>CM077560.1:34394720-44394720 GCA_039657345.1 Stephania japonica | reverse complement strand
GGGCTGGGCGGGGATCTATCCTGGAAAATTCCCTGTTGGGAGAACTTTGCCACCTCATGTGTTGCCCCGTAGGGATCCATGCGGGGCGGGGAACCCTCGTGCCCCGTTAATTTTGTGAAGATATTCATTTTGATCTTCACTCCTTGGCCTTTTTGCCGCTTAGCTACTTTCTTAATTTTTATTTTATTTAGCAAACTACCTTTCTCAAATAATTTTGTTTTTAATATTGTTATGTTGATTAAGTTACGAATTACATACTTAATTAAATATAGTAGATTTCTCAAATTAATATGAAAAATAAATCTCAATAATATTTTGACTATACTTTAATTAATATATTCTTATGATACAATAGATATAATATATATATATATATACACACACACTATATAAAAACACGAATCTTCAATTTTTGTGTGGTAAGCAAAAAGTCTTTTTTGCCCTTGTTTTTGTGTTATTTTACATACATCCCTAAATCATGTTTTTGTCATTTTTTGCACCCATATACATCAATGTATATGAATTGCTTCACCCCAATTCTCTCTCTCTCTATCTCTCTCTCTCTCTCAATTGGTCTCCTTTCGCCGCACTCACCCTGTTTTCTCCATTTTTCATGTTTTGATTTTTTGCCTAAGTTCGATTTCTGTATATCTTCAATTCATAAATTGTTTTGTTATGTCTCATTTCTTTAATTTGTGCACTGTGATTTGCATTATAAATTGTATACTTGTAACCTTACACAGTTCTAAATCTTGTACGTAGTGAACTCAATAAGGTCTGGTTATGAATTCCCGCGAGCGGGCTCATTCGTGCAAAGCACGTAACGAAACTATATATATATATATATATATATATTAGAATTGGTTTAATGGTAATAGTTATGTTTTAGAGTTAGAGATTTGAATTCCATTTCATAGAATTACATAAGTTTTTAATGAAAAATTACATGAATTTTAGTAAAAAATTAAATGATGGGAAATTTTATGTGGGGAGTGGGGTGGGGAATCCTTGCGGGGCGAGAGCCCCATCTTTGCTTTGCCCCGCGTGGCGTGGCAAGATTTTGTCACGTGCCTCACCTTGTAGGGGGCAAAGTGCGGAGAATATTAGCGCTGCTAGGGCGGAGTCCCGTGGGGAATCCCATTCCCCGCCCAACCCCGCCCCACTTTCAACCCTAGACTTGTGTACGTCCTTGTGCTTCAATCTCATCACCAAGGTTCGATACTTTGACTTCGCCTTTAACTTCGCTCTCTTAAAATTCGGAAGTAATTCGAGGAAGTTAACTTTGACAAAAATTTGACGATGTTCGGAAGTTTATAAAATTTCACTTTAAATGCTAAAAAACTCAAGTTTTTTTATAGAAATGTTAGAAATGTACTTAATTGTACATAAGTCCATGGCTTTAAATACTTTATGTGACTTTCACAAAAAAAATAAAAATAAAATTGCAACTCAAAAACAAAAAAATTGTCACTGATTTTTTTTTGAAGAAATGTAACAAGTCCATAGGCTTCTTCAAAGGAAAATATAAAACAAAATATACAACTAAAATTTTAAGTTTGATTACAATTATAAATCAAAGACTGATTACATTAATAAAATAAAAACATGTCTATGGGTTTCTTTTTTTGGCTT
Organism: Stephania japonica; assembly: GCA_039657345.1. Classification (NCBI taxonomy): domain Eukaryota; kingdom Viridiplantae; phylum Streptophyta; class Magnoliopsida; order Ranunculales; family Menispermaceae; genus Stephania; species Stephania japonica. The sequence goes on along the minus strand of CM077560.1, from coordinate 44,393,088 downwards.
TGATTGGGAGAAGAGATGATGAACAATCGAAACCATGAAATTGAGACTTTTTTTTTCTTTTGAAATGTCTATGGGCTTCTTCAAGTAAAGTAAAACAAAAAATACAATTTAAACACTTCGACATCAAGATTAATAAACACAAATCACGATGCACAATATAAAGCACCAAAACCCTAGTTTAGATATCTGTGTAGACAATAGAGTTACCAAGGAGAGATTCCAAATCCAAATAAACACACCCCGCACTAGATTGCATAACATAAAACAATCGACAACTCAACAAGCTCTTCTTTCTTCTTCGATGTCTCTGTGCGATTCGCCTCCTTGTTGTCATTGCCCGAGCTCTCTCTGCCATTCGCCACAATCACGCTCGCCTTCGTTGTCCCTTCTTCTTATCACATCTTCACTCTCAAAACTCAACAAACCCTAGTTTCGTGCTCTTCAAATGGGTTATATTTAGGAAGAAGAGAAACTTGTGTGAGATTGTGAAGTTGATTTAAGGCCCTTTGGAAAAAGAGGTGAGTGAGCAGCCATACGTGACAAGCAAGTCATGTATCGGGTATAAATTTAAGCTTTTTTTTATTCCCATATGGGCAACTTCGACATCTCACTCCAAGTTATCTCAACTTTGCCGATTTTTGACATTTTTTTGTTGTGTTTTATCAACTTCGAGCGATGTTCTCAAATTTCTTCGAAGTCATCTGAAGTTTTAGGCGAATTTGTGCAATTTTTTTCTTCCCTTATAATTCGCTTTGCCCTTCTCCAAATTGACAAACTTCGGTCGAATTTCGGCGAAGTTTTGTCGATTTTTTAAACCATACTCATCACTAGTGCCAATACATTATCGATCCTCATCACTAAGCGTTAGTCCGATTGCCACGTGTTTGCATAACCACTTTCACCTCCATCACTTCGGATTTAGTGGACGTAATGCGTGCTTTTCGAATTAATGCAAAGGGTTTGAGTTGGAAGGAATCGAACAACGAAAGAGAGGAAGAACAAGAACTGTTCTATTAATTTAGATATTTCAGAATAAACAACTAAGAGGCTTTACACATTGTTCTTCCTATATAACTTCTTGAAATGTAAAAGATAAGGAAAACGTGCTACAATGGAAATATAAATAACGTCTTTGTTAACATACATTATACGCTGTCACAACAGCTCTGGCCCAACAACTATTGCAGCGCATAACATGAAATTCAAGCTTTTGTAGGTGCTCCCTTGCTCTCTTGACAACTCTTGTTGCTCTGATCTTCATCGTTGATTAAGTTTGAGTTATCCACACTAAGATCTCTGCATCACGAGTTCTCTTTTTTTAGAACCATGGGTATCCAAACCTTAGGTTTCACTAATCTGATGGAGGCTCGTTAGGTGCACCAACCCAATAGGATGAAGCTACCACGACTTTGAACACTAGAGCCCTACCTTAATTAGCACCTTAGCACTTGCTTCGTTGCCACTCCGCAACACCCATCAGGTGCGCTTTCCAATTCTTTAAATTCTTCGAAATCAATGTGTCCCCAGTAAGCTTAGAGCATCTCCTACCAAATTGCATTCTGCAATTCGATTGGTGAAAATAGTGTTCGGTAACTCCATCCTTTGTGTGGCCCATTTGATTTTTTGTTTTAGAATGCCCTAAAAAAGATTTTTTTTTTAATTTTTATATCTATATGGAGGGGCTAAACAGACCCCACTTTTTGCTTAACATACTCCATTAATCAAGCATACCCTAATTGTGAATTTCAATTGCTCAATGTGCCCCACTTTTTTTTCCATTATGAAATTTCCAAAATCCCCTACTCTCCCAATGTTCAAACCCCATCTGCATCACCTTCACCCTCACCCTATCACCTCTCAATCTTCTTCATTACTCCATTTTGACCATTGTAAAACACTTGTACTAGGTCAAAAATGCCATTGGAGTTTTTTTTTGTCCAACAAGGTCATATTTGGTCTCATCGGTGGCCTATGGGTTTTGGCCACACAAGGTCGAGACCACTTTAGAGGTCTCGACACTGAGGCCTTTGAAGAGGTCTCGGTCGCCTCCTACCGAGACTAGATCCATAGGGTGCCGGGTGAGATCTCTAAAGAGCTCTCGACCCTGTGTGTCAGAAACCCACAAGCGACAAGAACGAACAAATTTTTTTTGAAACTCCAAATAAAAATACATGAAAACAACAAAAAATCATTTGGTTTTGCTCAAAATCGCTAGAAATTCTCGATTCCATCGACATTTTGTGCCCAAAATGTGAGATTCAAGCCCTAAATTGAAGCCCAACAACAACACAAAAACTGACTCAAAAACAACAAAGAAACCCAAAAAAATTCAAAAATCGACACGAAAAGAAGTGGGGAATGCACTCGTGAACTCGAATCGATGTGGCTTTGCTTGGATTTCTTCGGATTTTGGCCGAGGTGATAGTACGATTCGAGAGAGGGAGAGGCGATTGGGTGATTGGTGTAAGGTGAGTGGTGTGAGCGGGTATGGGTGAGTAAAACCCTTTTTAAATGGAGGGCATTAAGGTCATTTTGTGCACGGGTAAGACTAAAATGCCTAAAAAACTTATTGGTGTACGTTAAGCAAAAAGTGGGGTTCTTTTAGCTGTTCCATATATATATATACATGTATACATATAATTAAAATCCAATATTAGTGATAACAAACGAAGAAAAATTTAGATTATTTTTCACCTTTACCTAAAGTAAACTATATATGTGAGTGATTAAAATGTTCACATAGTTGTTTTTTTTTATCATCGTAATAATTGAAATTAAATTACACATTGAACTAAAATTAATTGTTGTTTTGGAAGAAGAATGTGAAATAAGAACAAAGAGAAGCATAGACAGAGCATAAACAGAGCATTATATTTCATTAATTGTAGTGCTCTATTTATAGAGCCAAACATGTGAATTATTCAAAACATAATCTAAATTAATCTAGATCTTAGCTAAGAAAATCTAATTTGAATTTAAAATTTAAAAGAAACAACAACTCATCCTAAATTCTAGTACATCAAAGACATTTTCAACACTCCTCCTTGGCTTTGATGTTGCAATTATTTTTTAATTAGAAATAACTCCTCGACTCAAAATATGTGCAGCATTAAAATAGTTCATGATTTTTGATTGTTGCAATTTTCCATTCTTCTTGTGATTTGCAAATCCTCTCCATATGCCCCATGTGTCCACATTTTCTACACTTAACATCAGGCCTCCACCAACATCTTCTTTGTGGATGATTTATTTTCTTGCAAAGTGAGCAAGGTGGGTATGGTTCAAATGTTATGCTTCATGTATTTATCTTCTCCTGGATTTTTTATCTTCGCAAGGAGAGCACCTTCTGTGGTACCATCCTCTTTCATCTTCTTTCTCTGTTCTTGAGCTTGCAAAACATTTAATAATTCTGCCAAACTAATCTTTAACAAATCCTTAGTATTTTCCAAAGAGGAAATATTTACTTCAAATTTGTCCAGAACTGTGACTGTAATTTTTTGGACAATTCAAGAATCGGGAAATTCAGTATCAAGGAGTCTTACTTGATTAGCTGGCAAGAAGTTTATCAGAGTAATCCAAAATTGTTTCTGATTCCTTCATTTTGTGAAACTCGAATTCTCGAATCAAGTTCATCATCCGCATGGCTTTGATTCTTTCATCTCCTTCATATTCACTCTTCAAGAAATTCCAGATTTCATGTGCTGTTTCATCGCCATGATTCTAGTGAAGACGATTGATGTGATGGTTGCAAACAAGCATGTTTTGGCTTTTGATTTTCTGTCTCCTCTCTTTATGAAGTTTCATTTGAGCCTTGTTGGATTAGTCGGAAGAGGAGAAACTTCATATTCTTGTTCAACAGCTTCCCACAAGTTGTCTATCAAGATGTGCTTCCATCTTAATAGCCCACACGTGGTAGCTTGTTCTGTTGAAAATTAGGGGTGCAAGTTGAGTGGAGAAAACTTCAGAATCCATTGCTCAAGGTTGTAAATCAAGGTTGTAAGTCTGGATTATAAGACGGGGTTGTAAAGCAAGGTTGTAAGTCGGGGTTGTAAATCTAGGTTCATGGGTTATATGATATTTTACTCATGTCACACAGGCCCCTCAAGAAAAATTGCTTTGATACCATTTTGTTGTTTTAGAAGAAGAATGTGAATAGGAACATAGAGAATCATAGACAAAGCATAAACAAAGTATTATATTTCATTAATCGTAGTGCTCAATTTATAAAGCCAAACATATGAATTATTCAAAACATAATCTAAACTAATCTAGATCTTAGCTAGGAAAATCTAATTTGAATTTAAAATTTAAAAGAAACAACTCATCCTAAATTCTAGTACATCAAAGACATTTTCAACATTAACAAACTCGATAGGTAATGTATATAGTGGTTCTCAACATGTAGATTAACATACTCAAACTAAAGTACGATTTTTACCTATCACAATACACTACAAATAATATGCTAGGTAATAAACTTGATAACGCCTAGTGATCATGGTAAGGCAAATGAGTTCCAGGTTCCTCAATGTTATCAAACAATTGGCCAAATATAGTTTTCAGGGAAAAGTATCTCATTGTTTTCTTTCCCCTATAGTTCTTGCTCGTTGGGTTCCCTACCACATTGACACAGTAACACTTGATAGAATTTTCTTCTTTTTCCTTTTGTATGGAGATTTGTTGTTTCCAATCCAACTTTGCATCCTTTAACAGCTCCGAAAGATGTTAGTTTTCTTTTCTTATTTCGTTTAGTATAGCTGATGTCTTTTCATTCACTTTCCTCTTCAATTTGCCTTCTTCACTCTAATAGATTATCATCAATCTCATCAAAAGAAATAAATGGGGAAATGATGTAGCAAGGAATTTACAAACCGCTCGCTACAAAGAAAAGATGGATTTTTCTTACAACTCGTTGAATTCCCGCGAATACCGGATTGAAGAAACACGTTTCTAACTTGTGACCGAACACACAAAGTTCAAGAAAAAAAACACACAAGAGATACTCTTTCTCAAAACCCATATTTTATTCATCAATTAATAATCAACTGCCTATTAACTTGAGACTTGCCTATTTAAAGGCCCTTGAAATAGCTAATTGTATTCTAACTATGACTCAATTAGGACTCAACTTGTAATCAAACTAAACTAAACAAACTTATCTAGTATAATAAATAAAATCTTTATCTAACACAAACTTTGATTTGCATCATTCCCTCCCAGTTGGAAAAAATTCGTCCTCGAATTTGATGCTTAAATCATTCTTCCACACACGACCTCTATGGTCTTCATCGTCATCATTCTCCTCTGCTTCGAAAAAACTCGTCCACCAGTTTTAGTCTCTTCACGACTCTTGCAATGTGAAACAACGAAAATTTCAAACACATAACTTTTCCTTCAACACAATTTTGACGAACTCGCTATCACCTGTCACTATGTCAAACACTTCAACTGTTATAGATTGCAACATAACTTCAAGGGAGTTTTAAAGAAAGTTGTCAATGTCTTCATTGTCTTCATTTTACGACGAGAAGTTTTTTGTCGAAAACTTGGCTTCCATCTGTGCAACGACCTCATTGGAAGAATTGCCGATGATGCCATCACCAGGCATTGCTTTGCAGACTTGGGGAGTCGTAGAATGCAGAGTAACTTTGATAACAAGACTGTTATCTCATAAAACATAACAACCATCATCATCAAACTTTGGTGACTCGTCAAAGTCAAAGATGAGATCACCATCGTCTTTTGCGGGTTCAACATCCTCCTTCGATGCAACCTCCTCCTCATACTCAACTTCAAGTTCTCCTAACTTCTGTTGAATGTGTTGGCACTGTTGTTGTATCTGTCGCAATTGAAAGACACACATGTCAAGCGTTAGTGTGAAGTGTACCGATTCTTTCGACAAATTTGAGAGAATACGTTGTTGTTTTCTCCTCAATGCCATTCCAAAATTATGAACGAATGTGGCTCTGATACCAATCTAATGTAGCGGGAATTGACAAATCTCTCGCTACAATGAAAAGATAGATTTTTCTTACAACTAGTTGAATTCCCGTGAATATTGAATTGAAGAAACACGTTTCTAACTTGTGATCGAACACAAAGTTCAAGAAGCAAAAAAAAAACACACACGAGATACTCTCTCTCAAAAACCCATATTTTATTCATCAAATAGTCATCAACCACCCATTAACATTACAACTTGCCTATTTAAAGGCTCTTGAAATAACTAATTGTATTCTAACTATGACTCAATTAGGACTCAACTTGTAATCAAACTAAACTAAGCAACCTTATCTAGTATAATAAATAAAATCCTTATCTAACATAAACACTAATTTGCATCAGGAAAGCCCTGGAGATTGTGTACAAGGCGAATCAGAACATGCATTTTTTCGATTTTTAAGAATCATAGTTAGGTTCTCTAAACATGGTATGCCTCGCAGTTGGAACATTGCCCTTAAGTTTCTCAAAGTCCACAACTTATCAAACATGGTCGAATTTGATGTCTTGTCGACCTAATTAGTGAAAATTATTATTTTTTTAGGCGACATTTATTTTACAAAATTGAAATTAGACACTTAGAAAATTAAAAAATCTCTTTTAATTTTAAGTCATATACCACCCAATTTTGAATACTTGTCAAGGCCCAGATCACACTAAAATAGTTTTAGCTATAGCTGAGTGTATTGTGTTGTCTTGGTGAGGCAAGTTGAGTAAAAGTTACCTGGACATTTGAGTTGGTTAGACTTAATAAAGCTATCAAAATAGTTTTAGGCTCTAGGTATAAGATGAGATAAAATATGGTGAGACATAAGATGTCAAAATCTTATAAATTGAACTAAGAGTTATATATGATGTAGTTGGTAATTGTAACCTTACCTAATTAGTCTAATTTTACGTGTCATGCTTTAGCTTGTCTTAGAATCAGGTGAAATATGGATCTTAGTCCCTTTAAATTAACATTGATTTTAGAGGGTTGTTAATTTAGTTGAAGTTTAATTCCTCTAGACTAAAATAAGCTTTGCATAATCTTTATTGTAGATCTATGGCTTCATCAAGTAATAATAATCCATTTTCTTTGTGATCTATCCTCGGGAAGGATAAACTCTCTGATACCAACTTCCTTGACCGGTTCAAAAATTAGAGAGTTGCTCTCAAACATGAAAGGAAGTTTTATGTCCTGTATAGTCTAGTTCTGGAAGAACCACCATCTACTGCTACAAGAGCTCAAAACGACGCATACAACAAACGTGTCAATGACTCCATTGATGTTGCATGTATCATGTTGGCAACCATGGTTTCTGAACTTTAGGACATGGAAAACATTGAAGCATACTAGATGGCCTCAATGTTGTAGGAAATGTTCCAACAACAGGCAAGACAAAAAAGGTTTGAGACTGCTAAGAACCTTCACTCTCGTAGGATGGTTGAAGGTGTATTAGTGAGTTCTCACGTTTTAATGATGAAGGGCTATATCGACCATCTTGATTGGCTTGGATTGCCCATTTGCAAGAGTTGGCTACGGATATCCTAAATCCATTACCTGATAGTTATTAACAATTTGTGATGAACTATAATACGAATAATTTGGGAAGTCCATTTCAAAGTTGCATTCGATGCATAAAACTGTTGAGCAAAATAATATCAAGAAAACCCCTAGTCAAGTTATAATGGTTCTAAAAGGAAAGGGCATGTAAAATAAAGGAAAGGCAAGGCTAAAGTTGCAGAGGCTGCTTCTGCGTTTGACATAAAGCCTAAGGAACAAGCCAATACTCAACCTGCTTCTCTTTCAAATGCCTAAAAAGAAGATGTTTGTCATTTCTACTATGTACTTGGACATTGGAGGAGAAATTGCAAGCTTTTCTTGAAAGATCTAAAGAAAAAGAAGAAGGGTAGTGTGATTATTGCTTCAGGTATTTATGTTTCAAATTAACTTGTCTACTTGTGGTCCATCTTTGTATACGCAAGGCTAGTGGATATTATTAGTACTTCATTACATTCATTGATGATTTCGGTAGCTATTATATGTATCTCATGAAACATAAAGGTGAATCATTTGAGAATTATAGTTGGTGAGCCACTTCGATCTGTGTATTGTGAGGAACATACAATGGGCCAATTCTTCCAGTGAATTCAATCTAAGGTATTCAATATTCTTGGAAAACAATATTGTTGACCAATATAGAGTAGCCTTGCAATGTCATTGGCTTTAGGTTCCTGATGATACTAATTCGAAAATATCTCCATGAGAGCACCTTAAGATCTTTTCATACTTTCAATTGCAATCGACTCTCTGATTTTTATGTACTTGTCTGTGGCGTCTGACAGTAAGGCATATGCCAACATTCATACACAACCGTCATTTTTGGTAAAGTCGATGATCTCAATCTACCTACTCCATTTCTATGTTGCTAAAAGCAATTATATGAGATTTCTCAAGGCAACACAGGTGCTTGTCTCGACGACATGTGGCTCCTAGTAGAACATGAGAATTGTTGTTATTCATAATCATGTGAATTATCACTTCCTCAATTAAAGCAATATTCCCTAAGATTTTTCTCGTCATCCGAAGAATTAGAACTTGCCAAGTAATATGAGCCTCATTTGCTAAAACTTATTTTGAATATCGACTTTGAAAATCAACAAAAAGATGAGACAAAATTTTGTTTTCCAGTGTGCTTTAACAAGTAGAAAATGTGATGCAAATAAGAGTTTGTATTAGACTAAGATTTTTTATTTATTAGGTAAGGTTTTAGTTTAGTTTGATTACAAGTCGTGTGTTGTTTTCGTGTCAAGTTATGAGTATGATTAATTTGAACTTTTAGTGGATAGGTGTTAGGTTAGTATAGTTAATTTTTAATTGGATTTTTACACTTCTATATGTAGTAGGAGTGTGTGGTTGAGTGCGTATGTGTTCTATGGTGTCAATGAGTTCTAGTACTAGTTGGATTACATCAAATTCTAAATTCCTATATATTGGCTAAAACAATTGTAATTTGGTAGTTAGGTATATTAATTAATGAAAATTTCTGTTATGAGAGATTGTGTTCTCTTTGTGTGTTTTGGTTTCTAGAACTTTGTGTTCTTTCAAGTAAGAAACGCGTTTCTTCAATTCAGGTATCCGTGGAATCAATGAATTGTAAGAAAATCTAGCTATTTGTCAATTCCTTGCTACATCAGAATGTATGTATATCTTGCTAAGTAGGGGAATGTGCTATAAATTCCAACTGATATATTCTCGATCTAACAGTCAAAATGTGGTGGAACCTAATCAAATGGTCAAAATTTCAAAATTGGATTTTCTTATCCTCTATGCATAGGAGAATGTGTATATATGACAAAATCTCATCTTACCTTGTGGTGAAGTTAATTGAATATATTCTCAATCTAATAGTCAAAATTGCCATAAATCCAATCAAACGATCATTTTCCAGAATTTGGATAAGAAGATAAAATCCATATCTTTTTCAGACTTGCTCTATGTTGAATTCCAATGGACATATTCTCGATCTAACGATAAAACATATCAGAAACATCTAATCAAACGGTAATCTTTTCAAAATTTGACTTTTCTTATCCTTTATGCATTTGGGAATGTGTATATCTAATGAACTTCTTATTTTGTCTTACGGTTCCAACAAACATATTTGTTGGAATTCACCACAAGGCAAGATAATAATTTTGTTAGGAGATTCAAATTATGAAAATATAACTGTTTGAAATGTGTAAAGGATAAGAAAATTCAATTTTGAAAATGTGACAGTTTGTTTGGATTTCGTCACAATTTTGATCGTTAGATTGAGAATATATCCGTTGGAATTCACCATAAGGCAAAATAAGAATTTCGTTAGACTTACACATTCTTCTATGTGTAAAGGATGAGAAATTTCAAATTCTTAAAATATGATCGTTTGATTTGATTTCACCACAATTTTGATTGTTAGATCAAGAATATATCCATTGAAATTCACCGTAAGACAAGATTAGAATTTCATCTGACGTACACATTCTCAAATGCGTAATGGATAGGAAAAGTTGAATTTTGAAAGTATTACCGTTTGATTGGATTTCTCTACTATTTTGACCATTATTAGATCGAGAATATATCCATTGGAATTCACCACAGGGCATGTCATGGAAATATAAGAATTTCTTCTTCTTATCCAAATATTGAAAATATAGTCGTTTGATTGGATTTCATTGTAATTTTGACCGTTAGATTGATAATGCGTTCGTTGGACTTCACCACAAGGTGAGATGATATTTTGTCAGACATACAGATTCTCCTATGCATAAAGGACAAGGAAATTCAATTTGAAAATTCGGCCGTTAGATTAGATTCTACCACAATTTTGTCAGTTAGATCAAGAATATAGCTATTGGAATTTGTAGCACATTCTCCTACTTTGCAAGATTTGCAAGATATATATATATATATATATATATATTCTCTACATGATGTTGAAGCACTACTTGAAAACAAAATTTTATCTCATATTTTTTTTGATTTTTAAAGTCGATAACCAAAATGAGTATTAGCAAAGGTGGCATCTTATTGGGCGAGTTCTAATTCTTCAAATGACAAAAAAAAAAAAGTCTTGGAGAATATTGCTTTAATTGAGAAAGTGGTAACTTACAAGATTACGAACAACAATTCTCATGTACTAGGAACCACAAGCCGATGAGGCAAGCACCTGTGTAACAGTGTTGACTCTATTCTTGGTCATGCAATCATTAATCACAATCGGGAAAATGTTGATAATAATTTATTAACAATTATTTGGCGGAGAACCCAATGTGTAATGAAGAGATGTTTTGTCATAATTATCGAATGTCACGAAGTTTATTCCTTCTTATTGTTGATGTTGTGGAATCTCACATAATTACTTTCAACAACATATAGATGGATTTGATAAATTGAGATCGTTGACTTTATAAAAAGTGATAGTTGTGTCCGAATGTTGTCGCATGTCTTATTGCTAGACGCCACCGAGTACATAGAAATCGGAGAGTCGATTGCAATTGAAAGTATGAAAAGATCTTATCGTGCTCTCATGGAGATATTTTCGAATTGGTGTCATTAGGAACCTAAAGCAAATGACATTGCAAGGCTGCTCTATAGTGGTCAACGAAATATTGCTTTTCAGGAATGTTAGATACCTTAGATTGAATGCATTGGAAGAATTATCTCACTGCATATAATTCTCAAAGCAATAGCAGATTATAATCTTTGGATATGGTAGGCTTATTTTAGTATGCCATACATGATTATTGAAGACGAACCTGATCTTAGTGTGCCAATCGGACAAGCAAGGGAAGAATCAATTCCATATGTCTAAGTAGCGATGGACGAAAAGTTTAAATTTTAAGATTTTCTTTAACACTATAAAGACATTAAGGATAAAGATGCCATTATGCCCTCCATAATGATTTAATTGATCATATGTTAGATGAACGCACATATGAAAAAGATGAAATAAATTGGGCAAATTTGAAAATATATCCTAACGTTTTAAGTTTTTTACAAATTTATTCAAACGTTTTAGTTGTAAATTTACAAATACATCCTAAAGTTTTAGATTTTTTTTACAAATTTATCCTAACGTTTCAATTTTTTCAAATGCATCATGATGATTTAACTTTTTATAAATTTATCCTAAAATCTCCCTATTTTCAAGTTTCAAACTGACAAAATTGCAGCCTAAAATATGGTAAATTGGGAGAAACTCTTCCCATTTGCAACAAGAACGTTAAAAGTAATCTCAAATCAACCCAAATTTATTCATGCAAATCAACCCAAATTTATTCATAGGATTCAATTTACACAATTTTAAAACGTTAGGATATATTTGTAAAAGTTGAAATGTTAGGATAAATTTGTAAGAAACTTCAAGTGTTAGGACGTATTATGCTATTTACCCAAATAAATATTGATCTTGCTCTTTGTAGTTATTGTATGCAATACATAGCATTGATCTTCAATGTTTGATTGATAATTGTAGTTGTCCCTTTTTTTTGAGAAAAATTGTTGTTGTACCGTTAAATTAGTAGTATTGTCAAAGTAATAAAATGTTGTTCTTAATGTCCTGGGAATAATAGATGATTTATTGTCATATGCTAACAAATTATATTATGATATACTAAATATTGTGTTTCGTTTTTAAAACTTATTACTATGTAGAATTGTAAACTAAAAAATAATAAAATATGTAATTAATAATCAATAAATAATTATTTTTATTAATAAATATTGTTATTTTTTCATTATAGCTCAATTTATTATATATATATATATAAAATATCGTAAATTAATATTATATACTTGTGGGCTTAGGATTAAGTATACAAAAATGAAAAAGAAGGGAGTTGTGAGTGATATGTAAAGAATTGTGATGAGGGAATATTCCTTTTTGGAGTTAAAATAGAGTTTGTAGATGGGTTTTCAAAAAAAAAAATAGAGTTTGTAAATGGAGAAAAGATAAGAGTTTGATGTGACAGGAATTGCATAATGGAGAGAAATAGTAGAGTTTCTAGTTGACCTCGTGGATTTTCTTCAGTTTCTATTGATTGGGTTTAGTACAATGCTTTGATTTAACTCAAACAGGAAATGAAATTCAAGATGGACTCACATTAATAAAATCCTCTCACAGATGATGAAAGATTCGCTGCAGATAATGCTAAAAGTTTTTTTCTGTATTGCCTCCAAGATTGAGCAATCCCTTATCAGTTGATATAGATAGATTATATGATACTTGGAAACTTCTTGGAGTTTTCTGATTGTCATAAGTTGATGACGACTTAGATAGATTGAAATTTGACATGGTTGCTTCTCTTGCACATGTTGGCAGATCATTTTTCTGATTAGTACAAGAATCTGAATTTTTTTTTAGAGAGTGCTGTTCAACTGGGAAACATTCTATAAGAAATCTCCCAATTTAGGCGACTACAAGAAATTATTGCTACCAAAGATATTTGTTGATGCTGATAATTGTTGACACGGTTGACCAACAAATGAAATTTAGTTATTGGGAGCTTGATTGATAATGGACAGCTTGAAATGTTTTGGCATTTACGTAAGTTTATAGAATTTTGAAATCAAATATTTTTTAGTGCACAATACATAAAGAAAAATGCTAACGTACTAGTGTATAACAGCTATGGTGACTCTTTGCAGTTTTTCTCTTAACAATAAAAAATTGGCAGGTTTTTGTACAACGTTCTGCAAAGGCAAAATCCCTAAATTTTCTTTTCTTTCATCTAATTCTATGTAGTCCAAGGCTCCAAGCCCTTAAATTGATTTACAGCGATGAATGGGGATTATCCTGGAATTTTCTCCTCAATATTTTCAGTTTTTAGATGATTATTCATGATTTAATTGTGGCCTATCTTTGGTGTGCAGTGTGGTCCTTATGAGTGCTCACTCTAGCTTCCATGCTTGGACTAAGCATATAGAAGTCGGTCTCTATTTGTTTGTAAGAAGTTTCCAAGCAAATACTGATTTAACAGTTCATCAGTTCATCTGGGAAAGTAATAAGTCAATTATTTGTTGATTTACAAGTCTTTACTGGATACTCGGAGTCTATAGATGTCTCATTGCTGTTAGCCTGTTATATTAATGTTGTGTGTGTTAGGTTGCACTAAATCGAGCACAATGTAAGAGCTCGATCCATGTAGCCGACCCCAACTAGTATGTGATAAGGGCTTTGTTGTTGTTGTGTGTTAGGTTGTTAAGTGCACTAAATTGAACACAAGGAAAGCGTTTGATCCATGTAAACGACCCCAACTAATTTGGGGTTAAGGCTGTCTATCAAATAACCTGAATGTCTCTTTGTAATGTAGTTGGTCTATCAAATACCCTGAATGTCTTTGTAATAAAATGGTAATGAAGCTTATATTCTTCTTTGAATTTATTTATTTATTAATTAATTTTTAAATATTGGCAAGATAATGAACACCATGAATAGATTAGAGTAAAATTTGGAGATGAGAGCAACACTAGAAGTTCCTAGAAACTTACTAGTAGCACTGGATTTCTGCATGTTTTGATAGATGTCTACTGGTGTGATCTATCATGAATATAATTTTCTTGATTTACAAACAGCTCAGAAGTCACTACATTAGAACTGACTGATTGTCCTCATAGATTAGTAGGTAGACAACGTGATTGCTGTTGATGGTGAAAAAATAAGTTTTAGCCTGAAAAGTTTGAATCCCATTGAAGCAATGTGTACCAGAGAAGATCATCCCTGATTAATTACTTAGACAGGCCACTCTACCTAATGTCTTATCTCATTTAATAAATTCTATACTTCCAGAAAACATAATTTCAATTTTGATGGAAACATGAACCTGCTTGTGGTAGCTCCGGGTCATTTTAAGTTTTAACCGGCAATTTCTTCATGTTTGTGTAACAGGCTATACAATCGGTGGAATTATCCAAGAAGTTCCATGAAGTGACTGAACAGATTGAGCAAGCCCTAGGAGAGCTTTCTTATGATAAACTGGACATATCAGAGGAGGTTCGAGAACAGGTAGCATGCCTAAAATATATCTACTAGGTTTTCCTTGTCTTAGTTTCGACTAACTTATAAAAAGACTTGCTTTCTTGTCCAGTTTGATAGTGTTTTAAGGTTACGACTTTTCCTCGTTTTCCACTTTTTAGATTGAACTTGTGCATGCTCAGTTCAAAAGGGCCAAAGAAAAAATGGATCCACCTGATGTGCAACTGTACATGGATTTGTTAACGGCGCAAAAAGATAAAGACCCTGATAGGGCTGTTCTTAGAAGACTTTCTGAGAGACTGCAGCTCAGGACCATTCATGATCTTATGCAAGAGTCCCTTGCTCTGCATGAAATGGTTATTGCTTGTCAGGGCAATCCAGGGGACTGCCTTGAGGAGATGTCAGCCCTGCTCAAGAAGCTTAAGGATTCTGTACTCGAAGAAAGGCCAGAAATGGACACTGATGATAGAAAAAAATCTTTTGTCAAACACAGATCTCCTGTCATCCCAGATGATTTTCGGTGTCCAATATCTCTTGAATTGATGAAAGATCCTGTCATCGTCTCTACCGGACAGGTTCATATTATCCTGATGTCTTGAGAGTGTTTTTTTTAATGCTAACATTGTTTCTGATTATTTTCTATTATTTTACAGACTTACGAACGTTCCTGCATCCAGAAGTGGCTGGATGCCGGGCATAGAACATGTCCGAAGACCCAACAGACTCTACTGCACAATGCCCTTACACCAAACTATGTCCTGAAGAGTTTAATTTCTCAGTGGTGTGAAAACAACGGTGTTGAGCTGCCCAAAAAGCAAGGGGCATGTAGAAATTTAAAATCTGGCAGTTCTACTTCAGACTGTGATCGAGTCGCTATTGATGCCTTGTTACAGAAATTATTAAATGGCAACCTGGACGAGCAAAGAGCAGCAGCGGGTGAACTTCGGCTGCTAGCTAAGAGAAATGGAGATAACAGAGTATGCATTGCTGAAGCAGGAGCCATTCCATTACTGGTGGAACTGCTATCTTCCCCAGATCCCAGGACACAAGAGCATGCAGTAACGGCACTTCTCAACCTTTCCATTAACGAGACTAACAAGGGAAGTATTGTCAATGCAGGAGCTATACCCGACATAGTGGAAGTGCTAAAAAATGGCAGCACTGAAGCAAGGGAAAATGCTGCAGCTACCCTTTTCAGTTTATCTGTCATAGATGAGAACAAGGTCGCGATAGGGGCTGCGGGAGCTATCCCCGCTCTCATTGACTTGCTCTGCCATGGAAGTCCTAGAGGCAAAAAGGATGCTGCAACTGCAATTTTCAATCTTTCAATCTATCAAGGTAATAAGGTGAGAGCTGTCAGAGCTGGGATTGTGGTGCCACTGATGCGGCTATTGACTGATGCTGCCAGTGGAATGGTTGACGAGGCATTAGCCATACTGGCAATTCTTGCAAGTCATCAAGAAGGGAAGGGAGCAATTGGTCAAGCTGAACCCATTCCCGTCTTGGTGGAGGTAATGAGAACTGGATCACCACGCAACCGTGAAAATGCCGCAGCTGTCTTGTGGTCGCTCTGTGTAGGCGATGCACAGTATTTGAAAACTGCGACGGACTTTGGAGTGGAAGAGGCTCTAAAAGAATTAACAGAGAATGGCACTGACAGAGCGAAGAGAAAAGCCGGTAGTCTTTTGGAGCTCCTCCAAAGGACAACCGACGCTATTGTCAATCCATAAATTTGAGCCGCTTCTAGCTCTCAAGATCAAAGTGTATTTGAGTTTGGTTTGTTCGTGTCCATTGGTGAAGAGCTATTCTTTGTATATATTGTTGAAAGAACTCGGCATTTACGTCTTCTGATTAAGCAAGGAAAGTAAACATTTCCTATAGAAAATACAAGCAAGGATGGAGCAATGGAGCAAGGTTGTTTCTTAATCAAAAAAAAAAAAAAAAAGAGCAAGGGTGATGGAATTGATCGCATAGTTACAAGGCTTTGTGTTGAGGGTAATGTTAGTGTCAACAGTGGGAAGGGAATTAAAGGTAAACACGTGTCATTAGGGGTGTACACAGATCTTGTAACCGCAGATCTAATTCAATTTAGTTCAATAATTGCAAATCGGATTAAATTTTATAACTAGTTGGGTTAGATTGAAATGTAAAAATGTCAATCAGCACGAATTGAATGGATTCGCAGATTTTACATGTTCCATCCAGTTCTTAGTAGTTGTTTTGTCTATCTATATTTGATCTTATTTGTTGTTGTATTACTTAGTTTTTTTTTGAAAACGTATTACTTATTTTTTAAACTCTAACTTTTTCTTTTAGTCCAAATTTTAGTTTGGTATAATATTTATATTAAGTTGAATCAAATCTAATTTGTGGTATAATAATGTATTTTATTTTAGAAAAATGATAATATAACACACTTTGGACGCACATTTTGTATTTTAGCCATTTATAACTCTTTCTTCTCTCTCTAAGTATGGGCCTTACATCTGACAAAAATATCATAAATGGTTAAAAAATAAAGTGTGCGTCCAAAAGTGTGTTAGATTATCATTTTCCTTTATTTTATATTGTTTAATGGTTATGAAATTATTCTTAACCAATGTGCATATTCTTAATTATGAGATAACTATATAATGACAATTCGCGAATTTGATTTGGTCTAATTCACATTTTATTAATTGGATCGAATTGGATTGAAAAGTTAAATGAGTTGCATCTAATTGAAATTTCTCAATCTGCAATAATTGGATTGAGTAGCAAGTTAACCTTAAATGGATCGGATCCGTTATGTGTACACCCTTGGTTGTCATTTCACATTACTTAATAGTACTGCTTGTTTTGCATGCAAGTAATATACATATTGAGTCATGCTATTTTGATCCACTTTGAGCACGCCAATTCGACATGCACTCATTGGGAGTCCCTTAGATGCACAGAACTTTCATTTGCTCATCGGTCCACATGCATCGATATATGTAACAATTAAGGGCGTGCCAAATTGGTGTGTCCAAAGTAGGTAAAAATAGCATATTTTCTAGATATTTGTATTTTTTTCCACCCTTAAGTTGATGCAACAAATTTTCATATAGTGATTTGTTGTAGCATTTTTCCTAGATATTACTGGTTTTATTGCTCGAGCCCGCTCTGCACTCGTAGGAATTTAATTAATCTATCAACTTATTTTTATTATCTAAAAAATATACTACTTGAATTATATATGTTGTTGATGATGTTTTTTATACCTAAGTAACAACTATTCTAAGATAACATACAAATAAATTATCAATCTAAATATATCACAACTCATCAACTATCTAATCACCCAATCACAAACGATTACGTCAATCTCAACTCAACAATTATCTAACTACATGCTCAAGCCATGACTTAATGGCCTTAAAAAAGTCATGACTTTACTCAACAACAACAACAACAACATTCGACCTGCAACAGTTGTCAAATTCATCATTGACACCACTTGCCTCTCCTCCACACATGCATCTGCTATCACTCAATTTCGTCCCCACTTCTATATGCTTGTGTATGGATCTGCGTCAGTTATTGGTTTGATATTTTTCACTAGGTTTTCTATTTCAGTAAGTTACCGTTTTCCCATGTTGAAAGTTTGTGTTTGTCTTCCCTTGTTGGAAGTTTGTGCTTGTTTTCCCTCGTCGGAAGACTTTGTTCGTCTTTCCTTGTTGGAAGTTCTATTTGTCGTTATGGTTATATTATTGTAGATGCAAAAAAAAAAGCGTATAAGTTGCACACAAATTTGCAAACTTTCACAATGTCGATTTGATCTCAAAGAGAAGGAAAAATGGCTGCTATGTTGTAATTTCATTATTAAATCAGGTGTAATAGTGAGCAATTTCTATGAATATAAATATCTTTTCGTAAAAAAAAAAACATAGAAAAAAATAAAACAGTATTAATTAAAAAAATGTTAAAAATAAAAGTTTGTGTAAAAAAAAATTGACATTAGTGCTTCTATTAAAGTTTAGAATAGGAATAAATATAGTTAATAATTTATTTTGAGACGCTCAATATGCACCCCGCTATCCTCTCAGGGCACCCCGTTGATTAGGGCACCCCAACAATTTATCAGGGCACCCCGGTACTTTGACCAAAATGCCCTCATTCAATTTGTGTTTGAAAAGTGCGCACCTCGTGAGTATACCGCCTCTGTAACCCTTTTGAAGCCACCGAACCTTACAACCCTAACTTCCCACAGTTTCTCTGTTGTCCAAGTTGGCAAGAAATCATCCATTCCCTTTGATTTGTTGCTCGATTTCATTGATTGTGATGTTCCCCGTGCTTCAAGTTGGGCGATTTTTGTTATGGAAGAAGACGAAGTGGTGGGAAGGGTCTCGAGTTACTTAGGTTGGACAACTTCAATCAGTCGACATTCTCACATAGGTAAGTGCCTATTTCCCATGAATTTGTTGTTCATTTCATTGGTTTTGGTCGCCGTTAGCATTGATGTACCCAAGCTAGGGCTTGTTTTCCCAACCCGTGAAGGTCAATCACACAGGATCGTGCCTTGTTATGAGTTTACGGTACTTCCTTGCCGTGACCATTTGAAAGGTATCAGTCAAATCCCATCAACACTAAACATAAAGGATCACCCAAAGACGTGGTTGTAGACCATCGAGGCAAGGCATTAGATCTCGGTACCATGAAATCGTGATAAAACCTAATATCTCGGTGGAACCCAACTGAGTTATGTTTTAAGGTCTGTTTTGTACAATTCTTGGAGGTTAGGCTTAGAGATCTATGTTGAACTGATGGTATTATTTAACTGAGTCATATCTGCATATCTCGGTGTTCCCCGACCGAGTAAAGTTGTAAGGTCTTTTGTAATAATCTTGTAGGTTAGGTTCCGAGATCTGTCTTTAGATCTCGGTGATTTGTAACCGAGACATATTATCATGTCTCGGTTCTACAATATTGAAACTATGTTTTCTGTTAGATTTTTTGGGTTGTTGCACTGTTCTAACATTGTGTCTCCTAAATAGATATGGCTCAAAGGAAAATTGGCATTAGTAGGAAACAAGTTTATAGTAAGTTAAAGGGTCGACAATAACTGGAGAGTACTACGGGTACTCGTGGTGAGAGGAAATAACAAACAACCTCTTATCGGAACGAAAAAAAGCCACTAAGCAAAAAGGGTATATGCCCATGCCGCCCTGGCGGAGATGATGTGCAGGACGAGACGTCACATGTTCCCGAGCATGACATACTGACTGGTCGTGCTGAGAGGGGGGATGAGGCATCGGATTCATCTGAGCCTACTTCGAAAGAAGAACAACATGCAACAAATACAACTCAACGGCGTGTGAGTAGTACTAGTGGTGCAGCCACTAAGAATGTACACCTACGTGTGAGCGCGAGTATTAGTGGTGCAACCACTAGGAATGTAGAAGAGCCTGAAGATAACCCATCTGCTCCTCTTCTCAGTGGTCCCATCGACCGTTCGTTATTGACAAGCTTCAAAAATCACGTTGCGGTGGCTATTTGGAACAATGAGGTATGTGTTGTTGTTGTTGTTTTATGCTTGCTACCCATAATTTCAATTTGTCAATGTATTCTGACCTTTATTTTCTTTCTCGTAGCATCGCCCCTTGCTTAAGTGCATAAACCATAGGGCTTAATTACTTGAGTAGGACTTGCAACCTTGCCACCCTAACACTGAGGGCCTACATATGATTCTTCAGAAGTTCGTGTTGTATCCACTTATAGACTGCTCATATTGAAAAGGCAACAAGGAGTTGATCTCCGCATTTGTTGAGAGGTGGTAGCGAGAGATGAATACATTTCACTTATCGTTCGGTGAAATTTTTATCACCTTGGAGGATGTCAGTATTCTATTAAAGATCCCTGTGACAGGGAAGGTGGTAGCGGTTGAGAATTTTGCAAGGTACACCAAAAAGTCGTGGAAGGATGCAATCGACATAGTTTTCAATTTGCTCGGGGTTAACCTTGAAGAAGCTGAGGTCGAGGTTAACATTACCAGAGGTCTGACAGTGAGGAAGTGTTGGTTGAAGAGTAAATGGTGCCTTAAAATAAAGCCGTCTACTTTCCTAAAAGTTGAATGCAGTGCACGTGAGTACTTGTTGTACATACTCTCCTGCACTCTTTTTATTGATAAGAGTGGGTCACGAGTCTCCATCGCTTTGCTCAAGCTTTTAGACAATTTGGATGAGGTTGGAAATTTCACATGGGGTGCAGCTGCATTGGCTTACCTTTACTGTCACCTAGGTTCGGCTACTAGATTCGAGGCGTCACAGATTGTAGGGTATCTGACTTTGCTTGAGGCACTTACTGTTTTAGACATTTTTGTTTGGTGCGGTTTTTATTTGTGTATTTGCACTACTTAATTGACCTGACTTATGACTTGTTATTTTAGGGATGGGTCTACGAGCACTTCAAATTCCAGCTCGCTGCACCGAACGCAAAATATATCGATCTCATTCAACCCTATATTTGTAAGTGGATACAGAAACATGAGACAGTTGCGAATGCGGACAAACTAGCTTTTATACATAGAACTCTTGATAAGTTACGGCCTAGTGAGGTATGTGACCCCACCCGTAAGTTGCTTGTGTTGTTTGATTTCGTGTTCACATTTCTGTAGTTTTTATAACTTGTTCCCTTAGTTCGTGTAGGTGACTTGGGATCCATACGTTGACATCAGACCTGATGGTATCATTCAACCGTTGGCCTTCTACTCTCGCACCTTGATGTACATGGACGTTGTGGAGCTATACCATCTGGAGAGATTCCTACGACAGCTTGGCCATGTTAAAGGGATACTCGACGTTCCTTCCTGCCTTATCGAATCAGATCGAGACCCTTCTGCATTGAAATACTCGGTTAAGTATGGATTCCAATCGGAGAATTGGGTAAGGTGGCATAATCATTTATTGTCACTCGAAGATCGAGGTAGATCGAGGTGAGAAGACGCGGCTCGAGTTCATGGCCATACCAGAATATCTACCTTAGTTTCTATGAGTTTCACATCCAACCATTGAGAACCCATCGAATTGTGAAGATTGCATCGATACTGCGGACTAAGAACTATTGGAGGTAAGGTTATTTGTAGGTTATTTCACTTTTTATTTATTGTGTATATTTTTGACGAGTTGGTATATATACCTCATTTTGTGTTTATTTACTTTATTATGCATCAAAGTCTCTAATTTTTTGTTCCAAAATGCTTATTTTTGTTTATTTGATGTTTGTAGGCATTGTTGATTAAAAAGAATAAAATCGGGGTTCTTTTGGAGTATTTTTGGTGTTTACATCGTTAAGCGCACTAGCACGTATCCCAAGACAACGCGCATGGGTCCCATTTGAAGCTAAAATGGTGATTGGTTGATGTGCCAAAGTATTTGTAACAACCTTCAAAATTTAACCCGACTTGTGTTCCACTTGTCAGAACCGTGACCCAGCTATTATGATGCGTCAAGTATTTCGAACTTCGGGAGTAGACGCCATGGTAATTTTATGATTCTGTGATGTTTGTATAAGTATTATAGTTTAATACGAGTCTCGAGCTGTTTGGAAATATGATAATCCGAGTGAGGCTTTGCCTAGACTAAACGGGATTATAAAACACAAAAAATGACAATAAAAGCTTAATTAAATGATAGTTAAACTAATTAACGAGGTTAATTACGCTGGTGAGACCACGAGCACATGACACGTGAGTTGTGGTGCATTGCGGGTTCGAAAATGTGAAGAATGGGCTAAGGAGTTGGTTAATTAAATGACATGAGTGTCACCTATTGGAGTTCACAACTAGAGTTAGAGTGGGTGGATAACTTAAAAGGAAAAAGGCTTGGATTGACCTCGAGATAAGCATGCGCAAGTGGATGAAAATGAAGCCTATAAAAGACACATCTCTCTCACATTTTTTCTCTCTCTCACACTTTTCTCTCCATCTTTCCTCTCATTTTCTTCTATTCTCAAACTTGGAGAACAAGGCAAGGCTGGACAACCACTTGGGAGGTGACCGGAGGTCCGTCAGAGCAATCAATCAAACGATCTGAGGTAAGAACTCGATTTCCCTCGCAAATATCTATGTGTAGATGTTAATTTTAATCACTTTTGTTGAAATGGTTTTAAGTAACAAGTTTTGAACTCCGATTTTATCGCTGTTTATGAGGGATTTGTGGTCTATGAATAAATCAAAACGAGTTTGATAAAGGGTGTTTGAGATTTGGAAGAGTTTTGAGTTTTAATGGATTTTCATATTTAAATTACATTTGATGAATTCGTAAGGTGGATTTGAATGTTGTTTCAATATTGCTGGGATGTTGTTGAATCCCCCATGAGGGAGAATGAGGCCGACCGTAATAGGGAAGCACTCCCATGGGTGGAAGAGTAGAATTCCCAAACTGGGAATTCTATTTTTCCATCAGGGGAGCTTGCTCCCCATTCAGAGGAGCTCGCTCACTAGTCAGAGGAGCTTGCTCCATGTTCTGGGCAAGCGTTCCTGAAGAACAGGAGCACGCTCCACCCACTTTTGTTCACAAAAATTAGGCATTTTGAGTGACGCCATGGGCCAAGGTCCCAACAGCGCCAATCAAGGCATCCCGACCAGAATACCCCAGAATGGGTGTTTCGAGTAGCGCCGCCAAACTCAAAACCCTGGCGTCGCTGCGACATCTTAAACAAAAAATGAATTTCATATTAATTTTAGGCTTGGAAAACTTGGAAAAATGTTGGGGATTTATTTGGAGTTATAAATGGACCATAAAACCTATCTATTGGGGTTTAAACCATTGACAGGAAGTAAAGAAATCAAGGGTATGAACTAGAGTCGCGGGAGTGGTCTTCGTGTCACGACATTTGTTAGGTAAGTATACTTGTGCTATGTATGTGTGTATGTTAGTAGGCCAGCAAGGAAATATCATGTGATTTATATATCCTCTATTGATTGTTATTGTTGAATTGATCTCATGCTTGGTATTCCATTCTATATCCTTGGTTGTGTGTTATTGGCGTGAGTGTGTGTCTCGAAGGTATCATGTGGTCCCGCACTAGCTGGGACAACGAGAGTGCCTCCTGCAGGGGTAACTGACCACCCCTAGTGTTATGTGTACTGAGTACTGGATTTGAGAGGTGTTGCAATGCCTCTCGATTTTAAGCTGCGCTAGTGTTGCGACATTGCCCGAGTAGATCTTGTGAGATTTTTACCGTATTGCTATGAAATTAGACCACTCATGAGCCTCTTTTGATTCTAAGAACACGCATGCTTTCGTTCTTATCTATCAGTCTGCTTATCATGCTCCTTGATCTATTTAATTGTCTATCTCTTTCAATTATTGCATGATATTTGGACTGTCTTGTTGTTAAATCATAAATTACTGTTATATTCTTCTGGCACTACTTTTGATTTCTTCAGTTTCCATCTAGTTTTTTACGGTGGGTGCAGATAGGGTGGAGATCAACAAGGGCAAGGAAACCTATCTAGGTGATTTCCTTTGAGGACTTGGCGGCTGGACCTTGGAGACTATTATAGTAGGTTTGTTATTTGCTTGCTTGTACGTCGTTTTGTTATATACATGTTTTGAGTCATTGAACTTGGGATTATATTGAGATTAGTATCATATATTTATGAGCTTCTCATATCGGATTGTACATGAATACTCTGAGTTTTCCACATTTATAGATTCCTGAATTTCCCTTTGATTTAGTTATTTCCCTTAGTATAGTTTGATTACTTTCTGCTGTGATTAACTTGCAACAACTCTTTCACAAAATGTATAATTAAATGAATGGAGGCTGACTAGGCTCGTCAAGTTGCCCGAATTTTGATTCGGGGGTTTATATGGGTCTAGGTCCGGCGTACCTAATTACACGGGAAAATTAGGGCCGTCACTGTATTGGAGTGCTTAAAGTTGAAGAAATTATTGAAAAATTGGCTAAGTATAGCCTTTAAAGCTTGGGTGTTTCAGCAACCACAGATGTGCCTCGAGACTCACGCTGCAATAGATTAGATAATTAATTGATAACAGGGACAAAATTGAAATTTCACACCAAAATAGGGTTTCTCTCCTCTAAAGACACGTGGCCATTGTCTACTTCACCAACACACAACACTTTAGTTAGCTTAGTTTAATTTGAATAATTTTCTACACTTGATATTTTCTTGTTTTCATTTCTGATTTCTTTTGTCTATGCAAAGTGAGTTTGTTTCTGACGACCTTGATCTCAGTCTCACAATTCAAAATCTAAAGGAGCAAGCACAAACAAAGAGAAAAACCAAGAGAAAAAAGAAATAGAAAAGGCTACTATGGCAGAAAATCAAAGCGAGCAAGAAAGGTCGAGGAGCAAAGGTGCCTTCAAGATTACTTCACACCCGCTGTGTAAGAGACTTACAATGGTGTGATGGTATTACCAGCGAATGGACAAGCGTTCAAGTTGAGGCCTTCATTGATCAATATGGTGCAGAATAGCGTGTTTAATGGTTTGCCTTGTGAAGATCCAGTGGAACACATTGAGATTTTTTTTGAAAGATGCGACACTTTCCATATCAACAATGTGCCTAAGGAGATCATCAAGATGAGGCTCTTCCCATTCACTTTCACAAGGAAAGCAAAGGCATGGTTTCAAGGATTGAACCAAGGAAGTATCATGTCATGGGCCGACATTAATGTAAGGTTTCTCCAAAAGTTCTTCCCACCGGCGAAAGTTGCGGAACGAAAGCAAGAAATCACTGCTTTTAGGCAAAATGAGACGGAGTCAATTGGTGAAGCATAGGAGAGATTGAAGGAGTTACTTCGCAAGTGTCCGGGACATGGATTTTTGAAATGGTCTATCTTACAGATATTCTACCATGGAGTTTCTCATAATACAAGGAGCTTGCTTGATGCGGCATCTGGTAGTTTATTGTTCAAGAGTGAAGACGAGACATTTGAGCTTATTGAAACAATGCTGGTGAATACTTTCTCCCCATTTGAAGCTTAGCCATTTAACTTGATAAATTATACAATTAAGGCAAAATAGCAGTTTGTGAATCGACTTCAAACATAGCTAAAGAATGCTCTAAATAAACATGCTAGAAAATACCAAAAATTAAAATGAAACTGACACAGATTAACTAGTCTGATCTAGGTCCGGTCGGCGGTGAGAACTATCACTTAGCCTTTTCCACTATTTCTATGGAGCTGTGCTCTTCATATCATCATTTTCTAATAACCTCAAATGGCGGAGCTGTGCTCTACGCGCATAAATCATCTATCTCAAATCTCGCCTAACACCCTGGTTCATTACACCGTGAGTCGCGTGAGTATAGTGGAGAGCACTAACATCCCCGAGGTCCAGTGACCCCGTGAGCTACCCACTCTATCATGTGCAATGAACCCTAGATATTAAAACTACTATTAAAGACATAAAAGACTTGGTAAATGATTCCAATAATTTTCTGTGCTACAAAACACAAATAGACCGAAAGTACAAGTTTCTAACACAATTATAAACTTAGGTAATCCTAATAGCATGCTATTCAGTTCAATTCATTAATACTTAATTGAAAAGAGACATGAGTAATGGACAAAATCTAATGGATAAATCACAAGGCATTATCATGATTTTCAAACTCAACAAGAGACATAACAAGATATCATGATAATCAGAGTATAAGGCATATAAGTTCAGTCCTATAGACTGTCCAAATAATAGCATAATTGGTATGAAATGGAAATAAATAGTTCAAGTGGGATTACTCACTCGCAAGCAACTCCTAGCTAATTCTGGCCTCCTGATGCTCGAACTTGCGTACCCATACTTCTGACACACTTCTCTAAGTTCTTGGGGTGTTTAGACATGCATTAGGGTGGGTTTAGGCCAGTGGTTGGGTCATTAGGGTGTTGCAAAAAATTTAGGACAACAGAAAAATTTCCTGCTGTCCAGGGTGCCCAGCTCGCTAGGGGATTTTCCTTAGCGCGCTGGCTGCACTTAGCACGTTGGCTGGATTGCCTAGCGCACTGAGTGCAGAAACCTAGAAAATCTGCAACAATTTTCTAGGTTTCCCCAATCGGGATTCATCTTCCCCATCGCTCCTGGACCTTGGTGGGGACCTTACTCTCCACCACTAAGGTCCAGTACAACTTCCCAACATTCACCAAAATAGCAAGCACTTCGATTATAATATGCATTCAAGAATCAAACATGCATTCAAATAAAAATGGGGAAGAACACTTAAACTTCAAAAACCCCAACTTTGATTCAAAAACGAAACTAGAAATGCAAAGCTTGGGTGCTACCTCATGTGAAATTCGACAAGGAATTCAAAAATGACCTCAGGATTTACAAACAAAAATGTTTTCCAACTCGAAAATTCAAAAATCAGTTTCATGAGAAAACCCCAAAAGTTGACAAATTTATGAAAATTCAAAAATTGAGGTTTGAGGTGCAAATCAAAGCTTCCATTTTGATTCAAAACAGTATTAAAACCCATTCTAATTGATTTTAGGCAAAATCCCTTTGTTTAAGTCTCAAGAACTCCCATAATTTCATGCATGAAATTGTAAAATTGTTACCTTGGGTTGAAGCTTGATGATTCCAACACTTTGATCTCTTTAAATGATGAAATCCCTCCCTTTGATTCTTAATTTCCTGCAAATTATAAGTGTGTACAACACTGGATTTCTTTTGTGTTTGTTCAACATGCAAATGAAGAAAAAAGCTTATGTTTGGTATTTATATTAGTGTTTCCATCTTGATGTATATGCCATGATCCAAGGCACATCTAATGACTCACATTCACTCCTACACATCCTTTATTTCCAACCAAGGTGACTCCCAATGTTGACACAATTTGTTTTATTTCCAACCAAGTGACTCCCAATGTTGACACAATTTATGGGAGTGTGTGCTAGCACACATCTCGAGGCCTATCCATGTCTTTTCCATTTTTATTAAAAACTATAGGACATCAATTTGATTCACACTTATCTAAATACCTTATTAGACTAAGTTTTAGACTTACCACAAGCCTAGCTACCCGGTTCTCCAGCTCACATGCAACTCGAGGCGTATCCCTACTAGTGTTTCGATACCTATAACTGCAAGAGCCAGCTTAATTAGTCTAAAAATATACATAACACTAGGCATACACCATAACAAATGTAAAATGTACCTCAACCACGTGCCTCTGTCAATGTGCTCATCTCACGCGGGTCGCACGTCACGGGTCAGTGATCCTGATTAATGAATTAATTAAGGGTTAGGAATTTGGGCCGTGACAACAACTATCCAAAATACCAATTCAACAAAATCATAAAGTTTACAATGATTCAAACCCACAAAATAAAGCAATTGTTTAGATATCAACTAATGAGTTTTGCCAAAATATACAAAAAATTGCATACACGTACGTACTAATCTATTATGTACATATGTATTAGGTTTATACAAAAAAAGGATTTTGAACTTTCTCCACTTAGCTAGGGTGATGCTAAGTCAACAACATTAGGCATGACTAGTTGACATGATAGAACCGATAGGAGTTCGTGGACTCAAAATCCCTTACCCCACCCGTCAGCATCATGTTCTTTGAAGGTGTGCCATAATAGGAATATGGGTGGAAGCGGTGCATCAACTTTGAACTTCATCTGCGAATTGACAATACAACATAGAATAAGTGATTATTGTTAACACATAAGTCATAAAAACTAAAAAATAATGAACGTAAAGTATAGGAAACTTACTCTAACCCAATGACATTTGTTGACGTTTGTCACGCCAATGATAACCAGGTCACTAAAAGACGTCAGTGGGGCATTACACAGTGAAGGATATGTCAAGCAATTGTTTTGAGAGACGTTTACTAAAATGATACTAAATGTGGTTGCAATTAAAAGTCCCATATCAGGAAGAGTCATCCACTTGTCCCCTCGACATCATTCATAACTATGCAATACACACTTTGCCTAATCGTTTCATAAGCATCGCCAAGAAGTTCTTCCCAAAGACATCAATTTTTATCCAATTCCCGAACAAGACCTTCTCTAATTGTCTTCCATCCATCTAACTCAAGGAGTTCGAGACTGGCGGCAATACAACAAAAATCACAATATCCATAACTATCAAACATCTTTTTGGTATTGGTCTATACATTTCTATTTATGTGCCATGCGCAAAGTAGGTGAGACGATTGTGGAAAAAATTATTTGATTGCATTGATAAGTCTCAAGTCTCTATCAGTGATAAAAGCACCTGGTGTAGGCCACCCATCCAATATATATTTCAAATTCTCCAATGCCCAGACATAATTGTCCTTAGTCTCCTTTGATAAGAAATAGTACCCAACCGAGTACGTCAATACAGTTGATGTCACCCCAACAATTTCTAACAATGGCATACGATACCTATTTATCTTGTATGTGTAGTCAATGAGAAGCATATACGGGAAACACCAGTCTAAGTTGATAGAGTCAGAATGTGCCTAAAATAAGTTTGTCACAATATTTATATCGGGCTCTTTCCTATGCCACGACATGTACTTATTTCTGTTCAATAAGTGCAATAGTTGTTGCATTTCTATTCTCCCTTCGGCTGCTATTTCTCTATCTCTTTGTCGTGCATTGTATATCGTTCGTAGTGTGGAAGCATTGTTCTTGTCCCTTTATGTTAATGTATTGAGGATATGTCGTGGTATCACATTACCCCTACTCATCTGCCCCACAACAACCTTTTCATCCAGATTCAATTGTCCTGCATAGGAGTGTCCTTCCAAGTATTTAGCGATCTCATGGTTGTGCCACCCACATAGCACAGTCACATACCATAAAGAGTTCGACTCTTCTTTGATGTAAATCTGAAAGGGCAGTCACATTTTTTGGTACCAGTGTGAAGCCTTGAGTTATCCTCATCCTCATTTTCCTCTCCTGTCATCTTATGTTTTTCTTCAACTTTTGTATCTTTGGATATCCCTACTCTTTGTGAAAGACCTCTATATGAACCAACCCTCTTACATGCAATCCTCATCCTACCCTTACAGTCAATCCCTCCAGCATCTGGCTTCTTTCTATCTAATACAAACTTCATTTGAAGACCTAATTCTTGTACCCAATAGCCTCATTCCTAGAAAAGAATGGTTGTTCCTGACTAAACAGACTAGTATAGTCTTCAAATTCAGATGTGGATGTGTTTTCCTAAAAAAGAGAATGTTTTTCGTCAGAATTGATCATGAAAATTCAAATAAATACTTGAAAAAATAAATCTCGGGGGGTACAGGTTTGAGATTCATAAGGAATTCTCGGTACCCTGAAACCGAGACCATCTTCCAAGTCTCAGTACCATGTATCCAAAACATATAATGAATGGGCCACACATGAGCTTGGACATTATGTAACGAGACTTATCTCAATGTTTCGGCTATCTTCAACTGATAATGTGTTATATCTCGATATTGTGTGTCCTGACAATCGCATCCTTGAAAAAGTTTTGATAATACACAAAAATAATACAAATACAATGAAAACAAACCTGATTGTAAACGAAGTCAACCTCTAACTCGATTCTTTCGCGCATTAGACCTTAAAACTGCTTTAAACACGTCGAATCCTTCAAACACTACAACGCAAAACTCAAAATTTTTTAACCCTAAAAACCCTAACTGAGATGATTAAAGCACACAAAAATGTCACAAAATGTCAAAACTGAAACTTACAAACTTCGAGCACACTCTCTAATCGTCGGACACAATGTTTAGACTTTGACAAACGGACTTCACTTATAGCAAATAATGAGAGTTCGAGGGTGGGGTGCACGGGATTTTGGAAGGGTGAATGGCGTTTGGTGAATCGGTAGTGTTAAAAGGGTATATTAGTCGGTCAACTATTTTGTAAGTAGCCTATAAAATCAAAATTGGACCACATATGCCAAGCCCAACTCTAAACAGTAATGGCCAGTTAATACCATTAATGATGCACTACTGGTGGTCTGATAGATTGGGTTGGACCTAGATCTTGAACACCGAGTGAAAGAAAGATGACTAGTAGTATGGGGAGGATGATAACTTGCTGTATTAGCCTAACTTCGTCACAGTCCCTCAGAGCATGTATAAAAATTGGCTATTTTTTAGATAATAAATATAGGTAATCAAACGAAAAACCAAAAAAGTAAGTGATTGGCTAACTAATAAGGAACTAATTGGCTAATTAATAGATAATCAATTAAAGGGCAAAAAATGTAACGACCTGAATTCTAATTAACCCGACTCGAGAGTAATTTAGTAATTTTAATACTAAATGTGTGCAAGAATGCTTTGTAAATTGTTTAAGTGTGAAAAGTGTAGCTTAAGCTAAGTAAATGTTGGGGCCTAACAAGAGCCAAGTGGATGTAAATGAGCTAGAGGCCTATAAGGGCATTTTGGTAAAATAAACATGTTGTATACAACCAAAGTGATAACTAACCCTAGTCCTATATAAAGGCATGCTTGGTAGCCTAGCCACTTTGTTCCTACAAAATCAAGAGAGAGTGAAACGCGAACAAGAAAAGAGTTCTAAGCCTAAGTGAGCTAATTCTTTCAATTTCATCCAATTTCTTTGTATTTTAATAGTGATTTGGAGACTAAGAGGAAGACGGCGTCGACGAAAGTGTCAGCAGTGCTGCAATGGACAACAAGGAGGAGGGCGACAAACTTACCACCACCGCCACCCTCCCTATTAGTCGATGGGTCCCCACAATGGAGCCCCACCAACCATCGGTGCGGAGGGGAGGACCCTACTAAGAGGTCCTCCACCTTCGCGTCTCCGAACCGCTAAAGAGGAGGGGAAAGAGGGATGGTTTCCACAACCTCTCCTCCCCCATTGTCGCCTCCATGGTGGCTGGCCGAAGGGCGATGACCCTCTGGCTAGCCGCCGGAACCCCTCCAACGTGGTCCGCGCTGGTGGAAAGTGGGAGGCGGACTGCCAAGGAGGAACGCACTCGCGTTCTCCGGTAACCAACGACTGGTCCCACTCCCTTGAAAACTCGACACTGGACCCCAATTTAAAAATAATATATATAAGTAATAACAACAAAATAAACAAAACATTATGGATTGTGTCCCTACCTTCGAACGAGACACACTACCGCATCATCGGGGAAATGGCGGACTGGATCCTACCTATCGACCATTGCACTAAGCGATGGGGAACCCACGAGACCCACACTAGTAGGCCCCAAAGACAAAGAAACTAAGATGTAATAATTTTGTATTGAATATGTATTGATATGCTACTATTATGAATTGTCTAGTTTCTCGCGAAGGTTCACATTGAGCCCCGAGCGCACAAGGATCGGGAGTGAATATTTTGGCAAGTATAGGTAAGTGGGGAGTTCCGCTCATCTATCAAATGTGTTTTGCTACTAAGAATCAGGATTTTAACTAATGGACTTGGGATGAGGTTGTTGTCTACCTTGTTTGACTTCATGTAAGGCCTCTTAGAGAGCCATAGGCATATAGTGGAACCAAGTTACCTTACATATTTAAGGGCCTTTTGGGGAACCGTAGCTAACGGGGGAATCAAGTCACCCATTGCAGGGGCCTCTTGGGGAGTTATGGATGCACAATGGAACTAAGTCACCAGGGCCTCTTGAGGAGCCCTGGACACATGGTGGAATCAAGTCAACCAGGCAAATTTATTATATTTTTGATGATTTGTTCATCAAGGGAAGGCAATGACAAATGGAACAATGGACTTGCATTTATATTATTACTTCTTATATATCTATCTTGTATCCCATTTGCATGCTAAGCTTGATTACTAATGCTTTATAAATCTTGAATTATTTATCATTGCTTAAAATGCTTTACAGAACATGAAATGTTTACTCATTATGAAAATTGGTACCATGCTACGAATTGTCAATATTTGTCTTGATTTCAAATGTATGCTAGCTTTATTTTGCTTTATAGGTATTACTTGCATATTTGGTATTTAATCATGGTTCTTCTCTTATTAGGCTCTATTGGTTCTTTTAGCTCACCCCACTTACAATACAAGTCCATTGACGAGCGCGACAGATTGTGGCAAGGGGAAGATTCTTGTTTAAAGGCCTCTTGTTGTGTGAGCCCTGCGTGATATTATCTACTATTTTGTTTTGAGAATTATTAATAAGGGTTGTAACCGAGGCAAGACTTTTGGGTAGATAAACCTTTCCTTAGTTAGTTTAATACATTTATAAGCCTTTAAATGTTTTGAAGACTTCTTATTGTTTTGACTTGCTTAGGTGAATTTGAGATACCCTAAATATTGGTTTATGGTGACATATATATAATAATTATTTAAATTTGAATTCCATAACCTACTTCCATATTGTCTATATGTAATTCCATAGGTTGTTTAGGCATGCCAAACCGTTATTTGGCCCTGATTCGGGTATTGGGCTTAGGTGGCGGTTTGGGTCAGGAGACCTGGCCTTAGGTTAGGGGAAAGGTTGTTACAAAAAAGGACCATTCAAGTGACGGAGGAATTTTAAAACATTGGTGCTTATTATATTATTTATGTATATAAAGGTTTAAAAATTGAAATCCTTGATTCATTGTTAAGGTTTTGTATCAAATTGAAGGAACAACCTTCGATTAAGAATATGGGGCTGAAATTGAACCAATAAATAAATAAATAAATAGAAAAAAATGAAACTAAGAACACACACCTGCATTCTTTGTGAAGAAAAGGGGGAGTGATAAGAGTGCAAATGGGAAAGGTAATCCCTATAGGTGACAGGGATTTACCTTAATAAGTACAGGTATAGGAGTTTTAAATGGGTATAGAGGCGGGGATGGGTATAAAATCTCATACCCATACGGATATGGGTACGAGGATGAGTAATAAAATATATCGAAGGATATCCCCATAGGTAATTGCCACGGGGATACCCATGAGGATTAACCATAGGGATCCCTCATATATCAATTTATACACCATATGACATTTATATTTTATATATACACCATATGATATTTATATATAAATATAATATAATATTGCATAGTTTCCACCCAAAAGCACTCCTTGTACAACTAACAAAAAACCTAAATGAGATTTATAATTTTAGTTTATTTGGTTAACTTTTTAATTTTCTTAAAACTTTTTCTTTATATGAATTGACACTCAAATAAAAGTTGACTTATAGGCTTTAATAAAACACTTATTTCTTTTTTGAGCTTTTTCTTTTTGCATATGTCAATGATTTTGTTGAAACTTAATTATAAGTGTTTGCACCTAGAAGTTATAACTTTAATTGCATGATATGTTGATACTTTATTTTTTTTGGCCTTATTTTTTATAATTCTTTTTTTGAGAAATATTAAGTGGGAAGAATATTTTCCCATGGTGATTCCACATCCTCACAAAAATCCCTATGAATGTTCCCGCAGAGATCCCCAATGGCGAATGAAATGGAAAATTTTTTCCACGAGGATTCTCCATCCCTGCAAAAAAATTCCTATGAAAATCATTGCGGGGATTGCCAATGGGTAATGAAATGGGAAAAAAAATTTCCCCAAGAGGATTAGATGGGTATGGGTATGAGAATTTATACCCTAATGGGTATGGGTGATAAATCTTTAAGTGGGTACGGGTATGGGATGACGTCCCTATCCCTTACCCTACCCATTTGCATCTCTAAGGTGTAACATACGCACAGATCGTGCGTGTAGGCTCCCTGCACAAATTGGGTTTGGGCATGGGTAGACTAGACCCACTTCAGGCATGCTGACCCAAGCATAGTTCAGGGCCTAGCCCAAACCCCCTAAACTAAAAAAATCCAAGAAAATAGGAAAAACATAAAATCTTGAGAAAAAGTATGGGAAATAATGTTTTGGAGTTTTTTTTGAAAGCTTTACATTGGTGTTTTACCTCGTAAAGTACGCAATATAGCTAAAACTGTTATTTTGATAATGATAGTTTCAGAATAGAATAAGTTTATTGTATATACCAAATGTACAGTATGGTGCCCTATTTATAGAATGGCAGGCGTTACACAATCAATGGAGGAGTTACACAATCAGTGTAGATGTTACAAAATTAATGTAGACGTTACAAAATCAGTGTAGACGTTACAAAATATTAGTTTCTTAACATCCCCCCTCAAACTCACGATTGATTCATAGAAATCAACTTGAGTTTGTCAACTAATGCATGAAAACGACCCGGAAGATGAGTTTTAGTGAAGAAATTAGCCATCTAATTGGAGGAGGAAATAGAAGAAAGCTGAAGAGTGCTCCAAACCAGATGCTGACATGTAGGCGATGCTTAGGCAGATAGGGATATGTTCGTGAGGCAAACAAAGATGGTGTCGGACGCGCAGGGGTAGGTGCAACAGTCGCAGACGGACAGATGGAGAACGCGAGGCAGCTTGACAGTGTTGTGTTTCCCACATCTAGATAGGACAGAGTTGTTTCTGGCACAACCAGAGAAGACAGAGTTGTGTCTCGCACAACTAGAGAGGATTGAGTTATATCTCGCACAATCAAAATATAGAGTTGTGTCTCGCATAACCAGAGAGGACAGAGTCGACAGAACAACTAATGAAATAGAGTCGGCGGAATGACTAATTGAACAACATAATCGGTGGAATGACTAACGGAACAACATAGTCGATGGAACGACTAACGGAGCTGAGTCAGAGGAACGACTAACATATATAACAACATAGTCGGCGGAACGACTAACGAAATAACATAGTCGACGGAATGACTAATAGAGCTGAGTCAATGGAATGACTAATGAAGCAGAGTCAGCAGAACGACAAAGGCAGAGGCAGAGAACGGGTACGTGCACACAAACCCATATGAAAATTGTATTGATTATGGTAAAATAGGGCTTACTGACAAAACACAAAAAAGATGGTTGATGCACCATGCAAAACACAAAACAAAACACAATAGGGATTGGATCAATCTCTAACAGAACACAAAACACAATACATAAAAGTGATAGACCTCCCCGCACATAAGATAGAGGCGAGAAGGCAATAAAACAAAATTGACAAAAGCATAGAAGCAAGAACGAGCATCTATAGAAGGAAACACCATGAATCAGAGAGAAGAAACAATAGAAACACAAAAGAATGAGATCAAGCAACAAAACGGTGTCGAGAGAGTCGACCAAAAGAGAAGAGAAGTAAGAGATTACCCATAATCGAACAATGGCTCTGATACCATGATAGATTCAGAATAGAATAAGTTTATTGTATATACCGAATGTACAATATGATGCCCTATTTATAGAATAGCAGACTTTCAGAATTAGTGGAGGCATTACACAATCAGTGTAACGTTATAGAATCAGTGGAGGCATTACACAATTAGTGTAGACGTTACAGAATATTAGTTTCTTAACAGATAAAATTGGAGATTTCAACTAAAAAGGCAAGGAATTGGTATTTTGATACGATATGGTTACTTGAAATTGTATTTGGAGATTAAATATTGGAGTTAATTTTTTTAAAAAAGATTTTTATGGTTCTTTTTTCGTCTTTTTCATAAGATTTTATGTCATAAAATGTGCCACCTAGACCGACATGTTACAAACTTGAATAATAATTGCCAAAATAGGTTTTTATTAAAAATTTAAGTGGAACTCGATATTTTGACGAAATCGAGAACTTTAGAAAACTTTTGGGAAATTTTCACATCATATACCACTACACGAAAATGCACTTTATGTGGCAGCAATAAAGCTGCCACCAACAAACCAATAAGGGGAAACATACCCAATGCCTTCTCCAGCAAGGTTCGCTAGATTTGTGGTTTGTTTGGCTCGCTGACGGTGATGTGGCTGCTCCGGTGGGCACATGCACGACTATAGAAATCTATTGGCTCAGAGAGTGTTGAGCCACACACGCATACGTAGGTATATAAATGGGGTTGTTTTAATATCCAATCTACACCACTTATATACTACCCCAATTCTTAATATATTTTCGATGTGGGATTATATATTCCAACACTCCCCTCAAGTGCAACTAGGCCTAAACTAGTTGTCACTTGTCAAATACAAACCTACTCTTTAGATGTCCGTAAATATTCATAGGCCTCTTTTTATAGG
The DNA here is from genome assembly GCA_039657345.1 of Stephania japonica. Taxonomy (NCBI): domain Eukaryota; kingdom Viridiplantae; phylum Streptophyta; class Magnoliopsida; order Ranunculales; family Menispermaceae; genus Stephania; species Stephania japonica. Next base: position 44,356,535 of record CM077560.1, on the reverse strand, counting down.
CTCTAGGTTACAAACGGGTCTAGACTCCACCACTAGCATAATCAAGCCTTCAAATACGATCCTAGGATCGTTCCACTCTAATACCATATAGAAATTTATGGGCCCAGAGTGTGTTGGGTCACACACGCACACGCACACGTGAGTATATAAATGAGGTTGGAGCCCATCTTTGTACAAAACTAATTGGTTTGTGCTAGTATCCAATCTACACCATTTATATACCACACCAACTCTTATTATATTTTTGATGTGGGATTCTATATTCCAACAATAACCTCCCCCATTTTCCTTCTTTGTATTAGAACTAGGTTAAGTTGGTTTTTCTTTTTTAGATGTTTCGCCCTAGATTTACTCTTTTGGAGGCTATACTCATGATTTACCCTTTTGGGGGGCTTTAATACTTTTGATCTACTACTCTTTGGTGGGGGTTTCATCTAGATCTATTCTTTTGGGGGCTCCACTTTTGATCTACTATTTTGGAGCTCAAGTGATGAAGCGGCTTGTTTCGGTAGTCGCGAGTCTAGTCCGTAGCCTTCAAGGAATTAGATCTATGGATTTTCAGTGTATGTAACGACCCTCAAATTTAATTTGTGCCACGTGTCATGCTTCAGGACTGTGACTTGACTGTCGTGACTTGTCATACTGTTTAAGCCTCGGAAGTCAACACTGAAGTATATTTTATTTTTCTGTGATGATTGTACAATTATTTATACCCAAATGTGAATTTTCATATATTCTAGTGTGTGATTTTTTTTGTTTATCGTACCAAATTTGTGAGTGAGGTTTTGCCTAGGAAAAATGTGAATTTTTAGACAAACGGGTATAATTTGAGTATTTATACATAGGAAATGACAATTAGTGAGTTATTAGAAAATAAATAAATGCAATAAATAATTAATATGCGAATACATTGGTATGTCCGGGAGCACACGACGTGCAAATCGTGGTACGATATAGGTTCGAGAATGCGAGGTTTGAGCAAAAAATGGTTAAGTTGTGAAGTTCAAGTTACCTATTAAAGTCATATGATTGAGTCAAGGTTGGTGGCTGGTTTGAAGAGAGACCACTAGATGTTCCTCGGGATACGTGTGTGAGAGAAGATGAGTGAGAGGTATAAAAACCATCCCATCAACTTTTCTCTCTCCTTACTCTTTTTCTCTCCTCTCTCATTAACGAAACGAAACGAATAGGGAGCATGGGTTTCGGTGTTTCGAGCTTGGATTCACGCCAAGGGATCAACCAACAACGTGTTTTAAGGTGAGATCCCGACTTCGCTCGTGATTTCCTATGTTTTGATAGTAATTTCGCGAATTTTTGTCACAATGATTTCGAGTGAAATTTCAAGTTTCAATTTCGATAGGGTTTTTAGGTGAGGAATTGTGATCAAAGGATGGATTGAGAGTGTTGCTAAGGTGTTTTTGAGGACTTGGGAGTTGTTGGTATTTTTGAAGATTTTTGGGGGAATTTTGACGTGATTTTCGAATCGTGGTTTTGTCGATGTTCGACACGAAGTGAAGATAGTTTTGAGTTGTGTTGAACATCGTTATAAGTTTGGGATAGGCTCGGAACGCGGCTACACGAGCCGGGGTTTCGGAAAACTCGGATAAGTATTCAGGGTTTCACACCGCAAGGGACGCCATGGAGCATTACCTCCCACGGCATCCAAACTAAAGACGTAATAAGTTTGACGCTTTAAGTGACATCGTGGGTCGATATCCTTGGTGGCGTCACTCACGACATCCAATCCAGAGTGGTTGGAAGTTGGCATTTTAAATGATGTCGTGGAGCCTAAACATGGCGGCGTCACCCACGATGTCCAAATAGTAAAAACTGATTATTTTTAAAATATTTTCAAAACTTTTGAGAAACTTTGGGTATTTATCTAGAGTTATATTATGACTCTAATTCAACCAAATTGGTCATAAATGAATATTATGAATTTAGGGAACTAAATTGGAAAAGTTAGAGCCGCACGGGAAACGGGGTTTTCTCGTTGATCGAGGTACGTTAGTAAGCCAGTAAGGAGGTGCATAGTAATTCATTTTTATTATTGTTGTTTATATTGAATTGATCCATTTGTTGGAATTCCATTCTTATATACTTTGGTTGAGTGTCTTTGGCATAAGTGTGTCGAGAAGGTACTCCTGGTATCATGTTAGATGGGTTAACGTGATCACTTCTGCAGAATTTTTGCCCATCCACCTAATTATGAGTTTCTCCCCGAGTACTGGATTGGATGTGGATTGGTTATGGATATGTTATGGCTTGTTGTGGTTATAGACCGCTTATCGACCTCATTTGACTCAATAGACACTTAAATATCATTGAAATATTGGTCAGTCTGTTTATCGTGCAATTTATGTTAATTATCTACCTTTCAACATCGCATGATTCTTACATTACTTTATTGGTTACTCATGAATTACTGTTTATGTTCTTCTGGCTTTATTTTCAATTTATCATGTACTCACCGTCTAGTTTGTGGCGGTGGGTACAGATCAGGCAAAAAGTGACAAAGGGAAAGGACCGGTGATTGGTGATTTCCTCTGTGGATCCTCGAAGTGGTTCTTTTTTTTTTAGTCAGTGTATGTTCTGCCTTTCGCATGTGATTACTATACATTATCTTTTTATAACATTGGGACCACTTTAGGGATCGAGTGACTTTAGAAATCATGTATTATCGTACTGTTTAATTTTGATTACCAAATATGCATGTATTTCCACTTTTTGGGGTCTACACTATAGGTTGACCTAAGGTTGACCTAACTTTATATTTATTGAGTTATTTAGCTTCGTTATAGTTTATTTCCACTGCGAACTACCTTAAAATGCTATAACCCAATAACTTATCTATTAAATTATTAAATTAATAAGGAAAGAAGTTTTGAGGCTGACTAGGCATGCGTTGAATTTGCGAGTATGTTCTCGAGGGTCCACGTAGGTCTAGGCCGGGCGGGGCCCTATTTTATGGGGAACTGAAGCCGTCACAGTGTAGATCTGGAGTCTGTGTAGATTTGGAGTGGACACTTTTGTAAGTCGATGGAAAGAGTGAGCCCGAAGGCGTAGATGAAGAAGAAAGATTTTGGAGTTTTGAAGGAACAAAGGATTGTCGAATTTCGGTGGATCAACAGTGGTATAAATGCAGTGATACGTAAGTGCGCCTTTTGTGTTGTTGTTATTGTTGTTAGTGTGCAACAGTTCACTTTGTTGTTTCTACGGCTCTTATGTTGATGGTTGAAGCCTCTTTTAAGGCACTTTTTAGTTTACTTTCTTCTATAATCACCCTTCATTTGTTCATGTTTGTATGTATACGTATTGTAAATTAGATTTATTATGTTAGTAAATGGTTAGGTTTTTTGTTGTTTATTATAAGTTCTGATGTCCCTTTGTCAAGGGTAGTTGTCCCCAACTTAAGGTTGTTGTCCCTGTTTTGGGGTTGGTGTCCCCATTTGGGGGTTGGCGCACATCTGTGTGCAAGGTGTGGACTTTGTTTTCGGGCTACATCGAGTCGTAATATCTATCAATTGTAATAGATTGTTGTACCCATTTGAGTTAGGAACCTTTTAATGCAATTACTTTTGACAAGAAAATAAAGCTGCCAATAAAATCCTTTTGCTGCCACTAAAAGTATTTGTGATAGCATTTGCTTAGCTTCACCAACATAAACCCTAGCTACATCCATAGATGGATCGATCAAAAATGTCGTGACTTTCTTTCGAGAGTGCTCCTGGGACTTTGATTCGAGAAAGCATGAGGCTTAGTTTGATTTTTGTGTTTTAGAGTGAAAATTTTAATTTATCCTCTTGGACACAAGTTGCGAATAACACCATTTCCTTGAACGTAAGCTATCTCAGTTTTTGATACTTTGATTTTGTTGACTTAGCCTGTGTCAGTCTATCTAACTCGGTTAACTGTGATATTTATATGCATTACTTTCTCAGCACCTTTTTCTGCTATATTATGCATTTAAATATCTGTCTTTACTTTAGAAATATAGTATAGAATTCCCTGGTTATCACTTAAATATCACCATACTCGCCGTCTAGTTTGTGACGGTGGGTGTAGGTCCGTCGAGCAGTACCAGATCGGGCAAGGAGAAGATCGGCGACTACCTCTGAGCTCGTAGCGCGTAATTACTGTACATGTAGGTCATATTTTTGTATTATGTTTATATACGTCTTTTGCTTGGGTTGTTTTGTTAGGACAAGAGTTAGTTCACCTGACTTTTGACTTTTACTTTGCCTATATGTTCGCCGTTTATTGCATATTGATATTGTGATGGTTGTTTCCTGGTCTCCACATTTAGGATTTATATAAAATGCTTCCGCTAATACGTTAAAGACTTCCGCTAATTTGATAATCCTTATAAAATGATGAATAGTAGTAATAGGGAATTTTCTTATCCCTGAACCCAATCCACGACATAATAGGTAGTACACGCTGACTAATACGTATTTAGGTCCTACGTGTGGTAACTAGGGCTTAATTACGGGATTATGCCGGGCGGTGCCCTAGATGAAAATAGGGGCCGTTACAGTACCAGACTCGCTAAACCTGTGTACTTATCCCTTAGGCAGTGTGAGCCATGGACCGCAGCCCCTCCCACACCATCTAGCTCTCCCAAGCCGGTCTTTCGCCCTCCAGACTCGAACCTGCACCCTGAGGGATAAGTACACAGGTTTAGCGAGTCTGGTAGCACTGAGCTATGGAGGACTTCTTTTTGGTGGTATTTCCGAAAACTTGGTACAAAATAGATGAAAAACTTGATGCAATTGATCGAGGCTTGAGTTATACTCAATGTACTTAAGACTATTTCGCCCCGCTATGGTGCTTATGGTCTAATGACGATAGTCTCCCAAGATACAACGATCATACTAGTGATTTGTAGCACTCCGAATCACTAGTCTACGAACCAATCTATGATTCAATACTCTCTCTGACTCAAAAGCATGTAAAATAGAGAAAGACATTTTGATTTGACCTATTTGCTTTTCCTTCTAATTATATATCTATATTTTAAAACAATCCATAAAGTGAATATATATAGACTTTTATGTGTCTATTAGAAAAAGACACACCTCTTGGTGAATAGATACACATTTTGGTCTATTATGTCTCTACACAATACCTCTTGGTGAATAGATACACCTTTTGGTTTATTATGTCTCTACACAATAGTACACACCTTTTCACATAATTTTCATTCAAATTATAAACAATTAAATAATATAATTAGTTGTTCCAACAATCCCCCACATGAATGAAAATTGATCATCAAGTCTTTATATATCCCCCACATAAATGGATTTTAAAAATCATTTTAATGCAGACACGCTTGAGAGAGCATTGGGGGAATAAAGTTACATCAGGAAAAGTGTCGTATATAGACTTGAACTTATCCTAGTGAAATATTATCAGACTTACTTAGTGACGCAGTGGATATAGAAGATCTTGAATTGTTCATTTTTTGTAGTAAATCGAGACAATAATACTCACATAACTTCATCCCTATCATTATTGGTTCTTACGATTTTGTTCATTTTGGTCCTGGACACAATCCTGGTTTCATGATAGATTTAGAGAATTTAGTCTGTCTTGTTCTCATAAATGCGACCCACATTTACTATCATATAGGTGACATTTTTATTTGTCATTAAATGCTTAGCATATCCTTAACTTCTTCTAAACACATTTTTTATCTTAGGAATGAGATAGGTGTGTTCTTCTCTCGAGTTTCATCTAACCAGTTTGCCTATTGAACCTAGTACATGGGATCTCCAATCAGCCAGGTTAGGTTTCCGCCAGACTTAACTCATTTTTTAGCCTTTTAAACTCATTCCCCTCGATATCAGTTTACTTGATATTGACAAACCTTCAATTGATGGCCACAAGCTTGTCTTCTCATTTCTCATTTTCTATGAAAATTATTCCATATAATCAAGTAACTATTCAATGACAATCTTCGACATATAAGTCAAGATTTACCATTTTATACATCATTTTATTCTGTCACTTGCGATTATTAGCCGACATACTCTTATGCATTACCGAGACAATTGCATGCAATATGGAATATCCTCCAAGCTCTTTCAAAGCCATAACGTTGCTTTTCTAACTAATTAATCTGCGTGTAAACATTTAGATTCCATTGTGAATCTAACAATACTCCCATTTCATTGAGGATTTCCATTGATACCAGCATTTCTTCCCTAAATTCACCATTTAAGATGTGTCTCTCAACATCTTTTGCGTGCTTTATTAGCAACCAACATGCTACATGTCATTAGGGACTAGTGAATTTCTCTCTGAGAAATCAAGGCTCCATTTCTCTCAAATAAAACCTTAAGTTATCAATTTAATTTGCTACATTTTAAGCAATTTATCCATCCGCCTTGAATTAGATTTTAAAATCTATTTACACTTCAAAGGCTTCAACTTGATGCATTCAATCTCACTATTGATAACTCATTTTCAATACAATCTATTCTTGAATGCTTTACTTGGGGTTTATAATTTATTTTCTTTAATCCGAAGATAAAAGTTTTTATGTGCAACCCCACATCTTTCAAGTACTCGTAGACATTTAATAATATATCTTCAACTCGCAAGATATAACTATCAAAGTTAAGAGTAGCAACTAAATTCGCTTTCAACCCCTACAATTTTATTATATAACATTCATGATAGAAGATTCATTCAATAAATCTACATCCTTTGGACTTAATTCATGATATAGTCCTTTTTAGAAGTCAATAAATTTACAACCATATACATCATGGTTAATCTATTGATTCTTGCACTTTTTTTTAAAAAAATATGGACCATTGCAGATTAGGGCCAAATCAGGTTGCTAGCCGTAGTGCTTCTTTAATTTTTGTTGCACCCATTCATCTATATATGAGCATTCAACACCCTGTTGGCCATAGCCTTTTGCAACATGTACCCATCACCAATGTGCATCTCTTTATACCCCTAACTCCATGGACACTTACGACTATTAATTAAGGGAGTGAAGGCTTTGTATTAAGCGTTGCCTTCTTACACTTGATCGTGATTTGGTTCCACACATACCATAATTGAGAATGAGATCTCATTATGACTGTTGAGTAATGATATATTCCTCTCTTGAATGCACAAACCAATTTAAAATAATTTAACACATACCAGATGATCCACGATATAGCGTATGCCTTTGTAAGATCAAGTGTAATTATGATGGCGAGGGACCGAATTGAATTAAACCACCAACGGAAATAGTCTTAAGATTGTTGGTGGTATTTCCGAAAACTTGGTACAAAATAGATGAAAAACTTGATGCAATTGATCGAGGCTTGAGTTATACTCAATGTCCTTAAGACTATTTCGCCTCGCTATGGTACTTACGGTCTAATGACGATAGTCTCCCAAGATACAACGATCATACTAGTGATTTGTAGCACTCCGAATCACTAGTCTACGAACCAATTTATGATTCAATACTCTCTCTGACTCAAAAGCATGTAAAATAGAGAAAGACATTTTGATTTGACCTATTTGCTTTTCCTTCTAATTATATATCTATATTTTAAAACAATCCATAAAGTGAATATATATAGACTTTTATGTGTCTATTAGAAAAAGACACACCTCTTGGTGAATAGATACACCTTTTGGTCTATTATGTCTCTACACAATAGTACACACCTTTTCACATAATTTTCATTCAAATTATAAACAATTAAATAATATAATTAATTGTTCCAACAATCCCCCACATGAATGAAAATTGATCATCAAGTCTTTATATATTCTCATTTCGCACCAAGTTTTCAGAAATCCCACCAACACTTCCCAGGAGGTCACCCATCCTAGTACTACTCTCGCCCAAGTACGCTTAACTGCGGAGTTCTGATGGGATTCGGTGCATCCGTGCGTACTAGACTCGCTAAACCTGTGTATTTATCCCTCAGGATGCAGGTTCGGGGGGTGAAAGACTAGCTTGGGGGAGCCAGATGGTGTGGGAAGGGCTGCAGTCCTTGGCTCACACTGCCTGTGCGGTGCTAGAAGTGGTGCGCCCCATGGCTGGGCTGTTACAATAGGGTTCCACTCTAAGTTCTACCATTGTCCTAACTATACTTGCTTGTGTCTTATGTTGGTTGTGATTTAATCAAGAGTCAAGTTTCAAACTTCGACTCTAATACCAACTGCGACGGCCACAACCGTAAATTGGGCTCTGCCCGGCTTAGACTTACGTAGACCCCGAGTTAACTCTCGCGAATTCAACATAAACCTAGTCAGCCTTCCTAACCATTTACCATTTATTAAGTTAATTAAATTGAGTCATTATATATTAGTGAGTTATTCAAAGTATAACGGAAGCAAATTAAACTCCAACTAATAAAAATAACTCAAAAACACTAGTCAGGACAACCTAGAGTATGGAAACCCCACATATGTATACCAACATCAAGTCAGAGGAGATTACATCGTAGTATACATACCTAAAATCCCTCATAAACCCATATTCCTATGTTTTCAAAACACATACATATAATACATAAGACCTATCCCATTAGGTGAGATTTGATCACCTAGTAGTCCTTTACTTCAATCGTTTATCACTGGTCTTTTTCCTTTCTTTGTCCTACGATATGATGAGGTTGCACCCACTCTCATAAAATGGATGGTAAGTACCGAAGTAGAACAGTAATAACCAAATAGTGTTCTAACATCATTTCAAAAGTCAAATAATGATGTAGAATATCATTTCAAACGCTAATCGAGTATCATGCATAAATATCACAAACGAAATTCAAGAAATCATATTCCACCAAGAAATACTTCTCAAGAAAAATAACAGCCAATAATTGCACAAATAAAATAATATTATAGCTTCTATTGGTTTTACTCACCGTACAACACAAACCCTTGTGGTCGTAACTCTCAAATGTTTCCAAACCAATTTTGTACGCCACTCACCAATCTCCTAGACACTTGGTAATTATTTTTAATTCAGTTTGATTGCGTTAGAGTTCTATTTCCATTTAACTGTGATTTTCCCTATTTTCCAAATATAAACCTCTTTCCAATATTCTTAGTCAATTCCTCGATATTGGGTTGTATTCGAACCCCTATAGATATCTCGAGAGATCCCAAAAGTTTTCATAAATTTTTATAAATTTAGTGTTGTGAAAGTGTCACATAGTAGGTCATGCCGTGGCCAAAAACCTTGGCGGCGTCGCCAAAAACGTAAAATCCCAACATTCACTATTCTAGACGCCGTGAGTGGCGCCATGGGTAAATTCCCTGGCGGTGTCACTTAAAGCGCAAATTCTTCGACCTTCTCTAGTCTGGACACCGTGACTGACGTCATGGCTTACAGGTGCTATGACGTTCGTCACGGCGTTAACCCATGAATGTGAATCCAGGCTTTTCTGACACCCTAGCTCGTGTCACCATATTTTAAGCCTATCCTAAACTCCTCGGGATGTCCTTACCAATCCAAAAACACCAAAAATTGAACACCACCAAATTCCTAACTCGGACGAAAATACTCGATATTAACGTCAAACTGACAAGAAACTAGTGATGAGTCGAGATCTTACCTCAACTCGAGTGTTTGTCGCGTCTCCGCATCGACGCGAGTTCCAACACCCCATCTGAACCCTTCCTGTGCGTAAAGAAAACGAGAGAGGAAAAGAAATACAAGAGAGAAATCAAATGAAGAGAGAGTTTATCCTCATCCCTTGCATCTGCTCCCCTAACGCGTAGCCCAAGGCACATTAAACGGACTCCATATAACCCAACCGCCACCACCGCTTCAACCTCCTCAGCTAGCTGACACACATGTGTGACTCGTTGGGCAACACGTGATGTTTCCTCGGCCATTTCCCACCTCCTGACCGCACCACTACTCACCCTGTCATGTGCGAATAGAATATTAACGACCCGAACAATTTATCGGATTAATTAATTATTGTGTTTTATTTTTTGGTCGCCCACAAATATCATTTCCCGGCCCCATTTACCCATATTTTGTTATCCTGAGCCTCGCCCAACACGTTTTTTGAGACGAACCCTACTAGTAAATTGACATCACCGTCCTATCACACAGACACGAGTATAAATAGCTAATACACGTCATTACATAGACATAGCATATTTTTCGGGTCGTTACACCTATGCCATTAATTCATCTACTATTTATTCATGTACATTTGAAAATCTAAATATTCGCAACTTAAGTTAATTCTTCTTATATTCAAACACATATTTTAAGCTATCTTGTCAAATAAATGTAGAAAATATTAAAATTAATGTGCTTAAATTAAAATTAGTATTCAACATTTTTTTTACTTATCACATAATTTTTATTTTTATTTTTTACTATATTAGGAGTAAAACTAACGGCCTCTCTAAATTGTCTTTTGACAAGTGATACCTTATCCATCTCACCCAAGATATTTTGACAATCACAAATTTCTTTTTACTTATAACGATATGCATAAGTTTTGATTTAAAATATTAATTTTATAGTTTTATGAATACTTTTAATTAATTAATTAATTATTTCTATTTGTATACAAATATAATCATATTTGTTGTGTAACTTCACTATTATACAAATCGTATTGCGCATCTCCAATGGTAAAGTGGATTGTAGGTGTGGAGGATTGATGCCACATCAACAACGTGGAGAATATGTGACTTGAATATATATTGAATTTCAAAAGTTTTCTTCAATGATTAATGTGGATTGCACTTTCTATTTTAAAATTTTATTATTTTTTGTATATATTTTGGAGAGAATTGCTGAGGTGGCTATGGATTGTATCGTCTAGAAGTAGACATTCAAAAAAAATAATGTCTATCCATGTTAGTTCGACATTCAAAATGTACATTCCATTAAAGAGATTTTTTTTTCACCCTAATGTTTATTTAGTTTTAGGTGGCACACATTGACATCCAATCCACATTTTATTGGAGGTGCTCTTAAATTTATCAATTATTACATTACGATCAATTAAACACATCACACACAAAATTAAAGAAGTACGATATTATTCTTAAAAAAAGGAAGTTTGATATTTAATTAGATTATTCTAGTTTTATCTAATATAATAACATATATAATAGCGATAGCATATGTAATAGCGACTATTTTAGCTCTTTGAAGAAGAAAATAGAAAGAAAATTGAACTATGTATTTTTTTTTTCTAATTATGTGATTTGTGTGATATTAATTGTTATTTTCATGTTTCTCATAGTTTTAGAGATGATTGAAGCAACAATAGTTTTTAATATGACATTAATTGTTACACAAAATTGTATTAAATATCCTACCAAAAAAAAATGTATTAAATTGATCAGGACATTTCTATCAATTAATTAGACACCACCACACAATTAAAGAAGTTCGACACTATTAGATTATTGTAGTTTTATCTAATATAATAGTGGCTATTTTTAGCAGTTTTTTCTACCTATATTATTTTTAAAATATGCTACAATAATTATGAATTGACCAAAAAAAAAGCTACAGTGAGACCCAAAGTCACACTAGGTGAGATACGTGCGAGCCCCGTGTAAAATGGGTGTAACTTTGTGGTGTGTGCACATAGTTCTTGGTGCATGACACGTAAGTTGTGCATCTAGAGGCATGTATAGTCGGCTTTCAAAAATGTGAGCCTGCATGCCATGTCACCCAATGTGACTTCGAGTTGTCATTGTAAAATTAATTTCTATTGTTTTTATACATATTTTAGTGCTTTTGAAGGAGAAAATAGAAAGAAGATCGAATTATGTGCCTTTCTTTTAATTGTGTTAATTGTGTGATATTAATTGTTATTTTTGTATTTCTTAGAGTTTCAAAGGTGATTGAAGCAAGCGGTTTTTTTAGATGAAATTGAATTTCTCTAAACTCCGAATCAATAAGCATATATAAAAGACTATTTTTGAGCTGTGTACTTCATCGTATTTTTATTTTAGCTCAAAATTTATTTTCCTTAATAATAAATGTGTTTATGTATATAATATACATAGTTGTGCGTAAATATGCTACTCAATCATATAGATAATCTAAATTCATAATTTTTTTGTAAAATTAAACAACTATATATGACCATATGGTAACCTTCAAATAAGTTTTATATGTTATATATATATATATGATTTTCAGCTAATTAACCAGCGAATAACTAAATTTAAATTAGAGACTTAACATATTATTGATTTATAAGTTATTATTTTTGTAAATTCTCATAAACTTAATTTAAAGATGAGGCTTAAAAGATTTCGACATAAATTTAATTATTAATGTAGATGATCATAAAAAAAAGTTTGAAGATGAAGTTGACATTGAAGAAAAATTGCTCTAATTTAATTGAGGATATAATTTATACCAAATCTATATAATTGATAAATTATAAAAGTTAAGATATAATTGATATAATTTATAAATATTATGACATTTTAATCATTAGGCATTTTTAATAAAATACCAATGACTTGACATCAATCTGAGTTGAAGAGCTTCCTTAATTCTGGATTTAGGGTTTAAGATTTAAGGTTTAAAGTATGTCTTGAGATAGGTGAGACATCACTAGTTTAGTGGGCAAGAAGTGGAAATGCGGTGGATTCCATTCTAGAAGTTAAGAAAATAAATAAAGTAAAGCTCACCATCACCAATGCATAATGTGGCATTAAATTGAATGACATGTCACTTGTCAGGAAAGGACTGCCATCTGAACTCTAAAATATCTTTTAGTTCTAGTAATATTAATATTTGTATTAGCGGAGGTGCGGATTTCACGTGGCGATTTTTTTTTTTTTGTTGGTACAAATTCATTTATCTTATTACCTAACTAGTAAGGGCAGAGCACTTGAGGCATATATAATACAAAAAATCTGTTTCGGCTTAGAGTCTAGACTCATATAAAATTTTTAAAATTTTTACAAATATCAAATGAGAGTTATAAATTATTATTTTAAAGTTATTTATTACTTAAAGGTGATTTTGAAATAAATTTTTTTTAAAAAACTCCTTAGGAGTCCGGACTCTAAGAGTCTAAATAACACTACTATATATAATAATGTTTCGGTAACCCTGGCCACCGACTAAATTGGTCGTCGTGCGATGCACATCACAACATGCGCGCACACATATAGAGGTGTATTGCAGGACTGAGTCAGTTATCGTAGCAAGATCCCTTCGTGATAATGTCTCATGTTGTAGGCAATGCTATGTCATGTGGCACACATCTACCCCCATCCAGATGGGGCTCTTTTCGTAGAGATGTATTTTACCCTAGTCTAACATGATTTATATTTCTCTAATACTGTCAATTTAAAAATTTTAAAGTTAGGAAAAAAAAAAGTTAGAATACAACAATTGTATCATGCTAAAAAAAAATAGCAAGGGGTGCTATGAAAGAAACACTTTTTTATATCAATGGTGGTTACCCAGATGTTTTCAATGGACATATGCATGCCCATGGTTTAAACTCAAAAGAAAAAAAAAATTAAACAACAAATTAAATAAACATTACAAAATTATCAAAAGGGCCCAATGCCAATGGGAAAGAATTAAAAAAAAAAAAAAAAAAAGAGAGAAATTTCATATTTGAACCCAATCAAGTACCCCATACTCACAAACTGCAAAGGTCCTTTGCCTTGATCAAAGCAACAACAACGTCTTTCAAAACATTGGATTTGTACATCCCAAGAGAAAGCCATCTACTGGCACAAATTGCATTGATGGCTTGAATGCGTTGTAAATACTTTTTATCTGGAATGGATAATATAAAGTTCGGGTATACGTATACCTTCTTGCAATCAAATTAAGGCTCGTAAAAAATAATAACATGTGCTACCATTAAAAAAAAATAATCACATGGGCAAGAAAAGGACTGAAGCTTTAATTAACGAAAAATTTATTTGGACTCTAAGAGTTCGGACTTATAGAAGATTTTTAAATTTTTTACAAATATTAAAAGAGTATTACAAGTTATTATTTTAAAGATATTGATTGTTTGAGGATGACTTTAAAATAAAAAAAATTTTATAAACTCGGTAATAGCCTACACATTAATTGATAAAATTCAAATTGAAGAAAATTTTATGAGATTTATTGTGCCTCTGCAATTCTGTCAAAGCCAATTGAGATTGGTTTAAGTGCATATTCTAATGTGACAAAACCATTAATCAATCACCTGAATAATATATATATATATATATATATATATATATATATATCTTAATTCAAGACGGCCTAGAGCTTATATAACACATTGACAATTTCAAATTGGATAAAATCTATCAAATTTTCTATCTTGTCTTACCACCAATTACCTGTATATATTAATTTGGACATGTGACTAACCTTCCATTTTTTTTTTCTTTGTCCACGTGCTCCTAGGATCCTAGGAGTGCACTTCGATGCGTAATTGGTGGTCAGACAACATTAAAAATATTTTTTCTTTTTTTTTTCGTTGTAAATCAATTTCGATTTACGAACTAAGTGATTTCAAACTTCAACCGTAATTAGTTAGTAAGGGGTTTAGCTCATCCAACGATAAAAAAATTATTCTTTTTAAAAAAAAAGTATTAGAAAATTGTTGTTTAAGTTTTTTTTTTGAGGAATATTGTTTTGAAATAAATTACTAGATTATGTTCAAGCTTTGTTATATTAATTTGATGTAATCCTGAATTTTTACTTCAATAAAATTATCTTTAAGATAAAATAAAATAAAAATTATTGTTTAAGTTTTTAAGGAAAATAATAATGACAATATTACATCCGTCACCGGCGTCCCCGCAGAACATAAGCAACAACGTGCATCTTGAGATTTCTCGAAAACACGTTTTGCAGCGATGGTTTAAGTTTAGGAATATTTTAAATACATAACGATTTGTGAGTATATAAAATATTGATACACAAATCAAGGGAGTCAAAAGGGCGTCATTAATTTGGTGTCTCTGTGAAGTAAAAAATTTTGGAGTCTCTAAAGCACCCTATCATCAAAGAGTAGGGGTTGCCCCAACAAAAGCCTAGGATATTGCATTCCGCAAAGCACTGAGATGGATTGATCGGCTGGGTCATCAAAGAGTTATATTTGAACTTGACGTCAGGGCCGTCGTTCAGGGCTTCACTAATTTAAATTTGGATGAATCAGAACTCGGTTACATTTTGAAGGATTGCAAATTAATTCTTGAGGACAAGACTTGGACATTTCGTCACATCCGTCGACAAGTAAACGAGGTTGCTCATCCTCTAGCAAAGCTCTCGCGATGTCATATAATACCCAAGGTGTGGGATGATGCTTCTATAGAAATTCACTCATGGTTAAACTGATGTAATAGTGAGCAAGATTAATGAAAATCATCATTTTTCATCAAAAAGAGCACTCTATTATCATTCCCTGGGTTTATATATAATAATTGGGTTAATTTAGGTGGAACTGCCGTGCTTTTCCTTAGGCCAACTGTTGTGCGTTTTGGTGTGAGTTTGGGGTGTAAAATTTTAAGGATAATGGTTTTTTTTTTTTTTTTTTTTTTTTTTTTTTTTTTTTAAACTTCAGTGAGAATCGAATCACGATCTCTCAATGTCTTATTTTTTTGACAAGTAATGTATTTATCATCTTACCTTAGAGGTTTTGACTTTAAGGGTATTGGTATTTGGACGTATGCGTCTAGACCCAATTTTTTAAATTTTTATCAAAGTTGTCCTCCGTAGTTTACCTTATTATTCAACCATCCACAACAAATTGAGGAGATTTAAATTTTTGTTTTTTTTGGACCATCTAAAAACACAACAACTTGTAAAAAGGAAAATGCTAAAACACACATCCCTAAAGTCACACCATAATATATATCCCTATCCACCATATTTTGAAGGCCAAGATACATAAGCTTGCATCCCGAGGTGGTCATGGATGGTTAGATAAGGAGTGTGCATTATGGTGTGACTTGGAGAGGTGTCATTCTATCAAAGTCCTTGTAAAAAAAAAAAGAAAAGAAACACTCTCTATGGGTCCAGACTCATAAATCGCTTCTAGAGCTGATATAATCCCAGTGTGCATTATAGTGTCTTGTAAGGGTGTCATCCTAGACCCAATTTTTATTTTTATTTTTATCAAAAACGTAATCCATAGTTTACCTACTATTCAACCACACTCAACAAATGAAGGAGATTTATTTTATTTTTTTTGGATTTTTGGTTTTTTTATTATTATTATAGGACCATCTAAAAACACAAAAATTTGTAAAAAGGAAAATGCTAAAACACACACCCTAAAGTCACACCATAATGCATACTTATATCCAACCGTATTTTGAACCTCAAGATGCGTAAGCTCGCATCTCAAGATGGGCATGGACAGTTAAATAAGAGGTGTGCATTATAGGATGACTTGTAAGGGTGTCATCCCTAATAGTCAATCCGCTTTAATTTCACAGTCAAATTCATGATAATTTTTTTAAACTAATGAATTAGCCACAAGAAAAAAGAAAATGTAACAATGCATAATCCGAGACATTAATTAATTACTAATTAGGGTCGTGCCTCACTCGTTTCTATATACGTGAACTTTATTTATTTATTTTTTGCAGCCTAAAAAGCCCATTTTATAAGTTGGCTTACCATCATGAGTTAGGGACGACGAATGTAATAATCCAAATTAATTAAATCATATTTAACATTAATCATGGGATTAATGGGCAATAATTTGGGACTGTGTAAAACTCGGTTGACTCAAACATGAGAACTGAAGGCAAATGTTATTTATAAATGGTGTTTGACTATATTGTGGTGTTTAATTTTCTATTTATCACATTGCATGATCAAGTCCTACTCTTATCATGGGACGTACACATTTTGGTGTGAGTTTTTGGGGTGTCAGTGGGGATTTTTTTGAAATAGCTATATAGTTTTGCTTTTTCCCCTCTACTTTTTTGTGTATATGTATAATTTTTGACAACTTGAATGAAACTTCATTATCTAAAAAAAAAAAATTGTCTATTTATCAAATTGCATCACATGTGTGAGAATAGATTTTCTTATGGGGTGAGTTGTGTGACAAATGGTTACCTCGGGATGCATGCGGAGGCATGGAGAATTGGGTGCCAGGTAGTCGGTGTTAATGGGACCACAAATGTGTCAAGACTAAGGCCTCGTTTGGTTTGTTTTGCTATTTTACAATGCTAGGTTGGAGTTATATCCTTCGATTTAACTCCTTGGAGATAATATTTTCATATTTGGTTCAATTTTAAACTTGCAGGGAAGTTTCAAAATTTTAAATTAAAAATATGAATTGACATAAATAACCTTCAAATAACAGAGAGATGTGTAATAAAAGGGTCATTAATGAAGGGTAATTGTGTCTATAACTCGCGAGAGACAATTCCTCTAGGGGATGAGGAAATATCTCACACATAAGGGTGTAAAGTTAGGAGATAACTTGCAAGAAAGTTAGACAACCAAACAAAATTAGTTCACAACTCCCTGTGATCCATCCTTAACCAAACAAGGCCTAAATACACTAAACATATGATTGATGTGCCTAAGTTAATTACATTAAATCCAAGTGAATCAAGAATTCTATAGTTTGGTCTAGAATTCATGAGCCTTGGATGGGTATTGGGATGATCCTAGATATGGACTAACAAGATAAGATAAGTCACGAATATGTGCCATTGCAATGTGGACAACTCAAATGAGAGCGTTAGGATAGTCCTCGAGATATACACACACATGACGATCAAATCTACAATATATACTATACTTATGGAGTTTTACATAAAACCACACCATAATTTGCATGCAAATATGATCTGTGGGGGAAGTTGTGGCTGGAAAAATTAGGAGGATTTGGTGATTTCATTGGAGTTGTTTGTCAAGGTAATGATCATCTACACTTCACTACAATTTACACATTTTGATTCAAGAATGTTCAATTTTTATAATAAGGGCCAATCCAAGGTGAGGAGAGTGTGGTGACTAATTTTATGTATGGGCTACAAGTGTGAAGTGGGGTTTACTCCAAAATGCCAAGACAATATGGAGTGTCCACTCCACACTTATAAACCTTTCGTTTTCTTTCTAAATAGTCGATGTGAGACTATCCTAACATCTCCAACACTCCCCCCTCAAGTCCAACTCGGACTTGACTGCAGAATATCAATCAACCATTTTTGTTGGATGTCTACAAGGCCCTTGGACAATGGGTAATTAAGTCAACCATTGGCTCTGATACCATGTTCAATTTTTATAATAAGGTACCAATCCAAGGTGAGGAGAGTGTGGTGACTAGTTTTATGTATGGGTTACAAGTATGAAGTAAGATTCACTCCAAAATGCCAAGGCAATATGGATTGTCCACTCTACACTTATAAACCTTTCGTTTTCTTTCTAAATAGTCAATGTGGGACTATCCCAACATCTCCAACAAAAAATTGCATAAAACGATGAGTTTTTTTTAACCAAAACGAATTTCAAACTTGTGACCACTGTTTTGATTGAATTTCATTACTTTCCAGTGAAAATTGATAAGCAATTAAGGATTTTGAACTGAATTTTTAAATTAGTTTGTGAATGGGACAAATCTTGGAATTTAAGGTGAATGCATGATTTGTGTTTGATTGATATAAGTATGTGCCTCTAGCTTTTGTTGGTGATTGAATTTCCCCCACGAGTCGAGGATGTGGTCGATTATGTGACAGCCCCAGTTTTCAAATCTAAACTGGGCCCGCCCAACTTAGACTTATGCAAAACCCTGAGCCCATCTCGACGAATTACATAAGCCTATTCAGCCTTACATTTCCATTTACCATTCATTTACAATATATTACCATTGATTAATGAATTATTATCAAAATAGCGGAAGCAAAACTCAAACTGATCAATTAATCACAACCATAATAAACAAGACATCCTACCATGTGGAAACCCACATATGTATATCATCATACATGATCAGTATGAGGAGAATAACCCAATAGATATACATGCCTAGAATCTCTTACATACCCAAACCCATGTTCCAAACCAACGTATATATGCAATAATACAAAAATTACCTACCCAGCTAAGTGGAAAGGTGTGCTCTAATATCCTCAAAGCAAATCTCTAAGATTTGGTGCCTTCCCTTTGCTGGACTGTGGATCTGCACTCTGTCAAACACAAGAGTAATGAGCCCAGGTAAGTAACGCCAAGCAGAACAATAATACAACATTTCAAAATAAATAAACATCACTCCACATTCATGCTGATAAAAAGAAAGGAATAAGGAACGCATGGAATGTATAAGACTGTAAATAACTCAATCGAAATGTGAGTGTCCAAGTAACGAAATAGAATAGCAAGGAGACACGACAACAGTCGTTGAGTCGAAGTAAAACCTTTAACACTCAGGTTCAAGACGAGAACACGGCCTACTAGCCCTAATCCTTCCAACTATGAGATATCCATAGACCCGGATAAGAGCCCCAGCGTACACTCAACCGGGAGATATCAATAGTGTCTAGATAAGAGCTCATATCACAGATAAGTAACCATGACCCCCTTGCAGTGGACCACTCAACCAAAAGAGATTCCAACAGATATGATGATAAACAGAGCAATAACAACAAGTTAAAGCTCAAGAAATAACTGTAAAAGTTCTCACTAGTTTACTTACCTGTAATCCAACTAATTATGCACTCCACGAACCCCTGACACATCTCCTATGACCTCTCGTGTTTCGTTAATGTTCAAACACCCCTAAAATATATTTAAATCTAAATTCCCATTAATTATCCCTATTTTATCCAAAATTTTCATAATCTCATTCGTTAACCCATTTGGGTCGATTACTCAGGTATTAGGTCGTATTCGTACCCATTTGGATATCGAGAGATCCCTGAAAGTTTCCAAAAATTTTATAAAAATTCACTCCTGTGAACATAACACGCCATCTAGACACCGTGGGTTCAATGAACTGGATGGCGCCTTCACAGCGTCGAGACTACCCTTCACTGCCCAACACGTACATAAGTGAAGCCGTGACCTCATCGGTCGTGACGGCATCCTCACGGTGTCTTCCCTATAAGGCCCTGCCCAAGACGTACGTGGGTGACGCCATGAGTTAGAACACTCACGGCGTCTTTTGCAGAATGCCTCTGAACTGGGGTTTTCAACACCCCGGCATGCGTCGCCGTGCTTCGAGCCTATCCCAACTACAAATACACATCCAAACTCGCCTCGGCTCACTTCAAAACTCGACTAAAACATCGATTTGCCGAAATCATCGAAAATTTCCCAAAAATCTCCAAAATTCAGAAAAATTTTCAAACATCAAAACCACTTCAAAATTCATGTTTTCATCCTCCCATTGATTCCAAATCAATCAAAACAACTCATAAAAATCAAATTTTCCAATTCATTGTCTGAATTCATTGCGATAAAAACCCACAAAGCACTGCCAAAATGTAGATACTAACATGGAGAGTGGGATCACCTTAGATTCAAAAATTGGTCGTTCCTTTGGTGTCAAATTGCGTCAAAACCCCCAAAAACCCACCGTTAATCCATGTTGTTTCGATGATGAGAGAGTGTAACGACCCATTTTCCAAATAGATCACCACGGAGGCCAATGCAGACCCACAGTCTGTCTTACCAGCAACAACTGTATTCCACATTGGATTATATCCTCCATTTTATATTTTTAAACTTTATTAATTATCTATTTATTGATTAAGCTGTATTGAAAATAAATTATATGTTAAATCACCCTAAAATCCTCAATTTAACACAGTGGAAGCCTTACTACCACATTTACTCGTATAATGATTCTATTAATGTGTAACATAAACCATAAACCTAATGTGGAAAGCTCATATACAACCATAAATACCTCTAAAGTTACAAAAAGATCAATATACACAAGGTATCTCAAAATTTCCAAACTCAGAATGAAATAAAATAAATATAATACAAACGTACGAGTCAGGCAATCTCAGATCAACGGTACTCTGGCAGCTTGCCCTTACCCCTACTCGTACTAGGATCTACACTCAAGCCATCATAAAAGGCAGATGACGAGTCCAGAGTGAGTATTCCCAAGGAAATTAAGTGAGCAATATTGAAAGTAAATACTAAAATTTAAATAAAGCTATTAAGTAAACATGCGAAAATAAATACAGGCAACTGCGTTCATCGCATGAATATATAATAGGAAAAGCTCAAAGTGTGTTCATTGCCCCTAGGGTCAGACTAACACCATAATTCAGACTCTTCCACAGAATACTGTCGGCGAGTCCTACTCAAGCAGGGCAAGTATTTGGATCCGCTCGATGGCCAGCGTTACACCTACGGCGCACCGACATATGCCACGACGTGATACTCGGGTCGTGCTATTCACCGAAACCTATATGTTAGCACGTGCTATGGTGTAGTGGACATACAAACAAGAATGGAACGGAGGGAACCTCGCTCAACGTCCGTTCATATAGCCATAACCAGAGTAGAATAATGAAATGAAAGAAATTGAATTCAAATGTCAAAAGAAGTAAATACTCAAGTAATTTCAATTGGGATACTACACACCTCAATCCGCATTCCGCGTCCCAAAAACCAAACCCTGTCTAGCTCCAATAAACACCCGAATGTATCTAATACCATTTGTCATTGAATTAGCTTCAATTGGGTATATTATGTCAATTTTGCATTTTACGAGGTAAAACCGACAACATCTCGCCAAAATTTCGATAAAATCTCAAAACTTATTTATTTGATCAAAATATAATTTTTCTAAAATTTTCCTTTTTTGAATTTTTATTAATTTTTCAATTTTTTTTTCACTTTCTTTTTCTTCTTCGATTGAGAGGTGAGACGACATGGGTGTTGTCTCCCTCGTCGGACGAACTGCCCTTGCAGTTCGTCCGAGCTCCTGAAGCCGCCACCACCGAGCCATCACCACCACCACCACCACTACCACAACAACGCACAACGACAACACAATATGTGATGGCCCCAAATACCGAGGCCGCCCCATGGTCAGTCACTTCCCTGCCTCAGCACCTGAAGCCTTTGCCACGTTACACATACTCCTCACTTATCTGACACCTTGGCGTGTCTTGTCAATTGATTGGTTAGTTTATATATGGTTTTAGATTCAACAATAAGCTAATTAACATTATAACTAATAACAACGAAAGTCTTGACATTACCAAAAGAGCATATAAAGTTTTAATATTCAGCCTATAGTGGAAAATCCCGGCAGTACTGTGTATATAGGCGATCAACTATAACAGTATATATACAAGTACAGGTGTGGAACATAGTCTCCCAACCCCAAAAGATAATACAAAATATCAAAATATAACTAGCTACACACGTACCAGCAGGCCTCAGTGTAAATAAGTAAGATGTAATCGCCAAGAATCCCTTTACCCCTGCTAGTACTAGGATCTGCGCTCAGCCATCACAAAAGGCAGATGACGAGCCTAGTAAGTAAAATCCCAAGGAAAACCACCGTGCATCATAATTAAAAAATGTAAATGTAAATGAAAATCAATAAATAGTGTTAAATAAACATGCGGAAAGAAGGAACAATGCAGACAACTGCTCAAGGCTCATCGCATGAATATAAACATAAAGATATACAAATGGGTGTGAACCAGCTATTTAAGATGTGTACTAAAGACCAGGAGCCCTGTCACACCATTGACCCGACGACTGTATCCTAGACCACACACCTAGTAAGCGACCACATAACCCCCGGATACATAGACGGGAAAACTCAACCGTCCCAGTAAGAATGGACTCGTAGATTATCAATAATTTATAGCTCAAATGAAATAACAATAAGTAAATGCAGTAGTGGTGTTCAGTTGGGTTTTACATACCTCAAACCACGCTAAAAAATCCCAAAAATACCCCCCAGTCCGACCCCCGACTAGTCTTTGACTCCAACTACTGTCCCGTGACTTCGGAGACCTAATTCAAGTGTTTATTGGTCAATTAATTAGATTTATAATCAGTTAGGCTTGATTTCATGTTTTAATTAAAATTCAGGGTGACATTAGCGTGCTAGTCAGATCAAATAGCGCGCAATCTTCGGCACTATTCATCATCTTCCCCAGTGTGATTAGCACGCTAGTGTTCATCACCTAGCGCGCTAATTGCACGCTGCCCAAAAATTTTCAGTAATGAATTTGGGTTTCTCTTGTCCTTAACACCTCAATTTATCATATAAATAACCACGCACTCTAAACAACATCAATTTCCCCTCCAAAACACCGATTAAACAAGAATTTTCACCCAAAATAGAAATCAAAGTGTGCATGTTGTAAATTTTGAAATCACCAAATTCCCTCAATTTTCTACAAACTCAATTCAAACTCATGTAATTCATCAAACTAATCCTCAATAGCAATAAATCAACCAAAAACAGAGATTAATTCATCAAATAATCAGTTTGAACCTCAACATACTCCACAATCATCAAATTTTCATAAAAGTCAGAGATTGGTGAGTAAATTACGTTAGATCTTGTCGTTTGATCGTCCAATCCAGCCTCTAGACCCTTATTTATGTTCCCTAATCATCAATTTCTCCCCTCAGAACCTCAAATTTCGGTTGAGAATTCCGTTGGTTTGCATTTTCATGATCAAACTGATATTTATATATGCTGGTCTAATCTGGCGTTCGTACGCATCTCGAGGCTAATCGGAGTCCTTGTCAAGCCTGTGTCACCCAATTCCTGTACACCTTATCCTAACACCATCTATCTCGAATCTCCCTGTTATGCATCTCGAGAACCATCCTAGGTGTGCTGATTTATCCAGTTCAAACTATAGGACTTGATTAATTTCAATTGATTTAACTTATATACCCTATCCAAGCCCTCAAATAAATTTCATAAAATGGTAGCTAAGGTCACATTAACTTCCCGACTACCCAGCACCCGTGCTCTGCGTCTAGCACGCTTCCCGAGGTGATCCCACACTTAGTGTAACTGATTGATTTTTAGCCTAAAGTTATATTTAAATCCCATTAAATCAAATCCTCCACCATAGTCATGTTGTTATGATCTAATCTAGTCTAACCCCAACGCCTGGTCTCTCAGCTACCGAACCCTCGCATTTGCGTGTTCTACGACACAACTGGCGCTCAAACTCACCCGACAAGTAATTATATATACATACCGGTGATGGATAATACATCGTAATAAAAATAGAAATATTACTACATCACCGAATTCAAGAAAACAGTAGTACACAGTCAGTCCCTAGGTCCAGGTCATGCCTAGTCTATCCGCAGTGTCCACGTGTCATCCGAGCTGGCATCTTAATCAGAAATAATTAAAATAACAACATTAATAAATAACGGGTCGTTACACAATAGCAACAACAAGACAATCATACCTCGATGTCGTGAATTCAATCTCTCCTCTTTCCCGCAATTTCTCTTCTCTTCTCCTCTCCCTTCATCGAATGGTGATAGCGGTGATGAAATTGGGGTGTCGGTGGTGGTTATTGATAAATTTTGGGGTCAAATGACCAAAATGCCCTTATGTTCTTATCTTCATCCTTAATAATCCAATGCCCTTTTTGGTCATTTCACAATTATTTTTAATTTCCTGATTTCTAATATATTTATATATATACATATATATTTTAAATTACATATATATAAATATATATTCACCTATATTTTTGCGCCTACAATTTCGTCGTGAGCGCAAACGAGCGTACTCGGGCGTGCACACTACCTTACCACCCACGCGTGTCGACCACGACCCCACGTGTTCCTAGAAGCCTACCAATTTACTATTTTATCACATTTAATTTATTTAATGTGTGTATTATTTTTTCGGCCTAATATTTCGTCTTTTAGTCTACTCGATACCCGCGTTGACATGCATATCGAGACGAATACTTAACACACAATTTCACACGTCAATTGAAATATAATTACACACATCACGATATCGTTTAGCCTATTTTAACATAAACATCGCAAAATTAGATAAAACAACACACAAAATAACTATTTACCTAGTTCCAAACGTGCTCTAGCCTAGTTGTAGGTCCCACGGTGTCACAGCTGTCCGCCATGTCTGCAATACATCACAAATAACGGCGAATTAAATTTGGGTCGTTACAGAGAGGAAATAAAATGATAGAGAAAAGGTATTGAGGTGGGGTTTTTATACCCCTTCTAATCCTTACTCCCACACGGATCTCGAGGATAATCCTTTGGTTACCTTTTTACTCTATCCAACAACTATGACACCAAATGTTAACTCTAATATGTGACTTCCATGCTTAACTTAGTGATTTCTCGCACAATACTCGCGTTTTCGATCCCACTTCGAACGCCAAACTTGTTCGTCATGTCGCCCCAAATGTACCAACGTGTGACGGCCCCAATTTCTCCGTGCAATTTGGTACGCCCAGCCTAGACCTATGCAGGCCCCAAGTCATCACTCGGCAACCTGACGAGCGTAGTTAGCCTTTGATTTAATTAATTTAACGATTTATGAAAGAGTTATTGCAATAATATAGAGCGGAAGACTAAACAATTATAATAAACTAAACATCAGGGAAATAACTCAATCAAAGGGAAATTAGGTATTTATGTACAATTCGGTAAACCAACATACATGATACCAATCTCAATAATAATACCAAGTTCTATAAACTAAAACATACATATATAAAGCGATATACAAATGAGCAAAAACATATAACCTACTCTAGGGTTCCTCAAGTATAGCCGCTCACATAAAGTCTCTTAGGCAAGGTCCCTTGCCTCTACTGCACTCCGCTCTATCTACAACCACCGTCACAAACTAGACGGTGAGTAACTGAGAGAAATTGAAAATAATGCCAAAAGTGGTATCACACAATCACTAGGGGTGGTCAAACACTCGTGCGCATGAGTTCCCGCGTTTTATCCCTTCTAGTGTAGGCCGCATGTACCTTCGAGACACACACTTATGCCAAAAACACACATACAAGGAATATGAAACAGATATGCCAACAAGTAGATCATAGCAAACATGATAGAATAATAATGAATCACATGGTATTTTCTTAACTGGCTTACTAACGTATACAAGCTTTAGGGAAAAATGTACTTACCTGAACTATCGCAACCCGTAGACACTCTCACATCCTCAACGCATATTCCCGAGTTTCCCGCTACCTGACAAGGTTGGAAACTCTAATTAACGGGTAGAGTCATTAACTAAACCTTAGTTTAAACCCTAGTGTATTCCCAATATTTTAAGTGTTTACACGACTCGTCAAATTGTTAAGAAAACGTATACTCTCTCGGATTTGAAAAATAGTGACAAGAATCACGACTATGGCATCACAACGTCGGTACTCACAATGCATATACGCCTACTTATATGTTGTAGGCTCGGCTCAGTCATATGTGGGTCACGCTATAGCCTCAATGAGCCGGCGATGTGACCACGACGTTATAACCAATTCCCAACTTTCAAACACAAATCCGTCAAATACGACTCAAAATGATTATGCACCAATGAGTTTGGGAACCTTACGGGTGTGGTCTAACGTCCGTAAGGTATCAACACGACATGGGAAGGTCATGTGCATGCCCTACGTCACGTCGACGACTACTCGACGCGATATAAACAACTCACGCATAACTCCGCTGTTACGACTCATCATCATTGATATGGATGCTCCGGGGCTGTGAGACTCCATGACGGACATGGTAAGGTCCCCGACAGTCCCCCATGTCATCGTTTCGACGATAGTGCCGCCACGACGGGTGGTTTCTGGCGAGAAGGTTACAACACGCATAAAATTACATAAATGACATAATATATCAATAATGTCGTTGTTTTCGACCACTCTGAGAGTCGTGAGACACAAGCATAGACTTAGCTTGGTACCCGACATCCTCGGTCATGGTGGCACAGTGGTGGCGTCGCTCACGGCAACGAATTTCGGCGAGAAGGAGCATAACACACATGAAGTGAACATAAACATGAAATTTAGACTAAACAGTCCAAACGCATCTAATTCGGACATACCGAAGGGCAGCAGGGTACTAACGAGGGCAAGCCATGGTTCCCGGCAGCCTCTCGGATGTGGTGTCCAGTTCGTAATGCTGCCAGTTGGGGCGGTTTCCGGCGAGACATCAACAATAGAGAAAAATCAAAGAAAAATACAACACTTCACTACCATAGCTGTTATGGACTACTCTGAGAGCTGTGAGATGCAAGCATGGGTTTAACGTGGTCTCTGATGTTCCCTAGGTCACGATGGTCCAACCAGCGACGCCGCTCGAGCTCTGCAACTTTGGTGAGACATAAAAACCATCAACACATGTGTAAACAGAGTATGGACATCATCTACTCTATGTATCAAACGTCCAGAGGTCTCCCGGGGATATAGGGACTCCGATGGGTCACGAGGGTCCGTCTTCGACTGTCCCCAACCACCGCCACCCACGGTAGCGACGACCAGAGGCGAACAGTAGCCCAATGAGAATGAGAGAGAGAGAGAACCTATGAAGACCAGTGAGAGCTCCAGCGGTGGTCGTTGTTCAGTCAGCAAAGAGAGCCGAGAAGGGAAAGTCAAGATGATGGCTGAGAGAGAGAAGACCGAGAGAATGTGAGAGAGATCGAGAGAATGAGAAATAGACCGAGAGGATGAGAGGGAGAGATCACGGACCTCCGGTGAGAACACAAACCTCTGGTCACCAAGGGAGAGGGGAGGCGGTGAAAAAGAACAGTAGGCTCGGGTGTGTGTGGTGGTGAAGATGATGAATAGTAGGGCTTTTGTTTGTTTATATATATGAAACAAAGGTCAAATGACCATTTTGTCCTTCAACTTCATACTTGCTTATTTTTGAACTATTGCCCTTATGGGTTTTTTACCACTTTATCACATCTCATCATACATACAAATCTCAATGCAAATCTCATGGCTCTCTTCATTTGAGTTGTGTCACTTTAACAATTTCTATTCCATAGCCCGTATGTTGCGGAGTTAACCAACTCCCGTGTTCAAACGACGTTCCTCGGTCCATCTTGCCTTGCCCCGACTCCTGTAGCGCGCGTAGTCTCTCCTTGTCTCACCAACTAATTAATTAAATTACTTAAAATTCATTTATTTGTACTCTTTACTTGTTTTTATCCCCCGTTTAACTAGGCGAAACCTCATTCAACTAAAAATTGCCTGAACGGCTCGAGACTCGTAAAATACTAAAATACTAATACACACAATAAGAGAATCATAAAATCACTTTGGTGTCGACTCCCGAAGTTTGAAATACTGCCTAATATCACGTAGCTGGGCCACGTTCTTAACAAGTGTAACACAAGTCAGTTAAAAATTTTGGGTTGTTACACAACGTATCGAACGCGTTTTTACAACTTTTGATTATTATTTATTTTGTATTTTATCAGTGTTTTTGACTCATTAAATCCCCCAGACTACTAATTACCCAACCAACGTTAGCCCGAAACCCCGTTATTTTACGTAATTCTCGAGCTGAACCGCTCCCAGTACCAACACTCACACTCAAACGTCCTCGCACATTTAGAACATTGGAATTATACATTCGGGTAATACAAAACACCAAACACAAATAACATACCTCGGCATTGACAACTGAGAATTGGATTATGTATCTTTACAAATGGGCCCACGTACAATCTAAATTGACACGTGGTACAAGTTAAAATTTAGGGTCATTACAGATAACGTTTGGAATAGGCCAATTGGTGTGCCGGGAGCAGAATTCTCAGTTAGTAAGATAACGTGCTTTCCAGTCTGGGAATGCCACCGTTCTTCATTTTGAAGAGCAATAGTGCGCTAGTTGCCTCCCTAGCGCGCTACCCACACATAGCGCGCTAGGTGGGTTGCTAAGCACGCTAATGACAATTGATAACCTAATTTTAAGGGGTTGTCTTGCATTTTTGTTCCAATACACCTAACCTAAATACTGAACAGACTCTAAAACACATCAAAATGACTTCAGGGAAATGAGGGACTGTAGCTCAGGTAATGGGAACGAGCCGGGGGTCAGATTCGGGAGTCTGGGGAAGTGCAAACGTGTATTGATGTGTGTAAAAGCCATTGGAATGCTTCACAAAATTATGGTTTAGTTTTATCAAATATTGGCTTTACATGTGACGATGCTGGTGGTGATGCATGAATTTTTACTCCTACTTTGGTTACGCTTATATTGGGATATGTTGTGGCTAAATCTCTTGCGCGTGGTTCGCTGGTATTCATCGCTCGTTTTGTCGATAGTGGAATATATCTTCGACTGTCAAGAGGGCATTAAGGTGTACTCTTGGTGTAGTTTAACAATCGATGGTTCACCTAGTAACCGTAGATGAGATTTATTCATTGGTTACCTAGTTGCACGTGTAACTCCTGTCCTTGTTTAACTGAAGTTTTAATTCTTGGTTTCTCTTACTGTTCAAGTTGAGCTTTATATTTATGTTTGTTTAGCTATATGCTCTTTTATTTTCCTATTATTTCCTGCTTATTCCTTGCTTACCTACATTCATGTTAATATGTCTTTATGTTGCCTAATGTGTAACGACCTAAACATTCTTCGACACATTTTCAAGGTAATTTATTAATTTTATATTAAAATATGCGAACAAATGAGATGGTTACACAAAATTGATCTTAACAAGACTTGGATTAAGTGAAAATAGTTTTGATTGGGCTTAACGAGGAAATTGGGCCCATAGGGGTATTTACGTAATTTTGGGTTAAATTGGTGAAAAACCCTAACTATATAAGGATAAGTTGTAAACCCTAGTCACCCTAGTTGTTGTTTCAACAAACTTGGAGAGGGAGGAGAAGAAGAGGAGGTTTGAACAATCAAGGAGAGAAAAATCTTGTGGTGATTTCCTATTCCTATTCTTTCTTTTCTTTCTTTTCTTTTCTTTCTTTCTCTTTTCTTTCTTTCCTTCTTCTTCTTGTTTTGATTTTGTTACGGACGGTGGTGGCGGCGCCACCAGGCGCCGCCGGAAGAGAAAACGGCGCCGCCGCTCCTCAGCGGCACCGCCGCCAGCAAGGGGAGGGGGGGGCTTGGCCACCCCCCCATGAAACCGTGAGGAAGAAGGGGGTGGCATTGCCCCCTTCTTCCATCACCACCACCACCACCACCACCACGGCGGTCGGTCCATGGCGGGCGGTGGGGTCCCCAAAGGTCTTGGCGAGCACTGGGACCACCCTGATCTCGATCCGAGGGTTGGGGTGGGGGGGGAAACCCCCCACCCCCGTGGTGACGAAACGCAGGGCGCCCCTGTCCTCTGCGTTCGGTCCCCAGGAGCGACAGGCCCCGGGACCGGTTCCGGGGGCCGCCGGCCCTGGGGGGTTTGACCCTGTTGACCAGGGGCTGAAATGACCCTGGTCAACTAAACAGGGGCTGGAATGTCCCTGCCCAAAGAAAAAAAAAATAAATAAAATAAAATAAAATAAAATATGATAAACTTACGGTGGGCGTCGACAACCTCGACAAAGCCCTTAATGGCACATCACGTGGGACCCACACCATTTGGGTTCCCAAAAGTGAATTTAAAAATTAGATTATACAACTTCAAATTTAGTAAAATTCTTATATAAAATTGAATAAATTGCGTAGATTCGCGAGGCGGTTCACGTGGGACCCCAAACGTGCGAGGAGTCGGTATTGGCGTCGCGACGGGTCCAAGTAAGTGGGGAGCTTCGCTCATGCATTAAATATGGCTTGATTATTAGATAATTAGGAATGCATGTTTTGAATTAACGACTTGGGAATGGGTTGCGTCGTGATATTGGTTTGGATCTCTATTATCTATGGAATTGTGAATACATTGTCTTGCCTGTTATGTTATTCGGTGCCCCAGAGTGTGTGGTAGTTAACCACCGGGGGCCAAAGACACCCCGAGTGTGTGGTAGTTAACCACCGAGGGTTTGCTTGACTAATTGAATGCATAAGGTGAATTATTTGAGTGTAAGGGTTTGGAGTTCCATCCTTTGCTACTTGATGATTCTTTGAGACGTGTAGCGGTAACGGCTTGGATGAATTTATCTTTGTTTTGGTGCGATTATCTAGAGGGCGTAACGGCCATTACGTTTCCACTGATTATTGTACCAATTCGAAAATAGATGATTCGGTCACCGGATCCTTACCAATATCTAGTTCGCATTGAATGGAACAACGACTTATATTAATATTTATATCTATCGCATTTTATTTAAATCCTTCGTGTGATTTTATTTATATGTCATGTTTTAATTTATAAATGAAATGTGATGAATATCATTATGCTTGACATATATGAATGTTTATCAAAAGTGTTGTGAAACTGTTAGGCTTATATGTCTAGTATGGTGATTGGAATACGAATTGAAATATTGATATATATAAAATTATTGAATATCTAAATTAGATGTGGAAATAATATTTAGATATTCCTTCTTAGAATATAATTCCATTTTCATAACTACGATGAGCATAAACCATATATATTTAATTGGTTCGAAATACGTGCTAAATGATTATGCTTATAAGTTGGTTTTGATTTACATATATTCAGTTATTACATGTTGTGTTATGCGTATGGATTGGATGTCATGTAGTATTTGCATGAGTAATAGGTAGTACTTGCGTATTTAATGTTTGAGCGAATCTTTCCTCTTATTGAGCATCGTTGGTTCTTTAGCTCACCTCACTCTACCCCACAGGTCCCTCTACCAGCGCGATAGACAAGAAAGGCAAAGGAAAGGATTTATCTTGAAGTGCCTTCATATGTGAGACTCATATAATACTAGATATTTTTTTTATTAATCGTTTTGTAAATCTCGTACGTGGGTTATAGCTTGAGAATTAGTTAATGGGTAGTTTTGAACCTTTATAATTTTAATTTGAGGTTGTATGAGATATTTAATATTAAAGATGATTTATATTAGTATGATATTCAGGTTATATGATTTTGTTGTGATTATTTATCACACACTGGTTAATATATATATATTGTTTAGAATGATTATTCCGCAGGTTATTTAGGCGTGCCAAGTCGTTATTTAGGCCTGGTTCAGGTATCGGGTCTAAGTAACGGTTTGGGCTGGGCGACCCGACCCTAGGTCGGGGGAGGGTCGTCACAGTTGGTATCAGAGCCTAGGGATTAGAACCTAGGGAAACATTAGGTTAGGGAAACCTAAGGTTTAGAGCCTTAAAATTTAAAAAAAAAAAAAAGTTCGAGTTTAAGTCGAGCAAATCTATGGTATGGGACATTGATTTGAGTAGACTTAACGTGCACAAATATCCAAATTTTAGATTGGGAAGGGATCGAAAACCAAAGATAAAATGTTAATATATTGTTATATGTTGATGAATGTAATATATTTATAACGTTAGATACTTTTTTTGCAAATTTCTCAAATTATTGGACTAATCCCTTGTTGCTCTACAGTGCACTATGAGTAACCATGGGGGAAGTTCGCATAATTTGAGGGATGCTCGAGACAGAGATGATAGACATTGGCGTAGGGAAATGGAGCAACATCTCTTCCCGACGAGTCACATCAAAAAGCTCGCAAGAAATGGCGTCTCGCTCAAGAAAGGAATATGGCTCATATTATGGAACTTATCCAAACACAAGGAAATGCTAGATCAGCCGAGCAAGTGCAAGTAGGACAAGGGCCTAATCCTCCACAAGAACATGTTCAAGAGCATCATATAGCAAATGAGGAGGGTGCCGATTCCGTTACAAATACAGTTGCAAATGTACTCCGTACACAGGGGAGATAGGGATACGAGGCGTATCGGCGAGGCAAATTACGAAAGAGTTTATGAAATATGACATTCCTCGTTTTTATGGGGATAGGGATCCCGTAGAGGTCAAGCATGGATCTTGCACATGGATAAGAGGATGAAGACACCGAGTATTGATGAGTGGACTATGGTACCTCTAGTATCATTCTTGTTGGAGCATCGAGCCCACAAATGGTGGTTGTCCATTGAAAGAGCTCAAGGAACAAATATGTCTTGGACACAATTCAAGAAATTGTTTTATGATGAGTGGTTTCTGAATCGGTAAGGCAATAAGATTCGAGAATTTCTTGACTTAGTGCAAGGCGGTATGAGTGTAGCAGATTATGCGGCGAAGTACAATGAATTAGCGAGTTTGCGCATGAGTACGTTCCATCCGAGACGACGCGGAGGAGACGTTTTGTTGATGGGTTGACAGAGGAGATTCACTCCCAGGCAAAGCGGCATCGGGGCGAGAGACATTTCAGCAAGCTTATAACAGGGCACTCGATTGTGAAGATGCACTCCGCATTGATGAGACACGTTCTAGTCGGTATGGTCAAGGCAAAAGAAATTTTGACAGTTATCAGAGGGGATCTGAGAAAAATTCAAAGAAATTTCGTTTTGGAGGAGCATCAAGTGCATCGACACACTCTGTGGTAGCATCGAAGGCCACACACATTTTGACGGGGACCACCACACCTTCCCATACTTCCGTACCTTCGACTAACCAGGGTGTGACATTCAGAAAGCCACGTCCTCCGCAACAGAGTAAGAATAGTGGTAGGGGATCGGTAGGGCCAAGGCCGAGTGTATCAGGAAGTGTCGCCCAGCCACATTCAAATGCGCAGAAGCCACATGTAGTATGTTTTCGGTGCAAGACGCCGGGGCATTACAGAAGTCAATGTCCACACCCACCATCGTCCGAGGAGAGTGCAGCTCCAGTTGCTCGAGGAAGAGTTCATGCTATGGCGGAACAGGAACAGAGAGCCCCGCGACAGTTAGTCGCAGGTACGGTTTCAATTAATGGTCGTAACATGCATACATTATTTGATTCTGGTTCTACTATTTCTCTTATATCGGGGGCTATGGTACATGCTTTGGGATTGACACCAATTAGAGCACACACATACTTGATTTTGAGCACGCTCCACCGAAAAGATTTACCCTAATATGACATGTGAGGGGTGCATAATTAAAATTGGGGGATCACATTATGCCGTTTGATTTGCGAGTGTTAGAATGTTTAGAATATGATGCACTATTGGGAATGGACTGGTTAGAGACGTATTACGCTAAGATTGATTGTTTCAATAAGACGGTGATCTTTCAGTTTCCGGGCACTACTCCATTTGAGTTTAGAGGTTGTTCTTTGGCTAATGTTATCAGCCGAAGTAGAGTTGCGACTTTTGATGAGATAGAGACTATTGCGAGTCTAACTTCTATGGGAGAGGAGGGACAAGAAGTCATAATTGAGAAGATTCCGGTCGTAAGGGACTTTCTAGATGTTTTTCCTTCAGATCTTCCGGGACTTCCTCCACATCGAGACGTTGACTTTGTGATTGACCTCATTCCGGGCACCAGACCAGTTTCTAAGGCACCGTACCGTATGGCGGCTACCGAGTTGAAAGAATTGAAGAAGCAATTAGAGGAGTTGACTCGAAAGGCTTAATTTCCCCAAGTGTTTCGCCATGGGGAGCACCAAGTGTTTCGTGAAGAAGAAAAAGACGGCAGCTTTGAGAATGTGTATTGACTACCGACAATTGAATAAGGTGACTATTCGGAACAAGTATCCGCTTCCCAGGATCGATGATTTATTTGACCAACCGAGGGGAGCAAGATTCTTTTCGAAAATAGATTTGAGATCGGGGTACCATCACCACAGCATACGAGAAGAAGACATACCAAAGACAAAGATTTAGTACACGATATGGTCACTTTCGGTTCACAAAGATGCCGTTTGGACTTACCAATGCACCAGCTATGTTCATGGATTTGATGCACCGTGTTTTCAAACCTTTCCTCAACCAGTTTGTGATTGTATTTATCGATGACATCATGATATATTCTAAGACTGAGTCGGACCATAGAAAACATCTAAGGAAAGTGTTGCAGACATTAAGGGAACACAAACTTTATGCTAAGTTGAGCAAGTGTGAGTTTTGGGTTTCCGAAGTGAAATTTTTAGGCCATGTGGTGAATGCAGAGGGTGTGACAGTTGATCCTACAAAGATTGAGGCGATACTTAGATGGCCACAACCTAAAAATGCTTCAGAAATACAAAGTTTCTTGGGATTAGCAGGGTATTATCGGCGCTTTGTACAAAATTTCTCGTCGATTGCTTCACCGCTTACTGAGTTGACGCGGAAGGATGTTACTTATGGTTGGAGTGATGCATGCGAAAAAGCTTTCCAATTGTTGAAGGAGCGTTTGACCACCGCACCTATTTTGGTCCTACCAGAGTCCGGTAAAGAATTGTCAG
The DNA here is from genome assembly GCA_039657345.1 of Stephania japonica. Classification (NCBI taxonomy): domain Eukaryota; kingdom Viridiplantae; phylum Streptophyta; class Magnoliopsida; order Ranunculales; family Menispermaceae; genus Stephania; species Stephania japonica. The sequence goes on along the minus strand of CM077560.1, from coordinate 44,321,292 downwards.
TGTACACCGACGCTTCAGGGATTGGATTGGGAGGAGTACTAATGTAAGACAAGAAGGTGATCGCTTATGCTTCACGCCAACTGAAGATCCACGAGAAGAATTATCCAAAGGCATGATTTAGAGTTAGCAGCAGAGGTGGTGTTTGCTTTGAAATTGTGGAGACATTATTTGTACGGGGAAAAGTTTATTGTTTACTCAGATCACAAAAGTTTGAAGTACCTGTTTACTCAGAGTGATTTGAACATGAGACAGAGAAGGTGGTTGGAATTCCTGAAAGACTACGACTTCACACTTGAGTATCACCCAGGGAAAGCGAATGTAGTGGCGGATGCTTTGAGCCGTATTCGATTGGAGTCAGAGTCCGAAGTTGTAATGCAAATACAAGATGTACCGGTGGAAGACTCAGATGTAATAAGGAGTCAAGAGCATGTTCAGATGAGAGCGGAGCCAGTGACATTGTTTAGAGTTATTGATTGTCAGAGGGCCGATTCTCGAGTATGGACTGGTGTGTCTTTGCGAGATGACATTGAAGATAAGGACTGGAGATTGTCAGGTGACGGGGCGTTGAGGTTCCGAGACAGAGTATGGATACCATCACATAGGCAGTTGAGAGATGATTTACTCAAAGAAGCGCATAGATCATGGTTTACAAGACATCCTGGAGGCAATAAAATGTACCAAGATATGAAACGAATGTATTGGTGGCGGAATGAAAGTTGACATTGCTACATACATTCGAATCTGAGATATGTCGGCTAGTAAAAGCAGATCACCAAAAGCCGGGAGGATTATTGCAACCATTGCCTATTCCACAATGGAAGTGGGAACACATAGCCATGGATTTTGTTTCGGGGCTGCCGAACACACAAAAAGGACATGATGCGGTTTGGGTGGTTGTAGATCGTTTGACTAAGTCGGCACACTTTATTCCTATCTCCATGGGATATTCAAATACCAGACTTGGAGGCATGTACGTCAATGAAATTGTCAGATTACATGGAGTTCCGGTGACTATAGTGTCGGATCGTGATCCGAGATTTACCTCTCAGTTTTGGAGAGGGTTTCAACACCAGATGGGAACTCAACTCAATCTCAGTATGGCCTTTCACCCTCGGATCCGATGGGCGGCCGAGAGATTGATTCGAGATACTTGAGGACATGCTTCAAGCTCCGTGTATTGGATTTCGGTGGAAGTTGGGAAAAGTATATTTCGTTGTGCGAGTTCGCATACAATAACAGCTTTTCAAGCAAGTATTGGTATGGCACCTTTTGAGGCTCTTTATGGGAGACCGTGTAGATCTCCAGTTGTTGGACCGAGGTCGGCGACGTGGTGTTGCTTGGACCGAAAATGGTTCATGATCGACAGAAAGAATTAAGATTATTAGGCAACGACTAGAAACCGCCCAAAGCCGTCAGAAAAAGTATGCCGATAAGAACCATCGAGATGTTGTATTCAAGGAAGGGGAATTCGTACTTTTGAAAGTTTCTCCTATGAAAGGGCATCACCGATTCGGGTTAAAAGGAAAGTTATCTCCAAGATTCATCGGACCATTTGAGATCAAGAAAAAGGTGGGACCAGTAGCTTTTCGTCTCAAGTTACCACCACAGTTAGCGGGAGTACATGACGTCTTTCATATCTCCATGTTGAGGAAGGCACATAATAAACACGCACCGAGGATTGATTGGGGGCAAGTTGACCTAAGGGAGGACGTGTCCTATGATGAGCAGCCGATCCAGATAGTGGATAGGAAAATAAGAAAACTACGTAATAAGGAATACGCAATAGTGCAAGTCCGATGGCAATTTCATGGGGAACAAGAGTTGACTTGGGAGCGGGAGGATTACATGATAGAGAATTTTCCATTTCTCTTTGAATCTTGAGGTATGACTTTGATTTAAATTTCGAGGACGAAATTCTTTTAAATTGGGGATATTGTAACGACCTAAACATTCTTCGACCCATTTTCAAGGTAATTTATTAATTTTATATTAAAATATGCGAACAAATGAGATGGTTACACAAAATTGATCTTAACAAGACTTGGATTAAGTGAAAATAGTTTTGATTGGGCTTAACGAGGAAATTGGGCCCATAGGGGTATTTACGTAATTTTGGGTTAAATTGGTGAAAAACCCTAACTATATAAGGATAAGTTGTAAACCCTAGTCACCCTAGTTGTTGTTTCAACAAACTTGGAGAGGGAGGAGAAGAAGAGGAGGTTTGAACAATCAAGGAGAGAAAAATCTTGTGGTGATTTCCTATTCCTATTCTTTCTTTTCTTTCTTTTCTTTTCTTTCTTTCTTTTTCTTTCTTTCCTTCTTCTTCTTGTTTTGATTTTGTTACGGACGGTGGTGGCGGCGCCACCGGAAGAGAAAACGGCGCCGCTGCTCCTCAGCGCGCCGCCGCCAACAAAGGGAGGGGGTGGGCTTGGCCACCCCCCCATGAAATCGTGAGGAAGAAGGGGGTGGCATTGCCCCCCCTTCTTCCATCACCACCACCACCACCACCGCCACGGCCGGTCGCCATGGCGGTGGGGTCCCCGTCTTGGCGAGCACTGGGACCACCCTCGGATCTCGATCCGAGGGTTGGGGTGGGGCGGGGGGAAACCCCCCACCCCGTGGTGACGAAACGCAGGGCGCCCTGCGTCCTGCGTTCGGTCCCAGGGGCAGACAGGCCCCTGGACCAGTTCCAGGGGCCAGTCGGCCCCTAGGGGGGTTTGACCCTGTTGACCAGGGGCTGAAATGACCCTGGTCAACTAAACAGGGGCTGGAATGTCCCTGCCCAAAGAAAAAAAAAATAAATAAAATAAAATATGATAAACTTACGGTGGGCGTCGACAACCTCGACAAAGCCCTTAATGACACATCACGTGGGACCCATACCATTTGGGTTCCCAAAAGTGAATTTAAAAATTAGATTATACAACTTCAAATTTAGTAAAATTCTTATATAAAATTGAATAAATTGCGTAGATTCGCGAGGCGGTTCACGTGGGACCCCAAACGTGCGAGGAGTCGGTATTGGCGTCGCGACGGGTCCAAGTAAGTGGGGAGCTTCGCTCATGCATTAAATATGGCTTGATTATTAGATAATTAGGAATGCATGTTTTGAATTAACGACTTGGGAATGGGTTGCGTCGTGATATTGGTTTGGATCTCTATTATCTATGGAATTGTGAATACATTGTCTTGCCTGGTTATGTTATTCGGTGCCCCAGAGTGTGTGGTAGTTAACCACCGAGGGCCAAAGACACCCCAGAGTGTGTGGTAGTTAACCACCGAGGGTTTGCTTGACTAATTGAATGCATAAGGTGAATTATTTGAGTGTAAGGGTTTGGAGTTCCATCCTTTGCTACTTGATGATTCTTTGAGACGTGTAGCGGTGACGGCTTGGATGAATTTATCTTTGTTTTGGTGCGATTATCTAGAGGGCGTAACGGCCATTACGTTTTCACTGATTATTGTACCAATTCGAAAATAGATGATTCGGTCCCCGGATCCTTACCAATATCTAGTTCGCATTGAATGGAACAACGGCTTATATTAATATTTATATCTATCGCATTTTATTTAAATCCTTCGTGTGATTTTATTTATTTGTCATGTTTTAATTTATAAATGAAATGTGATGAATATCATTATGCTTGACATATATGAATGTTTATCAAAAGTGTTGTGAAACTGTTAGGCTTATATGTCTAGTATGGTGATTGGAATACGAATTGAAATATTGATATATAAAATTATTGAATATCTAAATTAGATGTGGAAATAATATTTAGATATTCCTTCTTAGAATATAATTCCATTTTCATAACTACGATGAGCATAAACCATATATATTTAATTGGTTCGAAATACGTGCTAAATGATTATGCTTATAAGTTGGTTTTGATTTACATATATTCAGTTATTACATGTTGTGTTATGCGTATGGATTGGATGTCATGTAGTATTTGCATGAGTAATAGGTAGTACTTGCGTATTTAATGTTTGAGCGAATCTTTCCTCTTATTGAGCATCGTTGGTTCTTTAGCTCACCCCACTCTACCCCACAGGTCCCTCTACCAAATACGATAGATAGACAAGAAAGGCAAAGGAAAGGATTTATCTTGAAGTGCCTTCATATGTGAGACTCATATAATACTAGATATTTTTTTATTAATCGTTTTGTAAATCTCGTACGTGGGTTATAGCTTGAGAATTAGTTAATGGGTAGTTTTGAACCTTTATAATTTTAATTTGAGGTTGTATGAGATATTTAATATTAAAGATGATTTATATTAGTATGATATTCAGGTTATATGGTTTTGTTGTGATTATTTATCACACACTGGTTAATATATATATATATATTGTTTAGAATGATTATTCCGCAGGTTATTTAGGCGTGCCAAGTCGTTATTTGGGCCTGGTTCAGGTATCGGGTCTAAGTAACGGTTTGGGCCGGGCGACCCGACCCTAGGTCGGGGGAGGGTCGTCACATAATGCATTACTTGCACGTCTTGTAGTTTTTTATCTGTTTATTCATGAATATTGTGTGGACTTCTCTTAGGATTTTACTCACTGGACTTATAATTGTATATATTGGATGATCAAGTGCAAATATCCTTCTACGAGTAAGGGCAAGGAGGTGTTAGGCGACTATTTTTTAGCTTGTCGATGTTCGACACATACTCATAGGTGTTTATTTTTGGTATTTTGATTTATTTTGGGTTCAGGGGACTTGAGAGACACCTATACTTGTATATATTCACATTTTGATTATATTGTCGCCTTATACACATAGTACTATATTTTTGGGTTTTTCACATAGGTTGTTATTTATAAATGAAATCATTTTTCATATTTGTTTCTAATGTTAGACTTCCGTTGTAGAATAATAACTTTAAATCATTTGAAATAACTAACTTGACAAACATAGATTTCATAACTGGTTAAGTTAGGCTTGTTGGAAAACGTGTAAACAACTAGACAAGTCGCAGACCGTCATCGATAGGAGTGCCTAATGTGGCGGAGGTTGGTGATGTGTTCAGTGATATGGGCGTGCTCTAGGTTGCCTTAGGATTCGGGGCCATCACAATGAATGTGTGACGGCCCTAATTTCCCCATGCAATTGGGTACACCCGGCCTAGACCCGTACAAGCCCCGAGTCATCACTCGGCAACCTGACGAGCCTAATCAGCCTTCAACTTAATCAATTTAGTAATTTATGAAAGAGTTATTGCAATAGTAAACAGCGAAAGACTAAACAATTAAAACAAAGGGAAATAACTCAATCAAATGAAGTAAAGGAATTCTATAAATGTGAAAAACCCCGGGTATTCATGTACAATTCGAAATGCAAAGTTACATGATACCAATCTCATCAAAATACCAAGTTCAAATATCCCAAAGCATATATATATAAAACGATATACATAAAAGCAAAACATAAGAAAAAAAAACTATAAAATAGTCTCCAAATCCAGCCGCTAATCCTCACAATAGATCACCTAGGAAAGGTCCCTTGCCCTTGCTTCTCTCCACCCTATCCGCACCCACCGTCACAAACTAGACGGTGAGTAACTTGAATAAAATCGAATGTAATGCCAGAAGAAGATAACAGTAATTCATGATAATTCAAGTAAAGCAGTCTAAATATCATGCGGTAATAAAAAGACAGGAAATTAAATAGACAAGATGCATGATAAACAGACTAATAGATATCAATCGAAATTTAAGTGTGTTCCAAGGAATCAAAAGAGGCTCGTAAGTGGTCTAAACCATAGCATAACGGCGAAGACCTCGCGAGGTCTTCCCGGGCATCGACACAAGCGAAAGCACAGCTATGACTGGAAAGGACTCGAACCCATCCACCAAGTACTCGGTGTCACACAGTTACTAAGGGTGGTCACACACTCGTGGCCACAAGTGCCCGCGTTTTATCCCTCTAGTGCAGGTCCTAGTACTTTTGAGACGAAACACTTACACCGGGAAACACACAACAAGAAATGGAATGGAATACCAATAATAGAGAATAACAAGACTGAATAAATGATAATGAATCACTTGACATTTTCTTACTGGCTTACAAACGTACAAATACTTTTTAAGGTAATTGTACTTACCTGACTAATCGCAACCCGCGTACAACACTCTCGTTCCTAACGCGTATTTCCAAGTTTCCCGCTACCTGACAAGGTCGGAAACTCTAATTAGTGGGTCGAGTCATTACTAAACCTAGGTTGAATACCTTAGTGATTTCCCCAATGTTTTGATGATTCGAACGACTCAATGCAAATCGACTGAAAAATCAAACGAAACACAACTCTTTTAGATTTTTTTTTTAACATAAACTTTTCTTCTCTTTCTTCTTTTCTCTTTCTTTTTTTTCTTTTCTCTTTCTTTCTCTTTTCTTTTCTTTTTTCTTTGTATATGGTACACCAAACCACCACCAAACCGTCATACATACACCCAAAACAGTTGATAAAAAACTACATAAAATCATGAAACCGATGAGACCCAAGAGACAAGAGAGGAGGAGGGGTTCACCTAGGGTGGACGTGGAGTCTCCGACAGCGAGGGAGGTGGCAGCAGTGACGTGAAGCCGAGAAGAGGAGAGGTGACGTGAGGCCGAGAGGAGGAAGGATGGAAGAGAAGGAGGGTGGGCGGCGGTTATGTTAAAGAAGAAGATGAATAGTGTAGGGTTTTGTTTGTTGTTGTTATATTTATATGGTCAAATGACCTTTTTACCCCCAACTTACTTCCTACACCATTTTTAAACCATTGCCCTTATGGGTCTTTTTACTTTTCTATTTATTTCTCTTTATTACACATTAAAGTGTGTAACCATTCTATTTATTTCTCTTTATTTATTTCTCTTTATTACACATTAAAGTGTGTAACCATTCTATTTATTTGTATGTTTTACTTGTTTTTATCCCCCGTTTAACTAATCGAAACCTCACTCAATTAAATATCGCCCGAACGGCTCGAAACCCGTAAAATACTAAAATACTAATACACACAATCAAAGAATCATAAAATCACTTCGGTGTCGACTCCCGAAGTTCGAAATACTGTCCAGTATTCACGTAGCCGGGTCACAATTTCTGACAAGTGCAACACAAGTCAGTTAAAAATTTTGGAGTTGTTACAGAATGTGCCTTATAGAAATGAACTTGGCACATCAACCCCGTTGCGACCATCAAATTCATTATTTGCAACACTCACCTCTTAACATCTGCATCCTTCCTGGATTTGATTTTATGGGGCTGATACTAGTTATTAGGTTTGTTTCATAGGTATTTATTTTCCTTCTCATGTCAAAAGGTTTAGGTTGTCTTCCCTTATTGGAAGTGTCGTATTTACTTCCCTTGTTGGAAGTTTTATTTTTTGTTGTGGTCTGAATGATGAATTTGTGTATTGTAGTATTCCAAACGTTTTTCAGGAGAATAGTCATTGATTGTCAAACTATTCATCGTTACAGTCACAGTTCTTGAAAGTCAACCTTGTGGCGATTAAATATTTCTTTGAACAAATAGGATTAGTGAATCATTTTGCTACAGTGATTGATTCTATGTCTCATCCTGTTTCATCGAATGTATTGAGAGCCATTGATGATTAATAAAATTTCTATTTCTTCAAAAAAAAAACTCGGCTTGTCGACCTGGACTATCTAGTAATTAATTAATGTCTCTGATAATGCAATGTTACATTTTTTTTTTGTTTTTGGCAATGCACTCCTTTGCAAATTGCAATTAATTGTACACAGATAACTGTTAGTAGAATTTGTGTTAGATATGGTTTCTTATTTGATCTTATCTTTTCTTGATAATTATCTCTTAGATGTTTATATATATACAAGTAGTTTGTACTTAGTTATCTAATCTAATGAAATTTAGTTCTTTAGAAACTATCATGGTATCAGAGCTTGGTTTTTAGTCCTAGATCGTTCAACTTTCGAGTCGACGACCATTTCACATTTTTTGTCTCGTGGTCGTCCAAGAAGGCGATCTTGATCTGTCCGCTGCTCTACTTGCCATCTATCCATTTTCCATCACTCTGCTCTGTCCACGCTCATTTATCACAATTAGGGGTGCATACGAATTGGATCCAGTCCAATTAGGGTCAATCCGCAATCCAATTCAATTATTGCAGATTGAAAAATTGTAGTCCAATCCCGTCCAAATAATTCATTAATCTAACTTAATTCAATTTGTAAAAATGCGGACCAGACTGGATCAAGTTCTACCAATTGACGTTTTCCTATCCAAAGATTCATGAAATTAAACTTAATCAAATGAATCACAAAAATTATACATATCATGAATAACAAATTTACAACGTACATCCCACAAATATATATAACATATTTCCCACAAATTTGTCATCACAAGAACCTTCAAAATGTAAGTTCTTACATAAATACAAATTTGATCCGCAAACTCTACCATATACCTAAACAACACAAAAAAGGTGTATATTACAACATAACTCACAAAATAATGTTTGAAATGTAATAAAAAAATATAAGAACAAACATAATCTTTGAGATACTATATAGTTTATAGTTGATGTTCTTCGAGATACTATAGTACATATGATGAGATATGTATACGTGTTGATGTAATAAACAGATTAGATCAAATTGGATCTGCAGTTTTAAATTTGATATTTGATTTGGGATCTGTAATCTCATCGAGTCCAGTCAAATTAGTGATTTTTCAATTCAATCCAGTTCAAAAGATCCAAAAATTGATCCAATTAGTCATAATTGCTCCAAATTGGACAACGGATTAGTGCAATCACAATTGTTCGCACATCAGTCCGCAAATCACACGTACAAACGTGTTGCAGCGTCCCAGCGTCCCACCATCCGTGAATGCACCGAGAACACCAAAATTGTTGAAAAATCGCTTGATTATTTGTGATACTCTGCTATCGTTTTGTGTCAATTTTGCAGTTCAACATCGCGAATCCGACCAGTGGTTGCCAGAAGAAGCGTCCCAGCATCCTACCTTCCGTGTGCGCAAATCCCAGCCTGCCTGCTTTCCGTGTCGGACTCGCCTGCCTTCAAGCCTTGCACAATAGTAAGCCCATTAACCGTGGGCTTCCTAGGCTCAGATCAAATCTGCACGCCATCCACGCAGCTCGCCCAGTCCGTCATTTGCTCATCTCGTGTCGCACACCAGCAGCCGCTGTGTCCGCCATATGCGCTGCCATCTCGTCCGCCTCTTTGTGCTCCTCAGCCGTCCGTTCTGTTTGCGTTGACCGCTACGTCTGCCTGTGTGCGCTTCCCTTGCGTATCTCCGTTTTGAGCCGAGTTCGTGCGAGCTGTGTTCATCTCTGCCTTTATCGGTGTTGTTTCGTACGTGCTCTACGCATCGCTCGTCAACGTCGTCGTGTCGTGCGCTTGTTCATCTTCATCATTTATTGCTCTAGTAGGTGAAACCTATGGGCCTCCATGCCGCCATTCTCCAACATGAGCTTGGGCCTACGCCAATCATTCATCACTACCCCACTCGTTGTACGTCAGCACGCCAGCCGTCAAGCCCATGCCTGTGCGTTCGTCTTCCCATCATCTGCCCGTCTTTTCAAAGAGGTCGTTCCTGTTTTGTCTCATCTCATTCCTCTTTATGCATAATCTACCCGTGGAGTCTGCACGAAAAAATTACATCCGTACGGTTATATTTTTTTTAAATTCGTAAATTACTATGATTTTCTTTTTTATTCTTTAAGTAATGTATATCGCGTTTCGTAAATGCGAAATGGAGTGACGTGAAATCTGGGTGGCACACAATGGCGCCTTTCCAAGAGGCGCCATCTGCACCTCAGTTCGCCGCCTCACCACACCACCTGCCACACCACCTCGCCACCTCGTTCCACCTCACCTGCAACACGAATGGCGCTTTTTGTAAAGGCGCCATTCGTGTTGCCACCTCATATCACATCTCCCGCACATCTCCCACACACCTCACGTCTCCCACACGTCTCCCACACGTCTCACACACGTCTCACACTTCTCCCACACGTCTCACACGTGCTGCTCCCCCACATGCACACCACGCATGCATGCACTGCATGCGTGGTGGCATGCATGCGTGGTGGCATGCGAGACCACACATGCATGCATCTCGCATACATGACCTCGCATGCATGCGAGACCACGCATGCATGCGAGAGGCATGCGTGGTGGCATGCATGCGTGGTGGCATGCGAGACCACACATGCATGCATCTCGCATGCATGCGAGGCCACCACGCATGCATGCCGTGGCACATGGATGCCACGCGTAAACAACTTCACGGTCTTCACGGGCGTAGTGCAGAGAATCTCTGCAAGCACCGACCCGTACAACCCCTATCGACGACCTCTACAACCCCTATCGACGACCCCTACGGTTAAAAGTTGGTTGGTGACGACGGTGGGGAGATTTAAAATAGGGAGAGGGTGAGAGGCAGTGAGGTTAATGAGAAGAGAGGGTTCGAGTAAGTGTGGAGCAATGAAAAGAGAGGAAGAAAGTGCAGAGAGAGTGTGAGGGAGATCGAGAGAAGCAGTGTGAGGGAGAGGAAGAGAGTGTGTGGAAGAACGAGAGAGGACCGGTGACGGTGACGGTGACGGCTACAGCGAAGGCTGCAGGTGTAAGTAGAAGTGTGTGTGGGTTGAGTTTGTTAGGCGAAAGAGAGAGAGGGAACAGTAGAGAGGGAGAGAGTGTGAGAGAGAGAGAGAGGTGCCGAGAGGTGTCGTGAGAGAGAGGTAGGGAGTGACGTGGAGGGTGAGAGTTTGTCGAGAAAGAAAGAGAGAAAGGTAGAGAGTGTGCGAGAGAGGGTGAGGTGCGTGTGAGAGTGTGAGAGAGGGGGTGAGAGGTGCCGTGAGAGAGAGAGAGAGGAGGGTGAGAGTACCGTGAGAGAGAGATAGGGGGAGAGTTTGTGAGAGAGAGTGAGAGAGTGAGAGGTGTTGTGTGAGAGAGGTCGAGACAAAGTGAGAGAGAGAGTGAGAGAGAGAGGACGAGATAGTGAGAGAGATTGAGAGAAAGAGAGGTCGAGATAGTAAGAGAGAGAGAGACGAGATAGTGAGAGAGAGTGAGAGAGGGAGAGGTGCTTTGTGAGAGAGAGAGAGATAGTGAGAGAGAGAGTGAGAAAGAGGGTGAGAGAGTGGAAAAGTGTGTGGAAACAACACAGAGAGAAGGAAAGAGTACATGGGTTTGGGTTTTGATTTGGGATTGTGTTGAGTTTGTTAGCTTAGAGAGAGAGAGGGAACAATTGAGGGTGAGAGTGTTTGTGTTTTCATGTATTTAGCAAATGATTCGTTGATGGGAACGTTTAGCCGAGATAACCGATATTTTTAATTATTCTTTATATGAATATTTTATTGTTGTTTAGTTTTCATTTTGAATAAAATAACTAAATTTATTTTTTTTTTCACAGGGAATATTATTTTTTTTGTAGGTAAAGGAATATCAAATTGAAGAACAAACCGGAACAAAATATTATTTTTTTTATTTATTTAATATATTTATAGTGTAATAGATTTTTAAAAGAAAATGTGTTTATTGCATGGTGTGTGTAATTTAAATGTTTTATTTTTAAATAGCTAGTAAAGAATGTGAACATCATAGTTAACAAAATGTTACAAATATTAAACCCCATAGAAAAATTAATTTTTTTGTAGTAGTGGCCGTAGCTTATTGTGTGTAGTGATAAATGCTTGATAATTATTTGACATATTTTACAAGTGAGTGACAAATCGACCCAAAGATAAATATTATCTCGTGTTATTTATTATCGTTGTTTGATTATTGCGACAAGATATTAATTACAAGTTAGTATTAATGGAGTGTCCGGTGTATACACTATTAGTCGCCTCACCATCTCCAATAACGACAAGAAGGAAAAAATCTTTTACTGACGAATTTAATTTGTAAGTAAAAGTGTTAAAATTGTAAGTAAAAGTTTTTACTTACAAAATGTCATTGGTAAAAACATCGTAAGAATAGAGTCGTCCGTAAAAGTTTACACTTACAAACTTAATTGTAAGTAAAGATATCCTTTTTTTACTTACGAATCCACCATCATAAGTAAAAGTGTATAATATACTTACAAACTTAATTGTAAGTAAAGAGATCCTTTTTTTACTTACGAATCCACCATCATAAGTAAAAGTGTATAATATCTGTTAATAAAATTTCTATTCGTTTTCAATAATATTTATTAATATAACTAGATTTTTCATTTAAATATTATTTTGTTTAATTTTTGTGCCTTTCATTATTTTTTCACGTTAATTTAATGAGTTTCGTTTTGGTATAAAAAAATTTAATGAGTTAGAGAACTTAAATAAAATACAGTTAAACTTAAATAAAATACAGTTATTTATTCTTGATTATTATTCTGATCACTTTTCCATCAATTTGACAAACTTTATCTTATTCGGGAGCCCAAAGCTAGCTAGAGTAGATCTAGCTGGGTAACCAAACAATGTACCAAAGCTCCTTCAACCATCAACTAGAAAGAGAAGAAAAAATAAAGTTAGACAGTTTAAATTCATTTATAATTTTCTTCATTAAAAAAATTAAAGAAATTAAAAAAATTGAATACAACCTTCAAAAAAGCCATAGGATGTTTGAAGCTTGTAGCGACTTTGCAATAGGCTCATGCATCTTACATGCACCCAATTAATATGAAGAAAATAAGTTGAAACGTATAGAATGTATTAGGATTAATCAACAAATGTAGTAGGATTAATCAACAAATGTAGTAGGATTAATCAACAAATGTAGGTGAAATGCAAATCAAAACCTTTGTAGAGATTGCATGTACTGACATGGATGAACCCATGAAATTAAGAGACGATGCAGAATCGAGATGAAGTGCAAGGTGCAACAATGTTAAGAGGAACTCTTTGATGATTTGCGATGTGATGAAATAGAAATTAGTTGTGAGGTCAACGTGAGAGATACGACCGTGAGCCTAGGAGATAGGGAGAGAAATTGTTGGGTTTTTAACTTATTATCTTTTGAAACAACGTGTGTGCATTGGGGGTAGGATGTAGGGGGTTCCGGGTGTGTGTTCCACGTCCGTGTTCGAGTACGTAGCAAGATCCTTATCTTTTTTGTGCCTAACTTTTTAGTTTTGATATATTTTTTGCCTATCTTTTATTTATTTTAGACTTATCGAAAAAAAATAAAAACCATTTAATTATTATTTACTTGTACAAAAGACAAAAGTCAAAATTAAATATTATATTACTGTTTCGTCCCTTTTTAGTGAAAGTTTAATTTGTTAATTAATTATATTATTCTTCTTCATCTTTTTTATAGTTTGGTTGTTTCCCTTTTATTGAGTATATATATTGTAAGTAAAAATACATATTTACTTACAAAGCTATACATATTACTTTCCTCTAAGATTCATAAGCAAAAGTTAGTATTTTTACTTGCAAACAAAAGTAGTTTATATAAATATATTTTTGTGAGTAAAAGAAATCCTATAACTCACTAAAAACTATTGCTGAATTGGGTCGATATTCACTTAATAATTATTAGCTTTTGCTTAGAACTCATGAGTCATAAGTACAAACAATACTTTTAGTTACAATTATATCAATTTTTTTTACAAACTTAAGAGTCATAAGCAAATATGGAGTTTTACTTACACTTTTTATATTCGTAATTGAAAGTTTTGTAATTAAAAGTCGAATTTCTTGTAGTGAACATTAGTAACAAAATACGTAATCTCGCATTCACAAGTGTCCTCACTCTGCTCTCTAGTGCTGATAGTAGACTATAGGTGCTGCCCCGTCCGGATATAGTTATTTCCAATTGTTCGGTCAACTATCGTACAATGAAAAAATCATGCCACTACTCATCTTTCAATACGTCAGACCATTCTTCTCCCTCTTCTCTGGCCACGACCATGCAAGGATGTAGCTAACTTGCTAACTGTGACCGCAATTGATCATATTCGAACTCACTATCTACCACTTGAAGCTTCGATAACCACTGATTAAGAATAATAACATTATAGACGATATATTTAGTAAAAACAATTAAGCATTAGTGTATAACATGACCCTTTTACAAACAACATCTCATTAGAGAAGCATAAAACAAGAAGAAATTGTTGTCCATACAAGTATATAAATGATGTAATGTGTGTTGGCGATCAATCATACAACACCCGTTCAAGAAGTGTTAACTCCTTCCATTATAAATTAAATCAAAGTTAAAGTGAAAAACAAACCTCCGTTTCTCCTCCTCACAGCCAAACTCGAACAACAAGTTCTCAAGCAAAATTCAAACACGAATAAGACTTCTCACCGCCCAAATGCCGTAGGCACCATCTTCCTCTTTGTCAAATCGAAATCACTTGTACATGGAGTGCTCAAAGTAACTAATGTAACACGGAAAGGGAGAGAAAAGAAGACCTTCGAGAGTGCAGAGAGAGAGAAGTTGTTGAAAAATTACTACAAGATGCTCCATTTTGATATAGGAACAAGAATAATTTTTGATGAGGATTTATTGAAAAGTTCGGTCGTGCCTCAAATCCTCATTTTGATCATTTCTTCGCTTGATATATATGTAATTTTTTTACATTATCAATGCGGTAAATTATGTAGGTCATAGAAGGTAGGAACATCCCGTTTCACTTTTATGCATTTGGAGAAATTGTTAAGGTTTCGCAAGGCATTGAGTACAGCAGACCCCCATCAATGACCATAATTATTAAGTTTGGAACGAGTAAACATGAGTTGATGGATCGCGTGTATAACGCGTTTGATATTTCGTCCACTGAGACTCTCATTACGATGACGTATCGTCACGTAATAACTTATCCATCAGGTTCACAATATTTTATCCCCGTGTCGTTGCAAGACGAGACCCACTTCGAGTTGATGTGGTCAACAGTGGCGAATCTACCATTATCAGCGAAGGTAGAGATTTATTTAACCTTCGAGCTAATCGAGCCTTATCAAAATTCTACTGTACATTCACAAGTGGTAGAAGAAAATGTGGGCATGACATGCCCTGCATCAATGATGAAAAGATTACGTATGTAATCACCTATAGGTGATGTTGTGCAAGATAGATTTGTTACTTCGATTGATGATGACATTAGTGCCCCCAGTGATGACCGTAATGAGGACCACGACAACGACATTGACGAGGACGTATGTCCCCTCGAGGATGCTTCGCCATCTGTTAATTGGAAAAGTATAAATATTGTTACAGACGACCCAACCTACGAACCTCCAGAGGCGGAAAACTTGCAAGATGATGAACAATTTGCAATTGACGAGGAGGAGTGGATGGAAGAAGCAAGCGATGAAGAAGATTACCAACCATTGCCGGTGTATAATGAAATTGATTGGGAAGTGGCTAATTCTACTGCAACCCAACATTCTCATCATTCGACTGGATGAGACATGCCTAATTTTGAGTTGGAAAGAGGAATATGCTTTGACAATAAGAAAGACTTGCAGCATGCCATAAAAGTGTGGCATGTTAACAACTATTGTCAATACCTTGTTATGGAGTCAACTACAACCTTATGGTCATTGAAGTGCAGAAGTGCGCCGGAAGCTGGGTGCATGTGGCGTCTCCGTGCTTGTTTGCGAAAAAAGAAACAATTGTGGGAGATCACTTAGTTAGACGAGTCGCACAGTTGTATAAATCCCGGCATAGAACGCAGTCATGCCCAACTCGACGCCAACATGCTTGCACGTGAGATACAAAGCGTTGTCGAAATAGATCAGGCAATTGCTATCAAGGCCTTGGTACAAATGATTAAGCTAAAATACGCACATGAAGTTCCCTACAAGCGAATGTGGGATGCTAAAAGGAAAGCAATTGCAAATGCATTCGGGGATTGGGACGCGTCGTATGCTACGTTACCAAGATGGTTGGCGGCTGTACATAATAAGAGCCCAGGGACGAAGATTGAGTGGTCAGATAGACAATGGGTTGCAGATGAGATCAGGACAGAGCATCCTCAATTTCATCGTGTGTTCTTCGCATTCGAAGCATCAATCGAAGGGTTCAAACATTGTAGGCCTATTCTACAGATTGACGCGACATTCTTGTATGGCAAATACAATGGTAAGCTAATGATTGCCCTATCTGTTGATGGTAATGGACATCTACTTCCAGTTGTATTTGCAGTTGCGGAAAACGAATCAACCGACTCGTGGGGGTGGTTTTTTAGAATGTTGCGCAAACACGTGACCGATAGAGATGGTATTTGTATTATTTCTGACCGTCACTCTGGCATTCTCGAGGCTGTTAACATACCAGCAAATGGTTTTTGTCCACCAAGAGGATACCATCGTTATTGCCTGCGACACTTGACCAGTAATTTTAACACGCATTTCAAAAATGATTCGTTGAAGAATATCCTATCTCGAGCTGCTGGTCAACATCAAGTGAGGAAATTTGATGCATGCATGGAGCGTTTTGCTTATTTGTCATCAGGAAGTCCTCAATGTCTTCAATATGTGAATGCCATTCCCAAGGAACTCTGGACTCAATCGCATGATGGAGGCCTGCGGTGCGGATGGATGAATTCTAACGGGGTTGGTATGTATTCTATAGTAGTTATGTTTGTTATCCTATATGTGTTTTCACTATGTTGATATTACTGACACGGCATTATGTTACCATCGTAGAATGTTTTAACGGTGTATTGAAAGGGGCACGATTCTTGCCAATAACAACAATGGTTCAAATGATTTACTACAGGTTGGTGACATACACCAACCGACGCAAGGAGGAAATCGATGAAGCAATATCGCACGGGCTCAATTACACAAAATATGCCATGGATAAAATTGCACATTATCAACAATCTGTAAGGAGACATTACGTGAAATTGATAAATCGCGACACTGGTGAGTTTGAGGTGCTCACTGGACGTCATGGCGATCGTATGCATAAAGACAACAATACACAGATTGTTATCCTGCGGAACTGGTATTGCAGCTGCAATAAATGGCAATCGTTTGGTTTCCCTTGCTCACACGTGTTAGCTGCATGTGCCCATATTCGAATTGATTATACACAATTTATTGAGCAATACTACAGGATGGACGTGTACGCACGATGCTACTCCTCTCAATTCAAAGCCATCCCCGATGAGAAGTATTGGCCGACTTTTGCGATGAAGATTTTACCAGATCCTAGGTGTAGACGTGGCCGAGGGAGACCAAAGGGAACACGAAGGCAAAATGAGATGGATCTCCTAATGTTTCGAGGACCTTGCGATGTGGCATATGTCATCAAGAAGGACATAAACGAAGAACATGTCCGAATAGAGATCGTGGTCGAGTCCCTACTAGGAGGAACCGTTGCAGCGTTTATCGTGCAGAGGGACATAACAAAAAAAAATTGTCCATCCATATCTCAACCCCAACCACCCAATCCAAACCAATGAGAGGATTTGTATTTTGTTTGTAAACGGTGTCAGTTGATAATTTCATAACATTTATATTAATATAGTATAACCTTATGTTACGTAAAGTAATAGATACGTATTTGTTAATGTTATAACTCGTAGTAATGATTTGTTGTGAGTTTTAAAACTACTTGACCAATTTGTCTAATCACACAGTTGTAGCGAGTACACATGGAACCAGGACCATCTGATCCTTCTCTTCTACGCCTCCAATCTACACACAGGTCATCGCAAGTCTGGAGGGGTCAGGTATATACATTTAACATGTATGTGCATAATATTTATGCAAAAACGTTTAATACACACACACACACACACACACACACACACACACACACACACACACACACACACATATATATATATATATATATATATATATATATATATATATATATCGACATATTTTTGAATTGTAAGGTACATGATAC
The DNA here is from genome assembly GCA_039657345.1 of Stephania japonica. NCBI lineage: Eukaryota > Viridiplantae > Streptophyta > Magnoliopsida > Ranunculales > Menispermaceae > Stephania > Stephania japonica. The sequence continues at coordinate 44,303,429 of CM077560.1, read as the reverse complement.
AATTCGCGTGCGAAGAAGACTGGGTGTTGTTGATTGACGGATTAATTACCATTCTCGAATGATCCCTTACCTACGATCTAGTGGATTTTATGGTGTTTCACGCGTAGGATTTTTTAGACTTGACTGGGCTTTGATCACCGCTTTCATTGAGAGATGGCGTCCAGAGACACATACGTTCCACATGCGTTGCGGCGAGTGTACGATTACACTCCAAGACGTTGAGATTCAGCTCGGGTTACCAATTAATGGTATGCCCAGTGATCGGAAGCACGATGTCGACTATCTCGCGGTGTGTGAAAGACTACTTGGTGCAAGACCCGAACCACTTCACCTTTCTCGGGAATAGAGTTCGTGTTTCATGGCTCGAAGACAATGTGCCACCTATAGAGGATGACAAAGAATGCGGAAATGGTTCGACGTTATGTTCGTTCATACATTCTACAACTTATTGGTGGTTGTGTGTTCGGCGACAAGTCGAATCAATATGTTCATTTGATGTTTCTTCCGTTGCTCTCGAGGACCTTCAAACAACTGGACAATATAGTTGGGGAAGTGCATGTTTGGCATATTTATACAGGGAGTTGTGTCATGGATCTCGCTCTGGTGCGCACGAGGTCGCTGGTGCGATAATTCTTATACAACTATGGGCCTGGGATAGATTTCCATTTATAGCACCAAGGCACAAGCCAGTTCCTAGAGGTCAACCTCGAACGTGTGATGGAGTAGACATGCCCAATGACGTTCCTTTGGGATATCGGTAATAAAAATGTTTCTCATGTTATTTTTAACAATTCATTGGGTCTTTTCAATTTACGACAAATTTATTGTTTTGTATACAGATGGATAGTTGCATTTTCGGTAACTAGGACTGCTACACACGTTATATCATCATTTCATGATGCACTTGACACGCAGAGGGAGAATGTCGTGGAGTGGCAACCATACGCTGATGTCATCAAGTCACTTCCACAATTATGTACTCAAGGTCACGGGAGTTGGCGTTCGATGTGTCCTTTAATTTGTTTCCATATAGTTGAGTGGCATAGACCGGAAAGGGTCATGAGACAGTTTGGGCTGACACAGGTCGTGCCACCTCACTGTGATTTTGACACACGTCTGCACCGCGTCCAATTGAGAGGACACCCTCAAGAAAATTGGGCAGTGTATCACAGAAGATATATAGAGTTGTGGGAAAATCGTAGTAATACGATAGCCACAATACAACAAGAAGGGGAACAGGATCACGAAGAGTACATGAGGTGGTACAGATCTATCACCAGGCGATACATTGGACATGATGGGGCTCTGCGCGAATTCTCGGTAACGTTGAAACTATAATGTTGTTATCCTCATGAGTCATATTTAAAATTGTTAACCAAACACTGCATTTTTTTGTATATTAGTCTACATTTGCGCGTTAATTGGAGCGAGTGTTCACTGATGACGGGGTCGAACAAGGCATGGTTGCTCTACATGAAGGCATCAGAATCTTAGATGAGGATGAACGGCAAAGGAGTACTTTGTGGAATGATGAAAATGTAGTTGAGCCGGACATAGATGACGAAGCATCTCAAGAAGAAGAGGAAGAACAACAAGAGGATCAAAACCTAGCAGATAGAGGGAGGAGAAGAAAAACAACGACGACTCAGACTGTGGGTGAGAGCAGTAGACGTTCTTCTCCACCACCTCCAACTCGTCCAACACCAAGAACGTCAGAGGCTATTGGTGAGAACAGCAGACGTTCTCTTTCGCCACCACTAACCCGCCCTTCTTCTTATGGGTACTCTCCTTTGTCGGCCCCAACGCAATTGGATGCTCATATGTTTTTGCCTAGGACACCGAGCATGAGTGTTCATCCATATCATTTTGATCCATATGCTCCTGGGCCATCATCTTCGTACATGGACCATAGAATGCCTACACATTCAATGCATGGTTCATTGCCTCAATACATGCCAAGTCTATTTACTCCGCCATATTATAACTACAATATTTCATATAGTGGAGATGGCTCATTCAGGCCTTATTAGGCATGCCACCTCATGTTCCTTTCACCGTACCACATACAGGAAGTCAGTATGTTGGAATGGTTCAACCCCCTATCTTTGATAGCACTGGTAGTAGAGGTCAATCGAGCCAACACGAGGAAGAAGTTCAGTCGAGTCATCGAGCTCAACAAACTCAGCCGGACGTACAAGCACGGAGAAATCCACGTCGAAATAGAGTACGACTGGTTTGCCACACGGAGGAGCAGCGTCGACGTCTATAGAACTGCATCATACCTTTGTATGAGTGGGTTGATATGAGTGTTTAGGGTCCCTTAGATGTCATGGAGATGGGGTTGTACATTTGGATGAAAGGCAAGAACTATAAATACAAACTCCTAGCTTTTTTGCTTCACATTTGCATGTTGTTTTCAATAAAAAAAATGAAAAAAAATTCAGAGCTATTGGGGACTTTTATTTGCTGGAAATTGTAGTCCTTAGGAGGTTATTCATCATCAAGAACGCGATCTAGTTATATACAATCAAGCATCAACCTTAAGGTATGCTCATATCCACTTATTTGCATAAAAGTGAGTATACCTGATGATACTTTGAATTGCATAATGGTCATTTGTGTAAATGTGTTTGGGTCTTTTTGGTGTCGGATAGTATCAACATTTAATTTACAGACTAAGTACATCTAATATAACCTAGATTGTCACCAGCAAACTTCGAGAGATATATATGAGTCCATATGAGTCCATTTGCGATAGTTTGGGTGACGAGAGGCCTATTGGACTAGGAATACTGCGTGAAAAAGTGAGTATACCTGATGATACTTTGAATTTCATTTCATTTCCTTTTATTACTTATTGATTTGCAGTCTTTGTGACTATATGGTGCCTTTGTACTCTAATATAATGATATTTGTTGATAATCTTTACTCTTTGAACTTGTTCATCGTGATATTGTTTTGTTGATGCTTTCATTGTATCATTTCGTGTGCTCTATGTCTTCATTTGATGTTTTTAATGGTAAATGAGCTTTAAATAGCATGCTATTAGGATTAGAGACTTTATGAATGAGACTATGGACTTTGTACTCGACTTGATTAGTCTATTAGCTTGTCCATATGCCTTTACCATTCTATACGGAGTCATTTTTGAATAAATAAAGTAGTGGTTGGTGAAAATAGTCACAACGAACCATGACATATTCACTTAAGTAGGTTTAAGAAATCAAACCTAATTAGTAAATTTAGTTACACATTTGTTTGTTCATTTCGTAATAATTGATTATGACATTTACATTTGTTTCTAACTTACTCTTTAACCTTAAAAAAGTCATGTCAGGCAGAAATAATGCATCGTCATCTGGGGACGGATCTAGTGGACGATCCAACAGACGATCTGGTGATCGCAGAGATCGTCCATCTAGCAACGTAGATCGTTCGCTAGTACGATCTCCCGCTAATGATGCTGAGTCTCAGCAGCGTCAAGAGCAGCTCGTTCGACAACAGCTTGCTCAGCGGCAGTTTGCTTACCTTCGACAACTTTTTGTCCAATAACAGCTTTCACACCATCAATCACAATTATTTCAGCAGTATCCTCGTCCGCCTTATGCGCAGCACCCCCACCAGGGCCTTCTCCTTCAGCAATCGGGGCCATATTTATTTGGCCATGATGATCCAACCACTCAACAGCTTACTCCTCTTTTTTTGGCGTCGCAACTCCCTCCACCTATCGCTGGTCACGTTACTTCTAGAGAATCTACCCACGCATCTCCTCCCATCGCCAGCACTACCAAAGATGTCCCGATTGCTTCCTTTGAATCTAGTATGCATGCCTCCCCATCGAGGAGTCATGATCATGTCGAGCCTGCATCACATTCGTCCAATACTTCAAGCCACCCTTCGAGTGAGCCATCTATTAGTGGTGCCTCGCGTAGATCACAACAAGACGATGAGCCAGCTAGGGCCCCGAGACGTAGAAGTAATGATGACCGAGGTGCGGGGCGGGTGTTTTTGACCGTAAAAACTACGAAAGAATTGTAAGTCAATGAAATATTATTACGTATATATCCTTACGTTTAATGAACTTACTATAATATTGGTCTAACTTTTTTTTTGTAAAAATGTAGTGGTACTTTCTTGCATCCGTCATCCGAAGTGTCAAAGCAAATGACGCGGATATATAAATTCGATTTACATAAGGATGGCTACTGTTCGGATACGGTTCCCAACCATATCAAGGAGCAATATTTTAACGATTGGGCGGTAAGAGATTTTTAAATAAGAAAATTAAGTTTCTTTTACTTAGCATATGTTGAAGACTTGACTTTCTATTACTACAGACTCATTTCGATTGGAGACGATCAGATGATGCTATGGTCAGACGTTTGTACGACAGACAGATTGCCACTCGTTATGCTGACTTTGTTAGTAAGATGGTGAGGAAGCCGACAAAACCAACACATGTATCTCTGGAGGTTTTTGAGCATTACTAGAAGATGCGGTCTACTCCAGAATATAAAGCAAAGTCAGAACAAACGAGCTGAAATCGAAGATCAGAGGTGGGGGGACCTGGTTCGGGTTCGTCTGTGCACGGAGGTGGAGCCATATCCATCTATGAGTATTCGTTGAGACTGGTATGTTTTGGGGCATACATACATAGATACATACATACATATGTATACATTAGATTCATATAAGTTTCAAACTTAAATTTAAGTTAAACATATTTTATAGGAGAAGAAACTCGGCAGAAAGCCGACTGCTTTGGATTTATGTTTATATCTCCATACAAGGAATCATGATAACGTTACTTTTTCTTGATCCGAGAGCGAGCGATTGCCGTAAGAAACTACTTGACCATAACTCTTTTTGTTAATTATAGGTATCAATGACTTATATGACTTGTCAATGTTTAAATTCTTAATACAAAGCGCTATACATGAAAGGACCACGAGCTTTCACACAGGTTGCAACCAGACACTCCAATTGATGAAACAAAATTATATTTGGAGATTATGCAGCGAAATGATAAAGGCCGGAGATTTGGTCTTGGCTGGACACCGTCAGGGTCTAAGATGCGTAGACATGATGAAACTGGATCTTCTCGTCCTATATTGAAAGATGATGAGCCATTTGACCAATTCAATAAGGAATTCGAGGAGATGCAAGCAATGATACTAAAGATGTTTAATGACACGTCTGTAAATCGCGATCAATTGGTTGAAATGCAAGGACGGTTACAAAGCATGGAACAGGGTTTCATGGAGAGATCAGCTGCACAAAAAAAGCAAGATGATGTTGATGATGATGATGCCGCTCACAATGACTCAACGACCGAGGATGATGAATGATGATTTCTTTTTCACAACATCCAAAAAGGTTAGATTTTTTTGGTTCATTTTTTACTTGATACTTATAAGTTTTTTTTATTAGGAACCATAATAAATCTTATGAATTTATTAGGAACCATTATAGAAATATAAATCATGTAAACAATTTAAGTCTACCCCTTTGTCCTGTATATTTTATTTGTGCTTTATAGAAAATTTTGTAGTTTGTTTAAGTTTTGTTTCTATTTGTGTCTAACATGTAGGCTATTGAATGTTCCACAAATTTCTATTTCATTGTTATAACTAAGTCGTTAAGATCCTTAGTATGAGTGTCCTTAATTAGTGTGGAATTGGTTTATCGAATTCCAAATCAAGTAGGAACTCATGTTAATCTTTAGTATATGATCAATATGCTCTGTTTTAGGATTGAAAATATGATTCAAAGTTGTTAGTTATTTTACCGTTGCTTGTAGGACTTAGTCTAATTTAGTTACTCTATTTTTTTGTTGAATAAGTCTAGTTCAAATTTCTCGATTGTATTTCCTTAATTTTCTCGATTTGTAGTTAAGTCAAAGCACGTTGGATATGTGTCCACAATTTGCGCTTATTAGAGGTTTGATCAAATGCCAATATAAATGCAATCTCGCTTTATGAATAAAACTATCTTCGAGAGAGTTCTTCTACTTAAATACTTGTATTCGTTATTACTCTGTTTTTCAGTTTTACCCAATATTTAGGAGTGGACTGATTTTCTAATGCAGTTGTTACTCTTAGGGCTGCTTTGTAGTTGTTTTATCTGATTTTGGTGGTGGGCAAGTACTTGTTCTAGATGTAGATGCTAATATGGCCATATGCTATCTGTTTTGATATGAGCTTTGGTGGGCTAACCATGAGTTCTGGTTAGTTTTGCTCAATATTGCTATGTTTTTCTATGTTTGAGATAGGTTTGCATTGGACATGTTCTCTTAAATATATGTGTATTTCAGTCTACAGTTCATGTTTTTATTGTTTTGTCTATAATGGTTTGGTTATAAGCTCAACATTCATATAATGATAATGGTGTTGGTTTCATTATTTGGACTTCTTTTATGGTGATGGCATCAAAAATATTTCAGGAAGTCCATGTAGCATGCAATCATTCGAGTTTGGAAGGGCTCATGTAGTCAGGCCTAAAGGAAGGCACAAGTCACAATAGTTTGGCTACATGGCATTGGAGATAATGGTTCAAGATACACCAATATGATTATGCAATGTCATTCATCTACTTGTGTTAATATTGGAAAGGTAACTCAATTCTATTTTTAATATCTTTCTTTTGTAATAAATTTGTATACAACATTTGATTATTGTCTCTAAATCTCTTTATCATTTCATATTTGAAACCATGCTTTAGAGAATGTTGATGGATCTTGTTTTAAAGGTGGCTAGCTAGGCTGCATACATTTTAAGGCCTGAACTTGCAAAAGCTTACTACTTGTATCTATTTGATTCTTTTTGAACTTGTCAAATGGTTGCCACATTGGTGTTATCCTTATACATTGCAGCTTTGTTTGTGCCATTGTTAGTTGTATGTGTGAATTGATATAATTTTCTATTTCAACTATCTATTCATTCATGTTTTTAATAGTGTTGGATGTCTTAGATTACCCTGACCAATGATTGCACGGTGAGGCCTAGGCAATTTGAGACAAAATTGACTAGGCCCTAGTTCTTAAAAAGCTTATTAGGATCCTTAAAGTATATATCGCATCATCTTTGCCTTCTTCTCTATGGTTTTGAGTGATAGTCTCGTTTTCTTATAAAGATAAACAAATGAACAGAATGTATATTAGATATGATATGATATAATGATATGATATGATATAATGATTTATAATAAAGAGAAACAAATGAACATAATGTATATTTGGGTTTACAACCTTATATGGTAGGTATGCAGGGGAGGGAACATTTCTATTAGATGCTAATAACAAATTTATAAGTATAATGAACAATTCTTTTATTATTAGAAGGTTATAGTAATGCTTTGAAATATTTTGAGAACTCTTTTAAAATATTTCAAAACGCGTACTAATAATTAGAAGGTTATATGCAGATAATAGTGACTTGGAAACTGAGGTTTCTGCATTTGACATAATATGATATTCCCTCATGCGTGCTGAACAGAATCTTCCTCAGAAGTACTTCTCGGCCTTAGAGAAGGTATGATTTAATTTTGTTTCATCTAATATTTATGCCTTTCGTTGTTATATTGGAGGACACATTGGTAGTGAAGTTATCCTTGATTTTTTCCTATTGCACGTTAAATAGGTAATGATGTGTTCTTTCCAGCCGTGGAACTACTAATTCCTTCACAAATAAGATAAAATCATACAAATGATTAAATGGGTCCTAGGAGAAGATAATTAATCATATCAGTTTCAAACATCTAAATAATTCTAAGAATTTGAACACTTAATGTCCATTCATTTTAACAATAAGCACAAGCCATCCTAGTAACATGCATTCCTTTTCAATTGGTTAAAAAAAAGAAAAGCATCGAAAGCGATTTTGTTCGTTGATGTTTAGTAATGAAAATTTAGGATGAATCTTGGGGTACTATGTCGGTGCCCCCATGTCACACCATTCTTGTTACTTTATTACTTTGATTGGTAAGTGTCTTATCACTTCTTAAAATGCGACATATCTTCGCTTGGTTGATATGCGGGACAAGTGTAAGCTTGGATGAATAAATGTCTCGCATGTTGCATTTATTGGGAGCTTTATCTGCTCATTATGACTGTTCATGATTCATTTGAAAAATTGAGGGCTGGATTTATGCACGTGTTTTCGTGTGTAGGTGGGCTTGCATGTACATACACAAGAACTAAGACTGGATTCATGTACGTGTTTATTCCTTCCCATTGTTTTTACTACGAAACATTAATTTCTTCTTCATTGGTTGATTAAGAACTGCGTGAGCCATGCATAGCGTTTTGACATCGAGAAATTCACTAGAGGATGCATCGGATTTGGGTAGTGCTTTTGGTTTGTGACACTTTGAGCTCTTACCTTGTTCCCATGCTAATTTGTCTAGCAATGTTAGTTAACCTTAATTATCTCTAATCACAACTTGGTCACATTTATTTTCTTTCAAGCGCTCCCCAACAGTTTGGCAATGTCTTTCAAAAAGGCGATCGATTCAGTTTCCGAAACACAATGGAGTACCCAATTGTGGATGTTGATGTAAGTGTGAGCGCACACACAATTGGAGGGTTTATCTGAACACAGTCATATGCCATCTCTAATCAGGTAAAACCCTCAAACCACTTTAATGTTTGTTTTCAAATTCCGTTTCTTTTGTTTGATATGTTAAATCCCTGCTTATAATGTTTTTTTCCTTTATGGGTTGTGATGTAACAAATTAAGAACCATTAGAATTGTTTGTTTGCTCGTTTGCAGTAACCCTTTGAAAGAGGGATGCATAGGATTGAGAACTTAAAGTTTCAGTCATAATCCTACCAAAAAAAAAGTTTCAGTCATAGTTAGTTTCTATCATTCGAAGCATTTGTAGAACTCTCTTATTGCCTAACCATTTGTAAAAGTTGATTTCTTTTGTTAACTTAATTTTAAGCATTCTGAATGTGGTTTGTAAGATTGTTTATTGTGGTCATGATTTGATGATTTTGTTTGGAAGGTGAGAAATTTATATGTTGTTGTTAGATATATAGTTGTAACATAGATGATGAGAAGACCAAGTTTTTTGTGTTCATTAGAGTTTTTGACAAAAATTTTGTACTTTTTGGGTTGCCATTTTGGTTGAACTCATTTGAATTTTTTTCCCTCAATGTTCTTCGATCAAAAGATATGCTACACTATTATTGATTTTTTTTATTTTTGTTGGACAGGTTGCAAAGAAGAAAAGTTGCAAATTCGAATTCGAAGGTGTACTTGTCTTGTCATGTTGCATTCATATGTAATTGTTACATGCGTAGTTTTCTTTTTTTTGAAAATATATGGTGTAGCTTTTTTTTTTTGAAAATACATGGTGTAGCTTTTAGTTACTACAATATTGAAATTGTTATTTGAATTTGAATTTGAATTTAGATATTGTTGGTATTTTAATTTTAGCGCAATGAATTTGATTGCCTCAAAGTTTGTATACCTCAAAGTTTAACTTATTTTCTTTTTCTTTTTCTTTTTTTGAAAGGAAACTATGATATATATGATGAATGGAGTGTATTTTTATAATGATTTTTTTGGAAACTTATTTTGTGTTCTCCTATTTTGATTTTTTTTTTGGTATTGATATGGAAAGAGACAATTATTGATACATTGAGTTTATGTATTCAAATTTGATTAAATTCTATTGGAATATTTGATTAAATTATATTGGAATGTTTGGAATGTGTTAATTCATTGGTGCCGTGAAATATATTAAGCAACCACCAACTGGAATGAATTAGGAATGTATGAATTCATTGTATATGAAATTTAGGGTTTATGATATATAAATTTTGTATTGTTGTTAATTTAGGGTTTAGTGTAATATATATGAATGTATTAAACCCTAAAACTGTAAATATAAATTTTGAATGAATATATATACCTATTCCAAACCCCGCTTAGCTCCAATAACACCCGATAAATCAAATTATAACCCGAATTATAATCCTCAATTTCTATTTATTTCGTCAAAATACTATTTTTTTCATATTTTTCTCTATTTTTCTGATTTTTTTCCATTTTCTCTTTTCTCCTTTTTTTTTTTTTTTTTTTTTTTTTCTTATGGCTACGGGGCCGTCGCCAATAATTGGCGACGGGGCATCCCGTCGCCATAATAAAAAGAAAAAAATAAGAAAAGAAAGGAGAAAAAAAAAGAAAAAAATGGAAAACAAAATCCACGTGGCGTTGGCCACGTGCGTCATCAAACGAATGGCGACAAAAGGCGCCATTCGCGATGTGGCATCCACATCAGATAGATCACGCATTTTGTAAACGCGAAATTCATTACTTTTGTAATTTTAAAAAAAATTAACTTATTTAAAGAATTTTAAAGAAAAAGAACATTACTTTTTGAAATACCCCGAGTCTGCACAACATCCGTAGGAACTTTAGTTCGGTCATCTTAAGACCGACTGCTTATTTGTTCCATATGTGATCATCCATAAATTGTTCTACTCACATGCATATGTACTTCATATTTGTTTATCAGTCGATCCTCTGACAATATGTCGTAAATTACAAATCTCTTGCATTCACATCTGTATTTATTCTATTATTTTAGGTTGTCGTTCATTTCCGGAACGTAACCTAATTTTAATTTTGTTTGCTCAGCTTCGATAGTTATTTCGGCGACTCAGTTCTGTTAGTTGTTATGTCGACTCTACTCCGTTAGTCCTTTTGGCAACTCTGTTTTACCTGCTTTTCTATCTTTACTGTCTTGTCAAGTTTACTGATTCGATTAACAACTTCAAGTTGATTTTCTTTACCCATTTTAAGATTGAGGGAGAGTGTTAATAAAATTTATGTTAGATATAATTTTTTATTTGGTCTTATCTTGATAATTATCTTTTAAAAGTTTGTACTTCATTATCTAATCAAATGAATTTAAATGTTTGCAAACTATCAATAACTATGAGAGCGGTTGCAAACTATCAATAACTATGAGAGCGGACTATGCCCATATGTAGGTACTTCGTGCACGAAAATCGTAGGGATTTTCTTCGATATAACTGTAAGATTTTTTTTTTTTTTTTTATTTGGGGTTTGACTAATAGAAAGATTTCCAGATCTGCTGGCTCATCATGAAATCCTTATTTTAGTATTAAGATCTTTTTTTTAATAGTATAAGATTTCATTAATTGGCCCAACCAGCTAAAAACAAAAGGATCAATAGGCGAATAATTAATTATTGGCCCAACCAGCTAAAAACAAAAGGATCAATAGGCGAATAATTAATTGGAAAATGTTGAGGTGACGCACTCACTACGAGCATGTAATTTAATTTTTTTAATTTTTTTTACTTTTCTTATAATTTTATGATGAAGGATAATGCTAAGGTTACTCACTACAGACACTAACTACAATCACAAAAGTGTTAAAAATAAAAATAAAATAAAAAATCAATGTGCGTGCTTGTAAGAGTGTCCGTAGTGAGTCACCTTAGCATTCTCCTAATTAATCATTATTCTAATAAAAGTACATCATATTGATTCGCTAATCCAAATGTCAAAAAAATGCTTTTGAGGCACTTGGACTTTAATATCGAAATAGCGTGACAGTGAAGAGCGCTACCTTTACTCAACCACTGCCGACCTTTATTGTGATTCTTGATCTTCAACCACCGTCGACGTTCTCTTTGAATTAACGGTGGTTCCAAAGACATTTTTTTTCTTTCTATTTATTCAATCGAAGAATGCTAAGGTGACCCACTACTGACACTCCTACGAGCACGCACCTTGTTTTGTTGATTTTTTTTAACAATTTTGTGATGGTAGTAAATGTCCATAGTGGGTCACCTTAGCATTCTCCATTTGAAAAAATGCTAAGGTGACCCATTATGGACACTCACTATGAGCACAAAATTGTAAAAAAAGTAAAAAAATAAATAAATCAAGGTGTGTATTCGTAGTGAGTGTCCATAGTGGGCCACCTTAGCATTTTCCTATTCAATAAACTATAGCTCTGTTTAGATTTGAGAAGATTGGTTTTATTTGTGTTGTAGTATATCTCTCTTAAGGCTGTCAATTTGGGTCATTAAACATTTAATACGATATGACACGACACGTAATAAACATGTCATGGGTTTGATATAAGTGGGTCTGGTCATAAACAGTTAACCTGTTTATACACAGTTAATAAATGAGTCATTAACATGTTAATCTTCTTAACTCATTTATAATTCGTTTAACATGATTAAGGAATGATCTATAAATAATAAATATGTAATAATAAATAAATTATTGCAAAATTCACCTATTTGAATACATGTTAATAACATGATTTATTTTTTATTTGCAGACATCATTTTCCATACTTAACTTTATTTTTAGAGGAAATATTTATTTTACTTTTAATATATTATTCAGGTTTAAAGTTTTATTAATAATTATTTATTAAAACTATAAAAATTTACAATTTTTTTGGAGGATTTTTGTTGTCTCGTATATGTTATTTGTTACAAGTCATTTTCCCTTCATTTTTTTTTTTTTGATTTCGAGTCATTTTCCCTTCATTATTAATATTAAAGAGTAAAAACTTGAATGAAAAAGTAAAGTAAAACTTAAGACTACATCTCCATTATATTTTATTGTCTATTTAATTATGTTCATTTAAATTTATTCATATAGATATTTTTAAAAATGTAGTAAAAAAATTATAAAAATTTAAATAAATTAAAAAGCTTAAATAAAATATTTAAGAAGCACGTGACACGAATACCTACATGTTTATAACACGACCCACTTAGACACAAAAACTATTAACACGATTAATAAACGTGTCATGTCATGGGTTTGCATTATATGGGTCATGACCTATTTATGACACAACATGTTTATGACTCGCCGACACGAATTACCACCTCTGATCTCTCTCAACCATCGTTTGTGGATTTTGTGCGGTTGTTGGATTAATCTTTTCTTAGTTTTTCTATTTAATAGTAACTATTCCTTTGGTTGCATTATTTGATTCCGTTGTTGAAAGTCTTAATTTTCCTTTGTTGTTGAAAGTTTTGCTTTAGGTTATATGGTTTTAGAGATACTAAAAGTGACGTACATTTGGATTTCATTACTCATCATAATTAGTTGTGTACACGTGTGGACTTCTAGTCTCGATGGATTTAGTTTTGGTAAAGTTGAAAATGGTAAGGTTATAAGGTTGACCTATCTTCATGCGACACATGACATGTTAGGTATTAAAAGCAATCAAAACAAAAGTTTTTTATTTATAAATAAATACCCAACATGTTACGTGTCGCATGTAGGTAGATCAACCTTATAACCTTGCTATTTCCAATTTTACCAAAATGGAATCCTAGTGTCTATATATAGTAGATAAAGATGGTGAAGATACCATAAAGCTCACCAACACACATTATTGATAACAAAGCCGTGGTGTGCATAGGGAGATATAGTAGAGATATCGATCTGTAGTAGTGAAGAATAGATCGATGGATCCACTCACACTACTACTAATACTCTTCACACTTCCACTCTTATCTCTCTTTTTTTCTTTTGAGTTCAAACGTTTCATATCTCCAAAAAAACTTCCTCCAGGTCCCTTCGCATGGCCTTTCATAGGCAACACAGTATTGAGCGTAAGCGAGGGGCAACTTCACGTCGCGCTGGCCGACCTCGCCAAGAAGTACGGCCCCCTCATGATGCTCAAGTTCGGTCTAGTCCCGCCGCTGATGGTGGCCTCGAACCATGTGGCGGCCATGGAGATACTCAAGACGCAGGACAAAGCATGCTCCGGCCGCAATGTGGCTCATAGCGTGCAAGTGCCCGGTTACATCCAACACTCCATGGTGTGGGCTGACTGCTCCGAGCACTGGAAGATGGTGAGGAGGATATGGAGGACAGAGCTGTTCTCCACCAAGATGGTGGACTTGCAGACCAGCATAAGGGAGGAGAAGGTGAGGGAGTTGCTGTGGTTTTTGAGGAGGAAAGAAGGGCAAATAGTGCAGCTCAGTGATGCCATATTTGGTTGTATTATCAATGTTTTAGGGTCGATTATTTTTAACCAAAATGTGTATGACTATGAGGGGAAGGTTGATGATAATGAGAAGGGCATGAAGGGTATGATTAGGCAGCTTATGGTGTTGGCTGCAAAGCCTAACTTGCCCGATTTTTATCCGGTGTTCGGTCCTTTGGACTTGCAAGGGATTAGGAGAACTACCGCCGAGTGTGTGAAGAGGATGAATGAGTACTGGGGAGGAATAGTGAAGGAGAGGAGGGCAAGCAAAGATCACTCCAGGAATGACTTCTTGGATGTGTTGATCCAAGCTGACTTCACCGATGCACAAATTGATGCATTGCTCTTGGTAAGACGTACAATAATTTTTTTTTTTTTTGACGAAAATTAACATCAACTTTTTTGTTTTTAGCAATGTTCATGAATTAATCTCATTAATGCATGAATTCGTAGGAAATATTTGGACCTGGTTCCGACACTAGCTCATGTACCATTGAGTGGGCGATGTCAGAGCTTATCAAAAATCCTAACAAGCTGTTGAAACTCCAAGACGAGCTGAACCAAGTGATTGGGCAAAGCAAAGACGTGAGTGAATCTGACTTGGAAAATCTCCCATATCTCCATGCATGCATAAAGGAGACCTTAAGACTTCATCCACCAGTGACATTCCTTCTCCCTCACCGCGCAACCGAGACGTGCGAGGTGATGAACTGCACCATCCCTAAGGACTCACAAATTTTCGTGAATGCTCATTCCATACAAAGAGATCCAGAGGTGTGGGAGGACCCGTTGGTTTTCAAGCCCGAGCGGTTTTTGAACTCATCGGTGGACTATCAGGGCAACGACTTTCACTATATACCATTTGGCGCTGGTCGAAGAATATGTCCTGCACTCAATATGGCTTCCAGGGCTACCAGGTTTATATTAGCTTCATTGATTCACAATTTCGAGTGGAGTCTACCTAATGGAATGAAACCGAGCGAATTGGATATGCGAGACGCGTTTGTGTTGGTGCTTGCCAAAACAGTTCCTCTCAGTGTTGTACCAAGAGCAAGATCATCATTATCAAATGTGGTTTAGGAGATATGCTTGCATGTTCTTAATTTGTGTCTTTGGAAAATAAAAGTTTGTGTGATTAATTAGTATGTGCTAGCTAGCTGCACTCTTGAGTTCGTATGCACGTCGGGCTTGCTCAAGTTTGTATGGGAGTCTGGTTTGTTACTTGACTGACGCGTCTCCCGTAATAAAGACTGCGTTGCGTAGCAGTAGTGGAAGTAATACCCTTAATTAATTACTCTATATTGTTTTTCATATACTATAACGAGCTCTATAGTGTTTTTTTTTCTTTCTTTTTTTAATGCAGTGAATCAAAATAAGATGACAGTAACATATAGCGGCTCCAAACCCTAAAACTCCAAGTACCAAAAAAAAAAAAAAAAACCTAAAACTCCATTTTCTCTCTTTGATTTTTCCTTGTCATTAATTCTTGCGTTTGCAAACCACTGTTATGGTTCCAATAACAAAATATTTACTGCATTAGGTTTCTAATAAAACATAGAGCTAATTAATTCTAACAGTCATGCAACAGTTATAAGATTCATAATTAATTGGCACCGCTTGCTCCTTATGCATAACATTATTAATGCTTTAATCATATTCACTCCACGATATAAGTCAAAACTTCTCACTCACCCTCCTCTAGTTTTATAACCATTTGCATATTGCTCTAATTCTTGACAAATTAGCTTTTCTTGTGTTTCTTTTTGTTGTGTTATAAGGCCTTTGACATCAGAGGCTTGGGGATACCCTAAAAACTAGGGGTAGGCAGCGGTTTCTATAAAACCGTCCAAACCACTTGGTTTGGTCTGATTTTTTAGATTCACAGTTTGGAGATGGTTTAGAAAACTTGAAAGCCTCAATTTCGCGGTTTAGTGGCAATTTTTATTTCGAAAAAATGGTGGTTCACCAAACCGAATAGTATTTAAGGAATTTTAATAAATATACAGCCTAATACCTTAAACAAGTAAACATATCATGACTAGTCGAATACTCCAATTTGTCTTTTCGACTTTCCGCCTCCCTCCTCTCTCGTCCAACGCATCCTCCGCCTCCCTCATCTTCTCACTTGCTCAAACAACCGCCTTTCCTCATGCTCACCTCTCAATATGAGTACTATGTGGAATCTATGACTTTTTTTGTTGAAAATGTCGCAGGAAAACCGTAAAACTAAACCTACCAAACCGCAAGTTGCAATTTTGAGGGTTCGCGGTTTGGTGGTGGTTTGCAAAACGTCCAAACCGCGAACCCTCGGTTTGGTGGCGGTTTGGTGGATTTCACCACCAAACCGCAGTTTCCCCACCCCTACTAAAAACCATGTTTGGTAAGAATTAGAGTTTTTTTTTTTTGTTTAATTACTTGAGTGGGAGTCGAACTCACGACTTTCCCAAAACTTGCCGACCTTTTGGCAAATGATATATACTTATACCATCCCACAAAAGATGTTTTTGGCAAAAATTATAAAGTTATATATGCATGTTATGTTTATTTTTGGCCTTTTAATAATTGTGTTTTGTACGTGTTCAAGTCCTTTAGAAGTTTCTTTTAGTGATTATTATATTCTTATTTTTTTGATTAGGTTATATAATGTTGTTTTTGCAATCTCTTTTAATAATTGTGTTGTGTAATGTTCATTTTGTTTTCCCTCAATTTTTTTTGATTGGAAAAAATTTTAAATTTTGCAATGGCTCTCGTAGTTTCTTTCAATTTTGTTATTGACTTTCTTTTCTTTTTTTTAAATCGCTATTAATTTTGTAACGCAATTTAGCGGTTATTTTACAATTAGGTTTAACACAATTAGATTATAACACAATTTAAAGACTAACTTGTATACTTATCAAAAAAGAGACACGTAGCTTTATCTATAAACAAATAGTTGCTATGCACAGGATGACAACTGGTTTCATATAAAATAACATCATAGTATATGAATTTAAATTCTTATTGCAAATAACTAAACTAAAATTAAAATGGAAACGAACAAACTTTAGTCACTTTAGTCTTTTCAACAATTTGTCTCCTTAATCTCTTCAAAAAAAAAAAAAAAAAAACAATTTGTGTCCTTAATTATTTGGCATTCGAATTAATATAAAGTAAACTGCCCCGATTAGGGTTTTTTTTTTTGTTTTTTTTGTCAAAGGATGGGGAACATTTTAATGCTTAGTAATCCCACGGGAAGCTCGTGGACTTTTTTTTTTTTTTTAGGGTTATAATTGTCCCGATTAATTATATAAGCCATTAAAAAAAAATCCACAAACCTCTTCTGAAAAAAAAAAAAAAAAAAAGGTCCACGAGCTTCCCGTGGGATTACTAAGCATTAAAATGTCCCCATCTTTGACAAAAAAAAATGTTCCCCACATCATAAATTCGACACATCACACACCTAAAACACCTAACGGGTTAGAACGTACAAGCTAGGGACTAGATTCATTATTTTAATTTGCTGCTGCGAAACGTGCAATATAAATGTATCTTTTGCTGAAAGTGATTGGTTTGGTTTCTATTCCTATAAAAAATTTGTTGACTTCTGTTTATTATTTTAGCGCTTTTATCTTAATTTATTTTACTTAACAAAAAAAGTCAGTTAAAAAAGGTCAATTCTACAACAAAATGACTCTTATGTTCCTCACTGCAATTAGTGCATCTTACCACCATTTTCCTATCATTTCGTGCACCTTACCATCATCACTCCACACACTCTCTTCTTCTTATTTGTAGGGCATCATCAAATGACTCATCCTCGTAGGTCCGAATCTCTAGTTCGAGAGTCAGTCAAAACCCATTAAATCTCTAGTTGGACAGTTAGTTAAAACCTGCGAACAGTTAATTGAAGAGTCGATAAGAACCCACCAAACCTTTAGATATCGACAGTGTTAGGAAAATAATGATCTCTTACTATAATTGGAGAAATCTTACTATAACTTCTCCACTGATTGTGTAACTTCCCCACTAATTGTGTAAATCTTTCCTTGTATCACATAAGTTTTCATGTATATTGTTTTCTATTGCTCTATAAATAAGAGCAACTCGTTGTATACAGTTTGCCCAGTTTTACCATAATCAATGCAATTTCATATTAAATTCACATGGTATCAAAGCCTTACGGTGGTTTACCCTTCTTCTTGTTAGTGTTGCTTCTGTCGTCTCAAATTTGTTGTTCGATCATAGCCCGTCCGTGTTTGCCATATGTTCTTTAGGCTACCCATGCGTTCTTGTTTTTCTGCATGTTCCTACATGTGACGGCCCCAGCAACCACAAACTGGGCCCTACCAGGCCTAAACCTACGTGGACCCCCGAGCACGTCTCCAACGAGTCAACGTAGGTCCAGTCAGACTTAACGTACCAATTACTCAATACATTATTCACTCACTTACCCTGGATCACTCTTTTTGATTCAATTTAACTCTATCTAATCTTTTATCCTCAATTATAGTTAGGCGTGCAGCAAAATTGTTTTTAACACCAACTTAAAACAATTTACAACTCAGTCAACCTAGATGTGGAAAATCTTGTCCAAACAACATCTGATGCAAATTAGAATTTGTGTTAAATTAAGATTTTTTTATTTATTAGATAAGATGGTTTTGTTTAGTTGGATTAGAAGTTATGTGTCTTTTTATGTCAAAGTTAGAGTCTAAATAGGAATTAGTGATAATAAGAGTTTTAATAGAATTACAGTTATTGTGTCTTTTGGTATTCTATTAGAATTAGGAGTCTTATTATTTTACAAGCCTATATAAAGGCTACATATGTAATAGTTTAAGGGGGATTTTTTTATTGATTTTAATAAAGAATTAAATTTCTTTTCTTGAGAATTTGGTATTAATTCTCTCTAGCCCTAAATTGTATTGTTTGTAGTGTCGAACATTCGATTTAGAAGATCTCCGCTGCGTCAAGTGGTATCAGAGCCATCGTCACGCGTGATTTGGATGAATCATGCAACTGAGGGTGGAGTTTGGCTTTGGTAAGGAATGAGAATTGAAATATTCCTATTCTGATGAGGAGGAATTTGTATCCGAGGAAGAAATAGATGGGGTTCTTTTTCTTTACGGTGACGCGCGACGAATAGATCCAATCTTCTTTGAGGAGGACTTCGAAAACTTTGATGAAGAGCCAAAGTTTGACAGTGATGGGTACGACTTCGTGGATGACAAGTTAGTCTTTGGAGAGGACGTCTTAGTCATCGAAGTGGTTTCATTGTTTGAAGTTCCTCAAGTGCTTGAAGTGGTGGTTCGTGATGTCGGCATCAACAATGACTCCCTTGGCCCCATTGCAAAGGCAAAAGTACTCAAATTTGCAACCAATAATGGCGTATACGTTGATGGATATTTGCATGACTTTTCTAGTCAGAATAATGTCCTATTTTATCTTTTCAAGCACGTCGAGACTAGTTGTGATGATTTCATCATCAAAGCCGAGAAAACGCGCGAGGGTACGAAAATTCGAGGACGAATTTTTGTCGACAAGGGAAGAATGATGAAGATGGAGACCATAGACGTCATGTGCGGAATAATTATTCAAGCATTGAATTCGAGGATGAATTTTCTCAACCGGGAGAGAATGATGCAAATTAGAATTTGTGTTAAATTAGAATTTTTTTTTTTATTTATTAGATAAGATGGTTTTGTTTAGTTGGATTAGAAGTTATGTGTCTTTTTATGTCAAAGTTAGAGTCTAAATAGGAATTAGTGATAGTAAGAGTTTTAATAGAATTACAGTTATTGTGTCTTTTGGTATTCTATTAGAATTAGGAGTCTTATTATTTTACAAGCCTATAAAAAGGCTACATATGTAATAGTTTAAGGGGGATTTTTTTTATTGATTTTAATAAAGAATTGAATTTCTTTTCTTGAGAATTTGGTATTAATTCTCTCTAGCCCTAAATTGTATTGTTTGTAGTGTCGAACATCCGATTTAGAAGATCTCCGCTGCGTCAACATCACATGTATATAACAGATCAATTGAAAACTCAAAATGAACATATACATGTATCAACAGTCAAGTTCAACTCCCCAAAGCTTTAAAATATCAAAACAAATGGATACATAGCCAAAATATACAACAAAATGACAAAATACCTATAAAATGAGAGCAAAGCTGACGGCTCTGAGCGTGCCTCAGAGGATATCGCCAAGCATCGGCGCCTTGCCCCTACTCGTCAGTGGATCTGCACCCACCGTCATAAAAAGGACGGTGAGTACAAAATATAACAGTAAACAACAACAAAAGATATCTCAACATAAACTACTGAATTTTCAATAATCACGAGTCTATGAATCATGCAGTGTATAACAAGAAACTGAAATAGATAGCAAATCGCAAGATAAATAGATTCAATAAGCATCAAGTGACTGGGAAACAAACGGATATGCGAATAGATAGTCCCAAATAAACCGCGGGTCACAAGACCTCATCAGCTTGCGATCGACACAGTAGGCCCAAAACTGCCTCCCCTGCTCGATCAATCCACCCCGTACGACCTAGTGGGCCCGAAGTGCCTCCACTGAACGTACACTCTGTTAGGAAAACCCACAGACAAAGCCTGCTGCTAAATACCTAACACACTACCGAAAGAAAGACACAGTCACAAGCCGAATGCTAAATCATTTCGATAGGCTCCAACGAGAAGCCACAGTTTATGCTGGCTGCTAAACTCGTTGAGACTTCTCATCACAGTCAGACTACACAAACCTTAGGTCACCTGAACTAGAATGGAATACAAATGGCTCGCATTTCAAGAATAATCAATCAGTAAATAAAAAAGTAATCATGTTGATTCTATTGTTGCCTTTACTCACCTCGTATCCTACTAAAAAGGTCTTCGCGTAGCTCCACCCTTCCCCAATTAGTTGCCAACACTCCGCTCGTCACCTGACAATTATTTTGATCAATTTTCGTTAATTTTTCCCTAATTATTCCAAGTATTCCTCAATTTTTCTCAAGTTTGACCCATTTTTTACAATTTTCTAAATTATTGTTCCTTTTCACAATTTGGGTCGCTTACCCGGTATTGGATTCCATTAAGACCCATTAGGATACCTGAGCGAAACCTCATAATTTTCATGCAATTTTAAAAAATATTTTTTAATATTTTTCTAACTATTTTTGCCAATTTCACGCTTTACGAGATAAAAACCCTGACACAAGTCTCGTCACAAATCTCAAATTCTTCATTTTTCATAAAAATTCCCAAATTTCTATTTATTTGGTTGAAATATAATTTTTCAAATTTTTTTGCTATTTTTTCCTGATTTTTCCAATATTTATTTCAAAAAAATAAAAATAAAACATATTTAATTAATTTATTTATTATAAATAAATAAATAAATTATTATTTTAATAATATGTGGGTCCCCGGTCCACCCCAACTGGGTCAAACCAGGGCTGACCCACCCAGGTCCAGCCCGAGTCACCACGACCCGACCCCACCACCCTTCTGCCTCCATTTTTTTTTCAACAAATAACAACATCAACATCAACATCAACATCAACCACAACAACATTAACACCCACCAATTAAAATCTAATTTCTGCCAAAATCAACAACTCCACCATAACCTCAACTATAATTAACAAACTCACCTTTGTCAACTGGATAGCCTCTTCGATCTCAACAATCTTCACACCTTCGATCGACCGATCTCCCTTTGATTCCTTCTCTCCCTCACTCTCTCGTTTCAATTTTCATTTTTTTTACAGTGAGAATGGTGATAAAATGGTGGCAGTGGGTTTTGTTAACAAATTTTGGGGTCAAATGACCATTTTGCCCTTCAATTCCTATCCACTTCTTCACCAACTCAATACCCCTCATGGTTATTTCACATTTTTTGATTTTTAATATATATATATATATTTACATGGCATATATATACATACATACATATATATATATATATATATATTTACATTGCATATATATATACATACATACATATATATATATATATATATATATATTTGCCTATATTTTTGCTCCTACAATTTCGTTGTGCGCACCGACGAGTTTACTCGGGCGTGCACACTACCATTTGACTCACGCGTGTCGCCCATGATTCACGTGTCACTCGGCGCCCATAATTTATTTTTTAATCCCATTAATTATTTTCATTTGTATTTGTCAATGTTTTTATTCCATTTTTCGTCCCTCGGACTCTCAAATACCCGTTTAACATATTCTTTCGTACCGAACTCGTTCAATGGTATCAACACACACTCATCACGTCCTCACACATGTGGGATATTGAATTTAATGTTCCGTAATAAATAAATAATACAAATCACCAAACAAACATAACATACATCGGTGTCAACTCCCAATGACAGAAACAAATACACCACGGCTAGCTGGGCCCACAATACTACCCTGAAATGTCACGTGGCACAAGTTAGAATTTTAGGGTCGTTACACTACACGTGTTTGCCTCCTACCTGTGCGAAACGCCTCACCCGCATCAGTCTGTCCATATCTAGCCGTGACTACTCATCTGCATAAGATCCGTCTACATCTGCTCTGTCTGAATCTACTTTACCCAATACGTGCATCCCTACCCGATTGCTGATTGCGCCTGACTCGAGCGCATCAACCCCTTGTGCTTGTATGTGTGATTGTGCTTGACTACCTGTGTCGCACACACGCTGATCGTTCCTTGCTCACGCACGCGTTACCCTGGCTTGTGTGTCTCCTTGCACATCATCTAGGCACTGATTTGTTAATTCATCACTTATTTATTTGAAGACACATCTCAAGCAATAGTATGGAGACAAGTCATATTGTGAATGCTCGCCAACAACTTTTGGTATCTCTTCAGTCTGGTAACTCTAAGACTAGTAATTCTAAATCTTATGCATTGTCTGCCACTCCAGGTACTTCTTCCCATTAGTATCTTAATTATGCATGTTGCAATCATATGACCTCAATGTCATTTCTGTTTTCACATAAACAGTCAGTCTCTCACGCACCTGTTATTTACACAACCGACAACTCTGCATTACTAGTCAGTCGCTTATGAACGATTTCAACTCCTAATCTGACATTACAAAATATTTTTTGTCCCCAATTTGTCACTTAATCTTGTGTATGTTGGTCAATTATGTGATCTTGACCTTGAAGTTCACTTTTCCTTTCATGGTTGTTATGTGCAGGATCCAAAGACGGGACAAATCCTCGGGACATGGCGTAAAGAAAGAAGATTATTTGAACTAACATCTCTTCAATTGTTTTCAAACAAGCCTTTCTATGGTGCAGTTGTCACTTCTGGCACTTGACACTCACATCTAGGTCATGTCTCTTTTCAATATTTAAATAAACTGATTTCTAGCAGTGTGTTAGGCTATGTTTAGCAAAAGCATGTTGATTGTGTTTCTTGTCACTTAGCAAAAGATCATGCTTTACCTTTCACACTTAGTGATTCTCAGTCATCTTCCTTGTTTGATCTTGTTCATTATGATATTTGGGGACCCTCTCCAGCTGAAACAATGGGTGGTTCAAAATATTTTGTTATCTTTGTTGATGACTTCTCTCAATTTACCTAGATATATTTCATACAAAGAAAATCTGAGTTAAAAGACGTATACATTTAATTTGCTCATATGATTAAAACTCAGTTTTTAAAAGTCATCAAAGTTCTTCGAACCGATAATGCCATGGAATATAAAGATTCATCATTTATTTCTTTCCTATCCATGAATGGTACCATTTGTTCATCGATCTTGTCCAAGTACATTTGCACAAAATGGAAGAGCAAAGTGAAAGCTTAGACATATTCTTGACACTACAAGATCTCTTCTTGTCTCTGCTTCATGTCCTGAGCATTTTTGGGGAGAAGTTGTTTTATTTGTTGTCTATACCATCAATCGGATTCCTTTTCCTACCATCGATAAACAATCTCCCTTTGAACGACTTTATGGACGCACCCCTGAGTACAATGTTCTTCGTGTTTTTGGCTCTGCTTGTTTTGTTTTCCTCCAGCCTCACGAACGTTCCAAACTTGAACCGCATGCTCGTTTGTGTTGTTTCTTGGGATACAAAATTGAACACAGAAGATATCAATGTTGGGATCCCTTCTCAAAGCGCCTTCGAATATCGAGGCATGTCACATTTTGGGAGCATAAAATGTTTTCATCAATATCATCATTTCAAATCTCTCATTCTTTGTCATTCTTCACTGATTCATCAGTTGACCTGTTTCCTGATACTGTTAATTTAGTAGTTCCTCTCAGTATATTTTAGGTACTATTAATGTTGCAGAACGCCTGCTTGTCCCCGATGGGGATATTATCCAGTCTGAAGATCCCGCTAGTCATGTCCTTGTTGCTCTGAGTCCAACTCGCCTATTCCACCTGATACTATCCAGTCGTCACGTCGTAAAACCAAGGTATCATCCCATCTTACACTTTAAGTTGTCAGTCTTCCTAATCTCAAGCGTCCCTCTGTGAATTCTACCATTATATCACTTTATGAGCCTAACACTTATTGAGAAGCTAGAACTAATCCTTTGTGGCAACAAACTATGGATGATGAATTATAGGCTTTAGAGAAAACAAAAACTTGGGACTTAGTACCACTTCCTTTTGGTGAAACTCCGATCGGATGTAAGTGGGTTTACTAAATCAAGACTACTGTTAGTGGCACAGTTGATCGATACAAGGCACGACTAGTCACCAAAGGCTTCGCTCAGGAGTACAAAATTGACTATGAAGAGACTTTTGCTTTAGTGACTCGAATGACTTATGTTTACAATCTTATGGCAGTCGCATCCATAAAAAATGACATTTGTTTCAAATGGATGTTAAAAATACATTTATTAATGGTCACATCTTTAAAGCAGTTTATATGAGACCCCCTAGATATGATCATCCTCCGAACATTGTTTGCAAACTAAAAAAAGCATTATATGGCTTGAAACAGGCCCCTCGTGCTTAGTTTGCAAAGTTCAGCTCTATCATTCAACAGTTTGGCTTCATCTCTAGCCCACATGATAATGCATTATTTGTATACAAGACTGATCATAAATATGTGTTTTTGTTACTATATGTCAATGATATGATCATTATTGGTGATGATTGTGTTAGTATTTCATACCTTAAACAATATCTCAGTCAGCAGTTTGAGATGAAAGGTCTTGGGCAACTTTCTTACTTTCTTGGTTTAGAAATCTCAACCTCATCTTCTGGTTATTATCTATCTTAAGTCAAGTATGCCTCTGATTTATTGTCTCAAGTTGGTACCTCTGATAGCAAGGTCACTTCTACTCCTTAAGAATATAATACTCGACTCACTCCTCTGATGGTACACTTTTGGAGGATCCTAGTTTATATCGCCAGTTGGTAGGCAGCTTAGTCTATCTTACTGTCACTCGACCTGACATTACTCATGTTGTTCATATTGTCAGTCAGTTCATGGTTGCTCCCCGTACTACTCATTATACAGTTGTTCTTCATATTCTTCGTTATGTCAAGGGAACTTTACTTCATGGAATGCATTTTTCCAGTTCATCCCCTTGACACTTCGTGCATACTCCCCTTTGACACTTCGTGCATACTCTAATGCTGACTGGGTTGGTGATCTGACCGATAGACGCTCCACAACTGGTTTTTTGCTTCTTTAAGGTGACTCACTTATTTCATGGAGGAGTAAGAAATAGACAGTTGTCGCTAGATCTAGTACAGAGGCTGAATATTGTGCACTTGCAAACACCACGTTTGAACTTTTGTGGCTTCAATGGTTGCTCCAAGATATGGGTGTTGTTCATTCCTCTCCCACGACTCTATATTGTGGTAATCGTAGTGTCATTCAGATTGCTCATAATGATGTCTTTCATGAGTGAACTAAGCATATAGAGAACAACTGCCATTTTATTCGCCAACATCTTCAGGATGAGACTGTCTCTCTTATATCTGTTTATTCTCGTGATTGGCTTGCTGACATCTTCACCAAAGCACTGCCGCCTGTCTGCTTTCATGAATTGACTTGCAAACTCAAGTTGGTTTTCTTGCCTCCACCTTGAGTTTGATGGGGATGTTAGGAAATTATTAATCTCTTACTTTAATTGGAGAGATCTTACTATAACTTCTCCACTAATTGTGTAACTTCCTACTGATTGTGTAAATCTTTCCTTGTATCACATAAGTTTTCATGTATATTGGTTTGTACTGCTTTATAAATAAGAACAACTCGTTATATACAATTTGCCCTGTTTTACCATAATCGATACAATTTCATATTAAATTCGCAGTTGTCAAGTAAATTCCACTAAAGAGGTTCAGTTGGTCAACGCCAAACCTAAAAGATAAGTCTCGGTTATACGTTGTCGAACCCCTAAAATAGATTTCTTGACTAAGGTTAGGAGTTAGGTGTTTCGGTTGGGATGAAAGGATATTTTAGTAAAAACGTCGGGTGCCCTCGTAAATTAAAATTAAAATTAATTTGGGTGACTCAAATTTGGGTGCCCTTATGGAAATGTGGGTTTGCATATAGCCGACCTCTTTATTATATATACATTCCTCAGCTATAGATACAACTATTAGTTTTATTATGCTTTATCTGGTATTTGCTTCTTTAATTATTGCATCTCCATAAACAATGCAATATTGGTCAAAAACTTAAAAAACAATATAAGAAAAAATAGTGCTGGACTTTCAAAGTTAGGACTTGTAGGGGGTTTTTGAATTTTTTTTTATTTTAAAGTTATCCTCAAGCAATAAATGACTTCGAAATAACAACTTGTAACACTCCTTTAATATTTGTAAGAATTTTAAAAACCCCTATTGAGTCTGAACTCTAAGAGTCCAAACATATTTTTTTGTATAAAAAATGTGTATGACATTGAGAAATTGTCGTGCATTGAAAGTAAAGATGATAGTTTATAACAGTCATATATATAATGGGGTTGTTGTGGAAAGTATTAACTTATTATGACAACTTTACATGTCATCTTAAATATTCAATGACACTTTAAAACTGTCATCTTAATCATACAATGACAAACTACAACAATCTAAAGGCCACCAAAATAAGCGTGTATAGTATAAGTGGAGATCGACAATAATATATTGGAGTAATTCAAATGAAACGTAAACTGCATTAAGTGAATGAGGTAGAAGAGATGAAAATATACACAATCGATATATAGTGGCTTGATCCCTTAGACATACATCCACTACCTAACCTCCTGATTATGATCTTGAACCACCATTTATATTTCAATAAATGAACAAGGTTAATGTGCCTAGCCTCAACTAGGTTGTGACGGCCCCAATTCCACAATCCTTAACTCAGCCCCGCCCGGCCTAGACTTATGTGGATCCCCGAGCCAATCTCGTCGAGTCATGTAAGCTTAGTCAGTCTTTCCTTACTATTTACTATTTATTAAGCAATTTAAAAGTTGAGTTAATCAATTAGTGAGTTATCATAGTTATAACGAAAGCAATTAAATCTCAAACTAATCAAATAAACTCAAAAACGCTAGTCAGGACAACCTAGAGTATGAAAACCCCGCATATGTATATTATCTAAATATCATACCAGAGGAGAGTACCATCAAGATATACATGCCCAAGATCACTCATATCCCAAATCATAGTGTTTCAAAATAATATATACCATAATACAAAAGTATAACATACCTTAGTTAAGAGGAGAGTCGTTCAATATCCTCAGATCAAATCTCTTAGCTGTGGAGCCTTCCCCTTGCTGAACTGTAGATCTGCACTCCATCAAACACAATAATGACGAGCCCAGGTAAGTAATGCCAAGAACGACATACATACAACATTTTAAAATAAATAAAATAGTCTATTTCATGCAAATAGAAAGAAAGGAACATGGAACGCATGAATGTATAAAGACTGTAAATAAATCAATCGAAAAGTGAGGGTCCAGAATACAAATCTGAATAGCAAGTAGTCCCAAGCAATAGGTCATTGAGTCGTCGTAAATGCCCAACAGACTTGAGTTCAGGATGAGAGCACAACCTAGCAACCCCAACCCTCATAACTATGAGATATCCATGGTGCCCGAATAAGTGCCTCTAATGTACACTCAATTGGGATATATCAACAGTGCCCAGATAAGAGCTTATATCACATATAAAATAGTAATTATGACTCACTTGCCATTAGAACACTCAACCAATAGTAATTAAAAGAGATAAAATGAACAGAGCAATAATAACAAATTAAAGCTCAAGAAATAACTATAAAATTCCTTACTGGCTCACTTACCTGTATCCAAACTAATGCACACTCACACGAACTCCTTCTCACTTCCTATAAATCCTCGTTTGACTTGTTAATGAATATAACCCCTGATAGTCAGTTAATTAAAATTTCTCGTAAATTTACCTCCATTTTACCCAATTTTCTATAATTTATTCATTAATGTAATTGGGTCGATTTCTAGGGTATTGGGTCATATTCGGACCCATTTGGAAATACGAAAGATCCCCGAAGTTTTTCAAAATTTTTCTAAAAATTTCCACTATGAACAGTGTCACGTCGCAGGTGGCGTCGTAGGGTATTCCCTTCCACGGCGTCACTTAAAGCGTGACCTTTCCTAGAGCCTCTACTCTGGGCACCGTGATCGACGCCGTGGGGCTTAATGCTCCACGGTGTCCCTTACAGCGTGAACCCCTGAACACACATCCGGGGTTTTTTGAAACCTTGGCTCGTGTCTCCGCATTCCGAGCCTATCCCAAACTTTTAGGGACGTCCAAAACAACTCAAACCCGCCTTTACTTCGTGTCGAAACCTCGACAAATCTCGGATTCAAAAATCACAACAAAAGCCCAAAAATTTCACCAAAAATGCATAAAAACTCCAACACCTTAGTCATTCATAGTAACATCCTTTCATCACTCAATTGATCACAAATTTTTCAACAAAATCCAATAAAAATCAAAACCCCAAAATATTGTCCTGAATCATCTCGAGGAAAACGATCAAAACTACCGTCAAAACGTAGATAATCGTCTGGGAAGTCGGGATCTCACCTTAAAACATTTAGTTAGTCGATCCCTCGGTATCAATCCACGTCGAAAACCACCGAAACCACTTGCTTCTCGATTTATTCTTGTTAGATAGGAAAGAAGAGAAAAAAATGAGTGAAGAGAGAGAAAAAGTGATGGGGTTATTTATACCCCCTCATCATCTTCCACCTACGTATCCCGAGATACATCCCTAAGCCCTCCTTCACTCCAAACCAACAACCTTGACTCAACATTGCGACTCCAATGGGTGACTTGCATACCTATGTATCTATTTTCTGCTTAAAACCTAGCGTTTTTGAACCTGCACCGCACCACGACTCGCACGTTGTGTGCTCCCGAACGTACCAACGCATTAGAAAAGTTACACAACATTTATTAATTATTTAATTTGTATTTTGTCAGTGTTTTAATTCAATTAATCCCTCAAACTGCTAATTACCTGTCACTGTTCGCCCAAAACCTGAAATTTACGTTTTTCTCGAGCCGAACCCGTTTCTCAATACTAACGCTTACACACAAATGTCTTCACACATTTGTGACATTGGATTTTACATTTGGAGTAATAACGTATAATACAAACACTGGACAAAAATAACATACCTCGGCATTGACAACCGAGAATTGGACAATTGTATCACGACAAATAGGCCCACGTACGACTTAAATTGACACGTGGCACGAGTTATATTTTATGGTCGTTGTATAGGTCTTCTACAATTGTCTTACCACAATAAGGACTTCTACAATGCAACCACTTAGCCTTAACTAGAAATTTAACTTATCTATCACAACTAGGACTTTACCTTGCCTATTCCCTAAAAGGCTTTACAACCTATTCCATACACAAATAGAATTTACAACTTTGTCTATTCACTAATAGACTCTGCAACCTTTATTGTAACGAATCGAATTAATTAAATCGAAATTAACACTAATTAATCACGGGGATTAACAAGCCATAATTCAGGCATAATTGTAAAACTCAGTCAACTTAGGCACGAGAACCGAAGGCAAATGTTATTTGTGATTGATGCTTGACTATATTGCGGTGTTTAAACTATTATTTATCATATCACATCACATGTTTGTGAACATATTATCATATCGGTGAGATTGTGTGACGGGTGTTCGCTTCGTAAAGTGTGCTAACGCGGGTAATCGGACAATGGATATACTAGTATAACATACCAAATCAAGTAATGGAAAACAAGAATAGTCCAAGTACATGACACTAATATAATTTTATAAGAAACAATATCCTAAGTTTAATTAATTTGAATGATAAGATATAGTGCGCCTTAAAATGCATGTTTAGGCACGGGGTATGGTGTGTTGGGTAGTCAGGAACTAGTTTGGGTTTGGGGTATCAACTACAAACTACTATTGGACTACACAATTAAACTAATGTGCCTAAGTTGATTTTAATTGGCCAAGTATAATAAATAGCCTATACGTGGTGGGCCCGCTCTCCTAGGCCGTCGAGTGTGCAGCTATGTGGATCCTGCAACCCTGCTGGCATTCGATGCCATGCTACTGTTCTCGATTTGCGTGCTAACTTGTCTTATATTAGTTGGTCTACCACCAACATTCACTGGCACAAAACTAACACCACGTCATAATTGTTGCTCTACTTGCTTCACCTTCTAACGCGTTGCAGCCAAAGAAATTGGGTCAAACATGTTAATGGTATCTTGAATTTTCAAATTCAGTCCACCAATGTACTTCGACACCAATTGGTTAGGAGTCTCTTGTAGGCCATTTCTAGAAACTAACTGGTAAAACTCTTTGGTGTACTCATCAACAAACTTTGCCCCTTGCCTTAAGTTCTTCAACTTTTGATACATCATACGCTGGAAATTATATGGTAAAAATCCAGTCCGCACATGTTTCTTCAACTTCTCCTACAAGTTAACTTTTCCATTACCCTTCCTATTTTGGTGTTAATTTTTGTTGCTACAACCAAGCCATGGCTAAATTGTTCTTATAAATGAGTGTTTTTTTTTTGAGTTTTTTGGGTTGATTTTTGTTAGATAAGGTCTATGATTGTGGGAGGAGCTTCAGTTCATTGTCTTGTATACGGGAAGAATGAATGATGTGATAATTGGGAACAGTGGGGATGCAACATTGTTCACTAAACTTCTTTTATTTTGTTTGGGAACAGTGGAGAGCTTCAGTTCCAAGCTCTATGCTTGGGAGCAAAAAACTAAATGATGAAGTTAAGATACTTTGTTCACTAATGTTAACTCTTTAGATTTTGTTTTTGTTCATTGAGTTTTGGATATTTTTAGATCAATGTATTTTGCAGACAACGTTGATTTTCATAGTGAGTTTGATTGTTTGGAGAGTGTTGGGAATTCAAAGATTGAACGTGAGAAGAATTTCTATTTAAAGCATGGAGGAAGAATGCGACTTGGCCTTTTCTTGTATAAGACTCTTATGGATGAAATGGCGGCTGGAGCAAGGAGCTTCATTTAAGCCTTTACTGTGGCTTGAATCATAGTATTTATCTAATTTTTTTTCTTGCTTTCCTACTTTTACTTGAGCAGAAAGTGCAGCAAGGGAGACATTAGAACATGTAATGGCAGAAGCACCGTTAAAGTCTCACAAGGTTTGGGTGTTCTTACAAGGTTTGGGTGTTCTTAAATAGCGAGCAAACCCAAAACCAACCACTCCTCATCAACCCATCAAGTGGGTTCAAAGAGGGAGTGAAGAAAGGGTCTTGTTCAACACTAATCATTGTTGCTGCTCTGGCTTTGGATTTCTCACCAGTTGTTAGCCATGGCCTCGTAGAAAAAATTACATCCGTACGGTTATTTTTTTTTTAAATTCGTAAATTACTATGATTTTCTACTTTTTTATTCTTTAAGTAATGTATATCGTGTTTAGTAAATGCGAAATCGAGTGATGTGGAACCACATGGCGCCTCTTGGAAAGGCGCCATTAGAATGGCGCCTTTCCAAGAGGCGCCATCTGCACCTCAGTTCGCCACCTCACCACGCCACCTGCCACACCACCTCGCCACCTGCCACACCACCTCGCCACCTCGTTCCACCTCACCTGCAACACGAATGGCGCCTTTACAAAAGGCGTCATTCGTGTTGCCACCTCATCTCACATCTCCCACACACCTCACGTCTCCCACACGTCTCCCATACGTCTCACACACGTCTCACACTTCTCCCACATGTCTCACACGTGCTGCTCCCCCACATGCACACCACGCATGCATGCACTGCATGCGTGGTGGCATGCGAGACCACGCATGCATGCATCTCGCATGCATGACCTCGCATGCATGCGAGACCACGCATGCATGCATCTCGCATGCGTGTGAGGTCTCGCATGCATGCGAGGCCACCGCGCATGCATGCCGTGGCATCTCACGCATGCAGTGCATGCATGCGTGGATGCCACGCGTAAACAACTTCACGGTCTTCACGGGCGTAGTGCAGAGAATCTCTGCAAGCACCGACCCGTACAACCCCTATCGACGACCCCTACAACCCCTATCGACGACCCCTATGGTTAAAAGTTGGTTGGTGACGACGGTGGGGAGATTTAAAATAGGGAGAGGGAGAGAGGCAGTGAGGTTAATGAGAAGAGAGGGTTCGAGTAAGTGTGGAGCAATGAAAAGAAAGGAAGAAAGTGCAGAGAGAGTGTGAGGGAGATCGAGAGAAGCAGTGTGAGGGAGAGGAAGAGAGTGTGTGGAAGAACAAGAGAGGACCGGCGACGGTGACGGCTACAGCAAAGGCTGCAGTGTAAGTGGAAGTGTGTGTAGGTTGAGTTTGTGAGCCGAAAGAGAGAGAGAGAGGGAACAAAGAGAGGGAGAGAGTGTGAGAGAGAGAGAGAGGTGCCGAGAGGTGTCGTGAGAGAGAGAGGTAGGGAGTGACGTGGAGGGTGAGAGTTTGTCGAGAAAGAAAGAGAGAAAGGTAGAGAGTGAGCGAGAGAGGGTGAGGTGCCGTATGAGAGTGTGAGAGAGGGGGTGAGAGGTGCCGTGAGAGAGAGAGAGAGAGAGGGTGAGAGTGTCGTGAGAGAGAGATAGGAGGAGAGTTTGTGAGAGAGTGAGAGAGTGAGAGGTGTTGTGTGAGAGAGGTCGAGACAGTGAGAGAGAGAGAGTGAGAGAGAGAGGACGAGATAGTGAGAGAGATTGAGAGAAAGAGAGGTCGAGATAGTGAGAGAGAGAGAGGACGAGATAGTGAGAGAGAGTGAGAGAGGGAGAGGTGCTGTGAGAGAGAGTGATAGTGAGAGAGAGAGTGAGAAAGAGGGTGAGAGAGAGGGGAAAAGTGTGTGGGGAACAACACAGAGAGAAGGAAAGAGTACATGGGTTTGGGTTTTGATTTGGGATTGTGTTGAGTTTGTTAGCTTAGAGAGAGAGAGAGAGGGAACAGTTGAGCGTGAGAGTGTTTGTGTTTTCATGTATTTAGCAAATGATTCGTTGTTGGGAACGTTTAGCCGAGATAACCGATATTTTTAATTATTCTTTATATGAATATTTTATTGTTGTTTAGTTTTCATTTTGAATAAAATAACTAAATTTTTTTTTACAGGGAATATTATTTTTTTTGTAGGTAAAGGAATATCAAATTGAAGAACAAACCTGAAGAAAAATAGTAAGAACAAAAATTTATTTATTTATTTATTTAATATATTTATAGTGTAATAGATTTTTTAAGAAAATGTGTTTATTGTATGGTGTGTGTAATTTAAATGTTTTATTTTTAAATAGCTAGTAAAGAATGTGAACATCATAGTTAACAAAATGTTACAAATATTAAACCCCATAGAAAAATTAATTTTTTTGTAGTAGTGGCCATAGCTTATTGTGTGTAGTGATAAATGCTTGATAATTATTTGACATATTTTACAAGTGAGTGACAAATCGACCCAAAGATAAATATTATCTGTGTTATTTATTATCAGTGTTTGATTATTGCGACAAGATATTAATTACAAGTTAGTATTAATGGAGTGTCCGGTGTATACACTATTAGTCGCCTCACCATCTCCAACAACGACAAGAAGGAAAAAATCTTTTACTGACGAATTTAATTTGTAAGTAAAAGTGTTAAAATTGTAAGTAAAAGTTTTTAATTACAAAATGTCGTTGGTAAAAACATCGTAAGAATAGAGTCGTCCGTAAAAGTTTACACTTACAAACTTAATTGTAAGTAAAGAGATCCTTTTTTTACTTACGAACCCACCATCATAAGTAAAAGTGTATAATATCTGTTAATAAAATTTATATTCGTTTTCAATAATATTTATTAATATAACTAGATTTTTCATTTAAATATTATTTTGTTTAATTTTTGTGCCTTTCATTATTTTTTCACGTTAATTTAATGAGTTTCGTTTTGGTATAAAAAAATTTAATGAGTTAGAGAACTTAAATAAAATACAGTTAAACTTAAATAAAATACAATTATTTATTCTTGATTATTATTCTGATCACTTTTCCATCAATTTGACAAACTTTGTCTTATTCGGGAGCCCAAAGCTAGCTAGAGTAGATCTAGCTGGGTAACCAAACAATGTACCAAAGCTCCTTCAACTAACAACTAGAAAGAGAAGAAAAAATAAAGTTAGACAGTTTAAAATTCATTTATAATTTTCTTCATTAAAAAAATTAAAGAAATTAAAAAAATTGAATACAACCTTCAAAAAAGCCATAGGATGTTTGAAGCTTGTAGCGACTTTGCAATAGGCTCATGCATCTTACATGCACCTTATTAATATGAAGAAAATAAGTTGAAACGTATAGAATGTATTAGGATTAATCAACAAATGTAGTAGGATTAATCAACAAATGTAGTAGGATTAATCAACAAATGTAGGTGAAATGCAAATCAAAACCTTTGTAGAGATTGCATGTATTGACATGGATGAACCCATGAAATTAAGAGACGATGCAGAATCTAGATGAAGTGCAAGGCGCAACAATGTTAAGAGGAACTCTTCGATGATTTGAAACGTGATGAAATAGAAATTAGTTGTGAGGTTAACGTGAAAGATACGACCGTGAGCCTAGGAGATAGGGAGAGAAATTGTTGGGTTTTTAACTTATTATCTTTTGAAACATCGTGTGTGCATTGGGGGTAGGATGTAGGGGGTTCCGGGTGTGTGTTCCACGTCCGTGTTCGAGTACGTAGCAAGATCCTTATCTTTTTTGTGCCTATCTTCTTATTTTTGATATATTTTTTGCCTATCTTTTATTTATTTTAGATTTATCGAAAAAAATAAAAACCATTTAATTATTATTTACTTGTACAAAAGACAAAAGTCAAAATTAAATATTATATTACTGTTTCGTCCCTTTTTAGTGAAAGCTTAATTTGTTAATTAATTATATTCTTCTTCTTCATCTTTTTTATAGTTTGGTAGTTTCCCTTTTATTGAGTATATATATATTGTAAGTAAAAATACATATTTACTTACAAAGCTATACATATTACTTTCCTCTAAGATTCATAAGCAAAAGTTAGTATTTTTACTTGCAAACAAAAGTAGTTTATATAAATATATTTTTGTGAGTAAAAGAAATCCTATAACTCACTAAAAACTATTGCTGAATTTGGTCGATATTCACTTAATAATTATTAACTTTTGCTTAGAACTCATGAGTCATAAGTACAAATAATACTTTTAGTTACAATTATATCAATTTTTTTTACAAACTTAAGAGTCAAGCAAATATGGACTTTTACTTACACTTTTTATATTCGTAATTGAAAGTTTTGTAATTAAAAGTCGAATTTCTTGTAATGAACATCAGTAACAAAATACGTAATCTCGCATTCACAAGTGTCCTCACTCTGCTCTCTAGTGCTGATAGTAGACTATAGGTGCTGCCCCGTCTGGATATAGTTATTTCCAATTGTTCAGTCAACTATCGTACAATGAAAAAATCATGTCACTACTCATCTTTCAATACGTCAGACCATTCTTCTCCCTCTTCTTTGGCCACGACCATGCAAGGATGTAGCTAACTTGCTAACTGTGACCGCAATTGATCATATTCGAACTCACTATCTACCACTTGAAGCTTCGATAACCACTGATTAAGAATAATAACATTATACACGATATATTTAGTAAAAACAATTAAGCATTAGTGTATAACATGACCCTTTTACAAACAACATCTCGTTAGAGAAGCATAAAACAAGAAGAAATTGTTGTCTATACAAGTATATAAATGATGTAATGTGTGTTGGCGATCAATCATACAACACCCGTTCAAGAAGTGTTAACTCCTTCCATTATAAATTAAATCAAAGTTAAAGTGAAAAACAAACCTCCGTTTCTCCTCCTCACAGCCAAACTCGAACAACAAGTTCTCAAGCAAAATTCAAACACGAATAAGACTTCTCACCGCCCAAATGCCGTAGGCACCATCTTCCTCTTTGTCAAATCGAAATCACTTGTACATGGAGTGCTCAAAGTAACTAATGTAACATGGAGAGGGAGAGAAAAGAAGACCTTCGAGAGTGCAGAGAGAGAGAGAAGTTGTTGAAAAATTACTACAAGATGCTCCATTTTGATATAGGAACAAGAATAATTTTTGATGAGGATTTATTGAAAAGTTCGGTCGTTCCTCAAATCCTCATTTTGATCATTTCTTCGCTTGATATATATGTAATTTTTTTACATTATCAATGCGGTAAATTATGTAGGTCATGAAAGGTAGGAACATCCCGTTTCACTTTTATGCATTTGGAGAAATTGTTAAGGTTTCGCAAGGCATTGAGTACAGCAGACCCCATCAATGACCATGATTATTAAGTTTGGAACGAGTAAACATGAGTTGATGGATCACGTGTATAACGCGTTTGGTATTTCGTCCACTAAGACTCTCATTACGATGACGTATCGTCACGTAATAACTCATCCATCAGGTTCACAATATTTTATCCCCGTGTCGTTGCAAGACGAGACCCACTTCGAGTTGATGTGGTCAACAGTGGCAAATCTACTGTACATTCACAAGTGGTAGAAGAAAATGTGGGCATGACATGCCCTGCATCAATGATGGAAAGATTACGTATGCAATCACCTATAGGTGATGTTGTGCAAGATAGATTTGTTACTTCGATTGATGATGACATTAGTGCCCCCAGTGATGACCGTAATGAGGACCACGACAACGACATTGACGAGGACGTATGTCCCCTCGAGGATGCTGCGCCATCTGTTAATTGAGAAAGTATAAATATTGTTACAAACGACCCAACCTACGAACCTCCAAGGGCGGAAAACTTGCAAGATGATGAGCAATTTGCAATTGACGAGGAGTGGATAGAAGAAGCAAGCGATGAAGAAGATTACCAACCATTGCCGGTGTATAATGAAATTGATTGGGAAGTGGCTAATTCTACTGCAACCCAACATTCTCATCATTCGACTGGATGGGACATGCCTAATTTTGAGTTGGAAAGAGGAATGTGCTTTGACAATAAGAAAGACTTGCAGCATGCCATAAAAGTGTGGCATGTTAACAACTATTGTCAATACCTTGTTATGGAGTCAACTACAACCTTATGGTCATTGAAGTGCGAAGTGCGCGGAAGTTCAGGTGCATGTGGCATCTCCGTGCTTGTTTGCGAAAGAAGAAACAATTGTGGGAGATCACTCGCTTAGACAAGCCGCACAGCTTGTATAAATCCCGAATAGAACGCAAATCATGCCCAACTCGACGCCAACATGCTTGCACGTGAGATACAAAACGTTGTCGAAATAGATCAGACAATTGCAATCAAGGCCTTGGTACAAATGATTAAGCTAAAATACGCACATGAAGTTCCCTACAAGCAAATGTGGGATGCTAAAAGGAAAGCAATTGCAAATGCATTCGGGGATTGGGACGCGTCGTATGCTACGTTACCAAGATGGTTGGCGGCTGGTACATAATAAGAGCCCAGGGACGAAGATTGAGTGGTCACATAGACAATGGGCTGCAGATGAGATCGGGACAGAGCATCCTCAATTTCGTCGTGTGTTCTTCGCATTCGAAGCATCAATCGAAGGGTTCAAACATTGTAGGCCTCTTCTACGATTGACGCGACATTCTTGTATGGCAAATACAAAGGGTAAGCTAATGATTGCCCTATCTCGTTGATGGTAATGGACATCTACTTCCAATTGCATTTGCGATTGCGAAAAAAACGAATCAACCGACTCGTGGGGTGGTTTTTTAGAATGTTGCGCAAACACGTGACCGATAGAGATGGTATTTGTATTATTTCGACCGTCACTCGGCATTCTTGAGGCCGTTAACATACCAAAGAAATGATTTTTGTCCACCAAGAGGATACCATCGTTATTGCTGCGACACTTGACCGAGAATTTTAACACGCATTTCAAAAATGATTCGTTGAAGAATATCCTATCTCGAGCTGCTGGTCAACATCAAGTGAGGAAATTTGATGCATGCATGGAGCGTTTTGCTTATTTGTCATCAGGAAGTCCTCAATGTCTTCAATATGTGAATGTCATTCCCAAGGAACTCTAGACTCAATCGCATGATGGAGACCTGCGGTACGGATAGATGAATTCTAACGGGGTTGGTATGTATTCGATAGTAGTTATGTTTGTTATCCTATATGTGTTTTCACTGTGCTGATATTACTGACACGGCATTATCTTACCATTGTAGAATGTTTTAACGGTGTATTGAAAGGGGCACGATTCTTGCCAATAACAGTAATGGTTCAAATGATTTACTACAGGTTGGTGACATACACCGACCGACGCAAGGAGGAAATCGATGAAGCAATATCGCACGGGCATAATTACACGAAATATGCCATGGATAAAATTGCACATTATCAACAATCTGCAAGGAGACATTACGTGAAATTGATAAATCGCGACACTGGTGAGTTTGAGGTGCTCACTGGACGTCATGGCGATCGTATGCATAAAGGCAACAATACACAGATTGTTATCCCGAGGAACTGTATTGCAAATTGCAATAAATGGCAATCGTTTGGTTTCCCTTGCTCACACGTGTTAGCTGCATGTGCCCATATTCGAATTGATTATACACAATTTATTGAGCAATACTACAGGATGGACATGTACGCACGATGCTACTCCTCTCAATTTAAAGCCATCCCCGATGAGAAGTATTGGCCGACTTTTGCGACGAAGATTTTACCAGATCCTAGGTGTAGACGTAGCCGAGGGAGACCAAAGGGAACACGAAGGCAAAATGAGATGGATCTTCCTAATGTTTCGAGGACCTTGCGATGTGGCATATGTCATCAAAAAGGACATAAACGAAGAACATGTCCGAATAGAGATCGTGGTCGAGTCCCTACTAGGAGGAACCGTTGCAGCGTTTGTCGTGCAGAGGGACATAACAAAAAAAATTGTCCATCCATATCTCAACCCCAACCCCCCAATCCAAACCAATGAGAGGATTTGTATTTTGTTTGTAAACGGTGTCAGTTGATAATTTCATAACATTTATATTATTATAGTATAACTTTATGTTACGTAAAGTAATAGATACGTATTTGTTAATGTTATAACTCGTAGTAATGATTTGTTGTGAGTTTTAAAACTACTCGACCAATTTGTCTAATCACACAGTTGTAGCGAGTACACATGGAACCAGGACCATCTGATCCTTCTCTTCTACGCCTCCAATCTACACACAGGTCATCGCAAGTCTGGAGGGGTCAGGTATATACATTTAACATGTATGCGCATAATATTTATGCAAAAACGTTTAATACACACATATATATATATCGACATATTTTTTAATTGTAAGGTACATGATACAATGCGCGTGCGAAGAAGACTGGGTGTTGTTGATCGACGGATTAATTACCATTCTCGAATGATCCCTTACCTACGATCTAGTGGCTTTTATGGTGTTTCACGCGTAGGATTTTTTAGACTTGACTGGGCTTTGATCACCGCTTTCATTGAGAGATGGCGTCCAGAGACACATACGTTCCACATGCGTTGCGGCGAGTGTACGATAACACCCCAAGACGTTGAGATTCAGCTCGGGTTACCAATTAATGGTATGCCTGTGACTGGAAGCACAGATGTCGACTATCTCGCGGTATGTGAAAGACTACTTGGTGCAAGACCTGAACCACTTCACCTTTCTGGGAATAGAGTTCGTGTTTCATGGCTCGAAGACAATGTGCCACCTATAGAGGATGACAGCAATGAGGAAATGGTTCGACGTTATGTTCATTCATACATTCTACAACTTATTGGTGGTTGTGTGTTCGCTGACAAGTCGAATCAATATGTACATTTGATGTTTCTTCCGTTGCTTGAGGACCTTCAAACAGCTGGACAATATAGTTGGGGAAGTGCATGTTTGGCATATTTATACGAGGAGTTGTGTCGTGGATCTCGCTCTCGGTGCGCACGAGGTCGCTGGTGCGACAATTCTTATACAACTATGGGCCTGGGATAGATTTCCATTTATAGCACCAAGGCGCAAGCCTGTTCCTAGAGGTCGACCTCGAACGTGTGATGGAGTATACATGCCCAATGACGTTCCTTTGGGATATCGGTAATAAAAATGTTTCTCATGTTATTTTTAACAATTCATTGGGTC
This sequence comes from Stephania japonica, assembly GCA_039657345.1. Lineage (NCBI taxonomy): Eukaryota > Viridiplantae > Streptophyta > Magnoliopsida > Ranunculales > Menispermaceae > Stephania > Stephania japonica. The sequence goes on along the minus strand of CM077560.1, from coordinate 44,262,798 downwards.
TTTTTAATTTACGACAAATTTATTGTTTTGTTTACAGATGGATAGTTGCATTTTTTGTAACTAGGACTGCCACACACGTTATATCATCATTTCGTGATATACTTGACACGCAGAGGGAAAATACCGTGGAGTGGCAACCATACGCTGATGTCATCGAGTCACTTCCACAATTATGTACTCAAGGTCACAGGAGCTAGCGTTCGACGTGTCCTTTAATTTGTTTCCATATAGTTGAGTGGCATAGACCGGAAAGGGTCATGAGACAGTTTGGGCTGACACAGGTCGTGCCACCTCACTGTGATTTTGACACACGTCTGCACCGCGTCCAATTGAGAGGACACCCTCAAGAAAATTGGGCAGTGTATCACAGATGATATATAGAGTTGTGGGAAAATCGTAGTAATACGATAGCCACGATACAACAAGAAGGGGAACACGATCACGAAGAGTACATGAGGTGGTACAGATCTATCACCAGGCGATACATTGGACATGATGGGGCTCTGCGCAAATTCTCGGTAACGTTGAAACTATAATGCTGTTATCCTCATGAGTCATATTTAAAATTGTTAACCAAACACTGCATTTTTTTGTATATTAGTCTACATTTGCGCGTCAATTGGAGCGAGTATTCTCTGATGACGGGGTCGAACAAGGCATGGCTGCTCTACATGAAGGCATCAGAATCTTAGATGAGGATGAACGGCAAAGGACTACTATGTGGAATGATGAAAATGTAGTTGAGCCGGACATAGATGACGAAACATCTCAAGAAGAAGAGGAAGAACAACAAGAAGAGGATCAAAGCCTAGCAGATAAATGGAGGAGAATAAAAACAACGACTACTCAGACTCTGGGTGAGAGCAGTAGACGTTCTTCTCCACCACCTCCAACTCGTCCAACACCAAGAACGTCAGAGACTATTGGTGAGAGCAGTAGACGTTCTCCTTCGCCACCTCTAACCCGCCCTTCTTCTTATGGGTACTCTCCTTTGCCGGCCCCAACGCAATCGGATGCTCATATGTTTTTGCCTAGGACACCGAGCATGAGTGTTCATCCATATCATTTTGATCCATATGCTCCTGGGCCATCATCTTCGTACATGGACCATAGAATGCCTACACATTCAATGCATGGTTCATTGCCTCAATACATGCCAAGTCCATTTACTCCACCATATTATAACTACAATATTCCATATAGTGGAGATGGCTCATTCAGGCCCTTATTAGGCATGCCACCTCATGTTCCTTTCACCCTACCACATACAGGAAGTCAGTATGTTGGAATGGTTCAACCCCCTATCTTTGATAGCACTGGCAGTAGAGGTCAATCGAGCCAACACGAGGAAGAAGTTCAGTCGAGTCATCAAGCTCAACAGACTCAGCCGGACGTACAAGCACGGAGAAATCCACGTCGAAATAGAGTACGACCGGTTTGCCACACGGAGGAGCAACGTCGACGTCGATAGAACTGCATCATAACTTTGTATGAGTGGGTTGATAGGAGTGTTAAAGGTCCCTTAGATGTCATAGAGATGGGGTTGTACATTTGTATGAAGGGCAAGAACTATAAATACAAACTCCTAGCCTTTTTGCTTCACATTTGCATGTTGTTTTCAATTAAAAAAATGAAAAAAAAAATTTCAGAGCTATTGGGGACTTTTATTTGCTGGAAATTGTAGTCCTTATGAGGTTATTCATCATCAAGAAAACGATCTAGTTATATACAATCAAGCATCAACCTTAAGGTATGCTCATATCCACTTATTTGTATAAAAGTGAGTATACCTGATGATACTTTGATTTGCATTTCATTTCCTTTTATTACTTATTGATTGACAGTCTTTGTGACTATATGGTGCCTTTGTGCTCTAATATATTGATATTTGTTGATAATCTTCACTCTTTGAACTTGTTCATCATGATATTGTTTTATTGATGCTTTCATTATATCCTTTCGTGTGCTCTATGTCTTCATTTGATGTTTTTAATGGTAAATGAGCTTTAAATAGCATGCTATTAGGATTAGAGAGTTTATGAATGAGACTATGGACTTTGTACTCGACTTGATTAGTCTATTAGCTTGTCCATATGCCTTTACCATTCTATACAGAGTCATTTTTGAATAAATAAAGTAATGGTTGGTGAAAATAGTGACAACGAACCATGACATACTCACTTAAGTAGGTTTAAGAAATCAAACCTAATTAGTAAATTTAGTTACACATTTGTTTGTTCATTTCGTAATAATTGATTATGACATTTACATTTGTTTCTAACTTACTCTTGAACCTTAAAAAAGTCATGTCAGGCAGAACTAATGCATCGTCATCTGGGGACGGATCTAGTGGATGATCCGACAGACGATCCGGTGGTCGCAGAGATCGTCCATCTCGCGACTTGGATCATTCACTACTACGATCTCCCGCTGATGATGCTGAGCCTCAGCAGCGTCAAGAGCAACTCATTTCGCAACAGCTTGCTCAACAACAATTAGCTTACTATCAACATATTTTTGTCCAACAAATGCGTTCTCAGCAGCACCATCAATCACAATTATATCAGTATTCTCGTCCGCCTTATGCGCAACACCCCCACCAGGCCCCTCTCCTTCAGCCATCGGGCCCATCTTTATTTGGCCCCGATGATCCAACCACTCTACAGGCTTACTCCTCTCAATTGATGTCACAACTCCCTCTACCTATCGCTGGTCGCGTAACTTCTAGAGAATCTACCCACGCATCTCCCTCCCATCGCAGCACTACCAAAGATGTCCCGATCGCTTCCTTCGACTCTAGTATGCATGCCTCCCCATCGAGGAGTCATGATCATGTCGAGCATGCATCACATTCGTCCAATACTTCAAGCCACCCTTCGAGTGAGCCATCTATTAGTGGTGCCTCGCATAGATCACAACAAGACGATGAGCCAGCTAGGGCCCCGAGACGTAGAAGTAATGATGACCGAGGCACGGGGCGGGTGTTTTTGACCGTAAAAACTACGAAAGAATTGTAAGTCAATGAAATATTATTACGTATATATACTTACGTTTAATGAACTTACTATAATATTGATCTAACTTTTTTTTGTAAAAATGTAGTGGTACTTTCTTGCATCCGTCATCCGAAGTGTCAAAGCAAATGACGCGGATATATAAATTCGATTTACATAAAGATGGCTACTGTTGGGATACGGTTCCCAACCATATCAAGGAGCAATATATTAACGATTAGGCGGTAAGAGATTTTTAAATAAGAAAATTAAGTTTCTTTTACTTTGCATATGTTGAAGACTTTACTTTCTATTATTACAGACTCATTTTGATTAGAGACAATCGGATGACGCTATGGTCAGACATTTGTACGACAGGCAGATTGCCACTCGTTACGCTGACTTTGTTAGTAAGATGGTGAGGAAGCCGACAAAACCATCACATGTATCTCTGGAGGTTTTTGAGCATTACAAGAAGATGCGGTCTACTCCGAGAATATAAAGCAAAGTCGAACAAGCGAGCCGAAATCGAGATCGATCGAGGGTGGGGGACCTGGTTCGGGTTCGTCTCGTGCACGGAGGTGGAGCCATATCCATCTATGAGCATTCGTTGAGACTGGTATGTTTTGGGGCATACATACATAGATACATACATACATATATATACATTAGATTCATATAAGTTTCAAACTTAATTTTAAGTTAAACATATTTTATAAGAGAAGAAGAACTCGGTAGAAAGCCGACTGCTTTGGATTTATGTTTATATCTCCATACAAGGAATCATGATGGCGTCACTTTCTCGGATCCGAGAGCAGAGGCGATTGTCGTAAGAAACTACTTGACCATAACTGTTTTTGTTAATTATAGGTATCAATGACTTATATGACTTGTCAATGTTGTTTAAATTCTTAATACAAAGCGCTATACACGAAAGGACCGAGAGAGCTTTCACGGTTGCGACCAGGACACTCCAATTGATGAAACAGAATTATATTAGGAGATTGTGCAAAAAATGATAAAGGCCGAGATTTGGTCTTGGTTGGACACCGTCAGGGTCTAAGATGCGTAGACATGATGAAGTGGATCTTCTCGTCCTATATTGAAAGATGATGAGCCATTTGAGCAATTCAATAAGGAATTCGAGGAGATGCAAGCAATGATACTAAAGATGCTTAATGACACGTCTCAGAAATCGTGATCAATTGCTTGAAATGCAAGGACGGTTACAACGCATGGAACAGGGTTTCATGGAGAGATCACCGCACAAAAAGGCAAGATGATGTTAATGATGATGATGTTGATGATGATGATGCCGCTCACAATGACTCAACGACCGAGGATGATGAATGATGATTTATTTTTCACAACATCCAAAAAGGTTAGATTTTTTTGGTTCATTTTTTACTTGATACTTATAAGTTTTTTTTATTATGAACCATTATAAATCTTATGAATTTATTAGGAACCATTATAGAAACATAAATCATGTAAAAAATTTAAGTCTACCCCTTTGTCCTGTATATTTTTTTGTGCTTTATAGAAAATTTTGTAGATGTTTAAGTTTTGTTTCTATTTGTGTCTAACATGTAGGCTATTGAATGTTCCACAAATTTCTATTTCATTTTTATAACTAATTCGTTAAGATCCTTAGTATGAGTGTCTTTAGCTGTGGAATTGGTTTACCGAATCCCAAATCAAGTTGGAACTCATGTTAATCTTTAGTATATGATCAATATGCTCTGTTTTAGTATTGAAAATGTGATTCAAAGTTGTTAGTTATTTTACCGTTGCTTGTAGGACTTAGTCTAATTTAGTTACTCTATTTTTTTGTTGAATAATTCTAGTTCAGCTCAGATTGTATTTCCTTAATTTTCTAATTTGTTGTTAAGTCAAAGCACGTGGATATGTGTCCACAATTTGCGCTTATTGGAGGTTTGATCAAATGCCAATATAAAGGCAATCTCAGTTTATGAATAAAACTATCTTCAGAGAGTTCTTCTACTTAAATACTTGTATTCGGTATTGCTCTATTTTTTAGTTTTACCCAATATTTAGGAGTGGACTGATTTTCTAATGCAGTTGTTACTCTTAGGGCTGCTTTGTAGTTGTTTTATCTGATTTTGGTGGTGAGCAAGTACTTGTTCTAGATGTAGATGCAAATATGGCCATATGCTATCTCTTTTTGATATGAGCTTTGGTGGGCTAACCATGAGTTCTCGTTAGTTCGCTCAATATTGCTATGTTTTTCTATGTTTCGAGATAGGTTTGTATTGAACATGTTCTCTTAAATATATGTGTATTTCACCTAGCTTCATGTTTTTATTGTTTTGTCTATAATGGTTTGGTTAAAAGCTTGACATTCATATAATGATAATGGTGCTGGTTTCATTATTTGGACTTTTTTATGGTGATGGCATCAAAAATATTTCAGGAAGTCCATGTAGCATGCAAGCATTCGAGTTTGGAAGGGCTCATGTAGTCAGGCCTAAAGGGAAGCACAAGTCACAATGGTTTGGCTACATGGCATTGGAGATAATGGTTCAAGGTACACCGATTTGATTATGCAATGTCATTCATCTACTTGTGTTAATATTGGAAAGGTAACTCAATTCTATTTTTAATTTCAAACACTTATATGGTTCCATATCTTTCTTTTGTAATAAATTTGTATACAACATTTGATTATTGTCTCTAAATCTCTTTATCATTTCATATTTGAAACCATGCTTTAGAGAATGTTGATGGATTTTGTTTTAAAGGTGGCTAGCTAGGCTGCATACATTTTAAGGCCTGGATATGCAAATGCTTACTACTTGTATATAGTTGATTCTTTTTAAATTTTGTGGTCAGAAGAAATGGTACCCACTGAACTGAACAAAGCTATTATGCAGGCTCGAACTGAACTGTATGTTTTGAACTTGTCAAATGGTTGCTACATTGGTGTTATCCTTATACATTGCAGCTTTGTTTGTGCCATTGTTAGTTGTATGTGTGAATTGATATAATTTTTTATTTCAACGATCTATTCATTCATGTTTTTAATAGTGTTGGATGTCTTAGATTACCCTGACCAATGATTGCACGGTGAGGCCTAGGCGATTTGAGACAAAATTGACTAGGCCCTAGTTCTGAAAAAGCTTATTAGGATCCTTAAAGTATATATCGCATCATCTTTGTCTTCTTCTCTGTGGTTTTGAGTGATAGTCTCGTTTTCTTATAAAGAGAAACAAATGAACAGAATGTATATTAGATATGATATGATATAATGATATGATATGATATAATGATTTATAATAAAGAGAAACAAAGGAACATAATGTATATTTGGGTTTACAACCTTATATGGTAGGTGTGCAGGGGAGGGAACATTTCTATTAGATGCTCATAAAAAATTTATAAGTATAATGAACAATTCTTTTATTATTAGAAGGTTATAGTAATGCTTTGAAATATTTTGAGAACTCTTTTAAAATATTTCAAAACACGTACTAATAATTAGAAGGTGATATGCAGATAATGGTGACTTGGAACCTGAGGTTTCTGCACTTGACATAATGTGATATTCCCTCATGCGTGCTGAACAGAATCTTCCTCAAAAGTACTTCTCGTCCTTAGAGAAGGTATGATTTAATTTTGTTTCATCTAATATTTATGCCTTTCGCCGTTATATTGGAGGACACATTGGTAGTGAAGTTATCCTTGATTTTTTTTCTATTGCGCGTTAAATAGGTAATGATGTGTTCTTTCCAGCCGTGGAACTACTAATTCCTTCACAAATAAGATAAAATCATACAAATGATTAAATGGGTCCTAGGAGAAGATAATTCATCATATCAGTTTCAAACATCTAAATAATTCTAAGAATTTGAAAAGTTAATGTCCATTCATTTTAACTATAAGCACAAGCCATCCTAGTAACATGCATTCCTTTTCAATTGGTTAAAAAAAAAAAGCATCGAAAGCGATTTTGTTCGTTGAAGTTTAGTAATGAAAATTTAGGATGAATCTTGGGGTACTATGTTGGTGCCCCCATGTCACACCATTCTTGTTACTTTATTACTTTGATTGGTAAGTGTCTTATCACATCTTAAAATGCGACGTATCTTCAGTTTGGTTGATATGCAGGACAAGTATAAGCTTGGATGAATAAATGTCTGCATGTTGCATTTATTGGGAGCTTTATCTGCTCATTCTGAGTGTTGATGATTCATTTGAAAAATTGAGGGTTGGATTCATGTACGTGTTTTTGTGTGTAGGTGGGCTTGCATGTACATACACAAGAACTAAGACTGGATTCATGTTCGTGTTTATTGCTTCCTATTGTTTTTACGGCGAAACATTAATTTCTTCTTCGTTGGTTGATTAAGAACTGCGTGAGCCATGCATAGCGTTTTGACATCGAGAAATTCACTAGAGGATGCATCGGATTTGGGTAGTGCTTTTGGTTTGTGACACTGAGCTCTTACCTTGTTCCCATATTAATTTGTCTAGCAATGTTAGTTAACCTTAATTATCTGCTAATCACAGCTTGGTCACATTTATTTTCTTTCAAGCGCTCCCCAACAGTTTGGCAATGTCTTTCAAAAAGGTGATCGATTAAGTTTCCGAAACACAATGGAGTACCCAATTGTGGATGCTGATGTAAGTGTGAGCGCACACACAATTGGAGGGTTTATCTGAACACAGTTATATTCCATCTCTAATCAGGTAAAGCCCTCAAACCACTTTAATGTTTGTTTTCAAATTCCGTTTCTTTTGTTTGATATGTTAAATCCCTGCATATAATGTTTTTTCCTTTATGGGTTGTGATGTAACAAATTAAGAACCATTAGAATTGTTTGTTTGCTCGTTTACAGTAACCCTTCGAAAGAGGGATGCATAGGATTGAGAACTTAAAGTTTCAGTCATAATCCTACGAAAAAAAAAGTTTCGATCATAGTTAGTTTCTATCATTCCAAGCATTTGTAGAACTCTCTTATTGCCTAACCATTTGTAAAAGTTGATTTCTTCTGTTAACTTAATTTTAAGCATTCCGAATGTGGTTTGTAAGATTGTTTATTGTGGTCATGATTTGACGATTTTGTTTGGAAGGTGAGAAACTTATCTGTTGTTGATAGATATTTAGTTGTAACGTAGATGATGAGAAGACCAAGTTTTTTGTGTTCATTAGAGTTTTTGACAAAAATTTGGTACTTTTTGGGTTGCCATTTTGGTTGAGCTCATTTGAATTTTTTTCCCTCAATGTTCTTCGATCAAAAGATATGCTACACTATTATTGATTTTTTCATTTTCGTTGACAAAGGTTTGCAAAGAAGAAAAGTTGCAAATTCGAATTCGAAGGTGTACTTGCTTGTCATGTTGCATTCATATGTAATTGTTACATGCGTAGTTTTCTTTTTTTTGAAAATATATGGTGTAGCTTTTTTTTTTGAAAATACATGGTGTAGCTTTTAGTTGCTACAATATTGAAATTGTTATTTGAATTTGAATTTGAATTTAGATATTGTTGGTATTTTAATTTTAGGGCAATGAATCTGATTGTTTAATATGTTGTATCATTTGAATAGTTTTTATTGATTATTTTTTATTTGTCATACAATTTTAATGATATTTAAAAATTGTCGTTAAAGCTCTTTTATGATAGTTGTTCAATGTCATTGTATAGTTACGATGACGCTTTTAAGTGTCATTATACGTTAAAGATGACACTAAACATATTGTCATTGTAAGTAAATACTTTCCACAATACCCTCATTCTATGATCGTTGAAAACCTGCGTAGTCTTATACTTTTAACGTCGCTTTTTAAATGTCATTAATATGCAAATTTCTTGTAGTTATATACTAACTGTTAATTAATTTTACTTGTTGTGACTTATTTTTTCTTTTGTATTGAAATAAATATGATTTGTTTTTTATTATAGGTTATTTTTCATAAAATATATGACTTTTATATATGTGAATATCAATTTTTGTATACCCGAAAGTTTAACTTATTTTCTTTTTCTTTTTTTTTTTTTTTTGCAGAAACTATGGTATATATGATGAATGGAGTGTATTTTTATGATGATTTTTTTGGAAACTTATTTTGTGTTCTCCTATTTTGATTTTTTTTTTGTATAGATATGGAAAGAGACAATTATTGATACACTGAGTTTATGTATTCAAATTTGATTAAATTCTATTGGAATGTATGGAATGTATTAATTCATTGGTGTCGTGAAATGTATTAAGCAACCACCAACCAGAATGAATTAGGAATGTATGAATTCATTGTATATGAATTTAGGGTTTATGATATATAAATTTTGTATTGTTGTTAATTTAGAGTTTAGTGTAATATATATGAATGTATTAAACCCTAAAACCGTAAATATAAATTTTGAATGAATATATATACCTATTCCAAACCCCCGCTTAGCTCCAATAACACCCGACAAATCAAATTATCACCCGAATTATACCTATTACCTGAATTAAACCCTAAACCCTAAACCCTAAATTAGCTTCAATTTGATATATTATGTTAATTTTACATTTTTCGAGGTAAAACCCCAAAGTCTTGACTTTTTTGAATTTCTCATTTTCCATATAAAATCCTCAATTTCTATTTATTTCGTCAAAATACTATTTTTTTCATATTTTTCTCTATTTTTCTGGATTTTGTTTTTCCAATTTCTCTTTTTTTTTTTTTTCTTTTTTTTTTTTTTTTTTTTATGGCGACGGGGCTCCCCGTCGCCATAAGAAAAAAAAAGAAAAAAGAAAAAAAAGAGAAATTGGAAAAAACATGCACGTGGCATGCCACACCCACACCTCAACGAATGGCGCCTTTAGAAAATGCGCCATTCATTACACGTCACTCGCCTCGTCAGCCGCCTCCAACCAATTTCGCATTTAGTAAAGGCGAAATCCATTACTTTTGTAATTTTAAAAAAATTTAACATATTTAAAGAATTTTAAAGAAAAACAACCTCACTTTTTGAAATAGCCCGGCCTCGTATGAGTCTCCATGCCACCTCTGCTCATTTTTGCCAATCTGATGTCTAGAGTTATTGTGCCTTGTTAGACTCTTTTTTTTTTGGAAACTTGTTAGAATCTTATTTGATATGTGCATCTTTTAATGTTGTATAAGAAGATTCAATTTCTTTTTTAATAATTACTATCTATTATTATTATTTTGTTTGTAAAAAAAATTACATGTTGCAGTTTAAATTTTTTTTTATGAAAACCATTTGATGACGATTTTTTACCGTTATTAAAAGCTTTCCTACCATACCAAGCTTTTATAACGAACATTGTGACAGTGAAAAATCGTCGCAAAAGGCTTTGAGCTTCTATAACTCCTCATAACATAACGAACATTGTGACGGGCGGTAACCGTTATTAAAGGCTTTAATGACGGTTTTAAATCATCATTAAAGCCATTTTTTATTGTAGTGAGAACTCTGGTTCACGTTCAACAAATCATCAAATCACGTGATCAAATACAATAATAAAAAAGCCTTAATTCTAAATTAGTTGGTATCAGGTATATGGATCAAACTAGCTTTAATGACAATTTTAAACTCTCATTAAAGCCCTTTTATGTTGTATTGGGAACTCCTGCTCACGTTCATCAAATCATCAAATCACGTGATCAAATACAATAATAAAAAAAAAACCTTAATCCCAAATTAGTTGGTATCGACTATATGGATCAAACTCTTTCTACTACGTATGCTCAATTTAGTACAAGTAATGGCATGTTTGTCACATCATTTAAAAATGGAAAATACTAGAATGACAATAGGTAAGACACACTCCAACACACATTGACCCACAAGAGCCCTTCATGTGGCCTCGACTCGCGTGGTAGCACCGAGATCTGTGTATGGTCCATATCTCGAGGTAGGCGTGGATGACTCTTGTGGGCCAATGTGTGTTGTAATGTGATTTGCCATTGTCATTGTAGCACTTCCTTAAAAAATCACATGAACAACAAAAACAACAAAAATGAAAATACTAAAATGACTAAGGGTATGACACACCACAACACACATTGGCTCACAAGAGCTCTAGCCTTAATGCGGCCTCGACTCGCATGTTATGCACCAAAATCTATGTGGCTTGTATCCCAAGGTAGGTATGAATGACTCTTGTGGGCCAATGTGTGTTGCGATGTGACTTCTCATTGTTATTGTAGTACTTCCCCAATAAAAAAAGCCGTGAAATCCCAAATTAGTAGATCTTGGTTAGGCTCGACTTAGTGCAATTTATGGTGTGCTTAACAAATCCATTAAAAATTCACATGATCAAATTAATCAAAATGTTCAGATTTTTGATGGGTTTAATTGATGACTACCTTTGGTTTTGGTGATGAGCTTATGCATTTTCTCTATGCATCCTTGGCAATGCAGAGGATCTTCAGCACCACAGTGGGGTCCTGAGCCAACGAAACCAAACAACAATATCAGGTTTCATTTAGTGACTTCAAAAAAATCAAGCGAGATTTGGGAGTTTTAGTTTGATTGATAGGGTTTGATTAATTAGCTAGAGAATTTGGTTTTCTTCTCCGATTTCTGCTCTTCTGTTTTGTTCATCATGTTCGCATCCCCACCATTGCCGACCTTCTTCGGTTGTTGGGGAGAGATGAGAATGAGATCGACCTTCTTGTTGGTCTTGGATTCAATCCACACTTTCAGCTTCACGGGATCACCCACTTTCCCACTCACCGTCAGTTTGTTCGTCGCCATGTCTGCCGACACTTTCTTCACTCCTGAAATGAAACCCAACATTCCGAATATATAATCAGAGAGAATATAATGTTATATTAATTAATCAATCAGTATATACCTTCAATTCGTTTGAGCGAACGAGAGATCTTCTCCACACAGCCTTTGCAATGCAGATCGAACTTGAGAACGTCGTTGATTGCCCCTTCTTCGTTCTTCTTATTCTTCTTCTGATCTCCTTCGCTGCAACATTGAAAGGTTTTCACCCATTGTTGTTGGTTTTGAGAGAGAGCACATATGGAGTCACGGATTGGGCTTAAATATCGATGTGATCGTGTGATCATGTGATGGTACGTTCCATCACTCCCATGTATGCATGTATGTGGGCTGAAGCGAACCAAGAAATCTTATTAGATGAAGCGAATTTTAACCTTAATTTTTTTTTTAAACAAAAAAATATATTAATATGAAAAACTAGCAGAACAAACGTACAGTTGTAAGTGATTAACAATATAAAAATAATCAGACACATCTTTATACCCATTAAAATACCCTGTACTCAAAGACACTTCAAATACATTTTTTTACAACACTACACTTATTAAATAGAGAACAATGAAATGAAACACACAGATCTCTGCTTGAGAAGATGGCTCAACAAATGTCAGAGCCCTTGATTGTATTTATGGTGTATTACATTCATTTACAACCATGGATCTAATTGAGATGTGTCTCAATCTGTGTGAGAGAAACAATTCAGAAAAGAAAAACATTGCAGTACAGAGAGTAGTGGTGAACCTGCAGTGCTAGGTACCGTTGGTGATGGACTGCTTGGTGGAGGGGTAGGCGGTGAGGGAGGTGTGTTTGTTCGGATAGGAGAGGGGCTGGTAGTTGGTAGTTGGTAGTTGGTAGTTGGTGAGGGGGTATAGGTGATGATTAGGGGTGGGTAGCGGTTTTCAAAAAACTGCCCAAACCGCTCAAACCGACCAAACCGCACGGTTTGGTTTGGTTTTTGAAGCTCGCGATTTAGTTGCGTTTGGAAAACGACCAAACCGCAAATTCACGGTTTGGTCGCGGTTTTCATTTTGAGAAAACCGCGGTTTAACCAAACCGAGGACATTTTGGTAAATACAAACCAAAAACCCTAAAAATTAAAAAAAAAACCACAAATCTCACATCTTGGTAAATACAAACCAAACCGAGGGCATTTTGCTTGCTGTTTTTTCATTTTGGCTTGCGGTTTTTTCATTTTTGCTTGCTGTTTTTTTTTTTGGCTTGCTTTTTTGTTTTTTTTTGGCTTGCTGTTTTTTTTTTTTGCTTGCTGGTTTTTTTTTTCCTGAAAATAAATTGCATGAAAACCACGAAACCAAACCGACCAAACCGCACAAACCGCGGTTCAGTTTGGTGCGGTTTTGGTGATCTGCGGTTTGGTTGCGGTTTGGAAAATCACCAAACCGTAGACCCTCGGTTTGGTCGCGGTTTGGTGGTTTTCCAAACCAAACCGCGGTTTTCCCACCCCTAGTGATGATGGTGTGGGAACGAGAGGAGGTGATGGGGTAGGGAATAAGGATGTATATGGGAATTTATGTTGGTTGAATATTGATAAGTGTTCATTTAGGTATAATTTAGTATAGGTTATTAGATGTAATTGGACTATAGTTATCTTATTTTACAGTGATAAATGCATATTTTAAGAAATTAGTGATTTATTGGAATAATATGAAAATATATATCTAATTATATTTAATTTTCATTTTTAGGAGAAACGGAGTGCAAGGTTGGATCCGGGACGGAAAAATACTCAAAATAGAGTATACACTTGCAGAAATCGGACACCGGAGGGTTTATTTTGGGGTGTACAAAAGAGTAGGTGAATTGGAGTTTTTGAGGTCCACTGTCGCATCCCCATTGGTCCGGTCGCGTCACACACAGTCGCTCAACCAATCAGAAGCCAACATGTGTCGGTCAACTCTTCAACGAACGCCACGTCACATCGTCCACAGCTCCTCTCTCCAGACCGCAAGATCTACCTCGGGATGCGTGCCAACACGAACTCCCAGATTTTCGGTAAGAGTCGCGCGATTTCATCTTCATAGCTCACTGCCACGTGGCGTCCTCTGATACGTCCAACACGGCACCAACTTGAGAACGTCGTTGATTACCCCTTCTTCGTTCTTCTTATTCTTCTTCTGATCTCCTTCGCTGCAACATTGAAAGGTTTTCACCCATTGTTGTTGGTTTTGAGAGAGAGCACATATGGAGTCACGGATTGGGCTTAAATATCGATGTGATCATGTGATGGTACGTTCCATCACTCCCATGTATGCATGTATGTGGGCTGAAGCGAACCAAGAAATCTTATTAGGTGAAGCGAATTTTAACCTTAATTTTTTTTTTAAACAAAAAAATATATTAATATGAAAAACTAGCATAACAAACGTACAGTTATAAGTGATTAACAATATAAAAATAATCAGACACGTCTTTATACCCATTAAAATACTCTGTACTCAAAGACACTTCAAATACATTTTTTTACAACACTACACTTATTAAATAGAGAACAATGAAATGAAACACACAGATCTCTGCTTGAGAAGATGGCTCAACAAATGTCAGAGCCCTTGATTGTATTTATGGTGTATTACATTCATTTACAACCATGGATCTAATTGAGATGTGTCTCAATCTGTGAGAGAGACAAACAATTCAAAAAATGAAAACATTGCGATGAGAGAGTAGTGGTGAACCCGCAGTGCTAGGTACCGTTGGTGATGGACTTTGCTTGGTGGAGGGGTAGGCGGTGAGGGAGGTGTGTTTGTTCGGATAGGAGAGGGGCTGGTAGTTGGTAGTTGGTAGTTGGTAGTTGGTGAGGGGGTATAGGTGATGATGGTGTGGGGAACGAGAGGAGGTGATGGGGTAGGGAATAAGGATGTATATGGGAATTTATGTTGGTTGAATATTGATAAGTGTTCATTTAGGTATAATTTAGTATAGGTTATTAGATGTAATTGGACTATAGTTATCTTATTTTACAGTGATAAATGCATATTTTAGGAAATTAGTGATTTATTGGAATAATATGAAAATATATATCTAATTATATTTAATTTTCATTTTTAGGAGAAACGGAGTGCAAGGTTGGATCCGGGACGGAAAAATACTCAAAATAGAGTATACACTTGCAGAAATCGGACACCGGAGGGTTTGTTTTGGGGTGTACAAAAGAGTAGGTGAATTGGAGTTTTTGAGGTCCACTGTCGCATCCCCATTGGTCCGGTCGCGTCACACACAGTCGCTCAACCAATCAGAAGCCAACATGTGTCGGTCAACTCTTCAACGCACGCCACGTCACATCGTCCACAGCTCCTCTCTCCAGACCGCAAGATCTACCTCGGGATGCGTGCCAACACGAACTCCCAGATTTTCGGTAAGAGTCGCGCGATTTCATCTTCATAGCTCACTGCCACGTGGCGTCCTCTGATACGTCCAACACGGCACCAACTTCCAGCTCAAACTAATCACGTGTTGACATGTGTAATCATCTCCCCTCATAGCACGTCACCAGCACTCTTCTCGTCCAATGAGACGCTGCCACGTCACCCGTACAACACTCTCGGCCAATCAGCACGCGACACGTCAACAATGCGCAGAAAAAGCCCAATGACCGCCTGCCACGTGTCAAGACCGAAAATACACCAAAAACAGTTTTCTCACCTCCAGAGACCAAATTTGGGATATAAATATATATTATGACTTAGATTAAAAAAAAAAGGGAGGAAGATCTATTTTATTTTTATTTCTTTCAGTTTAGTTTAATTATGTTTAGGTAGCTTTTCCTTTAGGTTGAAAGTGAATCAGTCAAGCCTACGACTTGGGAATCTTCATGAGGTTTATTTATTTTTAATTATTATTGATTCTTTTATATGATTCATTTTCTTTGGTATTATTTGAACAATTGAGGTTAAACACTAGTTTAAACCTTAATTTATACGTCGGTGAGTCGTAAGCACCCGTGCTTGTGCAATAAGACCACACTAGTGGCAATTGACTTTACCAATTGATTATAACCTTTTGGGACTAGTTAAATACCTTAGAGATCTAGGCTAAATCGGAAGCACTAGCGATCCGGTTGTATAGGTGTAGTGCATTCACAAATCGAAGTAATGCGACCAATGCATTAAATCTGGAGCACTAGCGATCAGGTTGCGTGTTTGGTTAGGGAAGTAGTCAACGGTCGTACCTTGGCTGCCGATATCAGGAAGTGCGAGGAACCGCGTACGTCACCGGGTCTATAGCTACACTAGGATAATTTGATTTGTATTTTTGGCATAAGTTGAAGACCAAATTCAATCTTTTTATCGAACTGAACTTGTATACCTTGACCTAGGTGCTATTTTTATTAATTGTTTTTAACTTTATTTTAATTGCTTTTATTATTTTGTTTATATTTAGATTAGGTAATTAACTCATTTTCTCTAAATCCCCCGATTTCCTTTTTGTTATTTTTTTTACCTTAGAAAGAAAACCAATTTTTGTGGGATCGACCCTTTACCTATCTACAAAATAGTTGGTTTAGGAAAAATATATTTTATTGACGCGTTCGGCGCGCGTCAATTTTTGGCCCCATTGCCGGGGATTGATTTTTCTTTCTTTGGTTTTTGTTGTATATTTATTTATTTATTTTTGTTTATAGTGCCTTGTTTCTAATACTTTTGCAGGAAATTTCTCAATGGCCTCCTACTACCCTAATTATGATTGATTCGAAGACTCATACTATCATGGTATGAACGGGGTAGGTATGTCACATACTAGACATCAATTTTCTAGCTCACAATCTTTTATGCAACAGGTCGAGGCTTGTGATTTTTGTGGGGAATCCTTTCATCCCACATATGCTTATCCTTACCATCCGAGGTATAGAAATCATCACAGTTCTAGCTATGCATCGCCACAACCAGACTTCTGTATGTCTAGGCCAAGTTCACGGAGTCCTCAACAAGAACGGAGAACCATTGAAGACATGGAGAAAGATATGATTTCTGACTGGCTTTCTCCAAGCACAAAAAAATACCCCTTTGATGACTGGAGTAATTCATCATACCAGCAGGACACATATAGTTCCATACGGAATCAGCCTTCAAGGGACATAATAAGGTATTGTTTGGCGACTTTGCAAGATATGAACCTCACCGAGCAAGAATTGGACCAATGGATTGAACAGAGGGATCAAGAAGCTGAAGAAGAAATAAAGTCAATTCTCCAAAAGATATCAGCTGAGACCATGAGTGCAATCCCATTGGAGAGTGTTGAGGTAAATGAGGTTACACTGATTGAGGACTATTGGAGTGAACCAGAGGAAATAATTGAAGTTTCCTTACTTGAGCCGGACATTAGCATTGTGCAGAATGAAGCAGATGAAGTCGAGAAAGAAATTGATGTCATTTTAGAAAGGCCAGAGGAACCGCAAAAAAGGAGCAAGGAAGACCAACCTCTGGTGTTGGTGACGCCACCCATCCTCCCATGCTTACCTGTTAAATTTAAAAAGTGGGTGGTCGTAAAGGAGCGTTTGCAGATCTTCTACACGGTTGACACCTTTGTGTCAGATGACCATGATGCGACAGAATCATATGTATTAGAGGTCCCGAATGAGCTCCTAAATCTGAACGAGGGCATGTCTGATGAATTGCCCAAAGCTATAAATGCGTCATTCATTGTCGACATCTCGAAAGGAGAGGGCATCACGTGATCATTCATGATAAGTTGAGCTAACGACTTTAACCAAAAACGCTATTGGGAGGCAACCCAAGCTTTTTTTTATGTTTTTTTTAGCTTGCTTATTTTTATATTTGTTTAGTGTACTCACCATTATCCTGTTTTTTACTATTTACAGGTGTTTGACACTCGTTTGTTGAAGCACCGGAGTTGAGAGCCCGATATCACTGTTGAGGTTCTCTGGTATACATGGTTAGTCTGATTGGGATCTGGTAAGTTTTAAATTTTAGATTATTGGGTTAGTTTTTGAGTTTACTGGAGGTAATTAGATGTATATTCCTTTGATTTCCTGAGTTGTGCATTGTTATCACTTTGCTTTATATGTTATGAGATATTATAGTCCATTAGGTTTTGCATATTCATTTTAGCATGTTATTTTCCCTTACTTATTTCTTCCACTTCTATGTTCTTTTCACCTCTTTTCCCTTCATGTTGTAGTTTGATAGCCTCATTTTTGTTTTAAACCTTGAGGACAAGGTTTGGGATAAGTTTGGGGGTGTTTAAGGTATAGTGGAATGTTGAACGAATGGAATTAGCGCATGACAGGTATGATCGTTTTATTATTTTTATGCGTATTCCACGGGTTTGGTAAGTTATGGTGGTGTTTTTTCTTTTCTTTTCACCTTATTTTCTTGTTATGATATGCTATGCATTGCATCACTTAGGTTAGTAATTGTTTATATTAGTTTATACATTTTTGTAGTTATTTAGATGCATTATTGTGTCTATGCATGTTTAGAGTCATTTTGGTTGCATGTAGAGTCACCTAAAACCTTGTTGAGTGTTTTTGATTATGGATATGAGTTCAAATTACGCTACTTTTGAGACTTGAACCCTTTTGAATATTAGGAGTTGTACTTAACTTAGAGCGTTGTCCAACATCTTTGAGGTTGCTTATTAGAGAGCTAGTATGAAGTTTAGGTATTGTGCTACGACCAAAGAAACAGGCAGTCATATTTTGCAAGTTATCAGATTTCTAGGGTGCTAGAACGAGAATGTAGCTCACTTGAGACATCAATTCATATGACTTGACCACTTTTTGGGGAATGATTGGACTTGAACATGCATTGGATGACTCGTTTGATTATAGTGACAGTGAGAAGGTCAACAAGAGTTTTCTAAAAAATTTAAGAGAGTCCCACAGATTCCACAGGAAATGGAGCAGGGAATCTTGTGGTGAGAAAAAGTGAGAAAAGCGGTTTCCACAGGAAATGGAGCAGGGACCGTACTACTTTTAAAATTTTTGGAGAAAATAGAGTGTATATACGCATAAAGACGGAGGGTTATGAAAACTCTTTTAAATTAAAAGATTTGACCGAGTGCTTATAGCTAGATCAATTGAGTCATTCTAATGTGTTGTTCCACATTTTCATATTTAAGTCTGATTATCTCTCTGGTGTGTTTCGTCTACATTTTATGGATAGTGAGTTGTATTTTTTGTTCATAGCCCTTTTTCGGTGTTGATGCACTATTTATATGGAATTCTGAACTTGTGTGCCTTAATGTAGTGGCTCTGTAAAATCTTGAGTAGTTGAAGGCTCTTGTCTGGGCTGATTTTAGTTTTTGAAATGGTGATTCTCATTAATGTTTGGACTCCATTTTCACACTATTTGACTCCGAACTTCTTTTAGGTGATGGTTAATTTAGTGACATATTTAAATAAAAAAGGAACTCATACTTGACTTGGTAAAGGGCATAGGTTTTTTTAGGATTAGTCATTGTAGTATAGGAATAGAGTATAAGTTTCCATTCACTCCTTTGCTCGGGACGAGCAAAGTCTAAGTTTGGGGGTGTTTGATAAGTGTTCATTTAGGTATAATTTAGTATAGGTTATTAGATGTAATTGGACTATAGTTATCTTATTTTACAGTGATAAATGCATATTTTAGGAAATTAGTGATTTATTGGAATAATATGAAAATATATATCTAATTATATTTAATTTTTATTTTTAGGAGAAACGGAGTGCACGGTTGCATCCGGGACGAAAAAATACTCAAAATAGAGTATACACTTGTAGAAATCGGACACCGGAGGGTTTGTTTTGGGGTGTACAAAAGAGTAGGTGAATTGAAGTTTTTGAGGTCCACGTGTCGCATCCCCATTGGTCTGGTCGCGTCACACACAGTCGCTCAACCAATTAGAAGCCAACACGTGTCGGTTAACTCTTCAACGCACGCCTCGTCACATCGTCCACAGCTCCTCTCTCCAGATCGCAAGATCTACCTCGGGATGCGTGCCAACACGAACTCCCAGATTTTCGGTAAAAGTCACGCGATTTCGTCTTCCAAACCACACCGCCACGTGGCGTCCTCGATACGTCCAAAGCCACGGCACCGACTTCCAGCTCAAACTAATCACGTGTTGACATGTGTAATCATCTCCCCTCACAGCACGTCACCAGCACTCTTCTCGTCCAATGAGACGCTGCCACGTCACCCGTACAACACTCTCAGCCAATCAGCACGTGACATGTCAGCAACGCGCAGAAAAAGCCCAATGACCGCCTGCCACGTGTCAAGACCGAAAATACACCCAAAAACAGTTTTCTCACCTCCAGAGACCAAATTTGGGATATAAATATATATTAGGACTTAGATTAAAAAAAAAGAGGAGGAAGATCTATTTTATTTTTATTTCTTTCAGTTTAGTTTAATTATGTTTAGGTAGCTTTTCCTCTAGGTTGAAGGTGAATCAGTCAAGCCTACGACTTGGGAATCTTCAAGAGGTTTATTTATTTTTAATTATTATTGATTATTTTATATGATTTATTTTCTTTGGTATTATTTGAACAATTGAGGTTAAACACTAGTTTAAACCTTAATTTATACGTCGGTGAATCCTAAGCACCCGTGCTTGTGCAATAAGACCACACTAGTGACAATTGACTTTACCAATTGATTATAACTTTTTGGGACTAGTTAAATACCTTAGAGATCTAGGCTAAATCGGAAGCACTAGCGATCCGGTTGTCTAGGTGTAGTGCATTCACAAATCGAAGTAATGCGACCAATGCGTTAAATCTGGAGCACTAGCGATCAGGTTGCGTGTTTGGTTAGGGAAGTAGTCAACGGTCGTGCCTTGACTGCCGATATCAGGAAGTGCGAGGAACCGCGTACGTCACCGGGTCTATAGCTACACTAGGATAATTTGATTTGTATTTTTGACATAAGTTGAAGACCAAATTCAATCTTTTTATCGAACTGAACTTGTATGCCTTGACCTAGGTGCTATTTTTATTAATTGTATTTAACTTTATTTTAATTGCTTTTATTATTTTGTTTATATTTAGATTAGGTAATTATCTCATTTTCTCTAAATCCCCCGATTTCCTTTTTGTTATTTTTTTTACCTTAGAAAGAAAACCAGTCTCTGTGGGATCGACCATTTACCGCTATCTACAAAATAGTTGGTTTAGGAAAAATATATTTTATTGACGCGTTCGGCGCGCCTCAAATATCACATGGCGGGAGATATAGATGGACCAGCAGGGGAGAGGCAGAGGTAACCTTGATGAGACGAATTGCACCCCCGAAAAGATGGATTTAACGAACCGAAACTGAAGTTTATGCTGATTATACGGACGCAAACATGGATAGCACGTACACCTGAAAACATGAAGGATAGAATAGTCGAGAGGTCTTTAATTGATGACCTGATAGGGGGAGACACCATGGAGGATTGGGGTGGGAAGTTAAATGATGATGAAAGTGGCGGTATGGGCAGCTTCCCACCAAAAGGACAGGCATATGAAAGTGAGCAAGGAGCGCGAGAGACATCTCAATGATGTGTCGGTGCTTGCGCTCAACGCGATCGTGTTGGTCATGGGTGTACAGGCAAGGGTGTTGGAATCGAATGCCTTGTGAGGAGAGATGGATTGGAATGGCTGATACTTGCCTCCCCAATTGGATTGGATAGCCATGATGGGTGTAGAGAATTGTTTTTCCACAAGTAGTTTGAAGGTAATGAAGGTGGGCATTGCTTCGATTTTTAATTGAGAGGATACACCTAAGTGAAGCAACTATAATCATCAATGAAGTGTATGTAGTAGTGATAACCAGACGATGAGGTAATAGGAGTAGGGCCCCAGAGATCTATATGTTTAAGTTCAAGCATGCAAGAGGCTCGTGAGGGATTGAGTTGGAATGGAAAAGCATGAGATTTACCATATTGCAGGAGTGCAGAAAAAGTTTTATTGATATTGAAATACTTAATATATGAACTCAAAACTTTAGAGACAGTAGGTAGAGGGGCATGACCCAATCTCATGTGCCATACATTATAATCAAGCGAGGCGCTAGAGGAGTAAAATATCTTGGGACAAGCAGAAAGAGAAGAGGAGCAAGACGTGGTAGGAACTTGGTACAATCTGTCTTTTAGGATCCCCCGAAGTAGAACCCGGTTGGAATGAGCATCCTTGACAAAAAAATAGTTAGAATAAAATTCGATAAAAACATTGTTGTTGTGGGTGAGTTGAGAAGCATTGAGCAAATCTTTCTTTATTGATGGATCGACTAATGTATTAGGAAAAAGAAGTGATGGATAGGAAGAGAGATGGAGTGAACCAGTAGTGGAGATTGGGATGTGAGAGCCATTACCAATAATTATCAATCGATTGCCTTAATAGTCCGACCTATTATATGTAACGGCCAATTTTCAATTGTCGTTATTGATGATGAAATTATGGATGTGGATGCCAGTGGGGATGTTCATAGGTCCCATAGTGAAGACGGAGCACGACCGGATAGGGTTTACAGTATGTTTTGTGTGCTCTAGTGGTGAAGTTGCGATGTATAGGTCCAAGTTAGTTAAATTACATCGCAATATGTGTGTTTATATTGTTTATTAACGAGTGAGATGGTGTGACACGTTTTCGCCGCGACTGACGCATAGGAGCGTGGACCGAGTGGCGAATAACTAGCATACTAGGACGGGGGATTAAATACACCCAATAAATGATAAAATACATTAAATAATTCATAATAAATTATGTCAAGACGGTTGGTACCATCGTTGTGCGTGAACGGCACTGGGCGAGGTTCGGAGTCGGGTATTAGAATGCCCAGGAGAGCATATAATTGGTGACATGAGAATAAGGACAAAGAATGAGTATGAAGTCAATTTTAGCATTTTATGGAGACCATTTGACCTCATCTTGGCCATCCAAACAAGTCTTGAGATGTGTATGTGAGAATTGATGAAATGAGTTGTATATATATATATATATATTGATTTTTCTATCATTTTAACCACTCTCTCTCCATCTTCATGTTTGGACGAAAATGAGAGAACTTGGGAGGGTTTTGGAGGTGTTAACTTGATGATTTGAAGGCCTTGTGAGTGGGGGATCAACAAACAAAGGTTGGACTACTAATCTCCTCTACTTTCTCTTTCATTTGATACCAATTTTATTGGTTTTAATGGTGTTTTTGAGTATGGGGTGTATACCCACTGTTATGGTGTTGGTTTTGGTGTTGTGGGTATGGTGTTGATGTTGTTGTTGTGGGGTTTGGAGGCTAGAAACCAGTTCTGGACTGCTGGAATTCTGGGAAGAAACTGCCCAGCGCGTTGAGTGCAGGATAGAGGCCAATGTTAAGGTTGTTTTGGGTATTTTGACCTTACCACATATCTAATTCAATGGTAATACACTAATCACAGTAAAATGAATTAGGTGAACATAGCCAGGTATCGGGCGCGCATTCTGAGGCAAGAACGGGATTGGACCAGGACAGATACCGGATAATTAGAGTGCGGTTTAAAGTGTGTAGTATCCCAACTGAAATTCACTTTAGTACTTACTACTTGATTTATTTAAATATTGTCCTATTTATTCAATAATCTTTATTTCCTATTGTTTTACGGTGGTTGTGTGAGTTCTCACCTAATGCTTATTCATTGCGGGGGCATAAGGTCCACTAAGGCATAACATATGTCTAGGCATGCACCCATGAATATGCTACCCAAGTATGATAGGCATGTGTGGGTGCGCCGTGGTCTACGCCGGCCATAATCTTTTTCGCACTATTGGCTACCCCTCTAGGTGGCCTATATAAAGACATAAAGTACGTAGGTAGCGAGTCTAGGACTGCAGCTATTAATGTCACTCTTCCGCCTTTTGATAGGAAGCCTCGTAAGACAGGTTCCCAGAAGACGGTCTCCAGTGGGGAGCCACCAAGCAACATGCCATGATACTTCATTGGTGAAACCCCCACTTGACAATCCACTATCCTAACTTACTCGACCACCTTAACATTCGTAACATTGATCCCAATCAAATTGCATTTCTACAAATCTAATTGTAGGCCTGAAATCATAAATAAAGTGTGAACCAAGGTCATCATCTTGAGAATTGCACCTGTCTATTTTTGAACGAAAAGAAGAGAATCATCGGCGTATTGGAGGTGGGTGACGTGAGTTTCCTCCTACCCCACCTTGAAACCCGTGATCATCTCGTGGCTTTTAGCATAATCAATCATTTGTCCCAAAACTTCAGCCACCAGAATGAATAAGAGCGGTGATAGGGGATCCCCTTATCTAAGCCCTCTATGTCTAACAAACTATCCCTCCAGACTTTCATTAATCAACACCTTGTTGTTTGCATCAGAAACGCAGCCATGAATGCAGCATCACCATCTTTCCCCGAATCCTTTTTTCAACATAACGTAGTCAAGGAAATTCCAATCCACTATATCGTAAGCCTTTACAAAATCCAACTTGAGCACGAAACCTTGTTTATTTTTCTTCTTAGCAAATTCCACCACCTCGCTTGTGTTGAGGACTGAGTCCAATATTTGATGCCCTGGAACAAATTTGTTTTGCTCCTTGGCTACACAAGTCTGAAGCACCTCCTCGAGGCGTATTGCAAGAACCTTAGCCAATAGCTTGTACATCGATGTTACAAAGCTAATTGGTTGAAAGTTTTCAACACATCCAGATTGCGCACGATTCGGGATGAGGCAGATGGATGTCTCATTCATATTCTTGCTAACCATGTCGTTTTTATGAAAGTCATCAAAGAACTTCATCACAGCTACTTTGATTGTATCCCAACAACGACAAATAAAAACGAATGTGAATCCATCTGGTCCAGGAGTTTTATCTGCCTTGCAGGAGGAGACTGTCACTTTGGCCTTATTTTCGCAAAAATGCCTTTCCAGGTGTCATGCCACGATAGGTGTGATTCTCCCCCATTCAATTCCCTCGATGCCCCAACTATTTACCATCTCCTTCGTATATAACTACTTGTAAAATCTCACAATCTCCTGTGTGATCTGCTCATGATCCTCTAAAAATCCACCTCCTTGGATGTAGAGTCAGTCAATGATGCTTTTGCTCTTTCGTGCCCTAAGGATTTGATGAAAAAATCAGTATTCGTGTCTCCCTTCTTTGCCCATTTGACCCGGAGTTTTTGTCGCCCATTTGACCCGAAGTTTCTGTCGAGCCATCCTATCCTTAATCAATAACACTTTGTCCATATTGCATTTAGCCTTTCTTCTCTCCTCAATCCTCTGTGAATCCTACAAAGTTATGCCCTCACACTCATCTAGCTGGGCAATGGTGGCTCGAAAATCTTCTTTCCTAGCATAAGTTCTACTACAAACATCCCTACTCTAGTTCTATAGTTTGTGTTTAACTTTCTAGAGTTTATGCATTAATGAGAACCCCGAACTGCCTTTGCCCTCCTCCTATTCCCACCATGCTGCTAGGTATTCTGGGAAGGAGCTATAATCATGCCAGCCATTCTCAAAGCAAAAGGGAGGATGCCCCCATTTAATTATTCCTATATCTAGAACAACAAGTGAATGATCAGAAGACACTCAGGTACCCAAAGATTGCTTGTCGTTCGGGAACAACTCCCCATATTCCCTAAGGAAAAAGAAACAATCTAAACGTGCATAGATCGGATTGGCATGAAAGTTAGACCAGGTGAATACCTTATTTAGTAAGGAGTAGTGCTACTTGGACTCATGAGTCCGGACCCTTAGGGAGTTTTTTGAAAATTTTTTATTTCAAAGTCATCCTTAAGCAATCAATGACTTCAAAATTATAACTTGTAACACTCCTTTAATATTTACAAAAATCTCAAAAACCCCCCTTTGAGTCCGGACCCTTAGTGTCCAAATAGATTTTTTGTTTAGTAAGGGGAGGCCAATAAGCTTCATTTCCCTTATGAGGCCATCAAACTGTCTCATACTAGTCGTGACCCATGTGCTATTGTGTTTTTCTTCAAGGAAACGGGTAACATTAAAATCCCCAGCACCATAGTGGTCCACACATCCCAAAAAATGTGCCTAGTTCATCCCAAAAATCTTGTCTCCCCCTGTAAAAAGGAGGGACATATACCCCTGACAACCACCACAATCTTCCACTGGACTCCTCGACTTTTACTGAAACCATAAACACCCCTACAATGCTATTAACCACCTTCATCTGTCGCGAATCCCAAATAAATGATATACCTCCTCTCGTCCCAACCGCATCCAATGTAACCGACTCCTTAAATCTTCCATTCCAAATTCCCATAACTTCCTCTCTTCCAAATGACTCCTTTTTAGTTTCCTGCAAAATTACATAATTTGGATTATGGCCCTTTACTTCCTCCTTTATTGCTCTTCTTTTCCATGCGTCTCCAGAGCCTCTAATATTCTAAGCAAAAAATCTATTTGGACACTAAGGGTCCGGACTCAAAGGGAGGTTTTTGAGATTTTTGTAAATATTAAAGGAGTGTTACAAGTTATAATTTTGAAGTCATTGATTGCTTGAGGATGACTTTGAAATAAAAAATTTTCAAAAAATCCCCTAAGGGTCCGGACTCATGAGTCCAAGTAGCACTACTCTATTCTAAGATATGATCCTCATCAAGACGTTTCGCTTCCCCTCCTATCTTGAATGTTATAATCTACCCGAAATGCAGTCTATTCCTCTCACATGCCAATCGAGCCTCATTAATATCTTCTTGAGATCTCGGTCGCGGAGTAATGACGATGCCAAATTGCAAAAGAAATTGGGCTAGAGGGAGAGAAGACCCATTGGTTCTTGAAATACCTAGATCCACACTTATGTCCTGATCACCTAGATGCAAGATCTCAAGTTCCGAAGACGCAGTTTCCACCACATTATCATTAACAATTTCGTCAGCAAGAGTGAAACCAAGCAACGGCAACCCCAACTCCGCTCTTTCCTGTATGAGAGACCCGATAACCGCCACCTCTTCTGCCGCAATGTTTGTTCCTGCCGACTAGGCGTGTTGGAGGGTCAACGAGTCTAGTACACGTTATTCAATCATCTTGTCGTCACCCACTCCTTCCTAGACGTCTCCAAACTCTAGAGCTTAGGCCGACTCATCGAATTGTGACCCTACCTCATCCATATTATGCATAGCCTCGATGGCATCGACTTCCACGTTGTCTGATCCAACTTGAGCATTCTCAAGTTCCGCACCATCATCCTCCATAGCATCAACATGCAACTCATCCTTCGAGTCACTAGCATTGATTGTAGCTCTTTAGACGTTTCCCCAGTTGTGACTTTACCTATTTCCCCCGTGATGAACCAGAATTTCTTAAAGCGTTTGCCTTCGAGAACATCGGTTTTGCCCCCTGTTTGAGTGTTAACGATAATCTCGGATGGGTGGATATTGTGAAGCCACTGGTTGATCAATTCCTGGGCCTGGATAATGAATTGATGCAAGTGGGGTTCGTCCATTAAAGGACTTACCTCATGAGATTGGGGACTCTGGTCTTGATCGAGCCCCCACTAATTTGGATTGGTTCATTAGATGTTTGAAGCCCTCACTCGTTATGGATATTTCCTTCAGATAGCCCGTCTTTGTCTAAAGCCCTCACCTCATCGCACATGAGTGTTGTTTGATCCACGACTGATTTCCGCACCATGGGTTGACGAGTAATAGATTCATCGAAGTGATTTTCCCTTTGGTGACTACTTTGAGAGGCAAGCCCATTTGAATGCGGTAGAACATTGCAGCAGTTTGGTACTAGAAGATCCAATGAGAATTCTATCCCACATTATCTCGAGCCGTAGGCCGAGGCATTCCTTTTTCCCCCAAACCTTTAGATCAATTGAAAGTCCAGCTGGGTCGTGATGTGTTGGGCCATGGTAAGTGAGTGCATGCAGTTGGGGTGTTGTATAGGCCTTAGGGTGCTCCGGTTCTCCATGCGGGCTGGGTTTACAAGGCCTACATGATTAACTTGGTGAGCATGTCCCGAATGGTGAACATGTGGTGCTTGTCCCATCTCCTCGTCCATAGTTTGTGGGTCCCCCAATAGAGCAAACGTGTTTGACGTTTCTCCCACACTCCACATGTGCCCTTCTCTCTCCTTCACAACCATAAATACGCTACCATACCACATTAATGGAAGAGAGGTAGCCATTGGGTAAGGGGGATCCACTGGCTTCGTGACCTCTTGATTGGTGTCCGCTTTCTCATAGATGACGTCCACACTCATCCTTAGTTCGACAGGTCTCGTGGCACGTGGAGCTGGTGCATCAGGGTGTTGCCCACTGGGTGCTTTGATGCTCTGGGAGGTCCTTGGTGTTGTCTCGACGAAATCTCTGGCCA
Organism: Stephania japonica; assembly: GCA_039657345.1. Lineage (NCBI taxonomy): Eukaryota > Viridiplantae > Streptophyta > Magnoliopsida > Ranunculales > Menispermaceae > Stephania > Stephania japonica. The sequence goes on along the minus strand of CM077560.1, from coordinate 44,234,738 downwards.
TTGATTGAGGTGGCGCCTTAAATGGGAGGTGTTCGTCAGATATCTCTTGTAGTCTTTAACCGCACCCCACATTCGATTGCTCATCGTGCGTAGGATCGTCTGTCGGTTCTAGGAGGACAATAATGGAAAGTCTCGCCATTCCCCCTCCTTTACAAGGGACTGAAATTTCACTTGGGTAGAAACCTTTGAGATTCCCTTTTCACTTTGATTACTGCGAATTGAAGGTATTGCCTTCTTAATGTGAAAAGGTTAATTTCAAGCAGTCCCCCCAAAATGATCCCCGATTGTTTGGAAAACTATTTGATTCCAAAGACTAAGTGACAGCTCGGAGATGGAAACCCAGCAATTGACACCTCCCCATTAAGAGTCCTCCCAGTAAAGTTCGAGTTTCCATGAAGAGACCTTATGGATCAAGTCCCCACCAATAAGATCGGCCTTGCGAATGACCTCCTCTTCCTCCCGTGCTGATGGACAAAATACGATCGCTCGATCAAACCCAAAGGGTTTTAGGATGACATTCCTCTTCGATGCCTTGGACAATTTCTCATTGATAGGTGCCCACTGCACACACCTGGACGATCTAAAACCTACAAGAGCAAGATCCCACTTGGTCAGTGAATTGGTAGGTGCTCTTGTTCGAAGCATGTTTAGTTGCTTCATCATTCCAGCTGGGGTCGTTATCGCACCATGATTTGCCGTTGTGAACTCCTTCTCACGTCCCATCTCTGTCCCCAAATCTCGGACTGAGTTTTGAAGGTCACTTCCACTAGGTGCCAAAGTGGACTATGTCGTTAAGGCAAGTGCTGTGAGAAGCTCCAACCATGGAGCATGGCCGTTGTCGTCCGAGACGAGCACCATTTGTCTCTAGAGTCGATCACAACTGATAAAGAGGTCTTTGAAGAGTATTCCCATAGCCTAAACGATCCATTCTTTAAGGGCTCAACCATGAACTATTTCCTATCTCCTCCAAAGAAACATCCCCCGTTTGCATTTTGCTCCCTTCATCGAGAGATCCCTCCACTTGTTTTCCTTTCCTACCTCTATCCGCCCCTCAGCCATAAACCCTAAAACCCTAAAAGGAACAATGTTTATCTCTCCCTTACTATTTTAGGGTTTTAGGGTTTAGGGTTCATTGTTAAGCCTATAGGAACAATGCTTATCCTAAAATCACCAACATAAACTACATGGTGTTTGAAGCCAACGCCTCAATTATTCTAGACTCAAACTAGGTAGGACAACTATATGGTGATAAAGCCCTTTCTCAAAAATTTAAAGTACTACATGGACATCAACTGAACAGACATAAGAACGTACATAGACCTCACAATCCATCCGTGTATGCCTTAAGATAAATGAACAGAGAGATCCTAACACACATCGATTGAGATGTGTGTATGTAGTTCTTAGTGCAAAACACACGAGTTACATATTCTGAGGTGCATGCACCTTGCACGGCCTATCAACGTTTCAGGTAAGGTTGACAAAAGTTGTCTTGAATCCACCCTTAGTGAACGTCCAACTACATTTCTAAGTCCCCAAACGATAGAATCATGGAAATACTCAAGAGGGAGGTCTGGAAAATGAATCCAAACCATTGCTTTCGATATTGATGTAGTCGTCACTCGAAAATATAGCCTCCATTTTTGCACAGAAAGGACATGGCCGAAGATTTCATATGGCCCTCTGAGTAAAGCTCTATCCATATCTCCTGCACTCATAAATTGAACTAAAAAAAATCATTAGACAGATCCATAACTTTGTAATCCCCTTCAGGGTGCCACATTGCTTCGATTCTATTACATAACATCATGTAGCCTAACGATCTTCCTATCAGTTTCACCACCTCTGCGTTCTCCATTTGTTTCTCTAACTTGCTATGCAGGTTAGGAGAAAACTTCACCCAAAGACCTAGAACATCCGAAGTAATGCTCATAGTCCCTGCCTCCAGTGCCACATTTTATGAGAATCTTTTATTTTCGGCATTGACTAGACGATCCCACTCAAGCAAGGCCAATATTTGGATCTGCTAGGTGGTCGATGTAGTACGTACGACACACCCACACGTGCCCCAATGCGATTCTTGGGTCGAACTATCCATCGAGATTCCCTGACACACATGATATGACCTAGTGGGTATACACATTGGAATGGCGCGGAGGGAGCCCCGCTCAATGTCCGTCCATTAAACCACAATCCAAAAATAGAATATTTAAAGACAAAATATGAATTTAAAAGCCAAAATAAGTAAATACTCAAGTAATTTTAGTTGGGATACTACAGACCTTAAACCGCACTCCAACTAATCCAATTGTCATCCAATCACGCTCAAAATGCGTGCCAATTCCCCAATCAGTTAATCCAAAGGCTGTTATTCAAAATGATCCATAAATTTCTCAAATTCAAAATCCTAATTAAATCAATTTCCATCAATTTAAATCCTCATCTAATTGATTATAATCCTCCAATAAAACCCCAATAAAACCTATTTCAGAAAATTCATTTTTAAATTTGTATTTAATTTTTTGTCCTAGATGTCGTAGGTGATGCCGCTGTGTACAACAGTCCCACGATGTGCCTCACGGTGTGTTGGACATTGTGGCCCACGCTGTCAAGAAGAACACCCCCACAATGTGTGGTCGTCTCTAGTTTGGACACCGCAAGTGACGCTGTGGGAATTTTCTCCCCACGGTGCCCCTGGTGGCGTCTAAATCAGTGACGCCCCATAGTAGTTTTTTGAGCCCCACGGCTCGTCACTGTGGTTCGAACCCGTCCTAACATTGCATATAAACATATATAATTCATATACAACCATAAACCCTCAACGAAAATCATCCAAAACCAAAACCCCAACAAAAACTGATCAAAACCCTATTTTCTTTCTAAAATTCCAAAACAACTACAACCACCTTAACACATCTTCACTAATATCACAAATATCAACACCAAAACCATAGCAACACTAACCAAACCAGTGTGCTCGAAATCTAAACCCAGAAACCACGTCAAAATTAGAACTTTCATACCCGAAATGTAGATAATGAGATGGAGAACGAGATTCTAACCTCGGATCGTCAAATACACTTCGTTTAAACCCCTAAATGATCTCTTGAAATCCTAAAACCTTTGTTCACACTTTGGTTTTTAGATTTGGATGGAGAAGGAGAGAGAAAAGGTGGTAAAATGGGTCAAACACCCCTATTTATACCCTAAATGTTATCTCTTGTGTACACATATCTTGAGGCCTCATCCAAGGGCTCCTATAGAATCAAATAGTCCAGCTTTAATGTGACTTGGGTGGTGACACCATCCCTTAGCTCATTCTTGCTCAAACAAACACTTATTCCCTCAGTGTTCCCGTACCCGATTCTCGCACATTCACTCGTGTCTCTCGCGTACTATCGCACCACAAACGCATACACGACGTTAATTATTAATTATAAATTGTATTTTACCATTTCCCATGTTTATGACTACCCAACCTAGTGTACTGTAATTCGCCTACTCGGTACCTATGTCTGCACGCTAATCGGGGCAAATACCCGTCACACTGTCTCGCACATCAATAACAAAATAAAATACACGCATTGCGATGCCAATAACCCTAATTACATATGAACATCACAAATTAAATGCACAACAACACAAAAACTGCTATTTACCTAGCACTGGGCGCACCCTGGTCAATTTGTGGCTCCCACGAGCATCTAAGCTGTTAGCCCTGTCTGCAACCACGTCAGCAATAACAACGAATTAAATTCAGGCCTGTTGCAATAGTGTTCTCCCTTATAACCACAGTATTGTAAATATTGTATGGAGACTCGAATCGCCCATATCCTCCCCCGTATATGCATGCTCGACAAATAATGCAACAATAAATCCTGAATGCAATTCATAATCGAAAGAAAATAAACACTCCTCATACAAATGTAATGATTACTATGGGATTTACTTACCGTACGAACGCAATTCGATGACTCCACATGCTCCGAGTTTATAACCTAGTTCACACAATGATTTAATGGCGGTCCTATAATTCATTTATATAGGTTACACTTTAATTGGTACCGTCACGTCTCGAAAACTCCAAAAATCACTCCAAACTAAATTCTCTGATGTCTGAATCTCATTTTAACTTAAAATTATTGTTCGACATCAAAAATTAAGCTTTACTAAGCTTTAAAACAAAATTTCAAATTTCAGACCTTTTCGGGCATCGTTAGCTCGCTTTACAAGGCGAATACCCAACGTAACGACCCCAAACATTCAAGATTTTTTATTGTATTTCCAAAATTATATTATTTTAATCAATTCTCTAATTTTTATATTTTTCTGAATTTTGTTGTTTGGAAATTGGTCGTGTGGCCAATTTCGGCTTCGCCTCACCAAGGCCTAGCCTTAGCGAGCTATGTGCCTTGTCTTGCTGATAAGTTATTATTTATGCATATTATATATAGTTTATTTATATATTTTAGTGTTGATTCTCCGAATTATGGGCCTAGTTATCTCTATTTGTCATTTTCAGGACTTTTGGGGTGCACGGTTGGATCCGGGGCGGAAAAATACTCAAAATAGAGTATTTACTTGAAGAAATCGGACACCGGAAGGTTAGTTTTGGAGTATATGCAAAAGTTGGATAATTGGAATTTCACAGTGCCACGTGGCGTGTCCCGGTTCGTCCAGCTATGTCGGAGCCTCCACGTGTCGCGTTTTCATTCGGCCAGCCACCTCATCAAACAGCCGCAGCACCAATGAGCTCGCGCCACGTCGCCCATCCGAACCAATCACCGTCCGCCACGTAGCCAAGCCTAGCAGCTCGTCATCTCGGTCGCTCCATCTGCCTCGGGATGCGTGCTCAACCGCACTCCAAGATTTTCACACGAACTCGCGCGATTCCTTCTCACCAGCGCTCGACACGTGTCACTCTCCTATTCGTCCAGCGCGTCAGTGACAGCAGCAGCAGCGAATCACAGAACGCCATGTGTCAGCCCAGTCATCGATCCAACACGTCACTGCTCATCCTCACGGCCTATCAGATGACGCCACGTCAGCGCGCCACAGTTTCACAGTCAATCGGGCAGCGACACGTCAGCAACGCCCAATTTTTCCACCAATTACACACTGCCACGTGTCACGAAGCAAAAAAACTCCCAAAAATTATGAAAATTAGTTTTTCTCACCTCCAGAGACAAAAATTTGGGATATAAATATATTTTAGGACTTAGAAAAGGGAGGATGGTTTTCTTCTTTTCTCAGTTTTTTCTAGTATTTCTCTCTTCTTTTTCTTCACTTTGTTTTTAGATTTTAACGGAGTTTATGACATCGATGGCCGGCTAAACTCATCGATCGAGCCAACCTAAGTGATCAAATCACTCTTTTTGGCATAAAACATATGTGAGATCTATTTTATTATTTATTTAATTTGTTTTTTCATAGTATTTTATTTTCTTTGGTATTATTTGAACAATTGAAGTTAAACACTAGTTTAAACTTCAATTCATATGCCAGTGAGTCGTAAGCACCCGTGCTTGTGCGACAAGACCACACTAGTGGCAATTGACCATACCAATTGATTAGATCCTTTTGGAACCGGTCAAATACCTTAGGAATCTAGGCTAAATCGGGAGCACTAGCGATCCAGTTGTCTAGGTGTAGTGCCTTCACTAATCGAAGTAATGCGACCAATACGTTAAATCTGGAGCACTAGCGATCAGGTTGCGTAATTGGTCAGGGAAGTAGTCAACGGTCGTACCTTGGCTATCGACATCAGGAAGCGCGAAGACCCGCGTACATTACCGGGTCTATAGCTACACTAAATTACTGTGATTTACATACTTTAATTAGATTAAGGACCATATGTAAAATTATGCCAAATTGAAGAGATTTGTGAAACTGATGGTTTGGATTGTTCCTTTCCATTTTGATTGATTTATTTACGTTATATTTTAATTATTATTTTTAGTAAATTAGAAATTACTATTATAAACATTCCAAGTCAGTTTAGTTTTATTTACGATATATTTTAGTTATTGTTTTTAGTAAAATTAGAGATGTTTTCTGTGAACACTTTAGGTTAGTTTTAGTTTAGTACCCTAAGTTGAAAACTTGGTCTTCGTGGTTCGGCCCCGTACTTGCAACTACTGCAGTTCTTGTGGTTATTGGTAATCTCATCGGGATATATATTTATTTTGACGCGCTCGACACGCATCAAATTTTGGCGCTGTTGCCGGGGACCAAGTTCTTTTTGACTTAGTTTTTTTTATTTTATTTTTTTATTTTTTATTTTTTATTTCTTTTGTGTTCACTTTTATGTCCCACAGTCTTCGTCGATCGTTGTCCGCTAGATCTTTACTCCCTCTTGATCCAGAGATCGAGAAGACTTGCCGTCGGAACTCAAAAGAAACTAGGCAGAGGAACCAATCCTTTAGAGTTCAACTGAACGACGAGCAAACCCCTCCGATGGCTGACCACATTGGGAACCCAAAATTTGATGCGTGTCGAGCGCGTCAAAATAAATATATACCCCGATGAGATTACCAATAACCACAAGAACTGCAGTAGTGGCAAGCACGGGGTCGAACCACGAAGACCAAGTTTTCAACTTAGGGTACTAAACTAAAACTAACCTAAAGTGTTCACAGAAAACATCTCTAATTTTACTAAAAACAATAACTAAAATATAACGTAAATAAAACTAAACTGACTTGGAATGTTTATAATAGTAATTTCTAATTTACTAAAAATAATAATTAAAATATAACGTAAATAAATCAATCAAAATGGAAATGAACAATCCAAACCATCAGTTTCACAAATCTCTTCAATTTGGCATAATTTTACATATGGTCCTCAATCTAATTAAAGTATGTAAATCACAGTAATTTAGTGTAGCTATAGACCCGGTAATGTACGCGGGTCTTCGCGCTTCCTGATGTCGATAGACAAGGTACGACCGTTGACTACTTCCCTGACCAATTACGCGACCTGATCGCTAGTGCTCCAGATTTAACGTATTGGTCGCATTACTTCGATTAGTGAAGGCACTACACCTAGACAACCGGATCGCTAGTGCTCCCGATTTAGCCTAGATTCCTAAGGTATTTGACCGGTTCCAAAAGGATCTAATCAATTGGTATGGTCAATTGCCACTAGTATGGTCTTGTCGCACAAGCACGGGTGCTTACGACTCATTAGCATATGAATTGAAGTTTAAACTAGTGTTTAACTTCAATTGTTCAAATAATACCAAAGAAAATAAAATACTATGAAAAAACAAATTAAATAAATAATAAAATAGATCTCACATATGTTTTATGCCAAAAAGAGTGATTTGATCCACTTCCAGTTCAGACTGATGAGTTTAGCCGACCATCGACATCATAAACTCTGTTAAAATCTAAAAACAAAGTGAAGAAAAAGAAGAGAGAAATACTAGAAAAAACTGAGAAAAGAAGAAAACCATCCTCCCTTTTCTAAGTCCTAAAATATATTTATATCCCAAATTTTTGTCTCTGGAGGTGAGAAAAACTAATTTTCATAATTTTTGGGAGTTTTTTGGCTTCGTGACACGTGGCAGTGTGTAATTGGTGGAAAAACTTGGTGTTGCTGACCTGTCGCTGCCTGATTGGCTGTGAAACTGTGGCGCGCTGACGTGGCGTCATCTGATAAGCCGTGAGGATGAGCATTGACGTGTTGGATCGATGACTGGGCTGATATATGACGTTATGTGATTCGCTGCTGCTGCTGTCACTGACGCGCTGGACGAATAGGAGAGTGACACGTGTCGAGCGCTGGTGAGAAGGAATCGCGCGAGTTCGTACGAAAATCTGGGAGTACGGTTGAGCACGCATCCCGAGGCAGATCGAGCGACCGAAACGACGAGCTGCTGGGCTTGGCTACATGGCGGATGGTGATTGGTTCAGATGGGCGATGTGGCGCGAGCTCATTGGTGCTGCGGCTGTTTGATGAGGTGGCTGGCCGAATGAAAACGCGACACGTGGAGGCTCCGACACAGCTGAACGAACCGGGACACGCCACGTGGGACTGTGAAATTCCAATTATCCAACTTTCGCGTATACTCCAAAACTAATATTCCGGTGTCCGATTTCTTCAAGTAAATACTCTATTTTGAGTATTTTTCCGCCCCAGATCCAACCGTGCACCCCAAAAGTCCTAAAAATGACAAATAAAGATAATTAGGCCCATAATTCGGAGAATCAACACTAAAATATATAAATAAACTATATATAATATGCATAAATAATAACTTATCAAATACCCCCAAACTTAGCACTTTGCACGTCCCGAGAAAAGGTGTAAATGACAAACAAACAAACTAGACTCTTAATATAACTATGCACTGACTAAACTAAACTATACCAGATTCAAAAGTTCATGGAGTTCCTTTGGTTTACATAGTTGCCAAGTTAACAAGCCACTCAGGAAATTTTGGAGTTATGATATGTCAAGAACCGTAACCCAAGCACAACTAAGATCACACTTTCAAGACAAAGATGCAGTCAAGACAAAGGCCATCAACTACTCATGGGTTTTCTTAGTCTATACATTAAAGCACGCAAGTTTAAAATCCCACTAAATTTAGTGAAAGCACTCGAGCTAAATCTTTTTTATTTGAGGAGTTTTCATAAACTTCCGCCTTTATTTTTATTTTTTATTTTTCATATATTCTCTATTCCTTTCTCCATTTTTTTTTGTAACACGGTCCCTGCTCCATTTCCTATGGACCGATTTTCTCACTTTTTCCCACCACAAGTTTCCCTGCTCCATTTCCTATGGAAACTTGTGGGACTCTCAATATTAAGAAAACTCATGTTAGCCCTTCTCACTTTCACTATAATCAAGCAAATTCTCCAATGTGGGTTAAAATATTATCACTTGCACAATTTTGACCGTCTACCCATTTTGGTATCTAGCACAAGCTCAACCAACATACTGTCTCTAATCATGAATTCCTAAGAATGCTGGGCTACAACTTGATTGAGTGTTTCTCCTAACTTCTCCTAAGTTTCAAGTCAACAGGCAACCATAAAATACTCATCCATAACCAAAGGCATGAAACAAAATCTCAGGCGACTCTAGACCATATAGACTACACTGAAAACATGCATGAACGTGTATCAACTCCTAATGGAATGAGAAAGTGTGATATGGAGTGAAAAGAAATGGAAGAAATGAATGAGCAATATATATCAAACACCACTAATACCATCCTACAACCGCATGTAACCACATATATAAAAAAAAAATTTAAACGATCTCACCTGCGGTCTTTCGCATAGAATACCATTCAACTCAATCCACAAGTCCTAAAGTACCCCCAAACTTATTTCGAACCTTATCCTTAAGGTTCAAAACGGGTTACGAGGCATACATGAACATATAAGATGGTAAAAAGAACATGATAGATAAAGAAGGAAATGATATAAAATCATGCATAAGACTGACACTAAACCTAAATCTACAAAAGAAAAGAAGATGGGTAACTTTACCAGATCTCAATGTAACTAACCATATGTACAGACATGTGAGGAGCCATCAGAGCAATACCAGGCTCTCAAAATCCAGTGTGCAAGGTAGAGGTCGTAACACCTGTAAAAAGTCACAAGGAGGTAATAGTAAGAATACCACAGAAAAGATTAAAAGAAAACCAAAGGGATAGAAGCTTGGGGTGCCTCCCAAGAGCGCCTTTTTTAACGTCGTTGGCTCGACTCAGTCTGACTCTCTCTTAGTCAAGGTACTCTACAACTGCTAGAGTCTCGCTCTCGATCTCGTGCTGTGGGAAGTTCTCATAGAATGGCTTCAGTCGATGTCCATTCACCTTGAAAACTTTCCCTGTATCCTGGCTCCTGATCTCAACTGCACCATGTCCAAATACATTAGTAACAACAAAAGGTCCGAGCCATCGTGACCTCAACTTCCATGGATGGAGAGTTAATTTAGAATTATAATGCAAAACCTTTTGACCGACTACGAAAGTCTTACGAGATAAGTTGCGATCGTGGAACGCCTTGGTTTTATCCTTATAAATTCGAGCGGACTCGTAGGCATCGTTCCGGATTTCCTCCAATTCTTGGAGGTCCAACTTTCTCTCTTTGCCAGTTGTGTCGAGTTCCATGTTGAGCTGTTTGACAGCCCATAGAGATTTATGCTCTAACTCGACCGGCAAGTGGCACGATTTGCCAAAAACTAAGCGATATGGAGACATTCTGATTGGCGTTTTAAACACCGTTCGATAAGCCCATACTGCGTCATCAAGGCGCATGCTCCAATCCTTTTATGACGGGTTGACGGTCTTCTCCAAAATGGCTTTAATCTCCCTGTTTGACACCTCCGCTTGGCCACTAGTCTGAGGATGATAGGCCGTAGACGTACGGTGTGTAACATTATACTTACGCAGGAGATTTTCAACCATGCGGTTGCAGAAATGGGTACCTCGATCACTGATCAAAGCCCGTGGAGTGCCAAAAGTTGAAAAAATTCGTGATTTCAAGAAATCGCATACAACTGACGAATCATTGGTGCGAGTGGCTTTGACTTCCACCCATTTGGACACGTAGTCCACCGCCAGTAAGATATATAAAGAAAACCATGTGACAGTGGAAATGACCCCATGAAGTCGATCCCCCAAACATCGAAAATCTCACAGAATAGGATCGAGGTCAATGGAATTTGATTCCTGTGACTCAGGGTACCGGTTGACTGACATCTAGCGCAGGTCTTGGAGTATATGTATGAATCATGAAAAATGGTGGGCCAGTAAAGCCCACTCTCCAAGACCTTCATAGCAGTCCTACGTGGACCGAAATGGCCGCCGCAGGTGTATGAATGACAGAATGCCAATATAGATTGCGTCTCCGTCTGGGAAACACATCGACGAATAACTTGGTCTAAGAAAAACCTCCACAAGTATAGGTCATCCCATACATAGTATTTGGAATCACTCCGAATTTTATCCTTTTGGGCTCGCGTAAGATGAGGTGGAAACTCTCGTGTAACAAGGTAGTTTACCAGATCTGCAAACTAAGGAAGTTCCTCAGCAATTGCTAAGAGATGTTCATCAGGAAAATCATCTCGTAGCGGGACAGGTGCTTCACCATTCTCGATACGACTGAGATGGTCAGCAACAAGATTTTCGGCACCACTTTTATCTTTAATCTCGATGTCAAACTCTTGTAACAAGAGTATCCATCGAATGAGACGAGGCTTAGCTTCCTTTTTGGCCATAAGGTGTTTTAAGGCAACATGATCGAAGTAGACGACCATCTTAGTTCCTAAGAGATAAGGCCAAAATTTCTCCAAGGCGAAGATGATAGCTAGAAGCTCCTTCTCTGTAGTGGTGTAATTCAGTTGGGTAGGATCAAGAGTTTGGGAAGCGTAGTATATGACATGAGAAGTGCGCCCGACTCGTTGCCCAAGCACAACACCCACAACATGGTTGCTGGCATCGCACATAATCTCAAAAGGTAGCTCCCAGTTGGGAGCTCGAATCACTGTAGTAGAGATGGGAGAGTCTTTGAGCGCATCGAATGCACTCTTACATGCCTTATCAAGATCGAAAGGCACGTCCTTCTGAAGAAGGCGACAGAGGGGTTGTGCAATTTTGGAGAAATCATTAATGAATCGCCGATAGAAACTGGCATGGCCAAGAAATGATCGGATTTCTCGCACAGTCGTGGGGTAAGACAACTTTTGAATTACTTCAATTTTTTTCGGGTCTACCTCCACACCCCTAGCAGATACGATGTGACCTAAGATAAGACCCTGATCCACCATGAAGTGACATTTCTCATAATTGAGGATCAAGTTCTTCTGGATACATCGGTGAAGAACCTTAGTCAAGCGACTAAGGCAAAGATCGAATGAATCACCGTAAACGGTGAAGTCATCCATGAATACTTCGATGAAGTGCTCAACGAAGTCAGAGAAGATGCTCATCATACACCTCTGAAATGTAGCAGGTGCATTGCACAACCCAAATGGCATGCGTCGGTAAGCATAAGTACCAAAAGGGCAGGTGAAGGTGGTCTTTTCTTGATCCTCGGGTGCTACGGGAATCTGGTGAAAACTAGAGTACCCATCCAAGCAGCAATAGTGAGACCTGCCTGCTAAATGCTCTAACATCTGATCGATGAAAGGCAATGGGAAGTGGTCTTTCCTAGTGGAAGCATTGAGCTTCTTGTAATTAATGCAAACTCGCCATCCGTTTTGGATGCGAGTTGGGACTAACTCACCTTGTGAGTTTGTGACCACTGTGATCCCCGTTTTCTTGGGAACCACCTGAATGGGGCTGACCCACTTGCTGTCGGAGATCGGGTAGATCATCCCAGCGTCAAGGAGCTTCAGAATCTCCTTTTTAACCACATCCATCATTGGTGGGTTCAGTCTCCGTTGTGCTTCTCATGAAGGTTTAGACCCTTCTTCCATATGTATATGATGCATGCATGTGGAAGGGCTAAGACCTTTGATGTCAGCAATCGTCCACCCTAGGGCTTCTTTGAACTCTTGAAGCACATGAATCAACTTCTTTTCCTCTGGTAATGTGAGTTTGGTGGAGATGATCACTGGTAATGTATCATTCGCACCTAAAAACACATATTTGAGGTGGGTGGGCAATGGTTTGAGCTCCAGTGTGGGTACTCGCACCATAGAGGGGAGAAGTGTAGGGTTCAAAGTAGGTAAGTCGAGATAAGCTAGGGTGGGAGAATAGAGTGGAGCAGAGTCCAACTCAGACTCAGAGATCAGCTCCTCAATCTCAGTATCGAGGATGAAACATTGCTTTCGCAAGGAATTGGTGTCAAGATGATTCTCTAACACCACTTTCACATCATCACCTTTTACGAGAAAGGTATCTTGGAGAAATGGGGGCATGGCTGAGTCTTCATATCGATGATATAGAAGTCAGCAGGAAAGATGAGCTCACTAACCTACACCAGGATGTCTTCCAAGACACCCACAGGACGAACGACAGATCGGTCTGCCAAATGTATGACAATCCCAGTATCCTTTAGGGGGCCAGCCTTCAATGTCTCATATATGGATAGTGGCATGACATTGATAGAGGCGTCGAGGTCGCACATAGCTTTCTGGATCTCAACTTCACCAATTGTGCAAGGGACAGTGAACATGCCCGGGTCCTCACACTTGGTGGACAATTTTTTGCGTAGGATAGCGGAAAAGTTCTCACCTACGGTGATTTTCTCGTTGCCTTTGAGACGACCTTTATTGGTGCAAAGGTCCTTGAGTAGCTTAGCGTATCGGGGCATATGTGCTAAAGCATCAAGAAGTGAGATGTTTATCGCCACTTTCCTCAAGATTTCTAGAATTTCCTTCTCTTCTCCCGCCTTTTTAGATTGAATGAGGCGTTGAGGGAACGGGGGTAGAATCTTAAGAGAAGGTTGTGCTTCCTTATCTAAGTCTACCGTTTCAGTGTGAGACGGTTGAACCTCGAGTTCCTGCTCGACTTCCTTGGATTTAGGGGCGGCCTCTTAGGCTTAAGGTCTTTAGGGGCCTCCTCCAACTCTCTACCGCTACGAAGTGTAACAGCATTGACATTCGCATTTGGATTCGGGAGCGTTTGAGAAGGAAGCCTGCCTTTCTCATCCGTCCGCCCAACTTGTAGGGCCAATTGCCCTAATTGCACCTCGAGACTTTTAATGCTAGATGCATGACTCGTGATGGTTTCATTTTTGAGTTGGGTCAATTCTTTAGAGAATCTGTCTTAATTAGCAATGAGTGCCCTCATCATTTCTTCTAAAGACCCTGAATTTTGAGCGGGTTGGGATTGTGGGGGAGCAGTTGTCCCTTTGGAATATACTGTGAGAAGTTTTGATTTTGTGGCCCATAACTTAAATAGGGGCTTTTAACGGCATGATTGTAAGTGTTATTGAAATTGTTGCCGTATTGATTCATCGGTGGTCCTTGGAATCCGCCACCTAAAGTGTTCGCTTGCTTGTTCTCGAACAAGGTAGGACACGAGTCAGTAGAGTGGTCCTTGGCTGTACAGAAGCCGCAAGCTTTAACTTGAGCTTTTCCCGAGGTTGAGGAATCGCTCCATGAGATCGGTGAGTTTATCAAGCTTGGTATTGGCAGAATTTAACCCTACTCCATCAGAAAGACTTCGTGAAGGTCCATCATCCTCGTCATCAATGTAATTACGTGACTGACTTGCTATAGAGTCGAACAAATTAAACATTTCCTCGGTGGTCTTACATGTGTAATTGTGACGGCCCCGCTTCTAATCTAGGGCACCGTCCGGCCTAATCCCGTAATTAAGCCCTAATAACAACACATAGGACCCGATTACGAATTAGTCAGCCTTTACTACCTGTGTTCTCTTGTTTAAAGAATTATTTTATTTAGCGAAAGTCTTTAATATTTTAGCGGAAATTTTTTTAGTTTATTTTTTTTTTCTTTTATAAAGCCTAAGTGTGGAAACCAGGAAATAACGATCACCATATATATGCAAGTAAACAGAGAACATATATAAACAAAGTGAAAGCCAAAAGTCGGGTAATCTAACGCTCATCCCAATAACATCCCAAAAGATAAAGACATAAGTAAACATAATACAAAAAGTACCCTACATATACGGGCAGCTACGCGCTCGGAGCTCAGAGGTAGTCGCCGATCTTCTCCTTGCCCGGCCTAGTGCTGCTCGATGGACCTACACCCACCGTCACAAACTAGACGGTGAGTATAGTGATATTTAAGTGATAACTGGGAAATCTAATACTACATTTCCAATTTAAACAAAAAGTATTTAAAAGCATATGTAGCTGAAGAAATGCTGAATAAATAATGCAAGTAAATACCAACGTTAACAGATACCCATAAACTGACACAGGCTAAGTCGAGATGATCTACGTCCGGTCGGCGGTGAGAACTATCACCTAGCCTTTTCCACTACTGTATGGAGCTATGCTCAACATATGATAATAATCTCTCTTTTTTTCCTAATAACCTCAAATTGCGGAGCTGTGCTCGGCGTATTTAAATCATTTATACTTGCCGACAACCCTGTGATCCATGTCACGTGTGCCGCCCAAGTGTAGTGGCGAGTGCCGGAGACCCCGAAAGACCGAAATCCTCGTGAATCCGCGCATCTTATGTGCAATGGACACTAGATAATCCCTACTTTAGTTTTCAAGAATATATATCCTAAAGTTGTTACGATTTCAACATAAGTTAGGCTACAAAGCCCCAAGGGAAGTAGAAGACAAGTCCAACATAACAGATAACCCTATAGCATGCATTTTCTAAATATCCATTAGCCATATTCCAAGACAAACATTGAGCATATAAGGAAACATGGAGTCAATGATATAATAAACAAGGCATCATGCTATATCGATATTCAATATGAGTAGAAACAAGGAAAGCATGATGTGGGAAATAAATTAGTTAGTCTACAAATAGACTGAAAATTTATAAATGACTGGAATGAAATAAAGTAAAGAGTTCTCACAGTTTCACTTACCAGTCAACGCAATAGTCCTAGCTATCCGGCCTCCCGACACTCGACACCCGCGTCCCTAGACTCCCGGTACGCTCTCCTAAGTCCTGGTGTGTTTAGATAGGTATTTGGTTGGTTTTAGGTCAAGTCAAATAGATTTGTGAACCTATAACCCAAAACAGCCCCTTAAGTTCTTGCAAAACTCCAATTTGATACTTAGTATTGCAGCGTTAATTAAACCATCATAAACTCTAAATCATCTAAGACACTTAAGAATAAAGTTTTAGCTCTAGGTCTTAGCTTTCTGGAATGGTATGGTGTGTAAGGTTTCGATATAAAATGAAGGAGATATCAAATATTTTCAAAGACAACTCGAATTTGAATCAAAATCTGATCAGCGAGATTGTAAAAATCAGTTCTCCCAATTTAAAGCTCCAAAAATCATAATTTTTGGTCACAAGTCACTTTACTTATCCAAGAATAACATAATAAAAATTCATTTCATTTGGATATGAATTGGAGGAGTTATGCCTTTTCAAAGTTCACCTTCAATAATCCCATCATGACATTTAAATTACCTATTTGCAGAGCATTTTTGAGTCAGAAAGAGCTGGAATTTCAAAAACATGGTAGACACAAAAGTTGTTTGTATATGAGTTAGCTTTCATATGGCATTGGAATCACTTAATTTGGAGTTATGATGAGTGAGTTATGTCTAAATTACAGAGGCTGTATCAAGAAAATCAGATTTTCAATTTTACAAGAAAAAAAAGCCCCAATCTTTGACAAAACTTCTCAATTATGAAATACAGCTTAGGGAAATCATTTAGTGTTTCAAAATGAGTTAAAACATCATTAAAACATCTTTGAAATCGATTTTATATAAAAGCTTCAATATTCATAACCAAGAACACAACAATTGAAGCATAAAAGAGTATAGATGATACCTAAGGTTTTAGCTTTGATGGTTGTCACTTGAGCTTCCTTTGATATGGAAATTTGGCTCTCTTACACCCCAATTTCCAGTAAACAAAATCCCCTAACAGCTCTGAATTTTTTTTTTGCTTGGTTTGTATGCAAATGAGAAGGAAAGTGTTTAAGTGTTTCTTTTATAGTGTTGGGTTTTCATCAAGTTGCACAACTCCATCTCCATGTGAATCAAGGGTCATCAAACACTCCTACTCACCTACTTTTTTTCAGCTCAATGACACTTGTTAAGCATGAAACCCCCTAAATGCCACTTGTCAAGCATGTAGTTTCCTTTATCATGGTCATCCATCATTTGATTTTTTTGTCCATCTCTAAGATGATCTAATGACCATTAATTACTCCTACTTTCACTAAAATTTCAGCTTTGTGACACAAATGCATGACACAAATTACATGGGAGTGTGTGCTAGTACACATCCCTAGGCATATCCAAAGGGTGGTTGTAGTTACATTTGACCATAGGCCTTAATGTTTGATTTCATTTAAATAGAACATAGGCTAAGCAATAGTTTATTTAAATTGATGTGTATACCATAGACTTATGTTATGAAATAAATTAATTAACACTCATTTGACTAAACTTAGACTTACCACATGTCTAGCTACCCGACTTCCCGGCTCGCACACAAACCGAGGCGTGTCCTCGCTCGCGTCTCGACGCCTATAACTGCATGAACCGACTTAGTTAGTCTACACATATACATATCACTAGGCATACACCACAACAAATATATAATATACCTCGACCACGTACCTCGGTAGGTGTGTGCACCTCACGTGGGTCCCACGAGTCGGTCATCCTGATTAAACAAGTTAATCAAGATTAGGAAATTGGGCCGTGACAAATATTCCCAACAAAATGGAAATTTCGTCCTCGAAATTAAATTCAGGTTAGGATTATACCTGACTCGAAAAGGTAAAGGAAACGATCTCGCATATAGTCTTCCCGCTCCTAAGTGAGTTCCGAATCACTGTGGAACTGCCACTTGACGAGCACCTTTGGGATGAACTTGTTCCTCAACTGGTGTACCTTTCGGTCTAGGATCTGGATAGGCTGCTCCTCATATGAGAAATCCTCGCTTAGGTCGATCTGACTCAAGTCAACTGTCGGTCGTGCGCTCTTTCGACTCGACTCGGCCAGTCGAAGCATCGAAATATGAAAGACCGGATGAACACCTGACATTTGCGGAGGAAGCTCTAACTCGTACGCAACCTTTCCAACCCGTTTCCTTACTCTGAATGGCCCGATGAAACGCGGTGCGAGCTTACCCTTCACACCAAATCTCTGCAGACCCTTCCGAGGGGAAACCTTAAGATAGACGTAGGCTCCCTCGGAATAAGTGAGATCGTTGTGGTCCTTGTCTGCATACTTCTTCTCGCCTCTCTTGGGTGCCTTGAGTCTCTGTCGAATCAATCGTACCTTCTCGGTGTGGTCAACAACATCTCAGGCCCTACTTGACACTCGTCCTCTCGGCTCGGCCAACACGACGGCGAGCGACATGGTCTGCCATACAAAGCCTCAAATGGCGCCATCTCAATGCTAGCCTGGTAACTGTTGTTGTACGCAAACTCACATAATGGTAGATACTCCTCTCAAGATCCACCGAACTCTAACACACAAGCCCGCAACATGTCCTCTAGAACCTGATTTAGTCTCTCTGTCTATCCGTCAGTCTGAGGATGAAAGGCTGTGCTGAACTGTAGGCGTGTACCGTACTGCTCTTGCATACTCTGCCACATCCTGGAAGTATACGTAGCATCTCTCGTCTCGATCGATGGTTAACGGTACCCCATGCAGCCTAATGATCTCTCTCTCGAAAAGTATACTCAGCTAATCAAACGTGTAGTGCACTGCAACTGGCAGAAAATGAGCAGACTTTGTAAGTCTATCAACTATCACCCAAATGGAATCATGTTTCTTGGCTGTCCTCGGCAACCCTCGATGAAGTCCATGGCGATGTCTTCCCATTTCCATTTCGAATGGGCAATGGTTGTAACAGTCCTCCAGGTCTACGATGCTCTGCCTTCACTTGCTGACAAATCTCACAATTCCTGATAAACTCTGACACATCCGCTTTCATCCCAGGCCACCAGAAATGTCTCTTCATGTCGTGATACATCGTAGTCCTGCTTGGATGAACAGTAAATCGGGAATGGTGTGAATCCTGAAGGATTTCCTCTCTCAGTTCCGGCATCTCTGGTATCCACAATCTGCCCCGAATCTCAGACACTGATCATATGTCTCTATCCAATCAACACAATCTAAACTCCGCGCTAACTCGCTGAATTGCTGGTA
The DNA here is from genome assembly GCA_039657345.1 of Stephania japonica. Taxonomy (NCBI): domain Eukaryota; kingdom Viridiplantae; phylum Streptophyta; class Magnoliopsida; order Ranunculales; family Menispermaceae; genus Stephania; species Stephania japonica. The sequence continues at coordinate 44,215,983 of CM077560.1, read as the reverse complement.
CAACCTGTTAGTCCTCTGACCCTCTGAAACACTCTGTGTAGACACGGTATGTACTCTCGTCTGTGCGTAGATCTCAATCCGGGTGTCGATAGGAACGTCTGACTGACCTATTGTCATCGCTGCCTCAAGTAACCCGTACTCGTGCGTCATATGACATCTGACAACCTCGGCGTCTCTGGTCGGTCTCCTACTCAGTGCGTCGGCGACTACGTTCGCTTTTCCTGGGTGATATTCCAAGGAAAAGTCATAGTCCTTCAAGAATTCTAACCACCTGCGCTGTCTCATATTCAGTTCCTTCTGTGTGAAGAGATACTTCAGACTCTTGTGATCAGTGAAGAGTGTGAATCTTTCTCCATACAAGTGGTGTCTCCACACCTTCAACGCAAATACGACTGCTGCTAACTAAAGGTCATACGTCGGGTAGTTCTTCTCATGTATCTTCAGCTGTCTCGAAGCATAAGCCACAACTCCGCTATCCTGCATCAACACGCATCCAAGTCCCATGTGTGAAGCATTAGTGTATACTAGGAATCCCTGTCCAACCTTAGGCAGTGTCAATACTGGTGCGGTCGTCAACAACCTCTTCAACTGCTCAAATGCGTTCTTGCATTCCTCAGTCCAATCATACACGACGTCCTTTTATGTCAGTCTAGTCATCGGCGAAGCAATCTTAGAAAAATCCTTCACGAACCTGCGGTAGTAGCCAGTTAACCCCAGAAAACTCCTGATCTCCGTCACTGACGTCGGTGCGCCACCCATAATCGTCTGAATCTTGGCCGGATCTACGGCAATCCCCGTTGCTCCAACAACGTGACCCAAAAACTTGACTTCCGAAAGCCAAAATTCACACTTGCTGAACTTGGCATATAAACGGTGCTTCCTCAACATCTGCAACGTCTCCCTGAGGTGCTGCTCGTGATCCTCCCGTGTCCTTGAATAGATCGAATGTCGTCGATGAAGACTACTACGAACCGGTCAAGAAATGGCCCGAATACTCGGTGCATAAGGTCCATAAACACGGCGGGGCGTTGGTCGGCCGAACGGCATAACCGTAAACTGGTAGTGTCCATATCTGGTGCGAACGCTGTCTTAGATTGGTCCTCGTCCCTGATCCTAAGCTGATGATACCCTGATCTCAGGTCTATCTTGGAGAAGAACTGTGCTCCTCTCAGCTGCTCAAACAAATCATCAATCCTCGGTAGCGGGTACTTGTTCTTGATTGTAACCTTATTCAGTTGCCTGTAGTCGATGCACAGTCGTAGACTACCATCTTTCTTTTTCACAAAAAGTACTGGCGCTCCCCACGGCGACATGGAAGGCGTGATGAATCCCTTCTCCCCCATATCCTTAAGCTGAGCCCTCAACTCCTCTACCTCCTTCGGGGCCATGCGGTAAGGTGGTATCGCGATCGGTTTGGTGCCTGGTACTAACTCGATGATGAAGTCTACCTCTCGCGGCGGTGGTAGTCCTGGCAACTCCTCAGAAAAGACGTCGGAAAACTCTCTAACGATCGGTATGTCCACAAGTCGGGGTCCCTGACTCTCTGCTATAGTATACAAGGCTACTAAAGTCTCCATCTCCTCACTAGTCGCCAATCTACCTCTCGTGGTATCGACTCTCGGTGTACTTCGGTGTACGAACATCGGACGTCCTGGAATCTCAAATACGACAGACTTACTAAAACAATCTATGTGAGCATGGTATGCTGATAACCAGTCCATCCCGAAGAGAGCGTTGAACTCTAACATCTCAAGGACTCTAAAGTCGGCGGGTAACTCTATTCCACTAATCTCTACTGGAACTCTCTCCACTAGACAATTAGGGTAAACCCTATCTCCGGCGGTGGTACTCAACATCAAATGTACTCCAAGCCTAATCGGTATCAGTCCTAGTATGCCTATCATGCGTCCAGAAATGAAAGAAATAGTGGAACCCGAATCAAATAAAACATAAGACTCTCTACCAGCGATAGAAATCGTACCCTCGATGAGACTCCGCGTAGCGTTAGTATCTGGTTGTGCCACCATGTGAGTTGCCTCTCGACTCTGTGGTGGATACACTGCTGCTGGCTGTGGACATTCCCTCACCAAATGTCCCACCTGTCCGCACCTATAACATGAAACCCGTCTCGTCTTGACCGGATCGTGGGTCGTCCCCGAACCGGAGTCTGTCTCTGCCCTCGGCGGGGTCCCTCTCGCCTCTACCCCGCCTCGGCCTCTACCACCCTGGCTGCGTGATCATGTCGTGGTGCTGATGGTGCCGGAAGGGCAAGTCTCTCTGGGCGCTGGTAATGCGGCCTAATCGATGGTGGTGGTAAGGAACGTCCTCTCCCTGAGCTCTGTGCTGACGCGACATAAGACACCTGAGGTACCACCGATGTGAAACGTGAAGTCATCCCTGATCCCTGAGAACCTCTATCCCATGTCCTAGGTGCCTTGCCACTCCGTCGTCTCCTCTCAAAATCTGCGGCCTGCTCTAATGTCAATCTCTCGCCTAAGCTCGCTTTCTGTCGCCTATTACACCAAGGTAATAGGTCTCGTGGGAAAGTGCACGCTCGTATATCTCGGTGAGTGTCCTAGCGCCCGTGCTGACTACGTGATAGCCAATGTCCGCTCTCAGACCTGCCCCAAAATGATACACATCTCCTAACTCATCTCGGACCAAATCCCCCGCAAATTGCCTCAGATACCCGTATCTGTCTCGCTACTCCATAACTGACTCATCTGCTCGCTGCCTCAAACTCATAAACTCTCTCCTCAACCTCATCATGACTGCCGGCGGGAAGTACTGCTGATAAAACTTGGCCTTAAAGGCCGTCCATGATTCAAAGTCCCCATCGGTAGGTATGGTGGTGCGCCACCAGACGTCGGCATCTCTCTGTAGCGTATAAGAAGACAAATCTAGGCGAAGTCTATCCTCGATCCCCAAAATCCGATGTAGCTTCTCCTGTGATAATATCCATCCCTCAATCTTCTCAAAGTTTCTCTCCCCGTCGAAGTACACTGGCTGAAGGCAAAGAAAGTCCTTCACCAGTTGAATCCCTACTTCTGAGCCTGAAGGTGTAGGTGTGGGAGTCGGAGTCATCACTGCTACCTCTGCTGTCGAAACGGTCACTACCAGAAGAGTCGGTGTCACTACCGTGTCCTGAACAATAGGTGGGTCTAGTACGGGTGCGGTATCTGGAACGCTGGGTGGTATAGTAGTAGGTCCAGTTGTCGGATGTGTGGTAGTCGCAGGAGTAGTGGCGACGGCCTGAGTAAGTGCGGTGACCTGTGCTGTCATGAAGGCCATGAAATCAGCCATCTGTTGTCCCTGTGCCGCTACTCTATCCGCCAACCTCTGATAGTCGTCGTCTGATGTAGTAGGAGGCTGACTACTGCTAGCACCCCCATCGCCAATCTCGCGTGCATCCGTCATCGTCGCCTGCATGTGGATAACGATTTCCTATCACTATTACGAAGCCTACCACGTATATACGTATACATATTGAAAAAGGTAGCATATATATATACAAATTCCCAACTCACTTTCACTCAATTCCCAACAAAATAATTCCTAGGCAAGGTTCATCTGGTTTCCACTTCTAAGGATTGTGTTTTATGAGAGTTCGTATTTTTTTTCTTATTTGTCCCTAAGGTTCTGAAGCCTAAGCTCTGATACCAACTGTGACGGCCCCGCTTCTAATCTAGGGCACCGTCCGGCCTAATCCCGTAATTAAGCCCTAATAACAATACATAGGACCCGATTATGAATTAGTCAGCCTTTACTACCTGTGTTCTCTTGTTTAAACAATTATTTTATTTAGCGGAAGTCTTTAATATTTTAGCGGAAATTTTTTTAGTTTTTTTTTTTCTTTTATAAAGCCTAAGTGTGGAAATCAGGAAATAACGATCACCATATATATGCAAGTAAACGACGAACATATATAAACAAAGTGAAAGCCAAAAGTCGGGTAATCTAACGCTCATCCCAATAACATCCCAAAAGATAAAGACATAAGTAAACATAATACAAAAAAGTACCCTACATGTACGGGCGCACTACGCGCTCGGAGCTCGAGGTAGTCGCCGATCTTCTCCTTGCCCGCCTGGTGTCGCTCGATGGACCTACACCCACCGTCACAAACTAGACAGTGAGTATAGTGATATTTAAGTGATAACTGGGAAATCTAATACTACATTTCCAATTTAAACAAAAGGTGTTTAAAAGCATATGTAGTGAAGAAATGCTTTGAATAAATAATGCAAGTAAATACCAACGTTAACGAGATACCCATAAACGACACGAGCTAAGTCGAGATGATCTACGTCCGGTCGGCGGTGAGAACTATCACCTAGCCTTTTCCACTACTGTATGGAGCTATGCTCAACATATGATAATAATCTCTCTTTTTTTTTCCTAATAACCTCAAATTGCGGAGCTGGGGCTCGCGTATTTAAATCATTTATACTTGCCGACAACCCTGTGATCCATGTCACGTGTGCCGCCCAAGTGTAGTGGCGAGTGCCGGAGACCCCGAAAGACCAAAATCCTCGTGAATCCGCACATCTCATGTGCAATGGACACTAGATAATCCCTACTTTAGTTTTCAAGATTATATATCCTAAAGTTGTTACGATTTCAACATAAGTTAGGCTACAAAGCCCCAAGGGAAATAGAAGACAAGTCCAACATAACAGATAACCCTATAGCATGCATTTTCTAAATATCCATTAGCCACATTCCAAGACAAACATTGAGCATATAAGGAAACATGGAGTCAATGATATAATAAACAAGGCATCATGCTATATCGATATTCAATATGAGTAGAAACAAGGAAAGCATGATGTGGGAAATAAATTAGCTAGCCTGCAAATAGACTGAAAATTTATAAATGACTGGAATGAAATAAAGTAAAAAGTTCTCACAGTTTCACTTACCAGTCAACGCAATAGTCCTAGCTATCCGGCCTCCCGACACTCGACACCCGCGTCCCTAGACTCCCGGTACGCTCTCCTAAGTCCTGGTGTGTTTAGATAGGTATTTGGTTGGTTTTAGGTCAAGTCAAATAGATTTGTGAACCTATAACCCAAAACAGCCCCTTAAGTTCTTGCAAAACTCCAATTTGATACTTAGTATTGCAGCGTTAATTAAACCATCATAAACTCTAAATCATCAAAGACACTTAAGAAGAAATTTTTAGCTCTAGGTCTTAGCTTTCTGGAATGGTATGGTGTGTAAGGTTTCGATATAAAATGAAGGAGATATCAAATATTTTCAAAAACAACTCGAATTTGAATCAAAATCTGATCAGCGAGATTGTAAAACTCAGTTCTCCCAATTTAAAGCTCCAAAAATCATAATTTTTGGTCACAAGTCACTTTACATATCCAAGAATAACATAATAAAAATTCATCTCATTTGGATATGAATTGGAGGAGTTATGCCTTTTCAAAGTTCACCTTCTACAATCCCATCATGACATTTAAATTACCTATTTGCAGAGCATTTTTGAGTTAAAAAGAGCTGGAATTTCAAAAACATGGTAGACACAAAAGTTGTTCGTATATGAGTTAGCTTTCATATGGCATTGGAATCACTTAATTTGGAGTTATGATGAGTGAGTTATGTCGAAATTACAGAGGCTGTATCAAGAAAATCAGATTTTCAATTTTACAAGAAAAAAAAACCCCAATCTTTGACAAAACTTCTCAATTATGAAATACAGCTTAGGGAAATCATTTAGTGTTTCAAAATGAGTTAAAACATCATTAAAACATCTTTGAAATCGATTTTATATAAAAGCTTCAATATTCATAACCAAGAACACAACAATTGAAGCATAAAAGAGTATAGATGATACCTAAGGTTTTAGCTTTGATGGTTGTCACTTGAGCTTCCTTTGATATGGAAATTTGGCTCTCTTACACCCCAATTTCCAGTAAACAAAATCCCCTAACAGCTCTGAATTTTTTTTTGCTTGGTTTGTATGCAAATGAGAAGGAAAGTGTTTAAGTGTTTCTTTTATAGTGTTGGGTTTTCATCAAGTTTTGCACAACTCCATCTCCATGTGAATCAAGGGTCATCAAACACTCCTACTCACCTACTTTTTTTTCCAGCTCAATGACACTTGTTAAGCATGAAACCCCTAAATGCCACTTGTCAAGCATGTAGTTTCCTTTATCATGGTCATCCATCATTTGATTTTTTTGTCCATCTCTAAGATGATCTAATGACCATTAATTACTCCTACTTTCACTAAAATTTCAGCTTTGTGACACAAATGCATGACACAAATTACATGGGAGTGTGTGCTAGTACACATCCCTAGGCATATCCAAAGGGTGGTTGTAGTTACATTTGACCATAGGCCTTAATGTTTGATTTCATTTAAATAGAACATAGGCTAAGCAATAGTTTATTTAAATTGATGTGTATACCATAGACTTATGTTATGAAATAAATTAATTAACACTCATTTGACTAAACTTAGACTTACCACATGTCTAGCTACCCGACTCCCCGGCTCGCACACAAACCGAAGCGTGTCCTCGCTCGCGTCTCGACGCCTATAACTGCATGAACCGACTTAGTTAGTCTACACATATACATATCACTAGGCATACACCACAACAAATATATAATATACCTCGACCACGTACCTCGGTAGGTGTGTGCACCTCACGTGGGTCCCACGAGTCGGTCATCCTGATTAAACAAGTTAATCAAGATTAGGAAATTGGGCCGTGACGGTAATCGCCTCCACATGCATTGTCAATCATCCGTTTCTCCAGGGGTGTGAGTCCCCTATAGAAGAAACAAATAATGGAGAGGTTGCTTTGGCCATGTTGGGGGCATTGCACAAGTAAGCACTTATAATGACCCCAATAATCGCCAAAAGATTTGCCCCATTTCATTTTGATACTACATATCTCTCTAGTAAGTTGGGAAGCTCTAGATTCAGGGAAGAACTCTTTGAGGAATGCAGAAATCATGTCGTTCCAATTTGTAATGGAACCAGGGGGAAGATAGAAGGGCCAGTCTTGAGCTTTATCCTTTAGGCAGAAAGGAAAAGCTGAGAGTTTGACTTCGTCTTCATTGACTCGAGGGGGAATCATGATCTTACATTTAGAATGGAAGTCCTTGATGAAGGTGACTGGATCCTCACGATCCAGTCCATGAAAGACGGGGAGCAAGTTAATGAAACCTGATCTGAACTCAAAATTTCCCCTGTGGGCTGGATATGCGATGCAATGTGGATGATGGGCTAGGAGATCCTGTATCCCATCATTCGCCATCCCAATGGTAATGCGATGGTCGGCCTGAGGTTGTGTCCAAGGATTAGCTTGTGGCCTTTGTGGATGAGGATCAACCACTCTTTGGTCGAATGGTTGATAGCGATGTGCTGCAGGCCTTTGCTGTTCCACTGGTGCATGTGGGTTCCCAATGTGGTCAGCCATCGGAGGGGTTTGCTCGTTGTTCAGTTGAACTCTAGAGGATTGGTTCCTCTGCCTAGTTTCTTTTGAGTTCCGACGGTAAGTCTTCTTGATCTCTGGATCAAGAGGGAGTAAAGATCCACCGGACAACGATCGACGAAGACTGTGGGACATAAAAGTGAACACAAAAGAAATAAAAAATAAAAAATAAAATTTTTTTTAATCACATAAAAGAATCAATAATAATTAAAAGTAAATAAACCTGATAAAGGATTCCCAAGTTGTAGGCTTGACTGATCCACTTTCAACCTAGATGGAGGAACTAACTAGACATAATTGAAAACTAAACTAATGCAAACTACTACTAAAAACAAAGATCCCCTTTTTGTTTGAGAGTTTCCTAATATTTATAAGAACAATTCCCCCTCGGTTGGAACTCCAAAAATCCCAAAAATACTGAAGACCGCGTGCTGGAGTTGAGATATTTATAGCCACGTGGCAGCGCCTCATTGGATGGAAGTGGTGGCATGCTGACGTGGCGTCGTCTCATTGGATGGAAGTAGTAGCGATGACGTGCTGATGGGTAAAGAATGCGACACATGGCAGAAGCAGGAGGCGCTGGATTCGTGCGAGAACGTGAAGAGAGAGCACAACTGACGTGGCGCGATTTCATTCGTTGGAGGTGATTTTCGAACATAAGTTCTGGCCGTAAATTGTACTACAATTTTGAGCCCCTTCGATTTCGAATTTCGTGATGCTTGTGAGAGAAGAAAATGTTCGTCTCAAGGTCTTCTTTCCAACAAGACCAACGACGAGTCATTCCAACTTTGGATGTGAAAGTTATGCCCTCTAAACTGAACAACTGTCAATTAGGTCCCAAAAATGCCCAACTCATATAAAATTCCTAAAATACATAAAACACACATTTATCACTTTAAAACAAGATAAATATAGTCCATTAATTACTAATAACCTACTCTAAATCATGCCTAAATGAACAATTATCACTTACACAAGCAAGGGACTGCCCTTCAAAGTGTCACAGAATAATTACAACTCAATTAGTTCACATGCGGCACTCGCGTTATAACGGTCACAAGTCAACCTTGCAAGCACTTACAAGTATGCTCACAAGGAAAGCAAATTGCAACGACAAGTAAACACGTTTTATTGCTTCAAATAAAGGTTACAAGCATAAGCAAAGACTCAAACAAGCATTAGTACAAGTAAAGAAAAACAACTCACACACCCTAGGGAAATGTGGGCTAAATTCACAACTACACCTGTGACGGCCCCAATTTCCCTGTGCAATTGGGTACACCCGACCTAGACCCATACAAGCCCCGAGTCATCACTCGACAACCTGACGAGCCTAGTCAGCCTCCTATTTACTCAATTTAGTAATATATGAAAGAGTTATTGCAATAATACACAGCGGAAGACTAAACAATTAAAACAAAGGGGAAATAACTCAATCAAGGGAAATATAGGAATTCTATAAGTGTGGAAAACCCCGAGTATTCATGTACAATTCGATAAGCATATATACATGATACCAATCTCATCAAAAATGTCAAGTTCAATAATCCCAAAAATATAAATATGAAACGATATACAAATCAGCAAAACATAAACACCTACTATAATGTCTCTCTGATCCCGCTGCTGGTCCTCAAAGTAGGTCTCCTAGGTAGGGCCCCTTGCCCTTACTGCTTTCCACCCTATCTGCACCCACCATCACAAACTAGACGGTGAACAACTGAAGAAATCGAATGTAATGCCAAAAGAATATAATAGTAATTCATGATATAACAAGTAAAGCAGTCTAAATATCATGCGGTAATAGAAAGACAGGAATTTAAATAAACAAGGTGCATGATAAACAGACTAATAGATATCAATCGAAAGTCAAGCGTGTTCCAAGGAATCAAAAGAGGCCCATAAGTGGTCTAAATCATAGCATAACGGTGAAGACCCCGCGAGGTCTTCCCAAGCATCAACACAAGCGAAGACACAGCTATGATGGGAGGGACTCTAACCCACCCACCCAGTACTCGGTGTCACATGGTCACTAAGGGTGGTCACACACTCCTATACATGAGTGCCCGCGTTTTATCCCTCTAGTGCAGGTCCTAGTACTTTTGAGATAAAACACTCACGCCGGGAAACACACAACAAGGAATGGAATGGAATACCAATAATAGAGCATAACAAGACTGAATAAATGATAATGAATCACATGACATTTTCTTACTGGCTTACAAATCATACACAAGCTTTTAAGGTAAGTATACTTACCTGAATTATCGCAACCCACGTAACAACACTCTCGTGTTTCCTAGCGCGTATCCCTGAGTTTCTAGCTACCTAACAAGGTTGGAAACTCGTGTTAATAGGTTAAGTCGTTAACTAAACCTAAGTAAACTTCTTAGTATTTCCCGTGTTTTTAATGACTCGACAACTCAATAACCAATCGATAAAACGACCAAAAACCCATTAAAACATAACTCTTATGGATTTTGAATTCACAACACATGTAAGCCTAATCACACATCTTAGGCTCAGCTCAGTCGTAAATAGGTCACGCTATAGTATCGAGGACCGGCGGCGTGAACACGATGTCTTAACCGTTCAACCAATGTGAGACACAACTTTGATGTCGCCCAACAATTATGACTCAATACGAAACTTAAAATGACCATACACCAGTGAGTAGGGAACCTCACGGGTGTGGTCCAACATCCGTAGAGTGCCAACAAGATATGGAAAGGCCATGTGCACGCCCTACGTTGCGTTGACAACTACTCGACGCGATAGAGAACCAACACATAAGTTTATCAATACCATAACTTGCCACCATCAATATGGACACTCCGGGGGTTATGGGATGCACACAAGGGTTTGGTGTGATCCTTGACACTTCCCTAGTCATGGCGTCGACGGTAACGCCGCCAAGTATAGCGATTTCCAACGAGGAGAGAACAACACATGAAATCACGTCAATGTATTTGTCATTACCGGCTCGGGCCCATTGGAGAGTTGCAAGACACCATCATTGGTTTAGCATGGTCCCCGGCAACCTCCCGAAGCAGCAGTCCGGCCAACAACGCAGCCGACAGCGGCGGTTTCCAGCTAACTAGTCAATACATAAGGAAATAGAGACAGTTCAAACAACATTGGTTTACACCACATATTAATGATTTTTCAGGGATGTGGGGGTTCTGGTGGACCACCAGGGGTCACCCCTGACCTTCGACAACCACCGGAGTAGCGACAGCAACCTCCGATAGTGAGGACAGTTGCACACAGTGAGACAGACTCGATAAAGAAGAAAAACACACATAGTTCACTCAACTCGACCAGATCAGGACTGCCATTGCATATCTACCATATATTGAACTCTTTTGGGACTTGTAGAGACCCCGGTGATCCCAGCAGGGTCATCTCCGACCACAATAGACCTAAAATGCTGCAAAACCGCGACAAGTCAAAGCAGAGAGAGAGAGGGAGAGGGAGAGAGAGAGAGAGAGAGGTAATGAACCTCCAATGAGGGTTCTGGCGAGAGGTGTGACTGGCCTGACGAGGGAGAGGGGCGGTGGTGGCTCGTCTGGCAGAGACGGTGACTATCGAGAGGTGAGAGTGAGACAAAAAAATTGAGAGAGATAGAGAGAAACCGAGAGGGGAGAGAGAGAACTCACCTCGTCGACGACGGTTCTCCGGTCTCTCTGGCGTCATCGGAGTTGGCCGGTGGGGGTGATGGCAGCGACGGGAGGAAGGTGTGCGTAAACAGTGTCGGCTGGTGGGAGAAGAAGATGAATAGTGGTGTTTAGGGTTTTTACTTGTTTTATATATATGTAACATAGGTGAAATGACCCATTTGCCCTTAAACTTTCTTTTACAAATTTTAAAAACAGCTGCCCTTATGGGTCTTTTACCCCTTGTTTGCATCTCAAAACATACACGTATCTCGAGGTCGTTCTGATGGTTCCTTCTCTTTGGGATGTGTCACTTTAACAATTACAATCCTATAGTCCGTATGTTATGTAATTATCCAACTCCCACGTAGATCTTGCATTCCTCGGTCTGTATTTCTTCGTCAATTGGCTCGCCGTGTCCATTTTCTCGCCACGTCCCATCAACTAATTAATTAAATTATTGGAAATTATTTATTTGTATTCTTTATTGTATTTTTATCCCCCGTTTAACTAGGCGAAACCTCACTCAATTAAACATCGCCCGAACGGCTCGAAACTCGTAAAATACTAAAATACTAATACACACAATCAAAGAATCATAAAATTACTTCGGTGTCGACTCCCGAAGTTTGAAATACTGTACAGTATTCACATAGCTGGGTCACAATCCTGACAAGTGTAACGCAAGTCAGTTAAAAATTTGGGGTTGTTACAACACCACTCTCTACATATATGCAGTTAAACCATTCAGTCATCACCAATAGGAAACATCAAAAAGTGAGACCAATCATGCTAAACACCTCTCATGCATACAAGCCCTCTCAAGCATACAAGTACCTAGTATACATGCTAGCACGGTGCATGTTAAGCATTATCTTGACAGGTTCCCCCCTTAAGACATTTACACCCTCGTCAATGGTACAAGAAAATACCTTTAGCAACAGGTGCCCAATGTTGACGTCCAAGCAATCTACCAAGTAGACTATCATCTTAGTCTTGGTCAATGCCTTGTTAGACCGTCCTAGTTGGCTAGTTGCCCATAGTTGGTCAGTGCCTTGTTGGATTTGAGTTGTCCCAGTTGGCTAGTTGCCCTAATTAATTCAAGTCTCAACTTGGCTATTGCCCGTTGAACTTGAGGAGGACTATTAAGATTAATCCCACCTCGGGTATATAAATACAAAAATAAATGGGTTATAAATTTAGATTGGAGACACTATTTTGCTTTGGCATTTTGGTGAGGCCTCCGTTTTAAACCTTAAGCCCTTACTCGTTCACTCTCCCTCCTATGTAAACTTGGACTTGAGAATTTTAGCCTACAAATTCTAATAAATGACCGCACCGAAATTAAAGCTCACAAGCAACGCTACACCTAGCTGGAAGCTGTCAAAAAAGAGGAAGAAAAAAGAGAAAGAGTTGAAGGGTTAAGAGAAGTGAGGAATGTGTGGGATGGGGGTTAGGCGAATGAAGGACGTTGTGGGGTTAAGCGTAGGAAGAGGGGATGGGGTGTAGATGCGAGTGTGGGGGGAAAGGGAGGATAGTTTAGAAGGGTTTTAGGAGGTGATGGGAAGATGAAATGAAGAAAAGGAGAAGGGAGAAGAAGGAGGGAGTCCATTAATTAGGAAAGGGGACGACGACGTAGGCGACTGTTGGAGCAAACTGTAGCTTCATCAACTCCATACGGTAGATTTGGACTTAGGGTTTGTATGCGACGTGCTATGGTTTTGCAAAGAAGAAATGGAAAGTGTTTTTTTGAATAATATATGGTCATAAGAAATTAAAAGATTTGAACATGTAACCTCATTTATATGGGTGTGTTTGATAGCATGCATGGAAAAGGTTTTCCAAGTGTTTGAAAAGATTATAACCATTAAAAGAAAATCCTCCACACCCCTCTTTTTTTGTAAAACAATATTTTTTCTTTTTTAATTTGTTTAATGGGAGTCGAACTTACGGCCTCCATCATTAAATCTAATGTTAACCAACATTGTTTGCATTCTACCTTCATACCTTATGTACCCCTTTTTTTCTCTCATTTTCTTCCTCTTCCTTCATTCCCTCTTTTTTTATTGGTAGTTCTAGCAGTTGATAGATGTTGCGTGTGTAGCTACTACCTAGGTTTTTGACTCCACAACGTTGAAGGTCCTCTTTTGGCAACTAGATTCTTGACCGAGTGGAAAAGAAACATGAGATAAAGTGGTGGTCTTCAAGTTAGGGGCGACGAATGTTGACGACTGATTTTAAAAGGTCGCGAGCGACGACTTAATTACGTGGTGGATGTCAACGTTGATGGCTTACGTGGATGTGTGGTAAAACTCGTAAAGATAGAATAAGAAACATAAAAATTCAATGAAAAGTATGAATAGCACCAATTGACACGAAGATTAGGGAAGGGCAGTTGCGGTGGTTTTGACACCTTCAAAGTCGGCCTACAAATGTTCCCACTAGAAAACTTGAGTCAATAGAAATTGACGAAATTCAATGAGGAAGGGCTAGACCGAAGTTAACTTGGGATGCATTAATTAGGAGATACTTGAATGGTTTGGAATGCTTACCATCAATTGCACAAAATCTAGCATAATAGAAGAGTTTGATCCATGTAGACTGCCCAATTAATTTGCAATTGAGGCTATGTTGTTGTATGTCGACGTCGGTGGACTAAGTTCCAGCATATCTCTCTAGTTTTTTCTCTATTAGATCTAGTATTTTTTTGTTTCCACGCACCATTCTCTGTGTATGGTGTCAAATCTTAGTTTTGAGCTTTATCGTTACAAAATATATTTTATTTTTGTTGTAATATATTGTTGTGCCCTTTTAGGTTAGAAACATTTATTATTTCCTATTGTTTGAGTCTTTTTATGTTTCTAGCTTTATTAACTTTTTTAGGTAGCAGCTAAAAGGACTCCAATTTTGTGAAATTATCCAACTACCCCTCTATATAAAAAAGTTTTTACTCACCCATACCCCAGTCACCTCTCTCTCAAATCGTACTCATCAATAACCCAAATCCGATAAAATCCGAGCAAAACCACATGGATTCAACGCCGTAGGTGCATTCATCATCTCTTTTAGTGTCGATTTTGAGGTTTTCTTGAGTTTTTTTCTTTTTAAGTCATTTTGTTCGTGAATTTGTTTTTGGGTTTAGAGTTTCGGTTTAAAGCTTGAATAAAGTTTTGATGAAATCAAAAAATTAGGCGATTATGAGCAAAACCCACTATTTTTTTTTTACCATTTTCATGTATTTTTCGAGAGTTTTGAAGTTTTCTTGTTCATTATGGTTGCCCGCGAGTTTTGGACTTACAGGGTCGAAACCTCTGAAGAGGTTTCAGACATACAGGGCTGAAACCTCTAAAGGAGTTTCGGTTGGATCCCTCCGTCATCCAGTGAGACCAAGTTATCTTCGCATTATCGGTTGGAGTCGACCAAGACCTCTAAAGAGATATCAGCCTTTTGTCGGAAACCTCTTTAAAGGTGTCGATCCTATGTTTTTGATACCTTTGAAGAGGTGTCGCCTTAGTTCTTTCGAAACCCGCGGGCAACACTTCTTCAAAAGTGGGGTATGGACAATGTGATTAGCAAGGGTATTTTTAAAATTTTAAAATTAAAAGTGGGTAAGCTAAGTAAAAAATGGGGTAAATGAAGTAAAAATTCAAAACTGGGGTCCATTTAGCTACTGCCTTTTTATTTTTGTTTTATCTATCCCCGTTGGTAGGGTTGTCCACTAAGTTCATTATGGATCTTGGTAGAACAAATTTAGGTCTATTTGAATCCTAGTAGTTATGTCGGTTTATCGGGTATTAGGTTTAACTAGGCATTTTGGTTCGTTGTAACCGACGTAAGTTATATGGGTCTATTATAATCGGTTTGATCAGTTCCAAGAACATTAATATGTTTGTAGTTGCTCATTGTGTGATTGTAAATAGGACAAAGAATTGGTAGATCGAATCAACAAACAATACAAATTCATTAATTGACAAAAGAATGAGATGATTTACAAACTAAGAAATTCCAACAGAATTAATATTTTTCCCTATTTCCTATGAAATCTGAAGGGAAAAAAATAAAAACAGATAAATGAGTATTCTATTTTTTTTTTGGTTAGATCAATGAGTATTCTTTGGCAACTGATCAATATATTTTTATTTAAATTAAATAATTGATTCTTTATCTAATTATAATCTATATTTTTTAGGATTTATTATATTTAAAAAAGTTCAAAGAAAATAAAATGAAAATAAATTACTCAAAAAAAAAAATGATAAAAATATGATACATGGGCGTTACTTTTTATGGGGTGGGGTCCAAGTCATAGATGCGGCTCCCACAATTGAGTAGGGCAAATATTCCAACTTCCAAGAGGTGTGACTTGGTTTGTTAAGATGAGCAAGGGTTACGGGGCTTGAAGAGGTCTTTTGTGTATACTGTGCCTATTCGGATGCCATGTGTAATGTTGTGATGTCGAGGTTTCATTAATATTAATGTAACCAATTTAGTTTAAAATATATCTAACACACTCTAAACGCACACCTTTATTTTTTAATTGTTTATGATATTTTGTTATATGTGATGTCCACACTTGGAGAGACAAGAAAGAACTATAAATAACTAAAAGATAAGGGTGCTCGTCCAAAGTATATATTGTCATTTTATTATTTTCCAAAATATATATCCATCTGGATTAATGCTAGGAAGATGCTACAATGACCCTATAAAGTCACACCATAAAGAATGTAACATGGGGTCAAAGCATCTTTAGTAAGATAGTAAAGGCATCACTTCTCAAAAAGGCAAGATATCGGAAGGTCGCGGTTCAACTCTACTGAAGTAAACAAAAAAAAAAGGTAATGCGGGGTCCTACGTGAAAATGGGTGTGCATACAGTTTCGGCGCATAACGAGGCGTGTATGTTCTAAAGATACAAACCCGTACGCTTACTTTGGATGTGACTTTGATGAGTCCCCTTGTGCTACAGGGGACCAATACTAAAGATTTCTGGGCTCTATACAGGCTGTTAGGACCCGTTTTCCAAATGATTCCCAACCGATCTAGCTCGATCCATGACTCGCCAACCAACTCGATTGTTGAGTTATGAACCGAACTAGTGAGCCTTCTTCCAATCTAACTATTATCATCAATCATTATTCATCAAACAACAATATTGGAAAGGTAAATCATAATTTACACCGAATAGTCCCCTTGACTTTCATGCTTGTAAATTCAATTTTATTTATTTTATTTCTGATTCATTTCATTCTACTTTATTTTATTTTTTTAACTGATTCCAAATCCTTCATCGATTTAAACATTTTAATTATGTCAAGAAAACTCGACATAAATAAGATCCTGTAAATTTATTTATCAAACACATGGATCTATTCCAAACAATTGTGATCAAACTACTGAATAATTTGAATAGAATCTTGAAAACCTTTATCTAGATTCAAAACAATGAGATCCAAGGATCATTTGTTCTCCACGCTCTCTCCTTGGCTCTTCTTTCTTCCTTGTGTTTTCTTTCCTTCGACTCCCGTAAGAAATAATTAAGGGATTTCAAAGATTTAAAATCTTTAACTTCCTAAATAATGAGATTTCAAACCTTTACTTTCCGTAACGGTCTCATCAATTAATGAGAAATTTAATTCTTACTTTCCATATTAGTTATAAAAAAGTCAAAAGTGTAGGCCACTCCGAACTCTAGTGCCTCCTAATCTTAATCTGTGGGCCCACAAGTTTTTTAGTGAATTAGGGTTTCCTAGTTTACACAATTTTGGTATATATGTCTTATTTTGTTTAAAATTAGGGTCGTCACATAGACTATTTATCTGGCTAGTCCCATGGGCCTTAGAATTGCACAACGAGACCACCAGTCTCCCCAACGTTTGGCTGTCGTGGGGAATCGATACCGAGGTCGTGTGCCTAACCTACAGAACCCTCGCCCTTAAAAAATGAAAACTGCATTTAAAATAGGAAGTCGAATTAAATATGGGAGTAAGAAAGTAGTCTATAACGTGTATCCTAAAAAATAGCCAATGTATCCTAATTCTAATTCAAAATACGAAATAGCGTAGAAGTTGCTAGTTTATTTCCTTTAATTTAGGCCTTAATTAATAGGTGTTTTCCTTTTTAGTCGTAATCTATACATATAAAGAGACCACGTTACTTCTTTGTACGTATCAGCAAGTTAAGACCTTAGGAGATGGAGGTGATGAATAATAGAAAATTAAGCCACAACTTTCTCAAAAAAAGAAAATTAAGCCACAACAATCAATCAACGCAGCATGATGAGATGATGAATACATCAGATAATATAGACGAGAAGTATTTCCCGAGGAAATCTTCCTAGAAATCCCGATAAGACTACCAAAGAACATCTCTCATTCGATTTATGTTGGTCTCCAAGTCATGGCATGCTTTAATATCCGACTCTCATTTTATTAAACTTCATCTCAACAAAGCGAGCTTCAAGACGACAAATTTGTCTCTCTTGTTCCTTCTGATATTTTTCATCTCATTGACCCTGAGGCTTCTCTTGCATTATCATACCCATTCAATCCTCACGGGGTTGATTTGGATTTCTGTGTCATGGGTTCTTGCAACGGATTATTATTATTAGTAAACAATAGGTACCTAATGGGGTTTGGAATCCAACCACACGAGAATTCATAAATATACCTTCTCCTGTGCCTCCAATTATGCATTGTTTAGGGGATAATTCTCCGTTCTATGGATTAGGTTATGATTCAAACACGGACGATTACAAGGTCGTCTCGATCATGCAGGATAGATGGGGAGTAGTCGAAGCCAAAATCTTTTCTACTTCATCATGCACTTGGACAACAATCAAAGGCTGGTATACTGGTAATGCTGTTAGCCACATGCCATTTTTTAATTTTGATGATGGTTTTGATAATTCGGAAGGGAAATTTGTGAGGGAAGCTATTTATTGGCTGGGAGAGCTCAATGAGGAGAAAAGAGCGTTAATAGCTTTTAATTTAGAACGTGAAGAGTTCAAGGAGATTCAATTGCCAGAGCCCTCAGTAAATCGTCGTGAATATCATGCAAAATTGAAGGCATGGAGACAGAATCTTTGCTTGTTTGCCAGAAGCAAAAGCTTCCCTCACCCATACGAGATATTTGTGATGAAAAGAGACTCGTCGTGGTCTAAGTTATACAACATTCCAACTGGATCGTCACTGATGGTGATGACATCATGGAAGGTAGTGGGGGGTTCTAGTGACAATGGCAAGGTCTTATTGCAGGGAGAGCAATGTAATGTAATTCAATACGACCTTGAGAGTGGCATGGTTGAGGAGGTTGGGCGTCATGAGTATCATACGATCCTTCAAAATTTCTTGAAAAATGCAAGCAAAAGAGATTTTATACGTACTGCACGTGCATATGTCCCGACCCTAGTCCCAATCAACCATAAACATTCGACATCAACTGTATATCACAAAAAATATCAGTAGCTAGCTAGAACGGGCAAAACAAGAATTAATGTTTGTTATATCAAATATTTGAATGTGGTGATTTATATATGAAAGACAATTTTATGACAATTCAAGCTATTTATTACAATCGAATATTAAACCAAATAATATTTTTAATTGAATCAAAGAAAACAATATTGAATCACGACAATTGGTGTCTTCAATGTATTCTCCTTCAAAACTCACAATAATCTCTCACAACTCTCTTGAAAATCTAAAACTAAGGTTTGAAATAATAAAACTATGATAATGTGTGGTGGTCTTTCTATTTACCGCGTCCTAGCATCTATTTATACCCGTAAACATGCTTAAAGTACAATTAGAAACCCTAAAAAGCAACCTTAAACGAATTAGAAGTCCAAAACTTTCTATGTTCTTAACTTGATGTTTGTTAAATGACTCCACACCGCCTGTGTTGATGGAAATGCCACCACTGCGCCAGACTTTCTCTCTTATTTTATCTCTCGGTGCTACCTGACGCTCTATTGGCACTGTCTGTGTATTCTCATGACTGCATCATGTATATGCCACGACTGCGTTACGCCACCTGTGTTGGCCTGATGACGCCAACTGTGTACTCACAGCATCGACTTCTTTTTTGTGTTTTTTCTTCATTTTTCTTCATATAATCCTTCCTTTGCCTATTTTATATCTTGTAGATCTGAAAGCACATAAATACCATAAATTAGAGGTCATTTCGGGATTTTTAGACCAATTATGTAACTAAACTAGTCTTATATATAAGTCTAATTATGAACTTATCAGTTAGGAGGGCATTAAGCTACACTCTTGACATGGTTTAGTGTTCAAGGGTTCACCCGTTAGCCGTAGTTGAGATTTAGTCATTAGATACTTGGTTACACATGTAGTTCTTGTCCCTATTTTAACTGATGGTTTAATTCATGATTTTCTCTTACAAGTCAGTTGTAATTTATACTTATGCCTGTTTATTTATGCTTGTTTACTTTCTTGATATGTTTAACGTGAATTACCTACATTCATGCATGTATATCTTTTTGTTTCCAGATGTCTTACTTGTCTTGTAGTCTTTTATTTGTTTACTTCATGAATATTGTGTGGACTTCTCTGGGATTTTAATCACTGGACGCATCATTTGTTTTTGTTGGATGTCTGAGTGCAGATCCTTTTACGAGTAAGGGCAAGGAAGTGTTAGGCGATTATCTCTAAACTTGTCGGCGTTTGACATACACACTTGTAGGTGTTTATTTTTTGTATTTTGTTTTATTTTGGATTCAGGGGACTGGAGAGAAACCTATACTTGTATATTCATATTTTGATTATCTTGTCGCCTTATATATACGGTACCTTATTCTAGTCTTTCCATAGTAGGTTGTTGTTATTTATAAATGAAATCACTTTACTATACATATTACCATTTAATACAAGACTTTCACTAAAGAATAATATATTAAATCATTGAATTTACTAACTTAACAAATTTAGATTGCTTAACTATTAAACATTGAATAACTGGTTAAGTTAGGTTTGTTGGAAAACGTGTAAGCAACCTGACAAGTCGCAGGTTGTCATTAATAGGAGTGTCTAACATGGCAGAACTTAGTGACTTAGCTGACGACATGGCGGTGCCCAGAGTCGCCTTAGAATTTTGGGCCACCACACCTGATATACCAAAGTATGGTTTAGTTAGGTTCGGTATTGAGTACATATATTTCTTTTCATTTCTACATGCTTTATTTTCATGCGATTTTCTTCTTTTACTGTCTTTTCAATTTTGCATGATTTGTAGGCATTGTTTATTGGCTTCCTTTAAATGCTTGGTGGTTTTCTCTAGGATTTTACTCAATGGGCTCGTCATCATTTTGGTTGATGACCGAGTGCAAATCCTTATACGAGTAGGGGTAAAGGGATTCTAGGCGACTATCTTTAAGCTCTCGCCAGCTATCCAAGACACCGCCAGCTATCCGAGACACACTCGTAGTGTTTACTTTTGATATTTTGATTAGGGAGCAGCTAAAACGACCTCACTAATTGCTAAATGTACCCCAATTTTTTTAAATTACTCAACTACCCTTCTATTTACTTACCATACCCCACTCCCCCCTTACCCTAGCCACCTCTCTCAAATTGTACTCACAAAAAACTGATCAAATCCGACGAAACTCGAGCAAAACAACATGAATTCGACGACGTGGGTGCATTCATTATCTCTTTTAGTGTCGATTTCGAGGTTTTTTATGGATTTTTTTTTCTTTTTGAGTCATTTTGTTTGTGAATTTATTTTTGGGTTTAGGGCTTCGATTTGAGGCTTTAATCTTGCATTTTGAGTACAAAGTGATTTCGAGTAAAACCCATTTTATTTCCATTTTCATGTATTTTTTGGGAGTTTGGAAGTTTTTTTGTTCATTCTGGTCGCCCGTGGGTTTCGAACTAACAGAGCTGACACCTCTAAAGAGGTGTTGCATGAACAGAGCAGAGACCTCTGAAGAGGGGTTTGTCCGATACTTCTAAAGAGGTTTCGGCTGGATCCCTCCGTCACCCACTAAAATCAAGTTATCTTCGCATTATCAATTGGAGTCGGCCAAGACCTCTAAATAAGTGTTGGCCCTGTTCGTTAGACACCTCTTCAGACGTGTCTGCTCTGTTCATCCGACACCCGTGGGCAAAGGTATTGGGGTAAGGTTGAAGGTGATGGATACACGAAGTAAAAAATGGGGTATACTAAGTAAAAAGTGGGGTACATTTAGCAATTAGTAGGGTCCATTTAGCTACTCTTTGGATTACTTTCCAGTTACTTTGGGGACTTTAGAAACACTTGTATATGTATATGCTTATTTGTTTGTTTAAGGTGTTGCAAGATATACATGTGATACCTTATTTCCGGGTTATTCACTATAGGTTAACACTGAAAACACTTAATTTATGTTATCTTCCATGTCAGTTTTAAGAATTTCGCTCATTTTAATGTTAAATTGGGAAAAATTACATCCGTACGGTTTTTTTTTTAATTCGTAAATTATTGTGATTTTCTTTTTTATTCTTTAATTAAAGTATATCGCCTTTTCAAAAGGTGACGTGGCGCACCAACACGAATGGCGCCTTTTGTAAAGGCGTCATTCATGTTACGTGGCGCCACGTTGGATTGCATGAATATATATAATTATATATATAATATATATTATATATATAATATATTATATATATATATATTATATATAAAATATATATATATAATATATATTATATATATTATATATATTATATATATATTTTATATACCCGTCGCCATTTCATAAAAATCACCACCTCACCGCCACATCACGCCACGTCATCGTCAATAACGCCTTTACTAAAGGAGATATACATTATTTTTGAAATTTTAAAGAAATTTACGAATTTAAAAGAAAACCAACCCTACTTTTTTAATAAGCCCCTCTCCCTCTCGGTTGTTCCCTCTCTCTCTCTTGGCTCACAAACTCAACCCAAACATACACATAGTTACACTGCCACTTGTGTTCGCCGCCGCCGCTGCTGCCTCCGTTCGCCGTCGCCGTCGCCGTCGCTACTGCCTCTCTCGATCTCCCACACACTCTCTTCCTCTCTCTCGCACTACCTCACTGCTCTCACTACCTCTATCCCTCTCCCTCTTTTAAACACTTAAACACCCCTCACCGTCCCCAACCAACATTCAACCCCCCATTGACGACCTTAGGTTGTCGATAGGGGGGTTGTAGGGGGTGCTTGCAGAGATTCTCTGCATGCATGCAAAGAATCTATGCAACGCGTCACTGCTCTCACTGCATGCGTGGTGTCCTCCCATGTGGCATCCCACGCGTCACTGCTCTCACTGAATGCGTGGTGTCCTCTCACTGCATGTGTGGTGTCCTCCCATCCCATGTGGCGGACCTAACACGAATGGCGCCTTTACAAAAGGCGTCATTCGTGTTGGTCCGCCACGCCATTCGTGTTGGTTCGCCACGTCACACGAATGGCGCCTTTACGCCTTTTGTAAAGGCACCATTCGTGTTGGGCCATGTGTGTTTCACGCTAATTACACCTTTTTGAAAGGCGATATACTGTAATTAAATAATTAAAAAAAAACCACAATAATTTACGAATTTAAAAAAAAAAAAAAAAAAAAAAAAAAAAAAAACCGTACGGATGTAATAGGGCCGAGGGAGAGAGGAAGAGAGTGTGTGAGCCGAGAGAGAGAGGGAACAACAGTCAGGAATATATATTATATATATAAAATATATATTATATATATAAAATATATATTATATATATATAATAAATATATATTTTATTTTATATATATATTCCTGTCTATTTTATATATATATATATATATAAAATATATATATATATTATATATATATATTGTTTTATAATATATATTATAAAACTTAAATAGATTAGCGACGGGGAGCCCGTCGCCAATCCATATTTTATATATATTAAAAATAGATTGGCGACGGGCTCCCCGTCGCCAATCCATATTTGGCCCTCCACGAATGGTGCCTTTTGTAAAGGCGCCATTCGTGCGCCACTTCACACACGTCACACTTAATAACGCCTTTAGTAAAGATAAAATACATTATTTTTAAAATTTTAAAAAAATATACCTTATTTAATGAATTTTAAAGTAAAACAACCTTACTTTTTTAATAACCCCATTAAATTGCTTGTAAAATACTTAAAAACTACTAAGTTGACTTAAATAAGACACAGATCAAGGATAAGGTCGTGGGCCATAAGGGCAAGTGTGCGGTGGCGTGCATGATTGGTGACGTGTCCGATGACTTGGCGGTACATTTTTGCCTCGGGATTTGGAGTCGTCACAGTAGGTTTTGGTCACACAGATCTACGACTAATAGTATTTGTCTCAAACCTAAGCGACTAAGCCACTATAAGACCGATACATAAAGATTTAAATACCAAAGACGTGGCACTTTCATTAGCCACATCAACTGAACTTAACGAAAAAAATGATGAAAGGACCAAACATGCACTTTTATAAATGTTAAATAGGGACCAAAAGCAAAATCAAATGCAAAGTTCAACGACCAAATAATATATTTTTCCTTTATTTCTTGTCATGGTTTTAGTTAAGGAAAATGCTATAATACCCCAGAATGGGCACGCATGACGAATACTCTACCTAGTCAGCATGTCTTGGACCCACATAAAAGTTGTTTTTCCTTTTCTTTTCTTTTTTTGAAAATTCCTTTATTTTTTTTCTTTTCTGCTTTAGTTAGTTGTTGGGTAAAACCGTTATATTTTAGTTGACTATTTGGTACGACCCACTGACTTCAGCACTGACAGTCAACTAACTATCTATGTTGAGTCAGCTGTGTGCCCCAGTTTCATGCTCTAGTTGAACATTATAGCATTTTCCTTTAGTTAATAATGTGTCTTTGTACTATTGTATTCTAAATATTTGTCAAGAGGATTGTAACGGCCCGAAAAATATGTTATGTTTATGTGATGACGCGTATTTACGAGAATGGTAACGTCAATTTATGAGTAGGGTTCGCCTCAGAAAACGTGTCAAACAGGGGTTGGGCGGACGAAATATGGGTATACGAGGTTGGGAAACTATTTTCGTGGGCAACGGCAAATAAAATACAATAATTAATTAATCCGAGAAATTGTTCGGGTCGTTAATATTCATTTGCGCGCAACGATGTGAGTCGTGGTGCATGTTGGGCGCAGAGTCGCTCAAGATAGGCTCATTATTGAGTTAAATGAGAACGAAATTGGTACAAGGCCTTACCTAGAGTTTTGTGTCAATTGGAGGTAGTCGAGGTTAAGATTAGGTCTAAATTGGTGCAAGTTTGGTTAAGTATAGTAAAATAATTGGTCTATAAATGTTTGGTATGTCGTGGAAAAAGTTATGATATTTGAGATTTTGGTGTGACAAAGACTAGTGTTCTGGACATTTTATAAAGATGGACTATTTCACCAAGAGTTTGGCTTAATTTGGTGAAAAATTGGATCCAAAACGAGTATCAAATGTCAAAAATATGTCAAAATAGGGATTTATGTGAATTAATAAATGAAAAGAAATTAAGTTGCTCAAGCAGGCAGCTGAAGTTTTACATATAAATAAAAAAACAAATTGAACGACTTGTTTTTTCAATAGAAGCATAAGGTTTGTTGAAACCTAAACTTCTCTATTTCTCCTCTCGCACACGGAGCTCTGTATGTTCAATTTTTGTCTGATTTCTCTCCACAAAATAGTATAGCATCGCGAGACTGTCGGTTTGAGCTAAGTTTCTACGATGGAAATGAGGGATTCAACTTAAAATTTGGTAAAATCTCAATTCATGGCATCTTTCTTCAATTCAATTTGAATTCTTGCAATTTTTAGGTTTATCTTGTACGATGTTGATGAAAATTGGTAGGATTTGTTGTGAATTGATGTATTGATTTGCGCCAATTTGGAATAAATTCCACCGGCGTAGGTTAAGGTTTTATGTAATTTAAAGTGATGCAACTTAGTTGGTAACGGTTTTGAAGTTATTTTTGTAGCTAATACTGATATAAATTGAGATTATGGATAAATTGATTATTGGTTTTGATCCAATTTGATTCCATGGGTTGTGGAAATATATTTAATTTGATGTCGAGTAATTTTCAGGCGTGGATTATTGAGATTTGAGGATTTAACTGCAAAAAATACTGATTTGGAAAAGTTTTCTCAGTTCAAAATATATAAAGTTTGCTTAATTGACAAGCTATATTGGAAAATTCATAACTCATCTATTTTTTTATCCGATTTGAGTGTACTACAAATTTCTTTTTGGTTAGTATGAAAAATATTGAGGTTTTCAAGGTTAAAAAGATATCCTAAGTTAGCCAGTTGAAAGTTAGTTGAAGTTATAAATAATTATTTTTGGAACTAGCTCTCGAGCGTACTTTGGTCGCAGTTTTCACGAGGTTTTGTGATTTGGCTTCACTTGAAGGTTGACCATAATATAATTAGCTATGCAAGTAAGCTATTGGAACCAGTTTCAATGTGATATGACGCTCTGGGACTGAAAAGTTTGTTGAAAGTTGGTTGGTTGTAAGTAAACTAGTGCTTAGTGGACTGGTAACGAGCGCACGCGATCAATTTGGGTGACGTGTGATAGCCGCAAGCGCAGAGTTTCACGTTATACAGTGAGTAAAACCAACCGAAGTATTTACATTATTTCATTTGTGCAATTACTTGGCTGTTATCTTTCTTAAGCAGTATTTCTTGGTGAAATATGAGTTCTTGAATTATGTTTGTGGTATCTATCCTCGGTGGATTATCGGTTTGATTTTCTTGAATTCCGAATTAGTGGTCCTTTGGGTCTAAGTGGGCGATGTGGTGGTCACAGGTTCGGTGAGTCTACTTAGTGATCTCTCTCACTACCGTGATTACACGGATTCTGAATGTGCCTAAACCCGTAGTTTAAGAGATGGAAAGTCTGACCGTGAGTTGAACTATATGTGGGCTACGGTATTGTGACTCATTCTAAACTTTCTGGTGATTTGTTTAGGTCCAATATCTGTCTAGAAAGTCTGGTTGCGTACTGTGTGTTGCAATCTGATGGACTTGAAATACTTACATGTCTTTTTGCTTTGTGCTCTCGACATTCATTTATTGTTAATGTCTCAGTAATTCATTATCATGCAGTTCTTATTATCTTTTTGATATCCACGCATGATACTTGATTAGCCGTTTATTTGACATTTGAAATTATGTTGAGACTCCACTAGGTTATTACTGTTATACTTTCTGTACTCACCTCCCTTTTTATGACGGTGGGTGTAGCCTCGTCATATTGCAGGATTGAGTAGGTAAATGACTGGCAATAGGCGATCAAGGTTGAGAAAAGCTAGGTGATTTGCTCTCGCTTATTGGGTAGTTCCAATGTATTATATATATATATATATATATGTGTGTGTGTGTGTGTGTGTGTGTGTGTGTGTGTGTGTGTGTTTCAAATATAAGGATATGGGGTATGAGTGATCTTGGACATGTATGCTATGATTATTCTCCTCTGGTTTAATATATGATGTTGTTATACATATGCGGGGTTTCCACACTCTAGGCTGTTCTGACTAGAGTATTAGGGTTATTGTTATTAGTTTGAGTGTCATTTGCTTCTGTTGTAATATTGAATAACTCACTAATATTGAATAACTCAATTTAATTGGCTTAATAAATAGATAATGATAAGGAAGACTGACTAGGTTTACGTTGACTGCGCGAGTGTTGACTCGGGGTCTACGTAAGTCTAGGTCGAGCGGAGCCCAATATAGGGTTGTGGAATTGGGGTCATTGATTGTCATATTATTTCATTGTTACAGTCATACTTCTTCAAAATCAACTTTGTGGCAACCGAATGTTTGTTTGAACAATTAAAAGTAGCGTATCAGTGTATATATTTGTCAAGGTAATTCTATGTTTTGGTCATGCATATTCTATTCAACGTACAGACCCATCATGATCCATGAAATTTCTATTTTACTTCAAAAGAAAATAAAAATCCCAATCCAACATTTCAAACAACTAAACATTTCTTTAAGCAAAGTTATAATCACAATTTAAAAATCATTACTACAGGCGCTTCATTATAACTTAAATTAAATACTTTTTATACATTTACCAAAAAATAAATAAATAAATAAAAATACTTTTTATACAATTTGTGACAGGTCAATCCGACAGGTCAATCCTAAGTAAGTATATTTGAAAACTTACGTAGCTTAGGACACAAATGTTCCTACATAGCCAAACCCTATTATGAAAAAGGCTCCTGCTTGCAACAACAGATAGATGAAGAAAAGATCTCTTCCATAAGAAAAATTATGGTTTGCACAGTACAACAGAAACAGGCCCATCAGTATCTCCAAGAAGTAAACCCTGTTTAGCAATCGAAAATCAAAAGTCAAGGATTTAAATGTTGAGGGATTCAAATTTTTGAAAGTTTTTGAGTTCATTTGAAATATTCCATGCAACCTTTGAGGTCATGGTAAAACATAATTTTTAGGTTTCTTTGCACAGTGTCCAAAGCCAGCACTCGACTAATGTGTGGACTGGCCTAACTATAGGGCAGATATATAGGGGGAGTACTGTATAGTTTTGGTTAATGAGCATCGAGTCTCATCCAGTCAACTAATCAATCTCCCAATTCTCGCAAAATAAGATTTAAAATATGCCATATCCATGAAATGAAATATAAAATCTAACCTTTCGCCGCAGCGGAATTTCACGATGCGACTGGTTTCAGCACCACACAATCCGCAAATCCTTCTTCTCTTGCTCTTTCGCTTGATAGTGTTCCCTAGCTTCTCAGTAACAACCCATTCGTTTACGCGGTTTCCCTCTAGGAGACCTATAATGGCTGCTTTGCTTCTATGAAGTGACATTACATTCTCAAATAGTATCCAAAAAACAATCAAATGAACAGACCTGGTAAAGAACAAACAAGACCCATCTAGCAAATTAACCAATTAATCAATATGTACATATGTATTTTACAAATTAAGCACATCCAAATTAATTCAAGTTGGTCAAATATGACAACTATATATGAAGAGAACATTTTGAATTGGGCATGTGTACCTTGGAGTGCTGCCTCCATTGAGGACTGTAATTGCAGCCGGAATGTAAATGGCAATGATCTTAGGGAGATACACTTGAGGAACCACCAAAGTCAGGGGGATAACTATGCAATAGAAGAAGAATGTGACAAAGTGAGCAACTATCTTCCTCACCAAGAAGAAACAGTAGATTACATGAATTTTCTTCCATATTGACACCCTCTGCATTATCAATAAAACATAAATAAAACAACAAAGCGTATGTAGAAGACTTCATGATTAAAGATTGCAAACATCTTAATTTTTGGAGTTCAATCAACTTGAAGAATCAAGCATATATTCTCAATTTCTCACCTCACAATGCAAGATCTCCCTAACCATTTTCCTGAATAGATTCGCGGGACCACATGACCATCGATGTTGCTGAAATCGGTATGCTTTAAATGTGCTAGGAAGCTCATTTTTTACCTATAATATTAGATCAATCAAAGGTAAATATGGTGTGGATTAAAAGAAAAAGGCAGAGAGAGTGGCTCACATGAATGTCTCCTGCATAAACAAACTTCCAACCCTTTAGGCTAGCTCTCACTGCAAGATCCATGTCTTCGACTGTGGTTCGATCTTTCCATCCGCCTGCATCATTTATTGCCCGAACCCTCCACACGCCAGCGGTTCCTGCAATGAAGTCATCGTTCTCATTCATACTAAAACTTGTATGTCATTGGATCAAATTTAGTTACACAAGTGGTAGATGCTACTAGATGTGATCAACCGAATTAAAGCATGCGCCATATCACCGGCTCACCATTGAACCCGAAGAATGAGCAGGTAGAAGAGCCCACTTCTTGCTCCACAGTGAAGTGATAGTCCAGTGACATTTCTTGCAATCTTGTCATCAAACACTCATCTGCATTAACTGCACAAAGAAGTTCAACCAAACTACTCAAATTAGAACTTTATTCATTCATAAGATTAAAATAAGAGGCAGTTGTGATCATCAAATTCATCCTTTCATTTTGATTGAACCAGTCTAGCACTTATTAGTCTTACCAAACTTCCATCTTGCTTGTACCAAGGCAAGCTCACAATTGAGGAGAAGGTAGGGAATGGTCCTCCAGAGGAAGTCAGATTCAGGCTGGAAGTCTGCATCGAATATCGCAACAAACTCGCAATCTGAAACGTATTGTTTCTCTAGTCCCTCGCGAAGTGCTCCAGCCTTGAAGCCATTCCTGTTGTTCCTATTCTCATATTTAACATTGAGCCCTTTGTCTATCCACCTTTGGCACTCTAACTGAACCAATTCCTGTGTTTGGAAACACAAGATAATCTAATGAGTTACAAAAGTGAATTATCAATTATATGTATATCGATAGAAAACTTGACACAATAGAAATTGAAGAAATTTGACAATACAGGACAGACCTACGATAACTTGGATTGCATTGATTAAGATAGATATGAAGATTTTGAAAGAACTCCTTCTATGAATTGGCCTTACCCTTAAAATCAGGTTGGTGGAGTCGTCGAGAACTTGAACAACAAGTCGATCGGACGGCCATGAAAGATTGCAGGCAGCTCCAATTGAAAGCTTGTAAACCTATACATTCAGAACAAGTAAATGAAGTATAAGAAAGATTATTACTACTATATCTAACTAAACAATACTAGTAAGTACATCCAATTTTAGTTATTGTCTTCTAGTTGATGTGTACATTCATGCGTGTTTCATTTGTCTAGTAGCTTTGGTAATGTAAGCTACTTGAGTAAAACAAAACAAGGAGTCTAAATGAGTTGATGCCCAGGAAACAATCAGAAAAGATTTTGGTTTTTTGTCACTACTAAATGGAAGTTGTTTAGTAGACAGCGAGACCTTGTTGGCATTCATAGAAAATGATCTGAATGATCAATGCCAATTAAACATTAGGAGGAACAATTTCACTTAAAATCTAGAAAACCAACTACTACTAGGTGACCTTTTTGAGACACCCCATAGACCCCATAGACAACAAGGTGTTGGTGTTCATTCAATATGCATCGATTTGTGTGCACACAAATATCGTGCAAAAATTAATGGACACCAACAATCAGGTGTCCGTTCCGAGTGTCTCAAAACAGGTCACCAAATTATTTTCTTTATAATGGCCAGACCCCAACTGGATATACAGAGTGGCGAAAAATAAGGTGTTCCCCTAAATAAAGTTGAAAATTTTGTTACCTCCCTCTCATTGTACATAGGGATTTGTACCAACACCTTGGGGTGCTCATAGTTAATCTCTAAATCCCTCTTCATGGATTCTAATTCATACTTATTACTTCTCTTCCCAGTGATCTTCACATACAACAACACAACAGCCATGGAAAGTCTCTCCATGAAGAGCAAAAGTGACATGAGAGCACACAAATGGACTACAAATCTCAAAACAACAATCCCAGGTGTCTTAAAACTCAGCAATGCCCACCACACCCAATTAGTCACTTCATATATCACTCCCATATTGCTCCCTAGAAGCACTAGTGTTCTCATGGTCACAACTCACAATAATGAAGAACAAAACAGAGAAAAACAGGGGAAACAGAGGAAAACAGAACAATGGACCTTATAAAGAGGAGTTTCTACTTGATAGACACATTTGTGTGGATTGGCAGAGTTGTATGTTAAGGTCAGTACTAAATATGTTGTTATGACAGATATTGACAGCTTGAATGACATAAATTGTGTTTGTATTTGTGTGGGTGTGGTGATGTAAGGCACATTTGTATATGGTGAGCATGTAGTACGATGAGATAGCTGATTTAAGGTTTTTTAGGATTTTTGACAAACAAAGAGACACGGTGAGCATGCAAGGAGAGGGAGTGCTACGTATGTCGTTTAAAGCTAGCTGGATTTTTGCTGTGTTTGTTGCCAACCTTGTGAGAGTTAAAGCTTCAGATTGTGATGAGTTCAGTGACTGCATCTACAAATGTGTAGATGTCTCACCAAAAAAAAAAAAAAATGTGTATGTGACCCAAGGTTTGTTCTTCTTTAATGTACGAGTCAGACACATTGAAAAGGAACATTTTTGGGTTTCTTTTTTTGTCTCTTCTTCTGCTGGGTTTACAAACCAAATTGTGATTGTAGAGAGGACTTAACTTGTTTGATTGCTTCAATTAGGAGAAGAGAGTAGTTGCATGTGCAGCAACTGTGATGTTAACTATCGTTTTTATGTTGATGTCAGTATAAGTCGAACTCAAAACCTCCCCAAGTCTTGCCTTTTGGCAAATGATGCCTCGTTTTGTCAGAGATGTGTGGATGAGAATTATAGTCCCATATCGGTTAAGTGAAACATTATAGTAAAATAAAATATAATAATGAAGTATAGAAGTATGGATCTTCCCTCAATTAGTATTAAGATCTTTGAGATAAAACCCCATATATATGAGTTGAAAGTGGTTAAGTTGAGGGCAGTATTGATACTAGTGAAGATCCACCTGAGACCAACCTGGGAGAAGACACCTTTAATGGATTTCAAACTAAGATGAAGTGTTGAAGATGTGTGGACCATAATCATAGTCCCACATCAATTACAGTAAAATTTAATAATGAAGTATATAAGTGTGGATCTTCCCTCAATTAGTATTGTTTGAGATAACGTGCCATGGTTGTGTCCATCTCACCAGATATACTTTGGCGATGTAGTATATATGGATATGGATTCGTTTGATATTAATTAATAGTTCTAAAAAGAAAAACTGATTATAACACTTATTTTTTTGAAGTAAAATAAAATTTTCATTAATCAATATATGGCTTAATATAGAACTAGACATAAAATAAATTGCACTAATAAAAGGTACATTAATTTGTTAATCCTATTTGTTCAAAAGAACATTTAAGTCTCATGAATTTGAAATGAATAAATTCGGGCAATCAAAGGAAATACATGTGACAAGTCTTATTTTGGTTCTATCATTAGAGATTGTATTGAATTGTTAAAAGATATGAGGTCCTATAGAGTTTACTTTGTTCATAGATCAGCGAACTTAATAGCTCATATTGTTGCACAGGAAGTTAGTTTTATGCTTAGTCGAATCGAGTGATGTGATGTACGCCCATTTCTTCCAATGTATTAGCTCATGATTTGAAATGAATAAAGCGTGTATGGCTTCAAAAAAAAAACTAACATGAATTTGGTTGTGATTTCATCTATTATATTGAAACAATATAACAATACTATCATCAACAAACATCTAGAATACATGATAGTACACAAAAACAATAGTAGAACCACATAATGGCAAATAAAACTTCCAACTAAGGAAACTATATATTGAATAAAAAACTTAAAGAAATATACCGATCGAACAACCACACAAATCCGCAAATAATCATCGAGAAAGATATATTGCAATACGCTTCGAGCTAATTTATTTGAAATGTATCGTTGTGAAAAGGGCATTACGCTGAGAGCATCTTCAATGCAACTATGAATTGGGGCGAAAATAGATCTACCTAAAACAAAATAAAAAAAAAAGACATAGAATCCAACGGTTCAACTCTTTAACCCAACAAAAAGAAATTCCTGTCTCGCAATGCAAGTCAATGAAAAAATTACATCCGTACGGTAGTTTTTTTTTAAAATTCGTAAATTATATTGATTTACTTTTTTATTCGTTAATTGATGTATATCGTATTTTGAAAATGCGAAATAGTGCGGACGTGGATGCTCAACTACAAATGGCGCCTCTACAAGAGGCGCCATTTGTAGAGGAGCCAGCCACCTCAACACCTCAACACAAATGGCGCCTCTACAAGAGGCGCCATTTGTACACTCTGTCACCTCAGTACAAATGGCGCCTCTTGTAGAGGCGCCATTTTATCCACGTCACCACACCACCACGCACACCACATCACCATATCACAACACATACAAATGGCGCCTCTACAAGAGGCGCCATTTTATCCACATCACCGCCACCACACATACCACCGCCACCTCACGTCTCCCACACATACTTACCGCCACCTCACCGCCACCTCACGCTCTCCCACGTTAAGCCCACACCACATCACCACGCACACCACATCACCACACATACCTCACCGCCACCTCACATCTCCCACACATACCTCACCGCCACCTCACCGCCACCTCACGCTCTCCCACGTTAAGCCCACACGCATCCACGTTCCACCATACACACACCACGCGCTTCACGTACTATGCATGCACTACACACACATGAAACACACACATGAAAGCATGGCATGGTCATGCATGCATGTCGCTTGCATGACCAATCGACATGCATGCGTGGTCATGCATGCGTGACCAATCGACCACGCATGCATGCATGCGTGGTCACGCATGCATGCGTGGTCATGCATGCATGACGCATGCATGCATGCGTGCGTGGTCACGCATGCATGCATGCGTGCGTGGTCACGCATGCATGCATGCATGACGCATGCATGCATGCATGCCGTGAACAGCATGAATGGGTGGGATGCGAGAGTGGCGTACACGAGAGTTCACGGGTGGGGAGAGAATCTCTGCAACCACCGCCCCCTACAACCTACAACCCCTATCGAGGACCTAGCCTAATCAATGCAGCGTTGAATGTTTGTTGGGAGGGTATTTAAAATAGGGAGAGAAAGATCAGTGAGGTTTTCGTGGTGATAAGAGAGGGATAGAGCAGAGGAGCAAGAGAAAATAGAGAGGAAGAAAGTGTAGAGAGAGTGTGAGGGAGATCGAAAGAAAGAGTGTGTGGGAGATCGAAAGAGGCAACCGCGATCCGCGAAGGTGACGGCTACGACGCGACGGCGACGACGAAGGAGGCAAGTAAGTGGAAGTGGAAGTGTTTGGGTTGAGTTTGTGAGCAGAGAGAGAGGGAACAAAGAGAGGGAGAGAGTGAGAGAGAGAGAGAGAGAGGTGCTAGAGGTGTCACGAGAGAGAGGTAAGGAGTGAGAGTGTGAGAGATGGCGTGAGAGAGAGAGAGGAGGGTGAGAGTGCCGTGAGAGAGAGAGGGGGAGAGTTTGTGAGAGAGAGTGAGAGGTTGAGATGTGGTTTGTGAGAGAGAGAGAGGACGAGATAGTGAGAGAGAGAGAGACGAGATAGTTAGAGAGAGTGAGAGAGAGAGGACGTGATAGTGAGAGAGAGAGAGTGAGAGAGTGAGAGAGTGAGGTGGTGTGAAAGAGAGAGAGGTCGAGATAGTGACAGAGGGGGAGAGTGAAAGTGTGTCGAGAGAGAGAGAGAGAGAGAGAGAGAGAGAGAGTGAGAAAGAGAAAGAGGGGGAGAGAGTGGGGAAGAGTGTGAATAAACAGAGAAAGAGTAGTGTGTGGGTTTGGGTTTGGGATTGGGTTGAGTACGTTAGGTTTACGAGAGAGAGGGAGAGAGTGTTTGTTTTGATGTATTTAGCAAACGATTCTATGTGGGGAGAACCGATATTTTTAATTATTCTTTTTATAAATATTTTGTTGTTGTTTCATTTCAATAAATTAACTAATTTTTTTTTTCACAGGGAATATTAATCTTTTTTTGTAGGTAAAAGAATATTAAATTGAAGAACAAACCGGAACAAAAATAGTAAGAACAAAAATTTATTTATTTATTTATTTATTTATTTAATATATTTATAGTGTAATAGATTTTTTTAAGAAAATGTGTTTATTGCATGGTGTGTGTAATTTAAATATTTTGTTTTTAAATAGTTAGTAAAGAATGTGAACATCATAGTTAACAAAATATTACAAATATTAAACCCTATAGAAAAATTAATTTTTTTTGTAGTGGTGGTCGTATTTTATTGTGTGTAGTGATAAATGCATGATAATTATTTGGCACATTTTACAAGTGAGTGGCAAATCGACCCAAAGATAAATATTATCTGTGTTATTTATTATCGGTGTTTGATTATTGCGACAAGATATCAATTATAAGTTAGTATTAATGTAGTGTCCTGTATACACTATTAGTCGCCTCACCATCTCCAACAACGACAAGAAGGAAAAAATCTTTTACTTACAAATTTAATTTGTAAGTAAAAGTGTTAAAATTGTAAGTAAAAGTTTTTACTTACAAAATGTCGTTGGTAAAAACATCGTAAGAATAGAGTCGTCGGTAAAAGTTTACACTTACAAACGTAATCGTAAGAATAGAGTCGTCGGTAAAAGTGTATAATATGTATTAATAAAATTTCTATTCGTTTTCAATAATATTCATTAATATAATTACATTTTTTATTTGAATATTATTTTGTTTAATTTTTGTGCCTTTCATTATTATTTCACGTTAATTTAATGAGTTTCGTTTTGGTATAAAAAATTTAATGAGTTAGAGAACTTAAATAAAATACGCTTAAACTTAAATAAAATACGCTTATTTATTCTTGATTATTGTTTTGATCAGTTTTTCATCAATTTGACAAACTTTGTCTTATTCGGGAGCCCAAAAGCTAGCTAGAGTAGATTTAGTTGGGTAACCAAACAATGTTCCAAAGCTCATTCAACCAACAACTAGAAAGAGAAGAAAAAATAAAGTTAGACAGTTTAAAATTCATTTATAATTTTCTTCATTAAAAAAATTAAAGAAATTAAAAAAATAGAATACAACCTTCAAAAAAGCCATTGGATGTTTGAAGCTTGTAGTGAACATCGCAAGTAACAAAATATGTAATCTCGCATTCACAAGTGTCCTCACTCGCTCTCTAGTCTTGACAGAGAGACTATAGACGCGCGCCCCGTCCGGATATAGTTATTTCCAATTATTCGGTCAACCATCGTACAATGAAAAAATCATGTCACTACTCATCTTTAAATACGTCGGTCCATTCTTCTCCTTCTTCTCTCGCCACGACCATGAAAGGAAGTAGCTCACTTGCTAACCGTGACCGCAATTGATCATATTCGAACTCACTATCTACCACTTGAAGCTTCGATAACTACGATCAAGAATAATAACATTATAGACGATATATTTAGTAAAAACTATCGTGCCTCAAATCCTCATTTTGATCATTTCTTCGCTTGATATATATGTAATTTTTTTACATTATCAATGCGGTAAATTATGTAGGTCATGGAAGGTAGGAACATCCCGTTTCACTTTTATGCATTTGGAGAAATTGTTAAGGTTTCGCAAGGCATTGAGTACAAAGAGACTCCCCCATCAATGACCATGATTATTAAGTTTGGAACGAGTAAACATGAGTTGATGGATCACGTGTATAACGCGTTTGATATTTCGTCCATCGAGACTCTCATTACGATGACGTATCGTCACGTAATAACTCATCCATCGGTTCACAATATTTTATCCCCGTGTCGTTGCACGACGAGACCCACTTCGAGTTGATGTGGTCAACAAAGTGGCGAATCTACCATTATCGCGAAGGTAGAGATTTATTTAACCTTCGAGCCAATCGAGCCTTATCAAAATTCTACCGTACATTCACAAGTGGTAGAAGAAAATGTGGGCATGACATGCCCCGCATCAATGATGGAAAGATTACGTATGCAATCGCCTATAGGTGATGTTGTGCAAGATAGATTTGTTACTTCGATTGATGATGACATTAGCGCCCCAAAGTGATGACCGTAACGAGGACCACGACAACGACATTGACGAGGACGTATGTCCCCTCGAGGATGCTTTGCGCCATCTCGTTAATTGGGAAAGTATAAATGTTGTTACGAGACGACCCAACCTACGAACCTCCAGGGGCGGAACACTTGCAAGATGATGAGCAATTTGCAATTGACGAGGAGGAGTGGATGGAAGAAGCAAGCGATGAAGAAGATTACCAACCATTGCACGGTGTATAATGAAATTGATTGGGAAGTGGCTAATTCTACCGCAACCCAACATTCTCATCATTCGATCGGATGGGACATGCCTAATTTTCATTGGAAACAGGAATGTGCTTTGACAATAAGAAAGACTTGCAAAGATGCCATAAAATTGTGGCATGTTAACAACTTTTGTCAATACCTTGTTATGGAGTCAACTAAAACCTTATGGGCATTGAAGTGCGAAGTGCGCCGGAAGGCTGGGTGCATGTGGCGTCTCCGTGCTTTTTTGCGAAAGAAGAAACAATTGTGGGAGATCACTCGGTTAGACGAGCCGCACAGTTGTATAAATCCCGGCATAGAACGCAAATCATGCCCAACTCGACGCCAACATGCTTGCACGTGAGATACAAAGCGTTGTCGAAATAGATCATGCAATTGCTATCAAGGCCTTGAAAGAAATGATTAAGCTAAAATACTCACATGATGTTCCCTACAAGCGAATGTGGGATGCTAAAAGGAAAGCAATTGCAAATGCATTCGGAGATTGGGACGCGTCATATGCTACGTTACCAAGATGGTTGGCGGTGTACATAATAAGAGCCCAGGGACAAAGATTGAGTGGTCACATAGACAATGGGTGCAGATGAGATCGGACAGAGCATCCTCAATTTCGTCGTGTGTTCTTCGCATTCGAAGCATCAATCGAAGGGTTCAAACATTGTAGGCCTCTTCTACGATTGACGCGACATTCTTGTATGGCAAATACAAAGTGGTAAGCTAATGATTGCCCTATCTGTTGATGGTAATGGACATCTACTTCCAGCTTGCATTTGCGATTACGGAAAACGAATCAACCGACTCGTGGGGTGGTTTTTGAGAATGTTGCGCAAACACGTGACCGATAGAGATGGTATTTGTATTATTTCGACCGTCACTCGGCATTCTCGAGGCCGTTAACACACCAAAAATGGTTTTTGTCCACCAAGAGGATACCATCGTTATTGCCTGCGACACTTGACCAAGTAATTTTAACACGCATTTCAAAAATGATTCGTTGAAGACTATCCTATCTCGAGCTCGCCGGTCAACATCAAGTGAGAAAATTTGATGCATGCATGGAGCGTTTTGCTTATTTGTCATCGGAAGTCCTCGGTGTCTTCAATATGTGAATGCCATTCCCAAGGAACTCGGACTCAATCGCATGATGGAGGCTGCGCACGGATGGATGAATTCTAACGGGGTTGGTATGTATTCGATAGTAGTTACGTTTGTTATCCTATATGTGTTTTCACTGTGCTGATATTACTGACACGGCATTATCTTACCATTGTAGAATGTTTTAACGGTGTATTGAAAGGGGCACGATTCTTGCCGATAACAGCAATGGTGCAAATGATTTACTACAGGTTGGTGACATACACCAACCGACGAAAGGAGGAAATCGACGAAGCCATATCGCACGGGCTCAATTACACGAGATATGCCATGGATAAAATTGCATATTATCAACAATCTGCAAGGAGACATTACGTGACATTGATAAATCGCGACACTGGTGAGTTTGAGGTGCTCACTGGACGTCATGGCGATCGTATGCATAAAGGCAACAATACACAAATTGTTATCCTGAGGAACTGGTATTGCAATTTTAATAAATGGCAATCGTTTGGTTTCCCTTGCTCACACGTGTTGGCTGCATGTGCTCATATTCGAATTGATTATACACAATTTATTGAGAAATACTACAGGATGGACGTGTACGCACGATGCTACTCCTCTCAATTCAAAGCCATCCCCGATGAGAAGTATTGGCCAACTTTTGCGACGAAGATTTTACCGATCCTAGGTGTAGACGTGGCCGAGGAGACCAAAGGGAACACGAAGGCAAAATGAGATGGATCTTCCTAATGTTTCGAGGACCTTGCGATGTGGCATATGTCATCAAGAAGGACATAAACGAAGAACATGTCCGAATAGAGATCGTGCTCGAGTCCCTACTAGGAGGAACCGTTGCGGCGTTTGTCGTGCGTAGGACATAACAAAAAAAATTGTCCATCCATATCTCAACCCCAACCACCCAATCCAAACCAATGAGAGGATTTGTATTTAGTTTGTAAACGGTGTCGCTTGATAACTTCATAACATTTATATTAATATAGTATAACCTTATGTTACGTAAAGTAATAGATACGTATTTGTTAATGTTATAACTCATAGTAATGATTTGTTGTGAGTTTTAAAACTACTCGACCAATTTGTTTAATCACACAAGCTTGATTAAATGTAGTACACATGGAACCAGGACCATCTGATCCTTCTCTTCTACGCCTCCAATCTACACACAGTCATCGCAAGTCCGGAGGGGTCGGTATATGCATTTAACATGTATGTGCATAATATTTATGCAAAAACGTTTAATACACATATATATCGACATATTTTTCAATTGTAAGGTACATGATACAATGCGCGTGCGAAGAAGATGGGTGTTGTTGATCGACGGATTAATTACCATTCTCGAATGATCCCTTACCTACGATCTAGTGGATTTTATGGTGTCTCACGTGTAGGATTTTTAGACTTGATCGGGCTTTGATCACCGCTTTCATTGAGAGATGGCGTCCGAGACACATACGTTCCACATGCGTTGCGGCGAGTGTACAATAACACTCCAAGACGTTGAGATTCAGCTCGGGTTACCAATTAATGGTATGCCCGTGATCGGAAGCACGATGTCGACTATCTCGCGGTGTGTGAAAGACTACTTGGTGCGAGACCTGGACCACTTCACGTAAAAGGGAATAGAGTTCGTGTTTCATGGCTCGAAGACAATGTGCCACCTATAGAGGATAACAGCAATGAGGAAATGGTTCGACGTTATGTTCGTTCATAC
This sequence comes from Stephania japonica, assembly GCA_039657345.1. Lineage (NCBI taxonomy): Eukaryota > Viridiplantae > Streptophyta > Magnoliopsida > Ranunculales > Menispermaceae > Stephania > Stephania japonica. The sequence continues at coordinate 44,176,166 of CM077560.1, read as the reverse complement.
ATTCTACAACTTATTGGTGGTTGTGTGTTCGCTGACAAGTCGAATCAATATGTTCATTTGATGTTTCTTCCGTTGCTCGAGGACCTTCAAACAGCTGGACAATATAGTTGGGGAAGTGCATGTTTGGCATATTTATACAGGGAGTTGTGTCGTGGATCTCGCTCTGGTGCGCACGAGGTCGCTGGTGCGACAATTCTTATACAACTATGGGCCTGGGATAGATTTCCATTTATAGCACCAAGGCGCAAGCCCGTTCCTGAGGTCGACCTCGAACGTGTGATGGAGTAGACATGCCCAATGACGTTCCTTTGGGATATCGGTAATAAAAATGTTTCTCATGTTATTTTTAACAATTCATTGGGTCTTTTTAATTTACGACAAATTTATTGTTTTGTATACGATGGATAGTTGCATTTTCTCGTAACTAGGACTCGCCACACACGTTGTATCATCATTTCGTGATGCACTTGACACGCGAGGGAGAATGCCGTGTGAGTGGCAACCATACGCGATGTCATGGAGTCACTTCCACAATTATGTACTCAAGGTCACGGAGTCGGCGTTCGACGTGTCCTTTAATTTGTTTCCATATAGTTGAGTGGCATAGACCGGAAAGGGTCATGAGACAGCTTTGGGCTGTCACAGTCGTGCCACCGCACCGTGATTTTGACACACGTCCGCACCGCGTCCAATTGAGAGGACACCCTCAAGAAAATTGGGCGTGTATCACGAAGATATATAGAGTTGTGGGAAAATCGTAGTAATACGATAGCCACGATACAACCGTAAGAGGAACACGATCACGAAGAGTACATGAGGTGGTACGATCTATCACCAGGCGATACATTGGACATGACGGGGCACTCGCGCGAATTCTCGGTAACGTTGAAACTATAATGTTGTTATCCTCATGAGTCATATTTAAAATTGTTAACCAAACACTCGCATTTTTTTGTATATTAGTCTACATTTGCGCGTCAATTGGAGCGAGTGTTCTCTCGATGACGGGGTTGAACAAGGCATGGTCGCTCTACATGAAGGCATCGAATCTTAGACGAGGATGAACAAGAAAGGACTACTATGTGGAATGATGAAAATGTAGTTGAGCGGACATAGATGACGAAGCATCTCAAGAAGAAGAGGAAGAACAACAAGAAGAGGATCAAAGCCTAGCGAGATAGAGGGAGGAGAAGAAAAACAACGACGACTCGGACTCGGGTGAGAGCGAGAGACGTTCTTCTCCACCACCTCCAACTCGTCCAACTCCAAGAACGTCGAGACTATTGGTGAGAGCAGCAGACGTTCTCCTTCGCCACCTCTAACCCGCCCTTCTTCTTATGGGTACTCTCCTTTGCCGCCCCAACGCAATCGAATGCTCATATGTTTTTGCCTATGACACCGAGCATGAGTGTTCATCCATATCATTTTGATCCATATGCTCCCGGGCCATCATCTTCGTACATGGACCATAGAATGCCTACACATTCAATGCATGGTTCATTGCCTCAATACATGCCAAGTCCATTTACTCCGCCATATTATAACTACAATATTCCATATAGTGGAGATGGCTCATTCGCACCCTTATTAGGCATGCCACTTCATGTTCCTTTCACCCAACCACATACAGAAGTCGATGTTGGAATGGTTCAACCCCTATCTTTGATAGCACCGGTAGTAGAGGTCAATCGAGCCAACACGAGGAAGAAGTTCACCGAGTCATCGAGCTCAACAAACTCACGGACGTACAAGCACGGAGAAATCCACGTCGAAATAGAGTACGACCGGTTTGCCACACTGAGGAGCGCGTCGACGTCGATAGAACTGCATCATACCTTTGTATGAGTGGGTTGATAGGAGTGTTTAGGGTCTCTTATATGTCATGGAGATGGGGTTGTACATTTGGATGAATGGCAAGAACTATAAATACAAACTCCTAGCCTTTTTGCTTCACATTAGCATGTTGCTTTCAAATAAAAAAATGAAAAAAAAAATTCAGAGCTATTAGGGACTTTTATTTGCTGGAAATTGTAGTCCTTAGGAGGTTATTCATCATCAAGAAAGCGATCTAGTTATATACAATCAAGCATCAACCTTAAGGTATGCTCATATCCACTTATTTGCATAAAAGTGAGTATACCTGATGATACTTTGAATTGCATAATGGTCATTTGTGTAAATGTTTTTAGGTCTTTTTGGTGTCGGATAGTATCAACGTTTAATTTACGTGAGACTAAGTACATCTAATATAACCTAGATTGTCACCAAAGAAACGTCGAGAGATATATATGAGTCCGTTTGCGATAGTTTGGGTGACGAGAGGCCTATTGGACTAGGAATACTTGCGTGAAAAAGTGAGTATACCCGATGATACTTTGAATTGCATTTCATTTCCTTTTATTACTTATTGATTGGCGCTTTGTGACTATATGGTGCCTTTGTACTCTAATATAATGATATTTGTTGATAATCTTTACTCTTTGAACTTGTTCATCGTGATATTGTTTTGTTGATGCTTTCATTGTATCATTTCGTGTGCTCTATGTCTTCATTTGATGTTTTTAATGGTAAATGAGCTTTAAATAGCATGCTATTAGGATTAGAGAATTTATGAATGAGACTATGAACTTTGTACTCGACTTGATTAGTCTATTAGCTTGTCCATATGCCTTTACCATTCTATACGAGTCATTTTTGAATAAATAAAGTAGTGGTTGGTGAAAATAGTGACAACGAACCATGACATACTCACTTAAGTAGGTTTAAGAAATCAAACGTAATTACTAAATTTAGTTACACATTTGTTTATCCATTTCGTAATAATTGATTATGACATTTACATTTGTTTGTAACTTACTCTTCAACCTTAAAAAAGTCATGTCGTGCGAAAATAGTGCATCGTCATCCGGGACGGATCTAGTGGACGATCCAAATAGACGATCTCGTGGTCGCGAGATCGTCCATCTCGCGACGTGGATCGTTCGCTAGTACGATCTCCCGCGATGATGATGCTTGAGTCTCAACAAATACAAGAGCAGCTCTCGTTCGTCAACTTGCTCAATGGCGCTTGCTTACCTTCAACAAGTTTTTGTCCAACAACAAATGTTCACACCATCAATCACAATTATTTCAAAGCAGATCCTCGTCCGCCTTATGCGCGTAGCATTCCCCATCGTGGGCCCTCTCCTTCAAAGAATCGGGGCCATCTTTATTTGGCCATGATGATCCAACCACTCAACAGCTTACTCCTCTTTTTTGGCATCGCAACTCCCTCCACCTATCGCTGGTCACGTTACTTCTACGTAAGCTACCCACGCATCTCCCTCCCATCGCCAGCATACCAAAGATGTCCCGATTGCTTCATTCGACTCTAGTATGCATGCCTCCCCATCGAGGAGTCATGATCATGTCGAGCTCGCATCACATTCGTCCAATACTTCAAGCCACCCTTCGAGTGAGCCATCTATTAGTGGTGCCTCCCATAGATCACAACAAGACGATGAGCCGCCTAGGGCCCCGAGACGTAGAACTAATGATGACCGAGGCGCGGGCGGGTGTTTTTGACCGTAAAAACTACGAATGAATTGTAAGTTAATGAAATATTATTACGTATATATACTTACGTTTAATGAACTTACTATAATATTGGTCTAACTTTTTTTTTGAAAAAATGTAGTGGTACTTTCTTGCATCCGTCATCCGAAGTGTCAAAGCAAATAACGCGGATATATAAATTCGCTTTACATAAGGATGGCTTACTCGTTGGGATACGGTTCCTAACCATATCAAGGAGCAATATTTTAACGATTGGGCGGTAAGAGATTTTTAAATAAGAAAATTAAGTTTCGTTTACTTTTACTTAGCATATGTTGAAGACTTGACTTTCTATTACTACAGCTCATTTCGAGTGGAGACGATCAGATGATGCTATGGTCAGACATTTGTACGACAGGCAGATTGCCACTCGTTATGCTGACTTTGTTAGTAAGATGGTGAGGAAGCCGACAAAACCATCACATGTATCTCTGGAGGTTTTTGAGCATTACAAGAAGATGCGGTCTACTCCAGAATATAAAGCAAAGTCAGAACAAGCGAGCCGAAATCGAAGATCAGAGGTGGGGGGACCTGGTTCGGGTTCGTCTGTGCACGGAGGTGGAGCCATATCCATCTATGAGCATTCGTTGAGACTGGTATGTTTTTGGGCATACATACATAGATACATACATACATATGTATACATTAGATTCATATAAGTTTCAAACTTAAATTTAAGTTAAACATATTTTATAGGAGAAGGAACTCGGTAGAAAGCCGACTGCTTTGGATTTATGTTTATATCTCCATACAAGGAATCATGATAACGTTACTTTCTTGGATCCTAGAGCGAGAGCGATTGCCGTAAGAAACTACTTGACCATAACTCTTTTTTGTTAATTATAGGTATCAATGACTTATATGACTTGTCAATGTTTAAATTCTTAATACAAAGCGCTATACATGAAAGGACCACGAGCTTTCACGGTTGCAGCAAACGGACACTCCAATTGATGAAACAGAATTATATTTGGAGATTGTGCGTAAATAAATGATAAAGGCCTGGAGATTTGGTCTTGGTGGACACCGTCGTGGTCTAAGATGCGTCGACATGATGAAGTGGATCTTCTCGTCCTATATTGAAAGATGATGAGTCATTTGACCAATACAATAAGGAATTCAAGGAGATGCAAGCAATAATACTAAAGATGCTTAATGACTCGTCTGTTAATCACGATCAATTGCTTGAAATGCAAGGACGGTTACAAATAAGCATGGAACAGGTTTCATGGAGAGATCACCACCACAAAAAGGCAAGATGATGATGATGATGATGTTGATGATGATGATGCCGCTCACAATGACTCAACTACCGAGGATGATGAATGATGATTTCTTTTTCACAACATCCAAAAAGGTTAAATTTTTTGGTTCATTTTTTACTTGATACTTATAAGTTTTTTTTATTAGGAACCATTATAAATCTTATTAATTTATTAGGAACCATTATAGAGACATAAATCATGTAAACAATTTAAGTCTACCCCTTTGTCCTAGATTTTATTTGTGATTTATAGAAAATTTTGTAGTCGTTTAAGTTTTGTTTCTATTTGTGTCTAACATGTAGGTTATTGAATGTTCCACAAATTTCTATTTCATTGTTATAACTAAGTCGTTACGATCCTTAGTATGAGTGCCCTTAGTTGTGGAATTGGTTTATCGAATTCGAAATCAAGTAGGAACTCATGTTAATCTTTAGTATATGATCAATATGCTCTGTTTTAGGATTGAAAATATGATTCAAAGTTGTTAGTTATTTTACCGTTGCTTGTAGGACTTAGTCTAATTTAGTTACTCTATTTTTTGTTGAATAAGTCTAGTTCGATTCAGATTGTATTTCCTTAATTTTATGATTTGTTGTTAAGTCAAAGCACGTTGGATATGTGTCCACAATTTGCGCTTATTAAAGGTTTGATCAAATGCCAATATAAATGCAATCTCGCTTTATGAATAAAACTATCTTCGAGAGTTCTTCTACTTAAATACTTGTATTCGTTATTACTCTTCATTGTTGTTTCTTCTTGAATTCGATTCACATTGCTTCGTCAATCTCACTCGTCTCTCGCAACCAAACCGTGAACTCGTAATCTCTGTCTCTCTGTCTCTATGTCTTGATTTCATCGTTTTTCGCTCTCTTTGTGTGTTCATTTTTGTTTGATTTATAGGAGGCCGACGCGAACGGACGGACGGAGAGAGCTGTGATTTAGGGCTTAATCGGCTTGCGAGAGACCACCTTTTCTTTGTTGAGATTTTAGGTGATTTTTTTTGTGGTTTGGCTGGTTTTTTTGTCAATTGCAAAATGCAAATGTGTTTCGTTCTCTCAAACTACCTCTATTGATTCTCAATTGAAATTGATTGCATTTGTTTGTGGTTTCGTTGTTTGGTTGGGATGATTGATGGTTTTAGGTTTTTCCCCATAACTCAGCTTCTTCAATGAGATGATGATGATGGATCAGTTGATTATTTGTATGTTTGTGATCTGGAATGGTTGTGCTTATTTGTGGTCTTGGCATAAAGATGATGATGGATCAGCTTGATTAGAGGGCCTGGTTTTATGCCTCCTCCTCAAGCTAGGCCCCCAATGGCGCCGAACTTGATCGACCATTCACCTAATTCGAGCAATAAAGTGCGAAAACAGATTGATTACTACTTTAGGTATGGCTGCATTTTTTGTTGTTGATGGATTTGTGTACATTCTAAACCAAGTTTTTCTCTTTAAATCCTACCTCCGAAGTTTGAGTTGGCATCTTTGTTATTTTGAATTTGGTTTCGGGATATTGCGGTATTGATAAGTAAAATAAATTGTTCCTCCATTGGCCCTTTATCTCGCTTGCTACTCCTCTTCCTTGTAAGTCATTCCTATCGCTTTTCAAGACTATTGAACTTTTATAAATTGAATTCCATGAACATATGAATGTATGCTTTATTTTTTGTTTTGTTTTATATGTGTGTGTGTTTTCCTACTCTGTCTATGTTATCATGTTATGATTAATATAAATTCCTTCTTAGTTCTTCCTTTTGTTGGATGGAGCTACATCATGTGCTTAACGATGACAACCTTCATTCTCGCTTGAACTTTTTCATGTCACCAAAATGTTTGGGTTAATTGAATCTAGCTCTCTTTATATGAATTGTATTACTTGTGTTGCTTTTCTCAAAAGTTGATTTCTTTCTAGACCTTCATTTGTTGATTAACAAGATTTGTAAAGGTTACGTAGACATGACTCAACCATTCACTAATAGTTATATAGAATATAGTTGTAGCATAGCAATCCGATAAGCTAAGAAGACATTACACAATCTTTGAACCACTTGTTGTTCGGACAACAGGGAATGGTCTTTTAGTGCCTCTTCCAATGGACAAATAAGGGTCATTTTAGAGCTTATAAATTCTCTCTTTCATTTGCATCAATCTAACTTAAAGTAGATCCTTGTGAATTTTGTGGCATTTTAGAAGTTGTTGCTATCCCCTCTTAGTTGCTTTGAGCTTCGTGAAGCATCTCGTTGTTATCCTCGGGGCCTCATCTCCTCGAGGATCGCTTGTATTCTTGATTGCATAGCACATCTCTTGTTTGTTGTTGGGTCTTATTGGTGAGACGCACAATATTTGGTGCTAATGTTGGTGCTATCTTTCCTGGATGAGAGTGTTGAAAACTTTTCTTTGTAATTTGTTCGCAACAAACAAATCGAAAAAAAAAATCACAAAATCATTTTTGGAGAAATCAAGAAATGGATGAATTCTCGTGTCCACTTACAATTGATCTTACTACTAACTTGCTAAGTTACCATCTAGTTGGATTCTTATACATGGCTTCTCTCATGTAATGCGAGCCATTGGAGCAGCTTTTTGCCCTCGCATCTTTTTCCATTCCAACCATGAATGTAAGTTTTGATTGTTATATTTTTCTTGTTGCGATTTCATTGATTAAATGTTCTTAATTTTTGCCATCCTAGGCTTTTAGAAGACTAGCAACTTCAATGGATAAATTCTCAAAAGTTGCATCTAAAGAGGTACCAGGGACGTTGTCTTCTCTAAAACTTTCAGTATCGGGAGATTAATGATTTGACTCAACAATTGAGTAAAATAAGGTAAACTTGCTCTTCGATGGATGATTCCTATTTGTTTGTGAAGCACATTTTAATTATGTTGAGAGCTTCCTTTTTTTTTTTCTTCAACATTAAAGGCAAAAGATATCGGGCTCTCGGAATGGAATGAATGGCCGAAGAACATGTCTAAAGGAAAGCGACGAAATCCTAATATGAATTGATCCTCTCATTTTGATCACATGATGTAAGAGTAAAGCGAGACATGGTAATTTGTTGACGAGTTGATTGTGAATGTTTTCTTTCTAAGATCCATCATGAACTATCTCATAGTAAGGCATGTTCGTTGTGAACCACCAAGATAAATTAGGTGATATGACAATTGAATTAGGAGCGCAATCCACATCTCGTTAGCATGGGTGCAACTAGCAAGTCAATTAGGCTTTATGAATTGATTAAACAATTATCTTTCTCAAAAAAAGACTTATAGACTTATAGTAGTAATCTGCATGGCATGAGCTAGTTTTTGAAACGCCTGTATTTCATTGCCGTAGTTGCGAGATGTACTGTCGGGTTGTCACGACACTAGTATCAATCTTTTCAATTATGCTTGTTTTTTAATATGAGATAAGGAGAAGCTTTTGATGAAGTAAAATTTCAAGTTGATAACTTGATATCATATGTTTGAGTCTTCTCATAAAGCAAGTTGAGAAGCGTAGAATTAGATTCTTATGAGCGGTGATCGCATGTTTCATTTCGGAGTTATACCCAATCACATCATAGCTTAAGCACGCTTTGGTATGGCAATCTTATCCATGAAAATCAGACTAGTAGTAGGCTTTGATGAATTAAACCCCTTATTTTTATTTTTATTTTTTTTTCAAGTGTCAATTTGGGGTTATAAAATTCTAATTGTCTTGGGTACATTGTAATTAGTAAAAAGGATCTCACAACTTGGCATACTTCTTGAGAGTTACACCGGCATCCTTTGCGTTCTTCGGCACACCATGTTGCATAGAAGAGTAACTCGGATGAAGATAGCAAGGCTCCGTTCCCGGATTCAAGTGGATCATTTATCATGGCACCCCGCCCGATGGACAAGAAGTGGTTTGTGAAGGTTGGGTCCGCAACTTCAACTCGGGAACTCGTGAATTTAAGAACGAGGTAATCGCTTAATGCTTTTATGGTCTAGTTCGTTTGAAGGTTGAACTCTTATTTAGATAGAAAAAATTAATTCTCGCAAACTCCTGTGGCATTACTAACATAATATGAGTATCATGGTTTTTTTTTTTTTTTTGTTTATTTCCTTTACAAATAAACTTGCTCTCGCCTATTCGACATGAAAACTTGGTTCCCCTTCTCGATACTATTGTGAGAATGATCAGCAAATTCTTGTCTATCCTTTCATGTCCAACGGTTCTCTACAAGATTGTCTATACGGTAGTCGCTTCATAGTTCGAGATCAATATTATGGTCGATAGTGTTCATTACTTCATTATATAGTTTTCTCTTACCATATTCTTTCCTTTTAGGAGCGGGAGAAGCATCAAAAAAGAAAGTTCTAGATTGGCCAACTAGAATCTCAATTGCACTAGGTGCTTTGCAAGAGGCAAGTAAATGAAGTGGTGTTTGTTTCTTATTCATTCCAACATAATTATATTTCCAATTCCAGGAAGCAAAACAACTATATGCACAATGAAGGAATATGTGCTCATCTCATATTAGCCTTTGTGATGTAGAAGTTTGATATTAATTTTCTGATCTTGTTCAGGTTTATTCTACCTGCACACTTTTGCCGAGCGTGGAGTCATTCATAGGGATGTAAAATCAAGCAACATTCTTCTCGGACCATAGTATGTACGCTAAGGTTGCGAAAACTCGCAGAAAACTGAAAACTGGAAACTGAAAACCGAGTTTTGTTGATTGGTTTCATGAAATGTGTAGCTATCAATTTGTCGTTTTATTGATTGGTTGTAGAACACTGCGAATTTCTTAATGGAATAATAAGATTGCGAGTGGAATGTAGATTTGTATATTTTCAATTGAAAATGGAAATATAAATTAATTTTGAGCATTTTCAGCTATTATTTTTTTTTCAAATTACATTTGATAGGGTTTGAAACCCCTATGTAATCCTTTGACGATAATATAAAGGTTTCAAACCCCTATAAAGGTTATAGTAATGCTTTGAAATATTTTGAGAACTCTTTTAAAATATTTCAAAACACGTACTAATAATTAGAAGGTGATATGCGAGATAATAGTGACTTGGAAACCGATGTTTTTGCACTTGACATAATGTGATATTCCCTCATGCGTGCTTTGAATGTAATCTTTCTCGAAGTACTTCTCGTCCTTAGAGAAGAGATGATTTAATTTTGTTTCATCTAATATTTATGCATTTCGCACGTTATATTGGAGGACACATTGGTAGTGAAGTTATCCTTGATTTTTTCCTATTGCGCGTTAAATAGGTAATGATGTGTTCTTTCTAGCCGTGGAACTACTAATTCCATCACAAATAAGATAAAATCATACAAATGATTAAATGGGTCCTAGGAGAAGATAATTCATCATATCAGTTTCAAACATCTAAATAATTCTAAGACTTTGATGATTTTGTTTGGAAGATGAGAAACTTATCTGTTGTTGTTAGATATTTAGTTGTAACGTAGATGATGAGAAGACCAAGTTTTTTGTGTTCATTAGAGTTTTTGACAAAAATTTAGTTCTTTTTGAGTTGCCATAAATATAAATTTTGAATGAATATATATACCTATTCCAAACCCCCGCTTAGCTCCAATAACACCCGACAAATCAAATTATCACCTAAATTATACCTATTATACCTATTACCTAAATTAAACCCTAAACCCTAAATTAGCTTTCGATATATTATGTGAATTTTACATTTTTTGACGTAAAACCCGAGTGCCAACTTTTAAATTTCTCATTTTCCATATAAAAGCCTCCATTTCTATTTATTTCGTCAAAATACTATTTTTTCATATTTTTCTCTATTTTTCTGTTTTGTTTTTTCAATTTTTTCTTTTTTTTCCTTTTTCTATTTTCTTGGCGACGGGGTGCCCCGTCAAAAAAAAAAAAAAAAAAAAAAAAAAGAAAAAGAAAGGAAAAAGAAAAAAAGAAGGAAAAATTGGAAAAAAATCCACGTGTAACGAATGGCGCCTTTGGTAAAGGCGCCATTCGTTACACGTCACCACCCAACGATGAATTTTGCATTTAGTAAATGCGGAATCCATTACTTTTGTAATTTTAAAAAAATTTAACTTATTTAAAGAATTTTAAAGAAAAATAACCTTACTTTTTGAAATCGCCCCAAGTCAATTCCTTTCCGATTCCAGTTTGACGTTACAGGAACCACCACCAACAACAACAACATCAACACACAGAATTCTCATTCTGTATAACCCAGATTTTCCTTTCTGGGTTCTTCCAAATCCATCGAAACCCCAATTTCTAGGGCGCGTTTGGTGTGGATTTCGAAGTAGGAATGATAAGTGGGGGCAAAAACCAAGATGAGGAGAAGAAACCGGCCAGGTTTTCTAGGGCTGCTGGGTCTATAGCGACAGCGGCGTCCGGGCACTCCATCTCCACCAGCGGAGGCAGCGTGGGGTCGCCGTCGAGCCGGAGCGAGGCGGCCATGGCGACGCCGTCGAGGGAGAACACGTTCTTGAGACTGAACCACCTCGACATTCAGGGGGACGACGTGGGCTCCCAGGACACTGTTGTGTGAGTCCTCACTCTTCTGTTGTTCAATTTTTGTGCTAATTGATGGAATTGGTGAGATGGGTAGGGTTGAATTCTGCCAAAAAAAAAAAAAAAAACCTAAATTGGAATTGCTTCGATTGTCTATGTTAGCGCGGTTTCGATTTGGTTTTGATTGCGTAATTGGAATTTTTGAGGAGCTTTGATTTCGATTTGGTCTCAATTGGGCAAGAAACCCCCCCCCCCCCCCCCCCCCCCCCCCCCCAATTTGGATGTGATTGTAGCTTTGATTGTGGTGTGTTTTCAATTGATTGAGTAGAGAAGCTTTTTGTTTGTAGTTCTTTTCTCTGTTGAGTTGTGAAGAGAATTGATGTTAGGTTGTTGTTCAACATTTGTTTTTTGTTGACAAATTGGTGCCATGCAAGCGAAATGTGGTTTACGCTAGATAGTAAAGGTGTATTGCTTATTCTCTAATAGGGGGAAGAAGAAGAAGCGGGGTCAAAGAGCGGTCGGCGCTGATAAGAGTAGGGGACTTCGTCAGTTCAGCATGAAAGGTGGCATTGTCTTCCTCTTCTTTATTTGTTTATCTTCTTATGGTTTATTTCATAATTCGGTTTTTGTTTGTTCGATGTGCTCGTTATATTTTGGACTCTGGACTGGAAATCCAATCCAATAGTCTTCGTATTTGGATAAGAGGTTAAAAGATTTTAGCCTTAACGGAAGGAACCTCAGGAGGCGGAATTTGATTGTTTCCATATGGATCGCTTCTTTCTACAATGTGAAATACCATTTGTCATTCTTTTACTAACCAGTTGTCTCGTGCTTGCAATTTGTTTTTAGTATGCGAGAAAGTGGAGAGCAAGGGTAGAACAACTTATAATGAGGTCAGTGGCTTCTTCAAAATTGTTTCTCACTGGTGATGATTTATGCATTGATGAATAGGTTTTGTCAAAAAGAAGAAAATACGTGGCGTCGTTAAGTCGGTTGGCTTGTGGTTATTGGATATCAAAACCCAAAAAAAAAAAAACAATGCAACCATGGATTACTCTCCTTCATTGATGAGGTGGCAATTATGTGTTGGGCTAGAAATCTGATTTTGAATTTTATAAGTTTTTGTGAAAGGAAAATGTTGTTGTGACTTCATAGACACCTTCTACCACAATGTCTAGAAGTAGACAATGGGATAGACATTGTCTGCATCCCATCAGCTTCACATTGTTGGTGAACCTGTGCATTGGAGTAGTGCTTTTGTGCTTTAGTGTCCACCTATCCTATGCGGCACTATTCCCTTCCAAATTCATAGTTGCATTAGAGATGCTATTAGCCCTCGTTATTGAGAAGTTAAACCTTTATGCCTAGATTGGAAAAAATGCTACTTAAATTTCTGCAACAAGTAACAGCAGTTTCTTTTAATACACTCTTATTCTTTGAATGAATCAAAAAAATTATACTCCTAAACTAGCCTTCTCTGTATCTTCAAAGACAGAAGTACACATCACAGGAAAAACAAACCCAAAAACAGAAGCAGAAGAGGAAATACTGGTAGATGGCTAGCAGATTAGCAGCAAAGTAAGCTTATAGTTCCTTTTGGCACAACAGGGTAAGTGGTCAACTCTATCTCATTCTCTCTCTGAGTATCTTCATACCAAAACAAACCAACAAATTCTCAACCCCTCTCACAGTCATCAATCCTGCAACACTCAAGCATTCAGATAACAACAAACACTTACCGTCCAAGCATCAAAAGAGTAGCCTGGGGTTCCAAACCTGGTGATACAGTGAATATCGAACCATCAACAACTAGGAGAGCATCAATCCCAATAACCCTGAAGCGACGCTTCAACTAAACTTCACCTTCTCCCAATATTGGTCGGAGAGAGCCGTCGGCCATTGACATAACTTCGCCACCCATATAACCCTACGTATTACCGACCCATTCCTGTGTACGCGTATTATGGCCCTGCTGCGTACGCACTGTCGCACACATGCACTAACCCATTCTCCTTTTCCGAATCTCAATCCTACTCTTTGTTGGACCCATGGGATAATCTCAATCAGACTAGAGAACTAAAAAATGTCAACCTTATTACCTTCAACATTGGAATGCCCCTTTGTTGAACCAAAGCTTTTTGAACCACGTTCTTTTTCCTTTCCTATTCTCACAGTCCCTCCTAACTGCTTTGATGTACTTCCTGGAACCTTCCCAACAGCTACCAAATCGGACTTTTTAGATGAACCATTACTTTCACCCTTAATCATCTTCTCTTCAGATATTAACATGGCAGTGACCTTTGCTAAACTGATGGTTTCTTTCCCATGTATTAGTGTTGGCTTCATGTGCTTGAACGAAGGCAAAAGTGACCAGATGAGTTTGGGCGCCTGATCCTCATCTTTGATGTGCTCTCCCAATTTATCAAGTTTAGAGACAATCTCGTTTAAAGCATCTAGTTGATCGGTAATACTTGTACCTTCATCCATTTTCAAGTGATGGCATCGCTCCTTATGGTGGAATCCATTTGAAATGCTCTTTGTCATGTACACACTTCTTAATTTTTTCCAAAGACCTTTCACTGCAAAAATATTCATCATTTTCAAAAGAACATTCTTTACCAAATTGAGTCTTATGATGCTTACCGCTCTCAAATCCAAATCTTTCCAATCCTCGTCACTTTCCTTCCCACGACCCTTCAAAGCCTAATGTAGCCCAAATTGAATCAACAAATTGTTGACTGGAATTTCCCATGAGCCAAAATTAATCATCTCATCAAAATTCTCTACATCGAACTTCATCGCATTTGTGTACTTCGACATATCCGAAAACTTCACCTCAATGGTGTAACCCCCTCAGATCTAAGTTTTGGCTCTGATATCAATTTGTTGTAACAAATCACTGTGGTATTCCCAAGATCGCAGTAACGCAAATAACACTCAAATGAAACAAACACATAGAATAACAAGTACACACGAAGTTATGTGGAAAAACCTTAAATCAGGGAAAAAACAATGGGCAAGAAAAAGGTGTTTCACAATTAATAATTTAGTATACAAAAGAAAAACCTCCTCTACTAAACCAAATAGAAACCCCAAGAACAAGATGTCTCAATCTCAAGTGCACACAACACATACACAATGCTCACTCAATTCCCAACCCTATGCTTCCCTTGACCACACTATACACCTATTTATAGAACTTTAATTTGGACTCCAACTAATTCTATGACGCTAATAGAAACTTCCAATTTGACACTATTTCTATTATTATTTTTGATAATCACGGGAGTCTAAACCTTTTTCAACCCCTCCTTACTTTGGTTCGACTAATCTCATGAGAGTTAATCAGGCACCTCAAACCCACAGCTCGGGAGAAACTAAGGAAATATAATATGCCCCAATAAATAAACTTATGACCTCTGTCTCAATCAGAGTTGGAATGCTCTTTTGTTTACCACTAAACCACACCCTTGGGGGCTATACTATTTTTATTTTACACTAATAAAAACTCCCAATTCGACCCTAAGTCAAATATTGCTATTAATAAAAAATAAAAACAATGAGTTTGAAGTGACCAACTCAACAGTTCATTATACGGCATGTATACCTTATATCAAAGTGACTACGTTTATCTATTTTTGAGCTCCTTGGGGTGAGATACATTCCGCTTCTTGTCTTCTTACCTTCCTTTCCATTCTTTGAAAGTAGCAAAATGGATTCAAGTATTAATATGACCCTAAATCTTATGAGATCAGCTTTTATAGCATCTTTACCTTTGAAGATGCGTCTATTCCTTTCAACTTTCAAGCCATATAAACCATAGTTCAGCAAGAATCGATGCATTCCATGCTACCTTAAAGTCTTTGTTGACCTTAGGATATCAATCACTATATGAGACGATGGTATTCCGGTCATTAAGCACTAGATCCCCTCTTCCAAAGTCCTCCAGGATAGCTTGTGAAACTCCTCTTGTTAAACTGCACCTTTAAAAATGGTGCTGCTAAGTTTCATCTGCTTGACATAGAACTCAACAGCTAGGATACAAAGTAATGTAAAGCAATCTATTTTGCAGTCTATCACAAGTGGTTACTTACTTACTTTCTTAGGAGAAACTAGCGAAGCAAAAACTTTAACCTTATGTGGGATTGGTGTGTTTACAGATTTTTCTGATTGATGAATACATCTCATAAAGTCATCTCTTTCTTGAAAATGAAGTCTTTTGCCTGTAAACTTGTGTTGACGTGCTTCCTCCCCTCCATTTTGAATTTACCGAGGTTTTTGTAGGCATGCCTTTCATCTTCAATTTGATTTTTCTTAGTGTTTTAAACTGAACCTACGCATTTAATTTATAAAATGGCTCATTACGGATAATTGCATCCAGACCTTCCTTCTTTATTGATATTTTATCAAACCAATAGAACATAAAACTAGGTGGCATATCTGCTAATGAATTCTGCATCTTTTATTCCTTAGTGACATGTTACTATCCTAGACTACACCTATATTTACATATAAAGGCTGGTAGGATTGGATCCTACATACCGGGCTCAGAGAACATGTATGAGATCGAGAAGGGTTGCACTAGAATTGGATGATATGTCATAGGTTCCATGTTTGGATTTGGATTTTTACAATATTGCCTATTAGTTCTTGTACTATCGTATTTTCCAATATTTGTATTTTTACCGACCTTCCTACCAAACCTTTTTATTTTTCAGGTTGCAGATGAACTTGTTGCCGAGTTCACTGATTCCAGCAACAACCCTTCATCTCCTGACCAGGTAAAGTAATTCCATTCGGAGCCAAATGCCAATTGATTGTGTCCTTATTTATTTTATCTTAAAATGTTGTATATTGAAAATTAGTTATTTGTTTACCTTTTCCCTGTAGCAACAATATGATGAAAAGAACATACGCCGTAGAGTGTATGATGCCCTGAATGTTCTTATGGCTATGGATATTATATCAAAGGACAAAAAAGAGATACAGTGGAAAGGCCTTCCTCGCACAAGCATAAATGATGTCGAAGAGCTAAAGGTTTGAGTTAATAAATTGTATTTTACAGTGTTTGGGGTGTGTGTGTGTGTGTGTGTCTCCTATTTCTGTGCTGATCCTTAGTTAAATATGATTACTTCAGGCAGAACGTCTTGGGCTTAGAAGTAGGATAGAAAAGAAAGCTGCGTATCTCCAAGAGCTGGAGGAACAAGTAAGCTTTGCTCTTTACATGTAATTTTAATTGAGTCAATTTTATGTTCATCACAGCTTCTTTGGCCTAAAATGTCAGTTCCTGGAAACATTTATTTAGGCGTCTTTTTTGGAAAAATGATAGTTTGACAGACCGTCCTGTTTCTTTAGTATGTAGGACTTCAAAACTTGATACAGCGGAATGAACGATTATATGGATCAGGGAATGCACCTGCTGGGGGTGTGGCTTTACCATTTATTCTGGTTCAGGTAATCTTGGCTTTTCTTCTGTTTTTCAGAACAAACAAATTCACTTTTGCTTGATTTTTTTTTTTTTTTTTTTTTTTATCACTTTTGCTTGAGTTTTTTTCATACTGATGTGCAAAATCAACCTTAGAACTTAATGCATTTGACTTTTTCAGTTTGAACGCTCCCATCGCCTCAAATACTCAAATTGGTTTCTATCCTGTTTTTTTAATATGATTGAGAGGTGTAACTAGTGTAATTTTCTGGATAATTATGACAACATAATGTTTGATCCCATTCGTATAATGACTTAAATAAGTACTCCCTCCATTCCATATTATCTGTCACATTTTGACGTACACAAGAATTAAGGTGACAATTAATTACTATTAAGATTCTATAAAAAGACTAAATTACACTCATATAAATGACTTCATTTATTATATGTATTGTATAAAAAAAAAGTGATTGACGGTGTCATAACTAAATAGAATGGGGTTTGAATTGGAAATGAAGCATTTAATGCTTTCTTGATTTCCGAATGTGACACGTTGTGGAACAAAAAAATGCCCAAAATGTGACAAGATAATATGGAACAGAGGGAGTAATAGTTGGAGAGTTTCAAAGTTCCACTGCATTTTTTTTATTGGTAACAAAAACTTCTATTTCATGTGAATGAAAGAGAGGACCAGAAGTCTTCATTGTATCAACATTGAGGATAAAGAAACTTCAGAGACAGCGGAAACAATCTCCCCCTGATCAGAAAACCGTCCCCAAAAGAAACCAGCTATACAAGCAGCAAAAACTGACCTCAATATCTAAATATTACTGCGTACAATACAAAGCTCCTGACGTATCTGCATACCCAATGACTGGAACTGCTATGAGATTAATGGCTTTGACCATATGTATTGTCTTGTAGTTTCGTCATGCTCACTCTGATAAATTTCCCTTATCAACTATGGAGAAAATCCTACGTTTTATGTAGTGAAATTAGTTTTATAACTACCAAAAAAAAGGTAGATTTATCCAATATGGAGTTGATCCCTTTTCCATGTTAAAACCTCTTGTCATCCTTTTTAATACTGCATAGATGCATACATCACAAATTAGAAAGAGTCGAGTGTCTTTTTTCATACATGTTGCATTTTGCTTTTGTGCTTGTAAAACCTTTTTACTTAATAAAAAAAGAAGAGTTGCGTTTTTTGGAAGTTGTACATGATTATGACTTGGCAATATATACTGGTGGTGTCATTTTAAGTTGCTCCCTGTACTTTAAAAAATGTCCTGAACCTTGTGCTTTGTCTGATCTTGCAATTATTTTGATGATGCTATGATTGATCATTCTGACTAGTATGGTGATCTTCCTTTTTCACATATTTGAATGGCAGACACGGCCTCATGCCACGGTCGAGGTGGAAATATCGGAAGATATGCAGCTGGTGCATTTTGATTTCAATAGGTACGCAAACTTGCGTTTACTGTCATCATATTATCTTGTTTTGTTTGGGGATTGTTGAATGGAACCAAATTATATTGTGACCATACATTTCTTACCCTTCTGATTTTGGGTTCAAGAATTGTTTCTGCACCACAACCAACAGCTTAGTTGGAAGTTGGAACTAACCGAGACAACATTGAAGACTTGTTAGATTCTTTAGTTTCCATTCACTGATGGTATTAGAATATGTGCGTAACATTTTTGCAGCACCCCGTTCGAGCTTCATGACGACAACTATGTTCTCAAGGCAATGGGTTGTGCTAGACCTAAAGATAAGAATGCTGCTCACAATTCTACTGTCAAAGAAGGCACCGACTCAAGAGTGTTCGAAACGTATCAGTCACATGCAACACACCCTCCATCGAAGCCAATTGCTCGAGGGAGACCCCCCACTTCGCCACCTTTACCGGGAATTCTAAAAGCGCGTGCCAAGCATGAACACTAATCAGCTCCCCGCCCAAACTCGCGGTCAAGGTGCATAGTTTCTGTATAGTAATATCAACATCATGTAAAAGAGCTCCCATGAATGTCCTGCTAACAAGTTGAGGGAATAATAGGCTATCCATGTGCCTTGTTTATTACATTGTGGTCTGATTTTTGTTTTGTTTAGATTTCTTTAGTTGATTATCATGTAACATCAGAAATCTTGGTAAGTGATCCTCACTTGTTCACAAAAAGTATTGGGATTTCATCAACAAGCACTAATGCCCCTGCTTCTTACAAGATTCTATATTATAGGACTGGTATTCTCAGTGTCTCTATACATACGCTGGAGTTTTAACCCTAGTCGTGTTTAAGGGCAATCGAGCTCATTCTACACCTTGTTTACCTTTAGGATGGTGGTGTAATGTAAGACATATGAAGCCTTATTCAAAACATTTTCTTAGAGTCCTTGTTAGATTACAAGTTTAGGGTTAGATGTTTTTGTGGTATTAGAATTAGTAAGTTTTATTATTTTTGTCACTTTATTTAAAGTAATTTTAGAAGGTCGTTAGGACTTTAAATTCTTAATGGTATTAGGAGTTTTAGGACCATAATCGTTTAGGTTAAATTTTATGATATAGAACATTGAATAAACTTGATATTTGCTGAAAATTACTTCTCTCTTCAGTTTTTTCTTCTCTAAAATATCAATTTTATTCAATGTTTTATATCATAAAATTTAACTTAAACACCTATATATATTATTAAGGTCCTAAAACTCCTAATACCATTAGGAATTTGAAGTCCTAATGACCTTCTAAAATTACATTAAATAAAGTAACAAAAATAATTAAAACTTTATAATTCTAATAACATAAAACTTCTAATAAAATCAAAACTTCTAATCCTAATCAAAATAGAAACTTACTTGTAATCTAACAAGGACTTAATAAAAAAAAACTCCTAATCTAACTTAATATTTGCTTCTACGTTTGTAGTGTTTTGGATAAGGCTTCATATGTCCTACATCAATTATTGCTTCTAAAACTCTCATCCTCTGAAACTAGCCTATTGGAGATGTAACTTGACTTGATTGCTTGCCTAGAAGAGGATCTTGAATAACATGCTTCAAACTTCCTATTATCATAATCACCATAATCAAATTCATCATGATATAGACTACATCTTGGCTTGCGTCTCCTAGTTGAAGTAGATCTCTGTACATAAACCAAATAAGGTGGTTCATTATTCCAATCATCATCATAAGCATCATAATGATTTAGTTTACACCATCGAAAAGGCTTTCTCATCATTGTAGATCTCCCATTATAATCCCGATATGGTGGTTCATCTTCACTCCAAACATCTTCATTGTAGTCATAATAAGAATATTGACGATAACGTCTTCTATACATGATACTATAATCTCAAAAAACTTGAGCTCACCAAAACAATCGCAAAACTGCAAGACAACACCACTAAGCAGCAACGAAACAATATGTAGTAGAACAACAAAACAATATTGTCGGAACAGTAGACCACAAACTAACAAGACGGTAACAGCAAAATAGTGAAGAATAGGAGACAGAAAGGTAGAAACTGTATAGAATTGAATGAAAGAGAGGAAAGAATGCAAGAACCTCTTGCTCAAGAAAGAAGGAAAGAAAGAAAGGGAAGAAGAAGGAGCACTACGACCTAGGCTCTGATACCAAATTAATTGAGGATTAGAGGAGAGAAATCAAATAGAAGAAGTGAGAAGGAATTTTCAGCAAATATCAAGTTTATTCAATGTTCTATATCATAAAATTTAACCTAAACACACACACACACACATATATATGATTAAGGTCCTAAAACTCCTAATTCCATTAAGAATTTGAAGTCCTAATAACCTTCTAAAATTATATTAAATAAAGTGACGAAAATAATATAACTTACTAATTATAATACCACAAAAACATCTAATCCTAAACTTATAATCTAACAAAAACTCTAAGAAATGAACTTTTAATCAATATTTACTTCTATGCTTATAATGTTTTAGATAAGGCTTCATACGTCCTACATCATGGTGCTCCGTTGTTTGCTTGAAAGTTGTATAATTTTTTGTATTGGAGACGTCACCCGAAGTTCAATGAGTCAATTAATTTTAGCTTGAATAGGGTAGGACCACTAAATGGTGGCATTGGCAAAGTTGTTTTTCCTTGGCGGTGCTACGCAAGATAGGCTCTGAAAGACGTGTTAGATTAGAATTAGACCAAAAAAGAGACCCGTTTTACCGGTCCAGTTGACTCAGTGGGTCGAGAAACATGTGAGCAAGGGATCACGAGCCATGCAGACCGTTATTTCGTCGATTGGCCCAAATTACCCCTCACTTGATAAGACAGTATCGTTCCTAAGACCAATATAGTACAGTATTTAAGAAAGCTAAACCCTAAACCCCAAATCACTCTTAATTCAAATGAACTAAGTTTTTTTAGGCTGCGCAAATGAACTAAGTTGAATCTAATTAATAATGACATTTCATTTTCATTTATAGTCACTTGTACAATTTTTAAAAAATAAATTATTTAGATGACTTTCGCGTTTGTTTTTTATGACGAAAAAAAACACATCAGAAGACAAATTTTAACAAAATTGGTTTTTTTTTTTAAGTGAAGTCTAGGTTTTGAACATGGTACATGAAGCAAAATAGGTGAAAAAGGCTACCACAATAAGTCCTAATCATGTTAATAGGCATGTCTCCGCAAGCGGCTAGCCCGCAACACTTCTCAGCAATCTCGTAAATCTTTGCTAGTATCGATAATGTTCATGATTTAACCAGTTTAAATTCACATATGTGTTTTCAAAAAAATAAATAAATAAATTTACATGTATGAGGTTTTACTCCAAAAGCTATATATACTATTATGGAGGAGACTCACTTTTATATACTTCATTATAAAGTCACACTTATCCATATGAGGCTAATTTTTTAGAGATCTAAAAGTCATCTATACTTAATTTATCGAGACCACATGTTCATGGGCTCACGGCCCGCCTGACCTACCGAAGCCAATAAACAATTATTCAAGCTTGGGCAGCCTTGAATATACACGCATCTCTAATACTTTGCCTTGAATTGAAAGAATATAAGATAATAATCAACATGTTTTTAACAAAATTAATGTTATAAATGTGATTTGATCACCTATGACCTAATGCACACATTAACTAATGTTTACCGTTTGAGCTACGTATCTTTTTTATACAACAAATAAATATGTAATATATACATAAAAAACACGTGGTGTCAAAAAAGTTCATAAAATTTTTATTTTTTTATTTTTTTATTTTTATTTTTTTACTTCAGTGGGAATCGAACCACGATCCCGAGGTCTTGCTTTTTTTGACAAGTGATATCTTTACCATCTCACCTGAGAGGCTTAGACATTAAAATAATTTGAGACTAATGTTATGTTGTTGTTGTAATATTAAAATATTCTTTATATGGGATTGATGGTCGAGCTCGAGCTTTGTCTTTTTTACCTAAGCTGGGCTTAGGCCTATGTATAACCCCACACACATATATATATATATATATAGAAAAATTCTACAATGGAGATCAAATATATACTCATATCATGGAAACTCCTCAAAATATGTTGTGCATTTATGTCACTTCGATTAATGTGTTAGATTTAAACTCAATTGTTCTAAATAGTATACATATGACATAGGTATATATTTGATTCACTTAATAAAAGTAACCATATATATATTCGATGCATAATAAATGTGCAAAATGTATATATTTGAAGGTATAAATATATATTTGAACTTATAGACTAGGCGGGGCTTGAGCTCCACGAACATGAATAGGTGTCAGGTAAGGCCAATATACATTAGGTGAACACCACGTGGAAGGAAGGGCATTTGAGTAATTAAACTATCCTCGCGAGTCCCAAAGCAATCCCTCTCTATCTCTCTCTCGAAAAACGGAAAGTCAAGCGGCACCGCCATCCTCTCCCATTCCCTCGCCAGACCTCACAAACTCCACTCTCATCAATGGCCACGGCGTCGCGGTTGAAGGGCTTCGGCGCGGCCGTGGCGGCGGCGGCCGGAGCGTACGGCGCGCTGAGCGTGCGCGCCCCAGCCGTTTCGGACGCCGACGCCGATCGCGGAGAGACCTCCCACACCTTGCGAAGGATCATCGCCGATTCAAACGCTGTTATGCCCTCGCGAGGGTTTCAGGAATCGGTTCTCGTCGGAGCCACCGCCGCGAGCCCTCTCGACGTCCTCGTCGTCGGCGGCGGCGCCACCGGCTGCGGCGTCGCTCTCGACGCCTCCACCAGGGGGCTCCGCGTCGGCCTCGTCGAACGGGAGGACTTCGCCTCCGGGACTTCCTCGAGATCCACCAAGTTAATTCATGGAGGTTCGTGGGGTTTCATCGGGAACGATTGGTATTGTGATTTGGTTTTTGCAGCTCCATTTGATATCAATTCGGTGTTTTGTTCATTTTTTTCACGAATTATGGTGATTTATTAGATGTCATAGAATGCGCCGGTTAGAAAACTCGACGACTCAATAGAAACTGAAGAGTTGTGACAATGTAGGTGTAGACCGAAGCTAACTGAGGACACATTGATTAGGAAGGGTTTAAAAGATTTGGAAAGCACACCATAAATGCACTACGTCGAGCGCAATGGAAGAGTTTGATCCATGTGGTTGATTTGGGATGGACATTGTAGAATCAACATTTTCTTTTTCATATTTGATAAACCTACATTTTTATAGTCGCCATTTTACTCTATGGTAGTGATTATCTTGCATAGAAATTGGAGAACTTAAAACAACTGTAGAGGCTGTTAATATCTGATAATTCCATCGTTGATGTTAACCATTATAGGAGAATTTTATTGATTATTTGGAGAATGATCAGCAAGGTTAATAGATGTTCATTAATCTGCATTCATTAGATGAAAAATAAGTCAAAGAAAATAAAGGAGAAAATAGAATAGGGTGTTGAGAACGGTCTCAATTCGGCTATTCACGAAAGGAGAGAATAGGTTTATAATCTTGGATTGCAAACGCCAAAATTGCATTGGCATTTTAGTGGAACCTCCACTCTCAAACTACAAGCCTACAGAATCACTGTCTCTAAATATTGCCAAATTACCTCAGTCGAGGAGACCAAAATGTTGTGGGTACCTTGGTTACTTGGTGCAGGCAGGCATCATTGAAAATACTTGCAAAATGAAGATATTTCCAATGAAACGATTAAGAATTTTGAAAAAAAAAAAATTTTAAACTCATCTAGTTTAACTACCCTCAAGACCTCAATCAAACTCTTCGTTAACTTGTGAATTGGAGCTGGTTTAATAGAAGGAACTTGCAAATCTGAGGAGTATTAATTCTATGCATGTCTATATGAAAATTGAAACCATGTACAATCAATAACGAAATCTTGATTTGAGTCACCGCCTTATTTTTTTGATTTTGACGCTTGTCCTTTCTTTATCTGGGAGATAATCCCAAATGAACTGGTGTGGAAAACAACAAGAATGCCTCAATCTGAAATTAGTTTGGGTGGGCTTCATGGATCCAACACTCACACTAAAGTTAATTCAATGTGGTGATGATGTGCTTTCATAATCCTTTAAATCCTTCATAAGTAACGCATCCAAAGTTATGTAAGGTCTATCCATATAGCATTGAGTTCCTTCAATTTTTATTGCTTTGAGCCTTCTAAATTGGGCATTTACTGGTTGTCTTTGAATGTGACATTGAAGCCACCATTCCCTAATTTTTGTATCTGTTGGTGCTGCTCGTTTTTTCTTTGAATCTTTATATTTCTTAATCTATTTTTACTAGATTTTCTTTAAATGGAAGGAAATAGTAAAAGATAGGAAGGATACAAAAAATTGCAAAAGGAAAAATCTGTCTTTACTGGACTAGTTGTTGTTTTCTCTTGCACTTTAGGGTTCTTTCTATGATTTTTTGTGTGTTTATAACACGATTATTTAATTTTGAACTATTATTTTGCTACAGTATGGAACACGTTAAGTCCTTTTTGAGCTGAATCAAAGGATAAACTTCTAAGCATGTTAACAGTAAAGTACAACAATAATCAGCTAATGGATACATTCTTTTGACCCTTTACTCAAGTAATTGTCATGAACTAATATTGATAGGTGTTCGCTACTTGGAGAAAGCAGTCTTTAACCTCGACTATGGACAACTGAAGCTGGTTTTCCATGCACTTGAGGAGCGGAAACAGGTTATCGAGAATGCTCCACATTTATGTCATGCTCTGCCATGCATGACACCATGCTTCAGCTGGTTTGAGATAGTGTACTACTGGATGGGATTGAAGCTCTATGACCTGGTTGCGGGACGGCGACTTTTACATTTGTCTCGATATTATTCTGCTCAAGAGTCTCTAGAACTTTTCCCTACTCTTGCTAAGAAGGGCGGAGACAAAATCTTAAAAGGAACAGTGGTATACTATGATGGACAGATGAATGACTCTCGACTTAATGTTGGATTGGCATGCACTGCTGCATTAGCTGGTGCAGCAGTTCTTAACCATGCAGAAGTGCTATCGTTTATCAAGGATGAAGCCAGTGAGCGCATAATTGGTGCACGTATCCGAAACAATCTCTCGGGTAAATGACAATATTTGTGGATAAGTTCTATTTTATTTAATTGTTTGATTCTTCTAATCCCCGTCTCCCTTAATTTTGAGATGTAAAAAGCGGGTTAGTCATATTAGTCTTGGGCATGTCATTTGTTTTATTTGATGGAAACTATGAGTTTTTGTTCCAGAATTAGTCGCTTTTTTTACATGTGGCATGTTAGAAATGTACATCCAATGAAATTCACAACTTACATGCACACTGTCTTGATTCAGAAAATTGCAGCGAAATTTTTGCTTTTCCATGTAAAATCTGAAGTATAGGGGCGGTTAATCAGGGGAAGATATGTTGTTGAAATACACTGTAATGGGCAGTTCTGGTGTAAACTAATTTTTGTTTATATGTTGGGATTTAAGAATGTAAATGCTCAACTTTGACACTGACTGTAAATTTTGGGAAATTTTATCAGGAAAAGAGTTTGATGCATATGCCAAGGTTGTTGTGAATGCTGCTGGACCATTTTGTGATTCTGTGAGGAAATTGGCAGACAAAGATGCACCAAACATGATCTGTCCTAGTAGTGGTGTACACATAGTTCTCCCTGATTATTATTCTCCGGAAGGAATGGGTCTGATTGTCCCTAAAACTAAGGATGGTCGTGTTGTCTTCATGCTCCCATGGTTAGGAAGAACAGTTGCTGGAACTACTGATTCAAACACTGGGATAACAATGCTGCCAGAGCCACATGAAGATGAGATACAATTTATATTGGATGCCATTTGTGACTACCTTAGCGTTAAGGTACGCAGTAGTACTGAAAATCCATTCTGTATCCAATGCTTCAAATCTTCCCTTTGGTATATTTCTTTATTTTTTTTCTGTTGCTCTATAGTAAATCCAGGTATCCTGCTGTTCACTACCAAAAGGAGCTTTTTATTTTCCGCAACTAGAATTATGCACATTCCTTGGCTTATGCTTTTCATACCTTGTTGGTGTTTGTTTTCTCTTGCAGACACTAGCGCTTAGATGCAGTGTTTCCAAGGCAGGTGCCACCTTAGGAGTTTGGAGGAGCCCACCGCCTGACCCTTAATAAGGCAGGTGGTGGGCCTGTAAATAACTATTAAAAAATATTTTTATTAAAAATATTATTTATTATTTATTTATTGAAAATATTTTTTATTTCGTGGAAAAGTGTGGAGGTGAAAATATGGCGTTGAGAATGTATAGGTGAGAAAGTATGCCTCTTAATGTTGAGGGGTCTCTAAATAAATTGAATTATCTCTTAAGGAGATCTAAGTAAATATTTTGTCATCCGCCTATACTCACCTAGGCGGTAGACGCCTCAACTAGGCGGGCCTATACCGCCTAACGCCGCTTTGCCTCATTGAAAACATTGCTTAGATGTCTATAATCAGAATTAATGTTGTAATATCTTTTAGGATATTTTTTTGTTTCATTAGTTTATTACATTGATTAAACTTAGGATCGGCTATTTAACTACTGGGACTATGCGACTCTTTTCCATGGTTGAAAGGCACTGGACTATTGTGTGAATGTGCACCTTAGACACACATGGAAAGAACTCCTTGTTTCTTTATATGATGCTACTCAATTTGTAGCTGAAAAATCTTCTAACAGATAGTAATTAGGCAAGAGGTATATATCTATTCTAGTCTTCAAATTTGCAGCCTTATGTTTACTTATGCGTCTTTTAAATGTGCCTCAAACAACTCTTTACGAGAGTTGCAAATTTCATTTTTCGAAGCTGAATGGAGGTGGCTCTTGAATTGGGTGTTTCGGAGATTCTAGTATCCTATGTTACCTGGACTCGGGTGCGGGTGTCGGGTACGGGTATGAGTCTAAAGGTCGGACCCACCTATTCTCTAATTTAAGGACACGGAGACTCGGCAAAAAGTGGCTAAAACTTGCGTGACATATTCTTATATATATGTAATAACATATAGTACATATATGTAATAGCTTATAAACCTATATTTTTTCTCATTTTTCATTTCTTACTCTACACTAGAAAGTTCTTGTTAAGTTTTTTTTCTTTATTCTCTTACATTTTAAATCTTTTTATACAAAGAGCTCTTCAAATGGAGTATCCATGTCTTTTTAAGTGTCCGACTCGTTTCAAGTGTCCGACACGGGTACTTTGGGTTAGAGTGAAGGGTCCGGGTAACATAGCTAGTATCCCTTCATGAATAGATTATGTTGGAGGTTCAGTGTTAAAACAAAAGTTTCTGTTTCTGTGTCTTGTGGTAGTAGAAGTAGTGGAGATAGAATTGACTTTTGAGGATATAGTAGGATGGCAAATGAGGTCGTGAAGAAGATCTCTTGATCGTAGATATCTATAGTTTTCTTTTGGAAACCGAATTAACCATAATGTTATTTGGTGCTGTTTTGACTAAGAATTTTCAGTGAGTTTGATTAGTTGGCTTAATTTCAATTTCTTTTATGATTAAGAATCCTTATTACATTAACATGATAATTCACCTGTTGATTTTATGTGGTTTAACTTAGTTCACTATTATTCCTCTATTTTTCTTGAAGTAAAAAACCATGCATATACTTCTGATTTACCTTGGTTTTCCTCTACCATCTGTGTTGAATTCTGACTGTGATAGTTTTGCCGTGGGCATGACTTTACATGGGAATATTAATGATTGGAAAATGGAATGACCAATGGTGATGCTTGTTCTTTTGGAATCTTTTTTACCTTAAATTGCTGCAAAAATCTCACATTTCTGTACGCGTGGAACAGTTGTTTGCTATGCATCTTTTTACTATGAGTCAACTAACTGTTCACTATGCCTTTTCTTCTTATTGTACCTGATTAACTTTTATGTTATGTATTTCTCATTTGCCGGCTGTTGGAGATTGCAAACCCATGCATCATGGCTTTTTCCGTATGAGCGTGCCATTCCTGAAAATTTTCAAAGCACAAGTTTCTAGTATAAATTATAATCCATTGAACTTATCTTCCAGTTTCTTTGTGTTCATTGCATGTTAGATAAGAACAACATTGACAATCTAGTCTTCCTATCCTTGCTTGCTTTATTGGGCTTATGGTTTTGAGTATCAATTTAGCCAAGGGGGAAGTGTTTTTCTTCGGATCAATAAAAATGTGTTCAACCTTCGTTTTCTATTTCCTTGTCCTCTCTCTATCATGGAGTGTGGTCAATAGTGCAGTCTTTTATTCTGCAAAAAATATGAAATTTATCCTCTGCTTTCATTTTAAGTTTCCTTTCTTCTTTGTGTTTTCTGTTTCTTTGTTTTTCATTTTATTACTTTCTTCAATGTGGTTATGGTGGTACCAAGTGTGTTATCTGATAACAAGCTTAATCTGAATTATCAATGGAAAACTTAGGTACGGCGATCAGATGTTCTCTCTGCTTGGAGTGGTATTCGTCCATTGGCCACAGACCCCAAAGCAAAGAACACGGAGGGCATATCCAGGGACCATGTTGTGTGTGAAGATTTTCCTGGTTTGGTCACTATTACTGGTGGGAAGTGGACAACTTACCGGAGGTAAATTTCATTGGTATCCACATAGTGTTATTGGGGTCTTTTGTAGATTCTTCTGCGCAGTACTCTCTGTTGATATCATCGTACAGAAAAATTCTCATTGATAGACCTACCAAATGTATATTTCTTTTGCTCCAACTAATTGTTTGGAATACTCACTAAATCTAGATTTTCAGCATGGCAGAAGACGCAGTGGATGCAGCCATCAAGTCTGGAAAGCTGAACCCAGCCAACGGATGTATTACTTATGACCTCCAAATTGTTGGGGGCCATGGGTGGGATCCAGCATCGTTTACTGTGCTTACTCAACAATATGTGCGCATGAAGCAGAGTTATGGTGGTAAAGTTGTTCCAGGGGTGATGGACACTGCTGCAGCTAAGCATTTAGCTCATGCATATGGTTCTAGGGCTGAAAGAGTGGCTACCATTGCTCAGGTTTAATGTTTTCTTAAATTTCAATTTTACTAGTATATTAGTACATCTGTTTACCAATGGAAATAATAAACTTTCAATTATACTTTAACTAATTTATCTCTAAATGGTCTTTAACCAATTGACTGATTTATTGATGAAGAGCTCCATAGTTTTGAGGCAAATTCCAATGCGTTTCATATAAAAGATTCGAGTTTTCCTATGTTATTGCTTTAAAATTTGCTTGTTATTTTACTAATGTCAATGATAGAGTAATCCTAGAAATTCGATTTATGACTTTAATTAAATGATTTTGAGTCTGGAACGAATGCTATCTTACCCATCTTTTACTTCCATTTTTCAGAATGAAAATCTAGGAAAGCGACTTGCCCATGGATATCCTGATCTTGAGGCAGAAGTTGCTTATTGTGCTCGAAACGAGTATTGTGAATCTGCTGTGGACTTTATTGCTAGGCGATCTCGATTAGCCTTTCTTGACACAGATGCTGCAGGCCGAGCGTTGCCTCGCATAGTTCAGATTTTAGCTACTGAGCATAATTGGGATAAGTCGAGACGAAAAATGGAGTTGCAAAAGGGCAAGGAATTCTTAGAAACTTTCAAGTCATCTAGGAATGCCCAGTTCCATGATGGAAAGCATATTGGTAACTGTTGCTATCTCTTTTCTTGAAAATTTTTTCCTCTTAAGTTCTTCACCTTAATCCACTGCCTCTATTGAAATAAATAATAATGTCCCATTATCGAATTTCCTTTAATTTTGCAGGATCTTAATCACAGTTTACGAGAGATTGTTGAGAGAACAAGGAGATAAGCAGATAAATGCACGGTTTCTGGGATAAGATTGGGGTTGGAAGACCGTCCAAACTCTTTTTTATGCATCGAAACCGTGTTTCTCTAGTGATTGTTTTGCATCTTCCACTACCTTGATTCAATTGATATGTGCGAATGTCTTTTTCCCCCTTATGGTCATGCAGGTTGCACATTCTGTGAAAGTCCTGCCTTTTCTCATTTTAAAAGTTATACTTAACGTATCTGACCACAAAAATAAAGAAAATGAAATAAAATACAAGAAAATAATTGTAGATTAAAGCTGCTACGTGTGTAGCTTGCTTCTTCCTCTCTTTTTGCTTGCTGGGTTTTCTTTCTGTGAGGTCTTGTGTCGAGACGCTTGTTCTTCAACGAATGTGAGATGTTGTCGTAAAGTTTCCATACTTCAATAAAGAAAAACTCTGCAGGTGAGTTTTGATTAAAATTTAGATTTATAGCCATTAAATTTTGATACATTGTCATCCATGTATGAACTGGGGGACCATCACAATGTATATCGATAGACTACATTATTATGCTTCGAAAAGAAAACAAGGATGCTTTATTATTAGTTTCAAATTTCAATTGATGCACACTAAGATCATTATGCGTTGTCAGCGCAGAATTGGTGTTTTGATGTACAACTGACAAAAAGACAAAAGGGATTTGCTTGCATTTGATTTGTGTATCTGATGTTCTTGCAGCTAAACTTGAAATCAACAAACTGAAAATAAACTATGTTTCAATCTTGTCAAGAAGTAATCTATTTCACAAGAGTACTTTATTTCACTCTCCCCTATGACTTGAAACACTTGTTTCTTTGTCCCTAACAAATCAAATAAAACTAGACGGAAGAAAGACTTGCATATCATGGACAGAAGATGATATTGTAATCCCCGCCAGAATTACAAGTGAAAGTACTGGACTTGTCATCAAAAGCATAACTATAGGCCTGAGGGCATGCATTTTTGAAGATCATAGAGTAATTGGTTGGGTGGCAAGTCTCAGGAGAAGCATAGGCTCCAGAACAGCAATACTGAGGCTGATTAAACGCCAAGCAGGCACTCTTGCAAGCTAAAACAGCCCCATCAGAGCCCAACAGAGCCAACTCCGGCGGGCACCGCGAGTTTACATTAACCGGGCAACTGGTAGAACTACAACCTTGGCCTGTTGGCACCACAGAGACCTGTATATTGTAGCCATCGACGAGGCTGATATCGAAGAAGTCTTTGCCTGTGGAGGAGCCCAGAGTGAGTTCAACCAGGGTGGCTGGTGGGATTGCGCCGGCTCCATTGCATGCAACTTGGCCGGAGGCACAGTCTGCGGTTGCGCAGACAAATTTCCCAGTGCGATCAGTTGCGCATAGGGTTCGAGCCCAGAGCCGACCTGACCACTGGGGAGGTACTGGGAGCTGATATGTCTGTCCTGGTGGAAGCTCGAACCCTGTTGAAGGCAATTGAGGTGTGCCTTTTCCTGAAAGTGTTCCTGGCCATATTGGGTACGGGCAGTTGTTTTTCAATGTGAATGTAACGGCAGACGAGCCTGTTGAGGAAACACAAGAAAAGGTGTTAAATCAAGTACCTTCATTGATGAAGTATTATTTATATGGTATGCCTCGAGATGTGCATAAGCAAAAATTCATGAGCATCTTTTTTGGGGGAAAGTACTATAATAACAATCATGTCACATTGCAAGACAATGGTTCACAAGAGCTATTCATGCAGTTTCGATTCACGTATTATGCATCGAGATCTGTGTATGTTCACATCTTGAGGCGCACATGAATATTCATCCTCCATGGACTACCACTTAATTGCCTAATTGAATGCTAGATTTTTTTGTGGATTCTTACTATGTATCTAACATCAATCACAATGGCTAATATGCGTTCAAGTACTATTGGGCCTCATCAGGATGGCCCTCCTAACCTAATGAGACTTGAACCGTCGACATATCAAATTTGTGAGTCAAGCTGTCAAGGGACGCCAATCAAAAAGTGTATATATAACTCCTAATAAGCAATAATACTGGCAATATAGGATGTTGACCAAAATAACAAATTAATATGCATACCTGTGGCTAGGAGGGCCAAGAGTAGAGAGAGCAGAAGTGTCTTCATCTCCAATATGAAAAAGAGAACTATCTATTACTTGATGACACAATGTGCTAATCTCTAAGTGAGTTTTTATAAAGGCTTTTTTTTTGGTATCTTGTATTTATAGTAGTGGATATATGGAAGTAATTTGGAGTTAATGCCTCAATTACTATCTTTTTTTTTTTTCATTCTTCAACTTTATTGAAATAGTAGCAGGTAGGGTTAATTTCTCTGACGGACACCCAACCTTATAAATTATAACATTTTGATTACAAAAGTTACTTTTTTAACACAAAAATCACTAACATGTTAAAAATCTTGCAACGATGGTCATCCAAGCTTTTTTGTGGTTATTTTCTTGTGAATTTGCCAATGTAGCAACGACGTTGCTACGACATGGCACCACGGCGTTGATAATTAAGGGTTAAAAATACTCTTCACAAATCAGTCAACTAATTTTGTATTTTACAATCCTCACTACAAATCAGTCAACTAAAGTTCAAAATTATTTAGACAATTATTAGTTTGAGATCATTATTACTACAGCTCGGCTACGTACAAACTATAAATTACTAAGGGTAAACCACCAAATTTTTTTTATTCTCTTTCCACATTTGCTCCCAAATGAAATGACCTATTTACCCCTCTCAACTCCCACAATCACACACATGTCCCTCTCTCTCACACCTTTGTGCACCCCACAATAATCCACCTTCTTCTCTAGCGATCCCCTCATACCATTGGCAACAATTGGCAACACGAACTTACATTTTGGAGGCTATTACCATCGTAAGAGTCGATTTCTTCATGTTTTTTGATGGAACATGATGGTCTTCAAACTCATTTTTTTGTTTGTTTTAATGGGGTTTGAACAAATTTGTTTGTTTTGTAGGGCATTGTTTGTTGTTGTTGTTTGGTGTCTCTTGACCTTACAAAATGGAGAACAAACGTCAAGGGGTGTAAATGTGGAAGACGGATAGATATCTCTTGAGTTTCCTTTCAATGTAGTTATTTTTTGTATTTTTTTGTGTTGTCTACCTCTGGTTCGGTCACGCAGGACCGAGCAAACACGGTCTGTTCGGCCTCGACCGACCGACCAGATGGGTAACGGTCGGTGACATGTAACGGAACAAATTTATTTTAGCAAAAAAGGGTTTGTTCAATTGGTAATGACCTAGCAACAACAATTTGTCCAGTCACACTTGACCGACTGAACATGCTTTGTTTAGTCACCTTCAATCGAACAGTGCATGTTCAATCGTTCCTGCGTGACCGATTGAGCCTCGAACAACAACAAACCACACAAGACGACCATCAAATTCGACCTTATACAACAAGAAGCACATACACAACCACCACAGTACAAACTTGAACAAATAAACAAAATCTCACCTTACAAAGTTAAGTTGATGCGAAGATGAACTGGGTGTGTTTGTGCATTCTCCTTTTTCTTTGCACCGTGTGGAAGCAAGATCAACCTAAGATTTGTGTGTAGGGAGGGACGCGAAGATCAACCTAGCAGGGTTTGTGCGTGCGGTCTCCTTCTTCGTCGTCGCGTCGGTTGAGATATTTTCAATTTTCAACTTAAGGGTGCACAAGGGCAAGGGTATTTTGGGAAAGAATTAGTTGTTTTGGGGTGCCTTCATCCTTTGATTTGCCCTTAATAATTTGTAGTTTGCATATAGCCGGGCATTATTACTATTTCTATTCTATAACGATGTTCTTATAAAAAAATAATTTCTTTAATAAAATAAATAAATAAAGAATAAAAATATTAATAGGGACTTAGAAAGTAGAAATTGGTCACAAGTCACAAGTTGTAGAGGTACTTTGAATTAGGGTTAGGGGGCGTTGGAGAAGAGAATGGGAGGGAAGTGCCCGCACAGGAAGGTGAAGAAGAGAAGGTTCTCTCACAAGACCGCCCGCAGAGACAAATTCCTTGTCAAAGGCGACGACGCCATCCACGAAGAGCTCCGCAAGCCTCACGCCGACCTCAAATCATTGGCCCCCGATGAGGACCTTCCCGGAATGGGCCAATTCTACTGCCTACACTGCGAGTATGTTCGATCGATGTTTACGAGTTCTTATGTTCAATTCATGTGTTATTGTTGTTGTTGTTGATGATGATGATGATGTTTGTTTTGTTGCTGTTCTCAGCCGTTACTTCTCCAGCGTCTCGGTCAGGGACGACCATTTCAAGACCAAGAAGCATAAGAGGCGGTCAGTGCTTTTGGTTTTGGTGTTGTGTTTCTTTTCAGATTAGTATTTGCTTGGGATGTGGAGATGGTGCTTGTCAACGTAATGATGTGAAATAGGGCAAAAATTAATCTTTTTTTCACCCATTTAGTCGCCGCCGTAGTCTAGAGATTATTCTTTTGCTTGCTTAGGGCAATATTCCACCAAGAACTTTGAAGGAGTATTTTTTGAAAAATGCTAAAGTGACCCACTATTAGACACTCACTAAGAGCACGCACATTGATTTTTATTTATTTTTTTTACTTTTCTTACAATTGTGTGCTTCAGGATAATGCTAAGATTTAAACTACGGACACTCACTACAACTACTAAATTGTTAAATAAATAAATCAAGGTGCGTGCTCATAGGAGTGTTGGTCGTGAGTCACCATAGCATTCCCCATTAAAAAAAATAAAAGGAGAGAAGCTAGGGTTACGCCGCTAGCTTGGTTATGCAATTTAAAACTCAAATCACTACATATATTCTTATAATTTGTGTAGTGTGATTCTTGCGAAAGTGAAGCGTTTGAATGTGATTCTTGCATTCTGAAGTTTTATGCTATTAGTAGTGGCCAAATACCATAGGTGTATCTAGATTGAGCCGATAGGTCCTACATAGCACACACTCATTGCGGTTCAACTCTCGATCCTGACAACTATACTACATACTCCTAGTGGAAACTATAGATTCTTATTCTTCCTCCTCATTCTTTAGATACCACCACCCACGTTGCAACCCGATGTTTGATGTGATCCCACAGTTCCTCCATTGGCGTACATCTATCCTCAAATATTATTTAGCTCCTCTCCATCCACACATACCATAAGATCACCAAGATCGAAGCGTTCAAGCAATTTGAAAATTTTTGGTTGTTCCATGAGTTTCTCTTGTTGTGAATACCGCATCTTAATGATTGATTATCACGCCCATCTTGCCAAAGTTCGTCTACATTGCTGTCCATAATCCTCTTGTAATGCTGCACTCGAGAAATAATTGACCCAAAGTTTCATTTGCCTTTGGCAGAGGGGGCACCAACTAAGGGAAATGGATAAATGAGGCAGTATCGTTTGAAGGTTGTCACATGTGGCAACCTTTTTGAGGGAAACAAGCCAAGAGCTAAAACAGTTTGATTTTATGGGAGGGTAGGAGCCTTCTGAATGAAGTTGTAAGGTAGGAGGGTTGGTGATTGTTTGAATTAATGAGGTGATCGAACATGGATTTGCATGTAATATGTCCACTCTTTTCGAGTGTCCCATAAAATTTATCTGGAACTAATTGGTTTTAAGATTGTTAGCATTTGAGACATCTCACTCATCTCTCTTACTGTCAACTAAAGGTCTGGCGAAATGGAGATTCTGACAAATTAAAATCTTACAACTCATTTTAACTAAGTTTAGAATTCAAGTTTGAAATAATTTTTCTTACTGGTGGAGATTAAGGAAAAAGGAAAGAATTTGATTCTATTGATAAAACCTAAACGATCTACTCAGCTAGTGGTTTCATAGCCACTTAAGCGAGTAGGATCGACATGAGTAGACCATCTCAACCTATGAGTCTGTGGCCAAATGATATTGATGGCCACTTTTGCCATCACATTAGCTGGTGGTTAAAATTTTGTAGATTACTTAGGTTCAATCCATCATAATTAAAATTATATATCTCTAATGAATCCTTTTGAGGCGTGGCGTTGAATTGAGATTTGGAACAATGAGCTGGATACTTGTGTCATTTTTTATTTTTTATTTTTATTTTTTGATAACTATGGGTATCCGCACTCTTCAGGTACAACTAATCCCATAGGGTCAAGTCAGTCCCACCAAACCCATTGACTGGGAGAGACCACTAACAAATGGTTTCTTTGTTGACACAAGTACTTGAACACACGACCTCCTCCTAGTGAAGAAACCCACATGCAAAGTTCTTAGTACTTCGCCACCCCTGCCGAGTGGTTGTGTCATTATGTTTTCTTGATAAGAATATACTTGTGTTAGTCTGACAACTTCTAAAGAACTATAGTCTTATTGAATAGTTTGTGTAGTACAATAGACATGTATTTATAAACTTAGAAAAGATAAATGATAAGGATAAAAGATAAAGACAGTTATGACCAATTCCTATCACTCATAACACCCTCCCTCAAACTCCAGATGGTTTTGTTATATGAACATGTACATTTTTCACATCAAGTATTCACATGTTTCTATATTGTCGTATGGATCTTATGATTTAGATATTTGTTCAATTAATCAATGATTCAATTAGTAATGCATTGTGGTTCAATTTGATTTAACACAATCTGAAGTGGTTGACTTGTGATTAATGATACTCCAATTAACCTTTTCTATTTAGATATATTCAAGGTATGCCAAATTGTTGATCGTGTGGTTCTTTTTTTTTTTTTTTTCAAACCAATTGATTCTGATGATAATGCCATTCATCAGTTCAAATCCAATTGCTTGTGATAGTTTTGCTTTTCATTATTTCAAATGCAATTGATTGTGATTATATTGCTGAAAACTTAGAACATAAAAGGTAGTGTTTATTATAGAAGGTTGTTATTGCAACCAATCCATCCTCTCTTTTCACCCAATGTAAAAAAATTAAGACTTTTGACCAAAACATTCCCAGAGTTAATGACAACGTTACCCTTATACGAATTCGCCCATCTCTCTCCCCAAACACCTCTTTCGACCCACCCATCTCTTCTTTCTTCTTTGTCCACCAGCATCGTACAACTATACTCCTACTGCCATTGTTACTGCCCTTCAGGCAGTCACCCAGGTGCACCCGCCACCACTCTCCACTCTCGCCAAGTGCCCAAACCCTCAACAATTAAATCAATTACCTCTGTTAAACACACGCCTAGACGAAACAATCCTCTGCAATTTAACTAATACATTCTCTACATTTTGGTCACATTCATTAGAAAACTAACTACGGATCTTTAGGCTGATCATGGTTTATTGTTCATCTTTTTTAAGAATACTCAACACAACCAACGCCTCTGTCCGCCATTATCCCACACAAACGCACCACCCACAAACGATCATCTCTCTTCAATGCTCTAGCACGATAGATTCATTAGCCACCTAGTTGTCGGTGTCTCGAGACACCTGCACCAGCGTTCATACTGTTAGTAACTAGAGGTGTGCATTGAGGTCAAGGAAAGTGCAGGCTGGTGGGTAGTTTCTTTAAGATTAACATAGGGATTTTGAATTTCTTATTGGGTGGGCTTACAAAGTTTTAAAATATGATTGGGTGGGGAGAGAGGATGAATGGGTTGCAATAGCCGCCCTCTTAATGGTGCTTATTATATGACCATTTTCAGCGTAGTCTGCTTGGGTGTCCAATCAAAGCTCTCTGGTTTGGGATTTTGGTTGTAGAAGCAGCATGTATATGTTTCTTAGATAGAGAAAAGCACTCTTTTGTTAGATTCATTTTGATTGAGGTTTGATATTGTTACAGTGTGAAGCAAATGATGGGACCAGCACCGCACTGCCAACTAGATGCGGAATTAGCTGCCGGAATGGGGATGCCTGATAATGGCCCAAAGCTAATGTCAATGTAAAACATATACTTTCATCACTTCAATTCTACTTTACTGGTGCCCCTTCTGGTAACTCTTGAAGTTGATAGCAGTGTTGACATCGTCTTCTTTTTTCAGAGCTTTTCTTCTGTCATTTTTTTTTTTTTTTTCAATTAAGAATTCCGGCATGTTAAGTTGAAAGTATTTATATAATCTTTAGTAGGAAGGTTCTCCCTAGACTTAAAAAATTTGGATGTATTGTTTACTATTGGTCCAAAATGCAGTATATGCCTCTTTATTATAATATTTTTGGTAAGTGACTCTTTCATGAGTTGAACTTGGGGAAAGATTTTTACCATTTTAGCAAGTGATGCATCATCATCCATCTTACGATAAATGCTTTGGCGTATGCACTATGTATTGTTGTTTTTCAAAAGAAAGCGTGAACTTTTGTTGCATACTTCCACTACACAACCTGTCCTCCATTCAACAACACTCATTACAGACCCGACCATCATCAATGATGATCATCTTTTAAAAGTCTAAAAGATGCCAAAACCTTCATTTTGTCGAATGTGTCACAAACCATGATCCCACAACAACCACTTTGCTCATCACAACCGGCAACAACAATGCATGAATGACAGGAAAGTTTTGAATTTGATGGCAATTTTTGTCTTTTCTCCTCTCTGTGCTCCATGCGTGCACCTTCTCTTTTTCTTGCTTTTCTCACGTTGGACTAACAAATCTCACGCGTAGTCGTGTCACATCCCCTTATTGATCCATTTCAATTGAGTGTGCCTTATTATCTCATTTTGATCAAACAGTCTTCTATTGTTGTCAAATCTGTGGATTGAATTCTGCAATGTGATTGTTTTCATGAAGACTTTGGTAGATTTGAGCAGGAAAAACAAATATGATATCATTGGTATGTAATGCTTTTAAATAATCAAGAGTACATATACTATACCTTGATTTCTGGGAACTATTTATCATTTCCAAAAAAATGGAATGTAAGTAAGAAATGCATGGCAAACTATACATTCCATGAAAATACCTTAACCAAAACTTTTAAAATTTGGAGAATATAAGGGCTCACCGCGACGCCATGCATTTCATTCATATTCAATCCTTTTGATTCACTCGGTCTCTCTTCACTCCTCTTCTTTGGCTCGCGTCGAAGAACTTGAGCCGGATACCATTCCAATGACCTGTCCGTGTGTGAACCGCTGCATCTGAATCATGTGGGCATAGCACCCATCAGGATGATGCTTCAATAGATGTGAATGTGACCCTTGTTCCACGACCTTCCCTTCGTCTATCACAGCAATGACATGGGCGTTCCTTATTGTCGATAGGCGATGGGCAACAACAATGGTTGTTCGTCCGGAGCAAGTCCTCTCGAGTGCCTCCTGAACACACCTCTCGGACTCGGCATCTAATGCACTTGTTGCCTCGTCGAGTAGCATGATTTCTGCTTTCTTGATAAGGGCTCTAGCTATGGCGATTCTCTGCTTCTGCCCGCCTGACAATTGGTTCCCTCTCTCACCAACCCATGTTCGATATCCATCGCGAAGTCCTGAGATGAACTTGTGGGCATTTGCTAGAGTGGCAGCTTCAATGACCTCTGCCTCGGTTGCAGACTCGCGCCCATAAGCAATGTTGTCATAGATGGTTGCAGCAAAGAGACATGGCTCTTGAGGGACCATTGCAATATGCCGTCGCAGAGACTTGAGATTGTATTTGCGAATGTCCTTCCCATCTATAACAACTCTTCCCGATGACGGTTCGTAGAACCGTTGTACCAACGCTATGACAGAGCTCTTTCCACAACCACTGGGGCCAACAAGAGCAAGGGTCTTGCCTGCACGGGCACGGAGGTTGAGGTCTCGGAACACTAACATATCCGGGCGTGAAGGATAGGAGAAATCGATGTGTTTCAATTCAACTTCCCCACGAACGCGGTCAGGGACTAGAGCAGCATCTGAATCATCAGGTTCGATTTCTGTCTTGCGGTCTAGGAGATCAAAGACAGATCGCATAGCACGACCGCCCTTAATGAAGTCGGGAGCTAGCGTTAAGGTCTCAGCGGCGCCATTGGCAGAAACCATGAGAACCATGAAGACTCGGATTGTTTTCGAGAAGTCAGAGATACCATGTTTCACAAGCCAAGATGCATACCAAAGCCCCAAGGAATATGAGGCATAGAGTAAAAACTGCGCTATCCCGAAGCCACTTCCTGCAATCTGTCCTTTCCAGAAGCAGCGTTTTAGAGGCGCTTCAAGATTGGAGGAGAAAAGACCAATGATCTTTGCCTCCGAATTGAATGCAGCAACAGTTTTAACATTGGCCACGGCCTCGCCTGCGAGTTGCGTGGCCTTGGCATGAGCAGCTTCTAAGTCACCTGAGAAGCCTTGCATGAACATTTTCTGCAGAAAATCAATGGGCACTTCTGTCAAGCACAAGAAGTTTTAACAAATAGAGAACTTATAATTGGACAAGTTCAACAATTGTTGATAGCTTATACCTGTAGCACTGTGGCAGCAACGACGACTGGAAAGACGGCAATGAGGACAAGGGCAAGGCGCCACTGCAAGACAAAACCAGCAGTGCAAGCACAAAGCAAAAGAGATGAGTTCTGCATGATAACTGAGATCCGGTCTCCAATAGCTGATCGAACATTGTTCGCATCAAGAGTCAGCCTCGTAGCAATTTTAGCACTCTCATTCTCCTCGCGATCGAACCACGCCATTTCATTCTTCAGCACTGCAGCAAACATCTTCTCCCTCACTCGTTTCGTAAGATTCTCCCCCACAATGTCCCAAAAAAGATGTTGTAGAGTGTTGAAGATGAGAGCTGCGGAGGAAACGCCAATCAATAGATAGCAGTACTTCGCAATCTGGTGGCGCATGAAAGCATAGTCTTGGTTGTAGTAGACACTGAGAACAGCACTAAGGACATATGCAAAGAAGGCACTGAGAGAACCACATATAACAGAGCCAATAGAGCCAATTAAGGCATAAACCCATTCAGGCGAATTCATCTTGGCTAGGCGCCAGAAAGAGCTCGCCTGCTCTTTGAAGGCCAGCTTCTCAAGCCGGAAACTTGGGTGCGCACCATCAAGGGAGAGGCTAAAGTCAGAGGTTGAGAAATCAGAGAGCCGGCGAGAATATGGCGAGCGGCCATAGGATGAGTTCCTGCCAATCACTGGAGAGCTGACAGAATTTCTGGCACTAGAGGGCCTGATAGTGAAGAAAAACTAGTTATGTATATTGTGAGAGAAAATTGAATTGATAATGAAGAAAAACTAGTTATCACAGAAGCCATTTGAATTGTTAACCAAATTTACCTTGCGCTACTCTTTCTGGCAAGGGCAGTTTCATGAGCCGTCTCCTGCATGCGTATGAGCTTGGCATAAGTGCCATTGTCACCTTTCGCTATCAGTTCCTCATGTGCTCCAATCTCACTGACACTTCCCTGCTGGAGAACAGCAACAAGGTCGGCCTTGCGAATTGTGGAGAGGCGGTGCGCTATGATAAGAGTTGTCCTTCCAATCA
Organism: Stephania japonica; assembly: GCA_039657345.1. NCBI lineage: Eukaryota > Viridiplantae > Streptophyta > Magnoliopsida > Ranunculales > Menispermaceae > Stephania > Stephania japonica. Next base: position 44,134,659 of record CM077560.1, on the reverse strand, counting down.
TAAAGCGATCAAGCGCCTCTTGCACCAATGTCTCTGATTCCGTGTCCAGGGCACTTGTTGCCTCGTCCAATAGGAGAATCACAGGGTTCTTCAGCATTGCCCTTGCAATAGCTATTCTTTGCTTCTGCCCTCCTGAGAGCTGCAGACCTCTCTCCCCTACCTACCATTTCAAGTTAAAATTTGAAATGTTATTTGGCTTTGATATAATTGTTACCTAATAGTGTTACAGTGATTAAATCTTGTAAGTTTAGCCAATTTTATCGATACCATGGATTTTATGTAAGTTCTTTTTTGTTGGCAAGTTCATATACTTTATCACCAATTAGTTCATCTCTTCTAACAAATCTTCCTATAACACAATACCAGTCTCAAGCAGTTACTACCACAAAATGGGCAGCTTAACCAATGCGGCTGCCAAGAAGGCGTAAAACTTATTCCATAGTAATTCCATAACAAGAAAGGACTAAGATGATAGTGAAATAGGTACCTGTGTGTCGTAGCCTTCAGGAAGTTTTGCGACAAAAGAGTGAGCATTAGCTACTCTGGCAGCCTCTTCTATTTCTACTTGGGTGGCATCAGGCCTGCCCAAGAGCATATTTTCTCTAATGGTGGTTGCAAACAATGCAGGTTCTTGACTCACTAGCCCTATCTGTTGCCTCAACCAGCGCAACTTCAGTGTCTTTATGTCATGTCCATCCAACAAAACTTGTCCTGAACGAATCAATTTACACGAAAATTCAAAACTGATCTTGCAAGATTTACACCAACATATGCCAAGCTAATGACATCAAATTTGGTTCAAAAAAACCGATTCGGCTTTAATAATTTATGTTTATAGATGGAATGTTGCTCGGTTACCTGAAGTAGGATCGTAGAATCTCTCTATGAGGGAGACGACGGTGCTCTTACCAGAGCCGCTGCTTCCAACCAAGGCAATGGTTTTTCCTTGTGGGACACTAAGAGAGAAGTTCGACAAGACCTTGATATCAGGTCTTGATGGGTATGAGAAATCTACATTTTTCATTTCTACATTGCCTGTAACTGAATCCAACTCCAATCCTGATTCAGTATTTCGGTTGACACTCGGTTTGTGATCAATAATGCGAAAGATCTTGGCAGCCGCAACTCTTCCCTTAGCAAAGGCAGATATACTTGGGACAGATTGTCCTAAACCTCTATTCAAAGAAATTTTTTCAGTGAGAAATCATTCACTCCATTCAATCAGATATATGACAAACAAATCTTCACTTACATTCCACCAATCATGACTGAGAACATCGTCGCAATGGCAAGTCCTCCATTGGTGTAATTGTGTCTAACAAGATAACCTCCATACCAAAGCAGAAGTGCATAGCAGCAGAAAACAGTGAAATAAGTCCCACCCAAGCCAATCCCTTTGACAAATCCAGTCTTGTAACCAATTCTCTGTGTAATTCTCAACGCCGCGGAGTAAGCTTGTAATGCCCTTGATTCCCCCACAAAAGATAGTACTGTCCTGATCTGGACTATTGTCTGCATTTCAACTTGATATCAGCATCACCCACTTAGAACTTTCACAATAAATTACAACAAATTTGAGATTTCCTATAATCTTAACAAATTCATTCAAAGAACAAAATCCAAATTTTCAAAAAGCTAAAGAAAATCTCCATTGCCACACCTGTTCTACTACATTTCCAGCTTGAGAAAGAGCCTCCTGGCTCTTTGACGATAGTTTTGCAAGCGTGGATGTCTGAATACCTCCGATGACCGCAATGAGAGGAACCACAGCGAGCGTAACAAAGGCTAATTGCCAAACAGCAGTGAAACCAACCACGAAACCAGAAATGAAGGTAGCCATGTAATGCACAAAATTCCCCAACTACACACAAAAAGGGCAGAACCAGATCAGTCATAACTAAATAGGGAAACAAAAGAGTCCCTCAAAATGCTTCCCCTCCTTCCTCTACCTTCTCACTTATTGCATCCTGGACTAAAACCGCATCGGTATTAATCGCGAAAATGACATCCGAGGTGCGAACCTCGGTGTCGAAGAACTGCACATCCTGGTTCAAAGCAGCTTCCAAAAACTTGATCCTCATTTTCGTCGATTGCCGCTCCCCCGTCCACATCCAACATGATATCTCTACATGCCCAATTCAAGCTACTTCAAAACTATAACAAAAGATTGATTCAACATGAACACAAATGAGAAGCTATGCAATATGCTATGCTTTGCTATACCAGCCCAACCAGACGCCCAAATCGCAGCCCCAACCACAAGAAAGTAAAACACATACTGCAAGCAAACAAATGCAACAAATCAAAAATGGGGTTTCACAGTTTCACTAAAACTCATCAAAATCGAAATGGGCAGTCTCAAAATCAAGCCATTCAATGAATTGAATGAATTCAGTCATACCCTCAAAACCTCCTGAACCATCTTGTCGAGATCATCGGCATAAGACCCAAAAGAGTTGACTAGATCAGCAAAGAACCTCAGAAAGATGGGGAGAGAGCAGCCATGAATGACAGCCCCAAGAGTTCCAATCCCCATCAACACATGGTCCAACCCATCTGCGAATCTGAACAACTCGCAGAACCCCACTGGGGAGACACCACTACTACTGGGCTTCTCTAATGAGAGTGAGGCCTCCTCCATTAGTGGTGGTGCTCTGATAACAACTTCGGAAGGTTTTCGCTGCTCCTCTGCTGCTGCTGCTGCTGCTGCTGCTTCTGCTTTATAGTCGTAGTCCACTGGCAACAGCTCGAGCCCATGCATTTCCGACCATCTCCACTGCTCTTCTACTGCCGCCGTCGTCGTTATCTGCTCGGATTCTTCTGGCATTATAAATAATGACTAAACTGAATTGTAGTTATTTTGAAAGGATGATTTGCTGGTGGTTGTTTTTATGTCACTTTGCTGCTTGCCCACATCGTGGAATTGGGGTTTGGCGATCTGGGTGATCTACTGATCTGGGTGGGGGTGATTTGGTGGGTTTTTTTTTTTCTTCTTTTTTTACAGTCATTTGGAGAGATCGGTGAGTGGGTTTTTTTTGGGAGTATGAGAGAGAGACAGGAAAACATGCACTGTGAAGAACAGAGTTTCAGCCCGACAACGGGGACTATATCTGAAAATCAATTTTTTCACCAAATTGATACATTAGCTCACATGATCCCTTCATCTGCGCCTCAGAATGTGAACATATATAGATCTGTTCATGTGCGCCTCAAAATGTGAGCATACATAGATCTCGATGCAAGGCCACGTAGAAAGCTTCAGTGAGCCAATTTTGTTTCTTTTTTTTTTCATTAATCTCTTTTTTCTTTCTTTTTTTCTCTCTTCTTGTGGGGGTAGGCCTTAATTAATTTTGGACTCAATTTGGACAAGACTAGAGGGCAACGATGTCTAGTTAAGAGTTTTAAATCTTTTTTATGTTTTGGAATAGGGTACTCAGAGTGTTCGAAGTTTTCTCTTCTCTTGATAAATTTGAACTCAACAAATTAGTTATAAAATTAAGAGGGATATGAGTTTTGTGTAAATAATCATAAATCCAATGCAAATAAAATTACAACCACTGTTCCGGAGTTTTAAGACTTCTTTGTATTAGAGCTCGAAGCAAAAACTCTAAGAGAAGGAGACATATACCACCTCTAACTTATTGGATTAGGTTGCAAATTAGATTCAAGCCTATCAACTCCACATATGTAGGGCATTGTATGGTGGTTTCAAGTTCAGAAAAATGAGCTCATCATCCATGAGGATCATATCTAGAAAATGAGAAGGGTTTGCAGTAGTAAAAAAACTTCTGTCGCTCTTTAAAATAATCACACTATCAATTGCATTAAATTGAACCAATAAAAATATTTGACTCATGTACCCGACCTCAATTGATTTATTGCAACATCAAAAAAAATTAATTACTATATAATATATATTTTTTTTTTTGAAAAAACGAAACAACAACAACATCAACGTAGAGTGAAAGAAAGGAATTCTAGGTTCAATCAAAGCTTAGTGTCTCCGTTTGTCTCCGTTAAACTCAACGTTTGGACGGAAAGAATTAAATTTCAAAAAAATGAAAAAAGTGACTTTCGAAACCAAAAACCAGCGTTACATCATGAATTCAGCCGTTACTTATTCTTTTCCCTTCTTTTACATATACGTTATTTCTTTCTCCTCCTTTTTGGTGTTATCTTACATCACCTCCCTTTTGTTATGCTTAACTGCTTTCCCTCTCCCGGTCTCCCGTTCATTTTAGAGACATCGCTTCCAAATGGTAAGGTTTTTGACTCCTACTGAAGTTAATAAATAGAAAAAATAAAAATAAAAATAAACCCTGCTTTCTCTCTCCCCTTCATTTTAGAGGACCAAGCCTAAAATAAGCCAAAAAGTTATGTACGGCATACAAAATGCTACCACTCTAAATAAGAATAGATGACCTTTCAAAACCCTTTTACTCATAATCGAACCACAATTTCTCAAGGTCTTGCCTTTTTGTCAAGTGATATCCAGTAATATCTCGTATCTCGCATCCAAGGGTTGAGATAACTCCACCCCACCCCACCCCACCACCCCTCGGGGAAGTGATCTCCTTGTAGAATATTGACAAAACTGTCACTCAAAAATCCACACTAGTGCAGTGTTATGTTGGTTCTATATTGCCTTTAATATGTTTTATTCTTTTTTTAACTCTAAAAATGTTTTATTCTTTTTAGAAGAACTCAAATGCTTGTTATTAATCTATGAATATAAAGATTAAAAAATGACTCATAAAAGAAAGTTTTTTTGTTAAAAAAAGAAAGTACTTTTCAAGTAAGAAATATTTTTAAAAATTATCATTAGTTGTATTTTATTATGTTTATTATTAATAATTATTAAAATATTATTTCAAAACAATTATAAAAATATTTATAATTATGTAATGTTGTTTAATATAAATAATATTTTATGTTTGTTATTTAGTTCAAGTTTTTTTATTTCTGAATAAATAAAAGTAGTGCATGTGGTGAAAATAATAATGTATTCTTTTTCATCTTAAAAATATGTTTAAATAGTATTTATGTCAATTCCCACGTTTTACTGTTTATAAAATTTGCAACTTTCCTATAAGTTCAAAATTGAACCAAATATGAAATATGAACCTACACTGTGAATTAACTTTAAGGAGTTATCTCTTATAAGAAAACTCACCCGCAAGTTGGCAAAAATAAACCAAATGAGGCCAAATTAGTTAAACAAAACATCCTTATGTTAGTTCCAAGACAAGATATTATTATATTACTTTTTTATGATGTTAGTGTATTTGTTCTATCAATAATACTCTTTAGCTTTTATATATTTTTCATTTTTTAGTCCTTTTAAAAATTCATTTATTTAAATTAATACAATCACAATTTGTGAGAAATAAATAATCATATTCTAAATACAAATATATTTTTTATTTAATAATAGGCCAAATAGGCTAATCTGTAATGGCCCAATTTCAAATTGTCATTACATATCTCGCAAATACAGACGTAGAAGCCAACGGGGACGTTTGTGGGTCCCACAACGAGGTTGGAGCACGCCCGGATTAGGTATACAGTCCGTTTTGTGTGCTCTTTGTTGGAAAATGTGCCCTAGGTCAATTCATTAATAGTCTTTATGAATACATTTTAATTAATAAAATATAGGATTTCATTTGTTGTTTATTATAATTGATTTGCATGTTTACATTATAATAAGATCCATGGGTATTTACAGAAATATCCTAAATGTCCCTAATCGATTATTATACTGGGAACTATAATAAATTAAGACTAGTGTGAGTCTTGATTGATGATTATGCGATGATCATACGTATAGGAATACGAATCAAGATCATGAGTACTTATTAGGGAACAAAGTACTTTGGACCACCCCTATTATGAACATCACATGGATTAAGTCATAGTTGTTTCTCATGATAGGTATATTTTTCAATCCTCTGACTTGAGATTACTAGAGACTTCAACATTAGGAACATAATGATTTGACACTATCAAACGTTGTCTTTAACCGGACGATTATAAAGGTTGTGATTGGTTACTATGTGAGCAATGTGATGAATTCGTGTAATCGAGATAGAATTTGTCCCTCTTATATAAAAAGAGATATCTAGTGGATCCCTCGATGTGTTAGACTGTTAAAAGGCCTAGTGTAAATGAATTGATATTGATCAATGTCACTTGGATGTTTTCAGTCTACCTAGAGATCGAGACTAGTACGATTGAACATGTTAGATGACAATTCCATGTCTTATGTTTGATCAAAAGGATATCGTGTGACAAAAGGATGTTATATACACTATTGATTAGGTTGTATCGATTTGATATTCATACAACTTGGATAGTCATAATGTCTTGCTAGAGGCCACTTATGACTTGTATACCAAAATGTATTTTGGTACACTACCAACGTTATATGAGCCTATTAGGTCGCACACTAAGAATGGTTTTGCGAGATTTTAAGATGGTTCAGAATAACGAATTTTATATGATAAAATTCATGACAAAAATGTTATTGTAGTGTATTACGCTTATACTTCTTTAAGTAGGGGTATATGTGTAATTTATTTAATCGTCTATATACAAGGGTTGTATAAATAGACGCTTTGAGTTAGAATATACGAACGAAAGATTAAAAGGCTGAAACTCTATTTTTGTTTTAGAAACGACTTAGGGTTTTTGGTATGCTCTGGATCGTTTTGGAGAGAAACAAAAAGATTTAGTATTCTCTCGAAGCTAGCACTTCAAATCTCGGCCGCCGTTCGTGTGTGGACTGCTGATAGAGGGCGTTCGTCATTGGCAGCACCTTAGAGATCGATTAACCTTCAGAAAGGTACATTGCGACTGAGGTATGATTAACTTTTCATAGTTTAAACACCAACGCTCTTGTTGTGAAGTTGCGATGTATATGTTCAAGTTAGTTAAATTGTATCGCAATATGTGTGTATATATTGTTTATTGACGAGTGAGATGGTGTGACACATTTTCGCCGCGACTGGCGCATAAGCGCGTGGACCGGATGGCGAATAATTAGCACACTAGAACGGGGGACTAGTTATACCCAATAAATGATAAAGATTCATTAAATAATTCATAATAAACGATGTTGAGACAGTTGGTACTATCGTTGTACGCGAACAGCACCGGGCGAGGTTCGGAGCTGAGTATTGGAACGCCCAGGAGAGCATATAATTGGTGCCATGTGAATAGAGACAAAAAGAGCCATATGGAACGGTTTTGGCATGTTATGGAGACCATTTAACTCCATCTTGGCCATTCAAACAAGTCTTGAGATTGGGGTGTGAGTTGAGATGAAGAGATATGTATATATATATATTGATTTTTCCATCATTTTGACCACTTTCTCTCCCATTTATCACTATTGGACGAAAATAAAAGGAAAGGGAGTTTGGAGGTGTTTAACTTGATGATTTGAAGGCCCTATGAGTGGGGGATCAACAAACCAAGGTTAGATTCTTAATCCTCTATAATTGCTCTATGTTTTGGTACCACTTTTGTGGATTTTTATAGTGGTTTGTTTATGGGGTATATACCCACTGTTATGGGATTGGTTTTAGTGTTGTGGGTATGGTGTTGATGTTGTTGTTGTGGGGTTTGAAGGCTAGAAACCAGTTCGGGACTGTTGGAAATCTAGGCGAAAACCGCACTTGTGTATTGCGATTACGGGGATGAGGACGACTTCCCAGCGTGCTGGGCATTTCCTCCAACGCGCTGAGTACAGGACAGAGACCAATTTTAAGGTTGTTTTGGGTATTTTGACCCTACCACATATCTAATTCAATGGTAATACACTAAACACAGTAAAATGAATTAGGTGAACATAATCGGGTATCGGGCGAGCATTCCGAGGTAAGAACGGGATTGGACCGGGACGAATACCGGGTAATTGGAGTGCGGTTTGAGGTGTGTAGTATCCTAACTGAAATTCACTTTAGTACTTACTGTTTGATTTATTTGAATATTATCATGTTTATTCAATAATCTTTATTTCCTATTGTTTTACGATGGTTATGTTCGTCCCCACCTGGTGCTTATTCATTGTGGGGCATAGGGTCCACTAAGCCATAGCATATGTCTAGGCATGCGCCGTGGTTTACGTTGGCCACCTAGAGGGTCCAGGGTCACCCATTGGAGGTATCCTCACGGGTCGTGCCAGGTGGATAACCCGAAGTATGGCTTTAGTCTGACTTTGATTGTGCACGCACTTTGTTTTCTCTACTATTCATACTCATGCGATGATCTTTTATAGTTGTTTGTATTCTTTTGTTTCGCATGTTTATTTATAGTATTTTGATTCCAGCAGTTTTACTTATGCATTTACTTAGTGAATTTCCTTGGGATTACTCACTCTAGACTCGTCATCTGCCTTTTGTGATGGCTTGAGTGCAGATACTGGTACGAGAGAGAGAAGGGCAAGCTTAAGGATTACTTGTGATTGACTGTAGACTGCCCTACTCATATGTTTGTTTATATTTACCATTTTATGCTGGGTATGGGTTATGAGAGACACGTTTTGGTTTGTATATGACTCTGAGGTATAATATTTTGATATTTTGAGGATCACACTTGACATCGGTATATGGATTATATATTGATATGGTTTCCACATTAGACTAATTGATATTTAAACTGCTATTTAGTATCATTTGATTATTTGAGACATCCGCTGCATAATTTGAGGTTAAATGGTAATAACGAGTCTATAAGCTAACTTGAACTATAATTTAAGAAAACGACATTAAGTTATCAATAATTGATTGGTAATGAGTTATGAGTGGCCGTGAGACACAGCTGGATGGTGAGTTGGCAGAGCTGTGGGCCCGTGGTGCACATCGTAGCGGCCAATGGATTTGGGGCCGTTACATAATTTATCCCAGACTTTGCTTGGAATCTCAAATCTATCCCCGTACAAAAGATTGTTTTAGATTTATCCCAAACTTTACTTTTCAGTCTCAATTTTATCCACACCCAAAAATTATAAAAGAACTTGCACTTACGTGGAAGAACAAATTGATAAAATGAACTCAATTAATTATCAAAATATGGAGGTGTTTCCAATAAATTTTAACAAAATTTGTTTTGTTGAGCTCTATATAAAACATCAAAGCTTGTGATAAATTCTTTATAATTTTTTGGTAGGGATAAAATTGAAACCAAATAGTAAAGTTTGGGATAGCTAGATCTGAAACAATCTTTTGTTCATGATAGATCTGAGACTCCAAGGAAAGTTTGAGATAGATTAGCCTATTTGACCTGAATGGTAATAATAATAACATTAATAATATTTTTTTTTTGAAAACCAACATTAATAATAATATTGACAATTTATGTTTAGTAAAATGGCTTGACAACAAAATAATGAAGTCAAATTGATTTTCACCTTGAAATGAATAAATATACAAAAAAAAAAAAAATTGTCTCTTGCATGTATTATGTATATATCAAAAAGTAAAAAATTAGTACGTAATCAATTAAATTCCTACTGTGTCTTCTCAATTTACATCCTTTTATAATTTGTAAAGAACACACTCAAATATCATTAAAATCTATAAAAGTAAGTAGATCAACACTAAAAATAGGTGTTAATTAATTAATAAGAATATGTGTAAATCTAATACAATTTTTTTAATAACACAAAAAGTTTATTGAATAATTATTTACGAATTAAAAAAGTTTAAGTAAGAAGCAAAGTGTTGGTTTTATTTATTTGTGTGTTCGTATTTTTTGTTGTGACATTTTAGTCTTTTCACGTTAACTCAACCATAGTTGAGACAAAGTTTGTAAGAGAGACTTAAGTGTATATTTTTTAAAATTCAGAGACTAAAGTGCATTTTTTACCAAACCTCAGGGGCATTATGTATTTTCCCTAATTACAAAGGGGATATTTTCTTTTTGGTCGATAATAAAAATAATAAATTAAGAATAGTATCAAAATGAGGACAATAGAGTATGTTGAAGATGTGTGGACCGAAAGTTAGTCCCACATCGATTAAATATAAGTTCACAAAAATATATAATTAATTAACTCATCTTAACTAGTACTGAGGCCTTTTGAGATAAAACTCCACACCTATGAAATGAAGGCAGTTAAGTTGAGGACCCTATCGGTACTAAGGGAGATCCACACGCCCACGAAGTTGTGCCGCAGGCAGGCCGCTAGCAGATGTTGTGCCCGTGAGTGAGAGAATTAATATAGTATCAGAGCTGACGGTTCAAAAGGGACCTGCCAAAAAAAACCCTTGAATTTGTGACTTTCAACCCATGGAGGAGTGTTGAAGATGTGTGGACCGAAAGTTAGTCTCACATCGATTAAATATAGCTTCACAAAGAAGTATATAATTAATTAACTCCCCTTAACTAGTACCGAGGCCTTTTGAGATAAAACCTCACACCTATAAATTGAAGGTAGTTAAGTTAGGGACAGTATCGGTACTAAGGGAGATCCACACGCCTGTGAAGTTGTGCAGTAAGCAGGCCGCTTGCGGATGTTGTGCCCAATTATTAGGCTAAATTTAGATGAAATACAAATTAACCAAGAGAAAACAGACAGGATCATAAGAAAATGGCTCCCAAGGTGTGTGGTCTACGCAGTGACAAAGGAAAAGAGCATTAAAAGTCAGATCTTATGCAAAAGTCATGAGTTAGATCTTGGTAGCTACATTGTATTATCTTGATTGCTCTGGGTTTTAGGGTTGGGGTGCTCAACTAACTCTCATGGGATTAATCAAATCAAAATAAGAAAATGTCGAAAAAAGTTTGGTCGCCTATATAAGGGTGGCAATTCGTGTTAGCGGGTCGTGTCAAAAAAGTCATGACCCATATAAGGCAAACCCAAACCCAAGCCATTTGTTAATTGTGTTAATCATGTTCGTGTCAAAATTGGTTGCGTTAAATATGTCGGGTATTCGTGTCACCTATTTATTAAATATTTTATTTAAACTTTTGAATTTATTTAAACTTTAATAACTTGTTTACAACTTTTAAAAATATATATCTACATGAATAAAAATTTAAATGAACATAATTAAATAGTCAATAAAATATAATGGAATTGTAGTCTATAACTTTTAATTTACTTTTTTATTCAAGTCTTATATAAAGTCTTAACAATAGAGAAGAAACGGCTCATAACAAATAACATATAAAAAAGCTTTCAAAAAAACATATAAAAATGTTATAAGAATTTTTTAGAAAAATTTAAAATTTTATTTTTGGGAAGATTTTATAATTTTTCATAATAAATCATTATTAATAAATATAAAACATAAATATATATTAAAGTAAAATAAATATTTACTTTAAAAATAAAATAAAGCACGATAAAAGATGTATTTGCAAATAAAAAAAAATTATGTTATTAGTATGTTATCAAATAGGTGAATTTTGTACTAATCTATTTATTATTTATTCATTGTTCTTTAATCGTGCTAAACATGTCATTATCAAGTTAAGTAGGTTAACCTGCTAATGACCTGCATTTTAGTCGTGTCTAATCATGTTGACCAATTTATGCCAAACCATAACCCGTTTATAACATGTCGTGTTCATGTCGATTTATCGTGTCGTGACCCAAACGTTTATAGTTATAAAAAAAATTGTCAAATATAAAAAGCAACTTTTCGTATGTGGATAATAAAAAGAGTTCTAATTTAAATCTTTCGCATACTATATATTTTCACACGCACTCATTGTGAGTCCTTTATATGTGCATTGATTTCATTTCGTGCACACACATTGATACGAAGAAAAAAAAACCAAATATTTTTCTTCAATTAATTTATGCAGGAGTACGTAACTAATGTTGCTGAAATCAAGAAATTGAAATTTTAATTTTATGTATGAGTTATAAGTGTGAAAGTGGGGTTTACTCCAAAATTCAAGGCAAGATGGAGTTCCACTCCACACTAATAAACTTTCTTTTTCTTTCTAAGTAGTCGATACGGGACTATCCCAACATCTCTAACACTCCCCCTTCAAGTCCAACTCGGACTTGACTGCAGAACATCAATCAATTATTTTTTTGTTAGATGTTTACAAGACCCATGGACAATAGAAAATTAAGCCAACCATATACCATGTTCAATTTTTATATTATAAGGTTCAATCCAAGGTAAGGAAAGTGTGGTGACTAGTTTTATATACGAGCCATAAGTATGAAAGTGGAGTTCACTCCAAAATGTCAAGGCAAGATGAAGTGTCCACTCCACACTTATTAACCTTTCTTTTTCTAAGTAGTCGATGTGGGACTATTCCAACATCTCCAACAAAATTTGAAAAAAAAAAAATCGTTTTTGTGTTATAACGAAATCTTGCTTTAAAAATAAAAATAAAAATAAAAAAATAAAAAAAGAATAATAGCTTCTGATTTCCTTAAGGCAAAGCAAAGAGCTAGAGAGGGATTCCATCTTATTGTCAGAAGCACAGCTCGATTTCACATCTCTACTGAGAATATAATACCCACCACCCAAACCGCCCAATTTTGTCAGAAGCCCAGCTCGGTTTCCACCATTTCATGTTTTTTTCTTTTTTTTTTTTTTTACAAAGCCCTAGCTTTCAACATTCTGTTCACATAATCTCAAAGATATCTCCATTTTCTGTCTCAATCAGACACTTCTTGCAAGCTGATTAAGGTCACTTTTAACATTATTTTAGTTAATTAACATTAATCCCGCGTCACCAACCAATTGGGCGGTCCAATAGTTTGGTAGGAGGTTTGGAAATGAGAGATCATGAGTTCAAATTATTCCATACGTTTGAGAACAAGTTGTTTCTTTCTTATAAAAAAAAAGAAACATTAATACCGCATTTGATTCAGTCAATTAAGGGAAATATGACGCTAAGCAAGAGGGTTGTGGTAGGGTGGGACCGGTCCCTGCTCATCCCTAAACTAAATGTTTTGAGTTTTTTTTTTTTTTTTTTTGATAAGATAGAGACAACTTGCATTAACTCAAAGTTTTTGAACTCATGACCTCTTACTTCTATAACCTATATATATCTAACCATTAATTGGGCCTTCAATTGGTTATGTCTCGAGTTTAGGTATTAGGAATGGGCGGCCTTAGGAATGAGAAACTTTAAAACTCTTGACAAAAAGTGTCATCCTTAATTGTGATTCTACATTTTTTGAGTTAAGATTAGTCGAGACTTTTCCTCGAATACCATGACAATAATAAAAAAAGAGAAATATGACATCATGTCAACATCGCATGCATAATTCATGGCTAGTGCCTTCAAATTCCTTCAAAATGATCTACAAGGCAAGATAGAAATTCTACTCCACCTTATGTTATACATGCAAGTTGCAACAGTTTTGTTGTAGGGATTCCTGCAAGGTTGTCCAAATAGGTGAGGGTCATTTCAAGAAGAAAAGATTCCAATACACAGAAAACTGAAGTCACATATAACGAAAATGTATGTGAAGTCGTCTCGACAGAGTGGCCTGTGATTCTAAGAACTAGAGAGTGAGTAATATCTATGACAATGTAAAAGATTGTTTACTCACTAAGGTTGGCACGATTAGAAGCGGGTCGTTGTTCCTTATACTCGAGTTTCAATCCTGAAAATGGAAACACTAGCATTGGGAGCTCTTTCCACTTATATAATATACGACTCGAAACGAATTTAGAGTAGTTAGATAGTTCAGATTTTGAATAGTTTAGAGCCCAAGAAAAAAGACTGTTTCCTCATTACTTAGAATTGAACTCCAACCTCTTACATCTATAATTAAACACCTAACCATTGGGCCACCCCTACATAGTTAAAATTTATCTTATGCTTTTGAGTCAAATATAACTTTCTATATGTACAATATTTAATGCCGTATATGATGATTATGAATGAAATGGCGACCTTAATTAACCCAAAAAGGTTCCACGTGCTATTTTATCTCGCAACTTACTCGAGCGCTGAGTCGGAGTTATTTATTTGATGAATTAGTCTAAAGCTGTGTAAAGGAAACTACTATATACAGGCTTAGTCAACAAAACATACATCTTTCGTTTTCAAAAAAAAAATATACATCTTTCAAATCAATAATTAGTAGTTAATTAACGACTTTGGGAGAGCTCAAAGAATGAACTATTCCATCCCCTCCTCTTCCATTAATCCAAAATTAACTACTCCTTGTTAATAATGGGCGCCCGTTAATAATATAACTAATTTTGTCCAAAACACACAAGGAAAACATTTATTTTATTTTTTTTGAAAACATATTAAGCAAAACATTTATTATAGGCTCAAATTACATTGTTTTAATTATGTCATTAATTATACCAATTAATCCTCTAATATCCAATAAAAGAAACAAAAAATCTATTTGGACACTAAGGGTCCGGACTCAAAGGGGGGTTTTTGAGATTTTTGTAAATATTAAAGGAGTGTTACAAGTTATAATTTTGAAGTCATTGATTGCTTAAGGATGACTTTGAAATAAAAAATTTTCAAAAAACTCCCTAAGGGTCCGGACTCATGAGTCCAAGTAGCACTACTCTAAAAGAAAAACAAGTCTTTAGTTTTTTCTTCTTTTTATTGAGAAAAGAAAGAAAGTCTTTATTTGCACTTAAATGTTAAGGGGTAAAATTGACAAAGGGGGTGGAAAAGCTATTTAAAGTTTCGAAAACGACTTTTAGTTTTTGATAAAGAGTTTTTGTTAGATGGCTTACAAAAATGAAATGAGGGAGAATACTAGTAAATCGGATATGATCTAGTAGTGCAGGTCTGATAAAAAATTATCTCCTATCAAATGAATGAGATGTGACCTTTAATTTGTTGATACAATTAATGATAAAAAAATTATTTTTGTGGATAAAATAATTTTAGTTTAAGCAAATCCTTATTTTTTTAACAAACAAATGTTTAAGCAAAATATGAAATGATCACAATTTAAATGTTTAAATAAAAATAGTTTAAGCGAATGGGGCTGCTCATCAATTAGCGCTACTTCATTCCCATACATAAGAGGTAGTAATGGTTGTAATGGATGAGTTTATATTATAGTTGAATCAATGAACTACAACAACTATTTTCGTCAAAAATAAAAGAAAGCAAAATATAAAGCAATACACATATGGTTGTTAAAATTTAAAATCGATATAAAAGAAAAAAAAAATAGGGGTGCCACGTGGAGTTAAATAATGATTAAGAGTCTTAATTAGTCAAACCCCAAATCAAATGAGAAAAAGAACACTCAATACTCACTCAAATGTTTCTCATAAAAAAGTGTTGGCATGTGACCTTCATTATGCGCTTCAATTGTCTTTCTTTGGTATAATCTTTTCTTTATTAAAACAAAAGCCAGATTTCAATAATTACAACAGAGTATAGTTTTATTTAAATAAATTAAGAGAGATATTATAATCATTTGTGTGTTTTTTCTTTTATTCTTTTATGATAATTGCGAGTACTGAAACTTTATTTTCTTAGCATCTTTTGTTACTATTATATACTCCATATCCAACGAGTTAGTCAGGCTCCTTCTTAATTTCTTGATCCAAGAGAAATCAAATATTTGAATAGTTAGATCTAAAAATTGATCTTACGACATATTGGTCATCAAGCTCACCATCCTAGTAATACGTGGTCATATTATATATATGGGCCGGCCCTTGAACCTAATTAATACCACTTTAACAAACAAACAATAGATTAACTTTTAAGCAATGGGAATACAAGTAAGATGCTTGATTTGAAGTTTTGGTAGACCAGTGAATTTGAGTGGAGTTTTCACGAGAGGGAAGAGGGTAAAAAAAAGAAAGGACATCTTTTCTTTAAAGGAATATGTGTGTGGATAAAGTATAAAATTTGATCATGCCCACAATTTGTATTATATATATATATATATATATATATATTATGGACATTTGACAAAAAATATTTATATGTATTATGGAAAAGTGACAATAATAATAGCTAGCTATTAGTTTTAAACCCTAATGAAACATGAGTATTTTTTAGGGATTTAATTTGTAGGTAAGAAGGCCACAATGAAAACCAAGTAGCCAAATCTTAGATCAAGATTTGGAGCTATGGGGATTAAATTATGGGATATTACATGTATGTAGATAGCTAGGTTAATTACTCGGTAGGTAGTTGAATGTTGGGTAAGTAGGTGACAAAAAGTGAAAATTTCATGCCTAAGCCACGATTAAGTTGAAATTAGCCTGGCTAAAGGCGGATTTTCAAATACCCAAGATGCGGTTGTTGGATACTTGCCAACAAAAAATTCTATTAGTCTACTTTTATTAAAAGATTTAGGCATAGATTTAAAATATGAAATAGATTCATCATTTTACTATATAGTAATGGTCTATATATATATATATAAAAGTATGATTATTAATTTAGGAACATTATTAATTTAGGAACTGCTCTCGATTACTTTAAGATGTTAATTGCTTTTAAAGATATACTTAATTAAGCATTTAAAAGAAAGGAAAACTTTGTTGTGCCCCAACAAAGACATATACAACCTACTGTTGGAACAATTAATTATATTATTTAATTGTTTATAATTTGAATGAAAATTATGTGAAAAGGTGTGTACTATTGTGTAGAGACATAATAGACCAAAAGGTGTATCTATTCACCAAGAAGTGTGTCTTTTTCTAATAGACACATAAAAGTCTATATATATTCACTTGATGGATTATTTTAAAAAATAGATATATAATTGGAAGGAAAAGCAAATAGGTCAAATCAAAATGTCTTTCTCTATTTTACATGCTTTTGAGTCAGAAAGAGTATTGAATCATAGATTGGTTCGTAGACTAGTGATTCGGAGTGCTACAAATCACTAGTATGATCGTTGTATCTTGGGAGACTATCGTCATTAGACCGTAAGCACCATAGCGGGGCGTAATAGTCTTAAGGACATTGAGTATAACTCAAGCCTCGATCAATTGTATCAAGTTATTTTTCTATTTCGCACCAAATTTTCGGAAATCCCACCAACAATCTTAAGACTATATCCTGCATGTTAGCAGCTTTGGTTGATTGAGAATTTCACGAATTCTTGATGAATTTCAGTGGTGATACGTGATGCATGATTATTCAGAATTTTTAGAGCATTAGGTATGTGGCGTGCAAGTTCCATGATCATATGCTAGTATGTGTTAACAAATTGATTCATTAATTCACCGAATCAAGGTATGTGTCAGTATGTGTTATTATTTCTAATTTTCCTGCGTGGTTACCAATTAAAAGTCTCCTGATGACGTGATCTTTGTTCAAGAGATTAACCATGATGTGTATGGTTGTAAATTTATTGACTTCTAAAAAGGACTATATCATGGATTAAGTCCAAAGGATGTAGATTTATTGAATGAATCTTCTATCATGAATGCTATATAATAAAATTGTGGGGGTTGAAAGCAAATTTAGTTGCTACTCTTAACTTTGATAGTTATATCTTCCGAGTTGAAGATATATTATTAAATGTCTATGAGTACTTGAAAGATGTGGGGTTGCACATAAAAAACTTTTGTCTTCGGGATTAAAGAAAATAAATTATAAACCCCAAGTAAAGCATTCAAGAATAGATTGTATTGAAAATAAGTTATCAATATATAGTGAGATTGAATCCATCAAGTTGAAGCCTTTGAAGTGTAAATGGATTTTAAAATCTAATTAAAGGCAGATGGATAAGTTGTTTAAAATTAAGCAAATTAAATATATAACTTAAGGCTTTATTTGAGAGAAATTGAGCCTTGATTTCTCAGAGAGAAATTCACTAGTCTATAATGACATCTAGCAAGTTGGTTGCTAATAAAAAAAAAAGCAAAAGATGTTAAGAGACGACACTTCTTAAATAGTGAATTTAGAAAAAAAATGCTTGTATCAATGGAAATTCTCAACGAAATGGGGGCATTGTTAGATTTACAATGGAATCTAAATGATTGTGCGCAAATTAATAAGCTAGAAAAGTAACATTATGGCTTTGAAAGAGCTTGGAGGATATTCCATATTGCATGCAATTGTCTCGGTAATGCATAAGATGTATGCCGGCTAATAATCACAAGTGACAGAATAAAATGATGCATAAAATGGTAAATCTTGACTTATGTGTCGAAGATTGTCATTGAATAGTTACTTAATTATAGAATAATTTTCATAGAAAATGAGAAATAAGAAGACAAACTTGTAGCAACAATTGAAGGTTTGTCAATATCAAGTAAATTGATATCGAGGGGAATGAGTTTAAAAGCCTAAAAAATGAGTTAAGTCTGGCGGAAACCTAACCTGGCTGATTGGAGATCCTATGTACTAGGTTCAATAGACAAACTGGTTAGATGAAACTCGAGAGAAGAACACACCTATCTCATTCCTAAGATAAAAAATGTGTTTAGAAGAAGTTAAGGATATGCTAAGCATTTAATGACAAATAAAAATGTCACCTATATGATAGTAAATGTGGGTCGCATTTATGAGAACGAGACTGGCTAAATTCTTTAAATCTATCATGAAACAAGGATTGTGTCCAGGACCAAAATGGACAAAATCGTAAGAACCAATAATGATAGGGATGAAGTTATGTGAGTATTATTGTCTCGATTTACTACAAAAAGTGAACAGTTCAAGATTTTCTATATCCACTGCGTCACTAAGTAAATCCGATAATATTTCACTAGGGTAAGTTCAAGTCTATATACGACACTTTTCCTGATGTAACTTTGTTCCGCCAATGCTCTCTCAAGTGTGTCTGCATTAAAATGATTTTTAAAATCCATTTATGTGGGGGATATATAAAGACTTGATGATCAATTTTCATTCATGTGGGGGATTGTTGGAACAATTAATTATATTATTTAATTGTATATAATTTGAATGAAAATTATGTGAAAAGGTGTGTACTATTGTGTAGAGACATAATAGACCAAAAAGTGTATCTATTCACCAAGAGGTGTCTTTTTCTAATAGACAGATAAAAGTCTATATATATATATTCACTTGATGGATTATTTTAAAAAATAGATATATAATTGGAAGGAAAAGCAAATAGGTCAAATCAAAATGTATTTCTCTATTTTACATGCTTTTGAGTCAGAAAGAGTATTGAATAATAGATTGATTCGTAGACTAGTGATTCGAAGTGCTACAAATCACTAGTATGATCGTTGTATCTTGGGAGACTATCGTCATTAGACCGTAAGCACCAAGCGGGGCGTAATAGTCTTAAGGACATTGAGTATAACTCACGCCTCGATCAATTGCATCAAGTTATTTTTTTATTTCGCACCAAATTTTCAGAAATCCCACCAACACCTACACCCACGTTTTAGCATGTATTATTTTCGCATCAAGATGTCCATGCATACATCTCAATGGTGATTCAACTGTAACAAAAAAAAATGGTGATTCAAGCAAAAATCATCTTTTTTATTATTTTTTGCCATTAGATTTAATTAGACTATATACTTTATTTAATTGACCTTGTTTGATAAAAATTTAAAAAAAAATAAAAAAATAAAAAAAGAAGAAGAAAGTACTATTGCTAAAAACGAAAGCATTATATGCCAGAGTGTGCATGCCAATCAGTACATGAAATCTTGCCATATAAACTTCATCTGGACAGGTGTAAATCCACCATAAGAATTAACTAATTTACACTTGAGTAGTGCTACTTGGATTCATGAGTCTGGACCCTTAGGGGGTTTTTTGAAAATTTTTTATTTCAAAGTCATCCTCAAGCAATCAATGACTTCAAAATTATAACTTGTAACACTCCTTTAATATTTACAAAAATCTCAAAAACCTCCCTTTGAGTCCGGACCCTTAGTGTCCAAATAGATTTTTTGTTTACACTTTCTTTCTTTTTTTTGAAAACAACTAATTTACGGTTAACTTCTCCTAATCAGTCTTTTGTCAAATAATTAGAGCATGACGTCCTTTATCTTAATTCTTTTTGCTTAAATTTAGGAGCAACGTGTATAATCTTGTCAGGGCTTGCTCTGTATTATTTCAAGTGGCTTGCAAGTTGTGATGTGTAGATAAAGAAGCCATATATGTACGTTCCACACGACATCAGTTCCAGATGGTTTGATTCGTGTTATGGTGGAAATCCATCTGGTCCGTATTAAAAAAAAAAAAAAAAAAAGTTAATTAGTTGGTAATCTTAACCCTTTTTAAGTAGGAAAGTTAACTAAGTTCCCCAATGGTGACTTCCATTATCTTAATTTATTTGGCTTACTTAGTTGGAGCATTGTTGGAGCATTGTACAATTGCACATGCTTATGATCTCATTTAAACTTAGTTACATATATTTTGAATTCGACCTTTAATACGTTTGCTTAATTAGTGGATGGCATGTTTGTTTGTTTGTTTGTTTGTGGTTTTTTTTTTTTTTTTTTTAATCTCCAGTGGATAGCATGTTATTAGTAGCTAATTTCCACAAAATTTTTTAACAAATAAAAGAAAGCACATTTGATTATCACTCTTTATTGTATAACTAGTTGTTTTTTACACCCTTAAAAATAGAAGGTTTACTAAATTATTTTACACCCTTAAAAATATGTTAATTTTTAAATAGTGAAATTGTACTTTTTTTTTTCTTCTGATTCTTTGAAGGGGGAAGGGGAAAAAACCAAGTGGATTGCAAGAAGAATGGATAAGAGGTGAAATTTATTAGGGGGACTAGAACTTGCACTACACTTCATTCCATGTATATGCCCATAATTTTGAGTTAAACGTACTCATTCTATTAATTCATTTCTTGATAAGATAATCATTATTAATCATTAATAGATGCACACATAATACTTAATTCAGTGAATCTGATGGGATGGCGTGTCGTATGATAGAACTTGCACTACACTTCATTCCATGTATCTTCCTATGATTTTGAGTTGAATGTTCTCATTCTATTAATCCATTTGTTAATAAAGTAACCATTATTAATTATTAATAGATGCACACATAATACTTGATTTAGTGAATATGATGGGTTGACGTGTCGCATGATATAATATAATTATATCTCTTGAAACGACCGATAATAGAAATAAATAAACAGCAGAAAAAAAAAAAGAAAAGAAAAGTGAGAAAAATAGAAAATTGGAATGGTGAGAGAAGGTAGCTTCTTAATAACTTTTTCTCTTCTCCGACTTTTATATATATATATATATATATATATATATATATTTCAAGAAAAAAATTCTTGTTATAAGGGTAGATGATGAATCAACAAAATCAAATTTGCTTTTTATAAACTAATTGCATGACGAGGTTGCAAGCTGTTGTCGAGATTGAGTATTAGGAGTTACAAAAACTCAGTGCAGTTAGGAAGTATCTTGTATAATCTATATATCTATATAAAGGTCGGAGAGATAAAGTTAAGAAGCTACCTCCTCTCACCTTTCCAATTTTCTATTTTTCTCATTTTTTTTATTTTCTGCTATTTATTTATTCCTATTATCGGTTGTTCCATTATATTCTATCATACGACATATCAGCCCATCATATTCACTGAATCAAGTATTATTGTGCATCTATTAATAATTAATAATGATTATCTTATGGATTAATAAAATAAGTACATTCAACTCGAAATTATGGACAAATACATGGAATGGAGTGTAGTGCAAGTTTTATCATACGGCACGTCAACCCATTAGATTCACTGAATTAAGTATTATGTGTGGATATATTAATAATTAATAATGGTTATCTTATCAACGAATGAATTAATAGAATGAGTACGTTCAACTCGAAATCATTGGTAGATACATAAAATTAAGTATTATGTGTACACCAATAAATTTTACCTCTCATCCATTTTTCTTGCAATCCAATTGATTTTTTCCCATCCCCCTTCAAAGAATAAGAAGAAAAAAAAAATAGTACAATTTCACTATTTAAAATTTAACATATTTTTAAGGGTGTAAAATAATTTAATAAACTTTATATTGTATAATTTTAATAACACCTGCACTCCACCAGTTGTATTATAAATCTTGAAACTTCTCTAATGCTTTAACAATCGTGTCACTGTAACAGAATGAAACATTATGTCATCTCGTGATCAAAATAAAGTAAATTGCTTAAGATTTTCTTACACAAATTATTGGTTGGCAGTAAATATATGCATGATAAGTCTTGAGACCTAATTAACAAATTCTACAATTAAGTCAGAGGGAAATGTAATTATGTTAATTAAAGGTTTTAGAGACAAAATAATTAAAACAAGAGAGTAGGGCAGTATTATTGATCCAGTGGAGGAAGTCTGGAAGATATTGGGAGGGGGGGGGGGGGGGGGGGGTTGGTGGTTTAATTATTGAAGATTATTATTCTTTTTAGTGGGAGTTGGTTACCATGTGAGTATATATGGATGTGTTCATGTACAGGTGTAGGTAATATGTGTTTTAGAGAGAGAAAGAGAGGAGGGGCATGCCTTTTTTGTCCCTTTTACCTATTTTTCTTTCTTTCTCTTCTCTGCTTTTTTTTATTTATTTTTCTGCTTTCTCCTGATTTTGCTTCTTTTTTTTTTTTATAAGTTGATGGGAACTTTACCTTTTGTTAAAGCATCCCATACAATCTCTGTTTTTATTTGTGAACCAACGAGAATGGCATGAGATGGGATAATGGGAAATGAGATGGGCATCATTTTGTTCAAAAAAGAAATTTATTTATTTTTTATTTTTTTTACTTTTTTTTTTTTTGTTATGGGTCATGACTCATGAGATGCTCATATTGTCATGTATGCACACGAATGCCCACTTTTGTTGGGTTTGGTTTTGGCCCTTTTGGCTGGATGTGAACTTTCTGTCTTGTTCTCATAATTTTAAATGTAGATTCTTTTTTAGCTATCTGATATCTCTTCTTTTTTAAGAAAAAAATCAACTTTACTGAAATTTGGTTTTTCATGAAAGACGTACAAAATAAATATAGACCACATCACTTTTTCAGTGGCTGATTTCTGGGTGTTAAGTGCTTAATATATAGCATTGGTGAAGATCAAATACCTCAAACATAAAAGGGAGAAGACATCATCAAACAATTTACACTTAAAAATAAGTAAAATTTTGAGACCCAAAAAAATGTATTTCAAATTTTCAAAAAAAAAATAATTTCAAGAAATGGAAATTATTGATTACTTTTTTTAAGAGAAATTAAAATTTCATTAATCATTCATGGCTCAATACAGGACCAGACATAAAATCAAGTACATTGATTCGCTAATCCTATTTGGGCAAATAAACTACCATTAATTTGACTTTTTTCGAAATTGAAACAGTTTGACAATTAGGGACTGCTCTCTACAAGTTGAAACTCATGACAATACACAAAAATATTATAATCACAAAATGAATAATAAGACTTCTCAACAAGGAGAATACTTAAAACTTCCCAGCAAAAATAAGACAATTCAAAGATTTCCAACTACAGAAGAAAACTAACTATAAAGTAAAAATTAAAGACAAATTAATCCAGCGCGCCACACAAATTTACGCAACATCATTGATAAAGATGCACTGTAATAAGGATAGACCGGTCTCTATAAATTTGATTAGATCTGTTGTTTATTGAATGTACAAACGAAAAAAATTTTGATTTTAGCATCGTTGATAGTTATTTAGCTTATAGGAAGTGTTGTTTGTCTCAACGGACAGTATTAATTTAGTGGGCCCAATCATATAGTCTTGGAGTTGTTGGAACGTACTAATTACTACTTACTTGGTCTTCATGAGATTATACGTAGGAATCTTCTAATTTTCTGAACATACCACATTTATGGAACAGTCCAAACTCAAAATTAATCTTCAGTGTAAATAAAAAATAATAAATCTATGTGGACTCATGAGTCCCAATTAATAAGGAGTTTTTTATTTTTTTTTACAAATAATTGTGTTTTAGAGGATCCTCTAATCAAAAATTAAAAAATGAAAATTTAAATCCTTTTAATTTATAGAAGGAAGTTTGAATAATAAAATAAACTTTAGAGAACGATTTTCAAAAATTAAAATTAAAATTAAAATTAAATCTGGACTTATGAGTCCAATAGCAGTACCTGATCAAAAAAAGAGAGGAAAATAATGGTAAGAATGTGAGAGTTTGTCACGTTTCGCATGGCAATAGAAAAGGATAGGAACACTCTAAAAGACCCACTGGTACCACTTCATCTCAATTTTTATGTTAATCAAATGAACGTTTTCGAAAAGTAAAAAAAAAAAAAATGTGAGACATACACATACGTATATACATGATGGACCAGGCAATTGCACATGACTTTGTGTCCTCAAGTGTATCAATCACGTCTATTTAAGCCAAGACTTTCCTCATCAGCTTAATTGATTAAGTTGAAACGTCTCACATTTTTTTGTGATTACTAGTGATTTAACCTTCCATTTCAGATCTACTTTTGTACTCACTTTGATAATTTGATTGATAGCAACAGCGCCTCGAATCATTCATTCCTGTGCCCATCAAGGAAATTTCAAGGTGTTGAAGTGGTAGTTTGACTAGTGGAGTTGGGTTGTGTGGCTTAAAAGCTTTGTAAGGTAGTCTCAGTAAAAAGTGAGGATAGTATGGGCTTAAATGTAAAAATAAGATTCACTCCAAAATGCAAATCACTTCACACTTATTTTTCTTTCTAAGTAGTTTACGTGGGACTACCCCAACATCTCCAAAATGTACGATCCCTCCAGAGTCCAGACTGTTGATCTAGACTAGTTAAGACAGTTCACCTCATACCGCAAAAAAAAGCACCAAAAATATTAACAAATTGAGGCATGCTAGAATAACCCACTTTTTAACTTACATTTGGCACCAACCTTATTAGATACCATTTAAATCATGCCGAGATACGTGTACGCAAAAGTAGGTTACTCTAGCATTTTTCTTACAAACTAATCTTTTTATTGAAGATAAAGATAAGGCGGGCATCCCAGGTTGGAAAAGAGCATAAAAACTTTTGTAACTCAAATAAGTCATAACATTGAAATGTAATCACCCTTGCATATGTTAGAGTACAACACAGGGTGAGAAGTACATGGAGCACTTCTTTTTTTTTTTTTTCGTCAAAAATGGAGCACTTCTGTTAACTTTAATATATTTGTCACCATCTCACACTACTCCATTAAAAGGGAACTTGACTTATTTTTGAAACATCTCATTCTGGTTGGTTCTATTGGTTCAGGGTGTCTATTTACGTGGCAGAGTTGTTTGAACTTCTAGTGAACTCCAACTTCTTCTTGAACCTTACTATAGTATGCTATGCCATGTATTTTAGTGTTTGTATGCACTAAAGTTTGAAGTGAATCATATTGTGGAAGCCAAGAGAAGGCATGCACCATAAAAGTAAATTGCACCCGATAATGGATGGGACGAAAGGTGGCTTTACACTTTGAAGTAACTGGTACAGTGCTCTGAAGTTGAAGCTGCTTCTCTCTCTCTCTCTCCTTGTTGTTGTAGTGAGACTTGGCGTGCACATTAATAAAGAAGGATCTCTCACTCATAAAAGCTGCTATGTTCTCTGATACATTCTTTGTTTGTCTAGACAGCATTTTGGGCCATGGCTTAACTTGTCAGAACTGATGCTAAAGAGACGGCGCACGCACCAATTTTTGCATCCCAACCCTCATCTTTTTTTTTTCCAGGAATTTATAATTTATAGTGTTAAGAGTCTATTATTACTTTGATAGTTTGATACAACAACAAAGTTCACAGTATTGGACAACTTCAACTTCAACAAAGTTCATAGAATTCAAGTAGCAGTTTCATCATTCAGTAAGTTCAGTATTACCATGACAAAATTTGCAATGTACCTCAAATAAAACCATTCAAAAATCCCCAACATGTTAGAAAAGGGGCTCCTAGGTACGACTAGAACAAAAGCTCGTCGGCAAACCCGAGTCCGAGGCCAGAAACCAATTCAAGATAACCCAGGAAAGGGGCCAAGGTGAAGTATCAAAGGTACAAACTGAGTCCGGTGCCACCACCAAAGGCTCCCTGAATCGTACAAGGACTTGAAGGGTGAAAACACAGAAAATTAAAGAGAGTGAGTGAATTGAAGTGTGAGGTTGCTCAGGTGAATAATTTGGACATGAACAAGTACTGTCCTTTGTGTTGAGTCTTTCATGAGGTACAGTTCTAGTTAGTGGGTCTCACACGCAAATGTGTGTGATATCCAGATCCCTCATTTTAAAGTATGTGAGATTGGACATGCAGGAAGGTAGGCTGAAATGGTCACATGGTATGTCAAATAGAAACCACAATCACAAACACATTCCAGCTAAACCGGACTTCCAAATCACTTGAGAGCTCTCTCTTACTGCTTCCATACCACAAGTCTATACTTGATGTTTCCCCTTGACACTTTTCGATGATTTTTGCCTCACTAAGATATGATCCATGACTCACTCTTAAGTTCCTCGGCAGTTGGTTGCTTGTTTTTCTACTATACTACAAGTTTCAACGACAAGGGACAACCTATTATTTAGCTATATTTAGCAATTTATCAATCGATGATTGATAATTGCAAATGCGACATTGTAACCGTTGTTGATTTGATTGAACTAGTCATACCTCAAAAAGTTGAGAGAACTGGAGCCAGAAATTCTCAAACAGAAACACTGTAAAAGAGAGAAAATTAAAAGAATGAAACTGTTACCTGTAGATCATACCTCTATTTGAAGGGGGACATGAGGGTATACCCCGCACATGATAATATCTTCCAAGAACCTAAAGATAATAGAAAGACAGAAAGAAAGATTCAAACAGAGTGAATAAGAACAGTTACATTGAGTATAAACGTAGCATGTTATTGATAGCATTTCTTTGAAATTATTCATTTAGAGTTACACAATAATACAAATTCATCTTTACTTAAGATCTCCAAGAATGAGAAGCACAACTCCATCTGATTTGAGGCTATATGCATCCTAGATTGGAGAATGTTTTTTTTAAAAATGGAAACACAATGATACTCAAGTTACTGAGCTAGAAATGATCTGACATGGATTGGAAGGAGATGCGTGGTATGCGATCCTAGTATCTTATATTTTCGACCTCACTTTCTCAATTAGCTCTCTTCTAAGGATCTTTCCTGAAGCCGACTTGGGAACGGCATTTATAAATGTCACCTTCCGTAATCTTTTAAAAGGTGCAACCTGCAATATGATCACAAAATAAAAGAAAAATATATCAGTAGGCCGACATGCATAAACATCCATGAATCACTTATTTTCCTTGTAACAGTTTATACATTAGTCAAAGGGCATACCGAGTAATAAGTAATTAAGTATAAAAGTAACACCACAACAAGAAATAAAAGCTCATCTATAACAGAAATATAGATGCCATCAGACATGTAAAGAGGTTCAAAGAGAATGAACCCAAAAAAGAGGTTGAAAGAGATTTAAAACTGCAGATGTAAGACTGCGTAATCCAACCCTGCCATTTGTCAGAATCTCAATGCAACTATAGTGATTCAAATTAGTAGCCTTCCCATGTAGGTTCATTCATCTCAACTTGTCATGGGTAACACGTCGCAATTGGGGTTTTGTTCTTTAAAATGTAAACCATCAGTGAACTTCGGACAGCAACAAAATCAAAACAAGGAGCTCACAGAAGATCATTTCATTCTTAAGCATAGTTTGGTTTTATAAATCCGTTTCTCTCTGACAATTTGTATAAGTTACTATATTTAATAGAAAATAAAGTACAATTTTTAAAAATATGGATGCAAGATTTCAGTGGGATACACATGGAGAATTCGAATGATGTACCAAACGAAGTAGAAAAAAATAACAGCAACTGAAAAAATTCCAAACCTGTTCTGCAATGAATTTTTTAACATCTTCTTCATTCAATGAGCTGGTGGGTGAACGCACAACATATGCAGCTGGGACCTCACCGGCCTCAGCGTCAGGAAATCTGCATCAACAAGATGATGCAAAACCATCAACACAGTGTTGGCAAGGTTTAAGGCTACACATTCCACAAATTTTGACATGTTAGCTATTGTATAACTTACGGGATGACGACAGCATCTAATATTTCACGATGAGAAAGAAGAAGTCCTTCAAGCTCAGCTGGAGCTATCTGAAAAAGTGCAAACGAAGAGACTAAATGAAATGTGCTTAAAAAGAAGGGTAAAAAATGGATGGTCTTCTCAACAAAAAGCACCAGAGATGTGTTTCAAATGCTATAATATGTAAAGAACTTAAATGTCACACAAAAGCTATAGACCTTGGAAACCATTTCAATGCAACAAAACAGAATCACACTTACTCTATCCTTGTTAAATATGGTTTAACATTATCATAACTAAATAGATCAACGAGATGTTCAGCATTTAGAAAAGAAGAAGAAGAAGAAGAAGAATACTTACCAAACAAATAGTCAATGTATTCTGGAATTTTGAGGATAGGAAGAGGAAAATTTTAATTCAAGTGGTGGATATATAATAGCATGAAAAAGTAAGAACAGTCTGCAAGTATAGGGCACAGAATTGCTCTTAAGGCCACTATAAGAGAGACCTTCAGACTTCCATATATGAAGTATGGGTAACTTCCGTATATAAAAGAATAAGTACGTTGAGATGATTTTCCTTGCTATTTGAATTCTGTTCTGACTAGATAATCCATATATAGAATAACAATAAATCAATGGGTTGATTTGTTCATAAGTAGATATCCAGAGTTACATCACACCTCTACGTTTGAAGCCAAGGAACATTTAAAATCTTGGAAACTAGGGAACTTCTTTTATGATTGATGTTGTATTATAATAAGGGAAATGCCGGCATAACCTAGGTTGGACACGCAAGTTCGACACGCACACCGTTGGTTGCGCCTCGCGCACGCATCGACGGCATGAGTCAATGAGCGTGTCGGACCTAGGTGCCCAACCTAGGTTACGCCAGCATTTTCCTTATAATAAGATACATGGTGTTGAAATTCTTTGAACTTCTTCAGATTTCCTAGAATTATTTAATTTTTTTCAAACACCAAATTAAGAACATGGCAATGAAGTTTTATGAATTCATACTAAAGTATGGGAAAAACAAAATGACTTGCAAATTCGAGATTAACTTATGAGAAAAAATATTACAATTTGTAAGCCAACTGATGGAGTCAATTGAAGTAGAAGTAGCAAGTAGGGTAGCTGTTGCAACAGCGACAAAAAACTTATTTTTAAGTTAAAGGAGGACTCCAAAGATCATTTTTCATACCGGAAAACGGGTAAGGGAGGTCCCAAACCCATTTTTCACAACGAAAAATAGGGGAGGGAAGCACCAAGTCCATTTTCCATTCTTGGAAAATGGAGGAGGGTTGCGATAGATTGACAAACCAACGTAAATTTTTTGTCACTCTTCACGAAATGGATCAAATACATATAACGAATTTAATTAGGATATGTTAAATACTCCAAGTACAATCAATTTGTCAAACTGTTACCCTTGTTTTTTAAATTTTATCATTCCTTTAGTGCAGCCAAAAAAAATGATTGTAGGATGGGAAAAATGCATGTTGGTAGCTAGAAAATGGATAATGAAGAGAATGCTACCTGAAATCCCTTGTACTTGATGAGTTCTTTTATTCGGTCAACGACAAATAATCGTCCTTCATCATCAAAATATCCAAGATCCCCAGTATGTACCCAACCTTGCTTATCAATAGTCAATTTGGTTGCTTGTGGATTGTTGTAATAACCTGTAGAAGTTCAATAAATGATGAGAGACTGCAATACAAGCAACATATTGAGGTTCGAACACCTTTGTAAGGATTCAGATATGCAGCACCATAATGCTAAATTTAAAATTTAATCTAGGATATGGCCAAAAACTTTAGGGTTGAAGAAAATATCTCCATGAAAAGCTTCCAGTACCTGAGTAGTTGAAAACTATGCCAGGAAGTGTCACTTCATTTATCCAATTACCAATCTGATTATAAATTTGCAAATATCAGATAAACCTTTCTCTATTTACATGCTTCTAAAACTTCTTAAATGACAAGTAAATCATTTCCAACATGGCAATAATTGAAATTGATACATAATTTCCTTCTATACATCTCATTTGAAACGTCTCTATAACTCCCTTGGCAACACAATTCTTTGTTATTGCAAACTTGCAGAGGCTATTGAGACTTGTTATATGGCTTTGATAAAACATTTTTTTGAAAACCAAAGTTTTTTTTTTTTAATTACAAGTGCTACTCTAAGGCTCCCTTGTACAACCCTTTCCTTCCTTTTGAAAAGAAACTAGAAATACTTGTTCACTTGTTATGTGCCTTTGATCTTCACATTTAAAATCGTCCCACTGTTTTTTATTTTATATTTGCATTAAGCATTTTATACACTCCTTGTGAAGCAAGCATAACTTCGTTCTCCACTTACTGTAGCAATTATGAACAAACAATCAAAATACACAAGGAAAAAGTTTTCTATTCGCTCTGCACTTTTTTATGTTATCATGTACCACTAGTGATCCTTTTAAATACAACATTTTTCATATTATTTTTTTTATTTCAATTTATGGAAAAACTTTCTATCATTTTGGGATTTAAACTAGGACAGCTTGTATTGAATAATCTAATTCAAGCAAAACTTTCTAGTCAAGCGTCAAAATTTCAAGAAAG
Organism: Stephania japonica; assembly: GCA_039657345.1. Taxonomy (NCBI): domain Eukaryota; kingdom Viridiplantae; phylum Streptophyta; class Magnoliopsida; order Ranunculales; family Menispermaceae; genus Stephania; species Stephania japonica. Next base: position 44,104,057 of record CM077560.1, on the reverse strand, counting down.
CATGCATTGACAACAGTAAAAAAGAATATGATCAACGAAGTTCAACCTTGCATCATGTTTGGTCCTCGAATCCATATTTCTCCGAGCTGATTAGGGGGGAGAGGTTGCATTTTGTCTACACTAACAATTTTTGACTCAACTCCGGGAACAAGGTTTCCCGCTGAGCCAAAGTGTCGAACTCCAATATTTGGAGACTCCAATGAAACAACTCCACATGACTCTGTCAAACCATAGCCCTGAGAAGAAGTAAAGCATATTGGATATCAAATTAGAAATCTTTTACTGTGGAACCCTATCCACGTAGCAGAATATGAAATCCAGAGTCCCTTGAAATGATCAGGCAACCTATGCCATAGCACCGTGCCATATAATTGTTAGCATTACGCAGTCCTTAAATTTGGAACAGAAATGTGATTTCCTATATGGAAATGTCTGGGGGCCAGTGGATGAAAGAAAAGGTTTTTGTATCCTAGAATTAAAAGCGTAAAGAAAGGCATTAGTTAACGTTGGTTCAATAGACCTAGCAACTAGTTAACGTTGGCGCAATAGACCCGGCAACCAAGTATTAGTTAACTTGCGTAATCTAATCTATGAGCACGAGAACAATCATTTTTTATAAAATTGTGTGACAATCAGAAAAAGGGCAACAACGACTGAAAGTTTTAAGAAATCATGGAAGAACCGGAGTTGAATCGATCTAACTGAAGAGAGATTCGACGGTGAAGGGGTAAACCTAAGACAACTTGAAATACATTGATCACAAATGATTTGAAGGATACTTAAAGCAAATCTACAACTGAATTACATTGAGCGGAGTGGAAGCAATTGATCCATGTGGCCAACCACAACTAATTTGGAAATGAGTGAGTCTCCCATCGATAAATTGGCGAAATAGGGAAAATTCCCCTCTATTGAGTTAATTTTTTTGAGGAGCAAAAGCTCCTGATACGAAGGTCTGACCTGTACCCAACTTTGCTTGTAGTGGCCCTAGTGGGACACATCGAACACCACTACTTTACCAACTTCTCTCACACTAGTATCTCTCAAAGTTGCAACTCCTCCTCTCAAGCTTCATTTTTTTGTCAAAATAATTAACAGTTTTAAGTTGGGGAATCTCTCAATTATCAAAGCAAGAGTGACCACATACTCAAACACAAACATGAGCATTTATAAGAAGCCAAAAGTTCACCTGAATTATAGAAGCATTAGGAATGGTCTTAGAACACTCCTCCATTAAATCCTTCCCCAACGGAGCAGCACCCGAACCGAGCACCTTCAACGACGACAAATCAAACTTGTTCACCACACTTTGCTTAGCCAGCGCAATCATCACCGGCGGCACAACATACAGATAAGTCACCTTATACTTCTGCACAGCCCTCAACACCATTTCAAGATCAAACCTCCCCACTGACACTACAGTGTTCCCCCTTTGAAGCTGAGAATAACAGATAACGGCCAGCCCAAATATATGAAACATGGGGAGAAAGCACAAGAACACATTGTGCATCTCCCCCGCGAAGTCCTGATCAGAGCTGACCATCGGCCCCGCCGCAATGAAGTTCCTATGCGTCAAGATCACGCCTTTACTCGTCCCCGTCGTTCCCGACGAGTACAGAAGCGCTGCAACGTCGGATTGCTTGATCTTAACGACAGGGAAATCATTCCATGGACCTCCTAACTCCAACAATTCAGAAAAACTCGTCAATTTCGCATTCGAAACAATCGGCAAAACCCTATCAGGCCCTAAAATCACGCATGGCAACCCAAACCCCTTCACCTTGTCCCACAATTGGGGCACAGTGATCACGAGCTTCGGACCAGAATCCTTGACCTGCTTGCTCAGCTCGGCCACCGTGTAGAGCGGGTTCACGGTGGTGGCGATCGCGCCGATGGCGACGACGCCGAAGAAGCAGAGCGGGAATTGGATCGAATTGGGAGCGAAAATCAACACGACGTCGCCTTTTTTGAGCCCCAATTGGGCGAAGCCGTGGGCGAGCTTGGCGACGGTGGATTTGAATTGGGCGAAGGTGAGGGTCTCGTTGGAATCGGAGTCGATTAGGGCTGGGTGATTGGGGTATGAGTTGGAGTTTCTGAAGAGGAATGAGACCATGGAGAGGTTCTGGTCTCTGGGGAGGGCGATTGGGGGGCGAAGCGACCTGTAAATGCCGTCTCTGCCGTACCCAGATTTCTCCATCAGAGGATTTCGAGTTGGTGGATCACTGGTTCACTGAAGATTCACTGATTCACTGATTGGGGGTTGTAATGGCGTTTTCAGAGAGTGAACAGAGCGAGAGATGACGATGGAGATGATGTGAGAGGCAGATTGGATTGGCACGCCAATCGATGCGATGATGTTGATAGGGATGGATAGGGGATGACTAAGGAGATGTCTAGTTGTCAGATTACGTCGACGTGTTAATCTCAGTTGGATGAATTTGGACGCAAGTCAGGTTTCTAAGGATTTGACGTCTATTTTAAGAAAAATGATAAAATGATATTTTGGGATGTTATATTTTAGTTATTTATGGTTATTTATTATCTCTTTAAGCATGAAGTCACATATAACAAAATACCATAAATAATTAAAAGACAAAAATGTGCACCCAAAGTGTACATTAAGAACGTGTTAGATTATCATTTTTTCTATTTTAAATTCTTTTGCAACTAGCAATTACTACAACTATGCTATTATAATATGTTGATTATGATATGATTAAAGGACTTTGTTAATTCCTACAGTTACTCGAGTGTGGATTAGTCGGGACTTGCTCTGAATACCACGTGGAAAACCAAAAAAAAAAGGACTCTGTTAATGTGTGGTAAAGGGTGTGGGATTAAGAGGTCATGGATTTGAACTTCACTAGAGGCAAGTCGTCGTTTCTTTCTTATAAATAAAAAATAAAAATAAAAAGTCGTGCTATGTGCACCCCAGTCATCACTCAGGGCACCCCTGAGTTGGACGAAAATGACCTTATTCATTAATGTGAGGCACCCCACCACCAAATTTTCTTTTGCACTCCTTCCCATCACAAAATCGACGCCTCAATCCACCAAAACTTTTCATTTTTTTGCTCGGTTACCCTCGATTTGTTTTTTTTAAGGTCGGGTGAGTGTTTGCGGTGTTTGCAGGGTGAGGGTTTGAATGATGACTTGCAGTAGATGGTTGATGTTGAATCGTACAAGGTTCGAGGTTGTTTTTCGTTTAGTTTGCTATTCATGTATCTCGTGTTGTTGTTGTCTTTCATGGGAATATATCCATTACTGAGTTAAACCACAATCTCGTAATGTCCGACCACACAAGGCCGAAACTATTGAGTAAGTCTCGGAATTGCCTAAACGTGACTCTGCAATACATTTCGGTACCCGGTAACCGTTCGAACAAGTAACATATTTCACAATGGATCCAGTTATCAATAAGACCGAGACATAAGATCGAGGATGTCTAAGTTGTTAGTAATCGAGGATGATAACTGAGACATCCTCTTATTTTCTTGGTCTTGTGCGTCCAACACTTTTGTGTATGTGGTATATTTCAAAATGTGAGAAACCCTAAACACCACTTGTTTTTGTCCTGTGATACAAACATAAGATGAATGCGTACACATTTCGACGCAAAAACAAGGGACTTTAATATGTCCGTGTCCATGGTAAGGAAGTACTCCCTCCAGTAAAAAAAATATTAGACTTTTTGCTCAAAACACACATATTAAAAAAAACATTAATTGTGAATTTAAATTACATTCTTACCCACATTTAATTATTTATTTCATCCAATGAAAGAAAGACAAGTGTTTAATTATAATTAAATGTTTGAATTAAAAGAGGGGTAAAATAGGTATAAGAGGTACAAAGTTCTCTTAAATTTTGAAAACGTCTTATATTTTTTGAAGCCAAAAAATTTCAAAACGTCATATATTTTTGACTAGAGGGAGTATTTTTTATGATACTATTTTTTTTTTACCAAGTAGTGCTATTGGACTCTTAGGAAGTTTTTAAATTTTTTTAATTTTAAAGTCATCCTCAAACAATAAATGACTTTGAAATAATAACTTATAACTCTTCTTTGATATTTGTAAAATTTTAAAAAATCTCATATGAGTCTAGACTTTAAGAGTTCAAACAGATTTTTTATCTTTTTACCTGTGTTCGTGTGAACTCGCTTAATTTTTGTAAAGCCTCGACATCATATTAAGTCATTCCTATCTAACCCAAATGAGTAAGTTAATATATTATATCGTTTCAACGAGAGTAGATACTACATCACATAGTGCGAGAAGTCAATTTTATGATTTATATATTTAAACAGAAAAATGTTATACAATATACCTTTAAATGTTGTGAAGAAATAAACTCGTATATATCTCTCTTTACCGTACATAATTTGTTTCTATTTTATAGTCATCAAATATCTTATGGATTGCGTAGAGGCCCAATTTTGATTAAGCGGTTATTATGAAGTGTGTGTAGACGTGGACAACAGCTCAGCACCCCGTAGACCCTGTAAATAGGTTAGGACACGCCCAGAGCTCAATAAATAGTGATTTTGTGTATTGTTTGTGCATTTATTTGCGATGTTTTTGTATGTAATTATGTTGATTGCATCGCAATGTGTGTATTTATATTGTTATTGATCATGCGAGACAGTGTGACTAGTATTCACCTCGATTAGTGTGTAAACAGGGGTCAGGTAGTAATACACACAAGGAAATGATTATAATGTATTAAATAATTAATAATAAACATTGTATGGTCGATCGTGACGTGAGAATACGAGAGAGACTCAAGTGTACGTGCGAGAGCAGATATCAGAACGCCCGAGGGTTTAGTTGTTTGTTGAGCAAGGATAAGGTCAAGGAGGTAAGTCACTATGTAAGTCACCGTATTGTGGACTTGTTGCCCTAAAATGGACCTTAGATCATGCATTGAGACGTGTGTTATGAGAAATCAAAAGGGGATATAAATATCCTCATTTCTCAACACCCACCACATTTTCTCTCTCGTTCAAAGGAAAATTCCGAAAATTGGTGGTGGTGTGAGGGTTTTGGTGATTGCTATAGGCCATTTGGAGCACCAAACAACAAGGGTTCAACAATCAAATGTTAGATTCTTGATCTTCTCTCTGTTATCTACGTTTCGAGTATGGATTTTCGAGTTTTGATGAATGTTTCAGGGTTTGGTACTAAGCACAATGGATTTAGGTTTGTTGCAATGATGTTGATGTTGTATTTAGAGTAATCGATAAGGCTTGGGATGTGTTGTTGTTGTTGTCAATATTTGAAGGAAAATAGGGTTTTTGTTGAAATTTAACGAGGTTTTCGTTTTGGACAAATTTCATTGAGGTTTTATGGTTAGACGTGGTTGATATGAGGATGTGTGAGGTATTGGGATGGGTTCGGACCGCGGCAACGAGCCGGGGTGCTTAAACAGCCTAGCACAACGTCTCTGATTCAGACGTTGCCAAAGACGTCGTGGCGAGGAAACCTCCACGATGTCACCTGCGGCAGCCAATCCAGAGAGCCCCACACACCCACGTTTTATGTCACGCCGTGGGGGCACCCACATTTTATGTCATGGCGGCATGAGCCATGACGTCAAGGACTCCGTGAGCTACTGCTCACGACGGCACCACCCACGACTTCTGATAAAAAATTTAAAAAAAAATTAAAAATGTATTTTTTGAATTGATTTAATTGGAAATTTATTAGAGGATTATTACCAATATAATGAGGATTTAAAAATGTGCAATTTATGGGGAAATAGGAATTGAGAAATTTCGAGTTTGAGGAGTTAAACAATATTTTTGATTATCAGGTATTTGAATTGATTGACTGGCATTAATACACGCATTGGGGCGTGATTTGGACGATGTTTGGAGTGCGGTTTGAGGTGTGCGGTATCCCAACTGAAATTACTTGAGCATTTACTTATTTTTGGCATTTTGAATTCAATATTGTATTCCATTATTCTATTTCCTGTTGCGGTGTCAAGATGAATGAATGTTGAGGCTCTCCTTATGTGCCATTCTCGTGTGTATGTCCACTATGCCAGAGTGCGTGTGCAAAAGATCTCGGTGAATGGGTCGACTCGAGGATTGCGTCGGGGTACGTGTCGGTGAGCCGTAGGTGCTACGCCTGCCATCTAGTGGATCCATAGATTGGTTTTGCATTAGTGCTACTCGCCGACAGTGCTTTGTGGAAGAGTTCGAAGTATGGTGCTAGTCTGACCCTAGGCTCTAAGCACACATTCTGAGTTTCATTATTATTTAAATCATGCGATGAGCATAGTTGCTTGTTTTTATTCTCACATGTTTATTTAATAGCTTATTTGAATTCGAGTTTTACTTTAGTGATTGCTCATTTAATTTCATTGGGAATACTCACTCTTGACTCATCATCTGTCTTTTGTAATGGTTTGAGTGCAAATCATAGTATGAGTCGCGACAAGGGAAAGCTTGTTGATTATCTGTGATTCAGATACTACATACCAGACTCGAACGTTTGTGTTATATATATTTATCGCTTTCATTTAGGTTTGGGAACTGTGAGATACCCTTATGGACTTGTATTTTGATATTTTGTGACCTTTTGAGGTCATTTGACAGTTATATGATGACATATGAGTTTTCTACACTAGGATTATGATAAAATGACATGATTTAATGCTTTTCAATTTGGTTTGTCGAGACTTAAGGCTTTCGCAGTGTTTTGAGGAGTAAAATGATATTTAACAAATGACTTGAGTTCAGATAAAAAATAAACTATAAATTGTTCATATAATGAGGGATTAGTGATGATTTTGGAGTTGGTGATGGTCGTGGGATATAGCTGTCAATGATGTGGCTAATTGTGGGCCCCGTGGTGGTTCATTGGGAAATGAGACGTTATAGATTATGTTATTTTATTCCCCTATGGCCCTTTGTTAACGGGCTTATTAAAAAAGTAAGGTTGTTTTACTTTAAAATTAGTTAAATAAGGTAAGTTTCTTTAAAATTTCAAAAATAATGTATTTAGACTTTAGTAAAGACGTTATTAAGTGCGACGTGGTGGGGGCATACACGAATGGCGCCTTTTGTAAAGGCGCCATTCGTGATGTGGAGTGTGACGTGGTGGGCAATACACGAATGACGCCTTTACAAAAGGTGCCATTCGTGTACACATCGGATTGGCGACGGGAGAGCCCGTCGCCAATCCATATTATATATATAAAATAGATTGGTGACGGGCTCCCCGTCGCCAATCTATTTTATATATAATATATATTTTATATTTAGAGTTTTATAATATATATATATATAAAATAGATAGGAATATATATATAATATATTATATATATATATATATAAAATATATATTCCGCGGTTTAGGAATCATACATTCGAGGGCAAGAAACATTCCTTCGTACATTCCTGCAACAATACAATGAATTCATACATTCCAATCGAATTTAATGAAATTTGAATATAAACTCAATCAAATTTGAATATAAACTTGGGGTTATTAAAAAAATAGGGTTGGTTTTCTTTTAAATTCATTAAACAGGGTAAATTTCTTTAAAATTTCAAAAATTATGTATATCTCTTTTAGTAAAGGCGTTATTGACGATGACGTAGTGTGATTGTGAACGCAACGGAATTGGTGACGGGGAGGTCGTCGCCAAAAATCGATTGGCCACGAGAAGCCCGTCGCCAAAATTGATTGGTGACAGGACAGTCGCCAATATATATATAAAAAATATATATATATTATATATATAATATATATTATATTATATATAATATATAATATACAATATATTATATATAATATAATATATATATATATATTGATTGGCGACGGGCTTCCCCGTCGTCAATCCATTTTGGCCACCTAACAAGAATGACGCCTTTACAAAAGGTGCCATTCTTGTTAGGTAGCTGCCACTTGGCGCCACGTAATACAAATGGCGCCTTAACAAAAGGCGTTATTTGTATTGGTCAGATGACGTGGCGCCACCTAAGTTAATTACGCCTTTTCAAAAAGCGATATACTGTAATTAAAGAATAAAAAAAAATTATAGTAATTTATAAATTAAAAAAAAAAATAAAAAAAATCGTACGGATGTAATTTTTCCCTTTGATAACATTGTCATTTACTCATTGATTCCCTTACACGTATATCAAGCCTGAAAAATAGACTTCTAGAGGGAAATTAAATTTAAGAAGTCCTAAAAAAAATATGTATAATAGAAAAACTTAGGAATGTACGGATTAGGTGCCAAAATTTTTTTGTCTAATCATACTCGTTTATGATATTAATACTAAGTACCATTTCCAAACCTTATTTGAATTAATCGCAGGTGCCTTAAACCTGCTTAATTAGTAACTACTAAATAAATTTTAAAAAAATAATTAAAAGGTACACATTTATAACCATCTACCAAACGGTCTTGGTAGATAGATAGCAGTGTAATGCCCACCTTTAATGATGATCCCAAGAAACTTAGTTCTCTTTATGCAACAAAGATTATATAACGACCCAAATTTTATTAAGGTCTTTATTTGAGTATTTTCCGAATGTTAGTTTAGGTCCACTGTATCGTCTAGTTGGCGTGAAATGATATTTTTGAGTGATTGTTTTGACTATCTGTGATGATAATGATGTTGATTTTTTAGAAATAATACAAAAATAAACAAGTGAAGTGACAATTCTTTGATGTATTACATTGTTTCCTTGATTAAAATTAATGTTTACACCCATCACACATATATTTATAGCTAACATGTAAACACTCCAACACGACCCATTCACACCACTATGATCACTACACAAACATATCTACACCACATCCTCATATAACTATCTATAACTACTCATTACACATTCATGTACTGACACGCGCCGAACGCGTCAATAAAATATATTACCTAAACTAACTATTTTGTAGATAGTGGTAAATAGTCGATCCCACAGAGATTAGTAGTCTTTCTAAGGTAAGAAAATAACAAGAAGGGAGATCGAGGGTTTGAGAATAGTTCAATTAACTAATCTAATTACTAAGAAATTAAATAAATAAATAAAACTAAATTTGTAAACAATTAATTAAAATACCTAGACATATGAGTTCGGTTCGACAAAAGATTGGATTTGGTCGTCGATCTATACAAAAATATGCAATTCAATTATATTATAGTGTAGCTATAGACCCGGTGACGTACTCGGTGCCTCGCTCTTCCTAATCTCGATAGCCAAGGTACAACTGTTGACTATTTCTCTAGCCAAACACACAATTGGATTGCTAATGCTCCTGATTTAATGCGTTGATTGCATTAATGCGATTCGTGAAGGCACTACACCTAGACAACCGGATTGTTAGTGCTCTCGATTTAGCCTAGATCCTTAAGACACTTGATCAATATGACAAACTGTCACAAGTATGAGTCTACTGCATGAGGACAGACATTTCGACTTCAATGACTAATGGGTAGTCAACCTAGTATGCATGTAAAATAGATCTAATCCTAGAATAAAATCAATGCAAAAGGAAATAGAATATAAAAGAAAAACAATGAAATATTAAATCAAATAGATCTCACAAATCCATTATTAGTAGTGGTCGAACTCTCTCAAAGTCTTGCCTAGGGCATAGACTTAGTGTCTCATAGTTGAAGAATACAAAATACAAAGAAAAGTAGAAAAAGAAATAGACGTCGAAATAGCAGAGATTCCCCCTAAAAAACCTGAAGTTTATTATATATATGTCGTTCCCTGTATGCTCCTCGTTTTCTTGATTTTCAAGAATTGTGATTCGTTAATTGAAGTAGTGCGCACTTCGAGGCAGATCGAATGAACTCAATAGATGCAAGTTATCTTTTACTTGTGGGCGCACGTTTTCTTAATAAAAAAACCACTTTTGAGCTCCACTTTTCATAGAACACCCAAATTCCAAGTCATGCAATGTATAGGACCAATTAAACTTAGTACACTTGCATGTATGTCCCTCCTATATGCATGCGGTTACAAATACACACAAGTAACACGTGCCGCTCACATGACATCTCAGATACGCATCAACACCTTTTAAGAGATGACTTGCCACCGATCTCCAAAAACACTCCTTTCACGTCCTTTTTGCCTTTGATTTCGATCATGCACCCCCGCAAACCTATAATTGCAAGTAAGAGCTATTAGAAATGTTTTAGAGACTTTTAATATTAAAAACATGTTAAATATATATACAAACCTAACGCAAATACCGACTTATTATGTACCAAATACTTTTGTACTCATAACATAAAATTTGAATAATATATTCCAACATTCCCCCTTTATTCAAATTTTCTAAAATTTACAAACATATATTAAACTTTGAACATTGTAAAATGTCTCAAACTTCTTGTAAAACACATCACTTCACACTTCTTAAATTCATGAAGCTCATGTCTTCATGATGATAATGCACTTGTCATCACAATCCTAAAATAGTTTCTTCACTTTCTTTTTTTTTTTTGGTAGGATGTAAACATTAATTTTAATCAAGGAAGCAATGTAATCCATCAAAAAATTGTCAATTTCACTTGCTGTTTTTTGTTTTATTTTATTTAAAAGCAACAAATGATTAGGGTATGTTTCATTGCATCGCATGTGTGATTTATATTGACCAGACTGGGTAAGATAATGTGTTGGATATTCGCTTAGATATGCATGCTGACGTGGGAATCGGAGAGTGACGGGAACAATAGGCTGGAGAATGAGTTTAAATGAATAAATACAATTAAATGTAATAAATAATCAATATGGGAACATGGCGTAGGCCAATTGGGTCGTCGAAGTTGAATTTGGCAGTTTAAGGTGTCGAGTGCTGGGTATCGGTGTAACGACCCTAAAATTTTAACTCGTGCCACGTGATATTTCAGGGTCGTATTGTGGGCCCAACTAGCCATGGTGTATTTGTTTCAGTCCTCGGGAGTCGACACCGAGGTATGTTATATTTGTTTGGTGATTTGTATTATTTATTTATTACCGAACATTAAATTCAATATTCCAAATGAGTTAAACTTGAGAAAAAATTGAAGAATACTTGGAATAATTAGGGAAAAATTAACGGAAATTGGTCGAAATAACTGTCAGGTGACGAGCGAAGTGTTGGAAACTAATTGGGGAACGTGTGGAGCTACGCGAGGGCCTTTTTAGCGGAAGTTGAGGTGAGTAAAGGCAACAATAGAATCAACATAATTGCTTTTCTATTTATTGATTAATTATTCTTGAAATGCAAACCCTTTGTATTCCATTCTAGTTCAGGTGACCTAGGATTTAGGTAGTCCAATGTGATGAGAAGTCTCAACGAGTTTAGCAGCCGGCATAGACTGTGGCTTCTCGTTGGAGCCTATCGAAATGATTTAGCATCCGGCTTGTGACTGTGGCTTTCTTTCGGTAGTGTGTTAGGAATTTAGCAGCCGGCTTTGTCTGTGGCTTTTCCTAACGAGTGTGCGTTCAGTGGAGGCGACCTTCGGGCCCACTGGTTCGTACGGGGTGGATTGAGCAGGGAGGCAGTTTTGGGCCTACTGTGTCGATCGCAAGCTGATGAGGTCTTGAGACCCGCGGTTTGATTGGGACTATCTATTCTCCTATCCATTTGTTTCTCGGTCACTTGATTTTCGTTGTTTGTACTTGTTGAATCTATTTATCATGCGATTTGCTATCTATTTCAGTTTCTTGTTATACACTGCATGATTTATAGACTTGTGATTATTGAAAATTCAGGTAAATTATGTTGAGATATCTATTGTTGTTGTTATTGTTATATTTTGTACTCACCGTCCTTTTTATGACGGTGGGTGCAGATTCACAGAAGAGTAGGGGCAAGGTGCCGATGCTTGGCGATATCCTCTGAGGCACGCTCAGAGCCATTAGCTTTGCTCTCACTTTGTAGGTATTTTGTCATTTTGTTGTATATTTGGCTATGTATCCATTTGTTTTGATATTTTGGGGCTTTAGGGAGTTGAACCTTACTGTTGATACATGTAAATGTTTATTTTGGGCTTTCAGTTGATTTGTTACATGCATGTGATGTTGTTTGGACAGGATTTTCCACATTTAGGTTGAATGAGTAGTAAATTTTTTTAAGTTGGTGTTACAAACAATTCCGCTGCACACCTAACTACTATTGAGGATAAAAGATGAGATAGAGTTAAGGTGAATCAAAAAGAGTGATCCAGGGTGAGTGAGTGAATAATGTAATGAGTAATTAGTAAGTTAAGGCTGACTAGACCTGCGTTGACTCGTTGGAGACGAGCTCGGGGGTCCACGTAGGTTTAGGCCGGGCGGGGCCCAGTTTGTGGTTGCTGGGGCCGTCACAGTTGGTGTATGAGCTTGAGTTACCACCTCAGTTAGCAGGAGTTCACCCTGTATTTCACATATCAATGCTTCGACTGGATAAGTCGAGAGGGGGCAGACGACCGATTGTGGACCTGAGTCAGATTGATCTGAGAGAAGACATTACTTACGATGAGCAACCTATTCAGATTATGGATCGGAAGGTGAAGGTATTGAGGAATAAGGAAATTCCCTCGGTTCTCGTCAAGTGGCAGCATCACGGGGATGAGGAACTGACTTGGGAACTGGAGTCTTATATGCGCGAGCATTTCCCTTACTTGTTTTGATTCCGGTAAGTCTTACCCTATATGTTCGTTTAATTTCGAGGACGAAATTCTCAATAAGGGGGGGAGACTGTAACGACCCTAAAATTTTAACTCGTGCCACGTGATATTTCAGGGTCGTATTGTGGGCCCAACTAGCCATGGTGTATTTGTTTCAGTCCTCGGGAGTCGACACCGAGGTATGTTATGTTTGTTTGGTGATTTGTATTATTTATTTATTACCGAACATTAAATTCAATATTCCAAATGAGTTAAACTTGAGAAAAAATTGAAGAATACTTGGAATAATTAGGGAAAAATTAACGGAAATTGGTCGAAATAATTGTCAGGTGACGAGCGAAGTGTTGGAAACTAATTGGGGAACGTGTGGAGCTACGCGAGGGCCTTTTTAGCGGAAGTTGAAGTGAGTAAAGGCAACAATAGAATCAACATAATTGTTTTTCTATTTATTGATTAATTATTCTTGAAATGCAAACCCTTTGTATTCCATTCTAGTTCAGGTGACCTAGGATTTAGGTAGTCCGACTGTGATGAGAAGTCTCAACGAGTTTAGCAGCCGGCATAGACTGTGGCTTCTCGTTGGAGCCTATCGAAATGATTTAGCATCCGGCTTGTGACTGTGGCTTTCTTTCGGTAGTGTGTTAGGAATTTAGCCCGGCTTTGTCTCGTGGCTTTTCCTAACAGAGTGTGCGTTCGATGGAGGCGACCTTCGGGCCCACTGGTTCGTACGGGGTGGATTGAGCAGGGAGGCAGTTTTGGGCCTACTGTGTCGATCGCAAGCTGATGAGGTCTTGAGACCCGCGGTTTGATTGGGACTATCTATTCTCCTATCCATTTGTTTCTCGGTCACTTGATTTTCGTTGTTTGTACTTGTTGAATCTATTTATCATGCGATTTGCTATCTATTTCGGTTTCTTGTTATACACTTTGCATGATTTATAGACTTGTGATTATTGAAAATTCAAGAAATTATGTTGAGATATCTATTGTTGTCATTTCTTGTTTATATTTTGTACTCACCGTCCTTTTTATGACGGTGGGTGCAGATTCACAGAAGAGTAGGGGCAAGGCGCCGATGCTTGGCGATATCCTCTGAGGCACGCTCAGAGCCATTAGCTTTGCTCTCACTTTGTAGGTATTTTGTCATTTTGTTGTATATTTGGCTATGTATCCATTTGTTTTGATATTTTGGGGCTTTAGGGAGTTGAACCTTACTGTTGATACATGTAAATGTTTATTTTGGGCTTTCAGTTGATTTGTTACATGCATGTGATGTTGTTTGGACAGGATTTTCCACATTTAGGTTGAATGAGTAGTAAATTTTTTTAAGTTGGTGTTACAAACAATTCCGCTGCACACCTAACTACTATTGAGGATAAAAGATGAGATAGAGTTAAGGTGAATCAAAAAGAGTGATCCAGGGTGAGTGAGTGAATAATGTAATGAGTAATTGGTAAGTTAAGGCTGACTAGACCTACGTTGACTCGTTGGAGACGAGCTCGGGGGTCCACGTAGGTTTAGGCCGGGCGGGGCCCAGTTTGTGGTTGCTGGGGCCGTCACAATCGGAATGCTCGAGAATTCAATGATTAGTGACAAACGAGGATAAGACCAAGGACAAAGTCACCTATTCGAGTCACTTTAAGCTAAAATTAAGAAAATGTGTGTGAAATGACCAATAAGGGCATGGGCTTTATGAAGAACAAGAGGATAAGGATGGGGTATTTTGGTCATTTAACCCCTAAAATATAACAAATTCACCACTGACACCATTTTCTCACCAAAATTGAAAATCGAAACAGAGAGTTCGAATGAGTGAAAGAGAGATAGATAAAGGGATCAAGTTCGGGCGAGAGGAGAAATCAAAGGTGAGTGGTAGTATGGTTGTTGTTGGGTCGTTGTTGTAAGGTTGAAGAGGAGCTCGGACGAACTGTAATGCATTTTGTCCAAGTATGACGATGGTAGGGGAGTAGTCTCCCCTGCCCAGATTGAAGTTGGGGTTGGGACCCAAATCATAAAAAAAAAAAAAAAAATTGAACCAAGAACATTTTTGGTGGAGAAGAAGGGGATGCACATGTGCAGCCCGCACGTGTGCATCCCCTTGCTCATGAACTAGGCCATGGGCCTGTGTCGGACTCGACCCATGGGGTGAGCCAGGCCCAATGCTCTGGAAAAGGTCGGGTCAGACCCGTTAGGGTCAACCTGACCCAATAAAAAAAATAATAATAATAAAATAAAGTTTTAAATTAAATAAAAATTTAAAAAATATGGACAATAGCTAGAAAATCGCGATTTCAGAGAGTGAACAGAACGAGAGATGACGATGGAGATGATGAGAGTGGCAGATTGGATTGGCACGCCAATCGATGCGATGATGTTGATAGGGATGGATGACTAAGGAACTGTCTAGTTGTCAGATTACGTCGACGTGTCAATCTCATTTGGATGAATTTGGATGCAAATCAGGTTTCTAAGGATTTGACGTGTAATTACTACAATTACTACAACTAGCAACTACCACAACTATCCCATTATAATATGTTGATTATTATGTGATTAAAGGACTCGTTAATTTCTACAGTGACTCAAGCGTGGATTAGTCGAGACTCGCTCCAGATATTACGTAGAAAAAAAAAATTACTTTGTTAATGTGTGGTAAGGAGTGTGGGATTAAGAGGTCATGGGTTTGAACTTCACTAGAGGCAAGTCGTTGTTTCTTTCTTATAAATAAAAATAAAAATAAAAAAGTCGTGCTATGTGTACCCCAATCATCACTCAGGGCACCCATATCTTTTCTCAGGGCACCAATGAGTTGAACGAAAATGACCTTATTCATCAATATGAGGCACCCCACCACCAAATCTTCTTTTGCACTCGTCCCCATCACAAAATCGACGCCTCAATCCACCAAAATTTTTTATTTTTTTGCTCGGTTACCCTCGATTTGTTTTTTTAAGGTCGGGTGAGTGTTTGCGATGTTTGCAGGGTGAGGGTTTGAATGATGACTTGCAGAAAATGGTTGATGGTGAATCGTATAGGGTTCGAAGGTGTTTTTCGTTGAGTTTGCTATTCCTTTATCTTGTGTTGTTGTTGTCTTTCATGGGAATATACCCATCACTAAGTTAAACCATAATCTCATAATGTTCGACCACACAGGGCCGAAACTATTGAGTAAGTCTCGGAACTGCATAAACGAGACTTTGTAGTACATCTCGATACCCGGTAACCATTCGAACAAGTAACATATTTCACAATGGGTCCGATTATCAATAAGACCGAGACATAAGATCGAGGATGTCTCGCTTGTTGGTAACTGAGGATGATAACTGAGACATCTTATTTCTCGGTCTTGTGCGTCCAACACTTTTGTGTATGTGGTACATTTCAAAATGTGAGAAACCCTAAACACCACTTGTTTTTGTCCTGTGATACAAACATGAGATGAATGCGCACACATTTCAACGCAAAAAACAAGGGACTTTAATATGTGCGTGTCCGTGGTAGGGAAGTGCTCCCTCCGGTCAAAAATATAAGACTTTTTGCTCAAAACACACATATTAAGAAAACATTAATTGTATGTTTAAATTACATTCTTACCCACATTTAATTCTTTATTTCATCCAATGAAAGAAAGACAAGTGTTTAATTATAATTAAATGTTTGAGTTAAAAGAGAGGTAAAATATGTATAAGAGGTACAAAGTTCTCTTAAATTCCGAAAACGTCATATATTTTTTGAAATCAAAAAATTTCAAAACGTCATATATTTTTACTGAAGGGAGTATTTTTTATGATACTAGTTTTTTTTACCTAGTAGTGCTATTCGGACTCTTAGAGTTCGGACTCCTAGAGTTCGGACTCCTAGAAAGTTTTTTAAATTTTTTTATTTTAAATTCATCCTTAAGCAATAAATGACTTTGAAATAGCAACTTATAACTCTTCATGAATATTTGTAAAATTAAAAAAAAAAACCCTTTATGAGTCTGAAAAGATTTTTTTTTTTTTACCCGTGTTCGTGTGAACTCGCTGTGTTCATAAGAAGTCAATTTTTGTAAAGCCTACACATCATATTAACTCATTCCTATCTAACCCCAAATGAGTGAGTTAAAATATTATAACGTTTCAACCAGAGTAGATACTACATCACATAGTGCGAGAAGTCAATTTTATGATTTATATATTTAACAAGAAAAATGTTATACAATACACCTTTAAATGTTGCGAAGAAATAAACTCTTATACATCTCCCTTTACCGTACATAATTTGTTTCTATTTTATAGTCATCAAATATCATATGGAATGTGTAGCGGCCTAATTTTGATTAAGCCATTATTATGACGTGTGTGCAGACGTGGACGACAGCTCGGCACCCGTGGACCCTACAAATAGGTCAGGATATGCCCGGAGTTAGGTAAATAGTGATTTTGTGTATTGTTTATGCATTTATTTGCGATGTTTTATATGTAATTATGTTGATTGTATCACAATGTGTGTATTTATATTGTTATTGACTGTGCGAGATAGTGTGATGGGTATTCACCTCGATTAGTGTGTAAACGCGGGTATCGGGTATGCGAATGACAGTATACTAGGTCGGGTAGTAATACACACAAGGAAATGATTATAATGCATTAAATAATTAATAATAAACATCGTACAGTTGGTCGTGATGTGAGAGTACGTGAGAGATTCGAGTGTACACGCGAGAGTCAGGTATCGGAACGCCTGAGAGTTTAGTTGTTTGTTGAGCAAGGATAAGGTCAATGAGGTAAGTCACTATGTAAGTCACCGTTTTTGTGGACTTGATGACCCAAAAATGGACCTTAGATCATGCATTGAGATATGTGTGTTGTGAGAAATCAAAAGGGGATATAAATATCCTCATTTCTCAACACCCACCACTTTTTCTCTCTCGTTCAAAGGAAAAATCCAAAAATTGGTGGTGGTGTGAGAGTTTTGGTGATTGCTATAGGCCAGTTGGAGCACCAAATGACAAGGGTTCAACGATCAAATGTTAGATTCTTGATCTTCTCTCAGTTATCTACGTTTCGAGTATGGATTTTCGAGTTTTGACAAAGGTTTTGGGGTTTGGTACTGAGCACAATGGATTTGGGTGTGTTGCAATGATGTTGATGTTGTATTTAGAGTAATCGGTGAGGCTTGGGATATGCTGTTGTTGTTGTCAATTTTTTAAGGAAAATAGGGTTTTTGTTGAAATTTAACGAGGTTTTCGTTTCCGACGAATTTCATTGAGGTCTTATGGTTGGACGTGGTTGATATGAGGATGTATGAGGTATTGGGACGGGTTCGGATCGCGGCAACGAGTCGGGGTGCTTGAACAGCCTAGCACAACGTTTCTGATTCGGACGTCGCCAAAGACGTCGTGGAGAGGAAACCTCCACGACCTCACCCGCGGCGGCCAAACCAGAGATCCCCACACACCCACGTTTTATGTCATACCATGGAAGTGGGGTTCGTGGCAGCATGAGCCATGACGTCAAGGACTTCGTGAGCTACTGCTCACGGTGGCGACGTCTGATAAAAAAATTAAAAATAAATTAAAAATGTATTTTTTTGAATTGGTTTAATTAGAAATTTATTGGAGGATTATTACCAATATAATGAATTTAAAAATGTGCAATTTATGGGTAAATAGGAATTGAGAAATTTCGAGTTTGAGGAGTTAAACAAAATTTTTGATTATCAGGTATTTGGATTGACTAACTGGCATTAGTACACGCATTAGGATGTGATTTGGACGATATTGGTTAGTTGGAGTGCGATTTGAGGTGTGCGGTATCTCAACTGAAATTACTTAAGCATTTACTTATTTTTGGCATTTTGAATTCAATACTGTATTCCATTATTCTATTTCCTGTTGCGGTGTCAATATGAACAAATGTTAGGGCTCTCCCTCTATGTCATTCTCGTGTGTATGTACTACATCAGAGCGCGTGTGCCAGAGATCTCGGTGAATAGGTCGACTCGAGGATTGCGTCGGGGCACGTGTCGGTGCGCCACAAGTGCTATACCGGCCGTTGAGCGGTTTTATAGACTGGTTTTTGCTTTAGTGCTACTCGCCGACAGTGCTCTGTGGAAGAATTCGAAGTATGGTGCTAGTCTGACCTTAGGCACTAGGCACACATTCCGAGTTTCACTATTATTTAAATCATGCGATGAGCACAGTTACTTGTTTTTATTCTCGCATGTTTATTTAATAACTTATTTGAATTCGAGTTTTACTTCAGTGATTGCTCATTTAATTTTATTGGGAATACTCACTTTGGACTCATTATCTGCCTTTTGTAATGGGTTTACTATGACGACCCGCCCCGACCTAGGGTCGGGTCGCCCGGCCCAGACCGCCACTTGGACCCAATACATGAACCAAACCCAAATAACAGTCTGGCACGCCTAAACAAATAAACCTGCGGAATAAATATAAAGAAATATCCTAAAGTCAAAAGATTTAAGTTCATAGAATATTAATAAAACTATACATGATATATATCAACTCAAAGCTCACATCAAATAAAGACTTCAAACTCGTTTCTCCCATTGTCTCAATTCTAGCGCACTCGTCGATGAACCTGTATTGTAAGTGGGGTGAGCTAAAAGAATCAACCGAGCTCAGTAATGCGGAAAACCCGCTCAACCATCAAATATGCAAGTAATACCTAATAAGCATGCATAGTCTAGCATGTATTTAAAAATAAACAAGGATTCATTAAATAGTTGCATGGTAGCAGGATTTTAAAAAAAATATACTTATAATGAACCATCAAGTACTATCATAGACATAAGATTCGTAAGTCACAAATTGTAACAACAATAATCATGAATAACATTAAAGAGATTGACAAATCATTTCATAATTTCAAACTTTCATATAAATGAGGGGGTTTCGCGAGATTATGTACTATAAAATATAATAATACGATAAGTCGATGTTCCATTCAATGCATACTAGATATTGGTAAGAATCCGGTGACCGATTCTCTTACTCTCAAAGTGATGGAAACAACCAGCTAGCACACAGGCCTTATATGCCCTCTCGTTTGTCCCATCAAATCAACAGTAGGTTCGTCCAAGCCATCACCGATGCACATCTCTATGTCTCAAGAGTACAAGAGAAGGTAACTCCAACTCATGTCCCTACGTGACATACTTATGAATTCAATTAGTCAAGTAAAGCCCTCGGTGGTAAACTCCACACATCCTGGGGTGTTAACGACCCTCGGTGGTAAACTCCACACCCTGGGGTGTTAACGACCCTCGGTGGTAAACTCCACACATTCTGGGGCCATGAATAACAGTGCATTCACATTCCATAGATTCGTAGATTCGAGCCAATACCACGACGCAACCCATAAATCCCAAGTCTTTAATTCAAATTATGAATCCTAAGCATAACTAATAATCATGCCATATGTGATAATTGAGCAAGCTCCCCACTTACCTGCACTCGCCGCAAATCCTAATCTCGATCCTCTCGCGTTTGTGCTCGATGTGAACCGTCTCGCGAATCTAGACAATTTGAAAGAATAATTACTTTATGTATCTACAACCATACAAGTTTAACATTAATTGTCTAGACCTTAGAGATTCACCCTATTTTATAGCTGACTTCGCTAAAGGTCATTCACGACTTTAAAATCAACACTTAAAATTAGAATCAATGATTCGAGTAAAATAGGAATGCAGTGATGTAAAACAAGAAAAATCCTCTAAGACTTAGTTTTTCCAACATAAATCGAAGACATTCGATTAATTTTAATTAAAAAGATCCAAATCACCATACAAGACTCAATTTAGACTTTAAATTCCCAAATGACAATATTCAGTCAAAGTCCACAAATTTATCGAATAAGTTTATTTCCCAAAGAAAGATTCAAACTCCTTTTTTTAAATCTCAACTCAACCTTAAATGCCATATCTTTATCAATAAACTCCAACCGCGTTCAATTTGCTAAAATCATGGGAAAAACTCATTTCAAGACTAGATCTAAGAAATATTGAACAAACTTTGCAAATCATCAACTCTCATTACCAATATCAACACCAAGACAATAAATCTAGAGAGTATTAGAATCTCATCATGCCTTCAATGGAATCTTTGACTCAAAATCTTTTCCAAAATCTCATTCTAACATAGATCAAATCTTTCCTTTCTTATTTTCTTTTCTATTTTCCTCACGTTCTTGCCGATGTCGACGCCATCGACCCTTTGATCTCCAAATCTTCAATAAATAATAAAGAAATCAATGAGGGAAGTGAGGTTGTATCTCTCTTGAACTTAAATCCTCCTCTTGCTCTCCTCCTCTCTACGGGGGTGTTTAACAAGATTGAGGCTATGGTTTTCTTCGATTTGCTTAAATAGCATTAGGGTTAGGGATTAGGGTTATGATTATTTACAACTTGTCTAAACTCCATTTTTTTCAATAAAATAAACAAATAAAAGCTTAGATGGGATGAGGGGAGGGTGTGTTACCTTCTTGAATGTTTAAATGGACTTCATAATCATCTTCTTCATCATCAACCTTCCTCCACTTCTCTCCCATCACAAGTTTGGAGTTTCAACACAAAAGGGGCTACAAACATTATAAAAGGTTAATATAGGTAGGGTTTTAGAGTAGGGTTGTGTACAACCTTGTTATTTTACCAAAATACCATTATGGGCCTCCATATCATTTACATCCACTCAACTCTTGTTAGGCCCAATATTTATTTATCCTAAGTTATACTTTTCACACTTAAACAATTCACAAAGCACACTTGCACACATTCAGTATTGAAAATCACTAAATTACCCTCGAGTCGGGTCAAGTAGAATTCGGGTCGTTACATTTAGTGCAGATCATAGTACAAGTCGCGACAGGGAAAAGCTTGTTGATTATTTGTGATTCAGATACTACATACCAGACTCGTACGTTTGTATTATATATTTATCGCTTTCATTTGAATTTGGGAACTGTGAGATACCCTTGTGAACTTGTATTTTGATTTTTTGTGACCTTTTGAGGTCATTTGCCAGTTACATGATGACATATGAGTTTTCTACACTAGGATTATGATAAAATGACATGATTTGATACTTTTCAATTTGGTTTGTCGTGACTTAAGGCTTCCGCTGTGTTTTGAGGAGTAAAATGATATTTAACAGATGACTTGAGTTCCGATAAAAATTAAACTATAAATTGTTCATATAATGAGGGATTAATGATGATTTTGGAGTTGGTGATGGTCATGGGACATAGCTGGCAGTGATGTGGCTAATTGTGGACCCACGTGGCCCGTGGCGGTTCGTTGGGAAATGGGACGCTATAGATTATGTTATTTTACTCCCCTGTGGCCCTTTGTTAACATTGTCATTTACTCATTGATTCCTTGCACGTATATCAAGCCTGAAAAATAGACTTCTAGAGGGAAATTAAATTTAAGAAGTCCTAAAAAAATATGTATAATAGAAAAACTTAGGAATGTACGGATTAGGTGCCAAAAAAGTTGTCTGACCTTACCTAAACTTACCTATGACACTACTAGTCATACTCGTTTATGATAGTAATACTCAGTACCATTTTCCAAACCTTAATTGAATTAATCGCAGGTGCCTTAAACCTGCTTAATTAGTAACTACTAAATTTTTTTTAAAAAAATAATTAAAAGGTAAACATTTATAACTATCTACCAAACGGTCTTGGTAGATAGTTAGCAGTGTAATGCCCACCTTTAATGATGATCCCAAAAAAATTAGTTCTCTTGATGCAACAAAGATTATGTAACGACCCAAATTTTATTAAGGTCGTTATTTGAGTATTTTCTAACGTGGATGGTAGTTTAGTTTCTGACGTAGATGTTAGTTTAGGTCCACGGTAACGTCTAGTTGGCGTGAAATGATATTTTTGACTGATTGTTTTGACTAACTATGATGATAATGATATTGATTTTTTAGAAATAATATAAAAATAAACAACAAGTGAACTGGCAATTCTTTGATGGATTACATTGCTTCCTTGATTAAAATTAATATTTACACCCATCACACACATATTTATAGCTAACATGCAAACACTCCAATACTTTGTCAACATGACACATTCACACCACTATGACCACTACACAAACATTTCTAAACCACATCCTTATATATTACCTAAACCAACTAATTTGCAAATAGTGGTAAATGGTCGATCCCACAGAGATTGGTAGTCTTTTTAAGGTAAGAAAATAACAAGAAGGGAAATCGAGAGTTTGAGAATGATTCAATTAACTAATCTAATTACTAAGAAATTAAATAAATAAATAAAACTAAATTTGCAAACAATTAATTAAAATACTTAGGTCAAGACATATGAGTTCGGTTCGACAAAAGATTGGATTTGGTCGTTGATCTACACAAAAATATGCAATTCAATTATAATCTAGTGTAGTTATAGACTCGGTGACGCATTTAGTGCCTCGCTCTTCCTAATCTCAATAGATAAGGTATGACCGTTGACTATTTCCCTAGCCAAACACATAACCGAATCGCTAGTGCTCTCGATTTAATGTGTTGATTGCATTAATGCGATTTGTGAATGCACTACACCTAGACAACCGGATCGTCAGTGCTCCCGATTTAGCCTAGATCCTTAAGACACTCGACCGATATGGCCAACTGTCACAAGTATGAGTCTATCGTGTGAGAACGAACGTTTTGACTTCAATGACTAAGGGTAGTCAACCTAGTATGCATGCAAGAGCCCTTTATAAACAAATAGATCTAACCCTAGAATAAAATCAATGCCAAAGGAAATAGAAAAGAAAAGAAAAACAATGAAATATTAAATCAAATAGATCTCACAAATCTATTATTGGTAGTGATCGAACTCTCTCATAGTCTTGTCTAGGCCATAGACTTAATGTCTCATGGTCGAAGAACACAAAATACAATGAAAAGTAGAAAAAGGAATAGAAGTCGAAAGAGCAGAGGTTCCCCCTAAAAAACCTAAAGTTTATTATATATATGTCGTTCTCTGTATGCTCCTCGTTCTCGTGATTTATTGAAGAGTGCGCACTTCGAGGCAGATCGAATGAACTTAATAGATGCAAGTTATCTTTTCCTTGTGGGCGCACGTTTTCTTCTCACCAAAGCACGTCAAAATACAATGTAGACGTTATGTTGGATGATGTCTCTCCACTCTCCTATATGCATGCGGTTACACATACACACAAGTAACACGTGCCGCTCCAATGATATCTCAGATAGGCATCAACACCTTTTAAGAGATGACTTGCCACCGATCTCCAAAACACTCCTTTCACGTCCTTTTTGCCTTTGATTTCGATCATGCACCCCCACAAACTTATAATTACAAATGAGAGCTATTAAAAATATTTTAGAGACTTTTAATATTAAAAACATATTAAATATATATACAAACCTAACGTAAATACCGACTTATTATATAGCAACTAACACACTTTTGTACTCATAACATAAAATTTGAATCATAAATTTCAACATTCCCCCTTGACTCAAATTCTACAACCCTAGAATCGGGCGCCGCCCGGCCTGGACCCGCGCGAACCCCCAAGCCAATCCCGACGAGTCGCGCGGGGCCAGTGAGCCTATCCTTACCATTCAATCATTTATTAAGCATTTAAAAGTGAAGTCAATTAATTAACGAGTTATCAAAGTAATAAGCGGAAGCAATTAATCTCAGCTAATAAATCAACTTCAAAATCTCTAAGTTAGGACAAAAACCTAGGGTGTGGGAACCCCGTATATCATATATATCATGTAAAGCAAGGAGAGTATCATCCAAGTCTTAATATCTAAAAAGATCTCTCAACCCATTACTCCATGTACAAAAACAATATAAGTAGCTAATACAACAAAAATATGTCACCTATATCAGCAGAGGAGGGCCGCTCAAAGTATATCACCTAACTGCACGGCCTTTCCTTTTCTGGACTCCGGATCTGCACTCGGTCAAACACAAGAATGACGAGTCCAGGTAAGTAACGCCAAGCAGGAACAATAATAAATACAGTATTTCGAATTTAAATAAATGAACAGTCAATTCATGCCGATAGAAAGAAAAGGACAGGGAGCGCATGAATATATAAAAACTGTAAATAAATAAATAAGCAATTGAAATTGAGTGTCCCGGAATACAAGGGAAAGGCACAAGTGGTCCCGACCAATTAAAGTCGTTAAGCCGAGGACAAAATCTCCTCAAAGGCTAGGAGTCGAGGACAGAATCTCCTCTAAGACCCCCTACGCGAGTGTAGAGCCCCCAGCAATCTGGTGGAGAACTCTCACCCCGTACATGTCATTACAACTAATCACGTATCCCCAGCCGTAAACTTCGGTATAATACACCGCGAGCCCGGAATTCTACAAGGATCACGCTTGACACACTTGCCTTAGGACAACTCAAAGGAATGGAATATCAAAAAGGGATTGAAACAACATCAATAAATAATTTAAAGCTCAAGAAATAACTGTAGTGTTCCTCACTGGTTTACTTACCTCGATCCAAGCTAATTCGCGCTAACACGAACTCCGACACGCCCCTTACGGTCCCCGTGTGCACAATAATCCTGATAACGCAATTTATATCAATTTCCTCAATTTCTTATGATTTTTCCAAATTTCTAGCTATTTTTGCCAAATCTCACGTTTTCCAAGGCGAAAAACCCCGACAAAACGTCCCGTAAAAAATTTGAATATTTCACTTTTCTTAGAAATTCCCAAATTTCTCTTTATTTGATGAAAATATAATTTTCTAGAATTTTCTAGAATTTTTCCTGAATTTTTCCTATTTTTCTTGAATTTATTTCAATTAAAATCAATTTTAATATATTTAATTGAAATAAATATATATATATATATATATATATTTTTATTAATAAAATAATATGTGGGTCGCGGGTCGGGTCTGACCCGACCCGGCTGGGTCGGGTCAAGACCGGGTCTGACCGGTCAAACCGGGTTTGACCGGGTCAAGCCCGGTCTTCATCTTCCTCCTGCTGTTTGCTGGAAATTCCTGAATTGGTAGGGAAGATTACTTCCCTGCCTTCACCACTCTCTCGCTCCTCCTCCTCAACCACCAATCAAACCACCGTCAACCTCAATGAAACAACCACAACAACAACAACAAACATATACTCACCTCGTCGACTCGACCACACACAAGCTCGTCGTCCACTTGCTCTCTCTCTCTCTCTGTCTTCTTCTTCTACTCCCGTCTCCTTCATTTCTCGATCTCTTTTTTCCCAATCCTAACTCTCTCTCTGTTCACATTTCGTTCAATATAACAGTGACGAAGGCGGTTTAGGTGGGGGAATTGACCGAAATGCCCTTCCAATATTATCTCCTCCTTAACAACCTCAATACTCTTTATGGTAATTTCCCATTTTTTTGATTTATTATATATATTTATATATACTAATATATATATAAATATATATTTATCGATATATTACACCTAAAATTTCGGTTAGCACGCCAACGAGAACTCTTGAGCGCGCACACCACTGTACGTCATACGCGTGTCACTCGTAACCCCGCGTATCACTCTGCGCCCGACAATTCACCATTATTTATTTATTTTCCATTTTAATATATATTTATATATATCCATAATATATATATATATATATCTATATTTACCCCTATAATTTCGTAATTTCTACCGCTGAGCACACTCGAGCGTCAATGCTATCCCACGTCTCATGTGTGTCTACATGACCCACACATGGCATTAGACATTCTCTCATTGGTCCGATTATTCACGTATACATACTAGTACACACCAAACAAACACAATACATCACGCAATTCCACACACACGTTAGTCGTGACGATTCAGGCTTAACCACGAGCCTAACTCGGATTAATTTGGATTCGGATTACTGTTAATCACATGCTTAATGTAACGGGTCGTTACAGTTGGGCCCTTAGTGGTCCTTAACACAAGCCCACAACATACACTTCACACATTATTGAACTTAAACACTAAATTGCCCATTTACATTACTCCATTTTTATTCAACACATCCACATGAAATGATACACCCACAACCAAGTTCACCCCACTTGTCACACGCACCCCACACCCCACTGTTATGTGTATCCCACTGTTGTACACACACACACACAGTCAACCGATTCTCACACACATGCAACCAAAACGTGGTTGTTGGGCATTGCAGGAGGGTCATCTCTGGCCAGTGGGACTGTCGGAGGGTCATCTCCGATCAGCCATGACCGGAGTCGATAAACCAACCACAACGAACCCAAAACAGCCCCAAAACACCTTGAAAACTGCCCCAAAATAGTTTGGAAAACACACCCATAACTCATTGAATATACAACATATTCGTCAGACGTGAGGCCCTCCGGGAACGTTAAGACCTACGTAGATAGTCTACGCCCAAGTTCCCGGTCGGAGGTGACCGGGAGGTGAGTGAAAAACGTGTGTGCAGTGGGTTAAAAATGTACTGTAGGAGAGAGAAAGTTATTACCGAGAGAGAGAGAGAAGAATGGGAGAGAGGAGGAGCTCACCTAGGTGCCTCCGGTGGGTGGTGGAGGCTTCAGCATCGTAGGAGGTGGCGGTGGTGATGGTCTAGCCGAGAGGAGGAGGGGGGACATCGGGTACACATTATCGAGATAGAGAGAGAGAGAGAGAAGTGTCTCACCTCGTCGACGGCGGTCCTCCGGTCTCTCTGGCCTCGTCGGAGTTGGCCGGTCTCAGGTGGGACGTGGTGGCAGTGACGAGAGGTGGGAGGAGGATGAACAGTGACGACTTGGAGAGTTGGGAAGATGATGAATAGTGATTAGGGTTTTCTAATAGTTTATTATATATATGTGTATTTGGTTGGTCAAAACCCTAATAGTTTATTATATATGTGTATTTGGTTGGTCAAATTACCCTTTTGCCCTTACTTTCATCTCAAAACACACTC
The DNA here is from genome assembly GCA_039657345.1 of Stephania japonica. Lineage (NCBI taxonomy): Eukaryota > Viridiplantae > Streptophyta > Magnoliopsida > Ranunculales > Menispermaceae > Stephania > Stephania japonica. Next base: position 44,076,468 of record CM077560.1, on the reverse strand, counting down.
TTATCTCTAGGTGACACCCACCTATGACACATCTTACCTTGATTTCCTCATGTGGTGCATCCCAAGACTTATCCTAAGCTTATTACATTTTTTTCCAACTCAACCATAGGCCTCATATTAATTAACTTCAAAATAAATCATATAACCTATGTTAGGCCATTAATTGAACTTTATAAATTAGTACCCAAGATCATACCATTGAGTTGACTTGGTTTATCACCTCTAATACCCAGTTAAATGATTACCGAAACCTCGCTTACTTAGGCGAAAACTCACTCAGATTAATAATTTGCCCAAATGGCCCGTGACATGTATCATACTACAATACTAGTACATACATCACAAAATCATAAAATTTACTTCGATGTCGACTCCCAAAGTTCGAAATACAGTCCAGTATCACGTAGCCAGGTCACAATCCTGACAAGTGTAACACAAGTCAAGTTAAATTTGAGGATTGTTACATGGGGCATCCAGATTGACGAAGTATGATCTAATTTGTTAGCTTGCGTTACATCTCCGTCTGGTTTTATCAGAATCTTTGTTGAGCATATTGTTACAATCATGATTATTCGTTGATCATCTTGTATGCTTGTTATCTACGTACACAGGGTTTCATGGTTGTCCGTACTCTCTGCATGTTTAGCTATCCTTATTTATTGGCTTCTATATCTGTTATTATTTACTCGATGGTTTTCTTTTAGAGTTTACTCATTGGACTTGTCACTGTATTTCTTGGATAACTTGAGTGCAGGACCTTATACGAGCAGGGGCAAGGAGACTCTCGCAGACTACCTGTGACTTGCCACCAACAGAGTTCGATTTGTATGTTTTTATTTTGTTGTACTAACTTATTTTTAGGTTTATGAGGACTGTTTGAGATATCAGTACATGTATGTATCACATTTTGGTATGTTATATATAGTGGCTATGCCGGGTTTTCCATCTAGGATTAATGCTCTCTAACTTGAGGAAATTACATAATTTATAAGTTTTTTGCTGATTGTAAGTATTGAAATGCTAATTACTGATTAACTCAGGTTGGATTAGGTAATAATGATGGTTAGTTGGGCGTGGGACACAACTGGCAACTACATGACCGTCTGTAGGCCCACGTGGCCTTCCATAGCAGACTAATGTGGATTTGGGGCCGCTACAGATTCTCTATGAAGAAGAGGAAGAGGACCACATGTGCTTAGAAAGGGTGAGTGGGTGGTTTTGTTGTACGGTGCTGATTGAATTTGGCACTCGAAATTGAATCTCCTGCTCAAAAAATTGGGGAAAAAATTGATTCGAAGCAGCCAGTCTCGTATGACGAGCATCTGACAAGTTGTACACTGCACAGTCACATCTATGCAGTAGGTACTAATTGAAGCGACAATTTTGAAAAAAAACACAAAAACTAAAAACTTAGGCAACACCAGCTTATGGGACCCGAGTGGGACTCGACCAGGACACGTCAGCACACTTGGTGTCCTGGTCGGGTCATTCTATCATTTTTTATTAGGAAAATAATTTTGAAGTGTGGTCACATAGTTTGTCGTAGTGTCACCCAAGGTGTGTCTCTTGAGGTGTGTGAGGACGATTCTTGATAATATGCACGCAAGACCACCTGATGGGCGGTGTGACTTTGAGGTGTTTTTTTTGAAGAAAAATATAAGTTTCATTAATCATTAACAGTGGCTCGATACATGAGCAAACATAGAATCAAAAAGTATATTAATTCGCTAATCTTATTTGTTCAAAAGAACTGCCAGTAATTTGGATATGAATGCGATTGTGAAATTAAAACAGTTTTCAAATCAGAGACAGTTTTCAACAATGTTGAAACACATTATAATACACAAACACCACTAAAACTACATACCGAATGACAAAACTTTACAACAAAGAGAAAAAATCCTAAAACTTATCAACGAGAATAAAACAAATCAAAAACTTCCAACTAAAGAAACAAACTAACTATGAAATGAAAAACTAAAGAAAATACCAACCTAGTTGCCTCACTGTAACGACCCTAAAAATTTAACCCGTGCCACATGTCAATATAGGTGATACGTGAGCCCATGCTATGGTACAATCATCAAATCTCGGGTGTCGACGTCGAGGTATGTTAGTTTTGTATGGTGTTTGTATTATAATATATTTAATTTGTAAAATTTCAAAGTTCCCAATGCGTGAGGGTAATGTTGGTAGTCTGGGGGACAAAATTAATTAAAAACACTGATAAGATACAAACTTTAAGTTTATCGAAATAATTGGTACACAATTCGATCAAGTGCATAAAACACGTGGAGTGCGGCGCGGGTCGAGTTCGGATTGCACAAAAAGATGACGTGGATAGGCTAGAGTGAGGAGCAAGTCAACTAAAGTCATCCAATGGAGTTATCAAAGTTGGTGGATAGGATTGAAAAGACCAAAATGGCAGTAAACTTGTGAAGGGTATAGATAAGGGAGGGGGTATTTTGGTCATTTGACAAAAACCCCCCCAAAACACCAACACGCCACCGCCATCACTATTCTTACCACCCCAGATCGAAAGAGGAAGAAGAGATCTAAGAGAGGAAAGTGGGGATTCGCGGAGAGCGTGGATGCGACGTCGAGGCGAGATTCAGGTAAGATAGTTACTGATTTCATTGTTGGTGTTGTCGTTGTGGTTGTCACTGTTGTTGCTGAAGTTGTTGTCGAGGTTGTTGTTGAGGGGTTGTGGATTTAAATGGTGAAAATGGGATATTGATGATGGTGGTGATGTGTGTGTTGATTGTTGTTGTGTTGTTGAGTTGTTTTAAAAAAATGTTGTTGTTGCTATACGGTTGGAACGAACAAGAAGAGGGAAACGGGCCGGGTCAAGGTGACTTGACCCGGTTGGGTCAGACCGGGTTTGACCCGGTTGGACCGGGTCCCGGTTTAACCCGGTCAAGGCGGTCCAGACCCGACCTGGGACCCACCCACATATTATTATATTAATAAATAATTATTTATTTCAATTAAAATATATATTAAAAGGATTTTAATTGAAATAAATTCCAGAAAAATAGAAAAATTATGGAAAATTATAGAAAATTATATTTTCATCAAATAAAGAGAAATTTGTAAATTTCTATGAAAATGAAGTATTCAGGATTCTTGCGAGACGTTACGTCGGGGTTTGTGCCTTGAAAAGCGTGAAATTTGCAAAAGTAGTTAGAAATTTGGAAAAATAATAGGAAATTAAGGAAATTGATATAAATTGCATTATCAGGATTATTGTACACACGGGGACCGTAAGGGTGTGTCGGAGTTCGTGTTAGCGCGAATTAGCTTGGATCGAGGTAAGTAAACCAGTGAGGAAAACTACAGTTATTTCTTGAGCTTTGAATTATTTATTGATATTGTTTCAATACCTTCTTGTTATTCCATTCATATGAGTTGTCCTAAGGCAAGTGTGTCAAGCGTGATCCTTGCAGAATTTCGGGTTCACTGTGTATTATACCGGAGTTTACGGTTGGAGATACGTGATTGGTTGTAATGACATGTACGGGGTGAGAGTTCTCCACTAGATTGTTAGGGACTCTGCATTTGCATAGGGGTCTAAGAGGAGATTCTGTCCTCGACTCCTAGCCTTTGAGGAGATTTTGTCTTCGGCTTAACGACTTTGATTAGTCGGGACCACTTGTGCCTTTTCCTTGTATTCCGGGACACTCAATTTCGATTGCTCATGTATTTATTCACAATCTTTATATATTCATGCGCTCCCTGTCTTTTTCTTTCTATTTGCATGAATTGACTGTTCATTTATTTAATTCGAAATGCTGTATTTATTGTTGTTCTTGCTTGGTGTTACTTACATGGGCTTGTCATTTTTGTGTTTTACCGAGTGCAGATCCACAGTCCATCAAAGGAAAAACCGTGCAGTTAGGCAATATACTTTGAGCGGCCCTCCTCTGTTGATATATATGACTTTTTGGTTGTATTAGTTACTTATATTGTTTTTTTACATGGGGTTATGGGTTGAAAGATTTTTGGATATTATGACTTGGATGATACTCTCCTAGCTTGACATGGTGTATATGATACACCCTAGGTTTTTTGTCGTAACTTGGAGCTTTTGAGGTTAATTGATTAGTTGAGATTTATTGCTTCCGCTTTATACTTTGATAACTCGCTAATTAATTGACTTCACTTTTAAATGATTAATAAATGATTGAATGGTAAGGATAGACTCACTAGCCTCGCCCGACTCGACAAGATTTGCTCGGGGTGGGTCCAGACGGGGCGATTTACTGCAACAACGATGAAACAATCTTCGCAAATCTAGCTACATTCGCAGCTTGTTAGATAACTTGATCTGCAACTTATTGGCGGTGGTTGGAGATAATAAATCAAGAAAAAGAGAATTAATTGTTGTAAATTGAAATGAAACTTGCTAGAATTAGAGAAGGAAAGTAGAAGAACAACTAACTTCTACTACTACAATGAACTACAACTACAAAGTAGAAGAGGAGAAATGAGAAGTTGTATACAACTTGTGTGTTTTTACAATGAGGTTGATACCTGTGGCGGCCCCAATTTCCACATTGGTCCGCCACGGGAGGCCACGCGGGCCCACAACTGCCCATGTCACCGCCAGCTGTGTCCCACGCCCAATTATCCATTATTAATCAATTTACTGTTAGCTTTAGTGTTATGAGTTAACTTTATTTCCTTTAATATCATATAACCTCAAATTACGCAGCGGAATATTTACTAACCACATAAAGATTTATCATGTAAATTATGAGCATAATGCCTAAGTGGAAACCATACCAAATGTAAATCCTATACATATCATCCAAGATCCTCAAAATATCAAAATATATGCAACCCATCTCTCAAATCCCAAACCCAGCATAAATCAAATAAATACATACAACCAACTAGGCATATAAGAGGAGTAGTCTCCGTCTTCAGTCACAGATAAACTTTAAGTGTCTCCTTGCCTCCTTCACATATCAAATCCTGCACTCAAATCACCCAACACATACGGTGACGAGTCCAGTGAGTAAACTCCCAAAGAAAACCATCGAGTAAATAATAACAGATTCAGAAGCCAATAATTAACGTTAGCTACACATGCAAAGAGTATGGGCAGCCATAAAACCCTGCATGTGTAGGTAACAAGCATGCAAGATGATCAACGAATAATCATAATGCCAACAATATGCTCCACAACAATTACGATAAAACCAGACAAAAGTAGAATGCAATCTCACATACTAGATCATACTTTTAGATTCGGATGACCCCGATGAGCACATCAAGTCTAAACCACATCCGAACTACTAACGGTGACCGGAACAAATCACAAACCCACCGAACACGTGCACCCCGCGGCTCGGATCACAATCCACCGGCGCGCAAGTACACGTGCTACAATCTAGCATGCTTGATCACGTGCCACCATCGTCCCGAATAAACTCCGATAGAGAAAACAAATCCAACACCCATCGACAACTGCACCAACACATGATCCTCATGAGTATGTATAGCAACAACAACAAGATATGCAAGAATTGAAAGAATTAAATACTCAAATGTGTTTCGTTGGGGTTTACGCACCTATATCGCACTCCAATTATCCAAATCCAAATTCGAATAAATGTCCAACAAATCAAAATTTCCACCCGAATTATACCTAAGATCATTTTTCATTAAATTAGCTTCAATTTGATATATTATATCAAATTTTACGTTTTTCGAGGCTAAAACCCCGACTATGTCTCGCCAACATTTCCGAGAAAATCCCAAAACTCGTTGTGAACCATTTTTTCTAATTTCTCATATTTTTCTGGATTTTTCTGAATTTTTCCATAATTTTTCCTATTTTTCCGGATTTTCTTTTCCATTTTTCTTTATTTTTTTTTTTTTTTTTTTTTTTTTTTTTTTTTTTTTAAGGGGCGGTTCGGCGACCGGACCGGTTCGGGCCGAACCGGCCCTTCATCTTCTTCACAACAGAGCGCCGTGCGCCTCTGTTTTTTTTTCCAAATTTTTTTTTTTTCTCTATTGATCTTCTTTCCTTCTTCTCTTTTCTTTCTCTATTTTCCATCGATCTCTCTCTTTTTCGATTTATCGATTTCGATCAAAAATGGGGAAAATGGGTGTCATGGTGTTTATCAACAATTTTGGGTAAAATGACCAAAATGCCCCTAAGTTCTTATCCTTTCCTTCTTTCCTTCAATACCCTTTTTGGTAATTTCACTATTATTTATTTATTTTCTGATTTTAATATATATTTATATATATATATATATATATTAAATTACATATATACATAAATATATATAAATATATATATTCGCCTATATTTTCGCGCCTAAAATTTCGTCGTGCGCGCCGACGAGCGTACTCGGGCGTGCACACTATCGTACCACCCACGCGTGTCAACCACGACCCCGCGTGTCATTAGCGCCCACCAATTTACTATATTTTTTTTTTTTCATTTTACCACAACAAGCATACAAAACGGATTTGTATACCTATTCCAAACTCGTTCCACCTCGTTTGGGACCCACGTACGTCCTCGCTAGCGTCCACGTCCGCACTGACGTCACGTCACCGATAACGCTATTGAAAATTGGGCCGTTACAATTCTTCCCAACTAATTTGAAATTTCGTCCCGAAATTTGAGATAACTAACATCTCGTCTCATAGAACTGTAACATAGATACAATTTCCTATCACGTCAACCAATCTAACCAAATGTAGCCAACCTAATCAGTCACTATTCCACCAACACTTTTGATGAACTATTCAACCTCTAACTTTGGTAAACAAATCAACCTCAATCTAGGTGAACAAATCAACCTGCGACTGGTGAACCGATCAACCAGTCGTCCACTCACTCCTGGTGTACAAATAAATCCCTGGTGAACTCATCAACCAGTCCATATCAACCAGTCCCTGGTGAACACATCGACCAGTCCCTGGTGAACCACATAAACCAATTCCACAACAACCAGTTGCAAATGGACTCCTGGTGAACTAATCAACCAGTTTCACAACCTACTGGTGAACACATCTACCAGTTTCACAATCTCCCTAGTGAACACATCAACTAGTCTCACCATAACCCTAGTGAACACATCAACTAGTCTCACAATAACCCTAGTGAACACATCAACTAGAATATGCTGGTTCAAAAATAAACTAACCAGCCTATATGCAACGAATGCATAAAAAAAAGACTAATGAAACAACGTACCCTACTCATGTTGTCGGGTCGTCTCTCTGACTGGCGGTACTATAATGTGAGCTCTCTCCCTGGTTTGTGGAATCTCTGACGCTGGAGAGGCTCCACGGCAATTCACACTGATGTGACCTCTCTGTCCGCACCGATAACACTTACGTCGTCCCGACTCAGATCGTTTGGTCCTCCGAGCGCCGACCCCAACTCCGGTCCCTCGATCCCGATTAAATAGTATGATGTGTGTCTCGATTCTTTGTATCGGTATAGGTACAATCTCATGTACCACCTGGCGATCGTCATTATTGAATTGATCATCAGTCTGGTCCTGGTCGTCCTCGCGACTCCAATCTATCTGCCCATCATCATAGTCGTACTGATCGTTTCTCAAATCACGATCATTAATGAAATCATGATCCTGTTGCCAGCGAACTCTGCGTGCTCGAAAATCCTGCTCCTGACTACTAGATTGAGCTCTCCGTCTCTTTGGTCTCTGATCTGAATGTGAACTCTGGCCAGACTTATCCCCAAGCTCACCCCGGTGTCGTAGGTATGTCTCGCGAGCCAATGCCCTATCATACACAATCTGTAGCGTCTCCGCACCTGTCGCGACTATCACACCTCCGATCCTCTCATCTAACCCCCGGATGAAGTAATAGATCTGTAATCTCTCCGTATTAGCCACATCCATAGCATACATCATGAGATACCGGAATCAGTCCATGTATTGTGATCTTGACGACATGGTCCCCCGTCGCAAACTCAAGAACTGCTCCCTCAATCGTAACTGCACCTCGGTAGGAATATACTCGTCCAAAAATAACTGCCTAAACTCTCCCCAAGTCGCTGGCGTACCATGTATATCAGTATAGGTGGTCCACCAAACTGCAGCCTGACCTCTCAAACAATAGCCTGAAATACGCGCCTGATCTACCTCGGGTACCTCCAACAACTGGTGTAGTCGTCTGTGAGTCATCAACCAACGTCCTGCAACCTCAGGATCACTGACTCCCGTGAAGTACGTAGGGTTAAACCTCATAAAACCCTTCACCATCTTCGCTGCTTCTGACATCCTACTCCTAGCAGTCGAAGTCCCTACCTGCTGCTCCGCAGTGGTGGGTGTCACCACCGTAATCTCTGCTGGTACTACCACAGGCTCAACCCTCTCTATAATCGTCTCGACCCACCGCTTTGTGTAGCACAAATGGCCGGTGCTAATGCGGTCTGAGTGGTAACAGGTGCGGCACGCTCAGCAGTGGGTGCTACTGCTGGCGTCCTCGAGCTCCGAATGTACTCCATCAACTCGGCCATCTGAGCCTGCTGCAATAGCTGCTGCTCCGTCAATCTCTGCATCATAGCTCGCAAATCAGCCACGTCACTAGTGGTATGATCACTAGTCTCTCCAACCTCCTGCTGAGTAGTCGGCGGAGTAGGAGGAGTCTGTCCGTCCATCATAAACTGCACAACCAAAGTGCGGTGGATCGACTCTCGACATACGCGTATAATATATAGTACACAATCAAAACATACGCATATGTAATTTCCTAAATTTACCCGCCTCACATCACTTCTCAACTAAGCCTTTAATCATTCACTTGTGGTTTCCACATCTAAAGTTTATTCATTGAGTTTATACTATTGTTCAATCTCCAAATATAGCCATATCAAAGCTAGCTATAATCCCTATTCCATTCCCTAGGCTCTTCAATTTAGATTCCTTAAACCTAAGCTCTGATACCAAAATGTGGCGGCCCCAATTTCCACATTGGTCCGCCACGGGAGGCCACGCGGGCCCACAACTGCCCATGTCACCGCCAACTGTGTCCCACGCCCAATTATCCATTATTAATCAATTTACTGTTAGCTTTAGTGTTATGAGTTAACTTTATTTCCTTTAATATCATATAACCTCAAATTACGCAGCGGAATATTTACTAACCACATAAAGATTTATCATGTAAATTATGAGCATAATGCCTAAGTGGAAACCATACCAAATGTAAATCCTATACATATCATCCAAGATCCTCAAAATATCAAAATATATGACCCATCTCTCAAATCCCAAACCCAAGATAAATCAAATAAATACATACAACCAACTAGGCATATAAGAGGAGTAGTCTCCGTCTTCATCCATGAGATAAACTTTAAGTGTCTCCTTGCCTCCTTCACATATCAAATCCTGCACTCAAATAACCCAACACATACGGTGATTTGAGTCCAGTGAGTAAACTCCCAAAGAAAACCATCGAGTAAATAATAACAGATTCGAAAGCCAATAATTAACGTTAGCTACACATGCAAAGAGTATGGGCGGCCATAAAACCCTGCATGTGTAGGTAACAAGCATGCAAGATGATCAACGAATAATCATAATGCCAACAATATGCTCCACAACAATTACGATAAAACCGACAAAAGTAGAATGCAATCTCACATACTAGATCATACTTCGTAGATTCGGATGACCCCGATGAGCACATCAAGTCTAAACCACATCCGAACTACTAACGGTGACCGGAACAAATCACAAACCCACCGAACACGTGCACCCCGCGCTCGGATCACAATCCACCGGCGCGCAAGTACACGTGCTACAATCTAGCATGCTTGATCACGTGCCACCATCGTCCCGAATAAACTCCGATAGAGAAAACAAATCCAACACCCATCGACAACTGACCAACACATGATCCTCATGAGTATGTATAGCAACAACAACAAGATATGCAAGAATTGAAAGAATTAAATACTCAAATGTGTTTCGTTGGGGTTTACGCACCTATATCGCACTCCAATTATCCAAATCCAAATTTCGAATAAATGTCCAACAAATCAAAATTTCCACCCGAATTATACCTAAGATCATTTTTCATTAAATTAGCTTCAATTTGATATATTATATCAAATTTTACGTTTTTCGAGGCTAAAACCCCGACTATGTCTCGCCAACATTTCCGAGAAAATCCCAAAACTCGGTTGTGAACCATTTTTTCTAATTTCTCATATTTTTCTGGATTTTTCTGAATTTTTCCATAATTTTTCCTATTTTTCGGATTTTCTTTTCCATTTTTCTTTATTTTTTTTTATTTTTATTTTTTTTTTTTTTTAGGGCGGTTCGGCGAATCGGACCGGTTCGAGGCCGAACCGGCCCTTCATCTTCTTCACAACAGAGGCGCTGTGCGCCTCTGTTTTTTTTTCCAAATTTTTTTTTTTCTCTATTGATCTTCTTTCCTTCTTCTCTTTTCTTTCTCTATTTTCCATCGATCTCTCTCTTTTTCGATTTATCGATTTCGATCAAAAATGGGGAAAATGGGTGTCATGGTGTTTATCAACAATTTTGGGTAAAATGACCAAAATGCCCCTAAGTTCTTATCCTTTCCTTCTTTCCTTCAATACCCTTTTTGGTAATTTCACTATTATTTATTTATTTTCTGATTTTAATATATATTTATATATATATATATATATTAAATTACATATATACATAAATATATATAAATATATATATTCGCCTATATTTTCGCGCTAAAATTTCGTCGTGCGCCGACGAGCGTACTTCGGGCGTGCACACTATCGTACCACCCACGCGTGTCAACCACGACCCCGCGTGTCATTAGGCGCCCACCAATTTACTATATTTTTTTTTTTCATTTTACCACAACAAGCATACAAAACGGACTGTATACCTATTCCAAACTCGTTCCAGCCTCGCTTGTGGGACCCACGTACGTCCTCGCTAGCGTCCACGTCCGCACTGACGTCACCAGTAACGGCTATTGAAAATTGGGCCGTTACAATACCCTTTATATAGGCTCTTTAGTGATGATGATAAATGTACTAAGACAATGTTTACAAGTTACGCATACATCACATGTCATACAACTCTTTACAAGCAATGTTGACAACACATGAAATAATGAGTACATTGGATATAGATACAAGTAAGAGCCATGCTTGATATTACCACTCAATGTAAAAGCCATGTTTGACAATGATTAGTCATACAAAGTCTTGATCAATTGTTCATCCATATCATAACACTCCCCCTTAGATGACAATTGTTGAGAGAATGTGCCTCGTTAAAACTTCTACTAGGAAAAACTCTGTGGAAAAAAATCTAACAAAAGAAAAAGAGTACACATTTCTTATTAATCTTAAGATGAGTATAATATTGTTAGGATTGCCTCATTAAAAAAAACCTTGCTAGAAAAACCCAATGGGATAAAATCATAGCTAAGGGAAAAAGAGTGCAATACACTAATCAATAACTCCCCTCATGTGAACATGGGTAAAACTTGTTCAGTTTCTTTACTTGCAATGTCTTTAAGTTTACGCAAGTCAATACCATATGTAAGCCTTTTAAATGTCGTAGTTGGTAAGGCTTTTGTGAATAAATCAGCAAAATTATCACTCGATCGGATTTGCTTGACATCAATTTCACCATTCTTCTAAAGCTCATGTGCATAAAAGAATTTTAGTTAAATATGTTTTGTTCTGTCCCCTTTTATGAATCCTTCACTTAATTGTGCAATACATGCTGCATTATCTTCATATAATATGGTTGGAGTATCTTTTATTGAAGGCAATCCACATGATTCTTGAATATGTTCAATCATGTTTCTCAACCAAACACATTCACGACTTGCTTCATGAATTGCGAGTACTTCAGAATGATTGGAAGAAGTGGCAACCATAGTTTGTTTTACTGACTTCCATGATACAACAGTATTACCACAGGTGAATATATATTCCGTTTGAGAACGGGCCTTATGAGGATCTGATAAAAATTCAGCATCAGCATAACCTTGGAGATTCAATTTTACCCCTCTCGAGTAAAATAAACCCATGTCACTTGTTCCTCGAAGATATCGAAAAATGTGTTTAACACCATTCCAATGTCTTCGAGTTGGTGAAGAGCTATATCTTGCAAGTAGGTTGACAGCAAAAGCAATTTCGGGTCTTGTACAATTTGCAAGATACATAAGTGCACCAATTGCACTTAAATATGGTACCTCCGGACCAATTAGCTCTTCATTACTTTCTTGAGGTCGAAATGGATCCTTATCCACTTCAAGTGATCTGACAACCATTGGAGATCTCAATGGATGTGCCTTGTCCATATAAAATCTTTTTAATAATTTTTCAATATAATTTGATTGATGGACAAGTACTCCACTTGAAAAATGTTCAATTTGCAAACCAAGACAAAGTCTTGTTTTTCCAAGTTCTTTCATCTCGAATTCCTTTTTCAAGTATTCGGATGTTCTAACGATGTCGTCGTGGTTTCCTACTATATTTAAATCATCAACATATACAACAATAATTACAAATCCTGTTGATGATCTTTTAATGAAGACACATGGGCAAAGCAGATTATTTACATATCATTCTTTCAGTAAATAATCACTAAGACATTTGTACCAGATTCGTCCGGATTGTTTCAACCCGTACAAAGACCTTTGTAATTTTATAGAATGCATGTTATGAGGTTTTGATTTTATTTCATCGGATATTACAAATCCATCAGGGATTTTTATATATATCTCACTGTCCAGAGATCCGTACAGATATGCTGTAACGACATCCATTAAATGCATATCAAGCCCTTCAGAGACTGCAAGGCTTATTAAAAATCGAAATGTGATTGCTTCTATAACAGGAGAATATGTTTCCTTATAATCGATGCCAGGTCTTTGTGAGAAACCTTGAGCTACAAGTCTTGCTTTGTACCTTGTAACTTCATTTTTTTCGTTTCTCTTTTGTACAAATACTCATTTATATCCAACAGGCTTTACGTCATCTGGCGTTTGTACAATTGGTCCAAAAACCTCTCGTTTCCTTAACGAGTTTAGCTCTGCTTGGATAACATCTTGCCATTTTTGCCAATCAGGTCTTTTTTGACATTCGTCCACTGATCGTGGTTCTGGATCATCATCATTTTCTCATATTTCAAAGGACACATTGAAAGCAAATATATCATCAGGAACAATTTTATTTCGATCCCAAATCTTACCAGAGTTTAAATAATTTATTAAGATCTCATTACTTTCATCTTTTTCATCTTTTTCTAGAGGAAGTTGTTTCACATCAGAATCAACTTGTTCTGACAAACCCTTATAAAAGGATTCTTGTGCTTTCTCAGGAGTATTTTGATTTGTATTTATTTTTACTCCCATTTTTCTCTTTCGAGGAATTGTATCCTTTGAACCAACCGGTCTTCCACGCTTTAAGCGTTTCGTTGGTTCTTGTGCATTTTGTTGCACAGAGACATCAATTCTTGCAGGAACATTTACAACTTGAATATGTGATTTTGTCACTTGTTTTGCATCATTAAATGCATCTGGTAATTGATTTGCAATTTGTTGCAAATGAATGATCTTTTGAACTTCAAGTTCACACCGATTTGTTCGTGGATCATAATGTGATAAAGTTGATGCATTCCAAGCAATTTCGCGCCATTGCTTTTGAATTGACTTCTTATCTCCCCCTAATGGTGGGAAAATTGCTTCATCAAAGTGACAATCAACAAAACGTGGAGTAAATAAATCCCCTGTTAAGGGCTCAAGGTATCTTATAATGGACGATGAGTTAAATCCAACATAAATCCCAAGTTTTCATTATGGACCCGTCTTAGTTCTATTGGGAGGTGGTATAGGAACATACACTGCACAACCAAAAATTCTTAAGTGTGAAATATTTGGTTGTTGACCTAAAATGAGTTGCATGGGGGAATGTTCATGGTATGCAGTAGGCCAATAACGAATGATAGATGCTGCATGAAGGACTGCATGTCCCCAAACTGAAGTTGATAACTTAGTTCTCATGATTAAAGGTCTGGCAATTAATTGAATGCATTTGATTGGAGATTCTGCCAAACCATTTTGGATATGCACATGTGGAACAGAATGTTCAATGGTAATTCCTATAGACATGCAATAATTTTTAAATGCTTGAGATTGAAATTCCTTGGCATTATCAAGACGGATGGTCTTGATTGGGTTGTCAGGGAATTGTGCTCTTAACTTAATGATTTGTGCTAAAAGTCTAGCAAATGCAACATTGCGGGTCGAAAGTAAACAAACATGTGACCACCTAGTTGATGCATCTATCAAAATCATGAAATATCTAAATGGTCCACAGTGAGGATGAATAGGTCCACATATGTCTCCCTGAATGCGTTCTAAGAAAAATGGGATTCCACAACAATTTTACTTGGAGATGATTTAACTATCAATTTACCTTGAGAACAACTAGCACAATTATAATCACCAGCTGAAAATATTTTGTGACTCCTTAAAGGATATCCATGCGAATTATTAATTATTCTTCGCATCATTGATGATCCTGGATGACCACGCCGGTCATGCTATAAAATGAATGTCTTTGGATCATTAATTTTCTTATTTAAGACGACATTCATTTCGACGTGCCTTATATGAGTAAAATATAATCCAGAGGATAAAGCTGAGAATTTTTCTAACACTTCTTTTTTCCCATTTGAAACCAATGTGACATAGAGAAATTCTCTATTATTTTCATTCATGGTTTCAATGTGATATCCATTTTTTCGAATATCTTTAAAGCTGAGTAAATTTCTTCTGGATTTTTCAGAGTATAAGGCATTGTCAACATGAATTATTGTTCCCGTAGGCAACATAATATTTGCTCTTCCAGAGCCATTAATCAAATTGGAGATGCCAGATATTGTTTGAACATTAGCCTCAACTAAGTTCAAATTGGAGAAATATTCTCTTCTTTTGAGGATAGTGTACATTGTAGCACAATCAACAAGATATATATCGCCATAATCTGAACAAATAACTTGATGATCCATTTCTACATTGAAAAACAATATAGTATTAAAGAAATACCCTTTTCGTAATAAAATACGAATATCTCAAACTTTTTGGATCATTAGTCAACAAAAGCATGGTAAAATATCACAAAAATATTTGGGTATTGTATATATGACAATATTTAGGCAGCATAGCCTTTCATACGTGACAAAAAAAATGTTACAATTATGTGCTCTCCTTGTCAATACTAATTTACCATTTCTAGTGGTGCACCACTTTTTATTTTGACTATCAATTGAATTGTCAATATGACTTTTACCATATCTTCTCACCTTTTTCCATGTCCATAAATTTGTAATTGCGACCATGGTCATTGTATGCAACATATGCTTCTTAATTTGAAGCTAAACCAATTGGACATGAGTGATATTGTATTTATAATATCTTATTATTTTACTCAGCTACCACGAGACAAGGATTCAATCCATAATTAATATTTAATGGATTGACGTGCGCGCTCGATAATTTGTTGCAGTAATACATCGAGACGAGCCACGTGGCTTTTATTTCTCTCATTAGTCATATTTCTGCATAGCTTCAATATAGAGGTAATTGAAATTGCAGAATAATAAATGATATTTGACTGATTTAAATTTTGTAGCGTGAGACCCATCCGCTCATTTTGAGTCTTTTAGAGCATCACCAATTTTGGCCTTGATATAGATAGCTCCATGAGGTGAAATGATAATATAAAGTGAAATATTCACTTTTCAAATCTCTAAAGAGTCTAAAGAGATATTTGACGAATAAATATTTATACGCATAGCCTTGCATAGATACTTTATATATAATTTGAACATCCCGTTGCCTTGACAAGTAATTAGTATTGTCAATATTGTTAAGGTAATTAATTCAATTATAATTAAATAAAATTTTTATGAAAATAGGGATAAACTAAATAGTTTTCTTTTTATACAAAATAGATAATATACCATTAAATATATGTTTACAACTTGATTATAAATACGCAAAATGTAATACTTGTATGAGTTGGTGGGACAATATCCAGGTTGGGTGGCGAGACGAAGTCTACTTAAAACCATGCCTCCTCGAACGGGATAACCCGTCTCCCTTTCAATGTTTAGCTTTACCAGGGGCAAAGCTTACCCACTATTAATCCAAACTCATAACACTAATTGCAATATAAAAAATCATGAATGGAGCATAATTAATCGTTTGTAGTATAGCGAGAAAACTAGTTATGTCACATATTAACTTTTGATTTATGATGTAGAAGATCGTACAAGACGCAACTACAGAGCATACTTTCGCAATCGGTGACGTTATAATGCATAATATATGAATAAAGTATGCATATAAAAGTGAAGCAACCAAGATAATATAGAAATAAACCGAACTCATAAAAGTTATACCTTCTTAGCTTTGTCTTCTTAACAAGCCTTCTTGAACTTCAAGATCTCCTTAATGCTAGAGCAAGCTCGTGCTGATAACGTGTTGTAAATTGAAATGAAACTTGCTAGAACTAGAGAAGAAAAGTAGAAGAACTACAAACTTCTACTACTACAAAGAACTACAACTACAAAGTAGAAGAGGAGAAATGAGAGAGTTGAAATGAGAAGTTGTATACGACTTGTGTGTTTTTACAATGAGGTTGATACCCTTTATATAGGCACTTTGGTGATGATGATAAATGTACTAAGACAATGTTTACAAGTTACGCATACATCACATGTCATACAACTTTTTATAAGCAATGTTGACAACACATGAAATAATGAGTACATTGGATATGGATGCAAGTAAGAGCCATGTTTGATATTACCACTCAATGTAAGAGCCATATTTGACAATGATTAGTCATACAAAGTCTTGATCAATTGTTCGTCCATATCATAACATCAATAAAAATATTTAGGGTTTTGGAATCTCTTGATCGTTAATTTTTTCTCACAAAGTTTTAACAGATAAATTTTCTTTGTTGGCTCAAACGAACCACTCTTCAACTCCAATGGCTTCCACTGCATCACTGATATCCGCCGAGTCAATGGCGCTCTCGTCAATCCACATCTCTTCCACCATCTTCACCAAACCCTCCCTCCTCTCTTCCCGAACCACCCTCACTTCATTCCCTCTCCTCTTCTCCGCCACCACTCAAACCCTAAATCCAAAACCGTCACCATACTCGCCAATCCACGCCATGGCCAATACCGCCAATGTCCCAACAAAGGCAAAGAAGAAGACGGTGAAGGTGAAGGTGAAAGCGAAGGCGATCGCTGCGGCGGCAAAGGTTGTTTCGAGCTCGGAGCCGAGGCATTCGAAGGCCGCTCGGAGGTTTTACAATCAGAATTTTAGGGATTCCGGGCAGCGGCTCAGTAAGGTTCTTGCTGCCGCTGGAGGTAAAGATTATGGCTTTTTGTTTATAGTGCATTGAATTGATTGGATTTTGTGTTTTTGTTTGGATAAATGTTTTGTGGTTGATGTAATGTGTTTGGCTACGGATGAATTGTTGATTTGTATGTTCAGTGGCGTCGCGAAGGAGCAGTGAAGAGCTCATTTTCGATGGTCGAGTGACTGTCAATGGATCTGTTTGTAGTGTGCCACAGGTATTATGAATGGATTTTACTATGGAACGAGTTTAATGGATATGCGTAATCGTTTAATTTCACGAGTTTGATCAAATTGAAATTTGTGCTAAATTGCTAATTGCTAATTGTTATTGGTTTATTGGTGTGTTTTGAAATGGTGGTGCACCTTTATCTTGATGACACTTTTGGTGATTTACAGACGCGAGTTGATCCTGCAAGGGATATGATTTATGTTAATGGGAATCGACTTGCTAAGAAGTTGTCTCCAAAAGTGTATTTGGCGCTGAACAAACCAAAAGGGTTAGTCGTTTATTACTCTATGGCGATCCATGATGGAATTGAATTTGCATTTTTTTATGGGCTTGTGCCATTAACTGCATCGAAATTTAACAGGTACATTTGCTCATGTGGGGAGAAAGAGTCCAAATCTGTTTTGTTATTGTTTGAAGATTATTTAAAGGACTGGGTATGCATGCATTGATTACTGCTTGTAGATTGATTGCATTCTGTTGTACTCATTGTTTTTCTTTAAGTAGTTGTTCTCTGAAAAAGCTTTTAGATTGATTTAATTGGTATTTCTTGTTTTTTTTCTTCTCTCAGGATAAGATGCATCCCGGATTTCCGAAACCTCGACTGTTTACTGTTGGACGCCTTGATGTTGCTACAACGGGGCTGATTATTATCACCAATGATGGTGTGTATGGCATGTTGTTGAGTGTTTTCATGTCTTTGAACTTCTAGGGGAATTTTGGATGCTGATGGTAGGATTCTATTTTACCAGGAGATTTCGCTCAGAAGGTTTCACATCCTTCATCTAATTTATCAAAGGAGTAAGACTATTCTCTTGTTGTTATCACTTTACATTCATTTATTTTTGATTGACTGCTGAAGATATCCTTTCTAATGAATCACCATTAGATTGCACTCACATAGGCATTTATTATATTTCTTAACAAATTTTATTTCCTCCATATTTTTGCTTACATTGGACTGTTTGAACAGTAATTTAACTTATATTCCAGTGCCATGATCAAATTTATCCAGAGGACTTAGACAACATGGTTCTTTTTGGGTCTCTTTCAATTGTAGGTATATCGCAACTGTAGATGGCTCAATCAGTAAGCGGCATTTAATAGCTATCAGTGAGGGAACAATGATTGATGGGGTCCACTGTACACCAGATTATGTTGAGCTGCTTCCCCAACAACCAGATATATCAAGGCCTCGATTGCGCATTGTGGTAAGGCTATCTGATCTTATTTTGTGGTATACTCCAGATAGGCGGGTGGAACTGAAGTTCCTTTTGGAAGTTTAGTCTCAGCCCCATTGGTGACGTGAGACAAGGGATCTGGATTGTATCCATAACAACTCATACAACGGCAACAATGCAAACCTTTTCATATAATGTCTAATAGCTAAATTTCACTTGCTGCCCACTGGCCACTTAAAATCAATCAATTTTGGGACTGAGTTGCTGGTTCATTTAAGGTTTTTCCAATGAGAATGTCGTTATCTTACTTTTCTTTTCAGGCGAATGCTACAAGAATAAGAAGACTATTTAATGCTTTTCTTATTTCTGTAAGGGCCACTTAAGTTATGGTTCTACTTTTCATGGCAAAGGTCTTTGTTTGTAGAAATGCAAAAACTGCAAATTTCTTTTCTTTGTATATTTTCGTCTTAGATTGTCTTGTCATTATTTGTTACTGATCTGGTGCATCTTTATCAGTTATATAATAGTCTGGCATGCCATCCATTTCTTTTTTCAAATTGTTTGCTCAAATATTAATCTTATGACTGTTAATCAGCACATACTTCTTAGAGTTAAATCATGTTGCTCAACTATCACTGATTTTTCTATCTTCAATGACTCAATGATAAAATGTAGGTTCACGAAGGCCGAAATCATGAAGTGCGGGAGCTTGTGAAAAATGCTGGTCTCAAGGTCAGTTTTGATAATTCTTAGTGGAAATACTTTTTTTTTTTTTTGTCAATTAAACTAGCTTGATATAATTGTGGCAGTAAAAAACTTTTGTCTATTAAAATCTTTCTTCTTCGTTACCACTGTGACATAATAAAATAATTGTCCATTTGACATTTCAGAATTATAATAATCAGGTTATATCTGGTTTGCTTGATTTCCTAATAATCTCCCTTTGTGGCAGCTTCATTCTCTAAAACGTTTGCGTATAGGTGGCTACCGGCTTCCCTCAGATCTTGGGTAATCCTTTATAATGGAATACTGTTTGATTTTTGAATTAATGGATTGTTTATTTGGTTTTCCTGATATTACTTTCACAATTAAACTTAAGATCCCTGAGAATCTGATATAGAGATGTAGAGTCTTGAGTAAATGCTCATATGCTTTAAGAATCAGATATGATCCCTTTGGAAAGGAATGGTCATTACCAGTAGCCATTTAGAAAATTGTAATTCTTTCTATCGATCTCCCATCTTTTAGTCCCTCTCACACTTTTTTTTTGAAGAAACACACATTAAGTATTATGAGATAAACGTTTCCATGGCATATTATGAGATTCTTGCCAACAAATTTCTTTCTATATCTTGGGTAAAATACCTAATGATGTGTGATATTTCAGCTTTGGGAAGCATGTGGAGCTGAAAAACAAGGAACTCAAATCTTTGGGCTGGAATAATTGAGGAAGAGCAACTGAATTGTCACATCGCCACGTATTTAATTTCTCCTCCTGCTGCATTACAGTGTTGAGCAGCTCCAGCCTCTATGCAAGCTTATCTGCTGATCCAATAGTTTAAAGGCATTTTCTTAGTGCCTAAGAAATTGCTTGGGCTCTTTCTGGTGGGACTCTGAACATCTTGCGCCCCATATCTCTCATATGTTGTCTACGTGAATGTGATGATAGACTTGATAGTTGTGACCTTGAGTTGTGAAAATGCCTTGGACTTTTTCGGCTGAATGGAATGTGTAAAGTCATCTTTTACTGAAGCTCTCTTGACTGTAATCATTATTTATTCTTTTTGTTCTATTTTAACTATAAGATTTCTCCAAATTGTTTAGGAATGAAAATAGAGGTGTGCTGTAGGAAAATGGTGATTTTTTGAAAAATTGGAAAGTCAGGAAGGCAACTGTAAAATGAAAATATTCCAGTGAGGTGTAATTTGAACTTATTAGATGAAGGTGTAATTTGATCTTATTAGATGAAATCCATGCTCCTTGAGCAGTCAAGTGTGTAATTTACTACCCGAACAATGATTGTGCTCTTTCTAACTGTGCGTGGCAGGTATGTAATGGTTGCAGAATTGCGTTTAGTAAACTAAAATATTTTGTAGAATTTCCTTCCTTAGAAATTACATTGCTAAACTTTTCTTTCTGTGGAAAAGAGTAAACGACTCGGCAGTTGTGTTGAACTGAAGCTTTCAGTCTAGATTCCATATTGTTAAAGTGTAGTGTATTTAAATTGGTAAAAGATCAACATCCATTATCAACACCTGTGAATGGTATGATTATAAAAATATCCCCATTAGGAATCAAATCCTGATTCCTTTTATGACAATTTTAGTGATTATTATTGCAGGTTAATGTGGGGAGGAAACGTGAAGGTAGCAGCAATAGAACATGTGAAAAATGCCGGACTTAAGGTCAGTCATGAACATTGCTAATTGTTTACACAACTATCTTAGTTTTTCATGTTGATGCTGACATGATAATAAGCAAACATAAATGGGATAAACTAGCTTGAGGAACCATTTTAGCTCCCCTTGTTGCAACCCGAAGGCCACATGTCTAATGGCTCAAATGTGCTGCATAATATGCACCTACTGTTATTAAATGATTGCTTGGGGGCATTTCTTTATTTTCATCTGAATTGTCAGATTTTTCTTTTGCTGATATTATCAATATAAAGGAGTGTAAAATACCAAAGCATCATTCGTGTTCTTTGGTGTTCTTTGGAATTGAGGATTCATACTCTTTCGTCTCTCTTTTTTTCTCATTATTATGATATCATCCAGAGATGGAGCTTGGGCTAGAACTTATGCACATTTTGTATATTAATAATTTTTAATTAATCTTCATTCAAAGTAAACAATATGTTTGTTTTTTTGGTGTTGAACAATTATGCATGTTGATACACTCAATCATCAATTCAACATTATTTAATGTACATATTATTTTTTTTCCTTTTTTTTTAAAAAAAAACTACACAACTTGAACCACAAATCATTCAAGCAAATATTAAACACGCTTTAAAATCACAAAAATCATAATGGAACTAACTAAATTTAAATAAAATTGAAAAATGGCATCAACTGTAAACATAAACAATTAAACAAAGCAATTAAACAAAAATAATAATAAATCATCGAGTATAAATATATGAATTAATTTTAAAAAAATGATTTTATATTTAATGACAATCAAATATAAGTGTCAAGGTAAATAAAGTGAACCTACCGCAATTGCGCATTTCTACCCTTTAAAATATCAAATTCATCTGTCACTGATTTCAAATCAATATCTTCAATGAATTCTCATTTAATACAAATAACCATAGCATCCATGAATCCATTCTATTTTGAAGATCTGTTTTAATAAGCTTTATGGCTGAGATGCTCGCCCTATGGTTGCAGTGGACATGAGAAGAGTCAAAACAAGACGAATCAATATCTCAATTAAGAAAATGTTGATAACCCTAGGAAGTTTTCATGGTGCTGTACATTATCCTCATAATTTTTCAATTGACATCTCAATTCTCAAATGATGCATTTCTTGTTCACTAAAAATTAGCAGAATAGAATTTATGGGCAATAAGGGATAATCCAGATATGTGATCAAATCAAATGATTTGAAGTTTTCATTTAGTTGTAAGACAGGCAAGCTTCAAAATTTCTAATGCATCATCATTAAATTTGGAGTTTAGCTTTTCCAACTAGTAATCAATTGCAAAGTTGAACACATCAAAGTGATAGTGGTTATGAACTATAATGAGATCCCTTTGCTGACAATAATGACCTATACCCTCTTTATAGGAAGCATTCATATCGGGAATTTCAATACTATACTTTCTACTATACTTTCTACAAATTGATTCTACATGCATTAAAAGGTGCTCGAAAAACTCGAAACACTCATTTCTCAGCCTTTGAAGTAACATTTTTATTAACTACATCTAATGCATTCAAAATATCTTGAGATTTTTGTTGCAAGGCTTGACAAAACAAGTTTTATTCACATAATTCTATACATTAAATGCAATATGAATATGAGAACGAATGTTCTCATATCACTTAAAGAACTTGATGGTTCTCCTCAAATAACATTATTGGTCCTTGATTTTGTGTGTTTTTAAGCACTATAGTAGTAGCTTAGTACAAATCAACCAAGCTACAAATGAAATCGAATTAAGAACTCTATCGAGTAGTCTCTACACATTACTAACTCCCATTCGATTAACTCCCTTGCCAGTTTCACGTTCTCCATTAGCTATCTTTTGAGCAATGAGACAAGCACGGATGAATTGTAATCTAGAAATACGCTTAGAAGAAGTTGTAAGATTTACAATGGTTGTCAACTTTGAAAGAACAACCAAATCGAAGTGTTCTATGAAAAAGATACAACAAATGATAGTTGTAATCGGTGGGCAAAACAATGCAAATATTATGTATAGGGACAATTTCTAAGAAATAAAGTTTGTAATCAATTCCATGCCCTACGCGTATTACTAGCACCATCCATCCCTTACTTGTATCATGAATGTGTAAGTTCTATCGAGTGAGTGCATTCAATATATTTTTTTCTTAAGTGGGAGTAGTGGTGTACTCAACACACTCAATATAAATTTTTTTTTTCCTTTGATAGAACCTTCGCAATCAACAAAATTTGAAGTACTAGCCATTTGCATCTTATTAGCTTCATCAACTAAAAGGTAAAATTTCCCATCTTCAACTTCACGAATTTTAATTATCACCATATGAACTATTATATGTAAATGTCTTTTTGAATAATAGGTGAGGTGTACGTTGCATTATTAGAGCATTGTCTAATACAACCCTATCAATGTTGACATTTAATTTTTCCATAAGTTTATCATTTCTTCAAAATTTCCTCGATTCTTAGTCCTTGAAGACTCATCCTAACCTTTAGATGTGCATACTTGTAAAGAAAGCGACCGAACACTCTCAATGCTAATCTTTAATCGTAATCGATTTTGCCGAACTTCTTCTCATGTTTATGTATTCATCAACCTACCACCATGGTGAGTAGCATTCGACAAGCCCTTAACAACTTATACGCAATGCCTATGCGAGGAATTGATACTCCCAACATGTGTCGATAATGTACTATTGTGTCAAGTTGTTGAGGATTTGTTGAACGTTATTCAACATATTGATAGGTGAGTAACTTTCAACAAATCCTAAACCCTAAACCTTAATTTGGGATTGGGGCTATGTTGCTATACTCACCATAATGATAGGTTGATAAATGCACAAATATTTAAAGTTTGACATAATCAATTTCTGCTAAAGATTAGTATTGAAAGTGCTCTGTCACTTTCTTTAGAAGCATGTGCATTTAAAGGTCATGATGAGTCTTCAAGCTCTAAGAATCGAAATTTTTTTGTGGAAATAATAAAACTTTTGGGAAGATTAATTGTCAACATTGATGGAGTTGTATTATATAATGATCTAAAGAATGTAACATACGTACACCTCATATATGATTCAAAAAGATTTTACATATAATGACTCATATGGTGTGAACTAAAATTCGTGAAGAAGTTGAAGATGAGAATTTTTATTATTAGTTGATGAAGTTTAGGATGCAGCTAATAAGGTGCAAATGGTGGTTGCTTTGAGATTCATTGATTTCTAATGGAGCATTGTTTTGATATTCTGTGTGTTTAGGACACCACGACTCCCACGCTTTGAAAAAATACATTGGATGTACTCACTCGGTAGAATTTACTTCATGATATATGTCGTCAAGGATACAATGGTGCTAGTAATGTGCGTGGGGTATAATGAATTGCAAACTTTATTTCTTAGAGGTTGTCCTTATGCATATTATATGCGTTGTTTTGTCTACCGATAACAACTAGTGTTGGTTGCATATTCGTCAAAGTAAACTTCAATTTTGTTATTCTTTTCAAAGTTGACAACTATTGTAGTCGACCCCAATTAATTTGGAACGGAGGCTATGTTGTTGTCTATGCATGCTAGTGTAATTACTTAAGAGGTATCTAGTGGAGAATGTGAAACTGGTCGGGGAGCTTATCTGATGGGGAGTTTGGAATGTGCAGGAAGTACTCGATAGATATTGAGTTCTCAATTCGATGCCAATACAATTGCTTGGTTGATTTGAACTATGCCAATATGATAGGTTTTTCAATTGATGATATGAGAACGTTCGATTTTACAATTATATTTCATTTAATGTATATAATCATGGGAATTACACTTGCTTGTCAAGCCTTGCAACAAAAATCTCAAGATATTTTGAATGCCTTATATTCAATTGTCATAGTAAAAATTTTAGTTCAAAGGTTGAGAAATGAATGTTTTGATCACATTTTAATGTATGTGGAAGCAATTTGTAGAAAGTATGGTGTTGATTTTCTCGATATGAATGCTTCGTACAAAGAGGGTACATGCCATTCTTGTCAGCAAATGGATCTCATAACAATTCTTCATCACTGTAACTTTGATTTATTCAACTCTGCGATTGATTACCAGTTGAAAGAGCTGAACTCTAGATTTAATGATGATGTATTAAAAATTTTGCAGGTTGCCTCTCCATTTCAACCAAATGACAACTTCAAATCATTTGATGTTGACTGCATATGCCTTCTTACTCATAACTTCTATTACGTCGATTTTAGTGAACAAGAGATGCATCATTTAATATGTCAGTTGGATCATTACGAGGTTGATGTATTGCACCATGATGCTTTCAAGGGATACTAACGATTTCTGATTTGTATTATAATTTGATTCGAACAAATAAGTTGCAACATTATAACATAATTGAGATGTTGATTTATTTTGTTTTGACTCTTCCCGTGTCTACTGCAACTACAGAGCAATTCATTTGTGAAACTTATTAAAACTGATCTTTGAAGTAGAATGGAGGAAGTGTTTATGACAGATGCTATGTTGATCTATATTGAACGATAATTCATTGAAAATATTGATCGAGAGTAAGTGATAGATGAATTTGGTACTTTAAAAGATAGAACAACGCAAGTACAATATGTTCTCTTTTATTTATTGTGACACTTATATTTAATTGTTATTATATATTAAATATTTTCTTCTTTTCAAAATTATTAATATATAAATTTATACTTTGATTATTTATTAACTGTTCTTATTTTATTGTTTTATTGTTTATGTTTGTACTCGACACCACTTTTCAATGATCACACGTATGCATATTTTGACGGAAAGGTTTAGCTTTAAACACGAAGTCTCACAGTTTCACATATGCCTATTATTATGGATAGAAGAGTATTATTACTTGACGCAAAAAATGCAGTTTCTCCTTTCTGGTGATGTTGCTCCTTCAATTCTGCATGTTATAGAAAGTATACTCTAGCTTTGGCTTACTGATAGAGATCAGAGATGCTTCAACTATCTGGACTTATGTACATGTCTGTTTTTTTTGAGAGAAATTGAAGTGACTAGCTTGAAAATCAGATTGTTTAACTTTGAAACGGGTCTCACAACTTCCTTTTGAACAGAGTTGGTTGTAATTAACCATATTCCAAATCACATTCTTGTCTTTCAGATAACCATTCAGTCAAGTCTTTAGACAAGTGTACCTATCCAACACCCGTACCCGAGTCTGAGTAATGCAGCAAGTCACTTTAATTTCTTCCAAATATAAATGTTTTTGAGATGAGGCTCTCTTATATGTTGGGGAAAATATCGCCTACAAATTTTCTTTTTGTTATATTTTGCAAAAATGTCCGATGGTTGTGGCTTAACTTGGGACTGAGGCGTTGTTGTTAATGTTGTTGTCTGATATTTTTGGCTAAGAATTGTGAACATGATATTTCAGGTTTGGAAAGCATTTGGGCCAAATGAATTCAAGTCTTTGAACTTACATGATTCGTCGAGGGTGAAAGCTCCTACGATCTGATCTGCCAGCATAATAATGGTTCAAGATCATACCCGCATTTGCGTGAAAACTTGTTAAGCTTGTTCAGGTTGGATGAACCCAGTATTGTCTCAGGCAGGCTTGATATGAATCTGATGTTTAGGACCCTGTGCTTTTGAATCTTGGCTCTTGGGTTGGATGTAACATGTAAAATATAATGTGAAACGAGCTTTCGTTGAAGCTCCATCTTTTGCTGCGTTTTGCATTAATACTGTTGAAACTGTAAAGTTCTCTTCAAAACAATCTAATCTAGACGAAACAACTAATGGAGTTGGGGCCATGAACACTTCTAGCTGGGGTGGCAAGTAGCAAAAGAGCACCACATACTCGCAGCTTGATTGATTGAGAGATCATCTCAAAGTTTGGCGCAAAGGCGTAGTAAGGACGGTGCACTTCGACTTTGAATGGTAACAACAGTTGGGATGGGAATAGATGAATTCTCAAGACATCTGAAATTCATGAAGGCAAAAATGCGAAGTCTGAACTCTCAGGAAATTCAATGCAAAACTTCTCAGTTGGTAAATTCTTTGCTTCTCCAACATTTACTATATTGTTTTGCCAACTACTGCTCGGTAAAATGATGTTGCAACTTTATATTCAACAGCAAGCTTAGACTATTTTTTTTTGTTGATTAAGGAAGACTACGAAGCTCATTTTTCATATCAAGAAATTGTGAGAGGTCCCAAATTCTATGAAAAATGGAGGAGGGAGCCCAAGTCTATTTTTTATTTGGAAAAAATGAAGGTGGTGATAGGTTGACATCAAGAGTAAAACACTCTTTATGTAATAGATCAAACATATATAAATGTTAGGGCATTTTCACCTAGCGACCCACTACATGGAGCCCGAGTGTAGTGAAAGATGAGCAAGTGTATTTCACATTGCTGTTGTTGATTGGGTGTGAAGAAAAATGAGCAAGGGTTCCCATAAATAGGAAATGCATGGGTAAAAAAAAACTAATCCCTTCTCATTGTCGCATGGATGTGAAGAATTGAAAAGCTCATCACTAATTACATGCTTGCACTAAATTGAGTACAATGGAAGAGTTTAATCCATTTAGTCAACCTCAATTAGTTTGAGATTGACATTATGTGAACTTTAAATCATCCAGAGGCCTAAGTGAATAATTAGTAGGTTCCATCACTACTATGCCAAAACAATAGTAGGTGCCATATGCTTATACTTGATCAATATAAAATTCATTACATTGGATTACTTTAATTTTGTTTTGCATTTGGTGGGTGTTGCAAGTGCTGACGTGGCAAAGGTGGTGAAGAGGGAGGAACCGTTTGGCGCTGAGTAGTTACGGCCTGCAGCGGGCCGAAACACCTAATTTAAAAATAAAAAACCTGGCGGGAAGACCGCGCTTATTGCCGGCCTCTATAACATGCTAGAGTGCTGCTGAGTGCCCACCCACGAACTCTCCTCCATTTCTCTATCTCTTCTGAACCATTGAGTGGGCGCAATGGCGGCGTCATCGTCTTCTTCCAAGTCATCCCTTCGCGAAAAACAGTCTTCTTCTTCGTCTCAGTCTTCGGCTGCCAGGAGTGGTACTGGCATCGGAAACTACCATTCCGTTCGCTCTAAAGTTCCTAATTCTCATTCTAGGCGCTCCGTCACGCCCACTTCAAGGGCGCCATCACCGTCAGTCAATGACCAAGGTTAACTACAAATTCTAGTATGTTGGAACCATGACTTGTAAAAATGTGCATATATAGAATCTAGAGTTGATAAAACCGTTCTCTTTGAAGCAGATGGTGCGAGAGTGCGAGTTGCGGTCAGAGTTCGGCCCAAGAGTCCTGAAGATCTCCACCTTGATGCTGATTTTCCTGATTGTGTTGAACTACAGCCTGAGGTGTGGTAACTTCCCTACAAAATCATGCTACACATGTTTGATACATTTATTTATTTTTCTTTAAATCATGTGTGATCTGTGTTTTGGATCTGTTCCTCTTGCAGTTGAAAAGGTTGAAATTGAGAAAAAACAATTGGAGCTCTGACTCCTATAAGTTTGATGAAGTATTTGTCGAAACCGCTTCTCAAAAACGTGTTTATGAGGCGGTTGCAAAGCCTGTGGTGGAGGTATTGGATCATCTAGAAACTTAATAAAATGAAATCATTGTGAAGCCTTTATCATGCTACCTTTTATTTGCTATGCCCTTTCATTGCTTATCAATGTGATTCGGCTCTATGCATTTCGTAGGAAGTGTGAAGTGAAGCATTATCATTGATAACTTTCATCATTGTTCCATGTTATTTGAAGGATTCATACTCGTTTTCTTGCATTAATGATGCAATTAAAATTTGATTGTTCTGTATTTGTTCATCTAGGTATCATTTTGAAGTGTGTTAAGTTTGATTGTTAATTGTATGCTGAACATTCGCCGCATTTAAATTCTGCAGAGTGTCTTAAATGGGTACAATGGAACCATAATGGCTTATGGTCAAACAGGTACTGGTAAAACATATACAGTTAGCCGAGTGGGTAAGGATGACCCATCTGAGCGTGGTATTATGGTTAGAGCCCTGGAAGATATACTTGCCAACACATCTCGTGCTTTCGATTCTGTGGAAGTCTCCTACTTGCAGGTATGTGGATATTGTCTGGTTCGCCAATGGATTAAGCTCGTTGGTTAGAAAATGAAGTACCTTATCCATCACTTGTCTTTTAAAGTGAGATAATGTAATACTAATTAAATTGGATTAGTTTTCTGAAGAACTGTTGGATATTTGTAGCTCTTAAATTGGGTTAAGTAAACCACTAGTTCACAAAGATTCAAGTATTAGTTTTCTCAATGGTGACACGTGTTTGTTGAAACTCCATAACATAAACTTTAAGCTTATTGACCTTGTATCTATGCTTTGACTCTAGTAGTCTATTTACCTGTACTTCTCCCATACAAATTGTCGGATTTTCTACTTAACAACTATCTCCATGTTTGAACCTTGTTCAAAAGAAAAAAAAATGTTCTCCATGTTTGAAAGAATGGTGGAATAATATATGAAACAGTTATCCTTGCTTACTCGTATAAAGTCATTTTTTTTGGTTTCCCACTGGTGTCCGGCACCATTTTACATGGATGTTGCTTTGCTTCCCATTTCAATTTTCAGGTTTTCTTTTACTAGGCAGCTTAGAAATTGTAGATGATTGCTACCCTGTAATATTATTCTTGCCTATTCTTAAGTTCTTAACACTGTTAATGCCTTTTCTCCGCACGAAGGTGATGCATTAATATGTCTGATTGCAATGATCATTTGCTATTGTATTAATTTGTTGCTCCAGCTGTATTTGGAATCTATACAAGATTTGCTTGCACCAGAAAAGAATAATATTCTCATTGTTGAGGATCCAAAGACTGGTAAAGTGTCCTTGCCTGGTGCTGCAGTAGTAAAACTTCAAGATTTTGACCAGTGTCTTCAAATACTGCAAATTGGCGAGGCAAATCGTCATGCAGCAAACACAAAGATGAATACAGAATCTTCGCGTAGTCATGCCATTCTTATGGTGGGCATCTTATTAAAGTTCATTATTGTAGCTTATTATGGCAACCGGGATTTGCATTTGGAAACTGGTATCTCATAAGCTTTTTTCTCTTGTAGGTCTATGTGCAAAAGTCTCTACCCGGAAAAAATGAAAATGAGGCCTTTGCTAGCACAAGGGATAAAAAAACTGAGATGCCCATCAACAATGGTGGACCTACAGTTCTCAAGAGCAAGCTGCTGCTCGTGGATCTTGCTGGATCTGAAAGAATAGACAAATCTGGTTTGAATCAACATTATCTTTTCATACTATTGTGTCATTGCGCACTATGACGTACTGGCAAAATATTATTAACAGATTCAATATTCAAACTAGACTGGAAAATCTGAGTACTTGGACTTTTCAGCTTGGGTTTTCTGTACTTATTCATCTTCACCTTCCTGATAAAGTAAAATTACCGTTGGCCTTTTCTGCATTTATAAAATTAATCATTTGGGGTCGGGGATCGAAATATTTGAGCATAAGTTGTATCTGAAGACTTATGCTTGAATCAAGATAATCAGCTGCGTACATTCCTCAGTCTTATTTTAAATGCTAAATTGTCTTTGAAAAGCAAAAGCATGCCTAAACAAGTTCATGACACACATTACTGTGCATTGTAATATTATAGAATTTAGAAGTTTTTGTCAATCTAACTCTCTATTATCAATCAATATCCAAACAATAATTTTTATATTATACAGCTTATCTCTTGCTCAGGTCAAAGTAAACATCCCTAGAATGAATAATTCCAAAGGCTTTTATCTTATATTTGGTGCTTGGATTTTCTTGCCAGCAACCTCAAGGGAAATCAACTTTCGTTCTCTGATAATGTACTGTGGACATTTTATCTTTTTAGAGATCTAACAACCAATTGCACCTAGTGCACAAATCATAAACGATAGCCAAGGTCGCAGAATGAGGTCATTAAGGCCTTCAGATTTTTGTGTTGGTTGAAATTCATAATTCAAACTTTTAAATTTTGACACAATTTATGTGTTTGTTCATGTGTTCTCATTTCCAGGTAGCGAAGGTTGCTTGCTTGAAGAGGCTAGATCCATTAACCTTTCTCTAACTTCCCTTGGAAAATGTATAAATGCTGTAGCTGAGAATAGTCCACATGTACCTACTAGGGATTCCAAGCTCACCAGATTGCTTCGTGATTCTTTTGGAGGTTGTTAAGATAATACTTGCCTTCTCTTAAAATATCTTGCTCATAATTTTGTGATAAATTGTATGTTGAGTGATCTATCATCCTAATTGCGGTATTCCATTCTGATCTTGTAACATTTGTACTTTATATTGATGTTCCAACTCAGTTACTTTCTGAAACATTCCCTTGCCACGCCTAATTTATTGAGTCTTGGGTACTCGTAAAGCTTAAACTTCTGCATCCTGGTTTTGTCAACTTGCCAAATTAGGATTGATTTGGCCAAAAATATGATTTTCCACAGGAACTTGCGCTTATCTTTTTTGTAAGCTTGTAGAGCTTTAGAACTTCTTTTTGTGCAAGACTTACTCATTTTCTTATTAAGTACTTTAATAATGACAAACATCCAAGTTATTAAGTTTGCAATTTAATCAAGCTTCTTATTCTTATTTGTTGCTTCAGTGAAAATGCGACTTAACATTTCAAATTGGTTTTTATTGAACAGGTTCAGCGCGAACTTCACTCATAATAACAATTAGCCAATCTGCCAGAAACTATGCTGAAACTGCAACCACAATACTATTCGGGCAAAGAGTATGTGCCTACAGGAACTTCCTGCTTTATACATTTGTCTGTGCATCTTTCAACTGCATTGAACATGCATTCTCATTGGTATGTCCTTCACATTATCTCTTACGTGTTGGCATACCATGACTCTGACTCAATTGATTGCTATTCTGATTTGCAACAGAAACATTTTTTATTTTTTTTGGCAAGATCATATTTTGCATTAGCCTTTTTGAAAAAAAAAAAAAGAGTCTAGTTACATTATGGTTCATATTATCTTGGTTAAGTGAAGGTGAAATGAATCAGTTTTTTTGTCTATCATTCCAAGTTCACCTCTTTGAATTGTGACTATTCCGAACTTGCGAGAAATTGTAAGTAGCATGCAAATGATGTTTCCTTTCTTTCACAACAAAAACTCAAAATCAATTGGTATGATATATAAATTTTCATGTAAGTTTTACAATTATTTTATCTATAAAAAATTCTTGCTCTTAATTACTGTGTCCTCCAGGCTATGACGATGGTCAACACCGTAAAGCTCAAGGAAGAATTCGATTACGAAAGTCTATGTAGGAAGCTCGAGCAGCAAGTTGATTATCTAACCGCAGAAACAGAGAGGCAGAAAAAGCTGAGAGAAGATGACAAAGAGAAGATGGAAAGGAAGATCAAGGAATGTCAGAACTCCTTCATTGAAGCTGAACGAAGCTTAGCTGCAAGGTCTGAGGTAAATTGTCTTGCATGAATGCGCATACTTAGCATGAGGGGCGTTAATGGTGAAAAACAAAATTGATGAATAGAGTTACTGTGATAAAAATCAAAACTTTCTCAATGGCTGGATATTGAATTGAATCGAATCAATTTTTTTTTGAAATAAAAAAAAAATTGAAGCAAATCAATTTGACTAGAAAGGGATTGCAGTAAATTAGGTTACATTATACGAATAACTTGGTTT
Organism: Stephania japonica; assembly: GCA_039657345.1. NCBI lineage: Eukaryota > Viridiplantae > Streptophyta > Magnoliopsida > Ranunculales > Menispermaceae > Stephania > Stephania japonica. The sequence goes on along the minus strand of CM077560.1, from coordinate 44,043,537 downwards.
TCTTTTTAAAAAAAAATTATATGAATAACTTCGCTTTGTAAGGTTTTTAAAAATTATTTTCATACTCTATTCTATTAATTGCTCATTATCCAACTATCATGTACAAACTTGTTTTCATAAAAAGAATGCTTCCCTATGCACATTAATTGAAAAAAGAAGTCGAATACTGTCGACACTTTGAATCAAAACATACTTGTTTTTGCTACTCAGTTTTTATCGGCTTGATTTCATATTTTGATAACTTGGTTTATACTTTACAGTAACTTTTACTTCACCAAAAAATGAATTCATAAGTTCCGTGCATATTTTTGTGCAACACTTATTCATCACTTTAATGCAATGCTCATAACCACAGTGTATATGCTATAAAGTATGGGATTCTCTTATGAAGATTGGAGTAAAAATCGATATAATTTGGTAAGAGAAGAGGTGTCATGATGTGAGCTGAGTAGCATGTTTCTACTTTTATAGTTGCCGCTATATTCTGCCTTGCTATTATATTGGTAAAATCTTTTTATTGATACATCATTTTTTCAACCTTAGTGCTCTTACTTTTGCATATATTATGCTTAAGCTCATCTTTATTTTGTTGATAAATATGTTTTACATATAACTTTTGAATGTTGCTTGCAGTTCCAAAAGAAGGAAAACAGTCGTTCACAGGCCGAGATTAAAGATTTGTTGAACAAATTGAATCTTCAAAAGGATCATAATGCTTTCATGAGTGATGAAGTAGCACGTTTGGAGATGAGTTTAAATCAAAATAAGGTATTTCTTTTATTTGTTGTCGGTGATCTTTAACCTGTCTTTTTGTTCAAAATAGACTTTCACCTCTATTTGGTGCTCCTCACCTGACTTTCAAGTGTATGATCGTAATGTAATTCATGGTGATCATCTAACTCAAACTGGTTCAGTACAATCTACACCTCTGAATTGTAAATGACACTCGCATGCCCGGTGCTGCATGCCCACACATAATAATATGAGTTTTGGATTGCCTAAATGATTGCTTTCTAACATTTAAGAAACACGTGTATATATATCTCACCTTGCAAGGTGGAAATATAGACGGCTTGTTGCAAAACATAATGAAGCATAGCCTTTATGTTTATTTGAGAAGTCTTGAATATCTCATAGCTATGTTGTGGAGTGCCATCATGATAAAAAAAAATATGATGAAAATAAAGTAGAAAGATGTGAGAAAAGATTGCTACTAGATGAATGCAGAGGGAAAGACTGCTAGTCTGCTACAATATGAAGCATCTGCATCTTTGTTGTTCATCTTTTACTCAGTTTGTACTTTGTGGTTGTCAACACTCAACAGTTAATCATACTGCAACTTCCAAGTTTACTAAAGTTTTCATTCATTTATCTTCATGAAATTGATAAAAATTCAAGTTTTTCTTTTTTTAATCTACAAGTTTGTGTTTATCCCTTTATTCTTGCATTTGACTTTTTGCTTTATACATTTTAGGTGTAAATCGTTTGTACTGTTTTTGCCATTCCCCATACCGCATTCAATTATTATTTATATAAAAATGTTCATAAATATTTACTATGCATTTCAGTTACCACTTTAGCATCTCTGATGTTGATTTTGTTGCTAGTAGCAAAACGACTTGGAAAAATATTCATGTCAAAGGATGCTTGCAGACACCACACAAATGTATGAGAAGAAAATAACAGAGTTAATGGCACAGCTAGAAGATGAGCAAGCTCGTTTCGAAAGTGTGCAAGAGCAACTGGCGAAGATGAAAATTCTCTTGAGTAATTGTCAAGCATCATCTATTCAGGTCCCTTTTCTACTGTATACTCTAAAACACAGACATTTTCTGTTGTTTCTTTTTTTTTTTTTTTTTTTTCATTTCAACAATTTAAATTTGAAACTTAATGAATACTTTTTAATCATATGTTTTGCTACGTTAGATAGAATAAGAAATGCAAAAATTCAACAAAAAGTAGGAGTAGCACCAATTGACACAAAGATTAGGAAAGGGCGGTTGCGGTGGTTTGGACACCTGCAAAGATGGCCTTCAAATGCCTCCCACTAGAAAACGTGACTCAATAGAAAATGAAGAAATTCGACGAGGTAGGAGTAGACCGAAGTTAGCTTGGGACGCATTAATTATGAGGGATTTAAACGGTTTGGAAAGCTCACCATTAATTGTATTAAATCAAGTACAATGGAAGAGTTTGATAATGTGGCCGACCCCAATTAATTTGGGACTAAGGTTATGTTGTTGTTGTAGTTATATGTTTTACTACTTTGTTTCTTTCATTCTATGTTCCTTTTATTGTAGTTACTCAATTCAACAATGTAGAACTCTATTGCCATCTTTTGAGTTGTTTGTGGCTCTATGGAATGCATCTAGCTCCATGCCTGCTTGGTTTGAGCCAGTCTGTTCTTTTGATTGAAGATTGTATTAGGCACTTGGATTTTCTTTATAGACTACTGAGTTGGATACTTCAGCACACTTTGTTCTAAATTATTTGATTAGGACATTTTTTATGACCTTGAAGAACAGTGGCACTAGCAAACTAGGTTATATGGGACATTTACTTCATATTCCATTGGTTCATTCTTTTAAATGGTAGTTAGAGTGAATTTCAATTATTATATTTGTTGTTGTCGATGCTGTTGCTGCTTCTTGTTTCCTGTTTTTCTTTTGTGGATCCAAATAACAAAGAGTATATACATTCAGGGGCAAAAGGACAACGGTGAACTTCGGATGAAGCTACAAGAAATGGATATGCTCCATGACAAGACTGTTTGTGAACTTCAATCTCTTATAATCAAAAATGAGGAACTGACATCAGAGAAGGTGTGATTTGGAAAGGATCATATCAGATTTGGTATTTTGTAATTCTACGAACCCACATCAGTGTACATAATCTCTCTTAGTTTTTACAGATTCGAGATGAAAAAAGGATTGACGAGCTTGAGATGCAGTTAAAAGAATTGCGTCACCTGCATGAGGAGACGGTAAGAGAATTTCATTCTCTTAAAACAGAGAACGAGATTCTTTTCTCAGAAAAGGTATTTTTGTTATATATCCACGAATCATTGCATAAAAACTTTCTTGCTTCAAACCAGTTTGGTTCATACCCTTTGTTTAAATAAATTTCAGATTGAGGATCAAAAAGAGATTGACGGTCTTAAGATGAAACTAGAACAGATTTCTGAGTGGCATGAAAATGCCATAAAGAAATTTCAATCTATTGAATCAGAAAATGAAGACCTATTGTTAGAAAAGGTATGTGGTATATCCTTATGAGGTTGCTTTATCGAATCCCTATGGCCCTATGTACCTGACTGCCTGGTGTGCATACTGCTTGTGCTACCATATATTTGGATTTCTGACTTATGGATCCTCTATGCGTTTCTTTTTGGTGATTATTTCTTGTACAACATACTCCTGAGTGTTTCTATTTTCTAATATTATTTTAGGAAAAGCTAAATGAGGAACTTTGCATGATGCAACAAAAAGCATCTGCTGAAGAAAAGCAAAGGAGGTATGTTGAAGATGAATGTGCTAAACTAAAAAGGCGTGTACTCGACAGTGGTGATGGCTTTGAGGTATGCTTTGAATTTTGGCAAATTAACTTCAAATTTCCGTAGCTATTATATAGTTTGTTATCTAAATGTTCTATTTGCTTTAAGGATAAGGTTTCCTACACAAAAAAGAATGTCAGTGAAGTTCCTTCAGGATTTGAATATGCAATGTGCCTCCCGAAAGCACACCAACCAAGAGAGACAATGTCTGGTCAGAAGGACACTATTTCAAAGATTCTTGAAGAAGGCAAGATTACATTTGACCTTAGAGACCAACTGAATGATCTAAGATAACTCTTTTAATGTATCTATTTTAGCCGTATTAACCCAGAATCGTTAATATGGACTTTCAGTTGGTCTTCAAAAGATTATTGCCATGTTAAGCTCTGAAAATCTGGAAGTTCAAATACATGCTGTGAAGGTGGTGGCCAACCTTGCTGCTGAAGGTATATGGTCAAAGTTGTTACATTGGTCAATCTGCATGCAGTATTTTCTCTCTTCCTTGTATGTGATTTTTTTGGGTCCAATTTGTATTCATGTGACTTCATCTTAACAACTTTCATGCTTGAACTGATATTCATTGTTCTTCTTTATTGAATTTAATATGAACTGACTGTTATATATTCTTTTAGTTTCGGATCTCTTAGTTTCAAATTCTATTTGAAATCTATTAGTTATTTTGATTATCTATAAATTCAGATTCTGTAAATCAAAACAAGGGACAGATGAAAATAATTTGAAAAACTAACAATTCTTTCTCAAATTCCTTCCTCATTCTCCAGCTTAGATAACTGGTGTTTATTTATATTCTTGGGAATGACTCATTCTTAGACTATTGCTGCATATTTGACAACCTGACCGATTTAGTTTTCATTTGAGCAAAAGGCTTTCTAATAAGATATTTCTGTAATTATACTTCCTGTGTTCATTTGCTGTATCTTTTTTTCTACAAGCTGCCTATTCATGTATTAATGTTCCGTATTCTAATAGAAATTACTTTTTCTTTATTTTACAGATTCAAATCAAGAATGTATTATTGAGGAGGGAGGTTTACAGGCTCTTCTCATGCTCTTGGAGTCATCACGAAATGCGACAATCCATCGGGTTGCTTCAGGGGCTATTGCCAACTTGGCCATGAATGGTACTTAATTTACCCTATGCATCATTCCTTTAATTTTTAAAATTTTTAACGTTTCCTGAACACATTTCCTGTCATAATGTGGAACGGTATAAAATTCAAGAGAAATTTGTTAGGTTTTGGAAAAAAAACTAAAGTAATTTATTAAGGACCAATAGGTCAATATATATAGTTACACATAATGGGCCCATAGAGCCAAACCCTAAATACCCAATATACCTTAACACCCTCCTTCAAACTCAAAATGGATCAACTCTTGAGTTTGCAACTAATACACTGAAATAAATAGACTAAATAATAATAATTGACTAGAATGATAATAATAATAATAATAATAACAGACTCTGGTAAGCACCAAGACACAATGATGAGCGAAAGGTGAAGCAATGAGCGCCACGAATATGACCATCCAATGAAGAATAGTGACGAAGAAGGGGATGAAGAAGGGCCAACAAGAAGCATGCACACAGGAATACAAGAACTGCTGTGAAAAGTTCATCCAACAAATAATGGAGACGGTCTAGCAACGACAAAGCCGGTAACGATGACATACCGATGAAAAGAATGCACACAGGGCTGCTGCGAAAAAGCTCGTCTGGCAAAACAAAGATGAGAGGGGCCAACGATCAGTCGCACGTCAAGGTGTGTGTGGTGTGGATGCATTTAAGAAATTGCTTGCGGTGATGGGGTAATGAAGGTGTGACATTATCAAAACAAAACTTTGTTGAATGTGCAAGAGCACGCACACAGGCTGAAGGGGAGATAATCAACACAAAGATCAAGCACGTGACACCAAGGGCAACAACCGAATCACACGGTCTTGATGTTTTGTGCACAAAAGAGCAAAACCACCAACTTTGATTCAAGGAAACAGGGTGCCAAATAACTCTAATTGGCAACTATCTTCTTTTCTAAGAAATCAATTACGGAGTAGAGAGAACGCATAACGGCTGTCTTGACAAGGAGACCAAACTAGATTGGTGGACTTTGATTATTATGAGACAGAATCAAAAGGGACACTGCATCAAAGAAACTAGGAAAAGCAAGCACAAGCACACGAACTGCGAAAAAGACGATTGGGACAATCACCGAATCAAGAAGAAGACTTCTCAACTAGATGTCAATAAAACTAAGAGGAAGATCAACTGAGAAACAACAAAAACAATAACCAGGACAATAACATGCACACAAAAGATTAGGGCAACAAACGAAGTCGACCAAAAGAGATGAGAAACGAGAGATTACCTATAACTGAATGGAGGCTCTGATACCATGTTAGGTTTTAAGAAAAAGTCTGAAGTAATTTATTAAGAACCAATAGGTCAATATATTTAGTTACACATAAAGGGCCCATAGAGCCAAACCTTAAATACCCAATATACCTTAACAACTATGCCGACCTTCTAGTTGTACGCTACTAGCTATTTGTCTTGTTTGAGTTTCATTTGTGCTTGAAACTCAGTTGACTTGTTAGTTATAAGAGAAATTCTTTATATGTTTCATGATATTAGCTTTATACATTTAACCAATTGTCGGCCTCGTGTTGCTTTATAAGTAAACTATTGACTTAGGTCTGAAAAAGAAATAAATTTAATCATCAAGGGCTATTGGTCATTTTGGACCAGGGAGATTTCCTTCTATAAAAAATAATTTTTTTTTTCATTTTCTGTTTTTGGGTCCCTCATCAGTATGATAGTTGACAGTTATTTGAGTGAAACCAATTAAATCTATGTTGGAATTTTGTCAAGCATAAAGTTATGTGGAATGTAGTTGATTGCCAAACAAAACCATGGGCTTTTCTTTTGATAAGTGGAGTATGAATGGAATTGGAGATTGTTGGTTTAATAAGGGGATTGTGATATTAGAGATGCTTGCATGCTTTTTTCTCTTTTGCAGCTTTCGCTGCCTCTCTTTTGTATATGTAAAACCATTTTACTTGGACAAAAGATGTTTTCCATAAGAGAAACTGACGCGCGCCGAACGCGCCAATAAAATATATTTCATAAACCAACTATTTTGTAGATAGCGGTAAAGGGTCGATCCCACAGAGATTGGTGTCTTTCTAAGGTAAGAAAACTACAAAAAAAAAAAAGAAATTAGGGTTTTAGATAGAATATGTAAATACATTAAAAATACAGAAATTAAATGAGAGGAAATATAATAGGAGTGAAAAGTCTAGGTATTCAGTTTCACAGTCTCACCATATAACTTGGAATTGATTTTATTAATTGTCGGTTTATGAAAAGTATGAAACTAATCTATGATCTAGTGCAGCTATAAACCCGGTGACGCACTCGGTTCCTCGCACTTCCTAATCTCGATAGCCAATGTACGACCGTTGACTACTTCCCTAACCAAGCATGCAACCTGATCGCTAGTGCTCCAGATTTAACGCATTGGTCGCATTACTTCGATTCATGAAGGCACTACATCTAGAAAACCGGATCGCTAGTGCTCCCGATTTAGCCTAGATCCCTAAGGTATTTGACCGGTCCCAAAAGGGTCTAATCAATTAGTAGGGTCAATTGCCACTAGTGTGGTCTTGTTGCACAAGGACGGGTGCTTACGATTCACTGACATGTAAATCAAGGTTTAAACTGGTGTTTAACCTCAATTGTTCAAACAATACTAAAGAAAATAAATCATAGAAAAGAATCAATAATAATTAAAAATAAATAAACCTCATAAAGGATTGTCGTAGGTTTGACCAATCCACCTTCAATCTAGATGGAGAAACTAGCTAGACATAATTAAACTAAACTAAAAATAAATAATAGATCCTTCTTCCTCTTCTCTAAGTCCTAATATATATTCCCAAGTCCTAATATATATATATATTCCTAAAATTTGGTCTATGGAGGTGAGAAAAACCAATTTTCGTAGTTTGGAGAGTGATTTCCGCATCCGGGAATGTTTTGGGCGTTTTCTGCACGTTCTGTACACTTGTCAGACTGTGATTGGTGGAGTGGCTGAAGCACGCTGACGTGGCGGAAGTGGATTGGAGGAGTTGCTGTTGCTGACGCGTTGGACGAGTGGTTGCGCAACACGTGGCGGACCAGGAACGCAGAAGTGAAGCTCGCGTGAATCACCGAAAATCTGGGAGTTTGTGCAGGCACGCATCACGAGGCCGATCGACGCGCTGGTGAGAGGAAATGCTTGGCTTGGCCACGTGGCACGCTGTGAGTGGTGGAGGCGGTTGTTTCCTGGTGATGTGGCGGAAATCAGATGACGGCACATGGAGGCGCTGGTGCACTGAAGATGTGTGATGCAGTTGGACGAATTAGGACACGACACGTGGCACTGCTATGCGAGCTGGACCAATAGGAAAACGCCACGTGGCACTGTGAGACTCCACTTACTCAATTGTGCATCGCGCACTTCGAGATAAACTCTCCAATATCCAATTACTGCAAGTGTATACTCTATTCCGAGTATTTTTCCGCCCCGGATGCAACCGTGCACTCCGTTTCTCCTAAAAATGAAAATTAAATGTAATTAGATATAGATTTTCATATTATTCCAATAAATCATTAAATCCTTAAAATATGCATTTATCACCATAAAATAAAATAAATATAGTCCAATTACACCTAATAACCTATACTAAATTATGCCTAAATGAACACTTATCAGAAACCAATTAATTTTTGTTTGCAACTATCAGTAATACCTTAAATGTTTAGGGTAGATCCTGTTTTACCTGTACTTCTGCAAAAAGATTGAGCCTCTTTCTTGTATTTTCTAGGCAGCGGCATGGTTGATTGAGTAAACTAAGAATAAGGTTGGTAATATGGACAGTTTCCCTTGGATATCTCTTTCTCATTAAATGACCAAGGGAAGTGATCCTAGTAGCTCCAGCCTTCATCTGATGGAATTTCTATTTTGCTTTAGCATAAAGCATAAATTGGTTTTTGCTGTTTTTATTTTTCTGTTAAATCAATTGTTATTGTATTTTAAATTTTAAAAAAAGTATCCATTAGTTGTCAATTCAATGTCTGTTTTATTTTACTTCACTTTCTACTATCTATAATGAGATTTCTCTTATATCTTTTCAGAGATGAATCAAATCTTAATAGTGAGCAAAGGAGGTGCCAAGCTGTTGGCAACTATAGCCTCCAAAACAGATGATCCACAAACTCTACGTATGGTAGCTGGGGCAATTGCAAATCTATGCGGAAACCGTGAGTAGAAAATGATTTGTAATTTCGTTTTTTTAAGCCAGTTTCATTTCCCTTGTTGCTTGAGAATTTACCGTCTTTATGTTCCTGTTATTCCCGAATGAACTATGGAAGACTTCAGGAATCATTGAGCTGTTATCGTTTAATATTGTGTTGTTTTTGTGTGTTATTGTTTGTTTGTTGGCTTCAGTTATAACCTTCAACTGTATCTTTTGATCTACATGTCCATTTTTACATTATTGAAAAGCAGGTTGTTTCGTCACTTGAAAAAAAAGTTACAATAGACATTTATTTAGAACAATGATTTACTGATAGTTGCTCATCATAGTTATATTCAGGTTTTAAGCTTAATCAGGGATGGTGAGTATAGAACAGTTAAGATCCCTTCTGTATCGTTTTATGAAGGAAATGGATCGCTTCAATCACTTTATTTCCAGGTTATCTTTACAAAACTACAGTCAAGTTTTTAATTAGTGGGAGACTGTAGACATGATAAGATCCTCCAATGGAGTTAAAAAACTTTCTCACATATTATTTAATTTACTTTTTTTTTTCATTATAATTGTAAAAGGTAAAATTTAAACAGAGAAGTAGTTGATCATATTGTATGCATTGGAGCAAAAGATGCTGGCTTTTGATGTATAGATAGTTTACTGCACTTACGTGCCAAGTTGTTTACTTGCAGAGAAGTTACATGCAATGCTGAAAGAAGATGGTGGAGTTAGGGCGCTTTTGGGGATGGCTCGATCTGGGAACAATGATGTAATGTCTCAGGTTGCTAGGGGATTAGCAAACTTTGCTAAGTGTGAATCTCGAGCAACCATTCAAGGTGTGATGTTTCCACTTTTATGTTCCATTATTTTGTTGCTTTTCTATTTTCAACTATTGCAAATGACTTTGTAATGCTTTCAATATTGATAGGGTATAGAAAAGGGCATTCGCTTTTGGTAGAAGATGGTGCACTCTCATGGTTGGTTGCTAATTCTGTTCTTCCCTCAACGCCAACTAAGCGTCATATTGAGCTTGCCCTATGTCATTTGGCTCAAAATGGTGAGTTGCATCTCCATGTAGATTTAATCTTTTGTTTGAATCATTGAAAAGGAGTGTGTGAACGCTTAACGATGACCCTTCACCGGTGGCTTTTGGTTTCTTCACATGTATTGTTTTCAACTCTTACAACTTTTCTGCTCTCTATCTTAATAGATGAGCGTCAATATTCTGTGGACATGAGCAGGAGGATTAAAGCTTAATGCTACTACTGTTGAAACATAGATATTAACACTTGTCAGTATGAGAAGATTGATGAATTATTGCTCACGGATTGGGATATATTAGATGGAGTGATTGTCTTTATTCCACAATTAGATAACAATTCTCAAAGTAGCTTTAAAAATTATTCTTGCCGAGTTCCTTTCTTAAGTATTGTTCAACTCCATTTACAGGAGTGAGTTTTGGTTAATCTGCTAAGCATTTCTCTTTTTCTAGACTCATTATTCCAAATTAATATTGATGTGTTTTTTTCTAAAAACACTTGACCTCTACTACGAGAATTTGATGTTCATCCTGCATGTGAATATATTTTGGCTAGGCAGTTTTATCTTTCAGGCGTTTCCCGTCCAGGTAAATTTTATACGGTGACGTTCAGAAAAGAATTTTTCATGTAGCCTGATGTGGGAGGCACCTAAGAAATCAATAGTTTGTGTTTGTTGTTAATTAATCTTTTCATGGATTACCTTTTCCTCGTATCTAATCTTTTGTTCATTACGTGTACATGCATCTATAAAGGGACAGCATATATGTTTAACTCTCTCATTTTGATTAATTTGACTGTGTAACTCCTCCCCCTCCCCGGCAAATTTTTTCTTGTTAGCTCTTGCGCTTATCCGTTGTGATCTGTTTCAATTCTCACAAGCCTATTGCAGTTAATTTCTGTCGTCTTCCCATGAATGAAATTAATCATAGCTGTATAATCTGCATTTACAATTGATAAAGTGGTACTTCTTGCTGTTGGTGTCATAACTTGGATAACAATACATGATGTCTTCGCAGCCTATGTTTTTAGCATTGAAAAGATGAGTAGTTGCCGAATATAATTATGATTGGCCAAAGGCCTTGAATTATAGTTCATATTGCACTCATTTCACAGGTTTTAACACAAGTTCATACATGTAAAATGGCAGTTCAATTTACTAATTTAGTGTTTATCTCTATAGCTGTGGAAAAAGGTATAACCTTGTGGCGGTTCTATTTTCGCATGCAGGAGACAATGCAGAGGATATCATTTCGACTGGAGCTTTGAAAGAACTTTTTCGCATATCTTGTGAGTCTTCCAGAGAAGATGTACGTAGCATAGCCAAAAAGACTATCAGGTCGACTCCATTGTTTCAAGCTGCGATACAAACTTTGTAAACTAAAATGTAAAATTTAGCATGAATATTTTGGTTTATTCATTCATTTTCTTGGTGGTTTCAACCCTGAAAAACCACCTTGGCAGTTTTCTAAGTAGTATGGCTTACTTAATGCATGTTAGTTATGTTTTGTATAAAAATATACTGTTCTTGACTTTGTCACTTCGATTCACTAGAGAGGTGCACATTATTTTGATAAAAACTTTTGATTAGAATTTATTTTCTTCTTCGTGTTCCAATAAGATTTTCTGGACTAGTCTCCAGAGCTACTTGTGCTAATATCTAGATGGAAAGAAAAATACTAGAACGACAATGAGTAAGTCACATCCCAACACACATTAGCCCACAAGAGCCCTTCATGCTGCCTTGACCCACGTGTCATGTACTGGGATTTGTGTGTGCTCGCATCCTAAGGTGGTCATCGATGGCTCTTGTGAGTCAATGTATATTGGGATGTGACTTCCCGTTGTCATTGTATCCCTCTCAATGTTGTGAGTTGTACACTCTCAACAAACAATATGGTCTGTACCCTCTCAATGTTGTCGTTGTCGTTGTCATGCAACAAACAATATGGTGTGTACCCTCTCAATGTTGTGAGGTGTACACTCCAGGTTCATATTCCACTGCAATGCATTTGCAATCAAACAAACCGACGTACAAAGACTTGTAAGGAATAACATGCATGTATGCTAGAAGAAATGTTCTAAAATGCCTTAAAAAATGATTTGAATACCTATCAACAAAAATAAAAACATGATTTGAATAATTAAAACTGTGTCTGAAGAGAGATTTAAGGGATGGGCAAAGAGAAGAAAATGACTCCAGCATTGGTGTGTCGGTTGGAACCACCACGGCACCACCTTTGACTGTTGTGTAAAGTAAGGTTCTTTCAAAAATTGTATATAACAACATCAACAACAAATTAAATCTCAATCTCAAATTAGAAAGGGTTGGCTACATGGATCAAATTCTTCCATCACACTCAATTTAGGGTTTGATGTTGTGCTCTCCAAATAATTTAAATCTCTCCTTATTAATGCACCTAATTAAATTAGCACCCTAATTAAATTAGTTTTGACTTACCCTTGTCTCATCGAGTTTTTTCAATTTTTGACCCTATTTGGTTCAGCTTATGTTGTTGCTTATCATTGATGTGGCACTCAATAAACAACTTTTGCACCATTTGGTTGCATTTTATAATTTTTGCGATTGGTTGATGTGGCGCTGACGTGGCAACCAAAACCACCATAATAAGTGAGATTCTCAAAAACATCTTCCAACATGCTTTTTGCTTTTCATAAGCACTTATCTAGGCCATCAAAGCATAAGCTAAAAGCAAAATTAAACCAAACAGGACCTTTATTGAGTCAACTATTCTAATTGAGGCATTTGTAGGCTGGTTTGAGAGATGTCTTTTAAAGAATATATTCCCCAAATAAAGGGATTGAATCTCAATCCCACAGCTTGTTTAGCTTATACATCCATTAAATTTATTAATGATTGCTAACATCTTTTTTTTTTTTTTTTTTTTTTTTTTTTTTTTTGCCATTTCAATAAGCTCCTCGTCCCCCATTTATAAAAGTTACAACTTACATTTGCAATTCATTAAGTTGGCTCTTTAAGACTTAATTTTTGAAAAATCAGAGTCCAATTTTTATTTTTGAAGAAAATCAGAGTCCATTTAATTATGCATGGGATGTACAATTAGATTAGAAAACTCTTTTACCAATTTGCTAATTTGAAAATCACTAAATTAGAGCCCTTAATTAAACAATACCCGTCAACCAATTACTAATCTTTGTTTGCATCAATAATTGCCTACTTGTGCCATTATTTTCTCATGTTATAATCTTCCAATTAAAATTTAAAATTTTCTTATTTTTCTCCTATCTAGACCAAGTCCTTATCTAGACCTCGCGAAACATAAATAAGAAAGGGTCCTTGTCGAGGGCCCTATTATTTGTGGAGCCATGCATTGAAAAACTTACCAAAACAGACTACTTTGCATACATGTTTGGAGTTCACCAACCAGGTCCAACCTACACTTATAAGTAATTAATTGGTATCCGTTGTACTCCGTTTTCCCCGTTTTTTTTTTGAAGAGATTTTTTATCATTAGTTAGAAGAATTATTAAATAAATGTCATATTGACATTGACTCAAAAACAAGTTATATTGACATCAGACGATACTTATGTACGCATATATACATGATGATTTGACCATATAATTAAGTTAAATATTTACTATATTAAAAGTCACACTAAAGGCACCCAACTATGTATAAGGGCACCCCAACGATACGATTTTTTTGAGCTCTTTAAAAATGACTCTTATGAGCTTCACTAAAATATGTACGTACAATTCCCTCTCCTTTGGAGGTGGTGAAAGGTCTTCCCTAGATTAAGGGAAAGGGCTACTACAATCGGGGGTTTGGAGTGAATTTGGGCCTCTCCCATTAATTTTCTTTCCAGTCACTTATGTTCTCTATTGCCAGTATGGATTCCTTCGATTTCCAAAGGCTGGTGAAGGTGTTAGATGATGATACAACCCCGGTTATCAGATTGGGGAAGGAATTTTACGAACGACTTGAAAGGATGAGTCACAGTCTTGTCGGTAGAGTCCATGGGATTCGACCAATCAGTAGAAAAGGATTTATCTCAACTTTTCAAAAAGCTTGGCACATCTCTCAGGAACCAGTGATCGAGCTTATTGATTAGGATAATACATTTATTTGTTATTTCAAATCCAAGGCAAATCGTCAAAGAGGTGTATACTGGGGGACCTTGGAATTTTGATAGCCAACTTTTGGTTCTGGTAAAACCTATCGGAGTTGGCGAACTTTCGGAGATTAATTTCTCTCAAGCGACCTTCTGGATTCAAGATTCCAATAGCATGTATGACGGAATCTGGAGCGCGGGCACTTAGAGCACTATTTGGCACGATTAAGGATGTCGATATAGGAGAACAAGGCCAGTGTGATGGTAAGTTTCTCTGAGTTCATGCTTACATTAATGTCCATGAACCATTAACATGTGATCGACGGGTTTTCATAGAGGAAGTTCAAAAAGAAGTTGCGCTCGTTGTCCAGTACGAGCGCCCGCCATATTTCGATTTCCACTATGGGAGGATAGGGCATCAATACAAGGAGTGTGTCGAACTGAAATGAAGGGAGTTCAAACCTAGTGAAACGAAGTATGGGAATTGGTTTCAGGCCAAACCATTGCATAAGATTCGTGCAGAGCAATCCAGTTTTGGTAATCCCCCTTCTCTCTGGCCATTCCGAGGAGGGAGAAGAAACATCTTTGGTCGAGGGGGGTGTCGCAAGGGCCAGAGTGGTAGGGATTTCCAAAGGGTATCGAAGCCAAATTCCCGAAGGACATGAGGAGAGTTCGCGAAATACTCCAAATTTGGTAAGTGGCTTTGGTCGAAGAAGGTGTTGCGGGGGCCGGAGTGGTAAGGATTTCCAAGGGTATCGGAGTCGAAATTCTCGAAGGGGCATGAGGAGAGTTCGCAAAATACTTCAAATTTCGTAAGCGAGGAGATTCGGAGCGAGATTTATGGGGCTAGGATTTCGGAGGGTTAATTGGGCATGGTTTCTAAAGTAGGGGTAGAGAATCGTACTCTCGACTTCCTTGCAAAATCCCCAACTTCCAGCATACAACTAGTTAGCACCAGTTAGCTTATCCAATCAACGATGTTGACTACGCTCCCTGCGAATATAGTAACTATTCAGAGGGATATCGAGACTAGTGAAGATCCAGATCTATCAGTGAGGGGGCCACGGGGAATAATTTAGCAATTGTGGTCACTAAGCCGCAAGGGAACCCTATCTGGGTCTATTCTATTCAGATTGGAGATCCAGACATAGAAACCCAGGAGGATGCAAACACAAATATGGTTAGCAAAAATACTGAGGGGTTAGAGGAACTGATCACTTCACATACTAGTACAAAGGAGTTGTCTTCAGCTTCTAACGGGTCGATACCTTCTCGTCGAAGGTGGAAGAGTGCGGCCAGGGCTTCCCAAGTACTATTGTCCTGAGTTAGCAGTCCTGGAAAGGGCAAGAAAATCCCTATGACTCGTTTGCCATCACAATGTAATCCTATAGAGGGAAAAACAAAAAGGAAGTTAATCACAGTGGGCTTTGAGATTCAAAATGTTGGTGTAATGGCCCAAATTTCATTAAGGCTGTTATTCACGTATTTTCGGACATGGACGCCAGCTCAGGTCCACGAAGACGCCACATGTAACGACCCCTAAATTTAATTGGCGACATGCGTCGTGTTTCATGACTGTAACTTGGTTGTCGTGACTTGTCATATTACCCAAGCCTTAGGAGTGGACACTAAGGTATATTTTATTTTTTGTCATGTTTGTATTATTATTTATACACGAATGTGAATATAGTATGTCCTAGTATGTGATTTGGTTTTTTCTTATCGCACCGGATTTGTATGTGAGGTTTTGCCTAGGAAAAACGTGAATTTTTAAATAGTCGGGCTAATTACGGGTATACAAAACACTTGAAATGAATTATTATTAAATTACAAGGAAATTATGAAAATTAAGAAATTGCGGAAAAAAATTGTATTAAAAACATAGCCGAGGTCATTTGATTGAAATAATAAGATAAAGTATGACTCGCGGTGTGAGTCGAGATGCGAAACACAGGATAATTGGAAAAATTGAGGT
The DNA here is from genome assembly GCA_039657345.1 of Stephania japonica. Lineage (NCBI taxonomy): Eukaryota > Viridiplantae > Streptophyta > Magnoliopsida > Ranunculales > Menispermaceae > Stephania > Stephania japonica. Next base: position 44,027,566 of record CM077560.1, on the reverse strand, counting down.
TAAGACCATGCATGTGAGTGTCTAAATGGAGTCATTTAAGTTAGTTGGATGGCCTAATTAATGGCCTTAGGATGTCCTTGAGATATGTGTATGATTAATAGATGAGATTAAGTGATAAGGAGTTTGTGAGATATTTTTGGTCACTTTTTCTCACACCCACACATATAATCCGAAAACTTAAAGAGAAAATCCATTAGTGAGGAGGCGTTGTTACTTGGTTGGAGAATAGAGAAACGTGAGAGAGAGGATGAGACGGTTGTGCGTGAGCAAGGAAAGAGAGAGGCGAAGCTACGAGTGCATGTTGGGTTTTGGGGTTCATGCACAGCAGAGATTTCAAAACTATTTTGAGAAAAACCCCAACAGGATCCGAATATGATTCCATTAAAACACGTTTATGCTATGAAAACTTAATCATACCTCACTCACAATGTACCTTTCATGAAGGTTAATCGATGTCTAAAGCGCTGCCAATAACGAACGCCCTCTATCAGCAGTCTACACACGAATGGCGGCCGAGATTTGAAGTGCTAGCTTCGAGAGAATACCAAACCTTTTTGTTTCTCTTCAAAACAATCCAGAACATACTAAAAAACCCTAAGTCGTTTCTTAAAATGAAAATAGAGTTTCAGCCCTTTTTAAATCTTTCGTACTTGTATTCTAACTCAAAACGTCTATTTATACAACTTTTGTATATAGACGGTTAAGTAAATTACATATATATCCCTACTTAAAGAAGTATAAGTGTAATACACTACAAGGACGTTTCTGTCATGAATTTTATCATATAAAATTCATTTTTCTGAACCATCTTAAAATCTCGTAAAACCATTCTCAGTTTGCGACCCAATAGGCTCATACAACGTTGGCAGTGTACCAAAACACATTTTGGTATACAAGTCATAAGTGGCCTCTAGCAAGACATTATGACTACCCAAGTTGTACGAATATTAAATCGATACAACCTAATCAATAGTGTATATAACATCCTTTTGTCACACGATATCCTTTTGATCAAACATAAGGCATGGAATTGTCATCCAACATGTTCAATCGTACTAGTCTCGATTTCTAGGTAGACTGAAAACATCTAAGTGACATTGATCAATATCAATTCACTTAGACTAGGTCTTTTAACAGTCTAACACATCGAGAGATTCACTGGATATCTCTCTTTATATGAGAGGGACAAATTCTATGTCGATTACACAACTTCACCACATTATTCACACAGTAACCAATCACAACTTTTATAATCGTCCGGTTAAAGATAACGTTTGATTGCGTCAAATCACTGTATTCCTGATGTTGAAGTCTCTGGTAATCTCATGTCAGAGGACTGAAAAATATATCTATCATGAGAAACAACTATGACTTAATCCATGTCATGTTCTCATAGCGGGTCGGTCCAACACTTTGTTCCCTAACAAGTACTCATGATCTTGATTCGTATTCCTATACGTATGATCATCGTATGATCATCAATCAAGACTCACACTAGTCTTAATTCATTATAGTTCCCGGTATAATAATCGACTAGGGACATTTAGGATGTTTCTGTAAATACCCATGAATCTTATTATAATGTGAACATGCAAATCAATTATAATAAACAACAAATGAAATCCTCTATTTTATTAACTAAAATGTATTCATAAAGACTGTTAATGGATTGACCTAGGGCATATTTCCCAACATCTCCCACTTGCTCTAGGGCCAATCATTCATGCATCTAATGCCTAATGATCTAACATGACCATCATGTTTCGCTTGTGGAAGAGCCTTTGTCAATGGATCCGCAACGTTGTCTTCGAGGGTACTCTCTGCAAATCTTTACGTTTCCCTCTCAATAATTTCTCGATGAGATGAAAACGCTGAGTATATGTTTGGATCTGTGGTGTGATCTAGGTTCCTTGGCCTGTGCTATTGCCCCATTATTGTCACAATACAAACAAACAGGGTTAGCAATACTTGGAACCACACCTAGTTCGAAATGAACTTTTTGATCCATCTTGCCTCCTTTCTTTGCATCGGACGCCGCAATATACTCGAGAACTACATTGTAGAATCCGCACGCTCTTGCTTCGAACTTTTCCAGCTTCTTCGCACCCCATTCAACGTAAACACATATCCGATCGCGATCTAAAATCATCTATATCGCTTTGAAAACTTGCATCTGTGTAACCATTTACATCTAGATCATTTTCAAAACCTCCATAGACTAAGAACACTTCCTTAGTCCTTCTTAAGTACTTAAGGATGTTCTTTCTTGCTATCCAAGAACTCTCACTTTGGATCTCGATGATATCTCGCTTGTAGTGCTCAAAGCATATGATACATCGGTAGAGTGCATAGCATGGCGTACATGATAGATCCAATAGCGGATGCATATGGAATCTTATTCATACGGTCTCGCTCATCATTTGTCCTAGGACATTGATTCTTGCTGAGACTTATGCCATGAGACATTGGCTACAATCATCTTTTAGAGTCTTGCAAACTGAACCTATTCAGTACCTTGTCTATGTAAGCACTCTGACTTAGACCGATTAGCCTCTTAGATCTATCCCTATAGATCCTTATCCCTAGGATATAGGCTGCATCTCCTAAGTCTTTCATTGAAAAACACTTCCCTAACCAAGACTTGACACTCTGCAATGTTGGGATGTCATTTCCAATGAGTAATATATCATCAACATACACTACCAGAAAAACAACTACACTCCCACTGACCTTCTTGTATACACAAGGCTCATCTTCGTTTTTAATAAAACCAAAATCCTTGATTGCTTCATCAAAAAGAAGATTTCAACTCCGAGAAGCTTGCTTTAATGCATAAATGGATCTTTGAAGCTTGCATACCTTCCTAGAATTCTCAGGATGTACAAAACCTTCAAGTTGTGTCATATACACGTCCTCAAGCAGCTTTCCATTAAGAAGTGTTGTTTTTACATCCATTTGCCATATCTCATAGTCATAATATGCAGCAATGGCAATTAAAATTCTTATGGATTTAAGCATGGCTACTGGCGAAAAAGTTTCATCATAATCAACACCTTGAGTCTGTCTGAAACCTTTTGCAACAAGTCTTGCTTTGAAAGTATGCACTTTGCCATCCATGTCAGTTTTCTTCTTGAAAACCCATTTACATCCAATGGTCTTACCACCTTCAGTAAATCAACCAACTTCCAAACTTGGTTATCATACATGGATTGCATCTCGAGTTCATGGCACTTAGCCATTTATCGAGTCCGGTCCGACATAGCCTCCCGATAAGTGGTGGGCTCATTTTGATCCATAAGCAACACATCACGACTATCGGTAATGAGAAATCCGAATCTCTCTCGGCTCATGTCTTACCCTACCGTTTACGTGGGCCTTGTGTCACTTGCGGAGGTTCAACTGGTTCAGAACGTTGTTGAACTTCCATTAGCGGTTCAGTGTTTATCTGTGATTCTTGAACTTCTTCAAGATTTATTTCTCTCCCACTAGTGTCTTTTGAAATAAACTATTTTTCCATAAAGGCACCATACCGAGCAACAAACACTTTGTTCTCAGCGGGATTATAAAAGTAATATCCTTTTGTTTCCTTAGGATACCCCACAAATAGACACTTGTCAGATTTAGGTGCTAGTTTTTCTGAGACTTGTCGTTTTACGTATGCCTCACAGCTCCAAATCTTAAGAAAAGACAAACTAGGTCTCTTCCCGTACCATATCTCATATGGTGTTTTATCAACCGCTTTAGAAGGAACTCGATTTAGAGTGAAAGATGCAGTTTGTAATGCATAACCCCAAAAGGATAATGGAAGATCCGCATGACTCATCATAGATCGAACTATATCTAATAAGGTTCGATTTCTCCTTTCAGAAACTCCATTTCATTGTAGAGTTGCTGGTGGAGTTAATTGTGAGACAATCCCACAATTTCTAAGATGATCATCAAATTCTTGGCTCAAATATTCACCACCTCGATCTGATCGAAGTGCTTTGATAGTTTTACCAAGTTGATTCTGCACTTCATTTTGAAACGTTCGAAACATCTCAAATGATTCAGCTTTATGTTTCATAAGATATACATAACCATATCTGCTAAAATCATCAGTAAATGTAATGAAGTACTGATAACCTCCTCTAGCCATTGTGTTTATAGGACCGCATACATCAGTATGTATTAGACCTAATAAATCACTTGCCCTTTCACTATGTCCAGTAAAGGGATTTTTAGTCATCTTGCCTAGTAAACAAGATACACATGTTTCATATGATTCCAAATCAAATGAATCTAGAAGTCCATTTTTATGGAGCTTTGTTATGCGTTTCTCATTTATGTGGCCAAGACGACAATGCCAAAGATAGGTTTGATTCAAATCATTTGACTTGAATCTCTTTGTATTTATGTTAAAGACTGGAGTATTAGTGGACTTTTTCATGCTTAGAATATAAAGACCATCACACAAATCAGCATTTGCATAAAAAATGCCTTTACGAGAAATTGAACATCTATTATTCGCAATAATAAAATCAAAACCATCCATATCCAAACATGAAACAGAAATGATCTTTCTGCTCAAGGCAGACACATAATAACAATTATTTAAAGTTAAAATAAGTCCACTAGATAAGACTAAGTCATATGATCCAACAGCCAGGGCAGCAAATCTTGCTCCATTCCCTACGCGGAGGATGACTTCTCTTTTCTTCAACTTTCTACTTCTGGTGAGTCCCTACACATTTATACAAATGTGAGATCCACATCCGGTATCTAATACCCAGGAATCACTAGTAGATAAATTAATTTCAATAACATAAATACCTGAGGTGGTAGTCGCACTACCATTTTTCTTCTTTAGATCTTCCAGATAGAATTTGCAATTTCTGAACTAATGTCCAGGTGCATGGCAGAAATGACAATTTCCTTCCTTTTCCTTTTGGTGCTTTGAAGCAGGAACAGGCTGGGGCTTAACTTGTTCCATAGGCTTTGCGACAGGTGCAGCAGCAGCCTTGGCAACTTTAGCCTTGCCTTTGCCTTTCTTCTTCATTCCCTTTCCCTTTTGGACCATCAACACATTATTAGAGGGTTTCTTGATATTTTGTTCAGCAATTTTTAGCATCAAATGCAACTCTGAAATTGATTTCTCCATATTATTCATATTGTAGTTCATCACAAATTGTGAGTAACTCTCCGGTAAAGAATTTAGGATCAAATCCGTAGCCAACTCTTTGCTTATGGGAAATCGAGTCTATCAAGCTGGTCAACATAGCCCTTCATTTTCAGAACATGAGGACTAACTACGCACCTCGGTCATCTTACAAGAATGCGGGTTCTTGATTGTCTCGAACCTTTCTTGCCTAGCTTGCTGTTGGAACATTTCCTTCAGCGTTACAGCCATGTCGTAGGCTTTCATTAGTTCCATGTCCTTCTGAAGTTCAGGAACCATAGTTGCCAACATAATGCATGCAACATCAGTAGAATCGTTGACATGCGCAGTAGAATCGTTGACATGCTTATTATGCGCATCCTTCACAGCTTTCGTAGCATTGGCTGGTGGGTCCTCAGGGATCGGAGCATCCAAAACATACAACTTGCGTTCATGCTTAAGAACGATTCTCAAGTTTCTGAACCAGTCAAGAAAGTTAGCCCCAGATAGCTTATCCTTCTCAAGGATAAATCGCAGTGACAGGGGATTATTGTTACTTGAAGAGGCCATTGATCTACAATAAAGATTATGCAAAGTTTATTTTAGTATAGAGGAATAGACTCCCACTAAATTAACAACCCTCCTAAAATATATTGTTTATTTAGGGGACTAAATCCATATTTCACCTAATTCTATGACAGCTATGGCATGAAACACAGAACTAGATTATTTAGGTAGGTAACAATTACCAATTACATCTTATGTAATTTTAGATACTTTTATGAGATACATGACATCTTATGTCTTAGCATGTTTTTATCTCATCATATGCCTAAAGTCCAAAACTATTTTGATAGCTTTATTAAGTCGGACCAATTTAAACATTTAGGTAACTCTTACCCAACTTATCTCACCAAGATAACACAATACACCCAACTATGGATGAAACTATATTAGTGCGATCGAGGCCTTGATAAGTATTTAAAATTGGATGGCACAAGACTTAATATTTAATAGAGGGATTTTATTCAGTTTTAGTGATTTTTAAGTAAGCAATGAAATATCATATATTTTATCGATTTGTATAACCACTAAGCAATTTAGAAAATTTTATGCCATTCACTAATAGAAGAATTTCCGTGCGCTAGGATTAGTTAGAGATTTAGGCGGTCCCATTGGCGGTGGTTCTATTACTGACAATGGTCACGGTGGGGAACAGGGGCGCGCCCCCATTTTTTTTTTTTAGAAGACAAATCTCAATTCCGAAAATTGAAATTAGCTATAGAAAATCATATTTTTTGCTGATTTTACTATACCAAATTTACCCCTTAATTTATCCAAAATTAAGTCAATTAAAACATTTTTAATTAACTCAGGTCCACATCTAACTAATCATCTTATCCTAATCCAAATTTGAATACTAGCATATCACCAATAACAAACTTCTCCATGTTTATCTCCTATCCAATAGGGATAACGAAACCGATTTTGTATATATCTCCTAATCTAATTTGTTAACTTATCTTTATCAAATAGAAAATTCATAACAAAATAGATATAACAAGATAAATAAATAATTTTGAAAAATAATTATTTATTTTGGATTTAAGATATTTGAATCCTAGTATATCACCAATAACAAGATTCTTGATATTTATCTCCTATTCTAATTTGTTATCTATCTTTATCAAATAGAAACTTCATAACAAAATAGATATAACAAGATAAATAAATAATTTCGAAAAATTAATTATTTGCAATTTCGATCTTCATCAAAATAATCACAAACATGTAATTGAATCATGAACTACTATCCCAATCGAACCTAATGGTGTCATGGATCATAGAACACGAAACTCAATTCATTAAAATTATTCAAATTAACCTAACATGGTTACTAGCATGTACGAAACTAATTTCAATTAAATTACGAATATATGTATCATATACACAAAACATGATAATAAATCTAATAGAAAACTTATGTATATCACATATACATCAACTATTAACATGCTTTCAATCATATATCATAAGAAAACATGCAATGAGTTTAATGGAATCAAACTCGAAGGCTCTGATACCACTGTTGGGTTTTGGGGTTCATGCACAGCAGAGATTTCAAAACTATTTTGAGAAAAACCCCAACAGGATCCGAATATGGTTCCATTAAAACACGTTTATGCTATGAAAACTTAATCATACCTCACTCACAATGTACCTTTCCTGAAGGTTAATCGATCTCTAAAGCGCTGCCATAACGAACGCCCTCTATCAGCAGTCCACACACGAATGGCGGTCGAGATTTGAAGTGCTAGCTTCGAGAGAATACCAAACCTTTTTGTTTCTCTTCAAAACAATCCAGAGCATACTAAAAAACCCTAAGTCGTTTATTAAAATGAAAATAGAGTTTCAACCATTTTTAAATCTTTCGTACTTGTATTCTAACTCAAAACGTCTATTTATACAACCCTTGTATATAGACGGTTAAGTAAATTACACATATACCCCTACTTAAAGAAGTATAAGTGTAATACATTACAAGGACGTTTCTGTCATGAATTTTATCATATAAAATTCATTTTTCTGAACCATCTTAAAATCTCGTAAAACCATTCTCAGTGTGCGACCCAATAGGCTCATACAACGTTGGCAGTGTACCAAAACACATTTTGGTATACAAGTCATAAGTGGCCTCTAGCAAGACATTATGACTACCCAAGTTGTACGAATATCAAATCGATACAACCTAATCAATAGTGTATATAACATCATTTTGTCACACGATATCCTTTTGATCAAACATAAGGCATGGAATTGTCATCCAACATGTTCAATCGTACTAGTCTCGATTTCTAGGTAGACTGAAAACATCTAAGTGACATTGATCAATATTAATTCACTTAGACTAGGCCTTTTAACAGCCTAACACATCGAGGATCCACTTTGGATATCTATCTTTATATGAGAGGGACAAATTCTATCTCGATTACACAACTTCACCACATTATTCACATAATAACCAATAACAACCTTTATAATCGTCCTAGGTTAAAGACAACGTTTGATTGCGTCAAATCACTTGTATTCCCGATGTTGAAGTCTCTGGTAATCTCGAGTCGAGGACCGAAAAATATATCTATCATGAGAAACAACTATGACTTAATCCATGTGATGTTCTCATAGCGGGTCGGTCCAGCACTTTGTTCCCTAATAAGTACTCATGATCTTGATTCGTATTCCTATACGTATGATCATCGTATGATCATCAATCAAGACTCACACTAGTCTTAATTCATTATAGTTCCCAGTATAATAATCGACTAGGGAAATTTAGGATATTTCTGTAAATACCCATGGATCTTATTATAATGTGAACATGCAAATCAATTATAATAAACAACAAATGAAATCCTCTATTTTATTAACTAAAATGTATTCATAAAGACTGTTAATAGATTGACCTAAGGCACATTTCCCAATAGTGCATACATGAGACTAGTGGAAAGGTAAGGAAGATGGGGCTGTCACTGTTGGTATCAGAGCTCAAGGTTTTATTACCTGACTCTTGATTAACGTTACAAACATCATAAGACACAAACCAGCGAAAATTAGGAAATAGTTGGAACCTAAAGTGGAACCCTATGATCCTATATTTGAAGCTTAGTTGGGAAGTGAGGTGAGTTGGGGAGAATTAAAACTTGATCCTATATGTTATATTTGATGTGATGTATTATACTATATCGGTAGCTATTGACTGATTCAGGGATTCGCTTTCTATTGCAGATTGTGATGACGGATCAGACGGAGCCTAGTAATGACAGTGGGGTTGTAGGTCCTTGAGTTATTAGTGTGGAGGATTTTCAGGCCTTGACATAGAGGGTTGCGTCCCAGATCAACGGTTAGAGGAGATCCTGAGGATATTGAGGACACCTATTGTGGCTACACCATCACCACCATCTACATCGGGAGTACCTATTACTCAGGAGATGGATACTCCAACTGTTGCTACATCTACTACTCTTATAACGATTGCAGCGATACTGGAGACTGTTGGGTTACCACTGGTACAGGCTGAGGCAGTGCCTGTTACACCTCTTGTTCCGACTGATATAGTGCCTGCTCTAGCGGTAGAGAGGGGCATTAGGGCCACAACGGAGGCTAGACAGTTGAGGAAGTTTAAGAGGCATAACCCTAAAAAGTTCTTTGAGGGTACAGATCTGGTGGTAGCTGAGATGTTTCTGAAGAGCCACGAGAAGGTTCACAACATCATTATTGCTACTGAGGAGCACATGCGAGCTTCCATTTCTTCGTCGATGTTGTTAGGGGAGGCTGATGACTGGTGGACTACGTTGGTGTCTACCAGAGGGGTGCCTAAGGACTGGATATATTTCAAGACCCAGTTCAATCTGAAGTATTTTCCTCTACAGTGATGAGGGAGAAGAGGAATGAGTTCTCCACGATACGACAGTTCATAAATGAGTCTGTCATGGCATTTATGGGACGGTACCTACAGTTGCTACCCTATGCTAGGGGGTTCTGTAGACAAATATGTTGACAGGGTCTATTACTTCACTACGGGTTTGTCGCCTGAGATTGGAGGTGTGGTAGTCTCCATAGAGCCAGAGACATTGTAGAGAGCTTATGAGCGGAGCTTAACTAGGGAGAGCTATTTGCGTACATCATCCAAATGAGACTAAACTTATTAAACAGGAGACACGTTCCGAGGGCGAACATGACAAGAAGAGGAGGAGAATAGGCAGGGTTTCAGGGACATTAGAACCCAGAGTAGTGGTTCTGTTGCACCACCACCACGACCTGCACAAACTACAGTTGTTGCACTTTACTGCATAGAGTTTTACTTGTCAACCACCACAGGCTACTCGACCTGCATATCGTAGCAAAGGCGGTATTCTGAGAGTAGGGATACAGGTAGAGGAGGTGGACAGACACATACACAGAGGTCTTGACAGACATAAATTCTAAGGTCTGGTCAGACTCAGAGACCTTCACAGGGACGTGGGCAGGGTTAGACATAGGGTCGAGATGTCATCTGGATCGCGAGAGACGCGTACTTGCTTCAAGTGCAGTCAGATTGGCCACTTTCAGCTTTAGTGTCCATTGCTGATGAGAGCTCAACCACAACATCATCATCAACAGCAAGAGAGAGTCCAGGTTGTTGTTGAGCCAGACCAGGGAGTTTATCGCAATCTTGTTGAGGGTATGTCTTTGATTTGCGGTACTTTATGCATACCATGTTTGGTTCATGTTCTACAATTTCATTTATTTCTAGACGCATGGTAGATGCATTAGGGTTGAGACCCACTAGGCTTAGTAGACCCTTGATCCTTAGAAAACTGCTGGGACAAGATATACCTGAACTTATTGTGTGTTGATTGTTCGGTAATTATAGAGGGTCACAATTTGACTGCTAATTTGAGAGTACTAGAGTTTTTAGAGTTCGATACGTTGTTAGGCATGGACTGGTTAGGAGCTTATCATGCCCATATTGACTGTTATGGGAAGATTATTACAATTCCGTTAGCAGATGGTATGAAGATCGATTTCAGGGGACAGTTGCTTTATTACCGATCACCAGGGGCAAGGTGGCCACGAGTAGTGAGACTGAGATGATTGCGAGTGTCATAAGTACTGTTGAGAGACTAGAGATTAGTATTGGAGACGTGCCGGTAGGTGTGCGAGTTCACAGACGTATTTCTTAAGGATCTACTAGGACTACTACCGCCGAAAGAGATAGACTTCATCATAGACTTAGTCCCTGGGATTAAACCCATTTTTATACCGCCGTATAGGTTGGCACATTGAGAGTTGGAGGAGCTTAGGACTCAGTTGGACGAGCTATTGGAGTTAGGATTCATTAATCCTAGTATGTCACCGTGGGGTGCGCCGATGTTTATGAAGAAGAAAGACGACAGCCTAAGGTTGTGCATTGATTATAAATAGTTGAATCGGTTAATAATGAAGAATAAGTATCCGCTTCCTCGCATCGATGATATTTTTGACCAGTTGACGAGAGCGCAGTGGTTTTCGAAGATTGACTTGAGGTCAGGTTATCACCAACCCAGATTAGGGCTGAAGACAGGGAGAAGACTACGTTTAATACAAGATATGACCATTATCAGTTTACGGTCATGTCTTTTGGTTTGACTAACGCGCCAGCTATGTTTATGGATCTCATACACAAAGTACTAGGACTTGTTTGGATAGATTTGTGATTGTGTTCATTGATGATATCCTTATCTACTCTAGGACTTGTGAGGAGCACAAGGGACATATCCGGATAGTTCTACAGACTTTGAGGGACCACCGGTTGTATGCCAAGTTTAGTAAGTGTGAGTTTTTACTTCCAGAGGTTAGATTTTAGGGGCACGTGGTTGGAGCTAGCGGTGTTTCTGTTGATCCCGCGAAGATTAGAGCAGTGATTGACTGGCCTACTCCACTATGATGACACAAATCACAATTTTCTGGGTTTAACTAGGTATTATCATCGTTTTATGCAGGATTTTTCCAAAATTGCTACACCGATGACTCGATTGACTCAGAAGAATGCGAAGTTTGACTGGGATAAGAGTTGTGATTAGGCATTCTCTACTCTAAAGGAGAAGCTGACGACTGCACCAATTTTTGCATTGCCTGAGATAGGGAAAGATTTGGGAGTTTATACTTATGCGTCAAAGGTTGGGTTAGGTTGTGTTCTTATGCGATGAGGGCAAGGTTATTACGTATGCATATTAACAACTCAAGGTTCACGAGAAGAATTATCCGACGCATGGTTTAGAGTTGGCTACTAGTGGTGTTTGCGTTGAAGATTTGGTGACATTACCTGTATGGTGTGTGGTTTGATCTATTCACTGATCACAAAAGCTTGAAGTAGTTATTCTCTAAAAAAGAGTTGAATTTGAGACAGAGACACGTTGGTTAACGTTCTTGAAGGATTATGACTTTTTGCTTGAGTATCATCCTAGGAAGGCTAATGTAGTTGCTGATGTTTTGAGTAGGAGAAGATTTGATGTTGATGCGTGTGTCACATGACTCACGAGTATGCGTTACTCGAGGCAGCTGAGATGATGAGTTCAGTTGATGTACCAGCTACTACCAGGAAATAGAATTGTGGTCAGATAAGGATGCAGACTATTTCGCTTTAGGTGGTTTTTAAGGGATAACAGACTGATGAGTTGTATCAGTGGTTCAATAAGATGTCTGATAGTTCAGATTTTCTAGATTAGAGTCGGTCGACAGGCGCATGCTTGAGGTATCGAGGACGACTGTAATTCCATTGATGGTTGATTTGCGCACTGATATACTTTAGGAGGCTCACCATTCGCATTTTTCTGTTCATCCGGGTTGGACCAAGATGTATGCTGATATGCGACGCCTCTTCTGGTGGCACGGGATGAAAGCCAATGTTTCGGAGTTTATATGAGCGTGTGAGATATGCCAGATGTGAAGGCTGAGCATAGGCGACCTAGAGGTTTACTGTAGCCTCTTCCCATTCCACAGTTGACGTGGGAGCACATTGCTATGGATTTTTTCAGTGGTTTGTCTTGATCTCTCGTGGACATGACAATATTTGGGTAATTATGGACAACCGACGAAATCTGCACATTTTATATCGCTATCCATTACACACAGGGTTGATAGATTTGACATTCTTTATGAGCGTGAGATAGTCAAATTGCATGGAGTTTCGTTGTCGATCATGTTAGACAGAGAATCGCAGTTTACTTCGTTGTTATATTAGAGTATGCAGGCTCAGTTTGGCACTAGACTTGATTTGAGTACGGCGTACCATCCACAAACAAATGGACAATTTGAGAGGCTGATTCAGGTGTCAGAGGACATGCTCAGGATGTGTGTACTGGAGTACGGAAGATCTTGAGAAGAGTACATTCATCTATGTAAGTTTGCGTACAACAACAGTTTTTAGGCTAGTATTGGCATGGCATCGTTTGAGGCGCACTGTATGGCAGACGTTGTAGATCACCATCGTGTTGGGCGGAGCCTGATGATGTAGTGATAGTTGGGCCAGAGATTGTTGTTGATTATACTGAGAAGGTACGATAGATTCGTCAGAGATTGAAGGGTTCTCAGAAGAGACAGAAAAGTACTATGACAAGTATCACAACGAGTTACAGTATATGAGGGAGCCTATGTGTATTTGAAGGTTTCGCCTCTGAAGGGTCAAAAGAGGTTCGGAATCAAGGGAAAGCTTGCGCCTAGGTTTATTAGTCCATTCAGGATTATGAAGAGAGTCAGCAAGGTTGCTTATGAGTTAGACTTGCCGCCTCAACTCGCTGAGTTCATCCAATTTTCCATATCTCTATGTTTCGACTAGATAAGTCAAGCAAAGGATGATGACCGATGGTAGACTTGAGTCAAATTGACTTGCGTGATGATGTTACTTATGAAGAACAACCGATTCAGATTATGGACAGGAAGGTCAAAATACTGAGGAACAAGAATATACCTTTGGTTCTCGTTAGGTGGCAGCACCACGGAGACGAGGAGTTGACCTGGGAGTAAAAGTCCTACATGCGCGAGTACTTTCCTCATTTTTTTTGATTCCGGTAAGTCGTTACTTTGAGTTAATTATTAGTTAAATTTTGAGGACGAAATTCTAATAAGTTGGGATTACTGTAACGACCCTCAAATTTAATTGGTGACACGTGTCCTATTTTAGGACCGTGACATGGTTGTCGTGACATGTCATATTACCCAAGCCTCTGAAGTCGACACTGAGGCATATTTTATTTTTCGAGATGTTTGTTCTATGATTTATACCCGCATGTGAATATAGTATGTCCTAGTGCGTGATTTGGTTTTTTTATCACACCGGATTTGTATGTGAGATTTTGCCTAAGAAAAACGTGAATTTTTAGATAATCGGGTGAATTACGGGTATACAAAACACATGAAATGAATTATTATTAAATTGTGAGGAAATTATGAAAATTAAGAAACTGTGGAAAAAATGTGTATTAATAACATAGCCGAGGTCATTTGATTGAAATAAACAAGATAAGGTGTGACTCGCGGTGCGAGTCGAGATGCGAAACACCGGATAACTGGAAAAGTTGAGGTTAAAACCATGCATGTGAGTGTCCAAATGGAGTCATTTTGTAGTGACCCCAAATTCCACATTGGTCCGCCACGAGAGGCCACGCGGGCCCACAACTGATCACGTACCCGCCAGCTGTGTCCCATGCCCAATTATCCATTATCAATCAATTTCCTTTGATGTTATTATCCATTATCCTCAATCAATTTCTAACAACATAAAGATTAACTTTTTTATGAGCATAATACCTAAGTGGAAACCATACCAAATGTACATATACATATCATTAGAGATCCTCAAGATATCAAAAATATGACCTACAATTTATATGCAGGTCATATCTACCTCTCAAAACCCAAAACCCAACATAAAACAAGAAAAACAAACAAACATACGAGTAGGAATAGAGCATCAATCTACGTAGTCCTTAAGCTTGCCCTTCCCTCGACTCGTACCAGGATCTGCACTCAAGCCATCACAAAAAGTAGATGACGAGTCCAGAGTGAGTATTTCCAAGGAAATTTACCAAGTAATTACGTAAATAAAATGCTGGAATTTAAAACACTATAAATAAACATGCGGAACAAAAGAATATAGGCAACTGTAAAAGATCATCGCATGCATAAATATAGTAGCGAAGCAAAGTACGTGCACAGAAAAATCAGACTAAGTCATACTTCGGGCTATTCCCTAGGCACGGCCCGTGAAAACACCTCTAACGGGTGACCCTGGACCCTCTAGGTGGTCGGCGTACATCCACGACGCACCCACACAAGCCTATCATACCCGGGTAGTCTATTCACTGGCGTATGCCTAGACAAGTTCTATGACTTAGTGGACTCTATGCGCCGTAATGAATAAACACCAGGTGGGGAGTGAACTCAACACCGTAAAGACGCCAGGTAGGAGTAACTCCACTACCGTAAAAACTCCAGGTGAGAGTACTCAGCCACTGTGAAGCAATAATGAAATAAAGTAATGAATAAATAGGACTGAATTCAAATAAATAGAGCAGTAAATACTAAAGTGAAGTTCAATTAGGATACTACACACCTCAATCCGCACTCCGTGTCCCAAAAACCAAACCCGGTTCAGCTCCAATAATACCAGACAAATCAAATTATCATCCGAATTATACCTATTACCATTTATCATTAAATTAGCTTCAATTTAATATATTATGTCAATTTTTCGTTTTTCGAGGCTAAAACCCCGACTATATCTCGCCAACAGTTCGAGAAAATCTCAAAATTCCTTTACTTGATCAAAATATAATTTTTCTAAAATTTCTCTATTTTCTATGAATTTTCCAGATTATTTATTTAGGGGCGGTTCGGCCTGAACCGGGCCGAACCGGGTTCGGCTCAACCGAAACGTAACCGGTCCCGTCAGGCCGAACCGACCCCTTCTTCTTCGTCTGTTCCAACAGAAGAGATTTTCTTTTTCTTTTCATTACTGGGGTTGGTTCTCAACCCAACCCTAGCTCGAATTGGCAGGGAAGATTACTTCCCTTCCTTCACCACTCTCGGCCATGGCTTCTGCCATGGCCGAGCTCGCTACTCCTCCTCAACCACCAATCAATCTCAATGAAACAACCACCACAACAACAACAACTCACCTCTTTGGTCTATTTCTCTTGTTCTTTCTTCTTCCTCCTCTCGATCTCCCTTCTTTTCGGTCTTTTTCTTCTCGTTTTTTTTTTTTTTTTTTCTCACGTTTTCGATTTAACGAAGAAGGCGGTTAACGGGGAAAATGTCCAAAATGCCATTGTGCCCATTCACTTTTTCTAAACAACCACATACCCTTTTTGGTAATTTCACCATTATTTATTTATTTATTTTCTGATTTTCATATATATATATATATTAAATTACCTATATATATTTATAAATATATATACACACCTATATATTTTCGCGCCTACAATTTCGTCGTTCGCGCCAACGAGCGTACTCGGGCGTGCACACTACCGTACCACCTACGTGTGTCGACCACGACCCCGCGTGTCCCTAGGTGCCCACCAATTTACCATTTTATCACATTTAATTCATTTAATGTGTGTAATATTTTCTTCAACTTAAAATTTCGTCTTTAATCTATCTGGTACCCGCGTCGACACACATATCGATGTGAATACTCAACGCACCATCTCACACATCAATTTAAAATATAATTACACACATCGCGATGTCGTTAACCTATTTTAACATAAACATCGCAAAATTAAACAAAACAACACACCAAAATACTATTTACCTAATACGGCCGTACTTAAGCATCACTGTGGGACCCACGAACGTCCCCTCTGGCGTCCACGTCTACAATAACGTCATAATTAACGACAATTACTAATTGGGCCGTTACAGTTCTTCCCAACTAATTTGAAATTTTGTCCCGAAATTTAAGTTATAATAAACACTCACCAGTAAATAACTGAGGATATCTCCGTCTCATAGTCGACTCGAGCTCCCAGGTGAGACCTTCAGTCCCATGATGCTGCCATCGTACCAACACCTTCGAATCTCCCTGTTCCTCGAGTCCGTATCCCGCGATCCATAATCTCTACAGTTGCTCTTCATATGTAACGTCAGGACGAACCTCAATCTGTCTAATATCCACCATCAGCCTCGGTCCTGACTTAGCTAACTTCAACATAGACACGTGAAACACTGGATGAATGCACGCTAACTCTGATGGCAACTCCAACCTGTATGCTACTGTCCCAACACGTGTTATAATTCTGAAAGGTCCAATATACCTCGGTGCTAGTTTCCCCTTGATCCCAAACCTCTGATGACCTTTCCAGGGCGAAACCTTCAAATACACCAAGTCATCTACATCATAACTTAAACCCTCAAGATACCTATCAGCATACTTCTTTTGCCTATCTTGAGCTGCTTGCAATCTCAATTTAATTTGCCGAATCTTCTCGGTATGATCAACAACTTCAGGTCTAATCACTGCCACATCCTCTGGTGCTGCCCAACAAGCTGGTGATCTGCAGGGTCTACCATATAAAGCCTCAAATGGTGGCATACCAATACTCGCCTCATAGCTGTTGTTGTACGCGAACTCGCACAATGGCAAATACTCTTCCCAAGCACCTCCAAACTGCAAAATGCATGCTCTGAGCATGTCCTCTAATATCTATATCAATCTCTCTGACTGACCGTCCGTCTGATGATGATAAGCCGTATTAAACTGAAGTCTAGTCCCAAACTGCTCCTGCATGCTCTCCCATAACTTCGAAGTTAACCTGGGATCTCTATCAGACACAATAGATATCGACACTCCATGTAGCCTAACGATCTCTCGCTAAAAAATAATACTTAACTGAGGAAACGAATACTTCATCGATATAAGGATGAAGTGTGCAGACTTCGTCAATCTATTAATAACAACCCAAACAGCATCATGATGCCTCATAGTCTGTGGCAAATCACTAACAAAATCCATCGTAATATGCTCCCATTTCTACTATGAAATGGGCAGTGGCTGTAACAATCCAGCTGGTCTCTTGTGCTCGGCCTTAACCTGCTGACAAATATGACAAGCCCTAACATATGCACCCACATCGGCCTTCATCCCTGGCTACCAAAACAAACGTCGCAAATCATGATACATCTTGGTCCTGTCAGGATGAACTGTATACCGCGAACGGTGTGCGTCCTCAAGAATGCTATCATGTAGTTCCTGCACCTTAGGTATCCACAACCTACCCCTGTGTCTCAAGCACTCGTCTGAACCACCAGACCAATCTGTGCAATCCGGATCCTGAACCAGATAACTGAAGCGAACAAAATGTCCGTCAGCCCTTTGCCACTCAGCGACCCTCTCTAACTACACAACAGGAATACGCATCTGGCAACAGTTATGAACATCAGCAAGAGCATCTGACAAACACAACACCGTCGCAGCCTCCAGCAATCCATACTCATGTGTCATTTGTCGCAGCACAATTTGACTCTATACCGCTCCGGCTCAATGCATCAGCAACCACATTCGCCTTCCTAGGATGGTACTCAATCGCGAATTTATAGTCCTTCAGTAATTCCAGCCACCGTCTCTGTCGCATGTTTAGATCCCTCTGAGTGAATAAATACTTCAAGCTCTGATGGTCTGTGTATAACATGAACCGCTCTCCATAAAGATAATGTCGCCAAGCCTTGAGCGCAAACATAATTGCGACTAGCTCTAAATCATGCACTGGATAATTTTCCTCGTGGGGTCTCAATCGCCTCGATAAGTAAGCAACTGGGTGTCCATCCTGCAGTAACACGCATCCCAACCCAGTTTCGGAAGCATCTGTGTAGACCGAGAAGCCTTTCCCTACCACAAGTAAAACCAACACTGGCGCAGAAGTTAACTTCCTCTTCAACTCTAAAAATGCTGCCTCACACTCTTCAGACCACTCAAACTTGACATCTTTCTTGGTTAACCTCGTCATCGACGCTGCAATCAAAGAAAAATCCTGCACAAACCGCCGGTAATAACCCGCAAGTCCCAAGAAACTACGAATATCTGAAATTGACTTAGGTGTCCTCCAATCAATGATTGCTCGAATCTTATCTCCATCAACAGATATCCCTTGACTACTAATGACATGCCCGAGAAATTTCACCTCACTTAGCCAGAAAGCACAGTTGCTGAACTTAGCGTACAATCGGTGCTCCCTCAATGTCATCAAAATATCTCTGAGGTGTCTCTCGTGCTCCACACGAGTCTTACTATATATTAAGATATCATCGATGAATACAATCACATAACGATCCAAAAATGGCCTCAATACCCAATGCATCAAATCCATAAAGATAGCCGGTGCATTAGTCACCCCAAATGGCATGACTGTGAACTCAAACAATCCATAGCGCGTGCTAAACGTCGTCTTCTCGATATCACTCTCCCGAATCCTCAACAGATGATAACCAGATCGTAAATCAATCTTCGAGAAAAACTTAGCACCCGCCAACTGATCGAATAAATCATCAATCCTAGGAAGTGGATAACGATTTCGAATCGTCACCTGATTTAGTTTCCTATAATCTACGCACATTCTCATAGAACCATCCTTTTTCTTAACAAAAAGGACTGGTGCGCCCCAAGGAGACATACTAGAATGAATAAACCCTTCTGTAACAACTCCTCTATCTGGGACCTCAACTCTCCATGCTCGGACGCTGACATTCTATACGGTCGGCTGTATATCGGCTGCGTCCCCGGAATCAACTCAATAATGAACTCAACTGCTCTAGGAGGTGGTAAACCTGACAAATCGTCTGGGAACACCTCAGAAAACTCACACACTATTGGGACATCCTCTACTCTAACCTCTGGTCTCAGGTCTGGCTCAACCACCGCCCTAAATGCCTTCATCTCCTGAGTCGTAGCTAATCGACCTCTAGTAATCGGTAAGTCTGACACCGCACCAACAAAAGTAAATACTGGAATTCCCTCAATATCAAATACTACCATCTTACCGAAACAACCAATGTGTGCGCGATATGCCGATAACCAATCCATACCCAATAAAGCATCAAACTCTAAATACTTTAGGACACGGAAGTCGACAGGTAACTGGTGTTCCTCGACCTCTACCACACAATTCTGGAATATCCGGTTAGGGTAAATCTTATCCCCAGCAGCCGTACTGCGGACAAGATGTGGGTCTAAAGTCTCAGCCTATAATCCTAACTGTCTGACCCTACGTCCCGATATAAAAGACAAAGTACTACCGGAATAAAATAATACATGCATGGAAATATCGCAAATAGACAACATACCCTCGACAAGCTGACGAGTCGCACCACGATCTGGCTGTACGACAGTAGGTGTAGCAGCAGCATGAATTCTCTCCCTAGCTGGCTCAATCTGTGGTCGTGAGGATGAAGCTAACATCAGACAATTACTTTGTATATGTCCGACATGATGGCATCTCAAACATCGACGCGTCTCCTGCCAACCCGACTGTGATACTGTCGGTACCTGATCCCTGTCACGTCCCTAAACTCTCTGTCCCCTGCCACGACCTCCTCCATCTCTCACATACTATCGTGACTGCTCCACAGGTGTTTGTGTAGTAACATACACCACCTGCTTCCCATATCCTCTCTGTTCTTGGGATGTCTATCACGTCGACCCTGATCCTGCCAAACTCTCCGTCGACCCTGCACATCCATGGCATACATCATAAGGTACCTGAATCGGTCCATATACTGAGAAACTGACATAGTACCCTGTCTCAGTGTCAAAAACTCCTCTCTCAACCTCAACTGTACCTCCGTGGGAATATACTCATCTAAAAACAGCTGTCAAAACTCCGCCCACGTCGACGGCATGGAGTGAGTGTCGGTGTAGGTAGTCCACCAAATCGCTGCCTCGCTAGTAGTAAGACCACTAGTCTCCCTAACCTCCTGATGTGTGGTCGGCGGAGTAGTAGGAGTCTGTTCGTCCATCATAAACTGCACAACCAACGTGCATTGGATCAAACTCAATATATATACGCGTATAATATGTGGTACAATCAAAACATACACGTATATAAATTTCCTGAATCTACCCGCCTCACATCACTTCCCAACTAAGGCTCTAATCATTCACTTGTGGTTTTGACATCTAAATTTATTAAAGTTTATGCTCTTATTTAGTCTCCAATCAAGCCTAGGGTTTCATAAACCTAGGCTCTGATACCAAAATGTAGCGACCCCAAATTCCACATTGGTCTGCCACGGGAAGCCACACGGGCCCACAACTGATCATGTACCCGCCAGCTGTGTCCCACGCCCAATTATCCATTATCAATCAATTTCCTGTTAACTTTGATGTTATGTGTTAATAATTACTGATTCAAGTTAACTTAGGTTCCTTTAATATCATTTAACCTCAAATTACACAGCGAAAAATTAAATTAACAACATAAAGATTTAACATGTATTTTATGAGCATAATATTTAAGTGGAAACCATACCAAATATACATCATATGCATATTATCAGAGATCCTCAAGATATCAAAAATATGACCTACAATTTATATGCAGGTCATATCTACCTCTCAAAACCCAAAACCCAACATAAAACAAGAAAAACAAACAAACATACGAGTAGGGATAAAACGTCAATCTACATAGTCCTCAAGCTTGCCCTTCCCTCGACTCGTACCAGGATCTGCACTCAAGCCATCACAAAAAGTAGACGACGAGTCCAGAATGAGTAATCCCAAGGAAATTCACCAAGTAATTACGTAAATAAAATGCTGGAATTTAAAATACTATAAATAAACACACGGAACAAAAGAATACAGTCAACTGTAAAAGATCATCGCATGCATAAATATAGTAGCGAAACAAAGTACGTGCACAGTAAAAATCAGACTAAGTCATACTTCGGGTTATTCCCCAGGCACGACCTGTGAAAACACCTCTAACGGGTGACCCTGGACCTCTAGGTGGTCGGCGTACATCCACGACGCACCCACACAGGCCTATCATACCCGGATAATCTATTCACCGACGTATGCCTAGACAAGTGCTATGACTTAGTTGACTCTATGCCCCGTAACGAATAAACACCAGGTGGGGAGTGAACTCAACACCGTAAAGACACTAGGTAGGAGTAACTCCACTACCGTAAAGACACCAGGTGAGAGTACTCAGCCACCGTAAAATAATAATGAAATAGAGTAATGAATAAATAGGACTGAATTCAAATAAATAGAACAATAAATACTAAAGTGAAGTTCAATTGAGATACTACACACCTCAATCCGCACTCCGCGTCCCAAAAACCAAACCCGGTTCAGCTCCAATAACACCTGACAAATCAAATTATCATCCGAATTATAACTATTACCATTTATCATTAAATTAGCTTCAATTTAATATATTATGTCAATTTTTCATTTTTCGAGGCTAAAACCCCGACTATATCTTACCAACAGTCCGAGAAAATCTCAAAATTCCTTTACTTAATCAAAATATAATTGTTCTAAAATTTTTCTATTTTATATGAATTTTCTATGAATTTTCCAGATTTTTTTTTTTTTTTTTTTTTTTATTTAGGGGCAGTTCGGCCTGAACCGGGTTCGGCTCAACCGAGCCAAACCGGCTCGGTTCAGGGCCGAACCGGCCCTTTCTTCTTCGTCTGTTCCAACAGAAGAGATTTTTTTTTCTCTTCATTACTGGGGTTGGTTCTCAACCCACCCCAGCTCGAATTGGCAGGGAAGATTACTTCCCTGCCTTCACCACTCTCGGCCATGGCTTCCCCGATGGCCGAGCTCGCTACTCCTCCTCAACCACCAATCAATCTCAATGAAACAACCACCACAACAACAATAACTCACCTCTTTGGTCTCTTTCTCTTGTTCTCTCTTCTTCCTCCTCTCGATCTCCCTTCCTTTCGGTCTTCTTCTTCTCGTCCGTTTTTTTTTCTTCTTCTCCCATTTTCGATTTAACGAAGAAGAAGGCGGTTAACAGGGAAAATGACCAAAATGCCCTTGTGTCCATCCACTTTTTCTAAACAACCACATACCCTTTTTGGTAATTTCACCATTATTTATTTATTTATTGATTTTCATATATATATATATATAGTAAATTACCTACATATATATATATATTTATAAATATATATACACACCTATATATTTTTGCACCTACAATTTCGTCGTGCGCGCCAATGAGCATACTCGGGCGTGCACACTATCGTACCACCCACGCGTGTCGACCACGACCCCGCGTGTCCCTAGGCGCCCACCAATTTACCATTTTATCACCTTTAATTTATTTAATGTGTGTAATATTTTCCTCAACTTAAAATTTCATCTTTAATCTATCCGCTACCCGCGTCGACACACATATCGATGCGAATACTCAACACATAATCTTACACGTCAATTTAAAATATATTTACACACATCGCGATGTCATTAACCTATTTTAACATAAACATCGCAAAATTAAACAAAACAACACACCAAAATACTATTTACCTAATACAGCCGTACTTAAGCCTCACTGTGGGACCCACGAACGTCCCCGCTGGCGTCCACGTCTACAATAATGTCATAATTAACGGCAATTACTAATTGGGCCGTTACACATTTAAATGAGTTGAATGGCCTAATTAGTGGCTTTAGGATGTCCTTGAGATATTTGTATAATCAATAGATGAGATTCAGAGATAAGAAGGAGATGGTGAGCTCTTTTTGGTCACTTTTTCTCACACTCACACATATAATATGAAAATCTAGAAAGAAAATCCATTAGTGAGGAGGCGTTGTTACTTGGTTAGAGAATAGAGAAACGTAAGAGAGAGGAGGAGATGGTTGTGCGTGGGCAAGGAAAGAGAGAGGCGAAGTCGAGCGCACACATGTGACTAGTGGAAAGGTAAAGAAGATGGGGCCGTTACACCACGGACATGCTATGGTATGCATGGATTGGGCAGAAATGTTATTTTTGACTAATTTTTTGTGTAACTGCGATGGTAAGGATTATGAAATGACTTATTACATCATAGGTGTGAAATTATATTGATAGACCGGTGAGGTAGTGTGACAAGTTTTTGCCTAGAAAAATGTGCTGACGCAGGAACCAGAAGAGTGAATGATGTGAACATTGAGTCGGAGAATGAGTTAACATAGATAAAAACAATTAAATGTAATAAATGACGAATATGGGAGCATGGTGTAAGCCGGATGCATCGTTAAAGTTGCGAACGACGGGTCGGTTTGTTGGGTGTCGGGTATTAGAACGCTCAAGAATGTATTGATTGGTGTATTGCTAGGAGGATAAGACCAAGAGGACCATGTCCACAAATGTGTCACCAAAAATTGACAAATTGACTCAACATTGGCCACAAGATGGTCTTAGGGATGCACACTATACATTAGATGAGTTAGAAGTATAAATATGGGATTTTGGTCTCATTTAGACCACATTTTCTCTCTCCTCTCTCTCTCTTGGATAAAAATTGAGCAACGTTTGGAGGGTGGTGATTCGGAGGAGAAATCGGCTAGGACTCACGTTCTCCTTTCCATTCTCTATGTTTCGACTATCTTTTCTCGAGTTTTGGCGAGGGTTTTCGAAGGGTGAGTCGGGCTCACTAGGTTTTTGAAGCGTTTTTGTGGTTATGAGTTTGGTTTTTGAGCTTTGGTGATGGATTTACGGAAGTTATTCAAGAAAAACAGAAAATCTTGACGTTTTGGCGAGAATCGCTTGGTGTATCAATTTTGTCGGGGTTTATCGAGGTTTTGAACACATATTATGGTTGTTTTGGAGAATCATAGGGCTTTGGAACAGGTTTGGACCACGACGACGGGCCGAGTGGTTTGAAAAATCGACCCAACCCAAAATAGGGAGGACAACACAAGAGGCGCCGTGGAGACGTCACATCTAGGGGCTTACTGCCCTGGATGTTTTGGGTCGCACTGCAGGTGTTAACCCACAGCGGCGCGGACCACGGCATGGAGACCAGGGCCACTCTGCCCAGAGCGTCGTGAGCAATTGCTCAAGGCACGCTGCATCGTAAAATAAAATATAAATAAATTGATAATTAATTGGATTTATGAGTTTTGGGGATTTCATTGGTTTATTAGGATACCGGGGAGTTAGGAGGACCTAATCGAGTATTAGGCATGTAAACCGAGGCAAGAATGAGATTAGACCAGGGACTAATACCAGGTATTGGATCGCGGTTTGAGGTGGTAAACCCCTTAAGGAACACACTTGAATATTTATTTCCTGGTTTTTCATTTGATCCAACTATTATTGTTTATAGTTGTACATTCTTTCCATGTGCTTACTTGTTTCACGGTTGGCTGTTTATTTTGCCATTGAATTCTGGTTTATTTCGAGATGTGTGGGCGGACTTGGGTAGGCTGGACAATAGATATAGACTCAGGTGACGGACCAGTGGAGGAGGAGGGGAAGCCCACTGGAGGGATCCTAATATCTGGATTAGGGTTCAATCCTGCTACACGACACAAATCCATTTGGTTTATAGTAGTTAATTACGTATGCGTTTTATGCCTGTTTAGGCCCAAAAAAATCCTTATACACAGCTTGGGTGCCTTTAGTGTGTCTCTATATTAATTACTTTACACCATGGATGTACGTTATATGTGTAGTTTTTATTTATTTATTTATTTATTTAAGGTGTTACCATATACCATGGTCATATATATGATTAAAAAGATCAAATAATCCTGTTGATAAAAGAAATTAT
Organism: Stephania japonica; assembly: GCA_039657345.1. Taxonomy (NCBI): domain Eukaryota; kingdom Viridiplantae; phylum Streptophyta; class Magnoliopsida; order Ranunculales; family Menispermaceae; genus Stephania; species Stephania japonica. The sequence continues at coordinate 44,002,131 of CM077560.1, read as the reverse complement.
TTGATAGTCCTAAATTAACTTTGGTCGAAGTTAGGATCGATATTTCTATATAAAAAATTGTCTAAACTATCTTGAACAAAGCTATTTGGTCTCAATTTAAATTAGTAATTCTTTAATCTCTTTGCGACTTAAGTACCCATCCTGATGCCATCACTTTTACCAATTTATTCCACCACAAAGGAAAATATATATCTCAATGGCGAGGGGATAAAATTGAAACTAAATAGTTTAGAAAAAGTTTTTCTTCGGGGTAAATTTAAGACTTCTAATCAAGTTTAGGATTGGAATGTTTAATCAATTTATCCTACACCATTTGCTGATTAATTAAAGCAATAATATTCCTACTAAAAATTAAACAACAATATTTTGTAAAAGGAACAAGGCTATCAACAGGGTGAGGCACACTAATACTCTAAGGATAAGAACTGAGGATTATTAATATTTTAAGCTCACATAACGACAGTGTCCAAATTAATTAAGTGCTCATCATGTCTAAAATAAGGAAAATGAGCTAGCTATATATATACATAATTTTTTTTGAGGTAAGCTGTGTACAATATTATGTGGTAATCGTATATGATTAATCTTAATATATGTAAAATAATAAACCTCTCTCTCTCTTGATTTGTTGCGTTTGAAAACTGAAATTCAATTTCAAACTTCAATTTTTATGGTGCTTAATTTCTTTCACTGACTAGAACGTCGACAAACTTTAATATCTAATAAATGACTGGCTAGACTTATCACAATCGATCTTTTATTATTTAAAGCACTTGATAGGTTTGCTTGATGATGTGCCTGGTTAATTATTTAGGTATCATCCAATCAATTATTAATAATACAATGGGGTGTCATCTGACAAAATTTATATAAAATGTACAATTGGTGCATGTACCTACAAAAAATCTTAATAAACATTGCTGCTAAGGTATCACAATCAGTTGAGCAACATTTTTTTTTTTTTTTTCATCTTGGTGCTAAAAAGCTTTAACTGTGTAAATTGGTGTTTAGCAACGAAGGAACATAATACCAAGAGTCCATGGATCATAAATTTAAGGAAAATGATTTGGTGACCTGTTTTGGAACACTTAGAATGGACACAGTTGATGGCCATTGATTTGTGCATCAATGTTTGGGTGCACTCAAATCGATGTGTATTGAATGAACACAATACACATCAACAACTGGTGTGCATTTTGAGTGTCCCAAAACGTTTAGGGTTGTTTACAGTTAGCAATGCATTAAATTACTACTGTTAATTCTTCAAAATCTTATTCAATTTAATTTATGTACAGTGTTGTGCAGTTTGATCAGTAGTACATAACTCTACTACTGTTACTCCCATCAATATAATTGTTACAGTTAGCAATAAAATTAGTACTAACAAGTTGTTTGATCTCCTCAATCTCATACTCCAAAGGGGTGGTATGGTCTGCTGACCCCCACAACTGGCTATGCAATGCTGGCCTTTGATGACCCCAGTTAGTAGAATCACTAATATTTCCTCCAAAGTGATATTCAATCATGCTCCTCTGCCTCTCTTCATTGCCATAAGTACTCCCATCAGAGGAACTACTGCTTGGCTCACCCCCAAAAATTGGAATTGTGTGCATGGGACCCACCAAGCTTTCAGCACCAGTAATAGTAGTACTTGTACAAGTATTAGTAGTGCCAGCTGATTGGATTGTTGTTTGTGAAAAAGAAGGGAAGGGCAAAGGAGGAATATTGAGTGATGAAGAAGTTGAACTTGATGAATTCATGGCAATCCCCATTAGTTTCTTCTTGAGCTTGGTGTTCCAGTAGTTCTTGATATCATTGTCTGTCCTTCCAGGCAACTGTGCTGCTATTATTGACCACCTACACTTGTATCAGATATATGCTTAAATTAATTATGTTACATATATATGTATAAATTATATAAGCTCCATTATTAATAGAAGACACATGAATTTTAATTATTTAAAAAAAAAGAATGCTAGATGGGTATTCATGATCATATGTATAGTTGAGGTGATTAAATTGGAATATATAGTAGTTCTGTATCAGCCTTGATACAAATTAATTAGTTGAGGTCGGCTACATAGAACAGTAGTGTGATGATTGGCATATGAATGATATTAAGTATGCTTTGGTCTAGAACATGTTCTTGAAAAATCACAAGTGAAAGAAAAGTGAAGATTAAAATTGTATGCATGTGTATACCTGCTACCAATGCTATGAAAGAGACTGCATATGATCCTGTCTTCCTCATCAGAGAACTCCCCATGTTTTATGTTGGGCCTAAGATAGTTCAGCCACCTCAATCTACAACTCTTCCCACATCTCTTCAAACCTATGTATAATAAATCAACCAATTAATTAATCAATCAAAATAAAAATGAAATCAAAAGAATAATCAATAAAAATAAGTAGTAGTACCTGCTTTTTGAGGGAGAGCAATCCAATTGCCACCAGTACCATTTTTGTCTATGAAGTCTTTGAGCATGGCATCCTCTTCAGGTGACCATGGCCCTCTCTTCACTTTTGCTTTGTCACAACATGGAGCCCTCCCCATGTTACTCTCTCCGCTTCCTTCTATTAGAGCTAGTAATACTGTTTTAATTTTGGGAATCAATCAAAAGTCTGAATGTGTTGATTTTGTTGAGACCTCATTGGGAACCTGCTAATAATCTTTCCATGAAGATGCTCTGGTTCCTCATTTGGACAGATAAGGCCTTGTCTTTGGAGAGCTATATGAAGATATATATTTAATGAAACATATAATAAAGTCAAAGTGATAGCTAGCTAGTCCAGTACTTTAATTTCAAATTTCAATCAACTCTAGGTAGACTTGATCACCGGGGTGCCCGGCCAGTTTGCGAACAAATTATTGGACTTTGGTAGTCATTTTTAAGAAAAGTCCGACCCGGACCCGAGCCCAGTTAGGCCCGCTTTCAAGTAAGTTAGGCTTGAGCCATCTTAAAAAGCTTAACCCGACCTGAATACAAGTTAGTAGCATATTTAAAAATAATTAGTGTTATAGATAGGATTTGATCTTGGGACACAATGATCACATTGAACCATTTTTTTTTTCTATGCATAACAAAAGAATATATAATATATACATAGAAACACAAAAGTCATTGAAAAAATTCAGAAAAAATTTATTAATTGAATATAAATCATTTATTTTTATATTTTTAATATTTAAATATTTATATATGGGCTTATGTGTTGGGCTTGGGCTTGGGCTTTGTATTTTTGACATGGGCCAAGCTTGAGTCTATAAGTAGGCCCGCATATATATGGTGGGTTGGGCTTGGGCTTGGGCTAAAGTTCGTAGGCCCGAGGCCCGACTTATGAATAGGTCTAACTCTAGGTTAACCTTCTCTTTAATTTGCTTGATTACTAAAATGACTCCCTCCATCTTCTTTTATTTTTATAATTATTGGATGACCCAACCTTTTTCTGCCCCTCCTAATTAACTTTGGTTAAACTAATTCCATGGAAAGTGATGTAGGAGAGAATATAATCTGCCTCAAAATTTGTGCAAGCGCATCTCGAGGTGAAGCTTTAAATAGGAAGAATTTCGTAGATTCCTTCGATATTTAGGAATCGGTGATAAAATTGAATTGGTAAAAAATCCAGCCAAAAAAGAAAAAAATTGAGATTTGCCAAATTTTACTAAAATAGGAAATTCAGAATTGGCAAGATCCCGATTGGAAACCAACAAGAGGTAAACCCTAAGGCTATAAATACGCAAGCAGATCAAAAAACTAGATATGATCTCTACTTTAACCCTAAATCCTCCATTTTCTAAGCCCTTGGTCTAACTAATTAAGAATCAGAGTGTTCTCCTCAGAAGCCCCCGCTTCGGGTTTTGTTCTGCAAAGCACAAGGAAGGATCCTCGATGAGCGCCTCGAGATTTGTACAATTCATTGTTCTAGAACAAAATGCGGTTAGTTAATGCATCAAGAAATAGTCGTGCACCCTAACCCCATAAACTGAGAGAAATCAAGGAGATATAATGCAATTAATTACCAAGAATTGAGTCCACAACCTTTGCTTTAGTCCGAGTAATAGCGCTCGTTGCTTTACCACGACTCCACTTCCCTTAAGGGCAGTTCTCTTCATCTTATTAAGCATTGTATACAATGACACTCCAAATTCACATCCAAAGTCGCACTGGACGATGTCACTACAAAAAGAAAAACATCTTTATGTTGCTAATCAACATATATTCGGTCTTTAATCCAGTTCTACAACGGATTAGCGACGAAATTTATTTCCTCTCTAATTCGTTGTCGCTAATTAGTCATCAACGGAAATCAGGTTATTTTGTTGATTTCAAACGGATCAGAGACAAATTAGAGACGGATCAGAGACGAACCTTCTTCCAAGGGCGAACAGTTTGGCTTGCAGTCAGTCGCTAATCAGTTTTTTATTAGAGACTGACCTTCTTCCACGCATGGCATGCGAGCTCATGTAAAAATGGGTATGCATACATAGTTTTCGGTGCATAACATGTGAGGTGTGTATCCCAATACGCGCATGAACAACTCCAAAGACGTGGACCCGTACACCGCATAACTCATTGTGACTTTGGGATGATTAATGATAGCATTTTCCATTATGGAATTATATAAACTTGATTACTTTTTTTCTATACTCTCTCTCTCTCTCTCTCTCTCTTTCTCTAAAGGAATCCAAAGTCATAATGTCACACTCAGATTAATTAATCAAAATATACAATAAGTATATGGCAAAGACAAGCTGTAGGCATATCTTAATTATGAGATTAAAATATACAATAAGTATATGACAAAGACACGCTGTAGGCTTATCTTAATTATGAGTCCAAAAGTCATCAGTCGTTAATCTCATATTTGATTTTAGGAGGCAAGAGAAGGCCTATATAAATAGTGTACGTACAGTTAGGTTTCTGTACATATCAAAAACTTGTGTGGTTCAATTAACACAATATATGTTGTTGTGTGCATGACTACAATTTCAATTGTGCATGTTGCTGAGACACAATCATACACACAACTTATTTTGAGGAAATTGTTTTGGAATCAAACTAAACCAATTTATTTCTCAAAAAAATAAAAAATAAAAAATCAATGTAACTCAATTTGTAGAAAACCATTTGATCTGCATCAAGATATGTGCAATTTGTATCTCCGTGTATGTCAACAAATTAACTCATGAGTGCATATATGTCCTTTCTGTTGTTAGTTAGCATTTCAAGAGAGTATGTAAATCGTATGAACTATCAACAAGGATTAATTTGTCAAACTCAGGTGAGATAGTAAAGACATCACTTGTCAAAAAAGTAAGACCTCAGAAGATCATTGTTCGATTCCCATTGAAGTCAAAAAAAAAAAAAAAAAAAAAAAAAAAAAAAAAAAAACAAGGATTAATTGATATAAGTACCCTGTTATATAATGATATAGAATATATCAAAATTTCTCTGCTTGTTCACTCCTCACTGCCTAACTCTTGGACTTTTTTTTTCTGAGCACTTTTGGACCGTTATAAACCCCATCTAGTGATGAATCTTTTGCACGCGGCACATACTCATATAGGAAAAATATCGAAATTTCAAAATATATATATATTTTTTAGGGTGGGTTGTATTCTTGTAAAATAGTCCGAAATAATGAACACTACAATTTAAATATTGATAGGGCTAAATAATTTTGATACCTATATAATGTTGTTGAAGTCCTCCAGACATACATTAGGAATGCATAAATAGATGAAACTTAACAAATCATTACAAAAAATGATAAAATGACTTATTTTCAATGCACACCTTGTCTTTAAGCCATTTATGACTCTTTCTTATCTACCTAGGTGTGACTCCTCACATCTGACAAAACATCATAAATGGTTAAAAGATAAGGGACGTACGCCCAAAGTGTGTGTTGAAAAAGTTATTTTATCATTTTTCAATCATTAAAGTGCAACATCTTTACCTTCCTCTTTTTTTTTTTTTTTATCATTATTTTTTTTCTGATGATTGGTGCATCCCTGGTTGGTCCCCTCTTAGCTACCAACGTAATTGTTGAATGTTAGGGGAGCCTTGGAAAATCTTGTTGGTGCATGGTTAAGCAGTGTTTTATTAATCATCATGAAAGTCAATCAAATTAAGGCCTTTCTGTCATTTTGATGTAAGGTAATGTCGCAATTAGTACTTAAAATAGAACCTAATTACAAGAACTCAAGTCAATGCAAGTTTAACATCAATATTTAAGAAAAGTTTACATTTATAATAGGCCATGTGTCATGTGATGACTCAACACTAAGACAGAAACACTATATGTCACATTTATTTATTTTTATTTATTTTTGAAAACTATGTCACATCTTTTTGACTTTAGATTTAGTGCAAACAAACAGACATGAACATGGTTCCAGAAAAAAGTTACTAATTAGACATCAAAATGGCCAACGATGTTCCACTTCATCATATTTGTTTGGGTCACGTGCATTTAGGGAGAAAAGCATATTCGGAAAAGGTTATTTGATCAAATCTTGTCATTTATTTCAAATGGCTATGCACCACAGCGCGAGAGTTAACTTGGACCACCAATTGGCCTAGCGTTAGGGCAAAGGCGTGATTATGCGAATTAGACGCACAGTCTTGAATTTGATTTCCCACGACAGCCAAATATCAGGCCACTAGTAGTCTCTTTTCATAATTTTTAGGATTCATGAGACTTGTCAAACAAGTGTCTAAATACCTATGTTTAATCAAAAAAATAAGAGAAAAAGAAAACAATGCGAGAGTTAAGACAATGATTAAGGCCAAATTTTAATTATTACTTTTTTTAGGTCAAGTTTCAATTAGTGTTCGAACTGTGGTAGTTGCATAGTGGGAATCGAACCACGATCTCTTGAGGTCTTGCATAAAATTCAAAAACTCTAAAAAAAAAATTTGATTCACTTTTGTGATTTTTGTTCTTGAACCATCGTCGATCCTCTTAACAACTGACGGTGGTTCCAATCAAATCTCTTTTGCTCTTTATTCATTTAATAAACAATATATCTAATAAGATTTGTAGAGATTGATCCATCCTTATTGCGGTGCATCTTCATTAACCGTATTGCGTAAATTTATGTAGCGTGATGGATTGATTTATCTTTAGTTTTTACTTTATAGTTAGTTTTCTTCCATAGTTAGAAGTCTTTGATTTGTCTTCTCCTTGTTGGAAAGTTTTATTATTCATTTTGTGGTTCTAGTACTTTTGTGTATTGTCATGAGTTTCAACGTTGTAGAGAACATTCTCTAATTATCAAACTGTTTGAATTTCGAAAAAAAAGTCAAATTAATGACAGTTTGTTTGCACAAATAGGATTAGCGAATCAATATACTTGATTCTATGTCTGGTCATGTATTGAGCCATGAATGATTAATGAAATTTTGATTTCTTTTTTAAAAATAAAAAACTGTGGTAGTTGCATTATTCGTTAATAAACTTTCTTTGGGTTTTTGGAACCGCTCTTATTAAAGTTTCTTTGGACCATGGAGATGGCGCTGCTGTCAACCCTCGTGGGATTAGTCGAACAAGAATTAGGAGGGGCCGAAGCAACTCAGACCCACGGGTACAAAAAAAAATAATAAATCCATGCAAAATTTTAAAAAAGAATAGTAAAAAAACATTTTCTCCAAAACCGTCTCTCCTTCGCTCCAAAACCTTAAAAAAAAAAAATTTAATTCACTTTCGTGATTTTTGTTCTTGAACCATTGCCGATCGTCCGTCGATCCTCTCAACTATTGACGGTGGTTCCAATCAAATCTCTTTTGTTCTTTGTTCATTCAATAAACAACAGATCTAATCAGATTTGTAAAGATTGATCTATCTTTATTGCAATGGATCTTTATCAACGGTGTTGCGTGAATTTGTGCGACATGCTGGATTGATCTATCGTTAATTTTTACTTTATAGTTAATTTTCTTTCCTAGTTAAAAATTTTTGATTTGTCTTCTCCTTGTTGAAAAGTTTATAGCACATTTACAATCAAAGTAATTACAGTTCTTTTAACAAAATAAAATTAACGAATCAATATATTTTTTTGTGTCGTGCCTTTAATAAATAATAAAACTTCTATTTTTCTTCTTCAAAAAAAAAATTTAGGTCAATAACCCACATTTAATTTATCTCCATAATAATTGTGTGACAGCCTAACATTTCAGCTTTTTTTGACTTGAGCCTCCTTATTTTAGCGCCTAATATAGCTTATGACAACAAATAAAAAGAAACAAAGAAAGATAGAAAGCTTGCGCTAAAAAAAAACAAAGATAGAAAGCGCGCTCTTGTATTTGAATGTACTCCAAGACATAGCACTATAAAATGAAGATCGTATAATATATATTATATAAACAGTTATATAACCTCATTTCTCCAAAAAAAAAAAAAAAAAAAAAAAAAAAAAAAAAAAAAACAGTTATACAATCTCACTAAAAACGCGTCATCACCCGCATTAAATAAGGTGGTCGACCTGATTAATTTGAAACAGAGATCTTACTGTTTCTTTAAAAAGAAAACCGAGACCTTATTGTTATATAAATCTCATACGCTAAATATATACACTTTTTATAAAAAAAAATAATACGTCCATATATTCGATGAAATCATATGTACAATATTGAGGTTCTCAAAAAAAAAAAATCGATATTAAGGAGAATTAAAGTGGCAAAAACCAGTGCCACCCGATAATTTAAAAAAACGTGCCGACTTTGTACATTTTTTTTTTTTAGGGACTTTGTCCTTTCTTTGATCAAACAAGATCATTCTTATAAAAAAAATAAAAAATCACACAAGATCATTAACCAAATTATAAATTTTGTGTAGGACCACTCATGTGTTCCCCATGTGCAGCCGCCCATGAATGAATTGAGAAAAAGAAAGGAACCTGCTAGGTTCCCCCCACACGAACACACACTTGTCAATCGCCCTTCAATATACCTCGAGATGCATGTACAACACAAACACACACACAGATATATATATATATATATATATATATATATATATATATATGTATAACTGGAGAGCATATTGAATAAATGAAAGCGTTATGAATTTAAAATAAAGGAAAATGTTGTTGCCACAGCACGGATACAAACAACCAACACGCAAGCGTTGTCATCTATTGATTTTTACATAGGGATGTATGCATAGGCATCCTATGTGTAAGGATTTTTTTGCACATCTGTCTCTTGGTGATAAAAAATCTACACTTTTGACCTCCACCTCAAAAGATTTGCAATTATAAACCTTTTGAATAGTGTTATCAAATCGACGAATTGAACCTTCAATTCAAGTAAAGCCATTGTGTAGAAGCACACGTTCCTTTCTAAAGGCACATTTTGAAACGTGCTTTCAGTTGCTATGCTTTATCCTAATTTTCTTAAGTGGCAAAAAAATGTCAGTTAACTAGTCAAAGAGGTTATAAATACAAAACTTTTGAAGTGAGGTCAAAAGTGTAAATTTTTTACCACCAAGAAATAGATGTATAAAAAATTCCACTAACACTGATAAGTACGTGTTGGTGCTAGACTGCTAGGGCACACAACAGGGTCCTAATATGAAAGGCTAAATCATATGAAATTGTATTCTTTTATTTTTTACATTTATAATGATATAGAAAGATCACTCGCAATAGCCTTTTATTTTTGTCTATGGTTTCAAGAGCTTCATATTTCCAAGTTTTTTACGGTCTTGTTTGTACAGTAAACAAAGGGTGGCAATTTTTGCCTAGACCGGAGGAGTCAGTTTTGCCCAGCTAGCCAAGATTAGAAACAGTTCAAAACCTACAAACAATGTTTTTGCCAATCCGCAGTTTACACAGGTTTTTCTGGTTCAAATCATGAATTGATTCAGACCCAAATCATAAGGATTGCAATGAGACCCAAATCAAACAAAGATCTCAATTTCAAGTCCTAAAAATGAGACCCAAATTAACTAGAGGCACCACCTTTGTAGACCTACGTTCCTTGAATTCAAAATTAGTCAAGATAAAGCTCCAAATACCCTAACAATAACCTGAAGGGTAAAAAAATTCAAAATGGAGCCAACATGTACTTTATGAAGTTTTAGACTCTTACTCGCATGAACAAAGCAGCTTATCAGCTAGTTTAGAAAATCAGTCGTGTTTGGTTAGTAACTGATCTTTTAATATCTAGCTGAAACGTTGAATTTTGAGACGTTGTTATTAGTGTTTGACAATATAAACGTCGTTTTAAGGTTCATGCCTCATTTTTACCCTTATATTTTGTGCAAATGACATATATACATGAAAAATTATTCCATGTAATATCATTTTATTATATTAGATGTCTTTTTATGTCACTTTGTGTTTATCAGCTACTCAATCAATTAATTTTTCTAAATGATTTTGATTGATCAGTTAGATTACAGCTTTCAGCTATCTGATTATCAACTTTCAGATGGATTACCAAACATAGCCTTAATCATTAATTCTTAAAAAAATAGCTATGACGGCTAAAGTCTGGCCATCAACAAAGAAAAATACAAATGAAGTTGTATTCCACAGTTTCTAAAGAAAAGACAAGGAAAAAGTCCAACGATCCATTTTTCTACCCACACCAGTGTGAACAAAAGATGTCTTCAAACTTGAAACAGAGCTTGGGATATTTTGTAGTAATATCTAATCGATTAGTCTTTAATTAAGATATAAAAAAGCAAACTATCTATTTCTTCTTTTGACTTTTGCCGTAGTTGAGAAATACAGGCAAATGAGAAATACCACCTTTGCAATTCAAAAAGAGGGAACAAAAAGTAAGGGAAAATGTAGTGCGTAAGCAAATTGATGTTTATTTAAGGGACACTAAAACCTAGGCGACGAAGTTAAAAATTGTTTCTGCAGGCAGTGTCATAGAATTAAGAAGATTGTTAGTTGTTATGTTTCCCACCTCAAGTCTTGACAGGCAACTGATGGTGGCATGGTTGGCCAACTACGCTGGTATTTGTTGACTAAGGCACGGCTTAAGCTCGACTAATTTCACAAGAGTTCGTACGAATCTTAACCAAATGCCCCCCTTGAACTTTATATTTGTTTAGTAAGCCATTTAGGCCAATTATGCAGCTACGCTAGCTTGGTAAGGACAGTGAATCAGGGATGTAGTAGATGGGTTGCCAATTCAATCACAACATCGAATCAACTTATTACAGAAAATGCTGTCGTATATGCTATCTCATCCTCAGAAAAATGGCGGGTTGTAGACAATAAGCATTGCTATCTCAAATCTTATACCACTCATTTCAAGCCTCACAAGATGAAAATTTTACTAATCACAACTCAAGATCGCAAATGAATACACAGCAATCAGAGGGACCAAAGAGAAGCAAAGTGGTAAACGATGGCCATAATATGAACAGAAGGCAAGCTCTCGATAGAGACCATCAATCAATAATCAAACGAGAAAAACTAGAGAAACAAAAAATAAAAAGAAGCAAAACAAACAATATCACCTCACGCCGACAACTGGGACTAACAAGGGAGGCAGGTGCAGGGCGGGATCTTCCAGGAAAATGACCTGCGAGTAACATTATACCATTGAGGGATAGCCATATATGGATTCAGCAAGGTCTCCACTCATTCGTCAATGGAATGGTTGCGGAAGACAATTGATGTGCGATAAAATCAATCGGCTTTTTTGGCAAAGCTAGTGGAACAATATTTCAGATACACGCTCCCCAGCATCATCGGGTATATCTCTTCCTGGGACCTTGACTTTTAGAAGATTAGAGTATCTGTCAAAACCATAAGAATACTTCGTTAGTGTCATAAAAGTTGAAGGTTTGAGAAAAGTGATTGAAGGATCAGCATCACTTACTCTGCAGCAGTAAACAAGTACTCATGCTCCGTGATGAAGGCAACCAAGGCCTGAGAGCAGGAAGTAGAGGGTGAATCATAAGCAATATATCAAAATATACTAAGCAATCTAATGAAGGAAATGCAGGCTGAGATATTCAGATTTGTTTTTGTATCACCGAAGATCTTTGCGATTTGTGAGCTTCCTTGAACAATTAAGAAATTCTCACTATGCAAATAAGCACCTACCTCAAACGGCAAGTTGAGCAGTTCATAGTAAGTCCTGACACGATCCAATCTCTGTCGAACTGCTTCACTGTTAATAGATGGTATAGCTGCAAGAGCCTGCAACCGGAAACATAACATTAATAGAGCAGAAGACAGATGAGCACATAAGACAACAGAAACTAGAGAAACATGTTGGTCAGATACATTCAGAATTTGCCAACACCCACCTGTTCCAATGCTATAGAGTTCCTACATATCTGTTGGACCCCGAAAAGGTTAATTGATTGCATGTCAGCCAAAGCCTAGCAAGACAAATCAATTCCTCATAGTGAACAGCAAGAAACTAATTAAGTGGTATCACAATTAACTAAAATAAATATACTTTTGACATAAAAAGAAATCCTGGTGTATTTCCTAAATCTACAGGTACATAAGCATGCAAACCTTAATCGATGTGTTTGCCGCAATGCTACAAATTCCACCAAATATATAGTTACGCTTTGCATCAGCAACAAAAGGTGCCATTTCTTCGTCTCTCCGTGTTATCTAACGAGCAAAAACAAAGAAAACTACTAAAACTTCATTCTACAAGAATCCTCCTTAATAATTGCATTAGACAAAACTTCCAAAAAGATGTATCAATTATAACTTCAAAAATAAATTCTTAGGACTCAACCTTAAACAAATATCATTATTGAGAAGATAAAACATGCCATTCAGTCTGTAAACATGCCATTCGGTCTATGCTTATGTTAAAACATGTCATTCATTCTAAATATCAACAATTTTTGCAGCTGTGTACATTTACAATATTTAACATAAGCATTCTAGCTGAAAAGGGTAGAAATCAGCGGGTGATGTTTAGAATGCAACTCTTTTTCACCTTCCTTTATATCCATATTGATATCTAAATCCAAGAATCCGCCAACATATTTGGCTTTCCTGATGGCCAAGTTTTCTAGGGACTTGGCAACATAAACAAGATGAACATGAACATAGAAATAGAATCATAATCACGATTCTTTCCGACTGAAAATCCTAAATGGAATTTCTTTCTTTGGCAATAAAAGCTGCTTTAAAGGTACAATCAATTAACAGATGAAACAAAAAAGTATGCTCAATTAACTACTGAAATAAGAGTTGGTTCACTAACTCAGCATAAATCTTGCATAAAAGAGAAAATTGGGACATTCTCCAGCAAAAAACAACCAGACATTCCTTAAAATTTTCAAACCTAATTTTTATGCTTTGTCTAGAAGTAAATCCCCATAAGCCAAAGTATCTCTAGTGGGATGGATGAGGCATCACTTTCCAAATGCAAGGTTGAGGGAGGTTGTGAGTTTTCTCATGTTGAAGTCAAAATTGTTGGTTTCTTATTAAAAAAAAAAAAAAGAAGTAAACACCCATAAAGGATATTGTCCATGTCTTTTCTTCCAGCAGCAAGCAACCAAAAAGGAAAAGTAGAAAAGAATTCTACTTGCCGATGTGACTCTAAACAAATGCCACTTTTGGTTTTTAAAACCTACTGTTTTTAGGTACTATTGTAGGCATTGTCACCCTGCTGTATTATCTTAGTATGAGATATGCCTATTGTTTTTAGGTAATATTGTAGGCATTGTCACTCTGCTGTAATTGCTATCTTAATATGAGATATGCAAGATGACAATTCTCAGTTATGCTAATTTCTTTAATTGAAATCATAAGGCAAAACGTCCGCCAATTTCTTAAATGGAACATAATGTAATAACAGACATCTGTTTCTACCTGAGTAATAGCACCGCATTATGCAGAAAGCCACTAACCTGTGCTGTAAGGGAAATAACAAAATCATCTGGCTCTTCCGCATCCTGGTCCTCCAAGTATTCTCTACTGGTCATTTCCTGTTCAAATAATGAAATAATTGCAATTTCCATTATTTGCACTGACAAATTTTGTCATTGCAAATTCTAAACCAAACACTTTAAAATGTAACAGATGAATTGAAACCTTATGATCTAAACCTGCATATGGAAAAGAGTCTCTAACTGCATCTCGACGCGAAGAACCTTCAGGCAGTCAATTGCCAATTTCCTATAATCCTCAGCAAATGATGAAAGATCCCTGGAATTGACACTGCTAGTTCGCCTATGGTGCCCAGCTTTATTTTGATTCTCTTCCATTTGAGCAGACGAAGAAATAGATGTTTTCCCTAGCCTACTTGTTGGAATAAAAGTGAAAATATGTAAGCAGAAAAATGTTGACATTGTTCAATGCTTCTGATATTCTCAAAACTAAGATGCTCAGGTATATTAACAACTTTCATTTGCAAACAATGGAACTGCTCAAAAGGGAATAAAAATTGCCCGCTACCAACTGGAAAATGTTTAAAGGCAGAAGAATTCTGTTCTCTTTCTGGATACCAAGAAAACTTTTTGAGGTACAAATTGCAATCATGGCACAACTCACAAGTACTAATAAATATTTCCACAAAAAGAAAAGAAAGAAACAAAGTAGAGGCGTTCTCCACAAATGCATTGTCATCCACAACAAGACGTCAACTAGATAGATTTAATAGGGAACGTTAGCATATGATAAGTCCCTAATAAAGGGTTATTTGGCCATATCAATAGTTTAGATACATTATTAAGCTTATAAATAGGTTTGAGTTAATGGTATTGGATATCTAGGAGTTCGAATTGTATGAGGACACTCTTTGAGTGGCTTTTGGGAGAGAAACAACCTCTCGAATTGCTGTCTATCATTTAGTATGGTATCCTATAGTTTTGATCAATGAAATCTCTTTCTATATCTCTCTAATTTTCTGATTTGCTTCTTCTACTGCTTAGTTTCTTGATCGATAGAAGAAACCCACTTAAAGAATGTCCCCAAATACAATTCAAACTCCTAAATATTCAACACAACTAACTCACCCTATTTATAACCTCACTAATGCATCCAAACTATTGACATG
Source organism: Stephania japonica (assembly GCA_039657345.1). Classification (NCBI taxonomy): domain Eukaryota; kingdom Viridiplantae; phylum Streptophyta; class Magnoliopsida; order Ranunculales; family Menispermaceae; genus Stephania; species Stephania japonica. Next base: position 43,987,126 of record CM077560.1, on the reverse strand, counting down.
ACCAAAACACTCTTGATTAAGGACTTGGCAGGATCCAAAGAGGGACTCTAATAGAAAAGAAACCACTCAATAGATGCTCAGAAAATCAACATCACATCAAATGCAGGGGTCTATTTAACAGATGTTATTTTTTCCAAATTCCTGCACAAGTTATTTGACCTTTTATTAAAACACTCTCAAGTGTAGAGTAGGGAAGTGAGAAATTTCATTTAATTTTGAATAAACGATTATGTTTCATAAATAATTGATAAAGCATAGACTGACAATCATGACCATTTGATTAAGATCTAATAATCAAATTTTGTGCTTTTTTTTAATAAATACGATATGGATCATAAATGTGTGATAAAACTAAATGCACAACACTACTGACTATTGGTGGAAATATAGTCACCGTGACGAGGAGACTTTCAATGGCACCACTGTCAAACTATCCTACATATTTGTTTACCGCTGACTTTTAATCCAATTGTCAGTAGTATCATACGTATTATGTCGCCATCCATTTATTATTAATGTATAACAATAAATGCAGAAAATTTGACCATCAAATCTAAATCCAATGATCATGATTATCGTTCCCACAGCAAGGGGACTTTTCACGTTCCCATTGTTGCAACACCTATATATATACACACCTACAAATTTGTGTGTGGGAGGGGTGGACAAAGGTATGAAAGCCTATATACATACATATACATGCAACAACTCAAGAGTAATATACAGACTCATTTAGATACGATGCTGATACCTTTCAATGGAATCTGCTACGTATTCCAGAGAATCACTGAGAGAAGCCAGCAATATGAGCTTGCTATCATCACGAATCAGGTTCTCCTGGAACAGAGAGCAGTCATGGAAAGTACAAAGTAAAGTTATTTATCCTCATGCAACATAAATCATAGGTTGTTAAATAACTTGGCAAAGATAAGAGAACTGCTATGCTCTGTTACTTGAGAGAAAGAAAACAACAGAACCTTATCCATCACTCATTAGGTATATTTGATAAAATAGATTTTTCCACTAGAATATTTTTGTATGAACAGTTAAAGAGAAAATAATTTAAAGCATCTTCTTTCGGGTGGGAAGCAGCAATAATACCTGCTTGATTGGACGCAAACTCAATAATAAATCACTCATCTCTGTCTCTGTCTCTGCACTTTCAGCATCAACAGCATTATTTTCAAGTATTACTGGACCAGATGAATGTGGCAGACATGCACTCGCAGGATCAAGTCGCATCAAACCCTCGACGTCATGTCTTCCGATCAGCATATAACTCAGCTTTTCAAGAACTGCCTGTAAAAGACCAACAAACAGTAAATAAGCAATTTTTTCTAGCAACTGCCAGTCTGCCATACATAAAAATTCATCAATTTATCATCTAATTTAATGTTTAAGAATTCCAAACAACCCTTTATCAAAACCAAAAAAAAAAAGACTTCCAAATAACCTGAAGTTGTGAAAAATATCTCATGGCCTGACATTAAGTTGTCATGTTGCATTTACCCACAAATATTATAAGAATGTGAGATTACAGGATCCATTTTTTTGTTTTTCAATTGACGCACATGCATGCATATGAATCATGGTATCTAACTGCCTGAAAATTGAGGGAAGGAACGAACAATTTTGCAAGGTTGGAATTTGAGTCGAACAAGGTAGAAGAACAGTTCAAGAGCCGCAAAGCTTGATCTGACAACACTATGCAGCAGTTAGTTGGAACCAGTTTTTTTTCCCGTATTTTTTCTTTTCAATTTGTTATCAAAATTCACAGAAGCATTTGTTGTCATTGATGCTGGGAGAAGAAAAAAAATACTGGGCAACTGTAATCAACAATCAAGGTTAGAAACCAGCCAAATCAACTTTGCATGTTTCTTTTAAGATATACTTCATATGCAATTGCGACGAGTAATTCATAATCCTCCTCTTATTACTACTAGGAACCTAAATGGATCCTATTAGTTAATAATAGTTTATATAGTTCATATAAACACCAATCAAGTGCTAGCATCAACGGTTTGGTATGTGGTCACCCATTCATGAGTTTTTTTTCTTTTTTTATAGGAAAGATACCAACTTATTACCCTTAAACATGCCCCATTGAGGATTCAAACTCACACCTTACCCATTACCCCATACCAAACCATTGGACTACCCCATTGGTTGGTACCTGTCCACGAGTTTGAGGTTTCAAGGCACACTGTGTGCAAGGTTAAGGGAGAAAAGTTTGTTCTTTATAGAAAAAAGTAATAGTTCATATAAGATGCCAATAATTGCTTCTATCACTTGATCAAGCCTACGGATCGTTAGTCGGAATTCTAAGAAGGATGTGTGAATAGGATCTGCCTTCATACTTTACTCTTAGCCATATTGACCAGATCTCAGAGACATAATAAATGGATGATTTAATCTCCAAGGAAAACTCCATGCAAGAATTCATTTAAATGTCTCCGTCAACATAAAATATGAACAATATTCCGTTTTACGGTTTTGGAATTTGACATCTATTAACGCAACTATTTGATCAAATGGAGTTTTACCAAGATGGATGTAATTTAATACCATTAATAAACTTAAAATAGTTCGAAGCCTATGATTTCCATCCTAAAATCAGTTCAACCAGACAGTTCTAAATTCTGGAGCTTCAGGCAATGAATTTAGGGTGCCGCTATTTGGACCCCACCTTTTGCTTCTTGTACCTCATTTTTGAATTTTTACTTCGTTTACCCCACTTTTTACTTAATTTACAACAATTTTTTTTCCAAAATTCCAAAAATACCCTTGCTCACCCATACCCCATCACCCTCACTCCAACACCCCTTAATCCTCTATATTTCTCAGTTTTAGTCATTGTAGAGTGTTGTAGGAGTGTTTTTTTTGTTGAACAAGGTCGGATGTGGTCGCAATGTGTCCTAGACACGAAAAAGTGTCACCCGCAGGATTCGGTCACATAGGGCCGACACCTCTGAAGAGGTATCGGCCGACTTTAACCGCGACCTCTAAAGAGGTAACGGTCGAATCTGACAAAGGCCTCTAAAGAGGTGTCGGTCGAATCCGACCGAGATTGTGAAGAAATCTCAATCTCAGTGAGTGATGGAGGGATCCAACTGAGACCTCTTTAGAGGTGTCGGCCACACAGTCGACACCTCTTAAGAGTCGTCGGCCATGTGCGTCAAATCCCGCAGTCAACAAGAATGAACAATTTTTTTTTTCAAAGATCCTAAAAAATACATGAAAATGACAAAAAAATAGTGGGTTTTGCTCGGAATCACTTGATATTTTCGATTCCATCAAAATTTTGTACTCAAAATATAAGATTTAAGCTCCAAATCGAAGCCCTAAGCCTAAAAATAAAACCACAAACAATACCGACTTAAAAAAAGAAAAAAACCACCAAAAACCATAAAATCGACACTAAAAGAGATGAAGAATGCACCTGCAATGTTGAATCGATGGGGTTTCGCTTGGATTTCGTCAGATTTGGATTGGTGATGAGAGTGTGGTTGGAGAAAGGGGTGACTGGGGTATGCGTGAGTAAAAACCCTTTATATGGAAGTGTAGTTGGGTCATTTCACAAGGGTGGGGTAAAAGAAGCAAAAAATGGTGTCCGAATAGCCGCACCCTAAATTTAACATATATGGCATGAGATTCAACAGAGTCCTAAAATCCTTCATGGTTGGGAATAAAGTAAGAAGAAAATCCAATCTCATACTAGTGCATTTTCTAATTTTATGAAATTGAGAATCATGGTTCTTTTGTACCTAAAAAACGCTGGAAATGAAACATTGAAATACGTCATACTGATAAGTTTGGAAGCATGACCATTAGCATCAACTATAAGAACTATATCAAGTATTTGTTACAAAATGCAAATGAGGTATACGAAAGTTAATCTCCAAATTAAACAAATAAATAAAACATGCCTCCATGTATGATGTTCGGCATCTTTCGTATGTCCTTTCAAGGAATGTTTGCACATATTTCACAAGGTCACTGGAATATTTAGGCATTGCCAGTGCCCATCCAAGAACCTAAATTATAAAGAAGTCATTAGTTCAGCAGTTCAAAAACTACTGCTGGAAATAATTGAAGAGCACATTTAAGTGCACTTCTTCAGGGCTTTTCATATCAAAGTTACCTCTTTAGCCAGGAAATCAATAGCCAGAAGACCTTGTAATACAGGGCGTCCCTCTTCAATTGATGGACTATAGGTTGAAGCAGCGTGTGCCCGTGGTCTGAATGCAGCAGGGCCTACAGGATTGAAGTTGGTATTTCACGTTTTGAAGAGCAAAACGAAACCTAATGCTAATGCATATAAAGAAATGGCTTAAAGCTATTTGTAGCCTCAGCCACTTTAAAAGTAAGAAAATCGATCTAGAAAGGCATAGTAGGTAAAAGAGCCTATAAAAACTCCGAGTAGGTAGTAGAATAAAAATATACATCAAGCAAGAGAGCCATTACAATTTTAAGTTACAGATCTGCTAAACTTTGATAATTGAATGGAAGTACTACAACATTCAGATAAAAATCAAAAAGAAAAGAATTTGTTCTTTAGATATTTAATTATTTATGAACCTCCCAAAGACGGGAGCATTCTTCTGGAGTCTAGAAACCATAGTTACAAACCCTATTTTCTACTTTGAATTGAACTTAAGCAATTTATGAATCAAGAAAGAAGAAAACAAAATAGCTAGTGATCGGCTAGCTACTATAGACTACGGAGTATTGGTAATCCAACTAAATTGACCAACTTTCCGAAATTGTTTCCAAATATCCAAAGATTAGGGAAGGGCGGTTGTGGTGGTTTGGTCACCTACAAAAACGGCCTACAAATGCCCCTACTAGGAAACTTGACTCAATAGAAACTAAAGAAATTTGACAAGGTAGGGGTAGACCGAAATTAACTTGGGACGCATTAATTAGGAGGGATTTGAATGGTTTGGAAAGCTCACCATCAATTGCACTAAATCAAGCACAATGGAAGAGTTTAATCCATGAAGCCGACCCGATTAATTTGAGATTGAAGCAATGTTTTTGTTGTTGTTTCCAAAATCCAATTTCACAAAATAATTTAAGTAACAAAGTGTTCATAGGAAAGAGTACCAAATACCAAGGTTCGAAACTTCGACTTCGCCCTTAAATTCACCCACTCAAAATTTGAAATTATTTCGGGTAAGTTAACTTCGATGAGGGGAAGTTGTACAAAAATTCATCAGACGGAAGTTAATGGAATTCTATTTTAAATGCTAAGAAACTCAAATTTTTCAATAAAAGATATTATAAATACAAATAATTAAGCAACTATAATACATTAAAATACAATATAATTGTATCATACATTTATTTTGAAATACAACATGCAATTTGCAAAATGTGAGATGTTAATTAGATGTATTGTGTGAAAAACTTTTCAATAACTTTATTTATCTCTCTATCTCTATATATCATAAAAATGCACTAGTTTTTTACACAAAATATCAATACTTGCATAAAATATATACATAGATTATAAATTTGATTTGAAATTTGTATTTTAAAAGCTAGTAAAAATAATTTTTTCTTATAATTTAAATAATTATACTTCTAAATATATGAAACTATAAATGTTACCATATTTTTAGTCAATGTAAACATACTTAGAATGGAATATGATCATATTCCATTCATATCATGATAGGAATATTATCATATGACATGGTAAACTTAAGAGATCGTTCATTGAATATTTGAATAGAGTGCACCCCCCATCAACACAAGTATCGAGAAACATCAACAATCAATATGAATAGGCTTTGTTTTTAACGAAAAAACAGAGAGGAGAGAGAACCACATAATGGCTCATCAAATCATTGTTAAGAGTTTCTCGGTCTCTGCTTAGCTCGCATTCTTCTTCTTCTTCCACTCTCTCACCATCTTGCGTGGACTTCTGTTGTTCTCCTCTTGCGTCACTCTCGATCTTCTCCAAGTTTTTAGTCATTGTGAAGAGTTCTCGCTTTCTCTGCTCTACCCCCATTAAAGCTCTAGTTTCTATTCTCATGGTAAAATGGGTGATGTAAAGCAGCCATAAGGGGGTTTTGAACGACATGAATCTCTACGAATAGAAGTGCACCACATAGGCAGATATGACGTTTAAACTTTTTCTTTTACTTATGTTAGGTTTTCTTCAAATCTGAGAATATTTGGCCAAAATCTTCAAAGTTTTGCAAATTTATACATTTTGTTTCAACTTCGTCGAATTTTAACGATTTATAAGCGATTTTTTGCATTTTTTTCACTGCGCTTGAGTTTTGCTTCGCTGCCTTGTTCATCAACAAAATTCAACCGAACTTTGGCAAATTTTGTCGATTTTTTAAACCTTGCTGAGTACTAGCAAACTACATTGATAATCTCATAATATGCAATTAATTCTTAGCCTAAGAACCAATCACAAACTTGTTCATTTAGAAAGAAATCTTTTTTCACAAGGACTTGAAAGTACAGTTTTTTCCCTATAGGAAAGTAGGACTTGAAAGTGATTGATAATTTTTATATAATCAATCCAAGAACATTTCAACCTAAAAGCGCCAAAACCACGCCCATCTAAGGAATTGTTGATCTTACATACATGACCTGGCAGTCTGATCATATAAAGAAACATACAACAAGGAGGAAACATAGGCATGTTGTAATCTTAGTTCATCAATTGTAAAATTTTAGATGTGGTTTTGGGTATGCCTTTTCGTTTCAACTTCTTATGGTAACTGCATGAGTTCTTTTATTAGAAATGGAAGCACGCAAATGAGCAAGGAGAACATGATTGATGTGCATCAAGATCAAAGAAAGAGAATACACCAAAAAAATCAAATAAAGAGCATGAAATTTATTAAAAATGCTTTAAAATTGTGGTGCAATGGGATTTCCTCCACTACATGTGAAAGAGAACCATAGAATGAAAATATAGTACATGAAATAAATAGGACTCCCATATGTTCTACTACAATCCAACTATGTTGAGTATTTCATTGAATGGAGATAAGAACAACACCAACAAAGCGTCAATCCCAAATTAGTTGGGTCAGCTACACGGATCAAACTTTTCCATTGCATAAGATTAATGCACAAAATCAAGCGTTGTCCAAATTCTTTAAATCCTTCCTAATCAATGCATCCCAAGCTAGCTTAAGTCTACCCCTGCATCGCCGGATTTCTTCAGCTCCTATTGAACTCGAGTTTTCTAATTGAGGCATTTGCAGGTCATCTTTGGAGGTGTCAAACCTAGCAAGCCACCACAACCATCCTTCCCTAATTTTGGCAGCAATTCATGCTACTCCTACTTTTCTTTAGATTTATGTATTATTATTATTATATATTTACGAGTTATACCAAACATCCTCTAATCCTCATGCAAGTCCTCTAATCCTCATTTTTGCTACACTCATTTTAAGTATGTTATCACCGAACATTCTCTTACAAAAAGCATAGCTGACCAAACTACATTCTAGTGAAATTCTTTTTAGCTTAGTAGGGATTATTTCGATACATATCACACTTGTTACACTTCTTCCTCAATCCAAGATTCTATGTACAACGTCATCCTTAATATTACCATCTTTTTGTATGATTGATCATAAATATCTAAATTGATTCACCTAAGGAACTTCTACTTCCTCTAATTTTACTACTACATTATCTTTATATCAAATATTTGTAAACTCGCAATGCATGTATGCGGCTTTAGTCTTACTCGAACATAAGAGCTAAAGATAGAGATTAAACACACAAAGTACGGAGATCATTTATGCACCACAACCTTTAAGAACATGGAAAGCGTGAATCAGTGTGGCAAGCAGATTTATGAAGGCATCAAACTAGTGCAAGAGAGGAAAAGAGAAAACAAAGATTCTTCTAGAACCGTACCGTAACATAATTCTTCATTTTTCTTCATAATTAAATCATCTTGTTTTAGCATGAAAGGAGCTGGTTTTTTTCAATTACAGTTGCCGGTTAAGGGCAAGCATGGGTCCTGCCCAGGCTCCAGCTACGGTGATTTCTAGCAACATGACTAAACCCATCACAGATACCATTCACGGGTAATGTGAATAAATCTTCACATAACATTGAAATTTATTCTATATTATTTATGAGAAATGAACACTATAAGCAAACTATTAATCTGAATAACTTCTTTATATAAGTAAGAAAACAATAAACTCGTTCGGAAGAAGCAACTCACTTGATATAGCTTGTTGAACACCTTTTCTATAATCTACAAACATAGTAGGTAAGAAATGGTCCTTCAAAAAATTCTCTACAAAAGCCAGTAACCCATCATTCCTGTGAAAAAAACAATAAATGAAAAATGAAAACAAGACCAGAATACAAACTGCACTACAAGAAACTAACGTAATTTTACAGAAAGACTCAATGAAGTGTAACAGCATGACGCATGCGCTCCACATAAATGATGAAGGAAGAGGATAATTTATTAAAAGAAGTCCCAGAAACTGTCAAAAATTGGAACTAAGCAACAAGTTCCAATGGCAGTTGTGCAGGTAAATTCAAAGGAAAAATCTCCAAATGACAAAACCAGAAACATCAAGGTAGAATACAACCACCAAGAAATATTTCATATGAAAAAATCACTGTTAATGCAAAAAAAAAAAAAATTATGCTAAGAAATTACAACAAAATGTTAAGGCTTAAAACATAAAGCAATAAATCCATGGCAACTTAGAAAAGAAAAAGAACAGAGAACAACACAGTCCAAATAAACATCAGACTGCAGTCTAAACACAAAGAATTGGAAGATAAACAAGACCACCAATCTTTCTGCCAAGCCAATTTTCTAGTCCAAAAGAATAAACCCCAAAAACAAAACTTTAGTCTATTTACATCACCATGTAAAAGATAACATCAGTAAAAACGAAGGACCCCACAGGAGTTTCAATAGCTCATTTGCTTTTGATTTCAAATGCAATAGAGAAAATGAACACGGACACAGAGTTCAGTGGAGTAAGTTTCAGAGCGGAAATCAATAGAAAGTCCAACAAAGGAATAAAGTTGTATAATTTTAAGGCTTTTCTACATGGTCCCCATACTCAAAGAATCACAATCACCAGTGACATCAGGTTCACTCCCCGGGTAAACCTTCCATGAATTTGTCAAATGGTATTGCATACAATCATATAAGGATCATCAAGAATTGCTTTATAGAACTTAAATGCAGTTCCTATGTTCTGCTGACTCAGAATAAAATCCTGGCCAGATCAAGCCAGTGCTCGTAGTACCAGGAGATAAGTTATAAAGCAACAGACATAACACTGGAAATAGACTTCACAAAATGAAATAGATATGAAACTTCATTTGCATCATTGCATGTCATCCACACTCTTCCTTGGCTTTGATGATGGAAATCTTTTCCATTTTGATATAGATATGAAACTTCACTAAATGATATAGATATGAAACTTCACTAAATGATATAGATATCTTTTCCATTTTGAATTAAAAGAGCTCTTCCTACTGGACTTGACATATTGTTGTATTCACTTTAATTTCTACTTTTTTTATCTACAAATTTTCTCTATGAGACACATTTGACCATATTCTTTTTTGAACCGAGTGTCTGGCCTCCACCAACATTTTATTTGTGAATGATTAGTTTTAATGATTTAAGGACAAGGTGAAATAGATTGAATATTTGACGCATGCCGAATGTGTCAATAAAATAATACCTAAACCAATTATTTGCATAATAGTGGCAAATGGTCGATCCTACATAGATTGGTAATCTTTCTAAGGTCAAAAATAACATAAAGGGAAAATGCGGGGTTTTGGGAAAATGATTTAATTAACTAATCTAAATAGCATGAAAAGAAATTAAATGGAGGAAATAGTTTTGAAAAAAATTAATGAAAATACCTAAGTCAAGACATACAAGTTCGGTTCGACAAAAGATTGGATTTGGTCGTCAATCTATGCATATATATGAAATTCAAATGTACCCTAGTGTAGCTATAGAACCGAGCCACGTACCTGGATTCCTAGCCTTCCGCTAGTTGGTAGCGAAGGTACGACCGTTAACTACTTCTCTAAACCCTAGGCTCACACACCTTAGATTTAATGCGATGATTGTTTTGGTCTCAATGAAGGCATTACACCTAGACAACCAGATCACTAGTGTGTCCGATTTAGCCTAGATTCCTAAGGCACTTGACCGGTCCCAAAAGGGTCCAATCAATCGGTATGGTCAATTGTCACAAATATGAGTCTATCACACGAGTACGTATGCGTTTGACCCAATAACAAAGTGTATCAACCTAAGTGCATGCAAGGGCCCTTCAAAATAAAATCAAATCTAACCCTAGCATTCAAACAGTGACAAAAGAAATAAGATTCAAAAGAAAGACAATGAAATCAAAATAAATAGATCTCAAAAATCCATATATAATAATGGTCAAACCTCCCTCGTAGTCTCCCTAGGCTATGCAAATTAGCCCTCCATAGTTGAAGAGAATAAAATACAGGGAGTTAACGAAAATGACAAAGAGGAGAGTATAATAGAAAACGCCACCCTAAACCACATATATTAAAAAAAATTATACCTGCAATCTTTCACAAAGAAATCCATCCAATACAATCCACAAACCCTAAAGCAATTTTTTGTCGTCGTTACCGGGGATTGGTTTTTCTTTCTTTGGTTTTCTTTTGTTTATTTATTTTCTATCTAATTCCTTGTTCCTGACATGTTTGCAAGAAACTTCACGATGCCTCCTAATCCCATAATTATGGTCGATTCAAAGACTCATATTATCATGGTGTGGGGTAGGTATCACATAATGGACATCAATTTTCTAACTCCCAATCTTTTGTACAACAGGTTGAGGTTTGTGAAATTTGTGCGGATTACTTTCATCTTACATATGTTTGTCCTTACGGTTCTAGCAATGCATCGCTACAACCCTACTCATATTATCAGGCCTACTCCACAGATTCTTCAACAAGAAAGGAGATACATTAAAGACATGATGAAAGATCTGATCTCTAACCAAGAATGGCTTTTTCAAAACTTAGATCAACAGTGCCAAGAAGAGAACCAACAATTTCAACTAAGCTCCTCCTTGGAAGGATGATGAAGCAATTACTGACTTATCAACAACAAATGTAGGAGGATTTGCTAGAATTCGATATATAAACTCATGGTTGCAAAATGTGGGAACTCAAGCTAGTCAAGTGATTACTATACTTGAGAATCTGATCGATGAGGAAGAGTTATCTCCGCAACCAATTTTTGACTCTGAGGAGACTGTGAATGTTGTTCCATTGAAAAGTGTTAAGTTGGACAAGTTTTCGTTTGTGGATAAGTATTTGAACAAACCAGAGGAAACACTTGAAGTTTCTTCACATGAGTCGGACATTAACATTGCACAGAATAAGGATGATGACGCAGAGATAGAAATTGGTGTCATTTCTGACAGGCCAAAGAAATAGCTGAAAGAGAACAAGGAAGACCTTTGTTATTGGTGAAACTACCCACCTCTCATACATACTTGTTGAGTTTCACAAGGGGCTGAAGTAAAGGAGCGTTCGCAGATTCTCTACACTACCAACACCTTTGTGTTGGATGATCATGATGAGGCAGTGACATTTATGTTAGAGGCCCCGAATAAGCTCCCAATTCTTAAGAAGGGCGTGCCTGTTCCATTGCCCAAAGTAACAGTGACACCATTTGTTGTTGACATCTCGAAAGGAGATAACATCAAGTGATTAATCACGCTAAGTCTAGCCAAAGACTTGAAAGAAAGGCACTTGTTGTGGAGGCAACACAGCTTTATTTTTTATTTCTTGCATTTATTTCAGTTTAGGTTTTTTTTATGTTAAATAAAACCAACTTGATTTCTTGGATTTCTGCAGGTGTTATGAATATTAGGTACGCTATGTTACCCGGACCCTTTAATCTAACCCAAAGTACCCGTGTCGGACACTTGAAATGAGTCTGACACTTAAAAAGACATGGATACTCCATTTGTAGAGCTCTTTGTATAAAAAGTTTTAAAATGTAAGAGAATAAAAAAAAAAATTAACAAGAACTTTCTAGTGTAGAGTAAGAAATGAAAAATGAGAAAAAAATATAGGTGTATAAGCTATTATATATATATAATATATGTTATTCCATATATATAAGCATATGTGACTCAAGTTTTAGATACTTTTTGCCGAGTCTCCGTGTCCTTAAATTAGAAAATAGGTGGGTCCGACCGTTAGACTCATACCCCCACTTGAGACCAGGTAACATAGTAGGTAAGCATCAGAGGCACGAGAGCACCTTGAGTTTCGTTTGGATTGACTTTGGATAATTTTTTAAGCATAATTTGAGCAATTTTAGGAAGTTAACTGATTATTAGGGTTTAGGTGTTTTAAGACTTGGTTGGAATTTTAAAACCATCTTAAGTCGCCACATTAGTAGCGGGTCTTTAAGTAGACCCCAAAGCCTAAACTCCATTCTACCATCTTGTTGATGAACCATTAGTTGAAACTTGAAAGACTTCGAGCTTGCAAAATTTGGTTGGAATCATTAAAGTTAACTCCTCTACTTATTAGTTCTTGCTCTTGTTATGACGATTTTTGTAACGGTTTGAATTTAATTCGCCGTTATTTGTGACGTATTGCAGACGTGGCGGACAGCTCAGACACCGTGGGACCCACAGCTAGGCTAGAGCACGCCTAGAGTTAGGTAAATAGTTATTTTGTGTGTTGTTTTGTCTAATTTGCGATGTTTTTGTTAAAATAGGTTAATTGACATCGCGATGTGTGTAATTATATCTCAAATGACGTGTGAGATTGTGTTAAGTATTTGCCTCGATATGCGTGTCGATGCGGGTACCGGGTAGACTAAAAGATGAAATATTAGGCCGCAAGAAATAATACACACATTAAATGAATTAAATGTGATAAAATAGTAAATTGGTGAGCGCCTAGAGACACGCGGGGTCGTGGTCGACACGCGTGGGTGGTACAGTAGTGTGCACGCCCAAGTACGCTCGTTGGCGCACACGACGAAATTGTAGGCGTGAAATTATAGATGGATATATATTTATATATATATATAATTTAAAATATATATATATATATATGTATATATAATATATATATATAAAATAAAAAAAATGGTAAAATTACCAAAAAGGGTATTTGGTTGTTTAGAAAAAATGGATGAACACAAGGGCATTTTGAACATTTCCAAATCTAACCGCCTTCATTCTCTTCAATAGATCGAAAGAAGAAAAAAAAAAAACAGAGAAGCGAGAGACGAGGAAGGAGGAGAAGAAGGAGAGGACAGTGGGGGAGTTCGTGACGTCGAGACGTCGAGGTGAGAGGTGTTGGTTTGCTTTTATTGTTGTGGTGTACGTTGTTGTGGTGGAGGTGGTGGTGATGATTCGGTGGTGGTTTGGCGGAGCTCGAGGGCTCGGACGAACTGCGAGAGCATTTCGTCCGAGGAGGAAGACGACTCGGGAGTCGTCTCCCCCTCCCTCCCAATTCCATTAAAAAAAAAAATTTTCTGGTTTTTAACAAAGGCGTTTCACGCCTCTGTTGTGAAGAAGAAGACGGGGGGAGGGTGCACGCACGCACGGGCCTGCACCTGGACCAGGCCCGACCTGGACCCGATCCAGGTGGGTCGAACCGGTGGACCGAACCGGGCCCGATCCGGTTGGGTCGGGTCAGACCTAGTTCAAGGGGACCCACCCCATAATATTTAAATAATATTTTTATTTTATTTTATTATTTTATTTCAATAAATTAAAAAACAGTTTTAAATAAAATAAAATACAGAAAAATAGAGAAAAATAGCTAAAAATTATGGAAAAATTTAGAAAAATTCAGAAAAATATGAGAAATTAGAAAATGGGTTAATAAATGAGTTTTTGGGATTTTCTCGAAATTTTGGTGAGATGTCGGGGTTTTTACCTCGAAAAACGTAAAATTGACATAATATGTCAAATTGAAGCTAATTCAATGATAAATAATCTTAGGTACATTTGGGTGATAATTTTGATTGTCGGGTGATTATTGGAGCTAGATCAGGGTTTGGGTTTCGGGACGCGGAGTGCGGATTGAGGTGTGTAGTATCCCAACTGAAATTAATTGAGTATTTACTTCTTTTGGCATTTGAATTCAATTTCTTTCATTTCAATACTCTATTCTTGGTTATGTTTATATGGGCGGACGTTGAGCGGAGCTCCCTCCGTTCCATTCTTGTGTGTATGTCCACTACACCATAGCACGTGCTACCAGATCGATCTCGGTGAATAGTACGACCCGAGTATCACGTCGTGGCGTGTGTCGGTGCGTCGTAGGTGTAACGCCGGCCATCGAGCGGATCCAGATGCTTGCCCTGCTTGAGTTGGACTCGCCGGCAGTATTCTGTGGAAGAGTCCGAATTATGATGTAGTCTAACCCTAGGGGCTAGGAACACACTTTGAATTTTTCCTATTATTTATTCATGCGATGAGCGCAGTTGCTAGTATTTATTTTCGCATGTTTATTTAATAGCTTTATTTAAATTTCAATATTTACTTTCAGTAATGCTCACTTAATTTCTTTAGGAATACTCACTCTGAACTCGTCATCTGCTTTTTGTGATGGCTTGAGTGCAGATTCTAGTACGAGCAGGGGCAAGGGCAAGCTGCAAGAGTACTGTTGAGCTGAGATAGCCTGACTCGTACGTTTGTATTATATTTATTTTGTTTTATTACGGATTTGGGGTTTTGAGATACTTTATGTATATTGATCTTTTTGGTGACTTCAGAGGTATTTATGGTTGTGTATGGGTTTTCCACATTAGGTTATTGGTTTAGGTTACACATTTATAGTATTATTATCCGAGTAAATGTGTTAGTAAAGCTTCCGCTGTGTTTATTGAGGATTTTAGTATGCTTTAACATATGATTTATTTTCAATACAACTTAATCAATAAATGGACAGTTAATAAGGTTTAAAAAGATAAAATGGAGCATATAATCCAATGTAGAGCACAACTGTCGTTGGTAAGACAGACTTTGGGTCCGCATTGGCCCCTGTGGCGGTCTATTTGGAAAATGGGCCGTTACAATTTTGGTATCAGAGTCTAGGTTTAGGAAAACTTAGGGCTCGAATTTGAGGAAAACCTGATCATAAACCTATTGAATAAGCTTTAGATGTGGAAACCCAAAGGAATTGCCTAAAGTCTTAGTTGGGAAGAAATGACAGATGGGTAGAAATCAGGATATCCGTGTTATGTTTTTGTTTGTATTTTACCTACGTTACACGTATATTCGTACTGAGGCGCATTCTTTGATGCAGATACCGATGGACGGGCAGCCTTCAGTACGACTCAGCCAGAGGTTGGGGATGCTAGCGATCCTGCTAGGTCGACATTGCCGTTAGAGTCGTTAGCGCGGATAGTGGATAATAGATTCGCACAGTTGTTGGATTTATTGAGGACTCGTGAGACTGTGACAACTCCTACTACAGTTATAGCTGCACCATTGGTTACTACTCCTGCAGTTGTTGCTCCCACTACTGCTGAGACTCAGGGACAAACTGCGTTGGTTGTGACTCCTTCGACTACTGAGCAGCCAACTGTAGCGTCTTCATCAGGGAGTTTGATGACAATGGAGGAGAAAAAAATTGAAGGATTATCTTAGATTCTCTCCAGGATACTTTCATGGAGCCGGAGACCCAGAGATAGCCGAGAGGTGGCTACTGGCTCATGAGAGATTACATGAGATGTTACTAATTGATGAGGTGGATAAACCGAGATTGGCTAGTTGTTGCCTGAAATCTACTGCTATATGGTGGACCACCTATAAAGCGAAACATCCTGCAATTACTACTTGGGTTGAGTTCAGAACATTGTTCATGAATGAGTATATACCTATGGAGGACAGGATTCGATTAAGAGAGGAGTTCTTGACACTAGTTCAGGGCGATGTCTGTGACCGAGTATATGGAGAGGTACAGATATTTATTATCCTACTCTATGGATCTGCCAGGGACTGACCGATTACAAATATATTACTTTGTTCGAGGATTGAATGAGAGGATAGCTACCATAGTTGTTTCCAATGGAGCGACTACTTTGGCTCAGGTATACGACAGGTCTCTTTCTCAGGAGACTTATATAGTACCGAGTGCTAGCAGATTGGCAATTCAGATTGCATTGCGAGGTCAGCAAAGTCGTCTAGGTCAGGGTTCTCGGTTTAATTAGAGGCCGAAGAGACAAATGAGAGATCAAGGTCGACAGGGATAAGGCCAGAGACCTCGTAGAGGTACAGGTGATTGGCAGTCAGATCAGGGTCACAGAGGTGACAGAGATCATTGTGATGATCGGGATAGACGCGATGATCGCGAGGTAGCGTATTCTGCGGCCTCTACATCAGTTGATCGATCGAGACAGCAACAGAGACAGGATGGAGGTCGAGGTCAGAAAGGCCAGAGCCGAGGCTAGAGTCAGGCACAGAGTCAGAGGACTACTGGCAGATCAAAAACTCGAACTTATTATCATTGTGGTCAGGTAGGACATCTTATGGCGGAGTGTACCAGACCAGCGCCAGTATCATCATAGACTGATTAGGCCAGAGATAGGGCCCAAATAGCTGCTTTTGGGGTTACACGACGGAGGGAGGCACCGGACGACTTGTTGAAGGTATGTTATCTGTCTGTGATACTTTTATAAATGTTATGTTTGATTCCGGAAGCACACTTTCCTTTATATCGAGACATATGGTAGGATTGTTAGGATTAAATACACAGACTTTAGATACACATCTTGTTCTCAGCACGGCAGCTGGGGATAAAATTTATCCTAACCGAATTTTTCGGGATTGTGTGGTTGAGATTGAGGGACATCAATTACCGGCTGACTTTAGAGTATTAGAATACTTGGAGTTCGACGCGATGCTCGGTATGGATTGGTTATCGTCGTATCATGCACATATCAACTGTTTTAGCAAGACAGTGACATTTCACATCGAGGGGATTCCAGAATTTTCATTTGTCGGAGCTGCATCAGCATTACCTATCACTCGAGGCAGACTAGCTACGTCGCTGGAGATGGAGGCGTATGCGGCTATGGTGGAGCCATAGCCTAGAACGGTGATTAGGGTTGAGGATATCCCAGTTGTTTGTGAATTTCCCGACGTATTCCCTGAGGATTTGCCAGGATTCCCACCACCGAGAGCTGTTGAATTCATTATCGAGCTAATTCTTGGAACTCAGCCGCTTTACAGCAGGCCGTATAGGATGTCAGCATCGGAGTAGGGGGAGTTGAGGACCCAGTTAGAGGAGTTACTGCAGAAGGAATTCATTCACCCTAGCATGTCACCTTAAGGAGCTCCAGTTCTTTTTGTGAAGGACAGCTCGATGCGGATGTGTGTGGATTATAGGAAGTTGAATCAGGTGACTATTAGAAATCGTTATCTGCTTCCCATGATCGATGATTTGTTCGATCAGTTGGCAGGAGCCAAATTCTTCTCGAAGATTAACCTCAGATCGGGATATCATCAGTTGAGGATTCGAGAGGGAGATATTGAGAAGACCCTTTCAGTACGCGATATGGGTTGTATGAGTTTACAGTCATGCCGTTTGGGTTGACTAACGCGCCGGCGATCTTCATGGATTTAATGCACAGGGTGCTCCGACCGTTTTTGGATCGATACGTCATAGTTTTCATCGACGACATCCTGATTTACAGCAAGACTCGTGTGGAGCATGAGAGACATCTCAGGGACGCTGAGAGAACACCGACTTTACGCCAAGTTCAGCAAATGCGCGTTTTGGCTGAGTGAGGTGAAGTTTCTCGGGCATGTTATCAGTAATCAAGGGATATCGGTTAATGGAGACAAGATTCAAGCGATTATTGATTGGAGGACACCTAAGTCGGTTCGGACATCCAGAGTTTCTTGGGTTTGGCAGGATATTACAAGCGATTCGTACAGGATTTTTCCTTGATTGCAGCATCGATGACGAGGTTGACCAAGAAAGATGTCATATTTGACTGGTCGCAGGAGTGTGAAGATGCTTCCTGGGAGCTGAAGAGGCAGTTGACTTCTGCACCAGTTTTGGCATTACCTGTGGCAGGAAAGGGTTTCTCGGTTTACATTGATGCGTCAGGCACTAGGTTGGGTTGTGTGTTAATGCAGGATGGACATCTAGTGGCCCATTTATCGCGAAGATTAAGACCACATGAAGAGAGTTATCCAGTGCATGATTTGGAGCTTGCGGCAGTCGTGTTTGCACTGAAGGCTTGGAGACACTATTTGTATGGTGAAAAGTTCATACTATTTACCGATCACCAGAGTTTGAGATATTTGTTCACTCAGAGGGAGTTGAACATGAGACAACGGAGATGGCCCGAGTTACTGAAGGACTACGATTTCGCTATCGAGTATCATCCGGGAAGAAGCGAACGCTAGCTGATGTGCTGAGCACGAATGGCATTGAGAGTCAAACGGACTTGCGGCATATGACACACGAGCATGGGTTGCTTGAGGCTGCATCGGTGTTGTGTGTAACAGAGTCTATTACTGAACTACATATTTGCGGCCAGATACGAGTTCCTACGGTGTCTCTAGAGAGGGTTGCTGAGTTAGAGAGAACTGATGACCAGTATTTACGGATCAGTAGACTGGCTCAGGATCTGGGTGCACCAAGTGGTCTAGGGTTCAGACGGGTGCTTGAGACACAGGGGTCGTTTGTGGATACCGGAGGTACCGGAGCTCAGGGACAGTATTCTCGAGGACACACATCGGTCGCGATTTACAGTTCATCCTGGTCGGACCAAGATGTATCACGACCTTCAGCGATTGTTTTAGTGGCCAGGGATGAAGGCTGACGTGGGGAGGTACGTCCGGAGTTGTCATATTTGCCAGCAGGTAAAGGTTGAGCACAGAAGACCAGTTGGGTTGCTACAGCCGCTACCCATTCCTCAGTGGAAATGGGAACACGTGACCATGGACTTCGTCAGTGGCCTACCGCAAACTACGAGGAGACACGACACAGTTTGGGTAGTTATTGACAGGTTGACGAAGTTGGCACATGTCATACCGATCACCATGAGATATTCAGTTACACAGCTGAGTACTATTTTCGAGAAAGAGATTGTCAGATTGCACGATGTACCGGTCTCCATTGTTTTGACAGAGATCCGAGGTTTACTTCAAGACTTTGGGAGAGTATGCAGGAGCAGTTTGGCACTCAATTACAGTTTAGTACTGCGTACCATCCTCAGACTGACAGGCAGTTGGAGCGATTGATCCAGATTCTCGAGGATATGCTTAGGGCGTGTATTTTACAGCTTGGTGGATCGTGGGAGAATTATTTGTCGTTGTGTGAGTTTGAGTACAACAATAGCTATCAGGCGAGTATTGGGATGCCACCGTTCGAGGCACTATATGGTAGGCCCTGCAGGTCACCAGCATGTTGGGCGGCACCGGAGGATACAACAGCTATAGGACCTGAGGTTGTTGTGGATCACACTGAAAAGGTGAGGCAGATTAGACAGAGACTTCAGGCGACGCAGGATAGACAGCAGAAATATGCGGATATATATCACGAGGATCTGAGCTACGAGGTTGGAGACATGGTGTACTTGAAAGTTTCGTCTTGGAAGGGTTATCAGAGATTTGAAATTAAGGGGAAACTAGCATCAAGGTTTATTGGACCGTTCAGAGTGGAGGAACGTGTCGGCAAAGTGGCATACCTTTTAGTGTTATCGTCACAGTTAGCGGGGGTACATCCGGTGTTTCACATATCCATGTTAAGGCTAGCTAGGTCGGGACCGAGACCTATGATTTATGTACGTCAGATTGAGGAACAACCTGTGGAGATCATGGATAGGAGGATTCAGACTTTGAGGAACGGGAAGATCCCGAAGGTTTTAGTTTGTTGGCAACATCATGGAACTGAGGGATTAACCTGGGAGCTCGAGTCTACCATGCGACGACAGTATCCCCACTTATTTGCCGCTAAGCATTTAAGTTTAATTCAAATTTTAGGACAAAATTTCACCTAGTTGGAAAGAATTGTAACGGTTCGAATTTTATTCGTTGTTATTTGTGACGTATTGCAGACGTGGCGGACAGCTCAGACACCGTGGGACACGCAGCTAGGCTAGAGCACGCCTGGAGTTAGGTAAATAGTTATTTTGTGTGTTGTTTTGTCTAATTTGCGATGTTTTTGTTAAAATAAGTTAATTGACATCGCGATGTGTGTAATTATATCTCAAATGACGTGTGAGATTGTGTTAAGTATTCGTCTCGATATGTGTGTCGATGCGAGTACCGGGTAGACTAAAAGATGAAATATTAGGCCGGAAGAAATCATACACACATTAAATGAATTAAATGTGATAAAATAGTAAATTGGTTGGCGCCTAAGGACACGCGGGGTTGTGGTCGACACGCGTGGGTGGTACAGTAGTGTGCACGCCCGAGTATGCTCCTTGGCGCACACGATGAAATTGTAGGCGCGAAAATATAGACGGATATATATTTATATATATATGTAATTTAAAATATATATGTATATATAAATATATATATATATATCTAAAAAATAAATAAATAAATAATGGTGAAATTATAAAAAGGGTATTTGGTTGTTTAGAAAAAGTGGATGAACACAAGGGTATTTTGGTCATTTCCAAATCTAACTGCCTTCATTCTCTTCGATAGATCGAAAAAAAAAAAAAAACAGAGAAGTGAGAGACGAGGAAGGAGGGAGAAGAAGGAGAGGACGGTAGGGGAGTTCGGGGAGTTCGTGACGTCGAGACGTCGAGGTGAGTGGTGTTGGTTTGCTTTTGTTGTTGTGGTGTGCGTTGTTGTGGTGGTGGAGGTGGTGGTGATGATTCGATGGTGGTTTGGCTGAGCTCGAGGGCTCGGACGAATTGCGAGAGCATTTCGTTCGAGGAGGGAGACGACTCCCGAGTCGTCTCCCCCTCCCTCCCAATTCCATTAAAAAAAAAATTCTGGTTTTTAACAGAGGCGTTTCACGCCTCTGTTGTGAAGAAGAAGATGGGGGGGGGGGTGCACGCACGCACGCACAGCCTCTGCACTGGGCCGGGCTGGACTCGGTCCGGTCCAGTGGGTCGGACCGGTGGAACGGAGCCGATCCGGTTGGGTCGGGGGTCGGGTCGGACCCGGTTCAGGGGACCCACCCCATAATATTTAAATAATATTTTTAATTTATTTTATTATTTTATTTAAATAAATTAAAAAACAGTTTTAAATAAAATAAAATACAGAAAATAGAGAAAAATAGCTAAAAATTATGGAAAAACTCAGAAAAATCCAAAAAAATATGAGAAATTAGAAAATGGGTTAATAAATGAGTTTTTGGGATTTTCTCATAATTTTGGCGAGATGTCGGGGTTTTTACCTCAAAAAACGTAAAATTGACATAATATGTCAAATTGAAGCTAATTCAATGATAAATAATCTTAGGTACATTTGGGTGATAATTTTGATTGTCGGGTGATTATTGGAGCTAGATCAGGGTTTGGATTTTGGGACGCGAAGTGCGGATTGAGGTGTGTAGTATCCCAACTGAAATTAATTGAGTATTTACTTATTTTGGCATTTGAATTCAATTTCTTTCATTTCAATACTCTATTCTTGGTTATGTTTATATGGGCGGATGTTGAGCGGGGCTCCCTCCGTTCCATTCTTGTGTGTATGTCCACTACACCATAGCACGTGCTACCAGATCGATCTCGGTGAATAGTACGACCCGAGTATCACGTCGTGGCGTGTGTCGGTGCGCCGTAGGTGTAACGCCGACCATCGAGCGGATCCAAATGCTTGCCCTGCTTGAGTTGGACTTGCCGGCAGTATTCTGTGGAAGAGTCCGAATTATGATGTAATCTGACCCTAGGGGCTAGGAACACACTTTGAATTTTTCCTATTATTTATTCATGCGATGAGCGCAGTTGCCTGTATTTATTTTTGCATGTTTATTTAATAGCTTTATTTAAATTCCAGTATTTACTTTCAGTAATGCTCACTTAATTTCCTTAGGAATACTCACTCTGGACTCGTCATCTGCTTTTTGTGATGGCTTGAGTGCAGATTCTAGTACGAGCAGGGGCAAGGGCAAGCTGCAAGAGTACTGTTGAGCCGAGATAGCCTGACTCGTACGTTTGTATTATATTTATTTTGTTTTATTACGGGTTTGGGGTTTTGAGATACTTTATGTATATTGATCTTTTTGATGACTTCAGAGGTATTTATGGTTGTGTATGGGTTTTCCATATTGGGTTATTGGTTTAGGTTACACATTTATAGTATTATTATCTAAGTAAATGTGTTAGCAAGGCTTCCACTGTGTTTATTGAGGATTTTAGAATGCTTTAACATATGATTTATTTTCAATACAACTTAATCAGTAAATGGACAGTTAATAAGGTTTAAAAAGATAAAATGGAGAATATAATCCAATGTAGAGCACAGCTATCGCTGGTAAGACAGACTGTGGGTCCGCATTGGCCCCTGTGGCGGTCTATTTGGAAAATGGGCCGTTACAATTTTTTTTTGTTATTGTTTCCTTAGTCCCCTAGAAAAGAGAGTTTTGGTCTATTCACTAGTTTTTGGAGACTTTTACTATAAAAAAAAATAAAAATAAAAATAAAAATAAAAACTGCTTGCATGACTTTGTATCATCTTATTTATTTATCCATGTTCTTTTTCACCACTCTTCTCTCTTTTTGATGCATGGATTCCTTGACTTGTTTAGAACCTTGAGAACAAGGTTTTGAATAAGTTAGGGGGTGCTTTAGGGTTTGTGGATTGTATTGGATGGATTTCTTTGCAAAAGACCTTAGGTATAATTTTTTAATTTTTTTAATTATATGCGGTTTAGGGTGGCGTTTTTTATTATACTCTCCTCTCTGTCTTAACTCTCTGTATTTTATTCTCTTCAAATATGGAGGGCTAGTTGCATAGCCTAAGGAAGACTACGAGGGAGGTTCGACCATTGTTATCTATGGATTTGTGAGAACTACTTTAATTTGATTTCATTGTCTTTCTTTTGAATCTTATTTCTTTTTGCACTATTTGAATGCTATGGTTAGATTTGATTGTATTGTGAAGGGGCCTCGCATGCACTTAGGTTGATACTCTTTGTTAATGAGTCAAACACATGCGCAATCATGCGATAGATTCATATTTGAGAAAATTGACTATACCGATTGATCGAACCCTTTTGGGACCCGTCAAGTGCCTTAGGAATCTAGGCTAAATCGGATACACTAATGATTCGGTTGTCTAGGTGTAGTGCCTTCATTGAGACCAAAACAATCATCACATTAAATCCAAGGCGCGTAAGCCTAGGGTTTAAAGGAGTAGTTAACAGTTTAGAAAAGTAGTTAACGGTCGTATCTTCGCTAGTGACTAGTGGAAGGCAAGGAATTCGGATACGCGGCTCAGTTCTATAGCTACACTAGGACATATATGAATTTCATATATATACATAGATCGACGACCAAATCCAATCTTTTGTTGAACCGAACTTGTATGTCTTGACTTAGGTATTTTCATTTATTGTTTTCAAAACTATTTCCTTCGTTTAATTTATGTTCATGCTATTTAGATTAGTTAATTAAATCATTTTCCAAATCCTTCATTTTCCTTTTTTGTTATTTTTTACCTTGGAAAGATTACGAATTTATGTGGGACACCCTTTGCCACTATTCTGCAAATAGTTGGTCTAGGTATTATTTTATTGACACATTCAACGCGGATGAATATTGTTGCTTTTTTTTCCTTGAAAAGCAACTTCAATGGATACTTCTTCCCTCATTAGACTCCTTTGTTCTTGTGCTTGTAATGCACTCAACAATTTTGCCAAAGTAATACTTGACAAATATATAGACTTCACCAAAGAAAATATTATGGCCTCAAATTTTTCAGGTACTATGACTAGAACTTTATGAATTATTCTAAAGTTTTTTGAATTACTCAGATAGGCTTATTGGCATACACAACCATAAAGTAAGACATCTCGATACTAATTTTTTCAGATTATATAATAATTCAAAAATTTAAGTCATAGTACCCGAAAAATTGGAGGCAACAATTTCTTCTTTGGAGAAATCTAAATATTTGTCAAGTATTACTTTGGCAAAATTGTTGAGTGCATTACAAGCACAACAAAGAAGACTCATGAGGGAAGAAGTGTCTATTGAAGGTGCTTTTCAAATAAAGTTACAATGCAACAATATTCAATCTTTTCCACCTTGTCCTTAAACTAATAAAATTAATCATTCACAAAAAAAATGTTGGTAGAGGCCAGGTGCTCAATGCGAAAAAAAAAAAAAAAAAAAAAAAAAAAAAAAAAAAAAAAAAAAAAAAAGGAGGTCAAATGTGTCACATAGAGAAAATTTGTAGATCACAAAAAGTAGAAAGTAAAGTGAATACAACAGTAGATTATGTCCAGCAGGAAGAGCTCTTTTAATTCAAAATGGAAAAGATATTTCCATCATCAAAGCCAACGAGGAGTGTTGAAAATATTTTTCATGCCTTTCTCGATTTTAGGAATAAGTTGTTGCTTTTGAATTTCAAATTTAAACATTTTATCCACCACTAAGATGTAGGATTAGGTAAGTTGAATTTTCAAATTTTAAATAATTTGTAAATTGAAACTCTATAAATAAAACATAACAATTTATAAAAGAGTCGCGCTAAGGGCACCTCACAATCCTCTCAGGGCACCCCGCTGATTAGGGCAAAATACCCTTTCATTTGAAGTGCGAGCACCCCACCACTAAATCGAATGAAACTCTTCTTTTCTCCCTTCCATCACGACATTAATGCCTCAATATATCAAATCCCCTCACTTTCTTGCTTGTTTAAGGTAGATTTGTTTTTTTATGGTCGGACGATGTGTTTAACTTCAATCCCGTAGTGTTCGGTCACACAGGACCGTGATCTGTCTTTTGGTCTCGAACGTCCATTGTCGATACCATTGTATAAGTGTCGGTTTATATCAACCGATGCCTAAGTGAGAAAGACCCTTAGACCACGTGGCTGTGTATCACCGAGACTACTGGTTTTGGTCTCGGTGACCTATTATCGAGACATTAAGCTATGTCTCGGTTGCTTCCAAC
Organism: Stephania japonica; assembly: GCA_039657345.1. NCBI lineage: Eukaryota > Viridiplantae > Streptophyta > Magnoliopsida > Ranunculales > Menispermaceae > Stephania > Stephania japonica. The sequence continues at coordinate 43,962,006 of CM077560.1, read as the reverse complement.
CGAAGTGTAATAAAAAACTACGTTTGAGATTAAACTCGGTTGGTAATAACCGACACCTTTTGTTAGTTATCGGTTATAGGGTATCGAGACACTACAACATGTCTCGGTCCTGTGTAACCGATAAATTCGCGTCCGTAGTTCACCTTCGAAAATGAAAAAAAAAACCCATAAAAACTAACTTGTCATGTGCGACATCTGCCTCCCACTCATTTTCTTCATCCATTAGACTCTAAAAACACTTAAAACTCGTCGAATCTCCGGGCGGCGACGGATCGACGAACGCGATTGACAAAGGCTATTAAGCACTCTTTGATCGACAAACGCATGTCCGGCTAGGACGAATCGACTTAACTTCGTAAAAAATCAAGTTTTCAAAAGTGAGGTGCCCTGAGAGGGCATTTGAATGGACATGTGAATTGTTGGTTTGGATGAAGGGCATTTTTGTCAATTGGTTATAAAACCAGTTTTAATTAAAAATGGCAGTGCCCTGAGAGGATTGCGGGGTGCCCCTTAGCGCGACTCTTCATAAAATATTGCTTTGCTTTCATATTCTTTTACTCAAATCCAACAAGGTTAAAATTTGACCAAGTAATGAGGAGTTAATGCCTCAGTTTCTTGTCGAAATCTGAATAACATGATGATACCAGTTGATATGAGTAATTCGTAAAGAAATAAAAAGTTATTTCCATCATATGCAAATATACATACTTAATACTTAAGATAGATATGTTCAATTTTTATTATATAGGCCCAATCCAAGGTGAGGAGAGTGTGGTGACTAATTTTATGTATGGGTCATAAGTGTGAAACTGGAGTTCACTCCAAACTGCCAAGGCAAGATGGGAGTGTCCACTCCACACTTATAAGCCTCTTTTTTTTTAAGTAGTCGATGTGGGACTATCCCCAACATCCCCAACACTCCCCCCCTCAAGTTCATTTCGGACTTGACCGTAGTACATTAATCAACCATTTTTGTTAGATACAAGGCCAATTGGACAATGGACAATTAAGCCAACCATGGGCTCTGATACCATGTCAAGTTCGGCCGCGCCGCCAACGCGTGCGCGAGCCTGTGGATCTCTTCCACTAGCACCGATATTGTCCCCAACTTAACCACCTTTCAACTTTAGGTGTGGGGTTTTATTTCAAAAGGCCTCGGTACTAGTTAGGAGGTGTTAATCAATTATATACTTCTTTATGAAGCTATATTTAATCGATGTGGGACTAACTTTCGGTCCACACATCTTCAACAAGATATTGTCAGCTATTGACTAAAACAAATTTGAAACTCAATACAACTAGTCTCAATTTTTTCTATCAAATAGAACAATGTCTAGCTAAGACAACCAAGTTATTACTAAAGTTAGAAAGTAGAATACTGAATTCATGACTATCTATAACCCCTAAAATTTTGGAGATCACATTCTTCATCAGGCAATACTACTTGGGTTATTCAGCACGTGTTAGACAAATCAAAAGCAAGAGAAGGAAACGAAGAAAATAGCAGAAAGAAGTGTAAGAAAAATGAAACAGCTTGATGCTTTGCACAACCTGATAACTAAAGGCACAACTTTATATTGCTGTTTTTTATTAGTTTCCGACTTTTTTTGACTGCATTGCAGATAAATGAAAAAGAACATGGTGGAAGGATCAAGCTTACCCAAGTTGAGAATATTTTTCTGGCAATAAAGATGCAACCTTATGAGTAAACTGTAGAAAAGATAGCAATTAGCTAAACAAAGAATCAATTATATATATACCTATATATATACATATATATATATATATATATATATATATATATATATATTTGTATATTTCAAAGCAAGCATAGATGGAAACCTGAAGCACAGGACGGTATACAGATGCTGCTAGATAAATTCCTTGCTCAGGAAGAACAGCTGCAGTTCCGTATCCTTCCTGCAGAACATTAGGTCCCTTCCTACTCCAACCTTGACGAATCAGGTCGGATCCTGTAATTGTAAATGTAATAACAAAACAAACAGCAGAGTGATGTGTAGTGCAGGACTCATAAGAGCGATAATCTCGCTGCATTTTCAAAACTATTAAATTCAGTAACCAAACCAGTATACTAAAGAACCAACGATCTAAAAGAGCTCCCATAAATCTGGAAACTAAATCCAACTTAATGCTTTGAGCACTTGACAAAAATAAAGACAGTAAAAACTTTAGTTACTACCTCCGAAAATAACATACTTGACTTAAATGAAGAAATTTTCTCAATTATCTCTGTATCAAAAAGTACTGAGGGACAGAGAAAACAGAGAGATGCAAGGTTCAACCATGGTATGGTTTTGGATTGGTTGTTTCTTCTTTTTTGTGCTTTTCATGATTTCTCATTTTCATTTTTATTACACTTTTTTATAAGTAAAACCTTCTTACTAATACAAAAACATATTTCCTATATCCTATAAAAAAGAGGCAACTGGGAAGTTTAATGATGAACTGTGCACAATAAATACTGCATGCATTGAAACATGACATGCAACTTTATCGGATCAGATCATAAGCTATGGTTCATAGCTTCATATGATTGTCGTTTCTTTTGATAAAGCTCTTCTGACCTAATATTAAACACACTAATCATAAGCTTTTGAATCGCAGAAAGAAGAATAATCTTCCATAAAGTTGGCAACACAGTACCTTGGTTAGGCATGGAAATTGTCGCATCAGTGAAGCGAAAAGCAAATGTAAGACCATCCTCTGCACCATCCCTGTAAACTTGGAAAACAAGATGAACAATAAAATTTAGCAATTTGTAAAACAACTGGCATACAAGAATGTACATTTCAAGAATGTACAATGCAATAAAAAGAATTTGCTCAAAGAGCGTGATAAACAAGTTAGAATGAAGAATGGGCAGTAAATTTATTGTCTCATAAACTGATACAATTGTGCACTTCTTTTAAGAGTGGTATCTTCATCATACCCTCTACACTAAAGAATTCAAACAGTTTCAAGTTTCAACAATGAAAAACAATGTTTGTAACAGTGATTGCAAGGCATCGCCTAGACTTTTACTTTTGACGAAACCACGGTAGCATAGAGAGTGATGTCCTTCAAAATAATTTTAGAAAATTGAAGCGAAGTTTGATGTGTTCTACGTTGTTGTGTATTGATTGCTTTGTATTGGATTTCATTAAAAAAAAACTGTAATATAATATGGGAATTACCCGCGGGAACCAAAAATAGATGTTCCTCGTTGGGAGTTAAACAGGAAAATAAGTCCTGATTAGTCCCCATCCCCGCCTTTTTCCATAAGGATGGGTGTGGGGATGATATTCCATTCCCACATGCCACATGTGGGGACCCCTGTCCCTGTCCCTGTCCCTGTCCCGTCCCCGTCCCCGTCCCCGTCCCTCCCCCATTTCATTTACATCCCTAAACACCGAATAGGCACCACCTCGACCAGGTCAAGACTCAAGAGATAGCCTTGGTACATTGTGATCCTTGGTTTGTATAAATTAAATGTCAATGATTCATCAAAATAACTCCATCAGCTGGAAGAAAAAAAAAAAAAAAAAAAAAAAAAAAAAAAAAAAAAAAAAACAATAGACCAACTATATAGAAGAGAAAAAGCATCGTCCAAGAACCTTCGTTTTGTAATTTTTTCGCTTTTCATTTTCAATCACACAAAGTTCGATTATGAAGAAAAGTGGAAGAAAGAAAATTATAAGTATTGCAAAATAGGAAGTTTGTTTCCATTAATGTGAACAAACCAAATTTTGAATGTCAATCTAGATCAAACAAACAGGCACAAGTTATATGATAGTCAAGTGAAGTTCGTAAGTATTCCACGGATTAGGACAAGGGTAATTTAACCAACTACAAGGATAACCAAATACAAGGTTAGTTTGTAAATCAAGAATATGCCAGGGGTTAATGCACTGCAAAGGCACAATAAAGGCTTAGCTGATCTTAATACTTGGATTTATTCCTAATAGTACTATATGTGGCTAAAATATGACCTTAGCACAATAAATCCATTAAGAATGGGGAAAAGATCTATTCAGTCCCAAAATAAATAAATAATAACGTAGTTAAATGCCCATCTAAATGCAGATGTAATATCTGAGGAACCTATGCTTAAGTCAATGCCTTTATAGTAGATTTGGCAGCCTTTACTTCCATAGAAACTATTGATCCAAGAAGCAACATTGTCAAATCACATGGAGTCGACTTAGATAACTTGCCTTTTTCCCTTGGATGGAGTTTTACTAGCAAGCCGGGCTGTTTGTACAGCAGCATCTGCAGATGCAGCTTCAGGAGTTGCTCGAAGAATCTCACATATGAGCTGTTGGCATTCACTCTTTTGGACATAGATGAAATTACACAAGTAAATAATAGAAAGTAAAAGACAAACAAACAACAACATAGCCTAAATCCAAATTAGTAGGGAGAAAGTAAAAGAAAACAAACAAACAGAAAACAGTTAACCTATCTTTATATTAATAATTTAATAACTAAAAAGTCATGGCAAATGCAAACCAAATGTCGGCCATAATGTACATAAATATCAAGAAAACAGTAAAACATATAAATACCTGCAATACTGTCAGAGAGAAGCCCACACTATAGCCTCCAGTCAATTGTGATGCATCGGGATCAGCATTCCAATTTAGGTTCCCATTCATTGTCCTAGGGGTGCTCAAATCACTAGGTACTGTCGATTTAGATTCAAGAAGCTCTCCAGCAATGACATGATTCTCTAAACATAAGATGAACGTAAAGCTAATTAATCTTCAGCAACGAGAGGATAAAAACAAGGATGTTAAGTAAAGGTGAGCCAACGTCTCACCTAGAATTTGAATGATGGTGTCCAATATTGAGTCTAGAAGTTCTCTGGTTGAAGTTTGTGCTGCTCCAGTAGGAGCCATCACTTGAGTTACTGGACTAACAGCCAATACTGTACCAGCCAGCAATATCCCATTAGCACGTTTCTGTTTTTGTAGTTGGCAACCCTCCAAATGACCTTTCAAATAATGAAGGTTTGGTCTAGCGGCATTAGGGACCAAATCAATGCCAGGTCTTGATGAATTAACTGCTGATACATGAGCTTTAATTTTCGATGTGATGAGATCGTGAATTGTAGGTCGCAATCTTTGGCTATTGCATTTTTAGAATGAGGATTTGGGGGGTGGGGAGGAAGAGATCAATAATTCATCAGAAACGTGCATGACCAGGCAGAAAAAGAGAAATCAGAGAGAAAAACCAAAACATGATTCGGCAGAAACAATTGAAAACAAATTACAAGCATGCTTTAAATAAGAACAAACCATATGATTGCACCAGCAGCTGCAACCTTGCCAAGCATGCAGAGACACTCAACCATGGTCTGTATGTACTTTGCATGCAGAGGCGCGTCGCTCTTTGTCACAGCTTCCTGATAATGACTCCAAAAGTGCAATCATTACACATGAATCATAAATTCGTGCCAAAGTAAAGCCATATTACTAATTAGTTATTTCAAGCAACTAAGGAAAGGGCATGTACAATGAATTCATTTGGAGTGGAAAGTACAAGCCAGGGTGGAGTTTGATGGGACCCTTTTTTGGCATCCTTCATATTACTGTTTCCACCATTAACTCTTGTTGCTGCACTCGAATCATTCAAGGAAGCACCATCAAGAGATTCAGCAGCACTATCATCATCATGGCCACTGAATGATGAACTGAAAACAACATTCACAGTATCATGCTTGTTACACACCAAAAAGGCATTTGGCTCAATGCTGTTAAAAGGAAAAGAACTAAACAAGATTGTCAGACTAACAAACTTATGCATTCATACAATAAACTCACATTGTATTCTGATATATGAACACATTGAGGAGCACAATGAAGGCGCTTTACATTCATACTAAGTTACATTCAGATAAATTGTGTATGCATCATACTCAACAGTCTAGATGATCATACTCAACAGTCTAGATGATAAACATGGACCCTTGGAATCCTCACATGTACACAAACACAAACAAATACATCACTATTTTAAACCACTACAATATGCCAGAAAAATGTAAACCTGTACTTGCCGAATGAACTAGTTCACAAGTTACATTCAAAATCTGCTGGCTGTTAAGAAAAATGACTGAAAAACAGAGCATTGGCCTATTAGCCACAAAAGTCACTAGAAATAGGCTCCATGCTAGGTGCTTCAAGTGACAGTGTCACTAATACATCATCAAAATTTTGGCGGGCAGGAACATTGCCTTCATGATGTGATGTATTGAGTGTAAGGCATACGCTTCAATTTATAAAAGAGAGCATTAAAAAGATATTTTATAAGAAAAAAAGTATTAAAAACTAGAGCAAGTCTAAAACACCTTGTAAATTATTATAAATTCATAAGAAAATTCTGATTTTCTAAATAAAACTAAAACATTTAACCACAAAGGACATTCTTTCACCACAAGGGTATTAAGATTTTAAGGTCTATGACGAAAACACAGAGTTTCGGTTCAACGGCATAAAAACATAACTAAGGTCTGGAGAGGGAGAAGGTTAGTAATTACAAAAGAGAAGAGTGGCACTAAGAGTGGGATCTCAAGAATGATCATGTGAAGGGGAAAAACCGATTTCTTCAATTCTTTGCATATTTAATAAATATATAAAAATAAATATGTCACTATAATATTGTAAATGTATCGAAAACAAGAATATTCCAGTATGCAAATTGGCATCATAAAACAACTCTCTAATCAAAAGAAAATATACCATACCGTTATGAAAGGGATCTCTGAGCTTTCTCATACCACCCAATCCACATTTGTCCAATACCGTTAGTTTAAAAACAGAAAAATGAAAGGAAACATAGAATTGCAAGCCAAAATACGTGACAATATTGTTATATAGTATGTTTATTCAATGAATCATTAAGTAAGAAATTAGAAAAAGATTAAAAATTGTAAAAGCCACTTTTCTTAACAAGCACCACCTGAAATTAGGATATATTCTAGACCAAATATAGAAAAAAAAAAAAAAAAAAAAAAAAAAAAAGCCAGATAAGTACACACAACAAGATGTGATTGATAAAAAAATCATCAAAAATTGAATAACAGATGACTAATACAAAAACCCAGGGTAACCGTTTAAGCATACCCTCCATCCACAGAATCCGGCCGATAAAATCCATCCGCAACCCCAAATGTACTAGGCAGATGATCACCTCTCATTGATCTAGTTCTCCTAGACAGAGGTGGTGAATTAGTTGCAGAAAAACCAATAGCTGTCGTGGTGGGTAATTCATCGTCTCTATCATCTATGCTCGTTGTAGCTGAGCTGCAAAAAGTGATGGTTTAGCAATAACATAGTCAATTGAAGAATCGTGACATAGGGAGACAACACGATCGAAGAAATATAATATAGAAGGTAAACAAAAAGGAACATAAATATTTGAAAGCACTATGACAATATTATCGTATTTATGCAAAAAGTAAGATTGTCGTTAAGATAGGTTCCAAAACTTTGGAAAATATGCTCTGATACTACTTATCACCCTGATTACACCAGATATCCAAAAAAAAAACCTGATTACACCATAGACTCTCAATGAAATGTAAACAATTGAACCATGATTCAGCCTTGGATCTACACATAATTAGCAATAGTAGGAAAATATAAACCTAGGTGGATGCATAAGAACTGATTCTTAGAATGTCATATAATGCACCCTGTAACAGCAAAAACTGAAAATAAAAATAAAATAAAATAAAAATAACATAAAAAAAAGATTTGTTACTCTTTCACCATCAGTGGAAATGGTGCCAGTTGCATCCCAGGAAAAAGAATACACCGTGTAAATGCAAGGATAATGCATTTAATGAAACAAGGCTAACTATTATAAGTTGGACTTAAAACAAAAAAGGTATTCAAAGGAGCAAAATTGACATGGAAATAAGTTATAATGAAGAAGACTAATTTCCTAGAAATAATGATGGTCTCAAATCAACTCGGCCCCTAGAAATCTGGCTAATTCCCATGCCTGAAAACCATTTGATGGAGAACAGAAGTACTGGGAGAGCTGTATCAGTATTTGTGTGCAAGAAGAATCAATGATGTAAAGTTTTGAGGTTAACATTAAATTGTTCCGGTGTTGTTAGATACTATATATTAGGTAGAGTTGCTATACAACTTTAGATATTATATATTAGGTAGAGTTGCTATACAATTTTAATTAGAGTTATAAGTATCCATTAGGTGTCATGCTTGTGTACAATTAGGATTATTTTATCATCATAAGCAGCAGCCATACTACACAAAGTCTAATGCCACTGGCATTGCTCATGAGATCGTGTCATTTAGCAAAAACAAATGTAATAAGGTTAGATGATCTTCTAGTTTTGTACATAGGAAACTCTTCCCATCTACTAAAAAACATCCCTTGAAAATTGGCATTTAAGAATGCAATCCAAATTTGGATCTTAGAAGCCCTTGGAAGAAAATTTATGCGCCCGCACAACAACAACATAGCTTCAATCCCAAATTAGTTGGGGTCGCCTAGTTTCAGGTATGGAAAATGGGCTTGGGACCTCCCTCTCCCTTTTTTTGGTAAGGATGGGCTTCGGAGTCCTCATTTATCCGGATTTTTGACCGGCTATGTAGCGCATATGATACATAGGTGGAGTTAAAATTTATGCTTCCAAATATTGTCAAGATTTTACCAAAAAAAAGAAAAAAATGTCAAAATAGACTTCTCTGAGTCAGTTTCAAACTTCAAGTGATAGAAGTCTTGGAAAAAAAAAGTTGAATATCCTTGTCTATAGTCAATTCAACATGTAACTTCCACATATTTTTCCACTTATCTAATTTCCTTCAGGTTTTGCTTCACCCATTGATAATGATAAGAATTAAACAAGATTTATTAAGGAAAGGAATAGCAGAAAATCGTCCATCTCATTAGTCAAGAGGCAATGATAGGAAAACTTGGTCTTTGACTCTTTGGAGTTATCAAGTACTATTCAAACAAATCTCAAGTTTAACATTGTTAGGTTTTGGGAAAAATATTAAAGTAGTTATAATAGGACCAATTAGGTCAATATATAGTTACACATAAATGGGCCCTGTGGGCCAAACCCTAAATACCCACATATATACCTTAACACCCTCCCTCAAACTCAAGGTGGATCAACATCTTGAGTTTGCAAACTAATTATACATTGAAATAAATAGACAAAAAATAACCGACTAGAATGAAAATAATTATAATAACCGACTCCGGTGAACACCAAGACATGATGATGAGTGGAAGGAGAAGCAGTGAGAACCACGAATATGATCGTCCGGGGAACAATGACGACGAATAGTAGACAAGAAGTATGCACACAGGGGTCGCTGCGAAAATGTTTGTCGGGCAAACATTAGCGACGGATCGACAACGATGAAAGACCGACAAGACGCACGCAAAAAGTTCTGCTGCGAAATGGATTGTCCAGCAAATAACGTCAAGTTGGCGACGATGAAGATGGACCCACGACAATAAGTGATTCACACTAGTGACGCAACAATTATATGAGCACAAAAATCTGGGGCTGATTCGGTGCTTGGGCAGGCCACGTATGGAATGGATGCACGTATGGGATGAAGGTGTGCTTTGATCATGTGTGAGTGCCATCTTTGCAGGAGTTAAATTCACAAAACATGTGAAAAGTGGATGTACGCACGACACGCATGGAGCAGGAAAAAAATATTTCTTAATGGCGATGCAACGATAATACAGCGGCAACATTAACAAGAACAAATAGCAAGCATATGTGTGCACACTTTGGTAGATCCAAAGCAGATGCGCACTACGCACAATGCAGAGCACGACCATAGAAACAAAGAGGAGAGAGCTGGACTGTTGGGGAAGACGCGTGAATCGATTGGAAGAACCAAAAAGAGAGACCGCACCAGGGGAGACCAAGAAGAAACTAGTAAGATGCACACCAACTCGGATGAGCACGACAGGCCAAAAACAATGGCGAAGACGCAAGATTGAGGACAACAGTAACAAGGAACAATGATGCACACAAAAGACACAAAAGATTAGGGCAACAAACGAAGTCGAGGAAGTTGACCAAAAGAGAGGAGAAACAAGAGATTACCCATAACCGAACGAAGGCTCTGATACCATGTTAGGTTTTCTAAAAAATACTGAAGTAATTATAATAGGACCAATTAGGTCAATATATAGTCACACATAATCGGGGGCCAAACCTTAAATACCCACATATATACCTTAACAAACATCTCATCGATTCCCCTAGTAGTCATCGAGCAAACGTTCTACTGATACCTAGGAAGGACATCCAACTTAAAGGTTGGAAATTCAACTCCTCCCCATAACAAAGAGGTTGAGGGAGTCTTTTATGTGGTTGACTTAGGTTGCAAAATTTTAGCCAGCAGGTTTTGTTGCAGAATGTCGAGCTACTAGAGGAAGGTGTTGTAGACGATTGTTCCAAAAATTATAAAGTTTGTGATCGTGTTGTTGTGAGGAGTGATCCCATGCCCAAGCACCCCACTGTTGTATGAATGCAATAAAAGGGAAGAAGATTCCCCTAGTATACCTTCATTTCAGCAGGTTCCCATTGACAACTCACAATCCAACAAATGACAACTCACAATCCAACAAATATAAGTGTTTAGATGGCTCCCCCCTCACAAGAAAGATAAATACTATTGAAATGAGGAGAAAGGGCAATCCTCGTTAATCACTGTCACCTCAAATTCGCAACCTTAACAATGTACTTTTGGATTAAAACTGCTCTGTATATTTGTAAAAAGGTTACACAAGAATAAGAGTTGAACGTCTAGACGTTAAGTTGTCTAAGACTCTAAAACAAGAGGGAGTAAAAGATTATAGCCAACTTATCAACTAAGAGCAACAAGAGTGGTCTCCTTAGCCCACTCAATGAGCGGCTGCTTTGCTTTCAAAAACAGTGTGGTCCAGCAACTTTTGTGCTAAGAAAATAATATAACATTAAATATAATAAACATTTAAAGATTGTGAGTCTCATACTTACGGTACAATGGAAGAATAGTTATTGCAAGGGATAGTTTAATGGGTAGGATTTTAATGGATGTCACTATTGATGCTCTAAGATATACCAGTTTGTAATCCACTTGCGCAAGTAGAAAATCAATCTTTATTGGCAAACAACCACTTGACAACTTTGTGCCTGATGAAGTTCCAGATATTCTCCATTTTTGTGTTGCTTTCTCTAAAGATCCTAATATCACGCTTTTGATTAGATGTATATTGTCACTCCCCCAACATCTGCGTCCCACGCAATCTTCAAAATATTATATCTTTGGATATAATGTTTTGTCTTTTGAAAATCACCTCCCAACAATCAACTGTTAAGTTTTCCTTGCCAATATTCTTTTGACTTGCTGGCCAAACCCCTTTGTAGGTCTGCAGCTCAAAAATGATTTTTAGACTGATGTGCATGCAAGCATATGACTTATGAGGAACCAATAAATCACATCTTTAATCATTGTCTATTCATGAGAGACATTTCACAATGTTAGAATACTTTCATTAGTGGGAAAATGCAATTAGAATATGCTTCTACAAGGAAAGTAAAAAAAGGACAAAAGTTGTGTATTTTAGTATCTTTTAACAAGGCTAAACTAGAGGCTGCAACTTTGGTCCCAAATAACACGTTGAGCAACAATTATGTTTTGGCCAATTGATGGGGCATCCTCAATGTAATGAATAACATTGCTTGGGATGCATTTTGTTCAACCTTTTTGTCTAGTTTCAAGGAGGATTCTGATTTTTGATACTTGCAGTATCATTTTTCATTTTATAAATAAATAAGATTCCTCGCAAATAATGAAAAATAAAACAGAGACCAGGAAAATTGAAATGAATTGACATGATTAAGAAAAGTAACATAAAATATACATATAAATCACATATACACAAGAAGCAGATAAAAAGAAATAAAGTTTCACCACCCATCTTACCTTGGAAAAAAAGAAACAAAATAAAATAAGCTTACAATTCAAGGATGAATATGCAATTATTGTACTAAAGAAAAAACAAATCAAATCACGACAGAATGGGATGACCATGTAAAGTGCTATGCTGATGTGCTAGCAATGCAAATTTCCCCTTGGCTAGTTAATATTCATGGTGATATTAAGGAGAGATGGAGAAGCTACTTCGATAGTTTATTTAATGATAGTCAAGTTGATATCATAATAGATGAAAATTCAAACCAAGAAAAAAAATGTAAACTATAAACGCAATATTAGGATTCAAGAAGTTAAAGAGGCATTGAAAAAGATGAAAATAAGGAAAGCATGTGGCCCAAATGAAATATCTATGCAGGTTTGGAAATGCTTAGGAGAAATTGGATTGACTTGGTTAACAAAACTCTTCAACAAAATTTTAAAATCAAAACGGATGCCAATGGATTGGAGATGAAGTACCCTTGTACCAATCTTCAAAAACAAAAGAGACATTCAAAGTTGTTCAAACTACCAGGAAATTATACTTATGAGTCTGAAACTTTGGGAGAGGATAATTGACAATAGACTAAGAAAAGAAACAACAATATCAAAGAATCAATTTGCCTTCATGCCTGGAAGGTCAACAATGGAGGCGATTTTCCTTGAGAAAGTTGATGGAAAAATATAGAGAAAAGAAAAAGGATCTTCATATGATATTTGTAGATTTAGAAAAAGCATATGATAGGGTTCCTAGAGATATTCTTTAGTGGGTTCTAGAAAGAAAAGGAGTGCATGCTAGATACATAGACACCATTAAGACATTTGGAGGAACTACAAAAGAATTTCCCATTACAATAGAACTACATCAAGAATTGGTTTTAATCTCATATCTCTGTACTCTAGTTATGGATGAACTAACTTGACGTATTCAAGAGAATATACCATGGTGTATATTATTTACAGATGACATTGTCTTAGTGGACGAAACAAGAGATGGAGTGAATAGGAAATTAGAACTTTTGAGGAATACATTAGAATCTAAAGGTTTTAAGTTGAGTAGGACAAAAACCGAATACATGCATTGTGAGTTTAGAAATACTAGACATAAAGATGAAGTGGTAAAATTAGGGGAAGTAGAAGTTCTTAAGGTGAAACACTTTAGATATCTAGAATCAATCATACAAATTGATGGCAATATTGAGAATGATGTCACGTATAGAATTCAAGCTGAATGGAAGAAATAGAGGAGTGCAACTAGTGTGATTTGTAATAGAAATATACCTACCAAGTTAAAAAGAAAATTTTATAGAACTACAATTAGGCCAACTATGTTTTAAGGAAGTGAACGTTGGGCGGTAAAGCAACAACAATTACATAAAATGAACGTAACAAAAATGAGGATGTTTAGGTGGATGTGTGGTAAAACTCGTAAAGATAGAATAAGAAACACATAAATTCTAAGAACAATAAAAGTAGCACTAATTGACACAAAGATTAGGGAAGAATGGTTGCGGTGGTTTGGACACCTGCAAAGACGACCTACAAATGCTCCCTCTAGAAAACTTGGCTCAATAGAAACTGAAAAATTCAACGAGATACGAGTAGACCGAAGTTAAACTGGGATACATTAATTAAGCGAGACTAGAATGGTTTGAAATGCTCACCATCAATTGCACAAAATCGAGCACAATGGAAGAGTTTGATCAATGTAGCCGACCATAATTAATTTGGGACTAAGGCCATAATGTAGTAGTAGGTAATATTCATGGTGCTTGGCGCTTGATTAGCTAATATTGTCCACAAATCATCACTAGGACCTTTAAAATAACACATTGTCAACATTTAAAATAGTCGGAGTGAGAAAAGAATCACCTATAATCGCCCCTATTGTAAAGATGATTGTGCAAATCTTCCAAAACCTTATAAAATAGTGCTCCACGTAATTTTGTCAATTCAGATCGGACGTCTTGCAATGCTCCAACCTATAAAAAAATATCATGGAATGGATGACAAAGAAATATAAAAAAAAAAAAAAAATTTAAAAAAAAAGAGACAAAATAACTTTAATAGTGAGTTTTGCACTAACATAGGAAACTATTGCTAACTTAGGGATCTTGTTTTATGATAAATTACAGGTTGAACTAAAAGCCGTAGCAGACAAGTAAAGGTTCAATGTTGAATTTAAACAACTTGACACCATTGTCCTAAACTCCCTCCAAAGTTTCTCTAAGTTATAATGGAGGGAATCTCACGTGCTTATTTTAAAGGAAACCCCTCCACCTCTTGCACAGCCAATACCAACTGAGCAACACTGAATATAATAAGTTACCATTAAGCAACAAAATGAGATTCACCAAAGCTTCACATTTTACTTGGTATATGAATCTCTACATCATCCCTTCTAAGTTACAATTTTTTCCCTTCCTCTTAAGTCACCAATTGTACATATGATATATCCCTCTTAAGTCACCAATTGTACATATGATATATCCCTAGGTGGGTCTACTATATGTTATCTTCTTCTAAGTCATTTCTCTAGTTTTTTTCTTCTTCTTCTTCTTCTTTTTATACTTCCCTTAATCTTTATCCTATTTCTATTGTGCATTTGCAATTAATAATCTTCACAATTTGCTAAAATAACACATTTTTTAAGAAAGAAACCAATTTTACTTCCATTGAACCTTGAACCCCCAATCTCTTACACAAAAAGCCCAATACCAAATTAGTGAGCTACAATTTGTGAAAATAATACTTAGTTAAAATCAGCTCTTCATCCCTTGCTTAGTTTACTGAATTTGCTATTCCAATTTGTCCTGTTCACACTCAATTTCAAATACTAGGGAAAAAATTAGCAATAGGACAAGGACAGGAAATTGAACAATTCATAATCTGGCCATGAAATTAATTGACATTTTTTAAAAAACAATTGACTTTTAGCAATTCTATATTGTCTCTTTTTTTTTTTTACCAAAAGCAATACTACATTGTCATATAATGTATGGAGGTGTTGCATGGGCATATTGGGCAGTCTAATATGCACGGATGAGGGGTAAAGTTCATAAGCCCAAGGGGCTTTTGGGATAGTTTTTGTTTGGAATGCATATCAACATAAGTTTAATTAACCAACTTTTTAGACATTCTATTAATATTTTCTTGAAAGCACGTTGATATAACTCTTCTTAGAGATTCATACAAGTGAACGTTATCAAAAGGAGATCAATGAAGTGTTGATCAACTTAAAAGAATGATTTCTCACAAGGCATTTCTCAAACTAAAACGCATGTCAACTGATCAAGCAATACATCACATAAAGAGCAAAACAAATGTGCATCCTGATTGCAAGTTTATGTATGCATGGTGCAATTACAATCGTATATTACGATTAAATTGCATGACATGCTAATGCAAGAAAATCTCTGTACACTATATTCTTAGTTCTAATTGTGTGTTTCTTAGAGCTATGTTTCAGAAGAACTTTTATTGAAGCAACAGACTTTGCTCGTGACAACCTAACAAACAATTGACCATGTGATAATACAGGCTCCAGTAAGTAAATACCAAATGAATCGAGTCTTTGTCCATGAGCCTTATTTATAGTCATTGCAAAGCATAATTGTATTGGAAATGGCGTTCTTTTAAACTGAAATGGGCATTTGTCTAATTCTTTTGCAATAAAAGGAATTCTTGGCAGAAATACCCTTTTTCCTTGATAATGCCCCATTGAAATTTCAACATCAATAACATTCTTTGAGAAGTTTCTACATCTTAAACGAGTACCATTACAAAGGCCTTCAACAGGATTAATATTTTTAAGCAATATAATTGGACAATCTAATTTTAACTTCAGTTCATGAGGAGGAATGCCATTCAATACCAAGCTATTTGGAAACTCTTCTAAAGCATTATCCGAATTATCTAACTTATCATCAAAACTATAGTAAGTGATGCATTCTTCAGGAAACTGATCTATAAGCAAATTGTTAATTTCATCAAGTCGACAAATATAATCTTTTAGGTTACCAAATATTTTATTAAGCAAGGAGTTTATAGACAACTTACAATTTATAAGCATATTTCTTGGAATATCTAAAAAATCATCTACTTTATTAATAGACAACCCATTTCCAATATTAAGCAAAAACTATGAGAACTCACGATCAACTTGTGCTCGCATGTTTTGAGATAATTTCAATTTGACAAATGAAGGCCACAAATATGAAGTAGGTAATGTTGCATTAATTACTTGTTCCCTATTATCTTTTTAATGACAGGAACTACTTGTTGAAAGTCTCCTCCTAAAACCATAATTTTTCCACCAAATGGCAACTTTGAGTCATTTATGTATGAACAAATTTGTTTCTTCATAACTCTTTTCATCTACAAAAACATGCTTTCAAGAAAATATTAATAGAATGTATAAAAATTTGTTTAATTAAACTTACGGCTACGTAAAATAGCAACTCAATGATTAATAAGATACAAAATTGTAATCAAATTAATTTCATGAACTTTTTAGTTTTTTTTTTTTTTGATGAGAAAGAAATTAACTATTTATTTACCCTACAAACTTGCTCCAGACAACATGCTAATGTTTAATGTTGAAAATGTGTGGGCCGAAAGTTAGTCCTACATTGGAAAAATGAAACTTTGAAATGAAGTACATAATTGATTAGCTCCTCCCAACTAGTACCGAGGCCTTTTAAGTTTTAAGATAAAACCACACACCTAAAGGTGAAGGTGGTTAAGTTAGGGACAACATCGGTGCTAGCGGAGAGGATTCACGGGCTCGCCCATGCGTGTGCGGCGCGGCCGTGAGAATTTGACATGGTATCAAAGCCCATGGTTCAATGGGACCTGGGAGAAAAAAGTAAAAAATAAAATAAAACACCCCTGGATCATGTGAATTTCGATTCATAGGGGAGTGTTGAAGATTGTGGCACATTGAAAAAATGAAACTTCAAAATGAAGTACATAATTGATTAGCTCCTCCCAACTAGTACCGAGGGCTTTTAAGATAAAACCTCATACCTAAAGTTGAAGGTGGTTAATTTGAGGACAGTATCGGTGCTAGTAGAGGAGATTCACGGGCTCGCACACGCGTG
Organism: Stephania japonica; assembly: GCA_039657345.1. Classification (NCBI taxonomy): domain Eukaryota; kingdom Viridiplantae; phylum Streptophyta; class Magnoliopsida; order Ranunculales; family Menispermaceae; genus Stephania; species Stephania japonica. The sequence continues at coordinate 43,944,941 of CM077560.1, read as the reverse complement.
TGCGGCGCGGCCGTGAGAACTTGACAACTAAATGTAGATTTAAGGGATGAACAAACTTGTTTACTTCATATCTATTTTCTTCTAGAAAAGTGTTATATCAACTTGCCTTTAAGAAAATATTAATAGAATGTCTAAAAACTTGTTTAATTAAACTTATTGCTACATAAAATAGTAACTCATTGATTAATAAGATACAAAAATCATAATCAAATTAATATCATGAATTCCTTAGTTTCTTTTTGATAGGGTAATGATACGATGACATCCTTTTGCTACACGGTTGTTGAGGTCCCTTAGACATACATAAAAAGACGTACGCACACATTTCAATGCAAGATTCATGGGACCTCAATAACTTTGCAGCAAAAGGATGGCACCAAAACATTTTCCTTTCTGATAAGAAAGAAATCAACTATTTATTAACCCCTCAAACTTATTCCCAATAAGACACGAAACCACAACCTCTAGCATAAGTAACCACATACTAAACCATTGAGCTTGAATTCTTTGGTTAAATACATCACAAATAAATCATTATACAAAATTGTAAGAAAATATTGCATCATATGGTTCTACAATCTTATTGATATTAAAATCAACATTTTGACCAATTCTATGCAACAAAGCTTACCCAGTAAGACATCTGCTCACACAAATGAGCATTAAAATAATTAATACTGAAAAGATACCACGAGTGAAGTATGAAAAATCACATAATTTACCAGTAAATTACAAATATATATTTTAGAAAACAATATAACCAAGAGAAGAAAGTAAAAACTAACTGCTTGAAGTCCTTCTCTTTCGAGCATCAAAGTTGATTGCATGTACAATTGGACAGCAGCATAGAACTGCTTCTCTGCAATCAGCTTCTCGATACGAGCCGGAAGCTGATCCATATCCAAAAAAGAGAGCTTAGTCTTCCATACGCAAGAACAATGACCATAATAAATAGATAAAATTCCTGAAAAGTGAAGATTAGAGTATTCTCGTACCTTAGCAATATCTTCAATTTGATCCAACAAAGAGATTATGTGGCGTAATGTTACCGAGCGATACCACAACTGATGTAATTGCTTGTTACGAGAACCAAGAAGCTTTTTTGCATCGACCAAATCAACCTTTAAGACACTAATGCTTTCAGTAGATTCACTAAATAACCGCAAAATCTGAAAAAGGAAAAGGAAAGGGGGAAAACCATTTAAAAGTGTCTCTTTGTTCAGCAACAAAATTTATTAAGTCACCCTGAATCTGGTTTGATATGCTGAAACAATTTAAGCTGCGAGTGCACTTTAAGAAAATAAAACATAATGAATAGAATAAATACTAAATTTCGTATATATTCTCATAGTTTGTTCTTGAAACGGGAATGAAAAAGAGTTAGAACAAAATGAGATTTTAAATAGATTATGATCTTAAGAGGGTATATCATCCTCCACCACATTCTAAAAGTGAATTTCTGGTTTCTTACCTCATCATTTTCTATAATTTAGAAACAAAAGTACCCTACATCAACCAGGAAAATAATCGACAACCATTTTTTTCATAATTGTCTCCCATCCCATTTTCAATCTAATAATCTAACCAACTTGCACCTCTATTGCTGACCTGATCTCTCTCATTCACATTCCCTAGTCATTTTCCAATCTATAAAAGCCATGATCAAAACAAGTTCATCAGTTCTTGCCTTTATTCAATACTTACTCAACTAAGTTTTTTAAATTAAACTTTCATATTTTTAAGGACAAAAAATAAATTGATGTATAATCGACAGTCTTCCGATTCCTAAAACTCACCATAATTTAAAACACATATCAACTTACGTTACAAAAAATTGGTAAGAAGTGTAGCCCTATCTATAAACATTCAGATCAAAACAGGTCCATCAGCTCTTGCCCTTGTTCCAGACATGCTCGAATAGAGTTCTTGAATTAAACTTTCATACTTTTAGGGAACATGCATACATGTGTCATGGGTTGTATTGCCATTCCTAAAAGCCACCATAATTTAAACACATCAAGTTAAGTTGCAAAAAATTGGTAAAGTGCAGTTAAAATGTAGCCCACACAAGGATTATTATCTCATTTTCCTTTTCCTCCTAAATGACCCAAGTGGCTTACTTTACTAACAATCATTACCTCTTATCCGGGGACAATTATTGGATTTTAACAATGTCATGATTTTTTCCTGTCTTGGCTGGGAGAGTATGAATACAACAACAAAGCCACAACCCCAAATTAGTTGATGGATCAAACTCTTCCATTGCACTTGATTTAGTGCAATTGATGGTGTGCTTCAGAAATGAATTGATGCTCAATGAAATATTTTTTATAATGAAAAATAAAGAAATTAAATCTTAAGTATAATTGGTAATTGTTTTTCATTCAACGGATATGCTCATGAATATGCTTGCTTGATTAGAATATATATAATTGGAAAATGACAAAATCCTCAAATTTTGACATTGTTAACCAGCCCAAATCAATTTGAGTATATTCTAATCTATGACGTTCAAAAGTGAAAAATTCATACTCCCCATACATTGACTAAACGTTAATTGGACAACACGTGATGTACCTACTAGTACTGCAAAAGATAAAAATTACAAAACCAATCAGTAGTGTGATAAAGCAATTGTTTATTTTGAATATCAGTTTCTACTTTCTAAGCAATGACTGGTAGATATATAGGCCACAAGAAAAACACGCTTCACTAGCAATAAATTGCAAGGTATTCCATCACCTTTCCTCACTTTTAGGTCCATGTTGCACATGAGAAATCAACAAAAAAAGAAGATGTGAATGCTATGTGCAAAAAAGGAACAAACGAATTCTAAAAATGAAGCTTGACTCGAGACATGATCACATCTTAGGTTACCACTTGACCAAAAAGCTATGGTTCATAGACAGGGGAGCACAACAACGAAATAGCAAGTGATTTTAGCAATAGTGTCCGGTGTTGCAGACATGATTTCATAATAGAAATTAGAAAGATAGAAAGATAAAAGAATCCAATAAAAGAACTATCACAAACTTGGGAGTAATTCTGAATTGCTCTGTTGAAGCCACTATGATATGCATGAACGACTTCATCAACAACTTCCTCAATGATTTCACTTTGTTCCTTCAATAACTGGACTTCTCCTTCACGATCCTTTGATGTCAAAATATGAACAACGTGGGGAAGTGAATCAAAGCGTGCGGTAGCCCAACTTTCATCTATTCTCGAAGCTTCCTTTTTTAGATGCTGAATAAATCATTCAATATAAATAAGGAACCAAAACAATGAAACATAATAACAATTAACTGTTAAAGGTATTGTACGAGAAAATAACTTATTTTTGTAACTACAGCCAACCTAATTCAAATAGAATAAAAAGAATGACAAAAAGGGAAAAATAAAGATCACAAATCAGTAGTTGAAATAAAGTGGTTTAGTAATAACTGAAGCATTTTATACTTTGTGTGTCTTAGTCAAGCATGCCACGAAACTGTGGAAGAAAGCCTCAACCCATCCTAAATTAGTTGGGTTGGCTAAATAAATCACAAACTCTTCCATTGCGCTCAATTTAGTGTAATCGATGGTGTGCTTTCCAAATTCTTTAAATCCTTCCTAATCAATGTGTCCCAAGTTAACTTCGGTCTACCCCTACATCATCGAGTTTTTTCAGTTTCTACTAAACCAAGATTTCTAACAGGGACATTTGCATGCCATCTTTGAAGGCGTCCAAACACCGCAGCCGCCCTTCCCTAATATGTATCAATTAGTGTCACTTCTACTTTCTTTGAATTTATGTATTTGTTATTCAATCTTTACGAGTTTTACTACACATCTACCTAAGCATCTTAATTTCCGCGACATTTCACTTTCTGTATTTATTGTTTATTTACCACCCAACATTCACTTACATAAAGCATTGCAAGCCTAATTCACTTCCATAAAATTTTCCTTTTAGCTTGGTATGGATATTTCAATCACATATCACAAATGTCGCACTTCTTCCATCTTGCTTGAATTTTATGTGTAACGTCATTCTTAATATTACCACCATTTTGTATGATTGATCTTGGATATCTAAAGTAGTTCACCTTAAGAACTTCTACTTCCCCTAAGTTTACCACTCCATCATCTTGATGTCTAGTATTTCTAAACTCACAATTATAGAAAGGCGGGGTTCTCTACGAAATCAAGGCTTACATCAAATGAACTAAACAATTTTCACATATATTGACTAAGAAATAGGGCAAATGATAGATTCGCCGATTAAGGACTTGGAGTCGGCACTACAACATTCTTGATCATAAGCCATCTGTGAGCTCATATAAGATTGACATAAAAGAATCTCATTGGTACTTAATATAATAACAATAAAATCAAGGAAACCGAATTGCTACTTACCGATTTTTCCCGCGAAACGGGCAATCCATCGAACAATCCCATTCTTAGACAACCACTTGGCCCGCAATCATAAACCTACAACACAAGGAATTGAAAGTACAACACCAATCAGCATCGGCACCGGAAATTACAATAGAAAGCCCTAGATTCCAACAAAACCAAAGCCACACTGTCCAATTCCATTGAATTGTTGAAAACCTAATGCAGAAATGGGAAATAAAAGCGAGATTAACCTTAGATCTCGCGAACGGAATTGGATCTAGGCGAACGACTACCAAATTGTCGATCGTGAATCTCGGATACAAGAAGAAATATAGAAAAATGAGATTGACTGTTAAAGCAAATATTGTAATTCGTACCGCGTGACGAGAAGCGAAGAACGAAGAACGAAGAACGAAGATTCCCTTTTTTGACGCAATCACAGATTTTTTATTGTTTAATGAGTGACGATGGTTCGGATTAATTCGGGAGAATTGTTGTTTTTCGGCTGTCGACTTTCAGAGCACTTGTTTAAGATGTAAACAAAAATTAAGAAACTTCCAGATATGCCCTTATTACCGATGATGTTAAAGGTTTTTTTTTTTTTTTTTTTTTTTTTTTTTTTTATTCGGTGAGAATTGAAGCACCATCTTCTTAAGTCTTACCTGATATATTTGCCATCCCATCTAAAAGTCTTTGATTGTGTGTAGTGTTTTTGACAAGCAAAAGTAGTAGCTTATCAGCTAGCATATATAGTATTGCTGAATAAAGTGTTTTATATGTAATATTAAATAATAACATGTCTAACAAAAAAATAAATAAACCTTGGTTGGAAAGTGACTAGGGATGGCAACGAACCCATCAAAATCTAACTTATTTAAAAATATAAAAATATTCGAGTTATTTTGGTTCTAGATAAATTTTGATAGTAAAAAATTGAGTATGGATTTGACATATTAAGTACTTAGAACTCATTTATGTGACAAAAGATTTGAAAAATGGGTATACCTTACTCACAAAAGTCAGTAGTATTATATTACTAAAACACGTTATAGATAATGATATATATATATATATATATATATATAATGTTTGATTTTTTTGTTCTCTCGTATGTAAGACATCGAGCGCAATAGAAGAGTTTGACCCATATAGACTTCAACAAACTTGAGATTAACGTTTTGTTGTTGCATACAAGATATGTACTTTGCCACTTAGGACAAGTTGGATACTTAATGAATGTGTTTAAAATCATATTTGTTATATGCAAATTAAGTTCTTTTTTTTTGGTGTTGATATGTAAATTAAGTTTGTTAGGAAATTAATATTATGTAACGTTTACACCGATTGTGTAATGTTTACATTAATCGTGTAACGCCTCCACTGATTATGTATTTTTTACATTGATTATGTAACGTCTACACTGATTTAGTTATGTATCATTCTATAAATAGGGCACTATACTGTATATTCGAGATATACAATAAACTTATTCTATTATGAAATTATCATGGTATCAGAGCTTCGTTTCTAATCCAAGGTCGGTCGACCTTTGAGTCGACGACCGATCCTTGATACATCTCAGTGCTTGTTCTTGTATTCGATTATGCTCTTGTTTTGATTTCTTCTTGTTTCTCTTATGCATTTTCACACACGTCTGTCAGTTGTACCAGTCCGTTTGCCTCTTCTGAGTCACTCAGTTAGCCAATCTGCCTACCATGTTCACACAAATTTGATGCCATCCAACTCGCATAACCATATGCCTGTCTCGAGATCCCCACTTCTTGTCCTGCTTGCCGTCGACTCTGGTGTTGATCTGTTGTTGATTGTTCTAGAGTCGACTCCGCTGTCTGTTAGTTGTTCCACCGACCCTGCTTCGTTAGTTGTTCCGCCGACTTAGCTCCGCTAGTCGTTCCACCGATTCAGCTCCGTTAGTTGTTCTGCCGACTCAGTTACGTTAGTCGTTCCGTTGACTATGTTGTTCCGTTAGTCGTTCTGTCGATTATGTTGTTTCGTTAGTCGTTCCATCAACTCAGCCTCAATACTCGTTCCATCGACTCTGTTGTTTCGTTGTTCAGTTATTTTGTTGTCCCGTCTGTGCACTGTCTGTTAATATGTGCGCAGTTCGCAATGCCTATCACACCTGTTATCCGCGTACTGTACGTTGTCGATAGTAGTTCGCGATGTCTGCCCGTCTTATGTACCCGTTTCAAATCTGCTTGTTTTGTCGATCCGTTTATCAATTCTTTCCGTGATCACTTGCATCTGTTCGTCGCGATCTGGTGTTCGCACGCAGAATTGTCACTGACTTTATGTATCATCATCTTATTTGTTTGCAAACTCAAGTGGTTTCGTTGCCATCACTTTAAATTTGAGGGGAGATGTTAGGAAACTAATATTATGTAACATCTACATTGATTATTTAATGTTTACACTGATTGTGTAACGTTTACATTAATCGTGTAACACCTCCACTGATTATGTAATGTCTACATTAATTATGTAACGTCTATACTGATTTAATTTTGTACCATTCTATAAATAAGACACTATACTGTACATTCGAGATATATAATAAATTATTTTATTCTGAAACTTTCAAAGTTGGTAGTTAAACAAGTAATATTCACATGTAATTCAATAAAGTTTGGGATGAGTACAATGTACACATGTTGTATGCTTAATTGGAAGGGCACCCTATATATGGGGCGTGTTGAGAACACGTAGTTGGGAAGTTGGGATAGGAAAGAAAATCAATTGGCATTGGCGTGGCACTTTCCAAGCCTCCATTTCTCCACCCAAAACCCACTCTGACTCTCTGATCACCTCCCTTTAATATAATGGACTTTAAGCGGATATGCGTCCTCTCTCGTTAAGCACAGAAAACAATATAATGGCGACCATGACCAGCGTCTCCCTCATCTCTTCACCTCCTCGTATGCCCTCCAAACCCCTCTTCGCTGTCTCAATCCCATCTCCCACAACTTCAACAAGGGCATCCATACCAATTCCCAGACCCAACACACCAAGTTCTAAAAGCGAAGTAGCAAAAGAGAAGCAGACCAACAAAGTTGAGACCCGTTTACACTCTTCTTTGTTGCCCTTGTTGGCCGTGGCCTCTCTTCCTGGAGGTAATTAATTAAATTAACAAATTCAGTCGGATTGTTTGTGTGAGTTAAACTTACGACCTCGATTATAAAAAAAAAAAAAATCATTTAATTTAATTAGATCGACCAATGTGTTATGTGTGCAATGTGGCAGCCGACACGGTGCGGTCTCTGTTCGGTCCGTTCGTGGAGCTGGTAAAGTCGTGGGACCTTCCCGAGTGGCTCGTACACTGGGGTCACCCCGGAAACATGGTTAGTGAGGTCAATGATTCGAACCATTTATTTGAGTTTTGATGGGGTCTTTAATTAATCAATGTTTGTTGGTTTGTGGTTGGGTGCTAGCTAGGCTGTGGTGCTGTTCGCCATGGGTGGGTACGGCACCTATTTGGGGTTCAGGATTAAGTTCTCTGATGATGCGGTAAGAATAATTTTGTTACGTGTATTAGTTAAATGGTCGGAGGTTGGATTATCTGCCTTTAACCTTTTGGAAATAGTCACGCGAGCCTAGATACCCACAGATATTAAAAAAAAAATTTAGTTTCTAGTTGTCTAGCTACAAGGGTGTGTTTTAGATTTTAGTAATGCTGTGTTGTTTCAGGAAGAGAAGGCGAAAGCCAAGGATCTGCACCCAAAGCTTCTAGGGGGGATGTTCTTCTTCTTTGCTCTTGGAGCAACTGGAGGGATTACATCTCTACTCACTTCTGATAGGCCCATCTTTGAAAGGTGTGTATTATCTTTCTATCCATGAATTCTTGAAACTAGATACTTTAAATTGTAATTGTCATTTTCTTAAGAGGTTATTATTGGGCTTGTTTGGCACTACGACAACTTATTGCTTATACTCAACTTTGAAGTTCAAAAGGACTTAGATACAAATCGAATATTCTAGAAATGTTTAGAATTAGGATTTAATAACAAACAATCAAGAGGTAACCCAAAAATCCCTTTTTTTGAGTTGTCTCTCTAGAATCAAGATATTTAACCACCGCCGATCTTCTCTTTTGATCAACGGTGGTTCCAATCTTCATCTCTTTGTTTTCTATGTATTCAATAAAGTGGAGATCCTTTCAGATATGTGAAGATTGGATCTCCTTGTTGCGATAATTCTTCCTCAACACTCATTTTTAGATTTGTGTGGCGATTGGTTGATCCTTATTTTTAGTTTTAGTATTAGGTAGTTTGTCTTTCCGTTTGTTGGAAGTCTTGATTTTGTCTTCTCCTTGTTGGAAAGTTTTAGATTTTCTTCTCTTGTTGATAAGTTTTGTTATTGTTATATGGTTCTAACATGTGTTTGTGTATTATAATGTGTTTTAAAGTTGTAGAGAGCAGTCCATGATTGTCAAATTGTTTCAATTTCATAATCGCATTCACAGCAAAAGTAATGACAATTCTTTTGAATAAATAGGATTAGTGAATCAATATACTTTTTGATTCTATGTTTGGTCTTGTATCGAGCTATCAATGATTAATGAAACTTCTATTTTTCTTCTTCTTCTTCTTCAAAAAAAAAAACACTCGAGAGGTAAGGATTATATAATACTAAAAGTTGTGAAAGGTTTGGATATTTTTAACCAATTAAGCCAAAATTATAAAGCATGCATGTAGGAAAATGCTTTTGAAAATTACAAATATGATAGAAGTTTTGGATGTTACGTCAACTCCACGTCGGCTAGTTGGGAAAAATCTAAAAAGAGCACAAGCGACACAAAAAACTAGTTATCTAGTGTCACATATGCGATAAGCATAAGCATTGTAGTACTAAATGAGCTCATTATTCCATCTATACAAGTATCATACATCGGTCAGATTGAGTGCTTAGGACTCGATGCTCATTTCCTTATCTGTCGAAAGGCCAATGTTCTTTCCGTTGAATTGTCACATATTTGGCAGAATTTTATAATTGCCCTTTTCTAGTTGCACATATGACATATATATCTAAGATTGATAAAGTCTTAATTAATGAGAAAGATGTTTGTATATTTCTATTTACTTGGCATTGCATCTATATTGAGAAAACTGCATTTCTTGGTTGAAGCCCTCATGCAGTAACAGGATTCGTTGGGCTTGCTCTATTGGCCTTACAAACCAGTTTGCCAGCACTATTCGAGGTAAGTAAGACGTAAAGAACTAAGGAGACAATATGATCTTCTGATTCACTTGCTTTGTTTCTTTGTCAGTATAGCATTCAAATGAAATTGGAGAATATAAGTTATGTTTCCTTTGTTTGGAAGAAAAGAGCAGGTCATCTATCATCAGATTTCATTTTCAGTTTTCAAATATTCTGTCTATGATTTCATTTTTACGTGTAGGGGAATCCTGGTCTGAGGAACGTTCATGGGATACTGGGCAGCGGAATTATGACATTGTTTGTTATCCATGCTGCGCGCTCGGACTTCAACTTGGCCTCAGCTATTGACAACTTCTTTGCTGGTGATTTAAGAATTTGCCGGTTATAGAGAATTAGAGATAGAACACAGGAGCAGAGTTTTAACTCTTTTCTTTGTTTACCCATGCACGCTATCAAATGCATTAAATCGAAAAGAATGAAGAGTTTGATTCATGTGGCCTACCTCAACTTATTTGGGTTGATGTTTTGGTCATTGTTGTTGTTTGTTACAGGATTTGAATTAGCAGTTTTCATAGTTTTCATTGTTTCACTCTCTGTACCAATAAAAAGGTGAAATGCTATTATCTACTTGGTAATGGCCATGGGAAGCAACTTTATTTGCAAGAGCTTGCATTTTAGTTTGGCATGGTCTTTGTGCGTGTTTTCTTGATTTGGTCCTCCGACCTTTATTTACCCACACTTCCCCTTCCTTGTTTGGTTTTGGAATTTTTAAGTTTTTTTTATGAGTGGGATAGGACAATTGATTAATTGTTTGGCTTGACTAAACTCACAGGATCAGAAGGATGCCCTACCACTAACTCAGATGTTAAGGAAGATGCTACAATTGGCACGAATTGAACCTAAAACTTTTACAACTTTTAATAGTTTTTCAGTGTGATAAGTCTGCTTTCGATGCTTGTATTGAGATTTCGTAACAATTGTAGTTTTTGAAGTATGTAGCAATATGTAGCTCAATCTCTATCTGGTTCCACAACTTGACAACTATGTTACCCAGACCCTTCACTCTAACCCAAAGTACCCGTGTCGGACATTTGAAACGAGTCTGACACTTAAAAAGACATGGATACTCCATTTGAAGAGCTTTTTGCATAAAAAGATTTAAAATGTAAGAGAATAAAGAAAAAAACTTAACAAGAACTAGAGTAAGAAATGAAAAATGAGAAAAAATATAGGTGTATAAGCTATTACATATATGTAATATATGTTATTACATATATATAAGCATATGTCACGCAAATTTTAGACACTTTTTGCCGAGTCTCCGTGTCCTTAAATTAGAGAATATGTGGATCCGATCTTTAGACTCATACCCGTACCTGACACCCGCACCTAAGTCCAGGTAACATAGCTTGACGAGTATCCGATGGCCTATGCATTATAGTGGTTCGACACTCCAACAACTTAAGAGGATTTCTCAAGTTTGAAACTTTACAAACAAATGCTACGCAGCCAACTCGGCTCAAGCTCGTAGTTAAAAAAAAAAAAAAAAAGGGTAAAAAAACCACATTGACACCCTGCATACATTAATGTGTTCATCAAATTTAGTTTGAGTTTGTGTTCAACCAGCACACAGAGTGCTCCACTCTCCATCTCTCTTAGCTTCACAATCTCAAATTCATGAACCCCTAATAATGAACGAACAACACAGTCTCTCTCCCAACCCAACCTTCCCCCAATTCGACCATCCCCAATCCCAATCTCCAAACCCTAACCCTAATCCAATCCCCAATCTCCCCCAAACCCAAACCCTAACCCTAGCAGCAGCGACCTCAACGCCCTCCTCCCTCTCAATTTCCCCAAAAAGCGAAGAAAAGACCGGTCTCCGCGCAAGATCTCTTCAATTTCAATTCCAAATATAGAGAATTTTGGTTCCTCCCCAATTCCAATTCCAATTCCAATTCCAATTCCAATTCCAATTCCAATTCCAGTCCCTCCTCATCCGGATATCTCTGAAGAGATCATTGTGATCAACAAGGAGGCGACCGCGGAGGCTCTGACTGCGCTCTCGTCTGGGTTTCCTGCTGACTCGCTTATCGACGAGGAGATCGAAGCCGGGGTGGTCTCGGTGGTGGGGGGCATTGAGCAGGTAAACTACATTTTGATTAGGAACCACATTCTTACTAGGTGGAGAGAAAATGCGTCGAATTGGTTGAAAAAGGAGGACTTTTTGGAATCTGTACCGCCAAATTATCATTCCCTTTTGGATTCTGCTTATAATTACTTGGTTTCTCATGGGTATGTCAATTTCGGGGTCGCTCCGGCGATTAAGGAGAAGGTTGTCGCCGCCGAGGGGAGTAAGGGGAATGTGATTGTTATTGGGGCTGGGTTGGCGGGTTTAGCTGCTGCAAGGCAGTTGATGGTGTTTGGGTTTAGGGTGGTTGTTTTGGAGGGGAGGAAACGGGCGGGCGGGAGGGTTTATACGAAGAAAATGGAAGGGGGGAGTAGGAGTGCCGCCGCGGATTTAGGTGGTAGTGTTTTGACGGGAACGTTAGGGAATCCGCTTGGGATTTTAGCTAGGCAGTTGGGGTATACTCTTCATAAGGTGAGAGATAAGTGCCCGCTTTATTGTCCTGATGGGAAGCCGGTTGATCCTGAAATGGATTCCAAGATTGAGACTGCGTTTAATCGGTTGTTAGACAAGGCGAGTCGGTTGAGGCAGTTAATGGGAGAAGTCTCAGTGGATGTATCTCTCGGGGCTGCACTTGAAACGTTTCGAGAGGTTTATGGGGAAGCTGTGAGTTCCGAGGAGTTGAATTTGTTCTATTGGCATCTCGCAAACTTGGAATACGCAAATGCCGGATTGCTGTCGAAGCTCTCCCTTGCATTTTGGGACCAGGATGACCCTTACGACATGGGAGGGGATCACTGTTTTTTGCCTGGAGGGAATGGGCGGCTGGTTCAAGCCTTGGCTGAAAATTTATCGATCTTATATGAGAGGACTGTCAACACTATTCGATATGGCAGTGATGGAGTTCAGGTTATTACAGGAAGCCAAGTTTTTGAGGGTGATATGGCGTTGTGCACGGTTCCTCTCGGAGTTTTGAAGAGTGGTTCAATCAAATTCATCCCTGAGCTGCCTCAGAGGAAGCTTGATGGGATAAAGAGGTTGGGGTTTGGGTTGTTAAATAAAGTCGCAATGCTTTTTCCTCATGCATTTTGGAGCACGGATCTTGACACTTTTGGGCATCTTGTAGAGGATTCTCTGCGAAGAGGCGAGTTCTTTCTATTCTACAGCTATGCACCGGTTGCAGGTGGCCCCCTCTTGATTGCTCTTGTTGCGGGAGATGCTGCCCATAAGTTCGAGAGCATGCCTCCAACTGATGCTGTGACTCGAGTCTTGCAGATTCTCAAGGGTATGCTCCTGTATTCACCCTTTGCCCGAAATGTCAAATTTTAGAGTCATTTCTATTTCTTAACAAACATTCTCATGCTTATCCGCGCAGGTATCTACGAGCCTCAGGGCATCCATGTCCCCGAGCCCATCCAAACGGTATGCACTAGGTGGGGTAGTGACCCCTTCAGTTTAGGTTCTTATTCTAATGTGGCAGTTGGGGCGTCTGGGGATGACTATGATATATTAGCTGAAAGTGTTGGCGATGGGAGGCTTTTCTTCGCTGGGGAGGCCACCAATAGGAAATACCCTGCAACGATGCATGGTGCATTTCTTAGCGGATTGAGGGAAGCAGCAAGCATGGCTAACCATGCTAATGCTAGAGCTTTGTGCACTAAGGTTGAGAGAAGCCCGTCTAAGGATGCTCAATCTTGTGCTGCCCTCCTTGCGGATTTATTCAGGGAGCCTGATCTGGAATTTGGGACCTTCGCTGCTATTTTTCCTCGGAAGGGTTCTGACTCTAAAGCTCAGGCGATCTTAAGAGTCACATTTAGCGGGCAAAAGAAGAAGAGCAATGAGTCAGATCAACATCACTCCAACAAATTGCTTTTCCAGCAGCTTCACTCTCATTTTAATCAGCAGCAGCAATTCCATATATATGTTTTATTGTCAAAGCAACAGGCCCTTGAACTGAGAGAGGTGAGAGGAGGGGATGAAATGAGGTTGCATTACCTATCTGAAAAGCTTGGAGTGAAGCTGGTGGGAAGGAGAGGGTTGGGTCCTGGTGCAGACTCTGTTATCTCTTTGATCAAGGCTGAAAGGGGGAAACGCTGATCTACTTCAACCTCTTTGGCTCTTAAAACAGGTAACAATACCGCTGTTGGATTAAATCTGGTTTCGCGACCATGTTAGTCTTCCTCTTGATGTGGGAATGATCTTCTTATATTGCGTTTGATTCAGGATTGTTTAAGCACAAAGCTGGTACTGCTAAGCAAGCATTAATCAGGTAAGTAGTGCAGCCCTGTTTATTTCAGTCACATTTTCTTTGTCTTTGTGTTTAATTTGCAACACACATCTTTTAATGTGATTGTGTTTAGTAAGGTAATTAACTTGTAGTTTGTGCTGCAGAAGGGCCAAGATAGTCAACAGTAAAGCACTCAGTGTTAACACAATTGCAACACCTCCTCCAAGTTAGACTCGCGAAATCGATCCTAACTAGGAGCGCCCAAGCATGAACCCGAGACATTTTTATGTCACATCGCTGAGGGTATGGATTTTGCGTTGGATTATTGTTCTTTCACAACTTCTTCAGGTGATAACAACAACATTTGTGAATTGATTCTTCAGCAGGTTTAAGCAACATCTCTTTCGTTCGGTGCTCTAAGGAGACTACGAGGCATAATTGCTGCAGAGGCACTGTGAATCATGTTTGAGGAATTTTTTTCTTTGAACTTCTGTTTGGCATTTTTTTTGGCTTTGCAAATCTGTTTCGCCGTGAAGGATGGCAGCAGAACCATTGTAATTAACACTGGCATGGAATTTCAGCAACATAGGAAATTCGAAGCACGCAATGTTCTACTTGACTAACAGCAACTTAATGTACAAAAAATATATGATACACTTATTTCATTTCTTCTGCTTCTCCCCAAACTTGTTTGTATGCTTGATTTAACCTCTTCAAGTATTTCCTATTGAGTCCATTGTTTGATATGATCATGGAAACATACTACAAATTTATAATCTGTGTGAGTTCCAAGGACTTTTGACATGTGGTGTACCCTCTGGAGACTTAGTCCTTGTATCCTTCAAATCGTTTCTTTTTTTGAATCTGTGCAACTAGAAAATGTGTTGGGACAGAAGTAAATCTTGCCAGATTTATTTAGTGCATATTACTGTCATCTAATTTAGCCAAATTTAGAGCCAGTGCATCACACTGTTTACTAAGTGCAACCGATTATACGTGGCACCCCGAATTCAAATTTTAATTTATAAATGCACCCCACATTTTTATCAAAATACTCTTTCATCCAAACTGAAACACCCAACTCTAAAGCCTTAATCGAGACATCTATTATAGGTTCGCCGACATATGATGGAGACTTATCTTCTGAGCTCGGCGTTTTCCAACCAAATCTTTTTGGTGAGATTTAGTCGACAACTGGCGACCTAAAGGTTTGGTGGGTTTCGACTTACTCTTCAATTAAAGGTTTGACAGACTATGACTAATTCTCCAACTAGAAGTTTGGTGGTCTCTGACCAACTCTTCAACAAGAGATTCGAACTTGCGAGGCCGAACCGCTCGATGATGAGTACAAATCGCAAGAAAAGAGTGTGTAAAAAGATGATGATGGGGTGCTCAAAACGAGAGGAAAGTGTAGTTGGGTGCACTAATCACAGTGAGGGGCTAATGGCCATTTTGTAGTAAAATTGACCTTTTTTTAAGTTTGACTTTTTTGGGGTGCACTAGATAAACAGTGGGGTGTACTTAACCGGGCTCCAAATTTATTGACAATGACAATATAGTTTTGTTTTAGCCTTGTTTGATTCATTTGGGCAAACTGTGGAATGGTTGACATTGATGTTTGGTAACTTTGATTGAGCATTCTACTTCCAGGGCATTGGATATTTACTATCATGGTGTCAAATGGTTTCTCTCATATACCCATTACTATTGCAACATACAAGGGATTTTGGCTCTGCTTGCATTTTCAATATGGGATGATTCAAAGTTCAAAAGCCTACCTCTAAGCACAATATTAATTAATGTGCCAATGATTTGCCAAGGCAATATAGAATACTTGAGAAACAAGAAGTAGATGCAAGTGCCTTTACAGTTTACACACTTCAATTCCAGGAATTGTCAATGGGAACCACAAAAAAAAAAAAAAAGGCATGTCTATTAGAACAGATCACAACACATAGAGCTGGTCAAGTGAATATGAAGGACCGAGAATCCAGATCATATCAGGAGTGCAACCAGAGTCTATCATGCAGCCTTTCCTCTCCCGCTCCAAACATCTCATCAACCCTCTCACCGTCACGGAAGAAATGAAAGGTCGGTGTATACCGAACATGCTGAGTAGTTTCGGGGCATTCGTCAATGTCAGCATAAACGAAAGACAGCCTCGGAAAACTGTTGCTCAACTTACAAAATGAGGGGAGGATTTGGCTGCAAACATGGCACCTGCGAATAACCCGAAAAATAGTCATGCATCTCTCTCAGGAATAACTTGCATCAAATAAGGTGTTCAATTTGGACAGTTGCAGAACCACATATTTTTCTGTGTATGACATTTTGGATATTTGCAATCAATTAATATTTCATCGTATAACTGTGTGATCGCCATATCAACATCTTTCATTTTATGTAATCAAATGTTTAGGCATACTTGTGGCAAAACATCTCTGGTGAGACGGATGAGCATCACTGTCTAAAAGGCAAGGTCGGAGGAGGTCCCAGGTTGTTGGACTCACTTAAAAAAAAGTTTGGTAAACTTGTCTATAGAAACCTTAAAGAGAAAAGTTAGCTCCAATGGTGGTTTCAATGTAAGAAGGTAGAAGTTTTTACTACACTACTCGCCCAGTAAAAAAAAGTTTTCGAAAAAGAATACAGTGAAACACAAGCTCAGATCCTTAATTGACACAACACTTGCCTCCACGGGGTGTGGTGGAGTGGCTTCTAATAAGACTTAAAAGATGCTAGAGTGACTCGGGATGGACATCACCATTGGGTGTCCATCCATTTAGCATCGAGATTTGTGCACACATACATCGATGCATGAATGGATGGATACTATTACGGGTGTCCCAAAACTGATCACTCTAGTATTTTCCATTAGACTTTAGTAATCTGACTAAACAGATATGACAGGTTCGATTCGCAGCAGCTGTCTGCTTCATTTTCTTTCGGCATTTGAGTTAGTGGCAGGGTGCCCTCCTAGCCCTATACTCTATAGGATTAGTTAGGCCTTAATCGAGAATGGCTTAGTGGTTCGGCCACCCACAGTCACAAAAAATTAAAAAAAAAAATAAAATAATAATAAAATAAAAATAAAAATATGACACAACACTCCACAACTCATTCATCATGAATAGATAAACCTTTTACAAGCAAATATGCAAAGATAATCAGAACCAAAATATGGGATTTTATGACATACCAAGATGCACCATAGTTGATGACAGCCTGAAATCACATTCCAAAACAGCAATAATAAGAGAGAGAGAAAGAGAGCAACAACGACAACAAATTCCTAATTTAAAATCTCTTACAGGAGCCCTAGAAGACTTGATGTTGTGCATAATCTGAGTGAGGTTTTGGTCACTTGAAGCACTGATCAAGTTCCCATGCCGATTCACAGGCAGATCCAAACCTGTCCCCTCCAGACCCTTCTTCGCTTCTCTCTCCATTGTGAACACAGACACATCTGGACCTCCATTTCTAATTATTCAATTGGGCCTGAATATGGGCCTGAATATGGGCCTGAATTTTTGTTGGCCCAGCTGAGCTTGGAGTGAGCCAAAACTGAAGGAGTGCCACACACAACCAACAACAACAACATCAACAACAATGGCTTCTGCTGCTGCTGTGGTTCTTGCAGCGCAAGGCCTTGGCTTTGGCTTCTATGACAAGCGTTGTTTTGGGGTTCTTGGAGCTCGAGTGCCGTTGATTCATGGCTGCCCATCTGGGGTTTCTATGGTTTCTGGGCTTTCTTCACCAATAGAAAAAGATGCCCATTGTGCAAGACTGGATTTTTTATGCAACGCGTCCTCTCAAGGTTGGGTTGTCTCTGAATTCAGCTGGGTTTACTAAGTTCTATTTGGTGTTTGGATTGGATTTTACTTCGCCTTAATATTTACTTTCTGAGTATGTTGGATTGGTTATTGCATCTTTGTTATTTGATTATGTGTTTATAATTATACCATTTGTTTTGTGATGTTGATGGTTGCAGAGGTTCCTAGTGAGTTACTTGAAGATTCAAAGTTTGTTCCTTTAAATGCTGATGATCCTACATATGGGCCGCCTGTGAGTTTTTGCTACTTTTACGCTTTTGCTTGTTGGATTTTAGCCAACAACAACCCCTTTGTGTCAAACCATTGAATATGAAAATTAACTGAAGTGCGGAAGTGCACCTCTAAATCCATTAGAAATGGGAGATCCATCCAGATCAGGTCTTCCAACTGTAGTTCTATTTCCTAACGAGTTCTCTTGATGGGGACAGAGAAATGCACAGTGAACTACAATCGGGGCCACAACCCAATAAATAACTGGTTGAACAATTCTATAGAGTTGCATATCAATATGATCTACACTAACATTGTTTCATAACCATAATTATGTCCATTAGCTAATTACATTATACACTATTAGATCACTTTAATTTTTGCTAACTTATTAATGGCATGACATATTGTATATTAGATGTGTGGCCCTAATAGATTATTAAAATTTTCTAACATTGCTTCCTAATTGAAACGTTACCTATATGACTATCTTTTTGAAGTTTACCTGAAGATTAATAATATAATTTCCTTTCTCTTAATCCCAGGTTTTGTTACTGTCAGGTTTTCGAATAGAGGAAACTGCTAAGGTAGTTGTTATACATTTCCCTTTCATATTTTAAGTGTGGGTTCTAGTGGTCTCTATTTGTTGCTTTGTGTATAGTTAGCCATATAGTAGTTTCAATCTATGTTGAAATCAAGAGTAGACAAACTTGCATAATATTGATAAGAGTTTTTCGCTGGTTTGGTTCGTCGTGAGTTTGTGCTTACTTTGTTTCTAAAATCTACATGTCTCTTATTAATTGCTGGAGATAAAAATTTGTATTTCATACCTTAGATACAAGAACTTCTCAAAGAGTTGGATGGAGAATTTCTAAAGGTAATTTTGAAGAGTATTGTGATGTTCTCCTTTAAAATTATCCATCAATATGCCAAAAGATTTTCTGGCTTTGATTTTTGAGTTGGGTCCAATTTTCACAGATCATTCATTGCACAGAAGACATGATAGACCTCACGCTTTGGGATGCAATGCATACTCAACAGCCCAATTTAAAAAAGTAAAGGTTTGTTTTTTCTCTGGTTTTGAGCAGGTTATTCATTATTCTTGTTTATATTTAGTTATTTGGGTTGCTATTCTTTTCCATATCTAAAAGATCACATGCAAGTATAGCTTATTCATTTTCATGGTCATCTCATATAGTCATGTCTGATGAAAACTTCAAAAAATAGCTTCAGGCGTCAGCTGGAGTCACTCAAGTCACTTGGGCTTGCATGGCTCATTTGTTCCTTTCTGTTTTCTTTATGAAACTAGATTTTTCAATAGATATAATAGGTTTTTTATTTTATACTTTTAAACCTTTTTAACTAAGATTTGGTATAATAGATTTTATACTTTTATACTTTTAAACCTTTTCAAGTACAGAAGAGAAGTCCATCCTAAAGTATCAAATAATAAATATACCCTTTTAAACCTTTTTAACTTAAAAAACAAATCTGTGAAACTAAGATTTGGCATACTGTGGCACTGTCGCACATTTGGGTCATCAGGAAAGCAGGAATTCAAGCTCAGATCCTGATAGTTCAATGAAATTTGAAATAGATGGCATGATGCCTTTTCAGATAGGCGACACAGGAATGCCATTGCTTTTCCAGATGAAATGGCCTTTTCAATGTGTTACTAAAATCAATGCAAGAACGTCATGCACTAAGATTAATGTTGCTTTCCACTAGCCGGAGTATTAAATCTCAAGTTTGTTGCAATCATTCATGGTATTATATGTACTCTCACGGAGACAAAAAACTACCATGGCGTGAATATTTCTTTCTCCGTTTTTGTTATATCTCATATAAAGGTCCTATGAACATGTGGATATTGCACCAGCCTCATCTCATTTCAATACATTTGTTTGAAGTAGTCAGTGTACTAACTCGTGCAGGTTTCAAAATCATTGCCACGAATTTGCATCCTGTCTGGACTAAGTGGGGAGGAGATGATGATGTTCATTGATGCATTCCCAGAAACTGGTAAATAGCACTCTCATGCAATCATTCTTACACCACTGTTGTATAAAGTTACTAGCATGATAGTTTCCTACACCAGCAGTGTCTGTCTTTCCGTTGGAATTTTATGCGTTTGCTTACTTTTGTGGATCACTGACATATGCGGACTTCAATTTTTAAGGAAGATGGTATATATTCATGGTGAACAATAGAACCTCGTTGATCATCCCTTTCTTGCATATTGTTTTTTTTCTTTATTTTCTTCTTCTTCCTTCCTTTTGGCTTCCACTTGACTAACCTTGAACATCAAAATGACTTCCAATGGGTGATATTGCTTCTTATAGACTAGAACCAGCTGCATTTGCAGCACTTGTCCCTAATAGTGCTGCTAAGCCAGTACGAGAATTGATGGAGGAGATTATGGGGGATCATGAAATGCTGGTGAGCTCATCTGCTTCAATGATTTATATTTTTATATAAGTTTGTACCTCAGTTTTTGTCATAATTTTCTTGTCAACAATGCAGACAGGTACAGGGTCATAGTCAGCATAATCAATTGAGTAATTAAAATTAAATTGGATATTCTCTAAGAGGGTCTTTGGTAGCAAGTATATATCGACTACGGAACTACTTTCCACTTTGAATCAAGGTATTTACTTGGTGCTTTACAGAGTAACTATCTATTTTTTTAGATTTTATGGCATATTATGCTATTATTGTCGGGCGAAATGGCTTCAATGTTTCTATTATTTTTTTTCCTCTGTAGTTTTACTATGCGCTTTTGTTTATTGTATTCCCTCTATTATTGTTCAGCATAATACCTGGAGATTGAGATTTTTATATATCTCAGAAATGGTCATCTTTCCTTCTTTGATCAAACTCCGCTGCCGCTTACCAAGATCTTTATAATGAGTGTACTATAACTCAATCAAAGTCTCTCATAAGCGCCTGTTGAAATGTTCAGGATCAAGCTAGGAAAGGTCCACTAGTCACCAAACAAATTGATTCAGAATTCTCATCCACATGCAGGTTTGTGAAGAAGTAAAGGCGTCTACTATGGAAAGAAAATGCTGCAGGACTAGGGAGAAGCAATGTCTTGTAAGCTTGTTTCAAACAATAGCTTTGTGTAAAGTTGGCGCCTCTGTTCAAAAAACATCCTTAAACATTATAAGTACTTTTATTTATATTGTAGCTCTACAAAAATGTTTTATATCGTTTTCTTTTTTTTTTTGAAGGCTTTGATATTGTATGTATGTTGAACGTACATGTGTATTAGTTCCTTTTGTGTTTTTGTACGCAATCTAACTTGCCATGGATGTGCTGATTTGCTAAAGCTGTGTTGGGAAGAGATCATTGGACATTTAACACAAAACAAACTTTTAAACATCAAGTACACATGTTAATTAGTATTGTAAGATCTTATTCTATGAAAGATAAAGTAAAATGAGTTTAAGATCACTGGTTGACAACAACATTCCAATCACAAAGAAATATGGCACTTTAGAAATTGCAATATGCATTTTTATTTTTATTTTTTGAGGTCTGCATATTTGCTCTTTGTTTGGTTTTATCCGGATTTCAAAAATATTTTTGCTTGATCGAAAACGGCTTTTGATTAGTAATAAGAATTTACAATGGCAAAAGCAAGAATAAAATCAAAATTTGTAAATCGCGTTACATTGTATACTTTGGATTTCAAAAATATCATATACAAGTTTTCTCAATTGGTTTAGAATATATAATTTTAGTGTCTCCAAAGTATAAGATTTTTAGCTTTTCTTTTTATTTCTTTTTTCTAAAAAAAATTGAAATGAAGGGTAAAACCTTGTGATCAAAAATTTATTTGCAATAAGGATGTAGAAGTGATTCAAAAATAAGATAAATAACTTATAAATGAAAAAATAAAAAAATACAAGCATGTCAAGTGCATGTGTGGTTGCTCTATCTCTTACTTCCTAACCATCTTGAAACCAAACACAAACCAACATCTCAACAGTACTACTACCAATAATTGTCAAGAAGAGAAGCTTTGACCACACAAAGAAACTCATGACCTACTAATTAATCATCCTAACTGAAACCAAGACCCTCTCATCCTCCCTTATAAATTAACTATGGACATTCTAGTTCAAACAAAGAGAAAGGAAAACCTACACTGATACACACAACCCAACTTGAGTCCATGGCTCCTACATTTATCAGTTTCGTAAGCTTACAGCTGTTTTCGACTACCCTCCTAGTAGTTTTCCATGGCTACCCATCTGCGGCATCTCGCTTTATGCCCAGCAAAGCCAACTCTGACCCAGTTTCAGCCATGGCAGCAACAATTGACGATGATCCAGACACAGTGCTCCGACCGATGTATCCAATCCCATCACTTGAAACTGCGCCCAATGTCCATGCTAAGCCTGCAGTCCCTGAACTTCCCTCTCTACAGAAGCCTGGAGAGCCTGAAAGCACAGTCCAAGACCCGAACCCGGATCCGACGCTGGAGCAGAAATGGTTCCCAGTGTTCCCATTTCCTACTATTCCTACTATTCCTACTATTCCTACTATTCCTAAACTTCCACCCAAGCCCTTCTTCCCTTATATCCCATACCCAGGTTTTGAAGTTCCAGACCCAGGGAATAGCATGGACCAGAAGACACCAGAGACACAAGGGACACCAGGAACACCAGGGACACCAGGGGCACTAGAGACACCAGGGACACCAGGGACTCCTAGTTATGGCTAGTCTTTTGGATATTGCTTAGTTAACTAAATATGGTTCTTTGTGACACTTCTGATTGAGAGAGTTAGTAGTACTGGTATTAGTAGTATAAGTAATAAGGATTCTCAAATGAGACTCAACAATTACTTGATGGATTTAAGTTTTATGTATGGAAACAATTATATAACATGAGCTTTGATTTTCTTTTATGTTCTTAATTTCTTCTTTATTTGATTCATCTTTTTCACTCTTTTAGATCCAAAACTAGCTGTCTAAATGAATACATAAATCTATCTTCTTGTATGTATATAAAACACAACAAATTGGAAACGAACCTCAATTTTGCTCTTTATCACGCAGCTCACGCTACATGACTCCTCGGACGTCTAAAACCCTCCATTTTTTCCCACATAGCTCCACCGGCTGCCTCCATTGGAATAATAATAGATGAATGAATGTACTGGAATGAAGCAGCCTCCACAGTTGTAAGTCCTCCAACTTGAGCCCCAAGAACAAAACTTCAAAAGGCTAAAATCATCCTTGCTAGCAGATGGCATCAAGAAATTGGTTTCAAACTGAAAAACTCACCATGGTAGCGCACATCACCCACCAATCCGTAGCATGGTCATACAAAGGGAACTCAAGCAAGAACTCCGGCGCAAATAATAAGAGGCAGTTAAATGTCCTGGAGAGCATGGCTTCATGCAGATCTCTTTAAACTATTAGATCAACTACTTGCATCAAGTCCCAGTGACCAAGAAGTTTTCTTGGTTGAAAGAATCCTTCGTGGAGTTTGAGAGCAGATTTAGAAGAGTTGAAATCTGAATGTTTCGAACTTCTTCTTGAGACAACCATCAAGGGTATGTAGCAATGCTAGAAACCACAAAAAGATCTGCCGAGTTGTTTTACTCTGGGAAATGATCTCTAGATTTCATTCTTTTGGCCATGTCCTGGAGGACCGATTCGATCTCTTTGGCCTGGGGATGAGATTTGTCACTGGCCTTAAACTGATGAATGATGCCATTCAATTCTATGCAGCTCCATCCGGGCGGCTTAACGATGCTCTTATTATCCATGAGTTCCCTCATTCTTTGGGCATCTTCCCATCGATTCGCATCAGTGAGTATGTTAGAAAACAGAACAAAGTGAGCTCCATGATCCGGGTCCAGTTCGAGGAGTTTTTTTGCGGCAACCACACCAATGTCAACATTCCCATGGGTCCTACAAGCACTCAACAGAGATCTCCAAGCAACGGCATCTGCCTCAAACGGCATCTTCAGAATAAATTCATAAGCCGCCTTCAAATGCCCATTTCTTCCAAGAAGATCAATCATGCAACAGTAGTGTTCAGTTTTTGGTTTCAGACCATGATCGTTGAACATGGAGTTGAATATGCGTGTGCCCTCTTCAATTAGACCACCATGACTGCAAGCGCACAAAGCACCAATAAAAGTTATCGCATCTGGACTCAAGCCCGATGATTTCATCTCCCCGAAAACTTCCAATGCAGTTTCACAGTGCCCATGCTGAGCAAGACCACAAATAATGGAATTGTAGAGGAACACATATTTCAGTTTTCGCTTAACTTTGTGGAAAATTTCAACCGCAGTCTCTATGCGTCCGCCTTTCATGTACATATCCACAATTGCTGTTGCAAGAACGGAGTTCTCAACTAAAAACCCAGTCTGAACATACTGATGGTGAAGTCTTTCGCCAAACTCAAGAGCGCCAAGTCTGGCACAGGCAGAGAGCGCAGCTGCCAAAGTTACTTCATCCGGCTTTACCCCAGCGCTCTCCATTTCCACAAAAAGATCTAAAGCTTCCTTGCACTTCCCCATTTGCGAGTAACCACTAATCATCGCTGTCCAAGAAACTAAATCCTTCTCCAACATCTGATTGAAGAAATGGTGAGCCGTTTCAATTTCACCACACCTACTATAACCTGATATCAAAGAGCTCCAAGCAGCCATGGTCTTACTAATTCCCATTCTACCAAAAAGCCGCTCGGCCACTACCATCGATCCACATTTTGCGTACATATCAATAAGAGCACTCATCAACAGACTATTGGAACAATAGAAATTGAATTCCTTGCATAGCATTAGATGAACAAGCTTCCCAGTTTTGAGATCATTCAATGCAGAACAAGCGGACAACACCGCAACCATCGTGAACTCATCAGGCTCAATACCCGAACCCCGCATTTTTCTGAAGAGACCCAATGCAAGCATTGGCCTCCCAAATTGAGCATGCCCATGAATCATCGTATTAAACGAAACACAATCTCTCTCCCAACTTTCATCAAACACAAGCTGCGCATCATCCAAACCCCCAAAACTACAATACAAATGAACGATCGCGTTTCTAATAAAGAGATTCGATTCGAACCCCATCTTCACAATTTGGGCATGAACACCCCGCCCCGAATCAATCCTCGGCATCTTCGCACAAGCGTTGATCAAAAAGGGGAATGTATAATTGTTAGGAGAGACAATAGCACCCATCATCATGGACTTGAACAGAACCAAAGACTCATTAGGCGACTCGCTACGCGAGTACCCTCTAATCATGGTGTTCCAAATGAACACATTCGGTCGATCAATTCTCGAGAAGATAAGACGGGCATAATCGAGAGAGAATTGCGAACCGAAGAGGGCGAAGAAGGAGATGAGTCTGCTCAGAGAGGAAACGCTGTTGTGGAGACCGCGCAGGATGATCTGGGCATGCACTTGAAGTCCTTGCTTCACAGTTCTACACGAGTCCAGCATCAAATCCGGCGACGCGTTCTCACGAAGAAGACGAAGAAGACGAAGAAGAAGAAACCTGGCATTGATTGAGTGGCATTGCATCTAATCCCGAATTTCGAAATTCAAAATGCTAGGCCGTTGCAATTGCAATGTTGGTTCCCGCCAAGTTCATTTTTCCCGCACGTGACCCACGTGCGTGAATCTGTATATATAAGTTGGGAAACTGAAGCGCCCAAACAAAGCAAAACTGAGCAAATCAAGCCCAGAAGGTGAAGAGAAAGGATGGAACCTGAGAAGCCACGGACGGTGACGGGCGCGGTAATCGCGGTCGATGCGAGCAGTTTCTGCTACAGAGTGTGCTCTGCCTGCGAGAGGACTCTCTCGGACAGCAGCAATGGCTGCAGATCCTGCGATTTCAGGGCATTTAATCCGGGCACCACTGGGTCCAGAAGGGTCTATCGAATCCTTGTATGTAAAATATGATGAGTGAGAGTTTTCTGGTCTTTAATTTTTGCGCACTTTATTTTTTAACTTATGACTGTTTCTTTAAAAAAGAAAATTTTCTGGTCTTTAATCGTTTTCCTTCAATTTTTTTTTCCAGTCTAATGTTGTTAATGGATGATGTTTAGGTTTCGATCGCGTGCGAGGCGGAGGTGTTCGTGGTGATATGCTTCGACAGGGCGGCGAGAGTTCTCTTCGGTTGCTCAGCTGACGAGTTCTTCGACTTCGTCAAGCGGAACCCGTTTGCAGCCATGGCTGCTGGGAAAGTGCTGGAAGGGGAGCTGTTTCGGATGACGCTGTCGAAGCCGAAGAATGGGAATGCACAGCATCTGCGCGTCGCTTCCATTGCTCCGTTGCGGTCGGATTTCGAGCCGGCAATCGTGGCGTTGAGGAGACTCTATGGAGTGGTGTCATAGCCTTTTCTGTTGTTGTTGCTGCAGCAATGTCTAATGTAAATTTTGTCATCTTAAGAAACTTGGAATGGCATCCAAAATGGATGGGAGAATCAAAACCTCGCATAACATCAGAGTCACAAACACTATAACAGGAGAAGTAATGTTTTACATTATTGAATAGTTCTTTTGTGCACTCCCCTCCCCTCCATAGTCTCCTATACAATAACCAGGAGTGTTGGTGTGGGAAGTCATACCAGAGAGGCATAGGTTCTAAAAGTCAGTAACCATCTTTAGTATGCCCACATTGGCATTGGCGTTGACATCGGATAGTTCACCCCGAGTCCATCTTGTTAGCATCTCCAGCGCAGCCTTTGGTTGATCCATGGGGACCATGTGACCAGCGTTGTGGACCTGCGTGATGTTAGTTACTAGTAGTCAGGTCTTGAGTTCATATTAACTGATCAAAATTCATCAGCAGTGAATTGTAAACTTTCTAATGCGTGATATGATTTCTTAACAAAGAAAGAATTACTAAAATGGAGGGATGGATACCTTGAGGAAACTAAGCGGGCCATAGCTTTTCAATAATCCTGCTTCTGCACCATCCACATTGAACGGAATGTTAGGGCTCGCCGTGAAATTCTGCTGACCAGACCATTCCATAGCATTTACCCACCGAAAGTTTCCTGGAAAATACATCATGCAGATTCGTGAGTTGTATGTTTCTCTGTGAAAGCATAATCTAATATAATGTTGTAATTGACAAGTGTATTTCAGAACAAAACTTTCTGAATCCTTTGTTCTTACCAAGCCAGTTGCATATAAGATCGTACTCCCCGGCATAAACAAGCAACTTGACACCGTCTTCAAGAAGAGCTGGAATTCCTACCTCTAGATTCCTCATCCAATCCATGATCAGGCCCTGGTACACTGCAGGGCTGCAAGATACGAATTCTATATCACCAACACCCAAGGCATGGCGAACGGGTTTCTGGTTCAAGAACTTATTCAAGTTGGAGAAATCATAGCAGAGCTGGCCGATACACTTCTTTCTGATATCATAGTGCTGCAAATTGAGAAGAGGAGGCAAACTCAAGTACATTGTTAAGATTATATGAAACTGATCAAAAGACAAGGAATCTAGCTTTCTTACATTTATATTCCCAGCTCGGTTTAAGATTGAAGTGAATACCATGTTGCAAATAAGGAAGGACGCGGCACAAGTGATTTTACCATCCGTGCCTGAAAATAAATCCCATTAGGTCCATCACTATTGTGTCATGAAGTCAACAACAACCAATGATGTATCAAAAATTGACCATGTCCAACAAAACTGTGCCTAAATAGTCGTACGGGTGTAGTCCATATTACAAGTAGAGAAGAAACTTAGAAACATTAACACACTAGTTGGCAACCATCTGATCGATACAAACTTAAATCTACAAGTGAAAGTGAATGTAAAAAAAAAAAAAATCCAAACTAATGATTACCACAAAGCTTTATTGCCAGTTCACAAGCTGGAAGAAGTCTGTTAATTCGATTACGATCAGATTCTTGAATTATCCCCATATCTAATGCATAATCAGTGTATGCTTGATACTGGATTGCTGGATCAGTAAGCCCATTGCCGATGGCAAAACCCTATAGAAACATTTTCCACCATTTAGTCTAATAGAGGTAGAGGAGATAGATTTTCTTTTTTTGAAACTGGTTCAGGTCCAAAGGTGGGAAAAAGGGTAGATCAAACAAGTACCTTCAGGTTTACATGAAGACCTTCTTTAGCTTTGTTTCCCTGGTGAATACGAGCCGCAAAGGCAGGAATGTAGTGTCCAGCATATGATTCTCCCGTTATGAAAAAATCATTCTTGGCAAATTGAGGATGCTCAGTGAAAAATGCCTAGCATAATATAGACATTTCAGAAAAAAAGATTAAAACCATCAATTGAGCAAAACTTTTTTACATGAAATCATTCTTTCTTTTCAAACTTCCAAGTCTACATGTAATCAAAGCTCGCTGAAATATACTTAATCATTCAACAAATACAACACAAACTAAGGACCAGGAGCTACTTGGAGTATGGTCAAGAAAGGAGATGATAATATAACATTTTAACTAGAGGGGGGAAGAGAACAATGGCATATGTGGACAAGGAAATAAGATTTTCAGTTACTCAAGAAAAGAAATATCATTATTTTAGTAATTCGAAAGTTAAGCATATGCCCGAAAGAAAAACACAGCGAATAAATTGTTTGTGACAAGAAAAGAATAGCCATTCAAGCTAAATCTATCGATCTAAAATAGATTAAAATGAAGAATATGACTAATACCCATCCTGAAATTAAACTAATAGTAAAAGAGAGATGCTAGTCTCCTAAATCCTGTATCAAGGAGACTTTATTTAAAATAGAAGAAGAAGCTACAACAAATAGGCGAGATAGCCCTTCATAAGAGCAGGCAACATCGAACTGGAAAAACAGTATTAGAATAAACGAAACAAGACCAGGTCATAACAAGATTAGATGGTTAACATCTTTAAGTTCCTTCTCCAAAGTCATGCAAAACGACACCGGACTACGGAAATAGTCCCAAACTAAAGCAAAATTTCAGAATTCCTTCAAAATATTATTTGTTCTTTCCAAGTAAATGATCCGAGCCATGCACTTCATTTTACGGGGAATATATATGACATCGGATAGCAATGTGCAACTTGTAACACTAATAAGCATGGAAAAATATGATACCTGCAAGAAATCATAAAGATCATTGCTAACGCCATTTTCATCATGGCGAAGATCACGTCTATCAGAACTGTAACTAAAGCCAGTTCCAGTAGGCTGGTCAACATATATAAGGTTGGAAACCTGCAGCAAAGCACGATACTTATGAAAATTATGAAAGAATCAAAGAGGAATAATCATATGAGTTGCCTTAGCATTTGTGAAAGCATTTTCTACTGGAAATGTTTGAATTTGGTTTCTGACTCTAGTCATGCAAAATGGTTTGAAAGATTAATTTGCGGATTTCTTGCACAGAATCCTCTTTGTAAGCATTTGCATTTACCCTTGAGGTATCTTCAACACTGTATCTACTGTTCTACACCTCCACAGGGAGGATAAGGATGCAGAAGATATGGTCTTGGTGGTTTTAACTTGATATTCATAATTGGGTCTGAGATATTTCAAGCGTAAAACATGTCAAATTGAAACCACAGGGAACTGAATGGGCATTATCTCTTAAATCATGAGACTCAAGGACTATTTAGGTGCATTGCATATATGTACTAAACTCGTGTTCTAACACTTTTAAGGCACGGATTTAAACAAATCCCAAATGTAAAGTATGATACATTATTTTTGACGGAAATGCTTACAAACTATAAAATTGACAAGTAAGCCAATTCCATTTTCTTACATTCTAAATGAAGAAAGGAACAATAAAATAACATCAATAGAGCCTTGATCTAATACTAGTTGGGATTAGGTACAAGGAAGCAATGTTTCTACTCAAACTAATTTAAATGCAATTGATGATGTGATTTGTACGTCACTAGATAAACCAAATATTCAAGATTCACCATTCATGTTAGATAAATTATAGGGATTGACAATGTAGCATATAAGCTAAACATTTGAAATTTCTCAAAGCTCTATTGAATTTGTACAAATTTGTACAGAAAACAAATGAAATATAATTAACAATCTGAATGCTATCTATTAGTCACATTTAATCAGAAATATTTTAGATTGAGAAAAATACTACAATCCCGTTTCATATCCAATCAGCATCATAGGATATTGTACAAACTGTTTGTACCCAAAAAATGCTTCCAGGAGCAAAAGGCAATTTGAATTCAAGGCTAATTACAATAAGTTGAAAATGTAAAAGAAAGCAAAAGCCGAATACCTTGTCCCAACCGTATTCGTTCAAAACGAGACTCAAGTTGTCTGCAATTTTGAAAGGTCCATTCTCATAAAAAAGAGCCAATTCACTACTACATCCGGGCCCTCCGGTCAACCAAATGACGACAGGATCATCCGTGCTATTGCGCGACTCAAAGAAAAAGTAGAACAACCTACAAATCATAAACTTAATCAACAACCCCAAAAGAAGAGATTCCCACACAAATGCATGGCATTGTACATGGAAAATAGACGAAAATCGAAATTATTAGTATTACTATGAATTGTAATAGGCCAGCATAGTTAAATGCATATATGTAATAGGGTTAGTAGTACAGTCATTAAAGACCATAATGGATTGTAAGTATCTTAATAGGAATTGTAATTGGCAAGAAAGAAATACAAGTCTTTTTGCATGTTATCCTCTCTCCCTTACCCTTTCTAACCCTAATTCTCAAAACCTTTCTCAATCTTCTCTATCTTTCTCTTCCTCTCTCTCTCTCAATCTCTTCTTTCCGATTTCTTCAATTGAGATTTTTGATCAAACTACGCTGGTAGTTGCATCAGTTTCTCTCTTCATTTCAAATACTCAATATCTAATGTGAACTCTTATCAATAACTCTCCCTTCATTGAACAATATTATCTTCTCCAGAATCAAAACTCAATCAATCAATCAAGTAAACAAGCCGATAAATCAAATTCCAACGACGCTTCAATCCTCTCGAAATTCTCCGCCAAACACCACAATTCACAAAGCAGAGAATCACAAATCCACAACCCTAAAAAAACCCTAAAACCGAAAACCTAGGGTTTCAGAGCTCACCTGGCGTCGTGCGAATGCGGAAGGTTGTAGTAGCCAGCATGATGCCCTAGATCCTCGACCGAAACGCCTTCATCGATATTGGGGAACCTGAACCGCTTCTCCACGATTTTCTTGTCGGAGACCACAGAGCGATCGTCGAGAACTGGTTCGGCGTCGGTGGGGAAGAGATTGAGCTGTCTGATGAGGGCCTCGCCTTGGGATTTGGGGAGGACGAGATTTGCAGAGGAGAGGTTCGATTGAAGGAGAAAAGAGAGAGCAGTGAAGATGATGTTGATGAAGAAGAAATGCGATATCGCCATTTTTGGGAGGAAATCTCAGACCAGGTGGGTGTGGGAGTGCGTTAGAGAAGATGCTAACTACTTTCCTTGCCATCTTTCGGTTTAAATGTATAATGTTGATATGGTCCATTGGATTATGCATCGAGATGTGTGCTTGTATGTTAGACCTATCAATGTTGCATTCAATTCAAAGTATACAGTCAATCCAACTAATTTATAATTTATAGTTTTGTCATCGTCGTGGTCGTGGTCGTCGTTCAGTTTCATATTATATGTCACATTTGGAGCTTTTATTTAAAGAGAAATTAAAATTTTTAATTAATTATTCATGACTCACTAGACATAAAATCAAGTACATTAATTTGTTAATCTTATTTGTTCAAACGAACCGCCATTAATTTGGCTGTGGATACGATTATGAAATTGAAACAATTTGATAATCAAAGACTGCTTTCTACAAAGTTAAAACTCATTACAATATAAAACACCACTAGAACCACATAATGAATTACAAAATTTTTCAAAAAAGAGAATAAACCCTAAAACTTCTCAACGAGAAGAAGACAAATCAAAGACTTCCAACTAAAAAAGAAAAACTATCTATAAAATGAAAAATTAAAGACAATACCAATTCAGAGCGTCGCACAAACCAATGCCACACCGTTGATGAAGATACATTGTAATAAGGATGGACTAATCTCTACATATCTGACTAAATTTACAATTTATTGTATGAACAAAGTGTAAATTAGATTTGATTGGAACCACCGCCGATCGAATAAGAGGATCCCTGGTAAGGATGTGCACGGTCTCCACAAAATCGCCCAAACCACCTAATCCATGATGGTCTAGTTTGGTTTTTTGAATTCACGGTTTGGGGTGATTTAGAAAACTTGAAAACCGCATAATTTTGGTTTGGTGACGGTTTTCATTTCGAAAAAACGCGGTTACGTTTATTTATTCCTTTTTTTTTTTTTTTTGGGTAGAAGTTTATTTATTCTTTTACTATTATCTTATCCTACTATATTTTGAAATATTGTTTAGACATTTTAGACTAACTTGTTTTAGTTGATTAGTTGAGATGATTAGCAAAATGCATTGAGTCATTGACTTGGTAAGTAAATCTTATTGAAACTTTTAGTTCTTATTAAACTCTTATCTTGTTCCTAACTTTATATTTCTAATTGTTGTTTTATTGTAGGACAAAGAAAGAAATTGGAACTTGGAAGAATGAAGTTGAATGCTTTTCATATTGAATCTATTTGCTTTTGTTGTTTTAACTTTTGAAATGAACTTGGATTCATAACTGTGTTGTGCTTCAATGTGTTTTTGGTGGATGATTGTGTATGAATATGTATTTTGTTGTATGTATTTGTTGGTGGACATGTATGGAATGCATGCAGTTTTTTGTTTTTGTTTTTGTTTTTTTTGAAAATGTTGTAGGAAAACCGTGACCAAGCTGCGCAAACCACGATCGGTTTGGTCGCGGTTTAGATGATACGCGGTTTGGTAGTGATTTGCAAATTGACCAAACCGCGAATCCTCGATTTGGTCGCGATTTGATGGTTTTCACCACCAAACCGCAGTTTGACCACCCCAAATCCGTGGTGGTTCTAAAACAAAAATCACAAAAGGAAAAATCAAGACAAAAAATTTAGGGTTTGAGAGAAAAAGAAAAGAGAAAAAAGCCACTGCCGAAAGTTTTTTTTTTTTTTTTTTTTTTGTTCCACAATATCTATCATATTAGAAAATCAAGAATTAAAGTATTAAATGTGTCATTTCCAATTCTAACCATGACACCACCAATTATTTTTTTATACAATACATATAATTAATGAAATCATTTATAGGAGGGTAATATAGTATTCTTAATGGTAATTAATCACACATTAATTCTTGTGCACTAAGTGACAATGTGATAGATAATAAGAATGATGCGCATTTTGAACTGTTAAAAGCTTTAAACAATTGAAGTGAAATATTATTACAATTCATTACTCTATTTAACATGTCAAGCCATTGTATACTCATAATTAAATTAAAAAGCTCCCCTCTTTTGTGTGGAATATGAAGCTTATATATGGACTGATTAAAGAAACTTGGAATGGCAACCTCGCATAACATCAGAGCTACAAACACTATATATAACAGGAGAAATAATGTTCTCTTCAAAAAAAAAAAAAAAAAGGCAAAAGCTATTAACTGCTCTTAAACTTTGAGGTTATTTTAGATTTGGCCCCTCAACTATTATTTGGCTGGATTAAGCCCTTTGACTTCTACTTTAGTTTACATTGGATCCTCCCAAAGTCAAAAGAAAAGGAGAACTAACAGCACCGTAGAATCATGGTGGAGGCAATGGAGGGGGATGGAAGGAGATTCCGATGGTATGGTGGGGTGGGTGGGAGGAATGACGGGTGAAATTGATGAATTGGGTTGTTGTCCTTTGGATTGGTGGTTAGGACTTGAAAACGAAGTGCTTTTTTTTTTTGATTTGTTGTCATTTGGATTGGTCCCTCACATGAAGATGGGGTTAGGGGATTTGTTTCCTCCATTAACATTGTTTCGGTTTCTCAAATTGGATGAGAAATTGAATAATGTGTATAGAAAACGAGATGATTTTTATGGAGTCCTTGATCGACATCATAGCATAAGTCTCCAATGATCCTCTAAACATCCTAAAATGTATAATCAACAAAAATTTCAAGAACCTTTTTTTTTTTTTGATCGATCGGTCACTTAACATTTTACCTTAAACTTAACGTTTAAGGACGCACTCTTAACTAAAATAAAAGTTGAGGGGCTCAATCACTCAAATCATAGTTGAGGGGCCAAATCTAAAAGAACTTCAAAGTTTGATTGATTGCATTTAATTAGTATTGCCAATAAAAAAAAAAAAACAGAAGTAATGTTACAAACACTATATATAGCATGAGAAGTTATATTTTGCATTATTGTGCAGTTATTAGCGCAAGCCCCGTTTTAAAAGTCATTAACCATCTTTAGTTGCCGGCAACGGCATCAGATAGTTCACCCTGAGTCCATCTTGTTAGCATCTCTAGTGCAGCCTTTGGTTGATCCATTGGAATCATGTGAGCAGTGTTGTAGGCCTGAATGATGTTACAATTAAGTAGGTAGGTCTTGAGTTCATATCGTCTGATCAAAATTCATCATCTGTGAGTCGCAAACTTGTAATGTGTGATGTGATTTCTTAACAAGAATGAGTGAATAGAGAAGGGGTATATACATTAAGGAAACTAAGCGCGCCGCAGCATTTCAATAGTCTGCTCCTGCACCATTCGATAGCATTTAAAATCGTACTCCCCGGCATAAACAAGCAACTTGACACCGTCTTCAAGAAGAGCTGGGATTGTCATTCAGTCCATAAGCATGCCTTGGGATACTGCAGGGCTGCAAGTTACAAATTCTATATCACCTACGTACACCCAAGGCATGTCGAATGGGCTTCTGGTTCAAGAACTTATTCATGTTGGAGAAATCATAGCAGAGCTCACCGACACCCTTCTTTCGGATATCATAGTGCTACAAATTGAAGATCATGATGAGACAAACTCAGGTACATCGTTAAGATTATGTGAAACTGATCAAAAGACAATCAATCTTGCTTTCTTACATTTATATTCCCAGCGCGGTTTAAGGTCCAAGTGCATATCATGTCACAGATAAGGAATGAGACAGCACAATTGATTTTACCTTACGTGCCTGAAAATAATCATAATTGTATTTTGAAGTGACAACAGCCACCGATGTATCAAAAACAGACTAACGTCCACCAAAACTATGTCTAAATAGTTATAGATATTAAAAGTACAGAAGAAACATATATTAACGCACTTGTTGGCAATCATCTGATTGATACAAACTTAAATCTAGAAGTGAAAGCATGAATGTGAACAGAAGAAATGAAGTATGAAACAGTTGAACTTCTTTTGATAGGAGGAAAATCAAAAGAACTAATGATTAATTACCACAAATCTTTAATGCCAGTTTGCAAAATGAAACAAGTATGTTAATTCGATGACGATCAGCATTTTGAATTATCCCCATATCCAATTCATAATCAGTGTATGCTTGATACTAGATTGCTGGATTAGTAAGCCCATTGCCGATGGCAAAAACCATATAAAAACATTTTCCACCATTTAGTCTAATAGGTAGAGGAAAAAGGTTTAC
This sequence comes from Stephania japonica, assembly GCA_039657345.1. Classification (NCBI taxonomy): domain Eukaryota; kingdom Viridiplantae; phylum Streptophyta; class Magnoliopsida; order Ranunculales; family Menispermaceae; genus Stephania; species Stephania japonica. Next base: position 43,909,450 of record CM077560.1, on the reverse strand, counting down.
TTTTTTGAAACTGGTTCAGGTTCAGAGTGGAGAAAAATTGTAGATCAATCAAGTACCTTCAGGTTTACATGAAACCTTTTTAGCTTTGTTCCCCTGCTGAACATGAGCCGCGAGGCAGGAATATAATGCCCGGCATATGATTCTCCCGTTATGAAAAAATCATTCTTGGAAAATTGAGGATGCTCAGTGAAAAATGCCTAGCATAATAAAGACATTTCAGAAAAAAAATATTACAACCATCATTAGACCAAAACTTTTTTGCATGAATAATAGGGATTTCTTTCTTTTCAAACTTCCAAGTCTACATGCAACCAAGCTCGCTGAAATTTACATAGCCATTCAGAAAATACAGCTCAAACTAAGGACCAGGAGCTACTTGAGCACAGTCAAGAGTGGATGAGAAGATAATGTGACATTGACTTCTTGTATTTGCAGGAAGGTAGGCATGAGAAAATAACTAGTATATCAGGGGGAAGAAAACAATGGAATGTGTGGACAAAACGGTTGTTTAATATGAAGAAACCTCGAAAGTAGACCTATACAAGAGCATCCGAGTGATTTCAATACAATCACTAGTCGGTTAGAATCTGTGGGTATTATCTTTGATAATGAAGTATTGACTCTTGTTATTTTGTCGAGTTTACCTGATAGTTGGGATGGTCAGGTTATGGTCATGTAAGCAACTCATCGGGGTCCAACTTCTTGATGAAGATACGCGAATGAGAAACAACTCTTCTCGATGATGTTTCTAATAGTGCCCTGAATACCGAGAACGGGCGGATCCTCAAAGAGGTCGAATGGCCGAGGAAATGGACGCTCACAATCTAGAAGAGGTCGATCGGGGCCCTCGGATAACTTACTTGGAATTGCAAGAAGAAAGGTCATCTCAAGCGTGATCGTAAAGCACCAAAGAAAAAGGGTAGATGAAAACGATAAAGACAAAGAACTCGGTGAATGTCTCAAACGAATCAAGTTCGGATGAAGCGATCGATCATGTGTTGTGACAAGAAAGATGAATCTGCTGGATACTAGATTACTCGTGCATCGTTTCATGCTACTTCCAACAGAGAATATTTCCTTAATTATGAGAAGGGCAATTTCGGCAGGTGTACCTTGGTGATGATGAACCCTGTGACATAATCGGTAAAGGAGACGTGGCGATAGGAATGGAAAATGGGACGCTTGATTGAGGTTGCAACGAGTTAGACATGTGCCGAAACTTGCTAGAAATCTAATTTCGGTAAGCCAACTTACGATGATGCGAGTCTTGAGATGAAGTTCACTAAAACATCTTGGAAGATCATAAAAGGTGCCATGGTAGTAGCACATGGTCGAGAGATGGTACTTCTACGAGTTCTCAATGAAAACTCCATGAATGTGGCCTCCTCTCGAGGTCGGTGCAAAGGTGTGGCATCACACCTCGGGCATATGAGTGAGAAGGGAATGAAGGTAATGGTGTCAAAAGGGAAGTTAGATGGACCGTCATGTGTTGATCTGTGAATGTGTGGACAAGGAAATGAGATTTCAGTTACTCAAGAAAAGATTCATCATCATTTTAGAAATTTTGAATGTTACACGCATGCACGAAATAAAAGACGGCGAAGTATAAATTGTTTGTGACAAGAAAAGAATAGCCACTCAAGATATACCTAGCTATCAATCTAAAATAGATTAAAATGAAGAATCTGACTTGTACTCATCCTGAAAATAAACTAATAGTAAAAGAGAGATGGTAGTCTCCACTTTATTTAAAATAGAAAAAGAAGCTACAACAAAGAGGCGAGACGGGCCCTGCATATATAAGAGCAGGCAACACCCTAAACAACATTAAAATAAACTAAACAAGACCAGGTCCATCTTTAAGTTCCTTCTCCAAAGTCATCCAAAACGACACCTGACTATGAAAAAAAGTCCCAAACTAAAGCAATATTCCAGAATTCCTTCAAACATTCTTTCTTCTTTCCATGCACTTCATTTTCTGTATATATAACATCAGATAGAAATGTGTAACTCATAACACTATTAAATAATTAAGGAAAAATATGATACCTGCATGAAATCATAAAGATCATTGCTTCATCATGGCGAAGATCACGTCTATCAGAAGATTCAGAACTGTAACTAAAGCCAGTTCCAGTAGGCTGGTCAACATATATAAGGTTGGAAACCTGCAGCAAAGCACGATACTTAAGAAAATTGTGAATAATCATATGAGTTGCCTTAACATTTGTGTTAAAGCATTTTCTACTGGAAAGGTTTGAGTTTGTTTTCTGTCTAGTCATCAAATGTGGTTTGAAAGATAATTTTAAGGATTTTGTTGCACAGAATCCTCTTTGCAAGCATTTGCATTTACCCTGGAGGTATCTTCAACACTGTATCGATAGACTGTTCGACATCTCCACATGGAGAATAAAGGATGCAGGAGATAGGGTCTTGGTGGTTTTAACTTGATATTCATAGTTGGGTCCGAAATATTTGAAGTGCAAAACACATCAAACTGAAACCAACTGGGAACTGAATGGGCATTATCTCTTAAATCATGAGACTCAAGGACTATTTAGGTGCGTATATGAACTGTAAATTATATTCCACAGAAACTCATTGCAAAGGTAAAATATGATACATTGTTTTTGACGGAAATGCTTATAAACTATAAATTGACAAGTAAGCCAATTCCATTTTCTTGCATTCTAAACGAAGAAAGGAACAATATAATGACAACAATAGAGCCTTGATCTAAAACTAGTTGGGATTAGCTACAAGGATGCAACGTTACTACTCAGCCTAATTTAAATGCAATTGATGACGTGATTTGCTCGTCACTAGATGAACCAAACATTCAAGATTCACCATTCACGTTAGAAAAATTAGAGGGATCGACAATGTAGCAAGGCATATAAGCTAAATATTTAAAATGAGTTGCGCTAAGGGCACCTCGCAATCCGCTCAGGGCACCTCGCTGATTAGAGCACCTCAGCAATTTATTAGGGCACCCCGGTACTTTTACCAAAATGCCTTTTTGTTTGAAGTGCGAGCACCCCACCACCAAATCGAATGAAACCCTTATTTTCTCCTTTCTATCATGACATCAAGGCCTCAATATACCAAATTCCCTAACTTTCTTGCTTGTTTAAGGTAGATTTGTTGTTTTTATGGTCGGACGATGTGTTTAACTTCAATCTCGTAGTGTTCGGTCACAGGGCCGTGATCTGTCTTTTGGTCTCGGACGTCCATTGTCGATATCATTGTGTAAGTGTTGGTTAATATCAACCAACACCTAAATGAGAAGGACCATTAGACCATATGGTTGTGTATCACCGAGACTACTGGTTTTAGTCTTGGTGACCTGTTACTGAGACATTAAACTATATCTCTGTTGCTTCCAACCGAAGTGTAATAAAAAGCTACGTTTGGGATTAAACTCGGTTGGTAATAACCGACACCTTTTGTTAGTCATCGGTTATAGGGTACCGAGACACTACAACATGTCTCGGTCCTGTGTGACCGATAAATTCGCGTCCGTGGTTCACGTTCGAAAATGAAAAAAAAAACTCACAAAATCCATAAAAACTAACTTTTCGTGTACGACGTTCGCCTCCCATTCATTTTCTTCAACCATTAGACTTTTAAGAACACTTAAAACTCGTCGAATCTTCGGGCGGCGACGGATCGATAAACACGATTGACAAGGGCTAGTGCGCACTTTTTGATCGACAAACGCAATGTCCGGCCCACACCAGATCGACTTGACTTTGTAAAAAATTGAGTTTTCAAAAGTGGGGTGCCCTGAGAGGACATTTGAATGGGCATGTGAATTGTTAGGTTGGATGGGGCATTTTTGTCAATTGGTTTTAAAGCCAGCTTTAATTAAAAATGGCGAGTTGCCCTTAGCTTGACTCTTTAAAATTTGTCAAACCTCTATTAAATTTGTACAAACTTATACATAAAACAAATGAAATGTAATTAACAATCTGAATGCTATCTATTAGTCCCATCTAATTAATCAGAAATATTTTACAAGAACAACATAACCTCAATTTTAAATTAATTGGGGTCGGCTACATGGATCAAACTCTTCCATTGTGCTCGATTTAGTGCAATTCGATCGCATTGCTAGGTGGGAGTGCTCCAACGTTTATGTGTTTGATCCATTTCATGAAGAGGGACAAAGGTTTTAGGTTGTCAACCTATCATAACCATCCTTTTTATCCGGACTTGAGATGGCTATGTAGCGCACATGGTGCTCTACATAGGTGGAGTTCATAAATATTTTAGATTGAGAAAAATACTTCAAGCCTGTTTCATTTCCAATCAACATCATAAAATATGTCACAAATTGTTTGTATCCGAAAAATGCTTCCAGGAGCAAACTGGAAATTTGAATTCAAGGCTAATTACAAGAAGTTGAAAATGGTTGGCTAGACATGATCGCCTCCCTACTAACATGTTGTGTTGTAAACGCAAATTAATACCTCCGATGTTTGTAGGAGATGTAATGCAGAATCAGAGTCGGTTCTTTACACCCTTAGGGACTGCTTTATAGCAAGGACGGTCTGGGATAATCTTTTGATGGGAAGACAAAGTCCTAACTTCTTTAGTGATAGCCAAAGAGAATGGTTGGACTCTAATATGAAAGAAGGTGCCTCTTCTTGGAAGACTCTGTTTGGTGTCACGTGTTGGGTTCTTGGGTTCACAAGAAATGAGTTTGTCTTCAAGGGTATTCAAGAACCAAAAAACTCTCTTTAATGATAATGTAGAAACACTATAGATCGCACCCTCTATTTTTAGATGGTACAATAAATAGTGTGAACTATGCCACATCATCAAAAAAATGAACAAGTAGGCGCATAGAAAAGAAAAAGTCAAAAAAATATCCAAAGTTTTACGTTTCTCTTGTTTTAGATTTTGTTTAGTCTGCCTTTTAGAAAGCTATATATATATATATATATACTATATATATGGTATCTTTTGTGAAGTGAAGTGAACTATTATATATCGTATCTAAGTAATCTAAGTAATTTTTTTTAATGACCGATGTGCCCTCCAACCTAAATCTATAACAAAAACCCAAAAATCAGAATTACCAAGGCACCCCACCCCATTTTTGAGCTTGGTTACTCCCGTTCAATCCCTATACCTCGGTTCCGTCGACAATCGGTCACGACGTTATTGGCTGAAAGAGTTTATACAAGGTCGGTATCCTCATCCATTGTTCAGTTTTTGAGTGTTTGAATCTTGCGTTTGGTGTGTTTTGGTGTTGACAATGGTGGTGTTTGATGATTCTCGTTTACTTAGGGTTTGGAGCAAATCGTTTGGTGTTTTAGTGTACAATGGATGAACAAAACTCAAGTGACGATGAATCGAGGCAGTTGGAGGTGAGTTTTAAAGTTTTTTTAGGTCTAGGGTTTCGCAATATGCAAATGTACCACGTACACGATTGTTTCGCCATACAGATCGAGATATCGTATATATATCGGTGACACGCAACCGATACTTAAACGTAATTCTCGGTAGTAGATAACCGAACATTTTTGTAATGGGTTACTAGTGGACTCGGTGGTCATGTGCCGAGATATATTGAATGGTCTCGGTTGTGACATACCGAAACTATCCTTTACGTGTCGACCCCGTACTACCGAGAATTGCGTTTTTAAGGATTTTCTAACTTTTAACACCGAGTACTTATGATATTTGAATTATTCTTGCAGAAGTAGCATCGACAAGTGCATTTCAAGATATATCTTATCTTTTCAAACGGGATGCACCATTTGAAACTAGAAAAGAGGCACTCAAATGGGTTCAAGAGACAGACGTGTTAGAAAGTTTGTCCCGGTTATAAAGAAGTCTCGATGCCGTAGGGAATGGCCGTAGGGAAGGGTCACAATTGCGTGTGAGAGATCCGAACATATAGGGGTATTTCCCAAAGAGTTGGAATTGCTAAAGCTGAACTAATTGAGAAGATGCCACGTAAGTTGACAAACGCAGAGGAAGAGGACAACACAAGACCAAACACCGGTACGAAAAAATGCCGTGCCTTTTTCTTATTCAACTCAAGGAACACCCGCACTCATATTGGTATGTAAGTGTGGTATGTGGCATGCACAACCACAACTCGCGAATTTCTTGGAAGGGCACTCATATCTTTGGAAGGTTGACTCAGGATGAGGCAAATATTTTGGATCGATGAGTAAGGCTAATGTTAGGCCACGACGGATCCTAAACACTTTGAGGCAAAGGGATAAGAACAATGCTTCAACATTGCGGACAATATACAATGCACGACAAAGGAATCGAATTAAAGAAGTTTGGTGGGAGAACTCAAATGCAACGACTCTTACATTTATTGGAAGACAATATGTATCTGTCATGGCATAGGAAGGACCCCGAATCGAATGTAGTTACGACTTGTTTTGGTCCCATCCCGACTCCATAAACTTATTGAGGTCTTTTCCATACGTTCTTCTAATGGATTGCACATATAAGACCAATAGGTACCGATTGCCGTTGTTGGAGATTGTTGGGGTCACTTCTTCGACGACATTACATTCTCGGTTGGGTTTTGTTTTTTATCTTCGAGACTATGTCCAACTACACATGGGCATTGAACATTTTGAGAGGTTTACTAGACGGGTGGCCTACACCTAGTGTTTTTGTCACCGATAGAGAATTGGGCCTAATCAATGCAATTGAAGAAGTTTTTCCACAATGTTCCCACCACTTTGTACATGGCATATCAACAAAATGGTGTTGACCAACACCAAAAAGATGTTCGCACGAAATGATGACTTTCAACTCTTCAATAAGAGGTGGACGGATTTGATGTATGCTACGACCGAAGCATCATTCGAGCTTATGTTGGCTACGTTACGTGTTGAGTATGCAGATATGAAAGGTCTGCTTAATTATTTGGAGGATACTTGGTTGCGGGATTACAAGAATAGATTTGTACGTGCATGGACAAATCCACTTTTTCATCTTGGAGAAACCACAACGCAAAGGGTTGAGTCTGCACATTCCACTCTCAAACAAATCTCGGCACATGTACCGCAAACTTTGAGGCGTTGTGGAGTGTAATTCATGGAATGTTAGACATACAACATAACAGATCAAATCGTCGTTTGAGGTTAGTTTGAATGTTGTGCAACATGGATATATGGATGGATTGTATCGCCGTTTGCGGGGTTATGTATCCCCGAAAGCGCTTAAGTTGATTCGTAACGAGGTTGAACGTGGGGTGAATGTTGGGACAGACCGAGCTTATGTGGTTGTGACCTACGTACCACTTGTGGGCTTCCGTGTGCACACGAGCTTAATGTACATATTTTAGCTGGTTCACCTATACCACTTGAAGAAATACATGTGTATTGGCGTAAGTTGAGTATGGTACCCGATGCATCGTGAATCGGATCGCCTATAACTTGAATGACGAGCTTCAAAGAGTTGTGTCTAAGTTTGAAACATTCGTTGATGAGGATTCGCGTGTTAGGACTATTCAACAACTAAGAGAGATTAGTTGTCCTTCCTCGACGTCATGTATTGCACCACGAGGCAAAAGTGAAGACAAGGAGGAGACCGAGTCTTGATAGTTTTGGTAATTATGTTATAGGGAGCAAGAAAATAAAAAAAGGGAAGAGAGGGATGAAGAGGAAAGCCGAGGAAGATGATACTTCTACGACGAGAGATCCAAGTGGCTTTGAATATGTACTTACACCCGCCGAGGCAAACAAAGGCGCGAAGGAAAGTAAAACAAGTTAGGAATAAAGTACATCGAACACGTGGGGCATCTATGGGAGTATCTCGAGATTGGATTCATTCACACTATACAACCGGATTGGATTCAACATGTTGAGACTACAAGAAATGTGGATAGCGATGGAAATTGTGGCTTTCGTTGTGTTGCCGCCACGGCCTTGGATTCTCGAGATATAGATGGTTGGAAAAGGGTTAGAACAGCTATGGTTAATGAACTACAAGAGAACCAAGAGTTTTGGAAGGATTTGCTTGGAAGTTACTTCGACCAAATTAAAGGAGTCAGTGCAATTCTTTGAAGGTAAGGATGTCGGGTCCGACAAGTGGATGACCCTTCCGGACATGGGACTTCTAATTGCAACAACATTTAATGTTGTGCTTGTCAACGTGTCATATGGTTGTTGCATGACATTTCTTCCTCTACGTAATGCCCCTCCGCCTATGAAAGATCGGGTAGTTATTGGCGTTACAAATGTCAACGACACTCATTGGGTTAGGGTAAGTTTTTAGCGTTTGTATTAAATTTTGGTTAATATGTCAATGCACGTTACTTATTCTTTCTTTTATGTTGCTCCTCCATTTGACAGTCATATTCAAGCCTAATGCACCTAGGTTCTCCCCGTATTCTTGGTGTGGAAGACCTTCGCGAATGTTGATGCTCAAGGGTGGGGTATTGGTATTAACATCCAAGCACAAGTCCCGGTTCAATCTTCTCATGTACACACGCCCTTCATGGTAGACTTAGCGTCACCTTAAGCAAACTTGAATTGATGTTGTTGAATGAATATTATGTCTTTGAAACTTGGCATGATGCTTTTGTGTACTTTTGTTGATGTATGTAACTTGAATTGATGTTTGTTGAATGGATAAATTAATGATATGCCAAGTTTGTACTCTCAATTAAAAGGATCGGTTACATGTAAGGTCGAAAACTACCCCCAAGTCTCGGACAGACAGAACCGTGACACCCATTGTAATCTCTGACAATAAGGTTCGTGAGCATCCAACAATGGGGTGCCCTAAATACTTCGGTTACATGACATCGAGATTCTTGCTAAATTACGGTGACTAATGACCGAAAAGGAGACCAGTAGTAACGAACATAATAACCGATTTAATGTAAATAATTGCGGTAGCATGTGGCCGATTTAATGTGTGTTCCTTGCATGTGAGCATCGGTCAAAAGCAACCGAGACCCTTAATTACCAATCGGTATTTTATAGCCGAGACTAACTCATGAATTACGGTATTCGTAACCGATTTTGTCTCGCAAAGTTGTGATAATAGGAGGCCGAGTCGTTATGTGTAATAGTTGCGTAATAATTTCGGTGATGAACTACCGAGACCATACATAGGTTTTCGGTACCCCTTGTTCGTAATTTAGACATTACTTGCGGGTGTGCATGACCGATACTATATAAAATTTGGCCAATATGGCAGGGTTCGCATGGAGGTGTCCGAGCTCGATGGACCAATCACGGTCATGCATAACCGATAATTCTCAGTAGTTCTCGTTCCTGCGTGGCCGTGGATTTCTCTCATCTTTGTGGTAACTTATTGCAAACATGGCAGTGACAAAAATAGAACAACAAATAGTAGTAGAACACATCAATTCAAACATGACTAACAAGTCAAATATTATCAATTCAATAGAACAATACCGAAGAAGGTAAACAATACCAAATTAACAAGTTAAACATCATCCATCATCAAATACCAAACAAGTTAAACAATACCAATTGAACAAGACAAACAACATGTTTTTTCACTTGAGCCCTTTTGCTTTCTTTCGCTTTGCGACTAACATATGTTGTCGTGGGGGACTTCCTCTTAGGTGGTTGGCTAGAACTTGGAGTGGGCGAGAGGGGCATTCTTTCTCACCGAAGGCTCAATAGAACTTGGGGTAGGCACACTTTCGGTTGGGGTACTATCATGTTGTGAAGGAGCAGTAGGTGCACTCGGTGTTGTGGTGTTGGTCGTGGTGGTGGTGGTACCTGTACCAAGACCCCTACCCGTCAAGTAGTCCACGACATCATTCGCCATTTTCTCGCAGCCTCCATCTTGGCCATACCCGCCAAGAAGTCTATCCATGCCAATACGCTATCCAATGCCCGTCGATTACGCTGTTCAAAACCAATAGAGAAACTATGAATAAATAATACAAAAGAAATGTGATAAACCAACTTAAATTCAAATGGTTGCAAGGCTCTTACCACCAATAACTCATTATCACCAACCGTATCGGGAAGTCATCACTCGTGCGCCGGGTTCTCAATGGTAGGATGTGAAACTCGTGTGAACCATGGCGTATATTCTGGTGCAAACCATGAACTCGAACCTCGCCTTCTCCCTCGATCTTCAACAGAGAGTGAATGGCTACGCCACCTTTCCCAATTCTCCTATTGGAATGAGTACTTAACCGAGTATTTCATTGCGGTGCGGCCTCGATTTGCTTCGAGGGGGCGATATGGAGACGGCGGTATTCCTTGAACATGGCCAAGCTCAAGTCGAAGGAACCTCTCCGATGGTATGGCTCCACAACTTCCATGTACTTCAAACAACCAGAGTAGAAGGCCATCGGTAGAACAATACCGCCTGTCCTGATGTCACTGTATGGGTCCCACGTCACCTACACCAATGAAACAAACAATTTATATTAAAATATGAAGTTTGATAAATTGGAATATCAAACTCAAAGTAATAAAACAAAGTACCTCACTTGGTCGTAACCTATCAAGGGTCCTACGAATACTACTTAGCTTGTCCACGTTAGCTACCGTCTCGTGTCTTTGTACCCACTTCGAGACACGTGGTCAAGGTGGTCCATGTATTTCGCATTCGACGCAAAGAGTTTGGAGTGGGAAGTGCTCGTATACCCATCCCTAAAAAAGAATCAACAAAAATTAAAAAAGAAGTACTTGGATTTGTATTGTCGATTCACAAGTAATGCACAAGAAATATGTACCTCGAGCAAAGTTAGGTACCCCGCAATCTGCGACACTTCTACCCCGGTGGTGACCCGAGATGACGGTAAAGATAAGCTAGTGAGCAAGAAGACCCCATGCGTAAGTCCCGACCTCATCCAAGTTCTCCGTAAGCTTCGAATGAAATTGAAACTCGTGACCCACTCTTATCGGCGAATAGGGTGCAAGAGAGCAAGTACAAAAAGTATGCACGTGCAAGGGCATTCCACTGGAGGGTACGTAGTAGGAGAACTGGAAAAGTCTTGGAAAACTTGGACTTGGGTGGGCAAAAACGACTCTTCACCAAACTACTCGCACTTTGTGAGACCCTTCAATGTTAACCTCTTCCTCTCGCTTCGTCAGGGAGAAACCCCGAGCGCTTTGAAACTAACTCAATTGCATCCTTGCGGGACTCCTCTCGTGTACCTTGAAAAATTCTCAACCGCCACCACCTTGCCCGTCACCGGGATCTTCGATAAAATGCTCACGTCCTCGAGCGTGATGGACATTTCACCAAATGGTAAATGAAATGTATTGGTCTCCGCCGCCACCGCGACAAAAGCCGATATCACCTCCTTATTGGCCTTCCGATAAGAGCGATCTATTAGTGGAGCCAAACCCGACCTCTCGAATGATTCTTTGCGGTCCCAGGGTATCGGGGTGACAAGATTGCAAATCCCACTCACTATTTGAGCCCCGTGGTTTATGCACTTAAGCAACGGTCGATGCTACAAAAAAAACATAATTCATAAATACATTATCGTATATGAATAGCAAAAGTAATAATTTGATTGAAAATGAATTGATATTTTGCCAAAAAAAGGCTACATACCTCATTATTCCAAATTGCCGCCGCAACATGATCCTTAAAACTCTTCAACAAAGAGCGGTCCAACAGACCGCCAGGGAAAGCGAGATGGGTCATCTTCGGCTCACAACATTCCCACCAACAATACCGCTACTACTCCTAGTTACTTGTGGTTGGGATGTGGTGGTTTCTTCCATTGTCGCCTGCGGGCCTCATCCCCCCGTCTGCACCACCCCGACTCACGCTCCCCACAGGGGACATGAGATGCCTCATCCTCGACGTTATCCTCACCGCAAGTCCACGTACACCCTCAATAGCTTGCACTTTCGCCTTTCGATATGACGCAGTCTGTGCCTTCCTCTTACCACGGACATCACAAGCAGAGGGAGCAGCCAGGTTAAGCAGGGAGCAGCAGCAGCAGAAACAAGGAGCAAGCAGCGAGCAGCGCAGGAGCCGTAGGAGCAAAGCAGACTGAAAGGAGCAGCAGCCACGACCGATGCTCGTTGTGCTCGTGCTCGTTGTGCTCTCGTGGGCTCTCCATCGACATCTTCTCTGGAAACAATACATTTTCCTCGAGCCATATCTGATAGAGAAAGACATTGTAACCATATAATCTCTTGTGCAGCAAAAAAAAACCCAAAAAAATATATTTTCAACACTGAATCGGTATGGCACAACCGATAGCAAAACAAAATTTTCGGTATACCATAACCGAAACATAAGGAAACATTTCGGTATGACGAAACCGAGATCTATCACAAAGTTTCGGTATTTATCATCCGAGACTAAACCTATGCATAAGTAATATACGACCTTCGATTTAATGTCACCGAAACAAAACCAAGAATCTCGGTTACTTGTGTCCGAAATGTAATGAAATTTTATATGGGCTAAGTGTCGTTTGGATACAAACGAGACGTACTCATAAGTCTCGGTATAGTATTTCTGAGATTAATGACTATATCACGGTCCCGTGTGGCCGAGTATTACGGTTTGCAAAAAAACCCGATTTTTTAAGCTCTTGTTTTATTGCTCTGATTTTCTTTACCACCATCGTTCTTCTTCTTGAATACCTTATTAAAGAAAGAAAACCCTAAAAACCTAAACCTAGCTAGGGTTAGAGCAAGCAAGCTCACTTGGCGCCGTGGGAATGCGGAAGCTTGTAGTGGCCAGCATGGTGCCCTAGATCCTCGGCAGAAATGAGCGGGCGTTGGTGGGGAGGAGATTGAGTTGTCTGATGCGATAGAGCAGAGAAGACGAAGACGATGACGATGACGAAGAAGAAGAATAAGTGGGGTCTCGCCATTTTTGGGGGTAAGAAGCTGGCTCACACTCACTACACCAGGTGTCAATATATGTTGTTGGAATCGTTTTGTTGCCATATTTGGGAGGTAAGCTCACATGGCATTTACCAATATATGTTAGCTTTAATAAATTTTTATCAGTTGCGTCAAGAAAGTCTACTAATTAGGGACTACAATTATTAGAATACTTTGTATTTTGCGTTGATACTTGCATATACACGAACTAATACATTTTTTGGAGCAAAATGTATTTCAGATGACTATATTTATCTTGATCAGCTAGGAAGGGGGCTGAGGCCCCCCTAACCATACCCTTGTCTTTATCTCTACTCCCAACTCACACCCTAATCCCTAGGGGAATTATCTATATGAGGCTTATGGAAACACCTACTCTTTATTAAGAGTTTTGCTATTTCAACCTTTGTACCTATCTCCCCACCCAATCTTAAAATAAAAATTTTTAACTAAAATATTCATCAAGTAAATTACCATATTATACTTTTGCAATGCCTATCTTCCCCGGCTCATTTTCTTCGTTGTTCATCAACGAATCTGTAAAACAACCAAATCAAACCTTGTTTCTTTTTTATTGGACATTGTAGGCGGTTGAGAGACTTCTCTGCTCAATTGAGTAATTTCGCTTTGATCGTTCTCTTCAACGTTTTAGGGTTTCAACTAAAGTTTCAATTTTTCGATCGCTCAAATCATTGAATTTGATCTCAGCCAATCCGTACACGTGATAGTGACTGTGCTCGTTCTTTTGTGGAGTTTTGAATTCAGTTTGGCGGATTGGTTGATTTTTGGGCAGTGAACTGAACTCAATCATTGTTAAGTTTGGCGGGTTTTTGTTGGTGATCTGCTTTTGTGATGGGGAAACAAGGGTTTTTTTTTTTTTTCTTTTTCTTTAACTCAATTTTGTGAACAAGTTTGGTTTTTGTTTACATTGATTTGGTATTGTCGAATCACATTAGGGTTTTGTCATTTTGGTGAGAATGAAGCTTTTGGTGTGTGTTCATGAAGCTCAAAAGCTGCCATGGATCTCAATGGTTTTGTATGAGAGAGCACTTGCATTGGTGCCGGAGAATGCAACATATGAGGATGAGAGTCGAAACAAGGGGGTAAGGGAGTTGGAGGAGAATGAGAGTTGAATTTGAGGGTGAAGTTAATTTATGGGTATTTTAGGGATTTTCATATTAATTGTGGGTGTTAGAGAATTTTAAAAAAAAAATTTATTGGTTAAGTAAATTGGGTAGGGAGACAGATTCGAAGGGTTGAAATAGCAACCCTCTTTATTAATCACATCTCTATTACCCCACTTCCCCTTTTTGTTTGAAGAGTATTTATGTCGATTATCATTTTTTATTGTTTTTCAAATTTGCAATTTCTCAGTAAGTTTAAAGTTGAACCAAATATGAAAATATTAACTTTCCTATGAGTTAAGTCAATAAACTTTCATGTGAGTTAACTCCATGCCTAAAAGAAAAGTTTTACTAGCTAGCTCTCCTTCTCTCTTTTGCTTGAAATCTCCGAAGCTGTTAAACCCTCCCCTTAAAACCCTACACTTGTTGCCTTCTCTCTCGCATGTGTTACTGTCTTTTTCTCTTCATTCTTACTAACTAGCTCTCCATCTCTCTCTCTCTCTCTCTCTCTCTCTCTCTCTCTCTCTCTCTCTCTCTCTCTCTTCGTAATCCCTTTGGATTTAGTTTTGTTTAATATATTTCTCTCTTCTTAATCCCTTTGGATTTAGTTTTATTTAATATATGTGAACCGAAATATAGCCCACGAGTGAGAAAATTTACAAGAAGTGGAGGACTCACAGGAGTCCAAGAACAATAGTTCTCATGATCAGGTGTTCTCGGAGGGGATTCAGGGGTTGTTGTTGGGATGTACCGGAACCATCACAGCCCCAACCCAGCCAATGTGAATGTTAAGGCTGGTTTTAGTTGATTCAGAGCCATTGACGGTTGCGCCCCCTCTTCCAAGAATATTGCGCGGATACGTTTAGGCAGAGGACCTCTATTTGCTGGGGAGTCACTAGGTTGATCAATTACAAATTGTGTGTCTATCATGTTTGTGATTTTTTGTTGTTAATTAGTACTATTGAAAAACCCTGGCCTAGCTGTAAGGGCGAATATGAGATTGTGTAGGTTAGGCGTATGATCCCATATTTAATTTCCCGCTATGTCAAGATTGTTAGGGCCATTGGGGTACTTTAGGTCATTTGCATCATCGCTTTATGAGAATAGTCAGCTAGCCTGATACCCATGGTTATCAAAAAAAAGTAGTAGTACTAAAAATTTGTGGAGGGCTTGTTTGTTTTTTATGTTAATTTTATTTGGCAGTTGTGATTCTTAGTATTGGTTGTTTTTTTTTTTTTTTTTTTTTGAACGACTGGGAAAGTGTTTGTGGGAATGCAGGCATAGATGGATCGGGAGGTATGAAGCGCACCTCTGGGACAACAGTCGTAGGAGAGAAGGGCAGATCAGGAAAAGACGCCAAGGTACCACTACCATTTTATTTCGTTTCATCTTTGAACCAAAATTTGTTCAAACAAATGTGATTCAAAATAAAGTCCAGTGCACACCAAAAAAAAAAGGTTCAGTGAGTGAGACCCATCACAACCCATTAAATATTTGATGGATAAAAGGGTACATGCATGAGTGGTATTGGGTATATTTGACGGTGATGAAATATACGGTGGAGTGGTACTAGATAGATGAGATGTTTAACTCTGCAACAATTCACATCAGTTGAGCTTCATCTCCTCAATTTAAGGGCATCTCTAATGCAATAAATACATAATTTTTTTTTAACTTTTATTAAATGTGGGGTTAACAAATTAGCCTAAAAATAGTTTAAAAATAAATTAAAATTTCCTTGTAAAGTAGTTTGATTAATAGTATAGTTTGATTAATAGTACTTTGTGTATTTTTTATATTAAAATGATGCAACTTTTGCACCATTTTATGGATTAGCTAGCAATGGGTTAAGCTAGCAAAGTGAGAGAGACAGAGGTCCAATTTCACATTGGGCTCTAGATAGTACTGTTGTTTTTGTTTTTTTTTTTGGTCAAAGAGTACTGTCGTTGAGTTGAACGAATGAACCATGTGTGTAGTTGTAGGTATGTGGCGGGTAAGAGCATCTTCAATGCATAAAAGTACATAAAATACTATGCTCATCTCAATTCAAACATCAAATTTTACATCAAACCACTTTATAGGAGGATTTTTTTTTATTTTTTAAATATTTTTTAAAAAATGTTATAATGACACCCCCAATTGATACCTTAAGTGATCTCTATGATGTGGCGTGTGGGTCTATATCATTGGAGCTGTATGTGTATGCTTAGGATACACACCTCGCGTATTATGCATTGAAAACTACTTGTGTAACACTCATTTTTACGTGGGGTCCACACGCCACGTCATAGAAGTGTCACTTAGGATACCAATTAGGGTGTCATTATAGCATTACTCATATTTTTATGTTGATTTGGCCTTACATCTACTAAAAGTAAAAAAAAAAAGTGACCCAGTGGCATGTTCTCACAACCAACCCAGTGTCATATTCCAATGCAACGCTATTATGGCGTTGCATTGGACGAGGTTTTGGCGCACCAAAACAGGCGCAACACTATTGCATTGCACCAAATTGGTGCTAAAAGAACATGTGAGTAGATGTGGTGGGGCCTACCGTTTTATTACCAATTTTTTTTTTAAATTTGACGTGTTTTTGAGTGACTTTTGGGTGAATATGTGGTGGGGTCCACTTTTAGTGTGAGACTTGATGCAATGATCTCCAATGCAAAATACTAAAATGGTGCAACTTTTGTACCATTTTGGTATAAAAAACACCTAAAACACTTATTTTCATCTCCAACTCTTCACACCAAATCTCACACCAAAAGTGGGTCCTCCACAAAATTTTTCATATATTCACTCAAAATTATATTTAAAAACTAAAAAAAGTGGGGTCCACAACTAACTTTAGTTAAAAAAAGAAAATGCTAGAATGACACTCCAAAGTCACACCCTATGACGTGGCGTGCTTGCCTACATCTTTAATAGTTATCCATGCGCGTCTTGGGATACACACCGCGTCTATTATGCATTAGAATCTTTATGCCTAACACCCATTTTTACATGTGGTCTACATGCCACGTCGCTAGGGCATGACTTTGAGGTGTCATTCTAGCATTTTCTAAAAAAAATATATGCCTTGCGCCATCTTGGTGCAGCATATGGTGCCCAACCCAGCGTCATACTCCAATGCAACACTATTATGGTGTTTTATCGGAGATGCCGCAACACTTTTCTCCTTGCGCCATCTTGGCGCAAGGCATATTTTTTTTTTTTTTTTTTTTTTTTTAACTAAAGTTAGTTGTGAGCCTCACTTTTTTTAGTTTTTAACTATGATTTTGAGTGAATATATGAGAAAGTTTATAGTAGGACTCACTTTTGGTGTGAAGGGTTAAAAATGAAAATAGTGTTTTAGGTGTTTTTACACCAAAATGATGCGAAAGTTGCACCATTTCAGGAGATGCAAAAGTTGAACATGGCCATTTTACAAAGAAACTTTCATCTTGATTTAATGTCTTAACATTGACACCCACTCCAAAAATAGCAGACTTGAAAAGATACACTGACCGACTATTACTAAGAGAAAGAAAGGAAAAACAGATGAGACACTCCAGCTGTGTTCATTGAAAAAGAAGTCTTAAAGTTTGAAGATTGAGGCGTTGTTTGGTTAGAGGTGGAGTTATCTCTCGGGAGATAACTTACAAGGCTTTGAAAACTAATTTTGTTTGGTTGCCCAGGAAAAACAGATGAGACACTCCAGCTGTGCTCACTGAAAAAGAAGTCTTAAAGTTTGAAGATTGAGGCGTTGTTTGGTTAGAGGTGAAGTTATCTCTCGGGAGATAACTTACAAGGCTTTGAAAACTAATTTTGTTTGGTTGCTCAACTTTCCCGTAAGTTATCTCCCAACTTATACCCTAAGGTGAGAGATATCTCCCCCTGTAATGAGTTATCTCTCAGGAGTTGTGGACACAATTACTCCTCATTAATGACTTTTTATTATTCATCTCTCTCTTATTTGAAAACTATTTATGTCAATTTATACTTTCTATTGTTTAAAAGTTTGTAACTTCCCTTCAAGTTTAAAGTTGAACCAAATATGAAAATATTAATTTCAATGAGATAACTCTAAACTAACACTGTAAGTTAGCAAAAATGAACCAAACAAGGCCCGAAACAGTAGTGCCATGGGGTGAAATTTGGAGGAGTGTGTTAATGTGAAATGTGAATTTTATTTATTGGGGTTTTATCATATTGAGTGAAATGAAATTGAGCACTAGTCATGCCTCAAAACCCTTGCAACCGCATGTAACAAAGTTGATCCAGATCTTTTGGGGACTAACGACCTTCAGCTTGCTCCCAGCACCGTCTGGTCGTCGAGCCCCCTCCCTTTCTCTTTTACTTTTCCTCATTTTTTGCGACCTCCTTTACCCCCTTACCCCTTCCTCCCATTTCTCGCCCTTTTACCCTCCTTCGCCATCATCTATGTGCACCACCACCACCACCACCATCCCCTCTTTTGTGCAGCATCCCAACTTGATGATGGGTTTGTTGTGGTTTTCGGCATAGTCGTCGCCGATAGCCTTTTTGCTTAGGGTTTGGTCTGGGCGAAGAAGACGACGAGCTTCGAGTCTTGGATCCTCCGCGCTTGGTGAATAGTCATCCATTAAGAAAGGGACCACTGGCAGCGAGCCGCTTGTGGCGAGAAGCGACCAGTGGTGGGGCACTCAACATCGATGACATTCTTGGGGCGGCATGTCTAAGCTCATCTCTCAATTTTCTTCTCTTTGAGCTAAAATTCTAGTGTTTTTATTATTTTTAGTTGTTTTTGTTTTGTTTTGTTTTTGTGTGGTTATCGCCAACGTGCGGATGTTGTAGATGTTTGTGTTTTTCGCCTATGTGCACGTTTTCGGAACTTGTTCCGTGTTTCATTGTTGTAAGACTATTTGTAATAAATGCTTGTTTATTTGAACTAGAAACACCTCAATACAAATCACTTTGACAAAAAAAAAGTGTGAAATTTATTATGTTGCCATTCTAACATTTTCCAAGTGTGAAACATTTATACCCTTTTGGTATCCAAAGCATTGGACTTTGACTGGGATTTTTAATCTCCATCTCTTTTTATTGTTATCATCTCTCCCACCCGTTTCGGCTAGAACTTTTTTCCTCAACAGTGAGTGACTAAATGTAGGGATTCTATCACGAGGCTCGCCACGTGATTACCCACGGCCCACAATGTTGCCATGTCATCACTCTATTGTGTCCCACGCTCAACCCACGCTCTTTACCACATCACTTACTTGTAATATAGATAACTTTATCATCTTATTGTAAAGTTGATCAGTTCATTCATTTAGTTAGCCTTGTGGTCAACCGATTTTGCTAAATTATTTGGTGGAGTTATTCATATAGCAATTTGTTGTGTTTTCTAGAGTTGCAAATAGATAACAATGATTTTTAGTAGCAGAAATCTAAATCGAACTATAATGAAAATAAAACAAAATAAGATTTAAGTCTTTCCAAAGCGTCAACCTAGTGTGGAAAACCTGTAGCGACCCCAAATTTCACAGAAAATTAAATTAACAACATAAAGATTTAACATGTATTTTATGAGCATAATACCTAAGTGGAAACCATACAAAATGTACATCATATACATATTATCTGAGATCCTCAAAATATCAAAAATATGACCTACAATTTATATACAGGTCATATATACCTCTCAAAACCCAAAACTTAGCATAAAACAAGAAAAATAAACAAACATATGAGTAGGGATAGAGCTGTTAATCTACGTAGTCCTCAAGCTTATCCTTCCTTCGACTCGTACTAGGATCTGCACTCAAACCATCACAAAAAATAGATGACGAGTCCAGAGTGAGTAATCCCAAGGAAATTCACCAAGTAAATACATAAATAAAGTTACTGGAATAAAAAATACTATAAATAAACATGAGGAACAAAAGAATACAGGCAACTGTAAAAGATCATCGCATGCATAAATATAGTAGGGAAGCAAAGTACGTGCACAGTTAAAATCAGACTAAGTCATATTTCGACTATCCATCAGGCACGGCCGTGAAAATACCTCAAACGAGTGACCCTGGACCCTATAGGTGTAACGACCCGTTACTTTAAGCTCGTGATTAACAGTAATCCGAATCCAAATTAATCCGAGTTAGGCTCATGGTTAAGCTTGAATCGTCACGATTAACGTGTGTGTGGAATTGCGTGATGTATTGTGTTTGTTTGGTGTGTAGTAATACGTATACGTGAATAAATGAATAATCAGACTAATGAGATAATGTCTAATACCATGTATGGGTCAAGAAGGACACATGAGACGCGAGATAGCGTTGACGCCCGAGTATACTCGTTGGCGTGAATTATGTAATTATTGGTGTAATAATTGACATAAATATATATTTATATATTATGGTTATATATAAATATATATTAAAATGGAAAATAAATAAATAGTGATAAATTGTCGGGATGCCGAGTGATACGCGGGGTCACGAGTGACACGCGTAGGACGTACAGTGGTGTGCACGTTCGAGAATTCTCGTTGGTGTGCTAACCGAAATTTTAGGTGCAATCTATCGATAAATATACATATTTATATATAAATCAGTATATATAAATATATATAATAAAATCTGAAAGATGTAAAATTACCATTAAGGGTAGTGAGTTTGTAAATGAAGGGATAATATTAGAAGGGTATTTTGGTCATTTCTCCACCAAAACTGCCTCCTTCCTGGTTTAAATGTGAAAACGAGTGAGGGAGAGATCGAGAAACGGAGAAGGAGACGGGAGGAGAAGAAGAAGGTCGAGAGAGAGAACGAGAGGAAAGGAAGGAGAGCTCGGCGATGGCGAGTCGAGGTGTTGAGGCCGAGGTGAGTGCAGTTGTTGTGGTTAATTGTTGGGTGGTGGTTGTTGTTGTAATGGTTTTGAGGTTGAGTGAGCTCGGCCATGGCGGAAGCCATGGCCGAGAGTGGGGAAGGCAAGGGAGTAGTCTCCTTGCCGCTTGAGTTGGGGTTGGGGTTGGGGTTGGGGTTGAGAGCCAACCCCAACGATGAAAAAAAAAAAAAAAAAAAAAAGAGAGCAACAACGCTGCTGTTGCTGGAGGTAGGAGACGACCCTGAACCGGACCGGAGGTAGGAGATGACCCTGAACCGGTCCGGTTCGGTCAGTTCGTGGTCAAATGAAAAAAAAAGAAAGAAAGAAAGAAAGAAAAAAGAGAAAATGGAAAAGAAAATTAAGAAAAATAGGAAAAAATATGGAAAAATAGTATTTTGACCAAACAAATAGAAATTGATGAATTTCTATGAAAAATGAGAAATTCGAAAGTCAGAAGAGATTTTATACCGGGTTTTACCTCGTGAAATGGTCAAAATATGTTAGAAATTAGGTTTCGAGATTCCGAATTCGAATGAAACCAGTTTAGAAATGTTAGTAAATGAGTATGAGACTTAAGTTGATGACAATTGGTTATTTTAGGTAATGAACCGATGTGAAAAGGTTTGAGGACTCCGAGGAGTTGTACAAGTCGGTAAAACATAGAAAGCTCAGAACTGGTAAGTGAGACTCGTAGCTTTTATCAATTATGCAATGTAAAATAGTATTACTAGAGCATGTAGTGTACTGGACTAGGAATGGGACAATGTACCGTGATTTGACTTTGGTTTTATAAAAATATTTTGAAATGAGAATGGATTCGGAAAGGGGTTTGATGGGACGGATCAGCCTGGGGTTTTGGAACTGTGGTGGAGTTGCTAACCATCACCGCGCCCCCAGTGACTTGAAAATTATCCCGATCAATGCTTTCCAGTTGAGTTTAGCAGCTCATTAATCATAAACTAATTAGATGAGCAGTGATTGGTTTAGTGATGATGAGTAAGTGCGACTCGATGTTTTATGAGTTGGCGGTACATTGACAAGAACTAGTTAGATGCCCAGTGACTGGTTCTTGAAGAATGTGAGAGGGCAACTCGGTGCAAATACGAATATCAGAAATACAAATCACGGGTACATTGCAATGAACCAAGGAACTTGCATTTGTTATATATTTATTGTTTATATTGATTCATATGTTCCTTTAGATATGCATTTGATTCATGTTGTTAGACATTACCTTGATATTAATTAGTAGTTGATGGTTGGTATGAGAATCACTTACTGAGCATGTAGGAGCTCACCCACCTTAACATTTTCAGGTATGAATGTACGCTAGGACTTGAAACTCAGGAAAGGAGAAGACCAGGAGTTTAGTATTTTCTATACGGTGCAGTGAGTTTCCTGTTATATATATATATATATATTGTATTGCGTTATGATTTGTAATAAAATGGGGGGGGGGGAATAAGAGCTCAATACCGATGTTCACGTCGGTATTGTATATCTTGTGATTTATCGAAAAAGTTTTAAATTTTTCGCTGCGTTATTTTCATGATTTTTTTTATTAATATCAAGATATATAGGTTATTGTCAGTAAATGAAATAAGGCTGCTGGCTTTAATTAGGCTCGATCTGGTTTACCGGGGCTTAATTAGGGTTTCAGGCCGAACATTCTCTAATTGTAATTAAGGGCTGTTACACTAGGTGGTCGGTGTACATTCACGACACACCCACACAAGCCTATCATACCCGGGTAGTTTATTCTCCGGCGTATACCTAGACAAGTGCTATGACTTAGTGGACTCTATGCCCCGTAACGAATAAACACCAGGTGGGGAGTGAACTCAACACCGTAAAGACACCAGGTAGGAGTAACTAAACTACCGTAAAAACACCAAGTGAGAGTACTCAGCCACCGTAAAGCAATAATGAAATAGAGTAATGAATAAATAGGATTGAATTCAAATAAATAGAACAGTAAATACTAAAGTGAAGTTCAATTGAGATATTACACACCTCAATCCGCGTCCCGAAAATCAAACCTGGCTTAGCTCCAATAACACTCGACAAATCAAATTATTGCCCGAATTATACCTATTACCATTTATCATTAAATTAGTTTCAATTTAATATGTTATGTCAATTTTACGTTTTACGAGGTAAAACCCTGACAATATCTCTCCAACATTTCGAGAAAATTCCAAAATTCATTTATTTGACCAAAATATAATTTTTCTAAAATTTTCCTATTTTATCTGAATTTTTATGAATTTTTCCATTTTTTTTAATTAAGGGCGGTTCAGCCTGAACCGGGTTGAATTGGTTTCGGCTTAACCGAGCTGAACCGGCCCGGTTCAGGGCCGAACCGACCCTCTTCTTCTTCGTTGGAACAGAGCAGTGCTCTGTTGTAACGGCCAGCCCAGCCCAGCGCCCAGGCTACCACTGGACCATTGGCTCCATGGGGGCGCACCCCACTGGCACCGCTAGTCACAGTCAGGGTGGTACCAAGCCCTACCCCATCCGTGTCCCCCCACACGGTTTTTCGCTTCCCTTGACTCAAACCTGGGTCCTGAGGGATAAGATTCCAGATTTCACGAGTCGAGTACCACTGAGCTGGTTCAGCACGAAGGCACCGGATCCCATCAGAACTCCGCAGTTAAGCGTGCCTGAGCAAGAGTAGTACTAGGATGGGTGACCTCCTCGTGTCGTCTCCCTCCTCGGACGAACTGCTCTTGCAGTTCGTCCGAACTCCCAAGTTCCACCCCACCATCACCGAACCACCACACCATCACACCCAAAACTACCAACAAATTGGAAAGAATGGAAAGAAGAACATAAAACTCACCTTGCTTGATGTTTTTGAGCTCTCCAATCACTTCAAATGGCCTTCAAAAATCTACAAACCCTCACTTGTTCTCTGGAATTTTCGGACTTGCAGAGAAAAGTGAGAGAAAAGTAACAAAAATAAACTAAAACTTGATTTTATATGTTTCCATTTCATCATCTCTCACCCCTCATCTCTATGCTTCATTTGATGGCTAGGATATGGTCAATTAACCTCACAAAATGACAAAATTGACCCACCATTCTCACCAACTCAAGACACCAATTATATGCACTTTCGGGCGTTCCAATACCCGACTCCGACACTCGCCCGGCGTCGTTTTCGCTCAACGAAGGTACTAACCTTCTCAACTTCATTTATTATGAATTATTGAATGTATTTTAACATTTATTATGTGTATCTAGTCCCCCGCACTAGTGCACTAACTATTCGCCACTCGGTCCGCGCGCCTATGCGCCCGTCGTGACGAAACCGCATCTCACCGCCTTACTTGTCAATAAACTATATTAACACGCATATTGTAATGAAATTTAACTAATTTGAACATTTTCATCACAATTTACCACAAAAAGCATACAAAAATGGAATGTATACCTAGTTCGGGTGTGTTCCGGCCTCGATGTGGGACCCACTAACGTCCCCACTGTCGTCCACATCTGCAATGACGTCATAGTTAACGGAAATTACTAATTGGGTCGTTACAGTTCTTCCCAACTAATTTGAAATTTCGTCCCAAAATTTAAGTTATAATAAACACTCACTAGTAAATAACTGGAGATATCTCCGTGTCATAGTTGACTCGAGCTCCCAGGTGAGACCCTCAGTCCCGTGATGCTGCCATCGTACCAACACCTTCGGAATCTCCCTGTTCCTCAGAGTCTGTATCCTGTGACCCATAATCTCTACAAGTTGCTCTTCATATGAAACGTCAGGACGAACCTCAATTTGTCTAATATCCACTATCGGCCTCGGTCCTGACTTAGCTAACCTCAACATAGACACATGAAACACCGGATGAACGCCTACTAACTTTGATGGCAACTCCAATCTGTATGCTACTGTCCTAACACGTGCTATAACTCTGAAAGGTCCAATATACCTCGGTGCTAGTTTCCCCTTGATCCCAAACCTCTGATGACTTTTCCAGGGCGAAACCTTCAGATATACCAAGTCATCCACATCATAACTCAAACCCTCAAGATACCTATCATCATACTTCTTTTGCCTATCTTGAGCTGCTTGCAATCTCAACCTAATTTGCCGAATCTTCTCGGTATGATCGACAACAACTTCAGGTCCAACCACTGCCACATCCTCAGGTGCTGCCCAACAAGCTGGTGATCTGTAAGGTCTACCATACAAAGCCTCAAATGGTGGCATACCAATACTCGTCTGATAGCTGTTGTTGTACGCGAACTCGCACAACGGCAAATACTCTTCCCAAGCACCTCCAAACTGCAAAATGCATGCTCTGAGCATGTCTTCCAATATCTGTATCAATCTCTCTGACTGACCATCTGTCTGAGGATGATAAGGTGTACTGAACTGAAGTCTAGTCCCAAACTGCTCCTGCATGCTCTCCCATAACTTCGAAGTCAACCTGGGATCTCTGTCAGACACAATAGATATCGGCACTCCATGTAGCCTAACGATCTCTCGCTCAAAAATAATACTCAGCTGAGGAAACGAATACTTCATCGATATAGGGATGAAGTGTGCAGACTTCGTCAATCTATCAATAACAACCCAAACAGCATCATGACACCTCGCAGTCTGTGGCAAACCACTGAAAAAATCCATCGTAACATTCTCCTATTTCCACTGTGGAATGGGCAGTGGCTGTAACAATCCAGCTGGTCTCCTATGCTCGGCCTTCATACCTACTAACAAATATGACAAGCCCTAACATATGTACCCACATCGGCCTTCATCCCTGGCCACCAATACAAACGTCGCAAATCATGATACATTTTGGTCCTGCTAGGATGAACTGTATACTGCGAACGGTGTGCGTCCTCAAGAATGCTATCACGTAGTTCCTGCACTTCAGGTATCCACAACCTACCCCTGTGTCTCAAGCACTTGTCTGAACCACCAGACCAATCTGTGCAATCCAGATCCTGAGCCAGACAACTGAAGCGAGCAAAATGTCTATCAGCCCTTTGCCACTCAACGACCCTTTCTAACGACACAACAGGAACATGCATCTGGCATCAGATATGAACATCAGTAAGAGCATCTGACAAACGCAACACCGTCGCAGCCTCCAACAATCCATACTCATGTGTCATTTGCCGCAGCACAGTCTGACTTTCTACACCACTCCGGTTCAACGGATCAGTAACAACATTCTCTTTCCCAGGATGGTACTCAATCGCAAAGTCATAGTCCTTTAGTAACTCCAGCCACCATCTCTGTCGTATGTTCATATCCCTCTGAGTGAATAGATACCTCAAGCTCTGGTGATATGTGTATAACATGAACCGCTTCCCATAGAGATAATGCCTCCAAACCTTCAGTGCAAACACAACTGCTGCTAGCTCCAAGTAATACATTGGATAATTCCCCTCGTGGGGTCTTAATCACTTCGATAAGTAAGCAACTGGGTGTCCATCCTGCATTAACAAGCATCCCAACCCAGCTCCAAAAGCATCTGTGTAGACCGAGAAGCCTTTCCCTGCCACAGGTAAAGCCAACACTGGCGCAAAAGTCAACTTCCTCTTCAACTCTAAAAATGCTGCCTCACAGTCTTCAGACCACTCAAACTTGACATTTTTCTTGGTCAACCTCGTCATCGGAGCTGCCATCAAAGAAAAGTCCTACACAAATCGCAGGTAATAGCCCGCAAGCCCTAAGAAACTACGAATGTCCGAAACTGACTCAGGTGTCCTCCAATCAATGATCGCTCGAATCTTGTCTCCATCCACATATATCCCTTGACTACTAATGACATGTCCAAGAAATTTCACCTCACTTAGCCAGAAAGCACACTTACTGAACTTAGCGTACAATCGGTGCTCCCTCAATGTCATCAAAACATCTCTGAGGTGTCTCTCGTGCTCCACACGAGTCTTACTATATATTAAGGTATCATCGATGAATACAATCACATAACGATCCAAAAATGGACTCAATACTCGGTGCATCAAATACATAAAGATAGCCGGCACATTAGTCACCCCAAATGGCATGACTGTGAAGTCAAACAATCCATAGTGCGTGCTAAACGCCGTCTTCTCGATATCATTCTCTCGAATCCTCAACTGATGATAACTAGATCATAAATCAATCTTTGAGAAAAAATTAGCACCCGCCAACTGATCGAATAAATCATCAATCCTAGGAAGTGGATAACGATTTCGAATAGTCACCCGATTCAGCTTCTTGTAGTCTACGCACATCCTCAAAGAACCATCATTTTTCTTAACAAAAAGACTGGTGCACCCCAAGGAGACATACTGGGATGAATAAAACCCTTCTATAATAACTCCTATAACTGGGACCTCAACTCTTCATGCTCTGATGACGACATCCTGTACGGTCAGCTGTATATCGGCTGCATCCCCAGAATCAATTCAATAATGAACTCAACTGCTTTAGGAGGTGGTAAACCTGGCAAATCGTCTGGGAACACCTCAGGAAACTCACACACTACTGGGACATACTCTACTTTAACCTCTGGTCTCAGGTCTGGCTCGACCACCGTCCTAAATGCCTCCATCTCCTGAGTCATAGCTAATCGATCTCTGGTAATCGGTAAGTCTGACGTCGTACCAACAAAAGTAAATACTAACAATGTTTAAGTAAAATAGCTGAATGCCTTTTCTCCTTGAGAACTTTCTCCTTAAATAAGAATAATGTACAGACTAAATTAGGTAACAAAATATACAGTTAATGTAATTAATTATCAGCTAACTATTCTAAGTAATATATACAAATACATGGTAAGAAGAATAACTTAATTGGAGCCACAATCTTGCTAATAATTCCTTAATTAGTGTCATAAATCAATGCCATTAATATCCCCCTCAAATTGATGCTGGATGATTGTGAAGCATCAATTTGTCAACCAGAAACTGATGACGGTCTCAGGAAAGAGCCTTCATAAACACGTCAGCTGTTTGAAGTGCAGTACTGATATGAGGAAGTGAAATAACGTGACTATCATAGGCTTCACGAATAGAATGACAATCCATCTCAATGTGTTTTGTACGTTCATGAAAGGCTGGATTAGCGACAATTTGGATGGCACCAGTATTATCCACATGAAGTGCAGTAGGCTCAGCTTGAGAAAATCCAAGTTCACCCAATAATCCCCGAAGCCAAACAATTTCTGAACATGCTGAGGACATCGCACGATATTCAGACTCATTTGAAGATTTAGAAACTCTGTCTTGAGAGTCACCAACAAACATACACCAATTGATAATAGAATGTCGGGTATCAGAACAACCAGCCCAATTCGCATCACTGTATGCAACTAAAGGAATGGAAGTACCCACAGGAAAGAAAAGACCGCGATCATAAGTTCCTTGCAAATAGCGAATAATGCGATGAACATTCGCTAGATGGATGTGCGTATGCGTTTGCATAAATTGGCTAACTTGTTGAACAACAAATGAAATATCCGCCCGAGTAATCGTTAAATAATTTAGGCTCCCCACCAAGCGATGATACAAAGAGGAATCGGAAAGAAAATTACCATCATCACGACGATATTTGACATTTACCTCTAAAGGGGTGTCAACCGAGCGACCATCTTGCAGGCCAGCCAAAGAAATAAGATCCTAAGTATATTTATGTTGGTGTAAAAAGAGACCAGCAACAGTTGAATGCACTTCAAGACCTAAAAAATATTGCAAAGGACCTAAATCCTTCATATGAAAGGACAGATGAAGGTGCTCTTGAAGTTGTGAAATCAAAGTAGAGTCGGTACCCGTAATAACAATATCATCAACATAAATCAAGAGTAAAACTATGCCTTTCGAAGTTTTGCAAAGAAACAGAGAAGAATCATACTGACTCTGAACAAAGGAGAAGTTGATAAGTGTAGACCGAAACTTGTCAAACCAGCCACGTGGTGCCTGTTTCAAGCCATAGAGTGATCGTTTGAGCTTACAAACATCCGCTGATGGTGTAGAAAATAATCCAGATGGTGGAGTCATATAGATTTCTTCCTTAAGGTCTCCGTGTAAGAAAACATTAACATCCATTTGACGCAATGGCCAACCTTGAGAGGCGGCAATAGCAAAAACAAGTCGCACAGTAGTCATTTTTGCAACTGGTGCAAATGTTTCTTCATAGTCAATTCCATACTCTTGTCGATTACCAAGTGCCACCAACCTTGCTTTATATCTGTCAAGAGACCCGTCAGAGCGAAGCTTTATGGAATATACCCATTTACATCCAATAAGTTTTACACCTGTAGGGCATGGAACAATATCCCAAGTATGATTCTCTTGAAGAGCTTGAAGCTCTTCTTGCATGGCTTTCGTCTAGTATGCCTGTGTAGCTGCTTGAGAATAACAAGTTGGAACTGCAGTGTCAGCTAAAATGACAGAGAAACCATACCGATTTGGAGGATGAATGGTACGGAGTGATCGTCGGAGAGCCACTGGAGCAGTCACCGGAGCAGTTCCTGGATCAGGGTCGGGAAGGATTTGTGGAGAGGGGGTGACATGGTCACGTTTAAAACGCTCAATGGGTGGTGACAGATTATCAAAGGTAGGAAGACAAACATTATCAAAATGAGATACGTGCTGCTGAAAAAAATACTCGCTTTCAAAGAAAATCACATTTCTAGAAATACGCATGCGATTAGCAACACTATCATAGCACAAATATCCTTTCTGAGTATCACTATACCCCATAAAAGCACATTTTACTGACTAGGCCATAAGTTTGTGACGCTCATGAGAAGGCAGGTGAACAAAACAAACACATCCAAATGTGTGCAATATGTCATACTGAGGATGTGAACTGAAGAGACGATGGTAAGGAGAATCAAACCTCAATTGTTGAGAAGGTAAGCGATTGATTAAATACACTGCAGTGGATAAAGCTTCCACCTAAAACTTAGCTGGAACAGAGGACTCCAAGAGCAATGTTCGAACTATATCCAACAATTGGCGGTTCTTACGTTCAACCACCCCGTTTTGTTGAGGGGTATAAAGACACGATCGCTGAGATATAATACCTTTATTTTGCAATAATCCCTGAAATTCATGTGACATGTATTCCCTTCCATTATCAGCCGCAATATCTTAATACATGTAGAAAATTGCGTCTCAATATAGGCTAGAAAAGTTTGAAAAACAGTAAATACTTCAGCCTTGGTGCACAGAAAATAAATCCATGTGAAACGGCTGTAATTATCAATAAATGTTACAAAATATTTATACTGTGCATGCGAGATAACAGGACTAATACCCCAAACATCTGAATGTATAATCTTAAAACATGTATTAGCACGACTTCCATATGAAGGAAAAGGTAGAATTTTACTTTTTCCCAACTTACAGGTAGAACAATCAAAGTGGAAACGTTGATCTTTGTTACCAAGAAAACCACGATTCATTAAAGTAGACAAAATCACATTGTTCGGATGACCCAAACGTTTATGCCGAATGGCAGCCTTATTCTCAACTATAATAGAAGATAAAGACAAATTTCTAGGAACCGAAAATTGCAACGGAAAAATTATGCCCACTTTAGGTCCCTTTGCGATTACCTTCCCCGACACCTGATCCTTCACAAGACAACCATTTCGAGAAAAATGCACATCACAATTATTATCCACCATTTGACCAACAGAAATAAGACTAGTAGACAATCCAGGAGAAACAAATACATGACGAAAAGAAGGCGTAATATCACCAATGGCTGTAATTGGAAGATTACTGTCATCGGCGATTTCAATATTTTGTGTGCCAGTATACTCCCGTACATTATGTAATAAATTAGGTGAGCCACTCATATGATTGGATGCTCCAGAATCAACAATCCAAGGAAAAGTAGTAGGCTTACTGTTACCTTGAAGTCCAAGAGTAGAGAATGCTGTGAGAATCATTTGTTGTACCATTTCTGGAGTAAGGGTTCGCTGATTTGCGTTTGCGGTCGTAAAAACACCGTCATTAACTGTAGAAGACGAAACAACAACTTGAAAAGCTTGGGCTTTCCGATTCTTTGGACGAGTAGGATACTCCTTGATAATGTGCCCTTGTTGTTTGTAGTAGTTGCAGAATTTCTTAATACAATTGCGTGCGATATGCCCAAACTCCTTGCAACTATAGCATTGCGACTGTCCTTTCCCTCGATTCCTTCCTTGTGCAACATAAGCCAGATTGACCAAAGCAGTAGTTTCTTTAGGCCCACTTATAACAGCTTGGGTAGCCATCCTCTATTCCTCACGTAATAAGTCACCAACACATATGTCTAATGAAGGAACCGAATTTCTGTTCAACAATTCAGCCCGTACAGTCTCAAATTCTGGTCTTAATTTCATCAAAAATTGATCCCGCTTACTTTTTTCATGAACAACCTGAAGACCTTTCAACGTCTCTTGAGAGACTTAGAATAGATAATACCAGAATATTCGCTCTATAGGTTAATAAATTCTGAATAATATTGCTTAATGGAGAGATTACCTTGACTAAATTGACTGATCTCAAGTTCAAGTTGAAAGCGTCGTGCAGTATTTTCTTGGTGGTATATGCGTCTCAAGTAATCCCATATTTGTTTCGCTGTATCAAAAGAACGTAGATTGTTAACCATACGTGGTTCAATAAAGGCTAATATCCAAGAAATGATGCAAGCATCTTTGGTTTCCCATTGCGTAAAATCTTTAGCGTCTGTAGGTGCCGAAGAACTGCCGTCGATGTGATTCCATAAGGTTTTGCCTTTCAAAAACTTTCTAAACTGAAACTCCCGGCCAGGCAGCATAATTCTTGCCTGTGAGTCTAATGGCAAAAGTTCTGAGAATTTACCAAAAAAATTTTTGGTAGACATCATAAACCGAAAAATTATAAAACCAAATTGTTGATAATAAATCAACCCAAAACAAAGAAAACAAAAGAAAATAACCAGAAAACAACCCAGAATAGATGATCAGAAGAAAAATTGCAAGCTCTGATACCATAACAATGTTTAAGCAAAATGGCTGAATGCCTTTTCTCCTTGAGATCTTTCTCCTTAAATAAGAATAATGTACATCCTAAATTAGGCAACAAAATATACAGTTAATGTAATTGACTATCAGCTAACTATTCTAAGTAATATATACAAATACATGGTAAGAAGAATAACTTAATTGGAGCAAAAAATCTTGCTAATAATTCCTTAATTAGTGTCATAAATCAATGCCATTAATAAATACTGGAATGCCCTCAATATCAAATACTACCGTCTTACCGAAACAATCAATGTGTGCACGATATGCCGATAACCAATCCATACCCAATAAAGCATCAAACTCTAAATACTCTAGGACACGAAAGTCGACAGGTAACTGGTGTCCCTCAACTTCTACCACAAAATTTCGGCATATCCGGTTAAGGTAAATCTTATCCCCAGCAGCCGTACTGAGGACAAGATGTGGGTCTAAAGTCTCAGCCTGTAATCCTAACTGTCTGACCCTACGTCCCGATATAAAAGACAAAGTACTACCGGAATCAAATAATACATGCATGGAAACATCGCAAATAGACAACATACCCTCGACAAGCTGACGAGTCGCCCCACGATTTGGCTGTACGACAGTAGGTGTAGTAGCAGCATGGACTCCCTCCCTAGCTGGCTCAATCTGTGGTCGTGAGGATGAAGCTGACATCGGACAATTACTCTGTATATGTTCGACCTGATGGCATCTAAAACATCGGCGCGTCTCCTGCCAACCCGACTGTGATACTGTCGGTACCTGATCCCTGTCATGTCCCTGACCTCTCTGTCCCCTGCCATGACCTCCTCCATCCCTCACATGCTGTCGTGACTGCTCCACAGGTGCATGTGTAGTAACATACACCACCTGCCTTCCATCTCCTCTCTGCTGCTCGGAATGTCTATCATGTCGACCCTGATCCTGTCAAACTCTTCGTCGACCCTGCTGATCCTGCTTCGGCCTGTCAGACTGATCTCTCTGTCTCTTCGGTCTCTGATCAGACAGAGAACTCTGCCCAGATCTATCTACCAACTCGCCTCTATGTCGCAAATAAGTCTCGCGAGCTAAAGCCCTATCGTAAACAATATGTAGAGTCTCACCTCCACTCGCGACAATCACACCTCTGATCCTTTCATTTAATCCCCGGATGAAATAGTAGATCTGGAGTCTTTCAGTGTACGCCACGTCCATGGCATACATCATAAGGTACTTGAATCGGTCCATATACTGAGAAACTGACATAGTACCCTGTCTCAGTGCCAAAAACTCCTCTCTCAACCTCAACCGTACCTCAGTGGGAATATACTCATCTAAAAACAGCTGTCGAAACTCTGTCCACGTCGACGGTATGGAGTGAGTGTTGGTGTAGGTAGTCCACTAAATCGCTGCCTGACCCCTCAAACAGTACCCTGAGATACGTGCCTGATCTGCCTCGGGTACCTCTAGCAGCTGATGTAATCGTCTGTGCGTCATTAACAAACGTCCTGCAACCTCAGGATCACTAACACCAGTAAAGTATGTAGGGAAATCGTTCACCATCTTCGCTGCCTCTGACATCCTACTCCTGGCAGTCGAAGCCACTACCTGCTGCTCTATAGTAGTAGGCATCACCTCAGTAGTCTCAGCTGGTGCCATAGTAGGCTCAACCCTCTCTATCACTATCTCTATCACTGGTGCCTGTGTGTCAACTACCGGTGAAATCACTGCCAGAGTGGTAGACGTAACTAACTCAACAGTGGGTGCTACTGCTGGTATCCTCGAACTCCGGATATACTCCATCAACTCAGCCATCTGTGCCTGCTGTAGTAACTGCTGCTCCGTCACTCTTTGCACCATGGCTCGTAAATCTGTTGCTTCGCTAGTAGTAAAACCACTAGTCTCCCCAACCTCCTGCTGTGTGGTCGGCGGAATAATAGGAGTCTGTCCGTCCATCATAAACTGCACAACCAACGTGCATTAGATCAGACTCAATATATACGCGTATAATATGTAGTACAAAATCAAAACATACATATGTAATTTCCTAAATCTACCCGCCTCACATCACTTCCCAACTAAAGCTTTAATCATTCACTTGTGGTTTCCACATCTAAATTTATTAGAGTTTATGCTCTTATTCAGTTTCCAATCAAGCCTAGGGTTCACAAACCTAGGCTCTAATACCAAATGTAGCGACCCCAAATTCTACATTGGTCCGCCACGGGAGGCCACATGGGCCCACAACTAATCACGTAACTGCCAGCTGTGTCCCACGCCCAATTATCCATCATCAATCAATTTCCTGTTAACTTTAATGTTATGTGTTAATAATTACCGATTCAAGTTAAGTTAGGTTCCTTTAACATCATTTAACCTCAAATTACGCAGCGGAAAATTAAATTAAAAACATAAAGATTTAACATGTATTTTATGAGCATAATATCTAAGTGGAAACCATACCAAATGTACATCATATACATATTATCTGAGATCCTTAAAATATCAAAAATATGACCTACAATTTATATACAGGTCATATCTACCTCTCAAAACCCAAAACCCAGCATAAAATAAGAAAAATAAACAAACATACGAGTAGGGATAGAGCTGTCAATCTACGTAGTCCTCAAGCTTGCCCTTCCCTCGACTCGTACCAGGATCTGCACTCAAGCCATCACAAAAAAACAGATGACGAGTCCAAAGTGAGTAATCCCAAGGAAATTTAC
This sequence comes from Stephania japonica, assembly GCA_039657345.1. NCBI lineage: Eukaryota > Viridiplantae > Streptophyta > Magnoliopsida > Ranunculales > Menispermaceae > Stephania > Stephania japonica. The sequence continues at coordinate 43,874,939 of CM077560.1, read as the reverse complement.
AAAGTAAATACATAAATAAAGTTACTGGAATAAAAAATACTATAAATAAACATGCGGAACAAAAGAATACATGCAACTGTAAAAGATCATCGCATGCATAAATATAGTAGGGAAGCAAAGTACGTGTACAGTTAAAATCAGACTAAGTCATACTTCGGCTATCCACTAGGCAGGGCCCGTGAAAATACCTCGAACGGTTGACCCTGGACCCTCTAGGTGGTCGGCGTACATTCACGACGCACCCACACAAGCCTATCATACCCGGGTAGTCTATTCACCGGCTTATGCCTAGACAAATGCTATGACATAGTTGACTCTATGCCCTGTAATGAACAAACACCAGGTGGGGAGTGAACTCAACACAATAAAGACACCAGGTAGGAGTAACTCAACTACCGTAAAGACACCAGGTTAGAGTACTCAGCCATTGTAAAGCAACAATGAAATAGAGTAATGAATAAATAGGACTGAATTCAAATAAATAAAACAGTAAATACTAAAGTGAAGTTTAGTTGTGATACTACATACCTCAATCCACACTCCGCGTCCCGAAAACCAAACTCGGCTCAGCTCCAATAACACCTGACAAATCAAATTATTACTCGAATTATACCTATTACCATTTATTATTAAATTAGCTTCAATTTAATATATTATGTCAATTTTACGATTTATGAGGTAAAAACCCCGATAATATCTTGCCAACATTTCGAGAAAATCCCAAAATTCATTTATTTGATCAAAATATAAATTTTCTAAAATTTTCCTATGTTATCTGAATTTTTATGACCTTTTTTTTTTTTTTTTTTAATTAGGGGCGGTTGGGCCTGAACCGGGCCGAACCGGCCCTCTTCTTTTTCGTTGGAACAGAGCAGTGCTCTGTTCCAACAATTTTTTTTTAAACTGAATTGGGAGAGGGAGAGGGGAGACGCACGGGTGCCGTCTCCCTCCTCGGACGAACTGCTCTTGCAGTTCGTCTAAGCTCCCAAGCTCCACCCCACCATCACCGAACCACCACACCATCACACCCAAAACTACCAACAAATTGGAAAGAAGAACATAAAACTCACCTTGCTTGATGTTTTTGAGCTCTCCAATCACTTCAAATGGCCTTCAAAAATTCACAAACCCTCACTTGTTCTCTGGAATTTTCGGACTTGGAGAGAAAAGAGAGAGAAAAGTGACTAAAATGAACTAAAACTTGATTTTATATGTTTCCATTTCATCATCTCTCACCCCTCATCTCTACGCTTCATTTGATGGCTAGGATATGGTCAATTAACCTCACAAAATGACAAAATTGACCCACCATTCTCACCAAATCAAGACACCAATTATATGCACTTTCTGGCGTTCCAATACCGACTCTGACACTCGCCCGGTGTCGTTTTCGCTCAACGAAGGTACTAACCTTCTCAACTTCATTTATTATGAATTATTGAATGTATTTTAACATTTATTGTGTGTATCTAGTCCCCCGTACTTGTGCACTAACTATTTGCCACTCAGTCCACGCGCCTATGCGCCCGTCGCGGCGAAACCGCATCTCACCGCCTTGCTCGTCAATAAACTATATTAACTCGCATATTGTAATGAAAATTAACTAATTTGAACATTTTCATCACAATTTACCACAAAAGCATATAAAACGGACTATATACCTAGTTCGGGTGTGTTTCGACCTCGCTGTGGGACCCACGAATGTCCCCGCTGGCGTCCACGTCTGTAAAGACGTCATAATTAACGGAAATTACTAATTGGGCCGTTACAAAACCCAACATAGTGTATATTGTATACATGATGACAATTACTTTTAAAGTAAATATATACTTGTACTGATCTCTCAACACTTCCCTGATACCCAGACGTAGCTCAAAATCAAAGGATAGTACTCCTACGAGTATGTCCTCAATAATTGGCTATCCAAAGATTGTCGCCTCAGATCTCCGTACCCCTACTCGTAGTAATATTTGCACTCAGTCACCCAATAAATACAGTGACGAGTCTAGTTAGTAAAATCTCGAGAGAAGTCAACACAATATTCAACAATAAATCAAATATATCTACTATTCATACTAGTATGTTAACTGGCAACAAAATAACATACTCCCATGAATGTAGTACGATATCAAAAATCCTAGTAACCGTACTTAATTGAAAAATCATTCGAGTATCAATTAAGTCAACCAACGAAAGCATGAATCAAAACTAATCATTCAAGACTGTAAACAAACCGTTAAATACAACCAATCATCATGCAAAACAAGGGTTTAATAGCAAATAAATATTCATTTGAACAACATATCCTAACCAAATGAATCTTGCAAAACAAGGGGTTAGTAGCAGAATAATATAATTATACCTTTAGTTTCTCAACTGTTAAAGCAAGGTAATTGACTAGACCATACTTCAGACTCTTCCACAGAGCAGTGCCGACGAGTAGCACTCAAGCAAGGTCAATATCTGCATCCGCTCGGTGGTGACCGACGTAATACCTACGGTGCACCGACACGTTCCCCGACGCGATCCTCGAGTCGAACTATCCACCGAGATTCCATGGCAACACGTGCTATGGTCTAGTAAGACAAACACCCAGTATAGCATGACAAGGGAACCCCTCCCCCCCAGTCGCCTATATAACCACATAACCAAATCCCAAGTATTGCCAGCGAGTAGCACTCAAGCATGACTAGTCCCCTGATCCCCTCGGTGGTTGATGAAAAACCTATGACAAGGGGTTCGTAACAGAATAATATAATTATACCTTTAGTTTCTCGACTGTTGAAACATAATAATAGACTAGACCATACTTCGGACTCTTCCATAGAGCAGTGTTGGCGAGTAGCACTCAAGCAAGGCCAGTCTTTGCATCCGCTCGGTGGCCGGCGTAATACCTACGGTGCACCGACACGTGCCTCGATGTGATCCTCGGATTGAACTATCCACCAGATTCCCTGGCAACAAGTGCTATGGTCTAGTAAGACAAACATCTAGTATAGCATGATGAGGGACCCCCAGTCGCCTATATAACCACATAACCAAATCCTAAGTACTGCCAGTGAAGCGTAGCACTCAAGCATGACTAGTCCCCTGATCCCTTCGGTGGTTGATGAGGAACCTACGACGCCCTGTATTTAACCCGGGAGGGAGCAGCTTCAACCAACTCGTCCAACTATCCATCACGAAATCCCCAGGTACTGCCAGTGAGTAGCACTCAAACATGGCCAGTCCCCTAGTATTCTCAATGGCCAGTGTAAAACCTAATATCATAATATAAGAAAAAACACCGCAACCATATTCCACACAATCAACCATATTTCACACAATCAACCATATACCACACCATTAACCATATATCATAAATCAATTTACCTCAAACAATAAAACAATAAATACCCCGATGTGGTAGCACAACTGAAAATCACGTGATAAATCAATCTCGACCACAATATCATTGTAGGCAAAATTCAACATCCAATAAGTAAAACAAATTGAACCGAATGTTGTAAAGCATTATCAAAGATTTTACTTACCTTGAAAGTTGATCAAATCCTTAGAAATATGTTGGTCCAATCCCGCTATCGCCTCTCGGGATATGCGCAAGACACCCGACTATAGTATCCTAAGTCCTTGGTGTCAAAGTAAACAATTTTCAGTGGTTTAATGTCAAATTAATTGATTTCATATCGCAACAACAAAAATTAGAATTTTATTCCAATTTTTGGTTGTGGTACATTTTTCGGGTTACACCGGGACGTCAAACACTCCGAAAAAGTCTCGAAATCCACTTTACTACTCTTTTTCAAATTTCTCATATTTTCTTGGAATTTTCTGATTTTCCATAATTTTTTGTAATTTTCACTAATTTCACGCTTTACAATGTAAAAACATCGACAAAAGTCTTGCTAAAATCTCGAATCCTCCACTTTTTATAAAAATTTCCAATTTCTATTTTTTTTGGGTCAAATTATCATTTTTCGAATATTTTTCCATTTTCTAAAAAAATTTCCACATTTTTCAGATTTTCTTCTATTTTCTTAATTTTTTTTTGGGAAAATGGGTTTGGGTCGAACCGGCTCTGTTTAGGGACCCAGCCATGTTGTTCTTCTCCTTCACGAAACAGAGCAGTTCTCCCCAGTTCTATTTAGGAGTGGAGACGACCCCCTAACCATGTTCTTCCTTCTCTAACCACCGATTAAACAACAACTACAACATCAACAACGACACAACACCACCAACAACAACAATAACCACTCACCTCCATCGCCTCCAACACCCAGAGCTCAATCTCTTGGTCTCCCTCGATCTCTCTTTCTCTCCTTTGCGCTATTTTGGTCAATTTGAGCAAGATGAGAATGGTGGACTGGTGATGATTTTTGTTGATATATTTGGAGGGTTCAAATGACCAAAACACTCTTATGCTTATCCAAGATTCCTTCTAACTCAAATGCCCTTGTTGTTCATTTCACAATTCTTTTTAATTTTTAATTTTTAATATATATATTCAAGTTGCATTTATATATAAAAATATACATTTGCTTATACTTTCGTGCCTACAATTCTGTCGTGTGCGCCAACGAGTAAACTTGGGCGTGCACACTATTGTACAACTCACGCGTGTCGACCACGACCTCGCGTATTACTAAATTCTCACTAATTTATTATTTTGTCACATTATTTTATTTGTTTATACAAATCATTTCATAAACTTAGTGTGCCCATATTCCCCGTAGACCTGAGCTAGCGTCCACATTTGAAAATAAATAATAATTAACTGCTTAATAAATTTGGGTCGTTATAAGGTGTGTGGAGGTCGTGAGTTTGAATCTCACTAAAAAAAAAAAAACCTTTTGATGCAGCTACTTGTGTAGTTAATTTTAGTTAGAAAAATTGGATAGAAGAGATTGAGAAATAGAGATAAGGAAGAAGATTGGGAAGAAGAGATAGAGAAGGTTGGGAATTAGGATTAGACAAGGAGAAGTAGAGAAGATAAGATAAGAACATAGAGACAAATAGAATTGCATTGCTTGCTTGCCAATTTCAATTCCTATTAAGGTACTTATATAGACCATCATGGTCTTTAATAACTAAAGTAACCTTATTACATATATGCATCAAACTATACTTAACCTTGTTACAATTCATAGTAATATACCCCTATATCATATATGCATCATTACCGACCTTGTCCTCTAGGTTGAATTTCAAGTCAAACATTCGATAAAACGTAGATGTTACAACTAAAAACAAGGGAGAGATGTAAGAGGATGACCTTGTGGAGACGGCATCTTCTTTAGAGATGTATGCAAGAGGATCGACATCTCGTCCGTCAAACCAGTTGCGTAGCATAACAGCAACAAATTCAGCATAAAATATGGCAAAACCCAATGCGGACACCAAGAACAAGCTCAACTACCCATGCTATAATCCATACCTTGCAAAACATACCTTCAAACACACCACATTTTGTAGAATTGGACTGAACACCGAACTCCTCAAATGAACCCATAGAAAAACGGTGCACCGCCGAATTTATTGGCCAGGCTTGTTTTGCATCAAGAAGAACCTTATAAACCTCTTGGTCTTGAACAAAGAAGCCACATTGATCTTTGTTGGTTTGCTAGCGACATTGATCTTTGTTTTTACGCTTGTTAGAATCAACCATCAAAAAGGAATGAAAGAAGAGTTCTTCAATATCTCAATCAACATCGCCGCAGACATCCCATATCCTTGGCAACTTATAGTTGTAGAGAGCATTCCATCCATATTAATTTTAGGAACACCAATAACTCTAGCATTTTCAGCTTTGTGCATCTCATGGTACCAATCAATAAGCTCAAAAACTGAAAGATATACCCTACGAAGTTCATTTCCAATATCAGGTAAGTGCTTCTCTTTTGATACAACACAAACAAATTGATCTATAACATATGGATAATTATATGCGAGAATGAGAATTTGAAGAGAGAGATCAACTGTAAGTCTACAAGAGTGTCAACCACATTGCCAATATAGAAATGATCAACATCACTAACATAATGCATGACAATTCTTGAAGGATCTTGTCGTAAAAGAGGTTTGAAAACCAAAGGGCAGCTGAAGAGAGAAGGTGGGTCACGAACCCCTCTTGGCAAGTTCAAATTATCAATAGAAAAGGGAGTGGTTAAACGGATCCCAGTTTTTGCTGAACATACATCACTTTATTTAAAAAAAATATGAAATGATCCAACTACCCTCCATATAAAAGGGTTTTTGCTCTCTCCATACCCCACTCATCTCATCCCTCCATACCTCAGTCACACCACCGATTCTCCCACTCTCAAATCGCACCCACCTTTGGCCCTAATATGATGAAACCCGAGTGAAACCCCATCGTTTCAACGCCGTAAGTGCGATTATCCATCTCTTTTGTGTCAATTTAAAAATTTTCTTGAGTTTTTCTTTTTGTCGGTTTGTGTTGTTGGGTGTAGGGCTTCGATTTGGGGATTAAATTTTATATTTTGAATACAAAATGTTGATGAAATCAAGAATATCAAACGATTCTAAGCAAAACCCAATAATTTTTTTGTCGTTTTTATGTATTTTTAGGAGTTGGATTTTTTTTTCATTCTTATCGCCTATGGGTTGCGGTCACACAGGGCCGAGACTTCTTTAGAGGTTTTGGTCGGCTCCCATCGAGACCTATAAAGAAATCTTGATAGGAGTCAGTCAAGATCCAGTTGTCTTCCACCAAGACCGAGACCTCTTTAAAGCAGTGGGATTTAAATGAAATCGACTAAAACCTCTAAAAGGATCTCGGTGGAAGTCATCTGATACCTCTTTAGACGTCTCGGTCTTGTATGGCCGAAATCCACATGTCGGGAAGACAAGGGTATGTTTGAATGATGGGGTATATTTACATAAATTGGGTGCATTTAACAAGGGTATTTTGGAATATTTAGAAAAAAGTGATGTATGCTTAACAATTAAAATTCAAAAATTAGGGTATAGTGAGCAAATGAGGTATGTTTAGCCGTTGCCTAAAAAAATCCTCAGAGTAAAACAACCAAATATACTAGGTTCTAGGACTCCAACAACCTAAAGTTCAATCTGAGTTGTAAGAGCTTGAAATTGCAGATACCCAACAAGTAAACTGCGTCGGAAACGATGATATGTTTGAAGCATTTTCTCAAATTAATGGTTCCTCTGTCAAATAGGAAAGCTGATTGGGAGCTAGAGCAAACTTGACGCCATGAAAATCAAACGAGCTATTGCTTATCTCCATTGATGAAGCTGTGCTGCATAAGGTATTCCCCAAATACGAATATCCCAATGTAGAACAATTCAAAATCGCCACATTGTTTCCATGAACAAGTAAAATTGTTTTCCGCATCTCCCATGACATTTGAACAACCTCATTTGAGATCCTCATGCCTACGTACCTTTGAAATAAGCTCAACCAAGTGCCAAAATCTTGTTGGAAAACTTCAACAAATAACTGTTGTGTAATTTGAAACACCACACCACAGCATATAGCCACATCAAACTGTGTTGCACAAAGTAGCTCTTCACAATACCAAAACAAGTGCCTTTATGGCAGATAGAAAATACGCTCGTAGGGGTTTTCAAATAGAGCAAATACTCAAAATCATAGAAGGCCCTCTTATCACAAGATTCACAACTGAAGTTTATAACAGAAGAACGAATTCCAAAATTCTTATCAACACAAAGTAAAAAAAAATTCTCAATAGATTCGCCTGGATCCCAAAGCCACCGTTTTATGGTCGACTTCCACAAATCAAGAAATGTGAAATCCTCAATAGATTTGCCTGGATCTCAATGAAAGCACCAATAAACTACTTGTGTAGTTGGTCGTAATTTTAATTAGAAAAATCAAATAGAAGAGATTAAGAGATAAAGAAGAAGATTGGGAAGAAGAGTTGATTTAGAAGAAGAGAATTAGGAAGAAGAGATAGAGAAGATTGGGAATTAGGGTCAGAGAAGAAGTACAAAGATAAAAACATAGAGACAAAGAATTGCATTTTTGCATTTTTTTTTTGTCAAATGACAGAATTATATTACTTGCTTGCCAATTACAATTCCTATTAAGGTACTTAAAACCAACATGGTCTTTAATGACTAAACTAACCCTATTACATATATGCCGAGTTAGTTAGCTTTAAAAAAGTTATCCTGGGAAATATTTAGTTGATCGAGTCTGCGTAGAACTCAATTTCAAGCCATATCACCCTTGGGTAGGCCACGTAGAATATATTTTTTGTGTCAAATTAAAAAATTATATTAGTAAATATTCATAATCGAATTATAAACTAATAATTATAATGATTTGCAATATAAATTAATAAGATACAAGCAAAAATTCACGAGAAGAAAGTCAATTTTGTAATTTTTTGTTAAATAAAAAAAGTATATTAGATCAATTATTTTTCCTCCTCCGCTTTCACTTAAATTATTTTATGATGCAATTAATACGGTGCAACGTATTCTCCGCCAAGTGACAACTGGAGTTGATGGAAACCTAATACTTGAAATATGTGAGTTGCTTCTTGAGTCCCACTGCGATTGTGTGCACTCTCCATGAGAGACTAATAAAGTCGCGCATGATCTGGCACAAATGACAAGTTGTAGTACTAATGCTAGTGTATGAACCGATGAGTATCCCCCTTTTATTGTCACATCCGTTGAGATGGACCTTCCAAATTAATAAAATCTTGCCTTTGTCCTCAAAAAAAATTATGATTTAAAACAATAAAAAATGTAGTTTGAGAGTTTTTTGAACTTTATCTTTATGGAGACATTTTGTAATTAAATATATGATTTATCATCTTTAATTAAGTTTATATTTTGACTATACCTTTATAGTCGCAACTTGAAATTGAGTTCCATTACAAAATCATAAAGCAATACCACACACACACACACACACACACACACACACACACACATATATATATATATATTAACAGGAAATATCAATACATCGTAAAGAAGACATTAGACTCCTATTCTTCTCATTTCCTGAGTTCCAAGTCCCAGCGCACGTCCATTACTTGGAAATGTGTAGGTGAGCTCCTACATGCTCAGTAAGTGACTCTCATACCAACCATCAATCATCAATTAATATCAAGGCAATGTATAACAACATGAATCCAATGCATATCTAAAAGAGCATTTGAATCAATATAAACAATATATAAACAGATGCAAGTCCATGAATCCATTGCAATGTACCTGTCACGACCCAATTTTGCTAATCTTGATTAACTGCTTAATCAGGATCATCAACCCGTGACGTGGGGCCCGCATGAGATGCGCACACTGACCAAGGCATGTGGCCGAGGTAAATTTTATATTTGTATTGATGTATTCCTGGTGTTTTGTATGCGTGTAGGCTGACTAAGTTAGTACTTGCAGCTATCGACACCGAGAAGCGATCGGGGACGTGCCTCGAGTTGCGTGTGAGCTGGGGTACCGAGTAGCGAGACTTGTGGTAAGTCTAAATTTAGTTAAATGCAATATAATTAAATTAATGCATATTAGATCATAGCCTATGGTCATAAATAAATAGAATTGAATTGGACACACACACACACACATATATATATATATATAATATAAATATGTATTAAAAAAATCAGAAAATTGTGAAATAACTAAGAGGGGCTTTGGATTATTAAGGAAGTAGATAAGTTGGAGGGGCATTTTGGTGATTTGGCTACCATATTGGTTTCACCCCAAAACACCACCGCCACACACATAATCCACCAAAAAAGAGAAAGAGAAAGTTCAGGTGTGAGAGGAAAGAAGGAGAGGAAGAGATTAAGGGAGGTGGAGATCGAAAGCTTCGAGGTGCGTGCATCCCCTGGTGGGACCCGACCGAGTTAGACCTGTTTCAGTGGTCAAATCCCTTCAAAATAATAAAAAATAAAAAATAAAATAGTCACAAAATAAAAAAAAATATATACATATACATATACATATGTATATATATACATAATATATAATAAAATATAAATAAATAAATAAATAAATGATATGAAATGACATTTCAGGGACCTAGAGGTGTTTTGGGAGTTTAGAAACGCTAGTCGAAGTGTCGCGAGGCCGGATAGCCATTGCTATCCTTTAACTTGTAAGTGAAACTATGGGAACTCTCTACTTTATTTTCATTCATGTTATTTCTCTTTTCAGTCAATTTGATGACTTGCTGTTAGTAATGTACCATCATGCTTTCCTTATTCTGTTTGAATTGAATGTTGAAATAGCGCGATGCATTGTAATAGTTTCATTGACTCCTTTTCCTGATATGCTATATTTTGTTGTGGACTATGTTATAATTGATATTAGAAATGCATGCTCTAGGGTTATCTGTGGTAATTGGATTTGTATTCCATTTGTTTTGGGGCTTAGTACCCTAACTTATTGTTGATATCGTAAAGCCTTAGAAATGAAAAATCCTTAAAAAAAGTAGGAGATTATCTAGTGTCCATTGCATGAGAGATGGGTGGATTCACAGGGTCACTGAACCTCGAGGGTTTCCGGCACTCACCACTATTACTTGGGTGGCATCACGTAGCTTGAACTACGGGGTTGTCGGCAAGTTATATATATATATTCGCGTGGAGTGCGGCTCCGCCATTGATGATGTAACGACTCAAATTTATTTAATCAGAATTAGTGTTAATCATGGTGATTAACAGGTTAATTCGGGCGTTACGTGGACAGCTGGGCTGACTCGGATATGAGTACCCAGGTTATATTGTGTTATTTGTGTATGTTGTATGTCTATTATTGTGATGTGGGAATGTATTATTATTATATAAACATCACATGTGTGAACGTTGATATCGGGTAAGGTCACGAGTTGGGTATATGTCCCGAAGTGTGTGTTGGGGACCAGGTACCGGGTACAAGATAGCCAGGGTACAGGGCATGGGTGGCCGGGTAGCTGAGAGCTAGTGTGACTTACGTATGATTTTTTTATGATTTATTAGGTGACCTAACCTAAGGTTGAATAAAGGGATTAATTGAAGTCCTATAGTTGAATACGAAAAATCAGGGTGCATGGGATTATCATCGAGATGTACAACAGGGTGATCCAACACAATGAGTGTTATGATAAGGTATTCAGAAGTTAGGTGACACAATCAGTTTTAGTGACCGTTAGATCGTCCTCGGGATGCGTGCACACATTAGATTAGAACAAATGGTATAAATACCTTTGATCGATGGACAACATGCAAAAACCAAACTCTAAGCAAATTTTGAGAGATCCAGTGTTCGATTTGAGGGATGAATTTGAGTTTAGAGAGGAGATTGAAGACTCAAACATGAGATCAAGGTAATCTATTCATTCTAAATGTAATTTTTTGATAAAAATGTGGTTTTGTGGGTTGAAGATAAAACTCGAATTTTTGGATGAAATCATCACTGATTTTGATGAATTAGATGTTCTCCAGGTTGGGTTTGAGGAAATACATCAATTAGAATCCGATTTGTGGAAAATTGAGGTGAATTTGGTTCGATTTCAAGAATGCACACTTTGATTCTTGGTTTTTGTGAGAAAACCTTGTTTAATTGGTGTTTTTGATATTAAATTGATGCTATTGGAGTGTGTGCATAGTTTGTACGATGAATTGAAGTGTTGGAAACAAGGAAAACCGAGAATTGATTTCTGAGATTTTCTGGGCAGCGTGCAATTAGCGCGCTAGGAGATGAACACTAGCACGCTAATCACGCTGGGGAAGATGATGAACAGTGCCGAAGATCAATTAGCGCGCTCATTGATCTGATTAGCGCGTTAATACCAGAACCACTGAAATTTTAAAACATAAAATCGAACCTAACTAATAACCAGACTATTTAATTAACCAATACACACTGGAAATAGGTTTCGAGACTTCAAGGACTGGGGAACCATAGCTCGGACACCGGGGAACTAGGCAGGTCAGATTGACAGGTCCAGAAGTCGGAGTGTGTATTTCAGGTGTGTAAAACCCTTGAGAAAGTTACACTTTTAATTCATGGCGTTATCTTATCGTATGCGGTGACTGCTGGTGGTCACGTATGGTTTTTCATCTTGGTTATTGCTACACGTTTGAGCATGGGCTAGTCTGCGATGGAGATCGTGTAGATGATAGTAGAATGTATCTACAATCGTCTCGAGGGATTAAGGGTACTCTTAGAACTAAAAAACTTGAAAAGGAGTAAGCCCGATTATTGAGTTGAGGTATAGGTCATTGTAAGCCTATTATAAAGCGCTGGTTTGTGCTTAGAACTCCGTTTTGCTATCATATGACCGGCGGGTCATGGTTTTATCGTGATTAAACGAGTGATGATTCATTTACCTGTTGATTTTACGTTTGAGCCCCGTTTAGCAATTATTTGTTAGATTTTGGATGTTTTACATTTCCAGTTAATGTATAATTGATGTGATGCTGTGATGGTTGTTTACTGCCAGCCATGAGGATGTGATTCCTGTTGTCAGGGTCATATCCACATGTCTCGTAGGTTATCGATGTTTTCATGATTATCGTGTAGACTTCTCTTGGGAATTTACTCACTGGGTTCATTGCTGTATGTGTTGGGCAACTGAGTGCAGATCCTGGTACGAGCAAGAGCAAGGGAAAGGAGGTACTAGACGACTATCTCTAAGGTTATTGCTGCTGATAGCTCGTGTTTTGACTATCATGTATGTATATATTATTTTGCTGGGTTTTGGGGACTTTAGATCTTTATCACATGTATATGAATTTCTGTTTACTTCGTCTCAGTTATATATATGGTGTTTATTTTCGGGTTTTTCACTACTTAGGTTAAATAAATTCTCATAAAATACGAATTAAATGCTTCCGCTAGTGTTATTGTAATTAGCTAACCTATTAGATGTTTAGAAAAATTTAACAACTTAATATAGTAGGATTAGTTAAATAGAGCGTCACTTCACAGAGTTGCGGACATGGCAGTAGTAGTGACATGTCCGATGACGTGACAGGCGCTGCTGGGCTTGCGGGCGGAGAGCGTGGGTCACGGGATGACCTCGAAAATTGGGGCCGTCACAGATGAAGTATGTTGAGAGTATCTCCATACGATAGTGGAAAAGGCTGGTTGATAGTTCTCATCGCCGACCGGGCGTAGATCATCTCGACTTAGCCTGTGTCAGTTTGTCTAATTCTGTTAACTGTGGTATTTACATGCATTACTTTCTCAACACATTTTTCTGCTATATTATGCATTTAAATATTTGTCATTACTTTAGAAATGTAGTATATAATTCCTCAGTTATCACTTAAATATCACTATACTCACCATCTAGTTTGTGACAGTGGGTGTAGGTCCGTCGAGCGGCATTAGACCGGGCAAGGAGAAGATCGACGACTACCTCTGAGCTCGTAGCGCGTAGTTGCCGTACATGTAGGTCATATTTTTTATTATGTTTATATACGCCTTTTGCTTGGGTTGTACATTGGAACGAGAGTTAGTTTACCCGACTTTTGACTTTCACTTTGTCTATATGTTCGCCGTTTATTGCGTATTTATATTGTGATCGTTATTTCCTAGTTTCCACATTTAGGATTTATATATAATGCTTCCACTAATATGTTAAAGATTTTCGCTAATTTGATAATTCTTATAAAATGATAAATAGTAGTGATGGGAAATTACTTATTCCTGAACTCGAACCACGAGAATATAGGTAGTACAGACTGACATACATGTTGTACTTAGGGCTTAATTACGGGATTAGGCCAGGCGGTGCCCTAGATTAAGATAGGGGCCGTTTCAGTTGGTATCAGAGCATAGGCTTTAGAATCTTAGGGACAAAGTATAGAGTTGTCTAAAATTAGGATACCAACATTACAGTTGGTATCAAAGTATAGGCTTTAGAACCTTAGGAACAAAGTATAAAGTTGTCTAAAATTGTCATAGGGATTAGAATCTTAATGATAGAATATAGAGACTTTTTCTCAATAAATAAAATACAAACTTTAGAAGTGGAAACCAGATGAACATTGCCTAGGAACTAGTTTGTTGGGAATCGAGTGAAAGTAAGTTAGGGATTGTTATATGTACAAGTATAATTGTGTGTGTATACGCGCTATATACGTAGTGGCTGATGAAGAGTATGTCGCCAACGTATAGACGCCGATGTCGGATTCTCGCGATAAAGATGGAGGAGCTAGCAGCAGTCAAAAATCTGTTGCATTGGTGGATGACATTCAAAGGCTATCTTATTGAGTAGCGGCTCAGGGACAACAGCTTGCAAAATTTACCACTTTCATAATGCCGCGAATGACGACGTTGATACTAGCCATCCTCAGCATGGTTGCAGCTACTACCATAGTGCCCTTGACTTCAAAGACTCCGATTGCATCGACACAACTTATAGTACATCATCCGCCAGAGTTACTGATTTTTGTCGCACCGGTAGTTGTATCAGGCAAGGATACGCCTACGCCCACTGCGTTTGAGGAATCTTCTGTTAGGTTCGAACAGGGATCTGACTTTGAAAGGCAGAGATAAAGAGGAAAGGGAGTGAGGATCGCAAGCGAGAGATTTGAAAGTTCAGGTATCACGAGACCAGTCGCCAGTCTATATCTCACGCGACTCTATCCATCTTGCCAACTTCATCTATGTCAGCAATACCATTTCCATAGACACGGTAGGCGCCAAGAGGTAGAGCCCGAGATGTGCCAAGGCATGGTCAGACTCAGATTACACATGGTGATCGGAGGAGACAACTGACATGTTATAGATCATCAGGTAGGGCACATCATGCGAAAGTGTATGCAGCCAACGAGTTATTGGTAGGAGACACCACAGCCACAAGATCGAGAGAGAGCCCACGTTCTTGTAGGACCAGACCTAACTATGCTACGAGACCGAGTCGAGGGAAAGTCCTGATCTATTTTTGATGCATAAACTGGTTGGGACAGTCAATGGTAAACTGACTTAGTTCATATTTTGCATAGAAAATTATGCCTAGTAAGATTTTTCTTTACGCAACTGTGTTGCTGTTTTTTTTTTCCATATTTTTCATCGTTGGGCCCAGCCCCAACTTGACCTCAACAACTCCAACCTCGGCCATGGCTTCTGCCATGGCCGAGCTTCTCACCATTACCACAACCAACTGCAATAACAACAGTCAACAACAGCAACCGCGTTCATAACAACAAACAACAAATCTCACCTCAGCCTCGTCGACGTCGCGAGCCCCTACTCCTGAGCTCCTCGCTCTCCCTCTCCTCTCTTTCTCGGCGTCTCACTCTCTCAACTCTCTGTTTTGACTTAAAAGGAAGGAGAGGCAGTTAGTTGGGGAAAAAAGACCAAAATACCCCCCAAACCTATCTGTTTTTCATTTATTTGCAATTACCCTTTTATGGTAATTTCACATTTTCTTGTTTTATTTTTTTATATATAAATATAAATATATATATATATATATTGATATTGTCGTGCCTATACTCCCGTTATGCGTGTCAACGAGCACCCTCGGGCATGCATATTACCGTATGACCTACGCATGTCACCCGTGACCCCGCGTCACTCGGCGCCCAACAATTTACCATTATTTTATTATTTTTTATTTTAATATATATTTATATATATCCATAATATATATAAATATATATATCTATACGGCTATAATTACGTCTACGCCACGTAATTCACGCCAACGAGCATACTCGGGTGTCAACGCTATCCCGCATCTCTTGTGTGTTCTCATGACCCACATCTGGTACTAGGCGTCTCATCATTTCTCCGGTATTCCTTTGTATATACTAATACAACTCATACAAACACAATACATCATCCAAATCCACACACACTTTTAATAAGACAAACTAGTCTTAACCATGAGCCTAACTCGAATTAATTAGGATTCAAATTAACACTAATTACGTGCTTAAGGTAACGGGTCGTTACACATAGGCCTAAAAGAAGACTGGTATTACATTAAGCACATTATGAGGTGTGATATCCCTCTAACATCATATAATAAGTTCGCCTTTACACATCTGGTGATGTTGAAACTTTGTTCAATATCTTTACAACTTATGATTTTTACAAGTTCTATTTAAAAATGCTTCTAAATACATAAAAAAATGGGTTTAAAAAAGAAATACATAAAGAAAAAGGAGCGGGGAAGAGGCTGGGTTGGGGTGCCTAAAGGGTATAGCGAGAGGCCCCCTACCCCCCTTTGGTTCCATCCATACGCATGAGGCTTACTAGTAGCGGCTCTAGGGCAGTGACTATTGGACAAGGGTGTTCGCAAAGGGAGCCAGCGTTGCGACGTAGACTCACACATCAGAAGCAAACAAAAGTAAGCACTAAGGAGGCGGTCATTAACTTTTTAGTCGATGGACTTAGGACTAGGGATTCAACTTTGATATCATGTTAATGTAATTGAATTTGTATTAATTACGGCTAATTGAATGTAATTGGAAGCTCTTATTTATAGAGCTTGCAATGTACTCCCTCTAATCCATATTATCTGTCACATCTTGAATTATACATACAAATTGAGATAATGATTAATTACCATTAAGATTTTATAACAAAGGCTAAATAACCCTTTCATAAATAACTTCATTTATTATAGGTGTAATGTGAAAGAAAGTAATTGATGGTATTTTTTTGACTTAAGTGGGAATCGAACTATGATTTCTCGAGGTTTTGCCTTTTTAGCAAGTGATGTCTTTACCATCTCACTTGAGAGGCTTTGACAGTAATTGATGGTATTATTAATTAAATGGAATACGATTAAAATTAGAAATATAACATTTAATTGATTTTCTAATGTGACACGTATTGTGGAACAAAAAATAGTACGTCTATAGGCACCCAAATTGTTTATGAGGGCACCCCAAAATGTAATTTGGGGTACCCTCATGAACAATTGGGGTGCCTATAGCGTAGCTCACAAAAAAACCTCCACCTAATGTAACAGATAATATGGAACAGAGGGAGTATAAATAAGGAAACTAATTAATGACATGACGACACAAATATAATAATACCTAAATGCCGAAAATACATAAATATTATAACGGCCCAAATCCACATTGGATCACAACGGGAGGCCACGTGGGCCTACAACCGGCCACGTGGCTGCCAGTTGTGTCCCACGCCCAACTAATCATCATTTCACCTTAAATCATACAACAAAAGTCTTAAACATCAAAATGTACAGCGGAAGCAAGTTTGTAAATCATAAAACCTAATGTGGAAACCATATCAAAATGTAGTCAAGATATATACATCAATGATCCTCAAAATATCAAAATGTAAACCTCAAAGTCATGTACAGGGCAACATATATCTCTCACAACCCATACTAAGCATAAAACAATAAATATAAACAAAGTATGAGTAGGGCAAATCGTAGCTAGTCACGGATAATCCTCAATCTTGCCCTTCCCTCTGCGTGTACCGGAATCTGCACTCAAGCCATCACAAAAAGGTAGATGACGAGTCAAAAGTGAGTAATCCCAAGGAAATTCATCAAGTAAATACATAAGTAAAACTGCTGGAATCAAAATACTATAAATAAACATGTGGAGCAAAAGAATACTGGCCACTATGGAAGATCATCGCATGCATAATTATAGTAGTGAAGCAAAGTGCATGCACAATCAAAGTTAGACCAAACCATACTTCGGGCTATCTGCCAAGTACGGTCCTTGAGGATACCTCCAACGGGTAGGTGGCCGACGTAGACCACAGCGCACCCACACATACCTATCATACCCAGGTAGCATATTCACTGGTGCATGCCTAGACACATGCTATGGCTTAGTAGACCGTATGCCTCCGCAATGAATAAGCACCAGGTGGGGACAAACACAACCACCGTAAAACAATAGGAAATAAAAATCATTGAATAAACTGAACGGAATTCAAATATCAAGCAGTAAGTACTAAAGTGAATTTCAGTTGGGATACTACACACCTCAAACCGCACTCCAATAATGATCTTAGTCCAAATAGCACGCCTTAAGTGCGTGTCCAATACCCGCCAATCCAACCTAAATCATCAATAAAATCATCATTTGAATATCCCAATTAAACCATATAAATCCCTAGGCTAAACTCCAATTGACAAATTTTAATTAAAAATTTTATCCTAAAATTGCCCCAGACACCACCGTGAACACCGCTACGTTCAACTCTTCACTACGTGTCCACGTCATCCTTGGCGCCGTGACAGGCGCTTCCACATTCATCACCCTCGCGGCGTCTCCAAAACATCACTCCACAATTTTCCCATTACACCTCTGGTCGAGACGCCGTGAGTGGCGTCGTGTTCGTTTACACGCCACACCGCCTCTGCCGGCGTCTCTGCCAGTGACTTGATAAGGGGTTTTCGGACCCCCTCGGCTCGATGCTGCGGTCCTAACCCGCTCCAATAACCCACAAAACACTTAAACAACATTGAGCAACTAAAAACCTCTGACCCAATGTGTTTGAAATCCAAACTCGGCGTTTTCTGGCCAACAACCCGACAAATCAGTTGAACACCAAAACTAACACCACACCAACACCAAATCTACCATTTCCAACCTTAAATAACACTCAAAATCCATAACAACACCTCTCATAACTGGTGTGCTCAACACCCACACCGAAAACACTGTCAAAACTTGAGAAAATTACACCGAAACGTAAAGAACGAAGAGATGATCGAGGATCTCACCTTGTATTTCACTTTCCTCTACCTCTTGAGCTCCCAATGATCATTCAAAGCTCCACAAAACCTCACATTTCTCTCCCATTTTTGGATTTTCTCAAGAGGAGAGAGAAAAGTTGGTGAAAAATCCACCTTTTATACAATCCACTTCATCAAGACTCACACACACACACACACATCACAAGGCCTATTTGAAGGGTTGAGATGGAGTCAAATGTCCTCCAAATAATGCCAAAATTGACCCACCAAAATCCATTGACCCTATCCACATGACACTAATTATATGCATTCCCATACTTGGCTCCAAACCTCGACCGGTGCCGTTCGCGCACAATGATGATACCAACCATCTTGACATCATTTATTATGAGTTATTTAATGAATTTTATCATTTATTAGGTGCATTAAATCTCCTGGCCTAATGTACTAGTCATTCGCCGCCCGGTATCCGCGTATACCCGTTATACGCAGCGGATACTCGTCACACCAACTCACTTGTCAATAAACAATATAAACACATATATTTGCAATGTAATTTAACTAACTTGAACATATACATCGCAACTTCACCACAAGAGCATACAAAACAGACTGTAAACCTAATCCGGTCATGCTCCGTTTTCGCTGTGGGACCCACGAACGTCCCCAAACATGCAACCTGATCGCTAGTGCTCCAGATTTAACGCATTGGCCGCATTACTTCGATTTGTGAAGGCACTACACCTAGACAACCGGATCACTCGTGTGTCCGATTTAGCCTAAATCCCTAAGGTATTTAATCAGTCCCAAAAGGGTCTAATCAATTGGTATGGTCAATTGCCACTAGTGTGGTCTTATCGCACAAGGACGGGTGCTTACAACTCACTGACATGTAAATCAAGGTTTAAACTGGTGTTTAACCTCAATTGTTCAACCAATACCAAAGAAAATAAAATAATAATGAAAAGCTTGAAATTAAAATATATAAATCTCACAAATCCATTGAATATGCATAGTCGAACCTCCCTCGCAGTCTTGCCTAAACTATGAACTTAGCCCTTCATGGTTGTCTCCGGCAACGACGCCAAAAATTTGACGCGCGCCGAACGCGTCAATAAAATATATTAACCTAAACCAACTATTTTGTAGATAGCGGTAAAGGGTCGATCCCACAGAGATTGGTGTCTTTCTAAAGTAGAAAAATACAAAAAAGAGAAATTAGAGTTTTAGATAGAATGTGTAAATATATTGAAAATACAAAAATTAAATGAGAGGAAATCTAATGAAAGTGAAAAGTCTAGGTATTCAGTTTTATAGTCTTACCATACAACTTGGGATTGAATTTATTAATTGTCGGTGTATAAAAAATGAGAACTAATCTATGATCTAGTGCAGCTATAGACCCAGTGATGCACACGGTTCCTCGCACTTCCTAATCTCGATAGCCAAGGTACGACCGTTAACTACTTTCCTAACCAAACACGCAACCTGATCGCTAGTGCTCCAGATTTAACGCATTGACCGCATTACTTCGATTTGTGAATGCACCACACCTAGACAACCGGATCGTTAGTGCTCCCGATTTAGCTTAAACCCCTAAGGTATTTAACCGGTCCTAAAAGGTTCTAATCAATTGGTAAGGTCAATTGCCACTAGTGTGGTCTTATTGCACAAGCACGGGTGCTTACGACTCACTGACATATAAATCAAGGTTTAAACTAGTGTTTAACCTCAATTGTTCAAACAATACCAAAGAAAATAAATCATAGAAAAGAGCCAATAATAATTAAAAATAAATAAACCTAATAAAGGATTCCCAAATCGTAGGCTTGACTGATCCACCTTCAACCTAGATGGAGGAACTATCTAGACATAATTAAAAACTAAACTAAAAGAAAAATAAAATAGATCCTCCTCCCCTTTAATCTAAGTCCTAATATATATTTATATCCCAAATTTGGTATCTGGAGGTTAGAAAACCCAATTTTCGTAGTTTTGGGAGTGATTTTCAGGTCCGGGAGTGTTTTGGGCGTTTTATGCATGTTAGGACACTTGGCAGGCTGTGATTGGTTGAAATTCTGTGCATTAATGATGTGTCACGCTGTGATTGGAGGAGCTGCTATGGCGTGCTGACGTGGCATCGTCTGATTGGCTAAGAAGCTAGCGAGCGACATGCTGGTGGGTGACTGGACTGACACGTGGCATTGCCTGATTGGCTGGAGCTACTGTCGCTGATGCGCTGGACCAATGGGAGTGTGACACGTGGTAGACGTTGCGCGGGAAGGAAATCGCACGAGTTCGTGCGTCAATCTGGGAGTTGGTGCTGATGCGAATCTCGAGGAGAATCAACGGCAACTGGCGAGACGATGAGCTGTGAGGGAGACGTGGCGGACTGTGATTGGGTGAACTGTGTGTGACGCTACCGGACCAATGAGTGCACGACACATGTCATTCGAAACTTCAATTCACCTACTCTTGTGTACACCCCAACACAAAACATCCGGTGTCCGATTTCTTCAAGTATATACTCTATTTTGAATATTTTTCTGCCCCAGATCCAACCGTGCACTCCGTTTCTCCTAAAAATTAAAATTAAATATAATTAGATATATATTTTCATATTATTCCAATAAATCACTAATTTCCTAAAATATGCATTTATTACTATAAAATAAAATAAATATAGTCCAATTACACCTAACAACCTATACTAAATTATACCTAAATGAACACTTATCAAACACCCCCAAACTTAGACTTTGCTCGTCCTGAGCAAATGAGTGAATGAAAATCTATACTCTATTCCTATACTACAATGACTAATCCTAAAAAACCTATGCCCTTCACCAAGTCAAGTTTGAGTTCCTTTTTGATTTAAATATGTCGCTCAAGAGACCATCACCCAAAAGAAGTTCAGAGTCAAATAGTGTGATAACGGAGTCCAAACATCAATGAGAATCACCATTTCAAAAACTAGAATCAGTCCAGACAAGAGCCTTCAACTACTCAATATTTTACAGAGCCACTACATTAAGGCACACAAGTTCAGAATTCCTTATAAATAGTGCATCAACACCGAAAAGGGTTATTAACGAAAAATACAACTCACTATCCATAAAATGTAGACTAAACACACCAGAGAGATAATCAGACGTAAATATAAGATTGTGGAACAACACATTGGAATAACTCAATTGATTTAGCTATAAGCACTCGGTCAAATCTTTTAATTTAAAGAGTTTTCATAAGCACTCTATTTTCTCCAAAAATTTTAAAAGTAGTACGGTCCCTGCTTCATTTCCTGTGGAAACCGCTTTTCTCACTTTTTCCCACCACAAGATTCCCTGCTCCATTTCTTATGGAATCTGTGGGACTCTCTTAAAATTTTTTAGAAAACTCTTGTTGACCCTTCTCACTTTCACTATAATCAAGCGAGTCATCCAATGCATGTTCAAGTCTAAATTATTTCCAAAAAGTGGTCAAGTAATATGAATTGATGTCTCATGTGAGCTACATTTTCGTTCTAGCACCCTAGAAATCTGATAACTTGCAAAATATGACTGCCTGTCTTTTTGGTCTCTAGCATAATAACTAAACTTCATACTACCTCTCTTATAAGCAACCTCAAAGATGTTGGACAACGCTTTAAATTAAGTACAACTCCTAATATTCAAAAGGATTGAAGTCTCAAAAGTGGATTAATTTGAACTCATAACCACAATAAAAAACACTCAACAAGGTTTTAGGCGACTCTAAATGCAACCAAAATGACTCTAAACATGCATAGACACAATAATGCATCTAAATAACTACAAAAATGTATAAACTAATATAAACAACTACTAACCTAAATGATGCAATGCATAGCATGTCATAATGAGAAAATGATGTGAAAAGAATATAAAAACGCCACCATAACTTACCATACCTATGAAATACGCATAAAAATAATAAAACGATCATACCTGTCATGCGCTAATTCCATTCATTCAACACTCCACTATACCTGAAATACCCCCAAACTTATCCCAAACCTTGCCCTCAATGTTTAAAACAAGAATGAGGCTATTAACTACAAAATGAAAGGAAAAGAGGTGAAAAGAACATGGAAGTGAAAGAAACAAGTAATGGAGAAATGACATGCTAGAATGAATATGCAAAACATAATGGACTATAATATTTCATGAAATATGATACACAGTGATAAAATGCTCAACTAAGGAAATATAGGGAATATACATCTAATTACCTCCAGCGGACACAAAAACTAACCTAATAATCTAAAACCTGGAACTTACCAGATCCCAATCAGACTAATCATGTATACCAGAGAACCTCAACAATGATATCGGGCTCTCAACTCTGGTGCTTCAACAAATGAGTATCAAACACCTGTAAATAGTCAAAAACGGGATAATGGTGAGTACACTAAACAAATATAAAAATAAGCAAGCTAAAAAAACATAAAAAAAAAATGACGCGCGCCGAACGCGTCAATAAAATATATTAACCTAAACCAACTATTTTGTAGATAGCGGTAAAGGGTCGATTCCACAGAGATTGATGTCTTTCTAAGGTGAGAAAAAAATAAAAAAGGGAAATTAGAGTTTTAGATAGAATGTGTAAATATATTGAAAATACAGAAATTAAATGAGAGGAAATCTAATGAAAGTGAAAAGTCTAGGTATTCAGTTTCACAGTCTCACCATACAACTTGGGATTGAGTTTATTAATTGTCGGTGTATAAAAAATGAGAACTAATCTATGATCTAGTGCAGCTATAGACCCGGTGATGCACACGGTTCCTCGCACTTCCTAATCTCGATAGCCAAGGTACGACCGTTGACTACTTTCCTAACCAAACACGTAACTTGATCGCTAGTGCTCCAGATTTAACGCATTGGCCGCATTACTTCGATTTGTGAATGTACCACACCTAGACAACCGAATCGCTAGTGCTCCCGATTTAGCCTAGACCCCTAAGGTATTTAACCGGTCCCAAAAGGTCCTAATCAATTGGTAAGGTCAATTGCCACAAGTGTGGTCTTATTGCACAAGCACGGGTGCTTACGACTCACTGACATATAAATCAAGGTTTAAACTAGTGTTTAACCTCAATTGTTCAAACAATACCAAAGAAAATAAATCATAGAAAAGAGCCAATAATAATTAAAAATAAATAAACCTGATAAAGGATTCCCAAATCGTAGGCTTGACTGATCTACCTTCAACCTAGATAGAGGAACTATCTAGACATAATTAAAAACTAAACTAAAAGAAAATAAAATAGATCCTCCCCTTTAATCCAAGTCCTAATATATATTTATATCCCAAATTTGGTCTCTGGAGGTGAGAAAACCTAATTTTCGTAGTTTTGGGAGTGATTTTCAGGTCCGAGAGTGTTTTGGGCGTTTTGTGCATGTTAGGACACTTGGCAGGTTGTGATTGGTTGAAATTATGTGCATTAATGACGTGTCACGCTGTGATTGGAGGTGGTACTGTGGTGCGCTGACGTGGCATCGTATGATTGGCCAAGAAGCTAGTAAGTGACATGTTGGTGGGTGACTGGACTGACACGTGGCATTGCCTGATTGGCTGGAGCTACTGTCGTTGACGCGTTGGACTAATGGGAGTGTGACACGTGGCAGACGTTGCGCGAGAAGGAAATCACACGAGTTCGTGCGTTAATCTGGGAGTTGGTGCTGATGCGAATCTCGAGGAGAATCAACGGCGGCTGGCGAGACGATGAGCTGTGAGGGAGACTTGGCGCGCTGCGGTTGGTTGAACTAGGCGACGTGGCGGACTGTGATTGGGTGAACGGCTGTGTGCGGCGCTACCGGACCAATGGGTGCACGACACGTGTCATCCGAAACTTCAATTCACCTACTCTTGTGTACACCCCAACACAAAACCTCCGGTGTCCGATTTCTTCAAGTATATACTTTATTTTGAGTATTTTTCTGCCCCGGATCCAACCGTGCACTCCGTTTCTCCTAAAAATGAAAATTAAATACAATTAGATATATATTTTCATATTATTCCAATAAATCACTAATTTTCTAAAATATGCATTTATCACTATAAAATAAAATAAATATAGTCCAATTACACCTAACAACCTATACTAAATTATACCTAAATGAACACTTATCAAACGTCCCTGCTGGCATCCACATCCGCAATAACGTCTTAAGTAACAACAATTAGAAATTGGGTCGTTACAAATATAATAACTTTATATATGTTGCCTCACATTACAAGTGATATGTCTTTAAAAATAGATTTGAACTAATAATCCGAAGGCCCAATTAAACAAATAACTTCGAGAAAGATTCAATTGAACAAGTAATAGTTTTTTTAACGAAAAGATATTCCATTCATAGAAATTGTTCACTATTACATCTGATTTAACAATGAAATTACAACAATAGTAACTCTTTTTCCATCTCTTTGAGACTAAATCGACGTTGCAAAAGTTTGCAAACTTATAAACTTGTCTTTTGCATCTACAATAGAACCATAACGAGAAATAGAACTTCCAACAAGGGAAGACAAACAAAAACTTTCGATTAGGGAAGACAAACAAAAACTTTTAACAAGGGAAGACAACAACTTATTGAAATAGAAAACCTAGTGAAAAATATTAAACTAATAACTAATGCAGATCCATACACAAGTATATAGAAGTAGGGACAAAATTGAGTGATAGTAGATGGATGTGTGGAGGAGAGTTAGGTGGTGCCAATGACGCATCTGACAACTATTGCAGGCCGAATGAAACGAAACATCTCATATTTGAATAGATCCGACTTTTATTGAAAAAATAAAATAAAGATTGTTATTGGAACCTCTATCGATCAAAAGTGACCATTTGCAGTGGTTCAAACTAAAGAATCACAAAAAAAAACTAATGTTCCAAACTCTAGCCATCGCTCCTCTCTTGACTTTGTCCTCTTTTCTTTTAATGCTTGCAAGCACACCCAAGGGTAGCATCAATCTTAATTGCTCTTGAACAAGTAATAGTTAGTTCCTAAAACAATGGGTAAAGACAATATAATGGTTGATCAATGATTTTCTTTAGCCATTAATTTTATCAATGATTAATTCATAAAATTCTCTTTGTACATTATCCCTGAACAATAGAGAATGCGTTCATGATTTTGGAAACATGATCTGCGTATATATACTCAATTAGGGGAGAAAGAATTTTTTTTTTCTTTAAATAAGACTCCAACTCTTTATTCTGTAATGCGTTTAGATAGAGACATTGCCTCAAACTTGTTCCTAAATAGAGAGTGCAAAGACAATCAACAATTAGTGGATGAGGAATCCACGGTACCTGCATCGTTACAAACTCTAACCCATTTTGGGAGGTTCGCCCACATGTTGCCACCAAGACATCTATATTTTTGGTGGGTGGAGCGTTTTTTTTTGTGCTGGATTGGCGATTTCAGTGAACACTATAATTGAATCAAGGGATGCAATCTTTGATGAGACAAGATTTAACTTTGTTCCCAAAAGTATTCTTGAAGAAAACCAAAAAGGGAAGGAAGTCATAGAAATTGAAAATAACAAAGAAGTAGTAAAAGTTCCGGAACTTCGAAGGAGCAAACGGTCGAAAAATTAAGTCATTTGGTTCTGATTTCAATACATTCCTAGTTGAAGGAAGTAGAGAAACAATAACTAGAAAAATTTCGTATTGTTTTAATACGGAGGTTGATCCTCAAACATTAGAAGAGGCGATGAAAGAAAGAGATGCAGCTTTCTGGAAAGAGACATTGAATGATGAGATGGATTCATAAATGGGAAATAACACTTGGGAGCTAGTTGATCTACCTCCCAGGTGTAAACCCATTAAATGCAAATTTCTCTTCAAAAGAAAAGAAGAGTGGATGGATCCATTGAAAAACACAAAGTAAGACTGGTTGCTAAGGGGTTTACCCAAAAACATGGAATAGACTATTTCGATACCTATTCATCAGTAGCTAGAATAGCTACAATCAGATTACTTATTGCAATTGCAGCTATTAACAAGCTGGTCATCCACCAAATGGACGTGAAAACAAATCGATAAATGTGTATATAGCAAGTTTGATGGAAAAGGAAATGGTGTCATTATCTGTCTTTACGTAGATGACATGATAATTTTTGGAACTGACTTGGAACAAGTTCAGTTGATCAAAAACTTTCTTTCAAATAAATTTGAAATGAAAGATATGAGGCAAGCTGATGTCATTCTCGGGATTCAGATTGTAAGAGATGAGGGAGTATCACTCTAACTCAATCTCATTATATTGAGAAGGTTCTCAATAGATTCAATCATTTGAATTGTGTCCATGTTTCTACCCCGCTAGATTCAAGTATTGAGCTAGTGAAAAATACAAGAAATCCAGCTTCACAACTGGAGTATTCTAGATTAATTGAATACTTAATGTATGCAATGAAATGCACTAGGCCGGATATTTCCTTGGCGGTAGACAAGTTGAGTAGATTCATAATTAATCCAAGCGAGTTGCATTGGTTTGCAATTCGAAGAGTTTTGAAATATCTGAAGAAAATAATTACCAATGGTTTATGCTATAGTGGATATCCCTTGGTCTTATAAGGATTTTCATATGTAAGTTGGATTTTGAAAGATCAAAATCATGCTTCTACAAGTGGGTGGATTTTCACACTTGCTAGAGTGCAATCTCGTGGGCTTCAAAGAAACAAACTTTAATGGTTGGTTCCGCCATGGAATTAGAGTTATAGCATGTTGACTTCTCGATTCAAAAGAAGTTGAATGACTACGTGAATTATTACACGAGATACCATTGTGGCCTAAATCGGTACCTCCAATCTCTATTCATTGTGATAATCAAGCCACATTGGCAAGGGCTTATAGCCAAGTGTGTAATGGTAAATCCAAACATATTGGATTGAGACACAGATGTGTCAAAGAATTGATAACAAATGGAGTTATCAAAATTGACTATGTGAAAACTAGTCAAAACTTGCCAGATCCACTTACTAAAGAATTGTCAAGAGACATGGTGAATAAAACATCAAGATGGATGGGTCTCAAGCCTATGAGTTATAGTCACCTATAGTGGAAGTTCAACTTAACGCTTAACATTATGTGAGGTCTTGAGTTCAATGTAGGTCAAAGTTCATTATAAGTGTGACTGTGATCACTAAATTTTAATAACCATCCCAAGGTTGTTAGTGATTGGTATCTGCATGCAAAGAGAGGAGATTGAGATGATATCTTAATAGTTTTCTAAAGGTGCTTAAGTTGCGGGGGTACTAAAATGGAGACTACCTATGTGGATGTGAAGTACGGCCGCTTTAAAGAGTTCAAGGGCTTGGCTCCGAAAATGTTCACAAAAAGATACGGACACAAGACCAATGTTGAATGTGTCAGGTTATTTATGGCTATTTGCTGGTGTAAATTATATGCATGATATGTTTATGCTAAATATTGAATAGAATCATTGGTTCAAAGTTTATCTACTATGTAATTCTGATATGATGTAATGAATTTTCACAATTTAGTAGTTCAAATCGCAAGATACCATTATTTATACATATAATGTTTAAGATGATCTTGGATCAAATGATTTGTTTATTTTGAAAATTGTGGGGGATTGTTGGACATTTTCAAAAGAAATGTTTAGTCCCACATTGGTTAGAAACTTCAAGTTTAAGAGTATATATACTCTTGCACTACATTTTGTGTAAAAAAAAAACCACAAGAGTTATGCAAAGTGAGCCACACAGCGCATTTTAGACGCTTTTATAGGCGCACTTAACACTTTATATGAGGCACGTGCGTGTGTGTACAAGTGGGGCTAACTATGGGTAAAACTTTTTACCATTTTTGAATTACTAAGTGGATAGTTATTTTCTTGACCCACTCAACATTGAATGGGCAGTCATTGAACCCATTCAATGTTGACAGAGTGGATGCAATTAAAACTGCTCCACTACACCCACTTTCTTCTTTAACTGGTTTTGACCAGAATTCTATAAGAGAAAGGTTTAAGGAGGAAGAAGATCATCTTGAAATTAAAAAAAAAAACTAGCATTTGCCCTTGTTTCATTTTTCACTATTGCAAAGTGAAAACTGAGTTTGCTTCATCATATCTTTTAGGATTTTTGCTGACTCTTGCAGTGTAGTGAGCAAAATTTCCTTTAGGAAAGTGGTAGCGTCACACGCTTTAAAGTCGTTGCAAATTCCTCTGGTCTTACAAACAGTGACACCATTGATTTGGCACATAATCAGGCTCATGAAAGCCTATGGATTCCCCCAGAGCAAGGTTGGTTGAAGTGTAACAAAGTGGGTTTGAGTGCTATTATTCGAAACTCACGTCAAGGGAGGACACAACTAATCCATAGCATTTGTGATCCTGTTGAAGCAGAGGCAATAGGCATTAATGGAATGTTGGAATCCCATTTGGAAATTAATTAAAGTCCTTATGTAATATAAGTATGTAAACAACCAATCAAGTGATAGCTCAATGATTGTATGGTCTCTTCTACAAGTGATTGAGGGTTTGAATTTCTTAGTGTGCATATATGCAACTTAATTAATTGGTGATTAAATATTCATTTTGTATTCCCACAACAGCCAAACATAGGGTCACTAGTGTCTTTTCACAATCTCATGACCTATGAGACTAATCGCACAAGTATTTGAAAGTTTTTGGATGTCCTACAGTTAATCCAAAAAAAAAAAAAATCGTTTCGTATCAAACAACAAAAATCATGCAAGACAAATTCTTGAAAATGAACCATTGAAAGGGAAATATAAACTTACTGTACGTACGTACCATATATATACATGGCATGCACGATTGATGCACCTTTCCTCTATTAATTCTGGTGTCAGATGAAGAATCTCTTACTATATGTTGTAGACGTTGTTTGTCTCTGGTCCTACTGTTTACTTCCTCCTCCACTAACTCTGTATTATATACTCCTTTTTTTTTATAGTTCGTCATGAATTAATATGTGGATGCATGCACACATGAAAATCGTATATAGTTTGCCAATTTAATTTGGTGTGGTAGGATCTATATATAACCATTGAAACTTGAAACTTTGAAAGTGATGTTGCAGCAACTCATGAGACAAAGGTTGAAGAAGATTTGAAGTTGACATCAAAAGATGCCCCATGTGTTACAATTTTCAACCCTTTAAGTATACTTGTGCTGTTGTGCAGAAGATCAGAGATCGTGAAAAAGATAGTGATCTATACGGAGGTCTTGGTTAATTATGTGAATGCATATGCGTATGAATTTTTTTTTACAGTTTTTTAAATTAGTTAATATTATATTGTTAGATTTTCTTAAATTAAACACGTAATTAAGAATGGACACAAGGTCTTAAAAACCTATACATCAGCACCCAGTAGCAAAACTTGCCTTCACCCACAAAAAACAAAATTATTCATTACAAGTCTACAAGTCTCCTATCTGAGCTAAACTCCAAATTATTCATTATTACAATGAACATGTATATATATAATATATATGTATGTATACGGACATGGGTTCAACTGGAGATTAGTAATTAGGGAAATGCTAAAATGACAACATAATAAGGTATAATGGGGATTTGTCGCGTGAGGCTCACCGATGTCCGAGTAACACTACTTATTTATATTTCAACACAACACATAGTACACACTGGTGAGCCTCATGCAATACATCAGCTGTTGTGTAATTGTGACATTGTGGCATCTCTCTCTCATTGAAAATATATAGTAAATGTTTTTTATAAGAAAAGAAAATTGTGATATGCATGGTGGTCCTCAGATCTTAAGCTAGAGGAGGAGAAGTAATGTTAGCAGTCAAACAGCCAAAGTAGCTAGCAAGCCAATTAATGATAAAGTCCAAGAAATGCAGGTACTAGAGAAATATTTTATGCTAGCCTATATATATAGATGGCCCATTAAGGTTCATGAACAGATTTATTTATTTATTTATTTATTTTACTTCAGGTTCATGAGATTGACAATAATGAGTGTCGGTAGGGCAGCGTAACGTTCTGTTGTACAAATTAGAGAATGATTTAGGCTCATCCTTTTGCTATATACATTTGATATATACATTTGCTACGCAATGAATCATGTTGGAGCTATACTACTGTGTATGTTAAGAAAAAACCCATGTACAACCAAAGCAAATAATCTCACAAAATTAATACTCAAACATGCAAACTTTATTCAATTAACAAAACTTGTTTCAAAACTTGTATATGGTTTTTATATAAACATCAAACTTAATAATTTGGAAGTAAATGAGATTCTCATTATCTTCGCTCATAGTGAGAATACAAAAAACCCGCAGCGCTGCACTTCCTCCCCTAGATCTAGATAGTGGGGCTCCCGGCGACACCGTGTTGCGACTGTTGCTGGTGGCCCCTATGAATCCTAATCTTCTCTTTTAGGTTTTTCCCCACTTCTCTTTCCCTTTTCTTTTTTTTTTTTTCTCTCCGTTTCTTCTACTTGTTTTTGTTAGGGGATGGTGGAAGCAGCACGAAGAAGATCGAAGAAGATGCTTTTGGGGAGTTCAGTTCTATTGCGATCCTTGCCTTTTCGACACTCCAATAGTTTCTCCAGGTTTATGTTACAGCCATAATTCCTAACCCTTGATTTAATTCCTTAATCAGGATCACCGACTCGTGGTGTGGGACCCGTGTGAGGTGCGCACACCTACCAAGGCATGTGGCCGAGGTATATTATTTATTTGTTGTGGTGTATGCCTAGTGATATGTATATGTGTAGACTAACTAGGTCGGTTCATGCAGCTTATAGACATCGAGACGCGAGCGGGGATGCACCTCAGTTTGTGTGCAAGCTGGGGAGTTGGGTAGCTAGACATGTTGTAAGTCTAAGTATAGTCAAATGGATGGTAATTAATTTATTTCATAACATAGTCTATGGTCTTAAATAATTTACATCACATTTAATGTACTATAGTTGAAAACAAATTACAACAAGCATAGGATTTGTCTCGAGATGTGTGTTAGCACACACTCCCACAAGAGTGTGTCAACAATGTGAGTTAGTGTGGTTGAAAACTTAGTGGAGCTAAGATCATTGTGAGACACTAGATTGTCATAGAAAAATGAGATACGCACTTGATGAAGTACTACCCTATATTTGCTTCACTTTGCATGTTTGGAAACAAAGGAAAAAAATCCAGAGCTGCTGGAAAATTTGGAAAACAAATTTCAAGAGAGTGAATACATCACTAAGTAAGGGGAATCAAGTTAGGAAATTCAACACAAAAGCTAGGTAATGAGTTTAGTTATTTTCCTTCACTTTTATGCAACCCAACTTGGGTTTTTGGGTTTTAAATTCAAAGGGTTTTTTCTATTCAGAGTTATCAAAGTGATTTAATGTGTATTGTGAAGCATTTCAAAGCTTTGATTTGCATTCCCAAGTTTCATTTTCAGATTTTTACAAAGTTGCACAAAAAGGTGGTTTTTGACATGATTTTGGTTTTGATGAATTTCAAACTGTAAAATAAGTGTATTTTCGAAATCAGATGTCATATTTGAAATTTTTTGTGTTTTTCTACTAAGTCTAGTATAAAGGAAATTCAAAATCAATGGAGTATTTATTTAGTTAGGAATTTTTTAGTTTTGGGTGTTTTTACTTGTTCTTCATATGTTTGATTAAATGCATGTTCAAATCCCTTGTAAATTGATGTTTTGATATAACGAAGTGCTTGGTGCATGTTTGTGATGAGGAGGAAGTTCTAGACCCTTGGTGGAGGAGAACAGGGGTTTAGGGGCGATGGGGAAAATAAATCTCGAGTGGGGAAACCCAGAAAATCGTTGCAGACTTTTTAGGTTTTGCACTCAGCTGCTAGGTAGTCCAGCCAGCGCGCTAGGAAAATCCCCAACCGGACTGGGTACCCTGGACAACAGGAAATTTTTCTGCTGTTCTAAAATTTATGCAACTCTTAAACCCCAATATAACCCACCTTAACAACCCCGAACTTAACCAAAAACCTATCTAAACACCCAGGGACATAGGAAAGTATATAAAGAGTCCGAGTGCGCGGGTTCGAGCGTCGGAAGGCAAAGTTAGCTAAGATAATTGCTTAAAGTGAGTAATCCCACATGAACTCTCTATTTCCATTTCATTTCAATTGCTCTATTGTTGGACAATCCTTATGAATGAAAATGCTATTTTGTAATCTTGATAACATGATTTATTTCTACTCTATCTTATTGAGCTTTGTCATCATGATATTACTTTGTTATTAAACTTAATTGCCTCTTTTCATTTCATATGTCTATTTTTATTGAGAAGTTGTGGTAAAATGATAAATAGCATGCTATTAGGGATAGATAACCTTATGAATGGACTTATATTCTTGTTTACTTGTGCTTCATAGCATTCTATTCTTGAATTCCTTTGTTGAGTCTTTTTGTTGGCTTTAAAGTAGTTTTAGAATCTAGGGTTCATTACACATTTATAGAGTGGGTGGCTCACGGGGTCACGGGACCTCGGGGATGTCGGCACTCTCCATTATACTTGTGCGACTCACAACGTAATTGTTTGGCGAGATTTATGATAGATGATATATACGCGTAAAGCACAACTCCGCCATTTGATGTTATTAGAAAATGATAGAGCACAACTCCATACAAATAGTGGAAAAGACTAAGTGATAGTTTTCACCGCCGACCAGACCTAGATCAGACTGCTTAACCTGTGTCAGTTTCATTTGATTTCTTGGTATCTGTTTAGCATGTTTATTTAAATCATTTTTTGACTATCATTATGCTTTTAAATACCATTCTTTTATTTTGGAAATGTGAGTAGATAGGTCATTTGGGAATTATTGTTATACTTTTGTACTCACCGTCCTTTTTATGACGGTGGATGCAGATCCGTGGAATAGTAGGCATAGTAAGGAGAAGATTGACGACTACTTCTGAGCTTGGGGAACATACTACTGATTGACTGTAGATCTTGTTTTGATATTTTGTATATTTTACTTACATATGTCTTTCATACTGTTGGGATGTATATATATTGGGTTGAGTGTTAGTTCCCCGACTTTTGACTATAACACTGTTTATATATTTCGCCACGTAATTCATATATATATATATATATATTATGATCGTTATTACTGGTTTCCACACTTAGGTTATCAAATTGTTTTCGTTTATTTAAAAATACTTCCACTAACTTATAATAAAACTTTCGCTATAATTGTAAAACTTCCACTAACTAAACTAACTGTTAAATATTTTAAACAACTCTAAGTTATTGAAATTGGTAAAGTTAGTGCATTATTTATCCTTAACGCGATCAAGTTGGCAAATAGGTTAAAAAAGGCTGACTAATACGTAATTGGGTCCTACGTGTTGTGATTTAGGCTTAATTACGAGATTAGGCCGAGCAGTGCCATAGATTAGAGAGGGGTCGTCACAGCTTATGCCGAGGCATTGGTCCCTATAGTTCACTTTTTGCATCTCTGGTTATGTCTGAGGAGGGGAACAAGAGTGTTGGTGGTTTGTTAGATCTAGTTTGGCAACATGTTGGTCACCGACTTCAGAGTGTGGTTGGTGTTTTCCTCCTTTTTTTAACAAATAGCACTTACGCTGGAGATTGGATAGTGTTTTGGTTGTAACATCCCCTAATCTTAATTAGAGAACATTCAGCCTGAAACCCTAATTAAGCCCCGGTAAACCAGATCGAACCTAATTAGAGCCAACAACCTTATTTCATTTCCTGACAATAACTTGTATATCTTGATATTAATGAAAAATCATGAAAATAATGCAGTGAAAAATTTAAAACTTTTTTGATAAATCACAAGATATACATTATCGGCATGAACATCGATATTGAGCTCTTATTCCCACCCATTTTATTACAACTTATAATGCAATACAATACATATATATATATAACAAGAAACTCACTGCACCGTAGAGAAGATACTAAACTCCTGGTCTTCTCCTTTCTTGAGTTCCAAGTCCTAGCGTACATTCATACCTAGAAATGTTAAGGTGGGTGAGCTCCTACATGCTCAATAAGTGATTCTCATACCAACCATCAACTACCAATTAATATCAAAGCAATATATAGCAACATGAATCAAATGTATATCTAAAGGACCATTTGAATCAATATAATCAATATATAAGCAGATGCAAGTCTATCTAAAGGACCATTTGAATCAATATAATCAATATATAACCAGATGCAAGTCATTGGTCTATTGCAATGTTCTCATAATTTGTACTTTCAATCTCAATATTTAACTTGAGTCGCCCACTTTCACATTCTTCAAGAACCAGTCACTGGGCATCTAACCAGTTCTTGTCAATGTGCCGCCAACTCAAAAGCATAGAGTTGCACTCCTTCATCATCAATTACACCAATCATTGCTCATCTGATTGGTTTATGACTAAAGAGCAATCAACTCAAATAGAAAGCATTGTTCGGGATAATTCTCAAGTCACTGGGGCACGGTGATGGTTAGCAACTCCACCATAGTTCCAAACCCCAAGCCAATCCGTCTCGTCAAACCTCTTTTCGGATTCCATTTTCATTTCAAAACAATTTGTGTAAAACAAAACTAAATCATGGTACATTGCCCCATTCCTATTCCAGTACACTATATGCTCTAATAATACTAATTTACATTGTATAATTGATAACAAATACGAGTCCCACTTACTTGTCCTGAGCTTTCTATGTTTTACTGACTTGTGCGACTTCCCGAGTCCTCAAACCTTCCCACATCAGTTCATTACCTAAAATAGACCATGTGTTATCAATTTAAATCTAATATTCATTTGCTAATACTTTTAAACTAGTCTCATTCGAATCTAAAATCCCAAAATCTAATTTCTAACCTATTTTGACTATTTCACACTTTTTGAGGTAAAAACCCCGGTATAAAGTCTCTTCCAGCTTTCGAATTTCTCATTTTCCATAGAAATCCCTCAATTTTTATTTGTTTGGTAAAAATACTATTTTTTCATATTTTTTCCTATTTTTTTGAATTTTCTTTTCCATTTTCTCTCTTTTTTTTTTTTTGGTTTGGGTCTGAATCGGGCCGAACCGGTCCGGTTCAGTACCACTGTTCATTGTCTTCCCAAGAGTAGAGCATCTGCTCTATTCATTTTTTTTCTTCGATTGGGGTTGGCTCCACCCCAACCCCAATTCGGTTTGGCAAGGGAGACTACTCCCTTGCCGTCTCCACCCTCGGCCATGGCTTTCGCCATGGTCGAGCTCCTCACCCTCACAACAGCTGCAACAACAACATCCACAACTGCAACAGTATAACGAATCAACACACAACGTAAACACAACTCACCTGAGCCTCGTTGACATCACGAACTCTCGGCCTCCTCTCGACTCCTTCTCTTTTCCCTCTCTTCCTCATTGTTTCGATTCTCTCTGTCTCTCTGCTCATTTTTTATTTAACAGTGAAGAGGTGAAGAAGGCGGTTTAAGTGGGGGAAAATACCAAAATGCCCTTCTCATTTTACCTCATCCTTTACAACTTTCATACCCTTAATGGTAATTTTACATTTTCTGGTTTTTATTATATATATTTATATATACTAATTTATATATAAATATATATATATTTATCGATATATTACGCCTAAAATTTTGGTTAACACGCCAACGAGAATTCTCGAGCGTGCACACCACTGTACGTCCTACGTGTGTCACTCGTGACCCCATGTATCACTCGGCATCCCGACAATTCACCATTATTTATTTAATTTTAATTTTAATATATATTTATATATCTATAATATATATATATATTTATGCCTATAATTACGTCTATAATTATGTAATTTCTAACGCCGAGCACACTGTAGTATCAATGCTATCTCGCGTCTCATGTGTGTCCACACATGGTATTAAGCATTCTCTCATTGGTCTGATTATTCATTTATACACACTAATACAACCTAAACAAACACAATACATCACGCAAATCCACACACGCGTTAATCGTGATAAACTAGGCTTAACCACGAGTCTAACTCGAATTAATTAATATTTTTGATTACTGGTTAATCACGTGCTTAAAGTAACGGGTTGTTACATTGGTGATTTAATTTTTAGTTTTAAGTTGCTTAGAGTCCTTGTTAAGTTAGGATCTTGCCTCGCCTAGTGTGAATGTTTGCCCCATTGGTGGATTGTTGTCCCCGTTGTTAGGGTTAGGGTTGGGGTTGGTTGTAGTACTATAGGGTGCGCGTTTTTAAAATTTGTTCCATGCTCCATTGTTGTAAGATCTATTTGTAATAGATGCTCGTCTAATTGGATTAAGAACACCTTAATACAAAATCACTTTTGACAAAAAAAACAAATAAAAAATAATGATTTGACTAAAGTCAACACATATTTAGATTGCCAAAAAATGAAAAACCTTAATTAGAAACTTTTTAAACACAAAAGTAATTAAAACTTAACTAAAAATATTAGAATTTCTATTCAACTACCACACTTAAATAGAAATTATGAGTTATGAGCCAAAAAAAATCTAACTGCATGCACGAGCAACACATTCCAAAGTGTGTAATCCGAGGAATTCTAAAAAGGAAAATGATAAAATGACCCACTTTCAACACACACTTTAGGCGCACACTCTTGTCTTTTAACAATTTATGACTCTTTCTTGTCTCCCCAAGCATGTGTTTCATATTGTTGGTTTTGGGTTCATGCACAACGGAGATTTCAAAACTATTTTGAGAAAAACTCCCAACAGGATCCGAATCTAATTCCATTAAAACACGTTTATACTATGAAAACTTAATCATACCTCACTCGCAATGCACCTTTCTGAAGGTTAATCGATCTCTAAGGCGCTACCAATAACGAACGCCCTCTATCAGCAGTCCACACACGAACGACGGCCGAGATTTGAAGTGCTAGCTTCGAGAGAATACCAAACCTTTTTGTTTCTCTCCAAAACAATCCAGAGCATACCAAAAAACCTAAGTCGTTTCTTAAAATGAAAATAGAGTTTCAGCCCTTTTTAAAAATCTTTCATACTTGTATTCTAACTCAAAACGTCTATTTATACAACCCTTATATATAGACGGTTAAGTAAATTACACATATACCCCTACTTAAAGAAGTATAAGTGTAATACACTACAAGGACGTTTCTGTCATGAATTTTATCATATAAAATTCATTTTTCTGAACCATCTTAAAATCTCGCAAAACCATTCTCAGTGTGCGACCCAATAGGCTCATACAACGTTGGCAGCGTACCAAAATATATTTTGGTATATAAGTCATAAGCGGCCTCTAGCAAGACATTATGACTACCCAAGTTGTATGAATGTCAAATCGATACAACCTAATCAATAGTGTATATAACATCCTTTTGTCACACGATATCCTTTTGATCAAACATAAGGCATGAAATCCTCTATTTTATTAACTAAAATGTATTCATAAAGACTGTTAATGGATTGACCTAGGACACATTTCCCAACACATATCTGATAAAATACTATAAATGGCTAAAAGACAAGGGTGTGTGCACAAAGTGTGCGTTGAAAGTGTGTTAGATTATCATTTTCCTTCTAGAAATATAAATGTATCAAAAGGATGTTACCTACCATTTCCCTATAAGCAACTAAGGGTCATCAAGTAATTAAGAATGCTTAATTTGCATTTTAAATTTATTTTTAATATAGTTTTTCTAAGACCTATATATATATATATATATATATATATATAGAGAGAGAGAGAGAGAGAGAGAGAGATTTAATGCATGTATATGGCTAAATTCTTAAAGGGTGTGATGAGAAAAAACCAGAGAATGATGCGTAGATAAATATTATGAAAGACAAAAAAAAACTAAATTAGTTGAAGATAGAATTGTTATTGACTCTAAAGGGTGATACGACTTTAAAGGTTATGATATATATATATATATATATATATATATATATAGAGAGAGAGAGAGAGAGAGAGAGAGAGAGAGAGAGAGAGAGAGATTTAATGCATGTATATGGCTAAATTCTTAAAGGGTGTGATGAGAAAAAACTAGAGAATGATGCGTAGATAAATATTATGAAAGACAAAAAAAAAATTAAATTAGTTGAAGATAGAATTGTTATTGACTTTAAAGGGTGATACGACTTTAAAGGTTATGATATATATATATATATATATATATTTTATCATTAGTCCTTTATTTAACCACACCATTGTACGTAGATAGAAAAACAAAGTTTAAGTATTATATAATGATTACATTAAGAGTTAAATAAAATCTCGTACTTTATTGACTTGATTTACTAGTGGAGAGAATATTTAAGTCATCATAGAAACAGCAGGTTTTTCCCTCTACTACATTAGTATGGGTTTGTATTCAAATTTATTTAGAAAACACATTGTTTCCCGTTATTTTTATTTTTTATTTTTTATATCAATTATAATTTTATTGAAGCTTAACACAGA
Organism: Stephania japonica; assembly: GCA_039657345.1. NCBI lineage: Eukaryota > Viridiplantae > Streptophyta > Magnoliopsida > Ranunculales > Menispermaceae > Stephania > Stephania japonica. Next base: position 43,835,807 of record CM077560.1, on the reverse strand, counting down.
TTACAAATTATGACGTTGCTTATACATCAATCGGTGCCACGCTCCAAAAATTAGTACCAACATGACTTCGCGAAGTCCTTGCTATATCATGAGCCAATGAGTTCGCTTGTCTTCCAATGTAACAGATCTTCCATAAGGGGTGCCTAGCCAATAACCTCTTACATTCATCCAGGATTATACCAATTTTAAGCATATTCAAATTCAGATTATTGATTTCATTCACTACCAGTAGTAAGTCCGATTCAAAGATGACTTATGTGAGTCCTAGCCATCCACCCACTCAACGCCTCTTTTATTGTCATAGCCTCAGCCTTAGTAGGAGTACATCTACTCGTGAAAGTCCTTGTGCTTTTATAGATCAGTATGCCCATGTCACTTCGAACAATACCACTTAGGTCTATCTTTCCTTCCTCATCGAAAAGCGTTGCGCCGGTATTGCACTTAAACCAATCCATTATCGAAGGACTCTACTATTCATCACGACCGCTAGCAGTTTCTTGGGGTGTCCCAGTTTAAATATTCTCTTCGCCTCACTCCATGCCACAAACTATTCCATTGCCTAATAACCACATGTAATAGGGTTCCATTGTTTCTCCATAATAAGTTGTTTCATTCCTCCAAATCACCCATAAATACATGCATATCTTTTGTATTTGGATATCTTCCATCACCTAGAAGAGCTGGAAAAACCAACCCTTGAGATTGGCTTCATCCCTACATACTGACTTGGCAAGACTCCCCTTCAACATTCGCGTATCTTACAACAATGAAACGTAAAATGTCCATATGTCTCGACTTGACTTGTGCAACAAACACACCTGTCGTTAATCAACATGCTTCTCTCCGCAAGTCTACTTTTGCTAGGAATACATCTCCTCATGAGTCTCCACAAGAAATGTTTAACTTTTGGTGGGAGCTTGAGGTTCCATAACTTCATCCAATCCCCAGGAAGACGCGCCAAATCATCACCCTTATCCATCTCTACCTCCACTCTATACCTAGAGTTTACTCTGTAGTGCCCATCTTTAGAATGACTCCACACTAGTTTATCCTCCTCTCCATTAGTTAACAGGATCTGGTGTATCTCACAGACGTCCCTATCATTAAAGAGTTCTTCAATTATCTCATGGTCCCACTCCCTTTGAAACGAGTTCATAAACTCATCAACTGTGATATTCTGTAAACCTTGTAAACAAATTCCCTGAATCTTTTTAACCACGGATGACCCTAGGCCTTCATTGACTTCCCATTGCCTACTCTCCATTAATTCCCTCGCTCCACAACTGATTTTATTGTCACGATTCCTCGCCATGTAAAACTCAGATTATGCCCTATCTTGGCCTTCAAAAAGTCTCCATTCGGATAGTATTTAGCTTTGAGAATTTTCGATGTCAAAGCACTTGGGTAATGCAACAATCGCCACCCTTGCTTTGCTAACATGGCTAAATTGAAACTGTGGAGATCTTTAATGTGACGGCCCCAGTTCCACAACTCTAAAACTGGACTCCGCCTAGCCTAGACTTACGTAAACTCGAGTCACCCTCGCACAATCAATGCAACTCTAGTCAGCCTTACTTACGTTTCATCATTTATTAAGCAATTTAAGTGAGAGTTATTAATATTAGCGAGTTATTCAATGATAAATGGAAGCATTTAAAATCCTCAAACTAATAAAATAACCTCAAGACATAAGTTAGAACAACCTAGAGTGTGGAAACCATGCATATGTATATCATCACCATATGTCATGTGTCAAGAGAGTATATCATAATATACATACCCAAGATCTCTCATACCCAAATCCCAATGTTTCAAAACATATATATATATATATTTATAGTAATACAAAATATTAAACCTACGTTAAGACCAAAGGATGAACATCCCCAATACCCTCAAAGCAAGTCACAAAGCTGAGGAGCTTTCCCTATGCTCAACTGTGGACCTACACTCAGACATACACAAAATGTAGAGTCCCAGGTAAGTAACACTAAACATAATGTTTGCAGTATTTCAAAATTAAATAAACAATCTATATTCATGTCGATAGGAAGAAAAGTACAGGGAAAAGTACAGGGAATGCATGAATAAATAAAGACTAGAAATAAATCTGAATCAATCGAAAATGAGTGTCCAGGAAAACAAAGGAAAGACGCAAGTAGTCCTGACCAGTGAAAAAGTCGTTGAGTCGATGAAAAACACCTACCAGACTCTCATTGAGTTGAGGAAGAACACCTACCAGACTCGAAGTTTAGGACGTGGTACATTCACACCATCATAAAATTCATGAGAATGTAGAATTCTCTAACAATCTAGTGAAGAATTCTCACCCGTATAGAACCACAAACAATATCGTGCATCCCGAGTTCCTGGCTCTGGTAAATTAATCTAGATAACCCATTCTCCCAACGACCACGTTGACTAACTTGCTCTTGGACCACTCATGTAACGACCCTAAAATTCTAACTCGTACCACGTGACATTTCAGGGTCGTATTGTGGGCCCTACTAGCCGTGGTGTACTTGTTTCGGTCCTCGGGAGTCGACAACGAGGTATGTTATGTTTGTTTGGTGATTTGTATTATTTATTTATTACCGAACATTAAATTTAATATCCCTAATGTGTGAGGACGTGGTGAGTGTGTGTTGGTACCGTTGAACGAATTCGGTACGAAAGAACGCGCTAAACGAGTATTTGAGAGTCTGGGAGACGAAAATGAAATAAAAACACTGTCAAATACAAATAGAAATAATTAATGGAATTAAATAATAAATTATGGGCGCTGAATGATGCGCGAGGTCGTGGGCGACACGCGTGAGTCGAATGGTAGTGTGCACGCCCGAATGAACTCGTTGGCGCGCACAACGAAATTGTAGGCGCGAACAATACAATTATATAAATATAATTGTACATATATTTATTTATATATAAAAATATATATAAATATATATGAAATAAAAAAAAATGATGAAATGACCAAGAGGGGCATTAGTTTATTAAGGAAGAGATAAGAATGGAGGGGCAAAATGGTCATTTCACCTCAAAATTTATCAACAAAATCCCACCGCCACCATTTTCTCACCATTCACTGTAAATAGAAAAATTGAATATCGAACGAGGAAGAGAAGGAGGAGATCGAACGAAATTGAGAGATTGAGCTTGGGAAAGCGGTGTAACGGTGTTGGTGAGGTGAGTTTTTGTTGTGGGTGTTGTTGATTTGTTGATTTGTTGTAGTTGAGTTGTTAATTTTAGGAGAAATTGGATTTTTAATTGGTTGGTGTTGATGTTGTTGTTGTTGATGTTGTTGTTGTTGTTGTTTGTTGAAAAAGAAAAGAGAGAAAAAGGAAAGAAAAGAGAAAAGAAAAAAAAATTGGCGAGACGAACCGGAGAAATTCCGTTCGTTTCATTGAAAGGAAGAAGAAGAAGATGGGGTGGGGGCCGGGTCGTGGTGACCCGGCTCAACCCGGCCAGGCTAAACAACCGGGCCCGACCCGGTCGGTCCGGCCGGTCCGACTGGGGTTAGGACCGGGTCGGACCCGACCCGGGGACCCACCATTATTAAAATAAAAATATATTTATTTATTTATAATAAATAAATAAATTAAATATGTTTTATTTTTATTTTTTTTGAAATAAATATTAGAAAAATCTGGAAAATTCAGAAAAATAGGAAAAAATTCTGAAAAATTATATTTCAACCAAATAAATAGAAATTTGAGAATTTTTATGAAAAATAAATAATTTGAGATTCGCGACGAGACTTTTGTCGGGGTTTTTGTCTCGTAAAGCATGAAATTGTTAAAAATATCCAGAAAAATATTGAAAAATATATTTCTAAATTGTATGAAAATTATGAGGTTTCGCTCGGGTATCCTAATGGGTTTGAATGGAACCCAATACCGGATAAGCGACCCAAATTGCGTAAAGGAACAATAATTTAGAAAATTGTAGAAAATGAGTTAAACTTGAGAAAAATTGAGGAATACTTGGAATAATTAGGGAAAAATTAACGAAAATTGGTCGAAATAATTGTCAGGTGACGAGCGGAGTATTGGAAACTAATTGGAGAACGTGTGAAGCTACGCGAGGGCGTTTTTAGCAAAAATTGAGGTGAGTAAAGGCAACAATAGAATCAACATAATTACTTTTCTATTTATTGATTAATTATTCTTGAAATGCAAGCCCTTAGTATTCCATTCTAGTTCAGGTGACCTAGGGTTTAGGTAGTCCGACTGTGATGAGAAGTCTCAACGAGTTTAGTAGCCGGCATAGCATAGATCGTGGCTTCTCGTTGGAGCCTATCAAACCGATTTAGCATCCGAGCTTGTGATCGTGGCTTTCTTTTCTGGTAGTGTGTTAGGAATTTAGCAAATGGTTTTGTTATCTCGTGGCTTTTCCTAACAGAGTGTGCGTTCAGTGGAGGCGACCTTCGGTCCCACTGGTTCGTACGGGGTGGATTGAGCAGGGAGGCAGTTTTGGGCCTACTGTGTCAATCACAAGCTGATGAGGTCTTATGACCCGCGGTTTGATTGGGACTATCTATTCGCCTATCCATTTGTTTCCCAGTCACTTGATTATCGTTGTTTGTACTTGTTGAATCTATTTATCATGTGATTTGCTATCTATTTCAGTTTCTTGTTATACACTGCATGATTTATAGACTTGTGATTATTGAAAATTCAGTAGTTTATGTTGAGATATATATTGTTGCTGTTTACTGTTATATTTTGTAGTCACCGTCCTTTTTATGACGGTGGGTGCAGATCCACAGACGAGTAGGGGCAAGGCGTTGATGCTTGGCGATATCCTCTGAGGCACGCTCAGAGCTATTAGCTTTGCTCTCACTTTGTAGATATTTTGTCATTTTGTTGTATATTTGGCTATGTATCCAATTGTTTTGATATTTTGGGGCTTTGGGGAGTTGAACCTGACTGTTGATACATGTATATGTTTATTTTGGGCTTTCAGTTGATTTGTTATATACAAGTGATGTTGTTTGGACAGGATTTTCCACATCTAGGTTGAATGAGTAGTAAAATGTTTTAAGTTGGTGTTACAAACAATTCCGCTGCACACCTAACTATAATTGAGGATAAAAGATTAGATAGAGTTAAGGTGAATCAAAAAGAGTAATCTAGGGTGAGTGAGTGAATAATGTATTGAGTAATTGGTAAGTTAAGGCTGACTAGACCTGCGTTGACTCATCGGAGACGGGCTTGGGGGTCTACGTAGGTTTAGGCCGGGCGGGGCCCAGTTTGTGGTTGTTGGGGCCGTCACAGTTGGTATCAGAGCATAAAGGTTTATCACCATGACTCTGAATAAGCATAAAATACAAGCAAATGAACTTAGTGTGGAAAATCTTAAGAACTTAACTCAAGTATAGTTGGGAAGTGGGAAATGATATATTATTTTGAGCATGTTAAATTTTAATGTGTAATATAATATATCGTTACGTAAGACTGATCGAGGCTCGCCATTTGCTATTGTAGATTACGATGGTTGACCAACCTGATGCTAGAGATCAGAGTGGAGTCCGTGATCTTCCACTAGATGCGCCGAGTGACGTTGCAGCTCTGGCACGTGAGTTACAGTCTTGGACTCAGAGAGTAGAGTCACAGGGACGGAGGAAGGACGAGATATTGGATATTCTCAGGGGACAGGCACAACAGTTTCTATCTCCATCGACTTCAGGGATAGCTCCTAGACAGGATGTGAGTCCGGCTACACCTCAGGTTACTCCACCGATTACTACTACTAGTACAGTACCTGCACCACCTATCACCGCAGTTATTCCGGCACAGATTGCGGTGGAGTCATGTGTTCCTGATGATATTGATTCACGCCTGACTGCAGAGGCGAGGTGGACTCGGGAGTATGAGTAGTATAAACCAAAGAAGTTCAGCGGCGGTTCAAGTGTAGATGAGGCGGATTTGTACATTCGTAGTTACGAGAAGGTTCAGAAACTTCTCAAGATCGAGGATAGCGAAAACCCGGGTTGGCGATTTTCTTTGATCGGAGATGCAGAGATGTGGTGGGAAAATTTAGTATCCACACATGGAGAGCCGACTACTCCGGTTAGACTTCAAGAAATATTTCAATCAGAAGTTTTATCCACCTTCAGCTATGATAGCCAAGAGGGACTAGTTTATGCATATCTGACAGGCATTAGGAGAGTCAGTTATGATTTATATGGGTAGATATTAGCACTTACTTCCTTTTGCTGATGGAGTAGCTGACCGAGACAGGGATCAGGTCTATTATTTTACTAAGGGCTTGTTGCCAGCTTTTGGAGGGACAGTGGTCACTACTCTACCTCTTACACTACAGGATGCTTATGACGGTAGTTTGGTGAGGGAGGCATATCTGAGGACACATCCCGCACAGGGATATGATCAGCCCTGTGAGGTACAGGATGAGCGGGGACAAGGCCGTTTAGGGGGCAGGAGGAAGAGGAATAGATGGCAGATTTAGCAGTCTGCCAGAGCTCAGAGTGTAGCTTTAGTCGCACAATCTTCGCAGCCAGTTCAGACATATGTCACCACACGTACTCAGACACAAAGTTACCCTAGTCGACCACCACCGGTACCACAACAGGTGCAGCAGTCTAGAGATGGTGGAGGTAGAGATAGGGGTAGTGTACAACAGGGACAGATGTCAGGTCAGGGATCGAGTAGGCGAGATTACTCAGCACAGAGACCTGCTGGAGCGTGTTATAGGTGTGGACAGATGGGTCATCTTGTCAGAGAGTGCCCACAGCCAGCTGAGTTTCGACAGAGACCTGCGGGAGCTTGCCATCGATGTGGACAGACGGGACATTACATCAGAGAGTGTCCACAGCCTGTTGATGTTCAGCAAAGAGTAGCACCACGTCAGCAACATACGAGGGAACGTGCACATGTTGTTGCTGAGCTAGACCCTCAGGCGACTCGACATCACGTTGAGGGTATGATTTACATTTATGGTCATTTGATGTATGTTATGATTGACTCTGGTTCTACTGTTTCCTTTATTTCTGGGCGCATGGTTAATGAGTTAGGGTTAAGACCACCGCTTAGGTTAGAGACCTCTAGTTCTTAGCACACAATGGGGGGGATAAAATCTACCCTAACATGATTTGTGAGCGCTGTATTGTAGAGATAGAGGGACATGAGTTACCAATAGATCTTAGAATGTTAGAGTTTCTGGAGTTTGATGCGTTATTAGGCATGGATTGGTTAGGTCCTTATCATGCACAGATTGATTGTTTCGACAAGACGGTCACATTTCGATTCTCGACACGAGTTTTACTTTTCGTGGCGGTGCGACTCAGTTGAGAGTTACCAGAGGTAGAGTAGCCACGAGCAGTGAGATTAAGACGTTTATGAGTGTTTTAAGTACGATAGGAAAACCTGAGGCAAAGATCGATGAGGTACCAGTTGTGTGCGAGTTTCTGGACGTGTTTCCAGCAGAGCTTCCCGGGTTACCACCGACGAGAGAGATTGATTTCATCATTGATTTGGTTCCTGGAACCAAACCGATATCAATTCCATCGTACCGGATGACTCCTAAGGAGTTGGAGGAGCTGAGATCACAACTAGATGAGTTGTTGGAATTAGGTTTTATTCACCCGAGTATATCACCTTAGGGTGTGCCGGTCTTGTTTGTGAAGAAGAAATACGGCAGCCTGAGATTATGTATCGACTATAAGCAATTGAACCGGGTAACAGTGAAGAACAAGTATCCATTACCTCGTATTGATGATTTGTTCGATCAGCTGACTAGAGCGCAGTGGTTCTCGAAGATTGATTTGAGATCTGGCTATCATTAGTTGAGGATTAGAGTAGAGGACAGAGAGAAGACGGCTTTTCGCACGAGATATGGGCACTATCAGTTTACCGTTATGCCGTTTGGGTTAACGAATGCCCCAGCAATGTTCATGGATCTCATGCATCGTGTATTGAGACAATATTTGGATAGATTTGTTATAGTGTTCATTGACGACATTTTGATTTATTCTAAGACTCGTGAGGAGCACGAGGAGCACCTCAGGACTATTTTGCAGATGCTGAGGGAGCATAGACTGTATGCCAAGTTCAGTAAGTGTGAGTTTTGGCTTACGAGGTTGGATTTTTAGGTCATATTGTCGGAGCTAGTGGAGTGTCGGTAGACCCCGCTAAGGTTAGAGCGCTTGTTGATTGGCCTACACCGAGTTCAAATGACGAGAGATTCGAGTTTTCTGGGATTGGCCGGTTATTACGACGATTTGTGCGGACTTCTCAAAGATTGTGGCACCGATGACGCAGCTTGACGAAGAAGGAAGTCGATTTCAATGGGATGATAGTTGTGAGCAGCTTTTCGACTTTAAAGGAGAGATCGACTACCGCACCAATGCTCATATTACCTGAGTCAGGGAAGGGTTTTGAGGTGAACGCCGATGCTTGTTTGGTCGGTTTAGGCTGTGTTTTGATGCAGGACGGTAGAATGATAGCTTATGCGTCCCGACAGCTGAAGATTCACGAGAAGAATTACCCTACACATGACTTGGAGTTGGCTGCAGTGGTGTTTGCACTGAAGATTTGGCGTCATTATCTGTACGGAGAGAGGTTTGTGTTGTTTACTGACCACAAGAGTTTGAAGTACCTCTTCACTCAGAGAGAGTTGAATATGAGACAGAGACGGTTGCTAGAGTTCCTCAAGGATTATGATTTCTCATTGGAGTATCACCCGGGGAAGGCTAATGTCGTAGCTGACGCATTGAGCCGAAGAGGGGTTGACTCGAAGGTTGTGACGTGTCGCGTGACACATGAGTATGGATTACTCAAGGCGGTTGAGATGATGTACTCTATTGATATCCCGACCAGCACTAGAGTGTTGATTTGTGGGCAGTTGAGGACTCAAACAGTCTCTATCCAGAGTGTACTTGATGGGCGTAGGCTGATGAGCAGTATCAGAGGTACAGTGAGTTTGCTCAGAGTTCAGATCATCCAGAATGGAGTCAATCTACAGATTTCTGCCTGAGATTTAGTGGGAGACTGTGAATTCCATCAGTGGCTGAGTTACGTGATGAGATTCTCCAGGAAGCTCACCGCTCACGTTTTTCGGTTCATCCGGCTAGGACCAAGATGTATGCTGATATGCGTTGTTTGTTTTGGTGGCCGGGGATGAAGACTGATGTTGGTAATTATGTTAGAGGTTATGAGATATGCCAGCGAGTTAAGGCTGAGCATAGGAGGCCTGGTGGATTATCACATGCCCACTTCCCATTCCTCGTTGAAGTGGGAGCATATCGCTATGGATTTCGTCAGTGGGTTACCACGGTCTCAGCGCGGACATGACAGTATCTGGGTGATTGTGGATAGATTGACGAAGTTTGCGCACTTCATACCGATTTCTACCACACATCGAGTGGATAGGTTGGCGAGCTTGTACGAGAAAGAGATAGTGCGACTGCATGGAGTGCCATTGTCGATCGTGTCAGACAGAGGGCCGCAGCTTTACGTCACGCAGATTTGGCGAGTATGCAGTACGCTTTGGCACGAAGTTGGATCTCAGTACAGCTTATCATCCACAGACCGATGGACAGTCAGAGAGACTGATTCAGGTGTTGGAGGACATGTTGAGGATGTGTGTGTTAGGGTATGGTGGTTCTTGGGAGTAGTATCTTCATCTGTGTGAGTTTGCTTACAATAACAGTTATCAGGCTAATATTGGTATGGCACCGTTTGAGGCACTCTACGACAGGCTGTGTAGATCTCCATCTTGTTGGGCAGAGCCAGAAGATGTGGCAGTGATTGGGCAAGAGATTGTAGTGGATCACACAGAGAAGGTACGACTGATCAGACTTCGGTTGAAGGCTGCGCAAGAGAGGCAAAAGAGGTATTATGACAGGTACCATGGCGAGTTAGAGTATGAGGTGGGAGACTATGTATATCTAAAGGTTTCTCCATTGAAGGGTCACAAGAGATTTGGGATCAAGGGTAAGCTTGCGCCGAGGTTTATAGGTTCGTTTAGAGTGAAGAAACGAATAGGCAAGGTTGCGTATAAGCTTGAGTTACCATCTTAGTTAGCAGGAGTTCACCCTGTATTTCACATATCAATGCTTCGACTGGATAGGTTGAGAGAGGGTAAACGACCGAGTCATGGACTCGAGTCGATTGATCGAGGGAAGACATTACTTACGATGAGCAACCTATTCGATTATGGACCTAAGGTGAAGGTATTGAGGAATAAGGAAATTCCCTCGCTTCTCGTCAAGTGGCAAAGATCACGGGACGAGGAACTAACTTGGGAACTGGAGTCTTACATGCGCGAGCATTTCCCTTACTTGTTTTGATTCCGGTAAGTCTTACCCTGTATTTTCGTTTAATTTCGAGGACGAAATTCTCAATAAGGGGGGGAGACTGTAACGACCCTAAAATTCTAACTCGTACCACATGACATTTCAAGGTCGTATTGTGGGCCCTACTAGCCGTGGTGTACTTGTTTCGGTCCTCGGGAGTCGACAACGAGGTATGTTATGTTTGTTTGGTGATTTGTATTATTTATTTATTACCGAACATTAAATTCAATATCCCTAATGTGTGAGGACGTGGTGAGTGTGTGTTGGTACCGTTGAATGAGTTCGGTACGAAAGAAAGCGCTAAACGAGTATTTGAGAGTCCGGGAGACGAAAATGAAATAAAAACACTGTCAAATACAAATAGAAATAATTAATGGAATTAAATAATAAATTATGGGCGCTGAGTGATGCGCGAGGTCGTGGGCGACACGCGTGAGTCGAATGGTAGTGTGTACACCCGAATGAACTTGTTGGCGCGCACAACGAAATTGTAGGCGCGAACAATACAATTATATAAATATAATTGTACATATATATATTTATATATATAAAGTATATATAAATATATATGAAATAAAAAAATGATGAAATGACCAAGAGGGGCATTAGTTTATTAAGGAAGAGATAAGAATGGAGGGGCAAAATGGTCATTTCACCTCAAAATTTATCAACAAAATCCCACCGCCACCATTTTCTCACCATTCACTGTAAATAGAAAAATTGAAATTCGAAGGAGGAAGAGAAGGAGGAGATCGAACGAAATTGAGAGATTGAACTTGGGAAAGTGGTGTAACGGTGTTGGCGAGGTGAGTTTTTGTTGTGGGTGTTGTTGATGTTGTTGATTTGTTGTAGTTGAGTTGTTAATTTTGGGAGAAATTGGATTTTTAATTGGTTGTTGTTGATGTTGTTGTTGTTGATGTTGTTGTTGTTGTTTGTTGAAAAAGAAAAGAGAAAGAGAAAAGAAAAGAAAAGAGAAAAGAAAAAAAAAAAAATTTGGCGAGAGACGAACCGGAGAAATTCCGGTTCGTCTCGTTGAAAGAAGAAGAAGATGGGGTTGGTCGGGTCGTGGTGACCGGCCCAACCCGATCTTGGGCAAACCGGGCCCGACCGGATGGGTCGGCCCGGTCCGACCAGTTGGGGTGGACCGGCCTCGGACCCGACCCGGGACCCACCATTATTAAAATAATAATATATTTATTTATTTATAATAAATAAATAAATTAAATATGTTTTATTTTTATTTTTTTTGAAATAAATATTGGAAAAATCTGGAAAATTCAGAAAAATAGGAAAAAATTCTGAAAAATTATATTTCAACCAAAATAAATAGAAATTTGGGAATTTTTATGAAAAATAAAGAATTTGAGATTCGCGACGAGACTTTTGTCGGTGTTTTTGTCTCGTAAAGCGTGAAATTGTTAAAAATAGCCAGAAATATATTGAAAAATATTTTTCTAAATTGTATGAAAATTATGAGGTTTCGCTCGGGTATCCTAATGGGTTTGAATGGAACCCGATACCGGATAAGAGACCCAAATTGCGTAAAGGACAATAATTTAGAAAATTGTAGAAGATGAGTTAAACTTGAGAAAAATTGAGGAATACTTGGAATAATTAGGAAAAAATTAACGAAAATTGGTCGAAATAATTGTCAGGTGACGAGCGGAGTGTTGGAAACTAATTGGGGAACGTGTGGAGCTACGCGAGGGCGTTTTTAGCGAAAATTAAGGTGAGTAAAGGCAACAATAGAATCAACATAATTACTTTTCTATTTATTGATTAATTATTCTTGAAATGCAAGCCCTTTGTATTCCATTCTAGTTCAGGTGACCTAGGGTTTAGGTAGTCCGACTGTGATGAGAAGTCTCAACGAGTTTAGCAAATGCAAGATAGATCGTGGCTTCTCGTTGGAGCCTATCGAAATGATTTAGCATCCGACTTGTGACTGTGGCTTTCTTTCGGTAGTGTGTTAGGAATTTAGCAGCCTACTTTGTCTGTGGCTTTTCCTAACAGAGTGTGCGTTCAGTGGAGGCGACCTTCGGGCCCACTGGTTCGTACGGGGTAGAATAAGCAGGGAGGCAGTTTTGGGCCTACTGTGTCAATTGCAAGCTGATGAGGTCTTGTGACCCGCGGTTTGATTGGGACTCTCTATTCGCCTATCCATTTGTTTCCCAGTCACTTGATTATCGTTGTTTATACTTGTTGAATCTATTTATCATGCGATTTGCTATCTATTTCAGTTTCTTGTTATACACTGCATGATTTATAGACTTGTGATTATTGAAAATTCAGTAGTTTATGTTGAGATATCTATTGTTGTTGTTTACTGTTATATTTTGTACTCCCCGTCCTTTTTATGACGGTGGGTGTAGATCCTCAGACGAGTAGGGGCAAGGCGTCGATGCTTGGCGATATCCTCTGAGGCACGCTCAGAGCCATTAGCTTTGCTCTCACTTTGTAGGTATTTTGTCATTTTGTTGTATATTTGGCTATGTATCCATTTGTTTGATATTTTGGGGCGTTGGGGAGTTGAACCTGACTGTTGATACATGTATATGTTTATTTTGGGCTTTCAGTTGATTTGTTATATACAAGTGATGTTGTTTGGACAGGATTTTCCACATCTAGGTTGAATGAGTAGTAAACTGTTTTAAGTTGGTGTTACGAACAATTCCGCTGCACACCTAACTATAATTGAGGATAAAAGATTATATATAGTTAAGGTGAATAAAAAAGAGTGATCCAGGGTGAGTGAGTGAATAATGTATTGAGTAATTGGTAAGTTAAGGTTGACTAGACCTGCGTTGACTCATCAGAGACGGGCTCGGGGGTCCACATAGGTTTAGGCCGGGCGGGGCCCAGTTTGTGGTTGTTGGGGTCGTCACAACTCAGATAGAATAAAGTTAAGAAACAAGATAGAGCAATAACAATAATAAATTAAGTCTTAAAGAAATAACTGTAAATTTCCTCACTAGTTTACTTACCTATGTCTAACGTTATTTCACACTCACACACCCATAACTCATCCCTTACGAATCCTACGCGTGTCTATCACTATCCTACAACTCCCTGTTAATCATTTGATTATAAATCTGTTAATTATCCTCCAAATTTCCTCATATTTCATAATGTTGTTCATTTATATATTTGGGTTAATTACTCGGGTATTGGTCCATATTCAAATCCATTTAGATACCTGAGTGATTCTCAAAGTTTTCAAAAAAATAAAAAATTAGTCTGATGAACAGTGCCACACTATAAGTGACGTCGTGGACCAAATGTCTGGCGGCGTCAATTAAAGCGTGAATTCATCACACTATCTGGTTTGGATGCTGTGATCGATGCCATGGGTGAAATATCTCACAGTGTCTCTCGTAGCGTCAGTTCCTGTTATTGAATCTAGGGTTTTTCGACACCCCGGCTTGCTTCGCCATGTTATGAGTCTATCCCAAATTCATAGGGATGCTCATTTACATCCATAACCACATTCATGTTGGTAAAAAAACGTGGTCTATAACCCCGATGTGAAATTAACTCAAAAATTATGATAATTACCAAAAATTACAAAATAAATCCAAATACCCAAAAACAACTACATGGTTGTGCTCAACACCGATCAATTAGTCCATATAAACCTTCAAAACACTCGAAAACCAAAATTTCAAATTGATATCTAAAAATACCACGACGAAAACCATAAAAGACCAGTCAAAATGTAGATAACATCGTGACGAGTGGAGATGTTACCTTGGTTTTCGCGTTTGGTCATTCCAAGCTCAAATTCGAAATCCTCAGCTCGTTCTCACATTCAGACGATGACGAAATGAAAAATACGATGGAGAGAGAGAGAGTAGGTGAGTTATATTTATTTTTTCCATCAACTTCTGTGCACGCATCTCGAGATGCATCTAACTGGCTTCCTTCCATCTAAGCAACCAACTGCCACCCTTAGCTAACACAATTGTATGGCACACTTTATAACACCTCCTCATGCACACAACACGGTACACACGTTTCCCAACGTTTTTGGACTTGGTCCGCAACACAACCCACACCGCCGTGTGCCCATGAACCTACCAAGGCATCGAACACGTTACCCAACATTTAATTATTATATTTTAATGTATTTTGTTAGTGTTTTATTCAAATTATTTCTCGGATAGCTAAATACTCGACAACAGTTCACCCGATGCCCGCAAAACACATTTCCTCAAGCTGAACCCATTTCTCCACATCAATGCTCACCCTCAAACGTCCTCATAAGTTTGGAACATTGAAATTTAAATTCGGGTAAATAAATAATAATACAAACATCGAACAAAAATAACATACCTTAGTGTCGATGACCTAGAATTGTTCACACATATCATGGCAAGAGTTCTAAGTACGACCTAAAATGACACGTGGCACGAGTTAGATTTTAGGTTCGTTACATTTAAAACCCAAATGCCCTCCTCTTTCTTTACGCATAGTCTACGCTAATTCAACCAATTCATACCCTTTTGGATGTCATTTTTCACACCCCACCAAAAAGAGTTCATCATCTTTTAGAGCAAAGAACATATGGATAAAGGTATCAATAACGTCCCCATATAGTAAATGGGGAGCACTTAGGCTATCGACTTCAACAACACCTCTTTACCCGCATTTAAGAAAAACTTGTGCTTCCCTGATGTTAGTTTCCATCGCAGCTTCTCTTTCAAAAAGAAAAAAGCTTCACATTTCTTTCTCCCTATTAGAGACGGTAGCCCCAAGTATTTACTATCATAAATATCATTGTGGACCACTATTCTACTACGGATTCTTGCCTCTAACTCTACTATCACATTTGCCAAGAAGAACATCGTCGATTTTTGAAAGTTTATTGCTTGGCCTAACACTTTCTCATACCTATCCAACGTTGTTTTATCACCACCATTTCCTCCTACAAGGCTAAAAAATAGAAAGCTATCATTGGAAAATAATAAATTAGACACCGACATATCACCACGTATCACTTTGCAACCATGGATCCTAAGTCGAATCTCAGCCTGACAGAGAAGTGGGGATAGTTCCTCCGAACATAGGATAAATAGGTATGGTGATAATGGACATCTTTGCCTCAATCCCCTGCCAGGTTTAATCGGTCCCACCAACTCACTATTCACATTAATCCAAAACTCTACATTGGTAACTAACATCATCACTAAGTTCACTCATCTTCCTACAAACCCCAACTCCTAAGAATGCCTCTAAAAAATGCACAATTCACCCTACCATAAGCTTTACTAATATAGATCTTCAAAGCCGCACTGTCATATTTCCCCTTCTTGTTACACCGCATCGAATGTAGTAGTTCAAATGCTACTAACACGTTGTCAACAATCAATCTATTAAGGACAAAAGCTGACTGCTCCTTCGAGATAATGTCCTGCATAAAAGATTTTAATCTGTTTGCTAAGACCTTGGTCATTATTTTATTTAAGACATTACATAAAGATATTGGTCGAAACTCCTTTACGATGGATGGTTTGTCGCACTTTGGGATGAGTTTGATTGTCGTGTCAATCACTCCATTAGGAATATTCAAATTTTTCATCGAACTGCTACATATATTGTTGAAAAATATCTCAGCCCACCACATTCCAACTCTTTTGATAAAATGTCGGGTTAAAACCATCGGGCACTGACGCTTTATCGGGGTTCATTTGGAATATAGCTTCTTTGAACTCCTCCATGTTGAATGGCATCAATAAAGCATTGTTCATTTCCCCTATAACTTTTGGATGAACAATATAGAGCACTGACTCCAAGTCCACATCCGAACACTTGAACAAGTTTTGGAAGTGTACCACAACTTATTGGATTCCTGACATATCTTCCACTCTATTACCTGCATCATCAACTAAAAAATGTATATTATTGTATCGACTTCCTTGTGTTATAACAACAGCATGAAAAAAACTTTGTGTTTTCGTCTCCCCCTTGAAGCCAAAGCTTTTTAGATCTTTTCTCCAATATATTTCTTCTTGCTCAAAAAGATTCTCTAACTCAACTCTTACTTCGAAGACCCCCTTATGGTTTTGAAGTCCGTCCTCGACCCTCTGCTCCTCAATTCTCTTCTTGCTCCTTTGTATTTTGTGTTTAAAACCTCATTAAGGTGTCTCCCCCATGCTTGTAATGCCAGCGCAGACAACTTCAATCTTGTTGGAATATCTCCCCCTATTCAATCCGCCATGCCTCCTTTATGATATCCATTTTGATGACCACAGTTCCCCATAAAACTGGGTCCCGCTCGGTCTAAACCTACGTAGACCACCAAACCCTTACTCATGAAGTCTACGCATCCTAGTTAACCTCAAATCCTCATATTCATCATTATCTTATCATTTAAATGTGTGAGTTATAGGATTATAAAATTATCAAAAAATTTGCACAGTGGATATCACTATAATCAACTAATAACTTTGTAAATGAAAAATCAAGAAAATATATAACCTATCATGTGGAAACTCTGATAAATGGATAAAACATGTATATCTGGTGATCAGAGCTAAACAGTATGATAATACATGATATCCCTAGTCTCTCAATTCTAAAACATATTCTAGTGTTATAAAAAAACATAATGTACAGTAATCACAACTAAAAGAGACAAGACCTACTGTGAGTAAAGAAAAAAACTGCTCCGAGAGTCCTTAGAGGATATCACCTAGCATCAACTCCTTTCCCTTGCTCATCTCAACTTTATCTGCACCATCATCACAAACTAGACAGTGAGAGTGTGAAAAATTGAAAGTATAGCCGGAAAAACATTAAAAATAATTCAAGATTTTCAAAATAAACAATCTAAGTATCATGCGATATTGAAAGACAGGAAATAAAACAAATTGCATGATAAACAGACTGGCAAGCATAGCAACAAAAATTTGAGTGTCTATCAAGTCAAAAAAGGCCCATAAGTGGTCAATTACCACATCCACATCCACATCATAACTACATCCACAACCACATCATAACCACATCCACATCAACATCCACAACAATCTAGTGCTTGGGGTGAAACTCAACATTAGGTGGGTGTACAACACTTCTGCAAAAGTGTTCACGTTAGCCTAGGTAATATGAACCCAGGAGTACCTTCACGACACACGTACGCCAAGACATTCAACCAAGGAATTATAGAATGGAATTCCAACAAATAGCTCAATTCAAATAGAGATAACAATAATAAAAAATGAATTAATGTGCATTTTTTTGCTGGCTTACAATCGTATAAAAACGTACATCAAAATAATAGCTAATATATGATCCTCGCGCAAGCTCTAACTTGTTCTAATCGAATTCTCAAAGTCTGACAATCATTTAACCCATATTTGTTTAAATTAGAGTCATTCTGGGAACCTAAATAACCACTAAAGTTTCCCAAAAGTTTTGAATTTTTTTTTAAAAAATTTCGTGTTTCTACCTTTCTTGACGCCATGAGTGACACCGCTAGGGGTAAAACCTCACGATGTCACATAAATCGTGTATTTTTCGAGTTACTGGATTAGACACCATAGGTGACGCTGCCAGAGTTTTTGCCCACGACGTCATCTAAAGCGTCACTTCCCCAAAATTTCTAGTTTTCACATCGCGACTGATGTCATAGGAGAAAAGTCTCCACAGCGTCCCTCGCGGTGTGAGTCCTTGAACTCACAAAGCTCACTTCACTTTACGTCGAAACCTCGACTAAAGACCCGATTCAAAAATCACTTGAAAATCACCAAAAATCTCCAAAAATTTCTACAAACTTCAAGCACTTAAACCAATTCATAAATCCTCAATCGATCATCTCATTAATCACAAAAAATCATCCCCCAAACTCGTTGGAAATCAACACTCGAAAATCTCGCCCGAAAATCCCCCACAGAATTAGTACAAACTCGTTGGAAATCAACAATCGTTGGAAATCAACACTCGAAAATCCCCCACAAAATTAGTACAAACTCGTAGGTAATCGCGAGAGGAGTTGTGATCCTACCTTTTACTCGCGATTGGTCGATCTCCGATGTCGCACCGAGTTCGAAAAGTTTGAAACTTACGTTCCTTTGTTCGTTTGAAATAGGGAGAAGAGAGAAAATTTGGTATATATATATCTCATTCATCTCCCAAAATGCACGAATCTCAAGGCATATCCTAAGGACCTCTTTCGGTCCATCCAACTACACTAACTTAACAATGTGACTTCATTAAGTGACTCTCACCTCACTCTTAACCAATTCTTGCTCACATCACGCGTTCTCGGACACAACATCACTTTTGCATTTTAATTAATTATTTATTATTTTCTGATAATTCACTAATTATCATTTTTTGGTATTTAAATACTTGTATTATACCTAAAATTCTCGTTTTCCCTAGGCGAATCTCACACACAAATCTGTGGCGATAAACAAAATAAAATCACGCACTAGGACATACAAAGTTCACATTCGGGTATAAATAATAGTACAAACATCACAGAAAAATAAAATATACCTCAGTGTCGACTAATGAGGCTTGAGTAATATGACAAGTCATGACTATCAAGTCACAGTCCTGAAATATGACACGTGTCACCAATTAATTTTGAGGGTCATTACATCCATCACCACCTCAACCTTCCACTAAGAATTCTCGATCCTGGAGGGATTGGTGCGAAGGTTGGTGATAAGATCTTGCACCCTCAATAGGATTGGATTATGGTTCGATGTGGATGTCGACAAGTTCAAAAACAAAGCCATTGAAAACAGGGCCCTCCATGCGTCCACACCATAGCTCGATCCAATCTTTCTTCAATAAATTATGGCTTGCCCCTACCCCTTTCCCAAGTAAATTAATGTCCCACAAGCTCTACATCACTAAGTCCACTATCCGTGATGGCCTCACGAAACCCCTACATCAATGATTCCTCTCTAGCCAAGCCTCCTTTTTTTCTTCTCTTGATAACATATCATTATAATCATCAATATGACACAAGGGAGATTAGAACTTCTTGATAAAGCTCTAATAAAGTTCCATGCACATTGACGCCTACCTCCTTGAGGAAACTCATAATACCTAGTCAACTGCCACTCCTGCCCCTCATTTCGTTTTTCAACTATATCAATATGATTATTAGAAAACCACAAAAGTGTGCACAAGTCATTGTTCCTCCACAATATAGTCAAACCCCCACTCCTCCCCATCTTATCCATTACAAAATACCCATCAAACTTTATTTTATTTTTTATTTCAATAATTTTATTTTCAGCAGATAACGTCTCAATAAGAAAAACTAAATCAAGCTTATTAACTCTAACTAACTCGACTAAAGCCAACTCTTTTCGAAGGTTGCCAAGCCCTTAGTAGTTCCAGCTAAGACAATTCATTGCACTCGGCTGACCTAATCAATCAATCATAACCTCTCGACAAAGAAGAGGAAAAAAGTAAGCATCTCATCAAATAATAGGAAACACTCTTGTAACACCCATTGGCCCACTAATTGAGGATGATTGTAACCTCTTATGGTCCACCAAAAACCCATTAAATGAGGTCAAAACATTCTATAATTTCAGCACCCTTTAATTTCCATATTTGAATCGGACTCCAAATTCAAATTTGAATTTAATTGGTAGCATAATTGCACATAAAATCACGCCTCCATTATTTCCATAACCTATGCAAATTTAGTTTCTATATTTGCTTCTTGCTGACCATCACTGCCGCTTCACCACTACTTGGAAAAACTTTTTTGGAAAAGATTTATAGTCACTAAGCCACCTCTTGTCAAAATAACTGAAGCCTCTAACTTTAATCTTCCACAATTTTTTCCCTGATCACTTGCGCTTAAGAAAGAAACCAATGTAAAAGAGTTTGCTTTAAACTAGAGATGAAGAAAATTGCTTGTCATTGTGAAAAAAGAACTCTTGATACTTGGACAAGGCTTGCCAGGGAAATTTAGCAATCAAATAATACAACCAAGAAATAATCTTGACCTTTTAACAACGAGGAAAACTTAATCTTTCGATTAAGAAGAGGAAAAATAAATAACAAAACCTCTTAATAAAGAAGAGAAAAAACAAGGCCTCTCGACAAAGAAGCGGAAAACTGACACCTCTCGACAAAGAAGAGGAAAAGACTCACACCTCTCGACAAAGAAGAGGAAAAACTTCATGCCTCTCAACAAAGAAGAGGAAAAACTGCACCTCTCGACAAAGAAGAGGAAAAACTAACACCTCTCGACAAAGAAGAGGAAAAGACTCATGCCTCTCGACAAAGAAGAGAAAAAATTGACACCTCTCGATAAAGAAGAGGAAAAGTCTCACACCTCTCCACAAAGATGAGGAAAAACCTCATGCCTCTTTATCATTACTGATTTTTGTGCCCCCGTTATTTTTTCTTCTTAATTGAGCTATAATAAATAAAGTCTCGATCGTTCATATATAAACTAATAATAAAGTCTCCTACTTTCGTCAATTCCTTTAATTTGCATAGTTAGAATGGAACGGAAGAAATTTTGAAGAATAAAAGATTTTTTTTTTCTTGAAGTCGAAGAAAAGAAAGTTTAGATGGCAGAGAAGTAAACACGATATCATCATGTGCTTTTCTTTTACAGGAAATCGTCTATTATTGTTTTTTTTTTTTTTTTTTTATTATTGTTTTCAATTAAGTTGTTGCTTGCCTCTTTCTCACATATGTGAGACCTTAATTTTCATAAATGAATAGTTTTTTTGAAATCATATATGGATATTGTCATATTGATACATCCATAACTAATTGCATCATTATAACCTAATGTGTGGTGAGATACTCAAATCATGTAAAGGCCAATTTTATTTATTTATTTATTTTTCAATAGTGTGGGTGAATAGTAGTAGGATGGGAGAATAATAAGAATATATAATGCCAAGTAGCTGCGGTTAAAAAAAAAAAGTTCTTATTACAAGTGAAAAGCCTGCCAATTAATAAGTTGGATTTGAAAGTTTTTATAATATAGAAATAGAAATTAGAGGAATGCTAGAGTAATCACTTTGGGCACTCACTGTGGGCCTCATGTAAGTGTCCAACCATGTGCTACACTCACAAACTTCCTAGTACCTATTTGGTTAGAGTATTAGGTTAGCTAACTCTGAATTAGGATAAGTCCATTGTTTGGTTGGAGTGTTAATTAAGCAACATGCTTACATAAACCCCTATATACCAGCTTACCAAGTCCACCCAACTTTTAAGGTGAAATATCGAAAATGCCCTCATTATTTAAACAAAACCCTATACTTGAACGTGGTGAGTGGTGGTAGGTGTTGTGGCATTAAATAAGAGCATTTTAGACATTTTACCTATTTTTCTTTATGGGTTTATACTTGTACTAAACGGTTGCAATGCATACTCCTATCACTCACAAAGACCACTCATATTTAGTCAATCCCTACACTTTACATATAACTCTATCTAAACAAGTACTTAAGATTTATCACATGAACCACACAAGGTCACTAGATGTCCAAAGTGGTTTAGTGTAACATTAGACAAAAGAGGGAAAAAAAATAATAATAATATGTGGCGAGTGGATGGTATTCAAGTGTACGTACGTTCTTTGACAAAAAAAAAAAAAAAAAAAAAAAGTGTACGTATAGATAGGTCAATCTGTACGCAATTTGTCGGCCAATGTATTCATTCCACCTAACCCTCGCCTCTTTCGCCGACGCCCGAACAAACTTTTTTTTTTTTTTTGAGGAAACCCCATAACACACTTTTATAAACCAAAAAACTGTTTTTTTGGCAGATTAATTAAACTCACAGTATTATTTTATATATAAGTTCATGCATTCCTAATTAATTAACTAGTTTTTTTAGAAAAAACTAATAAATTGATACGAATAGCTTTTTGATTTTGGGAATTTCAAAAGAAAATAATTTGGTACGCCCCCATCCAAAATATAACTGTAAGATAATGTTTTTTTTTTTTTTTTGAAAACGTAAGATAATGTTTCTATTTTAAAAATTGATAATATAAAAATAGAATTAGTATAAATTGAGGTACATTAATTCTTTGATCCTATTTATTCAAACGAATTGTCATCTATTTTTTTTTGAAGAGAAATTAAAATTTCATTAATCATTTATGGTTTAATACAAGACCAAATATAGAATCAAATATATTGATTCGCTAATAATCATATTTGTTCAAACGAACTGTCATTAATTTGGCGTGAATGCGATTGTGAAATTAAAGCAGTTTGACAGTCAGAGACTGTTCTTTACAATGTTGAAACTCATTACAATACACAAACACCACTAGAATTACATAACGAATAACAAAACTTGCTAACAAGGAGAAAACAAAATCAAAGAATTCTATCTAGGGAAGAAAAATTAACTATAAAATGAAAAACTAAAGACAAGATCAATTCAGAGCGCTACACAATCCACACAACACCGTTGATAAAGATGCACCACAATAAGGATGAACCAATCGTCACAAATTTGACTAGATATGTAGTTTATTGTATGAATAAAGTGCAAAGGGATTTGATTGGAACTACTACCGATCGAAGAGAGGATCAACGTTGGTTCGAGAATAAAAATCACAAAATAGAATCAAGCAATTTTTTTTTTAAGGTTTGTGAGAAAAAAAAAGAAAGCGGTTAGAATTGTCACATATTTGGTTGTGAATGCGACTGCAATATTGAAACGGTGTGATAATCAGACACTGCTCTCTATATACAAAATAATATCTGAAACACATAGTTTTCAAAAAAAATATATATCTGAAACACATATATAATGGTACACAAACACCACTGTGACTTAGATTAACCCTAGACTATATTTTATAGGAGACACATCCTGCTCTACAAGAGATATATATGCCTAATTAAAAAATTCAAGAGATTTTGAACTCAAACCTCACATATAGAGACACAATTAGTGAACAGTTAGTAGGTCCCAATTACCACTAGTTGTTGTTATTGTTGTTGATGTACGCTTAAATATGAATCATATGATAGTGTTAGAAGTAATGTGCAATCTAAAAGATTCAACTATCATGTAGCAACAAGTAATAATATTGTTCAAATTTTATTTTATTTAATTGTTTTACTTTAGTGAGAGTCGAATCACGACCTCTTAATACTTTATTTTTTTGACAGTGATATCTTATCATCTCACCCAAAATACTTTCACATAATATTATTCAAAGCTAATTGTCATAGAAAGAGGAGTACGTTGTTATAATGTTGTCGCTGATGTTGTAGCAGAGATGACATAGATTTCGTGTTCCACAAGCCTCTCCATTTGGGAAAAAAAAAAAAAACAAAAAGATTTATGTAGGGAAAATAGTCCTTACACGTTGACATTATTGTCGTTAACATTTGTGAGTCTCGATGAAATGTACTCTATTTATAAACGTAAGGTTATACAAAATTAAAAAAAATATACAACTTTTTTTTTTTGAAAAAAAATAATATTTATACAACTTATTTCTAGAGAATTGTGGATTGCATATTGATCGATGAACACTTGTACTTTTGAATAGAAACAATTTAATAAGAAAAGCAATATTATATATTCTTTATGGTTTATATAATCAAACATGCTCATTTTGAGCTTGAATTTGATGAGGCCCCTGCCCTCGTCTGTAATTAATTGGTGGAGACAACGGAACTGGTCTACCTACTTAATAAACCAATTGGTCAGTTTTTGGATACGGACAGAATTTCATGAATTAACAACACATAACATGAAAGTAGATACATTTATAGGACCCATAGTATGGGTACGCCACTTACGTTGTTGTCCATATAAGATGTACGCAGTACGTGCAAGTTTCATTTTTTCCATTTACAAGCTGGCCTTTAATTTTTATTTGCTAAAATCTTGTAGGAACAAAAAGTTAGTTTTCAGCCATTAATACTATTTTTGCAATTTTTAATTTTGCCGTTGAGTTAATTTCTTTTTTTCTTTTCGTTTTAACGGAAGTGCAAGAAATTTAGTTTCTCATAGGATTTTTCATTATCATTCAATAATGAAACAATGTCAAAGGTAACTACGACTTTTTCTCCACACATTAAAGCTTCTCTAGTGAGGTGGTGAGGTGGACGAGACATCAATTAATTGTCAAAACGACAAGGTTTGAAGATGTCATGTGATGCAGCGGAAGTCTTTCAAATTGATTGACGAATCCACAGACAATTAATTCAGGACATTGAGAATTAAAACCAAGTTCTCCAAAAGAAACATTGTTCTTTTTTTTTGAGTCTCAAATAGATCATTTTATTCCAAATCATTAACAACTACATTCTTGAGAAAAGTGGGTAAAACGGTCCACTCCCTCTGATCAGGTGCGGAACTAGCTTCCCGTGCAATAAAAATCAACAATCAAAATCAAAATCAAATTCTCCAAAAAAAACAATGTTCTTTATTAATCATCAATAATCAAAAATCAACCTTAAACTTAGTATTTGGGTGACCAAGAGATATGATGGACGGAGTAGAACAATGGGTTGAAGTCGTTAGAAGGAAAAGGAGTCCGTCCGGTTGGTGAGACGCAACGGAGATCGGTGGTTGCAGGAACAGGTGAGGGAAACTGGTACTTTTCCACGGAGAGGAAGAATATCATTGTAGAGAGAGCGCAGAACAGAGGCCCTAACATCACTAAGTACACTTTGAATGAATGTTTCAAACTAGATTTCGTTCCATGGTGCCGGAGTCTGTGGATTTTTAATGCAGTCACCCGACTGAGAGGAATGAAGCCTTAAGCGCCAAAGGGCTATTACAATGATTGTTCAAGTCTTCAAAAATGATAGGGGGCGTGCTCTAAAAATAAACAAAATGTATGTTGGGGTTGGCAACCAATTATGATCCCAGAGGGCAGGAATATGAAAGTGTGGAGTTGTCTAAGAGACGCCCTATCGTCGTCCATTAGAGGGAGAGGTCACGCTCCTGGGATGCAAGTTCTCGAGAACTTAACTCGTGTAGACCGTGCCCAGTAACTGCTAATCAGGTAACTTATGAAACAGTTGGAAATAAGGAGAAACCCCTTGAAAAATTGAAGTTGGTAATCTGTTGATGATAAACACAGCTGAAGCACAAGCATGCCACCAGAACTATGATATAAATGAGCCTCAGCTAACAAGGTCAGACTCATCTCAACTATATGACAATGTTTTCTTTCAATTCGACCATTTTGTTCATGCATGTATGGACATGGATGTTGAAAAAATATCCCCTGAATATCCAGAAAAGACTTAAAAATTCTAAATTCTCCACCCCAGTCAGACTGTAATCGTCTAATCTTTGCTGAAAACTAATTCTCTACTAAGACTTTAAACATATAAAATGTTTTAAGAGCATCTGATTTAGCTTTAAGAGGATAAATCCATGTAAATCTTGAGAAATCATCCAAAAATGTAATATAATAATTAAAACCATCAATTAAAGTAACTGGAGCTGGTCCCCAAAGATCATCATGTATTAATTCCAAAACATGAGTACTACAACTGTTGGAAGATGAAAAAGGAAAAGCATGATGTTTTCCCAAAGGACATACATCACAGAATTCAAACTTAGAAATAGGTATCTTCAAGTTTGATTTCAAAATCTGTTGTAGTACTTGAACAGAGGGATGTCCCAATCGTTTATGCCAAAATGAATAGGATGATTGTTGTGGTGCATAGAATGATAAGTTTCTAGCTTGAACTCCAGTACTTCCTTTATTTGACTGATCACTGCTAAACTGATAAAGTCCATCTTTGAGGGTTCCTTGCAATAGAATCTCTTTAGTTAAAGAATCCTTCACTAAACAATGTGAGTTAGTAAACTCCACAATCACATCATTATCCTTAGCAAGCTGAGATAAACTTATAAGATTCTTTTTAATTTGAGGAACACATAAAGTATTATGAAACTTTAGTTTTGGTTGATCAGAGGTGATCTTAGCTGATCCAACACATGAAATTGGTAATGCATTTCCATTTCCAACAAAAAGACAATCATTACCTGTGTAAGGAGAGCAATTAGTCATTTGTGATTGATCCGGTGTGACATGACTAGTAGCACCACTTTCAGCAAACCATGTATTATCATTGATTGACTCATTGGAAGAGAAGTCATTACTTGTAGTATTTCCAACAAAATTACTCCAAGATCCCAAGAAATGAGCATTTGGAGAGTTATGAAAACCTCCCATTGCATTCTGATTAACATTAGAATGTTGATTACCACCTCGATAGTGAAAACCATTTCCACCATTATTATTAAAACCTTGAGATCCCATGTATTGCATATTTGCCCTGTAATAGCATACATCAGCAGTGTGTCCAACCTTGTGACAAATCTGACAAGTTGGCCTATTGTTATTTGGAAATCTGAAACCACCTCTTCCTCTATTAGTCCTTCCTCCTCCACCTCTGTAGTTACCATTTATGCCACCATGTCCATTTTCAGATTGTTGTTTTCCATTTTTCCATTACTGTGAACTCCTTTGTTTCACCTCAGCTGAATTAGCCTGATTTGATGAATGTGAAATGCTCAAAGAATTAATTCCAGCCAGATTTTGCAACTGATCCAACTTAGCATCAAAACATAATAGAGTAAACTGCATTTCTTGCCATGTTAAATCATCTTTTTGTTCAAGAATAGAGGTTATAGGAAGATACTCACTGTCCAATCCAGTCATAGTACAAGAAATTTATTCAGAAATAGGAAGAGGAGACCCTGCAGTAGCTAAATTATCAGAAATCCCTTTCATTTTCTTCAAATACTCGTTCATTTTCATAGATCCTTTCTGAGTTGTACGAATTACAGTCTTATGAAATTGAATTTGTACTTTGTTACTTGATCCACATTGTTCTAATATACACTTCCATAACTCATGTGCAATTCTCTTCTCAGAACCTTGTGAAACATTCACTTGATTACCAATTTCTGGTTCTAGGGCACACAACAACCAACCATACAACATTCTATCACAATAAAGCCATTCTTGAAAATCAGGATTTACATCACCATTATCAAGAATCTTTTATGGACATGATGTTGTTCCAAACAGGAATCCATCAAAACCACAACCTTCTAACAAAGAAACTACAATCGACTTCTACAAAGAAAAATTTGTATTGCTAAGCTTAATCGAAACTATCTGGTTTATCAAATTACCGAAAGGACCAACAAGACGATGAGCAAACGAAGATGAATCTGTTGCTCCTTGAACACCATGACGCCTCGCTGTGCTTCCAGGATCGTCCATAGCGATCAACCTATGATGGCTCTATACCATATTAGACAAGAAATCACACTGAAAATGAAGAAAATTCTCAGCTTTCTCAACCTCAAAGAAGAGAAGTTTTATGTATTTATAGAAAGAAAGTTTGATCACAACCGTACACGTGTATGGTTCATATTAGAACTAATCCAACAACCTAACTAACCATACTTAATATAGTGAAATTACATTTATATCCTCACTACAACCTTTCACTCATTCACGTCTTCTCTGTTATGTTTCACTACATCAACTTCTTCAGTTCACCTACTCTGCAGTCTTTTTCTTTAGTTCACATTTCTTCTCTTCATCTTCCCTTCATCAATTCTAAATTGCTTCTTCAGTGATTAACACTTACAGGGTGGACGACGAGGCGATGGTTGTGCACTCCACCCAACCACCTCGACCACCAATCTCAACCATGTTGTTTTGTTATGGGCAACCACTTAAACCACCAGACCCAATTGTGTCAATTATCACTATTCAAGCGACTCACTTGGCTCAATGTACACTTGTGGCACCTAACAATAAGGGATTGTTGGCCTCACCTCCCCATTAGAGAGTAATGGGCTTGCGTTTCCTTAGGCGTTGGCGATGGATTGCGCAAAATCGCTTTTTGTGTTCAAAAGCTTTTAGAATACCCCATAGGAAGAGGTGGGAAGGTTTTCTTTTCTGTATTAAGGAGGGAGATATCACTTATTCCAGTTGTGTAACACCATTGAGGAGAAAGATTACATACTTATAAGGAGTGGCGATTCGAGAGACCTAATCTACAGGATCCAGTGGAATCCCAACTTTCATTGGGTGGACAAACGGTGGGTGGATCGAGTTGGATTTCAATTGAGGGTTTGCCCTTGAACATGTGGAATCGATTTGCTTTTCAGATGTTGGGTGATCAGTTTGGGGGTCTATTACAGGTAGAAAAAACCACCCTTCACCATCAAATCTTCAAAGTTCCAAGTTGAAAATTCGAGGGGATGCTAAATCTTTCTTCTTAGAGGAGATTTTTACTCCGTGTTGGGCAGATTCGTCACTCTACACGTGAAGAAGGTACCTGATGAACAAGCAGGTCATATCATCGGTGAAAGACTGGCGGCCAGAGAAACATCGTAAGGACAATGAGGGGGGAGTCTTGTGTGTGATGCCACATGTCCTGACACTGAGATAGCGTTGATGCACTGTTCCATCGGAAAGGCGGGTAGAGGTGAGAAGCTGAGACAAGTGGCACCTACTTCTTCATGTCACATGGGTTTACATTTAATGAAAGTAGGTGGAGGACCACCAGATGACCTGTAACGACCCTAAAATATAACTCGTGCCACGTGTTAATTTAGGTCGTACGTGGACCCTTGACGTGAGTGGACCCTTGACGTGATACAGTTGTCCATTCTCGGTCGTCGACACTGAGGTATGTTATTTTTATTCGGTGTTTTGTATTATATTTTATTACTCGAATGTAAATTTCAATGTCTCAAACGTGCGAGGACGTTTGAGTGTAAACGTTGGTGTTGGAAAACAGGTTTTGCTCGATGAGAATGTGAATAATGGGTTTCGAGCCAACAGTTGTCGGGTAATTAGCAGTCCGAGGGGATTTAATGAACTAAAAACATTGACTATACAAAATAAATAATAATTAAAAGTTGTATGTCGTGTTCAATACTTTAATACATATAGGAATATGCGACGAACGAGTCGTGGTGCGGAATGGGTCTGGGAACGTGGGTATTATGTAAGAAATGACTAAGTTGTAAGCGGGAGTCACACATTGAAGTCACAATGTGGGGTTAAGGTAGTTGGATGGATTGAAAGATGGCTATATGATGTGCCTCTAGATTTGTGCGTGAGTGTGATGAAAGGAAGGGGTATAAAACCTACCATTACCAACTTTTCTCTCTCCTCACCTTTCTCTCTCATTTTCTCATCTCAACGAGAACGAAACAACGTGAGAGGGTGTGTGGTTTTCGGGATTTTTGACACAAATTGACGCCAAATGATCGACTAATTTTGAATTCTAAGGTGAGATCCGATTCTCCACGTGTTTATCTATGCTTTAGTGTCAATTTTGTGGCTTTTCGTCACGACGATATCGGACGAGATTTTCGAGAAATGTTTGAAATGGGTTTAGATGATGATTTTATGATCTAATGGATGATGTATTGATGATTTGTGAATTGGTTTAGTGATTGGAGAAACTGTAGTATTTTTGGAGGATTTTTCGTATTTTTTGAATGATTTTTGAAATCGTGGGTTTTGTCGAGGTTTTGATGCAAACCAAAAGTGGGTTAGTGTTGTAATAGTGGTCCCAACGAGGCTGGGATAGGCTTGAAACACGGCGACACGAGTCGAGATGCGAAAACCCCCGAGTGTGGCGTTCTGGGCGCGACACCGTGGGCATTTATGCCCACAGCACCGCCCATGGCGTCATGGGCAGTAAGCCCCAAACCCACGCCGTGAGAGGGCACCGCCAAGGTTGGACCCCACGATGCCACCATGGCGTGACACTGTTCACATGGGGAAATTTTATGAAATTTCAAAAAATTCAGGGATCTCTTCGGTGTTCAAATGGGTCCATATACGATCCAATACCCTAGAAATCAACCTAATTACACTAATAAAATAATTATGAAAAATTGGGTAAATTAGGAAGTTTTTAATAGGATTTGCAAATTTGATTGAATTCAGGAGTTTTAGTTATTGACGGGTCACACAGATTCGTAGGAGGCGAGTCAGAGGTCGTGTGAGTGCGAATTAGCTTGGATACAGGTAAGTAAACCAATGAGGAATTTTACAGTTATTTCTTGAGCTTTAAATTGTTATTGTTACTGCTCCATTTCTATTCTTGGAAATTTCATTCCTTTGAGTTATTCAAAGGCAAGTGAGTCAACGTGATCCTTTGGTAAGACGAGTTATCTGAGGAAAAATGACAGAGCCACGAACTCGGGATGCATGACACTATTTCTGGTTTTATACGAGGTGAGTGTTCTTACCTGAATTACTAGGGAATCTCATCCACATAGACTTTAGGACGGCGTGAGTTTACCGCATCCTAAACTCCGAGTCTTATAGGTGTTTATCTCGACTCAACGACTATTTGATTGGGACTATTTGAGTCTCTCTTTGTTTCTGGGACACTCATTTTCGATTGCTCAGTTGATTATTTACAGTCTTATTTATTCATGCACTCCTTATCATTTCTTTCTATTGGAATGATTATGGATTGGTGATTTATTTATTTCGAAATGCTAAATTTATATCCTATTTGGTGTTACTTGCTTGGGTTCGTCATTCTTGTGTTTGACAGAGTGCAAATCCACAGTTCAGCAAGGAAAAGGCTCCACGGCTTGAAGATTTGATTTGAAGATATCGAAGTAGGTCTTTCTGTAACGACCCAATTTTTAATAGCCATTTCTAGTGACATCAGCGCGCGACGTGGAATGGCTGCAAGGACCCACGAACATCCCATAGTGAAGACGGAGCACGACTGAATAAGGTTTACAGTCCGTTTTGTGTGCATGGTGGTGAAGTTGTGATGTATAGGCCCAAGTTAGTTAAATGGCATCGTAATATGTGTGTTTATATTGCCATTGACGTGTAAGATTGTGTGTTAAGTATTCGCCTCGATATGCGTGTCGACGCGGGTACTGGGTAGGCTAAAAGACGAAATTTAGGTCGAGGGAAAATAACACACATAAAATAAATTAAATGTGACAAAATAGTAAATTGGTGGGCGCCTAGTAACACGCGGGGTCGTGGTTGACACGCGTGGGTGGTAAAATAGTATGCACGCCGAAGTACGCTCGTTGACACGCACGACGAAATTTTAGGCACGAAAGTATAGACGAATATATATATATATATATATATATGTATATAAGTAATTTAATATATATATATATATATTAAAATTTTTTAAAAAAATTGTGAAATGACCAAAAAGGGTATATGATTGTGAAGAGTGAAGTTAAAAATGTAGGGGTATTTTGGTCATTTCACCTCTAAATTGTTGATAAACACCACCGACACCCATTTTTCATCACAAAATCAAATCGAAAGTGAAGAGGAGAGAAATCGAGAAACCGTGAGAGAGAGAGAGAAGAATCGACGAGGAGGAGGACAAGCTCGTGTTGGAGAGACGAAGCGTGGTGGAGGTAAGTTTGTGTTGTGTTGTATGCATTGTTGTTGTGGTAGTGGTGGTGGTGATGGTTCGGTTGAGGTGGTGGCGGCGGCTTCGGGAGCTCGGACGAACAGTAAAGCAGTTCGTTCGAGGAGGGAGATGACACCCATGTTGTCTCCTTTCCCTCTCTCCTAATTGCAAATGAAAAAAAAAAGAAACAGAGGCGTTTTCACGCCTCTGATGAGGAAGAAGATGGGGGGGAGGGTGCATGCACGCGCGTGCATGCATGCACCCCCGGCCGGGCGGGCAGACCCGGCCTATCCCAGGTGGGCTAGGCAAAATCGGCCCTGGCCCGACCCGGTAGGCCGGGCCAGGCCCGACCCGACCGACCCGGACCCGGGTCCAGGGGGACCGAACCGAGTTTAACCGGTTGGGTCCGGTCAAACCCGATTCAGGGGGACCCACCCCAATTATTTAAATAATATTTTATTTTATTATTTTATTTAAATAAATTAAAAACAGTTTTAAATAAAATAAAATACAGAAAAATATGGAAAAATACAGAAAAATCTAGAAAAATACGTGAAATTAGAAAAAAAGGGTTTATAAATGAGTTTCAAAAATTTTCTCGAAATGTTGGTGAGATATAGTCGGGGTTTTTACCTCGTAAAACGAAAAATTGACATAATATAGTAAATTGAAGCTAATTTAATGACAAATGATCTTAGGTATAATTCGGGTGGTAATTTTGATTTGTTGAGCATTTATTCGAGCTGGACCAAGTAATTGGAGTTCGGTATAGATGCGTAAACCCCAACAGAAACACATCTGGAGTATTTAATTTTTTAAATTCTTGCGTTTATTATTCTTGAAATTCATATTCATTGTGATCATGTGTTGGTCTGGTTATTGGTCGGTGTTGAATTTGTTTACATTATCAAATTTTATTCGGGACGGTTGTAGCACGTGATCAAGCATGCTAGATTGTAGCACGTGTACTTGCGTCGCCGATGGATAGCTACCCGAGCCGCGAGGTGCACGTGTCCGGTGGGTTTGTGAGTGTTTCCGATCACCGTTAGTGGTCCAGGTGGATCCCAGGTGTGATGTGTTCCTCTGGGCGCTCGGATTGACGAAGTATGATCTAAGTTGTGAGCTTGCGTTCTATTTCTGTCTGGTTTTATCGGAATTGTTGTTGAGCATATTGTTTTCATTATGATTATTCGTTGATCATCTTGCATGCTTGTTACCTACACACGCAGAGTTTTATGGCTGCACATATTCTTTGCATGTGTAGCTAACGTTAGTTATTGGCCTCTAAATCTGTTTATTATTTACTCGATGGTTTTCATGGGGAGTTTACTCACTGGACTCGTCACCGTATGTGTTGGGTGGTTTGAGTGCAGGATTTGATATGTGTAGGGGACAAGGAGACACTTGAAGATTATTTGTGACTAACGATGGGGACTACTCCTCTTATACGCCTAGTTGTTTGTATGTATTTATTTGTTTTATGCTGGGTTTGGGTTGTGAGAGTTACATTTTAGTTTGTTTATGACTTTGAGGATCACACTTGATTTATATTTATGGACTACATTTTGGTATGGTTTCCACATTAGATTAATTGATATTTGAACTTGTTACATTTGGTATCATTTAATAATTTGAGACTTCCGCTGCATAATTTGAGGTTAAATGATAATAACGAGTTCATAAGCTAATTTGAACTATAATTTAAGGAAACAATATTAAGTTAGCAAAAATTGATTGGTAATGAGTTATGAGTGGCCGTGGGACACAGCTGGATAGTGAGTTGGCAGAGTTGTGGGCCCGCGGTGCACGCCATAGCAACCAATGGAAAATGGGGCCGTTACATTTGGTATCAGAGCCAAGTTTGAGGAGCCTAAGGGTCGAAGCGTGGATTATTGTTAACTCTGATACCGTTACATTTTGAGGAGCCTAGGTATCACTTTGAATTGAGGATAAACTTGACTTTAAACTTGATGAATAAATTTAGATGTGGAAACTACAAGTGAATGATTAAATTTTAGTTGGGAAGTGATGTGAGGCGGGTAGATTCAGGAAATTACATACGTATGTTTTGATTTTGTACTACATATTATACGCGTATATATTGAGTCTGATCCAATGCACGTTGGTTGTGCAGTTTAAGATGGACGGACAGACTCCTACTACTCCACTGACCACACAGCAGGAGGTTGGGGAGACTAGTGGTTTTACTACTAGCGAAGTAGTAGATTTACAAGCCATGGTGCAGAGAGTGACGGAGCAGCAGTTACTACAGCAGGCACAAATGGCTGAGTTGATGGAGTATATCCAGAGTTCGAGGATACCAGCAGTAGCACCCACTGCTGAGTTAGTTACGTCTACCACTCCGGCAGTGATTACACCGGTAGTTGACATACAAGCACCAGTGATAGAGACAATGATAGAGAGGGTCGAGCCTATTATGGCACTAGCTGAGACTACTGAGGTGACGCCTACTACTATAGAGCAACAGGTAGTGGCTTCGACTACCAGGAGTAGATGTCAGAGGCAGCGAAGATGGTGAAAGATTTCATGAGGTTTAACCCTACATACTTTACTGGAGTCAGTGATCCTAAGGTTGCAGGACGTTGGTTGATGACGTACAGACGATTACATCAGCTGCTAGAGGTACCCGAGGCAGATCAAGCACGTATCTCAGGGTACTATTTGAGGGGTCAGGCAGCGATTTGGTGGACTACCTATACCGACACTCACTCCATACCATCGACGTGGACAGTTTTGACAACTGTTTTCAGATGAGTATATTTCCACGGAGGTACAGTTGAGGTTAAGAGAGGAGCTTTTGGCACTAAGACAGGGTACTATGTCAGTTTCTTAGTATATGGACCGATTCAGGTACCTTATGATGTATGCCATGGACGTGGCGAACATTGAGAGACTCCAGATCTACTATTTCATCTGGGGATTAGATGAAAGGATCACTGATGCTATTATCGCGAGTGGAGCTCATACCTTACAAGACATTTATGATAGGGCATTGGCTCGTGAGACATATTTGCTGCAGAGCGAGGAGCAATCAGATTATCGAGCACCCAGAGATGATTTGCGGTTGGATCAGGATTTCAATGACGATAGTGATCAGAGAGATGATCAGTATGACTATGATGACGGGCAGACAGATTGGAGTCGCGAGGACGACCAGGATCAGACTGATGATCAATTTAGCGATGACGATTGCCAGATGGTACATGAGATTGTACCCATATCGGCATAGCAGGCAATACAATCATTTTGACAGGATCGGGATCAGAGGGACCGAGTTGGGGTCAAAGATTCCATAGTCGATAGTCTAGAAGACATGACAGACGCAGATGTTATAGATGCGGTCAGAGAGGACATATCAGTGTGAATTTTTGTGGAGCCTCTCCAACATTAGAGATTCCACAGATCGGGGAGATAGTTCACACTATAGTACCGCCATTAGAAAAGACGATTCGACAACATGAGCAGGGTATGTTATTTCGCTAGTCATTTTGCATGCATTCGTTGCATATAGGCTGGTTAGTTTATTTTTGAACTAGCGTGTCCTAGTTAATGTGTTCACTAGGGATATTGTGAGATTGGTAGATGTGTTCACTAGGAGGTGGTTGTGAAAGTGGTAAATGTGTTCACCAGGAGTCCATTTGCAACTGGTTGTTGTGAGATTGGTTGATGTGGTTCACTTGGGACTGGTCGATGTGTTCACCAGGGACTGGTTAATATGGACTGGTTAATGAGTTCACCATGGATTGATTTGTACACCAAGAGTTAGTGGACGACTGGTTGATCAGTTCACCAATGGCAGGTTGATTTTTTTCACTTAGGTTAAAGTTGATTTGTTTGCCAAAGTTAGAGGTTGAATAGTTCATCGAAAGTGTTAGTGGAATAGTGATTGATTAGGTTGGCTACATTTGTTTAGGTTGGTTGACCTGATAGGTAATTGTATCTACGTTGCAGTTCTTTGAGACGAGATATTAGTTATCTCAAATTTCGGGACGAAATTTCAAATTAGTTGGTAAGAACTGTAATGGCCCAATTTTCAATAGTCATTACTAGTGATGTTAGCGCGGATGTGGAATGGCTACAAGGACCCACGAACATCCCATAGTGAAGACGGAGCACGACCGAATAAGGTTTACAGTCCGTTTTGTGTGCTCTTGTGGTGAAGTTGCGATGTATAGGTCCAAGTTAGTTAAATGGCATCGCAATATGTGTGTTTATATTGCCATTGACGTGTGAGATTGTGTGTTAAGTATTCGCCTCGATATGCGTGTCGACGCGGGTATCGGATAGGCTAAAAGACGAAATTTAGGCCGAGGGAAAATAACCCACATAAAATAAATTAAATGTGACAAAATAGTAAATTGGTGAGCGCCTAGTAACATGCAGGGTCGTGGTCGACACGCGTGGGTGGTACAATAGTGTGCATGCCCGAGTATGCTCGTTGGCACGCGCGACGACGAAATTTTAGGCGCGAAAGTATAGACGAATATATATATATATATATTTATATATATGTATATAAGTAATTTAATATATATATATATATAAAATCAGAAAAAATAATAATAATAATAATTGTGAAATGACCAAAAAGGGTAAGTGATTGTAAAGAGTGAAGTTAAAAATGTAGGGATATTTTGGTCATTTCACCTCTAAATTGTTGATAAACACCACCGACACCCATTTTTCATCACAAAAATCAAATCGAAAGTGAAGAGGAGAGAAATCGAGAAACCGTGAGAGAGGAGAGAAAGAATCAACGAGGAGGAGGACGAGCTCGTGTTGGAGAGACAAAGCATGGTGGAGGTGAGTTTGTGTTGTGTTGTATGCGTTGTTGTTGCAGGTAGTGGTGGTGGTGATGGTTCGGTTGTGGTGGTGGCGGCGGCTTCGGGAGCTCGAACGAACTGCAAGAGCAGTTCATCCGAAGAGGGAGATGACACCCATGTCGTCTCCCTTCCTTCTATCCCAATTGCAAATGAAAAAAAAAAAAAAGGAAGAAGATGGTTCGATCCAAGCCCATCCCATGTGGGTCGGGCCAAACCGGCCCTAGCCCGACCCGGTGGACCTGGACCGGGCCCGACCCGGACCCAATCCAGGTGGATCGAACCGGGTTTAACCCGGTTGGGTCGGGTCAAACCCGATTCAGGGGACCCACCCCATATTATTTAAATAATATTTTATTTTATTTTTTATTTAAATAAATTAAAAACAATTTTAAATAAAAATAAAATACAAAAAATAGGAAAATAGCTAAAAATTATGGAAAATTTCAGAAAAATCCAAAAAAATACGAGAAATTAGAAAAAGGGTTTATAAATGAGTTTTAAAAATTTTCTCGAAATGTTAGCGAGATATAGTCGGGGTTTTTACCTCGTAAAATAAAAAATTGATATAATATATTAAATTGAAGCTAATTTAATGACAAATGATCTTAGGCATAATTTGGGTGGTAATTTTGATTTGTTGGGCATTTATTCGAGCTGGACCGGGTAATTGGAGTGCGGTATAGGTCCATAAACCCCAAAAGAAACACATCTGGAGTATTTAATTCTTTAAATTCTTGCGTTTATTATTCTTGAAATTCATATTCATTGTGATCATGTGTTGGTCTGGTTATTGGTCGGTGTTGAATTTGTTTTCATTATCGAAGTTTATTCGGGATGGTTGTAGCACGTGATCAAGCATGATAGATTGTAGCACGTGTACTTACGCCGTCGGTGGATAGCTACCCGAACCACGAGGTGCACGTGTCCGGTAGATTTGTGAGTGTTTCCGATCACCGTTAGTGGTCTAGGTGGATCCCAGTGTGATGTGTTCCTTTGGGCGCTCGGATTGACGAAGCATGATTTAGTTTGTGAGCTTGCGTTCTATTTCTGTCTGGTTTTATCGGAATTGTTGTTGAGCATATTGTTTTCATTATGATTATTCCTTGATCATCTTGCATGCTTGTTACTTACACACGCAGGGTTTTATGGCTGTCCATACTCTTTGCATGTGTAGCTAACGTTAGTTATTGGCCTCTAAATCTGTTTATTATTTACTCGATGGTTTTCTTTGGGAGTTTACTCACTGGACTCGTCACCGTATGTATTAGGTGGTTTGAGTGCAGGATTTGATATGTGCAGGGGGCAAGGAGACACTTGAAGATTATCTGTGACTGACGATGGGGACTACTCCTCTTATACGCTTGGTTATTTGTATGTATTTATTTGTTTTATGCAGGGTTTGGGTTGTGAGAGTTACATTTTTGTTTGTTTATGACTTTGAGGATCACATTTGATATATATTTATGGACTACATTTTGGTATGGTTTCCACGTTAGATTAATTGATATTTGAACTTGTTACATTTGGTATCATTTAATAATTTGAGACTTCCGCTGCATAATTTGAGGTTAAATGATAATAACGAGTTCATAAGCTAACTTGAACTATAATTTAAGGAAACAATATTAAGTTAGCAAAAATTGATTGGTAATGAGTTATAAGTGGCTGTGGAACACAGCTTGATGGTGAGTTGGCAGAGTTGTGGGCCCACGGTGCACACCGTAGTAGGCCAATGGAAATGGGGTTGTTACACTTTCCTCTTGTCTGATATAGGTGACTTTTTTTGTATTATTATATATATTGTTTTTGAAACATTGGGACTTGGAGTTTTTAAGAGATCTTGGGCATGCATATCTATATGTTACTCTCCTCTAACTGATCATTGATGATGATATACATATGCGAGGTTTCCACTTTCTATGTTGTCTTATTTTGTATGATTGAGGCTATTTTGATTAGTTTGAGGTTTAATTGCTTCCACTATAATAATGATAACTCACTAATTGGTTTAGTTCAACTTGTAAATTGTTAAAAATGGTAAATGGTAAAAAGGAAGGCTAACTAGGCTTGCGTGAATTGGCGAGATTGGCTCTGAGGTTCATATAAGTCTAGGCCAGGCGGGGTCCAGTTTAGGATTTTGAAACTGGGGTCGTCACATGACCGAGCTTAGCCAATTAGTGAGAAGCAATGTTCTTGGGCCACCCATTGTGTCGACAACGCGTGGTCTGAACGAGGAGGCATAAAGGGTAACAAATGGTACAGAGGCGTTGCAGGTATCCCATGAAATCATGTAAATATTAGCTGTAACGACCCTCAAATTTAATTGGTGACACGTGTCGTGTGTTTTACAAGACCGTGACCTACCGTTGTGATTTGTCATGTTACTCAAGTCTCGGGAGTCGACACTAAGGTATGTTTTATTTTTCTATGATGTTTGTATTATTATTTATACCCGAATGAGAACTCCGTGTGTCCTAGCATATGGTTTTCATTTATAAATCGCCACGGATTTTTGTGTAAGATTCGGCTAAGAAAAACATAAATTTAGGGTATAATACTGATAATTAAACACCGAAAAAATGATAATTAGTGAATTATTGAAAATAATAAATAATTAAATAAAATATGAGAGCGAGGTTATGTCCGGGAACATATGCGGTGCAAATTATGAGTTGAAACGTGTCCGAAACACATGTTTTGAGCGAAAAATGAGGTAGTTTTAAAGTTGAAGTCACGCGTCGGAGTCAAGATTGTGTGTTAGAGTTGGTGGGTAGATGAAAGAGAAGACACAAGATGTGCCTCGAGATACGTGTATATGATAAGATGAAAGATTGATATATATACAAACTTTTATTGATATATATACAAACTTTTCTCTCTCCTCAATCCCATTTCCATTTTTCGTTAAACGTGAGAACAAATCGGAGTGCGGGGTTTCGAGACTTTGCAGAGTGTTGCGACGCCGTGGATAGACCAATACGTGTAAAAAGGTATGATTTCTACTCCTTAAGTGTTGGGGTATATTTTGGCATTAATTTTGTAGGTTTTCGTTTTGACGATTTTGAAGAGTTTTCGAGAAAATGTTGAAAAATGATTTTGATTGATGATTTTGGTATCAATGAAGTGTTTTAAAAATGAATTGGTGGTTGATTTGTGGATTTGAAAGTGAATGGAAATTTTTGGAAATTTTGAAGAATTTTGGGATATTTTCAAATCGGGGTGTTTAGTCGTGGTTTCGATGGAAAGGAAGTTGAGTTTTAAGTGGTTTTGGTGTCCCGAAGGGTTTAGGATAGACTTGGAACGCAGCGACTCGAGACGGGGTTTCGAGAAACCCCGGAATAAATGTTCTCTGAACACGCCGCGAGGACGCCATGAGAAGTATCCTCACGGCGTCACTCAAGACGTCTTGAGCAGAGGGAAATCAACAAAAATCAGGAAAGACGCCGTGGGGACGCCATTTAGAGCAAAATTGTGACGGCCCCAAATTCCACAATCCTAGAATTGGGCACCGCCCGGCCTAGACCTACGCGAACCCCCGAGCCAGTCTCACTGAGTCACGCAGGCCTAGTCAACCTTCCTTACCATTTACCATTTATTACATATTTATAAGTGAAGTTAATTAATTAGTGAGTTATTATCAGATACAGCGGAAACACTTAAACTCTAAACTAATCAATAACTTCAAGACACACCAGTTAGGACAATCCTAGGGTGTGGAAACCCCGTAATCATATCCACCATATGAATCAAAAGTGAGTATCAATACTGTCCTACATGCCCAAGATCTCTCATAACCCATAATCACATGTTCAACGAAACAATATAGACACTTAATACAAAACATACTCAATATGTGCGAGGAAAACGCCTCGTGGTCCTCGCCTTCAATCGCCTAGCGCTAATCCTTTGCCTTAATCTGTTCGCCGGTCTGCCCACCGTCACAAACTAGACGGTGAGTACAGTGATGTAGAGAGTAAAATACCAATAGAGTCTAAACAGTATTTCAAATGTCAAGTAAATAGCTAAACTAGTATCATGCATGGATATCACGAAGAGTATAAAAGACAGCATGATAAGTGAAATCACGGATATAACAACGATAAATGAGTGTCAAGAACACAAAGCCAAAAGAAAAGGAATCTAAGTGTCCCGAGTTCACCAGATTGCAACACTTAGTTTACAACCTGACTTCCAAGACAAACTCTGGACCTACATAAACCCAAGACAGTCTAGAATAAGGCATTTAACCCCAGGTCACACTTAGTTCGCATACGGGTACCGCAACGTCACACACAATTCAACATACGGTCACCGCAATTCCAAACTGCGGGTTTAACCACGTCCAGAGTTCTTGTACTCACGACCTATGCCGTGAGTACCATGTTGTCCACTTAGACCCAAGTAGACTACTCATTAAGGAATCCAATCAAGACCAAGCCAATAAATCAACAAGGATGGATATAACAAAGGGAATTCAACAATTCATAATCCACAAGAAAGTATTGCTCAAAAAACACAATAGCTCAATTAAATGCACAAGTGAAATAATATAAATACTCTGGTTGGTTTTACTCACAAATACCGCACGTAACTCCGCTTGCAGTTCTCACACGCCACCAAACGACTCTGCACGCTTGTCACAAATCTACTAGACACCTGGTCATTATTTTTGATCCATTTACATCGTGTTAGGGCCTTTTTGAAAAATTTTGGATTTTTAAATCCATTTCCCATATTTTCCTTAATAATAATTTTTTTTCTTAATTTCTTGGCTATTTTTGCCAATTTCACATTTTTTCAAGACAAAAACCCCGACATAATGCGTCATAAGAACCCCGAATACTTTACTTTTCATGGAAATTTCCAAATTTCTCTTTGTTTGATGAAAATATAATTTTATATAATTTTCCAGAATTTTTCATGAATTTTCCCTATTTTCTGGAATTTTATTTCAATTTAAAATCCTTTTAAATATATTTAATTAAAATAAATAATTATTTATTAATATAATATTGTGGGTCCCGGGTCGGGTCTAACCCAACCCGACTGGGTTGGGTCTGACCGCCCTGACCGGGTCAAACCCGGTCAACCCGGGTTAGACCCGGTTTGACCGAAACCGGGTCGGGTCACCCGTTTCTCTTTCTTCCTTGTTCGTTCACTGAATTTATCTTGTTCATTCGCTGGAAAAATTCCAGCGAACGAAAAGGGCCCCCCTTTTTTTTTGATTTGTGGTTGGGATTTCCCAACCACAACTTCGATCTAGGCAGGGGAGACTACTCCCCTGTCGTCGTCATCCTCGGACGAACTGCAACGCAGTTCGTCCGAGCCTCCTCTCCAACTTAACAACGACAACAACGAATCAACAACAACCCCAACGACACCAACAATCACAACATTCACACTTACCTCACCTCGCCAACGCCACCAATGTCGCT
The DNA here is from genome assembly GCA_039657345.1 of Stephania japonica. Lineage (NCBI taxonomy): Eukaryota > Viridiplantae > Streptophyta > Magnoliopsida > Ranunculales > Menispermaceae > Stephania > Stephania japonica. The sequence continues at coordinate 43,793,824 of CM077560.1, read as the reverse complement.
TCCCCGAGCACTCGATCTCGTCTCCCACTCTCTTTCTTCTCGGCGGCTCCCTCACCTTCTTCTTCTATTTTCCATGGTGAGGACGGTGGTAGGTGTGGATATTTTGAAGAGTTGGTAAAATGACTAAAATACCCCTCCATTCTTATCCATTACTTAATAAACAACTTGCCCTTTTTGGTCATTTGCATTTAAATTTTGATTTTTAATATTTATATATGTATATATATAATAAATTACATACATATACATATATAAATATATATATTTGCCTACAATTTCGTCATGCGCGCCAACGAGCATTCTCGGGCGTGCACCCTACCGTACGACCCACATGTGTCGCCTATAGCCCCGTGTATCACTCGGCGAATATTAATTTATTATTTTGTCAGTGTTTTATTTAAATGTATTTCTCCCGGGACACCGTAAACCCGTAATTCGCCCGTCGAAACCCATTCGACACGTTTTCTCGAAGCGATCACTATTCGTTTATCGACGTCACCGCCCTATCATACAGACACGAGTTAACTCGATCATACACGTCATCACACAAAAATAACATAAATTTTCGGGTCATTACAAAAATGGTCATGACGTCACCCACATACGAGTTGAGCAGAGTGTCTTTTCTCCACGTCGTAGAGACGCCGCCCAAGCCAAAGATGTCATAATGTCTTGGCGACATGACACTGTTCATAGAGACCAAATTTTTTGAAAATTTTGAAAAATTTTGGGGATCTCTCGGGTATCCAATTGGGTCCAAATATACCCAATACCCCAGAAATCAACCCAATTACATTAATTTGATAATTATAGAAAATTGAGTAAATTAAAATGATATTAATAGGATTTATAAATGTGGTGAATTGACAAACTTTAAGAAGTCGAGTGGACCGACTTAGGGTATTCACGACGATCGAGGTTTTATGGTGTGAGGTACATTATCATACGATTGTAAGTCCCAGATAGGAAGTATGCATTAATTCATTATCTATTTATTGTCAATTATATTGAATTGAGCTTTTGTTGGAATTTCATTCTTTATTTTATTAGTTGAGTGTCTTGGCGTAAGTGTGTTGCGAAGTACTCTTGGATCCATATGAGTGGGTAAGTATGAACACTTCTGCGTTTTGTTGTTCTACCCCACTGATAGCGGGTTATACCCTAAGTATTGGATTATTTGGACGTTGCAGTGTCTATGGTGTGTTGGTCACATTAGTGACTGTAAATGTGGTGATGCGGTACTGTATTGATTTTTACCACTTATGGGCCTTCTTTGATTATGTGGACACTCAAACTTCGTTGCTCAGCTTGTCAATCTATTATCATGCTACTTGTTATACTTTCTGCTTTTCAATACCGCATGATATTTGGACCGTTTATTTGAGAAATCTTGAATTACTGTTTAGTTTTTTCTGGCATTACTTTCTCTTTTACAAGCACTCACCGTCTAGTTTGAACGGTGGTGCAGATAGAGATAGAGATAGAGGTGAGACGAGCAAGGGGAAGGAGCTAATGCTAAGCGATCATTTCCTTTACTCAGTGTAGATTTTTGTTCTTTTGATTGTGATTATGTATTATATGTTTTGTTAAACACTGGGACATGTATTTGGGGATTGAGAGACTAGGGATATCATGTATGATCGCTTTATATAGCTTTGACCACCAGACATGCATGTGTTTATCCATTTCTTAGGGTTTCCACATTAGTAGGTTGTCCATTATTCATGATTTCCATTTTGTAGTTATAGTTGATTATAGTAATTTCCGCCGCAAACTTTTTGATAAACGTTATAATTCTATAACTTACGCATAAATGATTAACTAATGATGTATCTAGGATTTGAGGCTGACTAGGATGCGTATACTTCGCAAGTAAGGACTCGGGGTCCACGTAGACCTAGGCTGGGCGGAATCCAATTTTATAAGGAATCTGGGGGGCACACCATTTCACCAAAACAACAAGGTCTTGAGATGTCATGGGTTCGACTTCATTGAAGTTAAAAAATAATTCCCAAATTTATTTTTAGAAAAAATACTTTTCTCATCTAATTTTTTATTAATAATAAAATTAATCAATAAAAATGATAAGTATATACTTCTCATTTCTAAAAGAAAAAACTGAAGTTGATGAGCAATGAGAATATAATAGACAATTGTATTGATTATGGTAAACCATGAAAAATTTTATACAACATGTTGCTCTTATTCATAAAAGAGTCCAAAACAATATATATACGAAAATAACTGATTTACACAATTAGTGGGAAAGTTATGAATATACAGAAACTAATACATAAATGATATAATCAAACAAACATGGTAACTATCATAAATCATAATACACAAATATAGCAACTACTTAGTTGTCTAACATCCCCGTCAAACATAAAGTGGTGACAATGAACCCACTTAAGTTTGCAAACGAATAAGATGAGGAGACATCAAATTAGCGACAATTCTACGCGGGGACACCAGATCACGATGAACGGATGCAAGTGATCACAAACATAGTTGATAAATTGGCAGACGAGACAGGCAGATTTGAGACAGGTTTATGAAATGAGCAGACTGCAATCTCGCACAGATTGACAGAACAACAGGCACGACAAAACAACAAATAACGATTGTGTTCTTAGGAAAAAAACTAACCGAGAAGGTTGGGGCTCTGATGCCATGAAAATATAATAGGAAATTGTATTGATTAGGGTAAAACAAAGCAAATTGTATTCTACGGTTGCTCTTATTTATAGAGTGGTACAAAACAATATACATGAAAATAACTGATTTACACAATCAGTGAGGAAGTTATGAATATACGAAAAGTAATACATAAATGTTATAATCAAGCATATATGGTAGTTGCCATAAATCATAATACACAAATATAGCAACTGCATAGTTGTATAACGAGGAAAATTGTTAATTAAGCCGAATAGTAAGCTCTTATATTTATTTTTTTATCCTACTCTAGCAACATGAAAATTTGATTGGGAATATGTTACCAAATCTTAAAATCAACATCACATTGAAAAGCTTCATTAACCATGTAGTCTGCACAGGCATTATTCTCTGAAAATGTGTGGCTGAAAACTAAACTCCACTCCTTGTCCGTCTCCCTTAAAATATTATGAATCAGTGAATCTCGAAATTGGCCCTGTGATGAGTCCAGAATAAGATCAATTGCTTCCTTCGAGTCTAGCTCCATAACGAGTTTCCTACATCCTTTGTCACACATCAGTTGCAATTAAGTCAACTTTAACTCCCTATAGTTTAGCGCAAAAAAGCGAACACCGACCCAACTTTACTTGAAATGTTTTTCGAAAATCGCCTTTCATCCCCCGTATCACTTCTGTCGTTGTGGCTTCCCATCCTCCCCTCGTATCGCCCTATCACAATTTATTTTCAACCAACCCTCCTCTAGTACTACCCAATGAACATGCCATTGAATTTATTTTGGCATGCAAATTTAGCACATGCTTATTCGGAGTCCTTGCTTAATTACTTAGATGCACATCGAGTTTTGTGTACATACTATGCACACACATTGATGCGTCAATCAAGGGTTACAATCAAGGGCATGTCAAATTGTTTGGTGTGGTAAAATGAAGTCAAAATACTATTTTTCATATGCTAATATGGATATTGTTCCCTAACTTAATTAATCACCTCATTAACAAAGACTTGAGGATTTATTTTATTTTTTTTGAGAAAAAAAAATGTGAGGATTTTACTACGAATGCCTTCAACCCTTCATACTATTTTGGAAGAGTTTTATATAAAAAAAAAAAAAAAAAAATGATACTAACTTGGAAGAGATCTGCACTTTTTTTTGCTACTTATGAGCATTACTTTTTTGATGAAAAAATATTTCCATTCATAGAAATTGTTCACTATTACATTTGATTTAACAATGAAATTACATCAATAACAACTTTTCCCACTTATAGAGATCAAATCAACATTGCGAAAGTTTGTGAACTTATGTGTAACTTATACACTTGTTTTTTACTTCTACAACAATATATAGAATCATACAACAACAACATAGCCTCAATCTCAAATTAATTGGAATCGCTCCATGGATCAAACTCTTCCATTGTGCTCGATTTTGTGCAATTGATGGCGAGTATTCTAAACCATTCAAGTAATATATATATATATATATATATATATATATATATATATATATATACAATGGAGCTCAAATATATATAATCAAAACGGGAAATAAATCTTCCAACAAAAAAAGACAACAACTTACTTGAAAACAAAACTTGGTGAAAATTATCAAACCAACAATTGGTGCAGATCTAAACACAATTATTATTATTTTCAAAAGAAAAAAATTGGTTCTACTTCGTCACTATACACGATTATTTTTATTATTATGAGTAGTACTTACTTATCAACGTGAAACTATTTTTTTTTTTTTTGGTGAAACTTTATTTGAACAGGGGCAATTAAACTATATTTGAGCTTATTGGCTTAGACATCCCAACAATAAGTACACTCTTATCCTTCACTCACAACACTTCACAACACTCACAACACTCTCTACTCATTTTTTTCTTTTCTTTGGGAAAAGAAGTCATTTTCAGTGAGATACAATCTGTCACAGTAATGCAAACTTTGAATGATCCGACAAACACGCACGGGCTATCAATGCTCTCTTTTCATGTGCAACTGCAAACACATCCCACTTAATTCCTGTAGAGTCTCTCAAATGATTCTCAGGCCACACACACACACACACACACACTCCACGTGAGACACAGTAGTACTGGCAAATCCCATTAAAGTCACCAATCTCATCTATCTACCCTTCACTCTCTCTCCCCATCTCATCTTTTCCCCCAACAAATCAACCTCTTTTACTCCAATAGTTTCAATCATGCTTGTTATGATCTAGTTTGAAGATCGAGGAGTTCGACAGCAGGTCAAGATTATCACGCCTTCTTGCCGCGAAATATGTGTTAATTGTTAGAGTTGCAATTTAAATTAGAAATTGGAGTTTCTAAATTAGTTTTAAGGTTTCTAGTTTGGTAGTTTTCTAGTTTGATTAGAAGTTAAGTTTGAGTCTATAAATTAGTGTTCACCCCCACATTGTAAATAACTAGTTATTGAGAACAATAGAACTGTGTCTCTGTGGTGTCTCTAAAACCTATCATTGTTACCAATTTAGTCATTGTTAGCTAAGATGTCATGTTTGATGAGAAGGATGCGTGGATTTGAGACACAAAAGGCAAGAATATTGCTCAATTTGTAAATATCAAAAGTGATGATGTAGCCTCTACTTGAGTGTATCAGTTGCAGACCACATATGAGTGTAAGGCAACCAACTCCCTAATTCAGGATTGTCAGATCTCCCATGACAATGTCGTTGATAATAATGGCAATCGAGTGTATTGTGCACCATTTCACACTGAGGAAGCTATGCGAGATAGATGGAGGGTGAAAAATAAAGGACGTCATCGATGGAGGTCGAGATTTGGATATCGAGAGAAAATCAAGTGAAAGATCAAGGCCATCTGAATTATAGGGGATGATGTTTTTTGTTTAATTTAGATAGATAATTTAGATTATGGGGGGTTGTTAGAGTTGTAATAAAATTTGTAATTGAGGTTTCTAAATTAGTTTTAGGGTTTCTAATTTGTTAGTTTCCTAGTTTGATTAGGTGTTAAGTTTGAGTCTATAACTTGGTGTTCACCCCAACATTGTAATTAACGAGTTATTGAGAATAATAGAATTGTGTCTTTGCAGTGTCTCTAAAACCTATCATTAATTAATCCATCAAACTCCTTTTTTTGTGGTAAATATCAAACTCCTTTATCGTCAAACTGAATCATATATATCAATGCTACTTGCTTTTTGTTACCCAAAAAAAAAAAATTGCTTTCTCTGTAAGACTCGAAAATACCGTCCCACGCATCCGCGGGTGCGGGGCGGGGATTTTTTTCAAAAATTCCCCGGGGGCAAACTTTGCCGCCCCACGCCTCGCCCCACCGGATTCCCCGCGGGGTGCGAGGATCCCCACGCGAGTGATGCTTGTTGACCAAATTGCTAAGCGGGAGTTCGATACTTCGATGGTTTACATGGGAATCTTGTGTGAGACATATGGAAGATGTCGCAGTCATTTAATGGTCTATGTTTGACGTCTTTCTAGAAAATGGATTATTGAATGTCCTTTCTTTATTAATTCAGGATCACTTGTAATGACATATTTACCACATCAATAAAGAAGTTACATTTTAACTTTGAACACAACTAGAAAATGGACTTTGTCCTCAAGAAAGAAAATAGTAAATACAAATAGATTCAACTTTAAACACAAGTAAAAAGCTTCATTTCATTCCAAACAACAAACACATAAATAAGAGCATTCTTCTATATTTTTAAAATATAACCAGGTGGCATATATATACAAAACCCAAAAGTATAAACTATGTAGCATATAGATACAAAATAACAAACTATGCGGCGTATAGGTACAAAATAACAAACTATGCTAACAAGCCACAACATATTTTAATGCGTTTTTCACATATTGAGAATATATATCTTCCAACGCACATTCATTATTGTCAAGTTTCTACTTTTCGTTTTGATCTGATTTTTTTTGTTTTCTTTTCAGGATTGAATCAAAATTCTAATAACAAAATGATTAAAAAAGTGATATGTATTGGTTGACATCTCTGGTAAGTGTTGCCTAGATCTATGATCTCCAATTTTAAGTTTATTTGACAAGATCATATGTTTTTATTATATATCCTCACTGTCAATAAAATTTATTTGTATATTTGAAGTTTCCTTATGTCGTAATTTTTTACCATAACATATTTTTACTTTTAGTTATTTTTCAACTTCTTTTTTGCTCTTTTCGACTTTTTGATAGCTATTTGGTTTTCGGTGTTTTTTATATTCAGATTTTTACCTTTGAGTTTCTATTTGGTCTCTTTTTTATTTTTCTTTTCAAGAGCAAACAAAAATATTTTAAAAATGACATATACTGATCGTCAATCTCTGTGTGCATTGTTTAGGTCAATGACCTCCCTTTTTTTAGTTTATTCAACAAGATGTCAATTTGTTATATATCCTTTATTGTGGCAACAAAATTTTAATGAATCATTTTTCAAAATAAATATAGCTTCTATTCATAAAGTATTAAATTGGGATTTCACCAATGTTTACATAAGTTTTTTTTCTCTTTTTATCACTTCCTTTTTCTCATCAAATTAATTTTATTAGGATTATATTTTGTATAAGCATATGCAAAAAGTTTTTAAACTTTCAAGACATACATTCCCTAATTTTACAAAAAAAAAATTAAATGATATTATTCTTCACTTAAAATTTGTTTGAGATTCTGTAGTAAGATTATTTTTTTAATTTTTTTTCTCATTAAGTTAATTATTTTTAACTAATATATTGACACTTAGTCTTACCCGCTCGCGAAGCGCGGGATTTCAACTAGTTTTTTAAAATGGATTCCTCGTGGTACGGAGTACGTGGCAAGGAGACGGGTATTCCCCGTGTGGCGGGGTATGAGGCGGGGCACGGGGCGGGGCGATGGGGATTCTCCGTGGGGCGGGGCACGAGGTGGAGCGACGAGGATTTCCAGAGGGGTGGGGCATGAGACGGGATACGGGGCAAGGCGACGGGGATTTTCCGCGGGGCGGGAAACGGGGCGGTTCTATGGGGAATACCGCGGGGCAAAGGCATGCCCCGCCCCCGCCCCGTCCCGTTATGCGGGGCGAACTCTCGCCCCGTGCCCCTCCCCGGCGAGGGCAAAAATGCGGGGAATCCCCGCCCCTCCGGTGCGGGGCCCTGTGGGGGGAGGGGAATCCCCGCATTTTTGCAACACTAGTAAGACCATAATATAATGTCTCATAATATGTTATTAATTTATTGGCAAAACCCATCATTTGGTCCCTCAACTTTGTGTTTTTTATGTTTTTGGTCCCTGTAAACTTTTATTATTACACATTTAATCCTTGAACTTTTACAAATATCTACATTTAGTCCTTCCAATATTTAAAGTATTAAATTCCGCCGATGTGAGTAATAGAAGTGTCACGTGACTAGTTAAGAAGAGTAAAGTAGTTTATATTACTAAACCAGATGACTAAAGACGACTAACAAAAGTCAAAAAAAATTTAATTTCCTCCAAAAATATAAAAAACTCAAAGTTCAAGGACCAAAAACATAAAAAAACTAAAAGTTCAGGAACCAAAAGCATAAAAAAAAAACTCATAAGTTCAGGGACCAAATGCATAAAAAAAAACTCATAAGTTCAGGGACCAAATGTACAGTAATGAAAGTTCAAGGGCCAAAAGTATAAAAGATTCAAAGTTCAAGGACAAAAAAATATGTTTTGCCTAATTTATATAATGAAGAAATTATGTAACTTACGAACCTTAAGTCTTTCGAGTTCCATTACCGTTATCAATTTGATATAAACTAGTTTGAAGCTCAATGATTTTCTTTCAAACTAATAAAAGAGCACGTGTACCATCATATAAAGTGTTGAACATTTGAGGCTCATGAGGGCGATAAGATCTTGGTAGTTTTAAAAGACTAATAAGCTTATGAGAGTAATTCTCTATTCATCTATATTAATTCTAAGGTTTAGAATTGTTTACATTCACATCTTATACATTTCTCTTTTAAGTTAAGCCTACCAATAATCTCTTTACTACAATGGCCCACATAAATCTTACTATTTATATCAATTATACACACATCACCTGTGCTTCTCCCAGTTTTTCTATTCAAATACACCTCCCCCTATCACTCCCCCCTCTCTGACTCCTCATATCAATCACATTCACTCTGTTTTCGGTCTCTCTCTTGTCTTCCAAGTTTGTCATGGCTTTGCTTCTCCTTCTTTTGGCCTTAATCATGGTCCCCTCTTCATGCATTGGCATCCCCTCACCTGGGTTCTACCCAAGTTCCAAGTTCAGGACTGTGAACTTCTACTATGGCTTTAGGAATCTCTGGGGTCCTCAGCATCAGAGGGTAGAGAATAATAATGCCTTGACAATTTGGTTGGATAGAAACACAGGTCTGTCTCATTAATTTCATTCAATTGTATGTGCATGTGCACTCTCTTCTTCTAATTGACATGGGCATTGGCTCAATTGACTTCATTTCTTGCTTTGATGCTTAAAACAGGAAGCGGGTTCAAGTCGAATCGCCCTTTTCGATCTGGCTACTTCGGCGCCTCCATCAAGCTTCAACCAGGTTACACTGCAGGGGTCATCACAGCTTTCTATGTGAGGCATTTGAATTAATTTCTACAATGTAATGGATTCGATGTTTGATTTTTGATTGCTTATGAAATTCGTCGGTGGCGTGTTATATATGTAGCTTTCGAACAATGAGGCGCATCCCGGTTTCCACGATGAAGTGGACATCGAGTTCCTAGGGACGACACCAGGGATGCCTTACACTTTGCAGACAAATGTGTACATAAGGGGGAGTGGTGATGGGAAGATCATTGGTAGAGAGATGAAGTTTCATCTCTGGTTTGATCCAACTGCAGACTTTCATAAATATGCCATACTATGGAGTCCAAATGATATCATGTAAGTGCCACAGTTAACTAAACAGTCAATCAATTAATGCAATCTGAAATATAAGTAAAGCTTTGTCTTTATCAATGCACTAATCAATCTGGCCCTCTTGCTTTATTTAATAATGAGAGAGAGCTATTTAGGTGTATTTGCAAAAAAAAAAAGATGCCAAACAAACATTCAAATCAATTTTTAAAAGTTATCACTTTTCTGTTGGTTCTCTCAATAATTTTGGTCTCCTTTGCCTCATATTCGGGGCAAAATCGCTTCAAGTAGCTAGTGCAGACTGACCTTTTACGGGGCTGTAAACGGTAAGTTTTCGAGCGAGAGTTTCTCCGTTCCCAAGACTCAAGTAGAGACATTTAATTTCAACCACTCAACCAGTCTGCCATTCGGTTTTGATTAAATTTGCTAGTATAATAGATCCATCATAGCAGTAGTGGAAATTGAAAAACACAATTCAGGGCTCAGACTGAACTGAAGCTAAAAGCTAAAACAATAGATTTGTACACAATATATGTGATCACATAAGGTCCCACAAATAAATATGCCAATCAAGTGATTTTTTTTTTTTTTTTTTGGTGACAAGACATTAATACATATCAAGGGATGATGTATTTTAATTAACATAGAAATAAATTATAGTTTTAATGTTGGTTCACAGATTCTTTGTGGACGATATCCCAATAAGGAGGTATCCAAAGAAGAGCAGGTACACATTCCCATTGAGGCCAATGTGGGTGTATGGATCCATATGGGACGCCTCAGAATGGGCCACAGAAGATGGCAAATACAAGGCCAACTATCAGTACCAACCATTCGTCGGCAAGTACACGAATTTCAAGATCGCCGGTTGCTCCGCCTACGCGCCCCTCACATGCCGCCCGGTCTCAGCCTCTCCGTTCCCCTCCGGCCGCCTGAGCCGGGCCCAGTATGCCGCAATGCAATGGGCCCAAAAGTACTACATGGTGTACAACTACTGCAAAGACTACAAAAGAGACCACAACCTCACCCCAGAGTGCTATGCTTGATTGATTGGTACATAATTGGTGAAATTAATTAAGACCAATTGATGTATGATCATTTCTTATGATCATGTGTTGGAGACAAAGACAAAGATGGAAGAGTAGTTGAGCTTTCAAGTTCTTTTTTTTTTTTTTTTTTTTTTTGGTTTGTTGGATTCAGAGATGTGAGAAGAATGAAGAATGATGGATGTGAAGATACTACAAAGACAAGATGGGCGGCAGATTGTGTTGTATGTATGCGTTGTCTATTTCCATTAATAATTGAACTTATAAAGTTGTTCTTATTTATAATATTATTGATCATTGATGATGCATAAAAGTTAGTGCATATCATGGGTTTCATGGGGATGGTATGGGATGCAAAATTTTCTCTTCATACCATTAGATCTTTTGGTGAATTTGTAGTCATGGGCACCTATGAGAAGTGGGTCAAATTTTATGTAATGATTTAAATTCCACAAATAAAGCCAGTGGCTCTTCTGATTTTTGAGTGTATGCATATACATTATTTATTATTATATATAAAAGGCGAGGTATATCACTTAGTCCCCTTAAGTAAGGTCTCGTGTTCGACCACCTCCCATGTCTGACAATGCCCAAGCATAGATTAATCGGTAAGGTTAGTGTCGGACACTATGTGGGAAACTAAAAAAAAGTGAGGTACATGAATCTGCAGGGATGAATTACAAATTAAATTCATGTGTGAGGTTTGCTTTAATAGGCATTTATGTACCTCTATTTTCAGGTGATGAGATTCCATTCATTGCAAATTTGCAATCCAAGCTAAAACATAAGGAAATTTGGGGCAAAAGAGCTCCAGTTAAAATAAGTCTGATAGAGATTGAGCCACTTGATTCGTCAATAAGGTTTGCTCTAATCGGCAATTATGTCTCTCCGTATTAGTATTATTATTTGGTATGTATATGTCTCGTCGTCTATATAAGGTTGAGGTTTCGAGTCTCTTGTGTGGGAGTAGGCATGCAAAGTGTATACTTATTAAGGAAATGCCTTATGAAGTATAAATCTTCCTGTCAAAGCATCTTTGATAAGATGGTTATCACTTGCCAAAAATGCAAGGTCATGGTTCGACTCCCACTAAAATTTAAAAAAAAAAAAAAAAAAAAAAAAAAGGTATGAATCTTCCTAATATTGCTATTCTGCTATGTCAAGGGGATTGCGCCCATAGTCAAATAATCGGTAGCAAGGACCTATATCTGCAGGTAACGCCCACGGTATGCAATCACTATTATTGGCATCAAAGTGTGATAATTCCTGGGCTTTTGGTTTTCTCTTTTGATGGACGCATGTGGGGTTTTGTTTGTTTCATTATAAGATTCAAAATCATTTCAGTTCCTTTTTTTTTTCTTTTAGAGACCTGCCTACCATTCTTCACCATTATAATTCACACTTGATTCTTTTTTGTATGGTAATTCACACTTGATTCTTCGAATCATAGACAATAATTAACTCGGGACAGAGAAAGTCGCTTGAGGCAACATAATCAAGAACACACGATAGCAATTTTATGGTAGCCCTACAACTTAAAAACTTCCATAAGAAAATTATATATAAGTGAAAATTTTGCAACAAAATTACTAGTTTGAGTCTTTGACCATATCTCAAACTAACCACAAAATCCTTCTTATGTGGAGGTGGGAATCAAATGCTTTAGCTGACATATCATATACCTAATTGCAACAAAATCATGGCCCTGTCGTCTTGTTATGTACCTGTGTTAGTCTTAAATAAATAAATAAAGCTGTTCCCCTCTATCGTTAGATGTTAAAAAACCAATACTTTTGCTCTCTAAATAGAAAAATTGATTAATTTTCACTTGGCCTCAATGGCTTACATTGTAGAATGTTCTCTCTTAGTTGTAATTAATTTTTTCCAGTTCTAATATTCAATTACACTCGAAAAATTGGTATCAACTCCATCTCCATTGCTTTTGGAGTTTGCCAAAAAAGATTAAAGTAACTTTGTAGTATATGATCAATAATTGGAAAATTTAAAGTGATATCAATGGGGTCATTGTGCTTCTCTCAGCTTTATATTATGAGTTGTATATACACATCAAAGAAAAACACACAGATGGAATGTTTCTAAATATCTAATTAATGGACATGCAAGGAGCAGCAAAGGTCCTCAAGTTCTCTCCTTTCTTTCAACTTAATTTGGAGTTTTATGTCATCTGAACTGTATCTTGTATAAACCAGTACTTTTGGATATATATATATATATACATCACTTCTCATATATGCAGATAAGAGCACCAATGTTTTGATTTGCAATATCAATGAAAATGATCTATGTGTATTGTATGGACCCCCTGCATGTTCATATAAGCATGAACTGAAATGTTACATCATGAGCCATTGTCATGTCCATCTAGGGATGATAATGTGATCTATGCATAATGCATTATATGTAATGTCTTGTAAAACTTATTTGAATGAGGGAGAAGCAGGCCATATGCATGTTGTATGTATGTCTTGTTCGATCACCTTACATTAATTTATGGCCGAAATTAAGTTGATGATAGTGCAACATTTACAATACCATACGAGAGGGTACCGACACACTAACACCGTGTTATATTCACTCAAACTAACGCTAATCTCGAATATAGGAAATACGGGTTGTGACAAAATGTTTAGTAGACAAGCACAATTTAATGAGTAAACACATATAGGATTACGGATTACTTAATATATGGTGCTCTCTATATATATGTGCAATGTCATGCCATGTAGGTCGTTGGTACAATGGGGACACAATATATAAAGGGACAGAGAAATCAAATAATAGAGTACATTTTTAATCAATGTAATGTCGTGGCTATATTTTGTAGTGTAGTTGATAGGAGAAGGAAACAAATTAATACAAAACTCATTTTTAATGAATTAAAAAAAAAAGAAAATAAGTATTTTTTATTAGAAAAGAATCTTCTCAATACAGAAATCATTTTTTCTAATAGAATGAGACTCTTGCAATTTAATTCTCTTGTCGAAATATTCAAAGAACAATCAATGCCTTTTAAACGGTGAGCAAAATTGTAGCAAAAAAAGGTGAGCAAATCGCATCTTACAAAAAAATAGGTTTTTTTTCTTGAAAACTACAACAAAAATAGGTTTGCGTTCCTTTTTTTTTTTTGGGTCAAGACCACGAGTATTCAAACTTAACCGACTTCAAGCACGAGCTGAGTCATCCCATCAAGGGTAAAACTCTTATAGTGGTGGTTTATGTGTTCGTGCAATTTCAAGCTCGAGAGATTCTCTTAAGCCGTTGAACCACTCCAACACACTAATAGTAGTTGCATTATTGTTTCAACTCACTATTATGCAACTCCATTGACTCAAACCATGTAATTGGGTCCATGAGCTTGTTCAGGCTAATTAGATTGGGCTCAAGTAGGGGTGCATACGGATTGGATTCAATCTAATTAGGGTCAATCCACAATCTAATCCAATTATTGTGGATTGAAAAATTGTAGTCCAATCCAGTCCAAATAACTCATCAATTCAACTTAATCCAATTTGTAAAATGCGGACCGGACTGGATCAAGTTTTACGGATTGACGTTTTCCTATCCAAAAACCTATAAATTACACTTAATAAAATGAATCACAAAAATTATGTATATCATGATTGACAAATTTATAACATACATCCCAAAATCTATATATAGTATATTTCTCACAAATTTGTAATCACAAGAACCTTCAAAATGCAAGTCCCTACATAAATAAAAATGTCATCCACAAACTCTACCATATACCCAAATAAAAGCACAAAAAAAGTGCACATTGCAACATACAACTCACAAAAAATGTCTTTAAGTGTAATAAAATTGGTAAAAACAAGCAAAGTTTTTGAGATACTATATAGTTTAAAGTTAATAGTTTGAGTAAATGTTCTTCGAGATACTATAGTACATATGATGATATATGTATTTATGTTGATGTGATAATCAGATTAGATCGGATTGGATCCGCAGTTTTTAAATATGGGATCCGTAATCCGATCCAGTCCAACTGAATTAGTGATTTTTCAATTCAATTCAATCCAAGGGATCAAAAAATCGATTCAATTAGTGATAATTGGTCCGAATTGGATCGGATCTGCAGATTAGTGCAATCCATGTGTATCCCTAGGCTCAAGAGCCTATATGGGCCTAGCTAGAATCCACAACCTTCACTTCTACATTTATTTCACAAACCATATACAAAGTCAAACACATTTTTTTTTAAAACGCATTTTTATTTTTATTTTTATTTTTTTGAAAAGACATTTTTCTTTTTTTTTTATTACAGTCAAGGCCCTGTTTATGCTATTGTGGAGATGTCAATTTTGTATAACTTAAACAATAAATTGGCATTATTAGCCCATTTTAAATACTCTCGATATGATAATACAAATAAGTATGTAGATGAATTCAACATCTACTATGACATAATAGGTATTGTTATCTTAATTTAAAATCATAATTAATTTGTTTTCAAAAAAAATCATAATTAATTTGTTAATCAATCAAGTGAGCAACTCACTTGTGGGGGACTTGTGTAAGAGGTTGAAGGTTTGAACCTTAATACTTTGATTCATTTAAAAACCACCATACTTTTTTCGACAAGATTTTATGTACGAGCTTGTAGATCTCTGCCAATAGCAATAGTGTCCCCAACTTAATCATCTTCAACTCATAGGTGTGAAATTTTAACTCAAAATGACTCAGTGCTATTAAAAGGAAGATAATCACTTATATATTTCTTTATGAAGTTTCACTTAATTGATGTGGGACCATAATTTTTGTCTAATATATATCTCCAACAGGCCACACCTTATACGTGACCGAAAATACTGATATAGGAATCATATTGTACTGTCTAGGACCAAGGGAAAAAACGTATAACAATAACGGACCTAATATATGCAAATAAAATCGTCTTGAAAAAAAGAAGAAAAAAACCCGTAGGATGCATGTGTCAACAAGTTATAGATTTTATTTGACAAATAAAAAGAACAAGCTACATATTTTATAGATTTTTTTTTACAAGAGTAATAGATTTTAGGATAATGACAATCTAACACACTTTGGGTGAACACATTTTGTTTTTTAGTCATTTATGGTGTTTTGTCAGATATGGGGCTCATGCCTTGGGAGACAAAAAGAGTCATAAATGGCTAAAAAATAAATTGTGTGCCTCAATTATGCGCTCAAAGTGTGTTAGATTATCATTTTAATTTCCTACATTGATTTGGCAAAAAAAATTCCCCACAATGTTTTTGATGCCAATTACATTAATTAATTATTATTTAAAAAAATTACGTTAATTAATCAATTTTTAAGCATTGGTGAACTTCATAAAGGGGTAACTTCCTCAATTCAGTTTGTTCCATCTACATAACTCGAAACCAAAATCTTACTTTATGCTACTCAAACTAACAAATTTAAGTAAAAATCTTGTTATGATCTCAATAACATATCTGTGTATTGTTGTACTTCATCGATAAATAAAAGAATAGTCACTCACTATCATACAATTCCATTGTTACCATCCCTGATTTTTTAAATCAACTTCTAAAAAAAAATTAAATCAACTTTGTGATACTAGTTAAATGCAAAAAAAAAAAAAAAAAAAAAAACGTTATTTATGATACTAGTTTTTTTAAAAATAAATATATGACAGTTGACAACTTGACATTCAATGTGAAAGTGAAGTATTCGGTTATTTATGCTTTCCTCCCTAACGAATTACTATAATTAGGTAGTAGGTGATACGGTAATCTCTAGAACTCGAGAGAGAAAAAAAAAGAGAAATCTGAGACATCGAGAGATCCGAATTACTCAGCAAAGATGGCAAGTCTCTCTTTCAATGATTATTCTTGGAATTTTTTGATTTGATTTTTGTTGTTGTTCGTTCTAATCTAAATCCTCTGTCCTGGCAGGTCTGCTTGATGTGTCTGTTGCCGCTCTTCCTCATCCCACTCGTCAACGCCTTGCCCTTGCTCTTCGATCTCATCATCGTAAGACCAAATCCCCCAATCTCACATCTGCCTTTTCGTTTTTCATCAATCTCGATGACTTCGATCTGTTTGTTTCTTTCCCCTAATTTTGGATCTAGGGTTTCGGAATTAACCTTGAATTGCGCATCTAGGGTTTCTGAATATTTAGGGTTCGTTCTTGATTTTTTTTTTTTTTTTTGTTTTTTATGGCAGGGCAAGGTGTATAGGCTTTTTGGTTGGGAATATAGGAAGCCAGAGAGAGTCCCCCCATCGTGTCCGTACAAGCCCGGGGGCGGTAGCAAAGAAGCCACTGTAAGTTCACTTCTCATGTTTGGTTTTTGCTGTTAGTGTCATTTGTGATTCTTCGTTTTCTCTTTGAAGTGGTTTTAGTTCAATTTTTAATCAATTGAGACATATTTTTTGGTCCTACAACTTTTAGTCTTTTATGCTTTTGGTTCCTGAATTTTCATTAGTGTACATTTGATCTTGAACTTTCATTGTTGTACATTTGTCCCTGAAACTTTTGAGTGTTTTATGTTTCTAGTCCCTAAACTTGAATTTTTTTTTTTTGGAAAAAAAATTAATTTTTTTTTTTGCTTTTGTTGGCTAACGTGAATCGTTCGGTTTAGTAATATGAACCATTTTACTCTTCTTGACTAATCACGCGGCACTTATGTTATCCACTTCTGTAGAATTAACAATTTAAATGTTGAAAAGACTAAATGTAGATCTTTGTGAAAGTTCAAGGACCAAATATGTAGTAATAAAAGTTCAGAGACCAAAAGCATAAAAAACAAAAAGTTTAAGGACCAAGTGATTGGTTTTGAATCAGGCTTAATTGGTTAAAATATTCTAACCTTTTACAACTATTGTTATTATATCTTAACCTTTTTGAATTTGTTATTATATCCTCACCTTTATACAAAATTGTATCCTAAGTCATTTTTTTACTCCAAATTTGATGACGTGACACCTAAATAATAACTTTAAAAAGCCACCTCATCATCTATAATTACTAAAATTATTACTTAATTTATTTTTAAGCTCATTAATTAAATGTTACCTCATCAAATTTAAAGTTAAAAAATGAAATAGGATACAAATTTATCAATGTAGAAAGGTCATATATAATAACAAATTCAAAAAGGTTAGGATATAATAACAAAAGTTGTAAAAGGTTAGGATATTTTAACCAAGGTGGCCTTTGAATTATAAAAGAGTACTCCTACTAGAAAACTTGACTCAATAGAAATTGAAGAAATTTGACGGTGTAGGGGTATACCATCAATTGGACTAAATCGAGCACAATGGAAGAGTTTGATCCATTTAGCTGACCCCAACTGAATTTGGGATTTTGGGATTGAGGAATTATGAATGAATGGTATTCCCAAATTCTAGTTGCCTAGGAACCCTCCAGGAGAAATGCTCTGGGATTTCATTTCTTTGGCGACAATTTAAGGGTTGAATCGAATTGTGGGGTAGGAGAAGGTGAATGGAGGGAGTTGGCGAACCTTCATAGAGTTCACTGTATGGTGGTGCACTATGCCTGGTTCTTGATATCGGAAATGAACATTTATGATTATGATTCTTCACTATGAGTTAGGAATCTCATTGTACAGGTTTTGCTACTAAAATGATCCCTTACCTCATTTTTCCTAAATTATGATTCCGTTAGTAAAAGTGTTGGACCTTTTTTTTTTCAAAAATTGGACCATAAAAATTCTTGATAAGAAAGAAACTTTTGCTTATCACCATTCAAATTGCTCCCAATGAGACTTGAAAACCCAACCTCTTACCTAAGTAACCACATACCAAATCATCAAGCTACCCACATGATTGGTTGTCGGACCATATAACGGATCAAGGTCGTGTCTTTCGCTGCCCTAAAAGTTTCCAAAGGGAAAATCAACTATAAGGTGGACTAGTCCCATGAAATGAGGTAATTTTAATTGGAAGCCAAGTTTGTTCTTTCTTGGATCAAAAAGACCTACTGGACGATTAATTAAGTTACTTTTTACTTGGACGAGATAAACACCAATATCAGTTTCATAGCTCTTTGCACATATCAAAGCTGTGTGGACTGGTAAGGATTCAGGTCATCTGTTCATGTAGGGCACAGCTTAGGATGCATCACAATAAAAATCTCTTATTCATTTTGACAAGTGTTGAGGTCTGAATCTGAACTGTAAGACGAAGGAGTGATTCTCAAGCCAGTTAGAAGCATACAGATTTGATGCTGAAGCCAAGTATAGGAACCTCTTAAGGGATAAGGTTTCGTGCTTATTTGAGTAATGCTAATTGTAGTTTTAGACTTTTCAGCGAAAGAGTTTATGTGTTAGATTGGTGATGAATACACATCTCTTGGCAGCCATTTATAACTTAGGTGTAGTTCCCTTTGAGCTTGGAAACTAGAAAGTGCATATGACATGTTGAAGCGGAATTTAATGGTAATAAAGTAAAAGATTTCTTTTGAAGTAGTATTTAATTGAGATGTAAGCAGTGAAGGTTGTAGGAGTTGATTCCAAGGTCAACTTCAGGGGCTAAAACCTTGGGGATATCAATGAATTACATATTTGAAGTAATTCAAGTGAGTATGAAGTGCAAGTTTGCTGCTACTATGAAATTTGAGTGGCACGGCCTGATATTTTAGTAGATGGATGTTCTCTCTTTTATGGCGGTGGAAGAGTGTGTATGATTTGTTCATTTTTTATTTTTATTTTTAAATAAATAAACCTGCGTATTTATGGAGGAAAGGAATAGCATATTAACGGTTGAGTAATTACAGTAAGATTTTTTTTTCTCTTTTTTTTCTTGTGCAAACTTCATTAAGAACGATTAGTGCATGGTACACTTATTTACATGGTAGCTTGCAATACATTTTGTTGACCTGTAGTTTAATGAACAAAGGAGTAGTAACAAGTATAAAAGCATTTTGAGGAAGTACAAGATAATTTCTCATTACAATAGTATTACATCAAAGATCAGCCTGGAGCCAAATATCTCTTCACTTTGTGTGCTCAAGGACAAAGCCAAACATTGATGAAAAGGGAAGAAGGGGGCAACTCTCACATTGTGTGGCAAACTTCTTATAAATTCACTCAATTTTAAAGTTTAAATATGGATTTAACATATTTCATGTTGGATTGCATATCAATTGAACAATATTTTAGAGGCATTGAATAAAATCCCAGACTCATACTTTAATATTTTGTTCAAGCATTAGTAGAAGGGTCTCCATGAAGGTCACTCTTAGTATAAAAGAAGGTAAGTATATAAAGTACAAATACCCTGGTTAGCAAATTTGATAACGTACAAACAGAATTCGACAATACAAGGGTAGAGTTAGGGACCTTGACTAATTTGCTGTGTTGCTGTTGCTTTGGTGGTAGCAGTAGCTCTTTATTGATAATAAATATGCTCTTTATTGATAATAAATATGACAAACCTTTAGTTGCTGTTTATGCTTGTGAATTGATAAACTGTTCGGCCATTTTCATTGGAAAGACACAAGTTCTCTTCAATGGAGCTTTGAATTTTTTTTCCCATTAGATTCTTGTTGCATTATTAGATTCTTTGTAACATTAACACCATTGGTCCTCGCTGCAGTCCGGTGAAGAATCTGCGCCTCTGGCAGCTGATGGAGTTCCAGGAGATTTAAAAGGTGGTGATGACAAGATAGAATAAATCAGCTGCTCACCGATTGATTTAACTGTTTTGGATTTTTTCTGAACTGGTTGTGTTTCACTGACATGAAAACTATTTGTTTTTATTTCTTTTGACTTCCCCGTTCTGTAAATAAACCATATTACACCATAAGACGATGAATCGTCTGAAAAAGACTTCATTCTATCACTTCTCTTAAACTTTATACTGTATCTTCTCTATAGAAATATAGATGGCAACTTTTCAAGTACATTCACCATTCATACACCATAACAAGTAGAAGTTGAGTTTTAGAGAAGAGAGGACTTCGAAGGCATAAACTTATATGGCAGCAGTAGCAACTGCAGAGACCATTGTGTTATATGGCAGCAGTATGGCAGCAGTAGCAACTGCAGAGACCATTGTGTTCACCCCACACATCCCATACCCTCTGCAGACTCTATAGTACCCATTCTCCCCCCACTGCTTCCCCCACGAGTTCTTGATGATCCAATAAGGCCTTTCTCCAAGCCTAAGAATGGAGAACCCCCTCGCCCCGTACCCCACCAACAATACTCCATGGTTCAAGCTCTTCTTCCAGCATACGAGTGGGCACGATACCCCTCCAATGTATGTCTGCATGAACACTGCGTTGAGCCCAACTGCATGCATTTCATCAAACACTACTATCAGCTCAGTTCCTTCATCGTCGTTGATACATATTTGTGTTAGTTTTCTTATACATTTGGTGACTAACCTGCAAGGGGGCCTCGGTGGACTAGATTGGCAGCTATTTGGTTTTCTTGAAGAGGGATGTGAGTGAAATTTGCAACTCTAGCTGCTATCTTCTCTGCCCTGAACTTGCACTTTCCGGGCTTTCCAACATATGGGTATGTCCTCTCCTCCTCTATTCCTCCTGCTTCAATGATGTACTTGTATGCATTTGTCATTAGACCTCCATTGCAGCCTTGGTCACAGGACTCCGTATCCTCCGAATCACACTATAGTGTAAGTAGATCAAACTATGAAAAACATTAGACATTACATTTACAACATAGGAGTTTTGAAAAGGATGAGGAGATGAGACCTTGTGATCGCAATCTATAAGTTGCTGCTCACTGAGGCTCAACAGCTCTCCTGTAGAGAGGAAGTGGGAACCTTCAATGACCCCTGTAGTGCTGAATGCCCAACAAGACCCACATGTCCCCTGCACATACCCATCAAATAATCAGTCACAATTCATGGTGGTGCATGTGATTTGAGTAGCAGACCATGTGTCACCTGGTATTTGACTTCAGTGACAGCCCCTTTGTCTCGCCAATCAAAATTCTTTGGCAAGTTCTTGACATCCATCTTGGGTGCAGTGGTGGTGAGGCCATTAAAAGGAGAGCTTGCTTTCAATCCAGTGAACATGGTCTCGAATTCCTCTTCAGTGAGGTCCGAGAAAGGCGTCACGCCATGGATTGCAGTGGGATCAAGCAACTGGTGCTCTGCAGCTCTTGCTAAGTTCCTAGCAAACACGCCCAGTCTGTGAAGGTACTCTTGGGTGCTAGAGTACTGCTTGTTGTACTTGCTCATGAAGGTTTTGAATCTGCTCTCCATGTGCAAGTCCAAGCTCACTGGTGTTGATGATGTTAGTAAGTCTCCATTTCTTGGACCTTCATCTGTGACTTGTTGTATAATCACTTTCGAGTGGTCTGGGTGGACGTGTTGGAGAGCAGCAACAGAGGTGATTGCTAGTGAGCAAGCTAGGAACATAGCAATGATCATCACCACTGAAGCTCCTCCAACTTTTGCTCCTCTCATCTCACTCTTTTTGTGGGGATGTAAGGAATGCACTGATTCTTGAGAGAGACAGGAGCTATGTTTATAATAGTTTGTTGGATTGTTGGTTTGATGGAGGAATTTAGGGAGGGCCAGCCAGTAGGGTGAGGTATGGATGAGAGGTGGCTTGCATGCATTGCAAAGACAAACACGTGGAGAGCTTCATCAAATATTTATGGGTACGTGTCTTGGCGATTTTTTTGTTATTTTTTTTATTATTGTGGGTGTTCCACTGCCCGTCCTGATCAAGGCTAACCTATAGGGTTGGGAGGTGCTCCTACAAACCCAGGTCGATAGCTCAACTCCAAGGTTGAAAAAGAAATAGTACAGTTGTTGTGAATTGAAACCATCACATCTGTTTTAGTGAGTACTAACTCCTAATTAAATTCTATGGGGGTTAAGAGGACGTGCTACTATTAAGGTCAAAGGAAAAATAATGCAGGTGTTGTAAATTGAAGCTATCACCTCTGTTTTAGTTAGAATATTAAAACCCTCTTTAAAATCACTACACTACACTTTTTAGGGGCATCTTTTTTTTAATCTTTGATAACCCTGAGTATTTGGGGTCCTTTTCTCGACTAATCTCAATAGGCCTGAAAATCGACCCATTAGAAACTCCAATGGTCCGAACGCAGCTTGGCATAGGGGTGCACACGGATTGCACTAATCCGCGAATCCGGTCTAATTCGGACCAATTATTACTAATTGGATCAATTTTTTAATTCCTTGGACTAGATTGGATTGAAAAATCATTAATCCAGCTGGACTGGATCGGATTATGGATCTTACATTAAAAAATCGCAGATCCAATCTGATTCAGTATGTTTAACATATCAACACATACATATATTTCATCATATGTACTATAGTAGCTAATTAGCATCAACTCAAACTATCAACTCTAAACTAAAATATCTAAAAGACTATACTTGTTCTTAACTCTTTTATTATGTTTTCGACCTTTTTATTGTAAGTTGTATGTTCAACATACACTTTTTTTGTTCTTTTGTGATGATGTATGGTGAAGATTTGTGAATAACACATTTATTTATGTAGGAACTTATATTTTGAAGGTTATTGTGATTACAATTTTGTGGGAAATATATTATATATAGTTTTGTGGAATGTATGTTGTAAATTTGTCATTCATGAGATATATAATTCTTGTGATTCATTTGATTAAATCTAACTTTATAAATTTTTAATAGAAAAACGTCAATCCGCAGAACTTGATCCAATCCGGTTCGCATTTTGCAAATTGGATTGAGTTGGATTGATGAATTATTTGGATTGGATTGGATTGTAATTTTTCAATCCGCAATAATTGGATTGGATTACAGATTGACCCTAATTGGACTAGATCCAATCCGTGTGCACCCCTAGCTTGGCGCAAGCGGGGAATCGAACTCGTGACCATGCACCTACAACATAATCTTGAGTATGCCCTTACCGCTATGCCAACCAGTCCGACTTCCCTTTAGGGGCATCTTTAGAGACTATAAGATGACACCCACATTGAGGGTGGTGAAATTGGATTCTTAGTTATGACGTTTCTCCCCTTATATGCATTTTTAATGGAGTTGCAGGGTCCCTAGTCCCTACATTAAGTCAAAACTACAAAACAAGTTGCTATTAGCTTATTTTGTTCATTCGATCATCTTGCTTGTGCAGTTTTTAATGGAGGATATTCAGCCTCCACCTGCAGTCGATACCTGCATTAGAGGGTTCTGACTACTCTCTTGAGTTCAAGAATTGTAGTAAGTTACCACCTCTCCTTAACGATGCACAAAGGTGCAAACGGAAAATTGAATTCACGACCATACGCCTAATCTACACAGTTACCAATATGTCCTTATTGCTGCACCAACCCATCTATGTGTATCATGTTGCTTGTGCATTGGATTAGAGGCTATGTTTTACAAATGGTACCATTTTCTTTTTTCTTTTCTTTTTTTGGGTCAAACAAAGGAACAAATGGTACCATTTTCACTATTTCTTGAGTTTGTTGGACACTTGGACTTGGTCTACTTGGATTGAGATTTTGATCCGTTGATGACTTGGATTTAGATTTTGATCCGTTGAGGACTTGGACCGAGATAATATCCACCGACCAACTTGGGTTTGTTCTTTTGTTGGTCCATAATCCATATTACGATTCACGGAATAAGGGTTTGTCTTCAAGGATCTATTTAGTACAAGAGCAATAAAAATTTGATGCTTGCTATGTCAACTTATCAGTCCTTGACTCATTTTTCAGGTATAAGAAGGATAATGATAACCTAACACATTCTCAATGCACACTTTGAGCACACACTTTTGTCTTTTAATCGTTTATGATATTTTGTTAGATGTGGGATCTGCACTTGGAGAAATAAGAAATAGCCATAAATAATTAAAAGACAAAGGTATACTTAAAATGTATGTTGAAAGTGAGTCATTTTATCATTTCCAATTAAAAAAAAGTTTTAGGATCTCCCTCTTTTATTTCTTGTGTATGAAAAACGAGCTTAGAATTTACTCTCCTATTTTTTTTTTATGACAAATCGACTTGAAATCCCCTCCTTTATCTAGACTAATTAATTATGTAATTTAGATAATGTTCTACAGAGTGCGCGCAAACATGTACAAATATTGTGGGTCACTCAATCATTTTTCAACGAAATAATGGAGACACTGTACCAATCTACCAAGCATGCAATATTCTCAAAAATAAGAAACAAATGTGGGTGCATGTTTACAGTGGATATTGGATAGGAGAAATTCTGATTTCTTTTAACATATATATATGTATATATATATATATATATATATATATAGTTGGAGGGGAGAGAAAGTTATCAAGCTCTCTTCTCTCACCATTTCATTTTTCTCATTTTTTTCTATTTTCTGCTATTTATTTCTTTGTATTATTGGTTGTTTTAGGATATATTCATCCCCCAATTTCTTAGACAACGAAAAGCTCAACTAGCTTATATTCATCCCCCCAATATTTTGAACAACGAAAAGCTCAACTAACTTATAAAAAACGAAGGGAACATTAGGATTAAGAGCGTCCTATAAATTCGAGTTTTCATTAACTCAAACACCTAACCTTCACTCAAACCCCACAATTTGCGATCTCCCTCGGTTCCCCTTAGTATGTCCAACTCTAACTTCAGTAATTCTTCTTCATCAAATCCAATTTCTCAGATCCAATTTGACAACAGTAATAAATCTATTCAAGGCTTGGAGTCTCAACGAACTAGTGAGGAATTGACACATCTTAGATCCCTTTATGTGAGCAGTTGGCTATGGGGTCAGAGGCAACTTGACGTGCTGGTGTCTTTTATTTTTGTTTTTACTGTTGGTCTACTGGGGTATCTCTGAATTTTGGTTTTTGATGGCGAATTTTTTCTACGGGTCATTCTTTGTATATTTTCTTTTGCCTACATCAATTATTGTAACAATTGAATATTAATTAAGAGGCTGGGGTAGATATATGGATGGTGACTTTTATAGGATTCTATTTTTGAGTGGGCTAAGATGGGTGGTCATAAGACTCACAACTACGATTATTCAGAACTTTAGTTCTGTTTTCTAAAGAGACGGATTTTTTTTTTTTTTTTTGCATAGTATATAGGTATACAAAGGGGACTTTTTGTAAGTAGATAGGTAAGATTTTTTGTTTCCCCATTCTTTTTGTACATGTATTTTTTGATAGATTAATGAAATTTCTTTATCCAAAAAAATAATACAAATCTGTTCCAGATCAATCTTCTCTTCAATTCAAATCACCTTAAACCCTAATTAATCTTATTTTTATTGTATATTTTATTTATAAGAAGAATGAGTTGATTATTATGAATTGTAATTCTAATTGCAAAAATGTTACGGTATGTTCATGTAAATTAATTTATTAATTTTTAAAAAAGATTTAATAATCACGTGCAGAACGCAAGAAATTGACTAATGGAGAAGGTCTAATTTTCACTAGTATCAATACTCAATAGTCTTCGTCGCAAGTGAGGTTCTTTAATGATCTAAAAAGTCTTCCTACTATTTATATCCCACATCATGTTGAAGGGTTGATGGCATTTTCCGCCAATGTGAGACTAATTCCACACGTCTCAAGAATAGTGCAAATATATATTAGAAGATTAAATGAAGTGCTTGATTCGATAAGTTAATTTAGACGTACTTTAATTCATTTTCATTTCTTTAGATCGAAATAGAAACTCTTATCCAAACATTGGTCCCTCCCAAGATTCTTATCTTGTTCCATTGGTGACGATTCTAAAGACAAGTTCCCCTATTGAATACTATTTTTAATTAAAATTAGCCTTGTTCTCCTACAAAAAAAAAAAATGGCCTCGTTCTTGTGATTGAAAGACAAATATAAGAATAGCTTTTGTAAGAATAAAACATGGAGTCTTTTGGGGTCGACGGACAGGGACGGGGCATTTATTTGGTTGGTTGGGTGGGTATTGTTTCTCTTCATGTACCAATCTATTTTTTTTTTTTTGCTGTAATAAAATAAAATCTCATTCCTATCAAGAGGAAGAAAAAAGAAATAAAAAAAAAATAATAATAATAATGGAGTCTTTTGTTGGCATTTGTATAATCATTTCTCAACTTTATCCAGTCTCAAATCCCTCTTTAAGCCCATGTTTAAAACAAGGAAAAATAAATTTATCAAAGATAAGACATTTGGCCAATAAACCAAACACGATGTCGACTCCGAGACTTGAGATTATGCGTCACTAAGGTTGGAGATAGTGATTTGTTTCAGTTAGGAAATTGATTGTGTATACCATAACTTCTCCATTGATTGTGTATACCATAACTTTTTCATTGATTGTATAAATCTTTTCTTGTATCACATAAGTTTTTATGTATATTATTTTGTAGGCTCTATAAATAAGAGCATCCTGTTTGTATATAATTTTCCCTGTTCTACCATAATCAATACAATTCCTATTACATTTACATGGTATCAAAGCCCCAGCCTCTAGGTTAGTTTTATTTGGGGGTTAATCCCAATCCGTTGACGTCTGCAATCGGTCATGATTCCGTTGTTCTCTGTTTGCCCGTTTGCAGTTTGTTTGACTCTCATCTAGCGAATACGAGATTTATCCGTGTGAAATCGGTGTTGCGTGTCTCCTACGCCTCCTAGTTCACACCTTTGCAAATGCACACCGGCTCGTGTTCGTGCCTTAGTTCGCATGTTCTACTTGTCCTCCCGTGTGCAAGTCGTCATCCGCGTGTACTTCTACTAAGTGTTTTGTTCATTTGTGGGAGAAGCCCGTAACATCTATTTCCATGGGCCTCTATCAACTGCTTGCCTACACCAGCACACAGCAACAACCTTGTCAACATGAAAAAATTAAAAAAAAAAAGAATGTTGCTACTTTTGCATCATGGTAATGTGTCGTATGTCTTATCCGATCCCATGCTTCTCTCTAATCTGATTTCACTCACCCATGCAACTCTGCCTATACGACCTCTACCCATGCATCTTGTCATGACGTCTCTGTATGTCGTCCACACGTTCTGCATGTCTTGCCTATTAGCTGCAATGTTATTATAGATTTACCCGTCTTGCTTGTTTGCCTACTTGTGTAAGCCAATCTCGTGTGATCTTGCCGTTACCTACGTATTATACATTGTCGAGTATAGTCCGTGACGCTTGTTCGCTACAATACTATTGCAGATCTGTCTGTTCTGCCTGCCCGTTTATCAATTCTGTCCGTGATCACTTGCATCCGTTCGTCGCGATCTAATGTCCGTACGCAGAATTGTCGCTGACTAAGTGTATCTTCATCTTAATCGTTTTCAAACTCAAGTGGTTTTGTTGCCACCACCTTAAATTGAAGGGGGGTGATAGGAAACTAATTGTATATATCATAACTTTCCCACTGATTGTGTAAGTCTTTCTTGTATCACATAAGTTTTCATGTATATTATTTTGTAGGCTCTATAAATAAGAGCATCTGTTTGTATACAATTTACCATGTTTTAACCTAATCAATACAAGTCCTATTACATTCACAGTTTCTTTGATGGGCATGCTTTATTAGGGCTGGCAAAATGTGCCCGGTCCCGTTTTGCCCGTTTTGTTCGGTCCCGTTTTAAACGGGACCGGGCAATTTTTTTTTTTGACAAACATACGGATCGGACAATATTTTTTGTCCGTTTAAAAATACGGGACCGGTCCGGGCAAAAATTTAAAAAAAGCAAACCGTTTTGTGATTAATTTGAAGGGTATATTTGTAATTTCACTGTTAAAATTGTGTCATGAACTTTTTTATGTAGTTGTTGTTGATGCATGAGGTGAAGATATACTTTGATAATTTGAATTTTGGACTATTGAGAATTTGAGGTGATATCTCTTTTTTTTAAAAAAAAACTTTTGTGATGTTTATATTGGAAATTAAAAAATTGTGATATTATGTATTTATTTTTTGGTAATTGGTGATTTGTAGTTGTAGACTTGTAGTTGTAGTTGAGGGTTTTTTTTTAAGATAATTGATAAACAAAATATTTAATCATCTTTAAAAAAAAAACGGGCAAAACGGGTCCCGTATGTTTTACAAACATACGGGACTGGACAAAAAAATAGTGCCCGTTTTGAAAACGGGACCGGGACCGGGCACCAAATTTTTGGATTTTTAAAATAGGTGTCCAGTCCCGTTTTTGTCCGTTCTCGTATTTTTGCCAGCCCTATGCTTTATTTTGATTGAGAATCTCTTTTTTATATGAAGAGGCACAACTACCTAGTTATAGAAAACTCATACGTGGGAACAATACTCTCATTACATCATCTCTCAAAAATATCTGGTAATTAAACGCAAAGGACACGAAACAAAAGTATGTATTCCAATTGTATATAGCCAGCCAAACGCTACTCGATTTCCTTCATGATTAATGTGAACCAATCACTTCAATTAGTCTAGATCGATCTTCTAAAACTCACGAGTGAAGTTTTTAAATGAGATTTTTAATAGGAGACCTCTAGTTAAGAAATATTGATTTTTTTTTAACTTTAATATGAGTCAAACTCACGACATCAAATTCCAGGAAGCACATAAAAATAAATAAAAAATTAAAAAATGCAACCACACTAACTTCATGAACAGCTCACCGTGGCCGACGCGTGATGCTTTTGCAATGCAAAGACATCGTTAGTGCATGCTTTAGGACTAGAAGAATGCGGAAGGTGCTATTCCACTGTTCTCTATTTTTTTCTACAAAAAATTAACAATTGTGGGTGTTCCACATTTTTTTTGGCATTCAGGCATCCTATATTCATATTGAAGTTGATGGTAGAATTTGATTACACGTATGATATTGCTAAACGAACAGATATATTCATATTGAATGTAATAACTACAAGGAGGAAAAAAAGAAAAAATGCTACTAGCTCTTATGTGCTTTAAGCATACAAATGTTGTTAACGTCATAATCAACAATTTTTTTAAAAAAAAGGCGGAAGGCCATGAATTGAATTCAAAGTAAGTAAATGACAAGTTGGATCCAATTAAACCTCAAACATGGGAATACTCAGGCAGCACAACATGGATCATGATGGCTTCAAAGAAGTCTTCTTATTGGAAAAAAAATAGGAATCTAGGCAAAAAGTCCCAATATTCTCCCAAACATGCCTTCCACACGTGGTAATCACTATCCAAGGACCCTAGCAATTTTGCCACACACTTAATGTTGGAACTTGAAAAATGTTTCAAGTAAATTTTGAATAGAAAACATGTTTAGTCCCACATTGCTCACTTCAAAGAGTACAAACTCTTTATATACAAACATCTACTCTAAAGATTTGCTTTAGAGAAACCCAATGGATAGAGTCCAAATTGGCACCCATTGGGTAATAGGTGTAAATATATATATATATATATAAATAAATATATATATATATATATATAATAATATTTAAAATCAAAGATAGGGCCTTGGGCCTTGGGGCTTTGGGCTTAGATTTGTTAAGCCTTGAAAAATCAAATAAAGTTTTATTTTATTTTTTTATTTTCGAAATTAATTATTGGTAGTTAATTTTTGTGAACAGATGTGACTGTTGTGAACAGGTGTTTTATTTTATTTTTTATTTTCGAAATTAATTATTGGTAATTATTTTTTGTAAACAGTGTGATTTGTTGTGAGCAGTGTGGACTATTAAATATGTTATTTTGAACAATCACATTGGTTTGAACCAAAGTGCCTCAAGTTCTATTTAAGTAGAACTAAAACACTGGAAAAACATAGAATTTTCGGATTTCGTTTTTTACTGAGAGAGAAGGAAAATCACAGTTTGGCAGACTTTTGAACTTGGTGATTTTTGGTTCGAAAGGGCATCCGGTTGTATCCTGGGGCGAGATCTTTGAAGAAAATTCAATCACCGAATTCAAGAAATTTCTGTCTTAGGACATTGCTTCATGTGCAGCCTCCTCCTTAGAAATTTATTTTGATTGATTCTGTTATTAAATATTTGTAGAATTTCTTTATTCATATATATAAGTATCATTATTTATTGTTCCGGACAACACTTAAGTGCATTAATGGGCATGTGCCTAATTTAGGCATAAGTGAAAGTTTTGTGCTTCAAGAGGCCAGGCAAAGCAGGACTATATAGGAGAGAGAATTGAAGTCACTGTTGAAAGTGGCTTGTGCTTTCACCTCCTCCTTAAGCTTCCTAGTTCACACACACCACATATATATGGAATTAATGTTGATTTCGTTGTCACTCACTCACTCACCACTCTTTTAGGGCAGGCCAACAAAGTTCCCACTGCTTGGTTTTACTTTAATTTAAGGGACAGTTATATTTATGAAAGCACAAGAATCTTTTTGAATCTTTGCTTTGAATCAATAGGCCATTTTGAGTCTCATATTTCGCCCTATTAGGACCTACACACCTCCATTTACTTTCACACTATAACAAGCCAATCTCCACCGACGGATTAATTGTATTAACAGAAAAAATGTGTCTTCCCTATTATGAATAAGTATTTCTCCATAATGTACATGAGATGGAATCAAAGAAGTTAAGCCCATGAAGTGGCACCACACTCCAACCAACTCCACTAGCTCCACTAGGCTGAACTCGTAATTGTGCAGCGGGCTGTGCTTCTTTAAAGCACACTAGTACATAGGTTAGTTATTAGTACACTGATTTTGTGACGATCCTAATTTAATATAAAATAAGATATACCATGTTTGTGGGTATTTATTTCTGATATTAGAAAACCCTAAATACTTATAGCAGGTGGGCCCACTCTCATTTTAAAACTTACAAACAGTTAAGGAAAACTGATTTAAATCCTTGTTACTAGGAATGAAGAGGATTTTTAAGATCTAAATTTATCCCTTATTAAATAAAAGGAGAACTTGGGTGTGTGAGAAAGAGTGCACACAAGTGACCGAGAGAGGGAAAGAAAATGCAGAGAAGTGGAGAAGAAGAACGAGAAGTGGTTTTTGGGTTTTATCTTGATTAGGGAAACATCTCCTTTAATGTCTACAACTTGAGTTTGCTTGTGTTTGATTTCGTTGTCCGATTTTCGAGTTGAGCTTTTTGATATTTTCTTACCGAGTTAAGATTTTACATCAACAAGATGGATCTATAGGTCTAATGGTTGATTTTCAAGTCAAGGATTTGGTTTAAAAAAAAAGAAAAAAAAAGAAAGATGCAGAGAGAAAGAGAAGGGGATGAGCATGTATCCCCCACTCCAATATGGGTCTGGGAGTGACCCAGGTTCAACTAGTTCGTTAGGCTGATCAGACCCAACACACAACTGCGCTGTTAGGCAACACAGTTGTGTGTGCGAAAGAGTGGGGGACGCACATGTGTGTGATTCCCACCCGGGTCGCCCTGGGACTGGGCCGAGTTTGACCCGGACCCAGTAGGGCAGTTGGGTCAGTCCAAATCTAGTTGCCTAACGCAACTAAACAATTTTAAAATTAATAAAATAAATAAATATAAAAATGAAAATAAATAAATAAAAACAGTAACCAAATAAATTAAATAGTGGACTTTCAAACATCAATGTAGAGGGAAGTTTTCGAAGTGTTTTTGAATTCGTATCTCAGGATTTTTGAAAATAAATGCAATTATCGAAACTCGAGTTTGATGTGTAATTAATCAATATTTAATTGGTTTAGATTTACACGATTTTGGAGTACTCTCATGAGTGCCAACTAAAGATTTGAAAATTAGTGTACCAGGTAAATTGGGATTTAAGTTATTGGTTTTATGATTATTTGCCACTCTACTAGACTATATGATAGAAATCATGTAAGTAAGTCATGTAAGTAGATCGGGGTGCATTGTTAGACATTGTATGAAGACAACTTAGTGGAGCTCGCTAGGAGTCCTTGCACTAGATGCTACTAGATCGACTAGGAGTTCGGGACAGTTGGACCGTACAAGGGAGAACAACATAGGGCAACTTGCCCAGAATGAATATTTAATAATTGAAAATAAGAATAAGATTCAATATTCTCAATAAATTTTGGTAGTAGGTGTTATGTCCAGTTAGACGAGATGTGGACTTGGTGATAAGCGAATCTTGCACAGTGTAAGGGAATGGAGTGTTGACACCGCTACGGCCATAGTAGGGCCAATCTTCACGAACTTTAGTGTGTTTGAGAAGTTTATCACAGTAGCTCATACATGTCTAGCATTTGCACATTTTGATGCATTGTTAAATGCTTCGTTTATATACTTTCTTGTTTATTCTTTTCGTCATATTAAATATTTGCAAGTCATGCATTTTATTTAATTTTGCATTTACTAAATGGAATGTTCATAATGCCCATAACTTAACTCGACTTACTAAGCATCGTTGAACCCCTTTGTGCTCACCCAATATTTTTTCCCACAGGTTCTTCGTCGATGATTGATAAGGGGAAAGGAGTAGCTCAGACTGTCTAGAGGAGTTTTCTGTTTGTTGAATTGGTATGGTTCGGGATCGAACCTTTACTTGTTTTTATTTATATTTATTATCATGGGATGAGAACTTGAATAAGTTGAACTAGAGGTATTTTTCTAGTTGAGAACTTTTGAGAGTTATTATTGGCCTTTATGTCAAAACTTTGATTAAATTTTATTTAATAATATTTCGTTGCGATTATGATTCATTGATTAAAGTTCAATTGATGATAAATGATAGTGAGTTAGTGTTGATAGAAGGCTTACTAGTTTGATTCATAACTCAACGACAAAGTTGGTTGGCGAGTTATGGATCAGGCTAGGCCAATCGAGATTCATCTGGAAAATGGGTCCTAACAACGTGTTATCGGAGAGGTTAAAACATAAATTGTGAAAAGTTAAGATACCAATAATGTTGGTATTGGAGGCTAAGCTTAATGCCTAGGGAAAGATATAAGTTGAGAAAAATCTTAGATAACAGTTTATTAAAAGTTGAAAAGTAAAGAAAGATTATTTTGAGAACAAATTCAAGAACCTAAGTAATTAATAAGAGTTTTAAGAAATGTCTAAGTTGGGGAGGGGAAATTAGAAACTTTATTATAATACTTTTGCTCAAATGTATATATTATATCGGATAGATATAGGCTCATAAATGTTATGATGAGACCAGAGATACGAGGAAGCGCATCGACTCTCGTACACTAGACTTATGAGAAAACAGTGAAGAGTGTGCTTCACTACGAGGAGACAATGAGAGGAAGCAACGAGCTCCAAATTTCAGTACAATCAAACCAGGGTTAGGGTAAAGGAAGTGGAGACAAGAGTTTCTCAAAACGTCCACAATATAAGAGGTATGGAATGGACGACTAGATAGTGGCAGTTTCAGCAGCACCGACTGTCATTATGTAAGCCATGAAACTGCTAAAGGCACCAGAAACTCATGTGAGTCTAGGGTCTGGAAGCAGGCGGCAAGTGCCACAGGTAGGACAGCCAGAGTTTCTGGCATACGTACTTGATTTAAGTGCGGGAGGCAGAGTCACTACTAGAGTCAATGCCCGAGTGTTTCGGCGACATCAGTGGGCAGTATGGCCTAGTCGATCAGAGGACAAATGAAAACGGTAACAGAGTCAGATTGAGACATAGCTATCAACCCATTGAAGATATGAACTACTTGTCTTGAGCACCGCAGTGAGTGAGAAAATATACCTAAATCTTATTTGTCGAGACTGTGTGGTCAATATTGGTAAGCATGACCTACCCATGGACTTTAGAGTTTTGGAGTTTCTTGATTATGATGCATTGTTGGGAATGGATTGGCTTGACGCTTATTACTCCCACATTGATTGCTTCTGCGAAATAGTCATTCTTAAAGTCCCAAATCTACCTCTATCTTTATTCAGAGGCGGAATACCTCCTCGACACACCATCCAAGGAAAAGTGGCGACCATTCAGGAGATTGAACGAATGATGGGAGTACCACTTTAGAAAAAGAAGGTAAAGAAGATGAGATACAAAAGATACTAATTGTGTGAGAATTCCTAAAGGCATATCCCTCCGATCTACTGAGTATTCCTCCACATAGAGAGATTGAGTTTATCATCGATTTTATTTCCGGAACGAAACCGATATTCATACCTCCTTACGTATAACACCTAAGGAGTTGCAGGAGTTGAAAATCCAATTGGAAGAGTTGTCAGAACAAGGTTCCATAACCCTAAGTATGTTACTTTGGGGTGTTTCAATATTATTTTGTAAAGAAGAAAATATGGGAGTATGAGAATGTGTGTAGACTATTATCAGATGAATGAAACAACTGTAAGAAACAAATATACATTGCCGAGAATTGACGATATATACAACTAGATAAGAGGAGCTAGATTTTTCTTAAAGATTGATCTAAATTCAGGGTATCATCAGCTAAGGATCAGAGAGGAAGATGTTTCAAAGACGGCATTCAGTATGAGATATAGTCACTTCGAGTTTATTGTTATACCCTTTGGACTGATAAATGCGCCTGCAATGTTCATGGATCTCATGCATCATGTATTTCAACTTTATCTAGATCGGTTTGTCATTGTTTTCATTGATGACTTAATAATATACTCTAAGTACCAGGAAGAGCACGGGATGCATTTCAGAATTACATTACAGACATTGAAGAACCACATATTGTACGCTAAGTTCAGTAAGTGTGAGTTCTGGGCGATAAAGGTGAAGTTCTTGGGACATACCATCAGTACAGAAGAAGTGACAGTTGATTGTGATAAAGTTAAGGCAATGATTGATTGGCTTAAACCAAGTTCAGTGACAGAGATCAAAAGTTTCTTGAGATTTGTAGGTTATTACAGAAGATTTGTTAATTTTCTAGCATTGATGCCCTGTTGACACAACAAACACGGAAGAATGTACCATTCGATTGGAATGATAAGTGCAAGAAGACTTTTGTAAAAGTGAAGCAAAAATTGACCACCGCCTAGTGTTGACACTACCAGAACCAGGGGCGGTGCTAACGGTTTATACAGATGCTTCAGGGACCAGACTTGGTGGAGTATTGATACAAGATGAGAAGGTGATAGCCTATGCATCTCGACAACTTAAGATCCATGAAAAGAATTACCCGATTCACGATCTCGAGTTGGGAGCAGTTGTCTTTGCCTAGAAGATTTGGAGACATAATCTTTATGGCAAAAAATTTACCGTCTATTCAGATCACAAGAGCTTGAAGTACCTTTTTACTTAGAGTGAGCTGAACATGAGACAGAGGAGATGACTCGAATTTATGAAGGACTACGATTTCAGCTTAGAGTACCATCTAGGGAAGGCAAATGTAGTGGCAGATGCTTTAAGTAGACAGAGACATGTAACGGAGACAATTACTTCATTGACGACACGAGAGTACCAACTACTTGAAGATATGTTGTTGTTAAGCATTCATAATGACTTGTCAGGAACTCAGTGTGTGCACAGTTAAGAGCCGAGTCAGAGACCATTACTAGAATCATCGAGTGTTAGAAGAGAAACTCAGAGTATGTGTATTACAAGGCTTGGGCTAACAATGCAGAGTATCCAGATTGGAGGGAGTTGGCAGATGGAGCTATGAAGTATAGAGACAGATTATGGATCCTTGCTCAGGAAGAGTTGAAAGAAGAACTACTTCGGGATTCACACAAGTCCAAATACACCATTCATCCAGGAGGTAACAAGATGTTTAGAATATGAAGTTATCGTATAGGTGATCGAAAATGAAGGACAATATTGCAGAGCATATTAGGAGATGTGATACATGTCAGTAGGTAAAAGCAGAGCATTAGAGACCAGGTGGTCAGTTGCATCCGTTACCCATTCTTAAGTGGAAGTGGGAACACATCTCGTTGGACTTTTTCGTTGGTTTTTCGAAATCACATAAGGGAAATGATGATATTTGGTTCATAGTAGATCGTTTGACCAAATCAGCTCATTTTCTACCCGTAGCTACCCAAGACACACTTGAGAAGCTGAGCAAACTTTACATATATTGATTAGATTGTGAGGTTGCATGGAGTACCAGTATCCATCGTTTTATATCGAGATCCTCAATTCTCATTAATGATGTGGCAAGGTTTGCAGACACAGTTGGGTTCTAAGGTACACCTTAGCACAACATTTCATCCTCAGACATATGATCAGACGGAGTATACTATACAGACTTTAGAAGATATGCTCAGGGATTGTGTGTTAGATTTTGGGGGCAATTGGGAGAAATAATAGCTACCAATCAAGCATTGGGATGGCTCCTTTCGAAACACTTTAGGTAGACCATGTCGAACTGAGGTTGGCAAGACATCTTTATTGGGACCAAAGTTAGTGCATGACTATATAGAGAATATTAAATTGATCTGATAACGCATGGGAGCAGCATAGGACAGGCAAAAACATTATACAGACAAAAAACGCAAGACCGTCGTGTTTGAGAAGGGTGAATGGGTACTATTGAGGGTCTCCCCACGAAAAAGGCACCAAAGGTTCGGGATCAAAAGAAAACTTGCGCTAAGATTCATTAGGCCATTTAAAATCACTGAGAAAATTGGTCCAGTAGCATATCAGTTTGAGCTCCCTCAACAATTAGCACCAGTGCACAACGTCTTTCATGTCTCGATATATATTAAGAAAGTCGTTCTCAAATGCACCGCGGACCTATGATTGGACTTAGTTCGAGCTACAGGAAAATGTCCCCTATAGCGAGCAGCCAGTCCAGATCTTAGATAGGAAGGTTCAGGTGCTCAGAAGGAGGAGGATACTGCCGGTGAAAGTGAAATGGCAATTTCACGATGACAAGGAAACGACTTGAGAACAGGAAAGCTATATGCGTGAATACTTCCCAAATTTATTCTAAATAAAGGAATGGTTTACTTTTAAATTTCGTAGACGAAATTGCATAAGTTTGGGAGATTGTGACAATCCTAATTTAAAACAAAATAAGACATACCATATTTGTGGATATTTATTTCTCACATTAGGAAACCCTAAATACTTATGGCAGGTGGGCCCACTCTCATTTTAAAACTTACAAACAGTTAAAGAAATCTGATTTAAATCCTTATTACTAGGAATGGAGAGGATTTTTACGATCTAAATTTATCCCTTATTAAATAAAAGGAAAATGTAGGTGTGTGAGAAAGAGTGCACATAAGTGCTCAGGAGAGGGAAAGAAGACATAGAGAAATGGAGAAAAAGGGCGAGAAGGGGATTTTAGGTTTTATCTCGATTAGGTAAACACCTCCTTTAATGTCTACAACTTGAGTTTGTTTGTATTTGATTTCGTTATTCGATTTTCGAGTTTAGTTTTTTGATAATTTCCTACTGAGTTAAGATTTTACATTAACAAGATGGATCAATAGGTCTAATGGTTGATTTTCAAGTCGAGGATTTGGTTTTTAAAAAAAGAAAAAAAAAATGCGGAGAGAAAGAGAAGGGGGATGCACATGTATCCCCCACTCCAATATGGGCTTGGGAGTGACCCAGGCCCAACCAGTTAGTTAGGCTGATAAGGCCCAACACACAACTACGCTGCTAGGCAACGCAATTGTGTGTGCAAAAGGGTGGGGGACGCACATGTGTGCGATTCCCACCCGGGTCACCCTGGGACTGGGTCGGGTTTGACCCAAACCCAGTAGGGCAGCTGGGTCAGTCCAGACCCAGCTACCTAACTCAGCTACATAATTTTAAAATTAATAAAAAATATAAATATAAAAATGAAAATAAATAAATAAAAACAGTAACCAAATAAATTAAATAGTGGACTTTCAAATATCAATGTAGAAGGAAGTCTTCGAAGTGTTTTTGAATTCGTATCTCGGGGTTTTAAAAAATAAATGTAATTATCGAAACTCGAGTTTGATATGTAATTAATCAATATTTAATTGGTTTAGATTTACACGATTTCGGAGTACTCTTATGAGTGCCAACTAAATATTTGAAAATTAGTGTACCAGGTAAATTAGGATTTAAGTTATTGGTTTTATAATTATTTACTTCTCTACTAGACTATATGATAGAAATCATGTAAGTAAGTCATGTACGTAGATCGGGTGCATTGTTAGACATTGTATGTAAACAACTTAGTGGAGCTTGCTAGGAGTCCTTACACCAGATGCTACTAGTTCGACCAGGAGTTCGGGATAGTTGGACCATACAAGGGAGAACAACATAGGGCAGCTTGCCCAGAATGAATAATTAATAATTGAGAATAAGAATAAGATCCAATGTTCTCAATAAATTTTGGTAGTAGGTGTTATGTCCAGTTAGACGAGATGTGGACTTGGTGATAAGTGAATCTTGCACAGTGTAAGGGAATGGAATGTTGACACCGCTACGGCCATAGTAGGGTCAACCTTCACGAACTTTAGTGTGTTTGAGAAGTCTATCACAGTAGCTCATACATGTCTAGTATTTGCACATTTTGATGCATTGTTAAATACTTCGTTTATATACTTTCTTGTTTATTCCTTTCGCCATAATAAATATTTGCAAGTCATGCATTTTATTTAATTTTGCATTTACTAAATAGAATGTTCATAATGCCCATAACTTAACCCGACTTACTGAGCACCGTTGAACCCCTTTGTGGTCACCCAACATTTTTTCCCTACAGATTCTTCATCGATGATTGATAAGGGGAAAGGAGTAGCTTCGACTGTCTAGAGGAGTTTTCTGTTTGTTGAATTGGTATGGTTCGGGATCGAACCTTTACTTGTTTTTATTTATATTTATTATCATAGGATTGGAACTTGAATAAGTTGAACTAAAGGTATTTTTCTAGTTGAGAACTTTTGAGAGCTATTATTAGCCTTTATGTCAAAACTTTGATTAAATTTTATTTAATAATATTATGTTGCGATTATAATTCATTGATTAAAGTTCAATTAATGATAAATGATAGGAGTTAGTGGTGATAGAAGGCTTACTAGTTTGATTCATAACTCAATGATAGAGTTGATTGACGAGTTATAAATTGGACTAGACTGATCGGGATTCATCTAAAAAATGGTTCCTAACAGATTTCATATGGATACATGCATTACATATGGTTAAAATTTGCATCTGCTACTAAGCCAAATATTTAATTTGGACTGAAAAATTAACAAGTCAAACAGAGCCGCTTGTCCGTCATGGTGAAGAATCCAACAAAGCAAGAGATTCCAGTAAGCATATCAAATACATAGAGATGAAATTTTAAATTTTAATTAACTTGGAAGTTTTGGTCGGCTGGGAGATCCTCTATGAATGAATAATATATGAACTTATATATGATGTATGGGCCAGTCCCTATCCCTTGCTTTCACCCCCTTTTATTATTCTTTTACATGTATACATACATACAAAAATATTGTTATTGTACTTTATTTAGTGAATCAAGTCATCTAGGTCTATGTTACCGTCAGGATCACAATAAGAAAAACAAAAAATAGGGTTGGAATCTAGAGTATTACCACATATGCTCAAGTATTGTTTAATATCACAATAATAATTTTATACAATTTAGAAATGGTACATGATTGATGAAGACATATTCAACAACACTAACAGTCAACTAACTGTCAGTGTTGAGTTAACTGCCTACCCTTGCTTTGCTCCTTTTTAGATAGCCTTTCGATGTAGTATTCCAAATTTCTTTGATCATGCATCAAGATGTGTGTTTGCATGTCACGATGTCCATCCAAAGGACTATTATAACTGTGTGCTAAATCACAGTGCCGAAATTTTGTCAACCTACTTTAGAACTATTTGATGTTTAATAATAGTTGTAGAGGATTTGAAACCAAAAACTAGTATGTTGAGTCACAGCCTACTGTGTGTAAACTGGAAAGTAAGCTTTTGTGGGGGTGTTTGAAGTCACTTTCAAAGGATCAAATATTACTTTCATATGATCTTGAAGTTTTAATCAAGTAACCATCATGAACTAACTACAAACAGGTACATAAGAAGCTTTACAGTAAGCTTGGTCTACCTAGA
Source organism: Stephania japonica (assembly GCA_039657345.1). NCBI lineage: Eukaryota > Viridiplantae > Streptophyta > Magnoliopsida > Ranunculales > Menispermaceae > Stephania > Stephania japonica. The sequence goes on along the minus strand of CM077560.1, from coordinate 43,753,353 downwards.
TATTTTTATGTCCACACCACGCCTTAGAATTTGATATAATATAAGGCTTTGTGAAAGGCACTTTGATATTATTTTACTTATTAATATATACCTATAAAGTTGATTTGGTTAAGTTTGATGGGTGGGGTGAAAATTAATTAGGTGGTGAGAGAGGCCGGAAGAGTTGAAACAGCAGCCCTCTTGATTTATAGCTTCAAGCCCAAGAAATAAAAGGTACAAAGACAAAGATTGATTAATATTGATAGTGATTCATATATTGGAATTTTCTGTTTGATGGGCACAGAGGTAGCAAGACCAGACTTGTTAAATTAACTTAATTTACTTCGACCCAAATTCATAGATATTGACGTAATATTGACAATTTGACACCATCAATGACGATTCATGATATGATTAATGTACTCTAATGACACTAATAGGTTGATATACGGTGACTCACTTTGGATATTCACTTAGACACGCCTTAAAATGCGAGTCATAGTTGCATCAAACAACGCCAACAAGTGGGTGCACCTAAGTCGGTATTCAAAGTGGGTCTACATCATTTTCCTTAGTTTAAATCACTTATCGGTGATGGATATTTTTCTGGATGAAGGTTATATCTAGAATTAATTGGTGTTCTATTTGTTTCAAAAAAATAAAAAAGATTTTGGCCTTCTATTTAATCAATTACGTGTATTTTTACTTTTTTGATAAGAAAGAAGCAACTTGTCCTCACAAAAGTTCGAATACATGACCTAGCAATTACTCCCAAAACCCTTTATCAAATTATTATGCCACCTAATTTGTCAGTATCAATTACATATATAATTAATTACTGCTCCAAAGATTGAGACACCGCTTCTACTAAATCTCGCGCAGTGTAATGTACATGTGATAAACATACTAGTTTGGAATACGAAAAATCTGTTTCGACTCTTAGAGTCCGAACTCATAGGGAGTTTTTTAAATTTTTATAAATATCAAAGGAGAGTTATAAGTTGTTATTTCAAAGTTATTTATTGCTTGAGGATGACTTTGAAATAAAAAAATTTAAAAAACTTTCTAAAAGTCCGAACTCTAAGAGTTCAAATAACACTACTCTTTGAAATATACTTCAAGCATAGCCACAAAAAGTTGTCTACTTGTAGAAGGTATGGAAATCGAAACCACTACTAAAGCAACTATTAGTTAGTGGTGATTGATGATTGTTGGTTAATTATATTTAACTACAAAAACACGTAAATTAAATATTACAAAAAGTAAACAGTGAAAAATCGGTGTAATTACAAATGATTTCATCACCTTGAAGATATTAGGTTAGGAGCGCCGCTCCTTATATTAGGGCCTGATAGTGATCGAACATAGAATAGTCTGTGTGATTGGTGTTAGATAACACGGGAAGCCAATAAAAAAGAAAGAAAGAAAGAAAAGTAGAAAGAGACCTTCATTAATTTAAGGGAGCGGCTAAACGAACCCCATTAATTGGTAAATGTACCCCAGTTTTGAACTTTTACTTCATGTACCCCATTTTTTTTCTTAAAATTCCAAAAATACCCTTGCTTAGTGTACCCCACTTTTTTACTTCGTGTATATAACGACCCTCAAATTTAATTGGTGACACGGTCGTGTCTTTTACAGGACCATGACCTACCATCGTGATATATCATATTACTCAAGCCTCGGAAGTTGAAACTAAGGTATATTTTATTTTTTTTGTAATGGTTGTATTATTATTTATACCCAAATGAGAACACTGTATGTCCTAGCACGTAGTTTTCGTTTATAAATCGCTACGGATTTCTGTATGAGATTCGGCTAGGAAAAAACAAAAATTTATGGTATAAAACGGATAATTAAACACCGAAAAATGATAATTAGTGAATTATCAAAAATAATAAATAATTAAATAAAATATGAGAGCAAGGTTATGTCCGAGAATATACGCAGTGCGAGTTGAGAGTTGAAACGGGTCCGAAAAACATGTTTTGAGCAAGAAATGAGGTTGTTTTGAAGTTGGAGTCATTCATTGAAGTCAAGAATGTGTGTTAGAGTGGTTGGCTAGGTGAAAAAGGAACTACAAGATTTGCCTCGAGATCTGTGTGTGATGATATGACAAAAGTTGTATATATATCATCTTTTCTCTCTCCTCAATCCAATTTCATTTTTGTTCAAACATGAGAACAACGAGAGAGGTGTGGGTTTTGTAGGATTTCAGACACGTTGCGACGTCGAGGACCGACCGAATACACATAAAAAGGAGAGATCTTCACTCCTTGTATGTTAATCTATATTTTGGGGGTTTTCATCGCGATGATTTCGGACGAATTTTCGAAAAAAATGTTGGAAAATGAATTTGGATGATGAATTTTGAATAAATTAGGTGTTTGATTGATGAGTTGATGGTTGGTTTATAGTTTTGAAGTGAATTGGGATTGTTGGGGAATTTTCAAAGAATTTTAGGATATTTTCGAATCGGGGTGTTTTGTCAAGGTTTCGACGGAATGGGAGTTGAGTTATAAATTGTTTTGGACGTCCCGAAGGTTTGGGATAGACTCGAAATGCGGCGACACGAGCTCAGACTTCGAGAAACCCTGGAATAGGTGTTCTGTTGAACACGCCGCGAGGGACACCGTGAGAAGTATCTCCCACGGCGTCACTCATATATGCCTCGAACAGAGGGTAACCAACGAAAAACAGGAAAGACGTCGTGGGGACGCCGTCTAGAACAAATGGTCACGGCATCACCAACATACGAGTTGGGAAGAGTGTCTCTTCTCTACCCTGTGGAGACGCCGCCCAGGCCAAAGACATCACGGCGTCTTGGCGGCATGACACTGTTCACAGAGACTAAATTTTTTAAAAATTTCAGAAAATTTTAGGGATCTCTCGGGTATCCAATTGGGTTCAAATACGACCCAATACCCTAGAAATCAACCCAATTACACTAATTAAATTATTATGAAAAATTGAGTAAATTAGAAAGATATTAATAGGATTTGTAAAATTGGTTAATTGACAGATTTTGAGAATTCGTGAGGATAGTTTAGAGGTACGCGAGGATCAGAGACTTGCGGTTAGTCGAGGTACGTTATCGTACGATTGTAAGCCAGATAGGAAATATGCATTAATTCATTATCCATTTATTGTAAATTATATTGAATTGAGCTTTTATTGAAATTTCATTCTTATTTTATTGGTTGAGTGTTATAGCATAAGTGTGTTGCGAAGTACTCTTCGGTCCATATGAGTGGGTAAGCGTGAATACTTCTGCGGTTGTGTTGTTCCACCCCACTAATAGCGGGTTATACCCTGAGTACTGAATTGTTTAGACGATGCGGTGTCTAGAGCTTGTTGGTCACTATTGTGACTTAAAATGTGGTGCTACTGTACTGCATTAATTTTGACTACTTATGGGCCTTCGTTGATACTACGGACACTCAAATTTTCGTTACTAAGCTTGTCAGTCTGTTTATCATGTTATCTGTTATTCTTTCTACTTTTCAATACTGCATGATATTTGGACTGTTTATTTGAAATTTTGAATTACTGTTTAGTTTCTTCTAACATTACTTTCTCTTTTTTAAGCACTCACTGTCTAGTTTGTGACAGTAGTGCAGATAGAGATATAGGTGAGACGAGCAAGAAGAAGGAGCTGATGCTATGTGATCTTCTCTGAGGACTCTCAGAGCGATCCCTTCCTTTACTCAGAGTAGGTTTTGTTCTTTTAACTGTGATTATTTTATATTATGTTTTTGTATAACACTGGGACATGTATTGGAATTTGAGAGACTAGGGATATCATGTATGATCGCTTTGTATAAATTTGATCACCAGATATGCATGTATTTATCCATTTCTTAGGGTTTCCATATGAGTAGGTTGTCCATTATTCCTGATTTCCATTTTATAGTTATAGTTGATTATAGTAATTTTTGCTGCAAATTTCCTGATAACTTTATAATCCTATAGCTTACGGATTTAAATGATTAACTAATGATGTATTTGAGAGTTTGAGGCTGACTAGGATGCGTAGACTTCGCGAGTAAGGACTCAGGGCCACGTAGACCTAGGCTAAGTGGGATCCAATTTTATGAGAAATTGGGGCCGTCAAAGTGTACCCCATCATCTTCACCCTCACCCCAATACCCTTGCCCTCGGATGTCGAACGAATAAAGCCGACACCTTTTCAGATGTGTTGAATGAAAAGGACTGACACCTCTTTAGAGATATCGGCCAACTTCAACCGTTAATACAAAGATAACTTGGTTTCAGTGGGTAACGGAGGGATCCGGCCGAAACTTTTTCAGAGGTGTCGGCAATGTTCATCCGACACCTCTTCATAGGTGTCAGCTATGTTACTCCGAAACCCACGAGCGACCAGAGCAAATAAAAAAACTTCAAAACTCTAAAAAAATACATGAAAATGACAAAAAATAGTGTGTTTTGCTCGGAATCACTTAATACTTTCAATTTCATCGAAACTTTATACCTAAAATGCAAGATTCACGCCTCAAATCAAAGCCCTATGCCCAAAAATAAATTCACAAACATAACGACTCAACAAGAAAAAAAAAAACCCAAAAAGACCTCAAAATTGGCAATAAAAGAGATGATAAATGTACACACGTCGTCCAATCCATGTCGTTTTGCTCGAATTTCGTCAGATTTGGCCAATTTTTTGCGAGGAGATTTGAGAGAGGTGACTGGGGTATGGAGTGAGTGAGGTGAGTGGGGTATGCTATGTAAAAACTCTTTTATATGGAAGGGTAGTTGAATAATTTCACAAAACTGGGGCATATTTAACAATTAGTGGGTTCATTTAGCCTCTCCCAACCTAATTATTTAACTCCATTGGATACAATTCTAGTCTAATATCTCGATGTATAGTATGTATATGAGGTCAATATAAAAACTTTCATCTCCAAGAAAACCCTAAAGACTAGTTCTCTTTATCCCTCTCCTTGTGCAGCTGGCGGCCTTCTCAATACCTCAATTCTTGTTGGAATATATAATCTCACATAGAAAAAAATAATAAGAGTTGGTGTGGTATATAAGTGGTGTAGATTGGATCCTAGCACAAACCAATTGGTTTTGTGCAAGATGGGCTCCAACTCATTTATATATCCACGTGTGTGTGTAGCCCAACACTCTCTGGGTCCATGGATTTTTATATGGTATCAGAGTGGAATGATCCTGGGCTACTATTTGATGACCTGGTTAGGCTAGCAATAAAGTCTAGACCCGTTTGTGAACTTATAGCCTATAATAGTGAGCCCAATGGTGTTTATACAGAACTCTAAGAATAGGTTTGTGTTTGGCAAGTGACAACTAGTCCAGGCCTAGCTGCACTTGAGGGGGTGAGGGGGAGTGTTGAAATATATAATCTCACATCAAAAAAATAACAAGAGTTGGTATGGTATATAAGTGGTGTAAATTGGATCCTAGCACAAGTCAATTGGTTTTGTGCGAGATGGGCTCCAACCCCATTTATATACCCACATGTGCGTGTGTGGCCCAACACTCTCTGGATCAAAGGATTTCGATAATTCTCTTATGTTTTTAAGTCTTAGGTTTGTATTAGTTTGTGTCTATCTCCCTTTTCCTTTCTCCCTTCTCTCTATTTCTATTCTCTTTTTCCCTTTTCCCTTTTTCTTGTCTTGTTTGTTGAGAAAAGGGGATTTAGAGTCGAAGATTGGAGATCTGTTACAAGAAGTGCAACAAAAAGAGCTTTTAGGAGTTTGGGCGATATAAGGGCCACACCTGGCCAGATTTGTTGATGTTCAAACAAGCTCCATTGATGGAGAACGATAGCGAAAAGGCGATGGAGTGCTACTGGAGGAGGAAAACATAATGTTGATCCTCACAACACTATGAATCTTGGTGCTTGTCCTTATACTCTCAACTCTATTTTGCCCTATTTTTTCTATTCCATCTTTTGAAGGAGAGGGTAAGGAGATGCTACGTAATGTTAAGGTGGAGCTAGATTGTGAAGAAGTTTTTGTGGTCTCTCTTCTGCTTATTATTTTATTTTTGTAAGCATTTTATTAAGGTTAGGGTTTGTATTTAGTAAAGTTGTTCTAGCTTTTAGGGTCAGTTTCCGTTCTCGCCTTCGCGCGAATGGTGCCACCGCTGTTGAGATTTATTTCTCATTAGTGGGTTTTGTTGTATTTTTTTAGTTATTTTGCTTGTGTTTTTTCTAGTAGGATTGTCTTCCCTTTGTCAAGGCTTCTATCCAAATTGTATCCTGTTTTTCTTCTTCATCATTCGTGCCTTAAAAGCCCCGGATGGTGAATGTTGTGAGACTTTATCACCTCTATTTTTCTCGTGGAGATCGGGCATTAACATTATATTATAGATGTAATGCAATTTATCGCACCCTGACAAAAAAATAAATAGGAAAATGATAATCTAACACACTTGGGGCGCACAGTTTATTTTTTTAACTCATTTATGATATTTTGTTAAATATGGAGCTCACGTATGGAGAGACAGGATTGAGTCATAAATGGTTATAGGCGCCTAAAATGTGTGAGATTATTATTTTCCAAATAAATAGTATCTCGATGTAAATCTAGTGGGTCCTGCCAATATGTTCCCGACAGTGTGTGAAAAAGTTGCGTCACCTATCATTTTCAGGAGAAGTTTCAAATCTCAAGCGACGGTCATAGAATACAACACGTGATGGCGGCTGCTGTCCGTTAATTTTCTTATTATTTTTTCACAAAGGACGAGAAAACGCATTCAACTTCTCATCAATTTTCCTCGTATTCTCACGAGATACCACACGATTATTTAGAGCTTGTTTAAATCTCAGGGATCAGGAATCAGCTACTCCCATAAGTCACTTAAGCGAGGTCTGGAGTGAGGTCTCGAGTTTAATTGGTCATAGGCTCGTTTCCTATCTAATCTAAATAGATTTTAAATTATCAACGAGTATTAGTTAGTCTGAGAAGTACTTTTATAAGTAAAAGGAAGTCGAAACAAAAATGCAAGTGATAAGATTATGGAAAGTCGCTCCAATCAAATCTTAATTTTTTGTTTTGATTATTTTTTGAATAATCTTCTCTTTAGATCAGTGGTGGTTCCAAATACATTATTTTTCACTCTATTTATTTAATAAAATATAGATTTGTTTAAATATAAGAAGATTGGTTTTATTCTGGTTACGACAACACTCTCTCAACAATTATTTATAGATTTTGTGCCTGTGTTGGGTCAGTATTTTCTTTATTTTCTTTTTATTGGAAGTGATTTTTGTCTTTGTTTATTGAAAGTCTTATATTTGCTTCCCTTATTAGAGGTTTAGCTTTATTTTATGTGGTTCTAGTAATGTTGTGTATTATCAATATACTTTTATTAGCACAAAAAAAAAGATGATTCTACGCCTGGTCTTATATCGAGTCATTGATGATTAAAGAAATTTCTATTTGACTGGAAAAAGAAAGTTGGTTTGAGTGGTAATGTACTTTGTTTCTCTTAAGTGATATCTCCAATTTTAGTCTTGCGGATGAAAAGATAAAAAAGGTTGTGATGGCCGCCTCAATATAGGGTCCACAATGCGTAAGTGAAACTACATGAGAAATTAAAAATATTTCCTCTGGTCAATAATATAAGTCGTTTTGACAAAAGCACACAAGTTAAGACAACCTTAATTACAAATATAATTTACATATATATTCTTTGACATTAAATAAATTGAAGAATTGAAAAATCATAATTGTTTGGATTGTACATGGGCAAAATGGGTAAAAAGGCAATAAATACACTCTTGAATTCTAAAAAACAACTTATAATTTTGACCAAGGGCTAGAACAACTTATATTATTGACCGGAGGGAGCAGGAAAGTGCCAATTTGTGCCACTTTTCACACACAAATTTGACACTTTTTTTATAAGAAATAAACAACTTGTCATATCAAGGTTTGAACCCATAAGAGCATCTCCAATGGAACTATGGATTGGGGGCGAATGTGCGTCACATTGGATTAAATAGACAGTGAGAAGAAAAAATCTTCTTCAATGAGAATGTGAATTGAGAATGTGAAGATGACGTGACATTCAAAAAGGTACACACTGTCTACTGCACCCTCTATTTCTAGAGGGTGAGATAGACCGTGTGTAAAACGTCACATTGGTAAAAAAAACTAAAAAATAACCGCAAGAGGACGCAAATTGAATTGGAAAAAAAGAAAAGAAATCGAAAAAATAGCCACTATATGTTTTGCGTTTTTTATTTTTTATTTTTTTGTATTTATATATACTAGATAATCTCATCTTGGTAAAAAAAAAAAAAAAAAAAAGATAAATATACCCTTAAAAAAAGAAAAGATAAATACAAACTAGCATCGATCAACATCTCATTAGATCTTGTTTGTCAAAAAAAAAATCTCATTGGATCTCTAGCAAATCGAAACGAAGTGAAAAAAAATTGCATTCACGGATGATGTGAACAAATAGAAACTAAAGTAATTGAATTTGCTCCAGCAGTGAATGCAGTGACTTATACGTTAGCAAGGGAAGCTAGTTCTATGTCTGGTTGAAATAAGTGAGATGTTGTACCTCTGTTTCTTTTGAATGTACTTACGAGAGATTCGAAATGAATAAGTATTGGTTGTGGTTTAAAAAAAAAAAGTAATTGAATTTGTTATTGCCACGTCGTCAAGGAATGATACAATTCACATTACCCATTAGAGACGTTTTTGGGTGTTGGATGTGCATCTACACCACATAATGTGGGCATCCCCTCCACAGTGATAATGTGGCCACAATCTACAACCACAATCCACATTTAGGGATGGCAGTTAGACTTAATGGGTATGGTTACCTAAGGGTACCCGAACCTAATGGACATGGTAATACTCGACTCGATATACATTGAGTAAGGATATGGGTAGGGTAGGGTAAGGGTTTTAACATCTACCCACCTAATTTACCCAATTACCCACCTGATATATTCATTTATATTATATTTTTTATTTATATATTATAACTTAGATTTTTTTTGTCAAATATTTTAATTTGATTTTACTATTAAGATATGTCTATTGTCGAACATTGAAGATACATTCTTCCAATTTTTGAAGATTGAAAACATTTTTTTTAACTTACATAAAGATTTTAATATTTTAAATTTTAGAGTACATTTTTATTTATGTTTTATAATAATTATAGAAATAATATAGTGTGTGGATTCTATTGACATTTTGCTAAAAAATCTTATTCACTCTTTTGAAATTTTAAATTTTTATCATATCATATTAATTAATAATGAGTATGGATACCCACGGGTACCCTGCTACCCATTATCACCCCACCCAAAAAATAAAGGTTAGAGTTGTTGAGATGTGTGGACCGAAATAATAGTCCCACATTGGAAAGTAAAACTTTTAAATGAAGTATATAAGTGATTGTCTTCTCTCTAATAGTACCAAGGTCTTTTAAGATAAAACTCTACATCTAAAAAGATGAAGGGTGATTAAGTTAGGGGCATTATCGATACCACGAGCAACCGTTTGAGGGTAACGGACCGCAAGAAGGAAATGGGTAGGACACTCATATGATGAAGCAGGTATGGATATTATCCCTATCCATATTTACCATTAGAGATGCTCTAACCTCTTTTTTTTTTTTAAGCATTATAACCTCTTACTTCTAAATTTTATAACAAACTATTAAGCCACTTAATTGATTAATTTGACACACACACTTAATTGTAATTGTTGATGTTTGCATCAATTTATGTAAAGCACTGCTATGTGTACCTCAATTATTTATGAAGACACCTCAATAGTGTATCAATTTACATGCATTTTGAAGTACTTTGAGAGGACATTGAGTTGCGCGTAGCACCCGCTCTTTATGTGTATGTGTGTTAGTTGGAAACTAGATGTGCTCCGACGACTGCGTGTCAAATTGGGGCATCAAAAGTTGGGTCAAAATAGCAGGATGGGAATCCAAGTCGGATTCACCGAGTTGACTCACTGGTTAATGATTCCTTTGTCACCACCAACAACAACAACAACGTTTGAATCTCTCTCTCTCAAATCCTTTGTTCCCATAAAACAGACGTCTACTAATCCTTTGTTCCCATAAAACAGAGATGCACATAGAGTTGAAGAACAACTGAACAGAAACAGAGGAGCAGAAACAGCGATCTCTGTTTGCTCTGTTTTCCAACTCTGTAGCTGAGATCCCCAGATGGGCATCCCCTACGACGACGTAGTCCTCATCAACCAATCCGAAAACCCAGAAGAACCCACCGTCATCACCATCAATTGCCCAGACAAGACGGGCCTGGGCTGCGATCTCTGCCGAATAATCCTCTTCTTTGGTCTCAGCATTGTCAAAGGAGGTAAAACAGAAACAGGGGAATTTGTTTGATTTCGTTTGTGGGGTTTCTGGATTTGATGTTGTTGTTGTTTTTGTGGAACAACAGATGTTTCTACTGATGGGAAGTGGTGCTATTTGGTGTTCTGGGTTTTGGGCAAGCCCGCGACCAGGTGGGGTTTGTTGAAGAAGAGACTGTTGGGGGCTTGCCCCTCTGTTTCCTCTGCTTCAGGGATTTACTATTTCAGAGAAGACTTGGACCGCCCCAAACCCCTCGATGTCTTCCTCTTGAAATTCTGTTGCTATGATCGAAGAGGTCTCTTGCACGGTATGATGACTACTTGTTTAATTTTCTGAAATTTGTTCTTTTTGTTGGTGATTTTGTGAAATTTGTGCACTAAACCGAGTGCAATGGAAGTATGATCCATCTAACCGACCCGACTAATTTAGGATTGAGCCTTTGTTGTTGTTATTGTTGTTTTGTTGTTGTTATTGTTGTTTTGTTGTATTGGAAATTGGGTTTTATGGTCGTGTTCTTGATTTCTTGTTTTTGGACGAATTTTCAACAGATGTGACCGGAGTTCTTAGCGAGCTAGAGCTGACTATAAAAAGAGTGAAGGTATCAACTACACCAGATGGAAAAGTGATGGATTTGTTCTTTGTTACAGACACAAGGTTCTACAATCTTCACCCTTCAAATCCTCTATTTTTTCAGTTCTCTTGAATGCTAGTCTCCTATGGTGGTATGATCAATATAAACTTGAAGTCTTGAACTGAATGTATTGTTGAATGGATTTTTTTTTTCAAGTTTAGATTAATTGAGTGAATCAATTTTTCAATCCTAGAACACATAGTAGTTGGTAATTTGAGAAGCAATCAGGTTGGCTTTTCCATTTCAATGAGAATTGAGAATTGAGGACTTCGATGCCCCAAGGGGTGTGGAGCAGCGGTTTTGAAGAGGGCTTAGTACTCTGACTAAGGCAGAGGTGATGGGTTCGATTTGTAGTCACCGCATTATTTCTCCTTCGACTTTTGGGTTAGTGGTAGGGGCACCCTCCTAACCCCAAGAGATTAGTCGGGTCCACCATCAGTCTAGTGTCAGTGTCAGTGTCAGTGGCAGTGGCTTGGATACCCTAAGCTAGCAAAAAAATTAAATAAAAATTGAGAACTTCACTTCGGGCATTTGTTTATTGGTGAATCCGGATAATGCAACACCAAGACCTTTCAAAGTATGAAATTCTTTCATTTGCACATATCATTGTCTTGTATCTCGGTCTTAAAGCCCTAAAGCTAGGGCTAATGTGTTTTTTTAGAGATTAGGATTGTACACGGTAAAAGTTAATCTGGTATGCTACATGACTCTTTCTTGTTGGCATGGCTTGCAGTTGGCTAGGAATGATCCTAACATTTCTGTTAGATTCTCTATCTTTGAGAGAAGCCTCTTGATGTGAATATGTCATGAGCTAAACTTGGTAGGGCATCCCTCTATCATTGTACTGCCTCCGACGGCTGGTCGTGTTTTTTTGTTGTGACCTATTTAGATGGGTGGTAACTCGAAAGAAGTTTTGTCCGGGGAAGTTAAGGTTAGGGAATGCAGTACACTATGGAAAGTTACAACTATTGAGCTGCAGCATCTTTGTCGAATGTTGAGTGACGGAATTATCTGATGGTGTATCGCATGTGCAACCAAAGTCTCAACTTATCGTTCGAGAGAGTTTTTTTTTTTTTTTTTTTTCATGAAATTACGTTCCTTTATAAATTTTCATGGTGTTCCTTAATTAGCATATGTCTTAATAATTCATGGTTTTAAGGTTTCTTTTCTTATCAGGGAACTACTACATACGAAAAAGAGGCAGGAAGACACCTATGACCACTTAAAAGCAGTTTTAGGGGACGATATGATCAGTTGTGAGATTGAATTGGCTGGTCCCGATGTTAATATTTGTTCGCAATGGTCCTCATTTCTCCCTCCCACCATTTCAGATGAGATATTCAGCTTGGAGTTGTCCGGTGAGCAACCAAATCTCTCATCTAGCCCCAATGGCATATCCATCACAATGGACAATTCACTTAGTCCTTCTCATACGCTTATCCAAATCCTCTGCAAAGATCACAAAGGACTTCTTTACGACATCATGAGAACTCTAAAGGATTACAACATGCAGGTACATAGAAAAGTGGACAAACTATAGAACTAATATTTCTAGATCTTGGCTTCTCCATGTCGTTGAATGAATTGATCGTATTTCCTGACGAGATAAAATACCATGTTTTGTGATTTATCATATTGAGTTTGTGGCCAAGTCATTTCAGTTTGGACTCTTCTTGTTCTCTTCCTAATCACCTGGAATGCTAGTATTTTTCGGTAATATTTTGGCGTGTCTAGTTGATGTCCCTTTTGAAACGATCGGTCTGTGGTATTATCATGAGGAATCCCATTATATGGTTCATGTTCATATCTGTTTGTTGACAGATTTCGTATGGAAGATTCACTACAAAGCATGGCAGAAACTGTATAGTGGACTTATTTGTAATGCAAGCAGATGGGAAGAAGATAGTCGATCAAAATAAGCAAAATGCGCTCTGCACACGGTTGCAGATGGAACTCTCGCTTCCCTTAAGAGTTGCTCTCCTTAGCCGGGGACCTGACACAGAGCTTCTAGTCGCAAACCCCGTGGAATTATCAGGGAAGGGAAGGCCTCTTGTTTTCTACGACATCACTCTATCTCTAAAGATGCTCAACACAGGCATCTTCTCGGTAATGCCCCTGAACTTATATCAACTTCAAACTGTGTTCGACATACTTGTACATAAGGTTATTTTCTTGTTTGCCTCATAACTTTTTACTGGTTCAATGTTCAGGCCGAGATTGGGCGGACTTTGATTGGTGATAGAGAGTGGGAGGTATACAGAGTACTCGTTGACGGGGATAGCTTATCCTTATCAAGGAACAGGATTAAAGAGGGGGTCAGAAACATGTTGATGGGTTGGGAGTAAAGCAAACCATGAATGCTCACATGTAGAAGTCCAGAAGAACATTTCACTTGACCTTCAAAGCAAAATCATCTAATCTATCAGCAACTTGTGTATATGATGAAACTCAGTTATGGTTCGCAGCAGGTAGTCTCCCTGATAATATTGTCAACTCGCTGATGGAATTATATCAATATTACTATGATTTCAAAGTACTAGTTTCTGCAACCAGAACAAGGTTCGCGAACTCTACGAAGGATGATACTGTGAAGGGTTAAATCCCTCTGTATAGAAGAAAGTTACCACGACGAAGAACTAGTCACCTTGGCGTTATTGTGTACTTGTAACAGTAGGTTGAAGATGTATATGTACATACTAAATGATCATATTCTCTATATGGGTGCCATAACAATGCTCATAGACGATTTGGTTTTGCTTCCACGTCTTACGAGCATCTCTTCTTTTCAAATAAAAATAACAGAGTCTAGCTTATAATCAGTAGCACAATTCTACATAGATAATGATGCAAAATTCAGCATGTTAAAGGGAATTAGCATGTAATCATAGATACGCGTTTGTAATAAAAGCAAAAAAAATGATTCAGAATAAGTGTTAATTATCCTATCTGACTAAGGAGCGAAAACAATCGCTCCCAAGTACACAAAACCAAAAGTTTGCTTGGGAAAAACCTGTGGAGAACTGCATAAAAAAATCTAACGAGGACCTTTCATGAGCAAAAACCACCATAGGTACCATGGAAAGTTTCAGTAAGACTAAGAACGTGGGACGCCGTCGAAGGGAGGTTTGGATGTTGCATTGAACACTGATTTTAATGTCATGAACTATAAGGTAGGTTCAAATAATTCCATCGAAGCTATTGAAAGTGGATTAGGAGTGTTATTGAGCATTTTGTGTCGCGCTTATCCAAGCAGTTTTTGGACTGAGATAAGCACAGCAGAAAATACTCATAATGTTTCTAATCCCACTTTCAGAACCTACCTACAAAGAGTGGGCGTATAATGTTCTAGAGTTTCTAATCTCACACTTTCAGTGGCCTCGATGGAGTATATGAACCTACCTCGAAGGTTATGACACTAACAACAGCTCTCTAAACTTCAAGCTAGGTCTGGACCACTAGGTAGTGCAACGTAGCCATCATGATCTTTGTCTTGCTTGCCTGATTCGACGGGAATGTATTTCAAGAGAACTGAAACAATCATGCTTACCGCTCCGATAAGAATGCTGAGCAACCACAACTGCCAACTTAATGGAACAGTGCTTGCAAAGGTTCCTAAGAATTCCACTATGATTATTTGGAAAACCACCGTCGCCACCATGACCCCAATGAATACCCAACTGCTGAACATTCCACGGAAAACATTTAGCTTCTCCATCTCACGGCTGTTTATTTCATTGAATACCTGACAGAATGCAATGAGACAAACGAATTGAATAAATGATTCATCACCGAATGACTATTGATTACTTTGGAAGAACTTTTCCAAAACATATACTAGTAATTTGCATTAATTAGGAGGGATTTGAATGGTTTGGAAAGCTCACCATCAATTGCACTGAATCGAGCACAATGGAAGAGTTTGATCCATGTAGCCAACCCCAATTAATTTGGGGCTGAGGCTATGTTGTTATACTAGTATTTCGCAAAAAGTAATGACAGGAAAAACAAAAATGCAAGACATTCGTCAATCATCATAATCGGCAAGGTTTGGTCAGGAAAGGAAAGAAATACCTGGCAGAACACAAAAGTATTGAAGATGAAGGTATTCAGAACAATATTAGCATCCGGACCACTTAATCTCAGAAGGTACTTCCCGGCAAATTGGATAACAGCAAGGACCACCAGCTGATATATACTCTGACCAATGATATTCCTCCACATTGTCCTTGTAATGAAATTCACACCCTTGCCTATTGGTGGTCTTTTCATTAATCCATCATTAGGGGGTTCAGTAGCCAGTGCTAATGCACCGAGAGTATCCATAATCATGTTGACCCACAGTAACTGGACTGCCGTAAGAGGCGCAGATCCTGAAAATTCATAGACAAAAAGATAATAGCGAATTTTACAAATCAATGAATGAGATTATGCTTTAACAATAGTTGGCACTAATAGAAGAAGAATGTTAGAGAATCAACCGACCTGTGATGCAAGCTGAAACAAAATTGAGGATGAGGGCGACCACATTAACTGTCAGCTGAAATTGGACAAACTTTTGAATATTTATGTACACTGCCCGGCCCCATCTGGCCACGTTCACAATAGTTGTGAAATCGTCATCCATAATGATAACATCTGCATTTTCTTTTGCCACCTGTTAATATCAGCAAATAATAAAACACTGGCACACCAAATTGTGTCAAACACTGACAGTAGCGTCGTAATTGATAGATAATGGATAGCCACAGGACATCACAAAGAAGTTTATTGAAATAATCACCTGTAATGCTTTGTAATTGTAAATTCTCTTTACTAATGCAAAAGCTGTTTCCCCTAAAAATATTCCTGTTTATTGTTCGTGATCATTATATCTGGAAAATCCCCACGCTCAAACAAGGCCTTCGAACGTGAACTAGGAAAATAAAACGACTAAGGCACAATTTTGCAGTGAAAAAATTATCTTACAGGCTAGTTCTGCACTTTTAGTTTACTTTAACTAATGTTGTAGCCCTTTGTTTAATACTATAACAAAAAACATTTCAGGTATTTTATTCACCACTGTCAATTCTCTCCAGCTATTTTTGATCCTTTCACAGAAGACTAGTGAAAAATTAATCGCCCAGAGCACACATAAAGAACTTAAACAGAAAGAGTGTTCTCTTAAAAGTGTATATTCGTAATTCACAATGAGTGACAATTTTTTCCTACGTGGAGAATCTAGAGATGCATATATGGGTCGCCATTCTTTTAACGAGCTATATGAATCAAGGAGGGTAGGTTGTTATGTTCAAATTTCTTGCTATGTTCCACACAACGGCATATTTAAGTAAAGAACCTGACAACCATTTCATCAAAATAAAAATCAATAAAAAGAGATTTGTCAATGCTGAACACTAGGACAAGTTGAAGACCAACCTCTGTTCCAGCAATACCCATAGCAAGCCCAATGTCTGATTCATGCAGAGCAGGAGCATCATTTGTCCCATCACCAGTCACGGCAACGACTTCTCCCGACTTTCTAAGCTGGGTAACCAAGGTGTGCTTGTCCAGAGGCAAGGAGCGTGCCATCACCTAAAAAATGATTCCAACAGTAAAGACATAATGGTTTTTCCAAAGTATCAAGACAACTTTGAGTAGTCACAACAGGAGTGAAATAGGTACCTGAATTTTCGGACACAACGCCTTCATCTCTTCAGGGCTCTTGTCCCGAAAATCAGGTCCTTCTATGGCCAAACCATCGTTAGTCAATATGCCACATTCCCTCGCAATTGCTTTAGCAGTATAGATATTGTCGCCAGTGACCATTCTCACAACAATCCCAGCAGCTAAACAAGTCTGAACAGCCTCCTTCACTCCAGGTCGAACGGGATCCTTAATTCCCACAACAGCAATGAGTGTATAGCCTTCAGCAGGAATACTTTCAGAGGTTGTATCCACATCCTTGAAAGCCAAACAGACGGTTCGCAATGCTTCGCTAGCAAAACTGTTTATGATATCAGATACCTCCTTTATTTGCATTTCTGAAAGTTTGACGGACTCTCCATTGGCATCGATGATCTTGTCACACATTCCTAAAATGATCTCCGATGCACCTTTGCAAAATGCTCGCAAACCACCAGTTGAAAGCTCAACCAGAACAGACATCTTCTTCTTGACAGAATTGAAAGGCTCTATCTTCACTATTGAAGATTCCTGACGTACAGTATTGAAATCACCACCCAGTGCCAAAGCGAATCCCATTAATGCCGACTCTGTTGGAGTGCCTAAGATGTTAGTCTTTCCATCTTTACCTTTTACCACCTCAGAACTAGAGTTTTGGAAGATGGATTGTAAAAGGATTCCAGATATGTCATAGGAAATTGAGGACTTCAAATCATTTGCGTTTGCATAACTTTTTACCACTTTAGTACCACTTCCACTGGTCCATATCTTGTCAACAACCATATGGTTGGTTGTTAGTGTCCCAGTCTTGTCTGTGCAAATGCAAGTCGCAGATCCCATGGTTTCACACGCCGAAAGATGCCTAACAAGAGCCTTATCATTCATCAATTTTTTCATTGCAAATGCAAGACTCAAAGTCACAGCCAAAGGAAGCCCTTCTGGAACTGCGACAACAATGATTGTTACAGCAGTTGCAAAAAAATCAAGAAGTTTTAGCGCATCATTAGAAGACCACTTTGAAAAGTCACCATGAACTGCCTTCTCAACAACAAACCTTCCGGTAAGAACCAGAAAAGTAAGCAAAGCAAAAAACAAACCAATTTTCCCAATGATTGTGGCAACACCATTAAGCTTCACCTGCAAGGGTGTTTCATCTTCACCCCCCTCACTTAGAGTCTCCATCAACTTCCCCCACTCAGTCCTCATTCCAACTGAAGTAACAAGCATCTTACTGGACCCGTCCTGCACTTTGGTTCCTGCTAAAAGAAAAGGCCGCTCTTGGTTGACATCAACAGGATCACTTTCGCCAGTTAAGCTTGATTCGTCAATTGATAAGCAGTAGCCGGATACAAAAATTCCATCAGTGGGAACTTGGTCACCAATGGACAGATGAACAATGTCTCCAACTACCAAATCATAGATAGAGACTTTCTGTCTGCACCCGTCTCTAGTAACATGAACGAAAATCTTCTTTTTCTCCCTGTCCAAATCTCTGAATTGTAAAGATTGCTTGTAGTCACTCACAGCGGTAACAATGACAACTAAGAAAATACTTAGTATAATTCCAAGCCCATCATACATGCCCTTTGGCCACCCTTCAGTGGCAATTCCAACACCTATAGATACCGCAGCACAAACCATGAGTATAATTAAAGTTAAGTCATGCAGTGCCTCCCAAACGAATGTGAAGAAACCTCGCTGAGGTTTCTCAACATATTTGTTGCAGCCATAAACTTTCTGTCTTGCTGGTACATCTTTTTCACGAACACCATCATTGAGAGAAACTGCTACTTTTCCAGCAATTCCATCGACTCCTCCATGGTATTTCAAAAGCTCGGAATCGTGTGCACCAGCAACGGATGCAAGTTCATCAGGGTCAATACCAAAACCAGCCTCCCTCGTCTCCTCGGAGACCTTATGCTCACGTCTGTGACCCGCTGTTCATGCAAATTAATAAAAAATAAGAACACTTCAAACACGAACCAGTAATTCTATCGATAAAAGGAAAATTCACACCTTTAATAAAATGAAGAGCCGCTTTTTGAACATACAGAGCTACTCGTATCTCCTGAAAAACACGAATAAATCTCAAGAACATCAAACTAGTCCAATCTTACAATAAGATCCCAAAACGAAACCGACGATACGCACTTACAATCAGAAACACATCAAGGCCCAAACTTTTCACTCATTTTAGATTTTACAATTTTTTTTTCAATAAGAAACCAACTCAATACCCCTCAAACCTGCACACGGGGAGACTAGAACCCTCAATCTCATCCCTCGCGAAAACATACCAAACAATCATTTAGGTTTTACACTCAAAAGAGCAACCAGAGCAAGAGCCATGGATCTGATTCAGATAATGTCAAATTTGTTCAAGTATATGCACACATAGATTCTACAAACCTCAATTTTGGAGCTACGAATCTCTTCAACAACAACATTTCCAAACATCTGGTTAAAATCCACAAGTCTCAATGTCGATTCACACACATATACCAATCAATTCAATCAGTTCCTGATTCAATCTCTACAATGAAAAAGCAGACACCCTCACAAACCTCCAAAACAACCAAATCAAGCACAACAGCCCTAGAAATGACACAGAAAGTGAGATTTGCACAGCAATTCGTCCAATCCATCTCGAATCGAAGCGATACCTGGAATTTGAGGCGCTTCTGCTTGGCAGCCTGACGCTTGGCGAGATCGGCGACCATCCGGAACCTCCGCCGCGGATTCTTGACGAAGATCGAGACCGCGGACCTCCATCGCATCAGAGTCTCCTCCGACGGATGCTTGTGATCCACTTCGAAGTTCTTCTTCAGATACTCGTCCATTGATGAATCAACCAATCCAAATCACGCAACGGCGAGATCGGAAGATTGAAATTATAGAAGAAACGTTGATTCGGTTTCAGTGGGAATGAATATATTCGTTTGGAAAGTTTCAACATTCAATGCTATATTAATATTGTGACCACAGAGAGTCGGAGTAGGGTAAGCACTGATGTGTACGGATTAGCCTCTTCATTGATTCTTCAGCTTCAATATTTTTAATTATTTTTAATACTTTAGTCCCTCAACTTTCATAACGATCTGTATTTGGTCCTCCTACCATAGGGCTGGCAAAATGTGCCCGATCCCGTTTGGCCCATTTTGTCCGGTCCCATTTTAAACGGGACCGGGCAATTTTTTTTTGACAAACATACGGGACTGGATAATATTTTTTGTCCGTTTAAAATTACGGGACCGGGTCTGGGCAAAAATTTAAAAAAAGCGGCAATTCCGTTTTGTGATTAATTCGAAGGGTATATTTGTAATTTCACTGTTAAAATTGTGTCATGAACTTTTTTATGTAGTTGTTGTTGATGCATGAGGTGAAGATATACTTTGATAATTTGGATTTTGGACTATTAAGAATTTGAGGTGATATCTCTTTTTTTTAAAAAAAAACTTTTGTGATGTTTATATTGGAAATTAAAAAATTGTGATATTATGTATTTATTTTTTGGTAATTGGTGATTTGTAGTTGTAGACTTGTAGTTGTAGTTGAGGGGTTTTTTTTAAGATAATTGATAAACAAAATATTTAATCATCTTTAAAAAAAAAACGGGCAAAACGGGTCCCGTATGTTTTACAAACATACGAGACTGGACAAAAAAATAGTGCCCGTTTTGAAAACGGGACCGGGACCGGGCACCAAATTTTTGGATTTTTAAAATAGGTGTCCAGTCCCGTTTTTGTCTGTTCCCGTATTTTTGCCAGCTCTATCCTACCATTTTAATGTGTTAAAACTTAAAGTTTAACACAATAAAATATAAAATAAATAAATAAATAAATAAAGTTTAAGGGCAAAAACAATTTTTTTTGTTACACTTTTAAACTTATTCAACTACCTCCACTACTTTTCACATTTCTTCAATTTAAGAGTTTATGTGATTTTTTTCTAAAGAAGGAGCTTATATTATATGAACTGAATTTAATAACGCAGCTACTAAATGAACCCAAGTTTTTACTAAACGGACCTTAGTTTTAAATTTTTACTTTGTGTACCTATTTTTTTTCTTAAAATTTCAAAAATGACATTGCTCGCCCCAACATCTTTCAATCATTTCTGTTTCTAGATTTTAGTCATTGTAGAGCACTTGTACTATATCACCAAGTGTTGCAGGAGTTTTTTTCGTTGAACATGACCTAGACGTGAATAAGTGTTGCCCACGGGTTTCAGACGAACAGAAGCGACACCTCATAAGAGGTGTCGAACACATATGATCGACACCTATAAAGAGGTTTCAGACACATAAGGCCGACACCTTTTTAGAGGTCTCAGTTGACTCCAACCGATAATGCGAAGATAACTCGGTCTCAGTGAGTGATGGAAGGATCCAGTCGAAACCTCTTCAGATTGAAGTATAGGTGAGTGAAAACCCTTTTATATAGATGGGTAGTTAAGTAATTTCACAAAAAATGGGATTCGCTTACCTGCCGCCTTTAATAATTATAAAAAATAAATAAATAGAATTACTAAAGGGAGTGTATTCAATTGAAGATTTTGATGGATTATAAAAGATTTTGAAGGATTTAGAAATTTAAGGATATTTAATTTGGATTTTGAAAAATTTTAATGGTATTTTTTTTTAAATCAAGGGGTATTTAATTTAAATTTGGATGAATTTGTGAGTAGTTTTAAACAATCTATGGGTATTTAATTTCTTGGTGAGTTAGGTAGATTTGGGGTATGTGATGGATTTCAATGGATTCTTTTCAAAAGTTATACACAATTTGAGTGCCAAATTCTCTCATGGGTAGACCTACAATTTCGACGGATTTGGGGAAGAGCAAGTTTTTTTTATTCGACTCATCTTTGCCGACTCTCTCCTCTCCTTAGTCCTTCCTAGCAGCTAGACGACTCTCTTTTTTCTATTTTTTCTTCGCAAGTCTGTCTTCATCTCTACCACTTCTCTCTTCTCTATTTGATTATTTTGTTTTTGGTTGAGGATTGTGGTGGTGACGACTGCGATGATTGTGATTCGTGTTTTTGTATTTGGGTTTATTCTCAGATTCGTAGATGATGCTTCACTTTGTGTACGATCTTCCTAGTCAACTTCCTCTGCCCGTTTCGATGATTGTGATTTGTGTTTTCATGTGCGATCTCCGCAGTGAAGCAACGAAGAAGATAAACAGTACTTTGGGCTTTTTAAATCACGACCATTGGATGTTTATCGAGTCACGCATCACTCAAGATTTGATTGCTTTTTATTGCAAAAAAAAAGTCGGTTAAACTCCTCAAATATCCACAAAAATATATTTACAATCCACATAAATCCATGAAAATCTTAAAATAAAAATCCATACAAATCTAACAAAATCCACAAACTTCATTGAAATCCATTTAAATCAATGAACAAAAAAGTCTTTTAAAATTCATAGATTTTTTAAATTGAATACGCTCCCTAAGTAGAGTTGCAAGTGAGGCCAAAATCTCTGTTCTCCGTGAGGCCCCGCATCGGCAGGGTGGAGATTCTCAGCATTTTTGCCTTCGCCAGGGCGGGGTGCGGAGCTAAAGTTCACCCCGTATAGCAGGGCCAGGGCGGGGGCGGGGGCGGGGGCAGGGATTACCCTTGCCCCGCAGGTTTTCCCCGTACCTCACCCCACAGGAATCCCCGTTGTCCTGCCCCGTTCCCCGCCCCACAGAGAATTCCTGTCGCTCACCCTGTACCTCGCCCCATGAGAAAAAAAATTGAAAAAATATATTAGTTAAAAAATAATTAATTTAATGTCAATATATTAGTTAAAAAAATAATTTGATGAGAAAAAGGAAGTGATAAAAAGATAAAAAAAAAATAATGCAAATATTGGTGAAATCTTAAATTAATACTTTATGAATTGAAGCTATATATATATATATATATATTTTAAATGATTAATTAAAATTTTGTTGCCACTATAAATGATATATAACAAATTGACATCTTGTAGAAGAAACTAAAAAAATAGAGGTCGTTGATTTAAACCATGCATACAGAGATGGTCGATCAGTAATGCTATTTCTAAAATATTTTTGTCTGCTCTTGAAAAGAAAAATAAAAAATAGATCGAAATAAAAACTCAAACGTAAAAATCTGAATATAAAAAACAACGAAAACCAAATAGCTATCAAATATTCAAAAAAAAGCAAAAAAAATAGTTGATAAAGTAGTCAAGTAACAAAAAGAAGACTAAAGATAAGGATCAAGACATAAAGTGCACAAACGAAATTACATAAGAAACCAATTATATAATTACAATCAATAAGCGAATTGAATCAATTTATCCTTAGTACGTAGTTTTCAATAATGTTCTAGAACAAACGTTGATTAATTAAGTCTCCCCCTTAAAATACCATTAACATACAATTAATTAAAAAACTTGTTTGACAGATATTCAATTGTTAATTAGTATGATTGACTTATTCTAATTAATCATATAAAATTTGAAACTAGCTGAACTTAGGTAGAGACGCGTTGTATGTGCATCAAATAAAGACATAAAAAAAAGACCAAAGATTGCGGATCAAAACATGGACTTATATAAAGTCCACGCCCCAAGTGGAATCTGGCGGGGCAAGGCGTGGGGCGGCAAAGTTTGCCTGCGGGAAATTTCGAGGATAAACCCCCGCCCCGCACCCCCGCAAATGCGAGGACGGTATCTTCAATCCCGGCCCCACCCTGCCCCACTTGCAATCCTACCCCTAAGTCACGACTCATAGGTAGGGCGGGGAATCCTTGTCCCCCACAGGGCCCCGCACTGGTGAGGCGAGGATGCCCCACATTTTTGCTCTCGTCAGGGCGGGGAGCAAGGAAAAAATTCACCACGCATAACGGGGCAAGGCGGGGCGGGGATTACCCTTGCCCTCCGGCTTTTCCTTATACCCCACCCCCGCGCCCCGCTCCACGAGTAATCCCCGTTGCCCACCCGTACCCCGGCCCACGGAGAATCTCTGTCTCCCCAACTCGTACCCCATCCCATGAGAAATCCATTTTAAAAAATTAGTCGAAATCTCGTGCTACGGGCACGGGTAAGACTAAATGTCAATATATTAGTTAAAAAAATAATTGATTTTATGAGAAAAAAATTGAAAAAAAAAACTAGAAAAATAATCTTACTACATAATCTCAAATAAATTTTAAGTGAAGAATAATATCATTTACTTTTTTTGTAGTAAAATTATGGAATATGTGCCTTGAAAGTTTAAAAACTTTTTGCATATGCTTATACAAAAATACAATCCTAATAAAATTAATTTGATGAGAAAAATGAAGTGATAAAAAGAAAAAAAAACTTATGTAAATATTGATGAAATCCCAATTTAATACTTTATGAATAGAAGCTATATTTAAAAAAATGATTAATTAAAATTTTGTTGCCCCAATAAGGATATATAGCAATTGGCATCTTGTAGAATAAACTAAAAAATAGGAGGTTGTTCCTACCAAAAAAAAGGAAGTTGATCTAAACAATGCATACAGAGATTGTTAACCTGTATATGTTATTTCTAAAATATTTTTGTTTTCTCTTAAAAAGAAAAATAAAAAAAAGATCAAAATAAGAACTCATATGTAAAAATCTGAATATAAAAAACATTGAAAACTAAATAGCTATAAAAAAGAGCAAAAAAAAATAGTTAATAAAGTAGCCAAGTGACAAGAAAAAAACTAAAGATAAAGATCAGAACATAAAGTGCACGGACAAAATTATATAAGAAACCAATTATATAATGATAATCAATAAACGAATTAAATTAATTAATCATCAGTGCGTAGTTTTTAATAATGTTCTAGAACAAACGTTGATTAATTAAGCCTTCTCCTTGAAATACCATTAGCATACAATTGATTAAAAATTTTGCTTGACAGATATTCAATTGTTAATTAGTATGATTGACTTATTCTAACTAATTATATAAAATTTAGAACTAGTAGTACTTAGGTAGAACGTATTGTATGTGTATCAAATAAAGACATGAAAAAAAAAAACCAAAAATTACAGATCAAAACATAAATTTATATAAAGTCTACGCCCCGTCGAGATCCCCACCCACGAGGAATCTGACTGGACAGAGCGTGGGACGGTAATGCAGAAATAGTATCTTCAATTTCCTCCCGGTCCTGCCCCACTTACAACCCACTCACAAAGTCCACCCAATCGTTATCACCAGTTTTGTGATTCAACATTTAATGCCTTTTAGCGTTGTATGCTGACCGTTGCTTCGTTAGCATTTTCCACTAACTTTTAGAGTTGTTGGTCCCAAGACTTAAAGAAGGTAAGAGTAAAGTCAAAATGGCTCAAATGTGAAACAGTAATTTATTCTAACAATAACAGTAAAGGTTTTCAGTGAATTTTTATGGATAAATGATATTTTAGCCCACTTTTTAAGTCACACACGTTCGAAATGTTTACGCAAAAATTTCAAAGTGTGTCGTACATTTTTTGTAGCGTATGCGCTGTTAGCAAATAGATCTATGACTTAATTGCGACTTCAAGTACGTTCAAGTACAAGTTTGTCAATATGTCCAGTTTCTACATGTCAGTATTTTTTTCCTTATTTTTATTAGAAGGTTACATTTCAAGAGTCCCAAGACTAGTTGAAGTGTAAGATACGGGACCTTGATTTAATCTAGAGGATTTAAAATTTGTTTTTAGACTTAAGCCATTGTAGTTATTCTTAGGTGACTGAAGAATAAATTATTTGTAATTATTTATAATTTATCAAATATTCTTAGTCTATCAAGGGGGCGAAGTTAGATCTCTTTCACTCTTCTTTGCTTTCTTAATGTAGTTTTGTACTCAAATTTTGAACTTTCGAACCACTGTCAAAACAGTGGTTCCAACTTTTTTTGTTTTCTTATTGATAATAATTAAACTACGAATCTATCTAGATCGAAAGCACTATTTTATCCTTATCGCGGTTACAATTTGATTTAATACCATTGGTTGCAATTGCTACTCTTCTCTGATTGATTGCGTTTTTATTTTCGATTATTTTGTCATTGTGTATGGATTTATACTTGGTACTGTGAGGTTAGTACCTTTTTTTTTTTTTCGATATACTTTCTTTTTTTCAGTAAAAGAGGTTAGTACATTTCAATTTTTATCTGGTCATTTTATGTATTAAGTGGTTTGGCCTTTTTTTTCTTTGGAAATTTATATTTCTCCCCGCATGGGAAGTTTATGATGCATACTTCCTAAGAAGTTTTGGTTTTCTTCTTCTCTCCAAAACTCTAAAATTCTTTTTTTGATTCACTTTTGTAATTTTTGTTCTTGAACCATCGTCGATTCTCTCAACAATCAGCGGTGGTTCCAATCAAATCCTTTTTACTCTTTATTCATTCAATAAATTATAGATCTAATCAGATTTGTAGAGATTGACCCATCCTTGTTGCGGTACATTTTCATCAATGGTGTTGCGTGCATTTGTGTGGCGTGCTGGATTGATTTGTCTTTAATTTTTACTTTATGGTTAGTTTTCTTCTCCAGTTGAAAGTCTTTGATTTGTCTTCTCCTTGTTGGGAAGTTTTAAGTCTTCTCCTTGTTGATAAGTTTTATTATTCGTTTTATAGTTCTAATACTTTTATGTATTATTATGAGTTTCAATATTGTAAATAACAGTCCTTGATTGTCAAACTGTTTCAATTTCTAAAAAGACAAATTAATGGCAGCTTGTTTACACAAATAGGATTAGCGAATCAATGTACTTGATTTTATATCTGGTCATGTATTGAGTTATGAATGATTAATGAAATTCTGATTTCTCTTAAAAAAAAAAAAGAAAATTTGATTTTCTTCACTATTGGAACTTTTGTTTTTATTATGGTACTACTGGTATATATGCACTGTTGAGTTTCAAGTGTTTGTAAGGGAATAGTTCATGATTATAGCATCGTTGCAAATTTGCTATAATGTAGTAGTGGTGTTTCAAAGTCAAATTAACTCCTTTTTCTTTAGATTTCCAGTTAGATTTTTTTTTGATTGAGGCAATCGGTTTTATGTCTGGTTTTGTTTAAGAAAAATGATAAAATGACCCACTTTGGACGTACATTTTGTCTTTTAATTTATTTATAGTGTTTTGTTAGATGTAGGCCCACACTTTGGGAGACAAAAAATAGTCATAAATAAGCTAAAATACAAAATTTACGCTTCAAGTGTGCGCCAAAAGTGTGTTAGATTATCATTTTCCTTTGTTTAATTGAAATTTGATTGTCTTGATCTACTATATGATTAATGAATTTCTTTATTTAACTTCAAAAAAAATTTAGGGCGAAATTAGAAAAAAAAAAAAAAGGACAGGTGTCTTGCCGGCAATGGTAGGCCATAAAAGTAGTTCAACGGCTCCCATCAAACGGGAGGGAGACCCATTCTCTAAGGAAAAAGCAAACGAACTTTCTAAGAAACTTCGTAGACATTTTTTCAATTAAAATTTTGGATGGATGTTCTCTTTAAAATATTGTCAATCTTTTTATAAATAATATTGTCACTTTCCATTGTTCTTTTTTTATATTCCAGATTCAAATATTTTTATATAACTAGATATGCATAAAGCAATAATTGCAAATATAAAATTAGAGTTTGTTTTTCAACCACTCTTTTTCTTTCAAATTGTTTTTTTTTGTGGGGGTAAATAAGACATAAATTAAACTATATGTTTTTATGTGAGGTAAATTAAATTATGTGTCGGATTGGGTTTAATGGTTTTCTTCTAATTATCTTAAAATTTATATAAATTCTAAATAAGGCATTCCTGTTATAGGGTAGAGTTTTTCTTCTAAGGAATAAGAGGGAATCTTGAGCACTTTCGTATAGAAAAATTGTTTAGTTTGAAAATTCATATGAATTTTCAAAGTTCTACGACGTAATTGGCACGCCCTGTTGTTAATATATTGTATTAAATTATTATTTCGTAATAAATAGGGTTGGGATATAGATTTTAATGTCGAGATTTGTGCCGATTTTTGTATATCTTGAAAAGGCGTACAATCGGTTAAAGTGATTATTTATAAAACATACACTAGCAAAGCTCCCCATCCCTGAAAGCTTACAACAAAGAATCATGACTTATATTTCATTAAGTAAGATGCAGATCTTATGGAATGAGTATTTATCTGAGTCTTTCATCCCTTTAAGAGGTATCAGGCAAGGAGATTCACTTTCTCCGTACCTCTTTGTTTTATGTATGGAGATTCTATCGCAAGGCATTCAGAGAGCAGTGGACGATGGTCAATGGCGAGGCATCCGTATAGGAAGATCGGAGCCAATACTATCTCATATTTTCTTCGCAAATGACATGTTCCTCTTTGTAGAGGCCACCCCAGCTCAAGTTGGTGTCATATGAGGAATTTTGCAGGCTTTCGGATCAAGCTCAAGCCAGAGAGTCAATCATTGAAAGACCAAAATATATTTCTCAAAGAATGTATCAGACAACATGAGGAAGGATATAAGTGAAGGATTCAATTTTGGAATGACAAATAACCGGGGTAAATACCTAAGCTCCCCACTGGTACATGATAGAGTATGCAAAGACACTTACAAGGAAAAAATTGAAAAAGTGCGAAACAAACTATCGAGTTGGAAGGTGAAACAGTTATCATTGGCAGGGCTATTAACTTTGGCGAAGGCGTGTTTACAAGCGATACCAAGTTTTCTTATGCAACCAACTCGCTTATTGGCACACATATACGATTAGATTGATAAATTGGCTAGGGAATTTGTTTGGAGATCTTCGGCTGAAAAAAAAGAAAATGCATCTCGTCAATTGAGATATTTTATGCTCAGCTAAGAACAGAGGAGGACTGAGACTACAGAAGGCTCAAGATCAAAATCATGCATTCATACTTAAATTGTGCTGGGAGTTTTACACTGAGGAGGAACGTCTTTGGGTTCGAGTCCTAAAAGGAAAATATTGCAGAGGGGAGGAGAGGGAATCGAATGGCCCAAAGGCCCAGCCAACATCAATGGTTTGGAGAAACATGAGAAACAATTGGGAGATCTTCAAATACGGACTCACGTGGAGCCTAGGGGATGGAAATAATGTTTTGTATTGGAAAAATAAGTAGGTTTAGAATTTAGTAGAACTCTCGCATTACGCTATCAATAATCTAGAGGAATCCGATTGGATGGAGCATGTATCCAGCTTCGTTACGAGTTCGGGGACCTGAAACTTTGCCAAATTTTATTGGTATTTGCCATTAGATGTATGGGAAAAGATAAGAGCTATCCCAGTTCCTAATTAGCGGAGGGGACTGGACTAGATCAGTTGGATGTATGATAAAAAGAGTGTTTTTACAATGGCAAAAGCATATGCCTTAGTCTCGGAGACGCACTACCAATTACCACCGAAACATTGGGATTTCATCTAGAAGTGAAGTGGCCCTCAATGGTTTCATACCTTCCTATGACATTCTTTACACAATCGACTGCCAATGAATGTCTTGTGTTGCAAGAGGAATATAAGAGAGAATGAGATTTGTGATCGATGTCGTGAAGATGACGAATCCACCTTACATGTTTTAAGGGATTGCCAACTAGCTCTCCAAGTTTGGAAATACTACCCCAAATGATATCATCTCCACTCTTTTATACATCAACATTAGTGGATTGGCTAGTTTCGAACCTCAGTCAGAAAGACCATCGCAAAAAAGTAATGTTTGGTTTCTCCTGTTGGAAGCTGTGGTCCTAGAAAAATATCACTATGTTTCAGAATCGATCTAATACAGGATATGAGGTCACGCGATCCATTATTTATAGAAGAAAACATTGCTATTGGGTAGCACTAGAGGATGGGTGGCTGAAAATAAATTGTGATGGGGCGGTATGAGGGGAGGATGGGAAAGCCACATCAGCAGAAGTGATACGGGGGATGAAAGGCAATTTTTTAGCAATATTTCAAGCAAAGTTGGGTTGGTGTTCACCTCTTTGCGCCGAACTATGGGGAGTTAAATATGGTTTGCAACTGGCGTGAGATAAAAAATGTAGGAAACTCGTTATGGAGCTAGACTCGCAGGAAGCAATTGATTTTATTTTGGATTCAACATAAAGCCAATTTCAAGATCTATTGATTCATGATATTCTAAAGGAGACGGATAGGGAGTGGAGTGTTGTTTTCAGCTACACATTTAGAGAGAATAATGCCTGCACAGACCACATGGCCAATGAAGTTTTTCAGTGTGATGTTGATTTTAAGATTTGAAAACATATTCCCAATCATATTTTCATGTTGCTAGAGCAGGATATCCTGCAGTTACAGATGTAACCTAAACCGGATTTGGTCTTTAATTATTATTCGATTATCGAGATATGCAACTTGTGCTTATTAGGTATTGGTGAAAGGCTTCTAGCATTAGTTAAGTTTAACTAGTGTACCGAGGCTTAATTAAGGTTTCAGGTCGGGTATCACCTTAATTGGGTGAGGGGATACTACAGTTAAGGTATATATGCGGGTTAATTTAAGGTTTGGCCCACAAAGCTCGTTTATGTGTAACTATATATTTATCTAGTTGGTCTTATTATAATCAATTATATTTTTCCTAAAACCTAACACTACTTAGTTTATATAGCTTAATTGTTTGCAATTACAACAATAGTAGTGTAACGACCCAAAAAATATGTTATATCTGTGTGACAGGATGGTGACATCAATTTACAAGTAGAGATTGTCTAGAAAAATGTGTTAAATGGGTATTTGGTAGACAAAATACAGGTACACGGGTCTGGAAAACATTTTTTCTTAAATGCCCGAAATAAAATATGATAATTAATTAACATAGGAATTTATTCGTTAGTATTTTTATTCGCGCGCAACAGTGTAAGTCGGGGTGCATGCCGGACGCAGAAACGATCGAGAAAAGGCCAATTATTGGTTTGAATTGGATAAGGTTAAGAGACCAGATCAACTTAGAGTCACCCATTAAAGTCGTAAGAATGGGTGGATAGGGTGATTGTGAAACAAGATGAGCCTAGAGATGCCCATGTGAGTCAAGATGACTTCGCATGTATAAAAAGGTGAAATTTAGTGGTTTGACCCACTTTCCATCACCATTTCATCCAAATCCGAAAATGGAGTTTGGGGGAGAGGGCTTTGCTGATCTTGGATGATGAGTAAAGGCAAAGGATAAAACAACGACGCGAACAGAGATGAGATCTCGACTCCTAATTTGATTATCGTCGTTTTAAATGTCTTTTTACGCATTTTTGTCGAGATTTTCGAAGCTCGAGTTATGGTCACTAGTAGTTTCAGACTTTGTTGTGGTATTTATGATGGTTTTTGAGCTTTAGTTGATGAAGTTGTCGACATTGTTGTTGTGGTTTCAGAAAAATGAATTTTTATTAACATTTTAGCAGAAATACGTCGGGTTTATCATTTGACTGAGATTTTAAGTGGTTAAGTGACACATTATGGAGGGTACTCAGGTCCCTATGAGGTTGGGATAGGTTCAGAATATGGCAACGCGAGTCGAGGTTTCAAAAACCCCGAATTCTCAATTTCTGCCAAGCACCGCCAGGGGCGTCGTGAGGTTCAGAACCTTACGGTGTTGGTTACGACGTCCAGGGCAGTGGATGCCCTGGATGTGCATTTTGTGTGACATCATAGGGCTTTAAACCCTACGGTGTCCAGGGCAGTAGGGTGCCCTAGGGTGCGTTTTGAGTAACGTCGTGGGTTTTTGACCCTACGGTGTTGGTCACATCGTCTGGGACAGGGACATCCCTGTCCCTACACTTTTGGGGACGCCGTGTGGGGTTGAACCCCACGATGTCCAACCCTATTTTTGAATAAAAATTTTAAAAGTTTTTGAAAACTTCGGGGCTTCTCTCGGGTATCAAAATAGGTCCAATTGTGATCCAATACCCAGGTAATCGACCCAAAATAATTGAAATGAGTAACATTTTGGAAAATAGGAAAATTAACGAATTAAGCGAAAATAAGACTCTAACACAACTGAATTGGATCCAAATAAATTCCAGAAACTTAGCGGATTGGTGACGAGCTTACGTGATCAGTTTGGTGACGTATGGGAGCCACGAGCATGAAGTTTTGCGTGATATTGTGAGTAAAATTGTAATGACCCGTTACCTTAAACACTTGATTAATGTTAATCTGAATCCTAATTAACCCAAGTTAGGCTCGTGGTTAAGCCCAATTAACTACAATTTGTGTGTGTGTGGATTTGCGTGCCAAATTGTGTTTATATGGACTGTAATATTAATTATAAATTAATAATCGGATAAATGAGGGAACACCTAATACCATGTGTGGGTCAAGGAGGACACACATGAGACACGGGATAACGTTTCTGCTCGAGTATACTTATTGGCGTGAATTACGTATTGGTGGACGTAACAATAGGTGTAGATATATTTATATATAATGTGATATATATGTATATATAAACATATATTAAAATGATAAATAAGGGGTATTAAGTGACAAGCGAAGTCACAAGTGGACCCGCGGGGGTCGCAAGTATGGGTGCACACCAAGTAGACTCAGTGGTGTGCATGAGGATCAAGAAATGGTGGCCATATAAGAGTTGTATATATATATTGAATAAATATATATATATATATATATTAAGTTATATATATAAATATATAAAAATATATATTAAGTTGTGGAACAAAATGGATAAGAGTGACTGGTAAGCAGGACGCTGTCCATTTTAGGCAGGACGCTGGCCATTGAGGAAAAAAGATAAGTTTGGGGTCCTCTAGATGACGCGATGTGTATCTCGAGGCAGTTATTTTATAATATTTTCACCGCCATTTCTTCTTCGTTTATAAAATGAAAGAGAGAGAGAGTGAGGGAGAGAGGGAGAGAGAAAGAGAGAATACAACGACCGGAGGAGAGGGAGGAGGGGTGTAACAACCCAAATTAATTTAATTGAATGTTAGTGTTAATCACGATGATTAGTAGTTAATTCGAGCGTTACGAGGATAGCTGGGTGACTAAGAGGAGGGAAACCCAAGTTATATTTATAATATTTGTGCATGATGTGATGTCTAGTATTGCGATGTCGAGTGTATTAATTATTATATAGTATATAAACATCGCATGCGTGAACGTCGATATCGGGCAAGGCTACGAGTCAGGTATATGTCCCGAAGTGCGTGTCGGGGACTGGGTACCGG
The DNA here is from genome assembly GCA_039657345.1 of Stephania japonica. Lineage (NCBI taxonomy): Eukaryota > Viridiplantae > Streptophyta > Magnoliopsida > Ranunculales > Menispermaceae > Stephania > Stephania japonica. The sequence continues at coordinate 43,720,572 of CM077560.1, read as the reverse complement.
GTACGGGATAGCCGGGGTACGGGGCATGGGTTGTCGGATAGCTGAGTGTTAATGTGACTAACCTATGAGTTTTATATGATTTATTAGGTGGCCTAACCTAAGGTTGAATTAATGTATTAATGAATAAATTGAAATCCTATAGTTGAATAGGAAAAATCAGCATGCATAGAATTATCTTCGAGATGCACCACAATGTGATCCAAGGCAAGTATTGTTAGGATAAGGTGTCAAGAACTTGAGTGATATAGGGTGATTAGTGACCCTTAGATCGTCCTCGAGATGCGTGTACATAGTAGATTAGACAACCACCTATATATACACTTGATCGATCAAACATGCAAAAATCAATCCATTTTCTCAAAAATGGTTGGGGAGATCTGTGAGAGAAATCGAGGTTGGGGAAGGTGAATGCAAGCATTGGAGATTGAATTCGAGTTTCAGAGCACGAATCCAAGGTAATTTCTATATTCTAAATGTAAATTTTTGAAAAAAATGGGGTTTTTATGGGTTAAGGTGAAAAATGGATTTTTTAGAGAATTCATCACTATTTTGCTGGAAATTGATGTTCATGAGGATTATTTTGATGAAATATGTTGATTTGGATCGAAATAGTGTAAAATTGAGGTGAATTTGGTAAATTGTTGGTTTATTGATATGTATGTTAATTCGAGAATTTGGTGTTGTTTTGGTGAATTTGTGTTGTAATTTTAATGCTTTGGAGGTCTCCAATGGATTGAGAGTGAAGAGGAATGGAGAGGAGAGTAAAGGCAACAAAGATTGAAGAAAGAAAAAAAAAAATTGTTCTAACTAGGAACCAGAGAGGTTCCTGGTTCCTCCTGAGGAGGAAGAAGGGACGCACGCTGCACGCACGCAGCGCGCGTCGTCCTGGTTCGAATCGGCCGGGCCGCCAACCAGTAGGTCCCGGCCTACTGGACTGGATCAGTCCTACCACCTGGACCGGACCGGTCCAGGTGGGCCCCCCAAATAAATTTTATTTATTTATTTATTTTATTATTTATTTAAATAAAAACTAAATAATATATATTATATTATTTTATGGAAAATAGGAGAATAATGGAAAAAAATGTCAGAAAAATTGGCGAAAATTCTAGAAAATATAGAAAATTAAGAAAAGGTAGAAAAGTGGTTTAAGGACTTTTCGGGTATTTTTGGAACCCCGACATTGTCCGAAAGAGGTACCACAACTGAAAATTAAAAATATGATATAATATCATAATAAATTACATAATGTGTTTTTAAATAATATAAAACACTATAAATGGACTTCAGGGACTGGGGAACCATAACTCGGGCATAGGGGAGCTAGGCGAGTCGGATTGACAGGTCCGGGAAGTCGGAGTGCGTAGTTACAGGTGCGTAAAACCCTTGAGAATGTTACACTTTAAATTCATGCGTGATTTGTTCTGGTTAAGCGAGTATTTATTTAATTAATTATCGTTATGTTACTTAATTGGTTGCCATGTATATGCACTGTGATCATGTGTTGGTCGGTGTTTGATTTGTTCACATGGTCGGAGATTAATTGGGATGGTCGTGGTACGAAATTGAGTAGGCTAGATTGTAGCGCGTGTACTTGGCGCAGTCGGTGAATAGCTACCCGAGTAGCGGGGTGCACGTGTCCAGTGGGTTGTGATGTGTTTCCGGTCACCGTTAGTGGTTTGGGTGTGGTCTAGACTTGATGTGCTCAGCCGGGGCATCCGAATTCACAAAGTATGATCTAGTTTTGTTTGAATCCATCACACCTCTATCTAGTTTTCATTGATATCGTTGGTTGAATCAGATTTCTTGAATGATGTTTTATATTCACTGTGTGTGATCGTCGTATTTGTTGTGAATGTTGTTTACTGCCAGCCATGGGAATATGATTCCTGTTGCCAGGGTCATATTCACATGTCTCGCAGGTTATTATGGTTTTCATGATTATTGTGCAGACTTCTCTTGGGAATTTACTCACTGGGCTTGTTGTTGTATGTGTTGGGCAACTAAGCGCAGATCCTGGTACGAGCAAGAGCAAGGGGAAAGAGGTACTAGGCGACTATCTCTGAGTCCGTTGCTGCTGATAGCTCGTGTTTTGATATAATGTATGTATATATTATTTTGCTGGATTTTTGGAACTTTAAAACTTTATCATATGTATATGGATTACTATTTACTTTGTCTCAGTTATATACATGGTGTTGTCTCAGTTAATAAATTCTCATAAAATACGAATTAAACGTTTGCGCTATTGTTATTAAAATTTTTCAACCTACTAGATGTTTAAATAAATTAAACAACTTAATATAGTAGGATTGGTCAAACGGAGCGTCACTTCACAGAGCTGTTGACGTGGCGTCAGTGATGACGTATTTGGTGACGTGACAGGCGCTGCTGGGCTTGTGGGCGGAGGGCATGGGTCAGGGACTGCCTTGGAAATTGGGCCTATTACAAGGGGGAGGACGAGAGCTCGCGAGGTCGAAGAGCTCAAGGAGTCGAGGCCGGAACATGGAGGTGACGATGATGAGGTGACTTGTGTTGTTGTTTCATTGTTGTTGTGTGGTCATGGTGATTCGGTTGAGGTTGAGTGGTGATCATGCATTTTTTATGAAAGTCCTCATATGAGGCTCTCTATGAGGTTTGCAAGATGTTTGGATTCTGTTTGGGTCAGATTTGGTTAAGTCAAACTAGTTTGGAAATTTATGATCGCAATCGACAGGCGTCTTTGGCAGGCACTACCTAGCGCACTGACCAGTGTGAACAGTGAAAAATTGTTTCAAGTTGAGTTAGTTGGCGTGTGTTTTGGGTTTGGTTTAAGAGTTTAGACTAGTATACAGTAGACCTAAATTAATATCAATGGATATGACATAGGTGTTCGGGCATTGAGAAATCTGATAAAATCATGAAAAGCTAGGAAACCCGAAGTAAAACCTTGGAAACCTCAAAACAGGTACGCAACACTCGTATCTTTTATCAATTATGCAATGTAAAATAGTATTATTAGAGCATGTAGTGTTATGAACTGGGAAGGGGGTAATGTACCGTGATTTACCTGTTTTATGCAACGTTTTTAGAATGAAAAGTGAATTCGGGAAGAGGTTCAACAGGATGTATCGACCTGAGGTGGAACTATGTGTTGCAAGGGATCAACCAACACCGCAACCCTAGTGACCTGAATTATCTCGATTGATGCTTGCCCATTTAGAGCGAGTTGCTATGTCAGGCCTAGAGACACCACATAACTCACACTCTGAATCACACGCCCGATCAACGTGTGAGTTATATGGAGCGTTGTCCTTGATGGCGGGAGTGTACAACTCTCTTATCTAAAATCTAAATTGAAAATACAAATCATGGGTACAGTTATAATTGACCAATGAACTTGCATATGATTATGTATTGTTTATATTGTTTTAAATGCTCATTTAGATATGCATTGGATTCATGTTGTTATACATTATCCTTTAATATTAATTGATAATTGATCGTTGGTATGAGAGTCATTTACTGAGCATGTAGGAACTCACCCACCTTAACATTTCAAGGAAATGGGCGTGCATTGGAACTCAGGGTTGGAGAAGCGTAGGAGTCTAACATATTCTCTTGATGTATTGAGTTTTCCATTATATAGGTATTGTATTGAATACTATTTTGTAATAATCAGGGTTGAGATATAAGTTTAATACCGAGGATTATACTGATTTTGTATATCTTCTATTTATAGAAAAAGTTTTAAATTTTCGTTGCATTTTGTTTTAATTATTTGTTCGATATCAAAACATACAGGTTGTTATTAGGAATATGTACATGGCTGCTGGTTCTAATTAGGTCCAATCTGGTTTATCGGGGCTTAATTAGGGTTTCAGGCCGAGTATCGCCCTAATGGAATTAGAGGATATTACAAAAACCAAATTGGTCTTTAATATGATTTCAATTGTGCATTTACTTGGTTTTTATCATTGTTAAGCAATATTTCTTTGTGAAAGATGATTCTTGAATTCCATTTGTGATATCTATCCTTGGTGGAATATCGACTTTATTTTTCTTTGGATTCTCTAATGAGTGGTTTTGGGTGTAAGTGGGTGATATGGTGGTCATGGGTGCGGTGGAACTGCTATGTGATTTCTTTAACCACCGTGACTACACGAATGTTTGGACTTGCCTAAACCTGCAATTTAGGGTTGGGAGTCAAACCAGTTGTTCGACTGGGTGTTTGCTACTGAAGGGGCGTGACTCATTTTAAAATGGCTGGTGGGTTTGTTTAAGTCCAGGATTTGTCTTGGAAGTCAAGTTGTTTACTGTGGGTGGCAACCTGATAGACTTTGAACACTTATATGCTTTTTGCTTTGTGCTCTCGACACTTATTTTATTGTTGATATCTCAGTGATTTAGTTGTTATGAAGTTTTTCATTATCTTTGTGATATCCATGCATGATAGTTGATTAGCTATTTATTTGACATTTGAAATTATGTAAAGACTCTATTTGATTGTTACTGTTACTCTTACTGTACTCACAGTCATTTTTATGATTGTGGGTACTCGTCGTCCTACAGGATAGACAAAGGCAAAGGACCGGTGATAGGCGACTTTGGTTGAGGACAGTGAGGCAACCTCCTCTCGCCTATTGAGTAGGATGATTGATATATATATATATATATATATATATATATAGTGTGTGTGTGTGTGTGTGTGTGTTTGCCACATTGAGATCTTTTGGGTTTGTGAGAGATCTTGGAATGTGTATATGATATGATTTACTCTCCTATTACTTGATTTATTGTTTGGATGTATACGTATGCAGGGTTTCCACACTCTAGGTTGTCCTGACGTGTGTCTTGGAGTTTGTTCATTTAGTTGAGGTTTTAATTGCTTCCACTATACTTTGATAACTCACTAACTTGAATAACTCACTTAAATAATTATATTATGTTGCTAAATTAATGGATAATGGTAAGGAAGATTGACTAGACTTGTGTTAACTTTGCAAGGGTTGACTTGAGGTCCACATAAGTCTAGGTCGGGCGGGGCCCAATTTAAGGTTGTGGAACTGAGGCCGTCATAAGAAAAGATGTCAAAGCGTCCAATATATATGAAACCATAATAAACATAAACACTGTGACATATAGTATACGTTAGGCAATTAATTTGAATAATGTTTTTCAATTTATAGGAGTATTTGGTTTTAAAAACAAATTATATGAGTATTTAGAAACTTTCATAATATTTGCATTGTAATTTCACTAATGATGATGTTATTTTTATATGAAAACTGTTATTTTTATATGAAAACTTGTAGGACTTGAGTTTTGAATGTATAAAATGTCTTTTTTGTAGTGATGAAATGTATGGTGACATAAAAATCATGCATTTTTGTGAATAATTAGGTAGAAAAATATTTTTATTATATTAAAAAATGGGTCTGGACAAGAAATGGATCTTGTATGTTTTAAAAACATATGGGTCTGGATAAAAAAATGTGTCTGTTTCAAAAACGGGTACAAGTTTGGACACTGTTTATAATCATTATTAAGGGGAGGTGTCCGGACCCGGACCCGTCTTAATCATTTTTTTGCCACCCCTACCTGTGGTTACTCATTTGACGAGTAGCATACTCACCGGTACTCTCAACCTAAACCCTATTATATAACTAGGACAGTGTGGCGGGTACGTATCCAGGGGCTAAATTGGTACCCCACCCGAATTTGTGTTGGGTTGAACTGTATTACACAAACTTGCCCTAAATCTGAAAATGCTAGGTTCGGGTATTCCATGTTGAATTGGTTGGACGGGTACCTGCATTTTATTGGCATCCTTGTTTGGGAGATGTTGGCTCATGTTTGATAAAATGAGCCAACATCTCCATACAGAGCACAAAGAGATACGGGGAAAGAGAATCTCCTTATTGTATGCCCCTCGTCGGCGAAAAAATCAGTGAGTCCGCCATTCCATAAAACTTGCATACTAGTCGTAGATATGCAATGCATGATCCTATCTACCAGCACTCTAGGGATCCCCGCTGCATTCAGAGTAGTACTAATGAAATTCCATCGAAGTCAATCATAAGCGTTTTCCAAATCTATCTTAATAGCCATCCAACCTCGATTCCCTTTTTTTCCGCATCGAATGAATAATTTCCTGCACGACAATTGAGTTATCCACCAATCTCTGTCCAGGTATATAACTTGCTTGATTCGGACTCACCAAGGAATTCATTATGGGTTTTAGTCTATTCATAATGATCTTGGTTATTGCTTTATAGATGACGTTACATAGACTTATAGGACGCATATTCGCCAGGGATTCAGGAACTTATATCTTAGGAATGAGAACCAAGAGGGTATCATTAACATGTGGAGGCAAGACACCTGTACTGAAGAACCTCTGGATGAATTGCATGACTGAGAGAGAATAGTCTCCCACTGGGAATGGAAGAAAATCGAACTGAAGCCATCTGGTCTTGGAGCTTTGAAAGGCCTCATACTGAATATAGCATCATTAACTTCTGCAGGGTCTATCTCACGTATCATTCTATCTTTGTCGCCCTGGTCCAACACTGGGAAGGAAAAAGGTCATGTTGATAGAGGATTCATAGTTGGTTCTTCAGAGTACAACTTTCTATAATATTTAATAGCCACTGCTTTCAAGCTGTTCTGATCATCAACCCACATTCCATTCATATTTTTGAGACTCTCAATTCTATTTTTTTCCTTCTAGATATTGTACTAAAATAGAAAAGTGTTCTTGTCTCTGAACTGAAACCATTTGGATCTAGATTCTTGAAACCAAAGTAGCTCCTTTTGGATCAACACCTCACTCAGTTGTGCCTAATATCCCCGTCTCTTATCATGTAGGGAAATCGATGGATGTCTTTCTAGTTTACGATCAAGGGCATCCAACCAGTATTTCAGGTTCTTCGTACGAGTGAACACATTGCCAAAAACTTCCTTATTCTAACCTTGAACATGGCAGGCCAGCTGCTTCGAAGCTACATCAAATCCCATATTGTTATCCCAATTCTTCTTCATAAACTCCCTGAATTCACTATGAGTAGTTCAACAAGCTTGGAAGCGGAAGGGTCGAGATGTATGTGTGGGGATTGCTTTATCATGATTGGTAAGAAAAATGGGCCTATGATCAGACTTGAGCCTAGTTAAGTGAATCACGGAGCTTTCAGGGAACACTGTTGTAACGACCCAAATCCACATTGGACCACCACGAGAGACCACGCGGGCCCACAACTGGCCATTGGCTGCCAGTTGTGCCCATGCCCAACTAATCATCATTTCACCTTAAATCATACATCGGAAGTATTAAACATCAAAATGTACAGCGACAATCTTAAACATCAAAATGCACAGCGAAAACAAGTTTATAAATCATAAAACCTAATGTGGAAACCATACCAAAATGTAGTCAAGATATATACATCAATGGTCCTTAAAATATCAAAATGTAAACCTCAAAGTCAGGTACATAGCAATATATATCTCTCACAACCGATATCTAGCATAAAACAATAAATATAAACAAACGTACGAGTACGGCAAATCGTAGCCAGCCACAGATAATTCTCAATCTTGTCCTTCTCTCCACTCGTAGCAGTATCTGCACTCAAGCCATCACATAAAGGCAGATGATGAGTCCAGAGTGAGTAATCCCAAGGAAATTCACCAAGTAAATATATAAGTAAAACTGATGGAATCAAAATATTATAAATAAACATGCGAAACAAAAGAATACAGACAACTGTGGAAGATCATCGCATGTATAATTATAGTAGTGAAGCAAAATGCGTTGACAATCAAAGTCAGACCAAACCATACTTCGGGCTATCTGTCAGGCACAGCCCGTGATGATACCTCCAACGGGTGACCCTGGACCTCTAGGTGGCCGGCATAGACCACAACGCACCCACATATGCCTATCATACCCGGGTAGCATATTTACTGGGGCATGCCTAAATATATGCTATGGCTTAGTGGGCCCTATGCCCCCTCAATGAATAAGCACTAAGTGGGGACAAACATGACCACCGTAAAGCAATAAGAAATAAAGACCATTGAATAAACTAAACGGAATTCAAATATCAAGTAGTAAGCACTAAAGTGAATTTCAGTTAGGATAGTACACACCTCAAACCTCACTCCAATAACGGTCCTAATCCAGATAACACGCCTCAACTGTGTGTCCAATACCCGCCAATCCAACCTAAATCATCAATCCCTGATCAATTACACAAATTCTCAAACTTTGTAAACCCCGATCTAAAACCCAAATCATCGATAAAATCCCCATTTGAACATCTCAAATAAACCATATAAGTCCTTAGGCCAAACCCCAATTTGTAAGTTTTAATTATTTTTTTTTTCCAAAACTGTCCCAAAAGCCGCCACAGGCGCCGCCGTGTTTACACTGTGTGGCGTCGCCGCGACATTATGGGCGCTGTGACCACACTTTCGTGGTCATTCCTGCACGACATCTCTATGACGTCTCTGCAAGATTTTTGTAACTGCCCAATTTATAATTGCCGTTAATTATGGTGTCATTGCAGAAGTGAACGCCAACGAGGACGTTCATGGGTCCCACAGCGAGGCCGGAACACACTCGACCTAGGTATACAGTCCGTTTTATATGCTTTTGTGGTAAATTGTGATGAAAATGTACTAATTAGTTAAATTTCATTACAATATGTGTGTTAATGTAGTTTATTGACGAGTGAGGAATTACTTTGGGGTGCGTGCGGACATGGGACATGGGGCACGGGGTGCCGGGTTGTCGGGGAACTAGTGTGGCCTTAGTTACAAATTATGGGAAATTATTGAATGGATTAGATGATTATTATAAGCTAAATCAAATTGGAATCAATAAGTCCTATAGTAAGCTGAATAATCAACATTAGTTGGATGATTATCGAGATGCATAATGGAGAGAATTGAGGTAACAAGTGTCAAGACAGGGTGTTAGTGCGTTGGAGTGACACTGGGTAACCAGGAGCCATAGGATTATTCTCGAGATTTGTGCACACACTTGATGGGAACCAAGTATATATATACATGGTTTTGAGAGAGATTGAAAGAGAGAGATCGGTGGGAAGAAGAGGAGGAAGAACAACAACTAAGGAGTGAGAAAGAGTGATTGGTGGCATCCAACAACAAGATCAAGAGGTATGGATACATAAATCTTAAGTTTTTATGAGATTTTTGGTGTGGGTTAGGAATTTGTGAATTCAAAATATTAAGGGATTAAATACTGTATTTGTTGAGATTTAGCGTTTATGAGAATGATATGACATGGGTTGAGTAGTGGATCAAGTTTGAGAGAAATTGGAGGATTTTCTAAAATGGGTTTTGAAAACGTGATTTTTGATGATTCTTGGATTTTGAGTTTAAGTTTGATAAATATGAGTTTTAATGGTGTATTTGAGGTCATTGAGGAGTTATGGATGTTTGAGAGTCGAATGTATGGGTTTATGTGGTGATTAGAGTCCAGAAATTTGAACTGGGAAAATCTGGACAGAGCGCTATTAGCGCGCTAATGAATGGCACTAGCGCGCTAATTGCCCTCTGGAAAACGATGATGAACAGTGACGAAAATAAATAGTGCGCTAATTTATCTCATTAGCGCGCTAATAGTTCACTGGAATCTGAAAAATTTGAAAATAAGGAAATGAGCCTAACTGATATTTTAACCCAACTAATTGACTAATAACCCTCATAAATGAATTCCAGGAGTCTCAGAATAGTAATTTGAGTCAGGGTTTAGTCAGAATTCAGACCGGGAGTAATATCGGGGATTTGGAGGAATCGAACCGGGGTTGACTTGTGAAACGAGGAGTGCGGTTTGAGGTGTGTAGTATCCCAATTGAACTTCACTTTAGTATTTACCGTTTGTTTTATTGAAATTCAGTTCTGTTTATTCTTTACTCCAATTCATTATTGCTTTACGGTGGCTGAGTACTCTCACCTGGTGTCTTTACGGTAGTGGAGTTTACTCCTACCTGGTGTCTTTACGGTGTTGAGATCACTCCCACCTGGTACTTATCCGTTACGACCATAGAGTCCACTAAGTCATAGCACTTGTCTAGGCATACGCCGATGAATAGGCTACTCGGATATGGTAGGCTTGTGTGGGTGCGTCGTGGATGTACGCCGACCACCTAGAGGGTCCAGGGTCACCCAGTAGAGGTGTTTTCACGGCCAGTACCTGGGGGAAAGCCCGAAGTATGACTTAGTCTGATTTCTATTGTGTACGTACTTTGCTTCGTGACTATATTTATGCATGCGATGATCCTTTCACAGTTGTCTGTATTCTTTTGTTCCGCATGTTTAATTATAGTATTTTAAATTCCAGTATTTTTACTTACATAATTACTTGGTTAATTTCCTTGGGATTACTCACTCTGGACTCGTCATCTGTCTTTTTGTGATGGCTTGAGTGCAGATCCTAGTACGAGCCCGGGAAAGGGCAAGCTTGAGGACTACATTGATTAACAACTCTAGCCCTACTCGTACGTATGTTTATATTTACTCGTTTTATGCTGGTTTTGGGACTTGAGAGATAGGTTGTATATTTTTGATATTCTGAGGATTCAGATGATATGTATATGATGTACATTTGGTATGGTTTCCACTTAGGTATTATGCTCATGAAATACAAGATAAATCTTATGTTGTTCATTCAATTTTTCGCTGCGTAATTTGAGGTTAAGGGACGTTAAAGGAACCAATGTTAATTTGAACCCAAAATGGTTAGCACATAATTTGAAGTTAATAGGAAATTGATTGATAATGGATAATTGGGTGGGACACAGCTGGCAATTGAGTGGTCAGTTGTGGGCCCGCGTGGCCTCCTGTGGCGGACCAATGTGGAAATTGGGGCCGCTACATTTTTTCCCATTTCACGTCTCTGGTCGTGACGTCGTGAGTGGCGCCGCAGGGAATTTACACGCAACGGAGTCTCTGGCGGCGTCTCCGCCAGTGCCTTAATAGGGGGTTTTCGGACACCCTCGGCTCGTTGCCGCAGTTCGAACCCACTCCAACAACTCATACAACACCAAAACAAACTTAAACCACCAACACCTATCAACCAAACGCGTCCGAAATGCAAACCCCGAGTTTCCCGACCAAAAACCCGAAAATCACTTTGAACACCAAAACAACCACCACACCAATACCAAATCAATCATTTACAACTTCAAAACCAACTCAAAAACCATTGCAATACCCCATTCATGCTGGTGTGCTCAAAACCCTCGCCAAAACCTTCGTGAAAATCCCCGAAAAACACCCCGAAACGTAAAGAACGAGATGGAGATCGAGGAACTAACCTTAGTTTTGATGTTCCTTCACTCCTTGAACTCCAAACCATCAACACAAATCACCAAACCCTCTACCATCTCTCTCATTTTCGGATTTCTCACTTGGAGGAGAGAGAAAAGTTGATGGAAATGAAAAAAACCAACTTATATATATATATGAAAATCTCATCAAGTCTCGCCCCAACATCCCCATACATGATTTTATGGCTGAGATGTGGTCAAAAGATCCTCCAAATGGGACAAAATTGACCCAACTAAGTCTCTTTGACTCTATCCTTTTATCACCAATTATGTGCACTCCGAGCGTTCCAACACCCGGCTCCGAACCTTGACCCGTGTCGTTTGCGCACAACAACGGTACTAACCGTCTCGACATTATTTTATATGAATTATTTAACGAATTTTATCATTATTAGGCGTATTAAATCCCTCGGTCTAATGTACTAGCCATTCGCCGCCCAGTATCTACGTATACCCGCTATACACGGTGGATACCCGTCACACCAGCTCACTCGTCAATAAACAATATAAATATACATATTGCAATGCAATTTACCTAAATTGAACATATACATCGCAACTTCACCACAAGAGCGCATAAAACGAACCGTAAACCTAATCCGATCAGGCTCCGTCTTCGCTGTGGGACCCACGAACGTCCCCGCTGGCACCCACGTCCACAATCGCGTCATAAGTAACGGTAATTAGAAATTGGGCCATTACCACTGTTCTCCAATTATCATTACATAACCCTCTGTCCAATTTCTCCTACACTGAATGTAACGGTCCGAATTTAATTCGTCGTTATTTGTGAAGTATTGCAGATGTGACGGACAGCTCAGACACCCGTGGGACCCGCAGTTAGGCTAGAGCACGCCTGGAGTTAGGTAAATAATTATTTTGTATGTTGTTTGTCTAAGTTGTGAAGTTTATGTTAAAATAGGTTAAATGACATCGCGATGTGTTTAATATTATCTCAAATGACGCGTGAGATTGTGTTAAGTATTTGCCTCGATATGCGTGTCGATGCGGGTACCGGGTAGACTAAAAAAATAAAATATTAGGCCAGGGAAAATAATACATACATTAAAGGAATTAAATGTGATAAAATAGTAAATTGGTGGGCGCCTAGGGACACGCAGGGTCGTGGTCAACACGCGTGAGTGGTACAGTAGTGTGCACGCCCGAGTACGCTCGTTGGCGTGCACGACAAAATTGTAGGCGCGAAAATATAGGCGAATATATATTTATATATATGTAATTTATATATATATAAATATATATATATATGTATATATAAATATATATATATATATAAATTAGAAAATAAATAAATAATTGTGAAATTACCAAAAAGGGTATTTGGTTGTTTAGAAAAAAGTGGATGAACACAAGGGCATTTTGGTCATTTCTTGATCTAATCGCCTTCGTCTTCTTCAATACATCGAGAAAAAAAAAACAGAGAAGCGAGAGACCGAGATCGGGAGAAGAGAAGGAGGAGAAGAGATTGGTCGAGGAGATCGTGTGGTCGAGACGTCGAGGCGAGTAGTGTTGTTCGGTTGTTATTGTTGTGCGCGTTGTGGTGGTATGTTGGTTTGGGGATGACGACATGTGTCGTCTCCCCACCCTCCCAATTCCATTAGAGAAGAAAGAAAGAAGGAAAGAAAGAAAGAATGAAGAGAAAAAAAAAGAGAACCAGAGGCAAAGTTGTGGTGAAGAAAATGATGGGGGGGCACGCACGCATGCGTGCGTGCGTGCACCCCTGGGCCGGGCTGGACCAGCCCAGGCCCAACCCAGGTGGGCCTGGACCGGGCCCGACCCGTACCCGGTCCAGGTGGACCGAACCGGGCCCGACCCGGTTGGGTCCGGTCGGACCCGGTTCAGGGGACCCACCCCCATAATATTTAAATAATATTTTTATTTTATTTTATTGTTTTATTTAAATAAATTAAAAAAGTTTTAAATAAAATAAAATATAGAAAAATAGAGAAAAATAGCTAAAAATTATGGAAAAATCCAGAAAATATGAGAAATTAGAAAATAGGTTAATAAATGAGTTTTTGGGATTTTCTCGGGATTTTGGCGAGATGTTTGTTGGACTAAGTGGTTAGTCACTCTAACTCCGACCTAAATTTTGATGGAAACAAACAAGGTGAAAATATACTAATAAGTTTTATCAAGTGTATTTCAATTTCGTCAAAGGTTGCGAAACATCACATCACGGGTATTCAAGAATTCAAGCTATACAAGTTCAAGACTCGGCATACAAAAAGGAATGAAGACGAAAGATCAAGGCCAAGAGTTGTAAAATTAATGTAAGGTATTCAAGTTCACTTAAGCAAGCCTATTGCATTAGTTCATGCATATCGTGATTTTAAAATGGATTTTCAAATGTCAAGTGATTACTTGAAGATTTCGGTCCCATAAGTCTAAACTATGTTAAACTATATGTGTATGTTAATATCGCATTTTGAAAATCATTGCGAAAGCTTTTGAAAAAGAAAAAACTTGTTTTTGAAAGGTCTTTGAAAAGAAAACTGCATATTTGCAGAAAAGTCCCTCGCAAATCATGAAACCGAGATTTTTCATTTTCGGGATTTGTGAAAATATCCGGACCATCCAAATAGGCCATATGACCCATAACAAACATGTATTATATGTTATATGAGGGCTTATTGGGTCTAGGACGTGTTAAAGGGTCGCTAACACAAGGGACGAAATTAATTATTACGAGGTCCCCTGCAGCTTAGCGCGCTAATCTTGTTATTAGCGCGCTATGTGCAGAGTTAGCACGCTAGGTCATAAAATTAGCGCGCTAATTGCAGTCCTGACAACTTTTTTATAAAGCTGAAAAATTCACTTTAATTCGAATTTTTGATCAAATTTCGGCCCTTGGATGCACACAACGGTCATATATTGGTCTATAAATATATACAACTCTCCCAAACACACAAGGCACATAAATTAGGTTTTAAAATCAAAGAAAAACATTAGTGCTCAAATTTTCAAGAGAAGGAGCTTGTGGTTTTCAAGCTACACTTAGAGGCTGTTCATTCAACATCAAAACCAGCACTCTTGAGGCACTCTAAGGAGTACAACAACCTCTTCAGAACTGATTTTCAAGTCATCTTCTTGGGGTTGTAAGAAAGTCCATTCCCTAGCTTTTCTTGTGCTTAAATTATATATTCTTGTGTGATTGATTTGGGAAATTACTTGTTGTATTGTTAAACACACTTGTATTGGGTTTTGCACTTAAACTTAATTCATTAAACCCTTGGACTGATTTGAACAAGAGTTTGTGCTTAAACTTGATTTTTATCAAACTTCTTGTTCTTTGGATTTGAAACCGATTTTGTTCTCATCAATCTATTTGAAACGGTTTCAGTTTTGAGTTTTGCATAAAATCAGTTTTTATAATTGCATTTCTCAATTGTTTTCATACTTGCATGCATAAGAGTGGTTAGGCTCTAGGAGGCTTGCTTGTATTTGAACTTGATACCACTTTACTTTGTAAAGTGTAATTTCAATTGTATTAATCAAATCTTGATAGTAAGACTTAGTGGGATCTAAGTCGAAAGGGAAGATCTAGTTGAGGCTAGGCATATATCCTAGTTGCGGCTAGGTGGGAAAAGTACTAGGTGGGTCTAGGTGGAAATTGCTAGTTGCGGCTAGGTGATTGTATAAGACCTTATTGCGATAAGGCATCGTGTAAAAGACCTAGTTGAGGCTAGGCATTCATTAGGCTAGTTGGCTTAGGGTGTAACACTTATCGATAATATAAGTGGGGTTTGAAAATCCTAACCGGGGAGGTTAGGTAGTGGATGTAGATCGGTTGGATTGAACCACTATAAATCACGTGTCTTATTTCCATCTCTTCTACCCCCTTCTTGATTGCTTAGCATTGATATTTATCATTGGTGTATGCATTATCGTTATTATTTGTGCATGAAGTTTTAAAAAGGCGATAACTACTCGGTAACCCAATTCACCCCCCCTCTTGGGTGACCTTCAATGTTATCGGGTTTTTTTACCTCGAAAAATGTAAAAATTGATATTATATATCCAATTGAAGCTAATTCAATGATAAACAATTTTAGGTATATTTGGGTGATAATTTTGATTGTCAAGTGATTATTGGAACAAGACCAGGGTTTGAATTTCTGGACGTGGAGTGCGGATTGAGGTGTGTAGTATCCCAACTGAAATTACTTGAGTATTTACTTCTTTTGGCATTTGAATTCAATTTCTTTCATTTTAATACTCTATTCTTGGTTATGTTTATACGGGCGGACGTTGAGCGGGGCTCCCTCCGTTCCATTCGTGTGTGTATGTCCACTACACCATAGCACGTGCTACCAGATCGATCTCGGTGAATAGTACAACCTGAGTATCACGTCGTGGCGTGTGTCGGTGCGCCATAGGTGTAACACCGGCCATCGAGCGGATCCAGATGCTTGCCCTGCTTGAGTTGGACTCGCCGACAGTATTATGTGGAAGAGTCTGAATTATGGTGTAGTCTGACCTTAGGGGCTAGGAACGCACTTTGAGCTTTTCCTATTATTTATTCATGCGATGAGCGTAGTTGCCTGTATTTGTTTACGCATGTTTATTTAATAACTTTCTTTAAATTCCAGTAATTACTTTCAGTGATGCTCACTTAATTTCCTTAGGAATACTCACTCTTGACTTGTCATCTGTCTTTTTGTGATGGCTTGAGTGCAGATCCTAGTACGAGCATGGGCAAGGGTAAGCTGCCAGAGTACTGTTGCTTTGAGATTGCTTGACTCGTACATTTGTATTACATTTATTTTGTCTTCATTTTGGGTTTGGGAATTTTGAGATACTTTATATATATAGATCTTTTTGTGACTTCAGATGTATTTTTGGTTATGTATGGGTTTTCCACATTAGGTTTATAGCTTAGATTACACATTTATAGTATCATTATCCGAGTGAATGCTAGAAAGGCTTCCGCAGTGTGTAAATTTGAGGATGTTATGATAACTTAACATATAATTTGACTTCAATACAACTTAATCAATAAATGGATAATTAATAAGGTTTAAAAAGATAAAATAGAGAATATAATCTAATGTAGCTCACAGCTGGCGCTGGTAAGATAGACTGTGGGTTCACATTGGCCCCCGTGGCGGTCTATTTGAAAAATGAGCCATTACACTGAACTCCTCACCCAAGTAAACTTGGAACCTTTAAATCCCATATCATGAAGCGCTACATCCTGTAGTAGATCCATCAATTGTTTACATCTCGAAGCTCTAGTCAGTGCTCCACCAATCTTCTCATCAACTCTCAAGTATACATTAAAGTCACCAATCAGAGCCCACGACATGCGTACTGGGATAGATAGGTTACGTAAATCCTCCCAAAGCTCACGCCTCAAAGTTACGTTTGGCGATGCATACACTATAGTATATAAGCCCTCTTGTCCTTGAGAAACCCAATGGAGATGCACCCATTGACATTTCAACTGTAATATTTTGACACCCACATTGGATTCGTCCCACAAAACCCAAATCTCCCTTGAGAACCCCTGAGCTTCTTCACAAAAAATGTGGCGGCCCCAAATTTCCCGGGCCGCCCCGTGGTCAGCTACTTCCCTGCCTTAGAACCCGAAGTCTCTGCCACGTGTCTCTCTGCCTTCGTACTTTAAGTAGTTATCATGTAATTCATTTAAGCCACTTAATTTATCATTTTAAAGGAATTAACAGCGGAAGAATTTAAAGTTTAACAAAATGCATTCATATATATATACATATATATAAGTTTTACTGACCAAACCTATAGTAAAAAACCCGGCAGTACTGTGCATATATGCGATCAACTATAACAGTGTATGTACCAGTACAAGTGTGTATCCAGTTTCCCAACCCAAAAGATAATACAAAATATCAAAAACATGATAATATCTACACACATACCAACATGCCTCGGTGTAGGCAAGTCAGATGAAATCGCCGATGATCCCCTTGCCCCTGCTAGTACTAGGATCTGCGCTCAGCCACCACAAAAAGGCAGATGGCGAGCCCAGTAAGTAAAATCCCAAGGAAAACCACCGTGCATAAATAATGAAAATAATTAACAGAGCTAATAAGTAGTGTTAAATAAACATGCGGAATGAAGGAGAATATGCAGACAACTGCTCAAGACTAATCGCATGTATATAAGTTTTACTGACCAAACCTATAGTAAAAAACCCGGTAGTACTGTGCATACATGCGATCAACTATAACAATGTATATACCAGTACAAGTGTGTATCCATTTTCCCAACCCAAAAGATAATACAAAATATCAAAAACATGATAATATCTACACACATACCAACATGCCTTGGTGTAGGCAAGTCAGATGAAATCGCCGATGATCCCCTTGCCCCTGCTAGTACTAGGATCTGCGCTCAGCCACCACAAAAAAAGGCAGATGGCGAGCCCAGTAAGTAAAATCCCAAGGAAAACCACCGTGCATAAATAATGAAAATAATTAACAGAGCCAATAAGTAGTGTTAAATAAACATGCGGAATGAAGGAGAATATGCAGACAACTGCTCAAGACTAATCGCATGTATATTAACACATTGATAGACAAAGGGGTGTGAACACAGCCACTAAGTGTGTACTAGGACCAGGAGCCCTAGTCGTGGCCCATGCCTCTGACCCTATGACTGTATCCCAGCGGCATTAGCTCTAATGGGCTAATCGAACGCGTGAAATGGAGTCCAACTCGGGATAAAATCTACCGAGTCCTAGATCACGCGCTACACACCTAGCCAGCGACCTCAACTACCCATGGATACATAAACGAAACCATAATCGTCCCAGTAGACTTTTGACTCACAGATTTTCAAGGAATAAAGCTCAATGGAAATAAATAAGTAAATGCAGTAGTGGTGTTCAGTTGGGTTTTACGTACTCGAAAATACGCACTCCGACTTCCCGGACCCGTCAGTACGCCCACCTAGCTCCCTGATGTCCGAGCTATGGTTTCCCAGTCCTTGCAGTCCATTTATAGTGTTTTATACTTTTTGAAAACATATCATATCATTTTATGATATTATATTATATTTTTAATTTTTCAGTTGTGGTACCTCTCCCGGACTGTGTCGGGGTTCCAAAAATACCCGACAAGTCCCGTACCTACTTTTCTACCTTTTCTAAATTTTCTATATTTTTCTAGAATTTTTTCCAATTTTTCTGATATTTTTCACTTATTTTCCTATTTTCCAGCAAATAATATATATATATATATTATTTTTTTCTTATTTTTTTCTTTCCGCGGGCCCCACCTGGACCGGTCCGGCCCAGGTGGTTGGACCGGCCTAGGGCCGGTCCAGCCCGGTTTGGGGGGACGCACGCGCAGAGACGAAATCGTCTCTGGTTCTTTTTTTTTTATTTTTTCTTTTTTCGATCCTGCTTCTTCTTCTCTCCTCTCCATTTCTCTTCACTCTCACTCCATTAAAGACCTCTAAAACCTTTAAATTTCACCTCAAATCCACCAAAACAACACCAAATTCTCGGATCAAAATACATGCAAATAAACCCAAAATTTATCAAATCACCTCAATTTTTCCACAAATTCGAACCAAATCAATGTAAATCATCAAAATCAACTTCAATAACACCGAATTCATCAAAATCAGTGATCAAATCTCTCGAAATTGAAATTTTACTCCAACATCTATTTTAATAGAAAATAGACAAAAATGAGGGTAAATTACCTTATATCCGTTGTTCAATGCCCGAATTCAACCTCCAAACTCCTAGTTGTAGCTCCAAATCCACCATTTCCCTCCTTAGAACCCTGAATCTTAGTTGAGAAAGAATGATTTTTGGATTTGCATGTTGCATGAACGGTGGTATATATATTGGTGTTTTAATCTCACGTGCACACGCATCTCGAGAATACTCCAACGGTCACTGAACATCATGTGTCACCAACTTCTTGAACACCCTATCATGACACCATGTATCTCGAATTTTTCTTGTTGTGCATCTCGATGACAATCTTAAGTGTACTGATTATTCATTTCAAACTATAGGATTCTATTATAATCAATTGATTTAATTCATAACACCTATTCTAGTCATCAATAAATTCCATAAATTTGTACATATGGTCACACTAATTCCCCGACCACTCAGCACCCCGTGCCCCATGTTTGGCATGCTTCCCGAGACGGTCCCACACTTAGTGTACCTAAATTAATTTCCTTAGCTTAGCCTAAGGTTACATATCTACATTTAATTAAATAAATCCTTAACCATAGCGTGTTTAAATAATTTAAATCAAATTAAACCCTAACGCCCGGCCTCACTGTTACCAAACCCTACGTTGGCCTGTCCTACGAACGGACCCCGGCGCTCAACCTCGCCTGACAAATACTACCTTTACACACTGGTGACAGATAATACATCATTATAAAGAAAATGAAAATATTAATAAATCGCCGAGATTAGAAAAAAAAAACAACAATACACAGTCAATACCTAGGTTCAGAATATGCCTAATATATCCGCGACGTCCACGTGTCGTCCGAGCTGGCGTCCTAATATGAAATAAGGTAAATAACGGTGTTAATAAATAACGATCCGTTACAAAAAAAGTTTGGGAATCCAAGTGATCGAATCACCTTCTTTGCTACCTCTCCGCTAATTCTAGGTTCGAGGATGGCTATAATATTCGGATTATGTGATTTCACAATATCCTTAAAAGCTGGTTTGAAACCAGAGCTCTTCGCGCCCTGACAGTTCCATGATATAATCGACATGAGAAAACTAATATGCAAGGAGCAACACTTCAAGAACAAACATCAGATAAAATAATCAAGTCCGATCAGAGGTCCCCCAGGTTGGGGCACCTCTTAATTCGGAGCTTCAACAAACACTTCCATCTCACGGGATTCGCCATTCGATGCTTCAATCCCTTCATTACTTGTACCTCCATTAAAAACCCCTTAGCTCGAGGTCCTTTCCCTGTCTGAAATCGTTTCTTGCCAACCTCCAAAGCTTCGATAGAAATATTCATAGCCTCATGAGAATAACCTAGTGAACGTCCTATAGGGACTTTAAGAGGCTCATTAATAGCATTACTCTTAAATTGGGCTGATTGGTAACCTCCGATAAAAAACTGTGTACTATTCTTTCCATATTGCTGTTGCGTCAAATTTACTTCTCCATTATTCACCTTTCCTTTAACTGACTTTCCTTTATTCCCCCCAATTGATCTTTTTGTTTCCTTTTGTGATTTGAAAACAATTCCCTGATTTTTAGGAATTTTCAAAATCCCCTCCCCTTTATTCGATTCATTCCCTTCCAAATTTATTAGCAAATCAAATTTATTAGTTCAGAAATCCTATAAGGTACTCCCCCTGCCACCTGATTATTTGGCTCTGTAAACCCCCTCCCAACACTCACCGGCTTCGGACTCCAGGGAGGCTTCCTCTATGCAATCATCCAATCTCTAAACTGCTTAGCTCCCCCTACCCTGGCCTCCTTTGCTGCCAGAATCTCACTACAATCGTTGGCGACGGGTTCATCAATCTTTGACAAAACATTCCTGTTTTGTGGATAAGAGTTACTAATATGACCAATTCTTCCACATGTGAAACAAATGTGGGGAAGTCCCTCGCACGCTATACTCTACTAATCACCATCCAATCTAAAACATAAGATAAGGGGTTTCGAGAAATCCACCTCCACTGCTATCCTAGCAAACTTCTCTCTCTAAACATTATGAGTGCTATGATCAACCTTCAACGGAGTCCCCACCACTTTAGCCAATTCCAAGAGTAAATCATCATGATAGTAATTATAAGCAATACTTGGAAACTGAATCCACACAGCTGCTTTTGCAGCAGAGGCTTAACACGTTCGGAACTCATGAGTCCATTTTTGAACAGATAACACATGTCCCATGATATTGTAAGGACCCCCAGTAGCACCCTATCCACATCATCACCATAACAAAAATGAACTATGAAAAAATCATTATCCAGGTCCGAGACCAGAAACTCCCCTCGCAAATTCCAAAGGGCCTTAATTGTCACGGCCCAAATTTTCTAATCTTGATTAACTTGCTTAATCATGATTACCGACTCGTGACGTGGGGCCCGCATGAGATGCGCATACCTACTGAGGCATGTGGCCGAGATAAATTTTATATTTGTATTGATGTATTCCTAGTGTTTTGTATGTGTGTAGGCTGACTAAGCCAGTATGTGCAACTATCGGCGTCGAGACGTGGTCAGGGACACGTCTCGAGTTGCGTGCAAGTCGGGGTACCGAATAGCGAGACTTGCGATAAGTCTAATTTAGTAAAATGTAATGTAATTAAATTAATGCACATTAAACCATAGTCTATGGTCACAAATTAATTAAATTGAAATGGGAGACATATATAGTTATATATATATAAATATATATACACTTAAAAAAAATCAGAAAAGAATTGTGAAATGACAAAAGTGGGCATTGGCTTTTATGGAAAAGGATAGGGTTGGAGGGGTAAAATGGTAATTTTACCCCAAAACACCAAATAAAATCTCCACCGCCACCACCGCCACAAAGGAAGAAGAAGAGGAAGAAGGAAAGAAGAAGAAAGGGAGAGAGAAGAGGAGAGTCTGGTGGAGAGAGAGGGTCACCGGAGTGGATCGAGGTGACGACGACATTGGCAAGGTGAGTTTTTCCTTTTTGTTGTTGATTGTTGTGGTAGACATTAATGGTGGTGTTGGTGAGGTTGAATGAAGTTGATTGTTTAAAAATCAATGTGTTAATGGTGGATTGTGATGCTATGATGTTGATGTTGGTGTTGGAGTTGTTGTTGTGTGGATTGAAGAAGTAAAGAAAGGAAGAACAAAAAAAAAAAGAAAAAAAAAAGAAGCGGCAGAGACACTGCTGTTGCAGCGTCTCTGCTTTGAAAGAGAAGGGGGGGACCCGGTCCAACCACAAAAATAATTAAAAAAAAATATATAAAATAAAATAAAATAAAATAAATAAATAAAAATAAAAGTAATAGTAATAAATACTATATATATGTAATGTATATACATACATGTATATATGTATATGTATACATAAAATATACATGTATGTATATTTATATATACGCATACACATGTATATCTACGAAAAATAAAATAAAATAATAAAAGAAATAATAATATGTATATATATATGTATACATACATATACATTTATATATATACAAATGCACATATATGTATATACCTACATATACACATATATGAATATATATACATAAAATATATTTATGTAACAAAAAAATAAGTAAATAAGTAAATGAATGATATGAAATAATTTTTCAGGGACTTAGGGGTGTTACGGGAGTTCAGAAACGCTAGTCGGAGTGTCGCGAGGTCGGATAGCTATAGCTATCCTGTGACTAGTAAGTGAAACTGTGGGAACCCTATACTTTATTTCATTCATATTAATTTTCTTTTCAGTCAATTTGATGACTTCCTGTTAGTAATCTATCATCATGCTTTCCTTGCTCTATTCAAGTTGAATGTTGTAATAGCATGATGCCTTGTGATGATTTCATTGACTCCTTTCCTATTGTGCCATATTTGATTATGAATTATATTATAGTTGATGTTAGAAATGCAGGCACTAGGGTTACTGTGGTAATTAGTTTTGTATTCCATTTCCTTTGGGGCTTCGTAGCCTAACTTGTTATTGATATCGTAGAACTTTAGAAATGAAAATCCTTGAAACAAAAGTTGGAGATTATCTAGTGTCCATTGCACAAGAGATGGGTGGATTCACGGGGTCACTGGACCTCGGGGTTTCCGGCACTCACCACTATTACTTGGGTGGCATCACGTAGCTTGAACTACGGGGTTGTCGGCAAGTTATACATATATATATATATATATATTTAAAATTTACAAAGTATGTTAGAGAGTATCTCCATACGATAGTGGAAAAAGGCTGGTTGATAGTTCTCACCGCCGACCGGACGTAGATCATCTCGACTTAGCCTGTGTCAGGACTCTGTGTGAGTGAGAACAGACTATGTGTCAACCTATCTAATTCGGTTAGCTGTGATATTTATATGCATTACTTTCTCAGCACCTTTTTCTGCTATATTATGCATTTAAATATCTGTCTTTAAATTGGAAATGTAGTATTAGATTTCCCCAGTTATCACTTAAATATCACTATACTCACCGTCTAGTTTGTGACGGTGGGTGTAGGTCCGTCAAGCAGCACTAGACCGGGCAAGGAGAAGATCGGCGACTACCTTTGAGCTCGTAGCGCGTAGCTGCTGTACATGTAGGTTATATAATTTTTGTATTATGTTTTATATACGTCTTTTGATTGGGTTGTTTTGTTGGGATGAGAGTTAGTCACCCGACTTTTGGCTTTCACTTTGTCATATATATGTTCGTCGTTATATACATATATATATGGTGATTGTTATTTCCTGGTTTCCACACTTATAATTATAAGATTTACTTACACTAAAATATTTAAGAATTCCGCATTTAATTTGTAAAGACTTCCGCTAAATAACTTAATTGTTAAATATAGAGAAAAATAGGTAGTACAGGCTGACTAATACATAATTAGGTCCTACGTGTTAGAATTTGGGCTTAATTATAGGATTAGGCCGGGCGGTGCCCTAGATTAGAAGCGGGGCCGTCACATTAATCCTATTACACAATATACCATATGTAAGACTTTTCCCTATCAATTTCACGACAACTGCATTCTCTAGTTGATCCCTCATCAACCCATGAAGCCTCTGAGACACTGTGATAGGCCCGAGATCATCCTCTGTAATCATCACATCACCCTCCTGCAACCTTAAGTTCTCCATAAATCGAATCTTCTTCACGCTCACTAGGCTCTTTTTGTACGTGTTATTCTCCACGTCCATCTCCATATCCCTTCTCCCATCCACGCCATTACTCACATCTCGCAGTTTAACTCTTCGTTGCAACCCCTCACTATAAATGCCTCGCTCATCGCAGCTCCAGAAATCGCCTCACTCATCTCTCTCTTTTCAAATCTTGATTTTAGAGTCACTTTTGAAAATATAAATACAATAGACATTTCCTTATTGAAAACAATTTCAGTCTTCAAAAAAAAAGAAGCACTAAGAAAAGAAAAAGAAAAAGAGAAGATTCTTTGAAGTTTCCAAGAGGAAGATCCCTTCTCATCAAGAAAAAAAAGGGTCCCTTGAGTTTTCCTTCTTGTCTGCACACATATTACGGAAATTAATTGCCATTTGTCACATCACGTCTATAAATCTTACATTGAAAGGCCTTGTGTGGTTGGTGGCAGAGATATCTCTCCGGAGAGAACTTATAAGGAGTTAAAAATTAATCTTATTTGGTTGTCTAACTTTTCTGCAAGTTATCTCCCAACTTAAAGGAAAGATTGGGAGATATCTCACCCACCCCTCTATAGGGAGTTATCTCTCACGAGTTGTAAACACAATTACTCTCATTAATAACTCTTTTATTACTCATCTCTTTATCTTATTTGAAGGATATTTATGTCAATTTTTTTTTTTGACATCGTCAATTCATATATTTTATTTTTTAAAAATGTACAACTTCCCCTGCAAGTTTAAAGTTGAACTAAACATGAGAATATTAACTCTAAAAAGATATCTCTGAACTAACACCATAAGTTAACATAAATGAACCAAATAAGGCTGAAGTGTTTGAGATAAAACATGTGCACACACACACATCTCAAGAGATGTATGAAAAACTCCCACCATATATTGTGTTGCGTAAAATGTAATCAAATAGTAACTTTTCATTTTTTTTAAGGAAAAAGCTTGCTAACTCAAGTCCTCTTGTCTTGTGCAGAGTCAGTCCAGAGGTCTGGCCTTTATAGGTGAACATTAGACGTACTTCTTCAGAGTTTTGAGACTTGAGTCATGACATCACAAAAAGAAACCGCTAGAGTAACTCATTTTAACAACTAACTTTTGACACTGACTCAGTCGATGTCATGCATTTTGCCTCAAAATATACACATACACACGTCTTAATGTTTATTGCACTACATCTGATTGAGTCTACACGAGACAAGATGAAGTAACTCTGCATGACTTCCAAATTCCTATGACCCCAGCATGGACTGACTCTGCATGACTTCGCACAAGACAATATGACTTCCGAATTCCGATGACAACAGCACATGCAACTTGACATCTTTAGTACAGTTTTTAAATGCATTATCGCACCTGCATACATGGTAGATATGGGATTGAAAAAAAATTTTATAGGAAAGAAGCAACTTTTGCACCACTAAAATTTGAATTCATAACTTTTTATTTTTAAATCTCATACTAAATCATGACCACTCAATTGATTTCTGTTGCACTTATATATAGAGGTGTCATTATAGCATTTTTTCTTGTTGAGGTATGGTAACAAAATTGGTTAATTTAGATCATGGACCCAAATCAACCACACCATGGTTGATACTATCGACTCGATATATGTACTATGCTTTCTTTGTTTTTATATAGCATGCAAGAGTTGAAACCAGTGGCAAGTGACAATTCACTACCTTAATTAGGTTTGTAACTTAATAGCGTACTTGCTGCACACCACGAAACTAACCACATATATGATAGGGAGAATGCATGCTAGCATACTTCAATCGAGCATGCAGGTTGGGCTCACACATATTTGTTCGCGTCCCTGCAATGCGCCTAGGGATGCCTTTGCACATGTATCTCGATGAAAGTGAAGGGATGCACACACGTGCGTGCCCACCCTAATGCCTGATGTTCTTGTCACGCAAAGAGCATCACCAATGGTAAATATAGATTTAGGTTGTCGATTATTGCCAAATCATCATTGTGGAGGCATTGTGGTGTAAATCCATATTCAACACTCAAAATCCTCTCCAATAGGTAATGTGGATTACGGTCTAAGAAACCAACTTTTTCTTAATATTAGGCCTTTTTAATTTTTTTTTCCTACTTTATAGACTGTTTTTTTTCTCCTCACTTTTAGGTGTTTCTTTATTTCTTTTTCAGTTTTTTTACCTAACGTGGGCTTTTCTTGTTTTTTATTTCGGTTTACAGATAATGTGGTATAATAGAAAGTGTCTATTGCATCCTTCAGAAGTAGAGGGTGCGATAGATAGTGTCTATGTCACATCACCCACACAATGATGATCCACATTCTCATTGAAGACATTTTTTACCCCAATGTCTATCCAATCTTACGTGGACACACATTCACATCTACCCCTATCCATAACCCCATTCGAGATGCTCTAACACTTTTCCATTTGATAGATTATATACAAATGAATTTTTTATTCCATAAGAGACACAACTCACTAATCACCAACCCGCCTTCTAGAAAATGTATTTAATAGTTTGAAGACTTATCCTTAATAGATCTAGTAGGTCCCAACTAATGCTCCAAGTCCAAGAGCTCAATAGAAGATAGCATCTTTGTCTCAATTGCTCTTAGGGATCAATTCTTTGTAGGGGTATTAGTTTTTTGTCCGGCTACCCAAAAAAAAGGGTTTGAATAATAATTTTTTAAATCTAAGCCGGGTCTGGGCAAGGCTTTGATGTCCGAATTAAAATTCGAACCAGGTCTGGACAAAACCATCTAAGCCCAGGCTCAGCCCAGCCCGAATAAAAGATACCCTTTTTTCGAAAATATACTTCTACACATTATATGATTATTCACAAAAACAACCATAGAAGTAAGGAAACTACATAAATAACTTTTTTTAGTACTATTTTAGAAATATACTATTTTAGTTTCGAGACTTAGCTAAATTGTTTGAGACAACTTAAGTGTTGTCTTTTAACAAAAAACCTTATTTATGTCTTGTGATTTAAAATAATAAATACAACTTGGGCATTACTTTTTAAAATGATGTCAGAGAAGATTATATTACGAGAAATTTACAACGATTTCATTAATTAAAAAGCTTTTAAACATAAAATAATTTTTAAAAAACTCAACTAATGCGGATATTTGGACAACTCGGATTTAAAATAAATCAAGCCTGGGCAAGTGACGCAGCGTAAACGCTTAAACAAGAAATAATCCTTAAATTTTTTGATAAAACTCGAAATTGAATAAATTGGTAATAATTCATAATAATTCATAATGATTACAGCTCTAATCATAGCTTTATATAGCCCATTAGAAACTCTAATCCTTCTACGACTCAAAACGTAATCCTTCTACAACTCAAAAACCTAATCCTTCTAAGACTCTAAAAACGACTTAAATAAAGTAAATTACGAAAATACCCTAACTAAATAAGAAAATAAAAAGTTCTTGATAAAGCCCTAAAAACTCAATCGAATTCTTGGATCAAAAGTTATGGTCCCACAAAACATCTGTAACTGCCACGCCATCATTCTTTCCCAACTGAGAAAAACTCGTCCTCGAGTTTTCTGGATACAAAGGCTCATCATCTGGATAGAATGGAAAAATATTTGCCACATTAAATGTTTTGGATATTCTCTGATATGCCCTTTCTGCAGCAACTCCTGCACCTTGTCATGCAAGACCTCACTCCCTTTCGGACTCATTCTGTAATGTGGGAGGTTTGGTAAACTGGCGCCAGGAATCAGGTCAATGTGGTGTTGAATATCGCGCATAGGAGGTAATCCGTCAGGTAACTCATCTGGTATAATTTCAGCAAATTCTTCCAGCAATGGTTTAACCTGCCTTGGTATCTCAGAAACTGACTCCGTCTCATTCCCTATAAGGATTTGTCTCAGCACCAATGCATGCACCACCTGTGACTCTTTAATGGCTTTGTCCATCTCACGCTCAGTTTGTGTCATTATAAGGAAAGTTCGTTCCTCCACTTTAGAAGTCTTGGGACGGTTACTTGCCTTTAAAGGAAGCAAGTTAAACGTCACTCCCTCCTTCTCCAATTTATACACATTATCTCGCCCAACGTGTTGTGCATTAACATCAAACTGCCAAGGTCGTCCTAACAGCAAATGACAAACATCCATATCTACCACATCACAATATACCTCATCCTTGTAAGAGCCAATAGAAAAAGGTACCCTGCAGCGCTCTGTCACCTGCATTTTCTCAGTTGCCTTTATCCAGCCTATAGAGTAAGGACTGGGATGCTTCTCCATCTTCAGTTTCAGTGCCTCGGTTGTACCTCTACCGATGATGTTCTCACAGCTTCCACTATCTATGATCAGTTCAAACACCTGGCCATTGATAGTGCGTCTCGTCCGAAACAACTTGTGTCGCTGACTGCCATCTTCTAGTTTAGGAGTTAACATCAGCCTTCTGACCACACAATTCTGTTCCTCTCCCTCATCATAGTCATTACAATCATCATCCTCTTCATCAGGACCGCAATAAACTTCCTCTTCTTCATCTCGTTCATTCACATTAACCTACTTTCTATTGGGACATTCATTCGATCTGTGACCAGACTGCCCACAACGATAGCACTTGCCCACAATAGGCTTAGCATAAGGATTTGCAGTTGCCTTTTGTCCCTCTTTTTGTTCGACAGGTTTCTTTCCAGGTCCCTTATCATCCTTCCGTTCAGTACCTTGATCCCAGCCCTGGGTGGACTTACTCCGCTCTGCAAAACTCCTTGAAGTTTCCTTCCCGCTATTATTCCTCTGGTAATTATCACTACCATAGGTTCGTCGATTGCCCTCATATCGATTTTTCCCTCTGTCCTGCATCATTAATTCAGCCTTAATGGCTAAATTTTTCGCCTCAGTGACAGTTCTTATAACTTGCACTCCAATTTTCTCCCGAACTTGTATTTTCAATCCATCCAGGTATCGTGTAACCTGATGAACCTTGTAACGACCCTAAAATTCTAACTCGTGCCACATGACATTTCAGGGTCGTATTGTGGGCCCAACTAGCCATGGTGTACTTGTTTCAGTCCTCGGGAGTCGACACCGAGGTATGTTATGTTTGTTTGGTGATTTGTATTATTTATTTATTACCGAACATTAAATTCAATATTCCAAATGAGTAAGGACGTGGTGAGTGTGCGTTAGTACCGTTGAACAAGTTCGGTACGAAATAACGCGTTAAATGAGTATTTGAGAGTCCGTGGGACGAAAATGAAATAAAAACATTGATATTTATAAATGAAAATAATTAATGTAATTAAATAGTAAATTGGTGGGCGCCTAGTGACACGCGGGGTCGTGGTCGACACGCGCGTGGGTGATACGGTAGTGTGCACGCCCCCGAGAGTACACTCGTTGGCGCGCACGGCGGAATTTTAAATGCGAAAATATAGGTGAGTATATATATATTTATATGTATATAAGGGATTTAATATATATATATAAATATATATTAAAAATCAGAGAGGCAAAATTACCAAAAGGGTATTGAAGGAAAGAAGGGAAATGGATAGACATGAGGGGCAAAATAGTCATTTTACATGGGAATTTGATAACCATCACCGTCCTCTCTCTTTCTCTCGATGAATCGAAAAAAAAAAAAAAAAAAAACAGGAGAAGAACCAGAAATCGAAACGAAGAAGGAGGAGAAGGAAGAAAAAGAGATCAAGAGGAGGTGAGCGCGGGATCGTGAAGAGGTGAGTTGTTGTTTTTGTTGTTATTGTTGTTGTATGTTGTATGTTGTTGGCGTTGTTGGTGGTGGTGGTGGCGGCGGTTTGGTGATGGTGGAGATGGTGGAGCTCGAGAGCTCGGACGAATTGCGAGAGCAATTCGTCCGAGAAGGAGACGATAGTTGTCTCCCTCTCCCTCTCTTTCTCGATTCATGAAGAAAGAAAAAAAAATTTTTTTCTTCGTTCTGGAACAGAGCCTCTGTTCCAGCGAAGAAAAAGGGCCGGTTCGGCCCTGAACCGGCCGGTTCGGCCATGAACCGGGCGGTTCGTGAACCGCCCTTAAATATAAAAAAAAAGAGAAAAAAGAGAAAAATGGAAAAGACAATCCAGAGAAATAGGAAAAAATTCTAAAAAATTATATTTCACCCAAATAAATAGAAATTTGGGAATTTTTATGAAAAATGAAGAATTTGAGATTCGCGACGAGACTTTTGTCGGGGTTTTGTCTCGTAAAGCGTGAAATTGTTAAAAATAGCCAGAAAAATATTGAAAAATATTTTTCTAAATTGCATGAAAATATAAAGTTTCGCTCGAGTATCCTAATGGGTTTGAATGGAACCCAATATTGGAAAAACAACCCAAGTTGTGTAAAGGAACAATAATTTAGAAAATTGTAGAAAATGAGTTTACCTGGAGAAAAATTGAGGAATACTTGGAATAATTAGGGAAAAATTAATGGAAATTGGTCGAAATAATTGTCAGGTGACGAGCGGAGTGTTGGAAACTAATTGGGGAACGTGTGGAGCTACGCGAGGGCCTTTTTAGCGGAAGTTGAGGTGAGTAAAGGCAACAATAGAATCAACATAATTACTTTTCTATTTATTGATTAATTATTCTTGAAATGCAAGCCCTTTGTATTCCATTCTAGTTCAGGTGACCTAGGGTTTAGGTAGTCCGACTGTGATGAGAAGTCTCAACGAGTTTAGCAGCCGGCATAGACTGTGGCTTCTCGTTGGAGCCTATCGAAATGATTTAGCATCCGGCTTGTGACTGTGGCTTTCTTTCGGTAGTGTGTTAGGAATTTTAGCAGCCGGCTTTGTCTGTGGCTTTTCCTAACGAGTGTGCGTTCGATGGAGGCGACCTTCGGGCCCACCGGTTCGTACGGGGTGGATTGAGCGGGAGGCGCTTTGGGCCTCTTGTGTCGATCGCAAGGCGATGAGGTCTTGAGACCCGCGGTTTGATTGGGACTATCTATTCTCCTATCCATTTGTTTCTCGGTCACTTGATTTTTTTCGTTGTTTGTACTTGTTGAATCTATTTATCATGCGACTTGCTATCTATTTCAGTTTCTTGTTATACACTGCATGATTTATAGACTTATGATTATTGAAAATTCAAGAAATTATGTTGAGATATCTATTGTTGCTGTTTACTGTTATATTTTGTACTCACCGTCCTTTTTATGACGGTGGGTGCAAATCCACAGACGAGTAAGGGCAAGGCGCCGATGCTTGGCGATATCCTCTGAGGCACGCTCAGAGCCGTTAGCTTTGCTCTCACTTTGTAGGTATTTTGTCTTTTGTTGTATATTTTGGCTATGTATCCATTTGTTTTGATATTTTGGGACTTTGGGAAGTTGAACTTTGTTCGTTGATACATGTATATGTTTATTTTGGGCTTTCGGTTGATCGTTTATATACATGTGATGTTGTTTGGACATGATTTTCCACATCTAGGTTGATTGAGTTGTAAACTGTTGTAAGTTGGTATTAAAAACAATTCCGCTTTTTAACTATAATTGAGGATAAAAGATTAGATAGAGTTAAGGTGAATCAAAAAGAGTGATCCAGGGGTGAGTGAGTGAATAATGTAATGAGTAATTGGTAAGTTAAGGCCGACTAGACTGCGTTGACTCGTCGGAGACGAGCTCGGGGTCCACGTAGGTTTAGGCGGGCGGGGCCCGGTTTGTGGTTCTTTGGGGCCGTCATTAGCTTGGTATCGAGCTTAAAGGTTTATCACCATGACTCGAATAAGCATAAAACACAAGCAAATGAACTTAGTGTGGAAAATCTTAAGAACTTAACTCAAGTATAGTTGGGAAGTGGGAAATGATATATTATTCTTAGCATGTTAAATTTTAATGTGTAATATAATATATCGTTACGTAAGACTGATCAAGGCTCGCCATTTGCTATTGTAGATTGCGATGACGACCGGCTGATCTTTGGAGATCGAGTGGAGTCCGTGATCCTCCACTGAGATGCGCCGAGTGACGTTGCGGCTACGCACGTGAGTTACATCCTGGACTCGAGAGAGTAGAGTCACAAGGACGGAGGATGGACGAGATATTGGATATTCTCGGGGACGAGCACACAGCGGTTGCCATCTCCATCGACTTCAGGGATAGCTCCTGACAGGGATGTGAGTCCGGCTACACCTCGAGCTACTCCACCGGGTTACTACTACTAGTACAAGACTGCACCACCTATCACCGCAGTTCGTTCACACGATTGCGGTGGAGTCACGTGTTCATGATGATATTGATTCACGCCGATCGCAGAGAGCGAGGTGGACTCGGGAGTATGAGAAGTATAAACCAAAGAAGTTCGGTGGCGGTTCAAGTGTAGATGAGGCGGATTTGTACATTCGTAGTCAAGAGAAGGTTCGAAACTTCTCAAGATGGAGGATAGCGAAAAACCTGGGTTGGCAACATTTTCTTTGATCGGAGATGCGAGAGATGTGGTGGGAAAATTTAGTATCCACACATGGAGAGCCGACTACTGGTTAGACTTCAAGAAATATTTCGGTCAGAAGTTTTATCCACCTTCAGCTATGATAGCCAAGAGGGACGAGTTTATGCATATCCGACAGGCATTAGGAGAGTTAGTTATGACTTATATGGGCAGATATCAGCACTTACTTCCTCTTGCTGATGGAGTAGCTTACCGAGACAGAGTTTACTTTTCGTGGCGGTGCGACTCAGTTGAGAGTTACCAGAGCCAGAGTAGCCACGATCAGTGAGATTAAGACATTTATGAGTGTTTTAAGTATGGTAGGAAGAGCTGAGGCAAATATCGATAAGGTACCAGTTGTGTGCGAGTTTCCGAAAACAGAGCTTCCAGGGTTACCACCGACTAGAGAGATTGATTTCATCATTGATTTGGTTCCTGGAACCAAACCGATATCAATTCCACCGTACCGGATGGCTCCTATGGAGTTGGAGGAGCTGAGATCACAGCTAGATGAGTTGTTGGAATTGAGTTTTATTCACCCGAGTATGTCACCTTGGGGTGCGCCGGTCTTGTTTGTGAAGAAGAAAGACGGCAGCCTGAGATTGTGTATCGACTATAGGCAATTAAACCGGGTGACAATGAAGAACAAGTATCCATTACCTCGTATTGATGATTTGTTCGATCAGCTGACTGGAGCGCAGTGGTTCTCGAAGATTGATTTGAGATCCGCTATCATCGATTGAGGATTAGAGCGAGAGAGACGAGAGAGAGACGACTTTTCGCACGAGATATGGGCACTATCGCTTACCGTTATGCCGTTTGGGTTGACGAATGCCCCCGCAATGTTCATGGATCTCATGCATCGTGTATTGAGACAATATTTGGATAGATTTGTTATAGTGTTCATTGACGACATTTTGATTTATTCTAAGACCCGTGAGAGAGCACGAGGAGCACCTCAGACGATTTTGCGACGCCGAGGGAGCATAGGCGTATGCCAAGTTCGGTAAGTGTGAGTTTTGGCTTACGAGAGGTTGGATTTCTTGGTCATATTGTCGGAGCTAGCGGAGTGTCGGTAGACCTGCTAAGGTTAGAGCGATTGTTGATTGGCCTACACCGAGTTCAGTGACAGAGATTCGGAGTTTTCTGGGATTGGCTGGTTATTACAGACGATTTGTGCAGGATTTCTCAAAGATTGCAGCACCGATGACTCAGTTGACGAAGAAGGAAGTCAGATTTCAGTGGGATGATAGTTGTGAGCAGGCTTTTCAGACTTTAAAGGAGAGATTGACTACCTCGCCAGTGCTCGTATTACCTGAGTCAGGGAAGGGTTTTGAGGTGAACACCGATGCTTGTTTGGTCGGTTTAGGCTGTGTTTTGATGCATGACGGTAGAGTGATAGCTTATGCGTCCCGACAGCTGAAGATTCACGAGAAGAATTACCCTACACATGACTTGGAGTTGGCGGCAGTGGTGTTTGCACTGAAGATTTGGCGTCATTATCTCTACGGAGAGAGGTTTGTATTATTTACTGACCACAAGAGTTTGAAGTATCTCTTCACTCAGAGAGAGCTTAATATGAGACAGAGAAGGTGGTTAGAGTTCCTCAAGGATTATGATTTTTCGTTGGAGTATCACCCGGGGAAGGCTAATGTCGTAGCTGACGCATTGAGCCGAAGAGGGGTTGACTCGGAGGTTATGACGTGTCGAATGACACATGAGTATGGATTACTCGAGGCGGTCGAGATGATGTATGCTGTTGATATTCCGACTAGCACTAGAGTGTTGATTTGTGGGCAGTTGAGGACTCGAGACGCTTTCTATTCGAGTGTACTTGATGGGCGACGGTGATGAGCGATATCGAGGTACAGTGAGTTTGCTCGAGTTCGATCATCACCCGAGATGGAGTCGGTCGACAGATTTCGCTGAGATTTAGAGGAGACTGTGGATTCCATCGATGGTGAGTTACGTGACGAGATTCTCCAGGAGGCTCACCGCTCACGTTTTCGGTTCATCCGGGTAGGACCAAGATGTATCTTGATATGCGTCGTCTGTTTTGGTGGCGGGGATGAAGACCGATGTTAGTGATTATGTTAGAGGTTGTGAGATATGCCAGCGAGTTAAGTTAAGCGAGCATAAGAGGCTGGTGGATTATCGGCAAACTTCCCATTCCTCGCTTTGGAAGTGGGAGCATATCGCTATGGATTTCGTCGGTGGGTTACCTCGGTCTCCTCAGTATGGAGACATGACGATATTTGGGTGATTGTGGATAGATTGACAAAGTCGGCGCACTTCATACCGATTTCTACCACACATCGAGTGGATAGGTTAGCGAGCTTGTACGAGAGAGAGATAGTGCGATCGCATGGAGTGCCATTGTCGATCGTGTCAGACAGAGGGCCGCAATTTACGTCGCAGATTTGGCAGAGTATGCAAGCACAGTTTGGCACGAAGTTGAATCTCGATGCTGACTTATCATCCACGAGACCGATGGACGATCGAGAGGCGATTCGGGTGTTGGAAGACATGTTGAGGATGTGTATTTTAGAGTATGGTGGTTCTTGGGAGGAGTATCTTCATCTGTGTGAGTTTGCTTACAATAACAGTTATCAGGCCAGTATTGGAATGGCACCGTTTGAGGCACTCTACGGCAGGCCGTGCAGATCTCCATCTTCTTGGGCGAGCCGAGAGGATGTGGCGATGATTGGGCCGAGAGATTGTAGTGGATCACACGAGAGAAGGTACGACGATCGACTTCGGTTGAAGGGTGCGCGGGAGAGAGCGAAGAGGTATTATGACGGTACCATGGCGAGTTAAAGTATGAGGTGGGAGACTATGTATATCGAAGGTTTCTCCACCGAAGGGTCACAAAAGATTTGGGATCAAGGGTAAGCTTGCGCCGAGGTTTATAGGTCCGTTCAGAGTGAAGAAACGAATAGGCAAGGTGGCGTATGAGCTTGAGTTACCATCTCAGTTAGCAGGAGTTCACCCTGTATTTCACATATCAATGCTTCGACTGGATAAGTCGAGAGAGGGCAGACGACCGATTGTGGACTGAGTCGATTGATTTGAGAGAAGACATTACTTACGATGAGCGACTATTCGGATTATGGACCTAAGGTGAAGGTATTGAGGAATAAGGAAATTCCCTCGGTTCTCGTCAAGTGGCGACATCATGGGGATGAGGAACCGACTTGGGAACTGGAGTCTTACATGCGCAAGCATTTCCCTTACTTGTTTTGATTCCGTAAGTCTTACCCTATACGTTCGTTTAATTTCGAGGACGAAATTCTCAATAAGGGGGAGACCGTAACGACCCTAAAATTCTAACTCGTGCCACATGA
This sequence comes from Stephania japonica, assembly GCA_039657345.1. Classification (NCBI taxonomy): domain Eukaryota; kingdom Viridiplantae; phylum Streptophyta; class Magnoliopsida; order Ranunculales; family Menispermaceae; genus Stephania; species Stephania japonica. The sequence continues at coordinate 43,684,619 of CM077560.1, read as the reverse complement.
CATTTCGGGGTCGTATTGTGGGCCCAACTAGCCATGGTGTACTTGTTTCGGTCCTCGGGAGTCGACACCGAGGTATGTTATGTTTGTTTGGTGATTTGTATTATTTATTTATTACCGAACATTAAATTCAATATTCCAAATGAGTAAGGACGTGGTGAGTGTGCGTTAGTACCGTTGAACAAGTTCGGTACGAAAGAACGCGTTAAATGAGTATTTGAGAGTCCGTGGGACGAAAATGAAATAAAAACATTGATATTTATAAATGAAAATAATTAATGTAATTAAATAGTAAATTGGTGGGCGCTAGTGACACGCGGGGTCGTGGTCGACACGCGTGGGTGATACGGGTAGTGTGCACGCCCGAGTACACTCGTTGGCGCGCACGGCGGAATTTTAAATGCGAAAATATAGGTGAGTATATATATATATATTTATATGTATATAAGGGATTTAATATATATATATAAATATATATTAAAAATCAGAAAGGCAAAATTACCAAAAGGGTATTGAAGGAAAGAAGGAAATGGATAGACATGAGGGCAAAATAGTCATTTTACATGGGAATTTGATAACCATCACCGTCCTCTCTCTTTCTCTCGATGAATCGAAAAAAAAAAAAAAAAAACGCAGGAGAAGAACCGAGAAATCGAAACGAAGAAGGAGGAGAAGGAAGAAAAAGAGATCAAGAGGAGGTGAGCGCGGGATCGTGAAGAGGTGAGTTGTTGTTTTTGTTGTTATTGTTGTTGTATGTTGTATGTTGTTGGCGTTGTTGGTGGTGGTGGTGGCGGCGGTTTGGTGATGGTGGAGATGGTGGAGCTCGAGAGCTCGGACGAATTGCGAGAGCAATTCGTCCGAGAAAGAGAGACGATAGTTGTCTCCCTTCTCCCTCTCTTTCTCGATTCATGAAGAAAGAAAAAAAAAAAAAAATTTTCTTCGTTGCTTTGGAACAGAGCCTCTGTTCCAATGAAGAAGGGCCGGTTCGGCCTGAACCGGGCCGGTTCGGCCATGAACCGGGCCGGTTCGGCGAACCGCCCTTAAATATAAAAAAAAAAAAGAGAAAAAGAGAGAGAAAAATGGAAAAGACAATCCAGAGAAATAGGAAAAAATTCTAAAAAATTATATTTCACCCAAATAAATAGAAATTTGGGAATTTTTATGAAAAATGAAGAATTTGAGATTCGCGACGAGACTTTTGTCGGGGTTTTGTCTCGTAAAGCGTGAAATTGTTAAAAATAGCCGAAAAATATTGAAAAATATTTTTCTAAATTGCATGAAAATATAAAGTTTGCTCGAGTATCCTAATGGGTTTGAATGGAACCCAATATTGGAAAAACAACCCAAGTTGTGTAAAGGAACAATAATTTAGAAAATTGTAGAAAATGAGTTTACCTGGAGAAAAATTGAGGAATACTTGGAATAATTAGGGAAAAATTAATGGAAATTGGTCGAAATAATTGTCGTGTGACGAGCGGAGTGTTGGAAACTAATTGGGGAACGTGTGGAGCTACGCGAGGGCCTTTTTAGCGGAAGTTGAGGTGAGTAAAGGCAACAATAGAATCAACATAATTACTTTTCTATTTATTGATTAATTATTCTTGAAATGCAAGCCCTTTGTATTCCATTCTAGTTCGGTGACCTAGGGTTTAGGTAGTCCGATCGTGATGAGAAGTCTCAACGAGTTTAGCGGCCAGGCATAGATCGTGGCTTCTCGTTGGAGCCTATCGAAATGATTTAGCATCCGAACTTGTGATCGTGGCTTTCTTTCGGTAATGTGTTAGGAATTTAGCAGGGCTTTGTCTCGTGGCTTTTCCTAACGAGTGTGCGTTCGATGGGAGGCGACCTTCGGGCCCACCGGTTCGTACGGGGTGGATTGAGCAGGGAGGCGCTTTTAGGCCTCATCGTGTCGATCGCAAGCCGATGAGGTCTTGAGACCCGCGGTTTGATTGGGACTATCTATTCTCCTATCCATTTGTTTCTCGGTCACTTGATTTTTTTCGTTGTTTGTACTTGTTGAATCTATTTATCATGCGACTTGCTATCTATTTCGCTTTCTTGTTATACACTTTGCATGATTTATAGACTTATGATTATTGAAAATTCAGAAATTATGTTGAGATATCTATTGTTGTTGTTTATGTTATATTTTGTACTCACCGTCCTTTTTATGACGGTGGGTGCGATCCACGACGAGTAAGGGCAAGCGCCGATGCTTGGCGATATCCTCTGAGGCACGCTCGTAGCCGTTAGCTTTGCTCTCACTTTGTAGGTATTTTGTCTTTTGTTGTATATTTTGGCTATGTATCCATTTGTTTTGATATTTTGGGACTTTGGGAAGTTGAACTCGACATGTTGATACATGTATATGTTTATTTTGGGCTTTCGGTTGATCGCTTATATACATGTGATGTTGTTTGGACATGATTTTCCACATCTAGGTTGACTGAGTTGTAAACTGTTGTAAGTTGGTATTAAAAACAATTCCGCTGCACACCTAACTATAATTGAGGATAAAAGATTAGATAGAGTTAAGGTGAATCAAAAAGAGTGATCCAGGGTGAGTGAGTGAATAATGTAATGAGTAATTGGTAAGTTAAGGCTGACTAGACCTGCGTTGACTCGTCGGAGACGAGCTCGGGGGTCCACGTAGGTTTAGACCGGGCGGGGCCCAGTTTGTGGTTGCTGGGGCCGTCACAAACCTCATTCTCCCTTAAATCATTCCTCTCAGCCAATCGCATAAAATCAGTTGTATATTCATGAACAGATTTCGACCTTGCCGACAGCGGTATCGTTGAAACAATATCTGCTCATAATCTGGAGGCAGAAAATCTCGCTGGAGCAACTGCTTCATTCTATACCATGTCTGAACAGGCTGTTTACCTTCCTTGTAACGCTTACTCTGCAGCCTCTCCCACCAGCCAGATGCTCTACTCTTCAAACGACAAGCCACCAATTTCACTCTTTTTTCTTGAGGAATTTCCATATACTAAAAAAAATGGTCTACTTCGGCAATCCAATCAACAAAGTCCTCAATGTTCAGATTACCAGAGAAACTATGGATATCCACTTTCAACCTAAAGTCGCCCCTATCATGATTACCCCTATCATAATAATCATTATTATGCTAATTATTATTGTTATTATATCTGCCGCCTCGATCTCTCCTAACAGGTCTTCCCTGATCCTCGGCCAGAATCATATCCTCCTCCTCGTCACTGGAGTCACCACCAGCAACTTGACCTCTAAAATCCGCAGCCACTGGTGGAATAAAAGCATCGCCTCGAGCACGCTGATCTCTTGGACGTTGTTCACCATCACCCTCGTGTCTGTTGGCATTCACCCCAAGGGTGTCAAATCTGTTAATCACCGCATCAAGGCGCTCGTCTATACGCCGAAATTGTTGATCAAGATTTGTCTCCAAGGTTCTGATTACCACCTCTTGAGCCTCCACTTTGGTTCGCAAGGCTTCAACATCCTGAACGACGTTCTGAATGCCACCGCTTCCACCGGACATCATTAGTACGAACGGAATTCACGCTCTGATACCAACTGACGCAGTGTAAACGCTTAAACAAGGAATAATCCTTAAAGTTTTTGATAAAACTCGAAATTGAATAAATTGATAATAATTCATAATAATTACAGCTCTAATCATGGCTTTATATAGCCCATTAGAAACTCTAATCCTTCTACGACTCAAAACGTAATCCTTCTACAACTCAAAAACCTAATCCTTCTAAGACTCTAAAAACGACTTAAATAAATCCTTCTATAACTCAAAATGCATAATCCTTCTAAGACTATAAAAATGACTTAAATAAAGTAAATTACGAAAATACCCTAACTAAATAAGAAAATAGAAAGTTCTTGATAAAGCCATAAACTCAATCGGATTCCTGGATCAAAAGTTATGGTCCCACAAAACATCTGTAACTGCCACGCCATCAGCAAGGCACACTTACCCGAATTAAAAACTGGCCGGGTCTGGACAACATAAATGCTTGTTTATATCAAGGGTTGTCTAGACCCGAATTCGTCTGGGCCCGAAAAATTGACACGCCTAATTATAAGCTTATTGACATTCATTTAGGCCTCGGCTATTCGCACCTCACGTTTTGCTATTTGTACCCTACCCTAATGAAATTACCTAACTACCCTTCCATATAAAAGGATTTTTACTCACACGTACCCCAGCCACCTTTCTCTTAAATCGCACTCTCACTTTCAACCCAAATTCGATGAAATCCAAGCGAGACCCGATCAATTCAACGCCATGGGTGCATTCCTCATCTCTTTTAGTGTTGATTTTGTGATTTTTTGGGTTTATTTTTCATTTTTTGAGTTAGTATTGTTTGTGATTTTGTTGTGGGTTTAGGGCTTCGATTTGGGGTTTGAATCTTGCATTTTGGGTACAGAGTTTCGATAGAATAAAAAATATCAAGCAATTCCGAGAAAAACCTACTATTTCTTTTGTTATTTTCATGTATTTTTTTAGTAATTTTGAATTTGTTTTGTTTGTTCTTGTTGCCCGCAAATGTCAGACCTACAAAGCCGATACCTCTGAAAAGGTCTCAGCTAGATATCTCCGCCATGCACTGAGATCGAGTTCTCTTCACAATCTCAATCAGAATCGGTCGAGACCTCTTTGTTACCTCTTTAGAGATTTTGGCCCTTTGCGACCGAACCACGTGAGCGACGCTTTTTCAATTCTAGGATACGACCACATCCAACCTTGTTCAACGAAAATAAACACTCCAACGGCATTTAGGGATCTAGTACAAGTGCTATACAATGACTAAAACCGAGAAACGGAGATGATTTAGAGGTGTTGCGGTGAGGATGAGGATGATGGGTGAGAAGGGTATTTTTAGAATTTTGAGAAAAAATAAATGCAGTAAACTAAGTAAAGAATAGGGTAAATGAAGAAAAAAATTCAAAAATGGAGCACAAATAGCAAAACGTAGGTGCAATTAGTCGTGGCCATTTAAGGATATACTAGCTTGTTAAATATATATATATATATATATATATATATATATTTTTTTTTTTTATTATTTTTATTTTTTTTGAGAAACTAGCTCGTTATATGATTAGAACTACAAAACCTAGTTGAGTCACAGCGAAAAGGATGAAGCCTAAATAAGCTTAGTGAGCCAAAAAGACCAGAACTACTAATATCAATAATAAAAGACTTTATACTATTCCTCCAAGATTGATGATATACTTGAACTAAATATCGTTTAAACGAGGTTAATGACGACCTAAGCATCTGGGATTTGGTTAATTATGGTCAAGCATGTAGTCAAAACCAGTAGGACGTTGGCTTGACAGCCTTGCTTGACCTAACAACCCACCAATTATTTTTTCTAAGTGGGCATTTACTGGACTGTTGTAGTAGTCGATCACTAGTCATAAAAAATCTTAATCTTTAAATCTCGATCTTTCACCTACTTGGCTTAAGTGTATCAACGGTTCAGTATGTTCTAATGGGTAATCAACATTAAGTCGGTAGACCTTCAAATTAATATAATCGAAATCAAATGACTCAACACATAAAAATTAGGTTCCTCAAGTGACAATTGGAGGGATCCAATATAATCAAATGATGATTACAATGGCAATAGCCTGCATCGATCCGATGAGGGAAAGCAATCGCATTTGCAAAAGATACTTCCCCCACAATTTTCTGATCATTTAGGATGGTGGCCTTGGTTGAAACCTCAAAATTTTTTGATGTAGTTAACTTGCATTACGCCAGCTCAGGATGGCTGTTGGATCGCTGAGTTTCGGGCAGAAACCACTTTCGCACGCGTTGCTGCGCCATAATTACCTGCAGATATTCATAGCAAAGGAAGAACGAACAAAACGACTTTTCTATGAGAGAGTGAAGCATTGGTGGTGTATTAGTTGAAAATTGAAATAGGCATCCATTTGCACAGCTCAATTGACAGAATGAAGCTCACCTGTTTGTCCCAATCAGTAGTCCAAGTGATGACAATAAGCACAAGAGTTTGGACGGCTGTGCCGACTAACATTCCAATCCAAATACCCTACGGCGAAAAATAGTTGAAATCAGTAGTTATTATTATCAAGATCAAGAAATATTTTGCACATGAAACAGATATATATGGGTCAAACAACAAATTCATCCACGACCATCAAATGTTTCACACCAATTCTGACCACCTATTTCACTACTAATTATTCTATATAAAGTCCTTTTGGTTTCGAGCCTAGTTTTCCGACTTAACTAACACAACGAATTTAGATTTAGGTTTCCGAAGTCCAAATTCAAAAATAACAAAGAAGACACCACTTTGAACTACTTATCAGTGCTTAAAAGATGGGAAGAGTTCAAATTACTTACTGTTACTTGGAAATGTAAAACATAACCGAGCACAACTCCAAGTGGAATGCCTACGATATAATAACAGGCTATATTCACATAAGCTACTATGCTTTGCCAGCCAGCACCAACTGCAACCCCTGCATAAAAGTAAATCACTGCAAATTAATCTTTAATTACATCCAGCCAGTTCGATATCTTCCCTAGAATAAGAGTCACTCAAATTTCAACAAATTATGGCGAACCGTGATCGTTGGTCACAATAACTTTGATATTTCTAATGAATTTTGAATATGACACAAAGCATCAATTTTTCTATTCATTTAGATGTGTTTATATACACAAACGTACAAATGAATTTATGGAAATATTACAATGAATCCCATGATTGGTTGATTGAAACCTTAATTGATTCAATCAATCAATATGATTGATTCGTGATTGATTGATTGAATTTTTTATTGGTTCAATCAATCAATGTGATTCCTTAAATCAAGGATTGCTTCTACATTCCTTAATTCAACGAATATTCAATACTCCCCCTCAAGTTGGCATATGGAGAATTCATCGAAATGCCCAACTTGACGAGTAACACGCTTTCAATTAGGTCCTCGATGTTCTCGATTCAGGACTGTTTGCGATTGAAGGTTCTTCTTTGAATTCTTCTAATCAGCTTGTCTGATAAGAACTCCTCGGTTGTCTTTTCACCATATCGTAAAGAATATAGTATGGGAAAAACAACCATACTACAAATATGAGTATAGTATAGGAATATCTCTATACCATAATAACCGCTTTCATTTGAAAGTTCTTCTTTGAATCCTTCCAACTGGCTTGTCTGATAAACAACTCCTCGGTTGTCTTCACGCCAAGCCACAAAGAATATAGTATGGGAAAAAACAACCATACTACAAATATGAGTATAGTATAGGAATATCTCTATACTATAATAGTTGAATTCTCACGGCCGCGTCGCACAGGCGTGTGCAAGCCCGTGGATCTTCTCCTCTAGCACCGATATTGTCCCCAACTTAACCACCTTTCAACTTTAGGTGTGGGGTTTTATCTCAAAAGGTCTCGGTATTATTAGAGGGGAGACAATCACTTTTTATATACTTCATTTAGAAGTTTCACGTATCCGATGTGGGACTATTATTTCGGTCCACACATCTCAACAATTTCAAAGGGCCAAGTAGCTGGATGCGTAACGAATTATTTAATTATTCACGAATAAAAAAAATTATTTTTTCATGGTGAAAACAAAGGTTTCATCATGTCCCAGTTAGAAAACTCAACAAAGTAGTAATTGAAGGGGTTCAACAATAATAGGGGTAAACCTAAGATAACTTGTGACACATAAATTAGGAACGATTTGAAGGATTACAAAAGCATGTCATCAACTGCTAATAATCAAATGAAATGGAAGCATTTGATCCAAGTAGCTGAAACTAGTTTGAAATTGAGCCTTGGCCGTTGTTGTAAATAAAGGTTTCATTAACGGGAAAGAAACGAGAACATAGACAACCAAAAGCCCTCGAGTGATACAAACACAAAAGAAGGGCTCCACTCAAATCCAGAGTAGATTCATACAATCCAAAAAGAACTGCAGCAACATATAACGTCTAGAGGTCTATTTCTCAATTCTTAAACTCTGATAACACGACAAATTTCTAACCCGTCTGGAAAAAATTAAGCCTACTGCAAATTTAGCAACTGTCCAGCTACTATAGACTATCACAATTCTGCTTGCTGATTTTGAGTGTCACCGAATATTTGACAATTCCTGTCTGTCCAAAGAACTCAAAAGAGTGCTAGAAATCCTATTACAGTAAGTGTTTTCTTTGGTTTCTTCTTTAAATTCTACTAATCAATGCCGTCAACTATGATTAATAAAGAGTAATCTCAACGATCCACCCATTTGAAAATTCCATTCCGACCAAACCTCCTAATGACAGCATGCATCCAAACAAAAGATGCTCCGTCTTCTCATCACTCTTCAAAACAAATGTGGCAGATTGGGAAGAGCTGCACACATATGACATCCATCTCTTAAGCTAATCAATTTGGGCTACCAGCTTGCTCATACATGTGAAATAAAACTATTGTCTCATTCTTTCAATATAGTTAAGGAAAGAAAGGAAAATGAAATTAAGATGAAGCTAACCTGAAAGCACTGGTTGAACACTGTTGAAAAGAATGGAAATGGCTAGAAAAGGTGAAAGCCTAGTTACGGCTGCAACGACTGCTGGATTCTCTGTAAATATGTAGGCCAACTTTCCGCGAAGAAACAAGAAACACAAAAATAACACAGACCCAATTGATAATGATGTAAGCACCACCATTACAACCGAAAACTTTGCAGCTTTTTTGCTCCCTCTTCCAAGCTCATTTGACACTCGAACACTACATGTAAAAAAACATAAAGAGAACAGGCAATTAAAATTGAGAAAAGAAAAGTTTGTCAAATTAAAACTATTCCTTCAAGGTTCTAAATCAAAAAAGATAAAACCCATAAGAGTTACTTCACATAATAAACAAAAATCAAATAACGTTATTAGGCCTAACATTATTGCATGACAAGTCTAACTTAGTTTCCCACAGTGGATCCACATAATGATGCAACACACGAATAAAGCGAAATCAAAGAGAACACAGGGATTGAAGTACCTGGCAGCCGCCAAAAACCCAAGTGATATCATCATCTCCCAGCCATTGATGTTGAGGCTGAATGGAAATACATTAGTTACTGAATTGTTGTATAAACAATGAGTGAACAGAAAAGTCGGTAGCTGCCTATATATAGATTTCACGAGAAAGAATGACTCAGAATTGATAATTACCATATGGAAATAGCATCAATCTCAACCTCAGCATCTTTCAAGTTCCCAGTTAAGAGAACCAATATGGAGTTGTACCACAATTCAAGACTGTCAAATGGACCAAAAATAAAACATTATTAAAATTAACTAAAAAAAAATCAACACAAGAAAGTTACTGTTTTACCGCAATCAATCTCATTTTCCTCAAGGTAGAAAGCATGAGTTTCTTACCATTGTCTAATCTACGTACAATGGAGTTAAAATTGTCAAAATTGCTTTCTACCGTAGGCTTTGCCCATGGTAGAAAAACAGCATACTTGTAGTAGATCTACCATGAGCTTGGTTCCTTGCAATAAGGTTGGTTTTTCTTGATCGTGACCTTAGCCTATAGTAGGAAGCTATCAAGCTCGTCGCGGATTAAAGAGTGGAAATAAATGATTTAGCTATGGGCTTAGATCGGAGTATGAAAGCAAATTTCTTGTAGTGATTATATACCAGTACATTATGGCCTTGTTTGGTTGGAGGTAGAGATATCTCACGAGAGATAACATATAGGGAGTAGGGAACTAATCTTGTTTGGTTGTCCAACTCCCCTATAAGTTATCTCCCAACTTACCGAGAGGGGTGTTAGATATCTCCCCAAATAGTACCGAGGCCTAATAATGGAGTAAAACTAAAACCCCCCACATTATTCTACGCGGATGGACCTACACCACCAGGCCACCACCACACCATTCTCCATTTGGGAATTCACCTTTTAAATATATATTTTTTTCAACTCATCTTTTCAGAGTTTCTATATCTCTACCCAACAAAAAACGCCACAAACAAACAACTGCCTCAAATTCAAACAAAAAAGAAAAATATCCCTCCACCAAACAGAACCTAAACTATGTATATACATATATAATAAAGACAAACTTATGCTACTCTAGTAAGTCCAAATAGAACACGAAACAAACAATGAAAAAATCAACGCATATCCCCTCGGTACTATTTCTCTTTTGAACCTTTAGGTGAGTGGACAGGTTTCCCTCCCTAACCCTAAGAATTATTCGGGTCCACCACGTCGGTGGCTGTTCACATACACTTTTTTTTTTTTTTTTTTTTTTTTTTATTGAGCATCCAGACTCTTTATCCAATGCAACGAGACCACCGATGACTCCATATTTGGGTATAGTGTGGAATCGATACCTAACCCACCATAGAACCCCTCATCGCCTTTACTACGCAGGATACACATATCCTTAAAACCAGAGAGGAGAGGAGAGGAGAGGAGAGGAGAGGGACTGACCATAGCATAGCACCAGAAGAGAGAGACAACTTGACAACAGGCCACAAATCCCTAAAAGCCATCCAAGAGAAGCCATTCCAAGTCTCAGGGCACCCCCCACAAAACACAAACAACAACTGCCCAACATTCGGCACCCAATACGCCAAAATCGTGGAACTCATGGCCCCCGTCAGCCCAAAGTGAAACCTGACGGTCAGCAGCCACGAGAGAAACACATGCAGCGCGAGCGAGGCCGCGGCCAGGTATGCAATGATCATGTTCTTGCTCTGCGCCTGCAGGTACATCTGGCACGTGAACGACACAATAAACGCGAAAATGACGGGCACGAACCACACCCCGATCACCCCACCGACCTCCGCAATGGCCCCGTCCTGGCCTAAGATCTTCAGCAGCGGAGACGCCAGTAGGAAGACTGGGATGAGGAATAGGGATGTGAAGAACAGCACCAGCCATGAGCGCTGCAGGTATATGCCTAGCATGTGGTGCTGCCCCGCCCCGTAGGCCTGCCCGCACAGGGTCTCCAGGGCGCTGGCCATGCCCAGGAGGATCCCGTTCGCGAACCGCAGGAGCACCGTCTGGACCAGCGCGTAGGCCGCCAGCTCCGTCGACCCGATGTGCCCCACGAACGCTTGGGAGATCACCGTGATGCCGAAGGTGGAGAACCTGGTGAAGATCGCCGGCCCCGCCACCACCCACATCTTCTTCGACTCCCTCCATGCCTTCTCTTTTAAGCTCTTCTCTTCTTCTTCTTCTTCTTCTTCTTCTTCTTCTTCTTCTTCTTCTTCTTTTTTTTGTAGAAGCCTCTCAGTTTCAGACCGCTCTGTTTCTTCTTTCGCCATTAAAACCGAGCAAATACTAGCAGCAAATTAAACTGAAGGGCCTAAGCTTTATAACAAAGTGAAAAAGCTGTGGTCTGATCAAAATATTACTGGGCTGGATGAGTTCCACGTTTTGTGAACTCATTTTTGAGCTGACAACAGCGCTGCAGCGCAACAGAACGCGTACTCCCTGCATCGGCCGTCAGTGATGCCCTCGAGATGTGCAGGGGGTGGGTTTGTAAAGTCGTTACTGTACAGACTGGATGTGTAAATGAGAGAGTTGTGCGGATTTGGTATGGTTGTAACGTCGTATTTAAAGCCATTTGTTGTATGAGTATAAATGCGTCCATGGGGACAAGGGGGGCATTGAACTTGGGGGGTCCATTTGTTGTTTCTTTGTGAGATGGAGTCAATGAGTCTCATGAATCACGATTTTCAATCAGGTTTTGTTTGATGGGGACATCAAGTGGCACGTGGTTCATTTCTGTTCGTCAGATATGCCTCGAAGGTTACGTTCCTTGCTCTTGTACTCTTATATATGATCCATCCCCAATAGAGTTGCCTTAATTGACAAATTTTGATCTTCTGCGAGATTTCGACTTTGTATACGTGATCCATTTCCGATAGAGTTGCCGTAATTGACAAATTTTAATCTTGAATACTCTGCGAGTTTTCGAGTTTTTTTTTTTTTTTGAGTTTATATATATTGAGTAATGCTATTTGAACTGTTAGAGTCGGACTCCTAAAAATTTTTTAAAATCATCCTCAAGTAATAAATAATTTTGAAATAACAACTTGTAACACTCATTTGATATTTGTAAGAATTTCAAAAACCTATTTAAGAGTCCAAACAAATTTTTTGATATACAGTATATTATAGACCTTTTACGGTGCCTCAACAATTACACGTAGTAATTGCTAACATCCCTATAATACTCGTTGAGATGCATACACACACACTCTCAATTCCATATCGAGGGACCCCATCAATTAGGAGCCCTTCCTACATGCAATTGCTAGGTATATTAGAGTTTTTGTTTCGTTTTTTTTTTTTTTTTTGACATCACGTTTTTGTTTTTGTTTATTTGTTTTTGTTTTTGTTTTTTTGTTTTTTTTTGTGACAAACGTTAACGTTTTCTTTAAATATATGCATTTGATTTGATACCACTATATGATTGTCCAAAAAAAAAAATGTATTGTACGATATTTTTGTAATGCAGGTGCACATATCAATGTATCATGTATGCCTTAAATATTATAGCAACATTCTTATGTATGCCTAAAATATTATAGCAACTTTCTTAAAGCGGAGATGTTAAATAAGATAACATAAATCAGGACACCAACCACATACAAAGTAGTCATGAGTCGTCCAATGCACTTGGAATCACATAAAAACAAAGATACGAGAAAACATAAAAGATGTCTTCGTAGATACTCTATTTCATGTCGATCTAATCCTAATATATTAAAGTAAGTAGTATCATGCATTGAGTTCGTTAGAATGAATCGTGGAGCGAAATATGTTAAAAATCATAATCCCTTTATATATAATAATATGATAGTGCCGTCCCACCGTCGGCTGTGTCTTTAGGGAATGTCGGTATCCTCACATGATTAATTAACATTTTTATATAGAGAAGAACAGATAGTATATGCTTTCACTGCATTCACATTATGTCCCTTTTTGCTTTTCGAGATTATCGATGCTGATAATTATATAAACAATAAATCTACTTAGACTCATGAGTCCCGACTTATAGAGAGGTTTTTAAATTTTTTTACATATTTAAGGGGTATAATAAGAATTTTACAAGTGATTATGGTTGTTTCATTAATTGTTTGAGGGTGTATTTGAAATTAAAAAAAGCTTTGAGTCCGGACTCATTAGTCCAAATAGCACTACTCTTATATAAAGTGGTGGATTTGATACATATTCGACAAGTGTACATGTGCACGTGATTTTGCAAACTTTTTTCCAATATCACTTTAATCTCAATATACGAGAAATGGTGTCATTTCATTATTAAATCATATGTAATAGTGAGCAATTTCTATGAATGTATATCTTTTTGTCAAAAAAATAGTTTGGCTAAGTGCACCCAGAAAAAGTTAAATTTAAACAAAAAGTCAATCCTACTACAAATGACCCTTATGTTCCTCACTGTGATTAGTACATCTCATTACAATTTCTAAGTGCACTCCATACATTATTATTTGTGACTTATAGACATCATCAAGTGGTTCGACCTCAAAGGTCTGTATCTCTTATTGGAGAGTCGGTCAGAGCCCACTGAATCTCTAGTTGGAGAGTCAGTCATAGCTTGTCGAATCTTTAATTGGATAATCGGTCGAAACCCACAGAATCTTTAGGTTGGCAGTTGTCAACTAAATCTCATCAAAGAGGTTTGGTTGAACAACACCGAACTTACTAGATAAGATTCGGCTACAAGTCGCCGAACTTAATATAGATGTCTCGACCAAGATTTTGGAGTTTGGTGCTTCGATTCGAATAAAAGGGTATTTTGGTAAAAATGTGGGGTGCTCTTAGAAATTAAATTTTGAATTTGGGGTGCCACGCAAAATGGGGTGCACTTAGCAGGACAAAAAAAAACAAAAAAACAAAATGTTTTCATTTGTGAAAGCATATCTGGTAAGATAGTAAGATGCGTTACTTGCCAAAAGACAAGATTTGCAAAAGTCATGAGTTCGATTTCCACTAAAAAATAACAAAATGTTTTTATTTGTTTCTACATTTTAAATTGAGTATTTTATGTTTCAAAAAAAAAAAATTGAGTATTTTATAGAGAACAATAAATTTAAGCAGACTCATAAATCTGAACCTTTAGAGTGTTTTTTCAATTTTTTACAAATTGTCGTATTTTTAGAGGATTTCAAAAGATCTGGACTCAAGAATTTAGGGAAAAAAATCAAAAAAAAAGGTGACTCATCTTGTGGAACAGGAGTATAATTATACTACACAAGGAAATTTGGGAATATGACTTAAATGAAAGAGTAGTACTATTTTGACTCTTATATTTGAAATTTTTTTATTTGAAAGTCATCTTTAAGCAATAAATGATTTCTAAATAATAACTTGTAACATTTATTTGATATTTGTAAAAAATTTTAAACCCTCTTATAAATCCGGACAATTTTTTGCACATGAAAACTCAACGGGTGACAACTAAATTTATTTTAATATTGCATACCATCCACAAGAATTTAATTTGTCCCTTGTTGAAGTTTGGTTAAAACATGTGATGGACTGCAACAATTGATGATTGCATTATACTGTTGACATTCGGTTGCGGGGTTGGCATGTTAAAGTGAAAGTTGGAATAAAATGGAATGAAATGGTGGGAGGGCGGGAACCAATTAATCCACATTAATTACGCACTAGTAAGTAGTAATTACATTACAAAAAAAAATAAAAAATAAATAGTAAGTACTACATTGCCTCTTCTTTGAAAAAAATATAAATAAATAAAAATTTGCCACTAATTTGCCCCTTCCCCTCGTCAATTATTAATGGTATAATTTTCATATTTTCTTTTGGTTCATATTATTTGGACCTCAACAGTACGTGAACCACACAAACTATAGGTGACCGGCCCTCTTAATTACATTCCACATCATGCATTATTACATATTGAAAACGGTCCTACATGGGGTGAATAAGTGAGCATTGAAAGCGTTATAAGGTTGGATGTGTTGATGGTATTTTATAAAAGTAAAAGTCTAACACACTTTGAATGCACATTTGGAGTGCACACTTTATTTTTTAAGCCCAAGATCTCATAGATCTCTTCATACTAAATCAATAATAAAGATCATATAGACTTACAAGATATTCTCATTACAAAATCTTCAACTTTTTGCAGTTCTGATGGTGTAGATTCGATGCATAACCTTTTGCCCAAAAGAACACCTATAAAGCACTGCGAAGGCTGAGACTCCAACGGATAGGTAGAGTTGGTTATAGACTGGTCCATCAACCTTCAATAACCAACTCTACTTGAAAAGACCATAAAACCCCTTAATAATCTATATATATATATATATATAAATAAAGTTATATACATGTTGACACATGTCAACTCTACATAGCTTTGAAATCAATGTTGGCCTAATTAATATCTATGACAACCCTAATTTTGCATAAAATTGGGCTCCGCCTAGCTTAGAACTACGTGGGCCCTCAAGTCCATACTTGCAAAGTCAACGCAAGCTTAGTCAGCCTCAAATCTTCATCTCATCATTAATTTATCAATTTAATAAATGAGTTATTCGAAATAACAACTTGTCATCATTCTCAAGCAATAAATGACTTCGAAATAACAACTTGTCTACTTTGATACTTATAAAAATTTCAAAAACCCCTCAATGAGTTTGAACTGTAAAAGCCCAAACAGATTTTTTAATATACAGTATATTATAGACCTTCTATGGTGCCTCAACAATTGCTCATAGTAATTACTAACATACCTATAATACTCATCGAGATCCGTACACATGCACTCTCAATGCCATAATCGAGGGACCCCAGCAATTAGGAGCCCTTCCTGCGTCAATTGCCAGGTATACTAGCGTTTTTGTATTTTTATTGACAAACATTAACGTTTTCTTTAAATATATGCATTTGATTTTGATACCGCTATATGATTGTCCAAAATATTTTTTATTGTACGATATTTTTGTAATGCAGGTGCACATATCAATGTATCATGTATGCCTTAAATATTATAGCAACTTTCTTAAGGCGGAGATGTTAAATAAGATGACATAAATCAGGACATTATTTTTTTTTTTTTTTGATGAATGGAGACATAAATCAGGACATCAATACAAAGTAGTTGTTACCACCCCAATAAGCTGGATTTGAGCATGCTGGGATGGGCAGCATGATAACTCAACAGATTACCGAGTTTCGGTTGACTCGGGAGGTTTCGGTGAACTTCAAAGTCGGATTGGGGTTTAGTGCATAGCTCGGGCCTAAGTGGGTAAGCCTTGGCAAGGGCAAGGCTTGGCAAGGCACGGGCAAGGCTTGGCAAGGCTGGGCAAGGCATGGGCAAGGCAAGGGCAAGGCAAGGCCAGGCCAAGGCCTAGGCAAGGCCTTGGCACAACAGTTGACTTTCCTTGACTCGGGCATTGACCTTGGTCAAAGTACGCTTGGTCTCATTTTGGGATGTTTTCTATTGGAGTCGAGGAAACGACTTAACATCTACTATAAGGGGAGGTGGGCTCTCTCCTAGGGGTGGCATGGGCAACAATGACAAGGAAGGCCTTCGAGCACGCCTTGGACACCATACCAAGGCGAAGACCCACGGACCATGGTCCGGCCACCCCGAGCCGGTGGGACTCGACCTCGAGCCCCGGCTTAGCACCCAACGTGCCTGGACACGGCCAGACACCACGAGACGCAGTCCCTGTCCTTTAGAGAAGCATGGACTACGTTCCTTGAAACGTGGAAGACCAAGTCGAGGTAGTTGGGGAACTACCTTGGTCATGGCTGGGCCATTACCAAGCCACGTCCAGGCTTGTCCCGAATACATGGAGCATGTGCTAACTGACCCAGTAATGGAGGCGGTTACGGAACCAGGTCTATGGATTGATGTACATTGGACATGTGTCCTAGTTGGTTATGTAACTACCTGATGGCTAGTCTATAAAACCAAGGGCTCTGAGCTTGGGAAAGCATAGAGTTCCACAGTTGTAATTCCAATTGAGAGCTAGTAAACGTTTCTTTGTTGCCTATTGCTTGCTGTCCCTTTAATTTGAGTATTGGTGTGCTGAACTAAGGTGGTCCTTAGGCACCGCAGGTTCAATTGAGAGAAAAATTTCCTAGTGAAAAATCCCTCTTTCATTGGCCCTGTGACAATTGGTATCAGAGTCTCGTTTGGAGACAATGGCGACCCGAGCAGCAAGCGATCTAGGTGAGAGGGTGTCTCACCTAGAGCATGTGATAGCAACGATGTCCACTCTGGCAGAATTGACGGAGTCTTCAACTACGTCCCGACGTATTGAAGCCTTGGAAATGTTAGTGATTTCACTGGTGACTAGGGGAGAGTCACAAGAAGCCATGATTGCTATGTGGGAATCAAGATTTGAGGAGCTTATAGCAGATGTGCGGTCGGTGGGAGAACTTACCATCGAAACAACATCGACAATGGCTGTGGAGGTGAGCTTACTCAAGTGAGCTGTGGGCGGAACCTCGGAGGGTGCTGTAGCGGCGAAGCCCCGAACAAAGGTGCCGGAACCAAAGAAATTCTCTGGCAAGCGGAGTGTAAAAGAGCTTGAGAATTTCATTTGGGACATGGAGCAGTACTTTGCTACTGTTGACACGAAAGAGAATCAGAAGGTCATCTTGACCCCTATGTACCTTAAGGGTAATGCGAAGCTTTGGTGGAGAACCAGAGTGGATGATGATGCAGCTGCAGGGAGGCCCAAAATTGTAGATTGGGAGGCCCAAAATTGTAGATTGTAGATTGTAGAGTGGATGATGATGTGCAAGCTCAAACAGACGGGATCGGTGCGTAACTATGTGAAGGAGTTTTCCTCCCTCTTACTGGACATCAAAAACATGTCGGAGGAGGACAAACTCTTCAATTTCACCACGGAATTACAGTCTTGGGCTCAAGCCGAGCTAAGGAGGCAAGGAGTGAAGGACTTGTCTGGTGCAATTGCGGCTGCTGATAGTCTTGTAGACTTCAAGACTAGTTCCTCCCTGAGCGAAGGGAAGAACAAGGAGAAGAAGCAGTTCAAGAACCACCAAAAGAAGGGCGAGAAGAAGCTTTTTCCTTTTAAGCCGGCGAGCTCGAAACCAGCACCTAAAGCAGACCCGAAACCCTCATCAAGTTCCTCAGGTAAGGGCTGTTTTATTTGTAATGGCCCTCACAGGGCACGAGACTACCCAAAGAAGGAGAAACTTTCGGCCTTGATCGCGGAAGATGATGGCCAGCCCCGAATGAACCCATTACAGCTGTTGAATGCAATTCAACAAGCCAAGACGAGCCCTTCGGAAGGGCTAATGTACGTGGATGCTGAGGTGAACCAGAGACGAGTCTTGACGATGGTGGATTCAGGAACTACTCACTCATTCGTGGCAGACCATATGGTGGGAAAATTTGGACTGGATCTCGTTGAGAACTCCAATCGAATGAAGGTAGTGAATTCGGAAGCAAAGCGAATTCAAGGTATGGCCACTGATGTGAATTTGAAGGTTGGATCTTGGGAGGGAAAGATCAACCTAATGACTGTTCCCTTAGATGATTTCGATGTCATCCTATGGAATGACTTTTTGCACTTGGGGAGCATTGCATTAATGCCGTTCTTGAAAGGACTGTTCGTGATGAACAAGTCCCACACTTGTTTTGTCCCTGCGACTAACACAATTGCAGGAAAGGAGAAGACGAAGCTATCGCATCTTTCAGCCATTCAGGTGAAAGATGGACTAAGGAAGGGAGAACCCACATTCCTAGCAGCCTTGGTGGAGACCAAGGCAAGAACGACATCAAAGATCCCTGGTGTAGTCGCTGAAGTGCTAGAGGACTTCGGAGACGTGATGTCGGCAGAGTTGCCAAAGTAATTACCCCCAAAAAGGGAAATTGACCATGAAATTGAGCTGATCCCTGGCTCAAACCCCCAGCACAAGCCCCGTACAGAATGTCTCCAAAGGAGTTGGAGGAGCTAAGGAAGCAGTTGCAAGAGTTGTTGGATGCTGGATTCATTCAGCCATCCAAGGCCCCTTACGGAGCACCAGTCCTGTTGCAGCGCAAGTACGATGGTTCTCTTCGAATGTTCGTAGATTACAGGGCACTAAACAAGCTGACGGTGAAGAACAAGTACCCTATTCCACTTGTGGCAGACTTGTTCGATCGATTATCTTGTGCGACCTACTTTACAAAGCTGGACTTGAGGTCGGGGTACTATCAAGTTCGGATTGCAGCTGGTGACATTCCAAAGACAGCCATTGTGACTAGGTATGGTTCGTTTAAGTACTTAGTCATGCTATTTGGCTTGACAAATGCCCCTTCTACATTCTGTAATTTAATGAATGATTTATTGAGAGAATTCATTGATAGATTTGTCGTTGTTTACCTTGACGACATAGTGATTTACAGTCAGAACCTCCATGATCATGTGGATCACTTACGGACGGTTTTGACTACCTTGAGGGCTAACCATTTGTATGTAAAGAGGAAGAAATGTGAGTTTGCTGCGCAAACATTTTTTTTCCTTGGTCATGTTGTAGGCCAGGGCAAATTGCAAATGGATCCAGAGAAGGTGCGGGCTATCATAGAATGGTCAAACCCCACGAAGGTCTCAGAGTTGCGATCGTTCTTGGGGTTGGCAAATTACTATCGGCGGTTCGTGGAGGGCTACTCAAGGAAGGTGGCGCCACTGACAAACTTGTTAAAGAAATATCGAGCTTGGGCATGGACGGATCGATACAACCAAGCTATGGCGGAGTTGAGGCAGGTCATTGCCTCGAACCGATCTTTGGGGCGCTTAAACTTCGAACTACCGTTCGAAGTGCATACAGACGCTTCAGATAGGGCATTGGGGGCGGTGCTTGTCCAGGAGGGACACCTCATTGCCTTTGAAAGCAGGAAACTAAAAAATACAGAGCAGAGGTACCCGACTCACGAGAAGGAAATGCTAGCTGTGATTCATGCTCTCCATCTTTGGAGGCATTACTTGCTGGGAACCAATTTTGTGGTGCGGATAGACAATTCAATAATTACCTACTTCATGAGCTAGAAAAAGCTCAACCAGAAGCATGTGAGATGGTTAGATTTCCTTACAGAGTTCGATTTACAATTCGAACAAAAGCCTGGTAAGTTCAATTCAGTTCTGGATGCACTTAGTCGCAAGATGGTGGCTGAGATGGTATCAGCAGTAGTGAGGCTGGAAGGTGAATTCCTGCCTCGTATCAAGGAGGAGACCGACAAAGATCCTACTTGTAAGAAGTTGTTAAAGCTAGTAGCGGAGGGAGTCACTCGGAGGTTCTGGTGTGATGATGGGGTCCTTTATGCCAAAGGAGGACGCCCTTATGTCCCGAGTACAGGTGGATTAAGGTGGCTACTCTTGATGGAGACACACGATGCTCGGTGGACTGGGCATCCTGGCATGTAGCGCACCTATGCCTTTTTATCACGTTCCTACTTTTGGCCAAAGATGGAGGAGGACGTGGATCAGTACGTGCGGACTTGTCTTGTATGCCAAAATGATAAGACGGAGAGAAGGAAGGCGCCAGGGTTGCTGGAGCCTCTACCCATACTAGAAAGGCCCTTTCAGAGCATCTCTATGGATTTCATTACTGGTCTTCCTGATGTGCAGGGAATGACCAGCGTACTGGTGGTGGTCGATTGATTCTCGAAGTATGCTACATTCATAGCTGCTTCGAAGAATTGTGATGCAGACATGACGACAGAGTTGTTCTTAAAACATGTGGCGAAGTATTGAGGCATCCCAGAGGACATCATTAGTGATCGAAACGCTCGGTTCACTGGACGATTTTGGGTTGCCTTATTCAATCTGATGGGATCAGAATTGAAATTTTCCACAGCAAACCATCCTCAAACAGACGGGCAGACGGAGAGAATCAATGCTCTGCTGGAAGACTATCTCAGGCATTATGTGAATGCGAGTCAGACAAATTGGATGGATTTACTTGATACAACCCAATTTTGTTACAATCTGCACAAAAGCTCAGCTACGGAGCTGAGTCCATTCGAGGTGGCGACAGGGCAACAACCGGCTACTCCACATGAAGTAATCAAGTCAAAGTCGATGGGGTTGAGCCCTGCGGCATATCGGTTTGCAAGGAACAAACAGGAGCTAAGGGAGGCAGCTCATGACAGTTTAGCCAAAGCTGTCAAGAGAATGAAGAAGTATGCTGACCAGCACAGAATATCCTTAGAGTTCCAGGAAGGAGATCTCGTCTTGCTAAAGCTTACTCCTCAGATATTGAAGAAATTCAACAAGAAGGAGACACATAAGGGCCTGGTATAGCGATACGAAGGACCATTTGAGGTGGTCAACCGAGTGGGGAGGGTAGCTTATCGCCTAAAGCTACCAGAAAGGTTGAAGATACACCCTACATTTCATGTAAGTTATCTCAAACCTTTCCAGTCAGATCAGGAGGATCCAGGGCGGAGTGAAGGCAGACGAGCTCCACCCTTGATTCGGAAGGAATTTGCAGGGGAAATCGAGCAGATTCTAAACCACGAGGTGCGTGGACAAAATAAGAAAAATAGGCGGATTTTCTACTTAATCAAGTGGGTTGATGTGGAGGAACCTACTTAGGAGCGGGATACTACCCTATGACAGTTTGAGAAGGAGATTTCAGACTACCAGAAACGGCAAGAACCGAGCAGTTCGATGAGGGCATCGAACATTTCGACCGGGAGAGGTTTGTTACCACCCCAATAAGCTGGATTTGAACATGCTTGGCTGGGCAGCATGATAACTCAGCAGATGACCTAGTTTCGGTGGACTCGGAAGGTTTCGGTGAACTCCAAAGTCGGATTGAGGTTTAGTGCATGGCTCGGGCCTAAGTGGGCAAGCCTTGGCAAGGGCAAGGCTTGGCAAGGCACGGGCAAGGCTTGGCAAGGCTGGGCAAGGCTTGACAAGGCTGGACAAGGCTTGGCAAGGCAAGGGCAAGGCTTGGCAAGGCAAGGGCAAGTCTTGGCAAGGCTGGGCAAGGCAAGGGCAAGGCAAGACAAGGCAAAGGGAAGGCAAGGCAAGACCAGACCAAGGCCAAGGCAAGGCCTTGGCACAACAGTTGACTTTCCTTGACTCGGGCATTGACCTTGGTCAAAGTACGCTTGGTCTCATTTTGGGATGTTTCCTATTGGAGTCGAGGAAACGGCTTAACATCTACTATAAGGGGAGGTGGGCTCTCTCCTAGGGGTGGCATGGGCAACAGTGACAAGGAAGGCCCTCGAGCACGCCTTGGGCACCATGCCAAGGCGAAGACCCACGAACCATGGTTCGGCACCCCGAGCCGGTGGGACTCGACCGCGAGCCCCGGCTTAGCACCCAACGTGCCTGGACACGGCCAGGCACCACGAGACGCAGTCCCTGTCCCTTAGAGAAGCATGAACCACGTTCCTTGAAACGTGGAAGGCCAAGTCGAAGTAGTTGGGGAACTACCTTGGTCATGGCTGGTTACGGAACCAGCAATGTGTTAACTGACCCAGGATGGAGGCGGTTACGGAACCAGATGGAAGCAAGGAAACACGGCAGTTCGGCAACTGCCTTGACCACTAAGAGAGTGGCGATTTACCAGGTCTATGAATTGATGTACATTGGACATGTATCCTAGTTGGTTATGTAACTACCTGATAGCTAGTCTATAAAGCCAAGAGCTCTGAGCTTGGGAAGCATATAGTTCCACAGTTGTAATTCCAATTGAGAGCTAGTAAATGTTTCCTTGTTGCCTATTGCTTACTGTCCCTTTAATTTGAGTATTGGTGTGCTGAACTAAGGTGGCCCTTAGGCACTACAGGTTCAATTGAGAGAAAAATTTTCTAGTGAAAAACTCCTCTTTCATTGGCCCTGTGACAGTAGTCATGAATTGTCCAATGCACTTGGAATCACATAAAAGCATAGATACGAGAAAACATAAAAGATGTCTTCGTAGATACCTTATTTCATGTCGATCTAATCCTAATATATTAAAATAAGTAGTATCATGCATTGAGTTTAGTAGAATGAATCGTGGAGCGAAATATGTTAAAAATCATAATCCCTTTATATATAATAATATGATGGTGCCGTCCCTTCGTCGGGACAGTGTCTTTAGGGAATGTAGGTTTCCTCACATGTTTAATTAACATTTTTATATAGACAAGAACAAACATATAGTATATGCTTTCACTGCCCACTCACATTTTAATGAAAGGATTGACCACTGATCACATGGATTATCATAGGGTCCGGCTATGTGCACCTCACAAAGCACTAAGGGCAAGCCACTTTTAGTGTTTTGCTCCAACTAATTTAAGATCCATTGATTTGCCTTTAATGTTTTGTGTAGTGCGCGTAGCCAGAACTATTATCATAAAGTCTGTGCAATAAACAATTGCTTAACAAAATGTTTTCATGTGAAGCCAACAAAATAAAAAATAATTAAATAATTAAAAAAAGATCAATGGTACTCATGGAGCATGCAAGCCAAGAGTAGTGAATAGTATAAGTATGAACTGGCGAGGATTTGACAACTGTCAATCAGTTATTGATCTTTTAATTTAGTTATGTCGAATAAGCCATATATTCTTTTTTGTTTTTTGAGATTATCAATGCTTAGAATTATATAAAATGATCGATTTGATACATATTCGACAAATGTATATGTTGCACATGATTTTGCAAACTTTTTGCAGTCTCACTTTGATCCCAATGTGTGGGAAATGACTGCTATTGATGTAATTTCATTGTTAAATCAGATGTAATAGTGAGCAATTTTTATGAATGCATATCTTTTCGTCAAAAAAAAAGAGTTCAGCTAAGTGCACCCCATACACTCTCTTCTTTGTGATTTGTAGGCATCATCAAGTGGTTCGACCTCGAAGACCTGAATCTCTTATTGGAGAGTCGGTCGGAGCCCACCAAACCTATAGTTGGAGAGTCGGTCATAGCTTGTCGAACCTTTAATTGGAGAGTTGATCGGAACCCACTGAACCTTTAGGTTGGCAGTTGTCAACTAAATCTCATAAAAAATGTTCGATTGGACGACACCGAGCCTAGTGGATAAGTCTCGACTACATGTCGCCGAACCTAATATAGATGTCTTGACCAAGATTTTGGTGTTAGGTGCTTCGATTCGAATGAAAATGTATTTTGGTAAAAATGTGGGGTGGACTTAGAAATTGAAATTTGAATTTGGGGTGCCACGCAAAATGGGGTGTATTTAGTAAAAGGTGACGTACACTTAGCTGGACAAAAAAAAAAATATTTTCATTTGCGAAAGCACCTCTGGTGGGATAGTAGGTGCATTACTTGCCAAAAGGTAAGATTTGCAGAGGTCATGAGTTCAATTTTCACTAAAAAATAAGAAAATATTTTTACTTGTTTCTACATTTTAAATTGAGTATTTTATAGAGAACAATAAATATAAGCGGATTCATGAGTCTCAACCTATAGGGGTTTTTTTTCAATTTTTTACAAATTGTCGTATTTTTATACGGTCCTGTAATAAAAAAAGTTTGAAAATTCAAATCTCCCTCATTTATAGAGGGGTGTTTGAATAGTAAGGTAAACTTTTGAGGATGATTTTGAAAAAGAAAAAAGGTCTGAACTCTATAATTTAGGGAAAAAATTCAAAAAAAGGTGACTCATCTCGTGGAACAGGAGTCTAATTATACTATACAATTTGGGAATATGACTTTTTTTTTTTGAGGAAATTTGGGAATATGACTTAAATGAAAGAGTGTGCTATTTGAACTCATCTTTTTATGTGAAAGTTATTCTCAAACAATAAATGACTTATAAATAACAACTTGTAATATTTATTTGATATTTGTAAAAATAGGGATGATAAGGTGACTCACCACGGACACACTATAAGTATGCACTTCTTTTTTCTTTTTTGTATTTTTTCAATAATTTTGTAGTTGTAGTGAGTGTCCGTAGTGGGCAACCTTAGCATTATCTTCAAGCATAAAATTGTAAAAAAAGTAAAAAACAAAAAAACAAAAAAAAATGGTGCGTGCTCTTAGAAAGTGCCAATAGTAAGTTACTTTAACATTTCTCTTTTAAAAAATTCAAAAACTCCCCTATGTCCGGATAGATTTTTCTTAAATGAAAACTCAACTAAATTTATTTTAATATTGCACACCATCCACAAGAATTTAATTTGTCCGTTGTCGAAGTTTGGTTAAAAACATGTAATGGACTGCAACAATTGATGATTGCATTATACCATTCACATTTGGTTGCGGGGTTGGCCTGTTAAAGTGAAAGCTGAATAAACTCGGGCCGCTGTGGTGCAATGTCATAGGTTACTCCTCACTTAACCAAGTGGCAGGTGTTCGAATCTCTCCTTGAGAATGTAAAAACAAATTAAATAAGCCCAGGCCAAAAGTTGCTGCCCTTTGTGGTCCTACCCTCGCTCCTCGGAGTCGGAGATTAGTCAGACGATAGCCTGAATACTCCAACTTAAAGATCGAAAAAAAAGTGAAAGCTGGAATAAAATGATTGGAGGGGGGGAACCAATTAATCCACATTAATTACGCACTGGTAAGTAGTAATTACATTACAATAAATAAATAAATAGTAAGTACTACATTGCCACTTCTTCGACCAAAAAAAAAAAACAAAAAAAAAAAAAAAACAAAAAAACAAAAAAACAAAAAAACAAAAAAGAAAAAAAGATGTTATGATATGGATGAACAATTAATCAAGACTTTGTATGACTAATCATTGTCAAGCATGACTCTTATATTGAGTGGTAATATCAAGCATGGCTCTTACTTGCATCCATATCCAATGTACTCATTATTTCATGTGTTGTCAACATTGCTTGTAAAGAGTTGTATGACATGTGATGTATGTGTAACTTGTAAACATTGTTTTAGTACATTTATCATCATCACCAAAGGACCTATATAAAGGGTATCAACCTCATTGTAAAAACACACCAAGTTGTATACAACTTCTCATTTCAACTCTCTCATTTCTCATCTTCTACTTTGTAGTTGTAGTTCTTTGTAGTTCTTTGTAGTAGTAGAAGTTAGTAGTTCTTCTACTTTCCTTCTCTAGTTCTAGCAAGTTTCATTTCAATTTACAACACGTTATCAGCACGAGCTTGCTCTAACATTAAGGAGATCTTGAAGTTCAAGAAGGCTTGTTAAGGAGACAAAGCTAGGAAGGTATAACTTTTATGAGTTCGGTTTATTTCTATATTATCTTGGTTGCTTCACTTTTATATGCATACTTTATTCATATACTACGAATTATAACGTCACCGATTACGAAAGTATGCTCTGTAGTTGCGTCTTGTATGATCTTCTACGTCAGAAATCAAAAGTTAATATGTGACATACCTAGTTTTCTCGCTATACTACAAACGATTAATTATGCTCCATTCTTGATTTTTTATATTGCAAATAGTGTTATGAGTTTGGGTTGATAGTGGGTAAGCCTTGTCCCCAGTAAAGCTAAACATTGAAATGGAGAGGGGTTTTCCCGTTCGAAGAAGCATGGTTTCAAGTAGACTTCGTATCGCCACCCAACCTGGAGGTTGTCCCACCGACTCATACAAGTATTACATTTTGCGTATTTATAATCAAGTTGTAAGCATATATTTAATGGTATATTATCTATTTTGTATAAAAAGAAAACTATTTAGTTTATCCCTATTTTCATAAAAAATTTATTTAATTATAATTGAATTAATTACCTTAACAATATTGACAATAATAATTACTTGTTAAGGCAATGGAATGCTCAAATTATATATAAAACATCTATGCAAGACTATGCGTATAATACTAATATTTATTCGTCAAATATCTCTTTAGAGATTTGAAAAGTGAATATTTCACTTTATATTATCATTTCACCTCATGAAGCTATCTATATCAAGACCAAAATTGGTGATGCTCCAAAAGGCTCAAAATGAGCGGCTGGGTCTCACGCTACAAAATTTATATCAGTCAAATATCATTTATTATTTTACAATTTTAATTACCCCTATGTTGAGGCTATGCAGAAGTATGACTGATGAGACAAATAAAGGCCACGTGGCTCGCCTCGATATATTACAGCAACAAATTATCGAGTGCGTACGTCAATCCATTAAGTATTAATAATGGATTGAATTCTTGTCTCGTGGTAGCTGAGTAAAATAATGAGATATTATAAATATAATATCACTCCCGTCCAATTAGTTCAACTTCAAATTAAGAAGCATATGTTGCATACTATGACCATGGTCGCAATACCAAATTACGGACGTGGAAAAGGTGAAAAGATATGGTAAAAGTCATGTTGATAATTCCACTGAAGGTTGAAATAAAAGTGGTGCACCTCTGGAAGAGGTAATACATTATTGACAATGAACGCTCATAATTGTGACACGTTTTCGTCACATATGAAAGGCTATTGCCTAAATATTGTCATATATACAATACCCAAATATTTTTGTGATATTTTACCATGCTTTTGTTGACTAATGATCCAAAAAGTTTGAGATATTCGTATTTTATTACGAAAAGGGTATTTCTTTAATACCATATTGTTTTTCAATGTAGAAATGGATCATCAAGTTATTTGTTCAGATTATGACGATATATGTCTTGTTGATTGTGCTACAACGCACACTATCCTCAAAAGAAGAGAATATTTCTCCAATTTGAACTTAGCTTAGGCTAATGTTCAAACAATATCTGGCATCTCCAATTTGATTAATGGCTCTGGAAGAGCAAATATTACGTTGCCTAGGGGAACAATAATTCATGTTGACAATGCCTTATACTCTGAAAAATCCAGAAGAAATTTACTCAGCTTTAAAGATATTCGACAAAATGGATATCACATTGAAACCATGAACGAAAATAATAGAGAATTTCTCTATGTCACATTGGTTTCAAATGGGAAAAAAGAAGTGTTAGAAAAATTCCCAGCTTTATCCTCTGGATTATATTTTACTCATATAAGGCATGTCAAAACGAATGTCGTCTTAAATAAGAAAATTAATGATCCAAAGACATTCATTTTATGGCATGACCGGCTTGGTTATCCAGGATCATCAATGATGCGAAGAATAATTAATAATTCGCATGGACATCCTTTAAGGAGTCACAAAATATTTTCAGCTGGTTATTATAATTGTGCTAGTTGTTCTTAAGGTAAATTGATAGTTAAATCATCCCCAAGTAAAATTGTTGTGGAATCCCCAGTTTTCTTAAAATGCATTCAGGGAGACATATGTGGACCTATTCATCCTCACTGTGGACCATTTAAATATTTCATGGTTTTGATAGATGCATCAACTAGGTGGTCACATGTTTGTTTGCTTTCGACCCGCAATGTTGCATTTGCTAGACTTTTAGCGCAAATCTTTAAGTTAAGAGCACAATTCCCTAACAACCCAATCAAGACCATCCGTCTTGATAATGCTGGGGAATTTCAATTACAAACATTTAAAAATTATTGCATGTCTATAGGAATTACCATTGAACATTCTGTTCCATATGTGCATACCTAAAATGGTTTGGCAGAATCTCTAATCAAACGCATTCAATTAATTGCCAAACCTTTAATCATGAGAACTAAGTTATCAACTTCAGTTTGGGGATATGCAGTCCTTCATGCAGCATATATCATTCGTTATAGGCCTACTGCATACCATGAACATTCCCCCATGCAACTCATTTTAGGTTAACAACCAAATATTTTACACTTAAGAATTTTTGGTTGTGCAGTGTATGTTCCAATACCACCTCCCAATAGAACTAAGATGGGTCAACAACGAAAACTTGGGATTTATGTTGGATTTAACTCATCGTCCATTATAAGATACCTTGAGCCCTTAACAGGGGATTTATTTACTCCACATTTTGCTGATTGTCACTTTGATGAAGCAATTTTCCCACCATTAAGGGGAGATAAGAAGTCAATTCAAAAGGAATGACGCGAAATTGCTTGGGATGCATTAACTTTATCACATTATGCTCCACGAATAAATCAGTGTGAACTTGAAGTTCAAAAGATCATTCATTTGCAACAAATTGCAAATCAATTACCAGATGCATTTAATGATGCAAAACAAGTGACAAAATCACATATTCCAGTTGTAAATGCTCCTGCAAGAATTGATGTCTCTGTGCAACAAAATGCACAAGAACCAACGAAACGCTTAAAGTGTAGAAGACCGGTTGGTTCAAAGGATACAATTCCTCGAAAGAGGAAAATGGGAGTAAAAATAAATACAAATCAAAATACTCTTGAGAAAGCACAAGAATCCTTTAATAAGGGTTTGTGAGAACAAGTTGATTCTGACGTGGAACAACTTCCTCTGGAAAAAGATGAAAAAGATGAAAGTAATGAGATCTCAATAAATTATTTAAACTCTGGTAAGATTTGAGATCGAAATAAAATTGTTCCTGACGATATATTTGCTTTCAATGTGTCCATTGAAATATATGAAAATGATGATGATCCAAAACCACGATCAGTGAACGAATGTCAAAAAAGACCTGATTGACAAAAATGGCAAGATACTATCAAGCAAAACTAAACTCGTTAAGGAAACGAGAAGTTTTTGAACCAATTGTCCAAACGCCAGATGGCGTAAAACCTGTTGGATTTAAATGGGTATTTGTACGAAAGAGAAACGAAAAAAATGAAGTTACAAAGTACAAAGCAAGACTTGTAGCTCAAGGTTTCTCACAAAGACCTGACATCGATTATGAGGAAACATATTCTCCTGTTATAGATACAATCACATTTCGGTTCTTGATAAGCCTTGCAGTCTCTGAAGGGCTTGATGTGCATTTAATGGATGTCGTTACAACATATCTGTACGGATCTCTAGACAGTGAGATATATATGAAAATCCTTGATGGATTTGTAATATCCGATGAAATAAAATCAAAACCTCATAACATGGATTCTATAAAATTATAAAGGTTTTTATATGGGTTGAAATAATCCGGACGAATGTGGTACAAACGTCTTAGTGATTATTTACTGAAAGAAGGATATGTAAATAATCCGCTTTGCCCATGTGTCTTCATTAAAAAATCATCAATAGGATTTGTGATTATTGTTGTATATGTTGATGATTTAAATATAGTGGGAAACCACGACGACATCGTTAGAACATCCGAATACTTGAAAAAGGAATTCGAGATAAAAGAACTTGGAAAAACAAGGCTTTGTCTTGGTTTGCAAATTGAACATTTTTCAAGTGAAGTACTTGTCCATCAATCAAATTATATTGAAAAATTATAAAAAAGATTTTACATGGACAAGGCACATCCATTGAGCTTTCCAATGGTTGTCAGATCACTTGAAGTGGATAAGGATCCATTTCGACCTCAAGAAAGTGATGAATAGCTAATTGGTCCGGAGGTACCATATTTAAGTGCAATTGGTGTACTTATGTATCTTGCAAATTGTATAAGACCCGATATTGCTTTTGCTGTCAACCTACTTGCAAGATATATCTCTTCACCAACTCGAAGACATTGGAATGGTGTTAAACACATTTTTCGATATCTTCGAGGAACAAGTGACATGGGTTTATTTTACTCGAGAGGGGTAAAATTGAATCTCCAAGGTTATGCTGATGATGGATTTTTATCAGATCCCCATAAGGCCCGTTCTCAAACGGGATATGTATTCACGTGTGGTAATACTGCTGTATTATGGAAGTTAGTAAAACAAACTATGGTTGCTACTTCTTCCAATCATTCTGAAGTACTTGCAATTCATGAAGCAAGTCATGAATGTGTTTGGTTGAGAAACATGATTGAACATATTCAAGAATCATGTGGATTGCCTTTAATAAAAAATTCTCTAACCATATTATATGAAGATAATGCAGCATGTATTGCACAATTAAGTGAATGATTCATAAAAGGGGACAGAACAAAACATATTTCACCAAAATTCTTTTATGCACATGAGCTTCAGAAGAATGGTGAAATTGATGTCAAGCAAATCCGATCGAGCGATAATCTTGCTGATTTATTCACAAAAGCCTTATCAACTACGACATTTAAAAGGCTTACATATGGTATTGTCTTGCGTAAAGTTAAAGATATTACAAGTAAAGAAACTGAACAAGTTTTACCCATGTTCACATGAGGGGGAGTTATTGATTAGTGTATTGCACTATTTTTTTCTTAGCTATGGTTTTATCCTATTGGATTTTCCTAGCAAGGTTTTTTTAATGAGACAATCCTAACAATATTATACTCATCTTAAGATTAATAAGAAATGTGTACTCTTTTTCTTTAGCTAGATTTTTTTTCCACAGGGTTTTTTCTAGTAGAAGTTTTAACGAGGCACATTTTTTCTACAATTGTCATCTAAGAGGGAGTGTTATGATATGGATGAACAATTAATCAAGACTTTGTATGACTAATCATTGTCAAGCATGGCTCTTACATTGAGTGGTAATATCAAGCATGGCTCTTACTTGCATCTATATCCAATGTACTCATTATTTCATGTGTTGTCAACATTGCTTGTAAAGAGTTGTATGGCATGTGATGTATTTGTAACTTGTAAACATTGTCTTAGTACGTTTATCATCATCACCAAATGACCTATATAAAGGGTATCAACCTCATTGTAAAAACACACCAAGTTGTATACAACTTCTCATTTCAACTCTCTCATGTCTCTTCTTCTACTTTGTAGTTGTAGTTCTTTATAGTTCTTTGTAATAGTAGAAGTTAGTAGTTCTTCTACTTTCCTTCTCTAGTTCTAGCAAGTTTCATTTCAATTTACAACAAAAGCCACTAATTTAACCCTTCCCCTCGTCAATTATTAATGGTATAATTTTCCTATTTTCTTTTGGTACATATTATTTGGACCTCAACCGTGATTCGTGAACCACACAAACAGTACGTAACCGACCCTCTTAATTACATTCCACATCATGCATTATTACATGTTGAGAATGGTCTTACGTCGTGGTGTATAAGTGAGCATTGAAAGCGTTATAAGTTAGGTAGTGGTGATGGTATTTTATAAAGGGAAAAATCTAACACACTCTCGACGCGTGCTTAAAGCGCACACTTTATTTTTTAAGCTCAAGATCTCATAGGTCTCATAGATCTCTTCATACTAAATCAATAATAAAAATCATAGAGACTTACAAGATATTCTCATTAGAAAATCTTCAACCTTTTGCAGTTTTGATGGTATAGATTCGATGGATAACCTTTTGCCCAAAAGAACACCTATAAAGCACAGCGAAGGTTGGGGACTCTAGTGGATAGGTGGAGTTGGTTATAGACTGTTCCATCATCCTTCAATAACCAACTCTACTTGAAAGGACCAAAAAACCCCTTAATAATAAATATATAAAAACTATATATATGTTGACACTTGTCAACTCTACCTAGCTTTGAAATTAATGTTGGCCTAATTAATATCTGTGACGGCCCCGATTTCCTATAAAACTGGGCTCTGCCTGGTCTAAAACTACGTGGACCCCGAGTTCATACTCGCGAAGTTAACGTAAGTCTAGTTAGCCTCAAATCTTCATTTCATCATTAATTTATCAATTTAATAAGTGAGTTATTTGATTATATTCTCATCAAATACTTCGCAATGAAAATCAACTATAATCAACTAAATAACTCCATAAAGAGGAAATCAGGAAACAACCTATAGAGTGGAAACCCTAAGAATGGATAAACATGTAAATCTGGTGACATAATGTGACAACATGACAATACATGATATCCCTAGTCATTCAATCTCAAATTGTATCCCATTGTATTCAAAACTAGGGGTGCACACGAATTGTACTAATCCGCGGATCCGGTCTAATCCGGACCAATTATCACTAATTGGATCAATTTTTTGGTCCATTGGATTGGACTGGATTGAAAAATCACTAATCCGGCTGGACTGGATTGAATTACGGATCCTACATTAAAAAACTGCGAATCCAATCCGATCCAGTCCGTTTAACACATCAACACATATACATATATGATCGTATGTACTTTAGTACCTTAAAGAGTATCGACTTAAGCTATTAACTCTAAACTATAACATCTAAAAGACTATGCTTGTTCTTTAACTCTTTTGTTATGCTTTTAACCTTTTTTTGTAGGTTGCATATACGTGCACTTTTTTTGTGCTTTTGTGAGGGTGTATGGTGAAGATTTGTGGATGGCATATTTGTTTATGTAGGAACTTGCATTTTGAAGGTCATTATGATAACAAGTTTATGGGAAATATGCTATATATAGATTTGTGAAATGTATGTTATAAATTTGTCATTCATGAGATGTATGATTCTTATGATTCATTTTATTAAGTCTAATTTCATGAATCTTTATATAGGAAAACGTCAATCCGTGGAACTTGATCCAATCCAATCTGCATTTTGCAAATTGGATTGAGTTGGATTGATGAATTATTTGAACTGGATTGGACTGTATTTTTCTAATCCGCAATAATTGGATTGAATTACGGATTGACCATAATCCCTTATTCAAAACATAATATACAATAATCACAAAACAAAAAGGCAATACATACTGTGGAGTACAGGAAATAACCGCTTCGAGAGTCCTCAAAGGAAGTCCCCTAGTATCGGCTCTTTACCCATGCTCGTCTCTGCCCTATCTGCAACCACCATCACAAACTAGACGATGAATATGTGATAAAATTGAAAGTATAGCCAGAAGAACATAAACAATAATTCATGAATAACCAATAAAGCAATATAAGAATCATGCGGTGTTGAAAGGCAGAAAATAACACAAATTACATGATAAACAAAGTGACAAGCGATTCAATGATATTTGAGTGCCTGTCTAGTCAAAAAAGGTCCATAAGTGGTCAATAGCCACATCAATCCACAACATTTCAACAACCATTTTCACAACCACATCCACAACAATATCCATAACAATCTAATACTTGGGGTGAAACTCAATATTAGGTGGGTGGACAACACTTCTACAGAAGTGTTCACGTTAGCCTAGCTAATATGAACCCAGAAGTACCTTCACGACAAACGTACGCCAAAGAGACTCAATCAAGGAATATAAGAATGAAATTCTAACAAATGAACCAATTCAATATAAACAACAATAATGGAAAATGAATTACTATGAACTTCTTACTGGCTTACTAACGTACCTCAAACCAATCACAAAACGCCGATCCTCGCGAATCTCTATATTGTCAAATCGATTTCTTAAGTCCCTGGCAATCATTTAAGCCCAATTTGGTTGAATTAAATTCATTCTATGATCCTAGATAAACCCCAAAGTTTTTAAAAGTTTAGAAAATTATTTAAAAATTTTCTGTTTTTACTATTCCATACATCGTGGATGACGCAGCCAAGTCCCACAACGTCACTTAAAGCGTGGATTTTTGACCTCACTGGTTGAGGCGCCGCAAGTGATACTGCCAAGGTTTTAGCCCACGACGTCATCTAATGTGTCAAACTCCCCAACCTCTTTATTTTTCACGTCGTGACTGAGCCGTGGGAGAAAACTCTCAACGGCATCCCTCGCGACGTGAAACCCTGAACCTATATCCAGGGTTTTTCGAAACTTCGGCTCGCATCGTTGCATTCTAAGTCTATCCGAAACTCTTAAGGACGTACAAAACAACACCAAACCACCTTCGTTTTGTGTCGAAACCATAACAAAACCTCAATTCAAAAATTAAACAAAAAATCCCCAAAAATTTCAAACTCTTCCAAATCATCAAAACAATTATCAAAATATTACTTGATCATCCCATTAATCATTAATACACCACTAAACTCCAATAAAACGAACTCCCGAAAATATTGTCTGAATTTATCGCGATGAAAACCCATGAAATTGCTGCCAAAACGTAGGGAATCACGAGAGGAGCCAGAATTTTACCTTAATACGCGTAATTGGTCGATCCCCGACGCGAATCTGAGCTCGAAAAGTTTGAAACCCCAACGCCTACAATTTTGTTCGTTTGAGATGAGAAATGAAAGAAAAGTGAGAGGAGAGAGAAAAGGTGATGGGGTTGGTTTTATACTTAAACCACACTCAAGTGGGGGGTAAATTGGGTGTAGAAGAGATGGAAAGAGACCGTAACGGCCACTATTTTCATCTAGGGCAACGCCCGACCTAATCCTATAATTAAGCCCTAATTATGACCTAATTACGTATTAGTCAGCCTGTACTACCTATTATCTCGTGAATTAGGGTTTAGGGATAAGAAAATTCCCTATTATTTTATAGAATTATCAAATTAGCGGAAGTCTTTAACATATTAGCGGAAGCATTTTATATAAATCCTAAATGTGGAAATCAGGAATAACAATCACAATATCAATATGAAATAAACAACGATCATATAGACAAAGTGAAAGTCCAAAAGTCAGGTGAACTAACTCTCGTCCCAACAAAACAACCCAAGCAAAAGACGTATATAAACATAATACAAAAAATATGACCTACGTGTACGGCAGCTACGTGCTACGAGCTCAGAGGTAGTCGCCGATCTTCTCCTTGCTCGGTCTGGTACTGCTCGACAGACCTACGCCCACCGTCACAAACTAGACGGTGAGTATAGTGATATTTAAGTGATAACCGGGGAATTCTATACTCCATTTCCAAAGTAAAGACAGATATTTAAATGCATAATATAGCAGAAAAATGTGCTGAGAAAGTAATGCATATAAATATCACAGTTAACCGAGTTAGATAGAGTGACACAGGCTAAGTCGAGATGATCTACGTCCAGTCGGCGGTGAGAAATATCAACCAGCCTTTTTCCACTATCGTATGGAGATACTCTCAACATACTTTGTAAATTTTTGAATATATATATATAGAACTTGCCGACAACCCCGTAGTTCAAGCTACGTGATGTCACCCAAGTAATAGTGGTGAGTGCCGGAAAAGGTCCAATGACCCCGTGAATCCACCCATCTCTCGTGCAATGGACACTAGATAATTTCCAACTTTTATTTCAAGGATTTTCATTTCTAAAGTTCTACGATATCAACAATAAGTTAGGCTACAAAGCCCCAAAGGAAATGGAATACAAACTAAATACCACAGTAAACCTAGTGCATGCATTTCTAACATCAATTATAACATAATTCACAACCAAATAGGGCACATTAGGAATGGAGTCAATGAAATCATCACAAGGCATCATGCTATTACAACATTCACTTGAATAGAGCAAAGAAAGCATGATGGTAGATTACTAACAATAAGTCATCAAATTGACTGAAAATGGAATTAATATGAATGAAATAAAGTAGATGGTTCCCACAGTTTCACTTACTAGTCACAGGATAGCTATGGCTATCTGGCCTTGCGACACTCCGACTAGCGTTTCCGAACTCCCGAAACACCCTTAGGTCCCTGAAAAGTTCTTTCATATCATTTATTTATTTATTTATTTATATTTTATTACCTAGATGTGTGTATATATATACATACATACATATATATATATACACACCAACACCGACACATTGACGCCAACCTCAACAACGAACGACTTACCTCGCCGTCGTCTCGATCTCCTCCGATGACCTCTCCTCTCTTTCGAATCTTCACTTCTTCTCCTTCTTCTTCTCATTTTTCTTCTTCTTCCTTTTTGTGCGGTGGTGGCGGTGGGGGGTTTTTGTTGGTGCTTTGGGGGTTTAAATGACCATTTTACCCCTGCAACCCTATTCTTTTCTATATAAACCAATGCCCTTTTTGTCATTTCTCAAATCTTTTTTTTATTTATAAAATGTATATATATTTAAATATATATATATATATATATGTATGTC
The DNA here is from genome assembly GCA_039657345.1 of Stephania japonica. NCBI lineage: Eukaryota > Viridiplantae > Streptophyta > Magnoliopsida > Ranunculales > Menispermaceae > Stephania > Stephania japonica. The sequence goes on along the minus strand of CM077560.1, from coordinate 43,647,847 downwards.
TAATTCAATTTAATTAATTTAGGGCTATAGCTATGATCTAATGTACATTAATTTGATTACATTATATTTTAATAAGTTTAGACTTACCGCAAGTCTCACTATTCGATACCCCGGCTTGCACGCAACTCGAGGCGAGTCCCTGATCACGTCTGGACTCGATAGCTACAAATATTGACTTAGTCAGCCTACACACATACAAAACAGTAGGAATACATCAAGACAAATATAAAATTTACCTCGGCCACATGCCTCAGTCTGTGTGTGCATCTCATGCGGGCCCCACGTCACGGGTCGGTAATCCTGATTAAGCAGTTAATCAAGATTAGCAAAATTGGGTCGTGACAAATATTCCCAAGAAAATGAAAATTTCGTCCTCGAAATTAAATTCAGGTTAGAGTTCTAACTGACTCGAAAAGGTACGAAAAATGGTCTTGCATATAGTCTTCCCGCTCCCAAAGAAGTTCTGAGTCGTTCTGGAACTGCTACTTGACGAGTACTTTCGGAATAGGCTTGTTCCTCATCTGTTGTACTTTTCGGCATAGGATCTGGATAGGCTGCTCCCCATGGTGATATAGATGATGTGATGAATCTCTTATTTTCAAATCTTAAAGCTGACTCCTCAACTCCTCCAACTCTCTCAGAGCCATGCGATAGGGTGGTATCGAGATCGGCTTGATGCCTGGTACGAGATCAATTACAAAGTCTACCTCTCGAGGTGATGGTAGAACCGGTAAGTCCTCCAGAAAAACATCAGGAAAGTCTCTGACTACTGGTATGTCTTCAAGTCGGGGTTCCTGACCCTCCGCTATGGTGTACAAAGCTACTAGAGTCTCCATCTCCTCACTAGACGCTAATCGACGTGTCATGGTACAAGCACTCGGTGTGTTACCTCGATGAACAAAAATCGTACGCCTTGGGATCTTGAATATCACGAATTTATTGAAACGATTGCAATTCATCCCTAAGGTGTAGTCACTCGTCAATTGACTCCTAGTTCCTCGTCATTTAATCATTACCCTAGCCAAGATTTAAATGATACTAGCCCCAAAGTCCGCACGTCACAACATTATTAGTGGGTGAGTCACACTCCGCGACCACATGCTCATCATACACACGTACGGCACTTTGGTCATAATACTCAAGAAAAATCTTGCTAGGCGTAATTTTCTATGCAAAATATGAACTAAGTCGGCTTACCATCGACTGGCCTACCCCGTTTATGCATTAAAAATAGATCAGGACTTTCCCTCGACTCGGTCTCGCACCGCAGTTAGGCTGTCCTACAAGAATGTAGGCTCTCTCTCTCGATCTTGTGGTTGTGGTGTCTCCTGCCAATAACTTGCTGGTTGCTTACACTTTTGCACGATGTGTCCAACCTAATGATCTATAATACGTTGGTTGACTCCTCCGATCACCACGTGTAATCTGAGTCTCACCATGCCTTGGCGCATCTCGGCCTTTGCCTCTTGGCGCCTCCTGTGTCTGCGGAGATGCTATTGCTGACATAGATGAAGTTGGCAAGATGGGTGGAGTCGCGTGAGATATAGTCTGGTGGCTGGTCTCATGATACTTGAGCTCTGAAATCTCTCGCTTGCGATCCTCACTCCATTGCCTCTTTGTCTCCGCCTCTCAAAATCAAATCCTTGTTCAACCCTAGCAGAAGATTCCTCAAACGTAGTGGGCGTGGGCATATCCTTGCCTGATACAACTATCGGTGCAGCAACAATCGAAAACTCTGGTAGACGATGTACTACAAGCTATGTCGATGCAATCGGAGTCTTTGAAGTCAGGGGTGTTGTAGTAGTAGTTGCAACCATGCTGGGGATGGCTGAGATCAACGCCGTCATTCGCTACGTCATGAAAGTGGTAAACTTCGCAAGCTGTTGTCCTTGAGTCGCTACTTGATAAGATAACTTCTGAATGTCATCCACTGATACAACAGATTTTCTGACTGCTGCTAGCTCCTCCATCTCTATCTTCGTGAGAATCCGACATCAGCTTCTATACGTTGGCGATGTACTCTTCATCAACCACTACATATATAGCGTGTATATACACACATAATTATACTTGTACATATAACAATCCCCAACTAACTTTCACTCGATTCCCAACAAAATAGTTCCTAGGCAACGTTCATCTGGTTTCCACTTCTAAAGTTTATGTTTTATTTATTGAGAATAAGTCAATGTATTATATCCCTAAGGTTCTAACCTCTAGTCTTTGATACCAACTATAACGTTGGTATCACAATTTTAGACAACTCTATACTATGTCCCTAAGGTTCTAATCCCTAAGCTCTGATACTAACTGTAACGTTGGTATCACAATTTTAGACAACTCTATACTATGTCCCTAAGGCTCTGAAGCCTAGGCTCTGATACCAACTGTAACGGCCCCTATTTTCATCTAGGGCACCGCCCGGCCTAATCCCATAATTAAGCCCTAATTACAATACGTATGACCTAATTACGTATTAGTCAGCCTGTACTACCTATTATCTCGTGAATTAGGGTTTAGGGATAAGAAAATTCCCTATTATTTTATAGAATTATCAAATTAGCGGAAGTCTTTAACATATTAGCGGAAGCATTTTATATAAATCCTAAATGTGGAAATCAGGAATAACAATCACAATATCAATATGAAATAAACGACGATCATATAGACAAAGTGAAAGTCCAAAAGTCAGGTGAACTAACTCTCGTCCCAACAAAACAACCCAAGCAAAAGACGTATATAAACATAATATAAAAAATATGACCTACGTGTACGGCAGCTACGCGCTACGAGCTCAGAGGTAGTTGCCGATCTTCTCCTTGCTCGGTCTGGTACTGCTCAACAGACCTGATAACCGGGGAATTCTATACTCCATTTCCAAAGTAAAGACAGATATTTAAATGCATAATATAGCAGAAAAAGGTGTTGAGAAAGTAATACATATAAATATCACAGTTAACCGAGTTAGATAGACTGACACAGGCTAAGTCGAGATGATCTACGTCTGGTCGACGGTGAGAAATATCAACCAGCCTTTTTCCACTATCGTATGAAGATACTCTCAACATACTTTGTAAATTTTTGAATATATATATAAAACTTGCCGACAACCCCGTAGTTCAAGCTACGTGATGCCACCTAAGTAATAGTGGTGAGTGCCGGAAACCCCGAGGTCCAGTGACCCCGTGAATCCACCCATCTCTCGTGTAATGGACACTAGATAATCTCCAACTTTTGTTTCAAGGATTTTCATTTCTAAAGTTCTACGATATCAACAATAAGTTAGGCTACAAAGCCCCAAAGGAAATGAAATACAAACCAAATACCACAGTAAACCTAGTGCATACATTTCTAACATCAATTATAACATAATTCACAACCAAATAGGGCACATTATGAAAGGAGTCAATGAAATCATCACAAGGCATCATGCTATTACAACATTCACTTGAATAGAGCAAAGAAAGCATGATGGTAGATTACTAACAGTAAGTCATCAAATTGACTGAAAAAGGAATTAATATGAATGAAATAAAGTAGAGGGTTCTCACAGTTTCACTTACTAGTCACAGGATAGCTATGGCTATCCGGCCTTGCGACACTCCGACTAGCGTTCCCGAACTCCCGAAACACTCTTAGGTCCCTGAAAAGTTCTTTCATATCATTTATTTATTTATTTATTTATATTTTATTACCTAGATGTGTGTATATATACATACATGTGTATGTGTATGTATATATACATATATATATGTATCCATATTTCTATATATATGTATATATTATTTATTTTCGATATTATTATATATATAGTTTATATATATATATTCTTCTTTTCCCTTTTTTTTCTTGTTCTGATTTTTTTTAGTGGGGATTAGACCGTTGAACCGGGTCTGACCCGGTTCGGTCCAACCGGACCTGTCAAACCGGTCCAGGGACAGTGCATGCGTTCCCTTCCCCTTCCCCGTTCAGCGTCTCTGGTTTTTTTTTCGATTTCTTTTTTTTTAATTTGAAAGGGATTGGGAGGGGAGACGACGACGATGTCGTCTCCCTCCTCGGTCGAACTGCTAGAGCAGTTCGACCGAGACTCCAATCCCCACCATCACCATTACGCCAACAACACACCAACACCGACACATTGACGCCAACCTCAACAACGAACGACTCACCTCGCCGTCGTCTCGATCTCCTCCGATGACCTCTCCTCTCTCTCGAATCTTCACTTCTTCTCCTTCTTCTTCTTCCTTTTTGTGCGGTGGTGGCGGTGGGGGGTTTTTGTTGGTGCTTTGAGGGGTCAAATGACCATTTTACCCTTGCAACCCTATTCTTTTCTATATAAACCAATGCCCTTTTTGTAATTTCTCAAATTTTTTTTTATTTATAAAATGTATATATATTTATATATATATTTAAATATATATATATATGTATGTCTAATTCAATTTAATTAATTTAGGGCTATAACTATGATCTAATGTACATTAATTTGATTACATTATATTTTACTAAGTTTAGACTTACCGCAAGTCTCACTATTCGATACCCCGGCTTGCATGCAACTCGAGGTGAGTCCCTGATCGCGTCTCGACTCGATATCTACAAATATTGACTTAGTCAGTCTACACACATACAAAACACTAGGAATACATCAAGAAAAATATAAAATTTACCTCGGTCACATGCCGCGGTCTGTGTGCGCATCTCATGCGGGCCCTACGTCATGGGTCGATAATCCTGATTAAGCGGTTAATCAAGATTAGCAAAATTGGGTCGTGACAGAGACACAATTTATAGTGGTTCGATCCAATAATCTACTCCCACTACCTAACCTCCCCGGTTAGGATTTTTTAAACCCCCACTTATATTGTTAACAAGTGTTACAACCTAAGTTTACAAGCCTAGAATGCCTAATTACAATTATAACTTCCTACCTAGCCGCAACTAGGGTTTTTGCCTAGCCTCAACTAGGTCTTCCCTTTGGCTTAGATTCCACTAAGTCTTACAATCATTCAATTACAACCAATAACTAAAAAATAATCAAATACACCTTACAAAGTAAAGTGGTATCAAGTTTAAATACTAGAAAGCTTGCTAGAGTCTAACCACTCTAATGCATGCAAGTATGAGAATAAATGAGATATACAAATGTGTCAATGATTTGCGCAAGTCTCAAATATGAAACCGTTTCAAAGGCTAAAGTGTTTGTGCAAAATCGATTTCAAAGCCAAGAACAAGAAGTTTGATAAAAAAATCAAGTTTAGGTGCAAACTTTTGTCCAAACCAAATCCTAGGGTTTAATAAAATAAGTTTAAACACAAAACCCAAGATTAGTGTGTTCAAAAACACAACAAACGATTTTCTAAGTCAAACAAACAAATTTATGAAATCTAAGCACAAGAAAAGGCTAGAACAAGAAGCTTTCTTACAACCCCAAGAAGATGACTTGAAAAACTGTTTTGAAGAGTTTGTTGTACACCTTTGAAAACCTCAAAAGTGTTGGATTTTAGAATGAATGGAGAGCCTCAAGAATCTTTTTTGTCTCATTTACACAAATCAATATTCTCCTTTTTGTAAGTTTTAGCTTTTGTGTGGTTTTTCTTCTTGTTTAATAAATACAATGTTCTTAGTGATTTTATAGTATTACACATCTCATTTTATCAGTTTGTGACCGTTCTAGGGATCCAAGGGCCCATAATTCATCAAGAATTCACATTAAAGTGTGTTTTTCAGCTTTTTTTAAAAAGCTGTCAGGAATGCAATTAGTGCGCTAATACTCAAACATAGCGCGTTAACTCTGTACTTAGCACGCTAACTGCAGGGACCTCAGAATAATTAATTCTGTCCCTTGTGTTAGCGATCCTTATTCGCGTTCGCGACCCTACCAACCCTCATATAATATATTATACATGTTTGTTATGGGTCATATAGTCTATTTGGGTAGTCCGAATAATTTCACAAATCCTGGAAATGGAAAATCTCGGTTTCATAACATCTGAGGGGCTTTTTTTGCAAATATGCAATTTTTCTTTTCAAAAACATTTCAAAAACAAGTTTTTCTTTTTCGAAAACTTCAACAATAATTTTTAAAATGCGATGTGAGCATAAACTCATAGTTTGACATTGTTAAAACTTCTAGACCAAGTCTAGTTTTAAGTTTCACTTAAAAACTTCAAGTAATCAATTGACATTTGAAAATTCATTTGAAAAGCTCGATGTTCATGAACTAATGCAATAGACTTGCGTAATATGAACTTGAATACCTTACATTAATATTACATCTCGTGGTCTTGATCTTTCATCTTCATTCCTTTATGTATGTCGAGTCTTGAACTTGAATGGCTTGAATACTTGAATACTCGTGATTGTGATGTTTTGCAACCTTTGACAAAACTGAAATACACTTGATAAAATAATTAGTATATTTTTACCTTGTCTGTTTCCATCAAAATCCCGGTAGGAGTTAGAGTAACTAACCACTTAGTCCAACAATCTCCCCCTTTTTGATAATAACAAACAATGTGAACTTGACAAGCATAAAACATATACAAGTGTATGAACATCACATTCATGGTTTTACAAAACTTATACTCTCTTAAGTTCTCTCAAGTTCAACACTCTTTCTCCCCCCGTTTGATACCATCAAATAGTGGGGCACGTAAAATTATGATACCAGAAGAAAGGCTCTCCTGTTTTATGAAAATGATATCAAATAAGGGCTCCCCCTATCAATATGAATCATATTTAAGCTTAAGGAAATGATTGAAAGTATAGGCTCCCCCTATCAACATGCATGTTCAAGTTTGTGATACCAATATATTTTTAATTTTGGGTACATGTCTTACAAAAAAAATTTAGATACCAACAAAAATGGGTATAAAGTCTCCCCGTATCTATAATTCTCCCCAAAATAAAATTCATACTGGAACTCGGTTTAGCAGTAGGCTTGCGTAATATGAACTTGAATACCTTACATTAATGTTACATCTCGTGGTCTTGATCTTTCATCTTCATTCCTTTATGCATGCCGAGTCTTGAACTTGAATGACTTGAATACTCGAATACTTGTGATTTTGATGTTTTGCAACCTTTGACAAAGCTGAAATACATTTGATAAACTTATTAGTATATTTTCACCTTGTTTGTTTCCATCAAAATCCCGGTCGGAGTTAGAGTGACTAACCACTTAGTCAACATTATACTCCCCCTTTCATCACTTCTCACAGCATATCCTAACGCACATATAATGGTCTTCCTTTGTTCCAGCTAACAACTCTAACTCCACATGGTGACTTGGATTTCACAACTCTAATTAATATTAGTATCATAATTAATAGCCTAAGTACATTATTTTCAATTTTTTGTTTTATCTTTTTTATGTTTTTACACACTGACAGATTTATTATTATTCTTCATATTTTTATTTTTTATTTTTAAACAACTTTTATTTATAAAAAAATATAGATTCAAAGTATCCTGGGACAATGTCCGGGTCTAAAACTAGTATATTTTAATATCTTAGATAATAATAAGTTATTAATTAAAATAAACTATATCTAACATTCTACCACTCGGTTTAATTTAATTAATAAACTTATCATTTATAAATGTCATTTTCTAAAATATTCTCTCACTTGGCTTTTATAAATTGTTAAACAATATGTCCAAATAGGAACCTCATCCGAAACAACATGTGCATTGCCGGTTTTAATAATATGTTTTAGTCCTACATTGTATCAATGATGGACACCATATGTTTTTAAATAAGACACAAAATTCTATTTTCCATTCCCTAATATGGAAAATAAATGGATAGAGGATATTCATAGTAAGAAATGTGATCACAAATACATATAAAGTGTCTGAATTGAGCCATAAACAACTCCACTAACTAAGCCATAACAAAAGTCTCAATAAGACCCATATGAAATGTTCATTATACAATGATGGCAGCAAACCCTTAGTCATGGGATCGGCAAGCATACGTCGTGTACCTATGTGCTCTACTGATACACGCTGGTTCTGAATCCTCTCTCTAAAAACAAGATACTTTATGTAAATATGTTTATACTTGCTTGAACTCTTATTGTTCTTTGAAAAAATAACTGCAACATGTTGTTTTTAGACCTGAGATGAAATTTCGCAGTCATATAGCTTGTGAAGTGGCCTCATAACAAGCTACAAACTCTACTTCAATGGTGGATAAAGCTATCAAGGTTTGCTTAGCACTTTTTCACAACACCTCTCCTCCAGCCATAAAAAATGAAACGTGAAGTAGACTTTTTGGTATTTGGACAATAACGAACTACTTCAAGTTTGTCTACTTGTTTATAAGTGAGAATGTAGTCCTTTTTGTCTTTTTGCAGATATCTTAAGACCTTCTTTGCTGCTACACAATTATCTATTCCTGGATCACTTTGATATCTGCCAAGCATTCCGACTGCAAATGAAATGTTTGGACGTGTGCAAACCTGAGCATACGTAAGGTTTCTTATAATTGAAGCATACGGAATGTCTTTCATTTGTTCACGCTCCAAGTCATTTCTCGGACATTGAAATTTTCCAAATTTATCTCCCTTAAAAATGGGTGCACTTCCATCTTTACGGTGTTCCATGTTGAACCTTTTGAGAACATTTTCAATATAAGTTCTCTGCGATAAACCAAGTATACCACAAGACCTATCTTAGTGAATTTTAATTCCAAGCACAAATGATGCTTCACTAAGATCCTTCATCTCAAGACTTTGAGATAAAAACTATTTGGTCTCATTTAATATACTTTGATCACTACTTGCTAGTTGTATATCATCAACATATAACACCAAGAAAATGTATGTACTCCCATTGACTTTGAGATAGATACATTCATCAATTGCATTTTCCTTAAAGCCATAAGACTTAATGAGCTCATTAAATTTTAAGTACCAGTGCCTAGAAGCTTGTATCACACCCCTGAAAACCTTGTCAAAACCTGAGAAATTTAGTCCGAAACGTAGAGAAAAAGATGGGGATCGAAGATCTAACCTTGTATTCGATTCTCACTCTCCCTTGTGTTTCAAATGATCTCCAAACCTCACCAAAACCATAGCTTTCTATCTAATTTTCATCCAAGCTTATAGAGGAGAGAGAAAAGGTGGTGAGAAATGAGATTTTGGAGATATTTATACAAGACTTTTCATCCAATGTGACCACCCAATCCCAAGGCACATTTTGATGGCCAAGATGTGTTCAATTGGTCTCCTGACTTGCATTTATGCCTTAATCCTCAATGGTCAAACTTCTCTTAACAAACACATAATTCCTCGAGTGTTCCGACACCTGGTCCTGAACCGTTTCGGACGTCCAACGCATACACTCGCGTCACTCACTTATATACGACATTTTACATTAATTATTTATCATATTTTATCATTTATTATGTGTATATTAACCCCCGACCTAGTATACTAATCATTCGCCTATCCGGTTCCCACGTCTATACGCTACTCGAGGCGAATACCCGTCACACTATCTAGCTCGGTAAGTAAAAACATCCATACACACATTGCGACGTATGTAAACAAAGTTAAATACATACACCGCAAAACAAACAACAATAACCAATAAAACAGACTGTATACCTATATCGGCATGCTCCAAGCTGGCATCCACATCTGCAACTTGGCTGTATATGGGGCTCGGCTGTGTGCGAGGCAATGGGGTTAGAGTCCCTGGTGACACTTGAGTTAGAGTCCCTTGTGAGGATATGACTATTGAGTCGGTGTGACACGACTCATTACCGACTGGACCTAAATCACGACTACTTAGTCAAGTGTCAGTATCATTTAACTTTGGTATTTACTTGCTTATGGTTAATCCTTCAGTGTTTCATATTTATGTTTTTAAATACCATTAGAATATTTGAAAATGTGAGATAAACATATCATCGGGGATTACTGTTATTTTCTTGTACCCACCGTCCTTTTTATGACGGTGGGTGCAGACTCATCGACCAGCAGGCTGACCAAGGAGAAGATTGACGACTACCTCTAAGTTAGCGGCGCGACACTAGTTCGATCTATAGGTCTTTTTGATATTTTGTTGTATTAGTTGTATTATGTCTTTTGGTACATTTGGGGTTGTATATTGGGTTGAGCGTTAGTTCCCTGACTTGATTTTAATCATCACAATATTTATTGTATTTCGAGGTATATATGCATGTGAGGTCTTTTCTTGGTTTTCCACACTTAAGGTTTAATTGATTTGTTTTCGCATAAATTACTAAATTGCTTCTGCATAATCGTTAAGACTTCCGATAAATAACTATTTTAATAAAAGTTTTAATTAACTCTGAATTTCAATAATCGGTAGGACAAATGTATTACTTATCTTGAGCACGTGTATAAAAGATTAAAGGATGTAAAGACTGTGTGGCGGCCCCAATTTCCATATTGGTCCGCCACGGGAGGCCACGCGGGCCCACAACTGGCCACGTCACTACCAGTTGTGTCCCACGCCCAATTATCCATCATCAATCAATCCTTATTAACTCTGATTCTTTTAATATCATATAACCTCAAATTAGCAGCGGAAACTTAAATGAACAACATAAGATTTATCTTGTATTTCATTAATATCATACCTAAGTGGAAACCATACCAAATGTACATCATATACATATCACCTGAATCTCAAAATATCAAAATATACAACTTGTCTCTCAAAGCCCAAAACCCAACATAAAACGAGTAAATATAAATATACGTACGAGTAGGGCTAGAGCTGTCAATAGATATAGTCCTCAAGCTTGCCCTTTCCCCGGCTCGTACTAGGATCTGCACTCAGCCATCACAAAAAGACAAATGACGAATCCAGAGTGAGTAATCCCAAGGAATTTCACCAAGTAATTACGGAAGTAAAAGTACTGGAATTTAAAATACTATAATTAAACATGCGGAACAAAGAAATAATACAGACAACTGTAAAAAGGATCATCGCATGCATAAATATAGTGATGAAACAAAGTACGTGCACATAAAAATCAGACCAAGTCATACTTTAGGTTTTTCCCCAGGCACAGCCCATAAACACACTAATGGGTTGGCCCTGGACCCTCTAGGTGGTCGGCGTAGACCCACGACGCACCCACACAAGCCTACCATACCCGGGTAGCCTATTCACCAGCGTATGCCTAGACAAGTGCTATGACTTAGTGGACTCTATGGCCGTAACGAATAAGCACCAGGGGGGAGTGATCTCAACATCGTAAAGACACCAGGTAGGAGTAACTCCACTACCGTAAAGTCAACAGGTGAGAGTACTCAACCACCGTAAAGCAATAATGAAATGGAGTAAAGAATAAATAGAACTTAATTCAAATAAATCAAACGGTAAATACTAAAGTGAAGTTCAATTGGGATACTACACACCTCAATACGCACTCCTCGTTCCACAAGTCAAACCCCGGCCCGATTCCTTCAATTTCCCTATATTTCTCTCGGTCTGATTCCCGACTAACCTCCGACTCCAATTACTACTCCAAGACTCCTGGAATTCATTTATGAGGGTTATTAGTCAATTAATGGGTTTATGATGTTATTTAGGCTCATTTCTTCATTTTCCAATTTTTAAGTTCCAGTGGACAATTAGCGCGCTAATAAGATAAATTAGCGCGCTAATTTATCTTTGTCACTGTTCATCATTTTCCAGAGGGTAATTAGCGCGCTAGGTCCACCCATTAGCGCGCTAATCGCGCTCTGTCCAGATTTTCCCAGTTCAAATTTCTGAACTCCAATCACCACATGAACCCATACATTCGGTTCTCAAACATCCATAACCCCTCAATGACCTCAAATACGCATTAAAACACAAATTCATCAAGTTTAAACATCAAAATCATATTTTCAAAACCCATTTTCATAAAATCATCAAATTCCTCTCAAATTAGCTCAAAATCACAACCATCTCATGCCATTCTCATACACACTCACTCCCAACAAAACCAAGTGTTTAATCCCCCAACAAATTCGGATTTTACAAATTCTAACTCACACCAAAATCTCACAAAACTCAAGTTTGATGTGTTCATACCTCTTGATCTTGTGGTTGGATGCCCAAAATCACCCTCTTCACACCTTAATCGATTGTTCTTCTCCTTCTCTTCTCCAACGATTCTCTCTTCCAAGCTCTCTCTCAACACCACACTCTCACTCTCCTTTGTTTGATCGATCAAACATGTATATATACTTGGCATTTGATCAAATGTGTGTACGAATCTCGAGAATAATCCAAGGGCTCCTGATCACCCTGTGTTACTCCAACACACTAACACCCTATCATGACACTTAACACCTCTATTCTTTCCATTGTGTATCTCGAGAATCATCCCACGATTGTTGTTTTATATACCTTAACTATAGGACTTATTGGTTTCCAATTGATTTAGCTTATATCAATTATCTAACCTATTCAATAATTTTCCAAAATTTGTGGATAAGACCACACTAGTCTCCCGACTACCCGGCACCCCGTGCCCTATGTCCTGTATCCGCACGCACCCCGAGGCAACTCCTCACTCGTCAATAAACTACATTAACATTAACACACATATTGTAATGAAATCTAACTAATTAGTACATTTTCATCACAATTCACCACAAAAGCATACAAAACGGACAGTATACCTAGTTCGAGTGTTTGCCGACCTCGCTGTGGGACCCATAACCGTCCTCGCTGGCGTCCACATCTGCAATGACGTCATAATTAACGGCAATTATAAATTAGGCCGTTACAAACTGACTAATGCGTAGTTAAGTCCTACATGGTTGAGATTAGGGCTTAATTATGGAATTAAGCCGAACGGTATCTTGTTTAGATGAATGGGCCGTCATTCTGATAAGCTAGTTTGTGCTTATTATACAGAGCCTGAATGCGGCAAATAAACTAATAAACTGATTTTAGATAAATTGTAGTCAAAATACGGAAAAAGAAAAACCCAAAATTAATTGAATCGACTTAAGAAAGGTGTTAAACATCAGACACAAACTCATTGAAAACTTTAACAAAGAAGAGAATTATGGATGCTCTGATACCAATTGATGGTATTTTATAAACCCAAGATCTCATAGATCTCTTCATTCTAAATCAATAACAAAGATCATAGAGACTCACAAGACATTCACATTAGAAATCTTTAACCTTCTGCAGTCTTGATGGTGTAGATTCGATGAACAACCTTTTGCCCAAAAGAACACTTATAAATCACTGCGAAGGCTGGGACTCTAATGAATAGGTAGAGTTAGTTATAGACGGTTCCATCAACTATCAACAACAACCAACTCTAATTGAAAGGACCATAAAGCCCCATAATAATATATTTTAATATCTTAAATAACAATAAGGTGTTAATTAAAACAAAGCATATCTAACATGTGGAACACTATATATATATTGACATTTTTTTAGTGTATAATCTCTCCCTAATTTTTTTTTTTATTTTTATTTTATTTATTTATTTGATAAATCATGGGTGTCTGAACCCTTTGGGTCTGACTAATCCCATAGAGATAAGTCGATGGAACTACATCCATCAGCCGAGAGAGACAGACAAAGAATGGCTTCAATGTGAGAGTCATGATTCGAACTCGAGCGGCCTCCATAGATTACAACCCTTGTACTACCCCAACACTACTTCACCACACCAGTCGGGTGCATAATCTCTCCCTAATTAAGCCTCCCTCTTGTACTACCCCAACACTACTTCACCACACCAGTCGGGTGCCTAATCTCTCCCTAATTAAGCCTCCCTCACTCTCATTCCCTCAAGTAAATATCATGAATCATGATATATATATAACCTCCATTCGAAAAAAAAAAAAAAAAAAGAAAAGTTTGGCCCTGTGATTAGCATCAGCATTAATGGTACTGTCCATATAAACACGTCAAGTTTCGCGTTTGATACTTGCCTGACTATTATGAAGCGACTACTCCTATTTATGGTTCATAGCTAGACATAAAATGACGTTCGTACTTCTGAAAAAAAAAAAAAAAAAATGGCGTTCGTACGTATAATATATGCCAATATGTACCCAATATTGACATGGACCCCCCAAGAGAAAAGTTAAAATTTGGCCAGTTTACATCTTTTGGTTTGGCCACTTTCTTCTGAGAAGTTTGGTACAGCACGTTTGTTTGGCAAGGCAACCACAGATCGGTGCATGTCTATATGTGGCATGTAGTGTACATATTGAATCCTACTATCGTGGCTTAAAAAAAAAAAAAATCCTACAATTGTAACTCAGAAAAGACGCTCCGATGATACACATTTATAGACGCCCCATAAATACACATTGATTTGCATGCACAATGCACTAATCAAGGGATGTCAATAAGTGGATTCTTACTTCGGGCATCTGAAGTGGATTATCGATCATTTTTCATTTGGAAAATAAATCCTGCCAATGCAATCACTTTGGTCTTTCCCACCGTTTACTCAGTATACTTTAAAAAAGTCAAACTTAAAAAAAATTCAATCTTACTACAAAATGACCCTTATATCTTTCACTATGATTAGTGTACCTACTACACTTTCCTCTCATTTGGTGTACCCCATCATCATTCCTTTACGCACTCTTCTTGTGATTTGTAGGCTTCATTGAGTGGTTCGATCACGCAAGTCCAAATCTTTTGTTGGAGAGTCGATCAGAGCTTGTCGAACCTTTAATTTGAGAGTCGATCAAAACCTACCGAACCTTTAGGTCTGCAGTTGTCAACTAAATCTCATTAAAGAAGTTTAGTTGGACAACACCGAGCCTAAAGGATAAGTCTTAGTCTTATATTGTCAAACTTAAAATAGATGTATTGACCAAAATTTTAGAGTTGGGTGCTTCTGTTCGGATGAAGGGGTATTTTGGTAAAAATATGGGGTGCACTCATAAATTGAAATTTAAATTTGGAGTGCACTTAGATTCAAGGTGTCCTAAGTAAAGATTGGAGTGCACTTTGCCGGACTCAAAACAGTTCTGTTCATGAATGAATATGAGGCCAACGCATTTTTTGTATGGGCAAGTATAATAGTAGTGGTCAAAAAATGGGCTATGGGCTCGAAAAGGGCTAACAATAACTGGGCTCATATATGTTTTCCCATAAACATCTATCAACCCTATCTATACATAGCCAAGTTTACTGGGACGTGCCGATAAATCATTGGCTCTTATTCGAGTGTGACCTGTTTAGCTTCTGAGAGAGAGCATTCAACACCTGCCACGTGGCGTCTCCACGTTGCAGCTGATCGTTGAACATTAGGGCACGTGTTTTCGATGGGTCCCGCAGGTTTCTCTGGATGATGGACAAATTCGTCGCTGCCACGTGTTCCAAGATGTCATCGAGATTCCCAACGTCACTCTCGGGAACTGTAAGAGAGATTTCTGACCATCGGACGGTGGTGGGGAAGGGCAATCGGATGCCGTCCGCTATGATGACAGGGACGCATCCGAGGGCTACAGATTCGACTAATCGTGGACTCCATGGGGCCCACCCAAGTGGGCAGAGACAAAATACTGACCGTGCGATCTCTGATTGGTAGCCGTCGAACCTGTGTCTCCTCAGGTAGAACTTTGGGTTATCATTGAATTGTCGCCATATATCCGTCCTTACCCTCCTGAAATGTCACAACAAAATTTTAGTTTAAATGATTTTTCTTTGTCAAGATAGTTTAAATGAATTTACTATTATAAAAAAACATTCTTCTACTTTCCAAACTATAAGCTTTTTAATCTTCTAGTATACTTTCCCCTACTCAAAATGTACATTTTCATCCTACCAAAAATAAAAAGAAACGTACATTTTCAATCGCCAAAAAAAAATGTACATTTTCAAAATATTGCAACTCAGTGGTGTTTTTTTTTTTTTTTTTATCAAATTGCACAAAAAATCATAATTTACCTTGTGAAAATATAATAAAAAGTATTTCATGTCCTTAAATTAGAGGTCTCAACTCACTTGTCGAAGGCCAACTATTGTAAGTGTTGGTGTAGTGGTTGAGACCTATAATTAGTTGTGCACTTAGGCCTTTATGAGATCTTAAGTTTAAAATTCAAATCTCTTAATTTTTTAAAACATTTCTTATATGCGTTGAGATTTACAATTAATATACTTATGAAATAATCAAGAGTAATTATGAACACTACAGTATTAAAAAAAAGTACCTTTTTGTTGGAGCATTTGTCGTATATCCAATTACTATACTTGAGCACCAATGTAATCAACAAAAGTAGTTGAACCTAAACCATAAACCATAAATCAAAAGAAAAATAAGGGATTTGGTCTGAATTACTTGCTATAGAAGCGGCCACTGATGTTCTTTGGATTGACCTCCATCTTTCCCCTGAAAAACACCCATATGTCTCTCTCATTTGTCGTGGCACCTGCCACTCCTAGCATGGATTGCAGTTTTACTGGTGAAATGTAAGGTGGTATCAACACATTCTCCACATCTTGGCACCTATGCTTGTAATTCACCCCAAATGTTTGCAATATGATGGATTTCTTCAAGAACTCCGGTATCCCATCCGCAATCGCCACGTCTTCCTTCAAAAGTTGGCATAAAAATGATGAAACCAGTTGAATTCACCAAATCAAATACTCAAATTCAAAAAAAAAAAAAATCAACTTAATTTTAGAGTTGTAAGCAAAACAGATTTCGTAAAACTTTAGACTTGTAATATCAATCTATATCACATTTGCCTTGAATCGTATAAATCTGCATGATTTGAAGTGCATCTGACAACACAAAAGTAGCTTGTGTACGATTGACATCCTTTGCAATTAGTAGTGAAAATATTAAAGGCTAATCGTATAGTACATTGTATTTATATTTTGTCAAATGCGCCTTTTCTTATACATTATACTAATATTTTGAGGTTTTTTTTTTAATTAACTATGAGTACGTAGACACTTGTTTGACTAGTCTCATGAACCTTAAGATTGTGAAAAGAGACTACCAGTGGTTCGACGTTTAACTGTTGTGAGAAATCAAACTGGAGACCGTACATCTAATCTGCCTTCGCCCTTACCACTAGGCTAACCAATTCCTATTGTTTTTATGTGGTTATTAGTAGTTGATGATGTCCCCCTACATGCCATCCTAACAAAACTCGTGTTAGGTTCGCATCAACTGCTACACCAACTAGTAGATACAGAACCACTTATATATATATTTTTTTGGTCAAACACAAAGCCACTTATAATTTGTTCCCCATATATATGCACCTCGATTTATGTACTTTCTATGTTTCGAGGTGCATTTGAAAACTTGGGACTTAACCTCTTAATTAATGTCATACCATTGCGTGGAAGCATGCTCCATAGTCATGAGACGCAACGAAAACGTGGTCGGAACCTTGGCTCCGGTTCCAAAATGGCATTGCCGACGACACCAGTTCCACCGCCGACGCCAAGAGGGGCCGTGCATGGCCGATTGCCGGAAAACCATTCACAGTGCTAAAATTGCAAGACACATAAACAGGCACAAAGAAAAAATCAGCCTCCCATGGATCCAACGTCCTCACCGCGCTACTCACTAGTGCTCGATGTATGGCAACCTCCGCCGCGAACAAATGGTTGCTACACCGCTCGTTTGAAAGCCAATCGATGTTGAACTTCGACGGGAGATCATACACATAAATCTTCAAACCCCCTAGCCCTGTACAACATTAACAAAAAAAAATGTTACAATATGTAAGATAAAATGTTAACAGTAACCATTTTTCAACTTTGTTTAGGGAAACACATTTAGAGTTACAGTGACCAAGGTCTAACTATTATAAAATAAAGTTTAGGGTTACAGTAACCATTTTTCAACTTTGGTACATTGTTTCTCGCCATTTACATAATTTTGACTATCATAGAATAAAGTCTCGTTCCTACAAAAAAAAAATGTTACATAACCAAGATCTAACTATCCACAAAATAGAACAGAGTTATTCAATACCTGAAGATATGGATGGTTGTGTTGAGGAGGTATTGGTGGCGGCATCGAGGAGAGCATGGGAGACGACGGAGTTGTGTTTCATGGTGGTTTTGAAGAGAGAAGTGGATTTGGTGGAGTGGGTGATGAGGTATGAGCTGAGGAAATAGAGGGAGAGAGAAATCCAAAGAAGCCATCTGAAGTATTTGATGATTCTATGATCACTAGTTGATCTGCCATGTCTGTTTAAGTGAGTGCTCATCTATGGATCTTCAATGGAGATATATGTTGATAAAGATGAAACATTTAAACTGAATTTTGAAGTAGTTGAAAGAGGGTTCTCAGTTATTGGTACGAGATGATCGATGAAGTACAAATCAAGAAGCCCAAATTAACATAGATGATGAATAGAAGAAATATATATGAGAGTAGTTCACATATCGTTGTTGCTTCAAAATTTCTCCTCTTTTTAACAAAACATCTTTTAGAGTTTCAACCTTTTATTTAAGAATTAATAACAGGGTTATTGGTGGATTTTGGTTGGATTAAGATGTTAATTAATTATTAAAACTACATAAAATTAGCAATAGAAGGTTTTCAAAAAAATAAAAAAAAAAAGCAACAGAAGGTCAGGTGCACCTTTAGATTGGTTGGTTTGTCCTGGTTCAACTGTAAGTCATGTCCTGTTTTTCAAGATAAAAAATGGAAGTCTAAGTTGATTACAATTTAACTAATCCATCGTTGGCTGTTTAGAATCTGCTTAGCTGTTCAAATCAACTAACTCTTATAAACCAACTATTATCTTGGTATATTCGTTGAGATCTACTAGCTAGTTACTTAAGCTTCTACGAGGTCTCATGTTCAAATCTCTTAATTTTTCGAAACACATCTCTTATAAGGTGGGGTTTTTTTTTTTTTTTTTCTCCTGTAAAATAGTTAGGAGTAATCTTGAACACCAAGGTATTAAAAAAATAAATCCTATGAAACGTTTAGGACAAATTGATGATGGATGATCAACTTAACTGACCTATATCAAGAACTATATCTCAGTTATCTAAAATTTAAAATTCTTATGACTTAAGACATGTCCTTTTCTTATATAAGGTGGTAGTTGTGGTCAGCCAACCAAATTAAAACATCCAGTCACACATGAGAAATGGCCTCCTTTAATAATTACATTTTGATTAAGCCCATCATATAGCCAAAATTAATTTAAGCTGCATCAATCCTATCAAGTATGATCTTCAAGTTTACTTTTCTTGAACAATCAACATAATTTCTCTAAACACCATATTTAAAAGTCTCCTTAAAATGGTCACGGCATGCCTTAATTTTCTCTAGCTAGCATTTTATCTAGGAACGAATTAGTTCAAAGAAAGGCCTTCAAGGGGCACGCCTCCTTCAAATGTACTTAAAAGGGAAAGAGATTATCTAATAATAACATGTTGTGCCAGCCCTCATTAGTTTATGAATCTCTAATTAGATCCTAGATAAAATACTAGCTAGAGAATAGTGTTATGTGATTGTAGGTCCTATAAAGTGTGTAGTAAAGAGTTTAAATAATTGTGAGTGTAAAGTGTTGTAGAGGAGTGTAATAAAATGGTGATGTGGCACTCTATTACACCCAAAACATACTAAACCATTATAGATGTGCTTAAACACAATGTGCACACACGGTTAAGGCTTTCCTTCAAAGGAGAATTGGAAATTGCATACTGAGAATGCAAATAAAAGTGCGTGGATGATGTGAGCATGCGTTCACCCAAAAAAACACAGAAAAAAGTAAGCATCAAAAAATATATATTTGTATTTAAAACACATGTGCATAAAGCTTTCATAGCTCAGTTGGTTAGAGCACCCGTTTAGTAAGCGGGAGGTCTTGAGTTCAACTCTCAATGAAAGCATATTTTTTTCTTCAAACTTTTTTTTTTTTTTTTTTTTTTTTTTTTTTTTTTTTTTTAATCAATGTTTTTTTGGGCATCTGGCAACATGGGTTCGTCACTTTAAAGAAACATGAATAGGATGTGTAAGCCCCTTTTTTTTTTGGAAAATGATTACGTCACTCATATTGGGCACCAATATTCGACACTTACCTATGTAGCACTGACATAGGAAACCCATAATAGCTATTATTTTTCTCCTGTTATTGACTGAACGTTGTCAGTCGATCTGTAACATCCCTCAATTTTTAACCTGACTTTTGTGACACGTGTCAGGATCGTGACCCGGCTACGCGATACTGGACTGTATTTCGAACCTTGGGAGTCGACACCGAGGTAATTTTATGATTCTTTGATGTGTGTAATAGTATTATAGTTTAAATGCGTGTCACGAGCCATTTGGGCGATTTTTAAAATGAGTGAGTTTTCGCCTAGGTAACCAGGGGAGAAAATATAGTAAAAAGATAATTAAAATAATTATTTAACAATTATATAGTTCAATTGTGTGAGATAAAAGTAAAAGTGTGCACGTAACGGGAAAATACGGGTCGATGAGGTAAGATGGGTCGGGGAACCCTTGTGTTAAAGTTTGAGATGTGGGGGTCGGTAAAAATGGGTAGACACAACTATCATACCCATTTAAATATTCAAACACACACCTTACCCCATCACTCACTCACACCTCACCACCCACCCCATCACTCACGTCACACTCATCTCACCATCTCACTCACGTCACCCCCATTCCCACTCATCTCTCTCACGTAACCTCTCCTCACTCTCTCATTTCACTCATCTCTTTCTCTCACTCTTCACTCTCCTCACGGTCTCTCTTCACTCGCTCTCCTCACGACCTCCCTCTCCCTCATCTCACCACCGCCGCCACGCTCTCGCCGGTGACCGGCCAGGACCAGGGACGTCGGAAGTTGCTTCAACCGGAGGTATGCATTCTCTCCCCTCTCTCTCGTGTTCACTCGATCTCTCTCTCCTCTCGGTTTTCTCTCTCTCTCGTCTCGGTTTGCTCTCTCACTCTCACGAAACCACCTCTCCCACTGGAGATGGTGGTGACCGGGTTCACTCCCTCACCGGAGATCTCTCTCTCCATCCCTCTATTTCTTTTCCTCCCTCTCCCTCTCTCGATCGATCCATGAAAAAAAAAAAAAAAAAAAAAAAAAAAATTGGAAACGAGAGCGCACGCGCCTCTCTGTTTCGTTAGAAAAAAGAAGGGCCGGTTCGGCCTGAGCCTCGAACCGGCCATTCGGCCACTGAACCGGCCGGTTCGGCCTGCCCCCGGCTGGTTTGGCCGAACCGCCTTTAGATAAAAAAAAAGAGAGAAAATAAAGAAAAATGGAAAAGAAAATCCAGAAAAATAGGGAAAATTATGAAAAATTCAGAAAAATCCAGAAAATATGAGAAATTAGAAAAAATGGTTCACAACTGAGTTTTGGGATTTTCTCGGAAATGTTGGCGAGATGTAATCGGGGTTTTAGCCTCGAAAAACATAAAAAAATGATATAATATGTCAAATCGAAGCTAATTTAATGACTTGACCTATTAATACGAGTTTCCAACCTTGTCAGGTAACGGAAAACTCGGGGGTACGCGTTAGGAGTCGCGGGAGTGTCATACGCGGATTACGATAGATCGTAAGTACATTTGCCTTAAAAAGCACTTGTACGTTAGTAAGCCAGTTTAGAAAATATCATGTGATTCATTTTCACTTCTTTGTGTTTGTTACTATCGAATTATTGGCTTTCCATTCCTTATTCCTTGTATGTGTGTTCTTGGCATAAGTGTGTGTCTCGAAGGTACATGCGGCCTGCACTAGAAGGGATAAAACGCGGCACTCGAGCGCACGAGTGTTTGACCACCCCTAGTGATTGTGTGATACCATGTACTTGGATTGTTGTGGATATTGTTGTGGATTTCGATGTTGCGACATCGTTGTTGTGGTATTGTTGTGGAATTTAGACCACTTATTGCCTCTCTTGACTCGTAGAACACGCATGTTTCGTTTGCTTTCATTTTCAGTCTGTCTATCATGCATTCTTGCATATTTAAATTCCTATCTTTCAGTACCCGCATGATATTTAGACTGCCTTGGTTGTATTTCATGAATTACTGTTATATTCTTCTGGCTTTACTTTCGATTTCTCTCAGTTACTCACCGTCTAGTTTGTGACGGTGGGTGCAGATAGGACGGAGAGCAGTAGGGGCAAGGGACCTTGCCTAGGAGACTTTTTGTGAGCAGTTGGACTTGAGGTACCGAGATGTAGGCTCATGTTTATTTCTTTTTGTATGAATTTTATATATATATATATATATATGATTGTTTTGGAACTGGGGAATATGTTTTGAGGTGGATTCCATCAATCCATTTTGTTGACTTAGGATTGAACATGTTGGGTTTTCCACATTTATATAGATTCCTAATTTCCCTTTGATTGAGTTATTTCCCAATATTTGATTAGAATATGATTTTTGCTTCCGCTGTGTTATAATTGCAATAACTCTTTCATAAAACGTGAAATTTTGATGTTTTGAGGCTGACTAGGCTCGTCAGGTTCGATGAGAACGGACTCGGGACCTGCACGGGTTTAGGCCGGGCGTACCCAAATGCATTGGGAATTTGGGGCCGTCACACGATCAGTCTGGCTGGCAAACTAACTGTTGAGTGTAAAAGATGAGGTTAACTTTTTGAAAGGAAATTTAAATTTTTGAGTGAAAAATACACAAGTCTTATATTCATCGTGTATTCCATTATGAGATACGTAAGCCACACCACAAGGTACGAATTTGGGGTATTATTTACTTTTTTTGGTTGACTGACTAGCTATAGCTTGCTGACTAAAAGAAGGAGTACCAGTTGTGGGTCCTTAGTGCCACATTAGTTCGTTGCTCAATTTAGGAGTCTAAAGTGAGTTAGTTTAATAACTTCCTTTATTTTATTTTTTTTGTTCTATGAGGCTAACGTTGGTTGGTCACTTAAAAAAACATGAATGAGATGTAAGCCCAATTGGACTAAGTTTAGGGTTACCCAAATGGACAATCAATCATGGGAGATGCTAGGGTGATCGACTTGTTTAGGGGCATTTAGAATGCACACTCGATGATGGTGTCCTTCCGTTCGTGCATCGGGATTTGTATGCACACAAATCGATATGCAAACAGATGAAAACCATCCATCACCTGTGTCCACCCCAAGTGTCCCAAAAGGATCATCATCCTAGTATTCTCCATTAATATTATCACCAAAATTTATTTTATATACTATTACCAACAATTTTTGCCTTGGAGCCTTCAGTAGACACAAAAACATTAGATTGACAGGAATATGTTCTAATGGCAGAGTTTCATAGCAAATTGAGTTTTCTTCTTTGGTTTGCACTCTTGCTGTTAGGTTTAGAGACACCGCAATGACACACTTTATTAATCTCTCAAATAAACTCGTTAATTACAATGCGGGGGTCAACTCTAATTTATAGACTCAAATAAACATACTCCTAATCCAACTAGGAGACCCTAAATAGACTCATACTCTAACTCGAAATCCTAATCAAACTCAAACACTAATAACTCATAATCCTAATTAAACTCAAACACTAATGTAATTTAGATTACAACTCTAACATCCCCCCATAATCTAAATTACCTATCTAAATTAAAAATCATCCCCCCATAATTCAGATTGGACAAACCCCAATCATAGCCTTAAACTTCATGAAAGACTCAATCTTCAATGCCTTGGTAAACAAGTCTGCAACTTGATCCTCTGATCTGCAGTATGCCAGCTCTATCTTTTTATTCTCCACCTGATCACGTAAAAAGTGATATCGCATATCAATATGCTTACTCCGGCCATGTGTAACTGGGTTTTTCGCTAAATCAATGGCCGAAACATTATCAACATAGATTGGTGTAGGGCCATTACACTGAAAAAGAATCTGTGATAATAATTTTCTTCACTGCCCTCTTGAACATATCCCGGTGGCTGCTTGACATAAACAACTTTATCTAAGTAGCCATTTAAAAAGGCTGATTTCACATCCATCTAGTGAAGTTTCCACCTTCGCTGGGCAGCAATTACAATCAATAACCGGACTGTCTCAATGCGAGCAACTGGAGCAAACACTTCCTGATAATCAAAGCCAGGCCTCTGCTCATATCCTTTGGCCACCAATCTAGCTTTGTAACGCTCTACGTCTCCATTGGATTTCCTTTTTGTCTTGAAAACCCATTTGACATCAATAGCTTTGTGACCTTGAGGAATATCAACAAGGTCCCAAGTGTCATTCTTCTCAATAGCCTCGATTTCAGAATTCATAGCATCAACCCAACATCTATCTCGCACGGCTTCACGAAAGCTAATAGGGTCTGAATCTGCAAACATGACATAATGAACTAAAAATGCCATCATCATCAACCGCATCATCAGAGGTAATCTGACAATCCTGAAGGCGAGCCGGTAGCCTAGGATTCCTCTGTGGTCTATCACTCGTACTGTGGAGTCTAATACTTGTACTAGGCAAAACAGTAAGTCTCGTGGTAGGAGAACCACTTGTTGAAGTAGATGCCTCATCATTAAACCTGATTGCAGCAGATTGAGCAATTCCTTTGCCTTTTGTGTCCCAAATCCATGCATCTGCCTCATCAAACAATACATCTCTGCTGACAATTATAGAGTTGGTAATCGGATTATAAAATTTGTATGCTCCAATCGGCCCTGGAACATAGCCAAGAAAAATGACCTTCACGCCTTTGTCATCTAATTTCTTCCTATTAGCATCAGGAACATGAACATACGCAGTGGATCCAAACACTTTTAAATGTCTGACACCTGGCTTGTAACCACTCCAAGCCTCTTCTGGAGTAAGATGAGACACTGCTGTTGTGGGAGACCTATTCAGTAAATAAACTGAACATACAACTGTTTCAGCCCAGAAAGAATTAGGTAAACCTTTCGCTTTCAACATGCTACGAGCCATGTCCATAATAGTCCTATTCTTTCTTTCTGCAACACCATTATGTTGTGGTGTATGTGGTGGAGTGATCTCATGCTTGATCCCATGATGATCACAAAAATCAGAAAATATGGAGGACTTGTATTCACCACCGCCATCTGTTCTCAAAATCTTGATGTAGCGTCCACTTTGTTTCTCCACATATGCCTTGAATTTTTGAAAATAAGTAAACACGTCTGACTTGTTCTTAAGAGAATACACCCAAATCTTCCTGCTGTAGTCATCAATAAAAGTCAAAAAATATTTACTCCCTCCTAGTGAAGCTGTCTGCATAGGACCACAAAGATCTGAGTGAACCAAGTGTAATGGAGATTTGGCACGCCACGGAGTGTTGGAAGCGAATGACTGTCTGTGTTGCTTCCCTAAAATACACCCTTCACAAAACTGCTCAGGATGTCGAATAGCAGGCAATCCTTTCACTAATCTCTTTTGAGTGAGCAACGTCAAACTTTTGAAGTTCAGATGACCATATCTCAGATGCCATAACCATGACTCATCAGAAACAATGGATTTAAAACACGGATAAGATCCAGTCTTAATCTCAATTTGAAATAACCTATTTTTCAAAGGAAATTTAAGAATGGAAATACCTCTAGAGTCGAACATGGATAAATAGCTATCTTTCAAATTCATTGTGTACCCTTTCTCTACAAGCTGCCCCAGACTCAATAGATTGTTTTTCATTGTAGGCACATAAAGTACATCAGAGATATACTGATGATCACCGTTCTTCAACTGAATTAGAACTCTTCCTTTTCCTTTGACTGGAAGTTTCCTATCATCAGCTAACTTGACCTCCGTCGTCATTGACTCATCTAAATCGTCAAACAAGTCTCTATTACCGCACATGTGGTTGGAGCATCCACTATCAAGATACCACGTGTAGTTTTGTGAACATTCTTGGCCTGACGAAATCAAAAAGACTGTCTGGGGACAATCATCGCCTTGGGCAAAAGACACATGTGCAGCAGATTTTGCATATTTTTTAGTGTTGCGGTCTCGGGCTATATGCCCAAACTTGCGACAGTTGTAACACTGAATCTGATTTTTCTGTTGATCGCGACCTTTGTCTCATCCACGACCTTTATTTCTCTCCCACCACTTCTGATTATTATTCGAACCTCTGCCATTGTTGTTGTCTTGATCACGACCGTTGAATCCATAATCCTTCTTTAGCTTCGGGACAATTGTAGTCTTCAATGCCTGCTCAGTATGCTTGACTTTTTCACTTTTTTCATTAATTCGTTGCTCATGTGCTCGTAACGAACCAATGATTTCTTCAACTGACTTGGTCTCATAATCTGTCCCAGACTCTATAATAGCAGCGACTACGTGGTCAAACTTTGTGGTCAAGGTGCGCAAAATCTTTTCGTTCACATCGAGATCAGCGACTTCATCGCCATTCATCTTTAACTGATTGACGATTGTCTGAACACGATTAGTGTACTTCTCTATATCTTCTGAGTCATCCATCTCGATCAACTCGAATTGCTGCCTCAAAGTTTGCAACCGAACTTTCTTGGCTCTTTGTACACCTTTGTAGGACGTCTCTAAAGTGTCCCACGCTTCCTTTGATGTCTTCGCCAGTTGCACTTTCTCAAACGCCACATCATCAAGCGTTTGCAAAATAAAATAAAGTGCCTTCTGATCTTTCTTGCGAAGCTCCTTTTGTGTCGAGGTAGCGGTGGCCCTAGGTGTCTTCGAACCCATCTTCAACGACTGTGAGCAAGTCTTGAAAACTGAACAAGACTCTCATCTGAGTGCTCCATCTATCAAACTTCTTTCCTTCGAACATTGGTAGTGTCGGTTGAACTTGACCATTACCCATTGTAGCCATAATCTTAAGTAACTCCGCCTATTCTACTTCAACAAACCGGCTTTTGCAATTTGATTTTCTTCAACGAAATCGACCTCTGCACTTCTACGTCGTTCCCCTCTTTGAACACGCAACTCAAGTTTCTTGTTTCCAAAACAAGAAGGTCACACGCTTCGATCTCTCGAATACATCTGAAGCCCAAATCTGTTCTTGAATCTTCAAGAACTCTCACACAACCAAGACACAGATCACAAGATCTCACTATTTAGGGTCTCCTAGTTGGATTAGGAGTATGTTTATGTGAGTCTATAAATTAGAGTTGACCCCCGCATTGTAATTAACGAGTTTATTTGAGAGATTAATAAAGTGTGTCATTGCGGTGTCTCTAAACCTAACACTTGCAACATTTAGTATGTGAAAACTCACTAAACTTCCATTAATCTAAGTTTCACTGGAGTAGACATACGCAGAGGCAAAATAACATAGTGAAAAACGATTCAATTCACAAAATTCAAAATTGGGACCAGTGGGGGGGGGGGGGCTTTAACAAAAATAAGTGATACTTCTTTCGTAATGAGATTGAAGCGTAAAAGACCAACTTCTTGAGGAAATCATTATTATTTAGTTACGCTCCTAATAGAAAAATTAAAATTAATATGATTAGTGATTCTGAACACTAGTGTCGCTTTGGCCGAGTGGTTAAGGCGTGTGCCTGCTAAGTACATGGGGTTTCCCCGCGAGAGTTCGAATCTCTCAGGCGACGGCTCCTTTTTATTTTTTTAGTCTGCTGAGTGCACCCCAAATTCACCCCCACATTTTTACCAAAAGACAAACCATTCAACTCCAAAATCTTGGTCAAAATATATTTTAAGTTTGGTGACATATGACTGAGATTTATTTTTAAGTTTGATATTGTCTAATCGAACCTTTTTGATGAAATTTGGTTGACAACTGTCGATCTAAAAATTTGACGTATTCTGATTGAATCTTCAATCAATGTTTGACAGGCTTTAACTAATTTTCCAACTAAAATTTCAATCTCTAACCGACTTTTCAACAAAAGATTCAGACTTGCGAGACCTAACTACTCGATGATGTCCTACAAATTATAAGAAAATAGTGTGTGAAGAAATGATAGTGGGGTACACAAAAGGAAAGAAAAAGGTGATAAGTGTACTAATAGCAATGAGGAGGCATAAGCGACATAAGGGTCATTTTATAGTAAAATTAAACCTTTTTTTTTTTTTAATGTTTAACTTCTTTGCTCGGTGGATCAAGTAAACGGTGGAGTGCTGGGCTCTTTTTTATTTTATTTTCTATCAAAGCTCGGTTTCAGTAGAGAGTCTAGTGAGAAGATTCATTTGAAGAGCTTTGGAAATTGGAGCAACCACAGCACGACACGCAACCAACTCCATCCTGTCCCCCCACCCTCCACGTGTCCAACTGCCAATCCAACCGTCACCTCAACTGTCCCCACTCCCCCGGAGATCCCACGAATCTCCTCTCTCTCTCTCTCTCTACAAAACCATCCATTCCTTCCTCCCCTTCTCTTTCTCTGTGTAAACCTAGATGATGAGAGCCTTGGGATCACCATTCCCTCCAACACCTCCTCCTCACCCCGCCCAGATTCGCAGACCCACCGATCGCTTCACTCCCACACCATCACCACCATCTTCGCCCGCCTCGCGATGGGACCGCCACCGCCGCCACCGCGAGCGCTCCGAGCTGGAATTGTTTCTGGACTTGGTGCCCACGAGGATGCGAGGGGAGCTGGCGCGCCACTCCGAGATCGGGGACTTGATCGAGGTGGTCATGGATCTCGGGAGGAAGCCAATTGCGCGCTTCCCATCTGGGGATTGGTGCGTCTCTCATCACCCCGTCGAGGCCCACGACCTCGGCCACGCCATTGATAAGGTAATTGTTAGATTTCGTAATCTGGGTGTTTTGATTTTTAGGGTTTTAGATTCAGATTTGGTCCAATTAGGGCTTTTTATGAATTGGGGTTTCAGAAAAATCCAATCTTTACTTTATGGACTGGTTAATTTCTGTGTGGTATTGGTTTTGGATCAAGATTTTGTCGAATTAGGGTTTGTATGAATTGGGGTTTCAGAAAAATCCAATCTTTTGATTGTAATATAGCTTGGATCGTTTTCATTGGAAGATTGGACTAGTTTTTGTTGGGGGAATATCAGAAAACTTGGAGAGAAATAGAAGAACTTAATGCAATTGACCATCTCTTAGTGAATAGACACTCCTTTTAGTATGTTATGTCTCTCCAATGGATTAGAAACCTTTTCACTAATTTCCATTCAATTAATTAACAAACAATTAAATAATATAATTAATTATTCCAGCAGTTTTTGAGTTAATGGAAGCGATGCTATGTGAATCAAAGTTAAAATATTGGGTGTGGGACATGGACTTCGAAGTTAAAATGTTGGGCGTGGGACGTGGACTGGATTGTGATGGTAGTTATGTGCCAATGTAACAGCTCTTTGTATTGTTTAAGCTGGAAATAAAATCAAATGATGGTGACTTCTTTTTTTAGGGATTATATGTTTTGGGTCTTTGCAAATTGGTTTCTGTAGGTGGGCGATTTTTCGGATGACAACCGTTCCGGTATAGATCACTCTTTGCATAGAATAAGCGCTATTAGGAATCGGAAACTGCAAATTATTGGACTAACATGCCGGGTTGGGAGAGCTGTATCTGGAAGTGCGGAAATGATTCGTGATTTGATTGAGGGAGGGGGTTCCATCTTGGTTATAGGACATCCTGGAGTTGGCAAGACAACTTTGATAAGGTATCATTTGTTTTCTTATAGTAGAGTACAGTAGTTAGTTTGTGCATTGGTAATTTTATTTGTGAGTCTGTGACTTTAAATTGGGCATTTTACTTGTATATCTGCAGTCACTGTTGTGCGATTGTTTTAATGGCTATCATAGTGACTGTATTGTATACATTTGGCAGTTGAAGAAGAATAAAGATGTTAAACAAACAAAAAAAGAGATATTTGACAAAGCTCTATTTCTGCAGAGAGATAGCTAGAATATTAGCAGATGAATGCATGAAACGTGTTGTCATCATAGATACCTCAAATGAAATCGGAGGGGATGGAGATGTTCCTCATTCAGGAATAGGTCGTGCTAGGAGAATGCAAGTGCAGAATGTTAATATGCAGCATGATGTAAGCCTTTTTTTTATCACTATCAGTCTATCAGTATCAATTGTTTGTAACTTAAGTTTGTAGACGCATCAGCTCTAGAGTAGTAATAAGTATGGTGTGTTTCAGGTTATGATTGAAGCAGTTGAAAATCACATGCCGGAAACGATTATAATTGATGAAATCGGAACAGAACTTGAAGCGTTGGCAGCCAGTACAATTGCTCAAAGAGGTGTGCAACTGGTTGGAACTGCACATGGGATGACAATCGAAAACATTATAAAGAATCCATCCCTTCAGATCCTTGTTGGTGGCATAGAGGTGTGAAGAAGCATTATTTCTTTTTTAAGGGTAGTATTTTTGTGTAAATTTCTTTACGTTAGTTTAAATAGTAACTCTCCAAACTTCTTGTTATTTTTATATTTTGAATTATACAATTGGTATTTGCTAAGTGTTTACGCTTAAAGTTTAGCAACTGCAGTTGTTCTTCCATCTTAAAAATAAAATTAAAAAAAACTAATTTTTATATGTTTGTCAGTACTCTGTGGTGCACAAGTCAAAATGTGATCTAAAATCATATAACAATATCTTAGATAAATATATATCAGTAGGAATACTCCAAATTAATGCTATAATTGATTATGTAAACAAGTAACTATTTTGGGTCTCACCGAGAAGAAAATAGCTAATTTTTTTTTTGTTGGTTGAAGCACAAAGTATTTTTACCTTATGCTTAATCGATTGATTTTCTTTAATAAAAAGTTTTTAGTTTGGTTGTTGTTGTGTGTTATTGTGAATGCTAGCCCTGAATATAGATATTTGGTTGAATGTAATTTTGAATGCTAACCCTGAATATATCTTTGAACAGAGTGTTACACTTGGTGATGAGGAAGCTAGGAAAAGGAAAGTGCAGAAGACAATTCTTGAGAGGAAAGGACCTTCAACATTTACTTGCGCTGTCGAGATGATATCGAGGACTGAATGCCGTGTTCATCACAGATTAGATGCAACAGTGGATGCTATTCTGGCAGGTATATGTGCCACCTTGATCTGGGAGTAGTTGTTCCACATAAACAGATTATGTGATTGCTACTTGAATGGTTTGACATGCAACGCGAGGTCATACGTTGTGACTTAACGTAATTTCTGTGAATAGGAAAATCTCCTCTATTTGAAGTCCGTCAAATAGATGCCACAGATGATCATTCTTTGACTCCCACTATTGCACCTCAAAGGCATTCCACAATGGAGTCTGCGATCAATATCGATGAAGACAATAAATGTGAGAGTGAGCCTGATGTAGATGATACAGAATATGATTCTAGACTTAACAAGGACTGGAGCATTTGTAGATCCGTGATTAAGAGAAAGTCACCACTTTGTGTATATACTTACAAGGTAAGTTTGCATACTTCTTTTTGCTTTTCTATTCTTGTTATTATTGTTTAGAATTTAGGGCTAAATTCAGAATATGAGCATTGAATCACACTTACATTTCCTTTGTCGGAATTCGGTATTTTTCTTGTTTTCACTGATGTGCTGTTAATAACATTATTACACACCAATGTTACTACTTGGAGCCTTTTTTCTAAGTAGAGTTATCATAGTAACAGCAATTATTGCAACTGATGCATTTTAGATAGTAGAAGCTGATCTGTTGCAAGTGGCAAAAGTGATGGGGCTAGAGGATGTGATAGATGCTACTGATGACATTGGAATGGCAGATGCTATTTTAGCATCAAGTTTGGAACTGAAGCAAAATCCCTGGATTCGCAGCGTGGCTAAGTTTCATCATTTGCCAGTGTTTGTGATCAAGGTATTGTGCTTCTTTCCTTTACTAGTATAAATTGATTAGTTTTTTATTTTTTTCTCTTAACCATTTGCTTCTATTTTTCAACTGCAGTCAAATACTATGGCACAATTGGTCAAGGCAGTTCGTGTGATTCTTGGTATGGAATCATTTGGTTCGTCATCTAGCAGTTCACTCAATCGTTTTGCCACTGATGTAGAAATTGAAGATGATGCTCCACAAAGGAAGCCATCATTAGAGGAAATTGATGCGCTGGAGGTGCGAGTTCTATTCTCTGTGTCCTTTTAACTTTTAATTTATATCTTATGGCTTTCTCATGTTAGTAATGGCCCTGATGATTCTCACTGTACAGTGGCTTGATTATGAATTGTATCTTGTCAGTTAAACCCCCCCCCCCCCCCCCACAAACCAACCAAAATAAAAAATAAAAAATAAAATAGCTTAGATGATGCACATTTGCACCAAAGTCACCTTCTGTTAAAATGGTGTTTTTCATGCTTACTAACATTACAGTATTGCTTCATTATTGGTATTTATCATGGGATTAGATTATGTAGTTATTCCTCATTTCAAAGATTCCATGCTTAGAAAACCATAAAACTTATCGAAAAAATACTTTTTTTTCCTGAGTTGTAAACTGCTGAGGAATATCATACTGAGAATTCATGGAAAATATATAGTATAGGCCTCGGGAAAAAGAAATTCACATGATGTTAAGGCTAATGATTATCTGAAATGTCTGTTTGAGTGAGGTTCGTCATGGATGAAGAGTGTTGGTGTAGTTTTAAATGCTAATGAGGCTGGTGCTTTGAGGCTCCATTAAACTGCACTGGGGTGCCCCAGTCTGGAGTATATGGACTGAGGTCCTGCTTTGGATTGATGATGCTTACGGATAGTAATAGGACCAAACTGAGAATTGATTCTATGTCACTAAAATTACATTTCAAAGATGTCCAATTATCTATTTTATTCATCTAATGCTTGCAAGAAGTAAATTATATTAATGGGTGTTGGAGTATATAATCCAGCATCGAAAATATAATAAGAGTTGGTGTGGTAAATAAATGGGGTGATC
This sequence comes from Stephania japonica, assembly GCA_039657345.1. NCBI lineage: Eukaryota > Viridiplantae > Streptophyta > Magnoliopsida > Ranunculales > Menispermaceae > Stephania > Stephania japonica. The sequence continues at coordinate 43,615,081 of CM077560.1, read as the reverse complement.
CCATCTTTGCACAAAACCAATTGGCTTGTGCTAGGATCCAATCTACACTACTTATATACCACACCAACTCTTATTATATTTCCGATGTGGGATTGTATATTCCAACAAAATGTAGATAATGTATTATAAACATTAATAAAATACACTAATGCTTTCTCCACCCAAAAAAAATATTTAGTGCTTAAGCATGAATGATAGAAAGTTGTAAGACTTTAACATAATAATAAACCACCGTAGGATAGCTACGGTGGCCAAGGTCTGGCATTTCCATCAAGAGAACCAAGGTTCGAGTCTCGTGGAATACATAAAATAAATGCTAGGTCTTTAGTTGATATTTAGTCTTAAGTCCGTGATGGATCTTGGTAGAATAGTCTAGGTCAATTATGCTCTCTTAGGCTCTATGAGTTTGTTGTGACCCATCTAGAGTATATGGGTCTACCATGACCAATTAGGTCTGTTCATTGAACATTAATAGGGTTCTAATTGCACCACATGAGCTTGTAATTGGGACAAGAATGTTTCCTAAGGGGGTGGGGGTTACTCCTCGTGAGCTTGAAAAAAAAGCCAATCCACATTGTAGTAAAATATGACTAGAGACTTCGAATTTTGCACACAAATCATCAATTATTACATCTTTAGATATAAAACCAAAGTAGTAATTCAAAATTGCAGTTATGATGTTATTTCAACTAGTTACTAGCGTCTTAAGATGGGAATATGATAAGGTGCGAGGTGGGTGTGGAGTGAAAGAGGGGTTTTTATTGATAAATGGAAAGGAAAGCCGGGATACAACGAAGAGGGAGCGAGAGACTCTCTCCTCCATAGATCGCCCAGAGCGATGAACTCTCAATCAAACCAGAAGGTCACCACAAGACAATAACTCAATCGATGCCCCAACAGACTCACTCTTATACGATATATACATGGACACATAATAGGGCTCATAGACTCACTCAACGACTCACTTGCCTACATTACACAACCTCCCTTGCTTACTCATCCGGGCCCACAGCTGACTTGGACTTCTTGTTCCCACATTGCATCCTCTTGTACACCTGATGAATGAATGACCTTCTCAGAATCGTAACAATACTCTCCCCATGAAGAGCCACCTTGTCCTCAAGGTGGAAAGCCGGAAAAGAGCGAAGTACATGTTTAACAACCTTGTCAAGTGTAGCCTTCCATGTCACCTCTTCATCAAGTAGGATGCTTAAGAACCTCATGTTACGGTTAAGAATGAGAGGATTGTAAGCAAGATGGTAATAGGCTTGATAATGTGAAGCTTCAATAGCTATTATCAACTATGCGTGCAAATGTAGCTTGACCTTGCTTGATGACCCATTGGTCCTTATGATTCTTATTGTGGCTGCAAAGGTGAAACTAATGTGGCAGTCATACATATGATTTACTAGGCTTACCTCATTGTCAGTTAAAAGCAGACCCCATGCATAACCTCTCATTTCTTGAACTTTGAGTGCGATAGACTTGTAAGGTAGTGACAGTCGGAGTATCAATAACTTAGGATTAGGAGGCTTTGGAGGAATTTTTGTCTCACTTAGCTTTAAAGTTGGAATTCCCACTCTTTGAACTGCAAAAATGGCCTTTGGTACTCCATCCATAAGGCGTCCATTAGTAACATCTACAAGAAATATGATGCTATCCCCGGAGATGGCCTCGTTACCATGAAGCCAATGCAAGAGAGCACCAAGAACTCCCCGAAGCAGATCCTTTATCCAGAAACAAGACTCCAATGATTGTCTTGTTCAGACCTCGCCACCCATGTTAACAACCCTTACATATGGTGTAACAAGCCAGCCAAGCACTTGAAAGCCAAACTCCTCGTAATCACCCATTGCATATCATAGAACAGCCCATATTCTTGTATAGAAGTGTCGCTCAACGAGTAGAAACCTAGATTTAAAGCTCTTGTTCATGAACAAAATTAAGACCACAAACAAATAGTCCACACTAATCTCCCTTGCTGCGAAAATAATTTTGTGATCTATATGCACAAATGCAAGCAAAGATGAGTCAATTGTTTCAAGGAACATCCAAATACCAATGCTTTTATAGAATCCACTGCCAACATACTTTAAAGAGAATCCAACAAAGTCAATTAACTTCCTTATGGACATACTCATGGAAGCAATCCCGCCTCTACACTTTTTCTTCACACTTGTAAGAATCAACCACCAAATTAGAATGAAGGAAAGATGTTCCAATTTCGCAATCAATTGTGAACTAATGAACTTCAAGTAGCTAACCACAATTATACCGAATACATATTCAAAAATCAATGTTGGCAAAGACACCCATTTTTTCTTCGGCATTTCATCAAACACCTTTGAGGTAGAGGACTGAAGCATGATTTCCAAGGTTTCCATGGAATCTAATTCACTTAGCAACTCACTTGGAATTCCAACAAATAAGGAGAGTCGGTTTAGAAATTTTAGAGTAGAGAAATCAATAACACTCACCAGTACAACGATCAAACTCGAAGACATCTCAAAATGCTTGAATTTGTAACTTCGCAGCAGATCTGGATCTTGTTGCAGAACATTGATGAAGACTGCCTTCAAATCCACCCAAGACTTGAAGATCTGTTCCTGCTCCTCCGACTGGAGCCAAATCTGAGCAGCTCCTTTCAAACAAATATGAGACGCGCAAAGCTTGGACACCTCCGACATCTCATGAAGGGCGAAATACTGCTCCGTCTGGTTTAGCCACACCATCAAATTGACTCCATCTCATGTGGCATGTTAATCTTTCTTACCTCCGACCCCCCACAATACGGTGACAGATAAAGGGAAATCACTAAAACCCCGTTGTCGTCGTGCTGGATCTGGGCCCTGGGAGCTCAGATCTCGACTCTCCTCCATCATAGAATCACCACGATCGCCCAGATCAGGTGGATCTGGTCCCTTTGTGCCAATGGCTTCCCCGATCTGGGGAGATCCCGTGCCTACCACCTTCTGTTGCTGTAGGAGTGTCTCCATCATCCTAGACAACGACTGAAATTGATGGTCCATGGATGATCGCTGTGATTCGATCGCGGATCGTAGCTCCACCATGGATTCCTCTGTCTTCTTCAACTCAGCTTCCAATAGATCCATCCGAGAATTCACCTTTGGAGCCATGAAAACAATGCTCTGATTCCAATGATAAGGTGCGAGGTGGGTGTGGAGTGAAAGAGGGGTATTTTATTAATAAATGGAAAGGAAAACCGGGATACCACAAAGAGGGAGCGAGAGACTCTTCTCCACAGATCGCCCAGAGAGATGAACTTTCAACCAGACCAGAAGGTCACCACAAGACAATGACTCAATCGATACCCCAACAAACTCACTCTCATACTATATATACATGGACACATAATAGGACTCATAGACTCACTCAACGACTCACTTGCCTACATTACGCAACCTCCCTTGATGGCTCATCCAGGCCCACATCTGACTTGGACTTCTTGTTCCCACATCGCGTCCTTTTGTACACCTGATGAATGAATGACCTTCTCGGAATCGTAACAGAATAGAGACAATCTTAGTTTATTTAATTTATTTTTCTCATAAGAATATGTAGAAGAGAAGAGAGATGAAAGAGGGTTGTAGGATGATAGGATTGGTCAACATGGTCTATTGTTTGGAACCTTTAACTTGCAATGAATGTTCATTAAGTTCTTAGTATTGTTGAGGCAGATGAACTACTAAGTCTGTACTTTGAGTGCTTTTCTTTTCTACGTTGGTTGAAATTATTTGGTACAATTATTTTAAAAACATTTATTTATCATTGTAATAGTTGGTTGAAATATAGGCTTATGCCCCTCCTAACAAAGGGAAGTTGCCTTTTTTATATTTCTTAAGCTTCAAAATCTTTAGTATTATTTAGTCAAAACAAAAAAAATCTTTAGTATTAAAGTCTGTAATGCAATGTTTCCAGAGGTTATCCAATCGTTTCTTTCTTTTTCTTTCCTTTTTTTTTTCTCCTTTACTTGTAAGAAGTAGGAATGTTATATAAATACAGAATGGTTAATAAAATCCCAAGTGTTGAATTCAATTTTGACTGAAGAAGCCCTCGAGAGAATCATACCGACGACATTAACAAAGCAGAAGAGTCTCCCGTCACGCATAAAAGGCTGCATTGGTACTGTTCTAATGATTTGTTCTATCCTTCGTTCTTAAAATATGTCAGTAATTCCCTATCAAAAAAAAAAGTTAGTAATTATCTTGGTTTCACAAATCTGAAATTTTTAATTTAGTTTTTTTGTCTAAAGAAGCGTTTGAGATGCGTACAATACCAATGTTCTTAAAAAACAAAAAACGCCCTTGACTTGAAAGTATTTTATCTCGTAATCATTAGCTTTCATAATGCATACCTCGAGGGATTTCGATCGTCGAAGCATTCTGAAATTGTCCCAACTCGCATGGTTGATACCTTCGAGGGCGCTTTCATACATGGCATAGGTTGCCTGAACATTTTTTAAATGTTATCTTCATGCCTTTACCATTGAAGAGTTTCACTCGTTTATTGCTTTATCTGTGATCATTGCTTATTAACCGCGTTAAGTATATATCACAAGCTGATTAAAAAGGCAAAGTGGGTTTTCTCTTACTTTCTGAAAGATCAGCTTATCAATTTATTTTATGGATGCAGATGATGAAATGTTGAAAACTGTATAGTTTGACGTGAGCATTTTGACCTACTCTGTCAGCTTGTTTTAATTAAACAGTTGGGCATTGTTGTCCAATTGTTAGAGCTTTACTTTTGTCTGTTAATATGGAACATTTTGAAACCTATCATCTTCAGTTTGTTAGATCGATCAATTGACCAATGGTGACTTCTAAGTATCTTTCCAGATCCAGGCAGGCCGATCTATTTAGTCGAGGCCTAACTGTATTTACTGCATTTGATACTCCACATGGATTTTTTATTTTATCGATGTATATTGTCGACATTCTTCTTGATTTTCTGTCCCAATTGAAGTCCTAGGATTGTCTGATTTGATAAGATGGTTTACTTTGCTTTTTCCTAGGAAGCACGACTTGCAATCGAGTATATAGTGATTCCCGGCGGAGAGCCAGTTGAACTACTTCCGAGGTGCTCCGAGATTATTGCAAGGCAACTGAAATTGGTGGAGAGCTACCAACTGGCCGCAGAAAAGTCAGGCACTGAATTGAACTCGAGGCTGCAGATTCTTCCACAGAGGCTTAGCAAGAAATCTTCTTCTTATTCGAAAAATTCAGGAACTAGTGCAAAAGGACAGGATGAGCAGATTCTGGGCTCTAATCCTTTAAATGGTGGTGGTGGTGGTGGTGGTACTAGTGTTGCTCGGCTACCATTTCTTCCTGACTAGTAATTAAAAGTCATGCCACCCAGATTAATTTAAGATAATACCATGTAAAGGGCACTTCAATCATTGGTTGATATCTGTGCCATCACATGTACAGTACTGTAAATTATGATAAACTGTATTGATAACAACAAACAACAAAAAAAATCATAAGTGTATCATATATTCTTTATTGAAAAGCCATTTCTTATAAGAATTCATGCCTTCAACTCTGTTCTCTTCCATTGTTTATAGAATACTTTCTTCCAAACACATTTACACTTGTTAATTCTAATATATATATATATATATATATATAAGGTGAAGTCCCTTGACGTAATTTTATCCATTCTTTTTCAAACATGAAATGTGGGGGGATTGAGTCCTGACCACAACTTGATTTTTAATTATGTAGGAGAAAATTAAAACATTTTTTTTCTTCACTAAGCACGCAGTAATGGTAGAATTTTTGGTTTCAAAGCATAATTAATCATTTGAAAAGTTGACTAATACATATACTCCAAGTTTAGTTGGATTTTTCTTTCTCTCTTGATCAATCACGCAATCAGATGCATTTTATCTCCATGTTGAATCATTCATATGTCACGTTTATTATGTGTATCCATAAGCCATGGAGAATTAAGTGGCCATTAATTTTTAAAAGGTCGGTATGCTTGAAAGTTCAGCATTAGGCATTACTGCTATATGGTAATGCCACATATGCATAACATCACCATAGATCATTGTGTACGCGTCATATATGCTTAACATCAACAAACGTAAGATCGCAAATATTGACATGAATCATTGGAAAAGGAATAATATTGATACGTATTCAATTGATTACACTTTTCTTTCTTCGAGAATAAAGCTAGAATAATTTTTAGAAAATATATGCAAGGCAAGATGCAGCCTCTCTCAATTTGCTAACCTTTCCAACAAATCTGTGATAAAAATATGCTTACCAAGTTAAAAGGAAAATTTTATAGGATTGTAATTAAGCCAGCTATACTCTATGAAAGTGAATGTTGGGCGGTAAAGTAACAACAATTACATAAAATAAACGTAACAGAAATGAGGATGCTGAGGATGCTTAGGTGGATGTGTGGTAAAACTCGTAAAGATAGGATAAGAAATACAAAAATTCAAAGACAAGTAGGAGTAGCACCAATTGACTCAAAGATTAGGGAAGGGCAGTTACGATGGTTTGACCACCTGCAAAGACGGCCTACATATGTCCCCATTTGAAAACTTGACTTTATAGGAACTGAAGATGTTATGAAATATTTAGGTTTATTGGTTTTGTCGACTTTACTCCGTTAGTCGCTTCACTGACTCAGCTCTGTTAGTCGTTCCACCGACTCAGCTTCGTTAATCATTCTGTCGACTCAGCTCCGTTAGTCGTTCCGTCGACTCAGCTCTGATAATCGTTCCGTCAACTTAGCTCTGTTAGTCGTTCCATCGACTCAGCTCCTATAGTCATTTTGCCGACTCAGCTCCATTAGTCGTTACACCGACTCAGCTCCGTTAGTCGTTCTGTCGACTCAACTTTGATAGTCATTTCGCGGACTTAACTCTGATAGTAATTCCATTAACTCAACTCCGATAGTTCTTCTGCCAACTCAGCTCCGATAGTCGTTCCATTGACTCAGCTGCAATAGTCCTTCTGCTAACTCAGCTTCGTTAGTCGTTTCGTCGACTCCGTTGTTTAGTTATTTTATTGTTCCGTTTGTGCACTGTCCGCTAATTTGAGCGCACTTTACGATGCTTGTCACGCTCATTATCTGCACGTACGTTGTCAAGTGCAACGACTAAGTCGGCGCAGCGACTAATGGGGCTGAGTCGGCAGAACGACTATCGAAGCTGAGTCGATGAAACGACTAACAGACCTGAGTCGGCGGAACGATTATCAGAGCTGAGTCGACGGAAGGACTAATGGAGCTGAGTTGGCGAAACGACTAACGGAGCTGAGTTGACAGAACGACTAACGGAGTTGAGTCGATGGAACAACTAACAGAGTTGAGTAAGTGGAACGACTAATAGAGTAGAGTCGACGAAACCAATAAACCTAAATATTTCATGACACCCTCCCTCAAACTCAAGATGGTTCATGAAAACCAACTTGAGGTTGCCAATCGAATTAGTAAACCAATCTAGGGTTCGTTGCAGAGCAGATCAACGACCACCCATGAAGTCAGAAACAGATTCAGATACGACAGAGTAAGAATAATAGAACAACGGATATCAAAACAATGAAATCGCAACGTGATCTCTCTTCGAGATGCACGCACATACAATAGTTCTAGTATTCGTTGCAGAGGAAATCAATGATAATCCACAGAGCATATATATATATATTAACCCACGACATACATCCAGAGGATCAACTGATGAACAAATCTGAAGTGCTTATGCACCCGGGCGAAACAGTTCATGAATGATCACCAATCAAACGAATGAGCATATGATCTCGAGATGACCACAAAGGTAGACACAACACAAAGCAGATGCATGTGCAAATACAGGCTTAATGACCAAGGGGGAGATGGAAGAACAGAGCGACATACGCAATGAGATGCGTAAGGCACAAGTAGATTGGTTAGATTAAGCAACCAATAAACAAAAGCGAACATGAGGCGACAAACAGATTTGAGTGGCAGATGGGAATAAGAATAGAGGTGACGAAGCAACGAAGAAACATAGAAAACATGAACAAAAACAAGAATGACAACTCACAAAAGTAAACACCTCAAAGCGGTTATCAACTTAAAAGTCGACTGACCTAAGATTAGGGGATTCAATGACACAAACATATGTGGAAGCATGAAAACATGACACAAAAAACATTTGGCGGTGTGGATGAGATCAATAAGGCAAGAGAATGATCAACATGTGAACATAAATCAAGGACAAAACATCAGAAATGACAAGAATCAAGAACCTTGATTCAATGGAATCATAGGCACACACGAAACGAAAAGGGTTGGTGGGTGGACGAGCAACAAAGCAAAGAGATTAAGAAGGAACGAGGAAGCACCAACGATGCACACAAATGATTAGAGCAACAAATGAAGTTGAGGAAATTGACCAAAAGAGAGAAGAAACAAAAGATTACCCATAACCAAACGAAGGCTCTGATACCATGAAAAATCTTAATAGAATATGATAAGTTTATTGTGTATTATTGTATTCTTTTGTGTATTGATCTATTACATGTCTATATATAGATGCAATTACATACAAAGGGAAACGTCTATATAAGGTAGCACATAATCAAAGGAGTGGTTTGTGCATAACATAATTACAGAAGTGATTTCACAACATAATTATGGAAGTGATTTGTGCATATTTCCTAATTTTACAATATTTCTTAACAGAAGAAATTTAACGAAGTATGGGTAGACCGAAGTTAACTTGTGTTGCATTAATTATGATGGTTTTGAATGGTTTGGAAAACTCACCATCAATTGCATTAAACTGAGCACAATGAAAGAGTTTGATCCATATAACCAACCTCAATTAATTTGGAACGGAGGCTATGTTATTTATTATTTTTTTTTAAAAGAATTGAGGCTATGTTATTGTTGTATATATTACTCATCAAGTCCTAATAGAATTGGCACACTTGATGCATGCACTTAATGTGAAAGGTCACGGAATCAAGTTATGGCATACACTTCAAAATTTGTTTCTCACATGTTATGGAATTGCAACACTTAAAAAAAGATTCCCACACCTACAATTATATAAAAAAAAATTAATAATAATAAAACAAATCTTTAGTAGTTATATATATATTTTTCTTTATGTTTTCAAAGTGCCGAGTGTGCTTGTAGTCAACTTTTGACTTGGGAGTCTTCAATCGGACGGCGCAGCTCACTGGACCACCAACTATATAAAATGCGATTTCAGACTGGACACCCAAGAATCTCTCTCCAATCAGAACTTCTAGAGTAAGAAAGTCTTGCATAAGACGTATCCAATATTTAATTGTAGATTCCACCATTGACTTGACTCACAAGTGGTCCATAATATTGACTTGGAAGTATTTTTTTTTAATTAATTCTTCTTATAGCAGATAAGCATACAGTACTGGCCTACCCTTTTGTAGTAGCTATTGCTTTGTGTCTTGTATTTTGTCCAACAAAGTCATCCATCCAGAAAATTAAGACAGGCCATTAAGGAGTGAAGGAAAAGCAAAGCTGCTTAACTTTCCTTCTTTAATTTCTCTTTGTTCTTCTCTTAATGAAAGTGAATCAAGTGATGGTGAGCTAGAGCTAGTGGTTTTTTTTTTTTTTTTTTTTTTTTTTGACGAAAAATATTTTTATTTATAGAAATTGCTATTTCATCTGATTTAACAATAAAATTAATTAATAACAGTCTTTTCTTACTTCTTGATAAGATCAAATCGATGTTGCTAAAGTTTACAAACTTATGTGCAACTTATACACCTGTCTTTTGCATCTTCAACAATAAAACTATAACGAAAAATAAAACTTCCGACAAGGGAAGACGAACAAAAATTTTCAACGAGGGAAGACAAACACATACTTCCAACAAGGGAAGATGACAACAACTTATTGAAAAAGAAAACCTAGTGAAATATCAAACCAACAAGTAGCACAGATTCATATATAAGCATATAAAAGTGTGGACGAGATTCAATGATAGAGATGCATGTGTGAAGGAGAGGCAAGTGGTGCCAATGATGAATCTGACAACTGTTGCAGGCCGAATGAAACTGAACATCTCATAACTGAATAGATCCGAATTTTATTGTATAAATAAAAATAAATATTATTATTGAAACCACCGCCGATCAAAAGAGAAGATCGGCAGTGGCTCTAACTAAATAATCACAAAAAAATCAATCAAAGCTCCAAACCCTAGCCGCCGCTTTTTTTAAGGAGATGAGCTAGCACTAGTGTTAAGATTAATACTTTCTTTTTTTTTTGAGGAAAGTGTTAGGATTCCGACCCCAATTAATTTGAAATTGAGGCTATGTTGTTGTTGTTGTTTGTTGTCATTAGGTTTAATACTTGATTAGTACAGTAGTTCATTTTGATTAAAATTTTCAAACCAAAGTTTTGGCCGGTTTGGATCTTTTTGAAAAATAAATAGAAACAAAGAAAAAATATAGCAACGGTAAAAAATGATACGCACGTTTTCCCCCTACCATCAATTTTAGTCACTCAATTTCAAATGAGTCGGTTTCGATATTTGAAACACTTTTTTCTTTATTAATTGTTAAGAAAGAAACATTTTGCGCCCATTGGAGTTCAAACATGACCTCTACCAAAACGTGTATCATACCATTGGGTCACCTAATTAGTTATATTTGAAACATTTATCATTAAAAGCAATTGTATGCAAAGAAGCGAGGGAAGAAAAAGAAAAAAGAAAAAATTAAAAGCTCCACCACTTGTAATTATTCATAAAAATTAATAAGAAGAAATGGTATCTATCAAATGGTCCTCCAAGCCATTATGCCCTAACTATTTTTAATTTAAGGAAAAATTAAATTAATTAATTTTGGTTAATTAGACTTAAGTCCAAAAAATAAATAAAAAACTCATTTTTTTAAAGCCCTTTTTTCTTGAAGAGAATAAAAAACTCCTTATTAATTTCCCCGTAAGTGTCTGTTTCTTTAATTAATTATTGCATAATCTGTCGCTAATTTGGGATAACTACAGGCTACAACATTTTAAATGCTAAGAGGGTCTTGATTAATATCAAAGAAGTGAAACTACTGTTCATAATAATAATTCATAAAGTAGCTAATTTGTCAATGCATGATATAGGAATAGGAGATTGAGTTTTCAAATTGAAATTTCATATTCAAAGGTAGCACGAAAAGAATAGTATATATTTAACTCAAGTAGACAAAAGCGGTACACAGGTTCTTCCAACAGAACAGAGAGCATACAAATTATATGGGACACGTAACTGTTCTGATATTAACATGTATCAGAAATTCAGTCAAAGTCACTTATGTGATATGATAAAAATATCACTTAGAAGATTGTGGTTCGATTTTCACTGAAGTCAAAAAAAAAAAAAAATCAGAAATTCAGAATCTATTGAAAGTGCGAATACTTTTTAACACCATATACCAACAGACGTTTTGGCCCAAACTAATAAAACAATATTGAAATTTTTTGAAGGTGACTTTTGGTATAGCCATTTTTAATTTATTCAAAAACTCACAATGAGTGTTGTGGCTTTCAAGAGGCATTTTTGTAACAATTTCAAACAAACAAATAACAGTACTAAACATAATGTCAAAGCATCTCTGGTGAGATGGTAAATACATCATTTGCCAAAAGACAAGATTTTGGGAGGTCGTGATCGACTCCCATTGAAGTAAAAAAAAAAAAACAGTTCTAAATTAATATAATTACCATGATCCATGGATCTTGTTAATAGATATTAATTGAATGAATAATCCACAAAACTTGATTGTACCATGTTTTATCCTTTACGTATAGCACTATAGCTTTTTATATATTTTTATAGACCCTTCGCAACAATTGTATTTTTTTCTTATGGCCTCTAACGTTTCAAGGTTTCTTACAAAATATCCTAATATTATGATTTTGGCATAAATATTAATTTCGATTTCTTGTCATGAATTGTATCCTCACTTCATACTATTTCTTTTTTTATAAGAAACAAATCATCTTGCCCTTTTTAGGGCTAGAACTCCGGTCCTACCTCTTACCCAAACATCTCAATATCAAATCGGTGAGCTCGAGATACCTACTTGGTTGATTTCACTTCATATTATTTGAGTGCATTACACTTGAAAATATAAAAAAATTACGCACACAATTAAGAATATATTTTTTAATAATATTTCATATAATCTAATGGCTATGCAATTTAATGATTGGCCCGGCTATGTGCAAATCACTTTTTAATAAGGGCAAACCACTTTTTGTTTTTTTGCACTCCACTTCCAAAAATGTTCTTATTCCTTCTCACGTTGTGCACCCCACACAAGCGCCACATTCGACTCAGATAATCCCCTACGACCATTGATGACACGAACTTGCGATTTCGGAGCTCACTATCTACCATCTCAAGAGTTGATTTCTTCATATTTCTTGCTAGAAAATCATGTTTTTCCACTATTTTGAATGTATTTTCTAAGGTTTGAACAAAATTTTCTTATCTAGCTAGGGCATTGTTTATTTACGTTATTCGGTGGCTATTTACCATAAAAATGGAGGATGAACGTGTAGGAGATATGGATGTGTAAGATGGAGAGGTATTTCATGAGTTTTCATTCAATTTTTGTATTTTTTTTTCGTGTTCAAACCAAGGATTTCGCCTCTGGTTCGGCCTCGTAGGGCCGAACAAATAGCTTTTGTTCAGTTTGTCGAGGTCGATCGAAACATGCCTATTCGGTCATAAGTGACCAAACAAACATTTGTTCAAACCAAGTTCTGAACACTACAATGTGGTTCGGTCATCAAAGACCGATTAACGTGCATTGTTCGGTCACCTTCAACCGAACTGTGCACTATCAATCGATCATGTGTCACCGATTAAGCGTCAACCATCAACATTGCACAAATCGACCAACATATTAGATAAAAAATAGTTACAAACACATCCAATTACCAAAATTGTTCAAAAACAGTAAATTTTTTTGATAAAACATCCATATTAATGGAAACAACCTTAAATCGACTAAGTTTAGTCGTTGATTGCGCAATGGCCGCCTGGAAGCAAGACGAAGCAAGACCTAGGGTGAGAGCGAAGAAGATAAACATAGGTGACGCGAAGATTGACTGAGTTGATGCGAATATGAACCACAACTGTGGGGTGAACGCGAAGATCGACGTAGGGCTCGAGTGTTTTCTTCTTCTTCTTTGCGTTGTTGGGAATATAGGTGCATACGGGCAAGGGCATTTTGGGAAAAAAATATAAAGAGTGGTTTGCCCTTCGTAAAATGTAGTTTGCACATAGCGGGGCCGTTTAATGATCATTCATTACTTGATTGTGATTTAATGAATAATAATTACTAGAAAGGATACAATTTGCATGAAATCAAAAGGTTAAGATATTTTTTGTAAAAATTAAAATGTATATTAGGATATTTTTACAAATAGAAAAAAAACCTTGAAATATTAGTTAGAATATAATTGCCTATTAAGAAAAAAAAAATTCAATTCTAATACTTAATTATAGAAAAGAGGAAAAACAACGACGTAGCTAGCCCCACTGATCGACACATACTCTTTAATCTATGAATATAGACATTAATGTCAAGCAAAGAATCATTTTATATGACCCGATCGACTTGCACTTATTCAATGCCATGAACCAGGTTTCCGTTAGAGTTTGAAGGGTCAAAAAAGAGACACTTAATTTGACAAAATGTGTCAAGAAGATCGATGCATGTGGTGATGGAAGACATGTTGGAATATATATTGCAACGGAGCCATGCTGGCATTGACTACTTATCAGTAAAATAAATATACTTGAGATCGATGGTGACTTTACAGTGATATATATACGAAAGGGAGTCTTCATTTTTTATGGGGCTTGGTATTTTCGTAAAGGGCTGTTTATCAACAACCAAAAGGAATCCATATTCAAATGATTCATTCTAGAATTGTAATAGATATATATCGTAACGGCCCAAATTAATTTAAGTGAGTATAATGTTAATTATGATGATTAGTAGTTAATTCGGGCGTTACGTGGACAGCTGGGTGACTCAAATGTGAGAACTCAGGTTATATTTATGCTATTTGTGCATGGTGTGATGCTTAATATTGCGATGTGGAGTATACTAATTATGTTTATGTATATAAACATCGCATGTGTGAACGTTGATATCGGGCAAGGTCACGAGCTGAGTATGTCTCGAAATATGTGTCGGGGACCGGGTACTGGGTATTGGGTAGCCGGGGTATAAGACATGATTTGTCGGGTAGCTAAGAGCTAATGTGACCTCACATATAATTTTTTTATGAATTATTTGGTAGTCAAGCCTAAGGTGTGTGAGTCAAATCAAAGTATTAATTCATTTCCTAAGGTTGTAGCTAGGAAAATCAGGGTGCATAGGATGATTTTCGAGATGCACAATAGGGTGAATCAAGGACTGCAGTGTCATGATAAGGTGTCCAGAACATGAGTGACAGCGTGATCAATGACTGTTAGATCGTCCTCGGGATGCATGCAAAAACCAAACAATTTTGGAGGCTATGTGAGAGAAATCGGACTGGGGAAGGGTGAAATCCGAGATTGGAGAATGAATTGTGGGCATTCAATAACGGATTCAAGGTAATCTATCCCTTTTGATAAAATGTGATTTTGTGGGTGTAGCGGCCCCAATTTTCACATTGGTCCGCCACGGGAGGCCACTCGGGCCCACAACTGACCACTCAACCGCCAGTTGTGTCCCACGTCCAATTATCCATCACTAATCAATTTCCGGCTAACCTTGATTGTTATGAGTTAACTGTTGTTCCTTTAATATCATTTAACCATAAATTACACAGCGGAAGATTATGTGAACAACTTAAAGATTTAACCTGAATTTCATGAGCATAATACCTAAGTGGAAACCATACCAAATGTACATCATATACATATCATTTGAATCCTCAAAATATCAAAAATATACAACCTATCTCTCAAATCCCAAAACCCAGCATAAAACGAGTAAATATAAACATACGTACGAGTAGGGCTAGAGCTGTCAATCAGTGTAGTCCTCAAGCTTGCCCTTTCCCCGGCTCGTACTAGGATCTGCACTCAAGCCATCACAAAAAGGCAGATGACGAGTCCAGAGTGAGTAATCCCAAGGAAATTCACCAAGTAATTACGTAAGTAAAAGTACTGGAATTTAAAATATTATAATTAAACATGCGGAACAAAAGAATACAGACAACTGTGAGAGGATCATCGCATGCATAAATATAGTAACGAAGCAAAGTACGTGCACAGTAAAAATCAGACTAAGTCATACTTCGGGTTTTCCCCCAGGCACTGCCCGTGAAAGCACCTCTACCGGGTGACCCTGGACCCTCTAGGTAGTCGGCGTACATCCACGACGCACCCACACAAGTCTACCATACCCGGGTAGCCTATTCACTGGCGTATGACTAAACCAGTGCTATGACTTAGTGGACTCTATGGCCGTCGCGAATAAGCACCAGGTGGGGAGTGATCTCAACACCGTAAAGACACTAGGTAGGAGTAACTCCACTACCGTAAAGACACCAGGTGAGAGTACTCAGCCACCGTAAAGCAATAAAGGAATAGAGTAATGAATAAACAGAACTGAATTCAAATAAATCAAGCGGTAAATACTAAAGTGAAGTTCAATTGGGATACTACACACCTCGATTCGTACTCCTCGTTCCACAAGTTAACCCCCGGTCCGATTCCTCCAAATCCCCGATATTACTCCCGGTCTGAATTCTGACTAAACCCCGACTCAAATTACTATTCTGAGACTCCTGGAATTCATTTATAAGGATTTAAGGTCAATTAATGAGTTTATAATGTTATTTAGGCTCATATCTTCATTTTCCAATTTTTGACCAGTGGACAATTAGCGCGCTAATGAGATAAAATTTATCTTCGTCACTGTTCATCATTATTTTTCAGAGGGTAATTAGCGCGCTAGTGCCATTCATTAGCGCGCTAATAGCGCTCTGTCCAGATTTTTCCCAGTTCAAATTTCTGAACTCCAATCACCACATAAACCCACATATTCGATTCTCAAACATCCATAACCCCTCAATGACCTCAAATATACCATTAAAACACGAATTTATCAAGCTTAAACCCCAAAATCCACAAATCATGGAAATCACATTTCAAAACCCATTTTAGAAAATCCTCCAATTTCTCTCAAACTTGATCCACTACTCAACCCATGTCATGCCATTCTCATAAACACTAAATTTCAACAAAACAAAGTGTTTAATCCCCCAACAAATTCGGATTTCACAAATTCTAACCCACACAAAAAAATCTCATAAAACCCAAGTTTGATGTATCCATACCTCTTGATCTTGTTGTTGGATGCCACCAATCACTCTTCAACTCCAACAAATCTTCTCCACTTCTTCCCACTCACCGATCCTCTTTTCTTCTCTTTCAATCTCACTCAAAACCACACTCTTCTTCTTTGTTTGATCGGTCAAACATGTATATATATACTTGATACTTGATCAAGTGTGTGTGTCCATCTCGAGAACAATCCTAGAGCTCCTGATCACCCTGTGTCACTCCAACTCCACACACCCTATTATGACACTTACTACCTTAAATGTGCATCTCGAGAACCATCTAAGGACTTCTAATTTTCCAGCTACAACTATAGGATTTTATTGATATCGATTTATCCCACTTCTATAAATTACTCAAGTCCTCAAATAAATTCCACAAATTATAAATAGGGTCACACTAGTCTCCCGACTACCCGACACCCCGTGCCCGTGCCCCTTATCCACACGCACCCCGAGGTAATTTCTCACTCGTCAATAAACTACATTAACACACATATTGTAATGAAATTTAACTAATTAGTACATTTTCATCACAATTTACCACAAAAGCATACAAAACGGACTGTATACCTAGTTCGAGTGTGTTCCGGCCTCGCTGTGGGACCCACGAACGTCATCGCTGGCGTCCACGTCTGCAATGACGTCATAATTAACGGCAATTATAAATTGGGTCGTTACAGTTCTTCCCAACTAAATTGAAATTTCGTCCCGAAATTTAAGTTATAATCAACACTCACTAGTAAATTACTGAAGATATCTCCGTCTCATTGTCGATTCGAGTTCCCAGGTGAGTCCCTCAGTCCCGTGATGTTGCCATCGTACCAACACTTTCAGAATCTCTCTGTTCCTCAGAGTCTGAACTTTACGATCCATAATCTCAACAGGTTGCTCTTCATATGAAACGTTAAGACGAACCTCAATCTGTCTAATATCCACCATCGGCCTCAGTCCTGACTTAGCTAACCTCAACATAGACACGTGAAACACTGGATGAACGCCTGTTAACTCTGATGGCAACTCTAATCTGTATGCTACTGTCCCAACGCGTGCCATAACTCTGAAAGGTCCAATATACCTCGGTGCTAGTTTCCCCTTGATCCCAAACCTCTGATGGCCTTTCCAGGGCGAAACCTTCAAGTATACCAAGTCATGCACCTTATAACTCAAACCCTCAAGATACCTAGCAGCATACTTCTTTTGTCTATCTTGAGCTGCTTGCAATTTCAACCTAATCTACCGAATCTTCTTAGTGTGGTTAACAACAACTTCAGGTCCAATCACTGCCACATCCTAAGGTGCTGCCTAACAAGCTGGTGATCTGCAAGGTCTACCATACAAAGCCTCAAATGGTGGCATACCAATACTCGCCTGATAGCTGTTGTTGTACGCGAACTCGCACAACGGTAAATATTCTTCCCAAGCACCTCCAAACTGCAAAATGCATGCTCTGAGCATGTCCTCCAATATCTGTATCAGTTTCTCTGACTGACCATCTGTCTGAGGATGGTAAGCCGTACTGAACTGCAGTCTCGTCCCAAACTGCTCCTGCATACTCTCCCATAACTTCGAAGTCAACCTGGGATCCCTGTCAGACGCAATAGATATCGGCACTCCATGCAGTCTAACAACCTCTCGCTCAAAAATAATGCTCAACTGAGGAAACGAATACTTCATCGATATAGGAATGAAGTGTGCAGACTTCGTCAATCTATCAATAACGACCCACACAGCATCATGACGTCTCGCAGTCAGTGGCAAACCGCTGACAAAGTCCATCGTAACATGCTCCCATTTCCACTGTGGAATGGCCAGTGGCTGCAACAATCCAGGTAGTCTCCTGTGCTCGGCCTTAACCTGCTGACAAATATGACAAGCTCTAACATATGCACTCACATCGGCTTTCATCCCAGGCCACCAAAATAAACGTCGCAAATCATGATACATCTTGGTCCTGCCAGGATGAACTGTATACTACGAACGGTGTGCATCCTCAAAAATGCTATCACGTAGTTCCTGCACCTCAGGTATCCACAACCTGCCCCTGTGTCTCAAGCACTCGTCTGAACCACTAGACCAATCTGTGCAACCCGGATCTTGAGCCAGACAGCTGAAGCGAGCAAAATGTCCGTCAGCCCTTTGCCACTCAGCGACCCTCTCTAACGACACAACAGGAACACGCATCTGGCAACAGATATGAATATCAACAAAAGCATCTGACAAACACAACACCGTCGCAGCCTCCAGCAATCCATACTCATGTGTCATCTGCCGTAGCACAGTCTGACTCTCTACACCATTCCGACTCAACGCATCAGCAACTACATTCGCCTTCTCAGGATGGTACTCAATCGCGAAATCGTAGTCTTTCAGTAACTCAAGCCACCGTCTTTGCTGCATATTTAGATCCTTCTGAGTGAATAGATATCTCAAACTCTGATGATCTGTGAATAACATAAACCGCTCCCCATAGAGATAATGTCGCCAAACCTTGAGCGCAAACACAACTGCGGCTAGCTCTAAATCATGTACCGGATAATTCTCCTCATGGGGTCTCAATCGCCTCGATAAATATGCAACTGGGTGTCCTTTCTGCATCAACACGCATCCCAACCCAGTTCCGGAAGCATCTGTGTAGACTGAGAAGCCTTTCCCTGTCTCAGGTAGAGCCAACACTGGTGCAGAAGTCAACTTCCTCTTCAACTCTAGAAATGCTACCTCACAGTCTTCAGACCATTCAAACTTAACATTCTTCTTGGACAACCTCGTCATCGGTGCTGCAATCAAAGAGAAATCCTGCACAAACCGCCGGTAATAGCATGCAAGCCTCAAGAAACTACGAATGTCTGAAACTGTCTGAGGTGTCCTCCAATCAATGATCGCTTGAATCTTGTCTCCATCAACAGATATTCATTGACTACCAATGACATGTCCGAGAAATTTCACCTCTCTCAGCCAGAAAGCACACTTGCTGAACTTAGCGTACAATCTGTGCTCCCTCAACGTCATCAAAACATCTTTGAGGTGTCTCTCGTGCTCCTCACGAGTCTTACTGTATATCAAGATATCATCGATGAATACAATCACATAACGATCCAGAAATGGCCGTAGTACTCGGTGAATCAAATCCATAAAGATAGCCGGCGCATTAGTCACCCCAAATGGCATGACTGTGAACTCAAACAATCCATAGCGCGTGCTAAACGCCGTCTTCTCGATATCACTCACCCGAATCCTCAACTGATGATATCCAGATCGTAGATCAATCTTCGAGAAAAACTTAGCACCCGCCAACTGATCGAATAGATCATCAATCCTACGAAGTGGATAACGATGTCGAATCGTCACTTGATTTAGCTTCCTGTAGTCCATGCATATCCTCAAAGAACCATCCTTTTTCTTAACAAATAGGACTGGTGCGCGCCAAGGAGACATATTGGGATGAATAAAACCCTTCTGTAACAACTCCTCTAATTAGGACCTCAACTCTCCCTGCTTCGATGCTGACATCCTGTACGGTCGGCTATATATCGGCTGCGTCCCCGGAATCAACTCAATCATAAACTCAACTGACCTAGGAGGTGGTAAACCTGGCAAATCATCTGGAAACACCTCAGGAAACTTACACACTACTGGGACATCCTCTACTCTAACCTCTGGTCTCAGGTCTGGCTCAACCACCGTCCTAAATGCCTCCATCTCCTGTGTCGTAGCTAATCGACCTCTGGTAATCGGTAAGTCTGACGTCGTTCCAACAAAAGTAAATACTGGAATGCCCTCAATATCAAATACTATCATCTTACCGAAACAGTCAATGTGCGCGCGATATGTTGCTAGCCAATCCATACCCAATAAGGCATCAAACTCTAAGTACTCTAGTACACGGAAGTCGACAGGTAACTGGTGTCCTTCAACCTCTACCACACAATTCCGGCATATCCGGTTAGGGTAAATCTTATCCCCAACAGCCGTACTAAGGAAAAGATGCGGGTCTAAAGTCTCAACCTGTAACCCTAACTGTTCGACCCTACGTCCCGATATAAATGACAAAGTACTACCGGAATCAAATAATACATGCATGGAGACATCGCATAAAGATAACATACCCTCGACAAGCTGACGAGTCGCATCACGATCTGGCTGTACGACAGTAGGTGTAGCAGCAACATGAACTCTCTCCCTAGCTGGCTCAATCTGTGGTCGTGATGATGAAGCTGACATCGGACAATTACTCTGTATATGTCCGACCTGATGACATCTGAAACATCGTCGCGTCTCTTGCTAATCCGACTGTGATACTACATGTACCTGAGCCCTGTCACGACCCCGATCTCTCTGTCCTCTACCACGACCTTCTCCATCTCGAACACGCTGTCGTGGCTGCTCAACTGGTGTAGGTGCAGCAACGTACACCACCTGCCTCTCATCTCCTCTCTGCTGCTTGGGACGCCTATCTCGTCGACCCTGATGATCATGTGTTTGTCTGTCAGACTGATCTCTCTATCTCTTCGGTCTCTGATCAGACCGAGAACTCTGTCCAGACCTATCCCCAAGCTCACCCCGGTGTCGTAGATATGTCTCGCGAGCCAATGCCCTATCATAAACAATCTGTAGCGTCTCTGCACCAGTCGCAACTATTACTCCACCAATCCTCTCATCCAGACCTCTGATAAAATAGTAGATCTGTAACCTCTCAGTATTAGCCACATCCATAGCATATATCATGAGGTACCTGAATCGATCTATGTACTGTGACACTGACATGGTACCCTGTCGCAAACCCAAGAACTGCTCCCTCAATCATAACTGCACCTCCGTAGGAATATACTCGTCCAGAAATAACTGTCTAAACTCCCCCCACGTCGTTGGCGTAGCATGCATGTCAGTGTAGCTGGTCCACCAAACTGCGGCCTGACCCCTCAAACAGTAGCCTGAAATACGTGCCTAGTCTACCTCGGGTACCTCTAGCAACTGGTGTAGTCGTTTGTAGGTCATCAACCAACGTCCTGCAACCTCAGGATCACTGACTCCAGTGAAGTATGTAGGGTTAAACCTCATAAAGTCCTTCACCATCTTCGCTGCCTCTGACATCCTACTCCTAGCAGTCGAAGCCCCTACCTGCTGCTCTGTAGTAGTGGGTGTCACTACAGTAGTGTGACGGCCCCAAATTCCCAATGCATTTGGGTACGCCCGGCCTAGACCCGTACAGGCCCCGAGTCAGTGCTCGACGAGCCTGACGAGCCTAGTCAGCCTCAAATCATCAAATTTCACGTTTTATGAAAGAGTTATTGCAATTATAATACAGCGGAAGCAATTTAATACTAATCAATTAATGGGAAATAACTTAATCAAACGGAAATCAGGAATTTATATAAATGTGGAAAACCCCGATAAGTTCCTATCCAAGTCAACATAGCCAAATTTATGGTATCCACCTCAAAACTTATTCCCACTTCCAAACAAAAATCATATATATATATAAAACGTCATACAAAAAGAAACAAACATGAGCCTACATCTCGCTACCTCAAATCCAGCTGCTCACAAAAAGTCTCCTAAGCAAGGTCCCTTGCCTCTATTACACTCCGCCCTATCTGCACCCACCGTCACAAACTAGACAGTGAGCAACTGAGAGAAATCGAAAGTAAAGCGAGAAGAATATAACAGTAATTTATGGACTAATAACAAGGCAGTCTAAATATCATGCAGGTATTGAAAGACAGGTATTTAAATAGACAAGATGCATGATAGATAGACTGAAAATAAGTGGCAATCGAAACATGCGTGTTCTACGAGTCAAGAGAGGCCATAAGTGGTCTAACATCCACAACAAAGATGTCGAAACATCGAAATCCACAACAATCCAGTACATGGTATCACACAATCACTAGGGGTGGTCAAACACTCGCGCGCACAAGTGCCCGCGTTTTATCCCTTCTAGTGCAGGCCACATGTACTTTCGAGACACACACTTATGCCAAGAACACACATACAAGGAATATGGAATAGAATGCCAACAAGGAGGTGATAGCAAACGCAATGAAATGAAAATAAATCACATGGTATTTTCTTTACTGGCTTACTAACGTACACAAGTTTTTAAGACAAGTGTACTTACCTGAACTATCGCGACCCGTGTGACAATTCTGAGATCCTAACGCGTCTCCCGTGATTTTCTGATTACCTGATAATGGTTTAAATCTTGAATATTAGTGTAAGTTTTTGCATTAAATCTCAAGTTGTTTTGTATGGGTTTGTATCATTTGTTAGACTCTGGTTGGACTCAAATATGTAAGCCCGTTTCCATAAAATTATTTACTTGTTATGGGCCTCATTTTATATTGGTTATGTTAGGCCTTATTAGACCCTAAAGCAAGCCCATTTACATCACTTTATTTTGTTCATAAAGTGTCCATACTTCTCCTTTATTTTTATTTTATTTTATTTACACACATACACATAATGTGACAACCACACAATTAAGTATACCCCACTGTTATGTGCACACAACACCCCACTGTTGTGTGCACCCCACTGTTGTGTGCACACAACACCCCACGATTGTGTGCACCCCGTTGTTTTACATCCCATTTACACAACACACACATGCATGCACATGCACACACATGCATGCACATGCATACACACCACCTCACTACCAAACTGTCCACACCTCACTCCATATTACCTTGGCTGTCCAGTCCACCCACACCCCATCACGCACCCCAACCGTGGGGTGTACATGCATACACATGCACACCCACATGCACACACATGTATGCATGCACATGCACACACCACACACTGCAAAACTGCCCACACCCCACCTTGACTGTCCACCCCACCAGTGGGTGTACACACACGATCACACACCATACCCCATCCATGGGGTGTACATGCATACACATGCACACCCACATGCACACACATGCATGCATGCACATACACCCACATGCATGCGCCTAAACTGTCCACACACACTAAACTGTCCACACACACCACACATCATCCTTGGGGTGTACATGCATACACATGCACACCCACATGCACACACATGCATGCATGCACATACACCCACATGCATGCACCTAAACTGTCCACACACACCACACATCACCTCATACACCCCACCAGTGAGAACAGAGAGCACAGGTCGAGAGAGGGAAATCGTGAGGTGAGAGGTGTGAGGCCGAGAGAGAGAGAGTTACCCTCAGCTTGTGAGGCTTCCCGGGGACATGCAGCTCGTCGGCGAGAGGAGGAGGGCAGCAGCGGCTTCAGTGAGACCGTGAGGGTGAGAGACCGTGAGGTGAGTGAGGAAATGGAGAGTGGAGATGGAGAGGCCGAGAGTGAGGGAGAGATGAGAGAGATCGAGAGAGTGGAGAGGAGAGAGTGGTGGTGAGTGGAGAGGAGAAACCGTGAGGGTGAGAGAGATGGGAGGCCGAGAGAGAAACAGTGGAGGGGAGAGACCGAGATGGAACAGGAGGGGGCGGCGGTGGTGAGTTTTAGGAAAGAGATGGGTAGTGTATTTAGGGTTTTATTATTTGTCTTATATATATATATATATATATGTAACAATGTGTATTTACACTTTTGCCCCTTTAAGTTACTTTTTACCCAATTCAACCAATTGCCCTTGTTGGTCATTCACTTCATCATCCTAATTCAAACCACCCACAAATCTCAATGCCAATCTCATGGGTCTCCTTATCAAGTAGTGTCACTTTAACAATCCTACACATTTGTCTATTTGTTGTGTATTTAACCAATGCCCGTATTTTCCAACAATTTTCCCCAACTTGTGACATGCATATTTTCGTCTGTCCCTTACAAATAAATATTTAAATTATTACATAATTCCTTTATTTAAGTTTTTCACTGCATTTTCTCCCCCGGTTATCTAGGCGAAACCTCACTCAACTAAAAATCACCCGAACGGCTCGAGACCCGTAAAATACTAAAATACTAATATACAAAATCAAAGAATCATAAAATTACCTCGATGTCGACTCCCGAGGTTCGAAATAATGTCCAGTATCACGTAGCCGGGTCACAGTCCTGACAAGTATCATACAAGTCGGGTTAAAATTCGAGGGTTGTTACAAGTAGTCTCTGCTGGCACTACAACAGGCTCAACCCTCTCTATCACTGTCTCTGACCCAGCCGCCTGCGTAGTAACAGCTGCTGCTAATGTTGTCTGAGTAGTAGGTGCAGCAAGCTCAGCAGTTGGTGCCACTGCTGGTACCCTCGAACTCCAGATATACACCATCAACTCAGCCATCTGGGCCTGCTGTAGTAACTGCTGATCTGTCACTCTCTGCACCATGGCTTGTATATCAGCCACCTCACTTGTGGTGGGATCACTAGTCTCCCCAACCTCCTGCTGAGTAGTCGACGGAGTAGTAGGAGTCTGTTCGTCCATCATAGACTGCACAACCAATGTGCATTGGATCAAACTCAGTATATACGCGTATAATATGTAGTACAAAATCAAAATATACACGTATATATAATTTCCTGAATCTACCCGCCTCGCATCACTTCCCAACTAAGACTTTAATCATTCACTTGTGGTTTCCACATCTAAGATTTATTTATTAAGTTTATGCAGTTATTCAGTCTCCAATTATAGTCATATCAAAACTAGATATAATCCCTATTTTATTTCCTAGGCTCCTCAAACCTAAATTCCTCAAACCTTACTCTGATACCAAAATGTAGCGGCCCCAATTTCCACATTGGTCCGCCACGGGAGGCCACGCGGGCCTACAACTGACCACTCAGCCAGCTGTGTCCCACGCTCAATTATCCATCACTAATCAATTTTCGGTTAACCTTGATTGTTATGAGTTAACTGTTGTTCCTTTAATATCATTTAACCATAAATTACACAGAGAAAGATTATGTGAACAACTTAAAGATTTAACCTAAATTTCATGAGCATAATACCTAAGTGGAAACCATACCAAATGTACATCATATACATATCATTTGAATCCTCAAAATATCAAAAATATACAACCTATCTCTCAAATCCCAAAACCCAGCATAAAACGAGTAAATATAAACATACGTACGAGTAGGGCTAGAGCTGTCAATCAGTGTAGTCCTCAAGCTTGCCCTTTCCTCGGCTCGTACTAGGATCTGCACTCAAGCCATCACAAAAAGGCAGATGACGAGTCAAGAGTGAGTAATCCCAAGGAAATTCACCAAGTAATTACGTAAGTAAAAGTACTGAAATTTAAAATACTATAATTAAACATGCGGAACAAAAGAATACAGACAACTATGAGAGGATCATCGCATGCATAAATATAGTAACGAAGCAAAGTACGTGCACAGTAAAAAATCAGACTAAGTCATACTTCGGGTTTTCCCCCAGGCACTGCCCCGTGAAAGCACCTCTACCGGGTGACCCTGGACCCTCTAGGTAGTCGGCGTACATCCACAACGCACCACACAAGTCTACCATACCCGGGTAGCCTATTCACTGGCGTATGACTAAACCAGTGCTATGACTTAGTGGACTCTATGGCCGTCGCGAATAAGCACCAGGTGGGGAGTGATCTCAACACCGTAAAGACACTAGGTAGTAACTCCACTACCGTAAAGACACCAGGTGAGAGTACTCAGCCACCGTAAAGCAATAAAGGAATAGAGTAATGAATAAACAGAACTGAATTCAAATAAATCAAGCGGTAAATACTAAAGTGAAGTTCAATTGGGATACTACACACCTCGATTCGCACTCCTCGTTCCACAAGTTAACCCCCGGTCTGATTCCTCCAAATCCCCGATATTACTCCCGGTCTGAATTCTGACTAAACCCCGACTCAAATTACTATTCCAAGACTCCTGGAATTCATTTATAAGGATTTAAGGTCAATTAATGAGTTTATAATGTTATTTAGGCTCATTTCTTCATTTTCCAATTTTTGAGTTCCAGTAGACAATTAGCGCGCTAATGAGATAAATTCGCGTGCTAATTTATCTTCGTCACTATTCATCATTATTTTTCAGAGGGTAATTAGCGCGCTAGTGCCATTCATTAGCGCGCTAATAGTGCTCTGTCCAGATTTTTCCCAGTTCAAATTTCTGAACTCCAATCACCACATAAAACCCACACATTCGATTCTCAAACATCCATAACCCCTCAATGACCTCAAATACACCATTAAAACACGAATTTATCAAGCTTAAACCCCAAAATCCACAAATCATGGAAATCACATTTCAAAACCCATTTTAGAAAATCCTCCAATTTCTCTCAAACTTGATCCACTACTCAACCCATGTCATGCCATTCTTATAAACACTAAATTTCAACAAAACAAAGTGTTTAATCCCCCAACAAATTTGGATTTCACAAATTCTAACCCACACCAAAAAATCTCATAAAACCCAAGTTTGATGTATCCATACCTCTTGATCTTGTTGTTGGATGCCACCAATCGCTCTTCAACTCCAACAAATCTTCTCCTCTTCTTCCCACTCACCGATCCTCTTTTCTTCTCTTTCAATCTCACTCAAAACCACACTCTTCTTCTTTGTTTGATCGGTCAAACATGTATATATATACTTGATGCTTGATCAAGTGTGTGTGTCCATCTCGAGAACAATCCTAGGGCTCCTGATCACCCTGTGTCACTCCAACTCCACACACCCTATCATGACACTTGCTACCTTAAATGTGCATCTCGAGAACCATCTAAGGACTTCTAATTTTCCAGTTACAACTATAGGATTTTATTGATATCGATTTATCCCAATTCTATAAATTACCCAAGTCCTCAAATAAATTCCACAAATTATAAATAGGGTCACACTAGTCTCCCGACTACCCGGCACCCCATGCCCCATGTCCCATGTCCGCACGCACCTCGAGGTAATTCCTCACTCGTCAATAAACTACATTAACACACATATTGTAATGAAATTTAACTAATTAGTACATTTTCATCACAATTTACCACAAAAGCATACAAAACGGACTGTATACCTAGTTCGAGTGTGTTCCGGCCTCGCTGTGGGACCCACGAACGTCCTCGCCGGCATCCACGTCTGCAATGACTTCATAATTAACGACAATTATAAATTGGGCTGTTACAGTGTGTGTTTTGAAGTAACCCAGATTTGCAAGAGGATTTCATCACTATTTTTGCTGGATTTGGTGTTCTTGAAGTTGGTTTTGATGAATCATGTCAATTAGAATCAAATTTGTGGAAAATTGGTGATAAATTTGGTGATTTCGGATTTAAAACATACACACTTTGATTTTTGGTTTTGAGTGAAAACCTTGTTTAATTGGTGTTTTGGATAGTAATTTGATGTTGTTGGAGTGTGTGTATTGTTTGTATGATGAATTGAGGTGTTGGAAACAAGAAAAACCCAGAATCAGTTTCTAGAATTTTTGGGCAAAGCACACCTAGCTCGCTAGGTGATGAACACTAGCGCGCTAGGCACGCTGGGGAAGATGAAGATCTTCGTGCATGAACAGTGCACGAAGAACAATTAGCGCGCTAATACCAGAACCCGAAAATTTATAAAAATGTAATCGAGCCTAATTGATAACCAACGCACTTAATTAACCAATAAACACCGGAAATAGGTCTCAGAACTTCAGGGACTGGGGAGCTTTAGCTCGGACACCGGGGAGCTAGGTGGGTCGGAGTGCGTGTTTACCGGTGCGTAAAACCCTTGAGAATGCTACACTTTAATGCATGCGTGGTTTGTCCTTGTAAATGAGTGTTTATTCAGTTATTCATTTATCGTTTTGTTACTTATTTGGTTGTCATGTTTATGCACTGTGATCATGTATTGGTCGGTGTTTGATTTGTTCACATGGTCGGAGGTTAATCGAGATGGTCGTGTTACAGAATTGAGCAGGCTAGAATGTAGCGTATGTACTGGGCTCAACCGGTGAATAGCCACCCGCGTAGTGGGGTGCATGTGTCCGGTGGGTTGTGATGTGTTTTCGGTCA
Source organism: Stephania japonica (assembly GCA_039657345.1). Taxonomy (NCBI): domain Eukaryota; kingdom Viridiplantae; phylum Streptophyta; class Magnoliopsida; order Ranunculales; family Menispermaceae; genus Stephania; species Stephania japonica. Next base: position 43,586,741 of record CM077560.1, on the reverse strand, counting down.
CCGTTAGTAGTTCGCGTGTGGTAGGCTTGATGTGCTCAGCCGGGGCATCCGAATCTACAAAGTATGATATAGTTTTGTTAGACTCCGTCACACCTCTTTCTAGTTTTAAATTGATATCGTCGTTGAACCGGATTACTCGAATAATGTTTTATTTTCACTGTGTGCAATCGATAGGTTTGCTGTGATTGTTGTTTGCTGCCAGCCATGGGAATATGATTCCTATTGCTAGGATCATATTCACATGTCTCGCAGGTTACTGTGATTTTCTTGATTATTGTGTAGAATTCTCTTGGGAATTTACTCACTGGGCTCGTTGTTGTATGTGTTGGGCAACTGAGCGCAGATCCTGGTACGAGCAAGAGCAAGGAAAAAAAGATACTAGGCGACTATCTCTGAGGTCGTTGCTGCTGACAGCGTGTGTTTGACTATCTAGTATGTATATTTTGCTTTGATGGGTTTTGGAAACTTTAGAACTTTATCACATGTATATGGATTACTATTTACTTCGTCTCAGTTATATACATGGTGTTTATTTTCAGGTTTTCCACTACCTAGGTTTAATAAATTCTCATAAAATACGAATTAAATGCTTCCACTATAATTAACTAACCTACTAGATGCCTAGGGGAATGGAACAACTTAATATAGTAGGATTAGTTAAACGGAGCATCATTTCACAGAGCTGCTGATGTGTCAGTAGTGATGACGTATTCGGTGACGTGGCAGGCGCTGCTGGGCTTGCGGGTGGAGAGCGTAGGCCACGGGACGACCTCGAGAAATTAGGGTCGTCACATATATACTAGTTTCATAATGAGCCCACTCGCTACGCTCGTGAGAATTTATAACTTGACCTTATTGAGTTCATACTATGTACAAGGTTACAAGTATGCAATTTATAATGTGAATCACATAGGACACAAATCAAAGAAAGAAGACATAACAAAACAATTTATGAATTAAAGATATATAGGAATTGAACTTAGACAAAAAAAATAAAAACTTGAAAAACGAAAAAAAAAAATAGGGCAAGTAAGAGAGAGAGAGAGATTTCACATATATTGATGTATGAGTGCAAAAAAGGACAAAAAACGTGATTTAGGGATGTATGTAAAATAACACAAAAATAAGGGCAAAAAAGACTTTTTTTCTTACTATTAAAAAAATTGAAGATTTGTGTTTTTTATATAGTTGATATATATATATATATATATATATATATATATGCAATCAATTAGTTTAAAATAATTAATGTTGGTTTTTTTTTAAACCAATTGATGTTGTTAATTATGCAATTCCTTAAATATAATTGGCCTTAAATATGTCTGATCATGTTGAATGATGATATTTTTGATATGTAAGTTTATTAATTATGGATATTTATTGACAGACTTTTGATATATATAGATTGTTTGATGTATTTTTAGTGTAATGCTTTTTTTTTCTTTCTTTTTTTTTGAAACCGTGGTAATGCATGTAAGATGTCTTTAATATAGATACAAATTAAAACCTGTCTTTTTGAAAAAAATAAAATTAAAAATTAAAAAATTAAAAAATTAAAAAATTAAAGCATGTATGGGCATATCTCTACGTAAAACTCCAAGAAAAACTTAAAGCCTGTCTCGAGAAGTTAAGTATTCTCCAAATGGGGATTTGTTGAACGCCAATATTGGTCATAATCCAAATTTTACTTGGAAAGGTATCATGGTAGCTAAATCAGTGTTGGAAAATGGGTGTCAATGGAAGGTGGGTGATGGGAGTTCAATCAAGTTATGACATGATCCTTGGTTGAAAGATAATGTTAATAACCGTCTGACCACTGAAATGATCCACGGAACGGAGGATGCCACGATTAATGATTTCATGATCCTTGTAAGTAGAGTATGGGACAGTGATCTTATTGGAGAGACTTTTAATGTGAGAGATGTGAGGGTCATACATCAAATCATATTGAGTAATCACGGTTGTGATAGGTTAATTTAGAAGCATTCAAAGGATGACATCTATAAGGTAAACTCAGGATATCGAGTTGCAATTGAATTGAGCAGAGATGGGGATTAGGTGGCGACTCAAGGAGATTGGTTGAAACTATGGAAACTTGAAATTCTAGCAAAAGTGAAGCATTTTACATGGCGACTTTTGCGAAACTATATTCCTATAAGGTCGCGACTTATTGATTGGGGGCTACAAATTGAAATTTTTTGTGTCTGTTGTGCAGAACCTGCTGAATCAACACAACATCTTTTCTTTGAGTGCTCAAATGTACGAACTATTAGCGAGACCCTCGTCACCAAAAACTTACAAACGGTGATATAAAAGAGTGGTTCTTCAATTTGTGTCAAGACTCAAATTCGTCAGTTAATGAAGTGTGTATGAAGATGTCTTATATATGGAACTTCAGAAATAATTTGTTGTGGAAGAAGTGTGATCTCCCCTTACCTCATGTGATATGTCAAGGTATGGACTGGTACACTTCATGGGTTGAAATGAGGAAGAATCTAACATTGGCAACAATCAGATCCCTCCACAGAGTACTGGTATGACTTTAAATCCTCCCAATATTGGTTGGAAAAAATGCAATACAGATACAACGATATTCGAGATTGGGGGGCTTGTGGGGGTGAGTGCAATAATTAGAGACTCAGATGGTCGGCTTGTGGGGTGTGACCTATTGGAAGCAGAGGAAATTGGCATAAAAAAGCAATGAGTTGGATTGACGAGTTACGGATTGAGAATATGGTTTTTGAATCGGACTTGCTCCAATCGATTAGAGGAATCATGAAAGACATCCCCAATCATCTTAAAGCGAGAGAGGTGTTTCAGGATTGTAAAACTTTGATGAGAAGATATGACAAATGTAACGGCCCGATTTTCAATCGTCGTTATTGATGATGAAATTACGGACGAGGATTTCAGTGGAGATGTTCGTGGGTCCCATAGTGGGGATTTTCAATGGCCGTTATTGATGATGAAATTACGGACGGGGATGTCAGCAGGGACGTTCATGGGTCCCATAGTGAAGACTGAACACGATCGGATAGGGTTTACAGTCCTTTTTGTGTGCTCTGGTGGTGAAGTTGCGATGTATAGGTCCAAATTAGTTAAATGGCATCACAATATGTGTGTTTATATTGCAATTGATATGTGAGCTTGTGTGTTAAGTATTCATCTCGATATGCATGTCGACGTTGGTATCGGGTAGACTAAAAGACGAAATTTTTAGTTAAGGAAAATATTACACAAATAAAATGAATTAAATGTGACAAAATAGTAAATTAGTGGGCGCCTAGGGACACGCAGGGTCGTGATCGACACGCGTGGGTGGTATGGTAGTGTGCACGCCCGAGTATGCTCGTTGGCGCGCACGACGAAATTGTAGGCGCGAAAATATAGGCGAATATATATATATATGTAATTTAAAATAAATATGTATATATATAAATATATATATATATTAAAAAAATCAGGAAATAAAGAAATAATTGTGAAATGACCAAAAAGGGTATGTGATTGTGAAGAATGATGATAAGAACATAAGGGCAAAATGGTCATTTCACCCCAAAATGTAGATAATCACCATCGACACCCCCACATTTCTCACCGTTTCGATCAATCGAGAGACTAAGGGAGGAGAAGAAGGAAGGAAAAAGAAAGGGATCGCGGAGAGGGATCGCGAGTCGACAAGCTCGTCGCGAGTCGAGGTGAGTTTGTGTTGTTGTTGTGCGCTGTGTTGGGTGGTGGTGGTGATGATGATGGTTCGGTGGTGGAGGTGGAGTTCGGGAACTCGGACGAACTGCTCTCTTGCAGTTTGTCCCTCCCTCCCAATTCGATTTTTTTTTAAAAAAAAAAAAAAAAAATTCTTGTTAAAGGCGTGCGTGCGTGCACCCCCATGGGCCGGGCCGGACCGGGCCCGACCCAATTGGGTCGGGTCAGACCCGGTTCAGGGGGTTCACCCCCATATTATTTAAATAATAAATTTTATTTTATTTTATTTAAATAAATTAAAAATAGTTTTAAATAAAATAAAATACAAAAAATAGGAAAAAATAGCTAAAAATTATGAAAAATCTAGAAAAATATGAGAAATTAGAAAAAGGGTTCATAAAGGAATTTTGGGGTTTTCTCGAAATTTTGGCGAGATGTTGTCGGGGTTTTTATATCGTAAAAATAAAAATTGATATAATATATCAAATTGAAGCTAATTTAAAGATAAATGGTCTTAGGTACAATTCAGGTGATAGTTTTGAATTGTCGGGCATTTATTGGAGCTGGACCGGGGTTTATTTTACGGGACAAGGAGTGCGGTTTGAGATGTGTAGTATCTCAACTGAAATTCACTTTAGTACTTACTGCTTGACATATTTGAATTCTGTTCAGTTTATTAGAAAATCTTTATTTCCTATTGTTTTACGGTGGTTGTGTTCGTCCCTACCTGGTGCTTATTCTTTGCGGGGGCATAGGGTCCACTAGGCCATAACATATGTCTAGACATGCGCCGGTGAATATGCTACCCGGGTATGTTAGGCATGTGTGGGTGCGCCGTGGTTTACGCCGGCCACCTAGAGGGTCCAGGGTCAGCCCGTTCGAGGTATTCTCACGGCCGTGCCTGGCGGATAGCCCAAATTATGGCTATAGTTTGACTTTGATTGTGCACGCACTTTGATTCTTCTGTTATATTTATGCATGTGATGATCTTCTACAATTGCCTGTATTCTTTTGTTCCGTATGTTTATTTATAGTATTTTGATTCCAGTAACTTTACTTATGTATTTACTTGGTGAATTTCCTTGGGATTACTCACTCTGGACTTGTCATATGTCTTTTGTGATGGTTTAAGTGCAAATACTGGTACGAGAGCGAGAAGGGCAAGCTTGAGGATTATTTATGATTAACTGCAGACTGCCCTACTCGTATGTTTGTTATATTTATTTGGTTTATGCTGGGTTGGGTTGTGAGAGTTACATTTTGGTTTGTATATGACTTTGAGGATCACACTTGATATATATTTATGGACTACATTTTGGTATAGTTTCCACATTATATTAATTGATATTTAAACTTGTTACATTTAGTATCATTTAATGACTTGAGACTTCCACTGCATAATTTGAGGATAAATGATATAACGAGTCTCTAAGCTAACTTAAACTATAATTAAAGGAAACAATAATAAGTTAGCAATAATTGATTGGTAATGAGTTATGAGTGGCCGTGGGACACAGCTGGATGGTGAGTTGGCAGAGTTGTGGGCCTGCGGTACACGCCGTAGCTGCCGATGAATTGGAGGCCGTTACAACAAATGGAGGATCAATCATGTTAATCGACAAGCGAATGAAGTTGTCCATCATATGACAAAAACATCGCAAAGTCATGTTGAAGTATTGTTTTAGAGTGAATTATCATATTATGTTCAAGCTTTGTTATATTAATTTGATGTAATCCTGAATTTTTACTTCAATGAAATTATCTTTGAGATAAAAAAAAACAACTTTAATTGTAGCAATTTTCTTTTTCGAATTAAATTAGAGTCGCACTATGTGCACCCCGGTATCCTCTCATGGCACCCTGACATTTTATTTATGTTGGTTCTAAAAGAAAATGACATATTTGCCTCGGGGTGCCTTGAGTAATCAGTGGACTGCCCTAGCCCGACACTACATTAACCGACATTACGTTTCAGATTTCGGTGGGAAATGACCGAACATATGGTCTCGAACAAATAGGACCGATACATAGGTTGTTGTGTCGGTTGGTGTCGACCGATACATACACACATGACTCGGTACAAGACCACCGAGACCGCTTGTATAGTCTCGTTGGTCACCCATCGAGTTTGGTGTTTGACTACCCTTATTTAGGTGTCGGTTGGTATAAACCGACACAACAATACGAGACTCGACAAGACATGACCGAGACCACTTTAATATGTGTTTTGGGTAGTGGGGTGTATTGCTTCACAAACTAGGGGCATTTCGACAAAAGATCTGGGGTGCACTGATCAATGGAGTGCCCTGATAAATTGTTGAAGTGCCCTAAGAGGATATCAGGGGCACATATCTCAACTCTTTTTATTGTGGCAAACTTACATTGTATATATATAGAAATGAAAAAAAATATGTACATGATAGAGATCTGCATAGAAACTTCCTTAGAAAATACATATATTCAGCAATCAACATGTGATGTAATATTGATTAGGTATATAAGTCCTAGTTAACGTTATGATGTCGCGTGGCATGCATTGATCTGATATTGTATATAGGGTTCATGTAGTCAAACAAGTAAGTTCCGAGATCATTGAATATAATTGTATGTAGGATTAGTAAAAAATACTTATTGATTAATTGATCCTAATAATAATTTTTATATGCTAAAAAATTATTACGTAGTCATTACACTAGTCTACAATATTCTTGAGAGTTTTGGGATCGAAAGGTAATTTATTATTATTTAATATTTTTATAACTAATAACGCTTTTAATTTAAAGATGTAGGGCTGCTCCTAGTAAACGTGTAATCAATTCATGTACAATGTACATATACTATTGGAGTGTATAATTTCACATCAGAAAACATAATAAGAGTTGGTATGGTATATGAGTGGAGTAGATTAGATCATAATACAAATCAATTAGTTTTGTGCAAAGATGGACTCCAACCCCATTTATATAACTATATGTGCGTGTATAGCCCATAACTCTCTAGGGTCATGGATTTCAATATGATATCATAGCGAAATGATCTTGGGCTCGTATTTGAAGAACTAGTTGGGCTAGTAGTGTAGTCTAGATGCGTTTGTTGGCTTAGAGCCTCTAAGAGTATGCCTATACATGATTCTACAAACCTCTAAAAGCATATCTGTGTTTGGCAAGTGACAACTGGTATCCCACATTGAAAATATAATAATCATAGTACAAACCAATTGGTTATGTCTTTGTTTTGTACAAGCCAACTGGTATCCCCCCTCCTTTCCCTCTTCCTTTTGTCTCACCCTTCTCCCATCTTCATCTATCACTTCCTCTTCCCCGACTCTATCACCAAACACAGACCTGACGCCGTCGTAGCAGTTCAATCTTGATTCTATCCTCCTCCACTTTGTCCCTTCTCTCTCGCCCCCTCTTCCGCTCAATGGTTTTTGGGACAAAAGGTGTGGTCGGGGGGGCCTCCCAATATTTTGCCTAGGGACGAAGAAGACAAAAACATGGATTTGGGTTCTCCACATCCAAGAAGACGATTAACTAGTGGCGTCGAGTCTTATAGCGAGAACCAGTCAGTGGTGGCGACATTCAACTGTAGTGATCTTGTTTGGGGCGGTACTCTTAACCATTTTTGTTTTCTCATCAATTGGATTCGTGTTCTAGTGCTTTTGGTTAATTAATAGTTAGGTTTCCGCTTTGTGTAGTGTTGTAGTGTTTGTGTAGTTGTGGTTAGTTTCTTGTTGCGTAGAATATGTAATAGGATCCTACCCAAAAAAAAAAGAATATGTAATAGGCTTGTTAATGTTTATCCTCGTCTTTGTGTGGTGGTTGTCTCCTTCAAGAGATTGTTGTCCCTTTCGTCGAGTTGTTGCCCTCCTAGTGAGGATGTTGTTTCGAACTTCAGAGTATTGTAATATCTATTTATCTCTCTTGTAATAGTTTGTTATACCCTTTTAAGGATGTTAGGAACATCAATGTAACAAATTTGACAAAAAAAAAAAAAAAAAAAAAAAAAGAAGTTTCATTAAACGTTCAAATCGAAATTTGGTGCCAGGGCCTGAATTTATAAAACGTGCTTATTTATCCGTATGACCATTAAGAGTCAACAGTATCCTACATATCTTATAAGAATCATTACTTACACGGATCGAGCACCCGTGCCATGTATATTTGTTAAAATTCTAATCAATCAAGGACTTGAGCTTAATTTTTCATTCCCTATAATTTTGGATCTAGCTACCTAGTTTAAATATGTTGACAAACTAATTAAGTAACATAATGATATCACGATTATTCGTGCTTAATTCATTATTCACATTTGATGCTATAGCACTGTACCTAATTTTTTATGAGATATATGGTTGTTGAAGCTTGAAGGCAACATGACTATCAACAGTCCAATAGCCTTAATCTCTCCTACAGAGCCATTACTACAGAAAATGAGATATGCAGAGGGACCGTCCACATCACTTTCCCCGCTTAAATTCAACATTTTTCTTTTTTACGTAATAGAGCTGCATGATTTATATTTTCTATAAATAATCTTCATTTCCCTTCAAAAAAAAAATTCTTTTATTTTATTTTATTTTAATATCAAAATAACTTTCATTTTATTTCTTCATATATATACATACGTACGGTCCAAACATTAATAGCAATAGTGCATTCGTGCATGCATGACTTGTGGCTCGTGTCGAACGATCCTGCAAAACATAACACACATCACACATCCGACGCACTATGTTGACATCTATTTTATATTTCTTTGATAATTGATGACCTTATCATGTTCAAAATTAGTAACATTTTATGTGATACATAAGAGAGTTATGAATTTCGTGGTCGCGCTGTTGTGTGGAACATCAAACATCATTCCTTAATTTTTAATTTACCTGGTAAATGAAAATGGGTTGTAATTGATTCGAATTTTTGTCAAGTGATATGATTAAAAAAAATTACTTACGGTAACATAATTGATTTCCTTGCATCGCGTAATTTTTCGGGATCCAAGAAGATCAATAACAGGTATAATAGTTGGTGATTTAGCTCATCGACCTCACCTTTCCTTGAGTCAGACATTGCAATGGGCGCAACTTTCACACGTGGTCAACGAAAGAGTCCTCCGGGATGGAATTTGTTAATGCAGAGCGTCACGTGGATAAAAGATTAAAAGTGGAGAGAGCAAAAGTGTAAAAGCACATCAATTTTGTCTACGTAGCATGTTGCTATTGGTTGACATTATCAACATTAGCTACCTGACATTTACAAATCCTCTCCTCCGCATAGATGAGGCATTCGCTAATAACAATTGGCCCACGTTACAAATATTTCCTAAAGAAAAATATTAGAATGACAAAAACAGTATACATCACTGCAACCCAGACGGATTGGTGTAGTGGTAAGGGCAAAGGCGGGATTGCGTGGGTCGTTAGGCACACGGTCTTGAATTTGATTTCCCATGATTGCTAAACGTCGAGCTACTGGTGGTTTCTTTCCGTAATCTCAAGGTCTATGGGACTAGTGAGACAAGTGTTTGGATATACATCCATAATTATTCAAAAAAAAAGTCATGTTGCAAGATGTATTGACTCACAGAAGCCATCCATGTGACCTCAACTCGTATTTTATGCATCGGGATCGTCGGATCAGTGTATGTCTGCATCCTAATGCGCGCACGCATGGACGACTCCTGTGAGCCAATGTGATGCAGAGAGTTGAGTAGGAATAATTGAGCAATGAAGAAGATAAAGATAAACACCCAATTCAAGGCTAAAGCACTCAATTTTGATTCATTATGGTAAAAAGCTCGCAATCAAGTTGTGCTTATATCTTTTATAAAGAAGCCTTAATATATAAAGACTAATTTACCCCTATCATATAATAAATCCTAATAATACTTAGGCCTATATAGTTATACTACATCACAATGTGTCTTGCAGTGTGACATTCCATTGTCATTCTAGCACTTTTTTCAATATAAAAATCTCTGGTAAGTACATTTTCATCGGGATGAACAAGTCCAAGTGTAGTGGAACTGTTGAAGATGTGTGGACCAAAAGTTAGTCCCACATCGATTAAACATAACTTCATAAAGAATTATATAATTGATTAACTTCTCCCAACTAGCACCTAGGCCCTTTAGAGTAAAACCCCACACCTATGAGTTGAAATGTAGTTCAATTGGGGACAATATCGATGCTAGCGAAGGAGATCCACGGGCTTGAGCACATGCGTGTGCGGCGCGGCCGTGAGAATTTAACATGGTATCAAAACCATAGTTCGAATGGGACCTGGGAGAAAAAAAAACCCCTGGATCATGTGACTTTCTGTCCACGGGGTAGTATTGAAGATGTGTGGACCGAAAGTTGGTCCCACATCAATTAAATATAACTTGATAAAGAAGTATATAATTGATTAACTCCTCCCTACAAGCACCGAAGGCTTTTGGAGTAAAACGTCACATCTATGAGTTGGTTAAGTTGGGACAGTATCGACTCTAGTGGAGGAGATCCATAGGGCTCGCGCATAAGTGGTGCGCCCATGAGAATTTAATAGGAACTGTAGAATAGTCAAATTAATGGCAATTTATTTGCACAAATAGGATTAATGAATCGATGTACTTGATTTTATGTCTAGTCATGTATTGAGCCATGAATGTTTAATGAAATTTTGATTTCTCTTCAAAAAAAAAAAAATTAACCTATGTCCATATAAATTTTAATAGTTATGTGGGTTTACTAGACTTGCCTAACCTCTATAGATCCATTGTGACTTGCCTAGATTATATGGATCTACTGTTATCGATTAGATCTATTCACTAAATTGTAAAACTTCTCCTTGTAAGCTTATGATTGGGACAATTAGTTCTCAAAGGGGGCGGAGGTTATTCCATGTGATCTTATAATCAAGGAAAAAGAATTTTACATGAATGACAACATTTTTCTCCAGCTTTTACTTAAATTCAATCATTTTCCTTTCTATCTAGTGAATACCGCACGATATACCTCAAGATGCACGTTGCTTTCACATCAAACGACGTTCACAGGTAGCTGCATCTAAGTTAGTGACTAAAGTGGATTAACGGATCAATTTCTTTTGAACATTAATCCAGTTACCATTTCATTTATATATATAAAATAATAGCCGTTACATCAAATATCAAAGAAAACTGATGATTGTTCCCAGCTTTCACACCAACCACGGGCAACCGGTACTAAGGGCATCTCGAATTGTGATCACGTGTGCTTCCTGGAAAGGGGAGACCCACTTGTAATAAAAAAACTAGTCAATTAGTAGGATTGTTTATCAAAATTAAAAAATACCCTTCAATATCTTGTTTGACTATCGTGGCTGTAGATTACTTTGCAAAAAAAAAAAAAAAAACAAAACAAAACAAAATAAAATGTTTAATGTTCCACTTCCCCATTTTTAGAAAGAAATACAAAATATTTCCTGTCAAATTTAAAAATCACAATAACTGGATAAACATGTCATAATAAGCTCCATGCGCATGTTGCCTTATCCCTTCCTAGAATATATATTGATCGGTAATTTCTGATATCCCAATCTCATTTTTTAGAATAAAAATTAAAATAATTAAACCACTAATCATGCAATATAATGCGTTACTGATTATCGTGTTATGCACTTGGGGATCCATAAGCTCGCAATCCGAGGTGAATTCAGACACTAGTTGGTGTGAATCTATTGCCCATTTGGAGTCCCTAAAGCAAAAGAAAAAAAGAAAAAAAAAAAAAAAAAAAAAAAAAAACTAATCCACGCTTCCTTCCTATAACTTTTTCATCATCAAGTCAACTTTCATTTCTATATAAACACACTATACACAACTCCCATAAAACACACAGACACACACACACACACACTAACAAAATTGTTTCAATTCAGTAAGTAGACCAATTAAGCAGAAGCTCCTGTGCATCACAGCACACTGGTAGAAAGTAGAAACACAGCAAGCGCAGGAGGCATGGTGGTGGGCGAGTCGACGAGCGGCAATGGCGGCGACATCGGGCGGCTCGCGTGGCAGGTCTACCGCGGGCGGTGGTTCATGGTGTTCATCTCCCTATTGATCATGGCGGCAGCGGGCGCCACGTACATGTTCGGCCTCTACTCCCCTGACATAAAAACCTCACTGGGCTATGACCAAACCACACTCAATCTCCTAAGTTTCTTCAAAGACTTGGGCGCCAACGTCGGCATCCTCTCCGGCCTAATCAACGAGGTGACTCCGCCGTGGGTGGTCCTCGTGATGGGCGCCGGCATGAACTTCGGCGGCTACTTCATGATCTGGCTGGCCGTCACGGGCCGCATAGCCCGGCCCAAGGTCTGGCAGATGTGCCTGTACATCTGCGTAGGAGCCAATTCACAGTCCTTTGCCAACACTGGGTCTTTGGTGACTTGTGTGAAGAACTTCCCCGAAAGTAGAGGAGTTGTGTTGGGGCTGCTGAAGGGTTTTGTAGGTCTCAGTGGAGCTATCATAACTCAACTCTTCCATGCAACCTATGGAGATGATAGGAAGGGTTTGATTTTGATGATAGCTTATCTTCCAGCAGTGATTTCCATGCTGTCTGTCCATACTATTAGGATCATGAAAGTTGTTAGGCAATCTAATGAGCTCAAAGTCTTCTACAATCTCTTGTACATCTCACTTGCTCTTGCTGGCTTTCTCATGGCCATCATCATCGTTCAGAAGACGGTCGGATTCAATCGGGCGGAGTACGGTGCCAGCGCCGCAATTGTCGTCGCCCTCCTCTTCCTTCCACTTGCAGTTGTTGTCAAAGAAGAGATCGGTCTCTTCAAGGCCAAGAAGCTAGCCAACAACAGTCATGAGATCAATATCATCACAGTTGAGAAGCCAACCATGACTGAATCAACTAGCACCACAACCACAACAGGGTTTTCATCATCATCATCCACATCTGATGATGTGAATACAAAACAGGCCTCATGTTGGACAACTATGTTTAGACCACCAGAGAGGGGAGAGGACTTCACAATCCTACAAGCACTAGTGAGTGTAGACATGTTAATCCTCTTCGTTGCTACAATCTGTGGTGTTGGTGGAACACTAACAGTGATTGACAATCTAGGCCAAATCGGGGCTTCCCTAGATTACACTCCTAAAGCCATTAGCACATTTGTGTCCCTTGTGAGCATATGGAACTACCTAGGCAGGGTAACGTCAGGGTTCACATCAGAATTCTTCCTAACAAAGTACAAGTTCCCCAGGCCACTAATGCTAACACTCATCCTCCTATTCTCCTGCGTCGGCCACCTCCTCATCGCCTTCGCATTCCCCGGCTCCGTCTACCTCGCCTCCGTCATAATCGGGTTCTGCTTCGGCGCGCAATGGCCTATTCTCTTCGCCATCATTTCCGAGATCTTTGGCCTCAAATACTACTCCACCTTGTACAATTTCGGTGCAGCGGCTAGCCCGGTTGGATCCTACATCCTTAATGTTCGCGTCGCGGGCCATCTTTACGATAAGGAAGCGACCAAGCAGATGAATGCTTTGGGCCTTAAGAGGGGGGAAGGGAAGGACTTGAGTTGCAAAGGTGTGGAGTGCTATAGAATGTCATTTATCATAATCACTGCCGCCACCATCTTTGGGACGCTGATTTCGCTTGTGTTGGTGTGGAGAACAAGACAGTTCTACAAGAGTGATATTTACAAGAAGTTTAGAGAGAGTGCAGTAGAGACTGAATTAGTGACTAGAGATGACAGAAATGGTGCTACTGCAGGTGATGCAGGGTCAGATGTGAAGAGTAATAGTGAAAACCACACAAAGCACTGATAGATACAAACGCATATCATTTTATTTGTTATATGTAGGACTGTTGATTACAGGGTCTTTGTTTTCTTTGTAAACCAAAAACTACAGTGAAAGAAAAATAGAAAAAAGAAAAAAAAATTAGTTCCCTTGAAATGTATCAAGACCATTAAATGTTTTTAGTCCTAGAAGTTCTATAGTGCATTTAATGAGTTTTACAAATTAATCATGCTGGACTGAACCTTTGTGTTAGTACCCTTGTCAACAATCAGATGAGCAATCAAATTAATCATATTAGGCTGTGTGCTGATCAATGATCATGAACCATCATCTACCTACTTAATAAAAATGGAAACTTACCAAAGTCTATGGCAATGCAATGTGCTCTGGATGGTATATATATATATATATGGTTAGGTTGTTCAACTCTTAACAAAGTCTTGGTCAAGGAATGGAGAGGTTAGCATTGCAAAATGTGAGAAGAAGTTGACCTTTTTCTACCAATAAAGTGATAGCTAACTAGCTAGCTTCACGAATTTGGTATATCCTCACCTCTCATTTGAGTTTCCTTCCCTCAAAATAAGGGTTCTCTCATTTGAGTTTCCTTCCCTCAAAATAAAGGTTATTGGGTGTTGTAATAAGCTAGTCCTACGTTGAGTACTCTAAGATTAGTTGGGGAAAAAGTTAACATACCTCACGATAATCTAAAAGGAAAGGTTGGTTTCTTAAAAAAAAAAAAAAAAAAACTTTGTAGGCTGCCAAATAATTGACAGACATAGCTGCGATTAGCACAAGAAAGCGTGAACTATTATTGTTAATCAAAGAACAGAGACTTCAAAGGAGAGGGAAATAAAATTTGTAGTATGTGTTTGTTATATAGTTCAAATGTAACTTTCCAGAAGGAGTCATCTTAGGGACAAGTACCACAATATAGTAAGATAAAACAAATCCATTGGAGCTAATTTCAACGAACGAATTAAATCACCCACACATGTATGATTAATTATTATGAACTCGGACGATTGTTGAGACTAAGGTAATGTTTTTAAATATCTAATTTTACGAACCCAGACGACCTCGATATCGATAACGGCTTAGTCATAAAGGCGATGATATGGTTGTGTGAGTTAGGCATACGACCTCGATATCAATTTCTCATAATAGCCAAATGTCGGGCTATTGGTGGTCTCATTTCATAATCTCAAAGCTCGAGAGACTAGTTAACGCATTGGAGATCTTCTAAATCGGATGCTTGAACATCACGAATAAACAACCTAGGACTAAAGAGAACTAACACCAAATTGTCAAATAAATAAATAATTTTTTTTATTAATATAATCAAAATCACTTTTAATTACTAACGTCTGGCCTTTTATGGGTTTGAAAAAATAATATAATAAACTCCATTTAGAACTCCAACATCACTTATTAAACTTCTAATAAAAATAAGACACATAACTAGCTAGAATCCTAAGATAACTAAAATAACAAAAATCTTAAATATATTAATATACATAAAATTGTTAATTTCTTGATGTCTGCCCTTACTTCTATATGCCCATGTACCATCCTTATGATATTCACCAATGTTTTAAACCATGTCTACTCATTAGTCAGACAAGAGTTTAGATCTGCTTATTAAAAAAAAAAAAAAAAAAAAAAATCCAATTTTACGAGAAGAAAACATTCAACCAAACTTATCAATTTTTCAGGCAGTCAACTTTGTACTTGGGAGGTTTTCAATTCAAACTCTTGGAAGGAAAAGATTATGCTAAGAGATCACCCTTATAACGGCAGTTGCCGTAAACCTAATCGAAACCCGAAAAACTACTTAGTTTACTCTCTAACGTACACTACTACTTGGCTTGAGCTGAACAAGGTAGGTATAGACATCACTGCAAATCTACATCAATAATAGATAGTATACATACGGCAAGTTTTGTCTTGATATATGTACGAGATGAGGGACCTCTTCAATAATTCAATTTCCTTGCTCTTTTTTCTATTAATGATAGCCATCTTCTTGTATGGGACTTGGAAGTCAAAATGTGAGCTGCATGTGGTACCTGAAAAAGCACGTCACAGCTACTACACGCATTAATAACTAAACCACCTAAAAGTACTACTATACCGTAATTAAACCCAAATGCAAATTCATTCGTTTTGTCTCCATTTATGAGGTTAATTAAGGTACCTAATTAACTCTCATAAAATTGTTGAATTAAATTAGTAAGGAGAGAGTAAAAAAAACTTGAACATTAATAATTATTAAAAAAAAAATTGTTACACTTACAAATAATATGTCGTAAAGAAGCTCATAATTTTATCTTTTACTAGTTCATGTAATGATCTGCAACTGCATATACGTTTTTTTATTTTTCACATGATATCAGTCATCAAATGTGATAACTAATAATTCACATTTAAGTAACGTTAGTCTTACATGGAATCGAGGTGACTTTTTCAACTTTGATCTCCTCCATTCACAATACTCAAAATTGAAATTTCAATTATTAGATCTACCCATTGTTGGTATCCGCAGATATTGATTGACATATCGAATGGTGATATATGACCTCCAAATTAACGGGACTTTAATCAAGAAAAATGCTAGAATATTGACATATGAATGAGATTGGGCACTTGAAAGTCGTGTGATGCACCTCGAGATAGTCTTTTGCCTATGTCTCACGGTGTGCTCGGATGACTCCCACATGCCTATATTAGCTAGTAATGATGCGCGTTGATTGATGTCACCCTAGCACAACTTTTCAATCAATCATATCATGCACTATCATCTTATTCTTTCTTCAACAAAAATGAGCTCGTCACTAACTTATTTATCATAAAATGTTATATTGTTAAATATTTTAAAAAGTGTGTTAGATTTTTATTTTTTTTTGATGAATAGGTTTAATCAAGTCAAAAGTCCCTGTTTTTCCACCTCTAATTTCCCATAATCTATGGGTGTCCAACTCGAACCTTCACCTTGGGCTCAACATTGTTGGACCCATAAAATCATTTGAAGCCCGGCCCAAATCTAACTATAAGAATTTTGGAGATGGAGGGAGTTGGTGAAGTTCAATTTTGAGACTCAATACATTTTTCTCCAAATTTCATGTTTTGATACTTTGATAGCAACAGAGATTCTAGTCTTATTAGTGTTCCGATTTTGACTCAAAATTGTTCAAGCTCTCTCCTTCTCTGTTTAATCCTTGCTTCGATGCGATTGCTATGACTGCGCATTTCGCTGTTCCGAGAAGAATTCACTTCAAATTTCTTCCAACAACGCTCCCTTCATTCAAATCCATACCCTCATTTCAATTCCTTCAAAATCTCTTCTTTTCATCTTCTTCGTTGCTTGTGAACTACTATGACGACGACTACGCTCCTACCCATATCAATACCTTCGATTACGATTCCTTCTTCGCTTCTCTATTGGACCAATCGACCCACAACGCTCATCTTCGTCAAATTCATGCTCAGATCATTGTATCTGGTTCAAAAGAAAGCAACTTTCTTGCCACCAAATTCGTTCATGTTTGTTCAAATTTGGGTGAATTTGGGTATGCCCGTAAAGTGTTTGATGAAATTCCTGAACCAAATGTGTTTCTTTGGAATTCGATTATCCGATGTTACTCGAAACACAGTATGTTTAGCGAGTGTTTAAGACTGTATTCGAGAATGCAGATCGAAGGCGTGAGCCCCGACGGGTTTACTTTGCCTCATGTGCTTAAAGCTTGCAGTGGAGTGATGGGATTGGAAATGGGTAGGCGAGTACATGGTCAGATTTTTAGGCGCGGGTTTGAGTCGGATGTGTTTGTGCAGAATGGGCTTGTGGCATTGTATGCTAAGTGCGGCGTAATTGGGAAAGCGAGGCTTGTTTTTGATGTGTTGAATGATAGGACTATTGTTTCGTGGACATCGATCATTTCGGGATATGCCCATAATGGAAACCCGTTGGAGGCGTTGAGGATTTTTAGTCGAATGAGGGAGTTGGATGTTAAGCCTGATTGGATTGCTCTTGTGAGTATTCTTAGAGCTTACACTGATGTACATGACTTGGGGCAGGGTAAGTCTATTCAAGGATTGGTGATCAAGCTGGGGCTTGAGTTAGAGCAGGACGTACTTGTTGCGCTAACATCTATGTACTCAAAATGTGGGGAAGTGTGGACTGCTAGATTCTTGTTTGATCAGATGGAAAGGCCAGATATTGTTCTATGGAATGCAATGATATCGGGGTATGCGAAGAGTGGTTATGCTGATGAAGCTGTCGATCTTTTCTGCAGGATGATATCTGCCAATGTTAGACCAGATTCAATTACCTTACGATCGACAATCATAGCATGTGCTCAGGTTGGAGCACTTGAGTTAGCCAGATGGATGGATGATTACGTCGATAAAAGTATGTATAGGAATGATGTTCTGGTAAACACAGCCCTTATTGATATGTATGCAAAATGTGGTAATGTGGATTGTGCCCGTTCTGTGTTTGATCGCACTGCCGTGTAAGGATGTCGTGGTGTGGAGTGCTATGATATTGGGGTATGGATTGCATGGCCGAGGTTATGAAGCCATCGATACATTCAATGCAATGAAGTTGGCAGGCGTAAAACCAAACGATGTCACTTTTATTGGTCTCCTCTTGGCATGTAATCATTCGGGGCTTGTACAGGAAGGTTGGGAATACTTCCACCGGATGAAGGATTATGGGATTGAACCCAGGCACCAGCATTATGCTATTGTAGTTGACCTTCTTGGTCGTGCTGGTTATTTGAATGAGGCATATGAATTCATCTCAAGCATGCCCATTGAACCTGGTGTAACAGTGTGGGGTGCACTCTTAAGTGCGTGCAAGATTTATCGCAATGTGGCATTGGGAGAGTATGCGGCAGAGCGTGTGTTTTCATTAGAACCATTCAATGCAGGGCACTATGTTCAGCTTGCTAATCTATATGCTTCAGCTGGCATGTGGAGCCATGTAAGGAAGGTTAGAATTTTGATGAGAGAAAAAGGACTGAGCAAGGACTTGGGTTACAGTTTGATTGAGATCAATGGTAAACTACAAGCCTTCCGTGTCGGAGACAAGTCACATCCTAGATCCAGGGAGATCTTTGAGGAGCTGGAGAATCTAGAGAGAAGGTTGAAGGAGGCTGGTTTTGTCCCGGACACAGATTCCGTGTTGCATGACTTGAACAATGAGGATAAAGAGGAGATTCTTTGCAATCACAGTGAGAGACTAGCAATTGCTTTTGGCCTTATCAGCACACCGCCAGGGAGAACTCTTAGAATAACCAAGAATCTCCGTGCATGCGTGAATTGCCATTCAGCGACAAAGCTTATATCTAAGCTTGTAGGGAGGGAGATAGTTGTTAGGGATGCAAACCGCTTTCATCACTTTAAGGATGGTGTTTGTTCTTGCAAAGATTATTGGTGAGAAATCCCATCTTTCTAGGCTCTTACTTAAAAAATCAGGTCCGAAGGAGGAAGGCTATGCAGTCTCTTTCTCTGAAATATCTATTGGTAATCCTAAAGCTAGTGGGAGAGTTTAAGAATGGATGAAGCACATTTTCACATGTCATGGACCTCATGGTTAGTAATCCTGGACCGATATTAGGAAATAAATGAGTCTGCAGGTCATGACAAAAGCTGTGGAACCCAGTTTCTATTGACAATCTCAAGCAGCCCCAAGGCGAACCCAGTTTCTGTGCATTGAAAATATTCAGGAAGACATGTTGCGGCAAATTTCTTTTCCAAATACAAAGAGGAAGGTAAAAAATCTTCATATTTCAAGATGATTCTCTTCAAAGGAATCTTCACCCATCTTGATGTTTATATTGTTTAATCTTTCATTTAGGGTTGCATATACCCGACCTTCTTAGATGGATATATCTGTACAAAACATATTCTTGCTTCTTATGTAGGCTTACTTTGTTCTGATATCTTCTTCATTCTACCAAGTTGGAACTCTTAACAATAAAATAGGAAATATAATCTAGGTTCTAGTTCCTTGATTCCTAGTGATATGAAGGTTGTTTTAGTTATTGGAAAATAAATATTTTCGTTGCCAATTGCCATACAAAAATGTGTAGTAATGGCCTTACATATGGTGTATGCGTAAAGGATATAACCTTTATTTAGTCAATTTCTTTCTTTCTGTTTTATAGAGGAGAGCACTTGACTTGACAATTCGCTTCTTTGTTCTTTGCATGCAGTACACTTATTTGGTCATTGTTTTAAAGATGGAGACTGCTAATAAATGTAATGAGTTAGAGGTCTATATGTGGTTTGAGTGAAGAAATTTTTTCTTTGGGAACTCTGTGTAATTTCGTTGTAATAAATTTACAACTAATAATTTGACATCTAATAATTTGACATTGCAGGTTCCAAATGTTAATATACACAAGCCTCAAGTTGAGAACGTCTTGATACGACCACTCCTCATCCATTATTATTTATTCTTGGAAGTAAGTGTGTCTTTCTTTGTTTCCGGCTTTTATGTCTTTTTGAGTTGGCGTTTTATTTCCTGATCTATTAACCTCATGCAATTACCGACTTATGTGGAGTACCATAACTTTTTTTTTTTTCAATTTTGTCAAAATAGTGTAGAAGGAAAAGATTGATGTGGCTCACTGTACTAGTATGTACACTTTGCCACCAGAGTACACCTAATCACAGATGTATTGATGTATCTATCAGTCCCTAATTGTTTAAGAAAGAGTGCATTATCTGACCAATTTATGGATTTTTGGTTGGCCATTTACACATGTATAGGTAACCACAGTGATTTTTTTGGGTAGTTGAGAAATTTATGCTCTACCAATTTTCATGCAGAATGAAATATGGGCAGAGATAGTTGTGGTACTTTTGGGGCAATATGTAGTCAGATTTAAAGAGTGTGAGGATATTTAAGCACAAGGACCACATATTTATGATGCTGTTGCTACACTCTGGCATGTAAATAAATATGCATGCATATGTAGATGTGCATGATCTAAGGATCATTTGAAAGTTGTTGCTCTAAAGATGGTTGAGCAATCCTATCAATTGGATGCAATGTGGTTTCTCTTTAAGATTGAAGCTACATATTGTCAGAAGCTTTATATGATAGACATCATGATTAGGTTTTTTTGGTTCTAATGCCTCAACCATTATAGTTTTCGATTCTTGGCAGCAACCTGTTTCTTTATTTCTTTCATAAGTGAATTGACTATTTCTTTGGCATTGATTGTTAGATTTCTTGACTATAATCTGACATGTAATTCATTTCCTTAAGTTTTTTTACGCACAGAAGAACCCTTCGGAGTGGACAGCGAGACCTCCAATGACAGCGGGGAAGCAGGCAGGCAAAGCTGGAACTGCAGGTCATATATGATGAGTTGATGACAATTGGAGCTCAAGAGAAAGAGAGTGAATAATCAGACATAATTGAAGTGAATTGTGTATTGATGTGATTGTTGTATAATTTCACATAATTTCAGTAGTTGTTCTTGTCAATGCTTAGTTTGGATAAGATGTTCTTCATATAATTTCACTTGTATTGATGTCATTGTAGTAGTCTGTCAGATGAGAGACCACATTTGCTATGAAATTGTTCCAATTATGCACACAGTACAATGGCACAAATTCACTTATCAAGATAAGAGTGTGCCCCTCCATATTGGACTTGCTTAACAGAAATCAAGCCCACCACTCCACATTAAGCTCTCAGAATACCCACCATATTTACATGAAAATGGTCACTGTTTGGCTGGAATGAAAAAAAGAATGCTTAGACTTGCCCCCACCACAACTTCAAAATTTGTTAGATTCAAACAAATTTGTCAAAATCAAAGCAGCTTAGTTTTCAAACTCTAAGGTCCCTCTTGTGCATCATATCTGATAAAATCAGAGCCTGATTATGACAGAAACTATTGGAATATAGATTTGAGATTATCTTCTCAATTCATTAACTTATCAGGAATCTCCTTGACATGCTTTATTTAAGCCCACTTAGCACTAAAAATTAATAAAATTTCGCTTGGGTCCCTATCATGTTTCTTTCTTTGGTAGTTTAGTTGCAGTAGTACATTTTTCTTAGTACATTTTTCTTAGGTCCCTATACAATCCTGTGGTATAAAATCAATGTGAAGTAATAAATTATCGCATGGAGTTTTTATTTTTATTTTTATTTTTATTTGTATTTTTTGGCTCAATCTAGTATTCGAAAGTTTGTTGAGTTCGACTAATTTGATCCTGACTCAATTAGGTTTGTTCTGCACAAAGGTAACACTCGCTTATTATATGTTACTCCATTTGCGTTAACTGAAATCTCTACTTAAGGGACCTATCGTTGAACTACTCAGATTATATTTCAGTATTCATATTAATTATTATTTCGATTGAAGTATAAAGAGATAATTAAGAGTTGATAGTCTTATTTATGGAGATGGCCTAGAGAAATACGCGTGGCACAACAAAATTTAATAAAAACTGACAATTAAGTAGATAGGATTGGGTTGAGTGATTGGATTGGGTCGGCTTTCCCTCCAAGCCACAAAATCAAACCAATTACGATTAGAAAAGTCTGAAACTAGGCCATATCGACTTACCAAATAAAATTCGAATTTATCCTCACTATTTCAACGTTATTCTTTGCAAATTTAAGTAATTGTTTGGATGTTTAGTATTTTTGTTCTTCTTGGTATTGTGGTTGTTTAGCATTTAAATATGGTGATAATGCGCGGAGCTAGATAAGATGATAAATTATTAAGAATGAATTGGAAATAAAGAATATATAATCATATATTCAATCTTCTCAAATGTAGGTTTTTTTTTTTTTTTTTTTGGTTTACTTCTCAAATACCCCCTCTTTCCAAAAATATAAGTCATTTTGGTAAACTTCATTTCAAAAATATATGTCGTTTTATAAATTCAAAAGAGTATTTATACCTATTAAACCTATTTTACTTCTTATTTAATCAAGTATTTATACCCTCTTTACATAATTAAAGCACTTTATGTTTTTGGGTTAAGGGGTAGAAATGTAACTTAAATTAGTCATTAAAGTCATATTTAAAGCTTTCTTAATTTGTGTGTTTCTTCCAAAACGATCTATAATTTTGGATGGAGGGAATATAGTTTATGCACCTTAAAAGTTAAACCTAAATTAACGCTGCCAAGATTAAATTTGATGGGAAACTTTGCGATACTAAACGTACGATATTAATTAAGATAAGAGAGTTGAATAAATTATACATATTTAGTCATTTACTTATAGGTAATTAACGGGTTACTAAATAAAGTTTCATGGCATGAATATCTTTTTGGTTCGTATTATATAGCGGCTCAATTACATAAATAGATGCATACGTTGACAAAAAAAAAAATTCAAGATTTGCATATCTTCTAACAAGTTTTGCTTCAATCCTAGAGTGAGTCATCGACTAAAATGATGATTTATCTCTTCTTTTATGATGATGATAAATACACAATTCAATAATCACTCCACTGCATAGTTTGAAATTTATCAATCAACAACAATATTAAAAGCTCACCTAGAGTTAAGAAAAGCGGTTAGGGTTTGAAATATTAGTTATTTTTTTGTGATTCTTTAGTTAGAACCACCGCCAATCTTCTCTTTTGATCGAAAGATCGGCGGTGGTTCCAATAATAATTTTTATTTTATTTATACAATAAAAGTCGATCTATTCAGATCTGAGATGTTCAGTTTCTTTCGTCCTGCAACAGTTGTCAGATTCATCATTAACACCACTTGCCTCTCCTCCACACATGCATCTACTATCATTCAATTTCGTCCACACTTTTATATGCTTATGTATGGATTTGCGCTAATTGTTGGTTTGATATTTTCACTAGGTTTTCTTTTTTTATAAGTTGTTGCCTTCTCTTATTGAAAGTCTATTTTTATCTTCTCTCATTAGAAGTTTTTGTTCGTCTTCCCTTGTTAGAAGTTTTATTTTCCGTTATGGTTCTATTGTTGTAGATGCAAAAGACGAGCGTATAAGTTGCACATAAGTTTACAATCTTTCGCAATGTCAATTTGATCTTATCAATGAGTGTGAAAAACTGTTATTGATGTAATTTTATTGTTAAATAAGATGTAATAGCAATTTTTACGAATGAAAATATCTTTTCGTCAAAAAAAAAAAAAATAAAAATCTCAATCTCAAATAAATTTGTATCCGCTACACAAAAGAAACCTTTTTATTTTACTTGATTTAATACACGATGATATACATTCAAAATCTTTTAGATTTTTCTTCATCAATGCATCTCAAAAGGTCTATCCTCTTACACCTTCAAATTTCTTTAACTTCCACTAACCACTATAGTCTGTACCAAGTTTTCTAATAACTCGACATTATCTTTCCGTTTGTTTGATCATTCTTTTCTTGTTTTTGAAAATATTTGATGAACAATTGAAAAGAATTAAAGACAATAGGGGAAAAATAAATTAGTGTGGACACGTGTCAGTGGTGGAGTTGATGAGATAATTTCCCATGTCAGCACACCCTTTTAGGGACATCACCAACTCATATTATGACACGTTTATCCAAAACTCTGTCTAGCCTAGCGTATTATGTCCGCAATACCAGGTTTTATTCTTATTTTCTCCCAAACAAATACTCCACAGAACAACAAACCGTCAATCATTCGTCGATCACATCAACAACTCATCTAGATGACCATCTCATCGCCAAAATAATATATAACCTTTTCAAAGAAATCAGAAGTGTTGTTCTAGTTGGCAAAAAAACCAAAAAAAAAAAAAAAAAAAAAAAAAAAAAAGAACTCCCCCAATTTGTCCTTCAGATTTGATCCATTCCTTCAGATTCCAATCTTTCTAATGTGTGTTTGAAGGTAAGGAGTTTTGGGTATTTGTGAATTAGTTGCAGTGTTTGACGAATTGATGTATTGAATGGGGGTGTGATTGATTGGTTGATTTTGGAGTTGCAGGGTTTGGTTGGGGGGAGGAGGAGATGTTCCATAAGATAATCAAGCGCGGAAATCGAAAGGTTGCGAAGGGGGATCATGCAAATGAGGGTGTTTACGGATATGGGAATTCGGGGATGGTATCAACATCCAATGTGACTGTAAACCACGCCTCTCGGCCCGCGGCGGCGGCGGCGTCGGCGGCGGCGGTGGGGAATTCCCATCAACAGGCGACGCTGTCTGCGTCTCCCAGCATGATTGAGACCCTGCCATTGTTTAGGGACACCGCGGTGGCAGACCGGGCGGCGCTGTTCCTAAGAAAGTTGCAAATTTGCTGCATTTTGTTCGATTTCTCGGACCTGAAGATTGTGCGCGAGAGGGAGACGAAGAGGCAGACTCTTATGGAGCTTGTTGATTTCATACAGTCTGGTTCATGGAAGATGAATGAGGGCTGCCAGGAGGAGCTTATTAGGATGATCTCTGTTAACATATTCCGGTGCTTGCCTCCCGCCTCGCATGAGAATACGGGGGCGGATGCCGCCGACCCGGAAGAGGACGAGCCTTATCTCGATCCCTCCTGGCCTCATTTGCAAATTGTGTATGAGTTGCTTCTGAGGTATGTTGTGTCCTCGGATACAGACACTAAGATTGCCAAGCGATATATTGATCATTCGTTTGTTTTAAAACTACTTGACATGTTTGATTCCGAGGACCCTCGTGAGCGAGAGTATTTGAAGACTATTCTCCATAGAACTTATGGCAAGTTCATGGTACATCGCCCCTTTATAAGGAAGGCGATCAATAATATATTTTATCGATTTATATTTGAGACGGAGAGGCATAGTGGAATCAGTGAGCTTTTGGAGATTCTAGGGAGCATAATAAATGGATTCGCTTTACCCATGAAAGAGGAGCACAAGTTGTTTCTTGTTCGAGCACTTATTCCACTTCATAAGCCTAAAACTATTTCCTTGTATCATCAGCAATTGACATACTGCATTACCCAATTTGTCGAAAAGGATTACAAACTGGCAGATTGTGTCATTAGGGGTTTGTTGAAATACTGGCCACTCACTAATTGTCAGAAGGAGGTTCTCTTTATCGGAGAACTGGAAGAAGTTTTAGAGGCGACACAATCTGCAGAATTCCAGCGATGTATGGTTCCTCTTTTCAGACAGATTGGGCGTTGCCTTAACAGTTCTCATTTCCAGGTTTGGAATGATCTTATGATTAATTCAGTTGTTTCCCTTACATTATTGATTGCTGCTTTTCATTAAATCCTTTCTTGTTAAGCCAAATCCGCTTCTAAGTTTAATAACTAACTCATACTTGGTAAGGTTATTATTTATTCATATTGTTATTTTGATCGATACATCTAAATTAAAATCATATGTTGTTTATTGACATCTGCTTGTTAATCAAATGGTTAACCTAATCATTTTTGTCTCTTTTGTCATAAAATTTAGAATTGGTATTACTTTAAACTATTCCTTTCTTTAAGATGGTCTTAATCTATCTTGAGCATTATTCTTACGGTTTTTACCACAAAGTACTGTCTGTGTTTGAAAAATCAAATGGTTGGGCAGTCACCTCTAAAACCAAGTGATGTAGGGCTGATGTTCCTCCTCTCCTGCAAATTGGGCGCACTTGGTTGAGGCTCTGGGTGTTGCCCTTGGGAACAAATTAGTCAAGGGGGGCCATGAGACGTTAGTTCAAGTGCATGAACCTTTTATCTCAACATTTTATAAAGATGCTTTAGATCATTTTTGATTTCTCCCGTAGGCCGTGCTATTCTATCTAGAATACAGATTTTTTGCTTTATCGACTGTGTTGAAGCCAGAGTTCATCCAACACCGGTTTTGGACAGTATCTTTCCTTGTTACACCTGAAGGTACGAAAATACAGATGAAAGGGCGTGGAGCATTGTTTTCCAATAGTCCAAAAAATAGGTAGACCGTAGACTGGTGGCTGTAAGCAAACCTCTTTTGGAAAGAAAATAACTTTTCTAGAAACTTTTAGGTCTATCCAAGGGAATTGTAAGATTTGCCAATAACATTGTTGATTTTCTGATGTGGTGGAAGATTGGTGAGTTAATTTTTTTTAAAGGTTCGAGTGAGGTGATCACGTTGCCTTGCATGTGTAGGTTATAAGCGTGTTTCTCCTTTGGTTTTTGCATGTTGGCCTTTCCTTGTTTGGAAACCTGTCTTGATCATAGTCAATCAAGAGGGCTGCTTGTTTTGGCGCTCGTATGATCGCTTCCTACTATGTGAGATATGTAAGGTAGTTGTGTCGTGCATGAGTTATTTATGTATTTTTTTTTATGTATTGGGTCCTTTCACATGAAATACAATTTTGATTTCCTACCAAAAAAGAGCAAGAAAAATTAATGTGTTTGTGAGCCTTATCTAACACATTTAATTTCGATGCTCAAATTAGCTGAGAATATATATGGTATATAAGTTTGTACGTTGTGTCAGCATGGTATGATGTTCTCACAAGCTTCATTTGTTTCATGTAGTTCATGGTTCCACTTGCACCATGCCTGATAAAAAGAGAAATTATTCGCCTGGAATAGAATGAACGAGATTTTTATTTTATTTTTCTTTTGTTGTTCTGAATGTTTCTTACTTTTTCTTCAGTTTATGTTGCTATGTTAACTTTTAAGTTAGTAGGTACAGAACGAATTCAAAATCATCTTACTTGTTGCTGCTTCAGATTCAGTAGCAAGTTGACACCTTCCATAAGTAGCTGTTACATGACAATATATCCATCTGCATATTTTAAATATGCTTTTTCATTCTTGACACTTACAGATATAATAATGCATACTAAAGGTGGATAATCTACATCAGGATACTTTCCTTTGTTGTGTTGTAATAATTATGTTGAATTCCCTATGGTCGCTTAAATTTTATTTGGGTCTTGGCTAATTTCTAGTTCATGCGGCAGGTTGCAGAACGAGCCCTCTTTCTCTGGAACAATGATCATATTGTGAGCTTGATTGCGCAGAATCGTGCTGCCATTCTACCAATAATTTTTGAGCCACTAGAAAAGAACGTAAAAACCCACTGGAACCAAGCAGTTAATGGCTTGACGGGCAATGTCCGAAAGATGTTCTTGGAAATGGACAGCGAGTTGTTTGAAGAATGCGAAAGACAGTACTTGGAGAAAGAAGCCAAAGCCAAAGAGCTGGAAGAGAGGAGGGACTTGACATGGAAAAGACTAGAAGCAGTGGCAGCGGGCGAAGCGGATGGAGACGATATGGTGATTGCCAACTAATTAAACTCTAACCAGATGGGCAAACAACATTCATCCGGTCTTGGATATATAGGATTTACACTTCCACATGTTCTCTCCATTTTTGTTTGGTTGAAATTATTCTTTCTTTTTGTTCTTTGGCTCTATCAGTTGAAAAGTGTCAGAAAGAGAGAGTAATGAAAGGCATCGATTAATGTAATTTTTTTTAGAAATGTATCAATGTTGTTGCAGATTTTTCATGTTTTCGAAAGAATTTCTTTCGTTTTCTTTTTGATTCCTCTCCCCCATCCTTTGTGTACTCTCTCAATTTGGTGCAAATCATAAACGAGAGAAGCACTCTGATGATTCCGCTCGGCTCTGATCCCATCACTCCAGCTGTAGTTGGCTTTTGACACTCTTCAAACAATTCGTCGCCCATCTTCAAGAGCATCTTTCAGATTAACCAGCGGGTTCTTTTCTAGTGGCTAGAAAGGTACTGATAGAATTGCGGCAATAGGTAGTGATTTGAGTGTCATACTTTTGTTGCATGCATTTGCTACAGCCTACAAGGTTGTTGGAGTTCTTTAGATACACATTAAAATGAGGGTCTCCAACAACTTCTGACAAATGAGGCAGCAAAAGTGAGTATGCCCACTCAATATTTTTTCGAGATCAAATTACGTTCCTTTTTTTTTTTTTTTTTTTTTTTTTTAAGTTAGAATTATATTGCATTCTTTCTACAAAGAGTATTTTCTCCAAGAACTTCCACCAGAAATTGCTTGGAAACCTTTTTTTTCTGTAGTTGCTCGAAAATTATTAGCAGAATTGCAACAGGATCATGATATGATCCAATAGGTATATGATTAAATTATATAGCATTTCTTATCAAAAGAAAATTGTATAGCAATCATTCTAAAATAATTAGTGATCTCTCATACATTAAATTGAAGGCAAGTTTTTTCTTTTTTCTTTTATTTTGGCAGTGGCTTGAAAACTACAAGTAGAAAGAATGGTAGCACGATAGAATTGGTAAGATTAAGTTGCATAGTAGTTTTTTAAACAAGAATTCCAAAATTATTAGTAGTTCGACAGTTTGATCTTGTTTTTTTTTGAGCAATTCCAATATTATTATTAGAATGACAATATGATCTTATTTTATCATATAAACTATGAATTTTTATTTTATAGAAATGTTACCAAATTTTTTGTGATCTGTGATAGAAATGGAGTGCAACAAGTGTGATCTGTGATAGAAATATCCTTACCAAGTTAAAAGAAAAATTTTATAAGAACGTAATTAGGCCAACTATGCTCTATGGAAGTGAATGTAAGGTGATAAAACAACAATAATTATATAAAATGAACGTAGCAGAAATGAGAATGTTTAGATGAATATGTGTTAAAACTCATAAAGATAGAATAAGAAACACATAAATTCAAAGAAAAGTAGTAGTAGCACCAATTGACACAAAGAATAGGGAAAAAGCGGTTGCAGTGGTGGTGATTTGAACACTGCAAAAATGACCTACAAATGCTCTTACTAGAAAACTTGACTTAATATAAACTGACAAAATTTGACAAGGTTAGGGAAGACCGAAGTTAACTTAAGATGCGTTAATTAGGAGAGACTTGAATAGTTTGCAATGCTCACCATCAATTGCACAAAATCGAGCATAATGGAAGAGTTTGATCTATGCGAGTCGACTCCAATTAATTTGGGATTGAGGTTATGTTGTTGTTGTTACCAAATTTTCAAAAATCTTTAATAGAAATATTAGAAAATTTGTTGAAATATTAAAGACTATGATCTAGTTTTTTGTATCAGCTCCAAAATTATCAGTAAAAAGACAATCTAACCTTATTAGTGACTCGGTTTAAAAAAAAAAAAAAAAAAAAAAAAAAACTTTATTAGTGACTCAATAAATACTAGTTAGTAATTCTTAAAAAAAAAAGTAAACCGTAACAGAAATGCGGTGAGCGTGGATCGAACACGCGACCTTCAGATCTTCAGTCTGACGCTCTCCCAACTGAGCTATCCCCGCTTGGTTGCTAGCTTATTTAGCATTTATAATATACACTAAAACTAAAAGGGACCCACCAAATCCAAATTTCACTTCTCTTCTCCTCTCCATCTCTCTGTGCTAGAACAGAAACAGAGAAACAGAGAGACAGAGAGAGAAATGTCGAAGAAGAAGAAATCGCTCCAAAGCGAGGCCCCATGGAGGGCATCGCCGACCGGAAAACCAGTCCCCAAAATCCACCAGTCCCCAGTTCTCCGCGTCCCCCAAAACCCCACTACCGCTCACGCTCTCGCTCTCATCAAGCACACTGACCCAATCGGCCAGGGCCTGGCATTGGAGGCCAAGCTCGAAGCCGCCGGCCCCGACTGCCTTGTCCCCGGCCAGGTCACCCCCATTAGACTTCTGGGTCTCAAGGTCTTGTTCTCTGATTCTTTTATTTGATTTTGGTTGTGTAAAGTTTTGATTTTGTTGTTTTGTTGATGAATTCGATGGAAAAGCGCCACCTTTTTGTGGATTCTGGTTTCAATTTTGGGTTTTCTGGTGGTGTAGGTTTGGCCTATTGATGTCAATTTGGGGTTTTTGGAGCCCGTTAATCGAGAGCTCAAGAACATTGGGAAGGTAATAATTTGAACTTATCCAATTTGGTCTTTTTTTTTTGTTCGAACAGCCTTGGCCCCTCCTTATTTAGGCCCGACTAATCCCCCACGTGGGCTAGGAGGGCATACCTACCACTAACCCAAATGTTGGAGGAAAACAATGCAGTTGTAGTTGTTGGGAGTCGAACCTATCAACCTATCACCTCTGCCTCAGTCAAAGTACTAATGCGCTATTCGTAACCACTCCACTACACCCCTTGGGGGCTCCAATTTGTGTCTTTGAGTCTTTGCTTTGTGTAGAAGCTGAAAATGGGATTTTTGTGGTGTATTGAGAATTTATTAGTCTTAATGTGTGTAAAGGAATTTCTTGTTGCTCTTCGCGGTTGGTATAAGAAAAACTTAAAATTTCACTGGGTTTTATGGTTTAGGTAAATGTTTGCGACGAAAGAAGACAATTTGGTGATTTTTTGTTGTGAT
Organism: Stephania japonica; assembly: GCA_039657345.1. Classification (NCBI taxonomy): domain Eukaryota; kingdom Viridiplantae; phylum Streptophyta; class Magnoliopsida; order Ranunculales; family Menispermaceae; genus Stephania; species Stephania japonica. The sequence continues at coordinate 43,555,993 of CM077560.1, read as the reverse complement.
TTTGAAGGCTTAGTGATTGCATCAAGTTCGGACTGTATACATCGGATAATGTTGTAAGAATATATGTGTTTGTTATGTGTGAAATTCTCTTTTTTGTTGTGGAAGTGTTATTGCCGCTTTTACCTCTACAACAACCTGTGTTTCAGTTTACATGAATGATAACTATTTGTTTAGATAGGCATCTCGATTCATGTGTTGTTAACATATTAAACTAGAGCCCTTTCTTTAGTAATTTATTTTTCTCTTGTTGATTTCAGTGGCTTTGGCCTTCGGATATATCAAACCTTTTGGAGACCAATTATTAGGACCTTTTCTGCGTTTTGTAAGAAAGATTATGACTTTATCCATACCCTATCGTTGAAAAAGGAAGAAATGGTTTTATGCCATCCCCTTTTGTCTCTAGACAGTCATCAAACACATTAACACTCTCTAAGAATCATCTGTTAGTTACAACTTCAGAAGTGTTTCCAAGAAAATTCATTCTGATTTTAGAAGGTGTGTCATTGTGATGTTGTTCCTACCAAGTTAAAAGGAAAAATTTTTATAGGACTGCATTTAGGCCAGCTATACTTTATGGAAGTGAATGTTGGGCAGTAAAACAAAAACAACATAAAATGAACATAGCGGAAATGAGGTTGCTTAGGTATGTGTGTGATAAAACTTGTAAGGATAAAATAAGAAATACATAAATTCAAAGACAAGTAGGAGTAGCACCGATTGACACAAAGATTAGGGAAGGGCGGTTGCAGTGGTTTGGTCACCTGCAAAGACGGCCTACAAATGCACCCACTAGAAAACTTGACTCAATAAAAACTGAAGAAATTCGACGAGGTATGGGTAGACTGAAGTTAACTTGGGACGCATTAATTATGAGGGACTTGAATGGTTTGAAAAGCTCACCATAAATCGCACTGAATTGAGCACAATGGAAGGTTTGATCCTTATATCCGACCCCAATTAATTTGGAATTGAACACAATGGAAAGGTTGTTGTTGTTGTTGTTGTTGTTGTTGTTGTTGACGTTAGATAGCAACTGATTTACATTGGGATTACCAAAGGAGTATTTGCAAGCTGAATGATATACTGATAGATAGTATGATTGTTTAGTATGTGTAATATTTCTAATCAAAGTACATCTGTCCAGATAAACTTGGTTAAAGTACAATACCAAACCGATAGTTTGTGAAAGTAAATTGCAAGGATTCAATTTCTTTTTTAGTGGATCACTTAATGAGAGAATATGAAATCATGCTTTTTGTTTAATGGTGAAATGTGAACGAGGGATTGCTGCAATCTGCAATTATTATTCATATTTAAAGTTGGCTTGTTTTACATGGAGCGTAGTATTTGATACTGTCAAGATGAGATCCCAGTCCTAAAATCAGAGTGGTTTAATGTTACCTTCGTTACAAGTTTGAGTTCTTGTAAGTTTAATGACACTTCATTGGGATGAGAATAATGCGCATGCCAAGAACATGATGCATAGTTTTTTGTTTTTCGGTTTCATCATGTATAAAGTTTGCACACTCTTTGGCACTTGTTTCTACTCAAAGTAATAAAGTGATTTTCTCGCTTGCAGTTCATGGATTCGGCTTTGAACCTTATGAATGCATCATTTCAAGATCGGTAGTAAGCCCACCTGCTTGAAGCCATCAAAAGGAAGGAAGACTTGCAGCGTTTTGGACTAAAGTTTTAAGACACAGAACCTTGTGAGCCTGTTTTACAACATGCGCATGTACATTTTCATCAGTCAGGCATGGCGATTATAGAGTATCCCTATCTTCAATTTCCTGCTCTTGATATATGTATTAATGTTCACTCATGATGTGATAACTGAGATCTTATAAGGGTTTATAAACCAGAAGATTTTTCCGCCGATAAATATTTACTTGTTTGTTTTTGCTCAAATATTTGGTATTTCATGCTATGAAGAAATTTTATCTTTCAATGCTGCTATTTGAAATATGTTTGAAGTAAACAATAGGAACATATTTAAACTTTTGTCTTGTGTCAGATTATTCAAACTCAGCCATTAATCAAAACAATGAATTTCTATTGTGCCCCCGCATACATTGAGGAGCTGCAATTTTAAGTCACTGAATGACCTAAAACCTAATAGGGAATTTTTACTTGATAGATTACAGTGTTTTTTTTTTCCTTCTAAAAGAAAATCTTTTTTATTCTGTCATGTACCTGGTTTTGAATTCGTATATCACGTGGGAGTACTCTGAGACTGAAAATAGTTTTGAAGACCAAATCCAAGAATAGAAGATTAGGATTAGATTCAATCTTTGGTGATGACTTCACAGTTCTAGGCCAAAACGTCAGCCACCATGAACCAAGACATTAGATTTAGTATGAGAATAAGCTTATCTCTTCAAAAGGCCTAAATGGAATAAAATTTGAAGTCCTTTTTCACAGTACCAACCTGTATGACGTTACCTGAGGTAGACTGTCTTTTGTCACATAAAACCAACAATATAGACATTCTTTAGCCAGGAGAGATGTAGGAAACCATTGAGGGTATTTGAAGTGTTAGATGAATTTGTGTTTATTTTTTGAAGTAAAATAAGAAATTCCTTTGGTTCAATACAATCATTAACATAGGATCAAATATAGAATCAACTACCCTAATAAAAGTAAATTACTTCGCAGATCCTAAATGCTCAAAAGAACTTCCATAAAGTTGGCTTTGTAGAACTGCAACCATAATATTAAAACATTTTGACAAGCAGTGATTGCTCTCTTAACGTTTGTCTAAGACTTCTGGTTAGCTTTATTATTAAGCTGTAAATGGTGTTGTGGGTGGCTGAATTCATACGATGCAAGAGTATTTGAAGATTTTATTGATGAGAGATGCATTGACTATTAGAGAGGGGGACTATGGCGTCACGCTACAAACATCGAAAATGCCATATCTTTCTATCTCTTAAGTCATCCCTCTCCAATCATTCAGTTAAAAAACATCAACTAGTGGCATTTGATAGCGGAGGAAAAGAAAAGGTTGTATTATCAGAAGTAGTAGTAGTAGTAGTAGTAGTAACTGTAGTATTAGTAGAACACAAGTACAACCTCTGCAGAAAGAACAAAACAGAAATGGTGATGCAATGTAAGATACCACACTATCTTTGTCCTTGAAAAAAAAATATCTATATAGCCATCAGATGACCTAATTAAATCCATATGGGTTTGTTCAAACACCTAAATGGTGGAGTTCCCACAAATGAGTGATGTACAACTGTGCGGATACATCCGAGTTTAGGATCAGCTAGCCTCCTTTGCTTTGTCTCCATTGCTCCAATATAAATAGGTATCTTCAGCTCCCCAAATTTACCAAGATAGATGATAATGGCGTACGGAGCAGACTTGAAAGAAGGGAGCATGCGAAAGGGTCCTTGGCTCGAAGAAGAAGATGAGAGACTGGCTGCTTTCGTGGGCTTAATGGGAGAGCGGCGATGGGACACCATAGCAAAAGTATCAGGTATAGTCTGCAGAACTCATATATGTTTTTTTTTGTACAGCTTTTACTTGAAATCTCATACAATGCCTAATGAAATGTGAATTCCCCTGCAGGTCTTCGCAGAAGTGGGAAAAGCTGCAGGTTGCGATGGTTGAACTATTTGCGTCCTGATCTTAAGCACGGACAAATGACTGCTGAAGAGGAGTGCATGATCCTTCAACTTCACGGGCAATTGGGCAACAAGTAAGCAATTAATGTTGTTAGTTGTTAGGTCCTTGTACTTTCTAGACATTGGTTTCAATGGTAATCAGTAATATATGATGATATAAATGTGTTGTTAGGTGGTCAAAAATTGCGCGGAGTTTGCCAGGGAGAACTGACAATGAGATCAAGAACTATTGGAGAACTCATCTGAGAAAGAAAGTTCAAGTTCAAGAACATGGTGATTGATTGACCATCTCTTTTTTTTAGCTAATGTTAACTATACTAAAAAATGGCTGAAATATATTCTATATATGCATGTGCTATGCAGATAAACTGCAAAAAGAAATCAAGGATGCAATGAGTAAAGTGCAAGAGTTCTTAATGCAAGATGGTGATCATCTAAGCATTCAAGCTGCCAACTATAATTACATTGACTCAATGAAGGAAAACACGCTGACATCACCATTCGGATTCGGATTTCCAGATTACAACCCGTCTACTGCGTTGCCTTACGAAGCCAATTTTCACAAATTTATATCAGGTTCACTTGATTATCAGTTTGAGTTGAAATATCATGATGAGAGCAACTCCTTGAACACTTGGTTTTGCAATTCAACTTGGACTTCAGGAGATGCCAATAATGTTTTGGATTCCCATGGGAGCTTCTTCTGATAATGTAAAGCAGATGAAACCAAAATTAACTGTTGTAAAAGTAGACTTTGCAGATGTACTTAATTGTACAAATAAAGCAGCTTCGGCTGGCAAAACTATAGATTTAAGTTTTAATTTCACAAGGTGCAGAGATGATGGAGTGTTTGCATAAAGTTGGTATAGTTTTCTTTAGTAATGATTTGTGTGGGTATATTTATTTAACCAATCCCAACTTCTCTATAAGGTCCAAGTAAGAACCTTCTGAAAAAAGAAAAAATCCAAATCCTTACCTTTAAATTATTATATCAAAGGTGTTATTCCAACTACAAAAATGCAACTCTGTTGTCTTATCCATAAGATATGCATTAAGGAGACATGGATTCTTAATATTTGCTCATCCAATGAACATACGAAGATGCAATCCCTTTTGTAATTGTACTTTTCATGGTTAAAAAAAACACTCTTTTTTTCAACCTAGGTGTCAAACGACAACTTTTGCGCACTTCAAGACTAATCTTAGGGCTCTTAACGCATTTTTAAGAGCAACCTAATGGAAAACAAAAATTCATTAGACAAAATTTGCTATAACCTAATTTCGATCTCAAGTGTCTGAGTTTAAGAACAATCCAGGTATCCTATTAGACAGCCACTCTAGTCGACATATATGAAAAGACATTAGGTTAAATCAAAGAAAGCATGCACCTGTAATAATGCTGATAAATAATTGTTGATCCTCATATCTTTCCATTTTCGTTCCCTCACAACGGTCAACAAAAAAATTTGCCACCTTAACTTGATTTTCTAGTTCCATCACCAAGAGAATAATGAACTAATGAAGCTTCCCACCTTGAAGCATTTTATCCTAAACTGTCTTTTTTGGACCATTAATCTTTTTCTTTTTTTTTCAGGAAGCCAAATTATATATTAATAGCATCCAGAAAAACCTCTGGACTGGAGGGGGATTAATCCAAATACAGTTTTTCCTCACTGTGAGAGCAATTCCGGCAAGACTATGGACTTTGCCATTAAGATTCCTAGAAATGTATCAGAAATCAAAAGGATCCTTACTCTTAATCAAGGCCCTTACATCAAAGATAATAGGATCTAGATCACAACAAATAGAGATATGTGACGGCCCGTTCCTTAATCTAGGGCACTGTCCGACCTAATCTCGTAATTAAGCTCCAATCTTAGCCATGTAGGACTTAACTGCTAATTAGTAAACCTTTTTAACCTATTCTCCAAATTCCATGCGTTCAGGATAAGTATTACACTTGTCACATTATTATACAAACTTCAAAGTTAATTAAAACTTTTTAACAATTTACAAATTTAAGCGGAAGTCTTAATAGTTTATGTGGAAGCAATATATTAAATCCTAAGTGTGGAAACCAAGAAGTAACGATTACATGATATATATAACAAAGTGGAAAATATAAACAATGTGAAAGTCATAAAAGGTCGGGAAACTATCGCTTAACTCAATATACAAGCCAACAGTATCAAAAGACGTAATAACAATAATAATACAAAATATAAAAAAACCTACAAGTCTGGACAGTATTGTGCTTGAGGCTCAAAGGTAGTTGACAACCTTCTCCTTGCACGGTTTACTGCTCGACGGATTTGCACCCATCGTCATAAAAAAGACGGTGAGTAAAAAATATAATAGTAACTCCCATTGATATATGTATTCACATTTTCGAAAGAAAGAACAGTATTTAAAAACATAATATGTAGCCAAGAAATTTCTCTAAATAAAGTATGCTAGAAAATACCGGATATACAAGAATGAGACTGACATAGGCTAAGCAGTAATGATCTAGGTCCGGTCGGTCGTGAGTTACAACACGTCAACCGTATTCCACTATCGTAGGGCGTGAGCTCTCTCAAACGTCTCATAATTATCCATAATTGTCAATTCTCGCCGATCACCCCAGTTCATTACGCCGTGTGTCAAGCGAGTGTAGTGGAGAGCGTCAACATCCTGAAGTCCAATGACCCCGTGTGTCACTCGTCTCTATTTAGTACAATGGACCACATATTTTAAAGTTACTTTTGTTTTCAAGAAAGACTTGGACTTGAAGTTTAATACAAGTCTAAGTGCTATGCAAAGCACACAAACCAAGAATACAATATCCATAAGTCATAACAAAACAAACTTTCCTAATAGCATGCTATTTATCGATCAAGAACCATTAACACAACAAGGAAGACAATAGGTATATCAATGGAATCAATGAAAATTGAAACAATGCAATATCATGAAACCAAAGCTCAACAAGTGAGGAACATAACCAATATCATAATAACAGAATACTGTGGCAATTATAGTCATAATAGACAACGAGACAATGATATTATGGAATGAAATGTAAATACAAATTTTAACGAGGTTACTCACTTGTTCACGCAAAGCTCCTAGCTATTTTCGATCTTCGGACACCTAAACTTGTGCACCTGGACTTTCGGAACACTTCCCCAGGCTCCTGGGGTGTTTAGACATGTATTATGATGATTTTAGGTCGCTTAATATGTGTTTAGGTTAGTGGTCAGGGCCTTAGATTGTCGTAGGAAAGTGAAGGGGAATTGTAGAAATCTTGCTGCCCATAACACCTCACTAGGAGCAGAAACCCAGAAAATTTGCAACTGATTTTTTAGTTTCCCAACTTGGGACTCTCCTCCTTCTTCCTCCCTGTTAGAGTAAATCATTAATTTACTATGTTGTAAGTTTTATTTACTGCTTTATGTGTAATCACGTGCTCTGCACGAGACTCTTGATATATATATATAGAATGTGGGCTGTGAGAGAGATTGAACTCTCTCTCTCTCTCAGTTTTACTGATTTCTTTCTCTCCAAGTTTTCGTCTCCACAACAAAACTAGGGTTTTGCTATTCTGTCAACATGGTATCAGAGCAACGAAGGCTCATGCCGTGATCATTCCGAGATCACCATCACCACCGTGATCGTTCCAAGATCACCACCACCACCGGAGTAAAGGTAGCGGTCATTCAAACTGTGACGGTTTCTGAGATGGCGGATGATCAGACTACTCCCTTCTTCAGATCTGGTTTAAGAGAGGTTGAATCGGGATCGATGGTGACCGAATCTACATCTGGTTCATCAGGATCTACCACACAATATCCGGCGATGACCCCTTTCGATAACTCTCTTAACCAAATCGTGTCTATGAAGTTAGATCGTACTAATTTCTTGAGTCTGGAAGGCTATGGTTCTACCGATCTTCCGAGGGTGCCGTCTAGATGGACATCTGCTAGGAACGTTGAAGAGTCCGCCGAAGTTCTTACCAGAGTCAAGCGATCCAAATCCTTCATACGAAGACTGGTATGGAAAGGATCAGTTCTGTCTTGGATGGCTCATCAACGCGATGTCCAACGAGATTGCTCATGCAGTGGTTGGTGCTAACTCTGCTCATGAAGCATGGAGAAGGATTGAAGAACAATGTGGATCTCACAACCGGGCTCAAGTTCAAGTGTATAGACGAAAGATTCAGAATACAAAGAAAGGGGCTATGACGATGTCTGAGTTCCTACTCAAAATGAAGGAGATGGCCGATTTCCTTGCAACAACAGGTTCTCCTGTCTCTGATGACGATCTTGTGTCAAACACTCTTGCTGGACTAGATGGTGAGTATCTACCGATTATTTCAGTTTTACAAGAGAAGGAATCCCTAAGATGGACAAAATTACAGGCATCTCTACTGAGTTTTGAGATGACTTTAACTCAGTTCCATGGTCTCAACAGTATGTGTTCCTTGTCTATCCAAGATACAACACAATCAGTGAATTCTGCAGAGATTAAGCAAGTTCCAGGTGGTTCACAAACTCAACAATCAAATAGTGGTGGTCGTGGCTCAAACAATCGCAATCGTGGTGGTCGTAGTCGTGGACGATGGGGCTTTCGGTCACAGAATAGTAATAAACTGACATGCCAAATATGTGGGAAGTTCGGACATTCTGCTGCAGTCAGTTACTTCAGACAGGACATGAAATATATGGGAGCTCCGACTGCTCAAACCCAACAGGGTGCACCATCACAACAACCTGCGTTTCAACTCGACGCCTCTTCGGACTGCTCATCCACCACCAAATACCTTCTATGCTGCCTCTGAACTAGGTTCGGATACTTCATGGTATGCAGACAGTGGTGCTACATCTCATATCACTTCAGACCCATCTCAGTTGCATAATTGCATGCCCTATCAAGGTAACAACTCTCTGACTATTGGTAATGGACATTCTCTCTCTATATCTCGGTATTGATGTTTACCGCAACAAAGGTGCCGTCTTCTAGCTCGAGTCTGTCGTTTCGAATACATTATGTGTGCCTCAGATTCAGAAAAATTTATTGAGTGTGTCTCAAATGGCTCGTGAGAATAATGTTCTAATCGAATTTTATGCTCGTGATTGTTTTGTGAAGGATATCAGAACTAGGAAGGTTTTGCTTCATGGTACTCTCCACAATGGTTTGTATCGATTCTTTGGACCTCATTCCCTTTCTCACGATACCGCTTTAGTTGCTTTCAATAAGAATTTGCTCGCATTATGGCATTCAGTATCGGGACATCTGCACACAATGCATTGCGAAGGTGTTACGGTTGGTGAATGTGTCCAATAAGTCTTTTGAATTTTGTTCAAGCTGTCCTTTAGGTAAGAGTCATGCCTTACCTTTTCAGTTGTCTACCCACCATTCCTCGAGTGTTTTGGATCTCATTCACACTGATGTTTGGGGTCCTTCTCATGTATTGTCTACTGGTGGTTTTCTTTACTATGTGCACTTCATGGACGATTATACACGATTTACGTGGATTTATCCATTGAAGGCCAAATCTGATGTTTTCAACGCTTTTCTGCATTTTAAAAAGTTGGTTGAAAATTTGTTTTCTACACGCATCAAGAAGGTTCAATCAGATTGGGGAGGGGAGTATAGGTCCCTGAAGCCATTTCTAGACTCTTGTGGTATTGTTTTTCAACACTCTTGTCCACATATTCATGAACAGAATGGAAGAGCTGAACGTAAACATCGTCACATTGTTGACATGTGTTTAACATTGTTAGCTCATAGTCAATTACCCTATAAATACTGGTGGGATGCATGTGAAACAACAGTTTTTCTTATCAATAGACTTCCATCTAGAGTGTTGCAGGGTCAGTCTCCTTACGAGAAGTTGTATGGGCGTCCACCGATTATTCGATTTTAAGAGTGTTTGGGTGCCTCTGTTTTCCATACTTACGACCATATAATGCCCATAAACTGCAGTTTCGTTCTGAGAAATGTCTCTTCTTGGGGTACAGTTCATCTCACAAAGGCTACAAATGTCTTCATAAATCTGGAAGAGTTTTTATCACTCGTCATGTATTATTTAATGAAGATGAGTTTCCTTACTCTTCTCTCTTTTCTTCATCATTATTGCCTGATGGATCAGGTGGATCGTCACTGGTCAATCTTCCAGTTCCACAGTTCACAACTAATGGCCCATCTCTTCAATCTGTATCCTCGACATCTAGAGCCCATACATCTGGTTCAACCCCTTCCTCTGTTCATGAAAGGTCTTCTGTTGCTTTACCTATATCTGAGTCCTCTCCTCAGTCTGATACTACACCTTCTTCTGATGTACTTAATAACAAAAATTTGGGAAATTCGACAACTGTCCCTTCTGTAACAGAAGGTGATCCTGTTGTCACAGTTGAATCTGAGGCACCACAAAATGTTCATCTAATGATCACTCGAGCTAAGGATGGTATTTCTAAGAAAAAGGCTTTTGTAGCAACCACTTCTGTGTCTGAGGATATTCCTCAATCTGTGGACATGGCACTCAAGGATCCTAAATGGAGAGAGGCCATGGAAACTGAGTATAGAGCACTTATTAAGAATGGCACATGGTCGTTGGTACCTGCTCACTCGTCTCAGAATGTTGTTGATAATAAGTGGATTTTTACAGTTAAAAAGAATTCTGATGGCTCAATAAATCGATACAAAGCTAGATTAGTGGCTCGAGGCTTCAAACAGCTTGCTTAGGTATCGATTTCGATGAGACATTTAGTCCAGTAGTACAGGCCTCCACAATTCGTATTATTTTATCGATTGCTATTCAATTTGGTTGGTCGATTCGTCAGCTTGATATTCATAATGCCTTTTTAAATGGGTCATTGATTGAGGATGTCTATACAAACCAACCTCGAGGATTTATTGATAGTTCAGTTCCTAACTATGTTTGTAAACTTCATAAAGCACTTTATGGTCTTCGTCAAGCTCCTCGTGCTTGGTTTGATAGACTGCGATCCACTTTACTGTCATGGGGTTTTTTAAATTCTAAGGTTGATAACTCTGTCTTTATTTTTTGATCTTCTTCGGTTGTTTTATATATTTTGGTTTACGTCGACGATATTATTGTCACTGGTTCGAATTTTGAACACATTCAACAGTTTGTCTCCAAATTAAATGCTTCGTTTGCTTTAAAAGATATTGGTGATTTAAACTTATTTTTGGGGATGGAGGCTAGGCGTGATACTACTGGACTGTTTCTCACTCAAACAGCCTATATAAAACAATTACTTCAAAAAGGAGGCATGCTCCAGGCTAAGATTGTTGATACTCCTGCGTTAGTGAGCAAGCCTCTCTTTTCTGATACATCTCCTCCGTTTACGGATGCTACGTTATATCGTAGTTTGCTTGGTGGTTTGCAATATCTGGTTAACACTAGACCAGATATTGCATTTATTGTTAATAAGTTGAGTCAATTTCAGAGTTGTCCGACTATTATGCACTGGCAGGCGCCGAAGAGGGTCTTACGTTATCTGAAAGGTACAGCTGATTGGGGTATTTGGTTTAGACCTAGTACACACATGTTTCTCACTGGTTTTTCTGATGCAGATTGGGCGGCATCTCCTGATGATGGGCGATCTGTTTCGGGGTTTGCTGTCTTTCTTGGCTCAAATTTGATATCTTGGCAGTCCAAGAAACAACACGTTGTTGCCAGATCCAGTACTGAGTCCGAGTATAGAGCATTGGCACAAGTCTCGGCAGAGATTAGATGGATACAATCGCTGCTGTCTGAACTTCGGTTCTCTCTTCCTACTGCTCCAGTTGTATGGTGTGACAATATTTCTGCTCAAGCTTTGGCTCATAATCCTGTCTATCATGCTAGGACCAAACATATTGAATTGGACATACATTATGTGAGAGATAAGGTGTTGGCAGGTCAGATCTCTATTCATCATGTACCTAGTAATGATCAAATTGCGGATGGATTCACCAAAGCTCTTGCTGCTTCTTGTTTTTCTTTTCTTAGGAACAAACTTGGTGTCGTTACTCTCCCCCTTCGTTTGAGGGGGGATGTTAGAGTAAATCATTAATTTACTATGTTGTAAGTTTTATTTACTGCTTTATGATGTGTAATCACGTGCTCTGCACGAGACTCTTGATATATATATATATATATATATATATATATATATATATGTGGGCTGTGAGAGAGATTGAACTCTTTCTCTTAGTTTTACTGATTTCTTTCTCTCCAAGTTTTCATCTCCACAACAAAACTAGGGTTTTGCTATTCTGTCAACACTCCCCTAGACCTTGTTCCCCTCCACCAAGGTCTAGTACATCCTCCTCTAACAAACATACACTAGACACTTCGATATATCAACATTCAAACATTAAATTAAATGGATTAATCATACATTTCATCAAAATTTGGGAAAGAACACAAAAGTTTCAAAAGGACACAACATGATGAAATCAAAATTGATTTTCAAAACACTTGATGCTATCCCAAGCGATTTTTAATAAGGAATTCGAAAATGAAGTTAGATTTTACAGACAAGCTTGTTTTAAAACCCAAAAATCAGAATTTCATAATCATGCAAAAACCTCCAAATTTGTCCAACTTGTGAAAATCCAAAAATTAGAGCTTAGGAATACCATTGATGCTTCAAAATGATTTAAAGCACCATGAAAAACACTTTATAACATGTTGCACACAAAATCCCTTTGATTTATACTCAAAAACCTATGAATCTTGAATGCATTGGGTTGTAAAAACCTTACCTAAACTAGGGCTTTGATTGCTCCTAGTTGTTTGATGATTTTGATGGCTTGAGCTCCTAGATTTCTCTCTAATTCTTGTTGATTTCAAGTCACTCTAACCCCTTCTTTTGTTTGGAACACATGCATGAAGTGAACAAAAATGATCTAAAGTGTGGTATATATACTTGGTGTTCATCAAATGTGCACCTCCATTCTTCTAAATGTCAATCTAATAGTCTCAAAAAACTCCTAACTCCATTAGTTTCCAGCCAACTAACTCTCATTTTGACACAAAATTCATGGGAGTGTGTGTTAGTACAAATCTCAAGGCAAATTTGTGTTATTAAATTTTTATTTGAACTATAGGACTTTCCTTTTTGATTTGCATTTAAATGGAACCATAGGTTATGTAATGAGTCATTTAAACCTTATTACAATAAATTGGGACTTACCAAATGGTTAGCTACCTGGTCCCACGACTCGTACGCAACTCGAGGCGCGTCACCCTGGCGTCTCAATGCCTATAACTGCATGAACTGACTTCAATAGTCTACACAATTACATAACACTAAGCATACATCACAACAAATATAAAATATACCTCGGCCACGTGCCTTGGTCGGTGTGTATATCTCGCTCGGGTCTCACGTCACTGGTTGATTAAGGATTAAAACAAGGATTAGAAATTTGGGCCATGACAAGATAGTAGAATTCAGCGAGTCGATAACCAGCTTAGCATCCGAGTAGAGTCTTGATATTTCATCATACTGCACTCAGTTCCTCACTGCTTCAAGGATGGCTCGAGCTTCCGCGATTTCAACTGAAGGTGTACAACCCAAAAAGTTACCCCTGCCTTAACTACTCGATTTGATCTCGATACAAGGACCCAACCAATACATGTATCTCCTAAACCTGGTAATCTTGATGCATTAACATAGATAGTAAGGTTTTCATTCTGTTGAATATGTGTGACGGCTCCAAATTCTCAATGCATTTGGATACGCCCGACCTAGGCCCGTGTAGTCCCGAGTCGGTACTCAGCGAGCCTGACGAGCCTAGTCAGCCTTCAATTAATCAATTTAACAGTTTATGAAAGAGTTATTGCAAGTTATACGTAGCGGAAAAGTAAACTAACTAAACAATATAGGAAATAACTCAATCAAACGAAAATCAGGAATCTATATATGTGGAAAACCCCGATATGTTCATGTTCAAGTGAGAATAACAAACTCATGGTATCCATCTCAAAAATGATCCCCAGTTGAATAACCAAAATCGTATATATAAAACATCATATAATCAACAATAAACTTAAACCTACTCCAAGGTTCCTCAAGTCCAGTCGCTCACAAAAAGTCTCATTGGCAAGGTTCCTTGCCTCTACTGCACTCTGCTATATCTACACCCACCGTCACAAACTAGACAGTGAGTAACTGAGAGAAATTGAAAGTAATGCCAGAAGAATTTCACAGTAATTCATGAATATTAAGTAAAGCAGTCTAAATATCATGCGGTAATTGAACGATAGGAATGTAAATAGATCAAAGTGCATGATAAGAAGACTGAAATGATAGCAATCGAATACATGCGTGTTCTAAGAGTCAAAAGAGGGCCATAAGCGGTCAAAATCCACAACAATCACCATAACAATCCAGTGCCCAGGTTCACACGACACTAGGGGTGGTCAGGCATTCCTGTAGAGAGTGGCTTGCATTTCCTCAACTAATGCGGGCCACATGACACCTTCACAATTCAGTACCCAGGTTCACGCAACACTGTGGGTAGCAATAATTCCGATAGGAAATACCCAAGTTTCCCTAACCAGTGTGGGCCACATGATACTATATCGACATGTTTACGCCAAGAACACATATACCAACCAAATAAGGGAATTTGAATGCCAATAAGGGATAATAGCAAGCATAGCAATAAATGATAATGAATAACATGAGACTTTCTTACTGGCTTACTAACATACATAGGCACGTAGGCGAGTGTACTTACCTGACAACGCAACCCGCGTAACAACATTCCCGCGAATTCTAACGTGTATTTCGAGTTTTCTGTTACCTGACAAGGTCGAAAACTCGTGTTAATAGGTCAAGTCGTTAACTAAACCTAGGTTGAATCCTTAGTATTTTCCCAGTGTTTTTAAAGACTCGACAGCTCGATAAATCAATCGATAAGTCGATCAGAAACTCAATGAAAACACGACTCTCTTGGATTTTGAAATCATAACATGTATAAGCCTCATCACGAATCATAGGCTCGGCTCAGTAATTAATAGGTCACGCTATAGCCTCTAGGATCGACGGCGTGATCACGACATCACTATCGTTCCACAACGTGAAACACAATCACGACTCAACAGGAAACTCAACATGACTATACACCAGCGAGTATGGAACCTCACAGGTTTGGTCCAACATCCGTAGAGTGCCAACATGGCATGGAAAGGTCATGCGCATGCCTTACGTCACGTCAACGACTACTAGACGCGATAGAAATAACCTACGCATAACTTTGCCATTGCAACGACTCTTCACCATCAATGTGGACGCTCTGGGAGTTATAGGACAGACACGAAGGTTTTGGTGTGATCCCCGATGCTCCTTTAGTCATGGCGTCCGATGGCTGTGCCGACCATACACGATGGTTTGCGACGAGACATGCAACAAATACATCACATGAAATGACGCTCACCAAGTTCACCACCGTTAATAGAGACACTCCGGGGCTGTGAGACATCATGATGGATATGGCAAGGTCTCCGAAATCCCCCTATGTCCTCGCGTCGACGACAGCGCCGCCATGATGGTGGTTTCCGGCGACAAAAGTACAATACACTTACAATGTATGAATGACATAAACCAACAACAACGTCGTTGTTTTGGGCACTTTGGAGTTTGTGAGGCTCTAACCACAGTTGGGTATAGTCCCTGACAACCCCCCACAAGAGGTGGTCCGGCCAGCAGTGCCGCCAGTTGTGGTGTTTTCCAGCGAGGACACTAAACAACCCAAAACAGTTGGAAAATTAACAAAACACAACACCTAACTACCACCGCTGTTATGGACCATTCCGGGAGCTGTGAGACACAAGCATCTGTTTAGCATGGTCTCTGATGTCCCCAGTCACAGTGGTCCAGCGGCGGCGCCTCCCAGTTCAACCAAACTCCGACGAGACCATAAAACAGTAATGTCTACAACATGGATCTACACAACTATTGTTACAACCCAGGGGTTCTCTGGGAACATGTGGGTGTTGGAGGACATTCACAGACCATCCCCACCACCAAAACCCACCGAAGCAGTGGCCAGACACGGCGGCACAGTCGCCAAACATGAAAACAATGTGTGAACAGTGAGGCGAAACATGGTATTTACTCTGCATGTGCTGTAAAGGAGAATGCTCGGGGACGGTCAGGACTTCGGTGAGCCACCGTGCGTCGTCCACGAGAGAGAGAGAGAGAGAGAGAGAGAGAGAGAGAGAGAAAGAACCTACCCTAACTCCGGCGAGCTGAGGGACCCCCGACGAGGTCCGGCCACCCCAAGACCACTGTGGGTCGATGGCTTGCCCACCAAAGAAAGGAGAGAGAAAAGGGAGAGGAAAAAAGAAAGAGAGATCGGTTAGAGAGGGAGAGAGCATGACGGAGCTTCGGTGAGCAGGGGGATCTCCGGTCGAGGGTCGGTTATCAGGGGGCTTGGTTGTGAGGGAGAGGAGGATCGGTGATGAGAGAGAGAAAGAGATCGGTTGGTGAGAGAGGAGAGGTAAAAAATGGGATATATATAGAAAATGAGGTTGTGAATAGTAGATGAATAGTAAAGTGGGTGTGTGTTGTCCCATTTATAGCCCTTCATTTTCATCTCAACATACACATGCATCTCGAGGTTAATCCCATGGCTCTTCAAATCAGAGTTGTGTCACTTTAACAATCTCTATCCCATAGCTTGTATGTCGCGTAGCTATCTAACTCCCCGTGTCCAAACAACGTTCTTTGGTCCGGTTCTCCTCGTCACGCCTTGTTTCTTCAAATAATTATTTAAATTATCCAATAATTCATTTATTTGTATTTTTTAACTGTGTTTTACTCCCCCGTTTACCTAGGCGAAGACTCACTCAGACTAGGGGTGGGCAAACCGCGGTTTGGTTTAGAAAACCACCAAACCGCGACCAAACCAGGGTCTACGGTTTGGTGATTTTCCAAACCGCAACCAAACCGCAGATCACCAAAACCGCACCAAACCGAACCGCGGTTTGGTCGGTTTGGTTTCGCGATTTTCATGCAATTTATTTTCAGGACAAAAAAAAACAGCAAGCAAAAAAAAAACAGCAAGCCAAAAAAAAAAACAGCAAGCCAAAAAAAAAAAGAAGCAAAAATGAAAAAACAAGAAGCCAAAATGAAAAAAAAGCAAGCAAAAAATGCCCTCAGTTTGGTTTGTATTTACCAAGATGTGAGATTTGTGGTTTTTTTTTTAATTTTTATGGTTTTTGGTTTGTATTTACCAAAATGCCCTCGGTTTGGTTAAACCACGGTTTTCTCAAAATGAAAACCGCGACCAAACCGCGAATCTGCGGTTTGGTCGTTTTCCAAACCGCGACCAAACCGCGAGCTTCAAAAACCAAACCAAACCATGCGGTTTGGTCGGTTTGGGCGGTTTGGGCGATTTTTTGAAAACCGCTGCCCACCCCTAACTCAGACTAATATTCGCCTGAATGGCTCGAGACCCGTAATGGAATACAATACTAATACACACATCACGAAAACATAAAATCACCTCAGTGTCGATTCCCGAAGTTCGAAATGCTTTCTAGTATCACGTTGCTGAGTAACAGTCCTAACCAGTGCAACACTAGTCGGATTAAAGTTGAGGGTTGTTACAATATGTAAGTGTTGATCGATGCCTTCTTAACTAATAGTCCACCACGCCTCTGTATAGTTCTGGACTTGCAGTGAGGTGCACTTGATAATGGTTTCTGGTCCCTGCATTACAATGCAAAAAACATAGTTGTTTTTATTTTTCCACAAGTACCAAGAGGCAAATTCACACCACTGTAGTATCTCTTTGTCGTTTTCCAACTTTTGGGTCATATCAAAAAGCTTCTTCTAAAACCCTTCCACAACCCTTCCACATTCAAATCCTCCCAATACCTAATTTTTAGACTCGGTGGAGTGTCGAACCAGAATTCTTGAGCAAAGTCATAACGAAAAAGGACATGAAGCGAGATTCTTCTTTTTTAAAGCAAAAAACACAGAGAGGGTCAGCTATCAACTTATGTTTCCAAAGTGGTTTTCTTGTTGGTAAAACATCCTGAATAGCCCGCCATATGAAAAATAAGATTTTCCTCTGAACATCAATTCTTCAAATGTCCTTCCAGAGCTTGTTGTCACCATTATCAACACTAGGATCCTCTTTTGACAAGCCTCCTTAATGATCTTCTCTATTCAATTGGAATGCGAGATTATAAGCCGATTTAACAAAAAAATCCCAAATTTCTCGTAGTGCCATATCAATATATCTTCACAACCCTCCCTACTGACTAGGGTGGACAGTATGTACCTTGCCTCCACATAATTGAAGATATCTAAAATTTTTTGCTGATCCCATTGTCTGGTTGAAAGATTAATAAGATCTCTAACAAAAAATAAACCTTACCTCCGAGGTGACCACAACTTAGCACTTTCCTTTTTTGAAGCCAGAAATCTTCCCATATTTTTGCTTTTTTCCATTGCCGATTCTCCACCTTAACCAATGCTTCATCAATTCTCTACCTTCTAGGATCCCTTGCCATGCTCAAGAAGGTCGATTTCCTTTTTTAGCTAACATAGAATCCTCACCCATAAAATATTTGCATCTTAGGAAATTCACCAGTAGGTGATTCTCCCCCAACACGAGTCTCCATGCTTGTTTTGTAAGGAAACTTTTGTTGAATAAAGCCAAGTCTCTAAACCTCAATCCTCCTATTCCTTTCGGTTTTGCCATATTTCTCCAGGAACACCAGTGAACCCCACTCTCATTGCTTGAATCTCTTTACTATCTCATTAATAATTCCTTTGGGCAAGAGCAAAATTGACATATGATGATTAGGAATTGTTTGTGCCATAACCTTGAGAAGAACTTCCTTTCCAGCAGGTGATAGAAATCTCTCCTTCCATGTAATTGATTTCTTCATTAACTTCTTAACAATGCCTTGGCAAAGTTGTTTTCTTGAATGTCCCTCCATTAGGTGAATGTGACGGCCCCAATTTCCCCGTGCAATTGGGTACGCCCGGCCTAGACCTGTACAAGCCTCGAGTTATCACTCGACAACCTGACGAGCCTAGTCAGCCTCATTTTTTCTCAATTTAGCAATTTATGAAAGAGTTATTGCAATAATACACAGCGGAAGACTAAACAGTAAATAACAAGGGGAAATAACTCAATCAAAGGGAAATTCGAAATTCTATAATGTGGAAAAACCCCAGGTATTCATGTACCATTCGATAAACATATATACATAATACCAGTCTCACCAAAACACCAAGTTCTATAATCCCAAAAATATAAGTAAGAAATGATATACAAAAGAGCAAAAACATAAAACCTACTCTAGGGTTCCTCAAGTCCAAATTACTCATATAAATTCTCCTAGGTGAGGTCCCTTGCCTCTACTGCATTCCGCTATATCTGCACCCACCGTCACAAACTAGACGGTGAGCAACTGAGAGAAATCGAAAGTAATGCTAGAAGAATATAACAGTAATTCATAAATTATCAATCAAGGCAGTCTAAATATCATGCAGGAATTGAAAGACAGTAAGTTAAATAAACAAGGTGCATGATAGGCAGACTGGAAACAATAACAATCGAAACATGCGTGTTCTACGAGTCAAGAGAGGCCATAAGTGGTCTAAAATCCACAACAATACCACAACAATCCACAACAATCCACAACAATCCAGTACATGGTATCACACAATCACTAGGGGTGGTCAAACACTCGTGCGCACGAGTGCCCGTGTTTTATCCCTTCTAGTACAGGCCGCATGTACCTTCGAGACACACACTTATGCCAAGAACCCACATACAAGGAATATGGAATGGAATGCCAACAAGTAGATAATAACAAACACAACAGAATGAAAATGAATCACATGGTATTTTCTTAACTGGCTTACTAACGTACACAAGTTTTTAAGACAAGTGTACTTACCTGACTAATCGCGACTCGGTATCACTCCGAGACTCTAACGTGTTTCCCCACGAGTTCTCGACTACCTGATAAAGGTTTAAATCCCAATTGTTGATTTAGCGTTAGTTTTTAATCTTAGAGTATTCCCTTTAAGTTTGGTTTATAATAATTGGTGAGATTAACTCGAACAGTTGTGGAATGTCCTCAATTTGGGTTGTGTTAGGGTTTCGCTTGAGTTCGTGGTTTCACAACTCAAATACGATGGTTTTATTTTTATGACACAACCCATATACACTACACCAATGAGCCAACACATTCACACCAAGAACATACACATTCACAAGGTATCTATATTCCATACACAAAATAAAACTACTTACATACACTTCATACTACCCTCACTGCTATGGACAACCACATATTATCACGCACCCTGCGATGGTGTGCACACTACACCCCATTTGTGTGCACCCCGCTGTATGCACACACACAGCCATACACACCCACACCATCACACACTCCACGGTTTCCATCAACACCCATATTACAACTGCTCACATTCATCAAAACATCACACACACACACACCCTAGTTGATTCTCACAATGAACACACATACACAACTGTTGTATACATACCCTGTTGTGTACACCCCATGCACACACACACTCTCCCAAAACTGCCCAAACCAAAACCCACCAAACACATCCCACCAAGAAGGTGTATACAAACCATGACACACTCACACACACCACAATGTCTCAATTTCAAGACACAAATCGGACTCACAAAACAGTCACGAAAATAGCAAAACAGTGACCAACTCGAGAGAGAGAGAGAGAGAGACAGTTGAGAGAGAGAGAAAGCAGAGTGGTCGAGAGGTATACCTGCTCCAGCGACTGAGGTGTCTCCGGCGAGGGTCCGCCGTCCAGTTCCGTGGAGGGAGGTGGTGGCAGTCGTCAGGGGAGGAGGAGAGAAGACTGTTGAGTCGAGAGGGAGAATGGACAGGCCGAGAGTGAGAGAGAGAGAGAACGAAAGAGAGAGAAAGAGAGACGACCTCCAATGAGTGAGCTCCGGCGAGCTCGTGGCACAGTCGTGGAGGAAGGTGGAGTGGGAGACCGACGAGAGAGATGAAGAAACTGAGAGATCAGTGAGGGAGGAGAGATCGCGAGTGAAGCCGAGAGAGAGGGAGAGACCGAGAGTGAACGAGAGAGGAAGGGTGGGAGACATCTTCCCCGTCGACAGTGACTCTCCGGTCACCACTAACCTCGTCGGGATCGATGGTTTGGTGATGGTAGTAGGGAAGAGCGAAGAGGAGAGGTGGCGGTGGTGTTTTGAAGGAAATGATGAATAGTAGGGTTTACATCCCACGTTTTGTTTATATATTAGCCAAATGACCTTTTTACCCTCATTTTAACACTTGTTTATTTTTAAAACCCTTGCCCTTATATGTCTTTTTATTTATTTATTTTTCTTTATTACATCTTAAAGTAGGTGTGTGTTGTCACTTGCATGGCCCTTAATCTCAACACACACACGCATCTCGAGGTCAATCTCATGGCTCCTCACCCTTAGGCTGTGTCACTTTAACAATACTATCATGTAGACCGTATGTTGCGTAGTTAACTAACTCCTACGTTCAAACGACGTTCTTCGGTCCATCTTTCCTCGTTCCAACTCTCGAAACGCACGTAGTTTCACCTTGTCTCATAAATAATTGTTTAATTTATACAAAAATTCATTTAATTGTATTCTTTATTGTGTTTTTATCCCCGTTTACCTATGCGAGGCCTCACTCAGTCTAATATTCGCCCGAATGGCGCGAGACTCGTATTAGACTAAAATACTAATACACACATCATGGAAACATAATATTACTTCGGTGTCGACTCTCGAAGTTCGAAATACTATCTAGTATCACGTAGCCGGTTTACGGTCCTGACTAGTGCAACACTAGTCGAGTTAAAATTGAGGGTTGTTACAGTGAATGCCTAAGTATCTCCCCAAACTTTGAGCTGCTAGAATGTTAATGTAACTGCCCAGATGTCTCCTCAACAACGATGAAACATTCTTGCTAAAGTGAATAGAACTCTTCTGCGCATTAATCTCTTGAGTAGAAATTGATGAATAAACCTACAAAACTGATTTAATTCCTTCCAATTTCTCCACATTAGCTTTACAAAACAAAAATGTATCATCCGCGTACATCAGATGTGATAGAAGGGGACCAGTGATTAAGTTTAAAGCCTTGAAAGACTCCTTCTCTTTCACCTTTCAGAAGTAGGAATGAGAGGACCTCTAAGCATATGACGAAGAGATAAGGCGAGATAGGATCAACTTGTCGAATACCTCTCGTGGGAGATGTCTTATTCTTCAGATCTGCATTCATCTTATTCTTCAGATCTCCATTCACCATGACCTTGTATGAAACTAAATATATGCACCATCTAATCCAGCCAATCCATTTCTCGGAGAATCCCATTCTAGCTAACACTTCAAGAATCAATGACCACTCCAATTTGTCATATGCCTTGGTGATGTCAAGCTTGATTGTCATTTCTTGGGTTCTTCGACAACATTTTGCCATGGATTGTAGGATTTCATGAGCCAAAATGATGTTGTCCGAGATTTGGCGACCTGAAACAAAGGCATTCTGGGAAGGTGATATTAGCTTGTTCAAAACAGGTTTAATACAGTTATAGAGCACGTTAAATAAGAGTTTGTAATAGGAGTTACAAAGACTAATTGATATGTATTCAATTACTGATTGGGGGGAAGACACCTTTGGTATCAACACGATATGTATGTCATTGAGCCCTCATTCGAAATGCATGGCCATAGGAATGAAATCTTTGAAACACTTGCATGATGTCTACATTAAACATATTCCACTTCTCTTAGAGGAGTTTATTTGTGGTTCCATCCGGACCGGGGGTATTATTTTGGTTTATCTCTTTGAGAGCATGTAACGACCCTAAAATTTTAACTCGTGCCACGTGACATTTCAGGGTCGTATTGTGGGCCCAACTAGCCATGGTGTACTTGTTTCAGTCCTCGGGAGTCGACATCGAGGTATGTTATGTTTGTTTGGTGATTTGTATTATTTATTTATTACCGAACATTAATTCAATATTCCAAATGTGTAAAGACGTGGTGAGTGTGCGTTAGTACCGTTGAACAAGTTCGGTACGAAAAAACGCGTTAATCGAGTATTTGAGAGTTCGTGGGATGAAAATGAAATAAAAACATTGATATTTACAAATGAAAATAATTAATGGAATTAAATAATAAATTATGAGGAGCCGAGTAATATGCGAGGTCGTGGGCGACACGCGTGAGTCAAATGGTAATGTGCACGCCCGAGTGAACTCGTTGGCGCGCAAAACGAAATTTGTAGGCATGAAAAATACAATGATATATATATATATATATTTATATATATAGAATATATATAAATGTATATATAAGTAAAATGTAAAATGACCAAGAGGGGCATTTGGTTGTGAAGAGAAAGAGGATAAGGATAAGGGCAAAATGGTCATTTCACCTCAAAATTATCAACAAAATCCCACCGCCACCATTTTCTCACATTTCACTATAAAAAAAAAAATTGAAAATCGAAGGAGGAAGAGAAGAAATCAAAGAGGAGATCGGTTGATCGAAGGTGTGAAGATTGTTTAGATCGAAAAGGAGATCGAGTTGGTGAAGGTGAGTTTGTTGATTATAGTTGTTGTTGTTGTTGAGTTGTTAATTTTGGGAGAAATTGAATTTTTAATTGATTGGTGTTGATGTTGTTGGTGTTGATGTTGTTGTTGTTGATGTAAAGAAAGAAAAAGAAAAGAAGAGAAAGATAAAAGAAAAAAAAAAAAAAAAAAAAAAAAAAAAAAAAAAAAAAAAAAAGAGAAATGGAGGCATAGACGTTCGTCTCTCGTAAGAAAAAAAAAAAAAGTTGTTGGAGAAGATGAAGTGGTGGGCGGGTCATGGTGACCCGACTCGAGCCTCGGCCGGGCTGAGACCGGGCCCGACCCGGGTGGGTCGGCCCGGTCTCCGACCCGGGCTAGGGTGGACCGGGTCGGACCCGACCCGGGGACCCACCATTATTAAAATAATAATTTATTTATTTATTTATAATAAATAAATAAATTAAATATGTTTTATTTTTATTTTTTGAAATAAATATTGAAAAAAATTTGGAAAATTCAGAAAAAAATAGAAAAAAATTCTGAAAAATTATATTTCAACCAAATAAATAGAAATTTGGGAATTTTTATGAAAAATGAAGATTTTGAGATTCGCGACGAGACTTTTGTCGGGGTTTTTGTCTCGTAAAGCGTGAAATTATTAAAAATAGCCGAAAAATATTGAAAAATATTTTTCTAAATTGTATAAAAATTATGAGGTTTCGCTTCGGGTATCCCGATGGGTTTAAATGGAACCCAATACTGGGGTAAGCGACCCAATTTTCGTAGAGGAACAATAATTTAGAAAATTATAGAAAATGAGTTAAACTTGAGAAAAATTGAGGAATACTTGGAATAATTAGGGAAAAATTAACGAAAATTGGTCGAAATAATTGTCAGGTGACGAGCGAAGTGTTGGTAACTAATTGGAAAACGTGTGGGGCTACGCGAGGGCGTTTTTAGCGGGATTTGAGGTGAGTAAAGGCAACAATAGAATCAACATAATTGCTTTTCTATTTATTGATTAATTACTCTTAAAATGTAAGCCCTTTGTATTCCTTTCTAGTTCAGGTGACCTAGGGTTTAGGTCGTCCGACTGTGATGAGAAGTCTCAACGAGTTTAGCAGCCGGCATAGACTGTGGCTTCTCGTTGGAGCCTATCGAAATGATTTAGCATCTCGGCTTGTGATCGTGGCTTTCTTTCGGTAGTGTGTTAGGAATTTAGCAAAGGCTTTGTCTCGTGGCTTTTCCTAACAGAGTGTGCGTTCGATGGAGGCGACCTTCGGGCCCACCGGTTCGTACGGGGTGGATTGAGCAGGGGAGGCGCTTTTGGGCCTCTCGTGTCGATCGCAAGTCGATGAGATCTTGAGACCCACGGTTTGATTGGGACTATCTATTCTCCTATCCATTTGTTTCTCGGTCACTTGATTTTCATTGTTTGTACTTGTTGAATCTATTTATCATGCGATTTGCTATCTATTTCAGTTTCTTGTTATACACTGCATGATTTATAGACTTATGATTATTGAAAATTCAGTAAATTATGTTGAGATATCTATTGTTGTTGTTTACTGTTATATTTTGTACTCACCGTCCTTTTTATGACGGTGGGTGCAGATCCACAGACGAGTAGGGGCAAGGCACCGATGCTTGGCGATATCCTCTGAGGCACGCTCAGAGCCAGCAGCTTTGCTCTCACTTTGTAGGTATTTTGTCATTTTGTTGTATATTTGGCTATGTATCCATTTGTTTTGATATTTTGGGGCTTTGGGGAGTTGAACCTGACTGTTGGTACATGTATATGTTTATTCTGGGCTTTCAGTTGATTTGTTATATACATGTGATGTTGTTTGGATAGGATTTTCCACATCTAGGTTGAATGAGTAGTAAACTGTTTTAAGTTGGTGTTACAAACAATTCCGCTGCACACCTAACTATAATTGAAGATAAAAGATTAGATAGAGTTAAGGTGAATCAAAAAGAGTGATCCAGGGTGAGTGAGTGAATAATGTATTGAGTAAATGGTAAGTTGAGGCTGACTAGACCTGCGTTGACTCATCGGAGACGGGTTCGGGGGTCCACGTAGGTTTAGGCCGGGCGGGGCCCAGTTTGTGGTTACTGGGGCCGTCACAGAGCAGTCAACACTTCATCCTCTTCAAAAGCTTTATCTAAACCTTCAACCTCTTCTGATGTGATTCTAGGATTCAGGCCATCCAAAACTAAGAAGTCAAAACTACCCCCTCTAGTCTGAAACAACTCCTCAAAGTAATCCCCAACTGAGTTTGCAATTTCAGCTTGATCATGAATCATTCTTCCATTTCGGTTCTTGATCCCCATATATAATCAAGTTTCTTCTTCTCCTCCCTTTGACAGTAGAGTGAAAGTAGCTTGTATTTCTATCACCCCTTGTAACCATTCAATGTGTGATCGCACTCTCCAAAACTCTTCCTTCTGAGAAGTGATCAATTGAAAACTCTTCCTTTTGAGAAGTGGTCAATTTCAGTTGATCCTTTCAATTCTCTAATTTTTGACATATCAGGATTCCCCTCCTCATACAAACTTTTTTAGTTTTGTATGAGTCTTCTCCATTAGCTTTTTAGAGTTAGTTAAAAGAGTTTTCCTTCTCCACATCAACACATTCGTTGACAACCTTTTGAGTTTCTCCCCCAATGTAGCATTACCCAATCTTCCTTTGCTGCATTTTGTCCAAGTTTTGGTAATGATTTGTATACATTCCTCGTTCTTTAGCCATCTATTAACAAAACGAAAGAGGGGTGATCTCTTCGTGAGAACACTGTTCTTAGTTAAGTTTCATGTACTAATGCAATTAGTTTAGTCAAATTAGGAATTGAAAGGGAAGCTTAATTGTAACGGATTGAAGTTAATTTGTTATTATTAATGACGTGTTTGCAAACATGGATGATAGCTCAGATGCTCGTGAGACCCGCAATTAGGCCAAGTCGCGCCTGGAGCTAGTTAAATAGTAATTCTTGTGTTGTTGTGCTTTAATTTGCGATGTTTATGTATTATTCGGGTTATTGACATCGCGATGTGAGTAAAATTATTCTATTGTTAACGTGCAAGACACAGTGACGGGTATTCGCCTCGATTAGCATGCATACGCGGGTACCAGGTAGGCGAATGACAATACACTAGGTTAGGTAGTCATATACACATGGAAAATGATAAAATACAATTAATAATTAATAAATAACATCGTATATACGTTCGTGGCGCGAGGTTATGCGGGGGACGCTAGGGTACATGTGGGATTCGGGTATTGGAACACCCGAAGGTTAGTTGTTTTGTTTGAGCAAGGCAAGACAAGGGAGGAGTTTCACACTTCTAAGTCACTCAAATATGGACCATTTGACCCTAGGAGAACCCTAGGATTGTGCCTTGGGATACATATGTGAGAAGAGATGAAAAATTGGAGTATAAAAGTGACTTTTCTCTCAAACTCACTACCTTTTCTCTCTCTTCCCAAACAAATTCGAAAATTGGAGGTGGTGAATATGGTTTGCTTGATTTCAAGAGGTGGTTTGGAGGTCCAAACGATAAGGAATCGAGGATTCGAGGTGAGAAACTCGTTCTCCATCTTATTTTCTACATTTTTGTCGCAAAAGTTTGGGTTTTTATGTGTGTTCCGGGTTTGAATTTTGAGCACACTAGTTTGGGCAGTGTTGCTATGGATTTTAGTGTTGTATTTGGGCATTGGTTGAGGAGTTGTTGGTGCTGTTGTCTTGGTTGAGGTTTTTGGAAACAAAATAGGGTTTTTAATCGTATTTGTAAGGGTTTTGGTTCGGGACGATTTTCGTCGAGGGTTTATGGCGGTAAATGGTTTTATATGTTTATATGCGATGTTGGGACGAGTTCGAATCGCAGCGACGAGCCGAGGGGGCTCGAAAATCCCTAATAGGCGTCACTGGTTCAGACGTCGCTAGGGGCGCCATAGGGAGAAAACTCCCATGGCATCACCTGCGACGTCCAAACCAGAGACGAATTACACATCCATGTTTTAGTTCACGCTGTGGAGTTTTGGTATTGGCGGCGTGGGTCACAGCGTCCAGCATGCTGTGGGGCTATTGAACACGGCGACGCCACCTACGACGTCTGAAACAGAAAATAAAATAAAAATCTAAAAATGAGTTTTCTTAAATGAGTTTTTAATTGGGTTTTATTGAGGATTATAGTCAATTTAATGGGGATTTAAATTGATAAAAATGGACTTATTTAGGATTTGGTATTTGGGGGAATTTATGGATCATTTTGATAATCAGGTGTTTGGATTAGGTGATGAGTGATTTGAGACGCATTGTGGGCATGATTTGGGCGACAATTGGGATTAGTTGTAGTGCGGTTTGAGGTGTGTAGTATCCCAAATGAAATTACTCGAGTATTTACTTCTTTTGACATTTGAATTCAATTTCTGTTATTTCAATATGCTACTCCTGGTTGTGGTTTTAATGGACGGACGTTGAGCGAGGCTCCCTCCGTTCCATTCCAGTGTGTATGCTCACTAGGTCGTAGCACGTGTTGCCAGATTGATCTCAGTGAATAGGACGACCCGAGGATCACGTTGTAACAACCCCGAATTTTTAACTGACTTGTGTTACACGTGTCGGATTGTGACCCGGCTACGTGGATACTGGATGGTATTTCAAACTTCGGTAGTCGACGCCGAGGTAATTTTATGATTCTTTGACTTTGCGTATTAGTATTATAGTATTCTACGGGTCTCGAGCCGTTTGGGCTATGTTTTAATTGAGTGAGATGTCACCTAGTTATACGGGGTTTTTCGGGAACCGTTTTAGTGGATTTTATTAATAAACAAAGCCAAATGAAAAACATGACCTAAGTTGAGGAAATAAAACTCTAACAATAAAGTATAACATAAGCATGAGGGAAGTTATTCGAATCCCAAGAGTGGGACTGCCTCGAGAAGCGTGTCGAACGCGGGACACGGTGCACCGAGTAGGCGAGAATTTGTGTAACCTTATTAGTAATTTAATAAAATTAATGGGTTAATATAGGATAAGATTGTTAAAGTGACACAAGTGAGTGAGGAGAGCCATTGGATGGTCATAGAGATGGGGATATGTGTTAGATTAAGAGGATAAGCCAAATGACCCATAAGGGTAGCTGGCCAAGGGTTGGATAAGTGAGAGTTTAAGGGCAAAAGGGTCATTTCACCTTAAGTCACATATATAAAAACAAATGAAACCCTAAAACCCTAATGTACACTATTCATCATCTCCTCCAAACCACCACCGTCACTGTTCACTCCTCCCTCTCGCCACTGCCGCCGCCTCCCACCGACGTCACGGACCCGACGAGGTGAGTCTCCCTCTCTTTCTCTCCGATCTCGTTCTCTCTCTTGTTTCGTCACTCACTCTCGACTGATCTCCTCCATGCTCTCTGCTCCCTCACGTCACAGTCTTTCCACCCTCGGCTGGACAACCACCACCTCCACCATCGACGAACCTGACGTCCCAACACCCACCGGCGACGTTAAGGTGAGCTTCCCTCTCCCTTCTTCCTTTCTTCTCTCTTTTCGGTTAGTACACTCTCTCACTCTCAACCGCCTCCTTCCCTCGTTCTCCAGTCACCACCTCCACCCACTACGGTGCTGGAATCACGGACGATCACCGGAGACACCAAGGTGAGCCACCTCGACCGTCCCTCTCTCTCTCTCCACTTTACTCACCGTGTTCACGTCATTTTTTTTAATGGATTGTGGGACTGTTATGGTCGATTAGCATCACCGTTTTGGGGGGGGTGCTGACCGGAGGTCGACCTACGGCGACGCTGCTGGCCGGAGGTGACCCCATGTGAGTTTGTGTTGGAGTGTGTAGATGTAGTTGTGTGAAGTGTATGTGGATTGTTTTGGTGCATGTGGGTGACGGTTTGGTGAAACAGTGTGTGTGTGGGGTGGTTGTTCTATATGTATGGGGTGTGGCTGTGTATGTGCACACCCCAGTTGGGGTGTGGGTGTGTGCACTATAATGGTCTGTTTATGAGATGTATGTGTGTAAGTTTTGATTAGCATAACAATATGTTAAGGTGGCTGTTTTGGTGTGGATTTTGTGCAAGGGGTGTACACTGTGTGTACACCACAGTGGGGTGTACACAACACTGTGTGTGTACACCACAGTGGGGTGTACACAACAGTTGTATATGGGGTGCATGTTAGAAAATGTGTATATAACATAGTTTCAAGTAATAAAGTGATGTACTAATGCATGTGAACATGGAAAAGCACAGTGGGGTGCACACAACAACGGGGTATGTGTGCACAAGACAGCGGTGTATGACGTGTTAGTGTGCACACCAGTGGGGTGTACACATCAATTGTGTGTGTGTGACCATAATGTATATTATTGTAGGTTGAGAATAAGTAAACATGATTATAAGTATAGACATTTGTTTTAAATGAATATGGACTTGTAATAAGGCCCAACAAAGGCCCAATCCACTCATTGTAATATAGGTCCATAACAAGTCTCAATTGGTGTGTATATGGGTTGTGTAAAACCCAATAAGAGTTTAATATGATAAGCACAACTTAAGGCCCAAAACAAATACATAAAATGTAATAACGAGCCCATATGTCCAGGCCTAATAATTATCCACATATCGAGCCTACTTAGGTGGATATAGGCTTAATACATGGACCCACCAAGAGCCTAACCAGTGTATAAATGACATCAACGATAATATGGGTTGCATAAATTGAATGAATTGAAACAAAGTTTATGAGAATTATCCTCAAACTAAATACTAATCCTAAACCTATATTCGGGACTTAAATCGTTGTCAGGTAGTCGAGAAATACGGGAAGCGCATTAAAGTCTCGGAGTGAGTACCGGGTCACGTTAGATCAGGTAAGTACATGCATGCCTCGTATGTATGTACGTTAGTAGACCAGTAAGAAAATAACATGTGATTTAAACATCCTCTATTTATTGCTTTTGTTGCATTGATCCTTTGCTTGATATTCCATTCCGTTTCCTTGGTTGTATGTTCTTGGCATGAGTGTGTGTCTCGAAGGTATCATGTGGTCCCGCACTAGCTGGGATAACGAGGGTGCCCTCTGCAGGGGTAACTGACCACCCCTAGTGATGTGTGTACTGGGTACTGGATTCGAGAGGTGTTGCGATGCCTCTCGATTTCACACTGCGCTAGTGTTGCGACATTGCCCGGGGAGATCTTGCGAGATCTTTGCCGTATTGCTGTGAAATAGACCACTCATGGGCCTCTTTTGAATCTTAGAACATGCAAATATCGATTGTTTATCTATCAGTCTCTTTATCATGCATTTGATTTATTTACTTTCCAGTTATTTCCTTTCCGCATGATACTTAGACTACTTTTCTTGTTATAATCATAAATTACTGCTACATTCTTCTGGTACTACTAGCAATTTTATTCAGTTACTCACCGTCTAGTTTGTGACGGTGGGTGCAGATAGAGTGGAGAGCAGCAAGGGCAAGGGGCTCTGCCTAGATGATATACTTTGAGGATTTACAGCGACATCTGAGAGACTTTTAGTAGGTGATTATACTTTGTTTTACTGATGTGTATATCGTTTTATACTTATATTGTTGGGACCATTGAACTTGGTATTGCTATTGTGAGACTGGTATCATGTATATATGCCTATCTAATTGTACATGAATACCCGGGGTTTTCCACACTTATAGACTTCCTAATTTCCCTTTGATTGAGTTATTTCCCTGTGTTATAACTGTTTAGTCTTCCGCTGTGTATTAATGCAATACCTCTTTCATAAATTACTGAATTGATTAAATCGAAGGCTGACTAGGCTCGTCAGGTTGACGAGTGATGACTCGGGGCCTGCACGGGTTTAGGCCGGGCGTACCCAATTGCACTGGGAAATTGGGGCCGTCACACACGTCGTGGCACGTGTCGATGCGTCGTAGGTGTAACGTCGGCCACCGAACAGATCTAGATACTGACCCTGTTTGAGTGGGACTTATCGACAGTATTTTGTGGAAGAGTCTGAATTATGGTGTTAGTCTAGTCCTAAACTCTAGGAACACACTTTGAGCTTTAACTATTAGTTATCCATGTGATGATCATAGTTGCCTGTATTTATTTTTGCATGTTTATTTTATAGCATTATTTAAATTCTAGTATTTACTTTCATTATAGCTCACTTAATTTACTTGGAAATACTCACTCTGGACTCGTCATCTGCCTTTTGTAATGGCTTGAGTCCAGATCCTAGTCGAGGCAAGGACAAGCTACCAAAGTTTTAGTAATGGCTTAGAGTGCGCAATCCCAGTCGAGGAAAAATTACAATCCAATCCAAGACAAGCTACCAAAGTAAAATAGGTTGGATCATGTTATCAATCATCAATTTCAGTTTGAGATGATACGTTAAACCCTTTGAATTCTGAAAGAAGATATATAAATATGAAGACAATATATTTTAAAATATAAATACCACAAATTTAACTATGTAAATGAGTTACCTTGCTCAATGCTTTCATATAAACTAGCTTCTTCAAAATAATCGCATGACTCATTTGGTTCAAGTTTTGACTTTAACCAATTTTGCGAGCAAATCAAAGCTTCACCTGTGATAGGGCTTAATGAGCTCCTAAAACAATTAAGTACACGTCCTCCAGTGCTAAAGGTGGATTCAGATGCAACAGTGGACACTTGAATTGCCAACACATCTCTTGCAACTTGAGATAAAATTCCATACTTGTTGCTATTTAGTTTCCACCAACCCAAAGTATCAAATTCTTCTAGTGGATCTTCCGTTGGCTCCAACAAGTATTTATCGATGTCATTCCTCTCTGTAGCACTTTCCCGTTCCTTTTTTCGCATTACAAATTGAACCATCATATCATCAACATCTTCATCAACAACCTTATTTAAACTTGTTTGAGATGAACCTTGATTAACTTGAGTACTCGAGCCACTCAAACTTAACTTTAAGTACTGTTGATACATTCGATGTAATGTCATTTTAATTTTTCTGATCATCCCTTGAACAACTGATTCAATAAACAACTTTTCCAAGGTGAACTTCATATACTCCAATTTGTATCTAGGATCCAAAACAGTGGCAACAAACAACATGCAATTAATGTTTTCAATATTTCCCCAGTACTTGTCATATTTTGTTTTCATACTCACAGCCATTTCCCCCAACAAAAGATCTCCAGTAGCACTGAATCTCATCAACTGATTTTGAATCTTGCAAAATTCACGATAATAGACATTAGAAGTGGGAGATAAAGAGGCACTGAACTTCACTGTTATGTCATATAATGTCTTCAAGAATTTGACAAAAATCTTTGTATTTTCATAATCACATTTTGTGGGAGGTCTCACCCTTTTCTTTTCCCCTTCACCATTACCAAGAAAATATTTAATGAATTGACTATCTTCCTCATCCAATCTCTCCAAAGCACTCTGAAATTTAACTGCAGATTCCAACATCAAGTAAGTGGAATTCCACCTAGTAGGCCCATTACCAAAGAGCCCTTGCATTCACTCTTTACTTTTTCTACACAAATCTTAAACTTCAATCCTCTTGCAGGAAATGATTTCACATAATTAACGGCATTTCGAATGCTTTCCACTGAATGATGAAGTTCTTTCAAACCCTCTTTCACAATTAAATTCACAATATGAGCGCAACACCTCAAATATAGAAACTCTCCATCTAAAATGGAACCTTTCCATCCATTAATCCTCTTTCTAAGATATGCAATCGCGGTATCATTTGCACTAGCATTGTCAATCAATAGTGAAAACATTTTCAATGCCCCATTCAAGCAAACATGCTTTTATAGTCTTCCCTATGACCTCTCTTGTGTGACTAGTAGGTTATTCAGAGATACATAGCCCGACTTGTACTTTTGCATTATATGCATTTGTTTTCATTTTGGGAACTTGGGGTTGAGAGATGTGGTGAAACCTTGTATATTTTGATATTTTGTGACATCTGAGGTATTTATGGATACATATGGGTTTTTCACACTAGGTTTATAGTTTATATCACACGTTTCGATTATTATTATCTGAGTTAATATGTTTGTAAGATTTCTACTGTGATAATTTGATGTTAAAATGATAACTTAATAGATGATTAATGTTCAGTACAATTTAATCAGTAAATTGTTGATTAATAAGACTTAAAAGGATAAAATGGAGAATGTTATCTAATGTGGGCATAACCGTCGCTGGTAAGACAGATTGTGGGACCGCATTGGCCCCCGTGGCGGTCTCTTTGGAAAATGGGTTGTTACATTAATCATATAGTTTTTTTTTTTTTTTTTTGAGAAAAAGTTTATTAATCATATAGTATTGATAAAAGATGAGCATTAATGGAACATTTGGGCCTAGAAATCAAAGATAGATTAATTGCTTGTAGAAGATAATGTTTTTCATTTGCAACTAGGGGGTTATGGGGAAGGGCAATGGTGACATACATGAAGTAGTCTAGTAGATAGATCCAAGAGCATTTTTATTATTTTTGCATCGCTCCCTTCAAGAAAGGTGTTAAAGAGGATGTATTTAGTATCAAAAAACATATCTATCAAGGCACCACTTTATCCATCTTAATATCTTTAAATCTGTGGTTTAGATAGGATTTAAAAGCTGTGTTCAAAAATAGGTTGTATGTGAGAGTGTTGCCGTCAGCCACAAAGAAGAACCAGTTATTTTAAGAAGTGGCCCCTTTCGTGGTTGAGGTAACACATGCTAAAACTAACTTATAATTATAATTAGCTTCATTTCTTTTTGCTTTTTTTATTCCACCTACTACAAATAATACAGAAAACATGCACAAGTGGGTAAGCACCAAAAAGGAATATATTTTGGGTTGTCTTCTTTAATTGAAGGAGATAAATGAACTCAAATTAAGATCGTTCTATAAGTCTATCATCTTAAATGGATTTTTGAGTTGTAAGCCTTGATCACAGATTCACAATCAATTGAAAAAATAAATAAAAAATAAATATGAAAACCTTGTTGGAGACCTCTTTCTGTGTATATATATAATTATATGTAGGGCCCACATTACATGGATATGGATTAATCGAAGTAACGTGGAAAAATGTATATCCTAAGTGGTGCACCATTACATTAGATAGACGTTGAAGCCAAAATAGAGTAGTTTTTTTTCTTTTGGTCTGGATATTGGGTTGTCTAGACCGAATACTTAAAATAGAGGGTTGCTATTGTAACCCATTTGTCCTATCTTCCCACCCAACGTAAGAAACGAAAATTCATAAAAAAAAAAAAAAAAAAAAAGCCTAAAAGTTAATGACAATATTATCCCTGCCAATCCCACCAACATCCCTCTCATTAAACTGATCTAGAGTAAATGTTGCCATGAAGACTTCAATTCTAGTGAGCACAATGGGGTGAGCGATAGGATAGAGCACTGGAACGAAATAGTTGTCTTCTCGCCATCTCGAGAGTTCCTTAACTGACGGTTCTGCACATTGTACATTCGAAGGCCAGAGGACCTGGTGGGCAACAATGTTGCATGACTGATCTCTAAGTCGATCTTTGTGTAATTGCATGCATCTTCAATCAATGAATGTGTGTATTTATTCTAAGACAGTTTGATCGTTATATCTTTCGTGAGTTTAGTACTCTTGATTTTTTCTTTGTCTCATTCTCGTTTGTTGTAAATAATTATTGGTTGCGAATTTGTGCTGAGCAGAGGATGATTTGGATCATATATAACATCATATTTTGAGTAAATTTTTGGTCATGACTCATGAGTATTATATTTTCGTTGTCACAGAGTATGATCTTGAAGAAGTGTCGGATTTGAGAAGATGCCAAGTGGAAAAACATAGACACAATGGGTGGGTAGGTTATTGGGCAATTTAGGGGTTTTGAAATTTTTGTTGGGTGGGCTAATAGCGTTTTAAAAAATAATTGGTGGATAACTTAAATTGGATGAGTTGAAATAGAAAAAAAGATGAAAAATGAACACTTTGAAAATGGGCTTCTTTCTAATGGACCCTATTGGTGTCGCTTCATTGACATCCAAGGTTTGGGCTTGACAGAGACCCCCTTATCTCATATAAGAGCTCGACCAATTAAGATTGCAACTTGCAAGTCTCCGATAATGAAAATGGGACATAACCTCTGACCCCCAAAAAAAAAAAAAAAGAAAATGAGACATAAACAATAATCGGTTGGCCCAAGTGCTAAGGGATTTGGTCCCCTTAAATAAAGTCTCGTGTAGTTTTGTGAATGGAAAAAATTGAGTTGGGAGGGTCGTCCCTACATGGAGTCCGACAGTGTACAAGCGTGGATTAGTCGGTGCGGTTGGCACCAAACATCACGTGGGAAACCAAAAAGAAGATGGAACGTAAACAAACATAATCACTAGATTGAACATTGAGAAAGTTCAACTCAATTACATTATAAAATTTAATTCAATTGAACACCAATTAAAAACTGCTCTTACACGGTGGTGCTGATAGAAAACAACACCATCACTAGTTTCTCTTATTGTGACCAGCTCATTGAACACCATATATATATATATATAAGCCACTTCTTAATAGCTGTGTCCAGCAAACAATGGCTTACAAGAGTCGATGAAAATTCATTTGTGACTCAAATGATCACAGCCAACCTTTGACAACTCAAATAGTTGTCTTTCTCTAGCAAACCGGGCCCAAGTTCTCTTTTCTTCCTCTTTTTAAATTGTTTGGGATCCAAACTACCAACTCTTTTCCCCCTCTAAGTAATTAAGTTTTCTCTCACACAAAAAAAGTAATTAATTAACCTATTAAGTAGTTACCACGTCCCCTATTTTGAAAAACATGAACTTTAGTCCTTTTAGAATCCCTTCAGCAAATGTTACCTACAATGCACTAGCATAAAAACGAATATCACTGTTGGGAGAGCTTTACCTTCGAATAGGCTGACCTTGCTTGAGTCTGAAGTAATTGGTTAAGTCTAAATACCAAGTGGTCTGGACCAAAAAAATAAAAATAAATAAGAAACTGAATATCAAGCATTATCAAAACATCTATGCTAACTCCAAAATCTTCAAAAATACACTTTACCAAACGATCAAAACTATAAGTATATGTTTTTGAAAATAGAGGAATATAAGTGCAAACAAACTAGGACAAACTTCATAGACAATTCATATGGTAAAAAGGCCGTCTTTGTGCCATGACATGCAGCCATGGCCACTGGAGTGGCACGGCAGAATCATCAATTATCTGATATCATTGTCAAATATTGGGGCCAAAAGTCTTCTTTGCTTTTGAAGCATCCCAAACAATTCAATTATTCAAGTGACCATTGACCATGCAACGTAGGTTGGCCCACATTGTGACGAGAATGCTCAGTTGGTAGGTGTAGTTGGCCATTAATTCAACCTATATGCATATAAGCTTGGGCATCCAAGTTGCATCAGAGCCCTTGATAACTTCATAAATAGCATCCATGAGTGCCTTAGTGACCTCATATACTGCTTGAAAGAATATTGGGCAGATTATATGATGATTTCATGAACTAGTCTCTACTAGCATTACTACTCAACTATCAATAATAATTAAGACCAACAATAAATTCTTACTTTACTTTATCAGTACTAAAAGTTCTGAGTTCGATCTCTCCGAAATTTTGTGTACTTTTTAAACTAGTTAGTTTCCTCAGAATATTCTAAAGCTACCCAAGCGAAACAGTGCCAAAATATTGTTGAGGAACCAAAATCGTGCCCTAAGATTGACAGTTCGAATTGCATTGCTATTGCGATTAGTGCATTTTTAGCTTAAGTTAAATAATGTTGTGGATTTCGGTTAGTGCTTCAAAATATTGTATCAATGGAGTGATAGATTGGAACAATTTAACCTCATGTGACAAAAAATTAAAGACAAAAAAGAACAAACAATAAGAGTAACATACTATCAAAATCACCTAACTAGTCCAATCTTTGATAAGCAAAATTTGTTAAGATTAATCCCACATCGGGTACATTAATACAAAATAAATGGGTTATAAGTTTGGATTGGAGACACCATTCTTACCTTGGCATTTTGGTGAAGCCTCCACTCCAAACCTTAAGCCCTAATTCATTTCACACATTCTCTCCTATGTAAAACTTGGACTTGAGAATTTCATCCTACAAATTCTAATAGGAAAATGATAATCTAACATACTTTGGGCGCATACTTTATTTTTTAGCCCATTTATAGTGTTTTAAGTCTCCTTAGGCGTGGCTCCACATATAACAAAACACCATAAATGTGTTAAAAAACAAAGGTTGCGCCCAAAGTGTGTTAGATTATCATTTTCCATTCTAATATGGTATCAGAGCAATAAAATGTTGGTACTCAATGTTTTAGTTCAAATCATCTACCAAGTAGGCTATTTTCTTAGTTTTGGCCAATGCCCCGTTGGACCGTCTCAGTTGGCTAGTGCCCATAGTTGGTCAGTGCCCTGTTGGATTTGAGTTGTCCCAGTTAGCTAGTTGCCCTAATTAATTCAAGTCTCAACTTGGCTATCGCCCGTTGGAGTTGAGGGGGAGTGTTAAGATTAATCCCACATCAGGTACATAAATAAAAAAATAAATGGGTTATAAGTTTGGATTGGAGATGACCTAAAATCTAACTCATGCCATGTGTCATTTTAGGTCGTACGTGTGGGTTCACTTGCCGTGTACACGTGTCCAATTCTCGGTCGTCGACACCGAGGTATGCTATTTTTGTCTGGTGTTTTATATTATTTATTCCGAATGTTAATTCTAATGTCTCAAACATGTGAGGACGTTTGCGAGTATCATTGGCGTTAAGGAACGAGTTCGGCCTGGAAAAAGTGCGATACGAGTGCCGGGCGAATGGTTGATGGGTATTTAGTTGTCCGGGGGACCAATTAAACTAAAACACTGACAAAATGTAATTTAAAATAATAATTAAACGATGTGGAATATGTCTGGTACGTTGGTACGTCCGTGAGCACATGACGGTGCGAGTCGTGGTGTGGTCCTGGTACGGAACGCTCGAGACAAACATTTTTGAGTTAGAATGGATGAGAACAATGAGGAGAGTCACCCATATGAGTCACGAAATGGAGTGCAAGGTTGGTGGGATGAAGTGAATGTGGGAACCTCGAGATGAGTGTGAGAGTCAAGATGAAGAGATTGGTATAAAAGGGATTCTATCACCTTTTCTCTCTCATTCATCTCTCTCTCCAACGATTTGAGCAAAGTGAGGTTGAGTTTTCGTGGGTTCTTAAGTGAGGATCAACCTACCATGTAAACTAAGGTGAGATCTCGGATCCCCAATCGATTCTCGTCGTTTTGAAGCCTATTTTGTGGGTTTTCATCGCGATGTTTCAAACACCATGTTGAGCACGAATTTCTGAAATTTTTTTGTGATGATTCCATGATGTTATGGTCATCATGAAGGGTGATTAAGGGTTTGCTATGGTATTTGAAGTTGTTGATGAAAAAGTTGTGAATTTTGTGTATTTTGGCGAATTTATGGATCGTGAGTTATAGACATGTTTGTTATAGATTGAACGTGGTTTTGAATGGTATTCGAGGTCTCTACGAGTTCGGGATTGGTTCTGAACATGGCGACGCGAGCTGGCCAGAATTCTCGAACTCGACGTCGCCAGGGACACCATTGAGCTTAAAGCTCCACGGCGTGTGTCACGACGTCCAGGGCAGGGAAGCCCTGAGTCACGCTTTATATGACGCCGTGGAGAATTGTTCTCCACTGCGTCAGTCACGACGTCTAGGACAAGGAAGCCCTATCCCTACTCTTTAAGTGACACCGTAGGGTATTGACAACCACGACAACACTCACGGTGTGACACTGTTCACCTAAACAAATTTTTGAAAATTTTCGAAAACTTCGAAGCTTTGCTCTAGTATCCCAATGGGTCTGAATACGACTCAATACTTGGGTAATCGACTCAATTGCGCGAATGATTAAAATTATGAAAAATTGGAAAAATTGACGTAAATTGTAATTAAATGACTATCAGGTGGTGTAGTACAGTAACGGGTACGCGGGATTCGTAGGTGACGAGTCGGAGTCGTGTGAGTGTGCTTAGCATCGAATACAAGTAAGTAAACAAGTGAGGAATTATACAATTATCTCATTGAGCTTTAATTTGTTATTGTTATCACTCGGTATCTATCTTTAGATTTCCATTCTGATTGAATTGTCCGAGGGCAAGTAAGTCAACGGTGATCCTTGGAAGGAATGGCGGTCTGAGGTAACATAACATCATCATGACCTCGGGATGCACTGCACGTTGTATTGATTTTGTGCGAGATGTGAGTTCTTAGTTGGATTACCCGGAAGACTCTCAATCTCGAGGATTTAGGGCTTATTGGGTGTTGACCACGTCTTAGAATTCGAGTCTTGTTGAATTGGTCTGAACTTAACAACCGTTTGGTTGGGACTACTTGCGCCTCTCTGTTTGATTTCGTGGACACTAATCTTTCGATTGATTCCTGTTTATTTACAATCTTTATATATTCATGCGTTCCTTGTACCTTTCTTTCTATCTGCATGAATTGAACTGCTTATTTATTTCAAAATGTTGCCTACATCCTGTTTGGCGTTACTTACCTGGACTCATCATTCTCGTGTTTGACTGAGTGCAGATCCGCAGTTGAATAAGGGAAAAGCTCCTCAATTGGTGATTTGCTTTGAGGATACCGGAGCAGTTCTCCCTCTCTGACTGATGTAAGTTTTCTTGACTTTTGTATTACGTATATACATGTTTTTTTATCACATATTAGGTGTATGAGATTTGAGAGATCTTGAGATATGTAAACTATATGTTTGACTCTCCTATGACATGATTATACTTGATGATAATATACATATGCGAGGTTTCCACACTCTAGGTTGTCTTGACTAGTGTCTTGGAGTTTATTCTATTAGTTTGAGGTTTAATTGCTTCCGCTATACTTTGATAGCTCACTAATGTGAATAACTCATTTAAATTGTTTTAATAATGTTTAATTAATGGATAATGGTAAGAAATGCTGACTAGGCTTGTATTGACTTCGCGAGGTTAGCTCAGGGGTCCATGTAAGTCTAGGTCGAGTAGGGTCCAGTTTAAGGTTGTGAAACTGAAGCCGTCACAGGAGACACCATCTTGCCTTGACATTTTGGTGAAGCCTCAATTTCAAACCTTAAGCCCTCCCTCATTCACTCTCCCTATGTAAACTTGGATTTGACAATTTCATCGTACAAATTCTAATAAAATTATTGCAGGAGAAGTGGAAAGAGTGAAAGGAAAGCAGGCAAACAGGGACCAAATGTAGTGACAGTCCCACATGAGAAGAAGCACATGCCATGTTTGACAAAACTTCAAACAAAAAGCCAATAAACATCTCCTGAAATTGACAGGGCATCTAAAAAAGACAGCCACTTTTCCAGCTTGGAAACCCCTACTCTTTCACGGTTTTACATTTCAGCTTGCATTAAAGGAGAGCAAGAGCATAACAAGTAGAAGAAATGGAAATAGATTAGATTCCAACTATAGGTCACAACTTGAATGCACCAAGAATGCTATGTATTGGTCTAGTCAAGGCTCTAATTGCTATTAAGACTACTTAGTTGTGGTATGAGATCATGCATAGATTGGATTGTGTAACATAAATATAAGCAAAAAACTTTGATGACCTTGTTCTTCATCATCAAATTTAACTATAGGGACAGTAGTACGTTGTTCGCAAATGTGATATACAAAGTGAATACAAAAGATAGAAAGTAAAAGAGAAAAGAGGGTGGTGCTAGCCTTGAGCCGCTCCCAAATATCATCCCAAAAAAGCCACTGTCTCCGCCACCACCGCCCGAGTCGCCGCCACCGTCGCTGAATCCCGGGTAAGATATGCTCATGCTATTATCCCTGTAAAGTGAAAAACCATCAATCCAACCTCACCAATGTTTCGCATTACACCAGTGTACATAACATACTAGTATAACAATAACTTTTTATAAAAGCAGGTTTCCAAACTTTTTTTCCCTATTTAAACTCGAAAGAATTCCATAAAAGTTAATAAGACACCCCCAACCTGATAACTCTTGAAAAATCAATATATTTAGAGTTAGTTATATAACAGCAATTCCATTGTGAGCATACTAGTAGTATAAAATATTATATTAGTATTCCTAAATACCAAAGTATCTCTAGTGAAAGACAGATGAGGCATCGGGGGAAGTCGTGGGTTCGTCAAAATGTTGGGCTCTTATAGTTTTTATTTTTTTAAAAATAAAAAAAGTGGAATTCCTACATGTATAAACTCCAAATTAATGGATGAAAGAAATTAGTTCCTTGAGCTTAAAATGGTGAATGGTCTCTGTCACTGTCAGTGAAAGCACTGTAAAGGTTAAAAGGCCATGGACCCATAGCACTGGCTGTCAAGCAGCACAACAGAATAAAGTCATTGAAAAGGAGGGCATTCAATTCAATTCAATTCAATTCAATTTCTAGCTCCCCAAATTCTAACTGTGATGAAACATAAAAAACAGATTCTCTCTTCCCCACAAAAAAAAAAGTCCATCCAACGGTTATATCACGTGAGGGACAGCAAATAAGATGTCCCACAGTGACATCGGAAGAGCCACTGAAACTATTAAAAGGGAAAGTATCCAGTGTAGCCAGACGTACCTGTTACCAAATACACCTGCATTCATGGTCAACCGATCGATCAGACCAGCTGATTTGGGCTCCACACTGTACGCCTTGGAATACTTGGCCCCAGCCCCCGGTCCAGATGGCACAAAGAATGCCCCGTTCACTAGGATATCCCCGGTGGACCTCCAGTCCCAGTTGGCCCACGCACCGTCCGCCGTATCCACCCGTTTCGTCACCTGCCCACACCCAATCAAAACCCAAACCAAACACAATCACAACACCTACTAACAACCGGGAAAAGACTCTATTTTTCTTTTGATTTGGTTTTAGTTTTAGGAGAATGATAAAATAACCAAATGTTTTTGTTTCATGGTTTGCACTGAAAGTTTATTGAGTCCCAATTAATATAAGTAGAAGCCTAACACCATCCAACACTATAAAACTCTATTTTCTCCTCTATTCTTTTTTTGTTATTTATTTTTATTAATTTTAATAAATGGTTTAATCAGCAAAAAAATTATGAAAAAATACATACTTGTATTTTTTTAAATAATATATAGATATTTTTTCTCAAAAAAATATACAAAACGCTAAAATAAATTGTGTGAACAAAATTTGACGTTTCTCTCTTCATTTCCTTAAAAATAAAGGAGATTTTAAAGTACTATTGGAGTTGCTGTAATATAGGCTACTCTATTTTTAGGTCTCAAAAAAAGGTTAAAGATGGTACAATCTACTAATTGAAGCAACTCTATTTGTAAGACTCAAAACCAAAACCTTAGGCTTCAAAAAAAAAAAAGGAAAAAATCGAAAACCAAAAATTACTACTTATGAGACAAACCCTAGTGGTCCGAGAGCCAAACGAGCAATGCACCAACAACTGGTTGGCCAAAACACATTGGCAAGAGAAGTAGTAGCAAAGCAAAAGCAAAAGCAAAAGCAATGCATACCTCTTTGGCGTTGGGATTTGTGGGCGCAGTATAGCGGTTGCCCTGACTGTTAATAGTAGGATTGGCACTCCCCCCAATCGCATACATCTCCCACTGAGTAAAATCATTATTAACAATATGAAAGTAACCGCGCCTACACCTGGGCATCCGCTGGATCAACTCCTCCCCAAAATGATTAAACGCAATAGTGACCTGCATCCCCGAATCAGGCAAGTAATCATCGCTATGCCCAAGCAGCATCACCTCATTGTGATGCGAGAAGTAGCTGTTCGAGATCGTGATCCCCGTCGACCCCATCACCGCGTCGATCAACCCGTCTCTACAGTAAGACAGCGAGCAATGGTCGATCCAGATTTTACTTGCCCCAAATATGGAGATCCCGTCACCGTCCGATTTGGTCCTGAGCCCGTAATGTGTTGGGCTGGACCGCACGTTGGCCTGTGGGGAGGGCACGCAGTGGTGAATGTGGATGTTGTGGATGATAACGTTGGAGACGTATTGGAGAGTGATGCAGCCGCCGCCGACGATGTGGACGTTGGCGCCGCGCCCGTCGATGGTCTTGTAGCTGTTGACGATCAGCTCCTCTTTGAGGTGGATTAGCATGTTGTTGGAGAAGGTGATCCAGAGAGGGTCTGATTGGATCACACCGTAGCGGAGCGTGCCAGGCGTGGGGTTCACCGGGTCGGGGTCGGAGGAGTCGGTGACGATGTAGATCTGCCCG
This sequence comes from Stephania japonica, assembly GCA_039657345.1. NCBI lineage: Eukaryota > Viridiplantae > Streptophyta > Magnoliopsida > Ranunculales > Menispermaceae > Stephania > Stephania japonica. The sequence continues at coordinate 43,512,480 of CM077560.1, read as the reverse complement.
TTTTTGCCTCCCAGGGCGTCCTGGCCGAACCCGATGCCGCAGTCGGCGAGGCGCTGGCGGTTGTTGGCCCAGTTTGGGTCGCACCGCCAGCAGTCGTCGATGGGGTTGCCCGTCGCGCATGCTGCTGATTGTTCACCCAACATTCTTCCTCTGCTTGTTGAGATGGAGGCATTTACTTTCCTTTCGAGGTCGAGGGCTACGGAGTCTGGGTGGGGGTGTTGGTGGGGGAGGTGGGTGGCTCTGGTGATGGCGAAGCAGAGTGAGGTGAGGAAGTAATAAAAGAGGGGAATGTGGGAGGTGGGGAGCATCCTTGTAGCTTCTTCTTATTAGCTGAATCTGCAGATATTCAATGGGGGTGTATTTCTACTCATCAATGTCACAAAAACAGCATCGTTGTTGTGGGTTTTTTTAGAGAGATTTGGGGCATTTGCTCCCACTCCCCCTCCCCCTCCCCCTCCTCTCCTCTCTCCTTAGTTATACTCACTAAACCTGCATTTTAACAACCTGCACAGGGCACAGGGAGGGGCGTTGAAGAAAAGTTAAACAAACGAACAACTTTTTTTTGTTTAATAAAAACAGTTTTGTAGAAAAGACAATCTTATGTTCATCGATTTGAGAAATGAGACTACTGGGTCTGAGACTGAATGAGTGACAGAGGAGAAAAAAAGACCGAGAAAGGGCTTTGCTTTCTTCTTTATCATTTATGTGTTCTCATTTCTCGCTTTTCGCATACTTTTTTATTCTTCTTACCATCGAACTATGCAAAACGAGCCATTTTTTTTTTGTTTCCTATGGTAATAACCCTAGTTTTTGCTCAACGTATTGCCCTAGTCCTAATTTTTTTTGCACTTCCAATTTTTTCCCTTGCACAAAATGACTAAACTCTCTTTACGTAAAAGGATTTTTACTCACTCATACCCCTCCTCCGAAATACATACCGAGATTGAGCTCTCCCTCCCTCGAGCCTGACCCTCCACTGACAGGGTGAAGGTGAGGGTAATGGGGTGAGCAAGGTATTTTGAGGATTTTTTTTTCTTACAAAAAAAGTGGGGTACGTTTAGCTATTGAATTCAAAAAGGGGTACACTTAATGAGGTAAGATCAGCAAAAATAGCAAAAATCAAAGTTATCACTTTTTTTGTTTAAGACATTAGCTCGAGTTGAATAGGACTATTAAGAGTTTTGAAGGAAGGAAAATGATCAAACGACACCTTCTTTTTTTTGTCAACAGTTGCATTGGTTACATTGTATTGATGTTCCTCCCAAACGGGTACAATCTATTACAACGAGAAAATAATAGATAACTTGAAACAATGAAGCACATCGGGACTAAATTCGATACCACGCACACAATGTGGTGCGACAACGAGCCCTAATGAGCACAATAACCCCATGAGTGGGGACAACCACCCTTTATACGGGACAACCTCCCACATGTGAGAGCAAAACATCCTTAGATCTAACTGATTTAGAAGAAACTAGAAGACATGTTGGAGCTCAAACCGTCGACAACACCCACCACTGAAGTCGCCGCTCGCTATCGGACGTAGTTGTTTGCCACCCTTGGCTTGGAGGCCACCACCTTATCCACCGCTTCTCTTCTACTCAATCAAGACTCTAAGCACCAAAAAGAGGGTCATCGACGAGGAAACATCTGAAACCCAGTAGGGGCAAGGGCAACAAGGGTCGACGACAAGGGAAACACTGGCCCCCAAACCAGATCTGGTTAGGGGGTGTGCTCTCTTGAGAGGCGCTTAGGGTTTTCTTTTTGTTGTGTGGTGTATTGAGTTGATCAAATGACACTTTTAACGCACATTTTGTGCGCATATCTTTATCTTTTAGCCATTTATGGACAAGGATGTGTTCAAAGTGTGCGTTGAGAGCATGTTAGATTATCATTTTCCTTAAAGGAACTCTATTTTTAAGGTTGGAACTTGGGATTACTGATTTGCCTTACCCAACCAGCGTTAACACCCCTTGGAAACAAAGACATATTTTGTTCATCAATACGGAACTGTCTCATTTCGGAACGAAAAAAAAACAAACAAACATTTCTTGGAATCAGATTTGGGGCAGTGGGAATTACTGTTCCGAATACAGTAAAAAATAATGGCGAATTGAATTTGGACCTACCCTAGAAAAATAAGGGACTACGAACTCTTTTGGCTCTTCTTTTGAGTTGAATAATTCGGTCTGGTAAGGGCGCCAAGGGCACATGCGTCCCAATATGGTTTTGGGCCTATTACTGTCGCGTATCTCTAGGTTTAAGGTAACACCGAATAGAAAGCAACACGTGTGTTGTTGGCCCTTTTAACCATTGGATTCTGTTTTTCACTCGACAGTCAAAATACATCCACCTTTTGATGTTCCGCCAATCAGGGACGTCACCCATAACTTGATCATGTAGGCCCATCACGCTTGAAAAAACTAAAATAAACAATCCACAAAAAAATACTACATAGATGCATATTATAACTTTATATATAAAAAAAAAAAAAGTTGAATTTGAAATTCATTTTACGGTGTAACATGCCTCCTAGGACAATTCAATTAGTGCATTTGAATGTGGTGAGGCATGTTGATGATGTTTCTGATTATTCCTTCAAGTGGATATATAGGGAATGGCCTACTTGGCCTTTTAAAAAGCTTGTAAGAATCTACAAATTATCAAGGTGGAAAGACTAAAGTAATGGCCACCAATCTAGTTTATGACATGACACTCGAAGCCAATGGCAAGGGCTCTAAGGACTTAGAGTAGATTTTAGGAAAATGCTACAATGACCCAGGGAAGGGACACTCGAGATAGAAACCCGACGATGATGTCCATCCATCTTGCATTGATGTGTATACACACATATCCCGATGCATAAATGAATGGACATCATCACCCAAGTGTCCATTCCGAGTGTCCCATCCAGGTCATTCTAGCATTTCCCGTATGAAGGTTATTGACAGGTTTATAGAAGGTTATCTGACGCAACGGAAGTCTTCTAAATTGATTGGAGAATCCACGCACATTCCAATTTGGAAGACTTCCATTGTGTCAGATTGGTATTAGAGCCATTGCCACGCATGATTTGGAGGAATCATGCAATTGTGGGTGGAGTTTGGCTTTGGTGAGGATCGAGAAGATGAATATTCCTATTCTGATGGAGAAGAGTTTGTACCCAAGAAAGTTCTTTTTCTTTACAGTGACGTATGACAAATAGATCGAATCTTTTTGAGGAGAACTCTGACAACTTTGAGGAAATGCCAAAGTATGTGTAACGACCCAAATTTTATAATGGTCATTATTCACATATTTTCGAACGTGGACGCCAACTCAGGTCCACGGAGACGCCACGGGCAAGCTAGGGTATGGCTGGATTGGGCGAAAATGATATTTTCACTGATTGTTTGACTAACTGTAATAATAATGACTAGGGTATGACTCATCAAATCGCAGGTGTGATTTATATTGACTAGACTGGGTGAGATAGTGTGTCGAGTATTCACCTAGATATGCGTGCTAACATGAGAACCGAACAGGCGAGCGACTGGAACACTAGGCCGAGGAATGGGTTTACATAGATAAAAACAAAATAAATATAATTAAATGTAATAAATAATTAATATGGAAACACGACGTAGGCCGGATTTGTTATTGAAGTCTCGAACGACAAGTCGAGTTGCTAGGTGTCAGGTATTAAAATACCCAAAAGTCAAATAATTGGTAACAAACAAAGAAGTGTGAAAAATGACCAAAAAGGGCATTTGGGTGAGAATGGATTATGGATAAGGATGGGGAAAATGGTCATTTGATCCCCCCCAAAATGTCAACAACACCCCACCGCCACCACCATTGTCTTTACAAAAGTCAACCGAGAGAGATAAGGAAGAGAGATCAAGAGATCGAGGTCGAGAGCTCGGGAAAGTGGCGTTGACGGCGTTGGCAAAGGTGAGGATAGGTTATTGTTGTTGTTGATGTTGGCGTTGTTGTTATTGGTGCGTTGGTGGTGTTGTGGTGATGGTGGTGATTGGGACTCGGACGAACTGCTCTTGCAGTTCGTCCAAAGAGGGAGACGACATGAGCATCATCTCCCCTTCCAATCCGTTTCTAGAAAAAAAAAAAAAAAAAAAACTTTTTAAATTAAATAAAATTTTGAAAAATATGGAAAAGCTAGAAAATTATGGAAAACTTCAAAAATACAAAGAAAATGTGAGAAATTAGAAATGGTTGAAAAAGTGGATTTCAAGACTTTTCGGGCGGTTGACACACCGGTGTAACCCGAAAAGCGTGCCACAACTAAAAATTAGAATAAAATTATAATTTTTGTTGTCACGATATAAAATCAATTAATTTGATACTAAATCACTCAAAATGACTTATTTGGACATCAAGAACTTAGAGATTATAGTAAGGTGTTAGGCATGCATCCCGAAGCGAGAGCGGGATTGGGTTTGGATGAATACCGAGAAATTGGAGTGCGGTTGAGGTAAGTAAACCCTTAAGAAACACACTCGAGTGTTTATTTGTTTGGTTTCATTTGATTTCCAGCTATTATTGTTCATCATTGTTTACTTTATTTCCATGTGCTTACTTATATTGCACGGTGGGCATTGTTATTCGCCATCAAATTTCTGGTTTATTCTGTGATGTGTGGGCAGATTTAGGTAGGCTGAAAAATATGGATAGAATAAGGGTTCGGACCGGTGGAGCCAGAGAAGCCCACCGGGGGAATGCCGATGTCTGGATTAGGGTTCAGTCCTGCTACATGGCACACATCCTTTTTTGGTAGTATTCGGTGTTATGTATGCATGTGTTTTAATTACAGTTGTTTGTTTTATCATGCATGTTTATTTAACAGTTTATTGACTTCCATTGTTATAAATGCTAGTTTGTGTACTTCTGGGTTTTACTCACTGGACTCGTCATCTACCTCTTGTGATGGCTTGAGCGCAAGACCTACTACGAGCCAGGGCAATGAGACTCTCACAGACTACCTGTGACTTGCCACCGACAGAATTCGACTTGTATATTTTTTATTTTGTTGTACTGACTTATTTTTGAGTTTTTGGGGACTGTTTGAGATACATGTACATGTATGTACTACATTTTGGTATGTTATATACAGTGTACTTTGCCGGTTTTACACATATGATTGATGCTATCTAATTTGAGGAAAATACATATTTTATAAGTCCTTCGCTGATTTTAAGTATTGAAAATGTTAATTAGTTATTAACTCAGGCTAGATTAAGTAATAATGATGGTTAGTTGGGCGTGGGACACAACTAGCAGCTATGTGGCCAGTTATGGGCCTGCGTGGCCTCCCATGGTGGACCAATGTGGATTTTGGGCCACTACAGTACGACAGTGATGGGTACGTGTAACGGCCCAAATTAATTTAATCAGGATTAGTGTTAATCACGAGGATTAACGGGTAATTCGGGCGTTACGGTGACAGCTGGGTGGACTCAAATAAGAGTACCCAGGTTATATTGTGTTATTTGTGTATGTTGTATGTCTATTATTGTGATGTGGGAAATTATTATTAAATAAACATCACATGTGTGTAAGTTGACATCGGGCAAGGCTACGATCGGGTATATGTCCCGAAGTGCGTGTCGAGGACCGGGTACCGGGTATTGGGTAGCCGGGGTACGGGGCATAGGTTTCCGGGTAGTTGAGTGTTAGTGTGACACACTTATGATTTTTATATGGTTTATTAGGTGAATTAACCTAATGTTGAATTAATGTATTAATGAATAAATTAAAGTCCTATAGTTTGATAGGAAAAATTAGCATGCATATGATAATTCTCGGGATGCACAACAGAGTGATTTAAGGCAAGTGTTGTCATGATAAGGTGTCTCAAATTTGTGTAACAAAGAGTGATCAGGAACCGTCCGATCGTCCTCGAGATGTGTGCACACGTTAGATTAGAATAAATGGTATAAATACAAAGTGATCGATCAACATGCAAGAAACCATTTTCTCAACAATTAGAGAGATCAGTGAGAAGAAATCCAGGGTAGAGAAGGAAAATTCGTGCTTTGGGAGAGGGAGATTGAGCCTCACAACATTGATCCAAGGTAATATCTATCATTTTATTGGAAATTTTTGATAAAAATATAGTTTTTGTGGGTTGTGGTGAATTCGGATTTCATTTATTTTTAATGGTTTTAGAAGGTCAATTCGGTGTTCTTGAGGTTTAGTTTGATGAAATCTTGTCAATTGGGATCGAATTTGTGGAAAATTGAGATGTATTTGTGGATTTCGAATTTTTGGGTACATGCATGAAATCCGGAATTGGGTTGGTTTTGTGGTGATTTGTGGTGGAATTTTGGTGTTTTGGAGGTCTCCAATGAAGTGAGATTGATGAGAAATTGATAGGAGAGAAGAAGAGAGGCAAGAAGAAGAGAGAAAAAAAAAAAGGGTTATACGGGGAGAGACGAAATCGTCTCGTTGAACCGAGACGATTTCGTCTCTGGAGGTAGGGGACGCACGCGCGTGGCGCGTGCGTCACCCCTGACTTCGGGCCGACCGGCCAGCCTGGCCGGTCCAACCGCCTGGACCGGACCGGTCCAGGTGGGCCCCAAATAAAAAAAAATAAATAATATTTAAAATTAAATAATATATATTATATATATTATTGCTGGAAAATAGGAAAAATAGTTGAAAAATATCAGAAAAATTGGGAAAAATTCTAGAAAAATATAGAAAATTAAGAAAAAGGTAGAAAAGTAGTTTTGGGACTTTTCGGGTATTTTTGGAACCCCGACATAGTAAGAGAGAGATACCACAACTCAAATATGAAAATATGTTATAAAAACATAAAATTTTATAATATGTTTTTTTAAAAAGTATAAAAACACTATAAATGGACTTCAGGGACTGGTGAACCATAGCTCGGGTATCCGGGAGCTAGGCGGGTCGAATTGGCGGTCCTAAGTCGGAGAGCGTATTTCAGTGCGTAAAACCCTTGAGAAAGTTACACTTTAATTTCATGGCGTATATTCTATCGATTATCTTATCGTATGCGATGACCGCCGGTGGTCACGCATGGTTTTTCATCTTGGTTATGACTACACGCTTGAGCATGGGTTAGTCTGCGACGGCGACCGTGTAGATAGGAGTAGAATGTATCTACAACTGTCTCGAGGGATTAAGGGTACTCTTAGCACTAAAAAGCTTGGAAAGGAGTACGCCGGTTGCATCGAGTTGAGGTGTAGATCATTGTAAGCTCGTTATTAAGCACTGGTTTGTCTTTGAGAACTCCGTTTTGTTATCATATGACCGGCGGGTCATGGTTTTATCGTGATTAAACGTGTGATGATTTATTTACCGTTGAATTTACTTTCGAGCCATTTAGTTAATTATTTGTTGGATTTTGGATGGTTTACATTTCCAGTTAATATGTGATGTGATGTGATGTTGTGAAGGTTGTTTATCGCCGACCATGGGAATATGATTCCTCGTTGTCGGGGTCATATTCACATGTCTCGCAGTTTATCGATGTTTTCATGATTATTTGTGTAGACCTTCTCTTGGGAATTTACTCACCGGGCTCGTTCTTTGTATGTGTTGGGCAACGAGCGCGAGATCCCGGTACGAGCAAGAGCAAGGGAAAAGAGGTACTAGGCGACTATCTCTCGAGGCCGTTCTTTGCGACAAATTTCGTGTTTTGACTACCTAGTATGTATGTATATATTTATTTTGCTTTGGGTTTTGGGAACTTTAGAACTTTATCACATGTATATGGATTACTTGTTTACTTCGTCTCGATTATATACATGGTGTTTATTCCGGTTTTCCACTTGCTTAGGCTTAATAAATTTTCATAAAATACAAATTAAATGCTTCCGCTAATGATGTTATTGTAATTATCAACTAACCTGCTAGATGTGTAAGACAACTTAATAAAGTAGGATTAGATACACGGAGCGTCACTTCACGTAGCCGTGACGGACGTGACTAGGCTTGCGCCGGAGGCGTGGGTCATGGGCGGCGTGGGAAACTTGGGGCCGGAAATTGGGCGACTTCGTGGAAGACAAGATAGTCTTTGGAGAGGACAACATTGTCATCAAAGTGGTTTCATTGTTTGAAGTTCCTCAAGTGCTTAAAGAGGTGGTTCGTGATGTCGGCTTCAACAATGACTCCCTCGGCTCATTGCAAGGCAAAAGTAGTCAAATTTGCAACCAATTACAACGTATGCCTCGATGAATATTTGCACGACTTTTCTGTTCAGAGTAATGTCTTATTTTATCTTTTCAAGCATGACAAGACTTGTTTTGATGATTTCGTCGTCAAAGCCAGGAAAACGCGTAACGGTATGAAAATTCGAGGACAAATTTTTACGAACGAGGGGAGTATGATACAAAGCATTTAAGATCAAAGATTTTGGAGTTTCGAGGACATGGATTTATTGGAAAACGTCGTGGGGGAACAATACTCACAATGTTTATGTGAAAACGCGTTTTTTGTCAAATTCCTACGTTTAAGTTCTCTAAAGTTACAAATTTGTTATTTTTATATATATATATATATATTTTTTTTTTTTTTTTTTTTTGTGAAAGAAAGTTTATGTTTGATTACAACTTGTATTAGGGGTTTCTTTTTTTAATGTCGTTTGTGGCTTTAGACTTCTTATTTCGTCTAGATTATTGTTTAGAGTATTTTAGAATCTTGCTATTTTATGTAAAAATTTGGGCTTTGCTATATAAAACACCATTCTTGCTGTAATTCAGTGGTTTTTGATTAATTGATAAATTTTGAAATTTGGCATAAGTTCTTGCCATGAGTTGTTTGTTCGTGGTCTTTCGAGCAATTCAATTTGCATATCCTCGTTGCCTTATTATCACACTATATGCATCACGCCTTTTGTTGGTGCAAGGAAGGTTGCGAGTGGGCTTTTGATTAAGGGACACTGCCAAAGAACAAAAGGAAAAAAAATCCCCTCTCTGTTGAAGACGTGTGAATCGAAAGTTAGTTCCACATCGATTAAATGAAACTTCGAATTGAAGTATATAAATGATGAACTCTTCACAACTAGTACCGAAGCCTTTTGAGTTAAAACCTCACACCAATGAGTTAATAAAGGTGGTTAAGTTTGGAACAATATCGGTGCTAGCGAGAGGAGATTCATGGGCTCGTGCACGCGTATGCGGCGCGGCCTTGAGAATTTAACATGGAATCATAGCCCATGGTTCAAATGGAACTGGTAGAAAAAAAAACCTTGAATCATGTGACTTTCGATCTATGGAGGAGTGTTGAAGATGTGTAGACCAAAAGTTAGTCCCACATCAATTAAATGAAACATCGAATTGAAGTATATAAATGATCAACTTCTCCCAACTAGTACCAAGACATTTTAAGATAAAACCTCATACCTAAAGTTGAAAGCAATTAAATTGAAGACTATATCTGTGTTAACGGTGGAGATCCATGGGCTCGCATGGTGAGAATTTAACACTCTCTTCTCTGATTTTGAATAGAGTTTGTATCAGTACTGTATGGGTCATATGAAATGGAGATTGTCATGAATATAAATGTGCATGGTATGAAGCCTATAGTTATATAATATGGAGATGTCGGTCATCAGTCAGTGACTCGGTGCATAAGGCATATACATGAGCAGCAACATCAGTTTGAGAAATGTCTCCTCACAATAAATACCTATGTAATTTGGGCCACGTAATTTCTTTCTTATTTTTCTACTTAAGTGGCATGTCACGAGACTCACGGCTTCCCCAAATTTTTTGTGTGGTGATGCCTCTACAATCTTCGATGCATTGGCATATACTTTCAAAGTTTCAATACATTTAATGAGTGACATAAATTTGTCATATCCTTATGATAAAAAGTTGAGGATGTAATTTTTTTTTTTTTTTTTTTTAGAAAAATTGAAGTTTCATTCATCATTAATGATATGGTACTGGATCAGACATAGAATCAAAAAAGTATATTAATTAACTAATTCTATTTGTTCAAAATAACGATCATTACTTTGGTTATAAATATGATTGTGAAATTGAAACAGTTTGATAATTATGGACAACTCACTACAATGTTGAAACATATAACAATACACAAACATTTGCTAGTACTATATAACGAATAACAAAATTTCTCAATAAGGAGAAGAAAAGCTAAAACTTCCTAACAAAGAGAAGACAAGCTAAACTTCTAACAAAGGGAAGACAAATTACCTAAAAATATAACTAAGGACCAACCCAATAGCTGCACAGATCAAAAAACAAGCGTTGAGGGAGATGTATGCAACAAGTAGATCCAATCTTCTCAGATCTGCACTTTATTGAACACATAAAATACAGAGAGATAAATATTGAAACCACCGCTGATCAAACGAGAAGATCGGTGGTGGTTCAAGATCTTGAATATAGAAAGAAAACTCAAAAAAGTGATTTTTAAAAAGTCTACCAAATAAAACAACACGAGATACAGTTTCAATTTTTCTTTTTTTGAGTTGTGCAATTTGAACTCTTAGAGTCTAGACTCCTAAGGGGTTTTGAAAAATTTTTATTTCAAAGTCATTCTCAAACAATAAATGATTTTGAAATAACAATTTATAACTCTTCTTTGATATTTGTAAAAATTTTAAAAATCTCCATTTGGACTCTTAAAGTCCAAACTTATTTATTATTTTTTTTTGTCAAATACGTACTGTCTCTATTAGTTGCACATACACCTCAATATGATAATTAAGCTTCATAAATAAGCCAAGTTTTGGTTTGCAAATCAATTGGAAGTTAGCCATTAATGCAAATGCCCACTTGTCCAATAATTCAACAATAAATTCATTTGACTAGTTGAATTAATCATGCAATGCGTTACAGCAAGCGAGATGAAACCAAAAATTAGTAGAAGTATTATTTAGGAGTAGTTAGAAGTCATGGGGACATAAGCTGCACCTACCATAGCTCAATAGATAATCCGAATAATATTTCACTACAATTAATTGTCACTATGATAAATAATTGGATGCTGATTACGCCCCCGATGTAGCCCAACGACAAAAGAACAGCCCAAGTTCGTTGATGTGGGTCCAAGCCAAAAAAATCCCTTTAAATGCTAAAAGAACTTTTTCATTTATCGATCTCATATGTGCATGTAGTATAACACTCTAAAGGCCATTAGTGGACCAAGATCCACTATTTTTTTGAAGTATTAATAAAACATTGCAATCTATAATATGTAGTAGTAAAATTAATTGAGTAACCTAATAATTTGGTATCAGATTTGAAAGTAAGGAGATTATGGGTTCAAACCTTGGTAGGCACAAAAGTTGTTTCTTTTCTATAAAAAAAAACATGTAGTAGTAGCATTATTATATAATTCGGAGTGAAATTTATTATAGGCTTAGTCACTTAAGTTTGAATACTAAGTGGTCTAAATAAAAAATTGTGTTTTGCTAGAGTAATCCACATTTAGCACCGACCTCATTGAATGTCGTCCAAATCACCTCAAGATGCGTGCACGCGTATCACGAGGCGGCAATAGATGGCATCCAAGGAGGTCGATGCCAAATCTATCGTCTGGCCTGCAAGACTTTAGACCACTTCTTTTTACAATGTCTGTATGCTTCACTAATATGGCAGTTGTTCAGTCAGGAGATTGGTTTCCAAGGGCTTATCCGCAACAAATAGGTGACTATTTTCTTGATGATTTGGCTACAAATATGGGATATAGGAGGAAAAATTGTGGTACAGTGGAGTCCAAGCCTTAACGTAGGCTCTATGGAAAGAGAGAAAAGCTAGGCTATTTGTGGATAAACTGAGGTCGATGTGTGGACATCTATTAAACTAAGAGGTGGGTTTATGGTTCAAGTCTCATGGTACTGCTAGGAAATGGGGGATGGGTTTCACCCCAATGTAACTAGAACAGCTTGGTGGGTCCTTAGTTAACTTGTATAGTAGGGGTGTAGGGAAGGAGCGGTGGTTTCTTGTATTATCGGTTGTAATTTTTGACCTTGTTTGGTTCGTTTTTACCAACTTACATTGTAAATTTATATTTTATGTTTGGTTCAACTTTAAACTTATAAGGTAGTTATAGATTTAAAAAATGTAAAATGGGGGAATTGACATAAATACCCTTCATACATAAAAAAGAAGTTCAGATTTTAAAAAATAGTAAAATGGATAAATGAGGATTTGTGAGGGGTAATTGTGGGGTCCCTATAAGTTGGGAAATAACTTACAAGGGAGTTGGGCAACCAAACAAGATTAGTTCTCAACTCCCTGTAAGTTATCTCCCGAGAGATATCTCCACCTCCAACCAAAGGTTCAACCTAGTTGATTCGATGGGATCGTGACACCATTAGGGGACAAGTTTCCTCAACGACCTGTTACCGAAGTGGAGGACGTAGTATTTATAAGAGAAACGAAACATTTTTCCCCTACTACACTAGTAGGGTTTTTTTTTACTTTATTTATGGGAAACACTTCTTTCCTGCCTTATGTAATTATGTAAATATGTAAATATACTATACTATAATAAATAAAGTCTCATTTCCTTAAAAAAAAAAAAAAGTCCTAAAAGGACTCCTTAATAATATGGCAACCATAACAAAAGTGGGGGAGCATCTTTTGGTAATTCAAGTGGATACTAACCTAGAGAAAAGAACTAATATTTGTTAGTACTCTCTTCGTCAAAAATATATGACGTTTTGAAATTTTTCAGCTTCAAAAAATATAAGACATTTTTGAAATTCGAGAGAACTTTGTATTTCTTATACTTATTTTATCCCTCTTTTAACTCAAATATTTAATTATAATTAAATACTTATTTTTCTTTCATTGGATAAAATAAAGAATTAAATGTAAGAATATAATTTATACTTATAATTAATAATTTTTTAATATATATATTTTGAACAAAAAAAAAAAAAAAAAATCTTATATTTTTTACCGAACAGAATAATTGTTATAGGAGGCCCAGAGAGACTCGTGACTTTTCATCCAACATGAGAAGAGGGAGTAAAAAATGATTCAAATGAAAGAAGACTAATTAATTACACAGGAGAATAAGAAGTTATGGTGACTTTTGTGGAGGGTCCCTTCTTTCCTCGTTATTCAAAGAAAATGACAGCTTCAGAAAATTGGGCGTGCAAGAGAAAGTTGATTGGATAATACAACTAGTCGATTTCCATTCATTGTTTTTAAATTAATAAATTAATTTACATGAATATCCTGTAATATTTTTATAATTAGAATTGTAATTCACAATAATCAATTCATATTTTTATAAATAAAATATACAATAAGAATGTGATTAATTAGGGTTTAGGGTGGTTTGAATCGAAGATGAAGATTGATTTGAACAGATTTGTGTTTTTTTTTTATAAATGAATTTCATTAATCTGTCAAAAAATACATGTACAAAAAGAATGGGGAAACAAAAACAATTTTACCTATCTACTTACAAAAAGTCCCCTTTGTTATACTATGAAAAAAAACCGTCTCGTTAGAAAATAAAATTAAAGTTATGGAGGATCGCAGTTGTGAATCTAATGAAAACCCGAATTTATATGTGTCGTTCTTAATCGTAATAGTCTCTTTGTATTTTACAAGCTAGTTGGACTTTTCGTTGTCCAAGAAATTAGGGGATGAATATAAGCTAGTTGGGCTTTTCGTTGTCCAAGAAATTGAAGTGATGAATATAAGCTAGTTGGGTTTTTCGTTGTCTAAAAAATTAGAGATGAATATATCCTAAGACAACCAATAATACGAAGAAATAAATAGCAGAAAATAGAAAAAAATGAGAAAATTCTAAAAATGAAAAATGAAATGGTGAAAGGAGAGAACATGTGAAACTTTCTCTCTTCTCCAACTTTTATATATATATATATATATATATATATATAAGTTGGAGCTGAGAGAAAGTTCACATGCATCCTCCTTTTAGCAATTTAATTTTCTAATTTTTTCTATTTTAGGTATTTATTTATTTGTGTCATTGGTTGTTTCAAGGAATTTATTTATTCCCCCATTCTTTTAGGTAACAAAATCATCAATTAAATGTATTTGAATTATTTTCTTGGTTAATGAAGAATTGTTTCAATACATTTAATCTCCATTTCGAATCTCACACCATCCCTTTGGTTACTGCAATATTTTTTATATAGATCATTAATCTTCTCTTTATATATAAATCATAGGTTCACAAGTACTACATGTCTAGCAACATAAGTATCTCTCTTAGAGTTCTTGACACATGAATGCAATATTGTGGCAATTGTTGAGTGTTTGACACTCCAAAACATAGCAGAGATTTTGCGGTGTGATCAACAACCTCACATCTCTATGTTCGTTGTTGTGAGGATTGTTCAGGATGTTCGTTATGTGTGTGATTTATAAGTAAATATTTTTTTACCCTCTTTTGTATGTTTTTTTTAAGAAATATGAATTGATTATTGTGAATTGTAATTTTAATTGTAAAAAATATTACACCATATTCATGTAAATTAATTTATTAACTTTTTCTTAAAGTTTTAATTTGCGCATGAAATCGACTAGTTGGAAAAAAGAATAGCAGATAAACGGGCTCCAATCCACTTTTTGAACATATTCAATTGCTCACGCGTACTCTAATTTTGAATTTCAATTGTTAAATGAACCTAGCTTTTTCTTGAAAGTCTCAATATGACCCTACTTCCAACTATCAAACCCCACCCTTACCCACTCTCGTCCATTCAAACCCTAAACAACCATCATAATCAAACACCATAACTAAATACCATAACCACCAAAATCCTCTTAGTAGTAGATTTGAAAATATTGTTATAACATTTTGGTATGTCAAACAAGGTCAATTTAGCGTAATCAATGCCCTAGAAGGGAGGAGGTATTGCAAAAGTTGAAGTCATTTAATTTTTTTTTTTGAATTTAGTGGGAATCGACCACGATCTCCCGAGGTCTTACCTTTTTGGCAAGTGATGTCATTTAACCTTTTATTTAGTAAGTGTTTTGCATTAAAAGTTTTGGTTTTTGTTACTTCGTGTTTGTGGATGTTTTTGTTGTATTTTTGTTCGTTTTGGTCAATTGGTAGTAATTAGAACCTTCAAACCATGATCTTGTTGATGCTCCAAAGTCTAATTTACCTTGAAATTTGCAAATTGAGCAAATTCCAACACTGATTATAATATCTTACATAAAAGAAATAAAAGAAAAACTGCCAATTAAAATCGAATATGAGGTAAACGAAACATCATGAAATTAATGGGGTTTTTTTTGTTGAAGAGAATCCTATTAAATTAATGAGTAGAAGAAATTATGAGGTCCTTTAAAATCTCTAATTATGATTGCTTTGGTCTTAAAACTCGAGAGAACTAATTGTGATTCCTACGATTCCTACGACAAAAGTAAGAACAAGAACAACGAAACTTCATCAATAGCGTAAAACTTCAATTCAAGGAAAAGGAACTAAGGGTGTAAGGAACCAAGTTCATTAATGTGGGTCCAAGCCAAAAAAAATCCCTTTAAATGCTAAAAGATTTTTTCATTTATCAATCTCACACATGCATATGTAGCGCAACACTCTTAGGCCATTTGTGGACCAAGATCCACTATTGTTTTGAAGTATTAATAAAACATTGGAATCTATAATATGTAGTAGTAAAATCAATTGGGTGGCCCAATAGTTTGGTATGAGATTTGAAAGTAAGAAGGTCATGGGTTCAAATCTTGGTAGGCACAAAAGTTGTTTCTTTTCTATCAAAAAAATATGTAGTTGTAGCATTATTATATAATTTGGAGAGAAATTTATTGTAGGCTTAGTGGGTTAAGTTTGAATACTAAGTGGTTTAAATAAAAAATTAGCAACTACTGATGAGTAGCAAACCATGCACCGGAGCTAGCTAGATTCAAAAAAGTCCTAAAAAGGACTCCTTAATAATATGGCAACCATAACAAAAGTGGGGGAGCATCTTTTGGTAATTGTGGATAGTAACCTAAAGAAAAGAACTAGTATTTGTTAGTAACTGTCATGGGAGGCCAAAGAGACTCATGACTTTTCATCCAACATGAGACGAGGGAATAAAAAATGATTCAATTGAAAGAAGACTAGTTAATTACACTGGAGAATAATAAGTTATGGTGACTTTTGTGGAGGGTCCCATCTTTCCTCGTTATTCGAAGAAAATGACAGCTTCAGAAAATTGGGCGTGCAAGAGAAAGTTGATTGGATAATCATATTGGTTGTGGTTGGTTTATTGGCATGATGAAAACTTATAAAATCGATTGAGTAATTCAAAGAGTTCAAATGTACATATCGATTCAACTTGTTATCGTGAACACATAACTACCAATAAGTTGTAAAATATACGAATGAACATAACGTCGAACCGTGTCCTCATTGTTGTCATCTTCTATAGGTGATACATTTTCTTCGAGCCATGAGACAAGAACTCTATTTCCAGAAAGGTCAACTGATTCAAGTCTTGCACCAAGTAGTCTCTCACACACCTCGAGATAGTCGGCATTTGTGTTTCCAGTCACATATATACCATTAATAGGTAACCTGAGTTGTATCTCAACGTCTTGGAGTGTAATCATACATTCGCCACGACGCATGTGGAACATATGCGTCTCTGGACGCCATCTCTCAACAAAAGCGATGATCAAAGCCCAATTAAGTTTGAAAAATCATTCGCGTGAAACCCCATAAAAGCCACTAGAACGTAGGTAAGGGATCATTCGAGAATGATAATTCACCCGTCGATCAACAACACCCTGTCTTATTTGCACGCTCATCGTTTCATGTACCTTATAATTAAAAAATGCATCAATATATATGTATTAAAAGTTTTTGCTTAAATATTAGACACATACATGCTAAATGTATATACTTGACCTCTCCAGGCTTGCGATGATCTGTGTGTAGATTGAGGCATAGAAGAGAAGGATCAGATGAACTTGGTTCCATTTGTTTACTTGCTACAACTATGTGATTAGGAAAATTAGTAGAATAGTTTTAAAATATTAACAAAGGTCTTTATATTACTTGACGTAACATTTCTGAATACCATATAAATATAAATGTTATCAAATTACCAAATGATACCATTTACAAAAAAATATAAAGCCCATCATTGGTTTGGATTGGGGGGTTGAGCTTTTGTTGGACAATTTTTTTTGTTATGTCTCTCAGCACGACAAATACCGCATCGATTCCTCCTAGTAGGGACTCGAGCACGATCTCTATTTGGACATGTTGTTCGTCTATCTCCTCAATGACATATGCCACATTGCAAGGTCCTCGAAACACTAGGAAGATCCATCCCATTTTACCTTCGTGTTCCCTTTGGTCTCCCTCGACCACGTCTACACCTTGGATCTAGTAGAATCTTTGTCGCAAAAGTTGGCTAATACTGCTCATAGGGGATGGCTTTGAATTGAGAGGAGTAGCATTATCCGTACATGTCCATCCTGTAGTATGGCTCTATAAATTGTTTATAAGTCGAATAAGAGCACATGCAACTAACTCGTGTGAGCAAGGGAAACTAAATGATTGTCATTTATTGCAACAGCAATACCAGTTCTTCAGGATAACAATTTGTATATTGTTGCCTTTATGCATGCAATCTCCATTAAGTCCAGTGAGCACCTCAAACTCACCATTGTCTCGATTTATCAATTTGGCTTAATGTCACCTTGCAGATTGTTTATAATGTGCAATTTTATTCATGTTATATTTTTTGTAATAGAGCCCATGCGAGATTACTTCATCGATCTCTTGCTTGCATTGGTTGGTGTATTCCACCAACCTATAGTAAATAATTTGAACCATTGTTGTTATTGGCAAGAATCGTGCCCCTTTCAATAAACCGTTGAAACATTTTACAATAGTAAGATAATGTCGTGTTAGTAATATCAACACAGTGATAAAAACTATTAGATAACAAACATAACTAGTATCGATTATATACCAACCCCATTATAATTCATCCATTCGTACCGCAAGCCTCCGTCATGCGATTGAGTCCATAGTTGTTTGGGAATGACATAAACATATTGAAGACATTGAGGAGTTCCTGATGACAAATAAGTAAAATGCTCTATGCACGCATCAAATTTCCTCACTTGATGTTGAACATCAGGTCGAAAAGGATGTTCTTCAATGATTAATTTTTGAAATTTGTGTTAAAATTACTGACTAAGTGTTGCAGGCAATAACGGTGGTATCCTCTTCATGGGCAAAAACCATTTGCTGCTATGTTAACAGCCTCGATAATGCCAGAATGACGGTAAGAAATAACATAAATACTATCTCTATCGGTCACATGTTTGCGCAACATCCTCAAAAACCACCCCCATAAGTCTGTTGATTCATTTTCCGCAATTGCAAATGCAACTGGAAGTAGGTGTCCATTACCATCAACATATATAGCAATCATTAGCTTACCACTATATTTGCCATACAAGAACATCACGTCAATCTATAGAAGAGGCCTACAATGCTTGAACCCTTCGATTGATTATTCGAATGCGAAGAACATACGACGAAATTGAGGATGCTCTGTCCTGATCTCATCTGCTGCCGACTGTCTATGTGACCACTCAATCTTTGTCCCTAGGCTCTTATTATGTACAACCGCCAACCATCTTGGTAACCTAGCATATGACGCGTACCAATCTCCAAATGCATTTGCAACTGCTTTCCTTTTGGCATCCCACATTCGCTTGTAAGGAACTTTATGTCTATATATTAGCTTAATTATTTCTACCAAGGCCTTGGTAGTAATTGCCTGATCTATCTAGACAACGTTTTGTATCTCATGTGCAAACATGTTGGTGTCAAGTTGGGCACGACTACGTTCTATGCTGGGATTTATACAGTTGTGCGGCTCGTCTAATTGAGTGATCTCTTACAATTGTTTCTTCTTTCACAAACAAGCATGGAGATGTCACATGCACCCAGCTTTCGACACACTTCTGCACTTTACTACCCACAACGTTATAGTTGTTTCCATAACACGGCATTGACAATGTTTGTTAAGATGGCATGCTGCAAATCTTTTTATTGTCAAAGCACATTCCTCTTTCCAACTCAAATTTAGGCATGTCCCATCCAGTCGAATGATGAGAATGTTAGGTCGCAGTAGAATTAGCCACTTCCAAATCAATTTCATTATACACCGGCAATGGTTCATAAACTTCTTCATCGCTTGCTTTTTCCATGCAATCCTCTTCGTCAATAGCAAATTGCTCATAGTCTTGCAAGTTTTCTGCCCCTGAAGGTTCATAGGTTGGGTTGTCTGTAACAACATTTATATTTTCCAAATTAACAGATGGCGCAACATCCTCAAGGGGACATACGTCCTCGTCGATGTCGTTATCGTCGTCCTCGTTAGGGTCATCACTAGGGGCACTAATGTCACTATCAATTAGAGTAACAAATCTATCTTGCATGACATCACCTATAGGTGATTGCATATGTAATATTTCCATCAGTGATGTAGGGCATGTCATGCCCTACATCTTTTTCTACCACTTATGAATACACAGTAGAGTTTTGAAAAGACTCGATTGGCTCGAAGGTTAAATAAATCTCTACCTTCGCTGATAATGGTAGATTCGACACTGTTGACTACATCAACTCGAAGTGGGTCTCGTCTTGCAACGGCGGGGATAAAATACTGTGAACCTGATGGATGAGTTATTATGTGATGATACGTCATCATAAAGTGAGTCTCACTGGACAAGATACCAAACGTGTTATACATGTGATCCATCAACTCATGTTTACTCGTTCCAAACTTAAGAATTAGATTCATTGATGGGGTGTGATGTACTCGATGCCTTGCGAAACTGTAACGACCCAAATTCTATTTGACCCGACTCGAGGGCATTTTGGTAATTTAATATTTTATTTGTGTTTGGTATACTATCATGCGTATTATATGTTATCACAACTTGGCGAGATTCAACTTGATAGTGCATGCACAACAACGAAGAACTCATGTCACAAATTTATTGAAGAATAATTAAGTGCGGGTCAAGACTAGGGTTGTGTACAAAGTGTGTTAAGTTTGGAGTGTTATACGTTAGTGGGACCAATGAACCCAAATAAATAGGGTGGAAACCCTAAATTTTCTTTCCACCAAATATAAAGGGGTTAAAACCCTAATTTGCTAAAAACAACACAAGAGAAAGAGAGTAGGGATGGCTGGAGTGAGAGCCGCATGGGAAGAGAGACCAGCGGTGGCGGCGTATGAGGGACGCCATCGAAAACATGAACGGCCAGGATCTCGACAGCCGTACATCATCGTCAACGAGGCTCAGTCGAGAGGCAGCGTTGGTGGTGGTGGCGGAGGCGGTGGTTTCCGCAGCGGCAGCGGCGCGGCATCAAAGATCAGGGAGGTCCTCCTCCATCACAGTCATGGTTAAGAAGAGGGGTGGTTCCCTCCACCCCTTCGCTCTCACTTTTTCCTCCAAGGCAGCCGGCCAGAGAGGCAGCGACCTTCTGGCCAGCAGCCGGAGGTCCCCTCCGTCGCGTGAAAGCGATGGAGGGTGGTGATGGTTGGGGTCGAGGAGGGGAGCTTGTGCTCCCCTCCACGACTGTCAATAGGGGGAAGATGAACTTCCTCCCCCTACCAGGTTGACTGGTCAAGGGTCAGTTGACCCTGGACCAGTTGACCAGGGGCCAAACTGGCCCCTGGACTCAACCAGGGACTAGTTTGGCCCTGCACTGTGATTTAAGGGGTTGGAATGTCCCAGCCCCTCCACGGCTTCATCAGAAACGCATACGCTCAACCCAGGGGACCTGACAATGGTTCCACTCCTCGACACACTACGGGAGAAATTTCGATGAAGGTTCCGAATGATATGAATCCCGTGGGACCTGCACTAGTGGGTCTCCAAAGACAAATAAATGGAAAAATACTTAACTTTAAATCAAGTACTTCTTATGTAATGTTGTATGATTTGTTTAGATTCGTGAGGTGATTTACGTGGGACCCCAAATGTGCGAGGAGTCCGTGTAGGCATCACGGCGTGTTTAGGTAAGTGGGGAGCTTGCTCAATTATCAAATATGACATGATTATTAGTTATGCTTAGGATTCATAATTTGAATTAAAGACTTGGGATTTATGGGTTGCGTCGTGGTATTGGCTTGAACCTACGTATCTATGGAATGTGAATGCACTGTTATTCATGGCCCCAGAATGTGTGGAGTTCCACCGAGGATCTTATTAGCAAGTAAATCTATATGAATACCTCATAATGTTGTGGTACTACCGAGGGTCGTTAACACCCCAGGATGTTGTGGAGTTTACCACCGAGGGCTTTACTTGACTAATTGAATTCATAAGTATGTCACGTAGGGACATGAGTTGGAGTTCCTTCTCTTGTACTCTTGAGACATAGGGATGTGCATCGGTGATGGCTTGGACGAATCTACTGTTGATTTGATGGGACAAACGAGAGAGCACAAAAGGCCTGTGTGCTAGCTAGTTGTTTCCATCACTTCGAGAGTAGGAGAATCGATCACCGGATTCTTGCCAATACCTAGTACGCATTGAATGGAACATCGACTTATCGTATTATTATATTTTATAGTACATAATCTTGCGAAACCCCCTCCTTTGTATGAAAGATTTAAATTATGAAATGATTTGTCAATCTCTTTAATGTTATTCATGATTAATGTTGTAACAATTTATGGCTTATGTATACGTGGTATTTGTTATGAAAGGATGAATTCTTATTTAATTGTGACTTACGAATCTTATGTCTATGATAGTACTTAATGGTTCATTATAAGTCTATTTCTTATGAAATCCTGCTACCATGTTAATATTCAATGAATCCTTGTTTGTTTTTCAAACACATGCTAGACTTTGCATGCTTATTAGGTATTACTTGCATATTTGATGGTTGAGCGAGTTTTCCGCATTTCTGAGCTCCGTTGGTTCTTTTAGCTCACCCCACTTACATCTAGGTATCAACGACAGCGCTAGGTTGAGGCAAGGGAGAGACGAGCTTGAAGTCTCCTCTTGATGTACGTTTTTGTATATATATATATTATGTACGGTTGATTTTGAAACTATCAACTTGGGGTTAAAAATTAAAATAGATCTTTGGGTAGCTTGAACCCTAGTTACCTTTAGTTGATCCATTTCGGAGATTATAATAAACTTGTTTAGTTTAAATGAGCATGAACCGATGTATAATTTTTATTAAATTTTTATGAACTTAAATCTATTGGCTTAGGATATCTTTTTATATTCATTCTGCAATTATTATCCTTTGTTTAGCCAATATTTATTCCGCAGGTTTTTTTGTTTAGGCGTGCCAGACCGTTATTTGAGCCTGGTTCAAGTATCGGGTCCAAGTGGCGGTCTGGGCCGTGCTACCCGACCCTAGGTCGGGGAAGGGTCGTCACAGTTGGTATCAGAGCCTAGGGATTAGAACCTAGGGAAACGTTAGGTTAGGGAAACCTAAGATGTAGGGCCTTTAAGTTTAAAGGTCAAGTTAAGTCGAACAAATCAATGGTATGGGACATTGGTTCAAAGTCGACTTAACGCGCAATAATGATAAATCTTAGGATGGGATGGGACAAAATAAATTTGAAAAAGATTTAATGTGATGATTATTTGCTACTTTGTATATATAAATATATCGTTAGATATATAGGTAAACGTCTTTCCTTAAGACGTGAAACCTTGGTTCCATGAGTTGGGAATGACAATTAACGACACAAGAAAATCGAAAGGAAGTCCGTAGAAGGTTTCACATGAGATGCAAGGAAGTCTACAACGCTTTACTGCAAGAATGGTTTTGATAGAATGACTAAACTTAGAGTGGAAATTGTATGGCGAGATGTGTCTATATTTAACGATAGAGTGGCAAATAAAGACTTAAGCAAGTATTCATAGACTTGAAATGACAATGAGATGCCACGCTAAATACACAAGACAAAATTGTGACGTGGTCACATTTCAGAGAAGTAACTCTGACGCCGAAAACTCTATTAGGATAATTAAAATTAACGATATCTTGTTGAAAACGGAAGTTAACAATCCTAGTAAGGATGCAAATGAATTCTTGGTTTCAAATAATGATAAGCAAGTTAGGCTGGCCAGGAGGCTGAACTTAATTCAAGATATAGACGTCAAGTATACTCTAAAAACCTCTAATGCTCGATTAAGAGTGTGAATCATTAGTCTATAAATTCAATTTGAAGGTTATTACTATAAATCGAATTATGTTGTTTCAGGTGATCTATTTTTATTGAAAAATGATTTTTCGACTATATTGGACCATGATTTTTGTATTGTTTTCGAGTTGATGTTTGCCACACTTTATTGAAGTTTTCATGGAAGGATTTAACGTGTCTTTACAAAATTTTGAAAAGGTAAACAAATAAAAAAAAACCATTTATTTTCCTTGGTGTTCAAAAGATAAAGCGAATAGACTCATACATATTTCAAGAATTTTTGACATTGTAATTTTAATCTTTACATAAAGAGTTTTACTGAATTTCAAAGTTTTGACTTGATGAAAATGCAACGTATTGTTTGGATCTATGTCACCCTTGTGTGTTTGGAACACAAAATCTACTTACGATTATAGTTTACTTTTCAATTGTATCGACTAAAATGATTCGAAAAGGGTTTACAAATTGCTTGAAAATAGGAGAAGAATTTAAGATGATTTCTATAAAGCTAAGCTAGTGATCGATAGTTTGAATACTAAATTTGAGGACCCAAATTTAGAGTTAGTTCGAAGCATAAGTGCATAATGTATGAGATAGCGAATAAGAAATTAAAGAATACATTGAAAACTACTCAATGAGAAAATCTAGTGAATACAAAATGTCAAATTATTACACTCAAAGATGGATGAGTTACTAAAATTGGGGATCTAAAGTCAAAGACTATTTCAGTGAAATAGTCATGTGTGAAGATCGTGTTGCCAAGTAGAAAATTTGTAGATGTTGTAAAGACTCAAGATCTGAGGTTAAAATGATACAAATCAAAGGTAACCACAGCAACAAAGAAATTATTCTAATATAATCGAAGAGAGTTAACTCATAAAGTTGGGGATACCAGAAATTGATAAATTGTGTTCGAAATGAATGTAGAGTATGCAATAGTAGTACCATGACTGAATAATTAAAGGAAGCCCCAAACTAAATGGTATGTATGAGTTATATTAGTAGGCTGTAAAGAGCGTATGACGCAATTAATGATATTATAATGAACTCGATGATAAGTGAATCATTAAAATCGGGGGTACACCAATGAAAAGAATATTTCTGATATGATTAGACGTGTGGATTCATAACTTTTGAGTCAAAATAAAATCTAACCAGATTGGTAGGGAATGGTTGAATGAAAAATGAAGTTGAAGAGTGATCGAGGCAAATGATTGTTACATAACCTTAGTCAATAATGACTTGGTTCTTAAAATTGGGGATCCTAGAATAGGATCGACCCATGGAAAAATGAATGAGTAATTTGGTGATGAGAAGAATTGCGAACTCAAAAGAGACAATATGTATTGCAATAGTACCATATTCAAGAACAAAATTTGTAATCGAAATGGTGACCTCACGAAGAATCATGTTAATCACTTGTGGGAAGTAACTTATGATCTCTTCATAAAAGTCAAAAATTACATTAAATATCTAAACTACCAAACTAAATGGTTGAAAGGAAAGATTGAAGATCTAATCAGTGATAGGTCGACTATTAAAAAGTGAGGATCCTGATTAGGATCGACCCTCAATAAAGTTTATACTACGTTAAAATGCATGATACATCTAATAGGGATGATGAGGTAATACCCTATACCTAGTTATAGAACATGAATATATGTTTGAATATGAAATCTTATAAACTTCACACCGTTAACATTTATTAAACAAAATATGTTGTCTATACCCTGAAGCCTGAGGACTTAGTATTAGTCCAAAAGTGAAAGCCCTGATTTGATGATGTAAGAGAATTTGAGGTTACAACCCAGATGGGTAAGCAATAGATTTGCAAATGATTAAGTGTCGAGGATATCAACACGTGAAAATAATGTACGAATAATCAAGGTCGACACTGTAACAAGTGATAAAAGCATAAGTAAATTATGTGACATAAGGGTTTGCCTAAGCATGAGGTCATTTTAAATCAATCCCATGAGAAATCAGTTGATATTCTTATTTTCAAGAATCATTGAATTTGGAGAAAATGAAGAACACTATGAATGGTTTTGTGCTAAGTATAAGCAATGAATCATAACCTAAACAGTGCAAGATAATTCTCGAAATTGGTGTAAATATGAGTTTGAGTGCCCTTGAATTGAAACTTTAGTAACAAGTCGTACAAGATAAACCTATATGAGTTTTATGTACACAGATTTGTACTTTATGGTTGAAGTATCCAACAAAACATATATGCAGTGCGACAGTAGTAATGCATGAGTGTAATACATTGAAATATAAGTTTGAGTTATGAACTTGAAATAACTAGATCATAGTGTGACACGAGTTCTTAATAACTACGTCTGGAGCATAAATTATGTAACTACTAAGAAACGACGTGAATGTCAGGTCTGAAACATGAAAGCTAAATCACCTTCATTTCTCAAGAGAGTGAGGTACTAAACACATTATAAGAGCTAAGAGTTAGCTCAGAAAGATGAGAAAGGACCATTGTATACCAAAAAGGGGTCATGACTAAGTCAACAATGTTTAAAATAGTCATCCAGGGTCGTGAGAATTGATCAGTGCGAGAATGCAATTCGATAGATTTCCTGAAAATCGAGATATAGTGATAAAAGATCTTGGTATGAAATAAAAAAAATGGTGATGCAATGGAGCATATTCAGATGAATGCTGAAACCTATTTAGAAATAATGACGATGTTAAAAATATTCCATAAGATTTTAAAGGTGGAAGCTTGTTTACGTCAATTAACAGTTAAGTGTGACGGTGGAGTTACAAAGTGGATCATTAGTCAAAAGTTGACTTGAATTATGAACCTTCAAGAATGAATGTCGATAAACATGTGATGCCAATAATATTAAGGTATTATTCTAGAAAGGAATACTATGTCTGTCCATTTGTAGCCTTCACAGATAAGTCGCAAAGACATAATGAGTCGTTCAATGATGTACGTAACCGAGATGTTGATAGAGATGGTGTGCTAGTGCTCATGTTATAACAGACAATTATCCTTGTTTCCCTACTACCAGTCGGTAGTATGATTTCAATGCCAGATAGGCAGAGATATTCTTTGACACAGATAGGCACCAGATCACATCTCAGTATGGTTCTACCTCTTTGTAAGTTGAGCGACTTGAGTGTATATTGCGACTTTGGTAAAGATTATAAGGAATACCTTAAGAACATGTGATGACAGAAGAACTTGGCAAGTGGCTGAGTATAATGATTTTATTGATATCTATAAGAGAGGCCTTATGAATTTCGGTCAGTGGGCCGAAAATAAAAATGTGATATAGTAGAGTCAAGAGTAAGACTTTATTCACGTGGAGTATGAGTAGAAGGTGTAAGTGCAGATTGCCCCAATTAAATAATGGGGTCATTAGGAAAACTATTACGAATGGACTAGTAAGATCATGAGTGTACCTTATTTTGACTTTCGAGGATGAAAGTTCTTAAAATTGGGGATATTGTAGCGACCCGAATTCTATTTGACCCGACTCGAGGGCATTTTGGTAATTTAATATTTTATTTGTGTTTGGTACACTATCATGCGCATTATATGTTATCACAACTTGGCGAGACTCAACTTGATAGTGCGTGCACAACAACGAAGAACTCATGTCACAAATTTATTGAAGAATAATTAAGTGTGGGTCAAGACTAGGGTTGTGTACAAAGTGTGTTAAGTTTGGAGTGTTATAAGTTAGTGGGACCAAGGAACCCAAATAAATAGGGTGGAAACCCTAAATTTTCTTTCCACCAAATATAAAGGGGTTAAACCCTAATTTGCTAAAAATAGCACACGAGAAAGAGAGTAGGGATGGCTGGGAGAGATCGAGAGCCGCATGGGAGGAGAGGCAAGACGGCGGCGTATGAGGACGCCATCGAAAACATGAACGGCCGTGGAGATCTCGAGGGGCGTACATCATCGTCAACGAGGCTCGCCGAGAGGTAGCGGAGGGCGGTGGTGGCGGAGGGCGGTGGTTTCCGCAGTGGAGATGGCGGCGTCGCGCGACGAAGAGATCGGGGAGGTCCTCCTCCATCACGACGACGCGGTTAAGAAGAGGGTGGTTCCCTCCACCCCTCCGCTCTCACTTTTCCTCCAAGGCGGTGCGTAGAGAGTGAACTCTCGGTGGAGGGAGAGCGACGGAGGTCCCTTTTGTCGAGTAAAAACGACGGAGGGTCGTGATGGTCGGGGAGAGGGGGAGCTTGTGCTCCCCTCCACGATCGTTCTCAAGGGGAAAATGAACTTCCCCTGGTCAACAACCCATGTTAATCGGTCAAGGGCCCATTTGACCCTGGATCCTGGTCAATCGATCGTTGACCGGCCAACTTGGACTCAACCAGGGACCGG
The DNA here is from genome assembly GCA_039657345.1 of Stephania japonica. Lineage (NCBI taxonomy): Eukaryota > Viridiplantae > Streptophyta > Magnoliopsida > Ranunculales > Menispermaceae > Stephania > Stephania japonica. The sequence continues at coordinate 43,484,965 of CM077560.1, read as the reverse complement.
TTTGGCCAGGAGCTGATTTAAGGGCCCTTACAATGTCCCGAAACCCTCCACGGCTTCATCGAAAGCACGCGCACTCAACCCGGGGGACCCGACAGTGGTTCTACTCCTCGACACACTACGGGGGGAATTTCGATGAAGGTTCCGAATGATATGAAACCCGTGGGACCTGCACTAGTGGGTCTCCAAAGACAAATAAATGGAAAAATACTTAACTTTAAATCAAGTAACTTCTTATGTAATGTTGTATGATTTATTTAGATTCGCGAGGCGATTTACGTGGGACCCCAAATGTGCGAGGAGTCTGTGTAGGCATCACGGCGTGTCTAGGTAAGTGGGGAGCTTGCTCAATTATCAAATATGGCATGATTATTAGTTATGCTTAGGATTCATAATTTGAATTAAAGACTTGGGATTTATAGGTTGCGTCGTGGTATTGGCTCGAACCTACGTATCTATGGAATGTGAATGCACTGTTATTCATGGCCCCAGAATGTGTGGAGTTCCACCGAGGGTCTTATTAGCAAGTAAATCTATATGAATACCTCAAAATGTTGTAGTACCACCGAGGGTCGTTAACACCCCAGGATGTTGTGGAGTTTACCACCAAGGGCTTTACTTGACTAATTGAATTCATAAGTATGTCACGTAGGGACATGAGTTGGAGTTTCTTCTCTTGTACTCTTGAGACATAGGGATGTGCATCGGTGATGGCTTGGACGAATCTACTGTTGATTTGATGGGACAAACGAGAGAGCACATAAGGCCTGTGTGCTAGCTAGTTGTTTCCATCACTTCGAGAGTAGGAGAATCGGTCACCGGATTCTTGCCAATACCTAGTACGCATTGAATGGAACATCGACTTATCGTATTATTATATTTTATAGTACATAATCTTGCGAAACCCCCTCCTTTGTATGAAAGATTGAAATTATGAAATGATTTGTCAATCTCTTTAATGTTATTCATGATTAATGTTGTTACAATTTATGGCTTATGTATACGTGGTATTTGTTATGAAAGGATGAATTCTTATTTAATTGTGACTTACGAATCTTATGTTTATGATAGTACTTAATGGTTCATTATAAGTCTATTTCTTATGAAATCCTGCTACCATATTAATATTCAATGAATCCTTGTTTGTTTTTCAAACACATGCTAGACTTTGCATGCTTATTAGGTATTACTTGCATATTTGATGGTTGAGCGAGTTTTTCGCATTACTGAGCTCCGTTGGTTCTTTTAGCTCACCCCACTTACATCTCAGGTATCGACGACAGCGCTAGGTTGAGGCAAGGGAGAGACGAGCTTAAAGTCTCCTCTTGATGTGAGTTTTTGTATATATATATATATTATGTACGTTTGATTTTGAAACTATCAACTTGGGGTTAAAAATTAAAATAGATCTTTGGGTAGCTTGAACCCTAGTTACCTTTAGTTGATCCATTTCGGAGATTATAGTAAACTTGTTTAGTTTAAATGAGCATGAACCGATGTATAATTTTTATTAAAGTTCTATGAACTTAAATCTATTGGCTTAGGATATCTTTTTATATTCATTCTGCAATTATTATCCTTTGTTTAGCCAATATTTATTCCGTAGGTTTATTTGTTTAGGCGTGCCAGACCGTTATTTGGGCCTGGTTCAAGTATCGGGTCTAAGTGGCGGTCTGGGCCGGGCTACCCGACCTTAGGTCGGGGAAGGGTCATCACAGAAACCTTAACAATTTCCCCGTATGCATAAAATAGAAATTGGATGTTCCTACGATCTATAACCTACATAATTTACCGCATTGATAATGTAAAAAAGATTACATATATATCAAGCCAAAAAATGATCAAAATGGGAATTTGAGGCGCGATCGAGCTTTCAAAAAAAGATAATCAAAGATTATTCTTGTTTCTTTATAAAAATATAGCATCTTATAGTAGTTTTTCAAAATGATTTGAATTTTATCATATGGTTGTTCGAAGAGCCTTTCATGCATTATGTCAAATATCGAAGAAAAATCATTCTGACTTCAAAAGGGACTCCTCTTCAAAAGGGACTCCTCTTAGAGTCCCATCTTGGGAAAGGAAACGAGTTCATTATAGGGAACTTAACTAAGTTCTAGATTTAAACATAGAGAAGGCGGTGTACAATGAAAAATGCAATCACGATTTAGCGACGGCCCCAATCTCCTAAGGTCGTCCCATGATCCACGCCCTCCGCTCGCAAGCCCAACAGCGCCTATCACGTCACTGGACACGTCATCACTGCTGCTACGTCCACAGCTCTATGAAGTGACATTCTGTTTAACTAGTCCTACTATATTGAATTGTTAATTCTCCTAAACATCTAACAGGTTAGTTAATAATAATAATAGTGGAAGCCTTTAATGCGTATATTATGAGAATTTATTAAACCTAAGTAGTGGAAAACCTGGAAATAAACACCATGTATATAACTGAGACGAAGTAAACAGTAATCCATACACATGTGATAAAGTTCTAAAGTTCCTAATACCCAGTGAAATAATATATACATACATACTAAGTAGTCAAACACGAGCTGTCTGCAGCAACGGCCTCAGAGATAGTCGCCTAGTACCTCTTTTCCCTTGCTATCTACGCTCAGTTGCCCAACATATACAACAATGAGCCCAGTGAGTAAATTTCGAAGAGAAGTCTATACAATAGTCATGAAAACCACAGTAACCTGCGAGACATGTGAATATGACCCTTGCAACAAGAATCATATTCCCATGGCTGGCAGCAAACAACATTCACAACAAACCTGTCGATCACACACAGTGAAAATAAAACATCATTCAAGTAATTCAGTTCAACGACGATATCAATTAAAACTAGATAGAGGTGTGACAGAGTCTAACAAAATTATATCATACTTTGTAGATTCGGATGCCACGACTGAGCACATCAAGTCTAGACCACACCCGAACCACTAATGGTGACCAGAAACACATCACAACCCACCGGACACATGCACCCCGCTACTCGGGTAGCTATTCACCGGCTGCTCCAAGTACACGCGCTACAATCGAGCCTGCTCAATTTTCGTACCACGACCATCTCGATTAATCTCTGACTATGTAAACAAATCAAACACCGACCAACACATGATCACAGTGCATAAGCATAGCAATCAAATAAGTAAACAAAGCGATAAATAAATAAATGAATAAACACTCGTTTACATGGACAAACCACGCATGAATTAAAGTGTAACATTCTCAAGGGTTTTGTACACCTGTAAACACGCACTCCGACTTCCCGGACCTGCCAATCTGACCCGCCTAGCTCCCCGATGCCCGAGCTATGGTTCCCCAGTCCCTATAGTCCTAAGATCTATTTTCGGTGTTTATTGGTTAATTAAGTGGGTTTGTTATCAATTAGGCTCGATTTCATTTTTAGGAGTTTAGGGGTTTTGGTACCTAGCGCGCTAGGTAGGTTGGTTAGCGTGCTAGTTGATCTTCGTGCACTGTTCATGCATGAAGGATCATCATCTTCCCAGCGTGCCTAGCGCGCTAAGTGTGCTCTGCCCAGAATTCCAGAAACTGATTCAGGGTTTTTCTGGGTCCTAAGCCTCACCAAACATCATAGGAACAACACACACACTCCAACCGCATCAAATTCTCTCCAAAACACCGATTTGGAATTGTTGGGTTTTGCATGTCTCTACCGATCAAGTTGTATTTATAGATGTTTGTTGTAATCTGTCATTCACACGCATCTCGAGGCTGATCTAGCGGTCCCTGTTAAGCTTATGCCACCTAACTTCTGGACACCTTATCATGACATTACTCGCCTTGTTTTACCCTATTGTGCATTTTAAGGATCATCCTATGCACCCTGATTTTCCTAGCTACAACTTTAGAAATTCAATTAATAACTTCGATTTGGCTCACACACCTTAGGCTTGACCACCAAATAATTCATAAAAATCATATGTGAGGTCACACTAGCTCTCGGCTACCCAACGACCCATGTCCCGTTCCCCAATTACTCGATAACCAGTACCCGATCCCTGACACGTATTTCAGGACATATACCCGACTCGTAACCTTGTCTGATATCAACGTTCGCATATGCGATGTTTATATACATAAAATAATTAATACACTCAGCATCGCAATACTAGGCATCATACCATGCACAAATATCATAAATATAACATGGGTTCCCACATCTGAGTCACCTAGCAGTCCATGTAATGCTCGAATTAACTGCTAATCATCATGATTAACACTAATACTCAATTAAATTAATTTGGGTCATTACAGTTTTTCTCCTATTTTCTATTTTTCAATAAAAAAAAGAATTATCTACTCCATGCGACTAGTTGCGGATTCGAATCCCCGGCAACCCATTTTCCTATTCTATACATATAGATAAAGAAAATTAGATAATTCCATACAATACAAAATTGAATAAAATAAGAAAAGAAAATATATTCAATTTTTAAATATATATGGAGTCTTTTTTTAATATTTTTTAAGTATTAGAAAATATATATCATATTCAATTTTTCATTTTTTATCACTCAATTATTGTCTCTATTTTAAAAAAAAATATATTTTTTTTACTACCAACAATAAGCTATGACAATCACGGCTAAAAATTAGCTTTTCTATAGCTTTAGATTTATTCCACCTTTCTTGAAATGCAATAAAAGAAATAGGCATTATTTAAAAAAAATAAAACACATAAGTATCAATTTTAATTTAAATGGTCTCAATGGGGTTAACTTTTGTAACATTTTGTTAATTATCACACTTCTTTTTTAACATTTTACTTTATAGCATTTACCAAAATAGTAAACTTGTTTAACATTTGCTCTCGAACCTCGCTTTCACTCGAAGTCGCAAACCACGCACACTCCATTATTACTCTGGCTCAATCGCTCACTTTGATCGGTCGTTCGTATGACAATCATATAGTGTTCTTGATGGCTTTTTTCACTGGTAAAAAGACTTGTGTTTCCTAGCGTTTATGAAATGCGTCGATATATATGTATTAAAAACCTTCTTTCTAGTTGTGGATTCTAATATTTTCTTTTTATTAAAAAAGTTATTTTTTAAAGCTCAAAATAATTAAAAACAGAGTTAAAGTATTAATACCATGCAATAAACAAATGCTACTTAACCACATTTTCTTAAAAAAAAAACTATGCAAGTAAACAATATAAAAATAATAAAAAATAAATAAATTTTAGTTCTTACTATTTCCCACCTCGTTCTTCAATTTAGTATTCCCAGCCCTTCAAAAAAATAATATTCTCCGTAAAAAAAATGAAGTTAGTTCTTTTATTCAAATGGAAACTAAATAACTTGCTAATAAAAAAAAACTAAATAACTAAAAGGATATTCCTAACAAGAATAATTGAAAAAATCCACCTTAATCACCTTAACCCAAAAAACCCAACTCTCTCACAAACCCACTCCCCCCGAAGTCGGCCAACCGACCCAACTCTCTCTCCTTGGTGATCTCTCTCTCTCTCTCTCTCTCTCTCTCTCTCTCTCTCTCTCTCTCTCTCTCTCTCTCTCTGGCCTCCTTATTTGCTGATGTTATCTTTTCTCTCCCCATTGACTCGTCGCCTCCTTGTTGTCTCCCCTTGCCACCTTTTACTATCTCCCCATGTCGCCCGCTCGCTACTTGTTGTTGGTGATCCTTGCTACTGTCTTCTTTTTCTTTCCTCGTCGCCTCTTTGCCGTTGCTTCTTCTCTCTCTCCCTCGTCTCTCTCTCTCCCTCTCTCCCACCCTCCTCTATCTCTCTCTCTCACGTTGTCTCTTTCCCTACCTATCCGTCTCATAATCAAACCCCTTATTCCCTCTTTTAAACTCCCCAACTAACACCATTAAACTCACCTTACCATCCCTAACGATTCAACCACCCATTAAAAACCCCATTGAAGACCCTACTACTAGCTAAAGTAGGAGAGTGGGAAAGCAAAGAATATATTCTCTACGCATGAAGAAGGCGTGGATCACGAATTACGCCTTTAGGAAATGCATAATTCGTGATCCATGTGGACACAAATCTAATACAAAACACACGGATAATGCATTTTCCGTATGCACTATTCGTGTGCTTTGCACTAGATCCATGTCACACAAATAGTGCATTTACATATTCATGTGTTTTGCATTGGATCCATGTCACACGAATAGCGCATTTTGTAAATGCGCTATTTGTGTGACATGGATCCACTTCGGCCTCCACGTGGAGACACACCCAGTTCAAAACACATGAATAACGCATTTTCCATATGCGCTATTCGTGTGTTTTGCAAGGTAGATGTCACATAATAGATCATTTACAAAATGCGCTATTTGTGTGATTCGTCCCCAAACCGAAACTCCATTGTTTTCAAACGAATTACACCTTTTCAAAAGCTAGAATTCATCTCTTAACGAATAAGTTTTTTGTTATTGTACTTTGTGAATTTGAAAGTAAAAATACAATACACATGAACTTAAGGCTTTTGTGTTAAGCTCAAAATGATGATATTTAATTTGGATCTTAATCATATAGCTTGGAATGTACGAATCATGTCAATAAACTCTGTGCAATTAATACTAATGCATTGGAATGAGTTTGGCATGATATTTGTATGAAATCGTTCGAAGAACAATCGGAACATGAAGACTAAGTAACCAAAAATTGTTGAATCTATATATATATATATATATATATATAAGTTGGAGCTGAGAGAAAGTTCACATGCATCCTCCTTTTAGCTATTTAATTTTCTAATTTTCTAATTTTCTAATCTTTTCTATTTTAAGGTATTCATTTATTTGTGTTGTTTGTTTCAAGGAATATATTCATTCCACCATTCTTTGGGGCAACGAAATCACAATTAAGTGTATTTGAATTATTTTTTTAGTTAATGAAGTATTGTTTCAATGCATTTAATCTCCATTTTGAATCTTACACCATCCCTTTAGTTACTGCAATATCATTTATATAGATCATTAATCTTTTCTTTATATATAGATCATAGGTTCATAAATACTGCAGGTCTAGCAACATAAGTATCTCTCTCAAAGTTCTTGACACATGGATGCAATGTTGTGGCGATTGTCGAGTCGTATGACACTCTAAAACGTAGCAGAGATATGTTGGGAAATGTGCCCTAGGTCAATCCATTAACAGTCTTTATGAATACATTTTACTTGGATTTCCCATAAGCCAAGAGTTGGCTACGATCAATCAACTTCACATCTCTATCTTCGTTGTTGTGAGGTTGTTCAAGATGTTCGCTATGTGCGTGATTTATAAATAAATATTTTTTTACCCTCTTTTGTATATTTTTTAAGAAATATGGGTTGATTATTGTGAATTGTAATTTTAATTGTAAAAAATATTACACTATATTCATGTAAATTAATTTATTAACTTTTGTGATAGCCCTAGTCCCACAATCCTAAAATGGGCCCCACCCGATCTAGACTTACGTGGACCCTCGAGCCAATCTCATCGAGTCATGCAAGCCTAGTCAGCCTTCCTTTACCATTTACCATTCATTAAGCAATTAAAGGTTGAATTAATCAATTAGTGACTTATTATTATTATTATAGCGGAAGCAATTAAACCTCAAACTAATTAAAATAACATAAAAACATACAAGTTAAGACTACCTAGAGTGTGGAAACCCCGCATATGTATATCATCATAAACAAGTCTGAGGAGAGTAACATATAGACATACATGCCCAAGATCTCTCAAAAACCAATATAAAAAAACCTAATGTTTCAAAACAAATGTATACAATAATACAAAAGAATCACCTATGTTAGTCAAGTGGAAAGAACTGCTCCGATATCCTCAAATCAACTCTCCTAGATGTGGAGCCTTTCACTTGCTAGACTGTGGATCTGCACTTCATCAAACACAAGAATGACGAGCCCAGGATAAGTAACGCCAAACAGGACATAAATACAACATTTCTAAATAAATAAAATACCATTCCATATTCATGCCGATAGAAAGAAATGACAGAGAATGCATGGATAAATAATGATTGTAAATAGTTGAATCAATCGAAAATGAGTGTCCTGAAAATAATAGAGAGGCGCAAGTAGTCTCGACCAAATGATCGTTGAGTCGAGGAAAACACCTACAATACTTAGAGTTTAGTATATGGTACACTCACATCATTTTAATGTCCACGCGGATGGGATTCCCTAGTAGTCCAGGTAAGAACTCTCCCCCGTATAGAACTAGAAACAGTATCGTGCATCCTGAGTTCGTGGCTCTAGCATTTAAGTTCAGATAACCCGTCCTACCAAAGGATCACGTTGACTTACTTTCCCTCGACAACTTAAAGGAATGAAATTTCCAAACAGGAATAGAGCACAATAACAATTTAAAGCTCAAAAAATAACTATAAAATTCCTCACTGGTTTACTTGCCTGTGTCCAAAGCTAATACGTTCTCACTTGACTTCGACTCATCTCCACGAATCCCCGTGTGTCCTGACCAATGAAAATACACCCTCGGTATTCATTTAAAAACAATTTGCATCAATTTCCTCCATTTTCCTATATTTTTTCTTAATTCATGGCTATTTTAACCAATTTCACGCTTTACGAGGTAAAAACCTCAACATGTCTTGTCAAAATTTCAAATATTTCACTTTTCATAGAAATTCATAAATTTCTATTTATTTGGTTGAAATATTATTTTTCCCTAATTTTCCAAAATTTTCTTGAATTTTTTTTTTCTGATTTTTTTCAATTTATTCCCTTTTCTTGTTGGAGAGGGGTTTGATCCCTTGACCGGATCGATTTAGCTCAACTGAACCGGACCCGGTTCAATCCGGTTTAGGGGATCAAACTCCTTTGTCTTTCACAGCTCCATTGTATTTTTTATTTTTTTGATTTTTTTTTGTTTTTGTTGGGTTGGGGTTAGGCCCAACCTCAAATTGGGTCTAGGTAGGGGATATCGACAACAATTACAACTCGACAACAACTCACAACGATCTCAACAACAACAACTCACCAACACTTTCACTCCGAGCTCGATCTTTCCTCTCTTCTTCTCTCCCTCGATCTCTCCTTCTCTTTCGGTTTGAGAATGATGGTGGCGGCGGCATGTGTTGATATTTTGGGTGGTTTGGTTAAATGACCAAAATACCCCCCATCCTTATCTATACCATTTATAATGTTAATGCCCTTTTTGATCTTTTCACATTTTTCTTTTAATTTTTATTTTAATATATATATATATATATATATAATTACACATACACATATATATATATATATATTTGCCTACAATTTCGTCATGTGCACCAACGAGCACACTCGGATGTGCACACTACCGTACGACCCACATGTATCACCTATAACCACGTGTATCACTTGATGACCACTAATTTATTATTTTATTATTCATTTTGTCAGTGTTTTATTTTTTTAATTCATCCCCTGGACCACTAATTACACGTCAACTGTCCGCCCGAACCCGTAATTCATGTTTCTCTCGAGCCGAACCCATTTCCCAACACTAATGCTCGCACACAAACCCATCCATATTTGGGACATTAGAATTTACATTCAGGTAATAAAATATAATACAAACACAAAACAAAAATAACATACGTCACCGTCGATGATAGAGAATTGGACACGTATCACAACAAGTTGGCCCACGTATGACCTAAAATGACACGTGGCACGAATTAGATTTTAGGGTCGTTACAAGTTTTTCTTAAAGTTTTAATTAGGGCAGGAAATCGACTAGTTGGAAAAAAGAATAGCAACTAAAAGGCTCCAATCCACTTTTTGAACATATTAAACAACCCTAGTTTTTTCTTGAAAGTCCCAAAATAACCCTACTTCAAACTATCAAACCCCACCCTTCCCACTCTCGTCCATTCAAACCCTAAACACCCATCATAAACAAACACCATAACCACCAAATCCTTTTAGTAGTAGATTTGGAAATGTCGTTATAACATTTTGGTCTGTCGAACAAGGTCAGATTTAGAGTAGTCGATTCCCTAGAAGCGAGGAGGTACCGTAAAATTTGAAGTCGTTTAATGTTTTATTTTTAAGTTTTTTGCATTAAAGTTTTGATTTTTGTTACTCATGTGTTTGTGCATGTTTTGGTCGTATTTTTGTTCGTTTTGATCAGTTGGTAGTAATTAGAACCTTCAAACCATGATCTTGTTGATGCTCCAAAGTCTAATTTGCCTTGAAATTTGCAAGTTGAGCAAATTCCAACACTGATTATAATATCTTATATATAAGAAATAAAAGAAAGACTGGCAATTAAAATCGAATATGAGGTAGACGAAACATCATGAAAATGGGTTTTTTTTTGTTGAAGAGAGTCCTGTTAAATTAATGAGTAGAAGAAGGTCCTTTTCGTTGCTTTGGTCTAGAGGAATTAATTGTGATTCCTGCGAAAAAAGTGAGAACAAGAACAACAAACTTCATCAATAGCGTGAAACTTCATCAATAGCGTAAAACTTCAATTCGAGGAAAAGAACTAAGGGTGTAAAGATGAAAAGAATCATTGTTATTGATTAGACGACACAATGGTGACGAGATGATCTGTGGCCAGAGAGGGGCAAGCAGGGCGAGTGGTGATGACTAGATTGTGTGCGTAGGAAAAAAGATGAGGGCTATAACGACCCTCAAACTTAATTCGTGCCACGTTTGTGTTTTAGGACTGTGACCTGACTGTCGTGACTTGTCATACTGTCTAAGCCTCGGGAGTCGACACTGAAGTATATTTTATTTTTCTATGTTGACTGTACTATTATTTATACCCGAATGTCAATGACATATGTCCTAATGCGTGATTTTGATTTATTTATCGTATTGGATTTGTGAGTGAGGTTTCGCCTAGGAAAATATGAATTTTAGATAACTGGGTATAATTTGTGTATTTAAATACATAAAATGATAATTAGTGAATTATTGAAAAATATTAATGAAATAAATAATTAATAAGCGAATTTGTTGGTATGTCTGGGAGTATACGACATGCGTGTAAGTCGTAATGTGGTGCGAGTCTAGAAATGCGAGGTTTATCCTAGAAATGGTTAAGTTGTGAAGTGCAAATCACGAAAGTGTGTCACAAGGGTTGATTCATGGTTAGTGGCTGGTGGGAAAGAGGGTTGTTGGATATGCCTCGAGATACGTGCGTGAGAGATGATGAGTGAGTGATATATAAACTCACCTTCATCAAATTTTCTCTCTGCTCATTGTTTTCTCTCATTTCTCTCACTCACGAGAAATGGTTTGGACGTTGAGGGTTTCGACCTAGGAGCGGCGTCGAGGGTCGGCCAACAACGTGTTTTAAGGTGAGATCCTGACTCCCACACGATTATCTACGTTTTGATGGTAGTTTTGAAGGTGTTCGTCATGGTGATTTCGAACAACGTTTTGGGTTTTCGATGTTATTGGAGTTTATTAATGAATTGATAATCAATGGAATGGGTTTATTATGTTTATATGGTGGTTTTGATTATTTATGAGTTGTTGGTATTTTTGAGGATTTTTGGACGAATTGTCGGAATCGAGATTTTCAAACATTTTCAATGAGGTTTGTCGATAGATTTGAGTAGTATTGGATGCCTCTATGAGTTTGGGATAGACATGAACGCGGCGACATGAGCCGGGGTTTTGAAAAACCCCGAATGAGTGTTCTGGGTTTCACACCCCTAGGGATGTCGTGGAGCATTAGGTCTCACGATGTCAATCATGGCGTCCAAACTAGAGACAAAATGGGTTGACGCTTTAAGTGACACCATGGGTCAATACACTTTGTCACGTCACTCATGACGTCCAATCCAGAGAAATGGGATTTTGGCGTTTTAAATGATGTCGTAGGGTCTAAATGTGGCGGCGTCACCCACGACGTCCCAAACAGTGACAACTCAAATTTCTAAAATATTTTCAAGACTTTTAGGAAACTTTGAAGATTTATTTAGAGTCATAAATTGACTCTAATACAGATAAATTAAATGAATACCAGGGATTTAGGAAATCAAATTGGACAAATTAGAGCTACACAGGATCAAGGTTTTTGCGTTGGTTGAGGTAAGTCAGTAAGCCAGTTAGGAAATGCATATTAATTCATTTTCCATTATTGTTGTTTCTATTGACATGAGTTTTTTGTTGGAATTTCATTCTTCAAATTCCTTAGTTGAGTGTTTATGGTATAAGTGTGCGAGAAGGTACTTCTGGGTTTTTGGCTAGTTAGGATAATGTGAACATTGCCTACGAGGGTGCGATTACCCAACCTTATGTGATTTTTCCCCGAGCACTGGATTGTTGTGGTTAAGACCGCTTAATACCTCTTTTGAATCAATAGACACTCAGATATCGTTATGCATGTTTGTTACTTTGTTTATCATGCACTTTATGTTATTTATCCGTCTTTAAATACCCGCATGATTATTGGATTGCTTTTCAGCTACTCATAAATTACTATTTATATCCTTCTGGCATTGCTTTCAATTTATCACGTATTCACCGTCTAATTTGTGATGGTGGGTGCAGATAGGGCAGAGACGAGCAAGGGAAAAAAGGCTCGATGATTGGTGACTTCCTCTGAGGACTCTTGTAACGACCCAAAAAATATGCTATGTCTGTGTGACGACGTGTATTACCTATTTATATTCGTGTCTGTGTGACAGGACGACGACGTCGAGTTGCGAGTAGGGTTTGCCTAGGAAAACATGAAGAACTGGTATCGCAGATGAAATACGGGTGCATTGGTTCGGGAAACGATTTTCGTAGATGAATGAAAAATAAAACACAATAATAAATTAATTCAAGAATATGTTCAAGTTGTTAGAAATTCCATTTGGGCGCGACGGGGGGAGTCGTGATGCATGCCTGGGTGCAAAAACATCTGAGAAAAGGCTAATTATTAGTGCAAAAGAGTTAAGGACAAGGGGGAGAGTATCGATGTGTTTCACAAGAATGGTTGAGGCTGGTGTGTTTGGAGGCAACAAGATGTGCCTCGAGATACGAAACACCCAAAGATGTTGATCAACTTATAAATAGGCGAGTCAACCCTCATTTCTCTCATTTTTCTCTTTTTTCTCTCTTGTTCACGCGAGAAGGAGCTGAGGCGGAGGGATTTCGATAGTCTCGACGCCAAAGGATCGCGCCATGACACAAACAGAGGTGAGATCTCAACTCCCCATTCAATTCTCGTCGCTTTGGCGTTAGTTTTGGGTATTTTCATTCGTGTTGAGGTTTTGAGGGTTGGTCGTTTTTATGGTTTGAGGGTGGTTTTGATGGGTATCGAGGTCCCTAAGAGGTTGGGATAGGCTCGGAACACGACGACGCGGGCCGAAGTTACGAAAAACACCAATATTCACGTTTTGGAAGTGACACCACGAAAGACGTTGTGGGGCCTAAAACCCATGATGTCAGTCACGACATCTAAACCATATAGGGTTGGGATTCGACGCTTTAGATTGCGCCACTAGGTTTTTGACCCACGACGTGGCACTGTTCACAGGACTAAGTTTTTGAAAATTTTTGAAAACTTCGGGACTTCTCTCTGGTATCCAAATGGGTCCAAATACGACCCAATATCCGGGGAATTGGTCCAAAATAGTGGAAATGAGTAATATTTAAAAATATGGGAAAATTATAATTAAAGGGAAATAAAACTCTAACGCGACCAAATTGAATCCAAACTAATACTATTTGTTTAGTGACAAGTGGTGAGCATGTGAGATCAGTTTGGTGACGTGTGAGAGTCGTGAAATGTGGAGTTTCGCTTGGTGATTGTAAGTAAAACCAGTGGTAGTATTTAAGTTATTTCATTTATGCATTTAAATTGGGTTGTTGTCTTTATTAAACAATATTTCTTTGTGAAATATGATTTCTTGAATTTTATTTATGGTATTTATCCTGGGTGGATTATCGACTTTCTTTCTTGGATTTCGAATGAGTGGTCCATTGGTAAGTGAGTCATGGTTACTATTTATCTGTGATATGAGCTCTTATCTAAACGTTGTTGATATCTCCCAATTAAATGTACGTTGGGGGCACTTATCCATGTCTATGGATATCTCATATTCGCAAGGGTTTTGTAACGGCCCAAACCTAATTTGTCATTATTGGACACGTGGTTGCAAACGTGGATGCCAAATCGAACACACGTGGACCTCACCATTAGTTCAGAGGACGCCAATATAGGTATATAGTCCATTCTTGTTTGCTATTTGATGTATTTGCGATGTATTTGTTTGAATTAGCTTATTTACATTGCAATGTTGTGTGTTATATTGTATATGCCGAGCGAGACGTGTGACGAGAATTCGCATTAGGTAGCATGTAGATATGGGAATCGGGAGGTGAATGGTTAGTACACTAGGCCGGGGTTTAATATACGCATAATAAATGATAAAAATACGCTAAATAATCACTATAAAATGACGTATATATGTTAGTAACACGAGTGTTCGCGTTGCATAATTGATACGGTTCGGAATCGGGTGACGAAATGCCCGAAATTGGTTTGGTTATTGAGAACAAATGAGAAGTGTGAGCACAATGTCACACATGTAAGTCATTAAAAGAGACCAATTGACCACATCTTGGCCATCAAAGCATGCCTTGGGATTGGGTGGTCACATTGGATGACAAATTTAGTATAAAAGTCAAGAAATCACTATCTCACCACCTTTTCTCTCTAATCACCAACGTTTTTTGAGTTTTAGAAGATCATTTGGAGCACAGGGGAGCTTGGAAAATCAATAAAAGGTTAGATTTTTTATCCCCATCTCCTTCTCTACGAATCGACCTATTTTCTCGATGAGGTTTTCATGATGTTAAGTGTTGGTTTTAAGCAACAAAGAGTTATGTTTTAGTATGTTGTTGAGGTGTTGCTATGGGATGTGAAAAGCTTTTTCTATTTTGGTGAGAAAACCCGGGGTTTGCGTCTCGGACGGTTTTTGTTGAGGGTTTTTGATAGATTAAGTTATTTTGGTTGTTGTGTGAGCGGTTTGGATGAGCGCGAACCGCAACGATGAGCTGAGGGGGTTCAAGAACCACCAGAATTTGTTTTGGCTCGATGCCGCCAGTCGCGCCAAATGGCCACGGTGCCACTGCAGCATCTAAACCAGAGGCGAGACACCAACCCATGCTTTATATGGCGTCGTTGGTGGTGTGAACGTGACGGTGTCTGTCACGATGTCGTGGAGGCATTACATATGGCGGTGCCTCTGGCGGCGTCCGGAACAGTGACAGACAATGAATTTTGAATAAAATTGGAAAAATTTGTGGGTATATTTAGGGGTTTATATAACCCATTTAAATGGTTTAATGGATGTTTTCATCGAGGATTTGACATTGAATGATGATTTATGAGGTTTAGGAAATTGATTGAAATTGTCGAGAATTCAGGTTTTAGGTTGTATTGACGGGTAGTGACACGCGGTTTGAGCGTGTATTTGGATATTAGCGTTAGTGGAGTGCGGATTTGAGGTGTGTAGTATCCCAACTGAAATTCATTTGAGTATTTATTACTTAGGTTATTTGAATTCTTTTCCAGTTGTTTCATCCATTTTATTTTTTGGTATTTATTTATGGTCGGTTGAGTTTACTCCCGCCGAGTTTTTCTATTGCATTGGGATTGTGGCACGCTAGGCCATAGCATGTGTTATAGGGGTATGTCGGTGGATTGTCGACCCGACTACTGATTTTTCCTATTCATATGTCTGTACGCCGTGGTCTACGCCGACTACCGAGTAGACAACAGAGATTCAGTCAGGTTTGAGTTTACTCACTAGCGGGTCCTAGGTGATGGTTCGAAGTATGGTGCTAGTTTGACCTCGATCGCGCACGCACTTTGTTTATCACTGCTATTAGATATCCATGCGAGGGTCCTTCCCAGTTGCTTGAATCTTTTCTTTCGCATATTTATTTAATAGTTTTTTTATTCCAACATTTATGTATATTATTTACTTTTTGAATTTCCTTAGATTACTTACTCTTAAACTTGTCATCTGTTTTGTTGTGATGGCTGAGTGCAAACCCCAGTATGAGCAGAGGGAAGGGCAAGCTTAAGGATTTCTCCTGACTGATCAGCTACTCCCTACTCATATGTGTTTTACTTTATTTGTTTTATGCTGGGTTTTGGGACTTAAACGACATATGGACTTTATATGAGCTATTTGGGTCCTTTTGATGTTTTGACTAGACATGTCATATGTTAAATATATGATGATGATTATTGATGGGTTTTCCACATTAGGAATAATGCTCTCACATAATTTATAGTTCATTGATAAAATGTTTTACTACTTAAGGCTTCCGCTGAATTATTTAAGGTTTAGCAGATGATTTGAAGTTCATAGGCTAACTAACCTAATTTAATTAGAGTAAGGTTAGCGATAATGAATTGAAAGATGATTTGGTACACGTGGAACATAACTAGGTTGGTGTAGGTAGGGTTGCAGATCCATTGCGCATAACATGG
This sequence comes from Stephania japonica, assembly GCA_039657345.1. Lineage (NCBI taxonomy): Eukaryota > Viridiplantae > Streptophyta > Magnoliopsida > Ranunculales > Menispermaceae > Stephania > Stephania japonica. Next base: position 43,468,500 of record CM077560.1, on the reverse strand, counting down.
CGGGCTTCGGATTTTGGGGTCGCTGCAGGTTAGGGCTGGTAGGTTATGTCTCGTCCTAGCCTAAGTCTGCTGGGCTTTTGCCGCGACTCAACGACTTTTTGGTCGTGACTACTTGCGCATTTTCTTTGCTTTCCTAGACACTCAATTATCGTTGATTTCTCAGTTGTTCATTATCATGCGGTCTTGTATTATCTTTGTGAAATTCTTGCATGACATTCGTTTAGCGTTTTATTTGACATTTAAAATTATATTGAAACTCCACTTGGTTGTTACTGTTATCTTATGTACTCACCGTCCTTTTTATGATGGTGGGTGCAGCTTCGTCATACTACAGGGTCGATAAGGGAAAAGGACTGGAATTAGGCGATTAAAGTTGAGGGCTACTGGGATAACCTCCTCTTACCTACTATGTTGATTCTTTATATATATATATATATGATTTTGATATACTGGGATATGAGTTTGAGAGATTTTGGGACATGTATATTGTATTTGATGCTCCACTGACTTGTTATACTTTTGGAGGTATACGTATGCAGGGTTTCCACACTTTAGGTTGTTTTGATTAGTGTCTTAGATTTATTCAGTTTAGTTGGAGTGGAATTTGCTTAAGTTGTCCATTAATAACTCACTAAATTGATTAACTCCACTATTAAATAACTTAATAAATGGTAAATGGTAAGTAAGGTCACGCCGGCATTTGCCACTATTACATATTTACAAATGGTTTATTATTAGATACAGCAGAAGCAATTAAACTCCAAACTAATCAATAAACTTCAAGACACACAAGTTAAGAAAATCCTATGGTGTGAAAACCCTGTAATCATATCCACCATATGAATCAAAAGTGAGTATCAATACTGTCCTACATGCCCAAAATCTCTCATAACCCATAATCCCATGTTCAACGAAACAATATAGATACTTAATACAAAACATACTCAATATGTGCGAGGAGAACGCCTCGTGGACCTCGCCTTCAATCGCCTAGCGCTAATCCCTTGCCTTAGTGTGTTCATGGTCTTACGTCGAATAAATAGCTAAACTAGTATCACGCATGGATGTCACGAAGAATATAAAATACAACATGATAAGTGAAATCACGGAGATAACAACGATAAATGAATGTCAAGAACACAAAGCCAAAAGAAAAGGAATCTAAGTGTCCCGAGTTCACCAGATTGCAACACTTAGTTTACAACCTGACTTCCAAGGCAGACTCTGGACCTACACAAACCCAAGACAGTCTAGAATAAGGCATTTAGCCCTAGGTCACACTTAGTTCGCATGCGGGTCCCGCAGCGTCACACACAGTTCAACATACGGCCACCGCAATTCCAAACTGGGGGTTTAACTACGTCCAGAGTTCGTGTACTCACGGCATAGATTGTGAGCACTATGTTGTCCACTTAGACCCAAGTAGATTACTCATTAAGGAATCCAATCAAAACCAAGCCAATAAATCAACAAGGATGGATATAACAAAGGGAATTCAACAATTCATAATCCACACGAAAGTATTGCTCAACTAACATAATAGCTCAATTAAATGTACAAGTGAAATAATGTAAATACTGTGGTTAGTTTTACTCACAAATACCGCACTTCGCGTTCGCGACTCTCACATGCCCCTAACACGACTCCACACGCTTGTCACCAATCCACTAAGCTCCTGGTAATCATTTTTTTTATCCATTTACATCATGTTAGAGTCTATTTGGAAAATCTCGACTTTTAAATCCACTTCCCATATTTTTCTTGATTTTCTCTAAATTTCTTGGCTATTTTTGCCAATTTCACGCTTTTCAAGGCAAAAACCCCAACGAAATGCGTCATAAAAACCCTGAATACTTCACTTTTCATGGAAATTTCCAAATTTCTCTTTGTTTGACGAAAATATAATTTTCTATAATTTTTCAGAATGTTTCATGAATTTTCCCTATTTTCTGGAATTTCATTTCAATTAAAAATCCTTTTTAAATATATTTAGTTGAAATAAATAATTATTTATTAATATAATAATAGGGGTGGGTCTCGGGTCAGGTCTAACTTGACCCGACCCGATCGGTCGGTCTCGGCCCTCGACTGGCTGACAGGTCGGACCCGGTCCAACTAGGTCAAACCCGGTTTGACCCAAATCGAATCAAAAACCGGTCGACAAAAAATCAGGTCGACGGTCACCTTGACCCGACCCGTTTCCTCTTCTTCTTCCTCGTTCCTGTGCTGGAATAACAGAACGAATTTTTTTTTCTTTTCTTTTCCTTTCTTGTTTTTTACAAACAAATTAGAGATGGGAGGGAGGGGAGATCCCTCATCGGACGAACTGCTCTAACTGCAAGAGCAGTTCGTCCACTCCCCCCGACGCCACCATCACCGACCACCACATTTCATCAACAACAATAACACAACCTTACCTTCGAATCGCCGACGTAAAGCTTCCGATCTCCCTCCTTCGTTGAGCTCTCCCTCTCTCTCTCTCTCCCGGATTCTCTCTCTTGGACTCTCTCCTTCTCCTTCCTTGTGTGCGGCGGTAGTGGTTTTTGTTGGTGTTTTGGGGGTCAAATGACCATTTTACCCTTCCAACCCTATCCTTCTCTATATAAGCCAATGCCCCTTTTGTCATTTCTCCAATCTTTTCTGATTTTTTTAATATTTATATATGTATATATATATAATAAATTACATACATATACATATATAAATATATATTTGCCTACAATTTCGTCAGTGCGCCAACGAGCATACTCGAAGTTGGCTCGGGGTCTACGTAAGTTTAAGAATCTACGCACACAACCCTCTTAACTCACCTGAGCCTAAACTCACAAAGAGTTCCAATTTTGGATTGTGAATTTGGGTACTCACACACGCCTATTCTTACTCACACAGAGTCCGTTTTTAGACTCACACAGAGTCGGGGCTCACACAAATCCTAGACTCCATCGAACCTATGCATACGATGCTTCTAACTCACATAGAGTCTAAACTCACACAATGACCTAACATACACCATTTTTTGACGCCACGATTCCTAGCATACGGCCTCATTCACCACTTCGAAATATTGACTCACATAGAGTCATTGCACACAACCTTTCTTAGACTCTTTCGGGCTTTATTACTTTCTCTTTGATATCTATCATACCTCGAAAAGTGTATCCACACGCACTTCTTCACCATTTCTCCTTTCTATTCTAACTCGTTCACCTATTCACTCGAGTCGACTTGTGATTATTGTATATTATGATTATGTTTTTAAACTTATCTCGCAACCTCGTTAATAATGGGGTACATATTGGGATTGAGTGACTAGGGATATCATGTAATATCGTTTTGATTACAAATGGTCACCAGATATACATGTTTATCCATTCTCAGGGTTTCTACACTTTAGGTTGTTCTCGATTTCCTATTTATTGAGTATTTTAGTTTGATTATAGTTTTTTTCCGCCGTGAACTACCAGAAAATGATATAATCTAATAGCTCAACCTTTAAATTGTTAAATTAATGAGTAATGAAAGATTTGAGGCTGACTAGGTTTGCATTGATTTCACGATTATGGTCTTGTGGGTCCACGTAGGTTTAGGTCATTTAAGCGGTTGTCCTTTCGACTTGTGGTTATTGTATATTATGTTTTTGTTAACAATGGAGTACATATTGGGATTGAGTGACTAGGGTATCATGTCCCGCTTTAATTTAATAGCTCAACCTTTAAATTGGAAAACTCTTTGGGGATGTCACAAGGGGAGGGGTGGGTTGCGTTGAGTTGTTTTCTTTTTTTAGGCTTAATTAGTTAAAATATCTTAACCTTTCACAACGTTTGTTATTTTGTTTTTAAAAAAACACCATTTTTGTTATTATATTCTATTTTTTTCAAATTTGTTATTATATCCTAACTTTTATAAATTGTTGAATTTGTATCATATATTACCTTTTAACTTTTTTTTTTGAAAACCCCGAAGGAGATAGATTTTATTCCAGATCATCAAGTAATACATTTAATAGGAATGAAGGTACATCACACCACTTATACCGACCAGAATTGGAACAAGTTTCCCTTGCAATGTTATGGGCAACTACATCACATCACTTTTTAACTTAAAATTTGATGAGGTGACATCTAAATAATAAATTTAACAGGCCACATCATCACCTACAATTACTAAAATAATTGCTAAATTTAATATTTAAATTTATTATGTAAATGTTAAGTCAACAATTTTAGAGTTAAAAAGTAACTTTGGATACAAATCAAGCAATCTAAAAGGTTCGAATATACTCCCTCCGGTCAATAATATAAGTCGTTCTAGCAAAAACCCTTCATTCAAAATTGTATGTCGTTTTTAGAATTCAAGGGTGTATTTATTACTTTTTTACCCATTTTACCCTTTATGCAATCCAAATATTTATGATTATTCAATTCTTCAATTCATTTAATGTCAAATGACATATATGTAAATTACATTTATAATTAAGACTCTTTAATTCTTGTGGCTTTACCTTAAATGACTTATATTTTTGACAGGAGGGAGTAATAACAAATTAAAAAATGTTAGGATATTTTAACCAATTTGGCCTTTTTTGTTGTGTTGGTGGTTGAAGAGTGGTATTTTAGAGATATAAATGATATTGTTAGTTGGGTATATAAGGTTTTGAAATATAAATGGGTGGTCTTAGTAGAATGGGTAGGGAGATAAGTTGGTTGGGTTGAAATGACAGCCCTCTAAAAAAAGGTATAATGATAAATAATAGGCAAAACACATTATTTGGTCCTTGACCTTTACAATTTTATGTTTTTGGTCCCTGAACTTTCAAAAGTATACATTTGGTCCTTGAACCTTCATATGGATGCACGTTTAGTCATTCCATTGATTGGGCTGTTAAATTATGTTGATGTGGGTAAAAGAATGCCACGTGATCGTTTTTTCTTATGAACCACCCGGTTCAACTAGATAAGAAAAATGTGGCGGCCCCAAATCTCAAGGTTGCCATGTGGTGCGTTGGGGGTCCCACAACCCTGCCACGTCACTATCTCGTTGTGTCCCACATGTTGCTGACGTTCATTACCACATCAGGTTCTTCTTATTTCATGCTAACTTGTCATAAAGTTAATCAATTATTTGATTATTCATTAAGTTAGCATTTATATCTGTTAAATTGTCCCACTTAATAGGCATGAATAGCGTGGAATTATGGTTGCATGCAAGTGGGGTAGGGGCGGGGCGGGGATTGAAATTACCGTCCCCGTCATTACCACATTTATTTCTAGAAATTCTTCTTAAGATTTCATGCTAACTTTTATCAAATTTTTTGAGAAACTATTTTTCTCAAATTGAAGGATTAATGGTTAATCAACTTATACTTGATGTTCTATTGTTATATATCCTTATGTGCAACATATATAGGAACTTACATAGTATATATATTACATACGTTTTTAGTAAAAATAGATTTTATTATTGGAGATCTTGAGTTCCATTCCATACATTACATATGTTTTTAGTAAAAACAATTATACAATTTTTAGTTAAAACATCGGGATAAATGCGGGGCATTTCATGTGTTCTAAAGAGTTAATTTCAGCGGAAGACTTAATAGACATGAATAGCATGAAATTATTGTTGCATGCATGGCATGGAAGTATGCTGAATTGCAGTCACCTGCCCGGATCCACTCTACATGTGATCTATCTCTCAAATATTTTCTCTTCCTCTTTGTATGCCACTTCGAGATCCTTTTCAATCTGTGCGAGGAGAGGACTATTCCTTTCTTCTTCCTTTTTGAGCTCATTGTATTGTCTGGTGAAATTATCAATAGCCTTATTGGAATTACAATTCACCATTCTTACACTCCATTTTAATAAGGTCGTTCAGACTCTATTAAGTTTGGATGTTTTCAGGACAATTACATAGTATATATATATCTTAGGCTTTCGGGTGGTGTTCTCTGTGTTAAGGAGGAGAAGAACATGGTCTGAGCCTGGTAGTGGGAAATGGGTGATTACAACGCTCGAATATTTGTTGATCCACCCTGTGGTTGCAAGTCCCATGTCCAATCGAGCTTGAATATTCTCTGCTCCTTACCTCTTGTTAGACCAGGTAAAGGCTGGACGAATGAAACCCATATCCGTTAACTGCAACTGGTTTATGAAGTTTAGGAGCTCTGGGCTCGACTGGATAGGCCATGTGAGTCCACCTTTCTTTTCTCCATTAGACACTAGTGAATTAAAATCACATATGAACATATCATCTTCTCTATACTCTATACTCTACAATCTTTTAATAAAATAATCAATTTGTGCCTCTCGTTTGTTTTTAACACAATCTAAGTGCACACAAAATAGTCTCCATTCATAGAAAATGCAAGGGTCTACATTTTTCAGTTCAATACAAAAGTGGGAGTACTTAGCTATTTGAACAATTGAATGATCATTCCAAAAAATGGCGAGACCGCCAAATAAACCACGTGGGTTGACACTAAACATTTAAGTGAAATTCAATTTTCTTTTGATACTTTGGAGGTAACTTTCATGATGTTTTGTTTTGATGAGGAACAAAACATCAGGGGAGTGGGTACGAATGAAGGCCCTAGCTCAAACAGGAAATCACCAGGGGACTCCCCACACCTCGACAATTCCACACCGCTGCTCTTATATTGGAGAAGAGGATCCCTCTTTGGAGGTCTCCGCCATTGATTTTGGATTTGGGGAGGGCTTGAACTTTTTGGACTTGGTTCAACATCATTGCTCACACTTCTTGGGTGTGATTTCATTGGATTGGCCTTCTTAGATTCACTGCCATGTGTGCTTGGTTGTTGTTCATCTTTTGGCTTCATGATCAGGACTCTCCTGGTCTTTCTCCTCTCCAACTTCTTTATAGATATCGTAGTGGGTGGATCATCTGTGACGGCCCCAGTTTTACAATGCTAAACTGGGTCCCTGCCCGCCTAGACTTATGTGAACCCTCGAGTCAATCTTGTTGAGTCATGCAAGCCTAACAACCTTTCTTACTATTTACCATTTATTTAGCAATTAAAAGTTGAGTGAATTGATTAGTGAATTATTATAGTTATAGCGGAAGCAATTAAAACCTCAAACTAATCAAATAACCACATAAATGCTAGTCAAGACAACTTAGAGTGTGGAAACTCCATATATATATATCATCATCAATAAATAAGTCAGAGAAGAATCACATCCAATCACATCCAGATATATATGCTCAAGATCTCTCAAAACCTATCTAAAACTCAAGTTTCAAAACAACAATATACGATAATACAAAATTAACCTGCATCATACAAGAGGAGAGCCGCTTCGTATCCTTAGATCAAATCTCTTAGCTGTGGAGTCTTCCCCTTGCTGGACTGTGGATCTACATTCAGTCAAACATAAGAATGACGAGCCTAGGTAAGTAATGCCAAGCAGGATATAAATACATCATTTCGAAATAAACAAAACAGTCTAATTCATGCAGATAGAAAGAAAAGAATATGGAACACATGAATATATAAAACTGTAAATAAATCAATCGAAAAGTGAGGGTTCAGAATACAAATCCAAATAGCAGGTAGTCCCGACCAAAAAGTAGTTGAGTCGCGACAAAAACCTAGCAGACTTAGGTTCAAGACGAGAACATAGCCTACTAGCCCTAACCCTTATGAGTATGAGATATCCATGGTGCCCGAATAAGTGTCCCCAACGTACACTTAATTGGGAGATATCAATAGTGCCCAGATAAGAGCTCATATCACATATAAAATAGTAACCATGACTCCTTTGTCAATGGACTACTAAACCAATAGGAATTCCAAAAGAAATAATGATCAGAGCAATAACAACAAATTAAAACTCAAGAAATAACTGTATAAATTACCTGTATCCAAGCTAATAAGCATTCACATGAACTCCGACTCGTCTCCTACAAATCTCCATGTGAACTTTCAATGACTATAACTCATGATAGTCAATTAATTGCAATTTCTTGTTAATTACTCTCCAATTTACCCAATTTTTCATAATTTATTCATTAGTGTAATTGGATCATTTTTTGGATATTGGGTTGTATTTAGACTCATTTGAATACTCGAGAGACCCCGAGATTTTTTGAAAATTTCTCAATAACTTCACTGTGAACAGTGTCACGTCTACAGGTAGGCGCCGTGGGTCTCAAGATTAGCGGCGTCATCTAAAATATGACATTAGAGACTTTTGTCTCGGACGCCGTGAGTGGCGCCATGGGGTATTCTCCTCCACGGCGTCACTTAAAGCGTGACTTCCTAGAGCCTATGCTCTGGGGCCGTGATCGTTGTTGTGGGGCATAATGTTCCACGACGTCCCTCGCGGCGTGAACTCTTGCACACACATCCGGGGTTTTCCGAAACCCCAGCTCGTGTTGTCGCGTTCCGAGTCTATCCCAAACTCTTAGAGACATCCAATACAATTCCAAACCATCGACAAAGCCCGTCTACGACGTCCGGAAATCCCCGATAACAATTCACGTTCAAAATTCCTAAAACTCCACCAAAAATACCACAACTCCCAAATCATCCAAAACCATTCTTGAAATACACCAAATCCGTTCCATTTTCCTCAAATCCAACAACAAAATCCAATAAAAATCAAAACCCAAAATATCGTCCGAAATCATGGCGATGAAAACGCTCAAAATAAGCGTCAACACGTAGAGAATAACATAAGGAGTTGAGATGTCACCTTATCGAATGTAGTTAGTTGATTCCTCGACGTCAATCTGCGTCGAAAACTCCAAAACCCCACACCCATGTTTCGTTCTTTCGTTGAGATAAAAATGAGAGAAAGGTGAGGAGAGAGAAAGGTGAGGAGAGAGAAAAGGTGATGGAAACAACTTATATATTTCCCTTTCATCAACACTCACGATATCCCGAGGCTTATCCTAAGGTCTTTTTTCACTACAACCAACTACTTTGACTTAACATGGTGACTCCATTGGGTGACTTGCCCTCATAATTTAGCCATTTCACACCACAACTCGCATGTCGCGTGCTTTCGGACATACCAACGTACCAAACACGTTACACGACGTTTATTTACTATTTAATTTGCATTTTGTTAATGTTTTTAATTCAATTAATCCCTCGGACTGATAATTACCTGATAACCATTTGTTCGAAACCCATAATTCACGTTTTTCTTAGGTCGAACACGTTTCCCAACACCAATGCTCACATACAAATGTTCTCACACGTTTAGGATATTGAAATTTACATTCTAGTAATAAATATAATACAAACACCAAACAAAAATAATATACCTAGGCATCGATGACCGAGAATTGAACAATTGTATCATGATAAATGGGCTCATGTACATCCTAAATTGACACGTGGCATGAGTTAGATTTTATAGGTCATTACATCACCCATATATAGATTTGTTTCCTTGGGATGACCCTTGCTGATGCATCTTTCCTTGCTTTAAGACATCTAGCCTTGTCAAAAGAGGAGGACTTACCAAGTCCTGGGCTTTAGTGTTGGTCACAGGCTCCTCCCATAATAGCCAGTGGCTTTAGTGTTGGTGATACGGCTCCTCCCATAATAGCCAGGGGTTGCGTATTTGCTGGTTGGAGAAGTAAGACGTTGGAGCCCATCTCTTCTTCATCTTAGACTTCACTGATTTCCATAGGATTTTCCCACATGGGCTCAAGCATTAATTCCCAATCCGAGTTAGGCATTTTACGGATGAAAACCTCTAATTCTAGGATCTTTGGCTTAATGTTCCAACCCTATTCGAGCGGGCCATTGCCATCGGCATGGGCCTCACAAACACTGCCAACAATCTCTTTCACCCATTAGGATATAATTGATATTGACTTCCATTAGGATATAATTGATAAATTCAAAATGTTATAATATAATTGATACAACTTTTTTTTTTTTTGAAAAGAAATCAAAATTTCATTAATCATTCATAGCTCAATACAAGACTAGACATAAAATAAAGTATATTGATTCGCTAATCCTATTTGTGCAAACAAATTACCATTAATTGATATAACTTATTGTAAAGATTAGGATATTTTTTAGGCCCAGGGCTATTTGAACCTCACTTTTTGCTCTTTATACCCATGTTTTTTATTTTTAACCCCTTGTGAAATGTCTTTGATGCCCCCATATATAAAGATACTTTATTCCCTCATACCCCACTACTCCCATGAATTTTTTTGAACCAAGAACACTTCGCAAAAACCCACAAACTCCACCCCTACACTCACCTCCAACTGACTAAATAAGTGCGAAACCACAAAAATAAACTCGATAACTTTGCTTTATAGTCGATTTCCTTTCGTTTAGTTTTTTTTTGGACATTTGGTGGTTATTTGATTGTTCTAAGGTTATTGCATTTTTTTAGGGCTTTGAGTTTGGCGTTGATTGGCGCATTGTAGGGAGGAAAATGTTAAAAGAATCACCAAAATGAAGTAAATCCGAATAGTATGAGATAATTTTCGTTGTTTTTGACTTTGCGGACACACATGACCGAGATGTACAACATGCGTCTCAGTCCTGTGTGTCCGACAATATATAGTACATAGATCGACCCATAGTTTCATGCTAGCTTTGTATGACATGCGTAAGTATTGAACTCGAAATGATGCACATACCCCATCCTAACGTCAAGTGTTTCCTCCGATATACACTCATAACTTCGCACTATGTAACGACCGTATTTATTAATGCCGTTATTATTATAATTATTTCATATTTGGACGCCAGGCTCGTGACACGTGGACGTAACGTGGATTAGGTCGATTTTGAATTAGGAGACCGATCCGTGTATGATGGTTGTTAGTTCATGCATTTATGTACAATTCATCACAGTGTGTATTTATATTATTTTGTCGGGCAAGTTGAGAGCCGGGGTTTGTGTCGTGAGACAGGTCAATGCGGGGGTTCGAGAGCTGTGAGACCGGGCATTGGGGTTTGATTAGATTAAGTTATTAAGCATGACTAAGGTTGAGGAGTTAATGTAATGAAAATTTAATATAACCTTAGGCTAAAATTTAATTAGTTACACTAAGTGTAGGACCGCCTTGGGAAGCGTGTCGAACGCGGGGCATGGGGTGCCGGGTAGTCGAAAAACTAGTGTGATCTTATTTACAAATTTATGGAATTTATTTGATGGCTTAGGTAATTTCGAGGAGTTGAATCAATCGAGATCAATAAAATCCTATAGTTGTAGTTGAAAAATTCAACATCCTTAGGATGGTTCTCGAGATGCACAACAGAGAGACTAGAGGAGATCAGTGTCATGATAAGGTGTCATGATGTTGGGTGACATAGGGTGGTTAGTGACCCTAGGATTATCCTCGGGATTTGTGCACACACTTGATCAAAACCAAGTATATATATACATGGTTGATCGGTCAAATGGGTGTGAAAAGAGAGATTGGAAGAGAGAGATCGGTGGAGAAGAAAAAGAAGAAGAAAAAGATCATCAGCTAAGGTGTGAAGAGAGAGATTCAAGGTGTTCTACAACAAGATTTAAGGTATTAACTCATTTAAGCTTGGGTTTTGATGGGTTTTTGGGGTTTTGTTGAATAATTGAGGAAATTTGAATTTGTGAAGAATTAAACTCGGTATTTTGTTGAGATTTCATGTGCATAAGTTTTTTTTATGTGGTTGTTGTAGTTGATGCAAATTTGAGAGAATTTGGAATAGTTTTGCAAATGGGTTTGAAAATGGAAATTTTTGTAAATTGTGGATTTTGGTGTTTGATTATGGTAATTCATGTTTAAATGGTGTAATTGAGGATATTGATGTGTTATGGAAATATGAGAATTGAATTTATGGGTTTGTGAGTTGTTTGGAGTTCAAAATTTTAAATTGGGAATTTTCTGGACAGCGAGCAATTAGCGCGCTAATTGGAGACATTAGCGCGTTAATCACGCTGAGTGAAGACGATGATGAACAGTGATGAAGATCAATTAGCGCGCTGATTGATCTCATTAGCGCGCTAATTGTCCACTGGAACTTGAAAATTTGAAAAATGGAGAAATGATCCAAAATAACATTATAATCAAAGTAATTGACTAATGACCCTTATAAATGAATTCCAGGAGTGTCAAAACAGAAATTTTAGTAGGGGATTTGAGGAGAATCAGATTGGGGGATATTTTTACAGGGTTTTAAGTGCGGTTTGAGGTATGTAAAACCCAATTAAATATCACTATTGCATTTACTTGTTTTCTTCATTGATCTTTAATTCTTTGATAATCTAAGTCTAGTATTGATGGGAACGGTAGAGTTACGGCGGGTTTTCCTGGTGTGTGGGTTGCTTGAGAGAAATTGTGGCTTGGGACACAGTTTGCGGGGTCATTGGAGTAAGGTATGACCGGGCCTCTGGTTCTAAGTTCACTTCTTATGTAGCTGTTTTACACCCATTTATTTTCTTAGTGTTGATATTCATGCAATCCATTTTGAGCAGTTGCCTGCATTATTTTTCTTTCTTGCTAACTGCATGATTATTCTACACTATTTATTGGCTTCTATTTATGTTTCTTAAATTAAATGCCTGGTGGTTTTCCTTGAGATTTTACTTACTGAACTCGTTATCTGGTTTTTGTGATAACTGAGTGCAGATCCTGGTACCAGCAAGGGTAAGGGGGTCCTTGGCGATTACATCTGACTTACCATCGTAAAAAACTTGCTAGTACGTGTGCTGGTATATATATATATATATATATATATATATATATATATATATATATACTATTTTGATATTTTGTAGTATTTTGGGATGGGAAACTTATTATCATTGTACTTGTATATAACACTGGTTCAGTAAATCGCCTATAATGTGACGGCCCCAAATTCCCAATACATTTGGGTACACCCGGACTAGACCCGTGCAGGTCCCGAGTCGATACTCAGCGAGCCTGACGAGCCTAGTCAGCTTCCAATTAATCAATTTAACAGTTTATGAAAGAGTTATTGCAATTATACGCAGCGGAAAACTAAACAAGTATTGGGAAATAACTCAATCAAACGAAAAGTAGGAAATCTATATAAATGTGGAAACCCCGAGTGTTCATATTATCCATCCCAAAAAGTGATCCCCAATTCAATGGCTAACATCATATGTATAAAAACATCATACAATCAGCAATAAGCATAAATCAAATCTAACATATCCCTGAAGTCACGTACTCTGAGAGGTCCTCAGAGGAAATCACCAATTAGAGGGCCCTTGCCCTTGCTGCACTCCGGGATATCTGCACCCACCATCACAAACTAGACGGTGAGCAACTGAGAGAAAATCGAAAGTAATGCCAGAAGAATTTCACAGTAATTCATGAATATCAAATAAAACAGTCTAAATATCATGCGGTAATTTAAAGACAAGAATGTAAATAGATCAAAGTGCATGATAGGCATACTGAAATGATAACAATCGAAACATGTGTGTTCTAAGAGTCAAAGAGATCATAAGCAGTCAATATTCACAACAATAACCACAACAATCCGGTGCCCAGGTTCACACAACACCAGGGGTGGTTAGGCACTCCCTGCAGAGAGTGGCTCGCATTTCCCCAACTGGTGCGGGCCACATGACACCTTCACAATCAGTACCCAGGTTCACACAACACTGTGGGTAGCAGTAATTCCGATAAGAAATACCCAAGTTTCCCCAACCAAGCGGGCCACATGATACTATATCGACACTTACGCCAAGAACACACATACCAAGAAAATAAGGGAATTTGAATGCCAACAATGGATAATAACAAGAATAGCAATAAACGATAATGAATCACATGAGAATTTCTTAATCGGCTTACTAACGTACAAATGCTTTTTAATGCAAGTGTACTTACTTGAGCTATCGCGACCGTGTGACAACTCCGAGATTCTAACACGTCTCCGTGATTTCCCGATTACCTAATAATGGTTTAAATCTTGAATCTTAGTGTAAGATTTAGCATTAAATCACAAGTTGATTTGTACGGGTTTGTATCATTTGTTAGGCTCTAGTTGAACTCAAATATGTGAGCCATTTTATATTGGTAATGTTGGGCCTTATTGGACCCTAACCCAAGCCCATTTACATCACTTTATTTTATTCATAAAGTGTCCCTACTTCTCTTTTATTTTATTTTTATTTGCACACACACACATGATATGACCACTTCACAACTAAGTACACCCCCCATCATGTGAGGTGCTACACAACACACCACATTTGTTGTGCACCCCGCTGATTTGTGCACACAACACCCTACTGTTATGTACACCCCGCTGCCATACACGTCTTATCATGCACCCCAACTTTGGGGTGCACATGCATATTCATGCGCATATTCATGCATGTACTCATGTTTATTCATCCACTCACACATGGTACACCCCACTCCTAGTAGTGGGGTGCACAACACCATCACGCACCCCAACTGTGGGGTGCACATACCCCAAATCATGGGGTGTACATGCATATACATGTACACACCCATGCATACACATGCACACACATGCATGGACACACACCTTGTTCAATACACCACGTACACCAACAGTCCATCCTACACCCCACCGTCAACAACGTCCAAACTACACACACGCACTCCACCAAACCACACACACACAATCACACATACGGTTACATACACACACACACCAAAAACAAGAAAAGAAAAACAAAGTGAGAAAAGAGAGAAAAGAGAGGGAGAAAGAGAAGAGCTCACCACCCTACTCCGGCGACGTCGACTCCCCAACGAGATTCGAACCACCTCTCGGACCAAATGAGGTCGGTGGTGTGCTCACCGAGATGAGAGACGGTGGAGGGGGAGAGGGAGAAAATCGAGAGGAGAGGGTGAGATCGAGAGAGGACCGAGAGGGTGAGAGAGAAACCGAGAGAGAGAGTGGTGGAGGACCTCCGGTGAGGTCCGGTCGTCCAGCCGCCGGTGGTCGACGACGGCTCACCGGGGGAGGAGAGTGGCGGTGAGAGTGAGAGAGATCGTGAGGTGAGAGATGACGAGAGTGGAGAGGGAGAGAGAGAAACCGTGAGAGAGAGTGAGAGCACCTCCGACGAGAGGTCCCAAGGCGAGGTCCAAGGCCGATGGTCGGGAACCAGGGAGGAGGAGGGTGACGGTGGTGAGAGGTTGTGAGGACGGTGGTGAAGGTGAGAATGGGAGAGATGAGTGTTTGTATATATATATAAATAAATATATATATTTATATATAACAACAATGATGATGAATAGTACATGAATAGTAAAAGTAGGTTTGTGTTGTCTCATTTATGGTCTTTCATCTCAACACACACCACTCATCTCGAGGTCCATCTCACGGCTCTTCAACCTACAAATTGTGTCACTTTAACAATTTATCCCATGTATTGTATATCACGTAGTTATCCAACTCCCGCATTCAAACAACTTTCCTTGGTCCATTCAACTCACCATGCGCGTAGTCCCGCTTTGTTCCCTTAAATAATTATATAAATTATCTAAAAATCCATTTATTTGTATTTTAATAATGTTTTATTCCCCCGTTTATCTAGGCGAAGACTCACTCAGTCTAAAAATTGTCCGAACGGCGCGAGACCCTAAATGACTACAATACTAATACATACATCACAGAAACATAACATTACTTTATTGTCGACTATCGAGGCTCGAAATACTCGTCCAAGATCACTTGGCGGGTCACGGTCCAACACAAGTCGGTTAAAATTTACAGTTGTTACAGCTCTCCCCACTTATTAGAATTTCGTCCCCGAAATTAACCTAACAAGTCATAATCTACGAACTACTCATTCCTCTTCACAATTCCTACATAGATCAATAAAACTCGGATCAAACATCTCCTTGGCTACGAACCGTTTATGACCCTTCAGTGTGGAGACATTCAGGTTTATATACTTTCATTGAATCATACTGAAGCTCATTGTGATACTCGTCAAGTATTTATTCGCCACTTCACTTCTGTATTCAAAGGTTTCAAAGGAATTTACCGTACTTTCTCTCCATAATCATTAACAGTTTCAGACCCATCGGTCACAACATCCTCTGTCTCAGTCCAGTAGGGAAGAAATTCACAAGGCCTATCACAGAGCGCCTCGATCAGTGTCCCACCGACATTTGTCTGACAACTGTTATTATGCGCAATCCCGCACAAGTGAAAGTACTACAGATTCTGTAAATTTTACTCGTGCTTTCTCAGATGCTATCGTGACCACGAGGAGATCGAGGCAAACCACTGACAAAAATTTATAGCAATATGTTTTCACTTTCACCAAGAAAAAGGGATAGGTTGTGTAGTCATCCTCCAGGTCATCGATGTTGAGTCTCTACGCGCTGGCATGTTACACACTCAGGCAACACCGATACCTCATAAATCAACCCTGAAGTACCATGTCATGCGCATCCGCCACCCATGGAAAACCCCAATCGCCTGTGATCCCTTTAGCCTGAATCTGTCGACCGACTCTAATCTGAGCAATTTAAACAATTCGCCATCTCGTGTACCGCTCGTATGATGCATTATCTTGTTGTTCCTCGCACACAATGATAAATGAGATGGTCTTCAACATCGTCTGTCCATGTATTTGTATCCTGGTGATCATTCGCATGTCCGCTGAACTCATCAACTCGGTTGCATCACGTAAACAACGCTAGTGATCCTCTGACACATAACTAACTCAACATCAAATCCTTGCAGTTCAAAGCATCAGCAACGTCATTGGTCTTCCTCGGATAGTGTCTAAACACAAAGTTGTAGCCCTCTAAGAACTCGAATCGACTCCTCCAGGCTCGTTCTAGCACGCATGACACTCACGAAGGTCCCCAACTTGTCTTCTCGTATCAACGATCCAAGCGGTAATATTCCTAATTATTTCGCACTAACTATGGCCTCGAACCCTAACAACTCCAGTACTTGCATGTCTACTGGCGACTCATAGTCCCCCTAACTCTACAAGAATATCAAGACTATGCAAATTTGAGTATAACTCATCTCAACAACCGTGCTAAGGATTGGGGTCTACTAAGTCCAACGGGTATCAACCCTAATTCGTCTACCATGCGCACAATAATAGATGGAAACAACATAACTCGAATTGAACATGGTACGCATGAAAATACTGCAAATGAAAATCATACCCTCAACAAAGTCTCTGGATGCCCCATGATTTGGCTCAACAGCAGCCTGTACTCGCTCATATTGGTGCTGACGATGTTGCGGCTGAGCTCTTAATGGCTGAGTGCACCTCTTCCGAATATGACCCACCTATCCACACCAGAAGTAAGTACGAGTATCCTGAGTATTATGTATCTGGCTATGGCCTCCTGCTGGTGTAGTCTGAATCTTCCCAGACCTCTGTCCCTGTCTCTATCTATCACCTCTACTAGTAGACTGGCCTTCGTGGCTCGCTGCGCGCGGCCTCGTAGGCCGCGGAGGGTAAACGTAAGTAGGCACCGGTGGAATCATTTGTGTCGATCCAATAGTCTGCGGTGTAACCGAACCCACGCTCTGTGCTCTGAAATTTCGATGTCGAAACCTACCCCTCCTTTGTTTCTTGTCCTGATGTCGATCCTCAGAACTAACCTCTGACCTGACCGGTCCGGCCTCTGGCGGATGAGTAGACAAATAACTCTCTCTTGCCAAGCTTCTTTCATATGCCCTCTGCAAAGTTTCAGGCTCAGTAGAGACAACAAAACCTCCGACTTCTAGTCGTAAACGGTCCGTGAAGTAATACACTCGGTCTGGTCTCTCGAACTCGCGGATCCTCCAGCGTACTGTAATAATGTTATGAACCTGCCCATGAACTCCATTACGGACTCGTCTGCGCTCTGCCTCAACGCTATAAACTCGTTCCTTTTCGCTCGGAGAATAGTCGGCGAAAAGTATTTCTGATTTAATTGGGTCTTGAAATCAATCCAGTCTCTCGGGATACCTCGGGTAGTCACAATGGTCGTCCACCAATCATCCGCCTCCCCCTGCAACATTGACGAAGAGATCGTCGCCTTCATGTGCTCCTCAGTAGCGATGATCGTGTGAATCTTCTCGTGATTCTTCAAGAACAACTCTGCTGCTCTAATATCGGTTCCTCCATAAAACTTCAACGGGTCGTGCCTCTTAAACTCTCTCCACTGCCTAGCCTCAGCCGTGGCCCCCGGACTCTTCGCTGGAGTCGTAACTGAAGTAGTCTTAGCAGTGGCCATAGGTGTGGCTAATATAGTAGGCGTTTCCTCTATCTGTGCTATCGGTGGTGTCTCAGTCTCAGTCTGCGCAACCGGCGCAACAACATTTCCCCCACGTATCGCCACTAACGAAATCGGAGTCTCTGCTCCACGAGCAGTCGTAGTGGCAACGGTGTAGTCGAAGTCGATGGTATTGCAATAGTTGGTGAAGGTGTCCTCAACAATCGTACCAAGCCCTCAATCCTCTGGTCCTGTGCGATGCTCCTCTGCGTCAACGCATGTATCTCCTCCAAACATCGCATCAAAATCGCACCGATGTCATTGTTCGGACCTGGCTGATCCGTCATCCTCATCTGATAAAGAGAATGAACTTCTTGGATCATCATTTTTTTTAGCTACCGCATATCATATTTATATACATAACAATCATAATATGTATAAAAATTATCCGACTCCCCATTACTCCCCCAACTAAGTTTCTATAGGATCATAGGGTTTCCACTTCTAAGTTCAACCGTTCCTAATTTCCGCTGGTTTAAATGGCTTGTGTTTTATGAAATTTCAATCGAGAGTCAAAGTCTTTAGGACCTTGCGCTCTGATACCAACTGTGACGTTGGTATCACAATTTTTTTTTTGACAACTCTAAACTCTGTCCCTAATGTTATAAAGCCTATGCTCTGATACCAACTGTGACGGCCCCAAATTTCCAATGCATTTGGGTACGCCCGGCCTAGACCCGTGCAGGTCCCAAGTCGATACTCAACGAGCCTGACGAGCCTAGTCAGCCTCCAATTAATCCATTGAACAGTTTATGAAAGAGTTGTTGCAATTATACGCAGCGGAAAACTAAACAAGTATTAGGAAATAACTCAATCAAACGAAAAGTAGAAAATCTATATAAATGTAGAAACCCCGAGTGTTCATATTATCCATCCCAAAAAGTGATCCCCAGTTCAATAGCTAACATCATATGTATAAAAACATCATACAATCAGCAATAAGCATAAATCAAATCTAACCTATCCCCGAAGTCACGTACTCGAGAGGTCCTCGAGAGAAATCACCAATTAGAGGGGCCCTTGCCTTCGCTGCACTCCGGATATCGCACCTACCGTCACAAACTAGACGGTGAGCAACCGAGAGAAAATCGAAAGTAATGCCAGAAGAATTTCACAGTAATTCATGAATATCAAATAAAACAGTCTAAATATCATGCGGTAATTTAAAGACAAGAATGTAAATAGATCAAAGTGCATGATAGGCAGACTGAAATGATAACAATCGAAACATGTGTGTTCTAAGAGTCAAAGAGATCATAAGCAGTCAATATTCACAACAATAACCACAACAATCCGATGCCCAGGTTCACACAACACCAGGGGTGGTCAGGCACTCCCTGCAGAGAGTGGCTCGCATTTCCCCAACTGGTGCGGGCCACATGACACCTTCACAATCAGTACCCAGGTTCACACAACACTGTGGGTAGCAGTAATTCCGATAAGAATACCCAAGTTTCCCCAACCAAAGTGCGGGCCACATGATACTATATCGACACACTTACGCCAAGAACACACATACCAAGAAAGTAAGGGAATTTGAATGCCAACAATGGATAATAACAAGAATAGCAATAAACGATAATGAATCACATGAGAATTTCTTAACTGGCTTACTAACGTACAAATGCTTTTTAATGCAAGTGTACTTACCTGAGCTATCGCGGCCCGTGTGACAACTCCGAGATTCTAACACGTCTCCCGTGATTTCCTGATTACCTAATAATGGTTTAAATCTTGAATCTTAGTGTAAGATTTAGCATTAAACCACAAGTTGATTTGTACGGGTTTGTATCATTTGTTAGGCTCTAGTTGAACTCAAATATGTGAGCCATTTTATATTGGTAATGTTGGGCCTTATTGGACCCTAACCCAAGCCCATTTACATCACTTTATTTTATTCATAAAGTGTCCCTACTTCTCTTTTATTTTATTTTTATTTGCACACACACACACATGATATGACCACTTCACAACTAAGTACACCCCACTGTGAGGTGCACACAACACCCACTGTTGTGTGCACCCCGCTGATTTGTGCACACAACACCCTCTTTATCGTACACCCCACCGCCATACACGTCTTATCATGCACCCAGACTTTGGGGTGCACATGCATATTCATGCATGTACTCATGTTTATTCATCCACTCACACATGGTACACCCCACTCCTAGTAGTGGGGTGCACAACACCATCATGCACCCCAACTGTGGGGTGCACATACCCCAAATCATGGGGTGTACATGCATATACATGTACACACCCATGCATACACATGTACACACCCATGCATACACATGCACACACATGCATGGACACACACCTTGTTCAATACACCACGTACACCAACAGTCCCATCCTACATTCCACTGTCAACTGTCCAAACTACACACATGCACCCCACCAGCCACACACACAATCATGCATACGGTTACACACACCACATCAAAAACAGTAAAAGAAAAACAGTGAGAAAAGAGAGAAAGAGAGGGAGAAAAGAAGAGCTCACCACCCTACTCCGGCGACCGTCGACTCCCCAACGAGATTCGAACCACCTCTGGACCAGTGAGGTCGGTGGTGTGCTCAGCCGAGATGAGAGACGATGGAGGGGGAGGAGGGAGAAAACCAAGAGGAGAGGGTGAGATCGAGATAGGACCGAGAGGGTGAGAGAGAAACCGAGAGAGAGAGTGGTGGAGGACCTCCGGTGAGGTCCGGTCGTCCAGCGCCGGTGGTCGACGACGGCGCACCAGGGAGGAGAGTGGCGGTGAGAGTGAGAGAGATCGTGAGGTGAGAGATGACGAGAGTGGAGAGGGAGAGAGAGACCGTGAGAGAGAGTGAGAGCACCTCCGACGAGAGGTCCGGCGAGGTCCAAGCCGGTGGTCGGCGAACCGGGTAGGGGAGGAGTGAGGAGAGGACGGTAGGACGGTGGTGAAGGTGAGAATGGGAGAGATGAGTGTGTTTGTATATATATATAAATATATATATATATATTTATATTTGTATATAACAACAATGATGATGAATAATACATGAATAGTAAAAGTAGGTTTGTGTTGTCACATTTATGGTCTTTCATCTCAACACACCCACTCATCTCGAGGTCCATCTCACGGTTCCTCAACCTACAGCTTTGTGTCACTTTAACAATTTATCCCATGTATTGTATATCACGTAATTATCCAACTCCCCGCATTCAAACAACTTTCCTTGGTCCAATTCGACTCACCATGCGCGTAGTCCCACTTTGTTCCCTTAAATAATTATACAAATTATCTAAAAATCCATTTATTTGTATTTTAATAATGTTTTATTCCCCCGTTTATCTAGGCGAAGACTCACTCAGTCTAAAAATTTCCCGAACAGCGCGAGACCCTAAATGACTACAATACTAATACATACATCACAGAAACATAACATTACTTTATTGTCGACTATCGAGGCTCGAAATACTGTCCAGTATCACTTGGCCGGGTCACAATTCTACATAAGTCGGTTAAAATTTACAGGTTGTTACAATAGATGAGGTGGACGGATTAGTGACGTGGCAGGTACTTCTAGAGTATGGGCTAGAGTGGTACCTGTAGCACGGGGCGACCTCGGAAATTGGGGCTACCACACTAGGCGTCGATATGCTAGTCATATCCCACCAAATTGTTATGTACCCCCATAATAGTTTACTTATCCTATACTAGAGTATCTGTGACGGCCCCAATTTCCCCGTGCAATTAGGTATGCCCGGCCTAGACCCGTACAAGCCCCGAGTCATCACTCGGCAACCTGACGAGCCTAGTCAGCCTTCAATTTAGTCAATTTAGTAATTTATGAAAGAGTTATTGCAATAGTAAACAGCGGAAGACTAAACAATTAAAACAAAGGGGAAATAACTTAATCAAAGGAAGTAGAGGAATTCTATAAGTGTGGAAAACCCCGTGTATTCATGTACAATTCGATAGGTAAATATACATGATACCAGTCTCACAAAAGAAATACCAAGTTCAATGATCCCAACAATGTAAATATAAAACGATATACACATCAACAAAATTATAAATACCTATTAAAGAGTCTCTCTGATGTCGCTGCTAATCCTCACAGTAGATCACCTAGGTATGGTCCCTTGCCCTTGCTGCTCTCCGCCCTATCTGCACCCACCGTCACAAACTAGACGGTGAGTAACTGAATAAAATCGAATGTAATGCCAGAAGAAGATAACAGTAATTCATGATAATACAAGTAAAACAGTCTAAATATCATGCAGTAAATAAAAAGACAGGAAATTAAATAGACAATATGCATGATAAACAGAATAATAGATATCAATCGAAAGTCAAGTATGTTCCAAGGAATCAAAAGAGGCACATAAGTGGTCTAATTCATAGCTTAACGGCGAAGACCTCGCGAGGTCTTCCCGGGCATCGACACAAGCGAAAGCAGAGCTATGACTGGAGGGACTCAAACTCACCTACCCGGTACTCGGTGTCACACGATCACTAAGGGTGGTTACACACTCGTGCACACGAGTGCCCGCGTTTTATCCCTCTAGTGTAGGTCCTAGTACTTTTGAGACGAAACACTTACGCCGGAAAACACACAACAAGAAATGGAATGGAATACCAATAATAGAGCATAACAAGACTGAATAAATGATAATGAATCACATGGCATTTTCTTACTGGCTTACAAACATACAAATGCTTTTTAAGGCAAGTGTACTTACCTGAACTAATCGCAACCCGTAGACACTCTCACATTCCTAACGCGTATTCCCGAGTTTCCCGCTACCTGACAAGGTTGGAAACTCTAATTAACGGGTTGAGTCATTAATTAATCCTTAATTTAAACCCTAGTGTATCCCCAATGTTTTAAGTATTTACATGAATCGTCAAATTATTATGAAAACATATACTCTCTCAAGTTTGAAAAACAACAACAATAACTACGATTACGATATCATAACATTGATAATTATGACGCATGTAAGCCTACTCATGATTTGTAGGCTCGGCTCAGTTATATGAGGTCACGCCATAGTCTCGAGGACCGATGACTTGACTATGACGTCACAGTCGTTTAACAATCATACACCTACACTTACCCTCAAATCGGAACCATAAACCATATGTCCGTAAATCTCTTACACTCGTCGTGTGTTCATCAAGATAACTGATCGCTTTAGTTAGTTTGAAAAATCAATTCATCATACCCAAGCTAAAACATTAAAACAAAGTTGGAAAACTTAAAATGGTTTGTATAACCGAATAAGGATCACCATGGTCAAAACTTCAACTAAAACTAATTAACCAATACATCCAAAGCCTCCATAGTGTCTCGCTGGTGTTATCTGATATCGGGAGGGATCCACTACGACATGAGATAGCCGTATGTACCCACCATAGTTCAAAGATTCCGACAAAGAATACATAAAAATAACCCATACAATAACAAAGAAAATTGGCTTGCCGCCACTAGTGTAAACCGCTCCGAGGTTGCGAGACACTAGCATGAGTGTAGCGTGGTCTCCACTAACCCCTTGTCACGGCGGTCCCATGGCAGCGCCACCAAAACTGGTGGTTTCCGGCAAGAACGAAAAACACATAACTCACATGAAATAATGGGTTCACACACTCACACAAAAATAGTCCATATACACCCAAAACCATTACACACGGGGGGGTCTTCTCCGGCCAGTAGAGTCGCCGGAGGGTGACCTCCGGCCAGCCTTGACCGACGCCAGCGTCGGTCATCCAAACCGTGGCCAACACACTCACAAAACAGTGAGAGAGAGAGAGAGAGAGAGAATATGCTCACTGCTGAGAGAGAGATGGAGAGGTCGAGAGTTTTACCAGTTCCGGCGGCCGAATTTTCCAGCGAGGTTCCGTCGTCCAGCACCGGCGAGGGTGGTTATGACAGTCGTGAGGGAGAGAGAGGAGACTGCCGAGACGAGAGATATGTGAGGCCGAGAGGGAGGGACCGAGAGAGAACAACGAGAGTGAGAGTGAGAACCCGAGACCTAGAGAGAGATCGCGTGACCGAGAGTGGTGTGGAGGAGAGATCGTGAGTGAAGCCGAGATGCAAGAGAAGGAGGGGGCGGCGGTGGTGTTTGGAGAAGAAGGTGAATAGTGTAGGGTTTTTTTTTATTGTTATATATATGGCCAAATGACCTTTTTACCTCCAACTTACTTCCTACACAATTTTAAACAATTGCCCTTATGGGTCTTTGACCACATCATCTCATCTTAACATACATACACATCTCAATGCAAATCTCATGGCCCTCCTTATTATGATGTGTCACATTAACAATTTCTATTCCGTAGACCATATGTTGCGTAATTAACTAACTTCCGCGTTCAAACGACGTTCCTCGGTCCGTTTTTCCTTGTTCCACCTCCCATAACGCGCGTAGTCTCGCCTTGTCTCGCCAATTAATTAATTAAATTAATTAAAAATTCATTTATTTGTATGTTTTACTTGTTTTTATCCCCGTTTAACTAGTCGAAACCTCACTCAATTAAATATCGCCCAACCGGCTCGAAACCCGTAAAATACTAAAATACTAATACTCAAAATCAAAGAATCATAAAATCACTTCGGTGTCGACTCCCGAAGTTCGAAATACTGTACAGTATTCACATAGCCGGGTCACAATCCTGACAAGTGTAACGCAAGTCAGTTAAAAATTTGGGGTTGTTACAGTATCGAAGGAATGAAACTGCAATATCTATTAACGTAGTAGCTGCACATGACCGATAGACATTCATAAGTCTTAGTATTCATGAACCAATAGCAATAAATGCATGTCGATTGAGTGTGGTGGATACCTTTCCAGTCCTCACGGTTAAACCTGATCGAGACCTTTTACAAGGTCTCGGCACTGTGTGGCCGTACATTTCGATACCTTCAACTGAAAACCAAGGAAACCCACAAAGTTTGTTGGGAAATGTGCCCTAGGTCAATCCATTAACAGTCTTTATGAATACATTTTAGTTAATAACATAGAGGATTTCATTTGCTGTTTATTATAATTGATTTGCATGTTTACATTATAATAAGATCCATGGGTATTTACGAAATATCCTAAATGTCCCTAGTCGATTATTATACTTGGGAACTATAATGAATTAAGACTAGTATGAGTCTTGATTGATGATCATACGATGATCATACGTATAGGAATACGAATCAAGATCATGAGTACTTGTTAGGGAACAAAGTACTGGACCGACCCGCTATGAGAACATCACATGGATTAAGTCATAGTTGTTTCTCATGATAGGTATATTTTTCAGTCCTCTGACTTGAGATTACCAGAGACTTCAACATTAGGAATACAGTGATTTGACGCAATCAAACGTTGTCCTTAACCGGATGATTATAAAGGTTGTGATTGGTTATCGTGTGTGAATAATGTGGTGAAGTTGTATAATCGAGATAGAATTTGTCCCTCTCATATAAAGAGAGATATCCAAGTGGATCCTCGATGTGTTAGATCATTAAAAGGCCTAGTTTAAGTGAATTGATATTGATCAATGTCACTTAGATGTTTTCGATCTACCTAGAAATCGAGACTAGTACGATTGAACATGTTGGATGACAATTCCATGCCTTATGTTTGATCAAAAGGATATCGTGTGACAAAAGGATGTTATATACACTATTGATTAGGTTATATCGATTTGATATTCGTACAACTTGGGTAGTCATAATGTCTTGCTAGAGGCCGCTTATGACTTGTATACCAAAATGTGTTTTGATACACCGCCAACGTTGTATGAGCCTATTGGGTCGTCGCACAATCGAGAATGGTTTTGCGAGATTTTAAGATGGTTCAGAAAAATGAATTTTATATGATAAAATTCATGACAAAAACGTCCTTGTAGTGTATTACACTTATACTTCTTTAAGTAGGGGTATATGTGTAATTTACTTAACCGTTTATATACAAGGGTTGTATAAATAGACGCTTTGAGTTAGAATACAAGCGAAAGATTTTAAAAGGGCCGAAACTCTATTTTCGTTTTAAGAAACGACTTAGAGTTTTTGGGATCCTCTGGATCGTTTTGGAGAGAAACAAAAAGGTTTGGTATTCTCTCGAAGCTAGCACTTTGAATCTCGGTCGCCGTTCGTGTGTGGACAGCTAGTAGAGGGCGTTCGTCATTGGCAGCGCCTTAGAGATCGATTAACCTTCAGAAAGGTATTGCGACTGAGGTATGATTAAGTTTTTCATAGTTTAAACATGTTTTAATGGAATCAGATTCGGATCCTGTTTTGGGGTTTTTCTCAAAATTATTTTGTAATCTCCGCTGCGCATGAACCCCAATTCACAAAAATGTCACCAATACACTGAGAATCTCATGGGGAACAAAACCCATAAAGTTTTAGAGCAAAAAAATTATTCAAAAGACCAAAAGAAAATAAAGATCATCGCGATGGTCCCTCGCGTAGATCCGGTGGGTTTATAGACATTAAAACACTCCTAATGCACCGACGACCTTAAACGAGTGTTCGATAAGTCAAGAAAAATGAAACAAATAAGGTGGTGATAAGTTTGGTTATGGTATATAGTTGGGTAGGTGTATTGAAGATGAGAATAGTTTTAAAATAATTTACAAAAAAAGTGGGTAAAAGCAGTAAAAAAATTTAAAATTGGAGAACAATGAAGTAATGGGATAAAAAGAACAAAAAGTTGGGTCCGAATAGCGTGACCCTATTTTTTTTTATCATTAAGCCTAAAAAAAGACTAATGCGAGAAGCTCCTCCTCCCATACTGTGAGCCACTTGGGGCAGAACAGAACCCTCGGTTCATCACAAAAAGAACCGTTACGTTGATCAGCTATTGAGATTTTGGCGGTTGGCTTACGAGAGCTATTGAGATTTTCGACGAAGAGCAGATCGCTATCGATGGAGTTGGAAGCGGACGCTCCTCTCGATTTCGAGTTGGAAGATCCGCTCTTCACTTCAGGCTGTCCCCACTCGAAAGTGGTCCTTCGTCTCACTCTCCATTCGTTTCACATTTTCCGATTTAGGGTTTGCTCTTCATCTCATCTCTAATGTTTGGTATTTACAGGAGGAAAGTGATTGGGCTGGATGATCTTCTCACTGACCATTACAAGGAGCAAAGTAAGATTATCGAGAAGGAATCGAAGCGGGCGAATAACCGGCCACGGGATGGTTTGGATGATGAAGAGGAGGATATCGATCAGAATAGCAGAGAGGCCTTGTTGTCACAGTTTGTCGATGAATGCCAAAAGCAGGTTTAGGGCCGCTGCTCATCACTCATTACTTGATTTCACTTAAAAGCAAACGATACAATGCATTTGTGTAATGTTTGTTTTCAACTCTATATAACAGGTGCAAAGAATTAAAACTGATGATGAAATCCCGTTGTGGGGTCTGCGCGTTTTCGGAAATCAGGTTTCTTTTAAACCTCGTTGGATCTTAATGCTTGACTTATGCAGATTTTATATGATTTGATGATATGTATATATGTTGTGAATTACAGAAAAACTTCCCGACATTAGTTTTACCGGAGATTCAAAGTTGCAAACTTTTACAGTCGTTCGTGGACAATGAACTCAATTCAGTTGTGGAACTGAGCGCTGAGAAAGGTATGTTCAAGTTGGCGTATGATAACTCTATTAAGCATCCATTTAAAACCTTGATATTTGCTTATATTGCCCCGTGCTTTGCATACTTGATATGTGAACGTATTATATCTACTACTTGTCTGTAGGGGATTTATGGTAACTATGCTCTCCAAAGCCTTAACATGTCGAATAAATTTATTTGAAATATCGTTGGTGCTATTTGTCTTGTATCTCACCAATGAACGAAAGGAACTGCTAGAGGTCAATTCGGCATAATTTATTCTTGGTCACTTATTTTTTTTCCTTTATTAGCTAACAATTGTATAGCTGACACTGGAGTTTGTATTTCTTTGTAATCTGATCCTGAAAGCTATTCCCTCTAATCCTCTCTTGTTCTCAACAGAAAATTAGTTTGGCTTTCTGCATTCCCGAGTGATTATACATTTGTGTTTCCTTGATTTGTTCTGATTTCCATTATTACTACCTCTATAAAAAAAGATGTCAAAATGCTAAGGTTTCACAACTTTTGTCAACTCTGTTATATCCTTTCCCCCCCTTTTACTACCTTCCTAAATCTTGCTTATTGCAATGAGCAATGGACTTGACAATGCTGTTGATTCCTAATAGTTCTGTTGCCATGACATTCTTGCAGGACAAATGTTTCTTGAAGGACTATTAATAAATGGCTGGCTTGCTAGATTAGCTCTTATGGGTGCTCATGTTGAACAATCTATAGCACAATGGGTGTTTAGTTTGAGTAAGTTTATCATATACGTTTTCTATAAATCTGCCAAATGGCTATATGATCTTTAATTTTGTGTTTTCAGTGTTATATTCCGCAAATGAAGAATTGAGGGCAGCTGCGTGTAACTTCTGGTGCAGTATTCTTCCTCTTAAGGATGAGGTAATCTAAGGAAATAACACATTATTCAGGTTCTATTTCTGGTCTCTCCCAACTTCCATTCTCATATTCTGCTACATGATTACTCAGGTAGATCGAAATCCCATCAGAATTGATTGGTTCCCTGGTTTTCTAGAACTAAAGGGACCTCTTGAAGTCTATGGTTTTTTACTAAATTCATCAGTTGGTTTTTCCTCCCTTGCAGCAAAGAACAATGCCAGTGAGCTTCCGACTGTTCAATTTCTATGTTTACTCCTTTTTGTTCATGTAGATGTAGTCAACCCCAAATAATTTGCAACTGAGGCTTTGTTGTTTTTGTATTTATTTTTGTTGCATTCTTATCTACGTATCATATCTTATTACTGCTCTTTGATTCGATGCTTTCTTCTAATACAATTGACTATTTGTGCTGCAAATAATGTATATGCTTGGATAGTGCAACAAAGTAAACCCTTAACCCACTGTTTTAGAGTTGGTTAAAACAATCTTCTTGTGCTATATTTATTTTTCGAACCGCTAATGCATGATTTTGGTTTGATTTTTATCTTTAATTTATGAATTTTTTAATTGTCAGATCCTGATTCTGATGGGCCACCTCAAAATATTAGATTCTGGGTCAAATTTTTAATTGTTTGGTGCCAAGCAAGGTATGTAAATATATCCTAATTGACTCACAAATGTTTACTGTCTATTCTACTAAATACCTTACTGGAATCTTATTATCAATTTTTCAACTGCAGGGAGACCTTTAATTGTTTAGCTTTTACTTCTTAGTTATTTTATTTATGAAGTAATTTGCCATTGTGTACATAATGTTTGGCAGAAGTACTATTATCTCAAGTTCGGTAGCCGAAGAGTTTCTTGGTGTAATTATCTGTCTTTTCTTAGATCGCCGGCTTCAAGGGCTGTCTTTTCTTCTGTACGAGTGCATGCTGTCAATCATTGGCTTTTTTGCAGATGAAGAATGGAGTATCTGCCGTGAGAGATTATCAAAATCTCTTGCACAAAGGTTTTCATACTTTTACATTCGACGATCAGTGAAAATCTGTGACATATGCGTTAGATTGTTGATGTACTTATGTTGAGTGATGACCGAATAATCCACAATTTCATGTGTTAGAAAATTTTTTAGTCGATGACCTTCAATTGATACAGTATATTGAAAATAATTGCAATGTTTTCGTGGGCAATTGTTTATAGCTTTTTCATGGACAACATAGCTTCAGTCCTAAATTAATTGGGGTCAACTACATGGATCAAACTCTTCTATTGTGCTCGATTCAGTGCAATTGATGGTGAGCTTTCTAAGTCATTCAAATCCCTCCTAATTAATGCGTCCCAAGGTAACTTGTTTATAGCTTTTTCATTTATCAGAAAATACAACACCACCAATATCGTAGTCTCAACCTCGAATTAATTGGGTCGGCTACATAGATCAAACACTTCCATTGTGCTCGATTCAGTGCAATTGGCAGGTGAGCTTTCCAAACCATTCAAATCCCTCATAATTAATGCGTCCCAAGTTAATTTCGGCCCTACCTTGTCGAATTTCTTCAGTTTCTATTGAGTCAAGTTTTCTAGGGAGTGCATTTGTAGGCCATCTTTGCAGATGACCAAACCACTGCAACCGCTCTTCCCTAAATCTTAGTGTCAATCGGTGCTACTCTTATTTGTCCTTGAATTTTTGTATATCTTATTCTATCTTTACATGTTTTATCACACATCCTTCTGCTATGTTCATTTTATGTAGTTGTTGCTTTACTGCCCAACATTCGCTTCCATAGAGTATAGCTGGCCTAATTGTGGTCCTATAAAATTTTTCTCTTAACTTGGTAGGAATATTTCTATCACTGTTCACCAATCACACCTGTTGTAGTCCTCCATTTATTCCAGCCAGCTTGAATTCTATGTGTGACACATTCTGAATATTGCCATCATTTTGTATGATTGATCCTAGATATCTAAAATGATTCACCTTAAGAACTTCTACTTCCCCTAATTTGACCACTCCATCTCGATGTCTAGTATTTCTAAACTCACAGTGCATGTATTCGGTCTTTGTCCTACTCAACTTAAAGCCACTTTAGATTCTAATGTATTCCTCCAAAGTTCTAATTTCCTATTCACTCCATCTCTTGTGAATAAGAAATTAAGACTTTGGAGTAATACATTAGAATCTAATGTTCTAATATATTGGTCCAAAGTTCTAATTTATTCCTCCAAAGTTCTAATTTCCTACTTTTGGAGGAATACATTAGAATCTAAAGGCAGACACTTATCTATATCTGTTAGATTTTGCATCAAGTTGGCATATATACTTCTCAACTTGTGCCTAGTAACTGTAACGAAGGATGAAACGAATGTGCCAGAATCATGCCAGTCAGTAACTCTCATTTTGTTCTGTCCTTGTTATCTCTGTAAAGATGCCGATATTAATGACTAAGATGAACTGTATGTGATTTTTACCTCTTAGTATGTAAAGCTTAACCCTATTAATATGAAAATTGTTGTGATGGTTTATTAAACTTCAAACAGAATGATTTATTACATTTGCATATATTTATACGTATCCAAATCTTCTCGTTTTTGTTTTCTTTTTCACTGTGAGGTTTGTGGAGTTGATTTTTCTGTTTTTGCATTGGTGGAGTGCGAATACCAGGCTTTTGACACTTCCAGCTTTATGAAATCATGTTTGTGTCCACTACACTTCATGAAAAGACATTCATTTCATAACCAACTTGAGGTTGGTGTTTTTTTTTTCAAAAAAAAAAAAAAGAAAACTTGGGTTGGTGTATTGGTCATGAGTCCACCATGGGAAGTACGCATGGTGTTTGAATCTACCCAAGTTGTACCACATCCATAGAGTTTATGATGTTAGAGAATAATGGCCTCAAGTGACTTGTCGTAAACTCTTGAAAACCTGCATCATGTTGAATTATCATTGAGTATTGAATTCAGTTCATGGCATTTGTGAAAGTTTACCGAAGTTGCAACCTAATTCCGCTGACGTATAGTTACAATTGTAGTTTTAAATTTCAAGCCTTATTAATTAAGGTGAACATTGCAGGACAAAAAAGGACTCGAACTGCTTGAGACTTGTGGAGTGCATTTCAGGTGTTAATCCTCGTAGCAAGCAGCTCAGGAGTGAATTGGCCTTCCAAGTCCTTGTGACTTGCTTCAATAGCAAGGTAGCCCATCTCATTGTATTAAACTAATTTAGCCATTTTCTCCAGGTACTGCTTGTGTTAGTGTATGCAGAGTTTCAATTAAGATTTCTATTTCAGTTAGGGTTTTGTTTTACCTTGGAAGAATAGGGCAAAAGATGTTTTTTGCTGAAATTTCTAAACCGTTGCCTGTCTAGCACCAACAGCTTATGATGGTGAATGCATGTGAAAATGCCATGAACTAAAAAGGGTTTCTAAAAAAGTCTGGCTGTATGAAAATGCTGAGAGGATGTTTAGGTGATGATTGGTTTTGAGTCTTTCAGTGGATGTATCTAGGAATGCAATGATTAACATTTCATGTCAATTTTGATGATATCAAAAGAGTGGAATATTTGATATTGTACCATCCCTTACACGGGATTTTTCTTTGAAGCATTCACATGATGCATATACCTTCTCCGTTTTTTATTTGTTTTTTTTCTTCTTATGAATTTTATGAATCCATCAGATGTTTTTGCTAGTACTCACTTTTGAATAATGAAAGGTTACATTGTTGTTTGGGACACTGATTCATTTTTTATATCTGGTTACAAAGATTTTGCGCTTTTTGCTAATGTTTTTTCTTGGAGCAAAAAGAAAAGAAGAATGGACGATCTTTTCTGAATCAGGGGCTTCAAAACTCTTATGTTTTGTTTGTTCTAGGATATAAAACAATTTTCTATTTTTTAATCTCCAATATTACAAAATGAGGACTGTGTTTAGTGTTAAGTTCTGTATTCCACGGAAAACATGAACTGGAAGTGGTAAACTTGGAAAATAATGAAGAAAATTTGCGGAACAACTCTTCATCATTTGCCAAGTTTTCCACTAGTTAAGTCAGGACGTCAATGAATGAATATAAAGTGTTTTTAAATCCTAAAAACAAATACAGACTTACGGGATTTTATTTTTGGATATCTTTGTTTTTCGATCTTTCATATTGGTCTATGACCAGAAATTTCCCTTTATTTGAATTGCCCTAGAATTGAAGTACTTGTCTTGTGGCAATCTTTCAAAAACTCTGAAAAAGAATACTAAGTAGTTGCTGCCTGAGGCTCAAAATCTCACTACTTTTTTGTTTTTGATACTTGTGGGTGTCCAAATCTTCTTTTTCAGCCCCTCACTACCTGTTATTCTGGAAATATGAAGTACTGCCTGATGGTAATTAATTTCACCTGTTACAAGGTCGAGTAGAGTTTGTGTTATTGAATAATATGCCTGCACTACAGAAGTTGCGAAGCGTTGCAATGCTAAGCTATTAATAATATCCAGCGCATGTATGAATGCTATATATAAATTTTTTTTACATTGTTACTGTACTCATTAATCAATGTGAATTTTCTTGCATAAGAACCTGAAAATGCAAGGACAATTATTTTGTGATCTTATGCATGAAAACCTTTTCTTCTATTTATACTTCTGTTTCTAATTAAGGATGCTTATATTTCTAATAGACAGTTGGTTAATAGTTGAAGGATATACCTGTGAATTCTTTTTATGGAGTTACTGCATGTCATTCATTTCTTCACTTCAGGTTTCTGATGGAGAAGAAATTCTAAGATTGCTGATATCAATCAATGTGAAAGAAAAAGATTGTGATTTCTTTCTGATGTATATCTACTTAGCTCTGACCGAGAATTGGCTTTTCTCAAATCCTATAGTAGAAGAGAAGCCACTGATCCTTGAGATGTGGGGTGTTTTTCTTAGGAATTGTTCTTGCCAAATTACCAGCGCGGATATGAGGTCTTATGCATCAAAGGTTTGAGGACTAAACATATGTAAAATTATTCCTACCAATGTGCATTTCAGCTTAACCATATCTGATGTTAGCCGACTCCGCAGGTCCGTAATAAGGCTTCATATCTTCTCCAAAGCACCTACAGGAAAGACAAAGAATAGGGCATGACTCGGTATGTATCATCTGGATCTTTGTTTCTGGGAAAATGTAGGAATTGTGATTCTCAGATTCCCCGCTTAGTGCAGTTACTAGTATAGTAGTTTTCTTATAAGAAAATGCTGAGGAGTTCACTAACATTTTGTCCTTTTCTATTGAATTTGCTATTGGAAAAGAGGTTTGGCTTTAGATGCTGACTGCCTAACTCTGTAACTAGATGTCACAGTTGTACTTGTGATGGGCTTTTGTGCAATCGCAAAGTTAGCACTTTAAAGTTATAAAAAGAGGTAGAGAAGAAAACAGTGGCTATTTGTATTGGGGAATGCTTATCTCCTGTCTCAACACTTCCCTCGTGAATATATCGGGTTCCTTGTATACACGGTATAGGCTGGCTGCACAAAGTGCTAAATGCACAATTTATGGACTCCAATAATGCTGAAAATTACTCCATTCGTGTAAATTAAAGCCATATTTGGTTTACTGCTTGACGCCACTAGAAAACATGACTCAATATAAACTGACGAAATTCGACGAGGTAGTGGTAGACTGAAGTTAACTTGGGATGCATTAATTAGGAGGGACTTGAATGGTTTGGAATGCTCACCATCAATTGCACAAAATCGAGCACAACGGAAGAGTTTGATCAGTGTAGCTGATCCCAATTAATTTGAGATTGAGGCTATTGTTGTTGTTGTTTGTTAAAGTAGATCATTTTAATTCATGTCATTCTACTGTGGCTTAAGTAGCTATTGTTAATGCAGTCTGTATGTTAATCCTCAGGTAAATTACTGCATCACGATAAGTTCAAATTGAATCTCTGCAGGAACCTGGAAGTTCTGGACAATTTTGACGCAGCTGACGCAGTTACGCAGGAAACTACCGGCAAACCTTCTCCTTATCAACCAACTTACTGAAATACACAGAACTATTGAGGCCAGTTAGAAAATGAATCCTTCCTTGTCTATGTGTTGGAAATGCTCTAGTTCAATGTAATTATTCTCCAGAGGCGTTTGTTCTATCGTAACATTTACCTTGTTTTAGTTGTATAGCTTGGGTGGATGTTTGATAATAGTAGTTCCTCATATGAATATTTATAAGACCATCTGTAATCTGATTCTACAAGGCTTTTATGGCAAATCTTCTATCTTTTTCTTGGGTAGAGTGGCAAGTCATCTATCAATTTCATTTGATTGTATTCATTTCCTCCTGTTAATGCATCACGTATTTTGTTGTTTTTCTAAAGAGGTGTTATGAACCAACAAGGATTAGGTTAAGTATTTTAGATTCTTAACCAATAGTCTCGAGTTCGAGCTCTTGGATGGGTAAACACTGAATGAGGTGAACTCTCAACAATATTATGGATGGAGCAAACGCTGCAAATTGGTTTGGGAAATCCACTCATTATATAAGATATGCCAGCGACCAAATAGAGATTAGTTGACATGATTGTTGTCAATATCACATCGGAAATAAGAAAAAAAATACAATAGGGAAAATGCTTCAAACCACACGCACTACTTATCTGTTGGCCCTAATTTTTGGCACGCTTAGAGCATCTTCATTGAGAATGTGGTTTGAGAAAAAATGAGTGTCATATAGGATGAAAATGACATAACAACCCAAAAAATATTTTCTAATGCAAATATCTATTAGTATGTAATAATTTTCATATTTAATGTCCAATTCTAAACATTTTGGGTGATGTCTACAAGTAGAAATTGTGAGTGCAAAATGTCTAGCAATATACATTCAATCGAGACATTATTGATGTCACGTCAGCTCTCATGCTTATAGACATCTGTATTGGAGATTATTTTCTTGGTTTTAATGTCCATTTCGTTTTATATAACACATTTTTTTCAATCCATATTCCCATTGAAGATGATGATCTTACATCTCAAGGCGCATTGGATGAACACTGACAAGTGTGTGCCTTTATTGGGTTAGAGCAGACTGAAAGGTTTCCTATCCACAAATGTGACGTCCGGACACTCGATCATCAAAATTTCAAACAGGTTAGGACGAGGCGCGGACCTCTGCTTCGGAGAGCCGTTAACGCCCTCCGAACCTCACCCTAATTTACTACTTTACCCCCATTTCTTAAATCTCTTCCTTCCATGTCTCGTTCAAACAACAAGGCCAAGCAAACACGACAATCAATCTTCGATTTTCGACATCGTTGAAGCGGCTGTTGTGATTTCCTTCGCCAAAATCGAGGGCTAGGGTTTCGTTTCGTCTCTCCAAAATGGGAGATTTTTACGTTCTCGATACCGAGAATCGCGAACACGGAGGTACTCATGGCTTCAAAACCCTAATTCCGTCCAATCGTTCACTCAATTTGATGAAAAACGATACAAATCCCGACCTTTTTAGGGTTTCTTTGCAAAATGAACCAAATTAGGTGTGTTTGTTTCTTCAATTTCTAGGGTTTCTTGATGTTGTTGTTGCTGCGATGATTTGGTATATCAGGGAAGGTGAAAGAAGAGAAGATGATGCAAAAGAAGAAGACTTGTTTGGGGAATGCGGTTAGGAAGAGCCTCTCTGATGTGACGAATTCGCAGAATTTGCCGACATCGCCGGGTAAAGATGGTAATCGTAATCCGACGAAGCTTATTTCGACCAAAGAGTATGTTGAACAGCTTCGCAAGGTGTGTGATTTCCCATCCTTTGTTATGCCTTTGCAATTTGTGTCTATTTGTGCCCTGAATTATTGTTAATTGTGATGATGTCAGGAAAATGTGATGCTCATGAAACTTCTCGCCGATAGAAAGTAGGCATACTCTTTGATCACTTCTTGTTATTATGTTCTCTTGAAATTTTGACTTCTTTGTTCTTATGTTTGTCTCTTATGATGCTTTCTTTTGATGTACGTCGGAAGTAAAATAATCGAATTAACTGGGGCCGAGCTTGCAAAAATGAAAATCAATTTACAGAAAGTGCAGCAGCAGAACTGGCAGCTTGCCCAGGCTAACTCCTACATGTTAGCGGTCAGTTCTCTTTTTTTTTTTTTTTTTTGGGTTTCAGATTGGTGGATGATGTGAATGTAATGAATGATGTAACTAATTAAGATATCTCGGGTTTTGTTTTTGTCCGGTTACGCAGGAACTCAACCTCGGCAAAGACAAGGTAAGGAGCTAACAAGCTGAAATTAAATGGATCAATATCTAGTTTGTTTGTGGTTTCACTGAAATGTATCAAATATTCTGATTGATCAATTATGTGCAGTTAAAAGCATTGCACCATGAACT
This sequence comes from Stephania japonica, assembly GCA_039657345.1. NCBI lineage: Eukaryota > Viridiplantae > Streptophyta > Magnoliopsida > Ranunculales > Menispermaceae > Stephania > Stephania japonica. The sequence goes on along the minus strand of CM077560.1, from coordinate 43,431,433 downwards.
TGGATGTAAAGTTGCTTTGCTTTCAGTAAAGGATTTGGAACTGCAGGTGGGTTTGTACCTTGTGCATCTGTTAATCATTTTCTCTGGCAGGTCGGTTTCACTTACCTGAACTCAATTTGATTTTGCAGGAAAAAGGGAAGAAGAAAGTGTTTCAAAAGACTCAAACAGATGTATTTCAACTTGACTGATGGACAGACTATTGCTTGATTGTTAGATTGGTCTAACAGTTACTGACATCTTCTGATGTTTTTGTGAAGGACCGATGTGAGAACAGCAAAGGGGATGATGACTTCTTGGAGAATTGTGCTGATAATAACAAGTCTATTGCCAACAGGAGGCGCCAATCAAGAAGTCTATGTATGATAATGCATCTCTTGGCCGTGTGCCTCCATTTACATGTGTGTTTATTTTAATAATTGAGGATCTTGATTGAATTATATGCAGCATTGGGTTCAAGTACTGTGGGAGAACAAAGGACATCAAAGGAAAAGGGTGACGACAAAAGGTTATATTTTGTTAATATTCTTTTTTGGCTAAATAGGTGCAAAAATCCTAATGTTGCATCCATTTTACTTAATGATCCCAAGTTTTGAACTTTAACTAGTAGATAAGATTCTTGAAAGAAAAACTAGTGAATAAGAACCTTCGAATTTGAATCTTAACGGAACTCGGTGTCTGCCATGGGCACGTTTTCATTAACATGGCACACACGTGGCATAAAATGCAACATTTCATGGCATGGCAACTAGATGATTGCATTCCGCCTTGTGGCCACCATGCAAGCACAAAACACTCGTAGTCACCGGCCTAATTCCCTTTGGATACAAATCAATAAATTAAAGGTTTCTATTAATAGTTAGGTTGGAAAGTCAGATTAGTTTGTGAAATGGTGTAAACACCTTGGACTAGTGTGCCTATTAAGCCTTTCTTTTTCCTTCTGTCTACTGTCTTTGTCTTTTTTAACTCATGAAGGATTTTATCTGAAATACTTGTTTTTAATTTTAACAGTTCGGTTTTGCGAAAGCAATCTGTTAATGTTAAATCTGGATTGGATCACACAGAAGACAGAGTTAACAATAAAAGGTTCGCAAACTGTCTATATCTGGATTTTTGTTAGCTTTGGCATTCCTGTGGGAAATTTATTAAGAGGCATTCTGGACTCAACTTCCTTTTTGCAGACTTTGTTTGCGGAGGCAGTCTTCTAGGTTTAAATCCAAAGGTCAGGAGGAGCCTACAGAAGACTTGTTTGAGATAGAAGATGCAAATTTTGCAGTACGTCCGCAGCAAGATGATTTGGTAAAGAAAGAAGATGCCATCTCATCAAGTGCTGAAGAAGGCAAAGAGCAAACAAGTACTTCAAGTTGTGACACTCCATCCATTAGGAGATCTTCAATTGGGAGGCCCACTCGCAAGGCAGCTGAGAAAATTCAGTCTTACAAGGAAATGTCTGTTAAGGTGAAAATGAGAAGATCTGAATGATTGATTGTGATCTGGTAAAAACTTTGTATTCACGCTGAAGATTTGCATGAGAGAGAAGCTTAAGTGGTAATCTCTGCATCCCCATATCTTCTTGTGTAACCCTGCCCCGGGTTGTTCTTGTTTTCTTGTGCAAGTAAAGGTTGTTTCACCATTTTTTGCTGCTGCTTTTCTGACATCTATGCTGCAATGTAACGCAACTCTTTCCATCATTTGCGAATGATGGTCAAGAAAAAAGCTCTAGAATATATTTCCAGTTCTTACCTACAATCTTGAAGTCAGGTAAAATATAAATGTGCAAACTGCCTTTTGTTTTTCTCTCATTAATTTGGACTGGAGGGTTATTTATATCTGCAACTTCTAGTATTGAGCAAAGGTTACTTGATTTAAAAAAAAAAAGCAGTTTCGATTTCCTGATACAAGTTAGTTAAGTAAGTTACATTTTCAGAGAAAATATCCTTTTGTATGTATGAATGTGGTATAATTTCTTTTTAAGAAGTATATAATTATGTTAAGCCTGTGGCTTTTGGGGGCTAAACGTGAGATCACTTTCTACATCAATTACCATTAAAATCGAAAATATTTCTCTGAACTTTTTATGCTCACATCATTTTTGTCCTTCGTCATAGGTTCAGATTGAGATCGGGTTTGATCCATCGTTGGCAATCTTTAGGCGAATGACACAATCCGTTGCAGGTTTATATTATGTTGCTCACTAGTCATTCATTTCTTCTATGAATAGTTTCTTTTTTGTATTTCATTTTTTAGTAAATTTACATTAGGTGGAATCTTCTTGCTACTATTATTATTTGATATCTAACAATGGATTTCTAGTAGAGTGACCTTGACTTATGCTGGCAACAGTGTTCAAGTTTCAAAATCTAAAGGAGCAGTTCCTTATATGAGTAGCAAAAACATTTAAACCCAAATGAGTAGCCTTTCTCTATTGTAGGTTTATTACAAGCCCATTTATAATTGTTGTTGAAGATGCACATTTTATTATGGTCATATTTTCAATTGGGGAGACCTCTTACTTTTTCCCTTTTTCCCAACATTATTCTCATTCCATTTAAAGCAAAGACAGTTTTCCGTCAATAATTTTTGCTTTTTTTTTGCATGGACGACAATCTTCTGCAGATAACGTATTCAGTCTTGAGTCTGAGCTTCTTTGTATGATTTGTGAGTCACAAAGGGCTAAAACTTACAATATTGCCCAAAAGAAGAATCCAAATAGAATTGTTTCCTCTATTCATTTTGTGTGAATCAATTAATCAACTTTGCTATTGTTTTCACTTTGTCTAGTCAACAATATAGAGCATGTGAAGTGACTTCAATAATGGATGGACTTTGTTCAATTCTGAGTGCAAGTAGCTCATGGAGCTAGAGAGAAAGCCCAGAACTTTTTGAAGATATATTTCTGGTTTGCTTTAAAGCTTGGGATTTCTTAAATCCTTGGTGGGGGATAGGGAAATCTTTTCTTTCTTATGAACTTCTTTAGTGGCTGGTTTCTTTGTTCATATTACTGGTCTTACTGGGGGAAAGCTTGCTTTTTTATATGCTGTTCTCATCATATATGTGTGATGATGGTCCAACTTTATTGGATCATGGTGCATTAGAAACTTTATCCCCAGGTTTGACAATTAGGTGTTGAAGTAGGTCGATGGCCTATTATTATTCACTTGCTGTTGCTTGAATGTTTTATAAACTGTTTTTCTTCTGCAAAAATTCTTGAAAGAACTGTATGATCTCTACTCTTTACACGAGACGGGAAAAAAGAAGGAAAAAGTAGATTCTTATTCAAGGAAAAAAGTAGATTCGTATTCAAATGACAAGTAGAAAATGAATATTTTTTTTTTTTTTTTACAAATGAATCTTGTTTTTAATAAATGACTATGCAAACCAATTCTGCAAGATTTACTAATGATAATTTAATCTCTAACCATTTATAATCTTTGGTGAAAAAGGCTGCATGTACATTTCATTACACTTAGATCATTTAATTTGTACAACGTTAGCTATTTTATCATGAGGTTAATTCCATCCATATAGCTATCGTATATATGAAAAAGCCGCACCACTACACGAGTAGGCCAACTCGCTTGGCAACAAACCCTAAATCTAATAAAACTTCTAATGCTTCCAACGATGAAGGACAACTAGTTATTTAATAAAAAATAAGTATATTGGGATAACAATGGAAGTTACATTCTTCTAAATAAATCAAAATTGATTTGCAAGTTAAGTGGTAGCTCCATTGGTTATGTACATGCTTCCCTCTCTACAAGATTGAAGGTTTAAGTTTTCTTGTGTAGAGTTTGGGTAGTTAACTGGGGAGGTGTAAGATAATTGATTTGTTGTTGATTCCCATGTTTCTTTCTACTATTCTAACACGTGCAAAATAAAATACTATTAGTTTGGTAACAAAAAATCTATTTAGACTCTTGAGTCGGATTCATAGGGGGGTTTTTCAAATTTTTACAAATGTCAAATGAGAGATATATAATTGTTATTTCAATATTATTTATTACTTGAGGATGATTTTAAAATAAAATTTTTCTAAAAACTTCTTAGGAGTTGAGACTTTAATAGTTCAAATAGCAGTTAGGTAAATAGTATTGCTCATTGTGAAGGTAAAGTCAAAGTTGGGCTGCTGAAGACTAGGAAACATTCACTTGCAACGACCTACTAATGGTTAGAAAAGTGACCTATTTAAGTCTCCAACTCTGTCTAATAGGAGGGGATGGGTTAATTCTTCAACACTTAAATTACTTAGGATCCTAATCAATGGAAGATTTTTTTTTTTCTTCAATAATCTATGGAAGATTTAATTCAATGCTGGTGGAAAATTTGAGTGATGGTTCAACTCTCACTCTCTCACTCACTTGTAGAGGTAGTTGACGACTTTTGCGGTGCCAAGGTTGTTAAACAACCCTTACTCTTGTCCTATAAACACTGTCCTATTCCCTTAATATATTATACCAAAATCCAAAGATCTTTTCATTCCCTTCTTTGTCTATGCAAAGTCTCATTTGACTAAAATTACACAATATATATATATATATAAATGTCTTTTTCAAATCGAGCTAAGCATAAACATTTGATTCATGTAGCTAACTTTAACTAATTTGAAATTGAAACTTGGTTGTTGTGTTTGTTGTTGTACCTCTACTTCAATAAGTTTGTTTTCCGATCATGGATTTCGAGTTGAGGTTCAACCAATTAACTTTGAGTATGCAAGAGACACGTGAACTGAGGAGTCGAAAAATCATTGATGTCAAAGTCATTCGATACATTCCACCAACATATAAATAAATTTTGTTTCCTTTTTTTTTTGGTAGAAAATTGGTTTCCTTTTGAACAAAGAATCAAAAGCTCTAATGAACTTATCATGCTGGCATGCAATGCAAAGAAGGAAAGGGAGGGAACAAAGAAAAGCAAAAGATCAAATCAAGTCTAAAAGCTTAAAACCGCGTGACCTGCTGTGGAAAAATTGAATCAAACAAGCAAGAACACATGTGACTGTTAATCACAATTATTAGTATGTATATTGTTGACTCTATATATCTATCAATCTATATAAAAAAGCAAATCTTTAATTTTTGAATGGTAAACAAAAGTCTTTTTTGTCCTTATTTTTGTGTTATTTTACATGCATCTCTTTATTTGGAAATTGCCTATATTTTTTATGCATAATATTATATGCAATTTTAATTATTTCAAGCAAAAAATCTTTTTTGCCTTGTTTTTGTATTATTTTACATGCATCCCGTTATTTGGAAATCACCTATATTTTCTATGCATAATATTATTTGCGATTTTAATTGTTTCTTGATTTTTTCTCTTTGACTTTTTTTTTGTTTAGTAATTTCAAATTTTGCCTATTTTTTTATTTCAAAATCATGTTACTCAGTTAATTGTGTGATTGTTAAGTGTTGTGTCTCAACCAAACAACTATACAACTCTTGTTTGATGTAACAACTATAAAATTATTAAACTATATATATGTATATATATATAATCGATTATATACATGTCTTGTTCTTTCTCCCAACGATTTTGTTGTATTTCTTTTAGCAATATTCAACAAATTTTAAAAAACACTAACGTTGTATAAATATCTATTATATCCTAATTAATCTCTTATCCATATATATTTGACCTAAGCCCTAAACCCTAAATATATATATATATATAAAATATGTTTGTATTCATTTATAATTTATTTATTTAAATTTATTATCTTACTAGTAACGTATTATAAGCTAAACCCCCGCGAGTGTAGCAAGCGGGCACGACTGTGCCTAGCACTCACCTAAAACTATTATCTATATATATATATATATAGACTTTGAGAGATTAGAGAGAGAGAGAGAGAGAGAGGTTTAGAGAGAGGGACTTTGGTAACTACCTTTTGGACTGAATTTTAGGTTTAACACGAAAGTTAAGGACTTTGAGAATACCTTTTGGACTGAATTGCTTTTCACGGAAAGTTAAGTGAGTAGAGAGATATGGGCCCGTTTATTACTTTTCATTTAGAGGGACGTGGGATTAACATCAAGGCCTACAGAGGCTTTTAAACTATTTTTGTTTAGAGATTGATTTCAATAAGCTTTTTTTCTTTTGTTCTTTTATATGTTAGGACAACATTTTGCGCGTTTTGCCCACCATTTGCTTTAAAAAAAAAAGGAAAAAGAAAAAGAAAAGATCTGAAATTCAAACCAAGTCTTTCTGTTCATATAAAATTTAGGCAAATGAAGTCTGTCTTTTTTTTTTTTTAATTGTATAACATGGGCAACTCTAATTGGAGGATTTGGCACTAGGTTTGCTCCAATCCAACATCAAATTTAGCATCATACTATAGTCCAATATCAAATTGACATGAGGTATATATATATATATATAGACTCCAACATGAGTCGAACTTCAGACTTCCTTAACCTCGCCCTTTTAACAAATGATGCCTCATACATATCACTAAAGATACTTTGACACATTTTAAATTTTCTTTATTCTTTCTTTTTTTGAAAATAAATAAATAAAATATTTTTTCCTGAAAATTTTATTGGTTAAATGATTTATTAAAATTAATATGTATTCATAATAACAATAGGAATGCAAAATAGAGTTTTGGTAGAAGATGTTCTAAATCTATTACAACCTAGAACTGTATAGCAAATTTATACAACTAGTTTGATTTACATTTTATTTTCAATTACATTAGTTTATTAGATTTTGAAAAAAAAATATATTTGATTACTTAGTGGTATGTCATCTATTTTGAACCAACAATTGGTTGGCCCGAGTGGCAACGAATTTGGTCCCCTTGAGCAAGGTTTCAAGTTCAAATATTGTGAATGGAAAAAAAAATGAATTATATTGGGAGGGCCGCCCCCACATAGAGCTCGTCGTGAGTTAGTCCGGTTGACACTTGACACTACAAAAAAAAAGAAAATGATAATCTAACAAGTTTGGGTGCACACCCTATTGTGAATGGAAAAAAAGACAAGAATTATATAGTTAAAAGATAAGGAGGGCCGTTGAAAGTGGGTCATTTTATCATTTTTCAAAAAAAAAAAATCATCTATTTTGAAGAAAGTGATCGAGTGACATTACATTATGCACGCATTTACATGCCTTTTAGAGACTTTTTGGATACGTTTCATTGTATCGATGTATTATCAAGTATTTGGTTATTCTCCCAAGTTCAAACCCAATTTACTCTATCTATACAACAACAACAACAACAACAACAACAACAATAACAACAACAACAACATAGCCTCAGTCCTCAATTAATTGGGGTCGGCTACATGGATCAAAAATTTTCAATTTGCTCGATTTTATGCAATTGATGATAATCCATCTCAGGTTAACTTCGGTCTACCCCTACCTCGTCGAGTTTCTTCAATTTCTATCAAGTCAAATTTTCTAGTGGGAGCATTTGTAGGTTGTCTTTGCAAGTGTCCAAACCACTGCAACCGCCCTTCCCTAATATTTTGTGTCAATTGGTGCTACTCCTACTTTTCTTTGAATTTTTGTGTTTATTATTATATCTTTATGAGTTTTACCACACATCCACCTAAACATCATCATTTCTACTAAGTTCATTTTATGTAATTGTTGTTGCTTTACGACCCAACATTCACTTCCATAGAGCATAGTTGACCTGATTGTGGTTCTATAAAATTTTCCTTGTAACTTAGTATAGATATTTCTATTACAGATCACACTAGTTGCACTTCTCCATTTCTTCCATCTAGTTTGAATTCTATGCGTGACATTATTCTCAATATTGTCATCATTTTGCATGATTGATCCTATATATCTAAAACGTTTCATCTTAGAAACTTCTACTTCCCCTAATTTTATCACTCCATCATCTTTATGTCTAGTATTTCTAAACTCACAGTACATGAATTTGGTCTTTGTCTTAAAACCTTTAGATTATAATGTATTCCTCCAAAGTTCTAATTTCTTATTCACTCCATCTCTTGTTTCATCTACTAAGACAATGTCATCTGCAAATAATATACATCATGGTATATTTTCTTGAATTTGCATAGTTAGTTCATCCATAACTAAAGTAAAGAGATATGAGCTTAAAACCAATCCTTGATGTAGTCCTATCGTAATGAAAAATTATTTGTAGTTCCTCCAAATGTCTTAATACTCGTTACTACTCACTCATATATATCCTTAATAGTGTCTATATATCTATCACTCATATATATCCTTAATAGTGTCTATGTATCTAGCATGCAATTCTTTTCTTTCTAGAACCCACCAAAGAACATCCTTGGGAACCTTATCATATGTTTATCTAAATCTACAAATATCATATGAAGATCCTTTTTTCTTTTTTCTAAATTTTTCCATCAATCTCCTTACAAGGAAAATCGCCTCCATATTTGACCTTCTAAGCATGAAGCCAAATTGATTCTCTGATAATGTTATTTCTTTTCTTAGTCAATTGTTAATTATCCTCTTCTACATTTTCATTGTATAACTCATAAGTTTAATTCTTAGGTAGTTTGAACAACTTTGAACGTCTCCTTTATTTTTGAAGATTGGTACTAGGGGCTTCTTCTCCAATGCATTAGGATCCGTTTTGATTTTAAAATTTTGTTGAAGAGTTTGTTAACCAAGGCAATCCAATTTCTCCTAAGCATTTTCAAACCTCTATGGGTATTTCATCTGGGCCACATGCTTTCCTTATTTTCATCTTTTTCAATGCCTCTTTAACTTTCGAAATCCTAATATTGCGTGTATAGTTTACATTTCTTTCTTAGTGTGGATTTTTATCTATTATGATATCAACTTGACTATCATTAAATAAACTATCGAAGTAACTTCTCCATCTCTCCTTAATATCATCTTCGCGATTTAAAACATTTAGGTTTTCGTCCTTAATACATTTACATGACTTAGGTCTTATTTCTTTTTATCTCGTAATTTGGCTATCCTATAAATATATTTTTTGCCATCTCTATTACATAACTTTGTACATATATCTTCCATGAAGTTTTTTTAGCTTAACTAACTAATTCATTAGCTTATTTTCTAGCTTCTTTATATTGATTGTACGATCATCATCATCTTGACATTTAGGTAATTTTAGGGGTGCACACGGATTGCACTAATCTGCGGATCCGGTCCAATTCGGACTAATTATCACTAATTGGATCGATTTTTTGATCCCTTGGATTGGATTGGATTGATTGAAAAATCACTAATCCGACTGGACTAGATCGAATTACGGATCCCACATTTAAAAATCGCATTCATCCAATCCATTTATCATATCAACATATATACATATCTCATCATGTGTACTATAGTATCTCGAAGAACATTTACTCAAACTATCAACTTTAAACTATATAGTATCTCAAAGACTTTGCTTGTTCTTACCTCTTTTATTACACTTTAGACATTTTTTTGTGAGTTGTATGTTGCAATGTGCACTTTTTTGTGCTTTTGTTTGGGTATATGGTGGAGTTTGTGGATGTCATTTTTATTTATGTAGGGACTTGCATTTTGAAGGTTCTTGTGATGACAAATTTGTGAAAATATATTATATATAGATTTGTGGGATGTATGTTGTAAATTTGTCAATCATGATATGCATAATTTTTGTGATTCATTTTATTAAGTTTAATTTCATAAATTTTTTGATAGAAAAACGTCAATCCGTAGAACTTGATCCAGTCCGGTTCGCATTTTGCAAATTGGATTGAGTTGGATTGATGAATTATTTGGACTGGATTGGACTACAATTTTTTAATCCGCAATAATTGGATTGGATTGTGGATTGAACCTAATTGCACTGGATCCAATCCGTGTGCATCCCTATGTAATTTCCTTACATTTCTCTTTTAGTCTTAATAGCTCTTTTGACATCCTCATTCCACCATCATGTTTCCTTCTTTGGTGGTCCCAAGCCTTCAGCCATACCTAACACGCTCGATACTACTTTTCTTATGCAACTACTCATTTCTAACCATATCATATTTACATCTTAAATCAAGACTTCAAATGTTTTCAATTAGTAGTTTCTCTAAACTATACTTGTTTACTACCTTTTAGGTTCCACCACTTTATTCTAGGGTATTTGTCTCTTTTATTCCTATTAAGTTGTCGTTTTAGCTTAATATCAAGTACTACTAACTTATGTAGGGTAGTAAGCGTTTCATCAGGTATTACTTTGTTGTCTCTACATATTTTTCTATCTATTTTTCTTGTTAAAAGAAAATCTATTTGGCTCTTGTTATGTCCATTACTAAAAGTAATTAGGTGTGACTCCTTTTTCCTAAAACTAGTATTTGCTAAGATAAGATCATATACTAAAGCAAATATTCTAAGATTGATTCTCTTTCTTCATTTCTATTTCCATATCCATAACCTCCATGAACTCTCTCGAACCCATCATTACTTGCCCCCACATGCCCATTTAAATCTCCTCCATGAAAAAACTTTTCATCTAATGGTATACCTTGCATAAGTCCATCCATATCGTCCCAAAATTTGCGTTTGATGCTTTCGTTTAATCCTACGTGTGGTGCATAGGCGCTAACTTTGTTAATCTTTTCGTCTCCAATAATTAATTTAAGTAGGATCAATCTATCCCCATTCTATTAGCCTCAACGACCTTATCTGTAACGGCCTGAAGTTAATTCGTCGTTATTAATGACGTGTATGTAGACGTGGCTGACAATTCAAATGCTCGTGGGACCCGTAGATAGGCCAGGGGTGCCTGTAGCTAGGTAAATAAAAAATTTTATGTTGTTGTGCCATAATTTGTGATATTTATGTGTAATTAGGGTTATTAGCATCACAATGTGTGTAATTTATTGCGTTACTAACGTGTGAGACAGTGTGACAAGTATTCGCCCCGATTAGTGTACAGACGCAGGTATCGGTAGGCAAATGACAATATAATAGGTTGAGTAGTCATATACACATTATAAATGATAAAATACAATTAATAATTAATAAACAACACCGTATATGTGTTCGTGGTGCGAAAGTGTGTGAGAGACACGAGTGAATGTGCGAGAGTTAGGATTTCGAACACCCGAAAGTTAGTTGTTTTGTGGGAGCAAAGACAAGTTAAGGGAGGGTGTTAGCCACCTAATTCACTAAAAGCTGGACCATTTGACTCATTTTGAGCCTTAGATGATGCCTCAAGATTTATATCTACATTGGATGGCATTTTAGAGTATAAATATGTGGTTTTGGCTTCACCTACCACTTTTTCGCTCTCTTCTTCTTCTTTGGAATGAAAATTTGAGGTGGTGAATAGGATTTTCTGGATTTCAAGAGGTGATTTGGAGCACGAAACAACGACCTAAGGTGAGATCCTTGATCCTCTCTCCATTTCCTACGTGTCGGGTGTAAAAGTTTGGTTTTGACGTGGTTTTGGGGAATGGGTTAGAGCACACCAGCTTGGGGCTATGTTGCTATTTATTTTGGTGATGTATTTGGAGCATTAGTTAAGGATTTGTTGAAGAGGTTGTGTTGGTTATGGAAATTTGGAGAAAATATGGTTTTATAGGTTTTTGGTATGGTTTTGGTTTTGGACGATTTTCGTCAAGGTGTTATGGTATTAAATGGTTTATATGTGTTTATATGTGATGTTGGGACGGTTTGGATCGCGACAACGAGCTGAGGGGCTCGAAACCATATTGGGCATCACTGGTTCAGACGCTGCCAGGGGTGCCGTGGGGAGAAAACTCCCACGGTGTCACTTGCGACGTCTAAACCAGAGACGAAAAATTCCAACGTACGTTCTAGTTCACGTTTTGGGACTGTTGTACACGGTGAAGCCACCTGCGGCATTTGGGATAGAAAATTAAATAAAAATTTTAAAATAAATTTTCTGAAATGGGTTTAATTGGGGGTTTTATTGGAGGATTTTAGTAAATTAAATGAGGATTTAAATTGATAAAAATGGACTTAGTTTGGATTTGGTATTTTGAGAAATTTATGAATAATCTTGTTAATCAGGCTTTGGATTGGGTGACGAGTGATTTGACACGCATTATGAGCATGAATTTGGCGGCAATGAGGATTAGTTGGAGTGCGGTTTGAGGTGTGTAGTATCCCAACTGAAATTACTTTAGTATTTACTTTTTTGGCTTTTGAATTCAATTTATGTTATTTCAATTTTCAATTCTTGGTTTTGGTTTTAATGGACGGACGTTGAGCGGGCTCCCTCCGTGCCATTCTAGTGTGTATACCTACTAGGCCATAACACGTGTATCAGGAAAACTCGGTGAATAGTTCGACCCGAGAATCTCTTCGAGGCACATGTAGGTGCGTTGTAGGTATTAATTTGAACACCTAGCAGATCCATATACTGGCCTTGCTTGAGTGAGACTCGTTGACAGCATTTGAGATGACCCCAAATTCCACAATCTTATAATCGGGCGCCTCCTGGCCTGAACCCGAGCGAACCCCCGATCCAATCCCGTCGAGTCGCGCGGGGCCAATGAGCCTATCCTTACCATTCAATCATTTATTAATCATTTAAAAGTGAAGTCAATTCATTAACGAGTTATCAAAGTATAAAGCGGAAGCAATTAAATCTTAAATAATCAATTAACCTCGAAAGCTCCAAGTTAGGACAAAACTTAGGGTGTGAGAACATCGTATATCATATATACCATGTAAAACAAGTAGAGTATCATCAAAGTCATACAATCTCTCAACCCATAACCCCATGTACAAAACGATATAAGTAACTAATACACCAAAAGTCACCTATAACAACAGAGGGAGGCCGTTCAAAGAATATTTCCTAACTACACGCCCTTTCCTTTGCTAGACTGTGGATCTGCACTCGGTCAAACATAAGAATGACGAGCTCAGGTAAGTAACGCCAAACAGACAACAATAAATACAAAATTTTGAATTAAATAAATGAACAGTTAATTCATGCAGATGGAAAGAAATGACAGGGAGCACATGAATATATAAAGATTGTGAATAAATAAATAAGCAATCAAAATTGAGTGTCCCAAAATATAAAGGAAAGGCACAAGTGGTCCCGACCAATCAAAGTCGTTAAGCCGAAGATAAAATCTCCTTAAAGGCTAGGAGTCGAGGACATAATGTCCTCTAAGACCCCTACGCGAGTGCAGAGTCCCTAGCTATTTGGTGGAGAACTCTCATCCCTTACATATCATCACAACTAATTACGTATCCCCATCCTAAACCCCGGTATAATACACCGCGAGCCCAAAATTCTACAAGGATCACACTTTACATGCTTGCCTTGGGACAACTCAAAGGAATGGAATGACAAGATATCATCGAAATAATAACAATAACTAATTCAAAGCTCAAAAAATAACCGTAGTGTTCCTTACTAGTTTACTTATGTCGATCCAAGCTAATTCACACTCACACGAACTCCGACACACCCTTACGGTCCCCATGTGTACAATAACCCTAATAATGCAATTTATATCAATTTTTTAAATTTTCCTATGTTTTTTCAAAATTTCTACTATTTTGCCAATTTCACGCTTTTCAAGGTAAAACCCCGACATAACGTCTCTAAGAACCCCGAATACTTCACTTTTCATAAAAATTCCTAAATTTCTCTTTATTTGATGAAAATATAATTTTTATAAATTTTCAGAATTTTTCCTGAATTTTCCATATTTTTTTGGAATTTTATTTCAATTAAAATCCTTTTTAATATATTTAATTGAAATAAATAATTATTTAGTAATATAATAATAGGTGGTGGGTCCCGGGTCGGGTGAGACCGACTCGACTGGATCGGGTCTAGTTTGACTTGATTGGGTCCGACCAGGACTCGGTCCGGTCCACCTAACCCGGCCCATACCTACTCTCTTCTTCTTCTTGTTCGCTGGAACGAATAGCGAACAAGTTGAATTTATTTTTTTTTTTTTTTTTTTTTTGCTTTTCTTTCTCTTCTTCCTTCAATAATCAACCAAATCACAACAACACCACATCACCATTTAAATCCATAACCCCACAACAACAACTTCAACAACAACCTCGACAACAACAGCGACATGCAACAGTGACAACACCAATAACGAGTCTCGCCTGATTTGCTTACCTGACTCTCGCCTCGACGTTGCATCCATGCTCTCTCCAGCGAGTCCCCTCCTCGATCTCTTCTTATTCTCTTTTGATTTGAGGATGGAGAGAATGGTGATGGCGGTGGCATATTGGTGTTTTGGGAGGTTTGGTTAAATGACCAAAATGCCCCCCCATCCTTAAACATACCCTATACAAATTTATTACCCTTTTGGTCATTTTGTAGTCCATCCATCAACTTTGATAACTCAATTAGATAACTTTAGTTGACTTGCTCCTCACTCTAGTCTATCCACCTCATCCTATGTGCAATCCGGACTCGACTACGTCGCACTACTCCGCGTGTCTTGCGCACTTGGTTGAATTGTGTACCAATTATTTCGATAAATTTAAAGTTTGTATTTTATTAGTGTTTTTAATTAAGTTTGTCCCCAGACTACCAACGTTCGTACATAAACACCCTAACACATTGGAAACTTTGAAATTTTACAAAAGAAATATACTATAATACAAACACCATACAAAACTAACATACCTCGACATCGATGTTCAAGAATTGATGACTGTACTACGGCGTGGGCCCACGTATCACCTATATTGACACGTGACCCTAAACCCTAAACCCAACTAAGTGGAATTTCGTCCTCGAAATAAAATGAAACTAAAGAAAAGACTTATCGAACTCAGAAGAGGTAGGGAAAACACTAGCGTATATATGATTCCAGCTCTCACATCAGCTCCTCGTCCCCATGATGTTGCCACTTAATGAGGACTGATGGGATCTCCTTGTTCCTCATGGTCTTGACCTTGCGATCTAAAATCTGGATAGGTTGTTCGTCGTATGTGACATCCTCCCTCAGGTCTATCTGGCTCAAATCTACTGTTGGTTGTCTACCCTCCCTGGACCTATCTAGTCGCAACATCGATATGTGAAAAACAGGATGAATCCCTGATATCGGAGGTGGCAAATCTAGCTCGTATGCAACCTTGCCTACTTGCTTCACCACTCTAACATACCAATAAACCTCGACGTGAGTTTCCCCTTGATCCCAAACCTCTTGTGACCCTTCAACGGAGACACTTTCAGATATATAAAATCCCCGACCTAGTATTTTAACTCCCCGTAATACAAGTCATAATACTTCTTCTGTCTCTCATACGAACCCTTCAGTCTTAAACGGATCTGGTGTATCTTCTCTGTGTGATCTACCACAATCTTCGTCCCAATCGCTGCCACATCCTCGGGCTCCGCCCAACAAGATGAAGATGTACACGACCTCCATACAATGCCTCAAATGATGCCATGCCGATATTGGCCTAATAACTGTTATTATAAGCAAACTTACACAGATGAAAGTACTCCTCCCAAGATCCACCGTACTCCAACACACACATCCTCAGCATATCCTCAAGAATCTAGATCAAACGTTCTGACTGTCCATCAGTATGTGGGTGATAGGCGGTACTGAGGTTCAACCTCGTGCCAAACTGTGCCTGCATGCTCTACTAAATCTGCGATGTAAATTACGGCCCTCTGTCAGACACGATCAATAACGAAGTCTCGCCACGTGTCTCTCTCGCTTTTATACTTTAGGTAGTTATCATGTAATTCATTAAAGCCACTTAATTTATCATTTTAAAGGAATTAACAAATCATTAAAGCCAAGAATTTAAAGTTTAACAAAATGCATTCATATATATATATATATATATATAAGTTTTACTTATCAAACCTATAGTGGAAAACCTATGTACTTGTGCATACAAAGCGATCAACTATAACAAGATGTGTATACCAAGACAAGTGTGTATCCAGCTTCCCAACCCAAAAGATAATACAAAATATCAAAAACATGTGAATATCTACACACATACCAAGCAGACCTCGGCGTAGGCAAGTCGATGAAATCGCCGATGATCCCCTTGCCCTCGCTAGTACTAGGATCTCGCGCTCACCACCACAAAAAGCGATGGCGAGCCCAAGTAAGTAAAATTCCAAGGAAAACCACCGTGCATAAATAATGAAAATAATTAACGAGCTAATAAGTAGTGTTAAATAAACATGCGGAATGAAGGAAAATATGCAGACAACTGCTCAAAGCTAATCGCATGTATATTAACACATTGATAGACAAAGGGGTGTGAACACAGCCACTAAGTGTGTACTAGGACCAGGAGCCCTGGTCGTGGCCCATGCCTCCGACCCTACGACTGTATCCCAGCGGCATTAGCTCTAGTGGGCTAATCGAACGCGTGAAATGGAGTCCAACTCGGGATAAAATCTACCGAGTCCTAGATCACGCGCTACACACCTAGCCAGCGACCTCAACTACCCGTGGATACATAGACGAAACCATAACCGTCCCAGTAGACATTTGACTCACAGATTTTCAAGGAATAAAGCTCAATGGAAATAAATAAGTAAATGCAGTAGTGGTGTTTAGTTGGGTTTTACGTACTCGAAAATACGCACTCGAAAATACGCACTCCGACTTCCCGAACCCGTCGGTACGCCCACCTAGCTCCCCGATGTCCGAGCTATGGTTTCCCGGTCCCTGAAGCCCATTTATAGTGTTTTATACTTTTTGAAAACATATTATATAATTTTATGATATTATATTATATTTCTAATTTTTCGATTGTGGTACCTCTTCCTGACTATGTCTGGGTTCCAAAAATACCCAAAAGTCTCGTACCTACTTTTCTACCTTTTTCTTAATTTTCTATATTTTTCTAGAATTTTTACAAATTTTTCGATATTTTTCAACTATTTTTTCTATTTTCCGAAAATAATATATATATAATATATATAATTTTATTTTATTATTATTTTTTTTTTTTTTCCAGTGGTTGGACTCCCTGGTCCAGGTGGCCGGCGGGGGGGGCACACGCGCGCGCGCGTGCATCCCTTCTTCCTAGAGACGATTCGATTTCGTCTCTCTTTTAACCAGAGACGAAACTTCTTTTTTTTTTTTTTTTTCAATCTTCGCCTCTTCTTCTCTCCTCTCCATTCCTCTTCACTCTCACTCCATTGAAGACCTCTAAAACCTCAAAATTCCACCACAAATCCACCAAAACAAACCCCAATTCTCGGATCAAAATACATGCAAATAAACCCAAAATTTATCAAATCACCTCAATTTTTCACAAATTCGAACCAAATCAATGTAAATCATCAAAACCAACTTCAATAACACCGAATTCATCAAAATCGTTGATAAAATCTCTCGAAATTGAAATTTCACTCCAACATCCATTTTAATGGAAAATCAACAAAAATGAGGGTAAATTACCTTATATCCGTTGTTCAATGCCCGAATTCAACCTCCAAACTCCTAGTTGTAGCTCCAAATCCACAATTTCCCTCCGAACCCTGAAATCTTGGTTGAGAAAGAATGATTTTTGGGTTTGCATGTTGCACGATCGGTGGTATATATATGTTGGTGTTTTAATCTCACGTGCACACGCATCTCGAGGCTAATCCAACGGTCACTGAACACCATGTGTCACCAACTTCCTGGACACCTTATCATGACACCATGTATCTCGAATTTTCCTTGTTGTGCATCTCGATGACAATCCTAGGTGTACTGATTATTCATTTCAAACTATAGGATTCTATTATAATCCAATTGATTTAATTCATAACACCTATTCTAGTCATCAATAAATTCCATAAATTTGTAAATATGGTCACACTAACTCCCCGACCACTCGGCACCCCGTGCCCCATGTCCAGACGCTTCCCGAGGCGGTCCCACACTTAGTGTACCTATTATTCATTCATTTAGCCTATAGTCACATATGAATTTCTTTGCATTTAAACCCTCAACCATACTAATATAATATTGATTGAATTTTGTCTAACCCCAACGCCCGCCTCACAGCTATAAACCCTTGCGTTGGCGTGTTCGCCGAACTAAAAACCCCGGCTCACAACTCGCCCGACAAGTATATTTACAATGCACACCTGTGATGACTAATATATCATACTAATAATGATAAAGAAAATATTAATGCATCACAGAATTTAAGAACTCACAAAGAAGATACGATCGCATCCTAGGTTCGAGGTATGCCTAGCCTATCCGTGGCGTCCACGTGTCTGAGCTGGCGTCCTATTCTGAAATTGATTAATTAACGGGATAAAATTATAACGGGCCGTTACAATTCTTTCCAACTAAAAGAAATTTCGTCCCGAAATTTGAGTAAGTCGAGACATACCGTGGAATAAGTGGGGATGACGCTCTCTCATGGTCGACTCCAACTCCCAGGTAAGTCCCTCCGTACCGTGATGCTGCCACCGCACGAGTACCTTAGCTATCTCTCTGTTCCTGAGAGTCTGGATCTTACGATCTAATATCTCCATAGGCCTCTCCTCGTAAGTTGCGTCAGGCTGAACATCCACCTGTCGCACGTCAACCATGGGTCGTGGCCCGGTCCTAACCAATCGCAACATCGAAATGTGGAAGGTAGGATGAATCCCTACTAACTCCGCCGGTAAATCTAATCTGTACGCCACACTGCCAACCTTCTCCACAACTCGATATGGTCCAATAAATCTCGGCGCCAGTTTCCCCTTAATCCCAAACCTCTAGCTGGCCCTTCCAAGGAGAAACCTTCAAGTAAACCATATCGCCAACCTCATAGCTCAGACTGTCGTGGTATCTATCCGCGTATTTCTTCTGCCTGTCCTGTGCTTCGAAGCCTCTGACGAATCTGTCGAATCTTCTCTGTGTGATCAACAACTATCTCCGCCCAATCGTAATCGTATCTTCCGGCTCTCTAACACGCACGCTGGTGACTGCAGGGCCTCCCATACAAGCGCCTCATAAGGTGGCATCCCGATACTAGCCTGATAGCTGTTGTTGTAGGCAAATTCACACAGTGGTAAGTAATCCTCCCATGAGCCTCCAAACTGCAAAATGCAAGCTCTCAACATATCCTCTAAAATCAGTATCAATCTCTCGATCGCCATCTCGTCGAGGGTGATAAGTCGTGCTGAACTGCAACCTAGTACCAAACTGCTCTTGCATCGCCTCCAAAAATCTCAAAGTGAACTTGGGATCCCGGTCAGATACTATGGAGACTGGTACCCCATGCGAATCTCGATGATCTCTCCGCTCGAACATCTGCTTTCAATCGGTGAAACGTATACCTCATTGAAACTGGTATAAAGTGTGCAGATTTCGTCAGTCTATCTATCACCACCCAAATCGCATCATGTCGCCTCGAAGTCTGGGGCAATCCACTGACAAAATCCATAGCGAGGTGTTCCCACTTCCACTGAGGAATGGGTAACGGCTGCAACAATCCTCCAGGTCGCCTATGCTCCGCCTTCACCTGCTGACATATGTGACACCCTCGAACATATTCACCAACATCAGCCTTCATCCCCGGCCACCAAAACAATCTCCGCAAGTCATGGTACATCTTGGTTCTGCCTGGATGAACTGTATCGCGACCGGTGAGCATCCTCTAATATACTATCTCGTATCTCTCGACACGGTGGTACCCATAGTCGACTTCTATGGTGCGCAAACATCCATCGATGTCTCGCCCAATCGGTGCACTCGGGATCCCGTGCCAATCCACTGAACCGCTCATAAAGCCCATCAGCCCTCTAACACTCCGATACCCGTTCCAGTGACACTGTCGGTACCTTCATCTGACCACAAATCTGTAGATCCTGCATAACCGAAAGGTCCGACATGCTCATAACTACGCTATCTCCAACAAATCCCATGTGTCGAGTCTCGGTCCGATGTCAACCCCGCATCTGCTCAATGCATCAGCCACTACATTAGCCTTTCCGGGATGATACTCAATCGTAAAATCATAATCCTTCAACAACTCTAACCATCTCCTCTGACGCATATTAAGATCTTTCTGTGTGAAAATGTAGCGTAGACTCTGATGGTCAGTGTAAAGCACAAACTTCTCTCCGTACAGATAATGCCTCCAAGCCTTGAGCGCAAATACAACTACTACTAACTCCAAATCATGTACCGGATAATTACACTCATGTGGTCTCAACCTCCTGGATAAGTACGCCACTGGTCGTCCCTCCTGCATCAGAACACATCCCAGTCCGATCCCCCAAGCATCGGTGTAAACTGATAACTCCTTCCCTGGCTCAGGTAATGCCAACACTGGCGCAGTCGTCAACCATTTCTTCAACTCCGTAAATGCCTCGCTCACATTCCTCGACCACTCAAATGGAACATTCTTCTTCGTCAGCCTCATCATCGGCGCAATCGTGGAGAAATCCTGTACAAACCGTCGGTAATAACCTGCTAGACCCAAGAAACTCGTATCTCAGAATCGTCTCTGGTCTCTTCCAGTCAATCACCGCTCTAATCTTGTCTCCCTCCACAGAAATGCCCTGACCGCTGATCACATGTCCCAAAAACTTCACTTCCTTCATCCAGAATTCACACTTACTGAATTTCGCATACAGCCGATGCTCCCTCAACGTCGTCAACACCGATCG
This sequence comes from Stephania japonica, assembly GCA_039657345.1. Classification (NCBI taxonomy): domain Eukaryota; kingdom Viridiplantae; phylum Streptophyta; class Magnoliopsida; order Ranunculales; family Menispermaceae; genus Stephania; species Stephania japonica. The sequence continues at coordinate 43,410,888 of CM077560.1, read as the reverse complement.
AAGATGACTCTCGTGATCCTCTCGCGTCCGGCTGTATATCAGTATATCGTCAATGAAGACTATCACGTATCGGTCCAAGTAGGGTCTCGCACTTCGATGCATCGATCCATGAAAATCGCTGAGCGTTCGTCAACCCAAACGGTAACACCGTAAACTCGAACAACCCGTATCTGGTACTGAAAGCAGTCTTTTTGATATCCTCTTCTCGAATCTGCAACTGGTGATATCCCGAGCGTAAATCGATCTTCGAGAAGAACTGTGCACCCGTCACCGGTCAAACAGATCGTCGATCCTCAAGCGGGTAACGATTTTTAATCGTCACACCGGTTCAACTTTCGATAGTCCATACACATCCTCAACGATCCATCCTTCTTCCTCACAAATAACACTCCACCGGCTCGCTCCCCACGGTGACATACTCGGTTGAATGAATCCCTTCGCCAACAATTCCTCTAGTTGTTTCCCGACCTCCTCCTCGCTCCATAGGCGACATACGATAAGGTCTCGCTAGATATAGGCTGGGTCCCTGGTAACAACTCTATAATAAACTCTATCGCACGTGGTGGTGGTAATCCGGGTAAATCATCTAGGAAAATGTCCGCGAACTCTCGACTATAGGTACGTCCTCAATCCTAACAGATCCTCCGGTCTCAAGCTCAACGATCGCTGCAAAGTCTTCCATCTCCTGAGCAGTCCGCTAATCTACCTCTCGTAATAGGCAATTCGGAGGCGTTCCCGGTCAACGTAAACTCTGGTAAACCCGAAATACGAAACTCTACCCTCTTCCCATAACAATCTATCTGCATGCATAGTAAGTGACGACACCAATCCATACCAAAGAGTGCATCAAACTCTAGGTACTCCAAGACTCGGAGATCGGTACTGGTAACGGTGTCCGGCAGAACCTCAACCATGACGTCCCGACTATCCTGTTAGGGTAAATCTTATCCCCAAAGAATGTGCTTGAGAACAAGATGGGTCTCTAGTGTGTGTGTGTCTAACCCTAACTCCCCCACTAACCGTCCAATAATAAAAGATAATGTACTACCCGAGTCAAACATGGCATGAATAAGTCTATCGTGAATGAGTAACGTACCCTCAACTAGCCGCCCGGTAGCTCCCGGATTTGGCCGTGCCACCGCATGTACTCTGTCTCTCTCCCCACCCTACTCCCGTCGTGGAGATGGCACCCGCAATCCGATTTCAAATGTCCCTCCGACCGCACCGAAACATCTGCGTGTCTCCCGTCTCCCATCCGCACATCATCGATCTCGCCTCCCCGACCCCGGTCCCTCCGACCTCGTCTCCCGATCTCGATCCTATCCTGGTGCTTGCCGAGCCGCCGCCGCCGCCGTGTGTGTTTGGAGCTGGTGTGTGTGCTGAAGTCGCCGTCCCTATACCGATCCCGCCATCCCGACGTCTTCTCTCTCGCCATCCCGGCGGTCATCCCGCGACCTCTAATAAACCGGTCCCGTTGTCTCTTCGGCCTCCTATCCCGTCGAGAGCTCGCCCAACCTCCACCTCGTTCCGATGTCGTCATAGGAAGACCGTTCTTCTTCGCATCAAGAACGTCTCGTAGGTCGTGCTCGCTCAAACATCGCCCGAATCGTCGAGCCCCGACGATACGATCGCGCGGGCAATGTCCTCCCTCACTCCCCGAATGAAGTAGTAGATCCGTAATCGCTCGTGCGCCGATATCCATCGAGAACCGCAGCAGTATCGGTACCTATCCATATACTGCATCATGCTCCGATTTCCCTGCCTCAGGGATAAAAACTCCTCCCTCAATCTCAATCGCACCTCCATAGGTATGAACTGATCATAAAATATCTCTCGGAACTCGCCCAAGTCGCGGGATCAACATGCGTCTCTCCGGTAGTTAGTCCACCACACTCATGCAAGGCATCTGATTTGAAACACGTCCCAGATAGTCTCGCTCTAAACCTCTTTTCCGTGTTCAACTCCTTGTGCAGGCGCTGGTGCGATACAATCCAATCTCCTGCAGTCTCGGGGTCTCCTCCTCCATAAAAGTAAGCAGGCTGAAACTTGAGGAAATCCCGTAACCTCATGGCCTGCGATCCATCACATACTCGACACTACCGTCGGGGTAATCTCTACCGCTTGCGCGTAGGTGTAGGAATCGGTGTCTCCACCGTGCCGCTACTACCGGTGTAGTATCGATCGTACCCGAACCTCGGGTACCATCCGTCCGAGTAAGAGTAATCGCGGTCTCTGTGGTCCCGTAGTCGCCACCGCTCTCCCTAGACATAGCCAATCCAGCCATCATAGCGGTCTGCTCTCTCAATAGTCGTAAGATCTCGGCTATCTGAGTCTCATGCGCCGTAACTCGGTCCTCTAAGGGAACTGACGATCCGGAAGCCCTCGCGGTGTCACTAGACTGTCCCTCCATCATGTCCTGCGTCGTGATGCGTGTCCGGATCAGCCTCGTATATACGTATTCGTATAGTATATATACACAACAATACATATATCACATAACAATCCTAGCTCTACCCGTTTTCTTGCTTCCCAACTAAAAGTTCTAGGCAGACTCATCGGGTTTCCACATCTAGTTTGTTAAGGTTTATGATCTTGTAAAACTTTTTAACAAATTATTTCTCGAAACTCTCGCTCTGATACCAACTGTGGCGGCCCCATATTTCCCGGCCCCCACGTGGTCGCTACTTTCCCCGCTCAAGACTAAGTCTCGCCACGTGTCTCTCTCGCTTCGTGTCTTCGTACTTTAGGTAGTTATCATGTAATTCATTAAAGCCACTTAATTTATCATTTTAAAGGAATTAACAAATGCGGAAGAATTTAAAGTTTAACAAAATGCATTCATATATATATATATATATATTTTTACTATCAAACCTATAGTGGAAAACCCTACAGTATCAGTGCATACAGCGATCAACTATAACAAGATGTATACCAAGACAAGTGTGTATCCAATTTCCCAACCCAAAAGATAATACAAAATATCAAAAACATGTGAATATCTACACACATACCAAAGGCCTCGGCGTAGGCAAGTCGATGAAATCGCCGATGATCCCCTTGCCCCCGCTAGTACTAGGATCTCGCGCTCACCACCACAAAAAGGCAGATGGCGAGCCCAGCCCAGTAAGTAAAATCCCAAGGAAAACCACCGTGCATAAATAATGAAAATAATTAACAGAGCCAATAAGTAGTGTTAAATAAACATGCGAATGAAGGAGAATATGCGCAAGAACCGCTCAAAGCTAATCGCATGTATATTAACACATTGATAGACAAAGGGTGTGAACACAACCACTAAGTGTGTACTAGGACCAGAGCCCCGGTCGTGGCCCATGCCTCCGACCCTACGACTGTATCCCAGCGGCATTTAGCTCTAGTGGGCTAATCGAACGCGTGAAATGGAGTCCAACTCGGGATAAAATCTACCGAGTCCTAGATCACGCGCTACACACCTAGCCAGCGACCTCAACTACCCGTGGATACATAGACGAAACCATAACCGTCCCAGTAGACATTTGACTCACAGATTTTCAAGGAATAAAGCTCAATGGAAATAAATAAGTAAATGCAGTAGTGGTGTTCAGTTGGGTTTTACGTACCCGAAAATACGCACTCCGACTTCCCGGACCCATCAGTACGCCCACCTAGCTCCCCGATGTCCGAGCTATGGTTTCCCGGTCCCTGAAGCCCATTTATAGTGTTTTATACTTTTTGAAAACATATTATATAATTTTATGATATTATATTATATTTTTAATTTTTTAGTTGTAGTACCTCTTCTAGACTATGTCGGGGTTCCAAAAATACCCGAAAAGTCTCGTACCTACTTTTCTACCTTTTTCTTAATTTTCTATATTTTTCTAGAATTTTTACAAATTTTTCTGATATTTTTCAACTATTTTTTTTTCTATTTTCCATAAAATAATATATATATATATATATTTTATTTTATTTTATTTTATTTTTTTCAAAGTTTCTCCGGGCCGGCCCGGGCCGGTTGGCCCGGCCCCAGCCGGGGGACGGATGCACGCGCGTCGTCTCCCCTTCCCTAGAGACGAAATCGTCTCTAGTTTAACCAGAGACGATTTTCGTCTCTGTTTCTTCTTTTTTTTTCCTATCAATTTTCGCCTCTCTTCTCTCCTCTCCATTCCTCTTCACTCTCACTCCATTGAAAACCTCTAAAATCTCAAAATTCCACCACAAATCCACCAAAACAAACCCCAATTCTCGGATCAAAATACATGCAAATAAACCCAAAATTTATCAAATCACCTCAATTTTCCACAAATTCGAACCAAAACAATGTAAATCATCAAAACCAACTTCAATAACACCAATTCATCAAAATCAATGATAAAATCTCTCGAAATTGAAATTTCACTCCAACATCCATTTTAATGGAAAATCAACAAAAATGAGGGTAAATTACCTTATATCCGTTGTTCAATGCCCGAATTCAACCTCCAAACTCCTAGTTGTAGCTCCAAATCCACAATTTCCCTCCTTAGAACCCTAAATCTTGGTTGAGAAAGAATATTTTTTGGGTTTGCATGTTGCACGATCGGTGGTATATATATGTTGGTGTTTTAATCTCACGTGCACACGCATCTCGAGGCTAATCCAATGGTCACCGAACACCATGTGTCACCAACTTCCCGGACACCTTATCATGACACCATGTATCTCGAATTTTCCTTGTTGTGCATCTCGATGACAATCCTAGGTGTACTGATTATTCATTTCAAACTATAGGATTCTATTATAATCCAATTGATTTAATTCATAACACCTATTCTAGTCATCAATAAATTCCATAAATTTGTAAATATGGTCACACTAACTCTCCGACCACTCGGCACCCCGTGACCCAGGTCCCGTACGCTTCCCGAGGCGGTCCCACACTTAATGTACCTATTATTCATTCATTTAGCCTATAGTCACATATGAATTTCTTTGCATTTAAACCTTCAACCATACTAATATAATATTGATTGAATTTTGTCTAACCCCAACGCCCAGCCTCACAGCTATAAACCCTTACATTGGCTTGTTCGTCGAACTAAAAAAACCCCGGCTCACAACTCGCCCGACAAGTATATTTACAATGCACACCTGTGATGATTAATATATCATACTAATAATGATAAAGAAATATTAATGCATCACGAAATTTAAGAACTCACAAAGAAGATATACGATCGGTATCCTAGGTTCGAGGTATGCCTAGCCTATCCGCGGCGTCACGTGGCGTCCGAGCGACGTCTATTATGAAATTGATTAATTAACGGGATAAAATTATAATGGGCCGTTACGTGGCCGGTCCTAGCCAATCGCAACATTGAAATGTGGAAGGTAGGATGAATCCCTGCTAACTCCGTCGGTAAATCTAATATGTACGCCACACTGCCAACCTTCTACACAACTCGATATGGTCCGATAAATCTCGGCGCCAGTTTCCCCTTAATCCCAAACCTCTGCTGGCCCTTCTAAGGAGAAACCTTCAAGTAAACCATATCGCCAACCTCATAGCTCAGACTGTCATGGTACCTATCCGCGTATTTCTTCTGCTTGTCCTGTGCTGCTCGAAGCCTCTGACGAATCTGTCGAATCTTCTCTTTGTGATCAACAACTATCTTCGGCCCAATTGTAACTGTATCTTACGGCTCTGCCCAACACGCTGGTGACCTGCAGGGCCTCCCATACAGCACCTTATAAGGTGGCATCCCGATACTAGCCTGATAGTTGTTGTTGTAGGCAAATTCACACAGTGGTAAGTAATCCTCCTATGAGCCTCCAATAAGAAATCATAGTCCTTGAGGAACTCAAGCCATTGCCTCTGTCGCATATTCAACTTTTTCTGAGTGAAAATGAACTTCAAACTCTTGTGGTCAGTAAATAGGACAAATCTCTCCTTGTAGAGATAGTGGCACCAAATCTTCAGTGCAAAAACCACTGCCGCCAACTCCAAGTCGTGAATTGGGTAATTTTTCTCATGAATCTTCAGCTATCGAGACGTGTATGCTATCACTCTACCCTCCTGCATCAGAACATAACCCAAATCGATCTTACAACCATCGGTGTTCATTTCAAAACCCTTCCCTGACTCGGGCAAAACCAAAATTGGTGCGGTAGTCAGTCGTTCCTTCAATGTCTTGAACACATGCTCACAGTCGTGGTTCCACTGAAATCTGACATCCTTCTTCGTCAACTGCATCATCGATATCGCGATCCTTGAGAAGTCCTGTACAAAACGTCAATAATAACCTGCCAAGCCCAGAAAACTTCAGATATCTAATGCTAATCTCGGTGTACGCCAATCACTAACTGCCCTGACCTTAGCGTGGTCCATTGACACTCTGCCGATCCCAATAATGTGACCTAGGAATCTTACTTCTGTCAGCTAAAATTCACACTTATTGAACTTAGCGAACAATCGATGCTCTCTCAGTGTCCGCAAAACCAACCTAAGGTGTTCCTCGTGTTCCTCGCGAGTCCGGGAATATATCAAGATGTCGTCGATGAACAAAATGACAAATCTATCCAAGTACTGTCTCAACACTTGATGCATTAAATCCATGAACATCACTGGGGCGTTAGTCAGCCCAAACGACATGATTGTAAACTAGTAGTGCCCATATCGAGTGCGAAATGCAGTCTTCTCCATGTCCTCTACTCTAATCCTCAGCTGATGGTACCCAGATCTCAGATCAATCTTTGAGAAACACTGTGAACCTGTCAATTGGTCGAACAAATCATCGATGCGAGGAAGTGGATACTTATTCTTCACCGTCGTCTTGTTCAAGTGTCTGCAGTTAATGCATAGTCTCAAGCTGCCGTCTTTCTTCTTAACAAACAACACCGACGCTCCCTAAGGTGACATACTCAGCCGAATAAAGCCTAACTCCAACAACTTGTCGAGCTGTCTTCTCAGTTCCTTTAGCTCTCTCGGAGCCATACGGTACGATAGAATACAAATGCGTTTGGTCCCCGGGACCAAGTCAACGATGAAATCGATCTCTCTAGGTGGTGGTAAGCCTGGTAACTTCGTTGGGAAAACATCAGGGAACTTGCATACTACTGGCACATCCTCCAACCTAGTCTCTACTCTGCGTGTCGCACTCAACACGCCAGCGAATGTCTCTACATCTACACTAGTGGTGACTCTACCCCTGATCGGTAAACTGGTCGAAGTCCCCTGAAAGCTAAACTCTGGGTGTCCAAGAATCTGGAATGTGATCCTTTTACTGTAGCAGTGAATCTGTGCATGATAAGCACCCAACTAATCCATGCCCAGTAGTGCATCGAACTCCAGGAATTCCAACACTCTCAGATGTGCAGGTAAGGTATGTCCCTCTATCTCTACTGAACATTCAACACACACTAAATTCAGGTAAATCTTGTCCCTAATAGCCGTGCTAAGGATAAAAAATCAGTGACGGCCCCGCTTCTAATCTAGGGCACCGCCCGGCCTAATCCCGTAATTAAGCCCTAATCACGACACATAGGACTCGATTACGAATTAGTCAGCCTTTATTACCTGTGTTCTCTTGTTTAAACAATTATTTTATTTAGCGGAAGTATTTAATATTTTAGCGGAAATTTTTTTTTTTTTTTTTTTTATAAAGCCTAAGTGTGGAATCCAGGAAATAACGATCACCATATATATATGCAAGTAAACGGCGAACATATATAAACAAAGTGAAAGCCAAAAGTCGGGTAATCTAACACTCATCCCAATAACATCCCAAAAGATAAAGACATAAGTAAACATAATACAAAAAGTACCCTACGTGTATGGGCAAATACGCGCTCGAGCTCGAGGTAGTCGCCGATCTTCTCCTTGCCCGCCTGGTGTCGCTGACGGATCTACACCCACCGTCACAAACTAGACGGTGAGTATGATGATATTTAAGTGATAACTGGGAAATCTAATACTACATTTCCAATTTAAACAAAAGGTATTTAAAAGCATATGTAGTGAAGAAATGTTTGAATAAATAATGCAAGTAAATACCAACGTTAACGTATACACAAACCGACACAGCTAAGTCGAGATGATTTACGTCCGGTCGGCGGTGAGAACTATCACCTAGCCTTTTCCACTACCGTATGGAGCTATGCTCAACATATGATAATAATCTCTCTTTTTTTTTTTTTCCTAATAACCTCAAATTGCGAGCCGTGCTCTGCGTATTTAAATCAATTATACTTGCCGACAACCCCGTGGTCCATGCCACGTGTGCCGCCCAAGTGTAGTGGCGAGTGCCGAGACCCCGAAAGACCGAAATCCTCGTGAATCCGCGCATCTCGTGTGCAATGGACACTAGATAATCCCTACTTTATATTTCAAGAATATATATCCTACAATGCTATGATTTCAACACAAGTTAGGCTACAAAGCCCCAAAGGAAATAGAACACAAGTCCAACATAGCAGATAACCCTATAGCATGCATTTTCTAAATATTCATAAGCCTCATTCCAAGACAAAAATTGAGCATATAAGGAAACATGGAGTCAATGATATAATAAACAAGGCATCATGCTATATCGATATTCAATATGAGTAGAAACAAGGAAAGCATGATGTGGGAAATAAATTAGCTAGTCTACAAATAGACGAAAATTTATAAATGACTGGAATGAAATAAAGTAAAGAGTTCCCACGCTTTCACTTACAAGTCAACGCAATAGTCCTAGCTATCCGCCTCTCGACACCCCGACTCGTGCACCCGAACTTCCAAGAATTCCCTTTAATTCCTAAAGTTCATTTTTATAGCATTTTAATTGGTTTAAAGTCACAATAAGTGGATTTATGATATTTAACTAAAATTTAGAATTTTATGTCAATATTTAATTGTGGCACATTTTTCGAGTTATTTCTGGGTACCAAAAATACTCGAGAAGTCCCGAATCATTTTTTCTACCTTTTTCAAATTTTCTATATTTTTCTAGAATTTTTCCCAATTTTTCGATATTTTTCCCCTATTTTTCCTATTTTCCAAAGAAATTAAAACTGTTTTTTTTTATAAATAAAAATATTATTTAAATATATTATTTAAATAATATTTATGTGGGTCCCCGAACCGGGTCGACCCGACCCAACCGGGTCGGCCTTGTTCGCCCCTCTGGGTCGGTCCGGTCGGGCCGGCCCAGCCCACCCGGTTGGGCTGGGCGGTTGGCCCGCCCACTCGGATGGGCCCGGCCTCGCCGCCGCCTGGGTGGCACGCACGCACGCACGCGCGCGCGCCCCCCCCCTCTTCTTCCTCCTTTCAACCGTAGGCGCCGGTGCGCCTCGGTTCTTCCTCTTCTTTTTTTTTTTTTTTTTTTTTTTTTTTCTCTTGATCTTCCTCTCTTATTTACACCTCTCGATTTTCTCTACATTCTACCTCCATCAAGACCTCTAAACCTCAAAATTCCTCCACAAATTCATCAAAACAAACCCAAATTCTCGGATCAAAAATACATGCAAATAACCCAAAATTTGACAAATCACCTCAATTTTTTCCACAAATTTAATCCAAATCGATGACATTCATCAAATTCACCTCAAGAACATCTAATTCAAGAAAACAAAGTGGTGATTTCGCCCAAAATCCAAAATCACCACAACACCCATTTTAATGGAAAATCAACAAAAATGAGGGATTTATTACCTTTGCTTGAGTGTTAGACGCCCGATTCATCTCCCCAAGCCTTAAAATCGTCCTCTCCAACCTCGCATCTCTCCTTGATCCCTCAAATTGTTTGAGAAAAATGGGATTTTTGCATGTTAACAAAGTGAAAGGTTGTATATATATGTGTTGATGGGATCTAGTGTGCATTGCGCATCTCGAGGTAAATCTAATGGCTACTAACTAGGCAAACCAAATTTCTCATGTGACACAACTTGGGTGACTCCCATCATGGGAGTGTGTGGCAAAGATGGATCTCGAGGTATGTCCTAAGGTTAGTTTAATTCACAACAAACTATAGGATATTAAAATGTAATTTCTTAATAAATAAACCATAGGTTAAATCGATTAATGTACATTAATCCCATATGGACCATAAATAATTGGTCACACAAATTTATAAAATTCATCTAAGTGGTCACACCGACTCTCAACTACCCTAAGACTTCTAAGTGTCCCGACTCGCACGCAACTCGAGGCGCTTTCCTCGTGCGTCGAACGTCGTATTTTTTTTAACTAAATTAAATAACTTAATTTATGTTAAGGTAGATTTGAAATAAATTGTTATTTCCTAGCCTAGTCTCGCTACCCCGATAATTCCACTAAGTACTCATACTTGCACGCACTCCAAGGCGTGTCCCCGTTCACGTCAACTCGACGTCTATGGTTTGCAAAAATGGACTTAATTAGTCTACACACATACACAACACTAGGCATACACCAAGACAAATATAACATTTACCTCGCCACGTGCCCTGGCCAATGTGCGCGTCTCATGCGGGCCCCACGTCACGGGTCGGTGATTCTGATTAAGCAAGTTAATCAAGATTAGGAAATTGGGCCGTGACAAATATTCCCAACAAAATGGAAATTTCGTCCTCGAAATTAAATTTAACTCGAGGAACCTTACTAAAGCGCACACCGCAGGGATGTAACTATTTTCCCCATCCCTTTAACCTCACTCACGTGGACCTGTTCCAACATGAATATGTGATACTAACTTTCTACTGGTGGGCACACAACTAACCTAACTAGTATATGGTCGTTCCGTAAATTACGACTCACACGTAATCCTTTCTGGGCAAATATCGGATTCATACGTAATACGCACACAAATTTCGATATCTTGCTTGAATTTACTTAACCCACTTAGAGTGATAAGATAGACATCGGATTCACATGGAATTCGTGCACACAAACTTTCGATATCATTTTCCGTCAAACCGTAGACTCACCTAAAGTCAAAACATGTGACTCCGCTCAAGTTCACACAAAACCCGCACTCACATAAATCTATGCACACAGCTTTTACTCGACTCACATGAGTCTAGACTCACACAGTAGTTTTGTCACATAGTCTACTCTCACACACACAGTAGTCTAAACTCACACAGAGTACGACACACGCCTATTCTTACTCACACGAGTCCCGGCACACAACCCCTTTTCCCTAGATCCACACAAGTCCTAGCACACAAATTTCTCGTCCGCCACTCAAATATTGATTCACACAGAGTCACCGCACACAAAGAAGATATCCTTTCAAAGGTTAAGACTCACACAGAGTCAGGGCCCACACAGAGTTAGGAGTATCACACATAGTTTGCTCCTCCCCTTTGGAAGTTGACTCATACAGAGTCGTCGCACACAACTAAATATCTATCATACCTCGAAGGGTGTATTCACACAAAATTCTTCACCACTACTCACATGGAGCATATTCTACTAACTAACTCACACAGAGTCTCCCCAAGTCTGGCTCACCTAGTGCCACCGCTAATTCCTGACTCGCCTAGAGTCACCATTTACAACTGACTCACCTAGAGTCTATTCTAACTCAGACTTACCTAGAGTTCACTCAGGTCGAACATAAACTACAGACCGAACACAATAAAATCACGCTAAGATGCAAAATAACTCATACCCGCCATAGGTTGTCGCGTCTCGCTCGGGATCCGAGCCGCATCAACGCGGGCTTTCTCTCGCAAAGGCGGTGTGCATCACTAAGTGACATGCACGTCAACCGAGGACAATACTCGCGGTATGCCCCGGTTGCCTACAATGGTAACATAACCTATGTCCCTCGCCACGCGGCCTACTCGTACTCGCGGCCATGGGACGCATGCAAAGAATGTGTCCCGACCGTCCGCAACGATAACATAGTCTCGCCCGCGCGACTCACTGTCTCCACTCAAAACCACGTGATCCGTTGTCGTGGTGCCGATGGTGCCGAAGAGCAAGTCTCTCGGGCGCTAGTAATGTTGGCCTAATCGCTGGTGGTGGTAAGGAACGTCCTCCCCCGAGCTCGTGTTGACGCGACATAAGATACTTCGAGGTACCACCGATGTGAAACGCGAAGTCACCCCCGATCCCCGGGAGCCTCTATCCCATGTCTGGGTGCCTTGCCACTCCGTCGCCTCCTCTCGAAATCTGCGCCGCTTCTAATGTCAATCTTTGCCCCAAGGTCGCCCTGTCACCCATTACACCAAAGTAATAGGTCTCGTGGGAAAGTGCACGCTCGTATATCTCGCTTAGAGTCCTAGCGCCCGTGCCGACTACGTGATAGCCAATGTCCGCTTCGACTCGCCCCAAAATGATACACATCTCCCAACTCATCTCGACCAAATCCCCGCAACCGCCTCGTATACCCGTATCTATCTCTGCATCCATAACCGACTCATCTCGCTTCTCGCCTCAAACTCATAAACTCTCTCCTCAACCTCATCATGACCGTCGGCGGAAGTACCGCTGATAAAACTTGGCCTTAAAGGCCGTCCATGATACAAAGTCCCCATCGGTAGCTATGGTGGTGCGCCACCGTACGTCGCATCTCTCTCGTAGCGTATAAGAAGACAAATCTGGCGAAGTCTATCCTCGATCCCCAAAATCCGATGTAGCTTCTCCCGTGATAATATCCATCCCTCAATCTTCTCAAAGTTTCTCTCCCCGTCGAAGTACACCGGTCGAAGGCGGAGAAAGTCCTTCACCACCGAATCCCTACCGCCGAGCCCGGGTGTAGGTGCTGGGAGTCGGAGTCATCACCGCTACCTCTCGCTGTCGAAACGGTCACTACCGGAAGTCTGCCGTCGCTACCGTGCCCCGAATAATAGGAGTGTCCGGTATGGACGCAGCCGCCGGAATGGTGGATGGTGCAAGAAGTAGGTCCTGGCCGTCTGAAGTGTGGTAGTCGCAGAGTAGTGGCGACGCACGAGTAAGTGCGGTGACCCGTGCTTGTCATGAAGGTCATGAAATCAGCCATCTCGTCGTCCCCGTGCCGCTACTCGATCCGCCAACCTCTGATAGTCGTCGTCTGATGTAGTAGGAGGCTGACTACTGCTAGCACCCCCGTCGCCTGTCTCGCGTGCATCCGTCATCGTCGTCTGCATGTGGATAACGATTTCCTATCACTATTACGAAGTCTACCACGTATATACGTATACATATTGAAAAAGATAGCATATGTATACAAATTCCCAACTCACTTTCACTCAATTCCCAACAAAATAATTCCTAAGCAAGGTTCATCTGGTTTCCACTTCTAAGGTTTGTGTTTTATGAGAGTTCGTATTTTTTTCTTATTTGTCCCTAAGGTTCTGAAGCCTAAGCTCTGATACCAACTGTGACGGCCCCGCTTCTAATCTAGGGCACCGCCCGGCCTAATCCCGTAATTAAGCCCTAATCACGACACATAGGACCGATTACGAATTAGTCACCTTTTATACTACTCCGTGTTCTCTTGTTTAAACAATTATTTTATTTAGCTTTAAGTCTTTAATATTTTAGCGGAAATTTTTTTTTTTTTTTTTTTATAAAGCCTAAGTGTGGAAACCAGAAATAACGATCACCATATATATATGCAAGTAAACGGCGAACATATATAAACAAAGTGAAAGCCAAAAGTCTGTAATCTAACACTCATCCCAATAACATCCCAAAAGATAAAGACATAAGTAAACATAATACAAAAAGTACCCTACGTGTACGGGCAGCTACGCGCTCGAGCTCGAGAGGTAGTCGCCGATCTTCTCCTTGCCCGCCTGGTGTCGCTGACGGATCTACACCCACCGTCACAAACTAGACGGTGAGTATGATGATATTTAAGTGATAACTGGGAAATCTAATACTACATTTCCAATTTAAACAAAAGGTATTTAAAAGCATATGTAGTCAAGAAATGCCGAATAAATAATGCAAGTAAATACCAACGTTAACGTATACACAACCGACACAAAGCTAAGTCGAGATGATTTACGTCCTGGTCCGGTGAGAACTATCACCTAGCCTTTTCCACTACCGTATGGAGCTATGCTCAACATATGATAATAATCTCTCTTTTTTTTTTTTCCTAATAACCTCAAATTGCGAGCTGTGCTCTGCGTATTTAAATCAATTATACTTGCCGACAACCCCGTGGTCCATGCCACGTGTGCCGCCCAAGTGTAGTGGCGAGTGCCGAGACCCCGAAAGACCGAAATCCTCGTGAATCCGCGCATCTCGTGTGCAATGGACACTAGATAATCCCTACTTTAGATTTCAAGAATATATATCCTACAATGCTATGATTTCAACACAAGTTAGGCTACAAAGCCCCAAAGGAAATAGAACACAAGTCCAACATAGCGATAACCCTATAGCATGCATTTTCTAAATATTCATTAGCCTCATTCCAAGACAAAAATTGAGCATATAAGGAAACATGGAGTCAATGATATAATAAACAAGGCATCATGCTATATCGATATTCAATATGAATAGAAACAAGGAAAGCATGATGTGGGAAATAAATTAGCTAGTCTACAAATAGACCGAAAATTTATAAATGACTGGAATGAAATAAAGTAAAGAGTTCCCACAGCTTTCACTTACAAGTCAACGCAATAGTCCTAGCTATCCCGCCTCCCGACACCCCGACTCGTGCACCCGAACTTCCAAGAATTCCCTTTAATTCCTAAAGTTCATTTTATGTCATTTTAATTGGTTTAAAGTCACAATAAGTGGATTTATGATATTTAACTAAAATTTAGAATTTTATGTCAATATTTAATTGTGGCACATTTTTCGAGTTATTTCTGGGTACCAAAAATACTCGAGAAGTCCCGAATCATTTTTTCTACCTTTTTCAAATTTTCTATATTTTTCTAGAATTTTTCCCAATTTTTCTCGATATTTTTTCCCTATTTTTCCTATTTTCCAAAGAAATTAAAACTTTTTTTTTTTTTTATAAATAAAAATATTATTTAAATATATTATTTAAATAATATTTATGTGGGTCCCCGAACCGGTCGGACCCGACCCAACCGGTCGGCCTTGCTCGGCCCCTTCGGGCCGGGTCGGGGTCGGGCCCAGCCCACCCGGTCAGGCTGGGGCCGGTTTGGCCCGCCCACCCGGATGGGCCTGGTCTCGCCAGCCCGCCTGGGGTGGCACGCACGCACGCACGCGTGCGTGCCCCCCCCTCTTCTTCCTCCTTTCAACCGTAGGCGCCGCGCGCCTCGGTTCTTCCTCTTCTTTTTTTTTTTTTTTTTTTTTTTTTTTTCTCTTGATCTTCCTCTCTTATTTACACCTCTCGATTTTCTCTACATTCTACCTCCATTGAAGACCTCTAAACCTCAAAATTCCTCCACAAATTCATCAAAACAAACCCAAATTCTCGATCAAAATACATGCAAATAACCCAAAATTTGACAAATCACCTCAATTTTTTCCACAAATTTAATCCAAATCGATGACATTCATCAAATTCACCTCAAGAACATCTAATTCAAGAAAAAAACAAGTGGTGATTTCGCCCCAAAATCCAAAATCACCACAACACCCATTTTAATGGAAAATCAACAAAAATGAGGGATTTATTACCTTTGCTTGAGTGTTAGACGCCCGATTCATCTCCCCAAGCCTTAAAATCGTCCTCTCCAACCTCGCATCTCTCCTTGATCCCTCAAATTGTTTGAGAAAAATGGGATTTTTGCATGTTAACAAGTGAAAGGTTGTATATATATGTGTTGATGGGATCTAGTGTGCATTGCGCATCTCGAGGTAAATCTAATGGCTACTAACTAGGCAAATTCCAACTCTCATGTGACACAACTTGGGTGACTCCCATCATGGGAGTGTGTGGCAAAGATGGATCTCGAGGTATGTCCTAAGGTTAGTTTAATTCACAACAAACTATAGGATATTAAAATGTAATTTCTTAATAAATAAACCATAGGTTAAATCGATTAATGTACATTAATCCCATATGGACCATAAATAATTGGTCACACAAATTTATAAAATTCATCTAAGTGGTCACACCGACTCTCAACTACCCTAAGACTCGGTGTCCCGACTCGCACGCAACTCGAGGCGCTTTCCTCGTGCGTCGAACGTCGTATTTTTTTTAACTAAATTAAATAACTTAATTTATGTTAAGGTAGATTTGAAATAAATTGTTATTTCCTAGCCTAGTCTCGCTACCCCGATAATTCCACTAAGTACTCATACTTGCACGCACTCCAAGGCGTGTCCCCGTTCACGTCAACTCGACGTCTATGGTTTGCAAAAATGGACTTAATTAGTCTACACACATACACAACACTAGGCATACACCAAGACAAATATAACATTTACCTCGGCCACGTGCCTCGGTCAATGTGCGCGTCTCATGCGGGCCCCACGTCACGGGTCGGTGATTCTGATTAAGCAAGTTAATCAAGATTAGGAAATTGGGCCGTGACAAAATCTCTCTAATCGAATAGGTTTCAACCCTAACTCGTCAACCATACGACCCGAAATGAAAAAAACTGTGGAACCGGAATCAAACATGATATGCATAAATCGACTGCAAATGTAAATTGTACCCTCAATCAGGTTCCGTATGGCGGTCGTGTCTGGTGTGGAAATGGCATGAACCTGTTCCCGGCCGTGTGGCTGCCCTTAACCCAATTGTGGATAAGCGCTGATGAAGTGGCCCAACTGTCCGCACTCGTAGCCTGCTCCCCTCTGAGACTCTAAACGAGACGAACCATGTTGTCCCTGTCTTGATACCTGACCAGAACTCTGTCCCTGGCCCTGATCACGTCTTTGTACCTGTCTATGTCTTTACTTATGGTCACCGCCCCTGGCCTCAGTCCTCTGATGCTGCTATCTATGCTGGCCTGACTGAGACTACGGTGGTTGAACACTAGCATAGCTCTGTGCCGGAGCGGATGGTACAACTGCTGCGGTGGGTAGAGATGCTACAGATGCTACACTCTAAGTTCGGTCCCTGCGACCATTGCCTGAAGCTCTTCCTCCTCCTACCATCCCCCGAAGGCCTCCCCGACTAGGAAGGTGCTGATGAAGTAACCTGTGCCCCAGTGCATGTACTGACAAATCCCTCACTTGCCATAGCTCTCTCATATGCCGCCTGTTGTGTGCTTGGAGTCATCGTCACCACCATCAAACCTATTGAATCGAATAGCATGTGCACAAAGTAATACGCCTGGTCGACGTTAGTATCTGCTGCTCCTCCGGCATACTCCATTAGTCATAAATATCGGTCCATGTACTGCATCACAGACTCATAAGCACTCTGCCGGATGTTCTGGAACTCGGTCCTCTTCAAGTTACGGACCGTACTGCTCAAACCTCCCCTTGAACGTAGCCCAATCTCGGGGCTTCCCCTTCATGGCCACCGTAGTGCGCCACCAAAGGTCTGCCTCTTAGAAAAGTAAGGCGGAGGATATACTCGGCTGCATGTAGGCCGGTGTAGTTAGAATGTCGTGAATCTTCTTGTGACTCCTCAAAAAGATTTTCGCGACCTCCAAATCCATACCTCTGTAGAACTTCTCGGGCTGATGCCTCTGAAACTCTCTAGCCTACCACGCCTCTGGCGTAGCCTTAGTACCCGGAGTAGTCGGTGTACTAGGCGTCTTAGCAAATGGTGTACTCGGTGTAGATGGTATCACCTCCGTTTGATTAGGCAGTACAACCCCTGTCTGTGTTATCGGAGCTACTGCGCTCTACGACATCGCTGCAATCGGAGTAGGAGCTGTCGACGTCGCCGTTTTATCTGGTGTACCAGTCTCCTGTGCAGCAGGTTACTGGGAAGTAGTCGGTGTAGATGGTGTCGTTGTAGGGGTGCTCTCAATAGTCTCAGGATCTCTTCAAGTCTATGATCCTGACTCATAATCCTCTAAGTCCACATCTGGAACTCCTCGATACTGACTCCTCTAGGACCTGGCGTCCCACTATCATCACCAAAACCCGGCTGATCCACCGTCGCTGTCTGCAATTAGTTGAATCTCTAAATCAGTGAATAGCTAATCGATATCTTAATAATACACCATCTCGAATATAACATGTACATTACAAGTTTCGACTTTTCCCGAACTTTCTCGCTTCCCAACTTAGACTTAAGTTAGGTTCATAGGGTTCCACTTTAAGTTTAACAACTATCCTAACTTCCCGTTTTCCTATGTCTTAGTGGATTAATTTCAATTTAAGAGTCTTTTATTCAACCTTTACTCTCTAATACCAACTGTGACGACCCCAAATTCCACAATCCTAGAATCGGGCGCCGCCCTGCCTGGACCCGCACGAACCCCTGAGCCAATCTCGCCGAGTCGTGCGGGGCCAATGAGCCTATCCTTACCATTCAATCATTTATTAATCATTTAAAAGTGAAGTCAATTCATAAGCGAGTTATCAAAGTATAAAACGGAAGCAATAAATCTCAACTAATCAATTAACCTTGAAAGCTCTTAGGACAAAAACTAGGGTGTGAGAACCCCGTATATCATATATACCATGCAAAGCAATGAGAGTATCATCAAAGTCATACAACCTCTCAACCCATAACCCCAAAACAATATAAGTAACTAATACATCAAAAGTCATCTATAACAACAGAGAAGGGCCGCTCAAAGAATATCTCCTAACTGCACAGCCTTTCCATTGCTGGACTGCGGATCTACACTCGGTCAAACACAAGAATGACGATCCCAGGTAAGTAACGCCAAACAGGAACAACAATAAATTCAAAATTTTGAATTAAATTAATGAACAGTCAATTCATGCAGATAGAAAGAAAGGACAAAGAACGCATAAATATATAAAGATTGTGAATAAATAAATAAGCAATCGAAATTGAGTGTCCCGGAATACAAAGGAAAGGCACAAGTGGTCCCGACCAATCAAAGTTGTTAAGCCGAAGACAAAATCTCCTCAAAAGCTAAGAGTCGAGGACAGAATCTCCTCTAAGACCCCTACGCGAGTGCAGAGTCCCCAGCTATCTGGTGGAGAACTCTCACCCTGTACATATCACCACAACCAATTACGTATCCCCAGCCGTAAACCCCATATAATACACCGCGAGCCCAGAATTTTGCAAGGATCACGCTTGACACACTTGCCTTGGGACAACTCAAAGGAATAGAATGAAAAGATAGCATCGAAACAATATCAATAAATAATTCAAAGCTTAAGAAATAACTGTAGTGTTCCTCACTGGTTTACTTATGTCGATCCAAGCTAATTCCCGCTCACACGGACTTTGACACGCCCTTATGGTCCTCGTGTGTACAATAACCTTGATAATGCAATTTATATCAATTTCTTTAATCTTCTTATGATTTTTCCAAATTTCTAACTATTTTTGTCAATTTCACGCTTTTCAAGGCAAAAACCCCGACATAATATCTCGTAAGAACCCCGTGTGATGGCCCTCCAAATTCTCAATACATTTGGGTACGCCCGGCCTAGACCCATGCAGACCTCGAATCGATACTCAGCGAGTCTAACGAGCCTAGTCAGCCTCCAATTAATCAATTTAACAATTTATGAAAGTGTTATTGCAATTATATGCGGCGGAAAAACTAAACAAGTATTGGGAAATAACTCAATCAAACAAAGATTAGGAAAAACTATGTATGTGGAAACCCCGAATATTCATGTACTTTAAATGGAACTCCAAATAAAGTTGTACATGATATCAAATTACCTATGATCCCAAAGTCAAACCAACCTGTGGTATATATATATAAACAACTAACAAGCAGTAATCTAATATAATCTAGGCTAAGGTGTTCGAATTTATCTGCAAGTCTTCAATAAAACTCCTAAACGAAGTTCCTTACCCTTCGAAAGCCCTGGTACATCTGCACCCACCCTCACAAACTAGACGGTGAATAACTGAGAGAAAATTGAAAGTAATGCCAAAAAAATCTCACAGTAATTCATGAATATCAAATAAAGCAGTTTAAATATCATGCGGTAATTTAAATACAGGAATATAAATAGATCAAAGTGCATGATAGGCAGACTGAAATGATAGCAATCGAAACATGCGTGTTCTAAGAGTCAAAAGAGGCCATAAGCGGTCAAAATCCACAACAATAACCACAACAATCTAGTGCCTAGGTTCATATAACACCAGGGGTGGTCAGGCACTCCTGGAAAGAGTGGCTCGAGTTTCCCCAACTGGTGCGGGCCACATGACACCTTCACAATCAGTACCCAGGTTCACACAACACTGTGGGTAGCAGTAGTTTCGATAGAAAATACCCAAGTTTCCCCAACCAGTGCGGGCTACATGATACTATATTGACACACTTACGTCAAGAACACACATACCAAGCAAATAAGGGAATTTGAATGCCAACAATGGATAATAGCAAGAATAGCAATAAATAATAATGAATCACCACTCTCGTGAATCCTAACGCGTATTCTCGAGTTTCCCGCTACCTGACAAGGTTGGAAACTTTAATTAATGGGTCGAGTCATTAACTAATATAGGTTTAAACCCTATTATTTTCCCAACGTTTTAGATGAATCGGAAACATTTTAAGACTTAATCAACTAGATAAATCAATAGAAAAAATGAATACTCTCTCTCGGGTTGAAAATCATAACGTATGTAAACCTAATCACACATCTTAGGCTCAGCTCAGTTGTAATTAGGTCAAGTCATGGCCTCGAAGACTGGTGGCATGACCACGAGATCATAACATTCATCGACACGCGATGTTTCAACACAAACTAAACACCAAAACATAACTCATCATGATCCTAAACCAAACATGTACCAGGGAGCATGCAACCTTGTTGGTGTTGTCTGACGTTGAAGGTGCCACCACGGCATGGGAAAGCTGGAGGCACGCTCCACAGCTTGAAATTACATTAACACACGCAAATAAGGACTAGACATTGACATCACATGAAATCACAACAATACACATTAACAATGTTGTTTCGAACACTTCAGAGGTCGTGAGACACCATCCATAGCTTGGTATGGTCCCCGATAACCCCCCATGAGAGGTGGTCCGACAAACAACGCCTTAGAATGTGTTGCAGTTTTTGACGAGACAACCCAAAATCGTCCATATGGACACAACAACGAGCACTTGCACAAACCACGACTCATACACATATACACATTGTTCCAGCGACACTCAAGAATGTAGGACCTCTGGTGGGCCAGATGGGCCCACCCACGACTGTTTCGACGACCGGCAGTCACTCCGGCAGCCATCCAAACCTAATAGAAAAATCGAGAAAGAGAGAGAAAGAAATAGAGAAAATACAAGAGAGAAACTAAGAGAGGGAGAGAGAGCAACCTCGACTCCGACGAGGACTCCGGTGACTACCACTGGCCATTTCCGATGATGGCAATCCCATCCCAGTCCAACAGTCCCAATAGATGGGTGCATAGCCGAGAGAAATGAGAGAGAGAGAGAGAGAGAGATTGAGACCTCCGACGAGGGAGTGATCTTCGACCACCCCTGATCTGGCCAGGGTCGGTGGTTGCTCAACAAGAGAGAGCCGAGACGGGGAGAGGGTGTGACCGAGAAAGAGGAAGAGAGAAATCGAGAGCGAGCAACTGAGAAATATCACCTCACTACGACGGCCGAAGATGTCTCGGTGAGGTTCGACCCCTCCCAAGCTACTGCTGGTCGGCGGTGGTGTACCCGGGGCGGAGAGAGGGATAGTGGTGTGAGAGAGTGAGGGCGGTGGTGAGAGTAAAAATGAGAGAAATGTCTTTTATGTATATATATATATATAGGAGGTGATGAATAGTAGATGAATAGTAAAGTAGGTGTGTGTTGTCACTTGCATGGCCCTTCATCTCAACACACAAACGCATCTCGAGGTCAATCTCATGGCTCCTCATCATTGGGCTGTGTCACTTTAACAATCCTATCATGTAGTCCGTATGTTGCGTAGTTAACCAACTCTTGCGTTCAAACGACGTTCCTCGGTCCGTCTTTCCTTGTTCGGACTCTTGAAATGCACGTAGTTTCACCTTGTCTCATAAATAATTATTTATATTATCCGATAATTCATTTATTTGTA
Source organism: Stephania japonica (assembly GCA_039657345.1). Lineage (NCBI taxonomy): Eukaryota > Viridiplantae > Streptophyta > Magnoliopsida > Ranunculales > Menispermaceae > Stephania > Stephania japonica. Next base: position 43,388,894 of record CM077560.1, on the reverse strand, counting down.
TTTTAACAATGTTTTAAATCCCCCGTGTACCCGTAACTCAACTGTCGATCCCTACTCGTCCAGTTTTTCTACTTGTTTACCGACTCCATTGTCCGATCACTCAAATACGAGTATAAATACGTAATACACATCATCATACATAAATAACCAAAATTTTCGGTCGTCACACCTCGAATACTTCACTTTTCATAGAAATTCCAAATTTCTCTTTGTTTGATGAAAATATAATTTTCTATAATTTTCCATAATTTTTCTGAATTCGATTCGATTAGGTTAGATCAGGACCCGGTCCGATCCAACTGGGTCAGGCCCGGTCCATCCGACCCGACCCGACCCGACCCATACCTACTCTTTTCTTCCTTGTTCGCTAGACGTTCCAGTGAACAAACTGAAGTTTTTTTTTTATTTGCTTTCCTTTCTCTTCTTCCTTCAACAATCAACCCAATCACAACAACACCCACATCACCATTTAAATCCACAACCCCTCAACAACAACCTCAACAACAACAACGACACACAACAGTGACAACACCAACAACGAAATTAACAATTACTTTACCTAAGTCTCGCCTCGACGTAGCGTCCACGCTATCTCCAGCGAGTCCCCTCCTCGATCTCTTCTTCTTCTTTTTCGATTTGAGGATGGTGAGAATGGTGATGGCGATGGCATGTTGGTGTTTTGGGGAGGTTTGGTCAAATAACCAAAATACCCCCATCCATAAACATACCCTATACAAATTTACTGCCATTTTGGTCATTTTGTAGTCCCATCCACCAACTTTGATAACTCAATTAGGTGACTTTAGCTGACTTGCTCCTTACTCTAGCCTATCCACCTCATCTTTTGTGCAATCCGGACTCGACCCGCATCGCACTTTGCTTGTCTTGAGCACTTGGTCGAATTGTGTACCAATTATTTCGATAAATTTAGAGTTTGTATTTTATCAGTGTTTTTAATTAAGTTTGTCCCCTAGACTACCAACGTTCGTACATAAACGCCCTCACACATTGGAAACTTTGAAATTTTACAAATGAAATATACCATAATACAAACACCATACAAAACTAACATACCTCGGTGTCGACGTCCGAGAATTGATGACTGTACCACGGCGTGGGCCCACGTATCATCTGTATTGACACGTGGCACGGGTTAAATTTTTAGGGTCATTACAGTATTCTGTGGAAGAGTCAAATTATGGTGCTAGTCTAACCCTAGGCTCTAGAAACACACTTTGAGCTTTCCCTATTATTTACTTATGCGATGATCACAGTTGCATGTATTTATTTCCACATGTTTATTTAATAGCTTTATTTAAATTCCAATACTTACTTTCAATATTGCTCACTTAATTTCCTTGGGAATATTCACTCTGGACTCGTCATCTTCCTTTTGTGATGGCTTAAGTGCAGATCCTAGTACGAGTCGCGACAAGGGCAAGCTACCAGAGTATCGTTGATTCAGAGACTGTGAGCTCAACTTGTACATTTGTATTATATACATTTTGGTTTTATTTTGGGAACTTGGGGATCGAGAGATGTTTTAAAACCTTGTATTTTGATATTTTGAGACATATGAGGTGCATTTTATTGGTATACGATGGTTTCATCCACTTTAGGTTTATGGTTTATATCACACAATTCGATATTTGTTATTTGAAATAATATGTTTTAAGACTTTCGCTGGATTATTTGAGGTATGGAAATGATTTTAACCAATGAACTGAATTCAATAACAATCTAAATAGTAAGTTGTGGTTTTATGAAGTTAATAACGATAAAATGGTAAATGTGATTCAATGTGAGGCACGCTGGTGCTAGTAAGCAAGACTGTGGACCCACATTGGCTCCCGTGGCGATCTATGGAAAATGGGTCATTGCATTATCCTTATAATTATTATCCACAAAAATTCCTACTCAATTACATTTTCTATCTATGCCAGTGTACCACAACTTAAACCCAGTGTTTTTTTTATTTCCATAGTCTTTTCTCCTATCCATTTTGTCCCTTGAAGGCAAACAACATTGACTCTCCTTCTAACCATAGTATCTACCAATTCCATTGACTTCCTTATAAGTGTTCCTATGTTCCATGTCCCTAAACTGATTTTTTCTTCCTTTTGTGCTTGTTTTCCTTTTCTATTTCTATTTTGTTCAAAAAATCTAGTCTCATAATCAATGGGTTTGCTTTTGTTTTCATGTTTGTTTTGAACTAGTTTCTTTACCCATATACGTCCTTTGTATGGGAACCCTTGCTCATTTTTCTTCACATCCGGGCTGCAACGTGAAGGGACTAACTTCTTTACCCACACTTGTCCTATGTGTGGGAATCCTTGCTCATCTTTTTCACACTCAGACGATGATGTGAAGTACACCCTTGCTCATTTTTCACAACACCCGGGCTCCGATGCAGCGTGTCATTAGGTGGGAGTGCCCCAACATTTAAATTTATTTGATCCATTTCACGAAAAGTGTAACGACCCAAATCCCTAATGGACCGCCACGGGTGCATGCGGCCTATAACCAACCACGTCAAGGCCAGTTGTGTCCCATAACCATCTCACTTACCACATATCGTTTAAACCTCAAATTATAATCTTTATTGTTGTTTAGATTATATTACTGATCTCCAATCATCTATTAGATCATTAAACATTAATGGAAGCATTAAGACATGATAGATTAAAATGAGTTGTCTTATCATGTTATTGGAGTATAAACCTAATGTGGAAAACCCATAATCATCAAACGATATGAACCTCAAAATGTCACAAAATATCAAAATATATGTGTCAAGGTATCTTTCACAATCCCAACCCAAGATAAAAGAGAGAAATACATATAATACAAACATATAAGTTCAACTCATCTGTTAGAAATTATAGATAATCAACTAACATGCCCTTGCCGTGACTCGTACTCGATCTACACTCAAGTCATTACAAAAGGCAGATGACGAGTCCAAAGAGAGTATTCCTAAGGAAATTCAGCGAGCAAATACAGAAATAAATGTTGAAATTAATAAGCTATTAAATAAACATGCGGGTATATAAATATACAACTGTGCTCATCACATGAATCAATAATAGTGAAAGCTCAAAGTGTGTGTCTAAGCCTAAGTTAGACTAGCACCATACTTTGGACTCTCTGTGAGCACAACTAGCGAGTAAACTCCAGTATGGCCAACCTCGGGTCCTCTCGATGGCGACGTAGACCTACGACGCATCGACATGTGCCTCGTCATGATACTCGGTCAAACTATCCACCGAGACCATTGGCAACATGTGCTATGGACTAATGGACTACACAAAGGAATAAGCACGACAAGGAATCACCCTACCAGTCGTCTAAATAGCCACAACAAGATAACATAATAATGGAATAACTGAATGGAATTCCAAATATAAATAAAACAGTAAATACGCAAAGAATTTCAATTGAAATATTATACATCTCAAATCGCACTCAACTAGTCCAATACCATCCCTACACACCTCCCTATGCGTGTCCAATCACTAGCTAGTTAAACTTGAATACCTGATCATCGACAACCCATTTAATTCCTAAAACTCAAAAATTCCCATATAACATTCCCCATGTCTAATTCTATCATATTAATCCCCAATATACTGGGTATCGATCCCCGGATAAGCCCAATTTCAAAAAATTCATTTTTAAATTTTATTTTTAATTTTCTAGTTAAGGCGTCGTGAGCAAATGGCTTATGGCGTGCCTCACGACGTCCCAGGCACCTTGACACGCGCCGCCACACACCCCAATCCCATGGTGTGACATTAAAGTGTGGGTGTGTGGGACTTTCTGGTTCAGATGCGGCGAATGACACAGTGGGGGTTTACTCCCCACAATGTCTCTGGCGGCATTTGGACCATAGGTGCACTATTGGGGTTTCGGATCCTCCCGGTTTGTCGTCGCGGTCCAAACTCATCCCGACACCTCACACATCAACAAACCAACCCTAATCCATCATAAAACCTCGATGTACCACGTCTGAGACGAAAACCCCGATAAATCTAACAAAACGACCATTTTCTTTCCAATGTCAAAACCAACAACAACAACACCATCCAATTCTCAATAAACACTCTAAATCAATCCTTAAAAGCAATGCAACACCCTCAAGGATGGTGTGCTCAATTCACTCGAAAACCATGTTAAAACTCAAAAATCTACACTCGACATGTAAAGAACGAAGAGGGGAGCGAGAATCTAACCTTTGATCGTCGAATATTCATTGTTTGATGCTCTAAATCTCCTCTAGAATCTCACCAAACCCTCCACCACACTTCCAATTTTCTGACTTCCTTAGGAATGAGAGAGAAAAGGAGGTGAGTTGTGAGAGTTTGAACTTTTTATACCTCCAAGGTCATCTCCATGTGTGTGTGCATCTCAATGGCCATCCTAGGGTCATGAATGGGCCAAAAAGCTATCAAATGGTGACGTAGAATGGTGACTTGCTCCATTGACCTCATCTTTTCTCCACACAAACAAGCAAGCCCTCAGGTGTTCCCACACCTGACTCCCGCGTAGTCTCGCGTCTCTCGCTTCATGGACGAACATACGACATTTATTATTAATTATTAATGCATTTTATATCATTTTCATGTGTGTATCACTACCCGACTTAATGTATTGTCATTCGCCTGCCCGGTACTCACGTCTACATGCTAATCGAGGCAAATACCCGTCACACTGTCTCATACGAGTAATAACAATATAAATATACACATTGTGATACAATCTAACATAATTACAAATAAACATCGCAAATAATGCACAACAACACACAAAATCACTATTTACCTAGCTCGGGCGCGTGTGACCTATCTGTGGGGTCCACAGGGGTGCTAAGCTGTCGTCCACATCTACATACATGTCATAATAACAACGTAATCAAAATTGGGTCATTACAAAGAGTGACAATGGTTTCGCACTGGTTGCCAACTTATCGCAACTCTCCTCCCTTATCCGGACTTGGGACCGACTTTATAGTGCACATAATGTTCTACATAGTGGAGTTAATTTACTATCTATAAGAACTCAAAAAATGAACTTTGCTTAAGAGAAATTGAGTACCTAATTATCACTCGGACTCCCTAGCTAAAAAGGGTATATCCACCTCTCAAGCACAGATGACTCAGAGTACATTGGGCCAATTGTTTGAAGACTACATAATTGTCTTGAAGGCAAATCCAAGTTGGAATATTAGTCACGTTATTAGACAAGCGAATGAGGTTGCACATATGTTTACAAAGCTCTCTCGATGTCATGAAAGTTCTAAAGTTTGAGCCGTAGCTCCTTTATTTATCTTGAATTTGTTGTAATCTTTTTGAGCTATGAATGAAATAGGTTTTTTGGTAAAAAAAAAAGAAAACAGATTATAATCCCCTAATCTCTTCTTAGCAGCTACAACTTGGAGATCAAATGGTCATCTATCAATATTGGGTTGCAATGAGCTTGAAAAGAGAACAGAAGACACATTGATTACTAAGCTCTGATTAAATGATTTGGTGGGCAAATATCAATGGTGGGCTCATGATTTTGTTCAATTGTTCACTTATGAAGTTATGATGTGATATTACTGTAGTGCTGGAGTGTATATAAATTTTTTCATCCAATATCTCAATTCTCTTCTTTTTTTTTTTTTCATAAATATCTCAATTCTCTTCTTGACTACAAAGTTTTAAAAGTTGAAATTATGACAAGTTCTTCTTTTTCTTTTCTTGGGCGAACATTTCTAATTTGTACTGCCAAGAACTTCTCTTCTAGAAAATCCAGAGAGGTTGGAATGGCAATCTATTCTACAATTAATCTTTGTTTCTTTTTTTTTTTTAATGGTCAGAATTCCACAATTAGTTAGTTTTGAATTGGTCTAAAATAAATAAATTTTCATTGTAAATTTTTTTTTGACTTACATTATTAATTTTGTCTTCATAGGAAAGATTTATTTTCATGGATTTTAGATGGATATCAAGAAGGCCCCAAAACTGCCAAAATTCCGTGGAAGTTTTGGCTTTGACAGTTGCACTCCTCACTGATTATCAAACTTGCAAATTTGCAATCACAAACTTCAATAGTTTCCTTCGTATAAAAAAATCACTTTCTTAGAGCTATCTGTGCGTATAGAAAAGCAAGCACGTATTGATTTTCATCAACATCAACCCACGAGTATTTGACAACCAAAAAAAAAATCCACCCACGAGTTTTTACTTAGATAAAACACTGAATAAGTGGTTATGGCGCGCACCTGCTAAAACATCTCTAGTAAAATGGATGAAACATTACTTGTCAAAATGTACGGTTAAAGGAGCTTATAGTTTGGACTCATGTTAAATCAAATTGTTGAGCTCTTATAAGAAAAAATACATATAGCAGTGGTACCAAATAAGCCCTTATTACGAAATTATTTTAATTATGGTCACTAAGTTAAAAATTCCAGAAAAAGCTTATATCCGCACTAAAACTGTTGGGAATGTACATCTACTTGAGAAGGGATGAATATAAAGTATGAAAAAAAAACATGAAACATTTCTAAGAAAAAATTTATTTTCATTTCACAGGAGATCGAATTTACACTAATAATTCACAAGCATATAATTGGAATGTGTGCAAAACAGTATACTCCCACCATTCAAAAATATTAGTTATTCGAGCAAAAGTTCACTTCAAAAAATCAAAAAATCTATTTGGACTCAAGAGTCCGGACTCATAAGGGGGGTTTTTAAATATTTTGCAAATATCAAAGGAGTGTCAAAGTCATTAATTACTTGAGGATTAAAAAAATTTCAAAAGACTCCTTAAGAGTCCGACTCTATGAGTCCAAATAGAATTTAAGATAGCATTTATTCCTTTTATACCTATTTTACCCTTAATTTTTTTTTTAAAACTATTTTACCTTTAGTTTAGTTGAGTATTTACACCATTTTTCTATATAATTAAAGTATTTTATTTATTTTTATTTTAGGTAGAATTGTAATTTAAACCCGTATTTAGAATATGTGTGTTTTTTGTTATAGTTTTAGATGGAGTGAGATTCAGAGTGTAAACTTATGGTAAATCATAAAAACCCTAGAGAGTTAAAATATTTTAAATTAATGTGTCAATGTATTTATGTTGATGTCTTATAGTCTAAAGAGTTTAATGGCACTTAAATTCCCAAAGTACCAATTCACCAGACAACAAAGTAAAAACAAAGATCAATCCGCTAGAGAGAGGGGCTGCGGCAGAACGTAAAAGCTGGTCTCTCGAATTCCCAAATAAATTCTCATCTCTACATAACAAACAAACAGACTTAGAGATCTCTTCTTCAAAACAAAAAAATGTTTTCAAGGTTTTGTAGGGTTTGGACTTGGTCTTTGGACCTAAATGTACTGTACTACATGTTAGAAGAGTGATTGATTTATGCAGCCCCGCTTTCAACGCCGGTTTGGCATTCACTATAGACACAAACAGTCCCCTCTCATCACCAATTTGTTTTGGCCTTTTGTGTTGTCACAAACATGGAAATCAAATCAAGCAAAGAAAAAGATGGGGACTAGGGACTAGGGAGGGCCAAAGATCACAAACATTCACACAATTGGCTCTCCTCTCCTGTTTTTTTTTTTTGGGTTCTGGTCTCTATAAAAGCAATACCTCTTCAACTCACACCCTCTAGAGGCCTCTTTAACAAACATTCACACTTGCACACAAAAAGGAACTTCAACAGTGGTGGTCACTGTAATTGGAACACTATCAAAGAGGATATGGAGTCTTATATGAGAAACCCATCTCTTAATTGGGCTTATTTCTACCAAGGAAAGGTTGGATTTCTCTGCTAAGTCTTGGGTTTGTCTAAGAGAATTTGTTTACCTTTTTTGTTCACTGATTTGGTTGGTTTTTTGATGATGTGATTTGTGTAGGGTGTGGAGGAGCTAAGGCATTCTCTATTGTGCACAACTCTGGAGCTTGAAACTACAAGGATGGAAGCTCTAGAGGAGATGAAGAGAAGAGAAGATCAGTTGAACCAATTGAAATATCTCCTAGACAAGACAATGAAAGAGAGAGATGAGGCTCAAGCCACGTGCCAGAGACTCATGTTGGACAAGCTTGTGATCCTGCAACAGCTGCAACTGCAACACCACCAAAACCAAACAACTTTTGGTACTACTACTACTACTACCACCACCACAACTCCTCCAATTTCAGGGGTCTCAAGCATTGAAGATGAAGCTAGGAGAGGGGGTGACTCCAATGCCGGGCTGTCGTCTTCAGACTGCGAAGACAGCATCGTGTCGTCCCCGGTGATCGACCCAGTTCCGCAACCACCACCACCAACAACATTGCTATCTCATATGTTAATTCCTCCTGCAATGCAATTAACACCAGAGAAGCCGTTACCGGAGAAAGGGAAGCTTTTGCAGGCAGTGATGAAGGCCGGACCGCTGCTTCAGACGCTTTTGTTAGCCGGGCCTCTGCCGCAGTGGCGGCACCCGCCACCGCCCCTTGACTCCTTTGAGATCCCACCGGTGGCAGTCCCTTCACCCTCATCATCAACTCATCATCTGTTGCAACAAAGCTCAACCATCATCACCAACATCAACAACAGCAATTATGATAGTAGTCCCAATAGTAACACTAGGAAGAGGAATCAGTTGGTCTGTGAAGACCCTGATTTCTCCATTAAGTCCAAATGCCAGAGGATTCATTTCCATTGATCACTAGTGTTTTGTAGTCATCATAAAGCATTGATCAGGTGATTGTACATTACCAGACCTTCAATACAACTTTTAGTGTTTTATGCCTCTGATAAGAATAGAATTATCAGGTCTGATTAATTTTAACTGTAACATGTATGAAGCTGCAGAGAGGATTTATCACAAGAGTACAGTTATTTTAAGTGGGGCCTCGAATCCATCGCAAAGATCAAGAAAGCTAGAATGTCTACCAGGCTTAATAGGTAGAATTGTATTAAATTAAACCCATCGTCGTCGTCGTCATCATCATCATCATCATCAAATATAGAATATGTATATTGGCATGTGATTAGGTCTCCATCTTGGTATTTAACTACATATATTGATTTTGGAACTAAGCATCAAGTCTCTATCAATTTGACCGTCTAGTTGGACTAATGACGCTACTATGTAGTTAAATATCATAATCACCATCATTGATAAGAGAGGATAGACATTAAAATTGGTTGTAGAAGCAGTAGCAGTACCAGTGTTTGTAGACCATAGAGACATCCCACCACCAACATAAGTTGCTCTGAGTGGTTAGTGGTTCGTCACTCAAGTCTTCGCAAAGAGAACTTTACCATTTATGGCCCAATTCCAATTCGGCTCGAGCCTGGATTAGCTGAATAGAATCCCACCCATTATGGTGTAGTCTAAGACAGACAAGTTACCACTGTCAAACACATGTTCTAGGGTTTGAGTAAACTATATCACTGTTCATTGATTATGACAATTGATGAAGACCCAATAGGAACTCTAGGGTTTGGTCTGTGAGAATAGGAGGCCTGGACTGGACTGGACTGGACAACATGTGAGGTTTAATGTGGCGATGAAGACGAGATGCTACATGTTAGGCAGCCAACCACTGCCCATGTTTTTGGCTATTGGGATTTGAAGTGATTGGCCAAGGTAGCCGACATTGGTCAAGAGAAAATCTAAAAGACTAGATATTATATATCAGGGTTTACAAGGAACCCTGCATTTGATTCCATGCGGTGCACATGCTAGCACACTTAGATATCTTTTCATGGGTCCCATAATAATGGCTGTGTGAACTTTTTGATCCAATCACATTTTGTCGAAAAAGTGTTAAAAGAGACAATTGAGGCATTAATGAGGGAGACAAAAGGATCAAATTTTGAACTCACCGTCTAATAATGAAGGGTTGCTCCACCGGCTAAATGGTCTTCAACTGCACAAGACCATGAATCTGAGTTGAAAACTAAGTTGGTTCAAGATTAACTGCAAAGGACTTGGATGTACAACCATAACAAGAGAGATTGAAGATCAGTTAATTTGCATTTCACAGACAATCTAATGAAACAAATAGCATTGTTCAGTGCACAAGCAATAGCAAATGTGATGGCGTAAAAAATATGGTCATAACAAAGAAGTCGGCCGAGCCAAATGGCTTACGGGCCAAAAACCCTTACGCAAGGTCTCGAGTTTGAATGACATACCCTACTATAGTTCCACAAGCCTCCTTACCATGCAAGTAAAATGAGGCAGGAGAATATTGGAATCTCGTATTGCACATGTATGTATATCTAATAAGCCGAATTTCAAGCGCATACAGACAAAGGAAACAAGAAGGCCACGACAAAGAGCGGGCAGAAACCAACGCTTGAATATTGAACCAAGGAAAATTTCTTCAGTTAAGACACAGTTACAGAACAAAGATCTAACAGGAACAACAACCTCATCTTGTTCATCGACCGAATTAGATTATACAATGCTGCACCTATAACTTCTCATTCTTCTGATGGATCCAATTAAATTAAAATGAGCCTCCTCAATGCCTTCCATTGACCATGCTTCTTACTTCGCTACAACATATCAACCTCCTCATGGCCAAGATTCAGCGAAAAAACATGAATATGAGGTAAATAAAGTGCCGCATGCACAACTCACTATTCACCACAGCAGCTCTAATCATAGCATCTTTGAAGTCGCAAAGCAGCAATACTTGACTAGTTAGAAGTTTGTGAGGAAAAAAATAAAGTTCAATTCAATCTTCCTCATCTTGATTGTTGGAGTGGTTGATTTTTTGGGCACGATACATCTCCGCAACCTGAAGAAAACATTAAATTAAAGAAAAGGGAAGATTTTTATTTATGTATCAGTTCATTTTTTGATAACATGAAATACCATCCAAAGTTTGGTCATATCACAGCTCACCTGGTCAGCTGTTGAAGCTTGCTCTGGGTTCTTATCATCTCTGACACGAAGTAGCCGTGGAAATCGTAGAGAGATGCCCTTTTATGGTACCAAAGAAGAAGTTCAGAGCAAACAATAAATAAATAAATAAGTAAACAATGGTTTCTTATTTTGTCATAAAATGACCTTATTTGGATCTACATCGCCAATTGCAGCTTGATGAACAGGGCTTATACTCAAATCGGCAGCTTTCACCTCCCAAACCTTGAAGAAACAGTAACCAGAAAGCGAGTAGAGACAAATGTTTTCAGGAAAAAATTACTAAATTTCCTGTTTAGCACACATGATATCCAGAGGAAAAATTACAATTATGCTGCAGGCACGGTATGCCATTCTAGTCCACTACACAAGCATGATGAATTAAATGATACAAATTCTAGGATCAGTTGTGTAAAGAATAGAACAAAAAAGAAAGAAGGACTCCTTTGGATATTATTATGTATTTGATCTATTACATTTTCCCAGTGTTCTTTAAATGCGGCAAAGCAGTTCATATTCCAACTGCAACCAAACTGATAATCAGAGAAATGTTTTTCACATGTCCATGGTCCTCTTGTTAAGTATATTGAATAATTTGACAAACTAAAACATAATTGTCATGTTTAATTTGGCATTTAACAAGAGTCTTGCTAGGCTCCAACCAGTATCCGAAGTGTTTTGTTTTTGGATAGGAGATCAAGGCTTCGCGTCCTCACTGAAAATTTCACAGGTGGTCCTCAATTTTTAGTTCAAAATTTCAAATAATGAGCAACTAGAGGTACAACTGTACAAGGATGCAGGTAATTTGAAGTTAAGTTAGAATAAAGAGTTTGAAGTATGCCTTTGAGACTCTCTTTCCTGGATTCTTTTGTTCCTTGCTATTAATTGGTCAAGACTCAAGCATTAAGAAAATGGAATAATTCATAGAAGCATCTACTTTGGACTTGTCCCTTTTCAACTAGGAAAGTAAATAGCCACAAGTGCTGAATCAAGTATATTGGAGGCACCAAGGTAATATTTATCAACTAGACAAACATGCTTAGAAGTCCCTAGGAGTAGGACAGGACATGCCGAAATCTAAATGTAGAAACTAGAAATAAAAGCACACAACTAGCAGAATGAAAGATGCTTCATTAGGGTGGAGAAATATACAATAGTTTTGCTTTTCTCATTCATGTGATATCAACCTTTTGAGTATATCATCAAGACTTGGACATGAAACTTGACTAGTAAATGAAATGACGTTAGTATAATCCATAAATCAATGATAACTACAGGACTAGAGATAGAAACATGTCACTACAGGACTAGAGATAGAAACATGTCACATGATAGGAATAGGAGAACTAGTAAAGACTGGGAGAGGTCATCGAGAAGATTGCACGAGGAAACATAATGTATAATGTGAGATGTAAATGGTATGAATTTATACCTCCGTTGGTTCAAACCATACATCTGGATTCATTGTCTCTGAGTACCGGTAGTATTGCTGGACACGGCCAAAAAGTTTGAACTGGTAAAAACAATATATGGTATTACATTATCCAACAAAATATTTCAAGTGAGCGAGGGAGTACAACCTTTGGCTTAGGTAATACTTTAGGACGAAGACTAGCAGATCGTTCTTCAAGCATAGCTTCAGAGAATCCAGTGCCTAATCTCATCATATCAAACCATTCATCCAAAAAAAAAAAAATCTCATCATATCAAATTCCACCAACATTTATGCATGTGCAAGTAAATCTCGCCATATAAGTTTGTACTGTGATATTCGTAAACATGAAGATCAAAACTAAAAAACATACCAATTTTGCATATGCTTTGGTACTCATCATTCTTATCATCATAACAAGCCAGCAGAAATGCCCCATAAACACCTATATAATATTCAAACCCAGGCATAAGTTGATTTAACACAAGTACTGACAAGTCCAGCAGTCATCCATGATAACTGACATAAGATCCCCAGCAGGGCTAACATGCACTATAATCAAGACGACAGAAAATGGAGGAAATCACATAAATAAAGATTGATGAAGGTTAGGGATAGGACACACTTAAACTGATAGTAGTTGATTGAGTGCCAACTAACCAATGATGTTAAATAGCAAAACTGATCTGAAAAAACTTTTATGTAGATACCTGTACGCTTGCCACGTCCATGGAATGCAGCAATGGGTACTAAATCTAATGAATCTCCAATGCTGCAAAACAGAACTTTTACAAGAATTTTCAAATAGAAAAAACAGAAATACAATAATAGACAAGGACCAGAATCAGTAACCAAAAGCACAAGCTAACAAAAGCTAATCAAACTTCACCTATCCATGTAGTCCTTTTTCAATTTCAACCAATTGAGTGATCGCTTTGAAGGCTCATATGAAGCATCTTTATTTAGTGTTTTGATAATTAGACCTTCACAGCTGCAAATCAACATTAATTAGTGGGCGCACTTAAAAATAATTTTTCACAACAAATAGAAGCAAACCAGCAATGGCCACTATTAAAAAGGATAATGCTATCAAGAACCAAACGAAGTAAGAACAACAAAAGAAGGGATTGCTCAACACTCACTTAAGTACTGAGTTCAAACAATCATACCTACTGTTGACAGCTGTTTCAAGAAACTTTTGTATCTCTTCGAGATCATTTGAGGTAATTGCTGTTGCAAAGTGAAACTCTCCCGGTACTTCATCAAACGAATTATAAAGAAGCTGTGCAGATACCATGAATTAAGTCTTTTGAATTGACTTGAGTATGCAGAAATGTTTAAAGTAAATATCCAAATTCAGAAAGTTGAGATTTACACATCATGAATATTGGGACTAATTTCACTTCCAACATACAGATAAAGCGAAAGAAAAGCATCAACAAATTTTCATGTAACAAAAGCAAATGATAGATTTTCCCATTCGTAGCTTAAGGAGGTGTCGGGAAACAGTCAGTAACAGTGAAGTAGTTCTAGTTAACAAGCTCCAAAATGCCCAAGATGTATTCATGTTGACTGTGCCAGGAGACCAAAATGTGGTCCCTATGGCAACAAATAAGTTGGTAAAACAACAAATAGATTTATGTCTAAACATCTGGAAAACTTAACCTTACAACTCAGGATCAGTTGCAATGACCATTTCAACATATAAGAAAAGCAGAGAGATTTTTCATCTATAGAAATAATCTTGATACTCCTTCAATCCATCAATAGAAATAACATCTCCAAAATAACAAATAAATCATACTAGATAATCATACCTCTCTACGAGCTTTAAGTTGCTCCTGGAGTAACGACTGGCCATTGAGAAACAATACATCAAAAGCAAAAATGCAAACTTTAACTGTTATGTCACTCAAGATTACACCTTTACGTGCACGGGTACTCAGGACCTGCCGGAAAGATACATCCAGAAGCAAGAATTTCATGAAATAAGTCTACAAATCCTCCTAAAGCACAAGTAGACTTCGATTATTCATCCCTGGAAGTCTTAAGACACAGAAAGTATTAAGTTTGCAAATGACCAAGGAAACAAATAAGTAAAACCTATACCAACACAGTAAATAAGTAAAATTAATTAAAGAGAGCACATCCTTTTAAAACAGATCCATGACTAGTTCCTTTTGTTCTACATGGTATATTACCTGAAAAGGCAAGATTTTTTTCTTTTCCTGGTCAAAGGCAACAACTTCACAATCAAGAACAAACGATCTAACAGAAGATTTTTTGAACCTGCATTACAGGGATAACAGTTAGGGATCACTCTATTGGAACATGTGTCAGGATCTAAGTAACTAAATTTTTTTTATTGGAATTTAAGTAATTAAAAATTAAAATACAAGATAAGCAATGACAGAAAATTTGTTCGATCAGATAATGAAAATAGCAAAATACACACTGAAAATATTAATTCACTAAAAGGCCAAGGTTTTCCATATGAAAGTACAGTAATATAAATATTCGTCCATGTTGCAGGATTACCTTCCTACTGAATCCACAACATCAGGAAACTTGTTGGTATTACGTTCAGCATTTCGACTGTATATTTCAACTGAGCCATCCTCCATGTAGTGTATCTATCATCAAGAGCAAAGTAATGTAAAAAATGTGAAATACCAAAAGAAGAGCAAATAAAATTAGCTACCTGAGCCCGCTCTCCGTCATACTTGTATTCACAAGTGAATTCTGTATCTTGAAATTTATCAAGAATTTCTGAGACTCCTTTAGTTGGTTTAGCAAGCATAGGTCCAATAGGGACTCCAAGTGTAAAACTACAAGCATCTGGGAGCTTCATCACACCACCGCTAAGAAGAGCAGAAATAATTTTATCGTAAACAGGAAGTACAGAGTACACTTGCTTCATAATTTTTGCTGCCTGAAATGAAAAAAAGTAAAATGATCCAAACATTAACGTGATGTTTTTAACAATGATAAGCAAATAACTATGTACATCACACACACATCCATTTTTAGTTCTTATAATAAAACACATTCATTTCAGAAGGGAGACAAAAATATTATATTTTGATTAAGAGTTCTTAAGAGTGAAATGATGTTTTGATGCTTTCCGTCGTGATGTAAAATAAGTTGTCCCATTTCCTACCACTAGCAAGTCATTTAATTATCAATTTTAGAACTATTGTCACATAATAGATCAAGGCACCTGTGCCAAATCTCAATCTCAGTTTTCAACCTCTAGTAGAAAAGCTAAAATTAACTCATCATTGAAGCTAGGAACAAGGATTGACACTTCAACTTTGCCAATGACTTCAATCACTTCAAACTCGGAATCAATTAGCATGAGTCTGATTCAATGTAAGAAATTTCGGTAAAGTTTTGACACAAATAAAAATATATAAATAACTCCAACAAGGTGTTTGTGAGATCTAACTTTTTATCGAGGCACATTAAGAGGCATGTCGTTTATTATATTTCACGTTCTTTCTCTTTTTATACAAGGTTTTAAGTTTTTTGGTTCAATTTTAGTGGTTTTGCCCTTTTGGGTACTGATTGTTTTCTTATTTAGGCAATTTGTTAGAATCCATTCCTCTTATACTAGGTTTTGCATTGTCTAAAACGTTTTTATTCTTTAGGAGTACTTTCTAACAAAAATCGTAGCTAAATACATTTCTATTATTTTCTTTTTCTACAAACAATGCAAAGGTTGGAAATTACTTCTCTTTCCAAAATCCGAAGTAGTTTGTTAAATTTCATTTACATCTACTTTAAATTTACTCAATGAATTTTCATGCCGCGGGTGGGAGATGGTTCCCCACCCCCCTCTCCTAGTTTAAGAAGAAATAATACGACCTTCAACAAAGAGGAAGCAAAAGATATTAAAGCAATACAAACAACCAATGCTCCCTGGAAAATGCCATTTTCAAGATATGGATGAGGTGACACCATTAACGCAATCACCAAGCAGCCCCTAATCCAATCACAAAAGCATATCCATTGCCGTACTTGTTAGTTGCCACCAAGATGCTCCCAATGCTTATGGTTTTTCTAGAACTTGAAAACAGATCAACTGAAACCATCCAAAATTATAGAATTTCTCCCCAGTCATGTACCTCAAAAGCTGCAAAGACTAAACAGCTAATCCTGACATGGTCTTACATTTTCTTTTCTCCTACTGGTTAATATTTCCTTTGGTAAGTTAACTAGTGAAGTCAAGTTGGTCAACCCATAAGATGTGATGCGCCCCAAACACAAATAGCTTGCAAGATAAAAGCATATATGAATAATAAATTAGATAAGCTAACCTCTTCAAGGGAAGATTGTAATTCAGAGGATGGAGACTGTTTTTCAGAAAAAATAGCCGCTTGCCCTAAAGCGACTAAAACAGTCTGCTCTGCCAAACCGATTCGCAATTTTGACTACACAAAGAAGTTACTAAATCAAGGATCAAGAAAAAGAAAAAAAACCAAATAACCCAAATATTTCTAATACATACCTGTAGTAGACGAAACAAATACAGAGGTTCGCAATCAGTGGCAGCAACAAGCAGTCCTTTAATATGGTTCCTTTTCTTATCTTGACTATCCTTTCCTGATTCCTAATGAAATTTCAAAAAAAAAAAAAAAAAAAACAAGTGAAAAACAATTGCAAAGTGGTTGCAATCTAATTTCAGACATGTGGACAACACTGAGAACAAAATGAACCTAGGCTTGACAAAATCAATTCATAAGATTTCAAGATACAAACAAGCAAACTGAGAACCCATAATACAAATGCAAATGTACTGTATTATACCTACTTAACTTAGAAGTTATTGATTTCTATCTCGGATTTCAATTGATAATCTGTTATAATTGCACATTGTTGTCCTTCCTTCATGGATTCATTGCGTCTAGGAGCATTGTTCATCCAATTTAGTGACCAAGGTACCATCAGAACTAAAATAATGTTGTACAAAACCATATATCAAAAATCATACTATTACTAATTACTCATTTTGACAAGAAATGCTCCTTCGAATCTCCAGCAAACTTTTTTAAAAACGGATTTCATATTTTGACTACTTCACCTAAATTTCATGATAAGAAACCAAAAACAAAAAAAATGAGTGAAATAAAGCACACTTTAAACAATTGATATAGTAAAAGCGTGATTTCATTTTTTAGTGCTTTGCCCAAGTTTTACGATAGCAAACAAGGAATCAGAAGTAACATAGTTCATGTAAATTAACGATAAAATCAATGAAGAAGGAACAACAAACCTTGGCAATGGTGCGGAACGTTTCAAAAACCTTGACGACAGTTAACGGAGGCGGTTTAAACATCACTTTCTGAGATGAACGGCTTGCCTTTGCAACAAGGCCCAAGTCCCCATGAGTCTATCATAAGCATCACCACCCTTAGAAGAATTCCGAATTTCAATCTAAATTCACTGAGTAGTCTCAAATGAAAACTGCTCAAAGACAACAATGCACTCTAACTAACATTTAAACAATGTAGACAAACAATGCGTGGAAGAATGCAACAGGTTCATAAAACTCTACGAACAAAACAGTCGAAAAGGAAATTATGCTAACAATTCATCAACAAATTAATCACCTTGAGTTGGTTCTTGATGTACTCTTCCTTCCTCCCACAAGTTTCAGCAAGTGCTCTAATAAGAGTGGCATCCCCAATTCCAAGTTCAATCCCCTCGTGAGCCGCCGCGATCTTGTTCGCCGATAGATAAACCAACGAGATCAAATCTCCCGGCGTCGTGGCAATGACAGTCCGAAAGACATTGCAAAGAATGTCCGTGATCGCAATTCTACCAGACTCATTAGAAATCAAGTCAAAAGCCCTAGCAAGAAACAGAAACGGCACATGCTCTCCATCCTTCCAGAACGCACTCGATCCCGGCTTGAACTCCGCCGCCTTCTTCTTCAATTGCGCGATCTTTTCATCCAAATTCAGAACCCCATCGTCCGTCTTCGCCGACAATTCCTTCGCATCTCCGTCTACGGGTTTCGTGTTCTTGAGAGGAGACGAGCAAGGGCTCTTCTTCGCCGCATCCTTGTCGAAGCTCTGCTCCTTTGCAGTGATCGTCACGGCGGCGGCGGCGGCATCCCCTTCTAGGGCTTTGAGCTTCTTCTTCTGCGCGGCGGCGCGAGCGGGGGCCATGAGGACGTCGGCGATGCTGCGCTTGGCAGACATGTTAGGGTTAGGGTTATGGTTTGGGGGTTTGGACGAGGAGGAGGAGAAGAAGAGGAGTGTGAGAGAGGGTTTGAGAGGGGAAGACGAGATTCTTGGAGAGACGTAGTGATGGCCGAGACGAGTGAATTGCAACATCAATTAATGGAGAATTGATGGGAGTCGGAAGAGCAGGGAAAAGGGGGCGTATTGATGAAAAGGGCGGGAAAGCCTCGTTTTACCTGCTTTTATTACCTCTATAGTGATCGAATTCTATAATTACAAAAATGTCAATCCGCTTGGATTTGAGGGATTTTAGTTCCAAAGATTAATCTGGTTCGATCCGCAACATTAAATACGTAGTCTAGTAGAAACTTGTAATTTTTAGATTTCAAGATTCATATCATCAATAGTTCGGTTTGCAGATTTTTCAACTTTTGGTTTGGTCATATAATTTGTTTATCAAATTGATCAATCAATTTTACTTTGTGTCGTGACCATGCACTTTGTTTGTGTTCTTTAATCTGGGTCTATAATGGCATATTTGAATGTTATGTTTATTTAAGATTATAGAATTGTTTTTAACCAAAACGTATATACTTTCTTTTTTTAAACCAAAGTGAATATTCCTAATTAGGAGATAATAATATAATGACAATATGCGAACTTGAATAAATGAATCAGAAAGGTGCGGCCCGAGTTTTCAACTCTTTTGTCTTTCTTTTTGATGAGAAAGAAACTAACTTTTGTAGCCCTCCATATATGCTTGAACCCGGCCCCCACAATCTTACAACACTACTACATATCAAATCATTAGGTCACCTACTTAGTTAGCAGGGTGGTCCTGTCATTTTGGGGGCCTAGAGAGAAATATATAAAAATTTAGAACCTTTATATTTGACTTAAATAAACTTTTCTTGTGATAGCTACAAGCCTACAACAACAAAGCCACAAATCCAAAATAATTAGTTGGGTCTGCTACAAAGATCCAACTCTTTCATTTCGTTTGATTTAATTAATTGATAGAGCTTTTTGTACTTATAGTCTGAGTTAATATATATATATATATATATATATATATTGTTAACTAATACTCTTTTACTCAGATTTAGTTTTTAGAAAAAACTGTTTTGATTTTGGTTAAAATTTATTAAATTTAGTTAGTGAAAAAATAAACTTCATTTATTCAATTATTTTTTGAGACGAAAAATTTATTTATTTTGAGATTATAGAAAGAACAACATTTAAGTGAGTAGAGAAAGCATATAAGGGAAATGATTATGCCGCATTCTTTTTCTATATAAATTTACTATACAAGCCATTGGTATCCACTCAACATGTATTGAGATGAGTACTTGTGTAACGACCCGAATTCTACTTGACCCGACTCGAGGGTAATTTAGTGATTTTCAATACTGAATGTGTGCAAGGTGCTTTGTGAATTGTTTAAGTGTGAAAAGTATAACTTAAGATAAATAAATATTGGGCCTAACAAGAGTTGAGTGGATGTAAATGATATGGAGGCCCATAATGGTATTTTGGTAAAATAACAAGGTTGTACACAACCCTACTCTAAAATCCTACCTATATAAATCTTTTATAAAGTTTGTAGCCCATTTTGTGTTGAAACTCCAAACTTGTGATGGGAGAGAAGTGGAGGAAGGTTGATGATGATGAAGTCCATTTAAACATTCAAGAAGGTAACACACCCTCCCCTCATCCCATCTAAGCTTTTATTTGTTTATTTTATTGAAAAAAATGGAGTTTAGACAAGTTGTAAATAATCATAACCCTAATCCCTAACCCTAATACTATTTAAGCAAATCAAAGAAAACCCTAACCTCAATCTTGTTAAACACCCCCGTAGAGAGGAGGAGAGCAAGAGGAGGATTTAAGTTCAAGAGAGATACAACCTCACTTCCCTCATTGATTTCTTTATTATTTATTGAAGATTTGGAGACCAAAAGGTCGATGGCGTCGACATCGGCAAGAACGCGAGGAAAATAGAAAAGAAAATAAGAAAGGAAAGATTTGATCTATGTTAGAATGAGATTTTGGAAAGGATTTTGAGTCAAAGATTCCATTGAAGGCATGGTGAGATTCTAATACTCTCTAAATTTATTGTCTTGGTGTTGGTATTGGTAATGAGAGTTGATGATTTGCAAAGTTTGTTCAATATTTATTAGATCTAGTCTTGAAATGAGTTTTTCCCATGATTTTAGCAAATTGAACGCGGTTGGAGTTTATTGATAAAGATATGGCATTTAAGGTTGAGTTGAGATTTAAAAAAGGGAGTTTGAATCTTTCTTTGGGAAATAAACTTATTCGATAAATTTGTGGACTTTGACTGAATATTGTCATTTGGGAATTTAAAGTCTAAATTGAGTCTTGTATGGTGATTTGGATCTTTTTAATTAAAATTAATCGAATGTCTTCGATTTATGTTGGAAAAACTAAGTCTTAGAGGATTTTCCTTGTTTTACATCACCGCATTCCTATTTTACTCGAATCATTGATTCTAATTTTAAGTGTTGATTTTAAAGTCATGAATGACCTTTAGCGAAGTCAGGTATAAAATAGGGTGAATCTCTAAGGTCTAGACAATTAATGTTAAACTTGTATGGTTGTAGATACATAAAGTAATTATTCTTTCAAATTGTCTAGATTCGCGAGACGGTTTACATCGAGCCCAAACGCGAGAGGATCGAGGTTAGGATTTGCGGCGAGTGCAGGTAAGTGGGGAGCTTGCTCAATTATCACATATGGCATGATTATTAGTTATGCTTAGGATTCATAATTTGAATTAAAAACTTGGAATTTATGGGTTGCGTCGTGGTATTGGCTCGAATCTACGAATCTATGGAATGTGAATGCACTGTTATTCATGGCCCTAGAATGTATGGAGTTTACCACCGAGGGTCGTTAACACCCCGGGGTGTGGAGTTTACCACCGAGGGCTTTACTTGACTAATTGAATTCATAAGTATGTCACGTAGGGACATGAGTTGGAGTTACCTTCTCTTGTACTCTTGAGACATAGAGATGTGCATCGGTGATGGCTTGGACGAACCTACTGTTGATTTGATAGGACAAATGAGAGGGCACATAAGGCCTGTGTGCTAGCTGGTTGTTTCCATCACTTTGAGAGTAGGAGAATCGGTTACCGGATTCTTGCCAATATCTAGTATGCATTGAATGGAACATCGACTTATCGTATTATTATATTTTATAGTACATAATCTCGCGAAACCCCCTCATTTATATGAAAGTTTGAAATTATGAAATGATTTGTCAATCTCTTTAATGTTATTCATGATTATTGTTGTTACAATTTGTGACTTACGAATCTTATGTCTATGATAGTACTTGATGGTTCATTATAAGTCTATTTTTTAAAATCCTGCTACCATGCAACTATTTAATGAATCATTGTTTATTTTCAAATACATGCTAGACTATGCATGCTTATTAGGTATTACTTGCATATTTGATGGTTGAGCGGGTTTTCCGCATTACTGAGCTCCGTTGATTCTTTTAGCTCACCCCACTTACAATACAGGTTCATCGACGAGTGCGCTAGAATTGAGACAAGGGAGAAACGAGCTTGAAGTCTTCATTTGATGTGAGCTTTGAGTTGATATATATCATTTATAGTTTTATTAATATTCTATGAACTTAAATCTTTTGGCTTTAGGATATTTCTTTATATTTATTCCGCAGGTTTATTTGTTTAGGCGTGCCAGACTGTTATTTAGGCCTGGTTCATGTATTGGATCCAAGTGGCGGTCTGGGCCGGGTGACCCGACCCTAGGTCAGGGGCGGGTCGTTACAGTTGGTATCAGAGCCTAGGGATTAGAACCTAGGGAAACGTTAGGTTAGGAAAACCTAAGATGTAGGGCCTTTAAGTTTAAAGGTCAAGTTAAGTCGAACAAATCAGTGGTATGGGACATTGTTTCAAAGTCGACTTAACACGCAATAATGATAAATCCTAGGATGAGATGGGATAAAAGAAATTTGAAAAAGATTTAATGTGATGATTATTTGATACTTTGTATATATAAATATATCGTTAGATATATAGGTAAATGTCTTTCCTTAAGATGTGAAACCATGGTTCCACGAGTTGGGAATGACAATTAACGACACAAGAAAGTTGAAGGGAAGTCCGCCGAAGGTTTCACATGCGTTGCAAGGAAGTCTACAACGCTTTCCTGCAAGAATGGTTCTGATAGAACGACTAAACTTAGAGTGAAAATTGTATGGCGAGATGCACCTATACTTAACGATAGAGTGGCAAATAAAGATTTAAGCAAGAATCGATAGACTTGAAAGGACAATGAGATGCCACGTTAAATACACAAGATGGAATTGTGACGTGGTCACATTTCAGAGAAGTAACTCTGACGCCGAAAACTATATTAGGATAATTAAAATTAACGATATCTTGTTGAAAACGGAAGTTAACGATCCTAGGAAGGATATAAATGAATCTTTGATTTCAAACAATGATAAGCAAGTTAGTCTGGCCAGGTGGCTGAACTTAATTTAAGATATAGTGGACACGAATACACTTAAAACTTCTAATGATCTATTAAGAGTGTGAACCATTGGTCTATAAATTCGATTTGAAGGTTATTACTATAGATCGAATTATGTTGTTTCAGGTGATCTATTTTTATCGAAAAATGTTTTTTCGACTATATTGGACCATGATTTTTGTATTGTTTTCGAGTGGATGTTTGCCGCACTTTATTGAAATTTTCATGGAAGGATTTAACGTGACTTTACAAAATTTTGAAAAGGCAAACAAGTACAAAAAAAGAAACCATTTATTTTCCTTGGTGTTTAAAAGATAAAGCGAATAGACTCATACATATTTCGAGTATTTGACGTTGTAATTGTAATCTTTACATAAAGAGTTTTACTGAATTTCAATGTTTTGACTTGATGAAAATGCAAAGCATCGTTTGGATCTATGTTACCATTTTGTAGTGTTGGAATACAAATTTTCTCGTGGTCGTGATTTATATTTTGAAAGTATATTGACCAAATCGATTCGAAAGAGGCATTACAATTCGCTTGAAATGCGAGAAAGCTTTTAAATGATTCCATAAAAATAAGCTAGACTTAGCTTGAAAAATCGAAACTTAATATTTTGAAATGGACCTTGATTTGGATTTAACTTTTCGATTTATTGAATTATGGCATTCAAGTTTCGATCGAACCTGTGTAAAAGAAAAATAAAGCTAAGCTAGTTATCGATAGGTTGAATACTAAATATGAGGACCCAAATTGAGAGCTAGCTCGAAGCATAAGTGCATAATGTACGAGATGACAAATGAGAAATTAAAGAATACATTGAAAACTATTCAATGAGAAAATCTAGTGAATACAAAATATCAAATTAGTACACTCAAAGATGGATGAGTTACTAAAATTGAAGATCCAAAGTCAAAGACTATTTTAGTGAAATAGCCATGTGTGAAGATCGTGTTTGCCAAGTAGAAAATTTGTAGATGTTGTAAAGACTCAAGATCTGAGGTTAAAATGATATAAATCAAAGGTAACCAATGCAACAAAGAAATTATTCTAACATAATTAGAAGAGAGTTGATTCATAAAGTTAGGGATACCAGGATTTGATAAATTGTGTTCGAAATGAATGAAGAGTACGGAATAGCAGTACCATGACTGAATAATTAAAGGAAGCCCCAAACTAAATGATATGTATGAGTCATATTAATAGGTTTTAAAGAGCGTACGACGCAGTTAATAATATTATAATGAACTTGATAATAAGTGAATCATTAAAATTGGGGGTACACCAATGAAAAGAATATTTCTGATATGATTAGACGTGTGGATTCATAACTTTTGAGTCAAAATGAAACCTAACCAGATTGGTAGGGAATGGTTGAATGAAAAATAAAGTTGAAGAGTAATCGAGGCAAATGATTGTTATATAACCTTAGTCAATAATGACTTGGTTCTTAAAATTGGGGATCCTAGAATAGGATCGACCCATGGAAAAATGAATGAGTAACTTGATGAGAAGAAGAATTGCGAACTCAAGAGAGACAACATGTACTGCAATAGTACCCTGTCTAAGAACGAAATTTCTAATCAAAATGGTGACATCGCTAAGAATCATGTTGATCACTTGTGGGAAGTAACTTGTGATCTCATAATAAAAGTAAAACATTACAAAAAAAAAACCTGAACTACCAGACTAAATGGTCGAAAGGAAAGATGAAATATCTGATCAGTGATAGGTCGACTATTAAAAGTGGGGATCTTAGGTTATGATCGAACCCCAATAAGATTTATACTATGCAATATGTATGAAACAATAATTAGGGATGGTGAGGAAATACCCTAAAACAGCAATGAAACATGAAAGCTAAATTACCTTCGTTTCTCAGAGAGTGAGGTATTAAACACATTATAAGAGCTAAGAGTTAGCTTAGAAAGATGAGAAGGGACCATTGTATACCAAAAAAGGGTCATGGCTAAGTCAACAATGTTTAAAATAGTCACCCAGGATCGTGAGAATTGATCAGTACGGGGACCCAATACGATAGATCTCCTAAAAATCGAGATATAGTGATGAAAGATCTTGGTATGAAATAAAAAAATGGTGATGCAATGGAGTGCATTCAGATGAATGCTGAAACCTACTTAGAAATAATGTCGATGTTAAAAATATTCCACAAGATTTTAAAGGTGGAAGCTTATTTACGTCAATTAACAGTTAAGTGTGGCGGAGGAGTTACAAAGTGGATCATTAGTCAAAAGCTGACTTGAATTATGAACCTACAAGAATGAATGTCGATAAACATGTAATGCCAATAATATTAAGGTATTATTCTAGAAAGGAATACTAAGTCTATCCATTTGTAGCCTTCACAGATAAGCCGCAAAGACATGATGATTCGTTCAATGATAAGCGTAACCGAGATGTTGATAGAGATGGTGTGCTAGTGCTCATGTTATAGCAGACAGCTATCCTTGTTTCCCTACTACCAGTTGGTGGTATGGTTTCAATGCCAGATAGGCAGAGATGTTCGTTGATACAGATATGCACCAAATCATATCTCAGTATGGTTTAGCATATATTGCGACTTCGGTGAAGATTATAAAGGATTACCTTAAGAAGATGTGATGACAGAAGAACTTGGCAAGTGGCTGAGTATAATGATTCTATTGAAACCTATAAGAGAGGCCTTATGAATTTCGGTCAGTGGGACGGAAATGAAAATGTTGAGATAGTAGAGTCAAGAGTAAGACTTTATTTTATGTAGGGTATAAGCAGAACGTGTAAGAGAGAATTGACACCAATTAAATAATGGGTCATTAGGGAAACCATTATGAATGGACCAGTCAAATTATGAGTGTACGTTATTTTGACTTTCGAGGACGAAAGTTCTTAAAATTGGGGATATTGTAACGACCCAAATTCTACTTGACCCGACTCGAGGGTAATTTAGTGATTTTCAATACTGAATGTGTGCAAGGTGCTTTGTGAATTGTTTAAGTGTGAAAAGTATAACTTAGGATAAATAAATATTGGGCCTAACAAGAGTTGAGTGGATGTAAATGATATGGAGGCCCATAATGGTATTTTGGTAAAATAACAAGGTTGTACACAACCCTACTCTAAAACCCTACATATATAAACCTTTTATAAAGTTTGTAGCCTCTTTTGTGTTGAAACTCCAAACTTGTGATGGGAGAGAAGTGGAGGAAGGTTGATGATGATGAAGTCCATTTAAACATTCAAGAAGGTAACACACCCTCCCCTCATCCCATCTAAGCTTTTATTTGTTTATTTTATTGAAAAAAATGGAGTTTAGACAAGTTGTAAATAATCATAACCCTAATCCCTAACACTAATACTATTTAAGCAAATCAAAGAAAACCCTAGCCTCAATCTTGTTAAACACCCCCGTAGAGAGGAGGAGAGCAAGAGGAGGATTTAAGTTCAAGAGAGATACAACCTCACTTCCCTCATTGATTTCTTTATTATTTATTGAAGATTTGGAGACTAAAGGGTCGATGGCGTCGACATCAACAAGAACGCGAGGAAAATATAAAAGAAAATAAGAAAGGAAAGATTTGATCTATGTTAGAATGAGATTTTGGAAAGGATTTTGAGTCAAAGATTCCATTGAAGGCATGGTGAGATTCTAATGCTCTCTAAATTTATTGTCTTGGTGTTGGTATTGGTAATGAGAGTTGATGATTTGCAAAGTTTGTTCAATATTTCTTAGATCTAGTCTTGAAATGAGTTTTTCCCATGATTTTAGCAAATTGAACGCGGTTGGAGTTTATTGATAAAGATATGGCATTTAAGGTTGAGTTGAGATTTAAAAAAGGGAGTTTGAATCTTTCTTTGGGAAATAAACTTATTCGATAAATTTGTGGACTTTGACTTGAATATTGTCATTTGGGAATTTAAAGTCTAAATTGAGTCTTGTATGGTGATTTGGATCTTTTTAATTAAAATTAATCGAATGTCTTCGATTTATGTTGGAAAAACTAAGTCTTAGAGGATTTTCCTTGTTTTACATCACCGCATTCCTATTTTACTCGAATCATTGATTCTAATTTTAAGTGTTGATTTTAAAGTTATGAATGACCTTTAGCGAAGTCAGGTATAAAATAGGGTGAATCTCTAAGGTCTAGACAATTAATGTTAAACTTGTATGGTTGTAGATACATAAAGTAATTATTCTTTCAAATTGTCTAGATTCGCGAGACGGTTCACATCGAGCCCAAACGCGAGAGGATCGAGATTAGGATTTGCGGCGAGTGCAGGTAAGTGGGGAGCTTGCTCAATTATCACATATGGCATGATTATTAGTTATGCTTAGGATTCATAATTTGAATTAAAGACTTGGGATTTATGGGTTGCGTCGTGGTATTGGCTCGAATCTACGAATCTATGGAATGTGAATGCACTGTTATTCATGGCCCTAGAATGTGTAGAGTTTACCACCGAGGGTCGTTAACACCCCCGGGTGTGGAGTTTACCACCGAGGGTCGTTAACACCCCAGGGTGTGGAGTTTACCACCGAGGGCTTTACTTGACTAATTGAATTCATAAGTATGTCACGTAGGGACATGAGTTGGAGTTACCTTCTCTTGTACTCTTGAGACATAGAGATGTGCATCGGTGATGGCTTGGACGAACCTACTGTTGATTTGATGGGACAAACGAGAGGGCACATAAGGCCTGTGTGCTAGCTGGTTGTTTCCATCACTTTGAGAGTAGGAGAATCGGTCACCAGATTCTTGTCAATATCTAGTATGCATTGAATGAAACATCGACTTATCGTATTATTATATTTTATAGTACATAATCTCGCGAAACCCCCTCATTTATATGAAAGTTTGAAATTATGAAATGATTTGTCAATCTCTTTAATGTTATTCATAATTATTGTTGTTACAATTTGTGACTTACGAATCTTATGTCTATGATAGTACTTGATGGTTCATTATAAGTCTATTTTTTTAAAAATCTTACTACCATGCAACTATTTAATGAATCATTGTTTATTTTCAAATACATGCTAGACTATGCATGCTTATTAGGTATTACTTGCATATTTGATGGTTGAGCGGGTTTTCCGCATTACTGAGCTCCGTTGATTCTTTTAGCTCACCCCACTTACAATTCAGGTTCATCGACGAGTGCGCTAGAATTGAGACAAGGGAGAAACGAGCTTGAAGTCTTCATTTGATGTGAGCTTTGAGTTGATATATATCATGTATAGTTTTATTAATATTCTATGAACTTAAATCTTTTGGCTTTAGGATATTTCTTTATATTTATTCCGCATGTTTATTTGTTTAGGCGTGCCAGACTGTTATTTGGGCCTGGTTCATGTATTGGATCCAAGTGGCGGTCTGGGCCGGGTGACCCGACCCTAGGTCAGGGGCGAGTCGTCACAGCTTGCACATTACAATGAATTTTCAGTGAACTAAGAAATGTGTAGCAAAGATGCTACTCCAGCGATATCCCAACAATGTCCAAATTGGACTTCATTAAAAAAAAAAAAAAAAAAAAAGGAGGCAGAATTTTATAACATAGCCAGAATCTAGCGGGCCTTGGGTTGGGTAGGGGCGGGGATCGCCGGGCCGGACCTGTTAGTTGGGTAATCTTCTTGCCTTTTGTTATGGAGTAGCTCTTTTCTACTAGACAAGCAATGGATTGAAGGATGAGCTAGCCAAGGGAACAAGGAAAGCTGATTTAACGTGCGTAAATATTCAATATATATTTTGGAACCACAAAGCTATTTTACCATATATATGCCAGGCATATATAACGCATATATGCAAACCATACAAGAACTACACTACTATATGAAGTCCTGGTATTTATTTCAATCTTCCAACGTGTTGGGATGTGGATCTTCGTTAGTACCGATATTATTCTCAACTTAATCCACCTCAACATTAAGTGTGGGTTTTACTCCAAAAGGCCTCGATACTATGAGATGAAATATCCACTCTTATGAACTTTTTTAAGAAGCTATAGATAACTAATCTCCACCTTGAACCGAAATCCATTCAAGATGGGCACATCGCATGATCTATTGTCGCTACCTTCTCGAGGAAGAGCACAACTCAAGGCACACATGCGACCACCAACAGACATGCCTTGTCCTAGCCGCACCATCGGCTCTGATACCACTTTGTTGGGCCCTCAATCCACACGTGCGCCGCGCGGGGCACGTGGATTTTTGCTAGTACCGATATTGTCTCCAACTTAATCACCTCAATATTAGATGTGAGGTTTTACTTCAAAAGGCCTCGGTACTATGAGATAAAATATCATTCTTATGAATTTCTTCAATACGTCATAGATAACCAATGTAGGACTAAACTTTTTGATTCACACATTCCACCACAGCACGCACAAGAAACACCAAGTTACTAATTGAAAGCAAGAGCCATCAGCAACTGATATGGCCTATATACAGTTCATTTTCATTTCCAACATGATCCCCTCTGATTGAACTTCAATGTTCATGGTCCTACATCACTTTTGTTCAACCTACCGTACCATTGCCTTGGAATGTTATTGTAACTGCCTAATTTTATTAAGTTGTTAATTATTATTTATTTTTAGACATGGACACCAGCTCAGGTTTACAGGGATGTCTTGAACAGATAAAATTTGAGTATATGAAGTTTTATGAAATAATATGTATAAACAAATAAAATAATGTGGCAAAATAATAAATTGTTGCGAAATTGGTGACACGCAGGGGTCGTGGCGACACGCATGGATTGTACAATAGTGTGCACGTTCGAGTGCACTCGTTGACGCGCACAACAAAATTTTAGGCACAAAAATATAGGCAAATATATATATATATATAGATGTAATTTAAAATATATATATATATATATTGAAAATCAGAAATTAAAAAGAAATGTGAAATGACCAAAAAGGGCATTAGTTTCATAAAGGAAAGTGGATAAGGATGGGGCAAAATAGTCATTTGACATAACCCCAAAATATCACCGCCGCCACACACCTTGTTTCCCCAAATTTTAATAGAGAGAGAGAGAGAGATCACGAGAGAGAAGGAGAGAGCGTGGGAGCAGGAACTCGTGTGGTCATGACGTCGAGGTGAATGAGTTCTTGTTTTTGTTGTTCTCGCTGCTGTTGTTGTGGTTCTCGTTGTTGGTATTGTTGGTGTTTGGCCATTAATGGTGGTTGTTCTTGTTGATGGGGTAGTTGATTTTGAAGAAATTGATGTTTTAATAGAGGTTTGGTTGTTATTAATGGCGTTGTTGTGTTGATTAATTGGTAAGAAATAAGAAAAAGGGAAAGAAAGAATAAAAAGAAAAAATGATTGATCGAACCAGAGACGCTGGTTCAATTGGAGAAGGTGGCCAGGGTCGGGTTAGACCCGACCCATTTCAATATAAAAAAACAACATAAAATAGTTTTAAATTAAATAAAATCTGAAAAAATTTGAGAAAAATTCTTGAAAAATGAAAAAATTTTAGAAAAATTATATTTTGACCAAATAAATAGAAATTAATGAATTTCTATAAAAAGTGAAGTATTCGAGATTTCGGCAAGACGTTATGTCATGGTTTTTACTTTGTAAAGTGTGAAAGTTGTGAAAATTACAGAAAATTATGAAAAATTTAGAAAAATAAGAGGAAATATGATAAATTTGAAAAATGGTTGAAAAAGTGGATTTCGAGGCTTTTCGGGTGATTGGCACCCCGATATAACTCAAAAAATCTGTCACAACTAAAAATTGGAATAAAGTTCTATTTTTTGTTGTAGCATTATAAAATCAATTAATTTGGCATTAAACCATTGAAAATGGTTTACTTTAACATCAGGGACTTAGAATATCGTAGTCGGGTGTCGTGCACGCATCCCGAGGAGATAGCGGGATTGGACGACATATTTTTAGGGATTTGAGCGACTTTCATGGTGAGTAAAACCCTCGAGAATGCTTTACAACATTTAGTTCAATTTATTTTATTTATCGGATGTCGTATGTTTGTGAACTATAATATTGATGTCGAGGTTGACTTATCACTAGATTTGTCGGTTGTGCTGCCATATTGGGTATTTATTGTTTTATTGTTTAAGGTAAATTGATTTATGAAATATGATTGATTGTATGGTATGTGGTTGATTGTATGATATATGATTCATTATACGGTATATTGTTGTGGTGTTTCCTTTTATATTGTAATATTAGGTACCATGCCCGCCATCGAGAAGACCATGGTACTGGCCATGCTTGAGTGCTACTCGCTGGCAGTACCTGAGATTTAATTGTGTGATTATACAGACGACTGGTAGGGGACGCCCTCGTCGTGCTATTCTCTGGGATATGGTTGTGTGATTATATAGATGACTGGTGGGGTGCACCCTCGTCGTGCTATTTTGGATGTGTGTGTCTTGCTAGACCATAATATGTGTTATAGTCATGCGTCGTGAATATGCTACCTGAGTGTGTTAGACATGTGTGGGTGCACCGTGGATTTACGTCGGCTACCTAAATAGTCTAAGTTCACCCGTTTGAGGTATCCTCATGGGTCGTGCCTAGCGGATAGCCCGATGTATGATCTAGTCCGCCTCATTGATTCAACAAACGAAGCACTAAAGATACAATATTAGCTATGTGCTACTAACCCTTTTGTCTTGTTGTCTTGCAGGGTTTATTATATACATTTTTGTAGTATATTTTGCTACTACTAATCCCTTTGTTTGCAGTATTTGTTGTTTATTAAACAGTTTGTTTATAGTCTTGATGAATGGCTATAATTCATGATATTGTTGATTTACTTGATTGATGCTTGATGATTTTCAATTAAATGTTATTATTATGGTTAATCAGATGTTATGGTTTCGTTATCGTATTACATTCATGGGAGTATGTTATTCTGTTGCCGTTAACATACTTGAATGAATAGTAGATGTATTTGATTTACTGCTGAGTATTGTGTGGACTTCTCTTGGGAGTTTACTCACTGGGCTCATCACCATATTTGTTGGGTGGCTTGAGTGCAGATCTAGTTACGAGCAGAGCCGCAGAGACACTGGGCAACTACCTTTGACGGCTTCCTATCCAAGACATATTCGTACGTGTACATTTGATATTTTACCTTATATTTGATGCCGAGGGGACTTTTATGATACATGTACATGTATATATATTACTTTGTCGTCTTATATACAGTGTACGGTTCCGGGTTTTCCACATAGGACTGATGCTCTTAAACTTTTGATGAATAAATTGCAAATTAACATGTAAATGGTTCCACTAGATTATGGGTAAAATTAAAAGATAAACTTTGGTGAATGAGGTTGATAAATGATGTGGTGCGCATGGGACACAGTGAAGGTCAGTGATTAGGCAAGGTTGTGGGCCGCGAAGCATGACGGGGTGGCTTTGGGTTTGGGGCTATCACAGTTGGTATCAAAGCGAGGTCGATGAACCTTGGGAAAGGAAGTTAATGAAAAAGCATAAAATTTAACGAATAAATTTTAGATGTGGAAACTCGATGAACTTGCCCTATAACTCTAGTTGGGAAGTGACTGTGAGGCGGGTAGTATTAAGGTTATATATGTGATATGTGTTTGATGGTATACTACATACAATACACGTATTTATACGAGGCTGATTCGACGCACGTTCTATGATACCGATTCTGATGGATGGACAACTTCCTGCTACCCACCCAGAGGTCAGCGAGACTAGTGACCTAACGCGTGACGTGATGACTCTGCAGACGATGGTGCTGAAAGTTATGGATCTGCAGTTGCTACATCAGGCACAGATGGCGAGATTCTTGAGTACATACGAGGCCAGAGGGTGTCGACTACTACTTTGGCTGCACTTACCACACAAGCATTTATAGCAACTGTTGTTACAATACGGGCAACAGGATCAGAGACAGTGGTCGAAAGCCTTACGCCAGTAATTTCATCAGTTACGGCTCGTATATGACATATGCACCAAAACCAGTGATAGTGCCGACTTATCGTAACACTAGTGATGAGTATTGGAAGACTCGATAGAGGACACAGGAAGCGTATGCACTGAAATTTGTTGATCCTCAAGTAGACTGGGATTGGGATCAAGTACACCTACCTCTAATACATATACCAGATGAAATGGGGGCTAGGGTGCATTCGACCAGGCGACGTGAAAGATGAAGATGTTTTCGGTGCGGTGAAAAGGGACATTTGAATGCAGTATGTCCGAGGAGACCAGCTTGCACTACTGCTTTACCATCAGCTAGTGCTACTGCATCACCACCTACGCCAAAGCTAAACCGACAAAGAGACGACACTAAGCCATTTGAACAAAAGCATTTTTAGGGGTGTTCACATTGCAAAAAATTGGACGAGCATCATTTTAAATGTCCACTTATCTTTATGCCACTGATAGCAGCGAAGTCGTTAGGGGTTAGAGCCCCAGGTTCAGATTATGTTTGGTCAGCATGCATATAGTGTGAACTGAAACACTATGTGTTATTTTGTTGTAAATTATGAAAACTTGATGTTTTTGTTATGGTATGTAATTATGATTTTGTTAAAAGAAACAATAATCGTTATGGTGGTTGATTACGTGTCACGTAGATCTCGGCATAGATGTTGAGGGTTTATGATTAAAAAAATGGTAAGTGCTGGATACCTAGTTTTGCACTCGACAAGACATGAGGAGTATGATGATGAGTTCATACAGGCCATGGTTTGTGGATTGAAGGTATGGTTGAAGAGATTGTACATAAACAGTTTAGATAAGCTAATGAGACTTATGGAAAACAAGATACGTAAGACATTATCGCTGTTGTTGACTTCAGAAAATGCAGCATATAAAAGATTAAATGTAGAAAATGATGTTACTGCTGTTAATTTCAGAAAAACGATGAGTATAGCAAACAAGTTATGGAAGACCTTGTAAGAATCGTCGACTTCAGAAGACAAGTGCATAGAGGAAGTTGGACTGAGGTTGTTGAAGACCTATTGGACAACTGATAGCGTTGAGATGATTTGAATTGTACGCAAAAGTGATGATAGACACTTTTAGTTTCGACGGAGCACTAGAGTTAGTCTCACAATTGTAACAATCCAAGTAACTCCACTGAGGTTTTATGATGGTTCTCAGATAGTGAGATCGGTGAGAGGGTCCACACCGACATCTCATTTAGATGAGGATACATCAAAAGTACTAGCTATATTAGAGTTTGCAATAAGTATCAGAAACCGTCAACTCCATACAAGCATCAGATACGAATTAGATCCTAATAGGAATAACAACACAACATAGATCAAAAGTAGTTATTTTCAATCACCTACTGTACTCGAGGGTACAGCAACTGGCAAATTTGGTGAGCTATTTCTGTGAATGTATATATGGGTATTCGTGATGATTTTAGTTATGAAATTGAAAATTTTGCTTAAGCAAGGGATGCACTAGACCAAAACACATGGCACGGGTAACTTTGTTATATAACGACCCGATCTATCTTAGCAGTACATATGTTGGTAGGTCATGAATTCATGTCGACCACCGCAAGGACAATCGAGTGAAAGGTTAGTGGGTGCACACACTAGCAGGATACTAGTGAAATGAATATATGATATAGGGAAAGGCAATAGATGAACACCGTTTAAGCGAAAAGGTATAGTTTTCACCATATGGTGACGATTGACAATAATGGAGGAGTGATTGCTCTCCATTATGTATGGTATTCCAAGGCACGTATTGTTATGCATTTCGTGAGTTATTAAATGATGTTTTCCCTGCATTTTATTGTTATTACTAGTCGAGTGGTTCACCAGGGGTGTGTACATGTTGATTAATCTTTTGAGTGGTTAATGTGGTTTAAGAAATGTTATAATCCCGCTATGAGAGATGTCGTTTATCTTAAATTTCGGGACGAAATTTCCCCTAGTTGGGAAGAACTGTAACGACCCAATTTTATTAAATCGTTAATTATTATTTATTTTTAGACATGGACGCCAACTCAGGTCCACAGGGATGCTTGGACAGACAAAATTCGAGTATATGAAGTTTTATGAAAAAATTCGTATAAACAAATAAAATAATGTGGCAAAATAATAAATTGGTGGGAAATTGGTGATACGTGGGGTCGTGGTCAACATGCGTGGATTGTACAATAGTGTGCACGCCCGAGTGCGCTTGTTGGTGCGTACAACGAAATTTTATGCACAAAAATATAGCGAATATATATATATATATACATATTTATATATATATAGATGTAATTTTAAAATATATATATTGAAAATCAGAAATTAAAAAGAAATGTGAAATGACCAAAAGGGCATTGGTTTCATAAAGGAAAATTGGATAAGGATGGGATAAAATAGTCATTTGACATAACCTCAAAATATCACCACCGCCACACACCTTGTTTCCCCAAAATTTGACCGCAAGAGTGAGATCGATCACGAGAGAGAAGGAGAGAGCGTGGGAGCAGGAACTCGTGTGGTCGGACATCGAGGTAAGTGAGTTCTTGTTTTTGTTGTTCTCGCTGCCATTGTTGTGGTTCTCGTTGTTGGTATTGTTGGTGTTCGGCCATTAATGGTGGTTGTTCTTGTTGATGGGGTTGTTGATTTTGAAGATAATGATGTTTAAATAGAGGTTTGGTTGTTGTTAATGGTGTTGTTTCATTGATCAATTGGTAAGAAATAAGAAAAAGGGAAAGAAAGAATAAAAAAAATGATTGATCAAACCAGAGACGCTAGTTCAATTTGGAGAAGAAGGTGGCCAGGACCGGGCTGGGTCGGGTCTGACCCGACCCATTTCAATATAAAAAAAACAACAAAAAATAGTTTTAAATTAAATAAAATCTGAAAAATATGAAAAAAAATTCTTGAAAAATGGGAAAATTTCCGAAAGATTATAGTTTGACCAAATAAAATAGAAATTAATGAATTTCTATAAAAAGTGAAGTATTCGAGATTTCGGCAAGACGTTATGTCAGGGTTTTTACTTTGTAAAGAGTGAAATTTGTGAAAATTACAGAAAATTATGCAAAATTTAGAAAAATAAGAGGAGATATGAGAAATTTGAAAAATGGTTGAAAAAGTGATTTCGAGACTTTTCGGGTGTTTGACACCCCGATATAACTCAAAAAATGTGTCACAACCAAAAATTGGAATAAAGTTCTAATTTTTGTTGTCGCATTATAAAATCAATTAATTTGGCATTAAACCATTGAAAATGATTTACTTTGACATCAGGGACTTAGGATATCGTAGTTGGATGTCTTGCACGCATCCCGAGGATATAGCGGGATTGAAATTGCATATTTTTGGGGATTTGAGTGACTTTCAAGGTGAGTAAAACCCTTGAGAATGTATTACAACATTTGGTTTGATTTATTTTATTTATCGGATGTCGTATGTATGTGAACTATAATATTGATGTCGAGGTTGATTTATCACTAGATTTTTCGGTTGTGTTGCCATATTGGGTATTTATTGTTTTATTGTTTAAAGTAAATTGATTTATGAAATATGATTGATTGTATGGTATGTGGTTAATTGTACGATATATGGTTCATTGTATGGTATATTGTTGTGGTGTTTCTTCTTATTTTGTGATATTAGGTACCATGCCGACCATCGAGAAGACCATGGTATTGGCCATGCTTAAGTGCTACTCGCTGGCAGTACCTGAGATTTGACTGTGTGTTTATATAGACGATTGGTAGGGTGCACCCTCGTCGTGCTATTCTCTGGGGTATGGTTGTGTGATTATATAGACGAGATGACTGGTAGGGGACGCCCTCGTTGTGCTATTCTCTGGGATATGGTTGTGTGATTATATAGATGACTGGTAGGGTGCGCCCTCGTCATGCTATTCTGGATGTGTGTTTCTTACTAGACCATGGCATGTGATCTAGTCATGCGTCAGTGAATATGCTACCTGGTGTGCTAGACATGTGTGGGTGCGCCGTGGGTCTACGCCGGCCATCTAGAGAGTCCAGGGTCATCCGTTTGAGGTATCCTCACGGGCCGTGCATAGCGGATAGCCCGAAGTATGGTCTAGTCCGCCTCGTTGATTCAACAGACGAGCCACTAAAGGTACAGTATTAGTTATGTGCTACTAACCCCTTGTCTTGCAGGGTTTATTATATACATTTTTGTTGTATATTTTACTGCTACTAATCCCTTGGTTTGCAGTATTTGTTATTTATTAAACAGTTTGTTTATAGTCTTGATGAATGGCTATAATTCATGATATTGTTGATTTACTTGATTGATGCTTGATGATTTTCAATTAAGTGTTGTTATTATGGTTTATCGGATGTTATGGTTTCGATATCGTACTACATTCCTGGGAGTATATTATTCTGTTGCCAGTTAATATACTTGTATAAATAGTAGATGTATTTGATTTACTGCTGAGTATTGTATGGACTTCTCTTGGGAGTTTACTCACTGGGCTCGTCATCGTATTTATTGGGTGGCTTGAGTGCAAATCTAGGTACGAGCAGAGCCGCAGAGACACTGGGCGACTACCTTTGACGGCTTCCTGTCCAGGACATACTCGTACGTGTACATTTGATATTTTACCTTATATTTGATACCGAGGGGACTTTTATGATACATGTACATGTATGTATATTACTTTATCGTTTTATATACTGTGTACGGTTCCGGGTTTTTCACATAGGACTGATGCTCTTAAACTTTAATGAATAAACTGCAAATTAACATGTAAATGCTTCGACTAAATTATGGGTAAAATTAAAAGATAAACTTTGGTGAATGAGGTTGATAAATGACATGGTGCGCGTGGGACACAGTAAAGGTCAGTGATAAGGCAAGGTTGTGGGCCGCGTCGCATGACGTGGTGGCATCGGGTTGTGGGGCCGTCACAGTTATGGTGATTGTTGAGATCTAGATCACCTTGGCCAGCACCACTCTTCTCCCCACCCGCCTCCTCCTCCTGCGGCGAAGGTCCCTCTGATGGTGGCGTCGCCGTGGTTAGAATATTGCCTTCGTTGTGATCTACCGCAACTAACTTTCCAGTACTTGTCGCCATACTGTTTACATGCAGAAGTAGAAGAAGAATTGATTTAAGCAACTCCTTCTGCATGGCGCTATATATATATATATATGAATATCTCTTGAATTCCCTTAACTAGTAGAGTTGTATTCTCTCTTCTTCACATTGAATGTATAATATATATATATATATATATATATATATATATATATATATATATATATATATATATATATATATATATATATGGTGAGGAGCAAACAATGCAGTGGCTTAAATTAATTTTGGATATATAATTTGATTGTGGGCTTTCCACCATAGTGTGGGATACTGTGATCAACATATATGTTGGGTGAATGAGTAGTGCTGCATGACATTCTAATGCTCCATCTCTGCTCCCTATCCTATCAAATATATCACAAAATGTATTTTTATAATGGAACTAGTTGATGATGGTGCATATAGTATACTAAAGAATTTTATGTGCAAGAATGACATAACTTGCTACCTCAAAAAAAAAAAAAGTGACATAACTAGGACATCAACCATACACAAACTACTTC
Source organism: Stephania japonica (assembly GCA_039657345.1). Classification (NCBI taxonomy): domain Eukaryota; kingdom Viridiplantae; phylum Streptophyta; class Magnoliopsida; order Ranunculales; family Menispermaceae; genus Stephania; species Stephania japonica. The sequence goes on along the minus strand of CM077560.1, from coordinate 43,350,249 downwards.
TACATGTATTGCCAGATGCACCTTCAATCACGCAAACACATAATTTTTTTTTTTTGATGAAACACAAATAATTTAAAAGTGCATATTGATAGGTGATAGCACTTTGTTATGTTAATTGATATTTTGTCCAAGTTGACTTTCCAAAATGAGTAAACTTTAATTTACAACCTGGTCTTGCCGGGCAACCATATATGCATGTTATCTTCTCTTTGATATTTCTTAATCTTAGGTCTCGTTTAACTGCAGCAGGGCTAGTATAGAAACAAATCGATAAAATTACTCAAATTTTAGGCGAAGTTTATCGAGGTTGAAGGGATCGAAACAAAGTTCAGGGGTAGTTTAAAAATTACAAAACTTCTCTGAAGTTTATGTTAAAAGTCGACAACTTTGAATCAAGTTGATATGGATCGCTAAAAGAAAGGAGAAACTGAAAACTTTTCGGTAAAAAAATCAAATAAGTGTATAGGGAATCGAAGGTTTATACTTACCTCACATTATAAAGAAGAATAAAGTTAGATTATCATAATTTTACATTTATTATCTTATCTCAGACTTCTAAATCCATTCACTTTTGCACAATCTCTACATTGATCATGTGATCCCTTGATTCTGCATCGAGATTCACTCTAATACACTTAGTAGTTTTTTTTTTTTTTTTGATCTCTAACTTAGTAGTTTTTTTATTGATGTTTAATGGCAAAAAAATGGTTATTTTCTTTTGCTTTAAAAAAGCATAGACCCATGTAAAAAAAATGGTTAATGTAAAAAAAAAATGGTTATTTCTCAAAAAAAGAAAAAGAAAAGCATAGACCCATGTAAAAAAATTTATGTTTTGTAATTTTAATCTTACTTATGAATGTGCAATTGATAACATGGTTAGAGAATCAAATTAATTGTATTTATTATCACTAAAAAGTGATCTTCCATACACAAATATGCATGACTAGTGTCAATAAAACTAACTTAAAACCATTAAATTATGATTTTTTAAGGTATAAATGCATAATTGTGCTTGTTTTGACATCCCATAAAATAAGTTTAAGTTTATTAACCATTTAAATAATTCTTAAACTTCTCTAAGTTAGAAAATTTTTACCAAAATTCTTCACGTCGAATTAAACTTCTTCGAATTAATTCTAATTATCCATGAAGGCAATAACTCATCGATCTCTGAAAAAAAAACTCATCGAAAAAAAGCCAAACTTGAAAAAATGTCATTTTGTGCACCCCGCCCACCTCCCCTTAATTTTCACTCATTTTAGGCACCCCCATCTTCATCCCTCTACACACTCCTTGTATTTTGTAGGGCATCGTTGAGTGATTCAACCTCACAAGTTCGAATTAATCTCAGCCAAAGTCTACCAAACCTCTAGTTAGAGAACCGATTGGAGCCCGTCGAATCTTTAATTGAAGAGTCGGTCGGAACTCATTGAACCTTTAGGTTGACAACCAAGTTTCACCAAAGAGATTTAGTTGAAGAAAACTGAACTTTGAAGATAAGTCTTAGTCATGTGTCGCTAAACCTAAAATAGATTTTTTAATCGTGGTTTTAGAGTTGGGTGCTTCGATTAGGATGAAGGGCATTTTGGTAAAAAAAGTGGGGTGCCTCATTAATTGAAATTTGAATTTGGGATGCACTCAAAATTAGGTTGCGCTTATAGATGAGTGGGGGGATGCCCTAGTGGCACATTTTTTTTTTGTTGGGTACTGGCTCATTTCGGCAAGGCGCGGAGCCAAGCATGAGGCTGCTGAAAAAGAATTTTTTATATTTGTTTTTTAGCCCAGAACTAGATTAAGCCCAGCCCAAATAAAAAAGAGCTTAGCCCAACCCAAAAAATGTGACATGCTTGCGAAATGCTTTGATGTAGCGGGCGTCCAATACATGCAACTGTAATAGTGGAGTTATTCCACTTGGTACCAAAAAAAAAAAAAAAAAAAAAAAAAAAAAAAAAAGTAAAATACTCTCTTGACAAAATTTAAGCCACATACCGTATAAAACCTAGTGGTTGGCAACCGCCTAACACACTCACACATCTCAAAACATATTGCATGAATTTTCAATAGGTGTGTGACTTTAACAGTATCACAAAAAAAAAACATGTATGATCACCCAAACTATATCCTAAATTATATATATATATATATATATATATATATATATATCCTAAATTATATATATATATATATACACACACACACTAAAAACTTGATTATTTAAAACTTGATTATTTTTGAAAATTAACTTTCCTTTGCATTAAGAACAAAAACCCAAAAACTTCTCCAATTCTCAAACTTTTTTTACTTTTTTATGAATTAATATTTAGTCGTTAAAGTATGTGATATTTTCATGGTAATCATAATTTTAATTTTTAAGTGTAATTATGTGCTTTAATATTGTCGTTAATTTAACTTTTATATAATAGTTTTATTTAATAAAAATTTTCTAAAAATATATTAATATAAAAACACTATTGGCTTTAGCCCAGGGGACCAAAATCCTGGCTCCTCTGTGATTTCGGCTATGCATAAAGAAATTAATTATATATAATATATACATGGACATAGGGGGCACATGTGCACAACAAATTTTCATATTTTTTTGAGTAACTATGGGTATTCTGATACTTTGTTTGACTAGTCCCACATACACTGGAATTGCAGAAAGAGACCACCAGTTGCCCAACATTTAGTTGGTGTGAGGAATCGAAACTGAGGTCATGTACCTAACTCACACAATCCCATCTTCGCTCTTACCACTAGGCCACAACGCCACACCCATCCGGGTTACAAGTGCACATTCGTTAGAGGAATTTCATTTTAACATTGGTGTGTCAATTACATAGATGTGAGCCCTTTATATAGGCCATTACAAGAATGCCAAAGATCATAAGTTACAATTACATAATGTAAATGTGTAATCAATCATACATAGTGGTGGAATACAAATGTATACCCATGCCATAGTTACATTTACAATGTAAATGTAAATGTGTAACCACTCATCCACATCCATTTCATTTACAACAATATATATATATATATATATATATATATATATGAAAATTCTACAATGGAGACCAAATATATACCCATGCCATGGGAATCCCTCAAAATGTGTTGTGCATTAAATGCTTTGCGCATTTATGTCGTCTCGATTAATGTGTTGGAAGTACCCCCATGGTAGAATTACCCATGTATATATATACTTCCCGACTATGTGCAAACCAGTTTTTACTATGGGCAAACCAAATGATGTGGTCACCCCACATATTGATGAGGGCACCCCAAAACCAATAATTCTTTCCCCAAAATGCCCTTGCCCTTGTGCACCTCATATTTTCATTGTTTGCTCACATCATGGAGGCGACCCAAAAAAAGAGAAGGAGAAGGAGAAAACGTGAAAAAGAAGAAGGAGAAGGAGAAGTACTCGAGCCTTAGGTCTTCGTGTTCACCCCATCTTCGCATCCACAATTTTCGCGTCAAATTTTTCACAGGCGGTTGTTGGAGGGGACGGTCGATTTTTCACCTCACACCTGGGTTCAACTCGACAGTAAAATTTATAGATTTTTGGTCAATATCGGTGTTTAGGTTTGTGGTTGTGATAAATGGTTGAATTTAAAGACCGTTTTGTGTTTTATATTTCAAATCTTAGAGTAAGTATTTTAAAACTTGGTTGGTTTAGGGTTGTTTCCGTTTTTATGGATGTTTTTTGGTGGTTATGTATATGTTTGTAACTGTTTTTGATCTAATATGCTTGCAATTTGTGCGTTGTTGATGGTCGCCACTGGATCGGTGACACATGATTGAGTGACAAAGCATTGTTTGATTTACTTCAACCGAACAATGCATGTTCATTGATCTTCGATGACTGAATCAAATAGTGGTGTTCAAAACTTGTTTGATGGACCGTTCGGTAGTGTTCAATACTTTTGTATGGGTTTGTTATTATTTTGATCTATTTTTTTTGTTGTCTATGTGTTGTTTATTGTTTAAATCAATTTTAAATCTCGATTTGTGGTTTGTTCAGCGTTAAGAGATTAATTCGGTCACAAGTGACCATTTAAAATAGTCTTGATCGGTTTCATATGAATGAACAATTGATTTGGTTGGTATTCACTTACCGAATAATTGTGTCCGTAAATAAAGATTTTGATTTATAGTTGTGTATTACTTGGTTATGATTTTGATATATGCTCTTGACTAAATTTCGTTGTTGTGTATGAGTTTCTTGTAGCGTTTTAGAACGAATTTTATGGTATAATTTTTGGTTAGTTGGTGGTTCAGGTTCATTCGGTTGAACCAAACCGAATCTCAAAGTATTGGTCGCTTTTCTTACATCAAACAGTTTAATATTTATCGGTTTCCTCTAACCGAATGTAATATTAATATTAATTATAATGATTGAGTATTAATGTTGGGTTCATATTTATGTCATGCTTATAGGTATGGCTCGTACAAAGAGGTCTGAGGATGTCAGGAAGGCTGAGAAGGCTAGAAAGATTGAGGAGGTGAACAAGAAGACTGTGGAAATGGGCAAGCGTGTTGGCAGGAGCACTCAAACCGCATCTTGCAGGAAATCGAAAGAGTTGAGAAGGGGTAAAGGAGATAGCGAGTTACACGACGAGGCATCCGCATCACAGGCCTCAAAAGGGCGGGAATTGACAATTCGTAGTAGCCAAGTTAGTTTGGCTGAAACAACCTCACCTAAGTCAAGTGAAGAGGATCAGGGAAGAAGTACAAGACCAATCAAGTGAGGAAAAAGAAAGCGAAGATTAAAGCAAACCCGAAACTGGAGAAAAAAGTGAAGAAACACATGAGGAAAGACGTGAAAGTGAAGATGAAAAAGTAGAAGAAGAGGAAGGAGGTGAAATTGGTGAAGATGAAGAAGAAGAGGAAGAAGGTGAAAATGGCGAAGAAGAAGAGGAAGAAGGTGAAAATGGCGAAGATGAAGAAGGAACTAAAGAACAAAAGGAAGAACAAAATGAGGAGGAAAAAGAACAAAATGAAGAGGAAAATGTAGAAGCTAAGGAAGTGAGGGCCAATGCCAATGTGGGTGGTAAGGCCATGTCGAGACCATCGGGCAAAAAAATTGCCGAAAATCGTTTGAAAGAACCTTTTTCAGGTGGGCCCACAAATAAGGAGTTGTTGACTAGTTTTCACAATCATGTCGCCACTACATAGAATGCCATGATATTTACGTTAGTCTACAATTTGCAGTTATTAATTTCAAAATCATTTTGAAAATTTTCTTGTTGCGTTTCTAATCATATGTATTTCAGTATTTCAGGAGCGGCCCTTGCTCAGATGTATTAATCATGGGCACCAATTGGCAAATTGGGAATTGCCGAAGACCTCCAGCTGACTTCACAACATAATTCAAGTGTATGGACTAAGTGCACTTACCAAGTGCTCATACAAGCATGCCCACAAGACTCTCATTGTCGAGAGGTGGCAGCCGGAGAACAAGACATTTCACCTTTCTTTCGGTGAAATGACGATCACATTCAAGGATGTCGGCAAGTTGTTGGATATTCCCGTGATGGGTAGAGTTGTTGAATGCGACAACCTTTCGAGGGACGAAACAATCGACTTGGTGTCTAAAGGTCTTGGCGTATTGGAGACAGAGGTAGACAATCAGTTGAACAAGGATTTCAAAGTGACCTGGCTTAAGTCAAATTGGGGATCTAAACCAACGTCGTCGGTGAAAGAAAAGAAAAAGAAGTTGGCATATCCCAATGTTAAGTGCACTGTCCGAGCCTACTTTTGGTACATATTGGGATGCGCTCTCTTTGTTGATAAGACAACCACGCTAGTCCCCATTGAACTCGTGCAACTGGTATATAAGTTGGATGAGATCCATACATATGCTTGGGGTGCTGCAGCTCTGACTTGTATCGACAACTTGGATCGGCATCTCGGGTCGGTGTATGTTAGATAGCTGGGTATTTGACGTTGCTAGAGGTGTGTTTCTTATATTTCGTTAAATTTGAAAGCTGTCTCTTTTACATGAAATGACCTTTTTTTATTAATTTGCATTGCAGGAATGGGTGTACGAGCATTTTCATGGAATTGTTTGCTAAACACACCTGAGCACAAGTTACGTTTTGACCCTCCCGCGTGTGTCTAGGTGGGATGTCAAGTTAGAGCAGGGCCTTAATTTAGAGCATGTTTAAAGGCTTCGCAGAGCACTCGATAATGCTCGATCAAACCAGGTGTGTGCTTTGTTGTTAATTATTTTGATTAAGTTGTTATGATGTTTCATTGATTTTTTAGATTTCTTGTTGTTGAAAAATGTGGTATGGGATAAAGTTTATGTCAATTGATTTAGTGGTGTTTCGAAATGTTGAAAAATTCGCTGTTCGGCCGATGAGGTCTGAGCAAACTTCAACTGTTTGAATCTTAATAATTGAACAATAAGTTTTTGGTCGACGATAGACAACCGATCAACATTTTAAGAGCAGTTAGTCACCTTTTATTAATTTTTACTTTTGTTAGTTTTGTGAATTTGTTAAATACATGTCTTTCTTAAGGTACGTGGGACTTGTACTTGAGTATTAGGACCGATGAGGAGGATATTACCGATGCCACTTTCTATACGAGGACCATCAAATATTTTGGGGTTGTAGAGTCTTATAACCCGAATAGATCCTTAAGACAAATGGGTCATGTGTAAGGCATCCCTACGAAGCCATACGTTCCGACTTGAGCCAACAGAGGGAAGGTGGCATAAAGTTACGTGGTTAAGTACAGTTTCCAATCTGACAATTGGAAGAGGTGGGAAAATCACGCACTGTCCGCAAAATCAAGAGGATGGTGTGCGCTTATCCCATGGGCTACGATTGATGGCTACATGGGGTGGTTCAGTGGTATTTTGCACCGAATCGTTGAAAATTTAGAGAGAATCAATCTCGACACCAAAGAATAAGATGGTATCTATGATGTGAGTTATTTATTTGTTTTCATATCTTATGTTATATCTAAGCATCAAAATAATAACTTTATATAATTCGTGTTATGTTGTTTGTGCAGCGGGTGTGAATGGCTGTGGATGTTGTGATAACATGAAAGTCGTTGTCGCCTGGTGAAGTAGCTAACACAACCGCAGTGCCAATTTCTGGTGGTCCGTCGGGATGACCTCATCAGCAGCCACTCAGTCCCAGGCAAAAGGTGGTATATCGTCAAAATACAAGGCAATAAAAACGGCGACGAGACCTTCCCGAAAGGGGGAAAAGAAGAAGAATTGAATATGTATTTTGTTCTAAACAATGTGTGATTTGGTTTTTCTTCTAAACATTGTTAGATGTATTGTGTACTAAACTTTGATTTTTATGTTTTGAGACATGACATTCTCATTTTATTTTAATTTATTCATAATGACATGTTCTTTAATCATTTTGTGCATTGTAATATATACATTTTGATTGTTCGGTCTTGCAGGGCCAAAGTATAATTTACTGTTCGGTATCACATTACCGAGTAAATTAAAATTCATCTGTCGACACTGACCGAACTAACTATATTGAAGTAATAAATTACCCTTTTTGTCCGTTTACACATGACCGATTTAAATATATTGTTATTTTCTTCGGTTATTCGCAACCGACCTAAATATTTGTGTTCGGTTCCTTAATTCCGATCATTGGCAGTTAACATTGGATGAGGGCCCATCCGACTTGCATAATGATCAAAGAAAATTTTTTTTTTAGTTCACTCGTTGGGCTCGACCAAACAATACATTAGTTATGTTCACCTCCACATGTGCACCCTACATTAATATAACTGCAAACCATTTTTTGCTGGCAACCCTAGTTGTTCGGTACTTTAATACTGATTATTGGCAGTTGACACTGGATAAGGGCCCAACCAACCTGCATAATGATTAAAGAAGAAGTTTTTCCAGTTCACTCGGTTGGGCTCGACTGAACAACATGTTAGCATTGTGCACCCCGCGTGTTCACCCTACATCCACCCTACATCAACATAACTGCAAACCATTTTTTGTGGCAACCCTATTTTAAAAAACCAAAAAACTAATTTGCATAACCAACTCGGAGCGATTACGAGAAGAAGGTGGATGCCCTAGTTCGTACAGCCAAGTTGAAGAAAGTATGAGAAGAAGGAGGACGTCCAATTCGCGCAAGCAAGTCGAAACGAGTACGAGAATAAGGAGGAAGTCCTAGTTCGATCGAAGATCTTAAAGAGAAGGTTGTGAAGCATGTGAAGTTCGCCCGGAGATCAACTAGGGCTATATGTCTCTATGGATTTTTCACTCCGGTGACAGTTGCGAAGAACCATTTCTTGGTAAGCTATCTATAACAACCCCTAATTTCAATTAGAGAATGTTCGACCTGAAACCCTAATTAAGCCTCAGTAAACCAGATCGGACCTAATTAGAGCCAACAACCTTATACTCATTCCTGATAACAACCTGTATATCTTGAGATTTCATAAATAAATAAAACAAACGCAGTGAAAAATTTAAAACTTTTTCGATAAATCATAAGATATTCAATACCAGCATGAGCATCGGTATTGTACTTGTATTCCCACCTCAATTATTACAAATTCATAAAGCAATACAATATATATGTATATATAACTGAAACTCACTGCACCGTAGAGAAGATACTACACCCCTGGTCTTCTCCTTTTCCTGAGTTCAAGTCCTAACGTACATTCATACCTGGAAATGTTAAGGTGGGTGAGCTCCTACATGCTTAGTAAGTGACTCTCATACCAACCATCAACTACCAATTTAATATCAAGGAAATGTATAACAACATGAATCAAATGCATATCTAAAGGAACATATGAATCAATATAAACAATATATATAACAGATGCAAGTTCCTTGGTTCATTGCAATGTACTCATGATTTGTACTTTCAATTTTTGTATTTGCATTGAGTTACTCTCTCACATCTTCAAGAACTAATCACTGGGCATCTAACTAGTTCTTGTCAATGTGCTGCCAACTCATAAAACATAGAGTCGCACTCCCTCATAATCACTATACTAATCACTTCTCATCTGATTGGTTTATGGCTGATAAGCTGCCAACTCAAATGGAAAACATTGTTTGGGATAATTCCCAAGTCATTGGGGGCGCGGTGATGGTTAGCAACTCCACCACAGTTCCAAACCCTAGGCTGATCTGTCCTGTCAAACTTCTTTCCGAATTCCTTTTTCATTTCAAAACAATTTATGTAAAACAAAACCAAATCATGGTACATTGCCCCATCCCCATTCCTGAACACTACGTGTTCTAATAATACTAATTTGCATTGCATAATTGATAAAAAGTACAAGTCCCACTTACCTGTCCTGAGCTTTCTATGTTTTACAAACTTGTACAACTCCCCAGAGCCCTCAAACCTTTCCACATCGGTCCATTACCTAAAATAGACTAATTGTCGTCAAATTAAGTCCCATACTTATTTACTAACATTCCTAAACTGGTCCCATTCGAATTTGGAATCTCGAGACCTAATTTTTAACCTATTTTGACCATTTCACACTTTTTGAGGTAAAAACCCTGGTATAAGGTCTACTCCGATTTTCAAATTTCTTATTTTTCATAGAAATCCCTCAATTTTTATTTTTTTGGTTTAAATACTATTTTTCCATATTTTTTCCTATTTTTCTAGATTTTCTTTTCATTTTCTCTCATTTCTTTTTTTTTTTTTTTTTTTGGGTTTAGGTCTGAACCGGGCCGAACCGGCCCGGTTCAGGACCACTGTTCATCATCTTCTTCAATGTGCCTCTGCTGTATTTTTTTTTCTTCGATTGAGATTTGCTCCCAACCCAATCCCAATCGACTTGGAATCTCCAGTCCTCGACAGTCCTCGACAGGGAGGCAACTTTCCCATTCGCCATAGCCGAACCTCACCAACCACCTCCAATATAGTAACCCAACGACAATCAACAACTACAACAACACAACAACACACACTCACTTTGGCGTCATTGATGTCACGAATTCCTTGAGCTCCTCTGTCACCCTCTCCCTCTTCCTCCTCTCCCTCTCGGCTCTCTCTATTCTCATCTTATCTAGAAGAAGGCAGTTGATTGGAAGGAAAAGACCAAAATACCCTTCTAATTTTATCTCATCCTTAACGACCTCACTACCCTTAATGATAATTTTAAATTTTTCTGATTTATTATATATATATTTATATATACTAATATATATATATATATTTATCGATATAATGCGCCTAAAATTTCGGTTAGCATGCCAACGAGAACTCTCGGGCGTGCACACCACCGTACGTCCTACGCGTGTCACTCGTGACCCCGTGCATCACTCTGTGCCTGACCATTCACTCTTTACTTATTAATTTTCCATTTTAATATATATTTATATATAACCATAATATATATAAATATATATTTATACCAATTATTATGCTTATAATTACGTAATTTACGCCAACGAGTACACTCGGGCATCAACGCTATCACGTGTCTTATATGTGTCCTCTTTGACCCATACATGGTATTAGACATTCCCTCATTGGTTCGATTATTTATTTACATATTCTAATACACACCAAACAAACACACTACATCACACAATTCCACTCACACGTTAATCGAGACAAACCAGGCTTAATCACGAGCCTAACTCAAATTAACTATTATTCAGATTAACACTAATCACCTGCTTAAAGTAATGGGTCGTTACAGTCTCCCCAATTTAGCAACAATTTCGTCCTCGAAATTAAGGGTACGTACAAGTCACCAATAATTTCGAAGAGTAATGGGGTTCATCATTCCATTATAATTCCCATTCCTTGCTTGTCTAGTGTATGTAATTACACCATCATAATACTAGCACCAATCTTATCTCAGCTTTACTTTGAAGAATAAATGTAACCAAATTACCATTTCATTATTCTTTTTCAGTTTAATGAAATGTGAATTACACTATTCCATTAATTTCACTTAATCCAAATCTCTATAGCCTGTTCATAGGTGAGATTCTAAAAAGATCTCATTTATCTTTTGATACCTCCAATAAACTATGATATTTGTCTCATTTTTCTCTTTTTCTTAAGAATTGTTGTAGCTCAAGCATTGACGAGTCTACTAAGGATCATCAGTATCTTGTTTTCTACCTCCGTTCATCTCATGATTGAACGTCAAGGTCGACAATCATCATGTCTTCTGCCTCTGTCCACCATAAATGAACAGCAAGGTCAACATATGTATGTCTCCTACCTCCATTCCACCAATCGGTGAATGGCAAGGTCAACCACACAATATTCTCATCATTTTCTTTCGATACTTGCTTGAAACTTATAGATTTCGTCAATTTATATACTATAAATTTATCCTTATAATATTTTTTTCCTTTTTATTGTAGTTATACATTACCTAGTCTGCTCTATTTCCTCTGTGTAGTTCTTTATTACTTCATTCATTGTAGTACAATACTCTCATTCTTATCTCTCACCTCTATGGTAGAATAAGAAAAACGTACTTCATTCTATAACCCCTCGGATTACTAAGATCATTAGAGAACTCACACAGTTAAATTGATTTTTTCAGTGATTATCATGATGAAACACAAGCTCAATCATACTCGTTGAATTAAGATTAATAACACAATCTCTTCGTCAACACGAAGGAAATATATTGTACCGAGATTGAGACTGGTTTTCATTTTATATCAATAACTTCTTCCCTCAATGGAAACAAGTCTCGGATCTCTATTCGGAATATTTTTAATATCATACCATCTCACATCTACCATACAACTGTTTCGCTTAATCTTTTCGAGCATAACATATGCCTTCACTGATAAGAATCATGCAGACTAGATTCTCTCATTGACTATAATCCATTGTGCTGACGTGTATTACACATTACAAAATGTATAATCGTATTTCGTTTCTCTTATCAGGTATAAACAATAATCTACCTAACTCTTTAGGTTTCACTACTCAATATCACATATTGAATCTGTCTCATCTCTCCTTATAATCTCTCTATATATCATCATCTCAACCCATTTATAATTCGTTCATATACCCAAATATGGTATGACATTACATATATCAATTATATAAAAAGATTCCTGAGATATTCATAAGCATTTTTGCCTAACCGGAACCTTAATCAAATTTTCATTTCAAAATATAATACGTTCAACACAATTTCCATTAAAACATCTAATATAGATACTACTCATTCATAATCAATCTCTAACACATTGAGTAGTTCCAATTATATTTCTTAATCAATCCCATCACCCTTTAATTCATTCATTTACTGAGTTTAGTCTCATTCTGAACTCCAAAGAAATGACAGGTAATTATCAATTCCAACCTCTCAATTGATGATATGCCTGCGCAGGACTTCTCTTATTCATCCATTTAATCTATTTCTCTAATGAGATAATATTGAGAAGTTCCTATTATAATTACACCTCTTGCCCCTTTCTTCTATTAAAGTATTGACCATCGTCAATCACCTTAAATGGATAATTCCTCAGAGTGTATATATCATTTTTTTTCCATTACAGTGACTAATTACCTCTCAATTTATTTCACTCAGGCATAAATATACTTTTCATACTCTCATATTTTGAAGCTTTCTCAATTCACATTTCACCAGTTTCACTGGTTCTCCACAATTTTCATCTATCATTTAGTGATTCCCTAAGATCTTTCAATCTTAGGAATAATTAAACGACATTCATACCCTTCAAACCTTTATACATGATACAACTGTACTTTAAAACCTCTTAATGAATGAATGAACTTGCATGTTCTATCTAATCAACTGAATTTATACTAATACTGGGATCCTCATCCCTATATTATCATATTTAAGTCTTTCCTCTAATACTTATTCTTGCAATTCATTCAATCCATCATTTGAAATGCATATTTTCAATTCTTCATTATCAGTTGATACCTTCTAATAGTTTTGTACTTTTACCAACACCATTATTTCATATTAGTTCCTTATGAACTATATTAAATGTATTTACTACAATCTCTTACTTTATTGTGTCAACAGACAACTACTTATTAGGCACCAAGGCTAAAAGCACTATTCAATATCATGGCCATGAGAAGCACTAAGTAACAAGTCTCCAGCAAGCAACAATGCATGTTCTTCATCTCTATTGGCTGCTGCCTACTTGGAAGAAAGGAACCGAGTAAAACTAGTTCCAAATTTCCTTCATCACTAGCAATAGCACCATGAACTGTGATTAACTTGGCTCCATCAGGAAGTTCCCCTCAGCCTAAAATGAGCAAGGAAAAAAGCCAAAAGGTAACTCATAGAAAGAAATATATAAATAAAAATATGAGAAAAAAGAACCATCTGATCTACATGCTATCCTGAAATTTTTTTAAGAATCCCACATTTATATAACAATTAGTTCTTATACTCTTAAGAAATTGCTAAGCAAGTCCCCTTGTCATGCTAGGCAATGCCTAGACAAAACCAGGAGACAAGAAAAAAAGTTAAATACTTCATAATTGTACAAAAATTTTACAAACAAATTCAACAATTTTTACATTTTTAAAGAGGCACTTCCACAGTTCCACCATACTCAACGGGTGTGGTGGAGTGGCATTGGAGCGAGTGTTAAGGCGTTGGCTGAGGCAGAGGTGTAGTGTTTGAGTCATGGTAGCTTCATCATTTCTTCGAGTTGTCTACCAAGTTATGGGGTTGCGCCAAACTTGCCCCCCATGGGATTAGTCAAACCAAGGTTTGGATGCCTATGGTTCTAAAAAAAAAGAGGCATTTCCACTTTTACATTAATCCATGTGCCAATGTTATATTCACCGATTATTAAGTGGTATCATATTCTTAGAATCTGTAAAACAAAAGTAAATAAATAATAAAAATATGGCTATCTAGAGACTACTAAGTAGTTTAAGGTGAGAATTCCTAGGTCACGACTTAACATATTCTGATTAAAAAACAACTAACTTTTTTTTAGTGTTTCTAAACATAACAAAGATGCAAAGAAAGAAAATGTCATCTAAGAAATTAAGATAGTGTTTGGTTCAAAGAAATGCATCAAAGAAAGGTTGAAAAAGTATAACAACTTTTTCAAATAGATATGGAACTTTATCATACATTTGTTAGTGCAATTTCTTTTAAGAAAATGGTGAAAAAAAATTCTAGTGCATAAGGTGAAATGCGAAATTTTACAAAATTTCCTGGCAACCAGGAAAGAAATCAAACATCATCCGTGAATAACTTACTTCGTCATGGTTGGCGATCATGCCTACCTGGACAGTTTCCATAAGGTGGAGAACAACTGGAAGAACTTGCCTCCTAGCAATTAAAAAAAAAGATTATAAGCATCCACAGTCAAACAATTTGCACTCAAACAACTTGCAAAGTAAGAAAAGAAAAGTGTAAAGTAACTACGGATGTTCCTTCTACAAGTAGCAAATAAGCTCATTTTAGTAGTAAAACAGGAAAAGTGTAAAGTAACCCAGATAATAAAATGCAAGAATCAACAAATTAACCCAAAAGAGGGTATGATCGAAAGATTAAAGCACTAGCCGATTCTTTTAGAACAATAAAGGAAGAAATTGTAGAAATGCTGATACATTTTTTTTTTGGGTTGGGGTATGTTTGAGAAATTGAAATCATGAGAGACAAAGAACAAAAGATTGAGGTAGTTGGAACATGCGTGAAGCACAAAAACTTACCTCTTATAGTTGATCGACAAGGAGAGGGGCTCTGGTGTGGGATAGCGAGCGTTGGAGGAGATAGGAACAAAGACATTGACAACTCCAATAATAGCGGCGTTGGTGAGATGGAATGAGGCTCTAGCAGGCAAAAGGCGCGGGATGAGAGGGGATGAGAGCTCCAGCAGTGGTATTGACGCGAGGCGAGAGGGGACGAGGGCTCCAGCGGTGACGATGATGGAGGCGAATAGGATAGAGAGGGGAACGCGAAAAGCGGGAAAGCAGAGAGACATGAACAGAAAATGAAAGCAATTGAAGGCGCAAAAGAGAGATGAAAGCGAAGAGGGAGAGGAATGAGCGACGAAAGGGTTAGGGCAGAGAAATGAATGCGAGAACGAATGAGAGAAGTGAAGCAACTGTGTGGAGGATAAAAATGGAAAAGTTACGGTTTCGATGCCATTAACGGAGGCGAAAGGGAACAAATGGTTAGGCCTCTGGAGGGGGAGTCGAACAGATGGTGTCAAACAGAGGGGGTGTTGAGTTAAGGTTGTGTGCGATGAGGAGGAGAATAACGTGTGGGTCGAGTTTTAATCAAATTTTGGCATGAATCTCGAGGCATGCTACAATGCATATGGGCTTGTCGATTTTGGCGGGGAATTTGGCACTAATATTTTAGCAATGGATTTAATTCCGTTGCTAAATTTTGTCTCTGATTGGTCAATCACTGTAACGGCCCGAATTTAATTCGTCGTTATTAATGATGTGTTTGCAGATGTGGCAGACAACTCAGATACTTGTGGGACCCGTTGATAGGGCAGGACGCGCCTAGAGCTAGGTAAATAGTGAATTTTTGTGCTATTGTGCTTTAATTTGTGATGTTTATTGGTAAATAGGTTATTGGCATCGCGATGTGTGTTAGTTACTATTTTATGGACGTGTGAGGTTGTGTGACAGACATTTGTCCCGAATAGCGTGTAAAAATGGGAATCGGGTAGCAAATGATAGTGCACTAGGTCGAGGATTAAATACACACAATAAATGGTAAAATTCATTAAATAATTAATTAAATAACACCATATACGCGTTCGTGGCGCAAGAGTACGTGGGGGGACGCGAGGTTGTAGTGTGGAGCCGGGTATCGGAATGCCCAAAGACCGATGCTTGTAACTAGAATAAGATTAAGGACCAAGTGTGGGTCAAGTGTGTCACAAATTGTGGACTTGTTGAACGCATCTCAGCCCTTAAATGAAGCCTTGTGATGGGCGTGTGTGTTAAGATGAAGCCCAAAATATCAACTCTCACCAACTTTTCTCTCTCCACTCATTATGAAATCCGAAAATGGTGGTGGTGTGGAGGGTTTGATGAAGTTTGAGTGGTGAATTGGAGCTCAAAAACTCGAGGAAAATGAAAGTTAGATCTTTGATCCACATCTCTTTCTCTACGTTTCGAGGTAATTTTCTTGGGTGTTGACGTGGGTTTCGGGAATCGAATTGAGCACACCGGTTATGAAAGGCGTTGCTATGGATTTTTGGTGATTTTTTTGTTATTGGTATTGGTTTTGTTGAGGTTGTTGGTGTTGATATGAAATTTTGGAACAAAACCAGGTTTTTAATAGTTTTTGTAAAGGTTTTGATTTTGGACAAATTTCGTCAAGGAGTTTCGATGGGAAATGGTTCATTGGTGTTTTTATGCGATGTTTAGACGAGTGCAGAGCGCGGTGACGAGCCGAGGGGTTTGAAAAACCCAGAAAACCCCCTCTACCGAAGACACCGTTAGGCGCGCCGTAAGCTCACGATGCCACTCTCGTGTCTTGGGCAGAGGTGAAATTTAAGAAATTGTGAAACACATTTTGGGAGAGGCCGTGGGAGGAGACAACATGATGATGTGGTCACGGCGCCAAGGACGTCACGAAGACGCTGGACAGGGTTGAACTTGGCAGTGTCTTAGGCAGTTTTGAACTAAAATTTTTTTAAAAAATTTACCAATTGGGTTTTGAATTAGGGACCTTTATGGCCTATTAGGGTGTTCAAATGATGAATTGATCAATGATTTGGGTATTTAATTGGGATTTCTAAGGTTTAGGAATAATTCAATTTATCGGGAATTAATGGTTTTAGGTGGAATTGCGGAGATTGGACACACGTTGTGAGCGTGATTTGGTGATGTTTGAGGTTAGTTGGAGTGCGGTTTGAGGTGTTTAATATCCTAACTGAAATTACTTGAGTATTTACTTGTTTTGGCATTTTGAATTCAATTTCTTTCATTTCAATATTCTACTCAAGTTATGGTTATATGGGCAGACGTTGAGCTGGGTTCCCCCCATTCCATTCTAGTGTGTACGTCCAGTATACCATACCACGTGTGTCAGGGAAACTCGGTGAATAGTTCAACCTGGGAATCGCGTCGGGACACGTGTGGGTGCGTTGTAGGTACCTCGCCGACCACCTAGCGGATCCAGATGCTGGCCCTGGTTGAGTCGGACTCGCCGACAATATTTTGTGGAAGAGTCCGAATTATAGTGGTTGTCTGACCCTAGGGGCTAGGAACACACTTTGAGTTTTTCCTATTATCTATTCATGCGATGAGCACAGTTGCTTGTATTTATTTCCGCATGTTTATTTAATAGCTTTATTTAGATTCCAATTTTTACTTTCAGTATTGCTCATTTAATTTTCTTGGGAATACTCACTCTGGACTCGTCATCTGCCTTTTGTGATGGCTTGAGTGCAGATTCTAGTACGAGCAGGGGCAAGGGCAAGCTACCAAAGTACTGTTGATTAGAGATTCATAACCTGACTCCTACATTTGTATTATATATATTTTGTTTCATTTTGGGAATGGGGATTGTGAGATACTCTAAGATACCTTGTATATATTGATCTTTTTGTGAATTCAGAGGTATTTATGGTTATATTTGGGCTTTCCGCACTAGGTTTATGGTTTATGTCGCACATTTATAGTATCATTATCCGAATAAATGTGTTAGCAAGGCTTCCGCTGTGTTGAATTGAGGATTTTATGATGATTTAACTTATGATTTGACTTCAATACAACTAAATCAGTAAACTGACAATTTATAAGGTTTAAAAAGATAAAATGGAGGATATAATTCAATGTAGAGCAAAGTTGTCGCTGGTAAGATAGACTGTGAGTCCACATTGGCTCCCGTGGTGGTCTATTTGGAAAATAGGCCGTTACAATCACTTTCTCACCATGGTCCGTTTGTATTCCGTTTCTATTTAGCATCAGAATAAGATTTTGTTGCTATTTCCATTACTAATTCATTGTTTTTTTGTAGTGTTATATATATATATCTTTTTCATCTGATTTTATGCATATCCCGAGGACGATCTCAGGGTCCTCAGTCCAACCATTCCACTTACCACCCCAGCTAACATACATAGGCGACTCACTTCGGGACCCCTCCACATGCACACCTTTTAACACAAGTTTTCTCAACATTTTCGAACTCGCCTTGCAACACGACTCGCACCACCGTGTATCGAAGGACCCACCAAGGTACTGAACATGTTACCCAACATTTTATTATTATATTTTAATGTGTTTTGTCAGTGTTTTAATCACATTTGTCCCTGGACAGCTAAATACCTAACCATCGTTCGCCCCATCACATGTAAAACACGTTCTTCGAGACGAACCTATTTCTCTGCATTAATGCGCACCCTCCAACGTTCTCACACGTTTGAGACATTGGAATTTAAATTCAGGTAAATAGAATAATAATACAAACACTGAATAAAAATAACATATCTCGGTGTCAACGACCGATAATTGTTCACATGTATTACGGCAAAGGTCCACATACGACCTAAAATGACACGTGACATGAGTTAGATTTTAGGATCGTTACAATGTCCCCTTCAAAACCTCCCCATTTTCATCCACCACAATTTTTTCCTTAACAATTTTCGCACCTTCACTAGCTTTCATTTTCCAACTCTTTAGACATCGCCCCTATAAGAACCATACCTCTCACACTCATATTCAACCTTCCCCGACGACGACCATCGCCCCCCGCATCAGAGCCTTTCATGACAATGACGAATACTTTACTAGTTCCTTACATTTTAACACATTTGATCGCCTCAACCCTACTTCCAAATGTCATGTCTGTCTTGAAGTCGTTATTGTAGCCAAAATACTTAAAAGAGCAAGAATTTTCCTGCAAGATGGTAAGTTATTAGACCTTGATTCAAGTACAATAAAAGATTACAAAACAAACGCTGAAAATAGATTGTTAGGTCAACAATGACCGACTAAAACTATTATGTTTGGTAATGAGTAATCGAAAATATAAGTGCCGATCGGCCAATATGTATCGAACATTTGATAGGTCTTTCTTCACCGAACCGACTCTAAATTCTTTAAACAATTTTTTTCGGTCCCTATGGACTGATCAAAGTTCATTAGATCGGCCTTGCTTGCCGAACTAGAGGGCAGAAACCTAAGTCTTAATACGAAAGAAAAAATGAAGAGTGATTCAAAACACATTAAATACCTCTCCATCTTGCACATCCGCATCTCCTACAACTTCTTCCTTCATCTTTTATGGTAAATACCCACCAAACAACGCAAACAAACAAAGACCTAGCAAAACACTAAAATTTGTTAAAACCATTTCAAATGCTTACCAAAAATAGTGCAACTTAAACATTTTCCAGCAACAATAACGACGAAATGGACTCTTACGATGGTAGAGGCCTTTGAATTCGTGAGTTCACGTCGTCGGTGGTCAAAGTTGAAGCTTGAACTTTAAGCTTCCTTTGTGGGGTGCACACGTCTTGAGCAGGATAGGGTATGTGAGAAATTGTGGGACTGGTGAGGGGTAAAGAGGTTATTTCATATGGGGAAATTGAGTTACTGGTTTGCACATAGTCGGGCCGATATATATATATGTCCTGCATTACACTGAAATAAATCTGAGTACACCATGAATGCCCCTTTAAATGTATAATTAAGTGAGATTTGCTAGAGAATTAAGATAGAGAGCGAAAATGTGAGTTTTATACTTTGGAGAGGAAGAGCAGCAAGTGAGCTCTTATAAATTAGACTTTGACAGAATCCATCGATCAAGGTTGTAATCTTTACCTTGCTAAAAAGGTAAAGTTGGAGGAGGTAGTCGCAAGTTGGACTCGTGTTGGAGTCACTAATCAAAAAAAAAAAAAAAAAAAATGCTAACTGGCTCATACATGTTTCTAGATGTCTGAAATTATACCCAATTAATTAAAAAAAAAAAGAAAAAACTCGAGACCAATTTGTGCTAAATGGTTTGAACTAAACGTTACACTAGCAAATCTTTTTGCACCCGAGCACATCCTACATGCATGACAAAAAAACCAAATAGCATAACCTACCCATTGTAGCACATCAATATTGCATGACAAGAAAACGAAATAATAACCTAATGCACTCTGAAGCACATCCAATATGCATGACGAAATAACATTACCTAATGCATAATTAAGCTCTTGGTATGATTTAAAAAAAAGGGAAAAGAAAAGCGATTTAACCTTTGCTAAGGAAAAAACAGGTGAAGGGGATAAAAATGCTTTTATGTTGCAAATGTAATGTGGGTTTGAAATTGAGTTGCAAAAGTGTGATTTTTTATAATTAATATTTATAATGAAGTTGTTTTCAAAAAATATATATATTTATCATGAAATTGAATTTTGATGGCTTAAACCTTAAAAATATACAAGGTGTGAATGTAAGAACACACACACATATACAGGTAATAATTAAAACATAGATTCCCTCTTTTTTCTTTAGGAAAAAAACTTAATTAATAGCCGACATTGGTTGACTAAGATGAAGTAAATTAATTTGTACCTTGAAAAAATAAGTAAATTAATTTGTAAGCTCTTTTTGGTGCACATGATCATTGTTTAATGAAGTATATATATCACACCTCCACTCCAATAGTAAGCCTTAGCTTGTCCTTGTTCTCAATTAGTCCTTATTTTTTCTTGCCTACTGTCAGTTTCCATAATTCCATTAATCTTCATTTCTTAAGTTGTTGTTTTTTATTTTTTATTTCTTTTGTTTTGTTTTTTTTTCTTTTATCAGATGTTTGTTTATTTAATTTTGGGGACCTATTCTTGGACTTGTACTCATTAACTTCAATAGTGCATGCATGTTAATTTTGAATATACTAAGGCTTTAAGGCTTTAGTTTGAGACTGGTGAGTTCTTTAAAATGTCAATTATTAAGGCTAGAGATGCAGATGGGACGGGGAATCTCTATTCCCCGCTGGGATCCACCCCGATGGAGCGAGAATTCCTCGCCAACTATCCCCTATGGGACGGGGGACGGGGGATTTCACCCCCACCATGCGAGGTGGGGCGGGGTGGTATTACTCGTCACCCCATGGGGATTCCCCACCCCGCCTTAATATGGAGATTCCCCAGGAGGTATGTAACTAAGTCTATCAACTCTAAACAAATACAACTAAGTCTATAAAAAAACTAATATAACTTGAAATTTATATATAATAATGTAAGTATATTATTTTTTATTTTTTATTTTTTATTTTTTGGTAGGAACACGACCCAAAAAAATGGGTCGAAAATTATACTGTGCTATTGCACTTATCTTGTGTTAACAAGAGAGAAATACAATGTAGCTCTATGTCTAATCTATGAGCTCCATACTACAATCCGAGCGCATTCTTCGCTAGAAAGTCTGCACAAGCATTAGTATATCTAGGGATATATCTAATGTAGCTACCTTCCATTTGATGAAGAGTCCATTAAATCTCCTCGATCTGGTAGTCCATGAAAACTAAAGTATGGCGAGGATCCAT
The DNA here is from genome assembly GCA_039657345.1 of Stephania japonica. Classification (NCBI taxonomy): domain Eukaryota; kingdom Viridiplantae; phylum Streptophyta; class Magnoliopsida; order Ranunculales; family Menispermaceae; genus Stephania; species Stephania japonica. Next base: position 43,328,760 of record CM077560.1, on the reverse strand, counting down.
GAGCAAAACAGCTTCTAATGAGTTTGTCTCGATCACCACCTTAGTGATCCTTTCTCTATAACGCCCAAATTTCTACTAATAAAGGTGGACAACTACCCAACTTGGCTTGGAAACCAGAGATAACCTTTCCTCTGTCATCTCATAATAGCCCTGCAACGGATGAGCATGCGAGATTGTTTGTTACTGCCCTATCACAATTTAGTTTTGCCCAACCTTCATCTGATTTCTTCCATTGTGTTTCCCTCTTAGTTTGCCTTTCAAGACCAGCAGTGCATGTTTGAACGCCACATCTAATGATCTCATCTGTTCTATCTCGAGCTTGAGAACTCACCTCTATAACTAATGCCTGGATATCCTTAAAGAAAAACTTGTTTCGTGTGAACCAAAGAACCTAAAACGGGAACACCAAACAGAGTCTTCTAAGAAGAGGCACCTTCTTTCAGATTAGAGTCCAACCATTTTCTTTGGCTATCACTAAAGTAGTTAGAACTCTGTCAGAACTCTGTCTTCCCATTAAGAGCTTATCCCATACCGTCCTTGCTATAGGGCAGTTCCTAAGGGCGTGAAGAACTAACTCTGATTCTGCATTACGTCTCCTACAAACATCGGAGGTATTAATTTGGCATTTACAACACAACATGTTAGTAGGGAGGCGATCATGTATAGCCAACCATAGAAAAGTCTTGCTTCTCTACGGGCCCTCCCAATCCCACATGACCTCTAGCTTGTATCATCAGATTGGATATCTTCATTGGCGATTCACTCATAAGCTTCTTAACTGAAAACTTCCCAGACTTGTTGTACATCCAGGAGACCCTGTCCATTCATTTGCTACTATTAGGGTGAGCAGTGACCAAGATGTTGTTGTACATCTCATTAGGTAGAATCTGTGCAAGCTTCGAGAGGTCCCAACTTCCTGATGTTGTGGTATAATGAGCCACCTTCTACTCTACGTCCCTGTCGAAAAGTGAAGTAGTAGCATAGGGTAGGAGAGAGTCCACGTTTTCCATCCACTTCTCCTTCCAGAATAAAGTTCCCTATCCATCTCAATTATCTTAGTACGACCTTACTTGAAGAGAGGCCAAGATTGACATATATTCCTCCATACCAACGAGTAGGGCGCCCAGTTCTCAATGAAGGTTCCTCATTTGTAAAATATTTAAGTATATTATTTAAAGTATTTAAAATATGTGAAGAAAGAGATTTTAATGATTAAATTTTTTTATCTATGATTTATTTAATATTTTTTTTAGAGATGGGGGTGAAAAATTCTCCAGTGGGAAATTTTAAGCGGATAATCCCCGCCCCACCAAAAGTAGAGATGGAAGTGGGGATTGCATTCCTCGCCCCGAACTCTCCCCACCTGCATCCCTAATTAAGCCTCTCAATCTTTTCAGATTAACACCAAAACTTATAAGCCTTTTGTCTAATCGATGTAACATTATTATTGTAACTCCAACAATTAAAAAGTTATTGCATCTTTATTTTACTTTATTTATTCTCTCCATGTGTATGATGCCGAAGGCTACAATTTTTTTTTGGCGAAATATATTGTTTGGTCCCTGAACTTTGTTAATTTGGTCCTTATTTATTTATTTTGTTTAGATTGATCCTCAAATCTTGATTCGTTAACATTTGGTCTCTAAAATTTTATTTTTATTTTTAGTTTTTTTTGGTGCATCAACTTCTAAACTTTTATCATTACCACATTTAGTTCTTCTATGAAATAGAACTAACAAATACCTATAATGTGGGGAAGGGGATGTCTATCCTATGTGGATTCATGGATTGGTGCTTTGTCATAGATATAGGGAGGATGTCTATCCTATGTGGCATTAGATAACACATATTCAAACCCCAAAATAGTCTCCAATGAACAATGGATTTAGATCATATATTGAGATTTTTTTGCCTTTTATTTTATTTTATATGAAATGAGACTTTTGTTTTATTTTTTTATTTAATTTCTATAACAAACAGTAATGATGTGACAATGGAGATAATATCTATCACAATGTCTAGTAGTAGACATTAGGGTAGATACCCTCTACTTTGATTCCCTGTCACATCAACTAGACTATCAAAATCTATAGTAACATTGGAGAGCACTTTTTGAGTTTAATGTGGATTCTATCCTAGGTGGATCCATTTTCACCTTAATCCATGATACCATTGGAGATGCCCTAACAATCAAAGTCTTGGGAGCAATTAATAACTCTAAAGTTTAGGGACGAAATGATGCATTTTTTCTTTAATTCGTCACCCTATTCCTTACTTTCTTTATCTCCAAAAGTTATGAAATTAATCGGATAAACATTACAAAAAAAGCCAAAATAGCGACAACAATTAGCGGCGGGGATTAGCCCGCTAAATTGCGACAGAGTTGGGACGAGATTACGACGAAGTCTAATTTTGACTAATTTGACCATTTTGCGGCGGGATTGCGACAAGACTGTAACGACTCGAAAAATATGTTATGGCTGTGTGATGACATGTACAATCTATTTATACTTGTGTCTGTGTGACATGATGGTGACGTTGATTTACGAATAGAGTTCACCTAGGAAAACGTGTTGAGCGAGTATCGAACAGACGAAATACGGGTTCACGGGTTTAGAAAATGATTTTTTGTAAATGACTGAAATAAAATATGATAATTAAATTAAAAAGGGAATATATTCGGATCGCTAGTATTTTTATTCGCACGCTACGGTGTGAGTCGTGGTGCATGTCGAACGCTGAAACACCCGTGAAAGGCCAATTATTGGATTGATTTGAAAGTCAAAAAATCAAGTCAACTAAAAGTCACTCATTGGAGTAACACAAGTGTTGGGATGGACTCAAGGAAAGCCATAGGATGGTCCTAGGGATGACCATGTGGGATGAGATGAAAGTTTAACTATAAAAGCTAAGAAATTGGCCAAATCCGAAAACGGAGTTTGGGGAGAGGGTTTTAATGCTTTTTAAAGGTAGCTGAAGGTCGGGGATCGACCAACGACATAAATAAAGGTAAGATCTCACTCCCTAGCTCAATTCTCGTCGATTTAACAGTAATTTCGTGGGTTTTCGTCACGATATTTGGACATCGGGTTGGTGCACTAGATTCTCTAGTTTTTATGGTGATTGAAAGTTGTTGTTGATCAAGTATGGAGTGTTGTTTATGGTATTTGAGGTTGTAGAGAAAAGTGTGGTGTTTTCGTGATATTTGGTATTTTTGGGATTTAATTGGGAAATTGGTTTTTATGGACGTGTTTGTATGATTTGATGATGGTTTTTTATTGTGATCGAGGTCCCTATGATGTTGGGATAGGCTTGGAACACGACGACGTGAGCCGAGGTTTTGAAAACCATAGTATTCAAAATCTGCATGAGACGCCGCCAGGGGCGCCGACATCGGTCACGACGTCAAGGACAGGGACACCCCTTTCCCCACGTTTTAAGTGACGTTGCAGGGTATTGACCCCCACGACATCTCGAGCAGTTTTGAACTTAAATTTTTAAAAGTTTTTGAAAATATTGAGGATTTTCTCGGGTATCTAAATGGGTTCAAATGCAATAAAAAACTCAGGGAATCGACCCAAAATAGCTGAAATGAGGAAAATTTTGGAAAATGGGGAAAGTAATGGGTATTAAATTAAATGAAAAAAATGACTATAACGCAACCAAATTGAATCTGAATGAATGCCAAGGACTTAGTGGACTAGTGACGAGGGTACGAGATCGGTTTGGTGACATGTGAGAGCCGCGAGCACGAAGTTTTGCGTGGTATTTGTGAGTAAAACCAACCAGAGTAATAATATAATTTCATTTGTGCTTTTATTTGGCTGTTATCGTTGTTGAGCGGTATTTCTTTATGAAATATAATTTCTCAAATTACGTTTTTGAAATATATCCTTGGTGGATTATTGGCTTTGTTTTCCTTGGATTCTATAATGAGTGGTTTTTGGGTCTCAGTGGGCAATATGGTGGTCATGGGTGCGGTGGAACTGCTGTGTGATCTCTTTCACCACTGTGACTACACGGATGTTTGGACTTGCCTAAACCCACATTTTAGGGTTGGGAGTCAAACCAGTAGTTCGACTGTGTGTGTGCTACTGAGGGGTGACTCATTCTAAACTGGCCAGTGGTTTGTTTAAGTCCAGGATCTGTCTTAGAAGTCAGGTTGTTTTACTGTGTGTGGCAACCAGATGGACTTGGAACACTTAAATGCTTCTTGCTTTGTGCTCTTGACACTCATTTACCATTAATATCTCAGTGATTTACTTATCATGCAATATTTTATTATCTTTATAAAATCCATGCATGATAGTTGCTTAGCCGTTTATTTACATTTGAAATTACGTTAAGACTCCATTTGGCTGTTATCGTTACTCTTTCTGTACTCACCGTCCTTTTTATGATGGTGGTTGCAGCTCCGTCAACCTACAGGATAGACAAGGGCAAAGGACCGATGACAGACAACTTTTGTTGAGGAAATCGAGGAGACCTCCTCTCGTCCACTGAGTAGGTTGATTGTATTATGTATTTATATGTTTTTTATCACATTGGGTTTATAGGTTTGTGAGAGATCTTGGGATGTGTATACAATGTGATTTACTCTCCTATGACTTGATATGTGATGATGGTATACATATGCAGGGTTTTCACACTCTAGGTTGTCCTGACTTGTGTCTTGGAAATATTTTAGTTAGTTTGAGGTTTTAAATTGCTTCCACTGTACCCTGATAACTCACTAATTTGAATAACTCACTTAAATAGTTATAATAATGTCTAATTAATGGATAATGGTAAGGAAGGTTGACTAGGTTTGCTTTGACTTTGCGAAGTTTGTTTGGGGGTATACATAAGTCTAGGCTGGGTGGGGACCCAATTTAAGGTTGTGAAACTGGGGCCATCATAGAGACTTAGTGACAGGGTACCCTATCGCTATTTGACGGGGGAAACGAGGAACATTTATTTACACGATCTCTCATAAACTCTCGAGACCCACCTCCCAACTTGCCTCCCTCCCCCCATCCCAACAAACTCTCTCTTCTTCCTTGTTCATGTTGCTCTCCCCAACTCTCGTCTCTCCTTCTCTCTCTATCTATCTATCTATCTATCTATCTATCTATCTCTCTCTCTCTCTCTCTCTCCCTTTGTGTGGCCACTACCTAGATCCACCACCGCGCAGCTCGACTTCCCTCTCCATCTCCCCCGTTCCACCATCGTCTAGCTCGGCCTCCCTCTCCATCTAGACCATTGCCCATATCACCATAGCCGGTCGACGCCATCACTAAAGCTGGTCGACACCATCTATTCACCAACCCTAGCTGTAACGGCTCAATTTAAAATTGCCGTTAATTATGACGTCATTGCAGATGTGGATGTCGGCGAGGACGATCGTGGGTCTCACAGCGAGGTCGTAACACCCTCGAACTAGGTATACAGTCTGTTTTGTATGCTTTTGTGGTAAATTGTGATGAAAACATTCTAATTAGTTAGATTTCATTACAATATGTGTGTTAATGTAGTTTATTGACGAGTGAGGAATTGTCTCGGGGTGCGTGCGGACACGGGGCACGGGGTACCAGGTAGTCGGGAGACTAGTGTGGTCTTATCCACAAATTTTGAAAAATTATTGAATATGTTAGATAATTGATATAAGCTAAATCAATTGGAAATCAATAAGTCCTATAGTTAAGGTGGATAAAACAACAACCGTGGGATGATTCTTGGGATGCACAATAGAGAGAATTGAGGTGTCAAGTGTCAAGATAAGGAGTATGGAGTTGGAGTGACACAGGGTGATCAGGAACCCGTGGATTATTCTCGAGATTTGTACACACACTTGATCAAATGCCAAGTATATATATACATGTTTTGAAAATGGATTTTGATGATTCTTGGATTTTGATGTTTAAACTTGATGAATTTGTGTTTAAATGGTGATTCTGGGGTGGATGATGGTTTTTAGAGATGTTGGAACCAAAAGAATGAGTGTATGAAGTGGTTTGGAATGTGAATTTTTGAATTGAAATTTCTGGATAGAGCGCGATTAGCGCGCTAATGGATGGACCTAGCGCGCTAATTGCCCTATGGAAAATGATGATGAATAGTGACGCAGATGAATTACCACGCTAATTCATCTCATTAGCGCACTAATAGTTCACTGGAATCTGAAAAATTGGAAAATAAGAAAATGAGCCTAACTAATAATTTAACCCAATTAATTGATTAATAACCATCACAAATGAATTCCAGGAGTCTTGGAATAGTAATTGGAGTAGGGGGTTAGTCAGAAATCAGATCGGGAGTGATATCGGGGATTTGGAAGTATTGAGTCGAGGGTTTGATTTGTGGAACGAGGAGTGTGTATTGAGGTGTGTAGTATCCCAATTGAACTTCACTTTAAGTATTTACCATTTGACTTATTTGAATTCAGTTCTATTTATTCTTTACTCCATTTCATTATTGCTTTACGGTGGTTGAGTACTCTCACTGGTGACTTTACTTAGTGGAGTTACTCCTACCAGTGTCTTTACGGTGTTGAGATCACTCCCCCAGGTGCTTATTCGTTACAGCCATAGAGTCCACCAAGTCATAGCACTTGTCTAGGTACACGCCGGTGAATAGGCTACCCGGGTATGGTAGGCTTGTGTAGGTGCGTCGTGGGTCTACGTCGATCACCTAGAGGGTCCAGGGCCAACCTATTGGTGTGTTTACGAGCTGTGCCTGGGGAAAACCCGAAGTATGACTTGGTCTGATTTTTATGTGCACGTACTTTGTTTCATCACTATATTTATGCATGCGATGGTCCTTTTTACAGTTGTCTGTATTTCTTTTGTTCCGCATGTTTAAATAATAGTATTTTAAATTCCAGTATTTTTACTTCCGTAATTACTTGGTGAATTTCCTTGGGATTACTCACTCTGTACTCGTCATCTGTCTTTTTTGTGATAGCTGAGTGCAGTCCCTAGAACAAGCCGGAGAAAGGGCAAGCTTGAGGACTACATCGATTGACAGCTCTAGCCCTTCTCGTACGTATGTTTATATTTACTTGTTTTATGTTGGGTTTTGGGACTTGAGAGATAGGTTGTATATTTTGATATTTCGAGGATCTTAGATGATATGTATATGATGTACAGTTGATATGGTTTCCACTTAGGCATTTTGCTCATAATATACATGTTGAATCTTTATGTTGTTGGTAAATCTTCCGCTGCGTAAATTGTGGTGAACTGATATTAAAGGAATAAAAGTTAACTCATAACATCAAAGTTAACTGAAAATTGATTAATAATGGATAATTGGGCGTGGGACACAGCTGGCGGTGACGTGGACAGTTGTGGGCTCGCGTGGCCTCCCGTGGCAGACCAATGTGGAAATTGGGGCCGCCACACTAGCTATCTTTTTGCTCCCTTCACCAAACTTGGTCGACCTTACATTCACAAAAGCCAGTCGACCCTCCTTGCTCCCTTCCCGCCTTCACCTCGGGCAACCCCTCGGCTTCAACGTTCTCCTAGATCTACCACCACCACCGTCGATCTCGCTACCACCACCATCGCATCATCAAAGCTCTATAGAGGTACATATATTTTTTAAATATATGGTTTTTTTGATTTTTTTGTTGTTGTTACTTGTTGTTGAAGTCCTGCCATTTGTCACCCCGGCGTTGCCGCCTTACACCGCTCTCCAATGGCGCCCTCTGCCGCTCGCCAGTGTCACATTTTTCCCCCTGCAACATTCTCCTTGGCCTTGCACCGTAATAGTAGCTAGAATATGATTTTTTTGTTGATATTTTGTTGTTTTATTTTCAAAAGTTTATTGTTGTTCGAGGTGTTTGGAAATTGATTTTTGTTTGTTGCTGTTACTGTTGAATCTGTCGCCACCCCGCTACACACCGGTGTCGCTCTTTACCACTCCACCGCTCGCCTATATCTTTTAATACGATGAAAACAATGCAATTTTTCTTGTTATTATTTTGTCACTTGTTAACGAGTCTAGCGCGGGACCTCCTCGTCGCTAACCTGTTGTAGCGACGGGTATACACTCAATTAGTGACGGGATTTCCTGTCGCTAATTGGGCATTTTTTTGTCGTGAAATACTCCACCCTGTGTGATTGCACAGAAAAGGAAAATGTTCTAATGAAAATGACAAATTATGTAGGAAAATGAAATTTTCTCGCGTTTGATAGCCAAAATTTTCTTGCGAAAATGTGAGTTTACGTATAACGACACATTAAATTTATAGTTTAATATGAAATTTAAAAATTAATATATATATATATATATATTGTTGTAAATTGAATTGAGACTTGCTAGAATTAGAGAAGGAAAGTAGAAGAACTAAGAACTTCTACTACTACAAAGAGCTATAAAGAACTACAACTACAAAGTAGAAGAGGAGAAATGAGAGAGTTGAAATGAGAAGTTGTATACAACTTGGTGTGTTTTTACAATGAGGTTGGCACCTTTATATAGGCCCTTTGATGATGATGATGATAAATGTACTTAGACAATGTTTACTAGTAACACATACATCACATGTCATACAACTCTTCACAAGCAACATTGACAATACATGAAATAATGAGTACATTTGATATGGATACAAGTAAGGGCCATGCTTGATACTACCATTCAATGTAAGAGCCATGCTTGACAATGTTTAGTCATACAAAGTCTTGATCAATTGTTCATCCATATCATAACACTCCCCCTTGGATGACAATTGTTGAGAGAATGTGCCTCGTTAAAACTTCTACTAGAAAAAACCCTGTGGGAAAAAAATCTAGCAAAAGAAAAAGAGTACACATTTCTTATTAATCTTAAGATGAGTATAATATTGTTAGGATTGCCTCATTAAAAAAACCTTGCTAAGAAAACCCAATGGGATAAAACCATAGCTAAGGGAAAAAGAGTGCAATACACTAATCAATAACTCCCCCTCATGTGAACATGGGTAAAACTTGTTCAGTTTCTTCACTTGCAATGTCTTTAAGTTTACGAAAGCCAATACCATATGTAAGCCTTTTAAATGTCGTAGTTGGTAAGGCTTTTGTGAATAAATCAGCAAGATTATCGCTCGATCGGATTTGCTTGACATCAATTTCACCATTCTTCTGAAGCTCATGTGCATAAAAGAATTTTGGTGAAATATGTTTTGTTCTGTCCCCTTTTATGAATCCTTCACTTAATTGTGCAATACATGTTGCATTATCTTCATATAATATGGTTGGAAAGTCTTTTATTGAAGGCAATCCACATGATTCTTGAATATGTTCAATCATGTTTCTCAACCAAACACATTCACGACTTGCTTCATGAATTGCAAGTACTTCAGAATGATTGGAAGAAGTGGCAACCATAGTTTGTTTTACTGACTTCCATGATACAACAGTATTACCACAGGTGAATACATATCCCGTTTGAGAACGGGCCTTATGGGGATCTAATAAAAATCCAACATCAGCATAACCTTGGAGATTCAATTTTACCCCTCTCGAGTAAAATAAACCCATGTCACTTGTTCCTCGAAGATATCGAAAAATGTGTTTAACACCATTCCAATGTCTTCGAGTTGGTGAATAGCTATATCTTGCAAGTAGGTTGACAACAAAAGCAATATCGGGTCTTGTACAATTTGCAAGAAACATAAGTGCAACAATTGCACTTAAATATGGTACCTCCGGACCAATTAGCTCTTCATCACTTTCTTGAGGTTGAAATGGATCCTTATCCACTTTAAGTGATCTGACAACCATTGGAGAGCTCAATGGATGTGCCTTGTCCTTATAATTTTTTTTTAATAATTTTTCAATATAATTTGATTGATGGATAAGTACTCCACTTGAAAAATGTTCAATTTGCAAACCAAGACAAAGTCTTATTTTTCCAAGTTCTTTCATCTCGAATTCCTTTTTCAAGTATTCGGATGTTCTAACGATGTCGTCGTGGTTTCCCACTATATTTAAATCATCAACATATACAGCAATAATCACAAATCCTGTTGATGATCTTTTAATGAAGACACATGGGCAAAGCAGATTATTTACATTTCCTTCTTTCAGTAAATAATCACTAAGACGTTTGTACCACATTCGTCCGGATTGTTTCAACCCGTACAAAGACCTTTGTAATTTTATAGAATGCATGTTATGAGGTTTTGATTTTATTTCATCGGATATTACAAATCCATCAGGGATTTTCATATATATATATATATATATATATCTCACTGTCTAGAGATCCGTACAGATATGCTGTAACGACATCCATTAAATGCATATCAAGCCCTTTAGAGACTGCAAGGCTTATCAAGAACCGAAATGTGATTGCATCTATAACAGGAGAATATGTTTCCTCATAATCGATCCCAGGTCTTTGTGATAAACCTTGAGCTACAAGTCTTGCTTTGTACCTTGTAACTTCATTTTTTTCATTTCTCTTTCGTACAAATACCCATTTATATCCAATAGGCTTTACGCCATCTGGCATTTGGACAATTGGTCCAAAAACCTCTCGTTTCCTTAATGAGTTTAGCTCTGCTTGGATAGCATCTTGCCATTTTTGTCAATCAGGTCTTTTTTGACATTCGTCCACTGATCGTGGTTTTGGATCATCATCATTTTCACATATTTCAAAGGACACATTGAAAGCAAATATATCATCAGGAACAATTTTATTTCGATCCCAAATCTTACCAGAGTTTAAGTAATTTATTGAGATCTCATTACTTTCATCTTTTTCATCTTTTTCTAGAGGAAGTTGTTCCACATCAGAATCAACTTGTTCTGACAAACCCTTATCAAAGGATTCTTGTGCTTTCTCAGGAGTATTTTGATTTGTATTTATTTTTACTCCCGTTTTCCTTTTTCGAGGGATTGTATCCTTTGAACCAATCGGTCTTTCACGCTTTAAGCGTTTCGTTGGTTCTTGTGCATTTTGTTGCACAGAGCCATCAATTCTTGCAGGAGCATTTACAGCTGGAATATGTGATTTTGTCACGTGTTTTGCATCATTAAATGCATCTGGTAATTGATTTACAATTTGTTGCAAATGAATGATCTTTCGAACTTCAAGTTCACACTGATTTGTTCGTGGATCATAATGTGATAAAGTTGATGCATTCCAAGCAATTTCACGCCATTCCTTTTGAATTGACTTCTTATCTCCCCCTAATGGTGGGAAAATTGCTTCATCAAAGTGATAATCAGCAAAACGTGCAGTAAATAAATCCCCTATTAAGGGCTCAAGGTATCTTATAATGGACGATGAGTTAAATCCAACATAAATCCCAAGTTTTCGTTGTGGACCCATCTTAGTTCTATTGGGAGGTGGTATAGGAACATACACTGCACAACCAAAAATTCTTAAGTGTGAAATATTTGGTTGTTGAACTAAAATGAGTTGCATGGGGGAATGTTCATGGTATGCAGTAGGCCTAGAACGAATGATAGATGCTGCATGAAGGACTGCATATCCCCAAACTGAAGTTGATAACTTAGTTCTCATGATTAAATGTCTGGCAATTAATTGAATGCGTTTGATTAGAGATTCTGCCAAACCATTTTGGGTATGCACATGTGGAACAGAATGTTCAATGGTAATTCCTATAGACATGCAATAATTTTTAAATGCTTGAGATTGAAATTCCCGGCATTATCAAGACGGATGGTCTTGATTGGGTTGTCAGGGAATTGTGCTCTTAACTTAATGATTTGCGCTAAAAGTCTAGCAAATGCAACATTGCGGGTCGAAAGCAAACAAACATGTGACCACCTAGTTGATGCATCTATCAAAACCATGAAATATCTAAATGGTCCACAGTGAGGATGAATAGGTCCACATATGTCTCTCTGAATGCGTTCTAAGAAAACAGGGGATTCCACAACAATTTTACTTAGGGATGATTTAACTATCAATTTACCTTGAGAACAATTAGCACAATTATAATCACCAGCTGAAAATTTTTGTGACTCCTTAAAGGATGTCCATGCGAATTATTAATTATTCTTCGCATCATTGATGATCCTGGATGACCAAGCCGGTAATGCCATAAAATGAATGTCATTGGATCATTAATTTTCTTATTTAAGACGAAATTCGTTTTGACATGCCTTATATGAGTAAAATATAATCCAGAGGATAAAGCTGAGAATTTTTCTAACACTTCTTTTTTCCCATTTGAAACCAATATGACATAAAGAAATTCTCTATTATTTTCGTTCATGGTTTCAATGTGATATCCATTTTGTCGAATATCTTTAAAGTTGAGTAAATTTCTTCTGAATTTTTCAGAATATAAGGCATTGTCAACATGAATTATTGTTCCCTAGGCAACATAATATTTGCTCTTCCAGAGCCATTAATCAAATTGGAGATGCTAGATATTGTTTGAACATTAGCCTCAACTAAGTTCAAATTGGAGAAATATTCTCTTCTTTTGAGGATAGTGTGCGTTGTAGCACAATCATCAAGACATATATCGCCATAATTTGAACAAATAACTTGATCCATTTCTACATTGAAAAACAATATGGTATTAAAGAAATACCCTTTTCGTAATAAAATACGAATATCTCAAACTTTTTGGATCATTAGTCAACAAAAGCATGATAAAGTATCACAAAAATATTTGGGTATTGTATATATGACAATATTTAGGGAGCATAGCCTTTCATACGTGACAAAAAATGTCACAATTATGAACGCTCCTTGTCAATACTAATTTACCCTTTCTAGTGGTGCACCACTTTTTATTTTGACTATCAATGGAATTGTCAATATGACTTTTACCATATCTTTTCACCTTTTCCACGTCCATAAATTTGTAATTGCGACCATGGTCATTATATGCAACATATGCTTCTTAATTTGAAGCTAAACCAATTGGACATGAGTGATATTATATTTATAATATCTTATTATTTTACTCAGCTACCACGAGACAAGGATTCAATCCATAATTAATATTTAATGGATTGACGTGCGCGCTCGATAATTTGTTGCAGTAATATATCGAGGTGAGCCACGTGACTTTTATTTGTCTCATCAGTCATATTTCTGCATAGCCTCAATATAGAGGTAATTGAAATTGTAGAATAATAAATGATATTTGACTGATATAAATTTTGTAGCGTGAGACCCAAATTACTCATTTTGAGCCTTTTGGAGCATCACCAATTTTGGCCTTGATATAGATAGCTTCATGAGGTGAAATGATAATATAAAGTGAAATATTCACTTTTCAAAACTCTAAAGAGTCTAAAGAGATATTTGACGAATAAATATTTATACGCATAGCCTTGCATAGATACTTTATATATAATTTGAGCATCCCGTTGCCTTGACAAATAATTAGTATTGTCAATATTGTTAAGGTAATTAATTCAATTATAATTAAATAAAATCTTTATGAAAATAGGGATAAACTAAATAGTTTTCTTTTTATACAAAATAGATAATATACCATTAAATATATGTTCACAACTTGATTATAAATACGTAAAATGTAATACTTGTATGAGTTGGTGGGACAAACTCCAGGTTGGGTGGCGAGACGAAGTCTACTTAAAACCATGCCTTCTCGAACGGGATAACCCGTCTCCCTTTCAATGTTTAGCTTTACCGGGGACAAGGCTTACCCACTATCAACCCAAACTCATAACACTATTTGCAATATAAAAAATCAAGAATGGAGCATAATTAATCGTTTGTAGTATAGCGAGAAAACTAGTTATGTCACATATTGACTTTTGATTTCTGATGTAGAAGATTGTACAAAACGCAACTACAGAGCATACTTTCACAATCGGTGACGTTATAATGCATAATATATGAATACATGCATATAAAAGTGAAGCAACCAAGATAATATAGAAATAAATCGAACTCATAAAAGTTATACCTTCCTAGCTTTGTTTTCTTAACAAGCCTTCTTGAACTTCAAGATCTCCTTAATGCTAGAGCAAGCTCGTGCTGATAACGTGTTGTAAATTGAATTGAGACTTGCTAGAATTAGAGAAGGAAAGTAGAAGAACTAAGAACTTCTACTACTACAAAGAGCTACAAAGAACTACAACTACAAAGTAGAAGAGGAGAAATGAGAGAGTTGAAATGAGAAGTTGTATACAACTTGGTGTGTTTTTACAATGAGGTTGGCACCCTTTATATAGGCCCTTTGGTGATGATGATAAATGTACTTAAACAATGTTTACAAGTAACACATACATCACATGTCATACAACTCTTCACAAGCAACATTGACAATACATGGAATAATGAGTACATTTGATATGGATACAAGTAAGGGCCATGCTTGATACTACCACTCAATGTAAGAGCCATGCTTGACAATGATTAGTCATACAAAGTCTTGATCAATTGTTCATCCATATCATAACATATATATGGTAAGTTTTCATATTTATTTCAAAACTTATTGTTGGTGAGTTTCGAAGGAAAAACTCTTAATATGTGCAATCAAACACATGTAGAAAATTTTTTTTATGAATATTTATTCGAGATTTTTTTTTTTTTTTTTTTTTTACGAAATATTTTCTTTGTAATCAAACACCACCTAATTTGACATGTCTTTACCTCTATAAAAAGAAAGTTGAGACACGTTAAATCTCCCCTATAAGAGTTTCCGAATTTGTTAATTAATTACCATTGGAGAACGGCGGAAGAGTAAGTTTTTGGTAAGAAGGAAAGAAAAAAGGAAATTTTCAATTCAATATTGTTTGCGTGGAATATATACCATGGTCTTTTGAACTGCTTGATTTTTAAGTCCAATTTTATGTTAAAAAATGTCTGAGAACTTGACAGCATTATTTCTAAAGTTAGCTTATTGGTAGATTATATCTTGGTAGATTATGTTGAAAACCACATTTTTTTTTGTAGGTAGATTATGTCTTGATATTCAATTTTATGACACCACTAGCAACATTTTTATTTTGGTTTCTTTTTCTTCCTACAGGCCCTTCAATATATACTTGACCCTCAATATGTTCTAGGAAATTTTAAAATGATTATGGCCATTAGATGAAATAGAAATGAGCATCTCGGTGTACATATTCTTTTCATCTAATAGTCATAAATTCATTCAGCAGTCATTTTAGACCCTCTCCCAGTAATATATGGTCAACTTAATTGTTGTTGTCTATCATTTTTTAAGATAAAGAGACCAATAGTGCGACAATTGTCTAAAACTTTCCACGAATTGACTTGAAGATTCATTTTGAACGTATGATCAGTGTTCAGACAAAGAAATCGATCTTAGTGACAAGAAAAAAGGTTCCATATATGTGATGCAGACGTTTGTTGTATGTACAGTAATTATAGTCTATTAGATTATACATTAAGATGCAGAACTGCACATCTCGAAGCACATAAAAGTATGAAACCTTCACAAAAAAGCAATTTTGTAAAAAACATATGTATGAAAAGTACCTTCCAATAACTTTCCTATGTGAAAAGAATGGATATTTTTCTTTCACGTGCACATTTAAATATACACACTTAATTATTAGGTTTTGTACTAATTAAGGTAAGATAGAAGAAGGAAATATAATCCACCAAAAAAAAAAGAAAAAAAATATAATTTAAAAAAAATATATAATTTTAAAAAAAATGTATAAATTTTATTTGTTTAGTTTGTAATTTTGGTCCGCTTCTCATATATGCATTGGAAGTTGAAAACTTTGGCTCCTATAAAAAAAAGTTGCAGTTATCCAAATAATTAAGTTATGTACAAAAAACATCTCTAATTAAAATATTATTTTATTTGAAAAGTACTTTACTAAAGTAACTCGCCTTCAACATCATAAAGTGGACATCAACATAGCCTTGCGAAACATCTTGAGTTTCCATTTCGAGGTGCATGCGCAAAGTGGGTGAGTTAACAAAACATTTTCAATTTTATATTATTAAATGCAACAATGTTCAAAAAATAATTAGTACATAATTTAATTGCAATTGCAATTACAATGTCCAAGAAAAGACAAATTAAGTTGCACTTCTTTCGTCACAAAATAACAAATGTCGCAATTGCATACGAGTGATGATGCTAAAGGGACGGTGATTTTCAAATTTAACGTCTCGCGTGCACATGTTGTCTTTGACGAGTTTTGAAAATGTTTCAAACTTGAAAGTTTATTGCTGTTGGCATCATGAAATACGTTTACATATAGAGAAGGTACACGCGTTGCACCTACTAATTTTTTGTTCTTATTTAACTATGGTCTATATAGCTAGTAAACTTATTAGTATTAAAAAAACATTGCTTCTACATCACTACACATCATTAATTTGTAAATTTTATTTTGGCTTTGAATGAATGCAAGAAGTTTCCTAGGTAGCACCTCTTCTAGAAAATTTTTCATTTTCTTTTTCCATTCAAATGAGACTCCCAAAAGTGCTCTATAAAAAGCTTTACATTTGGGTTGATTTTCTATAACATAACAAGAGATCATCAATTGCTTAATATTTCAACTGGTGTTTTTTGTTGCATACACAAATCTTTGGAGATGCAAAAGATGGTGAATCTAAGCAGCCCCACTTTGCCTTTTGTGCTCCTCACATTTGTTTCAATATTTCTACATTCAAAACCAATCCCAGCTCAAGAAGTTGGTAATTAATATGAATCACTTCTTATTTGTATGACATAGGTCATTGTGTTCTTTTATTGTGTGATCATGTAACTTAATTTGTGGACTTGTTTTGTTGCAGAGGACCAAAAGGAATTCGATTATATTAGCGGTAGCGAAAAAGGGCCCGAACGCTGGGGTGAGCTTCATAAAGAGTGGGCAGATTGTAATAAGGGAGACTTGCAATCTCCGATTGATTTATTGAACAAAAGGGTGGAAGTGGTAACGGAGTTGGGGCAACTTAAGAGGAGTTATAAGCCTTGCAATGCAACTCTCAAGAACAGAGGCCATGACATAATGGTACGTCTCATGTAATTTTTATTCATCTTCTCAACCTAGCTCAAAGTATAAATATACATGTGACAATGTACACACATATACACAAATATTGTTTTTAATATGAATCTATGAGATGAATGGGCATCACTTGTCAAAAGACAGTTTTAAAAAGGTCATAGACTCATGGGTTCGACTGGTCCGACTCTAATTAAAGGAAAACAATATCGTTTTTAATATTGTTACAGTATTTGTTTTAAATACTGATTATAACTTTTTTATGTTGTTGTTGTTGTTGTTGTTTGTTTTTTGTTTTTTGTGATACAGCTGCAATGGGATGGCGATGCTGGATCCATTGAGATAAATGGGGAAGAATTTGAGCTAAGGCAATTGCACTGGCACTCACCTTCGGAGCATACTATCAATGGCAACAGGTAAAGCAAAAACATCAACTCAGTATATATAATTGATCCGTCTTTGTCAATATTTGTTGTCTCTAGCTGAAACATGCGCGCATTCATAAGTTAATTGGTTCCGAGCTTGCTTTAATTTACATGATAATTAATTCATACATAGATTGATTAATTAATGTATTACTGCTTGTTGTACTCCATAATTGTGCAGGTTTGACTTAGAGGCTCATTTAGTTCATGTAAGTGCAGACAACAGAACAGCTGTGATTGGAGTTATGTATGATATTGGTCGGTCTGACCCACTACTCTCTGAGGTAATTACTAAAAATTACTCCAATATTTAATGATTAATTATAAAATTAAGCATACTTGAAATAAGAGTTGATTTTTCTGGATTTTCCAATTACCATCCATTGTGGTTGCTTTGAATAATTATACGCCTGTTGGAGTATATCAGAAATATAATAACAGTTAGTATGGTATATGAGTGGAATAGATTAGATCCTAGCACAAAACTAATTGACTTATAATCCCGATCCGGTACTTAGTGAAATGTCATCCGATCTTGTTTACTCTCCTAGTATAACTCGAAATCATGTCAAGACCTTGTATAAGGGGAAATGAATACATTGATACTTGGACAACCAAATCGTTAGGTGTATTTGGACTTAATGTGTGATGATTTGCTTATAATTAATTAATTTTTTGTGGTCAAAAGTTTATATAAAATTTTATTGGTAAAATCACATCTCTTTTTTTTTTTTTTTGACGAAGTTAAAATCATTACAAAGTTTATATAAAATTTTATTGGACTTAATGTGTGATGATTTGCTATATATGTTGGCACGTACTCTTTTTTTTTTTTTTTTTGATGGGAAAAAAAACTTTGCACCCACCAATATTTGAACCATGATCCGTTATAGTCAAATCTCAAATTAAATCATTGGGTCACCTAATTGATTATATATGTTGGCAAACTCTTGACATATTATAATTATGCCCACGTACCTATAGTACATCATCTCTTATTTTTTACTTACTTTGAACTATTTCAGTTGGAGGAGAAGATAAGGACGTCCTTGGCAGGTGACAAAACCATAGAAAATGTTGGAGTAATTGATCCCAGGCACGTTAGGATTGTTGGTAGAAAGTACTACAAATACCTTGGCTCCCTCACAACACCACCTTGTCGCGAAGGTGTCATTTGGATCATCAACAGAAAGGTAATTAATTATTATCATTACAAAGTTTAATTTGTACAATTATTTAATTAGTTGTATAATGATTCTCATACTAATTAATCTAAATGAACGAATTTGTCATTAGATCATGACTGTTTCAAGAGAACAAGTGACCGCATCAAGAGAACAAGTGACCGCATTAAGAGAAGCTGTGCACGACGTAAGTTTATTAGACATTTATTAATTGTTAGACACATTATCTTACAATAATTAATCGTGACAAATTAATGTACGTGTTCATGTTCACTGATTAGTTCTAATCAAATCACTAATTTTCAATTATTGGTTGTTAATGCAGCATGCAGAAAAGAATGCAAGACCACTGCAACCAATCAACCATCGGGAGATTCGTCTTTTCAGCCCAAAACATCGTCCTCAAAGCCAATCAAACAACTAATAAACATTGTCATATAGTATTAGAATATATTAATTAATATTATATTTTCATCAATATAATTGATATTTCATTTTTTCAATTTTTCTCCTCATACATTTGAAATATACGGATTGTATTAAACTAAGATGATAATAAACGTTTTATTAGTAACATTATATATTTATAATTGATTTACTTGGTTAGAATTTTTTTGAGGAAAATTTAGTTTGTTCTATATTATTAGAGATAGAAAATTATAATCACACATCGACCTCTTAATTGAAAAGAAATATAGTTATATATACAGTCACTTTATATTTTCTTGGTTTTAATTCCTGACAATAACATTATATTTTCTTCGTTTCTCCCAAGTTATAGGGTTGGGGCGCTTGAACCAAAGTAATGATGGGATGAAAAAGGTTCATGCAACGGCCCAAATTAATTAAACCAGTACTAACATTAATCACAAGGATTTACAGGCCATGATTCAGGCCTATGTATTAAACTCGATCGACTCGGACACAAGAACTGAGGGAAAATGTTATTTGTGAGTGATGCTTGACTATACTGCGATGTTTAAAATTGTTATTTATCACATTGCATTGCATGTGTGAGAATACAATTTTGTATCAAGTGAGATTGTGTAGTGGGTGTTTCACCTTGGGATGTGTGTCGACGCAGGCATCAAGTAATCAGTATACGGGTTCACTAAAATGTAATTGCTAATGTAATTAAACGCAAATGAATTTCCATGGCATAATAATAACATGTATAATAGAACTACTATAGTTTAATATTAAATAACTTGGAAAATATCAACTATTGATGTGCCTCGAGATTTGTGTTGAGGCGCGAGGCATGTGGTGTTAGGTAGTTGGGGACTAGGGTACGTTGTGTACAAATTATAGACCCTATGTGGACTACTTAAATGAACCAAATCAAATTAATATACCAAGTATTAGCATTGGCCTATAGTTTGGTTAAATAATCGAAGACCCTAGATGAGCATTAGGATGATCTTAAAATGAGTGTTACTTGGCTAGATTGAGTCAGAATGTGTGTCATTGGGGCACAGCTTGGGTTATAGACCATCAGATGACCTAGAGATGAGAAGTATACACTTGATCAATAGAAAAGATTGAAATAAAAATCCAATAAATATAGACTCAGTGGAAAACTTCATCATGCACACTTGATCTGAAATTCAGATATTCTGGAGGGTTTGAAAGGGCTAACTTGAGTAGAATCTATAACATCCCCTATCCCAATTAGGTAATATTCGGCTTGAAACTCTAATTAAACCCCGGTAAGCCAGATCGGACCTAATTAGAGCCAACAACCTTGTACCTATTCCTGACAACAACCTGTATATCTTAATATCGAACTAAATACTTAAAATCAAAAGCAACGAAAAATTTAAAACTTTTTCCATAAACATAAGATATACAAATCCGGTTCAAATCCTCGATATTAATTCCATAATCCCACCTTGATTATTATAAAATAGTATTCAATACAATACCTATAAAACAGAGAAATTCTTTACCTAAAAGAGAAGATATTAAACTCCTAATCTTCTCCTTCCCTTTGTTCCAAGTCATAGCGCACGCCCATTACATGAAAATGTTAAGGTGGTGAGCTCGTACATACTCAGTAAGTGACTCCCATAACAATTATCAATTATCAACTAATATCAAAGAATAACGTATAACAACATGCATCCAATGCATATCTAGGGAAGTATTTGAATTAATATAATCAATATATAAACAGATGCAAGTTCATTGATTCATGGCAATGTACCCGTGTTTTGTATTTTCAATTTTAACATTTCAACAGAGTCGTATTCCCACATCGCCAAGAACCACTCACTGATCATTTGACCAGCTCCAATCGACGCGCCGCTAACTCAAATAAATAGAGTTGCACTCCCATAATGTCACTAAATCAATCACTGACCATCTAATTTGTTTATGATCGATGTGCTGTCAACTCAACAGGAAAGCTTGATCGGGATATTCCTAGGTCACTGGGGATGCGGTGATGGGAGACCACCCCAATACAGTTTCAAACCCCAGGTCGATTCATCTCGCCAAACTTCTTCCCTAATTTCATTTTTCATTTAAAACATTTTTGTAAAACAAGGTCAAATCACGGTACATTGCCCAATTCCCAGTCTAGAATACTACGTGCTCTAATAATATTATTTTACATTGCATAATTGATAAAAGATACGAGTCACACTTACTTGTCCTAAGCTTTCCTAAGGTTTTTCTTCGGGTTTTCTTAGCTTTCCGAGGTTCCATCATGTTTCCCAATGCCCAAACACCTATATCATACCATTTGGTATTAATTCAGGTCCAAGATCTACCAATTGAAACCCCTAAACCCCCTAACTTCAAAATGGATCTTTTTCAGGTTGTTGGTCATTCCCAGCTTGGCCAATGTGCTAGGCCTGATGGCTAGCGCATTGGTCGATTACGCACTTGCACACCAGTTAGGATCGACATCATGGGATTTGACCCAAATGACATCCAAATGTCCTGCAATTTTAGAGAGATTCTCATACGAGGTCTGACAACATATGCATATGATGACAACTACAAGGGATACCCATCCAAACCAAACCCACAATAACATAACATAATGATGGGCAATAACAACAACAAATAAAACCAACACTCACCTCACTGGATCTCAACGATCTCGAGCTCGTCGTCACTCCAACCTACTCCCCTTTTCCTTCTTCTCCTCCTCCTCTCTCTCTCTCTCTCTGGGACTTCTCTCTATCCTGTTGTTTATAAACGAAGAGAAGAGGCGGAGAAAATAATATAAACTAACTGTCTCGAGATACGCATCGCGTCATCTCGAGGATTTTAAAAGTTATCTTTTTTACCTAACTGCCCAACGCGCTAGTCACCGACCAGACTATATTTTTTGAGTTTTTCTTGATTCTTTTGCACGCCACTTTGTTCGCTCGGAGTGCACCCGTACTCGTGACTCTTGCGGTTCCAGTTGTGACTACTCCTCGTCACTTAATACCAGATTTTCATTATATATATCACCATATATATAAATATACATACACCAATCATTACGCCTATCAATACGTAATTCATGCCAACGAGCACACTCGGGCGTCAACGCTATCCCGCGTCTCATGTGTATCCTCTATGACCCACACATGGTATTAGGTGTTCCCTCATTTGTCTGATTATTAACTTATAATTAATATTACAGTCCATGCAAATATAATCCAACACGCAATCCCGCACACGCTAATCATATCTAGTTGGGCTTAAACATAAGCCTAACTCGGGTTAATTAAAATTTGAATTAACACTAATCACGTACTTAAGGTAACGAGTGGTTACAGAATTAGAGCTAGAGGAACTGATTCAAGGGCTTTAATCACTAGATAATCACGTACTTAAGGTAACGAGTCATATTATTTGTAAGTTATTCAACTCAAATTCACAACTCAATTGTGTTTATCAAGCTGATTTTCTATGAATTAGGGATTTTGAATCAAATTGTTGAAGACATGTTGAATGAACGTTGGATGAATGTTGATGAATTTTTCGTAGTTCAGCGTGAGGTTTGCCCGATTCGGAGTCAAAAACTCAATTTTCATGTTGTTGTTGTCTATTTCGCGCTTGGCGCCGTTTCAGTGTCACGACCATATGGGCACAATGCCAGGCAATGTTGTTTGTTTGGGCTTGGCCAGAGCCATGGCATCATGCGTTTAAATGCACGATGCCACCTATGACGCCAGACTGTGACGACATGAATCCCTAAACATGGCACTGCCCAGTCTAATCCCATGATTAAGCCCTAATCCCATCCATGTATGACTTAACTATGTATTAGTCAACCTTATTAACCTATTCTCCTCATTCTTCACGTTTAGGATAAGTATTACACTTGCCACATTATCTTACAGATTTAAGAGTTAATTAAAATTTTTCAACAAATTATTAAATACATCTGAAGTCTTAACAATTTAGTGGAAGCATATTAAATTAAATCCTAAGTGTGGAAACTAGGAAATAATGATCGCATGATATATATAACAAGTGGCGAATATAAACTAGGGCGAAAGTCAACAAGGTAAGGGAATAATCACTCAACTCAATATACATCCCAATAGTATCAAAAGACATAATATTTATATTATACAAAATATCAAAAAGAACCTGCGCTGGTCAAAGGTAGTCGTACGTTGAAGGCTTAAAGATAGTCGTCAATCTTCTCCTTGCCCGGCCTGCTAGTCGACTGATCACCGTTTTAAAAAGGACGGTGAGTACAGTAAAAATAACAGTAGACCAGAATAGATATTTATCCACATTTCAATTACAAGAACTAGGTATTTGACATCATAAAACAGAGAGGGATTATTTAAAAGAGTAAGCATGCCATAAATACTAAGAGAATACAAGTAAAACTGACTCGGATATTGTAACAACCCTCAAATCTAACTTGACTTGTGTTGCATTTGTCAGGACCATGACCCGACTACGCGATAATAAACTATATTTCAAACTTCGGGAGTCGACACCGAGGTAATTTTATGATTCTTTGATTGTGTGTATTAGTATTTTAGTATTTTACGGGTCTCGAGTTGTTTGGGCGATTTTTAGTTGGGTGAGGTTTCGCCTAGTTAAACGAGGGAGAAAACAAAATAAAGAATACAAATAAATAAATTTTTAATAATTTAATTAATTAGTTGATGGGATGTGGCGAGAAAACGGGGCGTGGTGAACCAAATTTTGGAGAAATGTGGACCGAGGAAATGTAAGATCATTGTAGGAGTTAGATAGTCTCGCAACATACGGACTATGGAATGGAAATTGTTAAAATAACACAACTTGATGAGGAAAGTCACTGGATTTACATCGAGATTTGTATGTGTGTTGAATTGTGATGAAGGGGTAAAAGACGTATAAGGACAACAGTCTTTAAGTGTATGTGAAGGAGGATAAAGGACAAAAGGGTCATTTTACCTTTATTCCATATATATAAAAACAAAAAACCTAAATACACTATTCATCTTCTTCCTACTATAAGTCACTGCCGCCCCTCCTACTCTCCCCACTCGGCCTCACCAGAACCGACACACCGGAGGTTCGTGAGCTCTCTCTCTCACTTTCATTGTTGGCCTACACTCACACTTACCCTTCTCGGCCTCCACGCTGTGGCAGCTCGCCTCCTCCGATTAGACTGTCACCACTGCCCCCCACCATAGTGCCGGAAACTCCACCACCCAATGGAGATACTTAGGTGAGCTTCTCCTCTCTCCTTTCCTTCTCTCTTTATCGGCAGCAACTTTCTCTCTCCTACAGTCCACATTTTAACCCAGTGCACACATACGCTTTTCACTCAACTCCCGCCCCACCGTGGGGTCACCTCCGACGGGGAACTTGGGCGTAGACTATCTACGTAGATTTCGACGTTCCTGGAGGGCCTCACGTCCGGCGAATGTGTTGTATATTCAATGAGTTATGGGTGTGTTTTCCGAACTATTTTGAGGTGATTTTTTCAGGGTGTTTGGGACTATTTTGGGTTCATCATGGCTGGTTTATCGACTCCGGTCATGGCTGATCGGAGACGACCCTCCGACAGCCCCACTGGTCGGAGATGACCCTCCCCCAATGCCTAACAACCACGTTTTGGTTACATGTGTATGAGAAACGATTGAGTGTGTGTGTGTGTATGAGTGGGGCGTGTGTACAATAGTGGGGTGCACACAATAGTGGGGTGTTGTGTGCACATAACAGTGAGGTGTAGGGTGCGTGTGACATGTGGGTGTACACAACAGTGTGGTGTACTTAGTTGTGGGTGTATCATTTCATGTGGATGTGTTGAATAAAAATGGAATAATTGTAAATGGGCTATTTAGTGTTTAAGTTCAATATTGTGTGAAATGTATGGTGTGGGCTTGTGTTAAGGCCCACTAAGGGCCCAACATACACCTTACCTAAAGAGGGCCCATAACACACATTAATGTTATGTAAATGGGTTAGGTTAGGGCCCAAATAAAAGACCAATAAAGGCTCAATATAATAGGTACAACTTGAAGCCCAAAACAAATGAATAAAATATAAGAATGGGCTTATGTATTTAGACCCAATAAGAGTTCACACAAAAAGCTTACTTAGGTGAGTATAGACTTGATAAATGGGCCAAATAAGAGCCTAAAGAGGGATAAGTTTTGTGATGAGGACATTAACTATGGAAGTGTGTATATGGTTGCCGCACTATTAGACTTTTCACAACGGTCCGAGTCGACTTAACTAATGGTTTTAAGCCAAACTTATGATAATCACCCTAAGATGAAATACTAACCTTAAACCAACATTCGGGATTTGAACCTTTATTAGGTAGTCGAGAACTTGCGAGGAACGCGTTAGAGTCGCGGAGTGGTACCGAGTTGCGATTAGTCAAGTAAGTACACACGTGCCTTATATGTGTGTTGTTAGTAGGCCAGTAAGGAAATAACATATGATTTATACATTCCTCTATTCATTGATAATGTTGAATTGAGCATTTTTTTGAAATTCTATTCCATATTGTTTGTTGTATGTTCTTGGCATGAGTTAGGGTCTCGAAGGTATCATGTGGTCTCGCACTAAATGGGACAACGAGTGTAACGACCGTTATTTATTAACATTTTTATTGTAATTAATTTCATATTAGGATGCCAGCTCGGATGACACGTGGACGCCGCAGATAAACTAGGCATGATCTGGACCCAGGAACTGACTGTGTACTGTTATTTTTCTTGAATTCGGTGATGTAGTAATATTTCTATTTTTTATTATGATGTATTATCCATCACAGGTGTGGATATATAATTACTTATCGGGCGAGTTTGAGTGTCGGGGTTTTGTATCGTAGAACACGGCAACACGAGGGTATGGTAGCTGTGAGGCCAGGCGTTGGGGTTAGACTAGATTAGATCATAACAACATTACTATTGTGGAGGATTTGATTTAAGGGGATTTGAATATAACTTTAGGCTAAAAATCAATTAGGTACACTAAGTATGGGATCACCTCGAGAAGCGTGCTGAACGCAGGGCACGGAGAGCTGGGTAGTCATGAAGTTAATGTGAGCTTAGTTACCATTTTATGAAATTTATTTGAGGGCTTGGATAGGGTATATAAGTTAAATCAATTGAAATTAATCAAGTCCTATAGTTTGAACTGGATAAATCAGCACACCTAGGATGGTTCTCGAGATGCACAACAAGCAGATTCGAGACAGATGGTGTTAGGATAGGGTTTCCAGGAATTGAGTGACACTATCTTGACAATGACTATCCGATTAGCCTTGAGATGCATGTGCACGTGAGATTAAAACACAACATATAAATATCGAGTGATCGTGAGACATGCAAAACGAAATCCGAAAATCAGAGGATAGAACTGGAGATTCTGGGAAGAAGTCAGGTGAGGTAGAGCTTAAGAAGGCATTCCATAACGAAATTCGGGTAAATTATTCACTTAAATCACTAAATTTCATTGAAAATATGGTTTTGGGTAAGTAGAAAAAAATTCGAATTTTTGAGGGAATTCATCACTATTTTTGGTTGATTTATGGTTATCGAGGTTAGTTTTGAGCGATTATATCAATTCGAATCGAATTTGTGGCAAAAATAAGTGTTTTGGTAAATTCGAATTTTACAACATGCACACTTGGATTCTCTGTTTTTGGTGAAAATTCTTGTTTAATCAGTGTTTTGGAGAGGAAATTGATTTTGTTTAGAATGTGTGGTTATTTATATGATAAATTGAGGTGTTGAGGACAAGAGAAACCTAAAATTTGTTTCTGGAAATTTCTGGGCAGCGTGCAATTAGCGCGCTAGGTGATTAACACTAGCGCGCTAGGTGATGAACACTAGCACGCTAATCACGCTGGGGAAGATGATGAACACTGTCGAAGATCCATTAGAGCACTAATTGATCTGACTAGCACGCTAATAACACCCTGAACCTTAAATAAAATATGAAATTGAGTCTAATTGATTATAAATCTATTTTATTGACCAATAAACCCCGAATTTATATCTCAAGAGTCATGGGCCAATAGTTTGAGTCGGGGACTAGTCGGGGGTTGGATCGGGGGTATTTTCAAAATTTTTTAGCGTTGTTTGAGGTACTTAAAACCCAACTGAACACTACTACTACATTTACTTATTGTTATTTCATTTGAGCTGTAAATCATTGATAATCTGTAAGTCCAATCTTACTGGAACGGTTGAGTTTTCCTGTCTATGTATCCGGGGGTTGTGTGGTCGCTTGCTAGGTGTATGGTCTAGGACACAGTGGTAGGGTCGATGGTGTAGGCCACGACAGGGCTCCTAGTCCTCAGTACACATCTTGGATAGCTGGTTCACACCCATTTGTATATCGTTGCATTCATATTCATGCGATGAGCTTTGAGCTGTTGTCTGCATTTCTCCTTCTTTCCGCATGTTTATTTAACCCTATATTATTAATTTCCATTTACATTCTTTAGTTATGATGCACGGTGGTTTTCCTTGGGATTATACTTACTAGGCTCGTCATTTTCTTTTTGTGATGGCTGAGCGCAGATCCTAGTACTAGCCGGGGTAAGGGGATTTTCGGCGATTACATCTTACTTACCTACGCCGAGGTCAACTGGTACGTGTGTTGATATTATATTTTTTGATATTTTGTATTAGTATTTTGGTAATTGGGATACTATATTTCACCCATGTACTTGTATACATATACTATTATAGTTGATCGCTTGTATGCACAGTATTGCTGGGATTTTCACTATAGGATGAATCAGTAAACAATAGAAACTCATTTTGGTAATGTCAAGGCTTCTGCTATTATTCATGATAAATGTTTAATTATCTTATTGTTAAACCTAAAACTATATGTAAGCTAACGAATCAATTGACAAGACACGCCAAGGTGTCAGACAAGTGAGGAGTATGAGTGACGTGGCAAAGGCTTCAGGTGCTGAGGTAGGGAAGTAGCTGACCACGGCGTGGCCTCAGAATCTGGGGCCGTCATAGTTGGTATCAGAGCGAGAGTTTCGAGGAACCTCGAGATAAAAACTTGTTAATAGCATAAAATTTAAAACAAAATTAGATATGGAAACTCGATGATTTGCCTAGAACTTTTAGTTGGGAAGCAATGGAAGCGGGTGGAGTTAGGATTGTTATGTGATATATGTATTGTTGTATATATATATATACTATACGCATACGTATATTGGGAACTAATCCGAAAACGAAAATCGATGTAGGCCACTATGGACGAACAGACTCCTACACCTATTCCTCATACTGTTCAGCAAGAGGTTGGGGAAACCAGTGATCATACCACTAGAGAGGTAGCTAATCTGTGGGCCATGGTGTAGAGAGTTACAGATTAACAGTTATTGCAACAGGTGCAGATGGAAGAGCTTATGGAGTTTATACGAGGCTCGAGGATACCTACAATGGCACCGACTACTGAATTAGTTACACCTACCACTCCAGCCACATTTGCACTAGCAGTTGACATTCAGGCAGCAGGGACTGAGACATTTATAGAGAAGGCTAAGCTTGTTGTGGTACCAACAGATACTACCGAGGTGACACCTACCACTACAGAGCAGCAGGTAGTTGTTTCGACAGCCAAGAGTAAGATGTCAGAGGCAGCGAAGATGGTGAAGGATTTTATGAGGTTCAACCCCACTTACTTTACTGGGGTCAGTAATCCAGAAGTTGCGAAACATTGGTTGATGACGCACCGGCGCCTACATCAGTTGTTAGAGGTACTAGAGGCAGATCAGGCGCATATTTTGGGGTACTTTTTGAGAGGCCAAGCAGCAGTGTGGTGGACGACCTACACCGACACTCGTTTTGTACCATCTACGTAGGCAGAGTTTTGACAGTTATTTCTGGATGAGTATATTCCCATCGAGGTGCAGTTGAGGCTTAGAGAGCAGTTCCTGGCACTAAGACAGGGTACCATGACAGTATCACAGTACATGGATAGATTCTAGTACCTTATGATGTATGCCATGGACGTAGCGAACACTAAGAGACTCCAGATCTACTATTTCATCAGGGGATTGGATGAGATGATTGGTGGCGTGATTGTTGCGAGTGGAGCGAGACTTTACATGCTATTTACGATAGGGCATTGGCTCGTGAGACATATCTACGACATTGGGGTGAGCTAATGGACAGGTCTGGGTAGAGTTCTCGGTCTAATTAGAGGCCAAAGAGATAGAGGGATTAGTTTGACCGATAGAAGCAAGATCAGGGTCGACGAGATAGGCATCCTGAGCAGCGGAGAGGAGATGAGAGGCAGGTGGTGTATGCTACTACATTTGCACCTGTCGAGTAGCAACGACAGAAGCCGCAATAGCAATACCAGGACAGGGATCAGGGTGGTCGTGACAGGGGTCAGAGGGACCGGGGTTAGGGTTAGAGATCTGATGATAGGCAGATCGGGAGGCGAAAGACCCACAAAAATTTTAGGTGCAGTCAGAGGGGACACTTGAGGTTTGACTGCAGGGCACCATCACCACGACGGGACCAGGGTCCGGATAGGGACATAATGCATGTAGTGGCCCAGCCAAACAAATGAGCTACCAGGCAGCTAGTCGAGGGTACGTTATCTATTCACAGTAGGCTCATTTATGCCATATTTGATTCGTGTAGTACGTTATTTTTTATTGTTGGATGCTTAGTTGGGGAGTCAGGGTTAGTCACACATACACTAGAGACCCATTTTGTCCTCAGCACAACTGCTGAGGATAAGATTTACCCTAACCAGATAGTTTGGAACGTCATGATTGAGGTTGCCGGACATCAGTTGCCAACTGATCTACGAGTTCTGGAGTACCTAGAGTTCGACACACTTTTTAGGATGGATTGGCTATCAGCTTACCATGCACGGATAGACTGTTTCGGGAAGAGGGTAGAGTTTAGTGTTACGGGGTTGCCAACCTTTTCATTGAGCGGGACCGCATCTGAGTTACCTATTACGAGAGGTAAATTAGCGAATACTCGGAGATGGATGAGTTTGCAGTGATTGTTGAGCCCGAGACCAGAGTATCCGTTAGGATTGAGGATGTACCGATAGTTCGAGAGTTTGTTGATGTCTTTCTAGATGACTTACCTAGATTACCACCACCTCGAGCGATAAGTTCATTATAGAGTTGGTACCATGGACACAGCCTATATCTAGCAGATCTTACCGGATGTCACCAATGGAGTAGGAGGAGGTCAGGAGACAGTTAGAGGATTTGTCGGCGAAGGGATTCATTCATTCGAGTATGTCACCGTGGGGAACGCCAGTGTTATTTGTGAGGAAGAAGGATGGATCAATGAGGATGTGTGTAGATTACCGGAAGTTAAATCAGGTGACAATCAATAATCATTACCCACTTTCGAGGATCGACGATTTATTTGACCAGCTGACAAGTGCACAGTTCTTCTCGAAGATCGACTTATGTTCGAGATATCACCAGTTGCGGATTCGAGAAGAGGACATCAAGAAAACGCTTTCAGTACCCGATAAGGGTTGTTCGAGTTTACAGTGTTACAGTTTGGGTTGACGAATGCTCTAACAGTTTTCATGGATCTGATGCACCAAGTGCTGAGACCTTATTTAGATCGATATGTGATAGTCTTAATCGATGACATATTGATATACAGTCGGACACGAGAGCATCACGAGATTCATCTTCGATCAGTAATGACTACATTGAGGGAGTATCGACTGTATGCGAAATTCAGAAAGTGTGAATTTTGGATGAGGGAGGTGAAATTTTTAGGACATGTTATCAGCGGTAAGGGCATCTCTGTTGAGGGAGACAAGATTAGAGCGGTGATCGATTGGAAGACACCAGAGACTGTCTCTGAGATACAGAGTTTCTTAGGTTTAGTAGGATACTACCGTTGATTTTAACAAGATTTCTCCACAATTGCAGCACCGATGATGAGGTTGATGAAAAAGGATGTACCTTTTGAGTGGTCTGAGGAGTATGAGCAAGCATTTCTAGAGTTGAAAAAGAGCCTGACTTCTGCACCAGTGTTGACATTACCTGTGCCTAGGAAGAGTTTGACAGTTTACACTGATGCTTCGGGGACTAGACTGGGATGTGTTTTGATGCAAGAGGGACGACCAATGGCTTATTTATCCAGGCGGTTGCGACCACATGAATGTAATTACCCCGTACATGATTTGGAGCTAGCAGCGGTTGTGTTTGCGTTGAAGGCTTAGAGACACTACATTTACGGAGAGAGGTTTGTTTTATACACAGATCATCAAGCTTGCGCTACATCTTTACGTATAGATACCTTAATATGCGTCAGAGGAGATGTTAGAGTTGCTGAAGGACTATGACTTCATGATCGAGTATCATCTTGGTAAGGCCAATATAGTGGACGATGCTTTGAGTAGATGCGGAGTTGACAGTCAGACCAATATTCGACTTATGGGACTGTTAGAGGCAGCATCAGTTAGGAGCATGCAAGACGTTGCAGATACACACGATGTGCAGATTTGTGGTCAGATGAGAGTACCGACAGTGTTACTAGAGGTGGTATCGGAGTGTCAGAGGGCTGATGGGCTTTATAAGAGGTTCAGTGGCTGGCATAGAATCCTGAGTGCACTAATTGGCAAAGATGACGGATCGATGTTTGCAGCACAAAGGTCGACTTTGGGTACCAGTAGTGCCAAAGATCTGAGATAGTATATTAGAGGATGCTCACAGGTTGCATTATACAGTTGATCCAGGCAGAACCAAGATGTACCACGACTTGTGGAGATTGTTATGGTGGCCTGGGATGAAGGCTGATGTGGGAGAGTATGTTCGGGGGTGTCATATATGTTAGCAGGTGAAGGCAGAGCACAGGCGACCAGGTGGATTGCTGCAGTCGTTACCCATTCCTCAATGGAAATGGGAACACCTTACCATGGATTTTGCCAATGGATTACCATAGACGTCTAAGCGACACGATGCAATTTGGGTAGTGATTGACAGACTGACGAAATCGGTGCACTTCATACCAGTTTCAGTGCGATATATGTTCCCTCAATTGAGCAGACTATTCGAGCAGGAGATTGTGAGATTGCATAGGGTGCCAGTCTCCATAGTGTTCGATAGGGATCCCAAGTTCACTTCGAGGTTCTGGGGGGCGATGCAGGAGCAGTTTGGCACTAGGATGCAATTCAACACGGCTTATCATCCTCAGATAGATTGCCAGTTAGAGAGATTGATACAGATTTTAAAGGACATGTTGAGAGCTTGTATTCTGTAGTTTGGAGGATTGTGGGAAGATTATTTACCACTGTGTGAGTTCGCCTACAACAACAGCTATCAGGTTAGTATCCGGATGTCGCCATTTGAGGCATTGTATGGGAGGCCCTACAGGCCACCAGCATGTCGGGCAGAGCCGGAGGATACAGTTAAGATAAGGTCGGAGATAGTTGTTGATCACACAGAGAAGATTCGACAGATTCGTCAAAGACTTCGAGCAACACAGGACAGGTAGAAAAAATATGCGGATAGGTACCACGAGAGTCTGAGCTATGAGGTTAGTGATATGATTTATCTGAAGGCTTCTCCTTGGAAGGGCCAGCAGAGGTTTGGGAAGGGGAAACTGGCGCCGAGATTTATTGGACCCTATCAAGTTGTAGAGAAGGTTGGCAGTGTGACGTATAGATTAGACCTACCGACAGAGTTAGCTGGGATTCATCCTACCTTCCACATCTCGATGTTGCGATTGGCTAGGACCGGGCCACGACCCATGGTTGATGTGCGATAGGTTGATGTTCAGCCTGACGCAACTTACGAGGAGCGACCGTTGCCAGTATTAGATCGTAAGATCCAGACTCTCAGGAATAGGGAGATATCCAAGGTACTTGTACGGTGGCAGCATCACAGTATGGAGGGACTTACGTAGGAGTTGGAGTCGACCATACAGGAGCGTTATCCCCAATTATTCCACGGTATGTGTTAAACTAACTCAAATTTCGGGATGAAATTTCTTTTAGTTGGGAAGAATTGTAACGGCCGTTATTTATTAACGTCGTTATTTTAATTAATTTCATATTAGGATACCAGCTCGGATGACACGTGGACGCCGCGGATAGACTAGGCATGATCTGGACCCAGGGACTAACTGTGTCTTGTTGTTTTTCTTGAATTCGGTGATGTTGTAATATTTCTATTTTTTATTATGATGTATTATCCATCACCGGTGTGGATATATAATTACTTGTTGGGCGAGTTTGAGCGCCGTGGTTTTGCGTCGTAGAATACGCCAACGCAAGGGTACGGTAGCAGTGAGGCTGGGTGTTGGGGTTAGACTAAATTAAATCATAATAACATGACTATGGTGAAGGATTTGATTTAAGGGGATTTAAATATAACTTTAGGCTAAAAATCAATTAGGTACACTAAGTGTAGGGCCGCCTCGGGAAGCGTGCTGGATGCGGGGCACAAGGAGACGAGTAGTCGGGAAGTTAATGTGACCCTAGTTACCATTTTATGGAATTTATTTGAGGGCTTGGATATGGTATATAAGTTAAATCAATTGAAATTAATTAAGTCCTATAGTTTGAGCTGGAAAAATTAGCACACCTAAGATGGTTCTCGAGATGCACAGCAGGGAGATTCGAGACAGATGGTGTTAGGATAAGGTGTTCAGGAATTGGGTGACACGGGCTTTACAAGAACTGTCCGATTAACCTCGAGATGCGTGTGCATGTAGGATTAAAACACAACATATAAATATCGAGTGATCGTGAGACATGCAAAACGAAATCCGAAAATCAGATGATAAAACTGTTGATTCTGGGAAGAATTCAGGTGAGGGAGAGCTCAAGAAGGCATTTCACAACGAAATTCGGGTAAATTATTCACTCAAATCAATAAATTTCATTGAACATATGGTTTTCAGTGAGTAGAAGAAAATTCAGATTTTCGAGGGAATTCATCACTATTTTTGGTTGATTTATGGATATCGAGGTTAGTTTTGAGGGATTATATCAATTCGAATTGAATTTGTGGCAAAATAAGTGTTTTAGTAAATTCGAATTTTACAATATGCACACTTGGATTCTTTGTTTTGGGTGTAAATTCTTGTTTAATCGGTGTGTTGGAGAGGAAATTGATGTTGTTTAGAGTGTGTGGTTATTTGTATGATAAATTGAGATGTTGAGGACAAGAGAAACCTAGAATTTGTTTCTGAAAGTTCCTAGGTAGTGTGCAGATTGCACACTAGGTGATGAACACTAGCATGCTAATCACGCTGGAGAAGAAGATGAACAGTGTCGAAGATCAATTAGCGCACTAATTGATCTGACTAGTACGCTAATAACACCCCGAACCTTAAATAAAATATGAAATTGAGTCTAATTGATTATAAATCTATTTATAATCATGGAACTAGCGCACCAATAACACCCTGAACCTTAAATAAGATTTAGATCTCAAGAGTCATGGGACAATAGATGGAGTTGGGGACTAGTCGGGGGTCGGACTGGGGGTATTTTCGGAATTTTTTAGCACGATTTGAGGTACATAAAACCCAACTGAACACCACTACTGCATTTACTTATTGTTATTTCATTTGAGCTGTAAATCATTGATAATCTAAAAGTCCAATCTTACTGGGACGGTTGAGTTTTCTCGTCTATGTATCAAGGGGTTGTGTGGTCGCTTGCTAGGTGTGTGGTCCAGGACATAGTGGTAGGGTCGATGGTGTAGGCCACGACAGGGCTCCTGGTCCTTGGTACACATCTTGGATAGATGGTTCACACCTATTTGTATATCGTTTTGTTCATATTCATGCGATGAGCTTTGAGCAGTTGTCTGCATTTCTCCTTATTTCCGCATATTTATTTAACACTATATTATTGATTTCCATTTACATTCTTTAATTATGATGCATGGTGGTTTTCCTTGGGATTTTACTTACTGTGCTCGTCATCTGCCTTTTGTGATTGCTGAGCGCAGATCCTAGTACTAGCTGGGGTAGGGGATTCTCGGCGATTACATCTGACTTACCTACGTCGAAGCCAGCTGGTACGTGTGTTGATATTATATTTTTTGATATTTTGTATTAGTATTCTGGGAATTGAGAGACTATATTTCACCCCTGTACTTGTATACATATACAGTTATAGTTGATCGCCTGTATGCACAGTATTGTCGGAATTTCCACTATAGGATGAATTAGTAAACTCTATAAACTCATTTTAGTAATGTCAAGACTTCCGGTGTTATTCATGATAAATGTTTACTTCTCTTATTGTTAAACCTAAAACTATATGTAAACTAACGAATCAATTGACAAGACACGCCAAGGTGTCAAACAAGTGAGGAGTATGAGTGACATGGCAGAAGCTTCAGGTGCTGAGGCAGGGAAGTAGCTGACTACGGGGCGGCCTTGGAATCTGGGGCCGTCACAACGATGGTGCCTCCTAAAGTGGTAACTGACCACCCCTTATGTTGTGTGTACTGGGTACTGGATTCAAGAGGTGTTACGATACCTCTCGATTTTAAGCTGCGATAATGTTGCGACATTGCCGGGGGAGAACTTGCGAGATCTTTGTCGTATCGCTGTGAAATTAGACCACTCATGGGCCTTTTTTGAATCTTAGAATATGCAAATTTCGATTGTTTATCTATCAGTCTGTTTATCATGCATTTGATTTACTTACCCTCCTGCTATTTCATTTCTGCATGATATTTAGACTACTTTATTTTTTAAATCATAAATTACTGTTATATTCTTCTAGCAAAACTTTCAATTTCTTCAGTTACTCACCGTCTAGTTTGTGGTGTAGATAGGGTGGAGAGCAACAAAGGCAAGGGGCCCTGCCTAAGTAACTTTCTTTGAGGACTTAGCAGCGGGACCGGGGATACCATATTAGTAGGTTTTTATGTTTTGCTTATCTGTATATCGTTTCATATATATGTTTTGGGTTAGAGAACTTTATATTTTTGATGAGATTGGTATCTGTATATTGGCTTATCAAATTGTACATGAATACCCAGGGTTTTCCACACTTATAGATTCCTACATTTCCCTTTGATTGAGTTATTTCCCTTATTATAATTGTTTAGTCTTCCGTTGTGTATTATTGCAATAACTCTTTCATAAATTGTTAAATTGATTAAATCGAAGGCTAACTAGGCTCGTCAGGTTGTCGAGTGATGACTCGGGGCTTGCACGGTTCTAGGCCGGGCGTACCCAATTGCACGAAAAAATTGAGACCGTCACAGTTGGCATCAGAGTGCAAGGTTATATAGACCTGACATTTGATTTAAAACATAGGCCATTTAAACTAGCGGAAGTTAGGAATAGTTGAACTTATAGTGGAAAACCCTACGATCCTAATTAGAACTCTAGTTTGGAGAGATGAGTTGGGATAAGTCAGATGTTATGTTTATACATATTATGATTGTTGATTGTAATATATTATATGCAGTAGCTATCCACTAATCCGAGAAGTTCGTTCTCTTGATTCAGATGGCGATGGTGAATAAGACCGGTCCGAGCGACAATAGCGACACTTTCAACACACGATATGCTAGCATAGATGATGTGCACGCCTTGACACAGAGAGTCGCGATGCAGTACCAACACTTATAGGAGATGTTAAGACTGTTGAGGACATTCGTACCAGCTACCACTACACCATCGACTCCGACTACACCATTGCCACCTACTATTACTCGGGGAGCAAAGACTCCGATTGCTGCAACATCTACGGCTCTGATTCTGTTAGTGGCGATTCCCGAGGGAGCGGTTGTTGCGTCAGGTACGCAGACCGAGGTGGAGACACCTCCGTTACAGAATGAGATGGTACGAGATGCGGAGACACCGACTACGCTAGTAGCTACTGCAGAGACTACTCCGGTCACTATTCCGAAGAAGAGTCCCATAGCCACTGCTGAGGCAAGGCAATGAAGAAAATTTAAGAGGCACGACCTTGTCAAGTTTTTTGGTGGTACAGACGTAGCAGCGACAGAGCTTTTCCTGAAGAATCATTAGAAGATTCATACTATCATCGCTACTGAGGATCATATAAGAGCGACGATTTCCTCATCTATGCTATAGGAGGAAGGAAATGATTGGTGGACTACCATTGTCACTACCCGAGGCATTCCACGAGACTGGATCGATTTCAAGACCCAGTTTAATCAGAAATATTTCCTGCCTTCGCCTCGGCCAACCCCTCGACTTCAATGTTCTCCTAGATCTACCACCGCCACCGTCGATCTCGCTACCACAACCGTCTTGTCCTCAAAGCTCCGTAGGGGTATATATATTTTTTAGATTTAGGGTTTATTTTTTAAGATTGAGGGTTTGTTTTTTAGATATATAGTTTTTTTAGATCTATTATTGGGTTTTGATTTTTTTTGTTGTTGTTGTTACTTGTTGTTGAAGTCCTGCCACTTGCTGCCCTGCCGTTGCCACCCAACACCGTTCTCCAATGTCGCCCTCTGTCGCTCGCCAGTGTCACCTTTTGCCCCTTGCAGCGTTCTCCTTGGCCTTGCACCGCAATAGTAGCTAGAATATGATTTTTTTGTTGATATTTTGTTGTTTTATTTTCAAAGGTTTATTGTTGTTTGAGGTGTCTGGAAATTGATTTTCGTTTGTTGCTGTAATTGTTGAATCTGTCGCCACCCCGCTACACACCGGTGTCGCTCTTTACCGCTCCACCGCTCGCCTATATCTTTTAATATGAATAAAACAATGCAATTTTTCTTGTTATTTTTTGTCATTTAGTGATGGGTCTAGCGCGGGACCTTCCCGTCGCTAACCTGTTGTAGCAACGAGTATACACTCAATTAGTGACGGGATTTTCCATTGCTAATTGGGCCTTTTTTTGTCGTGAAATACTCCACCCTGCGTGATTGCACGGAAAAGGAAAATGTTCCAAGGAAAATGACAAATTATGTGAGAAAATAAAATTTTCTTGCATTTGATAGCAAAATTTTCTTGCGAAAATGTGAGTTTACATATTAAGACACATTACATTTATAGTTTAATATGAAATTTAAAAATTAATATATATGATAAGTTTTCATATTTATTTCAAAACTTGTTTTTATTTTTTTTAATATATTTATTTCAAAACTTGTTGTTGGTGAGTTTCGAAGAAAAAACCTCTTATATGTGCAATCAAACACATGTAGAAATTTTTTTTTATGAACATTTATTCTAGAAAACTTTTTTGAGAAATTTTTTTTTTCCTATGAAATATTTTCTTTGTAATTAAACAAGGCCTAATTTGACATGTCTTTACCTCTATAAAAAAAAAAAGAAAAAAGTTGAGACCCGTTAAATCTCCCCTATAAGAGTTTCCGAATTTGTTAATTAATTACCATGGAGAACGACGGAAGAGTAAGTTTTTGGTAAGAAGGAAAGAAAAAAGGAAATTCTCATTTCAATATTGTTTGCGTGGAATATATACCAGTGTCTTTTGAACTGCTTGATTTTTAAGTCCAATTTTATGTTAAAAAATGTCTGAGAACTTGACAGTATTATTTCTGACCCTAAAGTTAGCTTATTGGTAGATTATGTCTTGGTAGATTATGTTGAAAACCATATTTTTTTGTAGGTAGATTATGTCTTGGTATTCAATTTTATGACACCACTAGCAACATTTTTACTTTGGTTTCTTTTTCTTCCTACAGGCCCTTCAATATATACTACTTTACCCCTCAATAGGTTCTAGGAAATTTTAAAATGATTATGGCCATTAGATGAAATAGAAATGAGCATCTCGATGTACATTTTCTTTTCATCTAATAGTCATAAATTCATTCAGCAGTCACTTTAGACCCTCTCCCTGTGGTCAACTTAATTGTTGTCTATCATTTTTTAAGATAAAGAGACCGATAGTGCGACAATTGTCTAAAACTTTCCACGAATTGACTTGAAGATTCGTGTTTAACGTATGATCAGTGATCAGACAAAGAAATCGATCTTAGTGACAAAAAAAAAAGGTTCCATATATGTGTTGCAGACATCTGTTGTATGTACAGTAATTGTAGTCTATTAGATTATACATTAAGATGTAGAAGTACACAACATCTCGAAGCACATAAAAGTATGAAACCTTCACAAAAAGCAATTTTGTAAAAAACATATGTATGAAAAGTACCTTCCAATAACTTTCCTATGTGAAAAGAATGGATATTTTTCTTTCACGTGCACATTTAAATATACACACTTAATTATTAGGTTTTGTACTAATTAAGGTAAGAAAGAAGAAGGAAATATAATCCACCAAAAAAAAGAAAAAAATATAATTTTCAAAAAAGTGTATAAACGTTATTTGTTTAGTTTGTAATTTTGGTCCACTTCTCATATATATGCATTAGAAGTTAGAAAACTTTGACTTCTCTAAAAGTAGTTACAGTTATCCAAATAATTAAGTTATGTACAAAAATATTACTATTTAAAATATTATTTTTTTTTAAAAGTACTTTACTAAAGTAACTCACTTCAGCATGTCGTAAAGTGGGCATCAACATAGCCTTGCGAAACATCTTAAGTTTACATTTCGAGGTGCATACCCACAGCGGGTTAGTTAGCAAAGTACTTTCAATTTTATATTATTAAATGCAACAATGTTTAAAGAATAATTAGTACATAATTTAATTGCAATTGCAATTACAATGTTCAAGAAAAGACAAATTAAGTTGCACTTCTTTCGTCACAAAATAACAAATGTCGCAATTGCATACGAGTGATGATGCTAATGGGAAGGTACACGCGTTGCACCTACTAATTTTTTGTTCTTATTTGACTTCCATATGATCTATATAGCTAGTAAACTTATTAGTATTAAAAAAACATTGCTTGTACATCACTACGCATCATTAATTTGTAAATTTTATTTTGGCTTTGAATGAATGCAAGAAGTTTCCTAGGTAGCACCTCTTCTAGAAAATTTCTGATTTTCTTTTTCCATTCAAATGAGACTCCCAAAAGTGCTCTATAAAAAGCTTTACATTTGGGTTGATTTTCTATAACATAACAAGAGATCATCAATTGCTTAATATTTTAACTGGTGTTTTTTGTTGCATACACAAATCTTTGGAGATGCAAAAGATGGTGAATCTAAGCAGCCCCACTTTGCCTTTTGTGCTCCTCCTCACATTTGTTTCAATATTTCTGCATTCGAAACCAATCCCAGCTCAAGAAGTTGGTAATTAATATGAATCACTTCTTATTTCTATGACATAGGTCATTGTGTTCTTTTATTGTGTGATCATGTAACTTAATTTGTGGGCTTGTTTTGTTGCAGAGGACCAAAAGGAATTCGATTATATTAGCGGGAGCGAAAAAGGGCCCGAACGCTGGGGCGAGCTTCATAAAGAGTGGGCGGATTGTAATAAGGGAGACTTGCAATCTCCGATCGATTTATTGAACAAAAGGGTGGAAGTGGTAACGAAGTTGGGGAAACTTAAGAGGAGTTATAAGCCTTGCAATGCAACTCTCAAGAACAGAGGCCATGACATAATGGTACGTCTCATGTAATTTTTATTCATCTTCTCAACCTAGCTCAAAGTATAAATATACATGTGACAATGTACACACATATACACAAATATTGTTTTTAATATGTCAAAGGGATCTATGAGATGAATGAGCATCACTTGTCAAAAGACAAAGTTTTAAAAAGGTCATAGACTCATGGGTCCGACTGGTCCGACTCTAATTAAAGGAAAACAATATCGTTTTTAATATTGTTACAGTATTTGTTTTAAATACTGATTATAACTTTTTTATGTTGTTGTTGTTGTTGTTTGTTTTTTATTTTTTGTGATACAGCTGCAATGGGATGGCGATGCTGGATCCATTGAGATAAATGGGGCAGAATTTGAGCTAAGGCAATTGCACTGGCACTCACCTTCAGAGCATACTATCAATGGCAACAGGTAAAGCAAAAACAACAACTCAGTATATATAATTGATCCGTCTTTGTCAATATTTTTTCTCTAGCTGAAACATGCGCGCATTCATAAGTTAATTGGTCCCGAGCTTGCTTTAATTTACATGATAATTAATTCATACATAGATGGTTTAATTAATGTATTACTGCTTGTTGTACTCCATAATTGTGCAGGTTTGACTTAGAGGCTCATTTAGTTCATGTAAGTGCAGACAACAGAACAGCTGTGATTGGAGTTATGTCTGATATTCGTCGGTCTGACCCACTACTCTCTGAGGTAATTACTAAAAATTACTCCAATATTTAATGATTAATTACAAAATTAAGCATATTTGAAATAAGAGTTGATTTTTCTGGGCCAATTACTATCCGTTGTGGTTGCTTTGACTAATTTTATGCCTGTTGGAGTATATCGAAAATATAATAACAGTTAGTGTGATATATGAGTAGAATAGATTGGATCTTAGTACAAAATTAATTGACTTGTAATCCCGATCCGATACTTATTGAAGTGTCATCCGATCTTGTTTACTCACTTAGCAAAACTCGAAATCATGTCAAGATCTTGTATAAGGGAATGAATACATTGACACTTGGACAACCAAATCGTTAGGTGCATTTGGACTTAATGTATGATGATTTGCTTATAATTAAATAATTTTTTTTTTGTCAAAAGTTTATATAAAATTTTATTGGTAAAATCACATCTCTTTTTTTGTTTTTTATTTTTTTTTTTTGACGAAGTTAAAATCACATCTCTTCTAAACAGCTAACTACAAAAAAATGTCCAAACTAATTAAAAGTTGAGTTGCTATATATGATGGCACGTACTCTTTTTTTTTTTTTTTTTAACCAAAAAAAAAACTTTGCACCCACCAATGTTTGAACCATGACCTGTTACTTTCAAATCTCAAATTAAATCATTGGGTCATCCAATTGGCTATATATGTTGACAAATTCTTGTCATATTATAATTATACCCAGACAGCTATAGTACGTCATCTCTTATTTTTTACTCACTTGAACTATTTCAGTTGGAGGAGAAGATAAGGACGTCCTTGGCAGGTAACAAAACACAAGAAAATGTTGGAGTAATTGATCCCAGGCACGTTAGGATTGGTGGTAGAAAGTACTACAAATACCTTGGCTCCCTCACAACACCACCTTGCACCGAAGGTGTCATTTGGATCATCAACAGAAAGGTAATTAATTATTATCATTACAAAGTTTAATCTGTACAATTATTTAATTAGTTGTATAATGATTCTCGTACTAATTAATCTAAATGAACGAATTTGTCATTAGATCATGACTGTTTCAAGAGAACAAGTGACCGCATTAAGAGAAGCTGTGCACGACGTAAGTTTTTAGACATTTATTAATTGTTAGACACATTATCTTAAAATAATTAATTGTGACAAATTAATGTACGTTCATGTTCACTGATTAGTTCTAATCAAATCACTAATTTTCAATTATTGGTTGTTAATGCAGCATGCAGAGAAGAATGCAAGACCACTGCAACCAATCAACCATCGGGAGATTCATCTTTTCAGCCCAAAACATCGTCCTCAAGGCCAATCAAACAACTAAAAAACATTGTCAAATAGTTTAGAATATATTAATTAATACTATATTTTCATCAATATAATTGATATTTCATTTTTTTCAATTTTTTCTCCTCATACATTTGAAATATACGGATTGTATTAAACTAAGATGATAATAAAAGTTTTATTAATAACATTATATATTTATAATTGATTTACTTGGTTAGAATTTTTTTGAGGAAAATATAGTTTGTTCTATATTAT
Organism: Stephania japonica; assembly: GCA_039657345.1. NCBI lineage: Eukaryota > Viridiplantae > Streptophyta > Magnoliopsida > Ranunculales > Menispermaceae > Stephania > Stephania japonica. The sequence goes on along the minus strand of CM077560.1, from coordinate 43,286,047 downwards.
TAGAGATAGGGAATAATAATCCCACATCGACCTCTTAATTGAAAAGAAATATAATAGGTTAAGAGTTATATATAAGAGTTATATATACAGTACTTTATATTTTCTTGGTTTTAATTCCTGACAGCAACATTATATTTCCTTCGTTTCTCCCGAGTTATAGGGTTAGGGCGTCTGAACCAAAGTAATGATGGGCTGAAAAAGGTTCGTGCAACGGCCCAAATTAATTAAACTAGAATTAACATTAATCACAGGGATTTATAGGCCATGATTTAGGCCTACGTATTAAACTCAATCGACTCAGACACAAGAATTGAGGGAAAATGTTATTTGTGAGTGATGCTTGGTTATATTGCAATGTTTAAAATTGTTATTTATCACATTGCATCGCATGTGTAAGAATACAATGTTGTATCAAGCTAGATTGTGTAGCGAGTGTTTCACCTTGGGATGTGTGTCAATGCAGGCATCAGCTAATTGGTATACGAGTTCACTGAAATGTAATTACTAATGTAATTAAATGCAAATGAATTTCCATGGCATAATAATAACATGTATAAGAGAACTACTATAGTCTAATATTAAATAACTTGGAAAATATCAACTATTGATATACCTCGAGATTCGTGTTGAGGCGCGAGGCATGTGGTATCAGGTAGTTGGGGACTAGGGTACTTTATGTACAAATTATAGACCCTATGTGGACTACTTAAATGGACCAAATCAAATTAATATACCAAGTATTAGCATTGGCCTATAGTTTGGTTAAATAATCATAGACCCTAAATAATCAAAGATCCTAGATGAGCATTAGGATGATCTTCGAATGAGTGTTACTTGGCTAGATTGAGTCAGAATGTGTGTCATTGGGGCACAGCTGGGGTTATAGACCATCAGATGACCTAGAGATGAGAAGTATACACTTGATCAATAGAAAAGATTGAAATAAAAATCCAATAAATATAGACTTAGTGCAAAACTTCAACATGCACACTTGATATGAAATTCAGATATTTTGAGGGCTTGAAGGGGCTAACTTGACTAGAATCTGTAACATCCCCTATCTCAATTAGGGGATATTCGCCTGAAACTCTAATTAAACCCCGATAAGCCAGATCAGACCTAATTAGAGCTTACCTTGTACCTATTCCTGACAACAACCTATATATCTTAATAACGAACTAAATACTTAAAATCAAAAGAAACGAAAAATTTAAAACTTTTTCCATAAACATAAGATATACAAAACTAGCTCAAATCCTCGATATTAATTCTATAATCCCACCTTGAATATTATAAAATAGTATTCAATACAATACCTATAAAACAGGGAAGTTCTTTACATCAAAGAGAATATATTAAACTCCTAATCTTCTTCTTCCCTTTGTTCCAAGTCATAATGCACGCCCATTACATGGAAATGTTAAGGTGGGTAAGCTCATACATACTCAGTAAGTGACTCCCATAACAATCATCAATTATCAACTAATATCAAGGAATAACGTATAACAACGTGCATCCAATGCATATCTAGGGAAGTATTTGAATTAATATAATCAATATATAAACAGATGCAAGTTCATTGATTCATGAAAATGTACCCATGTTTTGTATTTTCAATTTCAACATTTCAACAGAGTCGCACTCCTACATCGCCAAGAACCACTCACTGATCATTTGACCAGTTCCAATCGATGTGCCGCTAACTCAAATAAATAGAGTTGCACTCCCACATTGTCATTAAATCAATCACTGACCATCTAATTGGTTTATGACCGATGTGCTGTCAACTCAACAGGAAAGCTTGATGGGGATATTTCCAGGTCACTGGCGATGCGGTGATGGGAGACGACCCAATACAGTTCCAAACCCCAGGTCGATTCATATCGCCAAACCTCTTCCCAAATTTCATTTTTTATTTAAAACATTTTTGTAAAGCAAAGTCAAATCACGGTACATTGCCCTATTCCCAGTCCAGAACACTACAATATTATTTTACATTGCATAATTGATAAAAGATATGAGTCACACTTACTTGTCCTGAGCTTTCATAAGGTTTTTCTTCGGGTTTTCCAAGCTTTTCGAGGTTCCATCACGTTTTCCAATGCCCAAACACCTATATCATACCATTTAGTATCAATTCAGGTCCAATTTCTACCAATTGAGACCCTTAAACCCCCTAACTTCAAAATGGATATTTTCAGGTTGTTGGGCCAGCGCGCTAGGCCTGATGACTAGCGCACTAATCGATTATGCACTTGCACACCAGTTAGGATCGACATAATGGGATTTTGCCTAAATGACATCCAAACGTCCTACAATTTTAGAGAGATTCTCACACGAGGTCTTACAACATATATGCATGATGAAAACTATAATGGATACCCATCCAAACTGAACCCACAATAAATAACACAATGGCGGACAACAACAACAACAAACAACACCAACACTCACCTCACTGGATCTCGATGACCTTGAGCTCACCGTCGCTCTAACGCGCTCCCCTTCTCCTTCTTCTCCTCCTCCTCTTTCACTCTCGGGACTTCTCTCTCTATCCTGCTATTTATAAACGAAGAGAAGAGGCGGTGAAAATAATATAAACTAATTGCCTCGAGATACACATCGCATCATCTCAAGGATTCTAAAAGTTATCTTTTTAACCCAACTGCCTAACGCGTTGGTCACAGACCAGACTATATTTTTTCGAGTTTTTCTTGATTCTTTTGCACGCCACTGAGTTCGCTCGGCGTGCACCTGTACTCGTGACTCTTGCAATTCCAGTCGTGACTACTCCTCGTCACTTAATACCAGGTTTTCATTAATTATATATATATCACCATATATATAAAATATACATACACCAATCATTACGTCTATCAATACGTAATTCATGCCAACGAGCACACTCGGGCATCAACGCTATCCTGCGTCTCATGTGTGTCCTCCACGACCCACACATGGTATTAGGCATTCCCTCATTTGTCCAATTATTAACTTATAATTAATATTACAGTCCATGCAAACATAATCCAACACGCAATCCCACATACGCTAATCATATCTAGTTGGACTTAAACACAAGCCTAACTCGGATTAATTAAAATTCGAATTAACACTAATCACGTACTTAAGGTAACGAGTCGTTACAGAATTGGAGCTAGAGGAAGGGATTCAAGGGCTTTAATCACTAGATAATCAACACCCATCTCCACTTTGTTCAAAGTTCATCAAATTTGAGTCCAAAAGCCTAGTTAAATTGGGGCTTTTAGTCTAAATATGAATTTCAATACTTAGCTCACTGTTTTCATATTATTTGTAAGTTATTCAACTCAAATTCACAACTCAATTGTGTTTATCAAGCTAATTTTCTATGAATTGGGGATTTTGAATCAAATTGTTGAACGTGTTGAATGAACGTTGGATGAATGTTGATGAATTTTTTGTAGTTCCACGTGAGGTTTGCCCGATCCGGAGTCGAAAACTCAAAATTTTCATGTTGTTGTTGTCTATCTCGCGTTTGGCGCCGTTTTAGTGTCATGACCATATGGGCACGACACCAGGCAGTGTTGTGGCTTATTTGGGCTTTGCCAGAGGGCCATGGCATTGTGCGTTTGAATGCACGACGCCGGATTGTGATGGCCTGAATCCCTAAATACAACACTGCCTGACCTAATCCCATGATTAAGCTCTATTCCCATCCACGTATGACTTAACTACGTATTAGTCAGCCTTATTAACCTATTCTCCTCATTCTTCACGTTTAGGATAAGTGTTACACTTGCCACATTATCTTACAGATTTAAGAGTTAATTAAAACTTTTCAACAAATTATTAAATACCCCTGAAGTCTTAACAATTTAGTGGAAGCATATTAAATTAAATCCTAAGTGTGGAAACCAGGAAATAATGATCGCATGATATATATAACAAGTGGCGAATATAAACCAGGGTGAAAGTCAACAAGGTAAGGGAATAATCACTCAACTCAATATACATCCCAATAGTATCAAAAGACATAATATTTATATAATATAAAATATCAAAAAGAACTTGCGTCGGTCAAAGGTAGTCGTACGTTGAAGGCTCAAAGATAGTCGCTAATCTTCTCCTTGCTCGGCCTGCTAGTCGACTGATCTGCACCCACCGTTATAAAAATGACTGCTAATACAGTAAAAATAACAGTAGACCAGAATAGATATTTATCCACATTTTCAATTACAAGAACTAGGTATTTAACATCATAAAATAGAGAGGGATTATTTAAAAGAGTAACCATGCAATACTAAGAAAACACAAGTAAAACTGACTCGGATATACTTAGAACTTCGTCCTAATGACCTCATGAAATAGGTCAGTACACGTGCACTTCGTATTACCCTACTTGGCCACAAATAGACCTTATTGAAGGTCACCTAAGAGGGGGTGAATTGAGTGCGATGGCCAAATGATACTTTTTAAAACTTTCTTTGCTAATTCACTAAGTTAGTTTGGCGAGTTAAGCTAAATGACAAAGTGTAGTAGTAACGAACAATAGCAATGCGCCGAATGATTCAAGTAAATTGTACGCTATACTAAGTGAAGGAGGTAGAAGAGATGGAAATGAGACACACGATATATAGTGGTTCGATCCACTACTTAACCTCCCCGGTTATGATTTTCAATTCCCCCACTTCTATTATCAATAAATGTTACACCCTAAGACAACTAGCCTAGTGAATGCCTAGCCTCAACTAGGTCTTTTACATGATGTCTTATCGCAATAAGGTCTTATACAACAACCTAGCCGCAACTAGGATTTCCCCACCTAGACCCACATAGGATTTTTCCCACCTAGCTACAATTAGGATTTATGCCTAGTCACAACTAGGTCTTACCTCTCGACTTAGATCCCACTAAGTCTTACAATCAAGATTTGAATAATACAATAAAAGTGTGCTTTACAAGATAAAGTGGTATAAGTCGTTCTCTTCTCACAAGCCAAATATAATCCTAATATGAATCAATGCAAGTGAGGCTTTGCCAATTGAGATGCCTTGTAAATTTAAGTTTTTATAGGCTAACTCTTAATATTGAAACCAATTAAGAAGAGTATAGATTAATCTCAACTTAGTTCCAATAAATGGCTAATTGATGCACAAATAAAAGATGCTATTTTAAGCTCAAATTGTGCAATCAAAACCTCGGATCATAAACAAGTTTAGATTAAGAACAAGACCTTTGTAAGTATGTTGTTAAACCAACACAAGCTTGAAACCACAAAATCAAGTATATATTAAGCACAAGAGGGTTTCAAGTCAATATGGTGCACTATTAAAAAATCACTATTAAGTTCGAACAAATGCACTCAATATTTTGGGTTTATGGAAAATCAAATTTAAGTGCAAAAACCTTTTTAGTTGTGTTTTACACATACACTTCAATGAAACCAACAACAATACATATATATTAAGCACAAGAGTTTTCTCCAATTTCATGCACTTTGAAGATCAAGTTTAAGCCCAACAAGTGCAAATTAGTCTTAGGATTTATGACATTAAGATTAAGCTCAAAATCCAAAGACAACTATGTTAAAAAAGTATAGATTAAGCCCAAAAAGAGTAGGAAATCAAGAAATCTTACAACTCCAAGTGTGAGATCTAAAAATCAGATTTGAGAAGGAGTTGTAAGCCTTAAAATACTTCCTTTGACCTCACTTGATGTGCATAAGTTTAGCCCCAACAATCTCCAAGTTAGTGTATGTGTTAGATATTCACTTTTCTTACTAAATCATGATTTTAAGCACTTTGTGTGTGTGCTCTGAGCCAGAGAGGTCTTATGTGTCTTTGAGAGTGTTCTATATACTTATAGACCAGTTTATGACCGTTCTAGAGATCCAAGGGCCCAGAATTCATCAAGAATTCAAATTAAAATGTGTTTTTTAGCCTTTTAAAAAAGCTGTCAAGAATGCAATTAACGCGCTAATATGATGACATAGCGCGCTAACTCTGCACATAACGCGCTAATAACAATATTAGCGCGCTAACTGTAGGGACCTCAAAATAATTAATTATGTCCCTTGTGTTAGCGACCTTTATTCGCGTCCGGGACCCTACCAACCCTCATATAACATATTATATATGTTTTTTTATGGGTCATTAAGCTTATTTGGGTGGTCCGCATATTTTTACAAATCTCGAAAATAAAGAATCTCGATTTTATAACATGCGAGGTGCTTTTTTGCAAATGTTTTTAATGTTAATTCAAAAGCCGTCTAAACACATACCGGTGTATTCAAAATCGATTCTAATAGTTCATACACTTTAAAACACATGTTATAAAACACATTTGTATGATTTAAAAACATTTTAAAACTCGCGGAATCAAAAATCTTGAAATTCAAGACTTTAAGTAATTGAAACTCCAAAAATAATGAAATGCACGATTCTAATGCATTTGGATTATGAAATTGAACTCTTATACCTTACAAATGATGTACATAGCTCCATATATGCTATACAATGTCTTTCTTTGTCTTAAACACTTCTTGAGCTTTTTCGGTGTCTTTTCTTCCACTTCTTTTAAACTTGTGAAGTTTAGCTTCATTTGAACTTGTGAGTCTAACAGAGTTTGTTATGCTGAAATTCTTGGCAAACTTGTTAGTACTATTTCACATTGTTTGTTGACATCAAAATATCAGGTGAAGTGTAAGTATGATAACGCTTAGTCCAACACTCATATAATAGGTCAATACACGTGTACTTCGGTATTCCCCTACTTGGTCGAATGGCTTAACTAGTCATGCACATCGGTACTACCCTTATTGGCTTTAGACCACCGTCCTAACGACCTCATGTAATAGGTCAGTACACGAGCACTTCGTACTACCCTAATTGGCCATACATGAACCTTATATAATAGGTCAGTACTCGTGCACCTCGGTATTACCCTAATTGGTCACAAATTTTGTCTAACAACCTCATGTTGTAGGTCTATAACACTAATTGAGTAAATCCTGCCACCCAAGTCCCATACCTCATGAGCTGCGCATATCTATTTAAATATTCAAGGAAAGAGACCAACAAAGATCAAATAATAATTCAAAGGAATGGCATAAACTGATTACTCCATAAATGAGAGGATCACAGAACAAACATGACATTTCGAGTACAAAGGATTAACACATATCAACTAATATAAAATTCAGAATTTAATGCGGAAATGAAATGAAAACAAATGTCCAGTTTGTCTACTTACAGTTCAAACGAATTCCTTAGCAAATCCGATCTCTTGACACCTAAACTCTCGCACCCAGACTCATGAATATCTCCTGAGGGTTGCTGGTGTCAATCTAAATTATATTAGATGTATTTAGTCTTTAATTAAGCGTTAAGACTATCCGACACCAAAATAACCTAAAATAATTATACAAATGACTATTGTACGGACAAGCCTCATCATTTGACCCATTTTTGACAAACTAAATGACTTAATTTAGAAAAACTAATGGTTCTAAGTTGTTCATCTCCGTCTCAGTTTTCTAACGATATGGGAAACGTCAAAAACAAAATTAAAATGAAAAAGATACAACTATTTTACGAAAATTAGTCAAAACTGTTCGAGGCTACCCACAACGTAGAGTGTGCTCCACATTTAGCTGGAGCGTGCTCTGAACTCTCAAATCACCCAAAACTCATCCCAAATGATCTCAAAACGTACTAGAACCCCAAAACACGATCAATGATTATAAATAATCATATATGCAACCTATTTGAGTTTATTCAAACCAAAAACTTAAATAGATTTGACATCACAAACATGGCATGTGAAGAAATTGGGGAAGAACACTTAAAACTTTGAAAATCCATAACTTATTTAATTTAAACCCAATTTTAGAACTTCTCAATAACTGGACTATCAACTCGAAATGAACATTTCAAATGTACTTTTAGTTTTTAAAAATCAGAACCATTTGCATGTTGAAAATGAGTTATCCAGTTTCATGAACATAACCCCATTTTGGCCAAAACATGCAAAAATCGAAAATAGGAGTTTAAGACATGAATCAAAGCTTTGCTTTTGATTAGAAACACACCAAAGATACTGTGAAAATAGATTTTTATCAAAACCCCATTAATCCATGACCAATAACCCGTGAATGTCGAAATAAAGAGGTGTAGAAGTGTACCTAGGGTTCTTGCTTGCTTGAAGGTACAAGATCTTGCTCTTAATGGTTGTAATTTCTCTTTAGAACCCCGAATTTCTAGTTACTAAACCTTCCTCTTAGCTGTCCAGAATTTGCATGCAAAATGATGATTTTTATTAGAAAATCTATCATGTTGGTATTTATACTCTTGTTGTAATCTAGTGTGCATTGCGTATCTCGAGGTATATCCCATGGTTCTCCTCTAAGCTGTCCTAAACCTCAAATGACTCCAAGTTTGATACATCTTATCTTATTGACCCATATCTAAGATCATCTCCATGTAGATCTATGACTCTTGAATATTAAGTCCAACTTATAGGACTTTGATTAATTTGAACCAATTAATTCACATAGGCACATTAAGGTAGTCACATTTGTTCTATGATTTATTTTACAAGGTTACACTAACTCCCAACTACTTGGTACTCGGTGCCCTGACTTGTAGCAACTCAAGGCGTTTTCCCACGCGCGCCCATTCAACAAAAATTTCTAACTCTAATAATTCCAGGTATAAGATACACACACATCACACTAGGCATCCATTACAAAAAAAATATATTAATCCGCAAACCGAGTCTTGGTTCATGTACCTGCTCTCGGGCTACGTCACGGGTCGGTGACCCTGATTACGACTAAAAATCTATGATTAGAAATTAGGGTCGTGACACGGACCCTTGAAAAACCAAAAATTTATAAGAACTTACAAACTTAATTCGAACTTTCAAGATTAACTTTAACCAATCTAATACGCCGTAAAACACCAACTTGGACCATAGGGACTAGGATATTCAATAGTCGGGAGTTGTGGTTGGGTTTTCAGGGTGGAGAAGCGGGATTAGTGCGAGATTGAGGTGCATAAAACCCACAAGAATGTTTCATAGAATTTAGTTTTGTTTTGTGTTTTCTTTAAATTATATACATGTATTGCTTTTACATGCATTGCTGGTAGTGGTGACGTGTAGGTTTTCTTTACTTTTCGATTGCATTGCATGGCGGTGTGGTGTGGGTAAGTGATAAGTCCATAAATAAACTTATATATAGGACTAGTTTAGTTGCATAATTGGTCTAAGTATCTCGAAATTAGCTCTAATCGATGGTATTTATGTGTTTTTGGGCTACTAGGTATAAACAATCCAAAGGAAGGATTTCATAAATAAAATAGAAGAAAAAACATAAAAGACAAGTTAACGCCGTGGACAGACAAGCTAACGCCATGGAGTACATGGAAGGTGTGGGGAAAAGTGAAAAAGAGATACAGTGAAGCCGACTCAGTCACAACGTCGTGGCCCAACACATGCGACACCCATAAGGTATCAATTGCACAAAGAAGAGAAAATGAGAGAAGATCTGGTGCAGTGGTGGTGCCCATAGATAACACAGGCGACGTCCACTCACTTATGGACGACGTCAAGTCACGAAAATAGAAAGTTTTGGACTTCTATTTTTTTGGAATTATTCTTTACAGTTTGTAATTGTACTTTTAGTAGGTTTATAAGAGTATAAATAAGTGTTATGACATGGTTAACACATACTCTTTGTTGGACTAAGTGATTAGTCACTTTACTCCGTCCAGGATTTTGATGAAAACAAACAAGGTAAAAATATACTAATAAATATCAAGTGTATTTCACTTTCGTGAAAGGTTACAAAGCATCACATCTCAAATTTTTGAGTGTTCAAGCCATACAAGTTTAAGAATCGGCATACATAAGGAAACAAAGATGAAAGATCAAACTATGTGTTGTAACATTGATGTAAGATATACAAGTTCATTTACGCAAGCTTATTGCATTAGTTCATGCACATCGAGCTTTTCAAATGTCAAGTGATTACTTGAAGTTTTAAGTTAAACTTAACACTTGACTCGGTCTTATAAGTTTAAACAATGTTAAACTATGTGTATATGTTCACATTGTATTTTGAAAATCATTATAGAAGTTTTTGAAAAAGAAAAAATTGGTTTTAAAAGGTTTTTTTTTAAAAAACTGCATATTTGTAGAAAAGCCCCTCACATGATATGAAATCGAAATTTTCCATTTTCGAAATTTGTGAAAATATCCGGACCACCCAAATAGGCTATATGACTCATAACAAACATATATGACATTTTATATGAGGTTTGGTTGGGTCCCGAATGCGATAAAGGGTCGCTAACCAAAGAGACTAAAATATATATGTTAAGGTCCTTGCAATTAGCACGCTAGGTCTAAATATTAGCACGCTAACTGCTTTTTTTATAAAGCTGAGAATCACACTTTATTTTGAATTCTTGGTGAAATCTGTGCCCTTGGATCCCTAGAACGGTCATACACTGATAAAATGGAATGTGAAACATTCTCAAACCACCAAGAACATTGTTTTGTCCTCACAAGCTAGAAAACACACAAGTACTCAAAATTTTCAAAAGGAGAAACTTATATTTTTGTAAAGAACACAAGGAATATTCTTGAAACTGTCTATTCACTCTTAAAGCCAGCATCATTGAGGCTTTCTAAGGTGTACTACAACCTCTCCAAAATAGATTTTCAAGTCACATACTTGGGGTTGTAAGAAAGTCCTTTGTCCTAGCTTTTCTTGTGCTTAAATTATATAGTTTTGTGTATTTGACTTGGTAAATCATTTTTTGTGTTTTTGAACATATTCATCTTGGGTTTTGCACTTAAACTTATTTTATTAAACCCTATGATTGGTTTGGACAAAAGTTTGTACTTAAACTTGATTTTTATCAAACTTATTGTTCTTTAGTTTTGAACCGGATTTGTTCTAATTGATTCGTTTGAAACGGTTTCATATTTGAGTTTTGCATAAAATCAGTGATATATTTGCATTTCTCATTTGTTTTCATATTTGTCTGCATTAGAGTGGTTAGGCTCTAGGAAGCTTGCTAGAATTTGAACTTGGTGCTACTTTACTTTGTAAAGTGTATTTCATTATTTTCAGTTATTGGTTGTAATTGGATGATTTTAAGACTTAGTGAAATCTAAGTCAAAGGGAAGACCTAGTTGAGGCTAGGCATAAATCTTAGTTGCGACTAGGCAGGAAGTCATAATTGTGATTGGCACTCTAGGCTTATAAGCTTTGGTTGTAACACTTATTTACAATATAAATGGGGATTTAAAAATTCTAACCGGAGAGGTTAGGTAGTGGATGTAGATCATTGGATTGAACCACTATAAATCGTATCTCTTTTCATTTCTTCTACCCTATTCACTTGCATAGCATCCATATTCGCGTTTTGGTGAGCATATGGCATCTTGATTATTGAATTATATTAAAAAAGGCGATAACTTCTCGAAACACCCAATTCACCTCCCTCTTGGGTATAGTTTCACTTTTGATACTTTTTGATAGAATAACATACAAAACCCTAGTTTTAGATTTTCAAGAGAGTTGTAAGAGTTTATTAAGAGAGTTGTAGGAGAATATGCTAAAGACTCCAAGTTTGGTGATTTGGTATTGTAAATTTGAATTAATTAATGTTATTATTTGATTCTATTTTTTTATTACAACGAATTTCATGATTTGTGTGTTTTTAATGATGATTAGTGAGTAGCTTATTTTTTTTAGGGATCGATGGATCCTATAGCATGAATGTTATGCAAAAGCAATGATTATAATGTTTTAGATGTATAATAGTTAGAATTTGTATTGATTATATGCTTAATGCTATAAATATCTTGTTTACATATTTGTTGATTAAGGAAATTAGAAGTAACCATGGTCGTGGAGCTTTCAAGTCAGAATTTAACAGTACAACCACGAAACATATAACATCTATAGATAGTTGTAGATTACGGAGACATGGATAGTAAACGTAATTGTTTATGAGTCTAAGGATTTTGTACTTAATGCTTTGTGAGACTTTCGCTATTCACAACGATAAGTGGAGTTCTAGTTTGCACATTAGAATCTTTCTCACCATGACAGTGGGTTAAAGTGAATATTAAGAAAATTTGTCTATTCTAATTATACATTACACACATAAGAGAGATTAAAAAAGTTGGATTTGAAGCATAATATTTCATTACCTAGGTGAAGTTGTGAACTTAGAGTTTTCTCCCATATAAGAATACAACCAATTTACATTGCTTTCATAAATCAATTTTGGTTTTAGTTTAAACAAATCTTCTTAACAACCAAGTGAGTTGTGCTACATATTTGTGTCCACGTACATCTTTCCCAGATGAACAATATCCATAATCAACCTTTATTGATCACACTATTACTACAAGCGATCCGTTATACTTGCGGTTTAGTTTGCTACACATCAAGTTTTTGGTGCCGTTACAGCTGATAGGTAGCCATAATTAGTTTAGTTTAGAGAGTTGATTTTCTGTAATTTTTAGTTTTTAGTTTTGATTTGATTGACCCTACTGCACTTGATCTATTTCCTTTTGTCTTTAGTGTTTTAGGGATGTAAATAATGTATAGCTATCATGTTAAGGAACCAAACTATAAAATCCTTGATAAAATAGATAGTCATATATTTGTGCCCTTAATTTTGTGTGCATGTAGTATATTTGATATGTTTAAGTCTCCAAAAATTTGCTTCTAATTACCTGTTTTCATTATTTGTAGGTTCTTTGTTGTGTTTGCTTGAAATAAATAAAAAAATGGGGCTTTTTTGAAGTATTTTAGGTATTCACCTAGAAATGCATGCTACATGCATCCGGGGACCCTCAACAGGCTATGGAGATGATTAGTGAATTTACAAAGGAGTTGGATCATCCAAAGTTGAAGAAAACCATGAAAAATGGTCAAGGCATGTAGTAGATAATGTTGCAGTTCAGCATCCACATGATCCGCCTTGAGAAAAGCATTGTAGGAAAGATTATAACAATTCAAGCATCGAAGTGACTAAGCGGTCACGTGCGTATCTCACACGGGCAGCAGCAGCCTTCCATGATGCCTCGAGATGCAAAAAAGGTAAAGATCAGATGAAATAATTATTGAAACAAAGCCGGGCCCACACCTTCTCCCGAGCAATTCTATATTCCCTTGAGTGCATTTCTCACCAAGTGTTCAACTCCAACAGCCTTAGATCTGCCTTGAGTGGCGCATTACTCCTCCAGTCTTGATTAGAATTTAGAAGCCTTCGATCATCCTTGGCGCACGCATTGGTCTCCCACTCACACAATTGCGTTTTGCGCCCTCTCCTCAACCCACGACAATAACCGAGCTCCCCTAGGATTGTCCTCGAGTAACCCATCAACACCACCTACATGCAAGAACGTCCACAGATGTTCCTCTCCAGTCGCATTCCATCGATTTTTCTCATTTGTTCAACAAAATACAAGGGCCAATTGGACAAATTACATAAAATCAGGGTTTTGACGCACTTTGACTGAGCCTCACTTTCACTCTAACACTTTGACCAACCGTTTTGGAGAGATAAAAACAACAAAAAGTAGTTTCTCATCCTCTTATTCACCAATAACTCCATAGTTTCACAATTGGATAGTTAAGGATTGGTTTTTGGTGTTTAGGGGTTGGTTTTTGCCCTGAGCGCCTTCATGCGACACTCGAGAACTTTTATTTAGTTGTATTTTCATGTTTCTTAAAGTAGATAAGATCGGATTCGCCATGACCTTTGGGTCGAAGACCATTGAGTTTGATGTTTTCATGAACTCCCACTTTTTATTATTTTAGTTTATATATTTTTTAAACTTGATTTGCTTGTTGAATGCTTTGTGTTGAATAAATCATGCTTGGTAGTAACTCTTGTTCTACTCAATGTTATTTTTAGTGGTTCATACTCTATGTTTTGATTGCACTGATCACGTAGACAGTGAATTAAGGTGAGATAGTCACCGAGACCTCAGGGCTATCGAACCGGAACTAGACATTAGAACTTAATGTGCTAGGTTACATCGACCAGTTGCCTAGACTTTGAGAGACCTAATAGGGTTTTGAACTTATTGCTTTGATACTCTTACACCATTCGCACAGACCTGTGGAGCCCAAGAGTTGAGATAGTATTCTCGCCATCGAGACCTTGGGACGAGATGAATTGTAGGATACCTGGTCTATAAATTGAGTTGAACATATCTTTTGATTGATTCGTCGCACATTTAATTTGATTGATAAATTCAAGTCTAAAATAAATTTGTTCTTGTCGTTATGCTTCCTAGATAGTTTAATAAATTTATTACTTGTTTGTTTATGTTACAAAACACCTAATCTACTCTAATGCTATGTGCAACTATTCTCTGTGGATTCGACAAACCCGTTGCAAAAATTTTTTTGCGTCACAATTACTACTGCGAAGCTCTACACTTGGGGCTCGCGTCAAAAATATCTAGGTTAATTAGTTTATCAAAGTGAATCTGTTCGAGACAATACAATATACCAAGCACAACCAATCGTGAGTGGTGTGGCATGGACGGGATATCATCAACCATATTATGACTTGTATGCGCTTCAAGTATTTGTGGAAAGTTAAGTGCATTACAACTACACATAAGAAAATGAGACATGGCATAATTATCAAAATTTCTACAACCTTTACATTGAAAATATCTATCAATCATCATGGAGTTCTTAGGACAACTGACAATCACGACAAGATCAAGAGATGGATGAACAATCGTCTCTTACTTCTCTAGAGCAAATGATAAAAAAAATGATTGAGCAGAGCGAACATGATCTCAAGAAGTATGAGGAAAGATTAGAGATTTAACATGAAGGAGGAAGAGGGTCTAGCATTCTTGGATTTGAAAAAGAATTTAGAGGAAATTACAACATTTATAAATTCAAGACAAGATGTTGTGGTTAAGTCCAAGGACAACCAAGTCGAGGAGTTGTTGCCGAGTAAGGAAGCATGTCATGAAGTATATGAAAAAGTAGAGAAGCCCTATCAAGAAGCTTGCAACATTGTTGATGTTTCAGATCCGGATGATTCACTTGACTATGTTAGAGAGGAGATTCAAATCTAGGATATTAAGGAGCATGATAGTGGTGTTGATCTAGAGAAGTTTGAAACAATAATGAAAGATGAAAGAAGTGAAAACTTGTGATCACACTATACAAAGTTTGTGCAAGGATCAATCAATTTCACACACAGTATCACCGACACAATTTCAGCAAGAACTGAAAGATCATGGAATGGTGAGTGAATTGGGATTTGTGCGAAGATAATTGAGAAGATTGTAAAGATAACACCTTTTGTCGAAACATGGCAATGCGTGCTAAATTACACAAGGTTTATGAAAGATAGGGTGACTTATCAGAAAAGGATAAGAGTATATGAAGAATTGTGTGAGGATACAAAGTTGAAGTAACCTTGGTGCATCACGGTGCTCATTTAAGAGTCGTGATGCATAAGTTAGGCTAATGCCATTAAACACATCACTACTAGGAGGCAATCCAAAAGTTGTTAAATTTAGTTTTTAGATTTCAATACTTAGATTTTTAAGTATTGGTTGACAATCGAAAGGTTTTAGTTGTGCTTTCTAATTTTGAGAATTTGACCATTTGCCAGGTGATTTTTCATTGGAATGGAAAAGTCTTCGCCTACCTAGCAATTTTATACTAGTACCAAGAAGTCGAAGTGGTATCAGATAGGTAAAGACCAAGAAAACGGGTAAATTTTTAAAATTTTAATTATATGCAAGGTAATCCATGTTAACCTAACGACGTATGTACAAACACACAACACTGAAACAACGCCACAAGAGAGTTTACTGAAAATTTTGAGTTTTTTTGTTAAGGACAGTTGACGTTGTCATGACACTATGTGATTACACATAGGATGCCACGACAATGCCAACATTAGTGTGAATGCATGCTCTCGGGGGTCTTGATGTCGTGACGATGCAGTCATGGCACTGTAAGTATAAACAAATGACGTTAACATTGGGCAATGGTTCTAAAACTTTTGTCAAATCGATCGATTTCAACATACTTCAAACTCTTCTTAAACCCTACCAATTGAGCAATAACCACTTTAGAACCCTAATTTGAGTGATTATAAGTGAGATTAGAGTATTCCTAGTGATTGACATTGAAGAGTGAAGTTGCATTGTGGATTTACAAAATTTGGAGAGCTACGACATTGATTTTGATTAAGTGAGCAAGTAGCGCAATAGGGGAGAAATTAGTGAGCAAAGTGAGAGGGCTTTGATTGTTATAGCTTAGAGACGCATTCTACATTGGATAGTAGACCAGCATTAAGTTGAAAATTCAATTTCATGATTTATGCTTTGAATATTTGAATTTTTAGATGAAATTTGAATATATTGTGGAAAATTAGGTTTTGATAAATGAATTGAAATCATGTGTGGATTTAGAGCATCATTGTAGATTATGAATGTTAATGTCAATCATCATTTTAGATGAAATTTGAATATATTGTGGAAAAACATAGAGAAACGCGTAGGGAGTCGGGATCTCACCTCAAATCGCGTAGTTGGTCAATCCCTGTCGTCGATCCGGGCTCGGAACTGCCGAAACCCTCTCCACTAGTCCGCGTCCTCGAGTGGAGAGAAAAAGAAGAGAGAGAAAATAAGAGAAATGAGATGAAAGAGAGGGTTCACTCACCTATTTATAGGTGAGACTTAGCCCACTTCTGCATCTCGAGGCACATCTTAAGGTCCACAATCACACCAGCCACCAACCACTTTGATGACACCAATGGTTGACTCTCTCTCCTTGTTCTTATCCTTCTTTGCCCACTAATTGGTTTCCCTCGGGCGTTTCTGCACCCAGAGTGCACCACGACTCACTCCGTCGCGCGTGAATGGAACTACTAACGACTCGTAAAATTCCAGAATTAATTTTATTATTATATTTTATTTTTTGGTTATCAACCAAGTTCATTTCCAGACTTGTGTACCCGTAATTTGTCCTTCAAAACCAGTTCGTCACGTTCCTCAAGGCGAACTCCACTCGCAACTCAACATCACCGTCCTGTCACATAGACACGAGTATACGTTGACAATACACCTCATCACACAACAATAATATAAATTTTTGAGTCGTTACAGTCTTCCCAACTAATAAGAATTTCTTCCTCGAAATTAATCTTAACTCGGGCGAAATCTTAGTAAAACGCACACAACAGGGAAGCACTGTCTAACCAATCCATCTAACCTCACTCACGTGGACCCGTCCAAAAGTGAGTAAATGAAACCAAACTCTCTAACTGGTATCACACAACTAACCTAACCAGTTTATGGTCGTCCCGTAAATTACAGATTCACATAGAAATTTTTTGAAGTAAATTTTGGTTTCACTTAGAATGCGTGCACCAGTACAAAGGCATATAAGGGTTCCAAATCTGTCAGATTGCAATACATAGTACTCAACCTGACTTCTCTGATAGATAATGGACCTAAACAAACTATCGATAGTTTAGTATGAATCATAATATTGTAGCCCATACCTAATTCAACTCACGATCAGACTCCTATCCCTAAACATGCGGTTTAGACACATCCAAAATCCGTGTAATTACAGTAGTGAGAGATATCACCTAGTAGACTCACCGAACCCGTAATCACCACTTAAACCCAAATCAATCAATATCCTACCTGAATTTATGGACCCACCTAGAGTATAGATTCACATCGAGTCCTGGCACCTAGCCTCATCCACCACTTTAAAATATTGACCCACCTAGAGTCACTGAACATAACTAGTGATTCTTTCAAAGGCACAGTCTCACTTAAAGTCAACGCACCTTGCTAGCTCCACTCTTTAAAAGTTGACTCACCTTGAGTCATTAGACAGCTAAACGTATATGGTACTTCGAAGGGTTTATTCACACATAATTCTTGACCATTACTCACCTAGAGTACTTTATACAACTGACTCACACAGAATCGTTTCACTGCTGAATCACACACAGAGTCATCACTACGCTTGACTCATTTAGAGCCACTTCAAATCCCTAACTCACACAGAGTCATTTTCTACACCTGACTCACCTAAAGTCTATTCAACTCCTAGACTTACCTTGAGTTGATTCTAACCCGAACTCACCTAGGGTCTCCTCAAATCAGATCTAAACTACAGACCCAATAATATAAAATGATGCCTAGAAGCAAAAATAAATCTTACCCGCTTTCGGGTCTTACGCCAGCTCTGGATCCGGATCTGTAACATCATGTACTTTCTCTTGCACGTGCAACTGAGTATCATCCTAATACACTGTCAGAAGACAATCATTAGTGATATGTCCTGATAGTCTGCAATGATAACAACGCCTTTCTCCCCGTGATCTATTACCTCTACTCTGGATCCTGTACGGCTGATACTGTCCCCCCTGTATTCCCTTAGTTGATCGCCTAACGACATCGGTCATTGGCATACCATGGATCTTCCCCTGTCGCACCTCAGTTGACGCCTTGATATTCATATCAATAGGCATACTTGGCGTCCCCTCAACCTAAGTAATTGGTGTTGCAGAAGTAGGAGACAATATTGTGGTCTGTGTCCTCAAAAGTCGAAGAATCTCTTCTAGCTGATAGCCATGTAACGCAACCAGCTGAGACACCTCATCAAACCTCGCTGAGTATCCTCTGAACTACCACCATTGGATTCTGGCTGATCAACTATCGCAGTCAGCCACGAAAGCGTATCTTCGATCAGACGATAACTACCGATAATAGTAATATACAACACATCAAATAGCTCATAATCCAATTTTTTTTAATTCCCCAACTCTCCTCACTTCCCAACTAAGACTTAAGTCAGGATCATAGGGTTCCACTCTAAGTTCAACCATTGTTCTAACTTTCGCTGGTTTGTGTCTTAATTGATTGTAATTTAAATCAAGAGTCAAGTACTAAAAGTTCGGCTCTCATACCAACTGTGATGTTGGTATTAGGTTAAAGAATAACCTGCATATCGTCCCCTAGGCTCTGATACCAATAATGGTAGCCCCAAATTCCACAATCCTAAATTGGGCACCACCCTGCCTAGACCCACATGGACCCCCAAGCCAGTCTCGCTAAGTCACGCAGGCCTAGTCAGCCTTCCCTTACCATTTATCATTTATTAAGCAATTTAGCTTGAATTATTATATACTAGTGAGTTATTCAAAGTACAGTGGAAGAGATTTAAACTCCAACTAATATAAATACTCATAAACCACTAGTCAGGACAACCTAATGTGTGGAAACCCTGCATATGTATACAATCATCGAGTTAAAGGAGAGTAATATCAATGTGTACATGTTCCAAGATCTCTCACAAACCCATAAACCTAATGTGATTAAAAAAACACATACATAATACAAAGACCTACACGATAGCGAGAGGAGACCGCCTCGTGGTTCTCAACTTTGATCACCTTGCACTGGTCCTTTGCCCCCATCTGTTCGCCGACCTGCACTCACCGTCTAAACTAGACAGTGAGTATTGTAAAGTAGAGAGTAAAATACCAATAAAGTCTCAACATAATTTCAAATGCCAAATAAATGGCTAAATAACTATCATGCAAGGATATCACAAAGATAATAAAATAAACAACATGATAAGTAAATCACTGAGATATCAACAATAAATGAATGTCCAGAAATACAAAAGAAAGGCGCAAGTAGTCTCGACCAGTGAAAAAGTCATTAATTCATGAGAATGTACCTCAAAGACTCGAGGCTTAGGACGTAGTACACTCACACCATCGTAAACCCCACGCGGATGGGACATTCTTCAACAATCTGGTAGAGAATTCCCACCCTGTATAGAACCAAACCAAATCGTGCATCCCCAATCGTAAACCTCTGGCATGTTACCTCAGAAGGCTTGGAATCTCGAAAGAATCACGTTAACTAACTTGCCCTCGGACAACTCAAAAGAATAGAGGTCCAAACTAGGATATAACTGTTGGGAAATGTGCCCTAGGTCAATCCATTAACAGTCTTTATGAATACATTTTAGTTAATAAAATAGAGGATTTCATTTGCTGTTTATTATAATTGATTTGCATGTTTACATTATAATAAGATCCATGGGTATTTACAGAAATATCCTAAATGTCCCTAGTCGATTATTATACTGGGAACTATATTGAATTAAAACTAGTGTGAGTCTTGATTGATGATCATACGATGATCATACGTATAGGAATACGAATCAAAATCATGAGTACTTGTTAGAGAACAAAGTACTGGACCGACCCGCTATGAGAACATCACATGGATTAAGTCATAGTTGTTTCTCATGATAGGTATATTTTTCAGTCCTCTGACTTGAGATTACCAGAGACTTCAACATTAGGAATACAGTGATTTGACGTAATCAAACGTTGTCTTTAACCGGACGATTATAAAGGTTGTGATTGGTTACTGTGTGAATAATGTGGTGAAGTTGTGTAATCGAGATAGAATTTGCCCCTCTCATATAAAGAGAGATATCCAGTGGATCCTCGATATGTTAGATCGTTAAAAGGCCTAGTCTAAGTAAATTGATATTGATCAATGTCACTTAGATGTTTTCAGTCTACCTAGAAATCGAGACTAGTACGATTGAACATGTTGGATGACAATTCTATGCCTTATGTTTGATCAAAAGGATATCGTGTGACAAAAGGATATTATATACACTATTGATTAGGTTGTATCGATTTGATATTCGTACAACTTGGGTAGTCATAATGTCTTGCTAGAGGTCGCTTATGACTTGTATACCAAAATATGTTTTGGTACACTGCCAACGTTGTATGAGCTTATTGGGTCGCACACTGAGAATGGTTTTGCGAGATTTTAAGATGGTTCAGAAAAATGAATTTTATATGATAAAATTCATGACAGAAACGTCCTTGTAGTGTATTACACTTATACTTCTTTAAGTAGGGGTATATGTGTAATTTACTTAATCGTCTATATACAAGGGTTGTATAAATAGACGTTTTGAGTTAGAATACAAGTACGAAAGATTTTAAAAGGGCCGAAACTCTATTTTCATTTTAAGAAACGACTTAGAGTTTTTGGTATCCTCTGGATCGTTTTGGAGAGAAACAAAAGGTTTGGTATTCTCTCGAAGCTAGCACTTTGAATCTCGGCCCTAGGTCAATCTATTAACTAAAATGTATTCATAAAAACTCTCAATGGATTGACCTAGGGCACATTTCCCAACATCTCCCACTTGCTCTAGGGCCAATCATTCATGCATTTAATGCCTAATGATCTAACATGACCATCATGTTTTGCTTGTGGAAGAGCCTTTGTCAATGGATCCGCAACGTTGTCTTCAGTAGGTACTCTGCAAATTTTTACGTCTCCCCTCTCAATAATTTCTCTGATGAGATGAAAACGCCTGAGTATGTGTTTGGATCTGTAGTGTGATCTAGGTTCCTTGGCCTATGCTATTGCCCCGTTATTGTCACAATACAAACAAACAGGATTAGCAATACTTGGAACCACACCTAGTTCAGAAATGAACTTTTTGATCCAAACTGCCTCCTTTGCTACATCGGACGCTGCAATATACTCAGCTTCTGTTGTAGAATCTGCCACAGTCTCTTGCTTCAAACTTTTCCAGCTTACTACACCCCCATTCAAAGTAAACACATATCCGAACTGCGATCTAAAATCATCTATATCAGTTTGAAAACTTGCATCTGTGTAACCATTTACAACTAGATCATTTTCAAAACCTCCATAGACCAAGAACACTTCCTTAGTCCTTCTTAAGTACTTGAGGATATTCTTTACTGCTATCCAGTGACTCTCACTTGGATCTGACTGATATCTGCTTGTAGTGCTCAAAGCATATGATACATCAGGCCGAGTGCATAGCATGGCGTACATGATAGATTCAATAACAGATGCATATGGAATCTTATTCATACAGTCTCGCTCATCATTTGTCCTAGGACATTGATTCTTGCTGAGACTTATGCCATGAGACATTGGCAACAATCCTCTTTTAGAGTCTTGCAAACTGAACCTATTCAGTACCTTATCTATGTAAGCACTCTGACTTAGACCGATTAGCCTCTTAGATTTATCCCTATAGATCCTTATCCCTAGGATATAGGCTGCATCTCCTAAGTCTTTCATTGAGAAACACTTCCCTAACCAAGACTTGACACTCTGTAATGTTGGGATGTCATTTCCAATGAGTAATATATCATCAACATACAGTACCAAAAAAACAACTACACTCTCACTGACCTTCTTGTATACACAAGGCTCATCTTTGTTCTTAATAAAATCAAAATCCTTGATTGCTTCATCAAAACGAAGATTCCAACTCCGAGATGCTTGCTTTAATCCATAAATGGATCTTTGAAGCTTGCATACCTTCCTAGAATTCTCAGGATGTACAAAACCTTCAGGTTGTGTCATATACACGTCCTCAAGCAGCTTTCCATTAAGAAATGTTGTTTTTACATCCATTTACCATATCTCATAGTCATAATATGCAGCAATGGCAATTAAAATTCTTATGGATTTAAGCATGGCTACTGGCGAAAAAGTTTCATCATAATCAACACCTTGAGTCTGCCTGAAACCTTTTGCTACGAGTCTTGCTTTGAAAGTATGTACTTTGCCATCCATGTCAGTTTTCTTCTTGAAAACCCATTTACATCCAATGGTCTTACCACCTTCAGGTAAATCAACCAAGTTCCAAACTTGGTTATCATACATGGATTGCATCTCAGAGTTCATGACATTTAGCCATTCATCTGAGTCTGGTCTAGACATAGCTTCCTGATAAGTGGTGGGCTCATTTTGATCCATAAGCAACACATCACGACTATCAGTAATGAGAAATCCGAATCTCTCTGGCTCATGTCTTACCCTACCAAATTTACGTGGACCTTGTGTCACTTGCGGAGGTTCAACTGGTTCATAACGTTGTTGAACTTCCAGTAGCGGTTCAATATTTATCTGTGATTCTTGAACTTCTTCAAGATTTATTTCTCTCCCTCTATAAACTGTTTTTCCATAAAGGCACCATACCGATCAACAAACACTTTGTTCTCAGCGGGATTATAAAAGTAATATCCTTTTGTTTCCTTAGGATACCCCACAAATAAACACTTATCAGATTTAGGTGCCA
This sequence comes from Stephania japonica, assembly GCA_039657345.1. Taxonomy (NCBI): domain Eukaryota; kingdom Viridiplantae; phylum Streptophyta; class Magnoliopsida; order Ranunculales; family Menispermaceae; genus Stephania; species Stephania japonica. The sequence continues at coordinate 43,262,856 of CM077560.1, read as the reverse complement.
GTTTTTCTGAGATTTGTTGTAAGCCTCACAGCCCCAAATCTTAAGAAAAGACAAACTAGGTCTCTTCCCGTACCATATCTCATATGGTGTTTTATCAACCGCTTTAGAAGGAACTCGATTTAGAGTGAAAGCTGCAGTTTGTAATGCATAACCCCAAAAGGATAATGGAAGATCCACATGACTCATCATAGATCGAACCATATCTAATAAGGTTCGATTTCTCCTTTCAGAAACTCCATTCCTTTTCTTTTGGGTGTTTTGAAGTAGGAACAGGCTGGGGCTTGACTTGTTCCACAGGCTTTGCGACAGGTACATCAGCAGCCTTGGCAACTTTAGCCTTGCCTTTGCCTTTCTTCTTCATTCCCTTTCCCTTTTGGACCATCAACACATTACTAGAGGGTTTCTTGATATTTTGTTCAGCAGTTTTGAGCATCAAATACAACTCGAAATTGATTTCTCTATATTATTCATATTGTAGTTCATCACAAATTGTGAGTAACTCTCCCGGTAATGAATTTAGGATCAAATCCGTAGCCAACTCTTGGCTTATGGGAAATCCAAGTCTATCAAGTTGGTCAACATAGCCCTTCATCTTTAGAACATGAGGACTAACTGACGCACCCTCAGTCATCTTACAAGAATGCAGGTTCTTGACTGTCTCGAACCTTTCTTGCCTAGCTTGTTGTTGGAACATTTCCTTCAGAGTTACAGCCATGTCGTAGGCTTCCATTAGTCCCATGTCCTTCTGAAGTTCAGGAACCATAGTTGCCAACATAATGCATGCAACATCAGTAGAATCGTTGACATGCTTATTATGCGCATCCTTCACAGCGTTCATAGCATTTGCTGGTGGGTCCTCAGGGATCGGAGCATCCAGAACATACAACTTGTGTTCATGCTTGAGAACGATTCTCAAGTTTCTGAACCAATCAAGAAAGTTAGTCCCAGATAGCTTATCCTTCTTAAGGATAGATCGCAGTGACAGGGGATTATTGTTACTTGAAGAGGCCATTGATCTACAATAAAGATTATGCAGAGTTTATTTTAGTATAGAGGAATAGACTCCCACTAAATTAACAACCCTCCTTTTACATACTGTTTATTTAGGGGACTAAAATCCATATTTCACCTAATTCTATGACAGCTATGGCATGAAACATAGAACTAGATTATTTAGGTAGGTAACAGTTACCAATTACATCTTATGTAATTTTTAGATCTTTTTATGAGATATGAGACATCTTATGTATTAGCATGTTTTTATCTCATCATATGCCTAAAGCCCAAAACTATTTTGATAGCTTTTATTAAGTCGGACCAATTTAAACATTTAGGTAACTCTTACCCAACTTATCTCACCAAGATAACACAATACACCCAACTATGGCTGAAACTATATTAGTGCAATCGAGGCCTTGATAAGTGTTTAAATTGGATGGCACAAGACTTAAGATTTAATAGAGGATTTTATTCAGTTTTAGTGATTTTTAAGTAAGCAATGAAATATCATATATTTTATTGATTTGTAGAACCACTAAACAATTTAGGAAATTTTATGCTATTCACTAATAGAAGAACTTCCGTGCGCTAGGATTAGTTAGACGACGGTCCCATTGGCCTGCCGTCAATGCAATGAAAAACAAAAGCGCCGCCCCCTTTTTTTTTTTTTTTTTTTTAGAAGACAAATCTCACTTCCGAAAATTGAAATTTGCTATAGAAAATCATATTTTTTGCTGATTTTACTATACTAAATTTACCCCTTAATTTATCCAAAATTAAGTCAATTAAAATATTTTTAATTAACCCGGGCCCACATCTAACTAACCATCTTATCCTAATCCAATTAGGACTTTAGATATTTGAATCCTAGCATATCACCAATAACAAACTTCTCCATATTTATCTCCTATCCTAATTTGTTATCTATCTTTATCAAATAGAAACTTCATAACAAAATAGATATAACAAGATAAATAAATAATTTCAAAAATTAATTATTTATAAATAAATTTTAGATATTTGAATCCTAGTATATCACCAATAACAAGATTCTTGATATTTATCTCCTATTCTAATTTGTTATCTATCTTTATCAAATAGAGACTTCATAACAAAATAGATATAACAAGATAAATAAGTAATTTCGAAAATTAATTATTTATAAATAAATAATTTCGAAAATTAATTATTTATAAATAAATAATTTCAAAAATTAATTATTTGTTTTGGATTTAAGATATTTGAATCCTAGTATATCACTAATAACAAGATTCTTGATATTTATCTCCTATTCTAATTTGTTATCTATCTTTATCAAATAGAGACTTCATAACAAAATAGATATAACAAGATAAATAAGTAATTTTGAAAATTAATTATTTATAAATAAATAATTTCAAAAATTAATTATTTGTTTTGGATTTAAGATATTTGAATCCTAGTATATCACTAATAACAAGATTCTTGATATTTATCTCCTATTCTAATTTGTTATCTATCTTTATCAAATAGAGACTTCATAACAAAATAGATATAACAAGATAAATAAATAATTTCGAAAATTAATTATTTATAAATAAATAATTTCGAAAATTAATTATTTATTTTGGATTTAAGATATTTGAATCCTAGTATATCACTAATAACAAGATTCTTGATATTTATCTCCAATTCTAATTTGTTATTTATCTTTATCAAATAGAGACTTCATAACAAAATAGATATAACAAGATAAATAAATAATTTCGAAAATTAATTATTTATTAATAAATAATTTCGAAAATTAATTATTTATTAATAAATAATTTCGAAAATTAATTATTTGCAATTTCAATCTTCATCCAAATAACCACAAACATGTAATTGAATCATGAACTACTATCCCAATCGAACCTAATGGTGTCATGGATCATAGAACATGAAACTCAATTCATTAAACTTATTCAAATTAAACTAACATGGTTACTAGCATGTACGAAACTAATTTCAATTAAATCACGAATATATGTATCATATACACAAAACACGATAATAAATCTCACATAAAACTTATGTATATCACATATACATCAACTATTAACATGCTTTCAATCATATCTCATAAGAAAACATGCAATGAGTTTAATGGAATCAAACTCGAAGGCTCTGATACCACTGTTGGGTTTTAGGGTTCATGCACATCGGAGATTACAAAACAATTTTGAGAAAAACCCCAACAGGATCCGAATCTGATTCCATTAAAACATGTTTAAACTATGAAAACTTAATCATACCTCAGTCGCAATACCTCTCTGAAGATTAATCGATCTCTAAGCGCTGCCAATGACGAACGCCCTCTACTAGCTGTCCACACACGAACGGCGGCCGAGATTCAAAGTTTAAACATGTTTTAATGGAATCTGATTCGGATCCTGTTGGGGTTTTTCTCAAAATTGTTTTGTAATATCCGCTACGCATGAACCTCAAAACCCAACAATAACAATAACAATAACGATAACAAATTCAAGCTCAACAATGATGACAACCCAGTAAAAATGCATAAGAGAAATTATATAGATGCTCCAATCTGTTTTACTCACAGTACAACGCAACCTCCGCGCGACACTTCACGCTCGCAGTTTTCACACGCCACCAAAACTACCCTGCACACTCGTCACCAGCCCACAAAACACTTGGTAATCATTTTCATTCCAATTTGGTCGTGTTAGAGTTTTATTTCCCTTTAATTGTAATTCCCTATTAATTTTCTCATTTTACCCAGTTTTCCATAATTTTACTCGTTTATGTATTCGGGTCAATTTCCCAGGTATTGGGTCGTATTCGGACCCATTAGGATACCCGAGACACCCAATCTGTTTCGAATATTCCTGAAAAATAATCATGTTTACTGTTACGGGTGGCGCGATGATGTCGTAAGGGCTTCCTGTGGCGGCCCAAATTTCCAGGGTCGCCCCGTGCAGCAGATACCTCTCCAGCCTATGCTCCAGAAGTACTTGCCACGTCACTTATCCATCCACCTCAGCTATTACTATATCCACATATACTCTTTGAAGTGATGTTCCTGAATTTCATATTATTTTATCCATATATTACCATTTCACAGTGGAAGACCTTAATACAGTCAACTACTTTAATATAGTATTGATTAGTGCACCTATAGTGGAATCCCGGACTGTACATGCATACATGCGATTAGCTAAAACAGTGTTATATACAAATACAATAATAACAAGTTTCCCATCCCCAAAACACTATAAAATATCAAAACCATATATGTATCAACATACGTACTAGCAAGTCTTGAAGTGGTAAGTCAGATGTGATCGCCAATGACCTCCTTATCCTTGCTCGTACTAGGATCTGCACTCAGTTATCATAAAAAATCAGATAACGAGTCCAGTGAGTAAAATCCCAAGGAAAACCACCAGGCATTTCAATTTATGAACATAAATGGAAACCAATAAGCAGTGTTAAATAATCATGCAATAATCAAGGAAATAACGCAGGTAACTGCTCAAAAGGAAATGCATGAATACCAACACGAAGATAACAAATGGGTGTGCAATAAATACTGTCAGTGAAGCTAGGATCAGTGGCCCGGTCATACCCTACTCCAATGACCCCGCTGACTGTATCCTAGTCACCAAATACATTTGAGAAGAACAAACCCCACACACCAAAAAATCGCTAGAACGCTACCGTTCCCATCACAATCGGATTTAGATTGACAAAGAAATAAAGCTCAACGAATAGAATAAGTAAATGCAATAGTGGTGTTCAATTGGGTTTTACGTACCTCAATTCGCACTCCAACAACCCCAAAATCCAAACTCGGCTCAGCTCTAATAACACCCGACAAATCAAATTATCACCCGATTTATACCTAAGATTATTTATCATTGAATTAGCTTCAATTTGACATATTATGTTAATTTTACATTTTTCGAGGTAAAAACCCCCGGTATAAAGTCTCCTCCGACTTTTGAATTTCTCATTTTCCGTAGAAACTCCCCAATTTCTATTTATTTGGTCAAAATACTATTTTTTCATATTTTTTCCTATTTTTTGGATTTTCTATTCCATTTTCTCTTTATTTTCTCTTTTTTTTATTTTAGGTGTGAACCGGGCCGAACTATGTTCGGCTCAACTGAGTCGAACCGGCTCGGTTCACCATCTTCTTCTCCAACAAAACTGTGAAACACAGTTCGTTTTTTTTTTCATCGATTGCTTCTTTCTTTCTTTCTCTCGTTCTTTCACCAATGGAATTGAGAGGGTGGGGAGACGACACATATCGTCTCCCTCCTTGAACTGATTCCAATTCTCGGCCATGGCCGAGCTCACCACCTCCACCCCACACAACAACAACAACTAAACCACACCACTCACCTTGTTCTCCTCGATCACACAAGCCCCCCCCCCCCCGAGGTCTCCTCCTTCTCTCCTTCTTCGTCTCGCTCGTCTGCTTGTTCTCAATTTCGAAATGAAGAAATGTGGTGGCGGTGACGAGTTCATCAAATTTTTCAGATAAAATGACCAAAATGCCCTTCATGTTTATCTCTTTCATTTACAACTTAAATACTCTTTTTGGTAATTTCACATTTTCTATTTTATTTTCTGATTTAATATATATATATAAATATACACACTCACCTATATTTCCACCTTTAAAATTTCGTCGTGCGCGTCAACGAATGTACTTGGGTGTGCACACTACTATACCACTCACGCATGTCAATCACGACTAAACCCCGACTCTCAACCTTGCCCGAACCAAAATAATATACATACACACTTGTGATGAACTATAATATCAATTACATCACAGAATTTACAACCAACATACATAAAACACCTAGATGTGATCCTGCCCAGCCTACCCACGGCTTCCACGTGCCGTCCCAACTGGCGTCCTACTCGGAAAATGATTAAATAACGGCGTTATAAATCTTAGTTTAGGAACACCAACTAAGATATGAATGAAACAAATAATTAAGCATAAATATTAGTTTAGGAACCGAGCAATCAAAATGAAATAAAAACTACTTAGGTTTCTAATAAGCTAAACCCTGCATTATATAGAAATTAAAGATTAAGCTCAAAACTAGTGCAAATCAAACCTAGGGTTTATGAAAATCAATTTTAAGCATACCCTTTCAAATGTGTTGATAGCAAAACACAAGATTGAAATCAATAAGACAAGTTTTGATTAAGCACAATATGATTTCAAACAATTTTCATGCACTTTGAAAATCAAAGTTGAAGCCCAATAAATGCAAATTAGTCCTAAGGTTTATGACATTAAGTCTAAGCACAAAACCCAAGACAAATGTTTTCAATAACACAACAAATGATTTCTAAACAATACTTTTGTGATGCCCCTAGTCCCACAACCCTAAACTCAGCCTCGCCCGGCCTAGACTTACTTGGACCCCCGAGCCAATCTCGCAAAGTTGACGCAAGCCTAGTCAGCCTTCCTTATCATTTACCATTAATGAAACTAATATTAAATGTGAGTTTTTCAAGTTAGTGAGTTATCGAAGTACAACGAAAGCAATTTCTACTCAAATTAAATGAAATTACCCGAAGACACACGTTATGACAACCTAGAGTGTGGAAACCCTGTATATGTATACCATCATCACATATCAAGTCAAAGGAGAATCAAATATATAGTATTCATGTCCTATGATCTCTCACAAAACCCATAAACCCAAAGTGTTCAAAAACAAATACATAATAGTACAAACAACATACTTGGTAGACGAGAGGTCGCCCCTCTACCCTCAACTGCAATCGTCTATCACCGGTCCCTTGCCTTTATCTACCATGTAGTATGATGGGGTTGTACCCATTGTCATAAAAAGGACGGTGGGTACAGAAATAGTAATAGTAACAACTAAGTGGAGTCTCAACATAATTTTAAATGTCAAATAAACGACTAAACAAGTATCATGTAGGAACATCACAAAGATAATAAATAACCACATGATAATTTAATTACTGAGATATCAACGATAAATGAGTGTTGAGAGCACAAAGCAAAAGGGCATCTAAGTGTTCCAAGTCCATCAGGTTGCCACATAGATTTCACAACCTGACTTCCCAGACATAATTTGGACCTAAACAAACCACCAAATAGTTTAGGATGAGTCACCCTACCGTAACACAAACATAGTTCAACTCACGGTCGTACTACCAACCCTAAAAACTGTGGGTAAAAGCAGGTGCAAAAATCTGTGTAGTCATGGTGGTAAAAGAGATCACAAAGAAGTCTCATCGCACCCGTGACCACCATATCGCCCACTTAGACGCAAAAGATCACTCATTAAGGAATTTAAGGAAAATAAAGTCGATAGTCCACCAAGGATAGATATCACAAACGGAATCCAATAAAACCATATTTCACAAGAAATCATTGCTCAACGAAGATAATAACCAAGTAAATGCACAAATGAAATAATGTAAATACTTTTGTTGGTTTTACTTACAATATAACGCGAAACTCGCGCTCACGGCTTTCACACATCACCAAACTGATCCCGTACGCTCGCCACCAGTCCACTAAACACCTGGTAATCATTCGAATCCAATTTGGTCGCGTTAAAGTCTTGTTTTACATTTAATTATAATTTCCCATTAATTTTCCTCATTTTCCAAATATTACTCATTTCCACTATTTTGGGCAATTCCCTAAGTATTGGCTTACATTCGAACCCATTTGAATACTCGAAAGAACTCTCAAAGTTTTTCAAAAATCAGGGTTTGTGAACAGTGTCATGCTGGGGTGGCGCCATGGAGGTTGACACCCTGCGGCATCACTTAAAGCGCGGGGCAGGACAGCCCCTGCCTTAGACGTCGTAATTGGCGTCTTGGGGCTTTAGGCCCCACGTCGTCTTTTGCGACGTCACTTCTAAAATGTGAATACCGGGTCACAACCCGGCTCGCGTTGCCGTGTTCTGAGCCTATCTCAACCTCGTAGGAACCTCGATACCCACTCAAAACCCTCATAAAACCGTACAAAAAGGTCTAACCACCGATCCAAAACTCGAATGAAAATACGCAAAACCGATGCCAAAATAACGAGAATTGAATAGGGAGTCGGGATCTAACCTTCATTTGCGTCATTGCGCGCTCTCTTGGCGTTAATCCACGCTCGAAAATCACAAAACTCAACCCTTTCTCATCGTTTGATTGTTGAAGAGAGATAAAGAGAAGAGGAAATGAGATAAAGAGAGTTGACTCCTCCATTTTATAGTGATACATCATCTTGGCTCACACACGTATTTCGAGGTCCATCTTGTGGCCTCCATTTACACCAACCCAACCACTTATTGAACTCACATAGGTGACTCTCCCCTGGTTCTTATCCAATTTGACCAATAATTGGCCTATCTTGGGTGTTTCTACGTCCCACATGCACCACGACTCTCACCATCGCGGGCGAATGAAAATACTAACGACCCAAATACATTCTCATATTAATTAATTATCGTATTTTATTTTCCATTCGTCCACAAAAATTGTTTCTCGAACCTGTGTACTCGTATTTCATCCGCCCAATACCCGTTCGACACGTTTTCCTAGGTGAACTCTACTCGCAACTCGGCGTCGCCATCATGTCATACAGACATGAGTATAAATAGGTAATACACGTCATCACACAGACATAATATAATTTTTCGGGTTGTTACAACTCCAAACAAAAAGTATAAATTAAGCCCAAAAAGAATAGAAAATCAAGAATTCTTACAACCCTAAGTATGAGATCCAAAAATTAGTTTTGGAGCGCAAGTTGTAATACTCAGAACACGTCTCTAGTGTCACCTTGATCAGCGAATCGATAGCTCCGAGAATCACCAAGTGTATGTGATCGAAAATCTAGCACAAATGTATATGAAAGCTTGGATTTTTGAAAGTATATGAGCAAGAGCTGTTGCTTTGGTGTTCTAAGTAATTTGGGTATGTGTTCAAACCCTTTTTGTAGCTATATGACTATTACATATGATCTAATGGCCCAAAATGATCCATAAATTCAAATTAAAAGTGCAGATCAATACTTTAAAAAAAGTGTCAAATTCCTGCATAGCGCGCTAGATCCAGCAGATAACACGCTATGTCACCTAGCACGCTACCTAGCTGGCCTATCGCCCTATATGCAGGGGTCTGAAAATAAATATTTTTTTGATTTTATAAAACGACCCCCTAACGAACCTACGACTCTACTAAACCTTTAAAAACACTTCACACATGTTTAGTAGCGTACCATAAAAAGTTTTTAGACATACCGAGTAATTTTACAAACCCCAAAAATCAAAAACTTCAGTTTCATGAAACACATGGACTTTTCTATAAATATTTTTAATGTCAATCCAAAGGTCATCAAAACACATCTCAATGCATTCAAAATCAATTTCAATAGTTTGTACACCTCAAATACATGCTATAAAATACATTTCCATTATTTATACCGTTTTAAAAGTCACGGAATTGAAAATCAAGAAATTTATGATTTGATGTTCTTTAAAAATCGAAATTCATGGAATACACAATTCTATTGCATTTGGCTTGTAGAAATAGAACTTGTATACCTTACATAAGTTTTACAAATGATTGTTTTGGCTTTCCAGTCCTTGTTTCCTTGTATGAATCGACTCTTGAGTTTGTCCAGCTTCATGTTCTAACTTTTGACTTAAACTTTTACAAACTTCAACTTTCCTTTTGTACTTATGATTTCTATCATAGTTTGATGTTTTGAAACAATTGACAAACTCGTTAGTATCATTTCACATTATTTGTTGACATCAAAATCCCGAGTGGAGTGTAAGTGATTAAACACTTAGTCCAACATTAGGTTTTTTGTGCTGACAACCATTTTTAGGGGAGACTGCCAAAATTTTTATAAAATATGAAAATCTTAATAGAATCATGTCGCAAAATACCTTACATTCGGAGATTAAGACTTGGAATGTAATTTGAGAATTGTCACATATACACTATAAGAAAATTGATCTTTAACAACACTTAATTATGTTTTTATACTGTACGTTGTTAAAACTTATTGAATTTAACATACAATTAAATATTATTTAGGACAAAAAATAATGATTAATGACTGGTTAAATATTATTAAACAAAGAATTTAATTAAATTTATAAATCATTACGTATTAATTTTTTAATTATAGATATTTTGGTTGCACATTAATAACGTATTAAATAAGTTTTAACAATGCATAGTATGACAATATTTTTTGATGTTGTAAAAGACATTTTTTCTTGTAGTATATGATGAGAATTTTAGATAATTGAAATCATTGATGGATTTATTCTGGAGAATAAAACTTTGAGGATAAACACATATAGCAAGGATTGCGGAAATTTTATATTCTGAATCAAATAAGTCAATGAGTTTAGAGGATTACTAGATTATCAGAGGACCATTGTTGCGCCCCTCGTAACCACCGCCTCCATAATCATTGGTGCCACCGTCGTGACCTCCTCCTTGTCCTCCATTACGACGCCTCATCACCTTCACGCACAGTTCTCCCTCTTTTGCGCTTTCGGTTTCCATTTGTTGTGTGTTCATGTAAAATTAAGTTTAGACAACTATAAAATAAAAAAAGAGATTTTTCTCCCACTTGCACCATTTCTCACTCCTCTGTAGGGGAGTATATCTTCGTAAGGCTTACAAACACAAGTACCCCTCATCAATCCCATCTCTATCACCCACAACCTTTTCTCTTATTTAAAAGGTATTTATACAAGAGTCGCGTTATGTGCACCCTAGTGTCCTCTAAAGGCAACTCGATTTTTTTTTTTATTTATGTTGATTCTAAGAAAAAATGACACATTTGCCTTGGGGTATTTTAGTTTGTGCGTTGCTTCACAAATTAGGGACATTTTAGTATAAGTCTCAAGGTGTCCTGATAAATTGTTGAGTACCCTGAGAGATACCGGGGTGCACATAGCATGACTCCATATCAATTTTTATATTTTTATTATTTTTAAAAAATTTTAACTTTCCATGAAGTTCAAAAAATTAAACATGAAAATATGAAAATAAGTAAAGTATGCAAGAAAATTTATGTAAGTTGAACCAAATGAAGCCCCGGCCTCTTGTGGATGACGACTTAATGCGTATCGCCAACTTTGACAAAAAAAAAAAGTGCATCGCCAAGAGTAATGCAATTTCAAATGTACACGTAGCTTTGTCCTGTCAAGTACTATTGGACAAATAATTTTACGAAAAAAGAAAAAAAAATTTGTTCTAAACGAAAAAAGAAGTTTAAACGTTGAACGCGTGTAGCATGTGAATCATGAAAATAAAAAATAAATAAATAATTGTTACCCATTCAAGTTTGTATGCACGTCGTGAACGTCGTGTAGTTAAAACAAGGACATCTTGGACGCTTGTGCAACGTGAATTATGTAAATCAAATGAAAAATACAAGAATAACAATATGAAATACACAATCTCATCCCACTGTGTATTGCACTTTAAAAAGTGTAAGGTTACATTTTAAGGTTCACACAGATGATGGAATTGATGTGTTGTGTATTTTTACAAAGCATTGTTACTCTAACATTTTCCAAAAAAAAAAAATTGTTGCCCTCCTCAAATTTGTACATCGATAGTGACCAAATATATCGAATAATTGAGGTACAACTTGATTGGTTATGTACCACTACACTTATCCCATATATCCACTGTCCAATCCAATGCCCTTCCGGCCAATATTCCTTCTTGAAAATATCCTTCTTAATTTTTATTTTATTTTTTTCACAGATCTTCTCTTAATTTACTCCTATTTTCTCACTTCAAGCTAAAGGGACTTCGCAAGTGCTCTTTAAAAGGCCTTCTTGCGTGCATTATCAGAGAGCCCATTCTCTTAAACTTGCACAAGCTTTAAGAGATGAAAAACATGACGATCCAAAGTAATAAAGCCATTTTAGTTTTATGGGTTCTCCTTGCGTACACTGCGCTACTCATGCATGCAAGTCCAATCCTAGCAGCTCATCAAGAAGTTGGTATACATCATAGAACCCTCACCTTCTTGAGAAAAATTTAGGATTTGTTCGGTGTAGCCGACCCTAAGTAATTTGGGATAATCAGACTTGCATGAATTGTTGTTATTTCTGTTGGGATCACTAATTTAACTACTTTTAAGTAGTACGCAAGTATTGTTCGTAGATCATGCATATATGTATATAATAACATATATAGAGATATAATTTATTTGTGACTGATCTCGTCTAATCGATCGGTGTTATAGGTGGAGAGGGAGATGATGAATTTAGCTATATCGAAGGAAGCGACAGAGGACCAGAACGCTGGGGAGAGCTTAAGGAGAAGTGGGCAACCTGTGGCGATGGAAATCTACAATCTCCTATTAACTTAAGGAATGAAAGGCTGGTAGTGACTTCAAAGTTAGGGGAGCTCAAGAGCAGCTACAAACCCCGTTATGCAATCCTCTACAACAGAGGCCATGATATACAGGTGCGTGTGTGTATACATACATAAACATAATCCTCCATTTAATATATATTAATTGTTGATTTGTAATGTGTCAGAAAATAAATTTTGATTTTTGGGTTTACAATCTGATCATGCAGCTTCAATGGGAAGGTGATGCTGGATTCACTGAGATTAATGGGACTAAATATTTTCTCAAACAAATACATTGGCACCATCCCTCTGAGCACTACTTCAATGGTTACAGGTACATCATGAATTAGGTCGACATATGTTGGAGATGTGAGAATACTCCGGCATCGAATAGTTGAATAGAAAGACATTAATGACTTATAAGTTTGTAGTGAGAACTCCAACTTACTTTGACATTATGGAGAACATGATTACTAAATTGAAAGCAAGTCTAGCTAGTTGGATTTGAAGGGGAGTGTTGGAGATGTGAGAATAGTCTTGCATCGACTAGTTGTAGTGGAAGCTCCAACTTGAGTTGGCATTTAAGAGAAACATCGTAAACTAGTCACTTCTACACACTCCCATGGACTTGGACTTACCTATTACAAAACACAATTCAATATATATGCCTCAAATCACTTAATAGCTACGTTTCGAGGCATCTTTTTTTTTTTTTATTTGTTGTAGGAAAGATCGAAATTATTTTATTAATCCAAACTGGAGTACCTTCTGCGTGGTTAATGTAGTGGTTGAAACATCCACATCATTATTAGAGAGTGTTGAAGATGAAAGAATAATCTCAGAGTCTAGACAATTATTTATAAGTTTGCTATAATTTATTTACGTCCTAAGTATTTTAGAGAACTCACACATACTCTTAAACTAGTATTTTAGAGAATTCACACATACTCTTAAACTAACAGTACCTACACTTATATGGCGATCAATTTTTATTTTTATTATTATTTTTTTTTAGAATTATGGCGATCGGTGTTGTATATGTGCAGGTTCGACTTAGAGGCTCATTTGGTTCATACAAGTGCAAACGGCGGAGTGGCTGTGGTCTCGATCATGTATGCATATGGCAGGCCCGATTCATTTCTCTCAAAGGTAAAACTATAGGAAAATGATAATCTAATACATTTTGAGCGCACATTTGGAATGCAAATTTTGATTTTTAGTCATTTATAGCTCTTTTTTGTTTTCAAATGTGTGAGCCCCACATATAAAATATTATAAATGGCTAAAAACAAAAGTGTGCTAAATTATCATTTTTCAAAACTATATGTAACTAGCTAGAACAAGACCAATCAAATGCAACAGGTTGTATGCTCTAGCCTCCCTATTTTCATGCAATATTTAATGTGCAAAATTTGAGGGGTAGTAATTAATTAATTAAGTTAATTGGTTTCTCAAAAAAGAATTAAGCTAATTGGTTTCCTTTGTAAAAACTGCTATAATATTAGGATAAGATCAGCAGCATACAATAATTCATTGAACTAGTTGAACAAGTGTTTGTGACGCAACGGAGATCTTCTAAATCGGATACTCGAACACCACGAAGAAACAACTTAAGGCTAGAGAGAATTAACACCAACATTTCATGAAAAAAATTTTAATTCTTTATTAAAAATCAATAAAATCAATCGTACATAATGCAAACCTAGCCTTTTATAGGCGTCAATAGTGATCGTACCACAATTATAGGAACAATGTAAGTCCTATTAAAATATAACTTCTTTCCTTCCACAAACTTTCATACTCTACTCTATCTAATATTAGAAGCTATACTAAATTAAAACTTCTAATCACATAAAAATATCTTAAAACTAAACTAACCAATTCTAAACGCATGCTGCTCTAAATTATGTACTAAGCGTGAATAAATAAATAAGATAACTATAATAAAGATCAAATAATTACACCACGACTCTTCAAAATTGAGACAAATCGAAAAGGCTCAAATTTCATAATCTGACAACATGAAATCTTGATTATCTGGATCTTCATCATTGCTCCAACCCATCAATTGCATTGTGATTCACATCCTCGATTCAACTCATGTCTGCATCTCTGTTTGTTTCTTTGTTTTGTCAAAGGCATGTTTGTTCGTATGGGTCCATATCATATGCTCCGCGATCTGTGTGTGCCCGCATCCCGAGGTGGGCACCAACGGCTCTTGAACCAATGTGTACTAGGGTGTGACTTCCCATTATTATAACACTTCTCTATATATGATATTAAAAGGAAAACACTAGATATAACAAGAAGTATATATATCTCATGTGGCCTCGACCCATACATGTGTTATTCATCGAGATTTGTATATGCCCGCATCCCGTGGTGTGCCTGGACAACTCAAAGGTCCGATGTGCCCTCCAGCGTGACATACGCATTGTCATTAATCTAGCACTTCTCAATATTAAAACTGCACTTACACCCATACATATGCATGATGTGCATGTTTTTTAGTTGGAGAAGCACATATGGTCCATAGCAGAAGAGAAAACCCAAGAAGATGTTGGAGTGATTGATCCAAATGACATAAAGGTAGGTGGGAAAAGGTACTACCGGTACGTTGGCTCCCTCACAACTCCACCTTGCACTGAAGGTGTCATTTGGACCATCTACAGATCGGTACGACACGACCTCACATGCATATATACTTCCTTTATAATATACTGTCTTAATTTAATTCCAATACATATAGCTAATTAATCAAACTTGATGCTCAGATCATGAGTGTTTCAAGAGATCAAGTGAAAGCCCTGACCTGCGCTGTAGAAGAGGTACGTACTTGATTAATTAGTGGAAGATATCATTAATTAATAATTAATAATCTCTTATTTATATATATGTAATTTATTGCAATTAACTGAATATAGGACGCGAAGAAGAATGCAAGACCACTGCAACCACTCAACAATCGCAAGGTCTATCTATATTGTCCGGGATATCCAGGTCTCAACACAGAATCAATGTTTGACTCGGGCTCGGACTCCATTGATGTCTCCTAATTAAATTCCTGGCTAATCTATAATTAAGTCGTGAACTAGTTTTAAGTTTGGGGTACTGAATAACAAATATGCACGTGTGTTATGAGTTCGAATAACACTACTCTTATGCTTAATTATGTTTTATGCATCCTATAATCATGTATTAATAAATAATGCAAACGTTTATAAAATAATAGAGGAGACGGGCCCTCTTAAATGGGGTCCATCTCCCTTCCAATTTGAAAATGTTTGGTTGAAACATCACTCTTTTAAGGAGAACTTCAGGGAATGGTGGGAGAATTGCCCGATAACGGGTCATGATGGCCATAGCTTCTTACGGAAACTCAAACATATCAAGGAGAAAGTAAAAGTATGGAATACTGGGGTTTTTGGGGTGCTGAAAAACAGAAAGGTTGCATTAGTTGATGAAATTAATTTCCTTGATATGGAGGAGGCCTCGGATAGATGGGACCAGGAGAAGAAGGTGAAGCGTTATTCTCTAAAAATTCAGGTGGAAAGCTTAATGGCAGATGAAATTAGAATGGCCCGTCAAAAGGCGAAGCTGAAGTGGATCCGAGAAGGTGATGCCAACAACAAATACTATCATAACATGCTGTCGTCCCGAAAATTAAAGAACTTTATTGGAAGAATACAAAAATGAGCAGGGAGAATTTACAGAAAATGAAGAGGAGATTGAGGCTATAATACTCCAGTTCTACAAGGAGCTGTACGCTAAGGAGGGACAGGAGCAATGGGATGTTAATGGCATTGAATGGGGATCGATCTCAACGGAGCACGCAAGAGAATTAGAAAATCCGTTCACAGAAGCGGAGGTATGGAGGGCAATATATCCCGGGGACAAAGCCCCGTGATTGTCAATAACTACAAATAAATATATATCGACGAGTGGCAAGCACGGGCAAGCACGGGGTCGAACCACGAAGACCAAGTTTTCAACTTAGATTACTAACCTAAAACTAACCTAGAGTGTTCAAGAAAATGTCTCTAATTTTGCTAAAAATAATAATTAAAACACAATGTAAATAAATCAATTAAAATGGAAAAGAACAACCCAAACCATCAGTTTCACAAATCTTTTCAATTTGGCATAATTTTAAATACAGTCCTCAATCTAATTAAAGTATGCAAATCACAGTAATTTAGTGTAGTTATAGACCCGGTAATGTACGCGGGTCTTCGCGCTTCCTGATGTCGGTAGCCAAGGTACGACCGTTGACTACTTTCCTGACCAATTACGCAACCCGATCGATCGCTAGTGCTCCGTAGTTTAACGCATTGATCGCATTACATCGATTAGTGAAGGCACTACACCTAGACAACCGGATCGCTAGTGCTCCCGATTTAGCCTAGATTCCTATGGTATTTGATCGGTCCCAAAAGGGTCTAATCAATTGGTACGGTCAATTGCCACTAATGTGGTCTTATCGCACAAACACGGGTGCTTACGACTCACTGGCATATGAATTGAAGTTTAAACTAGTGTTTAACTTCAATTATCAAAATAATACCAGAGAAAATAAATTACTATGAAAAACAAAATAAATAAATAAATAAATGGATCTCACATATGTTTTATGCCAAAAAGAATGATTTGATCCACTTCCGGTTCAGATTGGTGAGTTTAGCCGGCCATCGACTTCATAAACTCCATTAAAATCTAGACACAAAGTGTAGAAAAAGAGGAGAGAAGAACAAAGAAAAAGCAAAGAAAGGAGAGGGAGAAAGATCAGTCCCGAGAGGAGAGAGCCAATCCTCCTTCTTGATCTCCCGTCTCTATCTATATATATGTGAATATATATAATATCTAGATAAAATCCTATCGTAACAATAAAAACAAAATCCTATCGCTTGCCCTTCACTGCAACGCACAGGCTCCACATGGCTCTTCATTGATCCACGTTATGCACATCTCGAGATTGATCTTGTGGATATCTTTATACACACATCAACTTTCATGCTCCTTGCTACACCAGATCATCATCTCCACTAAACAAAGTGGTTCGGCTCTCTCGTGCACGCCTACACCATTCAACAACCGCCACGTCATTGCACATGCAAAGCATGTTCCTCACGTTGTGGACCCACCAAGGCTGCCTCAAGATGCGTGCTAGCACGTTTTTCAATGTAAAATATATCCGGGCATATGAATACTCTATTTTGCACAGTTTTTCAGCCCGTTTCAATCGCGCGGTCTATAACGCCTGAAAATGATAAATACAGATAATTAGACTAATATTTTGGAGGCTTTACTATAAAAACACTCAAATACATAAAAATACTATGACACTATTATCGACTTATCAAATACCCCCAAACTTAGGACTTTGCACGTCCCGAGCAAAGAAGTAAATAATAAGACAGATTACTAATGCAGACTAGACTCCTAATTACTACAATGACTAACACTAACCTAACTAATCCTATACCCGATTCAAAAATTTATGGAGTCCCTTTGGTTTACATAGCCGCCAAGTTAACAAGCCACTCAGAAAATTTTGGAGTTATGATATATCAAGAACCGTAACTCAAACACAATTAAGATCACATTTTCAAGACAAAGATGCAATCAAGACAAATGCCATCAACTACTCATGGGTTTTCTTGGTCTATACATTAAAGCACGCAAGTTTAAAATCCTACTTAATTTTAGTGAAAGCACTCGAGCTATATCTTTTTTTATTTGAGGAGTTTTCATAAACTTCCGCCTTTATTCTTTATTCTTTATTTTTTTTTCTATTCCTTTCTCCATTTTTTTTTTCAAGTAAAACGGTCCCTGCTCCATTTCCTATGGACCGATTTTCTCACTTTTTCCCACCACAAGTTTCCCTGCTCCATTTCCTATGGAAACTTGTGGGACTCTCAATATTAAGAAAACTCCTGATAGCCCTTCTCACTTTCACTATAATCAAGCAAATTCCTCAATGTGGGTTAAAATACTATCACTTGCACAATTTTGACCGTCTACCCATTTTGGTATCTAGCACAAGTTCAACCAACATACTAAGTCTCTAATCATGAATTCCTAAAAATGTTGGGCTACGACTTGATTGAGTGTTTCTCCTAATTTCTCCTAAGTTTCAAGTCAACAGGCAACCATAAAATACTCATCCATAACCAAAGGCATGAAACAAAATCTCGGGTGACTCTAGACCATAAAGACTACACTGAAAACATGCATGAACGTGTATCAACTCCTAATGGAATGAGAAAGTGTGATATGGAATGAAAAGAAATGGAAGAAATGGATGAGCAATATATATCAAACACCACCAATACCATCCTGCAACCACATGTAGCCGCATATATATAAAAAATTTAAACGATCTCACCTGCGGTCTTTCGCATAGAACACCATCCAACTCAATCCACAAGTCCTAAAGTACCCCCAAACTTATTTCGAACCTTGTCCTCAAGGTTCAAGACAGGTTAGGAGGCATACATGAACATACAAGATGGTAAAAAAAAAAAAAAAAAACATGGTAGATATAGAAGCAAGGAAATGATACAAAATCATGCATAAAACTGACACTAATCCTAAATCCACAAACAAAATGAAGATGGGTAACCTTACCAGATCGCAATGTGACTAACCATACGTACAGACATGTGAGGAGCCATCGAGCAATACCGGCTCTCAAAATCCACAGTGTGCAAGGTAGAGGTCGCAACACCTGTAAAAAGTCACAATGAAATAATAGTAAGAATACCACAAAAAAGACTAAAATAAAATCAAAGGGATAGAAGCTTGGGGTGCCTCCCAAGAGCGCCTTTTTTTAACGTCGTTGGCTCGACTCAGTCTGACTCTCTCTCAGTCAAGGTACTCTACAACTGCTAGAGTCTCGCTCTCGATCTCGTGCTGTGGGAAGTTCTCATAGAACGGCTTCAGTCGGTGCCCATTCACTTTGAAAACTTTCCCTGTATCCTGGCTCCTGATCTCAACTGCACCATGTCCAAACACATTAGTAACAACAAAAGGTCCGAGCCATCGTGACCTCAACTTCCCTGGATGGAGAGTTAATTTAGAATTATAAAGCAAGACTTTTTGACCGACTACGAAAGTCTTACGAGATAAGTTGCGATCGTGGAACGCCTTGGTTTTATCCTTATAAATTCGAGCGGACTCGTAGGCATCGTTCCGAATCTCCTCCAATTCTTGGAGGTCCAACTTTCTCTCTTTACCGGCTGCGTCGAGTTCCATATTGAGCTGTTTGACACCCATAGAGAGATTTATGCTCTAACTCGACCGGCAAGTGGCACGATTTGCCAAAAACTAAGCGATACGGAGACATTCCGATTGGCGTTTTAAACGCCGTTCGATAAGCCCATCTTTGCGTCATCAAGGCGCGTGCTCCGATCCTTCCGTGACGGGTTGACGGTCTTCTCCAAAATGGCTTTAATCTCCCCTGTTTGACACCTCCGCTTGGCCACTTGGGTCTGAGGATGATAGGCCGTAGACGTACGGTGTGTAACATTATACTTACGCAGGAGATTTTCAACCATGCAGTTGCAGAAATGGGTACCTCGATCACTGATCAAAGCCCGTGGAGCGCCAAAAGTTGAAAAAATTCGTGATTTCAAGAAATTGCATACAACTGACGAATCATTGGTGCGAGTGGCTTTAACTTCCACCCATTTGGACACGTAGTCCACCGCCAGTAAGATATACAGAAAACCATGTGACGGTGGAAATGGCCCCATGAAGTCGATCCCCCAAACATCGAAAATCTCGCAGAATAGGATCGAGGTCAGTGGCATTTGATTCCTGTGACTCAGGGTACCAGTCGACTGACATCTAGCACAGGTCTTGGAGTATATATATGAATCATGAAAAATGGTGGGCCAGTATAGCCCACTCTCCAAGACCTTCATAGCAGTCCTACGTGGACCGAAATGGCCGCCGCAAGCGTATGAATGACAGAATGCCAATATAGATTGCGTCTCCGTCTGGGAAACACATCGACGAATAACCTGGTCTGAGCAAAACCTCCACAAGTATGGGTCATCCCATACATAGTATTTGGAATCACTCCGAATTTTATCCTTTTGGGCTCGCGTAAGATGAGGTGGAAACTCTCGTGTAACAAGGTAGTTTACCAGATCTGCAAACCAAGGGAGTTCCTCAAAGAATTGCTAAGAGATGTTCATCAGGAAAATCATCTCGTAGCGGGACAGGTGCTTCACCATTCTCGATACGGCTGAGATGGTCAGCAACAAGATTTTCGGCACCACTTTTATCTTTAATCTCGATGTCAAACTCTTGTAACAAAAGTATCCATCGAATGAGACGAGGCTTAGCTTCCTTTTTGGCCATAAGGTGTTTTAAGGCAACATGATCAGAGTAGACGACCACCTTAGTTCCTAAAAGATAAGGCCGAAATTTCTCTAAGGCGAAGACAACAGCTAGAAGCTCCTTCTCTGTAGTGGTGTAATTCAGTTGGGCAGGATCAAGAGTTCGGGAAGCGTAGTATATGACATGAGAAGCGCGCCCGACTCGTTGCCCAAGCACAGCACCCACAGCGTGGTTGCTGGCATCGCACATAATCTCAAAAGGTAGCTCCCAGTTGGGAGCTCGAATCACTGGAGTAGAGATGAGAGAGTCTTTGAGCGCATCGAATGCACTCTTACATGCCTTATCAAGATCGAAAGGCACGTCCTTCTGAAGAAGGCGACAGAGGGGTTGTGCAATTTTGGAGAAATCCTTAATGAATCGCCGGTAGAATCCGGCATGGCCAAGAAATGATCGAATTTCTCGCACAGTCGTGGGGTAAGGCAACTTCTGAATTACTTCAATTTTTGCCGGGTCTACCTCCACACCCCTAGCAGATACGATGTGACCCAAGATAAGACCCTGATCCACCATGAAGTGACATTTCTCGTAATTGAGGATCAAGTTCTTCTGGATACATCGGTGAAGAACCTTAGTCAAGTGACTAAGGCAAAGATCGAATGAATCACCGTAAACGGTGAAGTCATCCATGAATACTTTGATGAAGTGCTCAACGAAGTCAGAGAAGATGCTCATCATACACCTCTGGAATGTAGCAGGTGCATTGCACAGCCCAAATGGCATGCGCCGGTAGGCATAAGTACCAAAAGGACAAGTGAAGGTGGTCTTTTCTTGATCCTCAGGTGCTACGGGAATCTGGTGAAAACCAGAATACCCATCCAAGCAGCAATAGTGAGACCTACCTGCTAAACGCTCTAACATCTGATCAATGAAAGGCAATGGAAATGGTCTTTCCTAGTGGAAGCATTGAGCTTCCTGTAATCAATGCAAACTCGCCATCCGTTTTGGATGCGAGTTGGGACTAACTCACCGTGTGAGTTTGTGACCACTGTGATCCCCGTTTTCTTGGGAACCACCCGAATGGGACTGACCCACTTGCTGTCGGAGATCGGGTAGATCATCCCAGCGTCAAGGAGCTTCAGAATCTCCTTTTTAACCACATCCATCATTGGTGGGTTCGGTCTCGTTGTGCTTCTCGTGAAGGTTTAGACCCTTCTTCCATATGTATCTGATGCATGCATGTGGAAGGGCTAAGACCTTTGATGTCAGCAATCGTCCACCCTAGGGCTTCTTTGAACTCTTGAAGCACATGAATCAACTTCTCTTCCTCTGGTAAGGTGAGTTTGGTGGAGATGATGATCACGGTAATGTCTCATTCGCACCTAAAAACACATATTTGAGGTGGGTAGGCAATGGTTTGAGCTCCGGTGTGGGTGCTCGCACCATAGAGGGGAGAAGTGTAGAGTTCGAAGTAGGTAAGTCGAGATAAGCTAGGGTGGGAAAATAGAGTGGAGCGAGTCCAACTCGAGAGATCGGCTCCTCAATTTCGTATCGAGGATGAAACATTGCTTTCGCAAGGAATTGGTGTCAAGATGGTTCTCTAACACCACTTTCACATCATCACCTTTCATGAGAAAGGTATCCCGGACAAGTGAGTCTACACTTGTCTAAGGCAAACACCATAGAAGAGGCATCGCGGGGATGGCGCATCGCGTCATAGATGTTGAACTTAATAAGTTCACCATCAAACTCCATGGTCAGAGCACCACTGTGAACATCAATCTTGGTCTTGGCGGTCTTAAGGAAAGGCCTGCCAAGCAAGACTGAGGAGAAATGGGGACATGGCTGAGTCTTCATATCGATGATATAGAAGTCAGCAGGAAAGATGAGCTCACTAACCTTCACCAAGATGTCTTCCAAGACACCCACAGGACGAACAACAGATCGGTCTGCCAAATGTATGACAATCCCAGTATCCTTTAGGGGGCCAGCCTTCAATGTCTCATATATGGATAGTGGCATGACATTGATAGAGGCGCCGAGGTCGCACATAGCTTTCTGGATCTCAACTTCACCAATTGTGCAAGGGACAGTGAACATGCCCGGGTCCTCACACTTAGTAGGCAACTTTTTGCGTAAGATAGCTGAGATGTTCTCACCTACAGTGATTTTCTCGTTGCCTTTGAGGCGACCTTTGTTGGTGCATAGGTCCTTGAGCAACTTAGCATAGCGGGGCATATGTGCTAAGGCATCAAGAAGTGGGATGTTTATCGCCACTTTCCTCAAGATTTCCAGAATTTCCTTCTCTTCTCCTGCCTTTTTATGTTGATTGAGGCGTTGAGGGAACGGGGGTAGAATCTTAAGAGAAGGTTGTGTTTCTTTATCCAAGTCTACCGTTTCAGTGTGAGACGGTTGAACCTCGAGCTCCTGCTCGACTTCCTTGGATTTAGGGGCGGCCTCTTTAGGCTTAGGGTCTTTAGGGGCCTCCTCCAACTCTTTGCCGCTACGAAGTGTGATAGCATTGACATTCGCATTTGGATTCGGGTGCGGTTGAGAAGGAAGCTTTGCGCTTTCTCATCCGTCCGCCCAACTTGTAGGGCCAATTGCCCTAATTGCACCTCGAGACTTTTAATGCTAGAAGCATGACTCGTGATGGTTTCATTTTTGAGTTGGGTCAATTCTTTAGAGAATCTGTCTTGATTAGCAATGAGTGTCCTCATCATCTCCTCTAAAGACCCCGAATTTTGAGCGGGTTGGGGTTGTGGAAGGAGGGGTTGTCCCCTTGGAACATACTGTGAGAAGTTCTGATTTTGTGGCCCATAACTTAAATAGGGGCTTTTAACGGCATGATTGTAAGTGTTATTAAAATTGTTGCCGTATTGATTCCTCGGTGGTCCTTGGAATCCGCCACCTAAAGCGTTCGCTTGCTCGTTCTCGAACAAGGTAGGACATGAGTCAGTAGAGTGGTCCTTGGTCATCGTACGAAGCCGCAAGCTTTAACTTGAGCTTTTCCCGAGGTGAGGAATCGCTCCATGAGATCAGTGAGTTTATCAAGCTTGCTATTGGCAAGAATTTGACCCTACTCCATCGAAAGACTTCGTGAAGGTCCGTCATCCTCGTCATCAATGTAATGACGTGACTGACTTGCTATAGAGTCGAACAGATCAAACATTTCCTCGGTGGTCTTACATCTGTAATCGCCTCCACAGGCATTGTCAATCATCCGTTTCTCCAGGGGTGTGAGTCCCATATAGAAGAAACGAATAATGGAGAGGTTGCTTTGGCCATGTTGAGGGCATTGCACAAGTAAGCGCTTATAACGACCCCAATAATCGCCAAAAGATTCGCCCCGTTTCATTTTGATACTACATATCTCTCTAGTAAGTTGGGAAGCTCTAGATTCAGGGAAGAACTCTTTGAGGAATGCAGAAATCATGTCGTTCCAATTTGTAATGGAACCAGGGGGAAGATAGAAAAGCCAGTCTTGAGCTTTATCCTTTAGACAGAAAGGAAAAGCTGAGAGTTTGACTTCGTCTTCATCGACTCGAGGGGGAATCATGGTCCTACATTTAGAATGGAAGTCCTTGATGAAGGTGACTGGATCCTCACGATCCAATCCATGAAAGACGGGGAGCAGGTTAATGAAACCTGATCTGAGCTCAAAATTGCCCCGTGGGCCGGATATGCGATGCGGTGTGGATGATGGGCTAGGAGATCCCGTATCCCATCATTCGCCATCCCAATGGTAATGCGATGGTCGGCCTGAGGTTGTGCCCAAGGATTAGCTTGTGGCCTTTGTGGATGAGGATCAACCACTCTTTGGTCGAATGGTTGATAGCGATGTGCTGCAGGCCTTTGCTGTTCCACTGGTGGACGTGGCTCAGCTGGTGCGTCAAACTGTTGGGGAGGAATAACTAGGGGTTCCTCCCGTCCCTCACGTGGTGCAACGTGTGCATGTGGGTTCCCGATGTGGTCAGCCATCGGAGGGGTTTGCTCGTCGTTCAGTTGAACTCTAGAGGATTGGTTCCTCTGCCTAGTTTCTTTTGAGTTCCGACGGCAAGTCTTCTCGATCTCTGGATCAAAAGGGAGTAAAGATCCAGCGGACAACGATCGACGAAGACTGTGGGACATAAAAGTGAACACAAAAAAAAAAGAGAAAAGAAAAAAAACCTAAGTAAAAAAAAGAACTTGGTCCCCGGCAACGGCGCCAAAATTTGATGCGTGTCGAGCGCGTCAAAATAAATATATATCCCGACGAGATTACCAATAACTACAAGAACTGCAGTAGTGGCAAGCACGGGGTCGAACCACGAAGACCAAGTTTTCAACTTAGATTACTAACCTAAAACTAACCTAGAGTGTTCAAGAAAATGTCTCTAATTTTGCTAAAAATAATAATTAAAACACAATGTAAATAAATCAATTAAAATGGAAAAGAACAACCCAAACCATCAGTTTCACAAATCTTTTCAATTTGGCATAATTTTAAATACAGTCCTCAATCTAATTAAAGTATGCAAATCACAGTAATTTAGTGTAGTTATAGACCCGGTAATGTACGCGGGTCTTCGCGCTTCCTGATGTCGGTAGCCAAGGTACGACCGTTGACTACTTTCCTGACCAATTACGCAACTTGATCGCTAGTGCTCCAGATTTAACGCATTGATCGCATTACATCGATTAGTGAAGGCACTACACCTAGACAACCGGATCGCTAGTGCTCCCGATTTAGCCTAGATTCCTATGGTATTTGATCGGTCCCAAAAGGGTCTAATCAATTGGTACGGTCAATTGCCACTAATGTGGTCTTATCGCACAAACACGGGTGCTTACGACTCACTGGCATATGAATTGAAGTTTAAACTAGTGTTTAACTTCAATTATCAAAATAATACCAGAGAAAATAAATTACTATGAAAAACAAAATAAATAAATAAATAAATGGATCTCACATATGTTTTATGCCAAAAAGAATGATTTGATCCACTTCCGGTTCAGATTGGTGAGTTTAGCCGGCCATCGACTTCATAAACTCCATTAAAATCTAGACACAAAGTGTAGAAAAAGAGGAGAGAAGAACAAAGAAAAAGCAAAGAAAGGAGAGGGAGAAAGATCAGTCCCGAGAGGAGAGAGCCAATCCTCCTTCTTGATCTCCCGTCTCTATCTATATATATATATGTGAATATATATAATATCTAGATAAAATCCTATCGTAACAATAAAAACAAAATCCTATCGCTTGCCCTTCACTGCAACGCACAGGCTCCACATGGCTCTTCATTGATCCACGTTATGCACATCTCGAGATTGATCTTGTGGATATCTTTATACACACATCAACTTTCATGCTCCTTGCTACACCAGATCATCATCTCCACTAAACAAAGTGGTTCGGCTCTCTCGTGCACGCCTACACCATTCAACAACCGCCACGTCATTGCACATGCAAAGCATGTTCCTCACGTTGTGGACCCACCAAGGCTGCCTCAAGATGCGTGCTAGCACGTTTTTCAATGTAAAATATATCCGGGCATATGAATACTCTATTTTGCACAGTTTTTCAGCCCGTTTCAATCGCGCGGTCTATAACGCCTGAAAATGATAAATACAGATAATTAGACTAATATTTTGGAGGCTTTACTATAAAAACACTCAAATACATAAAAATACTATGACACTATTATCGACTTATCACCCCGGGAGCCGATGGATATACAATGGAGATGTACAAAGAGATGTGGGCCTTTTTGAAGGGTGATATTAGGAAAGCTATGGGGGAGCTCCACTGCGGTGAAGGGAGGATTAGTAACCTTACTAACAAGACGTATATATGTTTAATTCCTAAAAACCACAAAGCCTGTAAAGTTTCGGACTTACGGCCAATTAGTTTGGTTACCTCTCTTTATAAAGTCATCTTGATAACACAAATTTGAGAGACAAATTTGAAAGAGAAAAAACAGCACACATCTATTACTCAAAGAAGATCAAAACAAGAGTTTTACACACAACAGGGACTGCATACTGCAAAGTATATCTTAACACATACACAAATTGAAAATACATAGGATATACATAAACTAGTAATTGCTAGAAACTACATTAGACTTGGTCAAAGTAAAACTTAAAAAACACCCACAATAAAACCAACAAAAACACACGAACCATGCAAACATTGAAATTGATTCAGGATGCACTAATTTTAACACTCGAAGGTTCTCACGAATAGGATGAGAGGGATTCTCAAAGTTATTGTAGCTCGTGAATAGAGTGCATTTATCCCAGGACGACAGATGTTAGATTTGGCTCTCATTGCGAATGAGGTGGTGGAGGAAGCAAGGACCAAACCCAATCATGCTTATGTACTTAAATTGGACATTGCTAAAGCTTATGATTGGGTTGATTGGGACTTCTTAGATCATGTGTTGCTTAAGAAAGGATTTGGAATGTGATGGAGGAAGTGGATGTGTAGTTGTGTGTCCTCGGTCAACTACTCCATATTTGTTAATGGGCGACCACGAGGAAAGATTTTCGCTAAAAGGGGGTTGCGTCAAGGAGATCCATTATCCCATCCTTGTTCATTTTGGTTGCGGATGTGCTAGGTCGAATGTTGGATGTTGCAAAGCTAAATGGGTTAATCAGATGCATCGAGGTTAGACGGGAGTCGATCCACATCACCCATCTGCAGTTTGCAAATGATTCTCTATTGTTCTCGGATGGAAAGGATGACTCGTTGACAATAATGATAAGCCTAGTCCAAGCTTTTTGCTTGGTCTCAGGGCTGAAATTGAACTTATCCAAGTGTGTCTTGGCTGGTATAAATGTTGAAGATTCAGATGTGATTTCAAAAGCTTACTTCCTACAATGTGGTGTAAGTGCCTGGCCGATGAAATATCTGGGGCTACCATTAGGTGGCTCTCCTCGGGATAAAGAGTTTTGGGACCCTGTGATCAAGAAAGTAGCCTGCAGAATAGATGGTTGGAAAGGGGGTTGGTTGTCTAAGGGAGGACGGTTAACTGTGTTAAGATCGGTCTTGTACTCCATGCCTACTTATTACTTATCTTTGCTTAAAATGCCTAAAGGTGTGAGAGATAGGATCACACAAACGATGAGACAGTTTCTTTGGGGAAGGGTAGGAGACTTGAAACCTCTTAGTTTAATATCTTGGGATTGGGTTACCAGAGCAACAGAAAAAGGGGGATTGGGAATGGATGATTTAGAAGTTACTAATAAAGTTTTTGCAATGAAGTGGTTATGGATGTTCTCACATGAACAACAGTCCCTTTGGGCCAGTGTTATTCGAAGTTGGCATGGTTTGACGAGCAATGGATGGGACTCTGGACCAACTCAGTGTGTGACATATAGGAGTCCCTGGCGATTTCTCATGTCTGTTTTTCTTGAGTTTTTGCAAGGCACCAAGCTTGAGGTTGGGGACGGTAGGCACATCAATTTTTGGAGGACA
The DNA here is from genome assembly GCA_039657345.1 of Stephania japonica. NCBI lineage: Eukaryota > Viridiplantae > Streptophyta > Magnoliopsida > Ranunculales > Menispermaceae > Stephania > Stephania japonica. The sequence continues at coordinate 43,234,670 of CM077560.1, read as the reverse complement.
GTTGGTATGGGGCAGAGAGGTTAAGGGATACATTTCATTTGATCTATGATTTGTACAGGGCTCCAAGCTTAAAACTTAATGAGGCTTGGGGAGTCAGGGAGGCCAAGATTCTGAGGGGAATTGAAACCTATATTTAAGAAGAAGAAGAATCTCGCAGGAGGAGAATAACCAACTGATGGAACTGAGAAAGAGACTACAATCGGTTCAGTTGAGATTACATAGAGTAGACCATAGACATTGAGGGCTTATAGGAAGTGGTGATTTTTCAGTCAAACTGAGCAAATTGTTTCTAAGGAATGAAAGTAACGAGACATTCAAAGCATGGCATTCGATCTGGCAAATCATTAGCCCGCTTAAAGTGAAATTTTTTGTGTGGATTCTTTATCACAAGCAAATAAATACGGTAAAGATGATGCAGAAAAGGAGGCCAGATTGGTGTATAATGCCATTACAATGCATCTTATGCTATCGGGATAGTGAGTCGGTTGATCATATGTTTCTCCATTGTCGATATGTTTTTAGCTTGTAGGCTTCTCTTCTTTAGGAACTTAGACTACACTAGGAAACACCTAATGAGATTTCAAGATGTTTTCAAAATGATTTGTTTACGGGACTGGGAAAGAGGAGAGAGATGTTGTGGAGAGGGGCAACGCAGGCAGTGGCGTGGGCCATATGGGAAGAACGGAATTTACAAATATTCGAGGAAAGGGAGCGACCAGTATCGAATGTATGGTTACAAGTAAAAAATAGGGTGGCTCTCTCGGTTAAGGCGAAAGGACTAGCCAGGAAATGGGGTGGATTCAAATGGAGTGTAACTAGGTTTCGATATGGGGTACAGGGACAGTTTGATGTATGGGTTAACAAGTTGATAGGGAAGCTAAGAGTATGGGATGTCTAGTTGATTGTAGTAGGGAATAAATAGTGTAATTTTTCTTTCTCCACTGTTGTAACTCCTTATCGTATGACCACAGGTTCAACCTAGTTGTTTCGGTGGAGTACGACGCCATGTGGGGATGGGTTTCATTAACGATCCTCCGTCGTTATGGGGGAGAGAGGTAGTTTCATATAGGAACGACGTGTTTTTTCCTACTACATTGGTAGGGTTTTTTTTTCGATTTTATTTTAAAGGAAACACATCGTTACCCGCCATGTACATATATATACTTTGGCAATATTAAAATAAAATCTCATTCCTATCAAAAATAGAGGATAGACGAGCTTATTAAAAGTAATAGTAATAATTAAGTACATGCATGCACTAAAAAACAACAACAACAACAAAAAGCCTCAACCCGATATTAATTAGTTCTGATTGGCCTCACTCTCAAATTAGTTAAGATTGGCTATATGCATGGATCAAACTCTTTTAATATTATGTTTGATTTAGCGCAGTTCATGGGGGTGTTCTAAATCATTTAAATCCATCTTAATCAATCTGTCCCAAGTTAGCTACGGTCTACCCCTATATCAAATTTCTTCATTCAATTTTTATTGAGTTGAGGTTTCTAATAGGGGCATTTGTCATCTTTGGTGGTTTGCAAACCACCAAAACTACATTTCCCATATCTTTACGTCAATTAATGCTACTACTATTTTTCTTTGAATTTCTGCATTTTTATTCCATCTTTATGAGTTTTACCACACATCTACCTAATCATGCATCTTCATTTTTGCTATAATATTCATTTTATTGAACTTTGTTGTTTCTATATTGCCGCCTAACATTTTACTTCCATAAAAGTGTAATAGGCCTAACTAGTTGCAAATTCTAAACTTTTCCTTTTTGCTTAGCAGTGATATTTCGATCATATATCACATGTATGTACTTTCGCTACATTTATTATATGTATTCAACTTTTTTATAGGAAAGAAACAACTTTTCACCCACCAAGGTTTGAACCAATGACATCTTACTTCCAAATCTCATACCAAACTATTGGACAACCTAATTGGTTGGTCATTTATTATATTCAACTTAAATTTTGGGTAATGTCATTCTTAATATTACCATTATTTTGTAAGAATATTAATCATAAATATCTAAAGTGGCTCACCGGCCCTTAGGAACTTAAATTTACTAAATTTTTTTATGTTGTCACTGTTTATATATATATATATATGGCTCACCGGCCCTTAGGAACTTAATATATATATACTAGTTTTTATATACGTGCTACGCACATTTGAGCTTGTTCGTTGTGCTCGTGAGAATTTAATTAACCCAACAACTTATTTTTCTTTATCTAAAAAATATACTACTTGACTTATATGCAGGTTTAATTGGCTTTATTCAATTTTATTCTCAAGATAATTACCTAAGAAACATTTATTCTAAGATCATATAAATTATGAATTCAAATGTCAATAGCAAAATTGATATTAGTACTTAAATATGTTATAGTGTAGAATAGAAATAAATATTCTCAATGATTTATTATAACTATTCTAAATATATATGTATAAAGATTGGTAAGTTTTAGATAATAAATATAGGTAACCAAACTGAAAGCCAAAAAAGTAAGTGCTAATCAATTAAAGGGTAAAAACGACCATTCAAATGATGAAGGAATTTTTCGGTATTGGTGCTTATATTACTTAGATATAATGCACATCAAATATCAAAATAATCATATTCGGCTTCCATATCTTCTAGCTAGTCACATTTAGCGTTGTTGAGGCATTTAAATAATATTTTAATTAGTTTTATTTATCATTATTATTACTAGTCAATGGACACGTACTCTGCACGTTATGCACAAAAATTATATCAAGTTATTGCATGATATAGAGTATAAGTTATCTTCTTAATTTAGTTAACTTAATTTGTACCGTATTCAAAATTTTGAGAAAAAAAAAAATTCTGTGCACCCAACAATTAGATCCACCGCTTTGTACAAAGATAACAAAATTACATTATTTGTAAAATGATTTAGAGTATGAGTAGTGAAACTACAACAAGATCTTTTGTTGGAAAAAAAAAAAAAAAAAAATTAAAAAAAAAATTAAAAAATTAAAAAAATTAATGGGATCTCAAAGAAAGTATCAGTTATAAAAATACATTGGTACGTGTCGGAGAGAGTACTAACCTAACATACATTACGTATGGAGTACATATTAAAAGCTAGTAATGGGGCGGGGACAAATCTTAAAAACGCATGGAGACCTCAACATACACTTGAACATAAGAATAGATATAATGATCCTTCTTATTTCAACTGTCCTTTCCTTCTTTCTTTTTTGGTGAATTAGTTCTTTCCTTCTTAAGGATGCATGACTATCTCGTGACCATTAATAATTAGAGTGTTTGCACTCTAGGGTCGTTAACATCAATTCATCCTGTGAAAGATCAAAAGTGACCTATGTTCCAACAATTTGACAAGGAAATATTACGTTCTTGAATCAATATCAATATTGTTTGATGAAATTATAAAGAGCACATAGCAAAAATGTAGATATAAGACATATAATAGTACCTTGGACGCAATGGGTTGGAAAATCCAAAAATATTACATAATAATCTATCCACATATCAACTTATAATGAGATCTTTCCAACTATTATGGCAATCCACCATAATCAAATTATTGTTCATCGATGGCTTCCATGCTACATTCTACATACATAATTCATCATCACCACTAAAATATACAAAATTAAGTGATAAATTACTCAATAAAAAGTATATAACTAATCTATTACATATATAGAATTCATAACTCACCTTGCTCGAGACTTGCCAATCCTTGTACCCAACAAAAAGAAGTAACCGTGAAAGCTAAGAGCATTAGCCAACATCACCTTCATGATCCCAAAATAAAACTACCTTGACACTTTGACCAAGTGGTACACAACAGTGGCTTAGTTTGCCTTGTTGAAGTCCCACACTTGTTTGTGTTGAAACAATTAATTATATTATTTAATTGTTTATAATTTGAAAGGAAATTATGTGAAAAGATATGTACTCCTATGAAAGACATAACAGACTAAAAGGTGTATCTATTCACCAAGAGGCGTATCGTTCCTAATAGACACATGAAAGTCTATATATATATATATATTCACTTGATGGATTGTTTTTTAGACGAAGTTAGAAGGTTAAGCAAATGAGTTAAATCAAATTCTCTTTCTCTATTTTCATGGTTTTGAATCTGAGAGTGCACCATAACAAGGTGAAACAGTTTTAAGGACATTGAGTATAACTCAAGCCTCGATCAATTGCATTATGTTATTCTTCTATTTCGCATCAAGTTTTTCTTAAATCCCTCTAACACTTTGAACAATACTCCTTTCTCTTGGGTTCAAACTACTTGTGTTCTGTCTAGACCCACGTCAATAGCATTGCGCTCGTCCATAATTATGTTGTTGTTTGGGACGTTGTTAGCATTCAACCCAAATCCTATTGTGTCCGTGAGAGATAAACGGAGCGAGAGAGAGAGAGAGGAGTGAGGAGTGAGGGATTGACGGGCTTGTGCCCAAATCCTATTATGAGAGATTAATGGAGTGAGGAGTGGTCGAAAGTTACAAATATGGAAAGAAATAGATGGCAAATATGGAAAGAGATAGATATGAAAACTCTCTCCTTAATTAGAGCATCTCCAATGTAAAATATGATTGTGACTACGGATTATTGCCACGTCATCACCGTGGAGGGAATGTCCATCCTACGTGACTTAAATTGACAGTGAAGTTTAAAAATCTTCTCCAATGCACAATGTAGATTGAACATGTGAAGACTTTTAAAAAAAATTATCAAATAAAAATTATCAATAGAATAAATATATATATATATATATATATATATAATTTTATTTAACATGATACGTTATATGTATCATATATAACATGATATATATATATAATATCATATCATATAAATAAATAAATGCTTATATGATATATATCAAAGATTCAAAATATATAATTTTTATAAAATAGAAAGTATCATATAAATTTAATATTCTATGATCTACGATTGTTTTCAAAAAAAAATTGGTTACCGATTAATTTTTCTCTGCGTCTACTTTTTTGATTTTTTTGATGTTATGACATAGTGCACATTGTCTATCACACCATCTAGAAATAGATGGTACGGTAGACAATGTGGATGATTTTTTGTGCCACATCATCTCCACATTGTGAATCCACATTACAACTAGAGATAATTTTTTGGTTGGGATGTCTATTCTAGCCTACGTGGCCTACATCACCCCAATCCATGACCCCATTGGAGATGCTCTTAATTATCTCCCTCTACCCCTTAATTTTCTCTCTCAACCGTCCACTATCCCTAACTCTCTCTCTCTCTTTTTTTTCGATTGTTTTTCAAAAGAAAGTAGGATCAGTTACAATTTAAATTCGTATGAACCTGCAAATTTTAGTTAAGGGGTAGTTTTGTCAATATGGATATTTTAGTTTTAATAGAATTGAAGGGAGGATTGACAAAATATATATATATATATATAGTATAGTATAGAGTATAGATATAAATATAGATAATATTTAATAACGTATGTCTAAATATCTTTTTTTTAAACCGTCTAAATATCTTTTTTAATTATCAAAGGTTTCAAACTAGTACATTAATATTAAACAAATTAATTAAGATGCAAAGGAGCCGCCAGCAACTAAAAAGCCAAAAGCTCTAATTTTTTTTTTGTTCTCCATATCGATTCAACCTTTTGAACCACAGTCGATCCTCTCTTTATTGGTGGTGGTTTCAATAACCACTTTTATCTTTTATATATCAAATAAATTTTGGATCTATTCAAATCTGATGAGATGACTATTAGGTTCGTCCCCCTTACGACCATTAGATTCACAATCAACAATAGTCACTTCTCTACGTCTACATCCTTCTAAGAGTTTGTGCGTGGATTTGTATTTATAGGGTTGGTACTCATTGTTATGTTTTATTTCATAGTTAATTGTTTTCTTCCTTTGTAATTAGAAGATTTAGATTGTCTTCCCTCTTTGAAAGTTTTGTGTTTATTTCCCTTATTGGAATAACTTTTATTTTTTCGTTATGGTTTGAGCATTGTATATGTATATTGTCATATTCCAAACGTTTGTCAAAAGAATAATCATTGATTGTAAAAATATTTCATTGTCAATCACAATATTTGAAAGCCAATCTTATGGTGGTGAATATTCTTTTGAATAATTAGGATTAACAAATCAATTTGATATAGTGATTGATTTTATGTCTCATCTTGTTCCTTTCAATGTATTGAGAGTCATTGATGATTAATAAAACTTCTATTTAATTAGCCCTCAAATTTAGGTGGTCTAATGGTAAGGTATAAGATTTGAAAGTAAGAGATTATGGGTTCAAACTTTATCTGTGCAAAATTATTTATTTTCTATCAAAAATGAAGCTTCTACTTATTCAAAAAAACTTTACTTTTCTAATTAACCGTCAAATTTGTACCAACTATCAACCACTTGGTTGGTGAGTGATCATTATCAAGATAACAATTACTAACTCGTTTTGAAAGAAATTAAAAAAAAAAGAAACTCTTTTCTATAATTTATGTCATTAAATCTCTAAAATTGTTGGTGTTTATTTATTTGTTTTGTCTTTGTTTGTCTTTTTTTGAAGAAATTATTTTGTGACCAAAAGGTATGTAAGGCACATGTGATAATAACACTCCTATATAAAGCGTACACCTACCGTTTTTTTTTGTCAAAGGTAACACCTACCGTTGAATTGGAATCTTGCACATGCAAAACAAAATACATGGGATATATCATATAAGTAACCAATAAGTATACAAACAAATATTAAATTAATCTTATAAAAAAATAAATAAATTAATCCTGACAATAAAAACAAATGTTAATTAAAAACGCTTATCGTCACGAAACACGTCGCTTCACCTAACCTTTGCACAACTAGCGCTTCACCTAATCTTTGCATAAACTAGCTCTGATGTTGCAATATAATTAAATTACCACCATGCAAAGATAGTGAAGTGGTAAGAATTTTATATGTGAGTTTTTTACATAGAAGGAGGTTACGTGTCCGAGTTCTTGCATCAACAAAGAAATTATATTCTGGTGGTCTCTCTCGGTCAATGAATTTAGTGGGACCAACTTAACTCTATAAATTAGTCGTAGCTAAAGAATGTGGGTACTCATAGTTATAAAAAAATAATATGATTAAATTCATAACAAACATCATTATGTACAAGTGTTAGTATGTAGGTTAAACAGATCGAAATCATTCCCTTGTGAGGCAGACGTTTTTTGAGTCACTTATTTTACGTGGTTCGAATTGGTTCGAAGTGCATTTGACAACCCACTAAGAACAACTATGGTGGCTTCTATGTTGTGGGTCTAATAGACCAACAACAACATACCCTCCCCATTGCAACCAAAAGGCGAGGAGGGTATGGTTATTTTCAGGTCACAACAGCTTTTTGCTGGTGTTGTGGGCCTGGTTGCTGATTTTTTTTTTAATTCATTTTTTTGTCCATTTTTTCTGTTGTGAAGTATGGATGACCATGCATGTACACCAACATATTGTGTAGTTATGTACTTCCCATAGTCTATGTATTGTCATGTTCTTTGTAACCATTTCAATGTACATGGGGTGTATGTTTTAGTCCCACATTGCTAAGGATGTATGTTTTAGTCCCACATTGCTAAGGCACATTTGTCATCATACCAAATGGCCTATATAAAGGATACTAACTTCATTGTAAGAGCACACCAAAGTTGAATGAAAACTTCCCCTTTCAACTATCTCATTTCTTCTCTTCTTTGTAGTAGTAATTTGTAGTAGTAGAAGTTAGTAGTTCTTCTACTTTCTTTCTCTAGTTCTTAGCAAGTTCCAATTTATTTTACAACACGTTATCAGCACGAGCTTGCTCTAACATTAAGGAGATCTTGAAGTTCAAGAAGGCTTGTTAAGGAGAAAAAGCTAAGAAGGTATAACTTTTGTTATTTAAATAAGTTCAATTTATTTCTAAATTACCATGGTTGTTTCCTTTTATTACATGCATAACTTCTATATGCATACTTTATTCATATACCATTATAACGTCACCGATTGCGAAAGTATGCTCTGTAGTTGCGTCTTGTACGATCTTCTACATCAGAAATCAAAAATCAATATGTGACATAACTAGTTTTCTCGCTATACTACAAACGATTAATTATGCTCTATTCTTGATTTTTTATATTGCAAATAGTATTATGAGTTTGGGTTGATAGTGGGTAAGCCTTGTCCCCGGTAAAGCTAAACATTGAAAGGGAGACGGGTTATCCCATTCGAGGTGGCATGGTTTTTAAGAAGACTTCGTCTCACCACCCAACCTGGAGGTTGTCCCACCAACTCATACAAGTAATACATTTTGCATACTAATAATCAAGTTGTGAACATATATTTAATCATATGTTATGTTTTTACATAAAAGGGAAAACTCTTTTATATTAAATTTATTTTCAAAATTCTTTTCAACCATAGTTTGCATTTGTTACCTTATTATAATTCTTGTCATGATAATTCTATGCAAGGCTGTGTGTTATACATCATTTATTATTCTGCAATTTCAACTACCTCTATATTGAGGCTATGCAGAAATATGACTGATGAGACAAATAAAAGCCACGTGGCTCGCCTCGATGTATTACTGCAACAAATTATCGAGTGCGCACGTCAATCCAATAAATATTAAGGATTGATATCTTGTCTCATAGTAGCTGAGTAAAATGATGAGATATTATAAATATAATATCACTCCTGTCCAATTAATTCTTCTTCAAATTAAGAAGCATATGTTGCATATAATGATCATGATCGCAATAAATTTATGGACGTGGAAAAGGTGAAAATATCAGGTAAAGGTCGTATTGACAATTCCACCAAATTTTGGAATAAAAGTGGTGCACCACTACAAAGGGCAAATAATTATTGACAATGAGCGCTCATAATTGTGACATTTTTTAGTCATATATGAAAGGCTATTTTGCCTAAATATTGTCATATATATGCCCGAGTATTTTTGTGACCTTTACCATGCCTTTAAAATCAAAGGCAAAATATTATGAATATTATCATGACTCTTTTTCTGATTTGTCAAATATTATTTGTCCAGATGGATCAACAAATCATGTGTTCAAGTCATGAACCAAATAAGAGCGATATGTGCCTTGCTGATTGTGCTACAACGCACACAATTCTTAAAAACAGATAATATTTCTCCAATTTGAACTTAGCTGATGCTAATGTTCAAACAATATCTGGCATCTCCAATTTGATTAATGGCTCTGGAAGAGCAAATATTATGTTGCCTAGGGGAACAACAATTCATGTTGACAACGCCTTATACTCTGAAAAATCCAGAAGGAATTTACTCAGCTTTAAAGATATTCGACAAAATGGATATCACATTGAAACCATGAACGAAAATAATAGAGAATTTCTCTATGTCACATTGGTTTCAAATGGGAAAAAAGAAGTGTTAGAAAAATTCCCAGCTTTATCCTCTGGATTATATTTTATTCATATAAGGCATGTCGAAACGAATGTCGTCTTAAATAAGAAAATTAATGATCCAACGACATTCATTTTATGGCATGACCGGCTTGGTCATCCAGGATCATCAATGATGCGAAGAATAATTAATAATTCGCATGGACATCCTTTAAGGAGTCACAAAATATTTTCAGCTGGTGATTATAATTGTGCTAGTTGTTCTCAAGGTAAATTGATAGTTAAACCATCCCCAAGTAAAATTGTTGTGGAATCCCCAGTTTTCTTAGAACGCATTCAGGGAGACATGTGGACCTATTCATCCTCACTGTGGACCATTTAGATATTTCATGGTTTTGATAGATGCATCAACTAGGTGGTCACATGTTTGTTTGCTTTCGACCCGCAATGTTGCATTTGCTAGACTTTTAGCACAAATCATTAAGTTAAGAGCACAATTCCCTGACAACCCAATCAAGACCATCCGTCTTGATAATGCCGGGGAATTTCAATCTCAAGCATTTAAAAATTATTGCATGTCTATAGGAATTACCATTGAACATTCTGTTCCACATGTGCATACCCAAAATGGTTTGGCAGAATCTCTGATCAAACGCATTTAATTAATTGCCAGACCTTTAATCATGAGAACTAAGTTATCAACTTCACTTTGGGGACATGCAAATTCATGCAAAGATCTATCATTCGTTATAGGCCCACTGCATACCATGAACATTCTCCCATGCAACTCATTTTAGGTCAACAACCAAATATTTCACACTTAAGAATTTTTGGTTGTGCAGTGTATGTTCCTATACCACCTCCCAATAGAACTAAGATGGGTCCACAACGAAAACTTGGGATTTATGTTAGATTTAACTCATCGTCCATTATAAGATACCTTGAGCCCTTAACAGGGGATTTATTTATCGCACGTTTTGCTTGATTGTCACTTTGATGAAGCAATTTTCCCACCATTAGGGGGGAGATAAGAAGTCAATTCAAAAAGAATGGCGCGAAATTGCTTGGAATGCATCAACTTTATCACATTATGATCCATGAACAAATCAGTGTGAACTTGAAGTTCGAAAGATCATTCATTTGCAACAAATTGCAAATCAATTACCAGATGCATTTAATGATGCAAAACAAGTGACAAAATCACATATTCCACTGTAAATGCTCCCGCAAGAATTGATGTCTCGTGCAACAAAATGCACAAGAACCAACGAAACGCTTAAAGCGTGGAAGACCGGTTGGTTCAAAGGATACAATTCTCGAAAGAGGAAAACGGGAGTAAAAATAAATACAAATCAAAATACTCCGAGAAAGCACAAGAATCCTTTGATAAGGGTTTGTCGAACAAGTTGATTCGATGAGGAACAACTTCCTCTAGAAAAAGAGGAAAAAGATGAAAATAATGAGATCTCAATAAATTATTTAAACTCGGTAAGATTTGGGATCGAAATGAAATTGTTCCCGATGATATATTTGCTTTCAATGTGTCCTTTGAAATATGTGAAAATGATGATGATTCGAACCACGATCAAGTGGACGAATGTCAAAAAAGACCGATTGGCAAAAATGGCAAGATGCTATCCAAGCGAGCTAAACTTGTTAAGGAAACGAGAAGTTTTTGGACCAATTGTCCAAACGCCGATGGCGTAAAGCACTGTTGGATATAAATGGGTATTTATACGAAAGAGAAACGAAAAAATGAAGTTACAAGGTACAAAGCAAGACTTGTAGCTCAAGGTTTCTCACAAAGACTGGCATCGATTATGAGGAAACATATTCTCCTGTTATAGATGCAATCACATTTCGGTTCTTGATAAGCCTTGCGAGTCTCAAGGGCTTGATATGCATTTAATGGATGTCGTTACGATATCCATACGGATCTCTAGACAAATGAGATATATATGAAAATCCCGATGGATTTGTAATATCCGATGAAATAAAATCAAAACCTCATAACATGCATTCTATAAAATTACAAAGGTCTTTGTACGGGTTGAAACAATCCAGGACGAATGTGGTACAAACGTCTTAGTGATTATTTACCTTGAAAGAAGGATATGTAAATAATCCGCTTTGCCCATGTGTCTTCATTAAAAGATCATCAACAGGATTTGTGATTATTGCTGTATATGTTGATGATTTAAATATAGTGGGAAACCACGAAGACATCGTTAGAACATCCGAATACTTGAAAAAGGAATTCGAGATGAAAGAACTTGGAAAAACAAGACTTTGTCTTGGTTTGCAAATTGAACATTTTTCAAGTGGAGTACTTGTCCATCAATCAAATTATATTGAAAAATTATTAAAAAGATTTTATATGGACAAGGCACATCCATTGAGCTCTCCAATGGTTGTCAGATCACTTGAAGTGGATAAGGATCCATTTCGACCTCAAGAAAGTGATGAAGAGCTAATTGGTTCGGAGGTACCATATTTAAGTGCAATTGGTGCACTCATGTATCTTGCAAATTGTACAAGACCCGATATTGCTTTTCTTTGTCAACCTACTTGCAAGATATAGCTCTTTCACCAACTCGAAGACATTGGAATGGTGTTAAACACATTTTTTGATATCTTCGAGGAACAAGTGACATGGGTTTATTTTACTCGAGAGGGGTAAAATTGAATCTCCAAGGTTATGCGATCTTTGGATTTTTATCGAGATCCCATAAGGCCCGTTCTCAAACGGGGTATGTATTCACCCGTGGTAATATCATTGTATCATGGAAGTCGATAAAACAAACTATGGTTGCCACTTCTTCCAATCATTCAAGTACTTGCAATTCATGAAGCAAGTCGTGAATGTGTTTGGTTGAGAAACATGATTGAACATATACAAGAATCATGTGGATTGCCTTCAATAAAAGATTCTCCAACCATATTATATGAAGATAATGCAGCATGTATTGCGCAATTAAGTGAAGGATTCATAAAGGGGGACAGAACAAAACATATTTCACCAAAATTCTTTTATGCGCATGAGCTTCAGAAGAACGGTGAAATTGATGTCAAGCAAATCCGATCAAGTGATAATCTTGCTGATTTATTCACAAAAGCCTTACCAACTACGACATTTAAAAGGCTTACATATGGTATTGGCTTGCGTAAACTTAAAGACATTGCAAGTAAAGAAACTGAACAAGTTTCACCCATGTTCACATGAGGGGGAGTTATTGATTAATGTATTGCACTCTTTTTCCCTTAGCTATGGTTTTATCCCATTGGGTTTTCCATGCAAGGTTTTTAATGAGGCAATCTTAACAATAACATTTTCTACTTTTTAATTTTTTGTCAAACATTTTTTACTTTTAATAAATATTTAAAATTTTAAAGTAGAATGTGTGATTTGATTGTGAATTCCATTTGAGTCTAAAGAGATTCTAAACTATTATAGAGAAAAAGTAGAGATAGGAGAGAGAAAATAAATGGTTTAATAAATTGATGATATGACATGCATTTGGGTACAACCACTACGGATGCCCTAAGGCTCAAAGGGAAGAGACTTGTTAATGTTTGAAGTGTAATGTTGGTAATGTCTACAAATAATAAAGTGACACGTGTACAAAAGAGTAAAAGTAGGAGGACAAAAGTGTAAAACACATCATGCATTATACACGTGGCGCTTTGTTATTGGCGGACATTACCAACATCACACTACTCAATCTTAGCAAATCCTCTTCCAGGCTTAGGACGTATTTCCAGGGCCGAATGGTGCTTGTGGGTCCCGCATGCAGTCTGGGAAGAGATTTGCTTTAGTTGGAAATATGAAGTTGAAACAATCAAGCAAAACCTCCTATAAACTAGACAAGTGTCGCAACCTCATGCTACCACGTTGTCAATTGTACCAACTGCACAAAGATACACTGTATCAAAATCGAACCCAACACAAATGTTGCGCTGTTGTCAAGCACTAACAAAAACCACTTAGAGTTATCAGATGAACCTTATGACATCTTTGTTTATTTTCAAAGTGTATCTGTTAACATTGTTAAAATAGTCTCACATTCGGTAATAAGTAAATAAAGAAATTAGGGTTATAAATTTGAATTTGAGACATCATCTTACCTTAACATTTTGGTGAACTTCAAACCTTAAGGCCTTATTTGGTTAGGGTAGAGTTGGGGAGTGTGACATAACTTACATGAGAGTTAGAACTAATCTTGTTTGGATGGTTTTATAAAACTAACTCCTCTGCAAGTTATCTTCTAACTCACTCCCTTGAGTGTGAGATAACTCCCTCAACCCCTAGAGGAATTATCTCCTAGGCTTGTGGATATAATTACCATTTATTAATTACCTCTTTATTACCCACATCCTTTTCTCTTATTTGAAGGGAATTTATGTCAATTCATATGTTTTATTATTTTTTAAATTTGCAACTCGGTATAAGTTCAAAGTTTAATCAAATATGAAAATATGAACTTCACTGTGAGTTAACTCCCCATTTAAAAAAAAACTCTCCCGTAAGTTGGCAAAAACGAACCAAACGAGGCCTAACCCTCACTCATGCAAGCGCTCTTTCCTAAATTAATGATTGGACTTGACATTAATTCCATGTTATATAATCTAATATGGCATCAAAGAAACAAAATGTGGGTGCCCAAGGTTTCATTCCAAGTTTATCTATCAAGTGGACTATTCTCTTTGGTCTTGCCATATGCCTTGTTGGACTGTGCCAGTTGGTTAGTTGCCTAGAGTTTGGCCAATGTGCCATTGAATTTGATTGAGTTGTCCCAATTAGATAGTTGCTCATCAATTCAAGTTTCAACTGCGTTCGTTGGACTTGATGTGATGTATTAGAATAGTCTCATATCGAATAATAGGTAAATGCCTTCCAAGAAAATAGAATAATAGGTAAATAAAAATATGTTATTAGTTTGGATTTGAGACACTATATTACTTTGACATTTTGGTGAAGCCTCCACTTTAAACAATAAACCCACACTCATACAAACTTTTTTTTTAAATGAAATAAGAATTTCGTTAATCATTAATGGTTCAATACAAGACTAGACATGAAATCAATTGCCTTAAAAAATACATCGATCGATTTGCAAATTATATTTGTTCAAAAGAACGTCTATCCGCCATGAATTTGGCTATGAATGTGACTGTAATAGTAGAACAATTTGATAAACATTGACTGCTCTCTATAAACATTTGGAACACAAGACAATATACAAACACCACTAGAACCACATAATGACAAATAAAACTTCCAGCAAATGGAACAAAAATCGAAAACTTCTAATAAGGGAAGAAAAATTAAACCTTCTGACAAGGGAAAGACAAACTACCTACTAAATGCAAAAACCTGAAGAAAATCACCAATCCGGCAGGACACACAGATCCATGAACAATAGTCGAGATAGGTGATTGCAACAATAATGAAATTAATCTTCATAGATTTTAACATATCTACTAATGAATAAATCAAATATGAAAAGATGTGATTGGAACCACCACCGATCAAAAGAGAAGATCGGAGGTGGTTCTAGATCTATAATCACAAAAGAACATCAAAAAAAGTTTTTAGTGTTTGGAGCCGCCCAGGGGGTCTTGGGTTCGGAAGTAAGCATAGTATAATACCAATCCTCACTCATACAAGCTTTCCTTTCTATATAAATTGGACTTAGAAATTCCATCTTATAATAAAATTTACAAAAAATCTGTTTGAACTCTTAGAATTCGGACTTTTATGGTGTTTTTAAGATTTATACAAGTATCAAAAGGAGTTTTACAAGTTTTTATTTCGAAGCCATTTATTGTTTGAGGATGACTTTGAAATAAAAAATTTTCAAAAAATCCCCCTGAGAGTTCGGACTTATGAGTCCAAGCAGAATGACTCTAAATTTAATAAACCCAAAAGCAGCTTACATCTGGCACAAATTAAATATTTATACATTTATACACCCATGAATGCACGAATAATTTAATTTTTTGTCACGTGCTAATGCAACCACTCCCCTAGTTGTTATTCTTGAGAATTGATTTCTCCTTTCATTTAGTTACTCAAATTGAACCCCGAAAAGTGCTCTATAAAAAGTATATGCGTATAACGTTGTGACAGCCCCGCTACTAATCTAGGGCACCGCCCGGCCTAATCCCGTAATCAAGCCCTAATCACGATACGTATGACTCAATTACGTATTAGTCAGCCTTTACTACCTATGTTCTCAATTTTAAACAATTAATTTAGTTAGCATAAGTCTTAATTATTTAAGCGGGAATTTTTTTTAACCCTAAGTGGGAATCCAGGAAATAATGATCACCATATATATGCAAGTAAACGGAGAACATATATAAACAAAGTGAAAGCCAAAAGTCGGGTAATCTAACACTCATCCCAATAACATTCCAAAAAGATAAAGACGTAAGTAAATATAATACAAAAAGTACCCTACATGTACGGGCAGCTACGCGCTCTGAGATTAGAGGTAGTCGCCGATCTTCTCCTTGCCCGGCCTGTTGTTCGACGGACCTACACCCACCGTCACAAACTAGACGGTGAGTATAGTGATATTTAAGTGATAAATGGGGAAATCTAATACTACATTTCCAATTTACAAAAAAGGTATTTAAAAGCATATGTAGCTGAAAAAATATTGAATAATAATGCAAGTAAATATCAACGTTAACTGATGCACATAAACTGACACAGACTAAGTCGAGATGATCTACATCTGGTCGGCGGTGAGAACTATCACTTAGCCTTCTCCACTACTGTATGGAGTTGTGCTCAACATATAATAATAATCTCTTTTTTTTAACCTCAAGTGGCGGAGCTGTGCTCTGTGCGTATAAATCATTCATACTTGTCGACAACTCCGTGGCCCATGCCACATGTGCCAACAAAGTGTATTGGCGAGTTCCGGAAACCCCAAAAGATCGATATCCCCGTGAATCCGCACATCTCGTGTGCAATGGACACTAGATAATCCCTACTTTTGATTTCAAGAATTAATATCTTATAATTGTTATGATTCCAACACAAGTTAGGCTACAAAGCCTCAAGGAAATAGAACTCAAGTCCAACATAACAGATAACCCTATAGCGTGCATCTTCTAAATATCCATTAGCCATATTTCAAGACAAACATTGAGCATATAAGGAAGCATGGAGTCAATGATATATCAAACAAGGCATTATGCTATATCAATATTCATAATGAATAGAAATAAAGAAATCATGATGTAGGAAATAAATTAGATAGTCTACAAATAGACTAAAAATGATAAAGGACTAGAATGAAATAAAGTAAAGAGTTCCCACAGTTTCACTTACAAGTCACAGGATAGCTATGGCTATCCGGCATCGCGACACTCCGACTAGCGCTCCCGAACTCCCGTAACACCCCTAGGTCCCTAAAAGGTCATTTCATATCATTTATTTATTTATTTATTAACATTTTTATTACATAGATATATTTTATATTATTATTATTATATATATACATATATGTGTATGTGTATATATACATACATGTATATATTATGTATACATATACATGTATGTATATTCCTATATATATATGTATACATGCATATATATATATATATATATTACTATTATTCCCTCTTTTTTTTCTTCTTTTCTTGCTTTCTTTTCTCTTTCTCCTCTCTCAACACCTCTTCAACCTCAAGAACAACTAAAACCACCTCTAAAATATCAATTTAATCGAAATCTCGAAAATCACAAATAATATCCAAAAATTTGAAAATACCAACTTTCACCAACAATTCCCAACAAATCCAACTAAAACTAGTTTGTTTGAGTAATTCATACCATTTAGACTCTAAATCAACCAAATCCATAGCGCATGTCCATAAATCCGAAATTTGTGTTTGAAACCCAATAATAAAAAAAAATCCATAAGAAATTGGGTAAAAGAAATGGTAGGTGAGATTACATTAGTTTGGATCTCTGATTCCTCTACACTCATAGCTCAAATTTCTCTCCAAACTTCTCCAAAATCTCCCCTCACTTCTTTTCTATGTGATTTGCATGTGTTTTAGTTGAAGAAAATAATGAGAAACCCACTCATCTTGTGGTATTTATATGTGTTTGTGTAATCTCGAGGCAAATCTGAGGGTTCCTAACTAGGTAGTCCAGCTCTCTTGGTGACACCAAATTTGTGACTCTTATCATGGGAGTGTGTGGCAACACGGATCTCGAGGTTTGTCCTAAGGTTAGTTTAATTCACAACAAACTATAGGATATTAAAATGTGATTTCTTAAATAAATAAACTATAACTCAATTAATGTACATTAATCCCATATGGACCATAGTTAATTGGTCACACAAATTTATAAAATTTATCTAAGTGGTCTCACCGACTCTCAACTACACGGCACTCGGTGTTTCGACTCGCACGCAACTCGAGGCACTTTTTTCGTGCGTCGAACGTTGTATTTTTCAACTTAATGATATAATTTAATTTATGCTAAGGTACATTTGAAATTAATTATTATTTCCTAGCCTAGTCTCGCTACCTTGGGTAATTCCACTAGGCATACGTACTTGCATGCACTCCTAGGCGTGTCCCTGCTCACGTCAACTCGGCGTCTATAGTTTGCAAACAAATTAACTTAATTAGTCTATACACATACACAACACTCGGCATACACTAGTACAAATATAACATTTACCTCGGTCACGTGCCTTGGTCAATGTGCACATCTCATGCGGGCCCCACGTCACAAGTCGATGATCTTGATTAAGCAAGTAAATCAAGATTAGGAAATTTGGCCGTGACAAATATTCCTAACAAAATGGAAATTTCGTCCTCGAAATTAAATTCATGTTAAGATTATACCTGACTCAAAAAGGTATGAAACGATCTCGCATATAGTCCTTCTACTCCCAAGTGAGTTCCGAGTCGCTGTGGAACTGCCACTGGACGAGCACCTTCAGGATAGACTTGTTCCTTAACTGTTGTACCTTTCGGTCAAGGATCTAGATAGGCTGCTCCTCATCTGAGAAATCCTCGCTCAGGTCGATCTGACTCAAGTCAACTGTTGGTCGTGCGCCTTCCTTTGACTCAACTAGTCGAAGCATCGAAATATGAAAGACCGGATGAACACTTGACATCTACGAAGGAATTTCTAACTCGTATGCAACATTTCCAACCCTTTTCCTAACTCTAAATGGCCCGATGAAACGCGGTGCAAACTTGCCCTCCACACCAAATCTCTGCAGACCCTTCCAAGAGGAAACCTTAAGATAGACATAGGCTCCCTCGGAATAAGTGAGATCAATGTGGTACTTGTCTGCATACTTTTTTCTATCTCTCTTGGGCTGCCTTGAATTTCTATTGAATCTGTCGTACCTTTTCGGTGTGATCAACAACAATCTTAGGCCCTACTGACACTCATCCTCTGGCTCAGCCCAATACGACGGCGAAACGACACGGTCTGCCATATAAAGCCTCAAATGGTGCCATATCAATGCTAGCCTAATAACTGTTGTTGTACACAAACTCACACAATGGTAGGTACTCCTCCAAAGATCCGCCGAACATTAACACACTGGCCCGCAACATGTCCTCTAGAACCTGATTCAGTCGTTGTCTATCCGTCAATCTAAGGATGGAAAGTTGTGCTGAACTGTAGGCACGTACCGTACTGCTCTTGCATACTCTGCCACATCCTGGAAGTATACGTAGCATCTCTGTCTGACGTGATGGTCAATGGTACCCCATGCAGCCTAATGATCTCCCTTTCGAAGAGTATACTCAGCTGATTAAAGGTTTAGTGCATTGCAACTGGCAGAAAATGAGCAGATTTAGTAAGTCTGTCAACTATCAGCCAAATGGAATCATGTTTCTTGGCTGTCCTCGGCAACCCTCTGACAAAGTCCATGTCGATGTCTTCCCATTTCCATGTCGGAATGGGCAATGGTTGTAACAGTCCTTCAGGTCTACGATGTTCTGCCTTCACTGCTGGAAAATCCCACAATTCTTGATAAACTCTAATACATCCGCTTTCATCCCAGACCACGAGAAATGTCTCTTCATGTCGTGATACATCTTAGTCATGCCTGGATGAACAGTAAATCGAGAATGGTGTGAATCCTGAAGAATTTCCTCTCTCAGCTCCGGCATCTCGGGTATCCACAATCTGCCCATGAATCTCATACACTAATCAGATGTCTTTGTCCAATCAACACAATCTGAACTCCGCGCTAACTCGTTGATTCATTGGTACAACCTGTCAGTCCTCTGACCCTTTGACACACTTTGTGTAGACACGGTATGTACTCTCGTTTGTGTGCAGATCTCAATCCGGGTATCGATAGGAGCGCCAGTCTGACCTGCTGTCGCAGCTGCCTCAAGTAACTCGTACTCGTACGCCATATGACATCTAACAACCTCGGCATCTCTGGTCGGTCTCCTACTCAGCGCGTCTGCAACTACATTGGCTTTTCCTGGGTGATACTTTAGAGAAAATTCATAGTCCTTCAAAAACTCTAACCATCTGCGCTGTCTCATGTTCAGCTCTTTCTGTATGCAGAGATATTTTAGAATCTTGTGATCAATATAGAATGTGAATCTCTCTCCATATAGATGATGTCTCCAAATCTTTAGAGCAAAAACTACCGATGCTAACTCTAAATCTTGTGTAGGATAGTTCTTCTCGTCTATCTTCAGCTGTCTCAAAGCATATGCCACAACTCCACTACCTTGCATCAACACGCATCCAAGTCCTGTGTGTGAAGCATCGGTGTACACTAAGAATCCATGTCCAGCCTCTGGCAATCACTACAAAAATAGCAAATCAGAAACGGAAATTTCTCTCTCTGATTTGCAAAAATTTCGTATCTAATTGCAATCAGAAACGGAATAGAGACGGAACTAAAAACGTCGTCGCTGATTCGATCAGAAACGGAAAATTGATTCTGTTTCTTATTAGAGATAGAATAGAGACGGAATGATTCCATTTCTGATTAGAGATGGATTTAGAGACAAAAATTAGAAACGGAACAAAGACGGAACATAAATGGAATTTTTCTGAAATGGTACATTTGTAATTGCAATCCGTCTCTGATTCCGTTGCTAATCAGAAACGAATCAGAGACGGAAATAATAAATTTATGAATTCCGTCTCTGATTCCGTTGCTAATCGAACGAAACGAGATTTTAAATCGAGAGACGGATAATTCCGTATCTGATTCCCTCTCTGATTAGCAACGGAATCGGAGACGAAATTCTTATTTTCGTCTCTGATTCCGTTTATGATTTATTCATATATTCCTGGAAAATTAGAGACGGAATAGCAACGGAATGTTTGAATTCCGTCGCTAATCCGTCTCTAATTTTCCTTTTCGTTTTATTTCAAACATAAACATAATCTAATTGGTTCTCCAACCTTTAACTTGAAATTACAACCATAAGACCTACTCCATCGCCTGCACCCCCTCCAACAACTCCTTGGGGGTGCTAACATCCCACAAAAAAACCAAATTTGACATTTATACATCTACAATATATATCAACAAATTTTCAAAAGAGAAAAAAAAATGTAAAACTCAAATTTTGAAAAAGATTTATATATCCAAGGAAAATTGTCTTGTATTACAAAAGCTCCAAAGTTGTAAGTATTCACAAAAACCACCAATCCTATTATTCAACAACTACAAAAAAAGAAAACTTACAATCCTATAAATATGCACATAAAGAATTAAGCTTAATAACCAAGAACAAGTTGCCTCTAATGTTTAATAGCTCCAATCACCAAAACTTTAACATGACTGGTCAGAATAAGAAGAGCAATAAGGACTCCATATAATAACTATAACGCAGCTTTGAAGCACTTCTGATTCTCCATCTGAGGACAACAACCAGTGATAATGCATATTCACAGGGTTCCTTCCGAGCAGTCCTGAACCAAATAGAGAGCTAAATAGCGCCCAGGAATAGATCCGCCCCAACGTCTGGTAAAAGCAATACACCACACAACATCAAAAGCTTTCAAGGAAGTAAAAATATATAGGAAAAGAAGGGGAGAGGCTGGAAAGTATATGGGGTTCCAATCGTCCAATAATCAGAAATATAGACAAGCCTACCTCAAATTTTTAGTCTTCTTTCAGTCCCTGATAACATCCATAAATGAAATAATCTCCATAAAGAAATATGGGAATCTAGTATGGTTGGATGTTTAGTGGCCCTTAAAAAATGTTCATTGCTTGTTAGCACACTTATGCGAGTGAATGATGGATTAAGATACCCAAAAGGAATGCAACCAATAAATGGCACAATATGAATTAAGAAAAGTACGAGAGAAGAATAAGAGATAGAATTGCATCAAGTCACAGCTCAAAATCCTTACTTTCGGTAACTAATGGGCTTATTTTCATTTTATTGAATATGAGATGGTCATTGATGTGTTCTATTTGCTTAAATTTTGGGAATTACAAGTTACAACTCAAGGAAGAAATGCAAGAAAATACATCATGGCATATCAATAAGATCTATAGGTATATTTAGATGTGAATTTGAAGCATCTAACGTGTATCAACTATCACCTGCATGGTGTCGAAATTTCAGTACCTTTGAAGCACTAAGTTACTTTTATCAAATGCAATCCATACACCCAACAGCCATGAATATTGACGTACCTCGTTAATTTCTGAACTAGCTATTCCGTATAGTACAAGTGCATCATCTATGACAATTTTGGGGAGACCCAATCTGTTGGCAATATTAATTGCTTTTGAACGACCTGTGAATTGTTCCAAACTCCTATTAGCAAACTCAAGCATGAGAAAAAAAGAAATAACAAAAGCAAGAATTTAATATGAGAAAAAAATCACTTTACTGCTAAATTTTGTTTTCACCTGAAAATTCAAAGTTACCCAGTGGCAAGTAAGCAAGTCCTTAATTGTAGGGGGTAATTGCAAAATAATTAAAGGCTAAAATTTTGTTTGAATAGGGAAAATTTATTTGCTCTGTCCTTCAAGAAATTTGGCTTTTAAGAAGTTAAGGAAAAAGAAGGAAGAATCAATTATGGTGTGCTTTCTACTTTTCTAGTATAAATACATAGGATTAAAGTATGTACCAATAAGGATATAAATGTAAGTTGTTTATGCTCTTGTGGAACAAATGATTAATTAATTTAAAACTAGAGACAACTAATTACACTTGAATAGATCCATAAACAATTTCAAATATTCTATAAACAGGATTGTCATGATCAATTCTTCAAAGTACGGCAAATTCCAAAATGGTTTTTAGTGAAAGATCAACCGTAACTCTAGTTAAAACTTCACTAGAGGTCTTCCTTATCAAAAACTAATTATCAAATTCCCTATGATTAATATGACACTAGATGGCACTCAAATGCATTTCCCGAGTCTCATGGATAGATCAATTAGTTGTGTGAGCAAATTCATATTCCATAAAAGCAAGTATAAGGCATATTGAACATGGAGAAATCGAGGAAAGGGGAAAATGGCTTACAAGAGCATCTCACAGAATCCTAGTAATCTTAGAATCACAATATGGAATATGCTTTACTCGGCCAGGGGAATCATCAGTCAAAGCATTGATCACATTACCAAGAGCAAAAAGGGACTTATTGATGGTTTTTGTTTCTTCAAGAATTTTTCCTTCAGCTCTAGTTTTCTCTATTTTTTCAGATCCAGCCAAGTCCAGAAGAATCAGCTTTCCAGTTTTTAATCTGTAAAATTCTCAAAGAATGAGCTGTGTTTCACAATTCAAATTCAGTTAGGCGGTATCCAATTGCATGCCGCTTAAGAATTCCCACCTAATATCCCTCACTGACTCCTGCTGAACTGTAAAGATGTAAGCACAGTGACTCCTACTGCTCTCCATGTTCATTTCTATTTGGGGTTAAAGTTTTAATGAGAGAAATGAAAGCCAAGGCAAAGACTAATAAATGTGAACAGTAAAACATCAAGCTTCCGAAGAAAGTATATGCCATTTTCAACCAAGTATGGATACGAGTCTCTCCAACTGTTCTATTAGAGATGCCATTCTGCCTTTTCAAGGTCAAAATTAGAAAACTCTCTTATACATGGAGAAAACTGAAATATATGATTAAGTAATGCATTTTACAGAAAGATGCACACAACAGCCAGTGCAGCATCTGTGATAGAGATCTGAAAACAAGAAAAGCAAAAGGTTTTCATAAGCATGAGGTGCAGTTACAGAAAAATGAACAAAAGGTTTTGATATTTCAGATACTTCCAATAACATCCTATCTGCTGATCTATGACTGAAAATATTTATGATTGAGAATATGCATGAGCAGAAGTCAAATATCAGTGTTGGCCCAAAGTAGAAAGAAATCTCACCAACAATGGCAACTGAGTATCGATTATCATCCAGATTCATAAGAGTATGCAAAACAGTCATCCAGATTGTTGAAGTTGTTTCAGTTCACCAAAAAAGTATATTAGCTACAATCATGATTGAGAAAATTAGCTTACTTCAGTTACTCCATATACAAATACTCCCCAGAACCTTGTACTATTTTATTTGTAAATAGATATGGGCTGAATTATTGCCTTGATTGAATTCTCAGCACATTTGCTAAGAATTCTTCAAAGAATTGACAGTGTCATTACAGTACATCCAGTTTTTCATATAAGGGGAGCAATTGGGATCTATGGTATGAGAATGATCATGTTTATAGCCTTTATATCATACTTAAATTGAGTTCTACAAATGGTGAACAATCATGGTATGAGAATGAAGTAATCCATCCAGAAAAATAAAGATACTTCACTACCTCGTTCGCTTATATCAACCAAAGAGAGTGGCATCCTCTATGGCCGAGTAGTCCATTCAATGTACCACCACTCCATTGAAGACCTCTGGACCTTGGTTTATAGATCGGGTAGCTTGGGCAGACCACTGAATATTAGTAAGTGATTAGTATATAGAGTCAATATAAACTCTTCTATTCTTACAATTCCAATTCATACAATTTGAAGTATTGAAATAATACGCTTTAAGAGTCTGACTTACTTTTTTAGTTGACCAAGAGTTTGAAAATTATAATTAAGTCATCTTTTTGGTTGAATATTAAAAGAAAAGTTAAACATTTCGAAGTAGAATGAACTATGATTAATAAGATATTTAGTTATCATTCAAAGTCTCTTCAAAAACCAAAATCCCTTTTTTAAAAATAAAAGTTAAATTAAGAAAATCTTAGACAAACGAAAAAGATTTATTACAAGAACAAACAGTGAGACTTTTTGAATATCAAAGTTTCTCTATTTTGAATATGAATTAGCTACGAAAGACTTCAATCGATTACAAGATTCTACGAATTTATATTGTTCATAGCCAATTCAAAAAATAAGAGTTGAACATTGCATGTGTCAATTAATATAAAAAGATTTTAAGTGGTCTAAGTGGACAGCAAAGCCTTGAGAAAGTTGTAAAAGGGACGACTAAAGGTGATATAAACATTAGAATAGCTTAGATACAAGAATTGAAATTGAGTAAACTACCATTTTGGATCCCAAATTAAACTTCAATCACTACTAAAATGAATCGAAGCATATAAACTAGCATGGGAGGATTGATAATAGTTCAAACCTCACTTCGTTTGCCGCATTATTTTGACTTGTTGTAGAGATATCTAGGATCAAAGGTTTTTTTCTAAGACTTATTTCCTCAAGTGAAAATACTTAAGTGATTAACTTCTTTACAATGACTACTTCTTAAGTACCTCAGTTGTTGATCTAAAAATAAATAAATAAATGGTTATAACATAAGAGATCTTTATTCCATGCGTAGGTTTTAATACTATTTATCTATTTAGTTTTTATGTAATAAACAGGGATCTTCATATGGGTTTGGGTTATCACTTGTCACAGGGTCAACACTTCAACTTGCTCAATAAGTTCAGATTCACCTAACTGTCAACAATCCGTATAATATTTAATAACGAAACGTAGGAGCAATATCAACAAATTAATGCTAACATGATATTATAAAACATATAATCAATATAATGAACCACCCATGTATTACAAAACTATTGACCAAGAAACACAAAAGAACGGACACCCATAGAGAAACATAGTGAGGTAAACCTCATAAATTTAAATCAATTTAAATTAATAGAAAGATGTAAAGAGTTACAACCAAATCAAATTTATTTGAATTATACATTTCTAGCTTTGTCTCTTTAACAAGCTTTTTTGAACTTCAAGATCTCTTTTGTGCAATAGCAAATTTGTGCTGATAACATGTATAAGCCAAAGTTGGCCTTGCTAAAGACTTAAGCATGGAAGGCTTAATTAAACTAACAATTAGAAGAGCAAGTAGAGAAGGGAAACAAAAGAAAAGAGAGTTAGAGATAATGTAGAGATTGTATTTCAAGAATTTTTATATTGTGTACAAGAGAATGAACTCCATTTATATGCCCTTGATCATGATGATCATAAGTACTTTGAACAAAGATTACAAGCTACACTTAGTGGACAAGGTAAATAGAAGAGTACACAAAGTGGAACAAGTAACATATAAACAACAAGTAATTACGAAGTTGATGTTACAAATACATGTCGTCGTGAAGATTCATCCACATATTTGCCAACATTGCAATCGAATTGTTACTCACCAAAACAACTTGTGTATAATAAAATTGCAAACAAACAAATACATGAAACAATAAAATCTCACACTCGAGTAAAAATCACAGATCATTGTAAAAGTAAACAAAACATGTCACTGCCAATTAACCAAAAACAATGTTTCGAAAGGAAAGAGGGAGAACTCACCAATGAAACACAGCGAGGCGCAGATTGAATGAGAGCACAATGAGAGAGTAGAGAGGTCGAAGAGGGGACTGAATGAGAGCACGATGTGAGAGCCAAGAGGAGGAGAGGCGCAGACTGAAAATGTGCAAGACTGGCGCTACGACCAGAGCAGGGCAGCACTACCAGGGAGCAATGGAGTGCGAGGACGACTTGTTGGGGGTTGGGGATTTGGGGGCGGTGGCCGGAGAGACGGAGAGACCAGAGAGAGACACCACTATAACTGGTTGAGCAACAGACGGAGAGACTAGAGAGAGAGTTGAGAGCAACGGAATACGAGACGAGAGATTTGTTGAGGGTTGGAGATTTGGAGGCCGGTGACCGGAGAGACAGAGAGACCAGAGTCTAGAGGAGAGACAATGAAGACGAGGTTTACTCGCGATGGGAGTTAGGGCTTTCGGTGGTGGGGAGGACGAGGGGGGTGTTAGAGGGGGTAAAGGGGAAATCTCGAGATTTGTTGCACAAATCTCGAGATTTGATGAATGGGTAAAACAAAATAAAGTTTTGGTAGGAATGTTCGCGCCATTTTTTAAAGACGGAATTTAATTCCGTCTCTGATCCGTCCCAATTCCGTCTCTGAATGTTTTCGTTTCAATTCTGTCGCTAAATTTTTTTTTTAGAAATGGAACTTAATTCCATTTCTAATTTGCTTTTTTTTTGTAGTGAATACCAACACTAGGGCGGTAGTCAATAATCTATTCAACTGAGCAAATGCGCTCTTATACTCCTCAATCTAATTAAATATGACGTCCTTCTGTGTCAATTTAGTCATTGGTGAAGCGATTTTGGAAAAATTCTTCACAAATCTCTGGTAATAGCTTGTTAACCCCAGGAAACTCCTGATCTCCGTCACTGAAGTTGGTGCCGGCTAATCCATAATCATCTGAATCTTGGTTGGATCTACAACAATTCATGTTGCCCAAACCACATGACCTAAGAACTTAACCTCTGCAAGCCAAAACTCACACTTGCTAAACTTGGTGAATAGCCTGTGCTCCCTTAAAGTCTGCAGCGTCTCCCTGAGGTGATGTTCGTGATCCTCTCGTGTCCTCGAGTAAATGAGAATGTCGTCGATAAAGACTATCACGAAGTGGTCAAGATATGGTCTCAAAACTCGATGCATAAGGTCCATAAACACAGCGGGGGCATTGGTCAGCCTGAAAGGCATGACCCTGAACTGATAGTGTCCATATTTGGTGCAAACGCTGTCTTAGACTTATCCTCGTCCCTGATCCTAAGCTGATGATACCCTGATCTCAGGTCTATCTTGGAGAAAAATTGTGCTCCCCTCAACTACTCAAATAAATCATTAATCCTTGGCAGCAGGTACTAGTTCCTGACAGTGACCTTATTCAGTTGCTTGTAGTCGATGCACAGTCGTATACTACCATCCTTCTTCTTCACAAAGAGTATTGAAGCTCCCAACGATGACATGGATGGTGTAATGAATCATTTATTTCCCAAATCCTAAAGTTGATCCCTCAACTCCTCCAACTTTCTCGGTGCCATGCGGTAGGATGGTATCGAGATCGGTCTGGTGCCTGGTACCAGATCAATGACAAAAGTCTATCTTTTGAGGTGGTGGTAGTCCCAGTAACTCCTCAGAAAAATAGTTTGGAAACTCTTTGACTACCAGTATATCTTTAAGTCGGGGTCCCTAACTCTCTGCTATAGTATATAAGGATACTAGAGTCTCCATCTCCTTACTAGTCGCCAATCGACCTCTCGTGGTAACAGTTCTCGGTGTGCTACCTCGGTGTACAAACATTAGACGTCCTGAAATCTCAAATACAACAGAGTTACTAAAACAATCTATATGAGCGCGGTATGCTGATAACCAGTCTATCTCGAAAAGAGCGTCGAACTCTAACATCTCAAGGACTCTAAAGTCGGCGGGTAACTCTATCCTACTAATCTCTACTGGAACTCTTTTTAACTAGACTATTACGGTAAACCCTATCTCTGGCGGCGGTACTCAACATTAAATGTACTTGAAGCCTAATCGGTGTCAGTCCTAGTATGCCTATCATGCGTCCAGAAATGAAAGAAATAGTGGAACCTGAATCAAATAAAACATAAGACTCTCTACCTGCGATAAAAATCGTACCCTCGATGAGACTCCGTGTGGCATTAGTATCTGGCTGTGCTACCATGTGAGCTGCTTCTCGACTCAGTGGTGGATACACCGCTGCTAGCTATGGACACTCCCTCACCAAATGTCCCACTTGTCTGCACTTGTAACATGAAACCTGTCTGTGCTGACTGGACTATAGTTGTCCATGAACTGGAGTCTGTCTCTATCACTGACGTGGTCCCTCTCGCCTCTACCACCTGCTGCTGATGTTGTCATGGTGCTGATGGTGCTGGAAGAGCAAATCTCTCTGGCGCTGGTAATGTTGGCCTAATCAATGGTGGTGGTAATGAACATCCTCTCCTTGAGCTCTGTGCTGATGTGACATAAGACACTTGAGGTACCACCGATGTGAAACGTAAAGTCACCCCAGATCACTGGGAGCCTCTATCCTATGTCAATCTCTATCCCAAGGCTGCTCTCTCAACTATTACACCAAGGTAGTAGGTCTCGTGGGAAAGTGCACGCTCGTATATCTGAGTGTCCTAGCACTCGTGTTGACTACGTGGTAGCCAATGTTAGCTCTTAGACCTGCCCCAAAGTGATACACATCTCCCAACTCATCTCGGACAAAATCCTTTACAAACTACCTCAGATACCCGTATCTGTCCTGGTACTCCATAAGTGACTCATCTGCTCTTTGCCTCAAACTCATAAACTCTCTCATTCGCTTCATCATGACTATTGGCGGGAAATATTGCTGATAGAACTTGGCCTTAAAGGTCATCCATGACTCAAAATCTCCATCGGTAGCTATGGTGGTACGCCACCAGATATCAGCATCTTTCTGCAGCGTTTAAGAAGATAAATCTGGGCGTAATCTATCATCGATCCCCAAAATTCGATGTAGCTTCTCTTGTGACAGTATCCATCCCTCAATCTTCTCGAAGTTCCTTTCCCCGTCAAAGTACACTGGCTGAAGGCGAAGAAAATCCTTCACCAGTTGAATCCCTACTGATGAGCCTGAAGGTGTAGGTATGGGAGTCAGAGTCATCCCTGCTACCTTTGCCGTCAAAACGGCCACTACCAAAGAGTCAGTGTCGCTACTGTGCCCTGAATAATAGGAATGTCTGGTATGGGCACAGTCGTTGGAATGGTGGATGGTACAGTAGTAGGTCCAGTCGTCGGAAGTATAGTAGTCGCAGGAGTAATGGCGATAGCACGAGTAAGTGCGGTGATCTGTATTGTCATGAAGGTCATGAAATCAGCCATTTGTTGTCCCTGTCGCTACTCGATCCGCCAACCTATGATAGTCATCGTCTAATGTAGTAGGAGGTTGACCACTACTAAGTACCCACATCGTCTGTCTCCCGTACGTCTGTCATCGTTGTCTGTATGTGGATAACGATTTGCTATCAGCTACTACGAAGTTTACCACATATATACATATACATATTGAAAAAGATAGCATATATATATATACTAATCCCGAACTCACTTTCACTCAATTCCCAACAAAAAAATTCCTAGGCAAGGTTTATCTGGTTTCCACTTCTAGGGTGTGTATTTTATTCAAATTTATGCTTTACTCATTGATAAATGATCTTTAATACCAATAGGGAAATTGGTATCAAAATTCTTAGTCAACACTATACTTTGTCCCTAAGGTTCTAAAACATGTGCTCTGATACCAACTGTGACGGCACCGCTACTAATCTAGGGCACCACCCGGCCTAATCACGTAATCAAGCCATAATTACGACACGTAGGACCCAATTACGTATTAGTCAACCTTTACTACCTATGTTCTCAATTTTAAACAATTAATTTAGTTAGCGGAAGTCTTAATTATTTAAGCGGGAGTTTTTATTTTTATTTTTTTAATCCTAAGTGTGGAATCCAGAAAATAGCGATCACCATATGTATACAAGTAAACGGTGCACATATATAAACAAATTGAAAGCCAAAAGTCGGGTAATCTAACACTCATCCCAATACCATCATAAAAAGATAAAGACGTAAGTAAATATAAAACAAAAAGTACCCTACATGTACGGGCAGCTACGCGATCAGAGCTCAAAGTAGTCGTCGATCTTCTCCTTGAGCGGCCTGGTGCTGCTCAACGGACCTACACCCACCGCCACAAACTAGACGGTGAGTATAGTGATATTTAAGTGATAATTGGGGAAATCTAATACTACATTTCTAATTTAAACAAAAGGTATTTAAAAGCATATGTAGCTGAAGAAATGCTGAATAATAATGCAAGTAAATACCAACGTTAACTGATGCACATAAACTGACACGGCTAAGTCGAGATGATCTACGTCTGGTCAGCGGTGAGAACTATCACCTAGCCTTCTCCACTACTGTATGGAGCCGTGCCCAACATATAATAATAATCTCTTTTTTTTTAACCTCAGGTGGCGAAGCTGTGCTCTGCGCTTATAAATCATTCATACTTGTCGACAACCCCGCGGCCCATGTCACGTGTGCCGCCCAAGTGTAGTGGCAAGTGCCGAAGACCGCGAAATACCGAAATCCCCGTGAATCTACGCATTTCGTGTGCAATGGTCACTAGATAATCCCTACTTTTGATTTCAAGAATTAATATCATATAATTGCTATGATTCCAACAAAAGTTAGGTTGTAAAGTCCCAAGGAATTAGAACACAAGTCCGACATAACAGATAACCCTATAGCATGCATCTTCTAAATATCCATTAGCCATATTTCAAGACAAACATTGAGCATATAAGGAAGCATGGAGTCAATGATTGTCAAACAAGGCATCATGCTATATCAATATTCATAATGAATAGAAACAAGGAAAGCATGATGTAGGAAATAAATCAGATAGTCTACAAATAGACTGAAAAATGATAAAGGACTTGAATGAAATAAAGTAAAGAGTTCTCACAGTTTCACTTACAAGTCACAGGATAGCTATAGCTATCCGACCTCGTGACACTCCGACTAGCGCTCCCTACCTCCTGTAACACCCCTAGGTCCCTGAAAGGTCATTTCATATCATTTATTTATTTATTTATTAATATTTTTATTACATAGATATATTTTATATTATTATTTTTGTATATATACATATATGTGTATTTGAATATATATACATATACATACATATACATACATATATACATGTATGTATATTCCTATATATATATATATATATATATATATATATATATATTATATATATATATATATATTACATATATTATTCTGTTATAATTCCCTTTTTTTTTTCTTTTCTTGTTTCCTTTTCTCCTTCTCCTCTCTCAACTCCTCTTCAACCTCAAGAACAACTAAAACCACCTCTAAAATACCAATTTAATCGAAATTTCGAAAATCACAAATAATATCCAAAAATTTGAAAATATCAATTTCTCACCAACTATTCGCAACAAATCCAACTAAAACTAGTTTGTTTGAGTAATTCATACCATTTAGACTCAAAATCAACCAAATCCATAGTGCATGTCCATAAATCCGAAATTTGTGTTTGAAACCCAATAATAAAATGAATCCATAAGAAATTGGGTAAAAGAAATGGTGGGTGAGATTATCTTAGTTTTGATATCTGATTTCTCTCCACTCTTAGCTCAAATTTCTCTCCAAACTTCCCCAAAATCTCTCTCTCTCTTTTGTTCTATGTGATTTGCATGTGTTTTGGTTGGAGAAAACAATGAGAAACTCACTCATCTTGTGGTATTTATGTGTTTGTGCAATCAAGTGTGCGTCACGAATCTCAAGGCAAATCTGAGGGTTCCTAACTAGGTAGTCCAGCTCTCTTGGAGACACCAAATTTGTGACTCTCATCATGGGAGTGTGTGGCAGCACAAATCTCGAGGTCTGTCCTAAGGTTAGTTTAATTCACAACAAACTATAGGATATTAAAATGTGATTTCTTAAATAAATAAACTATAGGCCACTCAATTAATGTACATTAATCCCATATGGACCATAATTAATTGGTTACACAAATTTATTAAATTTA
This sequence comes from Stephania japonica, assembly GCA_039657345.1. Taxonomy (NCBI): domain Eukaryota; kingdom Viridiplantae; phylum Streptophyta; class Magnoliopsida; order Ranunculales; family Menispermaceae; genus Stephania; species Stephania japonica. The sequence goes on along the minus strand of CM077560.1, from coordinate 43,202,295 downwards.
TCTAAGTGGTCTCACCGACTCTCAACTACCCAGCACTTGGTGTCTTGAATCGCACGCAACTCGAGGTACTTTTCCCGTGCGTTGAACGTTGTATTTTCCAACTTAATGATATAATTTAATTTATGCTAAGGTACATTTGAAATTAATTACTATTTCCTAGCCTAGTCTCGCTACCCCAGGTAATTCCACTAGGTACCCATACTTGCATGCACTCTAAGGCGTGTCCCCGCTCGCGCTAACTCAACGTCTACGGTTTGCAAACAAATTGACTTAATTAGTCTACACACATACACAACACTCGGCATACACCGGTACAAATATAACATTTACCTCGGCCACGTGCCTCGGTTAGTGTGTGCATTTCATGCAGGCCCCACGTCACGGGTCGGTGATCCTGATTAAGCAAGTAAATCAAGATTAGGAAATTAGGCCGTGACAAACGTATCATTAAATCAGATAGATCGTCACTGTATGTATATAGCGCATTGCATGCACCAATTTTTTTTTTTTTTTTTTTTTTTTGATAAGGAATGAAACTTTATTTTATGTAGCCAATGAAAATATGTACATGGCAAGAAACAATATGTTTCGCTAAAACAAAGTAAAAAAAAAAACCCTACCAGTGTAGTAAGGGTAAAATACGTCGTCCCATAATAAACCTCAGTCCCCCTCATTAGTGCTGAGTCAATGAGGCAAACCCGTCACCACGTGGTGCCACATTCCCACCAAATCAACTAGGTTGAACCCGTGATCCAATGGTTGGAAATTACAAAAGTGGTAAGAATTAAATACAATAATGGCTTAACCTATTTACATGCTACGCATCCAAACCCCAACGCCAAGTGTTGAATATCGCCACCTACGAAAATGAACTCCATCAACCCTTATGAGCCCATTGAAATATAATAAATATCCACCACCTATCCTCATAAATGTTCGGCCCAAGAAGCCAACAATACATTTCTTCTTCAGCTTTCGAATTCTTTCTTCTGAGAACAACACCACTCCACATGGTGTTTAACGGAGTCCCTAACCACTACCCATTCCTTCATCTTCTGTTCAAACAATCGACTATCCCTTTCCAACCAAACCCCCCATGCAATAGCTAGAACCCCTGTTCTCCATAGCATTTTATTTTTCTGGCCCAGGCAACGCACCGAAATATCATAGAGGCATTGATCAATTCGCTGAGGCATAATCCATGTAAGGTTCAACTCATTCATCAACCACCACCATAGCCGAGTTGTGAAGGGACAATGAACAAATAGTCAATCATTTCTCCAGCCACTTTACAGAGAACACACATCGAAGGTTGAAGATAATAATTAGGTCTTCTCCTTTGAAGAGTATCTATTGTATTAATTTTCCTGTTTCTCAATACCCATGCAAAAAATCTTACCTTGGATGTGCCATATTACTTCACCTAACTCATCGTTCATTGCATGGCCATCTCCACTCAACATCGCAGAAGCTGATCGGACCGTGTAGAGACCATTTTTTTCTCCCTTCCAGGTTCATGAATCATCCCTGCTTCGATTAATTACTACTGTTTGTAATTTGTCGATTAGGGAAGCAAATTGGGGGAGCTCAACTCTTCTTAGCCGTCTTCGAAACCTTAAGTTCCACACAATACCCGCATTAGTGTCTTCAACGTCCTCGATCATTTGACAAACTAAGCCTTGAGGGAACGTCGATAGATTGTTAAGAGTTGGGAATTCATTCATTAGCAAAGTGTCTCCAAGCCATTTCTCCTTCCAGAACATGGTGTTTTCCCCCTTCCCTATCTTAATTTCGAGCCCATTTAAAAAGAAAGGATAAAAAGCACTTATATACTTCCACTGGCATTTAACATTCATTTTCGGCCCTCTCAGGGTGGTCCATCCGGTCTCATTAATCCCTTATTTGCTCTTAATAAGCAGGGCCCATGAAAGCTGTCGGCTCCTTCTTCAATCTCCAAAGCCATTTTGTCAATAAAGCCACATTCTTCTGTCTAAGGTTTGCAATGTCGAGACTGTTGGAACAATTATACTATATGCATATCACTGAATTATAATATATATCATATGAGAATTCAATTACAAAGAACTAATTAAATCATACCAGAGGCTTGCACTCAATAGCAATGTCCTAAGACGAATTTTCCTCCAATTCGGTGTATGAATGCTTCAAGAGGTTCATCTCCAGGATACAACTGGATTGATCTTTGATTGCACACCAATCAAAGAACCTTTCTTGTGCAACAGTAAAACTTCTCTCTACTAAAAACTTTTTTTTTATCTATACTTTTCTTTTTTCTCTTAAGATTTTTTCTCTTAAGATTTCTCTTTTCTCTACTTTTCTTCATTTCGTGCATGCTATATATAGACAAAAAATGTGTCTGTTCAAAATTACAATTGTTCACAACAGCTTACAATTGTTCACATAATAAGTAATTATGAAATTACTTAATTTACGACCGTTACAACTATTCACATAATAAGTAATTATGAAATTACTTAATTTACGACCGTTACAACTATTCACATAATAAGTAATTATGAAATTACTTAATTTTCAACAAAAATTTATGTTGTGAATTAGCTAAGTTATTTTAACATTAGCCCCTCGGCCCCAAGGCCTAATCAAAGACATATTAAATATTAAGTATTTAATATATATTAATCAATGGGGAATACCCATGGTCTTTGCCTCCAACCCACATTCACTTAACTAAGACTTGTAAGTGAAAGATATTTTATAAGGAAAGAAACAAAAATGTTTCTTTTCCATGTGGGACTAATATTGGGTACAATACAAACTCACATATAGTTCAACAATACCCCACATTTGTATTGTATCCATCTGAACCCATGACCAAGTTTACTTTGCCAATTCACAAACACAAATTTAAAAATTATCATTATTTTAAAAATAAAATTACTTTAAAACAATTGAGAGAGATTATCATGTCATGTTACTCAGGAAAGTGTAGTATAGACTTGAACTTACCCTAGTAAGATCATATCGAGTTTACTTCGCGACGCAGTGATGTATGTATCTTGAACTGTTCACTTTTTGTAGTAAACTAAGACAATATGTCTCACTCACGACATGATTACTAATGCACTTTATTCTTTGTTGTTCATTTTGGTCCTGAACATATCCTGGATTCATGATAGCTTTAGAGAATTTAGCCTATTCATTCTCATAAATGCGACCCCACATTTACTATCATATAGGTGACTTATCTTTAATCATTAAATGCAGTATTGCATACCCTAAACTTCTTATCAACACACTTACTTCATCATAGGAATAGGTAATTGTGTGTCTTGTTTGTTAAGTCAAGTCTAACTAGTTTGCCTATTGAACCTAGATCATGGGATCTCCAATCAGCTAGGTTAGGTTTCCGCTGGATTTGACTTACTCTATAGGCTTTAAGCCCATTCCCCTCGATAATATCTTCACTTGATCTCTTGGTAAGCCTTTAGTCAAAGGATCTGCAATGTTTTCCTTAGACTTAACATAATCAATACTAATTACTCCACTTGTGAGTAATTGTCTTATAGTATTGTGTCGGCGCCTTATATGTCTCGACTTACCATTATATATATTGTTCTTAGCTCTTGCTTGTGCTGCCATACTATCACAATGCATATAAATTGCTGTGACTGGTTTTGGCCATCAAGGAATATCTTCTAGGAAATTTCTTAGCCCTTCAGCTTCTTCAGCGGCCTTATCAAGAGCTATGAATTCAGATTCCATAGTTGAACGTGCTACACACGTTTGTTTTGTTGATTTCCAAGAAATCGTTGCTCCATCTAATGTGAATATATATCCACTTGTTGATTTGGTTTCTGTATTATCAGAAATCCAATTTGCATCACTATACCCTTCAAGTATAGGTGGATATTTTGTATAATAAAGTCCATAATTTAAGGTATATTTAAGATACCTTAGAACTCTTATTAATGTTGTCTAATGAGCATCATTAGGATTACTTGTGTATCTACTCAGCCTGCTTACTGCATAAGCTATGTCAGGTCTAGTAGAATTCATCAAGTACATCAAGCTTCCAATTACTTGAGAACATTCCAATTGATAAACTGTTTCTTCATTATTTTTCTTAAGATGACAATTAGCATCAAAAGGAGTTGGAGCAGGTTTACAATCGAATTGATTGAATCTTTTTAAGATTTTCTCAACATAATGAGATTGTGTGAGGATATAACCTTAGTTATTCCTTTTGATTTGAATTCCTAGTATTACATCAGCTAGACCTAAGTCTTTCATGTCAAAACTAGAATTCAACATCTTTTTGGTTGATATTATAGCATATCTACTTGTGCTCATAATCAACATGTCATCAACATATAAACATACTATGACGCAAAAGTTTTTCATTTCTTTAATGTACACACATTTGTCACATTCATTTATTTTGAAACTATTTGCTAGCATAGTATGATCAAATTTTTCATGCTATTGTTTTGGAGCTTGTTTGAGTCCATATAGTGACTTAACAAGTCTACAAACTTTATTCTCTTGGCCTTTGACTATGAACCCTTCAGGTTGGTCCATATAGATTTCTTCTTCTAACTCTCCATTTAGAAATGTTGTTTTAACATCCATTTGATGTATTTCCATATTGTATAAAGCAGCTATGGCAATCATCATTCTAATGGAAGTTATTCTCGAAACAGGAGAATAGGTGTCGAAGTAATCTACACCTTCTTTTTGTCTATAACCTTTTGCAACCAATCGTGCTTTGTATTTATCAATAGTACCGTCAGCTTTAAGCTTTCTTTTGAATATCCATTTATATCCAATTGGTTTGATTCCGGATGGTAAATCAACCAATTCCTATGTATTATTTTGTAAAATGGATTCAACTTCACTATTGATTGCTTCCATCCATAAAGGCGCTTCCGACGAAGACATAGCCTCCCTATAAGTCTGATGTTCATTTTCAGTTAACAAACTTATAAAATCAGGTCCAAAATTCTTTGAAACCTTAATTCTTTTTCCCCTTCTAGGTTCCAAATTTTGTTCTTGAACCCTTGAAGTGGTTGGTTCTTCTAGACTCTCTTCAGCTGTCCTTTTTCGTGATAAACCATTTTGTTTTTCCTTAAAAGGAAATATATGCTCAAAAAATGTAGCATCTGCAGATTCTATGATAGTATTGTCACTGATATCTGAAATAAGTGATTTAACTACTAAGAATCTATATGCTGCACTATCTTTAGCAAAACCGATGAACACACAATCTATGGTTTTAAGTCCTAATTTAGTCCTTTTTGGTAAAGGAGTTTGAACCTTTGCTAAGCAACCCCATACTTTTAAAGTTTTGTAAGTGGGTTTTCTCTTTCTCCAAATCTCATATGGAGACTTATCAGATTTCTTGAACGGAACTCTATTCAAGATATGATTTGCAGTCAGTAATGTTTTACCCCACAAGTTTTGGGGAAGCCCAGAATCATTCAACATAGAATTAATCATATTCTTGAGAGTTCTATTTTTTCTCTCTGCCACCCCATTTTGTTGAGGTGTATATGGCGCAGTGGTCTGATGAATAATTCCATTTGTATTACAAAATTCTGTAAATTTAATGGAATCATATTCTCCACCTCGATCAGTTCTTAATATTTTTATCTTTTTGTCAAGTTGATTTTCAACTTCTGCCTTTTATATTTTAAATATATCAAAGGCATCGCTTTTATTCTTGATCAAAAAGACATGACAATATTTACTACAATCATCAATAAAAGTGATGTAGTAGTTCTTTCCTCTTCTTGTAGGATTTGATTTGAAATCACAAAGATCACTATGAATTAAATCTAATAATTCATTTGATCTTTCTTGAACAGATTTAAATGTTTGCCTAGCAAACTTTGATTCTACACAAACTTCACATTTGTGTTTAAAATCAATTTGAAACTTTGGTAACATATTCAAATGTATCATTTTATGAATTAATCAGTTATTTACATGACCTAGTCTAGCATGCCATATATCAAATGATTCAATCATATAAGCAGAGACATTCATATACGCAGAAACAATAAATCTATTACCAGTGCCATTTCATATATGCATATCATATATGCATATGAATTCGTCTTAGATTGTTGCAACAATTATACTATATGCATATCACTGAATTATAATATATATCATATGAGAATTCAATTACAAAGAACTAATTAAATCATACCAGAGGCTTGCACTCAATAGCAATGTCCTAAGATGAATTTTCCTCCAATTCAGTGTATGAATGTTTCAAGAGGTTCGTTTCCAGGATACAACTAGATTGATCTTTGATTACACACCAATCAAAGAACCTTTCTTGTGCAACAGTAAAACTTCTCTCTACTAAAAACTTTTTTTTTATCTATACTTTTCTTTTTTCTCTTAAGATTTTTTCTCTTAAGATTTCTCTACTTTTCTTCATTTCGTACATGCTATATATAGACAAAAAATGTGTCTGTTCACAACCGTTACAATTGTTCACAACAGTTACAATTGTTCACATAATAAGTAATTATGAAATTACTTAATTTACGACCGTTACAACTATTCACATAATAAGTAATTATGAAATTACTTAATTTACTACCGTTCACAACCCTCTTTTTGTCTTTGCCCATCTATATAACACTTTTAATTCAATCATAAATCATAAAATATAAACATACCTCCTTCCATTGCTTTGCCCCTCCCAAGAATTCACCATGATCGAATTTTTGATCTCATCCCCAAATCTATTTCCGCCATTTGAGCCTTCCGTAATCATCCTATTTCTTTGATGGTGAGATCTAACGTTTTTAAATAAAATCATAAAATATATATCCCAATAATTTCTCCTAAGAATCCTTTTCTCTCGCGCTCCTATTCTTGGGATCTCGTTTTAAATAAATCATATCCCAATAATTTGAAGAGAGAGAGGGGAGGGAATTAAAACCCCGTACTCAAAACAATTATACCCAAACTACCATCAAGTTGTGGGCCCAAAACATGAAGTACGTAACAACATAATATGGGTCACATATAATAGAGATTAATTAGGAAAAGATAATCTAACAATCTCCCACTTGACCCATGTTATGACTTGATGATTCAAAATAAAATATAATTGCGCACTTTTATTGAATCTATCAAATCACTTTTTCACTGAATTAAAATGATTAGATCATGGCGGTCACAAGTCATTTAATCGACACGATTCCTTCCATGTATCACAATCAACTCAACCAGTATAACTTTAATAAGGATAATTCAACCCTCTAACCATAATGTTATCTCATTGAAATATAATGAAGGTAACAAGTATATAAGCAAAGACAAAGCTTTAATTGAATTCACAAGTGTCATGACAATAATATGAGCAATACAATTATAAATGTATGTATACATACCACAATATTATGTTAACAAGGACTTGTCTATAATGCCCATACGTTCAACATGGCCAATAAACGTTTTGGGCGGTAATCCCTTAGTTAACGGATCCGCTATCATCGATCGCACCAATATGCTCAATCGACACTCTTTGTTTTTGCACTTCTTCTTTGACAGACAAGTACTTCAAATCCATGTGTTTTGCACCTTTTGAATACTTGTCATTCTTCGAAAAGAAAACTCACAAGGAATTATCACAAGATAGCTTTATAGGTTTAGCTATACTATCTATTATAGCAAGTCCCGACACAAAATTCCGCAACCATAATGCATGAATAGTGGCCTCAAAGCATGCCACGAATTCAAATTCCTCCATAGTTGAAGTAGCAATTACAGCTCGCTTTCGCACTCTTCCATGAAACGCTCCTCCACCAATTGGAACAAGTAACCGAATGTAGATTTCCTCGAGTCCACACATCCGCATAGTCTCGAATCGAATACCCAATCACTTCGAGATGACTCGATCGTTTGTAGATCAACATGTAATCCTTGGTGCCTTGTAAGTACCTAAGTACTTTCTTTGCAGCTTTCCAATGATCCATTCCGGATTACTTTGATATCGACCCAACATTCCAATAAAGAAAAACCGATATCCCATTGAGTACAAGTCCGGGCATACATTAAGCTCCCAACTAATGACGCATAAGGAATACATTGCATTTGCTGACGTTCCAAATCATTATGAGGACATTGCATTAAACTGAACTTGTCCCCTTTCTGAATTGGAACTACTCCTGCAGAGCACTTGTCCATTTGAAATCTCTCTAATACTTTATTGATATATCCTTTCGAGACAAACCTAACAATCCTTGCGATCTATCACTTAATATCTCTATTCCTATCACATATGATGCCTCACCCATATCTTTCATTTCAAAGTTTATAGAGAGAAATCTCTTTACATCATGTAACATAACAACATCATTCGCAGCAAGAAGAATATCATCAACATATAGAACCAATATGATAAACTTGCTCCCACTGATCTTCATGTATATACACCGATCAACAAGTGTTTTCTACAAAACCATACGACGTAATGGTATTATTGAACTTAATATACCATTGTCTCGAAGCTTGTTTCACCATATATTGACTTCTTCAATTTACACACCAAGTTTTCTTTTCCCGTGGTCAAGAAACCTTCGGTTGATCCATGTAAACTTCCTCTTCTAAGTCTCCATTCAGAAAAGGCGCTTTTCACATCCATTTGGTGAAGCTCAAGATTATAATGAGCTACCAAAGCCATTATAATTCTTAAAGAGTCCTTCTTTGAAACTGAGAGAAGGTCTCTTTATAGTCAATGCCATCCTTTTGATTGTAACCTTTGGCGACAAGTCCGCTTTATGTCTTTCAATATTGCCATGCGAGTCTCTTTTTGTTTTGAAGACCCATTTGCAACCAACTTGCTTTGCATCTTCAGCAACTCGACTAATTCCCGACTTTGTTGTCATCCATTGATTTCAACTCGCTTTCATGGCACTAAACCATTTTTCAGAATCATCACATGATTTCATGGCTTGTTTGAATGAGACTGGATCTTTGTCAATGCTCAAATCACATTCATGTTCAAGTGAATAAACCACATAGTCATTTGATACCGCTGGTCGTCTTATCCTTACAGCTGCACCTTCGTAATGCTATTTCTTGTGGTTCTACTTGATTATTTACAACTTGTGCATCATTAGTCTGGTTCATTAACAATAAGCTCATTTTCCTCATTTGGAACAATGATTTGTTGTCCGGTTTATTGCGTAACCTTGATGCAACAAGAGGAACAACAATTTGAGGAGAAATGCTAGATGTAGGAGTTTTTAATTGAATTTCATGAATATCCACATTTCGTGGTTCTTCACTCCCACTGCTTTTGGCCATTCTCTATGAACCGAGCATTACCGACTCAACTATTCTCGTACTATGGTTAGGACAATAAAATATGTACCCTTTAGACTTTTCAGGGTAACCAATGAAGTAACCACTAATAGTCCTTGCATCAAGTTTCTTTTCATGTGGATTATATATCCGTACTTCGCTTGACATCCCCAAACATGAAGATGTCTCAAACTAGGTTTCCTACCAAATTCAAAGTTCATAAGGAGTCTTAGGAACCGATTTACTAGGAACCCTATTCAACGATATGCAAAGCAGCTTTTTAAGGCATGCATCCACAATGATGAAGGTATAGTGTTACAACTTAACATACTCCTAACCATATCCATAAGAGTACGGTTCCGCCTTTCACCTACACCATTTTGTTGAGGTGTACCAGTGCATTGTGTATTGTGCACAAATACCTCGACGTTTAAGGAAATCTCGCAAATGGACCTGGACATTGTCCACTTTCATCATACTTTCCAAAGTATTCACCACCTCTATCGATCTTACCACTTTTACCTTTCTATCTAGTCCGCTTTCTACCTCATTAATGAACACTTTTAAAATGTCCACCGACCGAGACTTTTCATGCAACAAGTATAGATAACAATATCGTGAGTAATCATCAATAAAGGTGATAAAATACTTTTGACCACTCCAAGATGGAGCATCAAAAGGACCACAAATATCGGTGTGTATCAATTCAAGAGGCTCATTTCTTCTTGTGGGCAGATGTTTTGATATATGTTTGGTTTGCTTTCCTTAATGCAATCCACACATACATCCCAAATCAACAAAATCCAATTGAGGTAAGATATTACTTTTCACTAACCTCTCGTACTCTTCTTTGGATATGTGACCTAATCTTTGATGCCAAAGAAAAGCAGAGCACTCATCATGTGTACTACGTTTATTTCCAATAATATGCTCAACATTAAACAAGGATTCAACAAACATACTATCAAGATTGAAACGATATAAGTTGTCAATTAAAATACCGTAACCATAATAGTATTTTTGTTTAAATAAACTAAAACAACTGTTTCCAATCTTTAAATTAAAGCCTACACAATCCAATCTTGATACGTAAACAAGGTTTCTTGAACATTCAGAACATAAAGACACTTTTCTAAATCCAAAAAGTATCCCAGATCCAGGATTAATCTATAAGTCCCGATCCCTTCTATGCGTGCCTTCATTCTCGTTCCCCATAAATAAGAACTTTTCGGGCCGCTTATGGGATGGATTGAAAGGAATCCCCGCATAATATGTGAAACATGAGTAGTTGCACCAAAGATCAAGCCACCAGGTATTATTAGGCACTTCAATTAAGTTTGATTCAAAACATACGTAAATGTAATGTATACCTTTCTTCTCAAACCATGCCTTTCGTTTCTGACAGTTTTTCTTGAAGTGTCCATTCTTTCTACAAAAGTGACACCTCGCTCCTTATGGATTCGACCCTCATGGACTTTCATCGGGGCTTTGTCTTTCTTCTCGTCCTTCCTTCCCGGGATAGCTTTGCTTCGCCGCTAGCTCCATCATGCATAGTGAGATGAACCGAGTGACTCTTCGCTTTCCTTAATCTCCTTCTTCCCGTACGAGCATGGCCTTGATTTCTTGCAAGTTCCATTTTTCTTTTATGGTGTTATAATTCACCCGGAACCGACCAAACTCGGAGGAAGGGAATTAATAATGAACTCGAACCGTAAATGATTCACTCACGTCCATACCCATTGCCTTAAGCTTTTCGCCAAATTAGACATACTAGTCACATGATCATGGATGGGTCAGACCACTCAAATTTCTTAGTGGTCGCCACTCATCAAGCTTCCCACAATGGACTTGTCAAGAATGTCCGATCAAGTGAGTACTCTTTTAGTTGGATCATGAATTCCTTTGCATCGCTTGTCTTGGGCATAGATGGTTTGACATTTTCTCGCAATCGTCATTCGCATCAAATTCAAACTTAGCCTATTAGACCGCTCCCAAGCCTCATGTAAAGACTTTTCCTCTTCTGAGCCGGCCTCGCAATGGCCGCGGTTTTTCGTCTACAATGATTGCCGTGTCAAGGTCCATTACACCCAGGCTTGAACCGGATCTGCGTCGTAGACCAATCATTGTAGTTAAGCCCATTGAACTTAACCATCATATTACCCAAGGCAAACATATTAGAGGACGCTGCAAATATAACAAAATTATTCACATTAATGCTTTGAGTTAAAATCTAATAGATTCAGACATACAATACTTTTATTATGTATTTAAGTTCACCTTTGGGTGATACTTTAATACATAAGTCATGCTATATCAAATTCTGAATAAGCATATATACTTTCATAGACAATCAATCATACTTAAGAAAATAAGTAAGATATCTTTGGATAAAACATACATATTTTAATTAAGTATGAAGATAAATCTCTTAAGTTTCATTAATTATAAGCAATGATCCACCTTTGGGTGATCTCCTAGCGTTATAATTAATTGGTCTTAATTAAATATTTAACATCTATTCAAGCTAGGCCACTTTGGTGACTAACAAGCTTTTCATTAAATAAACATTTAATTAAGCATACTTTAATTTTATTATTATTATTTTAATCAAGATATACATGCCAATCCTATGTATACGTCATGCATGACAATAAATTAATCAATTAATAATGTGACTATTAAATAATATATATATATATATATACACACACGTATATCACGAATTCAATGTGGTCAGCAACAAATTCTTTCAAGGCATTATTAATTGATTAATTTATATATACATATTCATTACCTAAGTGTTTTTTTATTCCATAAGTCAAACGTGGCAAATAGCATTCTCAACGTGAATAATTACTTTAATAAGGAATAAACAAACTGTTATGTTAATCAACACTAACAAATAGGAAGGATTAAGCCATGCACCTACTTTGTAGGAAATAATTTGTATCAAAACAAACAAATAGTACACAACGCATGTGTATAAAATAAAATCCAAAATTTTAGTTCATCCGAGAATCCAACGGCATATATATCAATTTATTATAGATCCAAATTCTTTAACGCCAAATATATCGGCATCGGAATAGGAAAATTCAATATACCCAAAAACGCAATATACCCAAAAACACAAAGTTAAGTCGATCAAAGTATTGATCTTAATGCGGAAATTAAACATCGACTTAAACCACTCTGTTGAATGAAAAGTGTTTAACCTAGCTCTGATACCAATGTTGTCTTTTCAGATCTATATAACACTTTTAATTCAATCATAAATCATAAAATATAAACATACCTCCTTCCATTGCTTTCTCCTAAGAATCCTTTTTCCCCTCTCTGCCTTCTTCCGTAATCATCCTATTCTTGATGGTGAGATCTCGTTTTAAATAAATCATATCCCAATAACTGTTTTACAGTTATTGGGTCTGTTTAATTTGAAGAGAGAGGGGAGGGAATTAAAACCCCCGTACTCAAAACAATTATACCCAAACTACCATCAAGTTGTGGGCCCAAAACATGAAGTACGTAACAACATAATATGGGTCACATATAATAGAGATTAATTAGGAAAAGATAATCTAACAAGTTCCAATTGACTCGGTCATACACTTTAGCAAAATCAAGTTTGAGTACAAATCTCTTTTTTCTGTCTTGTCCTGATTTCTTCCACAGTCTCATTGGCAATGAGTACAAGATCTAACATTTGCCTTCCCTGCATAAAAGCATATTGTTCATCTGCTATAGTATGAGACATGACTTTTTGTAATCTAGCAGCTAACACCTTAGCCACCAATTTGTACAGAGAAGTTATTAGACTAATTGGTCTAAAGTTTGCCACACATTCCGGTTTCGCACCCTTAGGGATAAGAGAGATGTATGTTTGATTCATTGCCTGCAGAACATTCCCTGTGCGATAAAACTCCTGAAAGACTTGTTGTAATTCATTTTTAACAAATCTCCAATAAGTTTTTAAGACTTCCATTGTGTAACCATCCGGTCCAGGAGCTTTGTCTCCCGCACAGCTGCATAGCACTCTCCAAATTTCATCTTCGGAGAACGAGATTTCTAAGGTGGCCGCCATTTTAGAATGTAATACCTTCCATTCAATCCCGTCCACTTCCTAATCCATAGGCTTTTCCTGTGCATATAAATGCTTGAAGTATTGCAGTATGGTTGAAATAATCACATCCACATTCTCAGTGAAAGACCCATCATCAAGCCTTAATCGGGTGATCATCGACTTAGACCTCCTAGAGATCAAAATCCGATGGAAAAAATTTTGAATTCTCATCTCCATCTCTAAGCCATTTAATTTTCATTTTTTGTTTGATCATTCAATGTTCAAGCGTCAATAAATTTTCTAGTTCTTTCTTCTTTGAGTTTCAGAGAGCCTTTTTGGTTTCATCCCAATCACTTGTCTCTTCCATAGTATCCAGTCCTTGAGTATCCATGCTAACCGGATGTTTCTTCTGCCCCAGCTGGCCCAAACACATTTCGGTTCCACAACTTAACGCCCGCTTTGAAACAATGTAGTTTGTCTATGAATTTATAAGCAGTATTGCCCAATCGCCCACCCTCAAACCACCTTTATTGGAAAACCTTTTTGAAATCATGGTGATGTAGCTGGGCATTCTCAAAACGGTAGGGTGGAGGTCCCCATTTAATCACTCCCGTTTTGAGGATGATAGGATGATGATATGAGGTCTTTCGAATTTCCAAAGATTGCTGAGCACTTAAGAAGTAATCTCCCCAGTCTTTGGTGAATAAGAAACAGTCCAGACGAGCACATATAGGCGGAACCCTTCCATTCGACCATGTAAAAGCCTCATCTATTATAGGAAGATCGACTAACTGCAGTTCCCTTATCAGAGCATCAAAATAGACCATGTTTGTTGTGATTCTAGTACTGTTCATCTTTTCACAAACATATCTCGTGACATTGAAATCACCCACGACACACCATCGCGACGAACATAAGCCGTACAAAGCTCCCAGCTCTTCCCATAAACCATTCCTGCCCCTATAAGTTACCGGCCCATAAATCCCCGAAAGCCACCATTTTGCTCCCTCGTCGTCCGATATCTCAATTGAAGCAGAGAAATTGCCAATCAAACAATTAGAAACTTTCAACCCTCTCACATCCGACATCACAAGGATCCCCCCTTTCTCTCCACCGATGGTAGCAAAACCCATTCTTTGAACCTAGCCCAGCGTAAACTCGCAATGAAACCCTTATCCACCGCATACTGTTTGTTTTCCTGAAGAACCACCACTTCCGGATTGACTTGACGGATTGTATTAACAATTATTCTTCGTTTAATACTACGGGTGGTGTATTCAATTGAAATTTTTAGAGACTTTGTTACTTCTATAAGTGAATGACTTTTAGAGACTTGTAGATTTTTGTAAACTTTTAAAAATTTTGGTAGACTTTGATAGACTCTATTTTTAATGACTTTTAGTAACTTTGATGGACTTTTGTAAGGACTTTAATAGACTTTGATAAAATTTTATTTGGATGACTTTTGATAAACATTCATTTAAATCTCAAAATCGAACAGGGGTATGTGCCCCACTTTTCACCATCTTCAACCTTTGCTTCGCTCTTCCTTCGTCTCTCCTCACTATCTTGTTGAATCTCTCTCTCTCAATCCCTTCTCTCGTTCTATCTTAATTTCACCCCTATGATGAATAAAAAAGAAAAGAAGAAGACGAGACTGTTAATTTTGATTTTAGGGACTGTATATGTGTGGGTGTTTGTGTGATTGAGGGAGAGGGAGAAAGGAAAGAAGTAATCAATAAAGAAAAAAAAATAGAAGAGACCGAGACAGTCGAACCAGAGAGAGATGAAGAAGATGACTTGACTAAGGGGGGAGGTTGGCTATGGTTATATTCGGCTATGGGAAGGGAAGAGTTTAAGCTCAACCCCAACCAAAAAACAAAAAAAAGGGGTCGATTGACTATGATGGACTTCTTGCAAATTTTTTAAAGCTTCGGTTAATTTTTAATTGAAAAAATAAACTACTAAGGTTATTAAAAATATTTATTGTAAAAATAACAAATAAAGTACGAAAGAAAGAACATAAATCTAATGCATATTATTATTTACTACATCAACATCACTCCACATTTCAGTAGCTATAAAATTCTTCCATTGGTTGGCCTTTTCCCTTTGTTGTTCTTCAGAAAGTATTTCAAAATCATCACATTCTTCACTATCTAAGGATAATGCATCTTCAGTATCTAATTCAATTGGAAATTCATCGAAACGACACTCCTTGCGAAGATAGTTATGTAATCCTGCACAAGCCAACACCAGCTTTGCTTGAATTTTAAATGGAAATGGAGGAGCTGTTTTAAAAATTGTGAACCGTGATTTGAATATGCCAAACAACCTTTCAACCACATTCCTTAAAGATGCATGTCGAAGATTGAATAATTCATTAGCTTTTTCAGGATGTCGCCCTTGCCCGGTAAAATCGGAAAGAAGATAACGAACACCTCGAAAAGAAGCTAAAAATTGACGTCGATTCGAAAAACCACAGTCCATCAAAAAATATTTACCTAAAAACATAGTAAAAATAAATAAATTAAATACAAGAATATAAAAACAAGTACTTTGACATTAATTAGATCATACCTTGTGATACTTGAATAACAGAATATAAAAACAAGTAATTTTGACATTAGTTAGATTACACCTTGTGGTACTTTAAGTCCATTTCTCCTAGATAAAACATCAGTCAATATTCTTGAGTCATGCGCCGATCCTTCCCATCCGTTAAGAACATATATGAACTCCAAATCAAAGTTACATGCAGCCAAGACGTTTTGAGAAGTGAAGCCATGACGATTGCGATAGTTGCTACTATCATTTCCAACAATCATTGCTAGAATATGGGTATCATCGATAGCTCCAATACAATCCTAAAAATAAAGAGCAAGAACAATTAATGACCACATCATCATCATCATCATCATCATCATCATCACCAACAACAACAAGAAAAAAAATCAATTCTATTATAACAACTCGAGCAATAATTAGAACTTACTTTGAAGTAAGGACAAAATCTTGTACTATCTCTTATGATTTGTGGGGTAGATGATTTAGGCTTCGCCATCATATCTACTGCAATTACGTTCAGAGCCCTTAAAATTTTGTTGAAACTTTGGCTGGTGCTAAAATGCGATCTATTGAAGGTTTTTCGAATCAAACAATATCGAGAATTTTGACCCACATTGAGTAAAAATGTAGCCAACATTTCTTCAATAGTTACAAATCGTGTATCCTGTACCAGAGCTTTTTCTCTAATAATTTTGCATAACTTTCGAAACACATCAGGATACATCCTATAAATTTGTCGAAAGTGTTCTGCATCCTCGTTCAATATTGTTTCTATGTATTCAGACCCATTTCTAGTTACAGAGCGTCTGGTTAACGGTCGTGTAACGGGCTCACAATACATAGAAAGTATAACTTCATGCAATGTTTGTAGAATTGCTTGCATAGAAACCAACAAACATTCAAGTATCTCTGTTAGTTCTTCCACCTCGTTCTCTTCCATTTCCACTTCCTCTGATTTATCATATCTTTGCATGTTTAAATGAGACATCATGTAAATAATATCACCTAAAATCAAAAAAAATATTAAACATGCCGAAAAATATAACATTCAACATGTGGAATTTTAAATCATGGTTAACAAGAACAATATTGAATAATACTAAAAAATATTATTAACTTCAAACAAAGTATTATTCATCAATCCAACATTCTGGCGAAGTCTGAAAAAAAAAAAAACAATCTCTAACTAATAAAATACAAATGTAGTCATTAATAAAACAATATAATAAATTTTAAGTGCAAGCCAAAAAAATTCTAAAATAAATAACTACTTATTCTGTCAACTGAAACGCTATCCACTTAGAACGTTCTTCAGAAGACATTTCCATAAAATCAATCTTTTTAGCTCTTGTGTTCAACAACTCGAGGACCTTGAAATGAGTACTATCAGTCAAATCTGGGATTTCCTTAATAAGCTTCCAACATCCCTGGTCTCTAGCCATAAATCTATCAACCTTATCAGCAAAACTAGAAATTGTTTCGGTCAGTTTATTCAAAGAATCCATTTGAAAATTATTATTTCTGCTTGAGTCTAAATTTCCTTCTTTCTCAACTCTGTTCCTCTTTCTGGTTACTGAATGAACCTCCAAATTCATTGGTTCAATTGTTGGAGGCGCATTAAAGCTTTCAACTATTGGAGGTTGATATAGGTTTTTCTATTGATGCTCGTTTCTTTGTACAAAAGCCTCCGCATCATAGTCGTAAGTAAGATCTTCCAATACATCACCACTAGGTTCCTCTACTTCAAATGTCCTAGCATCAGTATCATCACCGAGTCCAGTCGAATATCTCCCCAAAGCAATTGTATTTCCGACAATTATCCTTAAGTCATCATAATCAGCAAACGTATCCGTCTAATAATGTCTTTGATTAGGATGAGATTGGTCAAAAACAAAAAAGAGTTAATACATACTTCGGTACAATATCTTAATGGAATAATTAAAAATCTCACCTTGAAGTATTCCTCCCATACTTCATTGCTTGCCGTAAATTTTTTGGTAACGTGATCCCATCCAAATCCAGAGTTGCAACGCATAAGCTCAACATAGCCTTGATAACGGTCTTTGAACCATTTCCATCGAATTTTGTAATTTAAGAAAATTTTTTCACATCCAAGTGTTGCATTAAGGACATGAAGTATTTTTTTTCAATGGTTGCTTTAGTAAAAGCACCATTACTATCGCGCCATCCACGATTTGCAGCATCAACCAACAATTTAAGCAACTCATTGCTCTCTTCTGCGGTTCATGTAGTATATTTTACCACACCTTTTCCTTTTTTTTGGGTTTTCAACAGTTACTTGTGAGTCTCCCATCGCACTATAGTCATATATATAAAAATTAGTTTGATTAGGTTTTTCAATGCAAGAAAAAGGACAAACAAAGACACCAACAATACTCAGCCAACAGAAATTAAATCATGCAACCATGATACCAGGACCTTAATGCATAAATTTGCTGGGATTTTGTCCATAATGCAAATGCTTTGGGCATCATAGATTTGTCTATGTGAACAATGTAGGTTTTCCTATCGGTAGCTACTGTAAATTCAGGAAATGCAAAGAGAAACCACACAAAGAAGAGAAGGGGAGAAGAGGCGATTTCGAGTGCTTTCAATTTGAATGCATTACGTGGAGAGAGAAGTACGTTATTTGATTAGTGTAAATTCAAGAAATGCAAAGACAAACCACACAAGCCTCTTCATCTGTAATGTAACTATAAAACAAAGGAAACATAAAAGCACATTTTTTTTGTTCTTTAAGAAACAATACATCATAAAGGATTAAAGTAAATACACGCCACTGGTTTGACAACCAATAATAACATTGATTCTTTGATTAGTGTTGAAGCTATAAACATAGTGAAAGAGATCAATGCAACAATGGCACTTGAAAAGAAAACCTTCTCATTAAACACAAGTATAGAAGTTGAAGAGAATCAACTCTCAATCAGATTGCAAAAACAATATTATTTCAGCTCCTTCAACATTTTGAAACATGAATCAGAAAGACAACTTCCCTTTTTATACCTGACTGATCAGGAAATTAAAGTAAACCACAAACCTATAATTTCACAAACAATTGGAATCTCTACTTTACAAAATAGCCTCAATATCAAATTAATTGGGCCGGGATTGGCTACATAAATCAAACTTTTCTATTGAGCTTGATTCAGTGCAACCGAATAAATGTGTCTCAAGTTAACTCCAAGTCGAATTTCTTTAGGTTTCTATTGAGCTCAAGACCAACCAAATTAACAAAAATTTGAAATTGAATCAAACCAATGACTATTAAAAAACCAAAAACAGTAATTCAGATTCAATTTATTATCAGAGAATTCTTTACAGTGAAAAAAAAACTATTACACAGAATCATCATAAAAAACCACTCAAATCTGTACTCAAAAACCATAAAATCCAAACTTTCTACTCTGTAATCACCTTCTCCACCTCCCCAAAAAATCCAATTCATATTTCACCAAGTAAAGCCAGTTCCCAAACCCAGAAACCCTAATCATACTTCTCTCTCCACGTATATACAAGAAAGAAAACCCAAGAAACCACCATTAAAATGTCCCCAACGGCCTGCCTCGGCCAATCACTCGCCAAACCCTCAATCCTCCTCTTGAAGTAGGCTCTTATTTGTATAGATATTTCGGTTTAGGATTAAAGCAAATAAACGGAAGCAACACATTGTGAATGCATTACAAAGAGAACCGGACGTTGGAGAAGCGAGAGAGAGAGACGTTGGATGTTACCTCTCGAAGCAAACGATGGAGACGCGAGGCAGCGATGGAGAAGTGAGGCTGCGATGGAGACGCGAGGCAGCGATGGAGAAGCGAGGCAACGTCGAATGGAGGAGTGCAGAAGACTGAGAGAGAAAAAGAGAACGAGAGAGATTTTCGAGATGAGAGAGAGAGGCCACAAAGAAGAAAAAAGAAAGTCTCTAAAAGTTTCTCATGGAAGCAAAGAGATGGAGAAAACTTTCAACATATATAGGGTTAGGTGAAAAGTCTCCAAAAGTCATCCAAACCCATAAATCTATCAAATTTCTAAACAAGTTGAATACCCCTTACTTTTAGAGACTCTCTAAAAGTTTAAATTGAATATCCCAAAACTTTTAGAGACTTTTTAAAAGCCTCTAAAAGTTCACATTGAATACACCAAACTTTTAGAGACTCTCTAAAAGTTTTAATTGAATACCATAAAATTTTTTAGTCAATAAAAGTAACTAAAAGTCTCTAAAAATCTCAATTGAATACATCGTTGTACAACTCGAACCACTTGTATTCCAGGATAATATCCGCATTAAGGAACTATGTTACCTCTTTTGTCCAACGATTTATTGTAGTCCACCAGTGAAGTCAGTCTTTGTTTCTCCTTGTAACGGCCCGAATTTAATTCAACGTTATTTGTGACGTATTGCAGATGTAACAGATAGCTCAAACATTCGTAGGACCCGCAGCTAGGCTAGAGCGTGCCTGGAGTTAAGTAAATTGTTGTTTTGAGTGTTGTTTTGACTAAATTTGCGATGTTATGATAAAATAGGTTAAACGACATCGCGATGTGCGTAATTATATTTCAATTGACGTGTGAAATTGTGTGTTAAGTATTCGCCTCGATATGTGTGTCGACGCGGGTACTATGTAGACTAAAAGACAAAATATTAGGCCAGGGAAAATAATACACACATTAAATGAATTAAATGTGATAAAATAATAAATTGGTGGGCGCCTAAGGACACGTGGGGTCGTGGTCGACACGTGTGAGAGGTATGGTAGTGTGCACGCCCGAGTACGCTTGTTGGCACGTACGACGAAATTGTAGACCTGAAAATATAGGTGAATATATATATTTATATATATGTAATTTAAAATATATATGTGTATACATATATATATATATTAAAATCAGAAAATAAATAAATAAAAAATAGTGAAATGACCAAAAAGGGCATGAACTTTGTAAAGGATTGTGGATATGGATAGGGGCATTTTGGTCATTTTCACCCAAAAATGTTGATAAACCCACCACCGACACCAAATTTCTCCATTTTCGATCCAAAAGAGAGGAGAGAAATCGAGAGACCGAGGAGAAGGAGAAGAGAAAGAGAGATTGGCCGAGTAGGAGATCTTGTTAATGAAATGAGGCATGGGTGAGGTGAGTTGTGTGTTTTGTTATTGTTGTTGTTCGTTGATGTTGTTTTGTTGAAGTGGTGATGGTGACGGTGGTTTCGGGAGCTCGGATGAACTGCAAGCGTAGTTCGTCCTTGCAGTTCATCCGAGGAGGGAGATGACTCAAGAGGGTCATATCCCCTCCCAACTGATCAAGATTAAGAAAAAAAAATTCTCAGTTGGAACAGAGCACAGCTCTATTCCAACGAAGAAGAAGAAGGCTGGTTCAGGCCGAACCAACCCAAAATAATAATAATAAAAAAAAACAATTTTGAAAAAAAAAAATCTGAAAAATCAATAGAAAATTCAGATAAAATAGGAAAAATTTAGAAAAAATATATTTTGATCAAATAAATGAGTTTTGGGATTTTATCGAAATTTTGGCAAGATGTAGTCGGGTTTTACTTCGAAATAGGTACTATGCGACCACCTAGCGGATCCAGATACTTGCCCTGCTTGAGTTGGACTCGCCGACAGTATTTTGTGGAAGAGTCCAAATTATGGTGCTAGTCTGGCCTAGGCTCTGGGAACATACTTTGAGCTTTCAATATTATCTATCCATGCGATGAGCGCAGTTTCCTGTATTTATTTCCGCATGTTTGTTTAATAGTTTAATTTATATTCTAGTATTTACTTTCAGTATTACTCACTTGATTTTGTTGGGAATATTCACTCTAGACTAGTCATCTGTCTTTTGTAATGGCTTGAGTGCAAATCCTAGTACGAGCAGGGGCAAGCTGCCAAAGTACAGTTGATCAGAGATTCATAGCCTGACTCGTACGTTTGTATTATATATATTTTGTTTCATTTTGGATTTGGGATACTGAGATACCTTGTATATATTGATTTTTTATGACTCCAGAGGTATTTATAGTTATATATGGGTTTTTCACACTAGGTTTATGGTTTATATCACACAATTATAGTAATATTATCTGAGTAAATGTGTAAGTAAAGCTTCCACTGTGTTAATTTGAGGATTTCATGATGACTTAACATACGATTTGATTTCAATACAACTAAATCAGTAAATTGATAATTTATAAGATTCAAAAAGGTAAAATGGAGGATATAATCCAATGTAGAGTGCAGCTGTCGCTGGTAAGACAGACTGTGGGTTCTCATTGGCCCTCATGGCGGTCTATTTAGAAAACGGGCCGTTACAAAAATTACTTGAGTATTTACTTCTTTTGACATTTGAATTCAATGTCTTTTATTTCAATATTCTACTTCGTTTGTGGTTTTAAATGGATGAACGTTGAGCTGGGTTCCCTCAGTGCCATTCTAGTGTGTATGCCCACTATACCATAGCATGTTGCTAATAATCGAGCTCGGTGAATAGGATGACCCGAGTGTCACGTCATGCAACATGTCAGTGCGTCATTGGTGTAACGCCAGCCATCGAGCGGATCTAGATACTAGCCTTGCTTGAGTCAGACTGGCCGGCAGTATTATATTGAAGAGTCCGAAGTATGGTGCTAGTCTGGCCCTAAAATCTAGGAACGCACTTTGAGCTTTCACTATTATCTTTTCATGCGATGAGTGCAGTTACCTGAGTTTATTTTCACATGTTTATTTAATAGCTTTATTTAAATTCCAGTATTTACTTTCAGTATTGCTCACATAATTTCCTTGGGAATACTCACTCTTGACTCATCATCTGCCTTTTGTGATGGCTTGAGTGCAGATCCTAGTACGAGTAGGTAAAGGCAAGCTTCCAGAGTACCGCTGATCAGAGACAGGTTGCTTGACTCGTATGTTTGTATTATATATATTTTGTTTTCATTTTGGGTTTGGGATTGTGAGATACCTTTTATATAATAATCTTTTGTGACATTTGAGGTATTTATGATTTTTTTAAACCAAGTATTTATGGTTATATATGGGATCACACTAGGTTTATCGTTTATATCACCCATTTTGATTATTATTATTCGAGTTTAGGTGTTGTAAGACTTTCGTTGTTGTAATTTGAGGATTATATGTTGAAATGACTTATGATTTTAGTTCAATACAATTTAATCAATAAATTGACTATTAATAAGGTTTAAAAGGATCAAGTGGAGGATATAATCCAATGTGGAACACAGTTGTCGCTGGTAAGATAGATTGTGGATCCACATTGGCCCCCGTGGCGGTCTGTTTAGAAAATGGGCCGTAACATTTGGTCTTTAAACTTTTATTTTTATTTTTATTTTTTTGGTACATCAACTTCTAAACTTTTGTTATTACACACATTTAGTTCTTCTATCAAATAGAACTAACAAATACTTATAAAGTGGGAGAACACATGGGAGTGCTTGCTTGTACGTGAATCGAGAATGAACTTATAAAGTTTCACTTATTGCATGAAACGACCATTTGCAACATTGAATTCCATTAGCGTTCCCTTTGATGAAAGGACCAAAAGTGTATAATAAATTAAAATTTATGGACTAAATCAAAGTTTAAGGGCCAAATAAATTTTTTTAAAAAAACCATGAAGTTAAATGACTACCAAATGTTAAGAGCATCTCCAATGGTAATGTAGATTCATGGATTGGTGCTTTGTCATGGATATGGGGTTTATCCTATGTGACACTAGATAGGCATATTCAAACCCCAAAATAGTCTCCAATTGTAATATAGATTCATGGATTGGTGCTTTGTCATGGATATGGGGAGTTTATCCTATGCGGTACTAGATAGACATATTCAAATCCCAAAATAGTCTCCAATGAACAATGGATTTAGACCATAGATTGAGATTTTTTTGCACCTTTTATTTGATTTTATATGAAATGAGATTTTTGTTTTGTTTTTTTATTTAATTTCTATAACAAACAGTAATGATGTGACAGTGGGGAGAATGCTCCTATTACAATGTCTAGAAGTAGACATTAGGGTAGACACCCTCTACTTTGATTCCCTGTCACATCAACTAGACATTCAAAATCTCTAGTCCCATTGGAGAACACTTTTGAGTTGAATGTGGATTGTGTCCTAGGTGGATCTATTTTCACCATAATCCATGATACCATTGGAGATGCCCTAACAATCAAAGTTTTGGGACCAATTAATAACTCTAAAGTTTAAAGACAAAATGATGCATTTTTTCTTTAATTTGTCACCCTATTCCTTACTTTCTTATCTCCAAACGTTATCAAATTAATCGGATAAACACTACAAAAAAAATATCAAAATAGCGACAACAATTTGCGACGGGGATTTGTTCGTCTCTAAGTTGCGACGAGATTACGACAAAGTCTAATTTTGACTAATTTGATCATTTTGTGATGTGATTGCGACAAGACTGTAATGACCTAAAAAATATGTTTTGTCTCTGTGATGACGTGTACTATCTATTTACACTCGTGTCTGTGTGACATGACAGTGACGTCGATTTACAAATAGAGTTTGCCTAGAAAAACGTGTCAAACAGGTATCGGACGGATGAAATACGGGTACACGGGTTTAGAAAATGATTTTTCATAAATGACCAAATTAAAATGTGATAATTAAATTAAAAAGGGAATATATATTCGGGTCGTTAGTATTTTTATTCGCACGCGACGATGTGAGTTATGGTGCATGTCGGACACTGCAACGCCTGTGAAAAGGCCAATTATTGGATTGATTTAGATAAGGTCAAAAGACCAAGTCAACTAAAATTCACTCATTGGAGTCACACAAGTGTTGGGATGGACTTAAGGAGAGCCATAGGATGGTCTTAGGGATGACCATGTGGGACGAGATGCAAATTTAACTATAAAAAGCTAAGAAATTGGCCAAATGTCCATCTTTGGTTAACACCATCATCCAAATTCAAAAATGGAGTTTGGGGAGAGGGTTTTGATGCTTTTTTAAGGTGGTTGAAGGTTGGGGATCGAACAACGACGTAAATAAAGGTGAGATATCGCTCCCTCATTCGATTTTCATCGTTTTGGCGGTAATTTTGTGGTTTTCGTCACGATTTTTAGACACTGGGTTAGTGTGCTGAATTCTCTAGTTTTTATGGTGATTGGAAGTTGTTTTTGATCCAAGTATGGAGTATTTTTTGTAGTATTTGAGGTTGTAGAGAAAAGTGTGGTGCTTTGGCGATTTTTGGTGATTTTCAGGATTTAATTGGGAAATTGGTTTTGATGGACGTGTTTGTATGATTCAATTATGGTTTTTTATTGTGATCAAGGTCCCCATGATGTTGGGATAGGCTCGGAACACGGCGATGCGAGTTGAGGTTTCCCAGTATTCAAAATCTGCATGAGAGACCTCGGTCACGACGTCAAGGACAAGGACACCCCTGTCCCCACGTTTTAAGTGACGCTGCAGGGTATTGGCCCCCACGGCATCCCAAGCAGTTTTGCACTAAAATTTTTTAAAACTATTGAAAATTTCGGGGATTCTATCAGGTATCCAAATGGGTTCAAATGCAACCCAAAACTTAGGGAATCGACCCAAAATAGTTGAAATAAGGAACATTTTGGAAAATGGGGAAAGTAACGAGTATTAGATTAAATGAAAAGCGGGACTCTAATGCAACCAAATTGGATCCGAATGAATGTCAGGGACTTAGTGGACTAGTGACGAGCGTACAAGATCGATTTGGTAATGTGTGAGAGCCGCGAGCGCAGAGTTTTCGAGTGGTATTTGTGAGTAAAACCAACCATAGAAATAATATAATTTCATTTGGGCATTTACTTGGTCGTTATCCTTATTGAGCAGTATTTTTTGTGAAATATGATTTCTTGAATTCCGTTTGTGATATCTATCGTTGGTAAATTATTGGCTTTGTTTTCCTTGAATTCTATAATGAGTGGTTTTTGGATCTAAGTGGGCGACATGGTGGTCACAGGTGCGGTGGAAGTGTTGTGTGATCTCTTTTACCACCATGATTACATGGATATTTAGACTTGCCTAAACCCACAGTTTAGGGTTAGGAGTCAAACCAGCAGTTCGATTGTGTATGTGCTACTGAGGGGTATGACTCATTCTAAACTGGCTGGTGGTTTGATTAAGTTCAGAATTTGTCTGGGAAGTCAGGTTGTTTACTGTGTGTGGCAACCTGATGGACTTGGAATACTTAAATGTTTTTTGCTTTGTGCTCTCGATACTCATTTACTGTTGATATCTCAGTGATTTACTTATCATGCAATCTTTCATTATGTTTGTGAAATCTATGCATGATAGTTGATTAGTGGTTTTTTGCATTTGAAATTATTTTAAGACTCCATTTGGTTGTTACTATTACTCTTTCTGTACTCACTTTCCTTTTTATGACGATGGGTGCAGCTCCGTCAACCTACAAGACAGACAAGGGCAAAGGAGCGACGACATACGACTTTTTTTAGGACAGCAAGGAGACCACCTCTCACCCACTGAGTAGGTTGATTGTATTATGTATTTATATGCTTTTGATCGCATTGGGTTTATGGGTTTGTAAGAGATCTTGGGACGTGTATACAATGTAATTTACTCTCCTATAACTTGATATGTGATAATGGTATACATATGTGGGTTTCCACACTTTAAGTTGTCCAGACTTGTGTCTTGGAGTTATTTCAGTTAGTTTGAGATTTTAAATTGCTTCCACTGTACCCTGATAACTCACTAATTTGAATAACTCACTTAAATAATTATAATAATGTTTAATTAATGGATAATGGTAAGAAAGGTTGGCTAGGTTTGCGTTGACTTCGCGAGATTGGCTCGGGGGTAAGTCTAGGCTGGGTGGGGACCCAGCTTAAGGTTGTGAAACTGGGGCCGTCATAGAGACTTAGCGACAGGGGACCCGTCGCTAATCCTGTCGCTATTTGACGGGGAAACGAGGAACATTTATTTACATGATCCCCCACAAACTCTCGAGACCCCCTCCCAACCCTCTCGTCTGCCTCCCTCTCCCTCATCCCAACAAACTCTCTCTTCTTCCTTGTTCATGTTGCTCTCCCCAACCCTTGTCTCTCCTTATCTCTCTCTCTGTGGCCACTACCTAGATCCACCACCGGGCAGCTCGGCTTCCCTTTTCATCTCCACTGCTCCACCATCGCCTAGCTCACCCTCCCTTTCCATCTCGACCATTACCCAAATCACCATAGCCGGTCGACGCCATCACCAAAGCTGGTCAACACCATCCATTCACTAACCCTAGCTCTCTTTTTGCTCCCTTCACTAAAGTCAGTCGGCCCTCCATTCATTCACCAAAACCGGTCGACGCTCCTTGCTTACTTCCTGCCTCCACCTCGGCCAGCCCCTCGGCTTCAGCGTTCTCCTAGATCTACCACCACCATCACCGATCTCGCTACCACCACCGTCGCGGCCTCAAAGCTCCATCGAGGTACATATATTTTTTAAATTTAGGGTTTGTTTTTTAAGATTAAGGGTTTTTTAGATCTATGATTTTTTTACATCTGTTATTGGGTTTTGATTTTTTTTGTTACTTGTTGTTGAAGTCCTACCAGTTGCCACCCTTTGCCGCTCGCCAGTGTCGCCTTTTTCCCCTTGCAGCGTTCTCCTTGGTCTTGCACCACAATAGTAGCTAGAATATGATTTTTTTTGTTTATATTTTGTTGTTTTATTTTCAAAGGTTTATTGTTGTTAGAGGTGTTTGGAAATTGATTTTTGGTTGTTGCTATTACTGTTAGATCTGTCGCCACCTCGCTACACATCGGTGTCGCCCTTCACCGCTCGCCTGTATCTTTTAATATAAATAAAACAATACAATTCTTGTTATTTTTTTGTCATTTAGTGATGGGTCTAGCAACGGGACTTCCTCGTCGCTAACCCATTGTAGCGACAGGTATACACCCAATTAGTGACGACGTTAATTGGGCATTTTTTTAGTGAAATACTTCTACCTGTGTGATTGCACGGAAAAGGAAAATGTTCCAAGGAAAATGACAAATTATGTGGGAAAATGAAATTTTCTTGCATTTGATAGCCAAGATTTTCTCGCGAAACATTTTCTCACAATTGTCAATTTTCTATATTATTAAGATCCGTATATTTTTCCACTTATTATGGTGGGCAAATTGAGTTTTCTTTTGAGAAAATGTGAGTTTACATATTAAGACACATTAAATTTATATTTTAATATGAAAATTAAAAATTAATATATATTTAATATAAATGGTAAGTTTTTATATTTATTTCGAAACTTCTTGTTGGTGATTTTTGAGGGAAAAATTTTTTATACGTGCAATCAAACACATGTAGAAAAATTTTCTTATGAACATTTATTCGAGAAAACTTTTTTGAGAAAATATTTTTTTTTTCAATGAAACATTTTCTTTCTGATCAAACCAGGCCTAATTCATGCCTTTACCTCTATAAAAAAAAGTTGAGACACGTTAAATCTCCCCTATAAGAGTTTCCGAATTTGTCAATTAATTACCAATGGAGAACGGCGGAAGAGTAAGTTTTTGGTAAGGAAAGAAAAAGGGAAATTCTCAATTCAATATTGTTGGCGTGGAATATATACCATTGTCGTTTGAACAGCTTGATTTTTAAGTTCAATTTTATGTTAAAAAATGTCTGAGAACTTGACAAAGCATTATTTCTGACCCTAAAGATAGGTTATTTATAGATTATGTCGTGGTAGATTATGTTGAAAACCATATTTTTTTGTAGGTAGATTATGTCTTGGTATTCAATTTTATGACACCACTAGCAACATTTTTTTTTTTTTTTTTTTTGATAAAAGTAAGTTGCATGCAACATTTTTATTTTGTTTCCCTTTTCTTCCTACATGCCCTTCAATATATACTACTTGACCCCTCAATAGGTACTAGGAAATTTTAAAATGATTATGGCCATTAGATGAAAGAGAAATGAGCATCTCGATGTACATATTTTATTCATCTAATAGTCATAAATTCATTCAGCTGTCATTTTAGACCCTCTCCCAGTAATACATGGTCAACTTCTTGCTGGTTATCATTTTTTATGATAAAGAGGCCAATAGTGCGACAATTGTCTAAAACTTTCCACGAATTGACTTGAAGATTCATTTTGAACGTTTGATCAGTGATCAGACAAAGAAATCGATCATAGTGACAAAAAAAAAGCTTAATATGTAATGCAGACATATGTTGTATGTACAGTAATTGTAGTCTATTAGATTATACATTAAGATGCAGAAGTGCACATCTCGAAGCACATAAAAGTATGAAACCTTCACGAAAAACAATTTTGTAACAAACTCTTGAGCTTCCATTTCGAGGTGCATGCTCAAAGTGGTTGGTTAGCAAAACATTTTTAATTTGGGTACTACTATTTGGACATAAGAGTCCAGACACAATAGATTTATTTATTTCAAATTCATCCTTCAAAAAGTTGGTGTTATTGTTGAAACACCCAAGAGAAATTGATGTTTTCTCATTAACTTTTGTAAAAATTATTCACACATCCCTATAAGTCTAGACTCTTGAGTCCATATAGATTAATTGTTTTAATTTTATATTATTAAATGCAACAATGTTCAAAAAATAATTAGTACATAATTTAAGGGTACTGCTATTTGGACACAAGAGTCTAGACACAATAGATTTATTTATTTCAAATTCATCTTTCAAAAAGTTGGTGTTATTGTTGAAACACTCAAGAGAAATTGATGCTTTCTCATTAACTTTTGTAAAAATTATTCACACATCTCTATGAGTCTAGACTCTTGAGTCCGTATAAATTAATTGATACAATAAATCTACTTAGACTCATGAGTCCGGACTCATAGGGAGGTTTTTAAGTTTTTTGTAAATATTCAAGGGGTATAATAAGAATTTTACAAGTGATTATGGTTGTTTCATTAATTGCTCGAGGGTGTATTTGAAATTAAAAAAAATTTTGAGTCCGGACTCACGAGTCCAAATAGCACTACCCTAATTGATGATTTAATTGCAATTACAATGTTCAAGAAAAGACAAATTAAGTTGCACTTCTTTCGTCACAAAATAACAAATGTCGCAATTGCATACGAGTGATGATGCTAATGGGACAGTAAATTTAGAATTTAATGTCTCGTGTGCACATGTGGTCTTTGACGAGTCTTGAAAATGTTTCAAACTTGAAAGTTTATTGCCGTTGGCATCATCAAATACGTTTAGAGTAGTGCTATTTATCTAGAGAAGGTACACGCGGAACACCTACTAATATTTTTTTCTTATTTAACTACCATATAGTCAATATAGCTAGTAATCTTATTAGTATTAAAAAAAAATTGCTTGTTCCTAGGTAGCACCTCTTCTAGAAAATTTATCATTTTCTTTTTCCATTCAAATGAGACTCCCAAAAGTGCTCTATAAAAAGCTTTACATTTGGGTTGATTTTCTATAACATAACAAGAGATCATCAATTGCTTAATATTTCAACTGGTGTTTTTTGTTGCACACACAAATCTTTGGAGATTCAAAAGATGGTGAATCTAAGCAGCCCCACTTTGCCGTTTGTGCTCCTCGTCACATTTGTTTCAATATTTCTGCATTCAAAACCAATCCCAGCTCAAGAAGTTGGTAATTAATATGAATCACTTCTTATTTTTATGACATAGGTCATTGTGTTCTTTTATTGTGTGATCATGTAACTTAATTTGTGGGCTTGTTTTGTTGCAGAGGACCAAAAGGAATTCAATTATATTAGCGGGAGCGAAAAAGGGCCCGAACGCTGGGGCGAGCTTCATGAAGAGTGGGCGGATTGTAATAAGGGAGACTTGCAATCTCCGATCGATTTATTGAACAAAAGGGTGGAAGTGGTAACGAAGTTGGGGAAACTTAAGAGGAGTTATAAGCCTTGCAATGCAACTCTCAAGAACAGAGGCCATGACATAATGGTACGTCCCATGTAATTTTTATTCAACTTCTCAGCCTAGCTCAAAGTATAAATATAAATGTAACAATGTACACATATATTCACAAATATTGTTTTAATATGTCAAAGGGATCTGGTGAGATGAATGAGCATCACTTGTCAAAAGGCACGATTTTGAAAAGGTCATAGACTCATGGGTCCGACTCTAATTAA
The DNA here is from genome assembly GCA_039657345.1 of Stephania japonica. NCBI lineage: Eukaryota > Viridiplantae > Streptophyta > Magnoliopsida > Ranunculales > Menispermaceae > Stephania > Stephania japonica. The sequence goes on along the minus strand of CM077560.1, from coordinate 43,171,200 downwards.
TGGAAAAAAGATCGTTTTTAATATTGTTACAGTATTTGTTTTAAATACTGATTATAACCTTTTTTTGTTGTTGTTTTGTTTGTTTTTTGTTTTTTGTGATACAGCTTCAATGGGATGGCGATGCTGGATCCATTGAGATAAATGGGGCAGAATTTGAGCTAAGGCAATTGCACTGGCACTCACCTTCAGAGCATACTATCAATGGCAACAGGTAAAGCAAAAACACAACTCAGTATATATAATTGATCTGTCTTTGTCAATATTTGTTGTCTCTAGCTGAAACATACGCGCATTCATAAGTTAATTGGTCCCGAGCTTGCTTTAATTTACATGATAATTAATTCATACATAGATGGATTAATTAATGTATTACTGCTTGTTGTACTCCATAATTGTGCAGGTTTGACTTAGAGGCTCATTTAGTTCATGTAAGTTCAGACAACAGAACAGCTGTGATTGGAGTTATGTATGATATTGGTCGGTCTGACCCACTACTCGCTGAGGTAATTACTAAAAACTACTCCAATATTTAATGATTAATTATAAAAGAGTTTCAAAAACCTCCCTAAAAGTCCAAACAAATTTTTTGATTATAAAATTAAGCATATTTAAAAGAGTGGTGTTATTTGGATTCTTAGAATCTGAACTCCTAGAGAGTTTTTAGAAATTTTTTATTTCAAAGTCACCCTCAAGCAATAAATAACTTTGAAATAACAACTTATAAATCTCCTTTGATATTTATAAAAATTTAAAAAACTCTCTATGAGTTAAGACTCTAAGAGTCCAAATAGATTTTTTGTATTTGAAATAAGAGTTGATTCTTTTGGGTTTTCCAATTACTATTCGTTGTAGTTGCTTTGACTAATTTTAGGCAGGTTGGAGTATATCGAAAATATAATAATAGTTAGTATGGTATATGAGTGAAGTAAATTGGATCCTTACACATAATTAATGGACTTGTAATTTCGATCCCGCACTTAGTGAAGTGTCATCCAATCTCGTTTACTCTCTTAGCAAATCTCAAAATCATGTCAACACCTTGTATAAAGGGAAATGAATACATTACTTGGACAACCAATCGTTAGGTGTATTTGGACTTAATGTATGATGATTTGCTTATAATTAAATAATTTTTTTTTGTCAAAAGTTTATATAAAATTTTATTGGTAAAATCACTTCTCTTTTTTTTGACGAAGTTTAAATCACATTTCTTCTAAACAGTTAACTAGAAAAAAAAAAAAAAAAGGGGTGAGTTGCTATATATGTTGGCAATCAATATTTGAACCATGGACTGTTACTTCTAAATCTCATAACAAATCATTAGGTCACCCAATTAATTATACATATTGGCAAACTCTTGTCATATTATAATTATGCCCACATACCTATAGGACATCATCTCTTATTTTTTCCTCACGTGAACTATTTCAGTTGGAGGAGAAGATAAGGACGTCCTTGGCAGGTAACAAAACACAAGAAAATGTTGGAGTAATTGATCCCAGGCACGTTAGGATTGGTGGTAGAAAGTACTACAAATACCTTGGCTCCCTCACAACACCACCTTGCACCGAAGGTGTCATTTGGACCATCAACAGAAAGGTAATTAATTATTATCATTTCAAAGTTTAATTTGTACAATTATTTAATTTGTTGTATAATGATTCTCATGCTAATTAATCTAAATGAACGTCATTAGATCATGACTGTTTCAAGAGAACAAGTGACCGCATTAAGGGAAGCTGTGCACGACGTAAGTTTATTAGACATTTATTAATAGTTAGATATATTATCTTACAATAATTAACTGTGACAAATTAATGTACGTGTTCATGTTCACTGATTAGTTCTAATCAAATCACTAATTTCCAATTATTGGTTGTTAATGCAGCATGCAGAGAAGAATGCAAGACCACTGCAACCAATCAACCATCGGGAGATTCATCTCTTCAGCCCAAAACATCGTCCTCAAGGCAAATCAAACAACTAAAAAACATTGTCATATAGTATTAGGAAATATTAATTAATATTATATTTTCATCAATATTATTGATATTTCATTTTTTCAATTTTTTTCTCCTCATACATGTGAAATATACGGATTGTATTAAACTAAGATGATAATAAACGTTTTGTTAATAACATTATATATTTATAATTGATTTACTTGGTGAGAATTTTTTTGAGGAAAATTTAGTTTGTTTTATATTATTAGAGAAAAGGAATAATCCCACGTCAACTACTTAATTGAAAATAAATATAATAGGTTATAAGTTTTTTTCTTTTTAAACCAATAGGGTATAAGTTATATATACAGTCACTTTATATTTTCTTGGTTTGAATTATTGACAACAACATTATATTCCCTTTGTTTCTCCCATGTCATAGACCAAGCCACCTGGGTTAGTATCTATACTATATATATTCCCCACAAATTTTTTCTTAATAGTATTTATACTATATATATTATCCATACTTGTTGAAATGAAAGGTGGGCACCTCATTACAAACTACTCAAAAATATTCATGCCTACTTAATTTAAGCTTTACTATATGGAAAATAATTTTCTGACCCATTTTGAGCACCCTAGAGGCGCAACGAGTGGGTATACGCCACGCAATGCGTCTCGTGTACGCATCTCAAGGAGCATCGTGCATCATAGACCCACTTGTACGCCTATCTCGGTTCTCCAAATGGGTCCGTGTAGCAACCTCCTTACTATATATATTGGAGTTAGCCCCCCTCCCTCATCGACATCTGGCTTCATCCCTGTCCCGGGTTATAGGGTTGGGACACTTGAACCAAAGTAATGAGGGGCTGAAAAAGGTTCGTGCAACGACCCGAATTAATTAAACCAAAATTAACATTAATCAATGAGATTTACAGGCCCTGATTCTGGCCTACATATTAAACTCGATCGACTCAGACACAAGAACTGAGGAAAAACGTTATTTGTGAGTGATATACTTGGCTATATTGCAATGTTTAAAATTGTTATTTGTCACATTTCATCGCATGTGTGAGAATACAATATCGTATAAGGTGAGATTGTATGGCGAGTGTTTCACCTCGGGATGTGTGTTGACACGGGCATCAGGTAATCGGTATATGGGTACACTGAAATGTAATTACTAATGTAATTAAATGCATATAAATTTCCATGGCATAATAATATGTATAATAGAACTATAGTATAATATTAAATAACTTGGAAAATATCAACTATTGGTGTGCCTCGAGATTCGCGCTAAGGGGGCGGAGCATGTGGTGTCAAGTAGTTGGGGACTAGGGTACTTTGTGTACAAATTATACCTATGTGGGCTGCCTAAATGGACCAAATCAAATTAATATACCAAGTATTAACATTGGCCTATAGTTTGGTTAAATAATCAAGAACCCTAGATGAGCATCAGGATGATCTTAAAATGAGTGTTACTTGGCTAGATTGAGTCAGAATGTGTATCATTAAGGGTTGGACAGCTTTGGTTATAGACCATCATATGACTTAGCGATGAGAAGTATACACTTGATCAATAGAAAAGATTGAAATAAAAATGCAATAAATATAGGACTTAGTGGAAAACTTCAACATGCGCACTTGATCTTAAATTCAGAAATTCTGGAGGGTTTGAAAGGGCTAACTTGAGTAGAATTGGAGCAAGAGGAAGGGATTCAAGGGCCTTGATCACTAGATAATCGGCACGCACCTCTACGTTGTTCAAATTTCATCAAATATGAGTCCAAAAGCCTAGTTAATTTGGGGCTTTTGATCTAAATACGAATTTCAATACTTAGCACACTGTTTTCATATTATTTGTAAGTTATTCGAACTCAATTGGTTTATCAAGCTGATTTTCCATGAATTGGGGATTTTGAATCAAATTGTTGAACGCATGTTGAAATGTACAAATTTATGTTAAATGATACAATTATTGGATGAATGTTGATGAATTTGTCGTTGTTGTTGTTGTTGTTGATGCCCTTGGTAAATTCTCAATGCCTGGTATTTTCTGCAATTCAATTAAAAATCTCGCGATTTTTTTATTTCTTTTATAGGTTTTGATGGAAATTGGTAAGAATTGTTGTGAATTGATGTATTAGGTTGATTTGCATTAATTTGGCCTAAATTCCACAGGTGTGGGATAGGGTTTTCGTGAATCGATTTGATGTGATTTAGTTAATAATTGTTTTGAAGATATTTTATAGTTGATACTGATTTATATTCGTATTTTAGATGAATTGATTATTGGTTTTTGTCTAATTTGACTCCACAGGCTGTGGAACTATTTTTAATTTGGTGTTGAGTAGTTTCCTAGTGTTTGGTGTCGAGTTTTGAGGACTTAATTGTGAAAATATTGATTTGAAGAAGTTTTTTTAGTTCAGAATTAATAAAGTATGTCTAGACGAGAGGCTATGTTGGAAAATTCATAACTTCTCCGTTTCTCATCCAATTTGAGTGTTCATTGTGTCTATAGAAAGTAAGAAATGTGTTCTACGAGTTTCTTTTTGGTCACCATGAAAAAATATGAAGTTTTTAAGGTTAAAAAGTTACCCCAAGTGGACTAGTTGAAAGTATGCTCAAACAGTTATAAACAGTATTATTTTTGGAGACGGCTCTCGAGCATACTTTGGCCGCAGTTTTCATGGGATTTTGTGATTTGGTTTCACTTGACGTTTGACCTATAATATAATTGGGTATGTAAGGAAGCTATTGGATCCACTTTGAAGGTGATTCGACGTTATTGGGACCCCGAAAACTTAGCTCAAAATTGTTTGGTTGTAAGTAAATCCTACAGTGATCACTTTATTTTTATTTATCATATTATGATATATTTATCTCCCTGTTTATGCATTGCACATTTATTGATCATGCACTCATGCATCAAGGGTAATGTGGGCTAAGCGTTCGAGTCTTGAGACTCTAATAGTTGGCTTTTCGACGAGTATGTTTCCTGTGGGATCCAGAAGGAGTTGCCAGAAAGTGAAATAACTCGTGTGGGATTAGTTAACTCGCCTTGACAATTATCCTCATATAGTGCATTAGTAGTCACTTCCAGTACTTTTTTGTTTCACTCGAGTATTGATCATGCTTTAGTGATGCTTTAATAGGAATGTTGTGACCACACATTTATATTTACCTGTTGATTCTCATTGAAATGCATTTATATTTCTTATAATCTTGCATTTGGCTATATAGTTAATTTGAACAATGTAGGATTTACTTATATGAAATCGTTTTACCTTCTATTGGCGATTTTAGGTTATGAAGTTCATGAAAAGATAAGAGGAGCTCAATAGGTTATTGAAATGTTTAAATTTCAATTTATTATTGACTGAATTGTTTTATGTATCATTATATTTTTCTTAGTTATGGGAATGTCCGATAGGCTGTGTATTAGTGGTAATGTATTACAACCCAAGTACACTATGATACTATTGGTGTAGTCCTTAAGGATGAAATAATGTTTAAAGTTCGAAACTAAAAACATGGATTATTGAGTCAAGATAACTATAAAATGAGTTTTAAGGTTGAGACTTGTGGATTTGATGAAAATTTAATGTTATATTGTGAACTGTTGTACAGATGTGAGTTCTTCTAGGCCTTCTCCCAAAGGTTTTGTTTATTTGGTGAAACCACACCTAAGAGGGGGGAGGGGTGAATTGGATGTACTTAAGAGGGGGGAGGGGTGAATTGGATGTACCGAGAGGCTATCACCTATTTAAACTTTATGCTAAATACCAATGATAACACACATACACCAACAACAAATATCTATGCAATGTAATCAAGAAGGGGGTAGAAGAGATGGAAATGAGACACGATTTATAGTGGTTCAATCCAGCCGATCTACATCCACTACCTAACTTCCCCGGTTAGAATTTTAGCCCCATTTATATTCCAATAAGTGATTACAACTAAAGCCCTCACGCCTAGAATGCCGAAATACAATTAGGACTTCCCACTTAGCCTCATTTAGCCTTACTAGGTCTTTCACAACCGCTTACCCACAACTTGGTCTTTTACACTTGTCTTATCGCAATAAGGGCTTATACAACTACCTACCCTCAATTAGGATTTTTCCACCACCTAAACTCAACTAGGGTTTGTGCCTAGCTTCAACTAGGACTTCCCTCGATTTAGACCCCACTAAGTCTTACAATCAACAACGTTTAGTAAATACAATGAAAGTGTGCCTTACAAAGTAAAGTAATAATAAGTCCAATTCTTACAAGCCACAAAGTGTCTAACTACTCTAATGCATGCAAGTATGAACACCGACTAAAATATGAATGAAACTAATGATTAAGCACAAATCTTAGTTTAGAAACCGAGCAATCAAAATGAAATCAAAACTCCTTAGGTTTCTAATTGGCTAAACCATGCACTATATAGAAATTAAAGGTTAAGCTCAAAAACTAGTGCAAATCAAACGTAAGGTTTGTGAAAATTAATTTTAAACACGAAACCTTTCAAATGTGTTAATAGCAAAACAAAAGATTGAAATCACTATGACAAGTTTAGATTAAGCATAATATGGTTTTAAACAATTTTCCTTTGAAAATCAAAGCTTAAGCCCAATAAATGCAAATTAGTCCTAGGGTTTATGACATTAGGTTTAAGCGCAAAATCCAAGACAAATGTGTTCAAGAACACAACAAATGATTTGCAAACAATACTCCAAACAAAAAGTATAGATTAAGCCCAAAAAGAGTAGGAAATCAAAAAATCTTACAAACCCAAGTATGAGAACCGAACATTAGTTTTAGAGCGCAAGTTGTAATACTTAGAACACGTCTCTAGTGTCATCTTGACCAGCGAATCGATAGCTCCGAGAATCACCAAGTGTATGTGATCGAAAATCTAGCACAAATACATATGAAACTTGGATTTTTGAAAGTGTATGAGCAAGAGTTGTAGCTTTGATGTTCTAAGTGATTTGGGTATGTGGCCAAACCATTTTTGTAGGCATATGACCGTTACGTATGATCCAAAGGCCCAAAATAATCTCCAAATTTAAATTAAAAGTGTAGATCAACACTTTAAAAAATGTGTCAGATTCCTGCATAGCACGCTAAGTCCAACAGATAACGTGCCATGTCACTCAACGCGCTACCCAACTGGCCAATCATGCTATGTGCAAGGGCCTAAAAATAAATATTTTTTTTGTTTTATAAAACGACCCCCTAACAAACCTACGACTCAACTAAACCTTTAAAAGCACTTCACATATGTTTAGTAGGGTACCATAAAACGTGTGTAGACATCCCGAGTAATTTCACAAACCTCGAAAATCAAAAATTTCAGTTTCATGAAACACATAGAGGCTTTTCTATAAATATTTTTAATATCAATCCAAAGGTCGTCAAAACACATATCGGTACATTCAAAATCAATTCCAACAGTTTGTATACCTCAAATACATGCTATAAAACACATTTGCATGATTTAAACCGTTTTAAAAGTTGCTGAATTGAAAATCAAGAAATTTATGATTTTAAGTTCTTTAAAAACCAAAATTCATGGAATGTACGATTCTAATGCATTTGGCTTGTAGAAATAGAACTTATATACCTTACATAAGTTTTACAAATGATTGGTTTGGCTTTCTGGTCCTTGTTTCCTTGTATGAGTCGAGTATTGAGTTTGTCCGGCTTCATGTTGTAACTTTTGACTTGAACTTATACAAACTTCAACTTTCCTTTTGAACTTGTGATTCCTATCATAGTTTAATATTTTGAAATAATTAACAAACTCGTTAGTACCATTTCACATTGTTTGTTGACATCAAAATCCCGAGTGAAGTGTAAGTGATGAAACATTTAGTCCAACATTAGGTTTTTTGTGTTCGCAACCATTTTTAGGGGAAACTCTGTCAAAATTTTATAAAATATGGAAATTTTTATAGAATCATTTCCTAAAATACCTTACATTTGGAGATTAAGACTTGGAATATGATTTGAGAATTGTCACATATATATATATATATGATGAGGATTTTAGATAATTGAAATCATTAATGGATTTATTCAGGAGAATAGAACTTTAAATTTAACTTTGAGGATAAACACATATAGCAAGGATTGCAGAAATTTTATGTTTTGAATCAAATAAGTCGAGTTTAGAGGCTTAATAGATTATCAAAGGATTTGGGATAATCTAGGCCGGACATATGCCCTAATGACAAGGGGTCTGACACTTTGGGCGCACACCCTTGTCTTTAGTTATTTATGGTATTTTGTTAGATGTGGAGCTCACACATGGGGAGACAAGAAAGAGCTATAAATGGGGTGTGCGCCCAAAGTGTGCGTTGAAAATGAATCATTTTATCATTTTCCTTTTAGTTTTATGGGTTCTCCTTGCATACACTGCACTACTCATGCATGCAAGTCCAATCCTAGCAACTCATCAAGAAGTTGGTATACAACATAGAACTCACCTTCTTGAGATAAATTTAAGATTTGATCCATGCAGCTGACCCTAACTAATTTGGGATAATCAGACTTGCATGAATTGTTGTTATTTCTGATGGGATCACTAGTTTAACTATTTTTAAGTAGTACGTAAGTATTGTTCGTAGATCATGCATATATGTTTATAATAGCATATATAGAGATATAATTTATTTGTGACTGATCTTGTCTAATCGATCGGTGTTATAGGTGGAGAGGGAGATGATGAATTTAGCTATATCAAAGGAAGCGACAAAGGACCAGAACGCTGGGGAGAGCTTAAGGAGAAGTGGGCAACCTGTGGCAATGGAAATCTACAATCTCCTATTAACTTAAGGAATAAAAGGCTGGCAGTGACTTCAAAGTTAGGGGAGCTCAAGAGCAGCTACAAACCCTGTGATGCAATCCTCTACAACAGAGGCCATGATATAAAGGGGTGTGTGTGTGTATACATGCATAAACATAATCCTCCATTTAATTTAATTGTTGATTTATAATGTGTCATAAAATAAAATTTGATTTTTGGGTTTACAATCTGATCATGCAGCTTCAATGGGAAGGTGATGCTGGATTCACTGAGATTAATGGGACTAAATATTTTCTCAAACAAATACATTGGCACCATCCTTCTGAGCACTACTTCAATGGTTATAGGTACATCATGAATTAGGTCGACATATGTTGGAGATGTGAGAATACTCCCGCATCGAATAGTTGAATAGAAAGACATTAATGGCTTATAAGTTTGTAGTGAGAACTCCAACTTGCTTTGACATTATGGAGAACATGATTACTAAATTGAAAGCAAGTTTAGCTAGTTGGATTTGAAGGGGAGTGTCGGAGATGTGAGAATAGTCTTGCATCGACTAGTTGTAGGGGAAGCTCCAACTTGAGTTGACATTTAAGAGAACCACGTAAACTAGTCACTCCTACACACTCCCATAGACTTGGACTTACCTATTACAAAACACAATTCAATATATATGCCTTAAATCACTTAATTGCCATGTTTCGAGGCATCTTTTCTTTTCTTTTTTTGTTTTTTATTTGTTGTAGGAAAGATCGAAATTATTTTATTAATCCAAACTGGAGTACCTTCTGCGTGGTTAATGTAGTGGTTGAAACATCCACATCATATTAGAGAGTGTTGAAGATGAAAGAATAATCTCAGTCTAGACAATTATTTATAGGTTTGCCATAATTTATTTACGTCCTAAGTATTTTAGGGAACTCACACATGCTCTTAAATTAACAGCACCTACACTTATATGGCGATCAATTTTATTTTTTTTTATTTTTTTTTTTTTTTTTTTTAGAATTATGGCGATCGATGTTTTATATATGCAGGTTCGACTTAGAGGCTCATTTGGTTCATACAAGTGCAAACGGCGGAATGGCTGTGGTCTCGATCATGTATGCATATGGCAGGCCCGACCATAGAAAAGAATAAAAAACAATAAGCATAGATAAACCTCATAATGGAATTTCAAATTGCAGACTTGACCGATCCACCTTCAATCTAAAGAGAGGAGATTAGCTAGACATAATCAAATCAAAACCCTCGTTTTTAATGTAAAACGAAAGTAAAACAAAAGGTCATTTTAAATTAGAGTTTATTGGTATATATAGGAAGACCCCAAAGTGGGTTCAAAACCTAAAAATCCAAAAAATATATAAAATTCCCGAGTTTGTGCTCTTCAGGTCGCGGCATCGTGGAGGCGCTGTGAGGAGTTCTGGGCGACGGCGTGGACACGGCGCGGGTGCGTGGTGTTGGTGTACATGGCGTCTGGTCGGTGTCTCGGTGGCGGCAGCGCGGGGTGGATTCTAGAGCTCTATGGACTGGACAAATGCGAGTGGAGTCATGAGGGTTCTTCACCACGGCATCTCTATAGCGTGTATTCTGGACATCACTGCTTGGGTCGTCGTCACTCACGTTGTGGGTAGATAAACCTACGGCGTCTCATCTGTACAAGAATTCTGCCTTGATTTACCTCACGATTTTGAGCCACTTTGAGTCCGAATCTCATGATGCTTGTGAGATATGAAAATGTTCGTCTCGAAGTGTTCTTTCTAACTAAAGCAATGGCCAGTCATTCCAGCTTGTAATGTGAAATTTATTGCCTGTGAAGTGAACACTCTAATAGGTCCGAAACACACTTTTTCTCCAAATACGCCCAAATCATGCAAAATCTCTGAAATACATAAAACAAGCATTTGTCACTTCAAAAAAGATGAATATAGTCCATAAACACCTAATAACCTATAATAACTAATACCTAAATGAACACTCATCACCAACAAAAAGAAGTAACCACGAAAGGTAAGATCCCCCCAAAATAAAATTACCTAGACACTTTGACCAAGTGGTACACAACAGTGGCTCAGTTTGCCTTGTTGAAGTCCCACACTTGTTTGAACAACGTCAATAGCACTGCGCTCGTCCTTAATTATGTTGTTGTTTGGGACGTTGTTAGCGTTCGACCCAAATCCTATTGTGTCTGTGAGAGATAAACGGAGCGAGAGAGAGAGAGCGAGGGATTGACGTGTTTGTACCCAAATCCTATTATGAGAGATAAATGGAGTGAGGAGTGGTCGAAAGTTACAAATATGGAAAGAAATAGACGACAAATATGGAAAGAGATAGATATGAAAATCGTCTCTCCTTAATTAGAGCATCTCCAATGCAAAATGTGGATTATGGTTGTGGATTCATGTCACGTCCCACGTGGAGGGAATGTTCGTCCACGTGACTTAAATTGACAATGAAGTTTAAAAATCTTTTCCAATGCACAATGTGGATTGCACATGTGAAGGCTTTTTAAAAAAAAAAATTATCAAATAAAAATTAACAAGAGAATAAATAAATAAATATATATAATTTTATTTAACATTATATGTAAGATATATAGTATGATACGTTATATGTATGATATATAACATGATATATATATATATAGCATCATATCATATAAATAAATAAATGCATATACGATATATATCAAAGATTCAAAATATATATTTTTTAGAATATAGAAAGTATCATATGAATTTAGTATTCTATGATATAGGTTATAGTATGATATGCATAGATTCCTAAAAGATAGCCCATTAAAAAAATCTATAACAAAAGTATGTTTAATAAAACAAATCGGAAAATCTAAATTGGTTATCGATTGTTTTAAAAAACAATTGGTTACTGATTATTCTTTCTGTGCGCCTACTTTTTCGTTTTTTTTGATATTGTGGCATAGTGTACATTGTCTATCACTTCCTCTATAAATAGATGGTGCGATAGACAGTGTAGACGATTTTTTTGTGCCACATCATCTCCACATTGTGAATCCACATTATCATTGGAGAGAGTTTTTTTGTTGGGATGTTTATTCTAGCCTACGTGACCTACATTTACCTCTAATCCACATCCCCGTTGAAGATGCTCTTAATTATCTCCCTCTCCCCTCCAATCCACATCCCCGTTGGAGATGCTCTTAATTATCTCCATCTCTCCCTTAATTTTCTCTCTCAACCGTCCACTATCCCTAACTCTCTCTCTCTCCCATTGTTTTCAACAGAAAGTAGGATCACTTATCAATTTAAATTCGCACTATATGAACCTACAAGTTTTAGTTAAGTCACATTTACACAAACACCCTTAAAATTAATTTTTCAAATAAATCTTCACTCATTGAGATAGTAGCATTTAAGGGGTAGTTTTGTCTATATGGATATTTTGGTTTTAATAGGATTGAAGGGAGGATTGGCATTATATACAGCATAGATATAGATATAGATATAGATATAGAAAATATTTAATATCGTATGTCTAAAATATCTTCTTCTTTTTTTTTGAAACCGAATAAATATCTTTTTTAATTATCAAAGGTTTCAAACTAGTACAGTACTATTAAACAAATTAATTAGGATGCAAAGGAGTCGCTAACAACTAAAAAGCCAAAAGCTCTTTATTTTATTTTTTTTGTTCTCCTTGTTGATTCAACCTTTTGAATCATCGTCGATCCTCTCTTCATTAGTGATAGTTCCAATAACCTCTTTTATCTTTTATTATCAAATAAATCTTGGATCTGTTCAAATCTAATGAGATGATTATTAGGTTTGTCCCCCTTGCAACCATCATATTCACAAATTTACATTTATAGGGTTGGTACTCCTTGTTAGGTTTTATTTCATAGTTAATTGTTTTCTTCCTTTGTAATTAGAAGGTTTAGATTGTCTTCCCTCTTTGAAAGTTTTGTATTTACTTTCCTTATCGAAATTTTTTTTTTCGTTATGGTTCGAGTATTGTATCTATATATTGTCATGTTCCAAACGCTTGTCATGAGAATAATCATTGATTGTCAAATTGTTTCATTGTCAGTCACAATACTTGAAAGCCAATCTTATGGCGGTGAATATTCTTTTGAACAATTAAGATTATCGAATCAATTTGTTACAGTGATTGATTCTATGTCTCATCTTGTTCCATTCAATGTATTGAGAGTTATTGATGGTTAATGAAAATTCTATTTAATTAACCCTCAAATTTGGGTGATCTAATGATAAGATATGAGATTTGAAAGTAAGTGATCATAGTTCAAATCTTGATGTGTGCAAAATTATTTTTTTATAAAAAAAAAAATAAAACTTGTACTTACTCAAAAAAAAAACTTTACTTTTTTAATTAACACTCAAATTTGTACCAACTACCAACCACCTGGTTGGTGAGTGATCATTATCAAGATAGCAATTACTAACTCAGTTTGAAAGAAATAAAAAAAATTAAAAAAGGAACTCTTTTATATAATATGTGTAATTAAATCTCTAAAATTGTTGATGTTTATTTATTCATTTATTTTGTTTTTGTTTGTCTTTTTTGGAAGAACTTATTTTTTGACCAAAAGGTATATAAGGCACATGTGATAAAAACACTCCTATATGAAGCGCACAACCTACTACCGTTGTTTTTGTCAAAGGTACCACGTACCGTCGAATTGGAACTTTGCACAAAAGAAAATACATGGGATATATCATATATGTAATCAATAAGTATACAAACAAATATTAAATTAATCTTATAAAAAAAAAATTAAACTAATCCTTATAAAAAAACAAATGTTAATTAAAAACACTTATAGTCACGAAACAGGTCGCTTCACCTAACCTTTGCACAATTAGTGCTTCACCTAACCTACGCACAACTAGCTCTGATGTTACAACATGATTAAATTATTATCCTGTAGAAGTAGCAGATTGGTAAGAACTTTATATGTGAGTTTCTTCATAGGAGCGTGTTTGAGTCTTTGCATCAATATAGAAACTATATTCTGGTGGTTTCTCTCGATCAATAGATTTGGTGGAACCAACTTGACTCTATGAGATTAGTCGTAGCTGAAGAGTGCGGATAACCATAGTTATAAAAAAAATAATGAGATTAAATTCAAAACAAATATAATTATGTACAAGTGTTAGCATGAAAGTTAAACAAATCGAAATCATTCCTTTGGGAGGCAAATGCTTTTCGTCACTTATTTTACGTGGTTTGAACAGGTTCGAAGTGCATCTGACAACCCACTAGGGCTCAAGACGTATTTCCAGGGTTGAATGGTGCTTGTGGGTCCCACGTGTAAATTAGCACAAAAGGAAAGAGATTTGAAGTTGGAAATATGAAGTTGAAACAATCTAGCAAAACCTCCTATAAACTAGACACGTGCCGCAACATCATGCTATCACGCGTCAATTGTACCAACTGCACAAGGATACACTGTATCAAAATCGAACCCAACACAAAAATTTTGCATTGATGTCAAGCATTCACAAAAACCACTTAAGAGTTATCAGATGAACCTTATGACATGTTTGTTTATGTTCAAAGTGTATCTGTTAACATTGTTAAAAATAGTCTCACATCCAGTAATAAGTAAATAAAGAAATTAGGGTTATAAGTTTGCATTTGAGATATCATCTTACCTTAACATTTTGGTGACCTTCAAACCTTAAGGTCTTATTTGGTTAGGGTAAAGTTGGGGAGTTTGTCATAACTTGTATGGGAGTTGAAACTAATCTTATTTGGTTGGTTTTATAAACCCAACTCCCCTGCAAGTTATCTTCTAACTCACTCCCTTAAGTGTGAGATAACTCCCTCAACCCCTAGAGGAATTATCTCCAAGCTTGTGGATATAATTACCATTTATTAATTATCTCTCTATTACCCACATCCTTTTCTCTTGTTTGAAGGGTATATTATGTCAATTCATATGTTTTATTATTTTTTAAATTTGCAACTTCGTATAAGTTCAAAGTTCATATGTTTTATTATTTTTTAAATTTGCAAAAAAACTCCCTGCAACTCCGTATAAGTCAAAGTTGAATCAAATATGAAAATATGAACTTCCCAAGGTTTCATTCCAAGTTAACTCCCTCTTTAAAAAAACTCTCCAATGCCCCATAATTTAATCGAGTTGTCCCAATTAGATAGTTGCTCATCAATTCAAGTTTCAACTTGATCGTCGTTCGTTGAACTTGATGTGAAGTATTAGAATAGTCTCATATTATAGCCTCATATCGAATAATAGGTAAATGCCTTCCAAGAAAATAGAATAATAGGTAAATAAAAATATGTTATTAGTTTGGATTGGAGACACTATATTGCTTGACATTTTGGTGAAATCCCCACTTTACACATTAAGCCCACACTCATACAAACTTCTTTTTTTTAAGTGAAATAAGAATTTCATTAATCATTAATGGTTCAATACAAGACAAGACATGAAATCAATTGCCCTAATAAAAATATATCGATCGATTTGCAAATTATATTTGTTCAAATGAACATCTATCCTCCATGAATTTGGCTATGAATGCGACTATAACAATTGAACAATTTGATAATCATTATCTACTCTCTACAAACATTTGAACACAAGACAATATACAAACACCACAAGAACTACATAATAACAAACAAAACTTCCAACAAAGGGAAAAAAATCGAAAACTTTCCAACGAGGGAAGACAAAATCAAACCTTCCAACAAGGGACAAGGGAAAGACAAACTACTTACTAAATGTAAAAACCTGAAGAAAATCACCAATCTAGCAAATTTAACACAGATCCACGAACGATCATCGAGAGAGGTGATTGCAACAATAATGGAATCAATCTTCATAGATTTGAACATATCTACAATTTATTGAATGAATAAAATACGAAAGATGTGATTGGAACCACCGCCGATCAAAAGAGAATATTGGCGGTGGTTCTAGATCTATAATCACAAAAGAATTTTAGGGTTTAGAGATGCCCAGGGGGTCGTGGGTTCGGAAGTAAGCATAATAGTATAATACCAATCCTCTCTCATACAAACTTTCCTTCGTGTATAAATTGGACATAGAAATTCCATCTTATGATAAAATTTACAAAAAATCTGTTTGGACTCTTAAAGTTCGGGCTCTCGGGGGTTTTTGAAATTTTTACAAGTATCAAAAGAAGTTTTACAAGTTGTTATTTCAAAGCCATTTATTGTTTGAGGATGACTTTAAATAAAAAAATTTCAAAAACCCCTCTAAGAGTCCGGACTCATGAGTCCAAGTATCACTACTATAAAATTTAATAAACACAAAAGTAGATTACATCTGGCACAAATTAAATATTTATACATTTATACACACATGGATGCACGAATAATTTAATTTTTTTGTCACATGTTAATGCAACCACTTCCCTAGTTGTTATTCTTGAGAATTGATTCCTCCTTTAATTTATTTACTCAAATTGAACCCCGAAAAGTGCTCTATAAAAGGCATATGCGTATAACGTACCATTAAATCAGATAGATCGCGTCATTGTATGTATATAGCGCATTGCATGCACCATATAAAAGATTATAAAAGAGTATGACGAATAAAATTAGCAAATCATCCATTCAAGTCTTTGGGGTTCTCCTTGCATATTCTCTTGCTTTGCTGATGCATGCAAGGCCAGTCCTAGCTCAAGAAATACTACTAGGTAACCCGAATTATTACTTTATAATTCCGAAATTCTACATAACAACATAAGTTTAGTTATTTCAAATGTGCTTGGTGTGATTAATTTAGTTTCGGTATTTTGTATAGGTGGGGGAGGAGGAGACGAATTTAATTATATTAGCGGGAGTGAGAAAGGGCCTGAACACTGGGGAGAGCTTCACAAGGAATGGGCGACTTGTAGCAATGGAAAATTGCAATCTCCTATAAATTTAATGTGGCAAAGGGTGGAAAAGGCACAAGGGTTAGGGAAGCTTCATATGAGTTATAGATCCTCTTATGCTACTCTGAACAATAGAGACCACGATATAATGGTACATCTCTATGTGATGGACTATATAAATGTGACAAGTTTATATTTCTCCATAAATTATACATACTGATCTATAAATGAATTCCTTTCCTTGGATTTCTTATATATTTGTATGATGCGCAGCTTCGATGGAAAGGCGATGCAGGGTTTATTGAGATTCGTGGGACTAAATATTTCCTCAAGCAAATGCACTGGCATCATCCTTCAGAGCACGCCATTAATGGCCGCAGGTGCTTAATTAATCATAATTAGTCCGTCTCAGTTTTTTGTCTCTAATATAGATAGGATTTAATATGTTCTCAAAAAAAAGTTAGGGATATTGCTTAATTAATTATAGGGAAATTAATTTGGGTACTGCTATTTGGACACAAGAGGCCAGACACAATAAATTTATTTATTTCAAATTCATCCTTCAAAAAGTTGGTGTTATTGTTGAAACACCCAAGAGAAATTGGTGTTTTCTCATTAACTTTTGTAAAAATTATTCACACATTCCTATGAGTCTAGACTCTTGAGTCCATATAGATTAATTGAATTAATTTTTTTAAAAGAAAGAACCCAACTTGCCTCTTTTGTGACTCAAAACTCCAACCTTCTTTTACATAAGTGACCACATACCAAATCAGTGAGCCACCTATTCAGTTGATTTTTATTTATTTATTTATTTATTTTGATAAGTAAGAAACTAACTCACTTCATCGCCCCTCTAGACTCAAACCTCCAAACTCTTGCACAAATACATCATACCAAATCAATAAGTCACCCACTTGGTTGGTATTATACGGAATTAACTAATGCACTTTTTAGAGATATATAGGCCTAATTAATTAAGTACGCGCGGTTAACTACTTTTATGCAGGTTCGACTTAGAGGCTCATTTGGTTCATGTAAGCGCAGATAACAAAATAGCTGTGGTTGCTATCTTGTATCACTATGGTCGAGCCGATCCATTCCTCTCTCGGGTATTGTTGCTTCATCCCCTTAACTTATTGGCCATGTACATACAATTCTTTTGACAAGAAACCAACGTACTTTTATTATTGATTCATATATAGAATTAATTTATAAAAATGTTTAATTTTCAGTTCGAGCAGGACTTATGGTCTTTATCTCATGACAATAAACATGAAGATGTAGGAGTGGTTAATCCAAATAACGTCAACATTCCGGGCGCTAGCGTTTGGGGGTACTACAGATACATTGGCTCCCTCACAACTCCACCTTGTACCGAAGGTGTCATTTGGACCGTAAACAGAATGGTAAACACTAAACACATATACGCATATATATATAATACAACAACAACAAAGCCTTAATCTCAAATTACTTGGATACACCGTATATAATATTTTTAATTAATTACATTATGAAGGCCAGTTAAACGGACTCTAATCCAAATTTTTTAGGGCATTCTGTTTTTGCCCCCGCACAAAATGACATTATTATCTCTCCATACAAAAGGGCTTTTGCCCCTGCTCACCCATGGCCCACTCACTTAACTGACTCTCCCTCTCTCGAATTGCCCCTCATCTCTGGCCAAATTCTGATGAAATCCAAGCAAAATCACATCTATTTGACGTTGTGAGTGCATTGCCTAACTCTTTAATTTTGTGTCGATTTCTAGGTTTTTTGAGTTTTTTGCTGTTTTGAGTCAATTTTTGTGGTGTTATTATTGGGTTTGGGGCTTGAATCTCGTATTTATGGCACAAAAACGTCGATGAAATCGAGAATATCTAGAGATTTTCACAAAATCCACTATTTTTTTGTCATTTTCATGAGTTTTTGGAGTTTTAAAAAAAATTTGTTCGTTCTTGTCGTACGGGGTTTTCAGACACACAAAGTCAAGACCTCTCTCGACTTACTCCAACTGAGACCTCTTTAAAAGTCTAGGCCAACTCCATCTGTCTCTTACCGAGACCAAGACATCTTCACTGTTTCAGTGGGAGGTGACCGAGACCGATTCAAAAGTCTTGGCGAGAGTCCGTCGAGAGTACCTCTAAAGATATCTCGGTGAGAATCAACCAAAACCTCTAAAAATGTCTCGGTCTTGTGCGTATGAAACCTACGGGCGACACTTAATCACTTCTAGGGCACCAACGTGGCCAAATTCAACCTTATTCGACGAAAAAAACACTCATGCGACACTTTTGACCTAGTACAATTGCTCTACTGTGGCCAAAACAAAGAAATAGAGATGATAGAGGGGTATTAGGGAGAGGGTGTGGGGTGATGAGGTTTGAATGTTAGTAGAGGAGGATACTTTGGGGAGTTTGAAAAAAAAAAGGTGGGGTATGTTTAGTAATAAAAATTTAAATTCATAGAACATTTGAGTAATGGAGTCCGTTTAGTAAGTTTCGAGATTCATTTAGCCGTTTCCTTACATTATTACTTTAATTTCCTTCTCTATAACATTACTTTAATTAATTAATCATACAATTAATTATTAATTAACCGGTATTTAATCCAACTTGATTAAACCTCGTCAGATCATGACTGTTTCAAGACAACAAGTGGGCGCATTGACCAAGCCCTTGGATGATGTAAGTTGAATTTTTTTTTAAAATACTCCTGTTGAGATCAATATGCACTTAAATTGTTATATTAATAGAAACATGGAGTGTTTGTTTGTATTTTTTGAAATACAAGCAAATACTCCTTTTATAAATAAACTATTTAATGTGAGTGTATGTATTTATTTGCTAATGCAGGGAGCAAAGAAGAACGCAAGACCCCTGCAACCGCTCAACAAACACAAGATTTATTTCTACTGCCCAAGGTTTTGCTGCCCAATAAATCAACGTTACGGCCCATTAATGTTGGGCTCGAGCTTGGCTATAAATGATGACGTGTCATCCAATCAAGATGTTAGTAGTTTTTAATTTGTAATAGGATGCCCAATAAAATGGAAGCATGGGATCAAGTGCATCAATAAATAAATTTGATCAGACATTAAATCATTTGGGATTAAAGCAATGTTGTTGTTGTTGTTGTATACACACTCGCAACTACGTTACCAATTACATAAATTTTTCTTCTTTGGTGCTCTTTCTTGATTCTCCCTTTTAAACCATCTCCAATCCTCTTTTGGTTGGTGATGGTTTCATTAACCTATTTTGTCTGCACTTATTAATCAAATAAACTCAGATCTGATGAGATAATTAGTTTAATCCCTGTTGCGGCCATTAAATTCATTATTGGCAACAATCACGTCTCTTCATTTGTATCCTTCCCAAAGACTGTGCGTGGATTTGTGTTTATGGGGTTGATACTCTTCATTAGTTTTTTTCATGAGTAGTTATTTTCTTCCTTTGTTGGAAGGTTTTATTTGTCTACTCTCGTTGGAAGTATTGTGTTTACTTCTCTTGTCGGAAGTATTGTGTTTACTTCTCTTGTCGGAAGTTTTACTATGATTCGAGTAATGTACATGTATATTGTCATGTTTGAGACGTTTATCAAAAAAAATAGTCACTGATTGACAAACTATTCAACTGTTACAGTCGTAGTTCTTGAAAGCCAACCTTATGACAGCTGAATGTTCTTTTGAACAATTAGGATTAGCGAGTTAATGTAGTACGGTGATTGATTTTGTCTCGTCTTGTTTCATTGAGTGTATTGAGAGCCATTGATAATTAATGAAATTTCTATTTCTTCAAAAAAAAGTTACAAATTACTACATAATTTTTTTTTGGAGTAATAGGTTAAAATATTCTAACGTTTTGCAACTTTTGTTATTATACCCTAATCTTTTAAGATTTGTTATTACATCCTCACCTTTGTAGATTGTGAAATTGTATCTCAATTAAGTTTTTAACTTCAAATTTGAAGATACATATTGCCTCTCCATCTCTCCAAAAGCCTAAAATTCTTTTTTTTATTCACTTTTGTGATTTTTGCTCTTGAACCACTACCGATCCTCTCAACGATCGGCAATGGTTCCAATCAATTTTTTTTTTGCTCTTTGTTCACTCAATAAACAATAAATCTAATCAAATTTGTAGATATTGATCCATCTTTGTTGCGGTGCATCTTCATCAACGATGTTGCGTGGATTTATGCAGTGCGCTGGATTGATTTATCTTTAATTTTTTACTTTATAATTAGTTTTCTTTCTTAGTTAGAAGTTTTTGATTTGTCTTCTTGTTGGGAAGTTTTGTTACTCGTTTTGTAGTTCTAATACATTTGTGTATTGTTATGAGTTTCAACGTTGTAGAGAGCAGCAGTCTTTGATTGTCACATTGTTTCAATTTTGAAAAAAAAACTAAATTAATGGCAGTTTGTTTGCACAAATAGGATTAGCAAATCAATGTACTTGATTTTATGTATGGTCTTGTATTGAGCCATGAATGCTTCATGAAATTTCGATTTCTCTTCAAAAAAAAAACTTAAAATTTGAAGTTGACACCTTAATTACAACTATAAAAACCACCTCATCATCTATAATTATCAAAATAATTACTAATTTGAAGGTTTAGATTCATTATTTAAGAGTCACATCATCAAATTTGGAGTTTAAAACTGGTTTATGATAACAATCTTGAAAGGTTAAGGTATAATAACAAATCTCAAAAGGTTAGAATATTCATACCAAAAAAAAAAGGTTAGAATATAATAACAAAAGTTGCAAAAGGTTAGGATATTTTAATCAATTTGACCTTTCTTTTTTTATATTTTTTTTATATTCACATATGTCTAAACCTCCTTCAGCATGCTATATATTACACTTTGATTAGTACAATTTATTCATTCCCACAAAATAAGTTTTATGCAATGAACATTTATAGTGCCTGCAATAGGCCATTACCTCACTATAAAACTTATATTTAGATTGTTGTTTGAGTATTCAAAAGCTTTGTCCTAACTAATTTCGAATTAGGAACATGGATCTGTAGAGAGCGACAACTCCAATTAAAAAGTTTAAAGATTTTTCATTTTCAAGATGCGAAACTGTCTTCTACTTATGAGAGGAGATAACTTAATTATTTACTTCCTTTATGAAAAACAGAAGTTGCAAGTGTTGAGACGTACGTACCAAGGGCATTCACTATTAGATGCCCTTCCCCGTGAAGTGGACTCTACACAGAGATAGCTAGTAGGGTTGTAAGTAGGGCGAAGAATCTTCATTCTCTGTAGGCCCTGCTCAGACAGGACAAATATTTCCTACTTTTTGCTCCCCATAGGATAGGGCATGAGGCAAAATCTTGGCGAGATAAGGTGGGGATGGGGATTGTTCTCGCCCCACGAGGATTCCTCGCACTGCGCCGCACGTGAATTTCAGCGATAATTTCCCATATCTCGCCCCGCTCCCCGTATAAAATTTTCCATTATTTAAGTTTTTTTATAAAAATTTATGTATTTTTTTTATTAAAAACTTGTGTAATTATATGAAATGGAATTCAAGATCTCCCACTCTAAAACATAACTCGTATCATTAAACCAATTCATATATATATATTTTGAAGAATTGGTTTAATGACACGAGTTATGTATCATAAGGATATATTAAAGTATAGTCAAAACGTTATTGAAATTTATTTTTCATATTAATTTCAGAAATCTTTTATATTTAATTAAGTATAAATAATTCGTAACTTAATGAACATAACAATATAAAAAACAAAGTTACTTGAGAAAGATAATTTCTTAAATAAAATAAAAATTTAGAAAATAGTTAAGCGGCAAAAAGGCTGAGTGGAGATTAAAATAAATATTTTCACAAAATTGATGGAGCGAGAGGATTCCCGACCCACCCACATGGATCCCTGTGGGGCAAGGCATGGGGTGACAAAGTTCTCTCTGCATGGAAGTTTTGAGGATAGATTCCCACCTCATGCCCTGCAAATGGTGACTTCAATCCTCTCCCCACCCTATCCCACTTATAACCCTAATTGCTAGTGATCACTCCTACTTGCAGAAAATCTACACGTGGAGCCACAAATATACATTTTTTTTTGAAAGATGATAGAATGACACTCCAAAATCACATCCAAGTGACGTAGTGTATGTAGGGTTGCAAGTGGAGCGGGGAATCTCCGTCCCCCACAGGGCCCGCACCAGTAAGGCAAGGATTCCCTACATTTTTGCCCCCGCAGGGATGGGGTGCGGGGCGAAAGTTTGCCCCGCATAATGGGGCGAGGCGGGGACGGGGATTACCTTTCCCCCATGGGTTTTCCCCGTCACCCCACCTCATTCCCCTCCCCACGAAGAACCCTCCTTTCTCCGTCCCGTAGCCCGCCCACGAGGAATCCATTTAAAAAAAATGTTACGAATATGTTGTGAATTATATTTATTCCTTATTTTACATTAAGTTATAAAAAATCATATGCATTCAATTTACTATCTAATACTAATTTTTAACTTAATGAAGACAACATTTTCAAAATAAAGTCTAATTTAATCTAACTAAAGTTTTTATTAAGACTAAAATTACTATATATACTTTATAGATGTAATATGAAAGATATATTTTATATTTGCGATTAACATAGTAAATGATACACCACTACAAAATATATAATTATAACCAAATCTACCTTACTAAATAATTTATTATAATAAGCTATAATTTTAAATCTAATACAATACCTAATTATTAAATACATAATATATACTATAGTCTTAAAAATTGAATATTTAATGCATTTGCAAATCATTCTAATTAAATAGTTTCGATTAATTTTCATGATTTACCAATATAATACAATACATTTAGAAATCATAAATTAAATAATTATATAGTTTATTTTTTTATTTAGTTTCTCATGTGGCAGTAGTATCTAATATTGCCAACCGCACTGCCTAATACACACTATCAGATATTATTGGATCTCAATTCTCAACTAATAGGTGGCCTTTTGAATTCTTTTTCTTATAAGAAAAAAACTTAAGGAAACAACTTGTCCCCATTGAGGTTTGAACTATAAATACATGACCTTAGCATTGTCATCGGATCCTAATTTTCGAATAAGGGGTGACCCTTTGAACTTAATTTGTTTTCATCTACGAGACTTGAACTTAAGACCTTGCTTAAGGGAAGTTGAACCTATTACCACTTAAACTAACTAATTTTTTTTAACTAATTGTTTGTATTTAATAAAGTTTTTATTTTTTGTCAACTATAGAAGTAATTAAATTAATTCAAGTAAGAAATACTATATAAATATATATTAATTCAATCATAATTTATCAATGTGATGACAAAAATTATATATGATCAAATAAATGTACTTTATTAATTCAGAATAAGTAGACTACATTAAGTTTAGAATTATATCTAATTATACATGTCATAAGGATTTTTATTTTGAGAATGTCACATGAATATAGTTATATGTTATTTTTATGGTTATCTTTCTTTAATAATATAAGTTTCTCTTAAAAAAATACAAGTCTCCACCTTGAGATACCATTAGCGTACAACTGATTAAACTTTTTCTTGACAAATAATCAATTGTTAATTAGTAAGATTGACTTATCCTAACTAATCATAGAAAATTGAGAAATAGTAGTACTTAGGTAGAGACGCATTGTATGTGCATCAAATAAAGACATAAAAAATACCAAAGATTGAGGATCAAAATATGCACTTATATAAAATTAGTGGGGCTCGGGGAATCTGGCCTGGCGGGGTGGGGCGTGGGGCAGTAAAGCTTGCCCCGCGGAGAATTTTCGAGGATAAATCCCTGTCTCGCACCCCACATAGGCAGGGACACTATCTTCAATCTCCGCCCCACCCTGCCCCACTTGTAACCCTAAGCATATGGGACCCATATAAAAATGAGTGTTGGACACGTAGTTTTCGGTGTATAACATGCAGAGTGTGTACCCTAATGTGTGTGCATATAGCTACTAAGGATGCCGGCCCACACACCACATCACCCACTGACTTTGAGATGTCATTCTAGCATTTTTCCTATTTTCTTACAACCTTCACAAATCCAATTTAATTTTTTAATTTTGTATTTTTAAATTATATATTGTTGACCATTGTGAGTCTCATAAAAGTATGTAGCTAGTATAGTGTTTTATCATTGTTATATAGAAATGTTGTAGATGAGAGTTTAATGAATTAGTAAAGTGACACTCTGTACTACCCTCTTTTTGAGTTCATCCATTATGAATGCCTTAAAAAGTAAAAAAGAAATTGACGAATACGATTATAAAACTATGGGGCAAATAGAATAATATATCCTAACGTTTAAATTTTTTTATAAATTTATCCTAACGTTTCAGTTTTTACAAATGCAACCTAACGTTTTAGATTTTTTACAAATTTATCCTAACTTATCAAT
The DNA here is from genome assembly GCA_039657345.1 of Stephania japonica. Classification (NCBI taxonomy): domain Eukaryota; kingdom Viridiplantae; phylum Streptophyta; class Magnoliopsida; order Ranunculales; family Menispermaceae; genus Stephania; species Stephania japonica. The sequence goes on along the minus strand of CM077560.1, from coordinate 43,146,132 downwards.
TTTTACAAATACATCCTAACGTTTTTGTTTTTTACAAATTTATCCTAAAATCTTGATTAAGTGGCATTGAAAGGTTAATCCAAGCTTACAAATTTTAGTTTAATAACATGATGAATTGAGAGAAACTCTTCCCATTTGCAACAACATGGTTAAAAGTAATCTCAAATCAACCCAAATTTATTCATATATAGGATACAATTTACACAATTTCAAAACATTATGATATATTTGTAAAAATTGAAGCGCCGGGATAAATTTGTAAAAAACTTCAAACGTTAAGATATATTATCGTTATCAAAAAAATCTGTTTGGACTCTTTGAGTCCGGACTCATAGTAGGGTCTTTAAACTGTTTACAAATATCAAAAGAGTTTTATAAGTTACTTCAAAGTCATTTATTACTTGTTGATGACTTTGATATAAAAAAGTTTTAGGGTAGTGCTATTTGGACTCGTGAGTCCGGACTCAAAACTTTTTTTAATTTCAAATACACCCTCGAGCAATTAATGAAACTACCATAATTACTTATAAAATTCTTATTATACCCCTTAAATATGTACAAAAAATTTAAAAACCTCCCTATGAGTCCGGACTCATGAATCCAAGTAGATTTATTGAAAGTTTTAAAGACCCTCCTATGAGACTGGACTCGTGAGTCCAAATAGCATTGCGTTTGAATGCAAAATACTCCCTCCGTTCCATATTATTTGTCACATCTTGACTTGTGCACAAGAATTAAGGTGATAATTAATTGTCATTAAGATTTTATAGCAAGACTACATTACCCTCCCATAAATGATTTCATTTATTATATGTATTGCGTTGAAAAAGTGATTGATGGCATCATTAACTAAATAAAATGAGGTTAAAATTGGAAATAAAATATTTAATGTTTTTTGATTTCCTAATGTGACATATTGTGGAGCAAAAAAAAAAAAACCTCTAATGTGACAGATAATATGGAGCGGATGGAGTACTTTTTGGTGACCGCGTGTGAGTTGTGATATTCATTTGCATCCAATCGCGTGTGAGGTGCAATTCAAGATTTATTAAATGTAAGATGACAACGGTGCAAGACTCACAACACGCCCTGATCGTGTTTATCTAGTTATTAATATTCTAATAACCTCTCTTTTTCAGAACAAGATTCGTGCATGCATATAAATTAAGGAGCTTAGTATAAGAATGTACAATTTGATCTGCAACATAAATTTTCCTCTTTTTTTTTACCCTTTTTTTTTATCACAAGCTTTGAATGCGACAACTATTCTAGTATCTTTTTAAAGAGATCTTGTTCCTCCCCCCTTGTAATCTCACCCCTTCAATCAAATGAACTAATCCCAAATTAAAAGTGCTCTATAAAAAGACGAATCATAACAATCCACGACAAGTACCAAAAATTAACTCCTTCATGCTGGCATTTTGGAGATAAAAACATGACGAATCCAAGCAAATCCATTTTAGTTTTTGGAGTTCTTGTATTTCTTGCACTATTGATGGATTCAAGGCTAATCCTAGCACAAGAAGTTGGTAATAAACTTAATTACATTTTAGTTCTTTTGATTGATATATGATATGTATAGGTTTTCAATTTTCTGTGGGATCATGCCTTTTCATTTTTTATCTGTGGTATATATATATATCATACATCTAGAATTACCTCAACAGAGATGTACGTCAGAAAATTAAGAGATTTGAACCCATTTTTTTTTTTGTAGGAAGAGATTTGAACTTTTGATCATGCATATAAATATCATTAGTACTTAGCATTGAGAAATAATTTATTTGTGTTTTTTTTTTTTAAAATCCGTGGTATATATCATATATCTAGAATTACCTCACAAGATATATATATATATATATATACACTTTAGAAAATTAGGAGATTCAATTATATATATAAAAGAAATAACAGATTTATAATTTATTTATTTATTAATCATGCTTAAAATATAGGTCCAGATAATGAAAATGAATTCAGTTATATCAAAGGCAGTGATAAAGGGCCTGAACATTGGGGAGAGCTTCAAAAGGAGTGGGCAGCTTGTGGCAATGGAAAGATGCAATCTCCTATTAACCTCTCAAACGAAATTGTGCAAATAAAGTCTGACTTGGGAAAGCTTAAAACAAGCTACAAGCCCTTCGATGCAACACTCAAGAACGCAGGCCATGTGCCCATGTCATAATGGTTCGCATATAATTAAGTGGCATAAATATAATCCTCTATAATATTTGATTTTATGCTGTACATGGATAATACATTTTACTTTTCATTTGGCTTCACATCTATGCAGCTTCAATGGAATGGTGATGCAGGATTTTTAGAGATTTATGGGACTAAATATTTCCTCAAACAAATACACTGGCACCATCCCTCAGAGCATGTCATTAATGGCCTCAGGTGCTTACATAAACTATAATCATAAAACTTTATGGAAATTTTAAGCTAGAATGGCCCCTGAAATGCACTTCACAACCCTCTGAATCCAAGAATGGTCCCTCATCAACTATTCTTCTTTTTTTTTTTTTTTTTTTTTTTCAAAGCTCAATGAGTTCCATTGACAGATTTGTGGTAGAACCCTTACAACGATAACATGAACAACATTGGTAGACCAATTTCCTTGAGAACAGCAGGGGCAAACAAAGACTCAACGACTATTCAAGAAAGTTTAGATTGGAAACACTAACTTGCCTTATATTTTGGTAAAGTACCTCTCTCAAACCTTATATCTTACCCACACAAGACAATTCAAGTGAAGTCGTTCATGGAAGGCCAACAAAGTCCTAGTTATTGTTAAATTTTTAAGTGAATTGTGAGTGTTGTGACAGATATTGTGAAATGGAGGGAGTATTACCCATAATCATATTCGTTTGTGTGCGCAGGTTTGACTTAGAAGCTCATTTAGTACATGCAAGTGCAAACAATGGAACAGCTGTGCTTGCGGTAATGCATAAGTTTGGTCAGCCAGATTCATTACTTTCGGAGGTAAAGTTTAATTACAATCTACATGTCCAATATTTATGTGGCTTTTTCAAAAGAAAAAAAAATCTTTTTTTTTTTTTTTTTTTGAATCAATCACTCGACCTCATAGTGGTGGGATGATGTTTTTTTCACTATGCTACATGCGTGATTAGCAAGGAAAAGAAAAAAAAAATCTATTCACCTATAAAACCTCAATTAATGTCAAAGCTTCTCAGGTGAGATACTAAAGACATAGACATCATTTGCCAAAAAGGCAAAACCTCGGAAGATCGTATTTCAATTCCCACTGAAGTATAAAAAAAAAAAAAAAAAAAAGCCCTCAATTAATGGCACAATTTGTATATCTAACTATGATTCAGTTAGAGGGACAAATAAGGTCCTTGTCGGACAACAAAACAGAAGCAAATGTTGGAGCAATTGATCCAAGTCATGTAAAGATAGGGGGTTGGAAGTACTATAGATACAGTGGCTCCCTCACCACTCCACCATGTACTGAAGGTGTCATTTGGACCATCAATGAGCAGGTATATATATATATATATATATGAACATACTGTTTAATATCTAACAGATCATGAATATGATTATATCATTCCAATTAATATAAAATTAAACCTCATCATCAGATCATGACTGTTTCAATAGAACAAGTGACCACATTGAGGACGGCTGTGGACAATGTAAGTTTAATTAATCTTTCCCTATCATTCTAATTAATCCAGCTTGCTCTTAATATACATCAAAAAATTTGTGAGGAAATTAACCTATGTTGACACTATAAATTAGTACATCAAACACACACAAGCCACTTTTGTTTGGTAATCTATCGTATACATTTGGGTAGTTTTATGCATTTGATGCCCAAATAATGTGGCACTAGTCAAAAACTATGCCGAGGAATATTATGTATTTTTTGCAAATTGCATTTCTCACAAGATTTGAAGCATTTGCATCCCTTTTTTTCACAAATATGCACCTGCCCAGTAGAAATATTATTAAAGTACATATTTTTAGATTTATGGATCCCTATGATTGCGTTATAGTACTCAAGAGATTAAAGTGCATATTTTTTGAAAATCAAAAGATGCAAGAACTAATTAATGGGGGGTACTTGCTCTCTTTTAGAATTAATTTTTTTTTTAGCAAAGAATGTCATCTGTTTCTATTATCATAATTAAACAATTACTTTAATCTAATTAAGAGCATCTCCAATGTCTATTCCTTTCTAAGTGGCACACATTCTCTTCCTATTCATAGTTGCATTGGAAATGCTCTAATTTTATGTTTACACGGTATTACAGAACTCAAAGGAGAATTCAAGACCACTACAAGCAATCAACAATCGTGAGATTTATCTCTACAGTCCCAAATATAAACGATCCAACCAGTTATTATCGGGTTCGGGCTTTGCTACTTCTCCATTGACAGACTGATTTGATATGGAACAAGGATCAACTATGTACAAATATATCTGGGTAGTTTGATTGGTTGAGTGAAGGATATGGATGATTTTGTGCTCAACTATAGATTAATAATAACTAAAATTCTCATTTGGTATTTTGATGATTTTCTTTACAATTTAGATTGTTTTTCACCTCAGATAAAGAAATTTTGAAATATATTAATAACAAAAATTCTTATCAAAAAAATTTATTAATAATTAAAATTAATCAAAAATTTTATTTGTCTTTTAAATTTGACCTTCACTGAAGAAAACTATGGAAGTACTAAGGTTTTCGTTTTGCCATCAAGAAACACTTTTCAAGGTTTTTTAAGGTTAATTAGGGTGACTGTGATCAAAATTCATAAAAAAAATTATAAAATAATAAAATAATAAAAAAAAGAAGACAGTTTCTAATAAAAGTAAAAAACAGCCCCAATTGATTCAAGATTGGGGAATGACATTTGCGATAGTCTAGACACATCCATAAATCGCTTTCAAATGCTCCATTTAAAAAACTCAACATAATAAAAATTAAAGAAATGTAATGGTGTAGGATTGGATCTAAAATAGCTTGGCCTCTATTGATTAAAAAGAATAATAATGGCTTACGGCAAAAAAAAATTACCATTAGGCCTTATTTATTAATTTGGGACTGAGGCTATGTTGTTGTTGCTATTGTTTGATGTTGTAGGCCTTATTTCCACCCAAAAAAAAAACAATTAAAGGATTTTGAACACATGCCTTCAACTACATTTAAATCGAGCAAAATGGAATCTATGAAGTTTATCTCAACTACTAATTTGGAATTGAGGCTATATCTTGTTGTTGTTAATTGAACTTATTCCATTAGCTTTTTAAGAGCTCCGATTTTAGTTGACAAAGACCATCATACTGAGTCGAAATTATTTTATGCTTGAAGTGTACAAGGCACCTGCTAAAGCAGTCATGCACCAAACCTATCATTCGCTCAAAAAATGTGGCAACATAAATGGAAAGCATTTACCTCCCATTTGCACTATGAGATAGTGTTCCCTCCCCGTTGAAGATCAAAGGAAACTTGCACTGATCCAATTGGATTGCCTCGGTATCACATTAGAGCAAGCACAAACTCCTTTGTAAGAACCATTCCCATTAACAAGAAATTATGTCGCTCGAGGAAAGCAAGCTCCTGCAAGATAATAGACATGTCCCCATTAACCGGCACCACGAGGAGGAAGAAACAGATTCATCCCTCTAAAACTTTCCATCAATAATATTTTCATGGCTTCATGTGGATGAAAGCAGTATGTCCACCTTTGCAACATTCCCAGGAAATGTAAACCTCCAATTAAGCACGCAGCTCTCTCAATAATTGTCAAAGTGATGAAGAGCATGAAGCAGTTGTTTCTCGTATTTGCCTTGTATTGTAAGACTTGCAGCCAGGGCATTTGTGCGCGATTATATGAAAATTGACTTCAGATGTGATCCCACAGTCATTGCAGAGGATCCAGACCTGTTTTTTGGAACAGGATATATAACATTAGATTAGGAAAACAAACAACAATAATCAGTAAACTAACGTAAAGATTGCTCAATTTGTGTCGTACCATCTTGTTCAGGTAGGTTTCTGGCATGGGTGTGGCAGCAATCTGAAAGAAATTTGTTCATGGAAATAAGCAATGATGTGGATAAATTGCGCAAACATAGGAATGCTAGCTCCCTAATATATTGTGTGTGTGTGTGTGTGTGTGAAGTAGAAGAAAAGTTTGACAACGTATACAAACCTCCTGATCAAGTTTTTCCCATACTTTGGACATATCAGCGGCTGATTTCGAGCAAATGGCACAAGCAAACCTGCAAAGTGAAGGCATCATAAATCTACTAGCTTGTGGAAATAGGAAACAGGATTTCATAAAAATGAAGATTCTTAATGTAAACTTTTCCAGCGAATACTCACTGGAATCGTAGCCCCATCTCTTTCAAGCACTCCAAATGTATAGTGTGTCCACACTGTAAGACGCTAATGTCTTTTGTGGAGTCAAAAAGATACTGAACAAAAATAATGAAAAGCAAATGTTATTTGGATTCAGAATTTTACTTTCCATTCCCCAATTTAAATTTTGCTACAACAAAATCTCAACACTCTTAAGACTTGATGAATCAAAATATAACAAAAAATTTCCTATTACAAAAATATAACCAAAAATTCTTTGCTATAATAGAAATGTAAAAATGCATATTCTATTTGGCCAAATTTTTACCTCGAAACAGACAGGGCAGTTATGATGCATTGCCCTTTCAACACAAGGATGACAATCCTCCAATGACTTATCGTAACAACTACCTGAACATCACATTCAGCCATTATTGTTGGAAAAAACCGAAATTAACTCCAACAAAAGTACATCAACATCAATATAACTGACGTGTTAGTAACTCCGCACGTAATCCTTACCACATCTATAACAATGGAAGTACTTCTCCTTCCCTCCAACTCTGTGATGAAAAGACACCCAATAAGGCAAGAGTTCACAAAATGAACAAACAAGAAAGAAAAGCAAATCCATAAAATGAATGAAAGCCAGTATATACAACACAAGAAGCGTGAATTATACCTGCATATTCCACACCCATCACAATGATACTGGAGCTTAGAAATCTGAAGAAACAAAAACCCAGCATTTGACTAAGCAACTACTCGTACCCAGAACTCAAAACAATATAAAGTTTCAATCAAGAATGCTCGAAAGCATTGCTAAATACATTGTCGTCAAAGAAATTGCACTTTGCACAAAAGTATTCTCCCATGCAAACCCCACACTTAATGCAATCTTGTTGAACCTGAGACACAAATACATTAAATTAGGCCCAATTAGATTTATTTTCAAATCCCATCTCTTAAAAACTTTCTTGGATACTTACATCTTGTTCTGTGTCACACAATGAACAAATAACCTGAAAATTCAAGAGCACAAGAAAGATAAACTTGGATCAGTGAACTTCTATATAAACAACAGCAACAAAGCCTCAAACCCAAATTAGTTGGGGTGGGCTACATGACTCAAACTCCCCCCCCCCCACAACAACAAAACAAAAGTCGTCACACCCACTGAAATTTGTGTACACACATCACGTGCAAAATGTATCCTATATATCACCCACCCACTGGCCACAGGTAATATAATAGCTTCACATATTAACCAAATAAATTACGATTACATTTTAGTTATAACCATGAGATATACATTAAAATCCTTGCAATACACTGAAATTTGTGTACATGCATCACATGCAAAATGTATCCTGTATATTACCCACTGGCCACGGGTAATATAATAGCTTCACATATTAACCAAATAAATTACGATTATGACACAAGTTTTTTATTTTTATTTATCTATTTTTTTATTTTTTTTATTTATATTATTATTATTATTATTGTTGTTGTTGTTGTTGTTGTTGTTGTTTATTATTTAGGAAACAACAATGACACTAGTTTATAACCACTTTTTTAATTATATACTAATTAACAAATAATAACATAATAAGGTAACTAAGCATCAGTAAAATAAGTTTTATGTATAGTTTAAAAAAAAAATATGTATAAAACGAGCATTAACTTATGGTGTTTATGTGTAGGTGTTTACATCTGTTATACTAACCATTATCTCATATAGGGGGGGGGGGGGGGGCTTAAGAAAAGGAATATGCATGAGTTAAAAGACTTTTTTTTTTTTTTTTTGGTAAAAAAATTGTGTGAAAGAAAATTTACTAGGTCGGCATTGGAAGAGCTTAAAACACGCGTAAATGTTAAGATAAAGTTATGATTTTGATTTAAATTAACAATAGAGGTTGGTCTCCCTTGCATTTGGAGTCTGGCTCCGCCCCTGGGTCTACCTTTACATAGTTGAATTATTCAGTTTCTATTAAATCGAGTTTTCTAATGGGGCAGTTGTGGGCCGTCTTTGGAGGTGTCTGAACCACCACAACCTCCTTTCTCTAATCTTTAGATCAATTGGTGATTCAGTTAACTTCTATATAATTGAATGAAAAATTAAATAAATAACTACACAAGAAAATTTAAAAAAAAAAGGGAAAACAGAACAGGTGAAAGATATTTTCAGTAGAAGATAAAAAAGATTATCCATATCTAGAGAACGGTCAGTGCCCTGTTTGGCAGAATGCATAATCTCGACTTTTCCGTGACCCAAAGAACATTTCTAGGTCCACAAAGTCTCAAAAAAGTGGAGGTCCTCAAAATCCAATGTCCCCACCCCAAACAATACATTGAACTTCTTTTCAATTACATCATTCTTCTCAATCCAGGAAAACCCAAACCAAAACACAACGCAAAATCCACTTAAGAGTTAAGCAATCAAAGAGAACAAATATCTCACCTTTGTGACTTCGTGGCGAGGGACATCGTGTCGATCGAGAGGATCAACTTCCAACAAATTCTGTTTCAGATATTAAATAAAGAAATCCTAATTTGTAACCTCAAAAACTAATAGTTCAGACACAACCAAAAAAGAAAAAAAAAAGAAGAAGAGCAAACAACAAGAACGATAGAGATTAACAGAAATCTGAATAAAACCCACACCTTAGCTTCATTGTGGCAATGCCTGCAATCGAAGATCTCGTCGCAGCAAGGAGCCCTGATCTTGCATCTCCTCCTGTAATGCACGCACCTGAAATTTACAGATTTACCAAAATCGTCAATAGTAACCCCTACAAATGGATCAAACTCTGCAAATTTGTTTGATCCATTTCATAATGAGCGACAAAAGTTTTACGCTCGCTGTCAACCTATTGCAACCCTCCCACAAAATCTTCAAATATAGGATGAAGAGATTGAATGGTACCCGAAATCCCCAAATCCCTCATCCCTCTCTAGCTTCTCTTCCTGATCATCGTGATCCCAAACTAGTTGTGGCTCCAAACCGATCTCCATTTCTCCTCTCCCGATCCTTCAATTCTCCAAACCAAGTGTTGATTGAGAAATCGATCGCAATTGAAACCAATCGGACGGAGGAGCGACGAAATCTCGTAAAGTGGGGCAACAAATAAGACGTTTTTAGGGCAACCACTCATCATTAATGAGGCTTTGTTAGTTATATATTATAACTGCCACGTAGATTGGCGGGAAAGCCGCGTTGCCATTCGAGTCAAACTTGGGCGTCCGGAGAGCCTACTTAGGATGATAAACCAGCCGAGCGGATTGAGGAATTATGATCTGGAGTTGGGGTAGTTTCGGAAGAGAAGTTGAAACAGCAGGCGCCCGTTCTGGTTTAGGAGGCAGGCACGGATGGGGGAGAAAGTAGATAGGCGGTGAGAGCCGCTGAATAATTGATGACTCAGTTGTGGGACCCACGACGTCAACCGACTGGTTAAAGGAAAATGCTTTACCGACTCCGGGCTCCTTTTTTTTTTACACTTAGCGGAACAGTGGCCCCACCACTGTTATTGAGAGGGTTTTCTCGGTACCGGCGTGAATTCACGGGATGTACGCGACTTTTGTTTGGACACGTGGAGGTCTATTAGTGGTTAATAAATTAGTAACCCTTGTGAAAGTGCCCAACATAAAAGAAAAATGTTTTAAGTGATAAAAAAATAAAAATAAAAGAAGAATGTTATTGGACTCAAAATTCATCCTGGCTTCAAAACATATAAAATAAAAAACTCATCCAATAATTTCTTGATTTTATTACATTCATAAAAGATGCTCGTACCTACCTACCTAAAAGAAATGATTAAAACTATGATTTGGAGACTAGTACCTCACTATCATAATTCAAAGTCTTACAAAAAAATCAATCAATTTTAAATATGTATGTAAATCAATTATACAAAAACCTTAAGGTCTTTTTTTACTAGACATTATAGTATTCACTCTGTTAATAATTAATATATATACTTTATTTATTTACAATTTTACTGTAACAAGAGTGTGTGGTGCGATTTTTGCAAATTAGAATAATTAATATTGTTCAAATTTCAGTGAGAAATCAAAGCATCGATTTTTGGTGAAAAGATAAATACATTACTTACTTAAAATGGAAGACGTGGTTCGACTTTCACTAAAGTCAAAAAAAAAGTTGCAATGAGAAACTCGAAGACCTTGTTTGGTTGGGGATAAAGTCATTTCTTGGAAGATAACTTATAGAAAGTTAGAAACTAATCTTATTTGGTTGCCCAACTTTTTTATAAGTTATCTCTTACCTTACACTATTAGTGCAAGATATCCCTCCATTCCCTTTAGAGGAGTTATTTCATAGGAGTTGTAGACATAATTACCTTTCATTAATGGTCATTTTATAACTCATCTTTATTTTGTTTGAGGGTTATTTATATCAATTTATATTTTTGTTGTTTAAAAATTTAAGACTTTTCTACAAGTTTAAAGTTGAACTAAATATAAAAATATTATATTTAAGGAGTTAACTCGAAGGAGATAACCTGAAACTAACATGATAAAATAACAAAAACGAGCAATCGAGGGCGAAAATAAACTAAACAGGAACAAAATAAAATGATTCAGTGCATGTATTTGACAAAAGAACAAAAGAAAATTATTGCAGTGTGATATTCCAGTTTTGACCTTGCATTCACACGGGAATACGTTGCGTATATGAGCTCACCACCTGTAAATCTCACCATCACATGGTGACTTGCTTACGACAATCTCTTTCATGCGTCAGGCCGGGTAAATGAGATAAGACCGATTGATCATATTGCTTCAACTTGTTAGGCACTTGTTGCATATTAATATATTTTATATTTGACAACAGTGCATGCAGGAACATAAGATAACGTGAACCAACAAGAAAGGCAAAGACTACTTGCAGTCTCGACATCATATACAAGGAATAGAGCCATGCTTGTAACAAGACACAATTTTATTCTTCTATTTTTTTTTGAGGCCAGCTATGTGCACCCAAGTCGTTACTCAGGGCACCCCATTTACAAAGGCACCCATCAAATTTCTCAGGGCACCCCTGAGTTGGACGAAAATGCCCTTCTTCATCAATATAAGGCACTTCACCACCAAATCTTCTTTCACACTCCTTCCCATCACAAATCGACACCTCAATCTACCAAATCTCCTCATTTTCTTACTCGTTTGCCCCTCGATTTGTTATTTTTTAGGGTCGGGTGAGTGTTTGCGGTGTTTGTGAGGTGAGGGTTTGAATGATGACTTGTGGTAGATGGCTGATGTTGAATCATATAGGGTTCGAGGGTGTTTTTCGTTGAGTTTGTTGTTCCTTTATCTTGTGTTGTTGTTGTCTTTCATGGGAATGTACCCATCACTGAGTTCAACCACAATCCCGTAATGTTCGGCCACACAGGGCCGAGACTATTGAGTAAGTCTCGGAACTACATGAACGAGACTCTGCGGTACATCTCGGTACTAAGTAACCGATCGAACAAGTAACTTAATTCACAATGGGTTCGGTTATCAAAGAGACCGAGACATAAGAGGATGTCTCGGTTGTTGATAACCGAAACATCCTCTTATGTCTCGGTGCATCGTGTAACCGATCGAACAAGTTACCCATTTCACAATGGGTTCGGTTAGAAATGAGACCGAGACATAAGAGGATGTCTCGGTTGTTGGCAACCGAGACATCCTCTTATGTCTCGGTCCTGTGCGTCCGACACTTTCGTGTATGTAGTACATTTCAAAATGCGGGAAGTTCTAAACTCAAAAAGTCAAAGCACACCAAAACTCATGCTTCCAACCCTCAAAATGGGGTGGTGGGGTGTCCAAAGTTGTGTCCGACCGTCGACGAAGATGATGGGATCGATTGGGAGCACAAGGGTGGTGGAGTTCGGTGGTCACACATCAAATGGGGTGGTGGGGTGCCCAAAGTTGTGTCCGACCGTCGACGAAGACGATGGGATCGATTGGGAGCACAAGGGTGGTAGAGTTCGGTGGTCACACATCAAAATGGGGTGGTGGGGTGCCCAAAGTTGTTTTTTTTTGTTTTGTTGTGAATTTGTGTTGGAGGGCATATGAGTCATTACACATACAATTAGGAAAAACGGGGTGCCCTGAGTGATGACTGGGGTGCACATAGCCGGCCTCTTTTTTTTTTTAGAGAGAGAGAGAGCAAGAGAAAAATAATTTTATCACTCTTTTAACTTCAAATTAGTTAAGTAACAAGGGTTGGTACGTTGGATTGGTCCGCCACGGGGATTGGTCCGCCACGGGAGGCCACGCGGGCCCACAGCTGTCCACGTCACCGCCAACTGTGTCCCACGCCCAATTATCCATTATTAATCAATTTTCGGTTAACTTTGATGTTATGAGTTAACTTTTATTCCTTTAATATCATTTAACCACAATTTACGCAGCGGAAGATTTACTAACAACATAAAGATTCAACATGTATATTATGAGCAAAATGCTTAAGTGGAAACCATATCAACTGTACATCATATACATATCATCTAAGAATCCTCAAAATATCAAAATATACAACCTATCTCTCAAGTCCCAAAACCCAACATAAAACAAGTAAATATAAACATACGTACGAGAAGGGCTAGAGTCATCAATCGATGTAGTCCTCAAGCTTGCCCTTTCCCCGGCTCAGTCTTAGGAGTCTCACTCACCATCACAAAAAGACAGATGACGAGTCCAGAGTGAGTAATCCCAAGGAAATTCACCAAGTAATTACGGAAGTAAAAGTACTGGAATTTAAAATACTATTATTTAAACATGCGGAACAAAAGAATACAGACAACTGTAAAAAGGACCATCGCATGCATAAATATAGTGATGAAACAAAGTACGTGCACATAAAAATCACACTAAGTCATACTTCGGGTTTTCCCCAGGCACGGCCCATGAAAACACACTAACGGGTTAGCCCTGGACCCTCTAGGTGGTCGGCGTAGACCCACGACGCACCCACACAAGCCTACCATACTCGGGTAGCCTATTCACCGGCGTATGCCTAGACAAGTGCTATGACTTAGTGGACTCTATGGCCGTAACGAATAAGCACCAGGTGGGGAGTGATCTCAACACCGTAAAGACACTGTGTAGGAGTAACTCCACTACCGTAAAGTCACCAGTGAGAGTACTCACCACCACCGTAAAGCAATAATGAAATGGAGTAAAGAATAATGAATAAACAGAACTGAATTCAAATAAATTAAAATGTAAATACTAGAGTGAAGTTCAATTGGGATACTACACACCTCAAATCGCACTCATCGTCCCGAAAATCAAACCTTAGTCCAGCTCCAATAAATGCCGACAATTCAAATTATCACCTGAATTATACATATTACCATTTATCATTAAATTAGCTTCAATTTAATATATTATGTCAATTTTTCATTTTTCGAGGCTAAAACCCGGACTATTATCTCGCCAACATTTCCAAGAAAATCCCAATTTTCCTTTATTTGATCAAAATATATTTTTTCTAATTTTTTCCTATTTTATCTGAATTTTCTATTAATTTTTCAGAAATTTTTTTTTTAAAACTGTTTTTTTTTTTTAGAGTTGGGCTGAACCGGACCCGGTTCACTCGAGTCCGGTCCGGCCCAACCGAACCGGCCAACCGGGTCGGCCTGACCCGCCCAGGACAGGGCCGGGTCGGCCCGACCCGGTTGGGTCTTCTTCTCCAACAGAGGCGCACAGCGCCTCTGTTTCACCAAATTTTTTTTTTCTTGAATCAATATAGGGAGAGGGAGAAGAGAAACGATATGGGAGTCGTCTCCCTCCTCGGACGAACTGCTCTCGCAGTTCGTCCGAGCTCTCGAGCTCCACCCCACCTCCACCACCGAATCACCAAACCGCCACCACCACCAACACATACAACAACAACAACAACAAAAACAATATAACAACATCAAAAACTCACCTCCTTCGCCTCTCCAACACGAGCTCAATCTCTCTTCCTCTTCTCTCGATTTCTCCTCCTTTCCTCCTCGATCTTCTTTTCGATTTTTTTTCTCAAAATGTGAGAAAATGGTGGTGACGGTGGTGTTTATCAAATATTTGGGGTGAAATGACCATTTTGCCCCTAAAACCTTATCCTCCTCTTTACAAAGTTCATGCCCTTTTTGGTCATTTCATTATTATTTATTTATTTTCTGATTTTTAATATATTTATATATATATATATTAAATTCCTTGTATACATATATATATATAAATATATATACTTACCTATACTTTCGCAGCTAAAATTTCGTCGTGCGCACCAACGAGCGTACTCGGGCGTGCACACTATCGTACCACCTACGCATGTCGACCACGACCCCGCGTTTTACTAGGCGCCCACCAATTTACGTATTTTATCACATTTAATCCATTTAATGTGTGTAATATTTTTTTCTCAACTTAAAATTTCGTCTTTAATCTACCCGGCACCCGCGTCGACACGCATATCGATGCGAATACTCATCACACAATCTCACACGTCAATTTAAAATATAATTACACACATCGCAATGTCGTTAACCTATTTTAACATAAACATCGCAAATTAACCAAAACAATACACAAAATACTATTTACCTAATTCGTACGCACTCCAGCCTCGCTGTGGAACCCACGAACGTCCACGCTGGCATCCGCGTCTGTAATGACGTCATAAAATAACGACAAATATTAATTGGGCCGTTACACCACAAATGTAAAAACCACTGCTGAAAAAGCTTTACCAATTAGTGTGGTGACTCGGCTTAAGCTCGGAGTAGTGGATTAAGTCCCGATACCCGGGTAGTCTAGACCATAATATATATATATATATATTCTACCATGGGAACCAAATATATACTCATGTCATAGGTACACTATTTAGAACCATTAAATTTAAATCCAACACATTAATCGAGGTGACATAAATGCACAAAGCATTTAATACACAATACATTTTGAGGGGTTCCGTATATATTTGGTCTCCATTGTAAAAACCCTCTATCTATCTATATATATATATATATATATATATGTTGTAAAATAAATTGGAACTTGCTAAGAGCTAGATAAGGAAATAGAAGACTAAGAACTTCTATTACTACAAACTACTACTACAAAGGAGAAGAGAAGAAATGAGATAGTTGGAATGAGAAATTTTCATTCAACTTTGGTGTGTTTTTACAATGAGGTTGTCACCCTTTATATAGGCCCTTTGGTGATGATGATAAATGTACTTAGACAATGTTTACAAGTAATACATACATCACATGTCATACAACTCTTCACAAGCAACATTGACAATACATGGAATAATGAGTACATTTGATATGGATACAAGTAAGGGCCATGCTTGATACTACCACTCAATGTAAGAGCCATGCTTGACAATGATTAGTCATACAAAAAATTTGATCAATTGTTCATCCATATCATAACACTCCCCTTGGATGACAATTATTGAGAGAATGTGCCTTGTTAAAACTTCTACTAAGAAAAACCCCGTGGGAAAAAATATAGTAAAAGAAAAGAGTACACTATTCTCATAAATATTAAGATGGGTATAATATTGTTAAGATTGCCTCATTAAAAACCTTGCATGGAAAACCCAATGGGATAAAACCATAGCTAAGGGAAAAAGAGTGCAATACATTAATCAATAACTCCCCTCATGTGAACATGGGTGAAACTTGTTCGCTTTCTTTACTTGCAATGTCTTTAAGTTTACGCAAGCCAATACCATATGTAAGCCTTTTAAATGTCGTAGTTGGTAAGGCTTTTGTGAATAAATCAGCAAGATTATCACTCGATCGGATTTGCTTGACATCAATTTCACCATTCTTCTGAAGCTCATGCGCATAAAAGAATTTTAGTGAAATATGTTTTGTTCTGTCCCCCTTTATGAATCCTTCACTTAATTGTGCAATACATGCTGCATTATCTTCATATAATATGGTTGGAGAATTTTTTATTTAAGGCAATCCACATGATTCTTGTATATGTTCAATCATGTTTCTCAACCAAACACATTCACGACTTGCTTCATGAATTGCAAGTACTTCAGAATGATTGGAAGAAGTGGCAACCATAGTTTGTTTTACTGACTTCCACGATACAGCAGTATTACCACAGGTGAATACATATCCCGTTTGAGAACGGGCCTTATGGGGATCTGATAAAAATCCAAAGATCAAGATAACCTTGGAGATTCAATTTTACCCTCTCGAGTAAAATAAACCCATGTCACTTGTTCCTCGAAGATATCGAAAAATGTGTTTAACACCATTCCAATGTCTTCGAGTTGGTGAAGAGCTATATCTTGCAAGTAGGTTGACAAAAGAAAAGCAATATCGGGTCTTGTACAATTTGCAAGATACATAAGTGCACCAATTGCACTTAAATATGGTACCTCCGACCAATTAGCTCTTCATCACTTTCTTGAGGTCGAAATGGATCCTTATCCACTTCAAGTGATCGACAACCATTGGAGAGCTCAATGGATGTGCCTTGTCCATATAAAATCTTTTTAATAATTTTTCAATATAATTTGATTGATGGACAAGTACTCCACTTGAAAAATGTTCAATTTGCAAACCAAGACAAAGTCTTGTTTTTCCAAGTTCTTTCATCTCGAATTCCTTTTTCAAGTATTCGGATGTTCTAACGATGTCGTCGTGGTTTCCCACTATATTTAAATCATCAACATATACAAAGAATAATCACAAATCCTGTTGATGATCTTTTAATGAAGACACATGGGCAAAGCGGATTATTTACATATCCTTCTTTCAGTAAATAATCACTAAGACGTTTGTACCACATTCGTCCGGATTGTTTCAACCCGTACAAAGACCTTTGTAATTTTATAGAATGCATATTATGAGGTTTTGATTTTATTTCATCGGATATTACAAATCCATCGTGGATTTTCATATATATCTCACTTCTAGAGATCCGTACGGATATGCTTAAACGACATCCATTAAATGCATATCAAGCCCTTCGAGACCGCAAGGCTTATCAAGAACCGAAATGTGATTGCATCTATAACAGAGAATATGTTTCCTCATAATCGATGCCAGGTCTTTGTGAGAAACCCTTAAGCTACAAGTCTTGCTTTGTACCTTGTAACTTCATTTTTTTCGTTTCTCTTTCGTACAAATACCCATTTATATCCAACAGGCTTTACGCCATCTGGCGTTTGGACAATTGGTCCAAAAACCTCTCGTTTCCTTAACGAGTTTAGCTCTGCTTGGATAGCATCTTGCCATTTTTGCCAATCAGGTCTTTTTTTGACATTCGTCCACTGATCGTGGTTCTGGATCATCATCATTTTCACATATTTCAAAGGACACATTGAAAGCAAATATATCATCAGGAACAATTTCATTTCGATCCCAAATCTTACCAGAGTTTAAATAATTTATTGAGATCTCATTATTTTCATCTTTTTCCTCTTTTTTCTAGAGGAAGTTGTTCCTCATCAGAATCAACTTGTTCTGACAAACCCTTATCAAAGGATTCTTGTGCTTTCTCAGGAGTATTTTGATTTGTATTTATTTTTACTCCCGTTTTCCTCTTTCGAGGAATTGTATCCTTTGAACCAACCGGTCTTCCACGCTTTAAGTGTTTCGTTGGTTCTTGTGCATTTTGTTGCACAGAGACATCAATTCTTGCAGGAGCATTTACAAATTGGAATATGTGATTTTGTCACTTGTTTTGCATCATTAAATGCATCTGGTAATTGATTTGCAATTTGTTGCAAATGAATGATCTTTCGAACTTCAAGTTCACACTGATTTGTTCGTGGATCATAATGTGATAAAGTTGATGCATTCCAAGCAATTTCGCGCCATTCCTTTTGAATTGACTTCTTATCTCCCCTAATGGTGGGAAAATTGCTTCATCAAAGTGACAATCAAAAAACGTGCGAGAAATAAATCCTGTTTAAGGGTTCAAGGTATCTTATAATGGACGATGAGTTAAATCCAACATAAATTCCAAGTTTTCGTTGTGAACCCATCTTAGTTCTATTGGGAGGTGGTATAGGAACATACACTTTGCACAACCAAAAATTCTTAAGTGTGAAATATTTGGTTGTTGACCTAAAATGAGTTGCATGGGGGAATGTTCATGGTATGCAAATGGGCCTATAACGAATGATAGATGCTTGCATGAAGGAATCGCATGTCCCCAAACCGAAGTTGATAACTTAGTTCTCATGATTAAAGGTCCGGCAATTAATTGAATGCGTTTGATCGAGATTCGCCAAACCATTTTGGGTATGCACATGTGGAACAGAATGTTCAATGGTAATTCCTATAGACATGCAATAATTTTTAAATGCTTGAGATTGAAATTCCCAACATTATCAAGACGGATGGTCTTGATTGGGTTGTCGAGGAATTGTGCTCTTAACTTAATGATTTGCGCTAAAAGTCTAGCAAATGCAACATTGCGGGTCGAAAGCAAACAAACATGTGACCACCTAGTTGATGCATCTATCAAAACCATGAAATATCTAAATGGTCCACAAGTGAGGATGAATAGGTCCACATATGTCTCCCTGAATGCGTTCTAAGAAAATTGGGGATTCCACAACAATTTTACTTGGGGATGGTTTAACTATCAATTTACCTTGAGAACAACTAGCATAATTATAATCACCAAATTTGAAAATATTTTGTGACTCCTTAAAGGATGTCCATGCGAATTATTAATTATTCTTCGCATCATTGATGATCCTGGATGACCAAGCCGGTCATGCCATAAAATGAATGTCGTTGGATCATTAATTTTCTTATTTAAGACGACATTCGTTTCGACATGCCTTATATGAGTAAAATATAATCCAGAGGATAAAGTTTGGAAATTTTTCTAACACTTCTTTTTTCCCATTTGAAACCAATGTGACATAGAGAAATTCTCTATTATTTTCGTTCATGGTTTCAATGTGATATCCATTTTGTCGAATATCTTTAAAGTGAGTAAATTCCTTCGGATTTTTCGTAGTATAAGGCATTGTCAACATGAATTGTTGTTCCCCCAGGCAACATAATATTTGCTCTTCCGAGCCATTAATCAAATTGGAGATGCCAGATATTGTTTGAACATTAGCATCGCTAAGTTCAAATTGGAGAAATATTCTCTATTTTTAAGAATTGTGTGCGTTGTAGCACAATCAAGAAGGCACATATCGCTCTTATTTGGTTCATGACTTGAACGCATGATTTGTTGATCCATCTGGACAAATAATATTTGACAAATCGAAAAAGAGTCATGATAATATTCATAATATTTTGCCTTTGATTTTAAAGGCATGGTAAAGGTCACAAAAATACTCGGGCATATATATGACAATATTTAGGCAAAATAGCCTTTCATATATGACTAAAAAATGTCACAATTATGAGCGTCATTGTCAATAATTATTTGCCCTTTGTAGTGGTGCACCACTTTTATTCCAAAATTTGGTGGAATTGTCAATACGACCTTTACCCGATATTTTCACCTTTTCCACGTCCATAAATTTATTGCGATCATGATCATTATATGCAACATATGCTTCTTAATTTGAAGCTGAACTAATTGACGGGAGTGATATTATATTTATAATATCTCATCATTTTACTCAAACTACCATGAGACAAGAAATCAATCCTTAATATTTATTGGATTGACGTGCGCACTCGATAATTTGTTGCAAGAATACATCGAGGCGAGCCACGTGGCTTTTATTTGTCTCATCAGTCATATTTCGCATAGCCTCAATATAGAGGTAATTGAAATTGCGAATAATAAATGATATTTGATCGATATAAATTTTTGTAGCATGAGACCCAAATTTCGCTCATTTTGAGCCTTTTGGAGCATTACCCTTTTGGTATGTATAACTCCATAAGGTGAAAATATATATAAAGTGAAGTATTCACTTTTCAAATCTCCAAAGAGAAATTGACGAATGATTATGTATAACACACACCTTGCATAGAATTATCATGACAAGAATTATAATAAGGTAACAAATGCAAACTATGGTTGAAAAGAATTTTGAAAATAAATTTAATATAAAAGAGTTTTCCCTTTATGTAAAAACATAACATATGATTAAATATATGTTCACAACTTGATTATTAGTATGCAAAATGTATTACTTGTATGAGTTGGTGGGACAACCTCCAGGTTGGGTGGTGAGACGAAGTCTACTTAAAAACCATGCCACCTCGAACGGATAACCCGTCTCCCTTTCAATGTTTAGCTTTACCGGGGACAAGGCTTACCCACTATCAACCCAAACTCATAACACTATTTGCAATATAAAAAATCAAGAATAGAGCATAATTAATCGTTTGTAGTATAGCGAGAACACTAGTTATGTCACATATTGATTTTTGATTTCTGATGTAGAAGATCGTACAAGACGCAACTACAGAGCATACTTTCGCAATCGGTGACGTTATAATGGTATATGAATAAAATATGCATATAGAAGTTATGCATGTAATAAAAGGAAACAACCATGGTAATTTAGAAATAAATTGAACTTATTTAAATAACAAAAGTTATACCTTCTTAGCTTTTTCTCCTTAACAAGCCTTCTTGAACTTCAAGATCTCCTTAATGCTAGAGCAAGCTCGTGCTGATAACGTGTTGTAAAATAAATTGGAACTTGCTAAGAGTTAGATAAGGAAATAGAAGACTAAGAACTTCTATTACTACAAACTACTACTACAAAGGAGAAGAGAAGAAATGAGATAGTTGGAATGAGAAGTTTTCATTCAACTTTGGTGTGTTTTTACAATGAGGTTGGCACCCTTTATATAGGCCCTTTGGTGATGATGATAAATGTACTTAGACAATGTTTACAAGTAATACATACATCACATGTCATACAACTCTTCACAAGCAACATTGACAATACATGGAATAATGAGTACATTTGATATGGATACAAGTAAGGGCCATGCTTGATACTACCACTCAATGTAAGAACCATGCTTGACAATGATTAGTCATACAAAATCTTGATCAATTGTTCATCCATATCATAACAATATATATATATATATATATATATATATATATATATATATATATATATATATATATATATATATATATATATATATATACTATAAGCCCGTTTGGGCCTCACATTGCCTGTTGGGCTTCAATCAGGTGAGATGGGCCGCTTGTTTTTTGTCAAATAGAGTCGGTGTCTCGTTGTCTAATAAAATGTCGTCCTCGAGATTCGTTTAGGGAAAACCGAATATAGCCGTTGGAAGAACAGGGTTCTTAAAAGTAATCAAACCCTTGGATCTGCGCAGACGAGGAGAAGGGGATTTTTCGGTTTTCTGATTTCCTCCCTTGTGAACGCGGAGGAGGAGGAGGAGGTGGAAGTTCCAGCTCGTAGGCGACGGCGCCGATTCGGCGGACGACGGTGACGAACGGCGAAGCTTGAGGTAAACTAGATCTGTCGCTGCGCCGCGGCGGCGATGGAGCTTTAGATTGGTCAATATCTGATTGCTCTGTGTGGTAATTTTGCTGTTTCTAACTAATCTGCTCAATCTATAGTCTGAAACCTAATTTGTAAATGTTGAGAAGATATGCATAATCGAACTAGGTTTGGTCCTTAGGGTTTCGATCGGTAAATGTTACCTATCGGTAAATGTTACCTATCAATCAAACTATTTACCAATGAGAAGAGAGAAGTTGATGATCTAGATTCTATGCAGATTGTTTATGCATCTCAAATTTTAACACGTGATTTGAATTTAAGTTTCGTCTTTGGGTTATGAAAAACTCCATATTTCATATTGTAGAAGGGTGCCTCATACATGTAGACTTCGAGTTTTGCCTATAACGGACATCTCCCAACCATTTCTCCTTGTTTTTACCTTGATTTTTACATTAATTCCTTGTGTTTCACGGGTCATTTACTCATTTTATATGTTGTATTTCCATGGCCCCAATGGTGTTGATTGGAATAGTTGCAAATACACTAGGGCAATGTGCAGCTAGTGCATAATTAGTACAATGTGGATGCTGGGATGGTATGCATTGGGAGATACCTTACCTAGAGTAAAATTAATATGAAGAGGTGTTAGTTGTCTTGAACACCAGGGGCACTTTTTATTATATTTTTACATATTTTCTTGAATTCAATTCTTTCAATTTTTCTTAAGCATTTTCAATAGCCTTACCGGAAAATGAGCTTACTCAATTGTGAAATGTTGGTCATAAATTTAACCCATAAACAATGTCTACCTTGCCCGGGGGTAAATTGTGGTAGTTAGTATTGATCCTGTAACAAGCCATACGTGAAAGTAAATATTAAGCATTGAGGAGGCCATAATTTATACTAACATAGTTTCTTGTATTTGAAATTTGAAATTTTAAGGTTTATATAGTTATCTATTTTTCATGTATTTTAGTCCTTCAGACTTTTTTTTTTTCTAAAGAGTTCTATTTTGTAAATTATATTTGTACCTTTAAAGATTATATTTTAGTGTCTCCTTTGCAAAAATAAGGCTTAATCCATTGTGAAATGATGGTCATAAATTAAAGCCTCTAGCTTGACTAGGGTAGGCTATGATTGCAAAAATTGGCAGCCTTTTCACATACTAGATGAGAAGCCTAACAAAGTTGTCAACTCGGATTCGAATCGTAAAACTGGTTGGGGTGATTTGTTTCAAAACACTTCTAATGACTTTAAATATATATACTTGTAATATTGGTTTATACGTACAAATGAACTTCATAAATTACAAATTCCATACAAAAAGTCATTAAATTGGCAAAAACATCTTATTGAGATATATTTTGGGCATTCTTAAAGAAAGGCAAATTAAGAAAGAGAAGCAAAAAGAGGAACTATCGTGTGTACTATATGGATGAGGTGTTGGCATCTATCACGGAAACAAGTCGTCAACAACCATATCAATTGGCATCTAAACCTCAACAAAAAAAAAAAAATGGCATTTAAAGTTTCTTGGACCTAAAAATTGATATATGATATTAACATATTCCTCATATTAGTGCTCACTTCTCACATAATCAAGAACAATAGATAATCATTTTTTTTTATAAGAAAGAAACAACTTGCCCCACCATTGTTCGAATCCATGAGGCCATGACCTTATACTCCCTATTACCATACCAAACCATTAAGCCACCCAATTGGTTGGTAGAACAATTGATAATTATTGAAAGAAGTACCTCTTCTTTGTGTGTTTACTTGTGGAAAATCTTCTTCAATGCAATTCTCCAAGTCCAACCATGAAACGTCACTTAGAATAATTGAAGTTTTTTGCTCAGTAATTCATATATATGTCAGATAAGGAAATTGTATCATGATTTAATCATTTTTTCCATCTCCCTTTCCTTGCACATGTGACAAACACTAGCACATTCATTCTTTTTTGTTCCAATCTATTTTGCTTCTTTCCATGAATCTGCAACAAGATAATAATGAATTAAAAAAAATAGTTTCACATTTTCGTTTCACTTTACTTCAATGAATTATCTCTAGCATGTTGACATGTGCTTCAATTTCGCTCACAATTGGATGAAATGTGAGAAAGATTTAAGATTTTGATAGCTATGCGTGCAAATTAGGAGTCGAATCTCCAAAATTATTAGCTGCAATTTGGACATCAAATATAAGTAGTGCATAACTAAATAAAGAAATGAGGACACAAACTTATGAACTTAATTATTTAATAATAAATATAAACAATTCATCCAATCTGTCTGCTTTTTGTCCATTGTTTGCTTTGCAATCTCTCTTGAAAATATCTCTACAACTTTTTTAAACATTGTCATTTCTTCATCAACCACCACTCTCTCTGCTATAATGGGAAATTGGGAACCAATCTACCAAGGTATCATACAATATATCTTCTTTCCACATGTTTCAAATTCTTGACAATGGTTTCCTTCGCATGATCCATAGCCTTATAAACATATCCCATGGGAGGTTTAGCATCATAATCAATCCACCAATCTTAACACATTCAAAAGTGGCAGACACGATGCACATTTCAAACAATACTTGGGGGAATTCCAAAATCTAGAATCAGTTAAAATTAAGTCTCGCACATATAACCCTCTTCCCTTTTCTTTTCATATGGCGATGTTTGTCATTCTTCTGATGCAAATAAAGACACTATGCCTTTCCTTTGTTCAAGCACACTTGTCATTGTCGAATAACTCATGGCAAAACGTATGACTGTAGACCTAACCAAGTCACTACCTTTGGTGAACTTCCTCATCAACTGCAAAACCCAACTGTGGTTGTAGATATAGATCGTGAGCTTCCTACATTTTTTATCGCTGCTTCACGTTGAGGTCTTCTCGATATCCTTTATAATTTACGCCAAGACAATAAGCAACGCTTAATTGTGCTTTCTCTTCGCTATTAACATATCTCCGACACTCACATAGTTCGCTGCCTCATCAATGATTACTTGAATTAAACCCTAAACCCTAAACCCCAATTTCTTTAACTATCTCATCCAATAAAGAGAACAAAAGTTCCTCGTCCTTGATTGCTTTCATAGAATCAACAAACTTGAGAGTTACAGTTCATTTGAGGCTATTCGTCAAAAAGTTAATTAGTGTTCTGCCTTTTACACCAGTCCAACCATCTGACATTAAACTGCACCCCATTTTCTTCCACACATCTCGAAACTCTTGCAGAGGTCATTGACATACTTCACCTCTTATTTCAAAAAAGGAACCCTCAAACTCATGATAACTGCTTGAAACCCAACCTAAAAGTGGTGAGAGATTGGACCATGTCTTGAAAGAAAAAAAATCTTTTGTCACATTAAATGTGATATTGTTGTAATAGAAGAATCTTACAATCTTCCATGCAACTCTCTCCCTATCAACTTTTTTCAATGTTCATTAAGAGATGTTTGTTTGGCTTTCTTACTAGATATTAGATCAATTCCTCCACGGTTTCCAACACTTCAACCACCCACATCTCTTTTACAAGTAGGAGCATCAACATCAATGAAATTGTGTTCCCCTTCCAAATCAAACATCTCATCACTTTGTGGATGGCGTAGGAAAAACAAACTCTCAATGAATATTGGAAGAAGAGTGATGGAGAGAAAGTTGCAAGGAAGATTGCAAGATTCTTCTATTGCCATAACATCGCATTTAACGTGCCAAAATATTTTCTTTCAAGACATGGTTCAATGTGTTACGCTCACCACTTTTTGGCCGAGTTTCAAGCCATCCGGTTATCATGAGTTAAGGATTTCTCTTTTCAAAGAAGAGGTAGAGTATTTCAATGACCTAATGCAAGAGTTTTTAGATGAGTGAAAGAAAATTGAGTGCAATTTATCAATGTTGAATGGTTGGACAGATCTAACAGGCAAGACATTGATTAACTTTTTGGTGAATACCCCTAAATGAACTGTATTTCTCAAGGTTGTCGATGCTACGAAAGATGTGAAGGACGAGGAACATTTGTTTTCTTTATTGGATGAGATAGTTGAAGAAATTGGAGAAGAAAATATAATTCAAGTAACCACTGATAGGGCAATGAACTATGTGATGGTTGGACTGATCTAACAGGCAAGACATTGATTAACTTTTTGGTGAATACCCCTAAATGAACTGTATTTCTCAAGGTTGTCGATGCTACGAAAGTCGTGAAGGACGAGGAACATTTGTTTTCTTTATTGGATGAGATAGTTGAAGAAATTGGAGAAGAAAATATAATTCAAGTAACCACTGATAGGGCAATGAACTATGTGAGTGCGGGAGACATATTGATGGTAAAGCGTAAGCATTTATTTTGGATACCATGCGTTGCTCATTGTCTTGATTTAATTCTAGAAGATATAGAGAAGATTTACACACCAAGTAGTGATCAGAAAAATGTAGGAAGCTCCCGGTCTACATCTACAATCACAATTGGGTTTTGCAGTTGATGAGGAAGTTCACCAAACCAAAGGTAGTGACTTGGTTAAGTCTGCAGTCACAAGTTTTGGCACCAGTTATTTGACAATGAGAAGTGTGTTTGAACAAAGGAAAAATTTAGTGACTTTATTTGCATAAGAAGAATGACAAACATTGTCATATGCAGAGGAAAAGAGAGGTTAGAGTCGCTAGACATTCGACACTTAATTTTAGCTGATTCTAGTAGACTCCCCAAAGTATTGTTTGAATTGTACTATGCCTGACACTTGTGAATGTGCTACGATTGGTGGATTCTAGTGTTAAACCTACCACGGGATATGTTTATGATCGTGCGAAGAAAACCATTGAAAGAAGATATATGGCAATTTGGACCATAATTGAAGCACGATGGAATAAACAGTTGCGTCGGCTTTGCATGTGGTAGGATTTTTCTTAAACCCAAATTTCCAATAGAACGATTCTCACTACTACAAAGAGAGTGGTGGTAGATAAAGAAATGACAATGTTTAAAACAGTCAAAGGCATGTTTTCAAGAGAGATTGAAACCTATAAAGGGACAAAAAGCAACTAGTTATGATGAGTTATTTATATTTATTATTAAATAATTAAGTTTATTAGTTAAGTCCTTTTTTTTTTCTTTGGCAATCATGTCCTCATTTCTTCATTTAGTTATTGACTACTTATATTTGATGCCATAGCTTGGGAGATTCGACTCCTTTTCTGCATGTATGGCTATCAAAATCTTCAATCTTTCTTACTTCGATTGTGAGTGAAATTGGAAAACATTTCAGCATGTAATAATTACTTAATTCGTTGAAGTTAAGTGAATCGAAAATATGAAACTATTTTTTATTTTTATTATTATCTTTGTTGTTGTAGATTCATGGAAAAAAACGTAATAGATTGGAACAAAAATGATTGAATGCTCTTGTGTTTGTCACATGCACAAGGAAAGTAAGATGATCCAATTTCTTTATCTGACATGGAGTCCAATGATGAATGAAACTTCAGTTCTTCAAAGTGTTGTTTCATGGTTGGACAAGTAAACACACAAAAAAGAGGTACTTCTTTCGATGATTATTTGAAGCAATGGTTCTTCATTATTTGAGAAGTGAGTACTAATACAACAACAGCATAGCCTCCATCCCAAATTAATTGGGGTCGGCTACATAGATCAAACTCTTCCATTGTGCTCGATTTTGAGTAAGGTATTAATATCAATTATCTATCAATTTTTAGGTCCAAGAAACTTTAGATGCCAATTAATATTGTTGCTGACTTGTTGTTTCCATGATAGAACCAACACCTCATCCATCTGCACACAAAAGAGAACTTCCAACGAATCAAATATAGCGCACACGAAATTTCTTCTTTTTTGCTTCTCTTTCTTAATTTGTCTTTTTTCAAGAATACTCAAATTAGATCTCATATAGATGTTTTTGCCAATTTAATGACTTTTTGTATTGAATTTGTAATTTATGGAGTTCTTTTTTTTCTTATAAATCAATATTACAAGTTTATATATATATATATATATATATATATATATATATATATATATATATATAAAGTCATTTAAAGGAGATTTGAAAGAATCGAATTTTTTTAAGATTTACGATTTGATTCACAAACCACTTCAACCGATTTTACGATTCGATTCCGAGTTTGATAACTTTGGTTTTAAACGTTATAGTTATAGACAACCTTATGAGAATATATTTATGTGTCCCTAGTTTAAAATGAGGCTTACTCCAATGTGAAAGTATGGTCACGAATGGAACCCAAAAAAAGGCCACTAGACTTTCTACCTTGACAGGGGGTATACTATGGTTGTGTAAGTTGCCTTTCACAAACTAAACATGGAAGAGAACTTTAAGTATCAAGGAGCGCCTTCGTGTGTTTGAAACCTTGAGATTTTCCCTAATATTGTCAATTTTACACATTATGGAAAAGATTTACCTACCTTATTTCAGTTGTTTTCATAATGCGTGTCGTTAGTGCCAAAGTAACTCTGGCCATCATCAATAACAACCTCTATCTAGGCAATCAGTAAAGTAAAGCCATACCAATTGGTGGTTCTTTCCCAAACCAAATATGGAAGTTAACTTTGTGCATGTGGCACCTTTATTTGTATGTAGCATTGTGTATTTTACTTTAATTTGAAATAACTGTGTTAATTTCAAAATGATGAAGTTATGTTACTACTAAATAACGCTTACTCCATTATGATCTTTGGCGGTGTCACAAGTGAACGACGTCAAAATAGTAATAGTGACACCAACTGGTGTTAGTGTCGAATATCAAACCTCAGGGACGGATTAAACTAATTAAATTTTAGATCGACAATAAAGTTACGTACCAAGAATTTTGTGTTTTGAAAACTTAATTAAATGCAAAATTAATTAAACAACAAAAATTAAATCGGATCTTAATCAATGGAGAAAATTGCTAATAAATTAATTAGCTTCACCTAGGTTGTAATAGCCTTGTCTTAACTTCATTTGATTGCATTTCCAGTTGTGTTAAATTAGACGAATTCCACACTAAATCACCGCATCACACTATAGTGGCGATGAGGATCCTAATGCTACACTCGAACTCCACCAATCAATGAGAATAGCACAAGTGCAACAAAGCATTATATTCCAAATTCAATTTCCTCCCTAGTCAATGGCCATGTGTTAATGTGTCGTATGTTTTAGGGTTGTGTTGCCCATATCTGGATTGAAAGCTCTACGGTCATAGTTACCATCAAGGTGTTAATAGCATTCAATGTAGGAACAACACAAATTGAAAAGAACAATTAAACTTCATTAATAATCAAGGCTTTCAAACTCGAGATCCATTGATCCTTAGGAAACGGAGTTTTAGCCCATAACTAGGCTTGAAACCAAAGAATTTATGTCAAGAATACATAGAATCGAACCTTCAAATTGAATGCAAGATCAAAAGAATTGATCCAATGTGCTAGCCTTCGAAGTGTTTTCCCCTAAAACAAAGATAAAAAGTAACCCTAATCTAATCTCTATTTATACTAATACACCTAAAACCCCAAAATTCGTTCAAATCAACAAAATCCCATAAAATATCTGGAATTCTAGTTTGATGTCGTGGTATATGCGAGGGTGATTCCATAGATGGCGCTGGGCAATACCGTGGATTTCTTCTTGCGGGCGGTATGGAGACACTTCCCTTCTAGTCAAGACGTACATTTGTCATAGCAGGTGCCTAGGGCTTCCTTTCCATGGCGGTGGTCACGATGGTGGGGGTAGAACTCATTTCATCACTCAAACAATACTCCAAACTGCAACACTTCACGTTTTCCCTACTTTTGCTTCTAATTCACCAACCGGCTTCCAAAGAACAAAATAAAAGTATAAGTGTACTTTTGATGCATTTTGGGGCCTTTAAACGCACGATTTGCTGGACAAAACATATCACAAATCTAGACTCATCAACCTTTTCACAAAATACACATGGAAGTAAACCTTAAGCATTGAGGAGACTATTGTTTATTCTAATATAGTTTTTTGTGTTTAAAATCTTGAAGTTTATACAAATACTTATTTTCCTACGTTTAAATCCTTCAGGTTTTTTTCTAAAGAATTCTATTTGAAAATTATAAAATACTTTTAAAGATTATATTTTAGTGGCCTAATATAAGAGGCTTGCTCCATCGTGAAATGTTGGTCATAAATTACAGTCTATACCTTAACAAAGAGTTTACTATGGTTGTAAACATTGACCATTTTACAAAACAAACATGGGAGTAAATGTTAAGCATTGAGGAGAGTCAAAACCTTTATTTATATTAACATATTTTTATGACTATGAGTCGACGTTCTTGTTGCAATGAAACAAATGGTTTACTATGGTTGTAAACGTTGACCATGTTACAAACCAAAAATGGGAGTAAATGTTAAGCATTGAGGAGAGTCTAGACCTTTTATTTATATTAACATATTTTCATGACTATGAGTCGACGTTCTTGTTGCAATGAAGAGTTGATCCATTGTCTAGGAGCTAATAAGTCTCTACCTTAACAAAGGTTATAATGTGGTTCTTAGCACTGATCATTTTACATACTGTCACAGGAGTAAATGTTAAGCATGGAGGAGAGTCAATACCTTTTATTTATGGAAAATACTAAAATGACAATTAGTAAGTCACACTCCAACACACATTGGCCCACAAGAGCCCTCCATGTAGCTTCAACCCGTGTGTTATACATCGGGATCTGTGTGTACCCGCATCTCGAGGTGGGCATCGGTGGCTCTTGTGAACCAATGGGTATGAGTCGGCATCTCGAGGTGGGCATCGGTGGCTGTGTCGTTGTAGCACTTACCTTGACAAAGGGTATAATGTGGTTCTAAGCATTGACCATTTTACAGACTAAACATAGGAGTAAATGTTAAGCATTGAGGAGAGTCAAGACCTTTATTTATGGAAAATACTAAAATGACAATGAGTAAGCACACCCCAGCACACATTAGCCCATAAGAGCCCTCTATACGGCTTAGACCTGTGTGTTATGCATCGGGATCTGTGTATGCCTGCATCTTGAGGTGGGCATCAATGGCTCTTGTGAACCAATGTGCGTTGAGGCGTGACTTCCCATTGTCATTGTAGCACTTATCTTATTTATATTAACATATTATCATGACTATGAGTCGGCGTCCTTGTTGCAATGAAGAGTTGCTTCATTGAATAGGAGCTCATAAGTTGACCCAATAATAGACTTTGCATAGGATGAAGATAAGGCTGTATGGATGAACTAATGATTTGCGCAAGTAATTTTGTTGTAGAGCGTTTTGGGTGGTACTTTTTATTATGTCTATCTTGTGAAACAAAGTTATTTTTTGTTTTTATAAAAATCTTGTTTTTTTGGGAGAGCTTTGCCCTTTAGTGGGCCGACCCAGCTCGAGCCCGGAGTTGTTGGTGAAGTCCGAATACCGGGTGGTCTAAACAAAAAAAGTCATTTTTTTTTTCAAAACGAATGCATTTTATTTTAGAAATCTATTCTTTTAAACTATTTTCTTAAAATCTTCTAGAGAAAGCTAATTCTGTTAATATTCTTTTTTTCCCTGATGAACCTCTTCTCTTAAACTAATTTTCTGTATTTGTCTATTTGTAAATTGTTATTTATAATATTTTGACCTTATGATGTTATTAACTTATATGTCCAAAATTTTGGGATTAACTCTGCCCAAAAACTTAATATTTATCTTATATTTTTGAAGCATTATTTGGAGTGTCTACTTCTCCAACCAATTTTTATAAGTTGACATGCTTTTTAAATGGTTAGGTTGTACCAAGGAACAAGTTCTTGGTTGGCATGTTTCTGCATATTTTTGTGATCTAAGTAATTGAAGATTCGAAGATTTGTGAGGAGTCGACTAGAATTGTCTAGTTCCTAATATGTGAAATTGAAATTTATTGAATTCAGGCGGTTCTGTATGTACTACTACTATTGATCACAATGTCTATTTTGCCGTGCATGTTTACTTCGTCCCCTTTTAGGGCTTTTATTGTTTAATTAGTAGTGTTGACCCCAATTAATTTGGGACTAAGGCTATGTTGTTGATTGTTTAATTAGTAGTGGAATTTGAAGATGGAAGTTTAGAAATTAGGCTCATGGCTAAAAGCATTAAAAAATCTTAGGGTCGTGCCTGCTAAATGCAGTAAATAGTAGAGATTTTACTTCTTCAGGATGGAAGTCTTTCTTTATATATTCTTTGCTAGTTCCAGTTATTTTTGTCTAAACTGATTTCTTTGTTCTTGAAAGAAATTAAACATACGACTAGTTTATCATTAAAAATTTTCTCTGGAAAATACTTGAGTTTGTTAAATAGTTTATTAATTAGGAAGTGAATATGGGCTCTGGAAACATTTTCTCTTTGATAATAGTTTTTTATGAGCTGAAGAAATTAAACACATTACTAGTCTAAGTAAAATCACTAGGACAACAGCCAACCTAACTTGCAACATAATTGTTATTTTTTAATGCATCTATTTAATGTTTATGTCCCATGACTCCCTTTTGATAATTTTTTGATATCCTTTGTGGGTAATCGTCAAGTGTTGCAAAAGCATCAATTTGAGATGCATATTACTTGTTTCTTGTACGATTGAAAAAATTATGTAAAATGCTGCTGTGGTTGGATGCAGGACAAAACTTATCTAGAAATATTTGAGTTTAGGAAAAGTTTCTTTTACTTCCAATAGTCTCCTAGATGTGAATCATCATGAGAATAGGCTGATATAGTAAAATAGTTTTGCCGAAAAGACATGATAGATAATATATTTAAACAGGATCAACAGATGCTATCGTATCTTTTAAATTTGGCATGCTCGTTGTGACTGAATATCCATAAATTGAGATGGCTTATGTATGCCAGGTTTGGACAATATCTTATTTGGTATTCTCTACATAAACATTCTTGTTTGAAAAGCACTCAAAGAAAATCCCACTGATGCTTCTTTCTCATCAAGCTTTTATATCCACCATTGCATAAAAAAGTGTTCATTTTGAAGGATGAGCAAATCTTTCTTTTGGAGTTTTTGTTCATGAAATTATTTACATCTCCTTATTGCTTCACATGCTATTATTTTATCTAAACATCTCTAATACTCTTTTCACATACCCCCCATTTCATACGTTGGAGATGGGCTTCTAAAGGCAAACAGTGCATTTCTTCTTTTCTTTTTGTGTTCCTGCTTCAGTTTTTTCTTCTTGAAGTAATATTTTGATCAATTATCCCTTTTGTACAAAGGAATAAAATTTTGAAGGTGTTGATATATGTCAATCATCAATATACAGTTTAAGCTTGCTGTTTAAAAACTTGCTAGTTCTACAAAGTAAGAAATTTGTGGTCTAGCGCACGAATTAGCAATTGTTCCCATGTTGGTTGATCCTTCTAGACTTAAGGTTAGTTGTCCTTGCACTTATCAGATTTAAATTGCCAGTTGTCACTAATTAAATAAGTCGGAGAATTCTTCTCTGGTAAAAAGTTGATTGGCCCATTAAATTTTGCTTGTATGAGAATTATACCTTTCAATTTTATGGCATGTGACATGTGTTTAGAGCTTTCTTGTTTTTGGAAAATTATACCTTTCGATTTTATGCCTGATGACTTGTGTGGTCGTGGAACGGAAATCAATCTACCATTCCGTAGTCCTCCCTATTCTTACTATTTTGCATTGCTACTTTTGCTCTGGAAATCGCATGGCTAAACTTTTGTTTCTTTCTCCATTTTTCCTATCCATCTGGTTGTTATTGGTGCAGCTTTTAGATATTAGATTTATATCTTGTGATTAAATTAATGCATTTCAAGCTTTCCTTCAAGTTCCATGTTAACATATGTCCAAGTTGGATTTTTCTGTTGATAATGTATTCTGGTTGAGACTGAACCTCCTATTGAATCGCTACCAGTAGTTGCTGAATAGATATGATTCTAATGATGAAATTAATAGAGATTACTCCAAGTTTTTGAATTATTATTCAGCTCTTATCGATCAAACCAGAATCATAGCAGTATATTGATGAGAATTCTCAACCTCTTAGATACAGCTTTAGTTACCATCATTTGAATTGTTTTTGGCTTTGTGATTTATTGAATATTGTTTCATTGGAATTAAAGTTCACTTACTTGACGAATATCCTTGGCCGCTATCAGCTATTTCCTCTTCATACTTAACATTAAAAATTCTCTTTCACTTTAGAGACCTCTTAATGTACAACCTTTCTCTATTAGTTTGGCAATGGAACCGAATATGAATTGTTATTTTGTAGGCGTCATTTACAATTTTGACTTTGCTTCCATTAACGTGGTAGTTAGGAGAACTCCCACATTTGGACATCACTAGGTGTTGGAGAGAAGGTATAGATATGGTAGAGGCGAAAACCAGTAGTACAACAACACAATGGTGGAGAAGAATTAATCAGATTGATGTAGAATTAGAATTAGATTAGAGAGATGAATCATAGAAGATGATTAGTGAGTACCCTTGAAACGCATATTCAACAGGTTGGAACAGAGCGTGCAGTTATTGTGAGAACACAAGCACCCTATGAGTCTGACTATTAACATTATTGAATAACCTGATCGTGTATGAAATACAACTGAAGGTTTGTTTTACAACAAGTAGGTAAATTTAGTGTTGATTTATAAGTGTTGGCAACGAGCCATTCGCTAAAAGAGTTGTGCTTTCGAATTTTCTATGCAATGTTCTAAACTTTATCTTCTATTTTTCCTATATATGGGTAGTACTCCTTAGGACATATATATCATGCCCAAATTTTGTGGCTTTTGATCTTAAATAAACAATTTGATTAAATCTTAATAACTCAATGAGGTTTATGAGCTTATATGCACCTCTGAGGAAGTATATATATCTGTGTGGTAAAACTTTGTGCTAGCGGCATTTGTTTGTTGTGTTTCCCACCCTACTATGTTGCACTATCTCTAACAACCAATTCGTAGTTCAATGGTTTTGTATGTGAGGTTGAGGGGTTCAATGTAACCCGTGTACAATTTTGAGAGGTAAGTTTATAAAAAGAAATAAAATTATGTTTGTCTTCCTCTATACTATTGGTTTGGTGTTCAAGGTCTGGTGGAGATTTTAGAAATTGCATTCTTAATTTTCCATAATGGTGCTTTCAAAGGGTTGACAAAGAAATGGACATCATAACATAAACCAAAAAAATAGAAAAGGTCGAGATGGGTTCAATTGTTAGTGGTTGTATTATATTATCTTAGTTTCTTTTGAGTTATGGGGTTGATTGGGTCACCTCACGGGATTACTCGAAGGAAAATAAGGTGGGGATAGAAAAGGTTCAAATATCCATAGTTAAAAAGAAAATCCCATGATTGTGCATTTAGAGACGAAAAGCGATGAAAATAACTTGCCTACTTTTTCCTCTTTTCATGGTTTGTTTTTGGTATGAATGTGAAAATCTACTTTAGGAACTTTATAGCGCAAAAACAAATTCTTGAATAGTTGGCGGGTATGGTCTATATGAGAAGGCCCCCCTATCACAATGATTTCTTTGAATTATTTTCTTATTTTTATTGATGTTCGCTAAAGAAGGATGCGATGATGAAATTGTGTGGCACTTTGATATATTAATCAGGTAACTTCTCTGTTAAATCTGCTTATAAACTTGTTGTATCCATGGATAAGAATGGCTATGGGGGAGGCCCGCTACAGGGAGATTCGAGTTCAAATGGCTCCATCTCTCGAAACTGGAAGACATTGTAGACATTGTAAGGGCCCCTCGCAAGGTTAAGCTCTTTCTTTGGCGTTGTATTCATGATGTTCTCCCTAACAAGAAGGCCTTGTGGACACGACAGATTACTTACAACGCATCTCCCACCTCCTTTTCTACTGTGAGAAAGCCAAGGCTTTATGGTTTACTTAACCAAGGTAGCTGCCAAAGGGTTACGCAGTATACACCGATGGCGCTAGGAACCTCAGCAATAAAGGTTGAAGCCCCTCCCCATGCAATAAACGCGAAACCAAGGGAGCTGCCAGAGGGTTACACGTTATACACCGATGGTGCTAGGAACCTCAGCAATGGTGAAACTAGCATCGGTTGGGTTTTGGTAAAATGATAATATAACACACTTTGGGTGCACGTTTGGAATTCATATTTTATTTTTTAGCTTATTTATTGTGTTTTGTTAGATGAGGGGCTCACGCATAAGGAGACAAGAAAGAGTTATAAATAGGTTAAAAGACAAAGTTTGTGCCTCAAGTATGCACCCAAAGTGTGTTAGATTATCATTTTCCTTGGTCAATAGGGCAGACACGACAATCAGGGTGTGATCATGTTGGTTGGGAGTGTCATCTTCGACCACTGTTGCAGAATGCTGGGCAATCAAGTGCGCGCCGCAGAAGTGTCTAGGAGTTCAAGAGATGAGAAGAGTCTGTTCAGATGCTAAGATTGTCATCGATTCTATTAATAGCTCGGAACCACACTGTTCTGAAATTGATCCCATTGTTTTTTTATGTAAAACAACTTGTTAGAGGTAGAACCCCTTTTGATTTTTGTTATATCGCTTGGGAGCACAATGAATGTGCCCATGTTCTTGCTCAGCGAGCGCTGAGGGAACAACGTAACTGTACTTGGGATGTGTTTTCCCATCCAGATGTTTTTTCTGGATTTATGGAATGCTTAACCATCTTTCTTGAAAAGAAAAATGTATATGATAGTAACATTAGATATGTTAGATTACTTGTATTCAAAGGGTAGAGACTTAAGAGTTGAGACCTTGTTGATCATCATGATCAATTACAAGGAAAGTATAAGTAGAGGGAGTGAAACAAGTTAGGTCAAATGAGACAATAAATGATCACATATACACAAGATCATGGCCCTGTGCAAGGATGGCACGATATCAGTATACATTGTTTCCTATAGTTCATTTGCCTCTATGTCTATTCATATCTCAAATAAATATGTGCCTAACTTCCTCACCAACTTACTAGCCCAATAGTTTGAAATAAATTGCGTAGATGATCCCATCTTCAAATTCTTTTGCCAACTAAGTGGATGGTTGACAGGTTTGGTATGAGATTATTTTGGGTAAGAGGTGGGAGTTGGAGCCTCATAGTGAGCGGTAAGTTGTAGTAGTTTTTTGTTTTGTTTTGTTTTGTTTTTTTTTTTTTTTTTGGAGAGGATAAGTTGTAGTTTTACTTCTCTAACATCAGCAATATTTTTTTTTTTAAATAACGCCAGCAATATTAAACCTAAAGAGGTAAAAACCTAATGGTAATGGCGAAAGCATGACTATGCGGATTAGGCGCATAGTTCCTAGTTCGATTCCTCACAATAGCCAAATGTTGAGCCACTGGTGGTCATTTTTTGCAATCTCATATCTCATGAGGCTAGTCAAACATGTGTCTAAATACCCATAGTTAATCAAAATAAATAGGTAAAATTTATCATTTGGTCCTTAAACTTTGTGACTTTTATGTTTTTGGTCCCCTAAACTTTTATTATTATACATTGGTTCATGAACTTTCACAAAAATTTACATTTAATCCTTCTACCATTAAAGTGTTAAATTCCACCGACGTGGGTAACAAAAGTGTCACGTGATTAGTCGAGAAAAGTAAAGTGGTTTCTATTACTGAACCGAACAACTTACATCGACCAACAAAAGTCGAAAAAAAATTAATTTCCTCCAAAAACATAAAAAACTTAAAATTCAGGGACAAAAAACATAAACTTAAAAGTTCAGGAACAAAATGTACAACAATGAAAGTTCAAGGACCAAATGTATACTAATGAAAGTTCAAGGCCTAAAAGCATAAAAGACTAAAAGTTCGAAGACCAAAAAATATGTTTTGTTAAATAAATAAATAACATCATAAATCTCAAAATCTCGAGGCATAATGAAAAGGAAAATAATATGGTGACATTCTCCATTATACAAATCAGTCGCACGACACACGTGGCGCACACATGTTCAACTTTTATTAGCGGTGTGCCCCACCAACAACCACTTAAAATTGAACATGTATATTGGTGCAACCGGTTTGTATCCCTAAAAATGTCACCAAATCTTTTTTCTAATGAAAAAGCCTCTTAACAAATGTGCAGCAAATGGGTGTATAGCAGGTGAGACACCCAATTTTTCCTTCCAATTATCCACACACGTGCTTAGATATAAGGGAGATGTTAGAGTAACATACTTTGGGCACCTAGTAGACCTAAATGGGTGTCCTTCTATGTGGTACATTTCGAGTTGTGTGCTTCTTGAGATATGCAGACACACTCCTCGAGGCATATCAAATGGAGAGACACCCACTTGGACCCACTACGTGTTTAAAGTGGGTTACAAAAATATTTTCTGAAGGAATGAGATTTATTAATGTTGGAAAGCTAATGTTGGTAATATCTACTAATAATAGTGCGTCACATGGACAAAAGATTAAAAGTGGAGAGGGCAAAAGTGTAACAGGACATCAATTTTGTTTATGTAGCGCGTTGATATTGGTAGACATTACCAACATTAGCTAATCCCCTCCCTTTTCTCGTAGATATAAATCCTGACCAGTGTGGAGTTATGGGTAGGGGTGTACACGGATTGGATTCAGTCCAATTAGGGCCAATTCACAATCTAATGCAATTATTGTGGATTAAAAAATTATACTCCAATCCAGTTCAAATAATTCATCAATCCAACTCAATCCAATTTGCAAAATGCGAACCGGACTGGATCAAGTTTCACAGATTGACATTTTCCTATCCAAGAATTCATGAAATTAAACTTAATTAAATGAATCACAAAAATTATGCATATCATGATTGACAAATTTACAATGTACATCCCACAAATCTATATATAACATATTTTTCACAAATTTGTCATCACAAGAACCTTCAAAATACAATTTCTTGCATAAATAAAAATTTCATCCACAAACTCCACCATATACCTAAACAAAAGTATAAAAAAAGTGCTCATTGCAACATACAACCTATAAAAAAATGTCTGAAGTGTAATAAAAGAGGTAAAAACAAGTAAAGTTTTTGAGATACGATATAGTTTAGAGTTGATACTCTTCGAGATACTATAGTACATATAATGAGATATATATATATATATGTGTGTGTGTGTGTGTTGATGTGATAAACGAATTTGATCAGATTGTATTCGTAATTTTTAAATGTGAGATCTATAATTCAATTCAATCCAATCGAATTAGGGATTTTTCAACCTAATCTAGTTTAAGTGATCAAAAAATTGAACTACTTAATGATAATTGATAAAATTAGATCGAATTTACATAGTAGTGCAATTCATATGCACCTTGTGGGCTAAAGCGTATGGTTCCTGCGATCCATTTTTCACAGCTGGATCGGCACCAATGGGAGAGGCCCACTATAAAAGACAAATTGTACACCTCTTTTTTTCTCTTTTTGGAGCACTGACTGACAGGTCACCGTCTTCTCTTTTCCTCTGCTTCAATTATTTCCTGTTCGTGTCTCGGCTAAGCGACA
This sequence comes from Stephania japonica, assembly GCA_039657345.1. Taxonomy (NCBI): domain Eukaryota; kingdom Viridiplantae; phylum Streptophyta; class Magnoliopsida; order Ranunculales; family Menispermaceae; genus Stephania; species Stephania japonica. Next base: position 43,106,841 of record CM077560.1, on the reverse strand, counting down.
CCTCATCATCGGCCCCACCTATATTTCTTCTGATCTTTTGTCAGTCTTCACTCTTGACTGTATTAGTATTTGATGGGTCATGCGGAGTGACCGTTTATTGACTGTGGGGTTAACTAGGGACAGATCAGTAACTATTTGAACTCTAGAGATTAAATAAAAGAATTTTGTAGAGATGTGCAGTTGTACGCGCATCAATTCTGATGTGTATCGTACGAAAATCGATAAGTGTGTCTCTATCAGAGCACTATAACACATATAGATACTTGAGATTAATTTAAACTAAATATTTATTTGGACACTAAGAGTTTGGACTCAAAGGGAGGTTTTTGAGATTTTTGTAAATATTAAAGGAGTGTTACAAGTTATAATTTTGAAGTCATTGATTGCTTGAGGATGACTTTGAAATAAAAAATTTTTAAAAAACCCCCTAAGGGTCCGGACTCATGAGTCCAAGTAGCACTACTCTAATTTAAAATAATTTTTGATTAAGATTGAGATGCATTACTGCATCAAATAGATTGAAAGAGCACATATAGAAAATCGACGAGTCTTAAATATTTAGATTGAAAGAGCCACCACAAATAAATAAATTCAGTACTGTCAAACGTAAAATAGTCAATAAGTTGGCATTACTGCATAAAGCACCTTTAAAAAAGTTGTAAAGCTGTTACAATAATGATATGGTGAGATTTTTATTTTCATTCTATTACTATATACATTTGCTACACATTTATTGGGCTTTATCGAATCATGCATTATTGACGCATACTCCGATGTTTGTCCAATAAATCCCAAGAATTGTGTTGCAGGTGGATACGGCAGGTGGATACGAATCTCATCTAGTCCAATTAGATTTAATTTATAATTCAATTTAATTATTACAAATTAAAAAATTACAATTCAGCTGAGTCCATTTATTTTATTAGTTTACTTGATCTAATTTACTAAATACAGATCAATCAAATTATGTGGATTGGCGATCACAAAATTATTACTTTTTTTTAAGCTCATCAGAAAATTAATGCTTATAAAACTATATATAAGAGTAATATTTTAAAATTAAAATTTAGGAATAAGTAACAAAGAAAGTTGCGAAAGTACGAAAAATGATGAATACAACTTTTAGTCCAAATAAATAAATTTAAAAATTTTCTATATTCATTTACTTTATAGCATAAAATGTGTACTTAAACATGAAATAAAATAATTTATATTACAAAAAAACTTAATTATATATATATATATATATATATATATATATTTGGTCTGGAATTTAATTATATTTTGAAGTGTACACAAATAAATGATGCATGGATTACTAGCACAAATGCTAACGTCTTAATATAGTTCAAGATTTTTAAGTTTATATATTTATATATAATGTTAATATAGATAAAAGTTATTTGGACCGGATTGTGAATTGGATATGTCGATTAAAGTATGCAATCCATAATTCAATCCAATCCGTACAAATTATAACTCTTACAATTTAGTCCAATTTAATAAACTCAAATGATAAATCAAATAGAGTTAAATGAATTGAATTGGATTCACAGATTTCATGTTCACCGGGTTGCAGATATTTTGTGACAAAAAGATGTCACGGTAGCATGGCTCAAGTTATTAATATGCACATGTATTACTCCACCATGTCCTAGTCAAGAAAGATATTAGTCGGTGATCCTGGGCCCACGACTGTGACTGGAATATCCTTTAAATCCGGCATGTTTATTGGACCCAACTGAGAACGTCCATGTCATTTGAATTTTTCTCTTAAATTATAGCCAATTAACAAGTTAAAGTTCAGACGAGATAGCATTTATTAGTGCACTCCCAAATGTGTAGGTTCAGGTACTTATTTTTTTAAAGTTGTAAACATAAACTAATATATAAAGATGTATCATTGTTACAATAATAAAAAAATAAAAAAATAAAATGGCGTATCATATATACATATTATAACAATGTAAGTCCTTAGACTCCTTGCACCCAAAAAAAAAAAAAAAAAAATAAAATCACAAGGTCAAAACAAAGCTTGCGTAATCCACGACAAGAACTACTGTTTTTGTGTTAACGTGAATGTTGAAAAGGACACGCAATAGATCAAAATTCACATGAAATAATAATGTTAAATTTAATTTTTATTTTGTGATAATGTTGAATTTTAATAATAGTAACTTATATATACAATGACAACTTGGTTTCTTCTATGGTGTTGAAGTTTGCTTGTTTCTTGATTCTTTTTTAGACTACATTGAGAGAGGGAGCATGTGACTAACTCTTGTGATTTAATCCACCAATTTAAATAAAAAAAAAAAAAAACTCCAACCAAAATTAGATCGAGCAAGCACTTGAGCACAAGCCTACACTTAAAAAAAAACTTTGTTATATCATGAGAAGTGACAAACTTTTTTTTTTTTTTTTCATTTCACTTATTTATGTCTTTTAACTCTATGATGAGACGATGGGTCATGAGTCGTCACATGACATGACATGTCACCCACAGAAGATACCAGAATTCAGCAGTAACATTAAAGGAAATAAAACCAACGTGTGGTTTATTGGTATGATTCGAGTAGGGTGCACACGAATGACATTAATTTGTAGATTCGATCTAATTTAAATTAATTATCACTAATTAAATTAATTTTTTGATCTCTTTAATTGGATTGAACTAAAAAATTATTAATTCGACTGAACTGGATCAGATTATGAATCTTACATTAAAAAATTACAAATCCAATCTGATCAAGTTCGTTTAACACATCAACACATACATATATTTCATAATATGAACAATAGTAGCTTAATTAACATCAACTCAAACTATACACTCTAAACTAAAATATCTAAAATACTATACTTGTTCTTAACTTTTTTATTATATTTTCGACCTTTTTATTGTAGGTTATATGTTCAATGTACACTTTTTTTGTTCTTTTGTGAAGATGTATGGTGCAAATTTGTAGATAACACATTTATTTATGTAAGAACTTATATTTTGAAAATTATTGTGATAACAATTTTGTGAGAAATAAGTTATATATAAATTTGTAGAATGTATATTGTAAATTTATGATTAATGAGATATATAATTCTTGAAAGTCATTTGATTAAGTCTAATTTCATAAATTTTGAATAGAAAAACGTCAATCCGCAGGACTTATCCAATCCGTTCCTTATTTTACAAATTGAATTGAGTTGAATTGATGAATTATTTGAATTGAATTGGATTATAATTTTTTAATCTGCAATAATTAGATTAAATTGCGGATTGACCCAAGATTGACCCTAATTAAACTAACAAAAAATCTATTTAGACACAAGGGTCCGAACTCAAAGAGAGGTTTTTGAGATTTTTGTAAATATTAAAGGAGTGTTACAAGTTATAATTTTGAAATCATTGATTGCTTGAGGATGACTTTGAAATAAAAAAATTTCAAAAAACCCCCTAAGGGTCCGGACTCATGAGTCCAAGTAACACTACTCTTAAACTAAATCCAATTCGTATGCACCCCTAAATACGAGACGTGCCTAACTTGTAAGAGGTAGTGGACTTGCGATTTCTTTCTTATATAAATAAAAAAACGTTAAAGTAAATAGACTCGAATACCGAGCCCCAAACAAAACTTTAGAGAAAATTAATCCCACTTAACCACACCATAACCGAAAAGAAGCTCATGATGATAAACACAATGACGGTGATGCAGATGATGGGTACATCAAATTAAGATGGCCATAGCGACGACGATGATGATCATGATGATAATGGTTCATGAAATACAAAGATCAAAACATAGAAAAGAGATGAAACCAAATAAATACAGAGAAGAAGTCGAACCAAATCAAACAAACAAATTAAAAAAGCTGATCGATCACTCATCATCACATCAGTAATCCGTTACGGGCAATGGCTCGTGAGTGTGACTGATAAAGAACAACTCATACACCACTCCCGCAAGCCCACCTCCAATCAAAGGCCCGGCCCAGTAGACCCAGTGGTGGGTCCATGTCCAGCTCACCACGGCCGGCCCAAACGACACGGCTGGGTTCATCGACGCACCATCGAACGCACCACCAGCCAAAATGTTCGCGCCCACTATGAACCCAATCGCAATTGGCGCGATCGTTCCCAAACTGCCCCTCTTAGGGTCTATAGCCGTCGCGTATACCGTGTACACTAACCCGAACGTCATCACGATCTCGAACACAAACGCGTTCCACACCCCCTCCCCTGCTGACAACGCAAACGCGCTCGTAGTCTAGTCACACACCACACAAAAAAAAAAAAACCGCGTAACTGTCAATTTAACTGTCATAACGATAATAACGGTAATAACGGTAAAATGACAGTTAATTAAGTGGACGGTAGGAACTACTGTAAGCTATTGTGACTCAAATTAATTAATCTCTCCGTTTCATATTTTTTTTGTCACATTAAGTCTTATTTTTTAATTAAAAAAATTAAAAAAATATTAAATATTTTATTTTTAATTTTAACTTTATTCTATTTAATTAATGACACCACTCATTCTATTTAATTAATAACACCACTTGTCATTTGTTTTATACAATACATCTAATAAATGAAGTCACATGTGAGAGTAATATAATTTTAATGATCAGTAATTATCATCTTAATTCTTGTGCGCAAAACAAAATGTGACCGAATAAAATAGAAGGGAGGAGGAAGTGTTACGTAGCACAGACCAACGGAACATTAAAAAGTGTATTTAGGTTGCTACTGTTGGAGTTCACAGTAGTCGGTTAGTGAGAAATATGGGAAATTAAAAAGTGTATTGAGTACGTACTAGGCCGCCGGTGGAGAAGCGGAGGAGGAGGCAAGCGACGATGGAGCCGAGGAGCTGGGCGATCCAGTAGAGGATGCCGCGGAGGAGGGAGATGTTGCCGCCGATGAAGGCGCCGAAGGTGACGGCGGGGTTGACGTGGCCGCCAGAGATGTTGGCGGACACGGAGACAGCGACGAAGAGGGCGAAGGCGTGGGCGATGGCGGCGGAGATGAGGCCGGCGGGGGTGTTGGGCGCGCCGGCGGTGAGCTTGCTGAAAGCCATGCCGGAGCCTTCGCCGGCGAAGACGAAGATGAGTGTGGAGATGAACTCAGCCAGGGCCGCCTTAAGCGCCCCCGGGTGTGTCAACTCCTCCTCGTACCTACCAACCGTGATCCTAGTGATCGGCATCTTGACTTGATCGAGAAAGATCCAACGGACCAAGATTACTCTACACTCGCTCTCTTTCTCTTTCTCTCTTGATCGTCTCTTGTTCTCCACTTATAGTGCGAGAGCCTAGCCAACGAGGGTGTAGTGACCGGGAATAACCAGTTATCCGGTTAGTGAATTAATTAGTTGATAATTATGGTAGATTACAATAATGATGAGGTCTCAAATTCTTAATGTGGATTGACATACGCAAAATGAGTATCTGTATGCAGAGTGTGTGTGATGTTATTATTGCCTGGTCGTGGACGTTACTGAGCTGTGTAGATAAGATTCGACTGAGGCGTAGGTACGTGACTGACACGTGTAGGTTCAGAGAAAGAATAGAGAACAGTAGTAGTAGATCCATCGTGTATGGGTGGGTTTGTCCAGAAGGCTCTAGGCTTGATTACGAGATTTAATAGTTTAATTAGGAGATGAGTGTGTGATTATTTTTTTAACGACAATGATGATATTAGGTGTTGCGACTATTTTAAGTAGCTAATTAAGATGGGCGCGAGATGCACTTTGGTCAACTAGGACATAACTGTATTACTCTATTTTTTTAACTTGGAATGTCCTGTATCCCAAAATTTTACATATAGTAAAAATTAGAATCATAATCGTGTTCAAGTGACTTTCGATTCTTTACCATAGAAACCAACTCATTAATAGTGTAGAATAATTACAACAATAAAGTTCCTAAGGTGTGGTGTGGGGCAAAGAAAATAGCAGAAGTTTTTTCTTTTCTTAATTCAATTCTTAATAATTACTACATTATAGTTTCTTATTATCACAAAAGGTTTTTTTTTTTTTTTTTTTTGAAAGGTATTATCACCGAAGGTTTAAGATACCCATAACTCTTTTAAAAAATAAATAAAATAAGAGAAATGTTAGGGTGAATCAAAATGAGTACACACAATAGACACATTTATAGGTGTCCATTAGATGCACATTGATTTCCATGTACACTTACATCGATGCATAAATCAATGAATACCCAGAAGTACGTGTCTATTTTGCATGCTCATTTTGGATCAAGTTAGTATTTTCCTCAAAATAAAATAACTATGAGCGTATGTCAAAAAAACAAAGAATGTATAATACAAGGGAAGCACAACATCAGTAATTTTTTTTTTATTATTTTCATGAAACATCAACAAGTTTTTACCCAACAATAAGGTGAACTCACTACTCGATTCAATTATTACGGATTGAGAAATTTCAATTCAATTCAACTCATTTAACTTTTCAACCCACTTCGATCCAATTAATAAAATGTGCATTGGACTTGATCAAGTTTGCGAATTGTCATCATACAGTTGTCTCATAATTAAAAATATGCACATTGGTTAAGAACAATTTAATAACCATTAAACAACATAAACACAAAGTGCATGATTCACAAATTAGACTTAATTCAAATTAATACAAAAATTATATCACCAGACTAAAAGTTGGAGTTCTGTAACGGCCCGAATTTGATTCGCCGTTATTTGTGACGTATTGCAGACGTGGCGAATAGCTCAGACACTCGTGGGACCCGCAGCTAGGCTAGAGCACGCCTGAAGTTAGGTAAATAGTTATTTCGTGTGTTGTTTTGTTTAATTTGCGATGTTTATGTTAAAATAGGTTAAACGACATCGCGATGTGTGGTTATATTTTAATTGACGTGTGAGGTTGTGTGTTAAGTATTCACCTCGATATGCGTGTCGACGCGAGTACCGAATAGACAAAAAGATGAAATATTAGGCCGGGAAAAATATTACACACATTAAATGAATTAAATGTGATAAAATAGTAAATTGGTGGGCGCCTAGGGACACGCGGGGTCGTGATCGACACGCGTGGGTGGTACAGTAGTGTGCACGCCCGAGTACGCTGGTTGTCGTGCACGACGGAATTGTAGGTGCGAAAATATAGGTGAGTGTGTATATTTATATATATAGGTGAATTGATATATATATATATTCCGGAGTTTTTACCTCAAAAAACATAAAATTGACATAATATGTCAAATTGAAGCTAATTCAATGATAAATAATCTTAGGTACATTTGGGGTGATAATTTGGATTATCGGGTGATTATTGGAGCTAGACGGGGTTTGATTTCGGGACACGGAGTGCGGATTTAGGTGTGTAGTATCCCAACTGAAATTACTTGAGTATTTACTTCTTTTGGCATTTGAATTCAATTTCTTTCATTTCAATACTCTATTCTTGGTTATGTTTATATGGGCGGACGTTGAGCGAGGCTCCCTCCGTGCCATTCTTATGTGTATGTCCACTACATCATAGCACATGCTACCAGATCGAACTTAGGCCAAGTGTCACGTCGTGGCATGTGTCGATGCGCCGTTGGTGTAACGCCGACCATCGAGCGGATCCAGATGCTTGCCCTGCTGGAGTTTGACTCGCCGGCAGCATTCTGTGGAAGAGTCCGAAGTATGGTGTAGTCTGACCCTAGGAGCTAGGAACACACTTTGCACTTTTCCTATTATTTATTCATGCGATGAGCACAGTTGTCTGTATTTATTTTCGCATGTTTATTTAATAGCTTTATTTAAATTCCAGTATTTACTTTTAGAAATGCTCACTTAATTTCCTTGGGAATACTCACTCTGGACTCGTCATCTGCCTTTTGTGATGACTTGAGTGCAGATCCTAATCTGACGAGGGGCAAGGGCAAGTTGCCAGTACTTGTTGAGCCGAAATAGCCTGACTTGTACGTTTGTATTATATTTACTTTGTTTTATTATATATTTGGGGTTTTGGAGAAACTTTATATATATTGAACTTTTTGGTGATTTCAGAGGTACTTATGATTGTGCATGGGTTTTCCACATTAGGTTTATGGTTTAGGTTACACATTTATAGTATCACTACCCGAGTAATGCATTAGAAAGACTTCCGCTGTGTGAATTTGAGGATTTTATAATGATTTAACATATAATTTGACTTCAATACAACCTAATCTATAAATGGATAATTAATAAGGTTTAAAAAGATAAAATGGAGGATGTAATCCAATGTAGAGCACAGCTGTCGCTGGTAAGACAGACTGTGGGTCCGCATTGGCCCTGTGGCGGTCTATTTGGAAAATGGGCCGTTTCAATTTTGGTATCAGGGCCTAGGTTCAGGAAAACCTAGGGCTCGAATTTGAGGAAAACTTGATCATAAACCTATTGAATAAGCTTTAGATGTGGAAACTCAAAGGAAATTGCCTAAAGTCTTAGTTGGGAAGCAATGAGAGATGGGTAGAAATCAGGGATATACGTGTTATGTTTTTGTTTGTATATTACTTACGTCACACGTATATTCGTACCGAGGCACGTTCTTCGATGCAGATACCGATGGACGGGTAGTCTTCAGGTACGACTCAGTTAGAGGTTGGGAATACTAGCGATCCTGCTAGGTCGACATTGACGTTAGAGTTATTAGCGCGGACAGTGGATGATAGGTTCGCACAGTTATTAGATTTATTGAGGACTCGTGAGACTGTGACAGCCCCTACTACAGTTATAGCTGCACCATTGGTTACTACTTCTGCAGTTGTTGCTCCCACTACTGCTGAGACTCGGGTACAAACTGCAATAGTTGTAACTCCTTCAATTACTGAGCAGCCAGCTGTAGCGTCTTCATCTGGGAGTTTGATGACAGTGAAGGTGAAAAATTTGAAGGATTATCTTAGATTCCCTCCAGGATACTTTCATGGAGCCGGAGACCCAGAAATAGCCGGGAGGTGGCTATTGGCTCACGAGAGATTACATGAGATGTTACTAGTTGATGAGGTGGATAAACCGAGATTGGCAGTCAGATCAGGGTCGCAGAGGTAACAAAGATCGTCGGGATAATCGAGATAGACGCGATGATCACGAGGTAACGTATTCTGCAGTTTCTACGTCAGTTGATCGGTCGAGACAACAGCAGAGACAGGATAGAGGTCAGGGTCAGGAAGGCCAAAACCGAGGCCGAGTCAGGCACAGAGTCAGAGGACTACTGGCATATCAGAAATTCGAACTTGTTATCGTTATGGTCAGGCGGGACATCTTGTGGTGGAGTGTACCAGACCAGCACCGGTACCTTTACAGACTGATCAGGCCAGAGATAGGGCCCAAACAGCTGTTTTTGGGGTTACACAGCCAGACCGGGAGGCGACCAGACAGCTTGTTGAAGGTATGCTATCTGTCTGTGATATTTTTATGCATGTGATGTTTGATTCCGGCAGCACACTTTCCTTTATATCTGGACATATTGTAGGATTGTTAGTGTTAGGTGTACAGACTTTGGATACACATCTTGTTCTCAGCACGACAGCTGGGGATAAGATTTATCCTAACCGAATTTGCCGGGATTGTATGGTTGAGATTGACGGATATCAGTTACCTGCTGACTTTAGAGTATTAGAATACTTGGAGTTTGACGCGATGCTCGGTATGGATTGGTTATCGTCGTATCATGCACAAATCGACTGTTTTAGCAAGACAATGACATTTCACATCGAGGGAATTCCAGAGTTTTCATTTGTCGGAAATGTGTCAGCATTACCTATCACTCGAGGCAGACTAGCTACGTCGTAGGAAATGAAGGTGTATGCGGCTATGGTGGAGCCAGAGATTAAGACAGTGATTAGGGTTGAGGATGTCCCGGTTGTTTGTGAATTTCCCGACGTATTTCCTGAGGATTTGCTAGGATTGCCACCACCGAGAGCTGTTGAATTCGTTATCGAGCTAATTCCTGGAACTCAACCGCTTTATAGCAGGTCGTATAGGATATCATCATCGGAGCAGCGGGAGTTGAGGACTCAGTTAGAGGACTTACTGCAGAAAGGATTCATTCACCCTAGCATGTCACCTTGGGGAGCTCCAGTTCTTTTTGTGAAGAAGAAGGACGGTTCGATGCGAATGTGTGTTCGGAGACATCCGATAAAATAGGAATCGTTACCCACTTCCCAGGATCGATGATTTGTTCGATCAGTTGGCAGGAGCCAAATTCTTCTCGAAGATTGACCTCAGATCAGGATATCATCAGTTGAGGATTCGAGAGGGAGATATTGAGAAGACCGCTTTCAGTACGTGATATGGGTTGTATGAGTTTACAGTCATACCATTTGGGTTGACTAACGCGCCGGCGATCTTCATGGATTTAATGCACAGGGTGCTCTGATCGTTTTTGGATCGATATGTCATAGTTTTCATCGACGATATACTGATTTACAGCAAGACTCGTGTGGAGCATGAAAGTCATCTCAAGGAGGTGTTGACGATGCTGAGAGAGCACCGACTTTACGCCAAGTTCAGCAAGTGTACGTTTTGGCTAAGTGAGGTAAAGTTTCTCGGACATGTTATCAGTAATCAAGGGATATCGGTTGATGGGGACAAGATTCAAGCGATTATTGATTGGAGAACACCTGAGTCAGTTTCGGACATGCGAAGTTTCTTGGGTTTGGAAGGATATTATAGGCGTTTCGTACAGGATTTTTTTCGTTGATTGCAGTGCCGATGACGAGGTTGACCAAAAAGGATGTCATATTTGATTGGTCGCAGGAGTGTGGGGATGCTTTCTGGGAGCTGAAGAGGCAGTTGACTTCTGCACCAGTTTTAGCATTACCTGTGACAGGAAAGGGTTTCTTGGTTTATACTGATGCGTCAGGCACTGGGTTGGGTTGTGTGTTAATACAGGACGGACATCCAGTGGCCTATTTATCACGACGATTAAGACCACATGAGGAGAGTTATCCAGTGCACGATTTGGAGCTTGCGGCAGTCGTGTTTGCGCTGAAAGCTTGGAGGCACTATTTGTATGGTGAAAAGTTCATACTATTTACCGACCATCAGAGTTTGAGATATTTGTTCACTCAGAGGGAGTTGAACATGAGACAGCGGAGATGACTCAAGTTACTGAAGGACTACGATTTCACTATCAAGTATCATCCGGGAAAGGTGAATGTCGTAGCTGATGCGCTTGGCAGGAGCGGCATTGAGAGTCAAACGGGCCTGCGGCATATGACACATGAGCATGGGTTGTTTGAGGCTGCATCGGTGTTGTGTGTGACAGAGTCTATTGCTGAGCTACATATTTGCGGCCAGATATGAGTTCCTACGGTGTCTCTAGAGCGGGTTGCTGAGTTGCAGAGAACTGATGACCGGTATTTACGGATCAGTGGACTGGCTCAGGATCCAGGGTGCACCGAGTAGTCTGAGGGTTCAGACGGGTGCTTGAGACACAGGGGTCGTTTGTGGATACCGGAGGTACCAGAGCTCAGAGACAGTATTCTCGAGGAGACACACCGGTCGCGATTTACCGTTCATCCTGGTCGAACCAAGATGTATCACGACCTTCAACGATTATTTTGGTGGCCAGGGATGAAGGCTGACGTGGGGAGGTACGTCCGGAGTTGTCATATTTTCCAGCAGGTGAAAGTTGAGCACAGAAGACCAGTTGGGTTGCTACAGCCGCTGCCCATTCCTCAGTGGAAATGGGAACACGTGACAATGGACTTCGTCAGTGGCCTACCGCAGACTACGAGGAGACATGACGCAGTTTGTGTAGTTATTGATAGATTGACGAAGTCGACACATTTCATACCGATTGCCATAAGATATTCAGTTACACAGCTGAGCACTATTTTCGAGAAAGAGATTGTCAGATTGCACGGTGTACCGGTCTCTATTGTTTCTAACAGAGATCCGAGGTTTACTTCGAGACTTTGGGAGAGTATGCAAGAACAGTTTGGCACTCGACTACAGTTTAGTACTGCGTACCATCCTCGGGCGACGGCGGCGATCGGAGCGGTTGATTCAGATTCTCGAGGATATGCTCAGGGCGTGTATTTTACAATTTGGAGGATTGTGGGAAGATTATCTGCCGTTGTGCGAGTTTGCGTACAACAATAGTTATCAGGCGAGTATCGGGATGCCACCATTCGAGGTATTATATGGTAGGCTCTGCAGGTTACCAGCATGTTGGGCGGCACCGGAGGAAACAGCGGCTATAGGACCTGAGGTTGTTGTGGATCACACTGAGAAGATAAGGCAAATTAGACAAAGACTTCAGGCGGTGCAGGATAGACAGAAGAAATATGCAGATAGGTATCACGGGGATCTGAGCTACGAGGTTGGAGACATGGTGTATTTAAAAGTTTCGCCTTGGAAGGGTTATCAGAGATTTGGAATTAAGGGGAAATTAGCACCAAGGTTTATTGGACCGTTCAGAGTGGAGGAATGTGTCGGCAAAGTGGCATACCGTTTAGAGTTATCGCCACGGTTAGCGGGGTACATCTAGTGTTTCACATATCCATGTTGAGGCTAGCAAGGTCGGGACTGAGACCTATGATTGATATACGTCAGATTGAGGTGCGACCAGACGTGTTATTTGAGGAGCAGCTTGTGGAGATCATGGATAGGAGGATTCAGACTTTGAGGAATAGGGAGATCCCGAAGGTTTTAGTTCGTTGCCAGTATCATGGAACTGAGGGACTCACCTGGGAACTCGAGTCTACGATGCAACGACGGTATCCCTACTTATTTGCCAGTAAGTATTTAAGTTTAATCTAAATTTCGGGACGAAATTTCACCTAGTTGGGAAGAATTGTAACGACCCGAATTTAATTCATCGTTATTTGTGACGTATTGCAGACGTGGCGAACAGCTCAGACACTCGTGGGACCCGCAGCTAGGCTAGAGCGCGCTTGAAGTTAGGTAAATAGTTATTTCGTGTGTTGTTTTGTTTAATTTGCGATGTTTATGTTAAAATAGGTTAAACGACATCGCGATGTGTGATTATATTTTAATTGACGTGTGAGGTTGTGTGTTAAGTATTCGCCTCGATATGCGTGTCGACGCGGGTACCGAATAGACAAAAAGATGAAATATTAGGCCGGAAAATATTACACACATTAAATGAATTAAATGTGATAAAATAGTAAATTGGTGGGCGCTAGGGACACGCGGGTCGTGATCGACACGCGTGGGTGGTACAGTAGTGTGCACGCCCGAGTACGTCGGTTGGCGCGCACGACGGAATTGTAGGTGCGAAAATATAGGTGTGTATATATATATATGTATATAATTAATTTAATATATATATATATATATAAATCAGAAAATAAATAAATAATTGTGAAATTACCATAAAGGGTATTGAGGTTGTTAAGGAGGAGATAATATTGGAGGGGCAAAATGGTCATTTTACCTAAAATTTTGATAAACTCTCACCGCCTTCTCTCTCGATAAATCGAAAGAAGGAAGAAAAAAAAAAACAGAGAGTGCAGACGAAGAGCGAGAGACCGAGACGAGGAGGGGAGATTGATCTCGTGGTGGAGAGGCGAATAAGGTGAGTTGATAGTGGTTTTTGTGATTCGGTTGTGTGCGTTGTGTTGTGTGGTGGTGGAGGTGGTGAGCTCGGCCATGGCGGAGCCATGGCCGAGATTTGGAACCAGTCAAGGAGGAAGAAGATGTGTGATCTTCCCACCCTCTTGATTCCATTGATGAATGAAGAGTGGAAGAAAAGAAGAAGAAAGCAACGAAAAAAAAAATAATAATAATGGTTGTTCGAACCAGAGACACTTTTGCGTCTCTGGTCGAAAAAATGGAGAAGATGCATACGCACGCCGTGCGTGTGCATCCTTTTCTAATATAATAATATATATATATGTATGTATATATATATATATATATATATATATATATATATGTATATATATGTATATATATATAATAGGAGAAAAATAGGGAAAAATATGGAAAAATTGTATTTTGACTAAATAAATAGAAATTGAGGAATTTATATGATTTAACATATAATTTGACTTCAATACAACCTAATCTATAAATGGATAATTAATAAGGTTTAAAAAGATAAAATGGAGGATGTAATCCAATGTAGAAACACAAAATGTCATTTGTTGTAAGACAGACGTGGTCCGCATTGGCCCCGTATGCGGTCTATTTGGAAAATGGGCCGTTACAAGTTCAATAACTAAGTAATACAACAAAAAAGAAGATCAATTATAGCTAAGACAAAACAACCACAAAGAACTAGATGTATCTATAAGGTTAGATCTACATAAATATAATGTTGCGGATCGAACCGAATTGGATCTACGAATTGTACACAAAATCCGCAAGTCGATTTGATCCGTGCAAATTGACATTTTTGTAATTCAATCCGGTTCGACTAGTTATAAAATTCGATCAGATTCACAATAATTAGACTGAATAAAATTGGATATGCAAATTATTGGATTTGTGTACACCCCTAACAATATATGGAACTACTCTTAGTAAAATTCGCGATAATTAGATCGAATTAAATTGGATCTGCAAATTATTGAATCTGTGTACACCCTAATAATTTATGGAACTGTGACGACCTAAAATTTCTAAACACATCACCGCTTGACCTAATCTCATAGTTAAGCCCTAATCTCATTCATGCAGGACTTAACTACGTATTAGTCAACCTCTTTAACCTATTCTCCTCGTTCTTCTCGTTCAGGATAAGTAAATACACGTGTTCTACCTGTAACGACCTAAAAAATATGTTATGTCTATGTGACAACGTGTATTAACTATTTATACTCATGTTTGTGTGACAAGACGATGACATCGAGTTGCAAATAGGGTTCGCCTAGGAAAAACGTGTCGAACGGGTATCGGGCGGACGAAATACGAATACACGGATCCAGGAAACGATTTTCGTGGACGACCGAAAAATAAAATACAATAATTCAATACTATAGGAATATATTCGGGTTATTAGAATTTCCATTCGCGAGCGATGGTGTGAGTCGTGGTGCTGGCCAGGGGCAGAAATGCCCGAGATAAGGCCAATTGTTGGAGCTAATGAGATGGGAACAAAGGGAGAGTCCAAAATGTGAGTCACAAGAATGGTTAAGGCTGGTGTGAATGAGGGCTTTGTGATGTGCCTCGGGATACGCAAACACACCAAGATGGGACTCTATAAATAGGTGAGTCAACCCATTTTTCTCCCTCATTTCTTCTTTTTCTTTTTCTCATCTCGTGAGAACAGAGCTGAGGTGGAGGGTTTTGACGATTTTTGTCGCGGATTGACGCTAAGGGATTGCGCCACGACGCAAACAGATGTGAGATCTCGACTCCCCGTTCAGTTTTCGTCGTTTTGGCGTGTGTTTTATATATTTTCGTCCGAGTTGGGGTTTCAGTAGTTGGACGTTTTTCATGTTTTTATGATGGATTTGGATGGGTATCGAGGTCCCTACGAGGTTGGGATAGGCTTGGAACATGGCGATGCAGACCAAGGTTGCGAAAAACCTTGGTAGTCACATTCTGTTTGTGATGCCGTAAGGGATGAAGTGGGGCCGCGTGGCACTGTTCATCAGGCCCAATTTTTGAAAATTTTTGGAAACTTCGAGACTTCTCTCGAGTATCAAAATGAGTCCGAATACCACCCAATACCCAGGGAATTGACCTAAAATAGTAAAAATGGGGAGAATTAATGAGAAATTACAATTAAATACAAAATAAAACTCTAACACGACCAAATTGGATCCGAACTAATACCAGGTGCTTAGTGGACTTGTGACAAGCGTACGAGATAGGTTTGGCGTCATGTAAGAGACGCGAGCGCGGAGTTTCGCGTAGTGTACTGTGAGTAAAACCAGTTGGAGTATTTATATTATTTCATTTGTGCATTTAAATTGAGTTGTTATCCTTGTTGAACAATATTTCTTGGTGAAATATGATTTCTTGAATTCCGTTTTTGATGTCTGTCCTCGGTGGATTATCGGATTTGTTTTCCTTGGATTCCTTAATGAATGGTCTTTTTGGTATAAGTGGGCGATATGGTGGTTACGGGTGAGGTGAGACTGCTTAGTGATCTCTTTCACCACCGTAACTACACGAATTTTGGATGTGCCTAAACCTGCAGTTTATGATTGGTAGTCTGACCATGAGTTGAACTGTGTGTGGGCTTCGGTAGGGTGACTCATCATAAACTGACTAAAGTGGTTTGTTTAGGTTCAGAATTTGTTGGGAAGTTAGGTTGCGTAATTTGTGTTACAATATGATGGACTTGGAACACTTACATGCCTTTTTACTTTGTGCTTTCGACACTCATTTATCGTTGATATCTCAGTGATTTATCATCAAGCTGTCTTTTATTATATTATGATATTCAAACATGATACAGTTTAGCCGTTTATTTGGCATTTGAAATTATATTGAGACTTCACTTGGTTGTTATTATTATCTTCTGTACTCATCATCTTTTTTATGACGGTGGGTGCAGCCTCGTCATACTGCAGGATTGACAGGGGGAAAGGGCCAGCAATAGGCGATTGACATTGAAGATAGCTAGGTGACCTCCTCTTGCCTACAATATAAGTTCTTTGTGTTTCTTATGTATTTGTTTTTGAATACATAGGGATATGGGTTTGTGAGGTTTTGGGACATGTATACCGTATTGGACTCTTCTTTGACTTGTTGTATTGGTTGGATGTATACATATGCACGGTTTCCACACTCTAGGTTGTTCGGACTAGTGTTTTAGAGTTGTTTTGGTTAGTTGGAGATTTTAATGCTTCCGCTATGATCTAATAACTCACTAACTAGAATAACTCACTTAATTAGATTTAAAATTTTTTAATTAATGGTAAATGGTAAAGAAGGTTGACTAGGCTCGCGTCAACTTCGCGAGGTTGGCTCGGGGGTTCACGTGAGTCTAGACCGGGCGAGGCCCAGTTTATGATTGTGAAATTGGGGCCGTCAAAGTTGGTATCAGAGACTAAAGTTTTGAACTTTGCTTTTGATTAAATCACAACCAACATAAGTCATAAACAAATTAATTGTTAGGACAATGGTGAAACTTAGAGTTGAACCCTTTGATCCTGACTTAAGTCTTAGTTGGGAAGTGAGGAAGGTTGGAAAATTAATACTAGATTATGAGCTATTTGATTTGTTTTACTATTACTATCGATAGCTATAACTTGATCGAGGACATGATTTCATGGCAGATTGAGATGACCAACCAACCAGAGTCCAGTGGCGGTGGTTCAAAGGATGCTTAACGGCAATTAGATGAGATGTCTCAGTTGGTCGCTTCACATGACCAGTAGCTCGAGGAGATTCTTCGATTACTGAGGACATAGGCTGTACCAGCAGGATCTGTGGTAGCCGAGGAGGCACTTGTTCAGACTGAGGTATTACAATAAAGTAGAAAGTTAAATATGGAGATTCCATTACACATTTCTAAATATATCGAAAGGTATCAAAAGTATAAAGTAGCTAAAAGATAATAAAACAAGACTATGCTAGAAGATATCACGGCTAAACAACTTACAATTGAACCAAGACAAAGTAATAATGATCTAGCAGTGCACTCAGGTACCACCCTGTCAGTATCACTAGTGCACTCAAGATCACCATATTTGTCATCGAGACCCTCATGTAATCGTTGGATGAAACTATGTCTGTTGGTCATGAACTACATCACTTCAACTGCATGTAGTAGCTCAATGTTACTAACTAGTGAGAATGTTGACTACCATGGGTTTCATTCCCCATGTGTCGCACACATCCCAACCCAATTTAGGGAAACAACAAGATTATATTTCCAACAACTCATCTACACTAATAACATGCTATTCATTATTCTATTAATAATCAAAACGACAAGAAATAGATAAGGAACCTGAATGGAATCAATGAAATCATCACAATGAGATACCATGATAAGAACACTCAATAATTGAGTAGAGCCAAACAATAATTCGTGATATGAGATTTCTAATGTACACATTGTCTAAATAGACTAGAAAAACATTAGTTAGTGGAAATGAAATGTAAACAAGAACCTCAACAGATTTACTAACAAGTATGCAAAATTCTTAATTTCTCTAACCTCTCGATACATCAAAACCCGTACTCGGACTCTTGGAACAATCCCCTAGGCCCCTAAAGTGTTTAGACATGTTTTAGTGTATGTTGAGGTTGGTTAAGGTGGGTTTAGACTTATGTTAGGTGTTGCAGGAAAATAAGAAAAATTGTAGGATTTCAGCCGTCCAACATGCACAGTGCGCTAGGGAAAATTACTAGCGCACTGGATAAACACTAAACCAGCCAGCGCACTGAGTGCATAAACCCATAAATCTGCAACAAATTTCTTGGTTTTCCAACTCGAGAAAACCTTCTCCTTTGCCCCTGGACCCTTGCTCACCTCCGTCAAGGCGTCAAGGGTCCGTAACAACCTCCAATTATCACATACACCATGCACTTTAATTATATAGTATCAAATTACAAGATCTTGAAATATTTAAGCATGCATGTCTATTAATGCTCAAGAACCCTAACTTTTTTTTCAAAACCACAACTTGATCAAAGCAACACTAAATTTTGAAAGGTTGGACAATGTCGTAAATGTTTTTCAATAGAGAATTCGAATACGAAATCGGATTTCGAAACCTAGCTCATCTTCCTACCCAAATTCAACAAAATCAGTTTCATTTTGAAAAACCCCCAAATTTTGAGTAAAACCTTTCAATTTCAAAAATGAAGTTTGGGACTGAATTGATGCTTCAAATGGAATCAACACAACATTACAAATACTTTGATATAGGTAGAACTCAAAAGCCCATTTTTTATACCAAAATCCATGAGTTTACATGCATTGAAATGTAGAAAAACATACCTAGGTTGTATGCATATGTAACGGCCCAAAAATATTTTTTTTGTAAATGATGACATGTACTTTTTATTTATACTCGTGTGCAAGATTTGTGAAATTATCGACGAATTTACTGGTAAGGTTTCGTTTAGGAAAACTTGCAGAAACAGATTATCGGGTGAAATTTGGATATTTTAAACACATAATTGATATTATTAGATTATTGGAAAATAATAAATGAAATAAAAAAATAATATACGAAAACGTTTCGAGTGTTGGAAGGGACGTGAATACGTGATGTGTGAGTCGTAGTGTAGAGCCTGGTATCAAAATACTCGTAAATGAGATATTTCTTCTCATTGGATAAGAGTATGTGTTGTAACAAAGTCAAGGAGTTGGTGGACAACCTTCTTGTGAGGCTGGATGTGCCACGAGATTCGTGTTGCACACTTGATGAAAGTGGAAGTATAAAAGGAGAGATTTTTTGTTTGAGTCACGTGCTTATAACACACACTCAAAACCACCACCAATCGAAAATTAGAGATTTAGAAAGGAGTTTTTGTAAAATTTGGCGAGGATTGACAACGTGGAATAGATCGAGCACCTCGGCAAAGGTGAGATCCCGCCTTTCCTTTTGATTTTGGGCATTTTGAATGTGGTATTTGGGGGTGTTTGTAAAAATCCAAATTTGGGATTTGTTCCAATGAATTTGTAAATTTGTTGGGAGTTTTTGGTGATCATTTATGAGGTGTTGGTGAGTGTGTTAATGGTGTTGAGGTGGTTTGAATGAATTAAATGAATTTTGGTATTTTGGATGGAATTTTGGGAAATTTTGGGGATTTGTTTAGGGTCATAATATGACTCTAATACAATTAAATTGGGTCTAAATGAATATCAGGAATTTAGGAAATTAATTTGGATGAACTAGAGCCACATGAGGAACGGGGTTTTCGTGTCGATTGATGTAAGTTAGTAAGTTAGTTAAGGAGGTGCATAGTAATTCATTTTTCATTATTGTTGTTTCTATTGATTTGAGTCATTTGTTGGAATTCCTTTCTTTATATTCCTTTGTGAGTGTTGGCCTAAATGTGTCGAGAAGGTACTCCTGAGATTATGGTTAGCTAGGCTAACGTGAGCACTTCTGCAGAAGTGTTGCCCTCCCACCTAATCACGAGTTTTCCTCAAGTATTGGATTGTTGTGGATTTGTTGTGTAATATCATTGAAATACTTGTCAGTCTATTTATCATAAAATTTGTGTTATTTATTTGCTTTTAAATGCTGCATGATTTTTAAACTGCTTTATTGGTTATTCATGAATTACTGTTTATGTCATTCTGGCTTTACTTTTAATTTTCCATGTACTCACCATCTAGTTTGTGACGGTGGGTGTAAACCGGGTAGAGACTAGCAAAGGAAAGGGATCGATGATTGGTGACTTCCTCTGAGGACTCTCGGAGCGGTACTTTTCTTTTCATCACTGTATGTTCTATCATTTTTTACTTGTGATTACTGTATATTATGTTTTTGATAACATTGGGTACTTTTGGGGATCGAATGACTATGATATCATGTATTATCGCACTGTTGTTTTTTTTATCACCAGATTTACATATTTATCCGATTATTTCGGGGTTCCACACTATAGGTTGACCTAACTATGTTTAAATTGAGTTATTTAACTTTGTTTTTGGTTTATTTCCGCTGCGTAATTACTAGAGATTGGCATAACCTAATAACTCAACTTTTAAATTGTTCAATTAATGAGGATAGAAAGATTTGAGGCTGACTAGACCTGCATTGACTTCGCGTGGATATACTCGGGGGTCCACGTAGGTCTAGGCTGGACGGGGTCCAATTTTATAGGGAACTGGGGTCGTCACAACATAACCCACCTTAGCTCTCCAATCCTTGATTACTTGCCAAATTAGAGCTCTCTAATCCATTAATTTGAGCCAAACCAGTCCCAAAATTACTCCATCCTCATTGTTGTTTGCTTAGAAATGCACGTAATGAAATAAAAGATTGAAATGTTCTTTATATAGTCTTTTGTTCCATCAAGTTGCACAACTCCATATCCATGAAATCCCATGGTCATTAATCACCACTACTTTCCAACCAAGTGACACAAAGTATGAAACTCACTTCATGGGAGTGTGTGCTAGCACGTATCTCGAGGTGAGTCTAAGTGTTATCAATTTGATTATCATTGAATAAATACAACCATAGGCTATGCATTTAATTATTAACTCAAATGAGAATAAATAATACTTATCATCGACTAGCTACCCGGTTCCCCGGCTCATACGCAACTCGAGGCGCTTCCCCGCGCGCGCCGAATCGACAAAACTATCATATTTAACAAATTCTGAGTATAAGGTACACACATACAATATACTAAGCATTAACCACATCAAATATAAAATATACTCCGGCCACGTGCCTCGGTCAGTGTACGTGTCCCAATGCGGGTCCCACGTCACGGGTTGATGACCCTGATTACGACCAAAATCTAAGTTTAGAAATTTGGGCTGTGAAAGTAACTACTCTTAGTCAATATGAGATTGTAGATCTCGGAGTGCAACCAAATGGAAATCTATTCACATTCATACCTAGAGAGGGAAATTGTATGGCACATTGCTTAGCTAAACTGGAGTGGATTTGCAATGGTTAGGAGGTGCAATGTTAGCAATGTTTACCAATAGAAATGTGCCACATGTACAATCTAGATACTCTTTTACACCGTCCCCACTTTTACTCTTTTGTCCACGTGGTATATTGCTATTGGGAGACATTACCTACATCACCTTCCCAACATTAGCAAATCCCTTTCTAGCTAAACTAGCTATGGACTGATGTATGTGGGTCATGGGAGGACTTTATCCCCTTGGCCATATCTTCTCATGTAATTATGAATCTCTAGTTGATGAAATAAATTTGCTTGATTGGGGCTTTTGGAAGAAAAAAAACCCCGAAATTTAGATTTCACCTTTTTTATTTTTTTTTCTTATGAGATTTAAATTGAGACACACTATGTACACCCCGACTTATGATCAGGGCACCTAAGAATTTTCTCAAGGTACCCCGGGAGTTTCTCAAAATGCACTTTTGTTTGAAACACGAGCACCCCCTGCGGGGATGGAACGATAGAAGTTTTGAGAATCCAAGAGAAGGTCACGACGCCATCATGAAAATACAAACATGAGTTCGGTCACCCCATACCGAGACTTATTCCAAAGTCTCGGTACTATAGGTTCGAGAATCAATATGTCATATCACTACTCTGTGTCTAATAACATTTGTCAAGTCTCAACCTCCATTTGCCCACTTCATGCGCCAAAGGGATTCAAACATGAGTTTGGTCACCCTATACCGAGACTTATTCCAAAGTCTTGGCTACTTTCAACCGAGACATTACAACATATCTCAGTCATATGCGATTGACAAAGTAGCGTCCATTATTCACTTTGGAAAATGGAAAAAAAAACCACGAAAACTAACTTTATTGTGTGCAACGTTCGCCTCTCGCTCATTTTCTTCAACCATTAGACCCTAAAAATGCTTTAAACTCGTTGAATCTAACAAACCCTACAATACAAGGTTGGTGCGTGCTCTTTGATCAACGAGCGTGATGTTCAGCCGACGACGGATCGACTTCACTTGGTAGAAAAATTAGGAGTTTGAGAGTGGGGTGCACGGGAATGTGAACAGAATGGGGCATGTGTCGGGTGCCCTAATCATATGCCGGGGTGCACGATTTGGGAGGGCAAATTTGACATTTCCTTATAAAACCAAATTTTAATTCGAAAATGTTGGGTGCCTTGATCATTTGTCGGAGTGCACATAGTGCAACTCTTTAAATTTCACTTTCATGACAAAATCTTCTTTCGAAAATTCCAATTGCCACATTTTTCACATTTGTAAATTGATGAAGCCAAATCATTGTTAAGCAAAAATAAAGACAATAAAATAATTTCATTAAACGCTACATATTAATTGATTTAGGTAGTGACGCCCTTGTCGAGCGTAGCAATTATACCTCACGAAAGGCATCATCAAAGATTAGGGCCGGGTAATGGTAAATTAACATTATTTAAAATCAGACACTAGGTTAGGGCAATGTTATTAAAGTGAGAGTTGAACTCACGAGGTCTCCAAATTTTGCCTTTCAAACTCTGTTTATATTTGTGATTGGTGAATAATGAATATACTTGTAACAACTACCAAGCTTGTAGCGGAAAATATATTAGCATATATATATGGACGGATGGACCCATCAAGTTTGGTACACATTCAAAAAAATAAACCCAACACTATCTCGATGCAGTAGTTGGAATCAATTAATTGTTTTTTCTTTCTTCTTTCTTCTTTTTTTTGTCAAGAGAGAATCAATTAATTGTTCACATATCTATTTGTAGTCACATGTTCAAGTCTTCTAGCCTTTTTTTTTTTGGGATAAGAGATTTTATTTATCTAAACTTCAAAAAAATAGGGAAAAGAAGTGTACTTTTCAAGGCACATCTTTTGTGCGGTGGATTATGTTTAGAAAAATGATAAAATGACCCACTTTATGCGCACACTTGGGACGTACACTTTGTCTTTTAGTTCATTTATGGTGTTTTGTTAGATGTGGGCCCACACCTTGGAAGACAAGAAATAACCATAAATGGACTAAAAGACAAAGTGTGCGCTCAAAGTGTGTAAGATTATCATTTTCTTTATGTTTATATACTGGCTCGGTCTTGACATTTTGAGGACCAGGCAAAACTTTAAAAAATTGATCTCATTAAAATTATTTTTTTTTTTTATCATATTAATTATTAAAATTAAACTACAATTATACCTTTTTATGAAAAAGATACAATTATACTTTAAAAAATGTATTCATGCCTTTAATTTCCCTCATTTCTTAAAATTTGAGACTGACTATAAAAAATATAGTTTATAATTAACTTATACACAAATGTAGGGACTTTAAAAAAAAATTGGCTTGACCCTATAAACTTTGTCATTTACTTAATTATTTGTATAGAAGCTTATATATATATTAAGTTAAATTCATGAGCTGAGGGGACTTCGTATTGGTGGGGCCTGGTGGCAGTCACCTTTCTTTCCCCACCTCATGCACACCTCTGTTTATATAGTCCGATCGATCGAGTAGCTAGTAATAGTAGTAGAAATCCATACACAAGGATGGGTTTCGTGTAACAATAAGGGCGCACTCGTAACTGTGTGGATTGGGCGTACGGTTGCATGTTCGATTCTCGGTTCGCACCTTCGCATATCCCTAGAGAAGGGTGGTAAATTCCTGCTATCTCTCGGCTCGAGGGAATAGTTAGGACCCACTAATGCAAGTGTCGGCTTTGGGTGGGGGGCTTGGATACCCTTAATTATATATAAAAAAAGTAGTAGAAATCCATTAATTTTCTTTTTCAAATAAAGTCACCTACTTTAGTGCATTTCTTATTGCTAATTATGCAGCTTATTATAATTAATGCCAAAAAAATATCAACTGGTGGTATGTCTAGAGGCTTGGCACTAGAGTCCCTTTAAGTAATTGCCTTGAGTTTCGAGTCGTGCGAGTGAACTCATCCCCATAAGAGCTGATCTGACTTGAGCCTGGAGTAGTCGGGACCCACTAAACATCTCAATGCCGGATGTAGTCCATACCAAAAACAAAAATGATGCCCAAAAAATGTACGAAGGGATCAACGTTAGCTAATGCTTAATTATTTTTTACAATTATTGTTAGGAAACTAATATTCTGTAACGTCTACATTGATTATGTAACCTCTACACTGAATGTGTAACATCTACATTAATCGTGAACGCCTCCACTGATTTTGTAACGTCTACACTGATTATGTAACGCCTCCACTGATTTAGTTCTGTACCATTCTATAAATAGGGCCTATACTGTACATTCGAATATATACAATAAACTTATTATATTTTGAAACTATCATGGTATTAGAGCTTGGTTTCTAATCCAAGATCGGTTGACTTTTGAGTCGACGACCGATCTTTAATACATCTTAGTGCTTGTTCTTGTGTTAGATTATGATCTTATTTTGATTCTCTTATTTCTCTTATGCATCTTCACACACGTCTATCTGTTGTACCAGTCCATTTGCTTCTTCCGTGTCGCTCAGTCAGCCAATTTGCCTACCATGTTCACATAAATTTGATGCCTTCCAACTCGCAATACCATGTTTGCTCAGTTGTTCCACCAACTTAGCTCCGTTAGTCGTTTTGTCAACTATGTTGTTCCGTTAGTCGTTTTGTCAACTATGTTGTTCCGTTAGTCGTTTCGTCAACTATATTGTTCCGTTAGTCGTTCCGTCGACTATATTTTTCCGTTAATCGTTCCGTCGACTATGTTGTTCCGTTAGTCGTTCCGTCGACTATGTTGTTCCATTAGTCGTTCTGCTGACTATGTTGTTTCGTTAGTCGTTCCGCCGACTATGTTGTTTTGTTAGTCGTTCAGCCGACTCAGCTTCGTTAGTCGTTCTATCTACTATGTTGTTCTGTTAGTCGTTCCACCGACTATATTGTTCTGTTAGTCATTCTACCGACTCAACTCTGTTAGTCGTTCCGTCGACTATATTGTTCTGTTGTTCAATAATCACGCCTGTAATCCGCCTACCTATTTGAAGATTCTGTCCGTGACCACTTGCATCCTTTCGTCGCGATCTGGTGTCCCCACGCAGAATTGTCGCCGACTTCGTATATCCTCATCTTATTCGTTTGCAAACTCAAGTGGTTTCGTTGCCACCACCTTGAGTTTGAGGGGAGATGTTAGGAAACTAATATTCTGTAACGTCTACATTGATTATGTAACCTCTACACTGATTGTGTAACGTTTACATTAATCGTGAACGCCTCCACTGATTCTGTAACGTCTCCACTGATTTAGTTTTGTACCATTCCATAAATAGGGCCATACTGTACATTCGAATATATACAATAAACTTATTCTATTATGAAACTATCAATTATTATTATTATATATTTTGGAGATCAACACAACATGTATGAGGTGTGACGGCCCTAATTTTCCAAGGTCGTCCCGTGACCCACGCCCCCGCTCACAAGCCCAGTAGCACCTGTCACATCACTGGACACGTCATCACTACTGCCACGTCCGCAGCTTTGTGAAGTGACGCTCCGTTTAACTAATCCTACTGTATTGAATTGTTAATTTCTCCTAAACATCTAGCACAGTTAATTTTAATAACAATAGCGGAAGCCTTAAATTCATATTTTATGAGAATTTATTTAACCTAAGTCGTGGAAAACCCGGAAATAAACACCATGTATATAACTGAGACGAAGTAAACAGAAATCCATATACATGTGATAAAGTTCTAAAGTCCCCAAAACCCAGCAAAACAAAATATACATACTGGATAGTCAAAACACAAGCTGTCAGCAGCAACGGCCTCAGAGATAGTCGCCTAGTACCTCTTTTCCCTTGCTCTTGCTCTTGCTCGTACCAGGATCTGCGCTCAGTTGCCCAACACATACATCAACGAGCCCAGTGAGTAAATTCCCAAGAGAAGTTTACACGATAATCATAAAAACCACAGTAACCTGCGAGACATGTGAATATGATCCTAATAGGAATCATATTCCCATGGCTGACAGCAAATAACATTTACAGCAAATATATCGATAACACACAGTAGAAATAAAACAGCATTCGAGTAATCCGGTTCAACATCGATATCAATTAAAACTAGATAGAGGTGTGATGAAGTTTAACAAAACTAGATCATACTTTGTAGATTCGGATGCCCCGGCTGAGCACATCAAGCCTAGACCACACTCGAACTACTAACGGTGACCAGAAACACATCACAACCCACCGGACACATGCACCCCACTACGCGAATAGCTATTCACCGTTTGAGCCCAGTACATGCGCTACAATCTAGCCTGCTCAATTCCGTAACACAACCATCTCGATTAACCTCTGACCATGTGAACAAATCAAACACCGACCAACACATGATCACGGTGCATAAACATGGCAATCCAATAAGTAACCAAAGCGATAAATGAATAACTGAATAAACACTCATTTAAATGGACAAACCACGCATGAATTTAAAGTGTAACATTCTCAAGGGTTTTATGCACCTGTAAACACGCACTCCGACTTTCGGACCCGTCAATCCGACCCACCTAGCTCCTCGGTGTCCGAGCTAAGGTTTCCCAGTCCCTGAAGTTCATTTATAGTGTTTATTGGTTAATTAAGTAGGTTGGTTATCAATTAGGTTCGATTTCACTTTTATAAATTCAAGGGTCTGACATTAGCGCGCTAATTGATTTTCGTGCACTGTTCATCATCTTTCCCAGTGTGATTAGCGCGCTAGTGTTCATCACCTAGCGCGCTAATTGTACGTTGCCCAGAAAATCTAGAAACTAATTCTGGATTTTTCTTGTGTTCCAACACCTCAATTCATCATAGAAACCATACACACACTCCAATAACATCAAATTTCTATTCAAAACACCAATTAAACAAATTTTTCTCTCAAAACCGAGAATCAAAAGTGTGCATGTTTGAAATTCGAAATCACCAATTTCACCTCAATTTCCCACAAATCCGATTCAAAATTATGTATTTTATCAAAACCAACCTCAAAAACACCAAATTCATCAAAAACAGTGATGAAATCCTCCAAAAAATCCGTTTTATCCTCCCATTTTAATAAGAAATTCACATTTAGAATGTAGAGATTATCTTCGATCGATGTTTTGAGGCTTCAATCTCCTCTCCAAAGATCCAATTCGTACTCTCCAACACTGGATCTCTAAAATTTCTCTGAGAAATTTCCTTTGTTTTGCATGAACGTCCCTGATCTTGGTATATATATAATGTGTGTTATAATCTGATGTGTGCACGCATCCCGAGGACTATTTAACGGTCACTGATTACCCTGTGTCACTCAAGTTTTGGACACCTTATCATAACACTGCAGTCTTTGATTCACCCTGTTGTGAATCTCGAGGATCATCTTATGCATCATGATTTTTCCTATCCAAACTATAGGTCTTCAATTAATCCATTTATTCACTTTACAACCTTAGGTTAGGCCACCTAATACATCATATAAAAATCATAGGTGAGGTCACACTAGCTCTTAGCTCCCCGACAACTCATGTCCCTTACCCCTGCTACCCAATACCCGGTACCCAGTCCTCGACATGTATTTCGAGACATATACCCAACTCGTGACCTTGCCCGATATCATTGTTCACATATGCGATGTTTATATACATAAACATAATTAATACACCCCACATCGCAATACTAGACATCACACCATGCACAAATAGCATAAATATAACCTGGGTTCCCACATCTGAGTCACCCAGCTATCCACGTAACGTCCGAATTAACCACTAATCATCGTGATTAACAGTAATACTCAATTAAATTAATTTGGGTCGTTACATGAGGTACAACACATATAGTTTTGACAGGAATATTCTATATCTTATCTCGCTGGTAACGTGACTAACACAGATTTTTTTTTTTTTTTTTTTTTTTTTTTTTTTTTTTGTAAAAGACTAACACAGATTAATTAATCAAGAATCAAGGTAAAAGAGATCATATTTAAGTAATTATTCTTTTACGCAGCAGCAAAAAAAAAAAAAAAAAATTGACCTTGATAGCTAGCTAGCTAGTTATTTAGGAATATATACTTAACAAAGGTAAGGTTCTCACTAAAGCACAAGTGAGAATGCTAAGGTGTCCCACTACAAACACTCTTACGAGCACGCTGTCACGGCCCAAGTTTCTAGCCGCGTTTTATGCCGTAATCAGGATCACCGACTCATGATATGGGACCCGCATTAAGATACGCAAACTGACCGAGGTATGTGGTCGAGGTATATTTTATATTTGTGTAGTGTTTTTCTAGTGTTGTGTATGTGTGTAGATTACTAAATCACTTTCTACTTGATTATAGGTGTCGAGACGCAAGTAGGGACATGCTTCGAGATGTGTGCGACCGTGGGACCGGGGTAGAGAGTGATATGGTGAGTCCAAATTTACTCAACTGAAATCAAAATGACTAATTCATTAAGCCTATGATATTTGTTAATGTGAATCAAATTGAATAGGCCTATGGTTTACATTAAAATTCTATATCCATAGATGCGCGCTACAACCCATCCAAGTGAGCCATGAGTGAGAATTGTGTATCAGGCTGATTTGAATTAGTGGAAGTACGAGCAAGAATCATAGGATCAATCTAGATGAGCAAACACACACATGATGTGAGGCCAAAATAAAGGCCATCCAACACACTATAAAAACGGGCACCTAAACATTTCACCTACATTTGTATGTTCATGCAACAAAAAAAAACAGAGTTGAACACTCTTAAATTTGCTGGAAATCAGAGTCTAAAAAGGAAGATTCATCATCCCAAATGGTGTATAAGAGCTATGGATCAAACCATCACAACCTAGGTGAGAATTTCAAGTTTCATACACCAATTCATTGAAGTTTGGTTTCAAATTAAAGGGCTTTTGAATTCTGAAATTTGGGAGGTCTTTCTAGTTGTTGTTGATCAATTAGACACCACATTTGAGTTTCCCAAATCAATTTTCGAAAATTGTAATTAAAGTTTGGCAAAAATTGGATTTTTCGTAGATGAAACTGATTTTCGAAAATTCAGTTATGAAGTGGTGTTTGATATCAAAAACTAGTAGCATTTTTGAATTCTCCTTTTTGTTCTAATGATCCAGCTATTAAGAACTTCCCAAAACCGTTTTGGAAATTAAAAGTTATGGATTTTAGAGTTTCATGTGTTCTTGGCCAT
The DNA here is from genome assembly GCA_039657345.1 of Stephania japonica. Taxonomy (NCBI): domain Eukaryota; kingdom Viridiplantae; phylum Streptophyta; class Magnoliopsida; order Ranunculales; family Menispermaceae; genus Stephania; species Stephania japonica. The sequence continues at coordinate 43,077,151 of CM077560.1, read as the reverse complement.
TAGAATGAAATGCATGCTTAAATCTCATATTTTGATGATAAATTATATATGAAATGTCTGCTGATTTTGTGAATATGGAGTGTGTATCAGATCTTGGCGAAAGGGAGCGAAGGTCCAAGGTGATGGAATCAAGCCATGGCGCGAAAACAGCAAAACAAAGGTGCAGCCTGAGCCTAGCTAGTGTTGTGGCTGGCGTCATGAGTTTACTTGCACAGAGCCTGACATGGCGTAATAGGCGAGAAAAGGGACAGAGGCACGACACCACATTGACGACGTGCCCTCCCTTCTCTTATAGGGACGGGGCCAAGAGTGGCGCCACAGAAATACACACATGGCACCACAACCTGAAAATTTATAAATTTGGAAATAAAATCTTAAGGTCTTCCTAATCTACGTTAACCAAAAAGACCTAAAATATCCTAATTAACCTCAGGAGCGTAAAGGAGAGTTTCGAAAGTATGGGTACGAGTTTCGAGGTGTCGACTTAAGCTAGGATTTTACGTGCTTATGTAAGTAAACTTGTTAAGGAATTTCTCTCCATTTCGTTCCAAATCATATTCTGTTTTACAGTCCCTTATTACTGATTTATCCTTTATTATCTTGATGGCATGCCTTGTTAATTTGCTTTCCCTCACGTGGTGAGATATTGTTGTATGTCATTGTGATGTTTGACTATCCTCGTTAATTTCAATTTCTAAACCATTCCTTCCTTCACTGAAATGAATGTCAATAGAGTTGAATAGCATGCTATTAGTGAAGGATGAGATTATGAATGGACTTATGGACTTGTACTTTGATTATTTGTGTTTTTCTAAGCAATTAGCCATGTCTTGACTTCCTATCGTGAGTCTTTCCTTGTGAAATTAAAGTAGTTCTTGTGTCTAGGCCCCTTGACTCGATCGAGATGTGTGCGATGCATGGGGTTAGAGTCCCAGGGGATATCGACACTTATTATTTGCATTGTGTGATACACGGGGTTAGATTCCCTGGGTTGTTGACACATTGATGTTAGAGTCCCTGGTAATAGCTGGGATTATAGGTTGATGTGATGTAGCTCATTACCGATCGCACATAAACCATTTACTTCGCCTAGTGCCAGTCTCACTTGTTTATCTGTAGTATCTTCTGGTATATCCCTGTTTCAACGTGTCTTCGCTATTTATATGCTTTTAGATACTTTTCTGTTGTATTTGAAAATGTGGACAAGTGGCTTCAGGATTTACTTTGCCATACATATTGTACTCACCGTCTTGTTTGTGACGGTGAGTGTAAACCCATCGAGTAGCAGGTCAGGCAAGGAGAAGATCGACGACTGCCCCTGAGCCTGTGGCGTATTTCTATATCTGATCTTTGTAGGTTTTGATATTTTGATGTATTTACTTACCTTATGTCTTTATTATATATTTGGGTTTGTATATATTTGAGTAGAGCGATAGTTCCTCGACCAGACACATGTTTATTACACTTCTCATTGTCGTTATGATATCTATATCCATGTGATCGTTGTTTCCTGGCTTCAACAATTATGATCTATTTTATATTGCAGCTTCTGCTAATTTGTTAAGACTTTCGCTGAATAACTTACAAGTAAAAAGCTTTAATATAATTAACCTTGAAATTTACAAATAACGAGATATGAGTAATACTTATCCTAAACACGAATAAAGATGAGAATTGGACAAAAGGCTGACTAATATGTTGTAAGTCTTACGTTGCTGTAATTAGGGCTTAATAACGGGATTAGGCCGGGTGGTGCCTAAGATTAAGGGAGGGGCCGTCACACATACACCTTATTTTTTATTTTATTTTTGTTTTTAACAATTTTGTGGTCGTAGTGAATGTTCGTAGAAGACAACCTTAACATTATCCTTAACCACAAAAATTAAAAGAAAAGTAAAAATAAAAAAATAAAAAAATTAAGGTGCGTGCTCGTAGCGTGTGTCTATAGTGGGTCACCTTAGCATTTTCGCGTTCATAGTGAGTGTCCATAGTGGGTCACCTAAGCATTTTTCAAGCACGGGAGTAATTTGGAATAATTTCTTTGGGGTGCCAACTTAAACTTGAAAGAGCTAATCAAAAGATTTTGATTTTTTGATTTTTTTTTGTATTTGTGGATATTCAGGCGAGCCTAACTACTCCCACAACTTAAGCGTACCCTTGTGGCTCGAAAAATATTGACGTAGTGAGGAATCAAACCTGGTACCGTGCGCATCTTTAGAAGGGATCAAAAAGTTTAAATTTGGAGTAAAAAGAAAATTACATTAGGAGATTTTATGATTTAATTTACCTTTTATTGGTAATTATAATAGATTCTCGAATAAACGTAAAATTTGCTTTTTGTTTTTTGTTTTTATTTTTTTGTTTTTTTTAAATTAAATGGAGTTGAACCTATGCAAAACCTCCCTAATCCTTGTCTTTTGATAAGTAATGCCTTGTCCATCTCTTCAAAGATGCTTTGACGACTTAAAAGCAGCTTTGTTACAGGTAAGAAATATGGAGGATTGTTGCGGTTAGTAAAATAACTCAACACATGATAAAATTAGTAAAAGATATTAAAAAAATATAGGGCTCTATAAGATACATTAGGAAACATTTTTGATAATAGGAAAATACTTCATTGACCCACTTTGGGCACTAGCTAATGCAGTCTAACAGGAGACTCACTTTGTTGTTCTTGTCGTTAACTGCACGTTGTCAGTCAGTATGTCAAACTAACTATTGGGTTCAAGAGAGGAGATTAACTTTTTGAAAGGAAAGTCAAGTTTTTAATGCGAAATGCACAATGCCCCTACCCAACGTGCATGTATTGCACTATAGGATACATAAGTCCACATCCCGAGAAGCAAATTGGAGTTTTTATTTCAAGATTGGCTGATTGAAAGGAGGAGCAACAGTGGGTCCCAATGCCGCATCAGCTAGGTGCTCAATGTAAGTGCCTAAAGTGGGTTAATTTGGTAGCTTCCAAAAATATAAAATGGTCTGCAAATTAGTAAATCACATTATCAAGATGAAAGAATACAATGAATCCATGTAATTTGATTCCAATTAATTGTTTCATGAAAATTCCAATTAATTTTGAAACAGGTCTTTCTTAATCTTGTTGACCATATGGTCCATATTTGGGTGGCTCCAACCCTAAAATTCTTTATTTGATCTTTTTTGTGATTATAGATCTAGAAGCATTGCCGATTTTCTCTTTTCATTGATGGTGGTTCCAATCACATATCTTCGTATTTTATTCATTCAATAAATTATAGATCTGTGAAGATTGATTTCATTCTCTTGTTATAGTATGTCTCTCTCGACGACTATTCGTGAATCTATACAGCTATTGGATTGGTGATTTTCTTCAAGGTTTTACGTTTAGTAGGTAGTTTGTCTTTCCCTTGTTGAAAGGTTTGATTTTCCCTTATTGAAAGTCTTTGGTGTTTTATTTTTTTGAAGAAAAATCGAAGTTTCATTAATCATTAATGGCTTGGTACATAACCAGACATAGAATAAAAAAAGTACATTAATTCATTAATCCTATTTGTTCAAAAGAACTGTCATTACTTTGGTTGTGAATGCGATTGTGAAATTGAAACAATTTGACAATTAGAGATTGCTCACTACAACGTTGAAACATATTACAATACATAAACACTCGCTATAACCACATAACGAATAACAAAATTTCCCAACAAGGAGAAGAAAAGCTAAAACATCCCAACAAGGATGAGACAAAATCAAGACTTCTAACAAATGGAAGACAAACTACCTAAAAATACAACTAAAATAAGGACCAACTCAATAGCTGCACAGATCCAAAAATGAGCGTTGAAGAAGATGTACCGCAACAAGAAGATTCAATCTTCTCATATCTGAAAAGATCTGCACTTTATTGAACATATAAAATACGGAGAGATAATATTAGAACCCCCGTCGATCAAAAGAGAAGATCGGCGATGGTTCAAGATCTTGAATCAAAAAAGAAAACTCAAAAAAATTATTTTAGGGCTAGAGCTAGCCGCCAAGTACTTATCGTATATTGAAAGTCTTTGGTTTTTCTTCCCTTTGTTGGAAGTTTTGCTTGTCATTTTGTGGTTCTAGTAGTGTTTGTGTACTATTTATGTTCCAAATATTTGTAAAGAGTAATCCATGATTGTCATACTGTTTTATCAATGTTACAGTCGTATTCACAGTCAAATATAATTAGCGAATCGATATACTTTTATAGCGCAATCGATTTCATGTCTAGTCTTGTATTGAACCATTAATGATTAATGAAATTACTATTTCACTTTAAAAAAAAATGGTCCGTATCCAACGCATCAAAAAGGCAGGATTGATTATATGCCCACTGTGCACATGTGCAGGACAAGCAAGACCAAAAGAGGGGGAAAACTCATTGCATAGACTTGTAGGGTAACTTTCTTTCTTTTTTTCTAAGTGCCCCATGTGTGATGATTAAAAAGAGCATATGTAAAGACCACAAAGTCATTAAATCATCACTGTTCTTTGCTCTATTTGGCTCACTAAATAGGCCACGCTCCACGGTTCCATGGTAGGGACATGTCCCTTCACATGTCTAAAATCATTCATCAGCCAATGTTATTCGTATTCATGTAGACCATCACCTTCAAAATTTATTACCTTTTTTCAGTAATCAATTGCTTAATTGGTGGTTAATTTAATTAACCAATTAAAGCAAAGCTTGTCAAATGATTAAGGCAAATCGTGAATTATATAGAAATATATTTGAAATAATTAAGTGATCCGCTTATGAAATTAGTGGTTGGTTTGATAGAAAAAAAAGGCTCGGCTACGTGCAAACCACATTTTACTAAGGACAAACCACTTAATTTTTTTCCCTCCACTTCCAAAAACGTCATCAAATGAAATGACATACTTACCCCTCACAACTCTCACAATCACTCACATGCCCTTCTTTTGTTAAATTTTTCCGTCTCTCGGTACGTTACCCGCAAACGGTCGCCTGCGGCACTTCTCTGTGAGCCATTGATCTCCCTAGTACCGATACTATCCCCAACTTAACCACCCTTCATCTTTTAGGTGTGGGGTTTTATCTCAAAAAGCCTCGGTATGATTAAGGGCGCAAACATCATATGCTCTGCTACCATATTAATTTTCTCACTTACGGGTACAACATCCGCAAGCGGATACTCGCACACACGGGCAATCTCCCCCAATACCGATATTGTCCTCAACTTAACCACCTTCAACTCTTTTAGGTGTGGGGTTTTAACTCATAAGACCTCAGTATTATTAGGTTTTAACTCATAAGACCTCAGTATTATTAGATGAGAGACAATCACTTATATACTTCATTTATAAGTTTTACTTTCCAATGTGGGACTATTATTTCAGTCCACACATCTCAACACTCCACCTTGGACCGAAATCTATTTAAGGGGGTTTTTCTCGACAGGTCCCGATCGAATCGTCAGCCCTGATACCATGTTGAATTTTGAATATTACACAAAGCATCAATTTTCTATTAATTTAGATGTGTTTATATACACAAACGTACAAATAAATTTATGGAAATATTATAATGAATCCTATGATTGGATGATGAATCCTTAATTGAATCAATCAATCAATATGATTGATTCGTGATTGATTGATTGAATTTTCAATTGGTTCAATCAATTAAAGTGATTCCTTAAATCAAGGATTGCTTCTACATTCCTTAATTCAAAGAATATTCAAAATTATATTCTTTGTGGCTTGGCGAGAAGGCAACCGAGGAGTTGCTTATCAAACAAGCCGATTGGAAGGATTTAATGAAGAACCTTCAAATGAAAGCGGTTATTATAGTATAGAGATATTCCTATACTATACTCATATTTGTAGTATGGTTGTTTTTTCCATACTATATTCTTTACGAAATGGCGAGAAGACAACCGAGGAGTTGCTTATCAGACAAGCCGATTAGAAGGATTCAAAGAAGAACCTTCAATCGCAAGCAGTCGTGGATCAAGAATGTCGAGGACCTAATTGAAAGTGTGTTACTCATCAAGTTGGGCATTTCGATGAATTCTCCACACACCAACTTGAGGGGGAGTATTGAATATTCCTTGAATTAAGGAATATAGAAGTAATCCTTGATTTAAGGAATCACATTGATTGATTGAACCAATTAAAAATTCAATCAATTAATCACAAATCAATCATATTGATTGATTGAATCAATTAAGGATTCAATTAACCAATCATGGGATTCATTATAATATTTCCATAAATTTATCTGTACGTTTGTGTATATAAACAAAACTAAATGAATAGAAAAATTGATGCTTTGTGTAATATTCAAAATTCATTATCTTCCTTCTCATGTTGTGCACCCCACACAAACGCCACCTTCGACTCCGACAATCCTCTCCAACCATTGGCGACGCGAACTTATGATTTCTGAGTCCACTACCATCGTAAGAGTCGATTTCTTCATATTTCTTACTGAAAGATCATGTTTCTCCACTGTTTTGTATGCATTTTATAGGGTTTTAACAAAAAAAATTTGTCTTGTTAGAGTATTGTTTGTTTGTATTGTTCGATGTCTATTTACCATAGCAAATGGAGGAAGGACGTGTAGGAGATACATATGTGCAAGACGGAGAGGTATTTCTTGAGTTTTCATTCAATTCTTGTATATTTTCCTTCGTGTTCAAACCAAGGATTCTGCCTTTGGTTCGACCTCGTAGGACCGAACAAATGGCTTTTGCTTGGTCATTCGTGTTCGGTTGAAAAATGTTTGTTTGGTCACTTATGACCGAAAAAATACTTGTATTTTTTTTGTTCAAACTAAGGATTCCTCTAGTTTGGCCCGTCATGGCTTTTGATCGGTCTCAAATTATCGATTGAAACATGTTTATTCAGTCATCTATGACTGAACAGTTGAGTGTCCATTTGTATCACTAGACTGAATCATCTATTTTTAAAGTTTTTTTTGATTTTTTTTGTGGTTCTTGATTGAGGGCCGAATTTGATATTGTGAATTACTATTTTGCAGGAAAATTTGTGTTCGACCGACTATCTTGACTAAACTAAGAACTTCAAGCCCAACGGATCTGTACGACTGATTAAAGAAAATATTAAATAATAAACCTGATAAGTCAATTTTTATAGGATTTAATAGTCTATTTTAATATAGTTTAGTGTGGAAGTCTATAAAATATATATCTAATTATATTTACTTTTGGTTTTTAGGTGAAACGGAGTGCACGGTTGAATCCGGGACGGAAAAATACTCAAAATAGAGTATTTATTTGCATTAATCGGATATCGCGGGAGTTTGTCTTGAAATATACCGTGACAGTGGGATAATTGGGGTGCAGCATTGCCATGTGTCAATACGGTCCAGCGTTTAAATATACACCAGCAGTGCCACGTGTCAACGTGTCATTCGTCCAGACAGCCACGTGTCGCTCCCCATTCGCTGAGCCGCGTTATACAACAGCTGCTAGTCAATAGGAGCGCGCCACGTAAGAAACCAGCAGCGCCTCAGCCAACCAGAAGCAGCCACGTCACCTCGCACAGCTTCTCTTTAAGTCCAGATCGTCGATTTGCCTCAGGATGCGTGCAGGTGTTGTCTCCCATATCTTCGCACGAACTCGCGCGACTTCTTCTCGCCACTCTGACCGCCACGTGTCGACACCGCAACCCCTCACAACACGTCACAGATTGCAGTCCCAGCCAATCTAGTCTCGCCACGTCAGCCGCATCATCATGTCAGTGCCAATCAGCACGCGACACGTCAGCAACGCACAGAAAAAATGCCCAATGAGACGCTGCCACGTGTCAAGGACGAAAAAAACACCCAAAACAGTTTTCTCTCTCTTCCATACACTAATTTTAGTAGTTTTACATATTACGACTTTAAGTATAAATAGAACATCGATTATTCATTGAAACTCTCTCTCTCTCTTTGCATTATTTTGTGAGTAGCCATGTTCGGCTAATCAAGTCATTGCCTAGGTCGAAGGTGAAGCAAGTCAAAATTATGGATTCATGGCATAACTTGTGAGATCTTTTATTTTATTATTTATTTAATTTAATTTCTTCTATTTCTTTGTTGTTGATTTTAATGAATATGGTTTAAATCTAGGGTATGTATATGGCCAGTGCATGTTTTTAGGTGGATAATCTATAGTTAATTGACTCATTAGTATCCGTAATTGTACTTTTGAGACAATATAAGTAACATTCACCCGATTACCGTTAAAATCTTTCGGTTCTTGAGTGTGCAACAATTGAATCTAGGTTAAATCGGGAGCGGACGCGATCCGGTTATCTAGGATTAGTATTCCCATAGAAGTTTATTACTGCGGTTAGTGTGTTAAATCTTATGGCGGATGTCTAGGGTTATGTATTAATTAGGGAAGTAGTTAGTGGCAGATGTTCTAGCTATTGAGATTAGGGGAATTAGGAATTTCTGACAGATGTCGATTTCCATAGCTAATCTTGGGGAACTTGAATTAATAATTGTTTCAGAAAAGATTGACGACCATGATATGCCATTGAATCTTGATCTTGTCCTGTGGAACCATAGACTTAGGTATTTAAATTAATTATTCGTAGTCCTAGATATTTATTTTAGTTATCTAATTTCATAGTAATTAGATTAATTAATTTAGTTATTTTCTCTAAATCCCCATTTCTCATTTCTTTTAGAACCTTAGAAAGACTACCAATCTATGTGGGATCGACCCTTTGCCACTATCTGCAAATAGTTGGTTTAAGGAAATATTTTATTGACGCGTTCGGCGCGCGTCAAAACCGAAAATTGATCAACCCAAATCAATTCACATACCAAATTCATCAACTCCAAATCATAACTTAATAGTAAAATTCATCAAGAAAAAGCGAATCCAATTCATAGATAACTAATTCGAAATCTACTCCAAATCCATAACAATTCCAAATTCGAAACAAGCAAATCCAATTTATAGACAACTTCATTGGAAGGTCTCGTTGACGTTGTCGTTGCCTTGCGCTTTGACAAAGCACCTTCTGTTGTTTTGGGAATCGGTCTCCGGATGAATCTGCCTTCAACTGCTGGACATTGGTCTCCTTTCGACTAACAATCTTCTTAGTACGAGCCTTACCCATTAGAATGACACAAATATAAGCCTAACATCAACATTCAATAACTATTTCACTAAAATATAAACCAGTAACATAATTCTCATATTATTTCTCTGCTCGATTAGGACAGACCTGTTGAGATTGTTGTGTACGGTAGGAGTCACCCGAGTGAAAGACTTTTCATCAGTCAACTACAACCGATCAAAATAATTTAAATCGGTTGTGTGTGATCGACTGAGACTCGACAACTACTAAACAAAAAATGAGCATAACATTTAATCATAATTAACAACAACCACATATACAACAACCAAAATTGCTAAAAAAACAAGAGATAATTGAAGAAACATCAACATTCACTGAAATAACATAAATTGACAAATTGACCAAATTTGACTATGTCACCATAATATTCATTGATCATCAAATCAAATGGCACTAGATTAAAATGTGATCCTTAATTGCAATATTTTTAAAAATTCAATATTACACCAAAATTGGATTGATCGGTCTAAATTGGATTGATCGGTCGTAACAACTGATTGTACTTCATTTGCTCGATTGCTTTCAACTGAACAGAACAAATTCAATTGGCCATGTGTGACCAACTGAGCCTAAACCAACAATACACACAAAACGACCACCCAATTCGATCGTACACATACAAAACAACCACAATCGATCAATAATAGCGCGAGTTTGAATAAACAAAATCTCACCTTAGAATTTGAGGTGATGTGAAGACCTAGGGTTCGCGTTCGAAGCACCAACTGCACGTCCGTCCATCGCTTCGAAGGAAGACCTAGGGCTCGAGTTGATGCGAAGATGCACCCACTGTCACGTGAAGATCAATTGAATGGAGAAACGTAGGCCTTGTGCGTCCTCATCCTCGTCCTCCTTCTTCTCGTCACATTGAGGTTAAGATTTTTGAGATTTTCGATTTGGGGGTGCACAAGGGGCATGTGCATTTTAGGAACTAATTAGATTTTGGGGGTTGCATCATCCATACATAGGGTGCCTACATCCTTTGGTTTGCCTTTAGTAAAAAGTGGTTTTAGGAGAAACCACCCCAAAGTAGCTACGATGGCCAAGGTCTAATATTTTCACTGGGATGGACAAAGTTTGAGTCTTGTGGAATGCAAAATAAAGGCTAAAAGCCTTTAGTTTATATTTACTATGTGTCCACTGTGAATTTTTATAGAATAATTTAGGTTCTCTATGAATCATGGTATATAGTTATATGAGCCTGTGCCTGTTTGGAGCCACAAGGTTCACCTATAATTTTATAGATTCACTGTGACCTGCCTAAGTTATATGAGTCTATTAATTATAACTAGTTAGATATCTTCACTAAACATTGGTAAGCTTTAAATTGCACTGTAAACTTAATTGAGACAAAAATTGTCACTTAACAAGGCATGAGTAGTTCCTCGTAAACTTGTAAATAAAAATAAATAAATAAAAATAAAATAAAATAAAATTTAAGAGAAGTTGTGATGGACGTCAATTTTTTTCTTGGTATAAATTTTGCGTCTATTTGCTGCTACCTAATATTGGGTCGATGAAACGGTAAATTTCAATCAGAATGACATGTACATTCGATCCTATTTTCTTAAGGATAAGTAGTGAAATCATAAAGAATTTTAGTAATATTTTGAAAATATTGTGATTTTCGCTTCACAGTAGTTTTAACTAGTTTTGTAGCATAAATACACATAGGGAAGAAAATGTCTGTCAGGGGAGCGAAGGTCATAATCATAAAAATAAAAAAATAAATAAAAAGCTCTATCATTACAGAAGAATAAATTACTAATTTGCGCAATTTTTTATATTCTTTGACCTTTCTTTTCAAAAATATAAATTAGTACTACAAACAATCATCATATATATGTCACGGGCTCAAACAACTTTATCTACACTTTTCAAAAATAAAAAATATAAATAAATACTGAACAAGAATAATTTGACAGTTTTGCTGACGAGAATATTTATTTCATGTAATACATAATTCACCTTTTTTTTTAACGAATATAATACATAAATTCACCTTAATTATACAAAGATAAATAAACGGTGACATAAAATTGAAAATAAAGATGAGGTAGTTGGAGTGCGTAAGCCTTAGAGCTTATCCTCAATGGGGAAAGAACACATGGTGGGAACGGTGGCAGCCAGGACTCTGAGTTGGACTCTAAACAAAGAGGGCCCACAGCCCACGTTGGGGGAGGGACCATCACGTGATCGTTATGGTTTTTATTGAAATTGAAACACGTAGAGATTTTGCTTGAAAGATGGCTCAACGAAATGTGAGAGCCTTGATTGTATTTATGGTGTGTTACATTCATTTACATTCATTTACAGTCATTGATCTAATTGACATGTGTCTCAATACGAGGGAAAGACAAAATTTAGATGCAACAGTGTAGACCAGTGCGTGAAATATTATTGTGTCATGGTGAATGTCCCTTTGCCTGTGGTCTACAGGCCAGTGCGTGAGAGTTGGAGTCGTGCTCGGTTGTGAGCGACGCATAAGGTTTAAATGGCTCTCCAGATCCCAACGGCAGTGCCATGATGATGCACTTGGGTGGCCATGTCTAATGTGAGTGAGTTGAGAGGAACGATGACAGGCATCTGGTATTTGCTCATCATCAAGAAACTGTGAAGGACAGATCTTCGTCCCCACAAGATATTCATCAAAGCTTGACTCTTTTCACGAAGGCCATGACGATGGACCTCATCATAAGAAAGAAGTTCTCTTGATCTAGTTTGATGGTTATCCCTTGAGACAGTGAGTTTTTGAATGGATTGAAGAGAGATGAAACTGGTTGTGTCGCCATTCTTGTCGCAGTACCAACGGTGGAGCCTAAGCTTGGCGAGGTAGTGGGTGGGTGCACTAGCCATGGCATTGGCCTAGGGCTCTGATACCATATTGAAATTGAAACACATAGGGATTTTGCTTGAAATATGGTTAACGAAATGTGAGAGCCTTGATTTGTATTTTTGGTGTGTTACATTCACTACAAAAAAACAGCAAATCAGAAACGGAAATTTTCGTCTCTGATTTGCAAAAATTCCGTCTATAATTGCAATCAGAAACGGAACAGAGACGGAATCAATTCTGTCTCTAAAAACGTCGTCGCTGATTCGATCAGAAACGGAAAATTGATTCCGTTTCTGATTAGAGACAGAATAAAGACGGAATAATTCCGTTTCGATTAGAGCAGTTTAGCGACGAAATTAGAAACGGAACAGAGACGGAACATAAATGGAATTTCTCCGAAAATGGTGCGTTTGTAATTGCAATCCGTCTCTGATTCCGTTGCTAATCACAAACGGAATCAGAGACGGCAATAAGAATTCCGTCTCTAATTCCGTTGCTAATCGAAACGGAATCGAGATTTAATCATCGAGACGGATAATTCGTTTCGATTCCGTCTCGATTAGCAACGGAATTAGAGACGAATTCTTATTTCCGTCTCGATTCCGTTTGTGATTTATGCATATATTCGAAAATTAGAGACGGAATAGCAACGGAATGTTTGAATTCGTCGCTAATTGTCTCTAATTTTCCCGTTCATTTTATTTTCAAACATAAACATAATCCAATTGGTTTTCCAACCTATAACTTGAAATTACAACCATGGGATCTACTCCATCGCCTGCACCCCCTCCAACAACTTTTTGAGGGTGCTAACATCCTACAAAAAAAACCAAATTTGACATTCATACATCGACAATATATATCAACAAATATTCAAAAGAGAAAAAAAAATGTAAAAATAAAAATTTGAAAAAGATTTATATATCCACAGAAAATTGTCTTGTATTACAAAAGCTCCAAAGTTGTAAGTATTCACAAAAACCACCAATCCTATTGTTCAACAACCACAAAAAAAAAAGAAAACTTACAATCCTATAAATATGCACATAATAACTATAACGCAGCTTTGAAGCACTTCTGATTCTCCATCTGAGGACAACAACCAGTGATAATGCATATTCACAGGGTTCCTTTCGAGCAGTCCTGAACCACATAGAGAGCTAAATAGCGCCTAGGAACAGATCCGCTCCAACGTCTGGTAAAAGCAATACACCACACAACATCAAGAGCTTTCAAGGAAGTAAAAATATATAGGAAAAGAGAGGAGAGGCTGGGAAAGTATATGGGGTTCCAATCGCCCATTAACCGAAATATGGACGAGCCTACCTCAAATTTTTAGTCTTCTTTCAGGTCCCCGATAACATCCATAAATGAAATAATCTCCATAAAGAAGTATGGGAATCTAGTATGGTTGGATGTTTAGTGGCCCTTAAAAATGTCCATTGCTTGTTAGCACACTTATGCGAGTGAATGATGGATTAAGATACCCAAAAGGAATGCAAGCAATATATGGCACAATATGAATTAAGAAAAGTACGAGAGAAGAAGAAGAGATAGAATTGCATCAAGTCACAAGACAAAATCCTTACTTTCAAGAACTAATGGGCTTATTTTCATTTTATTAAATATGAGATGGCCATTGATGTGTTCTATTTGCTTAAATTTTGGGAATTACAAAGGAAGAAATGCAAGAAAATACCCATCATGGCATATCAATAAGATCTATAGGTATATTTAGATGTGAATTTGAAGCATCTAACGTGTATCAACTATCACCCGCATGGTGTCGAAATTTCAATACCTTTGAAGCACTAAGTTACTTTTATCAAATGCAATCCATACACCCAACAACCATGAATATTGACGTACCTCGTTAATTTCTCGAACTAGTGTTCCGTATAGTACAAGTGCATCATCTATGACAATTTTGGGAGACCCAATCTGTTGGCAATTATGGTGTGCTTTCTACTTTTCTAGTATAAATACATAGGATTAAAGTATGTATCAATAAGGATATAAATGTAAGTTGTTTATGCTCTTGTGGAACAAATGATTAATTAATTTAAAACTGAAACAACTAATTACACTTGAAAAATAGATCCATAAACAATTTCAAATACTCGATAAACAGGATTGTCATGATCAATTCTTCAAAGTACGGCGAATTCCAAAAGCAAAAGGTTTTCATAAGCATGAGGTGCGATTCTGAGAAAAATGAACAAAAGGTTCTCGATATTTCAAATACTTCCAATAACATCCTATCTCGCTGATCTATGACTGAAAATATTTATGATTGAGAATATGCATGAGCGAAGTCAAATATCGTTGTTGCCCCAAAGCGAAAGAAATCTCACCAACAATGGCAACTGAGTATCGATTATCATCCAGATTCATAAGAGTATGCAAAACAGTCATCCAGATTGTTTAAGTTGTTTCAGTTCACCAAAAAAGTATATTAGCAACAATCATGATTGAGAAAATTAGCTTACTTCGCTACTCCATATACAAATACTCCCAGAACCTTGCACTATTTTATTTGTAAATAGATATGGGTTGAATTATTGCCTTGATTGAATTCTCAGCATGTTTTCTTCTCCCAAATATTCTGCAAATATTCTGTAGATATAGTATATTTTTCTTTACATAAGAATTTTTCTAGCAACGACGGAAAAGGTCAAAAAAGTAAAATCCATGATAGATTATGGAATATCAATCTAAATATGCACAAAAAGAAATGTCAATCATAAAGTAATGCGAAGAATTGCCGAAGTTATCTACAAGTCGACATTTCTTAAAATTGCACGGACATCTAATCTTCCTTTCACTTTGGTATGTAGGACAATGTTGTTTGGCAAATGATATGAATTCTTTAACCTTCACCGCGAATTCAATTCGAACGTAACCGTTGTCGAGCCGGTTGTACATCCAGTCTCGACTTGTAGACGACATTCTATTGAAGTGTTGTGCAATTAAATTAGTTAACTAGTTTCTTCCTTTCACTTTGGTACATGAAAACTTGTGTGTCCAACTAAACAATTTATAAATAATACCGATATAAAGAAGCCTTATTCAACATGTTTGACACATGTAATGTGACGACCTTAATTCCAAGATATCACTTATGATATCCGAATAGTTATACACATCAAGATATCATAAAATAGCAAGGGAGACACACTTGGTGCCATTGGCCCTACTTTACAAGGTACTAATTGAAATTATCCAACGTTATATCAATTCCACCGACATTTAAACGATAAGGAGTTTAAAAGGGAACCGCTAAAAAATCTTAGTGAAGAACTACCATAATGGATCCCAAATTAAACTTCAATCACTACTAAAATGAATCGAAGCATATAAACTAGCATGGGAGGATTGATAATAGTTCAAACCTCACTTACTTCGTTTCGCTTTGCCGCATTATTTTGACTTGTAGAGATATCTAGGATCAAAGTTTTTTTCTAAGACTTATTTCCTCAAGTGAAAATACTTAAGTGATTAACTTATTTACAATGACTACTTCTTAAGTACCTCGATTGTTGATCTAAAAATAAATAAATAAATGGTTATAACATAAGAGATCTTTATTCCATGCGTAGGTTTTAATACTATTTATCTATTTAGTTTTTTTGTAATAAACAGGGTCTTCATATGGGTTTGGGTTATCACTTGTCACAGTCAACACTTCAACTTGCTCAATAAGTTTAGATTCACCTAACTCGTAACAATCCGTATAATATTTAATAACGAAACGTAGGAGCAATATCAACAAATTAATGCTAACATGATATTATAAAACATATAATCAATATAATGAACCACCCATGTATTACAAAACTATTGACCAAGAAACACAAAAGAACGGACACCCATAGAGAAACATAGTGAGAGGCTTAATTAAACTATTATAAAACTATTGGCCTTGCTAAAGACTTAAGCATGGAAGGCTTAATTAAACTAACAATTAGAAGAGCAAGTAGAGAAGGGAAACAAAAGAGAAGAGAGTTAGAGATAATGTAGAGATTGTATTTCAAGAATTTTTATATTGTGTACAAGAGAATGAACTCCATTTATATGCCCTTGATCATGATGATCATATGTACTTTGAATAAAGATTACAAGCTACAATTGGTGGACAAGGTAAATAGAAGAGTACACAAAGTGGAACAAGTAACAATCACAGATCATTGTAAAAGCAACAATCACAGATCATTGTAAAAACAACTTGTGTATAATAAACTTGCAAAAAACAACTACATACATGAAACAATAAATTCTCACGCCCGAGTAAAAATCACGAGATCATTGTAAAAGCAAACAAAACATGTCACTCGCTAATTAACCAAAAACAATGTTTCGAGAGGAAAGAGGAGAACTCACCAATGAAACACAACGAGGCCCTGGACTGAATGAGAGCACAATGAGAGAGCGAGAGAGGTCGAAGAGGGGACCGAATGAGAGCACGATGCGAGAGCCGAGAGGAGCAGAGGCGCAGACGAAAATGTGCAAGACGGCTCTATGACCAGAGAGCGAGCAGCGGCGCTACCAGGGAGCAATGGAGTGAGAGGACGACTTGTTGGGGGTTGGGGATTTGGGGAGCGGTGACTGGAGAGAGACGGAGAGACCAGAGAGAGACACCACTATAACTGGTTGAGCAACAGACGGAGAGACCAAAGAGAGAGAGTTGAGAGCAACGGAACAGAGACGAGAGATTTGTTGGGGGTTGGAGATTTGGGGGCCGGTGACCGAAGAGACGAAGAGACCAGAGTCTAGAGGAGAGACGAGAGTATAGAGAGAGACGACGAAGACGAGGTTTTCTCGCGGTGGGAGTTAGGGCTTTCGGTGGTGGGGAGGACGAGGAGGGGTATTAGAGGGGGTAAAAGGGAAATCTCGAGATTTGTTGCACAAATCTCGAGATTTGATGAACGGGTAGAACAAAATAAAGTTTTGGTGGGAATGTTCGCGCCATTTTTTAGAGACGAAATTTAATTCCGTCTCTAATTCCGTCTCAATTCCGTCTCAATTCCATCTCAATTCCGTCTCTGAAGTTTCCGTCTCAATTCTGTCTCTAAATTTTTTTTTTTAGAAATGGAACTTAATTCCGTTTCTAATTCCGTTTCTGATTTGCTGTTTTTTTGTAGTGATTAACGACCATTGATCTAATTGACATGTCTCAATCTGATGGAAAGACAAAACTGAGATGCTACAGTGCAGAGAGAAGTGGTGAGCTTGCAATGCCAGTGACCGCTGATGATGGAGCAGGCTGAGCCTTGCGTGTCGGGACCAAGACACTTATTTGGGTATTCATATGGGTAGCTAGTGATCCTCGCTTACAGTTTTGATGTAACATGAATCTCGAGGAAAGTTTTGGAATTCCTTTAGCATAGTTTTCTTTTTGGTCAAATTTTCTTGGGTATGTTTTTCGTACCCAACGAGGTACAACAACCATTACATCTTAAGTCCTGAACAACATTCTCACGAAGAGAACAACAACCCCTCAAATAAAAACAACATCTTCTTTAAAAAGGGCAACAACCCCACAGATGGGGCAGCAAACCCTCGAAGGGGACAAAAAGACCTAAATCTCCAATACAAAAGAAATGAAAGAAAACAACATAACTGCAAGTAGATTACGCTCGCAGAACTACAAGCTATTTTGAGACATCGCTCGTTGTAGGGAGGTCGGTCGTCGACGTCTTTCTCACGCTTGAAAAGAGGCCGACAAGATGATGTGTTTCCCCCTCCTTTCGCTCTATAGCCCGGACAAAAAAAGGGTTTTTTAGCGCCAATCGTGTCGAAGCCCATTGGCATTGCAACCCATAATCGAGAGGTTGCCAAAAAAGGGTGGAGGCGGCAGAAAGTAGAGTATGATGGATGGAAGAGAACGGGAGGTAAAGGGGAGGCCGATGTAAAAGAAGAAGGGTGAAAAAGAGGAGGAGAAGGTGGAGATGGTGGAGGACTAGCGACGAAAACGGCCATCAAGACAGCCACGTTGTCGTTGGCCCTCTATTTAGAGACCTGATTTTCGATAGTCTTTATCAGCACACTCCTCCCTTTGTCACCTTTATTTAACTACTGCACTTCATGCAATCCTCTCCACCTCCTCTCTTTAAAAAGGGAAGCCTTAACTGTTTGGAGTTAATTATCTATGCATACTTTCATAAGCACATTTTAATGACTGCATTTTTGGAGTTAATTGAATCTTGGTTCCCTTAAATGGTGAGGTCTGAATTCGAGTCTAGTAAATGGAATAAATTAGGTTAGGAGGGCTACCCTCATCTAGGGTCCGATAGTACCCAAATGTGGATTAGTAGAAAACCAAAAAAAAAAAAACATCGACATCTTGTGTACTAGCCTAACGCTTATAGCATGTAGGGTTTATGTCTCCTAATTCCAGGGGCGTGTCTGGTATGGGGCAAGAAGAATGACCACCCCAAGCATCCACCCTAAAGAAGGCCATGTTCATACATTAACTAGAGTGGGTATATACAACAACAACGACAACAGTATAACCTCAATCCCAAATTAATTGAGGTCGATTACTTGGATAAAACTCTTCCATTGTGCTCGATTCAATGTAATTGATGGTGAGCTTTCCAAACCATTCAATTCCCTCCTAATTAATGTGTCTCAAGTTAACTTCGGTTTACCCGCAATTAGACAATTGATGGAGTGGTTGTTTGAGTTTTGCGCTCTCTCTCCTCTTTTAGCATGCTCGTATTGCGATGGCTAAAGTTTGGAACATTGGTTATTTTTGTGATTTTTTATTTTGAACCACCGCCGATCTTCTTTTTTGATTGTCGATGGTTCCAATAATAATCTTTATTTTTATTTTTCAATAAGATTTAGATCTATTCAGATCTGAATATCCGGTGTGACGATCTAAACCCCGAAGGCCTAGACTGTCTAACCTAGTCCATCGTTGAACCCCTCAAGATGACCTAATGAGTCGAGCGAAGCCCTAGAAAGCCTTAACCTGCATAAATAAACCAAGACATTCTACTACACACTAACCAAGTCTAATAGGTGCGAAAATAAAGTCTCTAATATTTATATAAGTTGCGAAATAAAGGTTGAAGTCTTACAAACAACTAAAGAA
This sequence comes from Stephania japonica, assembly GCA_039657345.1. Lineage (NCBI taxonomy): Eukaryota > Viridiplantae > Streptophyta > Magnoliopsida > Ranunculales > Menispermaceae > Stephania > Stephania japonica. The sequence continues at coordinate 43,058,084 of CM077560.1, read as the reverse complement.
AAAAACTTAAACCAGATTTTAGGGATCAAACATCTACCCATATGAAATTCCTATTTTAATACAAAAGTATATCAAAATAAGATAGTCAATAAATAAACAACTTTGCAAACAAGAAAAGAGCTTCTATGCTACGGCCTTGCTCTTTCCTTTGCCCTGAGCAACAACTGAGGTACATGGGGGGAATAGTGGGTAAACAAAAGATCTAACGGGTTCAATAAAGCAAAATTAGATTTTCACATTTTAGAACTAAGTTTTCACATTTCATAACTAAATTTCTACATTTCAGGTCATGAGACCTATTATCATTTTCTGGGTATTTAAGAATATCATAAACAATGTAATATTATAGTAGGAATAAAAACAACAGTGCCCATCAAGATAGCTTTAAAGAGGATTGCTCAACAAAGATTCATGAATGCCTTAGAGTTAAATGAAGTAGAAACTAGATATTTCAATTTGTGTGAACCTGAACACCCACGTAGCTTATCAAGGAATAATCCCAAATGCCATGAAGGGCATCGAAGTTACACATGTGCCCAAACACTTATCTGGCTCATCAAGGATAACGTGAACTGCCATGAAGGACATCAAACGAAATACTTATGATATCTTAACAATTATACACATCAAGATACCATAAAATAGCGTAGGGAGGTTAAAGGTGGCCACTGGTCCTCCACTCCGAGGCACCAATTACAATCACTTAACATATATAAGTTCCACTGCATTTAAACAATAAGGAGTTTGTGACAATCTCAGTTCCCCATAAAACTAGGCCCCGCTCAACCTAAACTTGCGTGGACCCCCGAGTTCATACTCGTGAAGTCAACACAAGCCTAGTCAACTTCAAACCTTTCCTTCCTCAACAATTCATCAATTTTAAAGTTGAGTTATTAGATTATATTGTTATCAGGTAAATTTGCAGCGGAAACCAACTATAATCGTTTAAATAACTCAATAGATAGGAAATTAGTAACAACCTATAGTGTGAAAACCCTGATAATGGATAAACATATAAATCTAGTGATCAAATGTAACAATACAATAATACATGATATCCCTAGTCTCTCAATCCCAAAATACACCCTATTGTTATCAAAAACATTAAGTACAATAATCACAAATCAAAAAGGCAGAACCTAAAATATACAAAGAAAGAAATCGCTCCGAAAGTCCCCAGAGGAAGCCACCAAGCATCAATTCCTTTCTCTTGCTAATCTCGGCTTGATTTGCACCCACCATCACAAACTAGATGGTGAGTACGTGATAAATTTGAAAGTAATGCCAGAAGAACATAAACAGTAATTCATGAATAACTAATAAAACAGTCTAAGAATCATGCGATATTGAAAGGCAGATAAATAACACAAATTGCATGATAAACAGGCTGACAAGTATATCAATGATATTTGAGTGTCTATAGAGTCAAAGGAGGCCAATAAGCGGTCTAAAACCGCATCAATCCACAACATATTCACAACCATTTCCACAATCATATCCATAACCATATCCACAACATTTCCACAACGTTGCCACAACCACTTCCATAACCATTTCCACAACAATTTCACCACAATCCAGTACTTGAGGATAAACTCATGATTTGGTGGGTAGGCAACACTCCTGCAAGAAGTGCTCACGTTAGCCCAGCTAACCATGATCCTAGTAGTACCTTCATAACACACTTATGTCAAAGATATTTAACCAAGGAATATAAGTTGGAATTCCAACAAATTGATCAATTCAATAGAAACAACTATAATGGAAAACGAATTACTATGCACCTCCTTAACTGGCTTACTAACTTACCTCAAACCAATCGCACAAATGTTGATCCTCGCGCCACTCTAACTTGTTCAATTTAAATTTCCAAAGCCCTAGTAATCATTTAAGCCCAATTTGGTTGAATTAGAGTCATTTCATGTCCCTAGATAAACCCCCAAAGTTTTTCAAAAGTTTTAAAAATTATTTAAACAAAAAACCAGATTTTATTGTTCCAGACGCTGTGGGTGACGCCGCCACGTTCAAAACCACATGAAGTTGTTTAAAATGTCGAATTCCAACCTCACTAATTGAGACGTCGTGAGTGACGTCGCTAGGGTTTTTAGTCCACGACATCACTTAAAGTGTCTCATCCCCAACGTCTTTGGTTTGCACGCCGTGATCGACGTCGTGAGATAAAATACTCCACGGCGTCCCTCACGGCGTGACACCCTGAACCTATATCCAAGGTTTTCTGGAACCCCGCTCGCGTCACTGCATTCTGAGCTTATACCAAACTCTTAGGGACATCCAAAATCATTTAAAGCCAACTTCCATTTGTGTCGAAATCCCAACAAAGCCCCGATTCGAAAATTACACTGAAAATTCCCCAAAAATAACTAAAAATACCACAACCTTCAAATCATCAAAACAACCACCAAAAGACCATTTGATCAACCATTTGATCACAATTCCTCAGCCCCCAATAGAATCGAATTCCCAAAATGTCGTCCAAATTTGTCACGACGAAAACCCTAAAAACAAACGTCAAAACATAGGGAATCACGAAAGGAGTCAAGATCTCACCTTTTAACACGTTGGTCGATCCCAGTCGTGAATCCGAGCTTGAAAATCGTGAAACCCTCGTCCACAATTTCGTTCATTCAAGGGAGATAAAATGAAATAAGAGGAGAGAGAAAAGGTGATGGTGGTGCCTTATATACCACTCTTCATCATTTCCAATGCACGTATCTCGATATGTATCTAGTGGTCTCTCTTCAATCCAACCAACAACTCTAACTCAACATTATAACTTCAATAGGTGACTTTCGTCCTTAACTTAACCAATTCTCGTTCACACCTCGCGTTATCGAACCCGTACCATGTCACGACGTGCACGTCGTGCGTTCCCAGACACAACGTATTCGCATATTAATTATTTATTTTCCAATAATTCACTAATTATCATTTTCTGTGTTTCAATACCTGAATTATCTCCATTTGCCTGAAAATTCTCATTTTTCCTATGCAAAACCTCACACACAAATCCGTGGTGATAAACAAAACAAAACCACACACTAGGACATACAACATTCACATTCGGGTATAAGTAATAGTACAAACATCACAAAAAAATAAAATATACCTCAGTGTCGACTTACGAGGCTTAGGCAATATGACAAGTCACGATAACCAGGTCACAGTCCTGAAACACGATACGTGGCACAATTTAAATTTGAGGGACGTGACAGAGTTCAAAAGGGATGAAAAGAAGCATATTAATGAAAAGATATCTAGGTAGATTCCAAGTAAATCACCAACAATTACTGAAGTAAATCCTAGCATATCTACTGGTATGACATGATTGTTAATAGAGCAAACTCTACTTACATCGAAGTGCTGCTTTCCAATCCAAATCCTACCCTGGGAGTTTCCTATCCAATTCTCCTCGTGCTACATTGGTATATGTTTATTTTGTTATCATCAACAAGCTTAATTGAGATACGTTCATTTATTTTATTGTATTAATGTTTGAAAAACATATCTACATCCCCTTGCGAATAAATGTCATGCCTTCGCCACAGCGACAAAGGTACTACTTCGACCTTTGCCTCGGCGATATAAACAACGAGATATAATTTAATTATGGAAAAACATCCATTGCCTTCTCATTATCGTAGGTTTACCAATAGGGCGCTAAGAGATTGTTGGATCTTCATCGATTGGTCAACCCGAATTCAGTCTCAGTGATTTACCAGTGTCATACACAGTAAGTCACTACATTGGAGAGTCTTTGGATCGAAGTATAAAATTCTCAGTCAGCACCGTGGCCAACACCGTATCGCATGTGAGTGAGATGCTGAGCAGGAACTCAGAATTCTAGAACCGAAATCCAAATTTCAAATTCTCTTGCAACTCACGCCAACCCTTAAGGGTTCAAGTTCGATCAAAACAGTGATAAATACATTATTTAAAACCACATAAATAGTTCATTAATCAATTTAAAGATTCAAATCAAACCCACCATTGAAGCATAGATTTGTTTATCCATTTGAGCAAAACCAAAATAACAACACTCTAATCACTTATCCATTGAAACCACAAAAAAGAAAGGTGGGATGAACCCAAATCACAAAATTTCATCTCCTACCTTAAACAATCACCATGAAAACAATGTTTCGTTCCTAAAATTCATAGATAGATCGAAAGAATGGAAGAATAGAGAAGAAATATGAGTGATTTACCAAATCTTTGTGAGAACTTTGTGTGAGTTCCCTCTCCTCCACCAAATCCACCAACAAAGCCTCCTACGGTTCCCTGCTCAAATTCTCCCGTAGCTTATTTCCAACAAAAAGTGGCTAGAAACCATTAATGTTCTTCATATAGTTGTTATAGAGATTAAGGCTTGTTTGACCAAATCCAAACTCTGCATCTCATCTAGATGCATTTAAGTTTTAGGACAATCCATGGGTCAACATTAAGTCCCTCCCTCCTTGTATTTTACATAAATGCCCTCATATGTCGTATTTACCAATATTTTATTTTTCTTTATTTATATTATTCAACAAGTTCTTTTCAATTAACTTAGGCTATTTTTCACCTAAGTTAACTAAATAATTTATAATACACACAATAAACACACCATCACACAAGTGTCACATATATTTACCCAAATACCCCATATATTAGGGTTAAATTATAGTTTTAAAATTTTGGGGTGTTACATTCAGTTTCATTCGGACTGCAACATTCATCAAATTCATCATTAGCACCACTTGCCTCTTTTCCACACATGCATCTGTTATCATTCAATTTCGTCCTCACTTCTATATGCTCGTATATGGATCTGCGTTAGTTGGTTTGATATTTTTCATTACGTTTCTTTTTAAGTGAGTTGTTTGTCTTCCCTTATTGGAAGTCTATATTTCTCTTCCCCCGTCGGAAGTTTTTGTTCATCTTCCTTTGTTGGAAGTTTTATTTTCCGTTATGATTCTATTGTTGTAGAAACAAAATACAAGCAATACAAGCGTATAAGTTGCACATAAGTTTGCAAACTTTCACAATGTCGATTTGATATCAAAGAGTGGGAAAAGGCTAATATTGATGTAATTTCATTGTCAAATCAGATGTAATAGTGAACAATTCCTATGAATGAAAAAGTCTCTGTCAAATTTTTTTTTCTAGTGGGTGCATTTGTAGGCTGTCTTTGCAGGTGACCAAACCTCCTCAGCCGTCCTTCCCTAATCTTTGTGTCAATCGGTGCTACTCTTACTTGTCTTTGAGTTTTTGTATTGTTTATTATATCTTTACGAGTTTTACAACACATCCACCTAAGCATCATCATTTATGTTATATTCATCTTATGTAGTAGTTAATTTACTGCCCAACATTTACTTCCATAAAGCATAGCTAACCTAATTAAGGTCCTATAAAATTTTTCTTTTAACTTGATAGGAATATTTTTATCACATATTACACTTGTTGTCCTCTCCATTTCTTCCATAGAAAGGGTATATAAGTTTAAAATAAAATTTAAAGATTTGTTCTAGGCCCGCCAAAAAAGCCCATGTGTTTTGTTAGAAAAAAAAATTGAAAAAAAAAAGAAGGCCCGATGTTATAACTTAAACTTGAGGTATAAAGGATGTACTTCTCACACAAAGAATCTACTATATGTTTAGAAATTTGTGAGATATCTTTTCATTCCTATTAGAACTCACTTGATTTCCAATCTTACAAGTGAGATATGTCGTTTTGGCTTCTACTTTTTGACTCTCACCAGCTCCCTCATTCCTCTAACCTTTTTTTTTAACTTCATTAATGTATCGGCCCAATTAATATTTGCCGTTAATTATGATGTCATGGCAGATGTGGACGCCAGTGAGGACGGTCGAGGGTCCCACAACGAGACTGGAACGCACTCGAACTAGGTATACAGTCCGTTTTGTATGCTTGTTGTGGTAAATTGTGATGAAAATATTTTAAGTAGTTAAATTTCATTACAATATGTGTGTTAATGTAGATTGTTGACGAGTGAGGAATGACCTCGGGGTGCGTGCGGACACGGGACACGAGGCACGAGGCACGAGGTGCCGGGTAGTCGAGGAAACTAAAGTGAGCTTACCCATAAATTTTGGAAATTTATTGAATAAAATAGGAATTTTTATGAGCTAAATCAATTGGAAATTAATAAGTCCTATAGTAGGCTGAATAAAACAACAGCAGTTGATGTTTCTCGAGATGCACAACAGGTTCATGAGTGTCATGATTAGGTGTATAAGTTGGAGTGACACAGGAGAATCAGGAACCATTGGATATTTCTCGAGATTCGTGCACACACTTGATGGGAACCAAGTATATATATGTTTGTGTGTTGACCGATCAAGAGAGAAAGAGTGAGAGTGTGGTTAAGAGAGAGAGCTTGAAGAAGAGAGAAATCGTTGGAGAAGAGAAGGAGAAGGACAACATTTAAGGTGTGAAGTGGGTGTTTTTGGCTTCCTACAACAAGAATCAAAGGTATGGATGCAATCATCTTGCATTTTTATGAGATTTTAGAGTGGGTTAGGGATTTGTGAAACCCGAAATATTGAGATGTTAAACTATGTATTTGGGTTAGATTTTGAGTTTGGTAATCCATTATTGTGATGTTTGATCAAGTTTGGGAGAGATTGGAGGAATTTGGGAAATGGGTTTGAAAATGTGATTTCCATAAATTGTGGATTTTGGTGTTTGATTATGGTAATTTAGGTTTAAATGGTGTAATTAAGGTCATTGATGTTTTATGGAAACATGGAAATTGAATTTATGGGTTTGGAGTTCAAACTTGTAATTTGGAAATTTTCTGGACAGCGAGCAATTAGCGCGCTAATTGGAGAAATTAGCGCGCTAATCACGCTGAGTGAGGAAGATGAACAGTGATTGAGATTAATTAGCGCGCTAATTGATCTCATTAGCGCGCTAATTGTTCACTGGACTCTCAAAAAATTGGAAAATGAGAAAATGAGTCAAACTAACATTAAGAACCCATAAATTGATAATTAACCCTCATAAATGAATTCCAGGAGTCTCGAAATAGTAATTGGAGTCTGGGTTTAGTCGGGGATCGGACCGGGAGTATTATCGGGGATTGAAGAAATCGAGCCGGGGAATTTAACTTGTGGGACGAGGAGTGCGAATTGAGGTGTGTAGTATCTCAATTGAACTTCACTTTAAGTATTTACTGTTTGATTTATTTGAATTCTGTTCCATTTATTCTCTACTTCGTTTCATTATTGCTTTACGGTGGTTGAGTACTCTCACCTGGTGACTTTACGGTAGTTGAGGGTACTCCTACCTGGTGTCTTTACGGTGTTGAGATCACTCCCCACCTGGTGCTTATTCGTTACGGCCATAGGGTCCACTAAGTCATAGCACTTGTCTAGGCATACACCGGTGAATAGGCTACCCGGGTATGGTAGGCTTGTGTGGGTGCGCCGTGGGTCTACGCCGGCCACCTAGAGGGTTAGGGCCAACCCATTGGTGTGTTTACGGTTGGTGCCTGGGGAGAAAACCCGAAGTATGACTTGGTCTGATTTTTATGTGCACGTACTTTGTTTCATCACTATATTTATGCATGCGATGTTCCTTTTTACAGTTGTCTGTATTTCTCTTGTTCCGCATGTTTAAATTATAACATTTTCAATTCCAAGTACTTTGATTTCCGTAATTACTTGGTGAATTTCCTTGGGATTACTCACTCGGACTCGTCATCTGTCTTTTTGTGATGGTGAGTGCACCCTAGTCTGAGCCGGGGAAAGGCAAGCTTGAAGAGTACATCGATTGACAGTTTTAGCCCCACTCGTACGTATGTTTATATTTATTCGTTTTATGTCGGGTTTTGGGCTTGAGAGAGATAAGTTGTACATCTTGATATTTTGAGGATCAGATGAGATGTATATGATGTATATTTGGGTATGGTTTCCACTTAGACGTTTTGCTAATAAAACACAAGATGAATTTTTATATTGTTTATTTAAGCTTCTGCTGTTAATTTTGAGGTTATATGATATTAACTGAATCAAATTTAATGATAAATTGATCAATGATGGATAATTGGGCGTGGGACACAACTGGTGGTGACGTGGACAGTTGTTGGCCCGCGTGGCCTTCCGTGGCGGACCAATGTGGAAATTGGGGCCGCCACAATTAATAATAAGAAAATTCTTACACTTTTTTATTGTCAGTCTAAGTCTAGAGAAAGGATGAGGAAAAAGGTTTAAAATAATTTTTAAAGTATAATGGTGATATAAAGTGAAAAATAAAATAATTTTTATTGAAGACTCATTTTTAAGGTTTCATCCACGGCCCCCAAAATGCCTCGACTGACCCTGCATAATCCTATTGTAGGTGAGAAGTAAGAATACAACAACAATAACAAAGAGTCTCAAATTAATTAGAGTCGATTATAGGGAGCAAACTCTTCCTCTTCATTCAATATTTTTTCATCAAAATCGTTCACTCCACTTGATTCAATGCTCATTGAATGTAAAACATTTTGGCAAAAAGAAAAAAAGCATACATAAAAATTATTTTTTATAAGAAGAAAACAGCTTGCTCTTATTAGAGTTTGAATCTATGACCTTTTACTCTCAAATCTCATATCAAACTATTGGATCATCTAATTGGTTGATATGAAAAAAAATCTAAAATTCCTCAAGCTTTCGTGGCATTCATATTTTGATTCGTGTAATGTGCCTTAAGATACAGTTCATACAAGTCATTCTCAATGTGTGTCGCAAAGTCTTTAAACATGTAGGACGAGTTTTTGGCCATGTGACTACATTGTTATTGTAGCATACTATTAACTTCTCAAGGTCGCGTCGCACACTCGTGCGAAGCCCGTGAACCCTCTTCGCTAATACCGATACTGTCCCCAACTTAATCACCTTTCAACTCTTAGATGTGAAGTTTTATTTCAAAATGTCTCGATACTAATTAGGAGGAGTTAATCACTTATATACTTCATTTCGAAGTTTCATTAATCGATGTGAGACTAACTTTTGGTCCACACATCTTCAACACTTTCCCATGGACCGAAAATCACGTGATCCATGAGACTTTTTTTTCTCTTAGGTCCCATTTGAACTATGGGCTCTAATACCATGTTAAATTCTCAAAGGCCACGCCGCACACGCGTGTGCGAGTCCGTAAATTTCCTCTGCTAGCACTAATATTATTCTCAACTTAACCACCTTTCAACTTTTAGGTGTGAGGTTTTATCTCAAATGGCCTCCGTATTTGTTGAGAAGAATTAATCACTTGTACACTTCATTTTGACGTTTCATTAATTGATATGAGACTAACTTTCGGTCCACGCATCTTCAACACATAGCTCTATAGAAAAGCAAAATTAGACCCTACAGGACGAGAAAAATATACCTTCTCAAATAATAATTGTGAATTGCATTAATGATATGGAAGCCAAAGCCCGTTACTATTATTTATATATATATATATATATATATATATATATATATATATATATATATATATATGGTTACAGTCCTTTTCATAGAAATTAAAGGGCTCAGCTTATGTTTGGCTGTACTTGTGTAAGCTTTTATTCTTTTCGAGCTATGCCCACTCGGATACCAATCTCCAATTCTCATCTACTTTGTCCTGTATCACCGCTAAAGACGGTAACATGTCATGTCATTACATTGCTCCTTGACTTATTTGTCTTTTTTTTTGACTTTTTGAGAGTAAAGTTCTTTTTTCTTTGTCAAGGCTTTTGAGAGTAAAGTTTAATTTTAGGAAAACGCTACGTGACATCTAAGGTCACACGTAGTTGTGGTGTGTAAGTGTAAGTTTAAGCTGCATATACATATATGATTCTCGGTGCATAACACACAAGTTGTTATTTTAAGAAGCACACAAATAGTTTCTAAAGATATGGATCCGCACGCCACGTAACCCAATGTAACTTTAAAGTGTCATCATAGCATTTTCCTTATTTTTATTGTAACAACATTTAACAAGGAGACCTAATCTCAACAAAGGGTAATCTCTACAAGTGACAGAAATTTACCCAAATAGGTAAGGGTATGGATATTTTAAATAAGTGTGATGACAAAGATGGGTACAAAATCTCATACCCACACAAGTATAGGTACGGAGATGAGTAATAAAATATATCCACAGAGATCTTCATTAGTAATCCTCACGAAGATACCAATGAGGATTACTCATACATCAATTCATACACCATATGATCTTTATTATTTATATATACATCATATAATATTTATATATAAATATAATAAAATATTATATAGTTTCCACCCTTAAACACTTATTATACACATAATAAAAAACTTTAATGAAATTTATAATTTTAATTTTTTTGGGTAACCACATGTTTTGTTTTGAATTGTTTGCCACCATATCAATATTTTACAATTTTAGGATCAAATGTACTAAAAAAAAAATTATGATCAAATGAAAAATCTTGAAAAACCTTATTTCATAGGATCAACCCTTTTTTTTTGGGAGGGGCCTAAGTGTTATTGACTTTATATATAGTTTATATTTATAAATACTTGTTATGAATTTGTTGAAACTTAATTATAAGTGTTATCACTTAAAACTTAGATTTTTTTTTTTTTGGTAGGAGAATTTAAAACTTTAATTGCATGATATGGTGATACTTTATTTTTGATGAAATTCCGACAATTGTGTTGTTATGTAGTATATATTTTGACACCTTATTTTTTATAATTCTTTTACTGAAAATTAAGTGGGAAGAATATTTTCTCCACAGTGATTCCACATCCTCGCAAAAATCTCCATAAACATCTACGCGGAAATCCCCAATAGAGAATGGAATGAGAAAAAAAACCACTCCACAGAAATTCTCCAACCAACAAAAATTTTCATGAAATTTCCCGCAAGGACCCCCAATGAGAAATGAAATGGAGAAAAAAATTTCCCACGAAAATTTCCCATCCCACGGGAATTAGATTGATATGAGAATTCATCCTCAAATGAATATGAGTAAGGATGATGAATTTTTAAGTGGGTATAGGTATGGGTATGGGCATAGGGATGAAGTCTCCCCCTACCCTACCCACCCATGTGCATCCCTAAATATGGTCCATATCCATTAACCAAGAGGACGGTGCGGACATGTGTCCAAAGAGAGAGGATGAAATTCATGTAAAATTAATTACAGTGAAGTGGATGAAATTCAATGTTCTTTAATCAAGGGACTCGAGTTCAAGCCTGAGTTTTGGCTTACCTCTTCCGGGCAGTTCAGCGCTAAAACTGTCTTGGGATTTAGTAATTGAGACTAAATAGGCATAGCAGTGCAGTACAAAGCATTCACAATGTAGAGATGCCACTGAAGCAAGGTTAAGGAAACTCTGGAATGCAACCAGGGGGGACTACTCTCCTTGCATAACTAGGATACAACCATGATCAGCTGGTACTGAGTTATGCCCAAAATCAGGAACATGAAGGCGCTGTAACTGCTCTGCACAAATAATTCAATGGATGAAGGAATGAATGAGCCTCTGAACGGTCATTCGAGGGAGGTTTGCTACTACCTTGCTAAACCACCACGCCCGAGAGACTTAATAATTGAAACTGTCAGCATCCCAGATCCAACATGAACTTTTAGGTTCACTAAGGAAAGAGACTGCTCAGGTTCCACGTTCAGTTCTTTTGGAACACAGTCCTTAGCTTTGAACGTATCCATCACGAGCTGTTCTTATTGTTTCTTCAGCATACATTGATTAGGGACAAATCTGAACAAAAATTGTTTCTTCAGCATACATTGATTAGGGACAAATCTGAACAAAAACAGCCATAGTAAACAAACTCGGAATCGAGAGTGGATATTAAAAATAAAATCTGGCTAGAACAATTAATCCAAAATAATAGGAGATTGCAAAGCCAAAAGTAATTAGGAACAAATTTATCAAATAGAAAAAAAAAAAAAAAAAAAAAAAAAAAAAAAAAAAAAAAAAAAACTTGCACTCTCAATTAGGGGTGGGCACGGGTCGGGTTTGGGTCAACCCGACCCAATGCACGACGACCCGACTCGGGTCGGTATAAAAATGACCCATCACCCAACCCGCTAGACCAGATACCCGAACCAGAACCCGACCCGACCCATAGTTTCAAAAACTACAAAAATCCTATAAAAACCATGATAACACCCAAACCCGACCCGACCCGAACCCGACACTAATATAATCCCACCCGAAACCGACCCGACACCCGATGGGTCTGGTTTTGATGACCCGACTCATTTTCTCAACTCATCTTACCCGACCCGCCACCCGATTCGGGTGACCCGACCTGAGTCGGGTACTCAGGTTTCGTGCCCACCCCTACTCTTAATACACCGGCAGGCAGAGGAAAAATGTACATTTACTAATTACTCAATATTTCGTCATCCTAATAAATCCACGGTAAGAAAAAAATAAGTCTGAAGCTCAGGAACCGCTTGTTGATACATTCGACAGCAATACATCATGTAAAACTTGAGAGTTTCCCCCAAGCGTGTCAACCATTCGGAGAATTAAGACACAGTGGCCTATGGGATTGATTTGTTAGAAGTATCTTTCCTTGTTCTCTTCTTAAAAAAGAAAGAATGGAAGAAATATAATTCTACATAACATTAAGAAATGGCAAAAAAATCAGTGTTCTGAGAGGACATGCTGACCCCAGCTGAATTACTAAAATGAGGCATGGGAAAAAAAGAGAATTGCATGTTATCAAATAGAAGTGGCGGATTAATTAAGCAGTTCATATTTCAAATTTTGTGAATGTTTGGTGAGTATAACTCTCCAATGACTCCAACTAGTTTGAGACTGAAACTTTGTTTTTTTTTGTTGTTCAGAGAAAATAGTCCTATGGTGAGATAGTTTTGTTGCTCAGAGAATTGCAAGTTATCAAATAGAAGTTGTGGATTAATTAAGGTTCAAGAGTTATGTACAAAACCTACCTTGCAAATGACAAGAGGAGCAGATGCATCACGCTCACATGCCCCTCATGTGGTCCTGAAACTTTCATCCAACTAATATGCACCTTTTAAGATCAAAAAGAAGGAATGCCTGCATAGCTGCATAGCAGCAACAAATAAAAAATCTGTCAAATGGATGTTATTCATTAAAATTGAGCTGAATGGAAAGATTAAATCCATTTGTCCTATGGAATGGTGCAGATTTGAAAGGAAGCAGAATGGTGAAGGGTAAGCAGACCTAGTAACATGAAGTTTTCTTGACGCCTCTTAGATTGCAGTATAATCCATGTGGATGCATCTTGACTTCGTCTGCAGTTTGGTATGGCTGCATAAACAATTTCAGATGAAGTAAGCAATTTTATAGATACAAATATCTTAGGAACTTGTTTCAATTGGAATGGCATGCAAAAATTTGAGACCTGCACGGACTTTAATTTGAATTATTATATATAGCCAAAATACTATGTCAAGATTGGACAAAATACACTTCAAGCACGTTATCAAAATTCTGAGTTTAATCAAGTTTCGTCAAATTTAGGTTTTCCAGTCACCAGGCCAATTAAAAAGTACCACATAGTTCCGCCAAAGTTCGAAAATAAAAAGAATCCATCATTTTTAATTGATTTCTACACTGAAAAAATTATAGTATGATACTGTTCATGAGATATGCCATGTAAAATGAGTACAGACTCAAGAGTAACGAGAGAAATGAGAAATTTTAAAGACTATGTATGAAACAAGAGATGATGAGCTGGATATCGCGATGAAATATATAAATGACATAATAGTTTGTTACAAAGTATGAGATAACACAAAATCAAACATTTCAAAAAACAATACTTAATATTTTTGTTGTGGGACAACTTTTTTTTTTTATAACTTAGTTGCTAATTGTAGTAAGCATCACATATTAATAATGACGTCCTTTTAAAAAAACATGAATTATACACAAAAACTTTGTCAGAATGCTTCACTAAATCACAAGGTCATAAAATCATTAGATGACACTACCAAAAAGTGAATAAACCACAATTTGAAACCAGGGCAGATGCACAATAATAGGAATTACAATATCATAGATTCTCACCTGAAGCTGAATGCCACGGAGTATGGCCATAACTGTCAGCAATAGCCAACTCCTGGTGTAAAACAAACAAGCGCTACTTGTGGTTTACTTTTCTAGCTACGGTGCATTTCCTCGCAAAGGTTCCCACCTTTTGACAGAACCTGCAATACTGAGCCTCTTGTCACCCAAGCAGTTTGTTCAGGCTGATGTTCAAGGGGCTTGAGTGATTGCATATTTTTATCCTTCAGTTGCACACCATAAACAAATGGAAGTCTAATTGTCAAAAAGCTATCTGGAGGTAAGATCACTCGGCAACCAATGCTAAACTTTGATTGTCGTTCACAGTCCATAACAGAAGGAGGAAGGCATGAAGCCTGCAACCAAAAATAAAAATAAATAAATAAATGATATAATAAAATTTTATTTACAGCCCCCCATTTAAGGAAACTAAGTCACAAAACAAGTTAAATTGATCTTACCGAGACAGGAAAGGTACATTTGATTGATGTCCCATGGATTTCTAAACATTATCCCAAAACCTCAAAATGCAAGTATTTCTTATTTCATCATACCACACAAGTTATATATATTGCTTGATGTCGAGAATATTAACATAATTATTAGGATTGTTATTTAGTATATTTATTCTATTTGTAATTAATTAGAATTAGAAGTAATTAGCTGTATAATCGATTTTTTAATAGCTGTAATCTGTTTTGATAAGATAGGATCAATTAGGATCAATTAGTTGCTATTTTTATGTAAAGCATTTACTCATCAATTAGGACCAATTAGTTGCTATTTTTATGTAAAGCATTTACTCTGTAATTTTCTATTTAAACACGCCAAAATGGCTGAATAAAAATCATTCCATTATATCATTCTTTTCTGACTTTATGGTATCAGAGCCTAAATGGCTAAACCCTCTGATGATACCTTTGGTATCGATTATACCTCTGGTATCGATTCTATGAGCTCTATTCGCTCACCCTCAATTCCCTTAACCACTGAATCTTTCCAAAACCTTTCCATCACTTCTCACAAGCTGAATGGAAACAATTTCCTACAGTGGTCCCGATCGATGAAACTGTTCATTCGAGGTCGTGGAAAATTCGACTATCTTACAGGTATCAATGCGAGACCCACTGAGAAAGATGAAGGTTCTGCAAAATGGGAGGCAGAGAATTCGATGATCATGTCTTAGCTCATAAATTCTATGGACTCGAGTGTAGGAAGAACCTATCTCTTCCTACCTACTGCCCATGACATTTGGACTGTTGTGAACGAGACTTATTCGATCTCGGGAATGCAGGACAGTGGTTTGAGCTAAAAACTCGGCTATGGAGGCTAAAACAAGGTGAGAAAACTGTCACTCAATATTATACTGACTTAAAAACCTTGTGGCAAGAGGTAGATATGTTCAGCGATTATGAGTGGAGCTGTGCGAAGGACAGGGCTTTGTTTCAGAAAATGGTGGAAAAAGAACGTGTCTTCGAACTCCTCGTCGGCCTTAATAAGGAATTAGATGAAGTGAGAGGACGCATTCTTGGTCGTGATCCACTACCGAGTACTAGAGAAGTCTTTGCCGAGGTCAGAAGAGAGGAGAGCGGCGGGCCGTCATGCTCGGAGGACACTCACCAGCTCCCACCGAGCCTTCTGCCCTGTTTTCTAGTCAGCCACCACGCCGCAACGACCGTCGCAGCGATAAAGACCGGCCAATCTGCGAGCATTGCAACAAGCCAGGGCATGTTAAGGCCAAATGTTGGAAGCTGCATGGAAAGCCAGCCGAGAACCCTTCATCTAACCGAAATCCTCGTGATTCAAAGGGTTTTCATGCCTCATCCGAAGACACTTCCAAAGAGCCGAAATCGCCTCGAGACGTCTCGCCTTCAAGGAAAGAACAGCTAGAGCAATTGTATCAACTAATGAGTTCTCATTCAATTGTATCCAACACTCCTAACTCATCATCTTACATTGCCTCTTCTTCTTTAGCTCAAAAAGGTACTTACCCTACAACTTTCACAGCCGGCTCAAAATTAAACCCTTGGATCATAGATTCAGGGGCAACCGATCATATGACTGGTAGTTCCTCCATATTCTCTTCATATTATCCTTTATCTGGAAATTTGAAAGTTAAAATTGCCGATGGTTCTCTAACCTCTATTGCTGGAAAAGGCTCTATTATAATGTCTCCATCTCTTACATTACTAAATGTCCCGCATGTTCCAAAGATTTCTTGCAATCTCATCTCTTGTTAGTCGTATTATTCATGATTGCAAATGTATTGCTACAATAACATTTCTTTGGATTTGAATTTCAGGGCCCTTATTCGGGGAAGATGATTGGCAATGCTAAGGAAGTTGATGGACTCTATCACTTGGTCTCGGAAAATCCTTCAGATGAACAAGTTCAGAAACCAAGATGTTTTACTACCTTGTCTTGCGAGAATGACATAATGTTGTGGCATTATAGGTTAGGCCATCCCAGTTTTAATTACTTGAAATATTTGTTTCCAAATCTTTTGAAAAATAAAGACATTTCATCTTTTTGTTGTGAAGTTTGTGAGTTGGCAAAACATCATAGATCTGTTTATCCTTCTTTGAAGTATATGCCATCAAAACCTTTTTCACTCGTGCATAGTGATATTTGGGGCCCTTCAAGGGTAAAAATTGCCTCAGGTTCAAGATGGTTCATCACATTCATTGATGATCACACTAGAGTCACATGGATTTATCTTCTAAAGGAAAAATCCGAGGTCGCAAATGTTTTCAAAAATTTTCACTCTTTGATTAATACTCAGTTTCATACTAATATTCAAGCTCTTAGAACCGATAATGGCCGAGAATATTTTAATGCAATCTTAGGTGATTTTTTGAAAGGAAAAGGAATTATTCATCACAGCTTCTTGCGTTGATACTCCCCAACAAAATGGAGTGGTGAGAGGAAAAATAGGCATTTATTAGAGGTGTCTAGGCGTTATTATTTGCTATGAATGTTCCTAATCGTTTTTGGAATGAAGCGCTCTTAACTCAGCAGCTTATCTGATTAATCGAATGCCTACAAGAGTTCTTAATTACATCACTCCTTTGCAAGCACTAAAGAATATGTTTCCTGAAAATAGATCGTTCACTGATTTAACACCTAAAATTTTTGGTTGCATTGCTTTTGTTCATATACACGGCCATAATAGAGGAAAGCTTGATCCCCAGGCACATAAATGCATATTTCTTGGTTTTTCACCAACACAAAAAGGGTAAAAATGTTTTGATCCTAAATCTGGAAAATATTACGTAAGTATAGATGTCACTTTTTTTGAAAAACAACCTTTTTTTGAAAAAAACTCAATTCTGGGGGAGAATGATTCTGAAATGAGTTTTTGGGAACAAATATCTTTGCCAAAATCGGTTGAAAATAGTTCAGTGGAATCAATTATTTCTGTAACTAATCCTAGGATTTCACAACCTATAAATTCACAACCTCATGAGACCCAGGTAGAAAACAACTTGGAACCACCTACTGAACTTCGTGTTTATTCTAAAAGGAGGACTCAACCAAGTAATATTCCACCAGCTCCCGAGGTGGGCCAGTCATCGGACTCGACCGAGGTCCAAGGTACGATCGCTTCTCTCTCTACTTCTCTTCCAAATTTAGAACCTTCTACAGATTTCTTTGAACCCATAGCCTTACGCAAAGGTGTCAGATCATGTACCACAAAACATCCAATATCCAATTTCGTATCTTATCATAAGCTCTCACCAGATTTCAAAGCCTTTTCCACCAGGATTATGGATGATGAACTACCTAAGTCGATACATGAAGCTCTAGATGTGGTTACACTCAAGCTCATTCAGATCACACGATGTTCTACAAACACAATCATGGTAAAATTGCTATTTTAATTGTGTATGTAGATGACATTGTGATGACAGGAGATGACATAGTAGAGTTGGAGTCACTGAAGAAGAATGACACGTGGGATCTTACCTCTTTACCCGAAGGAAAAAAATGTGTAGGCAGCAAGTGGGTGTTTACCATAAAATACCATGCTGATAGCTCGGTTGAGAGATACAAGGCTCGACTCGTAGCACGAGGCTTCACTCAGACATACGGCCTTGACTACGAGGAAACCTTCGCTCCTGTGGCCAAACTAAACACCGTACGTGTTCTTCTCTCGTTAGCCGCTAATCTGGATTGGCCTCTCGTACGCTTTGATGTGAAGAACGCGTTCTTAAACGGCGAGCTAGAGGAGGAGGTGTATATGGAAGCTCCACCAGGCTTTGATGAGTTAAAGAAGGATGGCAGAGTATGTAAGCTAAAGAAATCCATATATGGATTGAAACAATCTCCGAGGGCATGGTTCGAAAGATTCACGAGAACTGTGAAACAATGTGGTTACACTCAAGCTCATTCAGATCACACGATGTTCTACAAACACAATCATGGTAAAATTGCTATTTTAATTGTGTATGTAGATGACATTGTGATGACAGAGATGACATAGTAGAGTTGGAGTCACTGAAGAACTTCTTATCCAACCAGTTTGAAGTCAAAGATCTAGGACAGCTCAAATATTTTCTTGGAATGGAGGTGGCTAGATCCTCAAAAGGAATAGTTATCTCACAAAGAAAATATGTTCTTGATCTCTTGAAAGAGACCGGATTACTCGGATGTAAACCAAAGTGGCAACTCCCCGTCGATCCGAATCGAAACTCGAAAAAGAAGATGGTGCTTGAGGTCGTGGACAAGAACCGGTATCAGAAGCTGGTGGGGAAGCTAATTTATTTGGCGCATACAAGGCCAGATATTGCGTTTGCAGTGAGCTTGGTTAGTCAGTTTATGCATTGTCCATCAGAAAAACAATCCAAGGCTGTTCATCGGATTCTTCATTACTTGAAAGGAAGCCCGGGTAAAGGAATTATGTTTTCAAAGAATGGGAGCCGAAGAGTAGAGATCTTCACTGATGCTGATTGGGGCGGAAGTTCTACAGACAGGAGATCTACCACCGGCTATTGCTCCTTTGTCTGGGGCAACTTAGTTACTTGGAGGAGCAAGAAACAGCCAGTTGTTTCTCGAAGCAGTGCGGAGTCCGAGTTCAGAGCTATGGCTCAAGGAGTATGTGAGTTATTATGGCTTCGGAAGATCTTAGAGGAGCTGAAGGTTGAAGGAGATAAACCGATGAGGTTGTACTGCGACAACAAATCGGCAATCAATATTGCTCGAGAATCCCGTGCGAAAGATGACCGGACAAAACATGTCGAAATAGATCGACATTTCATCAAGGAGAAACGGAAAACGGCGATATCTCGCATACCCTTTGTTCCATCATCTGAGCAGCTCGCTGATGTTCTTACTAAGGGACTTTTTACTGCTATGTTCGAAGGGTTTCTATCCAAGCTGAGAATGATCGATATCTATTCTCCAGCTTGAGGAGGAGTGTCGAGAATATTAACATAATTATTAGGATTGTTATTTAGTATATTTATTCTATTTGTAATTAATTAGAATTAGAAGTAATTAGCTGTATAATCAGTTTTTTAATAGCTGTAATCTGTTTTGATAAGATAGGATCAATTAGGATCAATTAGGATCAATTAGTTGCTATTTTTATGTAAGGCATTTACTCATCAATTAGGATCAATTAGGATTAATTAGTTGCTATTTTATGTAAAGCATTTACTCTGTAATTTTCTATTTAAACACGCCAAAATGGCTGAATAAAAATCATTCCATTCGGTCATTCTTTTCTGACTTTACTTGACAATTATAGAAGGTTTTTTTACCAATTGATCATCATTATATAGATCAGGGTCATCGATTCAAAGTTACAGCAGGGATATGGTCAATGGCCTGTGTTTTTTTGTGAAAACTATCCTCACAAAATATAAGTTTACTTTGGAAACCACAACTCAGACCACTGAGCCAGTTAAAAAATAAATAAATAAGAACTACATGAGGAGAAGATAAAGTGCCAACTACTTTGTCCTCTAAACTCTTCAGAAAAAAATAAAATAAAATAAAGCCATTAGATCTTGACAAGACACCGATA
The DNA here is from genome assembly GCA_039657345.1 of Stephania japonica. Taxonomy (NCBI): domain Eukaryota; kingdom Viridiplantae; phylum Streptophyta; class Magnoliopsida; order Ranunculales; family Menispermaceae; genus Stephania; species Stephania japonica. The sequence continues at coordinate 43,037,987 of CM077560.1, read as the reverse complement.
ATTATATGGCATAATAGGCAAATATATCTAAACCTTTTGATTTTTTGCAAATTATATCTTTGGTTGCAATTCTTAAGTGTCAAACCAAAACGAAATAGATGAATGGTCACTTCATTGCATACCCCATTGCATCATATGAATACTATTCCCAAGTGTGTGCATGATTGTTTACATTTTCAAGTTTAATGCAAAGATACAATTTGCAAGTAATCGAAAGGTTAGGTCCTTTTTGCCAAAACTATGAAAGGATAGAAAATATTTACCTATTAGGCCCTGATTACATGTAAGGTTACTACGTATATTATTCGACATCCAACAATCTAAGGAGCATTATTCTTTCACTACCCATAATCTATTCTTATTTTCTCAAATTGAGTTGACATTGGTGCACTATTTACCTTTTCTTTAAATACCCAAATTTAATAATTTTAGCAATTTTGTTCAATTACCCAAAGTTTGTACTAAGATTGTGAAAGCACATCATTAAGTGCACTAAATCGAGTTGAGTGGAAGAGTTAATCCATGCAGCTGACTCCAACTAATTAGAGATTGAGGCTTTGTTGTTGTAGTATCTTAAGTTCATATTATAATGCATGCAGCAAAACAGTTGTTCATTCAATCGAAGCCCACTTGGAACTCTGTTTCATGAAAGCAACTCAACACCTTTAAGGTGATACATCTATTACAAGGTTGCTAGAATCTGATTATGGAAAGTGTCAGAACAAACTATATATTAACATGACCAACCGAGCGGGTGGCTCACTGGTTTGGTATGGGGTATCTGTGTTAGAGGTGAGGTTCGAGTCCAGGAGGGGACAAGTTGGTTTCTTTAAATTTAAAAAAAAAAATTAATTAATTAACATAAATGATACCTGAAATTGTACAACTGGGCATGAAGCCAGGACAATTGGAAAATGAGGCGTCACCTGTGTGAAATAAATCCCATGTAAGCTCACGGCATTGAAGGAAAAGCAAACTAGAAAAGGAACACTGATATTTGAAGCAAAACACATGCCATGCCCAAGCAAGATTCACAGAAAAAAAAAATAATAATGTCGACACCAATATATATATATATATATATATATATATATAAGAAACAGTATCAAATGTGTTCTCCAGTCCATTAAGGATGAAATGAAATTGCAAAACATATTCAAACCATAAATGATCAACAAACGTTGGATACTGACTTAGCTCATCTTAGAGCAATTTGAAGATGATTGCTGGTCTTTAGAAGAATGGAAGTATGATCATTTGCAAATAACAGGAGCTGTTTTGTTCCCATTGAAAACTGATTTCAAATAAATAAGGTGAAACTATAATAGCAAATCACGAAACTAAAAGCAAATAGAGATTCCCTGTACGCTAAAAAGAATTTTATAAGACTGCAATTAGACCATTACGCTTTATGGAAGTGAATGTTGGAAGATAGAGAAACAACATGCCTATAAAATGTTGGAATGTAGCAGAAATGAGGATGCTTAGTTGGATGTGTGGTAAAACTCATAAAGCTAGAATAAGAAATACAAAGATTCAAAGAGAAGTAGTTGGACCAATTGTTGCAAAAACTAGGAAGTGCGGTGGCGGTAGTTTGGACATGTCCAATGATAAATGCCCCAGTTAAAAAACTCAAAACGGTAGAAATTGAAAAAATTCGATGGTGTAGGGTAGACCTCAGATGTGTAGGGTAGACCTCAGATATCTTAGGATGCAATGACTAGAAAGGATTTAAACAATTTTAAAAGCACGTCATCAAAAGCACCAAATCGAGAGGAGTGGAATAGTTTGATCCATGTAGCCAACCCCAACTAATTTGGGATTGAGGCCTTGTCGTTTTTATTGTTGTTGTTCCTTACAATCAAACCAATAGTTGGAGCTCAACTGAAGCTATACAACAACAACAACAACAACAACAACAACAGAGCCTCAGCCCCAAATTAATTGGGGATATTTGTTTGATCCATTTCATGAAGAGTGACAAAAGTTTTACGCTGGTTGTCAACCTATCGCAACCCTTCTCCACTTTCCAAGAATGGAAAATAGGTTTGGGGCCTCCCTCCCCCATTTTTCGGGTATGAAAAAATGGGTTTGGGACCTCCCTTAACCATTGGGCGTCGGAATCCTCCTTTATCCGGACTTGAGACCGGCTATGCAGCTCAACTGAAGCTATGTCTAAACAAAATTCCTCCGCTGTACATAATATATTCCCGATACAAGAATATAACTCTTAGTCCTCTATTGTCAAAAAAATTAAAAAACTAAAAAAATTTAAATAAATAAAAAATTCTTAGTCCACTATAGCCATGCATGTTATAACCTAACATAACCAACTCAAACGGTTCCAAACATAATCCAACCAAAAGCTCGTCTTCCTTGACATGATAAAGGAAAAGCATCAAACAATGGAAAATGCCCATAGTATTTAACTCCAAATTATACAAATCAAGTCATTCAAGTAAATGTATAGGTCTGGAATCACAATTTTTCTTGATAGATAAAACTTGCATATAATTGTCACGATAACTGCATGTGGAAGAATTATAAGATAAAGGAAGTGGCAATTTCCTTTGAATATGCAGTTAGCACATTAATGACGTTTGTCACGCGTCATATTCTATTAAGCCCAGAAAAGCAGATAATCAAAAAAGGAAATATAAGAATATGAAGTTTAAAATAGAAAATAATAGGTACCAGGAAGATTCTTTGAAGTTGTGACACGGAACTAGCAAATTTGATCTTTTGCTGGTCCACCTTCCCCCTAGAGACCCGACAATGTGGGCAGCGCATGTATATTGGTATATTCCTATTCAAAAGAGAGAATGCACATCCACTATCATCAACTGTTGCACGTTGAAGACCATCATCAAGATCTCTAACGGCTTTTGAATTTGATGGAAACCCTGAAGAGGACATGGTCTGAGTGCTTTCTGTTCCAGAAGACAGAGAACCATCTCGATACTGGTTAGCCATGACCATAGTCTGCTTTTCTTCACTTGAAGCTCTGACCTTATTAACAGAAACAGCCCCTCCACGTGAAAGCTGCTGAACCTTTTCATGGGAATCGCTTGCATGTAACGATTTTGTAAGTTTTCTGTCCGAGCAATCCAAATGAGTACGGGATTCTTCAGGTATTGAATATAAAGACCCCAATCCATTGAGATGCTTTGAAGTCAATAAAAAACGATGGCCATAAGGGCATTCATGCTCAAATCCAACATATATTGCTGAGTGCTTCACAGAAGTAACTGATTTGATCTTCCCACCAGCAGTCTTGTTTACTGGAACTAAATTGCTCCCTATATGTAAAAACGGATTCCCATTTTCATAGATATTTGCATCAGTGATTGGAGACCTTTCCACAGTAGATGAGACATCTTCTGGTTTTTGAGATCCTTGGTATTCAATAGATGTGCGTCCTAGTTCATTGCTTCCATCTAGTGGAGGACGCTTTGCAGTGGTCTTCTCCAACCCTGCAGAAGGTAACTTTTTCTGCTGTAGAGGAGGAAAGGCTGCATCTGAAGCAATCGATCCAGCAACAACCTCAGCAAAAGGCCTTCGCATATTGAAACGTGGTAGACCCTTACCAAAACTAATTTTCCGATCCTCTGAAGAAGCCTTATTGGAGTTTTTTATGTCATTTTCCGGTCTTAGGTCTTGAACTTCTCCTTGAAACAATTGGTCAGATGTTTTTATAACTTGGTCTGAAGCATGCTCAACCTTGGCTTCCTCATCTGGATTTACAAAAGATACCTTTTCAACTGCATCATTTAACTTGGAGGGTTTCTCAATTACTATCGACCACTTCAAAAGATATTTCTCAGTGGGGCAGAACCCACTTTGAAGCAGGCCTTTAGAAGGTTGATAATACCTCGCACCTCCAACTCGAATCAGACTCCAACAGGATGGCTGAATAGGCTCTGAACTCCTTAATTTTGGTAGTTTGAGGTCTGGAAGGAGGTCATCACAGTCAGGAAAATGATTAAAAGTAATATTTGCTGAATCAAAATCAAAAGGATCGTCCCGGAGTCGTCGCAAACGACCACATGCACAAGCATGGAGGAAAACAAATCCACTGGAATGTGGCTTGACTTCAGAACCTTGAACTGGACCATCAACACCAACATTGTGTCTCTGGTGCATGCACGGATTTCCAGTCAAACTTACTGCATCGCAGAGTTGCCTTCCAGATCTCCAAATCCCTGTGCACTCATGCTCCAACTTTTGTCTGAAAATCTCGATTGCAGGTCCTTTGACCATTGAGTTGAAAGCTCGTAAAGCCTTTTGCAATTGTAATTCATGAAGGCTAGTCGGATAACAAGCAGGCAAATCTTTCAGATAAACCCCCTTGGCAGCTGGAAGAGCTCTCTGGCACCATGCAGTTGAGAATTTCATGTTCAAGCCATCACCACTTTCCAACCAAGAAAGAGCTGCCTCCACAGAATCTACTCCCCCCGTAGCAGTCTTCTCAATTGTAGCAGAATTTCGCCGAACAGGTTTCCTTTTAAGAATTTCATTTTTGTCTAGAGACCCACGTCTTGCAGACAGCAATGCGTCCAAAATAAGCTGACTGCAAGATAACCAGGTCCCCAAACTTGGGAGTTCAGGAGTTGCAATAGGCTTGCCAGATGCAGCCGAAGCTGCAGCGGCGGCAGCAGCAACAGCAACCATTCCCACACCAGCTGCTGAACCAGTATTGGTGTTGGCTAGCAAATTCACTCTACCTCTTAGTATATCAGACTGTCGAGAAATAAACTCAATTACAGACTGAATGTCCTCTTTATTAGAAATATGTCCATGACTTTCAAGAAGAAGAATATCTGAGGTTGCCTTTGCATTTAAAATATCTTCCACAAGGCTAGTAGCAAAATCAAGTGATTCACCTCTTTGATTAGGGGACCTTTCTATTAAAGCAACAGCCTTGGAGGTCTCAAGAGAAAATAAAGGTCCTAAACCGGCATTTCCACCCCCTCTTGATCCAGCATTACTGCTTTCAGACACAGCTAAAGAACGAATTTTCTTAATCAAGAATCGTATCTGAGCTTCGAGAGACGACTGCAGTTTTTTCCGGAGACCACCTTCAGATTTAGTTGCTGGCCGTGTTAACACAACAACCGGGCTTGAGGTTTTGATTGGCAAACTTGACCTAGCCAAGCCACTGATATTAGAAGACTGGTTCGATGATGAGGCCTCTGCAGAATGCTCCACATTTGAACCAGCATTTAAACCATCAGAAAAGTCATCAAGGAAAACAAAAAGTACCACAGGGGTACACTGTCCTGGAAATAAGGTTGGATTGGAACTCAATCCTGACATAAGAGAAACAGCTGATGCATGGCGACCTGTGACATGCACACCTCTGCCAGGAGAAGTATTCTTAGAGGAGGTCGATGGAACAAGCGGCTGTGCAGAGGATGAAGATCTAGAGGGCAGTGTGGGTTTTATGTGGGATCTAATAAATGGTGCTAAAGCATGCTTTGCAGACTGTAGTATTCGAAATTTTTTTAACATTTGGGTATCAAAGCGGGAACCATCCTGGATAAATATGAGGACATGACACACCTGCATTGTTAATTTGTTATTAGTAGCATTGTTAGAAATCTACAAATAAACTGTACTTTCAAGACTCTGACTAAAGCCTAAAAGATGAAAAAAATCTTTCAGCTTTTCCTTCAATTTCGGGTGTTTGCTCATTTGATTAAAAAAATGGAGCACAACTTCTGAAGCTGTGCAACACACTTCTACATAGTATTTCTTTCCTCGTCCATTATAGGATACCTGATTAGATTGATAAACAAGCACACAAAGAACAGCTGATCCAAGGATGTGAAAACAGCACCTCAACTTTAATAGTAAAGTTTAACAGATATTGCACTAAATATGAAATATCATATAGCGAGAAATGAAGATGTCAAAAATTTGTCAATCTTCAAAAGCCTAGGATTGCACTATTTCGTTGTCAACTGCTTTAGTGAAGCATATTCTATGCACAGAATCGTTCTATGTTCATAAATATATTCATGTCATGCATATAAAATTTCTATAACATTTCCGACGTACATTCTTCAAATTTCATATTTGTTTCTGATTAAACGAAGAAGCTATGAAGCAATTTTTTTTTTTGAGGTCGAAGCTATGAAGCAATCGAATTTATAAAATATCCATTATTGTTAACCATATCACCTTTTGTCAGCATCACTAATATTCTCACTTAAAACGCTGCCTTCACCATGAATGTAACACCTTCAACTGACCTAAGCCCTAGTTTTCATATTCAAGTTCCTTGCTTGCCATAGCAAGCCTATTAATTCAACATTGAACTTCATTTCACAACTTGATATTTTGCGCAAAATCACTCAATTTTACGCAAATCGCACAAAATCATCTGACATTCTACTTCACCAAAAGCATGAAAGAAAATCGTGAACGAAGAAAACAAAACCAAATCAATAAAAACAACTCACAGAGAACATGAACAGCATCCCTTGCAGATCCCCGAACTCCTGCTCCTCCTCCACCGCCAAATTCACTCCCTCCGAAACCAAAACCCTAGACCACACAAACTGCAAAAAGACGATCTCTTTCTCCTCCTCGTAGTGGTAACTGATCTGCCGCGACCGGAACCAGTCCGCAGCCCCCTCCTCCGCCTCATCATCCACAGCGACGCCGCGCAATCCACTCGGAAACTCGGCGTCCATCCCTCCCGATCCGAACACATTGCCGTCGATGATCCGGTCGATCAGTTGCCCTACGACGCCGGCCTCTCCTCTCCCGATGAAGCCAACCACGACAACGCCGTCTGAGTTGCGAGAAGATGGTGGAGATGGAGTGGCTGAGGAGTGCTGGTCCGGTGAACTGGATGTCGGGACTGTCGAGTGAGGGAGGGACGATGAGGATGGTCTGGTGAGGACTCGGAGTGAGGAGGATGATGGGTTCAGAGACTCCATTGAAGCCATTCTTCTTCTCCTTCTGCTTCTTCCATTAATGGAGGAAGAGAGGGAAGCAGAGACTGGACTATAGAGATTTTGAGATTTGGGGTTTTCTAGCTCGAGCGGTCGAGCCGCGGTTCGGTATCATGGAGTCGGTCCGTTGGATGTTTGGTCGAGCACACTGCGTTTTCGAACCGGTTCCATCGTAGCTGACCGTTTGATATGCATCGAGATGCGTTACATGCGTTATTAACGTGTTTGATTTTCATTTTTTTTAAAGAAAAATACAAGTTTCATTAATCTTTAATCGTTTAGTACAGACAATTTAACGATTAAAGACTGTTCTCTACAACTTTGAAATATATAACAATACACAAACACTCGCTAGAACTACATAAAAAATAACAAAACTTCTCTGACTAGGAAAAGAAAACCTAAAATTTCATAACAACGAGAAGACAAAAATTTAGACTTCCAACAAAGGGAAGACAAACAACCTAAAATTTCATGACAAGAAGAAAACAAAATTTTGACTTCCAACAAAGGGAAGATAAACAACCTAAAAATAAAATTAAAAATAAGAATCAACGTCACCAACCTAACAGTCGTGTAGATCTAAAAACAAGAGTTGAGAAAAATGTACCGCAACAAGGAGATCCAATCTTCAAGATCTGCACTTTATTGAACACATAAAATACGGAGAGATGAAGATTGGAACCACTTCCGATCAAAAGAGAAAATCAACGAACGTCTACATTTTTGAATCAAGAGAGAAAACTTAAAAAAATAAAATTTTAGAGTTAGGGCAGCCGACACACTCAAATACGGAGAGATGAAATTTGGAACCACCGTATTTGTTTCATTTTTTTGTTCAACATCAACTTAGGATTTAAGAAAGTGATTAGGGAACATACTAATGTTTTTTTTTTCAATTGGAGTCGAACCAACTACCTTCGTAACCTTGCTTTTTTAAAAAAATAACTGTGGGTGTCATATATGTGGTGTTTGTAAGAGAGGAATCGAGGATGTTACTCATGTGTTGATGGAATGTCATATAGCACGTCGTTGCTGACAGTATCTGCATATTGGAGTGAATATTGGAGACCATATTTCTTTGTGGACTGACTGGAGGAACTGTTTGTTAACTCATCTAAAGAAGTGTTGGAGGTGGTGTTATGGTAGCATGGAGACTTTGGAACAATCGCAATGCAGCGGTCTGGTCCAATCGACACCAAGATCATGTCCAGATCGTTGAGGCAGCGACTTCCCATCTTGCAGCATGGAAGGTGCTAGGCAGAGGAAAGGAGTAGCATTGGCAGAAACGGTAAAGGAAATGCCTACACGATGGAGAAGACCGAGAAAGGGTATGGTCACTTGTAACGTCGATGCAGCTGTTTTTCAAGAGATGGGATTGAGTACTTATGGGGCAGTCATTAGGGATGATTGAGGTAAATTCGTAGCAACAATGGCGCAAAGCTACGCAAGAGTTGTTGACATAAGGGTGGCAGAGGCGATTGGTGTTAGAGAGGCACTGGTGTGGCTCAAAAGTCGGGGTGAGACTCAGGTGCAGGTAGAGACGGACGCATTAGTGGTGGTGAATGCGTTGTGTAGTAGAGGCATTGATAAATTGTACTTTGGCGCGATTATTGATGATTGTTGTGACTTGTTAATGGACTCAAGTTCCTATAATGTTTCTTTTGTTAGTAAATCAGCGAATTTATCAATACATACTGTTGTAAGGGAAGCTAGTTCTATGTCTGGTCGTGCTAAGTGGTCTTTTGTACCATCATTTCTTGTAAATGTAATTGGGGAAAGATTTGGTTTGAATAAAATCGATTTGGTTGTCAAAAAAATTGTGGGTCTTTGAATGATTTTTCAGCCCATCTTTTTACTTTTGTTCAATTAATCCTATCGGAGTTAGTCAAGCACCCAACGCCGTAATTCGAGAGAAACCAAAGAAATATAATGTCGTTGTCAAAAATTGAACTTATGGCCTCTGCCTCAATCAAAGTTAAAATGATTTTTTCTTTAACACTACACCGCACCCTTTGGGCGCCATAATTAACCTTGCCTTTTGGTAATGGCAAAAGAGTCATTTCAGCCCCTAAACTAAACATCAAGGCCTAGATACCCCTTAAAGTGGTTTTTGGGCCATTTGTAAAGAAATTTTCAGCCCTTCAGTTAACTTTCCTTCCATTTCAAAGTTATGAGACTTCGATTGTTGGCTCAAAGGCAAGGAATATCTCCAAGACCACAAAACGTGGGATTATTAATAAATTATAACAAATATCTAAATAAAATTACACTATTTCTATTGGTTGCAATTTGTAAAGGAACCAAGCAACACAAACTAGTTAGGAATGTTTTAATTAATTTATTTATAGAAAATAATTGGGTACCCACTTTAAGTATTGAGATTGGACACCAACCTACTCGATAATCGTACGATACACGAGCATACACATCTTGAGGTGTATCGTACGTTTGATATTAAGAATCAATCACCCCGACCTCATAGATGTAGATGGTGTGGTCGACATTTATTTATTTATTAAAAGTATTTATTCATTTATTTTAACCAACAGTTTTATTTAATTATTTACTAGGATTTATTAACTAAATTGGGATATTGAAATAAACAAATAAAAAATCGTTTGTAGTAATAAAAATCTCTTTTAATTCTAAATTAAAGTGAGAATAAATGTAATTTTCGGTGGGTCCCACATTTTGTGGTTTTAGAGATATTTTTTGTTTTAAGGTTTAGGATTGTGTTTTGTGTCCATGACACATGAAGTACAGTCCTTTTAAAATTAATAGGCAAAATATTAGAGTAATAATAAATAATTGATCTAAGTATGAGTCAGCATGCCCAATCAGCAATCTAAGTCATCACATAACTATGAAATGGATGAAAAGTTATCGGAAGGGCTGAAATAGCCCTCTCCTTTTTACTTTAAGGGTATGGATCATGATCCAAAAATCACTTAAAGGGCAATGGGCCATTGATGTTTAGTTTAAGGGTTGAAATGACTCTTTTACTTTTTGGTAAGTGATGTCTCATCTAAGTTGACATACTATTATTATTGGAACTTTTAGTTTTTTTTTTTTTTTTTTTTAATGGGTGATGCAATTCTTATACCTTTCTACCACAAATTATGTCGTAAACTCTCATACTTCAAAAGATCTTAAGCGCCACCCCTCCAAAGTGCAATGGAGGTTACCAACTTAGGCCATGTGCTTTCATGATCACCCATAGACTTTGACGCTCCATCCAGGTAAGTACCAGTAATCCCTATTAATAATTTATAATTTATGCATGTTGAGATCTGCTTATGTAATTGATTTATTTTTAATAAATGATTTTTTAAAAAAATTGTTATAGTGCTATATTCATAATAATTATGCTAACTCTTTTAAATAAAAAAATAATAATTCGGCTGAATCCTAAATCAAATCTATGAGCTATAACTTTTTTTCTTCTTTTTTCAAGTATCAATAATCTCTATTAATTGTGCAAAAAAAATAATCTCTATTAATTGAGATGTTTGTAATTAATTTGGAATTGTTCCTTTGTCCATTATTGCTGCAAACAAATTAATTGACTGATTTAGAGTTTAAGATTTAGGATTTAAAATTTAAAATTTAGGGTTTGACATCACAAACGCCACTTATTAATAAAAAAAAAAAGTAAACGAAATACATATACAGGTGTGCAAGTTCACCCTTTCAATTACCCAATTCAACAATAAATCCCCTCGCTAGTCCACATAGATAGAGTCATAGAGAAACACTCAAGAGGTTCAAGAAGTCCATGGAACCTAATGGAAGTGGACAAAGATTACATGGCGTACTTTTGTTATACAAATTTGCTATAAGATTGTTCATCAATTTTTAATTTTTTCAAAGGACTCCGATCCAAATGTTATGTAGCAAATGCATGTCGACTCAGAGTTATTCGTATAGCCAATCACTATATATCCATCAAAAAAGGTTAAGTGGGATGCCCATCCACGTAGATTAAAAGAAAAAAAAAAAAAAGCTACTATAATGCATCATTACTTAATTAATATGTAGTCATGTTCAATTAGTCTTAAGTCTAGATCTACATTTATAAATGTTATGGTCATCTAGAGGACCTCCAATCACAGACAACCGGGACAAAGAACTGATATGGGTGTATTTCCACTCTATTTCTCTTTGTCATTTTTAAACACTACCGGCCTACCACATTACCAATTTCATAATAACTAATTAATTAAGCATCTTTGCCCAAGTTATTGATTGGAACATACGTACGTAATCAGTTCCTCTACTAATCAAATTTGATAAATATAATTGTTGTATAGTAATTTGTAACTTGAAAGGAAAGTGCATGGCTGGTGTGACTTTTTTTATTTCAAAAGGAATGTCATGATATGTGAATTGATTTTGACTTAGTATTTGTGCTTTTGTTGTAGTGTTTTGAAGGGAAAATTTTAGTCCCACATAGAAAAACAACAAAGCTCTTTATATTCTATAACTGAACACAACCCAACATACTTTGTTTTGGGACAAAGGGACAAAGGTTGGAGACTCAATGAGTGCACATGGGTGTTAGACAACCCATATATATTTAAAGTCAAAGATAGGCTTTTGACTTGATTTTCAAACGTAGAATTTTAACTTAATCTTTGTAATTTTTACTAATAAAATTTTAAAATTAAATAATTGTTATACAGTTATTATAGTTCGAGTTTTCAACAGTCGTGACTGTTGAAACCCAACTGATAATTTTATTTTTATTTTTGAAATTAAAGAGTTGTGTTGTTTGGAAGCAATTCTACAAAGTTTATTTAAGTCTGACTAGGACACAAATTTTAGACACTGAATTTTCGAAATCATTATTTGTGAAGGAGAAAGAAATACAATTTAACAGACTTCCAAATTGGTGATTTGAGAATTTGGAATGGCACTTCGGTTTCTAGAGAGATTTTATCACCAAATCGGGAAACAATTCTATCTTAGGATATTGCATCAGTGCAAGCCTCTGGTTAGATATTTATAATTGATATTTATTTGATTTTGTTAATTTATTTCAATTTCGTTTTATTGGTAATGTTTGAAATCATTATAGATTATAAGTTATAACAATCTAAGACAAAATTGATAATTTCAGTATCTCTAAAATTTTGTTATGTGTTATATTTCAGACTTACTGAAATAGAACAATCAAGTTCGAACAACTCTAAGAAGCATGAGGAAAAGCCTGAGAAATTCAGAGTGAATTTCAAGAGATGGCAACAAAAGATACTATTCTTCTTGACAACCCTCAACCTTGCTACTATTGCAAGGGAGGAAGAGTCGAAGTCTAAGACAAAAGAAAATCCTAGTAAGGAGATTTTGTTGTCTGTAGAGGCTTGGAGGAATTCCTACTTTCTTTGTCGTAACTACATCTTTAATTGTTTGGATGATATGATGTTGATATTTATTCAACATATAAAACAGTAAAGGAAGTATGAGATATGTTTGAGAAAAAATACAAAACAGAAGATGTTGGTGCGAAGAAATTCGTCATTGGAAAGTTCCTTAAGTATCTCATGGTGGATTCCAAAAGTGTAATCAAACAAGTAGAAGAGATCGAAGTCCTTATTCATGAGTTGCATTCAGAGGACTGTTCCATTAGCGAACATTTCCAAGTTGGTGCAATTATTGAAAAGTTACCTCCTTCATGAAAAAATTTTAAGATCTATATGAAGCATAAGAGGAGGAAAATGACTTTAAAGGACTTGATTATGAGGCTTCAGATTGAAGAAGATCACCGTAAAGGAGATAAAGTTGAAGTGCCTACCTTTACTGCTAAAACAAACATAGTTTAAACAGAATCATCAAAGTTTAAGTTTCAAAAGCACAAGGGCAAGAAAACTGTTACAAAAAGTGTTACCAATCTTGCACCTAAAGCCAAGTCTTTTAAGAAGATAAAAAGGAAATTGCTGGGTGCATGGCAAATCGAGACATAAGGCTCAAAAATGTTATTACCGCAAATATCAATCTGTTGGAAGTTCAACTCAACATAATCAGGCCAATGTCATTGCCACTGATGAAGACTTGGTCGTTGTAATTTCTGAAGTCAATATGATTGACAATGTTGAGGGTTGGTGGATTGACACAAGTGCTACTAGGTACATATGCGGTGACAAGAGTCTGTTTTCAACCTTTGAAGATATCACCAATGATGAATAACTCTACATGGGGAATTCATCCACTTCAAGTGTCAAAGGGAAAGGAAAAGTCTTGCTGAAATTCACTTGTAGAAAAGTTCTTACTTTGATTGATGTCTTGTACGTTCCTGAAATTAGGAAGAATTTGATTTCGGGTCCTCTCCTTACTAAAGGGGATTCAAACTTATATTTGAGTCTGAAAAGTTTGTACTAAGTAAGGATATTGGCTATATAGGTAGGGGTACTTAGCCGATGTCATGTTCAAACTTAATGTAATGATTACTAATGCTATAAATAAAATGAAATCTTCTATTTATATCGTGGATTCATATGATACTTGGCATGCTAGATTATGACATGTAAACAATCGATCTATACATAGGATGGTAAATTTGAATTGATTGCCAAAGTTAAATATTGATTTTAAGCAAAAATGCCAAATATGCACTGAATCGAAATTTGCTAGAAAACCTTTTTTGCCAATTCAGGGAAAGTCAAATGAATTGTTGGATTTAATTCATAGTGACCTCTGTGATTATAAATTAACCCCTACACGTGGAGAGAAGAATTACTATATCACTTTTATTGATAATTGCAGTAAATATTGTTGTCTACTTGATTAAAACCAAAGATGAAGCTTTTGATATGTTTAAGACATATAAAGCAGAAGTGAAAAATCAATTAGACAAAAAACATAAAAGCAATTAGAACAGATAGAGGTGGAGAATACGAGTCCACTAAATTTGCTGAATTTTGTAGTGAACATGGAATTATACATACATCAAACTACGACACCATATACACCTCAACAAAATGGTGTCGCGGAGAGGAAAAATATAACTTTCAAAGATATGATAAATTCTATGTTAAATAGTTTGGGGCTTCCATATAATATGTGGGGTGAAGCACTACTTACAACAAATTATATTATGGACAGAATTCCAATTAAAAAGATAAATAAGTTAGCTTATGAAATATGGAAAAGTAAAGTTCTCTCTTATAAAATTTTGAAAATGTGGGGTTGTCTAGCAAAAGTTCAGATTCATATTACTAAAAGAACTAAGTTGAGACCTAAACCTATAGATGTGTATTTATTGGTCTTGCTAGAAATAGTTCTGCCTTTAGATTTTTGGTAATTAATTATGCAGTTAGTGATATTCATGTTAATACTTGTAACGACCCCAAATTCTCAATGCATTTGGGTACACCCGGCCTAGACCCGTGCAGGTCCTGAGTCGATACTCAGCGAGCCTGACGAGCCTAGTCAGCCTCCAATTAATCAATTTAATAGTTTATGAAAGAGTTATTGCAATTATACGCAGCAAAAAAATCAAACAAGTATTGAGAAATAACTCAATCAAACGAAAATTAGGAAATCTATATAAATGTGGAAACCCAAGTGTTCATAGTATCCATCCCAAAAATGATCCCAGTTCAATATTCAACCTCATATATATAAAACATCATACAATCAACAATAACATGAATCAATCTAACCTAATCCTAAAGTCGCGTACTCTGAGAGGTCCTTAGAAAAAATCACCAAGTAGAGGGCCCTTGCCCTTGCTGCACTTCAGGATATCTGCACCCACCGTCACAAACTAGACGGTGAGCAACTGAGAGAAAATTGAAAGTAATGCCAGAAGTAAATAACAGTAATTCATGAAAATCAAATGAAATAGTCTAAATATCATGCGGTAATATAACAAGTTCAAGGTGCATGATAAACAGACTATCTAATATCAATCGAAAACATGCATGTTCTTAGAAAGCAAACGAGGCAGTAAGTGGTCAAAATCACAGCGCATGGAAAGAGGACGCTAGCTTTTCTCGGGTAATGTCGTAACACTAGCGCAACATCAGAGGGACACGGGCCTCCTAGCATACGGAAAGAGGACGCTGGCTCTTCCCGGGCAATGTTACGACACTGGCACAACTTGATAAATGAGGGACACAGGCCTCAAGAATCACATCGACACGCTCACGCCAAGAACACACATACTAAGGAATCAACAAGATAGGAATGCCAACAACGAAAATCAACAAGCAACAATGAACGAAAATGAATTACATGCAATGTTCTTACTGGCTTACTAACGCACATAAGCTTGAGGGCGAGTGCACTTACCTGAATTATCGCGACCCACGTAACAAACTCTCCCGCGAATCCTAACGCGTATCCCCAAGTTTCCCGCTACTTGACAAGGTCGAAAACTTGTATTAATATGTCAAGTCGTTAACTAAACCTAGGTTGAATCCCTAGTATTTTTCCAGTGTTTTAACGACTCAACAACTCGATAAATCAATTGATAAAAATGACCAGAAATCCAATGAAGACACAACAATTCTCTTGGGTTTTGAAATCACCTCATCACGAATCATAGGCTTGGCTCAGTCGTTAATAGGTCACGCCATAGTCTCGAGGACTGGCAGCGTGACCATGAGGCCACAACCATTTGAAAATGCTCAAACATATACAAACACTCAAACCGAAACACACACCTTCACGTACCCCACTCAACTGTACACACACCCAACTGAACTGTCCACACTACACACCCTAACTGTGGGGTACGCACACGCCATCACACACCCCAATCGTGGGGTGCACACACACCATCACGGTCCACAATGCACCACAGCTTCACCACTGTTGCACATAGAGGGAGCCTCCTCCGGCCAGCAGCGTCGACGGAGAGTCGCCTCCAATCAGCCGTGACTGGGGATGGTCCCACCGGCCACAATAACCTCAAACAAAGAGAACCGAGAGCACAGGCCGAGAGAGAGAGCTACCTCCGGCGAGTTTAGCTTCCCAGGGGAGTTCAGCTTCCCAGGGACCAATGCCAGCTCGTCGACAGCGAGAGGAGGAGGAGGGTGGCGGTAAGAGTGAGCAAGGAGGGTGAGGCAGTGAGTGAGAGTGGGAGAGAGAAGGAACTGTGAATGGAGAGGGAGACTGTAAGGGTGAGAGAAAAGAGAGGGACCGAGATAGGGTGGTGGGAGGGACGAGATGGAAGAGAAGGAAGGGGCGATTGTAAGGGGGTAGAAGTATATATATATATCAGTTGGGTCAAAATGACTATTATACCCCATAATCTTTGTTATATTTTTCATTATTTTTCATCTCAAAACACATGCGCATCTCGGGGCCAATCCCATGGCTCTTCAATTTAGAGTTGTGTCACTTTAACAATATTTTATGTATGCTCCAACAATTGACTCGAAAGTCACTTAGTTAACCAACTCCCGCGTAAATTTTGTACTCCTTGATCCGTATTTCTCCGTTGTGTGCGTAGTCTTGACTCATTTCGCCAAATAATTATTTAAATTATGAAAAATTTCATTTATTTGTATTTTGACGGTGTTTTACTCCCCGTTTAACTATGCAAAACCTCACTCAGACTAGTATTTGCTCGAACGGCTCGAAACACGTAATGGACTATAATATTAATATACACATCATGGAAACATAGAATCACTTCAGTGTCAACTCCCGAGGCTCAAAATACAGTCTAGTATCACGTAGCCGGTTCACGATCCTAACAAGTGCGACACAAGTCGAGTTAAAATTTGAGGGTTGTTACAATACTATTATTGAATCTGTAGATGCTCAATTCTTTGAAGGGATTTTTCCTTATATAGAAGAAAAATTAAGTTCATCGAATAAAAGAGTTCGAGAGGAACTGTCTTTCTAATGTTCTTGAATTAGATGCGAAACTAAGAAGGGGGAAGAGAACAAGAGTTCCAAAAAAAGTTTTAGACCGAATTTTCTTAGTCTTTTGACTGAAGCAGAACCACAAACATGTAATGGCCCAAATTAATTAAATCAGGATTAGGGTTAATCACGAGGATTAACGGGTAATTTGGGCGTTACGTGGACAGCTGGGTTGACTCGAAAATGAGTACCCAAGCTGGTAATATGTTATTTGTGCATATTATTTGTTTATTATTGTGATGGAAAAGTTATTATTATTTATATAAACATCACATGTGTGTAAGTTGATGTCGGGCGAGGTTGAGCGCCGGGGTTTCGTGGCGTGAGTCAGGCCAACGCGGGGGTTCGGGAGTTGTAAGACTGGGCGTTTAGGTTTGATTAGAGTTCAATAATATAACATGAACCTAATTTAAGGGTTAGTATAATGAAATTTAAATATAACTTTGGGCTAAGTTATAACTAAATTAGGTACACTAAGTGTGGGACCGCCTCGGGGTGCGTGCCAGACGCGGGGCACTGAGTGTCGAGTGGTCGGGAGACTAGTGTGACCTTATTTACAAATTTTGGGAATTTATTGAGTGGATTTGACAATTTATATAGGCCAAATCAATTGGAGTGGTAAGTCCTATAGTTTGAGCTGGATTAATCAGGATCCATTGGATGGTTCTCGAGATGTACAACAGGGTGGCCAATGTCAAGATAGGGTGTTAGTGAGTTGGAGTGACACAGGCTTTATCATGATTGTCCGATTGTCCTTGAGATTTGTGTGCACAGTTGATCAAAACCAACTATATATATATGGTTTGATCACTCAAATGGAGAAGAAAGAGTGGAGATTGAGAGAGAATCGGTGGAGAGGAAGAGGAGAAGAGGAGGAGATCATCAACTACGGTGTGGAGAGTGATTTGAGGTGTCAAACCACAAGAATTAAGGTAAGGATTCATCAACACTTGTGTTTTATGAAATTTTAGTGTTGGTTGGAAATTAAGAAATCTGAATTTATTAAGGAGTAAACTCGGTATTTTTGTTGAGATTTAAGGTTTAAGAGTGTGCTATGATATGGGTTTGTGTGGTTGAGCAAGTTTGAGTGAAGTTGGGTGATTTTGGAAAGTGGATTTTGAAAACGTAATTTCCATGATTTGTGGATTTTGGGGTTTGATTATGGTAATTCATGTTTAAATGATGTAATTAAGGTTATTAATGTATTATGGAAAGATGGGAATTGAATTTATGGGTTGGTGAGTTGTTTGGAGTTCAAAATTTTAATTTGAAAATTTTCTGGACAACGAGCAATTAGCGCGCTAATTGGAGAAATTAGCGCGCTAATCACGCTGATTGAAGACGATAATAAACAGTGATTAAATAAATTAGCGTGCTAATTGATCTCATTAGCGCGCTAATTGTCCACTAGAACCTAAAAAATTTGAAAATGAAGAAATGATCCTTAATGACATTATGAACCCATTAATTGATCATTAACCTTCACAAATGAATTCCAGGAATCCCAAAATAGTAAAATTAAGTTGGGAATTAGTGGATGATCAGACTGGAGGTATTTTTAGGGTTGTGAGCGCGGATTGAGGTATGTAAAACCCAATTGAACACCACTATTGCATTTACTTATTCTATTCGTTGAGCTTTATTTCTTTGTCAATCTAAATCCGATTGTGATGGGAACGGTAGCGTTTTCGGCGGTTTTTTTCGGTGTGTGGGGTTGTTCTTCTCAAATATATTTGGTGACTAGGATACAGTCAGCGGGGTCATTAGAGTAGGGTAAGACCGGGCCACTGATCCTAGTTTCACTGGCGGTATTTATTGCACACCCATTTGTTATCTTCGTGTTGATATTCATGCATTTCCTTTTGAGCAGTTGCCTGCGTTATTTCCTTGATTATTGCATGATTATTTAACACTGTTCATTGGTTTCCATTTATGTTCATAAATTGAAATGCCTGGTGGTTTTCCCTGGGATTTTACTTACTGGACTCGTTATGTAACAACCTAAACATTCTCCGACCCATTTGCAAAGGATTTTATTAATTTTATATTAAAATATGCGAACAAATGAGATTGTTACACAAAATTGATCTTAACAAGACTGGGATTAAGTGAAAATGGTTTTGATTGGGCTTAACGAGGAAATTGGGCCCATAGGGGTATTTACGTAATTTTGGGTTAAATTGGTGAAAAACCCTAACTATATAAGGATAAGTTGTAAACCCTAGTCACCCCTTTTGTTGATTCAATAAGTTGGAGAGGGAGGAGAAGAAGAGGAATCATTGAACAATCAAGGAGAGAAAAATCTTGGGGTGATTTTCTATTTCTTTTCTTTCTTTCTGATCTTTCTTTTCTTTTCTTTCTTTCTCTTTCCGTTCTTGTCTTCTTCTTCTTGTTTGATTTTTGGGTCAGTGGAGGCGGCGCCGCCACCGGAGATGGGCACAGCGCGCAGAGTTGAGGCAATGGCGCGCATGGGAGATGGGCAATGCAGCGCAAGAGATGGGCGGCGGCGCCATCGAGAGCAGCGGCGCGCGCGCCACTGAGAGAAGGTTGGGAGGGTGGGCTTTGCCATCCCTCCGCTCTCACCTTCCTCCACGGCGGCCGGCCGAGAGGCGGCGACCTCCCCGGCCGCCGGAGATCCCCCTCCGTCACGCGGCGACGGAGGGTGGTGGTGGTCGGGGTCGAGGAGGGGAGCTTGTGCTCCCCTCCACGGCAGGTTGATGGGGGAAGATGAACTTCCCCCTAACCAGTAAACGGTCAAGGGTCGATTGACCCTGGACCGATTGACCAGGGTTAACCGACCCTTTGACCGTTGACAGGGGCCAAACCGGCCCCCGGACTCAACCAGGGACCGCTTGGCCTGCGCAGTGTAACTTAAGGGGCTGGAATGTCCCGCCCCTCTATGACTTCATCGTGGGCGCACACGCGCACTCCGAGGACTCGACGACGGGTCCCACCCTCGACAATGTGACATCGGGAACCCGACAAGGACTCCAAACGACACGAAAATCGGGACAAGCACAAATGAGTCCTTAAAAGTAAATGAGTTAAATAATTAATGACTTTGTAATAGAATATGCTTTGATAGGTTGTTGTATGAATTGTTTTAGTGACACGCGACGGTTCACGTGGGACCCCAAACGTACGAGGAGTCGGTATAGGCGTCGCGACGGTCCAGTAAGTGGGGAGCTTCGCTCATGCATTAAATATGGCTTGATTATTAGATAATTAGGAATGCATGTTTTGAATTTAAAGACTTGGGAATGGGTTGCGTCGTGATATTGGTTTGGATCTCTATTATCTATGGAATTGTGAATACATTGTCTTGCTGTTATGTTATTCGGTGCCCCAGAGTGTGTGGTAGTTAACCACCGAGGGCCAAAGACACCCCAGAGTGTGTGGTAGTTAACCACCGAGGGTTTGCTTGACTAATTGAATGCATAAGGTGAATTATTTGAGTGTAAGGGTTTGGAGTTCCATCCTTTGCTACTTGATGATTCTTTGAGACGTGTAGCGGTGACGGCTTGGATGAATTTATCTTCGTTTTGGTGCGATTATCTAGAGGGCGTAACGGCCATTACGATTCCACTGATTATTGTACCAATACGAAAATAGATGATTTGGTCACCGGATCCTTACCAATATCTAGTTCGCATTGAATGGAACAATGGCTTATATTAATATTTATATCTATCGCATTTTATTTAAATCTTTCGTGTGATTTTATTTATATGTCATGTTTTAATTTATAAATGAAATGTGATGAATATTATTATGCTTGACATATATGAAAGTTTATCAAATGTGTTGTGAAACTGTTAGGCTTTTATGTCTAGTATGGTGATTGGAATTTGAATTGAAATATTGATATATAAAATTATTGCATATCTAAATTAGATGTGGAAATAATATTTAGATATTTCTTCTTAGAATATAATTCCATCTTTCATAACTACGCTGAGCATAAACCATATATTTAATTGGATCGAATTATGTACTAAATGATTATGCTTATAATTTTGTGTTGATTTACATGTATTCAGTTATTACATGTTGTGTTATGCGTATGGATTGAATGTCATGTAGAATTTGCATGAGTACTAGGTAGTACTTGCATATTTAATGTTTGAGCGAGTCTTTCCTCTTATTGAGCATCGTTGGTTCTTTAGCTCACCCCACTCTACCCACAGTCCTTCTACCAAATACGATAGACAAGAAAGGCAAGGGAAAGGATCTATCTTGAAGTGCTTTCATCTCATGAGACTCATATAATACTAGGTTATTATTATTATTAAATTGTTTTGTAATCGTACGTGGGTTATAGCTCGAGTATTAGTAATGGGTAGTTTTGAACCTTTTGATATTATTATGAGGTTGTATGAGACATTTAAATACTAGAGATGATAGATATTATCATGATATACAGGTTTATATGGTTTAGTTATGATTACTTTTCACACACTTATTATTATATATATTGTTTAGAATAATTATTCCGCAGGTTATTTAGGCGAGCCAAGTCGTTATTTGGGCCTGGTTCAGGTATCGGGTCTAAGTAACGGTTTGGGCCGGGCGACCCGACCCTAGGTCGGGGCAGGGTCGTCATACGTTATCTGGTTCTTGTGATAACTGAGTGCAGACCTTGGGTATCAGTAGGAGCAGGGAGGTCACGGCGACACATCCTCACCTGTTCACTGTCGAGAACCTACTGGTATGTTTGTCGGTATTAAGTTGTTTTAAATTGTTATTATTTGGAACTTGAGGTCATACATTTATAGTACTGGTATATATACATACGCTGATAGCGGTTGTCGCCTGTATACTGAGTACTTTCGGGTTTTCCACTATAGGTTGAATAAATTAATTGTATGTCAGGCTAAATTGGTGGTATTAAGGCTTCCGCTGTAAAACTGTAAAATTGTAAAATGTTGAATTACTAAATTAAATGGCATGAAATTAGAACATGAGAGATGAGGTGGACGGATGAGTGACGTGGCAGATACTTTTGGAGTATGGGCTGAAGAGGTACCTGTTGCACGGGGCGACCCCGGAAAATGGGGCCGCCACAAACATATAAAGAAGTTATGACTTCTAGTGAGGTTGTTTTATGGAAAGAAGCCATAAACAGTGAAATAGAATCCATTTTGAATAATCATACATAGGAATTTGTTGATTTACCTCCTGGTAATAAACCAATTGGTTATAAATGG
This sequence comes from Stephania japonica, assembly GCA_039657345.1. Classification (NCBI taxonomy): domain Eukaryota; kingdom Viridiplantae; phylum Streptophyta; class Magnoliopsida; order Ranunculales; family Menispermaceae; genus Stephania; species Stephania japonica. Next base: position 43,015,942 of record CM077560.1, on the reverse strand, counting down.
ATTTTTAAACGAAAATTAAAAGTTGATGGGTCGAACTATTTTGATACTTATTCTCCAGTTTTAAGAATTACTTCTATAAAGATACTAATTTCAATTGCTGCCATATGCAATATGGAAATACATCAAATGGATGTAAAAATGACATTTTTAAATGAAAAATTAGATGAAGAGATTTATATGGAACAACCCGAAGGATTTATTGTTAAAGGTCAAGAAAATAAAGTCGTAAACTTGTTAAGTCATTATATGAACTAAAACAAGCACCAAAACAGTGGCATGAAAAGTTAGACCATACTATGATTGCAATTGGATTTAGAATAAATGAATGTGACAAATATGTCTATAATAAAGAAACGACGAATTCATGTGTCATAGTATGTTTATATGTTGATGATATGTTGATCATGTCCCCGAATACGGATATAATCATTTCAACTAAGAAAATGTTGAATTCTAATTTTGACATGAAAGACTTGGGTTAAGCAGATGTCATTTTAGGAATTCAAGTTAAAAGAAATGATGATGGATATATTCTTACTCAATCTCACTATGTTGAGAAGATATTAAAGAAGTTCAATCAATTTGATTGTAAAATTGCTCCTACTCCATTTGATGCAAATTGTAAACTTAAGAAAAATATTAAAAGTACAATTAATCAATTGGAGTACTCCCAAGTAATTGGGAGTTTAATGTACTTGATGAATTCTATAAGACCTAACATTGCTTACGCAGTTAGTAGGCTTAGTAGATACACAAACAATCCAAATGAAGATCGTTGGGAAGCATTGATTAGAGTACTAAGATATTTAAAATATATACTACACAAAATATCCACCAATGCTTAAGGCTATAGTGATGCTAACTGAATTTCTAATAATACAAAAACTAAGTCAACTAGCGTATATGTATTTACTTTGGAAGGAGCTGCGATTTCATGGAAACCAACAAAGCATAAGTGTATAGCACGTTCGACAATGGAGTCATAATTTATAGCCTTGGATAAAGCTGCAGAAGAAGCAGAATGGCTAAGAAATTTTCTAGAAGATATTCTATTATGGCGAAAATTAGTGTCATCAATATGTATATATTGTGATAGTATGACAACACAAGTAAAAGCCAAAAATAATGTATACAATAGTAAGTCAAGACATATAAGGTGTCGACATAATACTATAAGACTATTACTATCAACTGGAATAATTAGTATAGATTATGTAAAGTCAAAGGAAAATATTGCAAATCCTATGACAAAAGACTTACCAAGCGATCAAGTCATGATGTTATCGAGGGGAATGAGTCTAAAGCCTATAAAATGAGTTAAGTCTAACGGAAACCTAACTTAGCTGATTGGAGATCCCATGGTCTAGGTTCAATAGGCAAACTGGTTAGATAAAACTTGAAGTAGAACAAACTTTTACTCATTCCTAAGACATGATGTGTGTGGTGTGAAGAAGTTAAGGGTATATTTTACATTTAATGACAACAAAATGTCACTTATATGTTAGTTAATGTGGGGTCGCATTTATGAGAACTAGACTGACTAAATTCTCTAAAGCTATCATGAAATCGGGATGCGTCCAAGACCAAAATGGACAAAAATGTATAAACTGTATTTTAGTTATTGTGTCATGCGTAAGGCGTATTATACCGATTTACTATAAAAAGTGAACAGTTCAAGATCTTATATATTCACTACGTCACTAAGTAAGTTCGATACGTTTTACTAGGGTAAAGTTCAAGTCTCAATACAATACTTTTCCTGACAACATGATATAATACTTCTCTCTCTTGTGTTTTAACGATGTTTTTAACTATGTTTGAAAGCCAAATTTGAATAGAAATGTAGGGTGACGTAATGTTTCTATTCAAATGTGGGGTATTGTTGGAACAAAAGACTTGTGCTTTTGTTCTAGTGTTTTGAAGAGAAAACTTTAGTCCCACATTGGAAAACAACAAAGCTCTTTCACACTCTATAAGTGACCACAACCCAACATACTTTGTTTTGGGACAAAGAAACAAATGGTTGGAGACCCAGTGGGTGCACATGGATATTAGATGACCCATATCCACTTTAGGTTAAAGATGGGTTTTGGGCTTTGGCTTGGTTATCAAACATAAAATTACTTTTTACTTAATCTTTTTAATTTTCAGTAATAAATTTTGGAAATTAAATTATAGTTGGAGTTTTCAACAATTGTGACTGTTGAAACCAAACTGATAATTTTATTTTTATTTTCGAAATTAAAGAGTTGTGTCGTTTGGAAGCAACTCTACAAAGTTTATTTAAGTTTGACTAGGACACAAATTTTAGACACCGAATTTTCAAAATCATTGTTTGAAGGAGATAAAGAAATACAGTTTAGCAGAATTCCAAATTGGTGATTTGAGAATTTGGAAGGGCACTCCAGTAGAATTCTGAGGACAAATTTCTGAAGAGATTTTATCACAAATAGGAAAATAATTCTATCTTAAGACATTATATCAGTGCAAGCCTCCGGTTAGATATTTATAATTGATATTTATTTGATTATGTTAATTTATTTCAATTTTGTTTTATTGGTAATATTTGAAATCATTACAGATTGTAAGTTAAAACAAGTATATAACAGATAAACACTGTTTTAGTTATTTTCATTTTCGACTTTACTTTCCCTAGTTTATATATAGCACTCTCTCTGCACTAATATATATAAATTTTGTCGTGTGAACCTCCATATATTTCTATCTAATTTCGATCACTAACAATATCCTATAATTAGGCGCATTCCATGTACAACCTAGCCCAAAAAGGTTCATTATTTCCAGCAAAAAGTTTCATTAATTATTTCCAGTTCACTCACATATAAAAAAAGTCTCCTTTTTTTCCTTTTTTTTTTTTGATAAATAATGATCCCCGTATTAGTTTTGGTTCAACAATTAAAATAAGATGAGAATTTTCAACTGAGAGGGTGTTTTCTTTTTTTTTTTTTTTTTTTTTTTTTTTTTTTTTTTTTTTTTTTTTTTTTTTTTTTTTGGGTGAGGAAACGTAGTTCTAGTGTGTTGGCACGTGCTTCTTATTCACATAAGGTTGAGGATTCGAAGATAAAAATTCCTTGCAATAAATGTCGTTGAATGATTTTGATTTTTGAATTCATTTAATCAATTAAACACGGAAATGGTATTTCAACAGATTACACTTTTTTCTTGGGGATCGGAGCGTTGCACGTCAACTACTGTACATAGCTAGTGGTTTGATGCTTGGCGAGAGGATGTGTTCAAGTAAGGTAGCTAGAAGAAAATGAAAGCATATCATGAGGACATGAAAATAAAAGTGAAAATAAAATTTCAATTTTTTTCTATTTTGATTTCCTTTGTGATTCTTGCGTGAACTACCGTCGATCTTTTATTTGATCGGTGGTAGTTCCAGTAGAGTGTTTATTGCATGCATTTTCTTTAATAAAACACAAATCTATTTAGATCTGAGAGTTTCAATCCTGCAACAGCTATTGGATTCATCATTGTCGCCACCGCTTGCTGTAAAATAGATGAATGTCTCCCATGGACCCCTTCCATGTTTGCATCTATCATCATTCAAGTTTATCTCCACTTCTATTGCTCATGCGTGGATCTGTACTTACTGTTGCTGGTTTGATAGTTATATTAGGTTATATTCTTCAATAAATATTTGTCTTTCAATGTTGGAAGTTTGTGTTTGGCTTCCCTTGTTGGAAGTTTTTAACTATCTTCCCTTGTTGGAAGTTTTATTTTTTGTTTTGGTCTTAGTATATTTGTGTACTGTTATGTTGCAAACGTTTGTCAAGAGAACATTCATTGATTGTCAAACTGTTCCGTTGTTACAGTCGCAATTTCTCAAAATCAACTCTATGATAGTTGAATGTTTTGATGAACAATTAGGATTGGCAAATCAAAGTGTTTTTATCAAGGTAATTGATTCTATGTCTTGTTCTGTTCTACATAATGTATTGAGCCATCATGATTAATGAAATTTCCTATTTTATTTATAAAAAAAAAGTGGAATAATATTCATGCGTGTAGTAGATAAGTATGCGAGTGAGGACTACAACTTAAATAGATCTATTGAAAGTGTTGTGTGAAGCTTATTAACCAAGTGTGGAGTAGGAATTAGATCACTTTCATTTAAAGATGTGTCTTGATCTACTCGTCTTGCTAAACACACCACTTTATATGCTCTACAAAAACCATATATATTTCACTCGCACTATTAATAGTCCTATAGGGTTTAGGGTTTAACCAATTATATACCCTAAACCCTAAATATATATATATATATATATAGAAACTAATTTTTATCTTCATTAAAAATTGTACAGTACTATTAATCAATCAAGTTGGGTAGCTCACTCATGATCTGGTATTAATTGGGTCACATGTGTAAGAGGTTTGGGGGGTTCGAGCCTTAATAGAGGCAAGTTTGTTTGTTTCTTATCAAGAAATTGCAGAAATAAGGATGCTTAGTTGGATGTGTGGTAAAACTCGTAAAGATAAAATAAAAAAATACAGAGATTCAAAGATAAGTAAGAGTAGAAGGGCGGTTGCGATGGTTTGGTCATCTGCAAAGACGACTACAAATACACCCACTAAAAACTTGACTTAATATAAACTGAAAAAATTCGACGAGGTAGGATAGACCAAAGTTAATGTGGGACTCATTAATTAGAAGAGATTTGAATGGTTTGGAAAGCTTACCATCAATTGCACATACTGAATCGAGCACAATGGTAGAGTTTGATCCATGTAGCAGACTCCAATTAATTTGGAACTGAGACTATGTTGTTGGTGTTGGTAAAAAAAAAATTAACTACTTTCATATGCGTTGAATCATGTGCTCCACATAAGTCGAGGCAAATTAAACTGAAAAAAAAAAGTAATTAACTAGCTCGTCTATCATTGATGTGTGTGTGTGTACCACAACTCAAACTTTTAAATTTTTTGGTTATTTCCATCAAATGTAAGTAAGAAATCAATGAGATAGATGAACAAACTAATTAGTTAGTTAAGACCCTTATTATATATAAGTATATTGATCAGTAAATTAGCTAGAGCATGCATATCTCTTAATTGAAATAGCTAGTCATTTTCTATATAATGAAGATTCATTAATTAATTGGGATATACCTAATTAACTAGCTAACTAATTAATGACCTTTATTATATATAAGATGAATTTTCCTCTCCCTTTCACACCTATATTGCCTAACTTAAAAAACGACTTTATATAATGTCACGAAGAATTGTCAATGAACTGGAAGAGCACACATGCTGGTAGGTGGCAAGTATTATCCAAAAATTAATTAGACCCAACAAAATAATTTATAAAACATGTACGCATGTTGAATGATGAGTGGCTGCCAAGCTATACTAAATCTCTCTTTTTATATGTCCCAGTTTATATAATAAGCTAACTAGGGTCGACGTCGTGGCCATGACGTGAGGAGAGTGTGAAGTAGTAGAAGGGTTGCTACAACACTTGCTTTCACTTCTCACCAGCTTTGTTGGCTCTCATTGGTGTGCATAGTTAGTAATGAGTCTCTCTTTCTAGATCCGAAAGTCACATTGAAATATATACTAATTGAGTAGCAAAGCTAAGCAATAGCATATATACATACGATTCGGTGCACCAACCATTTAGATATATAGATGGATATATATGCTTTGCTTGCCCCACCAACTACTACTACTGTGCGATAGAGTACTATATAGTGCTGGCGTCGCATTACGTGCCTCACATAACAAACTATTATAATTAATTCGTTACGCCAAGAATATGTCTACTATATATTCTATAGTACTAGCACTATTCACGTTAGCTAATCGATCCACTGATCTTTCCTACATTGACTTGGCCACGTTTACTTATGCTTTCACTAGCTTATCGCACCAATGTTTCATTAACTTCAAATTCTTTCTTAATTATTTTTAAACAACTAGCTAGTATATATATACGTATTTGATCAAGTTGATATTCTAATGATCGACTAGTTGTACATAGTTGAAGTTTCTTACACAAACAAATAATTAAATATATACATGATAAGAAAGTTCATTGATCATAACCTGTAACCTGTAATTGGTCATCAACTTTATCAACTAACTAAAGGTGTTTTAGTCTTGATTAATTTACTAGCTAGCTTTATTATGTTTTCTAAATGCATGACTTTATACACTATACGACGTACAAGCCTAACGAGGATTTAAAGTGGGCTTGATTTACATAAGTAAAATCTGTGAGAGTGAGCGTGAGCGTGCGAGAGTAATGAGGTTGATAACATAGATTTACTTAAAATTGTGCTGATGATCGAATAAGAAACGAGAGAAGTACGATACGTAGGAACATAATGTATATGTTTTTGATTGAGTGGTCAAAATCAATACAACAGAGACGTGCAAATAAGCAAGTCCCTCCAAAAAATATCTATATGGATGTGATCGTTTAACACACAAAATCCAAGATTTAAAGCCACGAAATCTCTTAATTTGAGTCTTCAATGTTTAAAAATAGTTTACTTCCCCTTGTACAAATTTGAGAATGCACACCACTTACTCACCACTTCAGTCCCCACGCATATCCATCCACCTCTCCAATTGCTCCACGTGTCAGTCAACTCAATCATCCACCAATCACCATTCACCAACTTCACCATCAATCATTGCCAGCCAAAATTAAAAAAGGCACTAATCATGAGATTAGATGAATGCTTAGGTCAACTGCTCATTAAACCTCCGTTACTAGCTTCATTTGCTACTAATTAAATTTAACTCCTAAGTCCTAACTATATCAACAAATGATCTAAAGAAACATTTTACAAAAAGAAAATGATCTAAAGAAACAAAAAAATCCTTTAGGATCCATATATTTTGCTCTATATATGTTAGTGAAACCTATATTTTTATCGCAGCTAGACTATCTTCAAATGGACTCAATGGTCGATGAGTTTTTTCATGACCAAAAAAAATATCAAACTCGGGGCGAATTTGAAGTAGTCGAATAACCTCGGATACTTGATGTTTTAGACAAAAAAAATATTGAACTGATAAAAGTTACATCATATATATATAGTCATTATATGTACATATACTATTTGAACATCATGCAATACGCATCAACATTATTACGTGAAACACATCTCAATATATGTAGTTAGTTTAAAGAAAAAAAAACTTATTATAAAGAATTGATTTTTTTTTTTTTGGAAATAAAGAATTGTTATTTGAAGAGTATAATTTAGGGAGAATTGCAATAGCACCGCAAATTTCGTGGTTCCAGGCTTGCATTAATGCAAGAGAATCGTTGAGAGAAAGTAATGGGCTTGCTTCAAAGCCAACCGAATCTCACTCCACACACCCACACACACTCAACTAAGTCACAACTAATCAACAGGGACCACGCTGTTAACGTGCACTCGGCCCCACCACAGCTCCTCTCCCTCTCTAGTTCACCGGCCTGTTTTCGATCGGTTACGATGTCCAACGTTTTCTCCACTTTTGAATCTCCGCCTCACCCTCCAGGCCCCGCCACGTGTCATTTGTAACACGTGTCCTCAGTTGACGTCACGGGCGTAGAGTACTTGAACGACGTGCGAAAGAGGGAATCCCCAAAAAAGTTGCTTCTTTTTAATATCTGGCTTACAAGGAAGCTTAGGTGGCGGACTAATTCACGGCAACTGTTGAGTTCGGGCGGCTTTTGCCAACCAACAACACTCTTTTGTTGTTCATTCATTCACTCATTCACTGCTCCTCACTCATTATAATTATAGAATCCTGAATGTCAATCTACATTATATGTACCTGTCTATGAGTGTGTATTATGTGGTCTATATATAATAAAGTCTAGTACTCATATATCCCCTCTCCCACGCCAAATATTTATATTTATCAACTCTCTCTCTCTCTCCCTCTCCATTCTTATATTTCTTTAATTAGTGATGGCCATGGAGGTTGTAGAGGAGACCATGGGGTCTTGCAACGAAAACGTGAATATCGTGGCGAAGGGCAAGCGAACCAAGCGCCAGAGGCCGTCCTCGCCCTTGCCTGGGGCGTTGGCTAGTAGTTCATCGAGCGTTAGAGGAGGAGGTCACGAAGGAAGGTTGTCGTCATCTGCTAATAGTACCCCGACGACTTCTACGGAGTTTGTCAGGGAGATGAGCACTGAGGAGGAGGAGGAGGAGGACATGGCGAATTGCCTAATTCTTCTTGCACAAGGGCGCGATTCGAACAATTTGTCGACGTCGAGGAAGAGGATTGAAGATGTCAATTATGGTGAGATTAATGTTGTGGCTGCTAGTACTAGTATTAGTGCTAAAGCCAATTTTAATATTGGATTGTATGCTTATCAGTGCAAGACTTGCAACCGTTGCTTCTCTTCTTTCCAAGCTCTAGGCGGCCATAGAGCAAGTCATAAGAAGCCAAAGACTTGTATTACTAGTAATTTGGTTTTTCATGATCATCAACTTCAACAAGATGAGAGTCACTTCGTTTGTAACACTAACTCCTCGCCGTCGCCTCCACCGTCCGATCATCCTCAACAACAGCAACATCATCAACTTCATGATCAAATCATGATTGGTCAAAAAGGAGCCAGTATTAATAACAAGTCATCAAAGGTTCATGAGTGCTCCATATGTGGTTCTGAATTCTCATCCGGCCAGGCCTTGGGAGGTCACATGAGGCGACACAGATCATCAATGTCTTCTACAACTAATAACACGAGCGTGACATCCGACCCTCCCCATCAAACCCCCAATAATAGTAACAACAAGCCGAGAAATGTGTTGGCTTTGGATCTCAATCTTCCGGCTCCCGAGGAAGATCGAGAGTCCAAACTGATCTCTTCCTTCGTCGTGGCTGCAAATCAACGGCCTCTCGTCTTCTCCGCCTCTGCTCTCGTGGATTGTCATTACTAATTATTCAGTTTCATTGTATTAATTTGAATTATTCACTAGCATTCAATATTGTTCTATATAATTGAATATTCTTTGATGAATTTTTTTTCATCTAATTAACAATGAATAAACATATTTAGTGGCCTAGCTATGTATGCTTGTTTTTGTTTTTATTGAATTTCATTTTTGGTGATGATTAATAGAACTTTTTTTTGGGGTAAACAAGAGAAAGTGTCCAAAATTAAAGAATTTGTATTAAATGAGAAAGGGAGATTAAACGGATAGGAAAGAAAGCGCAGTTGGTGGCTGCTGTATCTAGCTATAGCTCATCCAAACCCACCCACACACACACAACACACACACACACATATATATATATATATTGTTTTTTTTAATCAAAAAAAATAAATATTGTTTTTATTTATACCATCTAGTATTCAAAAGTTCGATCAGGTTTCGAGCTCCACTTAATCCAAGCTCCAATTGGGAAATAGCCAAATAGGTACAGCTCTCGTAGAGCGTGGAAATTAAGATCATTGTCTAATCGTAAATCCTAAACTCTAAATAACACTCGAATTCCAAATTAATACTTAAGACCTCAAAAAAACATTTTGCCTATAGGCTGTATATAGCCACCAAACATCTAACTTCCCTCCACAACCAACTCACCACGACTCTAAGAGCTGCTTTCCATGGAATGTGAATCAGATGTCAATATGTGTCACTTAGGACTAAATAGACATTAGAGTGAAAAAAATCTCTTCAATTGAATGTGCATTTTGAATGTCAAGATGAGATGGATAGACTGTCTATTTTAAATGTCACTTCTTGGCATTCAAATTGACATCTATATTAGATAATAAGTCTTTTTTAAATATTTACTTATTTTATTTAGACTTTTATTTTCACATTTTAATTAATAAAATTACAAAAAAAAATTACACCTTATCAATTTAGCCACAAATTCACATCTACCATTAGAGACCTATTTTGAAGTTTAATGTCAATTTGAACTAGATGAGATGAACATCTTCTTCACATTGAGAATTTACGCCTACAATCCACGTTTACCATTAGAGATGCTTTGATAAGTCATCACTTATTACTTTGGCCCATCACGCCGAATGCACGTGGCAGCCCATAAATGACGGACAGAATTTTTTGGGGAGTTCATGTTTGATATATATCCAGCTGGAATCCACGTGGCATTGTGAGAGAGTAATTAGAACCTAAAATCCGTTTTCCGGTTTACGAGCATTTGTTGGAACACTTGGTGGGTACAACAATGAGAAAGCCTTGTGGGCAACAAATTAGGCTGTGTGTGAGCAAGTTTAGGTAAAAGCGTTCACTTGGGGCTCTTTGCGTGAGAAATCCAAATACATGTTAAGGAGAGAGGAATATAATATGATATGGATTAGAATTAGAATTTGGAAGAGATTGACATGACCACATGATTATTAAACGTAGTGATGTTGTTGTTGTCTTGAACTCTCCGAACACTAGCTAGCTAGCTAGCTAGCTAGCAGTTATACCAAACACTTCATCAAATGTGTAATTTTAATTATTTAATTGATAAGGACGTGTTGTTTATTTTGTTGAACTGTTTTTTTTTTTTTTTTAAAAGATAAATCGAAATTTCATTAATTATTCATGGCTCAATACAGGTCCAGACATAGAATCAAGTATATTGATTCACTAATCCTATTTGTGCAAACAAACTGCCATTAATTTGACTTTTTTTTTTCGAAATTGAAATAGTTTGACAATCAGAGACTGCTTTTTACAATGTTGAAACTCATGACAATATATAAAAGTAATAGAACCAAAACAAATAACAAAACTTCTCAACAAGGAGAAGACCTAAAAACTTTCCGGCAAGAAAAAGACAAATCAAAGACTTCCAACTATGGAAGAAAACTAACTATAAAGTATTATTTTGTTGAACTGTTATTGTATATACCTTTTGGTTTATATATTTATTGATGCGATGCTAGCTAGGTAGTAGATAATTACTTTTTTCTTTCCATAAATTTAATAAAGGGTAAAACACAAAATGCCCCATGAGATTTGATATAATATATCTATCAACTATATAGAAGTATGAATCTTCAATTTTTAAGTGGTAAGTAAAAAGTCTTTTTTACCCTTATTTTTATGTTATTTTACCTACATCCCCAAATCACCTTTTTTGTGAATTGCATCACCCTAATCTCTCTCTCCTCTCTCTATTGGTCTCCTTTTGCTCGCGTACGCCTTGTTTTCTCCATTTGCTTGCCTAGGTTCAATTCTTTTGTATCTTCAACCTGTTTTCTCTGTTTGCTCGTACTCGCTCTGTTTTCTCCGTTTTTGATGTTTTGATTTTTTTGTCTAAGTTCAATTCCTATGTATCTTCAATTCATAAATTATTTCGCTATGTCTTTTTTTGGCAATTATATCTTCTTTCTTTGATTTGTGCACTATGTGATTCACATTATAAATTGCATACTTGTAACACTATTCTAAAACTTTATAATATAAACTCAATAAGGTCCGGTCACGAATTACGCTCACGGGCTCATTCGTGCGAAGCATGTAACGAAACTAGTATATATATATATGCACTTTAGTTCTAGCGTTTTAAAAAATATATACGTTGGTCCCTCCTACATATGTACTTTTGCCTAAATCATGGTTAAGTTAAGGTGAAAGACAAAAATGTCATTAGAAAAGACAAACACAACAACTAATTAAACCTAACACCTTTTCTTAAAAAAAAAAATTTAAACCCAACACTTCTTTACTTTCTAATATAGAAATAATTATTAAGACGAAATTTTTGTGTTGAATTTACATGTTCTTATTAATTAATTAACAATTATTTTTAGTATTAATTTACTTATTTTATAGCTTTAATGATATTTTGTGTGTGCTCTTAACAAATTATAGAATAGTGTTTCTCCAAAAGAAATTATAAAATGGTGTAAATTGGGAACAAAGGTAGAAATTTAATTAATATCTTTTTACTTTTTGGTATAACATTTTTTTATATATTTATTCATTTTATGGTAAAAATCACGTGAGTTTATTATTTTGGTTGTTAAGCCATTTTATTAAACATGATTTATCAATTTATTATTATTAAATGATAAATATATTTGCATTTGGATTATTATTTTTGAATTGGTTTCACACTTGTGATTTTATTAATTCAAAACATATGGATTATTTTTAGATAAGAGAAATATGTAAAACCTAATAGGGTATTAATGGTAGAACAAAATTATCACATCATCAAAAAATAATATAATAATAATATTTTGACTCAATACTAACACAAGCTAGGAAAAAAAAGTTTTGGGCTCAATCAAGAGTAAACTAGAGGGACTAAAGTATATATTTATAAAAATATGGGGACTAAAATGCAACTACTAGTTTGGGCGACAATGGATCCGTTTCGATTGGAAAAGCAAGGGAAGTCTCGGGTACATATATTGTTGTATATGCCCATCCAACTACTAGTTTGAGGCTTGAACTATGGGCTTTTTGTGTATGAAGCCAGTTATCCGGCAAATGGGCCTTTTCTCAAGGTTATGGTAAATGCCTTGTAGCGGCCCAAATTTTGAGGCCCGCCATGTGATGCCCTGCGGGCCCACAGCCCTGCCATGTCACGGCTTTGCTATGTTCCACACGCAACCAATTTACTTAACTTCATTTAAATCTCAAATTATGACTAATTTATACCATTTCATTAAAATAGTAATCAATGGAATTATTTCATCTGTTGAAATTGTAATTAAATATCAAAATCAGCGGAAGACTTATTAGACATGATTATCAGTTAAAATAAGTAATTCATGTCATGAGAGCATCAACCTAAAGTAGAAAACCCATGAAAGATATATCATGCATAAGTGATAATCCAAATCCTCAAACTGTATATAATATACATGTCATAGGTGTGACGCCCCAATTCTACAACCCTAAATTGGGCTCTGTCCGGCCTAAACTTACGTAGACCCCAAGTCAACACTCGTGCCATCAACATAACACTAGTCAGTCTTTTCTATCATTTACCATTTATTAAGTTAGTTTAGTGACCAAAATGTTACTAACTATAAGACTATTTGTAAACTTAACCTCGTATATGGGCCTATAGATACAAACGCGAGTGGGCCGAGCAATAGAAATTAATTGTTTTAATACGGCAAGGTTGATCGGAGGAGAAAGTGGAGTCTCAAGCTATCAATTACCCGTACCCTTTCTAAATACTTTTTCTACAAGTAAACTCATTTAAATACTCATTTAGTAAACATTAAATAAACTTGTTTAAATCATAAAAATTAATACAAGAGTAACTATTTAAGTATCCATTTAGCTATCTATTTAAATTGATATGAGAAATATATTGTAACGGCCCAATTCTAAATTGTCGTTATTTGTGATGTCATTTGCAGACGTGGACGCTAGCAGGGACGGACGAGGGTCCTATAGCGAGGATTTAGCGCATTGGTCAGGTATACGGTCAGTCTTGTGTGATGTGCGATGTGTAATTACGATGTTTATGTTCAATTTAGTTTAAATTGCATCGCAATATGTGTGTTTATAGTATTTATTAACGAGCGAGTTGGTGTGACGGGTGTTCGCTGCGATTAGCACGTAGGAGTGAATACCGGGCGACGAACAACTAATACACTAGGCCGGGGGTCCAAAGACATTAAATAAACTATAAAATACATCCAATAATTCATAATATATGGCGTGGAAATGTTTGGGATCGTTAGTATGCGAGAGTAAGACGGTTCGCTATCCAGAGCCGGGTATTGAAACGCTCGAGAAATTGCGGTTGTAGTCATGGAACAAGGGTATGGACCAAACAAAGAGAAGTCAAGTTTTGGCTTATATGGGACAATTTGACCAAATCACAACCATCAAAAACTATCTTGATATGAGGGTGTGTGAGATGATGACATGGGATGTATATATGTGGTGTTAGTTGGTTTTCACCAACTTTTCTCTCTCCTAACTCTCTTGGACGAAACTTGTGAGTGAGTTGAAGGTTTTTGTGATTTCAATTGGTGATTTGGAGCTCAAGAACTCGTAGGAATTAATAAATAAGGTGAGATCATCGACCATCTTTCAGTTATCTACGTTTTGGTGTAATTTGCGAAGGTTTTGACGGAGCTTTTGATGTGGGTTTTGAGCACACCAGTTTTTGAAGGTGTTGCTATAGATTTTGAATGCAAATTGATGTGTTGAATGTGGTTTTAGGGTTGTTGCTATGGTTGTTACAATTTTCAAACTGTTTTGTCGAGTTTTGGTCGAAAAACCATCGAATTGGGTTTCGAATGTATTGGAATGTGTAATGAAGGTGATTTGGTGTTGTTAAGGTGTATTAAGGGTTATTGGAGTGAGCACGGGGCGCGACAACGAACCAAAATGGTTCAAAAACCCTTAACCAGGGTTTCCTGGTTCGAACACCGCGATGGCGCCGTGGAGTGTAAACTCCCACGGCCCCACCCATGGCGTATGGACCAGAGACGAAATGGGGAAAAATGTTGGGGAGACATTGTGAAGACGCCGTGTAGGAATGACCACGACGACGTGGTTATGACGCCCATTACGTTATGGCGACGCTGCACATTGTGAACACGATGGCGCCTGTGGCGGCGTCTGGGACAGTTTTAGGACTAAAAATTTAATAAATATTTACCAAATGGGGTGTAATCTAACAGTTCATATGGACTATTTTAAGGGTTTAAACGATAATTTTATCGATAATGTGGTGTTTTGAATCAAATATTCGAGGTTGTTGAAATTAATCGGGCTTTTGTGGACTTAGGTTGTACGATTGGTTGGTTGGACTAGCATTGGGCATTATGTGGGGTTAGGGACGGCGTTTGGAGTGCAGTTTGAGGTGTTTAGTATCCCAATTGAACTTCACTTTAGTGTTTACTGCTTGATTTATTTGAATTCAGTCATGTTCATTCATCACTCTATTCCTTAATGTTTTAAGATGGTTGAGTTTACTCTCATTTGGTGCTTACTACGGTGGTTGAGCATACAATCACCTGGTGTCTTTACGGTAGTGGAGTTTACTCCTACCTGGTGTCTTTACGGTGATGTGATTACTCTCTACTTAGTGTTATTTGTGCGAGGCATAGGGTCCACTAAACCATAACATGTATCTAAGCATGCGCCGATGAATTTGAGCTACCCGGGTAAGATAGTCATGTGTGGGTGCGCTGATGACCTACGCCAGCCACCTAGAGGGTCTAGGGTCACCCGTTTGATGATTTTACTTGCGGGCTGTGCCTGACGAATAGCCCAAAGTATAGTTTGGTCTGATCCGAGTGTCTACGTATTTTGTTTCATTACTATTTATATGCATGCAATGATCTTCCGCAATCGTCTGAATTCTTTTGTTCCGTATGTTTATTTATAGTATTTTGGATTCCTACATTTTATTTATGTAATTACTTGGTGAATTTCCTTAGGATTACTCACTCTGGACTCGCCATCTGCCTCTTATGATGGTTTGTGTGCAGATACAGGTACAAGCAGGGGAAAAGAAAAGCTCGAGGAATATCTGTGACAGATTGACTGAGGACTGCCCTACTCATACGTGTGCATGTTTACATATATATATATATATAGTTTTTGTTTGGGGATGGGTTGTGAGACTTAATTACCATGTATATGAGCCATACTTACATTGTGATACATTGAGGTACTCTTGACTTTTATATATGACATGGCCGCATTTTGGTTTTGTTTCCACGTTAGGCTTGTGTATTGCATATTTGCTTTCGCTGTACATTTTGATGTTTAAGACTTCCGCTATATGATTTGAGGAGAAATGATAATTAGTTGGGTGTGGGATACAACTGGCAGCCAAGTAGTTGGTTATAGGCCCGCTTGGCCTCCCGTGGTGGTCCAATGTGGTTTTGGGCTGTTACATTTTGGTATCAAAGCCCAGGTTGAACGAAAACCTAGGCCATATTTTGAGGAAAAGATATGTATTAAATTGAGGAACAAAACTAATCGATAAACCCTAGATGTGGAAACCATAAACGATTAATTAAAGCCTTAGTTAGGAAGTGATGTGAGGGGGTAGAGTTAAAGAGTTATATATGGTATGTTTTGAATTGAATAACGTATATTATATGCATATATATATATATATATATATATATATATATATTTGTCGAGGCTGATCCAATGCACGTTGGTTGTGCAAATTGATATGGACGGACATACTTTTAGTGCTACTCTACCGACGACTCAGCAGGAGGTCGGTGAGACCAGTGAGCCTGTAACGACCCGTTACTTTAAGCACGTGATTAACAGTAATCCGAATCCAAATTAATCCGAGTTAGGCTCGTGATGAAGCCGATTTGTCACGACTAACGTGTGTGTGGGATTGCGTGATGTATTGTGTTTGTTTGGTGTGTATTAGTACATATACGTGAATAATCGGACTAACGAGGAAATGCCTAATACCATGTGTTGGTCATGTGGACACACATGAGACGCGAGATAGCGTTGACGTTCGAGTGTGCTCGACGGTGGAAATTACGTAATTATAGGCATAATTATAGGCATAAATATATATTTATATATATTATGGATATATATAAATATATATTAAATGGAAAATAATAAAATAATGATAATTTGTCAGGCGCAGAGTGATACGCGGGGTCACGAGTGACACGCGTCGGACATACGGTGGTGCGCACGCCCGAGATGTTCTCGTTGGCGTGCCAACCAGAATTTGAGGCACAATATGTGGATAAATAAATATATTTATATATATAAATCGGTATATATATAAATATATATTTATAAAATAAATTAGAAAATGGTGAAATTACTATTAAGGGTAGTGAGTTGGTAAATGAGGAGATAATATTAGAAGGGTATTTTGGTCATTTCTCCACCAAAACCGCCTTCTTCCTGGTTTAAATGTGAAAGCGAGTGCGGGAGAGAGATCGAGAAATAGAGAAGAAGTGCAGAGAGAGAGAGAGTCAAGTCGATGAGGGAGAAGGCGATGGAGGAGCTCGGGAGGCCGAGGAGATCGAGGACGGCGAGCTCACGAAATCGAGGTGAGATGATTTAGTTGTGTATGTTGTTGTTGTTGAGGTTGGTGAGGTTCGACCATGGCTAAGAACGAAGAGTGGGAGAGTTGTCTCCCTGTCGAGATTGGTCATGCAAACTAGTTGGGGTTGGGGTTGGGGAGCCAGCCCAATCGAAGAGAAATTAAAAAGAAAAAAAAAAAAAAAACAAACAGAGAATGCTCTCTGTTCTTGAAGAAGACGATGAATAGTGTCTTGAGCGAAACCGGTTCAGGCCGGTTTGGCTCAACACCAAACCAAAAGAAAAAAAAAAAAAAAAAAAGAAAAGAGAGAAAAAGGAAAAGAAAATCCGAAAAATAGGAAAAAAAATATGGAAAAATAGTATTTTGACCAAACAAATAGAAATTGAGGGATTTCTATGAAAAATGAGAAGTTTGAAAGTCGGAGGAGACTTTACACCGGGGTTTTACCTCGAAAAAAACGTGAAATGGTCAAAATAGGTTGTAAACTAAGTCTTGGAATTCCGAATTAGAATGGGACCAATTTAGGGTATTAATAAATGAATATTAGACTTAAATTGATGACAGTTGGTCTATGTTAGGGAATGAATTAATGTGAAAAGGATTGAGGACTTTGGAGAGTCGTACAAGTCGGTAAAACATAGAAAGCTCAGGACAGGTAAGTGGGACTCATAGCTTTTATCAATTATGCAATGTAAATTAGTATTACTAGAGCATGTAGTGTACTGGACTGGGAATGGGGCAATGTACCGTGATTTGACTCTGGTTTTACAAAAATGTTTTGAAATGAAAAATGGATTCGGAAAGAGGTTTGACGGGACGGATCGGCGGCTGGGGTTTGGGAACTGTGGTGGAATTGCTAACCATCACTGCGCCCCAATGGCTTGGGAATTATTCCGATCAATGCTTTCCAGTTGAGTTTAGCAGCTCATTCGTCATAAACCAATTAGATGAGCAGTGATTGGTTTAGTGATGATGAGTAAGTGCGACTCGGTGTTTTATGAGTTGGCGGCACATTGACAAGAACTGGTTAGATGCCCAGTGATTGGTTCTTGGATATGTGAGGGGGCGACTCAATGCAAATACTGAAATGTGAAATACAAATCACGGGTACATTGCAATGAACCAAAGAACTTGCATCTGTTATATATATTGTTTATATTGATTCATATGCTCCTTTAGATATGCATTTGATTCATGTTGTTATACATTGCCTTGATATAAATTGATAGTTGATGGTTGGTATGAGAGTCACTTACTGAGCATGTAGGAGCTCACCCACCTTAACATTTCCAGGTATGAATGTACGCTAGGACTTGGAACTCAGGAAAGGAGAAGACCATGAGTTTAGTATCTTCTCTACGATGCAGTGAGTTTCCTGTTATATATATTGTAGTGCATTATTATTTGTAATTAAATGGGTGGGAATAAGAGCTCAATACCGATGTTCATGCCGGTATTGTATAACTTATGTTTTATCGAAAAAGCTTTAAATTTTCCGCTGCGTTTGTTTTATGTTATTTATATAAATTAAGATATACAAGTTGTTGTCAGGAAATGTGGTAAGGCTGCTGGCTCTAATTAGGTCCGATCTGGTTTACTGGGGCTTAATTAGGGTTTCAGGCTGGACATTCCTTAATTGAAATTAGGGGCTGTCACAGTTGGTATCAGAGCCAAGGCTTTATAAACTTAAGATTATTATTGGTCTCGAAGTAAGAGACAATTTTGATATAGATTGATATAAGAGACTATGTTGTAAAGCTTGGTTTGATTATTCCACTGAGAAGGCAATGGAATAACTCTGATATAGATCAGTATCAGAGACGGATGTTATCACTTTTGATCAAGTTTCGAAGTGATGTGATAATACTGATACCGTTTGGATTGAAATTTTGAGTTGGACCTGTATATTAAAATTAAAAATTTAGATTAACTGACTTGGAGATTGATTCTCAAGTTAGGGATAAACCAAGATTAAATGAACGATTTTATCGATGTTTTGGGGGGTAATGAAAGATAAAAGCTTGAGACATGTATTTGTGAGCTTTATATTATATCTATGCGATAGATATAGCTGTACTGTCTTGCCTTGGAATGAATCTGAAAGTCTTATCTCACATCTAGGACTTGGTAAGTCAAATGAAATTGATGGTGAGGGTTCTTGGGAACCTAGACTTCAGGGATATTGTGATAAAGGAAGACAGTGGAACGATAATAAGATGGGTTATATCCGTCTATATCTCATGAAATGAGAATGTATATATATTGAGGGTTAGGGTTTATGGAACCTTGAACCCAAATGATATAGATATGGAAATGAGATGAGTTATGAATAACTCTTTTATTGAGTAGTCTCTAAGGGTCTTGATTCTCACTGATATTGTCTGAGGAGAAATAATCAGTATAGAAGGAACGATGGGTCCTGGACTTAGAGACGTATGTCAAGTGAATTGACTTTAAAAATGGAATGAATGACCATACAAGGTAAATGAAATATGAAATGATTGACAATGATGCTCAAAGGTGATGAGTCACTTTGAGTAGAAAATAAACTAGTGTTGAAACTAGTTCAGTGAGATAAAAAGTTATTCAATGAGAAAGATTGGTGGTAAATAGTGATGAGAACCTGGTTGAGGTTAGTTAATCACTATATTATTCATACTTCATGAATGATTATGAAGTATAAAATTTCAGTTATAGTGCTAGTCTATATTGATATAGTGAGAAAGAAATTTATCAGTATGGTTATGGTATAGCCTCACATACTGAAAATAATATAAGAAAGGTCTATTGGTGTTGTTGCGAGGTCACTACATGCACTAACAGTATGATAGTAAGGAAGCCTGTTAGTATAGTTGAGATATTGTTGTATATACTGAAGGCAGAATAACAAGGGCTTATTAGTGTTGTTGTGGGTAATCACACTCACTAATAGAGCAATAAGAGAAATGGATGATAATATGATATAACCATACGTAAAGAAATGGGATGTGAGTTTACTAAATGGATGGGTAGATCAATGTTGGATGTAAGGATACCTGATTGAGGTATAGATCAAAGGTGGAATATACATAAACGAGCTGAAGGTAACATTACTCTAAAAGTGAAGAGTTAAAACAAGAAATGAGAGATGAAGGATTTAAGAAAAAATTGTGTTCTTGACCAACTCTATCTTGTTTGATGAAGTAGAATCATTGGTAAGGAAATGGTAAATTGAGAATAAAGAAAAGAGTAAGTTGCAAATATATACACTGAAGGACTGGAAAGGTCAAAGTTAGAGGTTTAACATCAAAGTATTTAAGAATTTTTGAGGCGTTAATATCTAAAGATTCATAGATATGACACTCTTGTCATCAGAGAAATCTGATGTAGATAAGAGGTGTACTGTTCAGGTAATTGAGAAAAACATAGCAGTGAGCCATGAAGTGTTTAAATTTGATGTTTAGACTAGTATAGTCTAAATTGGGGAGAATGAGTGGTCAATAAAGTTAAGGATTGAAAATATAGAGAATGATGTACAATACTAGAAATGAATAGGTAAGCAGTAAATCAAGAGGTTGGTATTGACTGCGATCTATAATGAAAGATGTTGAAATTTATAAATTTTGTGAGTGTGAATTTGTGGAAATTCGGTTAATCAATCAAAAATTCAAATGGTTTGGGTTGAGTAACTGATGATAGGTCAATAAGGGGAAAAACAAGCTTGATGAATGTAAGATTGTGAGATTAAGGTTTCAAGTAATGTGAATATTAGAAAGGCTTGAAATCTTATCACAATATAGGATAGAAGATTCATCAAATGATTTGGATTGTTGACACCAAACCACTGATTAATTCTGTTGTACTTGAAGTATTATGAAAATTGTATGAGTTTAAGAACTCAAGTGGAGTGATAAATGAATGTGAGGTGAATTCCAAAGGAATAGTGATTTTCCAGGATTGACAACTCAAGGATGTAAATTAAATGAAACCAATAGTTCTTAATAATGATTGAGATTTGATTATTATAAAGTAAAGATAACAATTTAAGTGTTTATGATCAAGTGATGGCTTGATAAGGTGAAAGATTATGGTGTAAACCATATAAATTCATTAGAGCTCACGCTATGTTTATGAATGAAGATGTAGAGTTGTTAAACTCTATTGAGATAAGATAATCATTAAGTTGACAATGATGACAAGTATGAAAATAGTTGAAACGGTACCAAATGCACCAAGTACTGTTACAGAGTTATGTGAAACTCTGATAATATGTTGGTATATATCAAAAGTTGTATGTGCAATGGATAAGTTTCACCTATAAATCTTAAGATATGTGTTGAATTTTAAAGTTATGAGTCAAAGAAATTGACTGAGGTTAAGACAATTTGAGAATTGTCTTATATTCAACACAAAGAATGGAAAAAGTGATGGAACATGAAATGATTGAAGCATACAAACAACGTATATAGAGTTGTAATATAGTTGTATTGTATAATCAATGAATCTAAGAATGGAATAACTTTAAAATGGAATGAGGATGAGTTGTGCATGATACAAAGGATGTCTTCAGGTTTAAGGAAATTGAAATATAGTTTTACTACAATGGTTGTTTGATTTTACTTGGATTAGAGAAAGGCTAAAGGTGTATTGTAATATTCCATCCAAGTAGTTGTCTATTGATACAATGAAGCAAGGGACGGTAGTGAATATCGTTTAGAGGAACTGATAAGAAACAATGGTATTAATAAGAATATCAAACTATTGTAAGACATCAACTGATAATAAAGAACTGAGAATATGTACTTCAAATGATGGATTGAATGAATTGCAAGAATAAGTATTAGAAGAAAGACTTGAATATGGAAGATAGGGATGAGGATCCCAGTATTAGTATAAATTCAGTTGATTGGACCGTACGTGCAAGTTCATTCATTCATTAGAAGGTTGTGAAGTACAGTTGTATCATGTACAAGGGTTTGAAGGGTATGAATATCATTTAGTTATACCTAAGATTGAAAGATCTTAGAGGAATCACTAAGTGTTAGATGGGAAAAACTTTGAGAACCAATGAAACTGGTGGAAATGTGAATTGGGGGAAGTTTCAAAAGACGAAAATAGTGATGATGTGGTGAAGCCACACGCACTAGAATAAATGGGTGAAAATAAACAGTGTGAGAGTGGTGTACTCACGTGCACTGAAATGCTGAGGTCAAAAAGGAAATAGTGGAGTGGTGGTGTAACCACACTCACTAAATTGAAAAGAATAATGAAATTGTAACTCAGTTATATTTGAGTTAATAGGAAAAGGAGTTTGGCATATGTTCTCAGTAACTAGAAATTACTTTAGTTGTCTACTTGTCGATTAAAGCTAGTAGCTATTTTGGGTTTCAATCACTCTGAGAAAGTACCCACACAAAGTGATTGACGGTGGTTAATACTTGAATGAAAGAAAGAAGCATGAGGGGTAATTATAATAGGAACTTCTCAATATTATCTCATCAGTGGGATAGATAATAATTGATGAATGAATGAAGTCTTGCGCAGGCACATCATCAATTGAGAGGTTGGAATTGATAATTACCAGTCATTTCTTTGGAGTTCAGAATGAGACTGAACTCAGCAAATGTATGAATTAATGAATGATTGGATGAGTGGGTTGAGAAATCTAATCGGAACTACTCAATGTGTTATAGATTGACTATGAATGAGTAGTGTCCAGGCTTGATATTGTAATGAAAATTGTGCTGGACATATTAACCTCTGAAATGGAAATTGGATTCAGGAGGAAGGTTAGACAAGAATGATTTTGAATATCTCAAAAATTTCTATATGATTGATATATGTAATGCTACACTATATTTGGGTATATGAACGAGTGATAAATGGGTTTAGATAAGAATATATAAGGAGATTAGGAAGAGATATGAGATATGTTCAGTATGTGATGTTGAGTAGTGAAACATGAAAAGTTAGATTCTTGTCTATACCGGAGAAGGGAACAAAATATGATTATAGGCTTGTGATGTGAAATAAACGTCAGCACAATGAATTATAGTTGATGAGAGAATCTAGTCTGCACGATTCTTGTCAGTGAAGCATATGTGATGCTCGGAAGAATGGAACAAAAGTATTGTATGGGAGATGTGAGATGGTATAAAAATTAAAAATGTTCCGAATAGAGATCCGAGACTTGCTTCCACTGAGGGAAGAAGTTATTGATATAAATTGAAAACCAGTCTCAATCTCAATACAATATTTTCCTTCGTGTTGACGAAGAGATTGTGTTATTAATCTTAATTCAATGAATATGATTGAGCTTGTGTCTCATCATGATAATCACTGAAAGAATCGATTTATCTGTGTGAGTTCTTTAATGATCTTAGTAACCGAGGGTTTGTAGAATGAAGTATGTTCCTTCTTATACTACCATAGGGGTGAGATATAAGAAGGGGAAACACTGTAATAGAATGAATGAAGTAATAAAGAACTACACAGAGGAAATAGAGCAGACTAGGTACCGTATAACTACAATATAAAGGAAACGAATAATATGAGGATAAAGTTGTAGTGTATAGATTGACGAAATCTATAAGGTTCAAGCAGGTATCGAAAAAAAAATGAATGAATGAAATGAAAATGATGATGATGATGAGTGTAACGGCCCAATTAATATTTGCCGTTATTTTATGACGTCATTACAGACGTGGAAGCCAGCGGGGACGTTCGTGGGTCCCATAGCGAGGCTGGAGCACGTCCGTATTAGGTAAATAGTTATTTTGTGTATTGTTTTGGCTAATTTGCGATGTTTATGTTAAAATAGGTTAACGACATCGCGATGTGTGTAATTATATTTTAAATTGACGTGGGAGATTGTGTGATGAGTATTCGCATCGATATGCGTGTCGACGCGGGTACCGGGTAGATTAAAGACGAAATTTTAAGTTGAGAAAAATGTTACACATAAAATGAATTAAATGTGATAAAATACGTAAATTGGTTGGCGCCTAGTAAAACGCAGGGTCGTGGTCGACACGCGTGGGTGGTACGATAGTGTGCACGCCCGAGTACGCTTGTTGGCGCGCACGACGAAATTTTAGGCGCGAAAGTATAGGCGAATATATATATTTATATATATATATATGTGTATAAGGAATTTAATATATATATATAAATATATATCAAAAATCAGAAAATTAAATAAATAATAGTGAAATTACCAATAAGGGTATTGGGGTTGTAAAGGAAAGGATAAAATGAGAGGGGTATTTTGGTCATTTTCCCTAAACCACCACCGCCTTCTCTCGATAAATCGAAATAGAAGAGGAAGAAAAAAAAAAAACGTGAAATTGAAGAGGAAGAGGAGGAATCGGGAGAAAGGAGGAAGAGAGATCGAGGGATCGGGAGCTTGTGGGATCGAGGAAAACAAGGTGAGTTGTGTAGTTTTGTTCTTGTTGTTGTATGTCGTTGGATGATGGTGGAGGTGGCGGTTTTGTGGATCAATGGTGGGGGAGCTCGAGAGCTCGGACGAATGCGAGAGCAATTGTCGAGAGGGAGAGACGATAATCGTCTCCCCAATCCCCTCTCCCTCTCCTTATCTTCCATGGAAAAAAAAAAAAAAAAAAAAAAAAAAAAAAAAAAGAGGCGCGCGCTGCGCCTCTGTTTGGGAGGAAGATGACCAACCGGGTCGGGTCGACCCGCCGGTCTGGGCGGGTCGGGCCGACCCGGTTGGCGGGTCCGGTTCGGTTGGGCGAACCGGACTGGGTGAACCGGTCTGTTCACCCAACTCAAAAAAAAAAAAAAAAAAAAAAAAAAAAAAAAACAGTTTTGAAAGAAAAAGAAAACAGCTTTTGGGAAAAAAGAAAAAGAAAAATCTGGAAAATTCATAGGAAATTCAGATAAAATAGGAAAAAATTAGAAAAAAATATATTTTGTTCAAACAAAGGAATTTTGGGATTTTCTTGGAAATGTTGGCGAGATAATAGTCGGGGTTTTAGCCTCGAAAAACGAAAAATTGATATAATATATTAAATTGAAGCTAATTTAGTGATAAATGATAATAGGTACATTTGGGGTGATAATTTGGAATTGTCGGGTGATTATTGGAGCTAGACGGTTTGATTTTCGGGACGAGGAGTGCGATTTGAGGTGTGTAGTATCCCAATTGAACTTCACTTTAAGTATTTACCGTTTGATTTATTTGAATTCAGTTCCATTTATTCTTTACTCCATTTCATTATTGCTTTACGGTGGCTGAGTACTCTCACTGGTGACTTTACTGGTAGTGGAGTGTACTCCTACCTGGTGTCTTTACGGTGTTGAGATCACTCCCCACCTGGTGCTTATTCGTTACGGCCATAGAGTCCACTAAATCATAGCACTTGTCTAGGTATACGCCGGTGAATAGGCTACCGGGTATGGCGAGCTTGTGTGGGTGCGTCGTGGGTCTACGCCGACCACCTGAGGGTCCAGGGCCAACCCATTAGTGTGTTTTCATGGGCCGTGCACTGGGGAAAAGCCCGAAGTATGATTTAGTTTGATTTTTATGTGCACGTACTTTGTTTCGTCACTATATTTATGCATGCGATGATCTTTCTTTTACGGTTATCTCAGTATTATTTCTTGTTCCGCATGTTTTAAATTATAGTATTTAAAATTCCAAGTATTTTTACTTTCGTAACTACTTGGTGAATTTCCTTGGGATTACTCACTCTGGACTCGTCATCTGTCTTTTTGTGATGGTGAGTGCGAGATCCTAGTCGAGCCGGGAAAGGGCAAGCTTGAGGATTACATCGATTGACGACTCTAGCCCTATTCGTACGTATGTTTATATTTACTCGTTTTATATTGGGTTTTGGGCTTGAGAGATAGGTTGTATATTTTGATATTTTGAGGATTCTTAGATGATATGTATATGATGTACGGTTGATATGGTTTCCACTTAGGCACTTTGCTCATAATATACATGAAATTCAGGTTAAATATTTATATTGATAGTAAATCTTCCGCTGCGTAATTTGAGGTTAAATAACATTAAAGAAACAAAAGTTAACTCATAACATCAAAGTTAACCTAAATTGATTAATAATGGATAATTGGGCGTGGGACACAGCTGGCGGTGACGTGGACAGTTGCGTGGCCTCCCGTGGCAGACCAATGTGGAAATTGGGGCCGCCACATTTTGGTATCAGAGCCTAGGTTTAAGGAATCTAAATTGAGGAGCCTAGGGAATGGAATAGGGATTATAGCTAGCTTTGATATGACTATATTTGGAGATTGAACAATAGTATAAACTCAATGAATAAACTTTAGATGTGGAAACCACAAGTGAATGATTAAAGGCTTAGTTGGGAAGTGATGTGAGGCGGGTAAATTTAGGAAATTACATATGCGTATGTTTTGATTGTGTACTATATATTATACGCGTATGTACTGAGTCTGATCCAATGCACGTTGGTTGTGCGGTTTATGATGGACGGATAGACTCTTACTACTTCGCCGACTACTCAGCCAGAGATTGGAGAGACTAGTGATCATACCACTAGTGACATGGCTGATTTGCGAGCTATGATGCAAAGTGTTTTTGACAAAGCATTAGCTCGCGAGACGTATTTACGACACTGGGGTGAGCTTGGAGATGGGTTTGGACAGAGCTCTCGGTCTGATCAAAGACCAAAGAGACAGAGAGAGCAGTCTAATCGACAGAGACATGATTATCAGGGTCGACGAGATAGACGTTCCGAGCATCAGAGAGGAGATGAGAGGCAGGTGGTGTATGTTGTTGTACTTGCATCAGTTGAGCAGTCATGACAGCATGTGCGAGATGGAGGAGGTCATGGTAGAGGACAGAGATATCGAGGTCATGATAGGGCTCAGGTTCATATAGTGTCACAGTCTGATTGGCGGGATACACGACGATGTTTCAGATGTCATCAGGTCGGACATATACATAGAGATTGTCCGATGTCAGCTTCATCATCACGACCGCAGATTGAGGCAGCTAGGGAGAGAGTTCATGCTGCTGCTACTACACCTACTACCGTACGTCACGTGATGATCGAGTGCGACTCGTCGGCTTGTCGAGGGTATGTTATCTATATGCGATGTTTCTATGCATGTATTATTTGATTCCGGTAGTACTTTGTCGTTTATATCGGGACGTAGGGTTGGACAGTTAGGGTTATCTGTTGAGACTTTAGACCCACATCTTGACCTTAAATGCAATTTCTTGGGGATAAGATTACCCTAACCGGATATGCTTAAATTGTATGGTAGAGATTGAGGGACACCGGTTACCTGTCGACTTTCGTGTCCTAGAGTATTTAGAGTTTGATGCTTTATTGGGTATGGACTGGTTATCGGCGTATCGCGCACACATTGATTGTTTCGGTAAGACGGTAGTATTTGATATTGAGGGCATTCCAGTATTTACTTTTGTTGGTACGGCGTCAGACTTACCGATTACCAGAGGTCGATTAGCTACGACACAGGAGATGGAGGCGTTTAGGACGGTGGTTGAGACCGACCTGAGACCAGAGGTTAGATTAGAGGATGTCCCAGTAGTGTGTGAGTTTCCTGAGGTATTTCCCGACGATTTGCCAGGTTTACCACCTCCTAGGTCAGTTGAGTTTATGATTGAGTTGATTCCGGGGACGCAGCCGATATACAACCGACCGTACCGGATGTCAGCGTCGGAGCAGGGAGAGTTGAGGTCCCAATTAGAGGAGTTGTTGCAGAAGGGTTTTATTCATCCCAGTATGTCTCCTTGGGGCGCACCAGTCCTATTTGTTAAGAAGAAGGATGGCTCTTTGAGGTTGTGCATAGATTACAGGAAGCTGAATCAAGTAACGATTCGAAATCGTTATCCACTTCCTAGGATTGATGATCTATTCGATCAGTTGGCGGGTGCTAAGTTTTTCTCGAAGATTGATTTACGATCTGGTTATCATCAGTTGAGGATCCGGGAGAGTGATATAGAGAAGACGACGTTTAGCACGCGTTATGGATTGTTTGAGTTCACAGTCATGCCATTTGGGGTGACTAATGCGCCGGCTATCTTTATGGATTTGATGCACCGAGTATTACGGCCATTTTTAGATCGTTATGTGATTGTATTCATTGATGATATCTTGATATACAGTAAGACTCATGAGGAGCACGAGAGACACCTCAAAGATGTTTTGATGACGTTGAGGGAGCATAGATTATACGCTAAGTTCAGCAAGTGCGCTTTCTGGCTGAGAGGTGAAATTTCTCGGACATGTCATTGGTAGTCAAGGAATATCTGTTGATGGAGACAAGATTCGAGCGATAATTGATTGGAGGACACCGAGACAGTTGCAGACATTCGAAGTTTCTTGGGGCTTGCGGGCTATTACCGGCGATTTGTGCAGGATTTTTCTTTGATTGCAGCGCCGATGACGAGGTTGACCAAGAAGGATGTCAAGTTTGAATGGTCCGAAGACTGTGAGGCAGCCTTTTTAGAGTTGAAGAGGAAGTTGACTTCAGCGCCAGTGTTGGCTTTACCTGAGACAGGGAAAGGATTCTCGGTTTACACAGATGCTTCTGGGACTGGGTTGGGATGCGTGTTGATGCATGAAGGACACCCAGTTGCATATTTATCGAGGCGATTGAGACCCCACGAGGAGAATTATCCGGTGCATGATTTAGAGCTAGCTGCAGTTGTATTTGCACTCAAGGCGTGGCGACATTACCTTTATGGGGAACGATTTATGTTATTTACAGATCATTAGAGTTTGAAGTATCTGTTCACTCAGAAGGATCTGAATATGCGGCAAAGACGGTGGCTCGAGTTATTGAAAGACTACGATTTCGCGATTGAGTACCATCCTGGGAAGCGCGAATGTAGTTCTTGATGCATTGAGCGGAGTGGTGTAGAGAGTCGACCGTGTCTTTGCGCGAGATGACATATGAGCATGGATTCTTTGGAGGTCTGCGACGGTGTTGTGTTTGTCAGATGCTTTTGATGATGTTCATATCTGTTGCCAGATGCGTGTTCCTGTTGTGTCGTTAGAGAGGGTCGCTGAGTGGCAAAGGGCTGACGGACATTTTGCTCGCTTCAGCTGTCTGGCTCAGGATCTGGGTTGCACAAATTGGTCTAGTGGTTCGGACCAGTGCTTGAGACACAGAGGTAGTTTGTGGATACCTGAGGTGTAGGAACTACGCGATAGTATTCTTGAGGATGCACACCGATCGCGGTATACAGTTCATCCTGGCAGGACCAAGATGTATCATGATTTGCGACGTTTGTTTTGGTTGCCTGGGATGAAGGTCGATGTGGGTGCATATGTGAGAGCTTGTCATATTTGTCAGCAGGTTAAGGCCGAGCACAGGAGACCAGCTGGATTGTTACAGCCACTACCGATTCCACAGTGGAAATGAGAGCATGTTACGATGGATTTTGTGAGCGGGTTGCCACAGACTGCGAGACGTCATGATGCTGTGTGGGTTGTTATCGATAGATTGACGAAGTCTGCACACTTCATTCCTATATCGATGAAGTATTCATTTCCTCAGTTGAGTATCATTTTTGAGAGAGAGATTGTTAGATTACATGGAGTACCGCTATCTATTGTGTCTGACAGAGATCCCAAGTTGACTTCGAAGTTGTGGGAGAGCATGCAAGAGCAGTTTGGGACGAGACTACAGTTCAGTACGGCTTATCATCCTCAGACAGATGGTCAGTCAGAGAGATTGATACGGATATTGGAGGACATGCTCAGAGCATCCATTTTGCAGTTTGGAGGTGCTTGGGAAGAGTATTTGCCGTTGTGCGAGTTCGCGTACAACAACAGCTATCAGGCGAGTATTGGTATGCCACCATTTGAGGCTTTGTATGGTAGACCTTGCAGATCACCAGCTTGTTGGGCAGCACCTGAGGATGTGGCAGTGATTGGACCTGAAGTTGTTGATCATACCGAGAAAATTCGGCAAATTAGGCGAGATTGCAAGCAGCTCAAGATAGGCAAAAGAAGTATGCTGGATAGGTATCTTCGGGGTTTGAGTTATGATGTGGACGACTTGGTATATTTGAAAGTTTCGCCCTGGAAAGGACATCAGAGGTTTGGAATCAAAGGGAAACTGGCACCGAGATATATTGGACCGTTTAGAGTTATAGCACGTGTTGGGACAGTAGCATATCGATTGGAGTTGCCAGCAGAGTTAGCGGCGTTCATCCAAGTGTTTCACGTGTCTATGTTGAGGTTAGCTAAGTCAGGACCGAGGCCGATGGTGGATATTAGACAGATTGAGGTTCGTCCTGATGTTTCATATGAAGAGCAACCCGTTGAGATTATGGATCGTAGAGTTCAGACTTTGAGGAACAGGGAGATTCCGAAGGTGTTGGTACGATGGCGGCATCACGGGACTGAGGGACTCACCTGGGAGCTCGAGTCGACTATGAAACAGAGATATCCTCAGTTATTTACTGGTGAGTGTTGATTATAGCTTAAATTTCGGGACGAAATTTCAATTTAGTTGGGAAGAATTGTAACGGCCCAATTAATATTTGCCGTTATTTTATGACGTCATTACAGACGTGGAAGCCAGCGGGGACGTTCGTGGGTCCCACAGCGAGGCTGCAGCGCGTCCGTATTAGGTAAATAGTTATTTTGTGTATTGTTTTGGCTAATTTGCGATGTTTATGTTAAAATAGGTTAACGACATCGCGATGTGTGTAATTATATTTTAAATTGACTTGGGAGA
Source organism: Stephania japonica (assembly GCA_039657345.1). Classification (NCBI taxonomy): domain Eukaryota; kingdom Viridiplantae; phylum Streptophyta; class Magnoliopsida; order Ranunculales; family Menispermaceae; genus Stephania; species Stephania japonica. The sequence goes on along the minus strand of CM077560.1, from coordinate 42,985,264 downwards.
TTGTGTGATGAGTATTCGCATCGATATGCGTGTCGACGCGGGTACCGGGTAGATTAAAGACGAAATTTTAAGTTGAGAAAAATGTTACACATAAAATGAATTAAATGTGATAAAATACGTAAATTGGTTGGCGCCTAGTAAAACGCAGGATCGTGGTCGACACGCGTGGGTGGTACGATAGTGTGCACGCCCGAGTACGCTTGTTGGCGCGCACGACGAAATTTTAGGCGCGAAAGTATAGGCGAATATATATATTTATATATATATGTGTGTGTATAAGGAATTTAATATATATATATATAAATATATATCAAAAATCAGAAAATTAAATAAATAATAGTGAAATTACCAATAAGGGTATTGGGGTTGTAAAGGAAAGGATAAAATGAGAGGGGTATTTTGGTCATTTTCCCTAAACCACCACCGCCTTCTCTCGATAAATCGAAATAGAAGAGGAAGAAAAAAAAAAAAAAAAAACAAGAAATTGAAGAGGAAGAGGAGGAATCGGGAGAAAGGAGGAAGAGAGATCGAGGGATCGAGAGCTTGTGGGATCGAGGAAAACAAGGTGAGTTGTGTAGTTTTGTTGCTTGTTGTTGTTGTATGTCGTTGGATGATGGTGGAGGTGGCGGTTTTGTGGATCAATGGTGGGGGAGCTCGAGAGCTCGGACGAATGCGAGAGCAATTCGTCGAGGAGAGGAGACGATAATCGTCTCCCCAATCCCCTCTCCCTCTCCTCTCCCTCTCCTTATCTTCCATGGAAAAAAAAAGAAAAAAAAAAAAAAAAGGCGCAACGCGCCTCTGTTTGGGAGGAAGATGACCAACCAGGTCGGGTCGACCCGGCCGGGTCTCGGGCGGGTCGACCGACCCGGTTGGCCGGTCCGGTTCGGTTGGGCGAACCGGACTGGGTGAACCGGGTCCCGTTCACCTCAAAAAAAAAAAAAAAAAAAAAAAAAAAAAAAAAAAAAAAACAGTTTTGAAAGAAAAAGAAAACAGTTTTGGGAAAAAAGAAAAAGAAAAATCTGGAAAATTCATAGGAAATTCAGATAAAATAGGAAAAAATTAGAAAAAAATATATTTTGTTCAAACAAAGGAATTTTGGGATTTTCTTGGAAATGTTGGCGAGATAATAGTCGGGGTTTTAGCCTCGAAAAACGAAAAATTGATATAATATATTAAATTGAAGCTAATTTAGTGATAAATGATAATAGGTACATTTGGGGTGATAATTTGGAATTGTCGGGTGATTATTGGAGCTAGACGGTTTGATTTTCGGGACGAGGAGTGCGATTTGAGGTGTGTAGTATCCCAATTGAACTTCACTTTAAGTATTTACCGTTTGATTTATTTGAATTCAGTTCCATTTATTCTTTACTCCATTTCATTATTGCTTTACTTGGTGGTGAGTACTCTCACCTGGTGACTTTACGGTAGTGGAGTGTACTCCTACCTGGTGTCTTTACGGTGTTGAGATCACTCCCCACCTGGTGCTTATTCGTTACGGCCATAGAGTCCACTAAATCATAGCACTTGTCTAGGTATACGCCGGTGAATAGGCTACCCGGGTATGGTAGGCTTGTGTGGGTGCGTCGTGGGTCTACGCCGACCACCTAGAGGGTCCAGGGCCAACCCATTAGTGTGTTTTCATGGGCCGTGCCTGGGGAAAAGCCAGAAGTATGATTTAGTTTGATTTTTATGTGCACGTACTTTGTTTCGTCACTATATTTATGCATACGATGATTTTTCTTTTACAGTTGTCTGTATTATTTCTTGTTCCGCATGTTTTAAATTATAGTATTTAAAATTTCAGTACTTTTACTTTCGTAACTACTTGGTGAATTTCCTTGGGATTACTCACTCTGGACTCGTCATCTGTCTTTTTGTGATGGTGAGTGCGGATCCTAAGACTGGCCGGGAAAAGGGCAAGCTTGAGGATTACATCGATTGACAGCTCTAGCCCTATTCGTACGTATGTTTATATTTACTCGTTTTATATTGGATTTTGGGCTTGAGAGATAGGTTGTATATTTTGATATTTTGAGGATTCTTAGATGATATGTATATGATGTACAGTTGATATGGTTTCCACTTAGGCACTTTGCTCATAATATACATGAAATTCAGGTTAAATATTTATATTGATAGTAAATCTTCCGCTGCGTAATTTGAGGTTAAATAACATTAAAGAAACAAAAGTTAACTCATAAAATCAAAGTTAATCGAAAATTGATTAATAATGGATAATTGGGCGTGGGACACAGATGGCGGTGACGTGGACAGTTGCGTGGCCTCCCGTGGCGGACCAATGTGGAAATTGGGGCCGCCACAATGAGAATGTTGTGTGATTGACCTTACCATTCACCGATGGGTGGAATGGAGGTAGGAAACACACATATGTTGACCTTGCTGTTCATTTGTGGTGGACAGAGGTAGGAAATGTGATGCATACCTATGTTGACCTTGTTGTTCATTTGTAGTGGGCAGAGGTAGGAGACATGATGATTGTCAACCTTGCCGTTCAGTTATGAGATGGACGGAAGTAGAAGACACGATACTGTTGATCCTTAGTAGATTCGTCAATGCTTGAGCTACAACAATCCTTAAGAAAAAGGAGAAACGTGACAAATATCATAGGTTATTGATGTATCAAAAGATATATGGGATCTTTTGGAATCTCACCTATGAACGGGCTATCCAGATTCGGATTAAGTGAAATTAATGGAATAGTGTTATTGGCATTCTATTAAATTGAAAGAGAAGAATGAAACGATAATTTAGTTACGTTTATTCTTCAAAGTAAAGTTGAGATAAGCTTTGTGCTAGTGATATGGTGGTGAAATCACATATACTAGACAAGCGAGGAATGAAGAAAAAGCTAAGGAACGGGAGTTATAAGGAAAAAATCTATTTATCTTCGAAACTGTTGGTGACTTGTATGTTGCCCTAATTTCGAGGACGAAATTGTTGCTAAATTGGGGAGACTGTAACGACCCGTTACTTTAAGCACGTGATTAACAGTAATCCGAATCCAAATTAATCCGAGTTAGGCTCGTGATGAAGCCGATTTGTCACGACTAACGTGTGTGTGGGATTGCGTGATGTATTGTGTTTGTTTGGTGTGTATTAGTACATATACGTGAATAATCGGACTAACGAGGAAATGCCTAATACCATGTGTGGGTCATGTGGACACACATGAGACGCGAGATAGCGTTGACGTTCGAGTGTGCTCGACGGTGGAAATTACGTAATTATAGGCATAATTATAGGCATAAATATATATTTATATATATTATGGATATATATATAAATATATATTAAATGTAAAATAATAAAATAATGATAATTTGTCAGGCGCAGAGTGATACGCGGGGTCACGAGTGACACGCGTCAGACATACGGTGGTGCGCACGCCCGAGATGTTCTCGTTGGCGTGCCAACCGAAATTTGAGGCACAATATGTGGATAAATAAATATATTTATATATATAAATCGGTATATATATATAAATATATATTTATAAAATAAATTAGAAAATGGTGAAATTACTATTAAGGGTAGTGAGTTGGTAAATGAGGAGATAATATTAGAAGGGTATTTTGGTCATTTCTCCACCAAAACTGCCTTCTTCCTGGTTTAAATGTGAAAGCGAGTGCGGGAGAGAGATCGAGAAATAGAGAAGAAGAGCAGAGAGAGAGAGAGTCAAGTCGATGAGGGAGAAGGCGATGGAGGAGCTCGGGAGGCCGAGGAGATCGAGGACGGCGAGCTCACGAAATCGAGGTGAGATGATTTAGTTATGTATGTTGTTGTTGTTGAGGTTGGTGAGGTTCGGCCATGGCGTTAGCCATGGCTGAACCAAGAACGAAGAGTGGGAGAGTTGTCTCCCTGTCGAGATTGGTCATGCAAACTAGTTGGGGTTGGGGTTGAGGAGCCAGCCCAATCGAAGAGAAATTAAAAAGAAAAAAAAAAAACGAACAGAGCTGCTCTGTTCTTGAAGAAGACGATGAATAGTGTCTGAACCGGGCCGGTTCGGCTCAACACCTGAACCAAAAGAAAAAAAAAAGAAAGAAAAGAGCGAAAAAGGAAAAGAAAATCCAGAAAAATAGGAAAAATATGGAAAAATAGTATTTTGACCAAACAAATAGAAATTGAGGGATTTCTATAAAAAATGAGAAGTTTGAAAGTCGGAGGAGACTTTACACCGGGGTTTTACCTCGAAAAAAACGTGAAATGGTCCAAATAGGTTGTAAACTAAGTCTTGGAATTCCGAATTAGAATGGGACCAATTTAGGGTATTAATAAATGAATATTAGACTTAAATTGATGACAGTTGGTCTATGTTAGGGAATGAATCAATGTGGAAAGGATTGAGGACTTTGGAGAGTCGTACAAGTCGGTAAAACATAGAAAGCTTAGGACAGGTAAGTGAGACTCGTAGCTTTTATCAATTATGCAATGTAAATTAGTATTACTAGAGCATGTAGTGTACTGGACTGGGAATGGGGCAATGTACCGTGATTTGACTCTGGTTTTACAAAAATGTTTTGAAATGAAAAATGGATTCGGAAAGAGGTTTGACGGGACGGATCGGCCTGGGGTAAAAGCCCAAGAAAACCACAGAAAACACAAGTAGTCCCGACCGAAAGGTCGTTGAGTTGCGATAAAGCCCAGCAGACTCGGGTTCAGGACGAGAACACGGCCTACCAGCCCTAACCCTTGCAACTATGAGATATCCACATACCCGGATAAGAGCCCCCGACGAACTCCCTATCAGGAGATATCAATAGCGTCCAGATAAGAGCTCATATTGCAAATAAATAGTAACCAAAACTCACTTGCTTTTGGACCACTCATTTGGAAAACCACGAAAAACAACGCCAATAATCCACTGCGAAATAAAACTCAAATATGGAATTCAAGAAAACATATTTCACTAAGAAATATAACAGCGTAATTTAAATGCACAAATGAAATAATATAAATACTCCTATGACGGCCTTAAATTCCCCTTGCATTTGGGCACGCCCGGCCTAGACTCGTACAGGTCCCCAAGCCGGTAGTCGGCGGACCTGACAAGTCTAGTCAGTCTCAAATCATTCAATTATAGAATTTATGATAGAGCTATTGCAAGTTTTATGCAGCAAAAAGTAAATAAACTAAACCTAAAGGAAATAACTCAATCAAAGGGAAATGTAGGAATCTATAAGTGTGGAAAACCCCGGGTATTCATATACAATTCGATAAGCCAAGATACATGATACCAATCTCATCAAAAATACCAAGTTCTATAATCCAAAACATATATATGAAACGATATACAAGTAAGCAAAATATAAAAACCTACTATAATGTCTTTCAAGTTCAGTCGTTAATCTTTACAAAAAGTCGCATAGGCAGGGCTCTTTGCCTCTACTGCACCCCACTCTATCTATACCCATCGCCACAAACTAGACGGTGAGCAACTTGAGAAATCGAATGTAATGTCAGAAGAAGATAACAATAATTCATGATATAACAAGTAAAGCGGTCTAAATATCATGCGGTAATAAAAATACAGGAATTTAAATAGATCAAGTGCATGATAAACAGATTAATAGATATCAATAGAATTTCAAGGGTGTTATAAGGAGTCAAAAGAGGCCCATAAGTGGTCTAAATCATAGGATATCGGCGAAGACCTCGTGAGGTCTTCCCGGGCATTGACACAAGCGAAAGCACAACTATGATAGGAGGGACACAAGCTCACCCACCTATTACTCGATGTCACACAGTCACTAAGGGTGGTCACACACTCCTGTACAAGTGTGCCCGCATTTTATCCCTCTAGTGCAAGTCCTAGTACTCTTGAGATGAAACACTTACGCCAAGAAACACACAACAAAGAATATAATGGAATACCAATAATAGGGCATAACGAATCTGAATAAATGATAATGAATCTTATGACATTTTATTACTGGCTTATAAATCATACACAGGCTTTAAGGCAAGTGTACTTACCTGACAATGCAACCCATGAATAACAACACTCCCGCGAATCCTAACGCGTATCCCCAAGTTTCCCGCTACCTGACAAGGTTGGAAACTCTAATTAATGTTTTTACTGTGTTTTAAATCCCCCGTGTACCCGTAACCTAATTTTCGTACTCGTTCACCGACTTAATTGTTCGGTCACTCAAATACGAGTATAATTATATAATACACATCATCATTCACAAATAACCAAATTTTCGGGTTGTTACAACTCCCACTGGTTTTATTCACACTACAACGTCAACTCCGCACAACACTTCGTGCTCGCAGCTTCCACAAGCAACCAAAATGACCCCGCACGCTCATCACCCGCTCACTAAGCACCTGGTGATCATTATCGGTCCAATTTGGTCGTGTTAGAATTTTATTTTCCTTTAATTTCAATTCTCTATTAATTTCACTATTTTACTCAATTTTTCATAATTTTACTCATTCACCCATTTGGGTCAATTACTTGGGTATTGGGTCGTATTCGAACGCATTTGGATACACTACAATGAAAAAGTCTTTAGAGACGAATTTTTTTGTTGCTAAAGATAAGTTTTTTTTGCTATTAATTTTTTGCAACAAACTTTTCGTCGCTAATTTTTCGTTGTTGTAGCCTCATAGGGGAAGACATATTGCGACGGTGAAAAAACCTCGTTGCTAAAGCGTCTCTTTTGCAATGACTTGAAGATCCTTTTTTGTCAAACAAAATTCTTAACAAATACTCATTAGCGACAAAAAGTTTCGTAACAACCGAGTTACTGCAACAAATTTGTGTTCGTTGCAAAAAAGTTACAAGTACGCATTACAAATTTTGCAACAAACATTTTGTTCGTCACAAAAACTTCTTAATAACAATTTATGTTACTAAATCGTATTTCGTAGTTTAGGATGACCTTTGTCACTAATTTTTTTTGTTAACAAAATTCGTAGTGAACTTAGTTACTTACAATATTTATCGCTAAAAAATATATATTTCGCAACAAATTTCGTTGCCGAATGATGAAATTCATCACTAAATATTACTTTATGTAACGAAATTATTGTTTCAAAATCTCTTTACTGACAAATATCAATATACATTTGCAACAAATTTGTCATTTATTACTAATACTTTCTAGCAACGAATAGTAATTGTCACTATAAAATACTCGAGATTCAATTTTATTATTTGTCGCTAATTACATTTTAGTAACGAAGTTCGTTACAAACGTTAAATAACAACGATTCTTGTTTCTATAAATATATTTACGCGACAATATTTATTATAAATATTTATTTTTTATATCAATTTTCGTCAATATATCTATATTTAAGCAACAATTTTTATTAGCACATCTACATTTTAGCAACAGTTTTCGTCAAATCATCTATATTTTAACAACAATTTTTGTTCGTATATCGATATTTTAGCAACAACATTTGTCAGCAAGTCCATGTTTAAGCAACATATTTTTTGTTTTAAAAACATCTTTACCAACGATTTTATGGTTTTGATAAAAGTAGCTTTATCAATTTTATTTATTAGCCAACTTTTTAATAAAACACAATCAATTTAACATTCAAAGAATACCAACATTCATAAACACTTTAAATAGATAAAATAAAGTTCACTACAATCAACATCCTACATGTTAAATAGAAAGTGCTAAAGACCATATATTCAATCTCTATGATGCAAGGAAAAACACAAAATAATATACTTTCTACTTGCCCAAGTTTTCTTGAAAAAGATAGGATCATCTATTACGCTCCATCACAACCTGCCATAGAAATGAATATAGTGTTATAATGATGACAAAACATAAACAACTTAATAATAAATTTAGAATGCAAGCCCAAGATAATAGTTATATTCAACGATTTAGTTCATGAAACATTAAGATCCAAGATGAGTAATGGTGAAATAAAGATAGACATAAACAAAACTGAGACAATAATACAATGCAAAAATAGTGCCAAATGAAATAGTGCAGAAAAAAAGAGCAAAAACAATCATTGATAAAAAAAGAGCTCATTGTAAATATCAATTGCGACATAAACAATTCAAAAACTGTGACAAAGAAAAGGTCAACATCTGCGTAAGAGAAAAGTAAAACAGTGGCATAAATGGTTAACACAAAAAACTCTGACAAAAATATTGAATAAAAATTGTAATAGAAATGTAAATAAGAAACTGTGAATAAAAAATTGTAACAGAAACGGTGAGAAAGAATTGTAACAAAGACAATGTATAAAAAGTGTGTAAAACGCTTGTCTTAGAAACAATGTGTAAAACTGTCACAGAAGCAATGAGTAAAAATCTTAAAGAAACAGTGAGTAAACTGTCACAGGAATAGTGTATACAACTATTACACAAACATTGAGATTCAAATGTGACATAAACAATGAGATTCAACTGTGACAGAAACAGTAATAGAAATAATGATTTCTAAATGTATATATATATACTTGAAAGATCCCTGAAAATTTTCAAAAATTTTATAAAAATTCACTCCTGTGAATGGTAACACGCCGTCGGGACTCCATGATCCAATAAGTGGACGGCGTTTTCATGGCGTCGAGACTACCTTTCACTGCCCAACACGTAGGTGGATGACGCCGTGAGTTGGGGTGTTCATGGCGTCTAGATCATAACGCCCCTGTAAACAGTGTTTCTCACATTCTGACTCGCATCGTCGTGTTTCGAGTCTATCCCAACTACGTCTAAACATCCCCCTATAACGCCAAACCACCATCGGCTCGCGTCAAAACCCATCAAAGCCATCGATTTTGCCGAAATTATCCAAAATTCACCAAAAATCTCCAAAATTCAGAAAATCCCCAAACACCAAAACCCACTTCACAAATTACGTTTTGATCACCCATTGACTCCCAATGAATCAAAACATTCCATAAAAATTGATTTTCTAAAATCGTTGTCTGAATTTATCGTGACGAAAACCCACAAAAATACTATCAAAACGTAAATACTGATGTGGGGAATCAAGATCTCACCTTAGATTCAAAGATTGGTCATTCTTTTGGCGTCGAATCTCGTCGAAACCCCCGGAAACCCATGTTGTTCTCTCATTGAATCGGTGAGGAGGAGAGAGAAAAGAAAGATACAATGAGAGAAATGAGTTGTCTCACTGTTTATATAGTGATCCATCATCTTGATGTATTTACATATCTCGAGGCACATCTAATGGCTCATGTTCATTCCAACCACCTACCATGACACGACATGGTGACACCAATGCATGACACAAATTGCTTGAGTCTTTTCTCTCATAATCACGGTATTTTGAATCTGACCTAAACACGAAACTTGTTTATCTCGTCGCTTCGGACACAGCGACGTATAATTCATCCTTTTTTGACTTAATTTACTATTTATTTTGCATTTTTTCAGTGTTTTAGTTCATTTCAGTCCTCCGGACTTCTAACTACCCGAACCTCGTTACCCCGAAAGCTCTTCATTTAGCGTACTCATCGAACTGAACTTATGACCACTCCTACCAACGCTCACACAAAATGTCCTCACACGTTTGGGATATTGGCTTTCAGTTCAGGTAATATATAAATAATGCACACTAAACACAAATAACCTACCTCGGGTCGACAACCGAGATTCAGATGACTGTATCACGGTTTAGGGCCCATGTACGACCTAAATTGACACATGGTACAAGTTAGAATTTAGGGTCATTACACTTACCACCTCCTATGGCAGTTAAGTTTGTTATTGAGTTAGTTCCGGGGACTCGGCCGATTTACAGTCGTCCATATAGGATCTCAACTGCTGAACATGAGGAGGCGAGGTCCCAGTTGGAGGAGTTGTTGCAGAAGGGTTTCATTCACCCTAGTATGTCTCCTTGGGGTGCACCGGTGTTTTTTGTCAGGAAGAAGAACGGTTCCATGAGGATATATGTTGATTACAGGAAGCTGAATCAGGTGACGATACAGAATAGTTACCCACTTCCTAGGATTGATGACCTATTTGATCAGTTGGCTGAAGCCAAATTCTTCTCGAAGATTAATCTGAGGTCTGGTTATTATAACGACCTGTTATAATTATAACACTGTTATTTAATTATTGCAGATTAAGGCGCCAACTCGGACGATACGTAGACGCCGCGGATAGGCTAGGCATGACCCGAACCTAGGGTACTGAGTGTGTAATGCTATTTTCTTTGAGTTATGTGATGTATTATTATTATTATTTTGTATTATTCATCACATGTGTGTATCTATAATTTCTTGTCAGGCAAGTTTGAGCGTCGGGGTTTCCATTTCGTAGAACACGCCAACGCGAGGGTTCGATAGCTGTGAGGCTGGGCGTTGGGGTTAGACTAGATTTAATCATAACAACATGACTATGGTTGAGGATTTAAATTAATGAGATTTAAATATAACTTTAAGCTAAGTTAAGTAATTCAATTAGGTACACTAAGTGCGGGTCCACCTCGAACAGCGTGCCGGATGCGGGGCACGGGGAGTCGGGTGGTCGAGAAGTTAGTGTGACCCTACTTACCATTTTATAAAATTTATTTGATGACTTGGGTAGGCTATATGAGTTAAATCAAGTTAGTATAAACAAATCCTATAATTGTAACTAAATAAATCAGCACACCTAGGATTGTCCTCGAGACACACAACAGATGAGATACAAGGCAATTAGTGTCATGATAAGGTATCCAGGAATTGAATGATACAAGCTTAACAGGGATCTCTAGATCAGCCTCGAGATGCGTGTGAACGTCGGATTAAAACAAATACCTATAAATACTAACTTGATCAGTGGAGACATGCAAAACCAAACATTCCAAACATTTTCTGAGGATTCTGAGAGAAAAAATCCTTGTTAGGGAACGAAACTGAGTGTTTGGAGACTGGATTTGGGCGTTCAACAATGAAATCTAAGGTAATCTACTCACCAAATCTTTGATTTTATGAAAATTTGATGTTGTTAGGTATGTTGAGGTTCAAACGGATTTCTGACAAATTCATCACTGTTTTTGTTGGATTTGTTGTTTGTGAGGTTGGTTTTGATGAATCATATCAATTCGAATCTGATTTATGCACAAAATGAGTGGTTTGGTGATTTCAAATTTTAGACACATGCACACTTTAATCCTCTGTTTTGAGTGAAAAACTTAATTAATCGGTGTTTTGGATAGAAATTTGATGAGGTTGGAGTGTGTGAGTTTTTTCTAAGATGTAATTTGATAAGGTTGGAGTGTGTGGGTTGTTTCTAAGATGTTTGTGAGAAAAACCCAGAATTCGTTACTGGAATTCTGGGCAGAGTGCACCTAGCACCTACGTGATGAACACTAGCGCGCAAGGCACGCTGGGGAAGATGATGATCTTCGTGCATGAACAATACACGAAGAATCACCTAGCGTACTGGTCACCCTGCCTAGCGCACTAGAGACCGGAACCCCTAAATTCTTAAACATGAAATCAAGCCTAATTGATAACAAACCCACATAATTGACCAATAAACATCGGAAATAGATCACATGAGTCACAGGACCATAATTGGAGTTAGGGACTAGTTGGGGGTCGGACCGGGGGTGTTTCTATTGGTGTTTGGGGTTCATACGCAGCGGAGGTTACAAAACAATTTTGAGAAAAACCCCAACAGGATCTGAATCTGATTCCATTAAAACATGTTTAAACTATGAAAACTTAATCATACCTCAGTCGCAATGTACCTTTCTGAAGGTTAATCGATCTCTAAGGCGCTGCCAACGACGAACGCCCTCTATCAGCAGTCCACACACGAACGGCGGCCAAGATTTGAAGTGCTAGCTTCGAGAGATTACCAAACCTTTTTGTTTCTCTCCAAAACGATCCAATGCATTCCAAAAACTCTAAGTTGTTTCTTAAAACAAAAATAGAGTTTTGGCCTTTTAATTTTTTGTACTTGTATTCTAACTCAAAGCGTCTATTTATAAAACCCTTGTATATAGACGGTTAAGTAAATTACACATATACCTTTGCGTAAAGAAGTATAAGTGTAATACACTACAAGGACGTTTCTGTCATGAATTTTATCATATAAAATTCGTTTTTCTGAACCATCTTAAAATCTCACAAATCCATTCTTAGTGTGCGACCCAATAGGCTCATACAACGTTGGCAGTGCACCAAAACACATTTTGGTATACAAGTCATAAGCGGCCTCTAGCAAGACATTATGACTACCCAAGTTGTACGAATATCAAATCAATACAACCTAATCAATAGTGTATATAACATCCTTTTGTCACACGATATCCTTTTAATTAAACATAAGGCATGGAATTGTTATGCAACATGTTCAATCGTACTAGTCTCGATCTCTAGATAGACTGAAAACATCCAAGTGACATTGATCAATATCAATTCACTTAGACTAGGCCTTTTAACAGTCTAACACATCGAGGGATCCACTGGATATCTTTCTCTATATGAGAGGGACAAATTCTATCTCGTTTACACAACTTCACTACATTATTCACACAGTAACCAATCACAACCTTTATAATCGTCCTGTTAAAGATAACGTTTGATTGCGTCAAATCATTGTGTTCCTAATGTTGAAGGCTCTGGTAATCTAAAGTCAGAGGACTTAATAATATACATATCATGAGAAACAACTATGACTTAATCCATGTGATGTTCTCATAGCGGGTCGGTCCAGTACTTTGTTTCCTAACAAGTACTCATGATCTTGATTCGTATTCCTATACGTATGAACATCGTATGATCATCAATCAAGACTTACACTAGTCTTATTTCATTATAGTTCCCTGTATAATAATCAACTAGGGACATTTAAGATATTTCTGTAAATACCCATGGATTTTATTATAATGTAAACATGCAAATTAATTATAATAAACAACAAATGAAATCCTTTATTTTATTAACTAAAATGTATTCATAAAGACTATTAATGGATTGACCTAGGGCACATTTCCCAACAGTTTCCAGGGTTATTAAGCGCAATTTGAGGTACGTAAAACCCAACTGAACACCACTATTGCATTTACTTTTTGTTTATTCATTTGAGTTGTTAATTCTTGATAATATGTGAGTCTATTCTTACTGGGACGGTTGAGTTTTCGTCTATGTATTTGAGGGTTGTTGTGTCACTTGCTAAGTGTATAGCGCGTGTTCTCAGCCTCGGTAGATTATATCCCGAGTAGAATACCAGTTCATGTGTTCGATGTAATCCATTAGGGCTAATTCCGCTAGGACACAGTCGTAGGGTCGATGGCGTAGGCCACGACCAGGGCTCCTAGTCCTAAGTACACACCTTAGTAGTTATGTTCACACCCATTTGTATATCTGTGTGTCATGCTATAAGCTTTGAGCAGTTGTTTGTATTTTTCCTTCTTTCTGCATGTTTATTTAACACTATTTATTGGCTCTATCATTTACATTCTTAAATTAAGATGCACTGTAGTTTTCCTTGGGATTTTACTTACTGGGCTCGTTATATGCCTTTTGTGATGGCTGAGCGCAGATCCTAGTACTAGCAGAGGTAAGGGGATTCTTGGCAACTACATCTGACTTACTTACGTTGAGGCCTATTGGTATGTTTGTTGGTAGTTATACTTTTGATATTTTGCATTATCTTTTGGGGTTAGGAGACTATATTTCACACATGTACTTATATATATATATACTGTTATAGTTGATCGCCTATATGCATAGTACCGCTGGGATTTGCACTATAGGTTGAATAAGTAAACTTTATATGCTATTTTGGTAATATTAAGACTTTCATTTTATTTCGTTATAAATGTTGATTATTTAATTAAATTTAATTGTAAAATCTAAAACTACATGTAAACTACTGAATAAATTGACAAGAAACGCAATGATGTTAGATAAAGGATGAGCATGAGTGGCGTGGGCAGAGGCTTCAGGTGCTGAGGCAGGGAAGTAGCTGACCATGGAGCGGCCTCGGAATTTGAGGTCGTCACAGTTATCATCAGTTGAGGTCCAGGAGAGTGACATTGAGAAGATGACCTTTAGCACGCGATATGGTTTGTTTGAGTTTATTGTCATGCCGTTTGGGCTGACTAATGCGCTATGGTTTTGAGGTCATTTTTGGATCAATATGTGATTGTATTTATTGATGATATCCTAATTTATAGTAAGATTAGTGTGGAGCACGAGAGACACCTCAGAGATGTATTGATGACACTGAGGGATCACAGGTTATACGCCAAGTTCAGCAAGTGTGATTTCTGGCTGAGTGAAGTAAAGTTTCTGGGATACGTCGTTAGTAACCAGGGGATATCTGTTGATGGTGACAAGATTCGGGTAATCATTGACTGGAGGACACCTGAGTCTGTTGCTGATGTCAGGAGTTTCTTGGGTCTGGCATGCAACGACCCGTTACTTTAAGTACGTGATTAGTGTTAATCTGAATATTAATTAATCTGAGTTAGGCTCGTGGTTAAGCCCGATTTGTCTCGATTAATGCGTGAGTGGATAAGCGTATTTTATTGTGTTTGTATGAACTGATTAGTATGTATAAATGAATAACTGGACCAATGAGGGAATGCCTAATACCATGTGTGAGTTAAGGAGGACACACATGAGACGCGGGATATCGTTGATGCCGAGTGTTCACGTTGGCGTAAATGACGTAATTATAGGCATAAATATATATTTATATATATATATATATATGGTTACATATATATATATATTATGGTTACATATATATATATATTAAAATGGAAAATTAATAAATAAAGGGTGAATTGTCGGGGCGCCAAGTAATACGCGGGGTCACGGGTGACATGCGTAGGTCATACGGTGTTATACATGCCCGAGGGTGCTCGTTGGCACGCACAACAGAGTCATAGGTGCGACGATATCGAAAATGTATATATATTTAGATATAAATTAATATATATAAATATATAATTAAATCAGAAAATGGTAAATTACCAAAAAGGGCTTTGATTTGTAAATGAAAAAGAGATAGGCTTGGGGTTATTTTGGTCTTTTTCCCAACCAACCGCCTCTTTCTTCTTTTTTAAACATGAATTAGAGAGAGAGAGAGAGAGACCGAACCGTGGAACAGGGAGAGGAGAGGGAAGGAGACTGAGAGCTCATGGAGTCAGGCTCGCTGAAGCGAGGAACTCGCGACGTCGAGGAGAGCTCAAGGTGAAGGTGTTGTTCTTCTCATAGTTGTGTTATGGTTATGGTTTATGTTGTAGCTCGGTTGTTGTTGTGATTGGTGGTGAGGAGCTCGACCATGGCTTCCACCATGGCCGAGGTTGAAGATTCTAAGTCGAGTGGGATTGGGAGCCAATCCCAATCGAGAATTTTTTTTTTGTAGAACAGCGAACTGTGTTTGCGTATTGAGGGAGACGATCCTTAAACAGGGCCGGTTCAGGACCAAAAAAATTTAAAAAAAAAAGAGAAAGGAAAGAAAAGAAATTCCAGAAAAATAGGAAAAAATGGAAAAAAATAATATTTTGACTAAATAAATAGAAATTGAGAGATTTTTATGAAAAATGAGGAATTTGAAAGTCGAAGGAGACTTTATACCGGAGTTTTTACCTTGTAAAACGTGAAATAGTCAAAATAAGTGAGAAACTAGGTTTCAAGATTTCGGATTCGAATGGGACCAATTTAGGAGTATAAATAAATGAATATTAGATGTAAATTGATAACAATTGGTCTATTTTAGGTAATGGACCGATGTGGGAAAGGTTGAGGACTCCGGGGAGTCGCACAAGTTGATAAAACTTAGGAAAGCTCAGGACAAGTAAGTGAGACTCGTATCTTTTATCAATTATGCAATGTAAAATAATATTATTAGAGCATGTAGTGTATTGGACTAGGAATGGGGCAATGTACCGTGATTCGGCTTTGGTTTTACAAAAATATTTTTAAATGAAAATGAAATTCGGAAAGAGGTTTGGCGGAATGGATCGGTTTGGGGTTTGGAATTGTGATGGGGTGGCCTTCCATCACCGTGCCCCCAGTGACTTGAGAAATATCCCGATCAATGCTTTGCTATTGAGTTGGCAACTCATCGGTCATAAACCAATCAGATGAGCAGTGATTGGTTTAGTGACGATGGGGGAGTGTGACTCTATGTTTTATGAGTTGGCGGCACATCAATGGAAACTGGTTAGATGCCCAGTGACCGGTTTTTGATAATGTGAGAGGACAACCCAATTCAAATGCTGAAATTGAAATACATATCGCGAGCACATTGCAATGAACTAATGAACTTGCATTTGTTTTATATATTATTATATTGATTGAAATGTTTCCTTAGATGTGCATTGGAATCATGTTGTTATACATCATTTTTTATATTAATTAATAATTGATGGTTGATATGGGAGTCACTTATTGAGCATGTAGGAGCTCACCCAACTTAACTCAGGCTAAGGACGAACGCTGGAAATCATGAAAGGAGAAGATTAGGAGTCTAATATCTTCCCTGCGATGTAATGTGAGTTCCTGTTATATAATTATTGTATTGAATATTATTTTGTAATAAGTAGGGTGGGAATGTGAGATTAACACTGAGATTTATGCCGGTGTTATATATTTTGGTTTTTATCGAAAAAGTTTTAAATTTTCTGCTGCGTGTTATTTTAATTTTTTGTTCGATATTAAGATACACAGATTGTTAACAGGAATAGGTGCAAAGTTGTTGGCTCTAATTATGTCCGATATAGTTTACCGAGGCTTAATTAGAGTTTCAGGCTGAATATTCCATAATTAAGGTTAGGGGATGTTACATGGCAGGTTACTACCGATGGTTTATGCAGGACTTTTCTTCAATTGCAGCGCCAATGACTGGATTGACCAAGAAATACGTCATGATATTGTACAGGTAGTTATTGAGAGGTTGACCAAGTCTACACATTTTATTCCCATCTCTATGAGGTATTCATTCTATCAGTTGAGTATCATTTTTGAGAGAGAGATCATCAGAATATACAGAGTGTCGATATCTATTGTGTCTGATAGAGATCCCATATTGACTTTGAAGTTCTAGAAGAGCATGCAAGAACAGTTTGGTACGAGACTCCTGTTCAGTACAACCTATCATCCTCAGACAGATGGTCGGTTAGAGAGGTTGATTCAGATATTGGAGGATTTGCTCATAGTATGTATACTACAGTTCGAAGGTCCTTGGGAGAAGTATCTGCCATTGTGCGAGTTTACGTACAACAACTGCTATCAGGTGAGTATTGGGATGCCACCATTTGAGGCTTTGTATGGTAGACCCTGCAGGTCACCAGCTTATTGGGCAGCATCTGAAGATGTGGCAGTGATTAGGCTTGAGGTTATTGTTGATCATACAAAGAAGATTCGGTAGATCAGATAGAGGTTACAGGCAACTCAAGACAGACGGAAGAAGTTTGCCGATAGATATCTCAAGGGTCTGAGCTACATAGTGGATGATTTGGTGTATTTGAAATTTCACCCTGGAAAGGTCATCAGAGGTTTGGGATCAAAGGGAAACTAGCACCGATGTAGATAGGACCGTTCAGAGTTATGACACGTGTTGGCACTACAGCGTACAGATTAAAGTTACTAGTAGAGTTAGCAGAGGTTCATTCGGTGTTTCACGTGTCTATGTTGAGATTGGCTAGATCAGAATTGAGGTCGATGGTGGATATTGGACAGATTGAGGTTCGTCCTGACGTTTCCTATGAGGAGCAACCAGTGGAGATTATGGATCGCCAGATACAGATTATGTAGAACAGGGAGATCCCGAAGGTATTAGTGCAATGGCAGCATCACGAGATTGATGGACTCATCTGGAGCTTGAGTCTACGTTGTGACAGAGATATTCATATCTATTTGCCAGTAAGTATAGTTATGACTTAAATTTCGGGACAAAATTTTAATTAGTTGGGAATAATTGTAACGGCCTAATTCTAAATTTTCATTGACGTAGACGCCAGAAGGGACGGACTCGAGACCACAACGAGGATTCAACGCGCACGGGTTAGGTATACAATCCGTCTTGTGTGTTGTGTGATGTGTAATTGCGATGTTTATGTTCAATTTAGTTTAAATTGCATCGCAATATGTATGTTTATATTATTCATTGATGAACGAGCTGGTGTGACCGGTGTTCGTTGCGATTAGTGCGTAGGAGTGAACACTGGGCGATGAACAACTAGTACACTAGGCCGGGGGTCCAAAGACATTAAATAAACTATAAAACACATCAAATAATTCATAATATATGGCGTGGAAGTGTCTGGGATCGTTAGTATGTGAGAGTGAGACAGTTCACTGTCCGGAGCCGGGTATTGGAATGCCCGAGAAATTGGGGTTGTAGTCATGGAACATGGGTATGGACCAAACAAAGAGAACTCAAGTTTTGGCTTATATGGGACAATTTGACCAAGTCACAACAATATATATGTGGTGTTAGTTGGTTTTCACTAACTATTCTCTCTCCTAACCCTCTTGGATGAAAATTGTGAGTAAGTTGAGGGTTTTTGTGATTGTAATTGGTGATTTGGAGCTCAAGAACACGTAGGAATTGATAAATAAGATGAGATCCTCGACCATCTTTCTGTTCTCTATGTTTTTGTGTAATTTCCGAGGGTTTTGACAGAGCTTTTAATGTTGGTTTTGAACACACCAGTCTTTGAAGGTGTTGCTATGAATTCTGAATGCAAATTGATGTGTTGAATGTAGTTTTGGGGTTGTTGCTATGGTTGTTACAGTTTTCAAACGGTTTTGTCGAGTTTTGGCCGAAAAACCACCAAATTGGGTTTCAAACATATTGGAATGTGTAATGAGGGTGATTTGGTGTTGTTAAGGTGTATTAAGGGTTGTTGGAGTGATCACAGGGCGCGGCAACAAACAGAAAGGGTTCAAAAACCCTTAACCAGGGTTTCCTGGTTTAGACGTCGCGATGGCGCTGTGGAGTGTAAACTCCCACGGTGCCATCCATGACGTCTAGACCAAAGATGAAATGGGGAAAAATGTTGGGGAGATGTTGTGAAGACACCGTGCATGAATGACCACGACGGCGTGGTCACGGCGCCTATGACGCCATAGGGACGCCGCACATTGTGAACATCGTTGCGCTTATGGCGGCGTCTGGGACAGTTTTGGGACTAAAAATTTAATAAGAATTTACCAAATGGGGGTGTAATTTAGGGGTTCATATGGACTATTTGAAGGGTTTAAATGATATTTTTATCGATAATTTGGAGTTTTGAATCGAATATTCGAGGTTTACGATTGTTGAAATTGATTGGGCTTTTTTGGACTTAAGTTGTACGATTGGTTGGTTATACTAGCATTGGGGCATTGTGTGGGGTTAGGGACGGCATTTGGAGTGCAGTTTGAGGTGTGTAGTATCCCAATTGAACTTCACTTTAGTATTTACTATTTGATTTATTTGAATTCAGTCATGTTCATTCATCACTTTATTCCTTAATACTTTACGATGGTTGAGTTTACTTCCATCTGGTGCTTACTATGGTAGTTGAGCGCACCATCACCTGGTGTCTTTACGGTAGTGGAGTTTACTCCTACCTGGTGTCTTTACGGTGATGTGATTACTCTATACCTAGTGTTATTCATGCGAGGCATAGAGTCCACTAAACCATAACATGTGTCTAGGCATGCGTCGGTGAATTTGTGCTACTCGGGTATAATAGTCATGTGTGGGTGCACCGAGGACCTACGCCGGCCACCTAGAGGGTCTAGGGTCACCTATTTAATGATTTTACTTGTGGGTCGTACCTGGCGAATAGCCCAAAATATGGTTTGGTCTAATCCGAGTATCTACGTAATTTGTTTCATTACTGTTTATATGCATGCGATGATCTTCCGCAGTCGTTTGTATTCTTTTGTTTCTCATGTTTATTTATAGTATTTCGGATTTCTGCATTTTATTTATGTAATTATTTAGTGAATTTCCTTAGGATTACTCACTCTGGGCTCGCCATCTATCTCTTGTGATGGTTTGAGTGCAGATCCAGGTACGAGTAGGGAAAAGGAAAACTCGAGGAATATTTGTGACAGACTGACTAAGGATTGCCCCACTCATACGTGTGCATGTTTACATATATATATATATATAGTTTTTGTTTGGGGATGGGTTGTGAGACTTATCTACCAATTTACCATGTGTATGAGCCTTGCTTACATTGTGATATATTGAGGTACCCTTGACTTTTATATATATGACATGGCCACATTTTGGTTTGGTTCCACATTAGGCTTGTGAATTGCATATTTGCTTCCGTTGTACATTTTGATGTTTAAGACTTCCACTGTATGATTTAAGGAAAAATGATAATTAGTTGGGCGTGGGACACAACTGGTAGCCACGTGGCTGGTTGTGGGCCCGCGTGGCCTCCCGTGGTAGTCAAATGTGGTTTTGGGCCGTTACATATATGATTTCAAATAAACTTGTTAATTGTATCCCAAACTTAAGTAGCAAAGCACATCTCTTATATAGGAAAGCAAGCAGAGGAATTGGAGCAGAATAAAGTGGTCACTCTTGGACTGATTCATTGTGGTTGATGTAATGTTGTTGGTGGAACCAAAGAGGCCAAGAACCAAAAATAAATAGAAAAAAAATTAAAAAAAAATGATCACTTGTTTAAGTACCATTTATAAGTACTTTATTTGTCTTATCCTTGTTGGAAAGTTTTGTTATTCGTTTTGTGGTTCTAGTACTTTTGTGTGTATTGTCATGAGTTTCAGTATTGTAGAAAGCAGTCCCTGATTATCAAATTGTTTCAATTTAAGAAAAAGTCAAATTAATAGCAGTTTGTTTGCATAAATAGGATTAACGAATCAATGTATTTAATTCTATGTTTGGTCCTGTATTGAGCCATGAATGATTAATGAAATTTCAATTTCTCTTAAAAAAAGTACTTAAACAAACTGCCCATTTATTTATCTGTTTAAAATGTAGAAGAAATATAAATTTCAAACAAACTTCTCCCTCGTATCCATAACTTAGCTTCAGTGACTAAGCACATCTAAGTAGTTAATAGATCAAACCTTGTGTGTAGGGTAAGGTACACATTTAATGGGCTGAATTAGGTTTATGTCTTAGGCCAAAGCCCGACTTGTGTTGAACGGGAATGGTAAAATATATATTAATTGTGGATTGTGAGATTCGAACTAATGTGCTCTTTGCACTTTCTCCAAATCTTAACCACTACAACATCATCTTTGTGTAATTGTTAAAACTTATTAAATACATTTAATTTTTAAAAAATAATAATAAGCTCCTATAGGCCCGCCTAAGCCCGGTCTATACTATGCCTGGGTGGGCTTGGGCCCGTGCTATTAAAAGTTGGGCCTAAACAAGCCTAGACAAGTCCTTCAAAAAAAACTCACCTAGGTTAGGCCGAGCCCGCTTGTTAAACATTTATGCGCACATGTGCTAAACAAGTTCATATCTAAAAGGTAAAATTTAAACCCTATTTGAATCCGTGTCAATTACACTTTTGTGATCCAAACTAGAATAAACTATAATTTTTTTGTTTCTCACATGATGTAATCTAATACATTGACAAATCTACTCTTGAGCACTATCAAGCCGTCGGGCCCTACATGGGGGCAACACTTTCAACCAAATTTATTTCATTCACGTTGCAAGAGACTCGAACTCGAGATACACTTAAGAGGATCAAGCGCCTTACCACTTGAGCCAAAATATTTTTAGTGAGATGGTAGAAATATCTGTTGGGAAATGTGCCCTAGGTCAATCCATTAACAGTCTTTATGAATATATTTTAGTTAATAAAATAGAAGATTTCATTTGCTGTTTATTATAATTGATTTGCATGTTTACATTATAATAAGATCCATGAGTATTTATAGAAATATCCTAAATGTCCCTAGTCGATTATTATACTGGGAACTATAATGAATTAAGACTAGTGTGAGTCTTGATTGATGATCATACGATGATCATACGTATAGGAATACGAATCAAGATCATGAGTACTTGTTAGGGAACAAAGTACAGGACCGACCCGCTATGAGAACATCACATGGATTAAGTCATAGTTGTTTTTCGTGA
Organism: Stephania japonica; assembly: GCA_039657345.1. Taxonomy (NCBI): domain Eukaryota; kingdom Viridiplantae; phylum Streptophyta; class Magnoliopsida; order Ranunculales; family Menispermaceae; genus Stephania; species Stephania japonica. The sequence goes on along the minus strand of CM077560.1, from coordinate 42,963,207 downwards.
TAGATATATTTTTCAGTCCTCTGACTTGAGATTACCATAGACTTCAACATTAGGAATACAGTGATTTGACGCAATCAAACGTTGTCTTTAACCGGATGATTATAAAGGTTGTGATTGGTTACTGTGTGAATAATGTGGTGAAGTTGTGTAATCGAGATAGAATTTGTCCCTCTTATATAAAGAGAGATATCCAGTGGATCCCTCGATGTGTTAGACTGTTAAAAGGCCTAGTCTAAGTGAATTGATATTGATCAATGTCACTTATATGTTTTCAGTCTACCTAGAAATCGAGACTAGTACGATTGAACATGTTGGATGACAATTCCATGCCTTATGTTTGATCAAAAGGATATCGTGTGACAAAAGGATGTTATATACACTATTGATTAGGTTATATCGATTTGATATTCGTACAACTTGGGTAGTCATAATGTCTTGCTAGAGGCGCTTATGACTTGTATACCAAAAATGTGTTTTGGTACACTTGCCAACGTTGTCGCACACTGAGAATGGTTTTGCGAGATTTTAAGATGGTTCAGAAAAATGAATTTTATATGATAAAATTCATGACAGAAACGTCCTTGTAGTGTATTACACTTATACTTCTTTAAGTAGGGGTATATGCGTAATTTACTTAACCGTCTATATACAAGGGTTGTATAAATAGACGCTTTGAATTAGAATACAAGTACAAAAGATTTTAAAAGGGCCGAAACTCTATTTTCGTTTTAAGAAACGACTTAGATTTTTTTGGTATCCTCTGGATCGTTTTGGAGAGAAACAAAAGGTTTGGTATTCTCTCGAAGCTAGCACTTTGAATCTCGACCGCCGTTCGTGTGTGGACAAATGACTAGTAGAGGGCGTTCGTCATTATCGCGCGCCTTAGAGATCGATTAACCTTCGAGAGAGGTATTGCGATTGAGGTATGATTAAGTTTTCATAGTTTAAACATGTTTTAGTGGAATCAGATTCGGATTCTGTTGGGGTTTTTCTCAAAATTGTTTTTGTAATCTCTGTTGCGCATGAACCCCAAAACCCATCAATATCACTTGCCTAAAAAAAAAAAAAAAAAAAATAGTTTTAAGAGTATCTATTTAGGTTGGACTTGGTAAGGTTACTTAGATAGCAATGGGTACAAGTGGAACCTAGTTTAAAAGCAAAGAAAAAGGGGTTCCTAAATAAGAGAGACTCGACTTAAAACACACGAGCGGAGAGAACAGGAAACGAACTGAGAGAAACAATGGCGGTTCCGAGTAGACGCAATGGAATGATGGACGAAGAAGAAGGCGAAGCTCCGGAGGGTCTCTTCGAAGACCAAGAATTCGTCTACGAAATCGACGCCGACACGCCTCCGCATCTTCGTGCCCTAGCCGAGGCGGCGCAGCTCGGCAACGTTGAGGCCCTTCGCTATGCTCTCGGTAGTTGTTTCTTTCAATCTGTTCCAATTATTCATCTCTTCGTCTAGATGTTTAATTCAGTAGTTAATTTGTGTGTTGATCGCATGCCAGTGATTGAAATTTGAAAAAAAGAAAAAAAGCAAAAAACTAGGGTTCCTTTTTATGATCCTCGCATTGTCAATTAGGGTTTAATTCTATAAGGTGGAGTACCGATTGTACTATTTATTCTCTTGTTTGCGTTGAGCTGTGACTTGAATCGTATATGTGGTGAATTTCTTATGCGCTGCCGACCGTAATGATTGTATGATTGCGTGAAGGATCTAGATTTGAGCTTAAGAAATTTGGATGAGTAAAAGAATAGTTTTGGCTCACTTGTATGGGGTCTGGACTATCTGAGATTTATGTTTTGAATATTTTGATGCCGTTTCATTCATGTGCTTTGTTCTTAGAGAAATGGTTTGAATTGCTTATTTACTTCACTATTAAAAATGTTACTTATTTACACTCAAAGAAGAAAAAAATATATTCATGCTCGGAGAAAATCTTTGAAGGATCTCATATTGGAAAAGTAAAAATTCTGTATGACATTATCAAAATGGGATTTCCAGATTTTGTATGGTATTACCAAATTCATGACAATATAAGACCTTAGTAGGCTATTGAGTATTGACCCTATTTTCCTCAAAATGCACGTATTTGCTGTAAAAGTTAAGATATTTCAACAACAAACAACAAGACAATCTCAATCTCAAATTAGTTGGGGTCGAGTTAAGATATTTCAAAAGGGTTGGGATTTCTGATCTCATCCCACGTTTTTGTTTTTCCTATACCAAACCGTTTTATTAACCCTGAAGCTACCGTTTGTTAATGTTATGTGCCCAAGTCATTTGGTGAGCGTGAATACCTTTTTGAGAACAGGTTTATTATTTTGTTGGTGGAAATATTTCTAAAACTCAAAGAGTACAAGAAGACAATTCTTGTGCACATAAAATTTTGTTTTCCTGGTTCTGCACTAGAAATTGTCTGTTACCACTGTTTTGGCTCTCTATTCTATGTTCTTTTGTTTCTTTGCAGTGAACTCTTTATGTTTTGTTGTTCTTATTCTTGTTCTCGTTCTTGTATGGAAGGTTTGTCGGATCTTGGGGGATAAAATGGAATATCCTTGAGGACAGTGAGTATGCACCTCAAGCAAGTGACGATTTGGTTCCAAACTTCCAATCTCCAGCAACTCACTTGAGGTGTGTAGTTGTGTCCTCAAAGATAATTCATTGTTAAGCGTATTCCACATAATCCAACAAACCTTTCGTTACTTGAATGGCAACATGAACAACAAAATCGAAAAAACGGAAAAAATTCTCAGTAGAACATAGATAAAAGACAGTACCGCCAAACATGTGTAACTAAAAAATTCTAGAGAATGACCAATAAAGTACAAATTAGAAAACTAGTGTGGACGAAACAATAACGAAAAAAGGAGATTGTTATACGCACAAAAAATGTTCGTTGTGTGTGTGTGTGTGTGTGTGTGCGCGTGTGTTTTTTGCTGTTGTTGTTGTCTTTGAGTTGAATTTAGACTCTTTAAAAAGAGTTCCACCAATGGAACAATAGACTTGTTCTCAAAGAGGTCTCCACGTTCACCAAAAGACTCGGACACATAACATTAACAAAATGGTAGGTTCAACGTTAAATCGTTAATAGAACCATTAGGTTTAAGAAAAATGTGGTTTGAGAAATTAAAAAAAAAAAAAAAAAAAAAAAAAAATTGGATCAAGATTTCAGTTATAATAGGCACGTAGGTTTAAAATAAAAGTAGAAGAGGCAGATTTGAGGTGCTTTGGAGGAAGTAGATTTATCCTATTAGGGTATACTGATGGGCGTCAAACCGAGCAAAGTGGAAGAGTTTGATCCACTTACCTGACTCCAACTAATTTGGGATTGTTTTCACTGAAGAAAAGCAGAAGGTTTTTACTTAAACAATTGTTAAGCAGCAAATTCTGTTACCACTGCTGTAGTCTGGTGCAATCTTGAAGAGAAACTTGACAGCTACGCTATGGCTTCATGATGATTTTTTTTTCCTGCTTATAGTGTTTAGCTATATCTGGTTTCAGTTTTGGTCGGTGAAAGGCCAGTTGAGTGTTTCTTGTCTTCCCTCTGACGTGTAACCTCTCTTACCTTAACCAGTCTTTCAATTTTAGTGGCCATTTTACTTGAATTTTATATAATCAACTATCTCCCAAAAGTTGAGGTCGGCTACATGGATCAAACTCCGGGATGTAGCACAAGGAAAAAAATATCATGGAATAGCTATGCCAAAATATTGTCAGTGTATTCTCTATTGACAGCGGTAAAGAGCACAAAGCAATGAGCTAATAGTATCCATATCTCATTTCCCAATTTTCTTTGCTAATATATACACTATTTTTGGGATCAGATAATTTGAACGGGAGCATTGATGAACCTCTAGAAGATGGGGATACTGCGCTCCATTTGACTTGTCTTTATGGTTATCTATCTTGTGTTGAGGTTGGTAATTTTCTGGGTCGATTACCTTACCTTTATTTACGTGGTCGCATCAAATGTACGTTCTTCTTCCTTGCAGCTTCTTTTGCAAAGAGGAGCTAATTTGGAAACAAAGGATGAGGATGGTGCTATTCCTCTTCATGATGCTTGTGCTGGGGGTAGGCATCTCTCCACCCAAATATACGCCGCCTGTGCATGTATTGTTTCTTTGTCTTACTTATTCCAGTGATCTTCCGCAGGCTTTACTCAAATCGTCCAGCTTTTGATCAACTGGCCGAACAATTCAGATACTGTGAAGCGGATGTTGAATACAGTCGATGCAGAAGGTGACACTGTAAGTTGGCTTGGGTCTTCCGTGCAACTTCTTTCTCATGCTATGTTGTTAACTATTGACCAGAATATTTCACTGATTATGAATGCAGCCGCTTCACCATGCTGCAAGAGGTGAGCATGTGGATGTTGTGCAGTTGCTGTTAGCCTCTGGCGGTTCTCCGACAAAGACGAACCTATATGGAAAGGTATTGAGGGTTACGATTTCACATTTTTCCTTAGAACTTGCTGGTTTTCTAACTGCCCTCTTCCGCAGACACCAGGTGATCTCGCCGACTTAGAGACCGAAGCCAGGAGAGTTTTGGAAGCCGCTGCTGCTAATGCTTTGGCGAGCACGTGACTTGGCCTTCGATGCAAGGTGGAGAGAAACAACTTCTTTAAACCATAGTGACTTCAAATCAATCATCGAATAGAGGCAATTCTGATGCAAAAATATTTTTTGAAGTTGATCTTGTGATGCAATTCTTATATTTATTTATAGTTATATAGTTATTTATCAGTTTCAAATCATAGTCTGGCATGATCAGAATTCTTACACCATTGAAACATCAATAACGATACTACAGATCCAATCCGAACGGCTGTTCCATGGGAGCCATTGTAGACAGTTTAGCATTCTCTAATTTGCAACTCTTTAATCAATTCGTATGAGGACGAATATCCTAGGAGCATAAATCTCAAGCATCTCTATTTGTTAGAAAATGAACTACCTTGGCATGCTAACCAATCAAGTGCATTTGCTTTTCTCATGAAAATTAGTTGCATTCTCAAATCTCAAAAACATCTCTCCATTTACTTGAGAAAAAAAAAAAAAAAAAAAATTAAAGAAAAGAAAAAAAAAGCATCTCCATTGATTAAAAGGCTTCACTTTGTCACTCATTGATTCAATTCCTTAATTGTATCTTCAATGCACATTGCCATTTGATCTCCCATTCTAGGCTTATATTGAAAGCATCCACAATTGTTGCTTGCTTCCTTGGAAAACAAAGATCGATGTTGCGTTGCGATTGTGCAATCATGTTCAGTAAAGACTCTGAGTTCCCTTTTCAAAGGTTGTAATTGATGTTGCGTTATGATTATGCTATCATTGTTGCTTTCCGTTGGAATTTTAGAAAGTAACAAAGTTTGTAATTGATGTTGAGAGGCGACTTTCATTATTGAAGTAAAGTTTAAGCTTTCTAAAATTTAAACTGTCAACAACGTTTCATATAACTGCATTGGAGTTCATAATAAACACTTCTCTTTAACCATGAGTGTTCAAACCTTTTCTCAGCCCTCCCTACTAAGGTTCGATTATTCCTATGGGAGCTAGTCGGGCAGTACAACCTCACAATCCTTGAGAAAGATGATAGATTCGATCCCATGTTCTATTGCACAGCAACACATCATAGCAACTTTACCATCATATCAATTCCATGAAGGTGAGTCCATAATAAACATTGCATAAGCACGTTTCAATGTATCTCAATACATTAAAAACATACCAAATGCTAGGAATGTTCTCATCTTTTAATGGTTAGCACAGTGTTTTTCAATTGGCATATACCAAAGTTAACAAGCTTGTTTGTATTTCAAAGCTAACCAACCAAGCAAAAAGGTCGCTTGTTGCCTCATGTGCTTGCACATGGAATTCAATCAAACAATAAAGGACTATCAAGAGACATGTGCAATGCACCCCTTGATTTAATGTTGCAGAGGCAATTGAATTGAAGAACTTGCATTGGATAATGTTTATCAAGAAATATTATATTATACGTAGAAAATGAGGTTGAGTTCACTAAATATACTTTAGGTTTTAGTAGACTGTTTTGTCTCTTCAGGGCAAAAACAACCATGCTATGAAGCGTGAAGCTGTTAAAACTAGACTTGTGTGAATTCTATTTCATCGGCACAAAGTCTCTAATGTTTATTTATAATTGGTTTTTTTTTTTTTTTGTCAAGTTTGTTGCATTGATGTTTCTAACACCTATAAAAGGGTACAACAATCTATTACAATGAAGATAATAGATATTACAAGACTCCGAAGATCGGAATAACATTCTCATAAGGAGAGCTACAATCCTATAAAAAGAGACAACAACCTCTCAAAGGAGAGTAATGACCCCATACAAGAGACAACCACCGCACGTAGGCGGAGATGATAACTAAACTTAACTAAACAGTAAACAAGAAAAACACTAGTCTTGACCCATAAAGAAATTAGAACGGAAGATTGGTCGTGGTGTACCGCCTAATCAAAAAGATCATCACTATTGTTAACCAACACTGTTGACTGCTCTAACTCTTTGTGACTATTTATAATAGGTTGACTTATCTATTTATGGGGAACAAAATTATGTCCCTATGTGACTCCAAAAAAAAACAGAGAAATTACTAGTTAATTAGTTATACACATATAAAGATTTGTGTATGCTCATCTCGGTGCATGACCTAACACATTTCATTGATTTCGATACCTCTGCAACAAAAGTATGTATCAAAACTATGTTACCTATTGCCTCTAGTGCAAAGGCAAAAAAAAAAAAAAAAAAACACTAAAGTTTGACTGAGGCAAGTATTATTATGGGTTCAAATTTTAGTTATTACAGTATATTATATTCTATTGATTTCCTAGAGTCATCGGGTTGAGGCACCAACATCCATGTGATTAGTTTTTTTGTTGAAGAAGAAAAATAGAAGTTTCATTATTAATTAATGGCTAAGTACAGGACCAGACATAGAATTAAAAAGTATATTAATTTGCTAATCCTACTTGTTCAAAAGAATCGTCATTACTTTGGACGTGAATGCGCTTGTGAAATTTAAACAGTTTAACAATCAGTTAGTGTTCCCTACAACTTTGAAACACATTACAATAACAAACACTCACCAGAACTACATAACGAATAGAAAAACTTCTTGACGAGGAGAAGAAAATCTAAAACTTCATGACAAGAAGAAGACAAAATCAAGATTTCCAACAAAGGAAAGACAAACAGATATAAAAAAAAACAAAAAAACAAAAGGGAGACAAACTACCTAAAAAAAAACTAAAATTAAAGGACTAACCCAACAACCATATAAATCCAAAAATGAATATTGAGGAAGATGTACCGCAACAAGTAGATTCAATATTCACAGATTTGAATTGGTCTGCACTTTATTGAAAAATACGGAGATATGAAGATTGAAACCACCGCCAATCAAAAGAGAAGACCGACAGTGGTTCAAGATCTTGAATCAAGAGAGAAAAAAAAATATGTTAGAGTTAGGCAGCCACCAGGTAGATTTTTTTTTATGAGTTAAAATCCCATTTGATTAGTTGAACCAATAAGGAGAGGCTACAATAACAATCCAAAGTTACACAAAAGTCACACCCTATGACATGGTGTGTGGAATCGCATTTTTAGTAGCCATCAGCTCATGCCTCACAGCACACACACCCCGTGTGTTATGCATCGAAAACTACGTGACTAAACCTTTTTTTATGTGAGGCCTACATGCCACGTTGTTGGAGTAACTCTGAGTGCCATTGTAGCCTCTTTCAAAAAAATAATTATATGATTAATTGGTTAAAATATTCTAACCTTTTACAACTTTCGTTATTATATCTTAACTTTTTTGAATTTGTTATTGTATCCACACATTTCTACATCGATAAATTTGTATTTTAAGATACTTTTTAACTTCAAATTTGATGATGTGACACTTAAACAATGACTTTAAAAAACTATCTCATTATCTATAATTACTAAAATTATTACTTAATTTAATTTTTAAACTCATTAATCAGATGTTACCTCATCAAATTTAAAGTTAAAAAGTGAATTAAGATATAAATTTATTAATATAAAAAATAACAAATTTAAAAAGATTAGAATGTCTTAATCAATTTGACCATAATTATATTACCAAATATTTTTCATTTGTATATGCTAGTATTTTGGGAATTGAAGGGTACGGTAGTGCGCAGTTGCAACCAACACCAGGAGACAATCATCAGTTAGTTCTTCTTAACTCTGGTTAGGTTAAACCACCAAAGTGCGCATTCTGTGCGTGTGAACTGTCAAGAGAGACTCTCTCTCTCTCTCTCTCTCCAGCAACAACAGAGCGAAAAAATCTTCGCTTTCGCTTCGTTCGATCTTCACAGACAACTAGAGAGAGAGAGAGAGACGCCATTAGAGGCGCTTCGTTGCTTTGATTTGGAGACTCGAATCGGCAGTAATGGCAGGTGCGCCGGCGCGAGCTCGTGCGGACTACGACTACCTCATCAAGCTCCTCCTCATTGGCGATAGCGGTAACACAGACACACACACGCACTCTCATCATTCAGTTTGATCTGTTATTGAAGAATCTGTGTTTGTTTTTGTCTGGATTTGCTTCGTTGAATCTGAAACCAATGATCTGTCCTTCGTTCGGCCTGAAATGGCACAAATCGGCTTGTTCTGTTCGATTTTAGGTTATTAGGTTTGATCGCTCTATTCTTCCAATGTACAGACTTCGTTTTTCTTATGATTCCGCCATTTCGGTGATGCGTTTCGCTGTTTTAGTGGTGGATTACTTGTTCGGATGCTTTGTTTTGCGTTGTTCGGTTAGAACAAACGAGATCTATGCCGATCTGGTGGTGGCTTGTGCCCAGGCGATGAGTTTCGTTACGGTTTAGTTCTAGGTTTTGTGTCTGCGTCTCGATTGGTTGAATTTAGGTTGATTGCAAATTTGTGATTGTGGTCATTGACAAGTGAGGGGATAAATTCTTCAGAAATGAAGACCTGATTCTTCGTCAAAGATAGACCTGATTGGAATTCTAATGAGTTTAGGAATATGGTTAAGCTTAGTGGACTGGAAGTGAGTGGTGCGAGAATACGATACTGCGTTTGTGTGGTCAGTATTTTGGGGGGGATAAATTCTTCAGAAATGAAGAGTTCTGAGGTTCAGAGTGGAGAATCTAGTTTTGGTTAAAAACTAAGGAATGCTAGAGCAGGAATGAACAATGAGTTAGAAATTGAATTTTTTTTTTTTTTTAAAGAAACCTACTGGCACCACTAACTCCCAAACGGGACGGCTTGAACCTCAACCTTTTGAAGAGGTGAGCACATGTTAAAGCAGTGGAGGTACCACTTGGTTGGGAAAAATTGAGTTTTTATTTGTTGGTTTTGGTGGTTTTGTGAACATAGATTTACGGGTATCAAAAGCGCATCATGATTATTTGGGACACAATCCTCTTGATATAAAAATATTGTAATATGCGCTTCGTTGTTATCAAATAAAATGAGTTTGCCCTGAAGATAATGGTTGCAGAACTCATCAACGCAAGGTTTCAAAATTTTGTCATGGATTATGAGGTATACATGCTAGAAGGAAGCAACATAACTTTAAGTGAATTTGGGAATGCCTACTAAGGAAACCTCAGCACCAGAATCCAAAAGTACAAGGAAAGCATCAAGTGTTTTAATCATCTTATTTTAGTTTCTTTGTTTCTGTTTATCTGTAAGGAACTGTCGACGACAACGACAAAGCCTCAATCTCAAATATGTTGGGGCCATCTACATGGATCGAATTCTTCCATCGGACTCTATTTAATGCAATTGATGGTGTGCTTTCCAAATCTTTAAAAGTTGACAGTGAGGGAAGAACAGAATAGCAGATCCTATTAAAAAAGGGGCTGCAACTCAAACAATGATAGCTGCATATTAAAAGGACTGTTTACAGTTATGTCCTCCTGCCATTATTCAGCTACCTGAAATTCAATTAAAATGTCCTAGATAGAGCCATCTTCAGCTCTCTTGAATGATGCAACTTTGAATTTGTACCTTTTTGATAATGATGAAGAGGAAAAATGTGTATAATATAAAATTTGTATGTACGCATATAATACCCATCCCATGGAGTGATGCATAGTTGCTGAGGCAATTTCTCTTGTTTTCATAGTGGTTTTATTCATTACAAGTAAGAATAATAACAAAAACCAATACAACCATCTGAGAACTGTGATAACCTGCAAAAGAACCATCCAAGGAAGTGATTTATCATTATCCTTGAAGAGACATATAGTTCCATAATTTCTTCCACTCCGTGAAAACTTGCTAAAGCACTCTCCTAAGGGAAGGCATCCCTGCAGACTGTGGCACTGATACAATTCTTTTATTAACTTCATCCCTCTTTGAAGCTTAAATATTGTATTTGATCGTGCATTGTTACATGACAGATAGAGAAACCTTCCAACCCTAGAATCTAGATAAAACAAATAGACCTGGGAGAAGTGAGATTTGGCTGTCCTTGTGCTGATAACTTGCACATGGTCAATGCTCACTTCTTAGAATGGTATAAAGATATTGATAAGTGACTGAGCATACATTTTTTGGCACTCAAGGACGTTAGCCCCACTGTTATTGGACGATGCCATGGGTATTGTATTCCTAAGATCGTAACATGGGTTGCGAAACCAAAGCACCAAAAAAAAAAGTTTTTATTTTGGTCGATAAGAGAGCAGGTTAAGCCTGGCTATGTTAGAATATTCAACATCATTCTGGTTTTTTATTCAAACATGGAAGCACATTGTGACGTGGTTGCAATGTTAATAGACTAAAATGCCTAGGCAAGATGGTGTCTCCAATCCAAACTTATAACCCATTTATTTCGTATTTATATACCCGACGTGGGATTAATCTTAACACTCTCCCTCAAGTCTAATGGGTGATAGCCAAGTTGAGACTTGAATTAATGAGGGCAACTAGCCAAATGGGACAACTCAAATCTAATGGGGCACTAACCTACTATGGGCAACTAGCCAACTGGTGGTCCAACAGGGCATTGATCAAGACCAAGAGGATAGCCTACTTGGTAGATGACTTGAACTGAAATATTGGGCACCCACATTTTATTGCTTTGATATCATATTACGTAGTTGCAATGTTAATAGACTATCCTCGTCTTTTCAAAACAAAATAAAACAACTATCTTTTTTAGCATAGACTTAGCACACTGATTTCAAGCTTTCTTTTTGTTTATGACAATATTCTCTCTTTTTTTTTTGTCGATCACCATCTACTCTTTCATTCTTCTTGTCTGCTGATGGATGTATAGTTAATATTATATTGCATTGTATTCTGCTACTTGGAATTTTTTTCTCCAATTTATTTGAATAACTTCAGTGCATGTTTGTAGGTGTTGGAAAGAGTTGCCTGCTTTTGCGCTTTTCAGATGATTCATTTACAACTAGCTTTATAACCACAATTGGGTATATTCTGGCGGCCATCATTCTGGGTTAGGTTCAATATATTTTCTCTCTGAAATTGGAAAGCTGCCTTTCTACAGGATTGATTTTAAGATTAGGACTATTGAACTTGATGGGAAGCGGATCAAACTGCAAATATGGGATACAGCTGGTCAAGAACGTTTTCGGACTATTACAACTGGTAATTTGCTACTATCAATTATTCTTTAGCTATTTGGAACAGCAATGTTTAAGAAGTTTTGTTGCCAATTCTTCCAAGATCTAAAGCCCTTATAAAAAGTTCTAGTTCTTTGTGATGAAATCACCATTGTCACTCAAAAATCATAATGTAGAAGAGAAATTATAATAGTATTTTTTGCTATTGCAAGTTATGAGGTCTCAGCTCCCTGTATTAAAAAATTCTATGGTGTTCTTTCTGTATTACTGAATGGTGCTTATAGTAAATGAAAACATAATAAAAAAGGGGGATGGATTGTGGAACTCTTGAAGATTTTTTTTATTTGTCGAATTTATACAAATTAGTTTAGTGTTCTCTTTGATCAATTAACGGTTTCTTTCAAGCTCTATCCACGTTGAGTTCAATCGATTTGGTATCCTTTACACAACTTAGGATTTAAACCTTTCAATTTGAACCTCAACTTTTATCATTATATGAATCTTTTCACATTATCATTCTGAATTCTTTCAATCATCTGCTGTTTGTTTTACTCTGGTGCATGCCTTACTCCCAACATTTTATTAGTTAGTATTAATTAAGCTTTCCCTAGAAAACTTTTTTGTCGTCTCTTCAATTGATATTTTGGTTACTATATTTTTGCGCAGCTTATTACAGGGGAGCTATGGGTATTTTGCTGGTTTATGATGTTACAGATGAATCTTCCTTCAATAGTATCCACTACTTGTCTCATGCTTCTTGCTTTCTTTCATGAAGTGTCTTTTTCAGTTTCTCATTCTCATTACTATTATCATGATTTTGCAAAAGCTAAGAAGAGCCGCTTCCACATTATATTGTGATCCTGATTTAATATATAGACATCAGAAACTGGATTAGGAATATCGAGCAGCATGCCTCTGATAATGTAAACAAAATATTGGTAGGAAATAAGGCTGATATGGACGAGAGCAAGAGGGTAATAGATCAACTCATTTTGAAAGGTTAAATATGTACAATTTCCTGGTGTGATCTTGATCAAAGTTATTTTTATCATAGGCTGTACCAACTTCTAGGGGGCAGGCCCTGGCAGACGAATATGGGATCAAGTTCTTTGAGACAGTGAGTTCATTTTTCTTCTGAGATCAGGGGACCAACTTGTTGTCGTTTATTGACCCTATATCAAACCTATTCTCTGCAGAGTGCGAAAACAAACTTCAATGTGGAGCAGGTTTTCTTCTCCATTGCTAGGGATATCAAACAAAGGCTTGCCGAAAGCGATTCCAAAGCTGAGGTATGCGATGCTTGCTAAAACACAACTGATGAGATTGATTATGTGTGCTTTCCGCCTTATATTGTTTCACTTCATGCAGCCCCAGACCATCAAGATCAGTAAACCTGATCCAACCAAGGGCTCTAGCGCTGCTCCTGAGAAATCAAGTTGCTGCGGTTCCTAAACTACTCGGACAAGTAAGATTATTGCACCAGATTTCTCAAGACTTCATTTTATAGTCTGTCATGGCCTTGAGAAATCTTCCGTGGTTGCCATATAGATGGGTGGCTTCTTTTGCTCTTGTTTTAGAAACCTTTACCGTTTGGTGTGTAATTTCTTCCTAAACCTGCAGTTTCCTTTGCACCCCCCTTCAGCAAGCAGTTTGCTTGTAGGGTTCCTAACGTATCATGTCTCTGGGTGATTTCCTGTCTTCATAAATTTCACTGGATGTTTATCAGACTTTCTGTTTAACCCATCTTAGTTTGTACAGTTCCGACCACTGTTGATTCAGCTTAGAGGGCTGGTTCATAATATTGGGTGTTTTTCATGACTCTAAAGGGATTTTTCCTTTGTTTGTGTTATCGCTGTTAGCAATACTAAACACAGTATTAAGCTGGCTTGTTCTTGTCTGCTTGTCTTCGTGAGAAGGCTGTTACATTGTTTAGCTGCTTCACTTGAACTTTGAGCATTGCTTGGCCAAATTATTTGTAAGTTTCAAAAGTCTACGAGGATTTAACAAATTAAAGAGGACCCTGCAAGTGCTCCAACAACTGCTTGTCCGTGCTAAGCTACAAAAGCATTTTCCAACATAAAATGTTGAATCGGTGCATAGATGTGAGTTTGTAAGGTTAACTTTGTTAACTGCTAGTTATATTCTACCTATCATCTATGTTTGCTCTGTGCACGGTAAAATAATTATGATGAGCCTTAAAGTTCATGTGCCACAAAATCCAATAGTAGCTTTTGCATTGCATTGCAACTCTCTGATTAATGTTTTCTGGCACATTAGCTTTACCTCATATGTATACAAGAAGAAAAATTACATCGTTTCAGTTTTTTCGGCTCTTGGTGTCAAGCTGTTGCATTGTATATTCTGCATTCCCTTTCACTACATGACGAACCAGTCTGTGGTGCTGGTGCTGGTGCTGGTGCTGGTGCAGGTGCAGGTGCAATAGGATCAAACATACCTGAAAATCGATCAAAATTGTAGTAATTGAGGACTTACAGGAGATTAGAAAAAAAAGTTGAAAATGATGAAGAGATAGATATACCACAAAGGAGAAGGTTTGAAGGAGGTGGTCTCTCCTTGGCAGGGTTAGGGTTAGGGTTAGTGTTAGGGTCAGGATCAAAGACCTTGATGTAGAGCTCTTGGCCCATGAACCAGTTCTCCAACCTCTGTGATCTCAAGTTCCACATTCCTGGGTTGTCTAGAAATGCATATACCAGTCCACCAACCTGGATACCTGCATTTTTTCCCCGTTCGCCGTTTACGTCATCAAATTAATCATCTCATGGCATATATGTTCTCAAGAACTTCAGTTTTTAGTGGCCAAGGTGTTTGGCTGGACTCATTGTATGACTATTTAACAAAAGTTTTGTCTTGAAAGTTAGAAGATTTGAACCTATATGGCCTCAAAGAAGCACAAGTGAACCACAACTTACTCACTATGAGGCTTTAACTACAAACCTATTACCTAAGTAATCCCGTACCAAACTAGTTAGCCCTCCACTTGATTGGTTGATGGATAGTTCTTTGATATAATCCCAAAAGTCAATGTAAGTTTGGAAGTCTAGTTTAGAGTTCAAAACAAGTGAGAACAATACAAGGCAAGGATAACTGCAAACAATTTCGTGAAAGTGAGCAGTGTTTTTTCTTTTTTCCAGAACACAGTGGAAGTGTATTGACTGAAAATGTGGCAAACCTGAACAGTGGAACGTACTTCCGGATCAAATAGATTTGTAGGTGGATCGAGAAGCTGAACTCCTCTCTTCTCCAAACCTAAACAACCGAACCTAAACCACAAACGCAACAAAGATGCACGTCACTTAAAAACTCCACCAGAGCTACCACTCCAAACAATGTGACCTCAACAATAAACATGTAGAATAGATTGTGATGACAATGTTATTAAATCCTTATCCAACAACATACGGTCCGAAACTGTCAAGGTGCCAAGCATCCATGACCTCTAGACAGTTCTTGAACACAATTTCAATCCAACCTTTGTGATTTCCACTCACAACAGTGGTTCCATATCCAGCAAAAAGGTTGATAGTATTAGTAGGAAAGGCATCTAGTTGGTACACTCCTGATCTGTTCATGAAGTAATCCGCTAGCTTCAACGAAGTCTCTGGTGTGAGATATGACACATTGTTTACGGTGTAGCAACGAGAGCCGTCGATCTCTCCTCTAGAAGCATGGAGAACAAAGCTCTGAGATAGAGCTATGTTCGACACGTTGAAGGTCCCCTGTGGATTTGGTCTTGCACCTCCTGTTGTCATGTTCCACCTAAACATGAAATTGAGCATTATAAGACATGATAGGTAGAGAGATTAGATGACAATAGTTGGGCAATTTAATCACAACTCAAAACCTTACCTGATGGATTTAGCCTGTTCTATGGAGAAATCTCGATCCATCGGGTTAGGAGGACTAGGAAGCAGTATGGCGACAGGAGTGTTAGAGTTGGCATTGTGCAGGACTCCTAAACCTACAAGATCAGGGAATGCAGTGGTGTCTACTTGAGTTGGAAATGATTTGTTACAGCCAACAAATCATTTTGGTTGGCTGTAACAAGAACTGAATAGGACTGCCCAACATACACGTCTAGTGAATCCAATGTGATTTGATTTGCGTATGATCCTTCTGTCTCTACCAACACCAACTGGTGGTTCTGAATTCTGAAGTTCAAGCTCAGTTCAGTCCCCACATTCGATATCCTGAACTGATAAGTCTTGCCTGAAAACCGAATCAGTATCAAATAAAGGGAGCTGAATTTACGTAAAACATTCGGAAAAAACAAACATATACCTTGCTGAGAAAATTTGAGTTGTGCAAAAAGAAGAAACACAAGTCTGTTTTCTTAATTTGCCAAACTATTTTTCTCTAATACCGCTGTATTCAAATAATTATTATTACTCTTTGAGTTGCATACCTTTCGTGACAGTGAAGGATTCATAAGATTGTCCCTTTGGATGCTTGAATGGCGCTTTCCCATTCATGAGGATGGTATTCGGGAGAACGTAGTCAAGAAACAACTCATCTGTCTTCAAGCCATTCCTTAAATCATATACCATTTACGTTAATGAATCTCAGAAACTCGTACAATTAACCTCAACACTAGAGGAAAACCATTCTGAGGATGATCATCAACTGACATACTTTATAGAAGTAAAAGGCTTTGTTGATCAATTGAGCTGTGAGCATACCTTGTAACTGTCAAAAAACCAATCCCCAATGAGAAGGTCGAACTCTTCTTCTGGTTTGGCGAAGGGGACTAGAATGACATTTCGGTTATTGACTCGAATAGGGCCAAACCCTCCTCCACCCTTGTGGAAGTTGGTAGATGGGAAATAAAAGAAACTTCCAATCTAGTCCTTAGTCTGAAACACATAGGTCCAGATCATGCTGGTAGGATTGGGCAATTCATCCCCGAAACGCCATCTTGCCATGAATTCAGTCTCAGCTAAATGCCATTCCTGCACCAAAACTAACTTGGATCACAATCGACATCATGCGCAAACTGATATCTTGCAGTTGATGTTCAGATCATTCGTCGAAAGATAAGTAAATGCCATTGCAAATAATGCACCATGTCATTCGCTCATCTAGATTGTTAATGATATTCACATGGACCATGTCGTTGGTGGTGATGTTGATGAGAGGTCCTGGGAACTGTCCATTAATGGTGATTACCTGCAATAGATAGAAGTACCTCAGTTAGATCATACTTGGTCTTGTTCAAAGCATGGTAAATACTTGACAGTTGTTTCCGTGGTCATACTGGTTGATCCGCAGAGAAAGGTCGAGCATTCGAATCAATAGAAACATCCCATTCTAGGAAGATATCAATTCCTTTTGTTCCCGAGACAATTAATGCTAGGGCAGACGCCACAAACCACACAAGTCGCCGCCAGTGTTTTCCTTTGACGGAACCCATAGAAGAAAACGAATGATGGACCTTGTGCTATTTCTTGCATGAGGAGAAGACGATTGAATTCGGATGCTAATATATCCTTGCAAACTATAGTCAGAGACTTCTAGCCTACATGAAGATCCTTAATTTGGACTGATTTGTAGACGTTTACAAACAATGTACATGACATAAAGAGAGACAATTGAGAACAAACAGATAGATAGCTGTTTTACCTGTTGTATGAAGCATTGAAGTAGGCCAGCACACAAGAAGAGAAACATGACAGACAAATCCTTGCCTTCCCATTCTTGTTCTGATCAACTGAAGCTTTGTTCCTCCGGTCTAGGCTTTTGACGTTGTCTTTTAAAATCTGTGAAGGAAAAACTCCTCGGACACAGGCTAGCTGCTAACGGCATCGCCTTAATTTATGATAATCTCTACATCCCTGAAAATTAACTAGGGTCGACTACATAGATCAAACACTTTCGCAGTACATCAAATTATGAAAATTAAGGCGATGCTGTATGAAGCATTGCAGTACATCAAATTATGAAAATTAAAATGGGAAAGTAAATAACAGTTTTGTTTTCAAAAAAAAAAAAAGTAAATAACAGTTCTGTTCTGTTAATACTCATGAACGCTTAATAGTATGGCCAAAATATATCAGTTTCCACAGCACAATACTAGAGAAGTTTGAAATAAGAAAGCAATTCAGCGAGTAGAGAACAGTAAATTTATGCAGTAGTGTAAAGAATAAAATCGTTTCTAGAGGAAATGATTGAATAAGCAAATTGCACACAACTTTGTTTACAGAATTAGGAATTACAAACATGGGATTTGTTTTTCCTTTCCACGCCTCAAACTGATACAAAAGGAGGGTAAACAGACTCAACGAATGGCAGATAAAAGATTGAAAATTTACATAAACGGTTTGGTGTTCTAACTTCTACTCAAATACATCAGAAGGTATTCAGAACGAGTATCATAAACAAAAAGAAGGAATGACCATTTACATATTCTGTTCACAAAGGACTGCTCCAGAAGTATTAATGTCCAGTATCAATAACAGTGTCGAGCCGGACCCTTCGATTTATTTTAGAGCTCATGTTTCTGTACTGAGGCAGCGGGGTGGCATTTCAAGAGCAACATCTAGCTTTAGGAGCGGTCTGCAGTTCATGTTTCTGCTTCAGACTATTCCTTGTCTTCACTACAGTTGATCCCTCTTCCAATAGACTCGGAACATCCAATATCTGCGACAATTTTAAGTTGGTTAGAGCATAGAAGCGTAGTCACAACAAACTCACAAGCAACATTTGGACGAGTGCCACTATGTTGCATATGGAGTTTCTCATCTATTTCTAATTTTTGCATCTATTAGTGCTACTCCTAATTTTGTTTGACTTTACATATAATCATATTTCTCATTCTATCTCTACAATTTTACCATACATCCACTAGACATGTAGCTCCGCTACACTCTTTTTATTTATGTGCTATGTGTTGTTTCTCTATTGTCCAACATTCACTCATAAAGCATATTTGATCCTTTTATTCGTAGATGAACATATTTGATCTTCAAGAAGCAAGAAATTAAAAGAAATTTAAAAAGGAGAAGACACATGATTGATGCATAAAATTGATTTAGTAAGGTAAGTTATAGAACCATATTGCAATTAGGTCACAACAAAGCCTCAATCCCAAATTAGTCAAAGTTGGCTACATGGATCAAAGTTCAAACTCTTCCAATGCGTCCCAAATTAGCTTCGGTCTACCCCTACGACGTCGAATTTTCTCAGTTTCTATTGAGTTGAGTTTTCTAATAGGGGCATTTGTAGGCTGTCTCTGGAAGTGTCCAAACCACCACAACCACTCTATCCCTAATCTTTGCGTCAATTGATGCTATTCCTTTTCTTTGAATTTCTTTATTTCTTATTATACATTTATATGTTTTACCACACATCTACCTATGCATCCTCATTTCCGCTACATTCATTTTATGTATTTGTTGTTTCTTTTACCACCCAACATTCACTTCCATAAAGCATAGCAAGGCCTAATTGCGGATCTATAAAATTTTTCTTTCAGTTTGATAAGGATATTATGCTCACATATCACACCTATTGCACACCACTTCTTGCATACAACTTGAATTCTATGTGTAACATCATTCTCAATATTACCATCATTTTGTATGATTGATCCTAGAATTTGAAGTAATTCGCCTCAGGAATTTCTACTTCCCCTAATTTTATCACTTCATCACCTTGATGCCTAGTATTTGTAAACTCACAATGCATGTTTTCATTGCAATTAGGTCCACGACGAAAACTTAAGATCCTAACGTTGAATACTTTGCCATGAAAAAAAAGTGATGTGTTTCTTGAAACCTTCACTGAATTTGAAAATGATTAGCATTTTTCCTGACAAAAAAGAGAAAAGAAAAGAAATTTGAGGTAGAATAAATATGCACCTTTAAAGCAAGTTCCTCAAAACATTGATGCACGTTTTTTTGTGTTTTTGCACTGCATTCAAGAAACAAACATCCATGCTCTTCTGCTAGTGCAATTCCCTCTTCTTTACTCACAGCCCTGTCAATATCCTGAAAGATCATAATATTTAATTTGTAAGCAGCTAGTGTTTAGAAATAAAATTTGTTGAACATTGCAATATCAAACCATCAAGTAAAATGCATACATCCCACAAAGATAATATGGCTAAACACTGATGCAGGTGAAATATTTAACTCCATTTATGACATGATATTACTAAACGAGACACTAATACAATAGAGACTCTGACAGTACTCATGATTACTATCTTTCTCTTTCCCCTTTTGTCAATCATACTCCTATTTGCAATTGAAATCAAATGAAGTGCCTTGGTGATTCAGTGAACTCATAAAATTTAGTTTATGGATTCGTCAAATAGGCTATCGTTTGTAAATATACATTTAGCTCCATGTCATATACCAACTTGAGGATGGTGTAATGCTAGGAATTTGCCTCAGAAGGTTGAAACCCACTCTTTATGTATTTTTTTAATCTGAAAACTCACTCTAAGTAGCTCCCCTGCATAGAGTTCATGATGTGGGAGACTGGAAAGATTCACAAACCCTTAAATGGGCTTAGTCAAGTGCCTTAAGAGACACATGAACAACCACAATGAAAAAATCAATATAATTTTCCCAAATGTTAAAGACCTAATATGGTTGCGTAATCCAGGTAGGCTGGTACACATGAGTAGGAGGCCTGATCTTGTCTGAAGCGACTTGCATTATTTAGCAATAATGATGATGATGAGATCTCCTTCCGTTTGCCATTTTCAAATTATCCAGCAGCAAAAAGCCACTGATGCAGTAAGATAGGTGCAAGTGCAAATAATATCTTCCTTCCAAGACATTGTGCATAGATTTCAATTCAATAAAACCAGCCACTGATGCAGCAAGATAGGTGCAAGTGCAAATAATATCTTCCTTCCAAGACATAGTGCATAGATTTCAATTCAATAAAACCGGTCTTAGGCCTTGCAATATTATTGGTCTGGGTACACGTAAAGGGTGCGGTGAATTAGGATATCTTGCGATGGTTCAAAGATGTATAGTGAGAATAATGATCCAACAATTAATGGGTGAAGGCACCATCCAACTAGCACCATACAAACAAAACACATCAAGTGTTCAAATCTCGATAAAAAAAATGCATACTAGTGATCCAAAAGACTGGCGTCAGACATTCCAATGCTAAAGCCAGTTTATGTTGTTGGCCATATATCTACACTACAGGCGGTTATCCAAAAAAGAACCTAACCCTGAAATTCCATACAACTATATAAATTTCCAATTGAAACAGTTAGTTAACTATAACTACTACGGCAGTCTCATGAGTTGCAAGAAACCCTAAACAAAATACTTAGGCAAGTAAAACAGGAAGCCAACAACATAGGATTCCATCATCTTATTTGGTACGATAAGATTCAAGTTCAAAAGATTAGAGAACATACCTTGTCAACCTTATTCCCAACCAGTATCTTAATGCAATCTTGATTAGTAGAGTACATATTTACTTCTTTAGCCCATACCTCTGACAAGTTTGTAAAGGTTTCTCGACGCGTCACATCATAAACTAAAAGGAAGGAGAAATGCACTCTGAATAAGCAAACCCTTAAGAATAAATAAAATCCAGTTTAGATGGCTACAAAAAATATACTAACAATGCATGAAGAAGCATCCTATGCAATCTTGCAGACAGGATACATCATTTGCGAAAATTATAAAATCTCATTAGCATGTTCTAATTTCTACATATGATTATGGAATCACTGAATAAATTGCCTATCAAGAGGTGAAGTACTCCAATCCTGATTGATAAGTATACAGTTGACTATAAGGGCTTGGGCAAATAACTGCCAAACCATTTTTCAGAATTCAGGACACCGTTATTTGCAGTAGAAGAGCATGCTTATGCTGGTGATTTTATTATAATATAATATGCTCACATTCATTACATAATAATGTGATTAACTTGTGACATGAGCTGAATGGTTCACTTCCTTTGTGTTAAAGGCAATAATGAAACAAAAGTAACAGGAAAGAAGGCCAAGATGAATTAACCATGAGAAGAGTAACTGCGAAACCAAACATGAATTAATCAAATTCTTTGTTCCATGGAGCAAAATATTTATATGTTTGTAACATCTTTGGTATCTTCTAGTAAAAGCACTTGCTTTTTCCTGTACAATTAAGCAAGCTCGCACCCATTGATACCGTGACCATTACGAATATAGCATCGACCTAACTCCTAAGTGGACAGCACTACTCATCCATCATTACCAAACAAGTGAAAGTTTGCGAAATGAGCAGGAAGTAAATATCAAAACAAGAAGAGAAGATGTTCCAAACCGACTAAATGTAAATAACAACTCCAGTGCTAAGTGCATACCAAGAACGATCCCATGGGCACCTCTATAATAAGAGCTTGTCACTGTCCTGAACCGCTCCTGTCCAGCTGAAACAAGAACATGACAAGGTCCCCAGTTATTTAAAATGCCATTCCATGTACTTGCTCAAAGACTAGGAAACACTAACATATCACTGCTCTTCAGCAGTTATTCATTGAGAAACTAAAGGTCTTTGCATCGGTTATCCGCATGAAATGGAGAGATATCAACATGAAACAACTCAATAGATGCCTTTATGACTCATTTCAAGTATATTAACAGTTGAAAGAAGGAACTTAGTTGATATTTCGAACAACATATTGTGACACAAAAAACAGGGAAGTAGAGATTAAGATATAGAAGAAACAATAAGAATGCATGATGGATGATTCTTCCTAACAACCAGTTATAGAGACCAAAAAATTGTAATTCTTAAAGCATTGACTTTTCGACGAGCAATGAGATTATTTTGCCAGGCAGGAACACATTTCTCTCTCTGAACCATGATCAGAAAGTCTTTTTTTCCAAGTTCTGATAACTGAAAACTATATGAATTACTCTGTTTATTTTTTCTTTGAATGAATGAAAGCATAAGCGGCAATCAAACGATAACCCACATCTATGTTTTGCCTCAGGTTACGACACTAGCTGTGATTGAAAACTAAATAAACAAATATTAATAATATGAGCCTAATACAACTTTCTGGAGCACGTCTCCACTTCTCAAAAAAAGAATATGAGAAGATGCTAAAAAATGGGCAATTCTCATAATCGGTCAATTACCAGTGTCCCAAATAGTGAGCTTCAATCTCCTTCCGCCAACTGTGAGCTGCTTGATTTTAAAATCAACACCTTCACAAAATAGACTCTTTCATAAGCTAAATGTAAGAAAGAAACAATTCCAGATCTATAAAGAATCAGTCCAAAAAAAAAAATGCAAGCATCACGTCAAATGAAAACACCGAAATTATGTATCATCACATAGAGAAAGTTTCCAATTTGAAACAATAAGCTTACTTCTAAGCATACAATCTCCTTCGTCTTCATTACAGTAACCACGGAATGTGACAGCCATTCACGAATAAGATCGTCTTATAGGCGATATCTTTAATTACTTTCCATCAACACTCTAGGTTAATTATCTTATACACGATCATCTACAGCATTAGATAATTGTTGTATACCATCGCTTCTTCCATTAATAAACATCAAACTTAAATCAATCGTAACTTCATAAGAGACTAGGAAACTCGATTATTCTGGCAAATCAATTCCTAACATGCAGATTACGCATCAACCAGATTGAAATGCCAAATTAAGACTAAAATCCGCAAACAATGTAACAGTTGAACACTCAAATTGCAGCAATCGATTCGGAATTCACAAGAATGAAGGCCAGAGATGAGAGAGAGCTCCAGAACAAGAAGAAATCGAATTCAACAAATCTTCCAAGCCTAGAAGATGAACAAATGGTGCATAATCCAGAATTCTGAACAAATGGTGCATAATCCAGAATCGCAATAGGCGTAAGAGATCGGCGATTCGAAAGCCCTAATCGCATCGAAAAAGCAAAGTAGAAGAATGAGTTGAACAGAGAGTCGTACCGATGGTAGGCGAGAGGTCTTCGACGGAGTTGGAGATGAAACTGATGAGCAGACTACTCTTGCCGACTCCGGATTCGCCGATCAACAAGATCTTGAACGAGAAGTCGTAGCCGGCACTGCTGCTGCTGCTGCTGCTGCTCTGCATCGATGAAGAACCCATCGATGGATGGATCGATCAACTCCAACTACTACTCTGATCGATCGATCGATCGATCGAACTCTCAACAACACATCACACGAAATCCAAAATTGTTTTAGAGAGAGAATGTGTAATGAGAGCCTTTTAGAGAGAGAGAGAGAGAGAGACAGCGGTGGGAAGTGGGCGTTATAACGGAGGGAGGTCGGCCAGTGCGTGGGGTTGCAGCAAGTGCTTGTCTCTGCGTAATGAAGAAGACCATCGATTAAATAATGACAAAATAAAATAATACGAGTTTTTTCTTCTTTTTCTTTTTTAAGAAAAAAAGATTTTTTAGAAACAGAAAATTTAGAAACAGAAAATGTTTGGTAACCATTTTGACCCCTACATTTTCTTGTTTTAATTAGCTATTAGATATCAAAAGTGAGTTATTTTTAACACTTCTCTTTTTTTTTTTTTTTAATTTAAAAGTGAGTTCTAAACTTTATTTTTAGAAAATGATTTCTCTACCATCTTATCTTATTAGAGATGTTGTGAGAACTCTGACACTTCTCTTTTACAATTACTATTACAACGAAGTCTTAATTAATTTTAAATAGTAATGTAAGAAAGACATGCAACTCTTCAACAATTTTTTATTTTTAGTGATACTCAATATAAAACACATTAAATTAAAAAAAATAAATATATATTATTAATTTTATGTTACAATAATAAAGTCCTTTTAAATTAATTAGAGTCATTTATATAGATCAAATTTTTTTATTACCCTTTATTTAAATGCATCACTTATCAAAAAAATTAAGTTTAAAAAGGACGTAAGATTGACTCTTGTTTAAATAAATAAATAAATAACTCTAAGCTTTCTAATTAGAAAAATGATATGAATAAAAGCAACGTGTGAGCCAAAAACGTATGAGGTGGTGCCGTCAGGGAGATAGCTCTCTCATGACAGACGTCTTCTAGTCTCTGTCGTGGTTTTCACAAATAGCAAATTTTTTATTCTTTTCTTTTCCCTTTTTTTTTTTAAAAAGAAAAAACTATCAGGTGGGAACCAGAGCTACTTTGCAAAAGAAGCTCCTAGAATTAATGTATTGCTCCCATGTTTGAATGGAGAAACTGAAAGTCTCAGTTTAAAGTTTTCTTTCCTAAGTTCTTGGGTTTAACGACCGAGACTAGATCTGACTAGAGGTGCGAAGACTGATACAGACTAATTTAATTTGGGTCAATCTAAGACTCAAGCCAAATAAGTTGCTACTCTTACATCTAGTACTACTAGAATTTACTTTCTTTTCTTCTTTTTTTTTTTGGTTACATAACTTACTTTCTTATTAAATGTGAATCAAAATAGATCTAGCCACATGGATCACGATTGTATAATTACAAATATTAATACTATTCACTTTTGACTTGATTAACGTATTTGAGAAAGTATTTAAATTAATTTAATATACCATATAAAATATTTAACAATTTAATATTTTCTTTTGATAGTCAGTAAAAAATTATTAAATTATTAAATATTTAACTAGGTGTATTAAACTTTAAAACATTTTTCTTAAATATATGTTAATCAAGTTCGACTATATTTTAATTTGTCTTGCTGCATAGTGTTTGCTTCATTTTGATTTTTACATTGATGTGAAAGCGTGACACAAATGTATATTCAAATAACTCTTATAATTATTAAAGTATAATATATCTATTAAAATTCTACTATTACTTTTTTATAAAATTAAAATTCTATTATTTAGATAAATCTCAATTTTTTTTCTTTTTTTTACTTAACTTAGGTAAGTTTCAATTAATAATAAAGAAAGTTGTCATTATTGAAGCTACAAATTGTAAATTCAAACTTTAATTACTTTACGTTTTTTTACCATACATGTGAGTTCAATAACTGTGCATGGGTAATGCATTTAAGAATTAACTCGTCAAAAGCTATTAAATTTTGGCCCAAAAAAAGACGTCAATTTTCCTATCTTTAGATATGGAGTAGTATCTTATTATAATCACGAGGTTAGAGATGAAGGTAAACTCCCTGGTGTAGAAGATAGTAGCTCAACACAGTGAGTACGGACATATATAAGTGTTGGCACGGTGGGAGTCCAACACAGACGGAGAGCCACGTTGTTCGCATTTAGTGCTGCGTCGTTTTCTTTTCAACTACTACTGTATTCACAAAAAGAGCCATGCGCACGTACGCGTGAGAACCCACACCGTCAGATCACCTCGACTTTAGAACCATATCATCCGAGTTTTTGTTCACGAATGCGATGGGTGCATCGAGTTTATTGAATGGATGTGGGCCATAGCTCCCGCGTAGGGTCGATAGCAGGGAATCAACGTTACAGAGGAAGTGATCCAGTGGACCCGAGTGACGCACGCACGTGAATTCTATTTTAATTTTATTTTGACTAATAAATGGAGAAACAAAATCAAATCTGATGTATGAAATGCCACGTGTTGGAGGTTGGTGGAGCAGATAAAATGAGTCATTGCCTCCACTTCCCTATTAAAGCTTGCCACGTGCGCACGTGGCAGATCTGAGGTGCCAAGATTTTACTACATGAATTTGTTTCTCTTCCTTTTTCTTTTTCTACAAGTGTTGGCGGTTTGTCACTAATACGAAGCATGGCTTTGCTGTTTGTTTGGCTGTGTAACTTTGAAACGCGTGGCCTTTGTTATTTAACTGAAACCTTTTTTTTAAAGAAAAATTTGATTAAAAACTGTCCTTGGGATAAATAAAAGGAAAAAGAAATTAAGTGAAATGTGTCGCTGTTGAATTTCAGTAGAAGATTTGTGTATTTAGAAGAGAAATTTCAAAGAGATAAAAAAAAAAGAGGAATTTCAAAAATAAGTCAATTTAGCTCATTTCCTATGTAATAGCCTAATTTTAATTAAGTCGTTATTATTGCATATTTCCAGATGTGGATGCCAGTTCAAACTCCCGTGGATCCCGCAATTAGGCCAGGACACGCCTGACTAGGTAATTAGTTCGTTTTTGTATGTTGTTTTATCTAATTTGCGATGTGTATATTCAATTATGTTAGGTTGCATCGCAATATGTGTATTTATATTTTATTGACCGAGCGAGATAGTGTGATGGGTACTCGCCTCGATTAGCATGTAGATGTGGGTACTGAGTAGGCTAATTACAGATACACTAGGTTGGGGAATAGTACACACATAATAAATAAATAAAATGTATAAAATAGTTAATATAAGTCGGTGTTTAGTCGTTAGTGACACGAGCTTCAGTGCAAAGTCGAGTACCGGAACGTCCAGGAATTTAATGGTTTATGCATACAAAGGATAAGACCAAGAGAACAAGTCACCCATTTAAGTCACATTAAGGTGGACTATTTGACCTCATTAGGACCCTTTGATGAGTCTTAGGTATAACCACTACACAAATGATGAAATTGGACTATAATAAAGAGATTTTTCTAACTCCCACCACCTTTTTCTCTCTCCTACTTGAAACAAATCCGAACATTGGTGGTGTGGTGAAGGGTTTTGCGAGTTTTCATAGGTGATTTGAAAGAGCTATCGACAAGGAATCAATGATCGATCAAAGGTTAGATTTGCGTTCTCCTCGAAATTTTCTACCTTTCGACGGTATTTTCTTGGATTTTAATGCAACGTTTGGGGAGCAAGTTGAGCTCACTGGTTTTGAGATAGATTTGTTATGGTTCTTAGGATGGATTTTAGCAACTCTTGTGATTTTTGTTGGTGTTGTTATTTTTGTTGAATTTCAAGTGTTATCAGTCAGACTCGTCAAGGTTTTTGAATTGGTCGAGTTTAACGTGGTTTGATGGTTCCATATGGTTGTTTTGGAAAACTATAGGAGGTTGGAATGGGTTCGGACCGCGGCGACAAGCCGGGGTGTCGGAAGCCCCAATAGTGTGTTTCTGGCAGGGACATCGCTAGAGACATCGTGACGACTACCCCCACAGCGTCTCCCATGACGCCCAGGACAACAAGCCACCCCAGTGCACGTTTTATGTGACATCGTGGCCTTCGTATTCTTGGCGGCATCACTTAGGGCGTGAAGGGCAGTGCCCTCACTGCCTAGGTGTCGTGAGGCACCACCCAAGACATCCAGACAGAAAATAAAAATAAAATTTTAAAAATAAATTTATCAACTTTGTTTAATTGGGGGCTTTTCTCAGGGATCTATACCAAATATAATGTGATATAAATGATAGAATCGACTTATTAACAAGAAATAGGGTTTTTTGAGGTTTGAGGAATTAAATGGATTATTGAAAATTAGGTATTTGGGATTGATTGACGGGGTTGGACACGCATTTGGAGGCATGAGCGGATCGTGTAGAATTAGTTGGAGCGTGGTTTAAGGTGTATAGTAACCTAATTGAATCTCTCTCGAGTATTTACTTGTTTCTTATTTGCTTTCCATTCTATTTATACAGTTATTCTATTTCGTTCGTGGTTATATAGACGGTTGGTTGAGTTTATTCCCGCCAAGCTATTATGTGTGTATGCGTCTTTCTAGACCATAGCATATATAACAAGGGACTCGATGGATAGTTCGACCCGAGTAGCCATGCTGGTGAATATGTCGGTGCGTCGTAGGTTCCACGCTGACCGCTGAGAGGATCAGGAGATTAGCCATGTTGGAGTCTACTCACTGGCAGTGCTTGAGGGATAGTCCAAAATATGATGCTAGTCTGACATGGTTTTTGACACAGGTTTTGATCATGTCTATTATATATTCATGCGATGAGCACAGTTGCATGTTTAAATCTCGTGTGTTTATTTAATAACTTATTGAATTCCTTTATTTATTTTCGTAATTACTCATTGAAATTCCTTTTGATTACTCACTCTAGACTCGTCATCTGTTTTGTTCTGATGGCTTAAGTGCAAACCCTAGTACGAGTCGAGGCAAGAGGAAGCTTGAGGATTACCTATGATTTCGTGCAATTTGACACTGTGACGACTCCTCTCCTAATCTAGGGCACAGCCCGGCCTAATCCCGTAATTAAGCCCTAATTCAGTCCGTATGACTTATCTACGTATTAGTCAGCCTTTTTAACCTAATTTCCAACTTGATCGCGTTCAGGATAAATAATACACTAACCCTACAAATTTCAACATTTTAGAATTTTTATAAAATTTAACTGTTAATTAGTTAGCGGAAGTCTTAACATGATTTTAGTAGAAGTCTTAACGTAATATTAGCAGAAGTCTTTAAAAAATTAAATGGAAAAGTGTGGAAACCAGGAATAACGATCACAATATATATATATATATATAAAATATGTGGCGAACATATAAACAGTGTGATAGTCAAAAGTAGGGGAACTAATGCTCAACCTAATATATACAACTTAACAGTATGAAAGACATAATAAGTAAACTATACAAAATATCAAAACCTACAGTCAGACAGTAGCACGCTCCCCAAGCTCAGAGGTAGTCGCCAATCTTCTCCTTGTCGGGACTATTGCTCGACGAATCTGCACTCACCGTCATAAAAAGGACGGTGAGTACAAAAGTATAACAGTAATTCTTAAATGACGTATTTACTCACATTTCCACAATAAGTTAATGGTATTTAAAAGCATAATGGTAGCCAAAGAATGCTCTAAGTAACATGTTAGAAAATACCGAAAAAAAAATAAAACTGACGCAAGTTAAGCAGTCTGATTTAGGTTCGGTCGGCAGTGAGAACTATCACTTAGCCTTTTCCACTATTTCTATGGAGTTGTGCTCTACATATCATCATTTTTTAATAACCTCAAATAGCGAAGCTGTGCTCTACGCGTATAAATCATCTATCACAAATCTCGTCAAACACCCTGGTTCATTACACCGTAAGTCGCGCGAATATAATGGAGAGTGTCGACGTCCCCGAGGTCCAGTGACCCCGTGAGCCGCCCACTCTATAATGTGCAATGGACCCTAGATTCTAAAACTACTTTTAAAATCAATAAAAGACTCGGTAAAGGAATTTAAGAACAACAATGATACAAAGCACAATAAGCCGAGAATACAAATTCATAACTCACTATCATTTAATCCTAATAGCATGTTATTTATCAACTCTTTTAATATTTAATGAAAAGAGACATAAGCAATGAAAGGAATCAAATGGATAAATCACAAGGTATTATCATGATTGCAAGCTCAACAAGAGACACATAATAAGAGATCATGATATTCAGAATACAAGGCACATATATTCAGTCCTATAGATTATCCAACAATAGCATATTTGATATGAAATGAAAATAAATAGTTCAAGTACTCCTGGGATGGTTAGATGTGTATTAGGGTGGGTTAAGGTGGGTTTAGGCCAGTGGTTAAACTAGTTAAGTGTTGCAGGAAAAATTCAGGACATCAGGAAATTTCCTACTGTCCAGGGTGCCCAGCGCGCTGAATGCAGAAACTCAGAAAATCTGCAACGATTTTCTCTGGGTTTCCCCACTCGGGAATCATCTTCTCCATCGCCCCTGGATCTTGTTCTCCTCCACCAAGGTCCAGTACAACCTCCCAACATTCACAAAACAGCAGGCACTTTGATTATAACATACATTTGCGGATTAAAACATGCATTTGAAGAAAATTAGGGAAGAACACATGTATTTTCAAGAACTCAAAACTTGGATCAAAACGATACTGTAATTCAAAGCTTTTGGGTTAGCCTAAGTGAAATTTGACAAGGATCTCAAATATGACATTAGAATTTACAAACAAACTTGTTTTCAAGTTCAAAAAATCACAAAATCAGTATCATAAGAAAAACCCCAAAAATGGCAAAGCTTGTCAAAATCGAAAATTGGACTTTAGAAAGATCATTGATGCTTCAAAATTATTCAAAACAACTATATGAACTCTTTGAAACTGTTTTTCCCAAAAACCCCATGAATCATGAATCAATAACCCACCATTTGAGTGCATTAGGTTGTAGAATTGTACATAAGTTGTAGCTTGATGATCTAACAATTCTTGGCCTATTTTGGTTGTTGGATCCTCTCCCTTATGCTATGAATTTCAGCAATTCACTTGATGTACAGCCCTGAATTTCTTGTTCTACTCATGTAAGAATGAGCTAAAAGCATTAAGTTGGGTATTTATAGTATTGGTGTTTCATCTTGATCTGCACACACTCATCTAGGATATCTCATGGTTCAAATTTGCTCCTAACACTCCACTAATTCAGCTCAATTGACTTACATTGTTAACACAATTTTGTGGGAGTGTGTGATAGCACACATCCCGAGGCATATTCATATCTTTTCATTTTTTTGTATTTCAACCATAGGACATCAAATTTGATTTGCATTAATTTAAACGTCATATGTAATGAAATAAATTAATTGAACTACATTAGACTAAGTTTAGACTTACCATAAGCCTAGCTACCCGGTTCTCCGGCTCGCATGCAACTTGAGGCGTGTCCCCATTCGCAGCTCGACGCCTATCATTGCATGAACCGACTTAATTAGTTTACACATATACATACATTAGGCATACACCATAAAAAATGTAAAATATACCTCGGTCATGTGCCTCAGTCGGTGTGTACATCTCACGTGGGTCCCACGTCACAGGTTGGTGATCCTGATTAAGGAATTAATCAAGGGTTGGGAATTCAGGCCGTGACAGACACAGACTCGTACGTATGTTTATTTTTATGCTTTCATTTTGGGATATGGGATACATTGTGAGACACCATGTTATGTATATGATATACTTTTGAGGCTTTTAGTCCACTTTATCTATATGATACATTTTGATGGATTTTCCACATTAGGTTGATGCTCTTATGACTTGAATTTGTTTATTTTACCAATTAATCAAGTCTAATAAGCCTTCCGATGAAGTTTGAAGTTTAATTACAATTTTTAATATTAATATATGAGTTGAGTCTGATGCTTAGTTTGAATTATAAATGATTTTTAATTACTGGATAAGTAAGTTAGTTATGCATGTGATACAACTATGCGTGGTGTGGCAAGGCTGTGGACCCTCGGGGCATCACGTGGCAGGCCTCGAGAATTTGGGGCCGCTACATCCTAACTCAGTTTTTCTTTTTTTGTGTTAACTATCATAAATAATACAAACTTTTGTCATTTTTATAGAAACAACACGAACTTTTAATTTCATCAAAAATAACATAAATTTTCTACATTTTTCAATTTCGACACTTAATTGAGGATGATAAAAAAAAATGATTTTTAAAAAGTTTTACTTAGCAATATTCTTAAATACATAAATAAATGGCCTGATTGGTTAAAATATCCTAACATTTCACAATTTTTGTTATTATATATATCCCAATCTTTTGAGACTTGTTATTATATACTAACATTTCTAAATTGTTTAATTTGTATCCTAAGTCAACCAATTGGGTGGCCTAATAGTTTTGTATGAGATTTGAAAATGAGAAGTCTTGGGTTCAAACCTTGGTGGGTGCAAAATTGGTTTCTTTCAAATCAAAAAAGAAAATTTGTATCCCAAGTCGATTTGTAACTTAAAATTTGATGAGGTGACACCTTAACGCTTGTTTGGTTAGAGGTGGAGTTATCTCTCTGGAGATAAAAGATAACTTACAGAGAGTTGGGAACTAATCTTGTTTGGTTGCCCAATTTGCCTGCAAGTTATTTCCCAACTCACACCTTAGAGTGCGAGATATCTCCCCACCACCTCCTACGGAGTTATCTCAAGAGTTGTAAACACATTTACCCCTCATTAATGCCCTTTTATTACCCATATCTTTCTTCTTTAAAGACTATTTTTGTCATTTCATATATTTTATTGTTTAAAAATCTGCAACTTCCCTTTAAGTTTAAAGTTGAACTAAACATGAAAATATTAACTCCAAGGAGATAACTTCGAACTAACACTATATGTTGGTAAAAACAAACCAAACAAGGTCTAATATGAATAGAAAAAGTCACTTAATGACTCGTAGTTATCAAAATGATTATTAATTTTATGATTTAAACTCATTATTCTAAGTGTCATATCATTACTTTTGTGTGTAGATCGGCGAACTTATCAGCTCACACTTTGGCGAGGGAGGCTAGTTCCTTATTTGGTTGAAATGAGTGGTGTTATGTACCACCATTTCTCACTGCTATATTTGCTAATGATTTGAAATAAAATTAGTTGAGTAGTTTTCAAAAAAGTGGTTTAAGATACAAATTTAATAATCTAGAAATGTTAAGATATACTAACAAATCTCAAAAGGTTATGATATAATAACAAAAGTTGTAAAAGGTTAGGATATTTTAACCAATTTGACCTAAATAAATTTATATATTTTTTAGCATCCAAATAAATTTATATTTTGGTTCACTTGAACCGACCCAACTAAAAAGCCAATCCCACATTTTTCAAGTTTCGCATTTTCTTTTTTCAATTGAAAAAAAATAATCAAATGTTTTAATAAATTAAACCGACTAGAGGGTGTGTTGTTGTTGTTGTTGTGGTTTTTTTTTTTTTTTTTTGAATTTCTAAAGGATGTGTTGATTTTTTTATTTACCTTGATTTTTTTTTTACCGGATCTAAAAAAAGAAAAACCAATTAGAAGATGTTTGCGGGTGTGTATATATTAGTATTTTTCAAACAAAGACGTGTTAGATTCTTTCTTGATTTCGCTATTTTTTCTTACGCGATTCTCTATTGATTTTTTTTTTCAATTGGACCTACAAAATTAATTAAATGTGAAATTGGGTTTTTTGTTCGGTGGGTTCAAGTGAAGCGAGAACAAGTCGGTTCATGTTGCCACATCAATGCCCGAAATCTAAAATTGTTTTCCGTGTCAAAATTAAAAAAAATGTTGAAAGTTTGTGTTATTTAAAATAAAATTGAAAA
The DNA here is from genome assembly GCA_039657345.1 of Stephania japonica. Taxonomy (NCBI): domain Eukaryota; kingdom Viridiplantae; phylum Streptophyta; class Magnoliopsida; order Ranunculales; family Menispermaceae; genus Stephania; species Stephania japonica. The sequence goes on along the minus strand of CM077560.1, from coordinate 42,929,660 downwards.
TTTATGTTATTTATGCAAAAATAATGAAAGTTTAGGTTACTTTTGATGGTTAACTTTTTTTTTTTTTTTTTGTCAAACTAACTAAATTTTTAGTTACACCACGTACAACATTGATAGATGCAAATATTGAAGGAAGAAGCCAGCTACTGTAATCACTAACTTAACCAAAAAATAACACATCTCTTTGTGCGTGTACATTTTGGTGGGGTGCACATTTTGAAGTATATTGTATGGTGTGCAAATAGGTATGTGTCCAGAGGCGGCGTCAGCCTCATGATAGAGGGGGCGACCTTTATGTGTATTGTCAAAAGGAAAATGGAGTAACTTTGATATGGACACAAGTTGGGTGCAAGAGCTTCCCCTTCATTTTTGTCGAGTTGCATGTACTTACACATATCGAGACAAATTGAAGGAATGTGAATAAGTGTGTGCCTGACCTACATGTTGTAAAAAGAGTTACGCTAGCATTATATTAAAAATACATGTAATGTAATCAATCAATTAGGTGATCTAATAGTTTGGTACAGAGGTTAAGAGTAAGAGATCATGAGTTTGAACCTTAATAAGTCAAGTTGTTTATTTCTTATAACAAAATACATGTAATATACATACTAAAAATAAATATATTAAAATTTTCATAATTATTATAGAGAGTGACTAAACGGATCTTACTTTTTACTTAGAGGGCCCTATTACTTCTTCGTACCCTACTTTTTTGCATTTCGATTTTTGCTGTACAACGATTAAAACTGAGAAAAATGAAAAAATTGAGGGGTGTTGAGGTTAGGAAGGTACACTTTGAAGTGGGGTACAAGAATGACATGATTATACATTTTTTTTTCCTCAGTGTTGCATGTGTCCTCCTTGCAACTCCACCCACCTTTCTAAGTCATGTTTTTCCACTTTTAATATATAGATATCTATCTAAATTATTCTCTCAATCATCACACCCTTTATTTTGTGAAAATTTAAGTCTTCACCTCATTTTCTCTTTTTCTTAGGCTTCCTTATTGAGGCAATTTACGTAGTTGTACACTTTGGAAGCATTTATTGGTTAAGATGCCACATGGCTTCTTCTCATATGTAAATCTATATATATATATATATATATTAAAGGAATTTACGTAGTTGTACTTTTGTAATGAAATTGTTGGATTCATATGTCAATCTATATATATATATATATATATATATATATATATATATATATATATATATATAGGAATGTCTTAAGATGCCACATGGCTTCTTTTCATACTACCTTTACGCCACATCATCAATTCAAATGTCACGTCATCAACTCCAGCTCTAAATGTTTTGAGATGTCACATGGCTTCTTATCACGTTACCTTTGTGCCACGTCATCAACTCTAACGCTAATATATATATATATATTAAAAGAATGTCTTGAAATGTCACATAATTTCTTTTCAAACTACCTTTGTGCCACGTCATAAACTCCAACTCTAATGGAAATAAAGAACGTCTTCGATTGCCACGTGACACCTCCCAACAGTATTTTTTACCATTTTCATTGATTTATTGAAATTACAGTCACATTATGTAGTCGATGAAAAACCGCTATTTAAATTAATCATTTTTGTTAGTTTGTGTCTTGATGTCGTACTATGAGTTACAATATACATCAATTAATTAAAAAAATAGAAATGATTATTGGTCTCTTGGTCTCCTATTAAGAGTTACAATATGCATTAATTAATAATTAAAAAATTGAAACGATTAAATTTTCTTTAGTTTTAGATCTTCCAATATATAAAAATTGCATGTATTTTCTTATTTATTATTGTGGATTTTCTTATTATTTTCTTGCACGTGCGTGAAGTGCGGGAATCCGACTATTTTTTTATAAGAAAGAAACTAACTTTTCTTGCTACTCCAAGACTCAAGCTATTACCTTCTTGTAGCAATATCAAATGTCAAATTATTAGGTCACCCATTTATCTGATGATTTATATGTAAGTTGACTCCAATTAATTTAAAATTAAATAAGTTTGTTGCTGTTATTTGTTAGTCTATTATATATAATCTGTTTGTTTGAACTAAATGTATTTACCTCAAAATTGCATGATGTCAAACTACTAAAGTGAAAATTTCATCACAGAGCTTATCCAAAATAGAAAGTCACTGTCTCATAAGAAAACACCTCATGCCATTACTTGTAGTGTCACAATTTGGAGAAGAGAGCTGAGGGCCACATTTAGCCATTATATATAGCAAAATCGATATACACATATGCATAATTCATAGGGGGCGATGGCAGGGGCACCTGGTACTTTTAGCTCCACCAATTTTCATAAAGTCGAGCTTGGTGGCGTATCTAGGGGCGTAGAAACAAGATCCTATTTGAAGCCCTAAATTAAACACCTCCATGGCATGGATATGGACTGGGAGCAAGTAGATCTATGGCTGGTCGAATCTAAGAAATGAAAAATCCAGATTCTTCCCCTCCCAAATTGCCTATTACAGAGCCCAAGGCGATGGACTCCTCTGTCTGTCCGTCACATAACATTATTTGCAGCGTCGGTGGAGTGGTCCAAGATTACAGGGGGTTAGTATGGGGTCGTGAGAATTTGACAAGAATGTAGTTGAGTTGCCCACTCCTTAGCTATTCTTGCTATGGATATGGAAATATGTGTAGTGTGTGGAAGGAGGCTATCCCTATAGTCATCCCTTCTAATATATTGTTAGATCTCCTTTGATGAAATGAATTTGCCTGTTGGGGCTGAAATAGCTTGTAATTTCATTAAGAGCCGTTGAAGTCAAAAAATAGTCTCTAATGCAATTATAAATTATAGCTTCTTTTATTGATAAGGTGACAAACATTTACTGAATTATAAATTGAAGTTATTTATTTAAAAAGTTGATGTGGTATGTTGAGACGTGTAGATAGAAATAATAGTTTCACGTCAGATAAGTGAAACTTCATATTAAAGTATATAAGTGATGATCTCTCTTCAATTAGGATTGAGGCACCCTCCTTAGAGTAATGTTAGTATTTAATGGAGGTTTTAAAACCTTTATTAAATATGTGTGTTATTAAATGTATGTGAGAAACGTGTTCGATGACCCGTCTTTTAATTCATAAAAGAGTGTTAGCATTTAATAACATCTAACTGATAGAGGTTTTAAGCAGTCTCTATTAACAATTAACAATTAAAACACGACTTATCGAACAAGTTTCTCACATGACATCTGTAACACCCATATTTAATAAGAGTTTTGAAACCTCTATTAAAGACTAAAATTGTCCTAATTCCTCCAACAAATGATTAGAAATAGACGACATTGCATTGGAGGGGGTTCTAAATAATTTGACGTCATGCTCAAATATTTGTTTTTTTTTTTTTTTTTTTTTTTTGCGAACCATGCTCAAATATTTGTTAAATATTCTTTTTGAGTCAAAATATTTTTCGAATAGTTAGGAGATCAATTTCATATTTGGTTGCTGTTTTGTCAGTGCCAAAAATGGAAAACAAAAAGTGAAGAAAAAACATGTAAACCACACACTTAAAGATCGGACGATTTCATGTTTGGCGAAGCATGCCGTGTTATCAGTTTCAAGACATACTTTTTTCCGGTGCACTAGGGGAAAAGGAGATATTATTTGCATGAACCAAGGAGCACAAAGATTGGAGGGCACTATTCACTAATTTATTTGGGACACATGGTCCCGATTCTGTCCTTCACATGGCAAGAAGACAGAATGATATTACAAAAAAAAAAGAATCTCTTAGGACTTCTTGATGTGATTGTGTTTGTGTGATATTTTTTTGTGATTTGTTTGCAATGATGTTCCTAGCAGGCTAGCACTCAAAAAGTTACAGCAATTTATTTATACGAGGTATTATCAAGCTCAAAAGAACATCTTCAAAATTGAGGAGGGCAACAGCCTCATAAAAGGGGACTAGAACCTCGCAAAGGAGGGCAACAACCTAAAAAAAGGGTAACAAGCCCGTGAAGAGGCACAAATAAACCTAGTTTTCAAGCCCCAAACATAAGAAAAGACGTACAACAAGACTTTTAGATTTGCATGTTAACTTTGTGGATATATGTAACGGCCCAGCCCAGCGTCCAGGCTACCACTGGACCACTGGCTCCATGGGGACTCACCCACTGGCACTGGCTCCATGGGGACGCACTCCACTGGCACCGCTAGTCACAGGCAGGGTGGTACCAAGCCCTACCCCATCTGTGTCCCCCCACACGGTCTTTCACCTCCCTCGACTCAAACCTGAGTCCTAAGGGATAAAATTTTAGATTTCACGAGTCGAGTACCACTGAGCTGGGAGGACTTCCCAGGAGGTTACCCATCCTGGTACTACTCTCGCTCAGGCACGCTTAATTACAGAGTTCTGATAGGATCCGATGCCTTTGCACGGAACTAGCTCAGTGGTACAAGGTTCGCTAAACCTGGGTACTTATCCCCAGGTCTCAGGTTCGAACCTTGGGGGGCGAAAAACCACAGCTGGGGGCTGTGGATGGTGTGGGAGGGGCTGCGGTCCATGGCTCACACTGCCTGTGCGGTGCCAGAGGGGGTGCGCCCCATGGCTGGGCCGTTACATATAAAAAGGCGCCTTTTTATATCAGAGCTAAGGTTTGAGGAACCTAAAGGATAAAACGATGATGATAGTTAACTCTGATATAACCGCACTTTGAGAATTGGAGATTGAATAATAGTATAAACTTAATGAATAAATCTTAGATGTGGAAACCACAAGTGAATGATTAAAGGCTTAGTTGGGAAGTGATGTGAGGCGGGTAGATTCAGGAAATTTATATACGTGTATGTTTTGATTGTGTACTACATATTATACGCGTATATACTGAGTCTGATCCACTGCACGTTGGTTGTGCAGTTTAGGATGGACGGACAGGCTCCTACTACTCCGCCCACTACTCAGCCAGAGGTTGGAGAGACTAGTGACCATACCACTAGTGACGTGGGCGATTTGCGAGCTATGATTCGAGGGTGACGAAACGACGATTGATTCGCGAGAGCGCGAGCTATTTGCAGACGAGCTCGAATGGCGAGCGATGGAGTACATTCGAGCTCGAGGACACCAGCGATAGCAGATCTGCCGAGCGTCTTTTGTTACCACTCATACCGCATTAGCACCGGTTGTTGCTACACAGCGGTGGGTCGAGAGCGATTATAGAGAGAGTTGAGCTGTGGTGGTACCAGCGAGAGATTACGGTGGTGACACCCACCACTACTGAGAAGCGACGAGTAGGGACTTCGACGCTAGGAGTAGGATGTCAGAAGCAGCGAAGATGGTGAAGGATTTTATGAGATTTAATCCTACGTACTTCACGGGAGTCAGTGATCCTGAGGTTGCAGGACGTTGGTTGATGACTCATGACGACTACACCGGTTGTTGGAGGTACACGAGATAGATCGCGCGCATTTCGAGCTATTGTTTGAGAGGTCAGGCTGCAGTTTGGTGGACCACCTACACTGATATACATGGTACGCCAGCGACTTAGGGAGAGTTTAGACAGTTATTTTTGGATGAGTATATTCCCACAGAGGTGCAGCTACGATTGAGGGAGCAGTTCTTGGGACTACGACAGGGTAACATGTCAGTGTCACGGAGACATGGATCGATTCAGATATCTCATGATGTATGCCATGGATGTGGCTAACACGGAGAGATTACAGATTTATTATTTCATCAGGGGTCTGGATGAGAGGATTGGAGGTGTGATAGTCGCTACTGGTGCAGAGACGCTACAGATTGTTTATGATAGGGCGTTGGCTCGCGAGACATATTTACGACACCGGGGTGAGCTTAGAGACAGGGCTGGACAGAGTTCTTGGTCTGATCAGAGATCGAAGAGACAGAGAAATCAATCTAGCAATCAGGAGCAGGATTTTCGAGCACGCAGAGTTCGCTGGCAACAGGATCAAAATTTCATTAATGATCGTGATTCGAGAAACGATCAGAACGACTATGATGACGGGCAGATAGATTGGAGTCGCGAGGACGACCAGGACCAGACTAATGATCAATTCACTAATGACGATCACCAGGTGGTACATGAGATTGTACCTATACCGATACAGCAACCGAGACAGTCGTACAAACAGAATCAGGATCAGAGGGACCGGAGTTGGGGTCAGCGCTCGAAGGACCGAACGATGAGAGTCGAGACGACGACGTAAGTGTTATCGGTGCGGACAGAGAGGTCACATCAGTGTGAATTGCCGTGGAGCCTCTCCAGCGTCAGAGATTCCACAAACCGGGGAGAGAGTTCACATTATAGTACCGCCAGTCAGAGAGACGACTCGACAACATGAGTAGGGTACGTTGTTTCATTAGTCTTATTTTTTTATGCATTCGTTGCATATAGGCTGGTTAGTTTATTTTTGAACCAGCATATTCTAGTGGATGTGTTCACTAGGGTTATTGTGAGATTGTGAGTTTAATAGATGTGTTCACTAGGAGGTGGTTGTGAAACTGGTAGATGTGTTCACCAGGAGGTTGCGAAACTGGTTGATTGGTTCACCAGGAGTCCATTTACAACTGGTTGTTGTGTGATTGGTTGATGTTTTCACCAGGGACTGGTCGATGTGTTCACCAGGGACTGGTTGATATGGACTGGTTGATGAGTTCACCAGGGATTGATTTGTACACCAGGAGTGAGTGGACGACTGGTTGATCGGTTCACCAGTGGCAGATTGATTTTTCTTCACCTAGGTTGAGGTTGATTTGTTTACCAAAGTTAGAGGTTGAATAGTTCATCAAAAGTGTTAGTGGAATAGTGACTAATTAGGTTGGCTACATTTGGTTAGATTGGTTGACCTGATAGGAAATTGTATCTATGTTACAGTTCTATGAGACGAGATGTTAGTTATCTCAAATTTCGGACGAAATTTCAAATTAGTTGGGAAGAATTGTAACGGCCCAATTTTCAATAGCGATTCTTGGTGACGTCGTGCGGACGTGGACGCTAACGAGGACGTGCGTGGGTCCCACAAATGAGGCTGGAACGAGTTTGGAATAGGTATACAGTCTGTTTTGTATGCTTGTTGTGGTAAAATGAAAAAAAAAAAATATATATATATATATATATATATATATATATGTATAGTAAATTGGTGGGCGCCTAGTGACACGCGGGGTCGTGGTTGACACGCGTGGGTGGTAGTGTAGTGTGCACGCCCGAGTACGCTCGTCGGCGCGCACGACGAAATTGTAGGCGCGAAAATATAGGCGAATATATATATTTATATATATATGTATATATGTAATTTAATATATATATATATATAAATATATATTAAAATCAGAAAATAAATAAATAATAGTGAAATTACCAAAAAGGGTATTGAAGGAAAGAAGGAAAGGATAAGAACTTAGGGGCATTTTGGTCATTTTACCCAAAAATTATTGATAAACCCACCACCGACACTTATTTTCCTATTTAAAGAGAAAAAAAAAGAGAGAGATCGATGAAAAATTGAGGAAGAAGAAGAGGAGAAAGGAGGAAGAGAGAGATCGAGGGATCGGGAGCTCGTGGGATCGAGGAGAACAAGGTGAGATTTTGTTGATGTTTTGTTGTTGATGTTGTATGTCGTTGGATGATGGTGGAGGTGGCGATTTTGTGGATCAATGGTGGGGGGGAGCTCGAGAGCTCGGACGAATTGCGAGAGCAATTCGTCCGAGGAGGGAGACGACAATCGTCTCCCCAATCACCTCTCCTTCTCTTCCATGTAAAAAAAAAAGAGAAAACAGAGGCGCCGTCGCGCCTCGTTTGGGAGGAAAACGACCCAACCGGGTCGGGCCGACCCGGCCGGTCTGGGCGGGTCGGGCGACCGGTGGGCGGTTCGGCCCACTCAACTCAATTCAAAAAAAAAAAAAAAAAAAAAAAAAAAAAAAAAAAAAAAAAAAACAGTTTGGAAAAAAAAAAAAAAAAAAGAAAAAGAAAAATCTGGAAAATTCATAGAAAATTCAGATAAAATAGGAAAATTAGAAAAAATATATTTTGATCAAATAAAGGAAATTTGGGATTTTCTCGGAATGTTGACGAGATAAAGTCGGGGTTTTAGCCTCGAAAAACGAAAAATTGACATAATATATTAAATTGAAGCTAACTTAATGATAAATGGTAATAGGTATAATTCGGGTGGTAATTTGAATTGTCGAGTGTTATTGGAGCTGAGCGAGGTTTGGTTTGGGACGAGGAGTGCGATATAGGTGCGTAAACCCCAACAGAAGCACATTTGAGTATTTAATTCTTTCAATACTTGCATATACTGTTGTTGTTGCTATACATACTCATGGGGATCATGTGTTGGTCTGGTTGTCGATGGGTGTTGGATTTGTTTTCTCTATCGGAGTTTATTCGGGACGATTGTGGCACGTGATCAAGCATGCTAGATTGTAGCACGTGTACTTGCGCCGGGTGGATTGTGATCCGAGCCGCGGGGTGCACGTGTTCGGTGGGTTTGTGATTTGTTCCGGTCACCGTTAGTAGTTCGGATGTGGTTTAGACTTGATGTGCTCGATCGGGGTCATCCGAATCTACAGTAAGTATGATCTAGTATGTGAGATTGCATTCTACTTTTGTCCGTTTTATCGTAATTGTTGTGAAGCATATTGTTGGCATTATGATTATTCGTTGATCATCTTGCATGCTTGTTACCTACACATGCGGGGTTTTATGGTGCCCATACTCTTTGCATGTGTAGCTAACGTTAGTTATTGGCTTCTGAATCTGTTATTATTTACTCGATGGTTTTCTTTGGGAGTTTACTCACTGGACTCGTCACCGTATGTGTTGGGTGATTTGAGTGCAGGATTTGATATGTGAAGGGGACAAGGAGACACGTAAAGATTATCTGTGACTGAAGACGTGAACTACTCCTCTTATACGCTTGTTGATTGTATGTATGTATTTGTTTTATGCTGGGTTTGGGTTGTGAGAGTTATATTTTAGTTTGTTTATGACTTTGAAGATGACACTTGATTTATATTTATGGACTACATATTGGTATGGTTTCCACATTAGATTGATTGATATTTAGACTTGCCACAATTTGGTATCATCTAATGATTTGAGACTTCCGCTGCATAATTTAAGGATAAATGATATTAGAGGAACTAAAGCTAACAGTAAATTGATTGATTGTGGATAATTGGGCGTGGGACACAGCTGGCGGTGACGTGGTCAGTTGTGGGCTCGCGTGGCCTCCCGTGGCGGACCAATGTGGGAAAATTGGGGCCGCTACAGTAGGGCTTGGTACCACCCTGCTTGTGACTAGCGGTGCTAGTAGGGTGCGTCCCCATGGAGCCAGTGCCAATGGGTGAGTCCCCATAGAGCCAGTGGTCCAGTGGTAGCCTGGGCGCTGAGCTGGGCTGGGCTGGGCCGGGACATATAAGGCGTCTTTTATGTAATGGCCCAGCCCAGCCCAGTGCCAAGGCTACCACTGGACCACTGGCTCTATGGGGGCACACCCCACTGGCACTGGCTCCATGGGGGCCCTACCCCACTAGCATCGCTAGCCACAGGCAGGGTGGTACCAAGCCCTACCCCATCCGTGTCCCCCCACACGGTCTTTCGCCTCCCTCGACTCAAACCTGGGTCCTGAGGGATAAGATTCCAGATTTCACGAGTCGAGTACCACTGAGCTGGTTCAACACGAAGGCATCGGATCCTATCAGAACTCCGCAGTTAAGCGTGCCTGAGTGAGAGTAGTACCAGGATGGGTGACCTTCTGGGAAGTCCTCCCAGCTTAGTGGTACTCGACTCGTGAAATCTAGAATCTTATCCCTCAGGACCTATGTTTGAGTCGAGGGAGGCAAAAAATCGTGTGGGGGGACACGGATGGGGTAGGGCTTGGTACCACCCTGCCTGTGACTAGCGGTGTCAGTGGGGTAGGGCCCCCATGGAGCCAGTGCCAGTGGGGTGCGTCTCATGGAGCCAGTGGTCCAGTGGTAGCCTTGGCACTGGGCTGGGCTGTTACAATATATGTCAAAACATCTTTGATGAGGTGGACAATGCATCACTTGTTAAAGGCAAGGGTTTGCAAAGGTTGCAAATTTGAGTTATATTGAAGTAATTTATTGAAAAAATAAAGTTGTTGGGGATGCATATTTATTTTTGGGAAATCTTTAGATGTCATAAGTATTTTTTTGCAGTGGTTCGACACTCCAACGACTTCGACTTTAAGAGATGTCTCGAATTCGAGTCTCCTCGAATGCATAAACTAATAACGGGAGTGTTTTACCTTTTAGTGGGCTGACCTAGCTCGAGCATGGAGTAGTCGATTAAGTTCGGATACCAAGTAGTCTAAACAAAAAAAAATACTTTTTTAATGCGTATTTATAGCAATGGGACACAAGAGGCAAATATATAACCAACTGGCTACTCTCAGTCTCTTACACCCACTCTTACATGTAATAACTCTCTCGTGAAGCAACAAGTACTGCAAGCCTTGTTGTCTCTCTGATGTCAATCGTGCCGACTAATTTACATTCAAGCAATATTAGACCACATACAAAGAAGTGTCAGAGACGAGTGGACCGAAATATATATATTCCCACATCAGTTTACGTAAGACTTTGTTAGGGTTGCAAGTGTTGAGATGTGTGGACCGAAATAATAGTCTCACATTGGAATATATTAGTGATTGTTTTTCCTCTAATAGTACAAGGTCTTTTGAGATAAAACCCTGCACCCAAAGTTAAAGGTGGTTAAGTTGGGGACAATATCGGTACTAGCAGAGGAGATTCACGGGCTCGCGCACGCGTGTGCGACGTGGCCGTGAGGATTTAACAGCAAATGGGGCAGGGAATCCCTGTTCCTTGCGGGGCACCACCCCGATGGGGCAAGGGTTCCTCATATTTTGCTCCCCCGTAAGGCGGGGCACGGGGCAAGGCGGAGATGAGTATTGTTCTTGCCCCACGGGGATTCTCCGCCCCGCATCCCTTGCATAAAAATTTTCATTTTTCACGTTTTTACTAAAAATTGTATAATTATATATATATATATTGTATCATAAGGATATATAAAATTATATTTAAAACATCATTGAAATATATTTACCACACTAGTTTTAAAAATCTTATATATTTAATTAAGCATGATAACTTGTAACTCAATCAACATAACCATATCAAAAACATAAAAAATCACATTAATCCTTCAATTTGAGAAAAAATAGTTTCTTAAAAGAATTAATAAAGTAGTTAAGTGCAAAAACAAGCAAGGAGTGAAGATCAAAATAGACATTTTCTTATAAAATTGATGGGGCACGGGGATTTCCAGCCCCGCAAGGATTCCCGTTGCATGGGGCATGGGGCGGCAAAGTTTGCCACGCGGGGAATTTCTAGAAATAAATTCTGTCCCGCCCCGCCCCACTTGCAACCCTAAACTTCTTAAATAATTAAGGTTATAAGTGTGGATCTCTCCTCAATTAGTATCGAGGCATATAAGAGTAAAACACCCCACACCTATGAGTTAAAAGTGGTTATGTTGAGGACAATATTGATTCTAGGCTTGCTAGCAGAGATCAACAGTGTCGTGTCTCGGGCAGGCCACTTACGGATATGTGCCACAAGCACGCTGATTAACAAATAACAATTGGCCCCTCCAACGCAATTTGTTTTATCCACAAACTAGAAATCAAGATTTTGCTTAAGAGAAACTTGTAAGACCATGGTGTTTTTTTTATAATATCTTATTAATTTAAGTAATGAATAAAGTATGCCAAAAGCAACTCTGGTGAAATATACGATGCATCACGTGCCAAAAGATAAAGTTTAGAGAGGTCGTGAGTTCTAAAGAAAAATCCACTAAGCTTCATTATTGTTACCAATTTAATAGAAATTGGTATTAATGTTGGAACCTCAATGGTTCTCTTTTAAATTTATAAAAGAGTACCTTGTACCTATTATACCAGTGATGAAAGTTTAGAGGCTGGTAGGGCTATAAGATTTCGATAATTTTGTCACTCTAGCATTTCTTATCAAAGTATTATTTGTAAATCCAATGGAGCTTTTCGCGTGTTAAGACAAACAGCGTCCGTGCTTTCGTGCATCAATTTAAAAGCTGGTATTTTCTTCAAGCCTTTGAAAGCTAGTATTGGGCCCTTTCTTTGGCACCAAATTCAAGCCCATAACTTTCCCAAGTCCACTACATGATATCTAATATGGATAATATATTGCACATTTTTTTGAGGCCTTATTCTACATTTAACTGTCATTCACGTCTAACTCCGTCAAACATTGTCATAGATGAGTGGTTGATACATTTTTTACTGGGTGGGGTATGCAGTGTGATAAATTCCACATCATATCTATCCATCTATCTATCTTCTATATCTATACTATTATAATGAGGATTCTTGGGTAGTTGCTGGTGAAGCCTTTTTGGCTAAAACTCCAAGAATACCCTCATATTTTTTTACGTTAAAAGAGACAAGTTTGGGGGTTAAGAATGTCATTGGGTTAAGAATGTCATTATATACAAAAGTAAAATTACAAATGGTTAAAATCAAATCTCTTTCCCTATATCCACGTTTATCTCCTTAGTTAATGTAACCACTTTACTTTTAAAAAAAAAAAGTCTCACATATTCCAAATCAGAAAATAGTGAAGGATTTGGGAGACGATTTTTATTATTCTATCAATGTCTTTAGATTTTTATTGTTCTATCAATGCCTTTAGATTTTGAATATTCAGAGTAGTTTATGATACTTAGATCTTTAATTTTTGAAGTTAACAATATTTTGGTTTTGGTCTTCAGGTCTTTGCCACTCTGGCAAAGAAATATATATATATGTGTGTGTGTGTGTTGATAGTTTCATAATAGAATAAGTTTATTATATATTAGAATGTATAGTATAGTGCCCTATTTATAGAATGGTAGACGTTACAGAATCAGTGGAGACGTTACAGAATCAGAATAAGTGGATGCGTTACATAATTAGTGTAGACATTACAGAATCAATGTAGACGTTACAGAATATTAGTTTCCTAACATCCCCCCTCAAACTCAAGGTGGTGGCAACGGAACCACTTGAGTTTGCAAACGAATAAGATGAGGATACACAAAGTCGGCAACAATTATGCGTGGGGACACCAGATCGCGGCGAACGGATGCAAGTGATCATGGACAGAATCTTCAGATAGGTAGGCGGGACAAATAAATTTGCAACAGCGTTGCAACTAACAGGCATGACGAACATCGCGAACTATGCTCGACATCGTACAATACATGGATAACGGGCGTGACAGGCATTGCGAACTGCGCTCAAATTAGCGGACAATGCACGGACGTGACAACATAATAACTGAACATCGGAACAACGGAGTCAATGGAACGACTTACGGAGCTGAGTCGATAACAACTAACGGAACAACATAGTCGGCGGAATGACTAACGGAACAACATAGTCGGCGGAATGACTAACGGAACAACATAGTCGACGGAATGACTAACAGAACTACATAGTCAACGAAACGACTAACGGAATTGAGTCAACGAAACAACTAACGGAATTTGTGTAAACATGATAGGTGGATTGGCTGACTGAGCGACGCGGAAGAGGAAAATGAACTGGTAAAATAGACAAAAGTGTGTGAAGACGTAAAAGAGAAACAAGAGGAAATCAAAACAAGAGCATAATCGAATACAAGAACAAACACTAAGATGTATCAAGGATCGATCGTCGACTCAAAAGTCGATCGACCTTAGATTAGAAACCAAGCTCTGATACCATGATAGTTTTAGAATAGAATAAGTTTATTGTATATTAGAATGTACAGTATGATGTCCTATTTATAGAATGGTAGACGTTATAGAATCAGTGGAGGTGTTACATGATTAATGTAGATGTTACAAAATCAATGTAGACGTTATAGAATATTAGTTTCCTAACATATGTATTGCCAATTTTTTACATTGATATTCTTGTAACAACAAAATCAATGGAAGAGAGGTGACTGCAAATGGGTTTTAGAACCATAGAGTGACAATTGAAAGTGCAACTTGAAGCCAAAGAGGTATGTGAAATCCGTATAACTAAGGGACTGAAGTGTTTTTTCACGATGAGGCTTCATAGGTTCTTGAATCTGATTGACACAACCCCTATTGCGGTGTTGTAGTGTTTTTTCTATTAGGTCAATTTTTATTTGGTGCAAATATATATATGACTTCACTTGGGTATTGCAGAGGGATAATTTGGGTTATTGTTATGGGGCTTTGCCTTGGGAAATATCATACTAGGGTGGAGGGTGTTTTGCGGCTTTGAAAGGTTAGAAAAGGTCATGGAGTCCATACTTGGGGGGCGAGCTAGACATTACTTTGTCGAACTCGACAAGCAGTGCACCCGACACGACTTTAACCTTCGATAACCAAAAGCCAACGAAATGGTGGGAGTGTTTGTGTCTGTTAGGGTGATGACAATTTGGGTAATGTGGTTGGTTTTTTGAAGTTGTGGCTATATACGTACTGTTTGGAGGTGTGGCTATACATTTTCTTTTCATTTTTTTTGAATTGAAAGAGATGACGCCTATTGTATATCTCATAAAAAATACTTACAAAAGAAAACGGTTTGTTTAATCTTCTAATGTAATGATATTCCTAATTACTTTTCCTTAATCATGTGTTTAGTCCATTGATTTTTTTTATCCTCCTAGCATGGCACCATATATACGTAACTCTACGTACAACTTCTCCATATCATCTTGCATAGTCGTTACATAGTCTCTTCAGTTAGTACCTTCACCACAATATCTCACATTACCATCTCAGATTCCACATCTTTGACGACTTTGATCGCATTGGAGAAGTTGAGACAAGAAAGAGATTGTAATGGGCATATGCGTTTTTAGGAATTAAGTTGCCTTTTTTATTTCATGATTATTTGATGGTCCCATTTAACATGTTCAGTCCATTTAAATTTTTGGAGTTCTGTGAGCATATATCATGCGTGACATTTTTGGGGCCTAGGCCACATCCCTAAAAGTATGAATGTGTAGTTATAGTTTTCAATGAATTAATATTTCTAAAGATGATACACTACAAAAATTTTTTCAACTACATCTACATCTATAAAATGCCATATCCATTGATAGTCTCGAGCCTGAAAAATGAGTGAAGATTTTGCGAACACACATCCATTGGCAGCCTCAAACTTGAAAAAAGAGTGAAAAGATTTTGCGAACACAAAAAGCATTCGCCTCACGTGCGGAGCATGTGCTCACTTACTAATATATATATATATATATATTTGCTACATTTGGTAACATTTTTTTTGAAAAAAATATATCACATCTAGAATAAACATTGTGCATTGGAGAAGGCTTTTGAAGTTGAATGTCTATTTAGGCCATGTGGGATGGATATTCCCTCCACGGTGATGATGTGGCATGAATCCAAAGCCAAAATCCACATTATGCAATAGAGATGCTCTTAGTTACTATAACATTATTTATAAATATTGTTTAGGGCGTCGAAATCACAATTAAGTGAATTTAAATTCTTTTCCTGGGTTTCAAAAAAAAGAAAATTCTTTTCTTGATTAATGAAGTGTTATTTTAATGACATTAAGTCTCCATTTTGAATCTCACACCATCTCTTTGGTTACTACAACATCTTTTCTTGGTTAATAAAAGGTTGCTTCAATGCATTAAGCCTTCATTTCAAATCTTACAACATCTTTACAAGTAAATCCAAGTCCGACCCAAATTAAATCGGGTTTAGGCGAGTTCGGGCCTAAATGGGCTTGGACCTAAAAAAACTTGTCCAAGCCCTACCTATTGGTCACGGGCTTGGGCGGGTATCCAAGCCCATGAACAAGTCTAGAGCCTATGCATATGATTTATAAGTAAACATTTTTTTTTTACTTTATTGTATATTTTTTTTTATTAATCTTTTATTGTATATTTGATTTGTAAGAAATATGAGTTGATTATTGTGAATCGCAATTTTAATTGTAAAAATATTATAGAATGTTCATGTAAATTAATTTATTAACTTTTTTTAAATATTTAATAATATTGAACAAAGTGTAGGAAATCGACTAGTACAAGAAGAGAAGAAGTTAGTAGGCATGGAGACACTTCAAAGTAGTACAAGAAAAGAAGAGAAGAAGTTAGTAGGCATGGAGACACTTCAAACTAGCTAGTGATATATATTATCATTAGATTCACTCAGTCATGAACTAAGTACTCTAGTTTCCTTGTTAGATTGATTGCAGTTAAATCCTATGCAATTAAGTTAGTAATAAATAACATTAAGTTACACCCAAACGACCTAAGAGCTACATTAAAGGACTAAAAGAGTACTAGATATGGGCTAACTGATAGGGACTCAATCCCCCTTAAATAAGGTCTCAAGTTTGAGCCTGTGAATGAAAAAACTAGGTGGGGAGGCCCGCCTTTGTAAAGTCGAATAGTGCCAAGTATCGTTGATTAGTCGGTGTGGTTGTTATTGGACATCACATGAGAAACCAAAAATTGACAAATATCTAAACATAAAAACTTTTTTTTGAAGTAAAATAGAAATTTCATTAATCATTACATTCTGTAGAACAGGACGAGACATAGAATCAAATACATTGATAAAAACACATTGATTCACTAATCCTAATCGTTCATCAGAATATTCAACTGCCAAAGAGTTGATTTTGATAATCTGTGTAACGAGCCGTTACCTTAAGCACTTGATTAATGCTAATATGAATCCTAATTAACCAGAGTTAGGCTTGTGGTTAAGCCCAATTAGTTATGATTAACATGTGTGTGGATTTGTGTGTCGTATTGTGTTCGTATGGATTGTATTAGTATTTATTAATGGAAATAAAATGAATAATTGGACAAGTTATGGAACGCCTAATACCATGTGGGATCATAGGTGACAAACATGAGTCGCAGGGTAGCGTATACGCCCAAGTGTACTCGTTGGCGTGTATTACACATTTTTAGGCGTGTATATATATATCGAAATGAAAATAATAAATAAATGGTGGGACATTAGGCACCGTGAATGGATCATGAGTGGACGGGCGTGGGTCGCGAATACGGGTGCACACCGAGTGAACTCGCTGGCGTACACGAGGATCGCGTAAAGATAATCAGAATTAGGGTGGTCAATTGACCAGCGCGTTGGGTCCTGACCAACGCGCTAGCTAATCTGAAAGGATAAGCTTTAAGTAAACCTCGATATGGTTTAAAAAAAGTAAACCTCGATATGACACGATGCGTATCTCGAAACAATTAATTATTTAAATAAACACCCCAACCGCCTTACCTCTCGATAAAATGAGAGAATGAGATAAAGTGATCAATGAAGCGAACGAGATAAGAGGGAGGAAAAGGAGAGCTTGCTCGTGCGATGGAGAGCTCGAGGTAGTTGAGACCGGGTAAGGTAAGTTGTTGTTGTTGAGGTTATCGTGGTGGTTGTAGTCGTTGTTGTTGAAGTTGTGAGTTTCGGTTGGGTTGGAGTTAGTATTAGGTTGTGATTATAGTTAATAGGGATTGTTGTAAGTCCTCATTTGAGACCCTCTCTGAGGTTGTAGGGTGTTTGGATGTCGTTTGAGTCAGTTTGGAAAGATCGAAGTTGCTGGAGTTGCAGGGTGTTCTATGACCAACGCACTGGGCACTGGCCCTGGTGATCTGAACTGGATGATGTTGAGAGCAACTGAGTAACATGTGATAGCCCCAGTTCCACAACCCTAAACTGGACCCCGCTCGGCCTAGCCTTACATAGACCCCGAGTCAACCCTATCGCAGTCAACACAAGCCTAGTCAACCTTACCTTACCATTTACCATTAATTAAGCAATTTAAATTGAGTTATTCATATTATTGAGTTATCAAATTACAGCGGAAGTAACTAAACTCCAAACTAATAGAATAACCCTAAGACACACGTTGGAACAACCTAAAGTGTAGAAACCCCGCATATGTATGCCAACATCAAATAAATCCAGTCAAAGGAGAGTAACATCATAGTATACATGCCCCAAGATCTCACAAACCCATATCCCAATGTATTAAAAAACAATATCCATATAATACAATGACCTACCCAATAAGCGAGAGGAAATCACCTAGTTGTCCTCAACGTCAATCGCTTATCGTCGGTCTTTTACCCCGCCAATCATGCAGTATGACGGGGTTGCACCCACCGTCATAAAAAAGACGGTGAGTACAGAGAATAACAGTAACAACCAAGTAAAGTCTCAATAATTTCAAATGTCAAATAAACGGCTAAACGAGTATCATGCAAAAATATCATAAAAGATAATACAAGACAACAAGATAATGAATCACTGAGATATCAACGATAAATGAGTGTCGAAAGTGTGACGGCCCCAATTTCCCGAGGTCGTCCCGTGACCCACGCCCTCCGCTCGCAAGCCCAGCAGCGCCTGTCACGTCACCGGATACGTCATCACTACTGCCACGTCCGCAACTTTGTGAAGTGACGCTCCATTTAACTAATCCTACTATATTAAGTTATTTAATTCTCCTAAACATCTAGTAGGTTAGTTAATTATAGCGGAAGCATTTAATTCGTATTTCATGAGAATTTATTTAACCTAAGTAGTGGAAAACCTGAAAGTAAACACCATATATATAACTGAAACGAAGTAAACAGACATCCATATACATGTGATAAAGTTCTAAAGTCCCAAAAACCCAACAAAACAAAATATACATACTATATAGTCAAAACACGAGCTATCAACAGCAACGACCTTAGAGATAGTCGTCTAGTACCTCTTTTCCCTTACTCTTGCTCGTACCAGGATCTGTTCTTAGTTGCCCAACACATACAACAACGAGCCCAGTGAGTAAATTTCCAAGAGAAGTCTACACGATAATCATGAAAACCACAGTAACCTGAGAGACATGTGAATATGACCGTAGCAATAGGAATCATATTCCCATAGCAGGCAGCAAACAACAAGCACAACAAACCTATCGATTTCACACAGTGAAAATAAAACATCATTCAAGTAAATCCGATTCAACGACGACATTAATTTAAAACTAGATAGAGGTGTGACGGAGTCTAACAAAACTAGATCATACTTTGTAGATTCGGATGCCCCAGCTGAGCACATCAAGCTTAGACCACACCCGAATTACTAACAGTGACCGAAAACACATCACAACCCACCGGTCACATGCACCCCATAACGTGGGTAGCTATTCACCGGTTGAGCCCAGTATATGCGCTACAATCTAGCCTGCTCAATTCCGTAACACGACCATCTTGATTAACCTCTGACCATGTGAACAAATCAAACACCAACCAACACATGATCACAGTGCATAAACATGGCAACCAGATAAGTAACAAAGCGATAAATGAATAACTGAATAAACACTCATTTACATGGACAAACCACGCATGCATTAAAGTGTAACATTCTCAAGGGTTTTACGCACCTGTAAACATGCACTCCGACTTCCTCAGACCCGTCTATCCGACCCGCCTAGCTCCTCAGTGTCCGAGCTATGGTTCCCCAGTCCCTGAAGTCCTGAGACCTATTTTTGGTGTTTATTGGTTAATTAAGTGGGTTGGTTATCAATTAAGTTCGAATTCATTTTTATAAATTTTGGAGTTCTGGTATTAGCGCGTTAGGCTGGGTGATTAGCGCGCTAATTGATCTTCGTGCACTGTTTATGCACGAAGATCATCATCTTCCCCAGCGTGCCTAGCGCGCTAGTGTTCATCACCTAACGCGCTAGGTGTGCTCTGCCCAAAAATTCCAGAAACTGATTACGAATTTTTCTTGTTTCCAACACCTCAATTCATCATACAAACAATACACACACTCTAATAGCATCAAATTACTATCCAAAACACCAATTAAATAAGGTTTTCACTTAAAACTGAGAATTAAAGTGTGCATGTTTTAAAATCTGAAATCACCAAATTCACCTCAAAATTCCACAAATTTGATTCTAATTGACATGATTCATTAAAACCAACCTCAAGAACAACAAATTCAGCAAAAACAGTAATGATTTCATCCAAAAATCCGTTTTATCCTCAACCCCAAACCATGCCTTTTATCAAAAATTCACATTTAAAAGAGATACATTACCTTGGATTTTGCTATTTGATCCCCAAATCACCTATCCAAGCTCGAATTTCTCCTTCCCCAGTCCGATTTCTACCCAAAGAGCCTCCAAAATTTTGTTGAGAAATGGTCTGTTATGCATGTTAAGCACTCATCGTTGGTATTTATACTATTTGTTCAAATCTAATGTGTGCACGCATCTCGAGGACGATCTAACGCTCACTGATCACCATGTGTCACTCGAGTTCTAGACACCTTATCATGACACTACAGTCCTTGTTTCACCCTATTATGCATCTCGAGGATCATCCTATGCACCCTGATTTTCCTATCCATACTATAGGATTTTAATTAATAACTTTTTATTCACTTTTCCAACCTTAGGCTAGGCCACCTAATAAAACATAAAAATCATATGTAAGGTCACATTAGCTCTCAACTACCCGACAAACCATGTCCCGTACCCCGGCTACCCGATACCATGTATCCGATCCCCGACACCCATTTAGTGACATATACCCGACTCGTGACCTTGCCCGATATCAACGTTCACACATGCGATGTTTATATACATAAACAAAATTAATATACCCCACATCACAATATTAGGCATCACGCCATGCACAAATAGCATAAATATAACCTGGGTTCCCACATCTGGAGTCACCCAACTGTCCACGTAACGCCCGAATTAACCGCTAATCATCGTGATTAACACTAATACTCAATTAAATTAATTTGGGTCATTACAGAGAGCACAAAGTAAAAAGACATCTAAGTGTTCCAAGTCCATCAGGCTGTCATACAGAGTTCACAACTTGATTTTCAAGACAGATTCTGGACCTAAACAAACCACTTCAGACAGCTTAGGATGAGTCACTTTACTATAGCCCACACATAGTTCAACTCATGGTCAAACTACAAATCTTTAAACTACGGATTTAGGCACCTCCAAAACTCATGTAATCGCGATGGTGACAGAGATCACTAAACAGTCTCACCGCACCCGTGACCACCATTTCGCCTACTTAGACCCAAAAGACCACTCATTAAGGAATCCAAATAAAACCAAATCGATAACCCACCAAGGATATATATCACAAATGAAATTCAAGAAATCATATTTCACAAAGAAATAATGCTCAACAAGAATAACAATTAAGTAAATACATAAATGAAATAATATTAAAGCTCCCACTGGTTTTACTCACAATCACCAAGTGAAACTACACGCTCACGACTCTTACACGTCCCCAAATTGATCTCGCACGTTCGTCACCAGTCCACTAAGCACCTAACATTAGCTCATATACAATTTGATCGCGTTAGAATGTTATTTTACATTTTATTGTAATTTTCGTTAATTTTCTTCATTTTTCAAACATTACCCATTTCTACTATTTTTGGCCAATTCCTCGGGTATTGGGTCGTATTCGGACTATTTGGATACCCAAGAGAAGTCCCAAAGTTTTCAAAAATTTTCAAAAGTTTAGTCTTGTGAATAGTGCCATGTCGTGGGGGTTGACACCATGTGGCGTCACTTAAAGCGTAGGGCAGAACATAATGTGACTATTGGGGTTTTTTGCAACCCCAGCTCGCGTCGTCGTGTTCCGTACCTATTCCAACCTCTTAAGGACCTCGACACCCATTCAAAATCACTATAAAACCACATAAAACCGATCGACCAACCACTTATCCAAAACTCAAACGAAAATACACGAAATCTATGCCAAAACAACGATAACTGAACGGGGAGTCGGGATTTCACCTTCATTCGCATTGTTGTGCGCTCCTTTGATGTCGATCCACGCTCGAAACTGTTGAAACCCCCTTCTCCAGTCCGTTCTTCTAGTCGAAGAGAAAGAGATAAATGAGAGAAATGAGAGAAATGAGAGAGAGAGAAAGAAAGAGAGAGAAAGTTGACTCAATATATATATATCCATCATATTGTGGTGTTTACGTATCTCAAGTTACATCTTGTAGCCTCCAATCACACCAGCTAACTGTAACGGCCCAATTAATATTTGCCGTTATTTTATGACGTCATTACAGACATGGACGCCACCGGGGACGCTCGTGGGTCCCACAGTGAGGCTGAAGTACCGCCGTATTAGGTAAATAGTTATTTTGTTTGTTGATTTGACTAATTTGCGATGTTTATGTTAAAATAGGTTAACGACATCGCGATGTGTGTAATTATATTTTAAATTGACATGGGAGATTGTGTGATGAGTATTCGCATTGACATGCGTGTCGACGCGGGTACCGGGTAGATTAAATATGAAATTTTAAGTTGAGAGAAAAAAAATATTACATATAAAATGAATTAAATGTGATAAAATATGTAAATTGTTGGGCGCCTAGGGACACGCGGGGTCGTGGTCGACACGCGTGGGTGGTACGATAGTGTGCACGCCCGAGTACGATCGTTGGCGCGCACGACGAAATTTTAGGCGCGAAAGTATAGGCGAATATATATATTTATATATATATGTATATAAGGAATTTAATATATATATATAAATATATATATTTAAAATCAGAAAATAAATAAATAATAGTGAAATGACTAAAAAGGGTATTAGAGTGAGAAGGGAAATGGATATGGATAAGGGCTTCACCCCAAAATGTGATAAACACCACCACCGCATCACAATTTCCTCATTTTTCCCACATTTCGATCGATCGAGGAGACCGAGAGGAGAAGAGAAATCGAGAGGAAGAGGAAGAGAAATTGAGCTTGTGGTGGAGAGACCAAAGAGGTGAGTTGATGTTGTGTTGTTGTGTTGTTTTTGTTGTTGTTGTTATTGTATGTTTTTGGATGGTGGTGGTGGCGGTTTGGTGATTCGGTGGTGGCGGGTGGGTGGCGGTTTGGTGATTCGCCCCTGTCTGGCGGGTCGGGCCGACCGGTTGGCCGGTTCGGTTGGGCGAATCCGGGCCGGTGAACCGGTCCGGTTCACCTCAACTCTAAAAAAAAAAAAAAAAAAAAAAAAAAAAACAGTTCGGAAAAAAAAATCTGGAAAATTCATAGAAAATTTAGATAAAATAGGAAAAAATTAGAAAAAATATATTTTGATCAAACAAAGGAATTTTGGGATTTTCTCGGAAATGTTGGCGAGATAAAGTCGGGGTTTTAGCCTCGAAAAACGAAAAATTGACATAATATATTAAATTGAAGCTAACTTAATGATAAATGGTAATAGGTATAATTCGGGTGGTAATTTGAATTGTCGAGTGCTATTGGAGCTGAGCGAGGTTTGGTTTGGGACGAGGAGTGCGATTTGAGGTATGTAGTATCCCAATTGAACTTCACTTTAAGTATTTACCGTTTGAGTTATTTGAATTCAGTTCTATTTATTCTTTATTACATTTCATTATTGCTTTACTGGTGGTGAGTACTCTCACGATGACTTTACTGGTAGTGGAGTGTACTCCTACTGGTGTCTTTACGGTGTTGAGATCACTCCCCACCTGGTGCTTATTCGTTACGGCCATAGAGTCCACTAAATCATAGCACTTGTCTAGGTATACGCCGATGAATAGGCTACCCGGGTATGGTAGGCTTGTGTGGGTGCGTCGTGGGTCTACGCCGACCACCTGAGGGTCCAGGGCCAACCCATTAGTGTGTTTTCATGGGCCGTGCACTCGGGGAAAAACCCGAAGTATGATTTAGTTTGATTTTTATGTGCACGTACTTTGTTTCGTCACTATATTTATGCATGCGATGATCTTTCTTTTACGGTTGTCTGTATTATTTCTTTGTTCCGCATGTTTAAATTATAGTATTTAAAATTCCAAGACTTTTACTTCCGTAATTACTTGGTGAAT
This sequence comes from Stephania japonica, assembly GCA_039657345.1. NCBI lineage: Eukaryota > Viridiplantae > Streptophyta > Magnoliopsida > Ranunculales > Menispermaceae > Stephania > Stephania japonica. The sequence goes on along the minus strand of CM077560.1, from coordinate 42,905,765 downwards.
TTCCTTGGGATTACTCACTCGGTCTCGTCATCTGTCTTTTTGTGATGGCCGAGTGCGAGATCCTAGTGAGCCGGGAAAGGGCAAGCTTGAGGACTACATCGATTGATAGCTCTAGCCCTACTCGTACGTATGTTTATATTTACTCGTTTTATATTGGGTTTCGGGCTTTGAGAGATAGGTTGTATACTTTGATATTTTGAGGATCTTAGAGGATATGTATATGATGTACATTTGATATAGTTTCCACTTAGGCATTTTGCACATGAAATTCAAGTTGAATCTTTATGTTGTTAGTAAATCTTCCGCTGCGTAAATTGTGATTTAATGATATTAAAGAAACAAAAGTTAACTCATAACATTAAAGTTAACCGGAAATTGATTAATAATAGATAATTGGGCGTGGGACACAGCTGGCGGCAACGTAGACAGTTGTGGCCCGCGTGGCCTCCCGTGGCGAACCAATGTGGAAATTGGGGCCGCCACACTAACTACCCCTTGTGAGTCACTTTGTGACTCCCCCTTGTTCCTATCCTCTTTTGAACCAATAATTGGACCTATCTCGGGCGTTTCTACGCCCGGCATGCACCGCGACTCACACCGTCACGCGTGAATGGCAATACTAACGACTCGAACATATTTCCACATTAATTAATTGTTGTATTTTATTTTTTGGTCATCCACAAAAATCATTTTCCAGACCCATGTACTCGTATTTCATCCTCCCGATACCCGTTCGACACATTTTCCTAGGCGGACCCTACTCATAACTCAACATCATCATCCTGTCACACAGACATGAATTTAAATAGGTAATACACATTGTCAGATAGACATAGCATAATTTATTTGGGTCGTTACACAGCGCACTGGCCATTGCAAGCAGCGTGTTGACCAGTGTAAATAGTGAAAAATGAATTAGGAAAATGTGTATTTTCATAGGCTTTGGGTTTGGTTTAAGGGTTTGAATCAATATACATTGGAGTCGAATTGATACTAGTCGATATGACAGGTGTTCGGGCATTGGAAAACGTAATGGAACCCAGAAAGCTATCAAAACCGGAAACAAACTTAAGAAAGCTCAGAACAGGTAAGTGAGACTCGTGGTAATGCAATGTAAAGTAGTATTATTAGAGCACGTAGTGTTATGGACTAGGAATGGGGGAAATGTACCGTGATTTAACAGTTTTTACCAAATGTTTTTAGACTGAAAAATGAAATCAGAAAGAGGTTTAACGGGACATATCGGCCTGAGGTGGATTCTGTATTAGAGGGGATTAATCAACACCGCGACCCCAGTGACCTGAATTATTCTGATTGATGCTTTCTCATTTGAGCGGGCCGTTACGTCAGGCCTAGATACACTATAGAATCATATGCTGATCAACGTGTGAGTTCTACGAACGTAGTCCTTAATGACGAGAGTGTACAACTCTCTTATCTAAAATCCAAATCGAAAATGCAAATCACGGGTATAGTTGTAATTGACCGATGAAGTTGCATTCGTTTATGCATTGTTTATATTATTTCAAATGCTCTATTAGATATGCTTTGGATTCATGTTGTTATACATTATTCCTTGATATTAAATTGATAATTGATGGATTTTATAAGGTTTGCTTGTTAAGCATGTAGGAGCTCACCCACCTTAACATTTTCAGGTATTGGGAAAAGCGTTGCAACGCGGAAATGGAGAAGTTTAGGAGTTTAACATCTTCTCTTTGATGTATTGAGATTTCTTGTTATTATATTTATTATGTTGAATTGGTTTTGTAATAATCAGGGTTGGGATATGATTTTAATACCCATGTTTTATTCTGATTTTGTATATCTTGATTATTATGGAAAAAGTTTTAAGTTTTCACTGCGTTTGATTTAATGTTTATTCGATTAGTAAGATATACAAGTTGTTATCAGGAACATGAGAAAGGCTGCTGGCACTAATTAGGTCTGATCCAGTTTACCGGTGCTTAATTAGGGTTTCAGACCAATTATTGCCCTAATTAGGTTAGGGGATGCTACAAACTGCGTCTGTAACAATGAAACAATTTAATAATCAGTGACTGTTCTCTTGACAAATGTTTGGAATACAAAGAGTACACAAACATACTACAACCAAAAGAAAAATAAAACTTCCAACAATGGAAGAGAAATAAAGACTTTCAAACAAGGTAAGAAAAACACAAACTTCTAACATTGGAAGACAAATACTTATTGAAAAAGATAACTTAATAAAACTATCAATCTAGCAGCTGTATGTGTAGATCCACGCATGAGCAATAGAAACGGAAATGGACTTGAATAATGATAAATGCACACATGGATGAGGAGCAAGTGGTGTCGCCAATGATTAATTTGATAGCTGTTGTATGATTGAAACTCTTAGATCTGAATAGATCTATGTTTTACTGAAGAAAATGTATACAATAAACACTCTTACTGGAACAACCGTTGATCAAATAAGAGATCGACGGTGGTTCACGTAAGAATCATAAAGGAAATCAAAAAGAAAAATTTGGAATTTAGGGTTTCGACGTGGCGGCTCTCTAATGTAGGTGAAAAAGTAAGTAATTAAGGATGGATTCAACTCTTTAAAGTAAGCACTAGGGGTGCACATGGATTAAATCATGTCTAATTAGGGTCAATTTGTAATCTAATCCAATTATTACGGATTGAGATATTACAGTCCAATCTAGTTAAAATAATTCATCAATCCAACTCAATCTAATTTGCAAAATACAGACCTGACTGGATCAAGTTTCACGGAATAACATTTTCCAATCCAAAGATTCATGAAATCAAACTTAATCAAATGAATTACAAAAATCATACATCCCATGAATGACAAATTTACAACATACATCCCACAAATCTATATATAACATATTTCCCACATACTTGTCATGACAATAACCTTCAAAATACAAGCTCCTACATAAATAAATATGTCATCCACAAAACTGCACCATACACCCTCACAAAAGCACAAAAAAGTGTACGTTGCAACATACAACCCATAAAAAAAGCTCAAAGAATTATAAAAGAGTTAAGAATAAACAGTCTTTTAGTTATTATAGTTTAAAGTTGATAGTTTTGGTTGATATCCTCTTCAAGATACTATAGTACATATGATTAGATACGTTTATGTGTTGAAGTACTAAATAGACTATATCATATTAGATCCGTGGTTTTTTAATGTAGGAATCGTAATTCGATCCATTCCAGTCGAATTAGTGATTTTTCAATCCAATTCAGTCCAAGGGATCAAAAAAATTGATCCAATTAGTAATAATTGGTTCAAATCGGACAGGATCCGTGGATTAGTGCAATCCATGTGCACCCCTAGTAAGCACTAAATATAAAGTAAGCAAAATTTGTAATTTGCGAATTCCAATTGTGTGAACACTTGGGCCAATTAATTTTTGCATTGACATGTGTGTGGACAAAAATTGATGTGGATCTAATGGCTTCTAATTAGTGCTTGCAAAATTAACACATGAAGAGTGTGTCAAAATAGCATGACTAGAACCTCAAAAAAAAAAAAAAAAAAAGCTCGGCTAAGTGCATCCCATTGTTTACTTAGTACACCCCAATTATGTGTGGCACCCCAAATTCAAATTTCAATCTATAAATGTACCACAAATTTTTACTGAAACACCCCTTCATTCAAACTGAAAACTCAACTTCAAAACCTTAGTCGAGACATCTATTTTAGATTTGGCGACACATGACCGAGACTCATCCTCTAAGCTCGGTGTTATCCAATTGAACCTCATTTGTGAGATTTAGTTGACAAATGCCGACCTAAATGTTCGATGGGTTCCGACCGACTCTCCAATTAAAGGTTCGACAGGCGTGTCGACTCTCCAACTAGAGGTTCGGTAGGCTCTAACCGACTATTCAACAAAAGATTCGAACCTGCAAGACTGAACCTGTAGCGGCCCCAATTTCCACATTGGTGCCACGCGGGCCCACAACTGTCCACGTCACCACCAGCTGTGTCCCACGCCCAATTATCCATTATTAATCAATTTCCGATTAACTTTGATGTTATGAGTTAACTTTTGTTCCTTTAATATCATTTAACCACAATTTACGCAGCGGAAGATTTACTAACAACGTAAAGATTCAACATGTATATTATGAGCAAAATGCCTAAGTGGAAACCATACCAACTGTACATCATATACATATCATCTAAGATCCTCAAAATATCAAAATATACAACGTATCTCTCAAGCCCCAAACCCAGCATAAAACGAGTAAATATAAACATACGTACGAGAAGGGCTAGAGCTGTCAATCAATGTAGTCCTCAAGCTTGCCCTTTCCCCGACTTGTACTAGGATCTGCACTCAGCCATCACAAAAAGACAGATGACGAGTCCAGAGTAAGTAATCCCAAGGAAATTCACCAAGTAATTACGGAAGTAAAAGTACTAGAATTTAAAATACTATAATTAAACATACGGAACAAAAGAATACAGACAACTGTAAAAGGATCATCGCATGCATAAATATAGTAATGAAACAAAGTACGTGCACAGTAAAATCAGACCAAGTCATACTTCGGGTTTTTCCCCAGGCACAGCCCGTGAAAACACCTCTATCGGGTGACCCTGGACCCTCTAGGTGGTCAGCGTACATCCACGACGCACCCACACTAGCCTACCATACCCGAACAGCCTATTCACCGACGTATGCCTAGACAAGTGCTATGACTTAGTGGACTCTATGGCCGTAACGAATAAGCACAAGGTGGGGAGTGATCTCAACACCGTAAAGACACCAGGTAGGAGTAACTCCACTACCGTAAAGTCACCAGGTGAGAGTACTCAACCACCGTAAAGCAATAATGAAATGGAGTAAAGAATAAATAGAACTGAATTCAAATAAATCAAACGGTAAATACTAAAGTGAAGTTCAATTGGGATACAACACACCTCAATCCGCACTCCGCGTCCCGAAAACCAAACCCCAGCTCAGCTCCAATAACACCCGACAATTCAAATTATCACCCGAATTATACCTATTACCAATTATCATTAAATTAGCTTCAATTTAATATATTATGTCAATTTTTTCATTTTTCGAGGCTAAAACCTCGACTATATCTCGCCAACATTTCCAAGAAAATCCTAAATTTCCTTTATTTGATCAAAATATAATTTTTCTAAAATTTTCCTATTTTATCTGAATTTTCTATTAATTTTTCAGATTTTTTTTTCAAAATTGTTTTTTTTTTAATTAATTAGGGACGGTTCGGTCGAACCGGGTTCGGCTCAACCGAGCCGAACCGACCCCTTCTTCTTCGTTGAACAGAGCCATTTGGCTCTGTTCCAACAAATTTTTTTTTCATGAATCAAGAGAGGGAGAGGGAGGGAGAGGGAGACGACATGGGTGTCGTCTCCTCTCTCGACGAATCGCTTTTTGGTCGTCCGAGTTCCTAAGCTCCACCCCGCCACCACCGATCCACCACACCATCACACCCACCAACACATACAACAACAACAACAACAACAAAAACAACACAACACATCAACGCACCTCACCTCCTTCGCCTCTCCACCACAAGCTCAATCTCTCTTCCTCTTTCTCTCGATTTCTCCTCTTCCTCCTCGTTCTTCTTTTCTATTTTTCTCAAAATGTGAGAAAATGGTGGTGACGGTGGTGTTTATCAAATTTTTGGGGTGAAATGACCACTATTCTTTACAAAGTTCATGCCCTTTTTGGTCATTTCACTATTATTTATTTATTTTCTGATTTTTAATATATATATTTATATATATATATATATTAAATTCCTTATATACATATATATATATATATACTTACCTATACTTTCGCGCCTAAAATTTCGTCGTGCGTGCCAATGAGCGTACTCGGGCATGCACACTAACGTACCACCCACACGTGTCGACCACGACCCCACGTTTTACTAGGCGCCCACCAATTTACGTATTTTATCACATTTAATCCATTTAATATGTGTAATATTTTTCTCAACGTAAAATTTCGTCTTTAATCTACCTGGTACCCGCGTCGACACGCATATCGATGCGAATACTCATCACACAATCTCACACGTCAATTTAAAATATAATTACTCAAATCGTGATGTCGTTAACCTATTTTAACATAAACATCGCAAAATTAACCAAAACAATACACAAAATACTATTTACCTAATCCGGACGCACTCCAGCCTCGCTGTGGAACCCACGAACGTCCACGCTGGCGTCCACGTCTGTAATGACGTCATAAAATAACGGCAAAAATTAATTGGGCCGTTACAGAACCACTCGATGTTGCCTACAAATCACAAGAAGAGAGTGTACTAAGAGATGATGATGAGATGCACAAAACGAAAGGAAAGTCTAGTGGGGTGCATTAATCACAGTGACGGGCATAAGGGTCATTTTGTAGTAGAATTGACTTTTTTTTAAGTTTGGATTTTTCTGGGGTGCACTTAGCAGATTTAAAAAAAATTAACATCACCAAACGATAAGGAAGAGTGTTCACCAAAAAGTTATCTTACCTAACAATTTGATATGTACCTTTTTTATAACCAATTTGATATATACTTAGTCAGTTACGTGTATCACAAAATCTTAATTGATGGAATTCTTCCGTAGTTGCAAAAGCTACATTAAAAGATTAAAAAACATGTTAATGCCTCTTAGGTGATATGGTAAAGACATCACTTGCTAAAAATGCAAGACCTAGTGAGATTGTGGTTTAATTTCCACTAAAGTAAAAAAAAAGAAAGATTAAAAAACATACTCCTACTTAGGAATGCAGGTGGGGCGTAAAATCCTCATTCCACGCGGGGATTCCTTGATGGGGTGGATAATTTTTGCCAACTAGCCCCCACGGGCGAGGGATGGAAGGAATTTCACCCCGTCATCCGAGGCAGGGCAGGAGCGATATTACCCCTCCCCATTCATAGGTATTTTCCCGCCCTGCCTTGTGGGGATTTCTAAATATTCTTAATGAAAATTGCATCAAAATCATTAGATCTTATAATAGGGTTACAAGTAGGGCAGGGCAGGGCGGGGTGGGGATTGAAGATATCGTCCCTACATCCGCGGGGTGGGGATTTATCCTCGAAAATTTTTCGAAGGGTAAACTTTGCCGCCCTACGCCTCACCTTGCCAGATTTCCCACGGGGCACAAGGATCCTACTAATTTTATATAAGTGCATGTTTTGATACTCAATCTTTGGTCTTTTTTTATATCATTATTTGGTGCACATACAACGTGTTTCTACCTAAGTACTACTAGTTTCCAATTTTATATGATTAGTTAGAATAAGTCAATCATACTTATAAACAATTGATTATCTGTCAAGTAGAATTTTTAATCAGTTGTATGTTAATGGTATCTCAAGGTGGAGACTTGTATTGTTTTTTTAAAGAAACTTATATTATGTAAAGAAATATAACCATAAAAATAACATATAACTATATCTATGTGACATTCTCAAAATAAAAATCCTTATGACATTTATAATTAGATCTAATTCTAAACATAATGTAACCTTCGTATTCTGAATTAATAAAGAACATTTATTTAATCATATATAATTTTTATCATAACATTGATAAATTATGGCTGAATTAATATATAAATAGTATTTCTTACTTGAATTAATTTAATTACTTCTATAGTTGACTAAAAAAACTTTATTATATACAAATAATTAGTTAAAAAAAATAGTTGGTTTAAGTGGTAATGGGTTCAACTTCCCTTAAGTAAGGTCTTAAGTTCAAGTCTCGTAGATGAAAACAATTAAATTCAAAGGGTTGCCCCTTATTTGAGAATTAGGATCCGATGACAATGCTAAGATTATAGATACATAGTTCAAACTCCAATAGGGACAAGTTGTTTCCTTAATTTTGTTTCTTATAAAAAAAATGAATTCAAAGGGCCAGGCCACCTATTAGTTGAGAATTGAGATCCAATGACAATGTCTAATAATGTGTATTAGGCAGTGCGATTGACAATATTAGATACTATTGCCACATAAGAAACTAAATAAAAAATAAACTATATAATTATTTAATTTATGACATCTAAATGTATTGTCTTATATTAATAAATCATGAAAATTAATCGAAACTATTTAATTAGAATGATTTGCAAATACATTTAATATTCAATTTTTAAGACTATAGTATGTATTATGTATTTAATAATTAGCTATTGTATTAGATTTAAAATTATAGCATATTATAATAAAATATTTAGTAGGGTAGATTTGGTTATAATTATATATTTTGTAGTAGTGTATCATTTACTATGTTAATCGCAAATATAAAGTATATATTTCATATTACATCTATAAAGTATATATAATAATTTAGTTTTAATAAAAATTTAGTTAGATTAAATTCAACTTTATTTTGAAAATGTTGTCTTCGTTAAGTTAAAAATTAGTATTAGATAGTAAATCGAATGCATATGATTTTTTAAAAACTTAATGCAAAATAAGGAATAAATATAATTCACAACATATTCGTAACATTTTTTTTAAAATGAATTCCACGTGGGGCAAGGTATGGGATGGGTTACGGGCCGGGGAAATGGGGATTCCCCGTGGGGCGAGGTACGGGGTGGGGCGACGGGAAAACCCAGTGGAGAAGGGTAATCTCAGTCCTCGCCCCGCCCCCGTTATGTGGGGCGAACTTTCGCCCTATGCCCTGCTCCTGTGGGGGCAAAAATGGGGGAATCCCCGCCTCACCGGTGCGGGTCTCACGGGGACGCGATTTCTCACCCCACTTGCAACCCTATCTTAGATTTTTTTTGTATGGTGAATGTTTCTCATAAAATTTGAAAATAGCCTTAGAGTTGTGAATAATGAGTTTTTAAGAATTTTAATTTTGTATGTATAATTTTAATTTTGTTATGTGAACAAGTGATAAGGGTGGGGAATCACTGTGGGATTGGAATTCTCGCTAGATGGAGAATGAGGATCAAAATTTCTCCAATGAGAAATTTCAAGTGAGGAATCCCTGTCTCGCCATAAGTGGGGATGGGATGGAGATTGCAATATCTGCCCCTAACCTGCCCACCTACATTCCTACTCTTACCTTACCAATAGGGTTGTTGTAGAATGACACGTGTTCTTCTTCCCTTAATAAGATGGCTCGAGTTGAAATCCTTTTTTTTTTTACTTAGAATGAAAATTTTTGAAAACTCTTTAGCTAGCGGTTAAAAGTTAAAACTATTTAACTAGAGATGACCGCCGTTGTCGCCCGTACCTTAACTCGAGGAAAATTGTGCGTCTCATGTTTTGCGGTCTCCTTTACCAGAGTGAACATCCTCACCAAAGCAGATATCAACACCGAGAAGCCAAAAACCAACCACAGCCGTAGATCTAATCACCCACCCCAATCATCCACACCATACGCAACGCACGTGGCAGTTAATCGTCGCTCAGATAAACACTTCCCGCATCTTGGACCACCCGAACATCACTCCGTCACAGAAGCCAAAAAGCAGTCATAGAAAACCAAAAAAAAAATGAACCTCTCGAGGTCTTCAGTCTTCTCAAAATCGCCCCAAATCGCAATCTCCCCAAAAATGTACGATTAGCTCTCTCTCTCTCTCTCTCTCGATCGACCAACTCGACCAATTTGTTCATCGATTTCCCCAATTCGTTCAATCCAAGAACCCTAATCGACCAATCGAGTTTCGATTTTCATGGCAGCGCTAGCGCCGGGGTTTAGGTTCCATCCGACCGACGAAGAGCTGATCAGTTACTATCTCAAGCGGAAGATATGCAGGAAGCCCTTCAAATTCGACACGATTTCCGAGATCGACATCTACAAGTACGAGCCGTGGGTTCTACCAGGTTAGGGTTCTGGAATTGAATTGCTTAGTTTGATCGATCGATCGATCGATCGATGTTCTTCTGTGTTTGCGTGATTGATTTTTGGTGGTTCTAGGGTTGTCACTGTTGATGAGTAGGGATTTGGAGTGGTACTTCTTCAGTGCCCTAGATAGGAAGTACGGGAACGGGAGTAGGACTAACAGGGCGACCAGCGAGGGGTACTGGAAGACGACGGGGAAGGACCGGTCGGTGCGGTCGATACGGCGGGGCGATCTGGTGGTCGGGATGAAGAAAACGCTGGTGTATCACAAGGGGCGGGCACCGCGGGGGGAGCGGACGAATTGGGTGATGCATGAGTACAGGATCGTGGACGAGGCGCTGGAGAGAGGTGGAGTTGTTCAGGTAGAGGAGCGGAGTTTTGTATTTTGAAGAATGTGTGGAGGAATTGTGTTCAAATTGATTGATTGATGCCATTTTTTTGTGTTTTTGTGGGGAAGGATGGTGTTGTGCTATGTAGGGTTTTTCAGAAGAGTGGGTCTGGACCGAAGAATGGTGAGCAGTACGGCGCTCCCTTCATTGAGGAAGAGTGGGAAGACGGCGAAGAAGAGAAGGTGTTTGTTCCAAATGGGGATGCTGAGGAGAATCTTCATCAAGTGGTCAATGCACAAGAATATGATCAGCACCAGAATGATGACGACCTGGAAACCGTATGGATTCATTTCTTGTTAATTCTTAATTCGGCTTCATGATTTTCTAACTTGCTTTACAAATTGTTCTCTGATTATTGCACTCGATATTATTGTTATAGTGGCCCATCAAAGAATTAAAGAAAATCGAACAATTAGCTCATTGAATGCTTGTGCAAGGAAAATTTATCAATGCAACATCGATCGAAGATTTTCCCTTGTCAGTTTTTTCTTGGTCTCCACTTTTCCACAATTCTTTGATATTATAGTCACTGTGATTGTTTATTCAGACCAATCAAATTAATACTCTAATCCTATGCTATGCTTGTCTCAAGTGGAGTTGTTTTACTAGTAGCCAATGCCTGCTATATCACTCTATGTAAAATCATGTAAGCGGCATGAGCTTCTGTGTGTCCCATTAATTTGTTGCAACTACCAGAATGATTAAGGAATTCTTCTATCGTGTTGGAGAAATTTGTATTCTGTAAAGTAGAAGAAGTAGAATATAGATGCTTAGATGCTGATGACAAAAACTATCTGTTGAACTTGTGAGATGTGAGTATTTGTCAAATGAGCTGTCTTGGATGATTGAGGGGGCAATGAGCTGTTCTGTTATAATCCTAAGATGAACCATCTTTAGATGTTTATGATCACTCATCCACATAAACGGTCATATTGAGGTTGATATTACAGGTATAATCTATGTTACCTGGACTCGAGTGCAGGTGTCGGGTGAGGGTATGAGTCTAAAGGTCGGACCCACCTACTCTCTAATTTTAGGATACGGCGACTCGACAAAAACAATCTAAAAACTTGAGACACACATGCTTATATATGTTATTACATATATATAATAGCTTATATACCCATATTTTTTTTCTCATTTTTCATTTCACATTCTACGCTAGAAAGTTTTTGTTATTTTTTTTCTTTCTTCTCTTGCATTATGAATCTTTTTATACAACGAACTCTATAAATGGAGTATCCATGTCTTTTTTAAGTGTCGGACTCATTTCAAGTGTCCGACATGGGTACTGTGGGTTAGAGTGAAGGGTTCGGGTAACATAGGGTATAATTAAGGATTGATGTAAGAAGTGGAGGGTCCAACATGTGTGAAATTTGCACGGAATATCTATGTTAAACTAAAATGAAAATTATATCTATTCTTGATTAGGCCAAGTATGCTTCATAGAAGTGGATGTTGGGCGGTAAAAAAAGAACGCAAATGTGAAATGAATGTGCCATAGGCAATGATGGATGTGATGAATTTTTTAAATGTACAATAAGAAATATAAAGTTTCAAAGAACAATAGAGGTGACACCAATAGATGCAAAGATTTGGAAGGGCTGTTGTGGTGGTTTGGATATCCAAATATGGTTTGCTAATGCTCAAGTTAGAAAACTCGACATAAGAGAAATTGAAAGACTTTGACTATATAGAGTGGACCTATGTTATCGTCTAACTTCAAGGTTGAAGGACATGACTAAAAATGTCAAAAATCTTGGACACAAGACACTTGGACACGGCATAAAAACATATGTATGTGTTAATATGTATTTTTTTTTTATGAAATTAAACAAATGAAATCCTTGTCTAAATTAGTCTATTTTCTTAACAAAGAATAAGATCGAATTTTGATTTCAATTAACTAACATTTTTTTTCGAGAACCAATTAACTATTTATATGATTGTCAATTAGTTTAAGATAGGCATCTTATCATGGTGTTTACGTAATGTGAAGCCAAGTGTATGTTTAACATGGTATAAAATAATAGTAAAATGTTTAGAATGGACTTAAGTGGATGTGTATGAGTGAGTTGAAGCAATGTCAATTAGTATAATTGCATGACATGGTACCAACACCATACTTTAAAATTTTATATATTATCTCCAAAATTGATGTTGTTTTAGTGGATGAAACAAGAGATTGAGTGAAAAGGAAATTAAAACTTTGGTAGAATGTGTTATAATCTAAAAGCTTTAAGTTGAGTAGGACAAAGAGCGAATGCATCGTGAGTTTATGAATTCTAGACATCAAGATGGAGTGGTAAAATTAAGGGAAGTAGACGTTCCTTAGATGAACCACTTTAGCTATTTAGGATCGAGCATGTGGAATAATGGTAATATTGAGAATGTTGTTACGCATAGAATTCTGGCTGGATAAAAGAAGTAGAGTACAACAAATGTGATATTTGATTGAAATGCCCCTACCAAGCTAAAAGGAAAATTTTATAAAATTGCAATTAGTCCTATCATGATTTTTGGAAGTGAGTGTAGGGCGGTAAAGAAACTACAAATACATAAAATGAATATAGCTTTTATGAGGATGCTCAAGTGGATGTGTGGTAAAACTCATAAAGATGAAATAAAATATATAGAAATTCAAAGAAAAGTAGGAGTTGCACCAATTGATGCAAAGATTAGGGAATGACGATTGCATTGGTTTAGAGTCTTTAGACACCTCCATAGATGGTCTAGTAGCCTACAAATACCCCAGTTAGAATACTCGACTCCCTATAAAATGAAGACATTCAACGATATAGGGTAGATTATAGCTAACGTGGGACACATTGATCAGGAAGGATTTGGAAAGTAGACCATCAATTGTACCAAATGGATACTTAAAAAAAATTCCACTAAATCAAGCGCAATGAAAGAGTTTGATTTATATAACGAGCCTCAACTAATTTGGGATCAAGGCTTTGCTGTTGCCTCCAAAGTTGCTCATATCCCTGTTCTCTTTCTTACGCACGACAACCTCTCTCTCTCTCTCTCTCTCTGATCCTTGAGCCCTCTCCTCTCTCTTCTATGTTTTGAACCTTTTGATCACTTAGCTTTAGTAATAGTGAAGCAAAGAAAAGGAGTTAAAGAAATGTTTTTCTACTTTTGGGAGCAGTCGTGCTCTACGCCAAAGTTTTTGGTGCAATGCAGATTTCGTGTTCATATCCGTGTTAGGCTAACAGCTCGTGTCAGGACATGTACTCCAACCCAAATTGACAAGTCGTGGGCCCCTTGTTAACATAGAGGTGTACTTAAGATCATAGTACTGAAAAATTCCCTAAACTTCAAAATTCCCTGAATTTTTGTTAGAATTTTGATCTAAAATAGAGTTTGAGTTAGTATTCATTAAAGATTGAAACTTTCATAAAGTTGAAGGCTTTGATTGGGTCTGTCCAATCTGAATTATGGGGGGATGGTTGTGTGTGTTTAAATTCTGTTATATAATTAGATTATTAGGAGATCAGGGATGTTAGAGTCTTATATAAATTTGAGTTTGGGTGTGATTTGGTTTAGGATTCCTAATTAGGAGTCAAATTTGTTGTGTTTAGTTGGTGGCTTCAACTTCAAACTCATTGTTTCTATTTTTTTGTTAATAGCGATATTTGACTTAGTGTCAAATTGAGAGTTTCTATTGGTGTACTATAGGAATGGAGCCAAATTGGAAGTTTCTATTTGTGTTATGAAATTACTTTAGTTCAAGTTAGAGTTTTATAAATAGGTGTATCGTGTGGTCAATGCAAGGCATGTGGTGTTAGGGCGTTTCAAGCAAGCTGTGAGATGGTGAGATCTTGTTGGGGTTTCTTTTTGGGTTTAGAGGAGGTTATTTCTTTTATGCTCTAAGCTATTGATAGTGAAATACCTTGTTTCTTGCCCGTGTTTTTTTCCCTGATTTTGGGGGTTTTCCATTTAACTTTGTGTGTTCTTGTTTTTCTCTTTGTTTGTTTCTTTTGGGTGTTAATTTGTGTGACTGTGACCCTGGGTATTTTGTTTTGACAAAAAAAAATCTTGAGCATTTTGCAGTAATTTGTCGCAACAAACTTGTATTAGAGCCAAGATTCAGATATGAGAGGGTTACACCATTAAAGTGAAGTTTTTTAGAGATGTTGAAATACACAAGTGCGATGAAGTTCGATGTGGAGAGTTACGACGGGAAGCTTAGCTTTGGCTTGTGACAAATTCAAGGTAAAGATTTGTTGATTCAATCTGGACTACGTCAAGCTTTGATGGGTCATGAGAAGGAAAGTAATGAGGATTGAGAAGAGTTGGATTTGAGAGCAGCAAGCATCATAGGACTCAATTTGGCAAAAGAATGTTCTTTCAAACATGAGGAATATTTCTTCGACGAAAGGTCCTTTGAAAAAAATTGGAGATTGCATATGACGAAAGAGTATGTCAAATCGATCCAACCTTGAGGAGCGGTACCATCACCTGAAGATGGATGAAGGTACAAACATTACCGATCGTTTGAGTGCTTTAGAAGATACTGACTCTGAACTAGAGGAATTGGGAGAGCACATCAGAGATGAGGATCAAGCGCTCAAGTTCATTTAGTTACTTTCATATTCGTTCAAGCACGTGAGACCCACATTATTGTAAAAAAAGGAACCATCTGTTTAGCATAGGTCGTTACCATGCTAATACTTAATATCAGAAGAGAGATGTTGAAGGGTGAAAGCAAACAGGTCATCTGAAAACTCTGATTTGGTAATTACTGGGAAGGGTCAAGAACTTGAGCTTTCAGTATTTCCTATACGTATGATCATCACATGACAATCAATCAAGACACACAATAGTCTTAATTCATTATAGTTTCCAGTATAAAGACTGGCTAGGGACATTTAAGATATTTCAGTAAATGTCTATAGATCTTATTATAATGTAAACATGCCAACCTATTACAATAAACATCAAATGAAATCCTCTATTTTATTAACCAAAATAGTAATAGAAACAATGTTCATAAATTGATCTAGGGCACATAGCCCCAAACACTTCACCCTTCATGGCATTACTAGAGTCCAAGTTAGAGTTCTACTTCTATAAATAGGTGTATTGTGCGGTCAAGGGAAGCATAGGGTTGGGAATTGAGTTTTTGGATGAACTGTTGCCTTCACCCATCATCTTCTTCTCAGATATTTACATGGTAGTGACCTCTGCTAAGCTGATGGTTTCCTTCCCGTACGTCGGTGTTGGCTCCATGTACTTGAATGAAGGTGAAAGTGACTAGATGAGTTTGAACTCCTGATCATCATCTTTGATGTGCTCTCCCAAGTCCTCAAGTTCTGAGACAATCTCGTTCAGAACACTAGAATGATCAGTGATACTTATACCTTCATCCATCTCAGGTGATGGTACTACTCCCTTAGGTACAATTGATTTGATATGCTTGTCGTTATATACACTCACCAATTTTTCCAAAGACCTATCGTGAAGAAATATTCATCATGTTCGAAAGAGCATTATTTACCAAATTGAGTCTTATGACTTTTACTGCTTTCAAATCCAACTCTTTCCAATTCTCAAACTTTCCTTCCCACTACCTTTCAAAGCCCGTCATAGCCCATATTGAATCAAAAGATCTTGACTTGAATTTTCCACGAGCCAAAGTTCATCTTCTCGTCAAACATCTCTACGTCGTACGTCATCGCACTTATGTACTGAGACATATTTGAAAACTTCACATTAATGGTGTGACCCCCTCAGATCTAAATCTTGTCTCTGATGCCAGATTGTTGTAACCAATCATGACGGAATTTCCAAGATCTTTGTCACACAGATTAACACCTAAATCAAACTAACACTAAAAAACAAAAACACAGAGAGTTACGTGGAAAACCCTAAAATCAGGAAAAAAACCACGGGCAAGAAACAAGGTATTTCACTATCAATAGTTTATTGCACAAAGGAAAACCCTCCCCTATCTAAACCTAGAAAGTAGAAACCCCAAGAACAAGATTTCTCAAATCCAAGTGCACAAAAGGCTCAATTTCTAACACTATGCTTCCCTTGATCGCACAATACACCTCTTTATAGAACTCCAACTTGGACTCCAAGTAATTCTAATACACAAATAGAAACTTCCAATTTGACACTTTCTTTTTTACACCAATAGAAACTCCCAATTAGACATCAATTTAAATTATTGATATTAACAAAAGATAGAAACAATGAGTTTGAAGCCACCAACTCAAACATTCACTAATTCTTCAAAAACTACAATTTTCTATTTAATTAAAAGTATGGTTTTTAATGGAAGAATTTGATAAGACTAAGGTATATCTATGAAAGCTGCTAGGCTTCTTGGTTAGTAAACCAACGTTTAACTCCATTTAAGGCTTGGTAATTCTCTGGTTTCTATTATTTTGTCAATAGGATGATTTAGGCCATAAATATCTTCGTAATCTTTTAAAGAAATCCAAGTTAGAACCTAACACTTTCAAATTTCTTTTCTGGCACTAGGCCAAACATTTGCAGGTGTTAGTATTCTTCATCAATGTTCTTTCATTTTCCCCTTTTTTTTGAGCACATTCATTTTATTTCTTGTTGGGGGTGATCTTGTCTTTTGTCCCTCACATGCCTTCAAAAATGTACTTAAAGTACCAAAGGATGATAGAAAATCACCATCAAACTCCCTATTCCAATGCATCTTTCCCTCCCTCTCTCTCCAATCTCCAATCGTGGAAGGAGCTTTACTCTCAAACAAGTTGTTATCTTTTATCTTTGATTTCTTTGTTCTTCTTTTTTCATCGTAGCTTTTGCGGATTAAACTCAAGGAAATTCTTGGAAGATGCTCAAATGGAGTGACTACATGGAAAAGAACTCGTGATTTTGTTTTTCTTTATGTCAATATGATTTATTTACTGCTGGTTAGTTCCCCTATAGTGTTGAACCAATGTTCTGTCGAGAAAGTCCCACAAGATGAATTTAAGGAACTCCCTCTTTTATTCCCGCTAATGATGCAAGAATATACAAGTATGAGGGCATAGATACACTAGCTAATCTCCTATTGCTTTGTAAATGATCAATATGGAATAGTTTTCTTTTTCTTTTGAAATTATGTACTATACAGGTTCTAAATGTTTCATTGCTAAATTTAAATTAAAGTTTTTTTTTTTTTAATATATAATATATATCGATATGAAGTGTTTAATATTGACTTCCTCTTCTGTTTTATGGACTTTTATCCTGTACGTAATCTTCAACATAGACTAACTTATGAATCTATGATTATTTATAAGGATGGTTTTTAACAATATATATCCTTCTCCCTTAAATTGTTCATCCAAACTATCAGAGTCTATAGTAATGCCACCACGGATATTAACAAAACAAAAATATCCGTCTTCAGTTAATTTGAAAACTACTTTGATGTCTCATATTTTTATTTAAAGAAACTTGTTTGATTTGGTCAGACATTTTTGCTTTTATTTTTATCTATTTTTTGCTTTTCATTAATTCTGGATATAATAGCTTTCAAGAAATACTGATCAAATAAATAATGCGCGAGATTTGTTATTTTTTAAAAACTTTTGTATCTTTATTCGACCAAGATGGTTAGTTATCTAAATGTAAGTTAAATTTTCCTTTTTGTGGATTTTGACCCATATAGACTCTTCTACTCATTATTTAATGGAAAAAGTTAATGTGTCTTAGTTGGGATATGCACATGCGACACACACCAGCTCAGCCTCCCTTGATTCACTCCAATCGCAAGCATCTCAAGGCGTGTGGAGGGTGGATGAGCAGGTGCCTGTCGCACTTGTGTATCCCATCTAGGGCACAATACCATTCTCCTTATTTAATAATGTGCAATAATCTAAATCATTAATTTGAAGTTTTGAATCCTTGCTCAATTTCCAAGCTTTTAAACAAATTGATTTTAGTGCAATAGTCTTTGATTTAGATGGAATTTCCCTAGCACTCTTCCTCTTATGTTTTGATGAGCAATTAATAATCTTAGATGTTTCTGTCACATAGATTATGAGTTGTATGACTTTCATCCAAAAACATCTTTCAGCTTCTGCTTGGAACATGATCTTCTGTAACATTCCTTTGAGAATAGCAATTAGATTTTTGCCAGAATTGAGGTCCAATCAAAACGGATTTTCTTGTTATTCTTTTCTTAAACCAACATAATTTTTTACTTGTTATTTGACAGAATTGGGAAGATGGTCTATTAATGTAAGTTAAATTTTCCTTTTTGTCGATTTTGACCCATATAGACTATTCTACTCATTATTTAATGGAAAAAGTTAATGTGTCTTAGTTGGGATATGCACATGCGACACACACCAGCTCATCCTCCCTTGATTCATTCCAACCGCAAGCATCTCGAGGCGTGTGGAGGGTGGATGAGCAGGTGCCTGTTGCACTTGTGTATCCCATCTAGGGCACAATACCATTCTCCTTATTTAATAATGTGCAATAATCTAAATCATTAATTTGAAGTTTTGAATCCTTGCTCAATTTCCAAGCTTTTAAACAAATTGATTTTGGTGCAATAGTCTTTGATTTAGATGGAATTTCCCTAGCACTCTTCCTCTTATGTTTTGATGAGCAATTAAGAATCTTAGATGTTTCTGTCACATAGATTATGAGTTGTATGACTTTCATCCAAAAACATCTTTCAGCTTCTGCTTGGAACATAATCTTCTGTAACATTCCTTTGAGAATAGCAATTAGATTTTTGCCAGAATTGAGGTCCAATCAAAACGGCTTTTCTTGTTATTCTTTTCTTAAACTAACATAATTTTTTAATTGTTATTTGACAGAATTGGGAAGATGGTCTATTTCTATTTTGCATTTGATTACTTGTGTTCATGGATCAAATGGCATTTTTGTCCATTACATAAAAACTTGAATGATTTGTGATCCCAACTCGCATTTGGCAATCTGTAATAATTAGGATAGATCCCATTTTGTTTTGGCCGTTGAGTTTTTGTGGAATTTAAGTACACTCTTTTGACTAAATGTTTCTTTAAGATTTTGTGGTACTCGAGATATTCATTATTGCGTCTTGCCTCAGTGGTTCCTTATGTTGGAGTTTGGGAGTTAATTTTAGATTCTTTGTGTTTGTGGATATTGGTGCGTCCATATGTGTATATTTTAGGAATGGAAGGCGCCCTTGGAGAGTTGTCATGAATCTTTTGTTGGAGTGGCGTTCGAACCAAAATGACATGCATTTCACTTTTCTAAAGCCAACATCAATTTGCTTGTTCTTGCAGATAATTGAAAAATATTTATTCAATGGGTCATTTGTAGTCATTGATCTGGTAAACCTTTTTTTTACAAATTTTGGGTTGATTTGTGAAATCTCTACTAGTTTGAGTTTTAGGAAGTTGTGATATTAATGATATGTAGCAAATGGGACAAATCAGCTTCTATATTGGCCATTGCAAATTCGGAGAGGCTTTTCTTAAAAGGAGTTCTGTAAAGACTGAGAAAGTACCCTTTGAGTTAATGTTTTCAATAAACTTAGTTGCACTCAAATGTTGGTTTATGTCTTTCCTTGGGGGTTGGACTTGGATGATGGAAGGTGGATGATTGCATTGTTTATGCGTTTCTTGTGCTAGTTAGGGCCAAGGGGAAGTCATTGGCAACTGAGTTCCTTGGGCAACTTTGTTCTAGGGACTTGGTGAGGTATTGGAAATAAGGAAGTGTTGGGCACCATCTTGCTGTAATTTTTTAATGCAAAGAATGCCTATTGTTTGGGAGTGTTGTGGTTTGTATATGCATGATCATTCTGAAGGATCTTATTATCTTCCCCAGCTGTTGTTGTCCCTTTTCCATACCCTTCCTCCTCTTAAATAAAATCTGAAGGGTTTTAGTGGTCTTCTATTCTCTGATGCTTCAGTTGTCATATTATATTTGCTTAATAGTATACTGGAAAAAGAAAATAAGAAATGTCGGCATTGGTTTTTATGTGTCTACTGATTGCTTAATAGATTTTTCATTGTCATTGAGGCAAAGAAGATTTTTTTTGTTCTTTTTTTAAATTAGAAACAATTGAGAGGTATCAGGGTGCAGTGCATGTGGAGGTTGTCTCCACCGAGGGTATGATTTCCTATTTCTTGCCACCACAGGAAAGCGATCTACGGACTTTGTCAACTCCGACGCAGTGGCCTACAGTCGAACCTGGGTCCTTTATTTGCAAGTCGTATCAGTTGCATTACTATCTCTTATGATGCCTTGCAGGAAGAGGGCATGAAGATACTTGAGCATATAAAGGTTGCATATTCAACTTAGTTTTTGGCAGGGGAGAGTGAGAATGTTGAGGGGATGCTGGAGTTTTATTCAAAATGATGCTTACTTGAATAATGTGATTATGTGAAAATTCTCATAGAAAAAATAGAATAAAAGAAGAGAAAGTTGAAGTCTTGAGTCTAGCAGCTGATTATACCTGCTACTCGGTCTTATTTTTCTTTGAATTTTCCATTTAAAATACTACTTGAAGTTGATATACCTCTGTAATAGGGAGACCAATCTGCTGGTACAGTAGGGAGCTGCTACAATAGGGAGACTAATTGGCTGGAATTTGAGATGCCTCTGTCGTGTGTCAACATTTTCTCCTACAGTATCCTGGCTTAACTGAACTGATTCCCTCTTTCTTTTTTTTTTCAATTCAAATTTTAGTCAATGATTTTGGTTCTTGATGGCCATGCTACTCTTTTTTGGTGGTAGGAATGAAAGAATCTCTTCTTTAAAAAAGATGGAAAATTCTGTATGAGTTGTTAGTATTATGACTTGTGGGTGAATTGCTCTTGGGGGCAATAGCTGTGGCAGTCCTCAGCGTGCTTTTTTTACGTTTGTTAATCTTTTTCATGGTTTTTTTGGTGCTTTTTTTTAGTTGCTTTGGCATGTCATATAACATTTAATCTTCAATTGGCTTTCTGTATTCTTTTTATTTAACTCTCTGAAATGATCTTTACAGAACCACGGGTTGGCAATAATTGTAGCAGCCCTCAGCATGCTTTTTTATGTTTGTTAATTTTTTTTATTTTTTATTTTTGATAAGTTTTTTTAGTTGATTTTCAATAGCTTTTTTCTTTATTCTTTTTATTTAACTCTAAGAAATTATCTTTACAGAACCATGGGTTGGCAATTGCATCTGAAAATGAATTGCCTCCTGGCACTGGCCATATGTACAACCAAAACCAATATCAGGAATCTCAAGGTTTCGATGAAGCAGATCAAAAGCTTTTCATTGGCAAGGGTAAGGCTGAAGTGTATCCTGACAAGCAACACCTGTTTGCTTCACTAGAAGAATATCTGATGGAGGGGATACCATGTGAAGAAGAATATTTTGAAATAGATGAGCTGTTGAATCCTATGGATTCTAGTCACTATGGTGATGACTTGGTTGGTGAGGAGGCTTCGCATGTTGATTCAAACTCCAATACACCTGTGAAAGAATACCTAGAAATTGACGATCTACCTCGAGCTAGGGATGACCAATCTGAAATGAAAAGATTTGATGAACAAATTGTTGCAGCTGATCCACCCGGGTTCGAAATGCTTGATGAGTACCTTAATTACTTTGACTCCTTCGACGATCTCTCACCTTATGATATTTCTGATACTCTTGAGCCTTTGGAGACCAAAGATCTAATTCCAGACAAACCATATCTTACCAAGGAGGTATTGGATCATTATCTTTTCAAATCCAGTCTATTGTTTGTGGATCTTGATTGCTTTAACATTTGATTCTTCGGTAACAGGTTGACAATGGGGTTTGGAAAGCG
The DNA here is from genome assembly GCA_039657345.1 of Stephania japonica. Classification (NCBI taxonomy): domain Eukaryota; kingdom Viridiplantae; phylum Streptophyta; class Magnoliopsida; order Ranunculales; family Menispermaceae; genus Stephania; species Stephania japonica. The sequence goes on along the minus strand of CM077560.1, from coordinate 42,883,725 downwards.
CACCTTGCATCTCCAGAGTGCCCGAAAACACACAGTAGTGAGGGTGCATCGTCTTCTGAGCAAAAACCAGAGTTTACAAAAGTCGAACCGGGTAAATTTTCCATTTGGCTTATCTGGATTTGTATATTCTATTTGAATGTATGGCTGCTCTCTATAGACATCCTTAATGGTTGTCTCTGTTTTCTCCTATGCAGATTCGCAATACGACGGACCTGATAATACCCTTGCTAAAACTGTGCGTCGTGTGTTGGGATCGATCCCTGCCCCTCCAGCATATGCTTCTGAATTTCCTGTGCAGAAGGGTTCTTTTGGACAGGCTTCACCAACAAGGTCTTCCAGTTCAATCCACGTTACCGCCGGTATGATCCATATCACCGACATTACAAGTGGTAGCCGGAAGGAGTGGCCACTCCAAAAGGCTGGAGGAGTGGATCTCCTCCTCCACCATGACATAGCTAGGAGTGGTCTAACGCCTGCTGAAGGCTTGATTGGCAATGCCATAACACCCGTGGCTAGTATGCTCTCGGGAGGGACAGGGTTAGTGATGTTGCGCAGTGGGTTCTTCCTCGTCTTCCTATGGGTCCTAATACTTTCAGTGAGCTACAGAATTGGAAGCTATATTTATACCAGGTAGCGCTTGAAGAATAGGAGGAAACACTACCAAACGCCGAGTAATTACTGCAAATGTTTGCGCAGTCTTTTTTCGTGAAATCATGTCATATCATGGATTAACATTACACAAGTAAAATCTACAATGAGATTATGGAATACATAAACGTATGACCCTTCTCTCAGACATCTGATATGAAATAAGCTACAACCTACCGAAACTAGTGACTTTCATCTTACAATGTATCGCACTTGACAGTCTGCCAGGGCTCGAAACAGAATTATTTATTTGTTGTTTGTGATATCATTTTCTGCTTGGTCGTCAAGTTTTATACCATCTGTAATATCAATGTCTGAAGACAAGTAGATAGTTTAGTGTAGTGAACATTGAATGTCTGAAGCTGTGATGATGGAAGTGACTAGTGCTCAGGTTGCATTTACCCAATGAACCTAAAGGTGGGCATGCTTAATTGTTCCTTCCTCTGTTCGTTCGTTTGTTTTTGTTTTTGTTTTTGGTTTTTTTTTTTAACATGTTTATATGCTTTAAGGTTCTCCTATGAGCATTTACTTTATTTTGTTAATTTTTATTTATTTTGTTTAACAATTTTATGGTCATGAGTGTAGTAGTGGTCAACTTAAGCATTATCTTTAACCACAAAATTATAAAAATAAAATAAAAATAAGTTGTGTGCTCGCAATGAGTATTATGGTGGGTTGCCTTAACATTTTCTTATATATTTTGTCTAATCTGACAGTAGTAAGGTTTGTTTGGTATAGCTTTTGCTTTTGCTTATTGACTGTGGAATTAAAGAAGTAGCTTTTGTGTTGTGTGCTATATAGTATATTTTACGGGTGGTTTTTGAGGCAGCTAAAATAACATACAACTACCTAAAACACTAATAGAGTTGTGAGTTTTATAAGAGTATCTCGATTTTTTTTTCTATAAATACTTGTTTATGTACCCAAACATAGAATAAGCAACAAGTAAAAGTTGTATTAAAGAGGCTCTCAACTTCGCAATTTGGACAAATTTTTGTAGGGCCTATTGATGAACAGAGGTCTTGACTTGCAGGCCAGGTTTTCTTTGTGGATCGTGGTCTAAAGCTTAAACCCAGACCTCCTTGTAAAAACAACTTCATCAATATTTTCAATAGGAGGTAGAGTGGTAGTTCTCCCCTCGGCTTACATTTCTAAAAGGAAAATGATTTTTTAATCCACTTTTGACATCAACGGCGATTGGGTGTGCATATGTATCTTGAGGTGCATTGTACAGTGTGGACCCAGTGATAGTGTCAACAATGGGTTACTTTAACAAGATCCTTTTTGAAAAGTAGGCATATGAGTTGGATGTGGGTTTTTTTTTTATTTTTTTTTTTATTTTTGTATTTTCTTTTCTTTTTTGATATTGTGGTGGCTAAAATTTGGAAAATGTTAGAATGATACCCCAAGTGACACCCTTGTAATGTGGCATGCAAGCTCCATGTGAAAATAGATGTGTGCAAAATGCAAATGGTTTTTGGTGCATAACATGCATGGTGTGTATCTTGAAGCGACTCCTATAAATGTAGGTTCGTGCGTTAAGTCACAGGAGTGTCACTTGGAGTGTAATTCTAGTATTTTTCCTAAATATTTTTACCTTTCATTATTTGACATATGACAATACCACCTATTATGCCTAAAAACAAATATATGCTAAACCTTAAAATTCATTTTTTTTATTCTCTTTTATGATTTTTGTTATTTAACCACCACCGATCCTTTTTTTCGATCGACAATAGTTCCAACAAAATCCCTTTGCACTTTGTTCATACAATAAACTGCAGATCTAGTCAAATCTGTAGAGATTGGTCCATCCTTGTCGCGGTGCATTTTCATCAACGGAGTTGTGTAAATTTGTGCAGTGCACTCGATTAATTTTGTCTTTATTTTTTCATTTTATAGTTAGTTTTTCTTCCCTAGTTGGAAGTCTTTGATTTGTCTTCTCCTCATTATGAAGTTTTATTATTTGTTATGTGGTTTTAGTAGTGTTTGTGAATTGTAATGAATTTTAACGTTGTAGAAAATAGTCTATGATTGTCAATCTATTTTAATTTTATAATCGTATTCACAGCCAAATTAATGACAGTTCGTTTGAACAAATAGGATTAACGAATCAAGGGTTAATTTCATAGACAAACATCTAATATTAGAGTTTGTAACTCTTTGGTCACAAAACTTGTATTTGCATCAAATAAATCACTCAACTTTGTAAACTATTTCATTAAAATCACTTTAGTCATATTTTAATGATTAAGATAATATTTGAACAATTGTATCCCTTAACCTTAAATGAGAGGAGAGATTGGTGGGGAAGCGGAAGTGGTATAGGGGATGGTGGCAGCGATGGGTTGTTCCTTGGATAATTTCGTCTTGGTGAGGTTGTTGGTTTGGTGGTGGCGGTGAAGAGTAAGAAGAGAGGTTGGAGAGGCAGAATTGGAGATTGAAAAGGCAGAGGGATCTGGTCTTGATGGGGTTGTTGTTGGTGTAGTTGTTGAATCACAAAGCAATAGTTGCTTCAATGGGGATCTTAATTAAGACCGCTCCAACATCCAAAAAAAATCAATACCACTCCTTGATTTACATTTCTCATCTTCTCTCAGCTTCAACGTGTCGACGAAAATCGCCAACAATTGGATGCGACCCATCGCTGCCACACCCCCACCAACAGCGCCACCTTCTCCTCCTCCTCACCAATCTTTATCTCTTGAAATACAAGGGACAAAATTGTTTAAATATCATCGTAATTTTTAAAATATGATTAAATTGACTTTAATGAAATAATTTATAAAGTTAATTGATTTGTTTGATACAAATATAAGTTTTGTGACAAAAGTGTTACAAACTGTAATGTTAGATGATCGTCTATAAAATTAACCTAATGAATCAATGTACATGATTATATGTCTAGTCTTGTATTGAGTCATGAATGAGTAATAAAACTTTAATTTTTGTTAAAAAAAATAACAAGTATATACTTTAAAAATTTATAAAGCTTCGACCCTTAAACTTTAGGAGACCAAGTGTATAACTAGTAGGCCTCAACCGTTGCGTTAACAAAATAATTAGTAAATGGTTTGTATCTTAAAAGAAAAACCCACCATTTATTTTTAATGAAAAAAAAAGCACTCAAAATTAAGGGTTATAAAAGCAAAAACATGGGTGCATCGTACAAATAAGAAGGTCGTAAGTAGAAATCAGAACCGCCTAAGCTAATAAGCTTATTTTAGTTATTATTATTACATCACCCTTCCAGGGAAGAGAGGAAAGAATGGATCGCGATTGGGGTTCGAAGCCGGGCAGCGGAGGCGCGGCCTCCGCCCAGAACGAGGCCATCGACAGGAGAGAGAGGCTCCGAAGACTAGCTCTGGAGACGATCGACCTCGCCAAGGACCCCTACTTCATGCGAAACCATCTCGGCAGCTACGAATGCAAGCTCTGCTTGACCCTGCACAACAACGAGGGGAACTACTTGGCGCACACGCAGGGGAAGCGCCACCAGACCAACTTGGCCAAGAGAGCTGCTCGCGAGGCCAAAGAGGCACCCGTCCAGCCTCAGCCGCACAAGCGCAAGCTCTCTCTTCGCAAGACCGGTAATTTCGCCCTCTCTTCTCGCTTTTTCCACTTTTAGGGTTTGGTTGAAAAAGAGTTTATGTTTGCGATTTGTTGCACGAGATTACTATTCGGACTTAATTAGGGTTTTTGGATTACAAGGAAGGATCTAGAAAGGTTTTTTTTTTTTTTGAGAAGTTACATTAGAATGTGAAGTTTTTTATTGTTTTTGTGGTCTTCGGCTAGTAGTCTGCTCCTGCATTACCATATAGGTTTCTAGATCTTTTTATGGGGTGATTATGTTGGGTTTGTAGAATATAAAAATTGAAAATTTGCATAGATAAGCCCCCAAAGGGGTGCGATTTAGTGGTAAAGAAAATAGCACTTTAACTCTGATTGAGGCAGAGGTCATGGGTTCGATGCTTGGTAGCAACATTATACTTTGTTATGGGGTTGGGGCACCCAACTAACTCCCATGGGATTCGTCGAACCAAAGTAAGGAGGGGCTGAAAGAGGTTTAGACACCCATGGTTATAAAAAAAAAAAAAACTGCATAGATAACTCTTGTGATGTGCTTGTGCGTACAAGCCCTAGGCATGAATGATGCACGATTTACCTAAGAGGATAAAACTATGTGGATCTCAAGTGCGTATTTACATTTGTTTCCTTGCTAATGTTTTCTTTGCAAGGACGACTAGGAATCCTTCTATCTTTTTTTTCCGCATTGCATTGCATTGCTTGTTCTTTGGGCATAGTGAGGCGTAGAGTTTAGGTAGATTAGGGATTTTTCTGGCCACTCCCATGAAATGCAGCCATATCTTTGGCAAACGGAAAAAATCAGTTGGAACAATTACGTGTTGGCCGTAATTTGTTTCCTGAACCGAAAGAAACACAAGACATAATGGATTACTGCAAACTTTGGACGAGTTTGTACATTATGGTTCATTGTGGTTATCCTTGATGGATAAGATGCTATAAGGGATATCATTATGTATTGCTTAAACGGTAAATCACAAATTACCCCCTAGAGGTTTTTCATAATTTGCGCTTTAGTCACTCCATTTTAAAAAAATATGCACTTTACTCCCTTTAAAATATTGTCGGAACAAGATGGGCTTTTTTGAGTGACAAAAAGTAAACGAGAGGGAATAAAACACATATTTGTCAAAAATGGGACACAAAACGCGGGGGAGTTTTCCAGTGATTGCAAGGCGTCATTTTGGCATTGCCTACACATTTTGAGGCAAAACCACATAGGGGTTGCCTAGGCAGCGTGGTGGTTAGGATCCCAACTCGGATCTTAGGATCTTACGATCCTATGATCCAAACTTTTGAGGTCAATCAACTTATAGTGGGATCGAATGTTGGTTGGGATTTCATAGGATTCCGATTCAATCCTTGGGAAGTTGGGATCGTGTAAGGTCCCGACTCGATCCATGAGATCTTAAGCAATAATCAATTCCATTACAACCACTTCTTTTCCTTTTCTTAATATTGAAGTAATCACCTTAAGCCACCATGGCACCATCATCACCAACCAATTAGATGATTACCGCTTTACCATGACTGCTTGATTATTTTCATCAATTTTACATAGCTATTAATTCATCATGCATGAGAACATGTTATTGTTCAACTGAAGTTAGAGTTTTCATCATCCATTACTCAATTCTCAAAATTAGTACCGTTCTTGCTTCTAAATCATTCCAAGTTTAAATGCATATATTGTTTACAAGGTTTACATATTCAATACATGTCAATACAATTCTTTTACTACAATGTGTGTTAATATGTGCTAGGTGCATAATTTACTTAAGGCACAAGATCTTAAGATTCACGATCTAATTCTGCGACCCCGATCGTAAGGAACATTGAACCAACCCTAATTGGGATCTCGGTCTTGAGAACCTTTCTAGACTAGCAATGCCCTTCTAAATATTTTTTAGAAAACGGAAGGGGCTAATTATTAGATAGAAAATGCAATGGAGTAAAAATTCTTGTGGATAATGACGATAATGATTAGGTTGTAAAGGTTAAGAGAATGAGAGGTAGATTGATCCTAGTTAAATTTATTATTGGAAACGAAAAGATTAACATAGTTAGTGCCTATGCACCACAAATAGGATTAAACGAGAGCATCAAACTTAAATTTTGGGACGATATGAGTGGATTTATGCAAGGTATACCATTAGATGAAAAGGTTTTTATTGGAGGAGGTTTAAATGGGCATGTGGGGGCAAGTAGTGATGGGTTCGAGAGAGTTCGTGAGGTTTTAGTTAGGGTTATGGTAATAGAAATGAAGAATGAGAATCAATCTTAGAATTTACTTCAACATACGATCTTGGCTTAGTAATTACTAGTTTTAGGAAAAGAGAGTCGCACATGATTACTTTTAGTAGTGGTCATAACGAGAATCAAATAGATTTTCTCTTAACTAGAAAAAAAGAAAGAAAAATATGTAGAGACTACAAAGTAATACCTAGTGAAGCGCTTACTACCCCACATAAGTTGGTAGTACTTGATATTAAGCTACAACGATGACTTAATAGGAATAGAAGAGACAAGGATCCTAGAATAAAGTGGTGGACCCTAAATAAATAGTAAACAAGTAGAGTTAAAAAAAAAAACTACTAAATGAAAATGTTTGGAATCTTGATTTAGATGCTAATACAATGTGGTTAGAAATAAGTAGTTGCATAAGGAGAGTAGCATAAAAAAATGTAAGGTACCACTAAGGAAGGAAACATGGTGGTGGAACGAGGGTGTCCAAAGAGCAAATAAGACTAAAAGAAAGATATATAGGAAAATACCTACGTGTCAAGATGAAGATGCGTACAATCAATATAGAGAAGCTAGAAAATAAGCTAAAAAAGTAGTTAGTCAAGCTGAAACAAACTTCATGGAAGATCTATATACAAAGTTAGGTAATAGATGGCAAAAAATATATTTACAGGCTAGCCAAATTAAGAGATATAGAGAAACAAGACCTAAGTCATTTAAGATGTATTAAGGACGAAGATCAAAATGTTTTAATGCGCGAAGATGATATTAAGGAGAGATGGAGAAGTTACTTTGAAAGTTTATTTAATGATGGCAAAGTTGATATCATAGTAGATGAAAACTCACACTGAGAAAGAAATGTAAACTATACATACAATGTTAGAATTCCAAAAGTTAAAGAGGCATTGAAAAGGATGATAATAGGGAAAACATGTGGCCGATATGAATTGCCCATAGAAGTTTGAAAATGCTTAGGAGAAATTGGATTAACTTGATTAACAAAACTTTTCAACAACATTTTAAAATCAAAACGAATGCCAATAAATTGGAGAAGAAACACACTCGTACCAATCTTCAAAAACAAAGGAGTCATTCAAAGTTGTTCAAAGAAGAGAAACAACAATATTAGAGAACCAATTTGGCTTCATGCCCAGAAGACTATGGATGTGATTCTCCTTGTTAGAAGATTGATGGAAAAATATAGAGAAGAAAAAGGATCTTCATATGGAATTTGTAGATTTAGAAAAAACATATAATAGGGTTCATAGAGACGTTCTTTCATGAGTTGTAAAAAGAAAATGAGTGCATGCTAGATACATAAACACTATTAAGGATAGGTATGAAGGAGTACTAGTAATGAGTATAAAGATATTTGGAGGAACTGTAAAAGAATTTCTCTTTACGATAGGACTATGTCAAGGATCAACTTTAAGCCCATATCTCTTTAATCTAGTTATGGATGAACTAACTAGGCATATTCAGGAGGATATACCATGGTATATATTATTTGCAAATGATATTGTCTTAATGGACGAAACAAGAGAGGGAGTGAATAGATAATTAGAACTTTAGAGAAATGTGTTAGAATTTTAAGTTGAGTAGGTTGAAGGCCAAATACATGCACTGTAAGTTTAGAAATACTAGACATCGAGATGTTGACGTGGTAAGATTTGAGGAAGTAGAAGTTTCTAAGTTGGACCACTTTAGATATCTAGGATCAATCCTACAAAATGATGAAAATATTGAGAATGATGCCATATATATAATTCAAGCTGGATGGAAGAAATGGAGGAGTGCAACAGGTGTGCTCTGTGATAGAAATATTCCTATCAAGTTAAAAGGAAAATTTTATAAGAAATCAATTAGGCAAACTATATTCTATGGAAGTGAATGTTCCGCAATAAAAAGCAAACCCTAAATAAAATGAACGTAGTAGAAATAAGGATGCTTAGGTGCATGTGCGGTAAAACTCGTAAAGAAAGAATAAAAGTTACAAAAATTCAACGAAAAGTTGGTGTAACACCAATTGACTCAAATATTGGGTAAGGGCGATTGTAGTGGTTTAGACACTTCCTAAGACGGCTTACAAATGCTCTCATTAGAAAACTTGATTCAGTAGAAACTAAAGGAATTCGAGCGCAATGTTTGAGTTTGATCTATCAACTATTTATTAGACTAATTTGGCACTGAGGCTATGTTGTTGTTAGTTGTGTATTTACTAGAGCTTAGTGTTGAAGCTGGTAAATATGCTGACTTTACATTTAAACTTGACTTCTTAGAATGTCCTAGGACAGGTATAGAATATAAGATCAACTAATTTGGTGAGGTGAACTCTTCAGTTACTTGTGGAATGTAGTGAAGAGCCTTTTATCCCTGAGGTTTGGTGCATGCACTAAAGGGAATACTCAAGTGCTATTGAGCAAGTTTAATTCGACTATGTCCAATTTTACCAGGAGAATTTTGGTGAGACGTTAACATCTTTAGGTGTGTTAATTTCATCTATATGCCACAACCATCATTTGCTAGAGATATGGTAAAATAACCATGTTTGTAAATCATAATAATTATGAAATCCAATTGCGTAAAATAAGATCTATGCCTGATGCACGTTCTGTGAGCAGTAAATAAGTTCTCTTGTCTTCTCCTGTGAGGGTGTTATGGGGGGAGTATTTGCATTTTCTGTTTACTTTTTTGTTGAAATTGGTCCCTTCTTTTTCTTTGTACAAAATTGGATCCTTCTGTTGTCAAAGAAGAGTGAAGACTGTTTTTACTACTTCCCTGTACTAATTTTGACCTGCAATTACCTTTATGACTGAGTTATTTTTCTATGTTTGCAGTCAAGATTGGGAGGCCTGGATATTGTGTAACAAAGCAATATGATTCAGATACAAAGCAGCGCTCTCTTCTTTTCCAGGTTGAGTGCTGTTCTCTCCTCTTTCTTTTTGACAAGATATGTGAAACATAAAACCATCTTATTCTCATTTAAGGTTGCTTCTTTCATTTATTTAACTCTCCCAGATGATGTGGGTTTTTTTTTTCTTCCTTTTATTGGTATCTGGTAATTTGACATGTTTTTGAAAAATCTCTGTGAGGTACTGCAGATCAAATATCCAGAAATTGAGGATCTTGCCAAGCCACGACATCGTTTTATGTCATCTTTTGAGCAGGTAGACTTGATAGAATTTTCAAGCGATTCTTTTTATTGATGCTCACGGAACTTCTTTTGATTTTTGTTCTTTGCGTTATCTGATATTTGTTTCTTTCGTGTATTCTTTCTTGGCTGTTCTTTTCAGAGGGTTCAATCCTTTGATAAAAGGCACCAGTATCTTTTGTTTGCAGCTGAGCCATATGAGATAATCGGCTTCAAGGTTCATTTTCAGCCTTCCTATCAAGCACTCTCTATGTGTTTAGTTCTTATAATTTTTTTTTGGATAAATTGTTTCTCTGTTATGGTTATCCATGTATCTAAAAGATGTTCCTCTTTCAGATACCTAGCACGGAAATTGATAAAACTACACCCAAATTTTTCTCACATTGGGACCAAGATTCAAAAGTCTTCACGGTTTGATTACTTTGAATTCATGTTAATCTTGATCATTTGTTTAAAGATGCGCTATAACTTATTTTTGAACTGTGCCTAACTTGTCAGTGCATTACATATGCAGTTGCAGTTGTACTTCAAAATCAAACCACCCGAAGCGAATAAGCCTCCATCTGCACCAGTTGCCAATGGTACCTCAGTTCCTGGCGTGCCTCCAAGACCCTTGCCTCCACCTCCTCAGGCACCACCTCCTCCTCCACCGCCACCACAAGGTATTCCTCCTCCTGCACCCATGGGTAATCCACCCAGAGGCCCCCCACCTGCCATGCCTGGTTCTGTACCACCACCTCCCCCACCCATTGCAAATGGTCCTCGACCGATGCCTCCTGTTGGAAACCTCCCCATTCCTCCACCACCCCTTGTTGGAAGCGGTCCCATGGCAAATTTCACCCCAGGCGCTCAAATTCCTCGGCCACCTTTACCCAACCAACCTCCCAATATGGGGCAATAGACCTCAGTGGCTTCTGTCTAACTTAAAGCACCCTTCCCCTATGAGAAGATCAGGAGATAAAATGATAAATACATTCGTTTTTATCCATTTTTCTTTTCCAAAAGGAAGTATGTCAAACGTGATTCTCATTAAGAGTCAAGATTATGGATTCCTGTTCTTAAATTTTTTACCAACATTTGTTTCTGAAGTTTCCATAACATAACTCAAACCCTCAAGATACCTATCAGCATGTTGGAGATGAGAGAGATAACGAGACTGAGTGAGCAGATATTCCACTATTGATTCTGTCAGTTGGTTTGATTTTTTAAATATGTTTTTTTATTTTAGTAACTTGTTATCTTCCCTTGTTAGAAGTCTATATTTTTCTTCCCTCGTCGAAAGTTGTAGGGATGTGGGTCCATGGCGTACGATGTGGCGGGCTTTGGATTTTGGAGCCGCTACATGTTACAGGCTTTTCTTACAAACGAACGAAGTACTTGACGTCAAAATATTTGTACTTTACTACTGCCAGTAAAATCTTAGCAATGAAATCCTGGTAGGTTAGAAAAAAAAAAAAAAAAAGTAGAAATAGGTACAGTGGATTATGAACGATGGCTTTTTGTTTGCTTTGCTTTTTATCTGCTGGTTCAGTGATGATTTTACGACCGCCCCATCAAAATCAGTTAAAGCTGCAAGGTAGAGATTCTTAATTATGTTGGTTAGCACCTGGTGCACTCTCTCATTTTCTACTATTTTCTGTTGTATGTGGAGAGAGAAATCTAGAAAAAGAATATTGCTCAGGTCTTTGGCTCATATTTTCAGCAGTTGTATTGTATATTGTTGCAAATATTTCACTTTGTTTGATAGGCATTTTTGGCATATCTTATGCCGTCGTGCGTCCAATAGTATAACCTTTAAGGTAAGGCGTGACCATCATTTTTTTTTTTTTTTTTTTTTTTTTTTTTTTTTTTTTTTAATTTTTTTTTTTTTTTTTTTAATTTTTTTAATTTTTTTTTTATTTTTTTTTTTCTGTTCTTTTCTTTCTCTTCGTCGGTATTCACAGAGTTCTGGTGTTGTTTAGTTATTAGAGAATCAGACTCTTTCTTGACCGTTTGTCCATACTTTCTTAGCGACAACGAAGTCTTTCACCTACGAAACAAGGTATAGCTTCTTGAGAGTGAAATAATTTTTATTCACTTTCGTCAATGTCTTTTTTTTTACACTTTGCCGGTTATACAAAGAAAAAACCAAAAAAAGAATAAGCTGGCCCACATACTGCGATAAGTTGGCCAACAGTGTAGCAGATGTCATACAGCAACAAAAAATAGGCGAGTCACTTACTCAACGTTACTCTCATATGCCAGTATGGCAGTATGCAGCAATTATGCACCAGAAGTTCGTGGTTCAATCTTTCCTAAAAATAATATCCTGTGATAAGAGAACATTGTCATCATACGGTAAGCCCACATGTTAGATGTAGACAGATCATTTTTTTTCTGTCAAAGCGAGAGATCACTTTGGAACGTGAATGTGGTCGTCTTTATATATTTTATTGTCTTTAAAGTAGTTACGCTTAGCTTGTTATTATCAAGTGTTTTTATAGCCTTTGAAAAAACCAAAAAATCGTGGGTGATGCGACTTCTAAAATATACAGTAACCGAGGAAAGATGACAAAGTCTTTTAAGTGAAATAATAAAGATATCATTTATTAAAAAGGTAAGATTTTAAAAAATAATGACTTGAAACGTCGTGATTTGATTATTACTAAAGTAAAAAAAAAAAAAAAAGGTAGAATACATAACATAAGTGGCTAGGGTTGGCAATTTAGCATTCGGGCTGGTTGGCTTAGTTTTGTTCGGCTCGAAATAAAAAAGGTTCAAACAATCTCTGGAGAAATTTGAGCCAAAGTTTGGAAAACTTTTTGTTCGAATTTAAAATCGAGTCGAGTCTGAACAAGGCTCTGAAACTTTCACTCAGATCTAATTTTAAATTTTAAATAGAGTTAAGATATCATTGATAAAAAAGGTATATTGCGAACTTAGTACATATAAAATAAATTAACAAACAATAATCTACTCTAATACAAATAAATTAATGTATTAAAGATATCTTCGATTATGAATTAAATTAAATTTTAGTCTTTTTTATTCTTAAACATTTGTTTCATGACATTAAATGTTTTAATTACATTAAATTATTTGCAGTAATATTATAATGATTTATAGTTTGTAATATTTGTTGAGACTTTTAACGTTACTTTTTTTTTGAAAACTTGACGTTACTTTTTTAAATTACAACATATGAGATTATAATCTACATATATTTTAACATTTGAAAAGGTTTTCAATATGAGAAGTAAGTTTTTAAAATTGTGATAAATCCAAACAAACGGACCATTCGAATTTTAAGCAAATCGGATATGGACAAGTTAGTCTTGTTCGAATTTAAAATCGAGTCGAGTCAAGAGAACAAATATACTCTTTATAGTAGGAGTTGTCTAGACTCAGACTTGTTCGAACCCAAATTTTTGTCACCCATACAGTGATACTTTGCTATTAATAGACATTACCAAATAAGTAAACAGGTTAACTTTCACTTCCTTGAAATAAAACTTCTCGGGAAGATTGACAAAATAAATCAATTAAACAAAGTCTTATTACTCATGATCGTTAGGGATTATTTACAATCCCATTTTTTTGATAGGATTGGAAATCACCGGCCACATATATTCTATAGCTTTTCTTTTTTTGATAAGAAAGAAACAATTTGCTTCTACCAAAATTTAAACCCTTGATCTCTTACTCTTAAACATCATACCAAACCACTTGGTCATCCAATTAGTTGGTAATAGCTTTTTCGAAAAATGAAAAGATATTGATTCAATTAGTAAGAAAAAAGAAAAAAAAAACCTGAAAGAGTAATACCTATATGTATAAAAGTTATTTATAGACAGTAGCTATTAGATTCGTTGATATTTTTCTTGATTTAATTCAATTATACAAAATGGGGGTGTAAGAGACCATTTCTTATATTATACTTTTTAAATATAGCAATTTTTTATATAATAATCACAATTAATTATAATGTACGTATTACTGTTGTAGTCTTAATGTGTCGTTGAATTCTGACGTTCATACATGTTAACGTAGGAATTTCTTTTTTTTTTTTTTTGATAAATGCGAATTTTCTTGTTTGTTTGTGAATGCTCTTTTTCTTTTCTGCTGACAAGAGTCCAAGTGACAAGTCATGAGCTACATGCATACACAGCACGGACGTACATAAATCTTTACTAATTCATGTGGTTTAATGTAAGGGCACAAGAACTAAGACGATCTTAATTATAATTGTAATTTATATATAAAATGAGTAAAAAATAATAAATACACTATCAAATTTTAAAAACGATTTACAATTTTGATTAAGAAGCTTTTGTTAAAATGACTTATATTTTTAAACGGATAGAGTATAAGATATAAATGTATACATTTAATTATGGAAAATGTTGGAACACACACTTTTAGAAGTCACTCTAATGCACATGACCTATTTAACCATGTTTTAAATCTCGAGATGCGTAAGTTTGCATCATAAAGATGATTGGGTAGGGGGTGTGCGTGGGGGGTATACAGGTGTAACTTCTAAAGGTGTAATTCTAGCAAAGTCCTTAATTATACATGTCTTCACAAAATTAAATCTTAATTAATTTTATGATGAGGTCATGAACGACGCAGGCGCGACACAACCAATTATGAGCCGTGCTATGTGCACCCTAGGTATCACTCAGGGTACCTCATTTTTTTTTTCCAATTGTATGTGTAATGACTTATATGCCCTTCAATACAAATCCACAACAAAAACAAAAAAAACACAACTTTGGGCACCCCACCACCCCGTTTTGATGTGTGACCACCGAACTCCACCACCCATGTGCTCCTAACTGATTTCGTCATCGACGTCTACTGTTAGACACGACGTTCTTGAATCAAAGAGTGCATACAAGGTTGGTATATATCTATTTTTCAATTTTTAAAGTTTGGAAGCATGGTTTTGGTGTGTTTTTGACCTTTTTGTGTTTAGGTTTTTTGCATTTTGAAATGTACCACGTACATGAAAGTGTCGGACGCACAGAACCGAGACATAAGAGGATGTCTCGATTACTAATAACTGAGATATCCTTTTATGCCTCGATCTCGTTTATAACCGAACTTATTGTGAAATAGGTTACTTGTTCAATCAGTTACCGGGTACTGAGACATAAGAGGATGTCTCGGTTACCAACAACCGGGATATCCTCTTATGCCTCGGTCTCGTTGATAACCAAACCCATTGTGAAAAAAGTTACTTGTTCGATCAGTTACCGAGTACCGAGATCTATTGCAGAGTCTTGTTCATGCAGTTCCGAGACTTACTCAATAGTCTCGGCCCTATGTGGCTGAACATTACGAGCTTGTGGTTGAACTCAGTGATGGATACATTCCCATGAAAGACAACAATAATACGAGATAAAAGAATAAAACTCAACAAAAAACACCCTCGAACCCTATACAATTCAACATCAACCAGTTATCACAAGTCATCATACAATCCTCACCCCGCAAACACTCACTCGACCCTACGAACAACAAATCAAGGGGTAAACGAGCAAGAAAATGAGGAGATTTGATGGATTGAGGCGTCAATTTGTGATGAGAAGGAGTGCGGAAGAAGATTTGGTGGTGGGGTGCCTCACATTGATGAATAAGGGCATTTTCGTCCAACTCAGGGGTGCCTTGAGAAAAATGATGGGTGCCCTTATAAATGGGGTGCCCTGAGTGATGACTAATGTGTGCATAACACGACGCCCAATTATTGACAATTTCAAGGGAATTGGATATATGATAAGCTGACATTCTTTTTCAAAACTTAAGCTAGCCGAACTAATTAATAAACACTTTGATCTAGCGGTCAGACCTCTATGGATTTATTGGTATGAACTCATCTCTCTATGGAAGGTCGATGATTTAAGTTGTCTTATGTGGGAGCTAGTGTCGACGTAAACTAGGTTGTGTGAAAGATAGGTTTTTTATTAACTAAGAGGTTTGTTGTGGATTGGCACGGGTGCTTCCTCCCCAATCATAGGTATTGAGTTAGAGCATTGGGAATGGAAAACTTTCAAAATTTTTGACCAAAAGTTGTCGCCTTTGTGGTCCTTCCTTTCTTGATTCTAAGATTAATTGTGGCAAAAGCTCCGAATACCCTAACAATATATAAAAGTAGGTTTATCATTGTTTTCTTAAATATCTACCAAGCCTTAATTGACAAACAAAAACCCTAAATGTGCACGCAACAGATCAATATCTACCATGCAAATTAGTATATAGAATTTAATTAATTAGTGCTGGCAGTCCAAATATATAAATGAAGTACATAAAGAACATAATTAATAAACAGCTTTATAAGTTCAGAAACTCTCTCACTCTGTCCCGCCAACATGTATAGAATATTGACTTAATTAGTTAAAATATTCTAACATTTTACAATTTTTGTTATTATATCTTAATCTTTTGAGAATTGTTATTATGCCCTAACTTTTTTAAATTGTTTAATTTGTATCCCAAGTCAATTTTTAACTTAAAATTTAATGAGATGACACCTTAATATGAATTTTAAAAAGTCACTTAATCACTCATAGTTAACAAAACAAATTTTAATTTTATGATTTAAACTCATTATTTTAAGTGTCACATCATCAAATTCGAAGTTCAAAAGTGGTTTAGGATAGACATTAAACAATCTAGAAAGATTAGGATATAATAACAAAAGGTTATGATATAATAACAAAAGTTGTAAAAGGTTATGATATTTTAACCATAATTTAGGATTTAGGGTCAGTATTTCATAGATTGGCATCGGCTTGATGTTAATTATGTAAGTATTAATTTGTACATGCACCTCCTTGGACTAGAAGGGTATATGAGAAATGGTTTTATCTTTCTTCTCAAAATTAAGGGACAGAAACTGAAATCGTAACCCTAGAAACAGTTTTTCGTATGTACTTACCCGATTGGAACTTGAACCTCCAACGTGCATTATTGTATCTTTTACTCCGCTTGAGCATAAAAAAAGCCTCACTTTCAAATTAATTATTCAAAGTCCGCTACATGGATCAAAGTAACGCTTTTACTCAGCTTGGACGTGCAATCATTATGTAGTTGTAATACAAACATTATCACATATATATAGGAAAGTTGGTGCAAGATTTTGTTAGATATTAATTATTAAGATCTTGGTGATGACCATAATTAAACCTAGCTTATGAAACACACATGCATGTACAGCACCTACTGCAAACTGAATTGCTCAAGTTTCAACCATTACTCAATGTTGTGTTTGTGGTGCCACTACAACATATGAAAAGTACTGCTCATGTTCTGTCATAAGTACACTTTGTCCGTGTAAAGATATATATGTTTAAATGGTAGCTATTAGCTGAAGGTCCTGTGGCCGATCGATCCAAGCAATTATATATATCAAGTAATGTAGGACTTGATGGATCTTGTTCTATGCCGTCACGTTAATTAGGCGTGTTTCCAGCCCAAGTGCAGAGCTTCTTCTCTAAAGCATCAATGTCGTAGCCCTCCGGAACCTTCACCTGTTAATATGTACATATACATGCATCAATATTCAATCAGTTAAATAAAGAGATGTATGTTAATTACATTTGCTTAAAATAAGTTAATCAGTAATTAACATCAAATACACACAGCATATGCACTTCAAATCACATGTTTGCTTAATTTTTAAAGCAAATCAGCAAGTACATATTTGGAGGCTTGTACAAAATGATTTGCTTTGCCCTATATATATATGATGACATATTCATGTCCTTGCATATACGTATAATATGAGTATACACTACATAGTTATAATTAAGGCATAACATAAATACTTATCCAAAAAAAGCATAACATATATAATATGTGTGTTATATTACCAAAAAAAATATAACATATGTGTGAATTGATTACATTCTTGAACATATATATAATTAATGGTCGATGATCGATATGTGTGTTATGGAAATGAACTATATAATTAATGGTCGATGATCGATTATGACCTGAACAGTGTGAGCAACTCTGGTCTCGGTTCGATACTGACTCTCGGATGCAACATCAAGCTTCTCGTCTTCTAACAATTTGAAGAGATCCGAGGTCAGGGCTACATCCTTTACAACCACGGTGCTGATCAGTATCGACTGATCCTTCATTCTTTTAATCTTTATCGACGGAACAAAACTACTACTACTACTACCTTCCTCCTGATCCTCATCGTCGTCGCTGCCATCGCTGCAACTCATCTCCGTCGTCTCATCGACATGATCTACTTTTCTCTCAATCTCCATCTCCACTGCGTTCTCAGACATGATTTCGGATCTCCTCCTATTAATCCCAAAGAGAATTACGTACTACTGAACTCTATATATATATATATATATATATAACAGAAGATTCATATATATATATATATATACATGTATAAATGCATACATATATATGCCTACCCATGAGTACTATGTATATATGCTATAGCATTTGCTACTTCTAGACTAGCTACTAGCTAGTGTGTGTTAGTTGATTACTATATATATATATATATATATATATGTATGAACTGGTGGTGTTGATGAAATAAGAGAAGAGGAGGTAGAGAATGTAAAGGTGATGAGAGGGTGTTGCAAAACTAACATACTAATGGTTGAGAACATAAGATAGAGTGAAACAAAGTACAAGCCCAGCATCAAACATAGTAGAAGCCCACGAGTTTCTCGAGGGGGCCATCTCACGAGAGCTAGAGAGACGGGGCGGCCTTCTAGAAGCTAGTTCCGATCCGATGCTCTCCGGAGCAAGATACCTATGTTGCTCCCTACCTTATTTGTTTGTTTATTTATTTATTTTTTTTCTTATCATATATTATATCTTGCCCCTACTAAGACTCGAACATTATTCAGGCTCTTACAACGTTGTTGTTGTTGTTGTTGTTATTTTATTTTTTTTATTTTTATGAAAGACTTTTACAAGGTTGCCACATACTAAAACATTATGCCAACGCTTGATTCAAATTTTATCCAGCTCTCATCCTTCAATTCGACTTATTCTACTCAAGTAATTAGTCAGACATTCCAACTCTATAATGGGAAGAAATTTAAAAGACTTCTACCATAGTGAATTGTAAGTTATAATTACTAACTAGACCACTTTATCCAAAAATAAAATAAAATAAAATCTACATCACACTCCTTAATATTGGGCGTCTTGCTTCCAGCTTCCAAAGAACATGGTAAGACAATTTTGACTCTTCAGCTCTTTTGATCTTTTCTTCCTTGATATTGACCTTCCCGTGCACCAAGAAGAGTAATACAGCTTTTGATGAGGGAGGTCATATCTAGTTTCCACGTCATTCAATTAATGGGAAAAAAAAAAGAATTTGATACATGATTAACCTAACAACAAAGCCTTAATTTTAAATCAGTTAAAAATCTGCTGAATCTGATGATTGAGTTAATGTGTTCAAACCATGCAACTTCACTTCCATGCCATCTGATCATTGATTAAAAAAAAATAATAATAAATAAAATAAAACTGTTCGTAGTAATGTTTGATGTGCATCTAGATGTGGACTTGCACATTGATGTGTATGATTCAATATTTAATGATTGAGTAGCCAAAAGAGTGTTGGAAATTGCGTCACCGGAATATTTTTCCTCATGTGGGATGATGGATAAAATTTCGAGTCTAGGTTGCGAGGAGCACGTGGAGAGGGTGGTGTGCAATATATACATGCAAGGACGAATTGTAGGTGGGGTTTCTTTTAGAGGTTGGAATTGATTAAGGGACACTTCTTAGCTTCCATTATTCTGGAAATATAAGCAATTATTAAATGGAACATATAAAATGTCAAACTGGGGCAACATTATGGGGGATCTCTTGTTCTAATTGGCTGAATATATATATCGATATTTTAACTGCCACGTAAGTCAAGGAAAACACGTCATGTACGTAGTTCACAATTACTGATTAATTTGATGTTCATTTAATCCGTAATTCCTATAGTTCCTTTGAGCTAAAGCTCATAATCGTACTATATGTATATATGTTAATAATGATTTTATTTTTTCATTATAAGCTCACGAAAAATAATCTCTTGCCTTTTGAAGAGACATCTTTGTCTGATAGAATTCTTAAAGTTAGTGTCAAATTCTCATAGCCACGCCGTACACACGTGTGTGAGTCCGTAAATCTCCTCTACTAGTACCGATACTATTCCCAACTTAACCACCTTCAACTTTAGGTGTGAGGTTTTATCTCAAAAGGTCTCGGTGCTAGTTGGGAGGAGTTAATTAATTTATATACTTCTTGTTGGTTTTTGTATAGGCCCCACACAAAATAAAAACAAAAAGTTCAACACATAAAGCAATAAATTGGAGTTTGAATAGAAATCTGAGAGAGAGAAAATAGGAAAGAAAATTGGAGTGAATTAAGGAATTGGGTGATTCTTCAAATTAACCAGCTTTTGTATGTTTTGGCAATTTTTCTTCTCTCTTCTACATTGTGCGTTCAAGGCGGTGAATGTAACAACAATTTTCTCTACATTAAAGATACATCAAGATCTTGAATCTGAAGACTCGCGGCGAAGTCTTTGGTGGTTTCTTGGTGATCAAGAAAGGGTACAATTTGAGGGTGAAGTTCTTCAAGATCTTGGTGTGACCATTCAAGTTCTTTGAAGGAGTTATATTGTATTTTCCTCTATTGAGATTCTTGTACTCTTTATTCATATAGTGGATTTATTCGGAGTTTGGCCCGTGGTTTTTTCCCTCTGATTTGGAGGATTTTCCACATTAAATCTTGAGTTCTTTGTGGTGTAATTAATTTGGTGCATAGTTCGTGGCTTAGTAGATTTTATTCATCTGTTTCTCAAGTTGAAGGGGTTATTTTCTTGTTGAGTAACCCCAACAAGTGGTATCAGAGCCGCGGTTAGTTCGTGTTTTGGAAATCTTTGTGGGAATCAAGATGGTAGATGATGATGATAAATCAAACAATATGGTCAAGTTGACGGCTACGAATTATTCAATTTGGCAACTGATGATGGAAGATCATCTTTATTGCAAGGATTTATTTGATCCAATTGAATTTGGACAAAACAAGCTAGAGAAAATATCTGATGTTAATTGGAGGAAGTTGCACCGAAAAACTGTTAGGACTATTCGAAAGTGGATCGATCTCAGTATTTATCACCATGTCAGCAAAGAGGTTGATGCACAGGAGTTGTGGAGAAAATTGCAGAATATGTGTGAGAGGAAGGGGGCTCAGAACAAGGCTTCTCTAATTAGAAGGCTTATTAATATGAAGTACAAAGATGGGCGGTCGATGATAGAGCACTTGAATGATTTCGAAGCATTGATCAATCAATTAAGTGCTATGAAGATTGTACTTGAGGATGAGTTACAAGCACTTTTACTCTTGAGCTCGTTGCCAAAAAGCTGGAAAACCTTGGTGGTGTCTCTAAGTAATTCTGTTGCAGGTGGTGTCTTGTCTTCATCCATAGTGCGGGATAGTCTCTTTGACGAGGAGACTAGGAGAAAGGATAAAGGCATTGAAACTTCACAAGCTCTTGTTACTACTGCAGAACATAGAGGCAGAAGTCAGTCTAGAGGTCCGAGGGGGAGGAGTAAATCTAGAGGCAAGTCTCAAGAAAAAGGAAAATTCTCTTGTTATCATTGTGGCAAGGAAGGACACATAAAGAAAAATTGTAGAGTGTGGAAAAGAGAACAAAATGATGAGAAAAATCAAAATACAGCGAATGATCAGAATACTACGGCTGCTATATCAGATGCAATTGAAGACTTGGTTGTGCTTTCTTTAGTTGAGGATCAAGGTCATGTCACTAATACAGATAGTGAATGGGTTGTTGATTCTGCAGCATCCTTCCATGCTACTCCAAGGAATGATTTCTTCTCTGTTTATCGAGCGGGGAATTTTGGTAAGGCAAAGATGGGGAACAACAGTTTGCGGATATAGTTGGCATTGGAGATGTCTTTGTGCGACAAATATGGGTTGCACGGTAATTCTGAAAGATGTGCGACATGTTCCGGATCTGCGTCTGAATTTGATTTCTACTCATACTTTGGACCTAGATGGTTACTACAATATCTTTGGAGGCAAGGAGTGAAAACTCACTAAAGGCTCAATGGTTGTTGCTAGAGGAAAATTGAGCTATACACTTTACAAGACTCAATTGAAGACCGTCAGAGGTGACCTGAACGCAATTGAACATGATTCTTCACCAGAACTGTGGCATAGGCGGCTAGGTCACTTGAGTGAGAAAGGGTTGCAGGTGTTGGCAAAGAAGTCTCACATTCCCTTTGCCAAAGGTAAATATTTGAACCCTTGTGATGATTGCTTATTCGGTAAGCAACATAGAGTTTCTTTTTCTTCATCATCTGAAAGAAAAAGAAATTTACTTGAGTTAGTATACTCTGATGTTTGTGGTCCCATTGATGTGGAAACTATGGGAGGTGGTAAATACTTTGTTACTTTTATTGATGATGCTTCACGGAAGGTTTGGGTGTTTGTGTTGAGAACAAAATGTCAGGTTCTTGAGTACCTCAAGAAGTTTCATATGATGGTGGAACGAGAAAAAGGCGTATCTTTGAAGTGCCTTCGTAGTGATAACGGGGGAGAATACACTTCAAAGGAGTTCGAGAATTATTGCTCAGAACATGGAATCAGACATGAGAAGACTGTTCCGGGTACTCCTCAACATAATGGTGTTGCTGAAAGAACAAACAGAACCATCCTTGATAAAGTCAGATGTATGTTAAAAATGGCTAAGTTGCCCAAGTCGTTTTGGGTGAGGCTCTCAGTACTGCTTGCTACTTGATGAATCGCTCTCCTTCAGCACCATTGGAGTTTGATGTTCCAGAGAAAGTTTGGTCTGGGAAAGATGTTGCTTACTCTCACTTGAAGGTGTTTGGATGCAAGGCATTTATGTATGTGCCTAAGGAGTAGAGACAGAAACTTGATGATAGAACTGTTCTGTGTATCCTCTTGGGATTTGGAGATGCAGAGTTTGGTTATAGGTTATGGGATCCAGAGAAGAAAAAGATTGTCAGGTCCAGGGATGTGGTCTTTCATGAATATGAGACCATAGCAGATTTGAAGACATCAAAGAAAATTATAGTTGATAATGATGATGCTTCTGGATTGGAGTCTTCTTCCATTACTGATGCCACACATGAGGGAGACTCATTTGAAGACATGGGGTTGATGTGCCAGAACCAGTTGATGATGCCGAGCAGGGGGAGCAAACTCCTCCACCAACAGCTTTAGTTGAACCTTCACTTAAAAGGTCTGAGAGAGGGTTGCTTCCTTCTACTAGGTACCCCAGTTCGAATTATGTTACAATTACAGAAGAGGGAGAGCCAGAGAGCTTCCAAGGAGTTCAGATTCACAAAGACAAAGCTCAA
This sequence comes from Stephania japonica, assembly GCA_039657345.1. Lineage (NCBI taxonomy): Eukaryota > Viridiplantae > Streptophyta > Magnoliopsida > Ranunculales > Menispermaceae > Stephania > Stephania japonica. The sequence continues at coordinate 42,860,712 of CM077560.1, read as the reverse complement.
TGGATGAAAACAATGCAGGAAGAGCTGAGTTCTTTGAAGAGAACAATACTTATGAGCTGGTGGAACTTCCAAAAGGTAGAAAACCTTTGAAGAATAAATGGGTGTACAAGTTGAAGACAAATGGAGATAAACTAGTAAAATATAAAGCTCGTTTGGTAGTGAAGGGGTTCAATCAGAAGAAAGGAATTGACTTTTATGAGATTTTTTCCCCTGTTGTGAAGATGAGTTCTATTCGAGTGATTTTGGGTCTGACTGCTAGCTTGGATCTTGAGCTTGAGTAGTTAAATGTGAAGACTGCATTCCTCCATGGTGATTTGGAGGAAGAGATTTATATGGATCAACCTAAAGGATTTGAAGTAACAGGAAAAACACATTTGGTTTGCAAGTTGAAGAAAAGCTTGTATAGATTGAAACAAGCTCCAAAGCAGTGATATAAGAAATTTGACTATTTCATGATGGGTCAAGAGTACACTAGAACAGATGCAGATCATTGTGTCTACTTCAAGAAATTTTCAGATGGGAAGCTTGTGATCTTGTTGCTCTATGTTGATGATATGTTGATAGTGGGGCATAATGTTTCCTTGATTGGAAACTTGAAGAAAGAATTATCTAGTTCTTTTGATATGAAAGACCTGGGGCCGGCAAAACAGATTCTTGGCATGCAGATTATTCATGACAGGAGATCCAAAAAGTTATGGGTGTCACAGGAAAATCATGTTGAGAAGATCTTGAACAGATTCAATATGAACAATGCTAAGTCAGTTAGCGCACCTCTTGCTAATCATTTCACACTTAGCAAGAAATCATGTCCCTCCACTTCTATAGATATAGCGGAGATGTCAGATATTCCTTACTCCTTTGCAGTTGGGAGTTTGATGTATGCGATGGTTTACACCTGACCAGATATTGCTCACGCAGTTGGTATGGTCAGCAGATTTCTCTCAAATCCTAGAAAAGTTCATTGGGAAGCAGTGAAATGAATTTTGAGATATTTGAGAGGTACTTCGAAGATGTCTTTATGTTTTGGGGGCTCGAAACCTACTTTGGAGGGATATACGATTCGATATGGCGGGTGACCTTGATGGCGTAAAATCTACTTCGGGGTATGTGTTCACTTTTGTAGGGGAGTTGTATCTTGGCAGTCAAAATTGCAAAAGTGTGTTGCTTTGTCCACGACAGAAGCAGAATATATTGCTATAACTGAAGCAAGCAAAGAAATGCTTTGGTTGAAGAGATTCCTTCAAGAGTTGGGGTTGAAGCAAGAAGATGGGTATGCAGTGAACTGTGATAGTCAGAGTGCTCTAGATTTGAGCAAGATTGCTACTTATCATTGCCGCACTAAACACATTGATATCCGATACTATTGGATTCGAGAAATTGTGAATGATCATGAGATGAGTCTGAAGAAGATTCACATTGATAAAAATCCAGCTGATATGTTGACGAAGGTGGTGACTCGTGAGAAGCATCAGTCCTACACCAAGTTGGTGGGGCTGAGTTGTTATTGAGCATCAAATATGATTGAGATCTCGCCATGTGTTGGAGGGGGAGATTGTTGGTTTTTATGTAGGCCCCACACAAAATAAAAACAAAAAAGTTCAACACATAAATCAACAAATTGGAGTTTGAATAGGAATCTGATAGAGAGAGAAAATAGAAAAGAAAATTGGAGTGAATTAAGGAATTGGGTGATTCTTCTAATTAACCAGCTTTTGTATGTTTTGACAATTTTTTCTTCTCTCTTCTACATTGTGCGTTCAAGGCGGTGAATGCAACAACAATTTTCTCTACATTAAAGATACATCAAGATCTTGAATCAGAAGACTCGCGGCGAAGTCTTTGGTGGTTTCTTGGTGATTAAGAAAGGGTACAATTTGAGGGTGGAGTTCTTCAAGGTCTTGGTGTGACCATTCAAGTTCTTTGAAGGAGTTATATTGTATTTTCCTCAATTGAGATTCTTGTACTCTTTATTCATATAGTGGATTTATTCGGAGTTTGGCCCGTGGTTTTTTCCCTCTGATTTGGAGGGTTTTCCACGTTAAATCTTGTGTTCTTTATGGTGTGATTAATATGGTGCATAGTTCGTGACTTAGTAGATTTTATTCATCTGTTTCTCGAGTTGAAGGGGTTATTTTCTTGTTGAGTAACCCCAACAAGTGGTATCAGAGGCGATGGTGCATGTCTGTTGGTGGTCTCATGTGTGCCTCGAGTTGCTCTCCCTCGAGATGGTAGCGACGACGGATCATGCGGTGTGCCCATCTTGGATGGATTTCGATCCAAGGTGGAGATTGTTGGGTTGTGTGGACCGAAATAATAGTCCCACATTAGAAAATAATACTTCTAAATGAAGTATATTAGCGATTGCCTCCCCTCTCATAGTACCGAGGCCTTTTAGAGTAAAACCCCACACCTAATGTTGAGGTGGTTAAGTTGGGGACAATATCGGTACTAGCAGAGATCCACGTGCCCGTGCGGCGCATGCTCGAATGGAACCCCAACACTTCTTTTTGAAATATTTAATCGACGTGAGACTAACTTTCGATCAACATATCTTCAACACTGCCCCATAGATCGAAAGTCACATGATTCAAGGAGCTTTTTTTCTCCCAAGTCTCAATCGAACCATGAGCTCTGATACCATGTAAAATTCTCTCACGATCGCACTACACACGCGTACGCGAGCCCGTGGATCTCCTACGCTAGCATCAATATTATCCCCAACTTAACTACCTTTCAACTTTATGTGTGGGGTTTTATCTCAAAAGACATTGGTACTAGTTGGGAGGAGTTGATCAATTATATATTTATTTGTGAAGTTTCATTTAATCGATGTGGAACTAACTTTCGGTTCACAAATCTTCAACACTCTCCCATGGACCGAAAGTCAAATGGTTAGTTTTTTTTTTTTTTTTTTTTTTTTTCAGGTCCCATTCGAACCATGTCAAATTCTCACGACCGCGCTGCACATACGTGCACGAGCTCGTGGATCTCCTCTGCTAGCACTGATATTGTCCCAAATTTAACCACCTTCAACTTTCTCCACTATCACCGATCCCCCTCAAACTTAAAGTGGGAAAAACATAACTAATTTGAGTTTGTAAAATAAATACGGGCATCAAACAAATAAAGCAGGCATATATGCAACAATGTTGCAACTAACATGCAACAAGCAAGACAAGCAAATCTGCAACAAGGTTGTAGCTAACAGGCGGGACAGGCTTCACAAACTACACTCGAATCAGTGGACAGTGCATGGGTAACATGTGTAACAGGCATCGTGGACTGCACTCGAATCATCAAACAGTGCAAAGATAACATAATTACGAAAACATCAGAACAATAGAACAACGGAACAACAAAATATCGGAACAACAAAATAGTAGAATAGCATAACATCAGAACAATAGAACAATGGACATCAGAGCAACAGAGTCACAACGTGATCTCTCCTCAAGATGCATGCACACGCAATAGACCTAGGATTTGTTGCAAAGGAAATCAACGACAATCTACAAAGCATAAACATATATATGTCATAACCCATGACATACATGCAAAGGATCAACTAATGAACAAATCTGAAGTGCTTATACACGCAGGCGGAGCAGTTTGCGAATGATCACCATTCAAACGAATAAGAAAATAATCTTGAGATGACCACAAAGTCTAATGTAGCACGAAATAGACGCATGTGCAAATCACAAGCTTAATGACGAAGGCAGAGATGAGTGCAAGGCTTGTGGCTACTTGATCACAACAACATTACACAAATTCCATGGACGACACACGGAGGTTGTAGGCATACATACAAACAACTGAAAGAGATGACTAACAGATTAGATGATGTGATGCAGCAGGAACAAAGAAGATAGGCACACGGACATAAAAGCACCACGAATCTTTTCAAACATTCCATCTAAATGAACAAGGAAAATATGTACCCTTAATCATTTAAGTGACTTTTGGTATGCAACAACATCATCTGAATCTTTCATAACAACTTTATCCTAATGATCTAACTCATGAAAAATTTCAGTTAACTCTTCATAATATTCAGTAAGAGACTTCACACCTTATTTAGAGGAAAAAGCCTTTTGATTCAAAGTGAAAACCTACAACTCATCTCCTCCATCATAGAATGCCCATCATAGAATGCCTTTGATAAAGCACTCCACATTTCACGAGCAGTTGGTAAACGCAAGTATCACTTCATGATTTCTGGCTTCATGGACATCAACAACCATCTTTTTACTTTTTGATTATTGGCATACCACTTTTCGTATCCATCTTTAGATTCATCAGGGATCTTTGTCTTACCCACAATAGGAGAGTTTTTCTCTCCTTTCAACAATATGCATCTTCATTAATTGCGACCAAACATCATAATTTGATTCATCGAGAGTGATTCCAATATTGAAAACACATTCAGACCGAACAACAATGGGAACTAGTTTTGAACCATATGATTCCTAATCTTTTTCATTCTCAACTCATATTTTTTTAGAATGAAAAAGCTTATTGAAAAACTTTTTGTATTGATATTCATACAATTGTAATGTATGTACATATATATATAGTCGACTACATTGGTTGTCTTATATCTAGTTATTGAAACTCATATCTAGTACGAAAGGAAACAAATAACTTTCTATTTACATAAGGAATGTAATCAACATATATTATGCGGATGATTGATTGTCCATATTTAGGGAGACAGGCTACGGCATGCGGCTGACTGTCTACAGCTGTAACTGACTTATGACTTCCTTAACACTCCCCCTCAAGTTTGAAATATATATTGATAATTCCTAACTTGCTGAGAAGTTTTGAAAATTGTTGACTACTCAATGGCTTATTAAAATTTTCCTCAGAATCGTTTGATATTTTTGATTTTATCGACATTTTTATGTCCAAAATGCAATATTCAAGCCCCAAATCGAAGCCCTAAATCCAACAACACCAAATCAACTATAAAAAGGCCAAAAAAACCAAAGAAAGCCTTAAAATCACACAAAAGAAATAGGGAATTGCACTCATGGTGTTGAATAGACGGGGTTTCGTCGGAATTTCGTCGGATTAGGCCGAAGGTAGTTGCGATTTGAGAGTGGGAGAGATGATGGTGTGACTAGGATATGAATGGATGAGATGAGTGGGGTATGAGAGAACAAAAACCCTTTTATATGGAAGGTAGTTAGGTTATTTTATATTTTCTAAAAAAAAGTGAGGTATGTTTAACAAAAATTAGGATTTGTTTAGCCGCTCCCTAAATAACTATGCCCTTTAGTTTCCACACATTTGAACACAAATTTAATTCATATTTGACCAAATAAAAAAACACAAATTTGTTTTCCTAAAAAAAAAAAAACACAAATTTAATTCATGCTTCTTCGAGTTATTCTAGATTAGTGAATTTTGTCAACATTTGGTGCACTTTCATCACGACCATTCTGTTATGGACTTAACTAACACCGCTTGTACGCGTGACAGAATTGGATGTCTACATAATGAAACCCGCAGAGACCTTATTAATGAATTGAATTTTCTCGCCTGGACGAAAAAAAAATGGATTGAATTTTTTTTTTTTTTTTTTTTGGTAGAAATTTTCTCTCTTTTGAAGTCTTAATGAATTGAATTTTTTTTTTCAAGTCCCCAGTTTGATTAGGACTTATTAGTAATCTCCATGTATATTAATTTTCTTTAATCTAGACTTTTTTTTTTTGAGGAACTAATCTAGATTTAATGAAATTATGAAGCTACCTACCAACCATCGAGCCGTTTTTAATTTCAAACGTATGTGTTTGAGACAAAGACGTGATTCTTATCCATATATTATATTTATACATTTTTCACCATTGTCAATAAATATATATATATATATATATATATATTTTAGTTTAGACTAAAAGGATTTAGAGGTTAAGATATTTTTCATTGAGTCTTCACATGTATATATATGAATTACATCCGATTGTTATTCCATCAAAAGTGGAACAACATTAACTAGAATAACAATACAATCACCTTTTGAATTTGGGATAATAACAAATATTCAAACTCAAGATAATAACAACTATTTGAATTTGACTTGATTAACTTGAATCACGTGTGATTCTATCATGCCCCGGCAAGATGGAGGAGCCGTTGCGAACACCAATCTTGAAACGGTGATGTAAAAATTGTTGGCGAGACAACGGCTTAGTCAATGAATCAGCCAGTTGATCGGCAGTATGAACGTGAGACACGCGCAAGCGGTTATCGGCTACCTGTTCACGAACAAAGTGGAAGTCGATAGATGTGCTTCATCCGAGAGTGGAAAACTAGATTTGCACATACGTACGTGGCCCCAACATTGTCACAGTAAATTGTAGGAACTTGTATGAGTGGGATGCCAACTTCATGAAGCAAACGTTGAACCCAATTAAGTTCAGCAGCAGTTGAAGCTACCGATCTATACTCCGCCTCGGTTGATGATCTAGCAACAGTTTTCTGTTTCTTAGAGCTCCAACTAATTGGTGTAGCTCCAAGAAAGACAACATAAGCAGAGGTAGAAGTACGATCATTGATATCACCCGCCCAATCGGCATCAGAGTATGCATGTAAGGTGAGAGGGGCAGCTTTCTTAATGAGGATACCATGAGCAAAGGTACCTTTAAGATAGCGAAGTAATCGCTTAACTGCAGACCAATGATGGGTGGTAGGCTGATGCATGAATTGAGATAGCTTATTTACTGCATAAGAGATGTCTGGACGAGTCAAGGATAGGTACTGTGATGCACCAACAGTTTTCCTGTACTGAGTTGCATCAGTTGACGCACTACCATCATTGAGACAAAGTGTGTATGTGGTGCTCATTGGTGAGGCTACTTCCTTGGAGTCCAACATGTTGGTGCGTTGGAGCAAATCTCTTGTATATTTTTGTTGAGACAAGAACAGTCCATCACTAGTTGATTGAGCTTCAACACCAAGGAAATGATAGAGATCTCCTAAATCCTTGAGTGAAAAGCAGGTGGAGATGCACTTGATAAAATGATTAAGCAGCTCTTGAGAATTTCCTGTAACAAGGATGTCATCAACATATACAAGAAGATAAACAAAGTGAGTGAGCCTTTGGAGTAAATAAATAAGGATGCATCTCGAGCGGGCATTCTTGAAGTCAAGTGACAAGAGATAATTTCGAAGCTCATGAAACCAAGCACGGGAGCCTCATCGAAGACCATAAAGAGCCTTGTTGAGACGACGTACATGAGTTGGAAAATTAGGATCCATGAATCCCTGTGGTTGTTGAATGTATACTTCATCAGAGAGAGAACCTTGAAGAAAGGCATTATTGACATCAAGTTGACGAATAGACCAATTCTTGTGAACATCAATAGTGAGAATAACATGAATAGTTGTGGGTTTGACCACTGGACTAAATGTGTCATGAAAATCAATGCCTGGGCGTTGATGAAAACCCTTGGCAACTAGTCGGGCCTTGTAACGAGAGATGGAGCCATTGGGGTGCCGCTTGATCCTGTATATCCACTTGCATCCAACAATATTTTGAGATATGTGTGAAGGCACGAGTTTCCATGTGTTATTTCGAACTAAGGCATCGAACTCTTCCGACATTGCTTGACGCCAGATTGGGGGTTTTTGGGCTTGGGTGAATGTAGTGGGTTCAGTATGGGTAAGGAAAGTTCTGATGTAAGACAAAATTTTGGATTCTTTTTAATTATGTTGTTTTTGGACCGGGTAACCATTGGGTGTTGGATTGTTGAATTGGACTCATTGGATGGTTGAGGTGGAGTGTGATTATTTATCGGTGGTGCAACTGTAGAGTTTGGCAAAGGTGTTGGAGATGGAGTGGATATGGGAGGAGTGTGTGGTAGCAAAGGCATGGGAATCGAATAATGAATAGGAGAGTCAACAAGAGCAGCCCACTGTTGGATGTGATTCTCGGTGGTGGGAGTTTCTGTACGAGTTGAGTAGGGAAATACACACTCGACGAACACAACGTGACGTGAGACATAAATGCGTTGTGTTTGTGTATCAAGACAACAATATGCATTATGCTCAGTAGAGTAACCAACAAACACACAAGGGTGAGACAGAGGTTGAAGTTTATGGGTAGAGTAAGGTCTAAGCCAAGGATAGCACAAACAACCAAATGTACGTAATGTTTGATAATTGGGAGATTTACCAAAAAGTAATTGATAAGATGAGTGATGCGACAATATTGGAGTTGGCAATCGTTTGATCAAATAGACCGCAGTGCGAAAAGCAAGTGACCAATAACGTAAGGGCATAGACGAGTGATGGAGAAGGGTGATCCCAGTCTCAACTATTTGTCGATGACGACATTCAGCAGTAGCGACAAGTTCAGGTGTGTATGGTGGGGATTTAAGATGTTGAATGCCGAATTGTTAGAGGAGAGGTGATAAACCAGTGAATTCACCACCTCCATCCGAATATAAAGTGGTTATTTTGGTGCGGAAATAATTTTCAACCACTGCTTTAAATTTTGGAAAGATAGTGCAAAGATCATATTTATTTTTCAATAAATAAATCTAAGAGTATTTGGTGTAGTAATCAACGAAAACAACATAGTAGCGAAAATTATCAAAAGAGTGAAGTGGTGATGGACCCCACACATCAGTGTATATCATTTCTAATGGCCTAGAACATGAGATAGTTGATGTGCCAAATGGCAGTTTGTGGCTTTTATTGGAAAAACAAGAGTTGCCATGATCTAAGGTAGATGCCACCATAGGTAGTGATGATGTAGAGATGACTTTATTGAGAACGGGAGAGGACGGATGGCTAAGCCGGGAATGCCACTGTTGAAGAGAAGCTTTCGCAACAGACAAGGCAAGAATGGGTGGACGTTGAGACTGGGATGGCCACTTATATATTTGTGCGCTGGTCGGGTCGCGCAGAAGAATTGCCCTCGTATTCAGATCCTTCACAATAAAAGAAACAGAGAAAAATTCAATTGAGGTGTTATTTTGGGAACAAAATTGAGATACGGAAATGAGATTATGTTTACTCTGAGGAGATTAAAGAACATCATTTAACATAAATGAAGAATAAGGATAAGGAAGAGTAGTGGAACCAGTATGAGAGATAGGAATAGTGTTACCATTGCCAACAATAATGTCGTCATTACCACCATATTCAGAGTGCACCGATAAATTGTTCAAATCAGATGTGATGTGGTTTGATGCACCAGAATCCATTATTCATTGTGTGCTGCTTCCATGGGGAGAGTTTACTTGAGATAGTAGCGCTTAAGGTTGGACAGGTTGTGGAGGGAATAATGATCGACAAGTTTTGGCAGTGTGGCCAGGTTTGTCACAAAATTGACATATTGAACGAGGTTGTGCAGGTGATTGTCTCCATGGTTGGCTAGAGGGTTGGGTGGAAGCATTTGGTCGAGAAAATGGCTGACGGGAGTGAAAAGATTTGTTGGTTTGGCAATGAAAATTGAAGTTTTTGGATTGGGGTGGGTTGCATTGGTAAACTTGAGCTGTGATTGATGTCTTGTCGGAAGAGGATGACTTACGTTTCGAGGTGACTTCGAAGTCGAGCAATTTGTCATGGAGCTCCTCAAATGAGATGAGTGTATCACGAGCTCGAATAGCAGCAGCGACGGTGTTGAACTCAGAGCCAAAGCCCTTGAGAGTGGTATGAATGAGTTCTTCATCTGATATCGAAGAGCCTGCAAGAAAGAGAGTTTCAGAGATGTTCTTGATATTCTGCATATACTCCGATATGCTTAAGTTCTCAGTGGTGGTGTTGCCCAGAATTTCACGATGGCTCATGACTCGGGTATGCGATTTGCTCGCATATGTGCGCTCAAGACGTAGCCAAGCTTCACTGCAGTAAGAGCGAGGTGATGAGTGGCACAAGAGTGTCACCAATGAAGCAATCATAGCATGAAAGAGAAAACGATCTTGTCTCTTCCAAAATCGATGAGATGGGTTGGGAACGATTGTTTGAGTAATGGGATCCACAAATAGTTGTAGGTGGTGGGCATGGAAGACTTCCATCAATATAGCCTTCAAGATCATAGCCAAAGAGTAGAGATTGATATTGGGCTCTCCAAGATGGATAATTTAGCTTGGTGAGCTTCAATGGTAGTTGGGTAGCAAGAAAGCATTGATTGCAATAATTTGAGGGTGGGGAGAGCCATTGGTGGTCAAGAAGTGACAATAGGAGTAGAATTGGTTGGTATGACATTGAGAGTTGGTTCTCAGAAGTAAAGCTATTAGAGGCCATTGATTATTTGGCTAATGGAGCTCTGATACCATAAAAGGATTTAGAGGTTAAGATATTTTTCATTGAGTTTTCACATGTATATATATGAATTACATCCGATTGTTATTCCATCAAAAGTGGAACAACATTGACTAGAATAACAATACAATCACCTTTTGAATTTGGGATAATAACAAATATTCAAACTCAAGATAATAACAACTATTTGAATTTGACTTGATTAACTTGAATCACGTGTGATTCTATCATAGACTATCCAGTATCCGAACTTAATCAAATACTCCAAACTTGAGTCGGATTAGTCCACTAAAGAGGAAAGCTTTCCCTTGTTTCTTTCAAATTACTCCAAAAGCTATATTCTTTCTCTTAATCAGTCGTGTGAGATTGTTCCCTCATTTCCATCAACAATTTTCTTTGATTTTTTTCAACAAATTTACTCAATCTAGTTTATATAAATATATACATATATCTTGGATAGTTGATGGTGAACTTTTTGTCCTTTTTATATTAGCCTTTCAACAATTTTTTTTAAAAGTTTGAATTACGAGCAGACAAATTTTTTTGAAGGTATACAACATTTTAAGATGCAGGTACACACATATCCCAGTGTATAACACGTGGGTCAAAATCACATGGATGGCTCATATGTAGCCTTAATGTGCTTTAGGTGTGACTTCTCCATTGTCTTTCTAGTATTTTTCCTTTGGAAATGCTAAAGCAATACCCTTAGAGTGTACACTAGAATGAACACCTCCATCCAACCGTGTTATGATCAATATCGAAATACGTAAACTTGCATCCCGAGGTAAACACGAATGAGAATGGGGTAGCGGTGTGCATGTCTTATGGTGTGCATTTGAGTATGTCATGTATATTCTAGCACTTTCCTTTTCCTTTTAAGATATCCTTCGTCTCCCACCGAAACTTAATTAACTTTCATTGTCCATGCAAATCACTCTTTTCTTGACATGCCAATCACTTCAAGAAAATACTAGAATGGCAACCCTATATCATACTACAAGATATATTAGCTCATAGGAGCCATCCATATATGACCTCGATGCACTTGTTATGCACCAGGATCTGTGAATACCCGCATCCTAAGGCGCACATAGATGGCTCATGTGAGTTAATATATCTTGCAGTGTGATATACATGTTGTCATTCTAGCACTTTTAATCACTTTATGTGACCATGATGGTATCAACTATACATATAGGGGCCGTTCATTTTCAATTGGGAGCGACGCCTAAGAATTACATGTGAATCGAACGCATGCTTGGATGCTATTGCAACGATTTAAAAAGTGTCATTAAAAGTGAAAAATAATCATTTTTAACCCAATTATAAAGTATTAACTTATAATGACAACATTTTTAATGTCATCGATCATAACTATAGAATGCCATTCCACAACGATCACGTTAACTATTTAATGACTCTATATAACTATCATCTTAATTATATAACGACATTATAGAATTGTCATCTTAATTTTTCAAGGACACTATTTAACTGTCATTAATTGAACTTTAACAACAATTTTTAAATATCGTTAAAACTATATAAAATAATAATTAAAAAATCAATATATATTATCCAAATGTATATAAAACATAGTATTAAACAATCAAATACATGCATTGTGCTAAGATTTATATACCAACAATAATAATAAACAAGAAAACAAATTTGATTTAATCAACAAAATTCAAATTCGTCTATATTAATTGTATCAATATCCTTAAAAAAGATGAAACGAAACAAGCAATTGAGAACTTGTATTCATTATGGATGAAAGATTCATTGTTAATATATTGATTACATCCATTGATACGTTGAAACAATATAAAGGGAGAAAGGCATAATTAATTTTGTGTATAAAAAAATTAAAAGGAGACAAGTATACAAGAGCATTGATAGATTAATTTTGATTAGACTGAGTGATAAACTGTGGTTTATTTTTGTGATTGATCTAAACAACAATACAATCTCAATTTCAAATTAGTCGATAACAGTTACATGGATTAAATAAATTTTCATTCCGCTCAATTTAATTAATTGATGGTACGTGTTTCCTTTTTATATAAAAATCGAAAAAGGTTCGTTCACGTTTCTTTTTTCCAATTGGTTCCCAGCTGCATGCACATTTTATTAATTGCACAACCCAACAAGCTCCAATAATTTGATAAAAAATGCATACAAGTCACTTAATCACGTTTTTTTTTTTTTTTTTTTTTTTTTGATGAGAAAGAAACGTGCTACTTGCATGTCCTCACGTTTCATAATACACGATTGTTGTTTGATCCGAGTAATTCACAAGCACGTCATACTTCCACTTGAACCAACGACATGTAACATTGAAGATATACATCATGTCAGATCAATAATGATGACTTAAAAATTAAAACAACAAATAGAGCCCTCACATTGTCAGTTTCTTTTTCTTTTCTTTTTTTGTTTTGTTTTGTTTTGTTTTTTTTTTTTGATAGGATAATTTGTTTCTTTTGAATACAAATGATATATATATTAAGCTAGTTTTTATCTTTTTTAACCATGGTCCCTGATATTGTGAATAAAGACCACCAATAACTTGATGTTTGAGTGTCATAAAAAATCTAACTTAAGGTCGCGTGCTTAACCCATACAGTTCTGCCTTTGCCCTTATCTATTAAGTTAGTTTAATTGTAATTACTTAAAGGAATTAATAATAGTATTAAACAAGATGCGCGTGTCCCCAGATAGGGTGACAAAAAATGCATATATCGGACAAGTACGAGCCCGGACACACCCCTAATAATGACTAAAATTAGTGTTCAGACCCGTACTTATTTTAGAAAAGGACACGTTTTATTGTTCGGGCTTATATGTTTATAAAACATAATAGACTCATTTTTTGTCCGTACCCGATCTTTTATTTAAAAAGAATAATTTTTTTCCAAAAAAAAATCACAAAAAATATAACTTTATGCCACTATGCATTCACTTACTACAAATGACATATTATACATTTGAAATCCAAGTCTTAAAGCTTCATAACTTTCTACATAAAAAAAAAAATAAATAAATAACATCACCATTGTCTAGAGTTCAAATAAATATCATGAAAGTTTCAAAATAGGCAACGAATTGATAAAATACCCCTACAAATTAATTGTTAAACATGTACCCGTTTCTAAAAAAAATTATGTCCGATCCAAACATGTTTTTAAAACGGACAAGAAAATATGTCCGAACCCATTTTTAAAAAATTGTGGCCGGACTCGTAAAAAGTGGATCCGAACAAATACGAACAAACGGGTCCTGGACACTTTATTCCACCCCTAGTCCCACGTGAGAAGAAAACAAAAACTTCAGCTTTAGTATATAATTAACAAATTCTAATTAATTAATTATCAGGGCATTGCAAACAAATTTGGCTCAATGACGAGCAATTTTAAGACCTTGTTTAATTTCATAAGATCACTTGTTTCAACTAGTATCCTTTTTCTTTTTCTTTTTTTGGTGATGAGAGAACAAAAATCCATTTTGATGTAAGATCAAAAAAAAAATCCATTTTGATATAAAAATGTTTTGCTTTCGTTTAACTTTTTAAGAATAAATAACAAATCACATGCCCAAAACATCTCTAATGAGATGGAGAGGCATCACTTGCCAAAAGGTAAGCAAGATCGTGAATTCGATTACTATTTAAGTAAAAAATAAAATAAAAATAACAAACCACAAAAGATGAGGTACTTTTTTTCCTGGGCAAGATGTGATCCTTTACCCTAATATGTAAGGACAAATTCTAATAGAGTCGCACTAAAGGCACCCCGCAATCCTTTCAGGGCACCCCGTTGATTAGGTCACCCCAACAATTTATCAGGGCACCCCAGTATTTTTATCAAAATGTCATTTTTGTTTGAAGTGTGAGCACCCCACCACCAAATCAAATGACACCCTTCTTTTCTCTCTTCCATCACGACATCAAGGTCTCAATATATCAAATTTCATCACTTTCTTGCTTGTTTAAGGTAGATTTGTTGTTTTTATGATCAGATGATGTGTTTAACTTCAATCCCAAAGAAAACCATCGTAGTGTTAACTAACGTTAGCTACACATGCACATATAATAATAAAACCCTTGTGTAGGTAACAAGGTAATCATAATGTCAACAATATGATCCACAACAATCCATCAATCTCATTCTTGATACATCCATAGCATGCTTGATCACGTGCCACATCGTCAATAAACTTCGATATTGTGTAAGTGATCTACTTCGTAGATTCGGATGACCCAGTGAGCATATCAAGTCTAATATCCGAACTACTAACGGTGACCTAACAAATCACAAACCCACCGAACACGTGCACCCCGCGCGCTCGGGTCACAATCCACCGGCGGCGCAAGTACACGTGCTACAATCTAGCATGCTTGATCACGTGCCACAATCGTCCCGAATAAACTTCGATAGTGAAAACAAATCCAACACCAACCAATAACCAGACCAACACATGAATTTCAAGAATAATAAATGCAAGAATTTAAAGATTTAAATACTCCGACTAATTACCCGAAAACCAAACCCCAATTCCGAGACTCCTGGAATTCATTTGTGAGGGTTAATGATCAATTAATGGGTTCATAATGTTAGTTTGACTCATTTTCTCATTTTCCAATTTTTGAGAGTCCAGTGAATAATTAGCGCGCTAATGAGATCAATTAGCGCGCTAATTTATCTCAATCACTGTTCATTATCGTCTTCAATCAGCGTGATTAGCGCGCTAATTTCTCCAATTAGCGCGCTAATTTCTCGCTGTCCAGAAATTTCCAAATTTAACATTTTGACTCTCCAAACACCTCACAACCCATAAATTTAATTCTCATACTTCCATAAAACGTCAATGACCTCAATTACACCATTTAAACAAAAATTACCATTTTCAAACCCATTAATCAAAATCACAAAAATGGTATCAAATCATAGAGCAATTAGTTTGTTGAAATATCTTGAAACACCTCAAACCCTCTTTCATTTTCGTCGAGAGAGAGAGAGAGAGAGAAAATGACCAAAAATGTAAAAATCACACTTATATATACATCATTTCATCTTAAATCAAATATCAAGATTGGTTTTAAGGGCCAAGATGAAGTCAAATGATCCCATAAAATGCCAAAATTGACCTCATACCCATTTCCTTGTCTTATTCAAATGACTCTCCCGGCGTTTGCCAGTGTGTCGTTCAGTGCACAACGACGGTGCATCGGACCGCCTCAACATCATTTATAATGAATTATTTAATGAATTTTGTTGTTTATTAGGTGTACCTAGTCCCCCGTTCTAGTGTATTAACTATTCATCGCCCGTGACTGAGCATACAAAACGGACTCTAAACCCTATCCGATCGTGCTCGTCTTCAACTATGGGACCCACGTACGTAAGGCGTCCACGTTCGCAATTTCCTCATCAATAACGCCATTGAAAATCGATTAGGATATATCAAATCTCTTTTATGATCGTAATGTGTTTAACTTCAATCCGTGTTCGGTCATACCTCGTGATCTGTCTTTTAGTCTCGGACGTCCATTTCCGATACTATTGTGTAAGTGTCAGTTAATATCAACCGACACCTAAGTGAGAAAGATCTTTAGACCATGTGGTTGTGTATCTTTAGACCATGTGGTTGTGCTTCCAACCGAAGTGTAATAAAAAGCTACGATTGGGATTAAACTCGGTTGGTAATAACCGATACCTTTTGTTAGTTATCGGTTATAGGGTACAGAGACACTACAACATGTCTCGGTCCTGTGTGATCGATAAGTTCGTGTTCGTGGTTCATCTTCAAAATGAAAAAAAAAACCCTACAAAAATCATAAAACTAACTTATCATGTGCGACGTCCGCCTCCCACTCATTTTCTTCAACCATTAGACTCTAAAAACACTTAAAACTCATCAAATCTTCGGGTGGCGATGCATCGATAAACGCGATTGACAAGAGCTAGTGCACACTCTTTGATCAACAAACGAGATATCCAGCCCGCGACGGATCGACTTGACTTCGTAAAAAATTGAGTTTTCAAAAGTGGGGTTCCCTAAGAGGCATGTGAATTGTTGGGTTGAATGAGGGCATTTTTTTTAATTGGTCATAAAACCAATTTTAATTAAAAATAGCGAGGTGCACTTAGAGGATTGAGAGGTGCCCTTAGCGCGACTCATTCTAATATGCATATTTTTACTTTCTCTAGCATATTTCTTGTCACTCAAAATGCATTTTTTTAAAAGATTCCTAAATCAAATATAACAGTGAAAGTGTAAAAAAAAATTATAACAGTAAAGGTACCCTTTTTCACAATAAAAGCAAATTAGGTTATGTTATTCATACTATGATAATATTTGATTTTTGGAAAATGTTAATTTGACCTAGAAATTACACCCGATTAATGTACTCGGTGACGTGGCACATGTGGGTTCCACCCAAAAATAATTAATTTTTGGGTGTTGACGTTATCGGGTGTAATTTTTGAGTCAAATTAACATTTCTCTTGATTTTTTCTTTATTTTATCCTGAACTCCTTTCAATTGTTGAAATTAAAAACTTAAGCAGAGTAAACATGATGTTTTAAAATAAAAGGATGAAAATGCATATTATGACAAACTTCAATAAAGGGTTTTTTATTCACCTAACTTAATAAAGTGAACCATACTAGCTCTTTCGGTCCACTACTCTAAGAGGGTAATCGGGTGCTCCAAGCTCATGAACATGAAAAAATTAAAAGAAGTTACTGTAACTATTATTTTCAATTTCCATACCAAAAGAAAGGTCGTAGACAAGAAGTATGTAGGAAAAGAAAAAATTCTATGATAGATAAGCCCTACCTACCACACGAACTAGCTAGGCTGAATCGAATCAACATGAATAGTAATCTACGCTTTTTCAAACATTAATTACATAATCTTTACATAACATTTAATTCAATTTTTTTTGCTTAACACTTAATTCAAACTTAATTAGCTAAACATACATCCAGAAAACTCACTACAACCTCTATTGATGAGATGGAAACTCATCATATACTAGGTTTTCTTTCCAGCCCAAACGCCAAGCTTTCTTGCCAAGCTATCTATATTGTAATCTGGTTCAACTCTCACCTAAAATCAAATAAAAGAAAATGTAGAGTCTTTGAAAAAATTATGGAAACTCTAATTAAGAGCAAGCTAAGAGCATCCAACCACGTCTATAGCACAATGGAAGACGCATGCATGCTCCGGCCTTTGTGAGATCAAGTGATCGAATCTTAAAAAAAAAGAAAAAACAAAAGAGCAAACCTGAATGGTGTGACACGCTTTGGTCTCACTCCTGTACTGATTTTCAAACACTATATCGAGCTTCTCCTCTTCAAGAACCCGAAACAGGGCAGATGTCAAAGACACTTCCTTGAGCACCACTGCGTTGATCAGCAATGCACCCTCCATTGTTCTGATCTCAATTGACGGAACAAAAGGGCGCGGTTGCGACGACGACGACGACGACGACGACGATGACTCTTCGTCGCTCTCGAAATCGATCGTGAAATAGCAGCTACTCACTTCATCTGCTTCTGTTTTCATGATTGGAGTAGTAGTACTGCTGCCACTTTCCACTAATTTGGACATGGTCTCTGCCCTGTTTTGTAAACCACAAATAACTTGATACCTCTCTGTTTTTGGTTTTCTGGGCAGTGTTGTTCATCAATCATGATCACTTTTGTTGTGTTGTCTCTGCTTTTTAATATGGCGTTGAATGGTCGATATCGACGTTGAAGGCGTTGTTGAGAGAGAGAGAGAGAGTAATGAAATTACTACTAACCGTGGTTGACAATAAGTTCTAGAAGTGCTCAAATTAACGAGCTTGGCCACAATCGAAGTGGTGTGGTGTTGCGTTATTGGGAAGTGTTTGATAATTAATAGGTCATGAGATTTTCATTAAAAAGTAACAATAAATCTACTTGGACTTATGAGTCCGGACACATAAAGAGGTTTTTAAATTTTTTAAGGGGTATAATAAGAATTTTACAAGTGATTATGGTTGTTTCATTAATTGTTGGAGGGTGTATTTGAAATTAAAAAAAAATTTGAGTCCGGACTTACGAGTCCAAATAGCACTACCCAAAAAGTAATAGGTCATGAGATTGAATCCTCTAATCAAACTTCAAAATATATATGTTGGTCTCTTTCCAATCATAAAGTTGAGGAGTGGATGGCTCTTGTTATAGTCATACTCAACTAAAAAGAGTAAAAAAATATTAAAAAAATAAAAATTAATGGGTTTTTAAAGGCTTAGAATAATACTCTAGACAACACTTCCCAATGGAAACACCCTCCCTTCAGCCATCAGTGCCTACCTCAAGAAGCCGATTTAGATATCTAGATTCAAATCTCAGTGAGATGTAAGGGTTTGTGATGGGGTGTACTGTCAGATATTAGTAGTTTAGAATCTTTCATCAAATTGTCAGAATTAGTGCTTGCTTTATGATTCTGGCACGTGGAGATGGAAAAAAAAAATTGGTATTGTTTTGTTTTGCCAACAACAGAAAGTAAATTTTCCTGAAAAAAAAACAACAGAACGTAAATTTAGTGGAATTACGCAACTTTCAGCATATTAATTATCAAGCGATAGTTATTTATCAAAAAAAAAAAACTATCACGTGGTAGATTTGTTTTTTTGGTACAACCGTACAAGTGGTAGTTTAAAAAAAAGTAGGATTGGTTTACTTTAAAAATTTATTAAATAGAATAAATTTCTTTAAAATTTTAAAAATAATGTATTTTTCCTTTACTAGAGGCGTTATTGAGTGTGACGTGATGGTGGATGGGTGAGGTGGCAATTCCAATTATATGAATGACTCCTTTTGTATGTAAAGAAGCCATTCATACATTTCATATTTTGTATGAATGACTCATTTTGAAAAGAAGTCATTCATACAATGTGACTTTGCATGAGTGACTCATTTACAAAAGGAGTTATTCATACAACTGAAATTGTGACGTGGCGTGGGTGTGTGAGGTGGCAATTCTAATTGTATGAATGACTCCTTTTGTAAATGAATCATTAAATATAGACGGGCAAGGGTATGGAGAAATATAAGTTGTATGAATTACTCCTTTTGAAAATAAGTCATTCATACAATGTGACTTTGTATGAATGACTCCTTTACAAAAGGGGTCATTCATACAATTGAAATTGCCACCTCACACACCCACGCCACGTCACAATTTCACTTGTATGAATGACTCCTTTTGTATTATATGAATGACTCCTTTACAAAAGGAGTCATTCATACAACTTATATTTCCCCATACCCTTGCCCGCTTATATTAAAAATACTACACATACATCAACTCAAACCATACTAAAATACATATTGGGTGTGTTCCACACCAAATCGAGATGCATATATATAACTAAAATACCAATGTGTATTTTGGTATGTCTGTGTAGCATTCCTCAAACGTAATACCATTTTCATTGAATTCTTCTAACAATTAATTTTTCAAGTACACAACATGAAGAAATTAACAAAGTCATATACAATTCAAAACATATCACTCATAACTCATATCTAGCATAAAACGATAAAAGTAAACAAACGTACCAGTAGGGAAGTGTAATGTCAAATCACAAGAAGTCCGCGAATATCTACGATGGTGTCCATGTCTGCAATGATATCATGAATAACGACAATTAAAAATTAGGCCGTTACAATACAAGTAAGAGAAAAACAAATAGCAAAAAAAATCGAAAAAATATTCAAATCCAATAAATTACCATGACATGAAAAAAACTCATACAAAGGTATGATGCAGTTCTATCGACGTCAACGTTGCTCTTCCGTGTGGCAAACCGGTCGTACTCTATTTCGACCTGGATTTCTCCTTGCTTGTACGTCCGGCTGAGTTTGTTGAACTCGATGACTCGACTGAACTTCTTCCTAGTGTTGACTCGATTGACCTCTACTACCAATGCTATCAAAGATAGAGGGTAACATATTGACTTCCTGTATGTGGTAGGGTGAAAGGAACATGATGTGGCATTCCTAATAAGGGCATGAATGAGTCATCTCCACTATATGAAATATTGTAATTATAATATGGCGGAGTAAATGGACTTCGCATGTATTGAGGCAATGAACCATGCATTGAATGTGTAAGCATTCTATGGTCCATGTAGGAAGATGATGGCCCAGGAGCATATGGATCAAAATGATAAGGATGAACATACATGCTCGGTGCCTTAGGCAAAAACATATGAGCATAAGGTTGCGTTGGGGGCGGCAAAGGAGAGTACCCATAAGAAGAATGGCGGGTCAGAGGTGGTGGAGGAAAACGTTTGTTGCTCTCACCAACAGTCTCTGACGTTCTTGGTGTTGGACGAGTTAGAGGTGGTGGAGAAAAACGTCTACTGCTCTCACTCAGAGTCTGTGTCGTTGTTTTTCTTCTCCTCCCTCTATCTGCTAGGCTTTGATCCTCTTATTGTTGTTCTTCCTCTTCTTCTTGAGAAGCTTCATCATCTATTTTCGGCTCAACTACATTTTCATCATTCCACATAGTAGGGCTGGGCACGAAACCCGAGGACCCGACTCAGGTCGGGTCATTCGAATTAGGTGGTGGGTGGTGGGTCGGGTAAAGTGAATAAAAACAAAGAGTCGGGTCAAAAAAGCCCGACCCGTCAGGTATCGGGTCGGGTTCGGGTATGATCAAAGGGTACCCGACCCGACTAGACCCCGTCCATCAAATAACCCTAAGTCCCTAACTGCTGCTTCTTAGCTTTTTTCTTCCTGTTCTGCTTCACGATCCAGTACAAGCCGATCATCGATCATCCCCTCCATCGATCTCCTCGCACACAGACCCCTCAACTAGCTACGGCATCAACACCAACACTAACAGCAACACAAACAGTTACAACATCAACACCGATCTCCATCGATCATCCCCTCATCTTCCTCGAGCAGAGCCTCCTTCGCCACTCGCTAGCCTCCGCAACTCCCTCCCCGAAAACCCCAACATCTACGACTTGTCCGAGATCCGCAAAGCCACCAACAATTTCCTCATCCGCCATCCGCGCTATCCGCCACTGCCATCATCTTCTTCCTGCTTCGGTTCACCTCCAACTGCAGGCCTGCACAGTGCACACATTCACTGCATCATCTTCTTTATCCGCCATCCGCCATCATCTTCTTCATCTGCCATCCACCTCACCTCCGCCTGCAGGCCCTGCACACATCCACTGCATCATCTTCTTCATCCACCATCATCTTTTCGATTTCATCATCTTCTTCATCGTCTCTCGACACCAAGCAACCAAGGTACTTAACCTTCTTTCTTCTTCTCTAATTTCTTCAATCCCTTAATTAATTGATTTCATTTCATCATCTTCTTTATCGTCTCTCGACATCTTTCTTCTTCATCTTCTTCATATTTACTCTTAATTGGTTGATGGATGTTTATATTATTTGGATGTGCAATGTAGGTAACATTTTTGTGAGCTCTTCTTGTCTTCTAATAATTTGTAAGATGAGGGAGGGAGGGAGAGAGGTCATGTTGTGTTGTTCTCAAGTTATTATCAATAAAAGTATTTGATTTGTGCTGAGTTGATTTGTTAAAATTGAGTCAGAGCATGATCAACTGATTGTTGATGATGTCCTCACTAGAAAACTTAATTGAGGCTATGTTTATGTAATGCCAATGCCGACTCCAGCAGTAATTGGATTATTGAGTTTTTAGTTGAAAAATAAGATGTAGATCACAATCACTAAAGAGATTCTAAGCATTGTTATACAAAACACAGATTGAGAATTGTGAAAGATATTGTCCTCTTTCGTTAGGAGGGTAATATTTCCTCTCTTTTCACTTTACTTTTCTGGAATTTATTGAAAACCATGGTGTTATCATTGAACATTTGAGAGTTTCTAGTGCAATCTGTTTTAGAATGATTGACCCTCTGTTTTGCTTCTTTGATTATTCTTTGATCAGTTGTATAATTTATTACGGAAAGTAGGAGAGTTTTGATTTTGAATTTTGAATTGACTTAACCATTTTTTTCTCTTGTATTTGTTTATTTGATAATTGATATATTTAATTTATGAAATCTGTTTTTTTTTTTTAAATATGCAATTTGTTTTAAAAAAAAATACGCAGTCTGTTTAAAAAAAATGCAATCTAGCCACATTTTTTGATGATGTTTTATGCCTGTACCTTATATTAATATATGTGCAATCATAAAGTTGATTTCTTATAGAAATCAAACTTTCTATTTTTTGTTTGATTCTTCAAATGACATCAACTTGTCCACATTCAATTCCAACTGTTTCAACTGAGTTAGACATTAGTCAAGGTGTTAATCCATTCGACACTCCAACTCCACAGCTTCCACCTCCAAATGAAACTAATGAATCAAGCCTTCCCTCATTACCACTTAATCCGGGTAATAAAAGAAAGAGAACTTCAGAATCCTGGGATTATTTCACAATCAGAGAAGAGGAGCCTAACAAGCCTAGGGCATATTGCAAATTTTGTCCCAAATCCTATGCATGTCATTCCAAAAGTTGTGGGACCAAAAACTTGATTTTGCATTTGGAGAAGTGTTCGAACCCCAATCATCCGTGGAAAATTGAAAATGAGAGGTATCCTTCCAAGCAAGCAAACCTTTGTTTCTACTCTACAAATCAATAAAATATATGATATTTCATTGTTTACTTAAAAATCACTAAAACTGAATAAAATCCCTCTATTAAATCTTAAGTCTTGTGCTATCCAATTTTAAACACTTATCAAGGTCTCGATCGCACTAATATAGTTTCAAGCATAGCTGAATGTATTGTGTTATCTTGGTGAGATAAGTTTGGTAAGAGTTACCTAAATGTTTAAATTGGTCTGACTTAATAAAGCTATCAAAATAGTTTTGGGCTTTAGGCATATGATGAGATAAAAACATGCTAAAACATAAGATGTCCTGTATTTCATAAAAGTATCTAAAATTACATAAGATATAATTGGTAACTATTACCTACCTAAATAATCTAGTTCTGTGTTTCATGCCATAGCTGTCATAGAATTAGATGAAATATGGATTTAAGTCCCCTAAATAAACAATATATTTTAGAAGGGTTGTTAATTTAGTGGGAGTCTATTCTTCTATACTAAAATAAACTCTGCATAATCTTTATTGTAGATCAATGGCCTCTTCAAGTAACAATAATTCCCTGTCACTGTGATCTATCCTTGGTAAGGATAAACTATTTGGGACTAACTTTCTTGACTGGTTCAGAAACTTGAGAATCGTTATCAAGCATGAACGCAAGTTGTATGTTCTGGATGCTCAGATCCCTGAGGACCCACCATCCAATGCTACGAAAGCTGTGAAAGATGCGCATAATAAGCATGTCAACGATTCTACTGATGTTGCATGTATTATGTTGGCAACTATGGTTCCTGAACTTTAGAAGGACATGGAACTAATGGAACCCTACGACATGGTTGTAACGTTGAAGGAAATATTCCAACAGCAAGCTAGGCAAGAAAGGTTCGAGACAGTCAAGAACCTGCATTCTTGCAAGATAACTGAGGGTGCGTCAGTTAGTCCTTATGTTCTGAAGATGAAGGGCTACGTTGACCAGCTTGATAGACTCGAATTTCACATAAGCTAAGAGTTGGCTACGGATTTGATTCTAAATTCATTATCTGAAAGTTACTCACAATTTGGGATGAACTACAATATGAATAATATGGAGAAATCAATTTCAGAGTTGCATTTGATACTCAAAACTGCTGAACAAAATATCAAGAAACCCTCTAGTAATGTGCTGATGGTCCAAAAAGGAAAGGGAATGAAGAAGAAAGGCAAAGGCAAGGCTAAAGTTGCCAAAGCTGCTGCTGCACCTGTCGCAAAGCCTGTGGAATAAGTCAAGCCCCAACCTGTTCCTGCTTCAAAGCACCAAAAGGAAAAGAAAGGAAATTGTCATTTCTGCCATGCACCTGTACATTGGTTCAGAAATTGCAAACTTTATCTGGAAGATCTAAAGAAGAAAAAGGGTAGTACGACTACCACCTTAGGTATTTATGTTATTGAAATTAATTTATCCACTAGTGATTCTTGGGTATTAGATACCGGATGTGGATCTTACATTTGTATAAATGTGCAGGAACTCACCAGAAGTAAGGAGAGCTTTGAAAAAGGAGAAGTCATCCTCCGCGTAGGGAATGGAGCAAGAGTTGCTGCCCTGGCTGTTGGATCATATGACTTAGTATTATCTAGTGGACTTATTTTAACTTTAAATAATTATTATTATTATGTGCCTGCTTTGAGCAGAAACATCATTTATGTTTCATGTTTCGATATGGATGGTTTTGATTTTATTATTGTAAATAATAGATGTTTCATTTCTCGTAAAGGAATATTTTATGCAAATGTTGATTTGTGTGATGGTCTTTATATTCTAAGCATGAAAAGGTCCACTGATACTCCAGTCTTTAACATAAATACAAAAAGATTTAAGTCAAATGATTTGAATCAAACCTATCTTTGGCATTGTCGTCTTGGTCACATAAATGAGAAACGCATAATGAAGCTCCATAAAGATGGACTTCTAGATTCATTTGATTTGGAATCATATGAAACGTGCGTATCTTGTTTACTAGGCAAGATGACTAAAAGTCCCTTTACTGAACATAGAGAAAGGGCAAGTGATTTATTAGGTCTAATACATACCGATGTATGCGGTCCTATAAACATAATGGCTAGAGGAGGTTATCAGTACTTCATTATATTTACTGATGATTTCAGCAGATATGGTTATGTATATCTTATGAAACATAAAGCTGAATCATTTGAGATGTTTCAAACGTTTCAAAATGAAGTGCAGAATCAACTTGGTAAAACTATCAAAACACTTCGATCAGATCGAGGTGGTGAATATTTAAGCCAAGAATTTGATGATCATCTTAAAAATTGTGGGATTGTCTCCCAATTAACTCCACCAGCAACTCTATAATGGAATGGAGTTTCTAAAAGGAGAAATTGAACCTAATTAGATATGGTTTGATCTATGATGAGTCATGCGGATCTTCCATTATCCTTTTGGGGTTATGCATTACAAACTGCAGCTTTCACTCTAAATCGAGATCCTTCTAAAGCAGTTGATAAAACACCACATGAGATATGGTATGGGAAGAAACCTAGTTTATCTTTCCTTAAGATTTGGGGCTGTGAGGCTTAAGTAAAACGACAAGTCTCAGAAAAACTAGCACTTAAATCTGACAAGTGTCTATTTGTGGGTTATCCTAAGGAAACAAAAGTATATTACTTTTATAATCCCGCTGAGAACAAAGTGTTTGTTGCTCGGTATGGTGCCTTTTATGGAAAAATAGTTTATTTCAAAAGACACTAATGGAAAAAAAGTAAATCTCGAAGAAGTTCAAGAATCACAGATAAACACTGAACCGCTACTGGAAGTTCAACAACGTTCTGAACCAGTTGAACCTCCACAAGCGACACAAGGCCCATGTAAATCTAGTATGGTAAGACGTGAGTCAGAAAGATTTGGATTTCTCATTACTGATAGTCGTGATGTATTGCTTATGGATCAAAATGAGTCCACCACTTATCAGGAGGCTATGTCTGGACCAGACTTAGATAAATGGCTAAGTGCTATGAACTCTGAGATGCAATCTATGTATGATAACCAAGTTTGGAATTTAGTTGATTTACCTGAAGGTGGTAAGACCATTGGATATAAATGAGTTTACAAGAAGAAAACTGACATGGATGGCAAAGTGCATACTTTCAAAGCAAGACTTGTAGCAAAAGGTTTCAGCCAGACTCAAGGTGTTGACTATAATGAAACTTTTTTGCCAGTAGCTATGCTTAAATCCATAAGAATTTTAATTGTCATTGCTGCATATTATGACTATGAGATATGGCAAATGGATGTAAAAACAACATTTCTTAATGGAAAGCTGCTTGAGGACGTGTATATGACACAACCTGAAGGTTTTGTACGTCTTGAGAATTCTAGGAAGGTATACAAGCTTCAAAAACCCATTTATGGATTAAAGCAAGCTTCTCGGAGTTGGAATCTTCATTTTGATGAAGCAATCAAGGATTTTGGTTTTATTAAGAACGAAGATGAGCCTTGTGTATACAAGAAGGTCAGTGGGAGTGTAGTCATTTTTCTGGTACTGTATGTTGATGATATATTACTCATTGAAAATGACATCCCAACATTGCAGAGTGTCAAGTCTTGATTAGGGAAGTGTTTCTCAATAAAAGACTTAGGAGATGCAGCCTATATCCTAGAGATAAGGATCTATAGGGATAGATCTAAGAGGCTAATCGGTCTAAGTCAAAGTGCTTACATAGACAAGGTACTGAATAGGTTCAGTTTGCAAGACTCTAAGAAAGGATTGTTGCCAATGTCTCATGGCATAAGTCTCAGCAAGAATCAATGTCCTATGAAAAATGATGAGCGAGATCGTATGAATAAGATTCCATATGCATCAGCTATTGGATCTATTATATATGTTATGCTATGCACTCGACCTGATGTATCATATGCTTTGAGCACTACAAGCAGATATCGGTCAGATCCTGGTGAGAGTCACTAGATAGCAGTAAAGAACATCCTTAAGTACTTAAGAAGGACTAAGGAAGTGTTCTTGGTCTATGGAGGTTTTGAAAATGATCTAGTTGTAAATGGTTACACAGATGCAAGTTTTCAAACTGATATATACGATTTTAGATCGCAGTCTGGATATCTGTTTACTTTAAATGGGGGTGCAGTAAGCTGAAAAAGTTCGAAGCAAGAAACTGTGGCAGATACTACAACAGAAGTTGAGTATATTGCAGCGTCCGATGCAGAAAAGGAGGCGGTTTAGATCAAAAAGTTCATTTCTGAACTAGGTGTGGTTCCAAGTATTGCTAACCCTGTTTGTTTGTATTGTGACAATAACAGGGCAATAGCACAGGCCAATGAACCTAGATCACACCACAGATCCAAACATATACTCAGACGTTTTTATCTCATCAGAGAAATCATTGAGAGGGGAGACGTGAAGATTTGCAGAATACCTATTAAAGACAACATTGCGGATTCATTAACAAAGGCTCTTCCACAAGCGAAACATGATGGTCATGTTAGATCATTAAGCATTAGATGCATGAATGATTGGCCCTAGAGCAAGTGGGAGATGTTAGGATATGTGCCCTATGTCAATCCATTTATAGTCTTTATGAATACATTTTAGTTAATAAAATAGAGGATTTCATTTGCTGTTTATTATAATTGATTTGCATGTTTACATTATAATAAGATCCATGGGTATTTATAGAAAGTTCCTAAATGTCCCTAGTCGATTATTATACTGGGAGCTATAATGAATTAAGACTAGTGTGAGTCTTGATTGATGATAATTCGATGATCATACGTATAGGAATACGAATCAAGATCATGAGTACTTGTTAGGGAACAAAGTACTGGACCGACCCGCTTTGAGAACATCACATGGATTAAGTCATAGTTGTTTCTCATGATATGTATATTATTCAGTTATCTGACTTGAGATTACTAGAGACTTCAACATTAGGAATACAGTGATTTGACGCAATCAAACGTTGTCTTTAACCGGACGATTATAAAGGTTGTGATTGGTTACTGTGTGAATAATGTGGTGAAGTTGTGTAATCAAGATAGAATTTGTCCCTTTCATATATAGAGAGATATCCAGTGGATCCCTCGATGTGTTAGACTGTTAAAAGATCTAGTCTAAATGAATTGATATTGATCAATGTCACTTATATGTTTTAGTTTACCTAGAAATCGAGACTAGTACGATTGAACATGTTGGATGACAATTCCATGCCTTATGTTTAATCAAAAGGATATTGTGTGACAAAAGGATATTATATACACTATTGATTAGGTTGTATCGATTTGATATTCGTACAACTTGGGTAGTCATAATGTCTTGCTAGAGGCCGCTTATGACTTGTATAGCAAAATGTGTTTTGGTACACTGTCAACGTTGTATAAGCCTATTGGGTTGCACATTAAGAATGGTTTTATGAGATTTTAAAATTATTCGGAAGAATGAATTTTATATGATAAAATTCATAACAGAAACGTCCTTGTAGTGTATTACACTTATACCTCTTTAAGTAAGGGTATATGTGTAATTTACTTAACCGTCTATATACAAGTGTTGTATAAATAGATGTTTTGAGTTAGAATACAAGTACAAGAAAGATTAAAAGGGTCGAAACTCTATTTTTGTTTTTAAAAACGACTTAGGGTTCTGGTTTTGTTTTGGATCGTTTTGGAGAGAAACAAAAAAGTTTGGTATTCTCTCGAAACTAGCACTTCAAATCTCGGCCGCCGTTCGTGTGTGGACTGCTGATAAAGGGCGTTCGTCGTTAGTAGCGCCTTAGAGATCGATTAACCTTCAGAAAGGTACATTGCGACGGAGGTATGATTAAGTTTTCATAGTTTAAATGTGTTTTAATGGAATCAGTTTCGGATCCTGTTGGGGTTTTTCTCAAAATAATTTTGAAATTTCCACTGCACATGAACCCCAAAACCCAACAGTTCAGGTCTTGCACCAAGTAGTCTTTCACACACCGCGGGATAGTCGACATCTGTGCTTCTAGTCACAGGCATACCATTAATCGATAACCTGAGCTGAATCTCAACGTTTTGGAGTATTATCGTACACTCGCCACAATGCATGTGGAACGTATGTGTCTCTAGACGCTATCTTTCAAGGAAAGCGGTGATCAAAGCCCAATCAAGTCTAAAAAATCCTACACGTGAAACCCCATAAAAGCCACTAGAACGTAGGTAAGGGATCATTCGAGAATGGTAATTCACCCGTCGATCAACGACATCTCGTCTTCTTCGCACGTGCATCGTATCATGTACCTTACAATTAAAAAAATATGTCGATATATATATATATATATTAAACATTTTTGCATAAATATTAGGCACATACATGTTAAATGTATATACCTGACCCTTCCAGACTTGCGATGATCTGTGTGTAGATTGGATGCGTAGAAGAGAAGGATCAGATGGTCCTAGTTCCATGTGTACTCGCTACAACTGTGAGATTAGAGAAATTGGTAGAGTAGTTTTAAAAGTCACAACAAATTATTAGTACGAGTTATAATATTAATACATACCTATCTATTACCTTACGTAACATATCCGAATACTATATTAATATAAATGTTATGAAATTACCAACTGACACCGTTTACAAACAAAATACAAATCCTCTTAAACTCACCAATGTTGCAATTTATCAATTTGACGTAATGTCTCATTGCAGATTATTCATACTGTGCAATTTTATCCATGACATATTTCGTGTAATTGAGCCTATGTGAAATTGCTTCATCGATTTCCAGCTTGCGTCGGTTGGTGTATGTCACCAACCTGTAGTAAATCATTTGAACCATTGCTGTTATTGGCAAGAATCGTGCCCCTTTCAATACTCCGTTAAAACGTTCTATAATGGTAAGATAATGTCGTGTTAGTAATATCGGCACAATGAAAAAAATATAGGATAACAAACATAATTACTATGAATTACATACCAACCCCGTTAGAATTCATCCATCCGTACCGCAGGCCTCCATCATGCGATTGAGTCCAGAGTTCCTTAGGAATAACATTCACATATTGAAGACATTGAGGAGTTCCTGATGACAAATAAGCAAAATGTTCCATCAAATTTCCTCACTTGATATTGACCAACAGCTCGAGAAATGATGTTTTTCAATGATTCATTTTTTAAATTCATGTTAAAATTATTGGTGGACAAAAACTATTTGCTGGTATGTTAACAGCCTCGAGAATGCCAGAGTGACGATCGAAAATAATATAAATACCATCTCTGTCAGTCACGTGCTTGCACAACATCCTCAAAAACCACCCCCACGAGTCTGTTGATTCGTTTTCTGCAACTACAAATGCAACTGGAAGTAGTTGTCCATTACCATCAACAGATAGGGCAATCATTAGCTTACCACTATATTTGTAATACAAGAATGTCGCGTCAATCTGTAGAAGAGGCCTATAATGCTTGAACCCTTCGATTGATGCTTCGAATGCAAAGAATACACGACGAAATTGAGGATGCTCTATCCTGATCTCATCTGCAGCCCATTGTCTATGTGACCACTCAATCTTTGTCTTTGAACTCTTATTATGTACAGCCGCCAACCATCTTGGTAACCTAGCATATGACGCATCCCAATCTTCGAATGCATTTGCAATTGCTTTCCTTTTAGCATCCCACATTCGCTTGTAGGGAACTTTATGTCCGTATTTTAGCTTAATCATTTCTACCAAGGCCTTGATAGTAATTGTCTGATCTATTTGGACAACGCTTTGTATCTCACGTACAAGCATGTTGGCGTTGAGTTGGACATGACTGCGTTTTATGCCGGGATTTGTACAGCTATGTGGCTCGTTTAATTGAGTGATCTCCCACAATTGTTTCTTTTTCCAGAAACAAGCACATAGACGCCACATGCACCCAGCTTACGGCGCACTTTTGCACTTCACCGCCCATAAGGTTTTAGTTGACTCCATAACAAGGTATTGATAATGTTTGTTAACATGCCATACTTTGATGGCATGCTGTAAGTCTTCCTTATTGTCAAAGCACATTTCTCTTTCCAACTCAAAATTAGGCATGTCTCATCCAGTCGAATGATGAGAATTTTGGGTCACAGTAGAATTAGCCACTTCCCAATCAATTGCATTATACACCGGCAATGGTTGGTAAACTTCTTCATCGCTTGCTTCTTCTATGCACTCCTCGTCGTCAATTGCAAATTGCTCATCTTGCAAGTTTTCCGCCCCTGGAGGTTCGTAGGTTGGGTCGTCTGTAACAACATTTATATTTTTCCAATTAACAGATGGCGCAGCATCCTTGAGGGAATATACGTCCTCGTCAATATCGTTGTCGTGGTCCTCGTTAGGGTCATCACTGGGGGCACTAATGTCATCATCAATCGGAGTAACAAATCTATCTTTCACAACATCACCTATAGGTGATTGCATACGTAATCTTTCCATCATTGATGTAGGGCATGTCATGCCCACATTTTCTTCTACCACTTGTGAATGTACAGTAAAATTTTGAAAAGGCTCGATTGGCTCAAAGGTTAAATAAATCTCTACATTCACTAATAATGGTAGATTCGCCACTGTTGACTACATCAACTCAAAGTGGGTCTCGTCTTGCAACAACACGAGGATAAAATATTGTGAACCTGATGGATGGGTTATTACGTGACGATACGTCATCGTAATGAGAGTCTCAGTGGACAAGATACCAAATGTGTTATACACGTGATCCATTAACTCATGTTTACTCATTCTAAACTTAAGAATCAGGATCATTGATGGGGGTCTGCTATACTTGATGCCTTGCGAAATATTAACAATTTCTCCATATGCATAAAATTGAAACGGGATGTTCCTACGTTCCATGACCTACATAATTTACCGCATCGATAATGTAAAATAGATTACATATATATCAGGCCAAAAATTATCGAAATAGGGATTTGAGGCATCACCGAGCTTTTGATAAATTTTTCGTTAAAGATTATTCTTGTTCTTATATCAAAATGGGGCATTTTATAGTAATTTTTCAAAATGAAAAATGCAAGCACAGTTTGGGGATACACTCGATTTTCAAATATATTTCGAGTCTTTTTATCTTTTTATTTATGTATTATAAAATACATATCATATTCAATTTCAAGCAATGTTTATATTGGTAGTTCCCACCTTATTTTTTTATTGTACGATAGTTGACCGAACAATTGGAAATAAATATATCCGGATAGGGCAGCGTCTATAGTCTACTATCAGCACTAGAGAGCAGAGTGAGGACACTTATAAACGCATGATTACGTATTTTGTTACTGATGTTGTTGGAGATGGTGAGGGGACTAATAGTGTATACATCGAACACTCCATTAATACTAACTTGTAATTGATATCTTGTTGCAATAATCAAATACTGATAATAAATAACACAGATAATATTTACCTTTGGGTCGATTTGCCACTCACGTATAAAATGTGCCAAATAATTATCACGCATTTATCACTACACATAATAAGCTACGACAACCACTACAAAAAATTAAATTTTCTATAGGGTTTAACATTTGTAACATTTTGTTAACTGCGATGTTATGCTGCAACATCCTTTAATAGCTATTTAAAAATAAAACATTTAAATTACAAACACCATGCAATAAACACATGCTACTTAACCACATTTTCTTAAAAAAATTATTACACAATATAAATATATTAAATAAATAAATAAATTTTTGTTCTTACTATTTTCCTTCTGGTTTGTTCTTCAATTTAATATTCTTTGACCTACAAAAAATTAATATTCCCTATGAAAAAAAATATATTTAGTTATTTTATTCAAATGAAAACTAAACAACAAAAAAATATTCATAAAAAGAATAATTAAAAATATTGGTTCTCTCGACTAAACGTTCCCCAAATATTTATTGAACGTTCGCTAAATACTCGCAAACACACACACTCTCTCCGCTCTCATTTGTAAACCGAAATACAAACACTCTCTCTCTCTTTCTCTCGGCTCACACACTCACTGTTCCCTCTCTCTCTCACCACACACTCAACCCAAACACACACACACTCTCTCCTTCTCTCTTTCTCGCTTGTTCACACACTCGCTCCCTCTCTCTCTCTCTTCTTCTTTCTCACACTCTCACCCTCTCTCTCTCTCTCTCTCTCTCTCTCTTTTTGGCACACTCTCTCCCTCTCTCTCTCATCACACTTTCTCTCACACTCTCCCCCTCTCTCTCTCACCGCACACTCTCTCCCCTCTCTATCTCTCGACACCTCTCACCCTCTCTCTCACACTCTCTATGTGACAACCCTTCCCTGACCTAGGGTCAAGTCGCCCAGCTCAAACCGTTACCTAAACCCGATACCTGAAACAGGCCCAAGTAACGGCTTGGCACGCCTAAGTAAACCTGCGAAATAATCATTCTAAACAATATATATAATAATAAGTGTGTGAAAAATAATCACAACAAAACCATATAAACCTATATATCATAATAAGATTTATCATCTTTAATATTTAAATGTCTCATACAACTTCATAATAATATTTATAAAGGTTCAAAACTACCCATTAACTAAGTCTTAAGTTATAACCCACGTACGAGGTTTACAGAACGATTAATATTAAAAATATGCTAATATTATACGAAGTTCACATATGAAAGAACTTCAAGACAGATCCTTTCCCTTGCCTTTCTTGTCTATCGCGCTAGTAGATGGACCTGTGGAGTAGAGTGGGGTGAGCTAAAGAACCAACGATGCTCAATAAGAGGAAAGACTCGCTCAAACATTAAATATGCAAGTACTACCTAGTACTCATGCAAATTCTACATGACATCAAATCCATACGCATAACACAACATGTAATAACTGAATATATGTAAATCATAACAAAATTATAAGCATATTAATTGAACACATAATTCGATACAATTAAAGACATGGTTCATTGCTTATCGTAGTTATGAAAATGGATTCATATTCCAAGAAGAATGAATAAATAATATTTCCATTTCCAAATTAGACATCCAATAATCTTCGTATCAATATTTCATGTCGTATTCCATTCACATTACTTTACATAAAAACATAACAGTTTTACAACACATTTGATAAACATTCATTTATGTCATGCATAATAATATTCATCATTTTTCATTTATAAAATCTACACATGACATACATATAAAGTCAAATGAAAGATTTAAATGAAATGCGATAGATATAAATATTAATATAAGCCGTTGTTCCATTCAATGCGAACTAGATATTGGTAAGGATCCGGTGACCGAATCATCTATTTTCGAATTGGTACAATAACTAGTGGAAACGCAATGGTCGTTACGCCCTCTAAATAATTGTACCAAAATAAAGATAGATTCATCCAAGCTGTAACCGCTACACGTCTAAAAGAATCATCAAGTAGCAAAGGATGAAACTCCAAACCCTTACCCTCGAATAATCTATATCTGGGGCGTCCAAGATATAGACTACTTGCTAATTTGGCCCGCGGTGGAACTCCACACATTCTGGGGCATCGAATAACATAAAAGGCAAAACAATGTATTCACAATTCCATAGATAATAGAGATCCAAACTAATATCACGACGCAACCCATTCCCAAGTCGTTACATTCAAAACATGCATTCCTAATTATCTAATAATCAAGTCATGTTTAATGCATTAGCGAAGCTCCCCACTTACCTGAACCAATCGCGACACCTATACCGACTCCTCGCACGTTTGGGGTCCCACGTGAACCGCCTCGCGAATCTACGCAATTTATACAATTCTATATAAGAATTTCACTAAGTTTAAAGTTGTATATTCTAATTTTTAATTCATATTTGGAGACCCAAATGATGTGGGTCCCACGTGATGTGCCGTTTAAGGGCTTTGTCGAGGGTGTCGACGCCTATCGTAGGTTTATCCTATTTTTATTTTATTTAAAAAAAAAATTTTAATTTATTTGGCCAGGTTTGGTAGTACAGGGACCAAATTGGTCCCTGTTTAGTTGGCCAGGAGCATCCCAGCCCCTGGTCAACGTCCACCCAGCCCCCTCAATTGCAGACTGGCCCCTGGACCTTCCAGGGGCCTGTTTGTCCCTGGGACCAAACCCCCTGGCGTCTCGGTCTCCACGGGTGGGGGTTTCCCCCACCCCCAACCCTCGGATCTAGGTCCGAGGGTGGTCCCCAGTGCTCGCCGATACTGGGAACCCCTCCACCGCGACTCACCAGCCGCGGTGGTGGCAGTGATGGAGGAAGTGGGGTGGCTATTAACTAAGAGAATTTTGTCCTCGAAATTGAACAATCCCGAGTAACATCCCTGTTCACCAAACCGCACACTTCACCGTCAGTTCCACCACTGACTAAGTCCATAGCGAGGTGTTCCCACTTCCACTGAGGAATGGGTAACGGCTGCAAACAATCCTCCAGGTCGCCTGTGCTCCGCCTTAACCTGCTGACATATGTGACACCCTCGAACATATTCACCAACATCAGCCTTCATCCTCGGCCACCAAATCAATCTCCGCAAGTCATGGTACATCTTGGTTCTGCCCGGATGAACTGTGTATCGCGACCGGTGAGCATCCTCTAATATACTGTCTCATATCTCTGACACGGCTGGTACCCATAGTCGACCTCGATGCCACAAATATCCATCAGATGTCTCCGCCCAATCTGTGCATTCGGGATCCCGTGCCAATCCACTGAAACGCCCATAAAGCCCATCAGCCCTCTGACACTCCGATACCCGTTCCAGTGACACTGTCGGTAGCCTCATCTGACCACAAATCTGTAGATGCTGCATAACTGAAAGGTCTGACATGCTCATAACTGACGCCATCTCCAACAGTCCCATGTGTCGAGTCTCGGTCTGACTGTCAACTTCGCATCTGCTAAATGCACCAGCCACTACATTAGCCTTTCCGGGATGATACTCAATCGTAAAGTCATAGTCCTTCAGCAACTCCAACCATCTCCTCTGACGCATATTCCGATCTCTCTGCGTAAAGATGTATCGTAAGCTCTGATGATCCGTGTAAAGCACAAACTTCTCTCCATAGAGATAGTGTCTCCAAGCTTTCAGCACAAACACAACTGCTGCAAGCTCCAAATCGTGTACAGGGTAGTTACACTCATGTTATTGTGTTTGAATAAAACAACCTTCTCAATAATATATCTATCTCATACATATATTTTATAGCAAAAATCCTTAGGCTTCATTTAATTATAACCAAACCCAACTTGATAGTCTTCATACATAACACAACTCGCACGTTGTTTTTACCATGATTTACACAAAAATATAGTTGACACTTTATTGTTAGTGCCCTAACTTATGGTTCCGATACGATCTGAACCCGGAATTCGAACATGCAACGGCTCTACAAATGTCGGTGCCATCAAGATCAATGCGCACTCCCAATGTATATGTCCCTCAACTCCACAGTGAATACATCTATGAACGTGTCGCGGTCTCTCCTGTGAACCATATGGTGTCCTCATCGTGGTCGCTGGTCGCTGCATGTTCTCACTCCTCACCGGCTCGTATTGTCCGTCCCGAACATCTCTAAGTCGTGACTTCTTTGCAGCTTGTCGTCGTTGTCTCCTTTGATACTCTGCAGCTGCGGCTGCCGGTGTCTGGCAAACAATACTCAGATGTCCTCTCTGTCCACATCTATAACATTTGCGCCTCTCTCACCTCCCATTTTGCCTTTCACTGGATCTTTGGACTCGACTCAGTCCTCCGACCTCTATCCGGTGTTCTTGCTGATGCTTGTTGTCGCTGCTGCTAGACAGGTACAGGCGCAGTAACATACACCACCTGCCCCTCATCTCCTCTCTGCTGCCCTGCATGCCTATTTCGTCCCCGCGATCTGTCTCGTCGTCACAACCGGTCTCCTCGTCTCTAACTTCGCAGTGCCCCTTTGCTGTACACTCCGTAACTCGCCCGCCGCCTCTTGGTACTCGCGAATCCCTGTCGATCATTTCCCTCTTGTAACCTCGGGTAAAGTCGTTGTCGCTCTGATGGCTCAGTCGTGAGTAATGCAACCATTTCTGAAATCGCGGCGCCCTGGTCCCGTAATATTCGGAGTACTTCTGTCATCTGAACTTCTTGGGCTGTAAGTCGATCCTCCAAGCTCACTGTAGCTTGCGGACTCCTAATAACAATGTCAGCTTGTCTCGTCTATGAGGGTATAGTAGACCGTCCATCCATGCTGATCTGCACCAAAAAACCTACGTCATATGTAATCCTCCATGATATACGTATACATATATAGTACACAGTAAAATCATAACACATATATATAAAGCTCTGTTAACTACCCATTTCTTATTGCTTCCCAACTAAACGTTCTAGGCAATTCATCGGGTTTCCACATCTAATTTGTTTTAAAGTTTATGCTCTTTTATTTACTTTATTTAATTCAGAGCCCTATCGACCTTACTCTGATACCCGTGGCTTCCCATTTCCCCTGCTCGTGCACCGGAAACACCTGCCACGTCTCTAGTCTATCCAATTAATTTAAAAACTCTTAGGTTTCATGCCATTTAATTTTGTAGTTTACAATTTACAGTGAAAGTTTTAATATATCACCAAAAGAGCATTATATAAAGTTAACTTATTCAACCTATAGTGGAAAACCCTGAAGTACTCAGTATATAGGCGACAACTGCCATCAGTGCATATTTATATACCAGTACTGAAGATGTAATAACTACAAGTTCCCAATAATCATAAGTAAACAATTTAATACTAATACACCTACCAGTAGGTCCTCGACAGTGGACAAGTAAAGATTTTGTCGCCTGTGATCTTCTTACCCCTACTGATACACAAGGTTTGCACTCAAGCCATCACAAGATTCAGATGACGAGTCCAGTAAGTAAAATCCCAAGGAAAACCACCGTGCATCATAATTTAAGAATGTAAATGGAAACAAGTAAATAGTGTTAACCAAACATGCGGAATAGAAGGTAAATGCGAGATAACTCAAAAAGCTCATCGCATGAATATAAACACAAGATAAACAAATGATTGTGCACCAGCTATACAAGATGTGTACGAGGATCGAGCCCTGTCGTGGTCACGTACCATCGACTCTACCACCGTGTCCTAGACCACACACCTAGCAAGCGACCACACAACCTTCTGGATACATAGACGGAAAACTCGACCGTCCCAGTAGGATTATAAATCACAGATTTTCAAGGAAATAAAGCTCAATGGAAATAAATAAGTAAATGCAGTAGTGGTGTTCAGTTGGGTTTTACGTACCCGAAAATATGCACTCCGACTTCTCGGACCCGTCAGTACGCCCCACCTAGCTCCCCAATGTCCGAGCTATGGTTTCCCGGTCCCTGAAGTCCATTTTATAGTGTTTTATACTTTTTGAAACATATTATATCATTTTATGATATTATATTATATTTTTTAATTTTTCAGTTGTGGTACCTCTCCCGGGCTGGGTCGGGGTTTCAAAAATACCCGAAAAGTCCCGAAACCACTTTTCTACCTTTTTCTAATTTTTTATATTTTTCTAGAATTTTTCTGATATTTTTCACTTATTTTTTCTATTTTTCAGCAAATAATATATACAATATATTTTATTTTATTTTATTTTATTTTTATATTTATTTTTTTTTTTTCCAGGGGCCCACTCTGACCGGCCCGGGCCCAGGGGGGTTGGGGGGACGCACGGGACGCGTGCGTCTTCCCTGAGAGACAATTTTCGTCTCTGGTTCCTCTTCTTCCTTTTTTTTTTTTTCTTTTTCATTCTTGCTTCTTCCCTACTCCTCTCGATTCTCCATCTATCGAAGACCTCCAAATTTCACACAAAACCCCAAGAACAACACCCAATTCTCGAATCACATGTTTTTTTTTTCAAAAATTCGAAATCCACAATACACCTCCATTTTCCACAAATTCGATTCCAATTGAAATGGTTTATCAAACCAACCTCAAAAACACCAAATTTAAACAAAAACAAGTTGATGAAATCTCTCGAAAATCCGAATTTATCAACAACCCATTTAAATCACATTATTATCGAAATTTCCATTAAAATGGTAGAGATTTACCTTGGATCAATGTTGTGTGGCTCAGATTCTCTCTCCCAAAGCTCGAATTCTCCTTCTCAACCTCGATTTCTCTCACAAAACCCTTCAAATCGTTTGAGCAAAATGGGATTTGCATGCATTTGATCGATCAAGTTATATATATAAGTGGTGTTTTAATCTCCGTGCACACGCATCTCGAGGTAAATCCAACCGCCACTGATCACCCTGTGTCACACAGTTCTTGAACACCTTATCCTAACACATCTAGCCTTGAATCTCATTGTTGTGCATTTCGAGGCTTATCCTAAGTGTACTGATTATTCAGTTCAAACTATAGGATTTTATTTACTCCAATTTGATTTAATTCCTAACACCTATTCTAGTCATCAATAAATTCCATAAATTTGTAAATAGGGTCACACTAACTTCCCGACCACTCGGCACCCCGTGCCCCGTGTCCGACACGCTTCCCGAGGCGGTCCCACACTTAGTGTACCTAATTGATTTACTAACTTAGCCTATATGTAAATCTCATTAAATTAAACCTCAACCATAGCCATAAAATTATGATTTCTCATTTAACCCAACGCCCGGCCTCACTGCCACCTAACCCTCGCGTTAGCGGGTCCTACGACACGAACCCCGGCGCTCAAACTCGCTCGACAATAATTTACACACATGTGATGTTTATATAAATATTTAAATTCCCACATCATAATAATAGGCATACAACATACACAAATAACACACAGTACTCCTATACAGTCCACCCAATAACGCCCGACCCCGTTAATCCTCGCGATTAACAATAATCCCGATTAAATTAATTTGGGCCGTTACAATTGTCACCCCTCTTCCTCACCATTATCCTAAAGCCCACCCATTGTCCACGTAACGCCCCTCGAATTACTCTTTCCTCCAATTCAATCCTCTCGATTAACAAACTTGTTGAAATCAAAAAGGGGTGATTAAATTCCTTATATTTGGGTTTCTAACCAATTCAACCCAGTCGTTACACTCTACCTTTCTCTCTCTTTTGGCACACTCTCACCCTCCATGTCACTCTTTCTCACGGCACCTCTCACCCTCTCTCTCTCTCTCTCTCTCTCTCTCTCTCTCTCTCTCTCTCTCATACTACTCTCCCTCCATGCCACTCTCTACCTCTCTCTCTCTCTCTCTCTCACGCACCTCTCACCCCGGCATACTCTCACCCTCCATGTCACTCTCTACCTCTCTCTCTCTCTCTCACAGACCTCTCACCCTCTCTCTCACTCTCTACCTCTCTCTCTCACGACACCTCTCACCATCTCTCACATACTCTCTCCCTCTCTCTCTCTCTCGGCTCACATACTTTCTTCCTCTCTCCTCCCTCTCTCGCTATTCCCTCCCTCTCTTTCTCGAGCTCACACACTCTCTTCCTCCTCCCTATCGGTTGTTCCCTCTCTCTCTCGCTCACACACTCTCTTCCTCTCTCTCTCTCTCGTTGTTCCCTCTCTCTCTCTCGGCTCACACACTCTCTTCCTCCTCCCTCTCGATCGTTCCCTATCTCTCTCTCTCGCTCACAAACTCAAACCAAACACACACACGCTTCTACTTACACCGCCGCCTATGTTCGCCATCACTCTTCGCCTCCGTTCACCGTCGCTGCTTTCTCTCTCGATTTCCTTTGTCTCTCTCTCTCTCGCCTCACATACTCTCTTCCTCTCTCTTACTGCTGCCTCTCTCACTGTTGCCTCTCTCCCTCTTTTAAACATTTAAACACCCCCCACCATCCCCAACGAAGATTCAACCCCCTCATTGAAGACCCTCGGTCGATAGGGGGGTTGTAGGGGGTGTTTGCAGAGGGGGACACGAATTGCGCATTTCGAAAATGCGCAATTCGTGGATCCCATGTGGCTGTCACCTAACACAAATGATGCCTTTTGTAAAGGCGGCATTCGTGTTACGTGGTGACACGTCAACTGAATACACGAATGGCGCATTTACAAAAGGCGCCATTCGTGTTAAGTGGTGTTCAATGAATGGCGCATTTTTCGAATGCGCCATTCGTTGGATGCCCACATCTACGTGATGCGCCATGTCACAAGAATGACGCCTTTTGTAAATGTGATAAGTTGTTATTTATGCATAATATATATAGTTTATTTATAGATTTTAGTGTTGATTCTCGGAATTATGGGTCTAATTATCTTTATTTGTCATTTTCAGGACTTTTTGGGTGCACGGTTGGATCCGGAGCGAAAAAATACTCAAAATAGAGTATACACTTGCAGAAATCGGACACGGAGGAGTTGTTTTGGGCATACACAAGAGTAGGTAAAATGAAATTTGAACATGCCACGTGGCGGCGTCCCATCGGACCGACCACGTCGACACGCCCGCCCAACCTATCGCCGTGGCAGACACGTCGCCCGTCCGCACGTGCGGCGCGCCACGCGTACTCACAGCTCGCGCCTCGCTCCGACCGCTCGATCTACCTCGAGATTCGCGTCAACCGCACTCCCAGATTTTCGCACGAAGTCGCGCGATTTTCCCAACCCACGTGTGTTCCACGTGGCGCCTTCTGGTTCGTCCAGCGAGAGACGCGTCGGCAACTCCAAGAATCGAAGACGCCACGTGTCACCGCTCGCGTCGTCCAAAGACGTCACGCGTTCGCCTCTCCTCCAATCCGCGCCCGCCACGTCGCACACTCCGGTTTTCCAGCCAATCACACTTTGTGACACGTGGCGTAATCCGAAAAAACACCAAAAAATAGCCACGATTGTCCTCGGCGGACGTGTCAAGCACCAAACTCGAAAATAGGCATCCGGGACCCAAATTTAAGAGTATTAATTAGGGTTTTTTGCAGAGAGTCGGGAACACATTGTTTTATGCTTTTCTCAGTGTTTTCTAGTATTTTCTCCTCTTTTTCTACACTTTGATGGCCGGCTAAAACTCATCAATCTGAACCTGAAGTGGATCAAATCACTCTTTTTGGCATCAAAACATATGTGAGATCTATTTTATTATTTATTTAATTTGTTTTTCATATTATTTTATTTCCTTTGGTATTATTTGGATAATTGAAGTTAAACACTAGTTTAAACTTCAATTCACATGCCAGTGAGTCGTAAGCACCCGTATGTGCAATAAGACCACACTAGTGGCAATTAACCCTACCAATTGATTAGACTCTTTTGGAACTGGTTAAGTACCTTAGGGATCTAGGCTAAATCGGGAGCACTAGCGATCCGGTTGTCTAGGTGTAGTGCCTTCACAAAACCTAATGCGACCAATGCGTTAAATCTGGAGCACTAGCGATCAGGTTGCGTAGTTGGTCAGGGAAGTAGTCAACGGTCGTACCTTGGCTGTCGAGATTAGGGAGTGCGAAGATCTGCGTACATTACCGGGTCTATAGCTACACTAATTTAATATGATTTACATGCTTTGATTAGATTGAGGACCATATGTAAATTATGCCAAATTGAGGAGATTTGTGATACTGATGGTTTGGATTGTTCTTCCCCTCTTGATTGACTTATTTACTTTTTATTTTAGTTATTGTTTTTAGTATAATTAGAGATTATTTCTGTGAACACTTAAGTTAGTTTTAGTTTTAGTTTTGTACCTTAAGTTGAAAACTTGGTCTTCGTGGTTCGACCCCGTGCTTGCCACTACTGCAGTTCTTGTGGTTATTGGTAATCTCATCGGGATATAAATTTATTTTGACGCGCTCGACACGCATCAAATTTTGGCGCCGAACGCGTCAATAAAATAAATATACCTAAACCAACTATTTTGTAGATAGTGGTAAAGGGTCGATCCCACAGAGATTGGTTTTCTTTCTAAGGTAAAAAAAATAACAAAAAGGAAATCGGGGGATTTAGAGAAAATAAGCTAATTACCTAATCTAAATATAAACAAAATAATAAAAGCAATTAAAATAAAGTTAAAAACAATTAATAAAAATAACACCTAGGTCAAGACATGCAAGTTTGGTTCGATAAAAAGATTGAATTTGGTCGTCAACTTATGTCAAAAATACAAATCACATTATCCTAGTATAGCTATAGACCCGGTGACGTACGCGGTTCCTCACACTTCCTGATATCGGCAGCCAAGGTACGACCGTTGACTACTTCCCTAACCAAACACGCAACCTGATCGCTAGTGCTCCAGATTTAACACATTGGTCGCATTACTTCGATTTGTGAAGGCACTACACCTAGACAACCGGATCGCCAGTGCTCCCGATTTAGCCTAGATCCCTTAGGTATTTAACCGGTCCCAAAAGATTCTAATCAATTGGTACGATCAATTGCCACTAGTGTGGTCTTGTCGCACAAACACGGGTGCTTACGACTCACTGACATGTAAATCAAGGTTTAAACTAGTGTTTAACCTCAATTGTTTTATCAATACCAAAGAAAATAAAATAATAATGAAAAGCTTGAAATTAAAATATATAAATCTCACAAATCCATTGAATATGCGCAGTTGAACCTCCCTCGCAGTCTTGCCTAGGCTATAAACTTAGTCCTTCATGGTTGAAGAACTCAAAGTACAAAGAAAAATAAAAGAAAATGGAGAAGAAGAGAAAAGGAGAGAATAGGAGAGAATGAGGAAAAAAATGCGTCATTCGTATTGTTTAGATGATGTGGCGCCACGTCACACAAATGGTACATTTACAAAAGGCGTCATTTATGTTACACCGTGGCATGACACTGTTTACAAGTAATGGCGCCTTTTGTAAAGGCGTCATTCATGTTGGTCAAATGACGTGGCACCACGTAACACTAATGGCGCCTTTACAAAAGGTGTTATTCGTATTACACCACTGTTTAAAGGTAATGACGCCTTTTCAAAAGGTGATATACATTAATCAAAAAATAAAGAAAAACCACAAGTAATTTACGAATTTAAAAAAAAAAAAAAAAAAAAAAAAAAAAAGTACGAGATGTAATTTTTCGTTTGTGTTGCCAAGATAAGAAGTAAATTTGGTGGAAATATGTAACTTTCAGCGTAGCTAGTATTAAGCTTTTTTGGTACAGCAGTACAAGTGGTAGGTTTGTTTTGCAACAACAGGAATGGGGGTGTATTTAATTGAAGGATTTTAAAGGATTTTAAAAGAGTTTGAAGGATTTTGAAGGATTGAATCCCGAGTTCAATAAAAAAAAAAAAAGAA
Source organism: Stephania japonica (assembly GCA_039657345.1). Taxonomy (NCBI): domain Eukaryota; kingdom Viridiplantae; phylum Streptophyta; class Magnoliopsida; order Ranunculales; family Menispermaceae; genus Stephania; species Stephania japonica. The sequence goes on along the minus strand of CM077560.1, from coordinate 42,816,567 downwards.
TCGAAATAGAGCAGAGGCTCTATTTCGTTGAGGAAGATGAAGGTCCTGAATGGGTCGGTTCGGCTCAATTTAGGAACCCGATTCGGGATTTGGGCCAAAAACAATTTTTTTTAAAAAAAAATTTAGAAAATTGTTGGAAAATCCAAAAAATAGGAAAAATATAGAAAAAAATAATATTTTGATCAAATAAATAGAAATTGAAGGATTTCTATGAAAAATAGAGTAATTGGGATTCTCTTGAGACTTTATACTGGGGTTTTACCTCGTAAAACGTGACTATAATAAATGAGTATTAGAAACTAAATTGGGATTTTAAATTCGAATAGGACTAGTTTAGAGACTATAATAAATGAGTATTAGACTTAAATCGATAACAATTGGTCTATTTTAAGTAATGGATTGACGAGAAAAAGGTTTTAGGACTCAAGGGAGTTGTGTAAGTCAGTAAAAGTTGGAAAAACTTTGTACATATAAGTGCTACTCATGTTTTTCATCAATTATGCAATGTAAATTAGTACTATTAGAGCACGTAGTACTAGAGACTAGGAATGAGGCAATGTACTGTGACTTAGTCAAGTTTTATTATTGTTTTTACAAATGAAAATGGATTTAGGGAAGAGGTTCGTCGGGATGTATCAGCCAAGGGTGATTCTGTGTTGGGCGGTCACCTACTACTGCGCCCCCAGTATCCTAAATTATTCCATTCAAAGTTTTCCATTTAAGAGGGGGTCACTACGTCATACTTGGATACACCACAAAAATCACAAGTAGGCCTTATGTGAGTTCTATGGATCATAGTCCTTGAATGATGGTAGTGGACAACTCTCTTTTTCGATTTGTGAAATCAAAATATAAGTTACAGTACACTTGCAAATGGCTTATGGACTTGCATTCAGTTGTGTATTCTTTATATTGTTTCAATATCATTTTTAAATATATTTGAATCATATTGATATGCATTATTCTTGATGTTTAGTTGATGTATTCATGAGAGTCAATTACTGAGCAAGTTGGAACGCTCATTCCCAAATTAACATTTCAGGTTTTCGTGTGCACTCAACTTAGAGACGGAGAAGAATAGGAGTTTATAGTCTTCTCTACGGTGCATTGATCTTCCCTATCAATTATATATTGTATTGAGTTACTATTTCTTAAAAACCAGGGTTGGGTTATAGTTTTAACACTAGGTTTATGTCGATTTTTGTATATCTTAAGGTTCATCGAAAAAGTTTTAATTTTTTACCAAAAAAAAAAAGGTTTTAATTTTCGCTGCATTTTGATTTGTTTATTTTTCGATTAACGATATATACAGGTGTAATTTAGTTAAAGTTGATAAAAAGGTTGTTGGCTCTAGTTAAATTTGGTTGGTATACCGGACTTAATTAAGGTTTCAAGCCGTGCATTTCCCTACTCGGGATAGAGGATGCTACATTATCCCTCCATTTTACCTCATTTTTTCTCTCTTACTTTTTTCCTATAACCTGATCTAGATGATGAAGACAATAAGATGAGGTATGGAGATGTCCTCCGCATTCAATGAAGGCGATTGACCAGTGGTGGCGAGCGGCAGCAAATGGTGGTAACATTTAATGATGGTAATCTTTATTGAGGCGGCTTACGATCATTCTATTGTTCTTCACTCCTTTAGATCAAGATTGTATTTTTTTTATTGCTTAGTTAGATTTAGTTCCTATCTACCGCCTACGTGCAGATTTAGTTCAAGTCCATTATGGATCTTGGTTGAATATTCCAGGTTATAGATCCTGGTAGATCTTCAGGTCTACAAAGATCCTGGTAGTTATGCTAGTCCGTTATGGTCACTTGGCTCACTTAGGATTTATGGGTTTATTCTACTTTGACCAATTAGGTTTGTCCATTAAGCTTCATAAGTTTGTAATAGGGACAAGATTGCCTCTTAATAGGGAAAGTATGAAATTGTCTATTTGGGCTTCAAATTTTTTTACATATTTTCATGTATCAGACTAATATTTGAAGAAGTAAAAGCTAATGTAGGAATTTACTTGTTTGACATCCTCGAGTAGTTTTAGATGTTATCAGGATTTTTGGTGAAGACTAAGAATGATAAACAAGCCTCGAGAACTTTGGTAATTATTTAAGAGTCACGCTATAAGCACCCTACCTATTACTAAGGGCACATTGTTGTTGAGGGCACCAACTTGTTTTATGAAGGCGCCACTAATTTTAGAGTGAACACCCCTATGAAAATCAATGCAACCCACCACCGATTCCTCGCAATGGATCAAGAATCTGCCGATTCCCCTTGTGCCCACCTCTCTCTCTCTCTTTCTCGCAAGGAACTAATCGAATATCTCTTTTCCATTTGTTTTAGGCTCGAATTTGCTAAGATTTGGTAAATTCTTTCGTTTTTGTTTGTTATTTGTTCATAGATTTCTTTTCTTGATTCCCGTGATATTTGACCAAATAGGGCCGAGAATCGTAGTGTACTCTCGACTAACCATAGCTAAGATATATGTCTAGGTGTTAGTAGAAAGCAATCGACATACTATCTGGGTACTATAGGTCTGAGATTTTTTAACAGTGTTGGTATACAATGACCGAATTGTTCTCATAGTCTCTGTACCATTTAACCGAGACTAATGGTGACAACTCGTTACATACACAACTCGATCCCTTTTTCGGTTAAGTTTTATAGGTAAGTGTCGGTCCCTAGCAACCAACACCTATGCATGGATCTCGGTCCTGCAGGACCGAAACAATTAGTTTGTGCTTCAAAACTACAAATATGGAAAAAAAAATCACAAAAAATCCAGAAAATATATCTTCGAGTAGCGTGTCTTGCTCCATTTCGTAATCTTTGTCCATTTTGCTCCAAAAGTAATGAAAAATCAGGCAATCTACCAAACCCTTAAAAAGATGAAATTGAGACTTACCGCGCTCTTCTCTACTGTTCAATCAAAGAAAGAGATATCCACCCGATGATGGATCAAGTGGTCTCGATGGAGATGATGGAGCACGGAGGGGGTGCCCAAGATCGGTGAGAGTGTGTGAGGAGCAGTTGTGGGGATCTATATGATGGGGTAATTGTGCAACTTCCTTCATGGGCAAATTTGGAGGAGAAAAATAATGAAAAAAAAAGGTGTGCCCTTAGTAATAGATGGGGTGCCTATAACACGACTCTTATTTTAAAGTTGTTCTTTTCTTTTGAATATTATTTTGCTATATATTGTGTTGTTAGGTCTCGAGAATGAGAGTAGGACGGAATACAACATAGTGAATTATAAGGACTTGGGTTGTTACTTTATTAGGATAATTTATTATGGCTTTAGCAAGCAATTTGGATTTTATGTTGTCCTATGGCTTGAAAAGGTTTTAACTTAAACTTTTGAGCTTATTTAGGTTCTTAATGAAATGTAGAATTGATATATATTGTTATGAATAATAGGGAGATGTGAGTCTTTCTAAGCTTTCTTCCACTGTTGTTTTGTTTTGGATTTTTGGTATTTTGAAAGGAAATTTCTGTTGAAATTTTATTAGAAATAAAAATCGTAATTGAATGAAAAGGGAAAAGGGGTCATGACATTCTTATTCATGGTTAAGAACGTGAATGATGAAAAAGGAAAAGGGGAATGGGTGGACTCTTCATTAGGTTAACATCACCATTTACTCAAAGGATATTTTGGTTAAAAATTTAATATTTTTAAATTAGGTGGAGAAATAAGGTGGATGGGTTGAAATAGTAGCCTCATAATAAAAAGGCCTAATGATAAAAAAAAATCCTAATCTTTACAAATTGTATCAATTATATCATAACATTTAAATTTTATCAATTATATCCTAACCTTTTCGATTTAGTATATATCAATTCTATCGTACATTAATTTGGAACACTTTTTCTTTAATAGTATAGACCCATTTATCATTCTCTTCAACTTTCTTGTCACACCTTCAAAATAAAAATTTATTCATAAATATGCATTAGAGCTCAATATATTCATGATAAATATGAATTAATGTATATAATACACGCTTATATATACATATGCCTACTCACTTACATGCATAATCTAAGTATTTAGTTCTTTTGTCAAATTAAACTACTATGAATAACCTTCTAATAAGTTTTTTATGTCATTTATATATACACATGATTTTCAACTAACTATTGGTGATCTATGCACGAATAACTAAATTTGAATTAAAATATTAATGTATTATTGATTTATAAATTATTATTTTAGTGAGTCCTCATAAACTTAAATACACAAAGCTTGAAAAATTTCGATATAAATTAATCAATGTTGATGATCATGAAAAGAAAAGTTAAAAGATTTAGTTGATTTCAAAGAAAAAGTGTTCCAAATTAATTAAGGATATAATTGATATTAAATCGAAATTGTTGGAATACAATTGATAAATTCCAAAGGTTAAGATATAGTTGATACAACTTGTAAATGTTAGAAATTTTTTATTATTAGGCCTAATAAAAACATGATATTTTTTTGTCTTTTAATATTAATCTGAAAGATTCGAGAATATATATACTAGTTTCATTACGTGCTTCACACGAATGAGCCCGCTCGTTACGATCTCGGAAATTAATTCAATTACAAAACCATATATTTATAGTTTATAAAGTATGATTCCGATTATATTAATAAACATAAAAATATACATAAATAAAGTTATTTTCAAAAATACATTTCTTTTTTACCAACGGCGACAAGAAGAATAATGAAGAAAAAAAAGTTGTAATGAGATTAAATCATAGGACATGCAACTCTTTATTTTTTTAAATGTACCTAAATTTGTAAACCATATTTTTATAATTCATAAAGTATGATTCCAATTATATTAATAAATATAAAAATATACATAAATAAAGTTAATTTTAAAAACATGTGTTTTTACCAACGACGACAAGAAAAATGAAGAAAAAAAGTTGTATATGAAATTAAATCACACGACACACAACTCTTTATTTTTGAAATGTACCTAAGTTTATCAACTTTGATATCTATTTGGTAAAACCATTCAAACACGTCAAAAATACTCCATAATCAATTACTTATTCAATTGGAAAGATTAATTATATATAACGTATTCAATTGAGATGTACCTACGTTTTGTTTTCTCACGAGGTATAGACTATAGTTATTAATTGTTGAGTTAAAGTGGAACTCTTAATTAATTAATGTTGCAATACGATTTTAAGATATGAACGACTCAACTCATTATCCTTACCCAATTACAATTACAATATATAATTTAGTAAATTAATAAATTAATAGGTTGAAAAGGGTAAAATAGTAAATTTACTTACCATTAATTTGTTAGGTATTTCTGCTTTTATATATTGTGTATAGATATTGATAAATAGCAAAAATAAATAAAAATAAAATAAAATGGCCGAAGCTATTTAAAATTTACTTGCGCAAATAATGCCAATTTGTCTTCAGTTTCTACTAATTTATTTATTTGTCCCCACATCTCTTTTAATTATTTCACCATGATATGAATTGTCCGACCCTTAGGTAGCTCTTGTTAACTAATTTTCAGCTGCCACCTAGATGACCGAAAGGTCATAAATGCAAATTAACCAAATGACAAAGATTAAATCGAAGTCTTTCTTTTGTTTTTTTTTTTGTTTTTTTTGAAATCCCAACCTGGCAATTTGCATTAATCAACTGAGGTCAGAGAGTACATCAAATGAGATCGCCATTGGACTGACATCTCTTCGGTCATTCGGGCTAAAGTACGAGATACTTCATTATCGGAACGTCCAATAAAAGAAACTGATGAAGAGCTGTACACAGTGAGATCTTAGATCTTTTGTACCAAGGGACCACATATCGATCCCATTAATGTGACTTTGTTGGCATGCACTCATAACACTTAGAGCATCAGATTCGATGAGGTGATGGTAAGATGATAATTCCAAAGTCCATTATGGCAAGTGCTTCACCCACCTCTGGAGATACATAGCGAGACATTTGACGCGCAAAAGCTCCGAGCACCACACCTTGACTGTCACGAAGAACACCTCCTATTTCAAATACAATAAATCTACTTGGACTCATGAGTCCGAACTTATAGAGAGGTTTTTAAATTTTTTATACATATTTAAGGAGTATAATAAGAATTTTATTAGTGATTATGGTTATTTCATTAATTGCTCAAGGGTGTATTTGAAATTAAAAAAAATTTTGAGTCCGAACTCACGAGTCTAAATAGCACTACCCTTCCAAATATTAAAGAGCCAACTTTCACAGAGGCATCTGTATTAAGCTTGACGAACCCGAAATTTCGGGGAGACTAGCTTTGGAGGGAGGATAGGGGGTTAAATCAAAGTTAAATGAAAGGATTGTTTTTAAATATATATATTATTGGGGGTGTAGTGTACAATTAATTGCCTAATTGACAATTTCATACCGCGCAAAACCCATATAAAATGTCTCGAAAAATTGCTAGCTGAATGGTTTTTTATCATATAAAAAAATAGCTGAACATTAATTAATTTAATGGTTCCCATCATTCCGCTTATTTTTACATCTCTATATTTGAATTATTTTAGAAAGTTGATGGATAATTGGATATAGTCTTATAGATATACATATATGCATGATTGCATGTGTGCGTGTATATTAATTGTACGTAATAATATTATTATATAGTTGGTTACCATTTTTCTTAGAACGAGAAGCAGTTGATATCAGTTCGGAAGGATATATCATTTTCGTTCTATTGTAGAATCAGATAAAATGATGGGAAAGGAAGCATGCATATTTGTCAAGTCTAAAATATATATCTCTAAGATAATCGAATTTGGTATAAGGTTGGTCCATGAATATTTAATATGTAGATGGTGATGGATAAGCATATCCAAAAACATTATATATTAGTAACCAATTAGGTGGTCCAATAGTAAGGTATGGTATTTTAGAGTAAATAGTCATGGGTTCAAATCTTTGGGGAAACAAATATTTCTTTCTTATAAAAAAATAAAATAAAAGTCAATGTATATTAATTAAATTCGTTCCATTTTTTTCTTTTTTTTTTAGCAAATAGTATCATTTGGTCTCTAAACTTTTACATTTTTCTTAATTTGGTCATCAAACTTTCATCAAGTTACTTTTAGTCCTTGAACTTGTATATCTCTTTTTTTAGTCCTTTTGCTAATTAATGAAGTTGGAGACTAACGGTTGTAGACGAAAAGGTTCACGAGCGATTCACAATCGACTTTTTAGGTTGATGAATCAGTTGTGAACTGCCTATATGAACCACTCATGATGAACCTTTTTGTCAACAACTGTCACTCTCCAACTTAGCAAAGGACTAAAAATAGAGAGAAATAATATTAGGAATTAAAAGTGAACTGTGACGGCCCAAATCCCCAAACGACCGCCACGATGCCAATGCGGGTCCACAACTTGGCCACTTAGTCGCCAGTTGTGTCTTACACGCAATCATCTCATCCAGTCATCATTAATCCATCATTTATAAACAATTTAAAATTTAAATTGTAACTGAACTCAAGTCATATGTTAGATATCATTTTAAACCTTAAATCACAGCGAAAGACTTAAAATATGACAAATCAAATTAAGAACATAAAAATCATGTCATTAGATTATATACCTAGTGTGAAAACCCATAAGTCATCAAATAACTATAAAAGACCTCATCATGTTATAAAATATCAAAATACAGATCCATAAAGGTGTCTCACAATCCCAAACCCAAGTAAAAACGATAAACATATATATATAAACACATATACAAGTGCGGCCTGTCTGTCTGGAATTAAAGGTATTTAGCACGCTTTGCCCTTGCCGCGACTCGTACTCGGATCTGCAATCAAACCATCACAACAAGACAAGTGATGAGTCCACAGTGAGTATTTCCCAGGAAATTCAATGAGCAATAAAATACCGAAATTTAAATAAAACTATTAAGTAAACATGTAGAAATAAAAACAAGCAACTGTGCGCACTGCATGATTAAATAATAGTAAAGCTCGAACTGTGTGCCTAGAGTTTACAGTTAGACTAGCACCATACTTTGAACTCTTCCAAAGAGAACTACCAGCGAGTAGCACTCAGGAAATGCTAGTCTCTGGATCCGCTCGGTGGCCGACATAGTACCTACATGACGCATTAACACATACCCCGATGTGATTCTTAGGTGGAACTATCTACTGAGATCTCTGGCAATACGTGCTATGATCTAGTGGATATACACACGAGAATGGCACGGAGGAAGAGCCTCAACGTCCGTCCATATCAATACCACAATAGAAAATAGAATAATGGAATAAACAATACTGAATTCAAATACCAAAAGTAAGTAAATGCTCACAAAACTTCAGTTGGGATACTACACACCTCAAACCGCACTCCATGTCCTAAAAATCAAACCCCGGTCTGGCTCCTGTGACGACCCAACAACCATAAATTAGGCCCCACCCTGCCTAAACCTACGTGAATAGCTCGTCTTCGGCTATTCAACGTAGGTCTTGTCAGCCTTAACTTACCAATTACTCAGTACATTATTCACTCACTCACCCAAGATCACTCTTTTATGATTCACCTTAACTCTATTCATTACTCATTTAACCTCCAAGTTAGTTCGGTGTGCAATGGAAACTTAATATACTAACTTAACCACAATTTTAAAAATATACAACTTGATTAGCCTAGATGTGGAAAATCCTATCCAAACAACATCACATGTATATAACAGATCAACTGAAAGCCCAAAATACACATATACATGCTTGATCAAGTACCTCAACCCCCAACAATCCCCTAAAAGATCAAACGAATGAATACATAGTCAAAATATGCAACAAAAGAAGAAAATACTTACAAAGAGTGAGCAAAGCTAACAGCTTTGAGTGTGCCTCAAAGGATATCGCAAAGCATTGACGACTTGCCCCTAATCGTATGTGGATCTGCACCCACCATTATAAAAAGGATGGTGAGTACAAAATATAATAGTAAACAACAACACTAGATATCTCAACATAAACTATTGAATTCTCAATAATCACAAGTCTATGAATCATGCAGTGTATAACAAGAAACTGAAATAAATAGCAAATCGCATGATAAATAGATTCAACAAGCTCAGACAACGATAATCAAGTGATCGAAAAATAAATGAATAGGCAAATAGATAGTCCCAATTAAACAGCGAGTCACTAGACCTCCTTAATTCGCGATCGACATAATGGGCCCAATACTGCCTCCTCTGCTCAATCCACCCCCATACGAACCAGTGGGCCCGAAGCCGCCTCCACTGAACGCACACTCTGTTAGGAAAAGCCACAGACAAAGTCGACTGCTAAATTCCTAACATATTACCGAAGGAAAGCCACAGTCACAAGCAGGATGCTAAGTCCTTCCGATATGCTCCAACGAGAAGCAACAGTTTATTCCGGATGTTAAACTTGTTGATACTTCTCATCAAAGTCGAACTACCTAAACCCTAAGCCACCTGAACTAGAATGAAATACAAAGAGCCGCATTTCAAGAATAATCAGTCAAGAAATAGAAAAGCATTCATGTTGATTCTATTGTTGCCTTTACTCACCTCGAATCCCGCTAATACGTTCTCTCGTAGCTCCACACGTTACCCAACGAAATCTCCAATTGATTTATCAAAGTCCCGTTGGTTACCTGACATCCATTTAGGTTCAATTTTCATTAATTTCCCAATTTTCCCAAATTTTCATAATTTTCTAGCTATTTTCGCTAATTTCACACTTTACGAGACAAAACCCCGGTTATTTATTTTTATTTGTATTTTAATTCAATTTTTATCCCCCGACTCTCAAATACCCATGCAATTCACTCGATACCCATTTCGCACGTTCTTTTGTACCGAACTCTTCCTCAACACCAACACACACTCACAACGTCCTTGCACTTTTGAGATATTGAATTTAATGTTCGGTAATAAATAAATAATACAAATCACCAAACAAATATAACATACCTCGGTGTTGACTCCCGATGATCGAAACAAGTACAGCACGACTACTTGGGCCCACAATACGACCCTGGAATGACACGTGGCACGAGTTTGATTTTAGGGTCTTTACTGCTCCGCTAAACACTCGACAATCGAAATACCACCTAAATTCACCTAATACCATTTATCATTAATTTAGATTCAATTAGGTGTATTTTATGTTAGTTTATATAGTCATTATGGTCAAAATCCCCAAAACAACACTAATATTACACCCTATTTTGCACTCAGCGCGCTAGTGTTCATCCTTATCCTTCAACCTACCCAGATTACCCAACGCACTGAGGCCCCAAGCTAGCGCACTAAGTAATCGATTCCCAAAATTTCCAACAGAGCTGAAACTGAAAAATCAAATCCATAGGAGACCCCATATGTTGTTGACCCCCATCCTCACCGCATGGGGGAACAACACTTCGTAAATTCCAGAGGCAATAGTCACAAACACCATATATCATCAAATTGAAAGATCAAATCAAACTTTGCAAAAATCAACAACTTGAAACTTGGAAACTTGAATCCAACTAGAAAACCAAAGCAACCACAACAATCGCCACCATTATAACACCAAGAACCCCCTAACATCGGTAATCAACACACCCCAATCTTGGATCACACAAACATGCCCAAAATGAAGACCAAAAGGAAGAGAAAGAAGAGGTGATTGAGGTTATAACCTTGTTTTGTTAATCCAACACCTCCAAGTTCCTCAAATCTTCACTCCAAGTGCATGAATCCCTTGCCCCAACTTCAAATTTTTCGGATTGAAATGGAAAGAGAGAAAAAGAGAAAAGGTGGTGGGGGCTTTAAAGTCAACTATATATATATATCCACAAATGGTCTCCTCTCACTTACATATCCATATGTCAATCTCTTGGACAATAATTGGGTCATTTTCCATCCCAAAATGACTCAAATGGTGACTCTCCCTTTGGTTGCAACCTATGAAGTCACCTCTCGGGCATTTCGACGCCCGATTTCGCACTACAACACGAGATACGCGAACTACCGCATCTCTCATCATCAAATGAGCATTTCATATTAATTATTTATTTCATTTTAATCATTTTCATGTATATTAATTCCCCGACCTAGTATTTTATCTTTTAGCCTACCCGGTACTAACATCGACACGCATATCGAGACGAATAATTGTCACACTGTCTCACACATCAAATGCAATATACATACACACATCGCGATGCCATTTAACAAATTTAAGGATAATTATTGCAAATTATATAAAATATATATTTACCTAACTCTAGGCGCACCGTGGCCTAGCTGCGGGGTCCACAAGTGTCTGAGTTATCAACCACGTCTACAAATACGTCATTATTAATGGCTAATTAAAATTGAGCCGTTACATGAATTGATGAATGTTTAAGGTCCAAATCAAGAAATACGTAAAGTTTAGGGACTAAATGATTCTTTTTGCCCTTTTTTTTGTTTTTTTGGTAGGACTTTTTTTTGCCTTTTTTTAAATAAGTCTACCACCCTTTTAATTTTAACAATGTTTAATCAATTTACATTATCAAAAAAAGAAATCCCCTCATCTAATATTTTAATTATTTTCAGTCATTGCATCTAATATTTTAAGTAGAAAGCTACGAGTGTTTCCTCCACCAATTTTTTATTTTTTTAAAGAAATAGAAATTTCATTAATCATCAATAGCTCTTAATACATTTTAAGTCACGCTAAAAGCACCAAAGCTATGTATAAGGGCGCCCCAACAATATAGTTTTTTTAACTTTCCTTAAAAATGAATCTTATACGTCTTCACTAAAATATCAGAAAATTCGCAACGGAAATTACTTTAATCAACTATAACTATAAAAGTGGAAATCGGGAATAATGAACAACCTATTCATGTGGAAACCCTAGGAAATGGATAAATACATGCGCGTCTGGTGATCAAAGCTATACAAAGCGAGCATACATGATATCCCTAGTCTCTCAAATCCTAATACATGTCTCAGAGTTTAACAAAACATAATATACATAATCACAACCAAAAGAACAACCACCTACACTGAGTAAAGGAAATGATCGCCTTTTATGTTATTGTGCCCCGAGTGTGTGGAGAGAGTCCTCAAAGAAGATCACCTAGCATCAGCTCCTTCCCCTTGCTCGTCTCACCTCTATCTCTATCTGTACCACCGTCACAATCTAGACGGTGAGTGCTTGAAAAAGAGAAAGCAATGCCAAAAGAAACTAAACAGTAATTCAAGATTTCAAATAAACAGTCAAAATATCATGCAGTATTGAAACACTCATATTATCATATATCTTGTTAAAGAATTCCGAATAACAAATAGCATGATAAACAGACTAACAAGCTAAGCAACGAAAATTTGAGAATCCACAGAATCAACGAAGGCCCATAAGTGGTCAAAATCAATGCAGTACCACAGCACCACATTTTAAGTCACAATAGTGACCAACAAGCTCTAGACATCGTAGTGTCTAAACAATCCAGTACTCAGGGTATAACCCGCTATCAGTCGGGTAGAACAACATAACTACAGAAGTGTACACGTTAACCTACTCATATAGACCCAAGAGTATCTCGCAACACACTTACGTCATGACACTCAACCAACAAAATAAGAATGGAATTCCAATAAAAGCACAATTCTATATAATTGACAATAAATGGATAATGAATTAATGCATATTTCCTATCTAGCTTACAATCGTATGATAACGTACCTCGTATAATTGCAAATCTCCGATCCTCGCGTACCTCTATTATCCTACTCGGATTCTCAAAGTCTGTAATTTCAACCAAATTCGCAAATCCTATTAATATCTTTCTAATTTATCCAATTTTCTACAATTATTTAATTACTGTAATTGGGTTAATTTTAGGGGTATTAGGTCGTATTTGGACCCAATTGGATAGCCGAGAGATCCCCAAAATTTTCCAAAATTTTCAAAAATTTGGTCTCTGTGAACAGTGTCACGCCACAAATGACGTCGTGACGTCTATGGCCTAGCGGCGCCTCCACAGCGTGGAGAAAACACTTTGCTCAACTCGTATATGGGTAACATCGTGACCAGTTGTACTAGACGGCATCCTCACGGCGTCTTCCCTGATTTTCGTTGTGTTCGCTCTGCTCAACACGTTCGTGAGTGACGTCGTAGGAGATACTACTCATGGCGTCCCTCGCGACGTCTTTAGCAGAACACCTATTTCGGGGTTTCTCGAAACCTCGGTCGTGTCGCCGCATTACGAGTCTATCCTAAACCCTTTGGGACGTCTAAAACAACTTAAAACTGAACTCCCTATCCGTCGAAACCCCGATAAAACACCCGATTCAAAAACAACCCGAAATTCTTCAAAAATTCCCTAAAATTTCCATTCACTTCCAATCCACAAATCAACTACCAATTCCTCAATCAAACCATTAATCAATCCCAAAAACATCAATCAAACTCATTGTCCAATATTTTCCCAAAAATTCGTCGAAATTATTACGACGAAAACTGCCAAAATTAACGCCAAAACGTAGATAAGCACGAGAGGATTAGGAATCCTACCTTTTTACGCGTATTCGATCGCTCTACAACGTCGCAACGTACTCGCAAACACCGAAACCCACGTCTCCTCTTCTCTCTCTCGTTCAAACAATAGAAATGGATTTAGGATAGAGAAAATGTGACATATATATATATACAACCCATGTCATCTCATCATATGCATGAATCTCGAGGAAAATCTTGTGGCTCGTTTTCATTTGATCACTAACTCTAACACACACTCATGACTCTAAGGTGTGACTTAAACTTCAAAACCACCTCATTTCTCGCTCAAAACATGTATTTTCGGACCCGTTTCAACTCTTAACTCGTACCGCATATATTCCTGGATATAACCTCACTCCTACATTTTATTTAATTATTTATTATTTTCAATAATTCACTAATTATCATTTTTTAGTATTTGATTATCCGTTTTATACCCTAAATCTCTCATTTTCCTAACCGAATCTCACACAGAAATCTGTAGCGATTTATACACGAAAATCACGCACTAGTACACAAAGTGTTCTCATTCGAGTATAAATAATAATACAAACATTATAGAAAAATAAAATATAGCTTAGTGTCGACTACCGAGGCTTGAGTAATATGACAAATCACGATGGTAGGTCACTATCCTGTAAACGCACGACATGTATCACCAATTAAATTGAGGGTCGTTACATTCACAATCAAAACATACACATATATAAAATCTTGAAACTACTCGCCTCACCGTCACTTCCCAACTATGGCTTTAGTCATTCACTTGTGGTTTCGATATCTAAAATTTATTCATAAGGTTTATAGGTTTGTCTTCAAATCAAAATGATGCCTAGGTCTCTGACAACCTGGGCTCTGATTCCAAAATGTGACGCCCCAAATCCATCGGTCGCTATGACGTGCACCGCGGGCCCATAGCTTTGCCAACTCATCATCTAGCTGTCTCACGGCCACTCATAACTCATTACCAATCAATTATTGCTAACTTAATGTCGTTTTCTTTAATTATAGTTTCAAGTTAGCTTAAGGTATAATTATTATCATTTAACCTCAAATTATACAGAGAAGTCTTAAACATTAAAATGTACAGCAGAAGCAAGTTTTTACAATCACTTAATGTAATGTGGAAACCATACCATAATGTAATCCATATATAGATATCAAGTGTGATTCTCAAAATATCAAAAATTATACCTCGAGTCATATACTGTAACGACCCAAATATTCTTCGACCCGTTTTAAAGGTATTTTAGTGATTTTACACTAAAGTGTGTGAATAAATGAAATTGATATACAAATTAATCTTAGCAAAACTTGGACTAAGTGGAAATAGGTTCAAATGGGCTTAACAATGAAATTGAACCCATATGGGTATTTACGTCATTTGGGTTAAATTTGTATACAACCCTACCTTAAAACTCTAACTATATAAATGTTGTTTTCAAACCCTAGTCACCTTTTTTTGTTGTTTTCTACAAGCTTGAGAGAGAGGAGAGGAAGAGGAGACACCCCAACCAAAGAGAGGTAATCTCATTTCCTCCTCTTTCTTCTTTATTTTCTTGTTTTTTTTTTGTGGGTTAATGGGGGTGGCGGCTCCCCTAGGAGCCGCCGGACAGAGGCAGCGGCACCATTGACAAAAAAAAATCAATAATAAAAAGTTAATGGAATAATCATGCGCACTTAATGCTTACTATGGCAAAATGAATTAAGATAGTAATCAAACAAATCTATATATATATAAGTCTGAGCAAAGAGAAATTTTAAAACCTACCTAATCTCATCTTTCTAATATTCTAATTATCTCAGTTTTCTTATTTTCTTATTTTTGTTTATTATTTATTTCTATTATTAAATTATATTATTATTATATCCGGTCTTCGAAAAGTTTATGCTTTGGAATGTTCAAACTTTTTGCTTGGAAAGAGTTTCTACAATGAAGTATAATATAATACATGCATCTATTACTAATTAATAGTATGTGAAACTCCAAACCATGTCTATATACATGAAATGGAGTGTTATACAAGTTTTTTTCCATGTAAATATCACATCTCATCCATTCTTCTTGCAATCCATACAAACTTGGCTTTTAGGCGTAACTGGTAAGGCAAACAATAGAACAACTTCATCTCCTTCCAATGGGATCGTGAAATCTTTTTTTATCTGTCTCTTATTTTTTTGTTTATTAATTAAGTATTTAGATGATGTGTTTTGTTTATCTTTTATTGTATATTTTATTTGCAAGAAATATGAGTTGATTATCGTGAATTGCAATTTTAATTGTAAAAAATTACGTTTTCAAGAAAAAAATTGTAAAAAATTACAGTATGTTCATGTAAATTAATTAATTAACTTTTTAAAAAATATTTAATAATCCTACACAAAGCGCAGGAATACACCTAAATAATACTGCCCGCTTCTATATACTTCATCCAGCAAGAAAACAATTAGGTTTTACAATAAAATAACCAATAAAAGTCCTCAAGGGGTTTACTCTTTAACTTTGACTGAGACAGAGCTCATAGCATAGGTTCGATTATTGGCAACAACATTATAATTTTTTGCTTTCTTTCGGGTTATAGGGTTGGGGTGTTCGCCTAACTCCCATGAGATTTGTCGATCAAAAGTAAGGAGAGGTTGAAAAAGGTTATATATGGTCATAACAAAAGAAAAAACCAATAAAAGGATCGAAAAGTGAAGCCAAATGCAAATGTTACTCTATATATAACTAGTCGATTTCTTGCGGGATTATTAAATGTTTTTAAAAAAAGTTAATTAATTAATTTACATGAACATGTTGTAATATTTTTCAATTAAAATTGTAATTCACAATAATTAACTCATATTTCTTACAAACAAAATATACAATAAAAGGAAAACAAAACACATCATCTAAATAATAAATAAATAAATAAATAAATTCCTACTAAAAATAAATAAATCAGAGACAAATGTGCGACTTAAAAAGAATCTACGATCTCATTGGAAGGAGATGCAAGCTTGTTCGATGGTTTGCCTTACTAGTTGCGCCTAGAAAGCCAAGTTCATATGGAAAGAATGGATGGGAAGTGATATTTATAGGGGGAAAAACTTGCATAACACTCCATTCCATGTATATAGACATGGTTTGGAGTACCACACACTATTCATTAGTAGTAGATGCATACATTATACTTACTTCATTGCATGAACTCTTCCCAATCAAAAAGTTTGAACTTTCCAAAGCAAAAGCTTTTCGAATACCAGATATAATAATAATATAATGTAATTTTTTATAATTAAAATTAATTTACATGAACATATTGTAAGGAGAGGTTGAAAAATATTCGAACCTACACCTATATGTGGTCATAAAAAATAAAAACCAATAAAAGCATCGGAAAGTGAGGTCAAATGCAAATGTTACTCTATATATAACTAGCCGATTTCTTGCGGGATTATTAAATATTTTCCTAAAAAGTTAATAAATTAATTTACATGAACATACTGTAATTTTTTTACAATTAAAATTGCAATTCACAATAATCAACTCATATTTCTTACAAACAAAATATACAATAAAAGGTAAACAAAACACATCATCTAAATACTTAATTAATAAACAAAAAAAAAAGATACAGAGCTGCGACTAAAAAAGATTTCACGATCCCATTGGAAGGAGATGCAAGGTTGTTCAATGGTTTGCCTTACCAGTTACGCTAGAAAGTCAAGTTCGTATGGATTGCAAGAAGAATAAATGAGAGGTGATATTATAAAGAAAAAAACTTACACAACACTCCATTCCATGTATATAGCCATGGTTTGGAGTTTCACTAAAAATATACAATAAAAGGTAAACAACAGTTCATTCCACGTATATAGCCATAGTTTGTCGTCCCACACACTATTAATTAGTAATAAATGTATACACTACATCTCTTCCCAAACAAAAAGTTTGAACATTTCAAAGCAAAAACTTTTTGAAGATTGGATATAATAATAATATAATTTAATAATAGAAATAAATAATAAAAAAAGTAAGAAAACTGAGATAATTAGAAAATTAGAAAATGAGAAAGATGAGATTAGGTAGGTTTTGAAATTTCTCTTTCATCCTACTTTTATATATATATATTGGAGTTCGTTGGATTAATATGGAAAAAAAAATAAAAAAAAATAAAAAAAATGAGGCGTGCACTTGCACGTCTAATTTACATAGTGAAATGCAGCAAATTCTACCTAGCTACGTCCACAATTAAATTTGCTACACATTCATGCATGTGTACTAGCTAAAAATTTGAGTTTGCTTTCGACCCGCAATGTTGCATTTGCTAGACTTTTAGTGCAAATCATTAAGTTAAGAGCACAATTCCCTCGACAACCCAATCAAGACCATCCGTCTTGATAATGTCGGGAATTTCAATCTCAAGCATTTAAAAATTATTGCATGTCTATAGGAATTACCATTGAACATTCTCGTTCCACATGTGCATACCCAAAATGGTTTGGCGAATCTCTAATCAAACACATTCAATTAATTGTCGACCTTTAATCATGAGAATTAAGTTATCAACTTCGGTTGGGGACATGCAATCCTTCATGCAAAGATCTATCATTCGTTATAGGCCTACGCATACCATGAACATTCCCCCATGCAACTCATTTTAGGTCAACAACCAAATATTTCACACTTAAGAATTTTTGGTTGTGCAGTGTATGTTCCTATACCACCTCCCAATAGAACTAAGATGGGTCCACAACGAAAACTTGGGATTTATGTTGGATTTAACTCATCGTCCATTATAAGATACCTTGAGCCCTTAACATGGGATTTATTTACTGCACGTTTTGCTGATTGTCACTTTGATGAAGCAATTTTTCCACCATTATGGGGAGATAAGAAGTCAATTCAAAAGGAATGTCGCGAAATTGCTTGGAATGCATCAACTTTATCACATTATGATCCACGAACAAATCAGTGTGAACTTGAAGTTCGAAAGATCATTCATTTGCAACAAATTGCAAATTAATCACCAGATGCATTTAATGATGCAAAACAAGTGACAAAATCACATATTCCAGCTGTAAATGCTCCTGCAAGAATTGATGTTTCTGTGCAACAAAATGCACAAGAACCAACGAAACGCTTAAAGCGTGGAAGACCGGTTGGTTCAAAGGATACAATTCCTCGAAAAAAGAAAACAGGAGTAAAAATAAATACAAATCAAAATGCTCCTAAGAAAGCACAAGAATCCTTTGATAAGGGTTTGTCAGAACAAGTTGATTATGATGTGGAACAACTTCCTCTAGAAAAAGATGAAAAAGATTAAAGTAATGAGATCTCAATAAATTACTTAAACTATGGTAAGATTTGGGATCGAAATAAAATTGTTCCTGATGATATATTTGCTTTCAATGTGTCCTTTGAAATATGTGAAAATGATGATGATCCAGAACCACGATCAGTGGACGAATGTCAAAAAAGACCTGATTGGCAAAAATGGCAAGATGTTATCCAAGCGAGAGCTAAACCGTTAAGGAAACCGAGAGGTTTTTGGACCAATTGTCCAAACGCCGATGGCGTAAAGCCTGTTGGATATAAATGGGTATTTGTACGAAAGAGAAACGAAAAAAATGAAGTTACAAGGTATAAAGCAAGACTTGTAGCTCAAGGTTTCTCACAAAGACCTGGCATCGATTATGAGGAAACATATTCTCCTGTTATAGATGCAATCACATTTTGATTCTTGATAAGCCTTGCAGTCTCTGAAGAGCTTGATATACATTTAATGGATGTCATTACAAAGATATCTCAGTACGGATCTCTAGACAGTGAGATATATATGAAAATCCCTGATGGATTTGTAATATCCGATGAAATAAAATCAAAACCTCATAACATGCATTCTATAAAATTACAAAGGTCTTTGTACGGGTTGAAACAATCCCACGAATGTGGTACAAACGTCTTAGTGATTATTTACTGAAAGAAGGATATGTAAATAATCCGCTTTGCCCATGTGTCTTCATTAAAAGATCATCAACAGGATTTGTGATTATTGTTGTATATGTTGATGATTTAAATATAGTGGAAAACCACGACGACATCGTTAGAACATCCGAATACTTGAAAAAGGAATTCGAGATGAAAGAACTTGGAAAAACAAGACTTTTTCTTGGTTTGCAAATTGAACATTTTTCAAGTGGAGTACTTGTCCATCAATCAAATTATATTGAAAAATTATTAAAAAGATTTTATATGGACAAGGCACATCCATTGAGCTCTCCAATGGTTGTCAGATCACTTGAAGTGGATAAGGATCCATTTCGACCTCAAGAAAGTGATGAAGAGCTAATTGGTCCGGAGGTACCATATTTAAGTGCAATTGGTGCACTCATGTATCTTGCAAATTGTACAAGACCCGATATTGTTTTTGTTGTCAACCTACTTGCAAGATATAACTCTTCACCAACTCGAAGACATTGGAATGGTATTAAACACATTTTTCGATATCTTCGAGGAACAAGTGACATGGGTTTATTTTACTCGAGAGGGGTAAAATTGAATCTCCAAGGTTATGCTGATGCTGAATTTTTATCAGATACCCATAAGGCCCGTTCTTAAACGGGATATGTATTTACCTGTGGTAATACTGCTGTATCATGGAAGTCAGTAAAACAAACTATGGTTGCCACTTCTTCCAATCATTCTGAAGTACTTGCAATTCATGAAGCAAGTCGTGAATGTGTTTGGTTGAGAAACATGATTGAACATATTCAAGAATCATGTGGATTGCCTTCAATAAAAGATTCTCCAACCATATTATATGAAGATAATGCAGCATGTATTACACAATTAAGTGAAGAATTCATAAAAGGGGACATAACAAAACATATTTCACCAAAATTCTTTTATGCACATGAGCTTCAGAAGAATGGTGAAATTGATGTCAAGCAAATCCGATCGAGCGATAATCTTGCTGATTTATTCACAAAAGCCTTACCAACTACGACATTTAAAAGGCTTACATATGGTATTAGCTTGCGTAAACTTAAAGACATTGCAAGTAAAGAAACAGAACAAGTTTTACCCATGTTCACATGAGGGGAAGTTATTGATTAGTGTATTGCACTCTTTTTCCCTTAGCTATGGTTTTATCCCAATGGGTTTTCCTAGCAAGGTTTTTTTAATGAGGCAATCCTAACAATATTATACTCATCTTAAGATTAATAAGAAATGTGTACTCTTTTTCCTTTGCTAGATTTTTTTCCACAGGGTTTTTTCTAGTAGAAGTTTTAACGAGGCACATTCTCTCAACAATTGTCATCCAAGGGGGAGTGTTATGATATGGATGAACAATTGATCAAGACTTTGTATGACTAATCATTCCCTGGCAACTTTACAGCAAATATATAGGATTATTTGTGGATAAGCGCCTATGGATTCATGCGCCGACTCGGGGTGAGACTTGTGGAGACAACTCACGTGCGAGCCCCTCTCGCCCATATGCAGAGCTTATTAGCAAAATCGTTCATTTCGAACCTTGCTCCACCCTCACCTGCAAACATTCAATAAAAACATTTAGCAAACCACATCAAGCACAACACATGCACTAATTATGAAGGTTTTTTTATATTATTATTTTTGCGTGCAAAACTTTTTTTTTATATATTATTATAAAAAAGGCCACAATAAGTTTTTTTTTTTTTTTTTTACTTAAGTAAGAATCGAACTAAAATCTTTTAAGGTCTTGTTTTTTGACAAATAATGTCTTTAGTATCTCACTTGAGAGGCTTTGACATACAAACTTGACTCTAAGTCAAATTAAGAAAGAACCAAATTAAAAACCCTAAATTAAATTAATTATTTAGATTACAGCTCGTAATCTAATTAAATTTCTTATATATCTATGGACCAGCTAGGCTAACTCAAAGATCGAGTGGTGCCACCTTATTGGTGCATCTGATCAGCTACGATGTTCTGACCCAAAAGATTTTACGTTGTACATGATTTTTTCAAACGATACACCGATATGAACCCATCAAATTTAAAGGTCGACCAGAGGTGCAAGTGCAACGTATGGACCTCCTCGGTCCTTGAGAGCGAGTGGTCACTCTTCAACCACCAATTGACTACGTATTTGTCTCTACATGAGGTCTAACAGTTTTAAATCTAAGTTTAAATGTTCAATTAAATATATATAGTTTGTGTTAGTGCAACTCTCAGATGAAGATTGAGAAATTAACCAACTCTTAATATGAGGTAAAGATGAGCGTGTGTCAAATTATAGTGGAGCAAGCAATCAATCATGAAAATAAAAATGACCAAAAAGCTAGGCTTGGAAGTTATGAGCCACTTTGTCATCAGTTCTAGACTGATTCTCGAACACATCTAGTTTCTCTTCTTCTAGAATCCGAAACAGCACCGAATTTAAAGCTACATCTTTGAGGGCAACCGTGCTCACAAATATCGAACCCTCCATCTTCACCACGTCAATCGTCGGCACAAACGCAAACTCCTCATTCTCGAACTCCACCGTCACCGAGCACAACTCCTCCTCGCAACCTCCATTTCTTTCCTCGGACCCAACTTCCACTCCATCTTCGTCTCTCTCCAGTACTATCTCCCTCGCTTGGTGACAATACTTATTTGGTACCTAATTAAACGTAAATTAATAAATTATGTACATAGACTCACAAGAGACTCACAGATGGAGAGAATAATTTTTTATAGGAAAGAAACTTTGCACCCTCCAAATTTGAACTCATGACCTCTTACTTTCAAATCTCATACTATACCATTGAGTCACCGAATTAGTTGGTATAAATGAAGAGAATAGTAATGAGTTGGACTAGTTCGTTGAATTTAGTTACCTTGTTATCAAGAGGGGGTACGAGAGATCCGAGCTTAGAATACAAGAAGTGTTCCCTAAGACAACCACGACCGGTTTTGTTATTTTGGGGTCTAGGACAAATAAAAATTTGGGCTTTTATGTTTAACTTCCTAAAATAATTTTTTTGTGAATATATATAGTTACAACAACATAACCATAATCCCAAATTAGTTGGGTTGGCTACATAGATTAAAAAAACTCTTCCATTTTGCTTGATTTTTAGTGCAATTGATGTCGTGTTTTTTGTACTTATAGTTAAGTTTACATATAGTGAAAAAAATTACATATATTGCTAACTATTCTCTAACTCAAATTTAATTTTAAAAAAATTGTTTTGATTTGGTATTATTAAATTTTAGATGGTGGAGATTTAAACTTCATTTATTTATTATTATTTATTTATTATTGAGACCAAAACTTTATTTATTTTGAGATTGTAGAAAAAACGCATTTAAAGGAGGAGACATATCATATAAAAAAAATTATTGTGTTACCACCAAAAAAAAAAGATTGTGTAACATTCAACATGTATTGAATGATTTAGTTGTTAACATCTACTCAATATACATTAAGATGAATACTTACATATTACAATGAGTTTTCATGAATGAACCCCAACAAATTTGTACAAAGATGATACTTTAGCAATATCTCATTAATGTCTCAATCTCATAAAAAAATAAAAAATTGCAGCATGGCTAAAAATATAGAGAGCCTTGATGTGGGTGAGCCCTGGAGTGATCGCCCACCCTGCCCATGCCCAGGAGCTGGACGTGAAGACGGCGAAGAATCGCAATCTTAAGGTTAGTTGTTGAGCTCTTATATTTCTTCGTCGTCTTCTTCTTCTTCTTCGCAAACACTCTGATCGTTCGTTTGGGTTTCTGATGAGAATCAAGGACGCGAGACATCATTGAAGCACTCTCTAGACTCTAGTCCTTGCTTTGCACTTCTCTTAATTTCGTTAAATATCGAAGTGTTGAAGAGGTATATATGTACATATTTGCATTTTTTTATATTAGTATTATGTACAGCAAAATTATCCACTTGATCAAGATTCGTGCCACGTAAGGGTCCTTATAAATTATCAATTTGAATTTTATGAATGAAAAAAATTAAGTTGGAAGACCATTGATCCCATATAGCTGGTGCGCCCAGGCCACTAGACTTGTGCATATATGCCTAAATTAGAGCCAAAATTATGTAGAAAATTAAAAAAAAATTAAAGCTAGCTTGAAATTAAGGATTATACTATAATGATAATGAGTAAGTCATCCACAACGCAAAATGACCCACAAAAGCCGTCATCTATGCCTACATCGACTCGCGTGCTATGCATCGAGATTTGTTTTTGCTCATACCCTAGGTGGTGACTCTTGTGAGCCACATTGTGTATTAAAGGTGTGACTTTCATTGTCATTATAATACTTTTTAGTTAGAAATTAAATCTCAAAATGATTCGTGCCACGTACATTGGTGCTGACTTGAGTAACTAATTTGGGCACCAACGACCTTATATGGATAACCATCTCTATTTATTTTTTTTTATTGATAAAATTAAATAAAAAATGTTAGATTGATGACAAATATTACGCTACAAGTCATATTAGCTTACATATAAGAGCCATTCATGCTGCAACAATTCACATATTATGCATCAAAATTTGTGTATACTTTTACCTCGAGGGCGCATATATAAAACTTTTGTGAGTGATGAAAAATCTTGTGACATATACTCCAAGTACTTGTCAACTCAAACTCGATTGAGGACTTGCTTAGAAACAGAACTTGTTGGAGTTGGATAGCGACTTAGGGCATCTCCAACCAGCGCCATTTTGGTGCTGGTTGGGATGCCACATCAGATAAAATGGCGCTGGGTTGTTCCAACCTAGCGCCATTTTGCAGTGCGCCATCCTACATGGATGGCGCACAGCTACAGTGCCGCACCAATTTGGTGCGGCACTGTTCACGCGCCATTTTTTTTATTATTATTTTTTTATTTTTATCTTTATATATAACTATAGTTACCTTAATTATTTTTTTAGAAAAGAATAAAATAATAATAAAATAAGATAGTGTAAAAGATAGTGTTGTGGGTTGGAGATGGTTTTAAAATTTAGTGTAAAAGTTACACTAAAATAGTACAAAAGTTGCACCATTTTAGTGTTGTGATTGGAGATGGCCTTACTAGCGAGTCTGCAAAGGTGGGGCACTGGACCAGCTAAAAACGTGGGAAGCCCACGTGGTTCTCGAGGTGTCGTTGAGTTGTGAACCTTAAATGTTCTAGAAGCAAATGCGATTCGGTGCTTTGGTGTTGAGTTGCTATATCGGACACCGGTTTTCTTCTACGCGACACGTGCTGTAAATTGCGTCAGCAAGTGGGGGCGTGGACGTCAGAACCTAGTACAAGTTGAGGATAACAATTGAATTACAGGCTTACAGCTGGTTGGCCAACTGTGGGCTGTGGGCACATCTAGTTCATCTTTGATCCCCACTTCCTGCATTCATTGATTGGCCAACATGTCATGCAAACATAGTATCTGTCTCATTTTGATTTTTGTTATCTCTATTTGATTTTGATTAATTCATGTTAAAATTCTTATTATACCTTATATATGTACTTTAAAAACCTCCCTATGGGTGATTTTATTGTTTTGTTATTCTTACCTTTTTCTTTTGGGTGATTACAACTTTACAAGTAGGGTTGAAAATTAAGTTGGCGTGTATTGTATTCGTGACCCGTTTATGACATTATATAACCAACATAAGCTCAACTATGACACCACCTCATTAATTTTTTGTGTTATCGTGGCACTCCATTAAATCTATTTACTTAAAATGTTGTTTAATTTATTATTTTATAATTCAATAAAAGTATATAAAATATACAATTTATAAAAAAACACATTATTCCAAAGATCCAATTCAAAGGATTATTGAAACTATGTAAATTATTTTTCTCTAAAAAATAATAACACTTTACTATGTTATTTAAATTTTTAAAATTGCAATTCAACCATTAATAAGATAAAAATAAGTCAAAGCCTCTCTGATGAGATGGTAAAGACGTTTACCAAAAAGGTAAGACTTGGAGATTGTTATTCGATTCCCACTTAAGTCCAAAAAAGAAATTAATAAGATAACATAAGAACACATCTATATTATATTATTATTTTAACGAGTTAAATGGGTCATAAATAAATTAGCGTGTTTGGTCACATCACCCATTTATGAAACTAACCCACATAAGCTCAATATTAACTCGGTAATATCTCGTGCCAGTCGTGTTGTGAGATTATGTCATAACCCGGTAATAAGATAAGATAAGCTCAATATTAACCGTACTGTTTTTTTTAAAAAATTTATAAATTACTGTGGTCTTTTTATTCTTTAATTACAGTATATCGCCTTTTGAAAAGGCGTAATTAATTTGAAAAATTGGTGTCATTCGTTACGTGGCGACCACGTGGCCATTGGCACGGGGCCCGTCGCGGATGGCCACGTGGATGGATGGATTGTATTTTTATTATGGTTTTCTTGGAAACTTATTTTGTGTTTTCCTATTTTATTTTTTTTTTAATTTTTTGTATTGATATGGAAAGAGACAATTATTGATACACTGAATTTATGTATTTAAATTTGATTAAATTCAATTGGAGTGTATGAATTCATTGTTGCCCTGCATTAATATTATAACTTCAGGAACCTGCAGGAATATATATAATATATATATATATTATATATAGTGATGGATTGGCGACGAGGAGCATTTTCGGCGACGGGCAGCTCGTCGCCAATCCATTTTTGGCGACGGGTACCTCATTGCCATTTACTGATACTGATGACACGAATGACGCCTTTTGTAAAGGCGCCATTCATGTTGTCCAACCACATCAGCGCCACATTACACGAATGACGCCTTTACAAAAGACGCCATTCGTGTGATGTGGCCAGCCACGTGACAACATCACACACCCACCACCATGTCACACTTAATAACGTCACGTCACATGCCACATCACAATTTCAATTGTATGAATGACTCCTTTTGAAAAGGAGTCATTCATATAAAGTCACATTATATGAATGACTCATTTTCAAAATGAGTCATTCATACAATCGAGATTGCCACCTCATCAACTCACCGCTACTTCATGTCATATCATCTTCAATAACGCCACTTTTAAAAGAGATATACATTATTTTAAAAATTTTAAAAAATTTTATCCTATTTAATAAATTTTAAAGTAAACTAACCCTACTTTTTGAAAAAGGGTTCTCGAGGGTCGTTGAGTTTTGAACCTTAAATGTTCTAGAAGCAATTGCGATTCGGTGCTTCGGTGTTGAGTTGCTATATCGGACACCGGTTTTCTTGTACTCGACACGTGCTTGTAAATTGCGTCAGCAAGTCGGGGCGTGGACGTCAGAACCTAGTACAAGTTGAGGACAACAATTGAATAACAGGCTTACAGCTGGTTGGCGAACCGTGGGCTGTGGGCACATCTAGTTCATCTTTGATCCCCACTTCGTGCATTCATTGATTGGCCAACATGTCATGCAAACATAGTATCTGTCTCATTATGATTTTTGTTATTCTTACCTTTTTCGTTTGGGTGATTACGACTTTACAAGTAGGGTTGGAAAATTAGGTTGGCGTGTATTATATTTGTGACCCGTTTATGACATTATATAACCAACATAAGCTCAACTATGACACTAACTCATTAATTTTTTGTGTTATCGTGGCACCCCATTAAATCCATTTACTCAAAATGTTATTTAATTTATTATTTTATAATTCAATAAAAGTATATAAAATATACAATTTATAAAAAAAAAACACATTATTCCAAAGATCCAATTCAAAGGATTATTGAAACTATGTAAATTATTTTTCTCTAGAAAATAATAACACTTTACTATGTTATTTAAAATTTTAAAATTGTAATTCAACCATTAATAAGATAAAAATAAGTCAAAGCCTCTCTGATGAGATGGTAAAGACGTTGTTTACCAAAAAGGTAAGACTTCGGGAGATTGTTGTTCGATTCCCACTGAAATCCAAAAAAAAAATTAATAAGATAACATAAGAACACATCTATACTATATTATTATTTTAATGAGTTAAATGGGTCATAAATAAATTAGCGTGTTTGGTCACATCACCCATTTATGAAACTAACCCACATAAGCTCAATATTAACCCAGTAATATCTCGTGTCAGTCGTGTTGTGATATCATATCATGACCCATTTTTTCGTGTTGTGATATCATATCATGACCCATTTTTTCACCCTTTAATTGCAAGCTAATGGGGTCAAGTTGTGATTAGATTGTGCTACTGCACTTATGGCTATTTGGTGGTGTTTGTGGTTGTTGAGTGTCCCTGTTTTTGCCATGTTCTCATGGAAGGGACCTCATGTCACACTCTGTTGAAAAAAGAGCTAACTTGTTGGGGGCACACTTGGCACATTTCGATCATTTATTTTTTTGGGAGTTTTCTTTGTTGTTGGTGTGGTAAGTATGTGCGGGCGATGTTAGGCTTATCATATTGGTGCTTTCTCGATGAATGACTCTTTTAGTTGAGGAGTAGTGAGATATATGAACATACATTTGGGCCTTTTTAGGTTTCGACCACCGCTCTTATCATGTTTCCTACTTACGTCGATCACCATGAAACGGAGTGGGGCTCAGTTTAAGGGTGGAGGGAGAGTGGTGTAAGCTGGTCTCGAACTTCTCAGGGAATTTCTGTTTTGTTTTTGGGTTCAGTTTTGACAGTAGTGGATGTTATTAGAATTTATGTTAGATATGGTTTTTTATTTAATATTATATTTGGTCTTATTTTTTCTTGATACTCATCACTTAGATGTATATACATACATGTAACCTCATACTCTATTCTTTATCAAATAAAGCTCTTGTTCTTTAAAAACTCTCATGGTATCAGAGCCCTAGTTTCGATCTCCGCCAGAATTCCTGCTCGTCTAGAAGGCAATTTTGTGTCTATGCGTTCGTTCACCAGCCATCCTTTCATTCATTGTGGACCTCTCATCCGTGAGCTTTTGATCCGTCAACCCACTAGTTCTGCACGCCAGACACAACTCTCTGATGCTACATCTGAATTACTCTGGCTCCGTTGGTTACTTGAGGATATAAGAGTGAATCATTCCTCAGCTACTTACTTACATTATGACAATCATAGTGTAATTCAGATCGCTCATAATGATGTCTTTCATGAGTGCACGAAACACATTAAGAATGATTGACACTTTGTCCACCAACTCCTCCCTCTGAGGCACACTTCAGCTTATCGCAGTTTCTTTCGTTAATCAGACAACAAACATCTTCACCAAAGCTCATCTTTTGGGACGCTTTCATGACTTAATTGGCAAACTCAAATTGGTTTCTAGAAACCCATCTTGAGTTTGAGGGAGGGTCTTAGTAGAATTTGTGTTAGATACGACTTCTTATTTGGTCTTATATTTGGTCTTATTTTTTCTTGATACTTATCACTTAGATGTCTATAAATACATGTAACCTTGTACTCTATTCTTTATCAAATAAAGCTCTCACTCCTTAAAACTCTCAGTGGATATGAAGGTTGGGTTGTTCATGAAGGGTTGTTCATGAAGGGTCAATTTTTTTGACTAGTTAGTTTGCTTATACTTTTTTGGCACTATCAATAAAAAGTTTTTATCCAAAAAAAAAATCACGGGGTGTCCAGGGGGGTGAGCATCCATGAACGGATTCATATGGTCGCTCCTTGTAGCCTATAGGAATAATGCGACGGACGATAGCATGCAAACTGTGGAAGATTCTGCTTTATTTCTCGCACTAGGTGGTCATGGATTTGCTGAAGCATGTATCCATATTTTTATTAGATGAAATGCGCGCCTCCACATAGTCCATTTTAAGTACAATGTTATTGAACCATTCTTTTTTGCCATGTGAACTCTATATATATATAAATATATATACACACCAAAGCCCCCAAATCTTTGTAGCAGTGGTGAGCATCTGCTTAAATTGACATGAAAACTAATTATGACTTCCCCTCGATCGTGTCTAGCCATACTTGTGTTGTAAAAAATAGACCGGATAGAGCAAGACCACGACAAATAATTTGGGATAATAAAAGTGAAGAAAAAATGGACACAGAGATTTTTACGTGGAAAACCCCCAAACAAATTAGGGTAAAAACCACGGGCAAGAATAGAAGAATTTTGTAACGGCCCGAATTAAAATTGCCGTTAATTATGACGTTATTGCAGATGTGGATGCCAGCGAGGACGGTCGAGGGTCCCACAGCGAAGCTGGAGTGCACTCGAACTAGGTATACAGTCCGTTTTGTATGCTTGATGTGGTAAATTGTGATGAAAATGTACAAATTAGCTAATTCCATTGCAATATGTATGTTAATGTAGATTATTGACGAGTGAGGAATGACCTCGGGGTGCGTGCGGACACGGGACACGTGGCACGAGGTGCCGGGTAGTCGAGGAAACTAAGGTGAGCTTACCCATAAATTTTGGGAATTTATTGAATGGAATAGATAATTATTATGTGTTAAATTAATTGGAAATCAATTGATCCTATAGTTAAGGAGAATAAATAACAACAATTGGATGATCCTCGAGATGCACAAGAGGGTTAAGTGTCAAGATTAGATGAATGGAGTTGGAGTGACACAGGGTGATCAGGAACCCTTAGATTATTCTCGAGATTCGTGCACACACTTGATGGGAACCAAGTATATATATACATACTTGATCGGTCAAATAGGGAGAGTGAGAGTGAGGTTTTGAAAGAGATTGAAAGAGAGATCGGTGGGAAGAAGAGAAGAGGAAGAACAACCATTTAGGAAGTGAAGAAGGTGATTTTGAGCATCCTACAACAAGAATCTAAGGTATGGATACAACAAAACTTGGATTTTTATGAGATTTTTGAGTGGGTTTGAAATTGTAAAATTCGGATTTATTGAGGGATTACACACTTGGTTTTGTTGAGAGTTAAGTGTGTATGAGAATGGCATGAAATGGTTGTGTTTTTGAGTAAATTTGGGAGAAATTTGATGATTTTGGAAAGTGGGTTTTGAAAATGTGATTTTCATAAATTGTGGATTTTGGTGTTTGATTATGGTAATTCTTGTTTAAATGAGGTAATTAAGGTCATTAATGTTTTATAGAAACATGGAAATTGAATTTATGGGTTTGGAGTTCAAACTTGTAATTTGGAA
This sequence comes from Stephania japonica, assembly GCA_039657345.1. Lineage (NCBI taxonomy): Eukaryota > Viridiplantae > Streptophyta > Magnoliopsida > Ranunculales > Menispermaceae > Stephania > Stephania japonica. Next base: position 42,785,921 of record CM077560.1, on the reverse strand, counting down.
ATTTTCTTGACAGCGCGCAATTAGCGCGCTAATCACGCTGAGTAATGAAGATAATGAACAGTGATTGAGATTAATTAGCGCGCTAATTGATCTCATTAGCGCGCTAATTATTCACTGGACTCTCAAAAATTGGAAAATAAGGAAATGAGTCAAACTAACATTATGAACCCATTAATTGATAATTAACCCTCATAAATGAATTTCAGGAGTCTCGAAATAGTAATTGGAGCGGGGTTTAGTCGAAATCGACCTAGGAAGTATTATCGGGGATTTGGAGGTATTTGACCTGGGGTTTTGAATTGTAGAACGAGGAGTGCGAATTGAGGTGTGTAGTATCCCAATTGAACTTCACTTTAAGTATTTACTGTTTGATTTATTTGAATTCTGTTCCATTTATTCTCTACTTCGTTTCATTATTGCTTTACGGTGGTTGAGTACTCTCTGGTGACTTTACGGTAGTTGAGGGTACTCCTACCTGGTGTCTTTACGGTGTTGAGATCACTCCCCACCTGGTGCTTATTCGTTACGGCCATAGAGTCCACTAAGTCATAGCACTTGTCTAGGCATACACCGGTGAATAGGCTACCCGGGTATGGTAGGCTTGTGTGGGTGCGCCGTGGGTCTACGCCACCACCTGAGGTTAGGGCCAACCCATTGGTGTGTTTACGGTTGGTGCCTGGGGAGAAAACCCGAAGTATGACTTGATTTCTATGTGCATGTACTTTGTTTCATCACTATATTTATGCATGCGATGTTCCTTTTTACAGTTGTCTGTATTTCGCTTGTTCCACATGTTTAAATTATAGTATTTTCAATTCCAGTACTTTTATTTCCGTAATTACTTGGTGAATTTCCTTGGGATTACTCACTCTGGACTCGTCATCCGTCTTTTTGTGATGGTGAGTGCACTCCCAAGACTAAGTCTGAGCCGGGGAAAGGGCAAGCTTGAAGAGTACATCGATTGACGACGCTTTAGCCCCACTCGTACGTATGTTTATATTTATCCGTTTTATGTCGGGTTTTGGGCTTGAGAGAGATAGGTTGTACATTTTGATATTTTGAGGATCAGATGAGATGTATATGATGTATATTTGGTATGGTTTCCACTTAGGCATTTTGCTAATAAAACACAAGATGAATTTTTATGTTGTTCATTTAAGTTTCCGCTGCTAACTTGAGGATATATGATATTAATTGAATCAAATTTAATAAGAATTGGTTAATGATGGATAATTGGGCGTGGGACACAACTGGTGGTGACGTGGACAGTTGTGGGCCCGCGTGGCCTCCCGTGGCGGACCAATGTGGAAATTGGGGCCGCCACAAATTTACTATGAGAAAAATAGTAGGTGTTACACTATCTCTCTATTTATAAAGGAGGAACATTGAAAATATCTCTCTTTATAATAGGAGAAACACTCACTCTCTATTTGCTCACAACAGAGCACACTTGCACATTGCACTGCTATCTTGTGCTCTGAGCTTCTGCTTACTCTTCATATTGTTCTAACGCGTTGGGCCTATTTATAGGCAACCAAAGACGCGTCAAAGACGCGTGAGACGCGTTGGTCAACGCGTCTCACGCGTCCACCGATAATGGAGAAATTTGTGGACGCATTTAGTGCATTTTCCTTGCATCTCACGCGTCCACCGATAATGGAGAAATTTGTGGACGCATTTAGTGCATTTTCCTTGCATGTCACGCGTCCACCGATAATGGAGAAATTTGTGGACGCGTTTAGTGCATTTTCCTTGCATGTGGGTCCCACGTGTGGGGCCCACATGTTTCTTCACAATCTCCCACTTGAAGATTTGATTGAGAATCAATCAGATCTTCACACCATTCTTTCTTCCTTGCTATTTCCATGTTGCTTACATTTCGTCAAGCTTTGCATGAGGATCGACACTAGATAAATTTGTCAGCATTGATCGTCTTTGTCAGAAAATCTGCTAGGATGTCTGTAGTATGAATTTTCTCGCTTGTCCACGGTTCCTTCTTCCACTTTCTCACGAACGAAGTGATACTTGAACTCGTATATGCTTTGTTTTTGAATGAAAGGTTTGGATTCCTCATGCGAGATGCAAGGCACTCGACGTCACAATACAAAGTAATTTTCTCTTGTTTGTGCCCGAGTTCCTCCAACACCATCTTTAACCATACTTCGCTTCTTTACTAGCTTGTGTAGTGCGACATATTCTAACTCGCTTCGTTGTTGACGTAGCCACAACTGATCATGCGCTTTTTGAAACCCACTTCTCGTCCACAAAAAGAAGTGTGAACACATATCCAGTGGTGGATTTACTTTTATCGAGATCTCCCGCATAATCGAATCAACATATCCACCGACAATAAAGTCGATCCTCCGTAACATAATGCAACATTTGAGGTACCCTTGATGTATCGTAGGATCCTCTTTACAACATTCCAATGTTCTCTCGCCAGGATTCGCCATGTACCGACTAACTACTCCCACTTTGCTTGTGCAATGTCAGTCGTGTACAAATCATCGCGAACATTAAGCTTCCCATTCTTGATGCATACGGCTTTCGAGACATTTCCATCCTCTCTTCTTCACTGCTAGGACTCATACTTGACGATAACTTGAAATTAATAGAAAGTGGGGTAGAAATTGGCTTACGGTCTTGCATGTTGAAACGACGCAAGATCTTCTTCAAATAATCTTTCTATTATTTCTGTCTCGATGAATTTGCATCCCTAGAATCTTGTTTGCTGGTCCCAAATCCTTCATCTCGAACTCCCTGACCAACTGAGCCTTCAATTCTTGAATACGATCTTTGTTGGGGCATGATACCAACATGTCGTCTACATACAACAACAAAACAATGAAATCATTGTTACCAAATCTCTTGCAATATGCGCAAGGGTCTGCATTTAGTCTGTTGTAACCAAGGCTCATTATAAAGGAATCAAATCTCTTGTACCAACACCTCGGCGCCCTGCTTTAGGCAATCGAGATTTGTTCAACCGACAAACCAAGTTCTCATTTTCTTGTTCTTCAAATCCTTCGGTTGGAGCATATAAATCTCTTCTTCAAGATCTCCATGAAGAAAAGTTTGTCTTAACATCTAGTTGCTCTAGATGTAGATCAAAAGTAACACACATCGCTAGAACTACTCGAATCGTTGTAAGTCGAACCACGGGGAAAATATCTCATTGAAATCAATGCCTTCTTTCGAGCATATCCTTTCACCACCAATCTTGCACGATACCGCTCCACTTGATCATCATTTGTTTCGTTTGATCTTGTAAACCCATTTGTTGCCAATGGGCTTCCCGCCTCCCAGGTAATGGCACTAGCTCCCATGTTTTATTTTTATGGAGAGCTTCGATTTCTTCCCGCATTCTTGTCGTCCATCCACGAGATGCTTCCGAGCCATGCATTGCCTCTTGAAGAGTTGATGGTTCTCCTTCCTCTTAGAAGACAAGTATGCAACATTGCTTTCCATAATATATTCGAGTGCCGGTCAGGCGTTTCTCGTGCGAGATGATCTACGAGGTTCTGGAACTTCAGTTCACCTGGTTCATTCTCCTCATGTTCGGTACCTTGTCTTCTCGTAAAGAGAACATCTCTGTTGACTACAACCTTGTGGGTAGTGGAATCCCACAGCGATACCCCTTACTCCGTCAGTCAAGATACCCCAAGAATAAGCATTTCCTGGATTTTGGATCTAGCTTTGTAGTTTCTTGGGCATTGTACATAGCGTACTGCTTGGACTTCCAAATACATGGAGGTTTGAATAGTCAACTGGTTTACCCGTCCACATTTCCATCGTGTCCTCAACTCAATTGCCGTTGATGGAGCCCGATTTATCACGTAACAGGCGGTGTTGATTGCTTCACCCAAAACTTTTTTTCTAAGCTGCATGCATACTCAACATAGCTCTTGTTCTTTCTAGTAGAGTTCTGTTCATCCGCTCCGCCACTCCATTTCTTGAGGAGTGTATCTTTGTAGTGAACTGTCTTTTGATGCCTTCTGTTTGCAAAAGCTATCGAACTCATTGCCGGTATATTCTCCTCCATTATCGGTCCTCAAACACTTGATCTTCTTCCCGATTCAAGTTCAACTCGCGCTTTGAACACTTTGAAGATTCCGAACACATCTCGCTTCTTCCTCTTGATTGGATACACCCAACATCTCTGGAGTAATCATCAATGAAGGACACAAAATAATTTGCTCCTCCTATTGATGTGATTTGGTGCTTGCCATACATCGAGTGGACCAATTCTAGAATAGCCTTACTTCTAGAATTTGATGTGTTAAACTTCAACCGATGTTGTTTGCTTGTTACACAATGCTCACAAAAGGGTAGTGTAACGACCCAATTTAAAATTGTCGTTAATTATGACGTCATTGCAGATGTGGATGCCAGCGAGGACGGTCGAGGGTCCCACAGCGAGACTGGAACGCACTTGAACTAGGTATACAGTCCGTTTTGTATGCTTGTTGTGGTAAATTGTGATGAAAATATTTTAAGTAGTTAAATTTCATTACAATATGTGTGTTAATGTAGATTATTGACGAGTGAGGAATGACCTCGGGGTGCGTGCAGACACGGGATACGAGGTGCTGGGTAGTCGAGGAAACTAAGGTGAGCTTACTCATAAATTTTGAAAATTTATTGAATAAAATAGGAATTTTTATGAGCTAAATCAATTGGAAATTAATAAGTCCTATAGTAGGCTGAATAAAACAACAACAGTTGATGTTTCTCGAGATGCACAACAGGTCCATGAGTGTCATGATTAGGTGTATGGAGTTGACGTGACACAGGGTGATCAGGAACCCTTGGATTGTTCTCGAGATTTGTGTACACACTTGATCGAACTAAGTATATATATGTATGTGTGTTGACCGATCAAAAGGAGAAGAGAGTGAGATTGAGAGAGGAAGAGAGAAATCGGTGGGGGAGAAGAGGAGAAGAAGTACAACATCATCAAGGTGTGTAGAGGGTGATTTTTGGCATCCAACAACAAGAATCTAAGGTATGGATACAATAATCTTGTATTTTGTGAGATTTTTGGAGTGGGTTTGAAATTGTAAAATTCCGATTTGTTGGGGGATTATACACTTGGTTTTGTTGAGAGTGAGTGTGTGTGAGAATGACATGAGGTGGTTGTGATTTTTGAGCTAATTTGGGAGAAATTGGATGATTTTGGAAAGTGGGTTTTGAAAATATGATTTCCATGAATTGTGGATTTTGGTGTTTGATTATGGTAATTCATGTTTCATGTTTAAATGATGAAATTAAGGTCATTGATGTTTTATAGAAACATGGAAATTGAATTTATGGGTTTGGAGTTCAAACTTGTAATTTGGAAATTTTTTGGACAGCGCGCAATTAGCGCGCTAATTGGAGAAATTAGCGCGCTAATCACGCTGAGTAATGAAGATAATGAACAGTGATTGAGATTAATTAGCGCGCTAATTGATCTCATTAGCGCGCTAATTATTCACTGGACTCTCAAAATTGGAAAATGAGAAAATGAGTCAAACTAACATTATGAACCGATTAATTGATAATTAACCCTCATAAATGAATTCCAGGAGTCTCGAAATAGTAATTGGAGCCGGGGGTTTAGTCAGAAATCAGACCGGGAGTATTATCGGGGATTTGGAGGTATTTGACCGGGGTTTGAATTGTAGAACGAGGAGTGCGAATTGAGGTGTGTAGTATCCCAATTGAACTTCACTTTAAGTATTTACTGCTTGAATTATTTGAATTATGTTCCATTTATTCTCTACTTCGTTTCATTATTGCTTTACGGTGGTTGAGTACTCTCACCTGATGACTTTACGGTAGTTGAGGGTACTCCTACCTGGTGTCTTTACGGTGTTGAGATCACTCCCCACCTGGTGCTTATTCGTTACGGCCATAGGGTCCACTAAGTCATAGCACTTGTCTAGGCATACACCGGTGAATAGGCTACCCGGTATGGTAGGCTTGTGTGGGTGCGCCGTGGGTCTACGCCGCCACCTGAGGGTTAGGGCCAACCCATTGGTGTGTTTACGGTTGGTGCCCTGGGGAGAAAACCCGAAGTATGACTTGGTCTCGATTTTTATGTGCACGTACTTTGTTTCATCACTATATTTATGCATGCGATGTTCCTTTTTACGGTTATGTCCGTATTTCGCTTATTCCGCATGTTTAAATTATAGTATTTTCAATTCCAAGACTTTTATTTCCGTAATTACTTGGTGAATTTCCTTGGGATTACTCACTCTGGACTCGTCATCTGTCTTTTTGTGATGGCTGAGTGTAGACCCTAGTACGAGCCGGGGAAAGGGCAAGCTTGAAGAGTACATCGATTAACAGTTTTAGTCCCACTCGTACGTATGTTTATATTTAATCGTTTTATGTCGGGTTTTGGGCTTGAGAAAGATAGGTTGTACATTTTGATATTTTGAGGATCAGATGAGATGTATATGATGTATATTTGGTATGGTTTCCACTTAGGCATTTTGCTAATAAAACACAAGATGAATTTTTATATTGTTTATTTAAGCTTCCGCTGTTAATTTTGAGGTTATATGATATTAACTGAATCAAATTTAATAAAAATTGATCAATGATGGATAATTGGGCGTGGGACACAACTGGTGGTGACGTGGACAGTTGTGGGCCCGCGTGGCCTCCCGTGGCGGACCAATGTGGAAATTGGTGCCGCCACAGGTAGTGACACCTTTATGAGGCCTGGAAGTAGCTTCTTCTCAACAAGGATTTTCATTCCTTGTTCGGACATGTGTCCAAGTTTCTGGTGCCAGATCATTGCGATCTCTCACTTGAACAACTTGAAGAATCGATGCTTCGCCTTCCCGAAGAGTCTCTCCCATGAAGCGGTACAAGTTTGCAGCAACCTTTTCTCCCTTCATAAGTACAAGCGCTCCTCGACCGATTTTCATGATCCCATTCTTGACTTTGATTTCACGGTCAAGATCATCAAATCGTCCCAAAGATAGCGAGATTCTTCTTGAGGCCTTCCACATGTCGCACTTCTTGGATAGTGCGAACGATGCACCGTCATACATCTTCAACATGATGGTTCCGATGCCAATGACCTTTAGAGCATGGTCATTACAACCGTACACGATCCTCCTAAAATAGGTTCATAGTGATGGAACCATTCTCTTCGAGAGGTCATGTGATACGTCGCACTGAGTCGATAATCCGGACATCGAGAGAATTTTTTCTCGCTTTTAGTTGTTGTTGCCGCCTCGCAACACAATGCACTCCATCATTTGAAGTGCTAGCCACATTTCCTTGAGGATCGGAGTTTTTCAAACTCCAACAGCCTTTCTTCAAATGACCCTTCTTGCCACAAATTGTAGCATTTAAAATTCTTCTTGCTTTTTGACTTTGATCTACCATGATTGTGACTCCCACTGGGGCCACGTTCGTTGATCTTCCTCTCATCACGATCGGGGCCTCCACTTGTTGTGAACGGCCCGTCTTCTTTGTTCTTGCGCCGATTTTCTTCTTCTAGAACAAGAAATTTGCAACATCATCGAAGGCTAAACAATCCGTTAAGAGATTATTTGTCGATTGATGATGAGTTGATCATACGAATCCGGTAGACTTTGAAGCGAAGTTCAAGACGTTCTTGCGATTCTATTTTATAACTCAATGATGTGAGTTGAGAAAATAGTGTATTCATCGCATTGATGTGCTCCGTCACAAAGTAGACTCATGCCATCCGTAGAGTGTATAATTTCCTCTTGAAAAAATTTTTGTTGTGGAGTGACTTGGCCTCGTACAATTTTCCAAGGCGATCCCAGATCTCCTTGGCAGTTTTCTTCTCTTCAATGCTTGACAATACTCCATCAGCTAGTGACAGATGAAGATTTGCAATAGCATTCTTGTCCATCTCGTTCCATTTGGCGTTGTCTTCGAAATCAGCTGGCCTTTCGCTGATGGCCGCCAAACAATTATCCTTTCTCAGGATAGCCTTCATTTTTAATTTCCACAGTGAGAAATTACTCCCGTTGAATTTCTCAATCTTGAACTTTGTCGCCATTGCTTCTATCACAAATTATCTCAATTAGGCTCTGATACAACTTGTTGTAAAAAATAGACCGGATAGAGCAAGACCACGACAAATAATTTGGGATAATAAAAGTGAAGAAAAAATGGACACAGAGATTTTTACGTGGAAAACCCCCAAACAAATTAGGGTAAAAACCACGGGCAAGAATAGAAGAATTTACTATGAGAAAAATAGTAGGTGTTACACTATCTCTCTATTTATAAAGGAGGAATACTGAAAATATCTCTCTTTATAATATGAGAAACACTCACTCTCTATTTGCTCACAACAGAGCACACTTGCACATTGCACTGCTATCTTGTGCTCTGAGCTTCTGCTTACTCTTCATATTGTTCTAACGCGTTGGGCCTATTTATAGGCAACCAAAAACGCGTCAAAGACGCGTGAGACGCGTTGGTCAACGCGTCTCACGCGTCCACCGATAATGGAGAAATTTGTGGACGCGTTTAGTGCATTTTCCTTGCATGTGGGTCCCACGTGTGGGGCCCACATGTTTCTTCACAACTTGTACCTGCTAATTGAGAGGCGGACTCACTAGAAGTACCATTGAAGTTATTCTTACTATTTCGATAAACAAGTTTTTTTTTTTCAATCTTTTTTGATAAGGAAAATGATTTGGTGACATTAACTGGTCGCACTAGCACATGTGTTCAATTTTAAATAGTTGTTGGTTGAGTCCACCGCATATAAAAGTTAAACACATATGTGTTGCATATGTCGTACGAGCGGTTTATGTCAAGGAGAATGTCACTATATCATCATCTTTTTGATAAAAGTTAACAACACCTAAGGTCGGTTTGGTTCAAGAATAATTGAAGGTTTCTGCACTTTATACTATGTAGTCCTTCGTTTGGCCCCACCCTCATTGTGTTTGGTTACATTTTTTATTGGGCAGTTATGCCCATCACCGCCACCAAAGTCGTCGTCTTGGGACCTAACCTCTGCCCCTCAAACTCCCCCAACAGCCAAACCGCCCTATCGACGTCCCTCGCCTTCGCAAATGGAGAAGATGGAACGATGAAGGCAATGGAGATGGGGGACCTTGTTATTTGGTAAGCACAAGTTTAAGTGCTTTGATAAGTCCGTGCCTAGTTACTTAACACTCTAAGCAAATGTCGATCTTATATTTAAGCCTAGGCACAAGCTAACACTCCAACCAAATATGACCTAAATTAATTATTGTTAACGGATCTATATGCTCGTGGATGCAGTAATTTGGACACGCTCACATATGACCTACTGTTTCTATCGATAGAAAACTTGAGATAAGAAACATTAAACAATTTGATAAATTTTTTTGGCTTAATAGACAAATATATCCTAACGTTTCAAGATTTTTGTAAAAATATCTTAACGTTTCAATTTTTGCAAAAATATCCTAACTTTTTGATTTCTTATAAATTGTATCCTCACTTCATATTTTTTACTAAATTACATTTAAAAATATAAAAAATTATGCACATAATTAAGAATGTTATTTCATATAATGCAATGTGTATGCAATCTAATGATCATTCATCACTTTAATTGTGGTTTAACATATGATAATTACAAGCAAGGATACAATTTGATTGAAATCACAAGGTTAGGATATTTTTGCAAAAATTAAAATGTTAGGATGTTTTTGCAAAACTTTGAAACATTGGGATATATTTGCCTATTAGGCCTTTTTTGATAATTATTGAAAAAACAAAAGAAAATATTCAGACAACCACGATCATCCAATTCTATAATTTGTAACAGTTTGATCATTGAACTTATGTTTGTAACAGTATAAGGTCACTCAACACTTCAAGTCGTAACACACTAGTCAATAAACATTATAAATTATAATATGAAAAAGTCATTCGATGGCTTTTCGTTTGGAGGTTCGACTAGAGTTCACACATTAGCGCCTAATTACCTCTTCTCTCACATAAATTAAAGTTTAGTGACTTTTGGTGCAATGCCATTGGACGCCATGTGTACACTGGACCTATGAGAAGCCACACTAGGGACTTTCGTGTTATAAATTGTAAAATTTAGTGATTAAAGTATTACAAATTATAAAATTAGGTGACCCTGTATGTAATTTATCCAAAATAAAAAAGAAAGACACTCAAATAGTAGTTACTAGGCCAGTTTACTGGATCGCGCTCCTGTCAAGCTCGCCTGCTTTGGGCCGGGCTTGGGTTCTCAAAAATGCAATAAAGCACATGATTATGTTTCGCATGGTTGATGTTTCTTACCCAAGCTCAACCCAAGTAGATGAGTTTCACAACTTTTTATACATATAAGAAAGATATCTTGCGACGAACTTGAGTCCAATGTTGCTTACTCACACTTCCAACTGATTGGGCTACAATTTTACTTGTTCCATTTTAATTTAATTTATTAAAGTTGTAGACATTTAGCTCATGAAAAATTATAGGCAAGGTAATTAAGTTAGGCAAGTATTACAGGTAAGTTATGCAAGTATTATATAGAAGTTTCATATAGAAAAGTAAAGGCAAGGCAATTTTTTTTTTTTTGGTAGGACAAAAAGGCAAGGCAACTTAGGCAACTTAAGAAAGTTTTAAAATCATTAATTTTTTTAGATTTGATTTTGTTTTAAGTTATATCAAACTTCTATATTTAATGCATATATGTTGCTTTAAAAAATTGCATAGGCAAGACACTAATCTTATAATGATTATTCTGATTACTATTAACGTATATATGCTACTCAAAAAAAAAAAAACGTACGTCAAATTATGCAAGACAACTTGTTTATATCAAACTTGCCTGAATTTAATTCATAGTAGTAACCATAAATTATACTACAATTAATTTTAGCAAAATCAACTTTTGGAAAATATATATTTTTTTTGAAGAGGAATTTTGGAAAATATATATATACATCTATCAATATAATAAAAGTGAGAATACTTCTCATTTCCTTCGTTACTTGAAATTCCTATTTTACCCCCAACCTTGAGATCACTTTACAAATCACGAATCAACAACAACAATAACTCATCGTCTTCAACCCACATCCTCTCATCTGTTTCTTCAACAACAACAATCACTTCTCCACTTCACAAATCACGAATCAACAACAACAATCAACTCTCCGCCTTCAACCCACAACCCTCTCATCTGTTTCTTCACCGACTTCGACAACAACAATCACTTCTCCGTCTTCAACCCACAACCCTCTCATCTGTTTCTTCAACCCGACTTCGACAACAACAATCAACTCTCCGTCTTCAACCCAACAACAATCACGTCTACAACTCTTCGACTTCAACAACAGCTTCAAAAATATTCGCACAATCTGCATTCTTCGACTTCGACAACAACTATATCACGAGTTCAACACAAACATGAACTCTGCTTCTTTTGTTTGCTGAACACAAACATGAACTCTGCTTTTTTGTTTGTTTTGATTCTCACACACGACTCATCTCTCTCTCTCTCTCTCTCTCTCTCTCTCTCTCTCTCTCTCTCTCTCTCTCTCTTCCACCCTACCCTATCCCTATCTCTTCCTTCCGCGCTCGATTTCCTTCGCTTCTCTTCTACGCTCGACTTAGTTGACGCCCTAGCATTCTCTCGGTATGTCTCTTCTTCTTCTTTTTCTTTTCTTTTCTTTTTTTCTTACATGTCATATGATGTTGGTTTTTCGTATTGTTGCATACACACCAATTGTTTCGTAATCTGAATTTCAATTAGTCAATTCTCTCATCTTGATGGAACTTGATTACATTGGGAGTTTCATTGAATAACTTTTGGTTTGAATTGATAGTTTAATAGGATGCTCTAAAATTGTTTGATGAAATGCCTATGGGAATATTGGTGTGGTAACTTAGATAGGTCAATGTTGCACTGCTTCGGCATTAAGGAAATTGGAGTTTTCTTAACATATACCAAGCAAAAATCTAAATACAACCCGCCTAATAAGAAGAATTTAGGCTTGGTTAAATGGAGTGAGTAATGAGGTTCATGTAGGCTTCGGAATTGACCAATAAAGAAAACTATAGCAAAGATATTAAGTTGCTTTGGTTGAGTAAGATTATGTTACTATAGATCAAACCCTCAAAATTACACCATGTGTTATACAAGAATTCAAAATATACCCCTCTCAAATTTGTTGCTATCAATGTCAATGCCAATTATGCGTGAAGCACCAAGCAGACTTTAGCACCCTCAAAGAACCTATGAAGTTAATAGCAAAGAATGGCGCGGTTAATCCACAATTACAACTAATATAATAACAAAAGGGAGGTAATCAAGCGACAACATACTTGCAAGGCCAACAGTTCCAAGCCCAAAAACAAATGACGATCGAACACGCTCTCTACTTTTCTTTGTATTCCACACCGCCCGAGACCTACAAGTGAAATTCGAAATAAAATAAACAAGTGGAAAAATATTATGAACGAAGGATTATTTAGATCACTTGAATTATAATAGAACAAAAAAAGGTCTCTCGTCTTCATTTCCTTGGAAAGGTCATTAGGAAAATACAAAAAGTTAGTTTGCTACTTTCTCTTTTTTACTCTTTATGAACTCACCACATATTCTCGTTTCTTTGGGACAATGAGTTAATTGCATTTTTTCACATGAATAAAAAAATCACATAACAATTCAAGAATAAACTGGAAAGATCATTTATATAATGACAGATTGTAAAAAGGGAAAGTGAATTAGTTCTACAACTGAATTACCCATCGCACACTTTTTAGAAGCTAAAAATGAAAGGACTCATGAAAGAAATTTGGAATGAAAGTTAAGAAAAACCAAACAGGAAAAATTGAAAGTGTCCACATTGAGGCAGTAACAAGCAATTCATCAAAAAAAAAAAGAAAAATCAGCATTTCGACATGGCTATCAATCATATCATAAAAAAAAATTCTATTATCTAACTATACAAGACAGTGGTCTTTTTTTTTGTAATTAAAGGAAAAATACCTTTAATTACCAACAATTGGTTTAAAAAATCTTTGTAACATATATTTAATGTTCTAAACACCCTGCATATATATAACACAAATTTTATCATCTGCCCAGTTGAGAAACTTCAGGTACTTAGAGATTCATGATAATTTTTATTAGGCCTTTTTACCCCAATAGATGATGATGATGATGATCTTATGCTAATGTTTAGTTTTATTGAGTTTTTTTTAATTTGTAATGCTGTCTAAACTTTAATGTTTAGCATTGGTTATGGTTATATATAATGTCTTATGAGTTGATTAGCTTGTTGCTACTACACCATTGGTTTTGTTGGTGCGTTTGGTTTATATTTAGTGAGTGTTCACTATTTGCTTGAGAAAATGCCAAAAAGAAAATTTTCTCAACCAAAATTGCAAAAAAAAGATTAATGTTTGATATCAAAATGTCAGTCACTCATTTCTTATGTTTGTTTTAATCATTTGTTTAGTGTTGTTAAGTCGACAATGCATGAATTAGATGTTTCCAGTGTTGATTTTTTTTGACAATGTTAAAGTGTTTGATGCTGTTGAGTTCCTGTTTTGTTTTTCAAAAATGTCTCTTGGATGTTTATTTAAAAGGATATTTGTTGACATCTCTTTAAAATTAATTAAGACAAAAAAAGATGTGTTTTAAAAAAAAAAGATATCAGCAGATATAGTTGTAATTGGATAAAGACCCTTGAATTAATTAAGATAGGCATATGTTAAGAGTGATATTTTTCTACTAAATTAGGATAACGTGGGCTAATCAGAAAGTTCATATGCTAGGTTGATAATTAGGTGTTGAGGAGCTTTAGATTTGTGAGGCATGATATCCTTTGCAATTTATCTTTGATTCCATTTTTAGAAGATATACTAATGCAAATTGTTTGATGTCAGTCACTCATTTCTTATGTTTGTTTTAATCATTTGTTTAGTGTTGTTAAGTCGACAATGCAATCATTGGTGGAATGGCTATCGAAGATGTTGATCCAAGGTTACTCAACTTTCTAACAATACTTTCTTATCATTTGTGAATTCATTATATACTTTTTATATGTGTTTTGTAAACATGTAAATCTAACGAAGTTTTGTATATTATATTAATCTATTTAACACAAGTGGAGTTATGAGAAAGGCTAGAAATAGTTTGCGTAGAGAGGTAGATAGGTCAAACCGTTTGTCCATGACAGAAGAGGAAAAGCAGAGGAGACGATCACGTCAAAGACAACTATATAGGGAAAAAAAAGGCGAATGCAACGGGTATGTGCCAATTATCTTTAACTTGAAAAAATGTATTAGTTTAACTTCTATAAAAAGTTATGCCACTTGATCATACGTAAGTGTTACAAAAGGTTGTGACTATTGGTTAGAGAGTAATACATCTTTATTCAACAATTAGAAACTTAGTCTGTTTTGACCTTTTCTGTTGGTAATATAGGATCAAGAAATACACAAAGACGTTCTGTGGCAATGGATTTTGGTAACATAGTATGTTCAGCAGATATATTACCATCTCTAGCCTCTTGTCAAAATTGTGGTGCTCGAAGATTCGTTCATGAAACTAAGGGTTTTTGCTGTTCAAATGGACAAGTGTCTCTCATCCCTAATGTTGTCTCCCAACAAATGTTTGACTTGTTCACATCAAAAACTAAAGAAACAGATGAATTCTTGAACTATGTTCGTACCTATAACAACAATTTTGGATTTACATCATTTGGTGTGAAGTGTGATAAGACACTTTCAAGAAATAATATGGGTGTATATACATTTAGAGTGCAAGGGCGCGATTTATCATTATATAAATAATTTGCGCCACAATCGGTGATGATCCCTCCTTTTTGCAATTGTACTTTTATGATACTTTGAACATGAAGTGCGAGAATCGAATGTGTGGCAGTGGCTTGGATAGGATGGATGAGAAAATTTTAAAACTACTAATTGGTATGATGAGTGATAACCCATATGCAAAGTTTTTCCGTAATTTAAGTACGAAAATCTTGGACAATCATGTTGTTGAGATAGTTTCGAGTGTCAATCTTGATCAAAGACGATTCAACAAGCCTTCATTAGTCAAGTTGCGGCTATTTCGGTAGATGATGACTTATGTGCGCAACCAACTAAGCGGGATATCCTTATATATAACCATTCTGGAGAAGGTAATAGAATCTACTATCATTACGGGTGCTATGATCCTTTACAATATCCTTTATTGTTCCCATATGGAGATGTGGGTTGGCATCAAGGCATTAAGAAAAAAGGCTCTACAGGAGTACATGCTAAGTACAATGACAATTTTAATCTTGATCCTCGTTTAATAAATTCACCTTCTGAGTTACTTCACAATGAAAATGAAGGTAAATAATATAACTTCTTCTCGTAGTTAGTTTTACTCTAATACTATTTTAATTTTTAAAAGACGTACTAATTTATTCATATTTTTTTATAGTGAATTCTACAAAAAAAGAAAATTGTGTATCTTGTCGCGAATACTACTGCTATAAACTTCAAATTAGAGACGTGCACAATTCCATTATTCTACATTCGGGTAGGTTGTTGCAGCAATATGTGGTTGACATGTATGTTAAGATAGAGACATCAAGCTTAGATTTTATTCGTTTTAGGCAAGACGAGATACGATCTGAGTTATATCAAGGGATCGTTGATTCTATGATTACAGGTGAGACTATTGGTTCAAACATTGGACGTAGGATTGTTCTTCCAGCATCTTTTATTGGTGGACCAAGAGATATGCGAAAGAGATATATGGATGCAATGGCATTGGTTCAACGTTTTGGAAAACCAGACATTTTTCTCACCATCACTTGTAATCCTTATTGGCCTGAAATACAACAAGAGCTTCGACATAGAGATGAGATGCAAAATAGACCTGATCTTGCCGCACGCATATTTAAATCGAAGCTAGAATGCCTTAAAAATGAGATTGTGAAGAAACAGATCTTCGGTCCTGTTGCCGCATATGTCCATGTTGTTGAGTTTCAAAAACGAGGTCTTCCTCATGCTCATTTTCTTATTGTCTTGGAACCAACATCAAAATTGATAGACCCAATTTCCTTTGATTCTTTCGTTTGTGCTGAGCTTCCAGTCGAATCAGATTATCCTCACTTGTATAAAGTCATTTGTGTCACACATGATGCATGGTCCATGCGGTAATTTAAACCCTAATAATGTATGCATGGATGCAAATGGTAAATGTCGTAATAATTGCCCCAAAGCTTTTCGTGATTGTACTGTGCATGGGAAAGATTCATATCCAAAGTATAGAAGACGTGATGATGGAAATAGACCAATGGTTAGAGGAGAAGAATTAGATAATCGTTGGGTTGTCCCGTATAATCCGTACTTGCTTGCTAAGTTTGATCCACCACGAATGTTGAGGTTTGCTCAACTATTAAAGCTGTTAAATATTTGTATAAATACATATACAAAGGACATGACAAATAGCATTTCAATGCAATGACAACAATGAAAATGCTTTGGGATTGATGAGATTGAGAACTTCCAATCAAGACGTTGGGTAGCACTCCGAGTCAATGTGGCGCATCTATGGATTTCATCTAAATGAAATACATCCACCAATCATCACATTACAACTTCATTTGGAAGGAAAGTAATTGGTCAAGTTTAATAAGAACGACACTTTACAAAATGTAGTTGATAATGGATTGTCATCTCGTTCCATGTTAATCGAATTCTTTAACATGAACAAGAATGATGAATTAGCTCGCACTATATTATATCGAGAATTTCTGAACATTTTGTTTGGAATCAACAGAGACGAGAAAATGGTCAAGAAGGATAAAACGTCGGGTTATTGGTAGAATTGTTGCGGTGAGTCCACTAGAAGGTGACAGATACTACCTTCGTCTACTATTAAATCACATTAAAGGATGTACATCTTTTGAAGAACTAAAAGTTGTCAATGGTATTCGTGTGGAATCATATAAAGAGGCAAATTGTGTTGCACATGTTACTTGAGGCGATACAACGCTTGGAGTCGTGTTTGGAAGAAGCATCAATGTATCAAATGCCGTTTAATTTATGCGTCGATTGTTTGCTACAATATTGGTACATTGTAACCATGAGAATCCTCGTTCTTTATAGGAGAAATACAAAAGTGAAATGTGTCGGGATATTGACCGTCAACATTTATCATCACCAAGTGGATTTCAAAGTACTTAGAAATTAATACTATTCTAGAGTCAACGGGAAAAAGTATTACGAAATTTTCTTTAGTTGATTATCCAATTGTTTTTGATGATTCTTATCACAAAGACGAGAGAAATAAATGAAGAACTAGGCATCGTTGTTGATAGTAATGACTTGGAAGTTTGCATCAAAGTTGAATCGTGCCCAAAAATATGCATATGATTCTATACTTGATAAAGTTTTCAAGAATGAATCGGCTTTATTTTTCGTAGATGGTCCGGGGAACTGGAAAAACCTTTTTATACCGAAATGATATTAGCGAAGGTTAGATCCAAGAAAATAATTGCATTGGCAATCAGCATCGTCAGTGTAGCGACTTCATTATTACTGAAGGTCGCACTTGCACATTTTAGATTTAAATTACCAATAAATATTGATGGAAATAGAACATGCAACATTAGCAAACAATCAATGTTAGCAAAATTACTATTAACCACACAATTGATTATCGGGATGAAGCACCGATGTCAAATAAACAAGTTATCGAAGCACTAGATTCTATGCTTAGGGACATAACGGATAATGACATACCTTTTGGAGGAAAAGTGGTTGTTTTCGGTGGTGATTTCAGGTGCTTCTGTAGTACCAAAAGGCGCAAGAAGCAAGATGTGATAAACTCGACATTGACTACTTCATATATTTGGCCTCTGTTAAAGAAAATCAAGTTAGTTGAAAACATTAGAGCAAGACTTGATCCCGAATTCTCTAAATTCATACTTCGGGTTGGTAATGCTACGAAAGAAGAACTTCCAGGAAATCTCATTGCCATACCTTCAAACATCATTATGCCTTTTGTCGATGACAATGTCTCTTTGGATAATTTGATTACAGCTGTGTATCCCAACTTGAATGAGTATGCAATTCAAAGTATTGCAATGTCAAGTCATGCTATTTTGACAACGAAGAATGAATTTGTTGACGAAGTCAATACTTTATTGATTCATCGGTTTCCTGGCGAAGTTTTTAGATATTACGCTTTCGATGAAGCTATTGATGAGAACATCAGTTCTATAAATCTGGAGTTCTTAAACAGTTTGTCCTTAAGCGGCTTCCCTCCACATGAGTTGGTATTAAAGAAGAATTGTCCAATTATGCTCATGCGCAACATTAATCCATCAGAAGAGTTATGTAATGGAACTCGATTGATTTGTCGAAAATTCGGAAAAAACGTTATTGATGCTGAGATTGCAACAGGTCATTATAAAGGAAAAGGAGTTTTCTTATCAAGAATTCCTTTTATTCCTAACAATCAAGATAAATCACCATTCAAATTCAAGAGACGATAATTTCCTGTTCGATTGTGCTTCGCAATGACAATTAATAAAGCACAAGGACAAACATTGGACTTTCTTGGAGTTTATTTACGAGAACCTGTATTTTCACATGGTCAACTTTATGTTGCGCTATCACGTGCTACAATAGCATCTGCCATCAAAGTTCTTGTCAAGCCTTCTTATAATAGTAATCAAACAAATCGAACCAAGAACATTGTCTACAAAGAACTGTTGTCTCTCGTGAATGCTACTTATGTCGAACCACTTTAGTTCATAGGTGAGTTTAAGAACAAATGACTTGAAACCAAGGTCCTTATGATGTTAGTCGAACCACTTTATGTTAGTGGTTGGTCACAACAGTAATGGTGGCGGTGCTTATGATGTTAATATTGTTTTGAGATTGATAATGGTGTTTGTTGGACAAATTGGTTTAGAATAGTATGTTTGTTTTGTTTTTTATGACGAATTTATTTGATTTTCTGTTCTATCTTTTTCCAAATTATTGTTAGTCATTGTCTTGATTTCGACGATCTACTTTATCAGGTTGGAAAAGATGTTGCTTTGAGTTTACAACACGCATTGATCAATTGAGGATTGAACTTGCAGTGCCGATTGATAACTTAATTGTATTTATGTTTTAATTGCAATGAAAAATTACTTGTTTCTTGTATGTGTAGGATGAAAAGTAGAGAGAGCCTTGCTTTGAATTAAGACAATCCAAATGAGTTGTTCTTTTTTGCTTCACTATTTACAGTATTATGGATAATGATTTCTTGCCTTCAAAGCAAACGGTGAATAACCTTCAGATCGCCAAAGCAAGAACAAGATGCGCTTCTCAAATTTAAGAGAAAACAAAACCCGAACATTGTAGAATGTTTCCAATAAGAGAAGATGATAGGTGTTAATTGACTTGTAATGAAAAACAGATGTTGTTTCTACTAAAATGGAAATTGTGGCACCTTATTCAGAATTTTTATAATTTCTGTACATTTAGGGAGTAGTTTCACTTAACAATTTGAGGCCATGCTTCGTGCAGCAGGTTCAATTACGGCTTAATAGATGATCCCTATAACCACAAAGACTAATTCGATTTGGTTATCATATTTTTCAGGTTGCACTACCTTCACTCTAAAAAGATTGTGCATAAACATGTGAAGACAGACAACATGCTTCTCAATAAGAATCTAACTATTAAACTTGCTCATGATTTTGGTATTGCTGGTCATGTTGAGAACTCAAATCCGGAAGAAATAATTTACATGGCTCCAGAGATAATAAGATTAGAGCTTCACTTATTACGATTTTCTCCTAAAAGATCGCAGGTCTTATTACGCGAGCTTGCGAAAACGCATAGCATGACTAAGCTACATAGAGTTTCTCACTTTTTTTTCCATAACAGATCCTCAATGGTAACCCATACGACAGGAAGTGCGACATTTACAGTTATGGTATCTGCTTGTGGGAGATATATTGTTGCCAAAGGCCCTACTCCAATCTCAGTTTCTCAGAATTGACATCTGCTGTACTCCGTGAGGTTTGTTTGTGCCATAAAATTGGTGAGCAACAACATTGTGTTATTACTTGAGACTGATATTTGAATTAGCATTCAAATATAACCTTTGTTTTGATGTTGTTGAATTACTCCCATGTAATCAGTGTGAATTTCAATGTTTCTACATGTCTCATCTTTGCTTCTCCAATTAATTTAGGTCTAAGGCTATGTAGTTGTTATTTTTGAAAAGGCGAAATTTATTTGGCTACTGGTGTCTCTAAAGTAAGAGGCGCCTTAATGTGTTCTCTTTTCTTGCTATAAAACCAGACTACAAAGTTGCAGCAGTGATACCAATGGAGGGGCCTTAATGTATCATTATTCTTAGTTTTTTGTGTGTGCTTCATCATTTTTAAAGCATTGTTGTCATTTATATATATATTTCTTCCTATGTTGAACAGAGCGACAAGAACCTATTGGTGTGAAAATATTGAAGCATACTGCTGCATAGCATCACTCCGACAGCGGAGGAGTGTTTTTACCATTCCCTGCTGCATGAACGCTCCAAAAATAAGAGTTTTCACCTCTTTGAAACGCTCTTCGGAGAGTGACACTTCTACAAGAAGGTGCCATGCATTTCTTTTGTATGCTTCTTGTAATTCAGCTTCCTCTTGAAACTTCACCTAACAGTTTTATTTTATTTGCTTACCTATAATTTATCTCCTTTCGTGTTCAAGTTGAACTATCTATGTTGTTTTTTTAATTGTGTAAGGCTTCGAAGGAAGAGGTTTCATTGCAAAATCCACCTGTCAAGGTGAAAATTTGCAATGTATTTGTGATTTCTCACCAAAACTGCCTACCCTTCTGGAACGTAGCTGTGCACCACATGCCCACATAATTTTATTGATTATTTTTTTAATAATATTTTGTTTATTATTTTTAATGCCTAAGTTGTGTTTGAAAAAGTCATGTTTGTATTTGAATATGAAGATCTGTATGTTGTCAAGAGTCATTAATTAGTTCTTCCTCCATTAGCATGCATATGATTGAATCATTGATACTGGTTGTTATCTAAGCACTCATCAATACTTTATGAATTCATTTATGTGTAATTTTTTTTTTCACAGTTGTTTATTGGAAGGATCTTTCATTTTAGTTAATGAGTGCCCTTTAAAATTTTTCGTTTATTTATGAAGGTTGTTATGTCTTTTCATGAGTGTGGAGGGAATGGATCGCTCTTCCCAAATGGGTTATGGAGATTGGGAAAGATAACCAAGACATATTTTTCACTGACCGTGAAGGGAGAAGGAATACTGAGTGTCTTTCTTGGGGCATAGACAAAGAACGAGTTCTGAAAGGGAGAACTGGTACTGAGGTATTGGATATTGTACACTGAAATTCTTGTATATTTGTATTATATGTTGCTTTTTTTCTTTTTTTTCCTTATCCTTTATAGTACCTATGTTGAGGATATCGAAATAGTTTTTTTGTCTGTTGTCTTTTGCTGTTATTTTGGGTGTCTGCAATATAGTTAAAATTTATGTATGGACAGTTGTGTTTCTCTAATCCCTTGCTTTGTATGCATGTTCATGAATTTGACTTTTTGAGCATGTTTTCCCTACCAGTGATATTTTATAGTTCTTTGTTGATTTAAAAGATGTTTAAAATGGTGTGATTACTAAAACCTCTGGTTCTGTAGTTTTATTTTGATCTCATGAGAAGCTTCAGAATGCATTTTGATGACTTATTTGCGGAAGGCCTGATATCTGCTGTTGAGATTGGACTGGGGCCTTCTGGTGAACTAAAGTACCCTTCATTTGCAGAAAGGATGGGATGGAGATACCCTGGTATTGGTGAGTTTCAGGTATTTGAGTTAGCCCACATTTTATGGTTCTTTGGTTATTAACCTATATGAGAGTTTCTCTCCTGTATGGTTGTTAGATTTTGTACTCATTGTGTTCTTAAATGATAAGTTGGTTTTAGCTTGTACGTTCGGGGAAAAAGAATGGAACTTTCTCTGTTGATTGATTTCTTACTGATTCGCTAAAGCTGGAGTTTGAGGATCAAATAACAGTTTCAGTGTCTTGAGTTGATCAGATCTACATTTTTTCTGAATTGTGTTTTCAGCTTATATCAATTGGTCATATTTTTCCCTTAACAACAAGCTAGACATTTTGGGAAGATGCTACTTGCTTGGATGTGTCCCAATGCTTGTTAAACAAAACTATTTTGCATGTTGTTGCAACATACTCGGCGTTTAACATACCTGATATACTAGCAGATTCTCTTTCTCTCAGTACAAAGGTACACTTCTTGTGCGCCTTTTACACAAGTTGTGCCCTCTACAAGTGCGTTTGGACATGCTTTCCATTGGACAATAGTAAAGTAATTTGTTGAACTATTATGAAAATTTATCTAATATGACCGTGTCAATTATTCAGGCAAGCTTTTGCTGTAGGAAACATCTCGAATTGACTCTTTCATCTTCTGAAGAATCTTAAGAAGAAGAGCATGCAAACATCTTTTTCCAGGTATATTAGAGTAACTCTTGCACGAGTTTCACTTAGTTTTGTTTGCAAATATTCATCACTGTATTACTTTTGATACCTTGGTTCCCTTATTTATTTATGTAAGTCTATTCTGGGCCTCTGGCAATGGAAAAAAGTTGAAAATTGTCTTTAAATGACAACCTGGTGGATCACTTAAGTAGCCTTTCTTTGGATCTTAGCTTCCAGTCTTGATAGAACTTTTCTTTCTGCCTTCTTATCCAAATTCTGCTATGCCATTTGATACTTCAGGTGGCCACAAATGCTTTTCTTAAGGTTCTATATTTAATTTTCCTTATTTTGGAGACTCATGTAATGCTGTGCAGTATTTAAATTTTGTAAATTCCCCTTTGAAGTTAAAGATCTATGGGACCCAACAGACTCACATGAAATACTAAAGATTAATGAAATACTGGCGTCTCTAAAGTAAGAGGCGCCTTAATGTGTTCTCTTTTCTTGCTATAAAACCACACTACAAAGTTGCAATAGTGATACCAGTGACGGGGCCTTAATGTATCATTATTCTTAGTTTTTTGTGTGTGCTTCGTCATTTTTAAAGCATTGTTGTCATTTATATATATTTCTTCCTATGTTGAACAAAGCGACGAGAACCCATTGGTGTGAAAATATTGAAGCATACTCCTGTATAGCATCACTCGGACAGCGGAGGAGTGTTTTTACCATTCCCTGCTGCATGAACGCTCCAAAAATAAGAGTTTTCACCTCTTTGAAACGCTCTTCGGAGAGTGACACTTCTACAAGAAGGTGCCATGCATTTCTTTTGTATGCTTCTTGTAATTCAGCTTCCTCTTGATACTTCACCTAACAGTTTTATTTTATTTGCTTACCTATAATTTATCTCCTTTCGTGCTCAAGTTGAACTATCTATGTTGTTTTTTTAATTGTGTAAGGCTTCGAAGGAAGAGGTTTCATTGTGTAGTCCCATTAGCATTGGAAACCTCTTACTGGAGAGGTACATGTGTTGCACGTTAATTCCACTTATTTAGCTGGATCTGCCGCACTGTCTTATTTATTTGTACTGTGGTTTTATTGGTTTCCTTTGCCAATTGGGGCATTTAATGAACACAAATTTGAAGAGGTCAGGAAACTTGCAGCTGAGCTATGTGGCCGTATCCATCTCAAAGTATGTACTCTCTTAGAATTAATAAGTTTGATTGTCTGTGTTTTGACATGCCATGCGTCAAGAAATGAATGCCTTTTACTTGGTTTATTCCAAATCGCCTATAAATGGATACATGGATGTTTCTATTATCATGCTGTGCATATGTGCTTATGAGTCCTGATTAATTTCATTCTAATTCTTATGGGCTGGTGGTTGACTTCATCTGTACTTTAATGCAGATTTTGAACAAGTTGTTGGAATGAGGTAAACCATCACAAAATAATCAATAGCGAAACAACTTAATAAAATATTATAGTTCATCCAAAGACTCACCTGAAAATACAAGCAAGTGAAAAATATCTGAAATTGAAGATTATTATTGGTCATAAATGCATCCAAGTTGTTATATATAGCCAGCTCAATCAGAAATAAGGACTACCCACTTCGACAGCTATGTGATTAAAATTATTTCTTTCTTTAATTAAATTCCCGCGAGCGAAGCGAGCGGGCTTAATCGTGCGGGGCACGTTATGAAACTAGTATATATATATATATATATATATATTTTTTTTTTTTTGATTTTAGGACTTTTGGAAAATATTTAGTTAAGAAATAAGTTGACAATGTTAAAAAAAAAAATAGAAAGCCCTTTTCGGCCCGCCCCTTTAAGATTCGGGCTTAGGGGGCTTTAAAAAAAGCCCGTTTAAACCCGGCCCGAGACCACCGAGGCCCACCTGATAAACTGGTCTACCAGCTACTACTACTAGGTAGCTAGACCGGTCCGACAGAGAGCGAGAGAGAGAGAGGGGGAACCAAAACCCTATCGACCCGATCTCGCTCGCTCGGTTGCTCGGTCGCTCGGCTGCAGCCATGGTGAAGTCGTATCTGCGATACGAGCGGGGCTCGGTGTTCGGAGTGGTGGTCTCGGCGGACTCCAACATCAGCTACGACAGCTCAGGCAAGCACATTGTGGCCCCAGCACTCGAGAGCCTCAACGTCTGGAACGCCAGGCAGGGCGTCTGCGCCAGGACCCTCTCGCCTTCCTCGCCTTCCTCGCCTTCGTCCCGCGCCGGCGCCGCGCTTGCAGTCACTTCGGTTGCTTCGTCTCCCAACTCTTCTCTGGTATTGAACTGAATTTTGTTTTTTAGGGTTTCTTTCAGTTGAGTGTTTTTGTTTCCAGTTCGTGTTGGAAGCAATTTAGATTGGAAATTAGTTTCCTTTTGGCGTGGAATCCATTATTTTGAGATGAGATGAGATGAGATGAGATTTTAGTGATGAAAAGACATCAAATTTAACAGTGGTCTCCAGTCCGAGCCCTGAGAATGGAAACACCAACTTTGAGAACTGCCCCAAGTATATGGTGCACGACTCGGGGCGAACCAGTCTGGTTACTAGGTGGTTTAGACAAAAAAAAAAAAGACATCAAATTTGGTTGAGTTGAAGTAGTAGTGTTCGAACTTGATAGATGTTTGGGTAAAACGAAAATGTGGTTATCAAATGGAAAGCCTATTATTTGGTCCATAAACTTTGTATTTTTAATGCTTTTGGTTTACAAACTTTTATTGCTACAAATTTGGCCCCTGAACTTTCATAAATATGTACATTTGATCCTACCACCGTTTAAGGAGTTAAACTGATGTGGCTAACAAAAGTGTTGGGTGGCTAGCCAAGAAGAGTAAAGTCATTTATATTACTGAACCGGACGGCTCACTTTGACCAACAAAAACTAAAAAAAAAAAATTTTTTTTTCTCAAAAGCATAAAAAACACAAAGTTCAGGGACTAGTATCATAAAAAACTTAAAACTTTACGGACCAAATGTACACCACCAATGAAAGATCAGGGACCAAAAACATAAAAAACTTAAAAGTTCAAGGACCAAAATATATGTTTTGCCTTATCTAATCAGTGGATTTTCAATTGGGTAACACTGGTTTAAGGGCTGAAATTATTGAAGTGCAATTTTAGGGACCAAACCTAGTGCTTGATATTTCATATTTGGCAGAAACTTGAAGTGAATTTTACTCTTTTTTTCATTTTTTAGTTCTAATGAAGTTATTGTATCAGATAGCGAGTGGTTATGCGGATGGGAGTATAAGGATATGGGACTGTGTTAAAGGGATCTGCGAAACAACACTGAATGGGCATAAAGGTGCTGTTACGGCTCTTAGGTTCAACAAGCTTGGATCGTTGCTAGCTTCCGGGAGCAAAGACTGTGATATCGTTTTGTGGGATGTAGTGGGCGAAACTGGGCTTTTTCGCCTTCGAGGGCATCGTGACCAGGTTATTTTAGTTTTATGTTACATTTTATTATTGAGTTCAAGAAAATTGAAATACATTTATTTTATTTTTTTTCTAAGTTGTCTATGAACTCCACCTATGTAGAACACAAGAGCTTCTCTTATGCTCTACATAGCCAATCCCAAACCTGGATAAATGAGGAAATTTTGGATTGGTTGACAACGAGTGTTAAGTATTTGTCACACTTTATGTAATGGATTGAAAACATATAAAAGTTGGGGCGTTCCCACCTAAATAGCTAACCTTTAGGCTTTGTCGCTATTGTTGTCGTCGTGTTGTGTTCTCTATAATTAGCGTTTGACTGCTCAGTCTATCTTGTAGGTTACAGATCTTGTTTTCTTGGATTCTGGTAAGAAGCTTGTTAGCTCTTCCAAGGACAAGTTTTTGAGGTTGTGGGACCTGGACACTCAATATTGTATGCAAATAGTTAGTGGTCATCATAGTGAAATTTGGTCAATAGATGTTGACGCAGAGGAGAGATACCTGGTCACTGGGTCATCAGATCCTGAACTTAGATTTTACAACATTAAGCATGAATCGGATGACAGAGAAAATTCTTCAAATCATACGGGAAATAAAGTTAACGGAGAAGGGGATCCTGTACCTGAAAGCAAATGGGAGGTGTTGAAGTATTTCGGTGAAATCAAACGACAGAGCAAGGATCGAGTTGGAACTGTGAGGTTTAACAAGACTGGGAACTTGCTTGCTTGCCAAATGGCTGGAAAGATGGTAGAGATATATCGTGTATTGGATGAGGCTGAGTCCAAGCGTAAAGCTAGAAGGAGAGTTCACCGAAAGAAGGAGAAAAAATCAGCTAAAATAGCTACCGGAGCAGCAGAAAACGGAGAGATGGATTCAGTATCTGAACAGGAAGCGAGCAGTCCCATTATCATAGTTTCCGATGTTTTCAAGGTTCTTCAAACTCTACGCACTAGCAAGAAGATCTGCTCTATTTCCTTCTGTCCCGTGAATCAGAAGAGCTCGCTTGGCACCTTAGCACTATCTTTAAATAACAATCTCTTGGAAGTACATTATATTGAAACCAGCACAATCACAAAAGCACTTTCTATTGAACTTCCAGGACACCGTTCTGTTATTAGAAGTGTTGCACTTAGCTCAGACAATACCATTCTGATGTCAACAAGCCACAATGCTGTAAAGATTTGGAATCCTAGTACTGGTTCTTGCCTTAAAACTATTGACTCTGGATATGGTCTTTGTTGCTCCTTTGTACCTGGTAACAATTTTGCAATAGTTGGAACCAAAAGTGGAACACTAGAAATCATTGATGTTCGGAGTGGCACCTGTGTTGAAGTAGTGGAAGCTCATGGTGGTTCTGTTCATTCAATTGCAGCACTTCCCGATGATAGTGGATTTGTCACGGGAAGTGCAGATCATGATGTAAAGTTCTGGGAGTATAATCTTACAACAAAACCTGGTCAAGTATGTACATCATTCCCTTTTTTGTTCTCTTTCATCAGTAAAACAAACTTAAATGTTGCGTAAAATCTTTCTAAAATAAAGTGTGAATATTTGCTTATAAACATTGTTAACTGCTGTTGCTTTAAATTTTTGCAATATATTCTTCCCATTTGTCAACGACATTGTGACATATTACCAGTATGGCTAATTTTAAGCCCTTCTGGATTTTTTGTTTTTTTTCATGTGTTTGGTTGTGTTAGAGGGGAATTTTTGAGTTTATTTTTTATTTTTTATTTTATCTATTTATTTATATAATATGGATAAAGTGAATTGTAATCAACTTGTGATTCTTGAATCGAATTAGTGGGATGGCTGAGTAGTCTAGCTCGATATTAAATTTCATTATTCATCCTGTCCAAGAAGTCTTCTAGAACTGATAAAGCTTTTTTTGATAAGATATTAGAACTGATAAGGCTTTTAGGGTTTGATGTTGCTCAAACATGCACTATAATTAGATATTTTATGTCTGATTGTAATTGTATCGATGTGGCTTGATTTTTATTATTTTCTTCAAAAAATTAATTTCTTATGTTCTTAATCTGCATGGCTTTGTTTATATTTACAGTAACTCTTGTTCTTTTCTTTCCTTTTTTTTTTTGAAAAAGTGCAGCTTTAGCATATCTTTGGTTGGGGTGGGAACTACCTATTTTTTAGTTCGACTTGTTTATTCAGTTTCAAATTCAGACTTCAGAGGCTTTTGTTTTTCTAAATGTTGACTGATTATTATGTTTGTCTAATGTTTGCAGGAATCAAAGCATCTAACTGTGACAAATACAAGGCCTTTGACAATGAAAGATGATGTGCTTGTGGTTGCTGTGAGTCCCGATGCCAAGTATATTGCTGCTGCTCTGTTAGATTGCACAATCAAGGTCTGTATACCTGTGCTTTTCTTTTCTTTTTTTTTTCCTCTCTTTTCCTCTATGGAATGAGATTTATGGCTTGGTATCTGTTGGAATTATTGCCAAATGCCAACAGAAGTGGGGAGATGGCAAATAAAAATTCAAAAGAAAATGATTAGATTCATTTACTTTTGTTGGTGATGTATAGATTATTATTAGTTTATTCTATTACACCTGTTCAAGAATTTCCTAATACTCGACATTGAGGCCCACGACCTGTCAAGTGCCTATGGGTTCTCTGACGTGCAAACCCTTCTCCTTGTTGACACTATCTTTGACGAGATAAATATGATGAAAGAATTTCGATGCAGTCTATCTTTCATATGCTGATGATAATAGATAAACGTGTTCCGCATAATGCTGATGATAATAGATAAACGTGTTCCACATAATAATCAAATTGGACTATTCATTAAGATTTTAAAGAAATATTTTTATACAACCCTTGTTAGTCAATTATGTGGTAACCTGTGAATGTTTTTTAGGGTTGGAGGTAGCAGTAGCACATTCGCGATGAAATGTAGGAAACTTTTGAGTTTGGAGCAATGAGATATGAACACTATGGATCACACTAGTTGTGTCCACATTTTTTATTTTTTGGCAATCATTCTGTCCATTTAATTTAATGGGTTTCTTTCTGGAACAAAATTAAGCGTATTGTATATCAAACTTTTTAAATTCAGTTCTAAAAGTTTTGTTGCATTTTAGACATTTTAACGGAGGCATCTTCGTTTACTATCATGAAGTGAGTGGCTAAGCATGTTGTTTGTTCATGCTGTTCTAATACGTTTTAATGGCATCCTATGAGTGATGAGCTTGCTGAACTTGTTTAGTTGTCATTGCGTTCATTAGTTTTGTTATTGTTAGACCCATTTTTTGTTCTCTCGATTTTCTTAGTTCCTAGCCTTATGTTAATACATTTATCTTAATACTGATAGCTAAGTTTAATAAATATGGTTGATATTCCTAAAACCTGCAGTTATTATCCTGCCTTTAGGACCATCATTCACCTCAAGGCCCTGGAATGAGTTTGTGTGTCCATTTTGAGATTTACTTATCTCACCATATTACCTCATCATCTTAGAGTGGAACTACTTGGCACTTTCTATTTATCAGTGGCCTTCCTGTGTTTCCTTGTCTATGTTTTGTTCCTTTTGGGAGGAAGGTAGGTGGCTTTCTGATAAGATCCCATGTCAATAAGGAGTTAGAGATTTGCAACAACTATGTAGGTGTGAGTTGAAGTTAGTTACAAGGGAAGTTGAGTGGGTATTTTTTAATAGTATATAAATAGATGATGAGTGGTAGAGAAATGCATCTTTGTTATCTCTTGTAATTGGTGAGCTCTTTGAGTTCTTGGAGAGTTCGGCCTCTTGAATGCTATGGGATTGCTTGTTCTGTGGTTCAGTTCAGCAATAAATCTTCTTCTTCGCTCTCAATTCTCTTGTTCCTATCTTTTCTTTGTTTGTTCAAGTGTTCCCAATTAAGTATTAGAGTTGTATCATTGGTATCAGAGCGTTCCTTCGATCATGTCACCAAAAGTTGATCAACGAATTGAATCTATGGAAGTAGAGCTTTGTAAGGTCCAAGTGATGGTGGAAATGATCTTTGGGCTGAGATTGAAGGTGGACAAGTTCAGATATGAGATCTCGGAATTTAGATCTTAGATTAGAAGGCTATCGCAGATCAGAACACCCGGGTCGCAGATCATCAACAACCAAGAGTCGCAGACCCCATATCCACCAATTAGGGCTTTCAACATCTCCCTTTGAGTTGCTGCTCCCTACAAATTTCAAGGTCCATCTCAGAGCTCATGTTTTGTCTTCCCCACTTGGTAATTATGGTATGTCTTCTCTCATTCTATGCTTCAAGGCTTCTGTATACCCTCTGGTGTCCACTTTATAGTCCATCTTAGAATGATTCCTCGAATGGGAGCATGTATGTGGTATTCCTTGGGCTGAGATTGAAGGTGGACAAGTTCAGATATGAGATCTCGGAATTTAGATCTTAGATTAGAAGGCTATCGCAGATCAGAACACCCGGGTCGCAGATCATCAACAACCAAGAGTCGCAGACCCCATATCCACCAATTAGGGCTTTCAACATCTCCCTTTGAGTTGCTGCTCCCTACAAATTTCAAGGTCCATCTCAGAGCTCATGTTTTGTCTTCCCCACTTGGTAATTATGGTATGTCTTCTCTCATTCTATGCTTCAAGGCTTCTGTATACCCTCTGGTGTCCACTTTATAGTCCATCTTAGAATGATTCCTCGAATGGGAGCATGTATGTGGTATTCCTTGGGAGGATACTTTTCAGCAACATACTGTATCCCCATCTCACTGGCCCAAGAACCACATCCTAACACAGTTTTGGAGGTCTTCGATTTACAATTTTTCGGCAATGTCGTTACTTCTTTTTGATGGGTGTTGGCCTTTCTTTCATGCATGTGACTTATATGTGATTCACGTGACATTCATTTTGAAGTTCTTGCTATCGGGTGCCACCAACATTAATTTGGTCATGTTGTTGATGAATCTTTGTGCTGCCAATGTTTATATGGCCCGCTTGTCTTCCTTTTGGAGTTGGTTCTTTTGCACTTTGGCATGCCCTATTGGGATTTGTGTCTTTGCTTTGGTGCGACATTTCTGTCCTGGATTGGGGTTTCGAGTAATGCATCTATTTTGAGCTCTTCTTGGGCCAAGGTCTTAGCGCCTTTATTTGATATTTTGATGGAGCACATCCTTGTTCTATATGATGTCCCGCGATTGCTATGGATCGTTGCTTGGTCTACTCGCTCAAGCTCATATCCGTACATGGTTTCTTGATCCTGACTAAACCATTCTCTCAGTGCCACCTTGAGGACAAGGTGAATTTTAAAGGGGGAAGTAATGATAAGACCCCATATCGATAAGACCCCATATCAATAAGGAGTTAGAGAATCACAACAACAATGTAGGTGTGAGTTGAAGTTAGTTACAGGGGAAGTTGGGTGAGTGTTTTTTAGTTGTAGTATAAATAGATGATGAGAGGTAGAGAAATGCATCTTTGTTATCTCTTGTAATTGGTGAGCTCTTTGAGTTCTTGGAGAGTCTGGCCTCTTGATTGTTGTGGGATTGCTTGTTCTGCGGTTCAGTTCAGCAATAAATCTTCTTCTTCGCTCTCAATTCTCTTGTTCCTATCTTTTCTTTGTTTGTTCAACCCAATTAAGTATTAAGGTTGTATCACTTTGATTGTGATTTTTCTTTCCAATTGAAAACTGAATTGTTAAAGCCCGCTTCCTGCAAAAAAATGGATTTTTTAGAGTGCAGGTACATACAGTCGTTATTGATTTAATTCCCAAACTAGATCTGCAAAGTGCAAACAATGGTAGTTAGAAAAAAGAAGTCCACTATTGATTGTGTATGTATTACCTAGTGGGGGTGTGCAAATGATGTGTAACAGTAGATTTATAAAGAAATCATGGGAAATCTAAGTTGGTATTCCGTTGGTGCATTTCGATCCTGAATATACAGTGAACTGCCAACAGTTGATTAATTGCATTACAGTTTGAGATTTGTTGTTCACCATTTTGCAGATCTTCTTCAAGGATTCTCATAAGTTTTTTCTCTCCTTGTATGGCCACAAACTGCCCGTGCATTGCATGGATATTTCATCCGATGGAGATCTAATTGTCAGTGGTTCTGCAGACAAAAACCTGAAGATTTGGGGTTTGGATTTTGGTGACTGTCACAAATCTATTTTTGCTCATGGTGACAGGTCCTTATGCTGCTTTCTAATTTTGTTGGATTTTGTATTAGCTAAAATGAAAATATGCTTTGTCTTAAATAAATCTTTCTATGTCAGTGTTATGGCAGTTCAATTTGTGCGCAATACTCATTATATGTTCAGCGTTGGGAAAGATCGACTTGTAAAATATTGGGATGCTGATAAATTTGAGTTGCTCTTAACTCTCGATGGGCATCATGCAGAAATTTGGTGTCTTTCAATCAGCAACCGTGGTGATTTCATAGTCACAGGGTCCCATGATCGATCAATTCGTCGTTGGGATCGTACTGAGGAACCCTTCTTCATTGAGGTAGTGGGATTATTTATATGCTGGACTTTTGTATGTATTTTTGAAATGAGGACATTGTGTTAATGCTTTATTTTGTTTCTTTGGCTTTACCAATTCCCATTCAAATGACATTTATATCCTCTGGGATATGCAGGAAGAGAAGGAGAAAAGGTTGGATGAGATGTTTGAAGCTGATCTCGACAATTCATTTGAAAATAGATATGCTATGAAAGAAGAGCTTCCTGAGGAGGGAGCTGTGGGCTTAGCAGGGAAGAAGACCCAAGAAACACTGACAGCAGCAGACTCTATCATTGACGCATTGGATATGGCAGAGGAAGAGCTAAGACGCATAGCTCAACACAAGGTACGCCCTCTTTACTAACTTTAATATGGATCTTTTTATCCTGTCTGTATTTACAAAACTATTTGGGATTGAGGCTATGTTGTTGTTGTATTAACAAAACTATTCTGTTCTGCTCTTGCCTGATATGTCAGAGTAATGCCATTGTCATATACTTGATGCCTATGATATCGCAACTTGTATCCCGAGTTATATAGTTGTTTTAATTACCCTTTAGTTCAAAATGACGTTTTTGGATAAGAGATTGATTTTATGATTGCCACAATTATGATAAAGAAGCATGCAAGAGATTCCGATAGCCAAAAGCTGGACTTAAAATTTGCAAACATGATGCATGGTTTGCTAATTATGTTTGTTAGTATTTTAAGTAGATATACTTTTTAACTTTCAAAGAAAGAATCTTTGATGTTCATATTGTTATCGCTAGCAACTTCGGAATCATGATTTTATCTGTTGACTTATGAAGTAGGATTTGCCTCATTATTTTCACTGTTGATTGTTGTGTGCTTTTTTTTTTTTTTTTTGATAATTTTTCTGTTGCATTCTGCTTATTTCGAAACCTTCTCTAAATTAACAGGAAGAGAAAGTCAGTGGAAGATTAGTTGAGTTCCAACCAAATATAATGATGCTTGGGCTTTCTCCATCTGATTATGTGCTGCGAGGACTTTCAAATGTCCACTCAAATGATATGGAGCAGGCATTACTGGTATGTGAGGATACAGTTTTTACAGCAATTCATATTTTATTATTTTTGTTGCATGTTAGAATTTGCTTACGGAAAGGTGATAGGATCACCAAAATAGGAAGAACACTTTGATTGACCTCAAATGAGGAATTACAAGGAAACAAGAACACAAACAAGAAACATAGACATTTGAGAGGTCTATTACTCTCCAATTCTCTAACAAGAGACTAAAAACTTCACACCCTTCACGATGACCTCAGAGTTTTACTAGAATAGTAATTGATTACCTAAATGACCTCAGAGTTTTACTTTGATACCTATCATTACCGGCCCCTATAATCCACCTTGTCCTCAAGGTGGAAGGAAGTCAAAATGAGGCGCGAAGCCCTCAACCGGCACCCCTCAAAACAAGCCACAAGGGCCAAAGCCAGCAAGATGGGCAAAGCACATAGAAACGTAATTCTCCAAGTCATGCTGCAGCAAGAAGCTATACCAGGACTCATAGTGAATGCGATGCCGCAAAGTAGATGCTAAATGAACGAATGCATCAAAATCACGAGTAGTTTCCAATTGCTCAAATGGTGTCGCCAGAAACCATCCATAATGGCCAAGAATAACTCCATCACAAACAAACTGAAAATGCACCTTTATGAAACACAGCAAAGATCTGTGACGCTTTTCCTCAAACGCATTCCAAGCAAATGAAAATTCCCATGGATAAGCACCGAGAAACAGTCCAGAATGAATGGTTAACTCATTCATAACATAGAAAACTTTTCACTGAAGAAAGCCACTCATGACATCTTTTAAACTAAGTAAAGTTTCAGCATCGAACATCTGATAGAACTTTGCAATTGCTTATAAAACATACCCATGACATGTGCATAGGAGAGAGGCTATTGCAATCCTGTTGTCATCCCCAAAATATTCATCCTCATAACAACTTGAAATGCACCCAGAAGGCATCAAAATCTGATGCAAAACACATTGTATTGACAATTCAGCAAACAAGTGCACTGCAGTTCCCAATTTGTTTGGGAAGGAAATTTCAGCCGAATGTTCCTCACGAAATATGGTGTACTTGTCCCTCCATGGATGGTCGGGGTACACTATGAAGCAGAGCACCATGGACCTTAGTTTCACATTGCCCAAAGAGTCCAATGGAAACCAACTTCCCATTTGTGCCAACAAGAAATAGCTGCAAAAAAAAATCCTGAACTATCAAAGAAAACCACTACAATGCCACTATGAACAGCTCTATTTGTTTGTATGCTCCATCCAAACATCCAAAAAGTAGCCTCTGTTGGTCGGTTACGAAGAGAGGTAGGAGTCAAGGTTGAAGACAAAATAGAAGCTTGACAATGATTCTCAAGCTCCGTATTAATGAAGTGGGCCAGCAGTTGTAAATGTTGAGTACCCAAGTTCAGGATAATCTACGGTCAGTAGACAAAACTTCTAAACCAATGTAGCGCATGCATAGATGAAGTCGAGACACACAAGCCTCTGAGGTGGTTGACCGCATACCGATCAATTGCCTCGAGATTCCCAACAACTAAAGTCTCATCTTATCCAAATTGTGCTTTTTGCATGTCGTGTGAACCAGAGAAAACAAGAAAGCCTCCAAGTTTAAGGTTTTATGCAATGTGTGGTTTGAAAGAAATAGAAGAATATTTGAGGATAGGTGCACATCAAGAGAAGATTTATGGGGGATTGCATCAAACACCATGTGGCAACTTGGTTGGTGGCTTCTAGAAAATTTAATTTTTCCATAAATGATTGGTGTAGAAATTGGACCACAATTGTTGGATGAGAGTGTCACCAAAGTTGTTGGGATGGGGCGGAAAAGTATTGTATTTTCTTAATTTCGATTTTGTCCTTGCTTTTGTAATCGTAAACTCTTATTACTAATACAAAAGTCGTGTCTGATAAAAAAAAGAAAAATGCTGAAGTAACCCACTATCGACACTCACTAAGAGCACGCACCTTGATTTTTAATTTTTTTTACTTTTTTTACAATTTTGTGCTTGAAGATAATGCTAAGGTTACCCACTACGGACACTCACTACGACTACAAAATTGTTAAAAAAATAAAAATAAATAAATAAATCAAGGTGCATGCTCATAGGAGTGTCCGTAGTGAGTCACTGTAGCATTACTCAAAAAAAAAAAGCTTGAAGGTCGTGGCCAAGGAGGGATGTCAATGACCACAACGAAGCGCTCCACCTTGGCAAACACACATATTTGGAATACCCTAGTATCACCTGGATTTTGCGATAGCTTGAGAACCAGATGAGTTAAGCCCTGCAAGAGTGAAGGGTCGTCTGGATCTAGATCTACGTCATTAAACTCTCTAAATTGTTGTTGATTTGGTTTTAGAGCCAAATTGGATCACATTTGGACATTATAGGGGTGGATCGGTGGCTAATGATGGTAATAGAGGAGGATTAGGGATGAAACTGAGTGTTATGAGTTTTAGAAGTGAAGAAAATGCATTGACAAGGATTTCGATGGTTGAGGCAATGAATCGATGGTCGAAGACTGATTGAAAGGTGAGGTAAGAGAAGGGTTTGAATATAACAATGGTCGAACAAGGCTTACTAGTGATTGAAAATGCCGGAGAGGAAGATTTGATGGAACAATGGTCTTCACATCAATATTACATCCCTCCAGCTGCCTCATTCACTGAAGGCTAATTAACTTGTTGATGTTGAATCCGTTCATCTAATCTTCAAGCATCATCTTCTCCAGAGACTTTCTGACCACAGAGAGGTTATTGTTAACGATCTCTAACTGTTCTATACCCATTTTGACAAATCTAATAATCGTAGTGGCTCTGATACCAATCTGATAGGATCACAAAAATGGGAAGAACACTTTTGATTGATCTCAAATGAGAAATTACAAGGAAACAAGAAACATAGACAATCGAGAGGTTTATTAGCTCTTCAATTCTCTAACAAGAGACTAAAAACTTCACACTCTTCACGATACATCATACTTCTTATTTATACCCTTCGCCTACATCTAGAGAAGGTAATAGAATGCTAAAAGATTACCTAAATTACCTCGTAGTCTTATTTTGATACCTGTCAAAAGGTTGCATTTTGCCACGTGCCTTGACCTTCTAGGTATACCTTGTGTATTAGGTTTAGTATTTTCTCAACTAGTTGATGGTTATTATTTGATATGTATGGTGAATTTTACCCTAAAGCAAGACCGGGAGTGCTAGCTATAGAGATGAGTGTGGTTTGTTCGATTAGGAATCTTGATCCTTAGACAAACTTTCCTTTAATTTAGTGATCTACCATTAATATCTATAGCCAATGAGGCGTTACATACTCATGAACATCATACACTCATTTTGCATTCATACATGTGGTTTTTCATACCCAAAAGTTACAGTGCAAGCGTAAGGAACAAAGCGGCTCATTACAAAAGCGTTGTCCAACCTTTACAGGATCACTCCTTCAATGTATTATTGATGACACTTGTAGTACCGATAGTTGACTTGCACGTGGCTTACGACCTAGATAGGTTGGAACTTGGCCCTTAGTTAAGTTTGTATTGATTGTAATTTTTTTTCTTATATGGGTGAAACAAAATCTGGTACAGGAAAGAGCTCAACCTTGCACAGTTACGTCTAAAATCTTCAAAAACGTCTTTTACTATGGCCTTCATATACCTATTTCTTTTTTTTTGGGTGGAATCGTATGCCTATTTCATTTATAATCAATGCATCGTCATGGCCATTTTGGGCATTTTCTTGTGCTTATGTTTTCGGGAGGTTAAGCCTTTATCTGCAGTGTATTTTTCTTGTGCCTGTTCATCCTCAACCTCTGCTACTGGATTATATTTCATTTCTTTAGTGCTCCACATGTTGAGTTATATTTCCTTGGAACCCTAAATTAGAGTGTAGTGTGGGGAAGAGATGTTTATCCACACACGTTCTATTAATACAACAACATAGCCTCAGTCCCAAATTAATTGGGGTCGGCTACATGGATTAAACTGATTTTTCAGTCCCAAACTAATTGGTTTGAAAAATGGGGGAGGGAGGCTCCAAGCCCATTTTCCATTCATGAAAAATGGAGGGTTGTGATAGGTTGATAGCCAACGTAAAACTTTTGTTACACTTCATGAAATGGATCAAAATATCAAACACATAAACACAAGTTCTATTAATATGAATCATTTTAGTTATTAAATGGGAATTGGTAGTTTGACGAGAATTTGAATTTCAAATGCTGCAGCTGCACGTTAACTATCAAACAATAGAAACTTTATGTTGTGCTCGATACTCTCCTTGCGTCAATTTATTCTATAAAACCAAAGATTCCGTTGAAACATTTGTGTTTTTCTGTTGATTGCTTACTAGTGTTTGTTTTCACTGGAAAAAGGAGAGCATTGGATAAGTGAGGTAGTCTTGATAAATCAGGAGTGCATTAATTTGATGAAAAATCTGTGGAAGTCTCAAGAACAAGCATTCGTAATGTTAGCTATATCTGGAAGTTACTTAGAAAAACTCTATCTCAGATGTGGTAAATAATGCATTCTAAGTTACAAGTAAATGATAATAATACAATCCAAACTCTCAGATGGTAAGCGTTTGGAAGCTCTTTTTGGATTGTTTCCAGTTTACGATTTCAATAATCGAACATTGAAAAGAATGATAAGAATGAAATCATCTTTTTTTTCCTTTTGCTGCCGTGTGGATTAAAGTGGTAGTGATGAATCTTTTTTTTTTTTTTTTTTTTTTCCTGTAGTGATGAATCTTAATTCTTGAGAATCTCTCTTACTCTCCTCTTTTGTGCTTGGTACCAACTTACAATTTATTGATTAAAGCTTCTGTGTTGGCAGGCTTTACCTTTTTCAGATGCATTGAAGCTTATGTCATACTTGAAGGATTGGGCTTCCATTCCTGAGAAGGTATACTGACGTAACTATATGCAAATTCATGGATGCATCTTTAGGTTATGTTGATTGTGGGTTGTGGCTATAGCCTCAAATTTTTTATCTATTCAGTTTATGTAATGTATCCGTCGACTTTTGTCAAGATATTCTCTATTTACTCCATCCCAAGTATAAGTGGTTCGTCTAGACTAAAAGCATACATCAAGCATTAAACTATGGTAATTTTCCACTCTGTAACTGTTAGCTCTCAAGTTTTGATAAATCTAAATTGTGCAGAATATAATATTATCAGCTAATGCGCATAAATGACATAAAGTGATGCTCATAAGCATCTAAATCACCAAATATACATTCACCATTTTTCAATCATCAAGCAGTTTAATTGCTGTTAGAATTTACTTATTTCCTGAATGACTTTGTTGCTATGCAAGAGTGTTAATTATCATTGATTTCGAATGAATCAATTTTATTATATGCATGTAGGTGGCCATATTTAGCATTCGCATTATAAAATGTATTGGATTCTCAGCGTTTAATTGAATTTTTTTACTTTTAATGTATGCTAATTTTTAAACAGCTACGATGATATTATTTCTTGAGAAATAGAAGGATCTGAGTTGTTTTGAGTGGGCCAAGAATTTTATTTTTCTAGTCCAATTTTCTGTGCGTAAGCAAGCATCCACAAATGTATTTTGAATTCTTGATAATAGTTTTTTATATTTTATTATATCTGCATGCAAAATTGTAATGGCTTTACTTTCTCAATGTGGTGCTTTTCGCAATGCATGGTTATTATAGTTTATTGAAATTATATATATGCAGGTTGAGCTGGTCTGTCGGATTGCTACAGTTCTTTTGCAGACACATTTTAATCAGCTCATCACAACCCCTTCTGCAAGACCAATCTTGACTGTTCTCAAAGATGTACTTTATGCGAGAGTTAAGGTAACTTTACGACTTTATGCATGTGCATTAAAATGAATGTAAAGCTTATTCCAGTATAGGCAAATGCACTAATAAGAACTGATGTTTCTGCAAAGTCAACTACTCTCTACTAGAGTTGAGGTAGCTTAATGAGTTTATGCATATGATCTATCACAATTGCATTGTATTCTATACTCACTATCAGTGGTCTGTCTGACTGTGTCTATTTGTTGATTTAGTTAAAAGCAGTAGCTATCTAAAAAGGAAAAATGATTTGAGTTCATTTCTTTGGATGACCCTTTTTTAACTATGCAATTACTTCTATCTAAACCCATGCAAAACCCAAATTTGAGAATAGAACATTGTCAGTGTGTCATGATAGTTTAATGTAAAACTTTTGAGGCAAAATATTTGCCTACTCATTTACTTGCACACTACGCAAGGAAAAGAAAAGCGAAAGAGGATAGTGAAAGAGGATACGTAAAGGGGTTCACCTGCTACTAGTTACCTTAGCAATCAGAGATCAGTTGTGTGATAAATCAAAGTTTGATCCCATGTTTTCTATTTTAAATTATCATACAAGGTAAGAAATTATTGTAGCTAATTGACAGCAAAATCTTTCTTCTTGTGTTCAGGAATGCAAAGATACCCTTGGCTTCAATCTTGCTGCAATGGATCACATTAAGGTAAGAAAATTATGTGCCTGCGGCCCTGCCCTTTATCAAAAAAAGAGAAAAAAGAAAAAAAGAAATTATGTGCCTGCATCCATACAGTTCAATGCAAAAAAACGTGCAACTAAGGTTAATATTAATCTCAGCTTATTTGTTCCCATGGACTCATTTCTCTTTGCAGCAATTGATGTCTTCAAGATCAGATGCCCTTTTCCGAGACGCCAAGGCAAAATTAGTTAAAATACGTTCACAACAATCAAATCATCTAGAGTCATTGAATTATCCAAAAGAAGAAAGAAAGAAGAAAAAGCAGAAAAGCTAATCTGCATTTACGGCAAGGTCTGATGCAAACTTATAGTTTTGAGAGAGATGTAAAGCATCAACAGATAATGGTTACACAATTCAAACGTGATCCTCTCGCAATATGATGGCAGAAGAATTTCATGCATAAGCTGTATTCTATTCAATGGTGCGGTTGGTCAGCAAAAAGTATCTGGGAGCAAATTGATTATGAAACTTCATATATAAACGCACAATGAGTTTCCAGTTGTTTTGGAGATGGATAATAGAAAATTTTGCCGGCTGTAATTTGTACCTGAAACTCTTTTATTAAAGGGAGAGAGTTTTGTAGGGTTTTTAAGTCAATTATATTATTATGGTGGGTAGGAACATCAGACAGTTCCTTTGAAATCAAGAAATTATGTTGCTATACAAGGCTGTTTTCGAAATTTGTTATTTAAGATTGAGTTTGTTCTTTTTTCATGAAATTTGTTCTTCTATGTTCAAAGGTGCACTTATTGGGATGATGTTTGGGATATAAGAACAAACACCTCATACTTAACTCTGTTAAAAATCATTTCCCTGATTTTAGATGTGTAGTGAAGTTGCACTTGACCAATAGGTCATGGAATTCAATCTTATTTTTGAGTCATGACTTGTGAGGTTAGGGCGCCCAACTAGCTTGGTTGAGAATTAGGATGCGGTTTTTTTTTTAAAAAAAAAAAAAAAAAAAAAAAGTAGGAAAGCAATCTTCAAATCTGCAAGTATGAAAGGTCATTGCGATCCCAGATTTCAGGAAACTCTGAAACAAATACAATTTCTTAACAGGAAGTAGACAGACAAATTTCAGAAAGAAGAATGTTAATCTGAACAAAATGTATCTCTTTCAAGTTTTAACCATCAATTGCACTAAGACAAACGAAAGTAAGAATAACCATAATTGGAATACTAAGACAATCTGAGCTAAAGAGGCAACTGAAGTTAGCAGCAGAAATGCGATTGAAGAATAAGTTGTGGATGATTACAGCTTAGGATTGCGAGATACATGTCCACAATAGAGAAAAAGTTGCAGTTCTCCAATCCTTGGATAGAGTGCCAGCGTTTACGGTGCACGTCTAACCTCCTGCACTAAAATAATTTAACGAGCAAGATCAACAGGCCATTGATTGATGTTCGGAAAAGAACATCGCATGATAGATATGAATCAGGATAGTAAAAGGGTGAGGCTCTTTGACATTTCATTATATTCTAATATATGCATCTTCTGAAAGATCAAGCAAATTTGAGAGGGTTGGACCTTTGAGCAGTGCTGGCTGTTCATAAATTTCCGCCCAGTTTGGCTTTGGTGACGCCATGACTGTGCTTGATCTAGTTCGCATATACATTTACTCTAACTCGAGCAGTAACCTCTGGATGAAGCTTCAGCTCTGCAATGTATTCTCCAGTTTCACGTATCTCCGGGAGGGAAATCATTCTCTTATCTACATCTCTGCAGACATAGTGAAGAGAAATGAATTACAAGTAGATCAAGATTCAAGTCCAGGAACCGCCATATTACAAAAACCATTTCAAGGAACACATTCAATATGAAGCTGAAATATAAGGAATGGATAGGAAGGGTGCTTTAATATAAACCAACCTAAGAGAGTGATGACGTGAGTACCTCCCACATTCAACACTTGGCGCAATTTTTTCCAATTAGGTAGCAGGTATAATCAAATCATAGTAATAGTCCTAGTAATGGTCTGTGCTCTCATGTCTGCCTAATAGCGAGTGAAAGGGTAAACAAATGGCCTCTACACAAGTAACAAGTTGCTGATGCAAAAAGTCCATCCATTTTACCAAAAAAAATCCATCCATCGTAATTGTTTTTATCCATTTCATTCATTTTTAAGGGGAAGCGTGATACTGGAAGGACGACAAGATCAAGTTAAGTGAACGTAAGACTGGATATACTTAACAAACTGCATGCTAAGTAGCATAGAAAAAAATAGAATACCTTTGTAGCTGGGCTTTAATAATGTCTACAAGATCTTGAGATGTGACACTACAACAAAGAGGTGTTGAGCGTCAAATATAGAATTCAAACATTAAATCCAATGGTGCACAGGTTCTTTTTCTGTTTCACTTACGTTCCAAAAATTTGTTTTCCTTTCCCACCTTTGCGCTTCACCTTGAAGGCTCCAACAGTCTCAAAAATCAAAGCAAGCTGTTGTGCCTCTTCTTTCACCTGGAAATAAATAATAATTAGGGTAGGAATTATGAGAAAAAACAGTAAACCTGGTTCCCATGTTCAATTATGCAGCCAACATTTTTTATTTAAATGATGGTCATGGGGCTGGAATGTTTCACTTCCGTCGTAAAGCCAGATTTTTTCACTTTTCAGAGTAAAAGTAGCAAAAGAAGAAAGAAATTTAGACGGGTATTTGAACTAGAGGCTGAGTGGCTCTTAACTGAGACAAAATAATGTCTTCAAAACTATACTGCATTTCCTTACCCGCTTTTTCTCTGCTTCGATTCTCTCCTCTTCCACTCGCATTTCCCTGCAAATAGAGAAACGGGATGAAAATTAAGATCCACTCTCTAGGGCAGGAATTAATGATACAATATATGCATAGTACACGACATGTCATGTATATCTTCCATTAAGCACCCAAGAGCTCTCCTATTACTTTAATTGGTTCACAGTAACATAATGGCAATTTGAAATCCTATACTCATCTAACCATCATTTGTGCCGAATAACACAGAACATAGCCGGAGACTAAAATCCTATTTCAACTTCAGACCAAACTAGGAACCAAATCTCCCATCAAGGCAACCAAGAGTAGTCCAACAATTCAACCAATCAGCGACATACCCAACTATATTTTCTCCAGATTTTAAGGCTAAAATTCTTAAACCTTCTAAACACTCTCCATTCCCATTTCATGCCTTCCTTATAGGACCCTTCACTTTTCCTTCATTTTCAATAAGGCAAATGCATCATTTGGTCCTTGAACTTCATAGTTTTTCTTGATTTGTTAATATTTGGTGAACTTTACGGTTTTTCTTGATTTGGTCCCTAGACTTTGTTTTGTTAACATTTGGTCCCTGAACTTTTACTTTATGCATTTGGCCCATTAGTTGAATGAGACGCTAAAACTATCCTTGCCATGTAATAAGTAAAGTGATACCCCCTAGTTCATTCTTGGTTCAATCCTATTCATGTAACCGTACCCGTTCATGTTTGCTTGTTCAATCTGGTTCATAAGAGTATGTACAAATGTAAGTTCATGCACCAAATTTTAACAAATCAAGGTTAGAACGCCAAATCAAGAAAAACCGTAAAGTTCAGGGACCAAATAGTGCCTTTTTTTTTATCCAAACCACCTAATATCCGGACTATCTGGCTACTCTAGGTTCGCCCCGAGTCACACACCATATAGGTGGGGGGAGCTCCCAACGTTGGTATTTCCATTCTCAGGACTCGAACTCAAGTCACTAGTTAAGGGACAACAACCCGCTTCCAATTGTCCAAATAGTGTGTTTTGCCTTTCAATAATTACAACCTAAATTGCATTTGCACCAATGTACTCAAAACCTCAAAAATCACAAGAAAATTGAGAGGTAAATCCCAAAATGTGTAACATAGAAATTCACAGTGCATTGGCCACACTAGCACACAAACACCCAAATTCCAAAACTTCACAATTCAGTAATTGCATTTTCAAAACATATTCATCAAAACCCAAAAAGGGCACCATAAAATAAACACAAAAATTAGATTCAAAACAAAAAAAACTCATACTTTAGCAGTATAGGAGTGACAATCTGTGCCATCCCCATTGGAAACAAAAAGTTCCTGTA
The DNA here is from genome assembly GCA_039657345.1 of Stephania japonica. Classification (NCBI taxonomy): domain Eukaryota; kingdom Viridiplantae; phylum Streptophyta; class Magnoliopsida; order Ranunculales; family Menispermaceae; genus Stephania; species Stephania japonica. Next base: position 42,741,852 of record CM077560.1, on the reverse strand, counting down.
ATAACCAGCCTTGACATCCAGAAGCTGCCCCTTCTTTCCAAGCTTCTCCACATCTTCCTTCAGAATCACCTGAAAACCAAAGATTTCAAAAAGAATCAAAACCCATATTCACAAACACAGATTACTAGGATTGATTTCTTCAATTTCACATGAACTTTGTACACACTTTTCGGGTCTTCTTGGCTTTCTTTTGAGCCACAACGAGTGCCACGGGAGCCCTTTTGGGAGAAGCCCCAGATGGGTCGTTTGTGATTCCAGTGAAGGTTTTGTGAAGCAGTGGAGACGGACTCCATGACAGTGCTGTGGACGCCATTGAAGAAGCTTGTGAGTTCTTTCTGTGTCTTCTCTTATCTTCGCCTATTTGATTCACTGTGTTTTGTTTACTGTTTTGTAAAGAGCTTTCTTTTAAGAGATAATTACGGAAGTGCCAGGTTTTAAGTGCGGGGTTGATCAAGTGGTCCGTTCCCAACCATGCGTTCGAGTACGGCTTGCATTTAAATAAGCTACATCTGGCCTTGTTAATTCACTCATGAATCTCGAGGTTACGCTCGCGCGAATTGTGTTTGCTTTTTTTTTTTTCAAATGAATTTTGGAGTGGTAAAAAAAAGAGCGGTTCAATTCGCGACAATAACGTTATATAATTTTGATTTCTCTTAGGTTATGGGGTTGAGGCGCTCGATTAATTTTTATGGGATTAGTCGAATCAAAGTAAAAGGAGTTGAAAAAGGATTTGGACACTCATAGTTATCAAAAAAAATAAAAAATTAAAAAGTCTGATTAAACTTGAGATTTATATTGACTTTTTCTAATTAATTATTTTACATTATTATTATTTTTTTTTTTGTTGAATATATTTCTAATACTATATGATTGAAACATGACTTTGACATATTAGTGTATAATTTTGTTTGACAAAACTAATTAATAAAGCTCGGAAGCAAAATGTTTATAATTTACAAATTTAATTTAACAAAATTTATTTATTTATTTTTTGGTTAAGATTTTAACAAAGTTAGAGTTAATTGGAACTATTTTTAAAATAAGCTAATTACTCTAATAAACTACAAACTAGTTAAAAATATTATATATATATTTTTTTGGTAGGATAAAAATATTATATTTGTTTAATCTATTTCATAAAGAATGATAAGAGTCTTACGCTACCTGCTTGTCCATCTACAACCCTCCCTAATTTTCCATAGCATGGATAATTGAAGATTTGTCATTGTAATTTAACATGTAAGCTAAACTAGAATCACCAAAGAACACAAGGAGTCATGAGATTAATGAATTTACTGAAAATCATACAGCTTCTTCAGCTAACATACATAAATTAAATACAAGTAGCTACATATAAAAATTACATGCTCCAAGCTGTTGATCAAGATACATGTGCCCACCAACTTGGAGAAGTAACTTGAAGCCCTTTTGGACCCAGAAAATTGTCTGTGAGGAAACTTGAAGCAACCCCATTTATTTCTATTCCTAAACCAAGATCCTATCTATCTAAATACTTGTGCCCTCCAAGAGTGTAGTTACTACCATCCTCAACACAAAAAATGTGCATTTATTATCAACTTGGAAATCTACTAAGTATGATAGCCTTGCAATGAATTTCAGCTTCATGAAGATGCTGCTTTTGGTGCTAGGTATCATCCAAAAAGAGCGATAGAGCGATAGAGAGAGTTGTGTCTGACTAGGCCTACATCTCTCCAGGAAGCATAGTGTCCTCGGGAAGATCGCAAAATGCAATACCCTGAAAAGAGATCAGCCTATAGTGTCACAACTGGTTGAATCATTATCTGAATAGGATTAAGATCGCTAACATGTAAATGGTACTTACCTCTCCTGTAAGATGTGCAACACATCTCTTTTCTGCGAGCAACTCAGCTTCAGTCTGCAGATGGTGATCGAGATGAGTGAAATGGCAAATGATAAAAGATCAAATGAGGCAGAGCGAACATTTGAATGATGAAGAAGAAAGGAACCTTTTTTATACGCTCCCAAAGGAAATCATCGAAGATGACATCTTTTACAAGCTCGTAATCGCCATCCCCCTGGAAATTGCAAAATCAAATGTCAGTTGTCATCGTCAATGCCTTTACGTGTTGTGCAAGTTTTAAGATTAATGGATAAACAATATATAGCTTATTTACCTTTGATCTGCATGGCATGCTAAAAACAATGTCTTCTGCTATACCATAGGGGTTGCCATTAGTGTAAACCTGGAAGTTCATTAGGTAACATATTAGGCTACAAAAGTACCCTTCAATTTTTCAGATTCAATAGCATGAGATAGGCCAGCAATCCATGCTCAGCAATCCATGTCAAAGCATAACAAGTGCTTTTTGTTTTATTTCTCGGCATTTTGATGGGGTGAGGAAGAATGTCAAATACTGTTAGTGATTGCTAATGCTAGACATCAAGCATTTTTAGTTACGAACAAATTAATTTTGCAGAATCAAAACCACTTGTAAGTAGTAAGTACAGATGCATGCAACCATGAATATCGTCTTGCCTTACACAAAGGAATTAGTTACGAACAAATTAATTTTGCAGAATCAATCTAAGGAATAAACAAGTGGAAAATGAATTCCTATCGTAAGCTTACCCCGGAGGAAAACCAGTCACCCTCGGGAGTGGGGGTGACAAGGGACCTGATAGCATCAACAATTGAGACGGAAGTTGAAGCAGCAGAAGATCGCCCCCATTTTTGAATCAATGCACCTCCTCTCTAGAAAAGCAGTGGACGAATCAAAGCGTTAGCTAGCTACCATCAAATTAGTACAGTTCTTGTTCAAAAGAATTACCTTCTGGACTTTCTCGGTGAACTCATGCTCTAACCATTTGGTGTCCTTAATGACATCTTTCACGGGTAAACCATTGATTTTGGCATTTAAAAAGTCTGGAACCTGTTAGGGAAATAAGGAAACATGTAAATTGAAGTGCATGCCCAAAAGAGAAAAAGCATGTTAGGTGTATTTTCTCGAAGAAGTCAATTCGATAACCTGAGTGGTAGAGTGATTTCCCCAGATAGTCACATTTGAGACTTTATCATAGAAGACTCCTGCTTTAAGAGCTAGCTGAACAAAAGGGAGAAGATACGTATGAGAGATTTTAGTCAAAATTGAGATCAAATGGTGTAAAATACTTAAAGAGATATAATCTGTACTTGACATTTGGCCCTGTTCTCATCCAACCTAGTCAAGGCATGAAAATTCTTTGGCGGTATATTTGGCGCATTTTTCAAACAAATTAAGGCACTGAAAGAAAAAATATAGGAATCAAAAATAACATTTGTCATAGCAAAATAAGTGTGAGATTTGGTCCATATAGCAAAGATAGTATACTGTTTTTCTATGCAACTATTTTCTTACTTTGTATTGCATGGATTGCCCACCACGATCACTTTAACATTTCGGGATGCAACAGCATTCAGAGCTTTTCCCTGATACATATTTATTGACCAAACATTAACACGAAATTCTTGAGAACAATACCTGGTCCATATGGATGTTACCATGAAAACCAAGCATTCAAAGCATGTTCACCACCTGCTCAGCATAAATTTGCCCATTTATATCTAGCAAGCCAGCTCGCTCCATGCCAGGACCCCGAGGCTTTGCGCCAATTAGAAGAGCCCATTCGGCATCTTGGAAGACTTCATAAGGATCAATTCCAATGCTTACCTCCCTTAGTAAGGGATATAAGGAATCTTCCAATTCCATAGCTACTCCTGCACATCATTATCATAATGAAAAATTCAAGGATCAATCACTAGTTCAGGAAGTTAAAAATTCTCATCTCATTAGAGAGAAAAATTACAAACATCATGTAATTCAGGTGAAACATCAACACCATTGATTCATAAATTACCCTTATATATATATCATCATTCAAATCATAGAAGCCAACCATGGAAAAAAAAAAGAGTTTCTTTAATTTTTTCTTAGAGGCTGAGAAAGAACCTTATATTAATCAGTTAGTCATGCCAATTTTGTAAGGGACATGTTTACTGTGGAAGTAATGTGCAAGACAATGGTGATACAATCTCATCATGGAAGTTGGACCATAACAGCAGGAAGTCTGAACACTTAAAATATGAAGACAAGCGTGCATAATACTCCCAAGTCCAAATGATATATACGTAAAACCTCAGCATACTACTATGAAAAGAATACAGTTCTTGTTAAGTTTTAATTTCCTCCAGCGTTCATGACTGATTCTAGTTCATAAATGGTGCAGCATCAAGTAACGAGAACGCAGTTCTTTGTAAAATGGAAACTTAATTGTAGTACCTTCAAGTGCTTGGATTGACCTCTCAGATCCTAATAGTTTCAAGGCAAGTGGTTGATCTTGTCCAAATACTTCACCAGATGCGAGCTGAAAACCAGAATAGTGTACCAGTTAGCAAGAAAAGTATAAACACAGGATACAAGAGATACGGATACCAAGTGATTTAACTATTTAAGAGAAAACACTCCATGAGCACTTAGCAGCTGCTTCAATTTCATATTCCAGACTGAAAGGAAAGCATGATATCATTCCTTAAAAATGATAAGAACTGCTTACTTTGAAAAGTAGATGGTTGGATATCATTCCAGCAGCTCCCGAAACCACAATATTAATTAGTTTCTTCCATGACCTGGTCTTCTCTTCCTGTAAACACAACAAAACACAAATCCATGAACATGAGAAAAAAAAAAAAAAAAAAAAAAACACAATTCATCAGCAAAAACTCAACTATTGAAGACCTAATATTTTCGCCATTCACCCATTTTGGACAAAAGTTTTACAAGACAATCATCTAGAGCTCACCAAAATCATTCATGACAAAATACATCTATTAAGTATTCCCAATAACACCTACTTCAAACCTCAAATCATTGTCAAGCATGCATTCCATTAAAAAGACTCTAAAAAGAGTTTTCCTTCCAACCATCAAACACCACATTGAGAAAAAAATCATTGTCTTTTAGCCATTTATGGAAGACTCTAAAAAGAATTTTCCTTCCAACCATCAAATCACGTTGAGAGTGTGTAAGATTATCATTTTCCTTATTTTTAAAAGCCGAGGGAGCCACGGCGGCCGCTCATACCAAACTGACGGTGGACCCTACTATATAAATAGGAGGGAGAAAGAAATAGCTAAGTTTCTCAACACATCTGCCTTGAACAGCGTGTTAGAGAACAAACTTACCACAGGTGCAAAACCAACATCATTTCATAAAGAAAACTAGCGAATTGCTAAATATGGCGCAAACCCAGAAGAAGAAACCACGAAAAAACCATCAAACTGACCGCTTCGAGGTCGTAGGTGAGGCAGAAGACGCCGTAGCACTCGGACGCCCTGTTCTTGGGGGCCTTTTCTTGCTGTGGATTAGCAACAGGGGCTTCAACTTGTCTAAGTAATTAACACACCGCAAAAGCAACGACGAACGAATCAATCAGAGAAAAACCCGAAAGAGCCAATTGAGGGAGGGAGAGAGAGAGAGAGATGAATTACTCTGGAGCGACGGAGCAGCGGACTCTGGCGGGGCGAGGAGGGCGAGAGAGCAGACGGAGGGAGCGAGCTCTGGTGGTGTTGGAGAGCTGCTGGGAGGGGAGGAGTCGAGGCTGTGTGGGAGATGGGGCGAATTGGGCGGTCGCCATTGCAGCAAAGCAGAGAAGAAACAGAGGAGGCGTTGTTGAATGATTGATTTATTGATCGCTTTGTGGGTTTTGGAGGAAAGTGAGGTTTTGGCTATGTTTACTATTATTATTTTGAAGGAGATTCAGGAACTATGAGGCTATACAACTGACACGTGGCGCGACAGCTTCATCCAAATATACAAATATACAAATATACAAATATACTTTTTTTTTTCTCAAGAAAAAAGATAATATTGTTTTTTCTTTTATGTTTACCAAGAGCAAAATATTCGAGTGACAACTTCACGTCAAACACTAAGTTACATTAGCTTATATGAGTTGTCTACGCAGTTTTAACTTGATTTGCGTGTTATACACTTAAAATCTGCGTATCTCTTTCCACAATATATACACTTTCTTGTAATTCTTTGATGCAATTTGTTGAACTAAAATTTTAAATTTCATAAATTTATTGATTTCACTATATATTTATTTTATAGTCGTGGGTGTGTCAACTTTTTTCTAATCTACAGTCTATAAGTTCGACTAGAGTTGGCCAGCCGAAATTTTATGAACACAAAAAACCAAGTAAATGAATCACTAATCAGGTCTTGAGTAAGAGCTCGTCTGTCACCATGGTTTCATTTTTTTTTTTTTTGGGTATAAAAAAAAAAAAAAACCTTTACCTACAAAAGAAGTCTTTATGGGCCTTTTACTGGGAAAATTATGGAACTATTTGGTGGCCCGCCCAGACGGGCTATTTGTAGGTCCAAATATTGTCACGGCGTGAAGAAAATTATAGGCCTCTTCAGATCTCAATTTCAAGAGTTACACCTCACCGACAGTGTTAGTTGTTGTATGTGTTCCATTATTTTCTGAATTGGCCCCGTCATATCATATCCTGAAAAAGAAAATCATATTTCTTTTTCATTCAAAATTAGCTCCAACTTGTTCTCAAGGCGAACCGTTTCTCTCTAAATATTATAGTCTTGGATCTTGACGTACATTGTAACTTTACAAGGTTCATACTTGTACGTATGTATTCTTCATTCTGAAGTCTGTCTCACAAAGTTGACTCCGACTAATTTAAAATGTGTTTGTCTAAATTCCCCTTGCACCAAAAACTTATTTAGACATCTTATGCTCTTCCATGAGTCCAACTCAATTACATATGATCACTTGCTAAGCCCTCCACACATATATAATCAATCAAACAAAGTTTATTAATTAAGCATTAAAACTGGTACATATATATCTATACATCTAGGAGAAGTTCTTGCCTTCGAAGGTCTGGCCGAACTGCCAGTTACGTGGAGCGAGATGCCATGAGGTGGATGTCCGGCCGTCGCTGGTCCTGACTCGGAACGTTAGCGACTGCCCGGTGAACACCGTGGTGCTCTGCCAATTCTGGCCCCAGTTGCGCTGCATGGGCGTCCAACCAGTCTTGTCACCCTTCATTTGCACGCTAGTAACATCCCCTGCGCCTCCAACGTTCCATACCATAACAAGGTTGAAATAAGGATTCCCCGTTATGGTAAATCGGATCCCTCCTTGCTTCTTACAGGGCACCCTACATCACACACATGCAGGTCATAGTTTTTATTAATTTCTATTATTTTACTCTTACGAATACATAATTGATCTGATAAAGTTTTAATTTTTTAGGCATTTATATATATATATATATATAAAAGATTTGGCCTCAAGGGAGGGATCTAAGTGTATAATTTTCATATCTAGTGTTAGGCAACATTAATCGGCTAGAGACACTGATTAATTTCTAATCTAAATGGGTAAGTCAATCTATTACAATATTTCAACAATGAAAATAGAATATTAATTTTGTTGCAGACTGCAAATTTACAATGAACAATCACAACCTTATTGAAGTCAAAGTAAAACAAACTTAATTAAACTGTCATAAATGAACTATAAATGAGGTAGATAGCGCAGGTGTATCGCATCACCAATAGAGCAATTAGAACTAAATGGACCGCAATGAGCCCGTATAATTAACTATCACGATCTGTAGAAGATCTTGCAATATTATTCAAGAATGGAACCGCCATGAACTTTGACTAATATCAACTAAATTAAGGTCTAGCTAATTAATTACCTGCGATATTGAATCGGAACAATGCCGGCTTCGTACTGAGCAATCTGTACGAACGAGGGTTGGGAAAGATCGAAGTGTGAGTTAGGGGGGTTGCACCACCCTCCATTGTCACCTGGGAGGTTGTTGTTAGGGGGGCATAAGTTAGTTGCAGTGACAAAGAGAGAGGGTTGTCCGGGGTGGCACCACCGCTGATCATTCACACACTTGATCTCATAGCAGGATCCGCATGCCAATCCTTGGTTGAACAAGACCGTGCTCAATGCAGCAGTTTGGACTCCATATCCTTGGCTGTGCAAGTCCCCATAACCACAAGCACCCCCTACATTTTAATGTAAACCCAAAGAAATATAGTCATAACATCAAATATGAGCATGACATGTAATTATGTATGCTTGTTTTCTAATAAAAATGCCTATATATATTTCTTAGCTTTTAAGGCTTGTCCAGTAAAACTTATAAAGAAAAAAGTACATCTCCTAATATAATTTCTTACATTTTCAAGACTTGAGATATTTGAATTAAGAGATATTAATTAAGTCGCGTTCCTTTAATTTCTTTTCTTGTGGTCAATTCTAATTTATGTTAACATGCATTTATATTTTTATTGTACCCATTGTCCCTGAAGCGTCGCTGCCTCCATAGAACGTAGCATGACCAGAGCTCCATGTTCCTGGCTTGAACTTGGGGTGGCCGTGATGAGCTCTAGCATGATAATTTCGGCCTTGGTTTCCATGGGACTTCGGATGCGCATGCCAGTGTTGCCTCGGATGAGCATGGCGTCCATGGTGGCCGTGGTACCTGCGGTGGTGGTGGTGATGCGGGCCACGATGATAATGAACGTGCCCAAACGTTGCTTGCACCTCAGGCAAACCAGAGCAAAGAACAGTAACGAGGACAGGAGAAGGTGCAAGAGAGACTCCATTGATGAGGAAGGCTTCTCAGTGATCAGGAGGACTTGGAGATTGATTTTTAGGGTGTGTGGTCTTCAAAAGTGTAGATTCTGGTGGCTTAAAATTATATACTAACTAAAAGAAATTATGCATTAGCTATATTTAGGTAATGCTTGTTTTGGCTAGTATGTAATGAGGGGACGTAATTAATCAGGTGAGGCAGGTAGATTCTGTTGCAACATTGTGTGAAACAGATAGTTGTGCAACACCAATGACCTATATTCTAGGCTGTGACATGATGTTAACATATTTTTAGCTTAAGTTTCTAAAAGAAAGCAATGAAAATTTTCCAAAGATTGAAAGTTGGTTAAGGCTAAAAAAAGTTACGACTTCAACTAAATAGATAGCACACATTTTTTTTTTCGAGAATAGAGACACCATACATTTTTATATAAAGTTGCACCATTTTAGCGTGGTCTACAATGACATGAAATTAATTATCAGGTAAAGTTTCAACAAAATCAATACAACTTCTAATTGAAGTCTAGAAAAAAATAAAAATAATAATAAAAAAAACTGATTAGAGTAAACAGCAGACTTTACTAACATTTGCTGAGGGATTCAAGCCAACTGAGACAAAATAGGGGGAATACCTTTGAAATAAGAGCATGCATCACATATATAGTTTAAGATTAATAAAGCTGCAAGAATAATTCTATCTGGTTTTTTCGCATGCATCTTTATTTTTACAATAATATATAGTTTCTGCCTGCATGGCATGAAGATAAAAATGAAACAATATGATAGGTCAGAGGCGCAAATCGTAACTTATATAGCAGCCGCTCCTTCCCGAGATCTTATTATTCATTTATTCTTTTAAGATGGTATGATGGATCAAACCTTCGCTAATAGCGGTGTATAAGTTGATGGAATGCGTCCTTATTCTTGGAATAGTAATCAATCTCTGCCTGCAAATCAACAGGGAAAAAAATCAGCACTGGCGTGCTTAGTGAGCACAGTAGGTAAGATATTTACTTAGGCAGACAATTTTATACAGTAAAGTTAGCTGACATTCATCCAACTTATTCCTAGTCCGCTCTCTCTTCCTAGATGCTGGGCGGCAGTGACAGAATCCACAATGTAGTACGGCGAAACCAATCAAAACTTACAGGGTATAGCCAAAGCAAAAAGACAACCAGAATCTTTAAACTATTTCTCAGGAAATGCAAGCATAGCAATAACTTGATTTTATTGCTGTCTAAGTAAATATCATTCAAGATGAAGAACAGGGTTCGGGAATTGGGAGCTTCACGCCCTAGTTAATCTATAAGAATGTCAAGGTGATAATAAGATGAGAGGAATCTTGCTCATCTTACAAGCACACATATTCCGAGTTTGTAATGAACTCGTCAGAAAAGAAACTTAAGAAAAACAACATATTTTGCGGATAACTTACCTTGCGAACACCGATAACAGCCGTCACAAGTTTTTTCCCAATGAAATCCTTCAGAATAGTATCGTTCTCAAGAGCCTCTACTGACTCAGAAAGTTCTTTTGGCAATCTTTGGATTTTTCCATCAAGACTAGAAGGGTTTGTTCCTGTTATGCAGCAGAAAATTAATATCATTATATATATTAGCATCCAACGCGCCCCCTCATATTGAAACACGGAAAAAAAAAAAAAGATCAAGGAAATAAAGGGAAATGGGTAAAAGTAGTTTAAAGAGAACTAACACAGCATTTTCTTGAAAGAATTAGATACAACATCAAACTATACCTGATTTAGTAACTGTATGCTTTTAAGATCACAAAAATATTTAGCAAGCAAATGATGCAAATGCCAAATCTTACTAACAAGTCACATGGTAGAAATAGTTTCATATTTTTGATAATCAATATTTAGCGTTCATACCGACTGGTTCAGGCAATGTCAGATGTCTCCGAAGGCCATCAATCCCAGCAGCAAGTATTGCAGCCAAGCCCAAGTGTGGGTTTGCACACCCATCAAAAGCTTTGATCTCGAAGTTGCTTACCATCCCTTCAGATATTCCTGGTGGGCATGAAGTTCGTAGTGGAGCTTCTCTGTTTTCCTTCCCCCAACAAAGATATGCTCCACTCCATGTATTAGGTTGAATTCGGTCATAACTGCAAACAGATAAATCAGTTGAAAATCATTTAATAGGTCCATTCTGATGTATACATAGCCACTTGAAAAGCAACATTACGACATAACGCAAACAAAAACAAAAACAAAAACAAAAAAAAATAAAAATAAAAATGAAGGGAAGCATTCTATCCAAACAACCTCATATTTCTTATGAGAAAATCTTTGCATTGACAAATTAGTAGAAAAAATAATAAATTTGGAAAAGAAGCGTGTACTGCTAAAAAAAGTTTATTATAGTCAAATCAAGGACAAAATAGATATCCCCAAACTTTCTTTGTGACATGCTGCACAATTAGGATTATGGAAGAAAAAAGATCAAATATTCCAATTACAGAACAGAAATAAATCCAGTTTATAGGGCGACGGTAAAGTTGCTGAAACTTAGCAATTGGCATGAATGCAAACTTAGTTTATACTACATACTTTATTAAAAAAAAACATATATTAGTTGTTTTGAAGGGAAACAGTTGCCAAGAAAAATTAGTCATTTTAACCTATTTGGAAGTGGAGCTGTAAATGCCATTATTGAAGGTAGATGAGTGAACACTCCCGCCATGAACTCCTCTCCGATCTTGGACATTCCATGTCTTGACGTTTCTTCAGAGGCCATAAAAATGTTCTTGCCATTCTGCAACAGACTTATATGCACATGGGATCCCGAGCCAATATCATTTAATGAGTACCTGACAACCACAAGAAAGTAAGTCCTCAAAATTTTTGATGATAAGACTTCCAATTACATAGCTCAGTCAATGGTCCTGTTGGTACCTTAAAAAAAAAAAAAAAAAAGCACGCATCCCACCAAACAAGTGATGTGAGCCCATGTCTTCAGCTTATTTTATTCATGTGAATCGCAAAAGCATCCATCCAAAGCTCATTCCGCATGGAAGCATTTTGGCAATCCAATTAAACTTGTGGGAGAATTGATCTCTTTTCATCTCACACCTACAACTAGAGGAGTTCAATACGAATGTGAACTTTCTACACTTCTAGTCAATTTGCTTCATCATTCAGTTTCTTCCATTTTTGAAGCAATTTTTAATATCTAATGGTGTGGGGAAAAGAGGATCATAGAAGTCTTCATCTCCGGTGTCACTCACCTTTGAACATTTTTTCTATTTCAATTCAAGTCATCATTGTTGATGTCCAGGTGCATGTTGTCTCTAAGGGTCCAAGTGCAAGTGGAGAGAAAAGTAGTATCACTTAGTTGCATAGCCAAATTTGCAATAAAATACAAAATAAGGTTTTCTTTATTTTCCTTAAAAATAAAAAAGGAAAGCCTTGGTCCTAGTAATTTTGAAAGGTAACGAAGGGAGATGATATTCTATTTTTTTTCGTAAAAATTAGTTGAGATGATATTCTACTTGTATCTGACTTTTCTGTTTTTCCTTTTGATAAGGGCTGCAAGCCATTGACAACCATTATTCTTTCTTAGGGGCCTGACATGACAACTTAGTTTAAGAAACCAAGGCTAAAGGTGATACAACAACAACAATAGAGCCTTAATCCCAAATTAGTTAGGTTGGCTACATGGATCAAACTTTTCAATCACGCTCGATTAAGTGCAATTGTTGGTGTGTTTTCCAAGTCCTTTAAATCCCTCCTAATCAATGTGTACCAAGCTAGCTTCGGGTTACCTTTGCATCGTCTAATTTCTTCAGTTTCTATTAAGTTAAGTTTTCTAGCAGGGGGCATTTGTACGCCATCTTTGGTGGTGTCCAAACCTCTGCAAAACCTCTGCAATCGCCCTTCTCTAATTTTTGCGTCGATTGGTCCTACTCGCCTTCTTTGAATTTTTGTATTTCTTATTCTATCTTTACGAGTTTTACCACACAACCACTTAAGCATCCTCATTTCCTCTACATCCATTTTACGTAGTTGTTGTTTCCTTACCACTTGACATTCACTTCCATAAATTATAGTAGGCCTAATTGCAGTTCCACAAAATTTTCCTTTTAGCTTGGCAGAGATATTTTGATCACAAATAGCACGTGTTGTACTCCTCCACTTCTTCCATCCAGCTTGAATTCTATGTTTTCGTCATTCTCAATATAACAATCATTTTGTATGATTAATCCTAGACATCTATAGTGGTTCACATTAGGAACTTCTACTTCCCCTAATTTTACCCCTCCATCATCTCGATGCCTGGTATTTCTGAACTCACGGTGCATATATTTCATCTTCGTCGTACTCAACCTAAAGCCTTTTGATTCTAATGTATCCCTCCAAACTTTTAATTTTGTATTCACTTCATCTCGTTTCACCCAAGGGCTAAAGGTTATATTACATAAAAGTTCTCTAGATTGTGTTTTAGGTGTGCCATGATTTCCATCCAGGAAAACACGATACATAAACTATAAAGCATAAGGTTTGGAGCAGTTTTTAACCGAAAATTCATTAAGTGAAAAGAGACTGTTGCTCAAACGAGTAATAAGAAATGCTTACGATTACTGAAGCATTGATTCTTAAGAGGGCCTATTATAAAACGTATTGACCTTTTATAATTAAAGAATCAAAGAAGCTTTAAATCAACAAGGAAAGGTGAATGATCTTTACCGGCTTGGTTAATCAAATTTTACAATAAAACATGCTTACTTGGGCACAAAAGTTGCCAGTAATCCATGTTTTCTTGCAACAGCCTTGATAACTTCACGGGTAAGTATCAAGTTATCTGCAGCATGATTACAAATTGTGTGCCCCAAAGCTATTTCAAACTGACCCTTACCAGACTCTGCATGAACCTGCAACATTGAAATTATTGAAATGGTTAGTATGCGTTGGGAATTCTATGTATTCACCTATTGTTCAGTCATTAAATCAAAAGGCAGATGCAAAACAAATTTGAAGATAAAATAATATCATAATTGAGGATCATAGAGATAAAAAGAAAGAATCATAGAAATGAATGACATATTAAGCTGACTGTTTCAAGATGGCAAGATCAACCCATATAGTCACAGCACAATTTATTAACAGTGAAAGTGGAATATTCTGGACATCACTAGGATCATGCACTTTTTAGGTTTCATATATAACTTGTTCTAAAAATCCTGAATTCCTGACGTGTTACAAGAAACTGGAAGCACATATACAGCAAAAAAAAAAAAAAAAAAAACAATAAAAATTTAGCTTAAAATTATCAGTTAACAGTCTTGACTTGTAGTTACAAATTCTTCACTTGATAACTGACTGCTTATTTGGGAAAGCTGCATTTGCTTTCAATAGACTTGGAGGGGAAAGAAAAAGGTTTAGAAACAAAAACAGTAATATTTTCTGGGAGGGGCAAAATGGGCTCCACTTTTTGCTGAACATACCCATTACTCAAGCATACCCTGATTTTGAATTTCAATTGCTTAACTTACACCAACTTTTCTGAAATTCGACAAATACCCTTGCTCACCCCATTACCCTCACCCTCACCCTCACCCCATCACCCCTCAATTCTCTCAATTTCTCGGTTTTTTGTCATTGTAAGGCACTTGTACTAAGTCGAAAGTGTCGTATGAGTGTTTTCTTTCGTTAAACAAGGTCGGATATGGTCTCATCAGTGCCCTAGAATTGAGGAAGTGCCGCATGCGGGTTTCGAACATATAGGGCGACTCCTATCGAGACCTTTGAAGAGGTCTCAGTTGCCTCCCACCGAGACCAAGAACTCTTCAAATGTCTCGGTGGGAAACGAAGCCAGCTGAGACCTCCGAGACCTTTAAAGACGTCTTAACCCTGTGTGTTCGAAACCCATGGGCGACAAGAACGAACCAAAAATTCTCAAAACTCCAAAAAAAAAAAAAACATGAAAACGACCAAAAAATTAGTGGGTTTTGCTCAAAATTGTTAGATATTCTTGATTCTATTAACATTTTGCGCCCGAAATGCGTGATTGAAGCCCTAAACCCAACAAAAAGAAAACTGACTAAAAAACAGTATAAAAACTCAAAAAAATACCAGAAATCGACACGAAAAGAGGTGAGGAATGCACTCACGGCGTCCAATTAGTGTGATTTCGCCCGAATTTCGTCAGATTTTGGCTACAGGAGAGAGTGTGATTCGAGAGAGGGAGAGATTGAGTGACTAGGCTATGGGTGAACAAAAACCCTTTTATATAAAGGGCAGTTGGGTCATTTGACACATGGATTAAATTTTTTTAAAAAGCAGTGTATGTTCAGCAAAAGTGGGGTTTGTTTAGCCATTTCCTATTTTCTTCACATCCCTAGTTCATTTAGCTGAAATTTTTGCCCTCATGATGAACTGCAGTCGTAAAAAATAAAACTTTTGAGGCCGCCAATTAATATGCAAAGGCCAAAGCAATCTAGATCATGATCTTCATCACAAAATGATTTTTGGTATGAAATGCAACATTTTAACATTATTAAGGAGCCTAAGTTTTACAAAAAAAAAACTTTTGGATTTAAAAAATCGAGGAGCTCACTTAATATCAATTCAGTTAAGACAACTAGGCTGATTAAACAAGGCAATATTTATCAAGGGATGGAAAAAGGCAATTTATAAGTAGAATTTATGTCTTGTGAAATAAGCCAAAAAATGACAAAACACTTTTGTTCCCATATTTAAACCCAAAAATATGTTTAACACAATGCCAAGATAATTCAAGATACTATAACTTTTATCCTATTTCTAAGACCTAGAGTCAAACCGAACCATGTCTAGTGTTCAATTTTTATAATATAGGGCCCAATCGAAGGTGAGGAGGAGAGTGTGGCGACTAGTTTTATGTATGGGCTACAAGTGTAAAAGTGGGGTTCACTCCAAAATGCCAAGGCAAGATGGAGTGTCCACTCCACACCTATAAACCTTATTTTTCTTTGTAAGTAGTCGATGTGGGACTATCCCAACATCTCCAACACTCCCCCCCTCAAGTACAACTAGGACTTGACCGGAGTGCATCAATCAACCATTTTTGTTGGATGCCTACAAGGCCATTGGACAATGGACAATTAAGCCAACCATCGGCTCTAGTACCATGTTTAATTTTTACATTATAGGGCCCAATCCAAGGTGAGGAGAGCGTGGTAACCAGTTTTATGTATGGGCTACAAGTGTGAAAGTGGGGTTCACTCCAAAATGCCAAGGCAAGATGGAGTGTCCACTCCACACCTATAAGCCTTATTTTTCTTTGTAAGTAGTTGACATGAGACTATCCCAAAATCTCCAACACCTAGATAGGCTAGATTATGTTAAATAAATATTACCTGTTCGATTGCAATTTTAATGGATTGGAGAGCAGACATAACTTCTTGAAGCAAAAGGGATGCTTCATCAAACCCAGATGTTGAGCAATAGGGGGTTGAATCAAAAGGAATCCAATCATCCGTGCATTCCCTGCGTTGGTCTAAATGACTCAATAGATGAAAGGTAAAATAGAAGGGAAAGAATATTCATATTAGAATACCTCGACACACTCCTTAGAAGGTAGAACTCATTTTCAAAGCCTGCATCCATTTCCTACAGATAAAACGTTAAATCATGGAAATTTAATTATCTAGAAGAGAGTATGCACAAACATACCAAGTTGAATTCATCTCTTAAGACTTTAGAAATCCTCCTCAAAGTTTCTCTTGGACAATATTCCCAAGTTTCTCCAGGTTTAAGATGCATGTCAGCCAAAACCATTTCTTCCTTTTGTGCCCTGTTGGGAGGAGAAAGACAATGAATAGCCATCAAGAATATGGACATCAATCAATTCTTCCAAATACAAACACATTGGCTCTAACAGATTTGTTGGATCACTAAAAGCTGCAAGACAATACGAATGGCCAAGGCTAACAAAATGCACAATGCAAACCTAAGCCCATGTGAACCAGCATTTGAAATAAAAATCAAGAATACCTCACCAGAACACCCAAAAAATGATTTTTAAAAAAAAAAATTTAACCTCAAGCTTAGTAATAGCTCAAATATTTAAAGCGCAACATGAATCCATGTAAACTAGAGTAGATGACAAAAAAAGAAGGCATAATTTACAAATTATTTCATTGTTTGATATGTTTAGGTGCAAAGCATCTTCACTAAGCACAGGATTGACTGATGTGTAATAAACTAGAGAAATGCTAGGGTTACATACTATGGGTACAACATTGGTGAGGTCCATTGGATACACATTGGAAAGTGAGTGCACACATCTCAATGCATGATCAAATGGACCCATCAATGTTGTAACAAAACTACGTGTATCCCCTATCATTTTCCGTAAACTAGTAATCCTTTGATGATGCATCGATTTTAAAAATATGCCTAACATCCATGAAACATAAGTATGACTGCCTCATATTTTGTTTCACAAGAAAATAATGGCCACTATAATTCCATATAGAACAATGAACATATGCTTCTTCACCATCCAAGGAATGTTTGGAATCACAACAAAGATCAAGGAGATAACAAAAAAGTGAAGTTATCCAACCACATTACAGAAAGTTTTGACGGCTGCCAATCACAAAGAAGGGGCCCAAATAAGAAGGTACTAAATATGCACATACCAGATGGTCATAAAGAACCTAAGGAAAGGTCAGATGACAAGAACAGCCATTTATCTACTCACCAAAGATGCTACTTAAGTAGTTAAACTGACAAGCCAGTGTGGTCCAGTGGCAAGGCAACACCACAAACAGAGATTTTATTTTTTATTTTTTTTTTTTTCTAATGAAGGAATAGAGATAGAATTAGAATGGAAACAACAAATGACACTACAACTACCAGAATTCAAACATGGAAGGACTAGTTTTGGAGAGCAGAGCAACAAGCAAGAGGTTCAGAAAGAAATCCCGGCAATTCATAACGCCTAATTATTAGGATTCAAGACAGACATAAGATCAGCAAGATCATGGCCATCAGTCAACTTGATGATGATATCTGTACAGTTTAGTCTAGTGCATTATGGAGGCTTCAATTTAGGAAGACAGATGAATACTTACAAAGCTCAGGTATTAAACAGTCAATGCTGGGTCTAGCATTACCCAACAAAAATAGCTTAGACTAATATTTGGTACATATGACAGAGGTTGACTGCACCTTGATTTTCTTGACCTTTGCAGATCAGATCTTTCACAAATCCTTCATTAAAATTTTTTTTGTGCAAATCACTTAAGCGAAAGGATTCCAGTGTGACAATTGCCCAATTACAAATATATCTATATATGGTAGCCCAATGTTCTTGGAGAACTTTATTACATACCATGGAATTGTCCATTTGGTTGACAAGTCAGGTATCAGCCTGATTTCTCCCACACCAGTCAAATCAGTCCCATCCGCGGGTCCATCAGAACTTGAAGTCATACCCATGGATGCAAAAGTCAACCCTATACCATTCTGCTTCACAACTTCATGAAATCGCTTCGCCGGGAACTACCTGTAATGATAACTCAACAGCTAAACAAAGCTGCAGGAATTTGAAACTCTTTTCCAATAAATAAAGCTACATGAAAACCTGGGAAATATACATTAATTACAAGTATTTAAGAGACCATTCAAGCATATCATCTCTTCACTAAATAGTGGTGAACGGAAGCGCTTAATCCATGTAGACCCAACAACTTTGGTACTTAGACTTTGTTGTTGTTATTGGTTAGTTGGTCAATAGAATGTGCATATAATTCTATTTCCTATAAGTTTTTGTTAATTTGTTTAGGTACTTTCCCATTTAAAGTCTATGGCGGAACAGGAACTTTAAGGTCCTGGGACCTTATGCTTAGTTCATTTCAGTTTTGCACCAGTTCAACATGTTGGTGAGCAGGTACATCTCAACTTTATTGTGATACTTTTCAAGTTTATCTCTAGTCCTGTAGAAAGATAATCCAAAGATTCTTTGAGGATATAACTTGATACACAAGCATGCTTATAGCCGGCTCCAATTAATTATGTGATCACCTTTCTTGTATCAGAGCACAATGCCAAGACATAGTGTTTTTTTGACTGGGTCAAAATTTGATGGGACAGCCAAGACTTAGTGTTTGGGTTTAAGAGAATTGGGATTGACACCAAACATCTTAAATTGTTGCAGCTCTTAGATTTATTATTTTTGGATGTTCTAGTGATGGTCTTGCACTAATTTTGATTGTTTGGACATGTAAACATTTGAGTTGTAACAAACTAAGATGTTTGGTACACAATCCAATCCTCTTAAACTATGCTGGGTACTCTTTGTTTTCTAAAACAAAAGTGTTAATCACACACAACATTAATAGGAGCCACCAATACAATTATAAAATTGAAAGGCATCACCGGAAGGCGGAAGGTTGAGACACCCCCACTCACCAATAAAACTTAGAACATGCACAAGAAAGATGCCAAGTAAGCAAAAGTTCCATTGTTAGGTTTTGAAAAAAATATTGAATTTTAGTTATAATAAGATCAATATATAGTTACAGGTAATTGGGCCCAGTGGGTCAAACCCTAAATACCCACATATCTACCTTAATACCCTCCCTCAAACTCAAAGTGGATCAACATCTTGAGCTTGTAAACTAATACACCGAAATAAGTAGACAAAATAATAATAACTCAATATAACTATAGAAAGAACACAAATAATAATAATAATAATAATAATAACTGACTCAAACTATAAAAAGAACAAAAAAAATATAATAATAACAACTTGACTCAGGTGGGCATCAAGGCACAAAACAAACACGGATGATGAGTAGAAGGAGAAACACTGAGCACCACGAATATTATTATCGTCCGACGAACAATGGGGACGAATAATCGACGAGAAATACACTAATAGGGAGCTACTACGATAAGATTTGTCTGACAAGATGACGACGAAGTGCCAACGAGAAGCATGCACATAGGAAATTGTTGTGAAAATGTTCGTCCAACAAGATGAAAGGCTGACGAAAAACACACACACAGGGACTGCTGTGAAAAGGTTCATCTGGCAAATAATAGCGACGACGAGAAGCACACACGCAGGGGACTGTTGCAAAAAAGTTCACAATGTTGACAGATCAACAATAACAAGGTACTTCACGGTGTCTCAACAAGAACATCCACCACAATGCACTTATTGTCACAAAAAGACAAAATAACTATTGATTGTGTGGAGTTGAAGCTTAATAACTAAATAGCATCACCTTTTCTTCAGCAAGAAGAAAAGAAAAAAAATGTTGATGTGCGCACACAATTTGCAAATCACAGAGGAAAATGAGAAGATGCACAATGAGGGAGACACGGATGTGAATACATCAAGAAAGAACTTGAGTAAGCAGATGAGGCACAGAAGCGACACAGAGATGGGCACAAGATGGACCGGAGACGAGGTATAAGCGGACTAAGGACCGGAGATCGGTGACAGCATAAAAAAAAAGAACTAAACAGGGGGAGAGAAACAGGGCAGCAATGATGCACAAAAGATATAGTGGGCACACAATGAGCACCAACAAAAAGAGAGGATGAAGACGACTATCCACGAGACAAATCAACAAAAAGAACAACCGAAACAAGCATGATCAACGGAAGAAGCATGAAGAACAAAGAAACAAAAGAGACGAAGAAAAAGAAGAAACTAGCATCAATATTGGAGCAAACACCACGAAGCAGTCGTTCGACTCAAAAGTCAAACGATTTAGAATTATGTTAACTCAAAAGTCAAACGATTTAGAATTAAGGTTCTATAGTCTCTAATACTATGTTAGATTTTGAAAAAAAATTAAATTTTAATTATAATAAAACCAATTAACTCAATATATAGTTATATGTAAGTGGGCCTAAACACCCAGTGAGTCAAACCTTAAATACCCACATATATACCTTAACACCTAGGACCTGAAAGCTCCACAATACACAAAACATAAGAAAAGGGCCTAAATAAGGTAAAATAAAACTCTATGAAATAAAATCAAATGCACAATCTCCCCACCAATATGATAGGAAAATTGGTGATATGCCTCAATAAAGCACATAGGTTCTATACTATGCATCCAGAAACAATTTGTCGAGGAAACCAAATCACAGATCAAGTAACTTATTTGACACAACATCATCTAAGCCTTTTTTACCATCCAAAAGTAGCATAGTCATGTGTTCATACATTTTGTGTGCACGTGACGTGATAAAGTTAATATTTTAGATGAAAAATGTAGCTCACTCGGCAACGGTGTTGTCCAGAAGTATCAACCCAAAGAATGCGAACAAATACAATGCCATTTTGTGATGCACTGCTATCTTTTCTCACAAAGCCACAAGGAACAACGCTCCTGGAATTGGATACATCTCCTTCAAGCTTGTAAAACTTAACTGCATTTTGTTTCAATATGTCTTCAGCTGCTTCAATAGCCTCAGCAGTTGTGAGATCGCCATCATCACATGCATCGCATAGAACTGACAATATAACCTCACGTGCTCTCTTTGCACCTGTATGTAATTGACCGTGAAGTATGCGTTAGAGTATGGAAGCTCAAACTCCCACAAAATTGGACGTTAACAACAATATGAACTGGTTGTGCATCACGTTAGTGTTTGACTACATTAAGGATGTTTGGTGTGTCATGGTTCTGAAATGCGGTACGGATTTGGTGTTCAGTCCACAAACGGCTAAAAGTTTGGAGAGAAAACTCAATTGGAAAGTGTTGTACCGTCTGCCCAATTAACGATGCGACTTGAAACAGCAGTGCAAATACGTTACATATACATGTATGGGTTGCGATTACGATATGGAGTTATTTGAGTAGAGAGCCAGTGAGATTGAGTCTTCTTGTTCCTCAGTTAGCTATCAAAAGTGCCACTGCCTTGGTTGGCAATTTTAGTCACAAGTATGCAGTCATAAGGAAATCATGGATTAACTATAAATTTTATGAACGAGTATTATAGTCAATCACCGCAATTTAATATATTTAATATTGCACTTCTGGGTAAGTAGAAAACTCAATCAAACACTTGCATTAACTTCCCAGGAAATCTACTTCCAAAAGTGTACTTCTCGGAAAGTTGAACCAAGTGAGGCGCCGAGGTCGTAACTTCGTGCATTGTTCTTTTCTTTGTGTTTGGGTTGTCACAACAATAGGTCTTGAAACATTATATCAACTGACTGAGCAAGTGAGAGGATAATTAACTTAACAAATTAAGAAAACAAAATAAAACCATATTGCTGTGATTGCAGGATATGATAGCAAACAAGGATTATACCGTTTTTAAGAAGAAATAAAGAAATATATTCTAAAGACAGGAAATTTTGAAACAACACAGGTGAATAAGTAGTCCTCCACATAAGCCTACGGCAACCTACATGAACTTTTTAATCAAATCCAATAGAGAGCAACTGTTCCCGAGCTTAAATAAGAAATGATAAAAAAGAAATTCCAGTGAATATGTGAAACTCACTTTTTCAGATACAAAAGTCATGCCTTCAAATCAAACAAATTGAAAAGACCCATTTAAATGTTTTATACAACACAAATTTAGTAAAAGTTATCAACCAAATGCAGGAAATTTAGTAAATTTATGCATTACTTGGAATCTTTTTGCCAAAAGGAATCTATTTATTTCTTTATCACCAAGTTGGTTGACTCTTTGTGAAAAAATTGGAAAACAAAGAAGCTAGAGGAGCTTCAGAAACTATCCATTTCCCCATCTCCAAGGAATGAAATACTTGGGAGGCTGAACGATTGGAGGCCGATCAAGTAAGCTGAATAGGCCGGTATATGGCTGTGATAATACTATAATCAATTTCGGATGAAAGAGAGAGACCTTTGGGGATGAAGCTTCGAATCTTAAAACTGTTTGGCACAACTGTTTGGCACTTATCAACATTCAGGATATCGTTTTGGATAGGGCAAATGCCGTGGCTTTTCTGGTAGCTACGAATCCTAGAACTCTTAAGAGATCTAAGGAGAGTTGTTAATACACAGGGAAAAAAAAACATAATTCAATTTGTTTTTAATACTTTTAATACACAGATTTTAAGTTACACAAATGGATGAAGGCAACTCTTTTAGAAGCTGATGAAAGGAGGTAATTATGCTAGATACCTATAAAACTGACTATGACCTGTGACCATTCCTTCCTGACAGATTTTGGACATGAAGGAAAGAAACCAACTCAAGAAGCCAGAGCCAAAGTTATTGCTTTTTTTGAAGGCTTTCGATGGTTCTGTCTTCCTGAATATGCTATGTGCAAGTTGTAACAATCGCACCAATCATTATTTCCGAAGTCCAGCTAACCAAGTGCATCATAACAGTGAAAGAGAATATTTGAGAATGTTTTCTAATTATTGTATAATATATCATAAAAACTAGGAATTATGAACACTTGAAACATACCTAAATAAAATGTCTCAGGAAATGCATATCCATCAGTACTGAACATCACCTGCAAATCAAAATTAGCTAAACCTGATGAGGACATACAGCACATTCATATAGCACATACAGACATTTGCTTTCTTTTTATGAACAAAGGGAAGGGGATAAAACACAATTGGAACAGTAAAAGCGAATTGATTTTAATGAAAAGAAAAGCTAATAATTACAGCCATAACATAGGTTATTATATCGCTAAAAGTATTTGCAATTTGCGTCTGCAAAATGCTACATCTTCCCACCAGATTATCTCCATTAATCTTCTCATTTTTTCATTTTGTGGTGACACTTTGATATCCTAAAGAATGTCAAGAATGTCCTCTGTTGTGCATAATGTTGTCATTCTAGAGACCCAATACAAAAAGGATGAAATTTGGTAAAAAGTTTGCTGTCTCCAATGTGAATCTTACTATTTAATACTTTTGAAAGCATGCTTGACATAAAAATAGATACTAAGGTATCTTATTATTTGAGTGATAGGTTTGTCATGTTTGATCACCTAAACTCGATAAAATCAAGATTCAGAAGGTTTCTTGACAATGTAGAGTAGAAAAATAGCATCATTGCCTCTATGATCCTCATCCATCCCCTTTCATTGACTAGTCATCCACAAAAGAAAAGAGAGCAATAGAATGGGAATTAAACAAAATAGAAAAGACATTCTGTGGAACATAATATAAATCGTGATTCACAATATCAAAGCTTGGGTAGCATCTAACATGAGATTTTGAACATGCAATTATCTAATTTTCTACAATGAAAGAAGAATGCACACTCAAAAAAAAAAAAGTAACCGCAGAATAGTCTTTCAATAACAAAGATCTGGTTGAAAGGAGGATCACATGATGTTATATGTTATCACCTTCTTAATTGGAGCCAACTCTAATAACTCTTTGACTGAGGATATCATTCCATGGACACTGAGCTTTGGCACTGCCAATCCAAAGTCAAGGTACACCTGTTTGCAAGAATATCAATTATAATTGTTCTGGACATAAAAAGAGGTACAAAATCAAAAAGCTAAACAACATACCTGGGAATAAACAGATGCTAGATATGATGCTTCCTTGGAAAATGGATAAGATGCATGCAAAAGCACAATACGGCATGTAGAATATCTTTTGTCTTCAAGAACCGCACGCAAATGGAGAGGATTACTCAACCTCAAATCCAAATCCCTATCTCCAAAACTGGGAACTTAAGGGGAGAGAAAGCAATGAGTTACCGGCAATACCAAATAGAACTTCATAAAATTCATGATCAAAATGACACTTCAGCCGTTTGACTAAACTTTAAATTGTTGTTCATTTCAAAGCTGAATATCATGGCTGTTACTGAAATTCCCTATTTGGCGAAGAATGCAAACAACTAAGCTTGTTTTCAAGAAACACTTCCACTCAGCTCAATAGGATGTGCTTGTATAATCTTAAAAATCATTCGAAATTAATAAACCGCAAGTACCTTAGGTTTACATCTACACCATCAAATTCCTTCAACATTAGGGAAAAAATAGAAGAGTTGGGAAACAAGGTAAGTATATGAGCTAAGGCTGACCTCCACCCTCATTAATTCTCCAGATTTACCTAAATTAATTAGATTTTTTAAACACCGAATTATGATTAGATGTAAATGAATTTTGAAAAATATTCCACCAAAGTTAGGCAAAAATGAGATAATTCTTACATTTAAAAATAACTTTGATTTCTTTTCTAAATGTTGACATATACGAAAAAGCTCATAACTGGTATTACTTTTTGTTAGAATAAGCTCACGAGGAACAAAAACATGAAGAAGAGAATAATACTAGCAACCAATCAACCAATCTCAAATGTAAGAAATGAAGTCTAACGAATCGCCAAGAGAATATCTATACATACAAACAGGGAGATAGGTCAACTTCATGATGCTTATTCTCCCAAGATAAGGAAACGAAAAGCTAAATATATATTTTTCTTACCCTGTATGTATCTGAATAGGCAAGTCGAAGTTCAAAGCAATGTCCAAACTACACATGAAGATATAATCAATCAAACTCTTATTCTCGATGCGGATAGGCTTCTCAGCTGCAAAAAAAACCAAACAGATATATCATCTTCCTTCACATATATGTAAGGTTTATCACGTCGGATCCAATTTCTTCCATGCTTACAACTTAGGACTTCACTAAGTCCTTCCTCAGCATCCTTTTTCTCAACAAATGGATTAATTTCTAGACCGCTTCGATAAGCAGCTACACTCTTCAGGGCGACAGCTTCACCAGCAAGAGTAACAAAAACATTAAGGAGACAATCTGAATGAACTCAACTTCTTTTAACAACAAAAGATAAGTTCGTCAAAATCATGCCATAACGAGCAATCCAAAGGATATGACTTCAACTTTTCCTTAAATATCTCAGTGAACGAATCCAATGTCCACTTAGAGCCATTCGGATTCTCCTGAAATAGCAAAATGAAAATACATTGCATTCTTAGTCATTGTTACATGTTGTAAAGATGGTATAACTTCGGCGTTGTTGGTTAAAGGTGGAGTTATCTCCCAGGAGATAACTTGTAGGGAGTTAGAAACTTAACTTGCAGGGAGTTAGAAACTAATCTTGTTTGGTTACCCAACTTCTCTGCAAGCTATATCCCAACTTACACCCTAGGGTGAGAGATAGATCTCCCTAAAGGAGTTATCTCCACAATTATCCTTCATTAATAACTCTTTTATTACTCATATCTCTTATTTGAAAGTTATCTATGTCAATTCATATATTTTATTATTTAAAAATTTTTAACTTCCCAACAAAGAACAACTCCAAACTAACACTGGAAGTTAACAAAAATGAATATATCCCTCACATTGTCAAGAATCGCCTCGGCCAGCCTCTCGATCCTCACGATTCTGTGAACGACCGGCGTGAAACTCCGGTGCGAATCGAGATCAAGCATTTTGTCCAAGACGATTCCGTCATCAATAAGCAGAGCGGAAATCCTCGCCTCTGCGAAGCACTTGGAGCTAATGGAATGAAATCCAGACGAAGAGCGATGCGATTCGAGTCCAAGCAAGGATTTCTCGCATCCGTAGAGCTCGGCCAAATCCCTAACGCTCCTCTGCGTCACACCAAAACCAGAATCAAGACAATTAGATGTGAAAGAACAAGAAAGTGAGTTGAAGAACAAATGGAAGGATTGATGGATGACCTTGAAAGAGAGAGAATGGATGGAATGTTGGAGAGCGTCGGCTTGGGCTTCGGAGAAGCATCGGAGAAAGGGAAAGTCGGAGTCAGGAGAGACGAGGTTGTGCGCGTGAGAGTCGATCAGGTCGATCCTCGCCACTGCGGCTCTCAGCAGCTCCTCCGCATACGACCTTTCCATCTCGTCTTCTTCTATGACTTGGTAATTGGCATTTGCCTCTCATATGTGAGGTTTATCTTGATAATCTAATACACCTTACTTTGTTTTTTAGTTATTTACGGAGTTTTGTTCAATGTAGGGCCACATTTGGGAGACAAAAAAAAGTCATAAATGGCTAAAAAACAAAGTGTACACTTAAAGTGTGTTAGATTATCATTTTCCTTATTTTAAAATTTTTACTCTTATCTGTATAATTCTCAAATATAATTCCTCAACACCAATGATTTTGATCTAAGATTTTTATATGTAGCTCATGCATAGGCAAACCCTTATGCCAAATAAATTACTTATGCTTTCGTCACTTGTTAATGTGTCGACCTTGATTGTTCATGCATTATCATCACATGTTGAAATCCTCAACACTTAATTATTTGTAAACCTATCGCTTACCCTTCTGGGTTGCGATCTTAAATTCTCTTACACCATTAAATTAAGGCTTTCATTTTTAGACTTATACTAAGCTCTCAAGCTTTCAAGTGTAAACAACACATTTTATTTAACAATTGTTAACGGTGTAAAGTTTAGAAAATTTCATCTCCACTCATATATTTTTGTTTCATAGCTAGTTTATGATCCCCACTTTTAATTGCTGACCTATCACTGGTCCGATCCTTCAACCATCTAGTTTGGTAGTTCGGGCGTTTAATGTAATGTCTTACTTTTATCATGAGATTTCAAGTTACGTTCCCACAAGTGATTAACATGATTCATCGTGACGTCACCATTTCGATTAGAAATTTTAAATTCTTAAACGAGGTACTCCCTTTTGCAAGTCCTCGACTGCAAAAAAGCTATCGTAGTATATGTTTTCTCTCTTGACTTCGCAAGTCTTCTTATCACGAAGTTACTCATTTGTTTTTTCATGGGTCGATCCTATTCTAGGATCCCCAATTTTAAGAATCAAGTAATTGTTAACTTAGGTCATGTGTCAATTGTTTCCTTTACTTACTCTTCAACATTATCTTTCCTTCAACTGTCCCTTACCAATCAAGTTAGGTTTCACATTGACTCAAAGGTTGTGAGTTCATGTGTTCAATCACATCAGAAATATTCTTTTTGTTAAGGAATTCCCAATTTTAGTAACTCGTCCATCTTTGAGTGTACTAGTCTGACATTTTGTATCCACTGAATGTTCTTATTGAGTTGTTTTCGAGGTATTATTTAATTTCTCATTACTATCTCGTACATCGAGTGCTTATGTTTTAAGTTAACTTTCAGTTTGTGGGCCTCATCTTCAATATTCAACACATCGATAATTGATTTAAATTTAACTTTCTTTTACACAACTTTGATCAAAACTCAAATGTCGTGATTCAATCAATCGAGTAGTCAAATCCGAATCAAAACTTTTTTCAAAGTACTGAGTTTTTATCATAGCCCATTTTTCAAGCTGAGTTGGGTTTACTTTTACAAAAAACATCTAAAATCTTCCTCGCATTTTCAAACAATTTGTAAAATCTCTTTCGAATCGATTTAGTCGATATAATTTAAAAGTAAATTATAATCACAAGAAAATTAGTATTTCAACCACACAATAGTAACATAGATCCAAACGATACTTTGCATTTTCATCAAGTCAAAAACTTCAAATTTCGCAAAACTCTTAATGTAAGGATCAAAATTACGATGTCAAACCCTTAAAATGCGTATAAGTCTTTTCACTTTATCTTTTGAACATTAAGGAAAATAAACAGTTTTCTTTTATAATTGTTCGTGTTTCAAGATTTTGTAAGGACACATAGAATCATTCCTTGAAAAATCTCATAAAAGTGTGATAAGTACAAACTCAATGCAATAGAAAAAAATCATGGTCCAATCTAGTCGAAAGAATGATTTTTTGAGAAAAATAGATTACATTAAACAACAGAACTCGATCCATAGTATTAACCTTCTAATTGAATTTATAAACCAACAATTTACATCTTTAATCAAAAGTTTGATGTTTTAAAAATACACGTGTTAAGTCTATCTTGAATTAGGTTTTCAAATTTAGCTTCCTGGTCGGACTAACTTACTTTTCATTGTTTTGAAACCAAGATTCATTTGCATCCTTACTATGATCATTAACTTCTATTTTAAACAAGAGATCATAAATTATAATTGTCTTAGTAAAGTTTCAAGTGTCAAAGTTACTTCTCTGAAATTTGAGCACGTCATTATTCTATTTTGCATTTGTAACTTGTCGTCTCGCTGCTCTTTCAAGTCTTACGATTCTTACTTAAATCTTTATTTGCTACTTTACCATTAAGTATAGGCACATCTCGTCATACAATTTACAATCAAAGCTTATTCGTTCTCTCAAATCCATTCTTGCAATATTCATCTTTGAAGCCTGTGTGGAATCTTTTGAAGAGTTCACTTTGATTTCCTTGTATCGTTCATTGTCATTCTCGTCTCGTGGAACTCAAATTCTAGTCTTAAGGAAAAACAATTATATATATACTTAACGATATATTTATATATACAAGGTAGCAAATAATCATCACATTAAATCTTTGTCAAATTTCTTTTGTTCTATTCCATTTTAGGATTTTATCATTTGTGTATGTTAAGTTGACTTTGAACCAATGTCTCATACCATTGATTCTAATACTTATGCTCTGATACCAACTGTAACGACCCTACCCCAACCTAGGGTCGGGTCGTGTAACGACCAAAATTCTACCTGACCCGACTCGAGGACTTTTTGATAATTTAATATTTTATTTGTGTTTGTCATGATATTGTATGTATTATATATTATCATAATTTGGCGAGACTTAACTTGATAGTGAAAAAAGCGAACAACAACGAAGTCCTCAAGTCACAAATTTATTGAAAAATTATTAAGTGAGGGCTAAGACTAGGGTTGTACACAAAGTGTGTCAAGTTTGGAGTGTTATAAGTTAGTGGGATAAAGGGACCCAAATAAATAGGTTTCAAACCCTAATTTCTTACTTAACTAAATAAAAAGGGATGAAACCCTATTCGTTCTCACAACATAAATGTACAAGAAAGGGAGAGCTCATAAGAGGTCGACGGCCAGGCCACGGAGGTCCCCTCCGTCACTTCCACGCGACGGAGGGTGGTGGTGGTCGGGGTGGAGGAGGGGAGCACAAGTTCCCCTCCACGACTGCCAATGGGGGGAGACGAGCTTCCCCCTACCAAGTTGACTGGTCAAGGGTCAGTTGACCCAGGACCAGTTGACCAGGGTCAACTGACCCTTAAACGAGGGGCCAAACTGGCCCCTGGACTTAACCATGGACTAGTTTGGCCTTGCACTTTGATTTAAGGGGCTGGAATGTCCCAGCCTCTCCACGGCTTCATCGGAAGCGCACGCGCTCACCCCAGGGGACTCGACAGCGGTCCCACCCCTCGACACACTACGGGGGAAATTTTGACGAAAGTTCTGAACAATATGAAACCCGTGGGACCTGCACTAGTGGGTCTCCAAAGACAAATAAATGGAAAAATACTTAACTTTAAATCAAGTAACTACTTATGTAATGTTGTATGATTTGTTTAGATTCGCGAGGTAGTTTACGTGGGACCCCAAGTGTGCGAGGAGTCTGTGTAGGTATCGCGGCGTATCTAGGTAAGTGGGGAGCTTGCTCAATTATCAAATATGGCATGATTATTAGTTATGTTTATGATTCATAATTTGAATTAAAGACTTAGGATTTATGGGTTGCGTCGTGGTATTAGCTTGAATCTACGTATCTATGGAATGTGAATGCACTGCTTTTCTCATCTATGTTATTCAGGGTCCCAGAATGTTTGTGGAGTTCCACCGAGGGCCTTATTAGCGAGTAAATCTATATCAATACCTCAGAATGTTGTGGTACCACCGAGGGTCGTTAACACCTCAGGATGTTGTGGAGTTTACCACCGAGGGCTTTACTTGACTAATTGAAATTCATAAGTATGTCACGTAGGGACATGAGTTGGAATTCCTTCTCTTGTACTCTTGAGACATAGGGATGTGCATCGGTGATGGCTTGGACAAACCTACTGTTGATTTGATGGTACAAACGAGAGGGCACATAAGGCCTGTGTGCTAGCTAGTTGTTTCATCACCTCGAGAGTAGGAGAATCGGTCACCGAATTCTTGCCAATACCTAGTATGCATTGAATGAAACATCGACTTATCGTATTACTATATTTTATAGTACATAATCTCGCGAAACCCCCTCATTTGCATGAAAGCTTGAATATATGTAATGATTTGTCAATCTCTTTAATGCTATGCATGATTATTGTTGTTACAACTTGATGGCTTATGAATATGTCGTATTTGCTATGAAATGATGAATTCCTATTTATTTGTGGCTTACAAGCCTTATGTCCATGATAGTACTTGATGGTTCATTATAGGTCTATTTCTTATGAAATCCTGCTACCATGTTAATATTCAATGAATCCTTGTTTGTTTTCAAGTACATGCTAGACTTTACATGTTTATTAGGTATTACTTGCTATTTAATGGTTGAGCGAGTTTTTCGCATTACTGAGCTCCATTGGTTCTTTTAGCTCACCGCACTTACATCTCAGGTATCCACGGCAACGCTAGGTTTTAGGTAAGGGAGAGACGAGCTTGAAGTCTCCTTTTGATGTGAGTTTTTGCTGATATATATTATGTATATTTGATTTTGAAACTATTCAACTTGGGGTTAAAATTAAAATAGATCTTTGGGTAGCTTAAATCCTAGTTACCTTTAGTTGATCCACTTCGGAGATTTAATAAATTTGTTTAGTTTAAATGAGCATGAACACATGTATAGTTTTATTAATGTTTTATGAACTTAAATCTATTGGCTTTAGGATATCTCTTTATATTTATTTCGCAATTATTATCCTTTATTTAGCCAATGTGTATTCTGCAGGTTTATTTGTTTAGGCGTGTCAGACCGTTATTTGGGCCTGGTTCAGGTATCGGGTCCAAGTGGCTGTCTGGGCCGAGCGACCCGACCTTAGGTTGGGGGTGGGTCGTCACAAGTCGCCTGACTTAAGTCGCTACCCGAGCTCAAACACCTAAACCCGATCCCGAGCAACGACTTGGCTCGCCTAAACAACTTGTGAAAATAACATTGTAACAATATGGAATCAAAAGCAAAATAGAAATATCCATAAGCTATTAATAAACCCATAATGGTACCTAATAAGTCAAATAATCCCATAAAGCTTCCAATAACAAAAAGCTTCCAAATTACTTAAACTAAGACAAAAGAGGTTTCATCTACCCCAAACCACCTATTTTAATTACATCCTAAGTTTAAAAGTTTCCAAAAAGGATAGATAAATAGTAGATTCATAGTTCTCAAGCAGGGGACTACAAGCAATTACTTGGCACTTTCTTTTCCTATTTATCACACTGGTGGATAGACATGTATTTGTAAGTAGGGGTAAGCTAAAGATCTAACATAGCTTAATAATGAAGAAGACTCGCTCATACATTAAAATACAAGTAGTACCTAGTAAAAGAGCAAAATCGTAACGACCCAAATTTTATTAAGGTTGTTATTCACATATTTTCAGACGTGGACGCCAGCTCAGGTCCACAAGGACGCCACAGAAAGGTTAGGGTATTCCCAGATTTGGTGGAAATGTTATTTTTAACTAATTGTTTGAGTAGCTGTGATGATAATGAATATGTTATGACTTATTACATCGCAGTGTGATTTATATTGATTAGACCAGGCGAGGTTGTGTGACAAATTTTTGCCTAGAAAAACGTGTTAACGCAGATACCGAGCGGGTGAATGACACAAACATTAAGCTAGGGAATGGGTTCACATAGATAAAAATAATTAAATGTGACTAATAACGAATATGGGAACACGACATAGGTCGAAGATAATGTTAAAGTTGCGAACGATAGTCGAGTTGCCGGGTACTGGGTATTAGAATGCCCGTGAATTCAATAATTGATGTGATGAAAAAGAGACCAAGTCCTCATTTGTGTCACCAAAGGTTGAGAAATTGACTCAATCAAGGCCATTTGATGGGACTTGAGATGAGGGAAGCACATAAGATCAAAATGTGCATATATTTATATATATGAGATTTTTGGCTCATTCCACCAACTTTTCTCTCTCCTAACACTTTTGGACGAAAATTAAGAGAGAAACTTGAGGGTTTTGGTGGAGATCTTTAATGATTTGGAGGTGGTTGAGCTAGGAATCAAAGATCCGAGGTAAGATTCGTGTTCTCAATATTCTCTATCTTTCGGACCTAATTTCGTAGGTTTTGGTGAGCGTTTTGAAGGGTGAGTCGAGCTCACTGGAGTTTTGGTGTTGATGTATGGTTTTAATAGTGGTTTTTGAGCTTTGGTGTTGGATTTGTGAAGTTGTGGTTGTTTTAAAAAAAATGGGTTTTTACAACATTTTGATGAAAATCGTCGAGTTTATCGATTTGGGCGTGATTTGTTGAGTTGTGAAGGCCTACTATGGTTGTTTTGGAGAACCATATGGGATTGAAATAGGTGCGGACCACAGCAACGGGCTGAGGGGGGGTCCGAAAAATGACCTAACACAAAATTGTAAGGACACTACAAATGGCGCCGTGGAGAGAAATTCTCTACGGCGCCATCCACGGTGTGATGTCTAAGGGCTCACTGCCTTAGACGCCTTATGTCACACCGTGGGAGACAGGGTCTCACTGCCTTGGAGAATAAAATGAAATAAATTGATAATTGATTGGATTTTCAAATTTTGGGGATTTCAATGGTGTATTAGGATACTAAGGTCTTAGGGGGACCTAGTCGGGTATCAGGTATGTATCGCGAGGCAAGAATGGAATTGGACCGGGGACTAATACCTGGTATAGGAGTGCGGTTAAGGTGTGTAAATCATTTAAGGAACACACTCGAGCATTTATTTGTTGGTTTTTCATTTAATCCAGCTAATATTGTTTATCGTTGTATACTCTTTTTATGTGCTTATGTTACACGGTTGGTTGTTTACTTCGTTGTCGAATTCTGATGTACATTCTGAGGTGTGTGGGCAAATTGGCTAGACAATAGGAACAGACTCAGGTGACGGACCAATGGTATGACACACATCCAATTTGGGGTATTGGTGTTATTTATGCATGCGTTCTATTTACGGTTTCCTATTTTACTGCGCATGTTTATTTAGCATATTGTTGGCTTTCGTTATTATAAATGTTGGGTGGGGTTTTATTCATTGGACTTGTCATCTGGTTTTGTGATGGATTAAGTTAAGATCCGGGCACGAGCAGGGGCAAGAAGACTTTAGCAGACTGCTTGTGACTTGCCACAAACTAAACTGGCTCATATGTATATATATATATATATATATATATTGTTGTTGTTTTGGTTTTATTTTGGTATTGGGGATTTATGAGATACATGTATATGTATTTAAACACTCTTGTTAAGTTATATACATTGTAAATTGTCGGGATTTCCACATAGGAATGATGCTTTAAGTTTGATGAAATGAAATAACAAATTACATACTTTCAAGGCTTTCGTTGATTTAAAGTATTTTAAATGTTAATAACTTTGATGAATGAGGATTAACGACGTGTGGGTCACAACAAGG
Source organism: Stephania japonica (assembly GCA_039657345.1). NCBI lineage: Eukaryota > Viridiplantae > Streptophyta > Magnoliopsida > Ranunculales > Menispermaceae > Stephania > Stephania japonica. Next base: position 42,707,791 of record CM077560.1, on the reverse strand, counting down.
CGGTGATGTGGCAAGGTTTTGGGCCCGCAGTGCATGACGTGGCGGCCTCGGGTTTTGGAGCCGTTACAAAAACTACATGGAAGAACAATCCAATCGTTTGCATCAATTAGGAAAGTAAAGAACATACAGTTCGTGTCCATTCACATGCATAGCATCATATACCAAGTCAAGTGAACCGTAAGAGTATATTCTAGTGCATTATAGAATCATAAATCAAGAGCCAATACAAGAACAATATCCTTATCCATATATGCATGTATCAAAACTTGATAAGTTGTAGCATGGATATCATTTCATACGCCTAATAACAAGTTCCAAGATTCATTTATACATAGCATAAAGGTATCCATTGATAGCATGTGGCTATTGTTCGTAATTCCATCATCTACAACATGTAGACATCTTATGCATCAACGTTGTAATTCATAAACCATCATCCATAGCATGCAAACGTATGCGAATGATTCATTATAGGATATCATAGGCATATATTCATTTCAAGTACGAGAACAATCATTATCCATAGTCAAGACAATATCCACAAGTCACACATGAAAGCGACAGTATCACAAAAAGGGTTAATATGAAATGCAATAAATAGATAATAATATAATCCATTATTCTATTCAATGCATCTTAGCCATTGGTATGAATTTGATGGTCGAACCACTTGCCCTCGAGGTGATTAGGACCCTTAGTGGACACAATGTCCGTTGTGCCCTCCAATTGGTTCCATCAATCCGCTTGTAAGCTTTCCAAGTCGTTACCGGTTGTGATCACTTTTTGTTGATGCCTCATTGCCTTATTAGATGGCACACTGCCATAATTATTAGGCGCACTGCCGTATTTGATGGACAAATTGTGACAATTAAGCCAAGGCTATATGCATTCCATAGATAAGCTTACATACCCAAGGCTATATATGCAACCCAATCCTCAGTCTTTCGATAAAACATGATATCCCTATTTTAACTAATAATTAAGCCATATTTAATGAATGAACGAAGCTCTCCACTTACATGCACTCGCCATTCTTATAACCAATCCTGACGCTCTCGGGGTCCAATATGAACTTTCGTGCGGCTTTAGACAACAACATAGAATCACATCAATACATAATTCAATATAAAGTTGTTAAATCTTTAATTTAATTATCATTAGGACTCACTAGTATGAGTCTTGCAGGTTTTCATGTCATCCGGGACCTTCGCCAAGGTCCCGTATTTTGTGTCGAGGGTGGGAGCTGCTGCTGGGTCCCCCAAGGAGCGTGAATGTCATGACCCATTTTCTAGATGAATCCCGACCGCCCTAGCCCGATCCATAACTCATGCGAAGGTCCCGTATTTTGTATCGGGGGTGGGAGCTGCTGTTGGGTCCCCCAAGGAGCGTGAATGTCATCATTACCCATTTTCCAGATGAATCTCGACCGCCCTACCTCGATCCATAGCTCACCAACCAACTCGGTCGTTAAGTTATAAACCAAACTAGTAAGCCATCTATCAACACTAACTCTTTATCATTTATCAACAATTGATATTTAATAAATGAATTATAATCGCAACGGAATATTATTAAATAAAACTTAATCAAAGTTTTGACATAAAAGTTATTTATGGTCTTCAAAAGTTCTCAAGTAGAATAAAACCTCTTTAGTTCAAATTATTCAAATCCCAACCCCATGATAATAATTATATATAAAAACAAGGTGAATAGTTCAATTAATCTCGAACCATACCAAATTAGAAATATTCCTCTAGACAATCAGAGCTACTCCTTTCTTTTTGTCGACTCTCGACGAAAAACCTGTGGGGGAAAAATGTTGGGTGAGCAAAAATAGTTCAACAGTGCTCAGTAAGTCAGGTTAAGTTACGGACGTATGACCATTCCATTTAGTAAATGCAAAATTAAATAAAATGCATGACTTGCAAATATTTAATATGATGAAAGGAATAAACAAGAAAGTATATAAACGAAGTATTTAACAATGCATCAAAATGTGCAAATGCTAGACATATATGAGCTACTATGATAGACTTCTCAAATACACTAAAGTTCGTGAATGTTGACCCTACTATGGCCGTAGTGGTGTCAACACTCCATTCCTTTACACTATGCAAAATTCACCTATCACCAAATCCACATCTCGTCCAACTGGACATAACACCTACTACCAAAATTTATTGAGAACATTGGATCTTATTCTCAATTATTAAATATTCATTCTGGGCAAGCTACCCTATGTTGTTCTCCCTTGTACGGTCCAACTGTCGTGAACTCTTAGTTGAATTGGTAGCATCTGGTGCAATGACTTCTAGTGAGCTTCACTAAGTTGTCTACATACAATGTCTAACAATGCACCCCGATCTACCCACATGACTTACTTACATGATTCCTATCATATAGTCTAGTAGAAAGGTAAATAATCATAAAACCAATAACTTAAATCCCAACTTACCTGGTACGCTAATTTTCAAATGTCTTGTTGGCACTCATGAGAGTACTCCGAAGTTCTATCAACCTAATTAGGTTAAATGTTTATTAACTATACAAGTTGACTTGATTTTTTTATAATAAAACTAATTTTGAAAATCTTTCAAAAAGTACCTTTAGAAATACTTATTCAAAACATTTTGAAGAATCTTTTCTTCGTTCATATTTGAAAACCCACCATTTTACTTTATTTTATTTTATATTTTTTAAAATCAATAATAAATCTTTCGACGGAACTTTTATAGTTTAAAAGAATTCCAATCAACTAGGAAATTTGTTTGAATATCTTAACAACATATAGATCTCGCACAATATGCGAGTAGAACAATAGAAAACCCGATTAAACCTCAACATCAATAGAAAAAAATTTAAAAAACTAAATTAAAAGGGATTACCTAACGTGAGGAACTCCAAAGATTGCCTCCTTTGTTCCCCTCTCGACTCTCTCTCGATTTTGTGTGAAGCCTTTCTGCACACGTTTATTGTTTTTAAATGGAGATCAATTAAGATCCTAAATTTACTCCCCGAATCACGCCTTCCTTAATTCTCTCTCCCTCCCTTGCACACCAAGTTGACCACATTCAACGTACCTTGAATTTTAGGGGTTTCAAGATTTAAAATCTCGAACTTCTTAAATAATGAGATTTCAAACCGTTACTTTCCGAAAGTAACGGTCTCCTCAATTAATGAGAAATTTAATTTTTACTTTTCATATTAGTTTGTTCAAAATCAAAAGTGTTGGACACTCCAAACTCTAGTACCTCATAGTCTTAATATGTGAGCCCCACAAGCTTTTAAGTGAGTTAAAGTTTTCTAGTTTACACAAATATGGTATATCTTATTTTGTTTAAAATTAGGGTCGTCACAATGAATGTGCTCCCGACAAAACCGTGGAGAGCTGGAGCGTTCCAACCTCTCAAATTCCTTGTGCAGGGGCTAAACTCCCCTAGTCAGTTGACTAGGTCAACTGGTCTAGGGTCAAATGGCCCTTGACTAGTCAACATCCAAAGAGTTGGAGCATACGCTCCCGCGGTGATAGCGAAAGGGGGAGCACTTGTTCCCCCTGTCTCGCCTCCCAACGGTTTTGGGGTCTCTCCACCCGGCTGGCCGGACCTCCAGCCTATCGTGGTCGAGAGGGGGATCCCATCGAGTGGGGCGCCAAGGCGACATCCGTCCCCCTTTCGAGTTCGGCGGCGTAGAAAATAGGTTTTATTTTCAAAAAGGAAAAGTTTAGAAGTTTTTTTTTTGACGAAAAGATATTTTATTTATAGAAATTGCTCACTATTACATCTGATTTAACAATAAAATTACATCAATAGCAGCATTTTCCTACTCCTTGAGATCAAATCGACGTTGTAAAAGTTAAAAAGAACTTATGCGCAACTTATATACTTGCATTTTGCTTCTACAACAATAGAACTATAATGAAAAATAAAACTTCCAACAAGGGAAGACGAACAAAAACTTCCAACGAGGGAAGGAAAAAATATACTTCCAACAAGGGAAGATAACAACTTACTAAAAAAAACTTAATGAAAATATCAAATCAACAATTGATGCAGATCCGTACATAAGCATATAGAAGTGTGGACGAAATTGAGTGATAGCAGATGCATATGGGAGGAGAGACAAGTGGTACCAATGATGAATCTGACAATTGTTGCAGGCTGAATGAAACTGAACATCTCATAGCTGAATAAATTCGAATTTTATTGAATAAATAAAAAGTAAGGATTGTTATTGAAACCATCGCCGATCAAAAGAGAAGATCTGTGGTGGTTCAAACTAAACAATATCAAAAAACTTTAGAAGGTTTTATTTAATTGTAGCAAAAAACACAAAAACGTGTACGTTGCAGCATATAACCCACAAAAAGGTCGAAAGCATAATAAAAGAGTTAAGACAAACATAGTTTATTAGATATTATTGTTTGTAGTTGATAGTTTGGGTTGATGCTTTTTGAGATACTATAATAATATGATCAAATATTTATGTGTTGATGTGCTAAACGAATTGGATCAGATTGGATCCGCTGTTTTTTAATGTAAGATTCATAATCCGATTTAGTCTAGTCAGATTAGTGATTTTTCAATCCAATCAAGTCCAAAAGATACAAAACTGATCCAATTAGTGATAATTGGACTGGATATGCAGATTAGTGCAATCCATGTGCACCCCTAGGTGTTTTTTTTGTGACAACTATCCTTTTAATTTGCAGACCTAAGATAATTTGCCATTAAACGTTGCAGCCACACGAAGAAAATTGTGTGTTGGTAAGGGTAGAGGGATAAGATGATGCAGAAGTGAGATGAAGATGGGGGTGCGAAAAATTGAGGGGGCTGGCACAAGATGGAGAGAGTGGTTGATTAGGGTTTAGTTTATGGGGCATGCTGCATATGGGAGTTCACTAACAATTGAAAAAAGTAGTTAGAATATGCATTAACTTATTAGGGGTCGCCCTCAAAGCATCTTTGGTGAGATAATAAAGTCATCATTTGTCAAAAAGGCAAGGCCTCGAGAGATCGTGCTTCGACTCCCACCGAAGTAAAAAAAAAAAACTCATTAGGGGTCGTGAAAAAAATAATTAAAAAAAAAACTCATTGGGGCTTCAAATGATATGATGAGAGACTGATATGGAAAAGGGGGCAACAATTGCTCCCTAAATTTAAGGTCCCCAAAAATTTTAGTTTGGGCCATGAAATTAAGTACTATTGCTCAATCCATCATTATAGTAAGAGAAAGTGGATTGGATGTCAATGTATGCCACTTTGGAGTTGGGACTAGATATACATTGGAGTATTAAAAACCTCTCTAATGGAATGTGCATTTTGAATGTCTTGCTGACGTGGATAGACATTATCTATTTTGAATGTCAACTTCTAGACGGTGCAATCCACAACTAGTCATCAATTATCTCCAAAATATATAGAAAAACAATAAAGTTTTAAAATAGAAATTGCAATCCACACATACCATTAGAGATGCTCTAATATTCATGTGATGACCCAAATTTTCGAAGTCGTCCCGTGACCCACGCCCTCCGCTCGCAAGCCTAGCAGCGCTTGTCACGTCACCAGATACGTCAATTCTACTACCACGTCCTCAACTCTGTGAAGTGACGCTCCGTTTAACTAATCCTACTATATTGAATTGTTTAATTCTCCTAAAAATCTAGCAGGTTAGTTAATAATAATAGCGAAAGCCTTTAATGCGTATATTATGAGAATTTATTAAACCTAAGTAGTGGAAAACCCGAAAATAAACACCATTTATATAACTAAGACGAAGTAAACATTAATCCATATACTAAGTAATCCATATACATGTGATAAAGTTCTGAAGTTCCCAAAACCCAGCAAAATAATATATACATACATATTAGGTAGTCAAAACACGAGCTATCAGCAACAACGACCTCAGATATAGTCGCCTAGTACCTCTTTTCCCTTGCTCTTGCTCGTGCCAAGATCTGTGCTCAATTGCTCAACACATACAACAACAAGGCCAGTGAGTAAATTCCCAAGAAAAGTCTACACGATAATCATGAAAACAATAGTAACTTGCGAGACATGTGAATATGACCCTGGCAACAAGAATCATATTCCGGTGGCTGGCAGCAAACAACATTCACAGCAAACATACCGATCACACACAATGAATATAAAGTATCATTCAAGTAATTCGGTTCAACGACAATATCAAATAAAACTAGATAGAGGTGTGACGGAGTCTAACAAATTAAATCATACTTCGTAGATTCGGATGCCCCGACTGAGCACATCAAGCCTAAACCACACCCGAACTACTAACGGTGACTGGAACACATCACAACCCACCGGACATGTGCACCCCACTACTCGGGTAGTTATTCACCGGCTGCGCCAAGTACACGCACTACAATTTAGCCTGCTCAATTCCGTACCATGACCATCTCGATTAATCTCCGATCATGTGAACAAATCAAACACCGACCAACACATGATCACAGTGCATATGCATGGCAACCAATTAAGCAAGCAAAACGATAATAAATAAATGAATAAACACTCGTTTAACAAGGACAAACCATGCATGAATTAAAGTGTAACATTCTCAAGGGTTTTACACACCTGTAAACACACACTCCGACTTCCCGGATCCGTCAATCCAACCCGCCTAGTTCCCCGGTGCCCGAACTATGGTCCTTTAGTCCCTGAAGTCATTTATGATGTTTTTAAGTCAATTAAGGGTTTCGTATGTTAACTAGGCCTAAAATCTCGTGAACAACTTGTTGGAAAATTTCAGTTTTGGGTCCCCAACGCGCTGGACAATTCTTCGTTACTGTTCATCGTCTTCCCCACTGTCCAGCGCGCTGGGTAGTTCCCTGCTCAGAATTCTGGGATTTCTGGGTACCCAGACTACCCAATTATGCCCCGAACACTCCCAAACTACCAATCGCATCAAAACCATTGATTAAACACCAATTAAAAACAAATTAAACCCAAAACAGAGGATCTAAACATGCATAGCCATAAACCCAAAATTCATCAATTTGTCTCCAAACCTCACAAATTCTAATCAAATCGGTATAATTCCTCATGATAGCCCTCATAACCATAAAAAAACAACAGTAAATTTATCCAAAAGCCAAAATCACCAACAACACCCATTTTAATGAACTTTCATGAGAAAGAGAGTTGGATTACCTCAAATCTTGTGTTTAACTCCTCAAATCTCCTCTCCAAAGCTCGAATTCATTTTCTCCAGTATCAATTTCGTCTCATAAAGCCACCAGAATTTATCAAAATGGTTTGAGAAGGATGTGATTTGCATGTTGGCACTCATCGTTAGGTTTTTATAGTTGTGATTCTAATCTAATGTGTGCACGTATCCCGAGGCTAATCTAAAGGCTCCTGAGTAGCTTGTGTCACCTAACTTCTGAACACCTTATCATAACACCCATTACCTTGGATAATCCTGTTGTGCATCTCGAGAATCATCTTATGCTTCCTAATTTTTTCCTACCCATACTATAGGATTTTAATTAATCTATTGATTTACTTTTCAACTTTAAGCTAGGCCACCTAATAATTCATAAAATCATTTGTGAGGTCACACTAACTCTCAACTACCCGGCAACCCATGTCCCGTACCCTGGCTATCCAGTATCCGGTCCCCGATACACACTTTGGGACATATATCCGACTCGTAGCCTTCCTCGATATCAATGTTCACACATGCGATGTTTATATACATAATAATAATTAATACATTCAACATTGCAATACTAGACATCACACCATGCACAAATATCATAAATATAACCTAGGTTCCCACATCTGAGTCACTCAGCTGTCCACGCAACGCCCGAATTAACCTGTAATTCACATGATTAACACTAATTCTGATTAAATTAATTTGGCCGGTACAATTCACAATCGATGATACCCTACTAAGTACTAATCTACTATAATTATGGTTTTGCAAGCAATGGCACGGTTACTGATTTTTTTTGAAGTAAAATAGAAATTTCATTAATCATGATAGCTCAATACATTCAGTAAAATATGACGAGACATAGAATCAATTACCTTAATAAATGCATATTGATTAGCTAATCCTAATTGTTCATCAGAATATTCAACTGTCATAGAATTAATTTTGAGAAACTGTGACTGTAACAATATAACAGTTTGATAATCAGACTAATCAGTGGTTGTTCTCTTGACAAACGTTTGGAACACAACAATACACAAACATATTAACACCAAAAACAACAAAAAAAATCTAACAAGGGAAGACAAACACAAACTTCTAACATTAGAAGACAAATACTTATTTAAAAAGATAACATAATAAAACTATCAAACTAGCAATTGTAAGCGCAGATCCACGCATAAACAATAGAAGTGGAGATGGACTTAAATGATGACAGATGCACACATGGAGGGGGAACAAGTGGTGACGCCAATGATGAATTTGATAACTGTTGCAGGATTGAAACTCTCAGATCTGAATAGATCTGCATTTTATTGAAGAAAATGCATGTGGTAAACACTCTTATTGGAACCACCGTTGATCAAATAGAAGATCGATGGTGGTTCACGTTAGAATCACAAAGAAAATCAAAAGAAAAAAAATTGAGATTTAGGGTTTGGAGGAGGCGGCCCACATAGACTTTTTTTTTTTTTTTTTTTTTTTTTTTTTTTTTTTTTTTTTTTTTAATACGGTAGTTTAACTTCACCTCAAAAACTGTTTTATGAGCTATATGACTACGAAGTCGAAAAGTGTTAACCAATTAGGTGGCCCAATGGTTTGGTATGAAATTTGAAAGTGAGAGGTCATGAGTTCAAACCTTGGTCGGTGGAAAAGTTGTTTCATTCCTATAAAAAAAAGTCAGAAAAAAGTGCTCTATCATGCCTATTTAAAACCTTGACATACGTAAAGCAATCAAAGTCTCTTAGGTGAGATGCTAAAGACATCAAATGCCAAAAAGCAAGACATCGAAGATCGTGGTTCGATTCTCACTAAAGTCAAAAAAAAAAAAAAAAAAAATACATGCGTAAAGCAATCCATCATCTTTTTGGTATATCACTCGATATCCTTAAAAGAAAATTTGTACTCAGGCTCGAACTTGAGACCACTAGTTAAAGCTGATGCAACTTGAGCCATCACGCCAAACCCCCCCTTCCCCTTGGGTTAGCCATCCATCTTCACTGCTGTCTTTGGGTATCATATACGAATCTTCCATTTTACATTCTATACTAACACCCAAAAAATTTACACGGTCTTTGTTTGGTTCGCTCTAGACGGCAACCACTGCTCCAACATTTGTCCAAGCAACGGATCTTACGAGGTCTCACTTCACACAGTTACTACATTCATAATTCATATATATAATATCTCACGTTGAAACCTTAGCATTACTAGCTTCTCCAACAATGGCCACTGATCAGCTTGGATGGCTTCAAAGCCTAGACCAAAAACTAGAGAGAAGTGGATTTAGCGCACGCACTGGCATTTACCACTCGCTCCACCAACTCGGCCACGACCACCAAATCCCAACACAAACCAATCTCAACATTGCCACATATGTGCTGTCTCACTTCCCCGGCACGGCCGCTGAGTCCCGACTCGCTCTCATCGACTCTATCACTGATTCCCGACTCACCTACGCGCAGCTCCGCCTCTCCGTCCACTCCTTTGCTTCCGCCCTTCACCATGCGATCGGCATTCAAAAAGGCGATGTCGTCTTTGTGCTATCACCGAACTCTCTCTTGTATCCTATAATATGCCTCTCCGTGCTGTTTATCGGGGCTGTCCTCACCACAGCCAACCCGCTCAACACGAGACCCGAGATTGCGAAACAGGTCTATGACTCCAATGCAAAACTAATCATCTCCTCCCCCGAACAGGCTCACAAGTTTGAGTCTACTACTTTGCCAGTACTGATCACGACTCGGAGTGCTAGCCCAAATGATAATGTGGTAACGGTGGAGGAGTTGATCGAGGCGGGCGACCCTTTGGGGGTGCCGGAGGTGGAGGTGGAGGTGGAGGAGGGTGATACAGCGGCGGTGTTGTACTCATCGGGGACGACCGGGGTGAGCAAGGGAGTGGTGTTGACGCATGGAAATTTGGTGGCCGTGACAAGGCTATTGAGGTGGACTGTTGATGTGTCCTCGGCTAGGGAGGACGTGTTCTTGTGCTTTATACCCATGTTTCATGTGTATGGGCTAGCTTTCTTTGGATTGGGTTTGTTCTCTGTAGGAGTCACTGTTGTTGTGATGCCTAAGTTCGACTTCAAAGCCATGCTTCAGGTGGTGGAGAGATGTAAAGTGAATAACATGCCCGGCGTTCCTCCGTTGTTGCTCGGGCTGGTGAAGACGGAGAACGACCGCAACTTGTCGTCGCTGAAGAGAGTGGGATCAGGTATGTATGTTCAAGCCTCTTAGTGTATGACTTTGAGTTATAAAATGACAATGAGATGAAACTATACCTGACATCAGGGGCTGCACCGTTGAGTAAAGAGGTGGCAGCCAAGTTCAGGGAGAAGTATCCATGGGTGGAGCTGAGAGAGGGATATGGGCTGACGGAGACTAGCGGAGCGACAAGCTATTTTGTGTCGGACGATGATGCGAAGGCGCATCATGGATCGGTAGGGCAATTGCTACCAGGCATTTGTGCCAAAGTTGTGGATGCAGAGACAGGGGAGGCACTGCCTCCAAATAGGAAAGGAGAGCTGTGGCTGAAGAGTCCAACTGTTATGAAGTGTTACTTGGGGAACAAAGAGGCAACTGCTGCGACAATCGACAAAGAAGGATGGTTGCGCACCGGGGATCTCTGTTATATTGATGGAGACGGGTTTATTTACATCGTCGATCGGATCAAGGAACTAATTAAGCATAATGGGTACCAAGTAGCTCCAGCTGAACTTGAAGCACTGCTCTTGAGCCATACAAAGATACTCGACGCCGCAGTCGTACCGTGAGTTTCGACTGACTTCATTATCTTCAGAGAGGAGAGTAAGTCACTGGGTTGAACATGAACATCACTAATTTCTCATGAGAACTATTGATTTGATAACAGGGTTCCAGATGAGGAGACAGGACAGATACCTATGGCTTTTGTGGTGAGAGCAGCTAATTCTGAACTCACTGAAGAACAAGTAATTGATTTTGTAGCGAGTCAGGTAGTAATTGCTGGTAATTTCATGCATGTAGCTTAAATAAAATGAGAAAGAGAACTTACAGAACTGTGGAAATAATCATATCAAACTTGCTCTTCAGGTGGCACCGTACAAGAAAGTGAGGAGGGTAAGCTTCATCGACGCCATTCCACGATCAGCTGCAGGAAAAATCTTAAGAAAAGAACTGCTTAGCCAGACGCAGAGTCTTGCGTCAAAGTTATAACAAGTCTGCATCACCGCGTATTGTGCTTTTGTTTAGTAGTAAGAGTAACAAAAGAATGTTCAATCTTGTATACGCAAAATATCAAGTCAGAAAATGAGATCTCCTAGACTGAGCTTTAATCAGATGTTCTTACTGGGAATATTTTTCTTGCAGTAACAAATCATGAAGCTTTTCTCTATTTTATTTCCTTTTTGCTCTCTATAATATAAACCAACTAACCTGCAAATATTTAGAAAAGTGAACAGAAGATCAACAGATTTTGCAAAAGAAACATGCGCAGTACGGCCAATAAAACTAAAGATATACAGCTTGTTTCAAGCTTCAAATTCAAATGGATGGAATTCATGTACCAAATCAACAAAAAATGAATTTAATTTTGACCAGAAACTAATGCAATAGGTAAACAACAGTACAATACAGAAGCACAGGTAATCTCCTCATCTAATGAATTCACAACCTCGGTGTGCCACTAGAAGTTCCGGATGTTTTCTCCTGCTTCATTAACAATGGCAGACAATTTTTCATCCTATGATTTCGTCCATGTGCATTATGTTAACCAATGCCTTAGGAGCAAGTTCTCTTAACGAGCATTTCATTTTACTTCAACCAAAACCAAGTTGATTATATTCCAATCTAGGTTCACGTGCCTGCTAAAAAAATTGTTGACGCGGTTCAACTCTTTCTTTTTCATACCGCAATCGTATAAAATTTTATGTGTCGGGTGTGCCACCAAGCCACCTCCAAGCAGTACCTCCTCCTGAACTTTGCCTCTTGGTAGCTCGGTCTGGGTGAAACTCCGTAGATTTCTGGCTTCGAAGTGTCTGCAACTCGTCTTCTATAGACTGATGTGAGCCCAGGATTTTACTCAGTTCTGTAATTTGAGCCTATAGGAGAACAAAAGCCCAATAAATCTGTCACTTGCATTCTACGTAAAAGAGAAATAGAAAGAGGAAAAAACACGCACATGCAACCATGCACTCATATAACTAAAACATGGTAGGAACCGAGACCCCGAATCAAAGAAAAAAAAGTCCACAATGTAAAACAGAAAAGGAAATAACCTCAAGTTTGAAGCATCTGGACTCCTCAGCTGTCAGTTGACTTCTGACTGAGAAAAGTTCCTTCAAGAAATTAGGTGCAAAAATGAGAAACTCCATCATGCAACATCCATCCTCGTCCAAATCAAAGCGGCAGAAGCATACCTTAGACAATTCTACATGGGTTTTGTTCATCTCATCAAGCTTTTCCCTGATCCTAGAATTCTCCTCTCTGGCTTCATTAACTGACATCTCCAAATTTTTTCTCTCTGCCATAATTGTTTTTATGTCATTTTCAAGGCCTTGAGAAAGGTTTTCAGTTTGGAACCTGTCAGTAGTTACATCCTCCTTAACATCAAAATTTGACCTTATTTCACCGGTTCTGGTCAACGCAAATGCAGCAGAAACAGATGCCGCAGCTGCAGCTGCTGCTGGTGATAGAAAAATCTTGGGTCTTGACATGTCTTGAGGTTTGAGCCTCAAGACAAATACCTAAGTTTGAATTTCAGAACAAAGTACAGCACGATATAAATATTTTAGAGTAAGAATATAGCGACAAAAAAATGAACCAGATGAAAATAATGGTTTCTGCCAGAGCATATGGACAATGTATACTGATCGGCAAGCGAAGGCTCAAAATGGACAGAAAGACAGTTGGAACTGCAAATTGAAAAGAGAACCAAAAGAGCTGTAACTATCAAAACAAGCCAACGGCGATATAATCCAAATAACAAAGAATCCCAGACCCAACACCTACGACACAAGGAAGCTCTATACCATGTCAAAAACCATTGAGCGCAAAAGCTACATTTTTTTAATTTTATTATTATTATTATTATTTTTAATAAGAAAAGCTACATCTATCATATAATACCCCTCCTAAAAACGATATCAAGCTAACATCATACCTCTCAACATATTCATCGCAGAAAAAATAAGCATAGAAACTTCTATTTAAGGCAAAACCAAAATACTCAAGAACGTATCGAGAGACTGAAAGGCCAAGAGTCAACATTGGAGATTCAGAAGTAATTGATATTTCAGATAGAACATTGACATAAGGTTAAATTGTAGATATTTTGCATGCAAAAATGTGTAACATCTCACGCGTAACAAAATACATACAAAAGTATTTAACGATTCAATGGCAATCCAAAATATTTGAACTAAAAAAGGAGAATATAAATATACCTCATTGGTATATTTCCCATAGTATCCTCCGAAGGAAACCAAAACGCTGTCACCATTTACCAATGATGCTGAGTTAAGGCTGAGTCCCTGCAAATCATCCACTTTCAAAAGTTATATTTTCTATGCTTGCCAACATCCAAAATTATAAAATACACACATGATGTTGTAAACACCAAAAACGAGGTGCATGACTCAAGAAACGGAAAAGCAACCAGCAGAACTCCCAAAAGCCAAAGCCTAGTTCTAGGAATGAAGCTAGAGAAAGCTACCTCACTGACAAGTGGACCTCTTTTATTTACACTAGTCAACACTGACAAAACAAGCTTAGACATGTTCAACACCAGTGTTTCTGATGAACCTGTGGACAAGAATCCAGTCTTTAATTCATATTTAGATATAATAATTGAAAGCAAACTTGCAAGCAAATCAAAGGCATATTTTACCAAAATAATTGCATCGACCATAATTCTACGTACCGCCTTTATTATCCCCACCACCAACAATATACCAATTTTCACCTATTGCAGAACTGGCATGACCTGCCCTTGGAGTCACCACAGCTCCCTGGACATGAGGGCGAGACCATTCCATCTGCAATGCAAGAACGGCGTGCAATGCAGAATATCAGAACATGTTATAAAATTGAAAACCTGCATAAGCTCATGTTAGAAATCCAGTAGTAAATATGGGTGTAAACTTAACATTCGGTAACTTAAGACAGATGACAATATGACTGGACTAATTAGAATTCTACCATGTAATTGCAAACCATAGGTCCTGGAACTCAATTTAACTCAGGAAAGGCAGCTACATGAGACCTTAAACATTTATCTTTTTTTTCCACTCTATTTATATGTGATTCACAATATAGTGAAAGTTTACAATCCATGTAGCTGACCACAACTGATTTGGAATTGAGAGTTTGTAGTTGTTATTAATTCATATTACAATATGTGTCCAAGGCAAAACATATTTCTTGGTCCTTGAACCTTGAGTCTTTTATGATTTTGGTCCCTGAACTTTCATTAGTGTATATTTGGTCCCTGAACTTTCATTGTTGTACATTTGGTCCCTGAACTTTTGAGTTTTTATGCTTTTGGTCCTTAAACTTTTAGTTTTTTATGTTTTTTTGGGGAAATTAAGTTTATTTTTCAGCTTTTGTTGGTTGATGTGAGTCGACTAGTTCAGTAATATAAATCACTTTATTCTTCTTGACTAGTGATGTAATACTTTTGTTACCTACGTCGATAAAATTTAACACTTTAAATAGTGGAAGGACTAAATGTAGATCTTTGTGAAAGTTAAAGGAGCAAATGTGTAGTAATAAAAGTTCAGGGACCAAAAGCATAAAACACAAAGTTCAGGGACCAAATGATGGGTTTTACCTATTTCCAATTTACCTATCCAACTTTAGGCATATCTCTTCAACTGTTACTACTAATTATCATTGAGTCCCAAGAAGATGAAAGTCTACAGGTCATTATAACCAATTACTCTAATCCATTCGTAAGGTGCTGCAACTCCTATCATTTCTCCAACATATTCAATCCTGACTTCATTTGTAAGAGCTCTATGCTTGATAAAATACAATTGAAATATATGAAGTGTTAGTTTGAAGATACTAAGAAAATATACAAAGAAACATTCAGATTCTTGAGACGGAAGAGCATGTCAAGGATAACAAAGAATTCGAAAACCATACCCATTGTACCCAAATATACAGTAGAAAATTATGGAAAGAACAGTAATTGAAGTTGGGCGAGTTAATAATTTTAATAAGAAACGGGTAGACCAAAGAGGACACTTACAGTATCTAAATCCAGTATATGAATATCACTAAAACAGGTAGAATGTGCAGAACCACCAAAAATTATTAGGTAGCGTTCTGCGTGCACTGTGGCTGTGTGATCAAATCTTGGTTCAGGAGGGGTCTGCCTGAGAAACCAAAACAGAAAGATTAGCAACCAATTTGAAATAATACAGAGAAATTGCTAACGAACAGAAGAATACCCTTACAATGTTCCTATTTCATTCCATCTCATGGTTTCCAGATCAAAAAAATGGACATCATTTAGCAGCTTCCTGCTACGGCTTTCTCCACCAAACATTAACAATCCAGAGCCAACTAATGTTACTGATTGCCCACCTCGAGCTATCTGAAATACCACAGGAACAACATCAAGATTTTCCATAAATCACAGCTTCATTTTTAACTTCAGTTCCATTCTGCGGAATTGCTACTCATTTATGAAATTACCGGAGCTGGTCCCAATGTCTTTATGATAGAACAGCAGTAAGATTCTAAATCGACAACTCGAACTGCACAAAATTAAGGCAGATGGCATAAGAGCAAAATCAAATCATTTCTGACACTAATAAAAATAGCATTAATAGAATAAAACCTGTCACTGAATTACAAGGTTCCTTTGAATAACCACCAACAAGAATGAGTTTATTTTCCCAACTGATCTGAAAACATAGTTGATAAGAAAGCAACAAAAGAACAAATGAAAAGATCATCCACACAGTACACAAAAGAAATAGATGCTGTGTAATAAAAGTTGCATGCATCAACAAGCAAGAAATTATTACCACACTGCAACCCGAGGCAGCAGGGAAGACTTCCTCAAGCCTATTCTCCCCATCTGACTCAGAATTTGGATCGACATTTAATTTCACAGTAGACCATGCCAAAGTTTTAAGATCTAAAACCTGCAGAAACAGCAAAGTTTAAAGACACACACAAGAACATGCATTACCATTAGAAAATGATAGGCTTATTTCCCACCTGAATATCAGCTAAGTTTCGACCATTACGACTTCCTCCGACAACATACAGCTTTCCTTTAGCCACTACACTTCCATGCTGTGACAATAAACAACAAAATGGCAGTCAGAACAAAGTGGGAAAAAACTAGGGGTCATTCAAAGTTCCATGACAAAATGATCCTATTATAAAGTTGCGGGAAATTGCTAAGATTCAAATCTGATTCTTATTTTCAAGTCATGTTACGATAGCTCTATGATTAGGATCTGGGTATCGGCTATTCAGTAATGAATCTTATCATTTTTTGTGTGAAGAACCAAGCAACATTCCGGCTCAAACTGACCATATCACATCATCAAAAATTTTATTTTCAACGAAAAGGGAGCTGAAGGTAATCAAGAATCAATCTTTATGTAGCAATCATCAAGTTTTGAAGTGAAAACAATACCTGGTAGCGAGCAGATGGGCGAGAACCAGACACGGGGAGCGCCACCCATGTATCATAAGGCAATGCCGATATCCACTCATTGACATCGGTTACTTCCCCAATCTTGGCAGCTTCCATACTGGCTTTTGGAAGCTCCAATCAAACAGAAATACACAACAAAACCTATCTCCAACAAGAGAGTGTCATAAACTTATCAACATATCCTACAAAATGACAAACAAAATTCTCTAACAGATCAACAAACCTAAAACCCCATCTACCCAAGCCTCCACTAATTGCGAAACCCACGAATTTCGTCATGAAATTCTAATAAGTGCTAATAAAGAAACCAACTTTCTAGTGGGGGCATTAGTAGACCTCCAAAGACAGCTACCAATGCCCTCACTGGAAACCTCGACTCAACATAAACTGAAGACATTTGACGAGGTAGGGGTAGAGACCGAAGCCAACTTGTGACGCCTTAATTAGAAGGGACTTAAATGGCACACCATCAATTGCACTAAATCGAGCACAATGGAAGAGTTTCGTCTATGTTCTTGTTGTTGCTGATAAAGAAACCCTAATTTTGTGAAATTGTGAGATCTACGTCTCTTCCATTACAGAATTTTGGGGTTTATTCCATCATTTAAGCAAATCAACAAGTGAGTACCATCAAAAGATCAATTGATTCACCAATTAACAACAACACATCTCCATTTCTTGCCTCACCAATCAAACACGACTAGGGTTCCAGTCGTAAACACAATTCAGTTCACCAGATCGACAAGATCACAGAAAGGAATTCGAAATCTGATCGAGTGAAGCAGTGATTGACTCCACCGGATCAGTGAAACTCAAAACCTAGCAATGTAATGGAGAGCGAGATCGAGAGTTCTCACCAGAGATTCAATGGCGACGGAGCGATCGCAACTGTTGAGAATGGACGCGCTTTCGTTCGTCTCGCTCAGGTGAGGCGACGCAGTTGATTCTTGTTCATGAACAATGAGCGCCTCGAGATCTGCTCCGGGATTTAAATTTCAGAGGGGCTGCTGTCTAATTAAAGGGATTCTTTGACACTCGTGTTGTAGTAACAAAATTTTTTATTGATAAAGCAACCCTTGACCTTGACTTATTTTTCTTCTTGGCATGTCACGTGAGTCCGACTTCAATTAATTTGGACCGAGGCTATGTTATTGTTATTGTTATTGTTATTGTATTGTTGACACGATGTCATGTGAAAGGAACAATTTTTGGACAAACTTTACTGGTTATAATAGCCAGACTCATTACATATTAAGTGAGTTTGGAGACTAAACAAACCCAACATAATTATAAGAATCCATAATATATTAGAATAATTATAGTATTCTACCAAGATTCATAATCGACTTTAAGTTGTTTTAACTATGTTTTTTTTTTTATATATTATAAAAAGTTATTTATTTGACATTGAATATAAAATATATTGCACACTAACGCATGTGCTTGTGTTACTTAAAATAAACAAATACCGTGTGCGTGCCTGAAAACACGTATAGATGTTTATTACGAGGCTCATCCGATGCACGTCAAATTACAATAACATACCATTTTTCCAAATGTCACAACTATATATGTACATATAATAAGGGGTTTCAAAAAAAAAAATGTACGTATATATATTTTTTTGGACGGAGTCGATAATTTTATTCAATGAGGAATGTCTTGGAGTACATATGTACATATATATAATAAGTCGCGAATTGTATGAGCAAATAAAGATCGTGGCCTGCTATATTTCTCTACATAAATGGCGCACCAGTAGCTCCCGTGAAGCCAATTTATGAGGCCAGTATAAGAAAATAAAAATCACATCAATCCACCCAACTCGTGATCAAGCAATGCCACCAATACCACCTCCAATGCTAATGCAACTTCTGTTCTTCCTTCTATTTTCCCAGTACTTCGTCTCAGGTAAACCAATCGATCAATCAATATGATACATATAATTCGCTTTATGTAATTTAAGGAGTTTAAATTAGTTTTTCATGTTAATTTCAGGGACTAACACTAATGGTGGAACCAATGCAACAACTTTTACATTCCGAAACCATTGCTCCTACACAATATGGCCAGCCACTTTGAGTGGTGCGGGTTCACCGCTGCTGCCTGAGTCGGGGTTTGAGCTCAAACCCAATGGGTCAATTTCTCTTGACGTATCTGCGCCGTGGTCGGGCCGGTTTTGGGCCCGAACCGTATGTTCAGTAAATAACTCATCATCGGCTTCTGGTGGGCGGTTCGAGTGTAGCACCGGAGACTGTGGGTCGGGTCGAGTCGAGTGCAATGGGTCAGGTGGAGCCCCGCCCGCCACACTGGTCGAGCTTACACTGGACGGGTATGGTGGTTTGGATTTCTACGACATTAGCCTTGTTGATGGCTTCAATTTACCCATTTCTATTGATGTGCAAGGTATTTTAAATTTGTTAATGATTTTTTCTTATTTTTTTCTTTTGTTTATTGATATGATGCATAATTTTCTAAAATCCTTGTTTGAAAAATTGTCACTTTCTTTTATTCTGTATATTTAATTTGATAAACACTTTTTTTTTTTTCTCGAGGTAGATAAACACTTTTCAAGTGTCTTACAAAAAGAAATTAAAATTTTTTATTTTTTTATAAAAACTCGACATTTATTATAATAAAAGGTGTTTTTATTAACAAATAATATCATTTGGTCCCTGAACTTTCAAGCTTTTGTTGATTTAGTTATTAAACTTTCATGAATTCACTTTTGGTCATTGAACTTTAATTCTCTACTTTTGATCATTATGTTAAGTTTAGAGAGTAACAGATATTAACAAAACGATTTACAATTAATTTTTTAGCTAGGTTGATGAATTAGTTAACCACCCGTGAGTTGTTCGTGAAGCAGTTTATTAGCGACTGTTATTCTTTAGGTTTAACAAAAGGACTAAAAATAGAGGTAAATGAAAGTACAAAGATCAAAAATGATAAACACAACAATTAGTGTGCCATCCAAGCAATCGCAATTTTTTTGGATAAATACAACAAATAACATTTTTCTCATACAAATATTTTCTCACCACACAGGGTCTAAGAGCTGCAAATCGGTGAGCTGCGCAGCGGATGTAAACGCTTTGTGTCCAGCAGAGCTGAGTGTTGTTAGTGATTACAAGAGTGTGGTTGGGTGCAAGAGTGCATGTAAGGCTTTTAACGAGCCAAGATACTGTTGCACAGGAGCCTATTCGAGCCCCTCCACTTGCAATCCCACCAATTACTCCAATTTCTTCAAGAAGGCATGTCCTCAGGCTTATAGCTATGCTTATGATGACTCCACCAGCACTTTCACTTGTCCAACTGGGCTTAACTACCACATCACATTCTGCCCATGAGCACCTATATATATATATGTATCTCAAATCATCTGTATATTTATTTGCTAAAAGGGCTGAATATTATAATCTTCATTCTATGAAGAAATTAATTAAGATGACATAGTATAGATTGATTTGGGAGAGACATTGTATTGCTACTTGGCTTATTATCTAAGTAATTGAGTGCATTTGTTTGCAAAAAAAAAAAGTAATTAAGTGCATTTTATTATTTAATGAAAGTTGTGTTTTTGGCGAGTGATGGAACTTTATGAGATACCCTTTTATATAAAAGGCCTAATTGGTTAAAATATCATAATCTTTTATAACTTTTGTTATTTAAAAAAAAAAAAAAAAAAAAACTCCATAGCTAATTTTATTGCAAATCATTAGCCAGTATATCAACTAGGAACGGTGGTACAACACACCACTCGCTCTGACCAGACAAAGAACTAGTCTCCCTCGCCACTGTGTGAGTTGCTAAGTTTGCTGATCTTCACACATAAGAAACACAATAGGACTTCATATCCGTTAAAATATCAATGCAGTCGTTTATAATAGAACCAAAATATGAGTCATACATGGTCTTACTATCAATAGCTTGGACGACCAACCTAGCATCTACCTCAATGACTGCACTCGTAACCCCTCTCCTCTTCATCTAACTCATTGCTTATCGAACCCCTATTGCTTCTACTACTCGCGGCTTGACCACACCTTCCCACATCCCCCCCATAACTGCCATGAAACCACCCCCCTCATCCATCAGGACTGCCCCATATGATGTTGAGTTGCACTTAACCTTATCTTTCTCTTGTCTCCTCCATCTCTCCTGCTCCACCTGAGGACTCTCATTCAGTCGAGACACACGGGTATGTCGAGCTTTCTTCCATGCCAACAAGTGCGATTTAGCATAAGCTATAATTTGAGACGGTCATTGGCCTCCATTCTTCCATACTATTGCATTCCAATTATTTTAGATATTCCACGCCATAATCACCACTACCTCCATCACTGTTGTCGTGTGCTCCTCAAACATGTCTCCCACACATCAATCGAATGAGACTCGAACTTTCGGATTATGGACCATTCCTAGCTCAGTCCAGCACTGCGACACAACTTGGCAACCTATTAGAGCATGGAGGACATCCTCCATTTCCTCTCCACACACCTTACATTGCACATCCACTTGAACTCTTCTGCTATACAGATTCGTCAATGTCGGCAGCGTATTCCCCTCAGCTCTCTACAAAAAATTGAGGACTTTTGGTAAGACTTTCAGTCTCCATAGTTGAAACTAATAAAGAAAACTGCTAGTAGGAGTATTATGTCATCGACCCTATCAAAGCCCTATACCCGCTTCGATCACCGGCAACGGTGCCAAATTTGACGCGCGCCAAATGTGTCAAAGAAAATAAAATTACCTAAACCAACTATTTGCAGAATAGTGGCAAAGGATCGATCCCACAGATAATGGTTTTCTTTCTAAGGTCAAAAAATAATAAAAAGGAAATCAGGGGATTTAGAGAAAATGAGTTGATTACCTAATCTAAATATAAAAATAAATAAATAAAAACAATTAAAATAAAGTTTAAAACAATTAATAAAAATAACACCTAGGTCAAGGCATACAAGTTCGGTTCGATAAAAAGATTGAATTTGGTCGTTAACTTATGTCAAAAGATACAAATCAAATTATCCTAGTGTAGCTATAGACCCGGTGATGCAGTCAGTTCCTCTCACTTCCTAATCTGGATAGCCAAGGTATGACCGTTGACTACTTCCCTAACCAAACACGCAACCTGATCGTTAGTGCTCCAAATTTAGTTTAGATCCCTAAGGTACTTGACTAGTCCCAAAAGGGTCTAATCAATTAGTATGGTCAATTGTCACTAGTGTGGTCTTGTCGCACAAGGACGAGTGCTTATGAATCACTGACATGTAAATCAAGGTTTAAACTAGTGTTTAACCTCAATTGTTCAAACAATACCAAAGAAAATAAAATAATAATTAAAAGCTTGAAATTAAAATATATAAATCTCACAAATTCATTGAATATGCATAGTCGAACCTCCCTCGCAGTTTTGCTAGGCCATGGACTTAGTGTCTCATGGTTGAAGAAATAAAAATAACATAAAAGATAATAGAAAGAGAAGAGTGATTCCCTCAAAATACAGGATACCTCAAAAACAATCCCACAAGTCCCAATATATATAAGTATTTATGTAATGGTTGGAGTAATTTTTGCTTTGTTTGACCATTTTCATTATTAGTGGAGT
Source organism: Stephania japonica (assembly GCA_039657345.1). Classification (NCBI taxonomy): domain Eukaryota; kingdom Viridiplantae; phylum Streptophyta; class Magnoliopsida; order Ranunculales; family Menispermaceae; genus Stephania; species Stephania japonica. The sequence continues at coordinate 42,685,341 of CM077560.1, read as the reverse complement.
AATTTGAGCATCTAAAACTGTTCTGGGCATTTAGTGGAGTGATTTGCGCCTCTGAAACTGCTCTCATGATTTGTGGAGTGATTTGCGTCTTTAATAAGTCAACTTTCAATATGTATTTCGAGACAAATCCTCCGGTATCCGATCACTTCAAATAAATAGCTCATTTCATGCAATTTTTCGCCACGAATCAAACCGTGCACCTCAAAAGTCCTAAAAATGACAAATAGAGATAATTTGGCCCATATTTCGGAGAATTAACAATAGAAATACATAAATAAACTATATATAATATGCATAAATAATGACTTATCAAATACCCCCAAACTTAGGACTTTTCACGTCCCGAGCAAGGTGTAAATAACAAAACACAAATAAACTAGACTACTAATATAGATATGTACTAACTCAACTAACCCGATTCAAAAATTCATGGAGTCCCTTTGGTTTACATAGTCGTTAATCTAACAAGCCACCCAAGAAATTTCAGAGTTATGATATGTCAAGAACCGCAGCCTAAACACAACTAAGATCACACTTTCAAGACAAAGATGTAGTCAAGACAAAGACCATCAACTACTCATGGGTTTTCTTGGTCTATACATTAAAGCACATAAGTTTAAAATCCCACTTAATTTAGTGAAAACACTCAAGCTAAATCTTTTTTATTTGAGGAGTTTTCATAGACTTTCGTCTTTATTCATTCAATATATTCTCTATTTTTTTCTCCATATATTTTCAAGCAATATGATAAGTGTCAATTTAAGTATTAGTTAGTGTAGATTTATAGGTATTATGGACTATATTTATCCTATTTTATGGTGGTAAATGGTGGTTTTACGATTTGGTGGTCTAATGTAATATATAATTTAATAATGGATGTTTTTATAATGTGTCTCATTATTTACTTTTCATTTTTAGGTAAAACATAGTGCACGGTTGGATCTGGGGTGGAAAATACTCAAAATAGAGTATTTACTTGTAGCAATTGGATGCCGCAGGGTTTGTTTCGAAATGCACATGAAAAGGAGTCCAAATGCGCCACGTGTTCACTCCCGCAAAGTTTTTTGCGCAAACGCGCTCACGCCCTCCCTGCTACATGCCACGTGTCTCTCTTTGGTTAGTCCAACGCATCACACCATGTCTTTCCAGCCAACAGTCGATTGCCATATCAGCACTCCAATTTTCTCCACCAATCCAGCGTTACCATGTGTCCCGAAGTACAGAAAACGCCCAAATCCAGTTTCAATTGCACAAATTAGTCCAAATGGTCAAACAAAGCGCAAATCACTCCACGAAACGCCCAAAACGGACCTGGAGGCGCAAATCACTCCATTAATCATAAAATGGTCAAAAAGGCGCAAATCACTATGACCGTTACAAAAATACTTATATAAATTGGAGCTTGAGAGATTGTTTGAGGCATTCTCTATTCTTGAAAACTTATTTTTATTTTTATTTTTATTTTTATTTACTTCCACCATGAGACACTAAGTCCATGGCCTAGGCAAGACTGCGAGGGAGTTCGACCCCCATTATTAACAGGATTTGTGAGGCCTATTCAACTTATTATTTTGTTGTTCTTCTTTTATATTTTATTTCCTTTGGTATTATTTGAACAATTGAGGTTAAACACTAGTTTAAACTTTAATTTACATGCCAGTGAGTCGTAAGCATCCGTCCCTGTGCAATAAGACCACATTAGTGGCGGTCGATCATACTAATTGATTAGACCCTTTTAGGACCGGTTGAATACCATAAAAATCTAGGCTAAATCGGTAGCACTAGCAATCCGGTTGTCTAGGTGTAGTGCCTTTACAAATCAAAGTAATGCGACCAACGTGTTAAATCTGGAGCATTAACGATTAGGTTGCATGTTTGGTTAGCAAAGTAGTCAATGGTCGTACCTTGGCTATCAAAATTAGGAAGTGTGAGGAACCGAGTGAGTCACTGGGTCTATAGCTACACTAGAATATAATTAAATTGCATATTTTTTTTATAGATCTATGACCAAATCCATTCTTTTGTCGAACCGAACTCATATGTCTTGACCTAGGTATTTTATTTAATTGTTTGTAAAGTTATTTTCTTTTGTTTATTTAATTTCTTAATAATTTTATTATTTAATTGAATCTCTCTCTAAAACCCCTGATTTTCCTTTTTTGTATTTTATTTTCTTGCCTTAGAAAGATTACCAGTCTCAGTGGGATCGACCGTTTACCACTATTCTTAAAATAGTTGGTTCAGGTAATATAATATTTTGTTTGGCGCGTTCGGCGCGTGTCACAATACGATCCCTGCTTCATTTCCTATGGACCGATTTTCTCACTTTTTCCCACTACAAGTTTCCTTGCTCTATTTCCTGTGGAAACTTGTAGGACTCTCAATACTAAGAAAACTCCTGTTAGCACTTCTCACTTTCACTATAATCAAGCAAATTCCCCAATGTGGGTTAAAATATTATCACTTACACAATTTTAATCGTCTGCCCATTTTGGTATCTAGCACAGGCTCAACCAACATACTAAGTCTTTAATCATGAAATCATAAGAATGTTGGGCTACGCCTTGATTGAATGTTTCTCCTAATTTCTCATAAGTTTCAAGTCATCAGGCAACCATAAAGTACTCATCTATAACCAAAGGCATGAAACAAAATCTCAGGTGACTCTAGACAATATTAACTACACTGAAAACATGCATTAATGTATATCAACTCCTAGTGAAATGAGAAAGTGAGATATGGAGGGAAAATAAATGGAAGAAATGAGTGAACAATAGATATCAAACACCACCAATACCATTCGACAACCGCATATAATTGAAAAAATTTAAACGATCTCACCTGCGCTCTTTCGCATAGAAAACCATCCAACTCAATCCACAAGTCTTAAAGTACCCCCAAACTTATTCTGAACCTTGTCCTCAAGGTTCAAAACAAGTTAGGAAGCACACATGAACACACAAAAGATGATAAAAGATCATGATAGATATAGAAGCAAGGAAATGATAGAAGATCATGCATAAGATTGACACTAATCCTAAATCTACGAACGAAAAAAGATGAGTAACTTTACCATATCTCAATGTGACTAACCGTATGTATAGAAAATTGAGGAGTCGTCAGAGCAATACTTGGCTCTTAAAATTCAGTGTGCTAGGCAGAGGTCGTAACACCTGTAAAAAGTCACAAGGAGATAATAGTAAGAATATCACATAAAATACTAAAATAAAATAAAAAAGGAAAGGGATAAAAGCTTGCAGTGCTCTAAATGCCTCAAGTGCTCATCAAATATAACACCTGCAAAAATCCAAGAGACCAAGTTAGGGTTTTATTAAACATAAAAAAAACTAAAACTAAACTAAAACATAAATATATGCAAGAAATAAAAAAAATTAAAGCAAAAATACAGTTGGGCTGCCTCCCAACGAATGCCTTTCTTTTAAGTCTTTGGCTAGACTTGCTATGATTCATCACGTGATGCCCTCTCCTTTGGAGATATCTACCACAAATGACGCATCAACATATTTGGGCAATGTAGCATGCATTCCCTCCTTCAGATCTAGGAGCTCATCCGGGACCTTTAACACAAAAGAATCTGTCAAACCATGGACAACCAACACAAAGGTGTCGACAGTGTTGAAAATTCGCGAATGCTCCTTTACATCCACCCTCTTGTAAGGTCTAACATATATGCATGAAAGGGTGGGTAGCTTCACCAACACCAGATGTTGGTCTTCCTTGCTCTCTTTTTGTGGCTCCTCCGGCCTTTCTGAAATGACTTCAATATCTTTCTCAACTTCATCATATGTGCTCTTTGCAATGGTAATGTCCGGCTCATGTAAAGAAACATCTAGTATTTCCTCTGGTTTGCTCAAATACTCATCCACAATTGAGAACTCATCAAACTCAACACTTTCTAATGTAGCAGCATTCATGGTCTCCTCTGAATCAGAAATTGGTTGCGAGATAACTTTTTCAAATCCTTCAAATGCTCAAGTATTAGAGTAACTTGAGTTTCTGAATTTTGCAAATTTGGGATTGTATGTTGCATATCCTCTTGCAAGGGCTGTTGAGTGGTGCTTTGAGAAAGCGAATCTGATATCATATCTTTCTCAATGTCTACAATGGTTCTCCATTCCCGTTGATGACTTTGTTGAAAAGGCAATTCACTGAAGATTAAGTCATTCATCATGTCTCGTATAGACTTCTTTTCATGTTGAGGAATTTGTGGACTTCACCTATACATATTGCAGTCGGGTTATGGTGATGCATAGCTGGAACCATAATGATTCATATACTTCGGATAGTAAGGACAAGCATATGTAGGATGAATGTACTCTCCACATTTCCCACAAATTCATATACCCCGCCCTGTTGCACAAAAAATTGCGAGTTAGAAAATTGATGTCCATTATGTGACATACCTATCCCATTCACACCATAATATTATGAGTCTTCAAATCGACCATAATTGTGTGGGTGGTAGGAGGCCATTATGGAATCACTTGCAAAAATGTTAGAAACAAGGGACTAGATACAAAGTAAAAAAATAAAATACAAAAATACAAAAAAAAAAACGAAAGAAAGAAAAAAAAAACCAATCCCTGGTAATGGCTCCAAAATTTGACACGCGCCGAACGCGTCAAACAAAATATTATATTACCTAAACCAACTATTTTCAAAATAGTGGTAAAGGGTCGATCCCACATAGACTGGTAATCTTTCTAAGGCAAGAAAATAAAATACAAAAAAGGAAAATCAGGGGTTTTAGAGAGAGATTCAATTAAATAATATAATTATTAAGAAATTAAATAAACAAAAGAAAATAACTTTACAAACAATTAAATAAAATACTTAGGTCAAGACATACGAGTTCGGTTTGACAAAAGATTGATTTGGTCATAGATCCATACAAAATATGCAATTAAATTATATTCTAGTGTAGTTATAGACATGGTGACGCACTCGGTTCCTCGAACTTCCTAATTTTGATAGCCAAAGTACGACTATTGACTATTTTCCTAACCAAACACGCAACCTGATCGCTAGTGCTCCAGATTTAACGCGTTGGTCGCATTATCTCGATTCGTGAAGGCACTACGCCTAGACAACTGGATCACTAATGCTCCCAATTTAGCCTAGATCCCTAAGGTACTTTACCGGTCCTAAAAGGGTCTAATCAATTAATAGGGTCAATTGCTACTAGTGTGGTCTTGTCGCACAAGGACAAGTGCTTACGACTCACTAGCATGTAAATCAAGGTTTAAACTAGTGTTTAACCTCAATTATTCAAACAATACCAAAGAAAATAAAATAATAATGAGAAGCTTGAATTAAAATATATAAATCTCATAAATCCATTAAATATGCACAGTCGAACCTCCCTCGCAGTCTTGCCTAGGCCATGGACTTAGTATCTCATAGTTGAATAAATAAAAATAAAATAAAAGAGAATAGAAAGAGAAGAGTGATTCCCTCAAAATACAGGATACCTCCAAAACAGTCCATCAAGTCCCAATATATAGAAGTATTTTTGTAACAGTTGGAGTGATTTTCATTTTGTTTGACCATTTTCATTATTAGTGGAGTAATTTGCGTATCTGAAACTATTCTAGGCATTTAGTAGAGTGATTTGCGCCTCTGAAACTGCTCTCATGATTTGTGGATTGATTTGCGCCTTCAATAAGTTAACTTTCAATGTGTATTTTGAGACAAATCCTCCGGTATCCGATCACTTCAAATAAATAGTCCATTTCATGCAGTTTTTCACCACGAATCTAACTGCTCACCCCAAAAGTCCTGAAAATGACAAATAGAGATAATTGGGCCCATATTTCGGAGAATCAACAATAGAAATACATAAATAAACTATATATAATAAGCATAAATAACAACTTATCAAGGAGTATTATATGTCACCGACCCTATCAAAGCCCTATACCCGCTTCGCACCAAGTAGATTCCCTTAGGATCACCATGCCACATTCATTCATCATCGACTAGCCAAGTACTTAAAGGTATTGCTTGAATAAGAGCATGATCCCTTGTAACGACCCGAAAATTTGGTTATTTGTGGATGATAATGCATGTATTAGTATATTAGTATTTTACGGGTCTCGAGCCGTTTGGGCTATGTTTCAATTGAGTGAGGTGTCGCCTAGTTAAACGGGGGTTTCGGGAACCGTTTTAGTGGGCATTATTAATAAACAAAGTCAAATAAAATATATGATCTAAGTTGAGAAAATACAAGGTTAACAATAAAGTATAACTTAGACAAGAGGGAATTTATTTGAATCCCAAGAGTGGGACCGCCTCGGGAAGCGTGTCGAATGCGGGACACGGTGCCCCGAGTAGGCGAGAAGTTGTGTAACTTTATTGGTAATTTATTAAATATGGACTTGTAAAAGGGACCTAAACCACTCATTTTTTATATAAGTCCATAACAAGTCTCAATTGGTGTGTGTATGGGTTGTGTAAAACCCAAAGAAAGTTTAATATGATCAGCACAACCTAAAATCCGAATACATACATAAAATGAGGGGAATAGCTCATATATACCTAAGTCCAATAAGTGTCCACCTATTAAGCACACTTAGGTGAATATAGGCTTGATGCATGGATCCAACAAGAACCCAACCAGACTATAAAGAACATCAATGATGGGATGAGTTCCATTAATTGAATGAATTGAAACAAAGTTTAGGAGAATTATTCTAAAACTAAATACTAATCCTAAACCAATCTTCGGGACTTAAATCGTTGTCAGGTAGTCGAGATACACGGAAGCGCGTTAAAGTCTCGGAGTGAGTACCGGTCACGCTAGATCGTAAGTACATGCATGCCTTGTGTGTATGTACGTTAGTAGACCAAGAAAGAAAATAACATGTGATTTATACATCCTCTATTTATTGCTATTGTTGCATTGATCCTTTGCTTGATATTCTATTCCGTTTCCTTGGTTGTATGTTCTTGGCATGAGTGTGTGTCTCGAAGGTATCATGTGGTCCCGCACTAGCCGGGACAACGAGGGTGCCCTCTCGCGGGGGTAACCGACCACCCCTAGTGATGTGTGTGTCGGGTACTTGGATTCGAGAGGTGTTGCGATGCCTCTCGAGTTTCACGCCGCGCTAGTGTTGCGACATTGCCCGGGAGATCTTGCGAGATCTTTGCCGTATTGCTGTGAAATTAGACCACTCATGGGCCTCTTTTGAATCTTAGAACATGCAAAATATCGATTGTTTATCTTTCGGTCTCTTTATCATGCATTTGATTTATTTACTTTCCGCTTATTTCCTTTCCGCATGATACTTAGACTGCTTTTCTTGTTAAAATCATAAATACTGTTACATTCTTCTGGTACTACTAGCAATTTTATTCAGTTACTCACCGTCTAGTTTGTGACGGTGGGTGCAGATAGAGTGGAGAGCAGCAAGGGCAAAGGGCTCTGCCTAGGCGATATACTTTGAGGAGTTGCAGGATATCTGAGAGACTTTACATTAGGTGATTACATTTTGTTTGTTGAGGTGTATATCGTTTTATACCTATTTTGTTGGGATTATTGAACTTGGTATATCTTTTATGAGACTGGTATCATGTATATATGCCTATCGAATTGTACATGAATACCCGGGGTTTTCCACATTTATAGAATTCCTAATTTGATTGAGTTATTTCCCTTTATTATAATTGTTTTAGTCTTCCGCTGTGTATAAATGCAATAACTCTTTCATAAACCGCTAAATTGAGTAAATATGAGGTTTGACTAGACTCGTCAGGTTGCCGAGTGATAACTCGGGGCTTGAACGGGTCTAGGCCGGGCGTACCCAATTGCACGAGGAAATTGGGGCCGTCACATCCCTCTCAGTAAATAGATTCCTGAGAATGCCGTCATCCCACTTTTTTTTATCAACACATAATAGAGAAACAACTTTCTCATTCTCCAGTTCAACAAGGGCCCTCGATTGAATCCTCCCATTTGATGGACAAGGCAGCCAAGGGTCTTTATAAATGTGAATCTTTCGGCCATCTCCTAATTTCCATTGACATTCCTCTACGAAATTTTTATGTGTTTCCATTATGTTGCGCGAAATGTAACTTGGGTTTCGCCCTTTGTGGCATTAAGGAATTGGCTAGATAGATATTATCTAGCTTTCAATAGTTTTGCCGCTAATGAATTTGGGTTATCTAATACCTTCCACGCCTGCTTCATTACCATTGCTAAGTTGAAATCCCTAATCTGACGCATCCCCAATCCCCGAAACTTATTCGGTTTACATAATTTCTTCCAATCCCCCACCAGATACCCTCATGCTTATCTACATCACTCACCCAGCAAAATTTGTTCATCAATACTTCAATTTGGTCACATAATCGCTTTGGAAGGAGAAATACACTAATAATATAGGTTGAGATAGATTGGATAATCGACTTTAATAACACTTCTTTACTAGCTCTTGACAACAATTTTCCTTTCCACCCTTGGAGCCTTTTCTTCACTTTATCATATATATCGGAAAAGACCTCTTCCCTATTTCACCCTACCCAACTAGGTAGCCCCAAATAAAAGCCCGTCGAACTTGATTATGCTACTATCACAACCCAAATTTCTAATCCTAGATTTTAGCCATAATCAGGCACATCGACCCATGACGTGGGACCCGTGTGAGATACGCACATCGACCAAGGCACGTGACCGAGGTATATGGTATTTTTGTATTAATGCATGTCTAGTGTAATGAAATGTGTAGACTTACTAAGTTAGTTTGTACGGTGTTGACATCGAGACAAGAGAGGGGGACACGCCTCGAGTTGCGTGGGAGCCGAGGAACCAAGTAGTTGGCACTTTTGGTGAGTCTTGTTAGATATTAATATGAATTTAGGAAATATTAAGTTGCATTATGGAATTACTTATAAGCCTATGGTATGGTTAATTATGCAAATCAAATTAGAGGTCTATAGTTTGAAGGAAAAATCAACAATCATAGGACTTACCTCTGGATATATGCTAGCACACACTCCCATGAATTGGTGTCAACATGTTGTGTTACGTGACTGGAAAGTTAGTGGGTGTAAGAGTTAATTTGAACCCTTAGATCAACATAGGATCATGTAAGAGCACAACTGATGAACCCACTAACTATATAAGCCAATTTTTCTCTTCCTTGCTTCAAAATACTTGTTATGAAGTGGAAAATCCAGAGCTGGAAAACCACTCTTAGCTGAAAATTTGGGAGATCATTTAGGATTTTTAGCACAAGAGATTGAAGGATCAAAACACCATTCATAGCTACTATTCGAGTAAGGTTTTTCTTCATTTTCATGCAACACAAAAATTGGGGTTTTAGGTTTTAAATTCAATGGGTTGCTACATGCAAGTGTCCTAATGTGTGTAATGAAGTGTTTACAAGCTTTGATTTCCAATTTAAAGTTCCATTTTTGAATTTTACAAGTTTTTGCCAAAAAATGGGATTTTCTTATGATTTTCGAATTTGTTGACTTTGAACTGTAAAATTAGTTTATTTTCATAGAAAAAGCTTAGATTTGTATTCCTCATGATTTCCTTATAACCCAGCTATAAAGAATTTCGAAAATAAGTAGAGTTTTGAATATTAGATTTTTTTTCTTCAGTTTTCAAGTGTTCTTCATTGTTCTTCAATGAGTTGGATTAAATGCATGCCTTTAATTTGTTTAAATTGATGTTTGAATACAAATAATGAAGTTCCTAGTGCATGTATGTTGTAGAGGAGGTGATTGAATCCTTGGTGGAGGAGAACAGGGATCCAAAGGGCTTGGGAGTTGGCCAAATTTGGGTTGTAGAAACCCAGAAAATTCTGGGTTCCTGCACTCAGCGCACTAGGGATTTTCCCCAGCGCGCTGGGAGACCTGAACAACAGGATTTTGCAATTATGTTGAATTTCCTGCAACATTACTTACACCTTAAATCGAACCTAAACAACTTAAAATGGTATCTAAACATCTCAGGAACGTAGGGAATTACTCTGGGAGTTCGAGTAAGTGTGTCGGGGTGTCGAGAGGCCGGATAAGCTAGGGAATTGCTTGTTGTGAGTATACCCAATGACAACTTACTTGGCATTTCATTTCAATTAATTTGTTGTTCTTGTATAGTTCTTTTGGAACTGTTTTTACCTTTGTATTCTGATGTCATTTGTTATTTGCGTTCTATGCTCGCTTGATGAGTCTTTGATAACATGATATCCTTTCCTTGTTATATTCATTGATTCTATCATATACCATATTGTATTCTTGTTGTCTAATTATAAATCAAATAATAAATAGCATGTTATTAGGCTAGTGAACATCATATGAAATATTTATGTGAACTTGTATTCCAATTTACTTAGGTGTGTGGATATGCCTATGCCTTGACATTCCATACTTGGTCTTTTTCTTGAAATTAAAAGTAGTCTTTGCATATTAGGTCCCTTACTCGATCGAGTGTGCACGACTCACGAGGTTAGAGTCCCTGGGGAGTTCAGCACAGGTTACCTGACATTGTATGACACTTGAGGTTAGAGTCCCTGAGGTGGTCTCCACACAGGGGTTAGAGTCCCAAGCAACACTTGGGTTAGAGTCCCTTGTGTTTTATGATTATGGGTCGAAGTGACGTGGCTCACTGCCGACCGGACCTAATTCACCACTATTTAGTCTATTGTCAGTTTCACTTGTTTAACTCTGGTATTTACTTGCATGTGGTTTATTTTTCAGTTGTCCTATTTATATGCTTTTAAATACCAGTCGATTATATTTGGAAATGCAATTTAAACTTCTCATTGGATATTATTGTTTATTTCTTGTACTCACCATCTTTTTTATGACGGTGGGTGCAGATCTGTCTACCAGTCGGCCAGGCAAAAAGAAGATAGATGATTATCCCTGAGCAGTGACACATCACGACTTTTGTTGTAGGTCCATTTTGATATTTTGTCTGTATTAGATACTATATGTCTTCTTACACATTGGTATGTATATTTGGGTTGAGTGTTAGTTCCCCGACCAGACTTAGACTGCTTTATTGTATTTTGAGGTTATCTGATATATATGATGTCATTTACTGGTTTTCCACACTTATGATTTATATCAATTTGCTTCCGTATATTTAAATGACTAAGACTTTCGCTAAATAATAAACCATGTTAATAAAGTTTTAATTAACACCAAATGTCATAAATGGATTTGGATACGAGAAACGAAATAAATAGGTTGTAAGGCTAACTAATATGTAGTTAAGTCCTACAAGGCTAGGATTAGGGCTTAATTACGGGATTAGGCCGGGCAGTGCCCTAGATTAGGAGAGGGGTCATCACAGCTACTTGTAACACATTACAAATTTTTCCTCTATTACTTTCACTCACATTCCTACTAAAGTGGATAGAGGAGTTTTGGAAGTTCACTACTTGCCTTGTAGCTTCTTTATAATGGCGAAAACACTCTTTCACATTTTCGGCTTCCTGGATTGAGGCCTTAAAAAATAGAAAGCTATCATCTGCAAAAAAGAGATGAGAAACTATCGGGGCCTCGTTAGCAATTTTACAACCATGTAGCTATCCCAACGACTCCTTTCTCGATAGAATTGCTGACAATCCTTCAGCACAAAACAGAATAAGTATGGAGAAATTGGGTCGCCTTGCCTCAATCCCTTTGTTGAAGTAATTGGTCCCACCTCATGATTACCCACTAGGAAAGTATATCGGACAGAGGTAATGCACATCATCATTAACTTAACCCACCGTCTAGCAAAACCTATCCACATCATTATCTCCTCCAAGAAAGTCCACTCCACCCGATCATATGCCTTGCTCATGCCAATCTTCATTGTTGCAAAACCCTCATTCCCCTGAGTCTTCCTGTGTAACCAATGATTAATCTCAACAGCAGAGATCACATTGTTAGTAATCAACCTCCCCAGAATGAAGGCACTTTGGGACTTAGAAATTATTTTCGGTAAAATAATTTTGAGCCTGTTTGCTAGCATTTTTCAGACAATTTTATACAATACATTACATAAAGAGATTCATCTCAAATCTTCATAAAGAGATTCGCCTCAATTTTTGAGACAATTTTATACAATACCACTAGAGTGCGATTCAAAAAAGGCGGGATATTCCCCATTCAATGAACTGAAGACAAGCACTAGAGATACCTGCACCAATGATAGGCCAGAACCTTTAAAAGAAAGTTGAATTCATTCCGTCGGGACCTGGGCTCTTGTTCCGGTGCATTGAAAAAATCACTACTTTGACCTCCTCATTTGTGAACCTCCTCAGCAACATCTCATTGTGCTCTTTACTAACCCTCGAGTGCACACATTCCAGGATAGGGCTTGAACTCCCTTGCATAGAAGTGAACAGATTATTTAAATAATCATGAATTAATTCGCCTAGGCTATTCTCTCTGTCCCGCCATTCTCCACTATCATCCTTCAACCTCGTCACATTGTTTTTCCTTTTCCACGTCGTTGCATAAGAATGGAAAAACTTTGTATTTTGGTCGGCCCCTTGAAGCCAATGTTGTTTTGCTCGATGACGTCAAAAATCCTCATGTTGTGATAGTGCAATAAAGTATTCCTTCTCCACCTCATTATAGCACTGAAGTGAGAAAGAATTTGTGAGTCCTTGGAGAGCCTCAAGTCTCTTTCTTAATTCCTCTACCCTCATAGGCAGCTTCTTTGATAATTTTTGCCCCATGATTTAAGCTGATATCCGCATTCTAAGATCCTTCCCATTACTGGAAGTCCTCTAGTGTCCGCCCATATAGATGTTATCACTTCTGCACATCCATTTTCCCTAAGCCACGCATTCTTGAAACGAAATTGAAACTTTCATTCGAGACCCTCCATGTAGAAATCTCAAGCAAGAGAGCTATGTGGTCCAACTTGGTGCCACTAAGTTTCAAACCCTATGCTTGTCAAACATATTCTTCCAAGAAAAAGTAGCTAACACCATATCTAATATCTCCTCTACCCAATGATCAGTCCCCATGTGCCTCTCCCAAGTATACGGTGGCCCTCCATACCTAAATCCAGTAATTGGCAATCTTCCACTGTCATTTGAAACCCGTTGATCAAATATTGTAGCTGTCTTCTTCTACCCCTCTTCTCCATTTCATGAATCATATCATTAAAATCACCTAATACACACCATGGTTCGCCTGAATTGACATCTAAGGATCTCAACATATCCCACGATGCTCCCTTTCTCAAGCTTTCAAGAAAGCCATAAAATCCAGTCAGTTGATACGGCTCCAACCCCTGTAAAGAATCCACACATCAATATAATTTGGCGTCGACGACACAACACGAACCATCTCACTCCTTCTCCAGTACGTAGCCACCCCACCTCATGTTCCATCGTCAATCGCCGATTCCAGACCTTCTGTAACGGCCCAGCCCAGCCGAGCTCGAGTGGTACACGACTTGAAAGTCCGACGCTCTTATCCCAGGGGCGCCAGTTTGAGTCATGGGGGCGAAAGACCATGGGTGGGGGACCATGGATGGGGGATGCGTCCCCTGCCTGTGACTAGCGGTGCCAATGCCAGTGGGTGCGCCCCATGGAGCCACCTGCGAGTGGGCTGGGCTGGGCTGTTACACCTTCAAAGTTTATTTGTCTTCAAATACTCTCACAACAATCTCTATCAATCCTTGTTTTCATAATGAAAACAATACTAGGCTTGTACATTTGGACTAGGTCCAACAAGACTTAAACTGTGCGTGGTGAGCCCAGACCGTGACAGTTCCAACAAAGAGTTCCTTCTTGACGTGCGGGCCTGGTTCGCAAGGCCCGCAGCATACAAGTTTTTTTAGGTCGGACGAGTTTCTTTGGGTCCCCTCATCCACCTTGGGTAACAAGCCCACCCTCATTATCAATTTCCATACCCAAGTGTGAGCGTTTTGGGTTAACTTCCAATTGGTTCACAGTTGACAAGTTTACATTTCCCACCTCTTTCCTTCCTTCTTTACTCCCTTCATTCACACCCCTCATTCCTTTCATATCTCCTTGATTATAGCTGTTGTTATGGAGATTTGAATGCTCTGTCAATTTTGAATTCTCTACCCCAAACTTTCCCCCTCTGTTTCTATGATTTTCGCCTTCCATAATTCTAACCTTTTTTTGATTGGTGCCATTGTTATGGAAACACGACCTATCATTCTCCATCCCTAACTTTCCCCTCCGTTTCCATGATTTGCGCCTTTCATAACTGTAACCTCTTTTTGATTGGTGTCACTGTTATGAAAACACGACCTTTCATTCCCCACCCCAACTTTTCCCCTCTATTTTCATGATTTGTGTCTTCCGTAACTGTAACCTCTCCTTGATTTGTGCCATCTTTATGAAAACACGACCTATCTGCCACGTCATCACCTCCTCCCCTACCCTTGTCAACCATCGAAATTCGACCAAAGAGAAAACGACCAACAATGATTTTTGAACAATCCACGACATCCTTTAAGATTGGGTCTTCCTCGAAAATCAAACCCTACTCATCCTCTTCCCCCAAAGTTAGGTCCTTGTACTGGCACTGGAGGTTCCCCTTAGACTATGATCCCGCCATAGCCCTTTGATTGAAGAAAAATAGCTCAAAGATCAAAACAAAATAGTGCAAACAACACGCCAACGAGGCGAGACAAAAATTTAACACGCCAACAAGTGTGGGACAAAAACTCAACATGCCAACGAGGGCAAGACAAAAACTCAACACACCAACGAGGGCGAGACCTTCACTTGAAACTCATTTAGTTACATTCTAGGTGTAACAAGCTACGATTCTTATTCAACAAATCTAACTTTTTAAAATTTATTATTATATTATAATTAACCTTTCTAGATTGATAAATTTGTGCCATAAATCACTTTTTAACTTCAAATTTGATGAAGTGACACCTTTAAAAAACCACCTCATCACCTATAATTACTAATTAAAATAATCACTAAATTTGTTATTTAAGCTCATTACTTAGATGTCTGCACCTCATAAAATTTAATTAGAGTTAAAAAGTGACTTAGGTTACAAATCAAACAATTTAAAAATGTTGGTATAATAAAAAATTAAAAAAAGGATATAATAACAAAAAATTGTAAAAGCTAGTTTCCCTCGAACTAACATACCATAATTTTTTTTAAAGGAAAGAAACAATTTTTGTACCCACCAATAAGGTTTGAACTCATGACCTCTTTTAAATCTTATATCAAATTATTGGGCCATCCAATTGGTTATAACACACCATAATGAAGGCCTACGTAAAGTTGAAAATCTTTCTAAGCGAGTATTAATCGTCACACACTCATTTGAAAGTGGTAAAGTATTCTTTAATGCGTACATATATTTTGATGTGCATCACATAGGTTTTTTTTTTGTTCAATTTTTATCATATAGGGCCCAATCCAAGATGATGAGAGTGTGGTGATGACTAATTTTATGTATGGGCTACAAGTGTGAAAGTGGGGTTCACTCCAAAATGCCAAGGTAAGATGAGTGTCCACTTCACACTTGTAAGTCTTATTTTTCTTTTTAAGTAATTGATGTGAAACTATCCCAACACCTCCTACCCCCCTCCCCATGAAGTCCAACTCGGACTTAACCATACATCAATCAATCATTTTTGTTGAATGTCTACAAGGCCCTTGAACAATGAGCAATTAAGCCAACCATTAGCCCTAATATCATGTTCAATTTAATTTTATCATATGGGGCCCAATCCAAGGTAAGGAGAGAGTGTGGAGACTAGTTTTTTGGATGGGCTAGAAATGTAAAAGTGGGGTTCACTCTAAAATTGCAATTAGGCAAGATAGAGTGTCCACTCTACATTTAAAAGCCTTATTTTTCTTTTTAAATAGTCGACTATCCCAACATATTTAACAATATCAAAAACAGAGCATGCACCGTCAATTAATTTGTTGGTGGACCCAACACATATGATTAAGTTGCGTAAAAATTACTCAAACCCCATAGTGCACAAATTTGAGGGTGATGAATTGGGTAGGTGACGATCCTAAAGACGCGTAGGACAACAATATATTTAACCTCACATGCAATTTGTTTTTTCAACGTGTAAACAGATCCTCCTATTAAGCTTTGAATTAGTTTCAGCAATGAAGTCAAAAGTGGGAGACTTATCATGTATATCGTTTCATCACTTTCGAAAGCAAAAGACACGAGTCCAAGTCGACACCACCACTACTGCTTCACATACACCACACTACGTACCCACCCCCACTAAGAACCTCCTAGAACACCAAAGACGCGCCTATAAATACTTATTAGATCAATGCCATCTCTGTGCATCGATCGAACAGCATTAAATATTGGTTCGGGCATTTCATAAACATCTACATTGCATTAGGCACACACCCCCTTTGAAATATTGTTAGTTAAGCTCAATATATAAATATACATACAAAATGGCGAGTCCCCGAGTGCTAGCTATTGCATTCTTGGTTCTCATCATTGTGGACTTGACCATCGCGGCAAGATCTTATAAGGATAATACCGGGGGCGGCGGTGGAGGAGGACGAGGAGGAGGCGGAGGTGGTGGTGGTGGCTCTGGCAATGGTTCTGGGTCAGGATATGGATCGGGGTACGGGTCTGGGTACGGGTCGGGTAAAGGATCCGGTGGAGGTAGTGGCGGAGGTGGGGGACAAGGTGGAGGAGGTGGGGGAGGTGGAGGCTCGGGCACGGGTTCGGATATGGGTCGGGTTATGGATCGGGCTATGGGTCCGGGTCAGGGTCCGGTTCTGGTTCGGGTCGTGAATCGGGAGGTGGAGGTGGAGGTGGAGGCGGTGGGGGGTGGGGGTGGTGGCGGTGGAGGCTCGGGAGGTGGGCGTGGATCTGGTCTGGATACGGGTATGGGAAAGGTAGCGGTCCGGTATGGAAGCGGTGGTGGTCAAGGTGGTGGTGGTGGTGGTGGTGGAGGTGGACAGGGCGGCGGTGGCGGATCAGGTAGTGGGAATGGGTCGGGTTATGGGTCTGGATACGGGTCGGGATATGGTGGCGGGGATGGGGGTGACGAATCCCCTTGAGCAATATATTTGATTTCTTTGGTTTTTTCCTTGTAAGAATTAGTACGGTTAAGTAATTGAATAAGAGAGCGTGGCTGCCACGTGATGAGGGAGTTTGAGGTCTTACATATTCACTTGTAAACATATAATGATATCATATGAGAAATACTTTTGTCTTCGTCGATTGTATACACACTATATTAATCACCCCACAATTCATTATAATTGGGCTATAATAAATAAAGTCTCAATCCTATAAAAAAATATAAAAATAATATATTAATCACCTTCTTAAGTAGGAAAATGTTTCAGTGACATTCTTTCGCTGCAACCTTTTGGGACAAAGTTATCGGGAACCCTTGGATTTTGTATTGAAACATGTGTGCAATGTGTTATCACGAGATTCACAACTTTTCCTATATGTCTAGGGGACCTCAACAACTATATAGCAAAAGGATGTCATTATATCATATGTGTGCACTCATCTCTATCTATATTTGCATGTATACTGACAAGTGCGTCGTTTATATATGAATGAAAATATATATTGAAAGCAATTAAGTTCTACGTCAAATAGATGTATATAGCTATTCCACCTGCATGATGAGTGGAAAAATGATTTATTTTGAAGTTAATTAATATGAGGCCTATAGTTGAGTTGGAAAAAAATTGTAATAGGCTTAGGATAAGTCTTGGGATACACCACACGAGGGAATCAAGGTCAAATGTGTCATAGGTGGGTGTCACCTAGAGATAAGAGTGTGTTTTGAGATGAAAGTAAGGGCAAAAGGGTAATTTGACAACTAAATACTTATATATAATGTTTTTATCTAAAACCCTACTTCACTATTCATCATCTCTCTCACATAACAGCCGCCACCTCTCCTCTCTTCTCTCGCCCCTCACCGAACCGGACCACGCTGGAGTTGCTGGTCATCGGAAGTGATTCTCTCTCTCTCTCTCTCTCTCTCTCTCTCTCTCTCTCTCTCTCTCTCTTTCCTCACTCACTCCCATTCTCGGTTTCGATACTCACACCGATTCCTCTCGACCTCACGTGTGGCAGCCACCTCCTCTCTGCAAGCTCGTCATTACCGCTACCTCCTTCGCAGTTGGAGCCTTCCCCACCCGCCGGAGATGCCTAGTGAGCTCCTCCTTCTCTCTTTTTCTTTTTCTCTCTCTCTCGATTGTGCTCTCGGTGCACCTCCCTCTCTCAGTCCATCTCCATCTAACTTGGCCGGACACACCACCGTTGGTAGGAGGTCCCGAGGTGGCCAGGGTTCACCGCTCACCGGAGTCGAGGTCCCCTCCCACACTCTTGGTTTTCCTTCTCTCGTTTTTCTCAGTTCTCACTATTTCCACCTCTTTAGGACTGTTGTGCGTAGTTGTGGCCAAGGATTGGATGACCGACGCTGGAGTTGGTCAAAGCTGGCCCAAGGTCATCCTCCAGCGACTCTGCTGGCCGAAGAAGACCCCCATGTGTGATTGTTTCATGGGTGTTGTATGGACAGTTGTGCATGTATGTGTAGATGATTTGGGTTGTGTATAGGTGACGATTTTGGGTGTGTGTGTGCATGGGGTGTGCATCTCACTGTGTGTGTACACCACAGTGGGGTGTACACAATAGTGGTGTGTGTGTGTGTGCATTGTGAGAATCAACTAGTGTGTGTGTATAGTTGGGGTATATTTAGTGTGTGATATCTTTAGTGCATGTGTGTATGGGGTGCATACAACAATGGGGTGCACACAACAGTGGGGTATTGTGTGCACATAATAGTGGAGTGTACCAAGTGTGGAGTGTATGAAATTGTGGGGGTGAGGACTTGTGTTAGGGTAAAACCCTTCTTAAAATCGAATTTGAATATTTTTCATTACAAATGTCGATGTTGGATGTGGAGTATGCGGATTATAAATTATAAAACGCCGCAATCACACCGTAGGGTTGTGGGCTTACGGGCATACCACTCAACTAATAGGCTTGATAAATGGGCCCAACAAGAGCTCAAAGAGAGTTATGTTTTGTAAAAAGGGCAGTAACCATAGAGATGGATTGATCCACAATGGTTTGAGTCGCCTTAATTAAATGTATTTAAACTAAACATACGAGAAACACCCTAAAACGAGGTACTAACTCTAAATCAACATTCGGGGTTTAAACCTTTACCAGGTAGTCGAGAAACCGCGAGAAACGCGTAAGAGTCTCGGAGTGGTACCGGGTTGCGCTAGTTCAGGTAAGCACATACGTACCTTGTATGTGTGTATGTTAGTAAGTCAGTAAGGAAATAAAATGTGATTTATACATCCTCTATTCATTGATATTGTTGAATTGATCCCTTGTTTGAAATTCCATTCCTTTTTCTTGGTTGTATGTTCTTGGTATGAGTGTGTATCTTGAAGGTATCATGTGGTCCCACACTAGTTAGGACAACGAGGGTGCCCTCTACAGGGGTAACTGACCACCCCTAGTGTTGTGTGTACTGGGCACTGGATTCGAGAGGTGTTGCAATGCCTCTCGATTTCAAGTTGCACTAATATTGCGACATTGCCCGGGAGATCTTGCGAGGTCTTTGCCGTATTGCTGTGAAATTAGACCACTCATGGGCCTCTTTTGAATCTTAGAACATGCAAATTTCGATTGTTTTTCTATCAGCCTGTTTATCATGCACTTGATTTATTTACTTTCCTATTATTTCATTTCCGCATGATATTTAGACTGCTTTGTTGTTAAATCATAAATTACTGGTACATTCTTCTGGCACTACTTTTGATTTCTTCAGTTGCTCACCATCTAGTTTGTGACGGTGGGTGCAGATAGAGTAGAGAGCAGTAAGGGAAAGGGGCCCTGCCTAGGAGACCTACTTTGAGGACTAGCAACGGGATCAGAGAGACTTTATAGTATGTATTATGTTTTGCTGATTTGTATATCGTTTCATATTTATGTTTTTGGGATTATTGAACTTGACATTTTTGATGAGATTGGTATCTTGTATATATGCTTATCGAATTGTACATGAATACCCGGGGTTTTCCACACTTATAGAATTCCTATATTTCCCTTGATTGAATTATTTCCCCTTTGTTATAATTGTTTAGTCTTCTGCTGTGTATTATTACAATAACTCTTTCATAAATTACTAAATTGATTAAATAGGAGGCTAACTAGGCTCGTCAGGTTGCCAAGTGATGACTTTAGATTTGCACGGGTCTAGGTCGGGCATACCCAATTGCACGGAGAAATTAGGGTCGTCATAGAGGGGTCGTCACGCGATTTTTTCTTCAACTTTAAATGTCTAGCTTTTAACCTTTTGATGTACATGACATACACCAACGAGTTCAACCTTGCATGGTCAAGGCGCTTCCTCTTCTTGGTATGGATCTATTAAAAAAGGACATTAAATTAGAAACTTGAAAGAAAAAAAGGTAAATTAAATAATTTTTCCATCGAATAGAATGTATGAAAAGAACTTAAAACCGAGTTGAAAGAACTCCAATTACTTTCACAAGCAAAAGAAGTACATATGAGGCTCAGAACTCTTATGGAAAGTTTTGTCAAAGTTGGTGTCAAGTCACCATATGCGTCCCTCCATTCAGCTTTAAGAAAATATAACCTAATCAGTATTTCTTATATTTTAAGCTCTATATCTAAAAAAAGTACACTTAATATCACTTACCAGGAGATCTTCTGTTAAAATTATCTAAAGCCTGTTGCTTGCCAAATTATTCTCTTTTGTATCTAAATTCATCGAGCTTTAAATCAGCCTATATTCTTTCCCCATCATCTTCAATGAGCCTACCAAATGCATTGTACAAACCCTTTTTAACCTTTGGATCTACTTTGAAGTTAGGTTTGTATTGAAATCGAGGGTTGAGATAGTAAGCAACAACATGTAGGTCCGAACGCATTTGATCATCCCACCTATTATCAATGATATTCTAAATTGGCTTATATTTTCCTTCATCTCCTCCTATATTTTTTGCGATTTGATCCTTGGCATTATCCACTGCACCATAAATGAAACCCATGGAAAGTTCTTTTTCAACATCGACCATCCTCAACACTTCAACTAAAGGTTTTGTAGCTTTCAGTGCAAATACAACATCAGACCAAAATGATTATCTTTCAAAATAATATGCTTGATTGCTTTCCCCTCTTGTTTTGCCAGCCTCATCATTGATGAAGAGTTTCCTCTTAGCCCGTTAGATCATGAACTTGTGACTCCGAAAGAATCTTGACTTGCTAGGACTTATAGTGTGATTGTGTTTCGAATTTGCAGACATGAAATGCCATAGACCATCTTCTAACAGCTGCACAGTTGCACATGTAGGACAATGAATCTTTGTGCTTAGAGTAGTTGCTCTTTTCTTATCCTGTCTGTGCACTGTCAACCCTTCCTTATGGGGTGTTTGGTACGCAGGAATTTGTGATGGGAATTTAAAGTAATGAGAATTTAATTCCTAGGAATTTATTGTATGGAAATTCAAAGTCATGGGAATTCAATTCCATGCAATTAAAATTGCTGGGAATTTAAATTCATTCGTTTGGTTGCACAAAAGGAAATTATAATTGAAATTTGAAATTCATTTTTTTTGTTAATAACTACTTCAAAGAAAATATATCTAATAATATACCTGTGGCGGCCCCAATTTCCACATTGGTCCGCCACGGGAGGCCACGCGGACCCACAACTGACCACGTCACCGCCAGCTGTGTTCCACGCCCAATTATCCATTATCAATTAATTATCAGTTAACCTTGATATTATGAGTTAACTTTTATTTCCTCAATATCATTCAACCATAAATTACGCAGCGGAAAATTAAATGAACAACATAAAGATTTATCCTGAATTCCATGATCAAAATGCCTAAGTGGAAACCATATCAAATATACATGTCCTTTGAGATCCACAAAATATCAAGAAGCTACAACCTATCTCTCTCAATAATCCCAAAACCCAGCATAAAACAAATAAATATAAACATACGTACGAGTAGGGCTGTAGAGCTATCAATCAATGTAGTCCTCAAGCTTGCCCTTCCTCGACTCGTACCGGATCTCGCACTCGAGCCATCATAAAAAGACAGATGACGAGTCCAGAGTGAGTAATCCCAAGGAAATTCACTAAGTAATTACGGAAGTAAAAGTACTTGGAATTTAAATACCATAAATAAACATGCGGAACAAAAGAAATACGAGACAACCGTGAAAGGATCATCGCATGTATAAATATAGTAATGAAGCAAAGTACGTGCACGGTAAAAAAATCGACTAAGTCATACTTCGAGCCTCTCCTTGGGCACAACCCTCAAACACACCAACAAAGGTTGTCCCTGGACCCTCTAGGTGGCGGCGTAGACCCACGACGCACCCACACGAGCCTACCATACCCGGGTAGCCTATTCACCGTATATGCATAGACAAGTGCTATGACTTAGTGGACTCTATGGCCGTAACGAATAAACACCAGGTGGGGAGTAATCTCATAAAGGCTCCAAGTAGGAGTAAACTCCACTACCGTACAAACACCAAGATAGAGAACTCAACCACCGTAAAGCGTAATGGAATAGAATAATGAATAATCGGAACTGAATTCAAATAAATCAAATTGTAAATACTTAAAGTGAAGTTCAATTGGGATACTACACACCTCAATTCGCACTCCTCGTTCCACAAATCAACCCCCGGTCCAATACCTTCAAATCCCCGATATCACTCCCGGTCCGATTCCTGACTAAACCCCGACTCCAATTACTATTTCGAGACTCAGGAATTCATTTATGAGTATTAATGATCAATTAATGGGTTCATAATGTTGGTTTGACTCATTTTGTCATTTTCCAATTTTTGGGGTCCAGAGAACAATTAGCGCGCTAATGAGATAAATTAGCGCGCTAATTTATCTCAATCACTATTCATCATCTTCATTACTCAGCGTGATTAGCGCGCTAATTTCCCCAATTAGCGCGCTAATTGCGCTCTGTCCAGAAAATTTCCAAATTACAAGTTTTGACTCCAAACTCATAAATTCAATTTCCATGTTTCCATAAAACATTAATGACCTTAATTACACCATTTAAACACAAATTACCATAATCAAACCCCAAAATCCACCAATCATGGAAATCTCATTTCAAAACCCATTTTGGAAAATCCTCCAACTTCTCCCAAATTTACTCAAAACTCACAACCACCTCATGCCATTTTCATACACACTCACTCTCACTATGATCGGTCAACACACACCCAAAAACATATATATAGTTGACACTTGATCAAGTGTGTGTGCTCATCTCGAGAATAATCCAAGGACCACTGACCACCCTGTGTCACTCCAACTTCATGACACCCTATCATAACACTAGCCACCTTGATTCTCTCCATTGTGCACCTCGAGAATCATCCAATTGTTGTCATTTATTCTCCTTAACTATAGGATCAATTGATTTCCAATTAATTTATCACATAATAATTATCTACCCTATTCAATAAATTACCAAAATTCACGGGTAAACTCACCGTAGTTTCCTCGACTACCCGGCACCTCGTGCCTCGTGTCCCGTATCCGCACGCACCCCGAGGTCATTCCTCACTCGTCAATCAACTACATTAGCATACATATTGCAATGGAATTAGTTAATTTATACCTTTCCATCACAATTTACCACAACAAACATACAAAACGGACTGTATACCTAGTTCGAGTGCATTCCAGTCCTCACTGTGGGTCCCTCAGCTGTCTTCGCTGGCATCCACATCTGCAATGACGTCATAATTAACGGCAATTATAAATTGGGCCGTTACAATTCTTCCCAACTAAATTGAAATTTCGTCCCGAAATTTGAGTTATATTAACACTCACCAGTAAACAATTGTGGGTATCTCTGTCTCATAGTCGACTCGAGCTCCCAAGTGAGTCCCTCAGTTCCGTGATGCTGCCATCGAACCAACACTTTCAAAATCTCCCTATTCCTCAGTGTCTGAACTCTCCGATCTATGATTTCCACAGGTTGCTCTTCATAAGAAGCGTCAGGACGAACCTCAATCTGTCTAATATCCACCATCGGCCTCGGTCCTGTCCTTGCTAACCTCAACATAGACACGTGAAATACTGGATGAACGCCTGCTAGCTCTGCTGGCAACTCTAATATGTATGCTACTGTCCCAACACGTGCCACAACTCTGAACGGTCCAATATATCTCGGTGCTAGTTTCCCCTTGATCCCAAATCTCTGATGACCTTTCCAGGGCGAAACTTTCAGATATACCAAATCATCCACATCATAGCTCAAACCCTCTAGATACCTATCAGCATACTTCTTTTGCCTATCTTGAGCTGCTTGCAATCTCAATCTAATCTGCCGAATCTCCTCAGTGTGGTCAACAACAACTTCAGGTCCAATCACTGCCACATCTTCAGGTGCTGCCCAACAAGCTGGTGATCTGCAAGGTCTTCCATACAAAGCCTCAAATGGTGGCATACCAATACTCGCCTTGATAGTTGTTGTTGTACGCGAACTCGCACAACGACAAATACTCTTCCCAAGCACCTCCAAATGGCAAAATGCATGCTCGAGCATGTCCTCCAATATCTGTATTAATCTCTCACCGACCGTCTGTCCGAGGATGATAAGCCGTCTTGAATCGCTAGCCTCGTCCCCAATCGCTCTCTGCATGCTCTCCCATAACTTCGAAGTCAACTCGGGATCTCTGTCGGACACAATAGATATCGGCACTCCATGTAGTCTAACAATCTCTCGCTCAAAAATGATACTCAATCGAGCAAACGAGTACTTCATCGATATAGGGATGAAGTGTGCGGTTTCGTCAATCTATCAATCACAACCCACACAAAGATCATGACGTCTCGCAGATGTGGCAATCCACTAACAAAGTCCATCGTAACATGCTCCCATTTCCACTGCGGAATTGGTAGTGGTCGTAACAATCCAAATGGTCTCTGTGCTCGGCCTTAACCTGTCGACAAACATGACAAGCTCTCACATATGCACCCACATCGGCCTTCATCCCAGGCCACCAAAACAAACGTCGCAAGTCATGATACATTTTAGTCTGCCAGGATGAATCGTATACCGCGAACGGTGTGCATCCTCAAGAATGCTATCGCGTAGTTCCCGCACCTCGGGTATCCACAACCTACCCCCGTGTCTCAAGCACTGTCCGAACCACTAGACCAATCACGTGCAACCCGATCCTGAGCCGACAGACAGTGAAGCGAGCAAAATGTCCGTCGACCCTTTGCCACTCAGGCGACCCTCTCTCTCTAACGACACCACGGGAACACGCATCGGCAACGAGATATGAATATCGGCAAAAACATCGACAGACACAACACCGTCGCGGCCTCCAAAATCCATACTCATGTGTCATCTCGCGCAAAGACACGCTCGACTCTCTACGCCACTCCGGCTCAATGCATCAGCAACTACATTCGCCTTCCCAGGATGGTACTCAATAGCGAAATCGTAGTCTTTCAACAACTCGAGCCACCGTCTTTGCCGCATATTCAAGATCCTTCGAGTGAAAAGATACCTCAAACTCGATGGATCTGTATATAACATAAATCGCTCCCCATAAAGATAATGTCGCCAAGCTTTGAGCGCAAACACAATCGCTAACGGCTAGCTCTAAATCATGTACCGGATAATTCTCCTCGTGAGGTCTCAATCGCCTCGATAAATAAGCAACTGGGTGTCCTTCCTGCATCAACACGCATCCCAACCCAGTTCCTGAAGCATCTGTGTAGACCGAGAAGCCTCTCCCCGCCTCAGGTAAAGCCAACACTGGCGCAGAAGTCAACTTCCTCTTCAACTCTAAAAACGCTCCCTCGCAGTCTTCAGACCATTCAAACTTAACATTCTTCTTGGTCAACCTCGTCATCGGCGCTGCTATCAACGAAAAATCCTGCACAAACCGCCGGTAATAGCCCGCAAGCCCCAAGAAACTACGAATGTCTCGCAACTGCGTCTCTCGGTGTCCTCCAATCAATTATCGCTCGAACCTTGTCTCCATCAACGAGATATTCCTTGACCACCGATGACATGTCCAAGAAACTTCACCTCACTCACCAAAAAGCACACTTCTTTGAACTTAGCATACTGATCGGTGCTCCTTCAACGTCATCAACACATCTCGAGGTGTCTCTCGTGCTCCACACGAGTCTTACTATATATCAAGATATCATTAATAAACACAATCACATAACGATCCAAAAATGGCCTCAATACTCGGTGCATCAAATCCATAAAGATAGCGGCGCATTAGTCACCCCGAATGGCATGACCGTGAACTCAAACAATCCATAGCGCGTGCTAAACGCCGTCTTCTCGATATCACTCTCCCGAATCCTCAATCGATGGTATCCAGATCGTAAATCAATCTTCGAGAAAAACTTAGCACCCGCTAACTGATCGAATAGATCATCAATCCTAGGAAGTGGATAACGATTTCGAATCGTCACCTGATTCAGCTTCCTATAGTCTATGCACAACCTCAAAGAACCATCCTTCTTCTTAACAAATAGCACTGGTGCGCCCCAAGGAGACATACTGGGATGAATAAAACCCTTTTGCAACAACTCCTCTAATTGGAATCTCAACTCTCCCTGCTCCGACGCTTACATTCGGTACGGTCGGCTGTATATCGGCTGCGTCCCCGGAATCAACTCAATCATAAACTCAACTGCCCTAGGAGGTGGTAAACCTGGCAAATCGTCTGGGAACACCTCAGAAAACTCACACACCACTGGGACATCCTCAACTCTAACCTCTGGTCTCAGGTCGGTCTCAACCACCGTCCTAAACGCCTCCATCTCCTGTGTCGTAGCTAATCGACCTCTGGTAATCGGTAAATCTGACGCCGTACCAACAAAAGTAAATACTGGAATGCCCTCAATATCAAATACTACCGTCTTACCGAAACAATCAATGTGTGCGTGATAGGTCGCTAGCCAATCCATACCCAATAACGCATCAAACTCTAAATACTCTAGGACACGGAAGTCGACAGGTAACTGGTGTCCCTCAATCTCTACTACACAATTCCGGCATATCCGGTTAGGGTAAATCTTATCCCCAGCAACCGTACTGAGTACAAGATGTGGGTCTAAGGTCTCAACCTGTAATCCTAACTGTCCGACCCTACGTCCCGATATAAATGACAATGTACTGCCGGAATCAAATAATACATGCATGGAAACATCGCATATAGATAACATACCCTCGACAAGCTGACGAGTCGCACCTCGATCCGGCTGTACGGCGGTAGGTGTAGCAGCTGCATGAGCCCTCTCCCTAACTGGCTCAATCTGTGGTCGTGAGGATGAAGCTGACATCGGACAATCTCTATGTATATGCCCGACCTGATGACATCTGAAACATCGTCGTGTATCCCGCCAATCAGACTGTGACACTATATGAACCTGAGCCCTATCATGACCTCGATATCTCTGTCCTCTACCACGACCTCCTCCATCTCGCACATGCTGTCATGGCTGCTCAACTGGTGCAGGTACAGCAACATACACCACCTGCCCCTCATCTCCTCTCTGATGCTCGGAACGTCTATCTCGTCGACCCTGATAATCATGTCTCTGTCAATTAGACTGCTCTCTATGTCTCTTTGGTATTTGATCAGACCGAGAGCTCTGTCCAAACCCATCTCCAAACTCACCCCGGTGTCGTAAATACGTCTCGTGAGCTAATGCTTTGTCAAAAACACTCTGCATCATAGCTCGCAAATCAGCCATGTCACTAGTGGTATGATCACTAGTCTCTCCAATCTCTCGGTGAGTAGTCATGCGTGAGTAGTAAGAGTCTATCCGTCCATCATAAACCGCACAACCAACGTGCATTGGATCAGACTCAGTACATACGCGTATAATATGTAATACACAATCAAAACATACACGTATATATATAATTTCCTGAATCTACCCGCCTCACATCACTTCCCAACTAAGCCTTTAATCATTCACTTGTGGTTTCCACATCTAAGTTTTATTCATTGAGTTTATGCTCTTGTTAAATCTCAAATTCCCAAGTTTGACCTCGCTCTGATACCAAAATGTGGCGGCCCCAATTTCCACATTGGTCCGCCACGGGAGGCCACGCGGACCCACAACTGACCACGTCACCGCCAGCTGTGTTCCACGCCCAATTATCCATTATCAATTAATTATCAGTTAACCTTGATATTATGAGTTAACTTTTATTTCCTCAATATCATTCAACCATAAATTACGCAGCGGAAAATTAAATGAACAACATAAAGATTTATCCTGAATTCCATGATCAAAATGCCTAAGTGGAAACCATATCAAATATACATGTCCTTTGAGATCCACAAAATATCAAGAAGCTACAACCTATCTCTCTCAATAATCCCAAAACCCAACGATAAAACAAATAAATATAAACATACGTACGAGTAGGGCTAGAGCTATCAATCAATGTAGTCCTCAAGCTTGCCCTTCCCTCGACTCGTACCCGGATCTGCACTCGAGCCATCATAAAAAGACAGATGACGAGTCCAGAGTGAGTAATCCCAAGGAAATTCACTAAGTAATTACGGAAGTAAAAGTCTTGGAATTTAAATACCATAAATAAACATGCGGAACAAAAGAAATACGAGATAACTGTGAAAGGATCATCGCATGTATAAATATAGTAATGAAGCAAAGTAATGCGTGCACGTAAAAAAAAATCAGACTAAGTCATACTTCGAGCCTCTCCTTGGGCACAACCCTCAAACACACCAACAGGTTGTCCCTGGACCCTCTAGGTGGCCGGCGTAGACCCACGACGCACCCACACGAGCCTACCATACCCGGGTAGCCTATTCACCGGTATATGCATAGACAAGTGCTATGACTTAGTGGACTCTATGGCCGTAACGAATAAACACCAGGTGGGGAGTAATCTCATAAAGGCTCCAAGTAGGAGTAAACTCCACTACCGTACAAACACCAGTAAGAGAACTCAACCACCGTAAAGCAGTAATGGAATAGAATAATGAATAATCGGAACTGAATTCAAATAAATCAAATTGTAAATACTTAAAGTGAAGTTCAATTGGGATACTACACACCTCAATTCGCACTCCTCGTTCCACAAATCAACCCCTAGGTCCAATACCTTCAAATCCCCGATATCACTCCGGTCCGATTCCCGACTAAACCCCGACTCCAATTACTATTTCGAGACTCAGGAATTCATTTATGAGTATTAATGATCAATTAATGGGTTCATAATGTTGGTTTGACTCATTTTGTCATTTTCCAATTTTTGGGGTCCAGAGAACAATTAGCGCGCTAATGAGATAAATTAGCGCGCTAATTTATCTCAATCACTATTCATCATCTTCATTACTCAGCGTGATTAGCGCGCTAATTTCCCCAATTAGCGCGCTAATTGCGCTCTGTCTAGAAAACTTCCAAATTACAAGTTTTGACTCCAAACTCATAAATTCAATTTCCATGTTTCCATAAAACATTAATGACCTTAATTACACCATTTAAACACAAATTACCATAATCAAACCCCAAAATCCACCAATCATGGAAATCTCATTTCAAAACCCATTTTGGAAAATCCTCCAACTTCTCCCAAATTTACTCAAAACTCACAACCACCTCATGCCATTTTCATACACACTCACTTCACTCACTATGATCGGTCAACACACACCCAAAAACATATATATAGTTGACACTTGATCAAGTGTGTGCTCATCTCGAGAATAATCCAAGGACCACTGACCACCCTGTGTCACTCCAACTTCATGACACCCTATCATAACACTAGCCACCTTGATTCTCTCCATTGTGCACCTCGAGAATCATCCAATTGTTGTCATTTATTCTCCTTAACTATAGGATCAATTGATTTCCAATTAATTTATCACATAATAATTATCTACCCTATTCAATAAATTACCAAAATTCACGGGTAAACTCACCGTAGTTTCCTCGACTACCCGGCACCTCGTGCCTCGTGTCCCGTATCCGCACGCACCCCGAGGTCATTCCTCACTCGTCAATCAACTACATTAGCATACATATTGCAATGGAATTAGTTAATTTATACCTTTCCATCACAATTTACCACAACAAACATACAAAACGGACTGTATACCTAGTTCGAGTGCATTCCAGTCCTCACTGTGGGTCCCTCAGCTGTCTTCGCTGGCATCCACATCTGCAATGACGTCATAATTAACGGCAATTATAAATTGGGCCGTTACAATACCTTATTAACAGTAACAGTATCTACTCAATTTGTTCCAATCAAGCATATCTTTGAAGTTGATTCACCTAATCTTGATTTCTATATTATTCTTGTTATTCCGTTATCTTATAATTAGCTTGAATTAAAATTAGTTTCATCCTAAAACAAGCGAAAGATTAGCCATACACAATTTATCCAAAAGATCAGTTATTGATCTATTCAAATATAAAGTGATGAAAGAGGACTGAAATCCTGCAGAAAAAAAAGAGGACCGAAACAGCAATCATCCGAAAATATAGGAAGACCCAAAAATTATAGGAGTCGCATGGTTGGAATTACAATCACTACTAAATTTGGAGTGTATTGCAATTCCTCCGTACATATGTAAATAAGTTAGTTAGGATTTCTAAATCCTAGTTAGGATTTCTAAATCCTACTCAATTCAATTCCAAGCTTGTACCAAACATGGTAATTTAGAATCTTTTAATTTCCAACCTAATTTCCTACGAACCAAACTTAGGAATTAGCCCAATTCCAATTCCCACCTTTCAATTCCTACCAACCAAATACCCCTTTAGTGAAAGCAATGATGCACTTCCAAACTTCCCCGTCAGGACGTCGATACGTGCCTCACAACTTTGTCCTAAAGCCCAGTGAAAAAACATGTTTGTTGTAGTACTTCTGAGCAGACTCCTATGAGTTGAATGTCATGCCAGCTGTTGGAGCAAGGCAAGGTAGCTCAACTACATCGCCATCGCTTTCATTCAGCTTGGGGGTAAGACATTTGACAACTGACGCAGCGTAAACGCTCAAATAAGGAAGAGTCCTTAAGGTTTTGAAGAAAAACCGAAATTGAAATAAATTGATAATAATTGATAATGATTACAGCCTTAATCATAGCTTTATATAGCCCATTAGAAACTCTAATCTTCTACGACTCTAAACATAATCCTTCTATGACCCAAAATGTAATCCTTCTATGACTCAAAATGACTAATCCTTCTAAGACTCTAAAAATGACTTAAATAAAGTAAATTATGAAAATACCCCTAAAATTAGACAATAAAATAAAAGCTCCCGATGAAGGTCGAAACGTCCCTGATATGCCCTTTTTGCAGCAACTCCTGCACCTTGTTATGTAAGACCTCACTCTCCTTCAGACTCATTCTGTAATGTGGGAGGTTTGACAAACTGGCGCTAGGAATCAAGTCAATGTGGTGCTAAATATAACGAATATGAGGTAATCCATCAGGCAAATCGTCTAGTATAATTTCAGCAAATTCCTCTAGCAATGGTTTGACCTACCTTCGTATCTCAGAAACTGACTCCTTCTCATTCCCTACAAGGATCTATCCCAACACCAATGCATGCATCACCTATAACTCTTTAATGGCTTCGTCCATGTCACGCTCAGTTTGTGTCATTACAAGGAAAGACCGCTCCTCCACTTTAGAAATCTTGGAACGGTTACTTCCTTTAAAGGAAGCAAGTTAAACGTCACTCCCTTTTTCTCCAATTTATACACATTGTCTCTCCTAGCGTGTTGTGCATTAACATCAAACTGCCAAGGCCGTCCAAATAGCAGATAGCAGGCATCCATATCTACCACGTCACAATACACCTCATCCTTGTAAGTACCAATGGAAAAAGGTACCCTGCAACGCTCTATCACTTGCACCTTCTCAGTTGCCTTTATCCAGCCTATAGAGTACGGATTGGGATGCTTCTATAACTTCAGTTTCAGTGCCTCGGCTGTACCTCTACCAATGATGTTCTCACAAATTCCATTATCTAGAATTAGTTCAAACACATGACCCTTAATAGCTTGTGTCGCTGACTGCCATTTTCTAATTTAGGAGTTAACATCAGCTTCCTTACCACACAATTATGTCCGTCTCCCTCATCATAATCATCATAATCATCATCCCCTCCATCAGGACCATAATAAACTTCTTCTTCGTCATCTCGTTCAATTACATTAACCTGTTTTCTATTAGGACATTCATTCGATATGTGACTAGACTGCCCACAACGATAGCATTTGCCCACAATAGGTTTAGCATAAGGATTTGCGGTTGCCTTTTGTCCCTCTTTTTGTTCAGTAAGTTTCTTTCTAGGTCCCTTATCTTCCTTCCGTTCAGTACCTTGATTCCAGCCCTGGGTGGACTTACTCCGCTCTGCAAAACTCCTTGAAGTTTTCTCCCCGTTATTATTCCTCTAGTGATTATCACTACCATAGGTTCGCCGATTGCCCTCATATCGATTCCCTCCTCTATCTTGCATCATTAATTCAGCCTTAATGGCTAAATTTTTCGCATCGGTGACAGTTTTTATAACCTGCACTCCAATTTTCTCCTGAACTTGCAGTTTTAATCCATCTAGGTACCGTGTGACCTGATGAACCTCGTTCTCCCTCAAATCATTCATCTCAGCCAATTGCATAAAATCTAATGTATATTTATAAACAGATCTCTGACCCTGCCGACAATGCTGGTATTGTTGAAACAAGATCTGCTCATAATCTGGAGGCAGAAAATCTCGCTGGAGCAACTGCTTCATTCGATACTACGTCCAAATAGGTTGTTTACCTTCCCTGTAACGCCTATTTTATAGCCTCTCCCACCAAGCAAATGCTCCACTCTTCAATCGACATGCCACCAATTTCACCCTTTTCTCTTGAGGAATATCCATATACTCAAAAAATAGCCTACTTCGGCGATCCAATCAACAAAGTCCTCAATGTTCAGATTACTAGAGAAACTAGGAATATACACTTTCAACCTGAAGTCGCCTCCTTCATAATAATCACGATTGTGATGATTATTATGGTTATTATATGTACCGCCTCGATCTCTCCTAACAGGTCTTCCCTGATCCTCGGCCAGAACCATATCCTCCTCCTCGTCGCTGGAGTCACCACCAACAACCAGACCTCTAAAATTCGCAGCCACTGGTGCAATAAGAGCATCTCCTCGAGCACGTTGATCTCTTGGACGTTGTTCACCATCACCCTCGTGTCTGTTGGCATTCACTCCAAAGGCATCAAATCTGTTAATCACTGCATTAAGGCGCTCGTCTATACACCGAAATTGTTGATCGAGATTTGTCTCCAAGGTTCTGATTGTTGCGTTTTAAGCCTCTATTTTGGTTCGCAAGGCTTCAGCATCCTGAACGACGTTCGGAATGCCACCGCTTCCACCGGATATCATAAGTACGAACAGAATTCATGCTCTAATACCAACTGAAGTAGCGTAAACGCTCAAACAAGGAAGAATCCTTAAGGTTTTGAAGAAAAATCGAAATTGAAATAAATTGATAATAATTGATAATGATTACAACCCTAATCATGGCTTTATATAGCCCATTAAAAAATCTAATCCTTCTACGACTCTAAACGTAATCCTTCTATGACCCAAAACGTAATCCTTCTATAACTCAAAACGACTAATCTTTCTAAGACTCTAAAAACGACTTAAATAAAGTAAATTACGAAAATACCCCTAAAACTAGACAATAAAATAAAAGCTCTCGATGAAAGCAAAAATGAAGGAATTTAGATCCGCGAAATCCAATCCCGGAAAGCGAAGCCCTAGGGACAGCTGTAGAACACGAAACGCCATTTCGAAAAGGTATTATAATAATCAATCAGATTCTTTGATCAAAAGTTACGGTCCCACAAAGCATCTACGACTGCCCAACATCAACATTTTCGTCTCCCCTTTTGTCGCTAGATATCACTTTAATAGTTGTTTTGTTTGAGTCTGTATTATCTAGTGCTTGCACCAACTCCAATAGAGCATACATCCATCTTAATACACAACAAATGTTCACAATACATTCATTTTAGGACTGCATCAATTCTCAATAACATCGAACAAACTAAGAGAAGAGAAGAGTACAAACCAATGTTCTCAAACTAAAGTACACTCAAAACACTAGAACCATAAAGATTCCCAACAGATTCAACGTCAATCTATATAAGAAAACAAGAAGAATCTCAACCTTTCTAACAAATACGGATAAAATACTCTACTCAAAATACAAGATGAATCAAACTTTTTGGACTAGATGAATAATGAATGCAAATTTCTCAATGCCACAAGGTAGTTTAGATGGATTTCTTACCTCGTAATGCAATGCACTGTTCTCCTTCTCCTTTTCCATGTTATTGACAGCCATAATTGAAGAGAAAATCTCTCGGTCTCCTTTGTGAATGATTCCAGAGTGAAAGATGGAGCAAGCTCTCTTGCTCTCTTGTAGTGGAGGAGAGAGAGAGAGAGAGAGAGAGAGAGAGAGAGAGAGAGAGAGAGAGAGAGAGAGAGAGAGAGATTACCTAGGGGTAGATATTGACAAGATCTAATAGGCACATGAGATATCTTCCCACCTTTTTTGGTGATATGACAACTTCCGACCGTCATTTTGAGTGCCCTTTACAAGGTGTAATTGCCACATCATCCGCTACTTAGGCAGTGTTAAAATTAGTGTTTTTTTAAGTGTTCTGCAAACATTTTCCAATAAATAAACTCAAACCAGGGAGGTCTCCGTAAATAATTAAAAAGTTGAAAAACAAGAGTAATAGATGTTAGAGGGGTTTAAGAAGAATTTGGCAAATTGAATAAGGTGGTAAGAGTTGGTTTTTAAAACCAACCCAATTAAACACCACCGGCTCATCCCTCACAATCTCTCTCGATCTCTCTCCTTCCACTGATTTTCACCATCTACTACCATCCAACATCGATTCCCCACCATCCCCGCGAGCTTGGAGTTCGATTGGTCATTGATGTGATTACGGCTAAGAGAAGTGTGGACAGATCATGATAAAACTGTGACAGCAGAACAGTTGGAAAACTGTGGTAAGTCCCATTTTTTTTTTTTGGATAAGTGGAGGCGATACTCCTTTTTATTAATTAAATAGATTATATACAAAGATGTAGTAAACAAGAAAAAGAGAAGCAAAATGTGTGTAGGCTGTACATTATAAAGCAAGAAAGGGCCAACATGACGCCATTTCAGTCCTTGAATTTCATAGCCACACCAAAACCTCAAGAGGAGCCAAAATGTAGACCGACTTAATTCACAAAAGGATTCATCAGTGCTTGATAACCCCAGAACGTCCCTTGTGGACCAAACAAACATGATAATGACAGTGAGCACAATTAAATCATGTTGCATAATGAACATCACCATAAGAAGAAAACCACTGCCACCGAAGCTCAACACAATTAGTCGCTCACACTACAAATGAAATCGAGGCCCTAACCCTTCTCAAACCCATGACCATTAGTCTTACTCGAGCTCTACTTCGTACTCAGTCACATGTTTTACGGTGACCGACGTAAGTAAGAGGCTGAGGGGACAAAGATCAACGAGAAGGCCAAAAAAATGAGTGAGCTGGGACATAGATACAGTTTCTCACCTAGCCCAAACATCGAACAAAGAAGAAGCCGCATATGAAGTCGGCCATTAGCACCACTGTAATGACATGATGCAACCACATACCCACATAAGCTTAGAGTAGTAAGTTCCAGTTGCCGCTCAAATGAGACCATGACCATGCCTTGAAAGCTTTATGCCCGTATATTACCGATGCCACACCTCTCTTGGCGGACTCCCATACATCCTCCCATGAGTTTGCCTTGTCCGTGAAAATCCTATGATTACGTTCTGTCCATATTTGCCCATAAGATTGCAAGAGTGCCGGTCCTAAACAGAGTGCAACATTTGTCGCCATACGAACTAGCGCTCACATGTTCAAGCCAAGACTTGAGATCATTAGGGGTAGACCATGGGATCTCCAGCTCCTTTGCCATATTCGTCCATATCCTGCAAGGCGAATGGGCAAAACACGAAGATATGGTCAATAGTTTCACAATCATTAAAGCATAATGTGCACCTTGACGTGAGCAACGTGTGGTTCGGGCGGTGTCATTGTAGAACATCCATTGTATTAAGTTTCCCCAACCATGCCATCCAAGCCAACACCCTATATTTCATCAAAGCACAAGATTTCCAAATTAGATTATGAGCAAGACAAACACCCGAAGATAGATCAAGGCAAAAACCATAGAAAGTAGATTTAACAGTAAAAGATTTAGACGAATCCCAATCCCAAAAACGGGAGTTCTCAATGTGTGGTACAAGTGTACTCCCTGTAGACGTGACGTGAAAACTGCAGCATCTAAAATCTCTACATCTGTCTGCCGATTTCGAATGAAATTGTGATGCTAGCTTTGATCCCATTGTCCGTTCCCATCAAAACATAGCCTCCTCGGCTATCGTTGCATCTGGTGCTTGGGCCAAGGAATATAGCCTTGGGAAGTCATCTTTAAAGCTCCGCGCGCTGCACCAAAATGTCGTACCAAAAACGAATCCTCTTACTGTTTCCCAAACAAAATTTAACATCTTTCAGGAAGTCCACCTTGCAATCTCCAATAAAACGCCATGGTTGTAACGACCCATTATAAATATAACACCGTTATTTAATTATTTTCATATTAGGATGCCAGCTCGGACGACACGTGGACGTCACGGATAGGCTAGGCATGACCTGGACTTAGGGTACGGTGCTGACTGTGTACCACTGTTTTCTTGAGTTATGTGATGTATTAATACTTGTATTATTATAGGGTATTATCCATCACAGGTGTGTGTATATATATATATATATATATATATATATATATATATATATTTACTTGTCGGGCGAGTTTGAGCATCGGGGTTCTGTTTCGTGGAACATGCCAACGCGAGGGTACGGTAGCTGTGAGGCCGGACGTTAGGGTTAGATTAGACTTAATCAATATAGCATGACTATAGTTGAGGAGTTAATTTAACGAGATTTAAATATAACCTTAGGCTAAGTTATATAATTCAATTAGGTACACTTAGTGTGGGACTGCCTCGGGAAGCGTGTCGGATGCGGGGCACAGGGAGCTGGGTAGGCGGGAAGTCAGTGTGATCCTATTTACTATTTTATGGAATTTATTTGATGGCTTGGATAAGTTATATAAGTTAAACCAATTTGGAATTATTCAAGTCTTATAGTTTGAACTGGATAAATCAGCACACCTAGAATGGTCCTCGAGATTTACAACAGATCAAAACAAGGCAACTAGTGTCATGATAAGGTGTTCAGGAACTGTGTGACACATGCTTGACCAGGACCCTCCGATCAACCTCGAGATACGTGTGAACGCCGGATTAGAACAAACATATAAATATCGATTGATCGAGGAGACATGCAAACCAAAGCAAAATTCAAATTCGTTGTGTGGTTTTGAGGAGAAAAATCATTGATTAGGGAACACAACTGAGGATTAGAGGCTAGATTGGGCGATCAACAACAAAATTAAGGTAATCTACTTACAATTTCCTTAGTTTTGTGGAAACTTGATATGTTTGGGTAAGTGAGGTTTAAACGGATTTTTGGATGAAATCATCACTTTTTTTGGTAGATTTGATGTTCTTGAGGCTGAATTTCATCAAATACATAGTTTGAAATCACAATTTTGGAAAATTGAGGGGATTTAGTGATTTCGGATTTTATACACATGCACACTTTGATTTTCGATTTTGAGTGAAAACTTGTTTAAATTGGTGTTTTGGAGAGAAATTTAATGCTATTGAAGTGTGTGGGTTGTTTGGTTACTGTTTTTGAGGTGTTAGGAACCAGAAAAGCCAGAATTCGTTTCTGGAAATTCTGGGCAGTGTGTAATTAGCGCGCTAGGTGATGAACACTAGCGCACTAATCACGCTTAGGAAGATGAAGATCTCGTGCACTATTAGCACGCTAATTCCCCAGCATAGCGTGCTAATACCAGACCCCTGAATTGTTAAAACATGAAATCGAGCCTAATTGATTACAAACCCACTTAATTAACTAATAAACACCAAAAATAGATCTCTTGAGTCATGGAATCGTAACTGGAGTCGGGGACTAGTCGGGGATCGAACCGGGGGGTATTTTTTGGGGTTTTTTAGCGCGATTTGAGGTACGTAAAACCCAATTGAACACCACTACTGCATTTACTACTTGATTATTCATTTGAGTTGTTATTCTTGATAATCTTTGAGTCTATTCTTACTGGGACGGTTGAGTTTTCCCGTCTATGTATCCAAGGGTTGTTGTGGTCACTTGTTAAGTGTGTAGCGTGCGCTCTCGGCCTCGGTAGATTATAACCCACTAGGGCTAATGCCACTAGGACACAGTCGTAAGATCGATGGTGTAGGCCACAATCAGAGCTCCTGGTCCTAAGTACACACTTTAGTAGTTGTGTTTACACCCATTTGTATATCTGTGTGTTTATATTCATGCGATGAGCTTTGAGCAGTTGTCTACATTATTTCTTCTTTCCGCATGTCTATTTAACACTATTTATTGACTCTGTCATTACATTTTAAATTAAATATGCACGATGGTTATCCTTAGGATTTTACT
Source organism: Stephania japonica (assembly GCA_039657345.1). NCBI lineage: Eukaryota > Viridiplantae > Streptophyta > Magnoliopsida > Ranunculales > Menispermaceae > Stephania > Stephania japonica. The sequence continues at coordinate 42,646,650 of CM077560.1, read as the reverse complement.
TACTGGGCTCGTCATCTGCCTTTTGTGATGACTGAGCGCAGATCCTAGTACTAGCAGAGGTAAGGGGATTCTTAGCTACTACATCTGACTTACCTACGTTGAGGCCTGCTGGTACGTTTATTAGTAGTTATACTTTTGATAATTTGTATTATCTTTTGGGGATGGGAGACTATATTCCACACCTGTACTTGTATATATATATTGTTATAGTTGATCACCTGTATACACAGTACTGCCGCGATTTCCACTATAGGCTGAATAATAAAACTTTCTATGCTATTTTGATAATATTAAGACTTCCGCTTTATTTTTTTATAATTATGTAATTAATTTAATTATTTAATATTGAAAGATGTAAATTACTAATAAATGATGAGCATGGGTGACGTAGCCAAAGGCTTCAGGTGCTGAGGTAAGGAAGTAGCTGACCATGGGGCGGCCTCGAATTTGAGGCCGTCACAATGGTGCCTTATATGATGGTTTAAAATCCCCCTAAGGTCCCACCCATTACGGCTTGATCCATAAATACTCTTTATTATCCTTACCCAATAAGTGTTCGATTCCCTTTGAAATCGCCATAACCATTTGCACGTCAACGCCCTATTACGAAAAACCAAGTTCCCAATACCAAGTCCACCCAATCTCTTTGGGAGAGTCACCTGCTTCCATGCCACTAACGCCTATGCAGAATCCTCATTCATGTGCTTCCAAAGAAAGTCTCTCATCATTTTCTCTTCTTGATCAGCAATTTTGACAGGCAACCGATACATCGACATGAAATACGTAGGAAGGGAGTCAAGAATTGAAGTTATAAGGGTGAGTCTACCCCCTTTCGAAAGGAAGTCGCGTTTCTAGCCATCAATTTTGCTTGCAATTTTTCGAAGGACTGGTTCCCAAAAGTCAGCGTCTCTTGGAGATGCACCAAGTGGCATGCCTAGGTATTTCAAAGGCCAAGTGCCAACCTAACAGCCTGACGCTTGTGCAACTTCAGCCACCTATTTGCCAAGAACATTAATCCCCAACAAGCTACGCTTTGCCAGGTTGAGCTTCAAACCCGAGATCATGTAAAATTTTTCCACCAAATCCATAATATTTTGTGTTGCCTCTATGTCATTTCGGACAAAAAGAAGGGATTCATCCGCATACTGAAGATGTGTAACATGTATGTCATCATTTCCAAATCGTATGCCTTGGATCATACCATATTCCTTTGCTTTATCGATTATCCGTCCAATCACATCTGCCACCAGAATAAAAAGATATGGGGAAAGTGGATCACCCTGCCTAAGACCTCTCTGTCCAGTGAAAAACCCCTTAGGACATCCGTCAAATATGACCTTGAAATTGGCAGTGGAAACACATCCCGTCATTCATTTCCTCCATCTATCCCCAAAGCCTTATCTCTTTAACACATAGTCCAGGAAACCCCTATCCAGCCTACATAAGCTTTTGCGAAGTCGAGTTTAATGACAAAGCCTTTCAAGCCTTTAGTAGCATACTCCATTACCTCACTTGCGATAAGAACAGAGTCGAGCATTTGTCGGTTAGGAACAAATGCGTTCTGTTCTTTCGCTACTGTAAAATGGAGTACCTCTCTGAGTCGTGCAACCAAGACCTTTGCCAAGAGTTTATGCATAGAGGTGACAAAACTGATTGGTTGGGAATCCTCAACTCGGCCAGATAGGGCACCTTTTGGGATGAGACATATAAATGTCACATTCATGTTCTTACTAACCCCCTCATTGCTGTGAAAATCCTCAAAAAACTGCATCACCACCCCTCTGATAGTATCCCATGATCGATGAATGAATGTAAAGGTGAATCCAGCTGGGCTCGGTGCCTTATCCAATTCGTATGCATTCACAGCCCTTTTTACTTCGTCTTCACCGAAACATCTCTCCAAGTGTTGGGCCGCCACTTCGGGGATGTTATCCTATTCGATGCCCTCAACCTCTCAACTATTGTCCAACTCTCGAGTACAACTACCTTCAGAACCCGACAATCTCTTGGATAATTCTTTCCCTATCCTCAGTGAATTCCCCGTTTTGTAGTTGGAGTCTATCAATGGCATTCTTGTTTTTCCTTGCCCCTAAAAGACAATGGAAAGTATTTTGTTCTTTTGTTGTATATTTTGGCTATGTATCCATTTATTTTGATATTTTGAGGCTTTGGGGAGTTGAACCTAACTGTTGATACATGTTATGTTCATTTTGGGCTTTCAGTTGATATGTTATATACATGTAATGTTGTTTGGACAGGATTTTCCACATCTATGTTAATCAAGTTGTATATTTTTAAAATTGTGGTTAAGTTTGTATATTAAGTTTCCGCTGCACACCTAACTAACTTAGAGGTTAAATAAGTAATGAATAGAGTTGAGGTGAATCATAAAAGAGTGATCTAGGGTGAGCGAGTGAATAATGTATCGAGTAATTGGTAAGTTAAGGCTGACTAGACCTGCATTGACTCGTCAGAGACGGGCTCGGGGGTCCATGTAGGTTTAGACCGGGCAGGGCCCAGTTTATGGTTGTTAGGGCCATCACAAGTGTCGTCATGAAGGAAATGAAATCAGCTAACTGTTGTCCCTGAGTTGCTACTCAGTCAGACAACCTATAAAGTTGTCAGCAGAAGTAGTAAGAAGCTTACTGCCACTAGTTTCGATATCTCCGCCCTCGCATGGATTCGCCATCAGTATCTGCATGTTGACAACATACTCAATATCAGCTACTACGTAGATAACACGTATATATACATATAGAAATTAATATGTACATATAGAAATCCCCTTTTTAACTTTCGTTCACTTCCCAACTAATGGTTTCTAGGCAAGGATCGTATGATTTCCATTTCTAATTAAGGTTTGTGTTTAATTCAAGTTTGTGTTTTACTTATCGAGAACGTTAGGCTCTGATACCAACTGTGATGACCCATTCCTTAATCTAGGGCACTATGCCCTGCCTCATCTCGTCATTTAGCCCTAATCACAACCACGTAAGACTAATATGTTGTTTAGTCCTACGTGGTTAATTAGGGCTAAATGACGGGATTAGGTCGGGCGGTGCCCTAAATTAAGGAACGAATTGTCACAGATACCCACTAAAGTTATTTTTTTCTTATAAAAAAAATCTTTCAAAATGTGTTTCATCAAATGATAATTAACAGTAAATTAATTAATAGGTATCTTACGTCAAAGAAAAAAGAAAAAAAAGAGAAACAATTAATAGATATATATATATCTATTATTTTAGAGATGCTACGTACGAGATGTATATCCATTAAATGTTTGTTTCATCAATCTTGGCGGTTGTCTAAACTCTAAAATCTATTTTTTGAGTTACTTTCATGATTCAAGAACATGAACCGTAGTCGATCTTTGTAACGACCCAGAAATTTGGCTATTTGTGAATGATGATGTGTAATAGTATTATAATTTTAATATGTGTCACGGGCCGTTCAGGCAATTGTTAATGTGAGTAAGGTCCCGCCTAGGTAACAGGAGGAGAAAATACAGTGAAAAAAAACTTAAATAAAGGAATTATTTAATAATTTAAATATTTATGTGTAAGGGACAGACGAAAATATGCATGTCATAAGTTGGGAAAAATTGTTGGAAAATATGGGCGTTGGTTAAACACACAACAAATAGACAAATGTGTAGGATTGTCAAAGTGACACAATTCAAAAATGGAACACCCTTGGATTAGCCTCGAGATGCGTGTGTATGTGAAGATGAAGGGCCATGCATGTGACAACACCCTACCTAACTTACTATTCACCCATCATTGGTGTAAAGAAGAACAAAAAAAAAAAACACAACAACAAACATTTCTCACCTTATATACACCACGGTTTCATCTCTCCCACCTCCTCCACACTCAACCCTCACGGAACCCTCTTCTTCCTCTCACCAGCCCCGTTCTCGCCGGTGACCGGACCGCCTCGCCGGACTTCTCATCGGAGCAAGGTATATCTTCTCTCTCTCTCTCTCTCTCTCTCTCTCTCTCTCTCTCTCTCTCTCTTTGTTCACTCTTTCCACTCTTTCCCTCACAGTTCTCTCATCTCTCGGCCTCCCTTTCTCTCGATCCACTCACCTCTCAGCTGGGGTGTTCTTGCCGATCGTTGGAGATCCAGTGGTGGCTGGGAAACTCGCCGGAGGTGGGTTTATCTCTCTCTCTCGTACACTCTCGTGCTTACTCTCTCGGTCTCTCTTTCATCTCGATTTTCTCTCTCTCTCTCACCTCGGGTTCTCTCTTCCTCTCGCTCTCTCACGCCACCACCTCTCTCACCAGAGATGGTGGTGGTCGAGGCCACCTCCCTCACCGGAGATCTCTCTCTATCTCTCTATTTCTTTCTCTCTCTCTCTCTCTCACTGTTTTAAGTTTCTTTTAGAACTGTTTGGAGTAGCTGTCGGAGTTACTGGGGTGGTCGGAGATGGTCGAGGGTGGGCCCTCCTGGCCCACCAGAGATTACATTCCCAGAGTGTTGTTGGTTCTATGTTGTTATGCGTTTGAGTGTCGTTTTGCGCAATTGTTGTTGTTTATGTTGTTGTTGGACTGTTTTCATTGCTCACTGGAAAAAACCCTCACTGGCGGCGTCACCGCTGGACCACGATGATTGGGACGCTGTTGGGGACCCCACCAATCTCCTACGTGGGTCCCATAGTCTTCGGAGTGGCCAAAACAGCCTTATTTAACATTGAAAAGTTGTCATTTCATGTGATAGAGGTGGTGGAGCCTCGCCGAAAACCGCCACTGCCAGCGGTGCTACCGACCGAACCACCACTAGTGAAGGTTGTCGGGATCTCATCTAATCTTTGATGAGGTCTCGCAACCCTTGGTTGTGTCCAAAATATTAATATGTTAGAGAAATTTGTTATGTTTTTATGTAAATATTAAGTTTGAGTATTGTTTAGTCAATGTGTTTGAACACCGATGTTCGAGGGTATTTCCTAGCCATCCCATGCTAAGGAAACCCTTCACTAACGTCGGACAACACCAGTGAGGTTCCATGTTCTTTTGTACATATCAGTTCGGTTTTCATGAGGAGTTATGGTTAAGTGTTGGTTTGTATTGAAACATCGTGTGGCGATGAATGGTTATGACGTCGTGGTCATGTCGCCGGTCCTCGAGACCATGACATGACCCACATATGACTGAGCCGAGCCTATGATTCGCGATGAGATTTATACATAATGTGTTTTGAAAACCCGAGAAAGAGTATTCGTTTTTCGATTAAATTGCCGTGTCGTTCGAGTCATTTAAAACATTGGGGAAAAGGATAAGTTTAAACCTAGGTTTAGTGAATGACTTGACCTATTAATACGAGTTCCTGACCTTGTCAAGTAGCGGGAAACTCGGGGATATGCGTTAAGATTTGTGGGAGCGTTGTACGCGGGTTACGATAGTTCAGGTAACTACACTTGCCTTGAAAACATTTGTACGTTAGTAAGCCAGCTAAGAAAATATCATGTGATTCATTTTCATTCCTTTGTATTTGTTATTATCAAATTATTGGCATTCCATTCCCTATTCCTTGTATGTGTGTTCTTGGCATAAGTGTGTGTCTTGAAGGTACATGCGGCTGCACTAGAAGGGATAAAACGCGGGCACTCGTGCGCACGAGTGTTTGACCACCCCTAGTGATTATGTGATACCATGTACTAGATTGTTGTGGATATTGCTGTGGATTTCGATGTTGCGACATTGTTGTTGTGGAATTGTTGTGGAATTTATACTACTTATTGCCTCTCTTAACTTGTAGAACACGCATGTTTCGATTGTTATCATTTCCAGTCTGTCTATCATGTAATTTTTTTCATTTAAATTCATGTATTTTAGTACCCGCATGATATTTAGACTGCCTTGTTTGTTATTTCATGAATTACTGTTATATTCTTCTGGCTTTACTTTCGATTTTTCTCAGTTGCTCACCGTCTAGTTTGTGACGGTGGGTGTAGATAGGGTGGAGTGCAGTAGGGGCAAGGAGCCTTGCCTAGGAGACTTGTTGTGAGCGACTGGACTTGAGGTACCGAGATGTAGGCTTATGTTCATTTCTGTTCGTATGATGTTTTACATATATATATATATATATATATAGTTGTTTTGAGGAACTGGGGATAAAATTTAGAGGTGGATTTCAATCCATTGAGTTGACTTAGAATCGAATTTATTGTGGTTTTCAACATTTATATAAATTCTTAATTTCCCTTTGATTGAGTTATTTGTCAATTCTTGAGTAGTATGTAATTTGTTTCCACTGTGTTATAATTGCAATAACTCTTTCATAAAACGTGAAATTTTGATGTTTTGAGGCTGACTAGGCTCGTCAGGTTCTCTGAGATCCGACTCGAGACCTGCATGGGTCTAGGCCGGGCGTACCCAAATGCATTGGGAATTTGGTACCGTCACAATTTTCTCTTTTGATCGGCGGTGGTTATAATCTTCATTTCTTTGTGTTTTATGTGTTTAATAAAATGCAGTTCTATGAAGATTGGATCTACTTGTTGTGACACATCTTCCTCAACGCTTGTTTTTTGATTTATGCGGCTATTGAGTTGGTCCTTACTTTTAGTTTTTTTTAGGTAGTTTGTCTTTTCTTTGTTGGAAGTCTTGATTTTGTCTTCTCCTTGTTGTGAAATTTTAGGTTATCTTCTCCTTGTCGAGAAGTTTTGTTATTCGTTATGTGGTTCTAACGGGTTTTTGTGTATTGTAATGTGTTTCAACGTTGTAAAGAGTAGTCCCTACATGATAATCAAATTTTGATTTCACAATCGCATTCACAATCAAAGTAATAGCAGTTCTTTTGAACTAATAGGATTAACGAATCAATGTATTTATTTTATTCTATGCCTGTTCTTATACTGAGCCATTAATGGTTAATAAAAATCTATTTTTCTTCAAGAAAAAAAATGTTTTTTTTAAGTAAGATATTTATTAATTGACTGTTAATTATCATTTGATGAAATACAATTTGAAAAAAAAAAATTATAAGAAAGAAACAACTCCCATTATATTAAGGTTAATTTAAACTCATGACTTCTTACTTTCAAATCACCTACCAAACTATGGGCCACTCGATTGATTGGTACAATTTAAAAGATAATTCAAGTTATAATTAAGTGCATGCATAATGTCGTTGCCGTCTAACTAATCAACCCAACCATGGCTTAATGTTCTAGCTGGTATATATATATATGTGCGCCATGCAAGAGCTTGAGGGCAGTGGCGGATCTACATGCAAAATGTCATGGGTTGTAGCCCAGGGCAAGTTGTATGTAAACCCTTATTAGGTATGATCAAATCTAATTAAAAAACAGTGGAACACAAAGGATAGCCAACCATTTATCTTCGTACATCAATTAGCCCACTTCATTTCTTTTAGAAAGAACTAGTTTAGTACCCAAGATAATGATGTTTTGACATACTTAAGAGTTGCACACTAAGTTGCACACATTTTTAAAAGCCGTGTAATGCATTTTGAGATGTGTTTACACATATTTTAAACTATGTTGCACATTTACTAAATAGATGAGCAACCAATTAGTGTGTGACTTTAAGTGTGTCACCGAAGCATTGTCCTAAAAGTAATGTCTCTCTTAAAATTATTATTCTAGTCCTCAAAGAAATTCTACTTTCTTCAATCTCTTAAATATAGGTAGAATAATGCTTGGTTGACATATTTTTATATATAGATTTGCTAAATAATTATTACTAGTGCCATTTAGACAATTTTAAAATAGGTATGCCCCTAAGGGGTGGTTCAATAGACGTCAACAACTATATTTGTCTCAATTCCTTATAACAATATATTTTTATTTTCTTTTTCTTCTTTAACTTTTTTTTTTTATAAGCTTCCTTCTTTAATGTTTGAAGTATACATATATTGTGTTTTTTTCTTGAAACCAAGTATACACATATTTTTTTTTTTTTTTTTTTTTTTAAACCAAGTATGCATATATTGTTAAAAAGTCAATTTGTTGAATTGTTAAAAAGTGAAATTTGTAAGGAAAGAGTGAAATTTAAAATGTTAGTTTAGGGGTTTTATGGTAGTAGTCAATATTTCTTTTTTAGTCATGCCTTAATCTTAAGCCGGATCACCACATATTTTACTTATTGTCTAACCTAGGGCAACTTAAATTTCTGGATTCGTCCCTGCTTGAGGGTGATGGTCTTCCGGTATATGCTGAAGTTTTTTTTTTTTTTTTTTTTTTTTTTTTTTTTTTTGATTATGCTAATATACAGTTTTCTCGTATTAATTGACTGTTTTTTTAAAAAAAAACTCGTATTAATTGACTATATATCTATGAACTTGTCAATTCATTCATTTGTCCTCATGTACGTGGATCAATATATATATATATATATATGTTCATCTGAATCTCAATTATTTCATTATTAAATTAATTAATATTTTTTAAATTTAACCTACTTGATTTAGTGGGTATCCAGTGTCATGATGGGATGAGCTCAACCTAATTAATTTGATCTCAAAGTGAGAAGAAGTGCTTATTTATCATAGGAATGACATGTTTAATTTCTTCCTCTATATATATACTGTATAGTAGGAATTTCTTTCGACTTTAATTTCAGAAAAAAAATTGTTTTTCCATACATTATTTTATTTTTTAACACAGTAAATCTCCATGAACCTAGCTAACGATTAAATAAAATTCATTTATATATAATTGATAATGATATCAACGAAACTAATTAAAATAATCTCAAGTCTTCAAAAAAAAAAAAATTAAAATAATCCCACACGCAAATCAAATTAACAAACCGTGTAGACGCCACTAAGTTATAACTCTAGCTAGGTGTCATTCTTGAGACAAAAGACTCCACTTAGACCAAAACATTGACCTCCGAACCACAAATTTAGTGGGCATGCATTGTAGAGATTTATGATTAGTCTTAGGGCGCGTGTTACAAATGTATGGACGCAGGTGAACCATTGGACTAATGTTACGCAAATCAGAAGTCAGTAGTAGTCTTAGACTTCACTTCAGCATCGTCGTTAGTGCATAAGTGGGGTACTGCCTTGTCTTTATCTATTGTTTTTTGTGTAGACATGCATGAAATGTATGTGCCGTCACCACCACCGCCACCTACACCACCACTACATACTAGAAAAAGTTGTCACATACGAGCCCCTATAAATAGACGTCCATCCTAAGCTCTATTCTTTGCAACATATATTGCATCTGTACGTATATGCACATATATATAAACATTTCTCTAGCTCACACTCTTAATTTGAACATATAATTAATAAAACTAGCTAGCTAGTCAAGCTTATTGGAGTTCAAGTATTGATTTCAATAACATGGCATTAATTAGTTCAAGAATTGTGATTGTGGCGTTGATAGTGATGCTAATAGTAGGGCTCTCCTCAGCTGCTAGATCTTCCGTTTACATCAATGCCGGTGGTGGTGGTGGTGGTGGTGGTGGTGAAGGCGGCGGAGGAGGTGGTGGGTCCAGTATTGGACTCGGATCTGGTTACGGGTCTGGGTATGGTGCAGGTAGCGGTTCGGGTTATGGTGGAGGGAGAGGTGGGGATGGGAGCGGTGAGGCGGTGGCAGTGGTGGGAGGCGGGTGGCGGCGGCGGTTGGGGTTGGGTGGGAGTAGTGGCTCCGGATTTGGCTCGGGAGTGGAAGTGGATCCGGGTACGGGGCGGGTGAAGCTGGTGGCGTAGGTTATGGAAGTGGAGGTGGTGGTGGAGGGGGCGGAGGTTCGGAGGTGGATCGGGGAATGGAAGTGGGTACGGTTCGGGTTATGGGAGCGGGTCGGTTTCGGTAAGGGAGGAGGAAGCGGAAGTGGAGGAGGTGGCGGCGGAGGTGGTGGTGGTGGTGGTGGTGGCGGCGGAGGAGGTGGAGGTTCCGGACGTGGTTCAGGAAGTGGATCAGGTTATGGGTCGGGTTATGGCTCGGGACGTGGTAGCGGGAGTGGAGGATCCCCTTGAATGCGTTCAATGTAACAGTACCATTAACGTATATAGCGTTTAGTATTCTGTGTCTTGTGCTCCAAACAAAACAGTGGCATCCCGCATGTATGCATGCCACGTGTCCTCTTCTTTTCTCTCTGTTAATAGTCTGTTATTGGTTTGACATTTTTCTTAATAAATATGGTGGAGCCGTTGATCTTCGTACGCGTGTCTATTTAGGGAAATTTCTAACCGCTATATTATATAACGTTTTAATTAAATAGGAAATCTTACCATATTAATTACTTATAGAGATCCTTGCCGGATTCATAGAGATCCAAATCAGATTGTGCACCAAGATCAATATTTTATACTATATCAATAAATGATAATCAGTATTTCCTTGTTTACTTGTCCAAATCACTTCGGATTACACAAAATGAATTCTATAAATAGCTCACATTGGGTTGGATTTTTTGAGAAAAAAAAAATTTGTTGGCCATGGCATTGAGAGCTCAGTTCAACGTTGTTCTTCTATTTTGTTTTGCACTTTTTTTAGGTATACTTTTTTCTTCTAATTCTTGTTTAGTTTAGTTGTTTTTTTCTAACCAGCTTTTGTTTAGTTTAATGATAAAGTGATTAATTTCTAATTATTTTTAAAAAGAATCATAAGTTTTTGGTCTTGTGACCTTAATATTTAGATTACTTGACTATTCAAATTTAATGTGTAATATAGCAAAAAGTATATTTTATATTTTTTTACCATCGAAAAAAATATACAAAAAATATTATAAAAAAGTTTAAAAGAAAATATTTTTGTAATCTAAAAAAGACACGCATATTTGTTGAGGTTCATTGCTTCTCTTTGGCATATATGTATAAACGTATCTGAATGCGCATAGAAGGGACGCTGCACGTCAAAATAAAGAATCCTAACTGATAAAGGGAATTTGATAATTTTGATCAGGTACACACTCGTCGATTGTCTTAAACTACAACAACAACTGCCCAGACACAGTGTGGATCGGAGCGGACCCAATCATCGACGAGGCCCAATGGGAGTTCGGACCGGGAACATCAACGTTATTCGAAACCCCAGATCAATGGACAGGATCGATCTGGTTCAGGACCGGCTGCACCACCGACGCAGCCCAACACTTCTCTTGCGACACAGGCGATTGTGGGACCGGAGGCGTAGAGTGCACCGGGGGCCCACCCAAGTACCCAGCGACCGTTCTCAACTTTTCGATCAATCAAACGGTCGTCACTTACGAGGTCAGCTTAATCCACGGCTACAACATCCCGATCACGGTGACCCCGGACGGTGGATCTGCTTCCACGTGTCCTTCGCTGGGCTGCAGCAAAGACGTGATCAAGAGTTGCCCGAGTGACGTGTTGGTGACGAACGCGAAGGGGGTGGGCGTGGCGTGTAAGAGCGCGTGTGATGCGTTTAACGATCCTGCGTACTGTTGTACTGGATCGTTTTCGGGTGATGCGTGTAAGCCGAGTAAGTACTCGGATGGGTTTAAGCAAGCCTGTCCTCTCGGTCACACATTTCCGGCGGATAGTGAGCCTCCGTTGGGGAGTTGCTCTGGTGCTGCTAGGTACTTGATAACCATGTGTGCTTCATCTTAATTAATCACTTGAGTCTTGTTTTTGTCAATAATTACAAGTTGATAAAACCTATGTATCATCAATCCGGCATACTTTGATGGTAATATAGAAAATGGTGCATTTTGAGTTTATTGATTTTTGCTTTTTTTTTTTTTTTTTTGAAAAGTGGTACAATGACAATAGGAAGTTACAATAGGAAGTTTTACCTCGAGATGCTACACACACATTAACACGCGGGTCAAGGCCTTATGAAAGACTTTTGTCAATTAGGTTTCTCACCTCATTTTTTTTTTTTTTGGAAGTAAGATAGAAGTTTTTAATACATTTTTTTTTAAAACCCAAATCTTAGTATATTGAGAAGAATAAAACTAGATCACTCTAATAAAAATACATTAATTTCTTAATCCTTATTTTATTTATTCAAATAAGCGTCAATATAATTGACCTAAATTTGATTTCGATACATTGCAACTATCATATGGTATAATTAGTGTTAATTATGATATTTGTCAAAAAAAACTAGTGTTAATGACAAAGATCACAGAAAGGAAATTATCAAGCTGGCACTTCTGGCTAAAAGTTCAAAAAAGTCAATTAATAATCAAACTAGCTAATAGTTATGCTGTTATAGAAATATAGCTCGAGGAAATCAAGGTGACATATTAAGGAAAGAAGGAACATTAAAAGCAAAACTTATTATTGACGAGATTTTAACAATTATCCTTAGTAAAATACTACCATTAATATCCCACAGTCACACTCAATTAAAGTTTCACCAGGTGATATAACGTACATCCGTAAGAAGCCTACTCGCGGCTTCACTTCAACTCATAAGTGTTAGTTTGACTCAAAAGGTTTCGGTACTAGTTAGAAAGAGACAATAAATTATAGGAAAATGATAATCTAACACACTTTGGGCACACATTTTATTTTTTAGCCATTTATGGTGTTTTGTTAGATGTGGGACTCACACTTGGAGAAACAAAAAAGAACTATAAATAACTAAAAAATAAAGTGTACGCTCAAAGTTTGTTATATTATCATTTTCCTAAATTATATACTTCTATATAAAATATTTTTTAATTGATGTAGGACTAATTTCAATTTACATATCTTCAACACACACCCCACATCTCATCGTATCTTGAATCTCCAAACACAAGGAAAACTACTTGTTTCATTCATTGTTTTTTTTTAAGTAATATTTTCTTGGTTCCTCAAAAAAAAAAGAAGGTAATATTTTTTTGGTGAAGTTTTTTAAGTAATATTCATTCATTGCTGTGTGCATCAAACTTATTAATGCTTCTCATGCATTTTATTAATTTTTTTTTTAAAATCTCTTGTATATTTTGGGCCATAGATGACACGTGGCTTGCTTTTGAAACCTCCATCAAAAAAAAAAAAAAAAAAAAAAAAAAAAAAACTCTCAAAGCCAACACTGGTCAGAACATAAACCAAACCAACTCTCCATTCAGTACCCGCCAATGCCAACCCCAGGTGAAATCAAACCAACAAAACCAAAACCAAAATTTACTCTCTCTGTGCACAGCAACAACAACAACAATAACAATTAGTGAAAAGAGATCATCCAAACGCGTCCCAAACCAATCTCCACGTTTTGATTCTCCTGTTTGTTCTCGATCAACACAACCCTCCCCTCTCTCTCTCTAGAAACCCAATTCCCAATTCCCGGACTTTCTCTCTCTTAGGGTTTGGATTTGGGGATCTGAAGCCGAGAAATTGAGCGTCAATGGCGAGGAAGATGAGTAAGAAAGCGAGGGCATTGCACCAGATTTACGTCCCCAAGTGTTGTCAGCAGCGCAGAAGCTCAGCCCCTAAGCCCCGCACTGACTTCTCCCTCTTCTTCTCCTACTCCTCCTCGTCGCCGCCATCGACGCCGTCGTCGTCTTCTTCGCTGTCTTCAGCGTCTGGTTCTGCTGCTTTGGGTTTGCGCCGAGGTTCGTGTGGTTATCGGTTTTGTTGATTGGATTCTGTTGTGTTGATGTGATTGTTGTTGTGTTTGGTTGGTCGTGGAGTTGAATTGATTGGTGGATTGAGTTGCTTCTTTGCGATGTCCGATCGGTTGTTTGCGGTTCTTGAGTTTTTTGTGATTTGGGAATGTGGGTGTAATTGTTTTGGATGAATGTGATTCAATTGGGGAATGTTAGAGTGAAAAGGAGGGTTTTTTTTTGTTTTGTTTTGTTTTTAATTGAATCGACTGGCGCGGCGAATTGAGTTGATTCTTTGTGGGTTCTTGAATTCTTGTGATTTGGGAATGTGGGTGTGATTAATGTGCTTCAATAGGGGAATGTGAGTGTGAAAAGGAAGGTTTTTTGGGCGTTTGTAACATAATTAGGTTGAGTTAATGGTGTTGATCAAAGAGTCTTGTTGATCAAGAAATGTTGAGGAGGTGAATTGGTTATTGATCTTTATATATACCATATTCAATTTGGTGTTTGGTTTCTTTTTGTTCCAAGAAAAAAGGGCAAGAATTGATTGAATAAGAAGAGACTGCTATGAGCTAGCTGGAGAAGCAATTATGTATGTCGAGCATAATTTGCATGGCTGAGCAAAATAATGTCTTTCTTGATTTCAATGTTTCCACCTAATATCTTACTGGTGCCATGAATTGCCAGATATTCGCTTAATCGTCTTCAACTTTTGTTTGTTCTAGATGAGGAACTTAGGTTTGTGTTTTCTTTATGTTTGATGCATCAGGTTCTAGGCCCGAACTTTGGGAACACAAAGATAATTGCCCGACCAGTTTCTCTGCGGCTAGAGTGGACAAAGGACGCCAGTCTTTCATTTCGTTGATTAAAGAAATTCACGAGTTTCCACTGGTCAAGTGCAGTATGTTTCAGAATGGAGAAAAAGAAGCGGCAATTGCGAATTCCGCTGCAATACCATTTACTGAGTTTGAGTTTTCCCAAACTACAGTTCTGAATAACTATGATAACAGGTTCTTTTTGTTTTCAAGGCGTGATATGTGTTGAGCTGTGGAACTGGCCGAGCGACTAAATGAGATTTGGTTTTGACTAATTTGTGCAGGACTGATGAAGGGTGTAAAATTGGTGAAGTGGACAACGGTTATTGTGCTTTTAATAAACCTGATTTGCAACTTCCTGAGTGCAATGATCTCTGGATGGCTCCAGGAAGCACTGTATGGGCTAAAAATGGTTCTCAGATTTGGTGGCCTGCAAAGGTATGCCATCTTTGATAATTCCATTTCTGCATTCAGTTTGAAAGAGGTTGTTTAGGATTCTCTATTTTTTACTTGGAAAGTTCATTGATCACATTGTACGGTGATTATTGTGAGTTGTGACCATCTCTTCCTTATGCAATCATTTTAGTCGGCATGTATTGTAATATTAATGGAATTGAATTGATCATTCGCATGCATCAAACGGGCATCCGTGCTCATATCTATCATAAGTATCTTTGTTCTATCCAAAATCTCTATTCATGAATTGTATGTTTCCGATAACATATAAAAATAAAGCATTTACTTTGATCTATACCATTTTGGACTACAGTAGAAGATGATGATGCTCCTTACATATGCCTTCTCAGTTCTCATAGGGGCAGCAATGATTTATCTATGGTTTTGAATATGCATATTTTCCCATCAACCAAGTGGGTAGGTCTCTGGTTTGGTATGGGGTTACTTGCGGGTAGCTCACTAGTTTCAACAGAGGCAAAGTTGGTTTCTTTCTTAAAAAAAATGCATATTTTCCCTCTATTCTTCTACTATTTTGCATAACCATGGATTTGGTCCATCATCACCTTGTTTAATTGCTTGACTTTATTTAGATCATGGGAGCGCAATCCACTTCTGTGTCTGAAGAGGACAATTGTGTCACTGGACGTATTTTGGTACAGTACTATGGGAACGATGAATGGTACATATCTTACCTTATTGATACCATGCAAAATTTCAACTAGCAAAATACTTCTGTTCTACTTGTACCTTTGAGAATGCTGAGAGCCCGTTTCACTTGTTGCAGTGTCTGGCTTGATCCAGCTGGAGATGTTTCCCAGTTCAATGAGGTGAGCACAGACTATTTACATCCATATACCCATAATTTTACAGCAAATAGCTGATGATGGTGATTGAACATGCAAATTCGCTGCTGTTAAAATCTTGTTTGTAAGTCTAATTAGTTACCAACATTGGTGATTAAACATGCAAAATAAGTCATCACAGAGTTGAACTTAGAGTATGAATAAGAATGCTATTAAATGTTACTAATAATACAAAATGTACGCTAATACTTGTGCAGGTTATAATGCCTGCTTTATTTGCAAATTTTCCTGGATGGCATTCCAAGTTAAAGAAATGTATTTCCATAATAAATTTGAAGCCGCTAATAAATGAAGATACAAAAGCTTTGACCATTGACTCGTTTGTGGTGATGTAATGATTTGTTGGAGCAATAATTGTCCTTAACGGCTTCGGTTGATGCAAGCATTTTTCTTAAAACATAACCTAGTTACCAGTAAATCCAAAATCCTCTTTGATTTCAGATTCAGACTGCCAGGCCAAGAAATTCCATGTAGTTGTTTAAAGAGAATTCTTTGTATGCACTGAGATGCATGATAGAATAGGGTACAGTTACAGCTAGTCGATGAAGTTCTCAACTAACCTAGTTTATGCTTTCTAGATCATAAACCAGACACTTGGTATTTCTTCTAATATCTACAAATAACCAATCTGTGTTACAGTGTTTTGAAGAAAGGAGCTGCAATCCTACGGAAGCTTTCCAAGATGCCCTTAGACAGGTATATTTTGTATAGTCTGTCTTGTGCTATTGTTTCTAATAATATAAATTTGAATGACATTAACTGTTTTCTCTACGGTCATACTGAGTGAACAATTTTATTTTGTCAATCTTAGGCTTTAAACACCAAGGAACAGCCAAGTTTTTGCAAACAATTGGATACTGACCTTGAAAGAGCGATGACCACGGGACAACATGAACAGTCATCAGGTATGATCTTTTACCATCCTCTTTTTTGTTGATGTATCAAATGCGGCTGCTGGTTAAAGAGAATATGGAGTTTATGATGAAGTTAAGAATTTTTTAAAGAAGTGATTACTGTAAACTTGATCTGAAGTATAATGGGTGGAAAAACATGGATCAACTTTTTTTTTATGGTAAACCATGGATCAACTTTTAAAGTTGCGGTCTTCGTGCTTTTCGAGGACAGACTGAGACTTTCCGAGGACTAAGAGTTAATCCCCATCAAAAGTTTTCATTACTGCATAATTATTACCCTTTTTGGAAAACTTCGAGTCTTTGTGCTCTATTTCGTAAATAAGGATACCATTTATTCCTTAACGAGATAGGAGTTTTACCTGTATATGGGATTAATGCGTCAAAATCATTAGACACACCTAAGAGTAAAGACTCTGATGTTTGTAGAAGCATTTAAGGGGAGAAGCCCAAAAAAAAAAGTATGGCACACTGCTTTTATTATGTTGTATCCAGTTGCAGTTAGAATCGGAACTAAAACAACATAGGTTCTTTTAGTGGTTTTGAATTCTAACTTTTCTTTGCTTGTACTATAGATGCTCAATCAGACAAGTTTATTGAATCAAGTTCAAGCAAAACAAAAGAGAAATTTGTCGAGAGCGGGAGGGGGAAAAGAACAAGGAAGCCTAAAGTTCATTTTGATGTGAGTGCTCGATCTCATGTTTATTGGTTCTTCATCAGTATCATTGATAGTTATTTACTGTATAACTGTGCCGAACATTTGTTTGTATAGGAGGTGAATTTTTCAGCCAATAAATCAGCAAGAAAGATGCGAAGATTCAAGATTATGAGGTATCTCGGTCTCGCAGCTCCGATTGGATCTCCTTTTTCTCTCACTTCTCGTTGGTAACTGCCAATAAATCAAGTAGCCTTCTTGATTTCTCCGCGCTTTTAAATGGTGAAGTTAAAAAGTTTTGTTTCAATTTCTACTTGTCAGGGTATTATAGATCATGTCATGTAAATTTAGGAATAAGAGATTATTTTGATAATAAGAGGTTACTTGCCCTCCTACTTCGATCAATATATTGTATGCCTAATATCATGTTCTTGTGCATAAATGTTTTTGCTTGCTTGAGGAATATGTTGAATTTTTTTTATTTTTTATTTTTTATATTTATATAGAGGAGTTTTCATTAATTTCTGATAACTCGCAAGATTTATCATTGTTAATGGCGAATATTTCTTCCTAGCTAGCAGAACTTTTGTGGGATAAGTGACCTTACCCTTTCAGTAGCACATACTTATTACATAATTAAAAAACACTGATTTTTTTTATGGGATGAGTGTGCTCAATTGGTTTTTCTCATTGGTTACTTCAATGTGACATCTTAGTCCTGTCAATCAAAATTTAAAATTCATAAGAAGATGAGAACATATGCATTGTTCTCTTTTCTTATAGCTTGAGAAATATATATCTCATTTATGGCAATCAAAGTATCAAGTGTTGGGAATGTGCAAACTAAAATATAGCCTCGTTGTTTGGTTCAACTTTTGCTAAAACTTTTAGCTTGTGCTTTGATAAAGTGGATAAATGTTTATAAAAAGCAAAATGCATGGAGGGAGCACTTTTGAAATTCGTGTGGTTTGGTAGTTTTAGGTAGTTTTGGTTGTCACATAAATCAATAACAAAAAATATAAAATGCAAACAAACAATACTAAAGCTGTTTATTGAGTGCCACTTATCACTAAGGTCTTTTAGAGTAAAATTCCAAACTTTTGTTAGCAATAGCTAGCTTACCACTATCCATATGTCGTGTCTGTCCATACTTACATATTATAAGAATTCTTAACAAACCCACTATTTGTCCTTTTTTGAACTCTTGAAACGTGCAAGTTTTGGAAGGGCTCTGGATCTCAGGTGCATAGGATTCTAGACTTCTCTGTTTTAAGTGGGAGTTTGTTCTAATTGTTCCCTTTTTTCCCATGCCAAGAGTACATGAACGCAACAAGTCCACTATCACTCACCAACACCACCAGCGCATAATGTTAGTTTGCAGTGCCAAAGTGGTAGTAGAAACTCCTAGAAAAAAGTGACGAAAAGAGAATATATATACATACATAGCACCAGTACTATGGAGTATTCACTGGGTTTCACATTCCAAAGGCTCTCACATACCTAACAATAGTTAGTCTATCCAACATATATGATCAGCCTTGAACATGGCTCTCTTGAGAATGTCAAGCTTAGCATTGCTTATAGTGACGCTCTTTGTTATAATAGGGATCTCCTCTGCCGCTAGACATTCCTTACATGGTAGGGGAGGAGCTGGTGGCAGGGGCGGGTTGCCATGTATGGGTTTTGGGTCAGGGTATGGTTCAGGAAGTGGGTCGGGCTATGGCGAGGTGAGAGGAGGGTATGGGAGTGGTGGTGGTGGCGAAGGAGGAGGAGGAGGAAGTGGTTCAGGTACTGGTGATAGTTCCGGGTATGGGTATGGGTATGGGTATGGGGTAGCGGCAGTGGGGTTGGTTATGGGTCAGGAGGAGTTGGAGGTGGAGGGTATGGGGTGGTGGTGGAGGATCCGGATATGGCAATGGTGTTGGGAATGGATATGGGTCTGGGTCTGGGTCCGGGTCTGGGTATGGATCCGGATATGGTTCTAGTCGTGGCAACGGGATTGTTGGCTATGGTGGAGGTGGAGGTGGATCCCAATATGGTAATGGTGTTGGAAGTGGATACGGGTCCGGGTATGGATCTGGATACGGTTCCAGTGGTGGCAATGGTGCCATAGGGTATGGAAGCAGTTCGGGTGACGGTGGCGGTGGGGGTGGAGGTGGCGGCAGTGAAGGGTATGGGTACGGGTCTGGGTCTGGGTCTGGTTACGGTGGTGGAAGCGGAGAACTCCCTCGGGCAGGGCATGCCCCCTAATCACAACTATGAAGTAGTTCTATATATACGTCGTCCAACATTTCTGTCACATTTTTCTGTAACATTGAACTAAAACCACAATTATATGGTTTTTCAATAAAATTTCCCGAGTCCAAATTTTGAAGTGCTATATGAGGATGTCATCATGAATGTCTTGGAGAAATTCGGAAAAAAAAAAAAAAAAAAGTAGCTGTATAGTAAGTTGGTAACTAAAAATTATTGATCTACGCTTTCTATTAAGCTAAAATATATCCGTAGAAATGTGAAATGGTAGAGATATATCATACATGTGGCTCAATGCGTGGAGTGTGACTCATCTAAATTTAATGGGTCTCCTATAATTTTTTTTCTTGAGAAGGGTCTCCCATACTTAATACTTATACTCCACCACCATCAATACTTCCATAGCCACATAAAAGAGTAGAAGTGAGAGGGCATAAGTGGTGTTTTGTGACCCATATATAACCGTTCACTTATACTCCGGCTAGTGAATAAAAAGAGAAAAATTGTACGTTTTGCCCCACAAAACACACATATTAATAAGGAAAGCATTAATTATGGGTTCAAATAACGTTATTACCCGTGTTTTAATTATATAATTTTTTTTTGAAAACTTTTAATTATATAATTAACTACATCAATCCTCTATTTTATCTAATAAAAATAGAACAATTTTTAATTGCAATTAAATATTTAAGAGTAAATGGGTAAAGAGGTACAAAAATTCTCTTAAATTCTAAAAACGATTTATATACTTGACAAAGAATTTATGTAGAATGATTTATAAAAATGACCAGAGAAAGTAACTATATGACAAAAATATATTTTACGTGCTAGCTAGCTTGTAATGAAGAAAGAAATTAAGAAAGTTGTAGTGGATTAGCATAGTTGTCATCTTTTAATTAGATATATTAAGTTCAAACCCTGAAAATGAAGAAACTTTAAACTCGTGGTCAAAGTTAGAACTTTTGGCCCAAAGTTTGCCACCATTGTAATCTTACCGTCTTTGAGTTCAAGATTGGTCAATGAAAAGTTTCAGACACCTAAACTCCGTGTTAAGAAAAATTGCCTCACACTAATTGACTATCCAAGTGATGGTATTAAGAGGGTTATAAGTTGGGATGTATACGCCATCTTGCCTTGACATTTTAACATATAGTTACTCTTAGCTTAAGCTCCATGCTTCCTCTTATATAAACTCAAACCTTATATTATTAGAGCAATAAAATATGGGTGCCCAAGATTTCATTTCATGTTATATACCAAGTAGACATTATTTTGGTTTTAAGTTGACTACTATGCCCCATTAGACCATCCCAATCTAGTTGCCTAAAGTTGGTTGTGCCCAGTCGAACTTAAGTTGATCTAGTTGGCTAGGTGCCTTAAATAATTCAAGTCTCAACTTGGCTATTGCCCAACGAACTTGAGGAGTGTTAAAATTTCTCCTACATTAGATATTAAGTAAATAAAAAATTATAATTTTTTTTATTAGAAAAACAATTTTCCTCCACTAGGTTTCAAACTCACAACCTTTTACTCTCAAATCTCATACTAAACTATTGGGTCACAAAATTGGTTAAATCATACAAAAATTAGGCTAAACATATTTTTTGGTCCTTAAACTTTAAGTCTTTTATATTTTTTGTCCTTGAACTTTCATTGATGTACATTTGGTCCTTGAACTTTTGTGTTTTTTATGCTTTTGGTCCCTAAACTTTGAGTTTTTTTTTTATGTTTTTGAAGTAAATTATTTTTTTTTTGCTTTTATTAGTCGATATGAATCGTTCGGTTTATTAATATAAACCACTTGACTATTCTTGACAAGTCACTTGACACTTTTATTACTCAAATTAGCAAAATTTAACACTTTAAATAATGAAAGGACCTAATACAGATCTTTGTTAAAGTTCAAGGATTAAATATATAGTAACAAAAATTCAGGGGCCGAAAACATAAAAATATAAAGTTCAAGACAAATGATGGGATTTGCCTAAAAACTTATGAGCATGAGTTTGTGGCCTTGGAGTGCATCCGTCCAAAAACTGTGCTGAATATCTCCAGTGTTCATTACTCAATTATAAGAAGAAAGAATAATAATAATAGTAATAATTAATGTAGAGAAGTTAGGAAAATAAATAATACTGGTAATGTACCCAAAAAAAATAATACTGGCAATTCTACATACGTGTGTATATAATTAAAGTTATTTCAATGTGTGCAAGCAGAGCCGTCTTATGAATTTTGTTAGCGTTGGTAGCAGAATTGTTGTGTTATTATGTTGCTCAGGTCAACAAATCCGTAAGAAAGCATCTTATTTGGGTCTAGCTACCCACCCCATCAATTTTTGGTTATAAATATCTTGGTTTGAAGAAAATGTCAAACTTTTCTCAATCGCTAAGTCAATGATATTATTAATAATAGTGTAACGTCATCTCTCAAGTCAAAGCCTCTGGTAAAGACATCACCTGTCAAAAAGATAAGAACTTACAAGATCGTGGTTCAATTTTCATTGAAAGTAAAAAAAAATAATAATAATAATAGCGTAGCGTCGTCCCTGAGACATAAATCTTATATACTTATCATAGCATTGATTTTCATATAATTTGTTTGGAAATGTATAGTTGTGCATTTTTGGACAAAATGCTATATTGGCAATATTGAAGAAGAGATTTTTTTTTTCTTGCAAGGATTGAAGAGGAACAAGTTAAACACCTTTTTATTTTTTGATATCAGAAACTAGTTACACACTTGTTTTTGTAAAGATGTGATTCGATTTAAATTTATAAAGGTGCACTCTTACAAGTGACAACCGCACAGTGTGTATATTTGCTCCAATTTACGTCTCAAGTGACTCTCACTACATTCAATAGATAAGGACCAGATGTAGAAATAATAATTACCTTAATTGTTTTCAAAAAAAAAATAATTACCTTAATTAGTACATTACTGTAATTGATTTTCTAATTAATCCTCAAAAGACCATATATTCAATTATTTCCTCAAGAAAAAAAAAACATATATTCATTCTATACCATAAAATTGTTTCCAAAAACTGTGATTGCAATAATGGAATAATTTGGTAATCAGTTACTATTCATTACTAATTAATTGACAAACACGCATATGAAACATTACAATATATAGATGCACCACTCGAACCATAACGAAAAACCAAACTTCCAATAAGGAAGTAAGTTCTCCTGCTCCCAAGTCGTCTCCTTGTCGTGAAATTTCCATTTCACTTTTTCGAACGGTATCCCCATCCTTTTGAGCTTCTGGACCTTCCTATTTAGAATTTGGACCGGCTGCTCACAATAGGAGGCATCTTCTTGTAGCTCGAACTGAGCCCAATCGATGACCCGTGATGCATTTGATAATAACTTTCTCAACATCGAGACAAGACGTTGTGTACTAATGCTAGCTGCTGAGGGAGCTCAAGTTGATATGCTATTGGACCAATCTTCTTGGTGATTTTAAATGGCCCAATGAATCTCGGGGCAAGCTTTCCTTTGTTCCCAAACGTTTGGTGTCCCTTGCGTCGAGAGACCCTCAATAGTACCCATTCATCTTTCTCAAACACAACGGTCAAGTGTTTCTTATCTGCATAACGTTTCTGCCTGTCCTGTGTTGCACTCATGCATTGTCAATCAGTTTAATTAATCTTCTCTGTATAGTCATGCACTAACTTTGGTCCCAACAAAGATGCCTCACCAACCTTGGTCCAACAAACTGGTAAACGACAAGGTTACCATAAATTAACACCATCAACCACCACCATTAAAAATCAGTGAGCTCACACTTCAAATACATTTTTCCATCAAAACCCTCAAAACTTAGTTCTTTTTGTGAAGAATTGAAAGAGGAAAGTGATGCTAACCTTTATCTCTTGATTTCTTGGGCAAATCCTTTCCAAATCACCAAGGTTCACAAATTTCTTATTCTTTCCCAAACTCAGATTATTGGATAAATGTGAGTAAAAGTTTGGTTAAAAACTTAGTCAAACTTGGATATTTATAGTAAAAATCTAACGGCTATCATTTGGGTCATCAAACTGATCACTATCTTGACTTCAATGGGTGACTCACCCCTTTGGTATTATCCTCAATTATTGGTTTTTCGGTGTTCCAGTTCCCCAGCTCGCACTGCAACTCGCGCCATTGCCTACTAATTTGATAATTTCGACTAAGCTATGTTTTCATATTTATTATTTGTCACATTAAATTTATTTGTTTATGAAAAATCATTTCCCCAACCTAGTGTGCCCGTAATTTGCCTGCCCGATACCTACACCAACACACTTTACGAGGTCACACCATCTCACGCGGGTTAACAGTTTAAACTCACACATGCGATGCATTGATGAATAAAGTAATACTCAACACCGCAAATAGGCACCTAATGACAAAAATAACGATTTATGCCCAGTCAGGCGTGTCCCAGCCTATTCGAGGCATCTACGTGGGTTCGAGTTTGCGTCCGAGTGCGAAATAACTCTAATAACAACGTCAATAAATATTGGACCGTTACACTTAGGGCACCCTAACAAAACAGTCAAATTTAAAAAATATCAATTCTACAACAAAAATGACCTTTATGCCCCCTCATTGCGATTAGAGCACCCCGTCAACCTTTCCTCTCTTTGTGCACCCCACCATCATCCTTCCATACACTCTCTTCTTGTAATTTGTGGGACATCATCAAGTGGTTTGGCTTCGCAGGCCCAAATCTCTAGTTTGAGAGTCAGTCAAAGCCCACCGAACATCTAGTTGGAGAATCGATCAAAGTTTGTCAAACCTTTAATTGCCAAGTCGATCAAAACCCACCGAACCTTTAGGCCGATAGTTGTCAACCAAATTTCACTAAAAAGGTTCGGTTGGACAACACCGAACCTAGAAGATATGTTTCGACTATATGTCATTGAACCTAAAATAGGTGTCTCGACAAAGGTTTTGGAGTTAGATGCTTCAGTTTGGGTGAACGAGTATTTTGGTAAAAATATTGGGTACCTTCATAAATTGAAATTTGAATTCGGGGTGCACTCAAAATTTGGGTGCCCTTATAGAAATATAGGGTGTGTATAACCGGTTTCAAAAATAATTAAGTAGAAATAGGGGTGCAAGTAGGGCAGGGTGGGGCGGGGATCGAAATTACCATCTCTGTCCCTGCGGAGCGTGGGGCGAGGATTTATTTTAGAAATTCTTCACTGGGAAAACTTTGTTGCCCCTTGCTCCGCCCCGCGACAATTTTTGTTGGGCAAGCATCAATTTTGTAAAAAAAAAAAAAAAATCTATTTTTATCTTCACTCCTTGGTCGTTTGGCATTTAACCTCTTTCTCAATTTGTTGAGAAATTATTTTTCTCAAATTGAAGGATTAATGTGGCGGCCCCTTTCCTAATATAGGGCACCGCCCGCCTAATACCGTAATTAAGCCCTAATTTCGATCCTGTAGGACTTAAATACGTATTAGTCAGCCTTCCTAACCCATTTACCAACTTGATCGCGTTCAGGATAAATAATACACTAGTCCTACCAATTATAGAAATTTAGAGTTAATTAAAACTTTACTTAATTATTAAAATAAGCGGAAGTCTTATCGGAATTTAGCAAAAGTCTTAATAATTTATGCTGAAGCAAATAGATAAACCTCTAAGTGTGGAAATCAGGAAATAACGATCACAATATGAATATGAAGTAAGTGGCGAACATATAGGCAATGTGAAAATCAAAAGGTCAGGGAATTATTATTCAACCCAATATACAACCCAACAGTATCAAAGACATAATAACAGTATAATATAAAATATCAAAACAACCTACATGTCAGGACAGTAGCACGCTCTAAGATCAGAGGTAGTCGCCAATCTTCTCCTTACCCGGTCTACTGCTTGACGGATCTACACCCACCGTAATTAAAAATTCAGTGAGTACTAAAGTATAACAATAATTCTCAGTTGATATATTTATCCATATTTTCAAAGTAAAAGAATGGTATTTAATGAATATACAATAGCCAATAATTGCTCTAAATAAAACATGCTAGAAATACCGGTATGTACAAACGAAACTAACACAGGTTAAGTAGTAATGATCTAGGTCTGGTCGGCCGTGAGTTATATCACTTCAGCCTAATTCCATTATCAAATAGCGTGAGCTCTCTCAAATGCCTAATTATTTCCATATTCTACCAATTCTAGCCGAACACCCCGGTTTATTATGTCGTGAGTCGCGTGAGTGTAGTAGAGAGTGTCGACATCGTCAAAGTCCAGTGACCAAGTGAGCCGCCCACTCTATATTGTGCAATGAACCCTAGATTCTAAGACTACTTTTTGATATCAATAAGAGACTCGAGTTTGGAGTTCATGATAATACTAAGTGCTATGGAAAACACCCTTATTCAAGATTATAAATTCCTATTCTAAATCCCATTTTTGATTTCCTAATAAGCATGTTATTTAACTTGGACACTAACAAAACAGTGACAAGAAACGTAAGGCATGAAATTAAGTTCAACGAATAGCCAACAATAATATATCATGACATCAAATCTTACTATTTGAGGAATAGCAAAAGCAAGCCATGATATTGGAACACAAACATATATATATATATATATATATATCAAATCAGACCAGTGAGGCATAAAATAATGGAATGAAATGCAATATAAAGACATCAATGGGATTACTCACACTCAATCAAGTCCCTAGCTATTTCAGCCTCCCGACGCCCAAGCTCACGTTCCCAAACTCCCAACACACTTCCTATGTCTCTGGGATGGTTAAACATGTATTAGGGTGGGTTTAAGTCAGTTAAGGTGGGGTTAGGCTTGTGGTTAAGGGTTTTAAGTGTTGTAGAAAAATTGGCGAAGTTGCTGAAAAATGACTACCCAGAACACCCAACGCACTGGGGAATTTCCCTAACATGTTGGCTGCCCTCAGCGCGCTGGCTGGAAACGCCCAGCACGCTGAGCACAAAACCTAGAATTCCTGCAACGAAATTCAGGGTTTCTGCAGCTTGAGATTTACCTCCCCATTACCCCTAGACCCTTATTCTCCTATACTAAGGGTCTAAAACATCCTCCTCAACTCAAACATATGCTAGACATTTCATTTATCACATTAAAACATCAAAATGATGAAGATTCAAGCATGCATTTTGATCAAAATTTGGTAAAGAACACCAAAACCCATATCAATATTTCGAAACTGATTTTATTGAAAGGTTGTACACCTTCTCAAGTGTTTTTTAGTGGATAATTCAAAAATGGAATTAGATTTCATAAACAATCATGTCTTGCAGCTCAAATCTCTAATTTTCAGTTTTATGCAAAAACCACAAAACATGAGCAAATCCTCAAATTTTGAAAATCCCGTTCGAAAATCGAAACCAAAGCATTCATTGTGATTAGGAAACAAAGAAAAACCCTTTAGAACTGATTTCACAAAAAAACCCCATGATTTGCAAGACTTGGACTCATGAATTTAAGGCATAGAAGAGTAGAACATGTACTTAGGGTTGTTGTGGATTCCTAGCTCTTGTTTAAATCAATTTGTTGAAGAGAGAACTCCCTTGTTGGCCTCAAATTTCCAGCAACTAATCACTCTACAACTCTGATTTTTTTGTTCTACTTAGCATGCAAATGTATGAACAATAGAAATGTTGTATTTATATGTTTTCAACTTCATCAAGTGTGTGTCTACACATCATTAGGGAATTCAAGGGTCTCAAATGGCTCCTACCACTCCACTAATTCAACTCAAGTGACTCCATGTTTGACACAAGTTACATAGGAGTGTGCTAGCACGTATCCTAAGGCATATCTATGTTTCTCAATTTTTTTTTTAATTCAACTATAGGACTTCTATTTGATTTATTTAACATGCCTACCATAAACTATGTAAAATGAATAAATTAAATCACATAAATAAAATGTGACTCACCATATGACTAATTACTCGATCCCCCGGCTTGCACGCAACTCGAGGTGCATCCCCGCTCGCATCTCGACGCCTATAACTACATGAACCAGCTTAATTAGTCTACACAAATACATAACACTAGGCATACATTACGACAAATATAAAATATACCTCGACCACATGTCTCGGTTAGTGTGCGTATCTCACGTGCGTCTCACGTCACGGGTCGATGATCCTTATTAAGGAATTAATCAAGGGTTAGAAATTTGTGTCGTGACAATTAATGTGATTTATTTTGTTTTTGATATGGTTATGTTGATTGAGTTACAAGTTATCATACTTAATTAAATATATAAGATTTTTAAAACTAGTGTGGTAAATATATTTCAATGATGTTCTAAATATAATCTTATATATCCTTATGATACAACATATATAGGAGCTTACATTATATATATATATAAATTAGTTTAATGGTACAAATAGATTTTATTGTTGGAGATATCTTGAGTTCCACTCCATAGATTGCATATGTTTTTAGTAAAAAAAAAAAATTATACAATTTTTAGTAAAAACATAAAAAATAGAGAATTTTATGCAACGGATGCATGGCGGGCGGGCCCCATGGGAACGGGTATTCCCCACCTCATTAGAAACATAGAAACAACTAGATTAAAAAAAAAACTAGATTAACCGAGTTTTTTTATTCTATTAATAATAATAATAATAATAATAATAATAATAATAATTCTAGATTAGCAACCGTATGCATTAATATCTACTCATTCTAGTCACAATTGTAAGTCGTTTAAGTTAAAAAAAACACAAGAATTAAAGAGTAATTTACTTATAAAGTAATATTACTATATGTTACCCTTACCTTTTTTTTGAAGAGAAATTGAAATTTCATTATTCATGGCTCAATACAAGACCAGACATAGAATCAAGTACATTGATTCGCTAATCCTATTTTTTAAACAAATTATCATTAATTTGGTTGTAAATGCGAAATTGAAATAGTTTGACAATCTTGGATTGCTCTCTACAACGTTGAAACCTATGACAATACACACAACTACTAGAATCACAAAATGAATAACAAAACTTCGCAACAAAGAGAATACAAATCAAAGACTTCCACCTAGGAAAGAAAACTAACTATAAAATAAAACTAAAAACAAAATCAATCCGGTGCGCTGCACAAAACCACGCATCACCGTCGATAAAGATGCACCGCAATAAAGATGAATTAATCTCTGCAAATGTGATTAGATGTGTTGTTTATTGTATGAACAAAATGCAAAAGAAATTTGATTGAAACCACTGCCAATCGAAAAGGATGATCGACGGTGGTTCAAAAACAAAAATCACAAAAGTGAATCAAGAAAAAAAATTAAGGTTTTGGAGAAAAAAGAGAGGCGGTTGTTGAAAGCGTTCAATTATACAAAAATTAATCAATTTTTTTCTATTAAAAAAATAATCAATTGAGGGAAATATAGGTAAAATATGCTTGAAAATGGGAGAACACTTACATTTTTGAAGTAGGGAAGTGAGTTAGAATAACGACCTACATTTGTTACTAGGGCTGGGCACGAAACCCGAGTACCCGACTCGGGTCGGGTCACCCGAATCGGGTGGCGGGTGGCGGATCGGGTAGAGTGAGTGAAAACAAAGAGTCGGGTCAAAAAAGTCCGACTCGTCAGGTGTCGGGTCGGGTTCGGGTGTGATCATATTAGTAAAAGGGTACCCGACCCGACCTGACCCGTCCAACAAATAACCCTAAGTCCCTAACTGCTGCTTCTTAGTTCTTGTTGTTTTGTTTCTGCTGCTTCATGATTCATTCAATCTCTGCTCCATCTCATCCATCATCATCATCATCATCTGCACAATCGAAGCAGCACCTGAACTACAAGCCGATCATCCCCCCATCCAAGAAGATCTCCTCGCACATCGACCCCTCAACCAGCTATGGCATCAACACCAACACCAACACCAACACCAACACAAACAGCTCCGACACCTCCTCTTCCTCGAACAGAGCCTCCTCGCCGACCTCCGCAACTCCCTCCCTGAAAACCCCAACATCTACGACTTCTCTGAGATCCGTAAATCCACCAAAATTTCCTCACCAAGAGATTCTCATCCTCCTCCACTTCTCACTCGTGGCGGTGCGCCATTCGAGGCAAGGATACATCCGTCGCTGCTATCCGCCATCATTATCTTCATCCATCCACACACATCCGCCGCTGCACCTGCACATCCGCTACACATCCGCCATCCGTGCTATCCGCCACCGCCATCATCTTCTTCCTGCTGCTTCTTAGTTCTTGCAGGTCACGCGGGCCACCCGACGACCTGACCCTAAACGGGTCGGGTATATATCGGGTATTCTGTCTGGCGGGTCAAGTGACGAGTCATTTGTACACAGACCCGATATAAGTCGAGTTGTCGGGTATCGGGTCGGGTCACCCCTATTTGTGACTGGAGGTGTGTTAAATCAGTCTCTCTACGCGTGTGAAAATGTATTATTTTACTTCACCAAAAAAAAGTGTATTATCTTATTTTCCTATGGTCTATAGGCACATCCGTCACGACTGACTTCATAAGTATCCAAAACGTGGAGTACTAATACTAAACCAAAATCAAAAACAATTAATGTCGAACAAGTAAACGGTACAGATCGATAGAGCAAGTATATGAGTTGTGCTGCCTACAGTGACATCAACCACACAATTCATCCTTACGCCGTCGAATTCGCCTCGAATCGTGTAATCCCAAGCGATTCAAGGCTAATCCAACAAATCAAAAATGTCCAATGTGGCATTTTTGAATAAACATACATGGTAAGCAAATCCGAGGCTTTTGGCCTACATGAGGGCGTGTGCCATACGGGTTTGGTGAGATTTGAGGGAGGCTTCACTTGGGGATGCTTTTAAGCTCTCAAAGGTTGACTTGCCATTATATAGTTTCTCTCAAAAATTGTATCAACAACAATGGAGACAAAAATGGCCTTTAAATTTTGTTCCTCCACATATAGATACATATATTCCCATTAATACTAGATAGTTGCTACAATTTATGATACCAAAATCACCAACATAAACAGAAACTCAATTGAAGTCTAAAAGAGGGTGATATCTGTTTGGGAAAACATGAGTAGTGGTTCATATAATTTTCAGCACAATAATTGTTCATCAACATCACATTTGTATGGTGTGATTGAGGATGAGTCATCATCATTTGAGCCCAATTCATCTACTCATACTGATGCACTGCTCTACAGCCTTTCTGTACTCAAAAGCAAGGTTCAGCAAGTTCAGTCCCTCATCGCCAACGTAGTCGTCGCTCCGGATCGAGGTCATCATAGTGTAATAAGTTCTGAATCTATATCTATTAGCATAGATGGGATGGGCACCCTCATTCAAGATATCATTGTCACTGCTTCTTCCATGATGTACACATTGCCAACAGCTCGCCGCCGCGACAACTACTAGTGCAAATAACAATCAAGGTCAGTTGCCTCATGAGAGTACTAGTAATCATAGTAATCATATTGTCAATGTAGTAGGAGATCAAGATGGGCAGAGAGGATTCTATGTGGGAGATCATCAGAGTACTCTCCATTGTTTTGCCAATGCCAGTGATCACTACAATGTGAGCAATAATATTGGGAACACTACTATTAGTATTGTAGAGAGCAGAATTAGTAACAAGAACAATAGCAACATGGACAATAGAGTTTGTAACATAATTAGTGATCAAGATCAAGGAGGGGAGAGGGAAGTGGTAGCACATCATGATGATCAAATAGGAAACAACGATGATGAGAGTTGCTTGGATTCTCGCCGCGGAATAATTGCGACATAATTGAATTGAATGCAAACGATCTACTGGCCAAATACACACATTATTGCCAAGTATGCGGGAAAGGGTTCAAGCGAGACGCGAATCTAAGGATGCACATGAGAGCACATGGAGATGAGTACAAGTCCAGAGCAGCCCTATCGAATCCAATGAAGAACAGCAGCAGCATTACTAGTACTACTAGTAATAGCAATTCATTAGAGCATGACAAGGGGTTGAAGAGATTGGCGACGAGGAAGTATTCGTGCCCGCAAGAAGGGTGTAGGTGGAACCGAAAGCATGCAAAGTTCCAACCGCTGAAGTCGGTTATATGCGTGAAGAATCACTACAAGAGGAGCCATTGCCCAAAGATGTATGTGTGCAACCGTTGCAATCAGAAGCAGTTCTCAGTGTTATCAGATTTGAGGACTCATGAGAAGCACTGTGGAGATGTGAAGTGGCAGTGCTCATGACCTTCTCTAGGAAAGACAAGCTCATGGGCCACATTGCCTTGTTCTTTGGGCACACTCCAGTAGGGAATGTCAATATTAATGTTCCTACAAAGCAAGAACATCAGAGGAATAATTAGTACCATGTGTGTCATCATCTCAAACTAATTAAGGTGCCTGGCTAGCTTCCTTAATTTCTCTGGTTCATACATATGTAATATTAATACTGCATAATATATATGGTTCTTTTTTTGTTATTCTTTTCTTAATGTTTGTTTCTTTTGTTGTTATTGGTTGAATATATGAGATGAAATCAGCCATACATTTATATGCTATAGCATTAATGCATGTGAAAATTGGATAGTTTGAGGGCTTAGTGATAATTAACTTGATATTAGTCGTTTTATGTAATTAATCCGGTTTCTGATAAATATTTTTATAATTAAATTAGTGTATTCTTCGGTATCTAATTACTTCTATATAGCGTAGTGGAAAATGCATTCTCCCACCTCTGTGAGATTAGGATATCGATTCTAAAAAAAAATTACTTCTATAGCTAAATAATTAATAAGAACTAGCTAGCTATATATCATTCTCTTTAATTGCCGAAATTGCTACAGCTCATCATCGACCAACAGCCATGAAATAATCTACCAGTACTTAAACCATTAGGTTTATCAAAAATAGCTTTACCATTAATTTCTCGTACCCTTGAGTACATATTATTCTTTGCCAATAAACTTTATCCCAAGTTACATATAGAACACATATATATGCTACATTCGTATATATATCCACGTTAGCATTAGTTAATAATGTTGCCCTTCTTTGTTTGGTTACTATATTAACTAGATCTTAATGTTAATTTCCTTCTGCCCAACGTCATGTAATTTCTTGAAGCATGCACTTGGAACTAGATCTTATACATATATATGGTTCTACACATGGTGATTTTTGTTTATAAGTTTATAACCATTGGATTTAAAATAAATAAATATATATATATAGTTATTTGGCCTCATTATTAATTTTGAGTGTTTACATTCTTTAATTTTCTTCAATGTATTGAAATTATATATATATATATATATATAATTAGTTTGGATAAAATAAATATAATGGCGAAGTGAAATGGATAAATGCATGGTAAATATTGCTCTTAAAAGAGCGCGCTATATAGCGAATTATCGCTACAAGAAAAAATTATTTATAACAATTTTTTTTGGAAATATTTATAACACTTAATATAAGTATTGTTATAGCTTTTAAAAGTTAAATAATTTGTATAACTGATATATTATCATTAATTTATTTCCTTTATATTTCAAATGCAAGATTTATGTGGTGCTATAAGATATAATCATTATACTTAGTAAAAGATACGTTGTAATAAAAGATATTTTGATAAATTTAAATTAAAAAATTTTAAAATTTTAATTTTATATATATGTAACGTACAATGACTTGTAAATTCGAGAAAATTTTTGTATTATAATATATAATATCTTATCAAACATATTACATGATAAGTTTTTTTTTTTTTTTTAACTTAAGAGAAGTCGAACTCACGATCTCCCCAAACTGTGCCTTTTGAAAAGTAATATCTCTGTCACCTCATTAGAGATTCTTTTGGCATATTACATGATAACTTTAAACATAAAAAGTATTTTATTTTTATTGTAAGAAGTAAATATTTATTTTTATAGGAAAAAGAAAATAATTTATTTTAATGGGTAATAATGGGCACGTATTTAGAAATTGAATGAAAGAATTGTATGGTAGGGTGTGGGGGTGAGAGTGAACAATGGCGCAAATGGGATGTCACTATCATTTTTATTACTTGAATTGAACCTACAACCTTCCTAAATATTCCTTTTGGCAAGTGATATGCTTCAATCCATATCACCAGAGATGTTTTGCGACACCCCCATTTTTTGGACCATTTTTTGTTATTGATAGATTTTAGTTCAAAGTTAAATGAGTTCTAACAAACGTATAAAAACACAACATATACTTAGTGTTTCTTGTAGTTTTCTATGCACATCTAATTAAGAAAATATTAAATGTGCGTTGTATTATTTTTGTTGCTTGATCACACTCATTGTCTTTTTTTTTTTGAGATCACACTGATCCTTTGTTTTATTTCTCCTTACAAATTAAGTTTCCCTATTTTTTTCTCACGATTTCTTTGCTTTGATATGATCACATATAACGGCTTAGATATTGTAACTCAGTTGAACTATCGACCATAGGTAGGTTAATTAGTTAATTGATATGATTGTCCAACAAATCTAGCTATCTTTTAGTTATGACAGTACTATATCACACAATTGTGATTCTAGTACAGCGTGCATGAGCTCTCGATTAAGTCTATACTCTATAAATTGAGAGCTAGTGAGAGGTCGAGTTCTTGGTGGTGACTCCGATGACGAAGAGGAGGATATGATTACGGCCGAGGATCGAAAGCGGACTGTTTCGGAGAGATGGAGTTGCGAGATATAATAACAACAATAATCGAGCATAATCATGATTATTATAATAGGGGTAATCATGATAGGGGCGACTTTAAATGAAAGTGGACATTCCTAGTTTCTCTGGTAATCCGAACATCGAGGACTTTGTTGATTGGATCGCAAAGTAGACCATTTTTTTGAGTATATGGAAATTCCTCAAGAAAAAGGGTGAACTTGGTGGCTTGTCGTTTGAAGAGTGGAGCATCGCACAGGGGAGAGGCTACGAGTAGGCGTTATAGAGAAGGTAAACACCTATTCGGACATGGTATAGAATGAAGCGATTGCTCAATGAGATTTTTGCCTCCGTTATGAGCGAGATATTGTTCCAAAGAATACCATACCATACTGTCGTATCGTGGTCGAGAGATCTGTTCATGAATATACGGCGGATTTCATGCGACGGGTGAGAGAGAATGATTTGAGGGAGAACGAGGTTCATCGTTACACGATACCTTGATGGATTGAAACTGCAAGTTCGGGAGAAAATTGGAGTGCGAGTTATAAGAATCACACGAGGCGAAAAATTTAGCCATTAAGGCCGAATTAATGATGCGAGACGAGAGGTGGAAATCGATATGAGGGCAATCGGCGAACCTATGGTAGTGATAATTACCAGAGGACTAATAGCGGAGAGGAAACTTCAAGGAGTTTTGTAGAGCGGAGTAAGTCAACCTAGGGCTGGAATCAAGGTACTAAACGGAAGGAAGATAAGGGACCAGGGAAAAAACCTGCTTAACAGAAAGAGGGACAAAAGGCAACCGCAAATCCGTATGCTAAGCCTATTGTGGGCAAGTGCTATCGTTGTGGGCAGTCTGGTTACAGATCGAATGAATGTCCCAACAGAAAGCAGGTTAATATGATTGAACGAGATGAAGAAGAGGAAGTTTATTGCGGTCCTGATGGAGAGGATGATGACTGTAATGACTATGATGAGGGAGAGGAACAGAGTTGTGTGGTCAGAAGGCTGATGTTAACTCCTAAACTAGAAGATGGCAGTCAGCGACACAAGTTGTTTTGGACGAGATGCACTATCAATGGCCAGGTGTTTGAACTGATCATAGATAGTGGAAGCTGTGAGAACATCATCGGTAGAGGTACAGCCGAGGCACTGAAACTGAAGATGGAGAAGCATCCTAATCCTTACTCTATAGGCTGGATAAAGGCAACTGAGAAAGTGCAGGTGACAGAGCGCTGCAGGGTACCTTTTTCCATTGGCTCTTACAAGGATGAGGTATATTGTGATGTCGTAGATATGGATGCTTGCCATTTGCTGTTTGGACGACCTTGGCAGTTTGATGTTAATGCACAACACGCTGGGCGAGATAATGTGTATAAATTGGAGAAGGAGGGGGTGACGTTTAACTTGCTTCCTCTAAAGGCAAGTAACCGTTCCAAGACGGCTAAAGTGGAAGAACGATCTTTCCTTATATTGACACAAACTGAGCATGAGATGGACGAAGCAGTGAAGGAGTCACAGGTGGTGCATGCGTTGGTGCTGAGACAGATCCTGGTAGGGAATGAGAAGGAGTCAGTTTCTGAGATACCAGGGCAGGTCCAACCCTTACTGGAGGAATTTGCTGAAATTGTACCAGACGAGTTGCCAGACGGATTACCTCCTATGCGCGATATTCAGCACCACATCGACCTAATTCCTGGAGCTAGTTTGCCAAACCTCCTACACTATAGAATGAGTTCAAAGGAGAGCGAGGTCTTGCATGACAAGGTGCAGGAGTTGCTGCAGAAAAGGCATATTAGGGAATATCCAAGACATTTAATGTGGCGGATATTTTTCCATTCTATCCAGATGATGAGCCTTTGTATCCAGAAAACTCGAGGACGAGTTTTTCTCAGATGGGAGAGAATGATGGAGTGGCGAATAGAAAGATTAGTTGTTAATTGCAGGACATAACTTTTGAGTTCTTGATTGTCTGCTAGGGTTTTTCAAATTCTTGTAACATTTTTATTCTCAGTTTATTGTGATCTCTATATCGCGTTCAAACAAATCTTCACATTGAAAGATCTCTCTTGTTAGAAAGTTCTTCACACAAGCATGTACAAGTGCACTTATTAATAATTAATTGATCCTACTACCATACATGCATGATTAATTTATAAAGACAAAAAAATCATCTTATTCACAAGCAGATGATCAGATAAGATGAATTTATTTGTTCAAGTGTGCCTACAAAATTATAAAAATAGAAGTTCGCTCTGCAGAAAAAGTTTAGCAGAGATGAGTAGAGTTGCTCTCTGAATTTCTCATTCTCATTTACTGTTCTCAAGAGATTTTTTTAGACTTCTTGCGTTTAATATTTTTTTTTTTTGAAAAAGGCAGGCAAGATGCTCCCGAAAGTTATATTATAGACAAAACAAAATACGGAGAGGGATTGTGTACCCTCCCTCCACCCCATATGTACAAAAGAATGATAAAGAATGCTTTCAACATCCCATACGACCCATTGAAGTCCGCATACCATTTGTCTTTAATCATACAACAACCGTAGCCAAAATGAAGCCAAAGCTTCCAACCTTCTAGCTTTTCCTGCCGCCCCACTCCAAATGCGGCTAGATTCAAACTCTTTTAGAGAAATGCTAAGAAGAGAGAGTCGAAGACTCAAGTGAACACTAGCTCGAACAGGCCCCAACTAGTCACGTGTAGGGGCGTCCCTCAAACTGTGCACGCCAAATAGATATACATAAATGTGTTTCTCATGTTGTGAAATAAGACATGAGTAAGCTCCCTGAAGACCACCCGAGATGCACCCCATCGCTCCCCATCCACCTGCATGAGTCATCCCAACAGAAAATAACAGAACATTGTGGAACTTCTGATTCCACACTTGTTAGTGTAGCACCTTATTCAAACAAAACAAAGCTGAACCTAAGCGCACACAGTGTTGAATTTTTCCGTCTTGCGGTACGTTACCACAAGCGGCCGCCTGCGATACTTCTCCACGAACCATTAATCTCTCCAGTACCGATATTGTCCCCAACTTAAACACCCTTCTTTTTAGGTGTAGGGTTTTATCTCAAAACTATTAGAAGGGTGACAATCACTTATATACTTCATTTAGAAGTTTTACTTTATAATGTGGGACTATTATTTTGGTCCACATATCTCAACACTCCACCTAGCTTGGAATGAAATCCATCCAAGGTTTTTCTCGATAGGTCCCGATCGAACCGTCGCCTCTGATGCCATGTTGAATTTTTTTCGTCTTGCGGTACATTACCCGCAAATGGTTGCCCACAATACTTCTCCGTGAACCATTGATCTCCCCAGTACCGATATTGTCCCCAACTTAACCACCTTTCATCTTTTAAGTATGGGATTTATCTCAAAAGTCCTTGTATTATTAGAGGCTTGACAATCACTTATATACTTCATTTAGAAGTTTTACTTTTCAATGTGAGATTATTATTTTGGTCCACACATCTCAACACACAATATCATCAAATACAAGACTAGGGGAAAAGTTCATTACCAATACCTAGGTGACTCAAAGATAGTAAGACAAGAAATCTCCCTCGCCATTTACTCCTTTGTATATTAGCAAATGCCCTTGTCAACCCTTCACCATGGAGGCTCCTATCGTCACACCATCTGAAGCCGTCTCTCTCCGCATTCCTTGAACCCATGTTACTCAGCACCATCATACTCATGTTTGTCTTGCAAAGAGCAATGATAGGATAACAATACCAAGACAACAAAATGTAAACCGTGCATCACAAACATCAACACTTAATGCCATACATGTCCTAGTGCCCAACTGTAGGCCAAAAATGCAATTCCACAAGTCATCCCCCACTCCCTCCAAACCACACATATAGCTGACCCAACACAGCACAGTCATCTAACCTTAGCGCAATTAATTCCAAACCCACAAAAACCCTAAACACCATGTCACAAATGTTCTTCCCCAACCCATATTACAGACCCAGTCTACAACAAACTAAAACCCAATACTCCAATACTTCCCATTCAATCACACACATATATGAAGAAGACCAGTGGCATACCTCCCATCCATTAATACTCAGAGTCCCCACTCCCACAGTTGTCTCCGCCCTATACTACAATTATAACATTATTGTGATCTATGTCCTACCATTAGTGCCCGAAACCCCATACACCCACTCGCCAGAGCCATCACCCACTTTAAAGCACATTCATTATAGTAGAAAATTCTATTGTCCCAAAAGTTGGGACCATTGAAAACCCGTGAAATCCTTGTGTCCGAACAGGACGGATGCGACCTTCTTTTGGCTCCTTCCTAAACCTCCATCCAACCTTTTTCCCGTTTATGGAATATCCTATTATTTCTCTCAATCCATATCGCCCATGCAACATAAAGTGCCCCAGTCATCCAAAGTACGCGACGTTTGGCTCCCAGAGTTTGAGTTGGCAGAACCGCCAAACACTCCGAAAGATTACGGGGAAGGACACACTAGGCCAATTCCATAGCTAAATTATGCCAAATCCATGAGGAGAACAGGCATGTGACTAGAATGTGATCAATAGACTCACCCGCCTGCCGGCATAGCTCACATATAGTTGGGAGTAAAATTTTGAATGGGCATTTTCTCTGAAGCACGTCAACAGTTTGAACTTGTGTAGCCAAGCCATCCATGCAAATACTCTTACTTTCATTATCGTTGGAGTTTTCCAAATCTTGCCCCAATGGAGTCCCACCCTCCCTACACATGTTATGGAAAGCCGATTCAACTGTGTATTCCCCCGAGGGTTCCCATTTCCATGTTCTAGCATCTTCCCCTATGGTTGGGAATCGACCCTCCACTTTGTGCATCAACTCTACATATTCCTCGATCTCCACCTCCCTAAGTGCATGCCGATTGAACCATAGGTTCCAAGATAGCGTTTCCGAGCCTACCCCCCCGTGTGTCACCACTCCCACTAATGTTACCTTAGGGTTAGGGGCAAAAGAGTAAATTGATAGGAACTTTTTCTCAAAAGTCTTTGCCCGACACCATGGGTCCTTCCAAAGCTTGATTCTATTCTCATTTCTCAATGTATACTGTAGTCCTTGTTAGAGTTGTAATCTAAATTACATTAGTGTTTGAGTTTGATTAGGATTTCGAGTTAGAGTATGAGTCTATTTAGGGTCTCCTAGTTGGATTAGGAGTATGTTTATGTGAGTCTATAAATTAGAGTTGACCCCCGCATTGTAATTAACGAGTTTATTTAAGAGATTAATAAAGTGTGTCATTGCGGTGTCTCTAAACCTAACATGGTATCAGAGCAATAGTGAGATCTTGTGATCTGTGTCTTGGTTGTGTGAGAGTTCTTTGAAGATTCAAGAACAGATTTGGGCTTCAGATCTATTCGAGAGATCGAAGCGTGTGACCTTCTTGTTTTGGAAACAAGAAATTTGAGTTGCGTGTTCAAAGAGAGGAACGACGCAGAAGTGCAGAGGTCGATTTCGTTGCAGAAAATCAAATTGCAAAAGCCGGTTTGTTGAAGCGAGAATAGGCGGAGTTACTTAAGATAATTTACGAGTGGTAAATTATGGCTACAATGGGTAATGGTCAAGTTCAACCGACACTACCAGTGTTCGAAGGGAAGAAGTTTGATAGATGGAGCACTCAGATGAGAGTCTTGTTCAGTTTTCAAGACTTGCTCACAGTCGTTGAAGATGGGTTCGAAGACCCAGGGGCCACCGCTACCTCGACACAAAAGGAGCTTCGCAAGAAAGATCGAAAGGCACTTTATTTTATTTTGCAAACGCTTGATGATGTGGCGTTTGAGAAAGTGCTGTGGCGAAGACATCAAAGGAAGCGTGGGACACTTTAGAGACGTCCTACAAGGGTGCACAAAGAGTCAAGAAAGTCCGGTTGCAAACTTTGAGGCGGCAATTCGAGTTGATAGAGATGGATGACTCAGAAGATATAGAGAAGTACACTAATCGTGTTCAGACAATCGTCAATCAGTTAAAGGTGAATGGCGGAGAAGTCGCTGATCTCGATGTGAACGAGAAGATTTTGCGCACCTTGACCACAAAGTTTGACCACGTAGTCGCTGCTATTATGGAGTCTGGGACCGAATATGAGACCAAGTCGATTGAAGAAATCATTGGTTCGTTACGAGCACATGAGCAACGAATTAATGAAAAAAGTGAAAAAGTCAAGCATACGAGCGGCATTGAAGACTACAATTGTCCCGAAGCTAAAGAAGGATTATGGATTCAACGGCCGTGATCAAGACAACAACAATGGCATAGGTTCGAATAATAATAAGCAGTGGTGGGAGAGAAATAAAGGTCGTGGACGAGACAAAGGTCGCGATCAACAGAGAAATCGATTCGGTGTTACAACTGTCGCAAGTTTGGGCATATCGCCGAGGCGTAACACTAAAAAACATGCAAAATCTGCTTTGCACATGTGTCTTTTGCCCAAGGCGATGATTGTAACCGACACCTTTATTTATGGTTTCGTCAGGCCAAGAATGTTCACAAAACTACACGTGGTATCTTGATAGTGGATGCTCCAACCACATGTGCGGTAATAGAGACTTGTTTGACGATTTAGATGAGTCAATGACGACGGAGGTCAAGTTTGCTGATGATAGGAAACTTCCAGTCAAAGGAAAAGGAAGAGTTCTAATTCAGTTGAAGAACGGTGATCATCAGTACATCTCTGATGTTCTTTATGTGCCTACAATGAAAAACAATCTATTGAGTGCAGGCGACTTGTAGAGAAAGGGTACACAATGAATTTGAAAGATGGCTATTTATCCATGTTCGACCCTAGAGGTATTGCCATTCTTAAATCTCCTTTGAAAAATAGGTTATTTCAGATTGAGATTAAGACTGGATCTTATCCGTGTTTTAAATCCATTGTTTCTGATGAGTCATGGTTATGGCATCTGAGATATGGTCATCTGAACTTCAAAAGTTTGACGTTGCTCACTCAAAAGAGATTAGTGAAAGGATTGCCTGCTATTCGACATCCTGAGCAGTTTTGTGAAGGGTGTATTTTAGGGAAGCAACACAGACAGTCATTCGCTTCCGACACTCCGTGGCGTGCCAAATCTCTATTACACTTGGTTCACTCAGATCTTTGTGGTCCTATGCAGACAGCTTCACTAGGAGGGAGTAAATATTTTTTGACTTTTATTGATGACTACAGCAGGAAGATTTGGGTGTATTCTCTTAAGAACAAGTCAGACGTGTTTACTTGTTTTCAGAAATTCAAGGCGTATGTGGAGAAACAAAGTGGACGCTACATCAAGATTTTGAGAACAGATGGCGGTGGTGAATACAAGTCCTCCATATTTTCTGATTTTTGTGATCATCATGGGATCAAGCATGAGATCACTCCACCACATACACCACAACATAATGGTGTTGCAGAAAGAAAGAATAGGACTATTATGGACATGGCTCGTAGCATGTTGAAAGCGAAAGGTTTACCTAATTCTTTATGGGCTGAAGCAGTTGTATGTTCAGTTTATTTACTGAATAGGTCTCCCACAACAACAGACGTGTCACATCTTACTCCGAGAAGAGGCTTGGAGTGGTTACAAGCCAGTGTCGGACATTTAAAAGTGTTTGGATCCACTTTGCGTATGTTCATGTTCCCGATGCTAATAGGAAGAAATTGGATGACAAAGGCGTGAAGGTCATTTTTCTTGGCTATGTTCCAGGGCGAATTGGAGCATACAAATTTTATAACCCGATTACCAACTCGTAATTGTCACAGAGATGTATTGTTTGATGAGGCGAGATGCATGGATTTGGGACACAAAAGGCAAAGGAATTGCTCAATCTGCGCCGCAATCGGGTTTAATGATGAGGCATCTACTTCAACAAGTGGTTCTCCTACCACGATTGTTTTGCCTAGTACAAGTATTAGACTCCAGTACGAGTGATAGACCACGAGAGGAATCCTAGGCTACTGGCTCGCTTTCAGGATTGTCGGATTACCTCGATGATGCGGTTGACGATGATGGCATTTTAGTTCATTATGCCATGTTTGCGATTTCATACCCTATTAGCTTTCGTGAAGCGTGCGAGATAGATGTTGGGTTGATGCTATGAATTCCGAAATCGAGGCTATTGAGAAAAATGACACTTGGGACCTTGTTGATATTCCTCAAGGTCACAAAGCTATTGATGTCAAATGGGTTTTCAAGACAAAAAGGAAATCCAATGGAGACGTGGAGCGTTACAAAGCTAGATTGGTGGCTAAAGGATATGAGCGAGAGGCCTGGCTTTGATTATCGGGAAGTGTTTGCTCCAGGTTGCTCGCATTGAGACGGTCCGATTATTGATTGCCATTGCTTTGCCCAAATGAAGGTGGAAACTTCACCGATGGATGTGAAATCACCTTTTTAAAAGGCTACTTAGATGAAGTTGTTTATGTCAAGCGACCACCGGGATATGTTCAAGAGGGCAGTGAAGAAAAAGTTTATAAGCTGAATAAAGCTATTTGGTTGCGAAAATTATTATCACAGATTCTTTTTCCGTGTAATGGCCCTACACCAATCTATGTTGATAATGTTTCGGCCATTGATTTAGCAAAAAACCCGAGTTACACATGGCGGAGTAAGCATATTGATATGCGATATCACTTTCTACGTGATCAGGTGGAGAATAAAGAGATAGAGCTGGCATACTGTAGATCAGAGGATCAAGTTGCAGACTTGTTTACCAAGGCATTGAAGATTGAGTCTTTCATGAAGTTTAAGGCTATGATTGGGGTTTGTCCAATCTGAATTATGGGGGGATGATTTTTAATTTAGATAGGTAATTTAGATTATGGGGGGATGTTAGAGTTGTAATCTAAATTACATTAGTGTTTGAGTTTGATTAGGATTTCGAGTTAGAGTATGAGTCTATTTAGGGTCTCCTAGTTGGATTAGGAGTATGTTTATGTGAGTCTATAAATTAGAGTTGACCCCCGCATTGTAATTAACGAGTTTATTTGAGAGATTAATAAAGTGTGTCATTGCGGTGTCTCTAAACCTAACAGTCCTTTCCAGAATTCCTTCTGACAGTCGAGAATAAATTTCCATGATGCCCTGTATGTGCCACGAAAGTGCCTAGTCGA
The DNA here is from genome assembly GCA_039657345.1 of Stephania japonica. Taxonomy (NCBI): domain Eukaryota; kingdom Viridiplantae; phylum Streptophyta; class Magnoliopsida; order Ranunculales; family Menispermaceae; genus Stephania; species Stephania japonica. The sequence continues at coordinate 42,603,426 of CM077560.1, read as the reverse complement.
ATCTCACCTATTCGCATCCAATCCATATATAATGCATACTACCTCTGTCCACCTAGCCCCCTGCTATGTCTGGAATCGTTAAAGCCATTTGCCGGCTAATGCCATATCCTTTTGGCCATATTACCTATGCCCAAGTCACCTAACTCTTTGGTAATGTAACTTGCTTCCATGCAAAAAGGGCCCACGACTTATCCATGCCCATCTGTTTCCATAAAAACTCCCTCATCAACTTCTCCATTTTCGCCGCTGTTCTTTTCGGTAAGTGATATAGCGGCATGATGAAGTACGTCGGAAAAGCGTGAAGAACTGAACTAATCAACGTAAGGCGACCCCCTTTCAAAAGAAACCCTCCCTTCTACACCCATCTAGCCTTTTGTAATCTTCTTAATTACCGGCTCCCAAAAATCCATATATAAAGGAGACCCACCGAGCGACGTCCCTAAATACTTCATGGGATGACCCACTTACACCGTGTGTTCGCCACCATGTTAATGACTTCCTGATCATCCATGTTGACCCTAACAAACAACACTTTTGGAGGTTCACCTTTAATCGAAAAATCTTGGAAAAAGACTCCACTAACCACATCATGTTCCAACCACCCTCGGGGGATTCTCTATAAATAGCAAAGAATCATCGGCATACTAAGATACATCACATGAGTGTTTTCCCTACCTACTCTAAATCCCTGGACAAAGCCATTGCCTTTAGCCACATCAATCATACGCCCCATCACATTTGCTAACAAAATAAATAGGAATGGGGACAAATGGTCCCCTTTCCTCAATCTTCGTTGCCCTCTGAAGCTTCCTCGTAGGGTGCCATTAACCATAATAGAGTAATTGACAAATCTTAAACATCCAGATATCCACTTGCGCCATCTTTGCCCAAAGCCCTTCATTCTTAACACGTAATCCAAAAAGTCCCAATGACCCTATCATATGCTTTTGCAAAGTCCAACTTTGTTATGTACCCGGATCTACTCTCCTTCTAGTAAACTCCATAACTTCACTTGCAATGAGGACTGAGTCCAACATTTGTCTCCCAGGCACAAAAGCGTGTTTCTCCTTAGCAATGATCTCCGTCAGAATCTCTCGTAGTTGGCCTGCTAAAACTTTTGCCAGGTGTTTGTACATGGAATTGACTAGGCTTATAGATCTGAAATCATCAATCGAGCCAGTTTTCGCTCCCTTCGGGATCAAACATATGAACGTTTCATTCATTTTTGCACCTACAATCCCATCCCTATGGAAATCTATATAGAAGGCAATAATATCCTGCGTCAACATACCCCAACAACTTCGAATGAAAGCAAACGTGTACCCATCTAGCCTAGGAGCCTTATCATTATCGCAACTCGAGACCACGTCCCATACTTCCTCTTCCGTGAACTCCTTCTCAAGATCCCTCGCCTTGTTAGCCTGAATGGGCTCCCAAGGTGTTCCATCAATTTCAAGTTTCTTCAGTTTCCTTGTGTAAAGGGACCTATAAAAGTCCACTAGTGCATCTCTGATCATGTCAGCATCCTCTGTGAAGTCTCCATTAGCCAATTGCAACCACCCTATGACGCTATTGGTTTTTCGCGCGCTAATCATCTGGTGGAAGAATTTGGTGTTCCCATCTCCTTTTTTGGCCCATTTGACTCAGAGTTTATGGCTTGTCATGCAATTTTCAATGACTAATGCCTTCTCAAGTTTGCTCTTTATTCCTCTTCTCTATCCAGCCATATGTTCATCCTACTCCGATAATCCCTCCTAGTTGTCTAATTCATTGATTTTCCTTATGAGGTCCTCTATATTCCATAGCACCTGCCTGAACACCTCCTTATCCCATGCCACCATCTTCCCTTGCATGCTACCTAACTTACCTATTAGCCTAAAGCCCGGTCTGTCTCTATTTCTTGCTCTTCTCCATTATGCCTTGCACTTATCTAAAAAATTTGGATGTGTGAGCCAAACATTTTCAAACCTGAATGAGGCAAACCCCACTTGATTTGTCCCGTCTCTAAAATTATCGAAAAATGGTCAGAGGTGACTCTATTGCCTACCATTTGTCTCCCATTCCTGAACAACGTCCCCCATTCTCTAGTAAACAAAAATCGATCCATCTAGCGCATGTCTAGGGTGATCTAAAATTAGGTCAAGTGAACCTCCCATTACGCATTGGCAGATCTATAAGTTTCATTTCCCGAATGATTCTGTCAAACCGCTTCATACTTAGGCCAAGTGAATCTCATATTCTGACTCTTCTCCGACGGGAATCTCGACATGTTAAAGTCACCCACTACACACCAATATTCACCACACAACCCATACAAAGCCCCCAATTCACCCCAAAACTCATCCCTTCTTGCCAGGTAGTCGGGCCATAAACCACTGACAACCACCACGTGATACCAGACGTTTCCTCGACTTGTATAGATACTGAAAAACCACCAATCATGCCCCCAATTCACCCCAAAACTCATCCTTTCTTGCATTTAATATCAATGAGCATACATAACTCTTTCTTCGTGTGCATGCCACACACCATTTTAGATGTGTCAAATTATGCAAAACACGTGATTTGAGGTCCATCTAACAAAATTAATTAAGTACTTCATAAAGGATTTAGTGGTAAAGATATTTTTCATTGAGTCTTCACATGTATATATAAGAATTACATCCGATTGTTATTCCATCAAAAGTGGAACAACATTGACTAGAATAACAATACAATCACTTTTTGAATTTGGGATAATAACAAATATTCAAACTCAAGATAATAACAACTATTTGAATTTGATTTTAATTAGATTTGATTAACTTGAATCACGTGTGATTCTATCATGCCCCCGCAAGATGGAGGAGCCGTTGCGAACACCAATCTTGAAACGGTGATGTAAAAATTGTTGGCGAGACAACGGCTTAGTCAATGAATCAGCCAGTTGATCGGCAGTATGAACGTAAGACACGCGCAAGCGGTTATCGGCTACCTGTTCACGAACAAAGTGGAAGTCAATAGAGATGTGCTTCATCCGAGAGTGGAAAACAGGATTTGCACATACATATGTGGCCCCAACATTGTCACAGTAAATTGTAGGAACTTGTATGAGTGGGATGCCAACTTCATGAAGCAAATGTTGAACCCAATTAAGTTCAGCGGCAGTTGAAGCTACCGATCTATACTCCGCCTCGGTTGATGATCTAGCAACAGTTTTACTTTCTTAGAACTCCAACGATGGGTGTAGCGCCAAGAAAGACAACATAAGCAGAGGTAGAAGTACGATCATTGACATCACCCGCCCAATCGGCATCAGAGTATGCAAGTAAGGTGAGAGGGACAGCTTTCTTAATGAGGATACCATGAGCAAAGGTACCTTTAAGATAACGAAGTAATCGCTTAACTTCTATGAGACCAATGATGGGTGGTAGGTGATGCATGAATTGAGATAGCTTATTTACTGCATAAGCGATGTCTGGACGAGTCAAGGATAGGTACTGTAATGCACCAACAGTTTGCCTGTACTGAGTTGCATCAGTTGACGCACTACCATCATTGAGACAAAGTGTGTCTGTGGTGCTCATTGGTGAGGCTACTTCCTTGGAGTCCAACATGTTGGTGCGTTGGAGCAAATCTCTTGTATATTTTTGTTGAGACAAGAACAGTTCATCACTAGTTGATTGAGCTTCAACACCAAGGAAATGATGGAGATCTCCTAAATCCTTGAGTGAAAAGCGGGTAGAGATGCACTTGATAAAATGATTAAGCAGCTCTTGAGAATTTCCTGTAACAAGGATGTCATCAACATATACAAGAAGATAAACAGTGAGTGAGCCTTTGGAGTAAATAAATAAGGATGCATCTGAGCGGGCATTCTTGAAGTCAAGTGACAGTAGATAATTTCGAAGCTCATGAAACCAAGCACGGGGAGCCTGTCGAAGACCATAAAGAGCCTTGTTGAGACGACATACATGAGTTGGAAAATTAGGATCCATGAATCCCTGTGGTTGTTGAATGTATACTTCATCAGAGAGAGAACCTTGAAGAAAGGCATTATTGACATCAAGTTGACGAATAGACCAATTCTTGTGAACAGCAATAGTGAGAATAACACGAATAGTTGTAGGCTTGACCACTGGACTAAATGTGTCATGAAAATCAATGCCTGGGCGTTGATGAAAACCCTTGGCAACTAGTCGGGCCTTGTAACGAGAGATAGAGCCATTGGGGTGCCGCTTGATCCTGTATATCCACTTGCATCCAACAATATTTTGAGATCTGTGTGAAGGCACGAGGTTCCATGTGTTATTTCGAACTAAGGCATCGAACTCTTCCGACATTGCTTGACGCCAGATTGGGGATTTTTGGGCTTGGGTGAATGTAGTGGGTTCAGTATGGGTAAGGGAAAGTTCTGATGTAAGACAAAATTTTGGATTCTTTTTAATTATGTTGTTTTTGGACCGGGTAACCATTGGGTGTTGGATTGTTGAATTGGACTCATTGGATGGTTGAGGTGGAGTGTGATTATTTATTGGTGGTGTAACTGTAGAGTTTGGCAAAGGTGTTGGAGATGGAGTGGATATGTGAGGAGGGTGTGGTAGCAAAGGCGTGGGAATCGAATAATGAATAGGAGAGTCAACAAGAGCAGCCCACTGTTGGATGTGATTCTCGGTGGTGGGAGTTTCTGTACGAGTTGAGTAGGGAAATACACACTCGACGAACACAACGTGACGTGAGACATAAATGCGTTGTGTTTGTGTATCAAGACAACAATATGCATTATGCTCAGTAGAATAACCAACAAACACACAAGGGTGAGGCCGAGGGTTGAAGTTTATGGGTAGAGTAAGGTCTAAGCCAAGGATAGCACAAACAACCAAATGTACGTAATTTTTTATAATTGGGAGATTTACCAAAAAGTAATTGATAAGGTGAGTGATGCGACAATATTGGAATTGGCAATCGGTTGATCAAATAGACCGCAGATGCGAAAAGCAAGTGACCAATAACGTAAGGGCATAGATGAGTGATGGAGAAGGGTGATCCCGGTCTCAACTATTTGTCGATGACGACGTTCAAATGATGCAGACAAGTTCAGGTGTGTATGGTGGGGATTTAAGATGTTGAATGCCGAATTGTTGGAGGAGAGGTGATAAACCAGTGAATTCACCACCTCCATCAGAATATAAAGTGGTTATTTTGGTGCGGAAATAATTTTCAACCACTGCTTTAAATTTTGGAAAGATATTGCAAAGATCAGATTTATTTTTCAATAAATAAATCCAAGAGTACTTGGTGTAGTAATCAACGAAAACAACATAGTAGCGAAAATTATCAAAAGAAAGAAGCGGTGATGGACCCCACACATCAGTGTATATCATTTCTAATGGCCTAGAACATGAGATAGTTGATGTGCCAAATGGCAGTTTGTGACTTTTATTGGAAAGACAAGAGTTGCAATGATCTAAGGTAGATGCCACCATAGGTAGTGATGATGTAGAGATGACTTTATTGAGAACGGGAGAGGACGGATGGCCAAGCCGGGAATGCCACTGTTGAAGAGAAGCTTTCGCAACAGACAAGGCAAGAATGGGTGGACGTTGAGACTGGGATGGCCACTTATATATTTGTGCGGCCGGTCGTGCCGCGTGAAAAATTGCCCCGTATTCGATCCTTCACAATAAAAGAATCAGAGAAAAACTCAATTGAGGTGTTATTTTGGGAACAAAATTGAGATACGGAAATGAGATTATGTTTACTCTGAGGAGAGTAAAGAACATCATTTAACATAAATGAAGAATGAGGAGAAGGAAGAGTAGTGGAACCAGTATGAGAGATAGGAATAGTGTTACCATTGCTAACAATAATGTCGTCATTACCACCATATTCAGAGTGCACCGATAAATTGTTCAAATCGGATGTGATGTGGTTAGATGCACCGAATCCATTATCCATTGTGGGGTCGCTTCCATGGGGAGAGTTTACTTGAGATAGTAGCGCTTGAGGTTGGACGGGTTGTGGAGGGAATAATGATCGACAAGTTTTGGCGGTGTGGCGGGTTTGTCACAAAATTGACATATTGAACGAGGTTGTGCGGGTGATTGTCTCCATGGTTGGCTAGAGGGTTGGGTGAAAGTATTTGGTCGAGAAAATGGTTGACGGGAGTGAAAAGATTTGTTGGTTTGGCGATGAAAATTGAAGTTTTTGGAATGGGGTGGGTTGCGTTGGTGAACTTGAGTTTGTGATTGATGTCTTGTCGGAAGAGGATGACTTACGTTTCGAGGTGACTTCGAAGTCGAGCAATTTGTCATGGAGCTCCTCAAATGAGATGAGTGTATCACGAGCCCGAATAACGGCGACGACGGTGTTGAACTCGAGCCAAGGCCCTTGAGAGTGGTATGAATGAGTTCTTCGTCTGATATCGAAGAGCCGGCAAGAGAGAGAGTTTCAGAGATGTTCTTGATGTTCTGCATATACTCCGATATGCTTAAGTTCTCGGTGGTGGTGTTGCCCAGAATTTCACGAAGGCTCATGACTCGGGTATGCGATTTGCTCGCATATGTGCGCTCAAGACGTAGCCAAGCTTCAGCTGCAGAAGTAGCAGAGGTGATGAGTGGCACTAGAGTGTCAGTCAATGAAGCAATCATAGCATGAAAGAGAAAACGATCTTGTCTCTTCCAAAATCGATGAGATGGGTTGGGAACGATTGCTTGAGTAATGGGATCCACAGTTGTAGGTGGTGGGCATGGAAGACTTCCATCAATATAGCCTTCAAGATCATAGCCAAAGAGTAGAGATTGATATTGGGCTCTCCAAGATGGATAATTTAGCTTGGTGAGCTTCAATGGTAGTTGGGTAGCGACATTGATTGCAATAATTTGAGGGTGGAGAGAGCCATTGGTGGTGAAGAAGTGACAATAGGAGTAGAATTGGTTGGTATGACATTGAGAGTTGGGTTCTCGAAGTAGAGCTATTAGAGGCCATTGATTATTTGGCTAATGGGGCTCTGATACCATAAAGGATTTAGTGGTAAAGATATTTTTCATTGAGTCTTCACATGTATATATAAGAATTACATCCAATTGTTATTCCATCAAAAGTGGAACAACATTGACTAGAATAACAATACAATCACTTTTTGAATTTGGGATAATAACAAATATTCAAACTCAAGATAATAACAACTATTTAAATTTGATTTTAATTAGATTTGATTAACTTGAATCACGTGTGATTCTATCACTTCATTGTTTTTGTCACTTCAAATGATGATCTGCAAGTTTTGCATGTATGTATGTATTTATGTATGTATGTATATTTATATTTATATTATAAAAGCGAGAATAAATCAATTTTCCTTTCGTTATTTGAATTCGCGAATTTGCTCTTTTTCCTAATAGCCTCTTTTTTTTCTCTAATTCTTGGACTCAAATTTGATATTCTATTTAATCGGATCGATTTCGACTCTCTTGCGTTCTCTTCTCTTTATTTCGCCCTCCCATCCTTTTCCAGACTTAGAATTTGACAATAACTCCAATGGAGTTCTCCCCCTTCAATGACTTCTTTTCCATCTAAACTCTCCCGATGAGCTGTTGAGGGATTCAACGATGGTAGTGAGAGCTCTGCGACACGAGCTTGATGATATGGAAATTGGGTTGTTTGTAATGTCGGACACCGCATATGGGAGCTTGCTGCGTCGACAAGGTTGGCAATGTCGCTGCCGATTGTGTTGTTCATTACGGGCACACTTGTTTGAGCCATTGAGTTGGTTTGGAGTTGGAAAGTTTAGTTTTTTTGGGGGGACTTTGATGAATTGGTGTTTTGGGTTTTGGGGTTTTAGGTTGGATTTTTAAAATTTGGAGGTTTTGCGTTGGGTGGTTTATGTGCAAGACATCGACATTGCCCGTATTTTTTGTGTTCGGAAAGGTGGCGATTAGTGTTTTGAATTGTGTTGAGAACATTAATATTGGACGTGTGTTCTTAATTACTGCTTTTAATATTGGATTTTTGTGTTGTTGATGTATCTTGAACTGGCTATCTGATCACTCTCATAGTGAGAGCAAATCTTTAACAGTTGTTAACGAGCTTTAAGAAAGAAAGTGATTAACAGCAACACTTATCAATTGTATGTATAGCATCTTTATTCATATTATTTCTCTTCTTTTCAACTGACATTTTTTTTTCATAAGATTTTTTCCTACTGACATTATTTTTAAGAGATTCAGGATTTTATTAATAAACCAGATAGAAGCACAGAGCTTCTCACCACATTAGAACAATTGGACAGGGCACATCATCTCACCTGGTCTACATTAATTGTACATAGTTGTGATATATATGTTGCATATGCACACTATGCATTTGTGTACAAGTAGATGTTAGTTTAGATCTACTTCTATTTATATTTTTTGCTTAAAGCAAAATACTCTCAACAGTTTGATTATTGCTCAATCAATAGGGGGGTTGAACCAGAGTCTATCTTTGATAGGTACGTTCATCAATTCTGAAGTCATGTTCAAATTTCACATGGCTTGCACAGATTGGGCTTCTTTAAGGTAGTGTTTACATTGATTAATACAAGTTTTCTTTTTACCTAATATTCAATTTGGTGCCCTCAATTACAATATTTTAACGAAAGGTTTTTTTTAAATGATTCAGTTATGTAATTATCCCTATATGAAGAAATGATTGTTGATGAAGATTGTGGACAATAAAGAAGTAGAAAGTTTATGGAAGAGTTTAAAGAACTTGAAATATATTTTTTTCAATGGAAAACTTTTAATGGTTTTAATATTTGTCTCATTTCAAGGTACCACTATTAAATTCAATAGCCATAAGTTATAGCCATAAGTTTTATATATGAAGTTATCGGTACAAGTTGGAACAATTTTAATAAACTAAATTGAGTTAGCTTTTTATTTTTTTTTGATAAAATTGAGTTAGGTTTTTAATATTTGGATACTTTACATTTAAAGGTTTTGACGATTGTTCTAAAATGCCATAAAAATCAATTTAATGAAATCTTATTTCTAAATTTATGTATTATATTTTCTAAATTTTATATGAATATGATAGAACCAACTTTATATAGAAATTAGTCGATTTCCTGCACTTTGCGCATGAGTTATTAAAACTTTAAGAGAAAGTTAATAAATTAATTTACATGAATATACTATAATATTTTTTACAATTAAAATTACAATTCACAAAAATCAACCCATATTTCTTAGAAAAGAATGTACAATATATGATAAAAAAAAATTACTTATAAATCACACACATAACAAACATCCTGAACAATCCTCACAACAACGAACATAGATATGTGAAGTTGTTGATCGCAATAATCATATTGTAATATTTTTACAATTAAAATTACAATTCTCAATAATCAACTCATATTTCATACAAATAAAGTATACAATAAAAGGTAAACAAAACACATCATCTATATAATTAATTAATTAACAAAAAATAGAGACATAGCTGCGATTAAAAAAGATTTCATGATCTCATTAAAAGGAGATGCAAACTTGTTCGATGATTTGCCTTACAAGTTGCACCTAGAAAGCCAAGTTCGTACGGATTACAAGAAGAATGGATGGGTGTAATCTTTATAGGGGAAAAAAACATGCACGACACTCCATTCCATATATGTAGCCATGGTTGATGTGTACATTATACTTCTTACTTCATTACAGGAACTCTTCCCAAACAAAAAGTTTGAACATTACGAAGCAAAAACTTTTCGAATACTAGGTATAATAATAATCTAATTTAACACTCCATTCCATGTAGGCAGTCATGATTTGAAGTTCCACACACTATTAATTAGTAATAAATGCATACATTATACTTACTTCATTAAAGAAACTCTTCCCAAACAAAAAGTTTAAACATTCTAAAGCAAAAACTTTTCAAAGACTGGATATAATAATAATATAATTTAATAACAAACAGAAAAAAAAGAAAATTGAGATAATTAGAAAATTAGAAAGATGAGATTAAATATGTTTTGAATTTTTTCTTTCCTCCAACTTTTATATAGACATAGATATATAGATTTAAATATAAAATTCATTTGAACTTTAAATAAAACTTTTTAATTAAAATTCCTGCAAGCATAGCAAGCGGATTCATTTCATTTGAGCGGAGCACGTTTGCAAAATATATATATATATATATATATAGCACTACTGAATACAGAGCAACGCCATAATAAAAACATAACTCCCTCACCTCCAAAAATACTATCCATGACGTAAATCACTTAATGCTGTTAAAAATATCCATTTGAGATGGGTAAAGTACATATACCTAAAAAAGAAGCTAAATCAAATAATTTATATGGCAAACTAGACCACAAAGAAACAAAGTAATAACATATTAACTTCCCACACATGTAAATCTACAAATCTAAAATGATGTTCAAAATTTTAAGCTTAAATGGTATACTACAAGACGCTCATTGCAAAAACAATCGGACATGGTCAAGAAGTTGTTACAACAGCCGCTTCCAACCTTTCTGTATTTGTTAGAACCTTAAATATCTTTTTGACTGTGATGTTTCCGAAGAGGATTCACTCCGTTAAACAAACGACCAACCATAAGAAGTCGTCTTCAAAAGACATCCATCACATTTAGTTGAATCTTCTGTTTCTCGTTGGCGGGTTTTTCACATTTCCCTAGTTTTATCAGACAAAGAGTATCACACATTACACATTCATTAACATGGTAAACAAATGACAATACACCGAGTACAACAGCATGAAGGAAGCATCGGGATCACCTCACAGAAGCAACCTTCTGCATAATCATAGACTCGGCCGCACGTATTGCTACTTGAGATCCGGTGATCGTTACTTTCCTGCGGAAGAAAAAATATAAGGGAGTTAAGTTAGGACTCGTATATTACAAAACATAACCATATCGATCAAGGAGTCATCTGTAATACCTATCAGATGTACCAGACATGAAATCCCCGCGGTCTGAAATCTTTATTCTCGCTCCACTAACCTGTATAGTTAAAACAGAACGCCAACCTCAGAAAGAAAGCCACTCGTTAGGTTGAACTCTTGCCTGACTCTTAATATCGAGCCCTTGAATTAATGGGTTTGAATCATTATTACACCATTTACATGTCAAACAAGGAAAGGAAAAAGCGGAAGGTTGCTTTGCCCATAAAGAACTAAATGACAATAAAGATAATAATATATAAATGTCGCTAGTACCTGGCTTATTTCCATTATGCTCCTTCCCCCACGACCAACAACTACTCCAATATGTTCATCGGCAACACCAATTGTCATTGAGTTGTTGCGATCATCCTAATTCATCACAAGGAACCAAATCAATCACTGATCCCAACTTTTGAATTACAAAGATCATTATTCTAACATGAACAAGGAGACACAACACACAAATATTCAAACAATTGCAGTAAGCTCTTCAAGTTCAACGTAGGTTTATAAGTAATGAATATTTCATCTAGCTCAAGTTAATCAAAAGACTAGGAGTCCAAGACAGTAATCTAAGGCCTAATTTGGCATGAATACTGCATTATTAGTTTTGGAAACAAAAAATACAACAGGAAGTATTTTTGTCAAGTCATATGGATAACTCAAGAAAATGGCAACAAATTTGATGGAGGAAGAAAAGATGACTGAAATATATAGCAACAGTTGGATTTGATGAAACACTGGGCACTGTGCCCACTACATCAGCTACTCCCTCCGTTCCATACTATATGTTGCATTTTGGATATTTTTTTTTTCCACAGTGTGTCACATTAGGAAATCAAGGAAGCATTGAATGCTTAATTTCCAATTCTAACCACATTCTATTCAGCTAATGACACCATCAATCTCTTTTTTTACACATACATATAATAAATGAAGTCATTTATGAGAGAATAATTTAGTCTTATTACAAAATCTTAATGGTGAATTAATGATCTCCTTAATTCTTGTATACAAGTCAAAATGTGCCAAATAATATGAACGGAGGGAGTAATATTTTAGAATCCAAACAGCTAACTAAAAGAAGAAGAGATTTTATTTGATTCACTGCTGCATAAACCATCATTCAACTATGTGTTACGATCCAATGGCTCCCAGTCAAGAAGTTCTATTCCAGGAAGCACCATAGGGACACTGGATTAGGCAAGGAAGTGCATCAGATTTAGGATGCAGTCCGAGTTTAGTGAGTCAGTCTAGTGAGTCCAAACATAGAGTCCAGTGGGTTTCTAGTGAGTCAAATATTGTAACTAGGAGTATATAAACATGAGTCGGTATAAACAGTGTTCATCTTGTCATTTTGAACTATTGTGGTGACCTAGAGTTTGGTTGAGAGGATTCCTCTCTAGGCGATCTGTGGATTAGAGTCTCCTCCCTTATCGGTGCAACCCTGTTTTCCCTTATATCAATAAAGCATACCGGAGGCAACCCCCTTCTTCGACCAATCCGGCCTCAACTCTAACAGTGGTATCAGAACATCCGCAACTCCATGGCACCGAAAGTCGACCCTCGGGTGGAAGCATTAGAAACTACAGTACGGATACGACAGAGAAGATGGAAGGATTCAGATCGAAAGTTCGATCTGAGATGACGGAGGTCAATTCGGAGATACGAGGCCTGTCGTTGAAGCTGGAGGCGTTCTTTGCCCAGCACAGGATCGATGCAGCCAACAGTGCCAGATCCAGGGGGCTCTGGTCCAACATCGATGGCGGCGACAATCGTGTGTCAAGAGCACTAGATCTGTTAGATCTATCGACTCCCAAGTTGGTCCACGGTTCTTCAACTCCAAACCTTGCAGATCTACCACCCTACCGCGGTGGTCTGGAAGTCAGGAAGATTAAGATGCCCACCTGCGACGATGAAGATCTCATCGTATGGCTAAATCAAGTCTAGCATTATTTTGCCTTGCATGAGATGACGGAATCCTCGAAGCTACGAGCAGCACGGATTTGTCTGGTGGGGGCTACATAGATCTGGCTATAAGCCGAGCAAGAGCAACCATTCACCACATGGTCAGATCTGAAACTGGAACTGTGTCGACGGTTCAAGGGAGCTCATTCGTTAGAGTTGTGTCAAAAATTCTTTGTCGTTCGGCAGGAGACCACAGTAGTGGCTTATCGTCAGCGTTTTGAGCTACTTTCTATGCATCTTGGTGCGATACTATCAGAGAAGCATAAGATGGCGGTCTTCATCAATGGACTATAGGAGCGTATTCGACTAGAACTCCTCGCCAATCTGTCGAGTCAATGCGGGACACAGTCGACCGCGCCGAGTGGATCGAGACCAAGATTGTTGGGCTGGAAACACTAGGCCTGTTGCCCAAGGGAAGCCCGACTCATACAGCCACCAAAATAGGCTTATCCATTTCGCCCGAGCCCAGATCCAAAGGATGGGTTTCCCATATCTTAACTAGCCTAACTAGAGAGCCTAGTGGAGCCCATTTCAAAAGCCTATCAACGAGAAGACCAACAACAGCAAAAGGGTCCACTATCTCTTCTTCTTCATCCACATGCCCAACGACCTCCACATGAGCAACACCCATCCCATCTCCACCACGGATTAAGAGATTGACCGACGCGGAGGCACAGGTGGGGCGGAGCAAAGGGCTTTGCTACCATTGCGACGACAAATGGTTCGTGGGCCATCACTGTAAACGTCGTGAACTCAATGTGATGCTGGTCGACAACGACGCAGGGTACAGGGTAGATGACAGCACGGGGGAGGAGGGTGAAGAGCAACTGGATCTGGCTGCATTGAACTTTCTAATCAGACGGTGGAGGGTTTCCCCGGTACCCCGTACAATCAAGATCCAGGGATCACTAGCTGGAGCTGATGTTATCCTCATCGATTGCAAGGCATCGCACAACTTCTTGTCTGATGATCTGATTCATAAATTGGGGATCCCAGTTCGACCTACATCTTCGTATGGGGTATTTGTGGGTGATGGTCATAACGCCTGACGATCAGGTATCTATAAAGGCGTGACTGTGAAGTTCCAAGGTATCTCGATGGTGGAGGATTTCTTTCCGATGTCAGTTAAGTGTTGCGACATCATCCTGGGTATGAAATGGCTTTCCTCTTTGGGCATGAAGACTACAGATTGGCCAAACCTTTCGATTACCTTTGCGTCTGAGGGCAGATCACACACATCCGGGGGGATCCAAATTTACATCGAGCATTTGTCTCATGCAATTCAGCCAAGCGTTCTTGGGAAGGTGATGTAGCTTGTTTGCTTATTGAGTTATGCAATGTGGAACAATTTGGTTCTTCTAATATGTTGCAGGTAGTGGACCCGCGCATCCAACCATTACTGGACTCCTTTCAGTCCCTTTTCTCCCTACCTATCGGGCTCCCTCCTACTCGGGACCGTGACCATGCTATCCCCCTTCAGGAAGGCACTACGCCCATTCGCGTTCGACTCTACCATTATCCCCTGATACAGAAATTGGAGATCGAAAAGATGGTTTCGGAGATGCTCACCGCCGGTATTATTCAACCGAGCAGCAGTCCTTTCTCTAGTCCCATGCTCCTGGTGAAGAAGAAAGACAACAGTTGGAGTTTCTGCATGGGCTATCGCGCGTTGATCAAAACGTCTGTACTCGATCGCTTCCCGATTCCCAACATCGATGAGTTGTTGGATGAGCTGCACAACGCTTCAATTTTCTCCAAGCTCGACTTGCGCTCGGGGTACCACCAAATTCGAGTTCATCCTCAAGATGTGCCTAAAACCGCGTTTCGTACTCTCGACGTGCACTATGAATTCCTCGTGATGCCTTTTGGGCTCACCATCGCCCACGCTACTTTCCTCGTCTTGATCTTCTTTGATGACATCTTGGTCTATAGCTCCATGGATGACAATATCATCCAACTCCACCAGGTCCTTTCTATCCTTGAGCATCATTCCTTATTTGTTAACCTTAAGAAGTGTTGTTTTGCGACTTCTCAGCTTGATTATTTGGGCCATATCATATCCAGTGACAGAGTGATGACTGATCCAGGTAAAATTCGGGCAATGGTGGAATGGCCTCTTCCAACTTCACCTAAGGAGCTGCGGGGCTTTCTCGGTTTGACGGGCAACTACAAACGATTGATATGTAACTATGGGAAGATCGCTGCTCCGTTGACGCAGCTACTGCGCAAAGATGCGTTCGCCTTGACTGATGCAGCTACCCTGGCTGTTCAGCAGCTCAAACAAGCTATGGTGGAGGTCCCTGTATCGGCACTACCGGATTTTGAGTCCCTTTTATCCTGGAAATGGATGCATTACGATTTGGTGTAGGTGTCGTTTTGTCTCAACATGATCGGCCAGTCGCCTTCTTTAGTCAAGCTTTATTAGCTCGCTTGTTGTTCTGCCTATGAACGCGAATTAATGGCCATTGTTCTCGCCATGTAGAAATAGCGCCACTACTTACTCAATCGTCGCTTTATTGTGCGCAGCTATGTTACCCGGACCCTTCACTTTAACCCAAAGTACCCGTGTCGGACATTTGAAAAGAGTCTGACACTAAAAAAAGACATGGATACTCCATTTATAGAGTTCGTTGTATAAAAAGATTCATAATGCAAGAGAAGAAAGAAAAAAATAACAAAAACTTTATAGCCTAGAATACGAAATGAAAAATGAGAAAAAAAAAATATGGGTATATAAGCTATTATATATATGTAATAACATATATAAGCATGTGTGTCTCAAGTTTTTAGATTGTTTTTGTCGAGTCCCCGTATCCTAAAATTAGAGAATAGGTGGGTCCGACCTTTAGACTCATACCCTCACCCGACACCCGCACCCGCACCCGAGTCCAGGTAACATAGGTGCACAGTGACCAGCGGAGCCTTAAATTCCTAATGGAACTGCGAGTGGTCGCTCCGAAATACCAGCGCTGGTCAAACTTATGGGGTACCAATTTGAGATTCAGTATAAACCGGGGTATCCAACATGGCTGCTGATGCTTTATCCAGATTCCCTTTCCACACAGAGCTGCATGCGTTTCCCAGCTTTCCTCCCTCGATGACACCACGATCCATGAAGAGGTGATGGTTGATCCCCTTCAACCACTATTTCAAAAGCTGTTGCACGGCGAGGAGGTGCCTCCAGGGTGATCTTTGTTTCAAGGCTGGCTTCGCTTTGACGATCGATTGGTGCTATCCACATCTTCTGCCTTAAAGTCTAGAGTCCTAGCCGAATTCCACACCAGCCCAATCGGGGGTCATGGCGGTTTCCTCAAAACCTACAAACATCTCGTTGGCGAGCTGTATGAGGTGGGGTTACGCAATGATGTGAAGCAATTTGTAGCAACATGTGACGTCTGCGAGCGCAACAAATACGAAACCTTAACCCCAGGTGGGCTACTCCAATCCCCACTGCTATCTGGGAGCATATCTCAATGGATTTTATCGAAGGGTTGCCCTCCTCGGCTGGTTGGAATTCGATCTTCATCGTGGTGGACCGCTTCAACAAATACAACCATTTTTTGCCCCTGAAACACTGTTCATTACCAAGATAGTGGCCGAGGAATTCTTGAAAGGTGTAGTGCATTTATACGACTTCCCCCTGAGCATTGTGTTCGGACGGACAAAGTATTTCTTAGCAAGTTATGGTGTGAACTTTTCCGCTTGCAGGGTACTCAACTCAACCGCAGCTTGGCATTCCATCCCCAATCGAATGACCAAAGCGAAGTGGTAAATCATTGCTTGGAGAAGTACAACGTTGTTTAATAAATCAACGCCCTAAGGAGTGGTCAAAGTGGTTGTCGTGGGCGGAATATTGGTACAACACCTCATTCCATTCCTCCTTACAATGCTCCCCATTTAAGGTAGTGTATGGTCGTGAACCTCCCCCATTGTTGCGTTATGGCACTAATTCCTCCACCACCACGATAGATTTGGATGTTATGCTCACCGCCCGGGACCTCGCTTTGGCCGAGTTACGAGATCAGCTGGTGTTGGCGCAGAACAGGATGAAACAGCAAGCTGACCAAGGATGACGCGAGATGAATTTGGAGGTGAGTGACCAGGTTTATGTGAAGTTGAGGCCGTACCACCAGCACTCCGGAGTCATTGTCGCTGCCCACCGAGCCGGAGAATGTGTTGGCTTACGCGTCATTAGTCGCAAGTCCGACTGTGTTGATCAAATGGGTTGGCCTTCCTGACGCAAAGGCAAGGTGGGAGTTGGTGAAACATGTGAAGAAGTCCTTTCCGGCTTTCCACCTTGATGACAAGGTTCTCCAGGAGGGAAGTACTGTAACGAACCATGGCTCCCAGTCAAGAAGTTCTATTCCATGAAGCACCGCAGGGACACCGGATCAGGCAAGGAAGTGCATCACATTTAGGATGCAGACCGAGTTAAGTGAGTCAGTCTAGTGAGTCCGAGTTTAGTGAGTCAGTCCAGTGAGTCCAAACATAGTCTAGTGGGTTTCTAGTGAGTCAAATATTGTAACTAGGAGTATATAAACATGAGTCCGTCTAAACAGTGTTCATCTTGTCATTTTGAACTATTGTGGTGACCTAGAGTTTGGTTGAGAGGATTCCTCTCTAGGCGATCTGTGGAGTAGAGAGAGACTCTCCCTCCCTTATTGGTGTAACCCTGTTTTCCCTTCTTATATCAATAAAGCATACCGAAGGCGACCCCCTCCTTCGACCAGTCTAGCCTCAACTCTAACACTATGTTGCCTTGGAGTCTCATACAGGTGTTGATATAGTTGCATACTTACAAGCCATCTCCAACACTGTTATTACTAAGAAGGGTTGCTATTTCAACCCATTCATCCTCTCTCACCACCCAATTTAAATGACCCATCCAATTATTTTTGAAAATCCACACGACAACAATTTCAAAACTCCTAAACTACCCTCCTCATCTAAGAATTCCCACCGACCTCTCTTTCCTCTCATCGCAAAAACATACCCTTCTTCTGAACGAGAACTTCAACTACTGCACATCAACTTGCTTGGATGGTTCGTGTTGCTTTGGGTGCTCACGCGGTCGGGCGAGTCGTATCTTTGCCCCATCCACTTAATTTAAAAACATTAGATGGAGAGATCTTTCCATCTCTGTGAGTCTAGCACTTTACAATTTATATTTGTCTGGTTTCGATATGTTCTTCTAAAATTACTTTTTTTAATGTGTTGATCGATGCACATTTATTTTTAGGGCTTTTTTCAGATCTGCAAGTTGGTGTTGTCATCATGATGGGAGTAGGAAATTCGCACGACATAACAAATTTATTAATCCGACAACTAAAAACCATTTTTCAATCAATAAACAATCCTCCAGGAGAGAGAGAGAGAGAGAGAGAGAGAGAGAGAGAATTGAACAACAAGAATAGAACACCCCCATTTACCGACTCAATTAGTCTCGGAAGAAATGGAGAACCTTGAAACCCCACGAATTTGCAGCCACCACCATTGCAGCTTTTCTGAAGAGCAACAACAAGGGCGTTTTGAAATACAATTCTTCTCTAACAGAGAACGAGAAACCAAGTGATTGAAAGAAGAAGCACAAATGGAATCACAGGAAAATGTAAGGGATTAAAGATGGTTGGATGAGATGTTGGAACTAAAAAGAAGCGAAGAGCATTGGGTATCAACGAAGAAGGAATGGTTGTTTCAGAGGGGCTGCTTGTTTTGGCCCTCATTAGGTCTGAGTCGGCAACTTGAAAGATGTGGGAGTCATGGGACGAGTGGGTGTTGCATAAGGGTATTGTTGTAATTGACTCCTATTGACTCCTATGGAATTTCGGTTACAATTTTATTTTTTAAAATTGGGTGGGGAGAGAGGACGAAAGGATTGAAATAGCAGCACACTTAATTAGTGACCTATAGATTTATAATCAAGTTCACATTTTTCGGTTCATCTTGAAGCACCCATATAATTGTAGTACCTTACAATTTGAGATAGGTGAATGTGCAACCCCATTCTTTAGAGTTACACAATTAGTAGTATCCAAAAATTTGAAACAGGTGCAACCCCATGCTTTAGAGTTTACTAGTTAGTTAGTAGTTTACACAAGAGGAGGGATTCGAAATATTTGGAAAGGACGCCATCAATTACACTCAATCAAGCGCAATGGAAGAGTTTGACCCCAACTAATTTGATATTGTTGTTGTTCTAGTTCTTGTTGTTTACACAAAGCTAAAATGTTTTGAAACCTCTGAGTTTCTTGGAAGTAACAAAATAACTAGAAAAGAATGTGCAACATCCTTTCAATCATATCTTAAACTCTTACACGATGAACAATTCTATAATTATGGGAAAACTAAACAACACAAATGATCAAGATTATAAGTGCCTTAGATCTAGAAACTTAAGAAACCAGTTAAAGACAAATTTTAGTAGATCGCTCTAAAGAGGACATCTTTTATTATTTAATGACACGTGCCTACTAAAATATAAAGGATTATGAGTTAATGTGTGTCAATGACTCGATATGAGTATGTATGTGTGGAGAAAATATGACTATGTTCTACACATCCAGCCTATAGCATGAGTTCACGAAATGGATTTGATACAACATATGTTAATGAACAATTCATCATATGCAACGTATGTCATTATTCTGGAAACCAACTAAATTCGCCCCAGGTGTTATGTATCGACCAGTATTTTTAATTTGATGATTAATCAATAAACTCGAATCATTAGTGATCTAATACCTGCCCGAGAGTCATGGTAAGTCGAAGTGCTCAAATATTTATACAGTATAAAATGATATTATTGGTGTCTAGCATGCTATTGCATGTAGTATATAGTATCGCGATGAATTCAACTTAATTAAATTAAGCCTCGACGTTATGGAGATCATATTTTATCAATTAAAATAAATTGGCTAAGTATATGGTCCAAACAAGACTGTGTGTTTTAAGTGAGTGTTTGTTGGAGTCACTAAGTGCCTAGGGGAGTAACTACATAATTGTGAGCCTTTGGATCTAAAAGTTAAGTTTTGTGGTCGAATCAAGTCATTGCCTATTCGTGGGACAAGCATCCAAATCGCACTTGTGGCTCCCCGACAAGACTGAATCCACTGAGTAAGCATCCGCCATTCATCGTGAATCCTCACAGGACTTCAAGGATTCCACTGTGGCCAAGCATCCGGTTCTGACTGTGGCTCCCTTTGGAATTTTCTTGTTAAAATACGGTCGAAGCGGACTTGGTCCCGCTGTACCAGTATTTGACACACTTACCCATAGTCAAGTGGCTTTAAGCCCACGTGTCGAGTGTCAAAACCACTTAAACTCCTATCACTTGCTTTTGGGGCACTTGTCCCTACCATCAACAATTGTAATCTGTATATCATACGTTTTATTGTTCGTTTTAGCTTTATTACTTTCCAGCATGATTTATAGACTTATTTATTGTTTAATCTGAATTACTGTTGAACTTCTTCTAGATTCACTCACTGGAATTGTCTCCTGTGTGGTGACAATTGCAGGTCTAATCTCCGAGCTTGAGAATATTGATATGCGGTATACGTAGGTGATTTGATGCATTTATATTAAATTTATTATATTTTATAGGCAAAATATTCAGGTCCATTAGTTCTTCAGTGTTTCTGCATGCAAGTAACTGTTCAAAATTAAATGCACCATACAATTTTCCCAATTTAAATTACAAAAAAAATCTAGTTCAGTAAGTCATGTCCTTGTTTTTTTTTAGGCGCGCTATGGGCATCCTACCATTTACTGAGGGCACCTCGTTGTTGAGGGCACCAAGTGTTTCACTGAGGGCACCTAAAAAATTGGGATTAAATGATAAAAATACCCCTCGTGAGCACCACACCTCAATTCGTCAAAACCTCCTGAACGATGCACCACCCACCCCCTTTTCGAATCCCCTGAACTGAGGCACCCCACTTCGTCTTCCCTACCTCTCGCTCTCGTAAATCTCTACTCACTTTGTTGGGGTTCTGATTAGACCAATTTCTTCGTGTTTGTACGGTTCAATTTGGTCGTGGTGAAGGTTGTACACAAGTTAGGGTTCGGATTTGGAGATTTGATCTCGCGAGGCTGAAGGCATATTTACAGTCGATTTAAATGTTGAATGTTTTCACTTAGTTAATTGTTGTTGTGTTGTGTGTTCTTATGGCGTCGTTTGTGTGTTCTTCGTTTTTTTTTTTTTTTTTTTTCCTGGAATCTCGTGTTTATCGTCCACACAGGGTCGTAAATACATAGGCATTACCGGTCACACCCAAATGAGCCTTATTGATAAGTCTCGATTAAATCATTGTGAGCCTATAGCATTAGTCTCGTTAGGCAGGGCACCCAAAAAAATGAAGTAAACACCCAAAATTGCCCCATCCTTCCCAACGTGAGGCTATGCAGTAAGAAGCCCAAACCATCAAGAATGGTGACGTGTGGGGTTTGTATGAAATTCTACGAGATCGAAAAGGCTGAAATTTATGTAAGATCGTGATGTGAGGCTTTTATGTGGAGCCTATGATTTTTTTTTTTTTTTTTTTGAGACGATCTCTCTCCATTTTCTTTCAATAAGAACTTTTACTTGCACCCTTTTAAATCAAGTGGGGGTGGAAGAGTTCAATCCATGTAGCCAACCCCAACTAATTTGGGATTTGGTGTTGTTGTTTCAGCATTCAGTAACAATACATTAAATAATGGCACATCACCTTTAAAATGAAATCTTGTAATTAGCAGCCAAGTTAAATCAAAAGATGTTCTCCATGAAATCGCAAACAAGTAACCAACTTTCTACTTTGGCTTATAATCTAGTTCCACACTTCCACCAAAGTATGCCAAGCAATATACTGAAGAATTTTCAGACATCAGAAACCAGAATTACGTAATGGAAATGGGAAATAAGAATGGACAAACCTTGTTATTCTGAAACCTCCCTCCTGAGCCATTTGGTCCATAGTTCATTGCATTGTAAGGTACAGCTCCAACAGAAGGAACCATATACCCATAAGGATAGCCAGGAAAACCAGACACATTAACACCTAAAATTTCAATATGAAGAAACAAAAGGAAGCATCAATAAATGGACACGTAGAAAAGAATTGATCATCAACTGTTCTATTTCACATAACTTCACAGATTCTTCGAACAGTGAAAAAACTATAAATTCACTGAACAATTATACTTATGGGGAAGCAACGTACATTTCATAGCTGACCTATAAACTTCATTACTTAGATATATCATAGGGGAACAAAACTACTTAAGACTAGTGAGGATGAAATGGTACTTGTGCTTTCAAGTAAAATTAGCCATTTCTCTTTTCTTTTTCTTTTTCTTTTTCTTTTTTTCCTATTAGATTTCAAGTGGTGATCAGTAAAAAACAAATGGGTGATTTATCATATTTTTAACAGCCAAACATCTCTAGGTACAATGAAATATAATGGAAAGGAAAAAAAAAAACGAATTCCTACTTTTTACTAAAAATTCTAAATTGCTAATTAATTTTTGCAGTTTTCCTTTTTTTTTTTCTTCCTTTTCCTTGACCATTTTTTATATCTTTTAGTATTTTTTTCCCATCCTATGCATTTTTATTTTTACCATTTCTGAATTGATTTAGAATTAATAAATTGAATTGTAACCTCAAAAAATTTGAATTGCAAAAATTTGTTCTTTCTCAAATATATTAGAACATATATTCCTATTAATCTATCCAGACACTTTCATGTAAATGTTTGTCAGTTTATAAAAATTATGTATGTAAACACTTAATTTCATTAGCACGTTGGTTAAGTATGTAGGTATCCACAGTCATAACCGAACAACCTCATTATTAGTATATAAGACAATTTCAAGTCTGAAGATAATTATTCAATTCCCTACAAAGGTCAGCAATTTAGAGCCCAGGGACAACATGTCAACTACCAAGAAAACTAGCATAGAGGCCATATATTGATGTGAAGAAACAAATTGTATCAAGCGTAAGAGTTCTATTTTCTATTTGATAGGTGAAGCGGATCGGTAGTCGGGAGAATAATCACAAACACATATAAAGAAATCTTGCCAAACGAAATTCTTAAAATAATTAAATAAACCCTCGTTTATTTAGGAAAACTCAAAATTAATCACCCCCTTAATTCTCATTGCTTTGCCTTATATATAGGCTAATATGACACACTAACTTAAACTCCAATTAGGACTCCAAGCAGACACAAATGGTAATCAAACTGATATATACAAAAGAAATAAACCTTATTATCTAATCCTAATCATACTCTAACTAAAAGATAAATTAATACTTATCCCTGTCCACTCATCAACAAAAACATCAAAAACACTACGTCTTTCAACTCCGACTCCGAATTTGATGCATGAGTCATGCACGAACAAAGATGTGAGATGATGCGTAGAGTGAGAACCCAACTCTTTACTAGGAAGTAGTACGAACTTTTGGCCTTCAAATTGGAAGTTGTATG
Organism: Stephania japonica; assembly: GCA_039657345.1. Lineage (NCBI taxonomy): Eukaryota > Viridiplantae > Streptophyta > Magnoliopsida > Ranunculales > Menispermaceae > Stephania > Stephania japonica. Next base: position 42,580,046 of record CM077560.1, on the reverse strand, counting down.
TGTTACTCTTCCTGTTCTGTGTAACAGACCGATCATATAGCCATGGGCAATCCAACAAAAGGTGGCAAGCAGTCATTGAAACCATATTACAAAGAACCTTGTCTTTGTAATAATTGCCTACAGAAAAACGGAACTAAAACTCGATGTGTAACAGAAATTGTGTTACCATCCTTTAACCACTTTAACTTGTAAGAACTTGGATGTTTTTCTTATTTCAAATCTAGTTTCTGGACTACTGATTCTGCCACAATATTCTCGCAACACCCATAATCAACGACAAAAGTGCATATTTTTCCTTCAATGGTGCATGAAGACTGAAAAATAGTATGGCGAAGCCAATCTTCATCCTGTCGTGGAACCAAACAAGCACATCAAATCATCAAAATAGGACCGTATCTCTAGGACGTCGCTCGACTTCTTCGAAACCATTATTGCTATCGAAGATAGGACCCTAATCAAGGTCTCCCATCTTCATCATGTATTTCTTCGATTAATAATCCCTTCCTTTTGTTTTTGGGACAATCAAATGTTTATGGCTTGATTCAGCACAGTTACAGTCGTAACACTTTGGCCCTCCACCAACTTTTGAAGGTTGTGATGTCAGTTTTCTTGAAGCTGATGTGGAAGCATAATCTTTTTGAATTTCCTCACTTGAAGACTAAAAAAAAAAAAAATTCCCCCCCCTTTTATGGACAAACTCTTCCCATATTGAAGTGTCCGTTGATTCAACACAGATGTAACATTTTCGCCTCCACCAACTTTTGAAGGTTGTGATGTCAGCTTTTGTGATGCTGATGTGGAACAATGGAAGCATAATCTTTCTCAATTTCCTCGCTTGAAGACGGAAAAAAAAATCCCCCACCCTTTCTAACAAACTCTTCTCATATTGAAGTGTTTATTGATGTGCTTTAGAAACTTTTGTCGGGTAAAACACATTCAATACATCTCGATATTGTAGTCAAAGACCACCAATATATCGCGTTACCAATTGATCTTCATATTCCATAGCATCGCTTCGTGACATTAATTGATAGAACTCTGATGTGTACTCTGTAGCAGAGCATGACCCTTGACAATTTGTTGGAATCTCTATTCTAGGACTTGAACATAATTGAAAGGTAAGAAGGCATTGCGCATCTTTCACTTCAATTTCTCCCAAGACATTATTTTACCTTTTCCAAGTTTCTGTTTGGTTTGCTTCAATTGATTGTACCATGATGAAACTCGACCACGAAAACGAGTGGCCACCAATGGAACTTGGCACTCCTCTGAAACCTTCTTGTACTCAAGCACCAACTTTACAACGTTGAGCCAATCAAGAAACTCTTTTGCTGGGAGTTCTACATGAAACTTTGGAATGTCAATTTTCAACCCAGTGTCACACCTTCTACAATCTCCGGGACGATAAAAGGATTTTCTTCCTCATCTGACTCAACCTCATCGGTAGGCACTTCGTACTCAAACCATTGTTGAGGTTGTTGACGAGGTTGTTGCGGTGCCTCTGTTGTTACAACTGGTGCACTTGATTCCAATGCAATTGTTGCACTTGAAGTGATAGATTTTCAACTAAAGTCATTAGTTGATCCATCCCTCGATTGGCATGTGTTGTATTATCTTTTGGAGGAACCTCATCTACATGGTCTTCACATCGGGCTTTTCTTTTCGGCGGCATTGTGGAAAAGACTATAGGACCTTGACACTCTGATACCAATTGATGCAAATAGGTAGTCGCGAGAATAATCACAAACACAATTAGAAAAATCTTACCAAAAGAAATTCTCAAAATAACTATGAAAACTCAAAATTAATCACCCCCCTTAATTCTCATCATCCCACCTTATATATAGGCTAATATGACGCACTAACTTAACTCCAATTAGAACTCAAGTAAACACAAATTGTAATCAAACTAATATATACAAAAGAAATAAACCTGATTATCTACTCATAATCGTACTCTAACTAAAAGATAAATTAATACCTATCATTATCAACTCATCAACTAAAGCATCAAAAAAACTACGTCTTTCAACCCCAACTCTGGCTCATCTACTAGTAGAAGGTTTTTGTTAGTTTCTCATCTTTAAACTTCAGTGAGCATTTTTAAGTGCTTAGAAGGAATCAAATAGTTACTTTTAAAAAGTAATTATCAATAAGAAAAGCTTCTGTTACAAAAATGTTGAATGAAGTTTTTCTATATAATTGTGCAGAATCCAATTCCAGCCTTGAGCAATTACAATGAACCTCTCAAAAATCTAATCTTGAGATTCAGCATCCACATTATCATTCATGGCATTCTAATATTGAAGGTAATGGGTCTCTAAATCCCCACAAATGATAAAACAACTGGATATGAGAATTAGGTATCATGTGGCAACTTGCAAGGCATGGACAACACACATCTTAAGTTCGGTACCTCTATCATATTAGCTCTTGCAAGTTAAAAATTCAAAATCAAATAATGTGAAGGTTGAATATTCAACTCAACAACAACAAAGCCTAAATCTCAAAATAGTTGGGTGGGCTACATGGATCAAACTCTTCTACTATACTCGATTTAGTTTGATGTAGTGCATCCGTATGTGGGAGCGCCAATACAGTACCATAGTTTGTGTATGGAAAATGGGCTTGGGACCCCTTCTCCTTTATCCAAACTTGGGACCGGATATGTAGAGCATTCCAGATGTTCTTCATAGGTGGAGTTAGAATCATCAATCTGCAACTAGGTTGATTGCTTTAAGGGTCACTTAACTTAGTTTGTAACGAATTGGTCACAAAACTAAACTATTCCAATCAAAACATTAGGAAACGTTTTCGTACCGTGACTTTTATTCTTTAGAAATATCTTCTAACAAAAATCAGTACTGATTTTATAATGTATTTCTTACAAGTTACAAGATAGCACTAAAATTTGAGATTTTTCCCCAACACATGATTTTTCCCCAACTTTGCCGGCAATTTTGTAAAACTTTGTTTGCATCTAAATTTCAATTTGGTGCTTTGAAAATAACTATGAGAAGTTCAAAAGAATTCATGCCATGATTAGTATATCAACAAGCAGCAAGTGATTATAGAGAACAAAAACAAAAGCAAAAAATAATGGTGGCGGTCACTAAAAAACAAATTTATGAACCACACCTGCATATGAGAAAGGACTACTCATAGATTGTGAATAGTGATTGTCCTCCATTAGCTTTGACAAAATCAAGAAGATTGCCCGCATTTGTTCATCTAAAGAACCTGTCAATGTGACCAGTCTGTCACTCAACCCAATGTAATTATGGTCCTGAGGTGATATTTTGATGCCAGCTTGAGAATCTTCGATAAAAGACCTGCTTAAATGCATAAAGTTATAAATATTGCCAAGTAACAAGTGGTTGTAATTACACAAGAGCATCAAATCTCTCCAATAAAGAGAAAAATGTCTAAAAGTATCTTCTTTTTTTTTGGTACATGTCTAAAAGTAGCTTTTACTATTGAGAAGAAACAACTCTATAAGCAACTACTTTCACTACACTGCAACCAACGTTTTAGGGGCACTGGTAAATAACCCATGTAAAGACCCATATCAAATAGAGCATGTGACCTCTGTAAGGCAAATAACAAGAACTAACACTTTAAATAAGTTTTAAAATTTAAAGATTTAAAGAATCATGTCACTACTAGAATAACTGCGTGGAAAAAAGAAGATAAATTACTTTATTGTTGCTCCTGCCTTTCCAATTATACCACCACAGGAACTGTTGGGCACAATAAGCCTTACTTTTGATCTAAGATCAACATCATCACCATCCTCCCCGTGAAACTGGCCAATTTCAAACATAAAAGGTTTCAAACAAATGATCTAAAGAAGGGAAAACATGCACAATTATAGAAAGATTATACTTCTATCCAAAGCACCTCATTAAGTAATTTGGAAAGAACAAGCCCGGTTGCCTTCATTACATCACCGAGTTCTCCAGATATCATGATTATCCTGTCGGATGTCCCTGGAAAAAACTCATGATTGCGTGACAGCTGAATCCGTGCTCCGGACTTTGATTGGAATTCAGTGATTGTCGAGCCACTCTTTCCAATAACAGAACCAGCAGCAGCATTTGATACAAGGAACCTAATGTATGTGGCCTTCTCTTTTTCATCTGAAAATAATAAGCATTTAGGGTTTAGGGTTTGAATATAAGTGTTAACAATTTAACATATAAGCCATTGCTTTGAATATGGAGTCAACTTCATGTGTCTATATGCAACCGGACAGCATAATGCACACGAATTGATTTGTTGATGCAAAAAAAAATTAGATAGCATTTATTTTGGCCCAGGCCACATGCACCATTGACAAGCGTTTAGAATCTTAACCATTTTGTAATAAATTCATAAATATCGAGATGCAATCTAATCTTACATATAACTCTTTCAAAGAAGGAAAATCTAGCTTCATTTTTTCAGAGTCCGGCTAAGTGCACCCCCACCGTTTACTAAGTGCACCCCAGAAAAAGTCAAACTTTAAAAAAAAAAGTCAATTCTACTACAAAATGACCCTTGTCTAAGAATGCAAATGGGTCCGGTAATACCCACGAGTGACGGGAATTTACACTAACGAGTACGAGTATGTGTATTTTAAATGGGTATGGGGGCGGGGATGGGTACAATATCTCATACCCACACGGGTATGGCTACGGGGATGGGTGATAAAATACACCCAATGGGGATACCCATGAGGACTACCTATAGGGATCCCCACATATCAATTATACACCATATGATATTTATTATTTATATACACTATATGATATTTATATATAAATATAATATAATATTACATAGTTTCCACCCGAAACATTCATTATACACATGACAAAAATCCTTAATGAGATTTTAAATTGTTAACACTTAGAAGTTAGAACTTTAATTGCATGATATGTTATATTTTATTTTTGTTGGGATTTCAACAATTGTGTTTTGTTATGTATATATTTTTTATTCCTTATTTCTTATAATTCTTTTTTTGAAGAAAATTAAGTGTGATCGAAGAATATTTTCCCCACGGAGATTCCCTATCCCCGCAAAAATTCCCACGAGGATCTCCAATGGGGAATGAAATGGGTAAAATATTTTACCTACGGGGATTCCCCATACCCACGGAGATTTGATGGGTATGGGGACGGGTACGAGAATTCATCTCCAGATGGGTATGGTTATGGGTATGGGTGATAAATTTTTAGTAGGTACGGGTATGAGAATGAGGTCCCCATCCCCTACCCTACCCATTTGCATCCCTACTTATGTCCCTCATTGTGATTAGTGCACCCACTACACTTTCCTCTTATTTTGTGCACCCCATCATCATCCCTCTACACACTCTCTTCTTGCGATTTGTAGGCATCGTCGAGTGGTTCGGCTTCGCAGGTCCGAATCTCTTATTGGAGAGTCGGTCGAAGCCCATCGAACCTCTAGTTGGAGAGTTGGTCAAAGCCTACCAAACCTTTAATTAGAGATTCGGTCGGAACCCACCAACCTTTAGGTCGGCAGTTGTTAACTAAATCTCACCAAAGAAGTTTGGTTGGACAACACCGAGCCAAGAGGATAAGTCTCAACCATATGTCGTTAAACCTAAAATAGATGTCTCGACTAAGATTTTGGAGTTTGGTGCTTCGATTCGAATGAAGAGGTATTTTAGTAAAAATGTGGGGTGCACTTATAAATTAAAATTTGAATTTAGGGTGTTACGCATAATCGGGTGCATTTAGTAAACAGTGGGGTGCACTTAGCCGGGCTCTTTTTTTTAAGAGCTCAAAATTTAGTTCACTCTCTCTAACAGGGTCTTTAGTACATCAGGATTGACACAAGAGATTATGATAACCAAGGTTTTGAACTAAATCTCAATGCTATGATTGCAATTAATGGGGTAGGGATTTGACCAAGAAATTGCTCAAAATACAGTTGAACTAAATAGAGCACTGGACAAGTATAAGTCTAAACTCCTATTCCATTGATTCATCCCAATTACTTTGACTCCTTTCCCTAAAATTGGTCAATGAATATGGTACAGTATCTTAAGAAGAAAACAAATGATGTCAAAAGCCAAAGCTTTTGATGGTTATGATCATACATCAGTTAATCAAAAGGCCTATTCACACATACAATTAAGAGGCAAAATAAATATTAGACATAAAAAGGTCTATAAACCTAAAATCATTACAAGGACTGATATAGTTATAATAAATAATAAATACAGGCCCTAATGATAATCACTATGAAGTGCATAATAAAAGGTAAATAACATTAAATGCATAAATAGACAAGTTCAAGGGTGAATGATGTCAAAGTCCAAATTGGCAGAAAAGTTGAAGGTCTACATTCTAGCAAACACCATAAAGTTCTGAAAACCAAGAGAATATCACTGATTTGGTAATTGTCAAGCAACGCTCAATTTCTTCCAAATTAGAAATTGCCTTTTTTAAGCTAATGGTGTAAGCAGGAGATGGACGTATTTTTACACCATGCCATCGATTTTCATAGCGATTTACCAGCGATGTCACTAAATTCTCAAATCCCTTACCACGATTTCCAGTTTTTAAACATAAACCCCAAATAGCCAAACAAGTTTATAAAAAACCTTAACACCCGTTGCACCCTTTCAACTATTCACCCTTCCAAATCTTGATTTTAGCTTATTTAAGTGATTCTCACCTGTTCTCGAAAAAAAAAAAAAAAGTGATTTTCATCTCAATCTTGACCCATTCATACCAAAAAAAGAGCTACATTGAGAGTATAGACTAGGGTTGCAAGCGGGTCGGGGTCGGGGCGAGGCGGGGCGGGGCGGGGCGGGGCGGGGCGGGGCGGGGATTGAAGATAACGTCCCCGCATCCGCGGGGTGTGGGGCGGGGATTTATCTTCGAAAATTCCCCGCGGGGCAAACTTTGCCGCTCCACACCCCGCCGAATTCGCCATGCCCCACTAATTTTATATAAGTGCATGTTTTGATCCTCAATTTTTGGTCTTTTTTATGTCTTTATTAGATGCACGTACAACACGCATCTCTACCTAAGTACTCTACTAGTTCCCAATTTTATATGATTAGTTAGGATAAGTCAATCATACTAATTAACAATTGATTATCTGTCAAGCAAATTTTTTAATTAGTTGTATGCTAATAGTATCTCAAGGTGGAGACTTGTATTTTTTTTAAGAGAAACTTATATTATATAAAAAAAAGATAACCATAAAAATAACATATAACTATATCAATGTGACATTCTCAAAATAAAAATCCTTATGACATGTATAATTAGATCTAATTCTAAACTTAATGTAACCCTCTTATTCTAAATTAATAAAGTACATTTATTTGATCATATATAATTTTTATCATCACATTGATAAATTATGGCTGAATTAATATATATAAATAGTATTTCTTACTTGAATTAATTTAATTACTTCTATAGACTAAAAAAACTTTATTATATACAAACAATTCGTTAAAAAATTTAGTTGGTTTAAGTGGTAATGGGTTCAACTTCCCTTAAGCAAGGTCTTAAGTTCAAATCTCGTACATGAAAACAAATTAAGTTCAAAGGGTCACTTCTTATTCGAGGATTAGGATCCGATGACAATGCTGAGGTCATGGATTCATAGTTCAAACCCCAATGGGGACAAGTTGTTTCCTTAATTTTTTCTTATATTAAAAAAAAAAATTCAAAGGGTCACCTATTAGTTGAGAATTGGGATCCAATGACAATGTTTGATAGTGTGTATTAGGCAGTGCGATTGGCAATATTAGATACTACTGCCACATGGGAAACTAAATAAAAAATAAACTATATAATTATTTAATTTATGACTTCTAAATGTATTGTATTATATTAATAAATCATGAAAATTAATCGAAACTATTTAATTAGAATGATTTGCAAATACATTAAATATTCAATTTTTAAGACTATAATATGTATTATGTATTTAATAATTAGGTATTGTATTAGATTTAAAATTATAGCTTATTATAATAAATTATTTAGTAAGGTAGATTTTGTCATAATTATATATTTTGTAGTGGTGTATCATTTACTATGTTAATCGCAAATATAAAATATATCTTTCATATTACATCTATAAAGTATATATAGTAATTTAGTCTTAATAAAAATTTTAGTTAGATTAAATTAGACTTTATTTTGAAAATGTTGTCTTCATTAAGTTAAAAATTAGTATTAGATAGTAAATCGAATGCATATGATTTTTTAAAGCTTAATGCAAAATAAGGAATAAATATAATTCACAACATATTCGTAACATTTTTTTAAATGGATTCCCCGTGGAGCGGGGTATGGGGCTGGGTCAGGGTACAGGGCGGGGAGACGAGGATTCCCCATGGAGAGGGGTACGGAGCAGGGAGACGAGGATTCCCCGTGGGGCAGGGTACGGGGCGGGGCGGAGCGGGGCGGCGGGGAAAACCCGCGGGGGAAGAGTAATCCCGATCCCCACCTCACGCCTGCGGGAGCAAAAATGCAGGGAATCCCCGCCCCGCATGTGCGGGGCCCGCGGCGGACGGAGATTCCCCGCCCCACTTGCAACCCTAGTATAGACTCATATAGGGCTCAAGGTTAGGAATCTCAACTAGAAGCTTAGTGGAGTTTTATGAGATCTTGAAGAATCTTTAACTAGGGAGATTCACTCTCAAAAAGGTAATCACTCAATGCCCTATTAGATTTCTAAATTTCGATTTACAAACTAGGGTTGAAGTTTTTGAGTTTTTTGAAAATTTTGGATTTCAAATGCCTTGTTTGGTTAGGGGTGGAGTTATCTCCCGGGAGATAACTTACAAGGAGTTAGGAACTAATCTTGTTTGGTTGTCCAACTTCCCTGTAAGTTATCTCCCAACTTACACCCCTAGGGGAGTAATCTCTCGGGAGGACACAATTACCCTTTATTAATGACTCTTTTATCACACATCTCTCTCTTGTTTGAAGGTTATTTATGTCAATTCATATTCTTTATTGTTTAAAAATTTGAAACTTCCCTGCAAGTTTAAAGTTAAACTAAACATGAAAATATTATCTCCAAGGAGTTAACTTCAAGGAGATAACTCTGAACTAACACTATGAGATAGCAAAAATGAACAAAACAAGGCCAAAGTGTCTTTTCTATGATTTTTTTTTAAAGAGTCTTTTCTATTGAATTGATTTGATCGTTATGGTTAAATTATTTCATCTATTTCAATTGAAAAGAATGTGATTTGATTTAGACGATTCTTGATTTATTTTCGCAAATTTATTGAGAAATTTTGGTTTTGAACTATCAATTTAAAAGTTTTAGCATGTGAATGGTTTGGTATTTGATTGAAAAATGAATTTGGGGGTTTTACAAATATTTGAATTCGATAAATTGGATAGCATTATTGTTTAACTCATGTCGAACTTGATTTAAACTCTTTCAAACTTTTTATCAATTTACATTCTTTTAGAATTCTACCAAATTATTTATGACCATCGGTTTTACATGAATCACCGGTTTTGAATTTTTTAGGTCTTGTGATATTGTTGATTAAGTTTATAATGGCTAGAAGAGGAAGAGAGTGAAGTACAAGGGAAGAGAAAGAGAAAAGTGTAGTAGTAGAGTAACCCAAAACTAAATTCAAAGTTCCACCCATACTTATTAGACCCACGGGAGTTTCTATCAATACTCCTAGGAATAAAACATAAAGTGAACCTACTCCACCAACCATGAGCACTAGAAATGATGAGATCGAAAATAGTGAGGAGTGTGGAGTTGTGAAAAAGGTCTACTTTGATTTGGAGAATTTGATTAATGACAAGGCAATAAAGAGATTTCAAAAAAAGAATTTGAGGGGCAAAGAAAAATAATTCCAAAGAGGGGATTTCATTTGAAGAATTAATTTAAGTATGGACCTAGGATACTTAGTGTCGTTACTCGTTAGGGAAAGGAACTAGTGATTGTTGACTAGGGACTATAATTACCTAGATGACAAAAATATTTCATCAGAGATGGGTTGTGAGATTTTGGTTAGAGAGTTTTATGTCAATGGGTATGCAAATGAGAATAAAAATGTAACCATAGTCCGAGGGAGATATGTGGATTATTCGACAGAAAGAATAAACCGGTATTATGGTTTACCAAACTTTCATTTTTTTTTTGAAGAAAGTTTACCGAACTTTCATAGAAAAGAAGAAAATGATTATCCGAAAGCACAACATGGTAACTCTGAATCATAAATTTCGAGGACGAAATTTTAAAAGCAAAAACTAGAACCTATAAACTTTACATAGAAAAGCAAAAAATGATTTTAACTCTAAACTTTCCTGTAATGCAACACCCATTAGGTTGCTCCTCAACTCTAACAAGGAGAACCTGACAAATTTCAAAAGCAAAGAACTTGAACCTATAGACATAACACCTAAAAGTGTTGTCATCCATACTCTTGATTCGTACGTCCAAGAATGAGGACTGACTTGCAGGCAAGCTCATGTACTCAACTACAAAAAATGAAAAGATTATATAGTAATTAACCAAAAAAAAACAACTGATTGACTATGATGACCAAACTGAAAAATTGAAGCATCGATTACTCTACAAACATGGCAAAAAGAACGACAATAGAGCAAGGAAAGAAAACCCCTCTCACCTACAATCCCTACAATCGGAGAGGTGAGGATTTAAAATCAGAGAGAGATTCGAGAGCACCATTGCGAGCAGAAGTGGAGACGAGGCAACCGAAAAAGCGTTTGAAGGAAGTTAGACAAATTGATAGAAAGATGAGGATAAATCGCGCAAATTTGGGCGTATCTTGGAGCCTTGGACAACAAGAAATGCAACATCAAGCTTTGATTAACACATTTTGAAGTCAATCGACGAAGTCATTATAAGGGATAGAGAAGAGAGATGCTACAGATGATTGGATCAATAATTTAATTAAAGTCAAACATGTATAAACCTTAACACCACAATTGCATATATTTACCAACTTCAACGCGACACTCTATTGAGTTTGACTACAATAGCATATATTTACCAACTTCAACCCAACTACAACTCAATAGAGTTTGAGTTTGAGTGAGCCACCGTCTAACAATGTAACTATATATATATATATAAGACAAATCACGTTTATATCAAAAAATCAATTTATAGTCTATTCGTTCGATCAAGAATCAATCTATGGTCCATTCGATTGAGATGAAGACATTGTGCTCCATATTCCTTTTCTTATCAACGATGTTACTACACCCTTGATGAATTGTTGTACCTATTTGGTGTAGCAACATTGTTGATAAAAAGAAAAGGAATATGGAGCACAATGTCTTCATCTTAATCGAATGGACCATAAATTAATTCTTGATTGAACGAATGAACTATAAATTGATTTTTTGATATAAACGTGACTTGTCTTATTTATATATATATATAGCTATATTGTTAGGCGGTGGCTCACTCAAACTCAAACTCTACTGAGTTGTACTTGAGTTAAAGTTGGTAAATATATGCTATTGTGGTCGAACACAAACCCTATTAAGTTGTAGCGGAGTTGAAGTTAGTAAATATATGCAATTGTGGTGTGAAGGTTTGCACGTGTTTGACTTTAATTAAATTACTGATCCAATTACTTGTAGCATATATCTTCTCTATCCCTTATAATGACTCAGTCGATTGACATCAAAATGTCTTTCGTGTTGTCCAAGTCTCCAAGATACGCCTAAATTCGTGCGACTTATCCTCATCTTTCTATCGATTTGTCTGACTTCAAACGCTTTTTCGGTTGTCTCGTCTCCACTTCGCTCACAATGGTGCTCACAATGGTGCTCTCGAATCTTTCCTCGCTCTATTGTCGTTATTTTTGCCTAATTTGTAGAGTGATTGGTACTTCAATTTGTTCAGTTTGATTATCATAGCCAATCAGTTGTGTTGTTTTTGTTAATTACTGTATAATTTCTTCATTTCACTGTTTCATTTTTTATAGTCGAGTACATGAGCTTGCTTGCGAGTCAACACTCTTTCTTGGACGCGTGGAATCGAGAGTATGGATGACAACACTTTTAGGTGTTATGTTTATAGGTTCAAGTTCTTTGCTTTTTAAATTTGTTTGGTTCTCCTCGTTAAGTTAAAGAACAACCTAATGGGTGTTGCATTACATGAAATATATGGTTCCCTAACCACTTTGGTTTTTATCATTTCATGTTACCTGAGGTCTCAATCAATTATTGTTCATCAACATCTTTCATCACCTAAATAGAAGTTAATTTCCTTATTTGAGTAGATATACGCTTCCAAACAGAAATATTAACATATTTTATGATTATACTCTCACAGTATAACTTTTACTTGTATCTCATACAAGTTTATAAATATGTTATCTCTTTTCATCTCTACTCAATAATCATCTCTAGGCTTTTCTCAAAATTACTATAGAGGAATATTCAATTCTTCAAGCGAACTAAGCTAGATATATAGTTATCTATTTGGTATCTTCAAATCGAAGAGATATTATACACTAATGGATCGGTAATATCTCTTTTTGTTTCTGTTTATATCTTCACTATCCCAAACAAGAATCTTGTGTCAATTCCGATTTGAAGTAAAATAGTGCCTCAAACTTCACCACAGACTCATCACATGGTGCAGCACTGCATTTAACCTTTTTCTTAGCCTTCTACTATCATGTGTTTTCTTACTTTCATTTTACGATTGTAAAAGAAGATATCAGCCAAAAGATTACCAGAGACAACCCAAAACAGATTAAGAGAACTAACACAATAATTATACTATTAAATTACAAAACATGCAATGAAAAAAAGTTGATGCACAACTCTAATGAGGAACTCATCAGCAATCCACAAAAAACTTATTTCATGTTTAACCTCTTTGGCTGTCAGTCAACAATAAATTATTAACGAAACCTCCTTGCCGAGAAGGAGACATAGAACATTCAAGCAATTCAAGAAAAACTTAAATATAATAATAAGCCAAAAATCATCCCACCAACCAAATATCTAATACAAAAGGCAAATGAAGTTAGAAATAACATATACGTATTTCGATGAAGATTTTCAATAAGGCCCAAAATTCAGAAAGTAATAAATATCCAATTATTTCACATTCAAATATTCTACGGAGTCTCATAATAGCTTTCCACTAATTGGACAGCCAAGATTCAAAATATGCACATGATTTTCGGTTTTTTTTTTTTTTCAAACACAAGATTTTCGGTATTTAAAATGTTAACTAATGGCACTCATCAATTGGATGAAACAATAAGAACCATAGCAAGCAGAAAACAAATCCAATATGAGACTTCACAATGAGCAACACAAATTTCCTAATTAAGAACATTGCAGCTATCTCAGTTTTAAAAATCAACTAATTTTGAGGAAAAATAGCAACTTTAGAAGTTGCGAACATAATCCAAAATAGAATAATTTGAAAGTTAATTGATTGTTATATGTCAACAATACTGATGAAAGCATGCAAAATTAAATGCTTTTTCCCCAATCACCAAAAAAAACATCCAGTCACTGAAATTTACTGTATACAAGAATGAAAACTACTCAACAGTAATGCAGTCACTTTCTGAGTATGGAAATATGAGAGTTTCTACCTGAACTACCAATAAAATTGAACGAATTCAAGTAAAGCCCTAATTTTTTAATACATCATATCTTCACGAAGAGTAGTAGCAATCTAAGGCCTCATTAGACACCTGATGATGAAAAATGATAGCATTCGACATATGAAACGTTCATGGAAACACCAAGCGACGCCATTACAATGAAATTGCAAGAAAAAAAAAAAGGAGTCGCTTTCTTCTCAATCAATTAAAAACCAAACATTCAAGATCCATGATGAAGCCATATAGATGAGATGGAAAGAAATCCACATGTGAGGCGGGAGAACACCTCAAATTGTAGCACAAGTCGTCATACATTGAAAAACTACCAAACTTTTTCATGAATGCACACAATTCTAACCCTAAATCCATCCTCCAAACTCAAAACTCGATTTAACAAACCAAGAACACACACTCAACACGTTCCGCAAAATCAGATAAGCAAAAAACAACAAAACCTCTCAAATCTCAAACCAAACCGATATCTAGGTCAAAATGTAGGGTTTGACAACCTAAACGACAACCAAATTGAAACCACAAACCAGATCGAGTCACAAAAACCTCCAATCCATGAATCCACGAGCGAAGATCCGCTGCTCACCTGAAGACGGAGATCTGTTCCCCGGCGGCCGCTTCGGCGCCACCTCCGGAGACGAAATGTAAGGCGATTCCGGCGACTCCATCGCTCTGCTCTTCGTCAACGATTGCACGCGCAGCGCAGGAGAGACGAAGAATGGCAAGAGATATAACAAGTTCGAAAACGCGCCTTGTTCAGAAAAGCAGCGCTTTTGGGGCTTTTGTGTGTTGTGTGTGTGTGTGTGCGTGTGTTTGTGTGGGAGAGAGAGAGGACTGACTAGTTGTTGTTGTTGTTGTTGTTGTTGTTGTAGGTGGTGTTGTGGTTGCGCAACCGAACCGACTCTTGTACTAATTTGTTTACGTGTAAAGGAGGATGATTTATGAGGATGCGCAGAGAGAGAGAGAGAGAGACTAGTTCTTTGTTTTGTCACCGAATATGCAATCGCAAATCCTTCAAAACCGTTTCTGACGCTCCAAGCCTCCACGTGCTACACTGTTCAAGACCGTCCCCACTTTGGCTTCTTCGTAATATCTTTCAACTCCAAAGCACCGCTTGCGAAGCTTTAGTAGCTGTTGTTTGAATTTCAAACTACTTGCTTGGGTTGGAAATATCTATCTAGAGTTTTGTATTGCATAACTAAATCGAGTGTAATAAAAGAGTTTTTATCAACTGACCTCAATTAATTAAGATTTGAGGCTTTTGTTGTTGGTGTTGTTGTCGTTGTCAACGTTATCTATGTAGTCACCGGTAGATTCATTAATCATCACTTACATTTATATTGTGTTTGGTTGAAGAAAGTGTATTTTTATAAAATCTGAAAATTTAAGTTTTTTTTTATTATTGTCGACATATCAGGGGCTTCAAGGCAACCTTGATTACAGTCCCAAACTCGAGGGACATAGAACCACAGAGGTGGCACCTCTAGCCAAAAGTTTTAAAATTTTTCATTCTTAAGACTCTAAGTCAAGACCTTAAATAAGAATCTTTCTTTTTGGGTTGGCAATTTATACCAATTTTACCAAAACTAGGTGTTGAATTCTACCTTTAAAGGAAAAGTGCACTTTCTCAATAAAATTAATAATATTTTGACAAGTATACCTCAAATAAATTAACTTTAAATTATGTAAATGGATATTATAGTCAATCATACTATTTTTTTCAACAAAAAAGAAATCATACTATTTTTTATTATTTTTAAATATCCAACTTTATAAAAATAATAAGCTTAACTGCTTAACCAAATACAAAGCTGTCAACTTCATGAGAAATTATTTAAATGAACCAAATGAAGTCTAAACATGTCTAAAATACCTCTTAATAACCAATACTTATATCCAACCATTGCAGTGGCACGACTTAAGTATTCATCGCATGCACTTTTTTATTGTAGATCGGGGCTTGATCTTTTTATTTTTTTTTTTTTTTTCATTGGTCTTATATGTTGTGTTCAAAGTGGCCCTGATTGTTTCAATAAAATACATTCTATTCCACAAGAAATTAATATGCTTAAATAATTAACACATCTGATAATGAATAACTAGCGGATCCCAATCACTACATCAACACCATAATTTTAACCATTGTATCAAACTGCAACTAGCTATATGCCTATACACAATACCTAGCTAATTTTAAATTAAGATGTTTTTCAATAGAAAATTAATCGTGAGAAATGAGAATCAAATCTACCAACACAAGGATCATGTTCAAAGCCTCGAATATGGAGAAAATTATGGACTAAATGGATTGGTTGACCCCAGGCCATAACCATTAGTACCAAAAAAAAAAAAAAAAAAATCTTTCCAACAATGAACTGGCTAGAAATAATAAAATAGGAGGATTGACTCCCGAACTGTATAATATTATATTATTAACAAACGAATTACGTATGGAAAATGATTGACTTGTTTTGGATACTAAAATGGACATTTGATTGTTATTTGTTTTTTTGAAGCTCTGGGATAAAATTACAGTATATTTTTAGGTGTTTAATAATTGAAAAATTAAGGCTTTGGTGCTAACTACGACATGCAGGTCAGACATGCATTCGTCTTGCCGCCCTTGATTCTCGAGCATGCACGTCCCTTGATTCTCGAGCATGCACGCATTCCGAATTGTGCCAATAGACATATGATGAGTGCATGTCTGACCCGCATATTTGTGTTAGGGCACCCTAACACTTTCTTTAACAATTATGCATGTTTATAATTAAACTACAATAATTAATTAACTTAGTATTATATTTAGTACATAATTTAGTTAAAAAAAACACTACACAACTTAAAATCGCAAATCACTCAAGCAGATATTAATTACTTTAAAATCAAAGTGGCAACAATCAAAATATGTCAAACTAAGTTTTAAATAGAATTATAATTTCTCATAAGTAATTTATAACAATAAAAATTAATATGGACATAAGATGCCGTGCATTCATTAAAAACATTATTATCTTGGTTCGAATTACACACACAAGGCATTAATTTAGTCCTTTTCTTTTGTGTTTTTTTTCTTTGGCGGGTTGGTGGGTTAAATGAAAGACTGAGTCGGGCTATATTTGAGTTGGGACTCAGCATTACTAAAAAATTTTGTGAATGGCTCCGCACCTGATCGATGTGCGCATATATATCGAAAACAGTCCATTTCCGGTCACCCTATTTGCGGTCACCCTAGCACTATGGCGCATTATGTATACCCCCACCTGTTGCATGCATACCACTAATGTTCAACAAGGTTTCTGTCAAAAAAAAAAAATGTTCAACAAGGTAACCCCTTTTGGGGGGGGCAAATGCATTTTAAGTTGGCTAATTTGAAGTTTATGCATATGTGTGACTCTCACGAGGGCCACGACGTAGATGTGGCGTTTTAAGGTCACGCTTGGCAAATAAAAGAATGTAGACGTGACGTGACCCGAGATCCACCGGCAGGTCCACCATTTTGCCCTATAGTCGTGCCCGATGTGCTCGTTGAAATCAGGGCACACGTGACCACGTCGCTTTATGTAAGCCTTTACAATACGGGTCTTAATTTGTTCCATAAGGAATTTTGTAACCAAAGAAAAGACGTGCACTATTTTGGCGTCCCTTCATTTTTGCCTTACATGAGACGCATTAGATGTTTTGTGTGTTGAACGGATGATAATAAGTGTGTGTCATTCTTGCTTGTATATTTTTATGGGTCAATTAGTAGGGGACCCTGCTATAATTAGAAGTTCACAAGCAATAATTCAATTTCAATCTAACTGTAATGAGCTAGTGTTAGGGTTTAGGTTTAGAGTTTAGTTTGAATATATATCTAGTGAAGATAGACTTTGAAGAGAATAAGACTTTATTATTCAAAAGTTAAGTTTCTTACACACATACATTGTATATATAAACTTATACATTCCATACATTAGAGATCTAGTTTCCTAATTGATTACAAAATATCTACTAATAATTGAAATGAAATAAGTGAAGAAAAGGAAAGAAAATATTTCAACACTCCCCTTCAAGTTGGTGCATAGATGTCACACATGCCCAACTTGCCAAGAAAACTTAAGAATGTTTGTCCTTTAACAGCTTTGGTGAGGATATCTGATAGTTGATCTTCTGATCCAATAGGCTAGTTGATCTTCTGATCCAATAGAAGGTAATTCCAAAAGCTTCTCATCTAATTTCTCTTTAATGAAGAACCTATCTACTTCATCATGTTTTGTACGATCATGTTGTATGGGATTAAAGGCAATGTCTTGAACAGCTTTATTATCGCAAAATAAGTGAATTGGTTGCTTGGATTGATAACCCAAATCGTGCATCAGAATTCGTATCCACAATGCCTCATAGAGACCAAGTGCCATACTCCGAAACTCGGCTTTTGCACTTGAGCGAGCGACAACTTTTGCTTTTTGCTTCTCCATATCACTAAGTTCCCTCCTACGAAGGTAAAGTAACCTGAAGTAGATCACCTATTGTTCACTGAACCTGCCCAATCAGTATCAGTATACACATTTATAATGTCATGAATAGAGTTTTTTGTGAACAAAATTCCTTTCCCAGTAGCATTCTTTAAATATTTCAGAATGTGCATGACCACATGCATGTGTTGCTCCCCCGAATTATGCATGTACTGACTCACCATGCTCAATTCTTTCTTCAGGGTCATTTCCGGTGATAACTCATATCAACATACACAATAAGAGCAGTGATTTTACCATAGCGTTTCTTCAAGAACAAAGTATGATCTGCATTACTTTGACTATAGCCGAAAAACTTCATTGCCTTTGTGAACCTTCTGAACCACGCTTGTGGAGATTGTTTTAAACAATACAATGATTTCTTCATTCTACAAATTAAATGGCTTTGGTTTTCGGCCTTGGCACATCCTGGCGGAAGTTCCATGTAGACTTGTTCAGACAACTCACCATGTAAGAAGGCATTTCTTACATCAAATTGTTGTAACGACCAATCAAGATTAGCAGCCAAGGATAGTAACACACAAACAATAGTGATCTTTGTGACTGGTGTGCAAATGTCTCTTGTGTAGTCAATCTCGTAGGTTTGAGTATACTTTTTGCCACCAACCTTGCTTTAAATTGTTCAATACTACCATCTGCCTTGTACTTGACGGTATATACCCAACGACACTCAATGGGTCTTTTTCCTACTGGACACGTTACAAGTTCCCATGTTTCATTCTTTTGTAATGCTTTCATCTTTTCGTTCATAACATCTTTCCATCTGGGATCATTTAAGGCTTCCAACACACCGTTAGGAATATCTACCATAGACAATTGATTCATAAATGATGTCACGGCCTAAATCTCTAACCTCGTTTTGATTTCCCTAATCAGGATCACCGACCCGTCACGTGGGACTCACACCGTGATGTGCACACTGATCGAGGCACGTAGCCAAGGTATATAGTATTTTTGTGTTGATTGTATGCCTAGTGTTATGTACTTGTGTAAACTTACTAAGTCGGTTCATGTAGTCGTAGATGTCGAGGCGAGTGTGGGGACACACCTCGAGTTGGTGCGAGCCGGGGAGCGGGGTAGCTTGACTATGGTGAGTTTATTTATATGCAATTTTCATATGAGTTAAGTGGTTAGTACATAGCCTATGGTTGTAGTGTTAGTGCATAATCAAATTAGAGCCCTATAGTTGATTAATCAAATTAGAGTCATATAGTTGGGTAGAAAAATACAACACACATAAACTTATCTCGTGATTCGTGTGAGCATACACTCCCATATTATTTTTGTCATGCATTTGTGTCACCAAGCTGGATTTTAGTGGAAAGTAGGAGCAAAAGATGGCCACATGATATCATAGAGATTGGATGAACACACATTGATCAAACCCACTAACTATATAAACAAATTTCTCTCTTCCTTGCTTCACAATGCATGTTTTCAACTAAACAAATCCAGGGCTGTGGAGAGCCTTGCTTTCTGGAAATTTGGGAGATTTGTGGGTGGTTTTCATCATCAAGTATAACGGCCCGTTATTTATTAACGCCATTATTTTAATAAATTTCAGATTAGGATGCCAGCTAGGACAACACGTGGACGCCGCGAGATAGGCTAGGCATGACCGCATCTAGGTATTGACTGTATATTGGTATTTTCTTGAGTTTTGTGATGTATTAATACTATTATTATTATGATGTATTATTCATCACATGTGTGTATTTAAATTTTCTTATTGGGGGAGTGTGAACACCGGGGTTCCGTTTCGTAGAATATGCCAACGCGAGGATATGGTAGTTATGAGGCGGGCGTTGGGGTTTGATTAGTTTTAATTAATTAAGCATGTCTAAGGTTGAGGATTTAATTTAATGGGATTTAAATATAACTTTAGGTTATAATTCAATTAGGTACACTAAGTGTGGGACTGCCTCGAGAAGTGTGCCAGAAGCGGGGCACGGGGTGTCGGGTAGTCGAGAAGTTAGTGTGACCCTATTTATAAATTTATGGAATTTATATGGTAGTTTAGATAGGTTATATAAGTTGAATCAATTTGAAAATAAATCAGTCTATAGTTTGAACTGATAAATCAACACATCTAGGATGGTTCTCGAGATGAGAAACAGGGAGATTCGAGAAAGATGGTGTTAGGATAAGGTGTTCAGGAACTGAGTGACACATGCTTAACAAGGATTGTTTGATTAACCTCGAGATGCGTGTGAATGCCAGATTAAAATATAACTATAAATATAAATCGATTGATCGTGAGACATGCAAATTTATGAAATTTCTCAACATAAATTTGAGGTTCTGAGGGGGAGAAATTGGAGTGTTGGAGCTTGTTTGGGTGGCAAATAAGAAGATCTAAGGTAAATTACTCACCAATTCATTGGTTTTACGAAAATCGATATTTTGGAGGTTCAAACGAATTTTGATAATTCATCACTATTGTTGGGTTGATTTGTTGTTATTAAGGATTAGTTGATGAATAATGTTAGTTTGAATCGAACTTGTAGAAGATTGAAGGGTTTGGTGATTTTGAAATTCAAACATGCACAATTATGATTTTCTATTTTTGGGTGGAAACCATGATTAATTGATGTTTTTGATAATAAATTGATGAATTTGGAGTGTATGAGGTGTTTGTATGATAAATTGAGGTATTGGGGACAAGGGAAACACATAATTCGTTTTTCGAATTTCTGGCCAGCATGCAATTAGCGCGCTAGGTGATGAACATTAACGCGCTAATCACGCAGGGGAAGATGATAAACAGTGACTAAGATCAATTAGCACGCTAATAGATCTGACTAGCGCGCTAATGTCACCCGAATTTTAATTAAAATCTGAAAATCGAACCTAACTGATTATAAACCTAATTAATTGACCAATAAACCTCAAGATCAGATCTCATGTCTCACGGGACAGTAGTTGGAGTCGGGGACTAGTTGGACGATCAGATCGGTGGTATTTTTGGGATTTTTGAACGCGGTTTGAGGTACGTAAAACCCAATTGAACACCACTACTGCATTTACTATTTGTTATTCAATTGAGCTGTAAATTATTGATAATCTACGAGTCCATTCTTACTAGGGACAATTGAGTTTTTCCATCTATGTATCCGGGGAATGTGTGGTCGCTTGCTAGGTGTGTGGTCTAGGACACAGTCATAGGGTCGATGGTGTAGGCCACGACAGGGCTCCTGGTCCTCAGTACACATCTTGGATAGCTAGTTCACCCCCATTTGTGTATACTCTGTGTTTATATTCATGCGATGAGCTTTGAGCAGTTATCTGCATTTTTCTTTCTTTCCGCATGTTTATTTAATACTATTTATTGATTTCCATTTATTTCTTTAAATGATGGTGCACGGTGGTTTTTCTTGGGATTTTACTTACTAGGCTCATCATCTGCCTTTTGTGATGGCTGAGCGCATATCATAGTACTAGCAAGGGTAAGGGGATTCTTGGCGATTACATCTAACTTACCTACGCCGAGGCTTGCTAGTACGTGTGTTGATATCTATACTTTTGATATTTTGTATTATATTTTGGGGTTGAGAGACTATATTTCACACCTGTATATATAACTGTTATAGTTGATCACCTGTATGCATAATATTGTCGGGATTTCTACTATAGGATGAATCAGTAAACTATATATATTCTTTTAGTAATGTCAAGACTTCTTCTGTTATTCATTATAAATGTTAATTAGTATTGTTAAATTTAAACTATATGTAAACTAACGAAATAGATTGACAAGACACGCCAAGGTGTCAGACAAGTGAGGAGTATGAGTGACGTGGCAGAGGCTTCGAGTGCTGAGGTAGGAAAGTGGCTGACCACGGGGCGGCCTCGAATTTGGGGCTATCACATCAAGAGTAGGAGGATCAAACACCTCAACCATAGCTACAACTTTAGGTAATGTTCTTCACTTGCATGCAACACAAAATTGGAGTTTTAGTTTTTAATCAAGGGGTTCTCGGTTTTAATTGATCAAAGTGTTCAATGGTGGTTTTGATTTATGTCTAAGCTCAAATTTCAAACATCAAGTTTCATATTTTTGAATTTTGTAAGTTTTTGCAAAAAAAATGGGGTTTTCTTGTGATTTTGGTTTTAAGGATTTTCGAGCTATAAAATGATGTTATTTTCAAAATCTAAATTCATATTTGGATTCCTTATGAATAATCACTTAGGACACTGTCCAACCTTTTGAAAATCGGTGAGCTTTTGGTTGAATTTAATTTTTCAACTATTAGTTATGTTCTTAGTGTTCTTCATTGTTCTTCATATTTTTAATCAAACACATGCAAGAATCCATGTTTATTTGATGTTTGAATACAAATATGGAGTGCCTAGGGCATGTTTGATGGTTATAATGGTTGTGGTTGATTGTTATTGTTCAAAAAAAAAAATGAATAATGCAATTCGAAGAGGGGAGGAGATGCACGCATACCCTGAGCCAATCCGACCTGCCTCGTTGGATCGGACCGTGTCAAACTCATTCATGGGTCCAACCCCCTTAAAAAAAAAATAAAATATTTAAAATAATAATATAAAATGACATTCCAGGGACCTAGGGGTGTTTCGAGAGTCCGGGAGCGCGAGTCGGGTGTCGGGAGGCCGAATTGATTAGTGATTTGCGTGAAAAGTGAGTATACCCGTTGACAATTTGATTTAACATTTCATTCCATAATTTTGTTGGTCATTTTATATAGTCATTGTTGACTGTTTTACCATTTATTCTAATATCATGTGTCCTTGGTATTCTATGCTCACTTATGAGTCTAGTTTTACATGATATCTATTTGATTTGATTCATTGCCTCTATCTCATGCTATGTCTATTCTTGTTGTTTAAATGTGAAATAAATAAATAACATGCTATTAGGCTAGTACATATTTAAAAAATGTTTATATGGATTTTGTACTCCCTATTTGATCAGATGTTGGACTTGCATATGCCTTAACATTCCATATTTGGTCTTCCTTGAAATTAAAAAGTAGTTTTTGTAATTACGTCCCGTACTTGATCGAGGTGTACACGACTCACGAGGTTAGAGTCCCTGGGGATGTCGACACATATTACCTGACATTGTATGCATTCGGGGTTAGAGTCCCTGAGGTAGTCTACACACCAGGGTTAGAGTCCCTTGTGATTTATCATTATAGAGTCGGAGTGACGCGGTTCACTGCCGACGACCTAATTCATCACTACTTAGCCTAGTGTCAGTTTCACTTGTTTAACTCTGGTATTTACTTGCATATGGTTTATTTTCTTTCAACTTTCCTAGTTATATGCTATTAGATACCAACTAATTATGTTTGGAAATGCAATTTAAACTTGTCATCGAGGATTATTGTTTATTTCTTGTACTCACCGACCTTTTTATGACGGTGGGTGCAGATCCATCTACTAGCCGACCAGGCAAGGAGAAGATAGGAGATTTTCCTTGAGTAACGGCACGACACGACTTTTGGCGTAGGTCCATTTTTGATATTTTGTATGTATTATACACTATATGTCTTTTATTACATTGAGTTGTATATTTAGGTTGAACGTTATTTCCCCGGACCGGATTTAGACTGTTATATTATATTTTGAGGTTATCTGGTATATATGATGTCATTTCCTGGTTTTCCACACTTACGTTATTTTTTTCAATTTGTTTCCACATAATATACAAATTTAATTTCGCATTAATTTTATAAGACTTTCGCTAAATAACAAATCATGTTAAATAAAGTTTTAATTAACACTAAATATCATTAAGTTGAATAGAATACGAGATGTATAGGTTATAAGACTGACTAATACGTAGTTAAGTCCTATAAGACTAGGATTAGGGTTTAATTATAGGATTAGACTGGGTGGTACCCTAGATTAAGGGAGGGAGATCACAAATGACTTATTTAATTCAGACATGCGATGATCAAACACATAATTGCTCATGGGATATTTGGCTTTACTAGACAATTTGGGTTCATATGTGGGTTTAGGAATAACTCTTGATTGGCGATCTGGTAAATTTTTTTTAGTTGGTTCAAGTGTAGGTGCTTGATTAAGGACATTTTCGATAGACGATGATTGGTTTGGTATTTCATGATAAACTTCATCAACCTTGAGTAATTCTGTTGGTTATGGAGAGTGTGCAAGAAGACCATTTTCTTCTTCAATTATAGGCTCAATTTCTAGATGTGCATGACCCTTCTCTTCCAAAAAAATTTCATATTCATTTATGTCTTAAAGCATTTGGTAGCTTTTATTTGGTTGACTCTACCTCGTCGTAACTAGACATTAAAGCTCTGCTTGGTACTCCCCTTGTAGACTCAGAAGAAAAAAATAAATTGTATTTTCGTGGAATACCACATCCATTGTAGTGAAGATTCAGCCAGTTAGAGGATGATAACAACGATATCCTTTTTGTTGAAGGGCATATCCAATAAAAATGCAAGACAATGCTCGTGGAGCTAACTTGTCGCGTAGGTGTTTGTGAAGATGTACAATTGCCACACAACCAAAAATACGGGAAGACAGATTCGGAATAGTCGGTGCAACAATAGCTTTAGTTAAAGTTTGAAGCGGTGTCTGAAAACCAAGCGAGTTAGAAGGGACTCAGGTGATTATGTATGTTGCACTTGTCATTGCTTCACCTCAATACTTTATTGACATATTTGCTGCAAACAACAAAGAGTCGTACTACCTCCAAAAAGTGTCGATTCTTGCGTTCAACACCCCATTTTGTTGTGGTGTAGGGCATGTAGTCTAATGAATGATTCCATGATCTTTAAGGTATTATTGAAAAGTAAAACTCAAATACTCGCCACCATTATCACCGCGAAGCCCTTGAATTTTTGCACTCTATTGAATCTCAATCATTTTATAAACTCTTTGAATAACAAAGGAACATGATCTTTAGATTCCATCAAGCACAACCAAGTCATTATGATACAATCATCGATAAAAGTAATAAACCATTGTGATCCACCAAAAGTGGCAACTCTAAATGGGCCCCAAACATCAGAATGAATAATCATAAATGGCAGTGGACTTTTATTCGAACTTAATGGAAATGAAGCACGGTGACTTTTCACAAGTTTACAAACCTCACAACCAAAACTTTTGAAACATCATATTTATGAAACAAACTAGGAAACAATTTTTTCAAATACCCAAATGAAGTGTGTCCCAAACGTTGGTGCCACAACCAAATATTTGATTCTTTCATCTTCATTGAAACTCCATCTGCAATCAAGGCCTTTTGTAACTTTTCATAAACTTTGGACCGAAGATTAAGATACTATAACTTGTCTCGCTTCATATCATAACCAATTGTCTGTCTCGTATAGACGTCCTTAATCTCACAATGATCAGGCCAAGAAATCACAATACATGACAAGGATTTAGTAGGATTTAGTAATTTGGGAAACATATAAAAGGTTATGTGAATGTAATATGAAATTGTATTGATATTTATAAAGCAAAAATAATATAATTGAAATAACTAATTTACAAATTGGTGGGGAAGTTATACAATCGGGAGAAGTTATAAATATACGAAAACTAATACATAAATGCTATAATCATACAAATATGGTAACATTTCCCCTCAAACTCAAAGTGGTGATAATGAAACCACTTGAGTTTGCAAACGAAAAAGATGAGGAGACATCAAATCGATGACAATTTTGCATGGGAACACTAGATCACGACGAACGGATGCAAATGATCACAGATAGAATTGACAAACGGGCTGGCTGTAATGACCCAAATTCTCCACGACCCAACTTATGGGTATTTTGGTAATTTTATGATAAAAATATGTTGGGTGTTTGATGTAGAAATACAATTCTAAACTTGTCAAATTAAATATGAGTTAGGGAGTAAGTAAAGTTTTATTTTAAATAATAAAGCCCAATTGAGATTATGACCCAAAATGGCATTTTAGACAAATTGTAAATAGTCACAACCCTAATCCCTAACCCTAATGCTATTTAAGCAAATCAAAGAAAACCCTAGCTCCAATTATACAATTCAAGCTCAATAGATGTACAACCTCACTTCCCTCATTGATTTCTTTATTATTTATTGAAGATTTGGAGATCAAAGTTATAAATATACGAAAAAAGATTTAATACATAAATGCTTTTGGATAATCATACAAATTCTAATACTCCTAGATTTATTGTCTTGGTGTTGGTATTGGTAACTTTGTTCAATATTTCTTAGATCTAGTCTTGAAATCATAATACAATCTTGTTTTCCATAATGGTACATGAAAGGATTTTCCTATGATTTTAGCAAATTGAACGGTTGAAGTTTATTGATATGGATTTGTATAACATTTTTCCCCTTATTCAAAATTTGTGGACTTTGACCGAATATTGTCATTTGGGTTTAAAGTCTAAATGATAATGAAACCACTTTTATGAGTTTCTTAGCGGTTTACATCACCACATTCCTATTTTACTCGAATCATTGATTCTAATTTTAAGTGTCGATTTTAAAGTCGTGAATGACCTTTATCAAATCGATATAAAATAGACTCTAATCTAGACAATTAATGTTAAACATGTATGGTTGTAGATACATAAAGTAATTATTCTTTCAAATTGTCTAGATTCGCGAGACGGTTCACATCGAGCCCAAACGCGAGAGGATCGAGATTAGGATTTGTGGCGAGTGCAGGTAAGTGGGGAGCTTGCTCAATTATCAAATATTACATGATTATTAGTTATGTTTATGATTCATAATTTGAATTAAAGACTTGGGATTTATGTGCGTTGTGGTATTGGCTCGAACCTACATATCTATGGAATGTGAATGCACTGTTATCCATGGCCCCAGAATGTGTGGAGTTCCACCGAGGGTCTTAAAGAATACCTCAGAATGTTGTGGTACCACCGAGGGTCGTTAACACCCCAGGATGTGTGGAGTTTACCACCGAGGGATTTACTTGACTAATTGAATTCATAAGTATGTCACGTAGGGACATGAGTTGGAGTTACCTTCTCTTGTACTCTTGAGACATAGGGATGTGCATCGGTGATGGCTTGGACGAACCTACTGTTGATTTGATGGGACAAACGAGAGGGCACATAAGGCCTGTGTGCTAGCTGGTTGTTTCCATCACTTTGAGAGTAGGAGAATCGGTCACTTGATTCTTGCCAATATCTAGTATGCATTGAATGGAACATCGACTTATCGTATTATTATATTTTATAGTACATAATCTCGCGAAATCCCCTCATTTGTATGAAAGTTTGAAGTTATGAAATGATTTGTCAATCTCTCTAATGTTATTCATGATTATTGTTGTTACAATTTGATGGTTTATGAATACGTGGTATTTGTTATGAAAGGATGAATTCCTATTTAGTTGTGACTTACGAATCTTATGTTTATGATAGTGCTTGATGGTTCATTATAAGTCTATTTCTTATGAAATCCTGCTATCATGTTAATAATTAATGAATCCTTGTTTGTTTTTCAAATACATGCTAGACTTTGCATGCTTATTAGGTATTACTTGCATATTTGATGGTTGAGCGGGTTTTCCGCATTCCTGAGCTCCGTTGGTTCTTTTAGCTCACCCCACTTACAATACAGGTTCATCGACGAGTGCGCTAGAATTGAGACAAGGGAGAAACGAGCTTGAAGTCTTCATTTGATGTGAGCCTTGAGTTGATATATATCATGTATATTCGATTTTGAAACTATTAAACTTGAGTTGTAATTAAAATAAGTCTTTAGGTAGTTTGAAACCTACTTACCTTTAGTTGATCCACTTGAGAGTTTTAATAGTTTAACTCAATACGAACCCATTTATAGTTTCATAGATATTCTTGTGAACTTAAATATATTGGCTTAAGGATATCTCTTTGTATTTATTCCGCAATTATTATCCTTTGTTTAGCCAATGTACTTTCCGCAGTTTTATTTGTTTAGGCGTACCAGACTGTTATTTAGGTCTGGTTCAGGTATCGGGTCCAAGTGGCGGTCTGGGCCGGGCGACCTGACTCTAGGTCAGGGTGGGTCGTCACACTGGCGAGACAGACAAATCTGAGACCGATATATGAGACGAGCATAGACAGAAATAAAATTGCAAAAATAGAACTGAAGCACACGGATAGACGAGACAGAGACACACGTTCAACAGAGACAAGCACGGACGCGGAGACGCACAAGTGGGGAAAAACAAAGTATGCACACACTAAGTAAAATGTTAATGGAGAAAACTAACCTAGATAGGCTAGGGCTCTGATACCATGAGAATGTAATAGGAAATTGTATCGATTATGGTAAAACAGGGCAAATTGTATACAACGAGTTGTTCTTATTTATAGAGCGGAACAAAACAATATACATGAAAATAACTGATTTATACAATCGGTGGAGAAGTTACACAATCAGTGGATAAGTTATATAATCAGTGGAGAAGTTATGAATATAGGAAAACTAATACATAAATGTTATAATCATACAAATATGATAACTACAATAAATCATAATATACAAATATAACAACTGCATAGTTGCCTAACAGGTTATATTTCAAAAGGGGACACTAGAACAAAGTCTTATGTTAAAGAATAAGTCAAAGTCAAGGATCTTTCCCCAATTTGGGGTTGTATTACCATTTGCCATTTAGACAAATTCATGCGAGGATGGGTTAATAAATGATACGTGTCTGAATTCGTAAGTCATGATTTGTAGCACCAAAATCAATTATCCATGTATTACTCATAACAGGTGAAGGAACATTTTAAAGCCTTCCCTGTAGTTGTAATTAATGTTCACGTTTGCTTACCGTCATTCTTCATCTTTATTTTGACTGAACACCACCGTAGTAGAAGATTTTGATGGAGGATGATGGAGGACCTAACCCATTTTTGAACTTGCTTTGATACCAACTTTGAAGAGAATAGGACTTTATTATTCAAAAGTTAAGTTTCTGACACACATAAATCGGGTATATATAGACTTACACATTCCATACATTAGAGATATAGTTTCCTAATTGATTATTGTCGGAGAAAATCAAAGAAAAAAAAAGATTGAACAGCATATAAAGAAGAATATAAATAGAATTGAACAAGAACCGAAATTGTCTCAAATCAACTTAATGGTTGTGGGTTTTTTTTTCATAGTTGTTGCGTGTTTTTGTACACCCAAATTGAAAAGGATGACAATAAGTAAAGATAGGATAAAACTAATCCTAAAAGACAGCTAACCTATCATAATCTTTAAAGAAATCAATTACTAGAAGATAACTTGTAAAACAAGAAAATAAAAACAAAAAATAAAAACTTATTGCAGCCCTAAAAGCAACGTATTCAACGCTCCTCCTTGCTTTAGTTGCTGCAAACTCCAAGCTTATCTCTGAGGAGCTCGAACTTGTTTCTTAGTAGAGGCTTTGTGAATGTGTCAGCTAGTTGATCGGATTTGCAGTACTTCAAACTAATTGAACCTTCCTTGTACATTTCTCTATGATAAAATAACTTGATGTTGAAGTGATTGGTTTTCCCATGAAAAACAAGATTATTAGAGATAGCAATGGCGGTTTGGTTATCAACAAACACTTATGTGTAGTCCTCTTGCTTCTAATATAGATCTTCTTGCATTTTCCTTAACTATAAAGCCTGATTTGCAGTTGCAGTAGCTGCAATAAATTCAGCTTCTGCTGTAGATTGTGCCACTGTACTATGTTTTTTTGAACTCCAAGAGAACACTCCTGAACCAAACTTGAAACAATAACCTGAGGTACTTTTCATATCATCAAGTGAACCTGCCCAATCACTGTCAGAATAGCCTTGCAAAACATAATTCTGACTTACACAAAACTTAATTCCATAATTCAATGTCCCTTTCACATATCTAAGGACTCACTTACTACAACAGACAAAAGGCTTTAATGACAGTTTAAAACCGACATATATGGGTAGGCATTGCTTACTGTTTTGAAAAGAGGTTCTACTTTTGCAATTTGCAATTTGCAATTTGCAAATTTACAACTTTACAACTTTACAACTTTGCAATTTACAACTTTGATTCCGAACTTAAGAGATCCAAAAAAGAAAGGAAAGGTGTTTAGATAAGGAGTCTTTTTGTGAATGATTAGGGAGGGTATCTGATGCTTAACTAATTATATCAGGACAGGAGTACTAACACTTAAAAAACTGCGTGATTAGCTAATAATCATTTCAATGGTGTTGTCATGGATGCAGGAAATGTCTTAAACTTTGAATCATCGCTTGTTTATCTTATATGTTTTATTTCTTGTCAATCATCAATCAGACAATCTTTAGAAAATGTTATGCTTTAGTTATGATCATCTTCAAAAAGAAATATATAGTACTTCTCATGAGCATAAAGCAAAGCACTATCATGCATTGGACGCAAACTCATAAGTAATATTCAGTACTAAGATGAGAAATGCTATCCAAATAATAATCCCATGAAGCCAACCTGCTAAGAATTCCATTGTCCGCCGCTAGAATACCACAACAAAATGGATGAGAAAACCTCTTAAATGCTCAAAAAGACGCGTGTTATGTTCTTGTTTCAAAGGGATTAGGCATAAGTTTCAAACCTACAGTTAGTCTTAGTCAAAAAGAGCAGTGGTTCATATGTACATCCATCTGATCATGCTAGTTTTTCCAACACAGTACTTTAGCACAACATGGGCTTCCACTCAGTCTGTCAAAAACTTAAAACTGATCCCAAAGCACAAATTATATGTGGTACCATTGCCAATACCAAAGTTAGAATCAAAAGTTTAAGCACACTATTACCCGTTAAGTTAAAACAAACTCCAATGCAGCAAAGGAATCCTAAATCTAATTCTAGTAAATAACTAAATAAGCAAACAAATTTCAATGCCATACATCTGCTAATTCTAAGTAAACCAACCACAGAAACTAAACATTTTCACCAAATTCCATACTTCACAAATCCAAAACATCAACACTCTAAAAAAACCCTAGCATTTCAGTTCTAAAATCTATACCAAACCAAAGAACAACAATAACCAACATAAACAAAAACAGCAAGATAGAACAAGATCCAATTGTGTGTTCTTGAGAGAAATTTTAATCTGATGTGAATGATCTATGATCTCAGTATATATGAAGTCAAAAAAAAACTATGATGTTAGTATCTTTCTCGCTGAACCAAGTGTTCCTATACTTGCTGAAGCAAGTGTTCCTATACTAAGTTTCTCCCGGCTAAACAAGTCGATAAACTTAATCTCTAAGTAGGAAAGCAAGAGAAAAATCAGATAAATACTATGATTCAAGCCACAGAGAAAGATGAAAATTTTAGTACAAATGTTAACAGAAGAACAGACAATGATATAAAGAATTACTGGAACACTCACTTGAAGAAGACGATCAAGAGGTTTCAATCTGTTCTTGACATCCACAACACAGCTTCATATTCTACAAAATCAACAACTATTAGTACTACAAGTCATTAAGCTTCTCAATAAAAGTCACAAATTCGTAATTACTAATCGCCACTCAAAACTTATCATCATACATTTGATTTGTAGATAGATTCACGCTGTAGTGAGACGAAATTGAACAACATAGAAGTCTTTACCTAGAAATGGAGCTGTTCTTCTCCTTCGTTGATCCCTTGCGCCATTAAAAAACACATTGAAATTAGAGTTGCTGCAGAGGTGAAATGATAAGTTGTTTAATATGCATTATTTACCATTTGTTTATGTGTGTTTTTATGTCAAAGTCTCCAAAATACCACTAAATTTATACTCATCTCTCACTTTTAGGTGAATCCGAGGTCACGGTTGAATTCGGAGCAGAAAAATACTTACAATAAAGTATTTACTTGCAGTAATTGGATGCCAGTATCTAATTCTGCCACGTGTTGGGATTTTATTGGTCAAACTGCGTCTCACAGGCCTTATTCTCCAATCATGCGCCACAAATCACTCCAATCGGCCGTTTCCACCAATCACACGCCACAAATCACTCCAATCAGCCTTTTCCATCAATCATGCGCCATAAATCATGGCATTAATCATAAAAATATTCAAATGGGCATAAATCACTCCAACCGTTACAAAGACACATCTATAAATTGGGGTTTAAGAGATTGGTAGAGGCATCCTTTGTTCGGAGAAGAACATACGGAGGCGACAACATATTATTTTAGGGTTTTTGTACTTTTAGTCTTTCTTCAATAAAAAGAGCTTGGTGTATTTCTTCAATTATGTCCCAGCTAATCCTTTAAGGATTCAAGCGGAGACCGATCGCGACTATTCTATGACTTTCTAACCGCCGTAAGATCTATTTATTCTTTAATTTCACCGATTGATTGTTGTTTTCTAGTTTCTTTGGTATTGTTCTTAATATTATGGTTGATTACTTGATTGATGTGAAGGGCCCTCGCATTAGTTGTAGTTTGAAACCTATCGCCATCGAGTCGAATGCATACGTAATCGTGCAAAAGACTCGTATTTGTGGCAAGTGGTCGCTCTAGTTGCGTTAATCCCCTCATAGAGTTTTAGACCATGTATCTTAGAAACATAGGTTGAATCGGACACGCTTGTTGTACCTGTTATCTAGGTGTAGTGTTCTCATGAATCATGAATTAGAGCGGTCATCATGTTGAACCCAAGGTACGTGCCTAGGGTTATGTGAATTGACTAGGGTAATAGTTAGAGGTCTTACCCTAACTATCGGTAATAGGAGAACGAGGAATTCACGTCTTACGGGATTCTATAGCTACACTAGATCACGACATTCAATCTATCTTTGTTTAGGTCAATGATAAGTGTATTTGTCATAGGATAGCCGTGTGAAGTTGATGGCTTGGATCATTTTTCTTATAGAATTCTTACTTCTCTACTTTTCTACTTCTCTACTTGATTATCTTTGCTTGCTAACTTTCTTGTTTTCTCTTAATCTAGTTCATTATTAAAACTCCCGATTTTCCCTTTTCGCACCTCCTAAAGGAATAACTTGGTTCTTGTGGTTCGACCCCGTCTTTACCGCTACTACAAATCCATTGTAGGATCCGGTATATATCAACGGGATATATATTTGGCACGTTCGACGCGTGACCATGAAACCAGAACTGTGAGAGAGGAATTAAAATTATTTCAACAGAATGTATACCACTATAATCTACACAAGACCACCAACCAAAACCCTAAATTACAAACCCTAATCAATAAATCTAACATCACAAATCCACAAAAACTCAACAAATCACAACAAGAAGAACAAAACCCTACCTCATCATCGTTTTAATCAAACATCTACGAAGAAACAATCGCTCCCAAACGAGGCATCGTGACCTAACATCTTCATGTACACAAGTCGAATCAAAGAACGGCTCTAGATTGGATCACAATCAATGAACTGTCAATCTAGGGTTTCTAAAAGAGTAGATCGATCTGCAAACGACGAGAGAGAGAGAGAGGAGGCGAATTCGAACCTCCAAATATCAATCCAAAATTTCAAACGAAACCCTAAATCGAAGCACTCCTGGAGATGAGATTCAGATAGAGAACGTCGACAAAGAGAGGGGGCGGAGAGACAGCTGATCGCAAGTTTTGCTTTGTTTATTCTAAATGACGGTAGCCGTTATTAAAAGCTCTAAACCGTCATTAATGGGTCAGTTATTAAAGTATAAATACGTTGTATTGTTAGCAGCTGTTAGGACAGCTCATTAAGTAGTGATGTCATGTATATGATGTAATAAGTTGTAGTGAGATGTGAGTAAGAGGGTCATCGAGATATCATCTGGAAATGGATGAACGTATGAGATGAAAAACCCTTTTGTATATAAGCTGTAATCATTTTACATTTCAAAGAAATGAGAATGAGGAACTTCACATTTGTTGTTCATCTAGGGTTCTTGTTTTCTTGTTCTGTGTAGAATCTTTCATGGTATCGAGCTTCAGCTCGACTGATCATGGCTAATCTAGCTGTGACAGTCATAGATTCTTCATCGCAGTCCATAGAGGCTGCTTCGTCTCAATCAAGTTCGTCTATGAGAGCTCTATCGCCGTTCGGTCATTCGCTTGGTCAATCTATGTCGATCAAGCTCGACACCGATAACTACATCTTGTGGAAGTCTTTGCTACTCCCTCTCGTTACATGCAACAATCTTGATGGAATCTTGCTCGGGATAGTGCCATGTCTAGATCCGGTGGATCCAAGCACCGGAGCGCCAAATCTGCAGTTCTTGGAATGGAAATCTCAAGATCAAGTGCTTCTATGGTGGATCTTGAATTCGCTAACTCCAGATATGGTTCGTCAGGTCGTTGGCCGCAAGTGCAACACAGCGAATGAAGCCTAGAACGCAATCGCATCATTATGCGGAGCTACCTGCAGAGCGAAGGTTCAGCTGTGTCGCAAGAACATCCAGACGGCGACAAAAGGAGGAAAAACAATGATGGCATACCTGCAAATGATCAAAGAACATGCCGATTGTTTGGCCACCTCTGGAGTACCGATGTCCGAGTCAGATCTAGTTTCATGTGCACTTGCTGGTCTCGATCCAGAGTATTTGTCGCTCACAACCGTCATTGAACGAGATGCAGAGCTCACCTGGATAGACATGCACACATCGCTGATTAACTTCGAAGCAAAGCTTCAGCAGATTCAAGAAGTACAGCACAAGTTGGCACACATAACAGTTGCTCCTTCAGCCAACGCTGCTTTTGTCAAGAATCAGAGTTTTCATAACAAATCAGGAGATTCACAAGGTCGAAGTAATAGAGAAGGTTTTAATGGTGGTCGTGTACATCGTGGTCGTGGTGGTCGTGGTCGTGGTTCTTCGAATCGACCGATATGTCAAATCTGTGGAAAGACAGGTCATGTAGCGGCAGTATGTTACTACAGATCCAATTACATATATGGGATCAATGCCGCAACAGTCCAACAACAATAGTCAGTTTACTCCTCCTCCTCAAGGATTTCAACCTCCATCTTCTCAACAGAGTGTTCTGTATGCAAATCCAAATTCCTTCTTTGCGTCTCCTGAATCGGTGATGGATCAATCATGGTATGCTGATAGCGGCGCATCGGCTCATGTCACTCATGATCCTTCTCAACTATCTAACAAGTCAGTCTTTGCAGGTAAAGATCAACTTGTTGTTGGTAATGGTGCTTCTTTACCAATTTCACATATAGGTTCAATAAAGTCAGCTAATTTGCATTCATCTTTAAAATTTTCTGATGCATTATGTGTTCCATCTATTACCAAGAATTTGCTCAGTGTGTCTAAAATTACTAATGAGAATCCTGTTTTTGTGGAATTTCACTCGGATCATTGTTTGATCAAGGATCTCAACACCAGACTGACTATACTCAGAGGGAGTCTTAAAGATGGTCTCTACTCCTTTCCTTCTCGTCCATCTGCGTCTGGTGTTCCTTTCTCAATGGCATTCTCGCCTTGGGCATCCATCTGTTAAGGTTCTATCTCAAGTACTTCATTCTTGTAATGTTTCTATTAATAAGTCTTGTATGTCTGAGTTTTGTGATGCCTGTAAATTAGGGAAGATTCATTCACTTCCTTATTCTCTTTCTTCATCACAAGCTGTTATGCCTTTAGCTTTGATTCACACAGATATTTAGGGTCCTTACCCTTATAAATCTCGTGATGGTTTTCAATACTATATACACTTTCTTGATGACTTTACTAGATTTACTTGGATTTATCCTATGAAAACGAAAAATGAGGCATTCTCTATTTTTCAGCAATTTAAATCTCTGGTTGAAAATCAATTTTCCTTACGAATTAAATGTGTTCAATCTGATTGGGGAGGTGAATACAGATCCTTTTAGAATTTTTTATCTACACATGGTATTCATTTTCAACATCCATGTCCCTATGCTCATCAACAAAATGGTCGAGCTGAAAGGAAACATAGACATATTATTGAAACTACCCTCACTTTATTAGCTCAAGCTAAACTTCCTTACTCTTTTTGGTGGGAAGCTTGTCATACTACTGTTTTTCTTATAAACAGATTACCTACACCTGTTCTCAAAAATGTATCTCCTTATGAATACCTTTGGAAAACTTCACCTGATTATTCTCTTTTACGAGTGTTTGGTTGTGCATGTTTTCCCTACTTACGACCTTTCAATAAACACAAATTTAACTTTCGATCAGAGAAATGCATTTTTATAGGGTATAGTCCTATTCATAAAGGCTATAAATGTCTGAGTCCTCAAGGGAAAGTGTATATCAGTAGAAATGTACTATTTAATGAATCAGAGTTTCCTTTCTCTCAGCTATTTCCATCTGTTTCTCCTACCACTGTGTCTGAGTTGTCTATTCCTTATGCTGTTGTTTCTTTTTCACCTTCTTCTTCTTTTCCAACTCCCACTTCTCTTTCTCCTCATACTTCTACTCCTACTATTACTTCTAATCCTCCCGTTTCAACTCTTACTTCTAATCCTCCTGATCTTCCTTCTAAACTTCCACCTACATGATCTACACATCCCATGATCACACGAGCAAAAGCTGGTATTGTTAAACACAAAGTATTATCTGTCATTAATAATGCTTCTTTGCCTATTAATTCTGAACCTAAAACTGTGAAAGAAGCTATGAAATCAGTGTCTTGGATGCAAGCTATGAACACTGAATTTCAAGCTCTGACAAATAATGCTACTTGGAATTTGGTTCCTCCTTCAGCTGATCAACAACTTGTTGGAAATAAGTGGTTGTTCAAACTCAAATATAACACTGATGGTACTGTGCACAAACATAAGGCACGGTTAGTGGCGAAAGGCTTCACACAAATTCCAGGTGTAGACTTTTCTGTTACTTATAGTCCAGTGATTAAATCTTCCACAATCAGAGTTGTGTTAACTCTTGCAGCTTCTTTTCAATGGTATGTTAGACAATTGGACATTAATAATGCCTTCTTACATAGTTTTCTCTCTGAAGTTGTATATATGCCTCAACCTGAAGGCTTTGTTGATCCTCAATTCCCTGATCATGTATGCAAACTGAATAAGGCGATATATGGTTTACGCCAGTCACCCAGAGCATGGTTTGATTGACTTAAAACCACTCTCTTGTCTTGGAAATTTACTAATTCGAAGGCAGACTCATCCTTATTCATCTATCATGAAGGGACTTCTCTGGTATATGTTTTGATTTATGTTGATGACATTTTGATTACTGGAAATTCCTCTCAGCTGATACATCAATTCATTTCATAGCTTAATACTGTGTTTGCTTTGAAAGATTTGGGTGATTTAAATTTGTTTCGTGGCATAGAGGTATCTCGTGATTCCACTGGTTTTTATTTAAATCAGTCATCTTACCTCCATAAACTGGTTCAGAAATTGGGTTTACAGGGCTTAAAACCTATCTCCACACCTGCAGTATCCTCTAAACAACTTCATCTTAATGATGGTCCTCGTTTTGAAGATGTTACTCTCTATCGCAGTCTTTTAGGGGGACTTCAGTAAATGACTAATACTAGACCTAAAATATCTTTTATCATCAACAAGCTCAGTCAATTTCAGCAGTCCCCTACATATACTCACTGGCAGGCCTTAAAGCGCGCAGTTCGCTATCTTCTGGGTTCTCCACATGGTTCACTGCATATTACAGGTTCTTCTCAGTTAGCACTTACTGCATTCTCAGATGCTGATTGGGCTTCTTCGCGAGATGACAGAAGATCCATTGCTGGGTATAGCATTTATTTTGGATCTTCTTTTGTGTCTTGGCAATCCAAGAAGCAACATGTGGTGGATAGGTCGAGCACAGAGGCAGAATATAGGGCACTGGCGCATTCTGCTGCTGAACTGACTTGGCTGCAATCCTTGTTAAAAGAACTTGTCTATAATCCTACATCGGTTCCGGTTATTTGGTGTGATAATCTCAGTGCAGGTTCGTTAGCTTCTAATCTAGTTTTTCATTCACGTACTAAACATATTGAAATAGATATGCATTTTGTACGTGATATGGTTCTTCGTCAACAGCTGGAAGTAAGGTATGTACCTACTTCAGATCAGATTGCGGTCTGCATGACTAAGTGTGACGGCCCCAATTTCCCCGTGCAATTGGGTACGCCCGGCCTAGACCCGTGCGGGCCCAAGTCATCACTTGGTAACCCGACGAGCCTAGTCGGCCTTCAATTTAATCAATTTAGTACTTTATGAAAGAGTTATTGCAATATTACACAGCGGAAGACTAAACAATATATAACAAGGGGAAATAACTCAATCAAAGGGAAATTATGAATTCTATAATTGTGGAAAACCCCGTGTTCATGTACAATTCGATAAATCAACATACATGATACTAATCTCAACAATAATACCAAGTTCTATAAACCAAAAACATACATATATAAAGCGATATACAAATGAGCCAAAAACATATAACCTACTCTAGGGTTCCTTAAGTCCAGCCGCTAATTCTCACAAAAAGTCGCCTAAGCAAGGCTCTTTGCCTCTACTGCACTCCGCTATATCTGCACCCACCGTCACAAACTAGACGGTGAGCAACTGAGAGAAATCGAAAGTAATGCCAGAAGAATATAATAGTAATTCATGAATTATCAAACAAGACAGTCTAAATATCATGCAGGAATTGAAAGACAGGAAATTATGTAAACAAGGTGCATGATAGGCAGACTGAAAACAATAACAATCGAAACATGCGTGTTCTACGAGTCAAGAGAGGCTATAAGTGGTCTAAAATCCACAACAATACCACAACAATCCACAACAATCCAGTACATGGTATCACACAATCACTAGGGGTGGTCAAACACTCGTGCGCACGAGTGCCCGCGTTTTATCCCTTCTAGTGCAGGCCGCATGTACCTTCGAGACACACACTTATGCCAAGAACACACATACAAGGAATATAGAATGGAATGCCAACAAATAAATAATAGCAAACACAATGGAATGAAGATGAATCACATGATATTTTCTTAACTGGTTTACTAACGTACAC
This sequence comes from Stephania japonica, assembly GCA_039657345.1. Lineage (NCBI taxonomy): Eukaryota > Viridiplantae > Streptophyta > Magnoliopsida > Ranunculales > Menispermaceae > Stephania > Stephania japonica. Next base: position 42,540,935 of record CM077560.1, on the reverse strand, counting down.
AAGTTTTTGAGACAAGTGTACTTACCTGAACTAGTCGCAACCCGTGTAACAACACTCTCGCGTTCCTAGTAAGTATCCCCAAGTTTTCCGCTACCTGACAAGGTTGGAAACTCTAATTAATGGGTCGGATCATTAATTAAACCCTAGGTTGGTACCCTAGCATTTTCTCAGTGTTTTAATGACTCGAACACTTCGTTAATTCAATCGGTAAATCAAACCAAAAATACAACGAAACACAATGACTCTTTTGGGTGTTATAACTACACTTATGTAAGCCTAATTATAGGTCTTAGGCTCTTGTTGGGCCCATTTATCAAGTCTATACTCACCTAAGTAATCTCTTTGTGTGGACCCTTATTGGGTTTAAATCCATAAGTCCATTTTCATATTTTATGTCTTTGTCTTATGCCTCAAGTTGTACCTATTTTATTAGGTCTTTATTGGGCCTTAACACCACCCATTTACACATCATTTGTATTTGTTATGGGCCTTATATATACAAAATGTGTGTTGGGCCTTAATGGTTCTTATTGGGCCTTAATATAAGACCACAATTTGTATTCAAAATGTCCATACACTTTCATTGTTTTAATTATTCACACACATACAATAATGCACTTTATGGTCACACACACACAATTGATGTGTACACCCCACTGGTGTGCACACTAACACTTCACACATCGTTGTCTTGTGCACGCACACCCCACTGGTGTGTGCACCCCACTGTGATCTACCATGTTCACATTCATTAGTACATTACTTTATTATTTAAAACTATGTTATATACACATTGTCACTATTCCAAACATATACAACTGTTGTGTACACCCCAATGTGGTGTACACATAGTGAGATGTGCACCCCTTGCACATACACACTCAAAACAGCCACCTATATACACTTATGTAAATAGAAACCCACACATACAACTCATGAAAACAGTCCTACACATCCACTATAGTGTACACACCCACACCCCAACTGGGGTGTGTACACACACACCCCCATACACATAGCACAGCCACCCCACACACACTCTCACACTTTAAAGCCCAAGTCACACATATAATGGGCCTTTGTTGAAGAAGAGAAAGTTATTGGGCCTCTATTGAAGAATAGGATGCTATTGGGCCTTTGCATTGTAACTGTTGAAACAAAATTCACATCCCTTCATCTTCTTCCTACAAGCCCTCTACCCTCACAGCCGTGGCTCACACAACCACCGTCTCCACTGTGTAGCACACACAATACACTCCTCACACAACACACACCAACATCCCAACCAAAACAAAAGAAAATACATCCTCCAAAAACTGTCAACAACAGTGCCCAAAAAGAAGGAAAGAAAAGCAAACAGTGGGCAACAAGAGAGAGGCAGTCGAAGGAGAGCTAAAACAGTCAAGGAAGAGAGAGAAGAAGCTCACCTAGGCGTCTCCGGTGGGTGGGGAAAGCTCCAACGACGAAGGAGGTGGCGGTGATGACGAGCTCGCCGAGAAGAGGTGGCTGCCACACGTGAAGTCAAGAGGAACCGGTGTGAGTATCGAAACCGAGAATGAGAGAGAACTGTGGGAGAGACGCTCACCTAGCTATCTCCGGTGGTCGTCCGTGATTCCAGCACCGTGGTGGGTGGCGGTGGTGACTGGCCAGACGAGCGTAAGTGGGAGACAACCGAGAAGGGAGAGAGAGAACGTGAGGCCGAGAGTGAGAGACGTGTGAGCAGAGAGAGAGAGAGAGAGAGAGAGAGAGAGAGAGAGAGAGAGAGAGAGAGAGAGAGAGCCTCCCCTCGTCGGATTTGACGTCTCCGATGGACGGACGTGGTAGCAGTGGTGAGAGGAGGGAGGGGAGTGAATAGTGGCGGCTATACAATTGGAGAAGGAGATGAATAGTGATTAGGGTTTTACTTGTTTTATATATGCATAACAAAGGTGAAATGACCCTTTTACCCTTAAGTTAACACTTGCTATTCTTTTGAACAGATGCCCTTATGGGTCATTTGGCTCATCATCACAATCTAACACATATCCCCATCTCTATGACCATCCAATGACTCTCCTCACTCACTTGTGTCACTTTAACAATCCTATCCCTAATAACCTATTAAATTAACTCCATTAATTTTATTAAATTACCAATATGGTTACACAAATTCTCGCCTACTCGGTGCACCGTGTCCCGCGTTCGACACGCTTCTCGAGGCGGTCCCACTTCCAATAAATTTCTTCATGTCTAAGTTATACTTTATTAATAAAATTGTAGCTTCCTCAACTTAGGTCATATATTTCTCCGTAAATTGTCTCGCCGCGCCCGTTTTCTCGCCACATCTCAACACTAATTAATTACATTTATTAGATAATTCATTTATTTGTATGTTTTACTCCCCCGTTTACATGAGCGTAGCCTCGCTCAATTTAAAATCGCCTGAACGGCGCGAGACTCGTAAAATACTAAAATACTAATACACACAATCAAAGAATCATAAAATCACTTCGGTGTCGACTCCCGAAGTTCGAAATACTGTCCAGTATTCACGTAGCCGGGTCACAACATTGACAAGTGCGACACAAGTCAGTTAAAATTTTTGGGGTTGTTACACTAAGGCTCTATCTCACTATCGATTTACTTATCTTCGTCGCAAGCTCGGTGTTCTTGACCTACCTACTCGCTTGAGGGCGGATGTTAGGACAGCTCATTAAGTAGTGATGTCATGTATATGATGTAATAAGTTGTAGTGAGATGTGAGTAAGAGGGTCATCGAGATATCATCTGGAAATGGATGAACGTATGAGATGAAAAACCCTTTTGTATATAAGCTGTAATCGTTTTACATTTCAAAGAAATGAGAATGAGGAACTTCACATTTGCTGTTCATCTAAGGTTCTTGTTTTCTTGTTCTGTGTAGAATCTTTCAGCTATGAGATGTGTTTCAGTTGCACAATTTGTTAATCTAGATAACAAACTTACAGAATATGGTATATCAGGCCTTGTAGTAGTGAGATACATGAGACAACCTACTAGGCTTTTGTAATAGGTCTCATCAACCTTCTCCATCTTTTTGCTCAGCTTCTCTTTTTTGACATATGGGAGTATCTACACACTTGCATTCATCCATGCTGAATTTCTTTAGAATCTCCTTGGCATACTTTATTTGACAGACGAACACTTCTCCTTTCATTTGCTTGGTTTCCATCCCTAGAAAGTAAGACATCTCTCCCAGATCTGTCATCTCGAAGGTTCGCATCATTTCTTCTTTGAACTTTCTCACAAGTTCTTCATTGCTTCATGTGATCAACAAGTCATCCATATGAAGTGAAACAACCTCAAAACTGATTTTATCACCTTTAATGTAGATAGTAGCTTCATTGAGACTTTTGCTGAAACCCAACTGCATCAAATGTTCATCAATTCTACTATACCAAGCTTTTGGAGCTTGTTTCAGGCCATACAATGCCTTTTTAAGGATATACATCATCATCTTCTTTTCCTTTCATAAAAAATTCTTCAGGTTGCTCAACGTAGATCTCCTCCTCCAATAAGCCATTTAAGAAAGTTGATTTGAGATCAAGTTGATTAACCTTCCAGCCTTTTTGTGCAGCTGTTGCAACAACAACCTGATAGTCTCTAATCTGGCAACAGGAGCAAAAGTATCAGAAAAATCAGCACCAAAAATCTGAGCATAACCTTTTACAACAAGCTTTTATGCTTATTGATTGAGCGATCGAGATTTAGCTTGGTTCTAAACACCCATTTTAAGTCTTCGCCTTTTCACCAGTTGCCAAGTTTGATTCTTCTCAATCATATTTAGCTCCTCCTTCATGGCAACTACCCATCTAGGATCTTTTGCATCTTCCCAAAAATCTGTTGGTTCAAGTATAGCCACATTGCATCTTTGATAAATGTCGGAAAGTGATCTCATACTTCTAACTAGAACATCATCAACCAACTCATCTGGATTGAGTTTTAATTTTGGAGCATGACTAAGTACTGAAACTGCTAGATGCTTTCTTTTCCAATCCCACTAATCATTTTCCATAAAGTGCACATCTTTGCTTATCAAAACTTTCTTGGTGTTTGGTTGAAAAATTCTGTAAGCTTTTGAAGTTGGATTGTAACCTATAAAGATCCCTGCTTCCGCCTTTTTACTCAATTTATCCTTTTTAATCTGAGGAACATAAACAAAACAGACACATCCAAATAATTTGAGATTTTTCAGAAAAGGTTTAAAACCATAGCATGCTTCATATGGAGTTTTTTCATATACAGCTTTAGTAGGAAGCCTGCTGAGAAGGAAAACTGTTGTGTGTGCTGCTTCTGCCCAATATTCTCTTGGCAAATTCTTCTCAAACATCAAACATCTAGTCATCTTCATTATATTACAATTTTTTCTCTCACTAACTCTATTTTGTTGTGGAGTATATGGAACAGTGAGTTGATATTCTATCCCAACCTCTTCACAAAAAAGATTAAACTAATTTGAGGTATATTCCTTGCCATTATCAGATCTCAAGGCTTGAATATTGGGACCACTTTGTGTTTCAATCCATTGCTTGAATTTCCAGAACACCAACAACCTATGATTTGAACCTAATAAAATAGATCCAACACATTTTTAAATAGTCATCAATAAAGATCAAGAAATACCTACTACCATTAAGAGATGGAGTATTATGAGGTCCAACAACATTAGTGTGTATTTGCTTCAACTTTTCAGTAGTTCTCCAATTAGCTTGTTTAAAGGGAAATCTTGTTTGCTTTCCTTGTTGACATGCAATACAATCTTGAATTTCAAGTTCTAGGTGAAGAAGACCTAGCTTGGACCATATTTTTCTCCTGCAAATTCATCACGCTTTATGATTGAAGTGTCCAAGCCTTTTGTGCCACAATTCTGCATTAGTTTTCACAACTGAATAGGCCACATTTTCCTCCTCTAAAGGATCTAGTGCAAAGCTCTTTCCCTTCACGTTGACTTGAAACACATCTTCTGTAATGGCCCAAATTATTAATTGCCATTATTTATGATGTCATTACAGACGTGGATGCCAGCAGGGACATTCGTGGGTCCCACAGCGAGGACGGAGCATGACCGGATTAGGTATATATTTCGTTTTGTGTGTTTTTGATGAGTATTCACGATTTATATATTCAATTTAGTTAAATTGCATCGCAATATGTGTGTTTATATTGTTTATTGTCGAGTGAGCTGGTGTGGCGAGTATTCGCTGCGTACAAGAATGTGTGTAGACGCGGGTACTAGAAAGCGATTGACTAGAACACGAGGTTAGGGGTCTAAATACACATAATAAATGATAAAATTGGTTAAATAATTAATAATAAATGATGTCGAGGTGGTTGGAACCAACGTCGTGCAAGAATGGGATTCGCAGTACGTAGTCGGATATCGGAACACCCGAGTGTTAATGGTTGTAGTTAAAGGATGTCAAGGAATTATGTATGGGTTAAATGTGTCAACTTTTTATGGACTTGTTGACCTAATCACAACATTTAAATCATGCCTTGAGATTGAGATGTAAGTCTTGATGATATATATATATATAAGTTGGATTTCTATCATTTATATATGATATCTATATATATATATATAAGTTGGATTTCTATCAACTTTTCTCTCTCCCCTCAAGAGAAATTTGAAAATATGGTGTGGGTGAGGGTTTGGTGTGATTCAAGTGATCATTTGGAGTTCAAGAACTCGAGGAAAGCGTATTATAAGGTTAAATACTCGATCCACATCTTTTTCTCTACGAATCAGGGTAAGTTTCGGGTGTTTTGACGGTGATTTTGGTTGAGGGTTTGAACACACCAGCATGAATGGGTGTTGTTATGGTTTTGGTGTTGGATTTGAGATTTGAAATATGGATTTGGTGTTGACATTGTTGTTGTTGTTATTTCGGTTTTCACGCGATTTGCCAAGTTTTTGGTCAAAAACGTCGAGTTTGTGTTTCAATGTGTGTTATCGAGGGGTTTTGGTTGTGTGAGCTTAATTGAATGTTTAATGGGTTGATAGAGCGAGCGCGGATTGCGGCAACGAGTTGAGGGGGTTTAGAAACTCGAGGAAACCCCTTCTGTCGAAGATGTCGCCAGGCGTGCCGTGGAGGCCAAAGGTGTGACGGCCCCAATTTCCCCATGCAATTGGGTACGCCCGGCCTAGACCCGTTCAAGCCCCGAGTTATCACTCGGCAACCTGACGAGCCTAGTCAGCCTCATATTTACTCAATTTAGCAGTTTATGAAAGAGTTATTATAATATTACACAGCGGAAGACTAAACAATAAATAAAAAGGGGAAATAACTCAATCAAAGGGAAATTAGGAATTCTATAATTGTGGAAAACCCCGGTATTCATGTACAATTCGATAAATCAACATACATGATACTAATTTCAATAAAAATGCCAAGTTCTATAGACCAAAAACATACATATATAAAGCGATATACAAATGAGCAAAAACATATAACCTACTCTAGGGTTCCTCAAGTCCAGCCGCTAATCCTCACAAAAAGTCGCCTAAGCAAGGCTCTTTGCCTCTACTGCACTCCGCTATATCTGCACCCACCGTCACAAACTAGACGGTGAGCAACTGAGAGAAATCGAAAGTAATGCCAGAAGAATATAACATTAATTCATGAATTATCAATCAAGGCAGTCTAAATATCATGCAGGAATTGAAAGACAGGAAGTTAAATAAACAAGGTGCATGATAGGTAGACTGGAAACAATAACAATCGAAACATGCGTGTTCTACGAGTCAAGAGAGGCCATAAGTGGTCTAAAATCCACAACAATACCACAACAATATCCACAACAATCCACAACAATCCAAGACATGGTATCACACAATCACTAGGGGTGGTCAAACACTCGTGCGCGAGTGCCGCGTTTTATCCCTTCTAGTGCGGCCGCATGTACCTTCGAGACACACACTTATGCCAAGAACACACATACAAGGAATATGGAATGGAATGCCAACAAATAGATAATAGCAAACACAATGGAATGAAGATGAATCACATGGTATTTTCTTAACTGGCTTACTAACGTACACAAGTTTTTGAGACAAGTGTACTTACCTGAACTATCGCAACCCGTAGACAACACACTCGCGTTCCTAGTACGTATCCCCGAGTTTCCCGCTACCTGACAAGGTTGGAAACTCTAATTAACGGGTTGAGTCATTAACTAACCCTAAGTTAACTTCTTAGTACTTCCCGTGTTTTGTAATGACTTGACAACTTAATAGCCAATCGATACAACGACCATAAACCCATTGAAACACAACTCGTTTGGATTTTGCATTCACAACACATATATAAGCCTAATCACACATCTTAGGCTCGGCTCGGTCGTAAATAGGTCACACTATAGTCTCGAGGACCGGCGGCGTGACCACGACGTCATAACCATTCATCGACACGAAAACACAACTTCGATGTCGCCCGACAATTACGATTCAATACGAAACTTAACATGACCATACTCATCCTGAAAACCCCAACCAATAACACACGCACATACCCAAAACCCATATCGTACTCGACACATGAATGTCCTCACGTATGCATGAACTCTAATCACTTAATCATGTATTCATGTCGTGAGTTATTTATTGAAATAACTCAATATACGTATTATCGAACATAATCAACACATTCCCAACACACATCTACCATTGAAATGATAAAACATATATCTAATTTCTCGCACACACAATGTGTTCATCAACACAAACGAGCACCCAAGACAAAGTAAAACCAAGTTCATATATCCTAGCCAAAACCTCAAAACAAAGTTGGGAACTCAAAGTAGTTTGAATAAATAATTAAGAATCACCATGGTCAAAACTTCAACTAAAGCTAATTAACCAATACATACAAAGCCTCCATGGTGTCTCACTGGTGTTATCCGATGTCGGGAGGGAGCCACCACGACATGAGATAGCCGTATGTACCCACCCTAGTTCAAAGATTTCGACAAAGAATACATAAAAAAAACAACCCATTCAATAACAACGAAAATGGCTTGCCACCACTAGTATGAACCGCTCCGAGGTTACGAGACACTAGCATGAGTGTAGCGTGGTCTTCATCAACCCCCGGTCACGGCGGCGGTCCCATGGCAGCGCCACCAAAACTGGTGGTTTCCGACGAGACATCAATAATAGGGAAAAATCAAAGAAAAATACAACACCTTACTACCATCGCTGTTATGGACCACTCCGGGAGCCGTGAGACGCAAGCATGGGTTTAGCGTGGTCTCCGACGTTCCCCCAAGTCACGGTGGTCCGACCAGCGGTGCCGCCGAGCATTGCAACTCCGGCGAGAACAACAAACATCAACACATGTGATCAAACCGAATAGAGGCAACAACACTATATGTATCACGAATCAGAGGTCTCCCCGGGGATTTGGGGACTCCGGTGGGCCACAAGGTCCATCCCCCGACCGTCGTCACCCATGGCGCGACGACGCCGAGGCGAGAGACCGGTGAGCACGGGAGAGAAAGAGAAAATCGAGAGGAGAGAGAGAAAGGGAGATACACGCTTACTCCGGTGGCGAGCCGTCTCCGTCGAGTGTCTATCGTCCCAACGCCGTCAAGGGGGTGGTGGTGGTGTGGTGGCTCGTCTGGCGAGAGCGGTCTTTGTCGAGAGGTGAGAGTGAGAGAAAGAACCGAGAGATAGAGAATCGAGAGAAACCGAGAGAGAAGAAAGAGAGAGAGGAGAGAGAGAGAGACCAGGGAGAGCTCACCTCCGATGATCCCCTCCGGCGTGGTCCGGTTCGGTGAGTCGAAAGAGGAGAGGAGAGGTGGCGGCGGTGGTCTTTTGGAGAAGGAGATGAATAGTAGGGTTTGGTTGTTTATATATTTAAAACAAAGGTCAAATGACCATTTTACCCTTCACTTATTTCATACACATTTTAAAACCACTACCCTTATGAGTCTTTTACCTCATCATCTTAACTCAACACAAATACACATCCCCATGCTCATCCAATGGTTCTCCTCACCACATTGTGTCACTTTAACAATTTTTATCCTATAGCACGTATGTTGCGCAGTTTAACCAACTCCCACATGAATTTTTTTTTTTTTTTTGCATTTCCACGGTCAGTATTTCTCCGTAAATTGTCTCGCCGCGCCCGTTTTCTCGCCACATCTCAACACTAATTAATTACATTTATTAGATAATTCATTTATTTGTATGTTTTACAGTATTTTAAATCCTCCGTGTACCCGTAACCCAATTTTCCTACTCGTTCGCCGACTTAATCGTCCGGTCACTCAACTACGAGTATAAATATGTAATACACATCATCATTCACAAATAGTCAAATTTCCGGGTCGTTACAGTCTCCCCAACTAACAAGAATTTCGTCCTCGAAATTAGCTCTAACTCGAGCGAATAAGGGGAATTAACACCCGTTCACACCTCGTCCAAACTACTGGCTTACAGCCACTTCAGACAGCTTGGATCCTCTCCCTTGAGCTGCGGACTATCTCAGTCACTTCAGACAGCTCGTTCCTCATCGTTGAACTGTGGACCGATGCAAAGTCACTTCAGACAGCTCAATAAGCTATGACCAACTGTGGACTCTCGCGAGAGTCACTTCCAACAGCTCGACATCAGGTATTGAACTGCGGACTTGTACAAAGTCTCTTCGAACAGCACAAGATCTTCAATCCACTCCTTTTTCTCCTCATCTATCAAACTGTGGGCCTCTGCCACTTCGAACAGCTTGATTTTATCTCGTCTTCAGACTGCAGGTCCCAACCAATTCAAACAGCCTAATTTAACTACGGTCTCTCTGGCCGCTCCCCGTTTCCCAAAATGGTAGGAATGCCACGACCTCGTCGCAAACATCGTCCACTACCACGACTCAAGCTTGGTGATCACGACATAAGACGCTACGATCGCGACTCGTACGCCATACTCGTGAAAACCTCCCAACCCACTCGCGTCTCGACGCAAGTTCATCTATACCCAGGCAGTAAAATAGATTCGACAAAGTTGTAACCGTGGCCACCATGTACACTACGTGTCCATGCATCGTAAGATGAATCACAACCAGTCTGGTCCTGCCTCTCTTTAGGTGTACTTGTGGCTAGTTTTGGCAACCCATTGTGCCCAAACTTACCATCTCTTTTGGACTCTTATCTAAGTTAGGTCTGTCTCATCCTAGACAACATTGCTAAGTTTAAACGGTACCACTCTAGCCAGTATCAACCCTAACTCGTCACACATGACGTCCAACGTCCTATTTAAACACCTAAAGCTTCATTTAATCGGTTCCATGCATGTCGTGGGATAATCAGAAAAATTCTTTACCTCCGGTAGGATCACGAACCACTGTCAGCTATTGTTCACTCGTCGCGTGCACATCCTCGATGGCCTCGAAGGCGATCGTCATCCCGTCGATTCTCGTACAAATCGGGACATCGATTTTGAAAATGTCCGGGTTGTCCGCACTGGTAACACACCTTCCGCTTTCGAGAACCATTATCATCGTTCAGATTCCTCGTTCGTTTCCCGTCATGTCCCCCTGATCGGTGCTCTAACTGCAACTCGGGTCGATCAGGCTCAATCTCCTCGTGGTGAGTACTCAAGTAACTCTCCTTAGCCAAGCTCCGCTCATAAGTCCTCTGCAACGTCCCTGGTTCGGTCGTAACGATCGCACCTCCAATTTCGGGTAGTAGACCCTCAATAAAGTAGTACACTCGGTCTGCCTCCGTGCTAGCTGATCCTCCAGCATACGGTAATAACTACAAAAACCTACCCATGTACTCCATGACGGACTCATCCGCTAACTGTCTCAGGGAAGTGAACTCGTTTCTTTTGGCTCTCATCACGGTGGGAGGAATGTACTTCACTTTGAACTAGGTCTTGAACTCTATCCAGTCCCTTGGTACGCCTCTGGTACTCACAATCGTAGTCCACCAATCGTCAGCTTCTCCCTGAAGCATGGATGAGGAGATCGTCACTCTCATGTGATCCTTCGTAGCGATGATGTGGTGTATCTTCTCATGACTCTTCAGGAACAACTCTGCTGCGGTCACGTTAGTGCCTCCATAGAAAACGACAGGGACGTGCCTCTTGAACTCTCGCCATTGCCTGGCCTCAATAGTCGCCGTAACGTCATACACTGTCGGTGCACGAGGTACAACTGCCATCACTGGTGTCGTTGAAGTGGTGGAATGAAGCAAAGTCATGGTCGTAACTCCCGGTGTGTTTATCTCTTGAGTAATGGTTACTCTAGCCGTTGGTGGTACCAATGCGACAGCAACTGACGCCTTCATTATCGCCAAAATCTCTTCCAACTATCGCTCCTGAGATGCGACTCTCTACATCAAAGTCTGAAACTCGTCAACGCTAACAGCTCGAGTACTCGACGTCTCGCTGTCGTCACTAAGACCCCTCTAATCCGCCATCGTTATCTCATATCGAAAGCGTATTTCCAGATCAGTGGATAGCTACCGATACCATATAATACACACAACAATCGTAATATGTATAAACATCACATCCGACTTATCCCACTCCCCAACTAGGATTCTAAGTCAGGATCATAGGGTTTCCACTCTAAGTTCAACCGTTCCTAACTTCCGCTGGTTTAATGGTTTGTGTTTTAAATCAAGAGTCAGGTCGTTATAACCTTAGGCTCTGATACCAACTGTGACGGCCCCAATTTCCCCATGCAATTGGGTACGCCCGGCCTAGACCCGTTCAAGCCCCGAGTTATCACTCGGCAACCTGACGAGCCTAGTCAGCCTCATATTTACTCAATTTAGCAGTTTATGAAAGAGTTATTATAATATTACACAGCGGAAGACTAAACAATAAATAAAAAGGGGAAATAACTCAATCAAAGGGAAATTAGAAATTCTATAATTGTGGAAAACCCCGGTATTCATGTACAATTCGATAAATCAACATACATGATACTAATTTCAATAAAAAATGCCAAGTTCTATAGACCAAAAACATACATATATAAAGCGATATACAAATGAGCAAAAACATATAACCTACTCTAGGGTTCCTCAAGTCCAGCCGCTAATCCTCACAAAAAGTCGCCTAAGCAAGGCTCTTTGCCTCTACTTGCACTCCGCTATATCCGCACCCACCGTCACAAACTAGACGGTGAGCAACCGAGAGAAATCGAAAGTAATGCCGAAGAATATAACAAGAATTCATGAATTATCAATCAAGGCGATCTAAATATCATGCAGAATTGAAAGACAGGAAGTTAAATAAACAAGGTGCATGATAGGTAGACTGGAAACAATAACAATCGAAACATGCGTGTTCTACGAGTCAAGAGAGGCCATAAGTGGTCTAAAATCCACAACAATACCACAACAATATCCACAACAATCCACAACAATCCAGTACATGGTATCACACAATCACTAGGGGTGGTCAAACACTCGTGCGCACGAGTGCCCGCGTTTTATCCCTTCTAGTGCAGGCCGCATGTACCTTCGAGACACACACTTATGCCAAGAACACACATACAAGGAATATGGAATGGAATGCCAACAAATAGATAATAGCAAACACAATGGAATGAAGATGAATCACATGGTATTTTCTTAACTGGCTTACTAACGTACACAAGTTTTTGAGACAAGTGTACTTACCTGAACTATCGCAACCCGTAGACAACACACTCGCGTTCCTAGTACGTATCCCCGAGTTTCCCGCTACCTGACAAGGTTGGAAACTCTAATTAACGGGTTGAGTCATTAACTAACCCTAAGTTAACTTCTTAGTACTTCCCGTGTTTTGTAATGACTTGACAACTTAATAGCCAATCGATACAACGACCATAAACCCATTGAAACACAACTAGTTTGGATTTTGCATTCACAACACATATATAAGCCTAATCACACATCTTAGGCTCGACTCGGTCGTAAATAGGTCACACTATAGTCTCGAGGACCGGCGGCGTGACCACGACGTCATAACCATTCATCGACACGAAAACACAACTTCGATGTCGCCCGACAATTACGATTCAATACGAAACTTAACATGACCATACTCATCCTGAAAACCCCAACCAATAACACACGCACATACCCAAAACCCATATCGTACTCGACACATGAATGTCCTCACGTATGCATGAACTCTAATCACTTAATCATGTATTCATGTCGTGAGTTATTTATTGAAATAACTCAATATACGTATTATCGAACATAATCAACACATTCCCAACACACATCTACCATTGAAATGATAAAACATATATCTAATTTCTCGCACACACAATGTGTTCATCAACACAAACGAGCACCCAAGACAAAGTAAAACCAAGTTCATATATCCTAGCCAAAACCTCAAAACAAAGTTGGGAACTCAAAGTAGTTTGAATAAATAATTAAGAATCACCATGGTCAAAACTTCAACTAAAGCTAATTAACCAATACATACAAAGCCTCCATGGTGTCTCACTGGTGTTATCCGATGTCGGGAGGGAGCCACCACGACATGAGATAGCCGTATGTACCCACCCTAGTTCAAAGATTTCGACAAAGAATACATAAAAAAAACAACCCATTCAATAACAACGAAAATGGCTTGCCACCACTAGTATGAACCGCTCCGAGGTTACGAGACACTAGCATGAGTGTAGCGTGGTCTTCATCAACCCCTGGTCACGGCGGTCCCATGGCAGCGCCACCAAAACTGGTGGTTTCCGACGAGACATCAATAATAGGGAAAAATCAAAGAAAAATACAACACCTTACTACCATCGCTGTTATGGACCACTCCGGAGCCGTGAGACGCAAGCATGGGTTTAGCGTGGTCTCCGACGTTCCCCCAAGTCACGGTGGTCCGACCAGCGGTGCCGCCGAGCATTGCAACTCCGGCGAGAACAACAAACATCAACACATGTGATCAAACCGAATAGAGGCAACAACACTATATGTATCACGAATCAGAGGTCTCCCCGGGGATTTGGGGACTCCGGTGGGCCACAAGGTCCATCCCCGACCGTCGTCACCCATGGCAGCGACGGCCAGAGGCGAGAGACCAGTGAGCACGGGAGAGAAAGAGAAAACCGAGAGGAGAGAGAGAAAGGGAGATACACGCTTACTCCGGTGGCCGAGCCGTCTCCGTCGAGTGTCTATCGTCCCAACGCCGTCAAGGGGGTGGTGGTGGTGGTGGCTCGTCTGGCAGAGGCGGTGCTGTCGAGAGGTGAGAGTGAGAGAAAGAACCGAGAGATAGAGAATCGAGAGAAACCGAGAGAGAAGAAAGAGAGAGGGAGAGAGAGAGAGAGACCGAGGGAGAGCTCACCTCCGATGATCCCCTCCGGCGTGGTCCAGTTCAGTGAGTCGAAAGAGGAGAGGAGAGGTGGCGGCGGTGGTCTTTTGGAGAAGGAGATGAATAGTAGGGTTTGGTTGTTTATATATTTAAAACAAAGGTCAAATGACCATTTTACCCTTCACTTATTTCATACACATTTTAAAACCACTACCCTTATGAGTCTTTTACCTCATCATCTTAACTCAACACAAATACACATCCCCATGCTCATCCAATGGTTCTCCTCACCACATTGTGTCACTTTAACAATTTTTATCCTATAGCACGTATGTTGCGCAGCTTTAACCAACTCCCACATGAATTTTTTTTTTTGCATTTCCACGGTCAGTATTTCTCCGTAAATTGTCTCGCCGCGCCCGTTTTCTCGCCACATCTCAACACTAATTAATTACATTTATTAGATAATTCATTTATTTGTATGTTTTACAGTATTTTAAATCCTCCGTGTACCCGTAACCCAATTTTCCTACTCGTTCGCCGACTTAATCGTCCGGTCACTCAACTACGAGTATAAATATGTAATACACATCATCATTCACAAATAGTCAAATTTTCGGGTCGTTACAAAAGGCCACGAAGCCACTCGCGACGTCTTGGGCAAAGACGAAATGTGAAGAATTGTGGAGTGACGTTTTTGGAGACGCCGTGGAGAGTGGACAACGTGACGGCATTGTCACGGCACTAAGGACGCCGTGGAGATGATGCACAGGGTTGAACTCGGTGACGTCCTCGGCGGCGTCTGGGATAGTTTTGAACTGAAATTTTAAATAAAATTCACTAATTGGGGCTTATCCTATGGACTCATATAGTCTAATTAGAGTGTTTAAGTGATGATTTTATGGATGATTTGGGTTTTGAATTGAGGTATACAAGGTTTGGGAACTTGTTTAATTGATTGGGGATTTATGTTTTAGGTTGATTTGACGATTATTGGACACACATTTGAGGCATGATTTGGACTAGGGACGCTAGTGGAGCGATGTTTGAGGTGTGTAGTGTCTCAACTGAAATTCACTGTAGTACATACTGCTTGATTATTTGAATTCTGTCAAGTTTATTCAATACTCTTATTTCCTATTATTGTTTTATGGTGGTTGAGTTTACTCCCACCTGGTGTTTATCGTTGCAGGGGCATAGGGTCCACTAGGCCATAGCATGTGTTCTAGTGATGTATCGGTGAATATGCTACCCGGGTGTGCTAGGCATGTGTAGGTGCGTTGTGGATCTACGCCAACCACCTAAAAAGTCCAAGGTCACCCATTTGCGGTATCCTCATGGGTCGTGCCTGGTGGATAGCCTGAAGTATGGCTCTAGTTTGACTTTGATTGTGCTCGCACTTTGTTTCCATGCTATTTATATTCATGCGATGATCTTCCACAGTTGTCTATATTGTTTTCTTCCGCATGTTTATTTATAGTATTTTGTTTCCATAAATTTTATTTATGTATTTACTTGGTGAATTTCTTTGGGATTACTCACTCTGGACTTGTCATCTGTCTTTTTGTGATGGCTTGAGTGCAGATCCTGGTACGAATAGAGGGAAGGACAAGCTAGAGGAATACTTGTGATTGACTGCGGACTGCCCTACTCATACGTGTGTTTACATTTATTATTTTATATTGGGTATAGGTTATGGGAGATACATTTTGACTTGTATATGACTTGGGGATTTAACTTTTGATACTTTGAGGATCACACTTGATATGTATATGGAGTATATTTTGGTATAGTTTCCACATTAGGTAAAATGCTCATAAAACTTGCTTTTAAATATTTATTTTGATAATTTAAGTCTTCCGCATATTTTGAGGTTAAATGATAATAGCAAGATTTTGATTTGTGTTAATATATGAGTGCTCGTGGGACACAACTAGAAGGTGAGTTCGCTAGGTTGTAGGCCCGCGGTGCACGCCGTAACGGCCGATGGATTTAGGGGTCGCTACATATTTGCCTTTTGAATCTTTGATCAAACATTGATTGTTTTCAAATATTACTTTAAAACCTCTTTCAAGTAGTTGGCCTACACTCAACAAGTTTTGGCTTATATTAGGTACAAATAACACATCTTTGATTAGCTTTGTACCTGAAACACCTTCGATTGCAACTGCTGTCTTTCCCCTTGACTGCAATGTATTCGCCATTACCAATTATGACTTTGGAGGTTACTGAAGTGTCCAATTCTTTAAAAGATCCAGATCAAAAGTCATGTGATTTGTACAACCACTATCCACATCCCACTTGCCACTTGAACTGTTTGTTGTAAAACAAGATGTAACAAAAAGTTGTTCATCCTCTTCTTAACCTGCAACTTGTGCAACATTCTTTTGTTGAAGGTTTACTTGAGTCACATTTCTTTGTCGAGAATTGCTTTTGCATGATGTCCCATCTTCTGACATTTTTCACATTTCTAGTTTAGTCTTTTCTAGCATTTAAAAGTGTTTACAAGGAGGGAAATCATATTTTGTTCCCTTATTGGCATTAGGAGAATCAAAGTTACCCTTGTTCTTCACAATTTTCTTCTTTTTTCCTCCTTGACTGAATTGAGTTCTTGCAGGTAATGCACCTTCAACAGACCCTTCAGATCTAATGAGGTTTCTCTGTTCTTGTGCCTGTAAAGCACTAAATAATTTTGCCAAACTAACATTCATCAGCTTTCTATTCAAGTGAGGAGATTGTAGCATCTTGCCAGGGCTATTACAAGGATTTTTTGAACAATTCTGGAGTCAGAAAATTTTGAACCAAGTAACCTAACTTTATTTGCAATTCCAAGTAGCCTATCGAAGTATTCCTTCACTGTCTCCGAATCCTTCATCTTTTGAAGTTCAAACTCTCTGATCAGGTTGAGAACTTCATCCCCTTGATGTTCTCATCTCCTTCGTACTCCTTCTTTAGGTATTTTCAAACCTCAAAAGCTGACTTTTAATGACATTATTTTGATAAAGGCATCAGAAGAAACCGCAACAAATGACATCGCTTTGGCCTTTGATTTTCTTGACTTTTGTTCTTTATGAAGTTTGATTTGTGCTTGGGCTGGATTTGCTTGCAATGGAAGAACTTCGTAGTCTTCTTCAACAACTTCCATGAGGTCATTTGCCTCCAGATGTGACTCCATCATGACCGCCCAAACGTGATAACCTTCACCATTAAACACCGGGATGGTGCAAGTGCAGTGAAAGGCTTATCAAGAATTGAATCTGAATCCATGAAGAAATCTAGGATACAGAAAGATGTTCACTTAAAAAACAATCACAAGTCCCTTAAGAATAGGGCTCCGATACCACTTTTATTGGAGAAAATCAAAGAAAAAAAATTGAATAGAATATATGGAAGAATATAAACATAATTGAACAAGAACCGAAATTACCTCAAATCAACTTAATGGCTGTTTTTTTTTTTTTTTTTTTTTTTTTTTTTTTTTTTTTGTCATAGTTGTTGCGTGTTTTTGTACACCCAAATTGAAAAGGATAACAATAAGTAAACATACGATAAAATACTAATCCTAAAAGATAGCTAACCTATCATAATCTTTAAGGAAATCAACTAATAGAAGATAATTTGTAAAACAAGAAACTAAAAACAAAAAAACAACAGATAGGTGCCACATATTACAAAAAATCTACTAACTATGGAAATGAAATAAGTGAAGAAAAGGAAAGAGAATATTTCAACAGATATATAGGTGCACATAGGATAAATATTCTCTGTACATCGATGAGGTGACACCAATCTATAGTCTCCATCCACATTTACAATTGGAGATGCTCTAATTTTGTCCGATGAATTGTAACTGATCAATGAAAGCTTAAGTTAAAAAAAAAAAGAACTGATCAACGAAAGCTATGCTTGTTTCATGTTTGAATGGAAAAAAAGATGAAAGTAAAACAATTCTAGGAAAAATGCAGCAAATAATGGAGGTGAATTACTTGTGAATAGAGTGATGGAGACACTCAGTAGTAGCTAAGCACTCGGTTGGCTTGAGTGGTAAGAGACTCGATTTTGAAGGGAGGCCTAAAGAGCATTTGTCCCCACTTGAAGACAAGCTCTTGATTGGATCAATGATTGGGAGTTATACAGGACTAAGCATCTTTTTATAGCATAATATATATATGATGAGGCTATGTGTCATTTTTATCAAATTTGTTAATGTTTTGATGTGTTCACATTTTGATTGAATCTTTCTTGTATTGACAGCAGTATGTGAATACTTCTCCATGCTTTCTCAAAAAAAAAAAACTTCTCCATGCGATACTGGTAGGTGTTTTGCTTAGTTGGGGGAAATCAAGCCAGAAGTATGTTTAATGTGGTAGTTCAATATAACCCAAAACAAAAAGTTATGGTAGCTTGATATCAAAAAAAAAAAAAAAGGTTATGGTAGCTCAATGTTAAGTCTTTGGATAGAAAAAATTGAGCCAAAAAGACAAGACCTCGGGAGGTCATCGTTCAATTTCACTAAAGTTAAAAAAAAAAAGAGTTGGGCCACTCCCGTATAGGGTAGGGAACAAGAAGCATGGACTTTATTTTAGCATTGTAATTAAAGATCATACATACATCCATTCCTCTTGTGAGAAGAACTGCACTTCTAAGAGCATCTCTAAAGGTATCATAATTTGGAATGAAAATGGATCTATCTCGACACAATAAACATTCAACCCAAAAAAATCAATCTAATAAGACCATAAATTGTAAATGTAATGTCTACTTCTAGATATTATGGTAGTTTTCTTACTCCTACATCATCATTTTTTTTTTTTTTTTTTTAATAACTTTTTAGTTAAAATGTCTAGTGCAGCATAGAATATACATCCTCCTTGAATTTCATGCATTTTATTTGTTGGAAAATGTGCCCTAGGTCAATCCATTAATAGTTTTTATGAATACATTTTAGTTAATAAAATAGAGGATTTCATTTGCTGTTTATTATAATTGATTTGCATGTTTATATTATAATAAGATCTATGGGTATTTACAGAAATATCCTAAATGTCCCTAGTCGATTATTATACTGGGAACTATAATGAAATAAGACTAGTGTGAGTCTTGATTGATGATCATACGTATATGAATACGAATCAAGATCATGAATACTTGTTAAGGAACAAAGTACTGGACCGACCCGCTATGAGAACATCACATGGATTAAGTCATAGTTGTTTCTCATGATATGTATATTATTCAGTCCTCTGACTTGAGATTACCAGAGACTTCAACATTAGGAATACAGTGACTTGACGCAATTAAACGTTATCTTTAACCGGACGATTATAAAGGTTGTGATTGGTTACTGTGTGAATAATGTAGTGAAGTTGTGTAATCGAGATATAATTTGTCCCTCTCATATAAAGAGATATATCCAGTGGATCCCTCGATGTGTTAGACTGTTAAAAGGCCTAGTCTAAGTGAATTGATATTGATCAATTTCACTTGGATGGTTTCAGTCTACCTAGAGATCGAGACTAGTACGATTGAACATGTTGGATGACAATTCCATGCCTTATGTTTAATCAAAAGGATATCGTGTGACAAAAGAATGTTATATACACTATTGATTAGGTTGTATCGATTTGATATTCGTACAACTTGGGTAGTCATAATGTCTTGCTAGAGGCCGCTTATGACTTGTATACCAAAATGTATTTTCATACATTGCCAACATTGTATGAGCCTATTGGGTCGCACACTGAGAATGGTTTTGCGAGATTTTAAGATGGTTCAGAAAAATGAATTTTATATGATAAAATTCATGACAGAAACGTCTTTGTAGTGTAGTACACTTATACTTCTTTAAGTAGGGGTATATGTGTAATTTACTTAACCGTCTATATATAAGGGTTGTATAAATAGACGCTTTGAGTTAGAATACAAATACGAAAGATTTAAAAAGGGCCGAAACTCTATTTTCGTTTTAAGAAACGACTTAGCATTTTTTGGTATGCTCTGGATCGTTTTGGAGAGAAACAAAAAGGTTTGGTATTCTCTCGAAGCTAGCACTTCAAATCTCGGCCGTTGTTCGTGTGTGGACTGCTGATAGAGGGCGTTCGTCGTTGGCAGCACCTTAGAGATTGATTAACCTTCAGAAAGGTACATTGCGACTGAGGTATGATTAAGTTTTTATAGTTTAAACGTGTTTTAATGGAATCAGATTCGGATCCTGTTGGGGTTTTTATCAAAATAGCTTTGAAATCTCCGCTGCGCATGAACTCCAAAACCCAACAGTGGTATCAGAGCCTTCGAGTTTGATTCCATTAAACTCATTGCATGTTTTCTTATGATATATGATTGAAAGCATGTTAATAGTTGATGTATATGTGATATACATAAGTTTTTTATGAGATTTATTATCGTGTTTTTGTGTATATGATACATATATTCGTGATTTAATTGAAATTAGTTTCGTACATGCTAGTAACCATGTTAGGTTAATTTGAATAATTTTAATGAATTAAGTTTCGTGTTCTATGATTCATGACACCGTTAGGTTCGATTGGGATAGTAGTTCATGATTCAATTACATGTTTGTGATTATTTGGATGAAGATCGAAATTGCAAATAATTAATTTTTGAAATTATTTATTTATAAATAATTAATTTTTCAAAATTATTTATTTATCTTGTTATATCTATTTTGTTACGAAGTTTCTATTTGATAAAGATAGATAACAAATAAGAATAGGAGATAAATATCAAGAATCTTGTTATTAGTGATATACTAGGATTCAAATATCTTAAATCCAAAATAAATAATTAATTTTTGAAATTATTTATTTATCTTGTTATATCTATTTTGTTATGAAGTTTTTATTTGATAAAGATAAGAGAATAAATTAGATTAGGAGATATATGCAAAATCGGTTTCATTATCCCTATTGGATAGGAGATAAACATAGAGAAGTTTGTTATTGGTGATATGCTAGGATTCAAATATCTAAAGTCCTAATTGGATTAGGATAAGATGATTAGTTAGATGTGGGCCCGAGTTAATTAAAAATGTTTTAATTGATTGACTTAATTTTGGATAAATTAAGGGGTAAATTTGGTGTAGTAAAATCAGCAAAAAATATGATTTTCTATAGCGAATTTCAATTTTCGGAATTGAGATTCGTCTTCTAAAAAAAAAAAAAAAAAAAAAATGGACGCGCCCTCGTACTCCCCGTCCGTTGACCTGGTTAGCGAACCACCGCCGTTGTACGACCACCAATGGGACCGCTGTCTAACTAGTCTTAGCGCACGAAAATTCTTCTATTAGTGAATAGCATAAAAATTTCCTAAATTGTTTAGAGGTTCTACAAATCAATAAAATATATAATATTTCATTGTTTACTTAAAAATCACTAAAACTGAATAAAATCCCTCTATTAAATCTTAAGTCTTGTGCCATCCAATTTTAAACACTTATCAAAGCCTCGATCGCACTAATATAGTTTCTGCCATAGCTGGGTGTATTGTGTTATCTTGGTGAGATAAGTTGGGTAAGAGTTACCTAAATATTTAAAATGGTCCGACTTAGTAAAGCCATCAAAATAGTTTTGAGCTTTAGGCAAATGATGAGATAAAAACATGCTACGACATAAGATGTCTCATATCTCATAAAAGGATCTAAAATTACATAAGATGTAATTGGTAACTGTTACCTACCTAAATAATCTAGTTTTGTGTTTCATGTCATAGCTGTCATAGAATTATGTGAAATATGGATTTTAGTTCCCTAAATAAACAGTATGTTTTAGGAGAGATGTTAATTTAGTGAGAATCTATTCCTCTATACTAAAATAAACTCTGCATAATCTTTATTGTAGATCAATGGCCTCTTCAAGTAACAATAATCCCCTTTCAACTGCGATCTATCCTTGAGAAGGATAAGCTATCTGGGACTAACTTTCTTGATTGGTTCGAAACTTGAGAATCGTTCTCAAGCATGAACGCAAGTTGTATGTTCGGATGCTCCGATCCCCGAGGACCCACCAGCCAATGCTACGAAAGCTTGTGAAGGATGCGCATAATAAGCATGTCAACGATTCTACTGATGTTGCATGCATTATGTTGGCAACTATGGTTCCTGAACTTTAGAAGGACATAGAACTAATGGAAGCCTACGACATGACTGTAACGCTGAAGGAAATGTTCCAACAGCAAGCTAGGCAAGAAAGGTTCGAGACAGTTAAGAACCTGCATTCTTGTAAGATGACTGAGGGTGCGTCAGTTAGTCCTCATGTTCTGAAGATGAAGGGCTATGTTGACCAACTTGATAGACTTAGATTTCCCATAAGCCAACAGTTGGCTACGGATTTGGTCCTAAATTCATTACCGGAAAGTTACTCACAATTTGTGATGAACTACAATATGAATAATATGGAGAAATCAATTTCAGAGTTGCATTTGATGCTCAAAACTGCTGAACAAAATATCAAGAAACCTTCTAGTAATGTGCTGATGATCCAAAAGGGAAAGGGAATGAAGAAGAAAGGCAAAGGCAAAGGCAAGGGTAAGGCTAAAGTTGCCAAGGCTGCTGCTACACCTGTCGCAAAGCCTGTGGAACAAGTCAAGCCCCAACCTGTTCCTGATTCAAAGCACCAAAAGGAAAAGGAAGGAAATTGTCATTTCTGCCATGCACCTAGACATTGGTTTAGAAATTGCAAACTCTATCTGGAAGATCTAAAGAAGAAAAAGGGTAGTGCGATTACCACCTCAGATATTTATGTTATTGAAATTAAGTTATTTACTAGTGATTCCTGGGTATTAGATACCGGATGTGGATCTCACATTTGTATAAATGTGCAGGAACTCACCAGAAGTAGGAAATCGAAAAAGGAGAAGTCATCCTGCAAGCGTAGGGAATGGAGCAAGAGTTCTTCACGCTTGATTGGATCATATGACTTAGTCTTACCTAGTAGACTTATTTTAACTTTAAATAATTGTTATTATGTGCTTGCCTTGAGCAGAAACATTATTTCTGTTTCATGTTTGGATATGGATGGTTTTGATTTTATTATTGCGAATAATAGATGTTCAATTTCTCGTAAATGCATTTTTTATGCAAATGCTAATTTGTGTGATGGTCTTTATATTCTAAGCATGAAAAGGTCCACTGATACTCCAATCTTTAATATAGATATAAAGAGATTCAAGTCAAATGATTTGAATCAAACCTATCTTTGGCATTGTTGTCTCGACCACAAAAATGAGAAACGCATAGCGAAGCTCCATAAAGATGGACTTCTAGATTCATTTGATTTGGAATCAAATGAAACGTGCGTATCTTGTTTACTAGGCAAGATGACTAAAAGTCCATTTACTGGACATAGTGAAAGGGCAAGTGATTTATTAGGTCTAATACATACTGATGTATGCGGTTCTATAAACACAATGGCTAGAGGAGGTTATCAGTACTTCATTACATTTAATGATGATTTCAGCAGATATGGTTATGTATATCTTATGAAACATAAAACTGAATCATTTGAGATGTTTTGAACATTTCAAAATGAAGTGCAGAATCAACTTGATAAAACTATCAAAGCACTTCGATCAGATCGAGGTGGTGAATATTTGAGCAAAGAATTTCATGATTATCTTAGAAATTGTGGGATTGTCTCACAATTAACTCCACCAGCAACTCCACAATGGAATAGAGTTTCTGAAAGGAGAAATCGAACCTTATTAGATATGGTTCGATCTATGATGAGTCATGTAGATCTTCCATTATCCTTTTGGGGTTATGCATTACTGTGACGACCCCAATTTCCCCGTGCAATTGAGTACGCCCAGCCTAGACCCGTACAAACCCCGAATCATCACTCTAAGAACTTTGACGAGCCTAGTCAGCCTTCAATTTAGTCAATTTAGTAATTTATGAAAGAGTTATTGCAATAGTAAACAGCGGAAGACTAAACAATTAAAACAAAGGGGAAATAACTCAATCAAATGAAGTAGAGGAATTCTATAAGTGTAGAAAACCCCGGATATTCATGTACAATTCGATAGGTAAATATACATGATACCAGTCTCACAAAAAAAACAAAGTTCAATGATCCCAACAATGTAAATATAAAACGATATACACATCAGTAAAAGTATAAACACCTACTAAAGAGTCTTTCTGGTGTCGCTGCTAATCCTCACAATAGATCACCTAGGTAGGGTCATTTGCCCTTGCTGCTCTCCGCCCTATCTGCACCCACCGTCATAAACTAGACGGTGAGTAACTGAATAAAATCGAATGTAATGCCAGAAGAAGATAACAGTAATTCATGATAATACAAGTAAAGCAGTCTAAATATCATGCGGTATTAAAAATGACAGGAATTTAAATAAACAAGATGCATGATAAACAGACTAATAGATATCAATCGAAAGTCAAGTGTGTTCCAAGGAATCAAAAGAGGCTCATAAGTGGTCTAATTCATAGCATAACGGCGAAGACCTCGCGAGGTCTTCCCGGGCATCGACACAAGCGAAGGCACAGCTATGACTGGAGGGACTCAAACCCACCCACCCAGTACTCGGTGTCACATGGTCACTAAGGGTGGTCACACACTCATGCGCTCGAGTGCCCGCGTTTTATCCCTCTAGTGCAGGTCCTAGTACTTTCGAGACGAAACACTTACGCAGAGAAACACACAACAAGAAATGGAACGGAATACCAATAATAGAGTATAACAAGACTGAATAAATGATAATGAATCACATGACATTTTCTTACTGGCTTACAAACATACAAATGCTTGTGGCAAATGTACTTACCTGAACTAATCGCAACCCGGTATTCACTCCAAAACTCTAATACGTTCCCCGTGAGTCTCGACTACCTGATAAAGTTTTGAATCTCGAATATTAGTTTAAGGCTCGCATTTAGTCTTAAGGTGAGTCTTTATAAATTCGTTTTATGGTCGTTTGTTTAGGCGACTCGAACCGTTAAGAAAAGTTCCCCGATACGGTGAATATGTTCCTACTTTCATAGATTATGAACTTTAACATCGTTTTGTACCTCTTTAGGCTCTTGTTGAGCCCAAACTCTAACTCCATAATTATTTTTATATTTTATGTCTTTATCTTGGGCCTTAAGTTGTACCTATCTCATTGGCCCTCATTTGGGCCTTAACACAACTCATTTGCATCACTTATATGGGTTATGGGCCCTTATTGGGAAATGTGCACGTTGGGCCCTTATTAGGCCTTGACACAAGTCAAAAATCTCTATATACATATATATGTGTATATGTGTGTGTATATATATAACTTCTCCTTAACTTTCCTTTTTTTTCATTATTATTATTTCCATATATACATGGTACACCCCATTGTTATGTGCACACAACACCCCACTGTTGTGTGCACGCCACTGTTATATATCCCATTTACACACTACACACACATGCATGCATATGCACACACCACATACACATATGCATGCACATGTACACACACCACCCCATTGCCAAACTTTCCACACCCCACCAGCCATACACACACCCACCAGCTTGGTCGTCCACCCCATTCCATCATCACGCACCCCACCAGTCACCACACACACACACACATACACCACAAGTCTAATCCACCCTGCAGCCCGTGGTGTCGCCCCGATCGGTCGTGGTGGGGACGGTCCCACCAGCCACGACAATGCCCAATGCCGATCGAGCACCGCCGGCCGAGAGGGAGGAGACGCACCGCGAGATGGGAGTTGTGTGAGGCCGAGAGAGAGAGAGAGAGAGAGAGAGAGAGAGAGAGAGAGAGAGAGAGAGAGAGAGAGAGAGATCGCGTGGCCGAGAGGGAGGTTGAGAGTGATGGAGAAGAAGGAGAGGAGAGGTGGCGGCAGTGGGGGTTTGTAGAAGAAGATGAATAGTGTAGGGTTTCTTCTTTTGTTTGTTTATATATACAATTTAAAGGTCAAATGACCATTTTGCCCTTCCTTAACTCTTGTTCACTTCTTGGACAATTGCCCTTATAGGTCTTTAACCACGTCATCTCATCTTAGTACACACACAAATCTCGAGGCTAATCTCATGGCTCCTCACCATTAGGCTGTGTCACTTTAACAATACTAATTACATAGTCCGTATGTTACATATTTAACCAACTCCCACGTTCAAATGACGTTCCTCGGTCCGTTTTTCCTTGTTCCGACTCTCGTAACGCGCGTAGTCTTGCTTTGTCTCGCCAACTAATTAATTAAATTAATTAAAAATTCATTTATTTGTATGTTTTACTTGTTTCTTTCTCCCGTTTAACTAGTCGAAACCTCACTCAATTAAATATCGCCCGACCGGCACGAAACCCGTAAAATACTAAAATACTAATACACACAATCAAAGAATCATAAAATCACTTCGGTGTCGACTCCCGAAGTTCAAAATACTGTCCAGTATTCACATAGTCGGGTCACAATCCTGACAAGTGTAACGCAAGTCAGTTAAAAATTTGGGGTTGTTACAATTACAAACTGCAGCTTTCACTCTAAATCGAGTTCCTTCTAAAGCAGTTGATAAAACACCATATGAGATATGGTACGGGAAGAGACCTAGTTTGTCTTTTCTTAAGATTTGGGGTTGTGAGGCTTACGTAAAGCGACAAGTCTCAAAAAAACTAGCACCTAAATCTGACAAGTGTCGATTTGTGGGGTATCCTAAGGAAATAAAAGGATATTACTTTTATAATCCCGCTGAGAATAAAGTGTTTGTTGCTCGGTATGGTGCCTTTATGGAAAAACATTTTATTTCAAAAGACACAAGTGGAAGAAAAGTAAATCTTGAAGAAGTTCAAGAATCACAGATAAACACTGAACCGCTACTGGAAGTTCAACAACGTTCTGAACCAGTTAAACCTCCGCAAGTGACACAAGGCCCACGTAAATCTGGTAGGGTAAGACATGAGCCAGAGATATTCGGATTTCTCATTACTGATAGTCGTGATGTGTTGCTTATGGATCAAAATGAGCCCAACACTTATTAGGAGGCGATGTCTGGACCAGACTTAGATAAATGACTAACTGCCATGAACTCTGAGATGCAATTCATGTATGATAACCAAGTTCGGAACTTGGTTAATTTACCTGAAGGTGGTAAGACCATTGGATGTAAATAGGTTTTCAAGAAGAAAACTGACATGGATGGCAAAGTGCATACTTTCAAAGCAAGACTTGTAACAAAAAGTTTCAGGCAGACTTAAGGTGTTGATTATGATGAAACTTTTTCGCCAGTAGCCATGTTTAAATTCATAAGAATTTTAATTGCTATTGCTGCATATTATGACTATGAGCAAATGGATGTAAAAACAACATTTCTTAATGGAAAGTTGCTTGAGGACGTGTATATGACACAACCTAAAGGTTTTGTACATCCTGAGAATTTTAGGAAGGTATACAAGCTTCAAAGATCCATTTATGGATTAAAGCAAGCTTCTCAGAGTTAGAATCTTCGTTTTGATGAAGCAATCAAGGATTTTGGTTTTATTTAGAACGAAGATGAGTCTTGTGTATACAAGAAGGTCAGTGGGAGTGTAGTTATTTTTCTGGGATTGTATGTTGATGATATATTACTCATTGGAAATGACATCCCAACATTGCAGAGTGTCAAGTCTTGGTTAGGGAAGTGTTTCTCAATGAAAGACTTAGGAGATGCAGCCTATATTCTAGGGATAAGGATCTATAAAAATAGATCTAAGAGGCTAATCGGTCTAAGTCAAAGTGCTTACATAGACAAGGTGTTGAATATGTTCAGTCTGCAAGACTCAAAAAGAGGATTGTTGCCAATGTCTCATGGCATAAGTCTCAGCAAGACTCAATGTCCTAAGACAAATGATGAGCGAGACTGTATGAATAAGATTCCATATGCATCTGTTATTGGATCTATCATGTACGCCATGCTATGCACTCAGCCTGATGTATCATATGCTTTGAGCTCTACAAGCAGATATCAGTCAGATCCAGGTGAGAGTCACTGGATAGCAGTAAAGAACATCCTTAAGTACTTAAGAAGGACTAAGGAAGTGTTCTTGGTCTATGGAGGTTTTGAAAATGATCTAGTTGTAAATGGTTACACAGATGCAAGTTTTCAAACTGATATAGATGATTTTAGATCGCAGTCTTGATATGTGTTTACTTTGAATGGGGGTGTAGTAAGCTGGAAAAGTTCGAAGCAAGAGATTGTGGTAGATTCTATAACAGAAGCTGAGTATATTACAGCGTCCGATGCAGCAAAGAAGGCAGTTTGGATCAAAAAGTTCATTTCTGAACTAGGTGTGGTTCCAAGTATTGCTAACCCTGTTTGTTTATATTGTGACAATAACGGGGCAATAGCACAGGCCAAGGAACCTAGATTACACCACAGATCTAAACATATACTCAGGCATTTTCATCTCATCAAAGAAATCATTGAGAGGGGAGACGTGAAGATTTGCAGAGTACCTACAGAAGACAACATTGCGGATCCATTGATAAAGGCTCTTCCACAAGCGAAACATGATGGTCATGTTAGATCATTAGGCATTAGATGCATGAATGATTGGCCCTAGAGCAAGTGGGAGATGTTGAGAAATGTGCCCTAGGTCAATCCATTAATAGTCTTTATGAATACATTTTAGTTAATAAAATAGAGGATTTCATTTGCTGTTTATTATAATTGATTTGCATGTTTACATTATAATAAGATCCATGGGTATTTACAGAAATATCCTAAATGTCCCTAGTCGATTATTATCTGGGAACTATAATGAAATAAGACTAATGTGAGTCTTGATTGATGATCATACGTATAAGAATATGAATCAAGATCATGAGTACTTGTTAGGAAACAAAGTACTGGACCGACCAGCTATGAGAACATCACATGGATTAAGTCATAATTGTTTCTCATGATATGTATATTATTCAATCCTCTGACTTGAGATTACCAGAGACTTCAACATTAGGAATACAGTGACTTGACGCAATTAAACGTTATCTTTAATCGGACGATTATAAAGGTTGTGATTGGTTACTGTGTGAATAATGTAGTGAAGTTGTGTAATCGAGATATAATTTGTCCCTCTCATATAAAGAGAGATATCCAGTGGATCCCTCGATGTGTTAGACTGTTAAAAGGCCTAGTCTAAGTGAATTGATATTGATCAATTTCACTTGGATGTTTTCAGTCTACCTAGAGATCGAGACTAGTACGATTGAACATGTTGGATGACAATTCCATGCCTTATGTTTAATCAAAAGGATATCGTGTGACAAAAGGATATTATATACACTATTGATTAGGTTGTATCGATTTGATATTCGTACAACTTGGGTAGTCATAATGTCTTGCTAGAGGCCGCTTATGACTTGTATACCAAAATGTGTTTTCGTACACTGCCAACGTTATATGAGCCTATTGGGTCGCACACTGAGAATTGTTTTGCAAGATTTTAAGATGGTTCAGAAAAATGAATTTTATATGATAAAATTCATGACAGAAACTTCCTTGTAGTGTATTACGCTTATACTTTTTTAAGTAGGGGTATATGTGTAATTTACTTAACCGTCTATATACAAGGGTTGTATAAATAGACGCTTTGAGTTAGAATACAAGTACGAAAGATTTAAAAAGGGCCGAAACTCTATTTTCGTTTTAAGAAACGATTTAGGGTTTTTTGGTATACTCTGGATCGTTTTGGAGAGAAATAAAAAGGTTTGGTATTCTCTCGAAGCTAGCACTTCAAATCTCTACCATTGTTCGTATGTGATGATCATTGATAGAGGCGTTCGTCGTTGGTAGCGCCTTAGAGATTGATTAACCTTCAGAAAGGTACATTGCGATAAGTTTTCATAGTTTAAACGTGTTTTAATGGAATCAGATTCAGATCCTATTGGGGTTTTTCTCAAAATAACTTTGAAATTTCCTCTGCGCATGAACTCCAAAACCCAACACTATTTTCTAACGTGCGCTTGCTGTGCTGCTACACCAATTTTCGTGGCCTTATCTTCAACCACCGGCTCTCTCTGTGCTTGGGTTTCCAGTCAAGAAAATGGCGCTAAACTGTTCTTTCATACGTAACATCTCCATTTCTTCACCCACAGAGAAACCACAAAAGCGCAGTATTTGTGTAGCAAACGCTCTGCTGAGCTTCGGTTCAGTGAACAGAGAGACCTCCAAACCCCTACTCCGCATTTCCGCCGCAGATTCCACCCCGAAAGCCCGCTTCGTCGCCAAGCGGTCCGAGACCGTCAATGTTCACCAACTCCACAGGCCTTTGAGTGAGAATTCTTCAATTTTATCAATTTGATCATCATAGTCAGTTCAGTTTTTTTTTTTTTTTTTTGGGTTAATTAATTAGTGTATAATTTCATCTTTTACATCCAAAATAATGATAGTTCTTTTGAATAAATAGGATTAACGAATAAATATATTTTTTAATTTTATGTCTGGTCTTGTATTGAACCATTAATGATTAATGAAACTAATATTTTTCTTCAAAAAATAATTAGTGTTTGATTTCTTCATTTCACCGTTTCATTTTTGGTAGTTGAGTACATGAGCTTGCCGGCGAGTCAGTACTCGGTCTTGGATGCGGAGCGAATCGAGAGAGTTGACGACAAGACTTTTAGGTGTTATGTTTATAGGTTCAAGTTCTTTGCTTTTGAAATTTGCCCGGTTCTCCTTGTTAGAGTTGAGGAACAGCCTAGTGGGTGTTGCATTAGGCTACTCTCTTGCAAGGTAACAGATATGGGTTCTGTTTAATGCTCACAATTTTGAATTTGTATAGAAATTTGAAGTTTTTGTACTTATAGAAGTATTGTTTTTTATGGGTGATTGTGTTTTGTTTCGGCCGGTGGGTTATAGTTGGAGGGTTCTCCAATGGTTGTTGCTCAGAATGAGAAGTTCTCTGGTATGTTTTCAGCACTTTACTTTCATTTTTGATTCATAAACTAATTTCCTTGATAAAAGCTGGTTGACCGTGGTTGCGTTGATTAGTAAATTTGTTCCTAAATCTTAGCTGCTTGTGTATAAATGGACTTTACATGCTATAGTTCAAAATGGGCTATATAATTAACTGATCCAACATCCTAATAAGGGAATTGAATGGGATTGGGGTTGGAATCCAGGATAGAATAATGGTGCATTTTGGGAATAAGCTGAAATTGAGTAAGAGATTTTTGAAAAAAATTATTTGGGTTTTTCAATAGATAAGGAACGGGAGACAACCTGCTACAGTTTTGTTTCCTGGAAGTGTTTACCTATAGTTAGTTTTTTACACACTGTCGATCCAAGGCTTTCATATTCTTTTGATCTTTTTCTGCCTCTTCCATACTTCACCACCAATGATTTGGTATCTTTTTATATCTTCTATTTTCTTATTTGACAATTAAAAGTTTCAAGACTCTAATATTGTTTATGGATTTAAGTGTTAAGGATAAGAACCCTGCTGGTTGTTTCTTATGTCATATGTATCTCTAGGGATAGAAGAAGAAAATATGTTTGGTTAGTTGGACAGACATTAGTAACTGCCCGTTGCTTTTAGTGGATAACAATTTGGCTTTCGAATTCGATGTATAACATTGAGGAAGTAGTTCATGTAACTAACCTATTTTGTTGGGTAAAGTCTTCGTTAAGCTACATGCTCCTTCTTTTAGTTTATTCTTATAGCAAGCCATTTACCCTTTTCATATCCAACTTGTTTCTAGTCATTACATGTTAAGGATACTCCACCTTTTTTGTGTATAGCAATGTGTAAATGCTATTTTGAGTCAATTCCTAAGCTATACTATGTAATATCTTTTCAGGAGTCCTTTGACATTGATTTGGTCTGGGAAATGCAGCTTCCATGGTGAATCACATATCCTGCAGAAGCGAGCAGAGCAACTCAAACTCATATGTGCAGCAACTCAAGTCAGAGACAGTCATTGAGGTGACTTAATAGGTTTCTGAATAACTTGGAACTTAATATTGGGTTAGAGAATAAGAACAATAGGATCCTATAACTTTTCATTTGTATGATATCGGATTTTATACAGGTTGTCATTGATGTTCCCCTTGCTTTTCGGCCGATTCCTATTGAAGCTATTGAATCATCTGGGACCCAAGTCCTTGACCAAATCCTGAAAATGATGCTTCCCCGTTTCTTGGCTCAGGTTAGTGGTGGTTACTTCTCTTAAAAGGTGTACTTTTTATTCCATTCTGTGGAAAGTT
Organism: Stephania japonica; assembly: GCA_039657345.1. NCBI lineage: Eukaryota > Viridiplantae > Streptophyta > Magnoliopsida > Ranunculales > Menispermaceae > Stephania > Stephania japonica. Next base: position 42,508,439 of record CM077560.1, on the reverse strand, counting down.
TTTCTACAAATGCATAATTAGGAATTATGTACTAATTGGATACTTGCTGGGTTTAGTTTGCTGGTGTCTCTTTTAGGATGCTCTTTTTTTTTTTGGCTTTGAAATCACAAGGTATTGGAAAGGAGGGAACTTTTTACAGTCTTACTTTATTGCTAGTGGTAGCAATATGCTTTTTTTTTTTTTTTTTGATAAGAAAGAAACAACTTGCACCCACCGAGGTTCGAACCCATGACATCTTACTCCCCATACCAAACCATTGGGACACCCAATTGGTTGGTGCAATAGGCTTTTTCATAGGTTAAGTTCTTTGTGCAGTCATTAGCAGCATACATCTGAAGATAGGAGCAGCATACACCTGAAGAGATTCGCTTCTTCACACAGGAGAAACCTCAAACAAGATATGTTATGCTTCAACTATACCTAAAGATGCACTTGAAATTGTTAGAAATGACAACGCGATTTCATGTTGATAACTACTGCTATATATATTAGCTTTTTGTTTGTATTTTCTTCTTTCCCTACACCGCAGTCAATTATTTAATTTGGTCACCATCCCTGCTAATTAATATTTAATTCTTCCTGTCATAGAATTGCAGCTTTTGCAGTAGATTTTGATTGTTCTTGGCATTGTTTGAGCCATCTCTTCTTCTGCTTCATTCCTTCCTCACTAGCTTCAAGAATAATGTAGTTGGACAATTGATGCACTATAACCAACCACTGATCATACTAGGCAGTTCATTTAATTTAATGACAGAAGAATGGAAAATTTCTTAATTCAGAACTACTTGATTACATATTTTTGGTTTCATTCATGCTGCTAATCTGAGATGTAGAATTTAAATATGAGCCGAAGTCTTATCTGTTCAGTACTAACATTCATGGGGGGACACATGCTCTGTCTTTGTTGGTTGTTCAGCTTGTAAAGGACTACCAAGCATGGGCGTCTGGGGATACCTCAAGACAGCCTCTTGGCACAGGCAAGATCTAATACTGATTGGATCAGAAGAAAGTACAATGATATGATTTCGGTCTTTGATGGTATGATCAGCACTCATAAGTTTCATTTTCTTGTGTCCTTATATATGTGTGTGTGCTAATTGTTTGATTGTGCCATAATGCATTTTGTGCTCTTTCTCCACTGTTTCTTTCCTGGAAAGATTTTAAGAAATTATGTTATATTAGAAGGTATGGAATATCCTTTCATGCTGTCATACGGCATTTTGTCTTATTGTCATCTTTGTTAAAAATGTGTGATATGACTTGGAAGTTTCACATTGACATTTTCTAAAACATATATTCTGATAAGATCCTTAATATTGAATCATGTATTTTTGATCTATACTTGCTGGAAGAGCCTGGATCTATTTTGGAGGAAGGTTCATCAGTTTGTATAGCTACAAATCTAAATAATACTTTTTTTCCCTTCTGATTAGTTAACCTTGCAAGAGTATGTGCTCCATGTTGTTGAAGATTCATTGAAGTTTTTAGAAAATTTTAAGTGTAAGTTTTAAGGTTGAGGAAACAAAGGACCATTTGATTAAATTGTTGAAAACCCGAACTAATATTTGTTTTGTATTTATTGAAGTTTTCGATTGAGTATACCTCTTTTGAATAAAGTCGATCTTGGTGTGCTCTCTCAAAATTCTTATTTTTATCAAGTGAACACGCCAAAAATATATGTTTTGTTTTTGAAAATGTATTGAGTAAATTAGAAATTTTATGAATTTTGAAAAAAATTAAGAAACTTTCTAGCTTATATGTAGCTGCGCAGTGAGCACAGAGCAAACTATTCTAAAATGTAAGAAAATTATTACATGTGGTAGTATTAGAAAGGATGCTACTGTTGATGCACATGCACGACAATGCTGCTTTCCACAGTACATAGATTTTTCATTCCTTTGACCATTTAATTATCTTTCTTTTTCACTCACTTTTTGGCCATGTTCAACTTCTGGTGGAACTTGTTTATACTATTTCTGCTTCATGGTTGCTCCATGTCGAATTATATATTTTAATGCTGGATATAAATGTAAAACTTCTCATATCCTGCAGATATCCCTATGTTTACGTATTCATTGAATGATCATACATGTAAAACTTGATCTAATTCTTCCTCATAATTTTACAAATTCTGCCTCATAATTTTACAAATTCTGATACTAATTCTTTTTATGTCAAAGATGATATTTTATCTAAATCATGTCATTGGGGCACATTTTCTTTTTTCTAAATTGTTGTTAGTGAGCACCTACTGAATTATTGACATTGGCCTTTTTTCATAATCTAGTACTCCTAGTAGAACAAATATAAAAATATTGCTTTTTTTTTTGGTTTCCCACATGGTGTTCGATGCCAACCGCATCGACTAATCACGCTCGGGCACTGTTGGACCCCATATGGGGTAAAAATGTTGCTTTAACTATTGATATTATGTTGTCTTATTGATTAAATCACTTTGAAACTATTTCTACGAAATTGTTATTTCGGATGCTCCAATCCCCTTGGGGAACTTCTTCCATCTATGTAGCAACTATTACTTGAGTCTTGAATCCTTGTTTTTGGTCTATTACATAGTGATTGCATTTTCTTTTGTGAAAGCTTTGTGATTAGATCCCACATAGTCTTGTAGAGTTACTTAGTGGGGAGTAATATAAATATGGGTAGAGAAATATTGTAAGCTCATTCAGTACATTTGTCTTGGTTTAGAAACTCATTTGAGTTCTTGGAGAGTCCAACCTCTTGAATGCTATGAGATTGCTTGTTCTGTGGTTCAGTTTAGCAATATATCTTCTCTCTCTCAATTCTATCGGTCTTATCTTTTCTTTGTTAGTTTAGTTCTGTTAAACTTTAGGGCTCTATCATTGGAATCAGAGCACATTTTCAAACATGGAAGCTTGATTAGATCGAATGGAAGCTCGATTAGATAAAATTAAAGTGGAGCTGAAGAAGAATTCAACCATTGAAGTGTCGATTAGGGAGCTTACATCTAAGATGCGGCGTGCGTTTAGAGGTTTGAATTAGAGGCTTGACGAACTTCTTCGTCATCGCGGGATCGAATCAACCGACATCTAGCGATGTTTGATTCAAACCTCTAAACGCACACCGCATCTCAGATGTAAGCTCCCTAATCAATACTTCAATGGCTGAATTCTTCTTCAGCTCCGCTTTAATTTTATCTAATTGAGCTTCCATTCGATCTAATCGAGCTTCCATGTTTGACAGTGTGCTCTGATACCAATGATAGAGCCATAAAGTTTAATAGAATTGACTAACAAAGAAAAGATAAGACCGAGAGAATTGAGAGAGAAGCAGATATATTGCTGAACTGAACCACAAAACAACAAAAGCAATCCCACAACATTCAAGTGGCTGGATTTTCCAAGAACTCAAATGAGTTTCTAAATCAAGACAAATGTACTGAATGAGCTTACAATATTTCTCTACCCATATTTATATTACTCCCCATTAACTAACTCTACAAGACTCTATGTGGGATCTTATCACTTTGTTATAGTCTTCTACATTTTGCAAACCACTCTTGGCTGTAGTAGTCCAGCACTTCGGTAGCTTTCTTCTTCAATAGTTGACTAGCCAAAAGTACTTGGAAGTTGCAACTGATCTTTTTACTCTTGCAAGTGCTCTCTGTACTCTTCTCCAATATAATTCCTGCTCTAATTTGTGGCACTCGTTAGTCATATGTAGTATAAAATAAGTTTCCCCTGATTCCCTGAAGGATTGAAGGGCTTGCACTTCTTGTAGGAGTTTGTACTTGCTATCTATTTCTCTTGTGCCATATGCATGTATCATTTATATTCCTTTTCACGTTAATAATGTTCAACTTGGAAGATCCTCTTGGTTTTGGACTTGTTTTAACATAGCTGCAAATGAAGGTCCTCAATTCCCATTTCTACCAATCACAGGACATTTTAGGTCTTGGAGATATCTAATTCAACTTCTTTGGTTATCTGCTGCCTTATATTTCTTATTTATACACCTACATCTGTCCACTTTTGTGGACAACATATTTAATTTATTTGTCTAATACTGACTGTAACGTGCCATGAACTTGTGGTACATTATTGAGTCTATCCTCATTCAACTATTGTTTGCCAATTCCTAATCCAGTCATTAAGTGAAAAACGAAAATTCTTGAAAGCCACCAACCATCCTAAGCAGTCTATCCTCATTCAACCATTGACATTTTTATTTCAAGCCTGCTTGCAATCCTTGACATCATGCTTTTAGCTGGCTGTAACTGCTTTGTACCTGGCCTTCCATTGATTGTAGGATTATTGTTTTCCCTTGGCTATTTCATAACTCATCTGCAGTCGTCTCACTGAGGGCCTAGGCAACAACCTTTAGTTTCTGGTGTAGCTGTGTTGATCTGTTTGAAAATTAAGCAATCCCTTTCATCTGAGGATAGGCAAATAACAGCTTATGATCTCTCTCAAAAGTTTTTAGGTCATAGGCACATGTTTAGCCTGAGCATTCAAACCTAATGATCTGTCACTTATCCTCTCTTTCAGATAGGTACCTGTTAGTAGGGATGGCTGTTCCTTATGATAGAAAGCATTTTATTTGCTTTTGTTTGTTTTATTCTCTGCTCTCCTGTTCAAAAGCATTTTTTTTTTTTTTATTTTGAGACAACAGCATACTGATTGATGCCCTTTTGGACTTATGTTAATCTTGTATGCAAAACAGTGAGTACATTATGTAGCAGGACTGGCATTGAAATTGGCCTGTTGAATGAGTTATGCAATGTAATTAACTGACATCACATGACAAAAAACTGGGGTTGCCAATTGAGATGCTGCTGATTACTGGTTGTTTGCTTTAAAATTTGCACTTTTGGGTTGTTGAATTTTTCCGACTTGCGGTCCGTTAGCCGCAAGCGGCCACCTGTGGCACTTCTCCGCGAGCCATTGATTTCCCCAGCACCGATATTGTCCCCATCTTAACCACCCTTCATCTTTTAGGTGTGGGGTTTTATCTCAAAAGGCCTCGGTACTATTAGAGGGGAGACAATCACTTATATACTTCATTTATAAGTTTCACTTATCCGATGTGGGACTATTATTTCGGTCCACACATCTCAACATGGGTTGAGTGTGTCAATCCCAATTTTGGGATGTTGCTCGAGAGCTGCTTCATAAGGTTTATTTATTCTTTCAACGCAATCAACAAACGAAAATTTGATGACATTTGAATCAATAATGTGAGCATCTTATGATGGACTACTGCTTTTTTTAGTGAATGATTTTATTAACTTATTTAGCCTTATGGACGCTTAATAATTGTTTGCTGCAATGTTCAATGTTTTGGCAGGTTTAAACTTTGGGTTAAAACACTATATTCAACAGGTTGAAATTCTTGTTGAGTAATTTCGGATCTGTCTGCTGATGAAAGATGGCCAGAAATATTTTGAAGGATAGTTATTGATAATGTAATTTTTTTTTATTTTTTATTTTTATTTTTTATTTCGAGTATGATTGAAATGTAATTTATACAATATATATCAGGTAAACTTATTGAAGCTTTTGTTTCAGCATATTATATTTCAAGTTGATCTCTATCTAGTATTTTATTACTTACCTTTCAATTTACTTGCTTGTATTGCATTTTAATGATGTTATTTAATTTCGAGGTTTGGTAGCTGTTATCTTCTTGTTGATAACAAATCAACAACTCAGTTGTGATTGCTGTGGGAACAAAACAACGCAGGAACGATACGGATACTGCTTCTTTCTATATCTTATACTTTCTGCTTTATTTAAATTACTTCTTTGGTATTTAAAAAAAATTACTTCTTTGGTTGTCTAATGAAAAAAAAAATTGTTTCTCTGAGTCTTGTTTTAGTTGAACATCCACTAGATTTGGTTGTATAATGTTATTTTATGACTCAAGTATATGAGGTTGTCCGAGAAGTATTAGTCTTTTACCTGCCAATTGTATATGTATACTTATTTATTTATACAGTTTAATCTTGTGTTCTACCATCAACTTTACTATCAACTTGAAATTGTTTTGCTGCATTGGTTATTAATCAAAATAGTTAACTTGGTTCTTTCCTTGGAAAAAGAAACTTTATTCTCTTTGATTTTAGTGGAAAACTCCTTGTTTTTCAGGGTTATTACTCATCAGAAACAAGTTTCCAATATCTATTAGTATTTAACTAAATATAAATATATGTTTTTTTTTAATTGCTTAGGATGATCTAGGCCGTGCAAAACTAAGCACATCAATAAGAGACTGAACTAAGAACAATTAGGATTAATGTATCAATTTGCCAAGGTGAATGATTTTATGTCTCGTCTTATTTTGTTGAATGCATTGAGATTTATTCATGATTAATGAAATTTTAAAAAAAAAAAAAAAGGTTGAGTCTATTCAGAGCTTGTTACTTTGTTGTAATTCACTTTTTTGCATTTTATTTTTGTTATACAATAGTTAAAATTAAGAAAAATAAGAGGATTGAAGGATGTTGGAAGTGAAGATGAAGGTAATTTTTAGGAGTGTTAGAAAAGTAAGTTTTGAAGTGAAGTAAATGAATTAAGAGAGTACATTTAATAAAGAGGCCGGCTATGTGCACCCCAGTCGTTACTCAGGGCACCCCATTTACAAAGGCACCCATCAAATTTCTCAGGGCACCCCTGAGTTGGACGAAAATGCCCTTCTTCATCAATATAAGGCACTCCACCACCAAATCTTCTTTCACACTCCTTCTCATCACAAATCGACACCTCAATCTACCAAATCTCCTCATTTTCTTACTCGTTTGCCCCTCAATTTGTTGTTTTTTAGGGTCGGGTGAGTGTTTGCGGTGTTTGTGAGGTGAGGGTTTGAATGATGACTTGTGGTAGATGGCTGATGTTGAATCGTATAGGGTTCGAGGATGTTTTTCGTTGAGTTTGTTGTTCCTTTATCTTGTGTTGTTGTTGTCTTTCATGGGAATGTACCCATCACCGAGTTCAACCACAATCCCGTAATGTTCGGCACAGGGCCGAGACTATTGAGTAAGTCTCGGAACTACATGAACGAGACTCTGCAGCACATCTCGGTACTAAGTAACCGATCGAACAAGTAACTTAATTCACAATGGGTTCGGTTATCAAAGAGACCGAGACATAAGAGGATGTCTCGGTTGTTGATAACCGAAACATCCTCTTATGTCTCATCCCGTGTAAATCCGATCGAACAAGTTACCCATTTCACAATGGGTTCTTAGAAATGAGACCGAGACATAAGAGGATGTCTCGGTTGTTGGCAACCGAGACATCCTCTTATGTCTCGGTCTGTGCGTCCGACACTTCATTTCAAAATGCGGGAAGTTCTAAACTCAAAAAGTCAAAGCAAGTCTTGAATTAGGGGCTTTATAGCTGAAAGTAATTGAGTCTAGACTTAACAGATTTGACTGGCAGATGGTACGATGAAGTGCACATGGCCGGCCTCTTAATAAAAAGTCTTGAAAAAAAAGTAATTGAGTCTAGACTCAACAGATTTGACTGGCAGATGGTACCAAAAAAAAAATAACCAAGGAACTACCTTCCCAAAGAGAAAACAGAAAACAACACAACAAGACGCCGAGAAAGCTCTCATTTTTTATGTTGTCATCCGTTCGTTGGCGCCTCCACGTCTTGTGGTAATAATTCAGGAGACAGTAAATGCTGGCTGTGCTGGCACGCCCACGCTGAGCTGTCCTTCTTAGCCTTTTATTATTTTTTAATTACTCAACAATTCCTTCTTCTTCACTTCTTCTCCTCTCTCTCTCTCTCTCTCTCTCTCTCTCAGTCTCTTCTTCCATGGCTTCCTCCGCTCCCACTCCGGCCACAGGTGCGTTCCCTCTCAATTGCTCCGCCAAAACCCTAGCTTCCGTCGATTCTCTCATTGTGATCTCAATTTCGCTCTTTTGTGGCATCAGATGCCGTGCAGGTGCTCGTCAATTCTCTCGGTGACGACTCCTCCGTCGTTAGGGATTCCGCCATCGCCGCCATCGAAGACGTCGCCGCACTGTAACATTGGAGTTCTTCGATTTCTGTTTCGTTTTTTTGGTTGTGGATTGTTGGTTTTTTGATGAATTTGGTGATGGTGTAGGAACCCTCTCTTGGTGCTTGACTGTTGCTTCGCTGTTTCGCGGGGAGGGCGTCGGGTATGGATGAATTTTATACGAATTGAGTCAATTGAGTTGAGTTGAATTGAATTGAATTGAATTGATTGAATCCTGCTTAGTTAGTTGCTTCTGTTGTGAGTTTTTGGGTTTGTTGTGAATGCTGCAGCGTTTTGCGAACATGGCGGGCGTGTTTCAGGTGATGGCGACCGCGGTTCGGTCTTTGGACAAGAAAGACGTTGATCCTGTTTTACTGGGAAAGCTTGCTAAGATCGCCACTGCTGAGATGATTTCTTCAAAGGTGATATTTCTAATGAATGCCCTGTTTATATCTTATTAGGTTATTGTTTCGCTAATTATGTAATGGGTTAGCACAATTTTGTAAAATGTACGCCATTGCCGCAAATGAGGGAAAAGAGCTAACTTTTTGGAAGTATGATTATTGATCGGATTAGCAAATGCTCTTGTGAAAGTAATCAGCTCAAAGAAAATTTGTGGTCTGTTTCTTGTGAAAAACTGGGCTTAAAGGTTTCAACATAATTTAGTCAGGAAATGACATTACTTCACGATTTCTTACATTATACTCTTACAGTCTAACTTAAACATAAAAAATCCTTTTAGCAAGACAACATCGTAGCCGATAACAATGTTATGAATTCCATAGTGTTGGTTTGGACATCTCCAAAGACGGCCTATAAATGCCCTCACTAGAAAACTTTACTCAATAGAAATTGAAGAAACTCGACGAGGTAGGGGTAGACTGAAGCTATCTTGAGAGACATTAATTAAGAGTGATTTAAGTGATTTGGAAAGCACACCCTCAATTGCACTAATCGAACACAATTGAAGAGTTTGATCCATGTAGCCGACCCCAACTAATTTGGGATTGAGGCTATGTTGTTTTTGTATTCCATAGTGTTGGTTGTGTATTCAAATATATTTGAACTTACCTCCAAAAGGAACCCCTTAATTTTGTTGCAGCATTTTAGGGTATTTGTATGTACTTTAATTATGAGATTTTCAGTGTAAAATCACTGATAATCATTCTCTCCAACTTTTTTCCTGTACCCTTCCTCTTTCTCCCTATTTTTTTTATTTGAGGAACCATTCTCTCTTTCTAGCCAGTGAGTTATTGAACTGAAATTAGAAAAATGATTGGATGACCACTTTTGACACACGGTTGTTGGTGTCCCTTGATGTTTGTATGCACACAAATCAATGTGTATCTAAAGGACACCATTAACTGTGCCAAATGTGGCCTTTTACTACATGAAGTATTAAGATTTGATTTCTTGGCCACAGATTGTTTGTTTTGTACCGCTCCAAAAAAACATTTTTTTTTTCTATATAATTTTCTCTTATATACCTCTTGTTTAGGAACTTAACACCGATTGGCAAAGAGCTGCAACTCGCCTGCTTGTATCTATAGGTGCTCATTTGCCTGATCTGGTAAGCAATGATTACTTTACAATTTAGTAAATCACAAGTTATCTACTTTTATCTTTTAGATACATATTTCTGTGATTCATGTATCTTAAATTGTCCTCATTAAGCATTTCATCAGATATCTTCACTTTAATCCTTACAGATGATGGAGGAGATTTTCCTTCACCTGAGACCTAATTCTGCCCTACTGGCCATGGTTCAAATCCTAGCAGACTTCGCTGCAGTTGAAGGTTTCGAAGAAGAATAGTGTTTTTTTTCCTCTTGTTGAGTTAGTGTTGAGCTGGTAGCTTGAACTAAAGACTGCCACATACTTTGTTTGAAATGAAGCATTGCAGTTCACTCCACGTCTTAAGGGTGTTCTTTCTCGAGTTTTGCCTATTGTTGGAAATGTGAAGGATGTTCAGCGGCCTATCTTTGCTAACGGTAAAGTATGCGTGCAATTTACAAATTATTGATAGTATACTATGATTTTTATTTTAATCAGGAAACCTGGTGTTGTTTTCTTGGTGCTGATGACGAGCTAATAGGAAAATCAGATTTTTTTCTTTCTGGCATTTAAAACTTTTCCCCATAATGTTATGTATTACGAAAGTTATTTTCAAAGCTTGGTTCATTTCAGCTTTCAAATACTGGTGTGAGGCTGTTTGGCAGTATCGCATTGATTATCCAACTCATACACTTCTTGATAGTGATGTCATGTAAGCTGAACTGTGGCATGCCTTATTGTTTGTGCTTTGTACAACTGATGTTCTCTCTGTCTAAAATAAAGAGGTTTATCTGTTGTAGGTCATTTTTAAATTCTGCCTTTGAACTGCTATTGAGGGTATGGGCTAGTTCCCGAGATTTGAAGGTTAGTTTCTGACTTACTGTTATTATGTATACTGTATCATATTTTGGTTTTCCTCTAGGATGAATTTTTATCAGTATTCTTACTGGTACTTACTTTGGGCATAATTAGAAATATGTTATCAGCACTTGGGTCTTCGTTTCATCACTATAGAATTTGCTTGTTCAACTATTTACAACTACATGCTAGCTTCAAATTTTAATTTTATTTTACCTTACCTATCCTTACATACGATCCTATCTCAACTTTATCTTACTTTCCCAACTTCCCTTTTCGCTTCATATGCTCTACTCGTTCCCTTTCTCTCAAAGGAATATTCCTTTTCGGCCTTGCCTCCGAGGGTTGGGATCAAGGGCTTTATTTGTAACCGAGTGGAATTTGCTTGTTGGTATCTGCTACCGTGTTGGCACATGCAATAATGCTTTGCTACAGTTTGTCTTTACTCTATTGCTACTAGACTGTAGACATTAGGTATCGTTTTTTTTTGTCACACCATTATGAAATCAGTAATGATTAATTTCGTGGTAGGATCGTAAGACTGTTAACTATTTTATAATGAAATTATGTGGACCGCAAATAAGACTCAAATTTAAGTTCTCCTTTTCCTTGTTTGTTTTGGACAAAATGTAGTATCAACTATCAAGTCCCTAATTAGGCTGAATGCCAATCTTTGCATTGCTTTTCATAGAGAACTTTCTATTTTTGTCTGTGATAATATGGAACTTGTTGGATAAATAAACCTCTTATACAATTTTTTCTTCAAACAAATGTCATCACCAACCAATATAAAAACTGAATTTCATTCTGATGATTTTGAAGGTCATAGTGTTTAGCTAATAAATGTGGGCAGTTGTATTCCTTGTATAAGATAATTGTCCCGTGGACTTCAAGTGTTGGATTCTTAAGTTCTTTTTAGGCCATGCTATTTGACTGAAGTATGTCTGATGCATTTGGAATAATTTTGGTTAGCCCTCTCGAGTTCTTCAATGATGAAGCTTACAAATAGAATTGATGACAGAATTGAGTATGACTAGGGAAGTTTCTCTGTTGACGATTTTTTTATCGAAAGAGTTTTTGATCTGTCTGGACAAAGGATTGTCTCTTCTTAGTTTTCTTTTGGAGCTTTGAATGATTGGCTAGTCTTCATGTGCGATGGTCACGCTTTGAATCAAGTCCCACTTTATTTCCTAGTTATCATAATTCAATTGTCAATCCCTCCAGCTTGCAATTTGTTTGTTTGTTTGTTTATTTTATTTTATTTTGTTTTTATTTTTATTTTTTGTGGAAATATGCTTTACCATTGTTATGTGAGAGATTTTGCACACGAAAAACATTATTTGTGAGACTAGGCAGCTGAACAATGACAAATTTGAAAGAAGGTATTTCATGTTTTTATTGCCTTTCACCCTAACCCCCACATCACAAACACACAAAATGCTCCTCGTATATAATTGCTTTTTTTGATCATAATGAATGCATGAAAAACCTAGATATAACATACTGTGGAGTGGGGACATCGATATCTATATAACTGTTAAGTGGTTTTATGTTTTTCAAAATTGGATAAGTTACTTTCAGATTTGAGCAGGCATCACTGCTATCTTCCTTGATTACGAGAATAGTGTCGACGAATGTTAAGTGTGCTGGCTTTGGCTTTTTGTAATAGGTACGTGTCGCTTCGGTGGAGGCACTAGGGCAGATGTTTGGTCTTGTTAGTAGGGTGCAGCTGAAGGGAGCTATACCACGGATAGTGCCTACCATATTAGACTTGTAAGGGGATTTCTTGATAAATGTTCTTTGCATGTTACTGATAGTTGGTGTCTCATTTTTTTCAATTGTACACATAACTTTACTTGTGTTATGCAGGTACAAGAAAGATCAAGAAATATCCTTTGTTGCTACTCATAGTTTACTAAATCTCCTAAATGCCTCTTTGTTATCAGAGACTGGTCCTCCATTACTTGAGTTTGAGGTACAATCATCTTAGCCAATTCATTCCATTAGCCTCTTTTTTAAAAGAAATTTCTTTTATAAGAATATTTCTGAAATAAGATATTGTAAAAAGTTGATAAGGAATCTTAAAAGGTGAGATGAATGTTTATAATATTAAATCCCTATTTAATTAGAAGGTTCAGATTAGTTTGATCTTATATTTTTTTTTTGACAATATTAGTTTGATCTTTATACATGATTGATAATATTTACATTTGAGTTAGTTAAAGCCTGCAATCCTGTGAATCAGTGTTTTGACATATAAGCTTCTATGGAATTGATTAAAGAAAAGTTGATGTGCTGAAACTTGAAAGATTGGTTATTGATTGTTTTCATCAATAAATAGGTTTCTTTTTTCAAACCAACAGAGCTGTTAGGACATGTGGTCTATTTTGATTGGCATCAACAAGTTGATTGTTTGAAGATATGACTTTTGATGCCATTCTAGGATAATAGTACTCACTACTCAGTTTGAAATTTTGGTATGGTTTGAGAAATGAAGAAGACGGCCTCCTACTATATTTAATGGGGTGGTTCTGATTGGGTTTATAGCTAACTGCTTTGTTTGTTTTTGCGTGGATTCTATATAATACAGCTAAGTAATCGTCCCTTCGTTGCGGCCATAAGATATTGGCGACAATGGCTTTTATCCTCTTGAAATGGGTAGAGTTAGTTTGCAACAATAGCGATATTTTAATTGTTGGATATTTGGAGGTTTTTACTTGATTGAGATGACTTTGTATATTAGCATGGTAGTACAAGGCTCATCTTTTATGGGTCGCTTCACAAAATAGTTATGAAGAAATATTTAATATGGTTTTGGTGTGTTCATCTTCTTGGTGGACTTTGATTAAATCACTCAAAATAGGTTTTTAGCTTTAGGAGTTTACTCTAGTCTGATAGGGTAGAAGATAGATAAAGTTGAAATTGGGGAGTATCTATCCATAAATATGGTCTTATTTTCACCAAGGGTTGTTGGCTTGGGTGGTCATTACCTGAAGTCTTAAGTCTTAAGTCTTGCTGATGGAACAAATGATTGTTGGGGGAGCTTTCCCCCCTTGTGGAACCTTACTTAGCTATACTTGGTATTTGTCGGGGCCAATTGTAACTATCAGATACTTGGGGGTCAAGGGCCCAAAAAATGTTTTTATTTATTTTTTATTTTTTTAGGTAAATGATTTTATGAGTATCTTTAATTCCAATGACACAAGGCCTTAAGGTGAAAGGGGTCGAATTACTGTAGTAGCAAAATTCGTTCTTTAAATGCATAGGTTGACACTTGACACTAACAATTGATTTTTCCATTGATAATTTTTTGAAAAGGTTCAAGTGTATCACTGTAACTCTTCATATGTTTTTTTTGTTAATCTGAATTATCACTATGAACATTTGCTAAATCTGTGAGAGAAAAATGTACTGCATGGAATTGCTGTTGATTTATGTTGTACTTTGATTTCCTTCCTTAAGAATGTGTGAAGTTGACCTCTCTATGGTTATTGACAGTTGAAATGTATTTTTGTTAATCTCATGTTAATTCACAGGAACTCACAATTGTTTTGTCCACTCTCCTTCCTGTGGTATCCATTCATGACAGCAAAGGCCATTCAAACTTCTCTGTGGGTCTTAAGGTGTTGTTATTGGACCTTTCCATTCATGGACGTGTTTATGGTTCTATTGAACTAATTGATCAGCTTCTTTACTTCATTTCTGTGCGCGCGTTTTTGTTCATTTTCAATGTTTCACTTTTTCCATATTTGCCATTGTTTGGTCCATTACATAATTCACAGCCTTTCATCTTATTATTTTATATGGAACAAAGTAATATTGTATTAATAAAGCAAGCTATGCAAAAACAGAGACCCTAAAATTTTCGTTTTATATCCTTAGATCAGTCAGCACAACCTCTCTACACACTCATATTAAAGCAGTATTAATATTTTCTAAAAATATGTGCCAATTTCTTATCCAATATGGCGTACTCTATGAATCTTTCTCGAACATATCCATTTATATGCCAAAAGTTGTGACGAATTGCAAACCTGTTCCCATTCTTGAACTTTATTTTCAAGTATTTGATTGTTTCTTTTTAACTTTAGTGACCAAAGGATGCACATTTTTCAATAAAACCTTTCTTCTTATTTTGACATCGGATTTAGTTGCCACTTATATTCTTGTGTGCCTTTGGGTGGCGGAGTGGCGCTTACAACACGAGGGTTTCTTCACATGAAGGGGGTCCCGTGTTCGAGTCCTTGTGTCAACAATAAAACCATATCTTGGTGGTTTCTCTTGGTCAATGGGTTTGGTGTGACCGACTTGACCCTATGGGATTAGTTGTACCCGAATGGTGCGAATACCCATAGTTATAAAAAAAAAAAAAAATTCTTGTGTGCCTGTATGCCCTATAGTATGTGCGGCCTTTTCTTTATTTTACTTGCCCTTTCATGCGTTGATTCACAAAGGATTGGAAGAAGTTATCATCTTTTTTCCGTTTTATTCAAGTTTTGTGATGTAAACCATGTAGTTGGTGGTTTTAATTTTTGATTTTCTTCTTGTCATGGCGTAATTTGTTGATGCGGCAGATGTATAACGAAGTACAGCATTGCTTCCTAACGGTTGGTTTAGTATACCATGAGGATCTTTTTGTCTTCCTCTTAAATGTGAGTATCAGAGTATATTGTCTCCTGAATATGTCATTTGTAGCAAATGAAGCATAATATGCTACTACTCTTAGCTAACCCAAAATGATAATTATGTTCTTCTTTTAGTACCCTTGTAAATTGAACAATTGAGTAAATTGGTTTTGCTATGCAATCAACCATGAACTTCTTTGAACTTACTATTTCTTTTTAATATTATATGTTATCAGAAGTGCAGGTTGAAGGAGGATTCTGTGACATATGGGGCTCTTTGTGTACTAAAGCATTTATTGCCGAGGTGTGTGCATGTCTTAGATGCAACGTGCGCTCTATTATTGTAGTTGTTCAATGGTAGATGATTCTTTCCCACTTTTTTCTTTGGAGGTTGTCTGAACCATGGCATGCTAAAATACCCTTATTGGTTGAAGCTGTTAAAATGCTGCTAGATGAGCAAGGCCTGTGTGTTCGCAAGGCACTTTCAGAGGTTAGCAAAGGGTCTTTGAATACTGTTTATTATTGCTAAGGCGTGTAGTCTTGAGTTTTTAATTTGCTCTGGGCATTGATTCAGATGTCTTAGAGTCGATAAATTAATGCTGGGTTAGAAGATTTTCTAGTTATATGGACATGGTAACAAGTGTTTAAACATTTTTCTAATTTTGGGCTGCTTCTCTTTTTATTGATTTTGAGAATAGATATTTGATCTTTGTTTAGTTAAATGATCCTTTTAAATATATTTAGTCAATTTATTTGATGTGGATGGATGCAAAGTTAACCTGATTTTAAAGCGTTGCATCATTGTTGATTAGAATAAGATAAGAGTCCAGCTAAGTGCACCCCAGAAAAGTCAAACTTAAAAACAAAGGTCCATCCTACTACAAAATGTCCCTTGTGCCACTCACTGTGATTAGTGCACCCCACTACAATTTCTAAGTGCACCTCACACACTTTCTTCTTTGTGACTTGTAGGCATCATCGAGTGGTTCGGCCTCGAGGGTTCAAATCTCTTAATAGTAGAGTCGGTTGGAGCCCACCAAACCTCTAGTTGGAGAGTTGGTCATAGCTTGCCTAATCTTTAATTGGAGTGTTGGTCGGAACCCACCGAACCTTTAGGTCAGCAGTTGCCAACTAAATCTCACCAAATTGGTTCGGTTGGACAACACCGAGCCTAGTGAATAAGTCTCAGCTACATGTCGCCGAACCTAATATAGATGTCTCGACCAAGGTTTTGGGGTTGGGTGCTTCTATTCGGATGAAAGGGTGTTTTGGTAAAAATGTGGGGTGCACTTAGAAATTGAAATTTGAATTTGGGGTGCCACGCAAAATGGGGTGCACTTACTAAAAGGTAGGGTGCACTTAGCCGAACTCTAAGATAATGGTATATTGATTAGTTTCACTAAAAAAATCTCAGATATGAAATAAATTACATTAAAAGAAGATGTTAACCATGAAATTTTAGGATTGAAAAATTTAACTTTGCTACGACTTGGCTCACTTGTAATTTGAAAGTAATTGAGGGAAGTCTAATTGGGCATATGAAAGGTTTGCAGAACTTCTTCTTCCAAGTGCTAAGGGTGCTTTCAAGATCCAAATTTTTTCAAGGCACATCAAAGAAGCATGTCGTTTATAATGTTTCTTTTCTTTACTCTCTTTTTATGCCTATAAACATATTTTAAGTTCAGTTATGATGTTTTCAAAAAACAAAATTCAGTTTTGATGATTTTGGCACTTCTAGGTAACATTTTTTCTATCTTGATATTTGCTATAAATAAGAATTCATTCCTTGTACTTTACTAAATATTTTCTTAGTTTTGAATTATATATTGTACTTTTATTCTGCAGGAGTTTCTTTTAACCAAGTGACATTAGTTGTATTATTTCTTACGAGTTAGCATTGAGAATTTGCAAAGCATCTCCATTTTCCTTCCCTTCGGCATAATTTTTTTTGAAATCTTTTTTGGCATGTAATTCTTAATTTGGTGTTTCAAAAAACCCAAATAATTTGGGGAAGTTCAAAGAATTTAATACCAACTATGGAAGTATAAAAGTTAGTCCAAGTAATTGGACGGTTATTTCACTAGAAATCATCGGAATCCTTTGAGTTTAAGACTTGGTTGATCTTCATTGTCCTTAAACCTGGTTAAATTTTGATTAAATGGTAGGTCGCTATGCCTTCTTGGAAAAGCATTAGGTGAGAGCTTGATCATAATTCTTAGAAAGTGATGCAGCAGAAGCATTCTATATTGATTGTTAATGCACGAACAATCCAATTAAGGCCAAGAGAACACAATGTCTCAAAAATCAGTTTTAAACCATCAACTCCTTTTTACATAATGTCAAAACCTTTATATAGGTTTCAAAACTATGAAATAAAAAAAATTCCATCCGGTAAAAAATGTAAGACTTTTTGCTTAAAACACACATATTAAGAAAGCATTAATTGTGAGTTTAAATTACATTATTACCCACATTTAATTCTTTATTTCATTCAATGAAAGAAAGACAAGTGTTTAATTATAATTAAATGTTTGAGTTAAAAGAGGGGTAAAATAGGTATAAGAGGTACAAAGTTCTCTTGAATTATGAAAACGTCTTATATTTTTTGAAGCCAAAAAATCCCAAAACGTCATATATTTTTGATTGGAGGGAGTAAAACATATACCACGAACCTAACAAATATAGACTTTCTAAAAAAATTAAAACTCCTAATTATACTTGCACCTAGCTACACTTCTAAAAAAATTTCAAACTCCTAAATATAATTAAACGTCACCTAAACCCTAAAAATTATTAAATAAATTTCTAATATAATTAACTCTTTTACCATATCAGAAGTCAAAAAAATAAAAAATTAATCAAATGAACAACCAAAATCCAATGTGATAATTTGAAGTGGCTATGTGGCACGCTCACGTTCTTCATTCTTCATCATAAAGGAACTTAATGTAGGATAGCTATGTTAATTCATATAATTTACTGGCCCAACTGTCAAAGAAATTGGTATGGGACAGATCATAATAATCATTCACACTGTGTGAACTCCAAAGAGTTCAACTGGTTGTTACAATATCTTTTCTCTGGGAAAGCATTAGTGCTGGGTTTTGATGTTCAATCTTATGTTTTTATTTTTAGGTCTTCTTACTCTTAAAAAATGATCCATTAAATCTTCTCCCGATCTTTATGTATCTACCATTACTAATACTGTTTACCATTGTATATGCTACCATATATTTATTAGCATCTGAATCTTAAAATATTGCGTGTCTTACTAACAAATTAATACTGCTTTTGTGCTTTTCTGTTTTCAGTTAATTGTGGTTATGGCTTCACATTGTTATTTGGTTGGTCCTTCTGGAGAGTTATTTGTGGAATATCTTGTGCGTCATTGTGCAATATCAGATGAAGAGCTTGAAAGTGCCAAGGAAAAGGAAACCTTATGGGCAAGTTTTTCTTCTTTTTTCCTTTTTAGTTTATCAGATTGGGTGTCAAGAAAAAACTTGCA
The DNA here is from genome assembly GCA_039657345.1 of Stephania japonica. Classification (NCBI taxonomy): domain Eukaryota; kingdom Viridiplantae; phylum Streptophyta; class Magnoliopsida; order Ranunculales; family Menispermaceae; genus Stephania; species Stephania japonica. The sequence goes on along the minus strand of CM077560.1, from coordinate 42,489,915 downwards.
TTTTTGGATGATGCCTGTGCGATCTAATCTGATTTTTTCTCAGGTGAGGACTGGTTTTCCTACTGAGTTGAGAGCAATTTGCAGAAAGGGTCTTCTTTTGCTGACCATTACGATTCCTGAAATGGAGGTAATTTAACCTTTTGATGTCTAGGATGCATTCTTTTTCATGTACTTAACTTTGAATCAAATTCGTAGCTTTTCCTATGTAATGGATCATTTTTTCTTTGCAAAACTTTTGCAGCCCATTCTTTGGCCCTTTCTTCTGAAGATGATTATACCAAGGACATATACAGGTGCTGTTTCCACGGTAAGAGGACATTAAATGCTCTTTTTCTTCTTCCATACAGAATTTGGTGCTGGTTTAGAATTTAAAATCTTGCTCTTTGAACTACTGGTATGGTGATCCTAATGCAATCTCGTGGTGTTTGGAGGAGGGAGCAATGAATGTGTTCAATATGACAACATTCTATGCTATTGAACATAATGCGAAAAGGTTGTGTGGGGGAAAGTACGTCGTCGTTAAATAACGTGCTATTACCAATCTGTTCTCTTTTCCATAGGTTTGCAGATGCATCTCCGAATTATGCAGGCGTAGATCATCTTATGTTTCTTCTCTGCTTAGTGATTATAAAACTCGATCTGATCTTCCCAAGCCAGAGGTTAAAGCTCTGTTTCCATTTTTGGTTGTATTTTTTTCCTTGTAATATAGTGTTGAATCCTATTCGTGAATCATCTCTGAGTTCACATCATTGCAGGAGATATTTGCACGGTTGGTGGTGCTTTTGCATGATCCTCTTGCCGAAGGCCAGTTGGCAACACAGATCTTGACGGTCGATTTTTTTTTTCTTTTTATAGCCTCGACAAGTTTACATATGCTTTGATTTATGACATTCTGGAAGCTGATTGCTTGAAATCTGGACATGCCTTGTATAGCTGTAGAAATTTTCATCCTATTATAATAATATCAACTGTAAAAGTTAAGGACTTTACAAGACAGTAAAACATGTATGAACTCTAGCAGGTGTTTTTTTTTCTTTCTTTTTTAAAAATTAAAAAAAAAATCTTGTTAATGCTCATCAATAGTGTTATAACTTCTACCCATTGGTCTCCAGAAAGAGCAAAATAAAAAGGGAAAGAGAAAGAATAGAAAAACATGATAAGAACAATATGTAGTCTTTTTCTGTTTATGTGGGTCTCTCACATTTCTTCTTAACTGATTGTTTATATTATTTGAGTTTGAAGTAATTGGAAGTGTAGTTAACTGAATATTCTTCAATTCACATCCTAAAAGTAAGAGGAAAAAAATAAAATGGAAAAGAAACAACGTAGAAACAAAGAGAAGAGAAAGAAAGAAGTATAAAGTGCTCTATGATTTTGTCGTAACTTTGAGATTGGTGACCTGAATTCTGTTTCATGTTTTGCCAGTTTATCTCATCTCTATGTACATGTTCTTGAGCTATCTAATATAGTTGCATGATCTTTATCTTTGTGCTCCTTTTTCCTGTTTGTACATGTTGAAATGCTGGTGCTTCATACTTACTCCCGTGCAAGCTTTGCCGTTAAATGATTTCTTTTTTTGAGAGGAACTATCAATATTTTTCTTTTTTCTCATGCAGGTCTTCTGTTATCTTGGATCTCTGTTTCCAAAAAATATTATTTTATTTTGGCAAGATGAGGTATGCAACAAGAATGTATATATTGGTGAGAGTGAGACCCAGTACGTTGTCTACTCCACATATACAACATATAAATGTTGAAATTGATTTTTGACAGTTTTATCTGATCTTGAAGCCAGTTGTTCCTTAACAACTTTGATGCCATTGTAGAAGCCAAGTTCAAATCTATGAATTGCATGTTTCATGATTGTATTAGCCTATTAGGAGAGAACACGTTTTTCACAATGATTGGGTTCAAATATTTTTGAATTTCATAATGAGTTGTAAGAAAACTGAGTTAAGGTTCTGCATTCTTTTGCTCATTTTTTCACTCTTTATTTTTGCCTAAAATTAGTCTTGTGACCTAAGGAACATTAAATTAGTGTCAAAGGGGATCTCAAAGTCGGAATCTGGGAAATAAAAAATAGTAAAATCATATAATGCTTCTGACCAAACAAGTTTTGTGATGGGTGTGAGAGTATATTTGGTGACTCTCCTCATAAGGAAAATATATTAGTAGCCAAAGATTGTTCTTGTTTTAAACAATCATGAAATCAGATGCAAAACTTTTGCTTTTTGTTCGTTAGGTCTTGCAAAGGCTATGCCATCTTGCCTAGGGATTTTCATGTCAAAGCAATTTTCTATTACTTTTTATCGATTAGGTCTTGCAAAGGTTATGGCATCTTGACTTTATTATAAATATCAGATGCAGAACTTTTGCTTTGTCCATGCCTATTGTCAAGGAACACTTGCATTTGGCACTGTGGTTATTTCTTTTGCCAGCACTGTAACTGACAATCATCATGCGTATCTTTTTTTCTGTTTTATTATGTCCATCTAGATTCTAGTTCATAATATTCCCTTTACTGCTGGAACTTCATGTTTTATATTTTGATTTTGTGTAGCATTATGTTTTAAGATTAATTTATGCTTGTCTATATATTCATTATGTCATACACATTACTAATTCATCTGTTATTTTACGGCATAGCAAAATGGTAATGCTTGAGAAATCTTATCCAATTCTTGTTTTGGTAAGCTCTAGATTCCAAAAATGAAAGCATATATCAGTGATCCTGAAGATCTAAAGCAAGACCCTTCTTACCAAGAAACATGGGATGACATGATTATAAATGTAAGGTTGAAACTCTCTCAACTTCTTCTTTAAATATTTATATTAGTAAGTAGATTTTGTTTTTTGCTAATTGGAATTTTGGGGGTCTATTTTTGTGCATGAGTTTACGTGCATTTATATTGGGATTGTGGCTCTTTTCTTCTTTTGTAGTTTGTTATCTCTTGTTTATGACTAAATTTACCTTCCTTTTTTATTTTTCTGTAAATCCCTATTAATCCAAAATCATTTTCGTACCAATAAATTATTTGAATATAATTATGTAAATATGTAGATTGAGCTCACCCTCCCCTTTTTTATGTATAAGTGGCTAGGATTGCAAGGTGTCATCTTATCTTAGGATTGCAAGGTGCCAAGGCGATATTGAGGCGGCTTCCTTGACCTAGCTAGGAGAGATGCAGCCTAGGCTATAAAACATTATTTGGAATATCTTGAATAATTAATCATTTATTTATATGTTAATATGCAACACTAATTATCCGTTAATCGTTGTGAGTTATGTTCAGCATATCTTTATAGAATGTTAATGAGTCTTTAGGTCTTTATGTAACACTTATTGCGTTAAAGTTTTGTTGGGTAGTTATTCTATCAAAAAACTTAATTGCCTCAAATACCAAGCCGATGCCTAGTCAACCGCTAGATGAAGCCTTGCTATTACTAATAAGTGCTTTCTTCAAATACCCAATGCATTTTTGTATGTTGCATGAGGCTATTTCCCAATGCAATTTTTATATTCCATTGTTCATCAAATCATTAAATTAATCATATAAATGGTTAATTACTTATCAGGAAATCTTAGATAGCTTTCATTCTCAAATCAACAAACTCAACGAGAAAATAGGAGTTAGGATAGTTTATTAAATTGTGCAACTTTACTTTTGATTCCCATGGAGTTCTTCACCAATATAGGTCTTGGAGACTTTCAGTTCTTTAGTTTCTAGTGCATTTTCCAGCATATATATGGTCACACCATGGTCTCCTATTTCTTTACTGATTTTCTTTATCACTTGATTTGGCTCCTAAAACATTGAAGTTTGCTACAACCAGACGGTGAGTGGTTCTCCTGTTCTTGCTTTCTTTCGGCTTTCTTCTCCTTTGATTTGAAGAAAATTCTCAACTGTTTGCAAAGGATTCATTTTCTAATACCCTTATTCAAACCTCATGTAACTTATTGTTTTCTGTCATAACCTCTTCTTCCAACGCTATATATGAGTTTCTTGCATCATTGGTGCATTCCCTGTTGATGCTTTTCAACCACATTCAGTTACAGTATTGGTTGACAAAGAGCTTCCTGATGAAGACATGAAGAGTGGTTTCAGTTTTTGAAAATCCGCATTGTGTTTTCTTTTCTTTCAATCGAGTGAAGTGGAAGAGTTTGAGCCATGTAGCCGATCGCAACTAATTTAGGATTGAGGCTTTGTTGTTGTTGTTGTGTTTTCTTTGCTTAACTAGAAGTTCTTTTTTACATCCTTTAATCTATAACATATAGCATGAAGTTCTCACCGGTTTCATTAGTCATGGAACTATATAACCAGGCAGTAACCATGGCATTCCAGCTTTTGAACATCGCACCTTCCGTTGTTCTGCACCTCAATTACTCAATTAAGGCACTGTTCCCGTTCTGTTGGTAGCCTATACTGGAAAGAGAGATGGTTTTCACCTTGCTTTGGTTTCACCCTGCCATGTTTGTTGAGAAGGGAAGGTTCAGGCCCACTAGTTACTTTGGACAAGGACAATACTTGGTTTTCTTGTTCATTCCCTATTCCATCATCTAATTTCTTCAAAACTTCTGACGCTGCTTTAATAACATGTTGAATTTGAGGATGAATGTTTTCTAGTCAACTTCTCATTAATTTTTGAACAGTACTATGGAGAATAAATAGCAGGTGAGGGAACCAGTCCCTATAATTTAAGATCTAATATAATCAGAAGTTGTCAAACTGGAAAATACCTAGGGAGATGGGCTAGATTAATAACCATTCTCTTTATTTTTGATGAGAAAGAAAATTGGAAACCTGAACAAATTAAATTGAACATGGATATTAGTACTTAAATCATAACATCCATTGTGCGGGTCAGTGATCGCCTTGTGATGGTTTTTTTTTTTTTTTTTGCTTTCAATTTGTTAATATATTATTTGTGGTTAAATAGTTTTCTCAAATTGAGAGAGATCATATATTGCAGTGACCTTTTTGTGAAGATTATGTAATTAAAATAATCTGAATAGGTTTTAAAAAAAAAAAAAAATCTAAATGAGTTTCTAATGGTAATTTTCATTTGGCTAGCAGTTTCTTGCAGAATCGTTGGATGTGATCGAGGATACCGAGTGGGTAATTTCTTTAGGCAATGCTTTTAGTGAACAGTATGAATTATATACGTCACGTGATGAACATTCAGCTTTACTTCATAGGTACTGTTTTTATATGCTTTTGATATTTATAATATTTTCTTACTTAAACATGCAACTTTCTTTTGAGGATTTCTTGAACTCTTTTTTGAAGAAACTGGAAATTCTTATTACTTTGAGCTGTCTTATGCTATAAATCGACTCGAACTGTTCTAAGCATCTAAAAGATACCTGCTAATGAAATGTTCACATCAAGGTTTACTGTTCATGGTGTAGAACAAATATTGATTATGGTTGTGATAGAATATAATAACACCCCCCAATGCACCACATACCCACATACCCACATCCATCGTTCGTGTTCACACCGGGACGTGAGCTTATGCATCATGAGGTGCATAACATGGTTGTCAGAGGAGGGTTGCATTCTGTCGTGCACTAGGGGTGTTATTCTAGCATTTCTCTTTTGATTATGGCATCATTCAATTCAAATATTAAGTATAGATTTTTAATTAAAAGGCTTCTTCTTCTTATGCTTTCTTGAGCAATACTTGATTTTTACTTCCTTTAGCATTTAAGTATTTCTCACTTATGCAGATGCCTAGGGATACTTCTTCAAAAAGTTGGTGATAGAACTTATGTTTGTGAGAAGATTGATTGGATGTATAAACAAGCAAATATTGCAGTCCCAACAAATCGGGTTGGCCTAGCAAAAGGAATGGGCTTGGTATGTAGTTTCAGGAATCTATAGTTGTGTACTTTTGTGAGATGATATGTTGAAATTTATAACTAAATGGTGAAGTTTTGTTTTTTCAGGTTGCAGCTTCTCATTTGGATACAGTCTTGGAAAAGCTGAAAGATATACTTGATAACATTGGACATAATATATTTCAGAGGTACTGCATATTTCTTTTTTTGATATTAGATAGAATATATTTCAGAGTAGTAAACGTTTATTATTGGAATTTTCTTATACTGTTAAAGAGTCTAGATTACAAAGTGTTATCAATGAAAAATGTGTTCCTTCTTTAATAGTATGATCTAAGGAGGTATTATCGCTGACTGTAGTGCCATCTTTGGAAAAGATGTATGGCGTACTGGTTGCAATTCTTAGTCTCATGTTTGAAGTTTCCTAAACTGTTATGTTTTCTGTTTGAATTAACCTTTTTCTTTTTCGTATTTTTGAAAAAACAAGGAAAGAAGTGTGTTGTAACTTGTAAATAAATGATCAGCTGTAGATAACTTAAAACTCAATTCTTCTTTAGTTGTCAGAATCTCACAATTTGAAATCTATAATTTGTTTCTTATCTCTTGCCTTAACATTTACATCTCAGTTTAGTTCCCATAACATTTGAATCATTTGATTTAGCATTAAAGTTCATATGATAGGTGTTTTGAATGCTGCAATAGTATGATACATATCCTTTGTACAATTAAATGATAATTTTGAATTCTGCAATTTGAATATCCAAAATATCAAAATTTCCAGTTTTCTTAGAAGTTTGAATATGCTTTCTTTAATGTATTCAAAGCTCTACAATGTGAGTCAAAACAAAAAAAGCTCTACAATGTGATCTGTACCTTTTTGTCTTTGATTATATTTACAAAAAAAACACTAAATCGAGCACAATGGAAGAGCTTGATCCATGTAGCCAAGCCCAAATAATTTGGATTGTAGCTATATTAACAAAAATAGAAAATTTATAGAAATGTGTGTGCATACACACACAGACATCTTTATTATTCTCCTAAATACTGAAAGATGCGATGAGTGGCACTAAAAATAACATGCTCTTTACAATCATACAAAAATTTTGTTTGAAAAATGACCTGTATTATTGTCTTGAATTTACTTACCTTTGTATTTCCATAAAAATTAATCATTGGAGACAAAAAAATTAACATAGTTAACGCTTATGCACTACAAGTAGGATTGAATGAGAGCATCAAACGCAAATTTTGGGACGATATGGATGGATTTATGCAAGGTATATAATTAGATGAAAAGGTTTTTATTGGAGGAGATTTAAATGGGCATGTAGGGGCAAGTAATAATGGGTTCGAGAGAGTTCATGGAGGTTTTGGTTATGGTACTAGAAATGAAGAGGGAGAATCAATCTTAGAATTTGCTTCAACGTATGACCTTGTCTTAGCAAATACTAGTTGTAGGAAAAGAGTCACACATAATTACTTTTGGTAGTGGTCATAACAAGAGTCAAATAAATTTTATTCTAACAAGAAAAATTGATAGAAATATATATAGAGATTGCAAAGTAATACCCGGTGAAGCGCTTACTACCCAACATAAGTTAGTAGTACTTGATATTAAGCTAAAACGACGATTTAATAGGAATAAAAGAGACAAGGACCAGAGAATAAAGTGGTGGAACCTAAAAAATAGTAAACAAGTAGAGTTTAGAGAAAAACTACTAAAAGAAAACATTTTGAATCTTGATCTAGATGCTAATACAATATGGTTAGAAATGAGTAGTTGCATAAGGAGAGTAGCGTGAAACGTGTTGGTATATCTAAAGGCTTGAGACCACCAAAGAAGGAAACATGGTGGTGGAACGAGGATGTCCAAGAAGCAATTAAGACTAAAAGAGAGATGTATAGGAAGATACCTAGGTGTCAAGATGAAGATGCGTAGAATCAATATAGAGAAGCTAGAAATAAGCTAAAAAAGTAGTTAGTCAAGCTACAACAAATTTCATGGAAGATCTATATACAAAGTTAGGTAATACAGATGGTGAAAAATGTATTTATAGTCTAGCCAAATTAAGAGATAAAAAGAAACAAGACCTAAGCCATGTAAGATGTATTAAGGACGAAAATCAAAATGTTTTAACGAGCGAATATGATATTAAGGAGAGATGGTGAAGCTACTTCGATAGTTTATTTAATGATGGTCAAGTTGATATCATAGTAGATGAAAACTCACACCAAGAAAGAAATGTAAACTATACATGCAATATTAGAATTCTGGAAGTCAAAGAGGCATTGAAAAAGATGAGAAAACATGTGGCTCAGAAGAAATACCCATAGAGGTTTGAAAATGTTTAGGAGAAATTGGATTGACTTGACTAACAAAAATTTTCAACAAAATTTTAAAATCAAAGTGCATGCCAATGGATTGGAGAAGAAGCATGCTTGTACCAATCTTCAAAAACAAAGGAGACATTCAAAGTTGTTCAAACTACCAGGGAATTAAACGTACGAGTCATAATATGAAACTTTGAGAGGGATAATTGAAATAGGCTAAGAAGAGAAACAACAATATCATAGAATCAATTTGGTTTCATGCTTGGAAGGTCAACTATGGAGGCAATTTTCATTGTAAGAAGATTGATGGAAAAATATAGAGAAAGGAAAAAGGATCTTCATATGGTATTTGTAGATTTATAAAAAACATATGATAGGATTCTTAGAGATGTTCTTTAGTGGGTTGAAGAAAGAAAAGGGTTGCATGTTAGATACGTAGACACGATTAAGGATATGTACAAGGGAGTAGTAACTAGTATAAAGACATTCGGAGGAACTACAAAAGAATTTTTCATTACGATAGGACTACATCAAGAGATGGAGTGAATAGGAAATTAGAACTTTGGAAGAATACATTAGAATCTAAAGGCTTTAAATTGAGTAGGACGAAGACCGAATACATGCATTGTAAGTTTAGAAATATGAGACATCGAGATGATGAAGTGGTAAAATTAGGGGAAGTAGAAGTTCTTAATGTGAAACACTTTAGATATCTAGGATCAGTCATACAAACTGATGGAAATATTGAGAATGATGTCACACACAAAATCCAAGCTGGATGGAAGAAATAGAGGAGTGCAACTGGTGTGATCTATGATAAAAATATGCCTACCAAGTTAAAAGAAAAATTTTGTAGGACTGCAATTAGGCCAGCTATGCTTTATGGAAGTGAATGTTGGGCGGTAAAGCAACAACAATTATATAAAATGAACATGACAGAAATGAGGATGCTTAGGTGGATGTGTGGTAAAACTCATAAAGATAGGATAAGAAATACATAAATTCAAAGACAAGTAGGAGTATAACCAATTGACTCAAAGATTGGGGAAGGCGGTTGCAGTGGTTTGGTCACCTACAAAGATGGCCTACAGATGCCCCGACTAAAAAACTTGACTTAATAGGAACCGAAGAAATTCAATGAGGTAGGGGTAGACCGAAGTTAACTTGGGATTCATTAATTAGGAGGGATTTGAATGGTTTGGAAAGATCACCATCAATTGCATTAAACCAAGCACAATGAAAGAGTTTGATCCATATAGTCGACCCCAATTAATTTGGGACTGAGGCTATATTGTTGTCTTTCCAAAAAAAAAATATACTTACATTTGTTGGGTTTCATTCCATTTTAAAACTTGCATGAATGCTAGGGAGAAATAAAGTACACTTATAAAATCTTTTGGGTGTTAAGACGTGAAGTTTTGAGGAACAATGCGCAATTTCGCACACTCATCTTTTTGAGTGAGATTTGATTTTTCGTCTCAGACACGTGACAATGCAGAAAGCAAAGTGCAAGTTGTGTCGTTATTGATATTTATTGGCTATCGCTTTATTAAATAATTTTGCCATTACCCTTAACTGTGTCCACTACATTACTTATTTTTTGTTGAGTTCATATTTGACGCCTTAAATAATTTCATGTTCACTGATTGGAGTTTCTGTCAAATGCATGAGTTATGTTACTTGTCGCTCTAAGTTTCTAACATTCTGGTTTCTAAGTCTTGAGCATTTAGGATAGAAGTTCTTAGGTGAAGACATTAATGTTTCTCAGCGACTGTTTGATGTTGAATTATTTTCATTGACCTTGCGTTAATCTTTGTTGTGTTGAATTTATAAAGTCAAGTTGAATAAAGAGAAAAACAATAAAACATTACTTGTAATGCATTTATATTGCGGATCTTATCAGAAACTCCTCCAGTTGACATGCAATTGCCTGTAATGCTTTGCATTGGTCATCCCTATCCATATTCTGTCTCGGAAAATACTTGAACTATACTTGTTCGCGATCTTGCTTCATTTGCAATTACTAATTTTATGTGGTGTTTCTAGCCATATAAAGTCATTTTCCAAGCTTTCTCATTTATAGGATTTGATGACCTTTCCACTTCATCCTTCAAACTAATTTGTGCATTTTAGATTCAATGTAGCATGATATGAATAATGAAAAAAAATGAAGGTTCTAACAAGCTTCAAATTTTCTCTTTTCCTCTTAACAATAAGAAGTGGCTAATATTCTTAACGAACTAACCCAGGTTTTTGTAAAGTTGGTCAAGAAGCTCTAGCTATTCAGATATGTTCCTTTAATCTTCAAAAAGTCAGCAAGTCATTTGTTTTATTAAGTTCATTAAAGAGAGCAAGAATCTGATAGAAAAAAAAACTAATGAGTGTAAGAAAGAATTACAATATACCTTCAAAAAGTCTATGAATTGTCAAGGTTCATGTTGACTTTACTGAAGTTTGTGCTATTCACTGATGTTCCTTTGGTAGTCACTTGTCACACAGTTCGTATTTACTTTATTTTGATCTAGTTTGTGATAGAGTATATGTTAGAATGACAATCTAATTGAAAGATTCAAAACAAAAAATTATGCCTGGAAGACCTGAGGTATATAAGATTATAACTTTCTTGGGAGAGTATCCATTATGCTTGTACGCTGACATTTGCAATCTATTCATTGCCAAAAGTCTGGATTGCAATTTAATTTTGAACAGCTTCTATCTAGCATTTTGGCCCTCCTAATAAAGAGATCTTACCTGGAAAACTGAAAGGATTTCAGTGATCATCCTGGGAACTGTATAGACTAGATGAACATATTCTGAATTAATGAGCTTACAAATGCTCACATAATTCTTTCCGAACAGGCTGCAGTTATAGCTATCGATTCATGTACAGTTAGCTTTTGTAAAGTTGCTGATGCACTCATGCCTGTTAATTGCAAGATTGTTTAAAAATCACAAAGTTTTAGTACTACACAATGAAATTGGCCAAGAAAGCATGCGGGCTTTGTATGTTAATGCTCTAGGTCAATTATAAGGTCCAAGTATGAAATTGATCCCAACTGTTAGCCTTGAATGTTAATATATTTTTCATTTTAGAGATTCAAATTTCATTTAGTATATATTTCCCCAATGTTCGTGCAATCTCTGCAATATCTGCATATCTCCGCCTTTGGTTGTTTCCTTCTTTTTTATGGAAGCACATTGCTAACACATTTGTTAATTGAACTGTCACTGCTATGAACCATCTCGTGCAGGATTTTAGCTTTTTTCTCTGAAAAGGTTAAAGTGGACGATGCTGATGATATACATGCTGCTTTAGCATTAATGTATGGTTATGCGGCAAGATATGCTCCATCAACAGTCATTGAGGCTAGAATTGATGCGCTAGTGGTATTTTGTCTCTTACCTCTTTACAACTATATTGTTGATCGTTTTGTTGCATATGAAAAAGAACTGATGCAACAATTTTATTTGGCTTTAAGGATATTGATGGTAAATTAAATTCTAGTAGTGGGCCTTGTGTTGCTAAGATATACTCTTCTGTTCTTCCTCTTGGTCAACACGTTTTCATGGTTGGTTGTCCCGTAGACATAAAAAGGGCTTTTGGCGTACAAGCTGCAATTATCCTTCTACGCTTGAAGGCCATATATGCTCCATGAAATGCATAGAGATCGTGTTGATAATGTTAACTTTCTCATGGATGGCCAATAAATGTTTGGTTTTGTACTTCATTCCATCGTGGACCTTATGCAATATGTTTTTGTTGCTCATCATTGCTTTTATCCTCCAACACCTTTTATGAAACACAGGATTCTTATTGATTTTGCCTACTTTTTCTAGTTTTTGGACCAACTTCTTTACACTATCTGGAAAGGGCCTAGATTGTCATTAAGATCCTTTCCTATTTGACAGTCCTTTCAATTACACCTTTGGGTTTTGGGGTTTCTCCTCCTCCATCAAGTTGCTCTGATCTGTAGCAGTTATTCTTGAAATCATTTTGATGAAGGCCCTTTTGTTTCTTTACTGAGTGCATTATGAATATGGCCTCTTGCAACCATGTCGTTGTCCTCTCTGAGGTTTGGATCCAGCTTCTGCAGTTTTATTGTTGGTCTTTGATGTTTTGCTGTCCTTTAGTTAGAAACTTAAGTGTGACCACTGTGACTGGTCAGCTTCACCATAATCATTCTGTTTTAATTTGGTCATCTGACCTTTGTTGGTAAGTTCTTCAGACTTGGGGTTCAAATCTTTTCTTGAAATTTGGCCTATAATTAATTATTCCATCCAATTTCTTTTCATGGATTTATGTTAGAATCATATGAATCTATACTGTTAGCAACCTTAATAACAGATTAATTTTAAACCCTCTTTTTTCTGTATCCATGACCAATTGCTTCAACATCCATTCATGTTCTTTTTTTGATAGGAATATAATAAAATAAAATTTTTTTTTCGATAGGAAACATCTATTCATGTTCTTTACGGATCCCTATATCTCATGATTGCTTAACGAATGGAAAAGCAACATAACTGCTCTTTTGCTTGGCAATCGATCCATGAGTACACACACTACTTGTACAATTGTATGTAACTACTCTCATGCTCAACTATCAATCAATATGCACTTGTGTAATTGCACAAATATTAAGTATTGACGAGTGTGAAAATTAAGCATCACCTGGACTAATAATTTTTTTGCCACTTAAGATTTAAGTTCATCTTAACCTCCTTTATTTTTTTCTGCTTTTCTTCTTGTTCCAAAGATCCTCGAAATTCAATGCGCTAATTGGAGTTTGGAATGCTATGGTTTGCTCTTGGAAATTGGAAGAATTTCCCTAAATCTCCCTGTTTTTGCTCCTCCCTCTGATGTTTTTGTGACAAATCATTATTTTGATTGTCTACTTCTCAGTGTCCAAGGCTTTTAAGTTTTAGGTCAAGTAAGGTCCAATCGTCCAAGTCCAACTTAACTGAATTACGCACATAATGCACACAATTAAAATTGATTCTAAATTTTTTAAAGTGTTGCATCATTTCAAGTCTTGACTGTGGTGATCATATCCTTCTTCTATTTCTTACTTTCTTCTTATAAAGGTTCTCGTCTGTTAAGTAACTAAATCCTAAATGATTTTGCGACTATTGCTTACATGTAGTTACTCATGCTGGTTGCTTGTATATTTGGTGACAGGGAACTAACATGCTTTCGAGGTTACTTCATGTACGCCTGCCAACAGCAAAACAGGCTGTCATTACTGCTATTGATTTACTTGGTTGGTATATGGAATATGTGTTTGAGAACCTGCTTATTAGAATCTACAAGTTGTTTATAGTACTTTATCTTTATACTTGTGCGTGAATCCTTTTTTTCTTTTCACATCATATATGCATTTTTCATGTGTTTGAGAGGTTGGTGTTTGTTCTTTGGAATTAATGTTAAAGCTGATATAATATCCTATATGAAAATATTATATGGCTGCCCAGTAGCTCTCTACTATGCCATTGGACGTAATCTGTTTGGCTTGGCATTTAACTGAAAACTGTTTGTAGGTTTTTCCTGACCCAAAGCAGATATTACTTTGAAGCCTGGCAATTGTTTATCAGCTGTGGCTATGTTATAATGACCCTGAAGGTCAAGTTGTGTAAAATAATTACGTGGTTAAAGTTGGGTTGCAAGTCTAGTTCTGTTTTCTCTTGAAATTTATATGGTAGACTGTATATATGTCATTTGCTTAGTTAGGGGCTGTCTGGTTTTATTTCCTTTTGAAATTTGATATCATGTGTTGCAAATAAACCTGTTTACATTGTAAAAATGATTTTATTTTTCATGATACTATGATTTTGGACTTTTTTTTTCCCTTTTTCTAATTTAAACTTATCAAATTGTGCTTCAGATATGTCTGATTTTGAAGTGAACACCAAAATATGAATATGGATGTAACATTCATTTGTGTTATTTAGGTTGTGCTGTCATTACTGCTGCTGAAAGTGGTGCATCATTCCCATTGAAAAGAAGAGACCTGATGCTTGACTATATATTGACTTTGATGGGACGTGAAGAAAGTGATGGTTATCCAGGTTCAAATCTTGAACTTCTTCACACACAGGTTGGTTTATTGCTTTGATGACATATTTTATTGGAAGACCTATTATCTATTTGTTTTGCTTGTAAATTTCCTTCAAGGTCAGTTGATCGTAGGTGAAGTCTGGGGAAGCTTCTTGGCCTAGGTTGTGTTTTCATAGGTCATTCACATTTGTCTTAGATTGTTTTGTCAAAGTAGATCAAAAGGCAGTCCAAATTTTAGTTTCCTCAGTGATTGTGAGTTAGAACTATGGGCAATACACTAGGAAGAAAGCTGATTATTAGATTTTTATTCTACAATTAGTTCCTAGTTAAATGTTTGAGTAATTTACTACTTTCCCCAATCTGTTTTATGCAGTCTTGATTTGCAACAGCAAACTTGCACCTCAGCTGTTAAACTGTGATGGGATTTAAAAGAGTGCCCTTTTTTTGTCTGCAAATTAGTGCAATCTGTTCCCCTTTCTCAATGGCATAAACTGAAAATTGAAAAAAATTGATTCAAATCACATGAGATGGTGAAAGGAAATAAATAACTTAAATTTGAATTTTGTGCAGAATCGGACATCATATTTATTCTATGTTTGTTGTCTGGACTCTGGACTGAACATGCAAATGGTGCATATTTCTCTTGGTTTCACTAGAGTTTTGTTTTATTGAGTGCGTTTACACAAATTTTGGTTTGACAAATTGCTTCCAACATGGGTCTAGGAGTTGATACTGGAGTCTGGCATCATTGAATTTCTTATGTATAAACATAGCTTTTCTGGTCTTTCCCCTTATTCTTTGTGATTTTTTTTTCCATATTTTTTTTTAGCTACAAAGTCCTAAATTGATCCAAGTTATACTGTAACATTCTACTCTACTGTTCTGGTTTATGCATCTCCTTTGATCCACTCTCTTCATGATGAATCCGTGACCCCTCAAACTCATAGATTGATCTGCGATGCAGTGGAGTTGTTAAAATGTTGTGTTCTTTTTCTAGATTTCTTTCTTTCCTTTATTTTAGGTGTCAGTTTCTCTTTCGATAGTTACTTGCTTAGGTAATATTTTTTTTTTTTATATTATATTTCTTATAGAATGGAGCTTCATTCTTCCCAATGATCGAATAAATTCAGAGACTTGTTAGTTTCACATATCCATTTGTCCTATAAATTGACATTTATTCTGGTTAGACATAAAAAGGTGAATGTGTTAGACATACTTGCCCCTTGAACTTCTACCTATTGGACACAGGCATTGCCAATGAGGACCCAATAACATATTATTATTGGCATGGTAAACAGACTTCTTGAACTTCTATCTATTGGACACAGTCATCTTGCTGGTGGAAGTAAAACATACTAGATTTGTACTACGGGTCTTTTTTATTGAATATAAATAATCTTAAATATATAACACAGCTGCAATGAAGCTTAGCTACTAATTTTATGTTAAGAGAGAGATGACAAGTAGAAGTAATTAATTTGATAAAGGTTGTATGGAGCATTTTAATAGACTACAAACAAGGTTGCTACTAAAATTGTTGGTTTTTGTTGCTCCTTTATTTCTGCAAATCCCAATTCAATTTGCTGCCATGGATGTCTGAAAAAATTAAAAGTGGTTGTCGTGAACTCTTTCATAAATGTTTTTTTGGAGAAAGTCGTGATGCAGTTCTATTGGATGATTCTGCAGACACTTGCCTTGAGTGCATGTACAACCTTGGTCTCTGTGGAACCCAAGCTAACAGTTGAAACAAGGAACTATGTGATGAAGGTATGATTTTGTATTTGTGAAACTTGTCTTACTAAGTTGCTTTCTTACTCAATGATGTGAACGGTGCATGTTGATTCCACCAGGCTACGTTAGGTTTTTTTGCTCTACCAAATGATCCATCAGAAGTCATTGATCCCCTTATTAATAATCTCATCACTCTCCTATGTGCAATTCTTCTTACGAGGTACTGTTTCTGGTACAAGTTGTTTTATGCATTAATTCAGCAAAGTGCTAGTTTGCTTTGCTAAACTATGGCAGCTTACTGATTTGCTCCTATTGTGTATGTGCTGGTGATAGTGTACTTTTGATTGCACTCTTCCAAAGTTAAAATTCTGTTCTTTTGTGTTGAGCGTAATGCTTTATTTCTTTTTAGTTCTTTGTCAAATACCTTCAAGCTTTATTTTGAGAGTTGGAAAAAGTCTAGTATAGGAAAAAGAGTACACTATTTTTGTTAATCTTGATTTGTAGTATAATATTGTTGATTGCCTCATTAAAAACCTTGCTAGGAAAATCCAATGGAATAAAATCATAGCTAAGGAAAAGAGTAACATTGATACATTTTGAGAGAATATGCCTCGTTAAATCCTTTACTAGAAAAACCTCGTGGGAAAAACCTAGTAAAGGAAAAAGAGTACACTGTTCTCATTAATTTTTATATGGAGTATAATATTGTTAGGACTGTCTCATTAAAAACCTTGCTAGGAATACCCAGTGGGATAAAATCATAGCTAAGGAAAAGACTCAAAAGAGTACAATACACTAATAAATAACTCCCCCTCATATTGACATTTGTGAAATTTGTTATGTTTCTTTGCTTGCAATGTCATTGAGTCGCTGCAAGCCTTAAGTTGCTCTTCATCACTGTGGTTAAAATGGATCCTTATCCACTTCAAGTGATATAATAATTAATCATTGAAGAGTTCAATGGAGGTGCCTAATCCATATAAATTCTTTTAAGATCAATATAACTTGACTGATGGATAAGTACCCACTTGGAAAATACTCGATTTACAAATCGAGACAAATTTTTATTTTTTCCAAGTTCTTTAATCTCTAATTTTGTTTCAAGCAAGGTTCGAATCTTCGACTTCACCTTATAATTCTCTCTTGTGAAAATGAGAATTAATTTGGAGTAGTTTAATTCGGTTCGGAGAATTTTTGTAAAAATTCGTCAACTTAGAGAAGTTTAGAGAATTGTTATTTAAATGAAAACTATACATAATTTTATTTTATAGGATGCTAAAATAAACACAATCATATATTTCTTCTATAAAAAATCTATAATTAGTGAGTTCAACCTATTTTATTGATACTATTAAGCTTTTTTTTTTTTTTTTATAAATGTAGACTAGTAAGTTTGTTTCGAGTTTATATTAGTAAGTGTACTTTACAAGTAAATAATCTTGTTTATATTTATAAACTGTCTTTTTTTTTGTTTGGTTTGACAAAAAAAGTATACATACAATTTTGTACATAACACTTTATAAGTTTTTTTTTTTTTTTTTTTCCTTCCAGATTTTTTTTGTTTTTTTGTGAGCAAGGCAGAACCGCACAAGTCAAACCCAAAATGTTAGGTACCTTAAAAAGAACACTAGGCTATAAGTTTTTGTTTGGTCAGGGCTTAATACATCAACTAAAAACATTGAAAAAACGAAGCTCAATGAAAATTTGAAGTCTTACTCAACAAAGTAAAGTTGACGTGTGTCCTAAAGTGTGTCACGAGATTTGCCCAAACTTAAAGGCTTCCTTGCTGTTGCATGTCTTCTTTTCTTTCCGTCTTCGCTTCATCAAGTCAAGCACCTCGACTGCGTACTCCTCAAATCAGAGATTCAGAGCCTCCTCGCTCCTCTTCTGCTCCGCCTCCTATCCATGTCTTCTCTATTTTTCTCAATCTTCACTCTCCAGTCTTCAAACTCTCAGCCCTCAAAGTGGATCGACAACGACAGAGGGATAGAAGATTAGGGTTATGGCACCGCACTGAGAGGAGGGCATACAAAGTTAAGAGGGTGACTGAGTTCTCCAGAAAGAAATGAAAAGAGAAGTAGGGGAGAGAGATTGGGAGTGAAGCCCTTCCTGTTCGCCCCGTTGAAGGTGTCGTCCTCTTTAAGTACGAATATTCCCTAACTTTTAGGGCTTTTTCTAAATTTTTCGATTTTATTGCTCGAATTTTGGTAACTTCCTTTGTGTTTTGTTCTCACGTGAAGAAAAAAATCGCAAATTTCAAAGTTTATATGAAACATCGACGAATTTTTGCATTTTTTAAACTCAAAGTGAGTTTCGCTTCGCTAATATACCTCTCGACAAATTTCACCTTAAAATCGACGAAATTTGTCGATTTTTCAATCCTTGGTTTCAAGTACTCCACTTGGAAAATATTCAATTCTTGAAGGAGCATTTACAGCTGAAACATGTGTTTTTGTCACTTGTTTTTTGTTGATAAATGCATTAGATAATTAATTGCAATTTGTTGCAAATGAATGATCCTTGAAAGTTCGCACTGGATTTGTGCATGGATCATAATATGATAAAATTGATGTATCACAAGCAATTTCATGCCATTCCTTTTGAATTGGCTTGTTATCTCCCCCCTATGGTGGAAAAATTGCTTAATTAAAGTGACAATCAACAAAATGTGTTGTAAATAAATCCCCTATTAGAGACTTAAGGTATTTTATAATCATTGATCAAATTGACAAATATTTTTCGTATCATTGATGATCCTATCTGATCAAATTGATCATGTCATATTGTGAACGTCATTAAAAAATATTCATTGACATTCGTCTCAATATGTCTTTTGTAATATAGTGCAAAAGATAAAGCTGGGGTTTTTATCTCAGATAAGACAAAAATCATATTGAGAAATTCTCAATTATTCTGAGTAAGTTTCTTCCCGATAAGGCATTGACAACATTATAGGTGTTTCTAGGCAACACAATATTTGCGTACCAAATGTTGCTGGAACATTAGCCCCAACTAAGTTCAACTTCGAGAAATATTTTCTTTTTTCATTAAGTGTGCATTTAACACAATTAACAAGACATTTATCACCATAATTTATATAAATAGCTTGTTGATCCATCTCTTCATTAAAAATGAGGTATTAAAGAACCTTTTCGTAATAAAATACAAATATATCAATGGATCATAAGCCACCTCTAATAATATAATTCATTTAAAAAGTTTTGCCTTTTAATTTAATGAAGGCATGGTAAAGGTCACCAAAATATTTGGGCATGTAAATATTTGGACCTAATGATATTTTCAACGTGACAAAGGTTGTTACTATTTTGGGCATGCTCATTGTCAATAATAATTTTCCCTTTCTTGTGGTGCACCACTTTTATTTCAATTTTTGGTGGAATTGTCAATACAACCTTTACCAAATATTTTCACCTTTTCCACGTCCGTAAATTTGTTATTGCAACTATGGTCATTATAACAAATCGAACGCGAGTGATATTATGTTTGTATAATATCTCATTATTTTCCTCAGATTTCATGAGACAAGAAATCAATTCATAATATTTATAGTTAATTGATGCGCTCGATATTTATGTTGCAATATAGATATATTCGAGGCCATCCATGTGGCCTTTTATTGTTGTCTCATCAGTCATATTTCCACTTAAGCTTCAACCAAGAGGTAATTAAAATTACCGAATAATAATCAATATTTGACTAATGTAAATTTTGTAGCTTGAGACCCATCTGCTCATTTTGAGCTTTTTGAAGCATCACCAATTTTGGTCTTTATATAGCTACATAAGGTGAAAGGATGTTATGGAGTAAAATATGCACTTTTCAAATCTCTAAAGAGATATTGGCGAAGACGTACAACCTTGCATGTATGCTTTATTTATTAATTGTAGTATCTAGTTGCCACGACAAGTAATTCTTGTCTGTAATACTAAGGCGACAAACTCAACTATAGTTGAATACTATTTTAGAAAATAAAGATAAAGTAAATAGCTTAAAACATTTTTATATAAATATATAATATACGATTAAATACATGTTCCCAGCTTGATTAGTTAGATACAAAATGCACTATTTACATGAGTTGGTAGGGCAACCTCCAGGTTAGGTGGTGAGGCAAAGTCTACGTAACAATCATGCCTCCTCAAATGGGATAACTTGTCTCCCTTTCAATATTTAGCTTTACAGGGGGACAAGACTTACCCACTATCAACTCAAACTTATAGCATAATTTGCATTATAAAATCAAGAATAGACCATGACTAATCGTTTACTAATTTTATGAGAAAAATTGTCACTTATTGACTATTGATTTATGGCGTAGAAGATCGTACGAGACATAACTATAAAGCATACTTTCGTAGTCTCTCATAGTCGGTGTGACGTTATGTATAACGCGTCATGCATAAATAATGTATACTTGATACTTTATAAAATATTTAACAATATATGGCGTTGTTACACGAGTTGAACTTGTCTTGGGACAACTTAGAGCCAATAACACCGCATCTTCTGGTTTCCAGTTTATATGTTGTTAATATATCTTTTTATTAAAAATAAAGCATGCATATAAGAATAATGTATATAATAAAAAGAAATTACTCATAATAAAATGGAAATTTTATTTGAATTACTTTTTGTTCAAGACAAACTTAGTTCAATTGAACCAATATGTAACCAACTATATTTTCAATCGACAAGGTATGTAACACTTAGTAAATTCTTATTGCATATAAATTTCATCCAAGACTCTGGGGAAGCCTTGACAAAACATTAGTTTAAACTAGAGAAGGTTCATGATCACCAATGTTTATCTCTAAAAAAAAGCATGTGAACACACACAACATTGAACACACATGATATATCCACTTCACTAAAAAAAGATAATGAATAAAGGGCAAGTTTATTATTGGCAGGTCCCACTCTATATCACACAAAATAACCAAAGGACTTTAGAATAATCCAAGTAAAGCTACATGTAAATGTGCAGTACAGCATATCTTTTTTGATATCCATGCAGAAGCATATCTCAAGTTCTCTCCGTTAAAACGACTAAAAAAATGTAACCATGCACATATTTATTCATATAAAGAAGAGGACTGTTAGGGCCTGTTCAGTTCATGTTATTATGCCGGATTAAGTAGGTGGACTGCTTAATCCGGGTGTTTGGTTTGCCTACTGTATAGTTAAGTGGACTAAGCAATCCACTATCCTTAGGACTATTTTGAACCATGGTTTCAATGGTCTTAGTTAGTCCGCCACAAGTCACTTAACCAAAAGTCGATTTTGCCCTCATCACTTACCAAAAAAAAAAAAAAAAAACCATCTCCGGCTCGAACTCGTCAATCCGCCATCGCCCTCATCACTTAACCAAAAGTCGATTTTACAATTCCTGATTGATAGTCTCTGCATCCTTTATAACTGGCAAATCAAAGAAGTCTCTTATTTTCATAGACTTTATTAATAAGCTAGCACATCATAACATTAAGACAGTGATTCTCTCAAACTCTTCCAATAGGGATGTGAAATAGCTTATAATGGCGGACAATAGCGTGTTTGTGTATTGCATAAGAATAGCACATCATAACATTATTAAGTGTTAATGGCGGACAGAGCGTTTCTATCATTCCATTCCATTTATATCATTCCATTCATATCATTCCATTCCAACAAGAACACTAGAACACTATAGCGGACAGTAGGGTGTAATAAGCTAGCACATCACGGAGTCCAATATGGTTTATATCACTCCATTCCACTAGAACACTAGAGTGTGTGCCAATGGCGTGTGTTAATGGCAGACAATAGAATGAATTGTTGTGAGGCCGACTGCGATCTTGCGTTAGGGTTTTCTTATGAAGCCAAAACTGATTTGGGGATTTAATAAAGGGAGGGGCAGTTTGGTCCTTTCACCTATTGCAATAACATGTTATCCCACCCTCAAGACTTCCAACCGAACAAGTCACCCACTTCGGACTAATATGTTAATCCAAGACATAATCTTGTCTATAAGTTAATCCCATAAACTTTGCATTCCAGGGTATGTGAACTGAACAGATCATGAAAGTCTTAAAGAGCAAAGCTTAGCAGTTTCTTTCACACACATCCCAATATTTAATTTTCGTTTTTAGATTGAAGCAGAAGGCAGCAATATTTTTTTTGTTGAACATCATTTTCAAATAAGATTTGAACTAATAAAATCATAGAAATGGAGTTATCAAACACTACCAAATTCGATTAATATAAATTATACCTTCCTAGTCTCCTAGCTTTATCTCCTTGAAAACCTTCTTGATCTTCAAGCTTCCTTCATATAGAGCAACCTTTTGCTGATAATGTGTTGTAAACTAAGTTGAACTAACAAGAGATTTGAGCAAGGAAAGCATAAACTAACTTCAAGAACAAGTAGAGAAGAGAAGACAAGAGAGGAGAGCTAGAGTTGAGAATGTAGAGATTTTCCATTCAACTTATTTTATCTTTACAATGAGGTTCACACTTGGCACCCTTTATATAGGTACTTTTGTGATACTGAGCTCATGTACTTTGAACAAAGATTACAAGCAATATAATGTGTACAAGTTACACAAAAAGCGTAGGTCACATTAAGAATGGAAGTAATTTTGGCAACACATGATTACATAGGTGTACAATGATCAAGGGATACAAGTTATGTGAAGTGCACAAGTCACATGCTTGACAAGAGCCATCTATTCACAAAAGTAAAACGCCACACCTATTGTTGACAAGTTATTCTGTCTTTATTATAGAATTGTTATTGGTGAATTCAAAAAAAAAAAAGGAAGGATTTAAAGGATTATGAAAGCATGTCATCCAGTGCATTAAATCATGCAAAGTGGAAGAGTTTGATCCATGTAGCTGACCCCAACTAATTTGGGATTGAGATTTTGTCGCTTTGTTTTTATATTTCTCCAACTACGACCTTGTCATGGATTTATTCATTTCAAGAATAAATTACGTGGACTTGTATGACTAAACTCAGATTCTTCTTATTGATACAAAATGTTAGATTTCAAACCCTCAATCACGGGCTTCAATCTGAAGTTTTGAGAAGTTCCTTCTGTGATTATTGGGTGTGTATAAGTGAGAAATCTGTGAAGAAACGATACTTATCTGTTTTGTCTATTTGTTTGAGTTTATCCCACTGGAAAGATTGCTAAAAATAAGTTGATTATATTTCTTAATCAGTGGAGAAGATGGCAGAAGCCGAACTGAGCAGCTATTACATATTCTAAGACAAATTGATCAATATGTTTCGTCTTCTGTTGAGCACCAGAGACGAAGAGGTTGTGTCGCTGTACATGAGATACTGTTGAAATTTAGAACACTTTGTTCTAGTGGATATTGTGCCCTTGGTTGCCACGGTAGTTGCATGCACAGTGGCCAAATTGACAGAATTCTGCATAAGAATATTTCCAGCTTGCCATGTACGGTCTCCATATGAACTTGGTCTCTCGAACATTGTTTGTGTATCCAATTTTGTTCATAACCCTCCTCACATTTTATATGTTTTTTGGCTTGTCTGTTCTAATTATTAGCTGCATATGCGCTGCCTACTCGAGTTTCCTTGTGTCTGGGTGAAAGGGTTGTAGTTTACCTTCCACGTTGTGCAGATACAAACTCTGAAGTGAGGAAGTTATCTGCTCAGGTCAGTATTTTCAATTATTTGGGCCTCAAAATGAACGTTGCTATTCTATTTATGATTCCAGGGGCCTTTCATTGAATCTACTTTTGATTTTTCTGACGACCTTTTCGTGAGTTATCTGTTTCTTGATTGTGATGCATGCTTTTTTCTGTCTTAGATTCTTGATCTATTTTTCAGTATATCCCTTTCACTGCCTAGGCCAACAGGGTCATCAATTGGAGATGATATAGAAATGTCATACAGGGCTCTGTCGTCCCTTGAAGATGTCATTGCAATTTTGAGAAGTGTGAGCAATATGTTTTTCTTTTTGCCCTCTGTTGCCTCTCTTTACTCTTTACCTATTATTTGTGTATTTATTTTTATTTATTGATTTCTGGGCTGGGGTGGGGTGGGGTGGGGAGGGAATTAATTGAAATTTCACCATTTTCTTATTGTTTTTAGGATGCCTCTATTGATCAATTGGAGGTTTTCAATCGGGTAGTTTCTTCTGTATGTGTTCTGCTTTCCAGGGATGAGGTTAGGTTGGCTATGCTCATTTCTTTGGTGTGTACCAGATTTGTTAGTGGCCAATATCTTGACGTATTGTCTATATTGCTTCTAAATTCTGATCAGCTCGTGGCCACATTATATGGTAGTACTGCTGCCATATGTGATAAGGTCAAGCAGTCAGCAGAAGGTTCTATTCAAGCTGTTATTGAGTTTGTTGCAAGGCGAGGGATGGAGTTGAATGAGAATGACATTTCAAGGTTTGGGAACCATTTGATCCTAATTTTGATCATTGAAGTGATTCTTTTACATGACCTTATATTCATTGCGCCTTAATACAGGACAACACAAGCTTTGCTTTCTGCAGCGATGCTTGTGAATGAAAGATATTTGCGTCAAGAAATTCTTTGTGCTGTATCCTCTGTAGATTTAGTGAA
Organism: Stephania japonica; assembly: GCA_039657345.1. Lineage (NCBI taxonomy): Eukaryota > Viridiplantae > Streptophyta > Magnoliopsida > Ranunculales > Menispermaceae > Stephania > Stephania japonica. The sequence continues at coordinate 42,465,352 of CM077560.1, read as the reverse complement.
TGGGCTTTAATATCTTTCTGGTCCCTTTGTTGTATTTGATGATTGTTAATGATGTGCTCTTCCATATTATTTGGTATTTCTTTGGCGTACTCTTTCACTATCATATACAGATATCTTGCTTGGCTGAAAACACAAGCTCAAAAATTGTCTTCAATGAAGTTCTTACTGTTGCTGGAAGGGATATCGTCACAAAGGATATAACCAGATTAAGGGGTGGATGGCCCATGCAGGATGCATTTATTGTGCGTCTCTCTAATACAATCCTTATCTATGATAGTACTTTTCCTAAAATGTCTTGCTTTTTCTGTACCTTTCTACTAAATTAATCTCTTCGTTTTGTTGGTCCTAGGCATTTTCCCAGCACACTATTCTCTCACTTCTATTTTTGGAGCATCTTGTATCGGTCCTTAACCAGACACCCATTCTGAAAGGAGATATGGAGAAAGGGGAAAATAGTAGTCATTCCTTTGGTGTTGTTGATGAAGATATTCTTCAAGCGACTCTGCATGCTCTTACTGCCTTGTTTAGGTCTCAATACTGTTTTACATTGGCAAAACTATAGCGTAATAGCTTTCTCTTAGTTTATTTCATGAATTTACAGTAGTTTTTCCCTGCATTGCAGAGGTGGTGGCAAGGTTGGGAAGAAGACTGTCCTACAAAAATATTCTGAAGTTTTTTCTGCTCTTACACTTCAGTTGGGAAGCTGTCACATTCTTTTTCTTGAGTCTGTTCGGTTTGAACTCTTGAGGTATTACTTTGTATTTTTTTTTCTGCAATATATTGGGTATTTGTACTGGCAGTTATTAACTTATCTGCACATCTGCCGACCTTGTGCTTCATGCTGTTTAGGACTCTGTTGACATCTTTTCAAGCTTTTTGTGACTGTGTTGGTGATCTTGAAATGGGAAAGGTGCATCTATTTGTCGTCACAATGATATTTATTGTTTAATTTATTCAAAGATGTTATTTTATCTGATTTGCGTTGGACTGTATAAACAACTGTTGTAGATTTTGGCTAGAGACGGTGACCAGAGTGAGAATGAAAAGTGGATCAATCTTATTGGAGAATTGGCCAGTTGCATTTCTATAAAAAGGCCTAAAGAGGTAATTTGAAACCCAACTACTTTTTATAGTTCCTTGTATTATTATTTCAGGGTAGCGTAGAAACTCTAAGAACATATAGAGAGGTGGAGAGAAATGGATCACTTGACATTTGTCTTTGATCTTCTTTTGATAATAAATCGGAGATCAAGACTAAAATTCTACGGAGAGTGAGGATTGCGCCAAGGCAACCCCTTGTCACATTTCTGTTTAGAGAAAGATGTTGAATAAGGCTAAGGATGGTTATCACCTGTTGGACTTTTGTGTGCGAAAGAATAAAGTGCTAGTTTCTCATGATCAATGGTATTGATGTCAAATCGAGATTGAATCGTAAAACCGACAGGCTTAGGATTCTATTTCAAATCGTAAATCTTGGGATTTTGTTCCATTTCTTTGTCTTACTTTTAAAAAAATGTGTCGGTGTCGGAAATTCAGAATAGTCAACTTTTATATTCAGTGCTGTAAGTAGAATGCTACTGTTATAAATATAGAAAGCTTAATCTTGGAGATTGGTAAAAGATTACAGCTGTATATTTCCTTTCTACAGTTTCTTATTTTGTGTTGTATGCATCTATATATGTGTTATTTGTAATCCTGTAAAAGTGTGTAATACTGTGTACTCTATTAAGTATAGAAACACGTCATGTAATAAATTTTTTAGTAAAGAAAATACTATTTGAAATGTTTGAGTGGTTTAACATTCTTTTCATGTTTAGTGCCTTAGAACTGTGTTCCTACATGCAAAACCTAGGAAATTGATGATTTTGACCCAAGAACTGATTTTTTGACTAAATTAAATTGTAGGATCTTAGAAATTTCATTTTGGATCCTTCTGCCTCCCTAAACTTAGATCTGAGGTCTATTTATTTCATCTCTATTTTAAATTAATGATCTGTCCTCAACTAACATTGTTTGTCATGACATTTATGTTTTTTTTGTCTTTGTTTTGTTCACTCTGCTCATGCTTTCCAAATTTCTTTTCTTGTAATGTAATATTCTTCTTCCCAGGTTCCAGCCATATGTATGCTTTTCTGTAATGCGTTGAATCAACGCCAAAGGCTTCAAAGGGAAGCTGCTGCTGCAGCATTATCAGAGTTTGTCCGCTTCAGGTATTTATTGTGATTTCAACTTGTTACATCTGATAATTGTAGGTGGCTTTTTTTGTTGAGAAGTTTACATTGCTTGAGTCCATTCATAAATGTAGAAAGTAAGATATTCATTTTTGTTATCTAAACCTAACCATCTCTCAAGAAGGATTACAAAAAATCGATTTAGAGTTCCACCACACTAGGATGGAAGTATTACACAAGGTCAATTTGATAAAATAATTCCTTTTTAGGCTACAGGAGTTCTTAATGTTGTTTTTTAAGTGCTGACTTGTTACCTGAATATGGTTCAATTGTACAAACAACCATTGTTATTCTTGTGAAATAAATTGGTTTATGCAATTGTTTATGTAATTTGTGATGCTTATGTAAATTGCGATGGGTTCGGATATCATTCCCTGTTTAGGTTGATTTGCTATTGAAAGTGGAGCACCCCTAACATTATTTCAACAAATCAATTAGAAGAATAGGCCAAAACAATTCTAAAATTCAAGACAAAGAACATGAATTTGAAATCTAGGTCTCACGATTAAACCTAAACCAGTACACTCTGATTTTGTAAATAAAGATCCCTAAATTCAATTCTATTAGTTGAAAATAAAGCTTCAATTCCTAATAAATCATTAATTTGAATAAAATAAAAAATACTGAAGATTTGTACACTACTAGTTTAGGCTACATCACAGACCTACAATGAAATATTTAACATCTTTAACAATGGTTTCAAACCCAAATTAGTTGAGGTAGGCTATAAAATCAAATGCTTCCATTCTTCTTGATTTGATGTAGTGACAATGGTTTTTAACATGAGTAAAAATTATGTCGAAGCAAAAATACTAGAATGGTTAATATAGAATCCCCCCATGATTATTCCCACTTGTGTTAAAGAAGGCCTCTATTTCTAACCAAGAGGGATGTGGTGGAATGGGATGGGTCCTTCCTCCTTTAACCCGTGGTCTTTGTTTTGTGTCTTGTTAAATTGAGTTGCAAAAGCTTCTGGATAGATATCCTACATATGAACTGAACTCTTTCTGGTTAAAGAATCTCTTTCTAGTTGCTCTGAAACAATTAGGAAATTTTCTAGAAGAAATACGGGGTTCTGCTTCTGGCGGCAACATGCTATTCGGTGGAGGTCCTGCGGCCAATACTAGGTATATAAGCAATGATTTCAAATCCAGAGGTTAATCGTACTCTGGCAACTTTACGTAAGGCAGAGTTTGGTTTTTTGGGGTGATAGTGAAATTAAAAAACTTTAAACACTCTTGCCTAGGTGCCGTTGCCCTTGTGGTCCTACATTTCTCAAGTTCGGGATCAGTCGGGGCTGTGCCTTGGATACAAATCAAAAGGAAAAAGAAAGCCTTTATTTCTAATAACTTCTTATGTAGCATATGAGTTGTGGTGCTTGTTAAGATTAATCCCACATTAGGTACTCAAATACAAAAAAGAATGGGTTATAAGTTTGGATTGGAGACACCAACTTGCTTTGGCATTTTGCTGAAGCCTTCTCTCCAAACCTTAAACCCTCACGCATATACACACTCTCCCTCTTATACAAACTTGGACTTTTGCATACCATCTTATACAAATTCTAATAGTGCTCCATGCTGGAGTCAAAGTGATCTCATTCCTGTAGATGGACTCTCAAAGCTTACAATTCACACATTTTATTTATCTATTTGCACTTTGCATAAATTCTAAAATTCTAATAGAGTCTCGATCAACGGGACATTCAATTTTCAAAACTTTGTTCGGAGACAAAATTATAGATCTTCAAACCTTCTTTCAAACACATAAAAAGTTATCAATATTGGATTCTGGAGCTGAATACTATGGTAGAATTACTGCTGTTTGTCTAAATTGTGTGACAGGTCAATATGTAGAGCTATGTCAAAGAATAGGAGTGTTGTGTTGATTTTACTACTTTTTACATGTAAAAGTGACACTGCACAGGGAGTTCCACGTCAGATCGCGGTGTTGCAGTTGGGCTTCTTAAAAGTTTAAACACTTTTGAGCTTATTTGTGCATAAAATCTTCATATCTCTACATTGTGTTGCCCCGACATATAACTTCCACTTTCAAGCATTCTAAAATTGCTATGCCATGGATCACCGTGAGTAATAACTTCAAACTCCTTGTAAACTGACAAAGAATGATATAAGCAAGATCAAATATCGACTTTGCCTATGGTTTTGTGCACTTAAAATTCATAATTAATTCAAAGAAGTGTAATTCGATGTGAGGAATTTTGGTAAAACTCCGACATTATAGAGAAGTATAAATAACTCCATTTAAGTGCTAAAGAACATCCATGTTTCTTCAAAAACATTAAAAGAAAATGCATTTTAATAATAATTCATATCAATTCTCTTTCTTTACTTGATCTTAAATTTTTAGAACTTCAATCTTGACAGGATGAATAATTTTAGAATCCATTTCTTATAAGTGAGATTGAGTTGTGGTCTCGTTTTTTCTAACATGTAATCATTCTATTTAAGTATCTTCTAATACAAAGTAAGACCAATTATGTTTCACTCTTCATACAAGGAATAAAACTTGGAAATATTATCGTTTTTCTTCAACTTCAATGGAGGTTTTGTAAAATTTCGTTTACATCTAATTTTTAATTAGTGCTTCAATAAAGCCTAATTATCTCGGGGAAGTTCAGATAACTTCTACGAACTTTCAAAACCATGAATATAAACCTCTAGTAAAAAGAGAATAACATATATATTCAGAATATACCTGTTAGCAGCACATATATGAAAATGCTATTCTTTACTCATTTTCTCCATTTACCATTTTATATGTGATGGGTGTGAGATAAATGGTGCTTTTACTTTGGCACCATTTTTTATGCTAGTTTAATGCTGCTACTGTTAGTGCCACTGGAAGGCAATGAAACACTTTGGCCTTTTTGAGTTGTATTATTTTGTTCTGTCTAGTGGTTGTCAAATCTGTTATGTGTCATCACCTAGATGCTAGAAACATGCACATTGTTTGTGTTGTTGACATCTATGTAAAAGTTTGCAAAGGTTTGATGCTTTCTAGTTCATATTAAAGCTCACAAAAGCCATTGAAATGCTTGCATTATACTCATTGAATGATAGATTGAGAGCGTTTCATTGTTCTCCTATCCTGAGCATAAATATTAGACGGATTTATAAAATAGATTTTTTTGATCAATGATAGTTTGCCTATGTCAAACTTTATTTTGTGTTATGAGTTGTGTTTTAAACATCACTTGTTTGTATAGTGATGGGGTTGGTTCCTTGCTGGAGGAAGTGGTCGAAAGAATGTGCCAGTATGTATCAGATGAGTCACCTACTGTAAGGCGTCTTTGCCTTCGAGGGCTAGTTCAGGTAATTTTTTACTGTACCTTATTCTAAATTTCAAGTTTTATAGCTCTTTTTTTAGTAATAGCTCTTTAAATATTTTTTTTTTCACTCCTTAGATGTCTCACTTGTTATCTACTGTGTATGTATGGGCCATATATTGTTTGTGTTCGAAGCTTAAAAAATTAATGAACAATTATTATGGTGTGTTCGGTTGACCTTCTTAGGTCGGATTAGCCATTTAGAATTAGTTAATCCGATGTTCGATTCATAGGATTAGGTAATCATTCGGATTACCCAATACACAGTACCAGCGACTATTCTTAGTGACGCTTTTGGCTTGCTAGTTAAACTGGATGTGCTCGCATAAGGGTGTGAAGAAATTACCAATAAATCACTCAACTATGTTGGGTGTTAATCCAGTCAAGCGAACAAGTTGCCAAACTGGGGCTTATCACTTAATCCAACTACATATCATGTGTATAAGTTAATCCGTTAGACTTGGGATATTTGGGTACATTGAAGTGAACAAACCATAATAGTTTTATATGCTGCAATTTGACTTTTGGTGTCAATGATACAATGATATTTGTTTATGTATTTACCTTATTTTGTCCTTGGAGAATGGATGTTGAAGATTTATAGTCAATCTGGTTTGTTATAATTCTATTGTCTATTCAATTTCATTCCAAATTGTGAATTAATTAGCTTTAGACCCCCAGGAGAGGTCCCCCTCCTATAGTAGATGTTAAGCCGTTCTTGGCCCTCTAATAGGGAGCATTCAAAAGTGAGACCAATCATACTTTGACCTGGTCAACGCCAGAGTCAAGGAAAGTCAACTGTGCTCCTGCCAAGGTCTTGCCTTGCCCGTGCCAAGGCGTGACCTTTCTCGTGCCAAGGTATGCGCCAAGCTCTCGCTAAGGTATGCGCCAAGTCGCCACTGTGCTCGCGCTAGGGAGAGCGCTTTGCCCACGCATGTGCTCACTTAGGTACGCGCCCGTGCCCATTTAGGTACGCGCGCCGTGCCCATTTAGGTACGCGCGCCGTGCCCGTTCAGGTACGCGCACCCGTGCCCGCTAAGGTACGCGCCCGTGCCCGCTAAGGTACGCGCGCCCGTGCTTGCTTAGGTACGAGCTGCCCATGCTCGCTTAGGTACGCGTCATGCCCACTTAGGTACGCGTTGTGCCCACTAAGGTAAACACCATGCCCACTTAGGTACGCACCGTGCCCACTTAGGTAAACGTCATGCACTGAACCCCAATTCATCACCTGAGTCCCTCAAAGCCTTCCGAGTCATCCGAGACTCGGTCATTTGTTGAGTTATCCTGCTGCCCAGCCTAGTATACTCCGGTCCATCTATTGGGGTGGTAACAAACCTTAGTCCCCTACAAGTTTAATGTCAAAATCCATAATTAAAAATCCATAATTAGTCTCCTAACATTTTGAGCCATCAAATTGTTGATGTTATGAGCATAGATGGTGTTAAATTTATTGGTGTTTGAGTGTTAAGAATTTCCTAATATATTGGTTACTGGTTCATTGGAAAATTAAATATTCTCTTTTGTTATTCATGGAAATATGCTTCCTGTGAATAGCCTAAGTAAGTTTGGTGGACAGTGGCCTCTTCACAAAGTTCGGAAAAAAGATGAATAAGGCTATACATCGTCCAACCTTGCCAGGGTTGATCTTTGTGCACTGTGTACCATTACACTTAGTACTTATATTCTCAAACAATCACAAACTGTAAAATTCATATTGTCTATAAATATTATGTATGTTTTTGTAGCATTCTTTGTTCTTGGAATAAAGACAAACTTGCAGTTAGAAAGGAACTTTGGGAAATTCTATTTGATTGCAGCACCCTTGGCATCCTACTCAAAAGAAGCGGATAGAGGATCCGAAATACTAGGAGCACCAAAACTTGTACATCTAATCTATAAGGGCATATGCTCATTCGTTAACCATCCTATAACCTTTTTGGGACTAAGGCTACGTTGTTGTTATTGTTTTTGTTGTTATGCTCATTCATTAACCATCCTATAACCTTTTTTCGGCTATCTGCTTCCTTGCATCTGTTCTTGTTGGAGACTGATTGCATGTATTTTTGTTGTTTACAAATTTTTTCTTTCCTTTTTTGCAGATACCTTCTATCCGCATCCTTCAACATGTTATTCAAGTTCTCGGGGTTGTGTTGTCTTTGCTTGAGGATCCAGATGAATCTGTTCAATTAACAGCAGTTCAATGTTTGCAAACAGTTAGTTATTTTTTTTCCTTCTTACCATTCAGTTGCTTAGATTAAGTAGGTTTTTACTCCTTAAATGTTATTTTTACCTTTTTACCTCTTCATAGGTCCTTGAGTCGTCACCCAAAGAAGCAGTTGATCCGGTTTTACTCAATCTTTCTATTCGGCTACGCTATCTCCAGGTAAATTGTTGTATCCCATGGCCATGATTTCATCATGTTTTCATTGTTAAGAGATGCAAGGACTGAGGTTCAAAACTTTGATTACGCTCTATACTTTGCCAACTCAAAATTTGGAAATGCTTTGGGGAAGTTGTGCAAGAATTCGTCCGTGCACAGAAGCTGCTAGGCGTACATACTAAATACACCGACTTGGGGCACCTAGCGATTGTGTGCCGTTAATACACCTCGAGATATGTGTTCGAGGTGTATCAGACGGCGCATGACCGCTAGGTGCCCCAAGTCGGTGTCTTCAGTATGTACCCCAAGCATTCTTACATTAATTTCCATTACTATATTGCTATATATTATTAAAGTTTAATTTACCTTAATCATTCATTTAGAACCTTTTTTTTATAGTTAAAAGTTGAAAAAAAAATTATTTATTGTTATTTTGGTAAAAGAGTTGCTAAAAATATTCTAAACTATTTTAATGTACTGTGTATACACACATAATTAATTAACGAAAGTAGTATAAGATCCTATCAAAAAAAAAAAAAAGTAGTATAAGATAACATTTATGGAAAAATAAAGTATATGGTTATTTTCATCTATCCAAGTATCGAAAATTCAACTTTGTTATGACTTCACTTCAAATTGGCAAGTAATTCGGAGAAGTTTAACTTGATGTAGGGATTTTTTTGCAAAATCTCGATAATGAGGACAAGTAAAAATAAGTCCATCTAAGTGCTAGCAAAGCTCTAATTTTGTCAAGGCATATTAAAGAAACATGTTATTCGTAATATTTGTTATCTTTTCTCTTTCTATAACTCATATAAAGTGTTTTGAATTTCAATTTATGATCATTTTAGATATTAGTTATTTTTTCTTTTTTTGGCATTTAGTTAGAATTCATTCATCATACTTGAAGTTATTTCCTAGTTTTGGATTATTTATTATGCTTCTATTTGGTGGGAATATGTTTTGAAAAAGGACATCAGTTGTTATATCTTTTTCTTACAATTTAGCATTAAGATTTTCAAAATCATATCGTTTCCCTTAATTTGGTAGGAAAATTCGTAGAAATTTGTTTGCTTGTATTTTAAATTCGATGTTTGAAAGATACTAAATAAATCAAGGAAGTTCAGGGAGTGTAGTACTATGGTGATAGTGAAGAATTCTAGATTAAAATGACATTATCAAAATCTTCTTACCTGAAATGAGGATGAGGTGACTATTTATTGTTGAAGATACTGTAAATACTAGGGGCTGGTGTTAATGTGGCATGTCTATATCAAATATGCTACCGGTTTCACCCCATACATCCATCATTTATCTATTGTTGTGGGCTTTTAGAGCATGTGTTTGGACCCAGTCTGCCATTTTATTAGCTCATTATAAGCTTTTAAATTTTTAACTTTGATGGGTTCTTTTTGTTTTAAAAAAAATAGGACCATGGCCTCCTCTCAAACTGAGGATTGACAAACAAATTTAGTTGGCTTGGGACATGAAGGCAAGTCCTGAGGAGAAGGAAGGTTTGGAGTTAGAGCTAGATTAGCTTAAAATGAAGATATTCTGGTGAAGTGGCTTTGGCCATGTCATTGGGATCCTAATACATAGTTGCCAAGGTTAGTTGGTAGATTTTTGGAAAGGTTTCCATTGGCTGGGATGCCAATGTAAATGTATCTCCTTGATTTAGAGTTTATATCTACTTTAAATTGAGTGCACCGTCAATTGCACTAAATTAAGCGCAATGGAAGAGTTTGATCCATGTAGCCGACCTGCAACCAGTTTGGGATTGAGGCTTTGTGGCAAGGTTTCGTGGTTGTTGTATCTGCATGCAAATTAATGTAGAGTGGGGGATATGGCGAGGTTTAAATTACTCAATCAATTCAATCTACAAAGATTATAGACAAACACTGTGAGACAATAATGTAGTTACGTCCAACATCATCTTGTCTTCGCCGATTTGACCCCAGTGGCAAACCCCCAACCAATTTCTCATAGTTAGTACTCATTAGCATCTCCTTCCATTGGACCTCACGTCATCATTAGCCTACTGCACTTCACTGTTAAAACATTTCAAACATCTCTATTTCGTTACTTCCTTCAAATTGTTTTAGCCACTGCTTCCATCAAACCCAATAGTCTTGCCAAAACTAATTGGAATTGCTCTAAACCCCATTCTAAAGTCAAATGTCTGAGTATTGTAGTATAAAAATTGTTTAGATCCTCCCTCCAATGATGAAATATTAAAAATCTCAGTATTTCACTACCTAGCCTCCTATAACTAACTTTTGTGAAATTGTTAGCAACATACCATGACCTTGCCCACAATTGTCAGTACTCTATACCTTGCTGGAGTATTTCGAAGAAAATGCAAGGAATGGAGCTGATATCAAGGATAAATTTCATGCAAGAAGAGAAAAGTTGGTTTTTTAAAGAAAAAAAATTTATCAAAAAATGCTAAAAAATAACGACTTTATCATTATTAATAAAAATTTTTGTCGAACATCTTTTATCTTGGTGAAGTTCCAACACTTAGAAAAAGAAGAAAGTCTTAAATTGTGGCGCTTTCAACTTGAAAAGAACTTAAATTCAATATCATTTGAAGATCTCGAGGAACTGTTGAAGGAATCAGATCTGTAGCAGCCTTCTTAATTATAAGTGGCAAAGGATTCTCTGAATATTTCTCTTTCAGATATGATTAATAGTTTAAGACCCTTTGACGTAGCAAAGTAATTCGTTCTTCTGTCCCCTTTTTGTTCTTTTGTTTTTCATTTTTTTTTCTTGTTTCCTAGAAGATTTTTTCCCGTACTTTTTTTTTTATGTATGGTTGTGAGGTCCAAGGCCCATACTGATATTGCTCTCTCGTCTAAAAAGGTAAATTAAAAGAAGGAAAGATGAAATAAAAAGGCAAAGGAATGTGTGTAATATTCAAAAGCTGATATATATGGCTGTTTTCATGCAGATTTGCGTAAACGAAAAGATGCGAGCTAACGCTTTTGCAGCATTTGGATCGTTAAGCAAATATGGGGATGGTGCACATCGTGAGGCTTTTCTTGAACAGGTAAATCATTGAGCTATTTCTAATGTTACATCTCTTTCTAGAGCTAACAGCATTGTAGCAAAGATAGCCTGAATTTGGTATTTTCTACATTTATTAGTTTTCATAAATTCCTATTTTATTCTTGGAGGTTTGGAATTGAGGAATCTGATGTGTTACTCAAGTGTTTGTGATTTTTTCTTCAAGTGTATTAAGAACTTTTTTTTCATTCAGAACTCATGTGAAAAGTGTTGGAGAAACATGATGTGTATTATGGTGGACTGATGATTTAGGGCCTGTTTGTTGTATGATGTGTGCTTTTGTACCTGTTTTTCTTTTCATTTTTAATGCTTTTGTACTTTGTTGTATGTTGTTGGTCTGTTTGTTGTATGATGTGTGCATTTCTATCTGTTTTTCTTTTCCATTTTTAATGCTTTTGCACTTTGTTGTATGATGTTTGCATTTGTATCTTTTTATTTTTATTTTATTTTATTTTTTTTTACGTGTTAAATCTTTTACCGATATAATGGCATGTTCCCTGTAAAAGTAGTTTGTTTGCTAGCATCAAGATGTTTGCGTAATACATGTTTTCTTTAGCTAACAAAATTGCAAATGCTTGTGAACGAAACAAGTACCAGTGCGGTATTCTTATGGAATTTATGAGTGTGTTCCATTGACGTAGAAGTAGAAAACAAGTGTACATTTTTTGGGTTATTTGGTATGCCATAAAATTAATTTTAGTTACATTTTGTGAGCCAAGTGGTTATGACTCCGGATCTTCAAGCGTTAATGAAGAAGGCAATAGAACAGGTAACTTGTCCTCTTGTGCAACTCATGATTATGGAGGAAACCCAGTGGTGAGTGTTGAAGTTGTAGAAAGAAAAGAATTTACCAAAAAAAAGAGAAGAATAGTGAGTGCTCTTTGTGAAGTTATACCTCAAGTGATGGTGTTATACCCAGGCAGAGTGATGTGGTTGACACTGATAAATTCATAATTATGAGCTTATGTGTACGAAGGCATGCGCTGTCCAACAAATTCCGAATTGATGTCAGAGGGCATCAGATCATAATGTCGCCCTTTTGAGTATCTTAAATGGAACTAGCTAAAGAAATATTGACATGCAGGCTGTCTCGAGTCCTAGTGCTGTAAATTTACTAATTAGTGAGAAAACTGGCATGGTAAATGTGAAAGTCTTACCTAAATCCCGTTCTCTTATTGCATTCACTTTTTATGTCTGCATCATCATTTGGCGCAATACTGTGTTCCTTTCACGATTTCATATTCTGGTAATTTTCCAAATTATTTGACTGCATTATACTTTTCAGGTACATGTTGTTTTACCACGTCTAATCCTCCATGTTCATGATGATGATCTTGATGTTCGACAAGCTTGTCGGGTAATTAATTTTATGGTATTTATATTCATATTTATTTTTGGTGGAACATATGTTTTCTTTTTCATGTATAACCTTACATATAAATTCTGTCCCTTTCTGTTTTTGCAATAGAGCACTCTTCGGCAAATAGCTGCTTTAATAGAGACAAATGGCATGGTTGCTCTCTTCAATGGGCATTATTTTAACTCTGACCATCGGTATGCCAAAGTGGGAAGTTTTTTCAATATCTACGGTCTTGAACTTTGATTTCATGGTTAATTCCATTATGGGTTTAGTGAGGCTATCTTCTTTCTTTGTTTTCTGATTTCAACAGAGGGGATTATGAGGGCTTTGTAAGGGATCTTACAAGACAGCTTTGTCAAAGTTTTCCCTCTAGAGCTGGTACTTACATGGAATCAGTAATACAGGTTTGTGTCCTGATTCCTTTTGGTGTGACAAGATCCTCCGTTCTAATGATCTATTTGATTTCCAAGTCCAACGTGCAATAGTAAGGTTTTTTTTTGTTTTGAACTAGTGCTATAGCAAGTTTTAAGTATAGCTGAAGTTGTCCTCAAAAAAAAAAAGTATAGCTTTAAGTTTGCAAACTTAGTCATTGATTGTGGTCCTTAACTGTAGCTCATTCAGTTTTTGCTATTTTTATTTTCAAGAATGTATAGGCTTGGTTTGTTTGGTCTAGTTTGGTGGTTTGACTCATGTTTCATTTCAAATGTTCATATTTCATGTTCCATCTTTAAGAGGAAGAGGACTGCTGGTCCTGTTTGGGCGTCTCTTCTATATAATCATTTAATGAAATCCTTTTTTTTTTCCTTTTAGAAAACATTAATAATTATTAAGGATAGTTCAACCTTTGGTATTCAAGTAAATAAAAAAAAGGGTTGTAAGTTTCGATTTGAGACACCATCTTGCCTTGGCATTTTGGTGAAACCTCCTCTTCCATGCCCTTACACACACACACACACACACACACACACACACACACTCCCTTCTTTATAAAACTTGGACTTGGGTAGTCCATCCTATAAATTCTAAATGGTATCAGAGTCGATGGTTCAAATTGGTTGCCCAAAGTTTGTCCTAGATTATCTACCAAGTAGTCTATTCTCTTGGTCTTGGCCAATGCCCTGTTAGACCGTCTCAGTTGGCTAGTTGTCTAAAGTTGGCCTATGCCCGTTGGATTTGGGTTGTCCCAGTTGGCTAGTTGTCGTAATTCAAGTCTCAACTTGGCTATCACCCATTGGACTTGAGGGGTAGCGTTAACGATAGTCCCACACCAGGTATTCAAGTAAATAAAGAAAGAGTTATAAGTTTTGATTGGAGACACCATCATGCCTTCGCATTTTGGTGAAGCGTCCTCTTCAAACTTTAAGCCCTTACACACTCTCCCTCCTGTATAAAACTTGGACTTGAGTACTCCATCCTATAAATTCTAATAATAACCGAAAAGGAAAACATAAAATGATGGACATTTTTGCTTCACGCAACATGTAGGTGCTCTTGACTGTCAAATCTGTAGCTCTATTAACGATTGAGTTTGAACCTCTCATTCGCTCTTAAGACGATGTTGTGAATCAATAGGCAGATGAGCAGGGTCCAAAAGATGACAATATGAAGATCTTGTCGTAAATGTACAAGGATGCGGGTATTCAAGAAAGAAGAAAGCAATTAAATATACCCATGATGGACTAGAGCGGAATTATTTGTCATTCAAGAAAGAAAGACAAGCTGTGCTTTATGAATTGGCTAGATCAATGCTACTTAGGAATTGGTCTAGTGGGCCAATACCCTTCAAGTGGCATTCAAATGGGGTTTTGTGATGTAATATGTTAGCTAATAGTAAAAGAGGTCCTTTTAGTTAGTTCTCTATCTGAGTGACTTCAGAGTGGGGAGACTCGACATGTTTGCAGGTTGGCAACTTCGACAAATTTGCTGTTAGGTGCGACTTCTATGCTTTTCGTAGGAGTTGAAGTCTTTTTGGTGATGTAATGGGTGCACATCTACTTATTAGTAGAGTTTTATTTAGGTCAGTCTTCCAGTCTTAGTCGTTTGTCTCCCCAGATGCCTTTTAGGATTTGGGTATGGGCGCAGCTCATTTCAGGAGGGAGAAATCTCTCCTGCAAGTGCCCCTGTTACTAGATACAATTTAAACTAAGTTTCTTTTTAGATACTATTTAAACTACGTTTCAGAACTTCTGATTTCATTTAAGTGAAAAGGTGATTCATTTATTTTTACAGTCTTTCGATGCTCCATGGCCAGCAATACAAGCAAATGCTGTTTACTTCTCAAGCAGCATGCTTTCGCACTCTGACAACCAACGCATCTTAGCCCCTTATCTTACACAGGTCTGTTAACATGCATCTGATGATTGTGGCTTTTTCTTGGAAATTCAGTGTATCAGACTCTAATATAGAATTTGCTTCAGGTATTCGGAATGCTAGTAGGCAAAATGAATCAGTCTCCAGATGCCATTGTTCGAGCAACTTGCTCTTCCGCTGTCGCCTTGTTGCTTAAATGCTCCAACTTGGTATCATGGAGAAGCATACGTCTTGATCGAGCAGATTCAGCTCCAAAAGGCAACGAGTAACAGTAAGTTGGGAAGATAGGTCAAGTTGTCTTTAATGTCAGTGTGTTCTGACGTATCAAGCCTACCTTCATCGAGCTTCAGATCAGCCACGGCTATGCTTTTGGATACAAGGTACATTTCATTTATTTTACTGGAAATGTCTGGGCTGCTGACCCCTTGCGAGCATTTTTCATTGAGTTTCTGATCATTTGTGGTTATGTTGTTTGAATTTAAGGTGCAGCTCATGTATTGCCTAGTTTTGCTTTACTTTGTATATTTGTGAAAGCATTGTGTAACTATTATGTACATTGCAGTAGCTGGTGTTCATGATTGTAAAGAACATCTGATAATAAGTAGAGGGATTTTCATGTAAAATAACTGTCCATTCTTCAATAAAAAGATATTTGCAGTGTGTTTTTTCTATGTATATGATTATTTTTGGTCAATTGGGTTGTGATATTGTTTTTTTTTTTTTTTTTTTTTTTTTTTTTAAGGTTTACCGTGATATTGTTTTTTGTCCTCATCTGGTGCGATATGTGCCGTGTATGTTTTAACTTTGTTTTTAGATCTCAAGTGATAGAGAAATGCTTCAATGATACAAGGAAACTCTTAACTTCTTTGTATTTTACGAATTTAATTATCTTGTACTGTTCTTTGTTTTGTGCGTTGTAATGCATGCATATTGCCTTGGACACTTTTTCATGACAGTAAATGTTGGGCAGTAAAGATAAAAACAATGCAAAAAAACAAGTATAGCAAAGATGAGGATGCTTTGGACGAATGAGTGCGAAATCTCATAAAAATAGAATAAGATGGTAGTAACAACAGATGTAATAATTAAGGTAAAGCCGGTGCAGTAGTTCACTAGTTTTGACATCTCTTTTGTTAAGAAAGAAGCCACAATTACCCATTGTGAGGCTCAAAACTCTGGACCTCTTACTCAAGAAACTTTATACCAAACTAGCGAACCATCCACTTTGTTGGTACTAGTTTGAACATATTTAAAGACATGTAAATGCATCAGGTAGAAAACTGGATGCATAAATATAACAAACTCTCACGATTTTGTTATATTCACTAGATTTTTTTTTTTTTTTTTTGGTGATAATATTCTCTAGATATTTTTGTTGCATGCTTGTAACAATAATTAGCATATCCAAATGATAGTAGCACTAGGAATTCATTAAAGATATGTCAAATGAGAGGGGCCACAACTTGGGTTTTTACACACGAAAGACCTCAACTACGTTGTAGACTTGTAATAGTGAGCGACAAGGATATTGAATAAGTTTTCAGCATCTACATTAAGCCACCACCACAAGTAGACAATTCTATTTCTATAAAACCTTATCTGGTCCACTTGGGCTCTTCTGCTAATTCACTCCTCTTTCTTCCTCTCTTTCAATTACCATCAATGGCTTCACAATCTCACCAGCTCCATTTTGTTCTAGTCCCTCTAATGGCTCCAGGCCACATGATACCGATGATCGATATCGGGAAATTATTGGCCAAGCGAGGCATGATCGTCACAGTGGTCACAACGCCGGTTAACGCCACTAGATTCAAGCTAATCATTGATCATTCCCTACAATCTGGCCTGCAAATCCATCTTCTCCAACTCCAGTTCCCATGCAAAGAAGCAGGCCTACCTGAAGGATGTGAGAACCTTGACAGTCTCCCAGCAGAGCTGATGTCGAATTTCTTCATTGCAACAACCATGCTTCAGCAACCACTAGAGGAAGCTTTGCAGGACATGCAACCTCTCCCAAATTGCATTATTTCAGACATGGGTCATCCATGGACATCATCAATCGCTCAAAAGTTTCAGATTCCAAGGCTTCTGTTTCATGGCACTAGTTGCTTCTCCCTCCTATGCTCACACAATATGTTCCATTACAAGATCCATGAGACCATCACTTCCTCTACAGAGCCTTTTCTGTTGCCGGGCATGCCCGATCCGATCGAGATCACAAAAGCGCAGTTGCCGGGCATGATGGTTGCTCCATCAAAGTTGAGTTCCTTATCAATGGGAAACAAGATCAGATCAACTGAGGGTACAGAATATGGAGTGGTGGTGAACAGCTTCTATGAGTTGGAGCACAAGTATGTCAAAGAATACCAGAAGGCCAAAGGGAAGCAAGTGTGGTGCATTGGACCAGTTTCTTTGTGTAACAAAGAGGCATCTGAGAAGACCGATAGGGGCAACAAGGCCTCCTTGATGAAAACCTGTGTCTTCAATGGTTGGACTCATGGGCACCCAAGTCAGTCCTGTATGTTTGTCTTGGTACACTTTGTCGCCTACCCACTTCACAGTTGATCGAGCTCGGGTTAGCACTAGAGGCGTCGAACCGCCCGTTTATATGGGCATTTAGAAGTGGGGATCAATCTGGGGAGTTGGACAATTGGGTGAGAGATGGCTTTGAAGAGAGGGTCAAGGGTAGAGGTTTCATAATCAGAGGTTGGGCACCACAGGTGCTGATACTATTTCATAGTGCCATAGGAGGATTTCTAACTCATTGTGGTTGGAATTCAGCACTTGAAGGAATATGTGCAGGAGTGCCAATGATAACATGGCCTATGTTCGCGGAGCAGTTCACTAATGAGAAGCTGATTGTGGAAGTTTTGAAGATTGGAGTTAAAGTAGGAGCTGAGGTCCCTGTGAGATGGGGAGAGGAAGATGAGATTGGATTACAAGTGAGGAAAGAAGGGATTGAGAAGGCAATAGTAGCTTTGATGGATGAAGGAGAAGAAGGGGAAGAGAGGAGAAAGAGAGCAGAAGAGGTAGGAGAGAAAGCACATTTGGCTGTTGAAGAGGGTGGTTCTTCATATTTGAATTTGACACTCTTGATTGAAGACATAGTGCTCCATTCATCTCAAAAGTCTGTCAATGAGTGAAGGGTCATATATTTATTCTTGAGTAGTGATAAAATAGCATAAATGGTAATAAATTTATTTCCTTGGCAATCATTCCACATTGACGACACTGTTGGGGCTCTGATCGTTGAAATGATAATGTTGGTTTGATCAAATTGATTGATTGAATTCATGTACTTTAGACTAGTCTCTAGATACCCTTTCGAGGGTTGATTGAGATTTCATGTTTTTGAGATTGTTTGATTGATTTAATGGAACAAATATTTTTATTTATGAGTTAAATGGTACAAGAATCTTCAGAGAAGTACACAAAAGGCAAACCAATCCAGATCTAGCTCCTGCATCAATCATGTAATTCTCCCATGGCAACTCCATATCTGCACCCTTGAAGTGGAATATCAACTTGGGCACCACATTTCCAATAATAGCATCAGAAGGCATGTTGAAGCATAGATCAAGCCCAGATGAATTCGTTTGATATTCACCAGCCACTGAAAGGTTCGTTTGTGACTTAAAATCCTTTATAACCAACTCAAAAGCTGGATTATGGAAGTGTGTGTAAGTCGTGCCCAAGTCGATTACAAGCCCGCCCCTGCCGTTTCTTTTGATTGCTTCAAGGGATGTCGAGTAATGTGTCTCCGACAGTGATTGCTTCAAGGGAGAGATGGTAGAATGAAGGCATATTATAAGGGTTTTTGAGGAATCGAAGGTTAAGCAGTAGGAGAAATTGGCCGAATTGGTCTGCGAAATGAGAGATAACTGGCCACTGGCCGCGCCCGATTCCATCAAGCCCTGCCTCTTCCATTCCTTTGTTCTCATTCCCACAACCAAACCCAAGTTTAGGGACTGTCAGTTGATCAAACACAAAGGTCTCAGTGGCCAAAACACCTTTTGTGGAAGATCTGTCCCCGTAATTGACCAAATATTTACAACTATTATTATCGCACTTGCTACCTTCGTAAGTTCTGCGCATGTCACTTGAACAGGGAACCTTAGAAAAAGTAGAAGAATTTTGGGGATCAAAGATGGGTAATGTTGGCAGCTTGGAAGAATAAGAACGGGGCTGGCATTGTACCCAAATCAAGTCGCTCCCGGAATCCAATATTGCGGAGCAAGTCATAGGCAGAGTCCCAATCGCCAAAGTCCGGAGGAACGCCCTGTGCCTGCCGGAAATCGGGGCATAACCAACTTCATTTGGTGAAGTCAGAGCAGTACTTAGCCTATGCAATCTTTGATTATCTCTTTTGATTGCTCTTTCAAGTTGCTCCAACTTGGAAAAATTCCCATTAGAGTCAACATGTTTGAGAGTGATTTTGAACCCGGCTTTGTAGGGAACTTGATAATGGGTGTCTTTCATTATAAAAGATATGAGACTAACCTATGATCTAGTGCAACTATAGACCGCTGACTACTTCCTTGACCAAACATGCAACCTGATCGCTATTGCTGCAGATTTACCGCATTGGTCACATTACTTCGATTCGTGAAGACACTACATCTAGACAACCGGATCGCTAGTGCTCCCGATTTAGCCTAGATCCCTAAGGACGGGTGCTTACGACTCACTGACATGTAAATCAAGGTTTAAACTAGTGTTTAACCTCAATTGTTCAAACAACACCAAAGAAAATAAATCATAGAAAAGAATCAATAATAATTAAAAATAAATAAACCTCATAAAGGATTCTCAAGTCACAAGGCTCGACCGATCCACTTTCAACCTAGTTGAAGGGGATTAACTAAACTAAATTCTAGTTCAAAAATAAAACAATAGACTAAACAAAGGTAAAATTTGATTCTTTTTCTTTTCAGAGCCTACTGGTATTCATAAGAATATTTTTGGTTGATTGAACGCGTGAACACGGTTGAGGGTGCGCAATATTGTTATTTGAGTTGTTTGGGAAGCCTAGCTACGTGTTAGCAGATGGTTGGTGCAGGACATGGTAGGAGGTGACATGGCGGCACGTGGGATTGGAGGAGGCTTGTTGGTGTGACGCAGACGCGTGTGCGCAAGAGGCGCGGTTTGCGCAAGAACTCGTGAGAAGAGGTTGGGAGGTGTGACGTGGCAAGGAGTGATTGGTGGAGATGGTTTGTTGACGTGTTGTGAGGAGAGGTAGGCGGACGACTCCTGGCCATAGCAGCACACGAGAGAATGGTGGAGAAGATTGGGCCGATGTGTCACAAGCAGAGTGGTGGAGATGATTTTCGAACTAAAGATCTGGCCTTGACTTGTACTGCAATTTTTGAGCCCCTTCAAGTCTGAATTTCGTGATGCTTTTGAGAGAAGAAAATGTCGGCCTCGAGGTCTTCTTTCTAACAAGACCAACGACGAGTCATTCCGACTTCGGATGTAAAAGTTATGCCCTCTAAACCGAACAACTGATAATTAAGCTCAACACACGCCTTCGGTCCCAAAAACACCCGACTTGCATAAAATCCCTGAAACACATAAAACACACATTTATCACTTTAAAACAAGATAAATATAGTCCAATTACACCTAATAACTAATACTAAATTATGCCTAAATGAATACTTATCATATATTCTCCTCTTTTTTTTTTTTTTTTTTTTTTTTCAAGTCAGAAAAGATGAAACAAGCTTATGTTACATCATCTTTTTTCCCCTTTAGTTTACTCAATTGTGCAACCTTATTAGTAGATGTAGCGTTGAGCTTATATATGTTTGCTTTACTTTTGGATCTTGCCTTATCATTCTCATATTATTTGTGTGTTATATTTCCTCAAGTCTTTACTGAATTTCCTGACGTCCTTTCATTTTATATACATGGTCCAGTCCGAATGAAGGGTTAATAGTTCCTAAAATTTGGAGTTGAATGGCTTCTTTTTTTTTTTTTTTTTTTTTTTTTTTTTCAATTCAAAGTGGACTGTTTAGCATGTCATAGTCTTCCTCTGGCTGTGTATTTGTTCTTCAATACTCAATATAAGAACAATTGAATCTCATTAATGTATTATTATATTTGTGATGACTACTTGTCTGTTTCAATTCCTCCCAATTATCTCCTTAAACTTTCCTGATTCTAATGCATTCAGGAGTGTTTTCGAGAATGCATTTTGCCACTTGTATTGCTTACCTGAAGATATTCTCACTCATACCTGAGGATGATCTTGGTCACTGGTCTAATCTTCATACATTCTTTTATTGTTTACTTGAACTGAAGTTTCTGTCTCTGATATATTAAAAGGGGACACTGAGGAAGCTTGGACAGATGATGTTTTGGTCACATTTTTTCATTGCATTCATGATGTCAAATTGAGATTTTCTACACTCTCTCTCACAATTGTGTATGTTCAGAGAGAGGATAAGCTTTGTGTGAACAGGTATGGCAGTTTACTGGCTCTTATAGTAAGGCTGATGGAGCGTGACTGGGAGGTTAAAGTTCACCATATTCACCGCGAGGGTAATAGGGCAGCAGATTTGTTGGCGGGCTATGCGCATAGTTGTAGTCCTGATGTTCACTATTTTGATATGTATCCCCTTTGATATAGCTACTGTATTAGAGGAAGATGTTCGAGGGGTTTCTTTTCCTCGTTCTAGTTATGTTATAAACTAGGCATCTAGCCTCCCTTTGATCGAAAAAAGAGAGAGGATACCTGAGCAGTATCTTTTGTATTTGCTGGCTGTTGTGTACAAAAACATTAGGATCTTTACAGACTAACAGTGTTTTTTGATGATATTTGAAATTCTCTTATGATTCTCAGAAGGATAGAAAATGATAGGGTTGGATTTTCTTTCTTTTTGTACATAAATGGATGTTGGTTCTTGTGAATGACAGTCCAAATTCAAGAAGAAATTGATTCAAAACTTGTTTTTGATTCCCACAGTCGATTTACATGTTTTCAATGTATTTTCTTGACCATCCCCATATCAAAAAAACAAAACATAAACATTGGTCTAACCATCAAATCGCCCAAAAATACAAGGTCGAGATATGTAAATGGGTCTAGGTCAATTTAGGCCAAGGCCTCTAAAACAGGTACCAGTTCGTGTCAACTGAAACTTACAGCTTCAATCTCGAAATGTTTCGACCGAGACCTTTGCTGTATGTCTCGGACTTGTCTGATCAAGTCTGCATTTTTTTATTTTTTGCATTGTTTCAACTATAAAATGCCTTACTTTGTGCTTTTTGGACTCGACAATAGGTGAAATCACAAAAATTAGGCTGAAACAATCTCATAAAAGTGATAATCTCCAACATCAATGAATTATATTTTAAAAATGAACAATTAATTGGAGAAGTGCTTATATAGCTTTTGGTTTCAGTTTTGAAGGACAACCTCCCACATCTCATAGGCAATGATCAGGGGCTTGAACCCTGAATGAACTCTAACCCTTAAACCCGATCCGAAGCTAGAAAAACCCGAATACCAACCATTCGACCAAAAGAGGTTGCTGAAAGTAAAAAATATTGCTGATAATGCTCATTTTGAGGACTGATTTATTCACTTTCATGAAGTCTAACATCAATGATGAAGCTCCAGTTGATTTTGGAAGTTACAGGAGAAAGTAGATCTCTAGGAAATAAAAATAGGGCATGCATAGAAGTGTAGACAAACTAAAGAGAATTACTGAATCAGTGCTGCCTTCTCTCTCACTTGATTTACAATATCTTGAATGAAATGTGACAAATTCAAGTGAGATGATCCTCCACTCTCCATTGCTCTCCTTCCCATCTCTCCAATCTCTTTAGCTCTTATCCTCATCTCTTCATTTTCTTCACTCTTGTCCATCAATTTCCTCACACCCCTCTCTATCTCTTCCCTCTTCACCACCACTCCAAACCTCTCCTCCTGCCCCCACTCAACATACACATCCACTCCCACCCTGTACCCAACCTTCAAAATATCCACAATCACCTTCTCATTGAAAAACTGCTCCCCGAATAGCGGCCACGTTATCATCGGAACCCCCGCACCCAGCGCTTCCAACGTCGAATTCCATCCGCAATGTGTCAAGAATCCGCCGATGGCCTGGTGAGATAGGATCAACATTTGGGGAGCCCATCCCTTAATCAAGAGTCCCCTGTCCTTGTTCCTCTCTTCAAATCCTTCTCTACTCAACCAATTTTCAAACTCTAGAGTTTGCTTACTTTCGCCTTCTCTGATCACCCATATGAATGGGTGCTCCGACGCTTCCAAGGCCGTCCCAAGTTCAATCAGTTGTGCCGCTATGAGGCGGCTCAAGCTGCCAAGACAAACATACAGCACTGAATTAGGCTCTCTCGAGTCGAGCCACTTCAAACATTGGTTCTTCTCAATGGAGGCCTTGTTCCCCCTCTCAGCCAAGTCCATTTCATCCTTGTGGCATAGAGAAACTGGACCAATGCACCATGCTTTGCCTTGCCTCAACTCGCGAAACGGCTCCACATACTCGGGCTCCAACTCCTCAAAACTATTGATCAACACCCCATAAGCAGATTCCTCACCTTCTCTAATTTTTT
This sequence comes from Stephania japonica, assembly GCA_039657345.1. Taxonomy (NCBI): domain Eukaryota; kingdom Viridiplantae; phylum Streptophyta; class Magnoliopsida; order Ranunculales; family Menispermaceae; genus Stephania; species Stephania japonica. Next base: position 42,442,073 of record CM077560.1, on the reverse strand, counting down.
TCATGAAAGCATCAGAGGCAGGATTCGGCTTCTTCAACGATGCAGGAAACTTGTCCTTGGTGATTTGAATTGGATGAGGCATGTTTGGAATCAAAACGGGTTCATCAGAGGAGTCAGCACTCTCATGAAGCCCTGAAAGCCGAATCATGTCGATGCAGAGAAGAGAAAAGCAACATGTTCCATGAAAGATAACTCTTGGTATTTGAAATTTTGAGGCAACACCTACTGTCCAAGGTATGTAGGCGTCGGAGATTAAGCAATCCGGCTTGGGCTCAATCTCTGCTAATGATTCTTCAAGTTGGCCTTGAAGCAATTCATTCCCGGCGAAGAACCCCGGTGAGTAGTCTGGTGATGGTAGAGTGTCTACGCTCTCGCATCCTTCCGGTAGGCCTACTTCTTGGCTTGGAAACCGGAGTTGAAGGAGTCGAACTGGGAGGCCAGAGGCCATGGCTCGGTCGATTATGGCCTTGTGGCGCAATGCGTTGTGTTGAGTAATGGCTATCGTCGCGATCGCACCTTGGCTCGCGAGGAGCTTAGCGATGTCGACCATGGGGATCATGTGGCCTTGCGCCATGAAAGGAACCAAGACGAAGTGAAGTTGAGGGTCTGAAGAAGCCATGGAAGTGGTGAGGAAGGAAGGTTTCACTTTGTATGTATTTATGGTTTTGTTGAATATTATCTCTGCAGCCTGAGAATGCAAGGTTAGGATCCAAACTTGCATACGTATTTAAAAAAAAATATATATATGAAAACGATTTGTTGTTGGTCTTCATTAAATGTGGTCCCATTTCTTCTCTGATTGAGAAGACTCTAATAAGTAAAATAAATTCAAAAATACGAACAAGTCAAATGAATGAAAATGAATAATTGTAGCTCAAGACTTTGTAGAATGCATGGTGGCTTAGACTCCTAAATAAACGAAATTACACTTGAACTCTCCGGGTTTTGTCAGATAGGTACAGTGGACGACCTTTCCAACAGTTACTGTTAGTGTTAAAACATTAATAGTCCTTTCTAAAGGGGCATCTAATTTCTTACCACTAAGTCGAACACTGGTTGGTGGCTTAGACTCCTAAATAAACGAAATTACACTTGAATTCTCCAGAGTCAGATAGGTATAGTGCACGACCTTTCCAACGGTTACTGCTAGAATTAAAACATTAATGGTCCTTTCTGAAGGAGTATCTAATTTCTTACCACTAAGCCCAACACTCGTTGGTGGCTTACATGCTCATTTGCTTTCTAACATCTTCAATGAGGATGGTGAAATTCAAGTGAGATGACCCTCCCTCCTTGATTGCTCTCCATATCTCTAATCTCTTCAACTCTCCTCCTCATCTCTCTCAACGGACTTGTCCACATTGCAGTCAATTCCGGGTGTGTACCCTGTTCCTTCTTTTATGGGTTATGGCTTCTTTTATGCTTTCCAAGCTGTAAAACCTCCCATCCGGTTCGATTCCTGCACCACATATACATATATATTTCGTCACCAATTTCACGAGTTAAGAAAGTAAGATGAATACATTTATGTCAACAACGACAAAGCCACAATCCTAAACTAGTTGGAGTTGGTTATATAAACTTTTCCATTTCGCTCAATTTAATACATGTAATGGTGTGTTTTCAGAGTCTGTTAAATCATTCCTAATCAAATATTGCATCCTAAGTTTGATAAAAAGAAAAGAAATGTTTTATCCTAAGTTGTCTTAGGTTTGTCCTTGTACTGCTGATTTTCTCCAATTTCTCTTCTACCGCAACCATCCATCTCTAATTGTGTTGTATGACAATCACAATTAAATGACTTGGCAAAGCGCTGAAACCAAGCCCGAGGGGCTTGTTTTAAACCATAAAGAGATTTATTTACAAGACACGCATGGTTTGGTCGAGAAGAATCGAGAAACCCACTAGGTTGTTGGCAATAGAATTTGTGACGAAAAATCCATTTACCAGTCACAACGTTTGTATCCGGAGGAGTGGGGATAAGACACCATGTGTTGTTATGGAGTAGTGCATGATACGCAAGGTGTAGATCGTGGCGCAAGTTTGTGTGGAGAAGAAGCGTAAAGATTTGGAAAACACAAACAACCGAAGGTGCGCAAATGAGAGTATTTAGGGCGAGAGCCTAGAAGAATATTGTATGGTGTAGAGAATTGTAGAGTTGTAGTAGCCATGTGGGAGTGCTTCTGCCCAAAAACGTGGTGGCATTGACGCCTGAAATAGTAAGGAGCGAACAACGTACTGATCTGGCTTCTCTTAAAGGACAGGATCAATGTTGCGAATATGATTCAGAGGCGTCGACCACACATTTCGTTATCCCCGCACTGGTGTGTGATGTGTTATCATAGCGGGGAAGATGTTGGTCATCTCTTTTTGCATTGCCCAATCGCTGTCGACTTATGGAATCGCCTGGTAAAAGATCTTGGATGGACATGGACCCCCGCAGTTTCGTGTTTGGATATTTTTGACGACTCTCTTTGGGAAGGGCAACGCCCTATGAAGAGGGCAGCTTGGGCTTGCGGCGCCCAGGCCATTGTGTGGGGAATTTGGAACGAAAGAAATGCAAGAATCTTTACGGAGAGTCAATTAATTGCAAGGTGAACTATGGGAGAAAATCAAACATCAATGGATTCTTTGGCTATCAACGAACTCCCTGTTCAAAGCTTGGAGTTATGGCGATTTATGCAGAATTGGCATTTTATCCTGGATTTCATTGGGTAATCTAGCTGGTTTTTTGTGTTGATGCCTCACCGGGGTGGCCGCATCTCTATCTATTTTTGGAAGTCTCTCCAGTGTAAAGCGTTTGGTGGAATGGCTTAATTTTGTTTGCTTGATCTCTGCATTTGGACAGTTGGGCCAATTTTTTGGTATCGGGTGTACATACATATAATGTATAGATAAGCCCAATTTTTTGTACAATTATAGCTTAAAGAGTAATACAACTTCCTTTTATCCAAAAAACGTTGTTGATAGTTCGTAGTATTGCTCGCTCGGCCTTCCCATTTTGTTGGGATGTGTATGGACAAGATAGGCGTAAGTGGATGCCATGTGTTTGGAAAAATTGTCTTGATGTAGAATTATCAAATTCGCGACCATTGTCACATTGTATGGATTTGATAAAAGTGTTGAATTGAGTTTGAACGTAGGCATGGAAAGAGATTAAGTGAGAGAATACTTCTGATTTTCTATGTAATGGAAAAGTCCACATAAAATGTGTGAAATCATCAAGTATGACTAGATAATATTGAAAACCAGAAGTGCTAGCAATAGGAGACGTCCATACATCACAATGAATGAGACCAAAAGGGTTTAAAATTACATTTGTTGATGAATAAAATGGTTGTCGAACTTGTCGTCCCAATTGACATGCTTGACAAAGGGAAGAAGAAGTCCCATATTACATAGAATTTCAGTAGAAAGTAAGCGAGACAACGTCTGCTCTCCAGGGTGACCAAGGTGACGATGCCAAATGTCGGAAGAAATAACAGTGGCGGTAAGGGCATGAGTAGTCGTCGGAGGAAGAGAATAGAGATCCCCAGAGCTATTGCTCCTGAGAATCACATTCTGATGACGAAGTGTTGGGGTTTTACTCAACCCCTTCTAATAATGAAACAGATGAATAATAAATTCCGCCAAACCACGATCAATGCATAAAATAAACACACCACAAGACACAAAAGATTTAACGTGGAAAACCCTCCAAATCAGAGGTAAAAACCACGGGCCAAACTCCGAACAATCCACTATGTCAACAAAGAGTACAAGATATCTCAATTTAATGAGATTCACCAACAATGGAGTAATACATAAATACCTCTTCCAAGAACTTAGATGATCACACTAAGAACAAAGAATACTACCCCAATTTTATCAAACCCTTGCACCTCTTTTCCTGAACACCAAGAAATCACCAAAGCCTTCACCGCGAGTCTTCGGATTCAAGATCTTGTTGTTCTTCAATGTAGAGAGAAAACCTTAGAGAGATAATGCACATACACCCCTATGCGCACACCAAGCCGAACTCCTCGTCGACTTCTCTAGAATACCTCTTATTTTTCGGTCTCCTAGTCGCACAACAATATCGACTCATATATATTTCTTCACTTCCTATTTTCTCTCTGTCAGATTCCTATTCAAACTCCAATTTGTTGCTTTATGTGTTGGACTTTTCTATTTTTGTGTGGGGCCCACACAAAAACCAACAATCTCCCCCTCCAACACATGGGGAGATCTCAATTATATTTGTTGCTCAATAACAACTCAAATTTCCCCACCAACTTGGTGCAGGGATCGATGCTTCTCACGAGTCACCACCTTCGTCAACATATCAGCTGGATTCTTATCAGTGTGAATCTTCTTCAGACTCATCTCATGATCATTCACAACTTCTCGAATCCAATGGTATCGGATATCAATATGCTTAGTGCGGCAATGATAAGTAGCATTCTTGCTCAAATCTAGAGCACTCTGACTATCACAATTCACTGCATACCCATCTTCTTGCTTCAACCCCAACTCTTGAAGGAATCTCTTCAACCAAAGCATTTCTTTGCTTGCTTCAGCTTATAGCAATATATTCTCGCCTCTGTCGTGGACAAAGCAACACACTTTTGCAATTTTGATCGCCAAGATACAGCCTCCCCCCGCAAAAGTGAACACGTACCAAAGTAGATTTTCTCGCCATCAAGGTCATCTGCCATATCTGAATCTGTATATCCCTCCAAAATAGGTTTCGAGCCCCCAAAACATAAAGACATCTTTGAAGTACCTCTCAAATATCTCAAAATCCATTTCACTGCTTCCCAATGAACTTTTTCAGGATTTGAGAGAAATCTGCTGACCACACCAACTGCGTGAGCAATATCTGGTCGGGTGCAAACCATCGCATACATCAAACTCCCAACTACAGAGGAGTAAGGAATATCTGACATCTCCGCTATATCTATAGAAGTAGAAGGACATGATTTCTTGCTAAGTGTGAAGTGATTAGCAAGAGGTGTGCTAACTGGCTTAGCCTTGTTCATATTGAATCTGTTCAAGACCTGCTCAACATACTTTTCCTGTGACACCCATAACTTTTTGGATCTCCTGTCACGAATAATCTGCATGCCAAGAATCTGTTTTGCCGGCCCCAGGTATTTCATATCAAAAGAACTAGATAATTCTTTCTTCAAGTTTCCAATCAAGGAAACATCATGCCTCACTATCAACATATCATCAACATATAGCAACAAGATCACAAGCTTCCCATCTGAAAATTTCTTGAAGTAGACACAATGATCTGCATCTGTTCTAGTGTACTTAAACTCACTTTTATACATGCTTCGAGAGTTATCTGCAATGTTTAGCTTATGGTTTCCTTTTTTCACATCCAACACGAAGTCATTCATAATGTTCTTCTCTTCTCTAAATTCAGTGATTCTTGAAAGTGAGAATATTATACTGATTCCTCACAAATAATTCAAAGAGATCTCATCTGTGGAATTCTTTTTCAAACTTCTCTTATCGGCATAATTCTCAAGTTTAACTCACTAACATTAATGTTTACGGTCTCAATTTTTTTTTTAATTATTATCATATATTGCCAATATCATTTACCCAATGATCTTTCTTTTAATGTAGATCAAACTCATGGTCATGATTCATCACATCTTTCCATACTTAGGCAAACCTTTATGCCGTATAAATTTCTCATGCTTTTGTCCCTAGTTAAGGTGTCGGCCTTAAATGTTCGTACATTATCACCTCATGTTGATATCTTCAACAATTGATCATTTGCAAATCTATTGCTTACCCATCTGGGTTATATTTCAAGTTATCTTACATCATCACATTAGGGCTGTCACTTTTAGACTTATTCTAATCTATTCGGCTTCCAAGTATAAACCACATATTTTGTTTAACAGTTATTAATGGTGTTAAGTTTAAGAAATTTTTATCTTTACTCATATATTCATGTTTCATTGCTAGTTTAGGGTATTTTCTCACCATCTCTAATTATTATTTCATACGTATTGCACAGTATAAATCTTATTGGAGTTCAATCATAACTTAAGATCCCACTTTTAATAGTCGACCTATCACTGATCAGATATTTCATCTTTCCTTTCAACCATTTAGTTTGGTAGTTCAGGTTTTTTTTTGTAATGTTTTACTTTTATTATGAGATCATAAGTTACATCCCACAAGTGATCAACATGATTCTTAGCGACGTCACCATTTTGATTAGAAATTTTCATTATTGGACAGGGTACTATTTCAGTACATGTCTCTCTTGAGTTTGCAATTCTTCTCATCACCAAATTACTCATTCATTTTTCCATGGGTCGATCCTATTCTAGGATCCCCAATTTTAAAACCAAGTCATTATTGACTAAGGTTATATAACAATCATTTGCCTCGATTACTCTTCAACTTCATTTTTCATTCAACCATTCACTACCAATCTGGTTAGGTTTCATTTTTGACTCAAAAGTTATGAATCCACACGTCTAATCATATCAGAAATATTCTTTTTATTGGTGTACCCCCGATTTTAATGATTCACTTATCATCGAGTTCATTATAATATAATTAACTGCATTGTACGCTCTTTAAAACTTACTAATATGACTCATACATACCGTTTAGTTTGGGGTTTCCTTTAATTATTCAGTCATAGTACTGCTATTGCATACTCTCCATTCATTTCGAACACAATTTATCAATTCCTGGTATTCCCAACTTTATGATTTAACTCGCTTCTGATTATGTTAGAATAATTTCTTTGTTGTAGTGGTTACCTTTGATTTATATCATTTTAACCTCAGATCTTGAGTCTTTACAACATCTACAAATTTTCTACTTGGAAATCACGATCTTCACACATGACTATTTCACTGAAATAGTCTTTGATTTTGGATTTCCAATTTTAGTAACTCACCCATCTCTGAGTGTAGTAATTTGACATTTGTATTCACTAGATTTTCTCATTGAGTAGTTTTCAATATATTCTTTAATTTCTCATTTGCCATCTCGTACATTATGCGAGCTAACTCTCAATTTGGGTCCTCATATTTAGTATTCAACCAATCGATAACTAGCTTAGCTTTATTTTTCTTTTACACAAGTTCGATCGAAACTTGAATGTCATAATTCAATCAATCGAAAAGTTAAATCCAAATCAAGTCCATTTCAAAATATTAAGTTTCGATTTTTCAAGCTAAGTGTAGCTTATTTTTATGGAATCATTTAAAAGCTTTCTCGCATTTCAAGCGAATTGTAATACCTCTTTCGAATCGATTTGATCAATATATTTTCAAAATATAAATCACGACCACGAGAAAATTTGTATTCCAACACTACAAAATGGTAACATAGATCCAAACGATGCTTTGCATTTTCATCAAGTCAAAACTTTGAAATTCAGTAAAACACTTTATGTAAAGATTAAAATTACAACGTTAAATACTCGAAATATGTATGAGTCAATTCACTTTATCTTTTGAACACCAAGGAAAATAAATGGTTTTTTTTTTTGTACTTGTTTGCCTTTTCAAAATTTTGTAAAGTCACGTTAAATCCTTCCATGAAAACTTCAATAAAGTGCGGCAAACATCAACTCGAAAACAATACAAAAATCATGGTCTAATATAGTCGAAAAATCATTTTTCGATAAAAATAGATCACCTGAAACAACATAATTCGATCTATAGTAATAACCTTCAAATCGAATTTATAGACCAATGGTTCACACTCTTAATCTATCATTAGAAGTTTTATGTGTATACGTGTCCACTATATCTTAAATTAAGTTCAGCCACCTGGCCAGACTAACTTGCTTATCATTGTTTGAAATCAAAGATTCATTTACATCCTTACTAGGATTGTTAACTTCCGTTTTCAACAAGATATCGTTAATTTTAATTATCCTAATATAGTTTTCGGTGTCAGAGTTACTTCTCTAAAATGTGACCACGTCACAATTCCATCTTGCATATTTAGCGTGGCTTCTCATTATCCTTTCAAGTTTATCAATACATGCTTAAGTCTTTATTTGCCACTCTATCGTTAAGTATAGGCACATCTCGCCATACAATTTCCACTCTAAGTTTAGTCATTCTATCAGAACCATTCTTGTAGCAAAGCATTGTAGACTTCATTGCAACGCATGTGGAACCTTCTACGGACTTCCCTTTGATTTTCTTATGTCGTTAATTGTCATTTCCAACTCGTGGAACCAATGTTTCACGTCTTAAGGAAAGACATTTACCTATATATCTAACGATATATTTATATATATAAAGTAGCAAATAATCATCACATTAAATCTTTATCAAGTTTCTTTTGTCCCATCCCATCCTAAGATTTATCATTATTGCGTGTTAAGTCGACTTTGAACCAATGTCTCATACCACTGATTTGTTCGACTTAACTTGACCTTTAAATTTAAAGGCTCTACATCTTAGGTATCCCTAACCTAACGTTTCCCTAGGTTCTAATCCCTAGGCTCTGATGCCAACTGTGATGACCCTTCCCTGACCTAGGGTCAAGTCGCCCGGCCCAATGCCGTTACCTAGACCCGATACCTGAACCAGGCCCAAATAACGACTTGGCACGCCTAAATAAACCTGCGGAATAATCATTCTAACAAGATATATGATAATATGAGTGTAAAAGTTAATCATAATAAAATCATATAATCCTGTATATAATAATAAGATCTATCACCTTAAATATTTAAAAGTCTCTTACAACTTCATAATAATAATAAGGTTCAAAACTACCCATTACTAATTCTCAAGCTATAACTCACGTACGAGGTTTACAAAACGATTAATAATAATGATAGACTAGTATTATATGAGTCTCACATATGAAGGCACTTCAAAATAAATCCTTTCCCTTGCCTTTCTTGTCTATCGCGCTAGTAGAGGGACCTGTGGGGTAGAGTGGGGTGAGCTAAAGTACTAACGATGCTCAATAAGAGGAAAGACTCGCTCAAACATTAAATATGCAAGTACTACCTAGTACTCATGCACATTCTACATGACATCCAATCCATACGCATAACACAACATGTAATAACCGAATACATGTAAATCATAACAAAATTATAAACATATTAATTGAACACATAATTCGATACAATTAAAGATGTGGTTCATGCTCATCGTAGTTATGAAAAATGGAATTATATTCTAAGAAGAAACGTTTAAATATCATTTCCATATCTAATTTAGATATTCAATAATTCTATGTATCAATATTTCAAATCGTATTCCAATCACCATACTAAACATAAAAGCCTAACAGTTTTATAACACATTTGATAAACATTCATTTATGTCATGCATAATAATATTCATCACTTTTATTTATAAATTTACACATGACATACAAATAAAGTCAAATGATAGATTAAATAAAATGCGATAGATATAAATATTAATATAAGCCGTTGTTCCATTTAATGCAAACTAGATATTGGTAAGGATCCGGTGACCGAATCAACTATTTTCGAATTGGTACAATAATCAGTGGAAATGCAATGGCCGTTACGCCCTCTAGATAATCTCACTAAAACAAAGATAGATTCATCCAAGCCGTCACCGCTACACTCTCAAAGAATCATCAAGTAGCAAAGGATGGAACTCCAAACCCTTACACTCGAATAATTCACCTTATGCATTCAATCAGTCAAGCAAACCCTCGGTGGTTAACTACCACACACTCTGGGGCGTCCAAGATATAGACCACTTGCTAATTTGGCCCGCGGTGGAACTCTACACTCTCTGGGCACCGAATAACATAAAAGGCAAAACAATGTATTCACAATTCCATAGATAATAGAGATCCAAACCAATATCACGACGCAACCCATTCCCAAGTCGTTACATTCAAAACATGCATTCCTAGTTATCTAATAATCAAGCCATATTTAATGCATGAGCGAAGCTCCCCACTTACCTTAAACTCGCCGCAAATCCTAGTATTGATCCTTTCGCATTAGGGCTCGATTTGAATGTTCAATCCGAACTTCTTTGATCTCTTTGACTTCTCAAAACTCATTCTCACCATTCCAAGCTGTCCTCCCTTAATCTCCTATCTTTTTCCAAATAGTGTAGAACAACAAGTGGTGGCTAGGTTTACTTAACTTCTCCTTTTATAGGCTAGGGTTAGGTTAGGTTACATACATCCTTTTGTATTAAAGACTAAAGTGCCCTCCTACTTGGGCCTTAAGTCTAACTCCCTATTTCATATATTTTAGGCCGTTTTCATTAATTTATCTTAATGAGCATTTTGACCAAGAACGTTTCCACAAATCTTTCCCTAATTAATGGGATCTCATAAATTTGGAGATCTTACTCTTTTTGACTAGGAAAGTTTCCACAAATATTTCCTTAATTAATAGGATATATTAAATTTGGAAATCTTGCCCTTTTTTTATAACTTTCTTCGTGTTTAAAAACGTTTTTCAAATCTTTATTTTCTTGTGAGTTTCCTTAATAAGAACGGGCATATATTCTGATATCTCTTCAAACCGCATAAAATGTGCATCTCGAGGTGTAGGATATTCTACTATATCACTAATAATCCAATCCAAAGAAATCCAACACACATTTAGTATTTAAATTACTAAATTGCCCCTAAATCGGATCGGGGAAGATTCAGGTTGTTACACAAAATCACTCGAATAGAACTCATCTTCACAACAGGGGAAAAAATCTCATCAAAGTCAATTCCTTTCTTCTGATTGAACCCCTTCACTACCAAACGAGCTTTATGTTTTACTAGCTTATCTCCATCTATCTTCAACTTGTACACCCATTTATTCTTCAAAGGTTTTCTACCTTTGGGAAGTTCCACTAGCTCATAAGTATTGTTCTTCTTCAAAGACTTCATCTCCTCCTGCATTGCTTTCATCCATTTAGCTTCGTCTTTATGAATCTGAACTCCCTGGAAGCTCTCTGGCTCCCCCTAATTGTAACATAATTCAAACTGGGGTACCTAGTAGAAAGAAGCAACCCTCTCTCAGATCTTCTAAGTAAAGGTTCAACTAAAGCTGTTGGTGGAGGAGTTTGCTCCCCCTGCTCATCATCATCAACTGGTTCTGGCACATCAACCCCATGTTCTTCAAATGAGTCTCCCTCATGTGTGGCATCAATAATGGAAGGAGACTCCAATCCAGAAACATCATCATCATCAACTATGATTTTCTTTGATGTCTTCAAATCTGCTATGGTCTCATATTCATGAAAGACCACATCCCTGGACTTGACAATCTTTTTCTTCTCTCGGATCCCATAACCTATAACCAAACTCGCATCTCCAAATCCCAAGAGGATACACGAACAGCTTCTATCATCAAGTTTTTGTCTCTCGCTCCTTAGGCACATGCATAAATGCCTTGCATCCAAACACCTTCAAGTGAGAGTAAGTAACATCTTTCCCAGACCAAACTCTCTCTGGAACATCAAAGTCTAATGGTGCTGAAGGAGAGCAATTCATCAAGTAGCAAGCAGTACTGAGAGCCTCAACCCCAAAACGACTTGGGCAACTTAGCCATTTTTAACATACATCTGACTTTATCAAGGATGGTTCTGTTTGTTCTTTCAGCAACACCATTATGTTGAGGAGTACCCGGAACAGTCTTCTCATGTCTGATTCCATGTTTTGAGCAATAATTCTCGAACTTCTTTGAAGTGTATTCTCCCCCGTTATCACTACGAAGGCACTTCAAAGATATGCCTTTTCTCGTTCCACCATCATATGAAACTTCTTGAGGTACTCAAGAACCTGACATTTTGTTCTCAACACAAACACCCAAACCTTCCGTGAAGCATCATCAATAAAAGTAACAAAGTATCTGCCACCTTCTATAGTTTCCACATCAATGGGACCACAAACATCAGAGTATACTAACTCAAGTAAATTTCTTTTTCTTTCAGATGATGAAGAAAAAGAAACTCTATATTGCTTACAGAATAAAAAATCATCACAAGGGTTCAAATATTTACCTTTGGCAAAGGGAATGTGAGACTTCTTTGCCAACACCTGCAACCCTTTCTCACTCAAGTGACCTAGCCGCCTATGCCATAGATCTGGTGAAGAATCATCTTCAATTGCGTTCAGGTCACCTCTGACGGTCTTCAATTTAGTCTTGTAAAGTGTATAGCTCAATTTTCCTCTAGCAACAACCATTGAGCCTTTGGTGAGTTTCCACTCCTTTCCCCCAAAGATGTTGTAGTAACCATCTAGGTCCAAAGCATGAGTAGAAAACAAATTCAGACGCAGATCTGGAACATGTCGCACATCTTTCAGAATTACCGTGCAACCCATATTTGTCTGCACAAAGACATCTCCAATGCCAACTATATCTGCAAAACTGTTGTTCCCCATCTTTGCCTTACCAAAATTCCCTGCTCGATAAACAGAGAAGAAATCCTTCCTCGGAGTAGCATGGAAGGATGTTGCGGAATCAACAACCCATTCACTATCTGTATCAGTGACATGACCTTGATCCTCAACTAAAGGAAGCACAACCAAGTCTTCAATTGCATCTGATATAGCAACTGTAGTATTCTGATCATTCGCTTTATTTTGATTTTTCTCATCATTCTGTTCTTTTTTCCACACTCTACAATTTTTCTTTGTGTCCTTCCTTGCCACAATGATAACAAGAGAATTTTCCTTTTCCTTGAGACTTGCCTCTAGATTTACTCCGCCCCCTCGAACCTCTAGACTGACTTCTGCCTCTATGTTCTGCAGTAGTAACAAGAGCTTGTGAAGTTTCAATGCCTTTATCCTTTCTCCTAGTCTCCTCGTCAAAGAGACTATCCCGCACTATGGATGAAGACAAGACACCGCCTGGAGCGAATTACTTAGAGACACCACCAAGGTTTCCCAGCTTTCTTGGCAACGAGCTCAAGAGTAAAAGTGCTTGTAACTCATCCTCAAGCACAATCTTCATAGCACTTAATTGATTGATCAATGCTTCAAATCATTCAAGTGCTCTATCATCGACCGCCCATCTTTGTACTTCATATTAACAAGCCTTCTAATTAGAGAAGCCTTGTTCTCAACCCCTTCCTCTCACACATATTCGCAATTTTCTCCACAACTCTTGTGCATCAACCTCTTTCTTGACATGGTGATAAATACCGAGATCGATCCACTTTCGAATAGTCCCAAATGCCAGCTTTTCTGCAACTTCCTCCAATTAACATCAAATATTTTCTCTGGCTTGTTTTGTCCAAATTCAATTGCATCAAATAAATCCTTGCAATAAAGATGATCTTCCATCATCGGTTGCCAAATTGAATAATTCGTAGCCGTCAACTTGACCATATTGTTTGATTTATCATCATCATCCACCATCTTGATTCCCACAAAGATTCCCGAAGCACGAACTAACCACGGCTCTGATACCACTTATTGGGGTTTTACTCAACCCCTTCTAATAATGAAATGGATGAATAATAAATTCCGCCAAACCACGATCAATGCATAAAATAAACACACCACAAGACACAAAAGATTTAACGTGAAAACCCTCCAAATCAGAAGTAAAAACCACGGGCCAAACTCCGAACAATCCACTATGTCAACAAAGAGTACAAGATATCTCAATTTAATGAGATTCACCAACAATGAAGTAATACATAAATACATCTTCCAAGAACTTAGATGATCACACTAAGAACAAAGAATACTACCCCCAATTGTATCAAACCCTTGCACCTCTTTTCCTGAACACCAAGAAATCACCAAAGCCTTCACCGCGAGTCTTCGAATTCAAGATCTTGTTGTTCTTCAATGTAGAGAGAAAACCTTAGAAAGACAATGCACATACACCCCTATGCGCACACCAAGCCAAACTCCTCGTCGACTTCTCTAGAATACCTCTTATTTTTCGGTCTCCTAGTCACACAACAATATCGACTCATATATATTTCTTCACTTCCTATTTTCTCTCAGTCAAATTCCTATTCAAACTCCAATTTGTTGCTTTAAGTGTTGGACTTTTCTATTTTTGCGTGGGGCCCACACAAAAACCAACACGAAGGTCCTTCACAGAGAAACCAAATGGATCAAACTCAACAGAGCAATTGTTATCTTTAGTGAATTGATGAATAGATATAAGATTTTTAATGAGATGGGGAACAACTAAAACTTTGTTTAAGTTAAGAGAAGAACTAGGATAATGAAAAGAAACTGAACCGGTGTCTAATTGGAAGAGAAGAATCATTACCGAAAATAATGTGTGAAGTAGAAGGGGTGGAAGAAGAAGTAGAAGAAAGTGTACCGGTTTCGGAAGTCATGTGCGAGGTTGCACCAGAGTCCATATACCATAAGCCAGTGGAAGGCTCTTGATGGGAGAGATCGTTGAGACTTTGGATTAAGGTTGTCTGATCCCATTGTGGGTGGGATGTGGCATGTTTGGGTGGTGATACTGGATTGATGGGCATTGATTGTGCTGTTAGCAGAGGTGTGTTCGGCGGTGGGTGAGCCGGCAAGTGCGCATACATTGCATGAGGGTATGCGCATGGAGTTGGTGCAATCGGTGTCGGGCTGGGCGTGGGCCAAGGAGACCAGATGTTGGTGAAGTACTAGTAGACCATGGTGGGAGTGTGGCCCATTGCCCTGTCCATGGGTTGAAGAAAGGAAGCCATTGTGGTACAGTTACAACAAGTGAATCAGTTATAAGAACGTGATAACGTGCTCATGAAGATTCAGTTGCAATCAGTTACAATGAATCGTGCTTTGATGACGTAGTCTAACACAGAGGTTGGGCACCACAGGTGCTGATACTATCTCATAGTGCCATAGGAGGATTTCTAACTCATTGTGGTTGGAATTCAGCACTTGAAGGAATATGCGCAGGAGTGCCAATGATAACATGGCCTATGTTCGCGGAGCAGTTCACTAATGAGAAGCTGATTGTGGAAGATTGGAGTTAAAGTAGGAGCTGCGGTCCCTGTGAGATGGGGAGAGGAAGATGAGATTGGATTACAAGTGAGGAAAGAAGGGATTGAGAAGGCAATAGTAGCTTTGATGGATGAAGGAGAAGAAGGGGAAGAGAGGAGAAAGAGAGCAGAAGAGGTAGGAGAGAAAGCACATTTGGCTGTTGAAGAGGGTGGTTCTTCATATTTGAATTTGACACTCTTGATTGAAGACATAGTGCTCCATTCATCTCAAAAGTCTGTCAATGAGTGAAGGGTCATATATTTATTCTTGAGTAGTGATAAAATAGCATAAATGGTAATAAATTTATTTCCTTGGCAATCATTCCACATTGACGACATTGTTGGGGCTCTGATCGTTGAAATGATAATGTTGGTTTGATCAAATTGATTGATTGAATTCATGTACTTTAGACTAGTCTCTAGATACCCTTTCGAGGGTTGATTGAGATTTCATGTTTTTGAGATTGTTTGATTGATTTAATGGAACAAATATTTTTATTTATGAGTTAAATGGTACAAGAATCTTCAGAGAAGTACACAAAGTCCTGCATCAATCATGTAATTCTCCCATGGCAACTCCATATCTGCACCCTTGAAGTGGAATATCAACTTGGGCACCACATTTCCAATAATAGCATCGCATCAGAAGGCATGTTGAAGCATAAATCAAGCCCAGTTGAATTCGTTCGATATTCACCAGCCACAGAAAGGTTCGTTTGTGACTTAAAATCCTTTATAACCAACTCAAAAGCTGGACTATGGAAGTGTGTGTAAGTCGTGCCCAAGTCGATTACAAGCCCGCCCCTGCCGTTTCTTTTGATTGCTTCAAGGGATGTCGAGTAATGTGTCTCCGACAGTGATTGCTTCAAGGGAGAGATGGTAGAATGAAGGCATATTATAAGGGTTTTTGAGGAATCGAAGGTTAAGCAGTAGGAGAAATTGGCCGAATTGGTCTGCGAAATGAGAGATAACTGGCCACTGGCCGCGCCCGATTCCATCAAGCCCTGCCTCTTCCATTCCTTTGTTCTCATTCCCACAACCAAACCCAAGTTTAGGGACTGTCAGTTGATCAAACACAAAGGTCTCAGTGGCCAAAACACCTTCTGTGGAAGATCTGTCCCCGTAATTGACCAAATATTTACAACTATTATTATCGCACTTGCTACCTTCGTAAGTTCTGCGCATGTCACTTGAACAGGGAACCTTAGAAAAAGTAGAAGAATTTTGGGGATCAAAGATGGGTAATGTTGGCAGCTTGGAAGAATAAGAACGGGGCTGGCATTGTACCCAAATCAAGTCGCTCCCGGAATCCAATATTGCGGAGTAAGTCATAGGCGGAGTCCCAATCGCCAAAGTCACGAGGAACGCCCCGTGCCTGCCGAAAATCGGGGCATAACCAACTTCATTTGGTGAAGTCAGAGCAGTACTTAGCCTATGCAATCTTTGATTATCTCTTTTGATTGCTCTTTCAAGTAGCTCCAACTTAGAAAAATTCCCATTAGAATCAACATGTTTGGGAGTGATTTTGAATGCCGCTTTGGAGGGAACTTGATGATGGGTGTCTTTCATTATAAAAGATATGAGACTAACCTATGATCTAATACAGCTATAGACCTACACTCGGTTCCTTGCACTTTCTGATGTCGGCAGCCAAGGTACGACCGTTGACTACTTCCCTGACCAAATATGCAACCTGATCGCTATTGCTTCAGATTTAACACATTGGTCGCATTACTTCGATTCGTGAAGGCACTACACCTAGACAATCAGATCACTAGTGCTCCCGATTTAGCCTAGATCCCTAAGGTATTTAACCGGTCCCAAAAGGGTCTAATCAATTAGTAGGGTCAATTGCCACTAGTGTGGTCTTGTCGTACAAGGACGGGTGCTTACGACTCACTGACATGTAAATCAAGGTTTAAACTAGTGTTTAACCTCAATTGTTCAAACAACACCAAACAAAATAAATCATAGAAAAGAATCAATAATAATTAAAAATAAATAAACCTCATAAAGGATTCCCAAGTCACAAGGCTCGACTGATCCACCTTCAACCTAGTTGAAGGGGATTAACTAAACTAAACCCTAGTTCAAAAATAAAACAATAGACTAAACAAAGGTAAAATTTGATTTCTTTTCTTTTCAAAGCCTACTGGTATTCATAAGAATATTTTTGGTTGATTGAACGTCTGAACACGGTTGAGGGTGCGCAATATTGTTCCTTCGAGTTGTTTGGGAAGCCTAGCTACGTGTTAGCAGATCGTTGGCGTAGGACATGGTAGGAGGTGACATGGCGGCATGGGATTGGAAGAGGCTTGTTGGTGTGACGCAGAGAGAGAACGACGCGTGTGCACAGTAGGCACGGTTTGCGCAAGAACACGTGAGAAGAGGTTGTAGGTGTGACGTGGCAAGGAGTGATTGGTGGAGATGGTTTGTTGACGTGTTGTGAGGCGAGGTAGGCGGACGACTCCTGCCTAGGGGTGGGCACGGGTCGGGTTTGGGTCAACCCGACCCGATGCACAACGACCCGACTCGGGTCGGGTCGGTATAAAAATGACCCATCACCCGACCCGCTAGACAAGATACCCGAACCCGAACCCGACCCGAACCTACCCGACCCATAGTTTCAAAAACCACAAAAATCCTATAAAAACCATGATGACACCCAAACCCGACCCGACCCGAACCCGACCCGACACTAATATAATCCCACCCGAACCCGACCCGACACCCGATGGGTTGGGTTTTGATGACCCGACTCATTTTCTCAACTCATCTTACCCGACCCGCCACCCGCCACCCGATTCGGGTGACCCGACCCGAGTCGGGTACTCGGGTTTCGTGCCCACCCCTACTCCTGCCCATAGCAGCACATGAGAGAATCGTGGAGAAGATTGGGCCGACGTGTCACAAGCAGAGTGGTGGAGATGATTTTCGAACTGAAGATCTGACCGTGACTTGTACTGCAATTTTTGAGCTCCTTTGAGTCCGAATTTCGTGATGCTTGTGAGGGAAGAAAATGTCGGGCTCGAGGTCTTCTTTCTAACAAGACCAACAACGAGTCATTCTGACTTCGGATGTAAAAGTTATGCCTTCTAAACCGAATAACTGTCAATTAAGCTCAACACACGCCTTCAGTCCCAAAAACACCCGACTTGCATAAAATCCCTGAAACACATAAAACACGTATTTATCACTTTAAAACAAGATAAATATAGTCCAATTACACCTAATAACTAATACTAAATTATGCCTAAATGAATACTTATAATGTATTCTCCTCTTTCTTTTTTTTTTTTTTTTTCAAGTCAGAAAGATGAAACAAGCTTATGTTACATCATCTTTTTTTCCCCTTTAGTTTACTCAATTGTGCAACCTTATTAGATGTAGCGTTGAGCTTATATATGTTTGCTTTACTTTTGGATCTTGCCTTATCATTCTCATATTATTTGTGTGTTATATTTCCTCAAGTCTTTACTGAATTTCCTGACGTCCTTTCATTTTATATACATGGTCAAGTCCGAATGAAGGGTTAATAGTTCTTGAAATTTGGAGTTGAATGGCTTCTTTTTTTTTTTTTTTCAATTCGAAGCTGACTGTTTTAACATGTCATAGTCTTCCTCTGGCTGTGTATTTGTTCTTCAATACTCAATATAAGAACAATTGAATCTCATTAATGTATTATTATATTTGTGATGACTACTTGTCTGTTTCAATTCCTCCCAATTATCTCCTTAAACTTTCCTGATTCTAATGCATTCAGGAGTGTTTTCGAGAATGCATTTTGCCACTTGTATTGCTTACCTGAAGATATTGATCATGCTTTTCCACTCATACCTGAGGATGATCTTGGTCACTGGTCTAATCTTCATGCATTCTTTTATTGTTTACTTGAACTGAAGTTTCTGTCTCTGATATATTAAAAGGGGACACTGAGGAAGCTTGGACAGATGATGTTTTGGTCACATTTTTTCATTGCATTCATGATGTCAAATTGAGATTTTCTACACTGTCTCTCACAATTGTGTATGTTCAGAGAGAGGATAAGCTTTGTGTGAACAGGTATGGCAGTTCACCATATTCACCGCCAGGGTAATATGGCAGCAGATTGGTTGGCGGGCTATGCGCATAGTTGTAGTCCTGATGTTCACTATTTTGATATGTATCCCCTTTGATATAGCTACTGTATTAGAGGAAGATGTTCGAGGGGTTTCTTTTCCTCGTTCTAGTTATGTTATAAACTAGGCATCTAGCCTCTCTTTGATCGAAAAAAGAGAGAGGATACCAGAGCAGTATCTTTTGTATTTGCTGGCTGTTGTGTACAAAAACATTAGGATCTTTACAGACTTACAGTGTTTTTTTTATGATATTTGAAATTCTCTTATGATTCTCAGAAGGATAGAAAATGATAGGGTTGGATTTTCTTTCTTTTTGTACATAAATGGATGTTGGTTCTTGTGAATGACAGTCCAAATTCAAGAAGAAATTGATTCAAAACTTGTTTTTGATTCCCACAGTCGATTTACATGTTTTCAATGTATTTTCTTGACCATCCCCATATCAAAAAAAAAAAACATAAACATAGGTCTAACCATCAAATCGCACAAAAATACAGGGTCGAGATATGTAAATGGGTCTAGGTCAATTTAGGCCAAGGCCTCTAAAACAGGTACCAGTTCGTGTCAACTGAAACTTACAGCTTCAATCTCGAAATGTTTCGACCGAGATCTTTGCTGTATGTCTCGGACTTGTCTGATCAAGTCTGCATTTTTTTATTTTTTGCATTGTTTCAACTATAAAATGCCTTACTTTGTGCTTATTGGACTCGACAATAGGTGAAATCACAAAAATTAGGCTGAAACAATCTCATAAAAGTGATAATCTCCAACATCAATGAATTATATTTTAAAAATGAACAATTAATTGGAGAAGTGCTTATATAGCTTTTGGTTTCAGTTTTGAAGGACAACCTCCCACATCTCATAGGCAATGATCAGGGGCTTGAACCCTGAATGAACTCTAAGCCTTAAACCCGATCCGAAGCTAGAAAAACCCGAATACCAACCATTCGACCAAAAGAGGTTGCTGAAAGTAAAAAATATTGCTGATAATGCTCATTTTGAGGACTGATTTATTCACTTTCATGAAGTCTAACATCAATGATGAAGCTCCAGTTGATTTTGGAAGTTACAAGAGAAACTAGGTCTCTGGGAAATAAAAATAGGGCATGCATAGAAGTGTAGACAAACTAAAGAGAATTACTGAATCAGTGCTGCCTTCTCTCTCACTTGATTTACAATATCTTGAATGAAATGTGACAAATTCAAGTGAGATGATCCTCCACTCTCCATTGCTCTCCTTCCCATCTCTCCAAACTCTTTAGCTCTCATCCTCATCTCTTCATTTTCTTCACTCTTGTCCATCAATTTCCTCACACCCCTCTCTATCTCTTCCCTCTTCACCACCACTCCAAACCTCTCCTCCTGCCCCCACTCAACATACACATCCACTCCCACCCTGTACCCAACCTTCAAAATATCCACAATCACCTTCTCATTGAAAAACTGCTCCCCGAATAGCGGCCACGTTATCATCGGAACCCCCGCACCCAGCGCTTCGAACGTCGAATTCCATCCGCAATGTGTCAAGAATCCGCCGATGGCCTGGTGAGATAGGATCAACATTTGGGGAGCCCATCCCTTAATCAAGAGTCCCCTGTCCTTGTTCCTCTCTTCAAATCCTTCTCTACTCAACCAATTTTCAAACTCTAGAGTTTGCTTACTTTCACCTTCTCTGATCACCCATATGAATGGGTGCTCCGACGCTTCCAAGGCCGTCCCAAGTTCAATCAGTTGTGCCGCTATGAGGCGGGTCAAGCTGCCAAGACAAACATACAGCACTGAATTAGGCTCTCTCGAGTCGAGCCACTTCAAACATTGGTTCTTCTCAATGGAGGCCTTGTTCCCCCTCTCAGCCAAGTCCATTTCATCCTTGTGGCATAGAGAAACTGAACCAATGCACCATGCTTTGCCTCGCCTCGCCTCGCGAAATCGCTCCACATACTCGGGCTCCAACTCCTCAAAACTATTGATCAACACCCCATAAGCAGATTCCTCACCTTCTCTAACTTTTTTAATGAAAGCATCAATGGCAGGATTCGATTTCTTCAACGTTGCAGGAAACTTGTCCTTGGTGATTTGAATTGGACGAGGCATGTTTGGAATCAAAACGGGTTCATCAGAGGAGTCAGCACTCTCATGAAGCCCTGAAAGCCGAATCATGTCGATACAGAGAAGAGAAAAGCAACATGTTCCATGAAAGATAACTCTTGGTATTTGAAATTTTGAGGCAACACCTACTGTCCAAGGTATGAAGGCGTCGGAGATTAAGCAATCCGGCTTGGGCTCAATCTCTGCTAATGATTCTTCAAGTTGGCCTCCAAGCAATTCATTCCCGGCGAAGAACCCCGGCGAGTAGTCTGGTGATGGTAGAGTGTCTACGCTCTCGCATCCTTCCGGTAGGCCTACTTCTTGGCTTGGAAACCGGAGTTGGAGGAGTCGAACTGGGAGGCCAGAGGCCATGGCTCGGTCGATTATGGCTTTGTGGCGCAATGCGTTGTGTTGAGTAATGGCTATCGTCGCGATGGCGCCTTGGCTCGCGAGGAGCTTAGCGATGTCGACCATGGGGATCATGTGGCCTTGTGCCATGAAAGGAACCAAGATGAAGTGAAGTTGAGGGTCTGAAGAAGCCATGGAAGTAGGGAGGAAGGAAGGTTTCACTTTGTATGTATTTATGGTTTTGTTAATATTATCTCTGCAGCCTGAGAATGCAAGGTTAGGATCCAAACTTGCATACATTTTTTTTTATAAAAAAAAATATGAAAACGATTTGTTGTTGGTCTTCATTAAATGTGGTCCCATTTCTCACCTGATTGAGAAGACTCTAACAAGTATAATAAATCCAAAAATCCAAACAAGCCAAATGAATGAAAATGAATAATTGTAGCTCAAGACTTTCTAGAATGCATAGTGGCTTAGACTCCTAAATAAACGAAATTACACTTGATAGGTACAGAGGACGACCTTTCCAACAGTTACTGTTAGTGTTAAAACATTAATAGTCCTTTCTAAAGGGGCATCTAATTTCTTACCACTAAGCCGAACACTGGTTGGTGGCTTAGACTCCTAAATAAAGGAAATTACACTTGAATTCTCCAGAGTCAGATAGGTATAGTGCACGACCTTTCCAACGGTTACTGCTAGAATTAAAACATTAATCGTCCTTTCTGAAGGAGTATCTAATTTCTTACCACTAAGCCGAACACTGGTTGGTGGCTTACATGCTCATTTGCTTTCTAACATCTTCAATGAGGATGGTGAAATTCAAGTGAGATGACCCTCCCTCCTTGATTGCTCTCTCACCCATATCTCTAATCTCTTTAACTCTCCTCCTCATCTCTCTCAACGGACTTGTCCACATTGCAGTCAATTCCGGGTGTGTACCCTGTTCCTTCTTTTATGGCTTCTTTTATGCTTTCCAAGCTGTAAAGCCTCCCATCCGATTCGATTCCTGCACCATATATACATATATATTTCGTCACCAATTTCACGAGTTAAGAAAGTAAGATGAATACATTTATGTCAACAACGACAAAGCCACAATCATAAACTAGTTGGAGTTGGTTATATAAACTTTTCCATTTCGCTCAATTTAATACATGTAATGGTGTGATTTCAGAGTCTGTTAAATCATTCCTAATCAAATATTACATTCTAAGTTTGATAAAAAGAAAAGAAATGTTTTATCCTAAGTTGTCATAGGTTTGTCCTTATACTGCTGATTTTCTCCAATTTCTCTTCTCCCACAACCATCCATCTCTAATTGTGTTGTATGACAATCACAATTAAATAACTTGGCAAAGCGCTGAAACCAAGCACGAGGGGCTTGTTTTAAACCATAAAGAGATTTATTTAGAAGACAAATGGTTTGGTCGAGAAGAATCGAGAAACCCACTAGGTTATTGGCAATAGACTGTGTCGTTAAGAGTGCCATGAAGAAACGCGTTTTTGACGTCTAGTTGATGGATTGGCCATGAGCTAGAAGTGGCGAGGCTAAGGACGACACGTATAGTTGTCGGTTTGACGACAGGGCTGAATGTTTCGTCAAAATCGACACCGGCTTGTTGAGAAAACCCACGAAGAACCCAACGCGCTTTATAACAGGCAAGAGTGTCGTCCGGGTGAAATTTGTGACGAAAAATCCATTTACCAGTCATAACGTTTGTATCTGGAGGAGTGGGGATAAGAGACCATGTGTTGTTATGGAGTAGTGCATGATACTCATCGTGCATGGCTCTAAGCCAATTGGGATCCTTAAGAGCGGATTTATAAGTTTTAGGGATGGGAGAGATGGAGTTTGTGGAAGCATTGAGTGTGAATATTTGTTTAGGTTTGTGAATCCCATCGCGTGCACGGGTGACCATGTGGTGGGGGAGGACTGGAATTTGTTGAGATGATTGTGAAATAGTTGTGGTAGGAGGCGCTGAAGAAACTGTTGGGACAACTAATTGGGGAATAGGTATGGGTGGTGTGGTAGCAGCCAAATCAAGAAGGAAATCATGAGAGAGTGAGGGAGATGATGAATTGGTGGAAGCAAAGGGAAAAATAGATTCATCAAACACGACATGTCGAGAGTTAATTATGCGCCGTGTATGAATATCCAAACACTGGTATCCCTTATGGTCAGTTAGGTAGCCTAAAAATACGCAAGGTGTAGATCGTGGCGCAAGTTTGTGTGGAGAAGAAGCGTAAAGATTTGGAAAACACAAACAACTGAAGGTGTGCAAATGAGAGTATTTAGGGTGAGAGCCTAGAAGAATATTGTATGGTGTAGAGAATTGTAGAGTTGTAGTAGGTCGTATGTTGAGTAGGTAGGTGGAAGTGTGGAGTGCTTCTGCCCAAAAAATGTGGTGGCATTGACGCCTGAAATAGTAAGGAGCGGACAACGTTGTTGACAGTTCGTATTGCTCGCTCGGCCTTCCCATTTTGTTGGGATGTGTATAGACAAGATAGGCGTAAGTGGATGCCATGTGTTTGGAAAAATTGTCTTGATGTAGAATTATCAAATTCGCGACCATTGTCACATTGTATGGATTTGATAAAAGTGTTGAATTGAGTTTGAACATAGGCATGGAAAGAGATTAAATGAGAGAATACTTCTGATTTTCTACGTAATGGAAAAGTCCACATAAAATGTGTGAAATCATCAAGTATGACTAGATAATATTGAAAATCAGAAGTGCTAGCAATAGGAGACGTCCATACATCACAATGAACGAGACCAAAAAGGTTTAAAATTACATTTGTTGATGAATAAAATGGTTGTCGAACTTGTCGTCCCAATTGACATGCTTGACAAAGGGAAAAGTCCCCTGTTACATAGAATTTCAGTAGAAAATAAGCGAGACAACGTCTGCTCTCCGGGGTGACCAAGGCGATGATGCCAAATGTCGGAAGAAATAACAGTGGCGGTAAGGGCATGAGTAGTCGTCGGAGGAAGAGAATAGAGATCCCCGGAGCTATTGCTCCTGAGAATCACATTCTAATGACGAAGGTCCTTCACAGAGAAACCAAATGGATCAAACTCAATAGAGCAATTGTTATCTTTAGTGAATTGACGAATAGATATAAGATTTTTAATGAGATGGGGAACAACTAAAACTTTGTTTAAGTTAAGAGAAGAACTAGGATAATGAAAAGAAACTGAACCGGTGTGTGTAATTGGAAGAAAAGAACTGTAATGGCCCAATTAATATTTGCCATTATTTTATGACGTCATTACAGACGTGGACGCCAGCGTGGACGTTCGTGGGTTCCACAGCGAGGCTGGAGTGCGTCTGGATTAGGTAAATAGTATTTTGTGTATTGTTTTGGTTAATTTTGCGATGTTTATGTTAAAATAGGTTAACGACATCGCGATGTGTGTAATTATACTTTAAATTGACGTGTGAGATTGTATGATGAGTATTCGCATCGATATGCGTGTCGACGCGGGTACCGGGTAGATTAAAGACGAAATCTTAAGTTGAGAAAAAAATATTACACACATTAAATAGATTAAATGTGATAAAATACGTAAATTGGTGGGCGCCTAGTAAAATACGGGGTCGTGGTCGACACGCGTGGGTGGTACGTTAGTGTGCACGCTCGAGTACGCTCGTTGGCGCGCACGACGAAATTTTAGGCGCGAAAGTATAGGTAAGTATATGTATATTTATATATATATATATATATATATGTATATAAGGAATTTAATATATATATATATATATTAAAAATCAGAAAATAAATAAATAATAGTGAAATGACCAAAAAGGGCATGAACTTTGTAAAGAATAGTGGATATGGATAGGGGTAAAAGGGTCATTTCACCACAAAAATTTGATAAACACCACCGTCACCACCATTTTCTCACATTTTGAGAAAAATCGAAAAGAAGACCAAGGAGGAAGAGGAGAGATCGAGAGAAAGTGGAAGAGAGATTGAGCTCGTGTTGGAGAGGCGAATGAGGTGAGTTGTTGTGTTGTTTGTTGTTGTGTTGTTGTGTGCGTTGTTGGATGGTGGTGGGGGCGGTTTGGTGGATCAGTGGTGGCGGGGTGGAGCTTAGGAGCTCGGATGAACTGCAAGAGCAGTTCGTCCGAGGAGGGAGACGACACTCATGTCGTCTCCCCTCTCCCTCTCCCTCTCTCGATTCATGAAAAAAAAAAAAAGTTTTTTGCTGTTGTTCCAACGAACAAGAAGGGGCCGGTTCGGCCCTGAACTGGGCTGGTTTAGCTCAGTTGAGCCGAACCCGGTTCGGCCGAACCGCCCCTAATTAAAAAAAAAAACAGTTTTGAAAAAAAAAATCTGAAAAATTAATAGAAAATTCAGATAAAATAGGAAAATTTTAGAAAAATTATATTTTGATCAAATAAAGAAAATTTGGGATTTTCTTGGAAATGTTGGCGAGATATAGTCGAGGTTTTAGCCTCGAAAAACGAAAAAATTGACATAATATATTAAATTGAAGCTAATTTAGTGATAAATGGTAATAGGTATAATTCGGGTGATAATTTGAATTGTCGGGTGTTATTGGAGCTGAGCTGGGGTTTGGTTTTCGGGACACGGAGTGCGGATTGAGGTGTGTAGTATCCCAATTGAAACTCACTTTAGTATTTACCGTTTGATTTATTTGAATTCAGTTCTATTTATTCTTTACTCCATTTCATTAATGCTTTACGGTGCTGAGTACTCTCACCTGTTGACTTTACGGTAGTGGAGTCACTCCTACCTGGTGTCTTTACGGTGTTGAGATCACTCCCCACCCGGTGCTTATTCGTTACGGCCATAGAGTCCACTAAGTCATAGCACTTGTCTAGGCATACGCCGGTGAATAGGCTACCCGGGTATGGTAGGCTTGTGTGGGTGCGTCGTGAGTCTACGCCGACCACCTAGAGGGTCCAGGGTCACCCGGTAGAGGTGTTTTCATGGGCTGTGCCTGGGGAAAAACCCGAAGTATGACTTGGTATGATTTTACTGTGCACGTACTTTGTTTCATTACTATATTTATGCATGCGATGATCTTTTTTTCAGTTGTCTGTATTCTTTTGTTCCGCATGTTTAATTATAGTATTTTTAATTCCAGTACTTTTACTTCCGTAATTACTTGATGAATTTCCTTGGGATTACTCACTCTGGACTCGTCATCTGTCTTTTTGTGATGGCTAAGTGCAGACTCTAGTACGAGCCGGGGAAAGGGCAAGCTTGAGGACTACATCGATTGACAGCTCTAGCCCTTCTCGTACGTATGTTTATATTTACTTGTTTTATGTTGGGTTTTGGGACTTGAGAGATAGGTTGTATATTTTCAAATTTTGAGGATCTTAGATGATATGTGTATGATGTACAGTTGATATGGTTTCCACTTAGGCATTTTGCTCATAATATACATGTTGAATCTTTATGTTGTTAGTAAATCTTCCGCTGCGTAAATTGTGGTTAAATGATATTAAAGGAATAAAAGTTAACTCATAACATCAAAGTTAACCGAAATTGATTAATAATGGATAATTGGGCGTGGGACACAGCTGGCGGTGACGTGAACAGTTGTGGGTCCGCGTGGCCTCCCGTGGTGGACCAATGTGGAAATTGGGGCCGCCACAAGAACCTTTACCGAAAATAATGTGTGAAGTAGAAGGGGTGGAAGAAGTAGAAGAAAGTGTACCAGTTTAGGAAGTCATGTGCGAGGTTGCACCAGAGTCCATATACCATAAGCCAGTGGAAGGCTCTTGATGGGAGAGATCGTTGAGACTTTGGATTAAGGCTATCTGATCCCATTGTGGGTGGGATGTGGCATGTTTGGGTGGTGATAATGGATTGATGATACGTAAGGTGTAGATCGTGGCGCAAGTTTGTGTGGAGAAGAAGCGTAAAGATTTGGAAAACACAAACAACCGAAGGTGTGCAAATGAGAGTATTTAGGGCGAGAGCCTAGAAGAATATTGTATGGTGTAGAGTATTGTAGAGTTGTAGTAGGTCGTATGTTGAGTAGGTAGGTGGCAGTGTGGAGTGCTTCTGCCCAAAAAAGTGGTGGCATTGACACCTAAAATAGTAAGGAGCGAACAACGTTTTTGACAGTTCGTATTGCTCGCTCGGCCTTCCCATTTTGTTGGGATGTGTATAGACAAGATAGGCGTAAGTGGATGCCATGTGTTTGGAAAAATTGTCTTGATGTAGAATTATCAAATTCGCGACCATTGTCACATTGTATGGATTTGATAAAAGTGTTGAATTGAGTTTGAACATAGGCATGGAAAGAGATTAAGTGAGAGAATACTTCTGATTTTCTACGTAATGGAAAAGTCCACATAAAATGTGTGAAATCATCAAGTATGACTAGATAATATTGAAAACCAGAAGTGCTAGCAATAGGAGACGTCCATACATCACAATGAATGAGACCAAAAGGGTTTAAAATTACATTTGTTGATGAATAAAATGGTTGTCGAACTTTTCGTCCCAATTGACATGCTTGACAATGGGAAGAAGTCCCCTATTACATAGCATTTCAGTAGAAAATAAGCGAGCAAATGTCTGCTCTCCGAGGTGACCAAGGCGACGATGCCAAATGTCGGAAGAAATAACAGTGGCGGTAAGGGCATGAGTAGACGTCGGAGGAAGAGAATAGAGGTCCCCAGAGCTATTGCTCCTGAGAATCACATTCTGATGACGAAGGTCCTTCACAGAGAAACTAAATGGATCAAACTCAACAGAGCAATTGTTATCTTTAGTGAATTGACGAATAGATATAAGATTTTTAATGAGATGGGGAACAACTAAAACTTTGTTTTTAAGTTAAGAGAAGAACTAGGATAATGAAAAGAAACTGAACCGATGTGTGTAATTGGAAGAGAAGAATCATTACCGAAAATAATGTGTGAAGTAGAAGGGGTGGAAGAAGAAGTAGAAGAAAGTGTACTGGTTTCGGAAGTCATGTGTGAGGTTGCACCAGAGTCCATATACCATAAGCCAGTGGAAGGCTCTTGATGGGAGAGATCATTGAGAATTTGGATTAAGGCTGTCTGATCCCATTGTGGGTGGGATGTGGCATGTTTGGGTGGTGATACTGGATTGATGGGCATTGATTGTGCTGTTAGCAGAGGTGTGTTCGGCGGTGGGTGAGCCGACAAGTGCGCATACATTGCATGAGGGTATGCGCATGGAGTTGGTGCAATCGGTGTCGCGGCTGGGCGTGGGCCAAGGAGACCAGATGTTGATGAAGTACTAGTAGACCATGGTGGGAGTGTGGCCCATTGCCCTTTCCATGGGTTGAAGAAAGGAAGCCATTGTGGTACAGTTTTGTTATTGCCATTTTCACCGCGTCCCGAGCGGCCAGTTCCGCGGTTGCCGTATCGTCCCCCGCGACCACCACGTCCGGAGAAGTTGTTGGAGGTGCGTTGTTTTTGATGTGAAGAAGCAGACACCGGTGGCGCACTGCTGGTGATGAGCGCTGTCCCTGGACTCTTGGTGACATGAAGTCGACGTTGTTCCTCAAGGAGCAGTAGTGATCGGGCTTGGATAAATGTAGGAAATGGGGACTGCATTGGAAGTAGTGTGGCTAAGGTAGAAAAATTCTCATTCAAGCCGCAGAGGGCTGTGAGAACAAGAGTTTCATCTGAGATGGCTTGACCAACATCAGCAAGTGCATCGGAGAGAGTCTTAAGTTTGTGGAAATAATCAGTAATGGTGAAATCACCCCTGAATGAGGCCCCGAAACTCTGCTTCAATGTGCAACGCACGAGTGCGCTTATTATCGTAGAAGAGGTTATCCAGACTGGTCCAAATAGTATAAGCCATTGCATCGGCTTGCATGACAATGCCCATGATCTCCATGGTGATGGAGCCATAGAGGCAAGAGAGGACAGTGAAGTCATCTCGATCCAGTTGTCGTCGTCATGTTGGGGTTCAGTACCATCAACATGATGACGCAAGCCGTACTTACCAAGGGTGACAAGCATGAGAGCTCTCCATTTTGAGTAGTTGGAGGCTTTCAGGTCAAGACTGAATGAAATGTGGGTCTTGATGCTTGCTACATTAATGGCAGAAAAGATGGTTGTTGAAAGAGTAGTATTTGCAGTTGAAGAGGAGCCAGAGGCCATGTTGGATGTCACTTGGTGCAGAAGAAGAAGGATCGAAGTGCAATAGGAAAATGCAATAGCTCTGATACCATGAAACAAAGTGACACTCAACACCTGAATATGTTTGTATTACACATATTTATAGATTACAATTTGCATGTGAGAGAGGAAGAATAGGAGATAGTTACAACAAGTGAATCAGTTATAAGAACGTGATAACGTGCTCATGAAGATTCAGTTGCAATCAGTTACAATGAATCGTGCTTTGATGACGTAGTCTAACACAGCGGTTGGGCACCACAGGTGCTGATACTATCTCATAGTGCCATAGGAGGATTTCTAACTCATTGTGGTTGGAATTCAGCACTTGAAGGAATATGTGCAGGAGTGCCAATGATAACATGACCTATGTTCGCGGAGCAGTTCACTAATGAGAAGCTGATTGTGGAAGATTGGAGTTAAAGTAGGAGCTGAGGTCCCTGTGAGATGGGGAGAGGAAGATGAGATTGGATTACAAGTGAGGAAAAAAGGGATTGAGAAGGCAATAGTAGCTTTGATGGATGAAGGAGAAGAATGGGAAGAGAGGAGAAAGAGAGCAGAAGAGGTAGGAGAGAAAGCACATTTGGCTGTTGAAGAGGGTGGTTCTTCATATTTGAATTTGACACTCTTGATTGAAGACATAGTGCTCCATTCATCTAAAAAGTCTGTCAATGAGTGAAGGTCATATATTTATTCTTGAGTAGTGATAAAATAGCATAAATGGTAATAAATTTATTTCCTTGGCAATCATTCCACATTGACGACATTGTTGGGGCTCTGATCATTGAAATGATAATGTTGGTTTGATCAAATTGGAAAAAATTACATCCGTACGGTTATTTTTCTTTTTTATTCGTAAATTATTATGATTTTCTTTTTTATTCTTTAAGTAATGTATACCGCGTTTCGTAAACGCGAAATGGAGTGACGTGGAACCACGCCATTTGAATGACGCCTCTCCAAGAGGCACCATCTGTACACGTCATTTGAATGGCGCCTCTCGGAGAGGCGCCATCTGTACACGTCATTTGAATGGCGCCTCTCCAAGAGGCGCCAACTGTACCATGTTGCGCCATGTCACCTGCAACACGAATGGCGCCTTTTGTAAAGGCGCCATTCGTGTTGCCACCACCTGCCACCTCACCTCACTTTCCCGCGCATCTCCCACCTGCCACCTCACCTCACTTTCCCGTGCATCTCCCACACACCTCACGTCTCCCACACGTCTCACACACGTCTCACACTTCTCCCACACGTCTCACACGTGCTTCTCCCCCACATGCACACCACGCATGCATGCACTGCATGCGTGGTGTGCATGCATGCGTGGTGGCATGCGAGACCACACATGCATGCATCTCGCATGCATGCGTGGTCTGGCATGCATGCATCTCACATGCATGACCTCGCATGCATGCGAGACCACGCATGCATGCATCTCGCATGCATGCGAGACACGCATGCATGCATGCGTGGTGGCATCCCACGTATGCCACCACTCATGCATGCCGTGCCACATGGATGCAAACTTCATGCTCTTCACGGGCGTAGTGCAGAGATTCGAATCTCTGCAAGCACCGACCCGTACAACACCTATCGACGACCCCTACAACCCCTATCGATGACCCCTACGGTTAAAAGTTGGTTGGTGAGTACGGTGGGAGATTTAAAATAGGGAGTGGGAGAGAGTTAGTGAGGTTAATGAGAAGAGAGGGTTCGAGTAAGTGAAAAGAGAGGAAGAAAGTGCAGAGAGAGTGTGAGGGAGATCGAGAGAAGCAGTGTGAGGGAGAGGAAGAGTGTGTGTGGAAGAACGAGAGAGTACCGGCGACGGTGACGGCTACAGCGAAGGCTGCAGTGTAAGTGGAAGTGTGTGTGGGTTGAGTTTGTTAGCCGAAAGGGAGAGAGAGGGAACAAAGGCGAGAGGGAGAGTGTGAGAGAGAGAGAGGTAGGGAGTTACGTGGAGGGTGAGAGTTTGTGGAGAAAGAAAGAGAGAAAGGTAGAGAGTGTGCGAGAGAGGGTGAGGTGCCGTGTGAAAGTGTGAGAGAGGGGGTGAGAGGTGCCGTGAGAGAGAGAGGAGGGTGAGAGTGGCGTGAGAGAGAGATAGGGGGAGAGTTTGTAAGAGAGAGTGAGAGAGTGAGAGGTGTTGTGTGAGAGAGGTCGAGACAAAGAGAGAGAGTGAGAGAGAGAGACGAGATAGTGAGAGAGATTGAGAGAAATAGAGGCCGAGATAGTGAGAGAGTGAGGACGAGATAGTGAGAGAGAGTGAGAGAGGGAGAGGTGCTGTGAGAGAGAGAGAGAGATAGTGAGAGAGAGAGAGAGAGAGAGAGTGAGAAAGAGGGTGAGAGAGGGGAAAAGTGTGTGGTAACAACACAGAAAGAGAAGGAAAGAGTACATGAGTTTGGGTTTTGATTTGGGATTGTGTTGAGTTTGTTAGCTTAGAGAGAGAGAGAGGGAACAGTTGAGCCTGGGAGTGTTTGTGTTTTCATGTATTTAGCAAATGATTCGTTGTTGGATATTTTTAATTATTCTTTATATTAATATTTTATTGTTGTTTAATTTTCATTTTGAATAAAATAACTAAATTTTTTTTTTTTTTTTGACAGGGAATATTATTTTTTTTTTTGTAGGTAAAGGAATATCAAATTGAAGAACAAACCGGAACAAAAATAGTAAGAACGAAAATTTATTTATTTATTTATTTAATATATTTATAGTGTAATAGATTTTTTAAGAAAATGTGTTTATTGCATGGTGTGTGTAATTTAAATGTTTTATTTTTAAATAGGTAGTAAAGAATGTGAACATCATAGTTAACAAAATGTTACAAATATTAAACCCCATAAAAAAATTAATTTTTTTGTAGTAGTGGCCGTAGCTTATTGTGTGTAGTGATAAATGCTTGATAATTATTTGATATATTTTATAAGTGAGTGACAAATCGACCCAAAGATAAATATTATCTCGTGTTATTTATTATCGTTGTTTGATTATTGCGACAAGATATTAATTACAAGTTAGTATTAATGGAGTGTCTGGTGTATACACTATTAGTCGCCTTACCATCTCCAACAACGACAAGAAGGAAAAAATCTTTTACTGACGAATTTAATTTGTAAGTAAAAGTGTTAAAATTGTAAGTAAAAGTTTTTACTTACAAAATGTCGTTGGTAAAAACATCGTAAGAATAGAGTCGTCCGTAAAAGTTTACATTTACAAACTTAATTGTAAGTAAAGAGATCCTTTTTTTACTTACGAACCCACCATCATAAGTAAAAGTGTATAATATCTGTTAATAAAATTTCTATTCGTTTTCAATAATATTTATTAATATAACTAGATTTTTCATTTAAATATTATTTTGTTTAATTTTTGTGCCTTTCATTATTTTTTCACGTTAATTTAATGAGTTTCGTTTTGGTATAAAAAATTTAATGAGTTAGAGAACTTAAATAAAATACGCTTAAACTTAAATAAAATACAGTTATTTATTCTTGATTATTATTCTGATCACTTTTCCATCAATTTGACAAACTTTGTCTTATTCGGGAGCCCAAAACTAGCTAGAGTAGATTTAGCTGGGTAACCAAATAATGTACCAATGCTCCTTCAACCAACAACTAGAAAGAGAAGAAAAAATAAAGTTAGACAGTTTAAAATTCATTTATAATTTTCTTCATTACAAAAATTAAAGAAATTAAAAAAATTGAATACAACCTTAAAAAAGCCATAGGATGTTTGAAGCTTGTAGCGACTTTGCAATAGGCTCATGCATCTTACATGCACCCAATTAATATGAAGAAAATAAGTTGAAACGTATAAAATGCATTAGGATTAATCAACAAATGTAGGTGAAATGCAAATCAAAACCTTTGTAGAGATTGCATGTACTGACATGGATGAACCCATGAAATTAAGAGACGATGCATAATCGAGATGAAGTGCAAGGCGCAACAATGTTAAGTGGAACTCTTTGATGATTTGCGACGTGATGAAATAGAAATTAGTTGTGAGGTCAACATGAGAGATACGACCGTGAGCCTAGGAGATAGGGAGAGAAATTGTTGGGTTTTTAACTTATTATCTTTTGAAATAACGTGTGTGCATTGGGGGTAGGATGTAGGGGGTTCCGGTGTGTGTTCCACGTCCGTGTTCGAGTACGTAGCAAGATCCTTATCTTTTTTGTGCCTATCTTCTTATTTTTGATATTTTTTTTGCCTATCTTTTATTTATTTTAGATTTATCGAAAAAAATAAAAACCATTTAATTATTATTTACTTGTACAAAAGACAAAAGTCAAAATTAAATATTATATTATCAAGTTTCGTCCCTTTTGAGTGAAAGCTTAATTTATTAATTAATTATATTCTTCTTCTTCATCTTTTTTATAGTTTGGTAGTTTCCCTTTTATTGAGTATATATATTGTAAGTAAAAATACATATTTACTTGCAAAGCTATACATATTACTTTCCTCTAAGATTCATAAGCAAAAGTTAGTATTTTTACTTGCAAACAAAAGTAGTTTATATAAATATATTTTTGTGTGTAAAAGAAATCATATAACTCACTAAAAACTATTGTTGAATTGGGTCGATATTCACTTAATAATTATTAGCTTTTGCTTAGAACTCACGAGTCATAAGTACAAACAATACTTTTAGTTACAATTATATCAAATTTTTTTACAAACTTAAGAGTCATAAGCAAATATGGACTTTTACTTACACTTTTTATATTCATAATTGAAAGTTTTGTAAATAAAAGTCGAATTTCTTGTAGTGAACATCAAGAACAAAATACGTAATCTCGCATTCACAAGTGTCCTCACTCGCTCTCTAGTGCTGATAGTAGACTATAGGTGTTGCCCCGTTCGGATATAGTTATTTCCAATTGTTCGGTCAACTATCGTACAATGAAAAAATCATGCCACTACTCATCTTTCAATACGTCGGACTATTCTTCTCCCTGTTCTCGCTACGACCATGCAAGGAAGTAGCTAACTTGCTAATCAGTGACCACAATTGATCATATTCGAACTCACTATCTACCACTTGAAGCTTCGATAACCACTGATTAAGAATAATAACATTATAGACGATATATTTACTAAAAACAATTAAGCATTAGTGGCATAAAACAAGAAGTGATTGTTGTCCATACAAGTATATAAATGATGTAATGTGTGTTGGCGATCAATCATACAACACCCGTTCAAGAAGTGTTAACTCCTTCCATTATAAATTAAATCAAAGTTAAAGTGAAAAACAAACCTCGCTTTCTCCTCCTCACATCCAAACTCGAACAACAAGTTCTCAACCAAAATTCAAACACGAATAAGACTTTTTACCGCCCAAATGCCGTAGGCACCATCTTCCTCTTTGTCAAATCGAAATCACTTGTACATGGAGTGCTCAAAGTAACTAATGTAACACGGAGAGGGAGAGAAAAGAAGACCTTCGAGAGTGCAGAGAGAGAAGTTGTTGAAAAATTACTACAAGATGCTCTATTTTGATATAGGAACAAGAATAATTTTTGATGAGGATTTATTGAAAAGTTCGGTCGTGCCTCAAATCCTCATTTTGATCATTTCTTCGCTTGATATATATGTAATTTGTTTACATTATCAATGCGGTAAATTATGTAGGTCATAGAAGGTAGGAACATCCCGTTTCACTTTTATGCATTTGGAGAAATTGTTAAGGTTTCGCAAGGCATTGAGTACAGCAGACCCCCATCAATGACCATGATTATTAAGTTTGGAATGAGTAAACATAAGTTGATGGATCACGTGTATAACGCGTTTGATATTTCGTCCACTGAGACTCTCATTACGATGACGTATCGTCACGTAATAACTCATCCATCAGTTCACAATATTTTATCCCCGTGTCGTTGCAAGACGAGACCCACTTCGAGTTGATGTGGTCAACAGATGGCGAATCTACCATTATCAGCGAAGGTAGAGATTTATTTAACCTTCGAGCCAATCGAGCCTTATCAAAATTCTACTGTACATTCACAAGTGGTAGAAGAAAATGTGGGCATGACATGCCCTGCATCAATGATGGAAAGATTACGTATGCAATCGCCTATAGGTGATGTTGTGCAAGATAGATTTGTTACTTCGATTGATGATGACATTAGCGCCCCCAAGTGATGACCGTAACGAGGACCACGACAACGACATTGACGAGGACGTATGTCCCCTCGAGGATGCTTTGCGCCATCCGTTAATTGGGAAAGTATAAATGTTGTTACGACGACCCAACCTACGAACCTCCAGGGGCGGAAAACTTGCAAGATGATGAGCAATTTGCAATTGACGAGGAGGAGTGGATGGAAGAAGCAAGCGATGAAGAAGATTACCAACCATTGCCGGTGTATAATGAAATTGATTGGGAAGTGGCTAATTCTACGCAACCCAACATTCTCATCATTCGATCGGATGAGACATGCCTAATTTTCAGTTGGAAACAGAATGTGCTTTGACAATAAGAAAGACTTGCAAAAGCATGCCATAAAATTGTGGCATGTTAACAACTTTTGTCAATACCTTGTTATGGAGTCAACTAAAACCTTATGGGCATTGAAGTGCGAAGTGCGCCTAAGCTTGGGTGCATGTGGCGTCTCCGTGCTTGTTTGCGAAAGAAGAAACAATTGTGGGAGATCACTCGCTTAGACGAGCCGCACACAATGTATAAATCCCGGCATAGAACGCAGTCATGCCCAACTCGACGCCAACATGCTTGCACGTGAGATACAAAGCGTTGTCGAAATAGATCATGCAATTGCTATCAAGGCCTTGAAAGAAATGATTAAGCTAAAATACTCACATGATGTTCCCTACAAGCGAATGTGGGATGCTAAAAGGAAAGCAATTGCAAATGCATTCGGAGATTGGGACGCGTCATATGCTACGTTACCAAGATGGTTGGCGGCTGTACATAATAAGAGCCCAGGGACAAAGATTGAGTGGTCACATAGACAATGGGCTGCAGATGAGATCGGACGAGCATCCTCAATTTCGTCGTGTGTTCTTCGCATTCGAAGCATCAATCGAAGGGTTCAAACATTGTAGGCCTCTTCTACAGATTGACGCGACATTCTTGTATGGCAAATACAGTGGTAAGCTAATGATTGCCCTATCTGTTGATGGTAATGGACATCTACTTCCAGCTTGCATTTGCGATTACGGAAAACGAATCAACCGACTCGTGGGGTGGTTTTTGAGAATGTTGCGCAAACACGCGACCGATAGAGATGGTATTTGTATTATTTCGACCATCACTCGGCATTCTCGAGGCCGTTAACACACCAAAGAAATGGTTTTTGTCCACCAAGAGGATACCATCGTTATTGTCTGCGACACTTGACCAGTAATTTTAACACGCATTTCAAAAATGATTCGTTGAAGACTATCCTATCTCGAGCTGGGGTCAACATCAAGTGAGAAAATTTGATGCATGCATGGAGCGTTTTGCTTATTTGTCATCGTGAAGTCCTCGGTGTCTTCAATATGTGAATGCCATTCCCAAGGAACTCGGGACTAAATCGCATGATGGAGGCTGCGATGACGATGGATGAATTCTAACGGGGTTGGTATGTATTCGATAGTAGTTACGTTTGTTATCCTATATGTGTTTTCACCGTGTCTTGATATTACTGACACGGCATTATCTTACCATTGTAGAATGTTTTAACGGTGTATTGAAAGGGGCACGATTCTTGCCGATAACAGCAATGGTGCAAATGATTTACTACAGGTTGGTGACATACACCAACCGACGAAAGGAGGAAATCGACGAAGCCATATCGCACGGCTCAATTACACGAGATATGTCATGGATAAAATTGCATATTATCAACAATCTGCAAGGAGACATTACGTGACATTGATAAATCGCGACACTGGTGAGTTTGAGGTGCTCACTGGACGTCATGGCGATCGTATGCATAAAGGCAACAATACACAAATTGTTATCCTGAGGAACTGGTATTGCAGCTGCAATAAATGGCAATCGTTTGGTTTCCCTTGCTCACACGTGTTGGCTGCATGTGCTCATATTCGAATTGATTATACACAATTTATTGAGAAATACTACAGGATGGACGTGTACGCACGATGCTACTCCTCTCAATTCAAAGCCATCCCCGATGAGAAGTATTGGCCGACTTTTGCGACGAAGATTTTACCAGATCCTAGGTGTAGACGTGGCCGAGGGAGACCAAAGGGAACACGAAGGCAAAATGAGATGGATCTTCCTAATGTTTCGAGGACCTTGCGATGTGGCATATGTCATCAAGAAGGACATAAACGAAGAACATGTCCGAATAGAGATCGTGCTCGAGTCCCTACTAGGAGGAACCGTTGCAGCGTTTGTCGTGCAGAGGGACATAACAAAAAAAATTGTCCATCCATATCTCAACCCCAACCACCCAATCCAAACCAATGAGAGGATTTGTATTTAGTTTGTAAACGGTGTCAGTTGATAATTTCATAACATTTATATTAATATAGTATAACCTTATGTTACGTAAAGTAATAGATACGTATTTGTTAATGTTATAACTCATAGTAATGATTTGTTGTGAGTTTTAAAACTACTCGACCAATTTGTTTAATCACACAAATGCAAAATGTAGTACACATGGAACCAGGACCATCTGATCCTTCTCTTCTACGCCTCCAATCTACACACAGTCATCGCAAGTCCTGGAGGGGTCGTATATGCATTTAACATGTATGTGCATAATATTTATGCAAAAACGTTTAATACACATATATATCGACATATTTTTCAATTGTAAGGTACATGATACAATGCGCGTGCGAAGAAGATCGGGTGTTGTTGATCGACGGATTAATTACCATTCTCGAATGATCCCTTACCTACGATCTAGTGGATTTTATGGTGTCTCACGCGTAGGATTTTTTAGACTTGATCGGGCTTTGATCACCGCTTTCATTGAGAGATGGCGTCCAGAGACACATACGTTCCACATGCGTTGCGGCGAGTGTACAATAACACTCCAAGACGTTGAGATTCAGCTCGGGTTACCAATTAATGGTATGCCCGTGACGGAAGCACGATGTCGACTATCTCGCGGTGTGTGAAAGACTACTTGGTGCGAGACCTGAACCACTTCACGTAAAAGGGAATAGAGTTCGTGTTTCATGGCTCGAAGACAATGTGCCACCTATAAAGGATGACAAAGAATGAGGAAATGGTTCGACGTTATGTTCGTTCATACATTCTACAACTTATTGGTGGTTGTGTGTTCGCGACAAGTCGAATCAATATGTTCATTTGATGTTTCTTCCGTTGCTCGAGGACCTTCAAACAAGCTGGACAATATAGTTGGGGAAGTGCATGTTTGGCATATTTATACAGGGAGTTGTGTCGTGGATCTCGCTCTCAGTGCGCACGAGGTCGCCGGTGCGACAATTCTTATACAACTATGGGCCTGGATAGATTTCCATTTATAGCACCAAGGCGCAAGCCTGTTCCTAGAGGTCCACCTCGAACGTGTGATGGAGTATACATGCCCAATGACGTTCCTTTGGGATATCGGTAATAAAAATGTTTCTCATGTTATTTTTAACAATTCATTGGGTCTTTTTAATTTACGACAAATTTATTGTTTTGTATACGATGGATAGTTGCATTTTCTCGTAACTAGGACTCGCCACACACGTTATATCATCATTTCGTGATGCACTTGACACGCGAGAGGGAGAATGCCGTGGAGTGGCAACCATACACTGATGTCATCGAGTCACTTCCACAATTATGTACTCAAGGTCACGGGAGCTGGCGTTCGACGTGTCCTTTAATTTGTTTCCATATAGTTGAGTGGCATAGACCGGAAAGGGTCATGAGACAGTTTGGGCTGACACAGGTCGTGCTACCTCACTGTGATTTTGACACACGTCTGCACCGCGTCCAATTGAGAGGACACCCTCAAGAAAATTGGGCAGTGTATCACAGAAG
Organism: Stephania japonica; assembly: GCA_039657345.1. NCBI lineage: Eukaryota > Viridiplantae > Streptophyta > Magnoliopsida > Ranunculales > Menispermaceae > Stephania > Stephania japonica. The sequence goes on along the minus strand of CM077560.1, from coordinate 42,402,425 downwards.
ATATATAGAGTTGTGGGAAAATCGTAGTAATACGATAGCCACGATACAACAAGAAGGGGAACACGATCACGAAGAGTACATGAGGTGGTACAGATCTATCACCAGGCAATACATTGGACATAACGGGGCTCTGCGCGAATTCTCGGTAACGTTGAAACTATAATGCTATTATCTTCATGAGTCATATTTAAAATTGTTAACCAAACACTACATTTTTTTGTATATTAGTCTACATTTGCGCGTCAATTGGAGCGAGTGTTCTCTGATGACGGGGTCGAACAAGGCATGGCTGCTCTACATGAAGGCATCAGAATCTTAGATGAGGATGAACGGCAAAGGACTACTATGTGGAATGATGAAAATGTAGTTGAGCCGGACATAGATGACGAAGCATCTCAAGAAGAAGAGGAAGAACAACAAGAAGAGGATCAAAGCCTAGCAGATAGAGGGAGGAGAAGAAAAACAACGACGACTCAGACTCTGGGTGAGAGCAGTAGACGTTCTTCTCCACCACCTCCAACTCGTCCAACTCCAAGAACGTCAGAGACTATTGGTGAGAGCAGCAAACGTTCTCCTTCGCCACCTCTAACCCGCCCTTCTTCTTATGGGTACTCTCCTTTGCCGGCCCCAACGCAATCGAATGCTCATATGTTTTTGCCTATGACACCGAGCATGAGTGTTCATCCATATCATTTTGATCCATATGCTCCTGGGCCATCATCTTCGTACATGGACCATAGAATGCCTACACATTCAATGCATGGTTCATTGCCTCAATACATGCCAAGTCCATTTACTCCGCCATATTATAACTACAATATTCCATATAGGGGAGATGGCTCATTCAGACCCTTATTAGGCATGCCACTTCATGTTCCTTTCACCCAACCACATACAGAAGTCGGTATGTTGGAATGGTTCAACCCCTATCTTTGATAGCACTGGTAGTAGAGGTCAATCGAGCCAACACGAGGAAGAAGTTCGCCGAGTCATCGAGCTCAACAAACTCAACCGGACGTACAAGCACGGAGAAATCCACGTCGAAATAGAGTACGACCGGTTTGCCACACGGAGGAGCAAATACGACGTCGATAGAACCGCATCATACCTTTGTATGAGTGGGTTGATAGGAGTGTTTAGGGTCTCTTATATGTCATGGAGATGGGGTTGTACATTTGGATGAATGGCAAGAACTATAAATACAAACTCCTAGCCTTTTTGCTTCACATTAGCATGTTGCTTTCAAATAAAAAAATGAAAAAAAAATTCAGAGCTATTAGGGACTTTTATTTGCTGGAAATTGTAGTCCTTAGGAGGTTATTCATCATCAAGAAAGCGATCTAGTTATATACAATCAAGCATCAACCTTAAGGTATGCTCATATCCACTTATTTGCATAAAAGTGAGTATACCTGATGATACTTTGAATTGCATAATGGTCATTTGTGTAAATGTTTTTAGGTCTTTTTGGTGTCGGATAGTATCAACGTTTAATTTACGACTAAGTACATCTAATATAACCTAGATTGTCACCAAAGAACGTCGAGAGATATATATGAGTCCGTTTGCGATAGTTTGGGTGACGAGAGGCCTATTGGACTAGGAATACTTGCGTGAAAAAGTGAGTATACCTGATGATACTTTGAATTGCATTTCATTTCCTTTTATTACTTATTGATTGCGCTTTGTGACTATATGGTGCCTTTGTACTCTAATATAATGATATTTGTTGATAATCTTTACTCTTTGAACTTGTTCATCGTGATATTGTTTTGTTGATGCTTTCATTGTATCATTTCGTGTGCTCTATGTCTTCATTTGATGTTTTTAATGGTAAATGAGCTTTAAATAGCATGCTATTAGGATTAGAGAATTTATGAATGAGACTATGGACTTTGTACTCGACTTGATTAGTCTATTAGCTTGTCCATATGCCTTTACCATTCTATACGGAGTCATTTTTGAATAAATAAAGTAGTGGTTAGTGAAAATAGTGACAACGAACCATGACATACTCACTTAAGTAGGTTTAAGAAATCAAACGTAATTACTAAATTTAGTTACACATTTGTTTATTCATTTCGTAATAATTGATTATGACATTTACATTTGTTTGTAACTTACTCTTCAACCTTAAAAAAGTCATGTCGAGTAAATAGTGCATCGTCATCCTGGGACGGATCTAGTGGACGATCCAAATAGACGATCCGGTGGTCGCAGAGATCGTCCATCTCGCGACGTGGATCGTTCGCTAGTACGATCTCCCGCCGATGATGCTTGAGTCTCAACAACAGCGTCAAGAGCGGCTCGTTCGTCAACAGCTTGCTCAATGGCGGCTTGCTTACCTTCAACAACTTTTTGTCCAACAACAAATTTCACACCATCAATCACAATTATTTCAGCAGATATCCTCGTCCGCCTTATGCGCAAAGACTTCCCCCACCAGGGCCCTCTCCTACAAAGAATCGGGGCCATCTTTATTTGGCCATGATGATCCAACCACTCAACAGGCTTACTCCTCTTTTTGGCATCGCAACTCCTCTCACCTATCGCTGGTCACGTTACTTCTACGTAAGCTACCCACGCATCTCCCTCCCATCGCCAGTACTACCAAAGATGTCCCGATTGCTTCATTCGACTCTAGTATGCATGCCTCCCCATCGAGGAGTCATGATCATGTCGAGCCCGCATCACATTCGTCCAATACTTCAAGCCACCCTTCGAGTGAGCCATCTATTAGTGGTGCCTCCCGTAGATCACAACAAGACGATGAGCCGCCTAGGGCCCCGAGACGTAGAACTAATGATGACCGAGGCGCGGGGGGCGGGTGTTTTTGACCGTAAAAACTACGAAAGAATTGTAAGTCAATGAAATATTATTACGTATATATACTTACGTTTAATGAACTTACTATAATATTGGTCTAACTTTTTTTTTGTAAAAATGTAGTGGTACTTTCTTGCATCCGTCATCCGAAGTGTCAAAGCAAATAACGCGGATATATAAATTCGCTTTACATAAGGATGGCTACTGTTGGGATACGGTTCCTAACCATATCAAGGAGCAATATTTTAACGATTGGTCGGTAAGAGATTTTTAAATAAGAAAATTAAGTTTCGTTTACTTTTACTTAGCATATGTTAAAGACTTGACTTTCTATTACTACAGACTCATTTCGATTGGAGACGATCAGATGATGCTATGGTCAGACATTTGTACGACAGGCAGATTGCCACTCGTTATGCTGACTTTGTTAGTAAGATGGTGAGGAAGCCGACAAAACCATCACATGTATCTCTGTGGCGGCCCCAATTTCCACATTGGTTCGCCACAGGAGGCCACGCGGGCCCACAACTGACCATGTCACCTCCAGCTGTGTCCCACGCCCAATTATCCATTATTAATCCATTTCCTATTAACTTTAGTTCCTCTAATATCATTTATCCTTAAATTATGCCCTTTAATATCATTTAACCATAAATTACGCAGCGGAATTCTCAAATCATTAAATGATACCAAATGTAACAAGTCTAAATATCAATTAATCTAATGTGAAAACCATACCAAAATGTAGTCCCCAAATATAAATCAAGTGTCATCCTCAAAGTCATAAACAAACTAGAATATAACTCTCACAACCCAAACCCAGCATTAAACAAATACATACAATCAACAGCGTATAAAAGGAGTAGTTCACGCCTTCAGTCACAGATATTCTTCTCGTGTCTCCTTGTCCTTGCACTTATCAAATCCTGCACTCAAATCACCCAACACATACGGTGACGAGTCCAGTGAGTAAACTCCCAAAGAAAACCATCGAGTAAATAATAACAGATTCAGAAGCCAATAACTAACGTTAGCTACACATGCAAAGAGTACGGGCAGCCATAAAACCCTGCATGTGTAGGTAACAAGCATGCAAGATGATCAACGGATAATCATAATGTCAACAATATGCCCCACAACCATTACGATAAAACCAGACAAAAGTAGAATGCAATCTCACATACTAGATCATACTTCGTCAATCCGAGCGCCCAGAGGAAACACACCACACCTGGGATCCACCCGGACCACTAACGGTGACCGGAACAAATCACAGATCCACCGAACACGTGCACCCCGCGGCTCGGGACACAATCCACCGGCGGCGCAAGTGCACGCGCTACAATCTAGCATGCTTAATCACGTGCCACAATCATCCCGAATAAACTTCGATAGTGAAAACAAATCCAACACCAACCAATAAACAGACCCCCACATGATCACAATGAATATGAATTTCAAGAATAATAAATGCAAGAATTTAAAGAATTAAATACTCCAGATGTGTTTCTGTTGGGGTCTACGCACCTATATCGCACTCCGATTACCCGAAACCCAAATCCCAGTCCGATTCCTCCAAATCTCCGACTCCAATTACTATTCCGAGACTCCTGGAATTCATTTGTGAGGTTTAATGATCAATTAATGGGTTCATAATGTTAGTTTGACTCATTTTCTCATTTTCCAATTTTTGGGAGTCCAGTGAACAATTAGCGCTTAATGAGATCAATTAGCGCGCTAATTAATCTCAATCACTTGTTCATTTCGTCTTCAATCGCGTGATTAGCGCGCTAATTTCTACAATTAGCGCGCTAATTGCTCGCTGTCCAGAAATTTCCAAATTTAACATTTTGAACTCCAAACCCATAAATTAAATTCTCATGTTTCCATAAAACGTCAATGACCTTAATTACACCATTTAAACCTTACTTACCATAATCAAACACCAAAATCCACAATTTATGGAAATCACATTTTCAAAACCCATTTTAGAAAATCCTTCAATTTCTTCCAAATTTGCTCCACTACTCAACCCATGTCATACCACTCTCATAATCACTAAATCTCAACAAATACAGTGTTTAATCCCTCAATATTTTCGGATTTCACAAATTCTAACCCACACCAAAAATCTCATAAAACTCAAGTTTGATGAATCCATACCTCTTGATCTTGTTGTTGGATGCCACCAATCACTCTCCCCAACTCCAAAGAAATCATCTCTTCTTCTTCCCACTCACCGATTCTCTCTTCTTCTCTTCCTCAAAACCCACTCTTTCTCTCCTCATTGTTTGATCGGTCAAACAAGTATATATATATATACTTGATTTTCATCAAGTGTGTACGCCCATCTCGAGGCAAATCTGGTGATCACTGTTCACCCTGTGTCATTCCAACTCACTAACACCTATCATGACACTTGACACATCAATTCTCTCCATTGTGCATCTTGAGAACCATCCAACTGTTGTTATTTTATTTAGCCCAACTATAGGACTTATTGATTTCTAATTAATTTAGCCTATATCAAGTATCTATTCCATTCAACAAATTACAAAAATTCACGGGTAAGCTCACCGTAGTTTCCCCGACTACCCGACACCCCGTGCCTCGTGTCCCGTGTCCGCACGCACCCCGAGGCCATTCCTCACTCGTTAATAAACTACATTAACTCACATATTGCGATGCCATTTAACTAATTTGGACCTATACATCGCAACTTCACCACCAGAGCACACAAAACGGACTGTAAACCCTATCCGGCCGTGCTCCGTCTTCACTATGGGACCCACGAACGTCCCTGCTGGCGTCCACGTCCGCAATTTCCTCATCAATAACGGCCATTGAAAATTGGGCCGTTACAATCTCTGGAGGTTTTTGAGCATTACAAGAAGATGCGGTCTACTCCAGAATATAAAGCAAAGTCAAAACAAGCGAGCCGAAATCGAAGATCAGAGGTGGGGGGACCTGGTTCGGGTTCGTCTGTGCACGGAGGTGGAGCCATATCCATCTATGAGCATTCGTTGAGACTGGTATGTTTTTGGGCATACATACATAGATACATACATACATATGTATACATTAGATTCATATAAGTTTCAAACTTAAATTTAAGTTAAACATATTTTATAGGAGAAGGAACTCGGTAGAAAGCCGACTGCTTTGGATTTATGTTTATATCTCCATACAAGGAATCATGATAACGTTACTTTCTTGGATCCTAGAGCAGAGGCGATTGCCGTAAGAAACTACTTGACCATAACTCTTTTTTGTTAATTATAGGTATCAATGACTTATATGACTTGTCAATGTTTAAATTCTTAATACAGGCGGCTATACATGAAAGGACCACAGAGCTTTCACAGTTGCAGCCAGACACTCCAATTGATGAAACAGAATTATATTTGGAGATTGTGCACAGAAAAATGATAAAGGCCGGAGATTTGGTCTTGGCTGGACACCGTCGGGGTCTAAGATGCGTCGACATGATGAAGCTGGATCTTCTTGTCCTATATTGAAAGATGATGAGTCATTTGACCAATACAATAAGGAATTCGAGGAGATGCAAGCAATAATACTAAAGATGCTTAATGACACGTCTGTTAATCACGATCAATTGCTTGAAATGCAAGGACGGTTACACAAATAAGCATGGAACAGGGGTTTCATGGAGAGATCACCGCACAAAAAGGCAAGATGATGTTGATGATGATGATGTTGATGATGATGATGCCGCTCACAATGACTCAACTACCGAGGATGATGAATGATGATTTCTTTTTCACAACATCCAAAAAGGTTAGATTTTTTGGTTCATTTTTTACTTGATACTTATAAGTTTTTTTTATTAGGAACCATTATAAATCTTATTAATTTATTAGGAACCATTATAGAGACATAAATCATGTAAACCATATATTGAGTCGAGATTATTGGAGTAATGTTTGTTATTCGCTAGTTTTTTCTATTTGTATTCTTTATTTGAATATTGAATTGGGAGACTCAAAAAGGTTTTACTTCTAAATAGAATGTTTGTTTTAGGTCTACATTGAACATTTGTTAAGAATGATTTTAGAAGATTGCCCTAATTCACTATTGTAATAGTTTGAATATTTTGCCCTGTGCAATTTATTTTGTTCAATCTTCGTCTTTAGTAAACTTAAATCGTCCTTAAAATGGGTCTAGTTACTTTTTAGGCTAAGCGTAGAGCTTTTTTTTCGAAAAAGAATTGAACTTTGATTGTTTGGTGTTTTCCTGCTAATTGTGCGTGTCCGAACATTTTTTTTCTTCCCTTCCTACTTAAGATTGAAAATTAGGACTGGTTTGTTGTGTTTGCTAAGATAAGAAGTTGCCTCGTTTACCAAATGTAGATAATTTGATGGAGGCTCTATTATTGTTGTCACACTTTTTCGGGGATGTACATCAGGTTAGTTTCACCCAAAATTACTCTGGAACTCTAAATACTAAGTCAATGATTTCAATAGGGATACATAGAGATGATCTCAAAAACATTGGAGTTACTTGTCGTAGTTTACGCTTATACTACAACAAAAGGAAGTAGATTTGGGTAATTTAAATTATCTCATTTTTATTTTTATTTTATTATTTTTGGTTTTGTTTTCATTTTTTTTAGCTTTTTCTATTTCTTTCTTATTTTTCCAAACTAAACTCGATCATATCTCGTTTCGATCTATCACTATTTTTTTCTTTGTTGCTTCTTGTTCAATTACATGGATTACTTCTCCTAGTTGGATGATCATAATATAATGTCACATAGTGCTTGTAAAGATCACAAGAATATAGTTCTTTTTCTAGAGTTATATCTTTTTGCGACCCTCTTAAAACTGGAACGGTGAATTTTCACTTTCTTTGGGGAAGTTTTTTATTTTATTAATATGATTAAGTTCAAATTCAGTGGCTCCTTTGCAGGTATGGTATGACATGATCATTCACTTTGCAATGAAAGAGTTTTATAACTCTGATCTTGCAACAATGATGCACGTAATTCAAAGAGATATTAAGGTATGTCAATGAATTAATTTGGATAGTGTTGGTTCGCCAAAGTGTATATGTTTTAGCTTTGCTCCTCTTCAATCTTTTCAATGAGCAAGGGTAGTGAAAAAAAAATTCATATATCAAATCAAGGAGGAACTATACTTTCTCGTAAAGGAGTAGGTTTTACTTTGAAAGGCCTCCATAATATAGTGGGAGAGATCTCATACAACTTCAATCAGAAGTCACAATTAACTAATATGGATTATATTTCGATTTATACATCCCCAAAGACTTAACCTCACTAATTACTCATTTTATATTACAGTTTGATGCATCTTTCTACAAATCGGATTACACAAGCTATTTGTTAAAGGAACAGTTATACTTATCTTTCGCAGGACGATTGGTTCTCGAACATCTCATCATGGAGAGATTGCAACAAAAGTGACACAGCTTGTCCAGACTTGTAAGTCCATACTAATTGTACTCGTTAATATCGATTAATAAGCTTTATATATAGTTTCATCTTTTGTAGAGAATGAATAACATTATAAGTAATTAAGTGAAATATAATACAAACTCTTGTTAGTTCCAAGGAAGTGTTCTCTTGACTCTTGACCAATTAGTTCACTTTTTGCGGTATGATTCTCAAAAGCATTCAATTGGCATGCAAATATGCCTACCCAACTCGCCATTGCAGGATGCACTCTTAATGGTATCCTTTATACTTATCTCGATTCAAAAATGTCACTTAAAGCTAAAGAAAGTAATTACTTCAATTAAAATGGATATACTATTAATGACACCCTTTATACTCTTAATGACATTATTTGCTATGCAACCCATAATTTTTTATGCTTGGACATAAAAATCAATTTAATTCAAAAGGTGACTAGCCTTCAATAGATACTTAATTATCTTTATATGTTGTAGAGAATGGATCTCCTTCGAGTAATTTCTATGGAACATGATTACCATGAGCACAATTTATGAAAATGTAGCATCAACAGTATGTGCAATGAATGGAAGTTCTTTTGATTGAATAGTGCTAGCTCAATCTTTAGGAGCGAATTAAAGTTAATTTCCCTGGAGACATCAGATCAATAAAATAATGAATGCATGTTGATTTATAAGAACAAGCAAGGTTGATAGGATCTAGATCCTATATAGGAGACCCACAAGTGTAGGATCTTATGAATTGCTATGGACTCGAGAAGATTGGATTCTGGAACCTTATCTTCAATTAGAAAAGAGGATTCTTTTGTGTGTGGATTCTGCATATCTTGTTTGGTGTTATGCCTTCACTTTTTTCTGACAGAGAACAAAGGAATAGAGTGTATCTCTATTGAAATATATCTATATTCGATTGGTGTAAATTAAGATGCACTTCTCTCAATAATAGTAATAACAAAGGATGGATTCTTCTAGATCCTTTGGGTGTCTACCTGGATTGCATGTGAAAAGTTTCAAATTGATTTTTATATTTAATGCTTAGATTTCTTTGATAATTGAGAAAATTTATCTGTTTTCCATTATGAATAAATATGTTCTGTCAAATATCTATTATTTGCGCCATTCAACCATTTATGCAATGAAAGCTTTGAATTTGGTGGACAAAGTACCTTTGTTTAAGTTTTTTATTATTGCCTTTTAATGATTTCGAGAGGATCAAAGTACATTTGTTTACTACTACTCAAATACTAAATATCTAGTTCAATACTTGATGGCATCCCTTTGTGTTTTTTATTTTTTTCTTCCTTGCGAAAGAGAAGATCAATCACATAATTGAGAAAGCTATCTTGAAAGCTGAAGAAGATAGAGCGAAGCTGAAGAAAGATATACTACATATATCTTGTTTGGTGTTATGCCTTCACTTTTTTTTTCTCATTCAGAAGGCCTTATGGAAGAACTTGAAGAGTGTGATAAGCATATGAATCTTTTCATGTAATATTAGAGACTAGTTCTCAAAATCTTTAATATTTTCCATATTTCTTAATAATGTATTGGTTTAATGTAAATGAATTTGTTAATTTAATTGAAGAATTATAGGTTTTGTTCATTAATTTTTTTTTTTTTTTTATATCAGTTTTTGTTCTTTAGTAATCTTCCAATATAAATTTTAAACATTTTACATTCAATTGTATGATATTTTTTAATATATTTGGATAGTCAAGTTTTTATACCTATTACCTGAATTAAACACTAAACCCTAAATTAGCTTTCAATTTTACATTTTTCGATGTAAAACCCTAAACTCTAAAACCTCAGTATAAAGTCTCTCCCGACTTTTGAATTTCTCATTTTTCATATAAAATCCTCAATTTCTATATATTTTGTCAAAATACTATTTTTTAATATTTTTATGGATTTTGTTTCTCATTTTCTCTTTTTTTTTCCTTTTTTTTTTTTTTTTATGGTTTTCTGGGTGACGGGGCACCACGCCACCCCAGAAAACCATAAAAAAAAAAGAAAAAAAAGGAAAAAAAGGGAAATCAACGTGTAACGTGCCACATCAACAACATCACCTATACCAACAAATGCCGCCTTTACCAAACGCGCCATTTATTCCACATCACTTTCCCAAAGTCAATAGCGCATTTAGTAAAGACAGAATACATCACTTTTATAATTTTACAAAAATTTCACTTATTTAACGAATTTTAAAGAAAAACAACATTACTTTTTGAATTCACCCATCAAATTGATTGATTGAATTCATGTACTTTAGACTAGTCTCCGCATACCCTTTTGAGGGTTGATTGAGATTTCATGTTTTTGAGATTGTTTGATTGATTTAATGGAACAAATATTTTTATTTAAAAGTTAAATGGTACAAGAATCTTCAGAGAAGTACACAAAGTCCACATACAAACGATACCTAGCAAGTTCAGTTCTAAAGGCCACGTATACATTTTCAAATGATTCACAAAAACTAAATGCAAGCATAACTCAAAGAATACATAAAATTAATAATTGACCGTTTTTTGTTTCTTTGTATATATATTCATGCATTTCCATTAATCAGTACATAATTAACATTGAGCAGGCATGAATGACAGTGTCTCCTTGGCAAGATCATAAAGAACAAACATGTGCAGCTGCGGCATATTCCAATATCTTGAATGAAGTGTGACAAATTCAAGTGAGATGATCCTCCACTCTCCATTGCTCTCCTTCCCATCTCTCCAATCTCTTTAGCCCTTATCCTCATCTCTTCATGTTCTTCACTCTTGTCCATCAATTTCCTCACACCCCTCTCTATCTCTTCCCTCTTCACCACCACTTCAAACCTCTCCTCCTGCCCCCACTCAACATACACATCCACTCCCACCCTGTACCCAACCTTCAAAACATCCACAATCACCTTCTCATTCAAAAATTGCTCCCCGAATAGCGGCCACGTTATCTTCGAAACCCCCGCACCCAGCGCTTCGAACGTCGAATTCCATCCACAATGTGTCAAGAATCCGCCGATGGCCTGGTGAGATAGGATCAACATTTGGGGAGCCCATCCCTTAATCAAGAGTCCACTGTCCTTGTTCCTCTCTTCAAATCCTTCTCTACTCAACCATATGACACGTTGACAAGCACAACATTAAATGTTGTTGCAATTAGAAGTCCCATATCTGGAAGGGTCATCCACTTGTCGGACCTGACATCCTTACCTTCAAAGAATTGCACAGCTCCCTTAACTTGGTCGAAGTAACTTCCAAGCAAATCATTCCAAAACTCTTAGTTCTCTTGTAGTTAATTAACCATAGTTGTTCTAACCCTTTTCCAACCATTTATGTCTGAGAATCCAAGACCGGCGATAACTGTAACGACCCTAAAAATGTAACTCGTGCCACGTGTCAATACAGGTGATATGTGGGCCCACGTCGTGGTACAGTCATCATTTCTCGGACGTCGACTCAGAAGTATGTTAGTTTTGTATGATGGTTGTATTATATTATATTTCATTTGTACAATTTTAAGTTTTTAAACAGGTAAAGGCGTGTACGAGCGTTGGTAGTCAAGGGAACAAATTTAATTAGAAACACTGACAAAAATATTAAATAAATAATAATTAAAAGGTTTTAAAGTCCGTTTGTTATGTCGGTACGTCTGTGGCGACGCGACGAACAAAGTTAGTATTATGAGTCGGGTGCGAGAATACTCGAGGGAAACTTTGAGTGTTGTGTGAAATAGATGAGATCAAAAGACCAAAAGTCAACTAAGTCACCCAAGTGAGTTATTAAAGTTGGTGGAGGTGGTTGCGAAGTGACCAAAAAAGGCATTAAACTTGTAAAGGGCATAGTTAAGGGTGAGGGGTATTTTGGTCATTTGACCAAAATACCCAAAATAACAACACGCCACCATCACCACAATCCCTATCTTCGATCAAAAAAAATTGGGAGAAGAAGAGGAATCGATAGAGAAGGAGAGATCGAGGAGAGGAGAGCGACGATTCGCGGAGAGCGTGGGCTCGACGTCAAGGCGAAATCCAGGTAAGAAGTTGTTGATTTCGTTGTAGGTGTTGTCATTGTGGTTGTTTTCGAATTTGTTGTCGAGGTTGTTGTTGAGGGGATGGTGGATTCAAATAGTGAAAATGGTGGTGATGATGATGGTTGGGTGATGTGGTTGTTGATTGTGGTTGTATTGTTGTTAATGTTGTAAAAAAAAAATGAAGGACGTTGCTGTGTTTGCTGGATTTTCCAGCAAACAAAGCAGCGAATAAGAAGAGAAACCGGGCCGGTCAAGGTGACTAGGTTTGACCCGAGTTGACGGGGTCCGACCCGGGTGGACCGGGTTTGACCCGGTCAAACCCGGTTTGACCGGTCAAGCCGGTCCTGACCCGACCCAGCCGGGTCGGGTCAGACTCGACTGCGACCCACCTATATATTATATTAATAAGAATTATTTATTTTGATTAAATATATTAAAATTAATTTTAATTGAAATAAATTCCAGAAAAATAGGAAAAATTCAGGAAAAATTTTAGAAAATTCCAGAAAATTATATTTTCATCAAATAAAGAGAAATTTGAGAATTTCTACGAAAAGTGAAATATTCGGGATTTTTGCGAGACGTTATGTAGGGGTTTTTGCCTTGGAAAACGTGAAATCTGGCAAAAATAGTTAGAATTTGAAAAAAATCATAGGAAATTAAGGAAATTAATATAAATTGCATTATCAGGATTATTGTACACACGAGGACCGTAAGGGGTGTTTCGGAGTCCGTGTTAGCGCGAATTAACTTGGATCGAGGTAAGTAAACCAGTGAGGAACACCACAGTATTTCTTGAGCTTTTAATTATTTATTGATATTGTTTCGATACTATCTTGTCATTCCATTCTTTTTGAGTTGTCCTAAGGCAAGTGTGTCAAGTGTGATCCTTGTAGAATTCCGGGCTCGCGGTATATTATACCGGAGTTTACGGCTGGGGATACATGATTAGTTGTAATGACATATACGAGGTGAGAGTTCTCCACCAGATTGCTGGGGACTCTGCACCCGTGTAGGGGTCTTAGAGGAGATTCTGTCCTCGACTCCTAGCCTTTGAGGAGATTTTGTCCTCGGCTTAACGACTTTAATTGGTCGGGACCACTTGTGCCTTTCCCTTGTATTCCGGGACACTCAATTTCGATTGCTTATTTATTTATTTACATTTTTTATATATTCATGCGCTCCCTGTCCTTTTCTTTCTATCGGCATGAATTAACTTTTCATTTATTTAATTCGAAATACTGTATTTATTGTTGTTCCTGCTTGGCGTTACTTACCTGGACTCGTCATTCTTGTGTTTGACCGAGTGTAGATCCACAGTCCAGTAAAGGAAAGGCTACATAGTTAGGCGATATACTTTGAGCGGCCATCCTCTGTTGATATAGGTGACATTTTGGTGTATTAGCTACTTATATTGTTTTTTTGTACATGGGGTTATGGGTTGAGAGATCTTTTTGGACATTATGACTTAGATGATTCTCTCCTTGCTTTACATGGTATATATATGGTATACGGGGTTCCCACACCCTAGGTTTTTGTCCTAACTTGTAGCTTTCGAAGTTGATTTATTAGTTGAGATTAATTGCTTCCGCTTATTACTTTGATAACTTGCTAATTAATTGACTTCACTTTCAAATGATTAACAAATGATTGAATGGTAAGGATAGGCTCACTGGCCCCGCGCGACTCGTCGGGATTGGCTCGGGGGTTCACGCAGGTCCAGGCCGGGTGGCGCCCGATTTTAGGATTGTGGAATTTGGGGCCGTCACAGCAACACAACGGAAGTCACAATTTCCATCGCTATCCACATTTACTGTAGTCTCAACATGTTGAATCCAATCCGGTTGTATAGTGTGAATGAATCCAATCTCAGATACTCCCATAGATGCCCCACGTGTTCAATGTACTTTATTCCTAACTTGTTTTACTTTCCTTCGTGCACTGGCTGCCTCAACGGGTGTAAGTACATATTCAAAGCCACTTGGATCTCTCGTCATAGAAGTATCATCTTCCTCGACTTTCCTCTTCATCCCTCTCTTCCCTTTCTTCATTTTCTTGCTCCCTATAACATAATTACCAAAACTATCAAGACTCGGTCTCCCCCTTGTCTTTACTTTTGCCTGTGGTGCAATACATGACGTCGATGAAGGACAACTAATCTCTCTTAGTTGTTGAATAGTCCTAACACGCGAATCCTCATCAACAAATGTTTCAAACTTAGACATAACTCTTTGAAGCTCGTCATTCAAGTTATAGGCAGTCCGATTCACTGATGCATCGGGTACCATACTCAACTTCTGCCAATACACATGTATGTCTTCAAGTGGTATCGGTGAACCAGCTAAAATATGTACATTAAGCTCGTGTGCACACGGAAGCCCACAAGTGGTACGTAGGTCACAACCACATAAGCTCCGGTCTGTCCCAACATTCACTCCACGTTCAACCTCGTTACGAATCAACTTAAGCGCTTTCAGGGATACATAACCCCACAAACGGCGATACAATCCATCCATATATCCATGTTGCACAACATTCAAACTAACCTCAAACGACGATTTGATCCTGTTATGTTGTATGTCTAACATTCCATGAATTACACTCCACAACGCCTCGAAGTTTGCAGTACATATACGAGATGCTGTTTGAGAGTGGAATGTGCAGACTCAACCCTTTGCATTGTGGTTTCTCCAAGATGAAAAAATGGATTTGTCCATGCACGTACAAATCTATTCTTGTAATCCCGCAACCAAGTATCCTCCAAATAATTAAGCAGACCTTTCACATCTGCATACTCAACACGTAAGGTAGCCAACATAAGCTCAAATGATGCTTTGGTCGTAGCATACATCAAATCCGTCCGCCTCTTATTGAAGAGTTGAAAGTCATCATTTCGTGCGAACATCTTTTTGGTGTTGGTCAACACTATTTTGTTGATATGCCATGTACAAAGCTGGTGGGAACATTGTGGAAAAACTTCTTCGATTGCATTAATAAGGCCCAATTCTCTATTAGTGACAAAAACACTAGGTGTAGGCCACTCGTCTAGTAAACCTCTCAAAATTTTCAATGCCCATGTGTAGTTGGACATAGTCTCTGAAGATAAAAAACAAAATCCATCCGAGAATGTAATGTCTGTCGAAGTGACCCCAACAATCTCGAACAACGGCAATCGGTATCTATTGGTCTTATATGTGCAGTCCATTAGAAGAACGTATGGAAAAGACCTCAATAAGTTGATGGAGTCAGGATGTGTGGCGGCCCCTCCCTTAATCTAAGGCACCGCCCGGCCTAATCCCACAATTAAGCCCTAATCCTAGCCTCGTAGGGCTTAACTACGTATTAGTCAGCCTCACAACCTATTTACCTCGTTTCTCGTGTCCAAATCCATTATTAGCCTTTAGTGTTAGTTAAATATTTATTAACATGATTTGTTAATTAGCGAAAATAAATTATAATATTATGCGGAAGTCAATGGAAAATAACCTAAGTGTGGAAAACCAAGAATGACCTCATATCAGGTAACCTCAAAATGTAGCAAAGAGTCTAAGTCTAGTCGGGGAACTAACGCTCAACCCAAATGTACAACCCAATGTAATAAAAGACATATGATATCTAATACATACAAAATATCAAAAATGGACCTACAACAAAAGTCGCGCCGCGCCGCTACTCAGGGAAAATCTCCTATCTTCTCCTTGCCTGGCCAGCTAGTAGATGGATCTGCACCCACCGTCATAAAAAGGACGGTGAGTACAAGAAATAAACAGTAATCCCCGATGAAAAGTTTAAATTGCATTTCCAAATATAATCGACTGGTATTTAAAAGCATATAACTAGGAAAGCTAAAAAAATAAACCATATGCAAGTAAATACCAGAGTTAAACAAGTGAAACTGACACTGGGCTAAGTAGTAGTGAATTAGGTCCGATCGGTAGTGAACCGCGTCACTCCGACTCTATAATGATAAATCATAAGGGACTCTAACCCAAGTGAGATCAGGGACTCTAACCCCGGTGTGTTGACTACATCAAGGACTCTAACCCCGAGTGTCATATACTGTCAGGTAATATGTGTCGTCATCCTCAGGGACTCTAACCCCGTGAGTTGCGCACACCTCGATCGAGTACGGGACCTAATTACTAAAACTACTTTTTAATTTCAAGGAAGACAAAGTGTGGAATGTCAAGGCATAGACAAGTCTACCATCTAATCAAATAGGGAGTACAAATCCATATAAAACCTTTTTAATATGTACTAGCCTAATAGCATACTATTTATCCTTTATTTCACATTTAAACAACAAGAATAGACATAGCATGGGTTGGAGGCAATGAATCAAATCAATAAGTAAATATCATGCAAAACTAGACTCACAAGTGAGCATAGAACACCAAGGACACATGATATTGAATACAGTGGTAAAATAGTCAACAATGACTATATAAAATAACCAACAAGATTATGGAATGAAATGCTAAATCAATTTGTCAAAGGGTATACTCACTTTCACGCAAAATTCCTAGTCAATTCAGTCTCCCGACACCTCGACTTGCGCTCCCAAACTTCCGGAACACCCCTAGGTTCCTGAAGTATCATTTTATATCATCATTCATGTGTTTTTATTTATTTATTTATTTACTTATTTATTATATATATATATATATATTTATGTATATACATACATATATATACATATATATATATATCTATATGTAAGTGTATATATATATATATTTATTTTATTTGTTTATTTATTTATTATTTTATTTTTTTTAATTTTTGGGGGGTTTGGACCCTGAAACGGGTCTGACCCGGTTCAACCGGGTCTGACCCGGTTCGGTCTAACCGGTCCGGTCCAATCGGACCGCCAGACGGGCCAGTCCGGGACCGCACGCACGCACACGCGCGTGCGTTCCCCTCCCCCCTCCCCCATTTCATTTCACAAAGAGCAGTTCGTCCGAGACCCCAATCACCACCACGCCAACGCACCAACAATGAAAACATTGACGCCAACATCAACAACAACAATAATGCCTTACCTCCGATCCTCTCGTCCAAGCTCGATCCCTCGGTCTCTAGTTCCTCTCCTCTCTTTCTCTCGCTTGAACTCTCACTCTCCCCCTCTCTTTCAGTTTGTGAAGAAAGAGTGCCGATGGTGTGTGTGGTGGTGGTGATTTTGACATTTTGGGGTCAAATGACCATTTTGCCCCTATCCTTATCCAAAATTCATTCACACCCAAATGCCCTTATTGGTCATTTCTCCTTTTCTGGATTTTAATATATATATATATATTTAAATTACATATATATACATATACATAGGTATTTGCCAATATTTTCGCGCCTACAAATTGTCGTGCGTGCCAACGAGTGTACTCGGGCGTGCACGCATCTCGTACAACCCACGCGTGTCGACCACGACCCCGCTCTCGTCTCGACGTCCACACTATACAAACTGACTTAATAAGTCTACACACTACATAACACTAGGCATGAATAAATACAAAAATATCATATACATCGGCCACATGCCTCGGTCAGTGTGTACATCACGGTGTGGATCCCACGTGACGGGTCGGTGATTCTGATTAAGTAAATCAAAACGGGGTTAAACATTTTGGGCCGTGACAGGATGGGACCAAAACAAGTCTGTAACTACATTCGATTTGGGGTCCTTCCTATGCCATGACAGATACATATTGTCTTCCAATAAATGTAAGAGTTGTTGCATTTGAGTTCTCCCACCAGCTTCTTTAATTCGATTCCTTTGTCGTGCATTATATGTTGTCCGCAATGTTGAAGCATTGTTCTTATCCCTTTGCCTCAAAGTGTTTAGGATATGTCGTGGCCTAACATTAGCCTTACTCATCTGATCCAAAATAGTTGCCTCATCCTGAGTCAATCTTCCAGCATATGAGTGCCCTTCCAAGGAATTCGCGGAGTTGTGGTTATGCATGCCATATACCGCACTTACATACCAATATGAGTCTGGGTGTTCCTTGAGTTGAATAAGAAAAGGGCACTGACATTTTTTCGTACCGGTGTTTGGTCTTGTGTTGTCCTCCTCTTCCTCTGCGTTTGTCAACTTACGTGGTATCTTCTCAATTAGTTCAGCTTTAGCAATTCCAACTCTTTGGGAAATACCCCTATATGTTTCGGATCTCTCACACGCAATTATGACCCTTCCCCTATGGCCATTCCCTCCGGCATCAGACTTCTTTGTAACCAGGATAAACTTTCTAGCACGACCTGTCTCTTGAACCCATTTGAGTGCCTCTTTTCTAGTTTGAAATGGTGCCTCCCGTTTGAAAAGATAAGAGATATCTTCAAATGCACTTGTCGATGTTACTTCCTGCAAGAAAAATTCAAATATCATAAGTACTCGGTGTTAAAAGTTAGAAAATCCTTGAAAACGCAATTCTCGGTAATACAGGTCCGACACGTAAAGGATAGTTTCGGTAGGTCACAACCGAGACCATTCAATATATCTCGGACCACCGAGTCCATTAGCAACCCTTTACATAAAATGTTCAATTATCTACTACCGAGAATTACGTTTAAATATCGGTTGTGTGTCACCGATATCTATACAGATATCTCGATCCTGTATGGCCGAAACAATCGTGTACGTGGTACTTTTGCATATTGGGAAACCCTAGACCTAAAAAAAAACGTTAAAACTCACCTCCAACTGCCTCGATTCATCCTCACTTGAGTTTTGTTCATCCATTGTACACTAAAACACCAAACGATTTGCTCCAAACCCTAAGTAAACGAGAATCATCAAACACCACCATTGTCAACACCAAAACACACCAACCGCAAGATTCAAACACTTAAAAACTGAACAATGGATGAGGATACCGACCTTGTATAAACTCTTTCAGCCAATAACGTCGTGACCGATCGTCGATAGGACCGAGGTATAGGGATTGAACAGAATTAATCAAGCTCAAAAATGGGGTGGGGTGCCTTGGTAATTCTGATTTTTTGGGTTTTTGTTGTAGATTTAGGTTGGAGGGCACATGAGTCATTACACATACAATTGAAAAAAAAAATGAGGTGCCCTGAGTGTTGACCGGGGTGCACATAGTCGGCCTCAAAAAAATATATCTCTTAAAGTTAGAAAGAACATGACGTCACTGCGGATCCAAGCATTGAGAGTTGATTGAAGTTGGTTTCGTGGAGTGTCCAACTTTTGCTTGTTTTGTTTGGATTTTTATAGTATGAGTTCATTTGTGGACTAGAAAACAAAAAATTCAAATCGGCTCAACATCCACAACCACTAGATTTTTTTTTTGTTGTCAAGAACGACCACGAGATTTTTATTTGGCCCTATCTTTAAACTCTAAAGGAAAATGTTTGGGTCTCATTCTTTCGCTACAAAGTTTTTTTTTGAGGTCCCTCAAATCTTACATTGAAAATACATATGTATTTCTTTTCATGTACATCTAAGGGTAAGAGACCTCAACAATTTGGTTGTAGCGAAAAAATGTCACCATATCATAACTCAATTAGAAAAAGTATTAGCATAACACCCTACATGCTACATTTTTAGTTTGTGGTCACTTTAAGATGTGAGCCTATACCTAGTTAATTACTTAATGTGAAGTAAGGTGGTTTCTCCTAAGGGTGCACACAGATTGGATCTAGTCTAATTAGGGTCAATTCGCAATCTAATCCAATTATTGCAGATTAGAAAATTACAATCTAATCTAGTTCAATTAATTCATCAATCCAACTCAATCCAATTTGTAAAATGTAGACCGAGTTGGATCAAGTTTCACGACTTGACGTTTTCCTATCCAAAATTTATGAAATTAGACTAATCAAATGAATCACAAGAATTATATATCTCATAAATGACAAATTAATTTACAACATTCATTCCACAAATCTATATATAGTATATTTATCACAAAATTGTTATCACAATAACTTTCAAAATGTAAGTTTCTACATAAATAAATATTCGTAGGAGCATAAGATCCAGACTGCCCATTGAAAGATGGAGCCATAGAAGCCTGGTAGGCTTGCTGTTGGGGGCGAGGGCCCAATACCCCAGGCCCACGGGTTGGAGCAAGTGGGCGAGCCCAACCTTGAGTAGGCATGGGGCAAGGAGGAGCAGCCCATTGAGGCCAACCCCAATTAGGAGACGGAGCCCACCCCCAATTCGAAGCCTGTTGCTGATGGCCTTGCGAGCCACCCTTGCTGGACCGACCACCAGAGCCACCCTTGTTGTGCTTGCCTCCACCATTGTCGCGACCACCTGCATTTTTTCGGCCATGATTGTTCTGCTTTCGGCCAGATTGTTGCTGCCCCTTCCCTTGTCCCGTATGAGAAGGAACAAAGGAAGAATCATCGTCCTCATTTGATGCAACTACCATGGCGGAGTTAGAAGCCATAGTTGCCTCCTTGGCTAACCCGGACTCTTCAAGAGTCAGCATTGAACGGGCTTGATAAAATGGAGGAAGGGGGTTACTTTGTCGGATCATCGTACCCACACCATGGTACGGAGCAGTAAGACCTAAGACAAGTTGGAGCACAAGACGATTGTCGGACACCGGAGCCCCAACATTCTTCAATTGATCGGCCAGAGACTTAAGCCGTTGACAATATGCCGAGGCATTGGGAAAGTGTTCCATCTTAGTGGTGGAGAAATCATGCTCAAGAGTGACTGCACGGGAATGCTTATTATCTTGGAATATGTCCCGCAGACGATTCCAAGCTTCCATTGTTGTAGCATCTGGTTCAAGAATGGTGTGCAAGATGTCGTTAGAAATCGTGGCGTAGATCCATGATAAGACCGTGGCATCAAGGGTAGACCACATGTCATCATCTCCCTCAGCAGCCTTTTCCTTGCTTTGATCAGAGGGGATGATGTGATGTAAGACCCTGTTCGAATGTGCATGGACCTTAAACAACTCCGCCCATGTTGAGTATTGTACGTTCTCCATCTAAAGAATAATAGGAATGTGATTTCTAATGTTAGATACAGCAAGAGCTGGGTGAAAGTTTTTGGATTGAGACATTGTTGCCCGTGAAGAAGCACGACAGAGAGAGAATTATGAGGAGAAGAAAGGTGGAAATCTACAGTTAGGGCACAGCGGAGAGAGATCGAGAAACCCTAGACTGTTGATACCATGAAAGAATATCTTCCCCCCTTTCTCATTATCAATCGTAAGAATATATACACCAATCAGTAGCATGATTCTAGGCTAAAGAATAAGAAGCTAACAATATACAATGATTGATTATAGGCTATCAGTAGCATGATTTTAGGCTAGAGAATAGGAAGCTAACAATATACAATGACTGATTATAGGCTAGAGAATAGGAGGCTAACAATATACAGAATATATACTATATTTAACAGAAGATGTTCGAGGGGTTTCTTTTCCTCGTTCTTGTTATGTAATAAACTAGGCATCTAGCCTCCCTTTGATCGAAAAAAAGAGAGAGGATACCTGAGCAGTATCTTTTGTATTTGCTGACTGTTGTGTACAAAAACATTAGGATCTTTACAGACTTAACAGTGTTTTTTTATGATATTTGAAATTCTCTTATGATTCTCAGAAGGATAGAAAATGATAGGGTTGGATTTTCCTTCTTTTTGTACATAAATGGATGTTGGTTCTTGTGAATGACAGTCCAAATTCAAGAAGAAATTGATTCAAAACTTGTTTTTGATTCCCACAGTCGATTTACATGTTTTCAATGTATTTTCTTGACCATCCCCAGATCAAAAAAACAAAACATAAACATAGGTCTAACCATCAAATCGCACAAAAATACAAGGTCGAGATATGTAAATGGGTCTAGGTCAATTTAGGCCAAGGCCTCTAAAACAGGTACCAGTTCGTGTCAACTGAACCTTACAGCTTCAATCTCGAAATGTTTCGACCGAGACCTTTGCTGTATGTCTCAGACTTGTCTGATCAAGTCTGCATTTTTTTATTTTTTATTTTTTATTTTTTGCTTTGTTTCAACTATTTGTGCTTATTATTGGACTCGACAATAGGTGAAATCACAAAAATTAGGCTGAAACAATCTCATAAAAGTGATTATCTCCAACATCAATGAATTATATTTTAAAAATTAAGTGATGAAATGAACAATTAATTGGAGAAGTGCTTATATAGCTTTTGGTTTCAGTTTTGAAGGACAACCTCCCACATCTCATAGGCAATGATCAGGGGCTTGAACCCTGAATGAACTCTAAGCCTTAAACCCAATCCGAAGCTAGAAAAACCCGAATACCAACCATTCGACCAAAAGAGGTTACTGAAAGTAAAAAAATATTGCTGATAATGCTCATTTTGAGGACTGATTTTTATTCACTTCCATGAAGTCTAACATCAATGATGAAGCTCCAGTTGATTTTGGAAGTTACAGGAAAAAGTAGATCTCTAGGAAATAAAAATAGGGCATGCATAGAAGTGTAGACAAACTAATGAGAATTACTGAATCAGTGCTGCCTTGTCTCTCACTTGATTTACAATATCTTGAATGAAATGTGACAAATTCAAGTGAGATGATCCTCCACTCTCCATTGCTCTCCTTCCCATCTTTCCAATCTCTTTAGCTCTTATCCTCATCTCTTCATTTTCTTCACTCTTGTCCATCAATTTCCTCACACCCCTCTCTATCTCTTCCCTCTTCACCACCACTCCAATCCTCTCCTCCTGCCCCCACTCAACATACACATCCACTCCCACCCTGTACCCAACCTTCAAAACATCCACAATCACCTTCTCATTCAAAAACTGCTCCCCGAATAGCGGCCACGTTATCATCGGTACCCCCGCACCCAGCGCTTCGAACGTCGAATTCCATCCACAATGTGTCAAGAATCCGCCGATGGCCTGGTGAGATAGGATCAACATTTGGGGAGCCCATCCCTTAATCAAGAGTCCTCTGTCCTTGTTCCTCTCTTCAAATCCTTCTCTACTCAACCAATTTTCAAACTCTAGAGTTTGCTTACTTTCACCTTCTCTGATCACCCATATGAATGGGTGCTCCGACGCTTCCAAGGCCGTCCCAAGTTCAATCAGTTGTGCCGCTATGAGGCGGCTCAAGCTGCCAAGACAAACATACAGCACTGAATTAGGCTCTCTCGAGTCGAGCCACTTCAAACATTGGTTCTTCTCAATGGAGGCCTTGTTCCCCCTCTCAGCCAAGTCCATTTCATCCTTGTGGCATAGAGAGACTGGACCAATGCACCATGCTTTGCCTCGCCTCGCCTCGCGAAACGGCTCCACATACTCGGGCTCCAACTCCTCAAAACTATTGATCAACACCCCATAAGCAGATTCCTCACCTTCTCTAACTTTTTTCATGAAAGCATTGAAGGCAGGATTCGATTTCTTCACCGATGCAGGAAACTTGTCCTTGGTGATTTGAATTGGACGAGGCATGTTTGGAATCAAAACGGGTTCATCAGAGGAGTCAGCACTCTCATGAAGCCCTGAAAGCCGAATCATGTCGATGCAGAGAAGAGAAAAGCAACATGTTCCATGAAAGATAACTCTTGGTATTTGAAATTTTGAGGCAACACCTACTGTCCAAGGTATGAAGGCGTCGGAGACTAAGCAATCCGGCTTGGGCTCAATCTCTGCTAATAATTCTTCAAGTTGGCCTTGAAGCAATTCATTCCCGGCGGCGAACCCCGCGAGTAGTCTGGTGATGGTAGAGTGTCTACGCTCTCGCATCCTTCCGGTAGGCCTACTTCTTGGCTTGGAAACCGGAGTTGGAGGAGTCGAACTGGGAGGCCAGAGGCCATGGCTCGGTCGATTATGGCCTTGTGGCGCAATGCGTTGTGTTGAGTAATGGCTATCGTCGCGATGGCGCCTTGGCTCGCGAGGAGCTTAGCGATGTCGACCATGGGGATCATGTGGCCTTGTGCCATGAAAGGAACCAAGATGAAGTGAAGTTGAGGGTATGAAGAAGCCATGGAAGTGGTGAGGAAGGAAGGTTTCGCTTTGTATGTTTTGCTTTGTTGAATATTATCTCTGCAGCCTGAGAATGCAAGGTTAGGATCCAAACTTGCATGCATATTTAAAAAAAAAATATATGAAAACGATTTGTTGTTGGTCTTCATTAAATGTGGTCCCATTTCTTCGCTGATTGAGAAGACTCTAACAAGTAAAATAAATTCAAAAATACGAACAAGAAGAATGAATGAAAATGAATAATTGTAGCTCTAAGACTTTCTAGAATGCATGGTGGCTTAGACTCCTAAATAAACGAAATTACACTTGAACTCTCCGGGTTTTATCATATAGGTATAGTGGACGACCTTTCCCACGGTTACTATGACATGTCAGGATTAAAACATTGATCGTATTTTTAAAAGGTTACCTAATTTCTTACCACTGAGCCGAACACTGGTTGGTGGCTTACATGCTCATTTGCTTTCTAACATCTTCTATGAGGATGGTCAAATTCAAGTGAGATGACCCTCCCTCCTTGATTGCTCTCTCACCCATATCTCTAATCTCTTCAACTCTCCTCCTCATCTCTTCACACTCATCACTCTTATCCATCAATCTCCTCACACCTCTCTCTATCTCTTCCTTCTTAACTCTACTCTCCTCTGCCTCTTCCCACTCAATTGCAACATCCACTCCCACACTGTACCCAACCCTCAAAACCTCCACAATCATCTTCTCATTCAAGAACTGCTCCGCAAACATAGGCCAAGTTAGCATCGGCACCCCCGCACACAGCCCCTCCAACGTCGAATTCCACCCGCAATGCGTCAAGAACCCGCCGACCGACCTATGCGACAGAATCATCACTTGCGGCGCCCAACCCCTTATAACCAGTCCTCTCTCTTTGTTCCTCTCCTCAAATCCTTCACTGTCCAACCAATTCCCCAACTCCTCGTACCTCTCCCCCCCTTTGAACGCCCAAACAAATGGGTGCTCCGACGCTTCCAAGGCCAACCCGAATTCGATCATTTCCTTAACTGCCAAGCGACACAAGCTGCCTAAACAAACATATATCACTGAATTAGGCTCCTTGGAGTCCAACCACTCCAAACACTTGTTCTTGTCAATGGAGGCCTTGTCCCCCCTCTCCGCTATATCTGATTCCTCCTTGTTAACCAAAGACAGAGGACCAATGCACCACATTCTCCCCCGCCTTGCCTCGCCATACAGCTTCGCATATTCGGGCTCCAATTCCTCAAAACTATTGATCAGCACTCCATACGCACTTTCCTCCGATTCAATGAACCCATCAATATGTTCGTCGGCCAAGTGATTCGAAGACTTCTTCCAAGATTGTGGCAGCTTGTTCTTTGTAATCTCAATCCGGTGCGGCAAATTTGGAATAAAAAAAGGCTCGTACTCAGACTCAACTCTCTCGGTAGCCTCCGAAATGCGCAAAACGTGATTGCAAAGATGAGAAAAACATGACATCCCATGGAAAACAATTCTGGGTGTGCAGAATTTTATGGCAACTTGGGATGTCCAAGGGAAGAATATGTCGGAGACAATACAACTGGGCTTTGGGTGTATCTCGGCGAGGCGTTGTTCGAGTTGGGGTCGAAGCATTTCGAGTGCTGAGAAGAAGTTGGGCAGCAAGTCTGTTGAAGGAACGGCGTCGGCACTTTCACAACCATCTGGTAAGCCTACTTCTCGGCTAGGAAAGCGAAGTTGGAGGACTCGAATTGGGAGGCCGCCGGAGGCCATGGCTCGGTCGAGAACGGCCTTGTGGCGAAGAGCGTTGTCGTGGGTAGTGACTAGTGTGGCGATAACGCCTCTGTGGGCTAGGAGTTTGGCTATGTCGATCGTTGGGATCATGTGACCTTGTGCCATGAATGGCACTAAAATGAAGTGAAGTTGCTGTTGGGTTTCACGCACTGGAGCCATTGAAGATGATGCAAGTAAACTGAACAAAGAGAGACTGAAGTAGGGTGGTGAGAAATAATGAAGGAATTATTTATACAAAACTGTTATAATGACAATGAAAAATTAAATAAATCTTAATTCATAACATACGATTAAAAGCCGCATTAAATTAAATGCTTGTGGGTCATATGGTAAAGCACCAAGTATACTAAATAGTAATATATTTTTACACTCTAATCTCTTTACTTTATTATTTTGTATACGTGACGCTTTCTTATTATTTCTTATTAGAGGCATTAAAAATGTTTCCTTACTTGATTGTAGCAAAACCGAACTCGTGACTTATCGGACATAGTTGAGTCACTTTCCACTATCCCCCTTTGCAAGATTCCTGTGCATCAGTTCCACTTTCATTCCGTACAAGACAAAAGAAAAAAAAATATCTAACATGACGTCACTGCGGATCTAAGCATTGAGAGTTGATTGATGTTGGTTTCGTGGAGTGTCCAACTTTTGCTTGTTTTGTTTGGATTTTTATAGTATGAGTTCATTTGTGGACTAGTAAACAAAAAATTCAAATCGGCTCAACATCGACAACCACTAGATTTTTTTTTTTTTTTTTTTTTTTCAAGAACGACCACGAGATTTTTATTTGGCCCCATCTTTAAACTCTAAAGGAAAATGTTTGGGTCTCATTCTTTTGCTACAAAGTTTTGATTTGAGGTCCCTCAAATCTTACAACGAAATACATACGTATTTCTTTTCATGTACGTCTAAGGGTAAGAGATCTCAACAATTTGGTTGTAGCAAAAAAATGTCACCATATCATAACTCAATAAGAAAAAAGTATTAGCGTAACACCCTACACGCTACATTTTCAGTTTGTGGTAACTTTAAGATGTGAGCCTATACCTAGTTAATTACTTAATGTGAAGTAAGGTGGTTTCTTCTTGTTGGTTTTTGTGTGGGCCCCACATAAAAATAGAAAAGTCCAACACATAAAGCAACAAATTGGAGTTTGAATAGGAATCTGACAGAGAGAAAATAGGTAGTGAAGAAATATATATGAGTCGATATTGTTGTGCGACTAGGAGACCTAAAAAATAAGAAGTATTTTAGAGAAGTCGACAAGGAGTTCGGCTTGGTGCGCGTATAGGGGTGTATGTGCATTATCTCTCTAAGGTTTTCTCTCTACATTGAAGAACAACAAGATCTTGAATCCGAAGACTCGCGGTGAAGGCTTTGGTCATTTCTTGGTGTTCAGGAAAAGAGGTGCAAGGGTTTGATACAATTGGGGTAGTATTCTTTGTTCTTAGTGTGATCATCTAAGTTCTTGGAAGAGGTATTTATGTATTACTCAATTGTTGGTGAATCTCATTAAATTGAGATATCTTGTACTCTTTGTTGACATAGTGGATTGTTCGGAGTTTGGCCCGTGGTTTTTACCTCTGATTTGGAGGGTTTTCCACGTTAAATCTTTTGTGTCTTGTGGTGTGTTTAATTTATACATTGATCGTGGTTTGGCGGAATTTATTATTCATCTGTTTCATTATTAGAAGGGGTTGAGTAAAACCCCAACACTTTTAGGGGTGCACACAGATTGGATCTAGTCTAATTATGGTCAATTCACAATCTAATCCAATTATTGCGGATTAGAAAATTAGAATATAATCTAGTTCAAATAATTCATCAATCCAACTCAATCCAATTTATAAAATGCAGACCGAGTTGGATCAAGTTTCACGACTTGATGTTTTTCTATCCAAAATTTATGAAATTAGACTTAATCAAATGAATCACAAGAATTATATATCTCATGAATGACAAATTAATTTACAACATTCATTCTACAAATCTATATGTAGTATATTTCCCATAAAATTGTTATCACAATAACCTTCAAAATGTAAGTTTCTACATAAATAAATGTGTCGTCTACAAATCTTCACCATACACCCTCACAAAAAGAACAAAAAAAGTGTACGATGAATACACAACCTACAATAAAAAAAGTCGAAAGTATAAAAAAAGAGTTAAGAACAAGTATAGTCTTTTAGATATTATAGTTTAGAGTTGATAGTTTGAGTTGATGTTAATTAAGCTATTATAGTACATATGATGAAATATGTATGTGTTGATGTGCTAAACAAACTAGATCGGATTGGATCTGTGGTTTTTTTTATATAAGATCCGTAATCTGATCCAATCCAGCCGAATTAGTGATTTTTCAATTTAATCCAGTCTAAGGGATCAAAAAATTAATCTAATTAATGATAATTGATTCGAATTGAACTGGATCTGCAGATTAGTATCCATGTGCATCACTAGTTTCTTCACTCACTACAAAGTAGGCAGCAATTCCTCACTGTCCTAGGGCTAAAAAAAACAAAAAACAATGACAAAAAGTAAAAACAAAAACATTTTTCCTCGACTCTTCTCTTCGGGCAAGGTCAAAGTCTTCTTTTTTGTGGTTCTTCGTAGAACCTCCTCCAAAATGAGGATTTTTGTCCTTGTTATTGGAGTTCTTCTAGACTTGTAACATTAGATGAGCAATGACGTTAGTCACGTTACGTATATACTTGGGAACCAAGACAGACAGCAACTTGCTGGCACATCTATGGCAAAAAAAAATAAAAATAAAAATAAAATAAAATAAAATAAAAAACTTGCTTGCACATCTTCTTTGACCCAAAACAAAAAGAAAAACACTTGCTAGCTAGCACATCTCTTATATACTATACTATAAACCAAACTCCCATTCATTCAAATTCTCAACCATCAAGCTAAGCCCAGCACTACTACTCATGGCTCCAGTACTTGAAACTGCTCAACAACAACAACTTCACTTCATTCTAGTCCCATTCATGGCAGCAGGCCACATGATCCCCATGATAGACATAGCCAAACTCCTCGCCCGCCGCGGCGCCATCGCCACAATCGTCACCACCCATCACAACGCCCTCCGCCACAAGTCCGTTATCGACCGAGCCGCGGCATCCGGCCTCCCAATTCAATTCCTCCAACTACACTTCCCCACCCAGGAAGTAGGCCTACCTGATGGGTGTGAAAATGCCGACGCCATCCCTTCTCCAGCCTTGATGCCCAACTTCATCTCCGGAGTCGAAATGCTTCGACCCCAGCTCGAAGAGTCCCTCGCCGGGATCATCCCCAAGCCCAACTGCCTAATCTCCGACGTGTTCCTCCCTTGGACTTGTAGCGTAGCCTCCAAACTTGACATTCCTAGAATTGCTTTTCACGGGACATGTTGCTTCTCTCTTACGTGCATGGACAATCTGTCCAATTCAGAGTTCGTGAACAGCATTGAATCCGACGATCAGCTTTTTCTGATTCCAAACTTGCCTCATCAAATCGAGATTTGCATGTCCAAGTTACCAGCGATAGTGAAGAAAGGACGCATGGCGAGTCTTATAGATAAAATACGAGAGGCGGAGAAATCCACCTACGGGGTTCTAGTCAATAGCTTCGAGGAATTGGAGCCGCAGTATGCGGAGCTGTATCGCGAGGCGAGGCGGGGGAAAGCGTGGTGTGTCGGGGCAGTGTCATTGGTTAACAAGGAGGAATCAGACATAGTGGAGAGAGGGAACAAGGCCTCCATTGACAAGAACAAGTGTTTGGAGTGGTTGGACTCCAAGGAGCCTAATTCAGTTGTGTATGTTTGTTTAGGGAGCTTGTGTAGGCTCAATGCAAAGCAGTTGATGGAGATTGGGATGGCGTTGGAGGCGTCGGAGCATCCATTTGTTTGGGTGTTCAATGGAGAGAAGTATAAGGAGTTGGAGAATTGGTTGGACAGAGAAGGGTTTGAGGAGAGGAACAAAGAGAGAGGACTGGTTATAAGGGGTTGGGCGCCGCAAGTGATGATTCTGTCGCATACATCGGTCGGCGGGTTCTTGACGCATTGCGGGTGGAATTCGACGTTGGAGGGGTTGTGTGCGGGGGTGCCAATGCTGACTTGGCCTATGTTTGCGGAGCAGTTCTTGAATGAGAAGGTGATTGTGGAGTTGTTGAAGGTTGGGTACAGTCTAGGAGTGGAAGTGGGAATTGAAATGGGAGAGGAAGAGAAGATTCAAGTGGTGAGGAAGGAAGAGATAGAGAGGGGTGTGAGGATGTTGATGGATAAGAGTGAAGAATGTGAAGAGATGAGGAGAAGAGTTGAAAAGATTGGAGAGATGGGAAGGAGAGCATTAGAGGAGGGAGGGTCATCTCACTTGAATTTGTCACTATTTATTCAAGATATTGTGGATCAAGTATGCAAGGATGCCGCCTAGTGTGCCTCTCAGGACTACTCTTTTAACTTTCTTTCACCTTACATTTGGCCTTGGCTCTTTGGTGAATAAATTTTGATGGTTAAGATACAATCACAAATGCTATGTCTTAACAAAAAAGATACAGTCACAAATGCTACTTTTTCTTTTTGTTCTTTCAAATTATTGTATAAGCTAAAGTTATGTTTTGATTGACTAATCGAAGCAGCAAGGAAGTGATATAATTAAACATATTTGAGGTCAGGATTATCCATTCCCTTTAGCTTGTGAAATCGATTGTACATTTCATTGTTGTGCCTTTTCAAATGTTTCCTTTAGGCCTCCACAATGGTATTGTGGAACCGGGTAGTGGATGCCATTATACGGTAGTGCGAATACGGTAAAAATAACAGTAGAAATTTTACCATTATACAGTAAAATTAACCGCTTTTTAAACATTTTTTTTCTGTTTTACAAACTTTTTGAACCGTTGACTTTTTTTTTGTTTTTTAAATCTCATTTAATCATCTATAAATACCCATATTCATCCGTCTATTCTACACAATCCACTCCAAACTCAATCTCTCAAAACTCCACCATTTCTACAACTATATTTTCTTTTCACTTCACAATTTTTTTCACTCTACCATCTTAAAACAGCAACTTTCCAATATATGGATAATAATAATTATCCATCTTCTCAAAATTTCCAAAATTTTCAAAATCCATTTTTTGTGCCAAATGTGTCTAACTTTCAAAATCTCCGAAATCTTCAATTTCTCCAAAATCTTCAAATTCTCAAAATACTCCCAGCCTTCCATATCCTTTAATTTCACCAAATTTCTTAAATACTCTAACTTTCCATTTCCCTACTTCCCCACAAATAGCCAAAATACTTTTTAACCTATGGATGGTACTTCCCAAACTGATCAAGATAATACAACCGAAACGGATTCATTATCTGACTCTCCGATTCCTCCATACTCCATGCAACTGGGCGTCTAAAACGTTGATAAGTTGGTAATAGTGTCATAATATTTTTATGTATTTAAGTATTTTTGTAGTAAAGTCTCCAAAATATTAGTCTAATTATCTGTATTTGTCATTTTCAGGTGTTATAGACCACGCGATTGAAATCGGGCGGAAAAACTGTGTAAAATAGAGTATTCATATGCCCAAATATGTTCTACATCGAAAAACGTGCTAGCGCGCATCTCGAGGCGACTTTGGTGGATCCACACATTACGGCATGCCGTTCAAGAAGAAGAAGAGAATTAGAAGTGGATAGATTTGTTAGTTTTATATAGGATATATATTGATCGATTATTATTATTATATATATATAGATATTATATTTATATATATATATAGAGAGAGAGAGAGATATGGATCGATCATTATAGATATATATATATAATATATAGAGATCGATGAGGAGATGAGATAGAACGATCAAAACAGAAGGAGAACAGAAAGAAAATAGGGGGATCGGCTCTCTTTTCCTCATTCTCTCCTATATCTCTCCCTCTTCATTATTCTTTTATTTTTCTTTGTACCTTGAGTTCTTCAATCATGAAGGACTAAGTTCATAGCCTAGGCAAGACTGTGAGGGAGGTTCGACTACGCATATTCAATGGATTTGTGAGATTTATATATTTTAATTTTAAGCTTTTCATTATTATTTTATTTTCTTTGGTATTGTTTGAACAATTGAGGTTAAACACTAGTTTAAACCTTGATTTACATGCCAGTGAGTTGTAAGCACCCGTGCTTGTGCAATAAGACCACATTAGTGGCAATTGACCTTACTAATTGATTAAACCCTTTTGGGACCGGTTAAATACCTTAGGGATCTAGGCTAAATCGAGAGCACTAGCGATCCGATTGTCTAGGTGTAGTGCATTCACAAATCGAAATAATGCGACCAATGCGTTAAATCTGGAGCACTAGCGATCAGGTTGCGTGTTTGGTTAGGGAAGTAGTCAATGGTCGTACCTTGGCCATCGAGATTAGGAAATGCGAGGAACCGCGTACGTCACCGGATCTATAGCTACACTAGGATAATGTGATTTGTATTTTTGACATAAGTTGACGACCAAATTCAATCTTTTTATCGAACCAAACTTGTATGTCTTGACCTAGGTGTTATTTTTATTAATTGTTTTTAACTTTATTTTAATTGCTTTTATTTATTTTGTTTATATTTAGATTAGGTAATTAACTCATTTTCTCTAAATCCCCCGATTTTCTTTTTGTTATTTTTTTACCTTCGAAAGAAAACCAATCTCTGTGGGATCGACCATTTACCACTATCTACAAAATAGTTGGTTTAGGTATATTTATTTTATTGACGCGTTCGGCGCGCGTCAAATTTTGGCGCCGTTGCTGGGGATTGGTTTTTCTTTCTTTGGTTATTTTTGTTGTATATTTATTTATTATTATTTATTTATTTTTGTATATAGTCCCTTGTTCCTAAAATTTTTGCAGGAAATTTCTCAATGGCCTCCTACTACCATAATTATGATCGATTCGAAGACTCATACTATCATGGTATGAATGGGGTAGGTATGTCACGTAATGGACATCAATTTTCTAACTCGCATTCTTTTATGCAACAGGTCGAGGCTTGTGATTTTTGTGGGGAACCCTTTCATCCCACGTATGCTTGTCCTTACCATCCGAGGTATGGAAATCATCACAATCCTAGCTATGCATCGCCACAACCCGACTTCTGTATGTCTAGGCCAAGTCCACGGAGTCCTCAACAAGAACGGAGAACCATTGAAGACATGGAGAAAGATATGATCTCCGACTGGCTTTCTCCAAGCACCAAAAAATACCCCTTTGACGACTTGAGTAAATTATCATATCAGCAGGACACATATAGTTCCATGCGGAATCAGCCTTCAAGGGATATAATAAGGTTTCTTCTAGAGACCGAGCAAGATATGAACCTCACCGAGCAAGAATTGGACGAATGGATTGAACAAAGGGATCAAGAAGCTGAAGAAGAAATAAAGTCAATTCTCCAGCAGATATCAGCTGAGACCATGAGTGCAATCCTATTGGAGAGCATTGAGGTAAATGAGGCTACAACGATTGAGGACTATTGGAGTGAACCAGAGGAAATAATTGAAGTTTCCTTACATGAGCCGGACATTAGCATTGCGCAGCATGAAGCGGATGAAGCCGAGAAAGAAATTTATGTCATTTTAGAAAGGTCGGAGGAACCGCAAAAAGAGAGCAAGGAAGACCAACCTCTGGTGTTGGTGAAGCCACCCACCCTCCCATGCATATTTGTTAGACCTTACAAGGGGGTGGTCGTAAAGGAGCGTTCGCAGATCTTCTACACGGCTGACACCTTTGTGTCAGATGACCATGATTTGACAGATTCTTATGTGTTAGAGGTCCCGGATGAGCTCCTGATTCTGAAGGAGGGCATGCAAGCTGCATTGCCCAAATATGTTGATGTGTCGTTTGTGGTAGATATCTCCAAAGGAAATGGCATCACGTGATGAATCACAACAAGTCTAGCCAAAGACTTAAAAGAAAGGCGCTCGTTGGGAGGCAGCCCAGCTTTATTTTTTTATTTTATTTCATTTTTTCTAGCAATTATTTTAGTTTAGTTTAGTTTTTAGTTATTTTAGTTTTAATAAAATTCTAACTTCTATTTCTTGGACTTTTTGCAGGTGTTATACTTGACGAGCACTTGAGGCATTTGGAGCACCCCCTGAGTTCTACTAGGTGTTTTGAAACTTGGTTGGGACATATCCAACTTAAGTCGCCGCATTAGTGGTGGATTTTGAGTGAACTCAAAACCTTAGACCTCATTCCATCATCTTGTTGATTTCACCCTTAGTTGAAAGACTTTGGGCTCGTCATATTTCATAGGGATCATTTGAGTTAACTCCCATGCTTACTAGTTCTTGCTCTTATTATGGTGAGTTTATTTCATAGTTTTCTTAGTCACCTAGACATGAGATATTTTGCGCATTTACTAGTTTTTGGAGACTTTTAAAAAAAAAGAATAAGAAAAATTGCATGAGTTTGTATCATTTTCTTATTTATTTATCCATGTTCTTTTTCACCACTCTTTTCTCTCTTTTGTTGCATGGATTTCTTGACTTGTTTTGAACCTTGAGGACAAGGTTTGGAATAAGTTTGATGGTACTTTAGGACTTGTGGATTGAGTTGGATGGTTTTCTATGCGAAAGACCGCAGGTGAGATTGTTTAAGTTTTTTTTTTAATTATATGCGGTTATTTGCGATTGATGGATGGTAATGGCGGTGTTTGGTATCACTCATTCTCTCATTTCTTCCATTTATTTTTCCTCCATACTTCTCTTTCTCATGTCATTAGGAGTTGATACACTTTCATGCATGCATTTAGTATAGTTTTTAGTATTATCATTAGTAGACATATGTCTATCTATGTTTGTTCTTGCATTTAGACCTTACATAGTGTCATA
Source organism: Stephania japonica (assembly GCA_039657345.1). Lineage (NCBI taxonomy): Eukaryota > Viridiplantae > Streptophyta > Magnoliopsida > Ranunculales > Menispermaceae > Stephania > Stephania japonica. The sequence goes on along the minus strand of CM077560.1, from coordinate 42,367,529 downwards.
TGTTGCATATGTTGCATTTAGAGTCGCCCGAGATTTTGTTTCATGCCTTTGGTTATGGATGAGTACTTTATGGTTGCTTGTTGACTTGAAACTTAGGAGAAATTAGGAGAAACACTTAATCAAGTCGTAGCCCAGCATTCTTAGGAATTCATGATTAGAGACTTAGTATGTTGGTTGAGCTTGTGCTAGATACCAAAATGGGCAGACGGTCAAAATTGTGCAAGTGATAATATTTTAACCCACATTGGGGAATTTGCTTGATTATAGTGAAAGTGAGAAGGGCTAACAGGAGTTTTCTTAATATTGAGAGTCCCACAAGTTTCCATAGGAAATGGAGCAGGAAAATTTGTGGTGGGAAAAAAAGTGAGAAAATTGGTCCATAGGAAATGGAGCAGGGACCGTGTTACTTGAAAAAAAATATTGAGAAAAGAATAAAAAAAAAGAATAAAGGCGGAAGTTTATGAAAACTCCTCAAATAAAAAAGATTTAGCTCGAGTGCTTTCACTAAATTATGTGGGATTTTAAACTTGCGTGCTTGAATGTATAGACCAAGAAAACCCGTGAGCAGTTGATAGTGTTTGTCTTGACTATATATTTGTCTTGAAAGTGTGATCTTAGTTATGTTTGGGTTGCGGTTCTTGACATATCATAACTCTAAAATTTCTTGAGTGGCTTGTTAACTTGGCGGCTATGTAAACCAAAGGGACTCCATGAATTTCTGAATCGGGTGTAGGATTAGTTGAGTCAGTACATATCTATATTAGTAGTCTAGTTTATTTGTGTTTTGTTATTTACACCTTTGCTCGGGACGTGCAAAGTCCTAAGTTTGGGGGTATTTGATAAGTCGGTAATAGTGTCATAATATTTTTATGTATTTAAGTGTTTTTGTAGTAAAGTCTCCAAAATATTAGTCTAATTATCTGTATTTGTCATTTTCAGGTGTTATAGACCACGCGATTGAAATCGGGCGGAAAAACTGTGCAAAATAGAGTATTCATATGCCCAAATATGTTCTACATCGAAAAACGTGTTAACGCGCATCTCGAGGCGGCTTTGGTGGATCCACACATTACGGCATGCCGTTCAAGAAGAAGAAGAGAATTAGAAGTGGATAGATTTGTTAGTTTTATATAGGATATATATTGATCGATTATTATTATTATATATATATATATAGATATTATATTTATATATATATATAGAGAGAGAGAGATATGGATCGATCATTATAGATATATATATATATATATATAGAGAGAGAGAGAGAGAGAGATCGATGAGGAGATGAGATAGAACGATCAAAACAGAAGGAGAACAGAAAGAAAATAGGGGGATCGGCTCTCTTTTCCTCATTCTCTCCTATATCTCTCCCTCTTCATTATTCTTTTATTTTTCTTTGTACCTTGAGTTCTTCAATTATGAAGGACTAAGTTCATAGCCTAGGCAAGACTGTGAGGGAGGTTCGACTACGCATATTCAATGGATTTGTGAGATTTATATATTTTAATTTTAAGCTTTTCATTATTATTTTATTTTCTTTGGTATTATTTGAACAATTGAGGTTAAACACTAGTTTAAACCTTGATTTACATGCCAGTGAGTTGTAAGCACCCGTGCTTGTGCAATAAGACCACATTAGTGGCAATTGACCTTACTAATTGATTAAACCCTTTTGGGACCGGTTAAATACTTTAGGGATCTAGGCTAAATCGGGAGCACTAGCGATCCGGTTGTCTAGGTGTAGTGCATTCACAAATCGAAATAATGCGACCAATGCGTTAAATCTGGAGCACTAGCGATCAGGTTGCGTGTTTGGTTAGGGAAGTAGTCAACGGTCGTACCTTAGCCATCGAGATTAGGAAATGCGAGGAACCGCGTACGTCACCGGATCTATAGCTACACTAGGATAATGTGATTTGTATTTTTGACATAAGTTGACGACCAAATTCAATCTTTTTATCGAACCAAACTTGTATGTCTTGACCTAGGTGTTATTTTTATTAATTGTTTTTAACTTTATTTTAATTGCTTTTATTTATTTTGTTTATATTTAGATTAGGTAATTAACTCATTTTCTCTAAATCCCCCGATTTTCTTTTTGTTATTTTTTTACCTTCGAAAGAAAACCAATGTGGCGGCCCCAAGATCCCGAGGCCGCCCCGTGGACCCCGTTTCCCCTGCTAGTGCACTGGAAACCACCGCCACGTGTATAACTGCTTTCGACTTTAGATAATTATCAGATAATTCATTAAAGTCACTTAATTTATCATTTTAAAGAAAATTAACAGCGGAAGAACTTAAAGTTTATCAAAATGCATATATATGTAAATATAAGTTTACCGATCAAACCTATAGTGGAAAATCCTACTTTGTCTTGTGCATACAAAGCGATCAACTATAACAAAGTAGGTATACCAAGACAAGTGTGTATCCAATTTCCCAACCCCAAAACATAATACGAAATATCAAAACATTATAATATCTACACACATACCAAAAGCCTCGGCGTAGAGCAAGTTAGATGTAATCGCCGATGATCCCCTTACCCCCGCTAGTACTAGGATCTCGCACTCAAGCCATCACAAAAGACAGATGACGAGTCCAGAGTGAGTAATCCCAAGGAAATTCACCAAGTAATTACGGAAGTAAAAGTACTGGAATTTAAAATACTATAATTAAACATGCGGAACAAAAGAATTACAGTAACCGTGAAAGGATCATCGCATGCATAAAAAAATAGTAGCAAAGCAAAGCAAAGTACGTGCACAATAAAAATCGACTAAGTCATACTTCGGCTTTCCCCCGTGCACGGCCCGTGAAAACACCTCTACCGGGTTGGCCCTGGACCCTCAGGTGGTCGGCGTAGACCCACGACGCACCCACACAAGCCTACCATAGCCGGGCAAATTTATTCACCGGCATATGCATAGACAAGTGCTATGACTCGGTGGACTCTATGGCCGTAACGAATAAGCACCAGGGGGGAATGATCTCAACACCGTAAAGACACCAGTAGGAGTACACTCCACTACCGTAAAGTCACCAGTGAGAGTACTCACCACCGTAAAGCAATAATGAAATGGAGTAGAGAATAAATGGAACCGAATTCAAATAAATCAAACGGTAAATACTTAAAGTGAAGTTCAATTGGGATACTACACACCTCAAATCGCACTCCGACTTCCCGGACCCATCGACGCCCACCTAGCTCCCCAATGTCCGAGCTATGGTTTCTCGGTCCCCCAAGTCCATTTATAGTGTTTTATACTTTTTGAGAACATATTCTATAATTTTATGTTATTTTATAAAAATTTACAAATTTTTAGTTGTGGTACCTCTCCCGGGCTATGTCTGGGTTCCAAAATACCCGAAAAAGTTCCGAAACCACTTTTCTACCTTTTTCTAATTTTTTTATATTTTTCTAGAATTTTTTCCCAATTTTCCCGATATTTTTCACATATTTTTTCCTATTTTCCAAAGAATTAGTATATATATAATATATTATTTAGATTTATTTATTTTAATTTTTAATCTTTTTTTTTTTTTTTAGTGGGCCCACTGACCGGTCCGGTCCAGGTGGTTGGACCGCCCAGTGGCCGGTCCGGCCAAGTTTGGGGGACGCACGCGCACCGCGCGTGCGTCCTCTTCCTGTAGACGAAATCGTCTCTCGTATAACCAGAGACGATTTTCGTCTCTGGTTTCTCTTCTCTTTTTTTTTTTTTTTTTTTTTTTTTTTTTTTTTTTCACTCTTCAATCTTCTTCTCTCTCTCTACTCCTATCGATTCTCTATCCATCGAAGACCTCCAAATCCTCCAAATTTTCACACAAAACCCCAAGAACAAACCCAATTCTCGGATCACATAGAATTTTTTTTTCAAAAATTCGAAATCCACAATACACCTCCATCTTCCACAAATTCGATTCCAACTTAAATGGTTTATCAAACCAACCTCAAAAACACCAAATTTAAACAAAAACAAAGATGAATTCTCTCAAAATCACAATTCCACTCAAATACCCATTTTAATGAAAAATCAACAAAAATGAAAATTTATTACCTTAGCTTGAGTGTTAGACGCCCGAATCATCTCCCCCCAAGCCTCAAATCATCCTCTCCAACCTCAGACCTCTCCTTGATCTCCTCACAATTTCTTGAAAAACAATGCTTCCTTTTGCATGTTTGATCCATCGATTGTGTGCATATATATAGTTGGATTTTTAATCTAGCGTCGTGCGCATCTCGAGGAAGATCGGACGGTTCCCGATCACCCCGTGTCACCAAATTCCTAGAGACTTATCAAGACACCATCTAGCCTTGAATCTCATTGTTGTGAATCTCGAGGCTTATCCTAAGTGTACTGATTATTCAGTTCAAACTATAGGATTTTACTTTATCCAATTGATTTAATTCATAACACCTATTCTAGTCATCAATAAATTCCATAAATTTGTAAATAGGGTCACACTAACTTCCCGACCACTCGACACCCCGTGCCCCGTGTCCCAAGACGCTTCCCGAGGTGGTCCCACGCTTAGTGTACCCAATTTAATTTCCTTAGCTTAGCCTAAGCTTATATATTTACATTTAATTAAGTAAATCTTCAACCATAACATGTTTAAATAATTTAAATCTAATTAGCCCCAACGCCCGGCCTCACTGCTACTAAACCCCGCATTGGTGCGTTCACCGAACTAAAACCCCGGCGCTCAAACTCGCCCGACAATAATTTACACACATGTGATGTTTATATAAATATTAAATTTCCACATCACAATAATAGCCATACAACATGCACAAATAACACAATATACCATGGGTACTCCTATCCGAGTCAACCCAGCTGTCCACGTAACGCCCGAATTAACCACTAATCATTGTGATTAGCACCAATATTCAATTAAATTAATTTGGGCCGTTACAACCAATCTCTGTGGGATCGACCCTTTACCACTATCTACAAAATAGTTGGTTTAGGTATATTTATTTTATTGACGCGTTCGGCGCGCGTCAAACGTCGTTGCCAAAAAGGCAAAGGTTGCTGAAAAACATAAATGGTCCATTGATGAAGACAAGCTGCTTGCTACTGTCTGGCTCACAATTGCGACTGATAGCATTGTGGGAAATGACCAACACGACAAAAAATTTTGGAAGCGGATCGTTGCCTACTACAATAGCAATCGAAAGTCGACTTATGCAGAAATAAGAAAGATTAGTGTTGCCAAGTCGTATTGGTTTTGGATGGTACGACACATCAATGTCTTCAATCAACATTTCAACAAATTATCAAGTGAAAATCACAGTGGTTGGAACGATGAAATATTGAAGGATCATGCTCGCGTTATATCACCAAACTAAAAAGAAGAAGTTCACGTACGAGCATGTATGAACAATGTTGAAGGATGACGCGCATAGTAACACGTCAAATATAATTCTCGATTTTTAGACCGAAAACTACAAAAGATTGCGGTAGTGGCAAGCTCGGGGTTGAACCTCAAGGAGTAGGTAACTGACTTAGGTTTCTAGGGGAGAAGAGAAAACAGGGAATTTTGTAAAACCTTTGGAAACTTTGAAAACTTTGGAAATAAAGTAATGCAATGAAAGAAAATCTAAGTATTCAGCTTCACGGTCTACACCATACAACTTGGAAATGATTCCATTAATCCTTGATTTATAAAAGATATGAGACTAACCTATGATCTAGTGCAGCTATAGACTTGGTGACGTACTCGGTTCCTCGCACTTCCTGTTATCGGCAGCCAAGGTACGAACGTTGACTACTTCCCTAACCAAACATGCAACTTGATCAATAGTGCTCCAGATTTAACGCGTTGGCCGTATTACTTCGATTCATGAAGGCACTACACCTAGACAACCGGATCGCTAGTGCTCCTGATTTAGCCTAGATCCCTAAGGTACTTGACCGGTTGGCCAATTGTCACAAGTTTGAGTCTACCGCGTGAGGACGAACGTTTCAACTTCAATGACTAAAGGTAGTCAACGTAATATGCATGCACAATGTTATACATACAATCAATCTAACCCTATGATTAAAAATAATACCAAAGAGAATAAACCACATAAAAGAATCAAGAGAATTAAATATAAATAAACCTCATAACAGAATCCCAAGTCGCAAAGCTTGATCGATCCACCTTCAACCTAGAGGGAGGGGATTAGCTAGACATAATCAAGTCAAAAACCTAGTTTCTAATGTAAAATCGAAGTGAAACAAGAGTTCTTTTCGAACTAGAGTCTATTGGTATTTATAGGAACACCCCAAAGTGAGTTGAAAACCTAAAAATCCCAAAAAGTAGGTAAAATCCAAAAATTTCGAGTCTTTAGGGCGGCGGCGGCGTATTCATGGCGTCCTCACGGCATGTTTTTTTAGCTCTCAAGTTCACTCGTATGTGAGTCATGCCGTGAGAATTTGTTCATCACGACGTCCTCACGGCATGAAAAATTCTTCTGTCTTGCAACGCGATTTTGAATCACTTAGAGGCCAAATCAGAAGAGGCTTGTAAATATAAAAATGTTCAGCTTGGAGTCTACTTTCTAACAAAGGAAACAATAAATCATTGGGATTTGAGATGAGGAAGTTATAGCCTTTATACTAAAGAGGGGTCATTAAAAAACTTGACCAAACTTTGGCAACTGTGTCGCTCTTTTTAGCCGCCTTAAATCTGTATCTCATGATACTTGTGAAAGAGGAAAATGTCCGTCTCAATTTTTTTTCCAACATGACCAATGGCGAGTCGTTCTGACTTCGGATGTGAAAGTTATGGCTTTTAAACTGAACATCACTCAATTGAGTTCATAACACGCCTTCTGCTCCAAAAACGTCCGACTCATGTAAAATCCCTGAAGCATATAAAACAAACATTTGTCACTTTAAAACAAGATCAATATAGTCCATTAACTCCTAATATCCTATACTAAATCATACATAAATGAACACTCATCAAACACCCCAAACTTAGACTTTGCTCGTCCCGAGCAAATGAGTGAATGAAAATCTATACTCTTCCTATACTACAATGACTAATCCTAACAAACCTATGCCAATCACCAAATCAAGTTTGAGTTCCTTTTTTATTTAAATCTACCACTCAAGTAACCATCACCCAAAAGAAGTTCAGAGTCAAATAGTGTGAAAACAGTGTCCAAACATCAGTGAAAATCACCCTTTCAAAAATCATAATCAATCCAGACAAAAGCCTTAAACTACTCAAGATTTTATAGAGCCACTACATTAAAGCATACAAGTTCAAAATTTCTTATTAATAGTACATCATCACCGAAAAATGGACTATGAACGAAAAGTGCAACACACTATCCATAAAATGTTGACTAAACATACCAAAGAGAGACAATCAAACTTAAATATAAAAATGTGGAACAACACACTGGAATAACTCAATTGATCTAGCTATAAGCACTCAGTCAAATCTTTTTATTTAAGAGTTTTCATAAACTTTCGCCTTTATGCGTATATACACTCTATTTTCTCCAAAATTTTTTAAAGTAGTACGGTCTCTGCTCCATTTCCAGTTGAATCCGTTTTCTCACTTTTCCCCACCATAAGATTCCCTGCTCCATTTCCAGTGAAATTTGTGAGACTCTCTAAATTTTTTTTGAAAACTCTTGTTGACCCTTCTCACTTTCACTATAATCAAATGAGTCATCCAATATTTGTTCAAATCTAAATCATTCCCAAAAAGTGGTCAAGTCATATGAATTGATGTCTCAAGTGAGCTACATTCTCGTTCTAGCACCCTAGAAATCTGATAACTTGCAAAATAGGACTATCTGCCTCTTTGGTATCTAGCACAATGCTTAAACTTCATACTAGCTCTCTTATAAGCAACCTCAAAGATGTTGGACAACACTCTAAATTAAGTACAACTCCTAATATTCAAAAAGGGTTCAAGTCTCAAAAGTAGCTTAATTTGAACTCATATCCACAATAGAAAACACTCAATAAGGTTTTAGGCAACTCTATATGCAACAAAAATAACACTAAACATGCATAGACTCGATAATGCAACAAAATAACTACAAAAATGCATGAACTACTATAAACTACTACTAACCAAAATGATGCAATGCATAGCATGTCATAACACGTAAATAAGTTGAAATAGAAAAACACCACCATACTTTACCATACCCATGAAATACGCATAAAAATGATAAAATGGTTATACCTGCCATGCGCTAATCCCATTCATTCAACACTCCACTATACATGTAAAACACCCCCAAACTTATCCCAAACCTTGTCCTCAAGGTTCAAAACAAGAATGAAGCTATCAAACTACAAAATGAAAGGAAAAGAGGTGAAAAGAACATGGAATGAAAGAGATGTAATGGGGAAATTACATGCTAAAATGAATATGCAAAACCTAATGGACTAAAATATCTCATAAATTATCAAATATGGTGATAAAGAATGCTCTACTCAGGAAACTACGGGAATATACATACCAATACCTCCAGCAGACTCGAAAACTAATCCTAATAACCTAAAGCAAAGAACTTACCAAATCCCAATATGACTAACCATATATCCAGAGAACCTTAGTAGTGATATCGGATACTCAACTCCGGTGCTTCAACAAACAAGTATCAGACACCTGCAAATAGTCACAAACGGGATAAGATGAGTTCATTAAACGAATATAAAAACAAGCAAAAGAAAAATAAAGGATAGAAACTTGGGCTGCCTCCCAAGAGCGCTCTTGGTTAGAGCCGTTAGCTCGACTTCAGAATCATGCGTGCTAGGTCACGCTGTCCCACTGGAGCATTTCTCGAGTGGTTCTCGTACGCGTAGCTCCACTAGGGGAGAAGGAAACACTATATGTCAGCATGGGGTGGTGAAAAAGTCTCACCAACTCTAGGTACCTGATGACCGTCTTGCTTGTCCAACCTAATCTCATCCTGAAATGGTGGGTCAGAAACGTGCATAGCAAACAAGCAAGAAACATCAGTAGGAGATTTAACAGGGTTAAAAATATCAAATGTAACGATCTCGCCATCAAACTCCATAGACATGGTCCCACCAAACACATCAACCTTAGTCTGCGCAGTTCGTAGGAAAGGTCGACCCAAAAGAAGAGAAGGTAAGGCATAGTGAGAATCATCTCCCATATCCATCACATAAAAGTCAGCCGGAAATATAAAATCACAAATCTTGATTGGGACATCCTTGATGAACCCAACTGAGTGTACAACCGACCTATTAGCTAGGTGGATTGCAACCTGAGTGTCCTTAAGAGGACCACATGAAGAGACTCATATAAAGAATTGGACATGACATTTATGGAAGCGCCAAGATCACACATAACACTCTCAACAGTAATATTACCTACCTTGCAAGAAACAGTAAACATACCAGGGTCTGGACATTTGTGTGGTAGCTTTCTCTTGATCTGTTCCACTAGTACTTCATGTACCCCCAAACTTACCTCATCCACGTCTGTGCATACCTGTTCTGGGGAATCCTCGATCTCAACGACCTGTGCAACCTCCTCAACCTTCTCCTGAATATCTACAATCTGTTTAACTGGCGAAGGTGAAGGGTTGTTTGTCGGTATCTTAGGATCTCTACGTTTCTGGAACAACTCCAGAAAGAATCTCTGCGGGAAAAGAGCTCTCATTAAGATCCCACGTCGCCTCCTCGCCTCTGCCTTCTCGTCCTGCTTAGGTGTAGTGTGATGCTCTCTACAGACTACCTCAGACTTCCCAGGCTCACTCTCAATAGCTAATGATACGATATTTACATGCGCCTTTGGGTTAGGGATGGGTTGGGCGGGCAATCTACCCTGGTCCGTGAGTTTACCTACCTCTCAGCTAGTTGACTCACCTGAACTGCTAAGTCATGCACAGTAGCATCGTTAGTTGCTTTTGTCCTGTGTCATGTCTGTTGCAAGGTTGTCAACCTTAGTGATGAGTGTCCTCATCATATCCTCTAAGGGTCCGGTAGTCTGAACAGGCTGGGGCTGTGGAGGGAGGGGTTGTCTCCTCGGAACAAACTGCGAGAAGTTCTGATTTTGTGGCTCATAGGATGTTTGTGAGTGTACCACGTCCTAAACTCCGAGTCTAGGTGTTTTTTCTCGACTTAACGACAGTTTGGTCGGGACCACTTGTGCCTATCTGTTTTTTTTCGAGACACTCATATTCGATTTCTCAGTTGTTTACTTACAGTCTTATTTATTCATGCATTCCATGTACTTTTCTTTCTATTAGCATGAATGTAGATTGGTATTATTGTTTCGAAATGATGTATTTATGTTCTATTTGGCGTTACTTATCTGGGCTCATCATTCATGTGTTTGACGGAGTGCAGATTTGCAGTCCGCAAGGGGAAAGCTCCACAGCTTGGAGATTTGATTTGAGGATACGGAACGGCTCTCCTCTTGTCTAATGTAGGTGATTAATTTTGTATTATTGTATGTATATGTTTTGAAACAATGTGATTTAGGTTTTTGAGAGATCTTGGGCATCCATATCTTGATGATACTCTCCTCTGATTTGATATTTTATTAATATACATATGAAGGGTTTCCACATTCTAGGCAGTCCTGATTTATGTCTCTTGGAGTTTTCACTTAGTTAGAGTTTTATTGCTTCCTCATAATTTACTTTGAATAACTTACTAAATTGGATTAACTCAACATTTAATTTGTTTACTAATGGTAAATGGTAAGGAAGGCTGACTAGGCTTGCGTAACTTAGCGAGATTGGCTCATGGGGTCCATGTAAGTCTAGGCTGAGCGGGACACAGTTTTGGATTGTGGAACTGAGGCCGTCACAATTGGTATCAGAGCCGAAGTTTTAATACTCGACTTTTGGTTTAAAACATAATCCATTAAGACATAAACCAACGAAAGTTATGACAATGGTTGAACTTCGAATGAAACCCTATGATCCTGACTTAAGTCTTAGTTGGGAAGTGATGAGAGTTGAGGAAATTAAAACTAGACTATGAGCTATTTGATTTGCTGTATATATTACTATCCATAGCTATGTCCTGATCGTAAAATTGGTTTCTTTTCAGATAGTGATGGCCGATCGGCCCAATACCCTTGGTAGTAGTTCAAGGGACGTACATAGGAGATTGGATTACATGTCCCAGATGATTACGTCGCATGATCAACATCTTCAGGAGATTCTCCGACTGTTCAGGGCGCAAGCGAGAGAATCACCCTCTACGTCTGCAGCTCCAGTTACGCAGGCTGGGAGTGCTCCTATAATGCAGGATACACCTGCAACTCCCAAAACACAGATAGGAACTACGATTTAGAAGAGGGTTTAGGTTTAGGCTGAGATAGTACCACCTACTCCTAATACACTGGCTGAGGATACGCCGAGTGTGCCGACTGACAGGGGTACTAGGGCTACAACTGAGGAATCTATAACCCGGTTCTATAAAAATGCTAGAATGACAATGAGCAAGTCAAATCCCAACACACATTGACCCACAAAAGAGGCCTCCACTCGCGTGTCATGCACCGAGATCCATGTGTACATGCATCCCGAGGTGAAACCAATGGCTTTGTAGACCAATGTATTGTGGTGCAACTTCCCATTGTCATTGTAGCACTTCTCACAAAAAAAAAATGCACAATGGGTGATGTGGCTTATGGGGCCCAGATGAGAATGGGGGTGTTGTGGTGTTTTATTGTGGGTGCGATGGGACATGTTTGTCTCACGCTTTCTCTCACGAGCGGGCACACACCACTTCTCTTCTTCCTCACCTCACCGACTAAACCCTAGACTAGGGGTGCACACGGATTGCACTAATCCGCGGATCCGGACCAATTATCACTAATTGAATCAATTTTTTGATCCATTGGATTGGACTGGATTGAAAAATCACTAATCCGGCTGGACTGAATTGGATTACGGATCCTACATTAAAAAACCGCGAATCCAATCCGATCCAATCCGTTTAGCACATCAACACATATACATATATGATCGTACGTACTTTAGTACCTTAAAGAGCATCAACTTAAACTATTAACTCTAAACTATAACATCTAAAAGACTATGCTTGTTCTTTAACTCTTTTGTTATGCTTTTAACCTTTTTTTGTAGGTTGCATATACGTGCACTTTTTTTGTGCTTTTGTGAGGATGTATGGTAAAGATTTATAAATGACATATTTGTTTATGTAGGAACTTGTGTAGGAACTTGCATTTTGAAGGTCATTGTGATGACAAGTTTATGGGAAATATGCTATATATAGATTTGTGAAATGTATGTTATAAATTTGTCATTCATGAGATGTATAATTCTTGTGATTCATTTGATTAAGTCTAATTTTATGAATCCTTGGATAGAAAAACGTCAATCCGTGGAACTTGATCCAATCCGATCCGTATTTTGCAAATTGGATTGAGTTGGATTGATAAATTATTTGGACTGGATTGGACTGTATTTTTTCAATCCGCAATAATTGGATTGGATTACGGATTGACCCTAATTGGACTGGATCCAATCCGTGTGCACCCCTACCCTAGACGCCTCCCTGTTCTTCCTCACGAAAAAAATGAAAAGGAATAAAACTGTAAAAGATAAACTAGTTTGAGAATAAACTCAATCTTCTAATATATTAAAAAAGGCAAGTTCAGAGAAGAACAGATCAAAGCCATCCTCAACGAGGTCAGCCAGTTCATCAACGGCCACCTCATCCACAACGACCTCCTCCGCACCTACGAGGATGGCTATTGAGAGGGTTTTGTATGAGCATCAGGTGTTCAAGGAGGGTTCGATATCAAGTAATCGAAAAAAAGGCTATTTCTTGTAATTGCGTTTCTTCTCAATGTTTTGTTGATCAATGTCATTTTTTGTTATCCCTGCAACTTTATATTTTTGGTTGCAGAGGGTTTTTACTTTTTTGGAAAAGAAGAAAGTTATGTCTAAGGTTTAGTCGGAGAGGTGAGGAAGAGGTGGTGTGTGTGTGCGCACGATAAAAGCACCACAACACCCCATTCTCATCTTACTGTGTCTTGGTGTTGTCATTCTATCATTTTCCTTCGTGGGGTTGAGATAGGTTGGACGGGTTAAAATAACATTCTTTCTTTTTAAGCATCAACTTTGTGACCCACAAAACAATGCAAAATTATTAATTTTTAGTATCCGAGTGTAGTAGTTGAGACTTAGCATTGTTCACTTAAATTTTTATGAGTTCTCAGTTGAATCATTTAATTTTCTAAGGCATTATTGTATTGTAAGGTAAGGTATTTCTCATGTGGAATGATTGGAGGCAATTCTAGTGGATATGAAAGTGTAAAAATAAAAATAAAAACAACCAAAATTTCCATTAAGTAACATCAGGTGTTCCTCTATTTGATCAGGAAAAAAAAAGAGGAACATCAGATGGTCCTGCTACTCATTGAAAAGCAGTCCACCAAACAATTCTCCTTTTTTTATAAACCAAGTCTCTCATCTATAGATCACTACACTTCTCTTCTAATTCACACTGTATTCATTCTATGGATCCATTGCTTCAAACCCAACAACAACAACAACAACAACAACAACAACTTCACTTCATTCTGGTCCCATTCATGGCACCAGGCCACATGATCCCCATGATCGACATAGCCAAACTCCTCGCTCGCCGCGGCGTCATCGCCACAATCATCACTACCCCTCACAACGCCCTCCCCCAACAGGCAACCATCCACCGAGCCGCCGCCTCTGGCCTCCCAATTCGACTACTCCAACTTGGCCACGACAACCTTCTCCGCCAACCCCGACTTGAAGAATCGCTCGCCGCGACCGTCCCCAAGCCCAATTGCCTCATCTCCGACGTGTTCCACGCTTGGACTTGTGACGTGGCCACCAAACTTGACATTCCTAGAATTGTTTTTCACGGGACATGTTGTTTCTCTCTTTTGTGTTTAACAAATCTGTACGATTCAGATATTGTTGACAGCATTGAGTCGGATGAGGAACGTTTTCTAGTTCCAAACTTGCCTCATGCAATTGAGATTTGCAGGTCCAAGTTACCGGCGCTTGTGAAGAAAGGTCATAGAGATGAAATTCACGAGGCGGAGCGATCCGCCTATGGAGTACTAGTCAATGGCTTCGAGGAATTGGAGCCGCAGTATGCGGAGCTGTATTGCGAGGCGAGGCGGGGGAAAGCGTGGTGTGTCGGGGCAGTGTCTTTGGTTAACAAGGAGGAATCAGACATAGTAGAGAGAGGGAACAAGGCCTCCATTGACAAGAACAAGTGTTTGGAGTGGTTGGACTCGAGAGAGCCTAATTCAGTTGTGTATGTTTGTTTAGGGAGCTTGTGTAGGCTCAATGCAAAGCAGTTGATGGAGATTGGGATGGCGTTGGAGGCGTCGGAGCATCCATTTGTGTGGGTGTTCAGTGGAGAGAAGTATAAGGAGTTGGAGAATTGGTTGGACAGAGAAGGGTTTGAGGAGAGGAACAAAGAGAGAGGACTGGTTATAAGGGGTTGGGCTCCGCAAGTGATGATTCTGTCACATAGATCGGTCGGCGGGTTCTTGACGCATTGCGGGTGGAATTCGACGTTGGAGGCGGTGTGTGAGGGTGTGCCGATGCTAACTTGGCCGATGTATGCGGAGCAGTTCTTGAATGAGAAGGTGATTGTGGAGGTGTTGAAGGTTGGGTACAGTCTAGGAGTTGGAGGGGAAGAGAAGATTGATCAAGTAGTGGTGAAGAAGGCAGAGATTGAGAGGGGTGTGAGGAGATTGATGGACAAGGGTAGTGAAGAATGTGAAGAGATGAGGAGAAGAGTTGAAGAGATTGGAGAGATGGGGAGGAGAGCAATGGAGGAGGGAGGTTCTTCTCACTTCAATTTGTCACTCTTCATTCAAGACATTGTGGATCAAATGAGCAAGAAGAACACTTTGTGAGTGTCTCATAGACTCTTTTAACTTTCTTGATGGAAATCCATGTTTTTGGTTCCTGCTGAATTTTTTCTCCTTGTTTTTGGCTTTAGCCCTTTGGTGGATAAATTTTATGTGCCATAACCCATAAATGCTCTCTATCTTTTTTCTGAAATATATTTTGCTTTTTTAGATTATTACAATTTTTAGAGCTTTGATCTATTAATTTCAAACTCATGGAGGGAAGAACAACATGCCTGGTAGCTACTACTATTAGACATAGGGAATCGTCCCTCACCGTGCGACCAGTTGTGAAGAAATATAATAGGTAATTATAAGTTTGGAGTGAAAGAAAATTCCAACTTACCTTGGCATTTGAAAAACTAATTGCAGGAGATGCCAATGCCATGTTGATGGGTACATTGCGGTTCAGGAAACATGTAACGAAATTTTTTGTTGTTCATTTCTAGCACCACCTCTTAGAATCCTATGCTCCAAGGCAATTGTAGACTGAAAAAAAGCTCCTAATAGCTTTCCATCCACCACCAACAAAGTTCCTAAGTTTGTCCTGAAACCGCCTAGCCAATCACCAACACTGTCAAAACTCAAAACCATTATTGTATGATTAAGAGGTATGCATGAGTAAAATAAACAAATTTGATTGAGTTATGGGAATCAAGGCCAGCTATATATATATATATATACATATATATATATATTTTTTTTTTTTTATGCTTTTTACAGGCTGGCTATGTTTATTAAAACAGATCAATACATGTCAGAAAATCTTTCTTTTGATTGTCTGGACCAATTTCAGAACCAACTTTAGGCACTGGTTTAGAGTATTGCCACGTAATGCACTTCGCGGACGTGTATTAAGTCAGTGCTCAGAATAGATTATTTGAGCTTTTTGATTCATGTTATGCTTCATCCATCTCTATTGTTAAGTTCAACTCATATTTGAGTCAAATGGTTGATTTCTCTTATTGAAAAATAAAAATAAAAAAATCCTCCATGCATGCAATGTCATTGTCAATGATTGATTATAAAACAAAGCAAAACATATCAACTAGGACCAAATCCTCCACTTCTCTTCCACACAAATTCTCCTAAAATCAACAGTTTATTGATTGACACAGAGCTACACCCATAATCCTTCCCTCTCATGGCTCCAGTACTTGAAACTACTCAACAACAACAACTTCACTTCATTCTAGTCCCATTCATGGCAGCAGGCCACATGATCCCCATGATAGACATAGCCAAACTCCTCGCCCGCCGCGGCGCCATCGCCACAATCGTCACCACCCATCACAACGCCCTCCGCCACAAGTCCGTTATCGACCGAGCCGCAGCCTCCGGCCTCCCAATTCAACTCCTCCAACTGCACTTCCCCACCCAGGAAGTAGGCCTACCTGATGGCTGTGAAAGCGTCGACGCTCTTCCTTCACGACACTTGATCCCCAACTTCTTCTCAGCACTCGAAATGCTCCGTCCACAGCTCGAAGAATCACTCGCCGGCACCCACCCCAACCCCAACTGCCTAATCTCCGACGCCTTCCACACTTGGACTTCAACTGTCTCGACCAAGTTTGAGATTCCTAGACTTGTCTTTCATGGGACTAGTTGTTTCTCTCTTGCATGCGTTCACATTCTGCAATACAATTCAGATGTTCTTAAGACCATTGAATCGGATGACGAGCTTTTTCTAGTTCCAAACTTGCCTCATCGAATCGAGATTTGCCGGGACAAGTTGCCGGGAGCTTTGAAGAAGGTGGACGACGACATTGACGCCCTTCGGAGTAAGATAGCAGAGGCGGAGGAATCCGCTTATGGGGTTATAGTCAATAGTTTTGATGAATTGGAGCCGGAGTATGCAGAGCTGTATCGCGAGGCGAGGCGGGGAAAAGTGTGGTGTATTGGGCCGGTGTCATTGGTTAACAAGGAGGAATCAGACATAGTAGAGAGAGGGAACAAGGCCTCCATTGATAAGAACAAGTGTTTGGAGTGGTTGGACTCGAGAGAGCCTAATTCAGTTGTGTATGTTTGTTTAGGTAGCTTGTGTAGGCTCAATGCAAAGCAGATGATTGAGATTGGGATGGCGTTGGAGGCGTCGGAGCACCCATTTGTGTGGGTGTTACGAAGCGGGGACGAATTAAGGTACCGAGAGTTGGAGAATTGGTTGGACAGAGAAGGGTTTGAGGAGAGGAACAAAGAGAGAGGACTGGTTATAAGGGGTTGGGCGCCGCAAGTGCTGATTCTGTCGCATACATCGGTCGGCGGGTTCTTGACGCATTGCGGGTGGAATTCGACGTTGGAGGCGGTGTGTGCGGGGGTGCCAATGCTGACTTGGCCAATGTTTGCAGAGCAGTTCTTGAATGAGAAGGTGACTGTGGAGGTGTTGAGGGTTGGGCACAGTGTGGGAGCTGAAGTGCCTATTGAATGGCCGGATTACGACGAGGAGGTTGAAGTATTGGTGAAGGAGAAGATAGAGAGGGGAGTGAGGAGATTGATGGATAAGAGTGGAGAGAGTGAAGAGACGAGGAGAAGAGTTGAAGGGATTGGAGAGATGGGGAGGAGAGCAATGGAGGAGGGAGGGTCGTCTCACTTGAATCTCTCACTCTTCATACAAGATGTTGCGAACCAAGTGAGCAAGAGCACCTAGTTGTAGTAGGTGAGTTTCTCACGGACTGGTTTTATGTTTTCAACTTTCTTGATGTATGTATGCATTTCACTTTGTTCTTGGCTGGAGTTCTTTGATGAATCAATTTGATGGTTAAGCAACAAATTCTATTATTTTCTTATCTGTTTAAGGCTCTATTTTTACTGTAAGTCTGTATCATGTAGTTATCTATGTAAATCAAAATCATTACTTCCCTAGAAAGAAAAAAATCAAAGTTAACTCAATAATCGCAAACTTAAGCAAAGCTTTTTGTTCATGGAAAAGTGTTACAAAAGTGTGACAGAGAACCAGCAGCCCTCATTTGCATAGAAAGTTAGAAACACCATGACATCCTTGTCTAACTAGCCTATCTAGATACATACAGATCCTAAAAAAAACTACTAAGCGACTAAGAAAATGTTTGTGAAGAATGGAAAGTATGAAAATTTCTTCATCAAAGAATCCGTCATCAATGATAGTACTAGTTTGAAAAATTGTAGCCTTTGTTGAAGTTGCTTGACATACCTATTGGAGTATAAATTTCACATCGGAAATATAATAACAGTTGTGTGGTATACGAGTGTAGTAGATTGGATCCTGCCCATGGATTTCTACAATACCCATTTTGCAGCCATAGATCTTGTTGAATCCCACACTGTATCAACAGAATTGGCCTAATTTCAACCAACTTTCCGTCAAGATTAATGGAGAAATTGACTATCCTCCACTTTTCCATTTCTAATGCCTAACCAGCTTTTATATATTGAAGGTAGACAGATTATGGACACTATTTAGGTGGCGAATTAAGCGGTTGAGGATTGCACTATACTGAATGCATGGTTCTTTGTGGATTATGTTTTGGAAATGAAGGTACATGGAGAGAGATGGTGTAGACGGATTGAAGGATGATTGAGCTTCTCTAATTTCTCAATGAAATGATTAACGGTAGGCCTAAAGGAAAGAAAGCTTCTAGAGGCCTTACACAAAGAGACCCTCTATCTCATTTCGATCATATTTTCCTTGTAGTGGACATTCTGAATAGAATTTATCAATCGAATTACTGCGAAAGGAACATTTAAATGGTTGGCAATGTTAGACCAAAGAAATTTGCAATGACTTCAAAGCGTGTAACGGTGCCACTTTCTTAAAGGAAATTTTGCTCTCTATACTGCAAGAGTCAACAAAAATCCTAAAGGACATACGATGAAGCAAAAATAGCTTTCACTTTGCAGTAGTGAAAGATAAAACAAGAGCAATTGCTAGTTTAATTTCGAGATAATCTTCTTCTCCTCAAACCTCTCTTATAGACCTCAGTGAGCATTGAATGGATTCAATGACTACCAATTCAATGTTGAGTGGGTCAAGATAACAATTGTCCACTTAAGTAATTGGAAAATGGTAAAAATAATTAATGGTAAAAAGCGCTATGTGCACTTGAAATAGCCCATATGCACTGCTCACGTGAGTGGTTCACTTTGCATGGCTCTTATAATATTTCTTTTACACACAATGTAGTGCAAGAGTATATATACTCTTAAACTTGAAGTTTCTAACCAATGTGGGACTAAACACTTCTTTTGAAAATGTTCAACAGGTAGTGAATAGAAATGACACGGAAGGTACACAATCCCCCAATGTACTATCCTTTTGAGATTTATGCAACTTTCTAGAGCTCCACTCCAATTCTCATTTTTTTGAAAAGGTGCATTTTTGCCATCTGCAGTACACTGAAAATACGCGAAGTAAGGAAAATTCATAATTTTAAAGTTTTGGTTTGATCTTAATGACCTTATCTCAAAGTTATGGCAAAAAGTCAATTAGCATGCTTATATGACTCTCTTCTTCTATTTTGTTTCTTGCTTAAATTTTCTTATTCATTATTTTAATATCAATAAGCACATTATTTTTATTGATTGGTTGAATTATTAATCTGATCTATGACATTATCAAAACCCATTCAAAACAAACACGACTCTCAATGCTTACCCAAGCAATGGCATTTTATTAAGATTCTTGGGCCCACTTACCAAAGACAAAACCATAACTTATTCTCTTCTGTTACAAACAAGTTCTCTAAATTCATTCAAACCATCATCAGTGATTCAGTCTCTATTGCTCTTCTAATCCACATTGAAAATTACTGTTGAGTGAGCTACCCTTGATTTCTTTCATGGCAAACCAACTGCTTCACTTCATTTTAGTGCCTTTCATGGAACAAGGCCACATGATCCCTATGATCGACATTGCTAAGCTACTCGCGCAAAGAGGTGTGATTGCAACAATCGTCACTACCCATCAAAACTGGTTGCGCCACAAGGCTGTGATCAACCGAGCAGTGGACTCTGGCCTCCCTATTCGACTACTTCAACTTCGCTTTCCTAGCCAAGAAGTAGGCCTACCAGATGGATGTGAGAACGTCGACACTCTACCTTCACGAGACTTAATGCCCAGTTTCTTCTCAGGACTTGAAATGCTTCGACCCCAACTTGAAGAATCGCTTGCAGAGATCGACCCAAGCCCGATTGCCTGATCTCCGATGTGGTCTTCGCTTGGACTTCTAGTGTGGCCACCAAATTCCAGATACCAAGAATTACTTTCCATGGGACTAGTATTTTCGCTGTCCTCTGCGTGCGCAACTTGTACAATTCAGAGCTGCTTAAGAGCATTGAATCTGATAATGAGCCTTTCTTGATCCCCAACTTCCCTCATCGAATTGAGATTTGCAGGAACAAGCTACCAGCAGTGTTAAAGCAAGGACAAGACCACATGGGCGCTCTTCGGGATAAAATCATAGCTGCAGAGGAATCCGCCTATGGTGTTATAATCAACAGCTTTGATGAATTGGAGCCACAGTACTCGAAGCTGTATCGGGAGGCAAGGCATGGCAAGGCGTGGTGTATTGGTCCTCTTTCTTTGGTTAACAAGGCGGAGTTAGACATAGCAGAGAGGGGGAACAAGGCCTCCATTGACAAGAACAAGTGTTTGACATGGTTGGACTCGAAAGAGCTTAATTCGGTTATATATGTTTGTCTAGGGAGCATGAGCCGTGTTACATCGCCACAATTGATAGAAATTGGGATGGCCTTAGAAGCATCAAAGCACCCATTTATCTGGGTGTTCAAAGGAGGGGATCAGAAGTATGAAGAGTTGGAGAATTGGTTGGACATGGAAAGGTTTGAGGAGAGGAACAAAGTGAGAGGATTAGTTATAAGAGGTTGGGCGCCACAAGTGATGATCCTGTCACATAGATCGGTCGGCGGGTTCTTAACACATTGTGGGTGGAATTCGACATTGGAGGCGTTGGCTGCAGGGGCACCGATGCTAACATGGCCTATGTTTGCGGAGCAGTTCTTGAATGAGAAAGTGATTGTGGAGGTGTTGAGGGTTGGTTATAGAGTAGGAGTGGAATTGGCATTGGACACGGGAGAAGAAACCAAGCTTGAATTATTGGTGAAGAAGGAAGAGATAGAGAGGGGTGTGAGGAGATTGATGGACAAGAGTGATGAATGTGAAGATATGAGGATGAGAGCTAAAGAGATTGGAGAGATGGGAAGGAGAGCAATGGAGGGTGGAGGGTCATCTCACACGAATTTGTCACTGTTCATTCAAGACATTTTGTATCAAGTGACTAAGTGAGCAAGAACAGCACTGAGTCTCTCATGATTGGTTTCATGTTTTCATTTTTTTTGTATTCCTAACGATGAGATCATTCATCTTGTTCTTGGCTGTAGTTTTTAATGAATCAATTTGATGGTTAAGCAAAAAATCCTATTCATTTTGTTCTATGCTTCATGCATGTAAAGCTTCATATTGAAATCTCTACTGATCTATAAAAGGTCCTGTTTTATGATATAATTTGTTCTTAGGAAATAATGGAACTTGAGACCAAAAGAAATTATATAAAATAGTGAGCTATGCACATCAAAGTCATTAGTTCATCTACTAAAAAAAACCCATTTGTTTAAGATTAAATTAACAGTGCCATATATTTTTAGGGATAATGATATTTTGACATTCTTTGTCTACATACATTCGATATACAATGGTTCAAATTTCATTGGGATATGTGTTGTAAGTATCCCAAGAAGTTTTGGACCATTGTGTATCAAAAGTATGTTGGCAAAGTATGTCAAAATATCATTTTCCTATTTTTAGGGAGACAACCTTGATTTAAAGTAAACCAATCCAAGTCAGAGAAACTTTTCTTTTGATTTTCATATTTGTCTGATTCCTCCATGTTATGATTCTCTAATAACATGCTGATTGAGAACCTAACAATGCAAAAATATATAAAAGGTGAGGCCAAAATTCACCAAAGAAAAAAGTGAAGCAAAAAATGATGGATTAATTCTCAGTTTTTTTTTTTTATATTATTTTTATTTTTTTTAATATCAATGGATTAGGTTTCTTAAATCATAATTGGACGGCTAAACTATTGCAGAATGTACTAAAAACATTCTAACGTGAAACCTTGACATCTCTAAAGAAACGCAGCTGGCGAATTTCTAACTTGTATTTGTATTGTGATTGATTTTCATTTTCGACAATTATATATTAACCTTTCTTATTAATAAAGACAATACAAAGAAAATTCACTAACTCGTATACAATAATTGTTGTATCCAACATCATACGATTCAATAATTCGAATCTACATTCAAACTTAGGGCCGATTTTGTTATTTTGGGGGACTGGAGCGAAATAAAAATTTTGGGCCTTTATATTTGACTTCTTAAAATAAATTTTTTGTGCATATAGTTACAACAACAAAACCATAATTCAATTTGAGATAAAAAAAAAAAAAAAACAAAACCGTAGTCTAAAATTAGTTGGATTGTCTACACAGATAAAAAAATTTTTCCATTTTGCTCAATTTTAGTGCAATTGATGGTGTGTTTTTTGTACTTATAGTTAAGTTTACATATATGGCTAACTATTATCTTACTCAAATTTAATTTTAAAAAAAACTGTTTTGAATTTGGTTTTATTAAATTTAGTTGGTGGAAATGTAAACTTTTTTATTTATTATTAATTATTTATTTAGATCAAAACGTTATTTATTTTGAGAATGTAGAAAAAACGCATTTAAAGGAGTAGACATAACATATAAAAGAAATTATAGTGTTACCCAAAAAAAAAAGATTGTGTGACATTCAACATGCATTGAATGATATAATCGTTAAGATCCACTAAATGTGCATTGAGATGAGTAATTACATATTACAATATATTTTTATAAATGAACTCCAACAAATGTGTACAAAGATGCTACTTTAGCAATATCCTGCCAATGACCAAGCTTCTCATTAAAAAAAAAAAAAAGCGTGCATCATAGCTGAAAATATACGGGGCCTTGGTGTGGGTGGGGGCCTGGGGCAGTTGTCCACCTCGCCCATGCCCAGCGTCGTCCCTGTTCAATCCCAGTCGAGTCCTCGACAATTTATTGCTTCCTTTCCTATTGGACTTATTCACAATTCTTCCTACTATGACACTTAAATGTTTGTACTTTGTCACACAAGTTTTTGGAACATTCATGTGCCCTTACTGAAACTGAATGATACTAATCTCCAAACTCAAAAGTTCAGACAAACACTGAACCATCAAAGCTTAGAGCAGCAATGACGTTTGATTCTTAGGCTCCGCAACAAAAGACCACAACATCTAATCTTCATAGGAAGTCCAACTCATCCAAACAGAGAACTCTGTTTCTCTGCCCATCCACACTGCTGTCTGTTGAACTACACTTTCTTTCATGGCTTCAACTCTTGAAAACCAACAACTTCACTTCATTTTGGTTCCCATGTTGGCACAAGGCCACATGATCCCAATGATCGATATTGCGAAGCTCCTAGCACGCCAAGGCGTAATCGCCACAATCGTCACCACCCATCACAATGCGCTTCGCCACAAGGCCTTGATCGACCGAGCCAGGGCTGATGGCCTCCCGATTCGACTCCTCCAGCTTCGCTTTCCTACCCAAGAAGTAGGCCTACCGGACGGATGTGAGAGCATCGATGCTCTCCCTTCACGAGACTACGCGCTACGTTTCTTTGCCGCAGCTGATATGCTTCAACACCCACTTGAAGACTTAATAGCTGAGATGAATCCTAGGCCTAATTGCATAATTTCTGACTTCATCTTAGCTTGGACATCAGTTGTTGCCACAAAATTTCAAATACCCAGAATTATCTTTCATGGAATATCTTGCTTCACACTCCTCAGTGTGCACAATCTTAGGAGATCAGGTCTTCATGAGAGTGTCAGCTCTGATGATGAACCCTTTTTTATTCCAAACTTTCCCCATCAAATTGAGATCACAAGGAACAAGTTACCGGGAATTTTGAAGGAATCGCACCGCGATATGGCTCATCTGCGAACAAGAATAAGAGAGGGTGAGGAATCTGCTTATGGGGTGTTGATCAACAGCTTCAATGAATTGGAGCCCAAGTACTATGAATTGTTCAAAGAGGCTAAACATGGCAAGGCCTGGTGCATTGGACCTGTCTCACTATGCAACAAGGATGAACTAGAGTTAGTTGATAGAGGGAACAAGGCCTCAATTGATAAGAACAAGTGTTTGGATTGGTTGGACTTGAGAGAGCCTAAGTCAGTGATATACTTTTGTCTTGGGAGCATGAACAGCCTAACAGTTCAACAACTGATTGAAATTGGACTGGCCTTGGAAGCATCAGATCACCCATTTGTTTGGGTGATCAAAGGAGGTGAGAGGAATGAAGAGTTTCGAAATTGGTTGAGTGAAGAAGGATTTGAAGAGAGGAACAAGGATAGAGGACTGTTGATAAAGGGGTGGGCACCTCAAGTGTTGATCCTGTCTCACCAGGCAGTCGGCGGGTTCTTGACGCATTGCGGGTGGAATTCGACGTTGGAGGGGCTGTGTGCCGGCGTTCCGATGGTAACATGGCCTATGTTCGGAGAGCAGTTTTTGAATGAGAAGGTGATTGTGGAGGTGTTGATGGTTGGGTATAGAGTGGGAGTGGATGTGTTTGTTGATTGGGGAGAGGAAGCCAAGGTTGAGTTTTTGGTGGGAAAGGAGAAGATAGAGAGGGGTGTGAGGAGGTTGATGGATAGGAATGGAGAGAGTGAAGAGATGAGGAGAAGAGTTGAAGAGATTGGAGAGATGGGAAGGAGAGCAATGGAGGAGGAAGGGTCATCCCACTTAAACATGTCATTGTTCATTCAAGATATTGTGAATCAAGTGAACAACAACACTTCATTCATTCAATACTAGTGTCTCATTGTCTGGTTTTGCTGTTTTTAATTTTTGGTGGATTTAATGTGTAGATTACATATTAGTAGACACCAAAATGAACCTTCTTTATGGACTTGGGGAGAACAGGTTTTGGTTTGAGCGATTTTGAGTCTTGTTGTAGATTACATATAAGTTAAGCATTTATGTGATATTTATAGTCCAAATTCATTATGAGTTTTTGAGGTAGAGATGATCAAAGGAGGAGGAATGAAATAACAAACCAACAAGAAAAAACACATACAAATACCCAATCCAGGGTTTCTCTATTCAATTCTTCAATTCATATCATAAAAACTGACTAGTGATAGTCTTTAGAACCTTTTATACTAAAATACATCAATACTATATATTCATAATATAACCTTTTAATGTATTATATAATAATTCTAACACTAGGCCTACATTATCTACCACATCATTTTTCCTTTCTCAAAAAGAGTTTTGACCTCGAGCGAACGATTAAAGTAGGAGCACCATCAATTAGTGAGAAGCAAGGTAGATTGACACAAGCGAGAAACCGGAGAGCACCAATATCATCGAACTTGAAATTCTTACCCAAAACATCAATCATTAACTCTTAAATTTGAAGAACTAGATGAAGTCTTAAAGCACATACAATCCACCCTTGAAAACTCCTTGAAGGAAATTTATCATACCCATGAACCACAAGATTCTTTTGTATTGCACAACTCTATAAATTGAGCCCACACTTGTACACAATTATTCGATTCAGTACAATTGATCAAGTCATTGTATCATGGTATCAGAGCCCATGGTTTGAATGGGACCTGGGAGAGAAAAAAAAGCCTCTAGATTATATGACTTTCGGTCTATGAGATAGTGTTGAAGATGTGTGGATCAAAAGTTAGTCTAACATCGATTAAACGAAACTTCTAAATGATATATATATATATAATAAGTGATTAACTCCTCCCAACTAGTATCGAGGCCTTTCGAGATAAAACCCCACACTTAAAGTTGAAAGGTGGTTATGTTGAGGACAATATTGATGCTAGTGCATGAACACATCCAAATCGTCAGAAGTTTTCTCAACCGTTGCATAATATGTGTTAATAAACTAATATTTTGTAACGTCTACGTTGATTCTGTAACGTCTACACTGATTGTGTAACGTTTATATTAATTGTGTAATGCCTCCATGGATTCTGTAATGTCTACACTGATTATGTAACACCTCCACTGATTTAGTTATGTATCATTATATAAATAGGGCACCATATTGTACATTTGAATATACAATAAATTTATTATATTATGAAACTATCATGGTATCAGAGCTTGGTTTCTAATCCAAGGTCGGTCGACTTTTGAGTCGACGACCGATCCTTGATACATCTTAGTACATGTTCTTGTGTTCGATTATGCTCTTGTTTTGATTTCCTCTTGTTTCTCTTATGCGTCTTCACACACATCTATCTGTTGTACCAGTCCTTTTGCCTATTTTGCGTCACTTAGTCAGCTAATCCGCCTACCATGTTCGCACAAATTTGATGCCTTACAACTCTGCTCCAATAGTCGTTCTGTCGACTCAGCTCTGTTAGTCGTTCCATCGACAATGTTGTTCTGTTAATCGTTCCATCGGCTATGTTATTGTTCTGTTAGTCGTTCCACCGACTCAGCTCCGTTAGTCGTTTCGTCGGCTATGTTGTTCCATTAGTCGTTCCGTCGGCTATATTATCCCGTTAGTCGTTCCGCCGACTATGTTGTTCCGTTAGTCATTCCACCGACTCAGCTCCATTAGTCATTCCATCGACTATGTCGTTCTGTTAGTCGTTCCGCCGACTCAGCTCCGTTAGTTGTTCCATCGACTATGTTGTTCCGTTAGTCGTTCCGCCAACTACGTTGTTCCGTTAGTCGTTCCGTCGACTCTGTTGTTCCGTTGTTCAATTATTTTATTGTTTCGTTCGTGCACTATCTGTTGATTCGAGTGCAGTTCACGATGCCTATCACGCCCGTTATCTGCGTCCTGTACGTTGTCTAGCGTAGTTCGTGATGCCCGTCATGCCTATTAGTTGCAACACTGTTGCAGATTTATCTGCCCCGCCTACTTATCTGAAGATTTTGTCCACGATCACTTGTATCTATTCGTCGCAATCTGGTGTCGCCACGCAAAACTGTCGCCGACTTTGTGTATGTTCATCTTATTCGTTTGCAAACTCAAGTGGTTCCGATGCCACCACCTTGAGTTTGAGGGGGATGTTACGAAACTAATATTCTGTAACGTCTACATTGATTCTGTAACGTCTACATTGATTGTGTAACGTCTATATTAATTGTGTAACACCTCCACAGATTCTGTAACGTCTACACTGATTATGTAATGCCTCCACTGATTTAATTATGTATCATTCTATAAATAGGGCACCATACTATACATTTGAATATATAATAAACTTATTCTATTATGAAACTATCAATATGATTGACCTCAAACAAACAATAAGTGCTTGACGGGTCAAACTGAAACCTCTCAATATGTAGCTTCTCCATGTTTTTTTTTTTGATAACCCAGGTTATCTAGGCCCTTTTGCCTAACAAGTCCCAGGAGGCCCCAAAAATTGACCCTTTGGAAATTTCAGCGGCCAGAACCCAACTTCACACAAGCAGGGAATCGAACCCAGGACCGTGCGCCTACCACATAGCCCCGAGTGCGCCCTTACCACTAGGCCAACCCATCCTGCTTAGCTCCTCCATGTTATGTATGGCGCCATCAACATTGAAGTAACATTTTCTACCAAAAGCTTTATGATCAACACATTCGAGACCCCATAGAAGCATATTGCACTCTCCTATGACCATTCCACCTCTAAGATCTAGCATTCAAAGGGAACACAAATCTACAACCCCAAACTTAATATTGCAAGTGTTGACTCCAACTCTATGTGAAATTCCAAGAAAGTTAGAGATATATGAGTCATTTCCATCAAACGATTGAAGGACTGTCGTATTTAGAATCTTTTGTTTGTGAATCATTAATATGGGCTGAACAAGTGTTCCAACAAGAATGATATGGCAGAGTGCATGCCCAAAACTTGTCTCTAACACAATAAATCCGAATCCAAAATTCTAACCAGTGATGATTCTCTCGAAAGCAAGTGTAATATGCAGTGATCCACCTCTATGCCAACAAAAGCTAGCTTGTTTGAAGTGCCCACTTATACATCGCATGAGTTGCATTTTGCTGAAATTTGGGGCTGCTATGGTCCCAAAAAAATGCTCTTTCATCTCTGTAGCAGTGTCTATCGAATAATGACACACTAGGCTCTATGGCTACTATTAATATAAGACTAGTCAATGTTCTTCAGTAACATTAAGATTACTCCTCATATTCTCATAATTTCTTTTTCGGAAAATTGATTTTAAATGTTAGAAATTTTGAATGAACATAAGTTAGTGCTTCCAACAATTCAATAAATAAGTTCTAATTTTCTTAAGAAAAACTATAATAATTACTCGATGATTGGCAAATTATTGAACTAATGCGTGTTACAAGTGTTACAACAGAAAATGTAGTATGTTGTAATAGGGAATTAAATAATACTGAAATTAAACAGTACTGGAGATTGTTCACGCAGTCATGTGGTGGCTCATGGAGTGTCCGAACGGAGAGAGAGGATTTGGTACTCCATCGTCAACGGCGAGCCAACTGACTGACTTGACGACGCCATTGCCGTCACAGAAAGAACAACACCGTGTACAGAAGATTCAGCGCTATGATACCATGTTAGAGAACGAGAGAAGCTCTATGAACAACAGAGATCAAGAAAACGAAGCGATCGCCATTAAAGCAGAGTCACATATCTCATTCTCATTAGATGAATAGTGCTCAGTACAGAGATTATTTGTACTAGTGTACATGATATGCTACACACATGTCTCTTTACATAACCAACACTCTAGACACCTCACCAAAAGCACACACAATACACGTGACCTCTACTCGTGGGCTTGGACTCAAACCATACATTGGCTTATTCAATGGGCTTCTCTTACAAATCGCACTTGGCATCACTTCAAATGCAGAACTTTAATCCGCAATTGAAGGGTTATGTGCATGATTGATTCTAGGTGAGTTTATTTTGTTTCTTATTGAATGATTCCTTTCTAAAATATAGTCTGAGATGCTTATACAATACATTGAGTTGTTTGTTTTATGTTTTAGCATCTTCAATGGTAAATGGTAAATGGTAAATGTGAGCGTGGATTCTTGTCACGGCATCAACGTGAACAAGATCTTTATCCTATGTGACTCAAATAAACATTGGACTTTAAAATAGATCTATAATGGTAAATGTGGATTGCACCTCAATCAAACAGGTGACATTTCTTTTTGTAATTTTGTTATTTAAAACATGAAAATAAAATTTTAAATAAAATAAGTAAATATTTAAAAAAGACTAATTATCCAACGTGGTTGTCAATTTAAATGTTCAAAAGTAGACATTTAAAATAGACAATGTCTATCCACGTCAAATAGACATTTGAAATGCATATTCCATTGGAGATACTCTTATATTAGAAATTTAGAATTATAATGTGTATTCAAATATGTTTGGAAACTTAGGGCATGAATTGGCCCCTTTTGATCCTCATTCTCATTCAGTGGTGACTATTAGATGTATTAGATGAGTATGATTTGTATTCTTGTAGATGGGACCAATGTCTATATCCTATAAAAGTATGGAATTAAAATAATAATAATAATAATAATTATTATTATTATAAAACTCAATCCCAAATTAGTTAGGATCAGGCTACATGGATAGATCAAGCTCTCCTATTGCGCTCGATTTATTGCAGAATTAGAAAAAAATAAAAGGCAAATAAAATAAAATAAGAGAGGATTTAGAGTTGAGGGCAAAATCCATTTGTCTCCAAGTTTTTAGTTTTTAGTTTTTAGTCTTTCATCACTTCTCTGCACACAATTGAACAACTGCCCCCAGTTTGTAACCATTCAGGTACTCTTCTTACCAATAGCATATGCGAGTGATGAATACACTTATCTAACCATTTAATGACCGTTTGGTTCTGGTCATAAAACATGGTTTGAAAACACAATAACCCTTGTTCAGATTTCGGAAAATCACTTGTAAATAACACTATATAATCAACCACTAATTTACTTTGGCTGCCCAGTCAATTGGAAAGCCTAGACGCTCTAAATTCAAGAGTCAAGTGGATGGCAACTTACTCACAACTAAATACTTGACTTATTCAAAAAAATAATAATAATAAAAGAAAACTTCATGCTCGACATTTTTTGATCAAAAATAACTTAATACTCTTAACATGGTTCGGAAAAGAAATACATTAGATCACATCTTCATCCATTCTCTTTTTGTGCAATATTTTTGGCAAGGCTGGTATAACTTTATTTGTGTGAAATGTGAATGTTCATCTCTCATATTGTATGAGGAGCTTTTCTATGTACCCTGGGGATTTCGCCTATTCAATTTGAGTATTAGACTAAATTTATAAGGTGTGCTTGCCTTTTGCATCCAAATGGAGGTGTAATCTGAAATAAATAGACAAGAAATTAAAATCAAGACGACGAGTCCATTTTCTTGGAGAAAGTTGATTCTAGGGGCCTCATGAATAGCCAAGAGTAAAATAGGTAATGGATACATTTTATTAGAATGGCTTAAATGCTGAGAAAATATAATGTGGAGAATTGTCTTATTGTTAATGTTACCTGTATAGTTCTTTTTTTTGATTTTGAGGGAATTACTAGTTCTCCATAGTTTCATGTGTGGTCTTTGAGCTCCTTTACCTGTGTTCTCTCTTAAAAGAAATGAAAAAAAAAGCATACCTATCAAAATAAATAAGTTGTAGAGATTAGGGCCACGTTTGGTTTATTTTACTAACTTTTAGAGAAGTTTTCTTCTAGGGAACTGTAATTTCCTGGGAAGTTAACCACTAAAGAAGTTGTACTTTTCACGTTTGGTTCAACTTTGAACTTTTTGGGAAGTTCCATATTTTAAAAATAGTAAAATAATGTAATTGACATAAATGTTTTTTTCATTATTTTTGAGAGAGATTGTAGGGAATAAAGGTAGAGAGAACACCTCTCCCCAATGAGTTATAACTATGTGGAGAAGTCGGGGGTTAAACTTTCGGGAAGTTTTTTGAAAATATCAAACCAAACAAGGTGAATTGAAACTTTCTTAGAAATTATCTCACTTCCTTCAACTTCCCCCCGAATCGAACAAGGCCTAGGTAACATCCCCTCTACCAATCCAAAGCAAAAAAAGACAGGCATACAAACTTCCGTCATTCATATTGCGTCTCAGACCCAAGTCAAAGTCATGCAAAGCTGCCAAGTCAAGGAATAAATCTAACGAGCACGTCGAACGCGTATCGTGTTACATGGGATAATCAATTAGAAGTCGCCAAGCCCACATTTTAAGTTTCACTAGTCCATCCTCAAATTTCATCCCCGAGTATCCAATTTTCACGAGTTTACATTTATTCGAGTACTATGGCTTCAAAATATGAGAAACTTCATTTTGTTTTGATTCCTCTAATGGCTCAAGGCCATTTGACTTCTTACTTATTTAATAGTGGCATGCAATCCCTGCTACAATAAATATTTTGTGGCATTTTTTGACTGTCATAAAATAGCTTGTCACAAAAAACAACTTTTCTCGTAGTGCGTCGCCTAGCACGCCGTAGGCGTTTGAGGCCACGACGCTACACCTGTAGTGTCCAGATTTGTAACGGCCCAGCCTAGCCCAGCCCAGCGCCCAGGCTACCATTGGACCACTGGCTCCATGGGGGCGCCCATCTGTAACGACCTCAGGCCTAGCCCACCTGAGGGCTACCACTGGACCACGGCTCCATGGGGCGCACCCCATTGGCACCGGCTCCACGGGGGCGGTACTAGCCCGCTAGTCCCAGCGTGGGGTGGTACCAAGCCCTACCCATCCGCGTCCCCCCATACGGTCTTTCGCCTCCTTCGACTCAAACCTGGGTCTTGAGGGATAAGATTCCAAATTTCACGAGTCGAGTACCACTGAGCTGGGAGGACTTCCCAGAGGTCACCCATCCTGGTACTACTCTCGCTCAGGCACGCTTAACTACGGAGTTCTGATGGGATCCGGTGCCTTCGTCTTGAACCGGCTCGATGGTACTCGACTCGTGAAACCGGAATCTTATCCCTCGGACCTAGGTTTGAGTCGAGGAGGCAAAAAGACCGTGTGGGGGACGCGAATGGGGGTAGGGCTTGGTACCACCCTACCCTGTGACTAGCGGTGCCGGCTGCTGCCGTGCCGGTGCCGGGGTGGGTGCCCCCATGGAGCCGTGGTCCAATGGTAGCTTTGAGGCGCTGGTGCGGGCTTGGGCGGCGGGTCGTTACATAAAAAGCACCTTTTTATGTAACGACCCGCCCAGCCTCACCAGCGCCCGAGCTACCATTAGACCATCGGCTCCATGCGTACCCCAGCAGCACGGCTCCCACGGGGCGTACCCACCGGCACCGCTTGTCACACATGCAGGTGGTACCAAGCCCTACCCCATCCGTGTTCCCCACACGGTCTTTCGCCTCCCTCGACTCAAATCTGGGTCCTGAGGGATAAGATTCCAAATTTCACGAGTCGAGTACCACTGAGTTGGGAGGACTTCTCAGAATGTCACCCATCCTGGTACTACTCTCGCTCAGGCACGCTTAACTGCGGAGTTTTGATGGGATCCGGTGCCTTCGTGCTCCAGCTCAGTGGTACTCGACTCGTGAAATCTGAAATCTTATCCATCAGGACCCAGGTTTGGGTCGAGGGAGGCGAAAGATCGTGTGGGGGACACGGATGGGGTAGGGCTTGGTACCACCCTGCCTGTGACTAGCGGTGCTAGTGGGGTACGCCCCCATGGAGCTAGTGCCAGTGGGGTGCACCCCCATGGAGCCAGTGGTCCAGTGGTAGCCTGGGGAGGTCACCCATCCTGGTACTACTCTCTCTCGCAGCACGCTTAATCGCGCGAGTTCGATGGGATCCGGTGCTTTCGTGCTAAACCAGCTCAGTGGTACTCGACTCGTGAAATCTGGAATCTTATCCCTCAAGACCCAGATTTGAGTCGAAGGAGGCGAAAGACCGTGTGGGGGGACACGGATGGGGTAGGGCTTGGTACCACCCTGCCTGTGACTAGCGGTGCCAGTGGGGTACGCCCCGATGGAGCCAGTGCCAGTGGGGTGCGCCCCCATGGAGCCAGTGGTAGCCTGGGCGCTGGGCTGGGCTGGGCTGGGCCGTTACAAGATCAGTGGCAAACCACCAACCCACGCTTTAAATGGCGTCGTAGGGATGAAGTATGACGACGTATGTTCACGACGCCCAGGACACCATGAGGCACACCGTGAAGTTCTTGTTCACGATGGCGCCTCTGGCAGTGTCCCAAATAGTGTCTGACAATAAATTTTAAATAAAAAATTTTGAGTATTGGGGGTGTACCTAGGGGTTTATATAACCTATATGAAAGGTTTAACATGTGTTTTTATCGAGGATTTGGTATTGAAAAATAATTTATGAGGTTTGAAAATTTGATTAGATTTATCGAGAATTCGGTTTTAGGTTGATTTGATGGGTAGTTGACACGCGGTTGAGGCGTGCATTGGATATTGGCGTTAGTGGAGCGCGATTTGAGGTGTGTAGTATCCCAACCGAAATTTATTTTGAGTATTTATTGTTTGAATTATTTGAATTCTTGTCCAGTTGTTTCAATTACTGTTTTTGCCTATATTTATTTACGGTTGGTTGAGTTTACTCCCACCAGGTTTATTCTATTGTGTTGGAATTAGGCCATAGCATGTGTTATAAAGGTATGTCGGTGGATTGTCGACCCGACTGTTGATTTTCCCTATTCGCATGTCAATGCGTCGTGGACTACGCCGGTTACCAAGTGGACAACAGGAATTTCATCAGTTCGATTTTACTCAATGGCGATGCATGGGTGATAGTCCGAAGTATGGTGCTAGTCTGACCTAGATCGTGCACACACTTTGATTTCATTGCTATTAAATATACATGCGATGGTCCTTCCCAGTTGCCTGATTCTTTTCTTCTGCATGTTTATTTAATAGTCTTTTGATTCCAACATTTATTTATATTATCTACTCGATGAATTTCCTTGGGATTACTCACTCTTGACTCGTTATCTGTTTTGTTGTGATGGTTGAGTGCAGACCCTAGTACGAGCAAAGGGAAGGGCAAGCTAGAGGATTTCTCACAATTCACAACCGGCTCCCTACTTGTACATTTGTTTATATTATTTGTTTTCTGTTGGGTTTATGGGACATGAGAGCTTTAGGATTTGTATATGACCTATTGAGGTCATTTTAATGTTTTTGATGGAACATGACTGATATATATATATATATATTGATTGTTTCTTTGAAGCGTTTTTCACACTAGGAAAAATGCTCTTCTATTTTATTTACTTATTTAAGTCTTCCGCTAAATATTTTGAGGTACGAACATATGAAAAATGAGTCCCTATGCTAACTTATTTAATTAATGAAGAGGAAAGTTAGTGGTAATTTAATTGATAAATGATTTGGTGCGCGTCGGACATAGCTAGGCCGGTTTAGGTAGGGTTGTGGGTTTGCGGCCCATGGCATGGCGGGCCTCAGATTTTGGGGCCGCTACATGTCCTAAGGCCAATTATTATTGTATTGGGTTGTATTCACATCAATTAAATAGGCATTAGGTTCAATTTCCTAAAACAACCCTAAAATTCAATTTTCTCCGACACACAGTGCGTTGGGGGATCTACGCAAGCGCACTGGGTGATCATCCTCATCCTCATCTTATTCTAAACTGCCAACACGCTAGGGCCTCTAGCCAACGCACTGGGCTAGTCAAAACTCATAATTCCATAATTGATGGAAACTGAACAATCGACCCCATGGCCACCTCCAAATGTCGTTGACCCCATCCTCGACTCGTGGGGGATATATAACACTTCAAAAATGTCAGAGGCAACATACAAACACAATATATATCAATCAAAATTCAAATTAACTAAAACTTCTCCAAACTAAAAACTTTAACAACTTAGCTCAATACTTAAAGACCACCACCACCACCAACAACAACAACAACATAACATCCCCTACATATCACCAAAACACACGAAAATTAGTGAGAAAACCCCCAAGTCTTAACACAACTCAACACCCCAAAAATTACAACCAAAACATATATAGAGCAAGTTGAAGATATTTAAGATCCAACCTTTGTTTGATGATCCACCAAGCCTAGCTCCAATAAGATCACCACCAAAGTGTTCCAAACCATAACATTTTGAGCTTTATTTTCAGATTTTTCATGAGAGGTGAGAGAAAAGTTGGCATAAAGTCACCAAAACATCATTAATTTATATAGTCACTAATTCATCATATGTGCCATCAAATCTCAAGGCATGATCTAATGACTAAAATGTGGTCAAATAGTTCACAAAATGTGAATTAATTGGGTGACTAGTCCTTTGGATTTATCCTTTACATGCAACCAATAATTGGTTTCCAAACGTCCCAATACCCGACACCCATGCCACAACTCGCGTCGTCGTGCACATTCGCATCACCGATCACTTAAACAACATTTTATATAAATTATTTAATGCATTTTATTCATTTATTATGTGTGTACTATCCCTCAACCTAGTCTATCCATAATTTGTATATCTGGTACCCACATCGACACGCTTTTCGAGATGAATACTCGTCACACGATCTCGCATGATTAAAACAATATAAATACACACATTGCGCTATAAATTAATATAATTGATTATAGACATCACAAATAATACAAAACATCACAAAAATGTCTATTTACCTACTTTGAGCGCGCCCTGGCCTAGCTGTGGGGTCCACGATGGTCTGAGCTGACATCCTCGTCTGCAAATACATCATA
The DNA here is from genome assembly GCA_039657345.1 of Stephania japonica. Classification (NCBI taxonomy): domain Eukaryota; kingdom Viridiplantae; phylum Streptophyta; class Magnoliopsida; order Ranunculales; family Menispermaceae; genus Stephania; species Stephania japonica. The sequence continues at coordinate 42,331,807 of CM077560.1, read as the reverse complement.
ATAATGGTTTAATTAAAATTGGGTCGTTACAGTGACCAACCTACTCGTAAAGAAAAAAAAACTGCAAAAAATAATGAACAGTTATCTCTTTGTGTTGCGCATCCACTTTCAGTCGTTATTCTTTTGTCATTTCAACTTAAAAAAATCCTCAAATCATATGAATATGTGAGAAACTCGACAAAATAAAAACCAAGTTCAAATCACATGGAAGCTGGGATGCAATGTTGAACATCGAGGTAGGGTGACGAAGTCGATGTTTGACGAGGCTGGGGTGCACGGTTGCAAAATACATGAGAGGAATTCGATCATTTTTAAGGGGCAAAAATATCATTTTCCTCTTAGGTATTTTTGTAAGAAGACCTTTTGATTTCATTAGCTTGCCCTACATAAAACATGGGGTGCTTCTAACTCGACTCAAAATCTTATGATGCACTGAAAATATTTTTGTCGCATAAACATGCAACAAATTACTAACAAGTAGCTCAAATTATAAGACACTTGATTCCCTTTAATTGAGGTCTCAAATCGTGAATTAAAAAAAATGAGGTTGTTAGGGCTGCATGCGGCAACGGACACGTGTGGGAAACCAAAAAAATGGAGTGCAATAAAAGGATGACTTGGGCTCAAAACAAGAAACGGAGTCAGGTCTATACTAAGAGCCAAGAAGCAAAAGCAGGCGTGGACCATTTCAGCGATCCATACTCAGACAGTCTAACCTTTTTGACCAGTTGGGTCCATGGGTAGGACCACCACACCGCTACGACAAGTTCGTCCAAACCCTAGACCCTTTTTCGCCCTAACATTGATCCACTGGCACTTGGCATCACTTCAAATGTAGAACTCCAATCCCCAATTGAAGGGTTATGTGTACGATTGATTTTAGGTGAGTTTCTTTTGTTTCTTATTGAGTGATTCGTTTTTAAAATATAGTCTGAGATGCTTATGCAATGCATTGAGTTGTTTGTTTTATGTTTTAGCATCTCCAATGGTAAATGGAAAAGGTGGATTGTGAGCGTGGATTGTTGCCACGGCATCAACGTGAAGAGGATCTCATCCTATGCGACTCAAATAGACATTGGACTTTAAAATAAATCTCCAATGGTAGATGTGGATTGCACCTCAATCAAACAGGTGACATTTCTTTTTGTAATTTTGTTAGTTAAAATGTGAAAATAAAATTTTAAATAAAATAAGTAAATATTTAAAAAAGACTAATTATCCAACGTGTTGTCAATTTGAATGTCCAGAAGTAGACATTCAAAATAGATAATGTCTATCCACGTCAACTAGACATTTGAAATGCATATTCCATTGAGATACTCTTATATTAGCAATTTAGAATTATAACGTGTATTCAAATATGTTTGGAAACTTAGGGCATGAATTGCCCCTTTTATCCTCATTCTCCTTCAGTGGTGACCATTAGATGTATTAGATGAGTATGATTTGTTTTCTTGTAGATGGGACCATGGTCCATATCCTTTAAAAGTATGGAATTAGAATAATAATAATAATAATATTATTATTATTATTATAAACTCAATCCCAAATTAGTTAGGATCGGCTATATGGATAGATCAAACTCTCCTGTTGCGCTCGATTTAGAGCAAAATTAGAAAAATAAAATGCAAATAAAATAAAATAAAAGAGGATTTAGAGTTGAGGGCAAAATCCATTTGTTTTCAAGTTTTTAGTCTTTCATCACTTCATTAGCAAATAGTAATGAACATTAAGATCAATGATGCTTTTGTTCTTAAAAAAGCGAAGTTGATCTCATCCGCTATCATATGCTGAAACTCCTCCATTGTCCTAATCAAGTGCTCCTTCACTTTTCCCCGTAAGTGCTTCTGGTAAAATGACTAGGAGAATCCGTTGGGGCTTGGAGCCTTCTCTACACACAATTGAACAACTGCCCCCAGTTTGTAACCATTCTGGTACTCTTCTTACCAATAGTATATGCGAATGACGAATACACTTATCTAACCATTTAATGACCGTTTGGTTCTGGTCATAAAACATGGTTCGAAAACACAATAACCCTTGTTCAGATTTCGGAAAATCACTTGTAAATAACACTGTATAATCAACCACTAATTTATGTACTCAGCCCAGTCAATTGGAAAGCCTAGACACTCTAAATTCAAGAGACAAGTGGATGGCAACTTGCTCCCAACTAAATACTTAACTTCTTAAAAAAAAAAAAAAAAAAAAAAAAAAAAAAAAAAAAAAAAAAAAAAAAGAAAACTTCATGCTCGACAATTTTTGATCAAAAGTAACTTAATAATCTTGACATGGTTCAGAAAAGAAATACATTTTGAACTGTCTCCTAAATATTGTTGAATCTATGTTGACCTGACTAAGAAACTTTGGACCACATCTTCATCCATACTCTTTTTGTGCAATATTTTTGGCAAGGCTGGTATTCCTTTATTTGTGTGAAATGTGAATGTTCACCTCTCATATTGTATGAGGAGCTTTTCTGTGTACCCTGGGGTTTCCGCCTATTCAATTTGAGTATTAGACTAAATTTATAAGGTGTGCTTGCCTTTGCATCTAAATGGAGGTGTAATCTGAAAAAAATAGACAAGAAATTGAAATCAAGACGGCGAGTCCATTTTCTTGGAGAAAGCTGATTCTAGGGGCCTCATGAATAGCCAAGAGTAAAATAGGTAATGGATACATTTTATTATAATGGCTTAAATGCTGAGAAAATATAATGTGGAGAATTGTCTTATTGTTAATGTTACCTGTATAGTTCCTTTTTTTGGATTTTGAGGGAATTACTAGTTCTCCATAGTTTCATGTGTGGTCTTTGAGCTCCTTTATCTGTGCTCTCTCTCAAAAGAAATGAAAAAAGAAGCATACCTATCAAAATAAATAAGTTGTAGAGATTAGGTAGCATCCCCTATTCCAATCCAAAGCAAAAAAAGACAGGCATACAAAACTTCCCTGATTCATATTGCATCTCAGAACCAAGTCAAAGTCATGCAAAGTTGCCAAGTCAAGGAAATAAATCTAACAAGCGCGTCGAACGCGTATCGTGTTACATGGGATAATCGATTATAAGTTTAACTAGATCATCCTCAATTTCCATCCCTGAGTATCCAATTTTCACGAGTTTACATTTGTTCGAGTACTATGGCTTCAAAATATGAGAAACTTCATTTTGTTTTGATTCCTCTAATGGCTCAAGGCCATTTGATCCCAATGGTTGATATCGCTAAACTTATTGCAGAGCAAGGTGTGACTGTCACAATAGTCACTACACCTTTCAACGCCTCTCGATTTGAGAGAATCATTAATCGAGCAGTAGAATCTAAGCTTCCGATTCGTCTTCTTGAACTCAGGTTTCCATGCAAAGAAGTGGGTCTTCCTGAGAGATGTGAGAGCTTGGACATTGCTCCCTCTCGAAACTTGATTACGAAATTCTTCACGGCTGTCAGTATGCTGCAACAACCATTGGAGGAGTTCCTTAAAGAACAAGAACCCCGTCCAAGCTGCATAATTTCTGACATCTGCCTTTCATGGACTTCAGAAACTGCCATTAGGTTTCAGATACCAAGGCTTGTGTTTCATGGCACTTGTTGCTTCTCTTTGTTGTGCTCGCATAATGTACTTCGCTACAATGCTCATGAACGTGTCACTTCTGACTCGGAACTATTTATGATTCCAGGTCTGCCACAAGAAATAAGCATAACTAAAGCCCAGCTTCCAGGAGCCTTTGTTCCATCCTCAGACTTGGACGATATTCGCAACAAAATGAAACAGGCCGAAGCAATGTCATGTGGTGTGGTTGTAAATAGTGCCATGGAATTGGAGCTTGGGTTTATAGAGGAGTACAAGAGGGCTACACAAAAGAAAATATGGTGTATTGGACCTGTGTCCCAATGTAACCAGAATAACTTGGACAAGTATGAGAGAGGCAACGTAGCCTCCATCGATGAGACTGAGATCTCAACATGGTTAGACGCGAGGAAGCCTAAATCTGTTCTTTATGCTTGTCTTGGCAGCCAGTGTCGCCTTGTACCTTCACAATTGATAGAGATTTGCTTAGGTCTGGAAGCATCAAGTCACCCTTTCGTTTTCGTGATTCGACATGGAAATGGATTTTCAGAGTTTGAAAGATGGCTGAAAGAGGGGTTTGAAGAAAGGATTAAAGGGAAGAGCCTTTTGATTAAGGGCTGGGCGCCGCAGCTGCTAATCCTATCACACACCTCAATTGGAGGATTCTTAACACATTGTGGATGGAATTCAACCTTGGAGGGGATATGTGCTGGTGTACCATTGCTAACATGGCCTCTTTTTGCTGAGCAATTCTTGAATGAGAAACTAGTTGTACAGGTACTGGGCGTCGGTGTTAGTGTCGGGGTCAGTATTCCTGTGAGATGGGGAGATGAAGAGAAGGTCGGTGTATCGGTGAAGCAGGATCAACTTGAAAAGGCAGTCAGGAAACTGATGGAGGAGGGAGACAAAAGAGAAGAAAGAGGGAAGCGAGTGGGAGAGCTCGGCGCAAAAGTAAGGATGTCAGCTGCTGGAGGTTCATCTTATATCAACACAACACTTTTGATCGAAGATATTATGGACCAAGCTACGCACAGGAACCAAAATCAAGACTCTATATGACGAAGATATGAGCTGCAGTTGCTCTTCTATGTCAGAAATCATGCGACTGCTGCTGCTGATGAGGCATTTCAACGACAAAGACAAGTTACCTGACACGGTTGCATATAAATAACATGTATCTAGTAAGTGCTCTCTTCCATTGCATGCTTTCATTTCTCTATTTGCAGCTCCTGCTCTTCTACTTATATAAAGCTGTCATTAATAGTGTCACTTCTCTCTTCAACCAAATTTTCTCTGATAATCGGATTATCTATGAACTCATGATCGGTAAGAATGGATTTTTCAGTTTTTTTTTTGTTTTTTTGTTTTTGTTTTTTTGTTAATTATGGGATTATCTAAAGAAGCTTCACTTTTTTGTACAAGATTCAAAATACATTATGTTTGTTCTAATGTATTTGTTTTTTAGACAATACCAAGGCCTCTTATCTATGTGTGAATGTGATTTCTGAATTTAAATAACTTAAGGTTGCATTGCTATCATGAGTCCATTTGCCATGAATGGAGACAATTTTCATAGAAGAGGCATACTGTTCCAAGCTAGAATGAAAAGAGAGAAGAATTGACGTTCTGTGAAATTTTAGCACATTTTGCAATATCATATGCAAACCAAGCTTTCATACAATAAGCCTCATTTATCAAAAGATTATCCTTTGAACTGAGTCCCTCTTTGCAAGCAAATTTACCTGTTAGTTGCATCCATACAAGCAAAGCCGAATTTCTGGACTTGAGTTCTTCGAGAACAAATCCTGAACTTTGACATTGACTCAAGCTTTCCATTTTCCAAGTCAAAAAAACGGCTAGAAGGAATCAAATTAAGGAATTCGTTTTATTTAGGAGAACTCTAATGATTAATGATTTGGAAAGCTCACCATCAATTGTACTGAATCGAGCCAATGAAAGAGTTTGATCCATCAAAAGTAAGTGTAATATGTAGTGAACCACCTCTATGCCAACCAAAGCTAGCTGTTTGAAATACGTCGCATGAGTTGCATTTTGCTGTAATTTGGGGCTGCTATGGTCACAAAAAAATCTCTTTCATCTCTGTAGCAGTGTCTATCGAATAATGACACACTAGGCTCTACGGCTACTATTACCATTTAAGACTAGTCAATGTTCTTCAGTAATTTCTTTTTCGGCAAATTGATTTTAAATGTTGAAAATTTTGAATGAACATAAGTTAGTGCTTCCAACAATTCAATAAATAAGTTCTCATTTTTTTTAAGAATAATTTTCTTAAGAAAAACTATAATAGTTACTCGATGATAGGCAACAAAATTTTACGGTCTCGCTGTTGGTGCCCCCCCTTCCCCCCCCCCTCTCAATCGAGATCTCAGTTAACGACTCGGTGGGCATTAAATGAGACATACACAAGGGTCTCAACCTTGTGTGATTGTATCGGCCCCAAACTCGCGAGGCCCGCCACATATGCCCCGTGGGCCCACAGCCTTGTCATGTCACGCTCAGCTGTGTCTCACGCAAAACTAATTTACCTAACCTCATTCAATTCTCAAATTAACAACTAACTATATTTAGTTGAGTGACTCATATCTTCTGTTTAAATCATCAATATTTCATCAATTTATGCGAAAGACTTACTAGACTTGATTATCGATAAGTAACCAGTTTCAAGTCATAAGAGCAATAACCTAATGTGGAAAACCCATAGTCAAACAAAATATAGATATGATAACCTCAAAATGGAACCAATTTACATGTCATAGGAGTTACTCACTAATCCCATAACCCAAAACAAATACAAAATAAAGTAAACACACGTATGAGGTGGGTCTAACTGTCTGAAATCAAAAGTAGTCTGCGAGCTTCCCCTTGCCCGAGCTCGTACTGGGATCTACACTCAAGCCATCAGAACAAAACAGATGACGAGCCCAGAGTGAGTAAACCTAAAGAAATTCAATGAGAATTTAAGGAAATATATGCAAGAATTCATAAAGCTATTAAATAAACATGCGGAATGTAAAACAGGCAATTGCGCTCATTGCATGAATATATAATAGACAGACGCAAATTTGTGTGTCTAAACCTAAGTCAGACTAGCACCATACTTCGGACTACCCCCTTAGCACTGCCAGCGAGTAACACTCCAATATGGCTAGTCTTTAGATCCTCTCGGTGGTCGACATGACACCCACAATGCATCGACAGGCACATCGTCGTGAAACTCAGGTCGAACTATTCGTCGAGACCCCTAGTGACACGTGTTATGGTCAAGAAAGATGTACACACCAGAATAGCCCGACGAGTACACTCAACCAATCATCCATATAATACACACTAGAATGGAATAATTGAATAAATAGACATGAAATCAAATAAGGAAAACAGTAAATACTTGAGAGAATTTTAGTTGGGTTATTACACACCTCAAACCACGCTCCGTGTCCCGAAACACTACTCGGTCAAACCTTGTTAACCTCCCAACTATCGAACTATTGCCCTGAATGTCCTGTAACGGCCCAATTATTAATTTTTCATTATTTATGACGTCATTACAGACGTGGATGATAGCTCGAACGTCCGTGGACGCCGTAGCTAGGTCTCAGCACGCTCGGATTAGATATACAGTCTGTTTTGTGTGGTTTTTGTTGTATTTTGCGATGTATTGTTCAAATTAGTTATTTACATCGCAATGTTGTGTGTTTATTTTGTATATACTGAGCGAGACAGTGTGATGAATATTTGCTTCGGTAGCATGTAGATGTGGGTTCCAGGGAGGCAAATGGTTAGTACAATAGGCTGGAGGTTTATAAACACACAATAAATGATAAAATACGCCAAATAATTAGTATAAAATGTTGTATATACGTGAGAGACGCGAGTGTACACATTGGACGTGTGAAACAGTTCGGGATCGAGTATCGGGACGCCCGAGAATTAACTTGGTTATTGTGAGCAAGGATGAGGATGTGAGCAAAAAGTCCCCATATAAAGTCATTCTAGGTGGACTAATTGATCTCATCTTGACCCCACAAATGGTCTAGGGATTTGATCTACGTATGGATGAAAATTTGGGTATAAAAGGTAAAAAATCCACATTCTTACCATCTTTTCTCTCTCCTCACAACAACTTAGACGAAAATAAGGAAGCTTGGCTAGGGTTTTGTGAAGATTTGTGCTCATTTGGAGGTGCTAGATCAAGAGGGAATCAAATACAAGGTTAGATATTTGATCTCCATCTCATTATCTACGTTTCGGGCATAATTTCTCGGGTTTTGACGAGGTTTCGGGTTGTAAGTTGAGCACACCAACTATGGTAGTGTTGCTATGGTTTCAAGTGGTGGTTTTGAAGCAACAAGTAAGTGTTTTGGTGTTGTTGTTATTGGTTGCTATGGTTTTTAAATGGAATTTAGGGTTTTGGCGAGGAAACTCGGGGTTTGAGTCTCGGACGTGATTTTTCAAGGGGTTTCCATTTGTTATGGTATTTTGGATGTTTGATGAGTGGTTTGGATGAACGCGGACTTCGACGACAAGCCGAGGGGGTTCGAAAACCCAAAGAATTTTCGCTGACTCGAATGTCACTACAAGAAAATACATTTTTTGTGGCAGAATTAAAACTGCCACAAAAAGCTATTTGCTGCCACAAATGACCTTTTGTGGCAGCTATGTGACTGGATGGATGGTGCCACTAATACACCTGTCACAAAAAATTTTGTGACGCCAGGTGCTGCCATTAAAAGTATTTGTGATGGAATTTGTGGCAACTTTTATACTGCCACTAAAAACTTTCAGGGGCAACATTTTTCCTGCCACAAAAAAAAATTTTTTTTTGGCAAGCAAAAAGCTGCCACAATAAAGATTTATGCCACGTAAAAGATATATTTGGGGCAGCTCTCAGCTGCCATAAAAAAGAAAATATACTTGTGGCACTTGTTACCTGCCACAAACGACAGTGCTCATCGAAAAGTTAATACATAGTTTGTAATATTTAAGAACCTAAAAATAAGATAATGCTGGAATAGAGAAATATTTAATTTTTTTGCTAAATTTACAAAATATGAGAATTCAATACCAATATATTTATTAAAACTCATCATAAAGTCTCAATTACAAAGCATTTATTACAAATTACAAAAAAACTCGCAACTTATAATTCAACTTGCATCTTCCTAGCAACAAGAACTCCAATTCTTCTTCCCAACTATCACATGAGCAACACAAGGGAATCTCGGTAGTTAGCTGAAAAATAAAAGAGTGATCACTTGTCAAGAGCAATAATTCTAAACAAAATCCGAAAATTTATAGTCGGCTATTAAGCAAACACAAGACAAAAAATACAAGGATTAAGTAAAATATCTCGAGGAGGGTGTCACGAAACGAACCTGGGTTATCAGTTTGACATAACTTCTTCTATTGAAAATTTCAAGATATGGAATAAGATTGATGAATGGAAACGCACCTTTATCATCGAATCTCCATTCCATTTACCAAAAATATAGTTCCACTTCTCAATCATTTCATCCTTCTTCCAGTCAGATTTAACCAATCGTTTTTCCGTCCATCTACATTAGAAAAACAAAAAAAATTATAAATAAACAGGCTTCAAGGAAACTACAGAATATGCGAGTAACTATCATAAAATGTTTCTCAGACATCCATGCAACAGAATAGTAACAAATTAAACTTCGCAGGAAAGTGCATAACTTGACAAGAAGATATTTTAAAGTTACAGTTGCAATTCATTAAATAAGATGGGCTATTTGACTCTTCAATCAATACATCTAGATTGGGTTTTCTAAGTAAATTGACTAAACATCCATAACTTAGGTCCGAACAAGTAATCATCGTCATATGAAGAGAATTTTAAAGTTTTGATCTGTCATTTGCCATTGGAAGAAATGGATATTATTACAGGAAAGAGTACAAATATAGAGCATATCGGTCTTGGCCTAACCTTAGAATCTTATTTTGCGATGCTGCACTGCCTTTAGATCAACATCCTATTCATCACAGAAATAAGGCTTCATATAATTATTGGAATGTGAGTTTACGTTAGGAAAGACATACTAATTAGAATACCCGCCAATTTTTCTTCAGTTTCTGCTAGTTCATCCTCTCTGTTAGATGAATTAAAACCAATAGTTAGTGCATCCTTCCATATATAAGATATTTCCAGCTATTACGATATAATATTTATCATCTAATATATCCATTATACTGAATGTTGGAAGAGCAAATAAGACAGATAAACTTCATCGTAAGACTGATAAACATCAATCCTTTTTTTTCTTTATTAGAAGATTAATCAAGCAAGAGCACATGATCAAATACAATAGCTTGCATAGTGGCACACTAGTACATGGTTATGAGTCTGAACCAAAAACTAAACAAATAAAAAAAATCAACCAATATTGGTTGATTTTTTTTGAGGAAAACCAAAACAAGTAATTAAATTTTAGAATCAACAACTCCATAGACAATGCATGAAACAAAGACTGATGAGTATACATAGATAGCCACATGAATGATTGAATCATAAAATACAGACTTGATCAAAAAGTAAAGTTAAGTGTTTCATTCTCAAACAAATTAACATATTTAGTATAATCGAGGTTCGATTCAATAGACTAGAATAGCTACTTATGTAGCAGTTGAACACATGACAAAAATCTATAATTAGAACTGTATTAAGTAGAGCATTCCAACTCGCATAGTATTTTAGACTACAATGCTCTCAATAACATAAGTTTAGGAAATCATATGCCAAGTCTAAGCAACACATATCGAAATAACATAGATTAAGGGAGTTAGAAGTTAGAACTATATAAAATAGAGCAAACCAATGATACTGTCAACATAAAAATGATATTAATCAATAAAAGTGAAATCCATCAAACATGAGAGAAAATTACGTCAAGTAGTTAAAGTGTTTCTGTGGCAAACCTGAATTTGTGGTTCATAATAACACCAGTAGACATTGAGAGTATCAAATTTTAAGAGCAAGAAAACAAAAAAAAGACAACTCCATTAGAAAGATCACATGACTGCAAACAAAATATATGAGAAAATCATGGCTACCTTGTTCATCGTGTTGTCCTTGGTCTTGTCCTTACACTCCACACAACCTGCAAAATTAGTTAAATTCCCTCAACAATAGCTTACTCTCCAAACTTTAAGGCACTATTGTAGGCGACTAGATGAAACTGCACTTTATGTAAAAGATAATTCTTAAGCACTCTTGTGAGCTCACTCTCCAAACTCAGTTTTCTTCCCTTTTATCCTTGACCACATGCTCACAATATTCTTACTATCCCAAAAAATAGCATATCTAGTAAAAAAATTATGCTGGTAAACATGACGTCAATCCCTTTTGATACGCAACAATGAGATCATCATCCTTCATAAACTTCTCTTCAGCCTTAGGTATGAGTCGGTTGTTGCATGACTAGAAAACATGCAAATCAGAAAAAAGCAAAGAAAAAAAAAAGAAACTAAAGCAAATGTATGAGAAATGAGATCTAAATCAGAATAAAATAGCTAGAACAAAGAATCCAAGTAAATCTGAGGTTCTTCAAATTTGGTGAACTGTTTCATATTTCTATCAACTTAGACTTGGACTAAGCAGTGTTGCCATTCTAGGTGGTTCAGAAAGGTCAGAAGATTTTCATCAGCAGTTCCCAAGGGAAATGTCAATGAACTCAAGTAGACAACCTCATTCTAGCAAGATATAGTAGCTCACTTTAGTACCATAAATAAGAGCAAGTCTTTAGAACAATGGAACTAGACCATGTGCAATTTAATGGAACGATGAAAATAAAATGAGCACATTTCTTTCCTCCAAAGCTTAATCAAGTTCGTTTCTTTTCCCATCTGGCTCATGACTTTAGATTTTCTAGCTCATTGAGCTCAACTCATAGTCTATCAATTCTTTCCAAACTAAATATATTCAACCCCAATATTTCTACTGATGACATCAACCTACCATTGACATTTGCATTAATGACCAGTAGAACTTAAAAAATTTAGATATTATATTAATGCAATTGAGACATGAGAATTGAAGAGACGCAAACCTTGACCGCCAAAGTCCTCGCATCCTGCACGCTCTGTGCTTCAGACATTTACTACAAAAAATCCAGATAACTGAAAATTGAACTCAGATCCTTGTTACGAGAAAAAACAACATGAAACGAAGGCAAGTGCCACATAAATTTTAAACATGGTGCATGGATGATGAGGCAACAATATGAAAACAAGTCCTTCCTAGAAATTACCGACATACAGAAATTAAGGCATAGTTTATAAAGTTTTAGGTGAATAAACAATTGAGAATTCAGAGAAATTACAAGATTAAACTAAAATTCACTACCTTCAGCTTTGCCTGAACTGCACCACAAAAATCCTCCAATCCATCACCAGACAATGCAGATATACAACTACTTCATCCCTTTCTTCAGTTTAGACAAAAGCTTTGCATTTACCAAGACTAAACTTTTCATTCTTACCAATGCTTCTGAGACATTTATGCATACATGTCGTTGACACACACATCAAATTCTACAAAAAATAACAAAAGTTCACCAAGATATCACCTATGCATTTGTGCAATAGTCCTTTCTAATGGGCATTACATCAAACAACTGGTGTTCAACACAATAAAACCATTAAAGTTGCAATCTTTGCTTCAAACATCAAACTGAATTCATCACCCAATCAGATTTCAATCTCAAAGAAGCCTAAAAAGAAGAAAAAAACTGATTCAATATCATCAATGAAAGAACATTTTAGCGACCTGATGAGAAATTCACAATTGTTGAAGAAGACAAAAAAGAAATCTTCAATGAAAAGAGACAACGATTTCTTAAGAGTAGCGAGAGAGAACAATTTCTGATAAACAATGAGGGAGAGAGAGAGCAATTACTGAAGAAGACGAAGAGGAAATCTTCGATGAAGAGTTTGATGAGAAACCAAAAAAGCCTCGGCTAATGAGAATCTCAACTGCGTTTCTCCTTCGAAGCATTGTCCGTCACTGAGTTCAATAGACTTGCAGATGAGGCGCCTCTACCTATCGATTCTCCCTTTCGCCACTAGATCGGAAGCTCTGGCGAACTAAAAACAACACCAGATCTCGAGACGTTCGCCTCCGGAGCACCAACGTAATAGAGATCCGAATACCACCGCGGTGATTGAGGTCACGACAAGCGCAGCGGTCACCGACGGAGACGCCGCAACAGCGGCGGAGATCGAGGAAGGCGCCGGAGCATTGGCTGCATGGGACGAGCGCTATTGTAGCGACAAAGAGATAAGCTCTGATGAGTCTCATCGAACCCTCCATTTTCTCTCCAAACCCTAGCTTCACCGAACGTCTTCACCTCGTCTTTACCCGTCTTGGATCATCTTCGATTCTAACTATTTTTATGTTTAGAGTAAAAAGACTAATATACCCTCTCACTCCCAAGTCGCGCGCGCGTCACTTCCCTCAACGCAAGCGGTCTTGGTTGGTTCCTTTTTTGATACTTTTTTTTATGGCAGGTCTTAAGCTACCTTAAATAATTTATGACAAATCATTACGAGAATATTTAACTTCTTACTTATTTAGTAGTGGCAGGGAATCCCTGCCACAATAAATATTTTGTGACAGTTTTTTAATTGCCATAAAATAGCTTGTCACAACAAGCAACTTTTCTTGTAGTGCGTCGCCTAGCACGCCGTAGGCGTTTGAGGCCATAGCACCACCTGTGGTGTCCAGATCAGTGGCAAACCACCAACCCACGCTTTAAATGGCGTCATAAGGGTGGAGTGTGACGATGTCTGTTCACGACGCCCAGGATGCCATGAGGCACACCGTGAAGTTCTTGTTCACGACGACGCCTCTGGAGATATCCTAAATAGTGCCGATAAATAAATTTTAAATAAAAAACTTTGAATATTGGGGGTGAATCTAGGGGTTTATATAACCTATATGAAAGGTTTAACATGTGTTTTTATCAAGGACTTGGTATTGAAAAATGATTTATGAGGTTTGAGAAATTGATTATATTTATCGGGAATTCGGTTTTAGGTTTATTTGATGGGTAGTTGACACGCAGTTGAGGCGTGCATTGGATATTGGCATTAGTGGAGCGCGGTTTGAGGTGTGTAGTATCCCAACCGAAATTAATTTTGAGTATTTATTGTTTGAATTATTTGAATTCTTGTCTAGTTGTTTCAATTACTCTTTTGTCAGTATTTATTTACGGTTGGTTGAGTTTACTCCCACCGGGTTTATTCTATTGTGTTGGCATTAGGCCATAACATGTGTTATACGGGTATGTCAGTGGATTGTCGACTCGATTGTTGATTTTCGCTATTTGCATGTCGGTGCGTCGTGGTCTACGTCGGCTACCAAGAGGACAACAGGGATTTCAGTCAGTTCGATTTTACTCAATGGTGATGCCTGGGTGATAGTCCGAAGTATGGTGCTAGTCTGACCTAGATCGTGCACACACTTTGATTTCATTGCAATTAGATATACATGCGATGGTCCTTCCCAGTTGCCTGATTCTTTTCTTCCACATGTTTATTTAATAGTCTTTTGATTCCAACATTTATTTATATTATCTACTCGATGAATTTCCTTGGGATTACTCACTCAGGACTTGTCATATGTTTTGTTGTGATGGTTGAGTGCAAACTCTAGTACGAGCAGAGGGAAGGAGAAGCTAGAGGATTTCTCACAATTCACAGCCGGCTCCCTACTTGTACGTTTGTTTATATTATTTGTTTTTTGTTGGGCTTATGGGACATGAGAGCTTTTGGATTTGTATATGACCTATTGAGGTCATTTGATGTTTTTGATGGAACATGACTGATATATATATTGATTGTTTCTTTGATGGGTTTTTCACACTAGGAAAAATGTTCTTCTATTTTATTTACTTATTTAAGTCTTCTGCTAAATATTTTGAGGTACGAACATATGAAAAATGAGTCCCTATGCTAACTTATTTAATTAATGAAGAGGAAAGTTAACGGTAATTTAATTGATAGATGATTTGGTGCACGTCGGACATAGCTAGGCCGGTTTAGGTAGGGTTGTGGGCTCACAGCGCATGACGTGGCGGGCCTTAGATTTTGGGGCCGCTACATGTCATAAGGCCAATTATTATTGTATTGGGTTGTATTCACATCAATTAAATAGGCATTAGGTTCAGTTTCCCTAAAACAACCTTAAAATTCAATTTTCTCCTACACTCAGCATGCTGGGGGATCTACCTAGCGCACTGGGTGTTCATCCTCATCCTCATCTTACTCTAAACAGCCAACGCGCTAAGGCCTCTAGCCAACGCACTGGGCTAGTCGAAACTCATAATTCCAGAACTGATGGAAACTGAACAATCGACCCGTGGCCACCTCCAAATGTCGTTGACCTCATCCTCAACTTGTGGGGGACATGTAACACTTCAAAAATGCCAGAGGCAACATAAAAACACAATATATATCAATCAAAATTCAAATTAACCAAAACTTTTCCAAACTAAAAACTTTAACAACTTAGCTCAATACTTAACCACCACCACCAACAACAACAACAACAACAACAACAACAACAACATAACATACCCTACATATCACCAAAAACACACCAAAATTAGTGAGAAAACCACCAAGTCTTAACACAACTCAACACCCCAAAAATTACATCCAAAACATATATAGAGCAAGTTGAAGATATTAAAGATCCAACCTTTGTTTGATAATCCACCAAGCCTAGCTCCAATAAGATCACCACCAAAGTGTTCCAAACCATAACACTTTGAGTTCTATTTTCCGATTTTTCATGAGAGGTGAGAGAAAAGTTGGCATAGAGTCACCAAAACATCATTAATTTATATAGTCCCTAATTCATCGTACATGCTATCAAATCTCAAGGCATGATCTAATGACTAAAATGTGGTCAAATAGTCCACAAAATGTGAATTAATTGGGCGACTAGTCCTTTGGATTTATCCTTTACATGCAACCAATGATTGGTTTACGGACGTTCAAATACTCGACACCCGTGCCACAACTCGCGTCGTCGTGCACATTCGCCTCACCGATCACTTAAACAACATTTTATATAAATTATTTAATGCATTTTATTCATTTATTATGTGTGTACTATCCCCCGGTCTAGTCTACCCGTAATTTTCCTATCTAGTACCCAAATCGATACGCTTTTCGAGGCGAATACTCGTCACACTATCTCACATGATTAATACAATATAACTACACACATTGCGCTATAAATTAATATAATTGATTATAGACATCGCAAATAATACAAAACATCACAAAAAAGTCTATTTACCTACTTTGAGCGCGCCCTGGCCTAGCTGTGGGGTCCACGATGATTTGAGCTGGCATCCTCGTTTGCAAATACATCATAATAATGGTTTAATTAAAATTGGGCTGTTACAGTGACCAACCTACTCGTAAAGAAAAAAAAACTACAAAAAATAATGAAAAGTTATCTCTTTGTGTTGCGCATCCACTTTCAGTCGTTATTCTTTTGTCATTTCAACTTAAAAAATCCTCAAATCATATGAATATGCGAGAAACTCGACAAAATAAAAACCAAGTTCAAACCACATGGAAGCTGGGATGCAATGTTGAACACCGAGGTAGGGTGACGAAGTCAATGTTTGCAAAATACATAAGAGAGGTATTCGATCATTTTTAAGGGGCAAAAATGTCATTTTCCTCTAAGGTATTTTGTAAGAAGACCATTTGATTTCATTAGCTTGCCCTACATAAAACGTGGGGTGCCTCTAACTCGACTCAATATCTTATGATGCACTGAAAATATTTTTGTCGCATAAACATGCAACAAATTACTAACAAGTAGCTCAAATTATAAGACACTTGATTACCTTTAATTGAGGTCTCAAATCGTGAATTAAAAAAAATGAGGTTGTTAGGGCTGCATGCGGCAACGGACACGTGTGGGAAACCAAAAAAATGGAGTGCAATAAAAGGATGACTTGGGCTCAAAACAAGAAACGGAGTCAGGTCTATACTAAGAGCCAAGAAGCAAAAGCAGGCATGGACCATTTCAGCGATCCATACTCAGACAGTCTAACCTTTTTGACCAGTTGGGACCACCACACCGCTACGACAAGTTCGTCCAAACCCTAGACCCTTTTTCCCCCTAACATTGATCCACTGGCACTTGGCATCACTTCAAATGTATTACTCCAATCCCCAATTGAAGGGTTATGTGTACGATTGATTTTAGGTGAGTTTCTTTTGTTTCTTATTGAGTGATTCGTTTTTAAAATATAGTCTGAGATGCTTATGCAATGCATTGAGTTGTTTGTTTTATGTTTTAGCATCTCCAATGGTAAATGGAAAAGGTGGATTGTGAGCGTGGATTGTTGCCACGGCATCAACGTGAAGAAGATCTCCATCCTATGCGACTCAAATAGACAATGAACTTTAAAATAAATCTCGAATGGTAGATGTGGATTGCACCTCAATCAAACAGGTGACATTTCTTTTTGTAATTTCTTTATTTAAAATGTGAAAATAAAATTTTAAATAAAATAAGTAAATATTTAAAAAAGACTAATTATCCAACGTGGTTGTCAATTTGAATGGTCAGAAGTAGACATTCAAAATAGATAATGCCTATCCACGTCAACTAGACATTTGAAATGCATATTCCATTGGAGATACTCTTATATTAGAAATTTAGAATTATAACGTGTATTCAAATATGTTTGGAAACTTAGGGCATGAATTGGCCCCTTTTGATCCTCATTCTCCTTCAGTGGTGACCATTAGATGTATTAGATGAGTATGATTTGTTTTCTTGTAGATGGGACCATGGTCCATATCCTATAAAAGTATGGAATTAGAATAATAATAATAATTATTATTATTATAAAACTCAATCCCAAATTAGTTAGGATCGGCTACATGGATAGATCAAACTCTCCTATTGCGCTCAATTTAGAGCAGAATTAGAAAAATAAAATAAGAGAGGATTTAGAGTTGAGGGCAAAATCCATTTGTTTCCAAGTTTTTAGTCTTCATCACTTCATTAGCAAATAGCAAATAGCAATCAACATTAAGATCAATGATGCTTTTGTTCTTAAAAAAGCGAAGTTGATCTCATCCGCTATCATGTGCTGAAACTCCTCCATTGTCCTAATCAAGTGCTCCTTCACTGTTCCCCGTAAGTGCTTCTGGTAAAATGACTAGGAGAATCCGTTGGGGCTTGGAGCCTTCTCTACACACAATTGAACAACTGCCCCCAGTTTGTAACCCTTTTGGTACTCTTCTTACCAATAGTATATGCGAATGACAAATACACTTATCTAACCATTTAATGACCGTTTGGTTCTGGTCATAAAACATGGTTCGAAAACACAATAACCCTTGTTCAGATTTCGGAAAATCACTTGTAAATAACACTGTATAATCAACCACTAATTTACGTACTCAGCCCAGTCAATTGGAAAGCCTAGACACTCTAAATTCAAGAGACAAGTGGATGGCAACTTGCTCCCAACTAAATACTTAACTTCTTAAAAAAAAAAAAAAAAAAAAAAAAAAAAAAAAAAAAAAAAAAAAAAAAAAAAAACTTCAAGAAAACTTCATGCTCGACATTCTTTGATCAAAAGTAACTTAATAATCTTGACATGGTTCAGAAAAGAAATACATTTTGAACTGTCTCCTAATATTGTTGAATCTATGTTGACCTGACTAAGAAACTTTGGACCACATCTTCATCCATTCTCTTTTTGTGCAATATTTTTGGCAAGGCTGGTATACCTTTATTTGTGTGAAATGTGAATGTTCACCTCTCATATTGTATGAGGAGCTTTTCTGTGTAGCCTGGGGGTTTCGCCTATTCAATTTGAGTATTAGACTAAATTTATAAGGTGTGCTTGCCTTTGCATCTAAATGGAGGTGTAATCTGAAAGAAATAGACAAGAAATTGAAATCAAGACGACGAGTTCATTTTCTTGGAGAAAGCTGATTCTAGGGGCCTCATGAATAGCCAAGAGTAAAATAGGTAATGGATACACTTTATTAGAATCGCTTAAATGATGAAAAGATATAATGTGGAGAATTGTCTTATTGTTAATGATGCCTGTATAGTTCCTTTTTTTGGATTTTGAGGGAATTACTAGTTCTCCATAGTTTCATGTGTGGTCTTTGAGCTCCTTTATCTGTGCTCTCTCTCAAAAGAAATGAAAAAAGAAGCATACCTATCAAAATAAATAAGTTGTAGAGATTAGGTAGCATCCCCTATTCCAATCCAAAGCAAAAAAAGACAGGCATACAAAACTTCCCTGATTCATATTGCATCTCAGAACCAAGTCAAAGTCATGCAAAGTTGCCAAGTCAAGGAAATAAATCTAACAAGCGCGTCGAACGCGTATCGTGTTACATGGGATAATCGATTATAAGTTTAACTAGATCATCCTCAATTTCCATCCCTGAGTATCCAATTTTCACGAGTTTACATTTGTTCGAGTACTATGGCTTCAAAATATGAGAAACTTCATTTTGTTTTGATTCCTCTAATGGCTCAAGGCCATTTGATCCCAATGGTTGATATCGCTAAACTTATTGCAGAGCAAGGTGTGACTGTCACAATAGTCACTACACCTTTCAACGCCTCTCGATTTGAGAGGATCATTAATCGAGCAATAGAATCTAAGCTTCCTATTCGTCTTCTTGAACTCAGGTTTCCATGCAAAGAAGTGGGTCTTCCTGAGAGATGTGAGAGTTTGGACATTGCTCCCTCTCGAAACTTGATTACGAAATTCTTCACAGCTGTCAGTATGCTGCAACAACCATTGGAGGAGTTCCTTAAAGAGCAAGAACCCCGTCCAAGCTGCATAATTTCTGACATCTGCCTTTCATGGACTTCAGAAACTGCCATTAGGTTTCAGATACCAAGGCTTGTGTTTCATGGTACTTGTTGCTTCTCTTTGTTGTGCTCGCATAATGTACTTCGCTACAATGCTCATGAACGTGTCACTTCTGACTCGGAACTATTTATGATTCCAGGTCTGCCACAAGAAATAAGCATAACTAAAGCCCAGCTTCCAGGAGCCTTTGTTCCATCCTCAGACTTGGACGATATTCGCAGCAAAATGAGACAGGCCGAAGCAATGTCATATGGTGTGGTTGTAAATAGTGCCATGGAATTGGAGCTTGGGTTTATAGAGGAGTACAAGAGGGCTACACAAAAGAAAATATGGTGTATTGGACCTGTGTCCCATTGTAACCAGAATAACTTGGACAAGTATGAGAGAGGCAATGTAGCCTCCATCGATGAGACTGAGATCTTAACATGGTTAGACGCGAGGAAGCCTAAATCTGTTCTTTATGCTTGTCTTGGCAGCCAGTGTCGCCTTGTACCGTCACAATTGATAGAGATTTGCTTAGGTCTGGAAGCATCAAGTCACTCTTTCGTTTTCGTGATTCGACATGGAAATGGATTTTCAGAATTTGAAAGATGGCTGAAAGAGGGGTTTGAAGAAAGGATTAAAGGGAAGAGCCTTTTGATTAAGGGCTGGGCGCCGCAGCTGCTAATCCTATCACACACCTCAATTGGAGGATTCTTAACACATTGTGGATGGAATTCAACCTTGGAGGGGATATGTGCTGGTGTACCATTGCTAACATGGCCTCTTTTTGCTGAGCAATTCTTGAATGAGAAACTAGTTGTACAGGTACTGGGCGTCGGTGTTAGTGTCGGGGTCAGTATTCCTGTGAGATGGGGAGATGAAGAGAAGGTCGGTGTATCGGTGACACAGGATCAACTTGAAAAGGCAGTCAGGAAACTGATGGAGGAGGGAGACAAAAGAGAAGAAAGAAGGAAGCGAGTGGGAGAGCTCGGCGCAAAAGTAAGGATGTCAGCTGCTGGAGGTTCATCTTATATCAACACAACGCTTTTGATCGAAGATATTTTGGACCAAGCTACGCAAAGGAACCAAAATCAAGACTCTATATAACGAAGATATGAGCTGCAGTTGCTCTTCTATGTCAGAAATCTTGCGACTGCCGCCGCTGATGAGGCATTTCAACGTCAAAGACAAGTTACGTGACACAGTTGCATATAAATAACATGCATCTAGTAAGTACTCTCTTCCATTGCATGCTTTCATTTCTCTATTTGCAGCTCCTGCTCTTCTACTTATATAAAGCTGTCATTAATAGTGTCACTTCTCTCTTCAACCAAATTTTCTCTGATTCTCATTGCTTGGAAACTAAACCAACTAATATGAGCTCGTAGACTTGGTCTCTGATGATCGGATTATCTATGAACTCATGATCGGTAAGAACAGATTCTTCAGTTTTTTTTTGTTTTTTTTTGTTTTGTTTTTTTGTTAATTATGGGATTATCTAAAGAAGCTTTACTTTTTTGTACAAGATTCAAAATACATTATGTTTGTTCTACTGTATTTGTTTTTTAGACAATACCAAGGCCTCTTATCTATGTGTGAATGTGATTTCTGAATTTAAATCACTTAAGGTTGCATTGCTATCATGAGTCCATTTGCTATGAATGGAGACAATTTTCCAAGCTAGAATCAAAAGAGAGAAGAATTGTCGTTCTGTGAAATTTTAGCACATTTTGCAATATCATATGCAAGCCAAGCTTTCATACAGTAATCCTCATTTATCAAAAGATTATCCTTTGAACTGAGTCCCTCTTTGCAAGCAAATTTACCTGTTAGTTGCATCCATACAAGCAAAGCCGAATTTCTGGACTTGAGTTCTTCGAAGAACAAATCCTGAACTTTTTGACATTGACTCAAGCTTTCCATTTTCCAAGTCAAAAAATCGGCTAGAAGGAATCAAATTAAGGAATTGGTTTTATTTAAGAGTACTCTAATGATTAATGGTTTGGAATGCTCACCATCAATTGCACTGAATCGAACACTTTTCCATCCATCAAAAGTAAGTGTAATATGTAGTGATCCACCTCTATGCCAACCAAAGCTAGCTGTTTGAAGTGCCCACTTATTCGTCGCATGAGTTGCATTTTGCTGTAATTTGGGGCTGCTATGGTCACAAAAAAATGCTCTTTCATCTCTGTAGCAGTGTCTATAGAATAATGACACACTAGGCTCTATGGCTACTATTACCATATAATTCTATTCAATGTTTTCAGTAACATTAAGATTACTCCTCATATTCTCATAACTTCTTTTTCGGCAAATTGATTTTAAATGTTGGAAATTTTGAATGAACATAAGTTGGTGCTTCCAACAATTCAATAAATAAGTTGTAATTTTCTTAAGAAAAACTATAATAATTACTCGATGATAGGCAGCAAAATTTTACGGGTGTCGCTGTAGGTACCCACTTTTATGTAAGACAAGCCGACTTTGAGGGCAAAACGAGTCAAACGTTGAATTTATGAGGGCACCGCATATTTTTTGATGGCATGGCTGAAAATGCTCTTTATGTGAACAAACGACTCAGTGGGACTCGGTGGGCATCAAATGAGACATACACAAGGATCTCAATTGTGTGATTGTAGCAGCCCCAAACTCGTAAGGCCCACCATGTATGCCCCGCGGGCCCACAACCTTGTCATGACACGCTTAGTTGTTTCCCACGCTCAACTAATTTACCTAACCTCATTTAATTCTCAAATTAACAACTAACTTTATTTAGCTGAGGGACTCGTATCTTCTATTTAAATCATCAATATTTCATCAATTTATGCAGAAGACTTACTAGACTTGATTATCGATAAATAACCAGTTTCAAGTCATAAGAGCGGTAACCTAATGTGGAAAACCCATAGTCAAACAAAATATAGATATGATAACCTCAAAAGAACCTCAAAATGGAACCAATGTACATGTCATAGGAGTCACTCACTATTCCCATAACCCAAAACAAATACAAAATAAAGTAAACACACGTACGAGGGGGTCTAACTATCTGAAATCAAAAGTAGTCCGCGAGCTTCCCCTTACCCTGGCTCGTACTAGGATCTATGCTCAGACCATCAGAACAAAACAGATGATGAGTCAAGAGTGAGTAAACCTAAGGAAATTCAAAGAGAATTTACAGAAATAACATAAAATTCATAAAGCTATTAAATAAACAGGCGGAATGTAAAACAAGCAATTGTGCTCATCGCATGAATATATAATAATCACGCTCGAATTCGCGTATCTAAACCTAAGTCAGACTAGCACCATACTTCGAACTACCCCCTGAGCACTGCCAGCGAGTAACATTCCAACATGGGCAATCTCCGGATCCTCTCGGTGGCCAGTGTGACACCCATGACACATCGACACGCGCATCGTCATGATACTCGGGTCGAACTATTCACCGAGTAGTGACATGTGCTATGGTCTTAAAAGACGTACATACCTGAATGGCTCGCGAGAGTACACTCAACCAGCCGTCCATATAATACACATCGAAATGGAATAATTGAATAAATAGACACGCAATCAAATAAGAAAAACAGTAAATACTATAGAGAATTTTAGTTGGGTTACTACACACCTCAGCACGTTTTATATTATGAAACACTCCCCGGTCTGACCTCGCTAACATCCCGGCTATCGAACTATTGCCCCGAATGTCCTAAGGCCAATTATTATTGTATTTGTAACGACTATAAAATCTAACTCGTGTCATGTGTCAATTTAGGTCGTACGTGGCCCCTTTGCCGTGATACAGTTGTCCAATTCTCGGTCATCGACGCCAAGGTATATTATTTTTGTTCGGTGTTTTGTATTATATTTTATTACCCGAATGAAAATAATGTCTTAAATGTGTGAGGACGTTTGAGTGTGAGTGTTGGTGTTGGAAAACGAGTTCAGCTCGAGGAAAATGTGAACGGGTTTCGGATGAACAGTTGTTAGGTAATTAGCAGTCCGGGGGATTAATTGAATTAAAAACACTAAAAAAATGCAAAATTAATAATAAACAAAAGTTGTATACCGTGTCCAGTACGTGGGTACGTCCAAGAGTACGCGATGAGCGAGTTGTGGTGCGGAACGGGTCCAGGAACGCGAGGTTTGTATGGGAAAATGGCTAAGTATGAGGTGAGAGTCACCAATTGGAGTAATATAGTTAAGTCAAGGTGGTTGGATGGAGTGAAGGAGGGCCAATGGATGTGTAATGGCCCATTTTCTAAATAAACCCCACGGGGGCCAATGCAAGCCCATAGCCTGTCTTACCAGTGATAGTTGCGCTCTGCATTGAATTATATCCTCCATTTTACCTTTTTGAACCTTATAAATTTTCAACTTAGTGATTTAGTTGTATTGAAATCAAATCTTATGACATGTCATCATATAATCCTCAAATTAACACAGCAGAAGCTTTACTAACACATTTACTTAGATAATATTACTATAAATGTGTGACATAAACCATAAACCTAGTGTGAAAAACCCATATATAACCATAAATACCTCTGGATTCACAAAAAGACCAATATATATAAGGTATTTCAAAGTATCTCACAATCCCTAAACCCAAAATGAAAACAAAAAATATATAATATAAGCGTACGAGTAATGCAATGTCTCTGATCAAGGTACTCTAGAAGCTTGCCCTTACCCCTGCTCGTACTAGGATCTGCACTCAAGCCATCACAAAAGGCAGATGATGAGTCCAGAGTGAGAATTCCCAAGGAAATTATGTGAGTAATACTGAAAGTAAATACTAGAATTTAAATAAAGCTATTAAATAAACATGCGAAAATAAATGCAGACAACTACGCTCATCACATGAATAGATAATAGTTAAAGCTCAAAGTGTGTTCATAGCCCCTAAGGTCAGACTACCATCATAATTCAAATTCTTCCACAGAATTTTGTCAGCGAATCTGACTCAAGCATGACCAGTATTTGGATCCGCCTGATGGCCGGCACTACACCTACGATGCACCGACACGTTGCACGACATGGCACTCGAGTCGTCCTATTCAACTCTGAGATTGATCATTAGCAACATGTTATGGTGTAGTGGATGTACACACTAGAATGGAACGAAGAGAACCCATCTCAACGTCCATCCATATAACCATAACCAGAGTAGAATATTCAAATGAAAGAAATTGAATTCAAATGCCAAAAGAAGTAAATACTCACGTAATTTCAGTTGGGATACTACATACCTCAAACTGCACTCTAACTACCTTCACTAATCCAATTGCAAGCCCCAACTGTGCGTCCACTACCCGCAATTCCACCTAAAAACCATCAATTTCCCAATAAATTGAATAGATTCCTAAACCTTGTAAACCCCAATTTAATATCCAAATCATCGATAAAATCATCATTTAAACACCCCAAATAGACTATATAAGTCCCTAGGAAAATCCCCCAATTGTTAATTTTATTTAAAAATTTTAGTTCAAAACTACCCAAGACGCCGCCTTGTTCAGTTCTCCACGACGTGTCCACGGTGTCCTGTACGTCGTGATTGCGCCGCCACTTATTTCTTCTTCATGACTCCTCCAAGGCGTGAAACCCTGGGTTACACTGGCTGAGACGCACGTGGGTGGCGTCGTGAACATTAACCCACCAAAATGCCCATCGCGACGTTTCTACCGGTGAAAGTTTTTGGGTTTTCGAACCCCTTTGACTCTTCGCCGGGGTCCGTGCTCGTCCAAACATCGCATCAAAACACTAATAAACCATTTCCCATCGAAACCACTCGACAAAATTCATCCAAAACCAAAACCCAACAACAAACATTCAAAACTTGGTTTTGTTCCCAAAACTCCTAACACCAACCAAACTCCACAAAACCAATACAAATGCTCAAAACCACACCTATAATCATAGCAACACTGCCCAAACCTAGTGTGCTCAAATCGACTCCCGAAACCCACGTCAACACCTGAGAAAATTACCCCTAAACGTAAATAAAGAGATGTGGATCGAAGATCTAACCTTTCTTTTCGTTTTCTTTGAGCTCCAAATCACCTCCCCAAATTAACAAACCCTTGCACACCACCACCATTTTCGTTCACAAGGAAGAAGAAAGAGAAAAGTTAATAGAAATGTTGAAAAATCAACATATTTATACAAAATCTTCATCAACTCACACACACACATCACCAAACATGATTTAAGGGTTGTGATTTAGTCAATTGGTCCTCATAATGTGCCAAAAATTGACTTTTCCTTGGTCCATAACCCTTATCCTTCTAGCTACAACTATTCATCCTCGGGTGTTTCGATACTCGGCTCCTGCATGTAACCTCGCGTCCTTCGCGTACTCTCGCACGACGAACGCATATACGGTGTTATTTAATTAATTATTTAATGAATTTTACCATTTATGGTGTGTATTTAGTCCCCCGACCTAGTACATTACCATTCGCTACCCATTTCTCGCGTTTACACGCTTTTCGGAGCGAATGTCCGTCACACAACCTCTCACGTCAATTATACAATAACTAACACACATCGCGATGCCAATAACCTAATTACCAATACACATCGCAAATTAAAGCACAACAACATAAAAAATTGTACTATTTACCTAGTTCCAGTGCGCACTGTCCTATCTGCGGGTCCCACGAGCATCTGAGGTGTTCGCCACGTCTACAAATACATCATTAATAACGACGAGTTAACTTGGGGTCGTTATAGTTCTTCCCAACTAGGTGAAATTTTGTCCCGAAATTTAAATAATTAACTAAGCACTTACCGATAAATTGCTAAGGGTATCGTTGCCTCATCGTAGATTCAAGTTCCCAAGTGAGTCCCTCGGTCCCGTGATGCTGCTAACGAACCAAAACCTTCGAGATCTCTCTGTTCCTCAACATCTGCACTATACGATCCATAATCTCAATTGGTTGCTCCTCATATGTGTCATCAGGCTGTACCTCTACCTGATTGGCATCAACCATAGGTCTCTGCCCCGACCTAGCTAGTCTCAATATCGAAACGTAAATCTCTGGATGTACCCCAGCTAACTGTGATGGTAACTCTAACTCATACGCTACACTACCGACATGTGCCTTGACCCTGTATGGTCCAACAAATCTCGGTGCCAATTTCCCCTTAATGCCAAATCTTTGTTGCCCTTTTCAGGGAGAAACCTTCAAATACACCATATCACCAACCTCATAGCTCATATCCCCATGATCCCTATCCGCATATTTCTTCTGCCTATCCTGCACCGCCTGAAGTCTCTGTCTAATCTACCTCACCTTCTCAGTGTGATCCACAACAACCTCAAGTCCTATAGCCGATGTATCCTCCGGTGCCGCCCAACACGTTGGTAACCTGCAGGGCCTACCATATAGTACTTCGAACGGTGGCATCCCGATACTCACCTGATAGTTTTATTGTATGCAAACTCACACAACAGAGAATAATCCTCCCACGATCCACCAAACTATAAAATACACGACCTGAGCATATCCTCAAGAATCTGAATCAATCGCTCTGACTACCCATTAGTCTCAGGATGGTATGCAGTACTGAACTAGTCGAGTGCCAAACTACTCCTGCATACTCTCCCAAAGCCTCGAAGTAAACCTCAGATCTCTATCAGAAATAATGGAGACCGGTACACCGTGCAATCTGATAATCTCTTTCTCGAAGATAGTGCTCAATTGTGTAACTAAATATCTCATGGCGATTAGTATAAAGTGTGCCGACTTTGTCAACCTGTTGATAACTACCTAAACTACGTCGTGTCTCCTCATAGTCTGCGGTAAGCCACCGACGAAGTCCTTGGTTACGTGTTCCCATTTCCACTAGGAATGGGTAGCAGCTGTAGCAACCTAACTGGTCTCCTATGCTTAGCTTTCACTTGCTAGCAAATATGACAACTCCAGACGTATCTCCCCACATTCGCTTTTATCCCTCTACCAAAAACAGTCGTTGTAGGTCGTGATACATTTTGGTCCGACCAGAATGAACTGTAAATCGCGACCGGTGTGCGTCCTCAAGAATACTGTCCCTGAGCTCCGGTACCTCCGGTATCCACCAACGACCCATGTGTCTCAAATACCCATCTGAACCCTCAAATCACTATGTGCAACCCAAATCCTGAGCTAGTCCACTGATTCGTAAATACCGGCCTTTAGCTATCTGCAACTCAGCAACCCATTCTAAAGACACCGTGGGAACTTGTATCTGGCCGCAAATGCGTAGCTTAGCAATAGACTCTGTCACACACAACACCAACGCAGCCTCAAGCATCCTGTCCTCGTGTGTCATATGCTGTAGTCCCATTTGACTCTCGAAATCGCTCCTGCTCAGCGCATCAGCTACGACATTCGCCTTACCCGAGTGATACTCAACGGTAAAATCGTAGTCCTTCAATAATTCGAGCCATCTTCGATATCTCATATTCAACTCCCTTTGAGTGAATATGTATCTCAAACTCTGGTGGTCGGTAAACAACACGAACCTCTCACCGTACAAGTAATGCCTCCAGGCCTTAAGTGCAAACACGACCGCCGCAAGCTCCAAGTCATGCACTGGATAACTCTCCTCGTGAGATCTCAATCGTCGTGACAAATAAGCTACACTGGGTGTCCATCCTGCATTAACACATAACCCAGTGCTAGACGCATTTGTTTAAACCGAGAAACTCGTACCTGCCACAAGTAATGCCAAAATTGACGCATAAGTCAACTGTGTCTTCAATTCCCAAAATGCATCCTCACATTCCTGCGACCAGTCAAATCTGACATACTTCTTGGCCAATCTCATTATCGGCACTGCAATCAACAAAAATCTTGTACAAAACGCCTATAATATCTTGCTAAACCCAGGAACTCTAGATATTAATACAGATCGTGTGTCCTCCAGTCGATAATAGCCCGAATCATGTCACCATCAACTGATATGCCATGATCGTTAATGACGTGCCCCAAAACTTAACCACACTCAGCCAAAATGCACACTTACTGAACTTGGCATAAAGTCGGTGCTTTTTTCAACATCGTCAACACCTTCCTAAGATGCCTCTTGTGCTCCACTCGAGTCCTGCTATAAATCAGGATGTCGTCAATGAAAAATATGACGTATCGATCCAAAAATGGTTTGAGCACCCAGTGCATCAAATCCATGAAGATTGCTAGTGCGTTAGTCAGCCAAAACGGCATGACTGTAAACTCGTACAACCCGTATCGTGTACTGAAAGAGATCTTCTCAATATCCCCTTCTCGAATCCTCAACTGATGATATCCCGATCTGAGGTCAATCTTCGAGAAGAATTTGGTTCCTACCAACTGATCGAACAAGTCATCGATCTTGGGAAATGGGTAACGGTTCCTAATCGTCACCTAATTCAACTTTTTGTAGTCCACACACATCTGCAGCGAGCCGTCTTTATTCTTCATAAAAAGAATTGGAGCTCCCCAAAGTGACATGCTAGGGTGAATGGATCCTTTCTGAGTAACTCCTCTAACTGGGTCCTCAACTCTTCCTGCTCCAATGTTGACATCCTATATGGCCTGCTATAAATCGACTGAGTCCTCGGAATCAGCTCGATAATGAACGCAACAGCTCTCAGTGGTGGTAATCCTGGCAAATCTGTGGCGGCCCCAAATTCTAGGGTCGCCCCGTGTAACAGGTACCTCTCCAGCCCATACTCCAGAAGTACTTGCCACGTCACTTATTCGTCCACCTCATCTATCACTCTTAACTTTCCATGCTATTTAATTGATTAATTTGAAATTTTACAGTTTTACAAGAAGCCTTAATAACACCAAATAACCTGCCATAAGATTAATTTATTGAACCTATAGTGGAAAACCCAGAAGTACTCAGTATACAGGCGACAACCGCCATCAGCGCATGTATATATACCAGTACTGTAAATGTATGGTCTCAAGTTCCCAATAATAACAATTTAAAACAACTTAATGCCAACAAACATACCAGTAGGTCCTCGACAGTGAACAGGTGAGGATGTGTCGCCGTGACCTCCTTGCTCCTACTGATACCCAAAGTCTGCACTCAGTTATCACAAGAACCAGATAACGAGTCCAGTAAGTAAAATCCCAAGGAAAACCATCGTGCATCACAATTTAAGAAATATGAATAGAAGCCAATAAATAGTGTGAAATAATCATGCAATTATCAAGAAAAATAATGCAGACAACTGCTCAAAATGGAATGCATGAATATCAACACTAAGAAACAAATGGGTGTGAAACAACTACATGAGAAGTGAACTTAGGACCAGTGGCCCGGTCGTACCCTACTCCAATGACCCCGCAAACTGAGTCCTAAGCCACAATTTCTTCCAACCGACCCCACACACCCGATAAACCGCCGGAACCCCATCGTTTCCATCATAAATAAACTAAGATTAACAAAGAATTTAAAGCTCTATGAATAAAATAAGTAGATGCAATAGTGGTGTTCAATTGGGTTTTACATACCTCAATCCGCGCTCA
Organism: Stephania japonica; assembly: GCA_039657345.1. NCBI lineage: Eukaryota > Viridiplantae > Streptophyta > Magnoliopsida > Ranunculales > Menispermaceae > Stephania > Stephania japonica. The sequence continues at coordinate 42,301,824 of CM077560.1, read as the reverse complement.
CAAACCCCGAAAATACCCCGGTCTGATCATCCACTAATCCCCCGACTCAATTTTACTGTCTCGAGCTTCCTGGGTTTCATTTGTGAAGGTTAATGGTCAATTAATGGGTTTATAATGTTATTTAGGCTCATTTCTTCATTTTCCAATTTTTAAGTTCCAGTGGACAATTAGCGCGCTAATGAGATCAATTAGCGCACTAATTGATCTTCATCACTGTTCATCATCATCTTCAATCAACGTGATTAGCGCGCTAATGTCTCCAATTAGCGCTAATTGCTCGCTGTCCAGAAAATTTTCAATTTAAAATTTTGAACTCCAAACCACTCACAAACCCATAAATTAAATTCTCATATTTCCATAACACATCAATATCCTCAATTACACCATTTAAATATGAATTTCCATAATCAAACACCAAAATCCATAATTTACAAAAATTTCTATTTTCAAACCCATTTGCAAAACTATTCCAAATTCTCTCAAACTTGGTCAAATATCTAACCCATGTCATACCAACCTCATGAACACTAAATCTCAGCAAAATACAGGATTTAATTCCTCCAAATCCGAATTTCCTCAAATTTCAAACCAACACCAACATTTCACAAACAACCCAAGTTTTTGATAAATCCATACCTTGATCTTGTTGTTGATGGCCTTGATTCACTCTCCAAATCCAGCTTTCCTTCTCCTTCCTCTTCCCTCTCACCGATTCTCTCCTCTTCTCTCTCAATTTTTCTTCTTCTTCATTTATTTGATCGGTCAACCATGTATATATATATTGATTTTGATCAAGTGTGTACACCCATCTCGAGGCAAATCTGGTGATCACTGTTCACCCTGTGTCACTCCAACTCACTAACACCTTATCTTGACACTGGTGACCCTGTTGTACATCTCGAGAACAATCCAACGGGTGTTGATTATTCCAGCCACAACTATAGGACTTTACAATTCCAATTGATTTGACCTATATAAATTGTCAAATCCACTCAATAAATTCCCAAAATTTATAAATAAGGTCACACTAGTCTCCCGACCACTCGACACCCGGTGCCCGCGTCCGGCACGCTTCTCGAGGCGGTCCTACACTTAGTGTACCTATCGATTTTTAGCTTAATGTATACTTAAATCTCATTTAATTTTATTCCTTAACCTTAATCACACTTAATTAATTTACATTTAACCAAACCCCAACGCCCGACCTTATGACTACCATACCCTTACGTTGGCTTGTCTTACGAACCAAACCTCGGCTCTCAATCTCGTCCGGTCAAGTATTTACAAACACACACCTGTGATGATTAATACCGCAATAATAAAATAATATCAATACATCACAGAACTCATAATAACACCAACACATAAAACACCTAGATGCGGGTCCTGCCCAGCCTACCCACGGCTTCCACGTGCCATCCCAGCTGGCGTCCTACTCGAAAAATGATTAAATAACGACATTATAAAATAACGGGCCGTTACAAAATCCTTTGGAAATACATTTGAAAACTCACAAACCACATGGACATCCTCAACCCTAATTACTGTCCTAAGTTCTGGCTCCAACATAGTCGCATATGCCTCCATCTTCTGAGATGCAACTAGTCTGCCTCGAGTGATAGGTAATGTTGGCGCAGCTCCAACAAATGAAAACTCTGGAATTCCCTCTATGTGAAATGTCACCGTCTTACTGAAACAATCGATTTGTGCATAATAAGACAATAACCAATCCATACTAAACATCACATCGAACTTCAGGTACTCTAATACTCTCCAATCAACTGGTAACTGATTTCCCTTATCTCAACCATACAATCTCGACAAATTCGGTTAGGGTAAATCTTATCCCCAGCTGTCGTACTGAAAACAAGATGTGTATATAGTTGTGCACCTAACCCTAACAATCCTACCATGCATCTAGATATAAAAGAAAGTGTGTTACCGAAATCAAACATGACATGCATAAAAGTACTACAGATAGATAACATATCCTCAATAAGTTATCTTGGTTGCCTCCCGGTTTGGCTGTGCAACCCCAAATGCAGCTGTCTAGGCCCTATCTCTAGCCTGTCTGTCTGTGATGGTACTGGCGCTGGCCTAGTACAATCAGCCACAATATGTCCCACCTGACCACATCGATAACAAGTGCAACTCTTTGATCTGCCAGTAGTCCTTTAACTCTGCGCCTAACTCTGGCCTCGAATCTAGCTTCTCTAACCCTGACCACTATCCTGCCTCTGTTGTTGTCTCGGTCGATCAACTAGTGTAGAGGCCGTAGAATACGCTACCTCGTGATCATCACGTCTATCTCGATCATCCCAACGATCTATGTCGCCTCTGCGACCCTGATTTGACTGCCAATCACCTCTACGAGGTTTCGGCCCTATCCCTGTTGACCCTGATCTCTCCTTTGTCTCTTCGGCCTCTAATTAAACCGAGAACTCTGAGCTGATGACTCTGTTGACCCTATAACGCAGCCTAAATCGTTAATCTACCAACCCTCTATACTATATGTGTCTCCTGAGAAAGAGACCTATCATATACCTGAGCCAAAGTACTCGCTCCATTAGAAACCACTATGGAAGCTATCTTCTCGTCCAGTCCTTGAGACAAAGTAATATATCTGCAACCTATCGGTCCCTGCCAGATCCATAGAGTTGGACAACATATATTTATATCTCTATGTACTTAGTAATAAACGTAGTGCCCTGAACCAGTGTCAAGAACTCCTCTCGCAATCAAATCCTAACCTCCATAGGTATATACTCATCCATAAATAATGCTAAAAAATTAGCCCAGATAGTAACCGCAGGATGTGTCGCTCTATAAGTGGTACACCACATAGTAGCAATAGATCTCAAGCAATAACTAGCCAATTTGGGTCTATCAACCTCCTCAACTAATAACATCACATGTAATCTATCATGAGCCAATAGCCATCTCTCGGCTAACTCGGGTCTCCGACTCTGAAGAAGTATTGTAAAAACCCTCAAATTTAACCTGACTTGTGTTGCACTTGTCAGGACCGTGACCCGACTACGTGATACTGGATGTATTTCGGACTTTGAGAGTTGACACTGAGGTAATTTTATGATTTTGTAATATGTGTATTAGTATGATAGTCTAATACGAGTCTCGGGCCATGTAAGCGATTGTTAATCTGAGTGAGGCTTTGTCTAGGTAAACGGGGGAGTAAAACACAGTAAAAAATACAAATAAATTAATTTTTAGATAATTTAAATAAATAATTGATGGGACGTGACGAGAAAATTGGTGTGGCAAGCCAGTTAGCAGAGAAATACGGATCGAGGAGCATAAGATCACCACGGGAATTGGTTAACTAAGTGACACACAAGTCACTAAAAGGAGCACACATAGGGGATTGTTAAAGTGACACAACTTAATGAGGAGAGCCATGGGATCATCCTCGAGATACGTGTGTGGGTGGAGATGAAGATTTGTCTTTAAAAGAACCCTACACCACTTTAACCATTCACTATTCACCCTCCTCACCAACCGATCTCTCTCATTGCTCCCCCACTCTCCTCCTCCGCCCTGGGTGCACCACCGCCAACCATCAGCGGCTCTGGGTGGTCGGACCTCGCGCCGGAGGGAACAACTGGTCAGTCTTTCTTTCTCTCTCTCTTTCTTTTCTCTCACTGGTTTCATATTGTCTTTATAGCGGCGGTTCTGTCTAGCCGGAGTGACGACCATGGTGGTTGGAGACGACTCCAAGAGGCCATCGGAGCCTCAGAAACACCCCAACTCCGTCGTTGTGAATAGTAACGTGGGTATGTTGTGCGCGATTATTTTGTGTTGGTATGTCTGTCTGATCGAAAGGGGGCTACTTCCATGGTGACTGGGACTCATCGGGGATGACACACGGTGGCTCACCGCAGCCCCGATGGTCCTGGAGCACACCCATCGTGATTTCTGTAAGGTTGTTGACTTATGTCGTTATACCCTATTTTGTTGTTGATTTTGCGACTACCAGAGTTACTGGTCGAACGGCGCCATCACTGACGACTGTCGTGACATGGGGAAGTGTCGAGGACTCCTCCACGATCATGTGGGTGTCTCCCAATCCCCGGAGTGGTCTAAACAATAGCGGCAGTGGTGTGTTCTTGTGTAATACCTTTATAAGGTTGTTTGTGATTTTTAACGGAAACCGCCCATAAGGGCGACGCTGCCAACACCGTGACTTGGGGGACTGCCGGAGACCTCGCCATATCCATGAGGGTGTCTCACAGTCCTTCAGAGCATCCAAAATAGTAGTGTGATAGCATGATTGTGTATGATTTCATGTGATCTTGAGTTTCAGCTATGCTTGTTGTATGTATGTGTTAAAATCCGAATTAGGTGAGGCATTTTTCGGCCATTCCATGTCGAGGAGACCCCCTCTCGACGTTGGACAGTACTAATAAGTCGAGGTGAAGGTTTCACCTTGAATGTGATTGAGTTTGTGGTTGTTAGGTTCCGTGTTGAGACGTTTTTCATGTACGATCGTCATACATTTTTTAATATGGTAAAGTTTGACAAATGGTAGTGACGTTGTGGTCACGTCGCTGGTCCTCGAGGCAATGACGTGACCCACATACGACCGAGTCGAGCCTATGATTCGTGAATAGGCTTACATATGGTATGGTTTTCAAAACCCAAGAGAGTTGTGTTTTTGTTTGGTTTTCCGATCGATTTTCATCGAGTTGTTTGAGTCATCAAAACATTGGGAAAACACTAGGGTATTTAATCTAGGGTTAGTTAATGACTTGACCCATTACTTAGAGTTTCCGACCTTGTCAGGTAGCGGGTAACTCGGGGATACGCGTTAGGATCGCGAGAGTGTTATTTGCGGGTTGCGTTGTTAGGTAAGTGTAGTTGCCACAAGCTTGTGTACATTAGTAAGCCGGTAAGAAAATATCATGTAATTCATTATTATTCATATGTTGCTTTATTGCTATCCGTTGGCATTTCAAATTCTGTTATTCCTTGGTATGTGTGTTCTTGGTGTGAGTGTATCGGAAGGTGTTTCGTGGGTCGATACTAGTTGGGAGAACTCGAGGCTTTCCTGCAGGACTGTCTAACCATCCCTAATGTTATGTGTTACCAGGACACTGGGAATTAGGAGTAGTTGCAACTGTTTTTATAATCATATTGTACTAGTGTTACGACATTGCACGGGAGAACTTGCGAGATCTTTCCATATTGTATGATGGACCTTTCATGGGCCTTTTTTGATTCTTAGAACACGCATGTTATCGTTGCTATCTTTCTAGTCTGTTTATCATGCACATTGTCTATTTAAATCCCTTCCTTTCAATTATTGCATGATATTTAGATTGTTTTATTTGATATTCATGAATTACTGTTATATTCTTCTGGCATTACTTTCGATTTCTCTCAGTTGCTCACCGTCTAGTTTGTGACGGTGGTGCCAGATAGACCGAGTGCTCTAGGGGAAAGGGACTCTACTTAGAGATTACAGTTGAGGACTAGCGGCTAGATCGGCTTACCTTATAGTAGGTTTTATATTGCGTGGATGTATGCTCGTTTATATATATATTGTTGTCGTTGAACTTGGGATGATATTGATATCATGCGTTGTTCATTTTGAATTTGTACATGAATGTTCGAGGTTTCCACATAATAGATTTTTGATTTCCCTTTGACTGAGTTATTTCCCATATTGTATAGTTTGTTTATTTTTTCGTTGTGTATAACTTGTAATAACTCTTTCATAAACTGTTAAATTGATTAATCGAAGGCTGACTAGGCTGGTCAGGCTCATCGACTACCGACTCGGGACCTACATGGGTCTAGTCGGGCGTACCCAAATGCATTGGGAATTTGGGGCCGTCATAGTTGGTATCAAAGTGTACCATGTTTAATTTCATAAAACACAAGCCATTAAACCAGCGGAAGTTAGGAATGGTTGAACTTAGAGTGGAAACCCTACGATGTTGTAGAAACTTAGTTGGGGGAGTAATAGGGTGAGTTGGGTGATTTTATACATGTTATGATTGTTGTGTGTATAAGGATGGTATGCGGTAGCTATAGACTGATCCGAGAAGTTCCCGTTCCTGTTCAGGTGAGGATGACAATCAGTCAGGTCCGAGTGATGACAGCAGGCACCGAGTTCTCGTGCCATCACCGCAGAGGAATTTCATGCTTGGACGCAACGAGTTGCAATGCAGGACTAACAGATATAGGAGATGTTGCGGCTACTACTACGACACCATCGACCCCAACTATACCGTTGTCGCCTACTGCTACTTTGAAGAGTAGAGAACCCAATTGTTGCGACATCTACAGCTCTCGACTCCGTCAACGGCAATACTTTAAGTTGCTGTTATTGAGCCAAATGTGCCTGTCGAGGCTACGACACTTCCGATGCAGATCGGGATTGTACCAGGGAGACTTCTTACCATTGTACCTGCTACCGAAACTACGTCAAAGAAGAGCCTTGAGGTTATTGCTGAGGTAAGGCAATGGCGTGAGTTCAAGAGGCATGATCTAGCGATATTCCACAAAAGTACCGACGAAGCTGCGGCAGAGACTTTTCTGAAGAGCTACGAGAAGATACAATGCATTATCGCTATAGAGGAGCACATGAGAGCATCCATATCATCTTCGATGCTACGAGGAGAGGTTGATGATTGGTGGACGATGATCATCACGGTTAGTGGTGTTCCAAGAAATTGGATCGAGTTCAAGACCAAGTTCAATCAGAAGTACTTTTCGCCGACTATTTTTCGGGTGAAAGGAACGAGTTCATGGCGCTAAGGAAAAGCACAAGAGAGTCCGTGATGGAGTACATGAGCAGGTTCATATCACTATTACCTTATGTTGGAGGATCCGCAGACACGGAGGCTGATCGATTCTATTATTTTACCGAGGGTTTGTTACCCATAGTCGGAGGATTTGTTGTTGCGACTGAGCCAGAGAGCATATGAGCGCAACCTAGCGAGGGAAAACTATTTGCTCACTCATCCAGAAGAGGAGGCTAGATCGGCCAAATTAGAGGTCTGATCAGAGGACCAGCATCAGGACAAGAGACGAGAGGACAAATCGATTCCATCAGAGAGACCCCAGAGCACCGAGTGTTGAATCTATCATGCAACAGACCACCAGATCGGCATAGACCATACAACCGGTATCGACATTTGCGAGTCATCCTCTCCAGCCTACTAGGCCAGTGCAGCAGACACATAGGAAGTTTACCTGCAGAGGTGGTAGACAGATGAAGGGATGGAAACCAGGACAAACTCAGAGTACACAAGGTCAGACTCAGATGCAGACATAGTGTCAGTCAGACACAGGAGACCCGTACCTGTTACCGATGCGAACAAGTTGGCCATGTTCAGGCCAATTGCACTCAGTCAGAGCAAGTACAGCCACAACACCATCAGCACCAGTATGAATGCGTGCAGGCTATTGTTGAGCCGACCGACTAGAGGGCGTTACGATATTTCCATGCATACCATGTTCATTTCAAGTTATGATGTTGTTGATGTTCACATTGTAGACATGTTAGGGTTGAAACCTGTTAGACTTAGCAGACCCCAAAGTCCATAACACGTTGGTTAGGATAAGATATACCCGAACGCGATTTGCTTTAACTTTCCTGTAGAAATAGGTGGTTACGAGTCGCCAGTAAACATGAGAGTATTGGAGTTGTTAGAGTTCGAGACCTTGGTTAGTACGAACTGGTTATGAGCATTACATGCTTGGATCGATTGATACGAGAAGACTAATTGGAGACTTTCGCGAGTGTCATGCACGTTGGAGTGAGACAGAAGGGTGACATTGTTAAAGTACCGATCATGTGCGAGTTTTTGCCGCCTAAGGAAAGACGTTAGAGCATGTAGTTTGAACTAACGTTTTGGCCGTTGATCTCAAAAAGATTAGAGTCGTGATAGAGTGGCCTACGTCAACTATTGTTTCACAATTTTCTAGGGATTGACGGGATACTACCGCAGAGTTTGTGTACAAATTCTCAAAGAATGATGTATCGATGACGAGATTGATCCAGAAGAACGCGAAGTTTGTGTAGAACGATGAATCTAATCGAGCATTCGCCACACTGAAAAAGAAATTGACTACCTCACCAGTCCTAGTGTTGCCCAAGACCGAGAAGGATTTGGTTATTTACACTGATGATTCGAAGGTTGGTTAGGGTTACGTGTTGATGCAGGAGAGCCGTATGATTGCTTATGCATCTGACAGCTAAAGGTTCGTGAAAAGAACTAGTCGACCCACGACCTAAAGTAAATTTGCGATCATGTTCGCACGAAAGATATGAGGACATCACCGGTTTGATGTTCGTTCGAGTTAGGTAGAGCTTGAAGCACTTGTTCACTCAAAGGGAGCTGAACCTGAAACAAAGGCGTTGGCTTAAAGTTTTGAAGGACTACGACTTCTCGTTTGGGTACCATCCAGAGTCATTTTTCATGAACGATCGTCTTACATTTTTTAATATTGTTAAGTTTGACAAACAGTGGTGACGTCGTGGTCATGCCGCCGGTCCTCGAGGCTATGGCGTGACCCATACATACGACTGAGCCGAGCCTATGTTTCGTGAATAGGCTTACATATATTATGGTTTTCAAAACCCAAGAGAGTTGTTGTATTTTTGTTTAGTTTTTTTGGTCGATTTTCATCGAGTTGTTCGAGTCATCAAAACATTAGGAAAATACTAGGGTATTTAACCTAGGGCCAGTTAATGACTTGATCCATTACTTAGAGTTTTCGACCTTGTTAGGTAGCGGGAAACTCGAGGATACACGTTAGGATCGCGAGAGTGTTATTCGCGGTTGCATTGTCAGGTAAGTACACTTGCTACAAGCTTGTGTACGTTAGTAATCCAGTAAGGAAATATCATGTGATTCATTATTATTCATTTGATGCTTTGTTATTATCCATTGTTGGCATTCTGAATTCTATTATTCCTTAGTATTTGTTTTCTTGGCATGAGTCTGTTGGAAGATGTTTCGTGGGCCGATACTAGTTGGGAGAACGCGAGGCTTTCCTACAAGACTATCTGACCACCCCTGTGTTGTGTGTTACCAGGACACTAGGTATTAGGAGTAGTTGCGACAGCTTTTATAATCATGTTGCGCTAGTGTTACGACATTGCCCGGGGAGATCTTGCGAGATATTTTCGTATTGTATAATGGAACTCTCATGGGCCTCTTTTGATTCTTAAAACACGCATGTTATAGTTGCTATCTTTCTAGTTTGTTTATCATGTACCTTGCTTATTTAAATCCCTTCCTTTCAATTATTGCATGATATTTAATCTGTTTTATTTGATATTCATGAATTACTATTATATTCTTCTGGCATTACTTTCAATTTTTCTCAGTTCCTTACCGTCTAATTTGTGAGGGTGGGTGCAGATAGATCGGAGTGCTCTAAGGGAAAGGACTCTATTTAGGAGATTACAGCTGAGGACTAGCGGTTGGATCGGCGTACCTTAGAGTAGGTTTTATATTGTTTGGATGTATGCTTGTTTATATATATGTTGTTGTCGTTGAACTTGGGATGATATTGATATCATGTGTTGTTTATTTCGAATTTGTACATGAATATTCGAGGTTTCCACATAATAAATTCTTGATTTCCCTTTGACTGAGTTATTTCCCATATTGTTTAGTTTATTTATTTTTCTAGTGCGTATAACTTGCAATAACTCTTTCATAAACTGTTAAATTGATTAATCGGAGGCTAACTAGGCTCGTCAGGCTCTCCGAGTACCGACTCGAGACTTGCACCGGTCTAGGCAGGCGTACCTAAATGCATTAAGAATTTGGGGCCGTCACAAGTATCCTGGAGAGAATCTACGATAATCCTTCAGCTTCCTCCTCTCCACAGTCATAAACTCCCTGAAGAAGATGCCATAGCTAGCTGCTCAGTAGTCGAAGGAGTCACAACTAACGTAGTCTCAGTTGGAACAACTATCGGTATAGCCCTTCTCGGCATGTGTCTCAGATACTGCAGCTTGCCCCTGAGTCTCAACAGTAGTTGGAGCAACAACTGCAGGAGTAGTAACCAATGGTACAGCTACCACTATCGTAAGGATTGTTGTAGTCTCCCGAGTCCTCAACAAATCCAACAACTGTGCGAACCTATCATCCATTATTTGTGCTAATGACTCCAACGTCAATGCATGCATGGTAGGATCACTAGTATCCCTATCCTTTGGCTGAGTCGTATCTGAAGGTTGCCCATCCATCGGTATCTACATCGAAGAACGTGCCTCAATACGAATATACGTGTAACGTATGTAATATATAACCAAAAACATAATACTCTACACATCTCTCATCGCTTCCCAACTACGACTTTAGGCAATTCCTTTAGGTTTTCACATCTTAAGCTTATTCAATAGGATTATAATCATGTTTTCCCTCAAATTCAGAGCCTAGAAACCTAGAACTCATCAGAGCCTCGCTCTGATACCAAAATGTAACGGCCCATTTTCCAAATAGACCACCACGGGGGCCAATGTTGACCCATAGTCAGTCTTACCAGCGACAATTATGCTCTACATTGAATTATATCCTCCATTTTACCTTTTTGAACCTTATAAATTTTCAATTTAGTGATTTAGTTGTATTGAAATCAAATCTTATGATATGTCGTCATATAATCCTCAAATTAACACAACAATAGCCTTACTAACACATTTACTCAGATAATATTACTATAAATGTGTGACATAAACCATAAACCTAGCGTGAAAAACCCATATATAACCATAAATACCTCTGGATTCACAAAAAGATCAATATATATAAGGTATTTCAAAGTATCTCACAATTCTAAACCCAAAATGAAAACAAAATATATATATATATATATAATACAAACATACGAGTCAGGAAATCTCTCTCTGATCAACGGTACTCTGGAAGCTTGATTTTATCCCTGCTCGTACTAGGATATGCACTCAAGCCATCACAAAAAGGCAAATGATGAGTCCAGAGTGAGTATTCCCAAAAAAATCAAGTGAGCAATACTGAAAGTAAATACTGAAAATTAAATAAAGCTATTAAATAAACATGCAGAAATAAATATAGGCAACTGCGCTCATCGCATTAATAGATAATAGTTAAAGCTTAAAGTGTGTTTCAAGCCCCTAGGGTCAGACTACCACCATAATTCGGACTCTTCCACAGAATATTGTCAGCGAGTCCGCTCAAGCAAGGCCAGTATCTGGATCTACTCGATGGACGATGTTACACTTACGGTGCACCGATACGTTGCACGACGTGACATTCGGGTCGTCCTATTCACCGAGATCGATCATTAGCCAAAACGTGACACTCAGGTCATACACACTAGAATGGAACGGAGGGAACCCAGCTCAATGTCCGTCCATATAACCACAACCAAAGTAGAATATTGAAATGAAACAAATTGAATTCAAATGCCAAAAGAAGTAAATACTCAAGCAATTTCAGTTGGGATACTACACACCTCAAACTACACTCCAACTACCTTCATTAGTCCAATTGCAAGCCCCAACTGCGTGTCCACTACCTGCAATTCCCCTAAAAACCATCAATTTTTCGATAAATTGAATAAATTCTTAAACCTTGTAAACCCCAATTTAATATCCAAATTATCGATGAAACCATTATTTAAACACCCCAAATAGACTATATAAGTCCCTAGGCAAATCCCCAATTGGTAATTTTATTTAAAAATTTTAGTTTAAACTACCCAAGACACCGCCACTAACGTCACCTCGTTCAGTTATCCACGACATGTCCACGTCGTCCTGTATGCCGTGACTACGCCGCCACTTATTTCTTCTTCACGGTGCCTCAAAGGCGTGAAACCCTAGATCACTGTGCCGAGACGTACGTGGGTGGCGCTGTGAGCATTAATCCACCACGACGCCCCTCGCGGTGTTTCTGCCAGTGAAGATTTTTGGGGGGTTTTTCGAACCCCCTTGGCTTGTCGCCGGGGTCATGCTCTTCCAAACATCGCATCAAAACACTAATAAACCATTTCCCATCGAAACCCCTCGACAAAATTCATCCAAAACCAAAACCCCGACACGTAGAGAAGGAGATGTGGATCGAAGATCTAACCTTTGTTTTCGTTTTCTTTGAGTTCTTGAGCTCCAAATCACCTCCCCAAATTCATAAACCCTTGCAAACCACCACCATTTTCATTCACAAGGAAGAAGAGAGAAAAGTTAGTGGAAATGTTGAAAAATCAATATATTTATACAAAATCTACATCAACTCAAGCTCACACATCACCATGCATGATTTAAGGGTTGTGATTTAGTCAATTGGTCCTCATAATGTGCCAAAAATTGACTTTTCTTGGTCCATAACCATTCGTCCCGAGTGTTTCAATACTCGGCTCCTGCACGTAATCGCGCGTCCCCCGCGTACTCTCGCACCATGAACGCATATAAGGTGTTATTTAATTAATTATTTAATGAATTTTACCATTTATGGTGTGTATTTAGTCCCCCGACCTAGTACACTACCATTCACTACTCGTTTCCCGCGTTTACACGCTTGTCGGAGCGAATGCCGTCACACAACCTCTCGTGTCAATTATATAATAACTAATACACATCGCGATGCCAATAACCTAATTTCCAATACATATCGCAAATTAAAACACAACACAAAATTTTACTATTTACCTAGCTCCAAGCGCGCCTCGCCCTATTTATGGGTCCCACGAGCATTTAAGCTGTCTGCCACGTCTGCAAATACGTCATTAATAATAGCGAATTAATTTCAGGCTATTACAGGATTTTCCTTGAGATACGTGTGTGAGTGTGGATGAGAAGGGTGTATATAAGGGTTTCCACTAACTTTTCTCTCTCCTCACCATTTCTCTCATTTCCATTCCAACAAAAGAACTGATTTGTGTGTTAGGTTTTCAAAGTTTTCGACGTGAATTGATGCCTAGAGATCGACCAATGTTTAAGGTTTTAGGGTTTTATGGTTTTGTAATTTTTAGTGTTTTGGTCGTGATGGGTTCGGACGATGGTTTTGTGATTTTGTTTTTGATGGATTGATTTGATGGATTTGATGTCAATGTGATGGATTTATGGTGTTTCAATGGTGGTTTTGGTGATTTGTGGATTTCTTGGATTTTTGGTGAATTTTTGCTATGATTTTCGAAATTGGGGTTTTGTCGAGGTTTTGACATAAAGTGATGGTGGTTTGGTATTGTTTTGGACGTCTCTATGAGTTTGGGATAGGCATGGAACGTAGTGACGCGAGCTGGGGTTTCGAAAAACCCCAGATTCAAGTGTAGGATTGCATGTCGCGAGGACGTCGTGGAGCATTTATGCTTACAATGTCAATCACGACGTTCAGAGCAGAGGCTCTGGGTGAAGCCATGCTTTAAGTGACGTCGTGGAGGGGAAAGCCTCACAACGCCACTTGCGGAGGCCAAAACAGAGACCCACAGAAATCACGCTTTATGTGACGCCGCAGGGGTTTAACCCCCACTGCGCCACCTGCGCGGGACATTGTTCACAGTGAACATTTTGAAAAAATTTTGAAAAAGCTCGGGGACCTCTCGGGTATCCAAATAGGTCCGAATACTACCCAATACCCCAGAAATCGACCCAATTACACTAATGAAATAATTATAGAAAATTAGGTAAATTGGTGGTAAATTAACGATAAATTATAATTTAATGAACTATCAGGAGTTATAGTCATTGACGGGTTACTCAAGGATTTGTAGAAGGCGAGTCGGAGTTCGTGTGAGTGCGTAATAGCTTGGATACAGGTAAAGTAAACCAATGAGGAATTTTACAGTTATTTTTTTAGCTTTAAATTGTTATTGTTTTTGCTCTATTCTTGTTTTGGAAATTTCATTCCTTTGAGTTGTCCAAGGGCAAGTGAGTCGACGTGATCCTTTGCTAGGACGGGTTATCTGAGGTAATATGCCAGAGCCACGAACACGGGATGCATGATATTGGTTTCTGGTTCTATACGGGTAAAAGTTCTTATCTAAATTTCCAGGGAATCTCATCTGCGTGGACTTTAGGATGGTGTGAGTATACTACGTCCTAAACTCCGAGTCTTATAGATATTTTTCCTCGACTCAACAACCATTTGGTCGAGACCACTTATGCTTATCTGTTTGTTTTCCAGGACACTCATATTCGATTGTTTAGTTGTTTATTTACAGTCTTATTTATTCATGCATTCCTTGTACCTTTATTTCTATCGGCATGAATATAGACTAGTGATTTTATTTCAAAATGTTGTATTTATGCCCTGTTTGGCATTACTTACCTGGGTTCATCATTTTGTGTTTGACAGAGTACAAACCCACAGTCCAGCAAGGGAAGGCTTCACAGCTATGAGATATCATCTGAGGATACTGGAGCAGTTCTTTCCACTTGTCTAATATAGGTGATTCTTTTTATATTATTGTATATACTTGTTTTGAAATACTGGGATTTGGGTTTTGAGATATCTTGGGCATGTATATCTCTATGTTACTCTCCTATGACTTATTTATTGATGATATACATATGCAAGGTTTCCGCATTCTAGGTTGTCTTAACTTGTGTGTCTTTGAAGTTAATTGATTTGTTTGAGGTTTAATTGCTTCCGCTATAACTATGATAACTCACTAATTGATTAACTCAATTTTTAATTATTTTTAAATGGTAAATGGTAATGGAAGGCTGACTAGGCTTGCGTGACTCAACGAGATTGGCTCGAGAGTTCACGTAAGTCTAGGACGGATGGAGCCCAGTTTAGGATTATAGAACTGGGGTCGTCACAGTATTCGGTTGTATTCACATCAATTAAATAGGCATTAGGTTCAATTTCTCTAAAACAACCCAAAAATTCAATTATGTCCTACACTCGGCACGCCGAGAATCAACCTAGCGCATTAGGTGTTTATCCTCATCCTCATCTTATCATGAACAACCACACGCTAGGGCCTCTGGCTAGCGCACTGGGTTGGTCAAAACTCAGAATTCTTGAACTGTTGGAAACTAAACAATCGAACCCTATGGCTACCTCCAAAACACAATATATATCAATCAAAATTCAAATTAACCAAAACTTTTCAAAACTAAAAACTTTAACAACTTAGCTCAATACTTAAACATCAACAACAACAACATAACATACCATACATATCACCAAAAACGCACAAAAATTAGTGAAAAAACCCCAAGTCTTAACACAACTCAACACCCCAAAAAATTACAACCAAAACATATATAGAGCAAGTTGAAGATATTAAAGATCCAACCATTGTTTGATGATTCACCAAACCTAGCTCCAATAAGATCACCACCAAAGTGATCCAAACCTAACACTTTGAGCTTTATTTTCAGATTTTTCATGAGAGGTGAGAGAAAAGTTGGCAAAAAGTCACCAAAACATCATTAATTTATATAGTCCCTAATTCATCATATGTGCTATCAAATCTCAAGACATGATATAATGGCTAAAATGTGGTTAAATAGTCCACAAAATGTAAATCAATTGGGTGACTAGTCCTTTGGACTTATCCTTTGCATGCAACCAATAATTAGTTTCCAGGCATTCCAATACCGACACCTGTGCCGCGACTCACGTCATCGTGCACGTTCGCACCACCAATCAGTTGAACAACATTTTATATTAATTATTTAATGCATTTTATTCATTTATTATGTGTGTACTATCACTCGACCTAGTGTACCTGTAATTCACCTACCCAATATCTGCATCAACACGCTTTTCGAGGCGAATATTCATCACACTATCTTGCACGATTAATACAATATAAATATATACATTGCGATGTAAATTAACATAGTTGATTATACACATCGCAAATAATACAAAATATCACACAAAAACGGTCTATTTACCTACTCTGGACATGCTCTGACCTAGCTGTAGGGTCCACTATGGCTTGAGCTAGCATCTGCGTATGCAAATACATCATAATAACGATTTAATTGAAATTGAGCCGTTACAGTGACCAGCCTACTCGTAAAAAAAATACAAAAATAATGAAAAATTATCTCTTTGTGTTGCGCATCCACTTTGAGTCGTTGTTCTTTTGTCATTTCAACTTAAAAAAAAATCCTCAAATCATCTAAATATGTGAGAAACTTTGTAAAATAAAAACCAAGTTCAAACCACATGGAAGCTAGGGTGCAATGTTGAACACCGAGATGGTGACGAAGTCGATGTTTGACAAGGCTGGGGTGCACAGTTGCAAAATACATAAGAGAGGAATTCGATCACTTTTAAGGGGCAAGAATGTCATTTTCCTCTAAGGTATTTTGGAAGAACACCATTTGATTCATTAGCTTGCCCTACATAAAATGTTGGGTGCCTCTAGCTCGACTCAAAATCTTATGTTGCACTAAAAACTTTTTTGTTGCATAAACATGCAACAAATTACTAACAAGTAGCTTAAATTATAAGCTACTTGATTTCCTATAAGTGAGGTCTTTAATTTAAATCTCGTGAAATTAAAAAAAAAAAAAAAAAGTTGTGAGGGCTGCATGCAGCAAAGGACACGTGTGGAAAACCAAGAAAAGAATTGCAATAAAAGGATGACTTGGGCTCAAAACAAGATTCAAAGTTGAGTCCATACCAAGAGCCAAGAAGTAATAGCAGGCATGGACCATTCCAGCGACCCATACTCAGTCAGTCTGACCATTTTGACCAGTTGGGTCCATTGGTCGGACCACCAAACTGCTACCCACGACAAGTTCGACCAAACCCTCGACCCCCTTTTTCGGCCTAACATTGATCCACTCGCCCTTGGCATTACTTGAAATGCAGAACTCCAATCCTCAATTGAAGGGTTATGTGTACGATTGATTCTAGGTGAGTTTATTTTGTTTCTTATTGAATGATTCCTATCTAAAAGATAGTCTGACATGCTTATGCAATCATTGAGTTGTTTGTTTTATGTTTTAACATCTCCAATGGTAAATGGTAAATATGGATTGTGAGCATGGATTTGTTTTATGTACAAGATTCAAAATACATTATGTTTGTTCTAATGTATTTGTTTTTTAGACAATACCAAGGTCTCTTATCTATGTGTGAATGTGATTTCTGAATTTAAATCATTTAAGGTTGCATTGCTATCATGAGTTCATTTGCAATGAATGGAGACAATTTTCATAGAAGAGGCATACTGTTCCAAGCTAGCATCGAAAGAGACAGAAGAATTGACGTTCTGTGAAATTTTAACACATTTTGCAATATCATATGCAAACCAAGCTTTCGTACAGTAATCCTCATTTATAAAAAGATTATCCTTTGAACTGAATCCCTCTTTGCAAGCAAATTTACCTGTCAGTTGCATCCATACAAGCAAAGCCGAATTTCTGGACTTGAGTTCTTCGAAGAACAAATCCTGAACTTTGACATTGACTCGATCTTTCCATTTTCCAAGTCAAAAAATCGGCTAGAAGGAATCAAATTAAGAAGTTGGTTTTATTTTGGAGAACTCTAATGATTAATGGTTTGGAAAGCTTACCATCAATTACATTCAATCGGCACAATGGAAGAGTTTGATCCATGTAGTCGATCCAAATTAATTTGAGACTGTGGCTATGTTGTTGTATTATATTTTGACACACTTAAAAGTCATGCACCTATTTGGAAGCTATGCAATACATTTTGAGATGTGTTCACAGTGCATGATTACCAAATAGGCGAGTGACCTAGTATATGACATTTAGGCCTTGTTTGGTTGGAGGTGGAGATATCTCTCGAGAGATAATTTACAGGGAGTTGAAAACTAATCTTATTTGGTTACCCAACTCCCCTGTAAGTTATTTCCTAATTTATAGGGAGGGGCATTAGATATCTCCTCCCTCTCCCTCCTAAGGAGAAAACTCTCAACCGTTGTAAAGACACAATTGCCCCTCACAAATCTCCATTTACCCATTTTACTATTTTTTAAAATATGTAACTTCTTTTTCTAAGTATAAAGGGTATTTATGTCGATTCCCCCATTTTACTGTTTTTTTAAATCTGTATCTTCCCTGTAAGTTCAAAGTGGAACTAAACATGAAATATGAACTTACACTGTGAGTTAACTCTAGGGAATTATTTTCGTTCACACTATAAATCGGCAAAAACGAATCAAACGAGGCTATGTCAATGTAGCATTGCCCTTCTAAGGAGTTGATTGGCTGGAAATCGGTCGACAGAGGAAATGAGTTGTAGAAGAAAAGACTTCTAAAAGGGTGTGGAGTCAATAAAGTACTACTGAAAGGATTGATTGCTAAATTCTTACCAGACTTCATTTAGATTTGCACAAGTGACCAAGTAAGCATTGAAATTAAAGCACTTAATAGAGGTACTAGTACCGCTCATTGTGACAAAATTAGTTCGAACCAATCAGTGTCATGATGCACGAAAATACATCCTTTTTTTTTTAGTGGGTTTTGGGTTTCAATCAACGCTTACAAGCAATCTTTGGTCTAGTGAAAAGATTACAGTTCAGTGATTGAAGTGCCCAGCGGATCAGTCAATCTCTCAATGGTTTTCTTTTTGATTGCCTGTCTACCATTTCTTCCTCCATTTTCTTTGTGGGGATGTTTTTCCTTTGTTTTAGGCTGAGGGATGGCGGTTTTGTCCTCTCTTTTGTCTGGGACCATAAATCTCGATGATAAGTCTACATCGATCTTTTGTAAGACCAAACAACATGAAAGGTCTCCCAACACATGCTCGATCTATTAGCTGCGTCGACATTTCAACAACCAAAAATGTCTCCAAGCATCACACCCATCGTAAGCTATTCATTTCGGAAATCTAAATTTTAAGCATAAAATTAGTTGAACCATAGGCGGTTTTTCATTTTTTTTTTTCAATTAAATGTTGGTGTATACATTGGCAGAAAGTACTCTTCAACATAACCTCAGTTTTATTTATCTGTGTCACTGACACTGCATTAGCTAAGTAGATTATCTTGCACAGCCGAGTCAACAGAAATGTTTCTGGCGAGCAAATTACACCTTCGGGTAACTTCGATGATCCGGACCAATGTCGCGCGAACCTGTGTTGACATAAGGCCCCCGGAAAGTTGCCTGAGGTGGTAGAGGCTTCGATGAATCGATTATAGGCTTTGTCTTTGACGTCCTATAAAACCATGACCACGTAGCTATGAATAAATTTTACGTATCAGATAGTACTAACCAGAATTACCTTCTGCTTACACGAAAAAGAAAGGAAATGATAAGCCGGCCCCTGCAAAGATCAATAAACCTGTTGCAAGAACAGCATTGCGTGATCTCGACATTCGAGCAACCTGAGCTAACAAAGACCCAGCAAAAAGATTCTTCAAGACCTTTACCATATCAACTAATTCACAAAATGCCAATCATGGAGACAACCAGCAAAAATAACGCGAAGAAATGGATGCATAAATTCGCAGACAAAATGGTATAAAAATTTATACTCCTAGTTGAAACCATATCTTTGGATTCTTTCAAATTCAAATTTTTGTAGAAAATTCTAGTTGGTCATTTTAGCAGTTCGGTTTTTCTTTCTTTTCTGGATAAAAAACTGACTATATAGACAAAGGTTTATGCAAAGGAAATGATAAAATGACCCATTTTCAACGCACACTTTGGACGCACATCCTTGTTTTTTAGTCATTTATGACTCTTTCTTGTCTCCCCAAGCGTGGGCTCTACTTCTGACAAAACTACCATAAACGGCTAAAAGACAAGGGTATGCGCCCAAAGTGTACGTTAAGAGTGTGTTAGATTATCATTTTCCTTACACAAAAACCAAGGAAAACCATATAAACAAAGACCGCAAAATTAATATTATGCCAACTTGATCACTAAACTATCAATTATCATCGACATGTTTCAGTCATCAAGAAAGAAACCACTGTCATGCGTTCATAACATAATGTAAGTTTAAGCAATGTGCAAAGGATGTATTAATTCTTGGACAAAATTGCTCTCGTAGCTTTCATCAAAAATACAAATTCCCTTTGTAACTGGAAGGAAGAATCCTATCTCTATTTAAAGATGCAGTTCAAAATATGCAGAACCACAACAGCATTATGGCTACTATTGATCTTCAAGTCTTGAGGAGGAAAGCATGGAAGAGAACGGAAAACTAATGCTTTTATAGCCATTTATGGTAGAACTTCAACTGTTTTATATGAAGGGCTCCGCACATGAATTTAAATATATTCATGCATGATTTATATGCTCCCAGTAAATATCTTGGTCACTTAACATTAAGAGTTCTCACAATATATCTCGATTCTATTAAATTTGCCTCGGCATTCTTCTTTTAAGACCAGAGAAAAAAAAAAACAAAAAACAAAACATCGCACTTCTATAATCTACACGGATGTACACTACAAACATTAATTTAGTTTCACTATAACCAAGTCCTTGTACATTGTCATGATTCCCCCTTGCTGTGCAATTTTTCTTGTGAAATTAATGAATTCTCGTTTCTTATCCATAAATAAACAAAATGTTGCCACAATTTTAAATCTTCAACCACAAGATTTATAAGAAAAATAATCCAAATTCTAAGATTTTCGTGTTCCCATAGACTACAATTCAAAGGAGCAAAGAAAAAGCAACGTAACTTAAGACAATTACTTTGTGTCTAAACAAGTTCATGAAAAAACCAAAATGATGCACAGAGCTTTTAAGGGGTAGAAGAACAGCATCAGCTCTCGCAACTAAAGAGCAATGCTTGTAAGGTTGGGTGGATGCATCCAATCAAATCTCCTATCTATGTACAATGCACTGACAATATTATTGTCCAACGCTAACAAAAACCAACGCGGCACATATCACATATTCAGTAGCTCAAAAATATTATTAGATATGCAGCTTTTCCAGTGCACTTGATTCATAGGATGAATGAAATGAAGGATTCCAAAAGCAAAACAAAAATCCACAAATTTAAAACATTCAAACAAAAATAGCAAGAAAAAACATACTTGACCCTTCAAGATTTGCCTCCAAAATGCTATGACGAGTTAGAAACTGTTGCTGCCTCTCTTTAATTGCTAGATTGTTTGTGTGATATTCAAACAAAAATAGCAAGGAAAAACATACTTGACCCTTCATGATTCATAGGCTGCACCTTTCTCCATTCTTTTCCAACATTTTCTTAACATGAATGGCCTAAAATTTTTTATTAGTTTCTCATTCTTCACTTCCTAATCTTTTTTTTTTTATCAAAATCCCCCTTTAGCTCTAATAACTACTCGAACTTCTTGTACCAAAAAAAAAAAAAACTACCCAACTCGAACTTTAATCCAGATTCTATAGCATGTTAATCATTTTCTCTTAGATTCACCGTGGACATACACTTTACACAGTTTTAAAAGAAATTACAATGGTACTTCCATTCCTCCTTTCAAACTCCAGAGTCCTAGATTGCTCCATGACCACAACAATCAAACCATGGAGTATTTGATTTGGATTTTGATGGAATTTGATGGACTTATAAAATGTCTAGCTGTATTTAATTTTTAAACCCCATTAGAATTTTGGTGGATTTTAATGGATGTTGGATTTCTATTCAGAAATTGTACACATCTAAATCCCACCCTTACCATGGGATTTGGATGGACTTTTGATCAAGTCCTACTCCCAAATCCATCATATTCCATGGAAATTCATCACTCAAAAAGTTCATGGAAATCTCAAATTGAATACATCCCCCCAAAATTCAAACGTTAAACCCTAACCCCTAATTTCAAACTCCATTGTCCGTAATTGATCTATGGCCATGGAAATTACAATCAGGGATTGAAATCAACCAAACACAATTTTTGAAGGTAAATCTCACTTGTTTAAATAGTCCCATGAGCCTGGAATTGCGAAAAGAGACCATTAGTGGTCTGACGTTTGACTGTCATGGGAAATCGTATGCACCCAACCCACATAGTAATGCTAAATGCTAATACCAAACATACAGATAAGAAACAATTGACCATTTTGATTTCTATAACCTCTAAGCTTATAGAACGGAGCTTATTCAGAAATTGTACTTTCTTGACATTCTATCCAACAACTAAAATTCCCAAATCCAAGAAACACAGCTACAACAGTCATCAAAATCAACAGCAAAAACAGAAAATCAATCGAAGAATCACAGAAGAGGAAGAGAGAGACCTGTGGAGTCAGCGGAGGCCGGGGGCCAGAGTGGAAAAAATTAACGGAGACGATTGTATTGTCGAGGGGTTGGCGAATGGCGATTCGAGAACGTGAAGGGGAAGTGAGGAACACTCGCCTAATTACAAAAATGCCTATTC
Organism: Stephania japonica; assembly: GCA_039657345.1. Lineage (NCBI taxonomy): Eukaryota > Viridiplantae > Streptophyta > Magnoliopsida > Ranunculales > Menispermaceae > Stephania > Stephania japonica. The sequence continues at coordinate 42,279,543 of CM077560.1, read as the reverse complement.
AAATACAATTATTTTTTCTTTTTCAGTGCTAAATGGCCAAATCCCTGCCTCAAAAACTTTTTTTTTTTTTTTTTTTTCATTTTTTCTCTTTATACTTCAATCAACAATTTTTTTTTTTTTTTTTTAGATCCTAGGTATCCAGGCCTACTTTGTGGGTCATCCCCTGCAGCTGGAGGCTTACCAACAACGAAACTCCTTCCATCTCTAAGAGACGACATCGGGTTTTAAATTCAAAATCTTTACTTCAAGAATACCCTACTGCACCAACCCATCCTTGGATGACAAATCTTAAAATGGTAATTATCTACTTCATCTAGTCATAAATATAAGTTTGTTTTACTCAAAATACAAATTAAAAAATATATAGATTATGGATCCAAATTATATTATTGCATGTGTTTTAATTACATGATCAACAACATCAACATCTAGTTGAAAAGAAAAACAACACCAATCATTTCCTTTATTTAATAAAAATAGAATAAGTGTTTAATTACGATTAATATTTAGAGGTAAAATAAATAAAGATGTACAAAATTATCTAGAATTACAAACGAGACTTTTATTTTTTACAAAGATGTGGAAAGTGAGATTCTATGATGGGTCTTTTCTTTCCTTACAAAAAAAATTAGATGGGTATGTTGAATCTGTTCTTGCTATGATCAAGTAATCATAATAAATTACTGTTTACGATAGTCCCATGTAGTGAATGAACTTGAATCCCATGCATGATATTATTTTGATCCCCTTCCTTTTTTTTTTTTTTTTTTTTTTTTTTTTTGGGTGGAAACAAGGCCTTCAGGCAAGGTTAGCTCTTTTAAGAGCTGTTACAATGTGATAATAACAAAGATAAACAATCTAGAGGTTCCCAGAGAACTCTTAGAGCATCTCCAATGGTAATATGGATTTAGATCATGGATTAGTTCCTTGTCATGGATGTAGAGAGGATGTCTATCCAATGTGGTATTAGATAGATTGTTAAATATAGTATATATTGTTAGTTTCCATATATTGATTAGCCTCATATTCTCTAGCCTAGAATCAGTCTTTGTGTTAAATATAGTATATATTGTTAGTTTTCATATATTGATTAGTCTCCTTTTCTCGTTAACAGAACTCAGAATACATACACCAATTACATCAATCAGTAGCATGATCCTAGGCTAGATAATTGGAAACTAACCATATACAAAGACTGGCTAGAGAATAGAGGCTAATCAATATATGGAAACTAACAATATATACTATATTTAACAGACATTCAAATTTCAAAATGATCTTCAATGGTAATGTGAATTTAGGTCATGAATAGTGACTTTTTAACTTTATGTAAAAAACAATTGATGATGTGGCAATGGACCACAATGTCTAAAAGTAGACATTGTGGTAGAGACCATCCACTTTGATTCTTTGTCACATATAATAGACATCCACAATCCATTGTCTAAGAGCACTTCCAATGGGACCATGGATTATGGTAGAAATGGATCCACCTAGGATGTAATCCACATCCAACCCATAAAGTGTTCTCCAATGGGATCATGGATTGTTAATATCTAACTAATGTGGCAGAGAATTTAAATAGAGGGTGTTTACCCTAATATCTACTTCTAGACATTTTGTGGTAGACATAATTTTCACTGCCACATCATCACTTTTAATTGGAGAAATGAAGAAAAAGACATAATAGCCCTCAAAGAAAAAGGAAAAAAGACAAAATAAAAGGCATTATCCATATGAAAACAAAAGAAAGCCACAATCCATGGTCTAAATCCACATTACCATTGGAGATCATTTTAAAATTTAAATTTCCATCTAGTGTCACATATGATAGACATCCTCCCCACATCCATGATTTGGCACCAATACATGCTCTAAATCCATATTACCATTGGAGATGCTCTTAATCGACCAACTTCGATGCTACTTACTTCACCATGAAATCCGCACACACATTTTGATCCCTTTTTCAGTTTAGAAAGTTTTTTTAAGAAAAAATCAATTTGTAATTTGGGGACTGAAATGTACATCAGGTCTTAGGCTCGTAATACCTCAAGCGGATTCATCAATCTATCCTAATGTAATGGCCCTAGTTCTCCATTAAATTGGGTCTCGTCTAACCTAGACTTACGTGCACCCCCAAGCCCTTACTCACGAAGTCTACACATTCTAGTCAGCCTCGAATCCTCATATCCACCATTAACTTATCATTTTAAATGTGAGTTATAGGATTATATAATTTTCAGAAAATTAGGAGCGAAATAATCTATAATCAACTAATAACTTAGTAAATGAAAAATCAGGAAAAAAAACAAAAAAAAAAACAACCTATAATGCGAAAACCCTGAGAAATAGATAAATACATGCATATATAGTGATAAGAGCTAAACAGTATGATAATACATATATCCCTAATCACTCAATCTCAAAATATATCCCAGTGTTTTACAAAAGCATAAAGTACAATAATCACATAACAAAAGACAAAAACTACTGGGTGAGTAAAGGAAAGAACCGCTCCGAGAGTCCTCAAAGGAAATCACCTAGCATTAGCTCATTTCCCTTGCTCGCCTCAGCTCTATCTGCACCCACCATCACAAACTAGACGATAAGTACGTGAAAATTGAAAGTATAGCAAGAAGAACATAAACAATAATTCATGAATAACCAAATAAGCAATCTAAGAATCATGCGGTATTGAAAGACAGAAAATATCAAAATTTGCATGATAAATAGACTGGCAAATAATACAACGATAGTTGAGTGTCTATAGAGTCAAAAAGGCTCATAAGTGGTCAATTAGCCACAATAAGTTCCACAACATATCCACATCCACAACCATTACAGCATCCACAACAATCCAATACTCGGGGTGAAAGTCAATATTAGGTGGATGGACAACACTTCTACAGAAGTGTTTACGTTAACCCAACTAATATGAACCCAGGAGTACCTTCACGACACACTTATGCTAAGACACTCACCAAGAATAATATAATGAAATTCCAATGAATAGCTCAATTCAATAGAAATATCAATAATGAAAAATGAATTAATGTGTACCATTTTACTGGCTTACTAATATACAATACGTACCTCAAATATCGTAAAACATTGATCCTCGCATAACTCTCTAACTTATTCAATTAGAATTCTCAAAGCCTGACAATCATTTAGGGTCAAATTTGGTTCAATTAGAGTTATTCCGTGACCCTAAATAGCCCTCTAAATTTTTCAAAAGTTTTGAAAATTATTTGAAAATTTTATTTTTTTACTGTTCCAGACGCGCCAACAACATCACATAAAGCGTGAGTTCCTGAAACTTCTTAGGTTTGGACGCTGCAGATGATGTCGCCGCTAGTTTTAGCCCACAACGTTATATAAAGCGTGGATTCTCCAAACCAGTTCTAGTTTGCACGTTGTGATTGACGCCATGGGAGAAAAGTCTCCACGGCTTCTATCGTGGCGTGACACTCTGCACTCATTTACGGGGCTTTCAAAACTTCACTCGCATCGCCGCATTCTGGGTCTACCCCAAACTCTTAGAGACATCCAAAACAACACCAAGCCCACTTCACCTTGTGTCAAACCCCGACAAATACTCTAATTCGAAAATCACTCCTAAAATCACCAAAAATTACAAACTTCTCCAAATCACTAAACCAACCAACAAATCACCAATAGATCATTCATTTGATCACAAAATCATCATCCAAACTCGTTTACAAAATTTTTCGAAAACCTCGCCCTAAATCATTATGACGAAAATCCACAAAATTAGTACCAAATCGTAGATAAACATGATAGAAGTCGAGATCCTACATTTTTACGTGTGACTAGTCGATCCCTAACGTCGTACAGAACTCAAAAAATCTAAAACCCCATCATCATCTACACCCACTCATGAATCTCGAGGCACATCTTGTGTCTCTCACTTGTTCCATCCAACTATGACATGATTGCATAACTCCAATAGGTGAGTCACCATCACAACATATCTGTCTTTCACTCACACGTCTCGTTTCAGACCCGTATCGCTTTACGACTCACACGTCGTGTGTTCCCGAACACAACTCGCCCTCACATATTAATTAATTATTTATTATTTCATGATAATTCACTAATTATCATTTCTTGGTGTTTAATTACCTGTATTATACCTTAAAATTCTAGTTTTTCTTAGGCAAATCTCACACAAATCCGTGGCGATAAAAAAATAAAATCACACACTAGACATACAAAGTTCACATTTGGGTATAAATTATAGTACAAACATCACAGAAAAATAAAATATATCTCAGTGTCGACTCCCAGGCTTGAGTAGTTTGACAAGTCACGACTGTCAGGTCAAGTTCATGAAACACGACACGTGTCACCAATTAAATTTAAGGGTCGTTACATTTAAGATTTGAATTTAAGGGACTAATTCTCCTTAAGCAAGTTATGAGTGTCATGAATAAGAAAATTAGATTGCGGGAACAACCTTCATATGGGGATTGGCCCAACTAGGGAAACAAGAAGGTCGAATAATGTAATCTCTATCCCCATCCCCACTTATAGTAGGGAGGACTTCCTAGATTAAAATTCCCACTGAAGAAATTATGGTCCACATTTTCTGTCCAACGGAGATCCCTACCCCCATAGAGATTCCCACCCCACTATTTTTTGTCATAATCTAAAAAGATGAAAATAAAGTTATATATATATATATACAAAATCAAAATCATTAAAAGCCCTTTTCCTCGTAACTCTAAGTCACTATTTAAAGTTTTTATTAAGCATTCACCATATAAAAGGAAAATATAAGATCTAATGATTTTAATACAATTCTTGTCCAAAAAAGTCAACTCAAAAAATGATGTTGATACCCATGGGATTATTGCAAGGATTCGTATAAAAAATATAATAAACATCCCCATAAGGAATCCCCATATGGCGGGGTGAGAAATCTTCATGAGGTGTGAAGGGGTCATAACACCCCTGCCCCTCCTTGCATGGCGGGAATAAAATTCCCCCCGTCTCTCGCCCCACGAAGAGTAGTTGGCATGGAATCCTGCTTGTCAGGGTGAATCCCCATAAGGAATGGGGATTCCTTGCCCCACTTGTATCCTTAGACCAAACATGATTGAATGTGGACTATTCGATACTGCTAGCATTGGATGCCCCGTGAAAAAAAAAGAAGGGAGAAATGTTTTTTTGATCTATTTTGGGCAATGCCGCTTTGACACTCCCTTGATTTTTGCATCAATGTGTGCACAAAAATCGATATACATTTAAGGTCCTTTCAACAAGTGCGTGACAAATTTACATACCTAAAGCTAGTTAAAAGTACAGGATTCAAGTACTAAACATAAAGACTTCTAAAGAAAGAATGTAAGCTTTGAAACTATTTAACTTAAAAACATAGTAAGCCATGATTCTCAAGTAGCACAAAAGACTCTAAGTAACACCCCAGTTCTATAATCTTCCTCCATGTTTAATTCTCAAATTCTTGACACATGAAATGACAAAAAGGTTAAAGAAAACGCTATAATAACACCCCAAAGTCACATTAGCGAGAATCCAAAAAATCTTGTTAGGGGGAGCGAACTTTCACCTAATTATTTTTCAAACAAATAGTTATACTAGTAAAGAAAAAAAAAGTATAATAAACTAATAATCATAATAATTTGTAATGTAAATTAAAAATACGGCTAAATTCTGCGTGAATGAAGTTAAGTCTTACGATTCTGCATATTAAGAAAAGTTTGCAATATCTTTTCTTTATCTATATTTGTAAATATGTCTTATTCAATATAACGCATCATTAAGTCCTTCAACCATTTATCTTCTATCTTATTTCGCAATCTTGTCTTAATAATATTCATTGCGGAGAAAACTCTTTCAACTATTGCATTTGCTATTGGTAATTAAGATCAATGCTAACTCGATAAAGTGGTAAACCAATGGAAAAATCAAATGCTTTTGAGTTTAAACCATCTTCACGACAAGACTTGCAAGATCATTACAACTTAAAAATGCAGAACTTCTCATATCACGAATGTACACTTGAAATTGGCGTTTCAAGATTACATTGTCATGTGTAGATCATTAGTATAAATCATAGACAACCGAAAAAGCATATCATGATCAAATCTAAAAAATGAGTTTCTTAGATTAATACAAATAGATAACCAATGAATTTCAATAACTATGTAGAAGCTTTACTGAATAAATTATTCATCTTAACAACAAGTAAATCAACTACAACAATTAAAATCTCAACATATAATGGTTATAATAAGTACTCATTGTCCCTCACACCTTAAATAACCTCGAGCCGTTATCACAAAATAAATACTCATTGGCATCGTAATAGACATTTTAACACAAAATGCATTAACCACCTAGAACAATGAACCTCATCCATTTTTCTTCAAGTCTTACAAAAGATCTTTAACAATTGCAATCAACCCCCATAACTTTCTAATTTAGTGTAAGTTTTGCCCTTAGTCGAGTTTTTTGCCCATAACTTTTTAACTACTACTCGAATCAAGATCCATCAAATTTTGGTAAATGTAGACTTCGAAAATTTTCCAACAAGTATTTTATATGACCCATTTAGAGTTAAAGTCTTTTTTATATAATTTTTGTAAATTGTTACTTAACTATGTACATTAAAAAAAAACTTATTTTTTTTTGGATTGCACTATATAATACATGATTGGCATGATAAAATATACACTTAATGTAACAACTCGTAACTTTAATTTAGTAATTAGTGTTAAACTGAATAGTAATCACAAAAAGATTGAGTTGGAATTAGGGTCGACGTATCTTAAATAGCGTGTATGAGTGTGTTGTAGTGAATGCAATTGTGTTTGTGTGGTGTGTATTATATAATTATGTAGTTATTGATAAGTAGAAAATGAGATAAACCGGGAAATAGTGAAGGCATAAATGTCAGTAGAGTTGCGAGAGCACAAATACGCCTGAATGAACTCGTTGGCGCGAGAGGGTTGGAGTTATATATATATATATATATATAAACAATAAATTATATGTAATATATATATATATCTAAATTATTAAATATATATATAGGAGAAGATAAGGTGTATGTGACCTCAAGATGATCAAATACGCATCTCGAGGCAAGGTTTATTTAAAACCAAAAACCTCCACCACCTCTGTTAGATCGAACTCGAGAGAGAGGAAGAGAGAAGAACAGCTGGAGAAGAGGAAATGAAGAGATAGAGTCGGGAATCGTGAGGGAGAAGAAGAGATCAACGAGTTGGGAGTTATTCTCGTGAGTTGGGTAAGTTTTGAATGATTTCTTTTAATTTGTGGGTTTTGGGAAAATGGGAAAACGGATTGGAAGTTGAATCAATGTTGTGGGGTTTGATTTTAACGGTTTTGGTGAGGTTACAAGGATCATTAGAATCATTATTTGTGTGAAAATTAGATTGTGGTGAGAAATTGATAGATTAGGTTGTGATTTGGGATTTTCGGATTGTTGATGGGATTTCGGATTTGTTGATGAATCATTGTGGTTTTGATTGAAAATTTGTATTTATATGTTCAATGAATATGTGGATGTTCCTCTCTAGGTTGCAGGTATGATAATGGTTATTTGAGGGGGAAGCTGCAACAGAACCGAATTGGCTCTATTGCAAAAAACCAACAGCCAGCGGATTGCTCAAGAAAATTAGAATTTGAGCAACAGCAACAGAGTTGATATAGCTCAGTTGCAGGAACTCAACAGCCAACTCGATGGATGTTCAAGAAAAAGGGAATTGAGAAGTGTTTGACATCACATTAGCCTTGGTGCGACGCGATGGACAGTGAGAAATGAGAATAAAGAAAATAGAAATGTTGAATATCGCGTTAGCCTTAGTTTGACGTGATAAATAGTAAGGAATGAGAATAATGAGATTAGTTAGGGGAATTTCGTAAAGTGTGGATTTAGATTTGGATTATAAACTATAATGTAGATTATAGGTTGATATTAGTCAATGTGAAATAGGTTTTCAAGCACAAGGAATGGAAGTGAACCTCGAGAGCAAGGAAATCAAGAGGCAAGGTTAAGGAAATGTGATCAAGGTAAGTGGGACTCGATTTCTTTATCAATTATATAACATAACTAGTTAATATTAAAGCACATAGTATTAGAGACTGGGAATGGGGCAATGTACTATGATTTAAACTATTTTTTATTGTTTTACAAATGAAAATAAAGGAAAATCGGGAAGAGGTTTGGCGGGACGGATCGGCTTAGGGTTTGGAACTGTGGTGGAGTTGCTTCCCATCATCGCGCCCCCAGTGACTTGGGAATTATCCCGATCAATGGTTTCCATTTGATTGGCGGCACATCTCTTATGAATTATCAGCTGTCAGTGGTAATTCATGAGTGATGTGAGAGTGCGACTCTTTTATTTTAATGAAATAAAAATATAAGTCACAGTACAGTTGCAAAAGACTTATGAAATTGCATCCATTTATGTATTGTTTATATTGTTTTAATACCTTCTTTAAATACGTGTTGGACTCATATTGTTATGCATTTATCTTGTTATTTAGTTGATAATTGATGAATTATCCAAGAGTCACTTACTGAGCATGTAGGAGCTCACCCAACATTTCAATTTCAAGTTCCTGATTTACTTCGAAGGAAAAAATAAAAATGAAAGGTTTAGGAGTTTTGAAGACTTCTCTTAATGTAATGATACTGAAGTATATATGTATATATTTTTTGACTATGTTGTATATATATATATAGCTGGGTTTGGGCTGCATTACTAATAGATGAAATTCTGTATGATATAGTTTTGATACACTCTATAATATTATTAGAAAAGTTTTAAATTTTCGTTGTTTTTTAAATTAAGTTTTATTTGATATATGCGATATACAGGTTGTTATCAGGTGAAAGGAAAAAAACTGTTGGCTCTAGTTAAGCCTGATTTGGTGTACCGAGACTTAATTAGAGTTTTAGGCCAAACATCCTCTATTTAGGATAGGGGTTGTTACAGTTGGTATCATAGCCTAGTTTTAAATAAGCTTGGCTTAATGGAAAAATGTAAACCTGATAACAAAGTTTTACCATGATTTAGGGGGCAATAAAATTAAATAACTGCATACGTATACATTATTTGTTGAATTTATGTATATTTATAGAATAGATATGATTCCTCTATATTCTCTTAGCAGTATATTAATGGTTTACCTTCCTGTATGGACAGAATCCCATGGCTGAGCAAAGAGAGGGATTTTTAGGGCCTCGACAGCATGAAGAAGTTAATAGGGAAACATAATGGAAAAAGCGCTTGGAAAAGCAATTAAAGGAAGTATTGGAGGCTCAAAACAAAATGATGGCTACATTAATGGCCCAAGTAGTACCTCCCCCTACCGTACGATTAGACACTTAGCGGTGGCCAGTCCTGGGTAGTAGAGCTGAAGGAGGAGCAAAGAATGTTGCAATTCCAGTAGTATATGTTGGGGTACAGGGTTTGGCACCGCTTTAAGAGGCAATTCCTGCAATTCCAATGGTACATGTAATGTTGAGAAAGTCCTATATTTACGGACTAGGAAAGAATTTATGAAGTATGATATTATGAGATTTGATGGCAGTATGGTGGATGGACTGGCTGAAGCCTAGGTGTTGGAAATGGAACAACGATTTGAACCTGTTGAGGTAGAGGATCGGTTTAAGGTTAGATTAGTGGCGTTTGTGTTGGTTGATGCTGCTAGGAAATGGTGGAAATATCTATAAAGGGAAAGTAAAGTCCACACCACATGGCCAAAGTTCATAACTATTTTCTATAAGTAGTATTTTCCTAAACCAGTCAGGAACAGGAAGAAGGTCAAGTTTATTAATTTGAAACAGGGAACTATGACTGTGGGGAAAATGAGCAGAAATTTAATGAGTTGAGCGAATTTTAACATGAATTAGTAGAGTTAGAGGAGAATAAAATAAACCTATTTATTAATGGTTTGGAAACGAAGATACGTATTGTGGTGCCCTCTCATCCTCACACTAGTTTTGGTTTTATTTTCGAGAGTGCTATGGAAGTTGAGATGGCTATTATGGCTAGACTTCCAACAAGCAGCAGTAAGGTTACCACCACTTCCATAGTACCTTAGGAGTCAAAGGGCTCGAGAGTTTGTGAATATTCAACCAGGGCAGTCATTTGGGCGTAAGAGGAACCGATATTTCTTTCAGCAATGTGATAGTAATAGAAGAACAATTGAGGGTTCTTCGGTGTCAGGAGCACCTAGTCAATCAGTGTCGTGAACTATCACACATATTAGTGCACCAATTTTTGTACTTGTTATTTCACAGGCTTCAGTTGCACGACCACCTCCACCGGTATCACAGTCAAGAGGCGGAGGTAGAGGTAGAGGTCAGTCTGGGTTTCAACCGAGTAGCCCTGTGCAGAGTTCTCAAACTAGTGCAGTGTTTCGTCGACCCAATGTTATTTGCTATCGTTGTGGACAAATAAGGCACATTCAGCGAGAGTGTCCTTTACCATTAATTGATACTGCTCGAGACAATGTAGCTCAAACGTCATGAGGGCAGACTCATGCAGTGGCTGAGGCAGACCTTGAGGCTACCCGAAGGCTGGTGGAAGGTATCATTAATATTTGTGGTCGAGATATGCATGTTTTAATTGATGCTGGTTCTACAGTTTCTTTTATTTCTGGTGAAATGGTAGATGAATTGAAATTGAAACCTATTAGAGCCAACACATTGTTGATCCTAAGCACAGTAGTGAGTGAGAAACTTTATCCTAACCTGATTTGTAGGAATTGTGTAATCAAAATTGGGGATAATAAATTTCTTATCAGTCTTAGGATAATAGAATACTTACAGTATGATGCACTTTTAGGTATGGATTGGTTATCCATGTATCGGGTTAGTATTGATTGTTTTAGTAAACGAGTTGTCTTTGATGTTCCTAATCTATCTGGGGTTGTAGTGTATCAAGGATACAATCCGAAAGGATTCACAACTCGAGGTCGAATTGCTACTCCTGGGAGAGGTAAAGATGTATGCAGGGGTTATGACATTAAATAAACCTGGTAAGAAGATTAAGATTGAGAAAATTCCTATGGTGTGTGAATTCCCATAAGTTTTTTCATATGAACTACCCGGACTTCCACCCCCACGATTAATTGATTTCATTATTGAGACTATACCTGGCATAAAACCTATATCGATTCCTCCTTACAGTATGACACCTAAGAAATTACAGAAGTTACAAGTTCAGATTGATGAGATGTTGCAAAAAGGATTCATTTGACTTAGCATGTCACCGTGGGGAGCACCTATCCTTTTTGTGAAGAAAAAAGATGGTAATCTGCGGATGTATATTGATTATAGGCAGTTGAATAGGGTGACTATCATGAATAAGTATCCATTGCCTAGAATTGATGATTTATTTGATCAGTTGAAGGGCTTTAAATGGTTTTCAAATATTGATTTGAGGTCTGGTTATCATTAGTTGAAAGTTAAAGATTCAAACATATCTTTAACAACCTTTACTAGCCGATATGGTCATTATGAGTTCTCACTAATTCCATTTGGGCTTACTAATGCTCCTACTATTTTCATGGATCTAATGCATAAGGTTTTCAAACCCTATCTGGATCATTTTGTCATAATATTCATTGATGATATTATGATCTACTCAAAAACTCAGGAAAAGCATTTGCATCACCTCAGAGTTACATTGCAGACTCTGAAGGATAATAGGTTGTATTCCAAACTTAGCAAATGCGAATTTTAGGACTCTGAGGTTAAATTTCTTGGACACGTGGTGAATGCTAAAGGTATTTCAGTCGATTCAACTACGGGTTAAGACAATTCAGAAATGGCCTACTCCTACCTTGGTGTCATATGTTCGTAGTTTTCTAGGGTTAGCGGGCTATTATAGGTGATTTGTTGAGGGATTCTCTCGGATCGCACTTCCTCTTACTCGACTAACACAGAAAGATGTTGACTTTGTTTGGTCTGATGAGTGCAAGAATGCCTTCGAGGAATTGAAGTATAGATTGACTACGACACTTGTTCTTACATTACCTGAATCAAGAAGGGAATTAATTGTGTATACTGATGCTTCCCATTCAAGCTTGGGTTGTGTGCTGATGCAGGATGGCAAAGTTGTAGCCTATGCTTCAAGGCAACTTAAGGTTCATGAAAAGAATTATCCAGTTCATGATTTTGAGCTTGCAGCAGTAGTGTTTGCTTTGAAAATATGGAGGCATAACTTATATGGTGAAAAGTTTATGGTATACTCAGATCATAAAAGATTGAAATATTTGTTTACATAGAGTGAACTTAATATGAGACAGCGTAGATGGTTAAAGTTCCTTTAAGATTATGATTTCAATCTGCAGTATCATCCAGACAAAGCAAATGTTGTTGTTATGCCTTGAGCAGGAGAAGAACTAGTAGAGAAACAGTAGCTACTACTCGAGTTTCTCAATTTCGACTTCTTGAGGAAGCTTCAGTGATGATGATTCATGAAAGTCAGCTGGTACATCATCAGTTGGAAACATTAATTCTAGCACTATTAGTCAATTTTATTGTGCTTAGGTTCGAGCGGAACCCGAGATCATTCAGAGGATTGTAGATTGCTAAAAAACTAATCAGGATTACATAGCACATCAAAGGTTAGCTTGTAGTATTGATCATCCTGATTAGTCAATGTGGCATAGATTTTCGAGCACAAAGTAGATTGAAATGAACATCGAGAGCAAGGAAATCAAGAGGCAAGGTTAAGGAAACATGATCAAGGTAAGTGGGACTCAATTTCTTTATTAATTATGCAACGTAACTAGTGTGGCGGCCCCAATTTCTGGGGTCGCCCCGTGCTAACAGTTACTTCTCCAGCTCATGCACCAGAAATAACTGCCACGTCATATCTCTATCCATCGTCTAAGAATCTTCAAATTAGAGCTATTTATCCATAAGCAACAGCGGAAGTCTTGTTTTAATAAAAGAAACATTATATAAAGTTATTTAATTCAATCTATAGTGGAAAACACGGCTATACTTGCATATAGGTGATCAACTATACCAATATATATACAAGTATGGAAGTGGTTGTAGTCTCTCATCCCAAAGTAATACAAAATATCAACATAATACACTAGCAACATACGTACTAGCAGGCTTCGGTGTAGGCAAGACAGATATAATCGCCAAAGATCTTCTTACCCCTGTTGATATTGGTATCTGCACTCAGTTATCACAAAAACCAGATAACGAGTCCAGTAAGTAAAATCCCAAGGAAAACCACCAGGCATTTCAATTTATGAACATAAATGGAAACCAATAAACAGTGTTAAATAATCATGCAATAATCAAGAAATAACGCAGTAACCGCTCAAAAGGAAATGCATGAATACCAACACCAAGAAAACAAGCTGGGTGTGCAATAAATACCGCCGATGAAGCTAGGATCGTGGCTCGAGTCATACCCTACTCCAAAGACCCCGCGATTGTATCCTAGTCACCAAATACATTTGAGAAGAAGAAACCCCACACACCCGAAAAAACCACCTAACGCTACTAGTTCCCATCACAATCGGATTTAGATTGACAAATAAATAAAGCTCAATGAATAGAATAAGAAAATGCAATAGTGGTGTTCAATTGGGTTTTACATACCTCAATCCGCGCTCACAATCCCAAAAATACCCCGGTCTGATCATCCACTAATTCCCCGACTTAATTTTTACTGTCTCGAGCTTCCTGGGTTTCATTTGTGAAGATTAATGGTCAATTAATGGGATTATGATGTTATTTAGGCTTATTTCTTCATTTTCCCAATTTTTAAGTTCCAGTGGACAATTAGCGCGCTAATGAGATCAATTAGCGCGCTAATTGATCTTTATCACTCTTCACTCGGCGTGATTAGCGCGCTAATTTCTCCAATTAGCGCGCTAATTGCTCGCTGTCCAGAAAATTTCCAAATTTAAATTTTTGACTTCAAACCACTCACAAACCCATAAATCCAATTTCCATCTTTTCATAACTCCTTAATCACCTCAATTACACCATTTAAACATGAATTTCCATAATCAAACACCAAAATCCAAAATTTACAAAAATTTTCATTTTCAAACCCTTTTTCAAAACTATTCCAAATTCTCTCAAACTTCCTCAACCATCAAAACAAAGGAATACCAAGCTCATAAACACTAAGTCTCAACAAAATACAGGATTTTATTTCCTCCAAATTCGAATTTCCTCAAATTTCAAACCCACAACAACATTTCACAAACAACCCAATTTTTTTGATAAATCCATACCTTGATCTTGTTGTTGTTGGTCTCAAATCCCTCTCCAATCTCCAGCTTTTGATCCTCCTCTTCTCCTTCTTCTCCCACCGATTCTCTCCTCTTCTCAATTTTCCTCTCTTCCTTTTCATTTGATCGGTCAACATGTATATATAATTGGTTCTTGATCAACTGTGTACACCCATCTCGAGAACAATCTTGTGGTTACCAACCACCCTGTGTCACCCAACTCACTAACACCTTATCTTAACACTGGTGACCTCAAACTGCCTTGTTGTGCATCTCGAGGAACATCCAACTTATGCCAATTTATCCAGCCACAACTATAGGACTTTACAATTCCAATTGATTTGGCCTATATAAATTACCAAATCTACTTAATAAATTCCCAAAATTTATAAATAGGGTCACACTAGTCTCCCAACCACTCGGCACCCGGTGCCCTACGTTCGGCACGCACCCCGAGGCGGTCCCACACCTAGTGCACCAAATATAATTTTATCCTAAGGTTATATTAAATTTTCATTAAATTAAATCCTCCACCTTAGTCATGCTTATTAATTTTATCTAATCAAACCCCAACGCCCGGCTTTACTACTTACGAACCCCCGCGTTGGCCTGACTCACGCCACGAAACCCCCGGCGCTCAACCTCGCCCGATATCAAGTTACACACATGTGATGTTTATATAAATAATAATAACTTCTCATCACAATAATAAACAAACAACATGCACAAATAACATAATACAAGCCTGGGTACTCATTTTCAAGTTAACCCAGCTATCCACGTAACGCCCAAATTATCCGTTAATCCTCGTGATTAACACTAATCATGACTTAATTAATTTGGGCCGTTACAACTAGTTAATATTAAAGCACATAGTATTAGAAACTGAGAATGAGGCAATGTACTGTGACTTAAACTATTTTGTATTGTTTTACAAATGAAAATAAAGGAAAATCAGGAAAAGGTTTGGCGAGACGAATAGGCATGGGGTTTGGAACTGTGGTGGAGTTATTTCCCATCACCACGCCCCTAATGACTTGAAAATTATCCCGATCAATACTTTCCATTTGAGTTGGCGACACATCACTTATAAATTATCAGCTGTCAGTGGTAATTCATGAGTGATGTGAGAGTGCGACTCTTTTATTTTAATGAAATAAAAATATAAGTAACAGTACAATTGCAAAAGACTTATAAAATTGCATCCATTTATATATTGTTTCTATTATTTTAATACCCACTTTAAATACGTGTTGGACTCATATTTATTATACATTTATCTTGTTATTTAGTTGATAATTGATGAATTATCCGAGAGTCACTTATTGAGCATGTAGGAGCTCACCCAACATTTCAATTTCATGTTCCCGATTTACTGCGGAGGAGAAAGGAAAGGAGAAACTTTAGGAGTTTCGAAGACTTCTCTTAATGTAATGATACTGAAGTATACATGTATACATTGTTTGACTATGTTGTATATATATATATATGGGTTTGGGTTGCGTTACTAATAGATAAAATTTTATATGATATAATTTTGATACAATGTATAATATTATTAGAAAAGTTTTAAATTTTCACTATTTTTAAATTAAGTTTTACTCGATATATGCAATATACAAATTGTTATCAAGTGAAAGGAAAAAGGTTGTTGGTTGTAGTTATGCTTGATCTGGTGTGTCTGGACTTAATTAGAGTTACAGGTCTAACATCCTCTATTTAGGATAAGGGTTGTTACACTCAAGATACTCCATTCACATTATATTAGCAACTTCACATATTATATTTGTAGTTAATCAAAAAGGTGTGTCAACAACAATATCTGTAGGGGGGAGGGGGTGTGGGCGACATAAAAATATATGGGTATATAAGGGGGTTGAGATGGGTAGGGGATGACGACCCACCCTGGCCTCCCCTCTTGATTCGCCACTGAGTCACACCATGTGACATGGAGTCTGGGCTCATATATTTAATAGTTATATGTGTGTGCTTCAAGATACACACCCCACATGTTATATACCAAAAGTTGGCACACCTCAAACTCACATCTATTTTCAAGTAAGGCATGCACGCCATGTCACCGAATGTGACTTTAAATGTGACTTTGTAATGTCATTATAACATTTTCTAAAGGCTTTGTAGTGTCATTGGGCTTTGTAGTGTCGTTGTAGCATTTTCCAAATGCTAATTATTAACTAATGCTTCATAGCCTTCATTTGTTCATTTGGATAACTTGTCGGAAAGCTAATATCTGATCTGTACTGTTGAGTAATATAATTCTTAAGCCTAATTTAATAAATTTTTGAAAGTTTGGTATAGGCTTACCACAAAAACCATAATAAATAAGGTTCAGTATCAGAATTTAAGGTTGGTTGGCAATGGAATGAAGCTACTCATGTAATAATGGCACATCTCTAATTATGGATTGAATGTCGAGCAAAAAAAAAAAAAAAAAAAAAAAACCCTCAATTTTGATGATGACATAGATACTCATTGTCTATTTTTAATGGACATTCAAATTGACATCCATACTAGATAATAAGATTTTTTAAAAATACCTACTTGTTTTATTTAGACTTTATTTTTACATTTAATTAATAAAATTATAAAAAGAAGTGTCACCTCATCAATTGAGTTTCAATTCACATCAACCATTAAAGACTTATTTTGAAATTCAATGTCAATTTGAACCACATGAAATTAACATCTTCTTTACATTAAAAATTCACGTCCACAATCCACATTTATCACCGAAGATGCTCTAAATGTTGGAATCAACATTCTCATGAGATTTTTGGTTGTACAAGGTAATCTTATTATTGGATGAAATACAAATAAACCTTTCTTTTAGGGACCAGATATTCGAACCACATTTTTTTGTTAAACATACCCTTTTACATCTTGTACTCCACTTTAAAATTTACCTTCCAACCTTAAATCCCAAGAATGCCCTTACCCTCACCCCTCAATCCTCTTATTTTTCTCGATTTTAACTATTGTATAGTAAAAAATTAAAATGCAAAAATATCTCATACCCTATCATTGAGCTACCAACTACATTGAACCGACAACACATTTGTACATAATTAAATTGAAATAATAACAAGATTAATTAAACTCAATTGTTTGGTATGAGATTTCAAAATAAGAGATCATGAGTTCAAGACTAAGTGCAAAAGTTATTTCTTTCGTATAAAAAAAATAATAAGAAAGAAGAAGATTAAAAGAGATCAATGAAAATCACTTGTTAAAATGAAATATCTGGAGAGGTAGCAGGTTCAAGGCCTAAATAAAGGGCACAAAGGATATTTCACGCTAAAAGAGGTACTTTTGCGCCGATATCCATATCGCCGACAAACAAACACCGAAACTCACATTTAGAGATTCCAAACGAAAAAAAAAAAAGGCGCAAATTCAAAACCCTAAAAACAGAAACAAAAAACAGAACCAAAACAAAAACCAAAATCGATCAATCCACCACTCAATCAATGAAATTAAACAAACCACAATCTGTTCGAGATAAGAACAACAACGACAGTGAGTTACACGAACGATCGATCGTCTCGTTTGGAAACCAACAACAAACCCTAAATACATGTGCTCTTCTTCTTCAATCTATCAATCTATGTAGCAAGTAAAGGCAAGTAAAGATGAGAAAACCAGAGAGAGCGAGAGAGCTTTCCGCGGTCGGTCAGTCGGCGATCGCCTCATTTGGCGAGCATCTGCTGCGCCTGATTGCTCTCCTGCTGTTGTTGGTAGTTCAACGGCCTCCTGAACAGCATTATGTGCGGCTCCGGGCGGTGGATCGCGTAGTGCACCCATCCGCGGCTCTGCTGGACCCCAATCGCTCTCCATTCGTTCTAAAACAACAACAACACCGAAATCAAAATCCACAACAGAAGTCCAACAACCCAAAACCCTAAGTCGCCGACTCACCTCCGAGAGGAGACGATTCTTCGGGAGCAACTTGGCCACTTCAGGAGGAAGAACGACGTGCCTGCGCCGAAAAACACAAAAACATGAGCGATTTCGACGGATTCACTCGCGATCTTCGACAACGAGTCGACGAAGCCGCGAAACCCTACCTGTACTCGTACGCGTCGTCGAAGTACTTCTCGGAGTACTGGATCTGCCCCATTCGTTCCAAATTGGGTCGCAAACGCCGAATTCGAGACTGGAAGAGTGAGATTTCGAAGCCTTTCGGTACGATCTGCAACGAAAGAGACAGAGATTAAGCGATTTTATGAAACCCTAACGAAGAACACAAGAGAAGAGAGAAGAGAGAGCGAGAGAGGACAACGCACAGTGAAGATTCTCCTTTGTCGTCGCGCATGCTCGGACGAAATGAGAAGAGGTTTTAAAAGAAAGTGAGAAGTGAGATGAGAAGGACACGTGTGTGGATCCGGTGTGGTGGCGGTGGTGGTGTGGGTGGGGATAGGGAACGATCGTGACCGTTGGATGGTGTGGAGAAGTTGATGTGATGGAGATCAACGGATGAGAGTCGTGGAAGGTGGGAGCGGTTTGATTTTGGGAAGAATGGATGTGATGGTTTTGGGTTTCAAATTTTGAATCTCCCGCTCTTTGATGGAGGACATCAACGGCTACAAAGATTCATTTGGTCGGCCCACCGCCAACCAACCAAAATGGAGGACATGAATCACTTACTTTACATGAAAATAATGTTGAACTGCAACAACATACTTTCCAGCCACCCAAATCGGAAAGTAATTTACGTTCGAAGATAAATAAATAAGTTTGCCCATGAATTGACAAGGTTTTTGCAACCTTATGAGTATGAGACAACATGATTTTTATCTCCTAATGTAATCTAAACTATCGAACAAGAGGCATTAGCGATCTAAATTAATGAATGTTCTTATTCTTCTTCAAAAAAAAAAATTAATTAATTAATTAAAGGTCCCTACTATTAGGGTAACCTTAATAGGGCACTCAGATTGAACATGCACTTGAACAAGCCCTTTAGATGTGCCTTGAGATACATGCACGCACTGATGTCCAAAAATTAACAAATTATGTGGATGCCTTATCGAAGTTGTGCTAATATTTTACAACTTCAAACTAGTCACCTAATCAAGACTTGCTTAACTAGAGTCGTCTACCCCATCATCTATTGAGAGCAAGAAAAGACGAGAAAGGGACATCAATTCTCAATCAACAACAATAAAAGCATCAATCTTAAATTACTTGGGGGTAAACAGAACAATTCTCAACCATAAACCATAATAGTTGTCTCAATCCTCAATGTTATAATCTTGACTTAGAGATGCTTTGACGTGGTAAGAGATTTTACTTCACTGAGCCAACAACAACAAGGCTCAATATCAAATTATCAGGTTGATCTGAATAATTCAAATGAATCAATGGTCATCATAAAGACAAATTCGAACTTCAATGATAGATGTGGACATGAGATTCAAAATCTTATTATCAGATAAACCTCCATATCCAGAAGAGGAAAAGCGGCAAAACATGTATTAGAAGTTTAGAACAAGTTACTATCTAGCTTCAAACAAGGAAAAAAAAAAGAGAATTTAATTGAGTTTCTAATACTTTCATTGCAAGCCTTGTAATAATGTCATATATAATGGCTTTGGAATAATCTTATAATAATGTCATGTATAATGACTTTTGACTAAAAAATGGATACCATTAAAAACTGTCAACATATCGTAGATCTACTTTTGGTTGAGGTAAGCTAAAATCAACAAAAAGATTTGGATGAGTACACCCAAAAAAAAAAAAAAAAAGCCCTCCCTGCAAACCACAAAAACACAAAATCTGAAGACTGACTGCCTAGTCCTAAAATCAGATGAAAAAACAAATAACTGGTAAACAACTTGCAAACTGTGTTCTCAATTTTGTACGTAAATATACCAACAAATTAAAGTTATCCCTTCTTTAGTTTCTATAGTCAGAACAATTTACGGGGAGCCGAAACTGACCTTTTCTTTCATCTGTGCATGATCCGTACTGATCGATTTCTGCACAATCTTGAGCAAACGACATTGGCTCTGCAATTATACTTTGAAGGTCCTCCACTTCTTGCAATGTACCGTATCAGATTTGAGCCATTTATCTCTTAATGATACGACATTTAGGGACGACCAACTCTAACATGGAGTCCCCTGGAATGAAATCAACTGGAAGTTCTCTGTACTTGCTCAGCTACGACGACAGAAGTTCAAACAAGAATTTTAACCATGCCGTTACTACCTCACGAAAAGAAAACACAGGAAAACACTGAAATAATTTCCAAGTAGGTCTACTCGATCTTCATTCATCTTCTGGAAAGTAAATTTGGTTGTCTTGGTCCATATAGATTCAGCCCCCTCAGGTGCCGGTAGCACAAGAGCAATCACTTTCAGGAATGCAACCAACCTCAGAATGCAAGAAAACTGCGATTGGGAGTAACCCTGTCAAGGGAACTATATGGTCAGAATACTGAAAAAGATCATTCAGGGGTGGGTCCCAGCCAAATATCAAAATAGCGCGATACAGATACATACTGTGACTGAAAAAAATTACAGTCCGGCATAGAAAAGTGCTACACCTCAACCCAAAATCCTAAACCTCACAATTACGAAAGAGTCGCGCTATGTGTACTTCAGGATCCTCTCAAGGCACCCCGGGACTTTTACCAAAATACCCTTTTGTTTGAAACACGAGCACCACACCACCAAATCGAATGAAGCCCTTCTTTTCTCCCTTACATCGCGACATTAAGGCCTTAATATACCAAATGACAAATCCTCTCATTTTCTTGCTCGTTTAATAGGGGTGGGCAGCGGTTTTCAAAAAACCGCCCAAACCGCTCAAACCGACCAAACCGCACGGTTTGGTTTGATTTTTGAAGCTCGCGGTTGGTCGCGGTTTGAAAAACGACCAAATCCGCGATTCGCGGTTTGGTCGCGTTATGTTTTGAGAAAACCTTCGGATCCTCTCAAGGCACTTTTGGTAACTTTTACCAAAATACCACAAATTCGTTTGAAATACAAACCAAACCGAGGGCATTTTGCCATTTTGGCTTGTCTTTTTTTCACCAAATCAAATGTAACCTTGTTTTCTACCATCCATCACGACATTAAGGCTTTAATATACCAAATGACAAATCCTCTCATTTTCTTGCTCATTTAAGGTAGATTTGTTGTTTTTATGGTTGGGCATTGTGTTTAACTTCAATCAAGTACGGGGGTTGTATTCTTTTGATCTCGACATTCATTGTTGGTACCATTGTGTAAGCGTGATATATCAACTAGGGGTGGGCACGGGTTTTGATCTCGAACATTCATTGTTGATACCATTGTGTAAGCGTCGACTAATATCAACCGATATTTAAGTGAGAAGGACCCTTAGACCACGTGGTCATGTATCACTAAGACTACTAGTTTGGTCTCGGTGACTGTATCTAAGTGAGAAGGACCCTTAGACTACGTGGTCATAAAGCTAGTATGTCTCGGTTTACTATCTATGTCTCGAAACCAAGGTGTAATAAAAAGCTACGTTTGGGATTAAACTTGGTTAGTAATAACCCACACCTTTTAGTTAGTTATCGGTTGTAAGTAACCGAGACACTACAAAATGTCTCAATCCTTGTGTGACCGATAAATTCACGTCCATGGTTCATCTTTAAAAATGAAAAAAAAAATCCACAAAAAACCATGAAAATTAACATTGTCGTGTGCAACGTCCGCCTCCCACTCATTTTCTTCAACCATTAAACTCTAAAAACTCCTTAAAACTCGTTGAATCTCCGAGTGACGACAGATCGTCAAACGTGATTAACAAAGGCTAGTGCGCACTCTTTGATCAACAAACGCGATGTCGAGCCAACGACGGATTGACTTGACTTCGTAGAAAAATCGAGTTTTTGAGAGTGGGGTTCCCTAAGAGGGCATTTGAATGGGCAAGTGAATCGTTGGGTTGAGAGGACATTTTTGTCAATTGACTATAAAATCAGTTTTAATTAAAAATGGTGAGGTGCACATAGTGCGACTCTTTAGGAAAAGATTGTAATAGGAAAGAGAATAATTAATAGACTAGGCTAAGCAAAGGTGATACCAATGCATAATTTTTTTTGCCATTTAATAAGGAAAAGAATGATGGCATTGTGAAATTTCTTGTAGAGGGACTGACCGAGGATAAACCTTGACCAGCACATGCTAAAGTAATAATGATGATACCTCAGAAGGGAGGGAAGAAGGGTGAGGACTCTGAAGGATCAGCATAACAGCCTCACCTTTCCCCGATTTTCAACGCTTGTTGCAACTAAAGGAAGTTCAGCAACTTCCTGTCCAAAGACTCGTAATAGTACTGCTGATACAACAGACGAGCCACAAGTAGCAACAGAACACATGATTAAATGAACGTACATTGACCCAATAACAGTTGCAAACTTAACCAATATAAATATATACTTACTTCACAGACAATATTGCACAATACATTCCTTCGAAGTCTTGATCCCTAATTAAAACAATCAATAATAAGTTAATTCTGTTGAGGACACAATATAATAATAGACTGAAAGAACAAATATGAAGGTTAGGTTTATATTGCTCACTCATAGACCATGGAGGGAATAAGATCACGGCCCGATTTTACATCATTTATTAGGTCAAAGCAGTCCTGAGAAGCAACAAATGTCAAAGAAGGATGAAAAAATTCAATTAAATGCACGGAAAACACTGCTCGCCAAAGCTTTGTGCGTTTATTCTCGTGCAAAAAAAGGACTCTTAAGCCAAAATGTAAATATAGAAGTTAAAAATCGTATAACCAAATGTAGTAGTTGATTAGTGTGATGACAAAAAGATTTGAGATTATCATACAATATAGCAAAAGATTATTAGTTTCAAAAAAAATGACAGTACCAAGAAGTTACTGCAACAATTTCTTGAAAATAAAAACATAAAGAATAAAATTAACTCCTCTTCCCAGAAGAAGAAGAAGAAGAAAAAAAAAAAAAAAGCGTACAACCTCAAAATAAAAATTATCCACCTCATGTATTTTCAGGAAACAACTTGAAGAAATGGTATTAACAAAGAAGTGCCTTTTTCTCCAATCCCAGGGGGAGAGATTTTTTTTGATGATAGGGCTGTGGGTCTTTAAATCATATATAACTTAAATATATATATATATATATATATATATATATATATATATATATATATATATATATATATATATATATATATACACATATGAAAATGGACGTGCATTCTTTAAATCCCATCCATTCTTTTGAAAATGGACGTCATCAAGATTGAAATTAGTATGACTTTTCTCATCCATTCATATAACTTAAATATGTTGTTACAAGTGACTAGTTCCTCAATATCTTGTTAAATGCAAGTGATAATTCAAGAAATATGAACACCATCATTAGATAACTCCACCTATGTACAACATTATATGCACTATAGAGTCGGTGCGCATATCGGTGACGTTATTGTTGCTGTAATTAAAGAAGCAGTACCCAATATGCCTCTACAAAGATCAGAAGTGATCAGAGCTGTAATTGTACGTACATGTAAAGAACTCAAACGTGACAACGGTATGATAATGATAATACAATATGATGATAATGCAGCAGTTGTTATTGATCAAGAAGGAAATCCAAAAGGAACTCGGGTTTTTGGTGCGATCGCTCGGGAAGAATTGATTGCCAAAAGGCAAGGTTTTGGGACGTCGTGGGTTCTACTCACGTTAAAGTAAAAAAAAACTAAAAAAAACATATTTGTCAATGAACAAAGATATTTGATATTTGCAATTTTATGTAGTTTTTAAAAATGACTTATAAATAACATCAATCCAAAAATCATTTGGGGTCGGCTACATAAATCAAACTCTTCCATTGCGCTTGATTTAGCGCAATCGATGGTGTGCTTCCCAAATCATTTAGATCCCTCCTAATTAATGTGTCTCAAGTTAACTTCGGTCTAACCTTACCCCATTGAATTTCTTCAGTTTCTATTGAGTCTTTTACTGGGGGCATTTCTAGGCCATCTTTGGAGGTGTCCAAACCACCGCAATTGTCCTTCCCTAATCTTTGCATTAATTGATGTTGCTCCACTTTTCTTTGTATTCTAATTTATAAATAGAAGTAAAAAATATATGACTAAAACTTCGACACCTTAAGAGAATAGAAGGGATGCCACCACTTAAACCCTAATTTTTTTCCTCTGATTCTCTTGTGAACCTTGATCTTGAACCACCGCCAATATTCTCTTTAGATCGGTGTTGGTTCCAAATACATCATTTTTCACTCTATTCAATATAAACTACAAATTTGTTTAGGTCTATGAAGATTGGTTTCATTTTTGTTGTTGTGCATCCCTCTCAACGATTGTTCGTGGATTTTGTACGATAACTGTGTTGGTCTTTTCTTTAGTTTTTCTATTTGATAGTTATTTTGTCTTCTCTTGCAAGAAGTTTTGCATTGTCTTCCCTTATTGGAAGTATTAGATTTTCTTCCCTTTTGGAAATTTTGATTTTCGTGATGTGGTTCTAGTGATGTTTGTGTACTCTCATGTGTTCTCGATGTTTGTACAGAGGAATCCCTGATTGTCACACTGTTTTAATTTTACAAAAGCATTCACAGCTAAATGGATGGCGGTTCTTCTGAACAAATAGGATTAGCTAATCAAGGTACTTTTATTAAGGCAATTGATTCTATGTGTGGTCCTGTATCGAGCAATTGATGATTAATGAAATTTCAATTGTACTACAAAAAAGGTAAAAAATATTTACAATGTATTGCCATGTCTAAGAACCCTTGTCCAAAATTTAAACACTTTTTGCGAGTCTCAGAATCCTCAAAATTAAGAAATTGTCAAGTCCGACATCTAGACATATACATGTATCCAACATCCCTACTCGAGTCCGGGTAACATAATTGCTAGTGAAAGTATGTATCTAGATGTAGAATTTAGCTACACTCTAATTTAATCGGTACAAGGACTTTAGCTAAAAGTGTCCAAGATTTTGGAGAGCTGACAGCCTAGCACAACCATTTTCCTTTACTCAAACTTTAGCTAAAGTGTCCAAAATTGGATCGGTTACTTTAATTAATTCCACAATTTTGTCACATACCTCCCTCCATGTCTCTCATTTTCGGGTTATAACCAAACAAGAACACAAAAGGCGCATACAAACAATCTTGGCAGCGAGGATTATTTAAATAGAATGAAATGATTCAATGGAGAGAGCAATGGGTCGATGATGGGAAGAAAAAAAAAAAAGACAAAAAGGAATTTGTAAGTGAGAGGTTAGTAAAGAATTTTTTTTTTTTTTTTTGAAGAGAAAAATTAGTTCCACCTTAGTGCATGATTTGAATTTATTCTCCAATTTAAACTAATGAGTTTTTTTTTAACATCTCAATCCATCCGTGAGTTACACTTTTTGCTTCTTTTTTTTTTTTTTTCGATACAACACTTTTTGTTTATGGGGTTTTCTTGATTACTATTTTTTTTTTTTTTTTTTTTTTTTTCTTTGAAGATTTGATACCCATGTTTTAAAATTGTAAAGGGAAAAAGTTAACAATTTCAACAAATAGTCGGCATGCAAGGAAACTGTACATAAATAAGAAAATGGAAGATCAAACTAAAGAGAATATACGAGAGCAATGATCAGAAATTGAAACATGAAGAAGCGAAGATAAAGGTGCTACATGAATTTTGTTTAATTTTTCTAGGAGAACAATGAGTTTTCAAGGGCGTTGATAGTGAACATTATTTTTTTTACATTGATTCTTGGGCACCCCTACATGCTTGGGCCCCACTTTGAAAACACTGCACTAAATCGATCTCAATGGAAGAGTTTGATCCATGTAGCCAACCTCAACTAAATTTCGGATTGAGACCATGTTGTCGTTTGTTGTTGTTTGTTTCATACTAGCAGCAAATTTGATACAAACATGCACGCATATGCGGATGCCTACCTGGTGACAATGAATGAGTGTGGAGGGACAAAATACTAATTTGCAAAAATCGTCAGATCTACACTCCACTCCACAGCAGTAGAAATTAAGGATGAGCATCACATTACATGAAAATAGGCACAAATTAAACAGAATTGAAAAATGAGAAGTGCATGGACCTGCAGAGGACACATCCTCCAACTTCAACTTCAGACTCATCAGCAGTTTCAAGGCGTATGCGTCTTTTCGGGAGCCTGCATGCGCCAAAACAACAACAAAGTATGTATGAGAGAAATTTCAAGAGACAGATTAAAGATTTCTTGAAACCCTACCTGTACTCGTGCCCCATGTGTTCCGAATTGGATTGGATCAACAATCTGCAATCAAAGCGAAATAGATTAAATGATTTCTTGAACCCCTAACGAACTACTCTTAGAAATAGAGAGAGGGTACATAGAACAAGCAAGTATCGAAAATTCGACTTCTTCGCCTTCTCGTATAGAATTTTTGGGAAATAAATTTAGAAATTCTATAATATATATTATTATTTACGCCTAAAATATACCCCAAAATTAGAAAAATCTTTTAAATCCATCTATGTCAAGAGGCAAAATTTGTATATATATATATATCTACCTAAAGTATTATTAAGTTTTTTTTTCCAGAAAAGTATTATATAGTGCTAAAAGAAAAGGATTGAGATTTTTTTTTTTTTTTGAAGAAAAATAGAAATTTCATTAATCATAAATGGTGCGGTACAGGATCAGACATAGAATCAAAAAGTACATTGATTCACAACTTCTATTTGTTCAAAAGCACTGTCATTACTTTGGCTGTGAATGCGATTGTGAAATTAAAATAATTTGACAATCATGAACCGCTCTCTACAACGTTGAAAAACATTACAATACACAAACACCTGCTAGAACCACATAACAATAACAAAACTTCCTAAAAGAAAATCTAAAACTTCCCAATAAAGAGAAGACAAAATCAAGATCTCCAACAAAGAGAAGAAAAAATACCTAATTATAAAACTAAAAATAAAGATCAACCTAATCGCCGTACAAATTCAAAAACGAGTATTGAGGAAGAAATGCCGCACAAGAAAATTCATTCTTCACATATCTGAAAGGATCTTCACTTTATTAGCATACATAAAACATGAAGAAATGAAAATTGAAATCACAATCAATCAAAAGAGAAGATCGACTTTGATTCAAAAACTTGATTCAAGAGAGAAAACTCAAAAAAGAAATTTTAGGTTAAAGCAGCCGCCACAAGTAAAATGTTTATCAAGCAAATTTAAATGCTTTTTACACTTTGTAAGATTTAGTCAACTAATTATAGATAAACATTACCTGCCCCTTAGGATGTGTTTACTTCCAATTGAAACCAATTAACTTTCAGTGCTGGCAAGGATTCCTTTTTTAATATAAGAAATCGATTTACTTCAACACACTTGAATCCAATATAAGTCAAACCTCAACCTTATCTTTGGCAAGTGCTGCCTGGTCCATCTCACTCCATATACTTCACTTGGCAAACAACAAATAAGCCCCAATAAAAAAAATTAGAAAGAGTTCATTTAATCATGAAATTGAATTCGAAATTCATCTATAGATGTGGTCATAAGATTCCAAATCTTATAATCAGATAAACCTTCATTTCCAGAAGAGGAAAAGCTGCAAAACAGGGATTAGAACAAGTTAATTCAACCAAGGAAAAAATGGAGAATTTAATTGAGTTTCTAATACTTTCATTGCAAGCCTTACAATAATTTCAAATATAATGGCTTTTGAATAAAAAAAAAGATACCATTCAAAAACTGTCTAGATATTCTAACATCCACTATTAGTTGATTTTAAAATCAACAAAAAAAGATGGATGAAGCCATTCCCCACAAACCACAAAATCTGCTGCCTGCCTGCCTGGTCCTAAAACAAGGTAAAAAAATAAACAAGAACTGCTAAACAACTTTGAAAACTGTTCTCAATTTTGTATGTAAATCTACAAACAAAAGCTATCCCTTCTTCTTTAATTTTCTTTTTGATAACCTTGGGGGTATCCAGGCCCACCCCGACTAATCCCTTCTTCTTTAGTTTGTGTCGTCAGAACAATCTAAGGGACCGGAACTGGGCCTTTTCTTTCATTTGTACATGATCCATACTTAACGCTTCCTGTACAATCTTGAGCAAATGGCATTGGCTCCGCAATTATACTTAAAAGATCCACGACTTCTTGCAATATACCATTTCAGCTTTGGGTCGTCGATTTTTTAATGATCCGACATCTAGGGACTGCCTTCTGTAACATGGAAGTCCCATGGAATGACATCAACTGGAAGTCCTTTCTGTACTTGCTCAGCTGCAACAACAGAAGTCAAAACAATAATTTTAATTTTAACCATGCTGTTACTACCACACCAAAGGACAACACTGAAATAATTGCCAGTAGGTCTACTCACTTGTTCTTCATCCACCTTCTGGAAAGTAAATTTAGTTGTCCATATGGATTCAGCCTCCTCAGCAGCCGGTAGCACAAGAGTGGTTACATTCAGGAATGCAAGCAACCTCTCAATGCAAGAAAACAACGATTGGAAGTAACCCTGTTAGTGGAATTAAATAGTAAGACTACTGGAAAAGAGAATTCAGGTGGTTCCAATCAAAGATCAAAACAGCATGACACAGATGCAAAAATTTCAGTCAGGCATATCGAAGTGCTATCACAATTACCAAAAGCATTTAATAGGAATGAGAATGAATAAAAGATTAAGCTTACCAAAGCTGATACCAATGCATAAAAACTTTTTTGTCATTTAATAAGAAAAAAATGATGGTATTGTTAAATTTCTTGTAGATGGGACTGACCAAGAATAAAACTTTGATCAGTACATGCTAAAGTAATAATGACGATGCACTAGAAGGGAGGGAAGAAGGGCAAGGACTCTGAAGGAGCAGCATAACAGCCTTACCTTTCCCTGATTGTCAGCACTTGTTGCAACTAAAGGAAGTTCTGCAACTTCGACTCCAAAGACTCGGAGTAGTCCTGCCGATACAACAGTCGAGCTACAAGTAGCAACAGAGCACATGATTAAATGAATGTGCATTGACAAAATAACAGTTGCAACCTTAACCAATATAAATATAAACTTACTTCATGGTCAATATTGCACAATACATTCCTTCAAAGTCTTGGTCCCTAATACTCCTTCTGTAAAAATCAATTTAAACAATCAACATAAGTTAATTCTGTTAAGGAAACGATATAATAACACACTAAAAAAAACATATATAAAGGTCAGGTTTATCTTGCTCACCCATAGACCATGGCAGGAATAAGATCACGGCCTGTGGTTGCATCATTTATTGGGTCAAAACGATCCTGAGAAGCACAAAAGTAAAAGGACAAATAAATTGAATTAAATGCACAGAAAACACTGCTCACCAAAGATTTACTTAGGTGTTTTATTCTCATGCAAAAAAAAAGATACTAAAGCCAACATGGAAATAAGGTAAAAGCAATACAATCGAGAGTAAGAAGTCAATTCATATGATGACAAAAAGATTTAGAGATTAGTATAAATATAACAAAAATTATCAGTTGCAAAAACAAGTGAGCATCAAAAATTACTGGAAAAAATTCTAGAAATAAAAACATAAAGAATAAAATTAACTCCTCTCCCCAAAAAAAAGCTGTACGGCCTCAACGTAAAAGTTATCCGCCCTCGTGTTTCAGGAAAAGAGTTGAAGGAAATAGTAACAAAGAAGTAGATTCTTTAAATCTCATCCATTCTTTTGAAAGTGCACGTCATCAAGAGTGAAACTAGTATATATATATATACACATATATATATATATATTTCTCATTTATTCAAATAACTTAAAATATGTTGTTACAAGTGAAAATTCCTCAATATGTTGTTAAATGCAAGTGATAATTCAAGAAATGTGAACACCATTATTAGATAAATAACACTACCTAATATTTAAATACAGTGACTTTGACAAACACATCCTATATTATGATTTGAAATTTCAGAAAATTTTCCAAGTGATTATTATAAGAGAATTGCACAATTCCTGCAACAATCTTAAGTTGAAGAATTAACAATAGACAATTTTTTTTTGATTTCTCAGTGGACTTCCCTACAAGTGTTCCTATGTTTCATGTCCTTAAACGAATTTTTCTTCCTTTTGTATTTGTTTTCCTTTTCTATTTCTATTTTGTCTAAATCATCTAGTTTCATTATCTATGATTTTGTTTTTGTTTTTGTGTTCGTTTTGTTTTGGTTTTGGTTTTGGTTTTGTACTAGCTTCTTTATCCACACCCGTCCTTTTGTGGGAACCCTTGCTCATTTATCTTCACAACCAGGAAGAGATGTGAAACATGGTAGTGGAATGAGGATGTCCAAGGTGAAATTAGGGGACATAAAAACGATGGAGTAGTAAAATTAGGGGCCATAGAAGTTTCTAAGGTGAAACACTTTATATATCTAGATCAATCATACAAAATTATGACAATATTGAAATGATGTTACACATAGAATTCAAGCTGGATGGAAGAAATGGAGTGCAATAGGTGTGATTTGTGATAGAAATATCCCTACCAATTAGGCCAGCTATGCTCTATGGAGTGAATGTTGGGCGGTAAAGCAACAACAATTACATAAAATGCACGTCGCAGAAATGATGATGCTTAGATGGATGTGTGGTAAACTCGTAAAGATAGAATAAGAAACACAAAAATTCAAAGAAATGTAGGAGTAGCACCAATTGACACAAAGATTAGGGAAGGGCGATTACGGTGGTTTAGACACCTGCAAAGACGGCCTACAAATGCTGCCACTAGAAAACTTGACTCAATAGAAACTGACAAAATTTGCAAGATAGGGGTAGACCGAAGTTAAATTGGATGCGTTAATTAGGAGGGACTTGAATGATTTGGAATGCTCACCATCAATTGCACAAAATCGAGCACAATGGAAGATTTTTATCCATGTAGCAAACCCCAATTAATTTGAAATTGAGGCTATGTTGTTGTATTTCTCATTAGACAATTTTAAATCAAAACATCCATAAAACCAAAATTATTCCATCGATTTGAATGCACATGCAAAGAGAACAAAAAGTCATTCCAAAAAGAAAGAACAAAAAGTTTTCATAAAATAGTATTTAGACAAAAAAAATGCAACCCAGGCTATCCAGCTAATGCCAGCTAATGCGAAGGAACCAAAAAACAAGCAACTAGCAAAAACGTAACAGCCAATAAAAATCATGAAAAAAAAAAAAAATGAAGCACTTGAAAGATTTTTTTTAAGGTTGAAGCACTTAAAAGAGTTACATTCAATATATTCAGCTATACTCCCCAAATAGTATATTTCTGATATACTTTCTTAGGTTAAGTCCAGACGAGTTGTATATTTTAGTGCACCAAGAAATAATGTGTGTGAGCAATTGATCAATTACTTGTGACTTAAAATGATGACATCACATTCCCTGAAATCAAATAGAAGCATCACTATACAAGAAATTATACAATGAATTTCAAGAATGCCACCAATGAGCTTCAAACAAATACACAACAAAAAGTCAAAAAGAGCTTGAAAGATGTTTGTGCACCTTTTCTTTTCTTTTTTTTTTCTTTTTCTTTGCTTGAGTGTAATTAATTGAAACAAAAGCTCAATGATATTTGACAAATACAAAATTAATTTACCAAGAACAAGGTTGCGTACTTGAGCGCTTTCAATGATATTTAACTTAAATTTGTCTAGATTAGTTCTAAAAAGAAAAAACTTAAATTTGTCCAGATTTTTATCGACTACCCTCCTCAACAAAGCCTCAATCCCAAATTAGTTGGGATCGGCTACAAGGATCAAAATCTTTAACTCCTATTGATTCATTGCCCTCGATGGTGTGCTTTCAAAATCCTTAAAATCCTTGTTGATCAATGCATTCCAAGTTATCTTCGGTATGCCCCTACACCATCGAATTTCTTCATTTTCTACTATCAAATTTTCTAACCATGGTCTACTATTTACTACTTATATCAAGATAAAATTCCTTCTAAAATAATTATTACCTACATCTCACATAATAAGTAGCACATAGAACTTTGAGGCACTTTCCCAAAATGGAAATTGGAAATAAATTATCCGATGTGCAAGAAGTTGGCCCAAACACTAGAGATCACAAAATATCAAAATATGCTTCACCAATGAATATCTAAAGAGATGTAGCAAGGGATTCACTAAATCTTTGTTGCACCGAAACTAATAATTTCCTTGGTTTGTTTAGTCCATGAATTTCCAATGGAAGAATAATACATATTTCTTTATTGGCGTTTTCTCTCAAAAAACAAACAAACTAGCTTTCTTCCAAAAAGAACTCTCAAATTTTCAATAACCAAAATTCAACAAACAACCACTAAACTCAATGAGTTGGTGCCTCTAGGCCTACCCAAAAAAAAAAAAAAGCAATTCTAAAGCACATTTAACTCCTACTTATATAAGAGCTCAAAATTTTAATCAATCACACATACCAATTTCCTACTTTCCTAAATTAATAAAATTCCTATCTATACTCCTAGACCCAAAAAAGATAAAAGATAAAATATAAAATATAAAAATTGGACTAGGGAAATACTAGAGTAACCCACTTTTGACACCTACATTTATCACCTAGTTGTTTTGTTCTTTAAATACACTTCAAAATATGTGCACACACATCTCAATGCTAAATTCAAAGGCCCACAATAACTAGGTGTCAAATGTAGGTGTAAAAAATGGGTCAACCAATCATTTTCCATGACACTAATTGTTTTTAACATCACTATCATTATCTCTTGCCCTTAACTTTTAGTCCCTTTTGCCTGGCTAACAATCGGCAACAATAAACTATCAAAGCTTGGTTATGATTTGTTCAAAGAAACAAATACGACATGTTCAAGTTTCGTGATCAAGAGATTGAAGGTTATTTTGAAACCTTAAAAAGAATCATCAATGTGTGATTTTGGCCAAAATACCAAAGTGTTCCATCCCAAACTTTACTTTTGTCCTAACAATGACCTCCACGATGTAGATGTCAACCTCACTATCACGAACGGTTGACTCGATATTTTTTCATCCTCTTTGCCAAACTTAGGGTAAAGGCAATGGTTGTAAGGCGCGCCTAGCAATTCCTAAGGCGGGCGGTGGGTGCATTTGAACATATTTAAGGTCTTTAGGGAGGTTTTAGTAAATGTTTTAAGAGTATAGGAGCCTTAAATAATTATATATATATAAAACGTAAACCCTAATAGAATACCCATTCTCTATCCCATCAACCTTATCCACTCCACCCCAACCCTTCCAATTTCGGATCTTAGCCCTCCGGTGAGCGACTTCCAACGAGGTTCCGTCCAACAAAGTTCCAACGAGTCTTGAAAGGTAAATTTTCACTTCCGACACCTCCTCCGGCTTCCGACAACTAACACCGACCCACTTTTGAGGTCACAGAGGCCAATTATTCATCGTCTTCACAAAGGAGACAATGAATAGTATTACTGTACACCATGAACAGTAATTAGCTAGTTACTTGTTTGAACTTATTAGGTGACAATTGAATGCAATATTACTTATTAAAACTTGATGACAATTCAATGCATATTTTGTACTAAAGAATTGAACATTGAACTTGGATGTTTTTTGGAAATTTTTATGATGGATGGATGATTATGTATGCTTTATTTAAAATCCTAAAGTTTCTTTAATTAATTGTTTTTAATTTAACTATATTTTTTGAAGTATTGAATTTTTTTTAACTTACAAGTATGAAGATTCAATATTAATTATTATTGTTATTAATGTAGTAAATAGACAGTGAATAGTACTACTAGTAAACAAACAGGGAGTTAAAAATAAATAAATAATTTTTCAGGGGCTTCTAAATCAATATCTTTTTTATCGCCTAGGCGGCGCCTCGCCTTTAACAAGGAAACGCCTAGGCATCGCCTTGACGCCTACAACCACTTGGTAAAGGTCAATTTTCAAGGGTGATTTGTCGACTCTTTTAAAAAAATCATTTATGAATATAGAAACCTTGCAAAAGATGATCTACATTTCCATCGCCATGAATTATAAGATTATCTTATTCTTCCTCCAATTAACAACCCGCTCTTCTAACTTCTATTCAATTTGTTGCACCTCTCATTGTATAGCAGCAAGCCTGCAAAACACAAAATCGTCATCTTGTCCTTTCAAATTGAAACAACTTTTGCCATGTCTTTCCCAAAAATATATTGATGTCGTCTTCTTCATATGAACATCATGATGAAAGCCTAATCAAAACTCATGCTCTGATATTAAGTTATTAACTAATGTTGTAATGGTTTGTTCGCATCAAGTGTTGGATTAGACATTGGGTTATGGATTGGTAAATCGGTGATTGTGAGTCCCGGTTACGTGTTTAATCCCAAATCTCGTTCTGGTCGATTGGATGTATAAAGCTTCTTCGTTGAGCAATTGGAGTTGAATCAAAATTACTTTTATACCCTCATCACTTTCTTCTTCACGCCTTTGCGTTCTTAACCTTCACGCTTGTGTTTGAATCCATGAATTAATGAATTGATTACATAATCAACTAATTGATCATCATTTGAACAAAAACCCTTTTGGACAATCCTTTCAATCGATTAAGTCCAACAAAAAAAAAAACCAGCCAGCACAAACTTTAATCCCAAAGCAAGAAGTGAATCCAGAGCATGTTGCCTACTATTTACCAATTGAACATTGAGCCAACACCTACTGTATATCACTTGACCAATTCTCAACCTAAATTAAGCAAATATGTGATGTTCTGGTGGAATGTTAAACATTCTCTTAATTGATTACCTTGAAGAATAACATGACATCTCCATGTTAATGAGGAAATTGTGAGAGGTGAAGAAAAGTTGGAAGATGAAGGTGCAGAACAAGTTGATGGCGTGCGCAATGAGGAAATCACAGATGTGCAGAACGAGTTGGAGAGAACGACGAAGGATCAAGATGGCTTGCGCAACAAGAAAATCGCGAGATCTAGAGGTTCATTAACAGCGAAGTCTAGACAGGAGAAAAAATTGACTCATTAGGTTTTGTTGTCTTATAAAAGGTAGGGGTGATATGGTCTTTTGGTTATCCTCCAACATCCGGCTAACTAGCGACACGAGAATAGGTGGGTTTATTTAATCGGTATGGGTACCAATTAGTGAATGCATCGCACAAACATGTCACCCCACTCAAACACATTGTTTAAGCCTAATCATCGAACTAGCTAGTCTAGTCCGGTGATGCGAACATGCCATAAGGATTCACTAAATTCTCGCAGCATCAAATATAAGAATTTTCTTAGTTTTGTAGTATAAGAATATGTCCAAACTAAGGAATTACACATGTTTCTTTGTCGGTGCTTTGTCCCTAAAATACTCACAAGAAACAAATACACTTATTGTCGACCAAAGGAAACTCTCATTTTTAATAATCGAAATACACCAAAAACCACCACTATACTCAGCGTATTGGTCCTTTTATAGGCTTACAAGAAAACCCTGACGTCCAAAGCATAATGAACTTTTAATTAAATAACAACAAAGCCTCAATTCCAAATTAGGTGGGATCGACTACATGGATCAAACTCTTATGTTGTGCTCAATTTAGTGTGCTTAATTCGTGTTCTTTCATAATTTTTTAAATCCTTTTCAAATCAATGTCCCAAGTTAGCTTAGTTCCACTCATACATCATATAATTCTTTGATTTCTATTAAGTCGAGTTGTCTAACTAGGGTGTTTGCAAGTTGTCTTTGGAAATATCCTAACCACCGCAATCGCCTTTCCCTAGTTTTAGCGTTAATTGTGTCAGCCCAAAACCCAATTGGGTGGGGGCCCTTCTACAACTAAGGTATCCTCTGCTTCGTCGTCCTCCTCCACGAGCCCAACTTCTTCAACTGCAGCTACACCCACCGCTTCCACCGCATCCTCCCCAAATACAAGAGGCTCACTTAAGTTGACGCACAAGCTCGAAGGGCAAGGGCTTTGTACCAACTTACTGTTGAGACAAGAAATGGGACATTGTCCGCCATAACAAATGAAGGGAGCTTTAATGTCATGTTGGTGGATGACGAGTTTGTGGATGTTCACCCATCTACTGAAGAGAAGGAACAACTAGATTTGGTAATGAACGAGCTATCTATGCAGACCATAGAGGGGAACTAAGACCTCGCACTATCAAAATCGAAGGGACATTTTAGGGTATTGAGGTAGTGATTATGATTGACTGCGGGGCATCACACAACTTTATCCCCAAGGCTTTAGTAAGCAAGTTACAACTCCTCATCCATCCTACTACTTATCGGGTCTTGGTTGGCGACTGCTATAAAGCCCACCTTTAGGAATTTGCAAAGGGTGCTAGTTCAACTCCAAGGGCTTTCCGTAGTGCAGGATTTCTTTCCTATGGCCATGAGTGTCTTGGGATTGAAATGGTTGTTTTCTCTTGGGGTTACAACAACTGATTGGCCCAATCTCTCTCTGACGTTCACCACGGATGGGCAGGAGCACTCCTTCAAAAGGGATCCTAATTGCATCGTGTATTGATCTCATGCAAATCGGTGTAACGCACTTGGGAAGGCAATGTGGGGTGTTTCCGAAATAGAATTACATCATGTCGAAGGGTATGCAGTTGTTTATGTTGAGCAAGAGTTGGAACTAGGTATCAAGGAGGTGTCGTATTCCTTTCAGCAAAGTTTGAAAAATACGACAAACTTCCTTGAATTATGTCGATTTTCAAAAGAGGGGAAACAAAACTTACACGTATGAAAAAAAAAATGTCAAAATTCTCTAAAAACATTCAACATAATTCGAGAAAGTTCAACATAATTCGAGAAAGTTCAACATAATTCAAGGAAGACCTACTAAACAGTGGCAAAAACTGCAAAGCTTCCATTACTATGTGGAAGTTTTAAAGATCTTTTACAAAACGTATTGAAACCAATCTAACATGAAAACTTCATACCTAAAAAGGAAGTAGTCAAAATTGCATTTTATATAGTGAAATTATGATTTGTAATTGCAAATAGCATGTCGTATTGTCAGTCTTTAGCATTACAATTGTATGACTAAATTTAGAATGAAAACATTTACAAAGTAATTTGAGGTCTTAGCATTTAGAATGAAAACATCCCCTCATCGAATTAAACTTCCCCAAATGATTTCCAAATTTTCTTTCAACAGTTGTTCATTAAGTTCTAATTGCTTTTTTTTTTCATTTTCACCACTTCGTTTAGTATTTTGAAAACTACTATTCTTTTCAAAATTTTCAGCCTGATACAAAAACTATAAACCTATGTTAAGTGGTAAGTAGTAACTATATTCTTTTCAAAATTACTATTAACCTATGTTAATACTAAAACTACTATTCTTTACAAAAAAATTTTTGAAGAACTATTAACCTATGTTAAGTGGTAACTATTTCACCAGGTATATCTTTGCTGTTTGCAATTTACATATTTGTCTAACTCTTTTTTCTTGTTACGTAACTTCTCTTTGTAATATAAACTGTAAACAGATCAGTGGTATTGCTCTTTTTTCCTGTGAACTGTAACCAGCAGCTTGCCTATGGAGTAACTATATAGCAAGACAAAGATCAAACTAAGAAGCAAAGCAGCAAGTAGAACTTACATGGAAAATGGCCACAGCCTTAGACAGCAAAACTTTGCTTTCAGGGGAAGCAATTTTCCCACTAATCAGACACCATCTCACATCAAGATCAGCATTATCGACACCATCACTTCCTTCAGGCTTTTTCTTTATAACACTTGACAGAGCATCTGGAAGCTTTTCTGATCCACTAATAACACATTTCTGCAAAACAGTGTGGATTCTTTTGCAATCTACAGAGCAAAACCACTTTTCCTCTGGAAGTTCCTGTTTATCAAGAAAAGTTAACACCTCAAAGAAGACACACATAATGAAACTGAGATAACCCCAAAAGAAATCAAGAAAAGAAAAAAAAAGAACATAGCTTTCTACTTGTAATTGTACCTTTAGATCAGCCATATTGTGTTCCTTTAAGCAGCCAACATGGTATTCCTTCTCACACTGCAACAGTAAAACGGTATCAATTATGAAGAAATTTTGAGCAATAGTAATTTTCAAACTAGTTGGAAATTTCATACAAACACATACCGTGTGTGCGTGTGTGCGTGAGAGAGAGAGAGAGAGAGAGTACCTGGTCACAAAGAATGACTGTACTTGGACCAAATCCTGATTTGCAGAAACCATGAGATCTACACTCAACAACAGTAGAAAGGATCAGCCCAAGGAAAATGAAAGGAAAGCATTAAGAGAGAAGATAGCTCCTCATGAAACAGAAACAAAACAAAATTTCTACTCTATTCATATTCCATACTATATGATATCAATATGACAAATTACAGCACCTGCAAAGGACACATCCCCCAATTTCAGTCTCTGTAGTTTGAACAATGCGTATGCATCGTTTGGTTATCTGTTCTATTGGATCAACCCCATCAATCCTTCCAGCAGCCTTTGCATTGGCATTATACCCGCATGATTTTTCCCTCTGGTACATAATTAAGCAGTATGGACAATACCATCTACCACTAGGAACATCAGCTAGACCCACACAATCTGCTACAGGCAAAAAGTAAGTGTGAAAACTAGAAAGGAAAAGGCCGAGTCAAAGAAGAGACAAACTCAGACAAAGACAAGTTAAATCCATTCTCTGAACAGTTCAATTATTTGCAACAAAACAATCTGCAACACTTGTTTTACATAAACCTCTTTCTGACGAGAAAGAATCTGTGTAATGCTCAAAATAAACTCTCCTGTTTTTCAAGCCTTACCACCATTGGTATCACTTAATGATAAAAAGCAAATATTAGTGTACAATAAATCATTAGCATTCTTTCTAGCCATTCTCATGTCTGGGAAAAGAAAGCACAAACATGGGTTGAATTGAGAAAAGAAATTTCTTTCCTCGCATATATATTTATAAAAAAAATCGTCTTTACATGAAAAAAAAACTTGGAAGTAGTAGAAAGGGTAGTATGAAAAAGCTAAACTAACTAATGGAGTAATCGCACCTCTGTGAAACGCCCTTGGACATCCATCACAAAGCAAAAGATCCCCAAAGTTTGCACATATGCTGCAGAGGTCATCATTGTCTTTGCCAGACAGCTTCCTACCTCTTGATAAAGAAACTGATAATTCATGGAGTGAAACTCCATTGGATGTGTAGATGTTTAAATAACTATAAAAAAGACAAGAGAAATGAAAAACAAGTCAGATCAAAATTAAAAGAGAAGCTCCTAGAAAAATCAATAATGCCTATTAGAAACCTACGGTTTCCGTCGAGAAGACCAACCAGCATGAGCTTCAAACTGTGACGGGCTAACCTGCCATCGAAATGTATTTAAAAAAGTTATATAAAATGTTTGAAATACTTCAAAATATATCTGGCAACAAGTAAGCAGGGAAATAATCTAATACCTCAGAACTGCAACATCGACAAAATATACTAGAACCATTTTTATAACCCTCAAGCAGTTTCTGCACGAAAGGGAAAAATTTTTAATCACCTCTAAGCAATGCTTTATTGAAAATAGAATGCCTGGATCATCATAAATGCACTAAACCTGCCCCGCATATAATATGCTAGTTCAGTTCCATCAGGTAATCCATCTTCTTCGAAAACCAACTTATGCAACCCCAAATCCCTATCCAACAGATATCCAGAGCGTACAAAGATTAAATTGATTTTAAAACAAATAAATGCAGTTACAATACGAGGAAACCAGTCATTAACAGAATATAGAACCTACTTTCTTGTGAGCTTTCCTTGACTACCCTTGGTCGGTGGTGTTGCAAACTTTGACACGCCGCTAAGGACCTTTGGAATTAGTGCAGACTTTGCAACTCTGGAATAAACAACACACTATCAGGTAACTGAGATCAACTAACTTCAAAAACATAAACTAACTTTCAAACGAAAGCACATAGGCAGTACGGAAAGAATATGATGCGCAAGAAATTAAAAAGGAATTCTTAAGCAGCATATATCAAGTGTTTTCTGCAGTGGTCCAAAGACTCCAATCCTCTCAAAATTAAAAAATAAAATAACATAAAAATATGCCATATACATGATCATTACATTGAAAATTTTGCCAGTTATTTAGACCATTTCTTATTCTTTTGCCTACAAACCAATGCACAGTTTTCAAAAAAGGAAAATGATTAGTTGACCACTTTTGACACCAACATTTCACACAAGTTATTGTGGTCCTTTGAATTTTGCATCAAGATGTGTGTTCACATGTTTCAAAGTGTATCTAAATGTCAACAACAAACTAGGAGTCAAATGTAGCTGTCAGAAATGGGTTTGCTCTAGCATTTCCCAACAAAAAAATAGAAAAAAACCTTAGCTAATCATGGTATTTTTCATGTTTGGTGCTTTTTGATGTACTACAAACTCCTTGCATACAACACCATCCAATGAAAATAGCTCAACAAGCCCAAAAGGAGAAGTGTCAGGGACAGAACAATGTCAAGATTATATAGTTTGGTGTTTTCGTCCATGACTGTACACTGGTATTCCAGGCTCAATTAAAATAGAAAATTTATTCATGACATGCTCAAACCTACAAGACAATAAGGAGCTTTTTTTTTTTCAAATCACCAAAAGGGAGTTGACCCTTGGAAGTTGCCACCTGAAATTAAGTTCTTCCCCTTTAGGATGGAT
This sequence comes from Stephania japonica, assembly GCA_039657345.1. Taxonomy (NCBI): domain Eukaryota; kingdom Viridiplantae; phylum Streptophyta; class Magnoliopsida; order Ranunculales; family Menispermaceae; genus Stephania; species Stephania japonica. The sequence continues at coordinate 42,238,545 of CM077560.1, read as the reverse complement.
CTGTGAGTCCATGCAAATCAGAAGAAATAATTGTTTTTTTTTTAGAAGCAAAATAATTTAAGAACTATAATCAACATAAGTTTTTCTAGTCTAAAATTAGCATGAGAATTTTCAAATTTAGCTATTGACATTCTACATTAGACATACTTTGTTTTTTGAAACACATTAGATGAACTAAGGAAATGCAAACAAAATGAAATACAAACTATAAAGGCAGCCCAAACAAAAGGACCAAATATGAAACAACAAAGCTCCTCATTCCCAACTTAGTTGGGGTTGGCTATATGGATCAAATGCTTCAATTCAGCTTGAATTAATGTAGTTGATGGCATGCTTTTTTTTTTTTCAAGAGTTGATGGAATGCTTTAATAGTGCTTTAGTATGTGTCCTTAATTGTCACAGACTCACAGTTGCACAAGACATTAATCAAACAATGCATACCTAGCTCTAGGACGAGGAGTTGGAGTTGCCCGAGATTTCTTTGATTCAAGACATGAATTGCAAAATAGTGTTGTCTTGGTGATGTGTGATGCAGGAAGAGGTTCTGCAGATTTTTCCAACCCACATCATTAGGAAAGGAAAGAATTCCATCAGTCACAATATGTACAAGCAGTCCAAACAAATATTTCACCTTTACAGTTTTGACATATGGTGGGATTTCTCACAGCCGAGGGACTTATAGTTCTCTCAATGGCTGCTTCCAGTGAATCCAAAGGAGCATCCTTGCATGCATTCAATACATCACGAAGACTGTTCCCATTATCCAAGTAAATATACTCTGCGGGATGTTTATTAGCACTACCAGCATGTTTTTCAAACTGGAAAGGCGTAATTACCTATGATCATGAAGGATAAATGATTATCATCCATCCAATCATTTCCGTCGATGGAAACCATACTCGCAAACAACAAATTGTACACTTACTTTCTCACCCCCGCAGTTGCTGCAAGAACACAAGATCCCGAGATCCTTTATGGTGCCGCAAAGTACTCCACTCTAGAACAACATGCAATAAACAAGCAACAAAATCAGAATTGGAATTGCAAACATTCATACTGATAGAAGAAAAAAAAGAGAATAATGTAACCAGTATACCTTCTTGGCCCGGTAGCTAATTGACAATCCTTCAAGCATACCAGTCTGAAGGAGCTCCTTAATTCTGGTAGGTAACTTTGTCAGGGCAATCTTTTTCGACATTTTCATCTCAAGCTTACTCGCCAGAGGTGTTTTAATGGGGCTAACAACATCGGTCATTTTAACATCTTTTTCAACTGCTTCATTCTTAAAGGCATCTTCAGATACCACTGAACTTCCACTCGACGCTGCTGCCGCCACGACATCCACTGGTTCTTTCTTCGGCACTGCTGTCGCCACGACATCCACCGGTTCCACCTTTGCTCGGAAAGTATTTCGAGTATACTGCAAAAGAGGCTTAACAACTGGAGCATTGCAATCCTCATTTGAAACAATTGGGACTTCTTCAGACTGGGTAGCAACCTCTTCTTTCGATGTCTCTTCGCCATTACTCATCGCATTTTTAGCCACATTAGATTTCGCTAAATCCGATAAGGGCTCCGCCGCAGTGGATTCCGGTTCTTCTTTAATTGGACCATGAGACAAATCTTGATCTTGATTTGAGTTTCCACCACCTCCATTCTCCTCAGGACTCATGCTCTCCTCCTCTTCATCCTCCTCCCCCGCCACCGCCGCTGCGGCAGAGTTCTTCAACCGCTTACTACTCGAATCCTCCTCCGAACCTCCTCCACCGAAACAATGGCTGTTCTCTACCTTCTTCCCCCGCCGCTGCCCCAGCGATCCCGACAACTCCGATTGAACCTTCAAAGCAAACGCGAACTCCCGCTTCAACCCAGATCGCGCCCCCGACACCACCATGAACTCCTCCGCGTCCGTCCCCTTCGCCATCGCCGCCGCCGCCGCCGCCGCCGTAACCCTTTAAACCTTAACCGAACAACCTCCAGATCCACAAACCACCCAAACCCTAGAAATCCAAATCAACCTCTTCTCCCCCCAAATTCCTCACCAACACACCCCCTCCTCATCCGCCCCAACCTTCAACTGATCAAGCGAACAGAAATCTAGGGTTTCGCCGCCCAATCGCGCAATCTTCAACCCCACATTCGGAGATTGTGAACGACAGAGGTCTCCAGAAAACAGAGAGAGAGAGAGAGAGAGAGAGAGATAAGAAGAACAATGAAACTAAATAGGAGAGAAGGGCTGAGGTCGTAATTAAGTTTTTAACAAACAAAGGTTACCATATTAATTAATTAACCCTTAAATAACTTTCGCACTCCGAAACTACCCCTGCGCCTCGTCCTCGCCAATCCGCGCTTTACAAAACATATCTCGTTATTTTAGCCAACTATTTCAGCGAACCAATTTCGTATTTTTTAGCTCCAATTTTGTGGAAATCGGAATTCCAGAAAATCGGAACGTAAGCCAATCAAAGAATAGGATATGAGGATTTTTATTAAGACGCAATCTGGGTGGTTCGATTGGACTGAATTTAATTAATAGCACAATTTATAGTCGTTGTTAAAGTTTCTTTTTAAATTTTTGTTGAGCTATATAATGCGACTTATAATGTTGGCTGTTGTTATGCAAGGGTTTGTTTTTAGTTTGCTTTATCTTGGTACTATTGGTTCACTACTAGTGATGCTAATTTTTTTTTCTTTGGAATTTGTAGGAAAAAAAATAAAAAATTACATAATTTTGTAGACTCACTACTTATAAAGGGCATTTTAGTCTATGTTGTGGTTAACAAAATGGTTTTAAGGGAAAGTGTGCAAAACTACCAAACAAAACCATTCATCGCGGAACAATATGAGGAAAGTAATGTGTGCGATACGGAAAGGAGGTGTTAATTGAGTGAATGTACGTGTCCGACGAAATCTTGAATTTATAACAAAAAGATTTGTCCATTAACAGAAAACGTATGGAATCTCTGAGCTAGGGCGTTTTACTCAAAGAAATAAGTGAGCTTATTTATTTCGTCACTATCTCTCCAAGTCATGTTTCGTGTCATCGTATAATTCGGTTCCTTTCATGAAAAACGAACGTATCTGAATTGACGTCATACTAATTAATTTGGATATGGTTTTAAATTCGTGAATCAAATGACCTCTTACCCATATATAAACAACATCGCCACTTCTTCCAAAAAAAAAAAAAAGTCAAGGCTATTTGGACCCACATTTTACTTTTTTTACTCCATTTTTAAATTTTTATTTCGTTTACTTCACCTTTTAATTAATTTACCCCGATTTTTTTTTCAAAATTCTAACAACACCCTTACTCATACGAGCATACCCCCATCACCCTCAACCCAACGCCCCCCTCAATTATCTAGATTTTTTAGTTTTAGTCATTGTAGAGCACTTTGTACTAGATCACCAAGTGTTGTAGGAGTATTTTTTCGATGAACAAGGTCGAATGTGGTCGCGATGTATCCTAGAAACGAAAAAGTGTCGCCCGTAGAATTTAGTCGCATAGGGCTGACACCTATAAAGATGTGTCGGTCGACTTTAACCACAACCTTTAAAGGGGTAACGGTTGAATACGACCGATATTGTGAAAAAAACTCAGTTTCAATGTGTAATGGAGGGATCTAACCGAGACCTCTTTAGAGGTGTCGTGTGACGGCCCCAAATTCTCAATGCATTTGGGTACGCCCTGCCTAGACCCGTGCAGGTCCCGAGTCGATACTCAGCGAGCCTGACGAACCTAGTCAGCCTCCAAGTAATCAATTTAAAAGTTTATGAAAGATTTATTACAATTATACACAGCGAAAAACTAAACAAGTATTGAGAAATAACTTAATCAAACGAAAATTAGAAAATCTATATAAATGTGGAAACCCCGAGTGTTCATAGTATCCATCTCAAAAATGATCCCCAATTCAATAACTAACATTGTATATATAAAAACCATCATACAATCAACAATAAGCATAAAACAAATCTAACTTAATCCTAAAGTCACACACTCTGAAAGGTCCTCAGAGCAAATCACCAAGTATAGGGCCTTTGCCCTTGTTGCACTCTGGGATATCTGCACCCATCGTCACAAACTAGATGGTGAGCAACTGAGAGAAATCGAAAGTAATGCCAGAAGAATTTCACATTAATTCATGAATATCAAATAAAGCAGTCTAAATATCATGCGGTAATTTAAAGACATGAATATAAATAGAACAAAGTGCATGATACGCAGACTGAAATGATAGCAATCGAAACATGCGTGTTCTAAGAGTCAAGAGAGGCTATAAGCGGTCAATATTCACAACAATCCAGTGCCCAGGTTCACACAACACCAGGGGTGGTTAGGCACTCTGCAGAGAGTGGCTCGCGTTTCCCCAAGTGGTGTGGGCCACGTGACACCTTCACAATTAGTACCCAGGTTCACACAACACTGTGGGTAGCAGTAATTTCGATAGGAAATACCCAAGTTTCCCCAACTAGTGCGGGCCACATGATATTATATCGACACACTTAAGCCAAGAACACCATACCAAGCAAATAAGGGAATTTGAATGCCAACAATAGATAATAGCAAGAATAGCAATAAATGATAATGAATCACATGAGAATTTCTTAACTGGCTTACTAACGTACACAAGCTTTAAGGTAAGCGTACTTACCTGAACTATCACGACCCGCGTAACCACACTCTCGCGTTCCTAGTACGTATCCCCAAGTTTTTCGTTGCCTGACGAGGTTAGAAACTCCAATTAAATGGGTCGAGTCATTGACTAGTTGTGACGACCCGTCCCCGACTTAGGGTCAGGTCGCCCGGCCCAAACTGTCATTTAGACCCGATACCTGAACCAGGCCCAAATAACAGTCTGGCACGCCTAAACAAATAAACCTGCAGAATAAACATTGGCTAAACAAAGGATAATAATTTCGGAATGATTATAAAAAAAATATCCTAAGCCAATAGATTTAAGTTCATAGAACATTAATAAAAACTATACATCAGTTCATGCTCATTTAAACTAAATAAGTTTATTATAATCTCCGAAATGGATCAAGTAAAGGTAACTAGGTTCAAGCTACCCAAAGATCTATTTTAAATTTTAACCCCAAATTGATAGTTTCAAAATCAAATATACATAATATATATACAAAAAAACTCACATCAAGAGGAGACTCCAAGCTCGTCTCTCCCTTGCCTCAACCTAGCGTTGTTGTGGATACCTAAGATGTAAGTGGGGTAAGCTAAAAGAACCAACGGAGCTCAGTAATGCGGAAAACCCGCTCAACCATCAAATATGCAAGTAATACCTAATAAGCATGCAAAGTCTAGCATGTATTTGAAAACAAACAAGGATTCATTAAATAGTAGCATGGTAGCAGGATTTCATAAAAAATAGACTTATAATGAACCATCAAGTACTATCATAGTCATAAGATTCATAAGTCACAAATTGTAACAACAATAATCATGAATAACATTAAAGAGTTTGACAAATCATTACATAATTTCAAACTTTCATACAAATGAGGGGGTTTCGCGAGATTATGTACTATAAAATATAATAATACGATAAGTCGATGTTCCATTCAATGCATACTAGATATTGGCAAGAATCCAGTGACCAATTCTCCTACTCTCAAAGTGATGGAAACAACCGGCTAGCACACAGGCCTTATGTGCCCTCTCGTTTGTCCCATCAAATCAACAATAGGTTCGTCCAAGCCTTCACTGATGCACATCCTTATGTCTCAAGAGTACAAGAGAACGTAACTCCAACTCATGTCCCTACGTGACATACTTATGAATTCAATTAGTCAAGTAAAGCCCACGGTGGTAAACTCCACACATCCTGGGGTGTTAACGACCCTCGGTGGTACCACAACATTCTGAGGTATTCTTATTGATTTACTTGCTAATAAGACCCTCGGTGGAACTCCACACATTCTGGGGCCATGAATAACAGTGCATTCACATTCCATAAATACGTAGATTCGAGCCAATACCATGACGCAACCCATAAATCCCAAGTCTTTAATTCAAATTATGAATCCTAAACATAACTAATAATCATGCCACATTTGATAATTGAGCAAGCTCCCCCACTTACATGCATTCAACGTGCCTATGACCACTCCTTGCGCACCCGGGGCTTAATGTGAACCATCGCGCGTCGCTAGACAATTCATAAAATATCATATCAATGCATATTCTAATACAAATTATAATCTAAGTCACTAGTTTCAATTTAATTGTGTTTTGAGTTCATTAGTGTAAGTCCCACGGGTTTCATATCATTCGGAACCTTCATCGAAATTCCCCCTCGTAGTGTGTCGAGGGGTGGGACCACTGTCAGGTCCCTTGGGTTAAATGCGCGCATTTCCGATGAAGCGCGCGTTTCCGATGAAGCCGTGGAGGGGCTGGGACATTCCAGCCCCTTAAATCATAGTGCAGGGCCAAACTGGTCCCTGGTTGAGTCCAGGGGCTAGTTTGGCCCTTGGTCAACTGGTCCAGGGTCAACTGACCCTTGACCAGTCAACCTGGTAGGGGGGAAGTTCATCTTCCCCTCCTCGACCTCGACCACCACCACCCTCCGTCGCTTTCACGCGACGGAGGGGATCTCCCGCGGCTGGCCAGAGGGCCGTTGCCTCTTTGGCCGGTCGCCTTGGAGGAAAGAATGGGAGTGGAGGGGTGACGGGAAACACCCCACTCCTCCTCCTCTCCTTGGCCGGAACTATGATGGAGAAACCCCCTTGCGTCTACGCCATTACCTGGCTGCCGTCCACGGTGGAGTTATGCACGCCTCCGAGCCCACTGTCGCGTCCTCCCTGCTCCACCGCACCGCTCTCTCCTTTGTGCCTCTGCTCCGCGTCTCTCTGTTGTCCACAGCTCCTCTGACGTTGGTGCTGTTGGTCTCGTCGGAGTGCACCACCGTCGTCCGCGAGTCCTCCGCATGGATCCCCTCTTCATGGTAGCCGTCAAGCCTTTCTTTTCTCCTTTTCTTGTGTTGTTAAGAGAGCGATTTAGGGTTTTAATCCTTTTATATTTGGTGGTAGAAAAATTTTAGGGTTTCTACCTTATTTATTTGGATTACTTGTCCCACTAGCTTGTAACACTCCAAACTTGACACACTTTGTGCACAACAAAGTCTTGGCCCTCACTTAATAATTCTTCAATAAATTTGTGACTTGAGGTCTTCGTTGTTGTGCACGCACTATCAAGTTGAGTCTCACCAAATTGTGATAATATATAATACATACTATATCACGACAAACACAAATAAAATATTAAATTACCAAAATGTCCTCGAGTCGGGTCAAGTAAAATTTGGGTTATTACACTAGTCCTAGGTTGATACCCTTAGCATTTTCCTATCGTTTTAATTGACTCAAAAAACTCGACAATTTAATAGAAACACGAATACACTCTCGAACTTGAAAACCATAATAATAACCACGACTGCGATATCACAACATTAAAAATCATGACGCATGTAGCCTACTCATGATTTAAAGGCTCGGTTCGGTCGTTAATAGGTCACATCATATTCTCACGGATTGGCGATGTGACCACGACATCACTACCATCCAACCGACTCAAAAACACAATATCAATATCGTTCGACAGTAATGGCTCAATAGAAACTCAACATGACCATACACCGCGCGAGTAGGGAAGCTCGCAAGTGTGATTCAATGTCCATAGGTTGCCAACACGACATGAAAAAGTCGTAGGCGTGCATTACGTCACGTCAACAATCACTTGACGTGATAAAAGTACTCACACATGAATTTGCCATTACAACGACTCATCACCATCGATATGGACGCTCCGGGAGTTATGGGACACACACGCGAGTTTTATTGTGATCCCCGACACACCCTTAGTCATGGTGTCCGGCGGCAGTGCTGACCATACATGATGGTTTGCGATGAGATGCGCAACAATGATATCACATGAAATGACACTCACAAACTCACCACCACTAATTGAGACGCTCCGGGGGCTGTGAGACTCCATGATGGACATGGAAAGGTTTTCGACAATCCCTCTATGTCCTCGAGTTAATGGCAGTGCCGCCATGATGGTGGTTTTCGGCGGAAAAAGCATTAACAACACTTAACGAAAACAACATAAAACACATACAAACGCCAATGTTTTGGGCCACTCCGAGAGTCGCGAGACCCAAGCATGGAGTTAGCTTGGTCCCCGACATCCCCGGTCATAGTAGCCAAGCGGCGGCGCTGCCCATGTGCTGGATTTTCCGGCAAGGAAACCAAAACAATCCATATGAACATAACAACAAACATTTGCACAAACCAAGGCTCATACACATATACACACCATTCCAACGACACTCCGAGGATGTAGGATCTCCGGTGGGCTAGGACCCTCGCAACTTTGGCAGTCGCCTCAAAACAAAATCACAAAAACAATTTTGAAAAGAAATGATACTAAGTTATCAGTGAATCTCATCCACACCAACCATGATCATCATCGATGGGAGGTGCTCTGGGACCGTCGGGGCTCCGGTGAGCCACCGTGTATTGTCCTCGACGAGTCCTAATTGCGACAGCAGCCCCTCTTGGATCGGACAGACACAACAATGCAAAACAGTTCATGAAAACCGTGAGAGAAAAGAGAGAGAGAGAGAGAGATAAATGTACCTCCAGATCCGACAACCCAAGACACCTCCGGTGAGTGTCCGACACTCCAGCGCCGCCGAGAGAGGTGGCGGCTTGTTAAGAGAGGAGAGGGACCGAGAAGAGAAAGAGAGAAGACCGAGACAGAAGACCGGGAGAGTGAGAGAGAGACCAGAGAGAAAGAGTGGTGGAGGACCTCGGTGAGGTCGACCATCCGGTGCTGGTGGTCGGCGGTGGCAAACTAGGGAGGAGAGAGGTGTGACCGTGAGAGGAAACCGAGAGAGAATGGGGAGAGAAACCGAGAGGAAGAGAGAGAGAGTGTGAGAATCCCAGTGAAAGGTTCGGCGAGGCCCCCCCTCAATGGTCGGCAACGCAACGACAGACTAGGGAGAAGGAGAGAGAGTGGAGGATTGAGTAAGGATGGTGGTGAGAGTTGAAATGAAAGAGATGAAGTGTGTGGGTGTGTTTGTATGTGTATATATATATATGAGTTAATGAATAGTAGTTGAATAGTGCAGCTGGTATGTGTTGTCTCATTTATGGCTCTTCATCTCAACACACGCACGCATCTTGAGGTCCATCTCACGGCTCCTCAAATTTCAGTTGTGTGTCACCTTAACAATCTATTTCCCATAGATTGTATGTCACATAGCTATCCAACTCCCCACATTCAAACAACATTTTTCGGTTAAGTTCAACTCACCGCGCGCGTAGTCTCGCTTTGTTCCATCAAATAATTATTTAAATTATCCACTAATTCATTTATTTGTATTTTAACGGTGTTTTACTCCCCTGTTTATCTAGGCAAAGCCTTACTCAGTCTAAAAATTGTCCGAACGGCACGAGACCTGTAATGAACTACAATACTAATACACACATCACAGGAACATAACATTACTTCGATGTCGACTTTCAAAGTTTGAAATATTATCTAGTAGCACGTGACCGAGTCACGGTCCTAACCAGTACAATACTAGTTGGGTTAAAATTGAGGGTTGTTACATGTCGACCCTGTTTGGCCGACACCTCTTAAAAGATGTCGGTCATTTGCGTTCGATACCTCTTAAGAGTTGTCGGCCTTGTGCGTCCGAACACCGCGGGCAACAAAAACGAACAATTTTTTTTCAAAACTCCTAAAAAAATACATAAAAATGACAAAAAAATGCTGGATTTTACTCAAAATCGCTTAATATTTTTTATTTCATCAAAACTTTGTACCCAAATATAAGATTCAAGCCCCAAATCAAAACCTTAAACCCAACAACAAAATCGTCAACAATAACGACTTAAAAAGGAAAAAAACCTCAAAAAATAACAAAATCAATACTAAAAGAGATGAAAAATGCACCTACAACATCGAATCGATGAGTTTCACTCGAATTTCTTCAGATTTGGATTGGTGGTGAGAGTGCGGTTGGAGAAAGTGGTGACTAGGGTTTGTGTGACTGGGGTGACTGGGGTATGCATGAGTAAAAACCCTTTATATAGAGGGTAGTTGGGTCATTTCATAAGGATGGAGTAAAAGAAGCAAAAAATGGGGTACGAATAGTAGCACCCAAAAAAAAATTAATAGTTCTTTTTTTGTATATCCAGCTCACAAATAACAATTCCAATGTTACTAAACTGCAAGGAACAAATGTCACAAACTATATATAAATATATATATATATATATATATATATAAACCAATAAGTAATTCTTTAGTGGTAAACAAAATTACTCTCCTGTCCTTTTTAATTTTGTTATATATAAGTAAGATAATAAGCATGAATGTTGGTTGTTTCATCTGTCATTTAATTTTATAATTTTACATTTTTAAAAATCGTCTCTTACAAGTTATAAATCCATATTTTTTTTCATCTTTTACTTAATTTGACAATTTTACCCTTTTTAAATTAATTTCATAGATATTGATATCTTTCTATCATTTATTAGATTTCATTGCTTTTTTTAATTTTTTAACAATTACGATTTTCCTAGTGAAATACATTCATATTTATAGATAACAAAATCTAGCTATCAACTTTCATATATCCAAAAAAAGTCTCCATTACTTCTTTATATTTTGTCATATTCAAGGACTTTTTCCTTTTTAATTTTTTTATCACAATTGCTGGTAAAAAACATATTTTGTTAGATTGATAGGCCACTTTCATTTTCTGTATTTATATATTGTTTTGTTTCTTATATTAGAACTTAATTGTCTTATATTCCTTTAAAAACTCATAATTTTTTTTTTAATAATAAATCATATTCTCATACTTAAATTAATTCCCGCGAGCACAACAAGCAAATTCGTTTGAGCTTAAACAGATCACAACATACCTATAGAAGCTAAGCAAGCATAGTGGGCCATAATGGGCCCATTTAATTATCATGATCAATATTTAATTTGGATCAAATATCAACTAAAAGTTTAACATTTATTACTCTATCATAAGAATGATATCACACATTGAATTCAAGCTGGATGGAAAAAATGGAAGAGTGCAATATGTGTGATTTGTGATCAAAATATTCCTACCAAGTTAAAAGAAATTTTTTATTGGACTACATGCAATTAAGCCAGTTATGTTCTATAGAAGTGAATGTTGGACAGTAAAGCAACAACAATTACATAAAATAAACGTAACAGAAATGAGGATGTTAAAGTGGATGTGCGATAAAACTTGTAAAGATAGAATAAGAAATACATAAATTCAAGGATAAAAAAGTATGAGTAGCACCAATTAACACAAAGATTAGAGAAAGGCGGTTGAGGTGGTTTGGACACCTGTAAAGACAACCTACTGATAAATCGATAATTGTACATTATTCTATAGCATATTTTAGATTTATTTAAGTGAAAATGACTAATTATACTAGGTTTTCTCTTGTTTATGTGATTTCAGAAATTATTAATGAAGATTGAAGAAATGGAAGAAAATAAAAGAAATGGAAGAAAAAACAAGCAACGTTATGCTCACGCAGTTGTGAGATGAATGAAGAAAATGTTCGGTTATGGAATTCATACGTAGTGTAAAATTCAAAACAATTTTTGAAAAACCCAACAGGATCGCAAATAAATTCCATTAAACAAGATCTACAAAAGTAAATCATACCTTACTTCGTGATTTCCTTATCTGATTGTTCGATCTCCGAGACATTCAAGCGCACGTCTTCTATCGAAAATCCACACACGAACGTTGGCTGCAATTTGAAGTGCTAGCCCTAAAAGAGAAAAAACATTTTTTCTTTCTCTCCAAAAATCCAAAGAACTCTAAAACAACAAAAACAAATTTTTAATTCGTTTTAGGATATGACCATCTAGTTATATGTATAGATAAACCATCACTTAAAATCTTATTCGTAATACAACTATTGTGTTTAGGCAGTTTAAGCAAATTACACATACAACTCTATTAGTAAGTTATCATATAACAAATCATAAAGACTTTTATGTAATGAATTTTATCATATAGAACTCATTACTCTAGACCAATTGAAACTACGCAAAATCATTCTTTGTGTGCGACCCAATAGGTTCATGTGAAGTTAGTAATGAACTAAAAATACTATTTTGGTACACAAGTTATAAACGGTCTATAGCAAAACATTATGACTACCCAAATAGCATGAATATCAAAATCTATACAACCTAATAAATAACATATATCATATCCCTTTATCGTGTGATATCATTTGATCAAACATAAGACATGAAAAGTCACTCTTAATGTTCAATTTTACTAGTCTTGATCTTTAGGTGGACTGAATCATCTAAGTGACATTGATCATATCAATTCACTTGGACTTGACCATTTAACAATCTAACATATCGAGGGATCCACTGATATCTTTCTCTTTACGAGAGGAACAAATTTTATCTTGATTACACACCTTCACATATTACTCACATGATAACCAATTACAATCTTTATAATTGTTCGGTTAAAGAAAATATTTGATTGCGTCAAATTATCATGCTCCTAATATTGAAATCTATGGTAATTGCAAGTCGAAGGACTAAATGATATACCTATCAAAAGTAGCACATATGATTTAATCCATGTGGTATTCTCATAGCGGATCAGTTCAATATCTTGTTCCCTAACAAGTACTCATGATCTCGATTCGTATCCCTATACGCATGATGATCATCAATCAAGACTCACATTAGTCTTAATTCATTATAGTTCATAGTATAATGACTGACTAAGATATTTAGAATATTTCAACAAATACACAGATCTTATTATAAGGTAAACATGCAATCACTTATAATAAAACATTAAACGAATATCTCTATTTTATTAACTAAAATTATAAGATAAATAATGTTTGTAGATTTACCTAAGGCACATGCCCCAACATAAAACGCTAACAAAATCTGTGAAACAAAACCCAACTTTTGTTGTGCCAACAATATGGAGATTGAACTAAAAACGCTAATCAAATTGGTGGATCACAAAGAAGTGATATTCAGAAATTCTGTGATTTTGACAGCTTTGAAAGAAGATATGTACAATGTTGAGCATGATGCTGGAAAAGAAGAGAAATTACGAATTAAGTAACTCAGCAATTTTGCCAGTGTAACGAACTAAAAACTCAAACCTAATTAATTACTATTAATTATAGATTACCAATAATTAAACATTGAGTTTAGTCCAAGTCGATGAGATTGATCGATGGTGTAACACTGACAATCTAATGTGGGTATGCCAATTAGTAGTAATATACGTTGTGAATTAGGGTTTGTGTGTTGTTATGGTGTGATTATAGTTATATGTAATTATTGGTGATTAACTTGGATTAATGTAAACCCTATAGTTCAAAAAATGAGTAATTGGGACACTAAGTACATATCTCATAAAATGTGCAAGTTGTGGGGATAGTGTAGACACGCCCGAATGAGCTCACTGGCGTGTCTTGTAGGCTAACAAACGAAGAAATATATAGATGTATATATATATATAGAGAAATTCTACAATGGAACCCAAATATATACCCATGCCTTAGGAACCCCTCAAAATATATTGTGTATTAAATGACTTATACATTTATGACATGTCGATTTATAGGTTGGATTCAAATCCAATGGTTGTAAATGAAGGTTCACATGTCATGAGTATTTTTATGGTTCTCATGGTAGTACTACCCATATACTCCCTTCGGTCAATAATATAAGTCGTTTTAGCAAAAACCCGTTGTTCAAAATTGCAAGTCATTTTTTGGAATTCGAGAATGTATTTATTTATTTTACCCATTTTACCCTTATGCAATCCAAACATTTATGATTCTTCAATTTTTTCATTCATTTAATGTCAAAGGACATATATATAAATTATACTTGTAATTAAGTCTATCTTAATTGTGTTTTTACCTTAAATGATTTTTGACCAGAGGAAGTATATGGGTTAGATTCAAATTCAATGGTTGTAATGTGATTCTACTATGATGATCTTTTTAAATCACCATTAACGGTGATGGTTTCAAATTTTTGACCGTTGTATTTAAATTCAATGGTCAATTTGATAGCCACATTAATGACACTTAAATGTGTGCATAATTACCAATAACCTATCATATCTATTAGATCTAAATCTAATGGTTGTAAACAAAAATCACCATGAATGATTATTTTTACCAATCACCATGGTAGAATCACCTATATAAATTATAAAACCTTAAGCTTATAAAAAAATTAATAGATATTGATGTGTCTCGAAGTAGGCAAAGAAGTTAAGATGTGTCGCATTAACCATGTGTCATCTTAAACTCGTTCTCGTTGGATTAGCCTCGAGATACACATCACACGATGATGACATTGGAAACATGAGGTGTGAAGTAGGAGTTGTTGTTTATCAATAAAAGGGAGAGATTGAGAGGAGAGATGTCACGACCCAAATTTCTAATCCTAAATTTTGGTCATAATAGGGTCACCGACCCGAGTGACGTGTACCCGTGTGAGGTGTGCACACCGGTGGAGGCATGTGGTCGAGGTATATTTTATATTTGTTGTAGTGTATGCCTTGTGTTAGGCGTCGAGACGCGAGCGGTTCATGCAGTGATAGGCATCGAGACGCAAGCGAGGATATTCCTCGAGTTGCGTGAGAGCCGGGAGACTCGGTAGCTAGTCATATGGTAAGTCAAATTTCATTTTAATGTGATTTAAATGATTTATTACATAGCCTATGGTGTTTATACAAAGTAAATCAAATTTGAAAGTCCTATAGTCTGAATTAAAAATTAACACACATAGATGTGCCTCGGGATTTGTGCTAGCGCACACTCCCATAAAGGCATGAGTCTAGTTTGGTGTCACTTAGCTAGAAATAAGTGGAGAGTATGAGCAATTATGAACCATTAGTTGGCCTAGAACTTAGGTGTACACACTTGATAAAACAACTCCATATAAATACCAACACTTCATCATTTTCATTCATTTGCATGTTCTCCATCAAAACAAAATCAAGGCTAGTTTTGCAATTGATTTCACACCAGTGAGAGGAAGATATATGCATGCTCACATCAAATAAGGGAGGGATTAAGAGTGGAGAGCAAAATATCAACCTATGTACACTTGATTTCATTCTTTGTCAACCAAAGACATGGATTTTTGGGTAAGAACTATAGGGCTTTGTGTTTGAACAATTTCAAAGTGTTTCAATGTGGTTTATAATCAAAATGAAAGCTTTGATTTCAGTATCCAAGTTGGATTTTCAAAATTCTAGGTTTTGCTCATATTTGGGGGTTTTCACATGAAAGTGTAATTCTGATTTTTTTGTAGCTGAAATGGTTTTGATTTTGAAAATGGAGTTCAAATTCAAATTTATCATTGGTAAACACTTGAGAATTGCCCAACCTATCAGATATTAGTTTTGAAATCATCAAGTGATGGGTTTTTTATTCTTCATGTGTTCTTCATTTTCTTCGTTGGTATGCATGTTTAAATTCTTAATTTTGATGATGAATGATCATATAAACGAAGTGTCTACCTTGTTTATGTTGGAGGAGGATGTACTGGACCTTAGTAGAGGTGAACAAGGTTCAGGGTAAGAAGAATGAGAGTTTTCCCGAGTTGGAAAACCCAAAAATCTGCTACAGATTTCTGGGATTATGCACTTAGCGCACTGGGCAATCCAACCAGCGCACTGGGTGTTCTAGACAACCATTTTCTAGTAACTCCTCAACTGTTTCCTGCAACACTTAAACCCCTTAATGACAAGCTTAGACCCACCTTAACAGATCTTAAACCACCTAACACATGTCCAATCACACCAGGGGCATAAGGAAGTGTGTCGGGAGTCCGGGAGCGCGAGTTTGGGTGTTGGGAGACCGAGAATTAGCTAGAAAATTACTTGAGAGTGAGTACTACCATTGATGTTTCTATTTACAATTTCATTCCATCATTTTGTTCCTTGTTGGTCTAATTTGACATTGGTATGTCATTGTACTCAAATGCTATGACTTATGTTTGTTATTCCTCAAGTGTTGAGTTTCGTTGTCATGGCACTATATTGATTTGTATTCGTAGAACTCTTTCGTCTACTATATGTCTATTCTTGCTATTTTGATGAATACTGAGTTTGAAATAACATGTTATTAGGTAGTTTTTTTCGATGTGTAATGTGGGCTTGTACTCTCGATTGGCGTGCTTTGCATAACACTTAAACTTAACTCATATTCTAAACTGAGAGTCTTTATTGATAACAAAAGTAGTGTTAGAATGTGACGACCCCAGTTCCACAACCCTAAAACTGAACCCAGCCCGGCCTAGACTTACGTAGACTCTGAGTCAACCCTTGCACAGTCAACGCAAGCCTAGTTAGTTTTACCTTACCTTTTACCATTTATTAACAATTTAAGATGATATTATTGATATTAGTAAGTTATTCAAAGATAAGTGTAAGCAATTAAAGTCTCTAACTAATATAACAACCTCAAAACATAAGTTAGGATAACCAGAATGTGGAAACCCTGCATATGTATACCACCATCATATGTCCTATCACAAAAGAGAATATCATCATATACATGCCCAAGATCTCTCATTCCCAAAACCAAGTTTCAAAACACATATATATTGTAGTACAAAATCAAACTTAAATTGAGACCAAATGATCAACAACTTTAATATCCTCAAAGCAAATCACTAAGTTGAGGAGATTTGCCCTTGTTTGATTATGAATTTGTACTCAGTCAAACACAAAGACTGACAAGTTCCAGGTAAGTAACGTCAAAAAGGATATTTACAGTATTTCGAAAGTAAATAACAGTTTATATTAATGCTGATAGAAAGAAAAGTATAGGGAATGCATGAATAAATAAAGACTGGAAATAAATCTGAATTAATAAAAAATGAGTGTCCACGTAAATAATGGAAAACACGCAAATAGTCTAACCAAGTGAAAATTCATTTGAGTTGAGAATCAATGATCAACTACCAGACTCGGAGTTTAGGACTTGGTACACTCACACCATCCTAAAATCCATGCGAATGCAGAACTCTCCCAACAATTTAATAAGGAAACTTTCATCCCGTATATAACCATAAACAATATCGTGCATCCCAAGTCCCTGGTTCTGGCAATTAGCTCAGATGACCAGCCCTCTCAAAGATCACGGTGACTAACTTGCCTTTAAACCACTTAACAGAATAGAGTTCCGAAATGTATAAAACAATAAAAATAATAAATTAAAGCTAAAAGAAATAACTGTAAACTTCCCCACTGTTTTACTTACTCATGTCTAACACTATTATGCACTTACATAACTCAAGTTCGTCCCTTACGAATCCCCATGTAATTGTTATTCACTACAATCAACCAATTTTCAGCAGAATTTTTGGGGTCTCTGGAGCGTCTGATCACCTTAAAACTGGTTCCAATAGCTTCCTTGCATACCCAAGTATATTATGGTCAAGCTTCAAGTAAAACCAAATCACGAAGCCTCGTGAAATCACCAAAGAAGACGTGGGCACGGGTCGGGTTTGGGTCGAAATACCCGACGACCCGACTCATGTCGGGTCTTTGTAAAACTGACTCCCGAGAGCTAAACCCAAAAATAATTATTTATAACTTTCATGAAAAAAAAATAGCGGTATCTTGGGGTATTCACTTTTTAACCTTGAAATTTCTGGGTTCTTCGGGTATCCATTTCAATGCCATAAAATACCACATTTCTAATCAAAAAAACAATCAATCGACACAATGTTGGTTGTAATGTGTGCAGATTATACCCGAAACCCGGCTCGATACCGACACAACCCGACTCCCACTCTAATCCCCCAGTCAGTCATCGAGTCATCGGGTTTCGTGCCCAGCCCTAGACCAAAATATGCTCCAGAGCTAGTCCCAAAAATAATTATTTATAACTTCAACTAGCTATCTTGGGGTAACTTTTTAACCTTGAAAACCTCAATATTTGTCATGCTAATCAAAAAGAAATTTGTAGTGTAGAGGCTACAAAATCCAAATCCCGCCACATTATAGCTAACTTCCTACCTATAATTTAAATCATCGATCAATCCAAATTTATAGCTAACTTCCTCAATTTAAATATATAATCAATTAGCTTAAGGACTACAAATCATCTGTTAAACTTTAAATAATTCAACGGAAGACTAAAATCTGTAAATAATTATAACAATGTACTGTAAATAATGTGAAGAACATTACTCCTAGTGTGGAAAACCCATAAAAATAATCATCATCATATAAAACTAGTCATGTCTAGTCTAAACATCAAAAGAACCTAAACAGGTCATATAATACATGTCCAAATGTCGTTCAAGTCCAAAACCTAACAGAAAACAAATAAAGTAAACAAACATAAGAGTAGGGAGTCGTTGATCAATCAGAAGAAATCCTCAAGCATGCCCTTCCCTTTGCTCGTACTGAGATCTGCACTCATCCATCACAACAAAACAGATGACGAGACCAGAATGAGTAATCTCAAGAAAATTCATAGAGTAAATAATATAAATAAATGATGGAATCAAAAGACTATTAAATAAACATGCGGAAGAAAAGATTCAGACAACTGGGAAGGACCCTTGCATGTATATCCAATGGCAGTGATAAACAAAATGCGTGCACGATCTAGGTCAGACTAACATCATATTTCGGACTATTTCCCAGCACCACCAGTGAACTTAAACTCAAATTGGCTGAAATCCCTATTGTCCGCTCGGTAGCCTGCATAGACCACGGTGCACTAACATGTGAATAGGAAAAATTAGCAGTCGGGTCGATAATCCACCGACATACCCTATAACACATGCTATGGCCTAGTGTGCCACAACGCCAATGCAATGGAATAAACCCAGTGGGGAGTAAACTCAATCGACCGTAAATAAATGCTGGAAAGTAGAGTAAATGAAACTTCTAGACAAGAATTCAAATAATCAAAGCAATAAATACTCAAATGAATTTCAGTTGGGTTACTACACACCTTAATTCGCACTCCACTAACGCTAACACCAATGCACGCCTTATCCGCATGTTAATTACCCGTCAATTCAGCCTAAACCTGAATTCTTGATAAATCTAATTAATTAACTACACCTCAAAAATCATTAATCAATGTCAAATCCTGGATAAAAACACTCATTAAACCATTTAAATGGGTTACATAAACCCCTAGATATATCCACAAAATTTTCCAATTTTATTTAAATTTATTGTCAGTCACTGTTCAGGACGTCGCCGAGGCGCCGTCGTGAACAAGGCTTCCACGTCATGCCTCATAGCGTCCAGGGCGCAGTGATAGACGTCGTCACGTTCACATCTCCACGGTGCCATATGAAGCGTGGTTGGTGTTTCGTTTCTGGTTTGGACATCGCAGGTGGCGCCGTGGGTTCAAACACCCACAGCGCAACTAGCAGCGTCCAAGTCAGAGAAAATTCCTAGGGTTCTCGGACCCCCTCAGCTTATAGACCATGGTCCATGCTCGTTCAAACCACTCATAAAACATCCAAAATACATTAATCTATCAAAACCTTCGACGAAAATTGTCCGAAACATAAACCTCGAGTTTTCTGCCAAAACCGTAAAATCGTGTAAACACCATAGCAACCACCTAAACAACTTAACAAAACATAAATTGTTGCTCAAACCTCCATATTGAACTCATAGCAACACCTAAACTAGCTGGTGTGCACCACTCACTGTTGGGTTTTGGGGTTCATGAGCAGCGGAGATTACAAAACAATTTTGAGAAAAACCCCAATAGGATCCGAATCTGATTCCATTAAAACACGTTTATCTTAAAATGAAAATAGAGTTTCACCCTTTTTAAATCTTTCTTGTACTTGTATTCTAACTCAAAGTGTCTATTTATACAACCTTGTATATAGACAGTTAAGTAAATTACACTATACCCTTACTTAAAGAAGTATAAGTGTAATACACTACAAGGACGTTTCTGTAATGAATTTTATCATATAAAATTTGTTTTTCTGAACCATCTTAAAATCTCGCAAAACCATTCTCAGTGTACGACCCAATAGGCTCATACAACGTTGGCAGTGTACCAAAATATATTTTAGTATACAAGTCATAAGCGGCCTCTAGCAAGACATTATGACTACCCAAGTTGTACGAATATCAAATCGATACAACCTAATCAATAGTGTATATAACATCCTTTTGTCACACGATATCCTTTTGATCAAACATAAGGCATGGAATTGTCATCCAACATGTTCAATCGTACTAGTCTCGATTTCTAGGTAGACTGAAAACATCTAAGTGACATTAATCTATATCAATTCACTTAGACTAGGCCTTTTAACAGTCTAACACATCGAGGGATCCACTTTGGATATCTCTCTTTATATGAGAGGGAAAAATTCTATCTCGATTACACAACTTCACTACATTATTCACACAGTAACCAATCACAACCTTTATAATCGTCCGGTTAAATACAACGTTTGATTGTGTCAAATCACTGTATTCCTAATGTTGAAGTCTCTGGTAATCTCAAGTCGAGGACTGAAAAATATACCTATCATGAGAAACAACTATGACTTAATCCATGTGATGTTCTCATAGCGGGTCGGTCCCAAGATTTTTGTTCCCTAACAAGTACTCATGATCTTGATTCGTGTTCCTATACGTATGATCATCGTCGATCATCAATCAAGACTCACACTAGTCTTAATTCATTATAGTTCCCAGTATAATAATTGACTAGGGACATTTAGGATATTTCGTAAATACCCATGGATCTTATTATAATGTAAACATGCAAATCAATTTCCCAACACTCACACCCTCAGAAACCTCATCAAAACCTGAGAAAATAGGTTCGACACGTAGAGAAGAAGATGGAGTTATAATCATCGATTCTCAAGCCTTGTAATGCTCCCAATGATCTCACAAAAATACAACAAACCCTAGCTTCTTTGTTGATTTTCGCCCAAGTGATTGTTATGAGAGAAAAAAGGTGGTAAGATATAAGATTTTTGACTTCAAAATTTGTCATCCAAAACAAACCCCCATCCCAAGGCACTATTTTGATGGTCAAGATATGGTCAATTGGTCTCCCTTAAGTGACTTGTATGTGTAACTTTGTGTTCACACCTCTCACTTGTTCTCACAACCAAACCAATTCTCAGGCATTCAGACACCCGGTCTCGAACCGTTTTGACTGTCCAACGCATACACTCGTGTCACTCATGTATATACGTCATTTTATATTGATTATTTAGTGTATTTAACCATTTATTGTGTGTATATTAACTCCCCGGCCTAATGTACTAACCATTCGCCTCCCCGATTTCCATGTATACACACTACCTAAGGCGAATTTTCGTCACACTACCTCTCTCGGCATATACAATATAATACACAACATTGCGATGTAAATAAGCGAATTTGAACAAATACATCGCAAATACATCAGAAAAACATACAAGAACGGATTGTATTGTAACAACCCTCAAATTTAACTTGACTTGTATTATACTTGTCAGGATCGTGACCCAGCTACGTGATATTGGATTGTATTTCGACTTCGAAAGTCGACACCAAAGTAATTTTATATTTTTGATGTATTTATTAGTATTGTATTGTAATACGGGTCTCGAGCCATTCAGGTGAATATTAATCTGAGTGAGACTTTGCCTAGGCAAACGGGGGAGTAAAACACAGTGAAAACATAAATAAATAAATATTTGTGTAATTTAAATAAATAATTCACGAGACTCGGTGAAACTACGCGCGCTACGGGATTCGGGGCTAGGAAAGACCGACCGACCTCGTTTGAACGCAGGAGTTGATTAGCTACATAACATACGGACCGTGGGATAAGGGATTTTAGTGTGACACAACTCAATGAGGAACTTCATAGGATTGACCTCGAGATGAGTGTGGGTTATAAGATGAAGGTAAGTACCTATATAAATAGCCCACACTAATTTCATTATTCACTCATCTCCCCCAAACCGATTCTCTCAAATCGGCCTCCCATTCTCTCCTCCCCCACTTTACTCTCCCCTACTAGTGACCGAACCACCGGACCTCGGCGCCTCCAGTAGTGGTCGGCGTCTCCGGAAAAGGGTCAGACGCCGTAGTCGAGACTGCACTCTCCCTCTCGGCCATACGTTCTTTCTTCTCTCTTCCACTCCCCTCTTCCTTCTCTTGACCATTACCACCTCCCTCCAAGGCACTGGAACATTGGAACATTGGAACATTGGACCATCACCGGAGACACCTAAGTGAGTATCCCTCTCCCACCTATCCCCTTTATTTCTCATTGTCGCTCTCGTCAGTCCCGTCTCTCTCTCTCTCTATCTTTCATTTTGTTTTCATGGCTTTGTTCACTGTTACACCCACAAACACTTGTTGTTTTTGGCCACCGTGGGGCATCTCTGATGGAGAACTTGGGTGTAGACAACCCATGTGTGCCTCGACGTTCCAGGAGGGCTTCACGTTCGGCGATGAGGCGTTTTCCAACGAGCTGTTGGGTAGTGTTTTACTTACTGCTTTTTTTTTTTTTTCTAACTGTGTCAACTGGATTGGCTCACGTTGTGGGTAGAGGGTATGTCCCTGGTCGAGGCTGATCGGAGGTGGTCCTCCGACGACTCCACTGGCCAGAGGCGGTCCTCCCATGTGCAACAGTTGTGGGTGATTTGTGTGTATGAGCTTCAATTTTCATACATAGTGGGGGTGTGTTTGGACAGCTTATGTGATGTTCAATTTATGTTTGGACAGCTTGAGTGAGTTTGATTTGTGTTTGGAGAGTTGAAATGTTGGTGTGTGTGAGTTCAAATTGTGTCTTGCAGTTGAGACGTTAGTGAGTTGTGTGTTGTGTAGTGCGTGTATGGTGTGGGTGTGTGTGTGTGTGTGGGCATCACGGTTAGTGTTAATGCTTTTTTAGGTTGTTAAGATGTAGGGTGTTTGTGGGTGTTTAGAGTTAGTGTTTGGGCCCAATAAGGGCCCAACAGGGCAGCCTTGGTGATAAGGCTCCACGACTAATGTGTATCTTGGATGCCCAAAATGATTTTGAATAACAAGGGCCCAATAAACATATTTTTTCTTTTTTTATGCAAACAAAGCCCACTGTGTTGTGTGATGTGGTGTTTAAAACATGCTTTGTGTGTGCATTAAGTGTATGGGTGACACGTTCCCTTATTTGTACATTACAACATCTTGTATGTGTGTGTACTTCTTTTTTTTGTGTGCATGGGTTATTTGTAAACCCACACATGACTTGGTCAGTAAGCTTGGTTCTCACTGTTTGGGCCTATAAATGAACTATTTTAAAGCCCAAGTACTATGGGTTTTTCTATCGATTTAACCGAGTTCCTTAAGTCAGTATTTTCTGAAATTTTACCAAAATTTTGGAACAACTTTGAGGTTTACTTTTAGGATGAATTAATGACCATAAACCCAATATTTAGGGTTTAAACCTTTACTAGGTAGTCGAGAACCAGTGGGAAACGCGTTAGAGTCGTGGAGTGGTATCGGGATCGCGTTAGATAGGTAAGTACACATGTGCTTTGTATGTGTGTATGTTAGTAGGCTAGTAAGGAAATATCATGTGATTTATACATCCTCTATTTATTGTTATTGTTGAATTGATCTCTTGCTTGATATTCCATTCTATATTATTGGTTGCGTGTTCTTGGCATGAGTGTGTGTCTTGAAGGTATCATGTGGTCTCGCACTAGCTGGGACAACGAAAGGTGGCTCCTGCAGTGGTAACTGACCACCCCTAGTGTTGTGTGTATTAGGTACTAGATTCGAGAGGTATTGCGATACCTCTCGATTTCAATCTGCGCTAATGTTGTGACATTGCCCGGGGAGATCTTGCGAGATCTTTATCGTATTGCTGTGAAATTAGATCACTCATAGGCCTCTTTTGATTCTTAGAACACGCAAGTTTCGATTGCTAGCTATCAGTCTGTTTATCATGCACTTCGATTTATTTATTTTTCCTGTCTTTCAATTACCGCATGATAATTGGATTGTCTTGTTGTTACATCATAAATTAGAATTATATTATTCTGGAACTACTTTCGATTTCTTCAGTTACTCACCGTCTAGTTTGTGATGATGTGTGCATATAGGGTGGAGAGCAGCAAGGACAAGGGGTCCTACCTAGGTAATTTACTTTGAGGACTTAGCGGCTGGACCTAAGAGATCATTAAAGTAGGTTTACTATTTGCTTATTTGTATGTCGTTTGTATACATGTTCTTTTGGAGTTATGGAACTTGAATTTTGATGAGATTGGTATCATGTATCTATGCATATCAGATTGTACATGAATACTCGGGGTTTTTCCACATTTATAGATTCCTGAATTTCCCTTTGATTGAGTTATTTCCCGTACATTACTTGTTTAGTTTTCCGTTGCATATTATTGCAATAACTCTTTCATAAATTGTTAAATTGATTAATTGGAGGATAACTAGGATCGTCAGGCTCGCTGAGTATCGACTCGGGACCTGCACGGGTCTAGGCCAGGCGCACCTAATTGCACGGGGAAATTGAGGTCGTCACATGTATACCTATATTAGCGTGCTCTAACCTAACGGTGGGGTCCACGCGGGTCCAAGCTGGTATCCACGTCTACAACCACGTGTCAAATAACTTCAAATTAGGTATGAGTCGTTACATATAGTACACATTTTATACTTTCCAAAGACTCCAAGAACACTCAAATCAAATCACAGACGGAGAAGTAATGAATTTTCCCATACAGTCCATTAACAATGCAAACTTTATTTATTTTGAACTGAGAAAACTTCTCCAAATCAATATTTTCGCAGTTAAATCCTTAAATCTAGCCAACAACCACCATAAAATCATTTGATACCAACTTTCATATATTTCCACAGCCCATGGAGTCAATTTGGATCAAAACTAATATTCAATTTATCCAAAATCTCAATATAAATTAATATTAACTATAAAAACATCATCAAAATAGTTATCAACTGAATCGCATCACTTCAAATTAGAAAAACCCTAACCCATGCCAGTAGAATTTATCCCAAATTGACGCAAATTAACATAATACATCATTTCACAACAATTGATATCAATTCCTATGAAAACCTCATGAAAGGAACAGAAAGATCGGGAGATTTCAAATTGAATTGAGAAAAAACACCCTGAATTGATATTTTACCAAATTTCGTGTGAGTGCGTATTAGCTTGGATACATGTAAGTAAACCAGTGAGGAATTTTACAGTTATTTCTTGAGCTTTAATTTGTTGTTATTGCTTTGTTCATTCTATATCTTGGAATTTCTATTGGTTGAGTGGTCCAATGGCAAGTGGGTCATGTTTGCTTTTTATGTGATATGATCTCTTATTTGGGCACTATTGATATCTCCCAATTAAGTATACGTTGAGGGCACTTATCTGGGCAACATGGATATCTCATAGTCACACGGGTTAGGGTTGGTATACTGTGTTTTCGTCATGAACATGAGTCTGCTGGGCATTTGCCGTGACTTATCGACCTTTTGGTCGGGACTACTTGCTATTTGGATTTGTATTCTCGACCTTCATTGTGACGGCCCCAATTTTCCATAAAACTGGGCATCGCTCGGCCTAGACATACATAGACCCCCGAGATCATACTCGCGAAGTCAACGCACGCCTAGTCAGCTAATTTGACCGAAAATCACTCCCGATCAAAGCACCTGCTAACGTCAACACTCGAAAACCAATTGTTTTTTATGGGACCCATGGGTGCCACGTCAACGGGTGCTTTGACCAGGTGTGATTTTCGGGTCAAATTAGCATTCCTTATATATATACATATAGGAAAATTCTACAATGGAGACCAAATATATACTCATGCCATGGGAACCCCTCAAAATGTGTTGTGTATTAAATGTTTTGTGCATCTATGTCTCCTCGATTAATGTGTTGATTTAAATCCAATGGTTCTAAATAGTGTACCCATGATATGAGTATATATTTGGTTCTCATGATAGAAGTACACATATATATATATTAATAAAAAACACGAATACCTAACAAATCGACGATTAGCAAAATTACTATTTTACCCTTTTCAACCTACTAATTTACTAAATTATACATTGTAATTGTAATTGGATAGAGAAATGAGTTGAGTTGTTCATATCTTAAAATCGTGTTACATATGGAACATTCATTAAGTATTCCACTTTAACTCAACTACTAATAACTATAGTTTATACCTAATGAGAAAAAAATGTAGTACATTTCAATTGAATACATTATATATAATTAATCTTTCCAATTGAATAAGTAATTGATTATGGAGTATTTTTGATGCGTTTGAACAATTTTACTAAATAGATATCAAAGTTGACAAACTTATGTACATTTAAAAAAAAAATAAAGAGTCGCATGTCCTATGATTTAATTTCATATACAACTTTTTTTTTCATTTTTCTTTTTGTTGTTGTTAGTAAAAAACATGTCTTTTTTAAATTAACTTTATGTATATTTTATGTTTATTAATATAATCAGAATCATACTTTATGATCTATAAAAATATGATTTTGTAATTGAATTAATTCCTGTGAGCGTAACGAGCGCGCTCTTCGCACGTAATGAAACTAGTATATATATATATATATATATCAATATGATAAAATGAGAATACTTCTCTTTTCCTTCCCTTCGTTACTTGAACTCCTATTTTACCCCTTTCCATTATCCGATTTTAATCAAAACCAATCAATCTATATTTCGCTAACCCTTTCTATCAACTTGATGTTCTCTCTTTCGCAATCACAACCAATTTCGATCCTATTTTCTCTTTTTCTCTCTCGCGCAATACATCACCAGCGCCTCCCTCTCGTCTATCTTTCTATCACCAATGCCACCACCCTGATCGCCTCCTATTTCCCAACTCTCGCTCTACTACTTGCCATCCCTTCTTGCCTTCAAAAGGGAAGTTGAGAATCATTGATGAGTACCTAACTGGGTGAGAAAGGCAGAGAGAAACAACACAACTGGGTCTCCCCCAACAATCAAAACTGGTAAGATTCCATCTTTTTCATCAAACTTAAACCTGAAAGTTGAAATCTTTCTCACTGAGAAACAATCAACCACTCCATTGCTGCTCACCCTTTTAAGGATTTCAAGAACCCCCATCGCCAACAATGGCAGAAAACCAATTCACAATCGCTCTACGAATTAATTGGGCTCGCTCGATCTCTCACTGATATCTCTTGCTAATTAATTCAGGTATGTGTCTATCAACCAAAGTTTTGAACCTTTCTTTTTTCATGTTTTGTATTTCAATCAATGGCTTTCAGGTTAAGGAAGAAATTCTTGGTACCATTTAGAGTGAGTGTCAATTGTTTGATTAAATGCCTCAATCAATAGAAGAAGCATATAATCTTTGCTACTTTTCCTGTTGGCCCATCTTGATTTCTTAATTCTTATCCAACATCCTAATTATGTTTAATAGGTAATTAGACTGGATATGTATATGTAGTAAATCAATGAATATTCTTGTAGAAGATTTAGTGATCTATGTAATTTTGTTACTATCAACAAGTCATTTACAGATAGTTCAATATGTTGTCAAACCAACTCATTCAAGCAATTGCACAATGAGCCACTGATCTCTTCACATCCCTGCAAAACAAAGTCTAATTAAATTTAACTAACAATTAAATTAATCTTCCAAAATATGTTGGCCAGACCTGTAAGGAGAGAAAAAGGAGATTATTTAAATAATTTTGGTTGTATCTTGTACTTCATATAGTTTAAATAGTATCAATGACGTTTTTAGAACTTTTCTTTTTGACATTCTTAAAACTTAAAAAAAAATGGTTATAGATATGAACAATGCTAAATGTTGCTTAAAATTTTCTCATTTTCAATCCCCTCCCTATCTTCATTGACTAAGTCGACTTCATAAACAAAACGAGGGAACTTAGATGAATGCTTTAGCTTACAACCATTCTCTGGTGGCTGTGATATCCATTGTGAGATGTGGGTTGATTTATCAATTTTGCCTCCAAGTAGTCATTTGACTGAATATGTGTTTTTGGCTAATATTGGTTCTTCCAAAAGGTTCATAGTGAGCGGTAATGGACAAATTAGGATCAGTTGGAACCAAAAGAAATTAGAAATCATTTAGGTTGAGAGTAGCTAGCTAGCCCATAACAATTGTTGTATTATGGTGATCCTTGGCGCATTTCTCCACTCTCTCACGTCATGTGTCACCTTTTCTACTTGGCACAACTCTCGCTCACATTCACACTACCCTTTCATTACTCGGTCTCTCTTTCCCTCTTGTTCAATCTTTCATGTCTCTTCCTTTATATTAACCTAAAAGTCTCTATGTCTTTTTTACTTTTCTTTTTCTATCTATATGTAGTCATGCACTTGAGCTTTGCTTTTTGTATTGGTTGATGTATATTTGATGATTGGTTTGCCTAGGATGGTCTTTTGGAATAGTTCAATTTGCAAAGCTCGAGCTTTACTTAGCTTTTAGGTTAAATATTTATCTAACAACTTTGGAAAAGTTTTATTTTTATGTTTGTTTGTTTCGAGATAAAATAATTTTTCACATTTAATACATGAACACTTTTTGTTACACCAAAGCATCAAATGGGAAGCACCAAGCTCTATTTTAGTCTCTAAACTATGACAATGCACAACTAAGTTATTAACAAAACAAAACAGTATCTATTTCATCCTTCACTATCAAGTATTCCTAATTTCTACACAATGCAGAAAAAGAATGAGAGATGTGGTCACAGTTACTCCAAAAATACTATATTTGTACTCAAAAGCTTCTTTAAATGTATTCCTTCTCAAATAAAATTTCCATAAATGTGCGTTAAAAGATTATGCAACTTCACTATGTGAAACAATAAGCTACAAAGATTAATATTTTTTTTTGTAGAGGTTGGATCAACCTTCCAAATAAAACCTTCCATACAATGGTATGTACAAAGGACAAAATTTCAAGTAATCGTGCTCCCTTCTGCTCACTGTGAAATAAGGATCAGATATTAACCCATCATTAAGGTTTAAGTAAAAGCAAGACAACTGTTCACCATTCAGAATTTTCTCTTTAATTAGAAACTATAACTAGGCATGGGTAAGATGTTATGCCAATAAAATCAAATTCTTATTATGTAGATTTCTACTGCTCTGCTTTTACACCATGGCATGCAAAACTAGCGGTTGAAAAGTAATATATTTCTTCTACTCCAAAATACTTGTTAGCTTTATACAATAAATGAAGTAGGTGAAGTCTTTGGAACAACAATTGGCATATTTATTACATTAGCTAAAGATTTCATTCGTTGTTCTTCATGCTTAACTGCTAACTAATATATAGAATGATTATTTGTAGTTGATCAATAATGTTATGAGGGTTATCACAAATTAATTAAGAATAATATTTCTATATAAAGTGTAAATATTTTGACCATATATTTTTATATTAAGTGGCTTTCTTAAATAGTAGATTGTTTAAATTGATTTTTGGTTATGTTCTAATGTTCAAATCCTTTTTTATATAAAAAACAAATTGTCTGATGTTAGTCATTCATCTCTTTTGGTTGTTTTGTAATAATTTGTTTAGTTTTATTAAACCAACAACACAATCATTGGCAGGAAGATGTCGATCCAAGGTTACACAACTTCTTAACACTACTGTCTTATTATTCATAAATTCATTATATACTTTTTATGTGTTTTGTAAATAACTAAACCTAACAAAGTTTTGTATATTATATTAATTTGTTTAATATAGTGGAGTTATGAGAAAGGCTAGAAATAGTTTGCATAGAGAGGTAGATAGGTCAAACCGTATGTCCATGACAGAAGAGGGAAAAAGAGGAGACGATCACGTCAAAGACAACTATATAGGGAAAAAAGAGGCGAATGCAATGGGCATGTGCCTATTATCTTTAACTACAAAAGATCTATTAGTTGAACTTTTATAGCGGCCCAATTTTTAATTGATGCCGTTGTCCAAAAATTTTCGGATATGGACGCCAGTTTAGTCCACGAGAACGCCATATGGCGTGAAAATGTTATATTTTGACTGATTGTTTGTGTAAATGTGATTGTAAATATTGTAATGTGACTTATTACATCGCATGTGTGATTTTTGTTGTTGTATTCGGGGCAAGGTAGTGTGACGAGTAGTCGTCCCGAAAATCGTGCTGATGCGGGTTCTGGGTAAGTGAATTTTGGGTTCACTAGGCCGAGGAAATAATACACACATAATAAGCAAATAAAATGTGTTAAATAATTAGTATTAATCGACGATTAGTCGTTTAGTGGCGCGAATGTGCGTGACGACGTGAGTTGAAGCGCAGGTGTCGGGTATTGAAAAACCCGAAAACCAATAATTGGTTCTATGGAAGGATAAGACCAAGATGACCAACTCATCCAATTTTGTCACCTTAGTGGAGGACTTTTTGACTAAATCTAGGTCATTGAGAGGCCTTGAGATTGACACATCACATTAGATGAAGTAGGAGTATATATATGTGGGTTTTGACCACTTTCTACCACCTTTTCTCTCTCCTCAAAGACCAAATCCAAAAATTGAGCTCAAGTATTAGGGTTTTAGTCACTTTTGTGGTGATTTTGGAGGAGCTAGGCTTGTGAATAATCAAACAAAGGTTAGATCTTGATTCTCTCCATCTTCCTTTATGTATTGTTGTAATTTTAGGGGTTTGTTGATGGTGTTGTTGAGTTTGAAGAAATTGGTATTTTAATGGTGAGTTTAGGTTATTGTAGAGGTTGTTGTTATTGTTGTTGTTGTTGTTGTTGTCATTGTTGTTGGACCGGACCCGGTTGGGTTGGATCGGACTCGGTCAGGGGGCCTATTATTTAAATAACATATATTTTAAAAATAAATTAAAAACAATTTTAAATGAAATAAATTACGAAAAATATGAAAAATAGTTAGAAAATTATGAAAAAATTCAGAAAAATCCAGAAAAATGTGAGAAATTAGAAAAGAGTTGGGAAATGGGTTTTGAGATTTTTCGGTGTTTAACATTCCGATGTAATCCAAAAAATGTGCCACAACAAAAATTAGAATGAGATTCTAATTTTTGTTGTTGCAATATAAAATCAATTAACTTGACATTATTAAATCATTTAAAATAGTTTATTCAGACATCAGGGACTTATGAGACTATAGTCGGGTGTTGGACGCACATCCCAAGATGTGAGCAAGATCAAATCGGGTATTATCAGGACTTTGGAGTGCGGATTGAGGTGCGTCCCTTGAGAATGCTTCACTTTATTTCATGGCGTGTTTTAATTGATAATCGTATTGTTTGTGTGTGCATGCTGGTGGGTACACATGAGTTTCACTCCTTAAGCTTCGATATGTATATATATTGGTGGTGGTTAAACTCCTTGCGTGAGTCGTCTTAGGACAGGGCTCATGTCGACGGCAATAGGAGATACCTGCGACTGTCGGGAAGGATTAGGGTGGTCTTGACGAGTAACATCATCGAGAGGGATATGTCATTTACTGAAGTTGGGGTTTAGTCACTATATTCCAGAATAATATATATGTGGTTCCTTTCTTGATTTATTGTTGTCCAACTGAGATAGGTCGGGGGTTTTCTCGAGATTATTCGATTGGTGGTTTATTTACAGCTTTAAGGCGAGCCTATTTAATTTATTTACTGCTTTTCAAGTATTTTGTGCCGATTTACATTTCTTGCGGATATTTTGGTGTAATGTATGCTATATGTAAGCCTTGGGAATGTGATTGTCTGTTGTTAGAGGTCGTATTCACATGTCTCGTAGATTTATCAGTTTTATTTTGTGATTGTTGTGCAAACTTCTCTCAGGAATTTACTCACTGGACTTGTCACTAGTATTTGTTGGGTGACTGAGTGCAGATCTTTCATCAAGAAAGCCCAAGGGCAAAAAAGTTCTAGGTGACTATTTTAGAGATCGTTGTTGCTTTGGCTCGAGTTTTTGAGATACAATATGCATTTATATATTGCTTTTGCTATGTTTTGGGAACTGTAGAACACTGGATACATGTATATAAATTCATGTTTATATTCATCTCAGATATGCATGGTATTTTGCCAAGTTTTCCACATTATGACTTAATGCTCTAATTTTCGATGAGATAAATTGTTGATTATCATGTTGAAATTCCGCTAAACTTACTGTATTTAAATTATGAACTCTGATGAATGTGAATAAAGTGACGTACGGTGCGCGTGGGACACGACAGTCAGTGACATGGCAAGGTTGTGGGCCCGCGACACATGACGTGGTGGCCTCAGTTTTGGGGCCGTCACAACTTCTATAAAAAGTTATGCCACTTGATCATACATAAGTCTTACGAAAGGTAGTGACTATTAGTTAGAGAGTAATTCATCTTTATTTTACAATTAGAAACTTAATTTGCTTTGACCTTTTTTGTTGTTAATATAGGTTCAAAAAATACACAAATATGTTCTATGGAAATGGGTTTTGATAACATAGTTCGTTTAGCAGATATATTACCATCTATAGCCTCTTGTTAAAATTGTGGTGCTCGAAGATTCGTTCATGAAACTAAGTGTTTTTGTTGTTAAAATGGTCAAGTGTCTCTCGTCCCTAATATTGCCTCCTAACAAATGTTTCACTTGTTATCATCAAAAACTAAAGAAACAAATGAATTCTTGAACTATGTTCTTACCTATAACAACAATTTTGGATTTTCATTATTCGGTGTAAAGTGTGATAAGACACTTTCAAAGGTGAGTTTAAGAGCAAATACGTATTTTTACGATGTTAAAAGTTTAATGAAGTGTATGTTTTTATAATATTCTCTATTGTTTAAACTTTGAAGTTACAAGCTTTCAAAAAATGAGTTTACTACTACTAATGTTGATTCCATGTTTCTGTACAGATATTTATGGCTTCTTCTACTCTTTAGCTTCTCACCCATATCTTCATTTATATTACAAAGGTTTGTTTTTGCCTCTTCATCAGTCCTTTCATTTCTCACATCTCGTATTCAATAAATTTTTGAGTCTATGTTGAACAGTTAAATTTCATCAGTTTAGTTTTTTATTGATTCAATCAGTGCATACCCATTTAAGTTCATCAAGTTTTACTATACTCAACAATAACACATCTATCTTTTTTTCTTTCTTTCTCATCTAATCTGTATTGTCTTCTCTTCTTATTTTTATTCATAGGAACCCACTACCACCACTGTTTCACTACTTTAGTCTGTATGGGAAATGCAGTTAAGGTTTTATAATGGAAGTTCATTTTTTGAGGCCATATCCAGATACCATTTTGGTTAAATTTGGAAACCTAGAAAATAAATTTACCAAATTTCCAATGTGTTTTGCTTTTTGCAAATGGGCTGATCTAGGCCTGGTAGCTTGGGTTTTTGCAAATAAGCGTTGTTTTTAGGTTTCTCTTGTGAGAGACAGGGTGTTTGCTTTTGTGTGTTCTGACACGGTAAGGTTTCATGAAAAAATGAAAAGATTAAAGCTTGAGTAGATGTAAATGTTTCAATCTCATTTTTCTAATTGATGAATGAATTTTATATGTCAAATTTTCATCTTGGTAGTACAATTTTTCTAACTAATGAATGGATTTTCTAAATTTAGAGGATTATTTGATTTGATAGTACAATTTTTTCCCACCATTTTGTAGTTGTAAAATTTCTCTAAATCTCTCCTCAGTTTTTAATTCAGGAATTTAAACCATATACATTTATATTACATCATATATGTGAGCTACTAGAGTTACTCATTACATAATCACACCAGACCCACTTCTGATCTATTTAACTATTGCTTAACAATCGCCTTACAACTTAAGAACACTCTAAGTCTTCTAATAGCTCGTTTAGTTGTCATTAACCACAATCCTATTGTGTGTTCGTGTCACATTCATTCACGAAGAGGGAAACATTTTTAAAAAAACAAAGAAGTAACTACTTGTAATTCTTGTAGCTCAAGTGAATTAATCTATGTGATCAAAGTGAAAATAAATAAAATATTTATCTTCTTGATCCACAATTTGCCCCCAGTTGAAACAATGCAATGGTTAAGTTTTTAGAATTGACGAGTCTTGTGACCAAAAGTATTGCGACCAACTACAACTATCAATCTAACTTTAAATAAGTTGGTTTCTCTTTGTTTCATAGGTCGATTAAGGTGTCTAATTGACTCTTATAGAATTGGAGGATTGTAGATCCTAGAATTTGGAGATTAACATGTCTCAATAAAATTCAAGCTGAGTCTTTAATATGTATTTTAGTGAAGAGTCCTGAATATTGAGATTTGTATCATGCTCTATAAAAATCATTGTAGGTTCTACTAGACAATGGAAAAGACGAAGACATTACAGGTTATAAAATGCCTAATCTTGTTTACATTGCTGGGGAGAAAAGTAAGAGTTCAACACACCATTTCAAGGCGGGTGCCCTCAATGTTCAAGTAATTGTAGTATGATCTTAATTTATCTTTATGATTCTTTGTGTTAAAGTTTATCATGGAATTTAAAGTATATCTTATTTTGCTTGTTCACATCGATCATACAGACTTGTGCATCAACAACCATGACCAATGCTCCAATAATCCTTTGAATTGTAATATGTACTGCAACGATCCCATAACACCTCTTTGAACTTTGTGCTTCCTTTTGGAGCCTATTAAGGGATTGGAAGTAGCGTATGTGCAGTTTCCACAACATTTTTGTGGCATCAACAAGAATGATACATATGCTAATGAGATAAAGCGATCATTTCGAGTAGACCCAAAAGGATTGGATGGGTTACAAGGGACTTCTTACATTGGAACATGTTGGCTTCTTTTGTCGAAAATCACTCTTTGGAAGCCCTTTGTCATAGTTATTCACTGAAAGAAGATAATTGAATCCAGAACATGTTTTTCATTAGGATATCAAGTCTAAGGAAGTTCTTTCCATGGCTCATCTTGTAGCTAGCAACAACTACGAAGATGGAACAAATTGGAGTTCAAAGGTAAGCACATGAATTTTTAGAGAAAAATGCTTAAGCTTATATCTAAGAATGCAAACCCTCGGTGCAAGAAAAAATTTATTTTTAGTGCATCTCTATGATCAAAATGCATGCATGTGCAAGTTCCATTTTCATACAACAAAAAGGGTAAGCTTAGTTGAAATCATGAATTTTCTTGTTCTTTAGCATTTGTTTGATTACACATATTTTTTATAGGGTTTATTAATTGCTTCTTTTTGTTGGTTCGTTTTTTTATTTTTGCCTATTATATAAGAAGGTTAGGTTACATATTTTATATGTATCTTGACAATATATATGTTGTCTCTGCCACCAAGAAATAAGTTTGCAACCTATGCGAATCAATAACACTGCACAGTTGGTCTTTCATTATTGTTCATTTCCTTAATTATATCTATTGATTTTTGTTTGTAAAGAAGGTTTGGTTATAGATTCTGTTGGGTTTTGGAGTTCATGCGCAGTGGAGATTTCAAAACTATTTTGAGAAAAACCCCAACAGGATCCGAATCTGATTCCATTAAAACACGTTTATACTATGAAAACTTAATCATACCTCAGTCGCAATTTACCTTTCTGAAGATTAATCGATCTTTAAGGTGCTGCCAATAACGAACGCCCTCTATCAGCAGTCCACACACGAACGGCGGCAGAGATTTGAAGTGCTAGCTTCGAGAGAATACCAAACCCTTTTTGTTTCTCTCCAAAACGATCCAGAGCATACCAAAAACCCTAAGTCGTTTCTTAAAACGAAAATAGAGTTTCAGCCCTTTTTTAAATCTTTCGTACTTGTATTCTAACTCAAAGCGTCTATTTATACAACCCTTGTATATAGACGGTTAAGTAAATTACACATATACCCCTACTTAAAGAAGTATAAGTGTAGTACACTGCAAGGACGTTTCTGTAATGAATTTTATCATATAAAATTCATTTTTCTGAACCATCTTAAAATCTCACAAAACCATTCTCAGTGTGTGACCCAATAGGCTCATACAACATTGGCAGTGTACCAAAACACATTTTGGTATACAAGTCATAAGCGGCCTCTAGCAAGACATTATGACTACCCAAGTTATACGAATATCAAATCGATACAACCTAATCAATAGTGTATATAACATCCTTTTGTCACACGATATCCTTTTGATCAAAAAGGCATGGAATTGTCATCCAACATGTTCAATCGTACTAGTCTCGATTTCTAGGTAGACTGAAAACATCTAAGTGACATTGATCAATATCAATTCACTTAGACTAGGCCTTTTAACAGTCTAACACATCGAGGGATCCACTGGATATCTCTCTTTATATGAGAGGGACAAATTCTATCTCGATTACAATACTTCACCACATTATTCACACGGTAACCAATCACAACCTTATAATCGTCCGGTTAAATACAACGTTTGATTGTGTCAAATCACTGTATTCCTAATGTTGAAGTCTCTAGTAATCTCAAGTCAGAGGACTGAAAAATATACCTATCATGAGAAACAACTATGACTTAATCTATGTGACGTTCTCATAGCAGGTCGGTCCAGTACTATGTTCCCTAACAAGTACTTATGATTTTGATTCGTATTCCTATACGTATGATCATCGTATGATCATCAATCAAGACTCACACTAGTCTTAATTCATTATAGTTCCCACTATAATAATCGACTAGGGACATTTAAGATATTTCTGTAAATACCCATGGATCTTATTATAATGTAAACATGCAAATCAATTATAATAAACAACAAATGAAATCCTCTATTTTATTAACTAAAATGTATTCATAAAGACTGTTAATGGATTGACCTAAGGCACATTTCTCAACAGATTCAACTGCTACTATCGATCCAACTTTAAATAAGTTGATTTTTCTTTGTTTCATAGGTCGATTGAGGTGTCTGATTGACTCTTATAGGATTGGAGGAAATTAACATGTCTCAATAAAATTCAAGCTGAAGTCTTTAAGATGTATTTTGGTGAAGAGTTCTGAATATTGAAATTTGTTCTTTTCCTTAATTATCTCTATTGATTTTTGTTTATAAAGAAGGTTTGGTTATAGATTTTTTTAATGTCTTCACTATTGACAATTTGTTGATGCTCAGCTCAATCTCATCAAACCGGTCCTGCCCTCAATGCAAGACTCGATATAAGTGGCATAAACGTATATAGATCGAACATACTTCTAATTGTCGGATTGGATGTAATCTTCAACTGATTATGTTTTGTAATTTAAGAAGGTTTGATTAACAATTATGATTCTAAATTCACATGTAGTCCTCATGTCTATGACTATGAAATGGAAGATGGTGATGTGGATGATGTGGGAAGTGATTTCAATTTTCCCTCGGAAAATCATGATCATAAGCATAGGGTCGCGGAGCGAATGCTTGGTTGGCACATGACATATGGACGAGGGGAAAGCAATAAAGAGGTTCCTCTCTATTAATTTGATGTACTAGGATTTATTGAACTCAATACTTAGCATTGTCCAGTGGATAATATTATCTGTCACCTTTTTCAGGTTTCGTGAGAGTTTACATCAGCATTTAGCATTGTTCACATCTACGATTGTTTTGTGTTGTATTGACTTAATCGCTGGTAGAGTTGAAGAATGAGGGGACATATAATAGGCATTTGGTAAACTCTGATACATGAATGAATATGGAGCCATGTGAAGTTATCTGCACATAGCATTTGGGTTTCACTACTTTTGGTGTTTTATATAATATAATTCTAAATGGCTAAGTTATCATGTGAGATTCTAAATTGTTGTTTTGGAGATCGACTTAGTAGAAGCATTGTTATCAAAGTCTCCCGAATGGATCACACAACATTAAACAATCTTTTTCTAAAACTACATCAACATGGCACCAAATGAAATTTATTACTGTTTTTTTTTTTTTTTTTTTATGCTTTTGTATGTAATTAACATTATTTATTTCTTTATTTAAATTTCCGCTTGCTTTGTAGCACAATCATGAAACTAATATATATCTTTATATAATAAAAGCGACTTCGTTACTTGAACTCTCTTTTTTACCTTTTATCGTAATCCAAATTTCGATCAAAATCGAAGCTCTCTCGTCTCTCGTCTCTCTCTCTCTGATCTTTCAATTATACTCTTATCTCTTCCTATTCTTTCGTTTCTTCTCTTATCCAACTCTTCTGTTGAGATGTGTGGACCAAAATAATAGTTTCATATCGGATAAGTGAAACTTTTAAATGAAATATATAAGTTATTGTCTCCCTTCTAATAGTACCAAAGCCTTTTAAGATAATACTCTACACCAAAAGATGAAGGGTGGTTAAGTTAGAGACAATATCGGTCATGAAAAAAAAGTTCTTTGGATGGATTTGCGATAAGCCGCTTGAGAGTGTTGAGATATGTGACGAAAAAAATAATACATTAGAGTCGACATTTGATTGAGACCTAAGTCCTTGGATGGATTTCGACTTTTAAAGTGGAATATAGATATGTGATAATAGTTCCTCTAATAAGACTCGATGTCTTTTAAGATAGAAGGGTGGTTAAGCTGTTGACGGAGAAGTGTTGCGGAAAAATTCAACACCCTTCTCCAAACTCAAACATCGATCCTCTTATTTCGAGCACGAGCCTAGTGACGATTTCACCATTCATTCGTTCACTTTTTCCTCGCTCGCACGTCTCTCGGTCTCTCTTTTTACCTCACTCAATTGCAATCAATTGTAGTCAACAACCCTTTCTTTTCCCCTCTCGATCAACGATTGTTAGGTTCATAAAACTCACTCTTTCTTCTTGTCAAGCTCACCCTCACAGAATCATATTGATCTTTGTTTGCTCTATCTTGCGATTTTCTCTTTGTCTCGCTCTCTCGCCCTAAAGGTTTTACCTTTCACTGCTGATATTATTCTTCTTCAAGTACAACACTTGTTTGCACCCTAATTTGTTTGTTCAATGCGAGAAGTGACTTGGATTAGTTACCTTTCTCTTAATGATTTTGTTACTACCGTAACAGATCTGGTTCGTGTTTTTCTTTGGTTTTAAGAGATGTGTTATACTCTCTCCATCTAATTCGTAAAATCTAATTCTCTGTGCATTTCATTTATATATGATCGTTCTGGATTATTATGACGGTGCATCTTGATGTAGAAACTATTGTTTGCAATTTTGAAAATCATTATAGTTATTTTCTCTATTCCAAGGGACAGATAAAACAACAATTAGCAATTGAGCTTGATTTTTGCAATTTTTGTCATTGTTGTATGTTTCTTTTGGCTGGAAGTGTGCATCAATTCATTGAGTTTTTAAGGGAGTGGTCGGGTCCTTTTAGCGTCCAAGGCTTTAAGATTTATAAGGTTGGCTCTGAATGGGATAAGTTGGAGTTGGCTTTAATATGTTTTCGACTTAAATGGAGTGGTCAGGTCCCTTTAGCATGCAAGTTAGGACCTCTATCTCTCTCCCATATTCGTCTCTCGATTCGTATCTGTTTCTCTCTTGATTTAACTAATGTGCAAGTTATTGAACTGATTTGGTAATCTGAAGTTTGTAAGTTTGCTTTTTTATAGTTGCTCTTCACACTACAGTTTTCTCTGCAAAATCTCATAGAAGTCTAACATTCATATTAAAAATTAAATTAAAATCAAACATAGCACTTGAATGAAAATTAACATGAACAAGATTGCACAGAGTTTTTAATAGAGTTTCCACACTCCATCACCGAATTGAGAAACAAAATCAGAGTCATAAACTTCAACTCTCAAACTATTTTGTAACCATTACCTAGAGCATCCACATATTAATTCTTTAACTCTTAGAACGACCGAATAGCTTTAGGGTTTACTGTTCAACTTTGTATAAATAATGACGAATATCACTAAATTGAGTAGAAAAGGCAGAGCAATGTTGCAGTTGATTAAAAAAAAAAGTATGGAGAAATTGCTTCCAAGGCTACTGTTTGAATGAAGCAAGATTCTCAATTGAATATATTATATTATAATTAAGTGAGACTTCTCAAACATCAATCAAGCGACTGAGCGATAATAAAACCTATAAAGCTCAACCTATGAATGCTCTCGCTTAAATTAATTAGTTTTACACCCATAACAACATTTAGTAACCTACTAGGAACAAATGACAGATTAGTTGTCTGGTTGGTTGGTCTCTTGATGTAGTTTGTTCTATTTATCTCTACTAGGGACAGATGATAGAGATTAGTTGTTCGGTTGGTTGTTCTCTTGTTGTAGTTTCTTGAACACCTTTCTTCCAACTGCAGTTTAACATGACTAGAATACACTTGTACTCCCACGCATGGCTGTTTATATATATCCTTCACTTTCATATTCAAATTAATATGCAGTTGAACTACTGGAATCCTCAACATTATTAAGAGCATCTCCAATAGGATGTGGATTGGATGTCAGTGTGTGTCACCTAGGACTAAATAGACATCGGAGTGAAAAAAACCTCTCCAATGGGAATGTGCATTTTGATGTCAAGCTAACGTGGCATGTAAAAGGAATAGACATTGTCTATTTCAAATTTCTACTTCTAGACGGTGCAATCCATAGCCAAGTCATCAATTCTCTCCAAAATATATAAAAAAAATAATAAAATTTTAAAATAGAAAGTGCAATCTACATTGACCATTGGAGAGCACTTTTAAACTTCAATATCTATTCAAGCCATTTAAACTTCAATATCTATTCAAGCCACTTCAGATGGACATCCTCTCCACGTTGCTGATGTGGCATAAATCCACGCCTGCAATCCACCTTTATCATTTGAGTAAGGAGTCTGAGGACTGAACATGAATGTATTCAACCTAACAAGTGTCATATCCATTGTGTATCTTCAATAGACATATTATGCTTTTAACTTATATATACATATTCTGCTTTTAACTTAATCAATTTCGTTTGCAGCAAGAAACCTTGGGCTCCATGTAAGAGATTGTAGATGCTAACAAGACTACAAGATTAAATGGATAAATAGCCATTTTTCTTAAATTGTGCAATTATCATACATAAGCAGTTTGCTTTCCACAAATTAGATAAAGGTTGGTGCTCGAGTCCTTAATTTGGTTGTCTGTCTATGTAAGATTTGAACTAAGGTAAAGTACTGAAATAAATTCATGAAAAAAATGAGTCAACCAACACAACCATGATTTGAAAGAAAAAGCTCAGAAAATACTCACATTATTAAGTCCTTCCAAGTTAAACCCTTAGTAGGTCTCAAGATTCATGAATCCGCATGCATTCCATATTGCATTGCCTCTATTTAAAACAAAGTTTTATTACTCCTTTTCAAAACTCTTCTGCACAAAAGTCTCTTGAATAAATGGTCAATTAATTACGTTTCAAATCTCTCTTGCTTGCTATCCATCCAAATAAAACTCTCCATTAATTTTAAGTTTTCAAAAAAAAACAAAAACTAATTATAATTGTTCTTGTCTCTAGCATTAAGTGATGAGCTTAATTTTAAGGGGCAAATGAATGACTTCATGTACAATCGTGGAAGGAATTTGTCGAATATTTTTGTTCTCTACGTAGTCTGCAGGCAAACTTGTTGCAATCTGATCACCTTCCATTAATAAAATTAGAGTATGGATGAAATGAGACTACGAAAAAATTGGATATGATTAATTTATGAGTTTCAGTTTTGATGAGGAATCAGCCTTGTTTGTTGTTAATCCAAGAAAAATGTTCCAAGCTTATAAGATGATCTCAGGGACCACATATATGGAGTGGTACTTTTTCTCTGTTTTGTCTCTTAGCTATCACAATTGTAGATAAAAATTTTGGTTTCCACATAAAGTTAGATTAGGTGAGGCGTTAAGAAAAAAATTTGATAAGATGTAGTGATATTGGTGAAATATGAAAGTTACATTCCTTTGAATTATAGGATTCACATGTTACTAAAATCTAACGAAGTTAAGGCTTGAAATTCCATAATTTTAAATGCCTTCAGCGAATTAGAATATTAAACTGTTTGATTAGATTTATTTGAAATCCATAATAGTAATAGTACGCAGATCATGCTGATAATGTTGTGGTAGTGCCACTTGGGGATTCTCAACTAAAGTAATTCTATCAATGATACTTATAGACATTCAATATCAAGGGAACCTAAATTCAAATATGCAGTGATTTCCAAGAGAAATTGCAATTGAAAAGACATTCACTTTGTTAGTTTAGATAATCAATGGCCAATTTTGAACTGAAGGGATGTATAGAATCATAGATAACTTTATCTCTTTCAAGAGTTGGACATAAAAAATTCAATTGAACTACATGTGAAAAGAGATGCTTGTTGAGTGTTGGTCTTTTCATTCATTTTCTAAGTTATTAATCCGTGTTTCTTGGTGAATCAATGAAGTTCATGAGTGATACAACAAGTTTAAAGGTGTTAATCTTTCAAAAACCTTAGCTGACCTCTGAAAATTCTATTGAAATGACATAGTAAGCTTGATTCTTTGGTTGCAATGTAACAAAATATGATCAAAAGGCGTAACTAAATTTCAATCCCTATTAGATAACCATGGCATAATTAATTTGATACTAAGATGACTTCTCTATACATGTGAAATGAGATACTTGATGCATGTTAGTATTGACTGTATTGGTTTTGTGGACTTTTGTTACATATAGGCCTTGAGTTTATTTCCTTTCTTGAGGTTTTTGGTATGAAAGAGTACTTTTTGAACTTAATTATGATTAGGCCCAAGTTGTTGTTAGAGCAATTCCAAAAGGTTGAACCCTTCCCTCATTGTCACAAGGTGTCTTTGTCCTTGAAAATCAACATCAAGGGCAATATAATTATTTCATGTATATTTTTTTTAGGATGTGTAGATTTTTTATTTCAAATTAGAAATTGTTCTAATCTTCCATTTCTTATTTTAAAATGTTCATTATGACATTATCTACTTAATTCATTTATAATTTCCTCATTTCGTCTATATATATAATTTCAATTAAAATTTCATATTTACTTAGTAAATATTAAAAAAAGATTCCCACAGCACATATATGAACAACTATATATATATATACAATATTAAAAGAGTGAATCTTGTACATTTCGACCGTGATGAAATTACTGTTTTGACCTTATTAAAAGAGTGAATCTTTGCCAATTAACTCCTCTCGTCTTCTTCAACAACTCCTACTGAGTTCTTCTTCATCTTCCAACTGAGTTCGAGTCATCTCCATTCTTGTCTTCGAATACAACTCTTCTTTCCATCATCTTTCACATAAAGTAGTTTGGTTGGGTCGAGATTTTGTGCATCTGAGAAGCAGTAATTGCGTTAAGGTGGTTAGGTTTTGTAGTGGATAGTAGTTTTGGTGGGTTTTCTAGGCTTTGAAGCATCAATTGCGCATATGTGTTGACGATTTCAATGCATCAAAGTAAGCATCAGGTTTTTTATATATATGAGAAACAGGGCAGAATGCCCAATACAAGGTAGCAAAAACAAGATTAGCTTATCATTGTGGATTCCTATGGATTGTTGTTGCCATATTTGGAGAAGGTTTTGTAGTGTGGTTAATTTTAGTATCTGAGTTTGGGAGTTTCAGGTAATTTTTTAGAGAGATGATGACGATTCCCACTTTTGTATTGGTTGTTTGATTTTCATCTGCATATGTTTGATCTCTTCTTCTATCAAGTTCCCTCTAATGGTTTTAGAGCACAAGTTACAGACTATAGGTAATTCAAACTAAATCTTAATTTTTTTATTTGCTTTTTGGGGGATTTTTTGAGGTTTGTAGTTGTGGATTTGCTTTATTATTCCTATGTTGAGATAGATTCTTTTTTTTTTTTTTTTAAAAAACTTGGGCAGTTTTAGCTAGCCTTTTAAGTGTGTATTTGGCTTAATTATCACTGTTGCAAATTCAGTCCAAGGAGCAAACACAATTTAATTGTAGGTAAAATACCTCCTTTTGCATTTTATCCTTAAGAATTGTAAGTAATTTATTTTTCATTTGTTCTACCCTGTCTGGGGTTCTTTTCTTGAGGTGTTTAAGAAAATGCTCATTAGATAATTAGTCTTATTACATTGAAGTGACTTTGTATTGATAATTTAAGAGTTCTTTGAAGTTGTTTGATGAAAAGCCTATGAGAATATTGGTCTGAGATTCCCATGGGATGATTATTTTAATTACATTGAGATGAGTTTGTTTTGATAATTTGATAGTTTAAATGTGCTCTGCAGTTGTTTGATTATTGTTTGATTAAATGTCCACGAGATCGAATTTTGTCTTTGTTTACTCTTCGCCTTCCATTCAAGATCTTATCTCATTGCAGCTCAAGCTTTTCCTCTTGTTGATCCTTATTCTTTCCGTGTTTCTCTCTTCACAGTTGCTGGTTGCCCGCTCTCTCTACAATCGCCCTCTTTTTCAACCACGAGTCTCTCTCTCCGTTGCGGATTATTGGTTGCTCCATCTTCTCATTACTAGTTTTAATCTTTATAATTTTTTTTATTCTTTTGGTTTTTAATGTAAATTCTGAAGCTATTTGCAATTCTTTTTATTTTAAGTCTCTTATGGTATTAAATTGTTAATCCTAGTGTGAGAGCAATCAAGCAAGTCTTAAATCGAAAAATAAAAATGTTATAGTTATAAATTGTATATTCGGACCCAAACTGCTTTTGTTGAATTTGTTTTTCTTAAATGGCCATCAGAAAAGAATGATGTGCGTGATCAGATGAAATCTTCTCTATTTTTCTTTAACTTTTTTGTATTAATTAGAAAAAGAAAGTACTGGTTCCACCTTTGCCAATTCTC
Source organism: Stephania japonica (assembly GCA_039657345.1). Classification (NCBI taxonomy): domain Eukaryota; kingdom Viridiplantae; phylum Streptophyta; class Magnoliopsida; order Ranunculales; family Menispermaceae; genus Stephania; species Stephania japonica. The sequence continues at coordinate 42,193,691 of CM077560.1, read as the reverse complement.
ACACTACTAGGACTATCGCAGCTGCAAAAAAATAAGCAATCACAGAGAACCATACCCACTCTTCTTTTGATTTATATCTGATTGATCGATATGCTTTGCATTGATATCTCATATCATAGAATCTAATTATTGAGACTTAGATAAATCACATTGTTCTACCAACTTGAAATTTCATGTAGGCATCATATATGTGCCTACATGATTACTGGTTGTATTAATTGTGGTTGTATTAATTGGTTGAGTACTGGCATGTGCTTTTATTCTGACCATGAACTGAAGTTGTGAGTGTTGCGCATTTAATTGAGAAGGCATGTGCTTTTTTCATTGTTTTACATTAGTTAACTGATTCATTTCAAGTTTGGTGTTTCTGCCCAAGAAAAAACCATCTTTAGTTTGAACTTTGTTATGTTTGAATGAGTTTTTCTTTCAGAGACACAACAATTGTAGTTAGGGGTGCCACAAAAGTTGCTGAAATTGATGAGAACTTCGAATGTGCTATTATAAATTGGTGGCCTTCTGATAAGTATAATTATAAGTGTCCATGGGGTGAATCAATTATTTTGTATCTTATAAATATTGTATTTTCTCTTTTTTACAATTGGATTATTTATAAATCTAAGTAGCCACTTACAGTTTTTAATTGGGAGTTTTATAATAACTTTCACTTTGTTATAGGATTTTTGTCTCATCCTTTTCTTGCCAAAGTTGTCCAAGGTATGTTGTTCATTTTCAACCATCCTTTCTATCATTCAATTTTTCTCTGAGGGTACAATTGTGGTGTTGCTTACATTATTTAATCAAATCCTCTTCCCTCTCCGATCTCAATCTCTCTTTCTTATCTCTTCTGTAAACTAGGGCTTTGTACAATGGCACAATGAGCGATTTGAGAATCTGATTTTGATCTGATTTGCAATTAAGTGATGGTGTTGTGGCTTTCTGATTTGTTTTATGGTTGATTTCAATTGTGGGGTTTCAAGGTTTTAGGAGAATCTGGATTTTGAAGAGTCGAGATTATAATTTCAATCCATCTGCAAATCCAGAGCATCGATGCAAGATTCAATCCCAGCCCTTTCTCTTTGGAGATTGTTGGAACATCTCTTTCATCTCAATTTGATTACTTATGGTTAGGATTAACCAACATTGATATCAGGGTGGGTGAGTTTTCTAGAATGAACTAAAGCATGAGTTCTGATTTTAATAATAAGTTGATTTTAATGCCATCTAGAGTTTATTTTCAAAGACATGTGAATAAAATTAATACTATTAGGTTGAATTTAGTAATTTAATTGGTTTTTTTTTTTTAAAAAAAAAAGCTAATAAACTCCCATGAGTATTTACAATAAGTTGTTTTTTTCTCAACTCAGTTCAATTTGAAAAGCCTTGTTATGTGTAAACAGTAATTTTATTGATCTATCAACCCATGGAATGAAATCCATGTGTAGATAGTTGTATTGTATTGTATTGTATTGTTTGTATTTTTTTTTTTTTTTCTAAACTCCCTTCTTAAAGGCATTAACCAAAACTAGAATATCATACAAAGGAAGTTTCAGTTATTTGATTCTCTACAAAAACCAAGAAAAGTTCAGCATCTTTAGTGCATGGATTTCATTTGTTAAATGCACCTAAAAGACTTGGTACAAGTTATGATGCATTATTAATTATTGATGATAGTTTGTTCTTCAAACATATTGTTTATGTGAGAGTTTTGACTATGCTATTTGCTTGTAGAAACGAAACTTCAAAGCATTGATCAACTGTGTTGTAGCAAGCTTTTCAGATGTAGTAAAGGAATTGGAAGGTTAAATAAAGTTGAACTCAAACACAAAAAATAACTATGTTCCTCTCTTTTCTTATTTTCTATTTACTATTCCTATACCCTCTCAACTGCCAGCAGCATGAGGAACTCTACAGAGATGAATATATGTAAGGTTAAACAACTATTCTGAGGCATATTTAATCATTTGTTGCATCTCCCTGTCTTGATTGATATTTAAATTTGATGCTGATTGAATTTGGTGGAGGCATTCTTGATGAAAATTTTACTTAAGTGGAAGTTGATTGTGCAAGTTCTAATATTTTGTTTCTTGCTCTGTGATCTTTTTCATAGAAATATAAAATTGTAAATGGTGTAACTGAGACTGAAGGAGCTACAAATGAAACAACAAATCTGAAATTGGTTAAATTAGGTGAGTGTATGAATGAGTTACCTTCTCTTTTTTTCTTGATAATGAAAGGAGTTCCTGATTTTCTTTTCCTTTCTTTTTAACTTGATTGTAACCTGACATTTTGTGAGATAGAAATTGAATGATGCCCTCTAAAATGCTTGACACAAAAAGGTTTTAAAGAAGCCAAGAAAGGGATCCAAGAATACTCATCCCATAACTAAAACTGAAAATGTAAGAATTTCTTTAATTTTTTTAGCCCACCAAAAGTTCACGTGTGTGACAATGAGTTGATGACTTGATGAAGATGTTATGTTAACCAAGTTTACATTTTTGCTTGGTGATCATAATTGTTTCTTGTGAGAGATACTAATTAAATAGTTTATTTATATTCTCTTTTTCTATAAACAGGGAAAAGAGTTTGATAATCAAATTGGAGCAAAATTTTAACTTTGTATATATATTATATATCAATATTATAAAAGAGTGAATAAGGAAAAATTTGACCGTAAGCAAATTGTCTATTCTACCATTTTCAGTCTCCGTTTTGAGTTCCCAAATTGCTAATATTTGGTATTCATTTAGTTAGAAGTCCCTCTTGTCCGAGCCTTTCATCTTCTTGTCTTCGACAACAACTCTCTTTCCATCTTTCTGTGCTTAATCTCTTTTTTTTTTTGGACAAGTTTTCTATGCTTAATCTTGATACATGATAAAGCTGCTTATGAGCAAAAAGTGCAAGTTTTTTCTTTTTTTTTTTTTTTTTTTAAATTACCCAACAATACTTACTGATGAACATTGCTTTCTTCTACAGAGTATCTTGTATACTGTAGATTTTTTCTTAATAATTGGAGGTCATTTGGTTGCACACTACCCAAGTTTGAACTAAGAGGAGCCAGCAGAACCGAACTTCACTTGTAGTAACGATATGACACCATGACACCAATTTTCACTATTTAATTTCCTGAATATGGAATTCACTCTTCTATGCTTGCTTTTGCATTTGTCTTGCCACCTTGTTGTGCCTCATATTTAGGTACTGGCTGAAAGCTCTTACTTAGAAGCTTAGTTTAGATAGTGTTGTGCACCTAAAACTGAAAGGACTTTAGTTCGAGACTTACTGAGTTGTAGTCTTTCATGTTTTAGCATCCATGTACACTTTGCGGGGGAATAGATTTTAGCTGTAGGTGTTATAAATTTTCATTTAGGATACATTTGCAATCCGTTATTTCCAATTTGATGATGAATCAAGACTTCAAGATTCATGCTTGTTTATTATCATACTCTTTCTAATTTCATTCTTTAGTGAGGGCCTATGTATGGTATTTATTTAAAATCTTAAAGAAGTTAAGATTTGACATTATGTACTAAATTTGTAGCTCAACATATATCTGAATTCTTTCTGTTTTCTATGATGAAGTATATGCCATTTAATTGTTTTCAAAAAAATCAGTTAATTGTTTTCAAAAAAAATAAAAAATCAGTTAAATGATAAAATCAGTTAATTGTTAATTGTTAAATGATAAAATTAGTTAATTGTTTTCTAAGTATATGCTTGATTAAATGATAAAATCAGTTAATTGTTTTCATAAAAAAATAAATAAAAATCAGTTAAGTATATGCCATTTAATTTAGAAATTATGCTATTAATTAAGTTTAGCCAAATCATTTTTCATTTTGAGAATGCTTATTTTCTCTTGATTCTTTATTTTGCTTTGTTCTTACTTTTTACATTTTTTCAACTTTCTATTCGAACTCTTGGCCATACTTAAAATGTTTGGTTATTTGGTAGTTCATGCGAGAACATAGTTGGAGATTTATTATTTCCAGTTGTTATTAGATAGATATTTAAAATCTTAAAGAAGTTAAGATTTGACATTATTTACTAAATTTGTAGCTCACCATGTATCTGGATTCTTTCTGTTTTCTATGATGAAGTATGCTTGATTAATTGATAAAATCAGTTCTCTTCAAAAAAAAAAAAAATTGATAAATCAGTTAAGTATATGCCATTTAATTTAGAAATTATGCTATTAATTAAGTTTAGCTAAACCATTTTTCATTTTGAGAATGCTTTTTTCTCTTGATTCTTTATTTTTGCTTTGTTCATTTTTACAATTTTTCCAACTTTCGATTTGAACTCTTGGCCATACTTAAAATGTTTGGTTATTTTGTAGTTCACGAGAACATAGTTGGAGATTTATTATTTCCATTTGTTATTAGATAGATATTCAATTTTTTTTTTTTTTTTTTTTTTGACTTAAGTGGGAGTCGAATTTTCATGACCTCTCCAAATCTTGCCTTTGGCAAGTGATGCACCTCTACGATCTCACCAAAGATGCTTTGGTTTGATGTTGTTTAATATATTGTAATTTACTGAATTCTTGAAAAACTTCATAGTTCAAACTATTCAAGTATATATGTATACATAGGAAATTTAGAATGGTTCGAAGTAAATGAAGTTAATATGTAAGATTTGTTAGATATTGAAATCTATCCTATTTCTATTTAGAATGGTTCGAAGTAGATGAAGTTAATATGTAAGATTTGTTAGATATTGAAATCTATCCTATTTCTTTCTTCTTTTTTGAGAGCAACCTATTTCTTATGTTACAAGTAATATAATAACTATATTAAAACCTTTGAATTAATTTCAACGATAATCTGTCTTTGGGTTGGGAGATGCATACTGACAGGGTACCTCATACTACTATAAAGGTCTTTCCATCATACTCAAGAAATGGAGATTAGTTTGTATTGCACTGCATTATAGACAAGACTGCAATTCCTATATAACTTCCACTAGATAACTGCAATGAGAAACTGAATGGCATGGTTAGGTTGGTTGTGTTTTATGGTTTGCTAAATTTGTAGACAATGCTGATGACTTGAATGAAAAGAATGGAAACCTTGAATCTTCCTTTGAACTAGCTTCAAAGCATCGTATCTCACACGTACTCCAGATGAACGCCAACAATTTCAGACTTAAAAGATAGCTTTGAATGCATGTAAGGGTTTAACAATTTCATCTACTAAATTGACAAACAATGAATATATTCAAAGAACTTAAAAGACACATTTATTAAGACACATTTCTAAATTTCTGATGTTGCAGGACATGTTTGTTTGATCCACTTAATTACTTCATTGAAACTTACAGTGGTGTTTCTTACTTTCACATTTTATTTCAATGAAGATGTTAAGCAGCATTCACAATGAACTCTCTCGTACAACTCACATGGATGATAGAATACTAATGCATGGTGATTGATCAAACATAATGTCTTATATGGGATACTTGGATGTTAAGGTGTCATTGGCAAGGCAAAAAGTTCATTACAATTTAATTAGCATCATATTTTTTGCATTTATTATTATAATTCGTCTAGTTTGTCAACTTTTTATTGATATTTTTTAAATTTAATTTTATTTTATTTTTAATTGAAAAATTCATAACGTGCACTGCACGATGAAAACTATATATATATATATATATATATATATATATATATATATATATATATATATATATAAGAAAATGATAATCTAACACATTTTGGATACACACATTTAGTTTTTTAGCCTATTTATAGAGTTTTATTAAATATGGAACTCACGCCTAGAGAGACAAGAAAGAGTCATAAATAAATTAAAAATAAAGTGTGAGTTGTGTTCGATATCATTTTATATATATATATACCCGCACGTGTCTTATAATAACCCAATTTTGACACCTATGTACAGTCAACACCTATTAATTTGTTGTGGATCTTAAGCTACTGTTTGAAACATGTGTGTTCAAACATATTGATGCAAAATATAAAAAACCACATAAATATATCAAATAGTTTAGGTATCATAGGGTCAACCGATCATTTTCCTTTATATTTTCTTAATTATAGTAATAAAAAGTGTTGATTTATGATGAAAATATTTTTGGCTTCTCAATTTGACCTAAACACTTTGAGATATGGTGGCAAACATCTCAACGTATATATGAATGATTCTTCGTCAAAAAAATTGTATGATTTAATCAGGATATATTTGCCTAGTGATGAGGGAGAAGGTGAGACTATGTGGGTTACGTGCATAGGCTCTCGATTTCACTCTCCATGATAGTCAAACATTAAGGTCACTGGTGGTTTCTTTTCATTATCTCAGGGCTCATCGAATTGGTCAGATAAGTATATGGATACCTATGGTTAATTAAAAAATGTATGATTCGAGAGACTCCTCTGCTGCACCAAATGTATGTGACAAATAAAGATGTCACTTTACCAACAACTGGTTGGCTTAAATGTTAAGGAATTTGGTCTCTTTAAGTAATATCTCGTGTTCGAGTCTTGTAAATGAAAGAAATTGAGTCGGGAGGGTTGCCCCTTTCATGTGGCCTGACAGTGCCCGAACGTGAATTAGTCGATGTCGTTGGTGTCGGACATCACTTGGAAAACTAAAAAATAAATAAATAAATAAATAAAGATGTCACTCAATGCATGTAAAACAAACTTTAACGCCCATAAGCCAAGCTTCAATATTAATCAGGTTGAGCATTTGTAAATGGTCAATTGCCAATTTGCCACGGAATATACTTTTTTCTTTTTCCTTTTTTTTGTGAAGAGAGATTACATTCAATGCTCTATCCTAATTATTAGTACAAGAATTGGTAGACTACTACAACTCTTGAAAGTTAGAACTCGAGTCCACGTCGTTAGTCGGGATTGAACCTTGCACCATGATATAATTTTGAGTATTTTGGTGATACCTTCACTTTGAACTGACACCACTGCAAAGGACAACTACAAATGTCTCTACAACAAACTACTACTTCATAATCAAATCCACAATGATACAATCATATGGTTAATTGTGGGCTCGATTCCCATTCATGCCATTGGAGAAACTGTTATTACCAAGATATACTAACGCTTAAAATTAAAATAAACTCAATTTAAGGATCATTAATTCATTACTCAATAAACTAATTAAGCCCTTCATATAAAGAAAAAAACTATGACATCAAATATTCAAGGTGACATCACTTAAGCCAAGTCTCACTTCTTTTTTTTTTTGGGATATAAGCCTAGTCTCACTTAAATAAAGAGTTACTATTCTTTATTTTTCTTTTATTGATAGGACACCTAACAAACTTGTTCCAGACACGAAGTGATTTTAGTGGACACATAAAACACTAAATTAATATCTCCTCAAAGCAGTATGTATGTGCCACACCACATGTATGCATGCCCTTCTCTCTGCTCAGTGAGTGTAGAACCACACATCAATTTACAAAATCAATTCACTAATACAAAATGGAAAAATAATAATCTAACACACTTTAAACGTACACTTTAAACGTACTCTCTTATTTTTTTAGCCGTTTACGGTGGTTTGAATGCACTACTCTTGTCTTTTTGTCGGGGAGACAAGAAGGAGCATAAATGGCTGAAAGATAAGGTGTGCGTCCAAAGTGTGTGTTAAAAGTGGGTCATTTTATCATTTTCCTACAAAATGCCGGCCTCTCCAATATATATATATATATAGCAAAGAAAAATACATAAAACATGGATATATTAATAGTTCCAACTTTAACAGAAGGAGACCTTACATGAAGAGAATTAACTTCCCTTCAAATTGCACACTTATATATTATCAAATCTTCCAAAGCCCAAGTTCTAATATTCAAGACCATTTTATTTTTACTATTCCATAATACTTGATTACTAAAACATGTCATCATAAGAACAAGATGGACAACACAAAAAAAAAGGCAAAACCAGACTTATTAATTTAATCTTGCCCATATTAAAACTCAAAATGAAGTAGCACTAACAAACACTTGAAATGCCAAAGGATGCAAGTTGCCCTGTTTGGTTAAACTGCCTCTTTTTATTAAGGCACTTACTTCATTTCTGATCAGCCTCACAAAGCCTCCCAGAACCACCACCACCAATAATAGAAGCTTCAACCACATACCCCGGCGGCCTCGGATGAATATTGCGGTGAACGCCCATTGGCCGGGGAAGTATTAGGATCAGTCACATGATTGGATTTATGGTGTGAAGTGGGTGAGTAAGAAGAGAGGGACTGAAAGAGAGATTGGTTTGATAGTTAAAAAGGCCTAGCTAGTTGTTCAAGCGATGGTACACTTATTTGTATGTGAGTGTGTGTTTATTATGCTTGTCTGTGTGGGAGCAATAAATGGGAGGTTGAGATGACTGAAAGAGAGAAGAAATGAAAAAAGGGTACCACTTTTTTTTGTGTTGATGAAAAAGTTTTGAAAAAGAAGGGAAATCTGGGCTGTAAATTTAGAATCTTCCATGGATATCCTTTTATTCTCTTTAACTTCTCTTGCAATTTATACTATTTTGCCTATTAAACTATTAATAAACGTGATTTCGTCAAAAAAAAAAACTATTAATAAACGTGACGTTTGGTGGAATTTGCTTTTAGCTTTTTTTCTAATTTTCTTACTCGGATGTTCACCAAAAGTGTTTTCTAGTTTTTAATGCTCTTAAACTGTGTCAAATGAGGATGTTGGACGGTAAAAAAACAATAATTCATACGGCAAATGAGTGTGTCGAAAATGAGGATGTTTAAAAGAATGTGTGGTAAAATTCGTAATGACAGAAAAAGAAATATAGAGATTCAATGAAAAGCAAGAAAAGTACTAATCAATGCAAAAATTAGGAAGAGTGGTAATAGTTTAGATACATTCAATAACCGTCATTAACTTCTCTAGTTAGATACATTCAATAAGAGTCAAGATTTCAAGTACGTCTAGGCTAGACTAAGGGCAACATAGGCATTACTTTGAGAGGTGGGCTGACCTAAGTATTTTTTTTATCTTTTTCTATTGATTCTTATATATATACTAGTTTCAAAAAGACATGTTTTTATAATTCATGTTTTTCTATTGATTCAAGCACGCCTCACTACGCTCAACGGGAATTAATTCAATTACAAAACCATATTTTTGTAATTTATAAAGTATGATTCCGATTATATTAATAAACATAAAAATATACATAAATAAAGTTAATTTCAAAAAGACATATTTTTTTGGAAAATGATAAAATGACTCACTTTGGGCAAATAAAGTTTTTAGTTCATTTATGGTATTTTGTTAGATGTAGGCCCAACCTTGGGAACAAAAAATAGCTATAAATGGGCTAAAAGACAAAGTTTTTTGTGTTAGATTATTATTTTCCTATTTTTTTTTACCAACGACGACAAGAAGAAAAATGAAGAAAAAAAGTTGTATATGAAATTAAATCATAGGATATGCGACTCTTTATTTTTTTGAAATGTACCTAAGTTTGTCAACTTTGATAACTATTTAGTAAAACCGTTCAAACACGTAAAAAATACTCTATAATCAATTACTTATTCAATTGGAAAGACTAATTATATATAATGTATTCAATTGAAATGTACCTACGTTTTTTTTTCTCATGAGGTATATATAGTGTGACGGCCCCAAATTCTGAATGCATTTGGGTACGCCCGGCCTAGACCTGTGCAGGTCCCGAGTCGGTACTCAGCGAGCCTGACGAGCCTAGTCAGCCTCAAATCATCAAATTTCGAGTTTTATGAAAGAGTTATTGCTAGTATAACACAGCGGAAGAAAATTTAATACTAATCAATTATTGGAAAATAACTCAATCAAGCGAAAATCAGAAATCTATATAAATGTGGAAACCCCGATAGGTTCATGTTCAAGTCAACATAACGAAATTCATGGTATCAACCTCAAAATCCAAACAAAAATCATATATATAAACGTCATATAAAAAGAAATAAACATGAGTCTACATCTCGGTACCTCAAGTCTAGCTGCTCACAAAAAGTCTCCTAGGCAAGGTCCCTTGCCTCTACTGCACTCCGTCCTATCTGCATCCACCGTCACAAACTAGACGGTGAGCAACTGAGAGAAATCGAAAGTAAAGCCAGAAGAATATAACAGTAATTCATGAATTATCAAACAAGACAGTCTAAATATCATGCAGGAATTGGAAGACAGGAATTTAAATAACCAAGATCCATAATAAACAAACTGGAAATAATAGCAATCGAAACATGCGTATTCTACGAGTCAAGAGAGGCCATAAGTGGTCTAAAATCCACAACAATTCCACAACAGCAATGTCGCAACATTGAAATCCACAACAATATCCACAACAATCCAATACATGGTATCACACAATCACTAGGGGTGGTCAAACACTCGTGCGTACGAGTGTCCACGTTTTATCCCTTCTAGTGCAGGCCGCATATACCTTCGAGACACACACTTATGCCAAGAACACACATACAAGGAATATGGAATAGAATGCCAACAAGTAGATAATAGCAAACACAACGGAATGAAAATGAATCACATGGTATTTTCTTAACTGGCTTACTAACGTACACAAGCTTTAAGAAAAGTGTACTTACCTGAACTATCGCAAATTGTATTCACTCTCGCGAATCCTAACGCGTATCCCCGAGTTTCCTACTACCTGACAAGGTCGAAAACTCGCATTAATAGGTCAAGTCGTTAACTAACCTAGGTTGAATCCTAGTATTTTCCCAGTGTTTCGAATGACTTGAACAACTTGACAATTTAATAGAAAATGAATACTCTTGGGTTTTGAAATCACATGTATAAGCTTCATCGCGAATCATAGACTCGGCTCAGTCGTTTATGGGTCATGTCATGGTCTCAAGGACCGGCGACATGACTACGACGTTATAACCATTCATTGCCAAATCAAATCATTAAAACCAAATAGGAACAACTTAAAGTGATTTGGTCATCGAGCATCACGAAACCTCAATAACCAAACATAAATCAACAAAGACATTGTCATAACTACACACTGGTATTGTCCGACGTTGGGAGGGGGTTTCCTTGGCATGGGATGGCCAGGAAATACCCTCGAACATCGGTGTTCAAACACATTAACTAAACAATACTCAAACTTAATAATTACATAAAAACATAACAAATTTCTCTAACATATTAAAATTTTGGACACAACCAAGGATTGTAAGACCTCAACATAGATTAGGTGAGATCCCACAACCTCCACTGGTGGTGGTCCAACCAGTAGCACGGCCAACAGAGGCGGTTTCCAACGAGGTTCAACCACACATATCATATGAAATGACGACACTTTTACGCATAATAAAACTGTTTTTGACCACTCTTAAGGTTGTGAGACCCACATAGGAGCTTGGTGGGGTCCCCGACAGCGTCCCGGTCATGGTGGTCCGGCGATGGCACCGCCGGTTACGGTGGCACTCCGGTGAGAGGATAAAACCCATACAAATCAATACAACGTGTACAACTTGGTAGGGACTTTGCATGGGCCATGAGATGTGTGCTCTGGGACGGTCTGGACTCCGGTGAGTCACCAGAAGTCGTCCACGACCAGTCCCCGTCACGGAAGCCCCCAACAGTGACGAAATACGAACCCAAAAAAATGAAAAAAAACAGTGAGAAAATGAAAGAAAGGGAGGGAGGGGGAGAGAGAGATCTCCGGTGGGGAGTGAACCCCGACCACCACTAGTCCGGCCAGGGCCAGTGGTTGGTCCGACATGAGCAAGCTAAGAGGGGAGAGGGTGTGACCGAGAGGGAAAGATTGAGAGAGAGAAAACCGAGAGAAAGAGAGAGAAGAGGGAATGCATACCTCCGGTCTACACGTGACCTCCGACATCTATTCCGTTCACCAGCGAAGGCCGAGACAATGGTGAGATGAGAGAGAGGTGGGAGGTCGTGAGTGATGGAGGTGAGAAGAGAGGGACCGTGAGGAGAATAGGAGAGAGTGATGGGGAGGGTGGGGTGTGTGTGTTTTTAAAACTAAATGGGTATGGTGTGAATAGTAATGAACAGTGAATTAGGTGGTGTGGTGTCTCATGCATGACCCTTCATCTCCACCTAACCACGCATCTCGAGGTTGATCCAATGGTGCTCCATTATTGGACTGTGTCACTTTAACAATCTTACCCCATGGTCCATTTGTTGTGTATTCACCCAACACCCGCGTTCTCTAACAATTTTCCCTGACCCATCTAGCCTCCTTGGTCCATATTTCTCTGTCAACCGCATACTTTTGTCTTGTCTCGCACAAATAAGTAATTAAATTATTCAATAATTCTTTTAATTATATTTTTACTATATTTTTCTCCCCTGTTTACCTAGACGGAACCTCACTCATTAAAAATCGCCCGAATGGCTCGTGACACGCATTAGACTAAAATACTATTACACACATCAAAGAATCGTAAAATTACCTTGGTGTTGACTCCCGAGGTTCGAAATACTATCTAGTATCACATAGCCAGGTCACGGTCCTGACAAATGCCATACACGTGGGGTTAAAATTTGAGGGTAGTTACATATAGACTATAGTTATTAGTCGTTGAGTTAAAGTGGAACACTTAATTAATGTTGTATATGTAACACGGTTTTAAGATATGAACAACTCAACTCATTATCTCTATCCAATTACAATTACAATGTATAATTTAGTAATTTAGAAGGCTGAAAAGGGTAAAATAGTAAATTTGTTTAGCATCGATTTGTTAGGTATTCATGCTTTTATATATTGTATAGATATAGATATATAGGGGAATGTTACGGTGACTCACTACGGACACTCCTATGAGCATGCACCTTGATTTTTTTTTTTTTTAACAATGTTATAGTCATAGTAAGTGTTCGTAGTGGGTAATTTTAGCATGGCCCCAAATTCCCAATGCATTTGGGTACGCCCGCCTAGACCCGTGCAGTCCCGAGTCCGTTCTCATCGAACCCGACGAGCCTAGTCACCTCAAAACATCAAAATTTCACGTTTTATGAAAGAGTTATTGCAATTATAACACAAATGAAGCAAAAATCATATTCTAATCAAATATTGGGAAATAACTCAATCAAAGGGAAATTAGGAATCTATATAAATGTGGAAAACCCAACATGTTCAATCCTAAGTCAAAAGATTGATGGAATCCACCTCAAAACATATTCCCCAGCCCAAAACAATCATATATATATATATATATATAAACTTCATACAAAAAGAAATAAACATGAGCCTACATCTCGGTACCTCAAGTCCAACTCGCTCACAAAAAGTCTCCTAGGCAAGGTCCCTTGCCCCTATCGCTCTCCGTCCTATTCGCACCCACCGTCACAAACTAGACGGTGAGTAAACCGAGAGAAATCGAAAGTAAAGCCGAAGAATATAACAAGAATTCATGAAATACAACCAAGGCAAGCCTAAATATCATGCGGTACCGAAAGATAGGAATTTAAATATACAAGAATGCATGATAGACAGACTGAAAATGAAAGCAATCGAAACATGCGTGTTCTACGAGTCAAGAGAGGCAATAAGTGGTCTAAATTCCACAACAATACCACAACAATCCACATCAATATCCACAACAATCCAGTACATGGTATCACACAATCACTAGGGTGGTCAAACACTCGTGCGCTCGAGTGCCCGCGTTTTATCCCTTCTAAGTGCAGCCGCATGTACCTTCGAGACACACACTTATGCCAAGAACACACATACAAGGAATAAGGAATGGAAAGCCAATAATTCGATAGTAACAAACACAAAGAAGTGAAAATGAATCACATGATATTTTCTAAACTGGCTTACTAACGTACAAGTGCTTTTTAAGGCAAATGTACTTACCTGATCTATCGTAATCCGCGTATGACACTCCCGCGACTCCTAACGCGTACCCCGAGTTTTCCGTTACCCGACAAGGTTGGAAACTCGTATTAATAGGTCAAGTCATTAAATTAGCTTCGATTTGACATATTATATCATTTTTTTATGTTTTTCGAGGCTAAAACCCCGATTACATCTCGCCAACATTTCCGAGAAAATCCCAAAACTCGCTTGTGAACCATTTTTTTCTAATTTCTCATATTTTCTGATTTTTCTGAATTTTTCATAATTTTCCCTATTTTTCTGGATTTTCTTTTCCATTTTTCTTTATTTTCTCTTTTTTTTTTTTTTCTAAGGGCGATTCGAACCGAACGCGGCCAGGTTCAGAACCGACTGCTCAGGGCTCGAACCGGCTCAGGGCCGAACCGGCCTTCTTCTTTCTTTCTAACGAAACAGAGGCGCACAGCGCCTCGTTTCCAATTTTTTTTTTTTTTCATGGATCGATCGAGAGAGGGAGAGGGAGGAAAAGAAATAGAGGGATGGAGAGAGAGATCTCCGGTGAGGGAGTGAACCCGGCCACCACCATCTCCAGCTGGGAGAGGTGGTTTCGTGAGAGTGAGAGAGCAAACCGAGACGAGAGAGAGAGAAAACCGAGAGGAGAGAGAGATCGAGTGAACACGAGAGAGAGGGGAGAGAATGCATACCTCCGGCTGACAAGAACTTCCGACGTCCTCGGTCCCACCACCGGCGAGAGCAATGGCAAGGTGGTGAGATGAGGGAGAGGGAGGTCGTGAGGGAGAGCGAGTGAAGAGAGACCGTGAGGAGAGTGAAGAGTGAGAGAAAGAGATGAGTGAAATGAGAGAGTGAGGAGAGGTTACGTGAGAGAGATGAGTGGGAATGGGGGTGACGTGAGTGAGATGGTGAGATGAGTGTGACGCGTGATGGGGTGGGTGGTGAGGTGAGTTGAGTGATGGGGTAAGGTGTGTGTTTGAATATTTAAATGGGTATGATAGTTGTGTCTACCCATTTTTACCGACCCCCACATCTCAAACTTTAACACAAGGGTTCCCCGACCCATCTTACCTCATCGACCCGTATTTTCCCGTCACGTGCACACTTTTACTTTTATCTCACACAATTGAACTATATAATTGTTAAATAATTATTTTAATTATCTTTTTACTATATTTTCTCCCTATACCTAGGCGAAAACTCACTCATTTTAAAAATCGCCCAAATGGCTCGTGACACGCATTTAAACTATAATACTATTACACACATCAAAGAATCATAAAATTACCTCTGTCGACTCCCAAGGTTCGAATACAAATTCAAGATCGCGTAGCCGGTCACGATCCCGACACGTGTCACAAAAGTCGTTAAAAATTGAGGGATGTTACAGCCTCCCCACTTATTAGAATTTCGTCCTCGAAATTTACTAATAAGTAAATTAAACTTCAAACTCACCTAATCAAATAGATAGGGAAAGTGCTCTCGCATGTACGACTCTAACTCCCAAGTTAACTCTTCGTCCCCGTGGAATTGCCATTTCACGAGAACGGAAGGGATTTCCTTGTTCCTCGCATTTTGACTTTACTGTCCGACAATTTGAATTGGTCGCTCCTCGTACGTGGCATCGTCTTGCAACTCGATCCGACTTAGTCCACCGTAGGTCGCCGTCCTCCGCCCGACTTGTCTAGTCGAAGCATTGAAATGTGAAACACTCGGATGAATACCGACGAGCGCCGGCGGTAACTCTAACCGGTAAGCCACCTTACCGACCCTCTTCACAACTTTCAAGGGGACCGATAAATCTAGGAGCAAGCTTCCCTTTGATTCCGAATCGTTTGTGACCCTTCAGAGGCGAGACTTTTAGGTATACATAGTCTCCCACGTCGTACTGAAGCTCATCGTGATACTGATCATAGTATTTCTTTTGTCGCTCTTGAGCACTCTTAAGCCTCTGACGAATCTGTCGTACCTTCTCGGTGCAGATCAACAACAATCTCGGACCAATCGTCACAATATCCTCTCGCTCACCCAAAGAAGAAGGTGATCTACAAGGCCTCGCCATAGAGCGCCTCAAACGGTGCCATACCGATACTTGCCTGATAACTGTTGTTGTAAGCAAACTCACACAAATGAAGGTACTCTTCCCATGACCCGCCGTATTCCAAAACACACATCCTGAGCATGTCTTCCAACACCTGTATCAACCTCTCGGACTGTCCGTCTGTCTGTGGATGGAACGCCGTACTCAACTCTAGTCCGGTGCCGAATCGAGCCGCATGCTCGCCACAATAACGAAGTAAATCGCGCCCTCGATCCGACACGATCGACAACGAACTCCGTGTAGTCCGACAATCTCACGCTCGTAAAGAATGCTCGGTCCACAACTCCTGGTGTGTAGTGGATACCGGTATGAAATGAGCATTTCGTCAATCGATCCACAATTACCCGATGCTATCATGACCACGAGGAGATCGGGGCAAGCCACCGACGAAATCCATAGCAATGTGCTCCCACTTCCATCGAGGAATAGGTAGGGCCGCAAAGCAATCCTCCAGCCGTCGATGCTCACCTTCACACGCCGGCATATCTCACACGCTCTAATGAATTCGACACATCGATTTCATCCCCGGCCACCAAAAGAGACGTCGCATATCAAGATACATCTTGTCCGACCCGATGCACGTAAAATCGAGAACGGTGAGCCTCCCGAAGTATCTCTGCGTAAGTCGCCCGCCAATGGAATCCACAAGCCCCACGATACCTCAAGCAAGAGTCCGTCGACCGACTCCAACTGGATGTTCTCGAACCGTCGCGCCATCTCACCGAATTGCTTGGTACGACTCATCGCCCGTCGTCGTCCCTCGAGAACAGCCTCATAAAGTGAAACGGTCTCGCAACCTCATCCGACCACAAATCCGTGTCCCGGTAGTCACCGCACGTCCGCCGAACTCATCAACTCTACGCCTCAAGAAGACCATACTCGTGGTCATCCGACATACGACCACCTCTCGCATCGATCCTCTACGGCTCAAAGCATCGCAACCACGTTAGCTTTCCCCGATGATACTCTAACGAGAAATCATAGTCCTTCAAGAACTCTAGCCAACGTCTCTGTCTCAGTTTAGTTCTCTCTCGAGTGAATAAGTACTTCAAGCTCTTGTGGTCCGTGAACAACTCGAAACGTACGCCATACAAGTGGTGCCTCCATATCTTCAATGCAAACACTATCGCGCCAACTCTAAGTCGTGTGTCGGTAGTTCCTCTCGTGAACCTTCACTGCCGAGATGCATAAGCGATAACTCGCCCTCCCGCATCAATATACACAACCCAAGCCAACCTTCGACGCGTCGTGTACACGACTAAGTCTTTCCCAGCCTCTGCAACGCTAACACAGCGCGTAGTCAATTTCTTCTTCAAAGTGTTGAATGCATGTTCGCACTCCTCATCCCAATCAAACTTCGCATTCTTCTTAGTCAATTTCACATCTGAGCGGCAATCTTGGAGAAGTCTTGCACAAATCGGCGATAGTATCCCGCCAATCCCGTAAAACCGCGAATTTGCGTAACTGTAGCTCGCGTAGGCCACTCAATCACCGTTCTAACCTTCTCTCGATCAACAAAGAACACCGGTAGCTCCAACAACATGCCCAAGGAATCGGACTTCGACAACCAAAACTCACACTTGCTCGAACTTGGCAAACAATGATGATCTCTCAAAGTCCGCAACACCGTTCGTAGATGTCCTTCATGCTCCTCACGAGTCCCGGAATAGATGAGGATATCGTCTATGAACACAATCACGAACCGATCAAGGTAGTATTCCCTCATCACGCGATGCATGAGATCCATAAACATTGCTTTGGCGCATTAGTTAAGTTCCGAATGGCATGATCAGTAAATTGAAAGTGACCGTATCTCGTATCGAACGCCGTCTTTTCTCGATCTTCACCCTAATCCCGAGCTGGTGATAGCCCGACCTCGATCTATTTTCGAGAACCATCAAGCGCCTCACAACCGATCAAACAAATCATCAATGCGCGACAACGGATATTTGTTCTTCATCAGAACTCTGCTCAATTGGCGATAATCTATGCATAGCCTCAAACTACCATCCTTTTTCTTTACAAACAAGATCGGTGCTCCCCATGGCGACATACTCTGATCGATGAAACCAAGCTCTAACAACTCATCTAGTCGACTCCTCAACTCCTCAAGCTCTCGAGGTGCCATACGGTACGGTGGTATCGAGATCGGCTTAGTCCCCGGTACAAGGTCAATGATAAAGTCTATCTCCTCTAGGTGGTGGTAATCCCGCAAATCCTCCGAAACACATCTGGGGAGTCGCACACAACCGGTACCTCTCGAAAAGCAAATCTCCCGCTTTCGCCCCAGGGCTCATGACACTCGCAACAATCTCAATCTCGCCACTCGTGGCTTCCCCGCTCTCGGTGATAGGAAGTAGCGATGCCGTACTCGAATGCCGAGCTCCGAACCATCTATTAACTAATCATGATTCTCTTCTCATAACAACTAATGTGAGCATGAAACGATCCCACCCAATCCATGCCCAACAAAGCATCAAACTCCAAAACTCGAGTACTCTCATATCTACTGTAACTCATAACCCCCTAACTCTACCTAATATCGAGGCACAACAAATTCGGGTAAATCTTATCTCCAAGAATGGTGCTAAGGATGAGGGGTTTACTAAGCCTAACAGTTTCAAACCTAGCTTATCTACCATTCGACCAAAGAATGAATGAAACAAGGGAACCGAATCGAACATGGTATGCATGAAAGTACCGCAAATAAATCATACCCTCGACAAGGTTTCGGATGCCCCCGGTCGTGCTCAACACCGCCCGAACGCGTTTCTCCGATGCCGATGATGCCGTGGCGGTACTTCGGGTCTGAGGGCACTCCTCTCGTATGTGATCGACCTTTCCGCACCCGAAACAAGTGCGGTATCCCGCGATCCCCGAGTCCGTCGCCTCGTCCCCGCGCGAACTCGTGTCCGAGTCCGACTGCACCCCGTGTCCCTCCTCTCGCCCGTCGTCTCCTGGCCGATACCTCTACTCTCAATAGTCCGTCTCGTGATCGCCGTCCCGGTCGACTAGGCCGTGGTGGATGACCGGCAAAACCGGGTACCGGCGAGCAATATGTATCGACGAGTAGTCGATCGTGCAACGGACCCTACACTCGAGTCCTACGGTCCCGAAATTCCACCTATTCTTCTTCCTCTTCTTGACTCCGATGGTGCTCCTCCAATCGGACTCGGTCCGACCGATCCGGTCTCCTCAGATGAGAAGTAGGTAACCCTCTCGAGCCAAACTCCGCTCGTATGCAATCTCAGTAAAGTCTCCGCCGTGTAGTGACTACGTAACCACCGATCGCAGTAACAAACCCTCGTGAAATAATACACTCGATCGCCTCTGTCGCCGATCCTCCAAAGATAAGGTAACAACGATGAGAACCTACCCATGTACTCCATCACCGACTCATTGGCGCCCGTCTCAACGCCATGAACTCATTCCTCTTTGCTCAAAGCACCGTCTGGTGGAAAGTATTTCGATTAAACCGGGTCTTGAAGTCGATCCAGCCTCTCTAACACCTCTAGTAGTAATGATCGTCGTCCACCAATCATCTCGCTCTCCATGTAACATCGACGAAGAGATAGTCGCCGCATGTGGTCCTCCGTGGCGATGATCGAATGAATCTTCTCATGACTCTTCGTAAACAACTCGTCGCTTCTAACATCGCGCGCCATAAAACTTCATAGATCATGTCTCTTAAATTCCTCCATCGCTTTCGCCTCAAGAAGGGCTCCTGACTCTTCGATGGCGTCGTAATCGGAGTAACCTCTCGCAATAATCGCCGGCGTAGCTGGTGTCTCTGTCGCCGAGCTATCTCTCGTCAATAAAGGATGTGTCTCCGCCTCGCCTCGTGTCGTGCAACAACAACTCCTCAGTACGCTCTAACGAATCGGAGCCGTGGATGCCGCAAAGCAATCGGGTCTCTCGCCCTCTGCAGTAGTATGTGGCAATGGTGTAGTCGAGTCGATGGTGTAGCGTGTAGCCGGTACGAGTGTCCTCAACAAATGTAACATTTCCCGTAGCCGCGAATCTCGCGTCGCAACTCTCTCGAGTCAAGGCATGCACATCGTCCGCACTAGCATATCGTATGCCGATGTGCCGCTATCGTCGCTCGACCGGCCCGATCCGCCATCGTTGTCCGAATCAAGAGAACGAACTTCTGATCGCCTATAGCTACCGTATACTATCATAATACACATAACAATCATAATAGGTATTAAAATAATTCGACTCAACCCATTTCTTCCCCAACTAAGTTTCTACGGATCCTAGGGTTTCCACTTCTTAGTTTGACCGTTCCTAACTTCCGCCGGTTTTAATGGCTTGTGTTTTATGAATTTAAGTCAAGAGCCAGTCTATGTGACCTCAGCTCGATACCAACCGTGACGGCCCCAAATTCCCAATGCATTGGGTACGCCCGCCTAGACCCGCATTGGGTACGCCCGCCACCCGTCCGTGTCCCGAGTCCGTTCTCATCGAACCCGACGAGCCTAGTCACCTCAAAACATCAAAATTTCACGTTTTATGAAAGAGTTATTGCAATTATAACACAAATGAAGCAAAAATCATATTCTAATCAAATATTGGGAAATAACTCAATCAAAGGGAAATTAGGAATCTATATAAATGTGGAAAACCCAACATGTTCAATCCTAAGTCAACAAAATGGATTGATGGAATCCACCTCAAAACATATTCCCCAGCCCAAAACAATCATATATATATATATATAAAACTTCATACAAAAAGAAATAAACATGAGCCTACATCTCGCACCTCAAGTCCAACTCGCACACAAAAGTCTCCTAGGCAAGGTCCCTTGCCCCTATCGCTTCTCCGTCCTATTCGCACCCACCGTCACAAACTAGACGGTGAGTAACCGAGAGAAATCGAAAGTAAAGCCGTAAGAATATAACAAGAATTCATGAAATACAACCAAGGCAAGCCTAAATATCATGCGGTACCGAAAGATAGGAATTTAAATATACAAGAATGCATGATAGACAGATCGAAATGAAAGCAATCGAAACATGCGTGTTCTACGAGTCAAGAGAGGCAATAAGTGGTCTAAATTCCACAACAATACCACAACAATCCACATCAATATCCACAACAATCCAAGACATGGTATCACACAATCACTAGGGTGGTCAAACACTCGCGCGCTCGAGTGCCCGCGTTTATCCCTTCTAAGTGCAGCCGCATGTACCTTCGAGACACACACTTATGCCAAGAACACACATACAAGGAATAAGGAATGGAAAGCCAATAATTCGATAGTAACAAACACAAAGAAGTGAAAATGAATCACATGATATTTTCTAAATCGGCTTACTAACGTACAAGTGCTTTTTAAGGCAAATGTACTTACCTCGATCTATCGTAATCCGCGTATGACACTCCCGCGACTCCTAACGCGCACCCCGAGTTTTCCGTTACCCGACAAGGTTGGAAACTCGTATTAATAGGTCAAGTCATTAAATTAGCTTCGATTTGACATATTATATCATTTTTTTATGTTTTTCGAGGCTAAAACCCCGATTACATCTCGCCAACATTTCCGAGAAAATCCCAAAACTCGCTGTGAACCATTTTTTTCTAATTTCTCATATTTTCTGGATTTTTCTGAATTTTTCATAATTTTCCCTATTTTTCTGGATTTTCTTTTCCATTTTTCTTTATTTTCTCTCTTTTTTTTTTTTTCTAAGGGCTGCTCACCAACTGCATCGGCTCAGGGCCGAACCGCCTGCTCAGTCCGAACCGCCTTTCTTTCTCTAACGAAACAGAGGCGCACGCCGCCTCTCGTTTCCAATTTTTTTTTTTTTTTTTTTTTTTTCATGGATCGATCGAGAGAGGGAGAGGGAGGAAAAGAAATAGAGGGATGGAGAGAGAGATCTCCGGCGAGGAGGAGTGAACCCGGCCACCACCATCTCCAAAGGGGAGAGGTGGTTTCGTGAGAGTGAGAGAGCAAACCGAGACGAGAGAGAGAGAAAAACCGAGAGGAGAGAGAGATCGAGTGAACACGAGAGAGAGGGGAGAGAATGCATACCTCCGGCTGACAAGAACTTCCGACGTCCTCGGTCCTGGCACCGGCGAGAGCAATGGCGGCAGGTGAGAGAGAGGAGAGAGGAGGTCGTGAGGGAGAGCGAGTGAAGAGAGACCGTGAGAGAGAGAGAGAGAGAGAGAAAGAGATGAGTGAAATGAGAGAGTGAGGAGAGGTTACGTGAGAGAGATGAGTGGGAATGGGGGACGACGTGAGTGAGATGGTGAGATGAGAGCAGTGACGTGAGTGATGGGGTGGGTGGTGAGGTGAGTCGAGTGATGGGGTAAGGTGTGTGTTTGAATATTTAAATGGGTATGATAGTTGTGTCTACCCATTTTTACCGACCCCCACATCTCAAACTTTAACACAAGGGTTCCCCGACCCATCTTACCTCATCGACCCGTATTTTCCCGTCACGTGCACACTTTTACTTTTATCTCACACAATTGAACTATATAATTGTTAAATAATTATTTTAATTATCTTTTTACTATATTTTCTCCCTAACCTTACTAGGCGAAAACTCACTCATTTTAAAAATCGCCCAAATGGCTCGTGACACGCATTTAAACTATAATACTATTACACACATCAAAGAATCATAAAATTACCTCTGTCGACTCCCAAGGTTCGAAATACAAATTCAAAGATCGCGTAGCCGGGTCACGATCCTGACACGTGTCACAAAAGTCAGGTTAAAAATTGAGGGATGTTACAGTACTCATAACATGAGTATATATTTGGTTCACATGGTAGCAGTACCCATATAGTACCCATATATATATATATATATATATATATGGAAAATGATAACCTAACACACTTTGAACGCACACTTGGAGCGCACACTTTATCTTTTAGCCCATTTATAGCTATTTCTTGTCTCCCAAGGTGTGAGCCTACATCTAACAAAACACCATAAATGAACTAAAAGACAAAGTGTGCGTCCCAAGTGTGCGCCCAAAGTGGGTCATTTTATCATTTTCCTATATATATATATATATAGATATAAAGAGCCTAGAGTTCTACTACTGTAGATGTTTCAACCCTTTTGTAAATGGTGTGTTAATCAAGTGTTTGACTTTCTTTGGTCAAAATAAACTCTTTTCACTTGACTTACTTTTCACACACACATTCATAGATATGTTGAAATCATTTAGATACACATGATTGTTGTGCTTGTAAATATCAATTCAAAAATCAAAGGACAAAAATAAAATGCATGCCAAATGTGAGGGTGAAAATTGTCATAGTAAATCTTCTTCTTTTTTTGTCAAAGGATCTTCTATTAATTTTTCCTCCATAATTCTCATATTGGCCTCGAACAAAAAAAAATGCAATCAAGATTTAGTTTATAAAAAAAAAGAAAAATTTGGTATATAACGAATACAAACAGAGAAGACATTATGTGAGTTTTAGACATCAAGATTTTTAAGTTCTATGATAATGATGATGATAATGTACGTATTGTGTCAAAAGTTGAATAATTCTCTAAAAAAAATTAAAAACAAAAATGTTATTCGTTGATCATTACTACATACATCGTTTAAATATCAATTCTTAAATAGATAAGTGAATTGCATTCATTGATTCTTATGCAATTTTTCTTGAAAAAAAAACTACAAGTTAAAATTGAGTTCCCACGAGCGTAGCGAGCGACTCCATCGTGCGTAGCAACTATATATATAGTTGTAAATGAAATGGATGTGGATGACTCTTCCTATTCAAACTATTTGTATTCCACCACTATGTGTGAATGGTTACACATTTACATCATGTAATTGTAACTTATGATCTTTGACATTCTTGTAATGGCCTATATAAAGAGCTCACATCTATGTAATAGATACAAGTTGAATGAAAACTTCTAATTCCAACTATCTCATTTCTTCTCTTCTCCTTTGTAGTAGTAGTTTGTAGTAGTAGAAGTTCTTAGTCTTCTAATTCATTCTCTAGTTCTTAGCAAGTCTCAATTCAATTCACAACACGTTATCAGCACGAGCTTGCTCTAGCATTAAGGAGATCTTGAAGTTCAAGAAGGCTTGTTAAGGAGACAAAGCTAGGAAGGTATAACTTTCATGAGTTCGGTTTATTTCTATATTATCTTGGTTGCTTCACTTTTATATGCATACTTTATTCATATACTATACATTATAGCGCCACCGATTGCGAAAGTATGCTCTGTAGTTGCGTCTTGTACGATCTTCTACATCAGAAATCAAAAGTTAATATGTGACATAACTAGTTTTCTCGCTATATTACAAACGATTAATAATGCTCCATTCTTGATTTTTTTTATATTGCAAATAGTGTTATGAGTTTGGGTTGATAGTGAGTAAGCCTTGTCCCCGGTAAAGCTAAACATTGAAAGGGAAACAGGTTATCCCGTTCGAGAAGGCATGGTTTTTTAAGTAGACTTCGTCTCACCACACAACCTGGAGGTTGTCCCACCAACTCATACAAGTAGTACATTTTGCATATTAATAATCAAGTTATGACCATTCATTTAATCATATATTTTACATAAAAATGAGAACTATTTATGATGTCTTTATTTTTTATTATACTTGATTGAATTAATTGCCTTAATAATATTGACAACAATAATTATTTGTCAAGGCAACGGGATGCTCAAATTATATATAAAGTATCTATGCAAGGTTATGCGCATAAATATTTATTCGTCAAATATCTCTTTAGACTCTTTAGAGATTTGAAAAGTGAATATTTCACTTTATATTACCATTTCACCTCATGGAGCTATCTATATCAAGGCCAAAATTAGTGATGCTCCAAAAGGCTCAAAATGAGTGGATGGGTCTCACGCTACAAAATTTATATCAGTCAAATATCATTTATTATTCTGCAATTTCAATTACCTCTATGTTGAGGCTATGCAGAAATATGACTGATGAGACAAATAAAGGCCACGTGGCTCGCCTCGATGTATTACTGCAACAAATTATCAAGCGCGCACGACAATCCATTAAATATTAATTATGGATTGAATCCTTGTCTCGTGGTAGCTGAGTAAAATAATAAGATATTATAAATATAATATCACTCATGTCCAATTGGTTTAGCTTCAAATTAAGAAGCATATGTTGCATATAATGACCATGGTTGCAATTACAAATTTATGGAAATGGAAAAGGTGAAAAGTTATGGTAAAAGTCATATTGACAATTCCATTGATAGTCAGAATAAAAAGTGGTGCACAACTAGAAAGGGTAAATTAGTACTAACAATGAGCGCTCATAATTGTAACATTTTTTTGGTCACGTACGAAAGGCTATGTTACCTAAATATTGTCATATACATACCCAAATATTTTTGATCTTTTATCATGCCTTCAAAATCAAGGCAAAATTATGAATTTTACAATTGAGAATAGCTCAATTAAGTATTGACACATTAAGATGTGTTCAAATTATGAGCTAAATAAAGGCGAATAACGCATGTCTTGCTTATTGTACTACATGTACATTGTAATATAAAAAATATTTATCGAATTTAAACTTAGCAGAGGCTAATGTTTATGTAATATATGGTACCACTATAATGTTGTCAATGCCTTATTTAGAAGTTATGCAGTATGATTTATTTCATCTGAGAATTTAAATTCTTTGCATTACCTTCTGGATTTTATTTGAAAAGGCATACTGATGAAATAAATATCGTCATATGATCTAATGACATTCATAAGATGAAATGATGGATTTGATCATCAATTGCACGAATAATATTGAAAATTCGTGTGGACATCAATTGTGGAACTAAAAGATTTTATATGGACAAGGCACATCCATTGAGCTCTCCAATGGTTGTCAGATCACTTGAAGTGGATAAGGATCCATTTCGACTTCATGAAAGTGATGACGAGCTAATTAGTCCAGAGGTACCATATTTAAGTGCAATTGGTGCACTTATGTATCTTGCAAATTGTATAAGACCCGATATTGCTTTTATTGTTAACCTACTTGCAAGATATAGCTCTTCACCAACTCGAAGACATTGGAATGGTGTTATACACGTTTTTCGATATCTTCGAGGAACAAGTGACATGGGTTTATTTTACTCGATAGGGGTAAAATTGAATCTCCAAGGTTATGCTGATGCTGGATTTTTATCTGATCCCCACAAGGCTCGTTCTCAAACGGGATATGAATTCACCTGTGGTAATACTGCTGTATCGTGGAAGTCAGTAAAACAAACTATGGTTGCTACTTCTTCCAATCATTCTGAAGTACTTGTAATTCATTAAGCAAGTCGTGAATGTGTTTGGTTGAGAAACATGATTGAACATATTCAAGAATCATGTGGATTTCCTTCAATAAAAGATTCTCCAACCATATTATATGAAGATAATGCAGCATGTATTGCACAATTAAGTGAAGGATTCATAAAAGGGGACAGAACAAAACATATTTCACCAAAATTCTTTTATGCGCATGAGCTTCAGAAGAATGGTGAAATTGATGTCAAGCAAATTCGATCGAGCAATAATCTTGCTGATTTATTCACAAAAGCCTTACCAACTACAACATTTAAAAGGCTTACATATGGTATTGGCTTGAGTAAACTTAAAGACATTGCAAGTAAAGAAACTGAACAAGTTTCACCCATGTTCACATGAGGGGGAGTTATTGATTAGTGTATTGCACTCTTTTTCCCTTAGCTATGGTTTTATCCCATTGAGTTTTCCTAGCAAGGTTTTTAATGAGGCAATCTTAACAATATTATATCCATCTTAATACTTATGAGAATAGTGTACTCTTTTTCTTTTACTATATTTTTCCCACAGGATTTTTTCTTAGTAGAAGTTTCAACGAAGCACAATCTCTTAGCAAGTGTCATCCAAGGGGGAGTGTTGTAAATGAAATGGATGTGGATGACTCTTCCTATTCAAACCATTTGCATTCCACCACTATGTGTGAGTGGTTACACATTTACATCATGCAATTGTAACTTATGATCTTTGACATTCTTGTAATGGCCTATATAAAGAGCTCACATCTATGTAATGGATACAACAAGTTGAATGAAAACTTCTCATTCCAACTATCTTATTTATTCTTTTCTCCTTTGTAGTAGTAGTTTGTAGTAGTAGAAGTTTTTAGTCTTCTATTTCATTCTTTAGTTCTTAACAAGTCTCAATTCAATTCACAATATATATATATATAAGGGACCATTTATTAAAAAAGATAACTTAAATCAAATTTGAAAAAAATGCAAACATCAATGCACATTAAATCAAGCTGAAATAAAAGTTTGATCCTTCTAGCATACCCTAACTTATTCAAAATTAAGTCTTTGTCATAGTTGTTTACTTTGAGCATGCTAGTGACCATAAGGATCATTGCAATTCTCATATGTATCTCAAATTACAAAACAAAGGTATGATTTGAGGTACATCTAACGACTTATAGAAAACAGTGCGTAGTTATAGTGCCCCCGTTGTATGCATCATATCATGTTTGTTTGGTTGTTCCTTGAGCCCTTTCAAGGGCTGTTTTGAATTTTAATTGTGCCACGTGACTCCATTTGTTGTGTCCCCGTATGTGGTTGAAAGTATGATTTGGGATTTGACAGGGTTGGCTTACATGTCTTGTTTTTATGATTCTTGGGTCCTGTACGAAGATCTGATGAACGTGGGTATCACACTATTGACTCTCTATCGAGCACATTGTTTCGAGCTTCCACACCAAAGATCTGTCAAGCCCTCACTGGTTCGTATCTAGCAAATTGGTCTACATGTGGACTTGCCTATAAGGCTATAAGTAATGTATATTAAAAAAGGATAAGGTTAATTTTTCTATTGGATAACAAAAACACAAGCTTTAATATATCTTGTTGAGAAGCTAATTAGTGTCAACAATAAAAATCAATATACCTCATCATTCAATCCACTTCGGCACAAATTGTTTTAGGAAGCCGCAAAAAGGACCTGAAAACTTGCTCAATGTATCCCATTGCGTACCTAATTTTAAATTGTAATTGTTGAACGTAGTAACATTTAATTTTTTAAATCTTCAAAACACCTTTGATCACTCCACCTTCACCTTCACCCTAACCCTCACCCTCACCCTCACCCTCACCCTCATCTTAATACCCCTCAACTTTTTCTCTTTTCTCAATTTTAGCAATTGTAAATACTTATACTCGGTCGGAAGTGTCGTAGGAGTTTTTTTTATCCAACAAGGTCAAATTTGGTATTGTCATGCTCTAGAAATGAGGAAGTGTCGAACAACTCTCACCGAGATCTTTTTACTCTGAAGAGGTCTCGGTCCTGTGAGTTCGAAACACGCAGAAGCAAGAACAAAAAAAGGTCAAAACTACAAAAAAAACATGAAAACGACTAAAAACATAGTGGATTTGCTCATAATCGCTAGATATTCTTGATTTCATCGACATTTTGCACCCCAAATGCTAGATTCAAGCCTCAAAATAATGTCTTAAACCCAATAATAACACCACAAAAATCAATTCAAAAACAACATAAAACCCTAAAAAAATTAAAAATCAACACAAAAGTGGAGAACGCACTCACGACATTGAATAGATGTGGCTTCGCTCCGATTTCGTCGAAGTTTGACCGAAGGTGAGGGTGATTCGAGAGAGGAGAGTTGGTTGAGTGACTGGAGTATGAGCGAGCAGGGCATGCGGGAGCAAAAACCCTTTAATGAAGGAGAAAAAATGTCATTTTGCGCAGGGGTAAAAGTAGAAATTTGAATTGGGGTCCGTTGAACAAGTTTTGGAGTCTCTTTAGCTACTTCCTTTATTATTCGGAGTTGAAATCTCAAAAAAATCAAAGGGGAACACATACCTAAAAGCGGAAGTGAAAATGATTACTTTTTTATCAGTTAAGGACAAGATCTCTAAAATAAGAAATTATTTGTACAATCACAACCTTAGTACTTGTAGAGACTCCAAAATTTAGAGAACAAACTCCGGTAAGATTCATGTGGCGGCCCCAAGATCCCGAGGCCGCCCCGTGGACCCCGTTTCCCCTGCTAGTGCACTGGAAACCACCGCCACGTGTATATCTGCTTTCGACTTTAGATAGTTATCAGATAATTCATTAAAGTCACTTAATTTATCATTTTAAAGAAATTAACAGCGGAAGAACTTAAAGTTTATCAAAATGCATATATATGTAAATATAAGTTTACTGATCAAACTTATAGTGGAAAACCCTACTTATCTGCATACAAAGCGATCAACTATAACAAATAGGTATACCAAGACAAGTGTGTATCCAATTTCCCAACCCCAAAACATAATACGAAATATCAAAACATTATAATATCTACACACATACCAAATAGGCCTCGCGTAGGCAAGTTAGATGTAATCGCCGATGATCCCCTTACCCCCGCTAGTACTAGGATCTCGCACTCAAGCCATCACAAAAGACAGATGACGAGTCCAGAGTGAGTAATCCCAAGGAAATTCACCAAGTAATTACGGAAGTAAAAGTACTGAATTTAAAATACTATAATTAAGCATGCGGAACAAAAGAATTACAGTAACCGTGAAAGAATCATCGCATGCATAAAAATAGTAGCAGCAAAGCAAAGTACGTGCACAATAAAAATCGACTAAGTCATACTTCGGCTTTCCCCAGCACGCCCGTGAAAACACCTCTACCGGTTGGCCCTGGACCCTCTAGGTGGTCTGCGTAGACCCACGACGCACCCACACAAGCCTACCATACCGGCAAGCCTATTCACCGCATATGCATAGACAAGTGCTATGACTCAAAGGGACTCTATGGCCGTAACGAATAAGCACCAGGTGGGGAGTGATCTCAACACCGTAAAGACACCAGTGTAGAAGTACACTCCACTACCGTAAAGTCACCAGTGAGAGTACTCACCACCGTAAAGCAATAATGAAATGGAGTAGAGAATAAATGGAACCGAATTCAAATAAATCAAACGGTAAATACTTAAAGTGAAGTTCAATTGGGATACTACACACCTCAAATCGCACTCCGACTTCCCGACCCATCAAGACGCCCACCTAGCTCCCCAATGTCCGAGCTATGGTTTCTGGTCCCTCAAGTCCATTTATAGTGTTTTATACTTTTTGAGAACATATTCTATAATTTTATGTTATTTTATAAAAATTTACAAATTTTTAGTTGTGGTACCTCTCCCGGCTATGTCTGGGTTCCAAAATACCCGAAAAGTTCCGAAACCACTTTTCTACCTTTTTTCTAATTTTCTATATTTTTCTAGAATTTTTTTCCAATTTTTCCGATATTTTTTCTCTATTTTTCCTATTTTCCGTAATTTAAAACTGTTTTTTTTTTTTTTAATAAATAAATAAATAAAAATATTATTTAAATATATTATTTAAATAATATATGTGGGTCCCCCGAACCGGGTCGACCCGACCCAACCGGGTCGGCTTGGCCGGCCCTCTGGGTCCGGTCGGGCCGGGCCCGTGCCCACCCGGGTTGGGCGGGCCAGGTTGGCCGGCCCGCCAGCCGGGATGGGCTGGCCGCCCAGCCCGGCCCAGGGTGCACGCACGCGCGTGCCCCTTCTTCTTCTCCCACCGTAGGCGCCAGCGCACTAGCCGCCTGCTCTTTTCTTTTTTTTTTTTTTTTTTTTTTTTTTCTTTTCATGCTTTCTCCTTGCTTCTTCTTCCCTTCTATCCATTTCTCTCCTCTCTCAATCCATCGGAGACCCCAAAAATCTCAAAATCTCTCCTCAAATCAACACAAACCATACCCAATTTTCGAATTTTATGCATGTAACCCCAAAATCCCAAAATTCACAAATACACCTCAATTTTCCACAAATTTGATTCCAATTGAAATGGTTCATCAAACCAACCTCAAACACATCAAATTTAAACTAAAACAAAGGTAAATTCACTCAAAAATTCGAATTTATCAACAACCCATTTAAATCACATTATTATCGAAATTTCCATTAAAATGGTAAGGATTACCTTGGATCAATGTTGTGTGGCTCGGATTTCCCTCTCCAAGCTCGATTTCGTCCCTCCAACACTTTGATTTCTCTCACAAAATCTCCTAACGATTTGAGCAAATATTAGATTTGCATGCATTTGATCCATCTAAGTTGTATATATAGGTGGTATTTTAATCTTACGTGCACACGCATCTCGAGGTAAATTCAACTGCCACTGATCACCTTGTGTCACCAAAGTTCTTGACACCCTATCATGACAACATTTGCCTTGAATTTACCTTGTTGAGCATCTCGAGGATTATCCTATGCATGCTAATTCTTCCTATCAAACTATAGGACTTTAATTAATCTATTAATACATTAATTCAACCTTAGGTTAATTCACCTTAATAAATCATATAAAATTCATAAATACGTTACACTAGCACTCAGCTACCCGACAACCTATGCCCCGTACTCGCTACCCAATAACCTGCATCTGGTCCCCGACACGCACTTCGGGACATATACCCGACTTGTCGCCTTGCCCGTTGTCAACTTACACACATGTGATGTTTATATACATATTTAACTTCTCACATCACAATAATAGACATACAACATGCACAATTAACACAATATACCCTGGGTACTCCTATCTGGGTCAACCCAGCTGTCCACGTAACGTCCGAATTAACCACTAATCATTGTGATTAACACTAATATTTAATTAAATAAATTTGGGCCGTTACAATTCTTCCCAACTAAAAAAAAAATTTCGTCCTCGAAATCAGAACACTTCGAGTACATTGGGTTCCTCAGCTTATATATATTGTGTGAACTCTAACATTTTATTGAACTCACTTCCAATGCGTCAGGGCTCCACCAGGGTGTGTATCAATTAGTCCTTCACTCAGAATCTTTTCCGTCTGAGATTCCACCAATGCGCGTATCTATCTGCATACTTCTTTTGCTTGTCTTGTGCTGCTCGAAAACTCTGACGAATTTGTCGAATCTTCCTTGTGTGATCAACAACTATCTCCGGCCCAATCGTAATTGTATCTTCCAGTTTTGCCCAACACGCTGGTGACCTGCAGGACCTCCCATACCGCGCCTCATAAGGTGGCATCTCGATACTAGCCTCGGTAGTCGTTGTTGTAGGCAAATTCACACAAGGGTAAGTAATCCTCCCACGAACCTCCAAACCGCAGAATATAAGCCCAAAGATGTCTTCTAAAATCCGTATCAATCTTTCTCGATCGGTCATCTATCTCGAGGATGATACGCCGTGCTAAACCGCAACCCGAGTGTCAAATCGCTCTCGCATCGCTCCCAAAATCTCGAAATAAACCTGGGATCCCTATCGATACAATGGAAACCGACACCCCATGCAAGATAACAATCTCCTCGCTCCAACAACCGCTTCAACCGAGGAAACGTGTATCGCATCGGAACCGGTATGAAGTGCGCCGATTTAGTCGGGCTCTCTATCACCACCCATATCGCGTCGTGTCGCCTAGACGTCTGCGGTAATCCACTGACAAAATCTATGGTAAGGTGCTCCCATTTCCATTGAGGAATGGGTAACGGCTGCAACAATCCTCCATGTCGCCTATGCTCCGCCTTCACCTGCTGATATATGTGACACCCTCGAACATAATCACCCACATTAGCCTTCATCCCCGCCACCAAAACCATCTCCGCAAGTCATGGTACATCTTGGTTCTCGCCGATGAATCGTGCAACGCGATCGGTGAGCGTCCTCTACTATACTATCTCGCATCTTTGACTCCTACTGGTACCCAAAGTCGACCTCGATGCCGCAAACATCCATCGATGTCTCCAACCAATCGCGCACTCGGGATCCCGTGCCAATCCACCGAACAACCCATAAAGCCCATCGCCCTCTCGACACTCCGATACCCGCTCCAGCTGACACCGTTTCGGTGCATTCATCATCCGACTACAAATATGTACATCATGCGTGGCTACAACGTCCGACATGCTCATAACCGATGCCGCCTCCAACAGTCCATGTGTCGCGTATCGGTCCGATCGTCAACTTCGCATCTACTCAAAAGCATCCGCCACTACATTGGCCTTGCCGTAATGATACTCGATCGTGAAGTCATAGCCGTTCAAAGAACTCCAACCATCTCCTCTCGACGCCTAGTAAGATCTTTCTCGTGTGAAAATGTAATGTAGACTTTGTTGATCGGCGTAAAGCACAAACTTCTCACCATACGTATAATGCCTCCAAGCCTCGAGCACTAATACAACTACCGCTATCTCCAATTCTTGTACGGATAATTACACTCATGTGTCTCAACCTCCCGGATAAGTACGCCACCGGTCGTCCTTCCCGCATTAGAACACATCCTGGCCCAGTCCCGAAACATCGGTGTAAACCGATAGCTCCTTCCCCGTCTCGTGTAATGCCAACACTAGTGCAAGGTCGTCAACCGTTTCTTCAACTCCGTAAATGCCTCGCTCACATTCCTCGACCACTCAAATGGAACACTCTTCTTCTTCGCCTCGTCATCGGCACTACAATCATGGAGAAATCCCGTACAACCGTCGGTAATAACTCGTTAGACCCAAGAAACTCGTATCTCAAGAATCGTCTCTCGGTCTCTTCCAAATAATCACCGTTCTAATCTTGTCTCCTTCAAAAGATATGTCCCGACCATTGATAACATGTTCCGGAACTTCACCTGCCCCATCAATATTTCACTATTCTGAATTTCACCTACAATTTGTGTTACCTCGATGTCGTCAATACCGTCTAAATTTTTTTTTTTTTTTTTTTTTTTTTTTTTTTTTTTTTTTTTGAATTTTTCGATTACCCTAAAGGTACTATCACTCATGTTACTGTGTTTTAACAACCATCCATTCTCAATAATATACTTATACCATACATATATTTTAACAAAAATCCTCAGGTTTCATTTATATCATAATGAAAACAACCTGATAGTTTTTATACATATCACCACTAGCGAGTTGGTTTTTTTTTTTTTTTTTTTTCCATAATTTACACAAAAATATAATTGACTCTTCTTCATAAGTACCTAACGTATTGTTCAGATACGTTCAACCCGAGCCCGAACACTCAACGGCTCTACTAATACCGGTGCCATCCGGATCAACGCGCATTCCCAATGTATATGCCCTCAACTCCACAAAGTGAGCACATCTCTCGAACATGTCGCGGCCTCTCCCGTGAACCACCGATACCCGATGTAGCAAAACTAGGCGCATATGGTGTCCTCATCGTGGTAGCTGGTCGCCGCATGCTCTCACTCCTCACCGGCCGTATTGTCCATCCCGAACATCTCCATGTCGCAACTTCTCTGCAGCTTGTCGTCGTCGCCTCCTACGATACTCGCGATCGCGGCCGTCGGTGCTTGGCAAACGACCCTCCGATGTCCTCTCTCGTCCGCATTTATAACATTTGCGCGTCTCTCTCGCATCCTAGTATGCCTATCACCGGATCTCGACCCCGACCCCGGTCTCTCTCGTTCCTTGTCCCGACTACCCCGATCCCTATCCCGGTGCCGGTGCCGAGGTTGATGTCGCCGCTGCCGACGATTGCAGTGTGTGCAAGAGCATACACCACATGCCCCTCATCTCCTCTCTCGCGCCTGGATGCCTATCCCGTCGACCCCTGTTGATCCCGTCTCTCGTCACAACCGGTCTCCCTCGTCTCTAACTTCAACAGTGTGCCTCTGCTTCTGTACGCTCCAAAACTCTGCCCGGCCTGCCTCTTGGTACTCGCAAATCCCTGTCGATCATTTCCCTCATATAACCTCGGGTAAAGTCGTTGTCGCTCTGATGGCTCAGTCGTGAGTGATGCAGCCATTTCTGAAATTGCGGCGCCCTGGTCCCGTAATATTCGGAGTACTTCTGTCATCTGAACTTCCTGGGCTGTAAGTCGATCCTCCAAGCTCACTGTAGCTTGCGGACTCCTAATAACAATGCCAGCTTGTCTCGTCTCTGAGGGTATAGTAGACCGTCCATCCATGCTTGATCCGCACCGAAAAACGTGCGTCGTATGTGATCCTCCATGATATACGTATACATATATAATACACATGTAGAATCATAACACATACATATAACTCGTTAACCACCCATTTCTTATTGCTTCCCAACTAAAAGTTCTAGGCAATTCATCGGGTTTCCACATCTAATTTGTTTTAAAATTTATGCTCTTTTATTTACTTTATTTAATTCGAGCCCTATCGACCTTGCTCGATACCAAACCGTGGCGGCCCCAAGATCCTGAGGCGCCCGTGGACCCCGTTTCCCCTGCTAGTGCACTGGAAACCACCGCCACGTGTATATCTGCTTTCGACTTTAGATAGTTATCAGATAATTCATTAAAGTCACTTAATTTATCATTTTAAAGAAATTAACAAATTAAGAACTTAAAGTTTATCAAAATGCATATATATGTAAATATAAGTTTACTGATCAAACTTATAGTGGAAAACCCGGCTGTACTGTGCATACAGGCGATCAACTATAACAGTAGGTATACCAGTACAAGTGTGTATCCAATTTCCCAACCCCAAAACATAATACGAAATATCAAAACATTATAATATCTACACACATACCAAAGAGCCTCGGCGTAGGCAAGTTAGATGTAATCGCCGATGATCCCCTTACCCTCGCTAGTACTAGGATCTCGCACTCAAGCCATCACAAAAGACAGATGACGAGTCCAGAGTGAGTAATCCCAAGGAAATTCACCAAGTAATTACGGAAGTAAAAGTACTGGAATTTAAAATACTATAATTAAGCATGCGGAACAAAAGAATTACAGGCAACTGTGAAAGAATCATCGCATGCATAAAAATAGTAGCAAAGCAAAGTACGTGCACAATAAAAATCGAGACTAAGTCATACTTCGGCTTTCCCCGTGCACGGCCCGTGAAAACACCTCTACCGGGTTGGCCCTGGACCCTCTAGGTGGTCTGGCGTAGACCCACGACGCACCCACACAAGCCTACCATAGCCAATGCGCACCTATTCACCGCATATGCATAGACAAGTGCTATGACTCGGTGGACTCTATGGCCGTAACGAATAAGCACCAGGTGGGAGTGATCTCAACACCGTAAAGACACCAGTGTAGGAGTACACTCCACTACCGTAAAGTCACCAGTGAGAGTACTCACCACCGTAAAGCAATAATGAAATGGAGTAGAGAATAAATGGAACTCGAATTCAAATAAATCAAACGGTAAATACTTAAAGTGAAGTTCAATTGGGATACTACACACCTCAAATCGCACTCCGACTTCCCGGACCCATCAAGACGCCCACCTAGCTCCCCAATGTCCGAGCTATGGTTTCTCGGTCCCTGAAGTCCATTTATAGTGTTTTATACTTTTTGAGAACATATTCTATAATTTTATGTTATTTTATAAAAATTTACAAATTTTTAGTTGTGGTACCTCTCCCGGGCTATGTCGGGGTTCCAAAAATACCCGAAAAGTTCCGAAACCACTTTTCTACCTTTTTTCTAATTTTCTATATTTTTCTAGAATTTTTTTCCAATTTTTCTGATATTTTTTCTCTATTTTTCCTATTTTCCAGAATTTAAAACTGTTTTTTTTTAATAAATAAATAAATAAAAATATTATTTAAATATATTATTTAAATAATATATGTGGGTCCCCGAACCGGGTCGGACCCGACCCCAACCGGGTCGGCCGGTTCGGCCCTCTTCAGGCGGGTCGGGTCGGGCCGGTCGGGCCCAGCCCACCCCCCCGAGGGGGCACGACGCGCGCGTGCGCGCGTGCACCCCTTCTTCTTCCTCCCCACCGTAGGCGCCAGGTGCGCACCGCGCCTTTTCTTTTTTTTTTTTTTTTTTTTTTTTTCTTTCATGCTTTCTCCTTGCTTCTTCTTCCCTTCTATCCATTTCTCTCCTCTCTCAATCCATTGGAGACCCCAAAAATCTCAAAATCTCTCCTCAAATCAACACAAACCATACCCAATTTTCGAATTTTATGCATGTAACCCCAAAATCCCAAAATTCACAAATACACCTCAATTTTCCACAAATTTGATTCCAATTGAAATGGTTCATCAAACCAACCTCAAACACATCAAATTTAAACTAAAACAAAGTAAATTCACTCAAAAATTCGAATTTATCAACAACCCATTTAAATCACATTATTATCGAAATTTCCATTAAAATGGTAAGGATTACCTTGGATCAATGTTGTGTGGCTCGGATTTCCCTCTCCAAGCTCGATTTCGTCCCTCCAACACTTTGATTTCTCTCACAAAATCTCCTAACGATTTGAGCAAATATTAGATTTGCATGCATTTGATCCATCGGGTTGTATATATAGGTGGTATTTTAATCTCACGTGCACACGCATCTCGAGGTAAATCCAACCGCCACTGATCACCTTGTGTCACCAAAGTTCTTGACACCCTATCATGACAACATTTGCCTTGAATTTACCTTGTTGAGCATCTCGAGGATTATCCTATGCATGCTAATTCTTCCTATCAAACTATAGGACTTTAATTAATCTATTAATACATTAATTCAACCTTAGGTTAATTCACCTTAATAAATCATATAAAATTCATAAATACGTTACACTAGCACTCAGCTACCCGACAACCTATGCCCCGTACCCCGGCTACCCAATAACCGGTACCCGGTCCCCGACACGCACTTCGGGACATATACCCGACTCGTCGCCTTGCCCGTTGTCAACTTACACACATGTGATGTTTATATACATATTTAACTTCTCACATCACAATAATAGACATACAACATGCACAATTAACACAATATACCCTGGGTACTCCTATCTGGGTCAACCCAGCTGTCCACGTAACGTCCGAATTAACCACTAATCATTGTGATTAACACTAATATTTAATTAAATAAATTTGGGCCGTTACAATTCAAAAGTTAATTCTTATTAGGAGATAAATTATCTGATTGATCCCAATTTAAATCCAATAACAAACATTTATTGCATTATTTTTTCAATAAAATGCAAATATATTCAGATTTGAGAGTTTCAACCCTGCAATAGTTATCAGATCCATCATTAGCATTACTTGCTCATCCTTCATGCGTGCGCCTATCATCATTTGCATATACCATCATTCAAGTTCATCTCTACTTTCTACTACTCGTGTGTGGATTTGTGCTTCCGTTCTTGGTTTGATAGTTTTTATTAGGTTATCTTTTTCAATAAGTATTTGTCTTCCAATATTAAAAGTTTGTGTTTGTGTTCCCTTATTGGAAGTCTTTGTATTTCTTCCCTTATTGGAAACTTTATTTTTCGTTATTGTCTTAGTATTTATGTGTATTATTGTGTTTCAAATATTTGTCAAAAGAACAATCACTGATTGTCATACTGTTTCATTGTTATAATCGCAGTTTCTTAAATCAACTTTGTGACAGTTGAATATTCTTATAAACAATTAAGATTAGTGAATCAATGTATTTTTGTTAAGGTAATTGATTTTATATCTCGTTATGTTCTATTGAATGTATTGATTCATTATGATTAATGAAATTTCTATTTTACTTAAAAAAAATCCAATATAGAACTAAGTAATTATTCAAAATAATTACAAAAACTATCAACTTCTTGTTATGTGCGTTGATAAGTGTTCATCTAGGCATGATCAAGTATAGGTTATTATGAGTAAATGTACTACATTTATCTTGTTTTAAAGTGATAAATGTTTGTTTTATGTGTTTTAGGGATTTTACATGAATCGGGCGTTTTTGGACCAAATGCATGTTATGAACTTAATTGAGTATTGTTCACTTCACAAGCCATAACTTTCACATCATAAGTCAAAACGACTCGTCATTGGTCTTGTTGGAAAGAAGACTTTGAGATGGACATTTTCATCTCTCCCAAACATCATGAGATACAGAATCTAAGTGGCTCAAAAGCGTGAAACAATGTTGGCAAAGTTTGGTCAAGTTTCTTAATGACCCCTCTTCAGTATAAAAGAAATAACTTCCTCATTTCAAATCCAAATGACTTGTTGTTTTATTTTTTAGAAAGTAGACTTCAATTTGAATATTTTCATATCTCACAAGCGTCTTCAGATTCAACTTCTAAGTAGTCCGAAATCGCATTACAAAGTAGAGAAGGTTTTCACGCTATGAACAAAATATGTCATGACGCGACTCACATACGTCTAAACCAGAGAGCTCAAATTTCACGCCGCCAGGACGCCGTGAGCCATTTCACCCACGACGTTACCGCGACCTGAATACTTGAGATTTCGAGATTTTTACATATTTTTTGAACTTTTTAGGTTGAAACCCACTTTGGAGTGTTCCTATAAATACCAATAGCCTATAATACGAAATTTTCCTTTGTTTTACGAATAGAACTCATAGAAACTAGAGTTTTGATTTTGATTAGGTCTAGCTAATCCCCTTCGTCTAGGTTGAAGGTGAATCGGTCAAGCTTGCGACTTGGGATTTCATTATGAGGTTTATTTATGTTTAATGCTTTTGATTCTTTTCTATGATTTATTCTCATTCGTATTGTTCATAGTTCTAGGTAAGGTTTAATTGTATATAAAGACATGTGCATGCATATTAGATTGATATCCTTTGTCATTGAAGTCGAAACGTCCGTCCTTACGTGGTAGACTCAAATTTGTGACAGTTGGCCATACTGATTGGTTAGTCCCTTTCAGGATCGATTAAGTACCTTAGAGATCTAGGCTAAATCGGGAGCACTAGCGATCCGGTTGTATAGGTGTAGTGCCTTCACGAATTGAAGTAATGTGGCTAATGCGTTAAATCTGGAACACTACTGATCAAGTTGTGTTTGGTTAGGGAAGTAGTCAACGGTCGTACCTTGGCTGCCGATATCAGGAAGTGCGAGGAATTGAATGCGTCACCAGGTTTATAGTTGCACTAAATCATAGATTAGTTTCATATTTTTTATAAACCGACGATTAATGAAATCAATCCCAAGTTGTATGGCGAAAACCGTGAAGTTGAATACCTAGACTTTTCATTCACATTAGACTTCTTTTCTCCCATTTAATTTCTGTAACGACCCAAATTAATTTAATTATGTATTAGTGTTAATCACGAGGATTAACGATTAATTTGGGTGTTACGTGGATAGTTGGGTGACTCAGATGTGGGTACTTAAGTTATCCTTATGATATTTATGCATGGTGTGATGCTTATTATTGCGATGTTGAGTGTATTATTCGTCATTTATGTATATAAATGTCGCACGTGTGAACGTGGGTATCGGGTAAAGTTACGAGTCGGGTATATGTCCTGAAGTGCGTGCTGGGGACCGGGTACCGGATAGTCGGGGTACGAGGCATAGGTCATCGGGTAATTGAGAGTTAGTGTGACCTTACCTATGATTTTTGGATTTATTGGATGGCCTAACTTAGGTTATGCAATTTATATAAAATCAATTAATCAAGTTCCTAAGGTTGTAGCTAGGAAAATCAAGACACATAGGATATTCCTCGAGACAAGCAACAAGCTGATACAAAAGCAAGCAGTATCATGGTAGGATGTCCAAATTTAGGTGACACAAGTTGATCAAGGACCATTAGATCAACTTTGTGATACGTGTTCACACCAGATTATAATACACCATATATACCACCCGATTAGTGTTCACATGCATAACCCAAACTTGTTGAGAAATTTTGAGAGACCATTAAGAGGAATGTTGTGTTAGAGAGGCGATTTCGGTCACTGGAGAGCGGATTTGAGGTCTTAAACACGAATCTAAGGTAATCTACATCCCATGAAACTGAAAATTTGAGGAAAACATGTTTTGTTGGGTTTTTAAGGTTTAAATTAGGATTTTGATGAATTTAGAATTGTTGTTGATGAATTTGATGATTTAGAGGTTTACTATGACAAAATATACCGGTTTTACTCGAGTTTGTGAGGATTTGGTAACAAATTGGTGAATTTTTGGGTTTACACACATGCATGTTGATCTGAGAATATATTATTGTTTATGTGGTTTTGGGGTGTAATTTTGGTGTCTTGAGGGTTTTCAATGGGTTGAGAGATTGAAGATGAGTAGAGAAGAGGAAGGGCAAAAAAAAAAAAAAAAAAAAATATATATATAATATAAACGAATTTGTCTCTAGTTAAAACCAGAGACGAATACGTCTATGGGAAGGGGATGACGCACTCGCATGCGGTGCGCGTGCGTTCCCCTGACCCGGGCCAGACCAGCCTAGGCTGGTCCAACCGCTGGACCAAACCGGTCCAGGTGAGTCCCCATTTAAAAAAATAATTAAATAAAAATAATAAAAATAATTTTTATATTTTTATATATTATTTCTAGAAAATAGTTGGAAAATTCCAGAAAAATTGGAAAAGAAATTATAGAAAATATAAAAAATTGAGAAAAATGTAGAAGAGTGGTTTCAGGACTTTTCGAGTATTTTTGGAACTCTGACATAGTCCCGAGAGAGGTACCACAACTGAAAATTAGAATTTATGATATAATATCATAAAATTACATAATGTGTTTTTAAATAATATAAATCACTATAAATAAACTTCAGGGACTGGGGAACCATAGCTCGGGCATCGGGGAGCTAGGCGGGTCGGATTGACGGGTCCGAGAAGTCAAAGTGCGTATTTCATGTGCGTAAAACCCTTGAGGAAGTTACACTTTAGTTCATGCGTGACTTTGCCATGGTTAAACGAGTGGTAGTTCATTTAATTGTTGATTTCATGTTCAAACCCATTTACTTAATTGTTTCGCTATTTATATTCATTGTGATCATGTGTTGGTCTGAATTGGTCAGGTTGATTTGTTTGCATTGTCAAAGATTACTCAGGACGGTGGTGGTACGGAATCGAGCCGACTAGATTGTAGCGCATGTACTTGCGCCGTCGGTGGATAGCGACCCAAGTCACGTGGTGCACGTGTTCGATGAGTTGTGATGAGTTCTAGTCCATGTTAGTGGTTCGGGTGTGGCCAGGCTTGATGTGTTCGGTTGGGGCATACGAATTCACGAAATATGATCTAGTTTGTTAGGTTGCGTCACACCTCAGTCTGGATTTATCGGGATTGTTGTTGAGTATATTAATACAAATATGATGTTTTATATTCACTGTGTGTGATCGGAATGTTTGTTGTGAACGTTGTTTGCTGTCAACCATAGGAATATGATTCATGTTGCCAGGGTCATATTCACATGTCTCGCAGGTTATCGTTGTTTTCATAACTATCGTGTAGAATTCTCTTAGGAATTTACTCACTGGGCTCGTTGTTATATGTGTTGGGCGACTGAACGCAGATCCTAGTTCGAGCAAGAGCAAGAGAAATGAGGTATTAGGCGACTATCTCTGAAGTCGTTGATGTTGACAGCTCGTGTTTTGACTACTTAGTATGTATATATTTACTTTTGTTGGGTTTTGGGAACTTTAGAACACTGTATACATGTATAGAATTATTGTTTTCATTTCTTCTCAGTTATATACATGGTATTATTTCTGAGTTTTTTTCACTATCTAGGTTTAATAAATTCTAATAATACACGCATTAACAGCTTCCGCTATGATTTACTAACCTGCTAGATGTTTAGGAGAATCAAACAATTCAATATAGTAAGATTAGTTAAACGGAGTGTCACTTCACAGAGCTGCGGGCGTGGCGGTAGTGATGATGTGTCTGGTGACGTGACAGGCGCTGCTGGGCTTGCGAGTAGAGGCGCGGTAGGTCATGGGACGACCTCAGAAATTGAGGCCGTCATAGTTTCTTTATTTTCAAAGTATTCATACATTCTCTCTAAAACCCTCAATTTCCCTTTTTTTATTTTTCTTACCTTAGAAATACCACAAATCTCTGTGAGACCGACCTTTTGCCACTATCTACAAAATACTTGGTTTAAAGGTAATATATTTTTTTGACGCGTTCGGCGCGCGTCATGCATACGTGTGTATCCCAACATTTAGTTTAGTGCTAAAGGAAACCTTTAAATAGCCGCCTCCTTTCTTCCGAAAAACCCTAAAATTTTTGTTGTTTCTCTTTTGTATTTTTGATCTTGACCCACCGCCATTCCTCCATTTCAATCGGCGGTGGTTCAAATCAAATATGTTTTCATTTTATTCATCCAAGACGTTGCAGATCTAGTCAAACTTGTGAATATTGATCTATTCTTGTTGCAATAAATATTCCTTAACGGTTGTGCGCACTTTTTGTGCGATGGTTGAGTTGGTCTCTTCTTTAGTTTTTTTCATTTCATAGTTAGTTTGTCTTCTCTAGTTGGAAGTTCTTGATTATTTTCTCCTTGTTGGGAAGTTTTAGGTCTTCTTTTTGCTGAAAAGTTTTGTTATTCGTTATGTGGTGTTTATGTATTGTAATGTGTTTCAACGTTGTAGAGAGCAGTCTCTGATTGTCAAACTGTTTCAATTTCACAATCGCATTCATAACCAAATCAATGACAATTCTTTTGAACAAATAGGGAATAGCGAATCAATTTACTTTTTGACTCTATGTCAGGTCCTGTATCAAGCCATTAATGATTAATGAAACTTTTATTTTTCTTCAAAAAAAAAAACATTTGGTTTAGTGTTTACTTCTTTAATACTAACTAGTATGGGTTGAATTGGATTGCAAATATAATGTCGAAAACCTATAAAAATTTCGAGAAGGGTTTTAGTTTTGACGTTGTTAGTTTGTAATATTTAAAATACTTTTTAGACATTAGTCATTTTTGTAAGTTAAGTTATAGGCACCCCAGCTTTTTATAAGGGCAATCTAATTTTGAGTGCATCCCAAATTTAGATTTCAATTTATGATGGTACCCCAACTTTTTTTACGAAAATCCCCAAATACTCCTTCGTCCCAATCGAAGCACTCAACTCCAAAACTTTGATCGAGACATCTATTTTAAGATGTTCGCTCAGATGGTCGAGACTAATCTTCTA
Organism: Stephania japonica; assembly: GCA_039657345.1. Classification (NCBI taxonomy): domain Eukaryota; kingdom Viridiplantae; phylum Streptophyta; class Magnoliopsida; order Ranunculales; family Menispermaceae; genus Stephania; species Stephania japonica. Next base: position 42,149,834 of record CM077560.1, on the reverse strand, counting down.
GGTTTGGTTTTGTCCAACTAAACTTTTTTGTTGAAACTTAATTGTCAAATGTTAAACTAAAGGTTTGATGGTGTGTCTGACTCTCCAATTTAAGGTTCGGTGGACTTCAATCTACTTTTCAACTAGAGATTTGGACCTACGAGGCTAAGCAACTTGATGATGCCCTACAAATCACAAGGAGTCTGTGTTTAGGGATGAAGGTGAGGTGCACAAAAAGAGAGGAAAGGGGACAAGGTGCACAAAATGCAGTGAGAGGCACAACGGTCATTTTCACTAGAAATGACGTTTTTTAAATTTGTTGGGTTGCTCTCATAGATAGTTGGGGTGCCTTGAGTCTGACTCTTTTTTTTTTTTTTCCTTTTTTTGGTGAAAACCTGACTATTTTTTTTTATGATATTAGGAAAGTGATTTGAAGCCATGTGAATTGAGGGAAGGATTAAAAATAAAAAATTGATTTTTTTTTAACTTCAGTAGGAATCGAACCACCATCCCGAAGTCTTACCTTTTTGGTAAGTGATGTCTTTATCATCTCACATGAGAGGCTTTGACTGGATTCATCACCTATTAGAATGAATGGTGAGAGCACCTAATGAAACCTTTTAGGGTCGTACTTCAAATTGAGCATTTCATATGCAACAGTCCACCAGAAAGCAAAAGACTAAAAAAAAAATCAATTGAAGTGGTTTTAAATGGTTTTGAAAGGGAGAAAAATCTCAGTTACATCAACATCTACAAGAAGGGGCAATTTTGCATTAATTCCCTATACCTTCAAAGTGTTTGCTGACATATATAAAGCTCCCTACTAAATTAAGTGCACCCTTAACTCCTACATGCTGGCATTGTCGTATATAATTTTTTAAAAGATAGGGCCCAACCTTCATTTGACTCATTGAGTTAATTATATTTAAAAAATCCAAATGAGATGAAACTTAATTAATTAGGATTAGTGGGTTCTATGTGTGTATGTGACCATACACCTCTTACATGTAATAGAGCTAGCAACCTTCGAGTTCGTTTGTTTAGGAAAAACAACCTTTGAGTTATTTCTATCAAGTAATTAATTAAAGAAAGAAAAGTGACTCAAAACCAATTTTTTTTTTTTGGTAGGATACTCAAAACCAATTTGAATAAGTATAAAAATAGATTAGTGGTTCCACTTAAATAATACCTTATAAGGGAATACGAGAAGCTTCCATGGCATATTATTTGATGCTAGGAATTAAAAATGTGGTGGTATGCCTCAGCAGACAAGGACCATATATTCAATAGTGAAATTGTGACATCAACTGCACTTGCCACATTCACAATTTCACAAACACCAAATCGTCCCCCATATTTGGGTTGTACTTTTTTTTTTTTTTTTTTTGGAGTCGAGTCCTTGGGTCTTTAAAAATGTCAAAAGATTTCTTCTGGCTCTGAAATGAACCTGGTCACTTTTACAGTGACTAAATTCCATTTGTTTTGAAGGTTTACTTTGAAAAAGGGTCGAGGTTTGCAAAACTATAATTGTATAAATAATGAATATTATGTTATTGACATAATGGTGCTCTTTCATAGGTTTAGTGACGACTAACCCTTTATGACGCTAAAGCACGAAGTGATGTCCAATAGTTTGTTAGTTTAATTGAACACCTTTCTTTTTTCGTCTTGCGACTCTTGGTATCTGGATACTTCCGGTTCGGACACCGTTGGACACATATAGTGGGGCCTTCCCAAAGGCATTCAGTTTAATGTACATGCCAGGATTAGAACTCTCGTCGCGATATAATTGATTACTACATGCCAAAATATTAAAAGCCCCATGCATGAGGATTATCATCAATCTATATCTCTAATTATGTAGGATTTTACAAAAGGAATGACTTGTACAAGAGGCAATTATCAACATGAGCCTAGAAGTTCAAAGAAGACATAGAATGATAGAATTGCTTGATCTTCAGTTCATTCCAACAAAGAGTAAAGCCCTAATAACCATCTTTGTAGATCAACTTTCAGTCCATCAAATTCTTCCTATCTGTAAAGTATGCACAGCTTTAAATCAAGTGAACATATTTTCAATGTGGCACCAAGTTCCAGAGAGACCCAATGAATATCCTGTTTGCAGGGCACCCCGTTTGGCATTCCAACAAATTTGCTATTACAAATTCAGATTGAAATTGAACTTCATGAACTTGTCAAATAAGAGCACTAGAACATCTATATAGTGTTATTAGTTATTACTCAAGATGCTAAATTCTTCTGAAGACTGCTTTGAGTCAGATGGAAGAAACCAAAAGTAAAGGTGTTTGAATAAATTAACAAAAGCATAACAAAGAAGGATAAAGGCCTGCCTTACATTATACATATTCCCTATAGGTTCTCTCTTGGCAAACCTCATTTCACTTGAAATGTTTGTTCTCCAACTTCTCCTATAAAACAAGAAGATATGCAATCTTCCTAAACTGTAGTCTCATACTAAACATTTGCTCCAATGGCTAATCCTACAGTGAGTCGGCCACCAAGTTTATTAAGGTTGATTGCCATTATCATACTAGTCTTGATCATCCTTGTTGGTCTTGTTGTGCTTATAATCTGGCTCACTGTCAAGCCTAGGAAACTAGAGTACTCAATTGAGAGAGCCGATGTTCAAGGCTTCAACCTACATTACGACCACCTCAATGCCTCGTTCGACTTAGTCATGAGAGCTTACAATCCTAACACAAAAGCCGCCTTATATTATGATTCGATCCATGTTTTTGTGTCCTATGATGACCAAAATATTGCATCCCAAACAGTCCAACCTTTCTTTCAACCGCATCGCAATGTCACTCGCCTAGAGTTGAAGCCCGCTAGTCAGTCTCTTGCATTACAAGGATCGGTGTCTAGGGATCTTAGGCTCGAAAAATCGTCTGGGGAGATTGAGTTGGATGTCTATATGAGGGCAAAGGTTCGGTTCAAGGTGGGGAGATGGAAGTCTAGACACTACACCATAAAAGTTAGATGTTCTCCTTTGCTGGTGCATCTTTATTCCCCAAGAAAATTTCAAAGCAAAGAATGTGATGTTGATTTATAATGGTTCTCAACATGTGTTGGTTTATCTGATTAGCAGCAAGAGTGCTTGACTGATTGTTTTCTATGGTTGTAATTTGTCTTTAAATTGTTCTTCTCTTCTTTGGATGATTGGATTTTGGATTTTCTTTAACCATTGTTGTTTGCATTTTGTATTCGAGGATCAAGTTATATATATGGTTGTAATGTAATAACAATGAAGGATGTGAATCTTGTGATTGGAATGAACCTTTTATATCTCCTTATCTCCCTGGGCCTTAGTTCAGTTTTCAAATAATCAAAGTCATCTTGTGGGCCTCATTCCACTTGAATCATTTCACAGTCTTGGCCCAAGAAAATAAATTAAAGGCTCTGGAATTTTGTACCAAAAAAAAAAAAAAGGCTCTGAAATTTGAACAATATATAGAAGCCTTTTGGATATCATTTCACAGTTTTTTAAAGCCTTTTCAAGTCTTGAGTTATACATGCATATATATAATATAATTTTATTATAAAAAGAATAGATATAGTATGATTTTTTTTGTAAGATAGGAAAAAAACCAACTTTTTGCCCCCCGTTGTGACTCCAACCACCACCCTCTTATACCACTAACCTCATACCAAATCGTTAAGCCACCCAATTACTCACATATGTTTAACACAAACAAATTAAGTGTCGTTAATTAATGTATAAAAAGAAGTCAATATTTAAGGCATCCTAGAGCCAAAGATAGCTCTGAGGTAATGAATCATTATGTTGTAATAGTATATGTATTAATCTTTTCTTTTCAAAATGATAACCAAGCTCCGCAACCACAATAGATCTAGATCAGGTCTTATCCACGTATACGACCGAATTTTTTACTCAGATAAAAAGTATTTTATGTGGAACCAACCTAAATTTAAAAACTTTGAATGAATATCTACCAAAAAAATTTTTTTTGTATCAATCGATTTTAATTTAGCTCAGAGAAAATTAGACTAGTCGGTATGTACATTGTTACTCGTTGTGTCCTTAATTTTTTATTTTTATTTTTGATAAACACTGTGTTCTTAATTTATTCACATGAAAACAAATCAAAATGAATGTATAAAAGTTCAAACAGTGCATTAAAAATCATGCCAAATTCAGAGAGAGATGAAAAAAATCCCTCACAAATAATATTTTTTTTCATATTGTCGCATATGTAGAAGGAACATAGTGATGAAGTGCAAAAGACCCTGTAGATAAAACTTTGATCAGAGCAAAAAATAAAGATAAACAGAGATCTGTAAAAGCAAAAGGTTTCATTAGCATTTACTTGGAAGATAATATTTCCATATGCGTTAAGAAAATGTCATTTCTTTTTCGTTTTTGATATTAACGATACTTTATTTATTATACCCAAAACTACAAATTTACAGAAGGCGAGAAACAATGTGTTTCCTATAAACAAAGTCGAAAAAAAATCCCTACCGGTATAGTAACATAACAAAATGTCATTTCCAATATTAGGTACTTGAAATTTTAAGGTTTTTTGCACACTTTAAGACTCTGAAACAATTAGCTCAACTAATTACATATGAATATACCAACCAATTGAGTGACCCAATTGTATGATATGATATTTGAAAGTAAGAGGACATGTGTTCAAATCTTTGTGAGTGCAAAATTGTTTCTTTCTTATAAAAAAAAATTACACATGAATATAGTTTTTGGCACATCAACACATCCATCAAAAAAATCATCAGAGATTCAGAGATGTGACTCACCATTAGGAATAATGTCTTATGTTGTTGTTGTTACTCTTGGTGTGGATTTGACATAAAAGACTCAAGTACATTATTTCCATTGTCCCAATGAATAGATGGGAACCAATTTTAGATTTCTATGTTGCTATGTTGGCATGAAATGCAATTTCAACAACATGACCCTCTCTGCTGGTTAATATACATTGCACTTGATCAATCTATGAAGCTCTCGTATTTTCAAATATATTATAACAATTTTAAGCCTTTTTTTCAATGTGGAATGGCTTCACACTTGCAACAGCTGTTTTGCCAAAAGGAAATGTTAATTACATATATTAGCACCTTAAAGTCGCACAATTTGTTATTTAGAAAAATGTGCTTCGAATACACGATCTCAAAGTAGGTGTGTGACTTTAAGAAGTCTGTGTTCTGGGTGTTAAAAATTAGAAATTCATCTTTAGCTGGTATTGAGTGCTAATCTACATGCTTGGGATAGCTGTTTAATGATTAATTCAATTAAAACACTTTTGACCATTTTGTGTGCACTTAATCCATTTAGTTCCCAATTCCATGCTTGCATACAAGTACTAAATCCAATAAGAACTTGGTTCTTCACTTGAGACATTCTACATTGAAACAATTTGCTGGAAAGGACGTCACTCTTGCATACAAAACTAAATTGACTAAACATGCACATTTCACCCTGGCTAGCAATACATGATCACCATATGGAACAAAAATGGTGAACTTTAATTTATAGGCAAGAAAGGTCGTACAATTATAAGCTACATCGATCTCTCCATTGAACAATTCCCTAAATAGTTGTTCTTTGTCGACGAAAGGTGTATTTTGGTAGTAAAATACATCAGTGCAATGCGGTTTCATATACTAATAATACTATACGTAGTCGCTCTCATGTCGCGGAAAATGAACATACACATATTTCTTGGCTAAAATACACATGAATAAAATGTGGACAGTATGGTACTCTAACTTATATGCAAGTCCTCTTATCAAAAGAGTAATTCACATATTCCCTACCAAGAAGTGGACAGCGGCAACGCGAAAGGCGATTCACAGTAATTCTTTTGCAATTTGGCATGGACCCATATATTTCTTGTGCTTCTAATACAAATATCCCTTTCATCCACTTTGGATGCTAATTCCATGTCTCCTTGTACAGGAAACCATGGAGTACTTTTGAGGGTCTTTTTGGCCCAATTTTTTGGTAGAGTTCAAGAAGGTATGTGCCATGAGAGCCACTATTTCTGACCAATCATGTCAATTATTTTTGGCTTCTACGACATGGAGTCTTGTTAAAAGCCCTAGAATATGATATGAAGATAGGAGTCAATGTGTTATTTTGTACATGATGGAGATGAGTGAAATGAATGACAGGCAACCCCCTAGCTATAACATATATATGTACAAATGCCTATTTGTATTACTCTTCTATCCCAATGCCATTGTCTCATAGCTTACAATCACATCTAAAACCAAGGCCCTTGTCTCCTGACCCATTATTTTCATCATGTTCATCACCAAAAATAAAAGAAACCCTAATCTTGGATCCAACAATAAATTAAATACTTGAAAACTGAAGTAGACAAGGAAAAGTGAAAATTCTCATGCATCGACAAATGGAATTGTCGGATGATGATTCTCGAGATTGATGAAGTGTGGTCCATATTTTCCCCGTGTTCCACGTAAAAAAAAAAAAAAAAAAAAAAAAAAAATTCAAATCCTAATCTTGGATCAACAACAAATTAATACTACTTGAAAACCGATATCCATAATAGAGAAATGAGAAAATATCGACAATCGGGGCCATCTAATGATTCTTGTGATTAATGAAGTGTGGTCCATCGTCTCTTCTATATTTCACTAAACAAGAAACCACTCCTAGTCTTGGATCAACAGCAGATACTCGGAATTAAGATTGAAATGTAAAATTGAGAAAAGTGAAAATTTTCCTGAATAAAAAATGGGGACCATCGGATGATTTTTTTTTAGTCCGACTAAGGGCACCCCACCATTTACTTTGTGCACCCCGATTATGTGTGGCACCCCAAATTTAAATTTTAATTTATGAGGGCACCCCACATTTTTTTACCAAAATATCCATTTATCCCAACCGTAGCATCCAACTTCAAAACCTTAGTGAAGATATCTATTCTAGGCTCGGTGTTGTCCAATCAAACCTCTTTGGTAAAACTTGGTTGACAATTGCCGACTTAAATGTTCGATGGAGTCCGACTGACTCTCCAACAAAAGGTTTTGTATGATCTGACCGACTTTTCAATTAAAGGTTCAGTGGACTCTGACCGACTCACTAACAAGAGGCTCATACCTGCAAGGCCGAACCACTCGATGATACCCTACAAATTACAAAAAGAGAGTATGTAGTGGGATGATGGTGGGGTGTACAAAATGAGAGGAAAGGGGTGGTAGGGGCATAAGGGTAATTTTACAGTAGAATATGACTTTTTTTAAGTTTTGCTTTTTTGTTGGGGTGCCCTTAGCTAGCTTTTTTTTTTAAGTCTAAACAAACACATTAATTCGTTCATAACTTTTTTAACCTAAATTGATAAATCAATTTATTACAACATTTCAACGAGTAAAATAGAATAAACACTCATCATATTATGAAGTCAATAACAACTACTATACAGTAAAGTAGACAACTACTCTAAAAACTACCTACAACAACCTCAATCCCATATTAAATAAGGTTTGCTACATGACTCTTCTATTATGCTCGATTTAGTGCTACTCTAAGAACTAGCTCCTCAATTTTTTTAGTTAAATATGATTATTAATTAAGATCGTGTGGTTCATTTATATATGGCTAGCTTGCCATATATGTACAAGATTTATAATTTGTGAAGGTGAATTTAGGTACAGTGAGTATATATATACTGATCTTTGGAGAAAAAAAAAAAAAGAAGTATATATACTACTGTTCAATTATAAGTTGATTAGAGAGGGGACAGTGGCACGAGATGGAGGAGAGCAGACAAGACTTACTTGCACGGTGCTCTCGTCGCAATTCGATTGTTTTCACATTCTTTTGTAGATAAGATAAGATCAACCAAAGAATTAATATTAGAGAGAGATGTGTAGGTGAGTTATAGGTGAGTTTTATTTCATTTTAATAATTGAGATGAGATGAGGCCCCTAATGTCCCATGCAAATGTGTGGATGGCACGTGGCCCAATGGGAAACATGGTCAGGTGTGACAACCGTGTCATTAGTGACACGTGCATGTGCCACTTATACCAAGACAGTTGCCCTTTTGATTTTTTTTAGGTGAGGCCATGAGCACGTAAACTTCTCTCTTTTATTTATTTATTTTCCTTATTAGAACATTTAACTATTTCTTTTCTTTTTTCTTTGTTTTTTTTGGGTATCTCATTATTTCTTCTTTGGTCTTGGAAGGTCTCACCTTTACAGTGTTGATAATTTTTTTGGTTAAATATATGTGTTCCTCTGCTACCTAATTTTCCAAGTTAACTGGTCTCATGATATTTCATCAATTTAAAAAAAATGTACTTTACTTTTCAGATATCTAAGTTATTTTTTTTTACGTCGCATGAATAAAAAATAATTAAGTTGAGATATCAAAACTTAATGTTTTTTAAAGAGTTATTTTAGGTTTAACCCTATATGTATAAGAAATTTTATTTTAAGAGACTTTATATAACATGTATGAAATTGAAAATGTGGATACAAAGTAGTTTTCAAATCCATAATCTATAATATAAAGAAAAAATATAAATCATAAGAAATTGATATATAGTAAATAGACAAATAAATTGTATTTCCTCAAAAAAAAAAGAAAAGACAAAAACTCTAAAATGTCAAAAAGCTAAGGAATGGACTTCGAAAAAAAAAGATAGGGAATTTAAAAATATGTTAGAGAAAATAATTAAAAGATGAACCTTATGATAAGGAAATGTTGATTGTTTTTATTCTTTTTTTGGTTGGGTTTGAGACACATGTCACAACACCCAACTCTAACATTCAATGAACTATAACACTACATCTCCTTCCCTCTCGTCTCACCACATGCCCCAACAAAATAAACTTAATAATAAACATAAACTCAATTAATCAACATATAATTAAATTAAACACAATAGCATAAATAAAAAACATGCGGCCCTTTTAAGTTGAGATAATTATTAAAGCCTAGTCTCGCTTAACCTAAACCTTAAACAAATTATCATTGTCCATTAATTAAACCGCCCTTCACTTTTTGACTGCGTAAAGTGACAACAATGCAAAATATAATAACAATAACAACAATAAAAAATGGTGGTTAATTAGTTAACCAGTTTTAATTCATTAATTAAATACTCACTCTAGAGCGACGGTCACATCGGGATGTTACTTCATGATCACGATGTGACGCTAGCCGATGATTCAAGCTCACTTTTCGGTCTTCCACTTTCGCCCCTGGAAAATCTTTTTGTTCTTCATCGGCCATTGATCGCCACGTGTTGTAGTTACGAAAGTTTTACACTTGGCAGTAAAAGAGAGAATGAGATGGACAAAGTAAGGTACAGCTTGGACGAAATTGTCCGAACATGAGGGTCAGTGGCAACCCGTCGAACACACATAATGGAGTAGAGTAAGACAACCGCGTAGACTTGGTTGTGGCGATTCGGTTCACTCACTCCTCTCCTGTGGGTCCCACCACCCCGGATTCACCTTTTTCACCGTCGAAATCTTTCCGTGATTCTCCAATGAACGGCTCTGATCTATCTGTTATTTGTTGAAAGAAGACCCTTTAATGCTCTCCCTATATAAAAACAAAAAAATAAAAATAAAACAACTGATTGTTTTGTTTTCCAGTTTTTGATTTAGTATTTGACACCAAGCCTGTTGACTAAGTCACAGTTACGCACCGTCATTCCCTTACATATATTTTTTTTTCTTGGTATATTGTCATTTCCTTTACCCATTGATGTAGCGTATAGAGTATAGTGTGTGTACTAAACCCAAAAGATCTAAACAAATGGAGAGGGATAATTACAAGCATGTTTAATTAAATTTTATCACACATTTTAATCGGCGAGTTAACGACCTATACTCGCCGCGTAGTGTTTCCAAATCGGCGGATCGGCGGTGCCGCGTTTCTTTCATTAACGCTGCCTTTATACTTTTTATTTTCTCATAAAAATAAAATAAAATATAATAACTAAGAACTGCTGTCAAAGTATATGAAGTGTGATGTTAAAAATATTATTCGTCAAAAGATAAGGTTTTGAGAGGTCCTAAATTCTGACTCCAACTCAAATTAAAGAGAAATAGTTAACTAAAGTGATAAAAAATTTGATTCCTCTTAATTAATGTCTCGAGTTCAGATTTCTCTTAATCAAATTCTCTAGTTGAGTCTCGTAGAGAAGAAAAAAATGAGTTGCAAGAGAGTTTTCGAGTGTAGATTATTCAATGGGGTTTGACAGTATCTTAACGTAAGTTAATTGGTACAGTTGACATCGGATATCAAGAGGAAAAATAATAAATAAATAAAAACAAAATTATGGTCTTTCTTCACTCCTCTCCTCTCCTGTTATTTTTATGTATATATATTCTCACATCTCTGTCTCTCCAACAAATCTCCGCTACTTCTGAAAAAAGTTAGGGTTTTCTTTTGCTTCATTTCTTTTGTCTCTTCTAATGGGTTAGGAGAAAACACAATCTTCTTCGTCAGGTATGTATGTAAGTCCCAATTCAATTCGATTCTCTCACTTTGACCTCCATCGCTTAATCTCTGTCGAATCAAATAACTCTTACTTCGCTTGTTTAATCGGATTCTGCTACAATTCTTCTTGATTCTGTTGTTGTTGTTGTTGGATTTTGATTTCAGCGAGTGGAGTTCCGAGTTTGTGATTGTGTGATTTTGGAATGCGAGCCTTGGTCGATCATGAATTAGGTTTTCTTTGTTAGTTGATCTGTTCTTGTTGATGTGTTGATGAAGAATTGAAGTGCTGTTGATGGTCGGAGGATTTGGTTCTGTTAGTGTTAGTCTTAGGGTTAGGGTTAGAGTTGGGGTTGGGGTTGGGGTTGGGGTTGGGGTTGGGGTTGGGTTTGAGATCGTGCGGAGGAGGTTTAGGTTTTGATGAGTTGTTGATCTGTTGTTAGGTTGAAGAGTGGAAATGGTGGATTTTGGAATTGGTGATCGGTTTGGGAGATAGGGATTGGGGAAAATGACGGATTTTCAGCCGCTGCAGCAGAAGCCGGAGAGTAGAGATGTGCGGGCGGAGTTTCAGAGGGGATTGGAGGAGTTGATGCGGGATCATTTGAATGAGTGCGTGTCGCTGGCGTCGTGTAGCTCTGGTAGGGATCAGGAGGAGGAGGAGGAGGAGACGGATCAGTTGGCACGGAGGAGGAGGCGGTCAGCCCTCGAAGGAGATGACTTGGCTGAGACGTCGGCTGCGCGTCGACGCCACTCGCGAATTTTGAGTAGATGGGCGGCACGGCAGGCAGAGGAGATGATTACGACAATTGAGAGGCGGAACCGTGAGAGTGAGCTCATGGCGCTTGCCGGTTTGCACACTGTTTCCATGTTGGATTCTTCGTTTTTGAGGGAGTCGCACTCGCCAACGTCTAGGAGGCAGGGTGCTGCGGATAGGCCGAGTACGCAAGCTTCATCCCTCCTGCAAATGTGGAGGGAGCTGGAGGAAGAGCACGTGCTTAACCGTGCAAGAGAGAGGATGAGGGAAAGGCTTAGACAGCAAAGGAGCATTGATTCAAATGCCAATCTTTTGAGCCCTAACATGTCTGAAAGTCGAGGGAGTGAACGGCATGGCACTTCTGAGGATGCTAGTGAGAGTGAGAATGATTATGGAACATGGTCACAAGTACCATCAGATTCACAAAATGAGCATGGGGACAATCAGAGTTCGAGTCGGGAGCAATCTCCTGACCTTGGGGATGTTGACAGAGAAAGGGTGAGGCAAATTGCGCGGGAATGGATGGATAGTGGCATAAGCGATCATGCATCCAGCATTTCACAGAGAAACAGTCCTAGAGCAGAGTGGCTGGGGGAAAATGAACGTGAAAGGGTGAGACTTGTGAGGGAGTGGGTTCAAATGACGAGCCAGCAGAGAGGTGCACGCAGTAGTCGGAGGGAGGAACAAGCTACTGGACTTGTTTCTCAGATTAACCGTGTTCGAGATGGCTTGGCTGTTGATCCTGATGAAGGTCAGCCTGAGCATATAGGGAGGGACATGCTTAGATTGCGAGGCCGACAGGCTGTGCTTGATTTGTTGGTAAGAATTGAGAGGGAAAGACAGAGGGAGCTGCAGGGCTTGCTGGAGTACAGGGCTGTTTCAGACTTTGCTCACCGAAGCCGCATTCAGGTCAGTTGCCTTTTCTGATGTAATATTTCATTCTTGCCCTTTTTTGCCAGATATGAAAGGGGATGAATTGTAATGATATAAAATAGAAACAAAAGACCATTTGTTTCGTTGCACTGCAATGTACATAATCTATTGTAGACACATGAGAGCTGATGACAAGAAGATAGTTTGAGTCTTTCAGAATTTCTTATAGGTAGTCTTTCACTTTGTTTTGAAATATATATATATTTGCTACTCTTGCAGCTTTACATATTTTGAAACAGATTCCCTTCGGTATATGCTTTTGTTAGGATGCAAAATTTACATTCAGCCGAGCTCTAAACATTTTTTAGCGCGAACTAGGAACTGCAAAGAATAGGAGTTTCACACTTCCTATTCCCTTACTTTTATGAGTATGCATTAATTTGGTGCTGCATCATTGTTCAGTCATTTCTCAGAGGAAGGTTCCTTAGAAATGAAGCTTCTACGGAGGTTGAGAGACCACCTTCAATGGCAGCGAGTGAATTAGGTCTGCTAAGGCAGCGGCATACTGTCTCTGGTTTAAGGTCTGTATCTTCTGTATCATTCTTCAGTTGCTTTTGTTTCAATCTTTTAGTCACCATCGTGATCAACTGGGAGGTCTATTCATAAAAATTATACTAAGCTAGGCCCCGGAGAACTTAGATCTAAATATTCTTACTTTCCTTCCCTTACATTTTATGAAAAAGTAGGAAGCTTTATGGTGACGGTATTGAACTGGAACTAGAAATAAACTAGTTGGTTCTTTAACTCAGTCTTTTTTCCCCTTACAAATGACTTGATGCTGATAGCCTGATAGTGATTCTCAAAACAAAAGCTTGATGAGCTGAGCTCATTAGTAAAACAAAGTTGGCGAAAGCATCTCTTGTGAAATGGATGAGGGGGTTCAACTCCTGTTAAGTTGTTGGTTTCTTATAAAAAAATTTGTGAATAAAGTTGGAAATTGATTGTCTGATTTAATTAAAATATTGGTACCTTTGGTACTGGAGACTATGTATGGGTGCCAAGTGACATTATTCTCTAGAATCAGGGATTTTCATTCTTTTTTATTTCCCCTTGAAATTGATTATTTTATTTTATTGAGATTTTTTTTCCTAATAGATGGTAAAATGTGTATGGTGTACCAAAAACTCGAAATGTGGCTAGGAAGTTATTGTTGAGAAGTAGCCTTGGAAATTTAAGATGAAGCAGTACAATGCTATTGAGGATTATCTTGTCTACTTAAGGCTGCAGGAATGTGGTTAAATTTGTGGGAGTGGAATGGTGAACTGTCTTGTGCTTGTAGCAACATGAGTGGCAGTTGAATTCAAGTTGATATTTTGAATTATTGCCGACTAAAGAAAGCCTTTTTGTAATGGGAATTGGTAGTGGGGTAATCTTTGTGGAAAATGGATGATTTATATAAATCGCTCTTAAGCTGCTTTTTCGAAAACCCTTTTTGTTGACTTTTCTCATTGATAGCGCTAGATTTTTTTAGTTGTATATCCTGAATAGAGTTGATCTAATGAGAAACCTTCACCGTGTATAGATTTATAGTGTAATATTCATGAAGCACACAGAAAGTAAATCCTCAAGCAATTTGCATTTTGAGTAAAATAATTCTTGGGACCGGGTAAGGACAAGAATATCAGCATTGTCAAGGTTCTGCTACGCTATTTATAACCAAATAGCATACTTGGTAATTACTTAGTGAGATTTACAAAAACTCTAAAAGTGTAAGGGTGTCACTCGTTTTATTCATCGTCTATTTTTATTGTTGGTTAACTTTTTATTCTGGATTCTCGGAAAGAAAAATAGTATTCTGATGGTATGCATATGCACTACTTTGATGCAATTTTTTATTCTCTCTTTTTTTCTGTGTAAATCCTAATAAGCCTACATTATTCTTTTCCCTTTAACATGTAAGAACTATTAAAATCAAGAAGTCTAGTCTTTGGAAGAAAGTTATGGGACTTGATTGTGCTTGAATTGATTATATTTGGTACATGTGTCAACTTATTTTACTTGGTGCCATGCACATGAATGCATGCAGCATATGGAAGTTTATATAACTTTTAGGATACTCCTAAAATAGGCTTTCTTAGGATTTTAAACACTGAAACATACTTTGTTGGGTTGCAAATTTATGTTGTGGTTGTTGAAAGATATTTTATATGCATTGCAACCAAATTTCAAAAGGATATTTTATTGAACATCTTAAGGATTGATATACTAATTAATTAATTATATATGTCAAATCTGTTCTTCTCAAGCAACTGCTATTTGAAATAGCATTCTTAGGATGTCTTTAAGATTACTGATTTGTGCCAAGGCACAGTATCGCAGCGTCTGGGTTCTTGTGTGACTCTGGAGTTATTTGATCTTCCTGTGAAAGTCCAAAGGTCTGTAATGCCAAGGATTATTGTTGTGCGTATGCATTCTGTTAAATCTTTTTGTAGAGAATTTAAAGTAATAGTTAAATTGGTTAGATTATCCTAACCTTTTACAACTTTTGTCATTATATCCTAACATTTCTAGATTGTTTAATTTATATCCTAATTCACTTTGGAACGCCAAATTTGATGAGATGAAACCTAAATGGTGAATTTATTATAGTAAATTTAGTAATTATTTTAGTTATTACAATTGATGATGTGACTTTTTAATTCATTATTTAGGTGTAATTTCATCAAATTTGGAGTTTAAAAGTGGCTTAGGATACACATTTAATAATCTAGAAAGGTTAGGATATGGTAACAAATCTCAATAGGTTAGGATATAATAACAAAAGTTGTGAAAGGTTAGAATATTTTAACCTATTAAGCCTAAAGTAATAAACTATTTTTTGCTAGGTTTGTTGTTGTATTGTGTGATTCTAGTGTATCATTTAGCTACCTCATTTTTCTTGATTTTATTACTCCATCACCATCAGGCTCTATTATTCAAATGTTGTTGGTTAAGTACTTAAATGGGCATGCTATTTATAAACATTCATCTTTTTATGCTTTTGTATGTGTAAAAACAGTGAAATGTATTAAAACTTTTTCCTTGTTCCAAGAAAAAAAATAAATTATGAAGTACTAAAGTAGCGTGGCCAACATTTTTTTTGGATGTTAGGGAGGGATTCAGATCCCGGTTGGAAAATATTGTTCGGGGACAAGCAAGCAGCCAGACTGATACTTCATCTAACAACAATGTCCATGGTTCTAGAAATGAACAAGTCCCAGCTGCTACTTCATTGGAGGCCACGCGTGAACTGCATGAACAACCTGTATCTCAACCAAGGAACGATGAAGATAGTCCTCAGTTATTGGACCATACAGGGAACTTGGAAAGCAGCATAGCTGTTGAGAGTGTAAATAGACTGGAATCTGCCACTCAAGGTAGTGATTGGCAGGAGCAAGTTGTTGATAACGATAGACGAGACTGGCAGGACTCCACGGAAGCCGTATTGAATGAATGGCAAGATACAAATGAAGAGGAAATGGATGGGAACTGGCAGGAGGATACTATTGCTGATTGGCCTCAGGAAGCACCTGGAAATGATGGTGAAGAGGATAGTCAACTGCAAGAAGGACATGAGTGGCATGAAGATGCTTCTCAAGAGGTCATTGATAGTTGGCCTGATGGGCCTTCTGATCCTCCTAGAGCTTGGCGTGCAGTTCCTAATAGAAGAGCCAGTAGATTTCATCCACCAGATGATGATAATGTGTATAGTATGGAACTCAGGGAACTTCTAAGCAGGTAAATTTTCCTGCCCCAAAACCAGCATTCCCTTCCCTCCATTGCAACATGCACACACCCATACACAAAGAGTTTTTTTATGCAGATGATTAGCGGATCTTGCTTACATAGTCAATTATATGGTAAAGAATTTTATTTGTTTATTCTGTAGGAGAAGTGTCTCAAATCTTCTTCGGAGTGGATTTCGAGAAAGTTTAGATCAATTAGTAAGGTCCTATGTGGAAAGGCAAAGTCGTGCTCCAATTGACTGGGATCTACATAGAAACTTGCCAAACCCTGCTGCAGTGGAGCATGATCAAGAGCAGAGTAGAAATGATCAGAATGAGGATCAAACTGATGCTGCGAGAGTTGCACGTGTGTTACCTACACCACCCGTGCCCCCACCACCGCCACTTTGGCACCAGGAGCTGCATCATACCAGTTGGCCTCGGCACAATGTGCATCGTTCTGAAATTGTGCGTTACCTTTCTTCTGTATGAGTATGTCAATTAAGTGTGTCAGGTTGCATTTTCCTATGTTATAGTTATGAAAGATGAATAAAAGCTAATATTATGCGTTAGTGCCTTTCTACACTAATATGATAGTTGATAGGTCATAACCATTTTATTTCTTGCAAATATTTAGATTTTTGGACTAGATACCCTATGCATTAACCTTGGAGAATAGTTTCCAAGTCATCAAGAGTGCAAGTACACTATCTTGATTCAATTGTCGCCTTGACTCTTTAACTGGGTTGGAAGGAAAAGTGAGAATGGGAAAAAAAAAAAAAAAAAAAAATTGTTCTTGGATTTTATCTACCAAAAAGCAGACTAGTTACTTTGTTTGACATTCAAGTCAGTTACTTGTATTGAATGATAAATAATATACTGTTTTCTTCTTTTCTGTCCTAGTTTTATTTTTTGACAAACTAGTTTGAGCTTATTGGACAAACTTTAATGCTGCAGGATTTCATAGCTTTGCTTATTGAATAGGTGATACATTTAATTTCCTTATAAGCTTATGTTCGAGTGTCATTGGGAATATTTCAGCTTTTGCAGACATAATATTTGTGGTTGTACAACTTTGGATTGATCCTAGTTAATAAAACATCCTTATCATGCATTTTCATAAAAAAAACTAGAAATTTTTTGTGGGTATTTTATGCTTCCATTTCATGAATATGAATTTTAATATGTTTCAGGAGTGGGAGATCATCAATGATTTGAGGGCAGATATGGCTAGGCTTCAGCAAGGGATGAGCCATTTGCAAAGAATGTTAGAGGCCTGCATGGATATGCAGCTGGAGTTGCAGCGCTCAGTCAGGCAGGAAGTCTCTGCTGCTTTAAATCGCTCAGCTGGCGGACTAGGCGAGTGTACTAAAGCAATTTATTTCGTTAGACTTTTTAGTCATTCCGTACTGCATATCACTAGTGTTATTTCTGAATTTCTCGTTTCAGCAGAAGTTGCCGGGGAGACATCAGAGGATGGATCCAAATGGGCTCATGTGAGGAAGGGGACTTGCTGTGTGTGTTGTGATAACCATATTGATTCTCTACTGTACAGGTACATCCGCATATTATTTTCACTATGTAGGTAATGTAAGCAAAATCAGACCATCTTAGTGACGCATCCGTTGGGTGCCATAGCAATAATTATAGGAAGCTCAATCTAGAGAGCCACCTAGATGCCCTCTAGTGGATCGAACTGGAACAGTGGACAAAACGAGTTAGTTTTAACATTTTCTGGTTGGAGCCACTACACAAAAGAAAAAAAAGAAAAGAAATAGTAGAGCTCGCTGATCCACCAATGAAACTCTGTTCCGTAGACCAATGAAGCTTAAAATTAGTATCTATAAATTAGTATTGATTCCATAATTTCCATTGTCTTATATGCAGATGCGGGCACATGTGCACTTGCTCAAAATGTGCAAATGAGTTGGTTAGGAGTGGAGGAAAGTGTCCATTGTGTCGCGCCCCGATTGTTGAGGTGATCCGAGCTTATTCAATACTGTAAAGAAAAAGGTATTTTCATGAAAGTGTTCTTAAAGAAGGGAAATGAAAAAAAAGGTGGATAGATAAGAAGTTGGAGCCATTTAGTATCTGATTTGCTATAATCAGGGAGGCTTGAACTCCAGGTTCTTATCTATAATTTGTTTAGTTTTTGCCTCTGTTCTGATTATTCTTGGAATATGTGCATTGTATTACTGGAATAACGAATGGCTTCTCTCATTCATCATTCTTGTCTCAATAAAAAATGTGAAAATTTGAGATCCTTTTTTCTTCCTCTTCCAACTGAACTTCTTTCCTTTTTTGGTGGCACTTTTGGGAAAAAAAAAATAAAAAAAATAAAAAAATATCAAGAGTTTAATCTGCCAGTGCAAGAGAGTCAAATGCTTTTGTTTGTTTATTTATTTTTTCGCAAGGATAAGGGTGAGTTTAGTGTTGAATGTTGCCGAGTGATTGTCGATGGGCTAACGACTTACTTTCAGTACTAATTGATTCCACAGTTTATGGTCTCAACTTTCATGGAGAAAACAGAAATTAAGTCGGGAGCTTTTCTTACAAATATTTTTATGTGAGAATGTGTCTAATCATGGCACGCGGAGTATTTTAGATAGTATTAATGTGGAGAAGTGTTGTCAAAGAAAAAAAAATGTGGAAAAGCAAGGTAGCTTAGTTGAGTTATAGCAGTCCAATGTGGTCCTTTCTTAAAAGTTGCATGGTAAGTGGTAACATAGAAATTATAAACTCTTTTAGGAGCGCAGCTTAGTTAGTTGAACTATTGCAGTCCAATGGTGTCCTTTCTTAGAAGTAGGGTAAGTGGTAAGTTGGAAATGTAGGAACTAGTTCACGAACCAAATGCCTTTAATGGCGTGTTTGGTAGCTCTACTTAAAATGTAGTGCTTATTTGTTAAGAGTCTTTACTATAGTTTTAAATAAGATCTTGTGTTTTAAATTAATGCGATTGGTAAGCAGCCAACCACGTTTCACGTTTGCAGCACAGAGGAAAACGCATGCTCTACCTCTGTCTATGAGGTCTGCTGATCGAATCACAAAAAATAAGTGATTGATTAGTAAGTTGAACAAACTCTTATTTTTTCACTTGTTAGATGGGTAGCTTATGTCTCCTCTTATTTAAACTGGGCATGCATAGTTCAGATGTGCACCCAACCAAGCTCACTTGCATTGTGCTTGTTGCATCTTTTAAGAAACTTAGCCAATGGATCCAATTGGCCAAACAGTTTTTATTGCAGTCTACAAGTGCAAGTGATGAATTTCCCAGCTGTTTCTTCTGGTTTCTGATTAAGTTCCTCTCTTTTTCCCTTAAATCTTATTATGTGGGATGTGATCTCAAAATCTCTTCACAACTTTTTCCCAACCACTCTCTTATCAGTTTGGACATTAAATGATGAAGAAACATGATTGGAAGATTCCATTAATGTAAGTCATATCAGCTACAATATAAATCCCCCGTTCAAATTTATGCCAAAAAAATCATACTCAAATTTATCTTTTATTTGATCATTAATGGTCTTGTTTGAAATGAATATAGGTACAAATTGTTATACTTCTTTGTTTCATGGGTTGCACTAATAAATGGTCTCTACACTAGCTATGGCTCCCCAACTACTAGGGTTTACACAGTAAAATGAAGATAAGGTCCATCAAACTGATGAGGTTGTGTTTTTTTCAACTTAATTGCTCTGATGCGGAATAGCCAAAACGGTCGTATGCATGACGATCACTTTTTTTTTTTTTTTTTTTCAAGAATGGATTCCAACTTGGATGTAAAAATTAAAGTTCATCGGCATTTACAGCATTGGAGTAGATGGTAATATGTTGATAAGAATCTTTAGCAAACTAATAAGAAAAAAAGCAAAATGTTTTAGCCACTACGGTGAGAGAACGGCAACAAAATCTCAATCTCAAATTATCCTTCATCATTTTCAACTCATTTTGTATCAGGGAATGATATGTAAATTAAACTAATTGCTACGGCTTCCTTAATTAGTGTGCTATAGGCAAAACCACCTATAATTTTGGACGGAGGAAGTAGATGCTACATGGATCAAATTCCGTCTACTCCGTTTGATTTAATGCTCTCTTCCACAGTTCCACTATAGGTAAGAGCAAATCCTTTTCTTTGATAAAAAAAAGAGAGCAAACCCTTTTAACTTAAGGGCACATTTCTGTCTTTGCTCGAGGATAGAAGATTTTTGGTCATATTAATAGCACAGAAAAAAAAAAAAAATCTGAGAAAGAATAAAGAAATGGAAATTGATTAAGTAACATAACATACTTTTGATATGTACATTTGCTACCCTATTGTTGAGATCTTTTCAATACACATCTAATGTATGCACATACGTCTCAATGTCAAATCTAACAATCGTTGATTAATTTGATTACCATGTAGCAAATTGCGTCTGCACAATACGATTGGCATTAAATTGAGTAGTTCTATACACAAAAGGAATCACATTCTGCTGTACTCTCGGCCTTAACAATGCAAAATGGCATAGCAATTAATTGGTGGCTAACATGACAACAATTGCCCGAAATAGATTTGACAAAAAAAAAAAAAAAGAGCCTGAAATATGTTCCAAGACTCCAAGTAACAGCAATAACAAAGCCTCCAAGTACAGGGAAAAAATTGAAAACTTCATTATTTCTCTGCTAGTTTCCTTTTTATCATGGATACAAATCAGCAGGGCAAATCTGTTGCATGAATGAATGATAGAGCATTAAGTTGGAGAGGGAGAGGACTCCAGTTATTCTCATTGTGATAAGAATTTAATACAGGATTTCTTTTCTTTTTTCCTCTATTTACATACAATCGCTCCTACAGATGTGTCGAGGGTCCGAAAAATCATTTATGAGTTATTGTTTTTGACCCTAGAATTCAAATGAGAATCCAAAATCGTGACTATGAATATCTGTATAAAGAAAAATGTAAAATTGGTTGAAAGAAGGCACACCAGAAAAGCATTTGTGATTCAGGAAAACCATCCTTTCACGCTTTTTTGTGTTCTCATCTTCATCACTAGCTCTTCGCGCTGAGCTTCCACCTCAGCGTACTTGAGACTCATGTTGAAGTACCTTTCACGAATGTCTTTCAACTCTGTCTCGAGGGATGATATCTTAACATGATAATTACCCTTGCTTAACACTTCACTTTCTGATGACTTCTTAGAAGTATGGGCATGGCCGTTTGTTCCATCAGTCAATAAGCTGAGAAATGCATAGCAGTGCAGTAAGTTTTCGGCACCATAACTATAAATATGTAAAGTGTGTTAAATATTTTCCATTTTTGCGATTGGATCAATGGTATTTGGAACCAAAAAACTCAATTTAATGAGAGGACTTGAACTTCTTTTTGTCTATTCATATCAAACACCTAAAAGTATTCCAACAAACACCTAAAAGTATCATGAGCAGCTTCCGACTAATGTTCAAAAGCATAATGCAGCCAAGCAACTGACTGTTAACAGGCCTCGAAAGTTGAGGAGCACATTTAAATGTCAAATTTCCACGAGTACGAATGAAAAGAGAGAAAATCGTCAT
This sequence comes from Stephania japonica, assembly GCA_039657345.1. NCBI lineage: Eukaryota > Viridiplantae > Streptophyta > Magnoliopsida > Ranunculales > Menispermaceae > Stephania > Stephania japonica. The sequence continues at coordinate 42,128,425 of CM077560.1, read as the reverse complement.
GTATACTTACTCCTTTAGTTGTGCTTTGTACATGTTATTTGCCTCCAATGCTTCCGCAAGTTCAGTTTCAAGTGACTGTATCTTTGATACAAGATCAGCTCCGATTATATGATTCTGATCTACACTGTGGTGGAATCTATCTTCACCCTAAAACCAAATCAATCACTGTCAAATGAGATTTACCAGTCAAATGAGATTTACCAAATAGATAAGAACTCATAGAAGAAAGATAAATAACTCTATGCGAAGAGGGGTATAAGAGAGTAATTATGAATTAGTAGCACAGTTTTCACATTTAAAAAAGATGAAAGGACGGCTTCAAAAAAAAAAGATAAAAGACAACATTTTGTGCACCTCTATTTGGTATTCATGAGCATCAAGATTCTGTCGCCTTCTTGTTAGTTCTTCAGACTGTTCATTGCTATCATGTATTTTAGTGCTTTCAAGGCTCTGATCACTATTATTTTCTTCTATGTCATTCTGTTAAAATTACAGTAGAAAAATAAAAATCTGGATCATAATCCATTTTAATCACAGTAATTAAGCAGTAAGTAAAGCAGCTTAGACAAACCTCCAACTCCAGTTTTCGATTGGAAACATTTTCTGCGCCTGATTCTAGCACAGAGGGGCTTCTACTACCAGACCTGTAGCAATGCTTTCTTTGTTCTTTGTGTAACTTGAGTTCCTCCTCAAGAGCATTAACCTTCTTAACACATTCATTTTTCTCCTCCTCAAGAGAATGCAATTTACGCTGAAATTGGCTATTAGCCCTCTTAACTCGGCTAAGCTCATTTTTCAGCTCAGCATCCTGAGCACATAATGCTTCTTTAACAGCTAAATCACCTTCCAGTCGAAGTAACTTTTCTTCCAAGGCAATCCTACTTCGTCTGCAATCCTCTATTTCAGAGACGGACTTTTGCAAGCTAGATAATTTCTCCGCACATGAATCCCTCTGTGTTTTCAAATCTTCACAATCCCCAGATAGTAATTGCAATGAAGCTTCAAGTCTATCCTTTTCAAAACTGGTCTCAGAAAATAAGTTCTTTAGGGTCACTATGTCATCTTGAAGCTGCGGTATTTTCTGCAGTTGTACCTTCACGCTGCCCGTTTCTTCCTTCAGTTGCTGCCTTTCATAATTACATGTCGTAAGTTGTAATTCGAGTCCACTAACAATGCTTTTGAATCTCTCTTCGCTGGATTTGACACCATCCAGCAATCTCTGCAACTTGTTATGTTCAGCCGTCAGCAGCTCCAGGTTCTGCTTTGAAGCATGAATCTCTTTCATCAGTTCTTGTACCTTTCTTTCTGACTCAAGTTGAAGGTGGTGTAATTCTATTTCAGCCGACTTGGCTTTGGCTTGAGCTTCTTGAACGGCAGTTTTAAGATTTGCATTATCTGCACGTAAAGTGGACACTTCAAACACTGCATTTGAAGCTATTTTCTCTCTCTCGTCATGAGTTGATGACGTCTGCTCAGTCAGATGTGCTACTTCTCTTTGAAGGTTCTCAACCTCAAATGATTTCTCCAAGTACATTTGATTCAGCAGGCTCTCTCCCATAATGAGCTTCTCTTTGTATTCCTTGTTTTCATGAAGAATAGCATCTAATTCTGAGGTTATTAATTTTTCTTTCGAAGCAACTTCATCTTGCATAACAGACAATTTCGATTCTAACAATTCAACTTTTTTGCAGCATTCTGAGAAATTATTCCGACATTCCCTCAATTCTGATTCCAAATGAGAACAACGCTCATGCAACTCCAACTTTTGCTTCCTTAATCCTCCGTTTAGTTTCTGTACAGAAGTGCATTCTTCAATCAAACTTTCAGCTGTTGCTTGTAATTTTGGATTCGCTCTCTTCAGATACTCACATTCTTCCTGAGCTTCTTCCCATCGCTGTTGCATGTCTTGTAACTTCTGTCTCAGATCCACCTTTTGTGTTTCCATCTCCATGCACATCTTTTTTATTTCATTCTGGAGATCATTTGTTTGAGATCTAGAATTCTCAAGTTCCAGTCTACTGGATTCCTTCTCATCTGTCAGATACCTCAACTGAGCTTCCAAACCAGATATGCGCTCTGATAACTGGACATTCTCGTCTTCTAGCTCAGATAAATGAAGCTCCAACTCATACTTGCCATTTTCCAGCTCTGCCAATTTCCTTTCAAGCATCTTACTAGTGGAAATTTGAGATTCTAGTTCAGTTTGAGAGCTTTTTATAATCTGAATCTCCTCTTCCTTTAATGAAAGACTGGCTTCGAGCTCTTCTATCTCTGACCTTTTTACCTCTAGTTCACAACTCAGATCAGTTACTTTGGTCTCCAGAAGCATCTTAAGATTGATGAGTTCTTCATTTGAACAATAGTTTGAATTTTCCTTCACGTTACCATCTCCCGAATTCTGCTGAACCTCAGCAATCTCTGCAGCACCTTCCTTGGCATCTCTTTGTTGAAAAACAGTCAATTCCACTAACTTGTTAAGCTCATGGAACTTATTTATGATGGTCCTGGCCTGCTCTTCCTGAGTTATTGCATGTATATCATTTAAACCAACCAAAGCATCACGACCAGGTTCACTTTCAGAATTTACAAGAGGAGCATCTTTTTTATGCTTTTTGAGAAGAGCTAAAGACAGCTGAAGCTGTTCACATAATTCGGGAAGTACTTCTGTAACTGCAGCAGAGATGGGGGGTTCGAGCTTTTCATTTTCTTCGTTTGTTTCTCTTTCATGGCAACTTTCTAATTGTTGTTTCAATGAACTGATTTTCCTTTCACGATCCTCTATTTCAACGTGACAAGCACGGAGTTGGAAATCAAGATCATGGGCTTTATCCTTCGAAGATTGGAACTGAAGCTCCAGATCAGTGAATTTGTTTTGAAGATCTATGAATTTCTCTTGCAAGTTGCTCGTAGCAACTCCATAAGCCTCTGCCACTTCCTGTTGATGCTGAAATATTTGTGATTTAAATTGGTCCATTCCAGGTATCAAATGTGCGGGAGAAATAGAAGGCTGAAGATGAGGAGATAAAGAATCAACGGAACTACTATCTGTCACAAGAACCTTTTTTGATTCCTTGAGTTTCAATATAAGTTCTAGATTTTCTTCAGTAAGTTCATTGCAGTCTGCTTCCAGCTCCCGTATTTTTTCTTTCAATACTTCAATTTCATTCATCAAAGCAGAATCGCTTCCATCAGCAGATGTCACCTCCATTGAACCTTGAGCATCGAACAAATTAGATATCTTGGCTTCTAAAACTGAGTTTTCTTCCTCTTTAATGGAAAGTTTAGACTTCCACTCGGTCTCGACATTTAACATATCTTGTCTCCTCATCTCCTTTTCAAATTCAAGCTCCTTGGTTCTCTCCTCAATGGCTTTTTCCAGTGAATGCACCGTCATCTGCAATTCTTCATTTCCATGACCATTATTTCCTATTTGACAGAACTTCAATTTTTCAGCTGATAGGTTATCCATTTCCAACCTCTGCTTCTCTACAGTCTCTTCCAGCTCCTGAAGAATGGAAACAAGCTCAAGATTTGATTCTTGAGTTTTCTTAAGCTGGAGAGCCAAATCAGCACTGGATTCTTTATGGAACTTCATCTCATCTTCAAATTCCTTCTGAAGATGCCTGTTTCCTTCCTGAGTATTCTTCCTCTCAGCAGCCATTTGCTTTACCCGTGACTCCTCCAACAAAAGTTTTAGTTGTTCTATTTCTTGCTTTAAGCCATCTCGTTCTACACATGTTGCAGAAAGCTCCATATCAAGGTCAGCCTGATTTCTTGAATGTTCAGAAAACTCTTTCCTCTGCACCTCCAAATCAAGCATTAACTTCCGTGCATTTCTTTCCCACAACTTAGCTTCTGCACGGAGCTCATCGATTGTAGCTTCTGCCGCGTCAAGTAGGTCTTTTGAAGAATTGGCATTCTTTAACGATGAAGTGCTAAACGAATATGAGTTTTGCACCAGGTCTTGTCGTTGGTTGTGGAGATTGTTGCCTGTAGCAGAGAACCTGGAATTAAAGAATGATTGGTCAACAGGGCCAGTGCCATAAAGGGCACCATTGTGGGAACCAGATGAATCTTGTCTTCCGATTGGACTGTAGAGGTCCCCATTAATGTTGTTTCTTGGAGAAAAATTTGGTCTGTCTACAGAACCTTCCATAGAGTCGGAGCTATGACGAGAACCAGATGCTGAAAAACTTGGGTTCTGAAGAAATGAGAAGCAAACACTAGGTTACAGGTGAAAATATGCACTCGTTTTCTAATAAAAATAAATAGAAGGAAACTTTACGAAGGTCCCAAGCTTGGAACACCATATCATTGGACAAGAACAAAAAAAGTTAGAAATGAAAATGAAAATTCAAAGGTAAGCATGTTAGGCTGTTAATAGACACTATTAGACAAGAACAAACTCCCAACAGTATATGTCTAGGCGATGAGCATGCACACCTAGTTGAGGCAGTTTTAGATGTCATTTCTGTAAGGCCTGGGCTTCGGAAACTTTAGTTTATTTCTAACTTCCCAATTGACTAATCAATTTCACACCAATGTTTTCAAGGCAGTGAGGCGGCGTTAGGTAGTGTAGCCCCTCCTAGTGTAGATGGCACCTAGGCGAACAAAAAAATATTTACTTAGACTTCCCTAAGACAATTTAATTTATATACAGACCCCTCAACAATAAGGGGCATATTGTTTCACTTTCATCTACACATTCTCGTCAACATATTTGCAACTCCAGACTGTTCCACATTTTGAAAGAAAAAATAAATTCAAACTAATAAAATAATAAAAAAAAAGTTTTAAAATTACAAAGACCACCCTGAAAAGTTATAAAAAAATACTTTCAGACCCATTGCATGCCTAATTAAGGACGGACTAGGCAATGGGCACCCCTAAACACCTAAAGCGACAACTAGGCACCGCCTTGAAAATACTATTTTACACACATGCAATTATAACAAGTAATAAATAATAATTATTTTTGATAGAAACAAAAATCAATTAAACCTTTGAAAAAGAAACAAGAAATACAATAAAGAGCTCTTCAGGAAAAAAAAGTCGTCAGATAGAACAAATAGAAATTAGAATACCCATAGATGAATAAAAAACAGAAGCAATTACTTTGTATAGGTATGCACACTCCATAAATTGAAGGAAAAAATAAATAAATAAATTGAACATTACATTCTTCAAATTAATAAAAAAGAGAAAAGCATACTAAATCAATAAAAGACAAGTCGAGTAAGGATGCACTACTAGGTAAACACTAAATTAGTTGAACTTAGAATTTTTATGAAGGAAAAGAAAAAAAATCTTTAAAAAAACAATATACACTATAATAAGGGCCTAGACTTCACATGTATATGCCAAACCATTTAATATTTCTAAAACATTTCGAGAAACCATAGCATGCACCAACAGTTTAGGAGATTTAGTTATAAATAACCAAGCATTGGACTAGTCATCGACAAGGCGACATTTTAGACAACATTTGCCTAGTTCATTAGATCAATCCATTGGAAAGACAAGATAGGGGGAACTAGCTGTAACTTTTGAACAAGGAAACCCATTACTATGAGTAGTTAATGCTGATTTTCCACCAAGCGTTCATCCCGATATGCCACCCAAAATCCATAGAATTTGTATAACTTTATATTTGAAATTTCATTGATCATCTAGAAAAAAAATTTATAGAACCATATACTCATCTGATCCTATTGTAGGAACAGGTTCCATAAAAAGAGAGGATTATTAGGAAGAACAAACATGATGAAGACACTGCCCACAGTTGGAGATCAAAGTAAGTAGTGTACAAGTAATTAACAGTAAGGTGGTAACTCACCCGACTGCCGAGTTCTCCAGGATGAGAACTTCCACCCAAATGGTTGCTAGAGGAAGATCCAACACTTCTAGCAATTGTATTATCAGATATATCTGACTTGTCATCAATTTCATCAGGGTCAGCATTTAGGTCTTCTATGTTAGAAGTTGTTTCCTGCCATTGTTCATCCCTAGCATATTGCACATTAGCGACAAACAAACATGAGATTCAAAGGTTTTGTTCTTAAAACTACTGTAAGGAGTTTACTTCAAGCTACAAACCTGAGCTCTGTCCTTGGATTAAGGCAATGAATTTTGACCTGCAAACAGGAAGCAAGAAAATGTTAGCTTCGGAGATATTTAAAAAAAAAAACAGAGAACTGGAAGAATGCAGTATTTGAAGTTACAGAAACATACGTAACGATGAATATGTTCCTAAGCAAGACATCTATTTATTTAAATGGCAAATCCAAAATATGAATTGTTGAGTCCGTTAATTAAGTACATCCTAGGGTTGAACACGGTAGTAACTTGGCAAGTGCAACAAAAGTGAATGCGCTAAGGTTGTATTCCAATTTCAAGCCTCACAAAAGGGAGAGCTTTGTTAAATTGACAATCCATATAGAACAAGAACACATTTAAATTGTTTGGCTTCAACATTCAGCAGTTTAATCAGGAGAAAAATAAAATGGTATAAAATGTCATCTTTAATCCTTTTGTAGGGTTTTTATGTGCCCTTTTCTCAAAATATCTAGGTCCACACACCAGTCATCTACTTTGGCTTGGAAACAGGAATCCTACAGAAAAGGCATGTCTTTGTAGGATGTACCTTCCCTCAATACCTCAAAACAAGGATATCAAAAGTACAATCACATCTTGAGGTAGTAAGAAAACCAAAAATCTCAAATTACTTATTATGTTATTTGCACAACATACAAAAAATATTAAGAAGGAAAAGATTAAGCATGTTCAACTACCATTAGATACTAGACACTGAATCCATTCATGAACGCAAGCTATAGAGTTCATAAACTGAAGGTATGAAGCTCATATTGGTAAGAAAAATAAGTAAACAACGTCAAATTAAGATCACTAACCTGTAAAATAGTCCCGTAATTGCATTTTTTCAATGGCAATGATAAAGGGACAGAAGTTTTTGAACTTGCGTATGCAGCCAAATTGATGACGGCCTCTCCAAGGATGCCAGACCTGGCCGACCCCTGCAACATGAAAAACAAATTGAAATCTTACTGAGATGTCAAGACTTATTAAAAAATAAAACAAACTTAGATGAAAACATAAATTCGACAAATATATGAGATAATATATCTCTAACCATGGAAACAACAAGCTTAAACAGACACTCATCCATGTCTTTCGAATTGTTGTCTCGCAAGAGCCATATTGATTCTGATAGGGTCTCTTTCCAATGGCAAGTTCCGTTCCTTACAGAAGCTTTGCCGGACTTTGTCACCGTCTTCCCAGTTTCCACAGAGATGATTGACACAAAAAGCTTGTCCCATCCTTTCGGTACCTACAATGAACAAAAAGTAGAAGTTCGATGCGAGGAATTAATCAATAATCAAACACATGAAGCTCTGTCTAGAAAACAATTTAACTGCTACAAACTATTTCCATCCGAAGGAACATCGAATTCGAAGGGCAATTGAAAAACCATATCAGAGACAAAGCGAATTTCAGGCATTCCTCTTGGTGCATCCTATCATAGCTAACTAAATAATGCACATTCATCACTCTTGCTTCACCAAAAAAAAAAAAAAAGAAACATGATCTTCAACATCGAAAACACTAACACACAAACGCCGATCGACCTTTCCGAGCAAATGCATCAAAATTTCCCCTTTTTCCCCAAATGCATCACCAAATTCATCACCTAGACAACTCCACAGCTATTTCAACACAATCAACCCCTCTTTTCATCACTTCATGATTCACAAAACCTCACACATCCACAAGAACTGAAAATTAGGCTAACAAATTCCGTTCTTCGCCCACTGAGCAGCACATCACAACGCTAAAACTGAAATCCAAATCTCGAAACACCACCACATCAAAATCGCCGCCACAAACTCAGAACACACAATCGAATCCACACGAGAACACAACAATCGGACCAAAACTGAACGAAACGAAGAGCAATTCGATCTACGTACCTGAAGTGCTTGGATGTGAGAGAGCTTGAATTCGAGCTTCTCCCCAGATTTGTCCGACCTGTGCCTGCTCAACTTGAACATTGTGTTGTTGTTTGTTCACGCCGTTCACGTTTTCACCACTTTCACGCTCACGCACAACGCATTGTTCATCAAACTCTCTCTCGCACACACTTCTCGCGTTGTTGCGTTCTCGCTCGCTCGCTCGCTCGCCAGTCGAAACCGCATCCGAATTGGGGTTCTGGAATTAACCAACGGCGTACGTTAGTGTTGACGCTGTTACGGGGTTGTGCGTGAATGTGAGTAAAGAATGTCGCACTAAATTATGGAATAGTAATAAATTCCAAATGCACAAGTCCAACCACTCTTTGGTTTTAAGTTTTAACGCCATCGACAGAACACCGCCTGGCTGTTTGTTTAATTATTTATTGTTACCATTGACAGATTAGATTAGATTAGATTAGTAAATATAGTATTTCTTAATGAAAGCAGGCACAAAGCGACTGTTACAACATTACGATGGTTTGTAAGTTTGAAGGGGATTTTGTGTGTCACTAGAACTAATTTGAGAGCTGGGGTCGATTTTATCAAGGCTCATTGAATATTGGAGTACATTATAACTGTCAAATAAGAGTCTTCAAGAGTCATAATGCATGATTGTGTTGCAGTTGCTATTAGTTTGCTTTGATATTTGGAACTGTTCAATATTCACTATTAGACTTGTTTCCTACGACTGCGATTATTTTATAATAATTTACCTACATGGATAAATATTTATGAAAAGTAAAAAATAATTAAAGGGGAGATGCTTCTGAAAATTACGAGTACATTGAAAGTTATGGATATTTTAGTACAACATTAATCAATCACAAAAAAAATAAATAAAAACAATCACGACAAAATTAATTTAGTGGATAGCTCACTCGTTTGGTATACGGTTACTTGTACATATGGCTAAGGATACAAATGTTAATGGAAACAAAAACAACAGTTTACAAAGGAAAATGCTAGAATGATAATAAGTAAGTCACACCTTAACATATATTAACTCACAAAGAGTCTCTATGTGATTTCGACCCACATGTTATATACTAAAATTTGTGTATGCCTTACATCTCAAGGTTTGCATCGATATATCTTGTAAGTCAATGTGTATTGAGGTGTGACTTTTTATTATTATTATAATATTTCTCGTCCACAAAATAGGCCAATGTAGAAGTAGAACAATGTAATCTCTCAAAGTAAAAAAAAAAAAAAAAAAAAAAAAAAGATAATAAATGAAATCGTGCTAAAATGCGCCAAAAGAGATTAAGTTGGGGTACAGTGACCCACGTGTCCGTCCATGATCATGACCTTGTTTAGTGGGGGAGTCGAAATGGGTCAAATCCGGGTCGTTGGAGAGGCTTATTAAGTTTAGGTTAATTAGTTGAAAAGTGGTTTTTCATGCTACAGTGATCCGAATGTCCGATAACAAAGATGGTTAGGTGGGCCAGTGCTGTCATCAGGGGCCCACTTGTATTTATTGTTGAGCCAATGATTTTTGAGTTTGATGGAAGTATAAATTGTCCAAACAGAGTGTGTGTAATGTGTATGTTGCAGCTAATGTTATCTAATGTTATCTGGCTTTATCTTGTCCATATCTGTATAGAGTATTCTCTTACACTAGGTCTCATCTGAACCGTTGAGCTAATGGAATCAACGGTGGAGATAAAGCCACTGCCCGATTTACTGTGTCCTTTATACACTATGGTACGATGTGGTTCACGTGGTACCACCAAATAAGTGAACCACCACACCACATTATGTGTGCGTTTTTGGAAATTGAATGTGACACACTAAAATCGCACTTCAAGCTGTTTTGAAAGTTGTGTTATATCCTACCAAAAAAAAAAAAAAAAGTTGTGTTATACAGAACAATTTGTGCATCTGTCACTGTAATCCTTTCTTTTTAATAATAAGCGAACCTTACATCAATGGAAAAATATTAATCCCCAACTTGTTCTAGTTCAGTTTGCATTAAGTAAATTAGACTAGAGTTATTAAATAAAAACTTATTATTGATGACTTATTTGAACAAAACTAGATAAAATTGATTATAATTGGACTAGATCCAATACATGTACATCCATGTGGGAAAGGAAGAAAAAAAAAGAGATGCAAGGGTGATCCATTTTACTCATGCGCGCACACATCGATGTGCGAACCTTACATCAATGGAAAAATATTAATCCCCAACTTGTTCTAGTTCAGTTTGCATTAAGTAAATTAGACTAGAGTTATTAAATAAAAACTTATTATTGATGACTTATTTGAACAAAACTAGATAAAATTGATTATAATTGCACTAGATCCAATACATGTACATCCATGTGGGAAAGGAAGAAAAAAAAAAAGAGATGCAAGGGTGATCCATTTTACTCATGCGCGTACACATCGATGTGCGAATGGATGGACACCATCATCAGGCGTCCATCCCGAGTACCCCAAAAGGATCATCCTAGTACTTTTCCTAAAAAAAAACCATCAAACTTATAAAATAGAGGGGATAGGCTTAATCACTTATAAGAGTAATTAAAATTGATAATTGCTATTTACCAAAAAAAAAAATGATAATTGCTAGACAGTCAAATACTTAATTGTATGAAGGCGTTAAGGTTTGGCCATCAAACTAAGAAACTCTTTCATTACATCACATATAAGAACTGAATAGTAAAAGCTTTTGTGTAATGCAATTATGCAATGGTGATGCATGTGATTAACTGATTGAATAGCTTAGAAATTAGACGTCTTAATTGGTTTCTTTAAGAAGAAGAATTGGTGGTGTTAGGTGGAATTATTACACATCTGAATTAACAAGGAAGATGGGCTCAGTCAGACCAAGGACTGAGGAGGGTTAAAATTTAATTGGGAGTTTTAGAAACTTTTGCTCAATATACTCATTATGGAAAGCACTACAAGGATACCTTATAAACTTTGTATTTAACATATTCCTTATGCACATTTAAATTTAAGAAATGTTAATAGATGAATTCATGGCGATTCAACAATTCGAATGCCTCTCCAATGGAAACTGAAGTGCTTGATGACTTAAAAGTAAAGAAATCAAATTCTTCCATGCAACTCCAAATATGTTATGTTAAAAAAAAAAAAAAAAAAAAAAAAACCACATACACAAACACTTGCAAAAAATAAAGAGCCGCGCTATGTGCACCCAGGTATCACTCAGGGCACCCCATTTTTTTTCAATTGAATGTGTAATGACTCATATGCTCTCCAACACAAATCCACAACAAAAACAAAAAAACAACTTTGAGAACCCCACCACCCCATTTTGATGTGTGACCACCGAACTCCACCACCCTTGTGCTCCCAACCAATTCCATCTTCGTCAGGGTCGGACATGGCGTTCTTTGATCAAAGAGTGCATACAAAGTTGGTATCTATCTATTTTTCGATTTTCGAGGGTTGGAAGCATGGATTTTGTTGCGTTTTGACCTTTTTGTGTTTAGAGTTTCCTACATTTTGAAATGTACCACATACACGAAAGTATCAGACGCACATGACCGAACTGAGACATCCTCTTATGTTCCAGTCTCATTTCTAACCGAACCCATTCTGAAATGAGTTACTTGTTCGATCGATTACCTACAATCGGAACATCCTCTTATGTCTTAGTCTCATTGATAACCAAACCCATTGTGAAATAGGTTACTTGTTCAATCGGTTACCGGTTACTGCAGAGTCTCGTTCATGTAGTTCCGAGACTTATTCAATAGCTTCAGCCCTGTGTGGCCGAACATTGTGAAATTGTGGTTAAATTCAATGATAGGTACATTTCCAAGAAGACAACAACACGAGATAAAGGAACAACAAATTCAACAAAAAACATCTCCAAACCCTAAACGATTCAACATCAACCATCTACCACAAATCATACAAACTCTCACCCCGTAAACACCGCAAACGCTCACCCGACCCTAAAAACAATAAAATCGAGGGGTAAACGAGCAAGAAAATTAAGAGATTTGATGGATTGAGATGTCGATTTGTGATGGGAATGAGTGCGACAGAAGATTTGGTGGTAGGGTACCTCATATTGATGAATAATGACATTTTCGTCCAACTCAGGGGTGCCCTGAGAAAAACAATGGGTGCCCTTGTAAATGGGGTGCCCTGAGTGATGACTGGGGTGCACATATTGCAGCTCAAAATAAAAAGCAAAACAATTAGACATAGTGCTGAGAGGTTCCATGCTGATTAATAGAGTATTTCCATCACTAATTCAAAGAAGAATAGTGAGTCAACCTTTGGAAAACCATCAAGTGATAATCATGGCATTGATTGATCACTATGAAAACCAGGAAAAAGAAGATAATTTGTTCCTAGGTCTCAACTGCAGGGATGATTGCCATTAAGAGATAATCAGTTTTGGAAGTCAAGACTTAGTTTTCCCCATACTTTTCCCCACACTAGCAACCAAAAACCAGATTACAAGAACACAAAAACAAAAGGATAGGCAAATCCAAAGCGCCCCAAAGTAGCAAACATTGAGCATCCAAACTTGATAACATAATAAACATCAAAATCTACAGTACAACAGAAGAGGCCTCAGATGATTATTGAAGCCCAGCTAATACATGAAGTAAATGCATTTTGATGTTGCCAACGGTGGATGGGTCCAGGAGTCCAGAACCTACGCCCCTTGACTAAATATGTCAAGTTTGAGTCATGTCGAGAGACCTTCTCTCTTATGAACCTTACAGAAGGTCATATGACACTAGTCCTATAGACTCAGTGGACCATACACACCCCAAATATGCACTTCTACATTATGATAGTGCATAATTAACTTACGAAATTGCATATATTGTTCATGAATTAACCGTTCATATTGTGAAATTGCATATATTGCATATATTGCGAAATTGCATAATAAACTTGCGAAATATACACACCCCAAATGTGCACTTCTACATTATAACATGCCAATCCAAATAACCGTTCATGAATTAAACATCTGCCCAAGACCCCCCTATAACTTTTTCCCAACTAGAAATTATTGAAGGACAATGTTGGACCCGTTTTGAGACACTCGGTTGTAGATTTCCCTTCAATACACATTGATTTGTGCGGCGCTCAAACATCGAAATGCATATCAGTGGACACCAACAACGGGTGGCCATCCGGGTTTCCCAAAACGAGTCACCAAATCATTTTTTCATTATTGACACTGGAACTGGTGGGGAAACTATCAATTAGACCTAAAATTTATTTACTTAATAAACTCCAAGACAGTATAAAAATGATCAATATAAATAGCTCTAAAGCTAGAGAAACCAGTAGAGATACCAAGTTGCCTGAACTCCTCCTCAGTCCTATGCTTCCCCTTAGTCCTGTAAATCGCCATCACAAAGATATCACCAGCTAACAACGCTCTCGTTCTGTGACTGTCGTCGGATTCATCTGGTAGAACTGGCTCACAAGCTATTAGTTTCCCCTTCTTGGGGAGTGCTTCGTAGCAGTTCTTCATGATTGTCTTGCACTCATCATCAGTCCAGGTCGTCAGCACCCACTACACATATAACAACAACAATAACTACGTCAAGAACAAAGCCTCAATTTGAAATCACTGGGATTCGGCTACATAGATGATTTAAACACTTGCATTGCATTCAATTTAGTGCACTTAGTGGGCGTATTTTTCAAAACCTCTAAATCATTCCTAACCAGTGCGTCCTAAGATATTGTTTGATTAGGGGTGGAGACAGGGAGTTGAGAATTAATCTTGTTTGATTGCCCAACTTTCCTGCAAGTTATTACACCTTTGGATGCAAGATATCTCCCCACCCCAGGAGAGTATTTTCCAAAAGTTGACATAATTACCCTTTATTAATGACTCTTTTATTACGTATTTTTCTCTTGTTTGAAGGTTATTTATGTCAATTCATATTTTTTTATTATTTAAAAATTTGAAACTTCCCTACAAGTTTAAAGTTGAACTAAATATAAAAATATTATATCCAAGGAGTTAATTCCAAAGAGATAACTCCGAACTACCACTGTGAGATAGCAAAAACGAACCAAACAAGGCCTAAGTATCTAACCTCACATTGTTGAGTATCTTAATTTTTTAACCGATGTAGACCTAATCACGGGCTTAAGTACCTATCCGGCCCGCCCAAGCCCGTAAACAAATTGCTGAGCTTTGATAATTATTTTTAAGAAAAACACGAGTCACTTTGAAAAGCTACAATATTTAAAAATAATTAATGTTATAGGTGAGATTTATTCATGACACACAAGGGTCACATTAAACACATTTTTTCTACGTCCCTATGTCCCTATAAAGATTAAACCAAACAAAGAGAGCCCACCTTCATGAAGATCACATCACCATGCGGGATCGACTTGAACATGTCCCCACCCACATGAGTCACACCTGCAAGTTGCAACAACAGCCAAAAAAAAAAAAAAAAAAAAGCATCTGAATGAACCATCATGAATCTCGATGCATCCAAAAAACAAGAATACACCGACCATCGATATTAGGGGCTCTAGCGACGACTTCAGGTAGGTCAAAATTGAGTGCCTCCTTGATCCCTTTGCGCTCCTCCAAAATCAACCTCAAACAGTCCCCGGAGCTCCCACCCACATCGACGATCCGCTGCACTCCATCGAAGCCGTCGTAGATCTCGAGGACCGCCTTGATGAAGGGCACGGACACCCCAGCCATGGCCCTCTGCATCAACTCGTTCATCTCGGGATTCTGGCCGTAGAGAGCGTAGGCCGGCATCCCGTTGGCCCTCACGAAGGGCTCCTCCGAGGGGTCCGTCACCGCCGCGTCTAGCAGCGGCCAGGCCCTCACGAGCGCCTCCTGGTGGTGCTGGAGGACGTACTCGGAGTGGGAGAGGCCGGCCCCGTCGGAGACCAGAGTGCGGCCGACGTCCGTCAGGGAGTACTTGCGGTGGGGCCCGCCGGGGCCGGGGGAGAGGTGTTCGGTGAAGACGCCGTGGCTGGAGAGGAGGCGGAGGAGGCGCTGGAGGTTGTCGGGGTCGGCGGTGGTGGTGGTGGTGGTGGTGGTGGGGAGGAGGGGGAGGAGGTCGGCGGCGGAGATGGGGTGGTGGTGTTGGTGGGCCATGGTGTTGGGGACGTTGAGGCGGACGACGGCGTTGAGGGCCATGGGGACGCTCATCATGTTGGCGAGCTCGAGGATCTTTAGACGGCTCTCGTTGCGCCTCTCGCTCTCGCTCTCGGGCGTCCTGTTGTTGCCCGACATCGCCGTACTGGATCGTTCTCCTACTTCTTCCGACTTGTTTTGTTTGGACTGCTCTGCTTTGCTCTGTTGCTGCGGCGTTGCTGTGTCATGGCTAGGTGATGATGCGAAAAAGGACGCGTGGCAGTTGGTCATTTGTTGCCATGTGATGGTTCGGCAGGATATATAAGTGTTGTTCTTTTTTGGTCTATCTAAACGTGTTTTTTTTTTTTTTCATTAAAGTCATTTAAGTGTTGTTTTAGGAGAAATTTGACAAAATAGCCCAAATCGGACCATACTAATGAAAAATATTCCACTCTTTTTCATTTTATTTTTTTAGCCTAAATATAGGAGTGAAAAAGTCTTTTCTACCATTCAATTTCAAAACACTAACCTAACTCATTCTTTTCTTCTCTTCTTCCCTATTGAATTGAGACGAAAATGAGCAAAAGAGAGGAGGAGGAGGAGGCGTGACTTTTCATCTTCTTCATCATCGCCTTCACGCGCCGCAACTCACACGTCAAGACCGGCCTTGACAACGTAAGTATTTGACAGGGTCGTCGTCTCTGCATTGTTGTTTGCATTGTTCGTCTCTGCGCGCCCTAGCTTTCGGAACATTCCTAACTCGTCCAGACGATTTAACGTGTGCGAGCGGAGGGAGGGATGGGGTGACGTTGTTGTGGGACTTGGTGGAGGGGAAGAAGTTGTACTCGCTCGACGCTGGAGCAATAATCAACGTGGAGGAAGGTATTGGTTGTGGTCGGCGACGCAGGAGAGTGTTAAGATTTGGGGCCTAGAGAGCTAAAGCATTGTGCAGGATTTGAAACCCATTGGGAAGAATTAGTTATAAAGTTCAGTCTTTTGCATTAATGTTGGTTTCCTTGTTGAGTTCATGGTTTTTCATGTCTATATATAATGTTGTTTGATTGTGATTGTGGGTGGTATGTTATATTATAATTGTTTGTTAATGCTAGATTGAATGTTGATATGATTGGTTATTTTTATGGGTATCTTGCATTTAGGGTTTAGGGTTTTAGTTTTGTTAATGTTGATAGAGGTGGGGGTTTGTTTGCTAATATGCTAGATTCAATGTTGCTATGGGTTATGTCATATAAGTATCTTGGATTGTGGTGTTTTTGTCAATTTTGATAGAGATGGGTTTTGTTCAACCAAGGGAAAGATGGTGCCTAGGACGTTTTAGGACGTTTGGGCGGTAAGAAGGCTTAATCGTGTTTGGATATTACTCGAGAGAAGTTGTTTGAATTTGGGTGTTAGGAAGAGAAACAAAGGTTTTTTTTTTCCACTTTAGCTTTGATTTAATTTATAATGGAAGGAATTGAGGCTTCTTAATTGGTTTTTGTTTGATTTATTGGTGTTGATTCGTATTTTATGTTGCTTGTTGGTTTCAATTAAAAGAGTTGTGATTCTAGGGTTTATTAACAATCTTGCATTCCATTATTGTTTATTATTTTTTAGGATGAGTTATTTATTTATTTTTATTTTTTTGATAAGAAAGTTGCATCTTGAAGTCTTTGTCCAAACTGCTTCTCACACTCCATAGTATTACTCTTTAATTGCTTTCAACACTCCACACTAAGACTTCTTCTTGTCGCCTGACCCTTCCCACGTCCTAATCAAAATCAGCACTACTCTGAGATAAACCACACCCATTTCAAAATGTAGACATCATATCGGCCTCCCGTTCCCAATCAAAGTCAAACCCCAAAAATAAGGTTAGAGAGTAATGTCGTAGAACTCTGATCTCTATTCAATCTTAAGAAAAAATAAATTCGTGGGTTATATAATACGGTGATGTCAAATAAAAAAAACTCATGATATAAAAAATGAAAAAGAAAGAACTGCAATTATGATAGAACAATTAAACTATGGAGTAAACAAAAAATATAGACGCAAATAGAAAAAATAACAGTAAAGTAAACCTCAAACTTTATCATTTATCTTCTTTTGGTTTCTCTATTAAAGACCTCTACTCATTCCCGCACTATCAAAAGTACAATGTAAAGAGTTACAAATCAATGATAAGATGTTCAAGCAGACTACCAAAACGAACCATTCCGACGCTCAGCCTGTACTCAAAGAATCAAAAAACATCAATGCATTAAATAGGTTGAGAACATTGATAATATATATTGTCAAAGTTGTCAAATCTATCAATCCATATTTTTCAAGGTGGGTGTTTGTGACGGCCCTAACTTCTACAATCCTTGAATTGGGCACCGCCCGGCCTAGACCTACGCAAACCCCCGAGCCAGTCTCGCTGAGTCACGTAGGCCTAGTCAGCCTTTATTACCATTTACCATTTATTACATATTTATAAGTGAAGTTAATTAATTAGTGAGTTATTATCAAATACTCTAAGCACTTAAACTCCAAACTAATCAATAATTTCAAGACACACCGCTAGGACAATCTAGGGTGTGGAAACCCCGTAATCATATCCACCATATGAATCGAAAGTGAGTATCAATAATGTCCTACATGCCCAAGATCTCCATAACCCATAATCCCACGTTCAACAAAACAATATAGATACTTAATACAAAACATACTCAATATGCGCGAGGAGAACGCCTCGTGGTCCTCGCCTTCAATCGCCTAGCGCTAATCTCTTGCCTTATTCTGTTCGCCGGTCTGCCCACCGTCACAAACTAGACGGTGAGTACAGTGATGTAGAGAGTAAAATACCAATAGAGTCTAAACAGTATTTCAAATGTCAAGTAAATGGCTAAACTAGTTTCATGCATGGATATCACGAAGAATATAAAAGATAGCATGATAAGTGAATCACGAAGATAACAATGATAAATGAGTGTCAAGAACACAAAGACAAAAGAAAAGGAATCTAAGTGTCCCGATGTCACCAGATTTCAACACTTAGTTTACAACCTGACTTTCAAGACAAACTCTGGACCTACACAAACCCAAGGCGTCTAGAATAAGGCATTTAACCCTGTGTCACACTTAGTTCGCATACGGTACCGCACGTCACACACACGATTCAACTTACGGTCACCGCAATTCCAAACTGTGGGTTTAACCACGTCCAGAGTCCGTGTACTCACGGCATAGACCGTGAGCACCATGATGTCCACTTAGACACAAATAGACCACTCATTGAGGAATCCAATCAAAATCAAGTCGATAAATTAACAAGGATAGATATAACAAAGGGAATTCAACAATTCATATGATCCACAAGAGAATACTACTCAACAAACATAATAGCTCAAATAAATGCACAATTGAAATAATGTAAATACTCTGGTTGGTTTTACTCACAAATATCGCATGTAACTCCGCCCTTGTGGTTCTCACACGCCACCAAACGACTCCGCACGCTTGTCACCAATCTACTAGACACCTGGTCATTTTTTTTTTTATCCATTTACATCATGTTAGGGCCTTTTTGGAAAATTTTGGATTTTTAAATCCATTTCTCATATTTTCCTTAATAATAAATTTTTCTAAATTTCTTGGCTATTTTTGTCAATTTCACGCATTTCAAGGCAAAAACCCCGACAAAATGTGTCATAAGAACCTCGAATACTTCACTTTTCATGAAAATTTCCAAATTTCTCTTTGTTTCATGAAAATATAATTTTCTATAATTTTCTAGAATTTTTCTAGAATTTTTCCTATTTTCTGGAATTTTATTTCAATTAAAATCTTTTTTTAAATATATTTAATTGAAATAAATAATTATTTATTAATATAATAATAGGGGTGGGTCCCGGTCGGGTTTGACCCGACCCGACTGGTCGGGTCAGACCGGCTTGACTTGGCCGTCAAACCGGGTCGGGTCACCTTGACCCGCCCGGTTTCTTTCTTTTCGTTCAGTGTGTTTTCTTTGGAAAATCCAAAGAAACACAAAGAATGACATCATCCCTTTTTTTTTTTTTTTTTTTTTTTTTTTTCTTTCTCCTTTGCAACAACAACACAACAACAATCACATACACCTAACCACCATCATCAACCCCATTTTCACCATTTGAATCCACAATCTCTTCAACGACAACCTCGACAACAAATTTCGAAAACCACCACAACGACACACCACAACAAAATCTATAACTTCTTACCTCGATTTCGCCTCGACGTCGCATCCACGCTCTCCGCGAATCGCAGCTCTCCTCTCCTTGGTCTCTCCTCTCCTTCTCCAATTTTTTTTTTTTTTGTGATCGGTCATGGAGAATGAGTGGCGGTGGTGTGATGAAATTGGGTATTTTGGTCAAATGACCAAAATACCCCTAACCCTTATCCATACCCTTTACAACTTTATTGCCCTTTTGGTCTTTTCACAATTTTACCTACCAACTTTGATAACTCACTTGGGTGACTTAGTTGACTTTTTTTATTTATTTATATATGTATATATATAATAAATTACCTACATATACATATATAAATATATATATTTGTCTACAATTTCGTCGTGCGCGCCAACGAGCATACTCGGGTGTGCACACTACCATACAACCCACGTGTGTCGCCTATAACCCCGTGTATCACTCGGCGACCATCAATTTATTATTTTGTTCGTGTTTTATTTAAATGTATGTTCCTCTGGGACGTCGTAAACCCGTAATTCGCCCGTCGAAACCCATTCGACATGTTTTCTCGAGGCGATCACTATTCGTTTATCGACGTCACCGCCTCTATCACACGACACGAGTTTAACTCGATATTACACGTCATTACACAAAAATAACATAAATTTTCGGGTCGTTACGCTCTTCCCAACTAATAAGAATTTCGTCCTCGAAATTAAACTTAACTCGAGCGAAATCTTAATAAAACACACTCAAATAGGAAAGTACTTTCTAACCAATCCTTGACCATACTCACATGGACCCGTCCAAGTGTGAGTAGGTAAGACCATGCTCTATAACCGGTGGGTACCAACTAACTAACCCATGGTCGTTCCGTAAATTACAGTGCTCACTTAGAGAAAAAAAATAAATAAATAAATATCGAATTCACATAGAATGTGTGCACTTAACTCGATATCTTGTTGGAATCTATGGACTCATTTAAGGTTATAAAGTAGATGCCGAATTCACATAGAATCCGCACACCTAGCTCAAGATCATTTTCCTCAAAACGTAGACTCGCTTTAGAGTCAAAATATGTGACTCCACTCAGGCTCACATAAATCTTAGACTTACTAAGAATCTATGCACACAACCCTCTTAACTTACCTAGAGTCTAAACTCACACAGAGTTCTATTACACAGTATACTCTCACTCACACAGAGTCTAAACTCTCATAGAGTACTCACACACAGTCTATTCTTACTCACAAAGAGTCCTGACACACAGTCTACTCTCACTCACAAAGAGTCTAAACTCTCACAGAGTACTCACACACGATCCTATTCTTACTCACAAAGAATCCCGACACACACGATCTACTCTCATTCACAAAGAGTCTAAACTCTCACAGAGTACTCACACACACGCCTTTTCTTACTCACAAAGAATCCCGACACACGCCTACTTTCACTCACAAAGAGTCTAAACTTTCACAAAAACCTAACACCCAAATTCCATTTTTTCTAGACCCACACGAGTCCTAGCACACAAACCTCGTCCACCACTTCGAAATATTGACTCACACAGAGTCATTGCACACAAATAGATATCCTTTCAAAGGTTAAACTCACACAGAGTCGTGGCTCACACAGTAGTCGGGAGTATCACACACGCTTGCTCCTCCCCTTCGAAAGTTGACTCACACAGTAGTCGTCGCACACGCCTAAATATCTATCATACATCGAAGGGTGTATTCACAAGAATTTCTCACCATTCCTCACACAGAGCACGTTCAACTAACAATCTCACACAGAGTCTCCCCAAGTCCGACTCACCTGTAGAGTCACCGCTAGTCCTTGACTCACCTAGAGTCACCGTTTACCACCGACCCACCTAGAGTCTATATTTAACTCGATTCACCTAGAGTTTACTCGAGTCGAATATAAACTACCGACCAAATACAACAAATTTATGCTAAGACGCAAAATAACTCTTACCGTTGTTGGGTCTCGCGTCGTCTCTGGAACTAGGTCTGCAATGGCATGTGCTCTCTCTTGCACGTGTAACGGAGCGTTAGCCTGTGACATGCTCGCCAACTGAGGACAATGGATGGCTATGTGTCTGGCCGCCTGCACTGGTAACATCGTCTGCCTCCTTGCGACCTACTACCTCCGTTCTGGTTACTATACGGTTGTTGTCGTCCCGCCCGTACACCCTGAGGTGATCGCCTAGTGACACGGTTCGTTGGAGCATGTGAAACCATCACTGTAGGTAATGAACGTGTCGGTGGTGCAGCTATCTCCACGTCATCGTCCTCATAATCACCATCCAGTCCTGACATTGGATGTGCGGTAACCTCCATGGTACGCGTACTAACAAAGCCCTCATTGGCCATGGCTCTCTCGTAGGCTTCTTGCAATGTATTCGGAGCCGTCGTCACAACTATCGCACCAATCGAGTCGAGTAGCCCATGCACAAAATAATACGCCTGGTCGGCGTCAGAGTTAGCTGTTCCTTCGGCATACTCCATCAATCGCAGGTATCGGTCCATATACTGCATCACAGACTCGTCTGACCTCTGTTGAATGTTTTGGAACTCGGTCCTCTTCAGGTTACGGACTGTAGGAGGGATGTATTTTCGCTCGAACCTCTCCTTGAACTTAGCCCAGTCTTTAGGTTTCCCTTTTGATGCCACCGTAGTGCGCCACTAAATATCGGCCTCGCCGAACAATAAGGCTGAAGATATACTCGGCTGCATGTGTGCCGGCGTAGCCAATACATCATGTATCTTCTCATGGCTCCTCATAAACTTCTCTACGACCTTAAGGTCAGTTCCCCCTTGGACCTTCTCCGGATTATGTCTCATAAACTCACGAGCTCGCTTCGCCTCACCTCAATTGTCGCTCTAATACTTGTGTCGATAGGAGTACTCGACATATCATCTGTCGGTGTAGGTGGTACCACCTCTATCTGAACCCGTACCTCCTCAGTCACTACAGGTCCTACTGGCACAGTTTGTGCCCTCAATAATCGGAGGATCTCCTCGAGTTGTTGGCCATGTAAAGAGACCAACTGAGACATCTCATCAAGTCTCTGATGAGCATCCTTTGTACTGCCCCCACTAGAATCCGGTTGATCGGCCATCGCTATCTGTCACGAAAGCGGTTTCTCGATCAGGCTGTAGCTATCGGTAGTACTAGTATACAATACATCAAATAGCTCATATAGTTCAAATTTTATTTTCCCCAACTCTCCTCACTTCCCAACTAAGACTTAAGTTAGGTTCATAGGGTTCCACTCTAAGTTCAACCATTGTCCTAACTTCCGTCGTTTGTGTCTTAGTGGATTGTGATTTAACTTAGTAACCAAGTTTAAAACTTTAGGCTCTGATACCAACTGTGACGGCCCCAACTTCTACAATCCTTGAATTGGGCACCGCCCGGCCTAGACCTACGCAAACCCCCGAGCCGCTCGTTGTCACGTAGGCCTAGTCAAATTTTATTACCATTTACCATTTATTACATATTTATAAGTGAAGTTAATTAATTAGTGAGTTATTATCAAATACAAATGGGAAGCACTTAAACTCCAAACTAATCAATAATTTCAAGACACACCAGTTAGGACAATCCTAGGGTGTGGAAACCCCGTAATCATATCCACCATATGAATCGAAAGTGAGTATCAATAATGTCCTACATGCCCAAGATCTCCATAACCCATAATCCCACGTTCAACAAAACAATATAGATACTTAATACAAAACATACTCAATATGCGCGAGGAGAACGCCTCGTGGTCCTCGCCTTCAATCGTCTAGCGCTAATCTCTTGCCTTATTCTGTTCGCCGGTCTGCCCACCGTCACAAACTAGACGGTGAGTACAGTGATGTAGAGAGTAAAATACCAATAGAGTCTAAACAGTATTTCAAATGTCAAGTAAATGGCTAAACTAGTTTCATGCATGGATATCACGAAGAATATAAAAGATAGCATGATAAGTGAATCACGAAGATAACAATGATAAATGAGTGTCAAGAACACAAAGCCAAAAGAAAAGGAATCTAAGTGTCCCGATGTCACCAGATTTCAACACTTAGTTTACAACCTGACTTTCAAGACAAACTCTGGACCTACACAAACCCAAGGCAAGTAGAATAAGGCATTTAACCCTGTGTCACACTTAGTTCGCATACGGTACAATGCACATGTACACACACACAGTTCAACTTACGGTCACCGCAATTCCAAACTGTGGGTTTAACCACGTCCAGAGTCCGTGTACTCACGGCATAGACCGTGAGCACCATGATGTCCACTTAGACACAAATAGACCACTCATTGAGGAATCCAATCAAAATCAAGTCGATAAATTAACAAGGATAGATATAACAAAGGGAATTCAACAATTCATATGATCCACAAGAGAATACTACTCAACAAACATAATAGCTCAAATAAATGCACAATTGAAATAATGTAAATACTCTGGTTGGTTTTACTCACAAATATCGCATGTAACTCCGCCTCATTGTGGTTCTCACATGCCACCAAACGACTCCGCACGCTTGTCACCAATCTACTAGACACCTGGTCATTTTTTTTTATCCATTTACATCATGTTAGGGCCTTTTTGGAAAATTTTGGATTTTTAAATCCATTTCTCATATTTTCCTTAATAATAAATTTTTCTAAATTTCTTGGCTATTTTTGTCAATTTCACGCATTTCAAGGCAAAAACCCCGACAAAATGCGTCATAAGAACCTCGAATACTTCACTTTTCATGAAAATTTCCAAATTTCTCTTTGTTTCATGAAAATATAATTTTCTATAATTTTCTAGAATTTTTCTAGAATTTTTCTAGAATTTTTTCTGGAATTTTATTTCAATTAAAATCTTTTTTTAAATATATTTAATTGAAATAAATAATTATTTATTAATATAATAATAGGGGTGGGTCCCGGGTCGGGTCAGGACCGGCTTGACCGGTCAAACCGGGTCGGGTCACTTTGACCCGGCCGGTTTCTCTTCTTCTTCGTTCTTTGTGTTTTTTGGAAAATCCAAAGAAACACAAAGAAATACATCATCCCTTTTTTTTTTTTTTTTTCTCCTTTGCAACAATAACACAACAACAATCACATACACCTAACCACCATCATCAACCCCATTTTCACCATTTGAATCCACAATCTCTTCAACGACAACCTCGACAACAAATTTCGAAAACCACCACAACGACACACCACAACAAAATCTATAACTTCTTACCTCGATTTCGCCTCGACGTCGCATCCACGCTCTCCGCGAATCGCAGCTCTCCTCTCCTTGGTCTCTCCTCTCCTTCTCCAATTTTTTTTTTTTTTTTTGTGATCGGTCATGGAGAATGAGTCGCGGTGGTGTGATGAAATTGGGTATTTTGGTCAAATGACCAAAATACCCCTAACCCTTATCCATATCCTTTACAACTTTATTGCCCTTTTGGTCTTTTCACAATTTTACCTACCTACCAACTTTGATAACTCACTTGGGTGACTTAGTTGACTTTTTTTTATTTATATATGTATATATATAATAAATTACCTACATATACATATATAAATATATATATTTGTCTACAATTTCGTCGTGCGCGCCAACGAGCATACTCGGGCGTGCACACTACCATACAACCCACGTGTGTCGCCTATAACCCCGTGTATCACTCGGCGACCATCAATTTATTATTTTGTTCGTGTTTTATTTAAATGTATGTTCCTCTGGGACGTCGTAAACCCGTAATTCGCCCGTCGAAACCCATTCGACATGTTTTCTCGAGGCGATCACTATTCGTTTATCGACGTCACCGCCCTATCACACAGACACGAGTTTAACTCGATATTACACGTCATTACACAAAAATAACATAAATTTTCGGGTCGTTACAGTGTTTGAGAGAATTAATACACATGTAGGTGTGTAAAGAAATATACTCCCTTTGGATGAGTTTTAAGAACAATCTTGCATTCCATTCTTGTTTATTATTTTTTAGGATGAGTTTTTTTAAGGTTAATCTGATATCACTTTCTGCAACGTTTAAACAAAAAGAAATAGTTTTTTTGCTCTTCATTTTTTACCAATTCATTTTTTTTTATCATAGAACCATAACTCAATAAAAAATTATTCTTAAAAAATAAAACTTTGCCAATTTAATGATAAAGAGAAAGCTTTGATGTAAGAATACCTATTTAGTTGTGAATTGATGATAACTAGAGTCGCTCTTTCTTATTCTCCAAGTTCCTAGTCAATAACACAAGTTTTGACAGGTTCTAACAATTGAGATTTATGGTTGTTAGTTTGTGTAGATGAGTGTTTGGGGACAAAGAGGATGAGGTTTTCATTTCAATGAGAGAATCTTGATTTGAGGAGAAATTAATTATTTTAGTTGTTACTAACATTGTTGGAGGTCTGACAATATTGTATAGGGCTCATGTTTCCTTGATCACTATTAATATAATATATTGATAATATTGTCAAATCTATCCATCCATACTTTTCAAGGTGTTTAAGAGAATTAATACAAATGTAGGTGTGTAAAGAAACATACTCCCTTTGCACATGAGCACTGAAGAATAATGACACAAATTGGATGAATTGAACTACTTCTCATTGATTATTTCCAATCATATATACAAACTAAATAGCTAAGAATGAGGAGATAAACTAGGAGATAAACTAGGAAAATCAACAACTAATCTATCCGAAAGATCACAACTAATATATCCTCAAAATCAGCCACTAACTAATTATAGGTCATAGAATTCAACACTCCCCCTCAAGCTAAACAGCATAAATGTTTATGAGGTTTAGCTTGCTGCATAAGGAATGGAATGACAACTTTGGAAGGGCCTTTGTGAGGATATCTGCTACTTGATGCTTAGAAGGAACATAGTGTAGATCAACAATCTTGCATTCAATCTTCTCACTGATGAAGTGACGGTCGACCTCAATGTGTTTTGTACGATCATGATGGACTGGGTTCACAGCTATACTCAAGGCTGCTTCATTGTCAGAGTGAAGATGAACAGGGTCTTCACTTGAGATGTTGAGACTGTTGGGACCCTTTTTAACCAGAGTCCTTCACATATTCCATGAGCCAGAGCTCGATACTCTGCTTCTGCACTGCTCCGTGAAACGACAGATTGTTTCTTGCTCCTCCAAGTGACCAAATTACCCCGCATATGAACAATATCCAGAGGTTGATCGTCTATCTGTTTGAGATCCAAAGATAATCTCAGTCGGTGTAAACATCAACACTTCTACTCGATTTTTCTTAAAGAACAATCCTTTCCCTGACTTCCTTGAGATATCTCGAATTCTAAAGATCGCTTCCATATGAGATTCCTTGGGACGACTCATGAATCTACCGACTAAACTTACAACAAGAAACAAATGTCGTCTGGTATTTGCTAAGTAAATCAGTTTTCCCACAAGGCGTTGATATCTTCCTTTGTCCACATCAGAAACTTCTTCCTTGGCATCAAGCTTTAAATTAGGCTCCATTGGTGTCTCGATGGTTTGCTCCCGAGCATTCCGGTCTCTTTTAATAGATCCGTAGTGTACTTTCGTTGAGACACGAAATTCCTATACGAGATCTCGAGACTTCCATTCCCAAGAAATACTTCAAATTTCCCGATCTTTCACTTCAAATTCCTTGGCTAACAATTGTTTCAAACAGATGATCTCTTGTTCATTGTCACCGCTTATTATGATATCATCAACATATACACTCGGGATTGTAATCTTTCCATCGAGGCATGTTTAGAGAATAAAGTATGATCGACTTGACTTTGTGAGTACCCGACCTTTTTAACACTTCGAGAACCGATTGAACCAAGCTCGAGGACTTTGCTTTAATCCATACAATGATTTCTTAAGCTTGCGAGACTTTTCCTTTTGAGTGTAGATTTTCAAAACCTGGTGGAATGTCCATGTAAACTTCCTCGAGAGATCACCATTTAAGAATGCGTTCTTCACATCAAGCCGATGAAGTGGCGATCCCGAGTTTGTCGCTAGTGAGAGTAGAACTCGAATCGTGTTCTCGCTTGGCAACCGGGGTAAACGTCTCCGATAGTCGATCCCATACGTCCGAGTGTAGCCTCTTGCAACTAATCGAGCCTTTAGTCTCTCTACCGAACCATCTCGCATTGTGCTTCACGGTGAATAGCCATCTACATCCAACTGTTCTTTTTCCAAGTGGTAGAGTGGTGATCTCCCAAGTATTGTTCTTTTCCAATGCCCCGATTTCCTCATAAGTCGCTTTCTTCCACTCGGTGTTGCTAGAGCTTCTGAACTGTTCTAGGAATACCGACTTGATCAATGTTAGAAACATAAGCTCGTATTCGGAGGAAAGCTTGCCATAATAGACGAAATCTTTCATCGATATGGTATATGAGTTCTCTCGCTTCTTCTCAAGGCAATAGGCATCTCATCAACAGTATATGATCACAATTACGAGAGGAGTTAGGATCGACATACCTTGCTCATGGTTTTCATTTGACGGTGGAGTTGAGGCGGATGATTGACGATCTTGAGGTTGAGTCCGAGAGGAATCTGTTGGATTTGATTGTACAGATCGAGATGATCACCGAGATGATCGGTTGGATATTTGTAGGAAAGTATGTGACACTATTGTTCTCCCCTCACATAGATACCGATTCTCGAGATTCGACGAAAATTCTCCCCCGAATCGAAGAATTAGGATAGAAAGGTTTGTTTTCAAGAAAGGTAACATCCATAGTGTGAAAAAATTTTCGCAGAGACGGGGAATAACATTTATATCCTTTCTTAGTTGGAGAGTATCCTAAAAATATGCATTTTAAAGATCGAGGAGCTAACTTACTTTGATCATAAAGGTGGACAAACGTTGTACAACCAAACAATTTGAGAGGAATTGTTGAAAGTAGTTTTGTGTGAGGAAAACTCATAAGCAATAGTTGACATGGAGTTGCAAAATTCAATATTCTTGAAGGCATTCTATTGATGAGATAGGTCAGTTTCTTGCAGGGACCGCCTCACCCCAATACTTGGTTTGGAACATGTGTTGTGAACATGATTGAGCGTGCAACTTCTAGGAGGTGTCTGTTTTTCCTTTCGAAATACCATTCTCATTGAGGTGTTTTGACACATGAGCTAGTGTGCACAATGCCATGGGTTTTGAAATAATCACCTAATATGGAGTTGAAATATTCACTTCCATTATCGAATGAAATATTTGAATATTTGTTTTGAATTGTGTTTGGATCATGACATGAAACTGTTTGACAAGGTTGCAAGCTTCGTATTTATGTTTCAATAGAAAAACCCATGTGAGCCTAGTGTGATCATCTATGAACAAGAGAAACCATTTTGCATTTGTAATAGTAGAGAATTTTGAAGGACCCCAAATATCACTATGGATCATTGAAAATGGTTGAGATGCTTTATAAGGACTCGACACATAGGAATTTCTAGTATGCTTAGACAATGGACACACATCACAATGTAGAGAATTGATATCTTTATTCTTAAATAATGAAGGAAACAGTTTTGAGAGATACATGAAGTTAGGATGACCAAGTCGATAATGTAACAACATGATTTCTCTATCTGACTTATTGAATTGTGATACCAACAAAGAATTCGAAAGAGATGAATGTTTGAGAAGATACAATCCCGACTTTACTTCAGCACTGCCAATCATCTTCCCCGAGTCCCTGTCCTGAAAAACACACAAATCATCTGTGAATTGAGTGAGGCATTTCAAATCTCTATTTAGCTTATGCACAGACAAGAAATTGCAATCCAACTTGGGAACATATAACACGAATTGAGTTGTAAATCGATGAGATTTTCACTGCTCCAATGCCTACAACCGATGAGATTGATCCATCTCGCTATAATGACCGAGATAGACTTGTCACATGGTGAGTAAGATGTGAACAAACCACTTACCATCATATGATCGGTGGCTCTGAATCTACAATCCAAGAGGATGTGTAGTCGGTTCTAGAGTGAGAAATCGAGAGATATTACCTCCTTTTATCATGAGAGCATTGCCATTTGCGGGAGGATTCTCGAGAAGCTTGTCCGAGACCGGGCCGATCGACTTTGTAGTAGCTCTAATTGGTCCTTGCTGAACAAAGGAGCAGAGACTAGATTTCCTCGAGGTTCATGATCGGAAGAGGCTTTTCGTGGCTTCCAATCAACGGTTTTCCATGGATCGCCAGCAAGTGTCACGAGTGTGCCCTGGTTTGTGGCAGTGATCGCAGTATGGTCGTTTACTGTTCTTCCTAGCAGTGGAGAATTTAGCGACTTGACTTTCACTGGAGACTGAGAGAGCTGAGCCATCTGAGTTTACACTTGGTGTTGTGGAGTCTCCCAACATGATCTTCCGGCGGCTCTCTTCGTATCTAATCACGGAGAAAGCCTCCCTGATTGAGGGCAATGGCTTGGTGCTAAGAACTCGGCCCCGAGCTTCATCAAGATCCTTGTTGAGTCCAGACAAGAATTTGAAAACCCGCTTAGTCTCTACAATTGATCTGTAGAGTTTTCCATCCTCCGGACACTTCCAATTGTGAGTGTCTATAAGATCAATTTTCTGCCAATGTCGGGTCAGCAAGCTATAATATTGTGTAACTGAAAGATCACCTTGTTTGAGTTCATGAAGAACACTTTCGGTCTCGAAGATCTCTGATGTATTCTCAGAACTGGAGAATGTGAGCTTGGCGCCTTCCCGATTTCAAGAATGCTGCATAGAGCAAAAATTTTCACCAATGTCAGGAGTCATGGAATTGATGAGCCATGACATCACCATATTATTGTTGGCCTTCCAGGATTTGTAAGCAGGGTCACCTTCCTTTGGAACAGTTGCTGATTTTGAGAGAAGATCATCTTTGCTCTTCCCACAGATGAACATAAGGACCGATTGAGACCACTGCAGATAGTTTTGGCCATTGAGTTTATGGTTTGTGATTTGTGCAGAGAAGGGATCGGGTATTGAAGAAGAGAAAGGTGTTTGAGCAGATGAAGGTGGTTGTGAGGATGAAGATATTTCGGTGGAGGAAGAAGAGGTGAGTCCATGTATCTGATTTCCATATTTTGTCATTGCTCTGATACCATGAAGAATAATGACACAAATTGGATGAATTGAACTACTTCTCATTGATTATTTCCAATCATATACACAAACTAAATAGCTAAGAATGAGGAGATAAACTAGGAGATAAACTAGGAAAATCAACAACTAATCTATCCGAAAGATCACAACTAATATATCCTCAAAATCAGCCACTAACTAATTATAGGTCATAGAATTCAACAAGCACAACTAATTCTTTTAGATTAAAAATGTAAATGAAACACAAAATGCTTTTATCAATATAAATTTAGTGAATATCAATTGTCAATATAGATACCACTTAGTGTAAAGAAACTATGATCTCTCATTTTCTTCATCATAGTTTTTTATTTAACTTTTCATGTTTCTATTAATATAAATTTAGCATTTTTCTTTTTGCATGTGAGCGCAACTAATTCTTTTGGATTAAATAATATAAAGAAAACACTAAATGCGTAAAGAACAAATACTATTGCAAAATAAATTATTTGTGTAGCTTATGTGTTTTAGTATTTGATAAGAAAATAAGAATAACAAATATAGTTCCCTTACATAAATAATTGTTATCCATCCACTCACTAGTGTTGTTCGGAACAATAAATAATGATACTAATATATATGAATAAACAAGTTTTACAAATAATTAATAACAGAATCAATCAACAAAATAAATTTCTAATCGGAGGCTTGCATAGAAGCAATGTCCTAAGATAGAAATTTCCTTGAATTCGGTGATTGAATTTTCTTCAAAGATCTGCCCCCAGGATACAACCGGATGCTCTTTCGAACAAAAAATCACCAAGTTCAAAAATCTGCCAAACTGTGATTTTCCTTCTCTCTCAGTAAAAACGAAATTCGAAATTCTATATATTTCCAGTGTTTCAGTTCTACTTAAATAGAACTTGAGGCACTGGTTCAAAACCAATGTGTCTGTTCAAAACAATATATTCAACAGTCACACCTATTCTCAATAGTTGCACTTATTCTCAACAGTCGCACCTGTTCACAAAATAACTAAATTAACTACCAATAATTAATTTCGAAAATAAAAAATAAAATAAAAATTTATTTGATTTTACAAGGCTAACAAATCTAAGCCCCAAGGCCCAAGACCCTATCTTTGATTTTAAATATAATTATATATATATATATATATATATATTACACCTATTACCCAATGGGTGCCAATTTGGACTTTATCCATTGGGTTTCTCTAAATCAAATCTTTAGAGTAGATGTTTGTATATAAAGAGTTTGTACTCTTTGAAGTGAGCAATGTGGGACTAAAGAGGTTTTCTATTCAAACTCACTTGAAACATTTTTCAAGTTCTAACAACTAGTAAATGTTTTAAATACATGAAAAGCTGCATATGTTTCTCTTTCTTTTGTGCATTATGTGCATGCATATAAAGAGTCACTAATATTAATTGATTTTCCATTAATTATTTTCATTCCTTTGATAAAAGCCTTCCATGAATTATGTTTTTCAATACTTGAATCTTAAGAAACCCTGCCCTGAACTAGTTGCACGAAACTCTTAACTTCTTTTGCAATGTCGTGATTTTTTGTGAGAACTTTTTAACACCACAATTCAATCTCTCTTAGAATTAATAAACCTAATTATTACTTCTAATTTTCATTGCCTAATTGTGATAAATATGGATTCATTTGCTTCGTTAATCCAGTTTTTACTTCTAAATTTCTCTTTTGTTGTTTAATTGTGAAGAATTTTAACCAATTGCATGCATAAGTAACAATTTTCTTGTCATTGAATTAGGTGTGTTTCTTGCTTTTGAAGTCTCAATAGCATATTCTTGTAAACTTTCTTGTCCCTGAATTAGGTGTGTTTCTGATCTTGTTTGCCAAAAAAAAAAGTTGCAATAGCTCTTTAGAGGATATCGTTTCTTACACTTTGCAGGAGCATCAACTGAGGTATTCTTCAAGGGTCTTGAAACTTGGAAAAGAGAAACTTTAATTAGTAAGGTAAATTTAGCTACCTTCATATTTATTTATTTTTTTCTAACTAGTCAAAGTAGCAATATATGAAATTTTGCCTATAAAGGATCTTCCCCAATGCATCTCATTGTTGGTTGGTTTCTTGATAGTTTCAAATTTCATGTCCGGTTAGATTTGATGTTTAATTTCCTTCCTTTGGTTTCTCAATTTATGGATTTGTGTTCATGCACAATGTTTTTGGGATGTCAGTTGTTTTCTCACTTTTTCATGTTAAAGGTTTGAGTTAAAACTTCTCAGCTAAGGCTTTGCTTGTGTTCTTCTCAATTAGGGTTTTGCAGATGAACTAATGGAAGTGGAGATGCTCAAGAAGGGGCTGCAAGCCACATTGCCGCAAAGGAAAGCTCTAGAAAGCATATAGAATTGTTACGATTCATGCATTCTTTAATTCTTGAAACTCTTCAATTTGTAAATTGAAGAACTCTAAAGATTATGTGCAGTAATTTATAGTTGCTTTGTATGGCAATCCTACGATAACTGAAGAAGTATTATAATGTTTCTGCAATATTACATTTGTATTTGTAAAGATAAATATATTAACTATTGAAATTTTTAAATCCTTGCAAACTATAGATTTTCTTTGCAGATTCATTAACACAATATTTTTGGTTAATTTGTTAATCATGGATGTTCGAGCCTTTTTGAGCCTCTCCTTACTTTGGTACGACAAATTCCATGTTAGTTAGTTAGGCGCCCTAACCCCACTAAGGATAAAGCGAGGGAATATAATATAGCTACCAAGAATAGAAGGCACCACTTCTACCTCAATGTGATGCTCCTTTCTTTGCCATTACACCACATCCATTCATCAACATGCAATATGAGATGTAGTTGTCAAATTAAGTTGTACTACATCAATTACAATGAACAGAATCCCATCTAAAGTCATTGAAAGCTAATGGAAAAAAAATGCTTTATTAAGGAGCTTTGTGTTGGAACTTAAAAAATGTTTCAAGTGAGTTTGAATAGAAAAACTCTTTAGTCCCACATTGCTCACTTGAAAGAGTACAAACTCTTTATATACAAACATCTACTCTAAAGATTTGTTTTAGAGAAACCCAATAGATAGAGTCCAAATTGACACCCATTTTGTAATAGGTGTGTATATATATAATAATTATAAATATAATTATTATATTTAAAATCAAAGATAAGGTCTTGGGCCTTTGGGCTTAGATTTGTTAGCCTTGTAAAATCAAATAAATTTTTATTTTTTATTTTTGAAATTAATTTTGACAGTTAATTTCATTATTTTGTGAACAGGTGCGACTGTTGAGAACAGATGCGACTGTTGAATATATTATTTTTCGAACTTGAACAGACACATTGGTTTGAACAAGTGCCTCAAGTTCTATTTAAGTAGAACTAAAACACTGGAAAAATATAGAATTTCGAATTTCGTTTTTTCTGAGAGAGACGGAAAATCACAGTTTGACAGACTTTTGAACTTGGTGATTTTTGGTTCGAAAGGGCATCCGGTTGTATCCTGGAGGCAGATCTTTGAAGAAAATTTAATCACCGAATTCAAGAAAATTTCTGTCTTAGGACATTGCTTCTATGCAAGCCTCCGGTTATAAATTTATTTTGTTGATTGATTCTCATTAATTATTTGTAAAACTTGTTTATTCATATGTATTAGTATCATTATTTATTATTCCGGACAACACTTTGTAGTTTTGTTTTGAATGAGGATGGAAAGAGAGAACAATGTATAAACAACAAAAAGGTGGGGAACCTTAGACTAAATATAAATGTGAGCTACTGAAATACTGGGAGATTAGGGTTCTTTGGGTTATTGTCTTCGGAATCCCAATGCATATGAGTCACTGCTCTCACCAAGCATTTTCAAGAAGAAACTTTCCCTGCAAAACAAAATGTGCATAATAGTTTAGGGAAAAAGGGACCTTAAGAAGTCACATTTTTTAGGTAATGCTAATAAATTGCAGTCTATGAATATAGGCACGTACCATAGGGTGTCGGCTGTCAATTCTGGGTGGAAAGCCGTACCAAGTATATTTCCTTGCCTAAGGGCTATAACCACTACTTCTCCATCTGGTGGTGGTGGAAACGGAGGCTGCACACCAAGCAAAGCAAAGAAGAAAGATTAAGGATTCAAACTATTTAACCTTTTAGAGATATAATGCATTAAGTTTAACTACTTGTTAAATCATAGACCATATCTTCCATCCTTAATCGATTCAAGAAAAAAATTCCAACATTAATAAAATATCAGAATCCTTCAAATCAGATGTTTCCTCGAAGGCAAAAACTGATATATATGCTTGACTAGTAAATCACTGGCACATGACTTAAGCCAAGACACTTAGTAGAAGTTTCAATGGTAATGCAATTCATATACAAATGGGAGATTAAGCTTGGAAACTATGATGTAACACGCTTACTGCAATATTTTAAGATGCCGAAAGGAGAGAGTTTTAGGTCAAAGCCTGAAAATCACTGTATGAAGTAAAAAAGGAAAAGAGTGCGGACAGTAGTATCTGATAGTTGCTCTTGAAACTGATCTCAAGCTCATTCAAGATATTAGCTCTAATGCAACAACTGTAAATAAATGAAGCATACTCCATCTTTGCAACCATATCCATTCAGCCGAATCAATTTCGTAGGTAGAATTGCAACAACGAAGTAATAGCCATTAACCAAGCCCAAAACAAAAACTCAATAAGTAAAAAAAAGACACCAGGTTTTTGTCTAAGAATTCAACAATGAACTATATAACTATATAACTATATAACTATAGCACTTTTTTTTCGATAATCTAACATAACTAAGCCCTACCTTAACTGATTAATTAATTTGAGCCAATCTTACTAGACAGTGATGCTCTCACCTTGTCAATTAAGTTCACCTATTAACTTGCCTAGATTGAAGACCACAGAGCTCCAGCAAAATAAAACCAAGTCAAATCCTGCAGCTTCAGATCAAAATTTTAGCCATCAACGTCCTATACCACGATGCCAACTGACTGTAGCCTCGACCAGAACAACTCCCAAGGATCACGAAAGGGTATCCGTCGCAAGAATAGAGTATAAGCCAAACCAGTAAAGAAGACAATCGGTAGCGAAAGAGCATAAACAAAGTAGTCTATGTCTATGTCTATGTCTATGTCAGCCATATTATTAGGTTTAGGGTTTAATGAAGCCAAATCAAAGTAGTCTATGTCAGCATACAACCTGCTCTCTCTCAATTCCTGCGTCACAGAGCCATACGTGTGACTGTCGATCATGCGTCAGACAGTGGGGTCCACCGCTGGAGAAAAATCTGAAACTAACAGAAGTTTAGCGTTCCGTTTAATTGAGCCGTGGGTGGGTCCCACCTTCTGCTGGAATCATGCGAATGGCAAATGTCTACTTGCCCTTCGCTAATGGAAATAATGTTTGGGCACAACTGAACGTGCCTCACTTTAACCTAGAGTGTTGTCGTGGTACGATAACAAGTGTTTGAGGTTTGGAGTGCCTCAGACGAAAAAAGGTTTATAGTTAGAGAAAAATGCATCGGTTACACCTTACACCAGTACTCTATCAGTACATCACGATTCTAAAAGGCAGTCACTATTCCGATCCCATTTTTTACTTCTCGTACTCTATTTTTAAATTTTTTACTTTGTTTACCTCAGATTCCAAAAGGCAGTGACTATTTCGACCCCATTTTTTACTTCTCGTACTATATTTTTAAATTTTTTACTTTGTTTACCTCACTTTTTACTTAGTTTACTTCAAATTGATTTTAAAATTTTAAAAATATCCTTACTTACCCTATCACCTTCACCCTCATACCCCTCAATCCTCTCTGTTTCTTGATTTTAGTCATTGTAAAGCATTTGTACTATATCAGCAAGTGTTGTAGGAATATTTTTGGTTAAACAAGGTTAGATGTGGTCGCGCCGTATTTTAGAAGTAAAAAAGTGTTGCCCGCAAGGTTCAGTCGCACAGGGCCGACACCTATGAAAAAGTGTCGGCTGACTTCGACCGAGACCTCTAAAGGGGTAACGGTCGAATCTGACCGACACCTTTAAAGAGGTGTCATCGAATCCGATCGAAATTGTGAAGAAAAGTTAGTCTCAATGGGTGACGGAGGGATCCAACCGAGACCTCTTTAGAGGTGTCGGACATATGTGATCGAAACCTCTTAAGAGTTGTCGGCCCTATGCGTTCGAACCTTGCGAGCAACAAGAACGAACAAAAAAAAGTTTAAAACTCCTAAAAAATACATGAAAATGACAAAAAATAGTTGATTTTGCTCGGAATCGCTTGATATTTTTGATTCCATCAAAATCTTGTATCCAAAATGCACGGTTCAAGCCTCAAATCGAAGCCCTGAACTTAAAAACAAAACCACAAACAATATCGACTCAAAAAAGAAATACAACATCAAAAAAGCCTCAAAACTGACACTAAAAGAGATGAGGAATGCACCACGACGTCGAGTCGATGTGGTTTTGTTGAAATTTTGTCAGATTTGGATTGGTGGTGAGAATACGATTGGAGAAAGGGGTGATTAAGGTATGAGTGAGTAAAAGTCTTTTTATATAGAGAGGTAGTTGAGTAATTTAACAAGGTTGGGATACAAGAAGTAAAAAGTGTAGTCCTAATAACCATTGCCTTTCAAAAAGGGACATGTAATATTGTTATGTATTTCTAAGGTAGTGCTAGGGTATCGAGAAATAGACACCGATTTGTGTGGGCAATGAAAAAATTAACGGACACTAACAATTTGGAGTATGTGGTGCAAAAATTAACAACACCAACAATTGAGTGTCTATTTCAGGTTGCCCAATCATTTTCCTTGCTCCCTTAACCCTTTTACTCTTTTTGATAGTTCATACGCCAAAGCATATTTGGTGAGATGGATGAAGTTGAGACATCACTTTTCAAAAATAAAGGTTTGAGGACGTTGTGAGCTCAACTCCCACTGAAGTCAACAAAAAAAAAGAAAGAAAAGAGAAACATTTCTAAGTTCACCCAAAAAAAAAAATGTCTACAAAAACAATTTGTAAGAATTATATACAAATAAGCCTGGCCCACAAAATAAATGTGTTTTATGAGTTTTTTTTTTTTTTTTTTTTTTTTTTTTTTTTTTTTTTCGCTGGATTTAAACTCACAACCTCCTTAAGCCTTGTTTTTTAACAAGTGATGTCTCATCCGTCTCATCATAGATCCTTCGACACATTTTGAAAGGTCTTGAAATTTAACTTCCCCTAAATTTTATGAAATGTAATTTCAAGATGTGAATTTTCTTTTTATTGGTTACATTCAAGTTGTGGTTTAAAAATAGGACATTGATATTTAAGCAACCTTTTGACACATACATTTGCTACCCAATAGTATAGAATGATGTAGATTTCGTTAGGATACGTGCAGCACAAAGCTCACAAAAACATATACCATCATGTAGCATATACTTATATCAATAGGCTGTCGAAAAATCATTTTCCTTAAAAATACATACAAGGATGTCTGGCCCACTAGATAAAATGTTTGCAATCACTAACAGGGTTCACAATGTTACAAATAATGTACACTGAAGTCGCAACAGTTGCTAAGAATTTAAAAATGTGTGCATATCAATCTTCAGATGTACCACGTTTTCATAGATGTACAACTACTATTTTTGCCTGCACATGATTTGAATTATGCAAGAAATCCGTCAATGCGACTTTTGAGATTGTGAAGGGATTTTCTTGCCGTTCTCCAAGGGCAAAGTTTTTTAGTAGACCTGGTTTGAGGTACACAGTCTCTGAAATGTGCATATCTATTACAAATTAATAGAAAGCCCTGGAGAACCGTCTCCTTCATCTGAAAAAAATGCTGTTGATCATGTATTATGCAGGTACAGTCCATGATAAGGAAGTATTTAATTTACTTAATTTAAAGGTGCATTACTTAAAGAAACTATCCATTCTTCTCTTATACTTCACCTACCATCTGCCTATTAAACAACAGACTCATTTTAATGGAAAAACAGACTTAGTTGTTGATTTGGAGAGTAGACACTGCTGAATGGAAAATGCTGCAATGACACCCCAAGTAACCCCCCTATCACATGGCATGCGGGTCCACGTCCTTGGAGCCATCCATGCATGTCTCGGGATACACACACCAAGTGTTATGCACCGAGAATTACTTGTGTAACACCCATTTTCAAGTGGGACTCACACGCCACGTCATAAGGGTGTCAATTGTGGTATCATTGTACCATTACTCCTGCAGAATTGTAAAATGGCTATATAATTGTTAGGGCTTTAGCTTCATATTCTGCCAAATATGATCACAAATTCAGATTCGCAATGATAAGTTTAGAAACATATTCCTGTGTACTTTGAGTTGATTTCTGGAAATGGAGCCACAAAGCTTTGTATCCTTAAGCCTTCCTGATGATCTAACAAGAATCAATTTCAATAAAAGGAAGCTCTCACCTACTAAGCATTGGAGTATTCTCTCACAAGTTTTTCAATACCTTGAACAGGACTGGGAGATTCGTGTCCTACACTCTCACCGCAAAGGTAATCGAGCAGCGGATTGGCTTGCTAATTATGCCAAGCATTTCGAATTGGGTTCTCATGATATTGTTGGTGTCCCGGTAGGGATATCTTCTATTTTATTCTTAATGATGTAAGAGGGGTAGCTTTCCCTCGTCTATGCTTTCTGTAATAATAGACATTTCTGCCTCCTTCTGATAAAAAAAAAAAAAAAAAAAAAAAAGAATCAATTTCAGATACAAATTCAATCGAATGGAACGTATAGCTAATGCTTGAATCATCTCATAAGAGGAATTAAAATATGTTCATGTATGCTTGCGTTACACTCAAGAGTTTTGACATTATGCAGAGAATTCACAATGTGATCATTTACACACTTCAATCTTTTGAAATTGGAATCATTATGAAAGACGTCACAAAAAGCATAATATGTAGCGTAACTACATAATGATAAGCATGAAATCTAACTCAACCATGAAACAGTAGAAAAAACGAAATTCCAATTTATTTCTTTGATATTAGTCAAATCCACAAACAAAAGTAAGAAAATGGAATTTCAAAAACTGCGAATAATGGTTCTGCTGAGAAAATACTCAAATGAAATCAGGTCTCGATAATTCTTGCTACTGCCAAAACGGATGTGTAAGATATTTATCACCCTACAGGATACCATACGCGGTGGAGGGTTGAAAAAAAATAAATCCCCCAGTTCTTACCTCAAGCCAAGTGAATTAAACCATGCAGTTGCACCATTCACCAACAAATAATTTTCACTCCATAACTGCGACAGCACCAGCAACTTTTAGCTTCTCTATTATTTCATTCGCTTCCTCTTTAGTGGCCCCTTGTTTAAGTAATACCGGCGTCTTCTCAACCAGATCTTTTGCCTCCTTCAATCCAAGATTGGTAAATGTCCTGACCTCTTTAATGACCTTGATCTTTGCAGCAGCGTCAAACTTCTCCAATTTAACATCAAAGGCCGTCTTCTCTGCCTTCTTCTCTTCACCCTTTGCGGAGCCAGCAGATGCCCCACCTTGAGAACCCACATCCATTCCTTCGGATGAGATTGCTCGCATCTCGGGGAGCCTTAGTCTCTCTCTAAGAGCAGGGCCAATTAGTTTTCTCTCTTCAGGCGGCAATGTAGCAATACGTTCGGCAAGCTGAATAATCTTATCTGAAGGTGGGGGTTTAGGACCGTATGGATTATAGAAAGCAGGGTATTTGTACTTCTTGGGCTTTGCTTTAGGATCTCTAGGCACAAAATCGGGCTGGAAGAAGCGACGCTGTAAAGGCCCAGTTTTCTCAGGCAATGTTTGAGGAAGACAAGAGATCTAACAAATCCCAGGAACTTCATGGTAAAATTCCCAACTGAAACCAAGATTTCGATGGAGTGGCAGTCAATGCCAGTGATTTAACTATTCCACCTGTCTTCTTACAGCACTAGAAAGTAGAAACACTGTTATTGTACCTGTAAGAATGTGAGTTAAGTTCATAATTAAGCAAAAGCTAATTGTGAAATGATGGTGTAAAATCCTATTGAACTGTATAGATCCAACAATATCAGTATTGGAATATACAATCACCAAATATTTGATATCAGAAATATATTATGCAACAAGTGAACTAAAAAAAAAAAGTAACCAATCTTTATCTATTCTCAAAAAAGTATCCTCATTGAAGAAACACAATGAATAGTGAGAATCAGCTTAATTTTGAATTCCCTATATCATAAGATGATTCGAACTCCACATATTTCAGTCATGAAGACTCCATTCAACAATATTAAAAACATGTACTCACACTCAGGCAATGGGTTAGCATGCTTCATAAACTCCCACCCAATTCCCATGGCTTAACAAAGGTAAAAAATAACAAAGACATTACTTTATTGTGTTAATTAATGAAATGTGAGATGCTCTTAGACATAAGAGAGTAAAGGACGTGCCTAGGCGAGGCAAGAAGCTTATGCCAAAGAAATTCATCTTCTCACCCCCTTCACCTTCACCCCAAAAGAAAGTGAGATAAATAATAACAATAAAATGAAACAGAGAACAAAAAAGAATGATTGGCTAATTTAAAGAGAAATGTTAGAGTTAGGGTTCTAAAAGAGATTGCTAGGATGAACATGATATATGGATGGTTGGGTTAACAAGATTCGATCAAGATCCATTGGCTGATGAAGCTTCTGTCGAGCTATGATTGTTTGGCTTCCTCTTTAAAATTTTCAAATAAGTTAAGAATATGAAACAAAACCATCTTCTATCTAGAAGAATAATTAAAATCAAAGTGTTTCTACATTAGTAGCCCGAACTACAGAGAACGAAAAGCAAGTCTAGTAGCTAGGGACATCTACCACTAGGACCAGTAGTATCTTCAGCTGAGCATCCATACTATGTGGAATATTTTGGCTATAAGAACTAGTCCAAAAAGGGGTGTCGAAGCTCCATCCAACAATTTGAAAAAATGAGACTAGTTTGAGGGACAATAATCACTTTGTGGGGATATTATCCTAGTAACAAGAATTGGCTTCTCTGAAAATCTTAAGTGGTTGACACATTGGAAAACTATATATAAAGAGTACATCTATCCTAACCCCAAATTATGGATTCAATCACTGCATTTATTTCAATAAGGAGTTAATTAACCAGAAGTAAAGACCATAAGGGTAGAAATAGCAATTAAAGCAATACAACTTCCATATTAAGAAGGAAGATAGGAATAAAAATTTATCATTTCTTCTTAGTTCTAAAATCTAAAGGCGCTATTCGACATACTAGAAACCATGCGTGTGAGAGTGCAATTGAGAAGTTGCAGCCAAACCCATCTCCACTTGGTTCAATTTTTATCATTGTAAGAAGTCATCTAGACGAAATCAAGGCACTACAAACAATTTAGGAGAGACACCTATTCACTTCGATTTCTAAACACGTTAAGAAATAAGCCCCCATCTTCATTCTCAAAACCAACTCATTCAAAGAGAAGATGTCTAATATGCATTGAGCTAGGTCATGTTCTGCAAATCCAAAAAATTGAATTCCATACAGCGACAATTTTCTCTTGCATTTGATAAAAATTTCTTCATGGCAATTTGATCCTATTTTGTGTACATATCTATGATAAGGATAACACCTAAGATATAGAGCCCCAATTTGTACACAGGCAGTTCATAGCAACAACAACAACAACAACAACAACAACAACATAGCCTCAGTCTCAAATTAATTGGGGTCGGCTGACACTAATCAATGTGCTCCCTTCCCTCTCAGTCATTTCCTCAAGCACATCACGCACATCACGCTTTGCTTACAAGACCACACTTTACCTAATAAGAAATCACATGAGCAACAAATTTGACTCCAACCATCCTATTTATTGCATAGCTTCCGCGGACCTCTATCCCTAGTTCAATCAATGTCTTTAATTTCCCACACAAGGGCTCCGCGCTCATCAATTTGAGCTCAAACGACTTTGAAAAGTTCCAAAATCTTTGGAAATTCTCTCTACTTAGTATATAGCTCATGATCACGTCATTCTATAAAACTATGATCTTTGAAAAGTTCCAAAATGTTTGGAATTTTTTTTGTAAAACAGTAAAGAAAATACTCGAAATAAAGCCTAACAATAAGGGAATCGTACTTACCTCTAGTGCTCCAAATTAGAAAGCAATGCAACAAACAATTAGGCATTTGAAATGCAATTCAACGAGTTCCAACATAGACGCTCCAAATTCAAAGAAAGCACACCAAAGATCAACGAAATGCAACATTGACGAGGACGATCTGACGATCAAGAAGGAGAAGAAACACGAGATATGTGAATCTCTGACCTTTTTCTTGGCCGGCGGTGTCCCAGATCTGAGCCTTGACGCTCTTGTGGTCGATTTCTAGGATTCGCGTCTGGAAGTCGACCCCGATCGTGGCCTTGGAGTCGACACTGAACTCGTTTCGCGCGAATCGAGACAGGATCTGCTACTTCCCCACCGCGGTGTCGCCGATCAACACCGTCTTGAACACCGAGGAGAGGACAAGGAGGAGATTGAGAGATTTGAGGAGATAGAGACGGTTTGGTGAATGAATCTTGTGATGCGCTGCTGCGCCCCTTTTAATTAGGGCAAATCCATGACGCACATACAGACACACCTTGTTCAAGTAAGCCTGTGATGTTTACATCGAGATGCGTTTTCTTTTGTTGATGAAGAACAATTGTATTATTTTGAAATATAAAACAAAACAAACTTTTGAGTATGTATTTTTTTCCGAAAGTATGTACGTCTAAAAATCTAAACAGTTTTATTTTTGTTTTGACTTAAAAAATATGAGTAGTTTTTTTGTTTTTTTGTTTTTTTTTTTTCAGATGTATTTCTAAAAATCAAAACAGTTTTATTTTAGTGTAGAAATATATAATTGTGCTTATTTAAGCCTCCCATAAAATAAAATTATGTCTAATTTTCATTTAAATAATAATTTTCTAAATTTCTCTGAGTGAGAATTAAACTTCTACATATTAATTCTGATTTTCACAAGAATATGGTGAAGTCCAAGTCTCGATCTTCATATAGGGAACCCATTCAAAATTAAGCTGATTCTCACTATTCATTGTGTTTCTTCAACGAGGATACTTTTTTGCGAATAGATGAACATTTGTTACTTGTTTTTTTAGTTCACTCGTTGCATAATATATTTCTGATATCAAATATTTGGTGATTGAATTTTCCAATACTGATATTGTTGGATCTATCCAGTTCAATAGGGTTTTACACCATCATTTCATAATTAGCTTTGCTTAATTATATATGAACTTCCTCGCATTCTTACGGGTACAATTACAGTTGCTTGTTTTTTTTCAACCCTCCACCGTGTATGGCATCCTGTAGGGAGATGAATGGCGGTAGCAAGAATTATCGAGACCAGATTTCATTTGAGCATTTTCTCAGCACAACTGTTATTCCCAGTTTTGAAATTCCATTCACCTTTGTTTGTGGATTTGACTAATATCAAAGAAATAAATTGGAATTTCGGTTTTTCTATTG
Organism: Stephania japonica; assembly: GCA_039657345.1. Taxonomy (NCBI): domain Eukaryota; kingdom Viridiplantae; phylum Streptophyta; class Magnoliopsida; order Ranunculales; family Menispermaceae; genus Stephania; species Stephania japonica. The sequence continues at coordinate 42,084,463 of CM077560.1, read as the reverse complement.
TTTCATGGTTGAGTTAGATTTCATGCTTATCATTATGTAGTTACGCTACATGTTATGCTCTTTGTGACGTCTTTCATAATAATTCCAATTTCAAATGATTGAAGTATGTAAATGATCACATTGTGAATTCTCTGCAGAATGTCAAAACTCTTGAGAGTGTAAGGCAAGCATACATGCATGAACATATTTTAATCCCTCTTCTGAGATGATTCAAGCATTAGCTATGTATTCCATTCGATTGGATAATTTGGATTTTTATCTGAAATTGATTCTTGTAAGATCATCAGGAAGGATAAAAAGCTTTGGCAGAAATCAACTCAAAGTACACAGGTATATGTTCTGAACTTATCATTGCTGATATGAATTTGTGAGGATTTGTGGCACAATAAGAAGCTAAAGCCCTACCAGTTATAGCCATTTTACTATGCTGCGGAGTCTACTCTCAAAATCAACTACCAAGTCTCAATCCAAATTAGTTGAGGTCGGCTACATGTGCCAATAAACTTTTACACCCACTCGATTTTAAACGCTTGATGGCATGCTTTCATAATATTAAGGAGTAATTCAAAATTCTGAATGATGAGTAGGTGAAGTATAAAAAGAAAATTTTTTTTTATTCAGGAATAAAAGAAGTTTATTTTTTCTTAGGCTATAATGTACTTATAATTTTTTTTTTCCCTTTAGTAATGCAACTTTAAATTTAGTTAATTAAATAGTTTCTTATCATGAATTGTTTCTTCAGAGTCAAGAAAAATGATTAGGGCAATTCTTACTTTTTTAATAGTCAGCAAATTAAAAGAAAAACTCTTTTATAATATAACAACAATTCTTTTTGATCAAGCGCTTACAACATCAACACACTAATTAGTTTACGACATTAACACCCTAATTAATTTGGGATTTCGATTCCAACCACAGGGTGGACTTACTCACTTCTCTACGCAAAACTCCTTGAAGTTTCCTCTCCGCTATTATTCCTCTCGTAATTATCACTACCATAGGTTGTTTCCATCTACATCATCATTAATTCGACCTTAATTTTTCGCCTCGGTGACGGTTCTTATCTGCTCATAACTGGAGCGAGAAAATCTATGTTGTTGTTTATGATATCAACAACCAAAGGCTCATATAAAATCGATTAGGTGCATACACTACACCTGCATGATACATAGTCTACAACAATTTTTTAGGGATTTCTATTAATTTGTAAAAAAAATTTACAACTAAGAGGGATTGTGCACCGGGAATACCTAGTATATAAACGTTTATATACTGTATATAAACGTGTTAACCTATTTATGACTCAAACCCATTTGGCATAAACCCATAATATGTTTATTACGAGTCGTGTTATGTTAATTGTGTCATTACTTAAATTTTCACCCCTAGATGAGATGGATGACACATCACTTGCCAAAAAGCAAGGTTTAGGGTACCGTGAGTTCGACTCAATTGAAGTAAAAAAATTTAGGGGAAGTTAAATTTCAAGACCTTTTAAAAACACATTTACAAAATGTTTCTTTGGACATGCTTCTTTTTTTTTGGGTGAACTTAGAACTTTTTTTTGGATAAAGGGAGTGTTAGAGAAAAAAAAAAAAAAAAAGCGTCTCCATATATAAATCCACACCTTTTTTTATGAAGTCAAAAAAAAAATTTATACTTATAATTTATATGTAAACTATAAAAAGAGTATGAACTATTCACCCAAAAAAAAAAAAGACTGTGAGCTATCAAAAGGAGTAAGAGGACTAAGGGATTAAGGAAAATGATTGAGAGACACGTACTCGATTGTTAGTGTCCGATTATCCGTTAATTTTTGTACCACGTGCACTCAGTTGTTAGTGTCTGTTAAATTTGGCAGCGCTCACAAATCTGTGTCTATTTCAGGTTACCTTAGCACTACCCTTAGAAATACATAACAATATTACATGACCCTATTTGAAATCGTGTGATATGCTGATACAGTGGTGGTTGCAACCGATGCATTTTTTCTCGACCATAAGCCTTTTTTTTGTCATAGGCACTCGAAACCTCTAACACCTGTTATACCACGACAACGCTCTTGATTAAAGTGAGGCGCTTTTAGTTGTGCCCACACGTTATTTCCAATAGTGAAGGGGCAAGTAGACATTTGTTGTTTGTATGACTTGAGCTCAACTGAATCACAATCAGTCAAAAACATCAATAAACGAAACAGAACCTAGGAGGGTGTGCCTCACTTTTAACCAAGTGACCAACTTCGATTCTTAAAAATCAAATCCCTTTAAAATTTTAGGCAAATAGTATTACTAATCCCGAGTCTAGGACTAGTCAAAGAAAAGCATTGGATATTCCGCCATGAAAAACTCATATACAAAAAAAAAAAAAATAAAAAAACAGGCCCACAATTAAAAGACCCACAATTAAAATATTAGAATAATAATTCTATCTCACACTGCAAGTTACATTGGCTAACAAAAACAGTTCAAGCACCCTCACGTATCGAAATTGTTCAAGCACCCTCACGTATCAAAATTTATATATGCCTACATTCAAGACGTACTTAAACAACTCATATAAGCTAATGTATCTTTGCAATGTAACTTATCCATTGGCATTGTAATACTCCCCTTTAATTATTTCATTGGTTTGTGGATCACTGTTGCTTTAACGCAACTGACTCATGAAGTTGCCACAATTTTATGACAAAACACAGAGAAAGAGACTCATCAAAACCAATTTCAAGAATTCGAATATGTACAAACAGTACAATACTACAATTCCCTTACACCGAATAAATCCAATTCATACGCTAATTAAACAGTCAACACCACATTAACGGTCAAAGTCTCTTTAGTGAGTGAGATAGTAAAGATATATCATTTACTAAAAAGATAAGTTCTCGAGAGATCCTTCGATTTTCAATTAAAAAAAAAAAAAAAAAAAAACCAACAGTAAAAAGACGAAGGATTGACAAGACATCACTTGATGAAATGTGAGGTCTTGGAGTCACTTGTACTCAAAGGAAACAGAAAAGATAAAAAAAAAGAGTAGGAGATGCTCAATGTCAATTACCAGAGCAATTACTACTGGGTCTTCCCACATCAACCGCTACATCCCCCAATTTCTCATCTCCGATCGCTTTGGCAGAATCTTGATCAACTACAGAAAGCTTCGGCGGCAGGGGAAACAGCTGCTCGGAACGACAAAGAGGGCAAGAAGAGTGATTCAAGAGCCACATTTCAATGCACTTGGCATGAAAAAAGTGGCCGCAAAAGGGAATCCTCTTCACCACAGCTTTGCACTGATCAAATTCACTAAGACAAACCGCGCAATCCACCGAACCCATCTCATTCTCAAGTATTCCCTCCAAACCCAACAACACGGGCAGCGACTCAATCACACAAGGGTCCACCCCACGACCCCCATTCGGCCCATTTCTCATTTCCCCCCTCCGATTAACTACATAACGGTCGAAGAGGCCCCAGATGCCACGGTTGCGCTGCGACCGGCGGAAGAAGAGGAAGAGGAAGAAAAGGAAGAGTAGGCAGGTTATGGCTGTGAGGAGAGTGATTGCGAGGGCTGTGTGGAGAGTGGAAGTGGGTTTTTGAGAGGTAGTGTTGGTGGTGGGGGTTGTGGTGGTGTAGTAGGTGGATGGGTCTCTGGGTTCTATTGAAGGGAAGACAAGTTTGAGTGTGAGAGAGAGGGGAGAATGTGTGATGTGAGGCTTCATTATTGAGGGGTGGAGAGGAAATGCATGCATGTGTTGATGGGTGAGTTTGTGGTATGAAGACAAATTGGGGAGTGGAGAGGACCAGACCAAATGGTTGTGTCCGCGTGACCTTTGTCTCAGCCCCCCCACGTGGCTCACCTCATTCTCTACGTGTTCAAGAGCCATTGTTTTTAGGGCACAAAAGTGCAATACTTTACTTGGTGAAGAGGATTTTCCTATGGGAAGAAGAGTGAGTGTAAGGAGAACTGCTAGAGTAAGAGCATTTCCAAATGATAAATGTGGATTAAGGTTTGGATTGCCATCACTTCATCAATGTGAAGAGATGTGCACATTATGCGACATGAGGAAAAATTGTCTCCAATGATACTGTGAATTACATTCATCAAATCCACCACTTTTTTTGTTATTGGACAGTTTACTTTTCCTTTTTTTCCTACTCTTGAGCGGTTTTTTTTTTTTTTTTTTTTTTTTTTTTTTTTTTTTTTTTTTTAGACATCTAGGCTTTTTCAGTTTTATTATTTCGATTTTTTATGAGGTGGCATCGTAGAGTGTCTATCACACCATCCAGAAAAATAGAGGGTGCAATAAACAGTGTGAATGATTATTTGTGCAACATCATCTCTACAGTGTTAATCCATATTACCATTGGAGAGAGTTTTTTGGTTGAGATGTCTATTCTATCCTAAGTGTCCCAGATCCACCTCCAATACATCTCCATAGGAGATGCTCTAATTCACTTTGGGCACTGATTTTGGACACCGAGTCAGTTGAATGTTGTGTAATACACATCGAGATATGTGTACGTTGGTGCCTAAAATGAGTCGTTACTTTAACATTTTTTAAATGTAAAACTTGCCAAAACATTTATAGTGAGATAGAGGAAGCTATTCTATTCGCTGCTAGTGGGCCTTTTAGAGACCTTGAGTTTTTTGAAATATACGGAAACCTACCTTAACACACTCTACATTTGATGTTGTTTAGTAGATACCACTATATTAGAATTAATAATTCAGAAGAAAGTAAATTGAATTTTAGAATGATCAGTAATTACTTTATTGGTTACTTGTAAAATCTAAAGGTTGTAGAATTTAGTGTGCTAACAATTCCACAGAACTGGAAGTAACAGATTAATCAAAAATATTAAAATCGGTGGGAGTGACAATAAATGTAGAGATAAAAGAAATTGAGTTATAGACCTTGTTACTACTAGCTAGTGGGCCTATTATAGTCTTGTCACTGTCCACAACCTTGTCTTTCAAGAACTGATGCTTCTATTAATTTTCTGTAAGCGCGCGCATATATGCGTGAGCCTATTCTTTACTAGCACTGATATTATCCTCAACTTAACCACATTCAACTCATAGATGTATCTTATTTTAAAAGACATCAATATATTAAGTTACTTTTGGATTTAATTTTTTTAGGATACTCTAAGCTTTTTTGGTTCTTTTAAGAATAAAGATGCCAAAACATCTTTAGTGAGACAATGAAGTATCGCTTGAAGGTATGGGAAAGTCGTGAGTTCGACTCTAGACTAATACTTAAGTAAAAAAAAGGAATAAGTCTATAATAGGGAGATATATTGTTCAAGTTTTATAATATTGGACTCAATTCAAGGTGAGGAGAATGTGATGACTAGTTCATGTATGGGCTTAAGTGTGGAAGTGGGTTCACTCCAAAATGTCAAGGCAAGATAGAATGTACACTCCACACTTATAACCTTTATTTTTTTGTAAGTAGTCGATGTGAGATTATCCCAACATCTCCAGCACCCCCCTCAAGTTCAACTCGGACTTGACCGTAATACATCAATCAACCATTTTTATTAGATGTCTATAAGCCCTTGGACAATGGACTACTAAGCCAACCATCGACTCTGATATCATGTTCAATTGTTATAATATTGAGCTCAATCCAAAGTGAGGAAAGTGTCGTGAGTCTGGTGACTAGTTCATGTATGGGTTTAAGTGTGGAAGTGAAGTTCACTCCAAAATGTCAAGGCAAGATGGAGTGTTCACTCCACATTAACCCTTATTTTTCTTTGTAAGTAGTTGATGTCGGACTATCCCAACAACTTCAACACATATATTTTATAAATCTCCTAGAAACAAATTAAAATATGTACAGGAGGACCAATCTTTGTAGTTTTGTGGCTGTTTTTTGTATTTTTTTCTTTTTTGGTATATCAAATTTGTACTAATTGGTGGTCTTTTTTATATTGGGAGATCATGAAGAGGTTTTGATCACTCATGATTAGCATCAAGAAAGTAACCGTGCAGCTGATTGGATTTGCAGCTCAACATGTTATTAGATTACATTACAACCTTGTGCCCCAGTTAGACCTCCAAAATGTAAGAGGGTGATCTAGTAATTTCCATTCTAAGAATGTGTCCAATTAATGTAAATGTGGGTTTAAAGGTCCCATCCAACAAAAAATGATGAGAAGTACTGCAATGACTAAAAGTCACATCACAATACACAATTGCTTTCAGTTGCTTTTAAGAGTATTCATGCCCACCTTGATACGCAAGCAAGAACAAATTCTGATGCATAACATGTGAGTTGAGGCCGCATGAAGGGCTCATGTAGGGGCACACATGAATTGAATCCAGTCTAATTAGGGTTAATCCGCAATTTAATCTAATTAGTGTGGATTGAAAAGTTGCAGTCCAGTTCAGTCCAAATAATTCATCAATCCAACTTAATCCAATTTACAAAATGCGGACCGAATTGGATTAAGTTCCACGGATTGACGTTTTCCTATCCAAAAATTTATGAAATTAAACTTAATCAAATGAATCACAAAAATTATGCATATCATGATTGACAAATTTACAACGTACATCTCACAAATCTATATATAGCATATTTCCTACAAATTTGTCATCACAAGAACTTTCAAAATGCAAGTTCCTATATAAATAAAAATGTCATTAATAAACTCCACCATATACCCAAACAAAAGCACAAAAAAGTGTAAATTGCAACATACAATCCATAAAAAAAATGTCTGAAGTGTAATAAAAAGGCAAGAACAAGTAAATTTGAGATACGATATAGTTTAGAGTTGGAGACTATAGTACATATGATGAGATATGTATATGTGTTAATGTGAAAAACGGATTGGATCGGATTGGATCCCAATTTTTAAATGTAGGATCTGTGATCCGATCAAGTCCAGCCGGATTAGTGATTTTTCAATCCAATCCAATCAAATGGATCAAAAAATTGATCAAATTAGTGATAATTAGTCCGAATTGGACCGGATCTGCGGATTAGTGCAATCCGTGTGCACCTCTAGGCTCATGTAGGTCATTGTGTGTTAGGGGTGTGATTTAACCATTGTCATTCTAGAATTTTTCCAACACAATACAACCTCAATTCCAAATCAATTGGGATCCACATAAGTCCCATCCAATACAACAACAACAACAAATATAACTTCAGTTCCAAATTAAAGTCTCAACTAATAGTAAAATAAAATAATTAAAATAGAAAAAGCTTGAATTCTATGGATGTATATATAATCTTTTCCATGATTTCCATGTTTTCTATTTATTTCTACTTAAACCAAAGGGTCCTTCAAATATATATATAACAAAACCAAAAGAAGAACAAAAGATTGATAATGATTCAAAACAATGGAAATCACTTAAAACTCTTACTCAAGTTAATTTTAACCACCCCTTGAGAAGAGCGAATCCATTGAAAGTATGAACAGGCTGAGGAAACAGTTGCACAGATCGACAAAGCGGGCAAGAAGGGTGATCCAAGAGCCACATTTCAATGCACTTGGGGTGAAAAACATGCCCACAAAATGGGATCTTCTTCACCACTTCCTTGCACTCAAACTCACTAAGACAAATCGCGCAATTCACCGAGCCATTCTTGCCTAACTTGAACTTAAACTCGGGCAGCGCCCGAATAAGCGATGGATCCACTCCGCGATCCCTATTTTCCTCCACACTGTGATGATCTGATCTGATCGATAGATTGTTGATGATTGAGGGGTCATGTCCAGGGATGATGTTATTGTGATTGAACAAGGGGAGGAGAACAAATATGACAATGAAGGAGATGCAGATGAGGGCGATAACGAAGACGATTGCGCAGCTGAGGAAGAGTGCTAGTGGATCAGAAGAAGAGTACTCCACAGTTGTGGGAGGGAGTGGAGGTGGTGGGGATATGGGGAAAAGGAATACAGATTTCTTGGATGATGGTGGAAACTGTGGCTCTGGTGATGGGAAAATATTTCTGTTAAGCATGTCCATCGTTGTTGGGGGATTGATGTGACAGGGAGTTCATAAAATTTAGGGTTTAATAATGCCAAAAAGAGAAAGGGAAATGATATTTTGATAAACTTGAAAGTCACTCGCTAAGTCACACATCTATTTGAAAGCTGTGCGATGCATTTCGAGATGTAGAAACATATATATTGATGTAAATATATAGCAGGGTTGCGAAATAAGTGTGACTTTGGAGTTTGTAATGCAGCATTGTACCAAAAAAAACAAAAGAAGAGAAATAAGGAAAGTGATCAAGTAAGATACTTTGACGGGATTTTTTCATTAAATATACATATATAGGGATGTGTGTACACACATCTTCATGTCAAATCTAACCATCACTAAGAATCAAATGTTACTGGAGCAATATATACATTAGGTTAAGGAAAGTAAATAAATGTCAATAAATTTAAGTACACATCACTCAATTAAGAAACTTGATTCTGACCATGAAGTTAAATTTTAGAACATTAATCTGCTAAATTTATTAGGATGCGCTTGTTGACCAATCCGTTATGGTTAACTTAAAGCATATTGGTTTCTCCAAAGTTACGTGGTTCAAGGGTTAATTCTACTAAAACACTCACATTTATAAGAAAATAAAAATTAAAAAATCCATTACATGGATGGAAGTCTTTTTCAATGATTCCATGCATGTTTTCTATTTTTTTTATACTTACATTGCATAAAACTATGGAAAACAATAGAATTATACTAAAGTGTGATCAAATTAACAATCCCTAACATTATAAAACAAAACCAAAATAATGATGTGAGCATGTCACTTGGAAGGAATCACAAAATAACTACCCAAGACTAAAACCAATCTTAACCACTTTTTTGAATCCATCAACAAAGAGAGCAAGAAGAAAGTGAGTGAAGAAAGAGCCACATAATTCATTTTGATGCATTGAAAATGATATGAAGTACTCTTCTTCACAGCATTGATCGATCTAGGGGCGCAAAACAAACGGCGCAATCGACATATATAGCCCTTCTCACACAAATCGAACTAGATCAAGTTGGTTGCGCTCATTGATCGACCAAACGGGACTTACTTCGACGGAGATAACATTTACGGATGAGAAAACAGATGAAGGCAAGAAGGACAATGGAAAAGGCACAAATGGCTATAAAAAGCGACAATTGAAACTTGCATGAAAAACAGTGGCGAATAGTAGTAGTAGTTGAAGGGAGTGGGGATTGTGGGTGTTGGGCGAAAAGGAACAATTTCTGAGGCAATGGAGAGATCACTGCCTCTCCATCTGCCTCTGCTGGCGATGATAATAACTTTCTGTTTTGCAGAATATTCATTTTGGTTAAGAGATCGACAGCATAGATTAGTATCTGGTGTTAGGGTTAATAAAGGTTAGTTAGGGTATATTTATCTTATCCTAGCATTTCTCTAGTTGAGAAAAGTAAATTAAAAACCACTTTTTGCTATTTGTACTCTTTATAAAGATTTTTTTTTGTTTACCCCACTTTTTACTTAGTTTACCAATTTTATTTTTTATTTTTTAATCAAAATTCTAAAAATACCCTTACTCACCCCAACACCCCTCAATCGTCACCATTTCTCAATTTTAATCATAGTAAAACACTTGTACTAGGTCACTAGGTGCCGTTGGAGTGTGTTTTTTCGTTGAACGTAGTCGAATGTGGTCGCGTTGTGTCATAAAAGTTGAGAAGTGTCACTCGCGGGGTTCAGTCGTATAGGGTTGAGACCTCTAAAGAGGCATCGATCGAATCTGACTGAGACCTCTAAAGAAGTAAAAATTGACTACAATCGAGACATCTTTAGAGGTCTCAGCCAACTTCGACTGAAATTGTGAAGAGAACTTGGTTTTAGTGGGTAATGGATGAATCCAACAAAGACCTCTTTAAAGGTGTCGACCATGTGTGTCGAGAACTCTTTAGAGGTGTCAGCCTTGTGTTTCCAACACCTCTTCAGAGGTGTCCCCTTGTGTGTCCGACACTCGTGGACAATAAGAACAAACAAAGAAATTTCAAAACTCCTAAAAAATACATGAAAATGACTAAAAAAATTGTGGGTGTTGCTTGGATTCACTTGATATTTCTGATTCCATCGAAACTTTGCACCAAAATGCAAGATTCAAGCCCTAATCCCAATAACAAAATCATAAATAATACTTACTCAAAGAAGAAAAAACCTCGAAAAAATCTTAAAATCGATAATAAAAGAGATGATGAATGCACTCACGACGTCGAATCGATGTGATTTTACTCGAATGTCGTCGAATTTGGGTTGGTGGTGAGAATGCGATTTGAGAGAAGGGTGATTGGGTTATTTGTGAGTGGATTGAGTAGGGTATGCGTGAGTGGAGTGAGTGGGATGTGTGAGTAAAAATCCTTTCATATGGAGGGATAGTTGGGTCATTTCACTAGGGTGGGGCGCAAAGCAAAACGTAGGGTATAAATAGCCAAGCCCTCAAGAAAGTTGCAACCAAAGTAACATATGGTGATGTGGTGTGCAGACTCATGTCTTTAAAAGTCGTTCGTGTGCGTCTCGTGATACACACCTCACTGTTATATATTAGGAAATACTCTCTCGGGTCAATAATATAAGTCGTTCTAGCAAAAGCCCCTTGTTTAAATTGTAAATAATTTTTGAAATTCGAGAGTTTATATATTGCCTTTTTACCCATTTTACCCTTATGCAATCCAAACATTTATGATCTTTCAATTCTTCCATTAATTTAATGTCAAAGGACATATATGTAAATTACACTTGTAATTAAGGCTCTTTTAATTCTTGTGCTTTTACTTTAAATGACTTACATTTTTTAATTGGAGGGAGTATATTTGTGCACGCCTAAATGAGCCTGCACGCGCGCCATGTTTCTATTCGTTACTTCCATCACCACTACTTATAATTCTTCTAATTTCATTTCTTTGCTAACGTACCATTGTATTATTAATCTTTGGCATTCATACTTGTCATTTTCATTCACTTCCTTATCCCCTTTCTCACCCGCATCATCAGAGTTCTCTTCAACCATTGTCGCCGCCGTTGAAGAGGAATTGCAGAGGACAAGAGCATATCTATTAATGGTAAATATTGTGGATTGTGGGCGTAGATTCTCAACGTGAAGAACATGTCCATACCATGTGGCTCAAATAGACATTGGACTTCAAAATAGGTCTCTAATAGGTATGTGAAAAGATCAGAGCTATCCCAGTTCCTAATCAGCGGAGGGGACCAGACCGGATCAGTTGGATGGATGATAAGAAGGGTGCTTTTACAATGGTAAAAACATATGCCTTAGTCACGGAAACGTACTACCATTTACCACCGAGACATTAGGATTTCATTTGGAAGTGGAGTGGTCCACAGCGGATTCGTACCTTCCTATGGCTTGCTCTACACAATCGACTTTCTATAAATGTCTTGTGTTGTGAGAGGAATACAAGAGAGTGTGAATGTAATATAAAATTGAATTGATTAGAGTAAAACATGGCAAATTGTATACAACGGATTGCTCCTATTTATAGAGCGGTACGAAACAATATACATGAAAATAAATGATTTACACAATTAGTGGAGAAGTTATGAATATACAAAACTAATACATAAATGCTATAATTATACAAATATGGTAACTATCATTAATCATAATACACAAATATAGCAACTGTATAGTTGCCTAACATCCCTCCCAAGCTCAAAGTGGTGACAATGAAACCACTTGAGTTTGTAAATGAATAAGATGAGGAGTCTTAAAATCGATAATAATTTTGCGTGGGGACACCAGATCATGACGAACGGATGCAAGTGATCACAAATAGAATTGACAAACAGGCAAATGAGACAAGCAGATCTAAGACAGGTATATGAGACGGATATACTGCAATCTCACACAGATTGATAGATCAACAGACATGAGAAAATAACAAACAACGATAATGCTCATTGGAAAAATACTAATTGAAGAGGTTAGAGCTCTAATACCATGTGAATGTAAAATGAAATTATGTTGATTAGGGTAAAACATGGAAAATTGTATAAAAACAGGATGCTCTTATTTACAGAGCCTACAAAACAATACACATGGAAACTTATGTGATACAAGAAAACATTTACAAAATTAATAGGGAAGTTATAGTATACACAATCAATAAGGAAGTTATATTATACACAATCACTGGAGAAGTTGTGGTATACACAATTAGTGGGGAAGTTATGATATACACAATCAGTTTCCTAACATCCCCCTCAAACTTAAGGTTGGGATTTCATCTGGAATAGGAGTGGCCCTTAGCGGATTCGTACATTCCTATAATTTGCTCTACACAATCGACTGCCTACTAATGTCTTGTGTTGTAAAAGGAATATAAAAGAATGAGATTTGTGATCGATGTCGTAAAGATGACGAATCCACTCTACATGTTTTAAGGGATTGTCAGCTAGCTCGTCTGGTCTGGGAATCCCTATCCCAAATGATATCATCTCCACTTTTCTATACATCAACATTGGTGGATTAACTAGTGTCAAACCTCAGTCAGAATGACTATTGCAAGAAGGTAATGTTTGGTGTCTCATGTTGAAAGTTGTGGTCCTGGAGAAATAACACTATGTTTGGGAATCGATCTGATTTAGGATATAAGGTCAGACGATCCATTATTTATAGAATTGATGAAATCCTTCGTTCGGAAGGTTTGTGGTCGACCTCGAGGCAAACTCTAGCAAGAAGAAAATATTGTCATTAGGTAGCACTGAAGGATGGGTGGTTGAAAATAAATTGTGATGGGGCGGTACGAGGGGAGGATAGGGAAGCCACAATGACAGGAGTGATACGGGGGATGAAAGGTAATTTTAGAGCAACATTTCAAGCAAAGTTGGGTCGGTGTTCACCTCTTTGCGCCGAACTATGGGAAGTTAAACATGACTTGCAACTAGCATAGGATAAAGGATGTAGAAAACTAGTTGTGGAGCTAGACTTGCAGGAAGCAATTAATCTTATTCTGGACTCATCATAGGGCCAATTTCGAGATCCACGATATTCTAAAGAAAACGGACAAGGAGTGAAGTGTAGTTTTCAACCACACATTTCGAGAGAATAATGCATGTACAGACCATATGACTTAGGAACCTTTTCAGTGTAATGTTAATTTTAAGATTTAGGAACATATTCCCAATCAAGTTTTCATGTTGCCAGAGCAGGATATCCTGCAGTTACATATGTAACCTAGACCGGATTTGGTCTTTGCTAATAAAAAAAGATGATGATACATAAAGTTGGCGTCAATTCTGCATGGGGACACCAAATCGCGATGAACGGATGCAAGTGATCACGGACATAATTGATAAACTAGCAGGCAGAACAGACAAATCTGCAATGGTGCTGCACCGAACAGGCATTGCGGACTATGTTTGGCACCGCACAATACGTAGGCAACGAGCAGAATCTCACGAGATTGGCTCGCATGAGCAGGCAAACAGGCAAGACGGGAAAATCTGCAATAACGTTGCAACTAACAGGCAAGGCAGACAAAACTTGTGAACGAACATACAAAGACATCATGACAAGATGCATGGGCAGAGACATCGTATAGGCAGAGTTGCATGGGCGAGTGAAATCAGATTAGAGAGAAGTATGTGATCGGATCAGACATATACGACACATTACCATGATGCAAAAGTAGCAACATTTTTTTTAATGTTGACAAGGTTGTTAATATGCGCTGGTGTAGGCAAGCAATTGATAGTGGCCACAAAAATAGATGTTATGAGCTTCTCCCACAAGCGAACGAAACACTTAGTAGAAGTACACGTGGATAGCGGTTTGCATACGAGAGGACAAGTAAGGCGTGCGAATTAGGGCACGAACATGGGCTGGTGTGCGTTTGTGAAAGTGTGGACTAGGGATACGCAACACCGATTTCACACGAACATTTCTTGGATTTTCTGGATGAGAGTCGAACAAACTATAAACGGGCAGACAACAACAGAATCACGACTGATTGCAGACAAACAGACTTCAATGGTTGGGATTAACCTACAAATAAAACTAACCTAGAGGCTAGGGCTCTGATACCATGCAAATGTAATATGAATTTGTATTGATTAAGGTAAAACATGACAAATTGTACACAACAGGTTGCTCTTATTTATATAGCAGTACAAAACAATATGAAAATAAGTGATTTACATATCAGTGGGGAAGTTACACAATCAGTGGAGAAGTCGTGAATAAACAAAACTAATACATAAATGCTATAATCATACAAATATGGTAATTACCATAAATCGTAGTACATAAATATAGCAACTGCATGGTTGCCTAACAAAGAAAATGGGATTCGTGATCGATGTCGTGAAGATGACGAACCTACCTTACATATGGGATTCGTGATCGATGTCGTGAAGATGACGAACCTACCTTACATATTTTAAGAGATTGTCAACTAGCACGCCAGGTTTGGGAATCCCTATCCCAAATGATATCATCTCCACTTTTTTATATATCAATATTGGTGAATTGGACGCTATGGTCCTGGATAAATAACATTATGTTTGGAAATCAATTTGATGGAGGATACGAGGTCAGACAATCCATTATTTACAGATCTGATGAAACCCTTCATTCGGAAGGTTTGTGGTTAACCTCGAGCCAGGCTCTAGCAAGAAGAAAGCATTGTCATTGGGTAGACCAAAGGAGGGGTGGTTGAAAATAAATTGTGATGAGGCAATACGAGGAGATGATGGGGAAGCCACAACAGGAAGAGTAATACGAGGGATAAAATGCAATTTTCGAGTAACATTTCAAGCAAAGTTGGGTCGGTGTTCACCTCTTTGCACCGAACTATGGGGAGTTAAACATGCATTACAACTGGCTTGAGATAAAGGATGTAGGAAACTCATTGTGGAGCTAGACTTGCAATAAGCAATTGATCTTATTCTAGACTCATTACACGACGCCAATTTTGACATCCGCTGATTCATGATACTTTAAGGGAGACGGATAAGGAGTAAAGTTTAGTTTTCAACCACATTTAGAGATAATAATGTCTGTGCAGACCACATAGGCAAGGAAGTTTTTCAGTGTGATGTTGATTTTAAGATTTGAGAACATATTACCAATCAAATTTTCATGTTGCTATAACAAGATATCGTGCAGTTACAGATGTAACCTACACCGGATTTGGTCTTTGCTAGTAAGAAAAAAGTTTGTAATGGTAGACGTGGATTATGGCTGAATTAATGATGAGATGACATTTCTTTTTGTAATTTTATTAATTAAAACGTGAAAATTAAAATCTAATAAAATAAGTAATGTTTCATTCAAATTGTTAGCTACGTTGATAATCAGTCTTTTTTTAAATATTTACTTGTTTTATTTAGATTTTTTTTTGAAGAGATTTTATTTAGATTTTTATTTTTATGTTTTAATTAATAAAATTACAAAAAGAAATGTCACCTCATCAATTGAGTCACAATTCACATTTATCATTGGAGACCTATTTTGAAGTCTGATGTCTATTTGAGCCACATGAGATGAACATTCTCTCCATGTTGAAAATTCACGCCTACAATCTATATTTACCATTGGAGATGCTTTAATGATCGTTGGTATCTCGGAATGGACCCGCCTCTGATTCAGTCATTGCTCGAGAGTCCCATCTCCTGAAGGAATTGTGGCACTCCAACCACTCCTCCTTCCCCATTTGCCGATCCAACCTGTTTACTTAGCCTGTTTGATACTAGAGATGAATTTATGGAAACAATTGAGATTCTAAGGTGGCTGAAATTAATTTGAGATGGAATTAGCTTCTTTTTAAAAATTTCTTTCTAGAAGAGAAAATCTCCAATTAATATCAAACTTACTTTGGCAAGTTGATAGGTAAAGGAAACATTTTTGAAACCCGTGCATATTATAGCAAGTTAGTAGATTATAGAAACATTTTGAATTTCTAATATATTATAGGAATAATTTAGGGCATGATTGATGGATCATGATTCCTTGTATATTGTTATAAATATACCATGTGCATTCAAAAATTGAATCAATCAATACAATTCAAATTTTCACATTTTCCTTAGGTTTTTGTTTTCGTATTTTTATTTTTAATTTTTTTCAAATTGATTTTGCAATGTTAAGGATTCTTCTATCACACTTTAATAGTTTAATTAGTATCATGTTGTTTTTGCATTCTTTACTGTTATAACTATCCACCCTTTTGGTTAATGGATCCGGTTTTGCTGCAATTGAGCAAAGAAATGAATATAATGACACCTCAATAGCAAAACACCACATGTACAAAATAGTAATGTGCTTTTACACTTTTTATCTTCCCTTTTATTATTTTGCACACATGATGTTTTGCTATTGGTGACATTAATCTCAACCATCCTTACTCAACCACCTTTAATCTAAACCAATTTTTGTATGTGTGAGTTTACACATCTCAAGATTCAAAACATATATGGTTGGATAGAGGGATGTGCATTCTAGCATTTTCTATATATAAATATACATTCGCTCGAGGTAATTGGTCTCCAAGAAGTGCAAGTTGGTTGAAAAGAAGGGTATTGAACGAGTGTTATTGGAACTGGATGCTCTAATAGTTGTTTAGACAGTCCAAACAAAATCGATTGATAATTCATATTTTAGAATGGTGATAGGGGACAGCATTGAGTTGTTAAAGGACACGATGTCCTACTATGTGTCTTTTGTGCGTAGATCAACGAATGTAGCAACTCATTGAATTGCAAGGAAAGCTTATTATATGTTTGGTCGAAAAGAATGGTGTGATGTACCATCTTTCCTTGCTACTATTTTATTAACAGATTTGGAATAAAAGAACTGGAGTTTTTATCAAAAAAAAAAATTCACCCCTAATCTCATCAACAACTACAAACAATTTTTTAAGAAAATGCGAATTTTCAGTCCCATTAGAGGTGGCCTAGTGCAGATCCTAGCACCACGCCATCCAAGATAATCAAATTACAAGAAGGAATCAACTTTATACTAAACTAGTCGTTTCCTGCAGGCGTTATTGAAACTGTACACTAGAAGGTTTATTAAATTATTTTACACCCTTAAAAATATGTTAATTTTTAAATAGTGAAATTGTACTTTTTTTTTCTTCTGATTCTTTGAAGGTGGAAGGGAAAATAACCAAGTAGATTGCAAGAAGAATGGATGGGAGGTGAATAGAATTTGCACTACACTCCATTCCATGTATCCTCCTGTTACCACCCCAATAGCTGGACCGAAGTATGTTGGGCTGGGCAGCAGGATAACTCAGCATATGATTGAGTCTCAGTGGACTCGGAAGGCTTCGGGGGACTCAGGTGACAAATTAAGGTTTAGTGCATGGCACGTACCTAAGTGGGCACGGTGTTTACCTAAGTGGGTAAGGTGTGGCACGGCGCGTACCTTAGCGGGCACGATGTTTACCTAAGTGGTAAGGTGTGGCACGGCGCGTACCTTAGCGGGCACGGTGTGGCACGGCACGTACCTTAGCGAGCACGAAGTGGCACGGTGTGGTACGACGCGTACCTTAGCGGGCATGGAGTGGCACGGCGCATACCTTAGCAGGCACGGAGTGGCACGGACGTACGTTAGCGGGCACGACGCGCATACCTAAGTAGGCACGACGCATGTACCTAAGTAAGCACATGCGCGGGCAAGGCACTCTCCCTGGTGCGAGCACAGTGGTGACTTGGTGCGAGCATAGCGACGACTTGGAGCATACTTTAGCGAAAGCTTGGCACATACCTTGGCACGAGCAAGGTCACGCCTTGGCACGGGCAAAGCAAGACCTTGGCAGGAGCACAGTTGACTTTCCTTGACTCTAGCGTTGACCAGGTCAAAGTATGATTGGTCTCACTTTTGGATGTTCCCTATTGGAGGGCCAGGAACGGCTTAACATCTACTATAGGAGGGGGACCTCTCCTAGGGGTGGTATGGGCAGGAAGGCAAGGGTAACCCTAGAGAAGGCCTTGGGCGTGTGTGCCAAGGCCTTGCCCAAAGACCATCATGCAACCACCTTTGTGCCGGTAGGACCTGGACTTAGCCAGGCTCCGGCACGCACCCAAGGGTGCTAGGCTCAGCTAGGCACAACCAAGCATGATCCTAAAATCAAGGAGCGTTCCTAGGCTTGAATGGACCAAGTCAAGCATGGCGGTTCCTAGGCGGTTAGGCAACTACCTTGGTCATGGCTCATAGCATGACCAAGGCACGTCCAAGCAAGTCCCTAGCACATTGAAGATGTGCCTATTGACTAGGTAGTTATGGCAGTTACGAGGCCAGGTGGCAATAGAGGAGGCAAACAGTTAGGCAACTGCTTGACTACATGGGAGTGTGGTGTGGTTTACTTGGTCTTTGATGCTTGCAAACTAAGACATGTGTCCATTCGGTTATGTAACCACTTCAAGCTGTTTTCTATAAAGCCAACCCCTTATGCTTAGAGAAGTATAAGGTGGTAGAGTTGTAATCCATCAATCAAAGATCAGTAAAGCTCTCCTTTGTGCCTATTGTTGCTTGTTAGTGTGAAATTTTTGGTGTGTTGAACTAAGGTGGTCCTTAGGCATCACGGAGTGACATTGAGTGAGAAAAATTTCCTTAGGGTAAACCCTCTCATTAGTGACCCCGTGACACCTCCCATGGTTTCGAGTTGAATGTTAGACTCATGTTGGATTTATCTAAAAACAAGAGAGATTAGAAGAATCCATAAATGACATAGCAGGTAAGATCAATGCAGATTCTATTACTCAAGTCCCAAGTCCATTCATCGAAACAGTACATAATCTGTACACAATATAATGTAACAAAAACTAATAAAGGAAAAACAAAATTGATAGCGATATGAAAACATTGCACGTCATCAGTTGGAAAGAATAAATTTTTTACTTTTTTTTTAATCATGGAAAGAATAAAAAAAGTTAAGAAGTGATATGGTGTGACTTCAACAGATTGAGGTGCACATGCTCAAAATTTGAACAGTTAGGTGTAGTTTGGAGTGTATTATGCCAAGAGAAGTTGCCATTAAAAACTCTGAATTGTTTCAGTCAGACCATAAAGTCTGCATAATCTTGCTAACTTAATTCTAAGATGCTAACAATAACTTATTCTCTGGGCTCCATGAAAAGGAATTAGGTGGCAGATCACAGTGCGATGCAATGTAATCAAACAAGGAATCAACCAGTATCTTTTTATGCAAAATGTGAAAGTTAATTAGAACAGCAGTTTCAAAAGAATAAGTCATTAGGTCATTGACTCATGAGTAACTAAAAACAATTTTCATTTTACTCAATCGGGTTGCAGTGAAAAAACAATAGGGTTGATTAAATACGCATTTGTACAAATTTCCTTATTCACCTGGTAGATGATGCAACAACTGGTTGACTAACCCGTTGACTTAACTTCATGTATAAACCCTGCAAAAGGAAAAAAAAAAAAGCATACGTAGTACTCAGATATCTGCAACATAGACTATCAAGTCAAAATAAAATAAAATAAAATAAAGAATCTGATTGCTCAACAACGATTGCCGAAATTTGGAGAAAAAAGGCTGAAGTGTTTCATATTATTAGATAAGTAAGCATGCAAAGCTGCGTTAAGGTTGGCATGAATATGTGCAGGATAGAACTTTACATTTGTGGTGTGAATAGTGGCTCCAGTAGTCATGCTAATGTTCTGATCAGGAACCAGTTCAAAGTTCATATGCTGCAAGAAAACTGCAAGAGCAACTATGGCTTCCAGCAAAGCAAACTGATCGCCGACGCACTTTCTGGGTCCTCCGCTGAATGGAATGAATCTACAAATAACGATAGAGGTTAAGGTACATCCGGAAGCCAAAAGCAGTATTTTTATTGTTGAATCAGCTATGAACATTTAAAGTACACCTTCAGAAGCAACCAGAGAAAGAGCACACCTGAAATCAGTGTTCGTCTCATTGGGTACTGGTCATCTAAGTTGAATCTTTCAGGCACAAACTCATCTGCTCTTTCCCACACCTTTGGCCACAGAATCATAAGGTAGAATGAGTAAATAGAAAATAAGCGAGTGGCTTATTTTTACACAAGTTTTGGTTCAAAATTCTGAAATTTCAACTTGGTCCAAATTGAGTCAAATTGTTCGCGTTGACATCCCAGACAACAAAAATACATTATGTTTGATTGAAAACAAAGTAGAACAGATAAACTGTGTTTTAGTGCTGCCAGAAGCCTCCTCTCAAGTGCATATTACAAAATCATATATTGATAGTTGATTGATGAAATTATTCACGAATACCTGTGAGGACCGATGAATATTGTAAACTGAGATCATTATGTCTTGACCAGCATTAACCTTGTAGTTTCCAGGTAGCACATCCGGAACTTGTGCTCTCCTTAATAAAACCTGAATTTCAAAACATCAATATTATGGAGTGACAGGGCAATGCAAAATGAAGGAAATCACACATATCGTTGACCAAATACGAGAAAAAAGCTGATGCATCAACCTACAGGAGGATGTGGATATAAGCGCATTGACTCATTTATGCATCGCATCAAGTACTTTAACTCTATCACATCTTCATACGTAGGAAGTCTCCTAGCAGAACTCTATCAACTTCTTCTTGCGCTTTAATCAGAGAAAATGGATTCTGAAAGACGGTAATAGAAAATCACACTTAGGAAGAAAGGTCTCTGCTGAAATGCATCATGATGTAAATATGACACACATACAATCATAAATATCAGAAGTTCTAAGACTGATTATAAGCGCAAAACTCATCTCGAAGGGAATACAGAGTGTTAACATTAATCAAACTAGGGAAAGAAGCTTAAAGCTAATTGGATTAGGAAATTTTCTTTCAGTAAATGAAGAGGAAATAACCAAAAGCAAATATGTACCTTACTTAAAAGATAGATTGTCCATGTTAAGACAGAACCGGTTGTCTCATGGCCAGCAACTAACATCGACAGAAGGTCATCTCGTAATTGTGTACTTGAAACCTAGAACATCGGAAAAGTAACTTTAATTGTTAGAATTGAAAAAGCACGGACTAGGATCAATCAATTACTTGTGGAACCCCTAATTGTGGGATAAATGAGTTGAGCACAAGAGCAACCATTCAAATTGAGTAATGCAATTAAAAAAAAAAAAGTTCAAATTCCTTGATAAGAAAGATTCCCTTGTGCAGCCAAATTTGGTCCATTGGATTAGAAAGAGACAAATCTAATAGATCAAAGTCCTAGAAGTTTTAATGTTAACCATGCAAAACATAAAGTTCAAAAAAAAAAAAAAAAAAAAAAAACCACACAAAACATAATAATCACAACTCTTCTTGAAAGGGTGAACTGCTGAAGTATATATCTGGACATGGGTAGCATGCGCCTGATGCATACTCCAAGGAAACAGTAGAAACTTTCAATGTGGCAAAACTTCACGCACACGCTAAGAAATTCATAATCAAAAGCCTTGTAATTTTATTTTTTTTAGGGCAAATAGGGAGTAATATTTTGTACTAAAACTTAGGTCTAAAAGAATGCATGTAAAACTTATGAACAACCATACACACACATACCTTGTATTATGGTCTCAGTACTTGGACAATCCATAGTGCCAATCAATCAATCTACAAATTTATAGAGAAATTTTGACATTTTAACCAATCTAATTTCCCAATTGGTTGACATCATTTTTTTTTATATGGTTGATATCATTTTATTTCCTCCAACGGTCCAACCTAAAATTTTTTTTTACTCCAACTAAAATATTTAAAAAATAAAATTTAAAATAAAACTTGTCAAAGATAAAATTATAATGAACTATTAACAAGAGTTTTTTGGCATTCTAACAGTCATCTATCAAATTCCTAGGGTACTGTATTCTCAAGATGAGCACAATTCCTTTCTCGAAAAAAAAAGATGTGCACGATTCAGATTTTATTCGTTAATCATGAACATTGAACATTGGTTCTAATCTTAACAAAGAACAAATGGTAATTTATTCTGCAACAATAAGAAAATAGACCTAGACTCAATGCATTGGATCTAAACAGTGGTGTTGAACAAAGATACAAACCTCTTCTCTGCTAGCAAGCAAGAATCGAAGGATACTCGGATCTCTCTCATTGACATACTCCTCCTCATTAATTCGTTCACCCTCAGCCTCAACAATTTCTTTGCACTTACTAATAAGTTCTTCCACAGTTTTTCTGATAACTTCAACAGCCTTTTCTGCTTTTACCTGTCTTGGAATTATCTTGCACAAAGGTTTAATCTGCAACAAAATTAATTTAAACCAACACAGCGATTTAGTGCCTAATCAAGAGAGAGGAGAACAAAAGAGGATTAAGAATTGATGCAAGAACCTGCCTTCCAATAAGGTAAGAGGTCTGTCGAACGAGCTTCTGCTTCTTTTAATGCAGTGTAAACTGCTTCTATAACTGGACTATCCGCAGTCAATGAATCGAAATTATAATTGAACACCGACAAACCAATAACATCCAAAGTCAACTGGGAAAACTTAGCCTCCATGTTCACAGCAACACCATCTTCCGCATCTAGTTTAAGCTTCTCCACCAGCCTTTCTGCACACTTGCAGAATACTCTATCAACAATCACTGACAAATACTTCTTGTGGAGAGAAGGAACCACGGCTCTGCGTCTTGCCTATCATAAATAAGATTTTATGCTCAAAACAGAACTGTAAATCAACAAAAATAAGCGAATACATTTCAATATGTGACTTCCACATTCGCAGTAGGCACAATGACGTAATCAATTATGGTTGTGGATAAACAACAAGTTAACGCTAACAAAAAATGAACAGAAAAACACAAACAAATATGAATAATTTCATCAAAATATAAATTATGCTTGTCTCGACATATTTGAATCTGGCCAAAGTTTGGTGAATCAATTACAATCAAACATATTTCCACAATGTCACAAGAATTTTTTGAAAATACCCAAGAACACATAAATCCAATCCCCAATTCTAGGCATTACTTAATCTAGTAATTCCACTCACAAGAAACAACTTCTTGGAAAACATCTAAGAACCAAATATCACAAGAAACAATGTGCCCCTCTAAAACACAACAACAAAGCCTCAATCCTAAATTACTAGGGATCGACTATAGTCTATAGTCTATACGGATCAAACTCTTCCACTCCACTCGATTTAATGCAATTGATGGCATTCTATCAAGTTGGGAACACCCCAAAGTTTATATCAGTTTGATCCATTTCATAAAGAGTGAAACTCATTTTTTCTGCAGGTTAAGGCTTACTAAGCTGTTACTTAACTTTATAGGTACACGAGTGGTTAAATGGCAGTTTAGGCTAGGCAATGCCCTTGTTGGAGTAGGGAGCGTCACACCCAAAGTTCATATCAGTTTAATCCATTTCATAAAGAGAGCAGCAAATATTTTATGCTGGTTAGCAACCTATCCCAACCCCCATTAACAAAATGTCAATTTTCATTTAAAACCATAAACAACAAAATAGCTGCAATCTCAAATTAGTAGGGATCGGCTATATGGATCAAACTCTTCCAACGTGTTCGATTTAGTGCAATTGATGGTGAGCTTTCCAAACCATTTAAATCCCTCCTAAATTCCTAATTAATGCGTTCCAAGGTAACTTCAGTTTACCCCTACCTTTTCGAATTTTTCCACATAACTATAAATATTGCACTCAAAATAGCACCACAAGTCCAAGAGTGAGCAGACATTATTATCATTACCGTCCAAAGAGAGCCTTCAGCAATGGCAAACCCAGACCCAAACAAGAACTCAGACACCTCAGACACAAGCCCCTTCCCATACTTCACCCCATAACTCCTCAACACATGCTTCGCAATCGCCGGGGCGCTGACGACGACAAAGTCCCTCGGCCCCGCGGCGAGCCTGTAGATAGGTCCGTACTCATTCATCCACTTGAAGAGGGGGAGGAAAAGGGCGCCCCCCAGGAGGTCAGAGACGTCGTCCAGCTTGGCATTGGCAATGGGTATCCCTGAATTGTCTTCGGCGCCGATGCCGCTGGCGAGGGAGCGAGTGAGGGAGGTGAGCCAGTCTGGGCTGACCCATGATCCGTTGTTGTTGTTGTTGTTGTTGTTTAATTTGTTGTTGGGGTCTTTGTTTAGGGAGGATTTGATGGAGAGGAGGAGAGTGTGAGGTGGTGGTGGCGGTGGTCTTGGGGAGGTGGTGGAGATGGGTTTGGGGAAATTTGAGAGAGGGAGAGTGAGAGTGCCATGGAAGAAATGAGAGCCAAAGAGGGCTCTGATTCAACCTGCAAAGCAACTGTTCTACTTCACCTTCTATCTCATTAGCATTTGTGATTGATTGGTTGAGATGTTTGGCAAACGCTACAAGGGCCACCATATCACCTTTTTAAACACATTTTTATTAACCATCACCATCAGTAGGTAACCCACTTTGGGCACTTATCTAATCGGATGTTGTGCATTTCATCTTGAGATGCGCACACACACATCTCGATAGGTATGGTACAACATCTAACTAGGTTGATGCCTAATGTAACGACCCGATATCTTAAACACATGATTAGTGTTAATCCAAATATCAATTAATACGAGTTAGGCTCGTGGTTAGGCCCGGGTTGTCTCGATTAACGTGTGCGTGGAATTATGTGATGTATTGTGTTTGTTTGGTGTGTATTAATATGTATAAATGAATAATTGGACCAATGAGGGAATGCCTAATACCATGTGTGGGTCAAGGAGGACACACGTGAGACGTGGGATAACATTGAAGCCGAGTGTACTTGATGGCGTAAATTACATAATTATAGGCGTGAATATATATTTATATTGTGGTTATGTATATATAAATATATAGTAAAATGGAAAAATAATAAAATAATAGTAAATTTTCGGGCACAGAGTGATACGCGGGGTCACAAGTAACACGCGTTGGACATACGGTGGTGTGCACGGCTGAGGGTTCTCGTTGGCGCGCAAACCAAAATTTTAGGCTCGACATATCGATAAATATATATTTATATATAAATTAGAATATATAAATATATATAATAAAAATTAGAAAATGTGAAATTACCCATAAGGGCAGTGGGGTAAATAAGGAAATGAGATAGGTTTGAGGGTATTTTGATATTTTCCCCCAATCAACCGCCTTTTTCTTCAATAAGTTAAGAACGAGAAGGAGAGAGAGTGAGAATGAGAGCTCGAGATCGAGAGGAGAAGGAGAGGGCGACGGGAGAGCTCCGGATGGCGAGCTCGAGGTGAGTTGTTTCCGTGGTTGTTTCAGTTGTGTTGGTGTCGTTGTTGATGTTGTTGTTTGGTTGAGGTTGTTGTTGATTTAATGGAAGATGAGGAGCTCGGCCATGGCTTCCACCATGGCTGAGGTTGGAGATTCTTGGTCGATTTGGATTGGGTTGGGAGCCAATCCCAATCGAGAAAATGAAAAAAGAAAAGAACATAGCGTTCTGCTCTGTTCTCGCGAGGAAGAGGAACAGTGGGTCATAAATCGAGCCGAACCGGCCCGTTTCAGGCCCAAAACGAAAATGAAAAAAAAGGGAAAATTCTGGAAAAGTTCAGAAAAATTGGAAAAAATATGGAAAAATAGTATTTTGACCAAATAAATAGAAATTGAGGAATTTTTATTGAAAATGAGGAATTTGAAAGTTAGAGGAGACTTTATATCGGGGTTTTTGCCTCGAAAAATGTGAATTAGTCAAAATAGGTTAGAAATTAGATCCTGAGATTTCGGATTCGAATGAGACTAGTTTAGGAATGTTAATAAATGAATATTAGACATAAGTTGATAACAGTTGGTCTATTTTAGGTAATGGACCGATGTGGAAAGGTTTGAGGACTCCGGGGAGTCGTACAAGTCGGTAAAATATAGAAAGCTCAGGACGTGTAAGTGAGACTCATACATTTTATCAATTATGCAACATAAATTAGTATTATTAAAACACGTAGTGTTCAAAACTGGGAATGGGGCAATGTACCATGATTTGGTTTTGTTTTACTCCAGTTGTTTTGAAATGAAAAATGAATTTGGAAAGAGGTTTGACGGGACAGATCAGCCTGGGGTTTGGAATTGTGGTGGAGTTGCTAACTATCACCGCGCCCTCAGTGACTTGGGAATTATCCTGAACAGGGCTTTCCATTTGAGTTAACTGCTCATTAGTCATAAACCAATCAGATGAGCAGTGATTGTTTTAGTGATGATGAAGAGTGTGACTCTATGCTTTTATGAGTTGGTGACACATTGACAAGAACTGGTTAGATGCCCAGTGACTGGTTCTTGAAGAATATGAGAGGGCGACTCAATTTAAATACTGAGATTGAAAGTACAAATTATGGGTACATTGTAATAAACCAATGAACTTGCATATGTTATGTATTTATTATATTGATTCAAATGGTCCTTGAACACATACATTTGTGGCACGTTGTTATGTATTATCCCTTGAATATTAATTGATAATTGATGGTTAGC
Organism: Stephania japonica; assembly: GCA_039657345.1. Taxonomy (NCBI): domain Eukaryota; kingdom Viridiplantae; phylum Streptophyta; class Magnoliopsida; order Ranunculales; family Menispermaceae; genus Stephania; species Stephania japonica. The sequence continues at coordinate 42,058,015 of CM077560.1, read as the reverse complement.
ATGGGAGTTACTTACTAAGCATGTAGGAGCTCACCCACCTCAACATTTTCAGGTATGGATGTACACTAGGACTTGAAACTCAGGAAAGGAGAAGATCAGGAGTTTAGTATCTTCTCTACGGTGCAGTGAGTTTTCCTGTTATATATTACATTGCTTTATGATTTTGTAATAATCAGGGTAGGAATAAGAGCTCAATATCGATGGTCATGCCGGTATTGTATATCTTGTGATTTATCGAAAAAGTTTTAAATTTTTCGATGCGTTTGTTTTATTTTGTTATTTAATATCAAGATATACAGGTTGTTGTTAGGAATGAGTATAAGGCTACTGGCTCTAATTAGGTCCGATCTGATTTATCGGGGCTTAATTAGGGTTTCAGGCCAAATATTCTCTAATTGAGATAAGGGGATGTTACACCTAAAGTCGATGCCCAAAGTGGATTACTCTGACAGTTTTGAAGGAATAAGACCAAACATGCATATAACCAATTGCTTTGGTGTATTGATTCACTAATCTTGATTCTTTCAAAAAAAAAAAAAACATTCAGCTACCATACAAGTTGGTTTTATGAACTACAATATTAACAATGAAATAGTTTGACAACTAGTGACGGTTCCCATGACAAACGTCATAAACACATTAGTATACATATACACTACTTAACGAAAAATAAGACTTATGAAGTAAACACAAAACTTATACTTAAAAAATTATGAGTAATGCTATGGTGACTTACTATAAACATTCCTATTAGCACGCACTTGATTTTTTATTTTATTTATTTTTTTTAACAATTTTGTAGTTGTAGTGAGTGTCTGTAGTGGGTAACCTTAGTATTATCCTCCAGCACAAAATTGTAAAAAGAGTAAAAAAAATAAAAATCAAGGTACCTGCTCTTAGTGAGTGTTAATAGTGGGGTCACTTTAACATTTTTCAAAAATTATTTATCACCTATGAAAGTAAAACTTAATGCAAGTACCAACCTCGTAAACACAAATCCATGAACAGTTTTTGAGAATGATGCAGATGTAGAGAAGTAAGTGTTACTAATAGGGAATATGATGACCGCAATATGGATGAAGCTATTCATCCCATCAGATATCTTAATGGATCTTAAGTTTATTTGATAAATGAGGAATAAAAAGGTTATTAGAATTACAACTTATCAGGTTTTGAAAAAAAAAAGAATTACGACCTATCAAAAACAAATTTAGGCAAACATTTAAAGGATGTGGTGTAGTGGTAAAGAAAATTGTTAAATATAGTATATATTGTTAGTTTCCATATATTGATTAGCCTCCTATTCTTTAACCTATAATCAATCTTTGTGTTAAATATAGTATATATTGTTAGTTTCCATATATTGATTAGCCTCATATTCTCTAGCCTAGAATCAGTCTTTGTATATGGTTAGTTTCCAATTATCTAGCCTAGGATCATGCTACTGATTGATGTAATTGGTGTATATATTCTGAGTTCTGTTAATGAGAAAAGGGAGGAAGATATTCTTTCATGGTATCAGCAGTCTAGGGTTTCTTCCCCTCCCTTCCGCTTCTTCCTGCTTCCTCTTCCTACTTCCGCGCGCTTGCCTTGCCGATCCACGTCTCCCCTCTGTGTGTGTACGCCACCGCGTCCCTAAGCCGCGCCTCGGCGCCCTCTCTCGGCTCGCAGTGTGCCGTCTTCATCGGCCGCCGTCCCCGCGCGTGCCCGATCCGCCGCCGCGTCGTCCGGATCCGCGATCCCGCTCGACCGATCCGCGCTAGCCGCTCCGCCTCGTCGCCCTCTCTCGACTACGCTGTGCGCGCCCGCCACCACCCGCGTGCCCAGATCCGCGGCCCGCGTCGTCCGGATCCAGCGCTTGCCCAGACCCAGCGCCAGCCGCCTCTGGCCATCCCTCCCTCGCGTCTCTGGCCGTCCAAGGTCCGCCGCGTGCGTCCCCACGCCCTGACCTACCCGTGGCTATCACACCCTGCCTCGCGACCGCCACTGCAACAAATCTCTCTGGCGTGCTTCTTCTCGGGCGACGATGTCTCCATCCAAACACTTTCACCCAGCTTTTGCTATCTCTAACATTAGGAATCACATTCCTATTATTCTTGAGATGGAGAACGTATAATACTCAACATGGGCGGAGTTGTTTAAGGTCCATGCACGTTCGAACAGGGTCTTACATCACATCATCCCCTCTGATCAAAGCAAGGAGATGGGCTGCTGAGGGAGATGACGACATGTGGTCTACCCTTGATGCCACGGTCTTATCATGGATCTATGCCACGATTTCTAACGACTTTTTGCACACCATTCTTGAACCAGATGCTACAGCAATGGAAGCTTGGAATCGTCTGCGGGACATATTTCAAGACAATAAACATTCTCGTGTAGTCACTCTTGAACATGATTTCTCCACCACTAAGATGGAACACTTTCCCAATGCCTCGTCGTATTATCAACGGCTTAAGTCCCTGGTCGATCAATTGAAGAATGTTGGGACTCCGGTGTCCGACAATCGTCTTGTGCTCCAACTTGTCTCAGGTCTTACTGCTCCCTACCGTGGTGTGGGTACGATGATCCGACAAAGTAATCCCCTTCCTTCATTTTATCAAGCCCGTTCAATGCTGACTCTTGAAGAGTCCGGGTTAGCCAAGGAGGCAACTATGGCTTCTGACTCCGCCATGGTAGCTACATCAAATGAGGACGATGATTCTTCCTTTGTTCATTCTCATACGGGACAAGGAAGGGGCGACAACATTCGCGGAAACGAACAATCCGGGTCGAAAAATTCGGTGGCGCGGCAATGGGAGGGAGGCAAGCACAACAAGGGTGGCTCTGGTGGTCGGTTCGGCAAGGGCGGCTCGCAACGCCATCAGCAGCAGGCTTCGAATTGGGGGTGGTCTCCGTCTCCTTATTGGGGTTGGCCTCAATGGGCTGCTCCTCCTTGCCCCATGCCTACTCAAGGTTGGGCTCGCCCACCTGCTCCAAACCGTGGGCCTGGGGTATTGGGCCCTCGCCCCCACCAGGAAGCCTACCAGGCTTCTATGGCTCCATCTTTCAATGGGCAGTCTGGCTCTTATGCTCCTACGGACATTGCATCCGATATGCACACCATGGCTCTAAATCCACCCGATTCATCTTGGTATATGGACACCGGTGCGACATCACATATGACCTCCTCGAACGGTAATCTCTCGTCTTATTTTAATTTGAGCAATCATCATACTGGTATTATTGTCGGAAATGGTCATTCAATTCCTATTCGTGGTTATGGTCATACATGTTTGCCCACCCCTAATCATACATTGTCTTTGAATAATGTCCTTCATGTTCCCAAAATAATCAAAAATCTTATTTCTGTTCGGAAATTCACTACTGATAATTATGTATCTGTTGAATTTGATCCTTTTGGGTTTTCTGTGAAGGATTTTCAGACGGGGACGCCTATCCTGAGGTGTGATAGCCAGGGTGATCTTTATCCTCTCAACTCTATTTACAATCAAACTACTCCATCCACCTTTGCAGCCATCTCTTCCTCACTTTGGCATGATCGTTTGGGTCATCCGGGTGCTTCTATTTTCGATGCTCTTCGAGCCAATAAAAACATTGATTGTACTCGAAACTCTATTTCTAGTATTTGTCGTTCTTGTGTGTTTGGAAAACATATTAAGTTGCCTTTTATGTCTTCTCGTTCTAGTCCGTCTTTACCTTTTGATATAATTCAAAGTGATATTTGGATCTCTCCTATTCTGAGTTCTGCAGGGCATAGATATTACGTGCTATTATTAGATGATTTTTTGAATTATTTATGGACTTTTTGTAACGGCCGTTATTTATTAACGCCGTTATTATTTTAATTATTCAGATTAGAACGCCAAATTTCGATGACACGTGGAAGCTGTGGAGAGACTAGACCTGAGACTGACTTAGGTAACGGATTAATTTTTTATGGTTGTTGGTTCTGTGATGTATTTGATATCATTTATGTATAATTCATCACATGTGTGATTTACATTATTGTGTTCGGGCAAGGTTGAGAGCCGGGTGTGGTTCGTGGAATGTGCCTACGCGTGGATTCGACAAAGCAGAGTAGCCGAGCGAGGTTTCGGTGAAATAAATAATTTAATGTGACTAAGGTTGTTGGGTAAAATTTATGAAATTAGGAATATTACATAAGTACACTAAGGGTGGGACCGCCTCGGGTGCGTGTCTGACACGGGTGCCGAGTGGTCGTGAAACTAGTGTGATTTTAGTTATAAATTATGGGAATTTATTAAATAGATTTGATAATTATTATAAGCCAAATCAAATGAGAATTTTAAATCCTATAGTTAAGTTCGAATTAATTAGCATCGCTTGATGGTTCTCGAGATGCACATTTAAGGTGGATTGTGTCATGATAAGGTGTTCAACATGGGAGTGACACAGGGTGGTTTTGGATCACAGGATTTGTCCTCGAGATGTGTGCACACACTGATGAAAATCAAGTATATATATACATGTTGACGGTCAAAAATGGGTAGGAAAAGAGAGATTGAGAAATTTTAGAGAGAAAAGGAGAGAATCGTGAGGAAGAGGAAGAAGAAGAGATCAAAAGTTCGGATTAGAGGGAGTGATTGTGTCAATCCATAACAAGAATTAAGGTATGAAATCATTTTATCTTGGATTTTCATGAGAATTTGGGGTTATTGGATGATTTGGGTTTCAAATGAATTTAGGGGGATTAAATTCGTATTTTAGGTGGGATTTAGTATTCATGAGGTTTGTATGACATTGATGGTGAAATTAATCAAGTTTGAGAGAGATTTGATGAATTTTTATAAATGGGTTTAAAAATGGAAATTTTTAGTAAATTGTGGATTTTTGTGTTTGATTATGGTAATTGATGTTTAAATGGTGTAATTAAGGTGATTGAGGAGTTATGGAAAGATGGAAATTGCATTTATGGGTTTGTGAGTTGTTTGGAGTTCAAGATGTTAATTTGGAAATTTCTCGATACAATAGCAATTAGCGCGCTAATTGGAGAAATTAGCGCTAATCACGCCGATTGAAGACGATAATGAATAGTGATGAGATAAATTAGCGCGCTAATTTACCTCATTAGCGCTAATTGTCCACTGGAACTCAAAAATAAGGAAATGAATAAATGAGCCTAAATAACAATATAATCAAATTAATTGACCCTAACCCTCATAAATGAATCTCGTGAGTGTCCAAAACAAGAATTTCACTGGAATTGAGGAAAACCAGACTGGGGATATTTTTGGGGTTTTGAGCGCGGTTTGAGGTATGTAAAACCCAATTGAACACCACTATTGCATTTACTTGTTTGTTCTTTGAGCTTTAAATTCTTTGTTAATCTAAATCTATTATCGATGGAAACGGTGAAGTTTCGATGGGTTTCCTTCGGGTGTGTGGTCGCTTGGGAGAAATTGTGACTTAGGACACAAGCTTATGGGTCACGGGAGTAGAGTACGACCGGCCACCGGTTCTAAGTTCACTTCTTATGTAGCTGGTTCACACCCATTTGTTTCTGAGTGTTAATATTCATGCATGTTCCATTTGAGCAGTTGCCTGCGTTAATTCCTTGATTATTGCATGATTATTTAACATTGTTTATTGGTTTCCATTTATGTTCATAAATTAAATGCCTGGTGGTTTTCCTTGGGATTTTACTTACTGGACTCGTTATCTGGTTTTGTGATAACTGAGTGCAGATCCTGGTACCAGCAAGGGTAAGGAGGTTCTTGGCGATTACATCTGACTTATCATCGTCAAGACTTGCTAGTACGTGTGCTGGTATATATATATATTGTTTTGATATTTTGTAGTATTTTGGGATGGGGAAACCTATCATAACTGTACTTGTATATAACACTGTTTACTTAATCGCCTATATGCATGTACAGCCGGGTTTTCCACTATAGGATGGACAATGAAAACTAATATAACACATTTGTGATAATTCACAAGGCTTCCGCCGTTATGGATTTATAACATTAATTGTGAGACTATTAGATAATGGGATAGGATATGACGTGGCAGTTACTTCTGGTGCATGAGCTGGAGAAGTAATCAGTTAGACGGGCGACCCCGAAATCGGGGCCGCCACAGCTTGGTATCGTAGCAAGGTCTGTAGGGCCTTGAAGTAAATAAAGGAAATGAAAAAGAGCATAAACTTTAAACAAATTAGATGTGGAAACCCGATGAATTGCCTAGAACTTTTAGTTGTGAAGAAATAGAAACGGGTAGAGTAAGGATGTTATGTGATATATGTATTTGTTGTATATATACATACTATACGCATGCGTATATTGGGAACTCATTCGGATATGCAAATCGATGCACCACTATGGAGGAGCGAGACTCCTACTACCTCGCCTACTACACAAAGAGGTTGGAGAGACGAGTGATCATACTAGTAGAGAGGTAGCCGATCTACGAGCTATGATGCAGAGAGCGACGATCGCAGCTATTACAAAGAGACTCGTATGGCCGAGCCGATGGAGTATATACGGAGTTCACGAGTACCAAGACAGTAGCACCTATCGCGAGCTAGTTACACCTACTACACCGGCGGTGATTGCACCAAATGAGGACATACAGCAAATGGGATAGAGGCAATGATGAGAGGGCCGAGCCTATTGTGACGCCACCGAGACTACGGAGGTGACACCACCTACTACAGAGCACGTGTGAGGTTTCGACGCCGTAAGTAGGATGTCCGAGGCAAACAAGATGGTGAAAGATTTTATGAGATTCAACCCCACTTACTTCACCGGAGTCGCGATCCCGAGGTTGCTCGGGGTGGTCGATGACACATCGACGACTACACCAAATGTTAGAGGTACCCGAGGCGACCAGCGCGTATCTCGGGGTATTGTTTGAGAGGTCGCAATGCGGTATGGTGGACTACTTACACCGACACACATTCTACACCATCGACGCGGGCGTAGTTTCTGGCAGCTATTTCTCGATGAGTACATTCCTACCGAGGTGCAACAGGCCGAGAGAGCTCTCGTCATTGCGACAAGGAACCATGACAAGTGTCCCAAGACATGGATCGGTTCGTATACCTCATGATGTATGCCATGGATGTGGCAAACACGGAGAGACTTCGTATTTATTATTTCATCGAGGTCTGGATGAGAGGATTGGTGGGGTGATAGTCGCGACCGGTGCGAGACACTACAGTTGTTTATGATAGGGCATTGGCTCGCGAGACCTACCTACGACACCGGGTGAGCTTGGGGATAGGTCCGCCGTAGTTCGCATTCGGACTGTGAGGCCGGCGAAGAGACAACGGGATCGGGCTCGATCGGCAGAGACAAGATCGGGGGCGACGAGATAGGCGTCCGCGTGAGCAGAGAGAGGTGATGATAGATAGCGAGATGGTGTATGCTACTACATCGGCACCTACCGAGCAAGAACGACGACGCCTTCTCCGCTACAAAGACAAGATAGACATCGGGGTGACCGGACAGGGGTCGAGGGACCGGGGTCGTGGTCGAGATCCGATGACAGTATATCGGGAGGCGGAGACACGCAGATGTTTTAAGTGCGGTCACGAGAGACACTTACGATATGAGTGTAGAGCACCATCACCTCGACGAGATCGGATCCTGGACAGGGACAGGGTGCACGCGGTGGCACACCAGTATTCAAGCAGCCTACTAGACAGCAAACTAGTTGAGGGTACGTTATACATTCATAGTAGACTTATTCATGCTATGTTTGATTCTCGGTAGTACACTATCTTTTATCATCTTTGACTGCTTAGTGGGGGAGTTAGGGTTACACACACACACACACGGAGACCCATCTTATTCTCAAAGACGGCACGCGGGGGGATAAGATTTACCCTAACCGAATAGTTCGGATGTCATGATTGAGGTTTCCTGGACATCGCTTTACAAATGATCTACGAGTATTAGAGTACTTAGAGTTTGACGCACTATTTGGAATGGATTGGTCGTCACCTTACCATGCACCTGATAGATTGTTATGAGAAGAGGGTAGATTTTAGTATTCCGGTTTACCACGTAGTTTACTTTGATTGGGACTCACAGTCGGTGTTACCTATTACGAGGGGTAGATTAGCGACTACTCAGGAGATGGAGGAGTTTGCAAATATTGTTGAGCCCGAGATTAGAGCATCTACCAGGATCGAGGACATACCGGTAGTTAGAGATTTTGTTGACGTTTTTCCGATGACTTACCCGATTACCACCCCTGAGCGATAGAGTTTATTATAGAGTTGATACTGTGGACACAAATTATTTCTAGCGACCTTATCTGATGTCACCGATGGAGCAGAGGAGGTCGGGAAACAAGCTTAGAGGACTTGTTGGCGAAGGGATTTATTCATCCTAGTATGTCACCCCTGGGAGCACCTGTTATTTGTAAGGAAGAAGGATGGATCGATGAGGATGTGTATAGATTATCTAAGTTGAATCGTGACGATCAAAAATCGTTACCCACTTCCGAGAATTGATGATTTGTTTGATCAATTGAAGGGTGCGCATTTCTTCTCGAAGATTGATTTACGCTCAGGATATCATCGGCTATGATTCGAGAAGAGGACATTAAGAAGACGCTTTCAAGACGATACGATTGTTCGAGTTCACGGATTACCCTTTGGGTCGACGAATGCTCCAAATAGCTTTTCATGGACTTGATGCACGAGTGTTGAGACCTTACTTGGACAGATATGTGATAGTCTTCATTGACGATATTTTGATATACAATGGACTCGTGAGGATCATGAGAGTCATCTTCTGGTCAAGTCTTCGACGACGTTGAGGAGCATCGATCGTATGCTAAGTTTAGTAAGTGTGAATTTTGGTGAGAGAAGTGAAATTCTTGGGACATGTTATCGCTAGAATCAAGGCATCTCGGTTGAGGAGATAAGGTTAGAGCAAGTGATTGACCGGAAGAGACCAGAGATCGTTTTTGAGATACGGAGTTTCTTGGGCTTAAGCAGGTTATTACCGTCGCTTTGTACAGATTTCTCCATGATTGCGGCACCGATGACGAGGTTGACGAAGAAAGATGTTCCTTTTGAGTGGTCCAAGAGTGTGAGCAGCATTTTTAGAGTTGAAGAAGCGGTTGACTTCAAGACCACGTGTTGACATTACCCGAGGCGGGAAGAGTTTGATCGTTTACACCGATGCTTCAGTGGACTGGATCGGGATGTGTGCCGATGCAGGAGGACGACCAAATGGCGTACTTATCTAGGCGATTGAGACCACACGAGTGTAACTACCCCGTACATGATTTGGAGCTTGCAATGCTTGTGTTTGCGCTCAAGGCTTGGAGGCATTATCTCAGTACGGGGAGAAGTTTGTGCTTTACACCGACCATCGAGTTTACGTTACATTTTCACGCAGAGTGATCTTAATATGCGCAGAGAAAGATGGTTGGAGTTACCGAAAGATTATGATTTCACGATCGAGTATCATCCTGGGAAGGCAAATGTAGTGGCGATGCTCTAAGTAGATGCGAGTCGACAATGAGCAAAGATGCGACGTATGGGACTCGTTGGAGGCAAAGATCGCTGATGAGCATTTCGTACATTTCACTATGCACGGTGTTCGATTTGCGCCGATGAGGGTACCGACAATGTGTCACCGGAGCGGGTATCGGGGTGTCGAGGGTCGATGGGCTCTATGAGCGGTTCGGGTTTGGCACGGATCCCGAGTGCACCGATCAAGGCGAGACATCTCGACGGTGTTTACGCACCGAGGTCGAGGTCGATTGTGGGTACCACGGAGCCGAGATACGTGAAAGCATATTAGAGGATGCTCATCGATCGCGATACACGCTTCATCCGGGAGAACCAAAATGTACCATGATTTACTTGAGATTGTTTTGGTGGCGGGGATGAAGGTCGATGTCGGTGAGTATGTTCGAGGATGTCATATATGTCAAGAGTGAAGGCCGAGCATAGGCGACTGGAGGATTGTTGCAACCGTTACCCATTCCTCGTGGAAATGGGAACACATTACCATGGATTTTGTCGTGGATTACCGCAGACTACCAGGCGACATGATGCGATTTGGGTGGTGATCGACAGTTAACGAAATCTGCGCATTTCATACCGGGGCCATGAGATACACGTTTCCTCGCTTGAGCAACTGTTCGAGCAGAGATTATCGGGACGCATGGGGTACCGGTCTCTATAGTATCCGATCGAGATCCCAGTTCACTTCGAGATTTTGGGAGGCGATGCAGATCGCTTTGTACTAGATTGCGTCAAAGACGGCCTATCATCCGCAGCACAGACGCCCGGCCCCGAGAGATTGATACGATTTTGGAGGATATGCTTCGAGCTTGCATTTTACAATTTGAGGTTCATGGGAAGATTATTTACCTTTGTGTGAGTTTGCCTACAACAACAAACCTATCGTTAGTATCGGAATGCCACCATTTGAGGCACTCAGTATGGGAGGCCCCGCGATCACCAGCGTGTTGGGCGTGAGCCGAGGATACGCTATCGTGGGGCCGAGATAGTTGTTGATCACACAGAGAAGATTAGACAGATTCGGCAGAGGCTTCGAGCGGCACAGACAGATAGACAAAAGAAGTATGCGGATAGATACCATGAAAACCCGAGCTATGAGGTTGGCGATATGGTTTATCCGAAGGTTTCTCCTTGGAAGGGACAAGCAGAGGTTTGGGATTAAGGGGAACCGGCGCCGAGATTTGTTGGACCATATCGAGTTGCGAGAGAGAGTTGGCAGGTGTATGCGTATAGATTGGATTTACCATCTGAGCTAGCAGGGATTCATCCTACGTTTCACATTTCGATGTTGAGATTGGCTAGGACAGCCACGACCCATGGTTGACGTGCGACAGTTGAGATTCAACCCGACACGACTTACGAGGAGCGACCGATAGCTATATTAGATCGTAAGGTTCAAACTCTCGTGAATAGGGAAATAACTAAGGTTCTCGTACGGTGGATCACGGTGACGGAGGGACTTACCCGGGAGTTGGAGTCGACCATGCGGGATCGTTATCCTCGCCTATTCCACTCAGTAAGTCTTACACTAATTTAATTTTCTGGACGAAAATTCTTTTAGTTGGGAAGAATTGTAACGCCGTTATTTATTAACGCCGTTATTATTTTAATTATTCGATTAGAACGCCAAATTTCGATGACACGTGGAAGTCGTGGAGAGACTAGACTCGAGACCGACTTAGGTAACGGATTAATTTTTTATGGTTGTTGGTTCTCGTGATGTATTTGATATCATTTATGTATAATTCATCACATGTGTGATTTACATTATTGTGTTCTGGGCAAGGTTGAGAGCCGGGGTGTGGTTCGTGGAATGTGCCTACGCGTGGATTCGACAAAGGTAGGCCGAGCGTTGAGGTTTCGGGTGAAATAAATAATTTAATGTGACTAAGGTTGTTGGGTAAAATTTATGAAATTAGGAATATTACATAAGTACACTAAGGGTGGGACCGCCTCGGGTGCGTGTCGACACGGGGTGCCGAGTGGTCGAAACTAGTGTGATTTTAGTTATAAATTATGGGAATTTATTAAATAGATTTGATAATTATTATAAGCCAAATCAAATGAGAATTTTAAATCCTATAGTTAAGCTCAATTAATTAGCATCGCTTGGATGGTTCTCGAGATGCACATTTAAGGTGGATTGTGTCATGATAAGGTGTTCAACATGGGAGTGACACAGGGTGGTTTTGGATCACAGATTTGTCCTCGAGATGTGTGCACACACTGATGAAAATCAAGTATATATATACATGTTGACGGCCAAAAATGGGTAGGAAAAGAGAGATTGAGAAATTTTAGAGAGAAAAGGAGAGAATCGTGAGGAAGAGGAAGAAGAAGAGATCAAAAGCTGGATTAGAGGGAATGATTGTGTCAATCCATAACAAGAATTAAGGTATGAAATCATTTTATCTTGGATTTTCATGAGAATTTGGGGTTATTGGATGATTTGGGTTTCAAATGAATTTAGGGGGATTAAATTCTCGTATTTTAGGTGGGATTTAGTATTCATGAGGTTTGTATGACATTGATGGTGAAATTAATCAAGTTTGAGAGAGATTTGATGAATTTTTATAAATGGGTTTAAAAATGGAAATTTTTAGTAAATTGTGGATTTTTGTGTTTGATTATGGTAATTGATGTTTAAATGGTGTAATTAAGGTGATTGAGGAGTTATGGAAAGATGGAAATTGCATTTATGGGTTTGTGAGTTGTTTGGAGTTCAAGATGTTAATTTGGAAATTTCGACAATGCGAGCAATTAGCGCGCTAATTGGAGAAATTAGCGCGCTAATCACGCTGATTGAAGACGATAATGAATAGTGATGAGATAAATTAGCGCGCTAATTTACCTCATTAGCGCGCTAATTGTCCACTGAACTCAAAAAATAAGGAAATGAATAAATGAGCCTAAATAACAATATAATCAAATTAATTGACCCTAACCCTCATAAATGAATCTCGTGAGTGTCCAAAACAAGAATTTCACGGAATTGAGGAAAACCAGACGGGGATATTTTTGGGGTTTTGAGCGCGGTTTGAGGTATGTAAAACCCAATTGAACACCACTATTGCATTTACTTGTTTGTTCTTTGAGCTTTAAATTCTTTGTTAATCTAAATCTATTATTGATGGAAACGGTGAAGTTTCGATGGGTTTCCCTTCGGTGTGTGTGTCGCTGGGGAGAAATTGTGACTTAGGACACAATTTGGGGGTCATGGGAGTAGAGTACGACCGGCCACCGGTTCTAAGTTCACTTCTTATGTAGTCTGTTCACACCCATTTGTTTCGAGTGTTAATATTCATGCATGTTCCATTTGAGCAATTCATGCGTTAATTCCTTGATTATTGCATGATTATTTAACATTGTTTATTGGTTTCCATTTATGTTCATAAATTAAATGCCTGGTGGTTTTCCTTGGGATTTTACTTACTCGGACTCGTTATCCGGTTTTGTGATAACCGAGTGCGATCCCGGTACCAAGCAGGGGTAAGGAGGTTTTTGGCGATTACATCCGACTTATCATCGTCAAGACTTGCTAGTACGTGTGCTTGGTATATATATATATTGTTTTGATATTTTGTAGTATTTTGGGATGGGGAAACCTATCATAACCGTACTTGTATATAACACTGTTTACTTAATCGCCTATATGCATGTACAGCCGGGTTTTCCACTATAGGATGGACAATGAAAACTAATATAACACATTTGTGATAATTCACAAGGCTTCCGCCGTTATGGATTTATAACATTAATTGTGAGACTATTAGATAATGGGATAGGATATGACGTGGCAGTTACTTCTGGTGCATGAGCTGGAGAAGTAACTGTTAGCACGGGGCGACCCCGGAAATTGGGGCCGCCACACTTTTCCTTTGGGTCAAAAGTCGGAGGTTTATGACAAATTTTTGATTTTTCAAGCTCATATTTTTACCCAATTTGAACATAATATTAAAACTATGCAATGTGATAATGGGAGGGAATTTGATAATGGGCCATTTTTGAATTTCTGTAAGACAAATGGAATGTCTTTTCGTCTCTCTTGTCCTCACACCTCTTCTCAAAATGGGAAGGCCGAACGAAAAATTCGGTCTATCAATAATATCACTCGTACTCTACTTTCTCATGCATCATTTCCTCCTTCATTTTGGCATCATGCATTACAAATGACAACATACCTCCTTAATATTCTTCCGAGCAAGCTTTTGGGTAATACTTCTCCCATTCAAATACTATATCAACGGGTTCCTACATATTCTCATCTTCTAGTCTTTGGGTGTCTCATTATCCTCTTATTAACTATACTCACTAGAAGCTAGCATGGTATTTTTAAACCAAATCCAAAACCACCAAGCTTTACATATTCCTCTTCCTACGGTTTCAAGGTCTCCAAATTTTTACATCGTAATCCCTTTGCCTCGTGGGTGGCGGCTTTTCGTGACCGAATTGGAAAATGGCCATGGATGATGAATATAATGCTCTTATTACAAATAAGACGTGGGAATTGGTGCCCCGTCCACCTGATGTTAATGTTATTCGGTCTATGTAGATTTTTACTCATAAAGTTCATTCTAACGATGATTTTGAGAGGCACAAAGCCCGTCTTGTATATGATGGAAAAACTCAACAGGTTGGCATTGATTGTGGTGACACGTTTAGTCCGGTTGTGAAGCCGGCAACTATTCGTACCGTTCTTAGCATTTCTCTTTCTAAAGCATGGCCGATTCATCAGTTGGATGTCAAAAATGCCTTCCTTCATGGTACGCTTCAGGAGACAGTTTATATGCATCAACCATTGGGGTACAGGGATCATACCCGTCCAGATCATGTGTGTCTATTGCGTAAGTCCTTGTATGGACTTAAGCAAGCTCCCCGGGCTTGGTATAAGTGCTTTGCTGATTTTGTTACATCTATTGGTTTCACCAATAGTAGATGTGACAACTCTTTGTTCATTTACAACAAGGGATCAGATATGGCTTACATTTTATTATATGTTGATGATATCGTTCTTACTGCTTCTTCTCATGCTCTCCGGTGCTCCATTATGGACCTTCTTAGTTCTGAATTTGCTATGAAGGATCTTGGTGAATTGAATTATTTTTTGGGTATTGCGGTGACTCGACATAAGGGTGGTATGTTTCTTTCACAACGCAAATATGCCGAAGAAATAATTGAGCGCGCAGGAATGTCATCATGTAAACCGTCTGCTACTCCGGTTAACACTAAGCCTAAGGTTAGTGCTACTGCTAGTACTGTTTTTGATGATCCAACTCTGTATCAGAGTCTTGCAGGGGCTCTACAATATTTCACTTTCACCAGGCTGGATCTCTTATGCCGTCCAACAAGTTTGCCTCCATATGCATGATCCAAGGGTTGATCATATGTCTACTCTCAAACGGATTATTCGATATGTTCAGGGTACTTTGGATCATGGTCTTCATTTGTACCCATCGTCTTCTTCTACTCTGGTATCTTACATTGATGCAGATTGGGGTGGGTGCCCTGATACGAGAAGATCTACATCCGGGTATTGTGTGTTTCTGGGAGACAACTTGGTCTCATGATCTTCTAAACATCAACCCACATTGTCTCGTTCTAATGCCGAGGCCGAATATCGTGGGGTGGCCAATGTGGTTTTCGAATCATGTTGGCTCTGGAATCTTCTCTTAGAGTTACATTGTCCGATTAAAAAGGCCACTTTAGTATACTGTGACAATGTAAGTGCTATTTATTTGTCGGGTAATCCAGTTCAACATCAATGTACAAAGCATATTGAAATGGATATCCATTTTGTTCGAGAGAAGGTTGCACGCGGACAAGTCCGTGTTCTTCATGTGCCGTCCCGTTATCAAATTGCAGATATTTTTACCAAAGGTCTACCGTAAGTATTGTTTGAAGATTTTCGTAACAGTCTCAACATCTGTAAACCTTCCGTTTCGCCTGTGGGGGTGTGTTAAATATAGTATATATTGTTAGTATCCATATAATATATTCTCTAGTATATAAATATAGTTATATTGTTTCCATATATTGATTAGCCTCCTATTCTCTAGCCTAGAATCAGTCTTTGTATATGGTTAGTTTCCAATTATCTAGCCTAGGATCATGCTACTGATTGATGTAATTGGTGTATATATTCTGAGTTCTGTTAATAAGAAAAGAGAGGAAGATATTCTTTCAAAAATAACACTTTAACTTTAATTGAGGCAGTGATCACAGGTTCGATTCTTGACATCAACATTATATTTTTCTGATTTATCTTAGGTTTGGGGTTAGGGAGCCCGACTAGCTCCAATGGGATTAGTCGAACCAAAGTATGAAAGGGCTGGTTCAAACACCATGGTTAAAATAATAATAATAAAAAAAACAACAAAGGTATGTAGTCATTCAAAAAGTGGAGACACAAAGGGTAATCAAGAAAGAAAAAGTTAGGGTTCAGCATTTTTCCCTTCATTGTATGTTTAATGTTTAGTTAAGATTTGATTAAAATGGAAAAATATATAAACTAAATAATCTCAAACATTGGTTGTTTGTCAAATTTAAAGTTGTCTTAAAATTAAATTTCAAACTTTCATTTCATGTCTCAGCTGCTATCCAACAGTGACATTATTTGTGTAGTCAAAAGTTTTGATAAAATTTAGGTCCATTTTAAGTCAGCTACGAGAATTAAACTAAATCAGGTGTTGGATCTTAGTTTCACAAAAAATTTCACCCACACAGGTATAAATCTCCTCTCAAAATATAGCTAGATAAATTTGAGACAAGAAACAATGTTTAGAATGTTTAAGACTAAAATCTTTAGTTTGCATGGAATGAGGTGTTAGTTTTATGCTCCTATTTAGCATAAATCAATATAGACAAAATAAGCAATAACGTGTTAGACCAGATGAATCAACAATAACTTCAAAGTGTGTAGTAGTCTCACTTTCTTAAAAGAAACTTTTTCACTCTTATCTGCAAGAGTTCAACAAAATTCAATAGGATACGATGTAGTCTCAATTAGCACTTGCAGTCGTGATAATTGATCTAGAGCACTTGTATTTTTCTATATGCCTTTCTTGCTCCCAAGCCTCTCTTATTTATAGAGCTCTCTAGTCAAACAAGTTGGAGAAAAGAGTGGGATAGTGATAAACTGATCCACTTTAATTGAGTGGTCAATTGATAACTGCTTCACTTTAATTTTGTTGAATAGGTTTAGTAACTGCCCATTTACTGGGTCTATTAACTACCCACTTAATTACAACAAATCTGAAAATGGCAAAAAAGTGACCATGGTTAGATGTCCATGCCCACGCGATCATGTCTCGTGCCAATTGTTAAGTGTGCCTATAAAAGCACCATAAGCATGTGATTATTTGAGCATAGCTCTAGTGGAGCTTCTATTTACCACTTAAACAAGTAAAAGAATATATATACTCTTTAAGTGTGAACTTTCTAACCAATGTGAGACTAAACATTTATTCTGAAAATGTCTAATGTAGCACTACTGTATGATGAGGATTTATTTAGTTCTTGGCTTCCAAATAATGTATCTTAATGTTAATTATACACAATTGGCTTTGCATGAATACAAAGTCAGCATGTCTTGTGCATTTGGAGAAGTCCATAGCAAAACTCTCGTGAGCATTGCGTGGCCGTTTTACACATTGTCATTGCAACATCACGGGTGGTTCATATTAGTTTAAGGTATCATTTTTTAAGGGTTTGACTTTTAGATCCTGATTTTAATTCTGATACCTGGTTGGATTATAAATCTCTTAACTGTAGTGTATCGAGATTCACACATTCAGAGGTAAAGAGCTAGAAAATCAAGTGAACGGCGAACTTTTAAGTATAAGGGGTGCCCTCTTTGGATTTGCCAGTACACATATATTGTTTTTAGTGATTACTAATTGATTGTTTCAAGTTCTCACCCGATATTTGAAGTCAGTAACTAGCTTGTCGATACTAATGATGTGCCGCGAATCATCAAATGGTGTTCTGTTAAATATATAAATATTCTGCTAAGTGTAATTCATTTTCATCACATGTTTCCTGATTTCCAAATTCCTAATATCAATTAATATTACAAAGGGGCTTACAGTAAACTTTGATAAAATAATAAAATAAAATCAAAGAATCATATATCATCCATATTTTTTTCATCTTTCACTCAATTTGACAATTTTCCTTTTTAAATCAATTTCATAGATATTGATATATCTTTCTATCCTTTATTAGATTTTCTTTCTTTTTTTAATTTTTTAACAATTACGATTTTCCATGTGAAATACATTCCTATTTATAGATAACAAAGTCTAGCTATCAACTTTCATATATCCAAAAAAATAAGTCTTCCATTACTTCTTTATATTTTGTCATATTCAAGAACTTTTTTTCTTTTTAATCTTTTTTATATCAATTACTGGTAAAAAAGATTTTGTTAGATTGATAAGCCACTTTCATTCTTCGTATTTATATATTGTTTTGTTTCTTATATTAGAACTTAATTGTTTTATATTCCTTTAAAAACTCATAATTTTTTTTTGAATAATAAAAGTATATTCTCATACTTGAATTAATTCTCGCGAGCGGAGTGAGTGGGTTCGTTCGTGCGAAACACGTTTGTCAACTAGTATATATATATATATATAAACAATGGAACCCAAATATATACCTATGCCATGAGAACATCTGATAATGTGTTATGCATTAAATGCTTCGTGCATTTATGTCACCTCGATTAATGTACTGGATTATATAATCTAATGGTTGTAAATAGTGTACCCATGGCATGGGTATATATTTGGTTCCCATGATAGAAGTGCTCATATATATTTATGTGATGGTTTTGTTGGCTGTCTTTTGATCAGAATCATCGAATCATCCAATATTGATCTATACAGATCTTCCTTAGGTTTTAAATATGTGATACATCATATTAATTGCAAATCAATTGCCTGGCCATTTTTTGTTTCCTTTTTAGTTAACTTAGTTTCCTAGATTCTAGGAAACTTTTCTCCTTGGAATCACAAGTTGAAATGTATTCTACAAAAGAGCCAAAGTCAGTATCCTTGTAACGCCTCGGATTCGCTTCATTTACGAGCTTGGGAGAGGGTCGAACCAAGGCGTCGAAGGGCAGGCTATGCAGTGAAGCGACTGATACTCTCAAATTGGAGGGGTTGACAAGTACCCTGTGCAACACACTCTTATATCTCCCATTGCTAAATATCTGCCATCAATACAAACTAATACACATCAATAAACCAAACTAGCATTGTTAGGATTTAATGAAACCAATGGAGGATAGCTAGGAATAATAGTTAGTTGGTTTACAAACCTCAAGATGGTCTCCAACATTGACGACGAAGGAGTTCGAAAGAGGTTTGACAGTAATCCACTTGCCCTCATGCAGTACTTGGAGGCCTTCAGCTTCATCTTGAAGCAGAATAGTAAGAAAGCCATAGTCGGAATGCGATGGCATACCGAGAGTTAGATCCGGTTCTGGGCATTGAGGGTAGCAGTTGAGAACCATGACCTGGCTTCCGCTTTCGAATTGTTTTAAAATGCGCTCTCCATCGTCATCTTCACATGTCGACGATGACGCCAATCCTAGGCTCTCTAGGACAGCTCTTATGATAATTAGAAACAAAAATTTAATTTGTTTAGAATACAGTGCAGCCACTTGCCTGTTTAAATTAATCAAAATCTTGTGGTTAGTATTAATATGTGGAGATGCATATCCATGAAGAGCAGTTTATTAATTAGGAGCTAATTAAATAAAGATCACTCATAAGTTGACTTAGTGATTTTCACCTCAGTTTCACAGGGGAAGAAGGCCAAAATGGAAGCATCTTTGATAAGGGATGACAATTGAGCTTCAAAAGGTCTCTCCAACAGAATGTTTTATCGGAGTTTTGGCTGAAACTGGTGCCATACCGAACTGGCGCATGAAGGTCTAGCGACATGTACTTTTCCCTCTCTTCGAATGGCAGTTCGAAAAATTGTTTCGCCACATCTATCATGTTTTTTAAATCATCATGAGGAATACCATGATTTATAACCTGCACCATCAAGAAGTCCACATTGGACCTACTAGTTGAATATGTAAATTCTATGAAGCTTGAAAATGAATTTTTTGTAATGTAACTAACCTGAAAGAAACCATATTCTTCACAAGCTTTTGAGAGTGATTTAAGAACTTGGAACCTCTTAGAACCTTGTAATTCAGCAAAATCAATGACGGGCAATTCAAGTCCAACACATTCGGCGGTCTGGTCTTTTCCTAGCGTGTTACGAAGCCGATCTTCAATTGGGAAGATATACTTGTTAGGAATTTTTGTGATGCCAGTTTCGCATAGATGTAGCACTCCCTTGTGGTATTGACTCTCTAAAGAGTTCGCTTCTCTCTTGGTCTCATAAGCTAACCCCATCTCTGTAGAGTACGTAAATAAATGTTAACCGCAGGCAGACACAGTAAAATGCTCTAAAGTGTGTGACGCGATTTATAGCACAAGTAAAACTCATGAATGAAATTTAACAAATAAAACAAGAATTCAAGAAATGTCAGCTCTGCCTTGGTCAGAAATTTACACTTGAGACTTAACAAAGACTGCTTAGTGCAAACCTTCCTACCTTATGTTGAGAAGACTAAAAGAAAAAGATTTAGAGACCAAAAGCAATTTAAGATGAAGAGAACACATAAATAAGGAGCAGTATATATAGAAAAATCTCAAGATTACAACAGTAGCTAGTTTTCGAAAACCGTCTTCGGCCATGGGTTATATGAAAACCATTGACTATGAACTACTGCTGGTTTATTAGTAAGGCAAATTAACTTGTTTAAGTATTGTTATCATCAGAAGAGTACAGCAAAGAACTTGTCTTTCTCTCAAGGGCTATTCTCCTCATACATAGCACTGTCCCCATCTCCATGTCTTTACCAATATTGGGCTTTATGTGAGCGTTATAGCTAAAATAAGTAGAGATATACTTGGTTGACTTGGATATATTATTCACTAAATACCATCTCATGCCTCGTTCTTGATTGCTTATAAAATACTGGTCATATGATTTGTACAGTCTTCTTTAATCACGTTTTAGTTAAGTGCTTATTGCTAAGAAGACATTGGTATGGCTGCGCCCATCCCTGTTGATCAAGTCCAAATTAACCGCGTCAAATCACTTAATTAAAGCCTTAATTACCAATTCCATGGTTATAACTGCTGAGAAGATTAAGTAGATATAATCAATATAGGTCAAATTTGCCACTTATATTGTATATCTAAATTCTAAAGTAATATAAATTTGGAAACATGAAATGTTCACTAGAATTATAATCATGAATTGTATAGTAGTGCTACTGCTAGGATTAATTAAGGTTGAATCTGGAGAATTGGAAGGAGGAGACCTATCAGCGTAATTGGAAAAGAAGAAGCTATATAGCCTACAATGCAAGGCCAAAAGAAAAGTCTAGTCAAGCACAGCTAATTAGACTACATTAATTGCCAAGGTTAAGGACGTGGTTAATTATGATGTAGAGTTTAAGCTGTGAAATACATCAAATGAACATATTGGAGAAAACTTTACCATGGAATTGTTTAAGAGATCTTTTCTCTTCTTGTACTAATAATATTTGCACTAGCTAGGTCAACTCTCCGGTGTGAAGCAACGCCAACGGGATAAGCTCATAGTTCGGAATGAGGCAAATGTTGTCGGTTTAAATTATAGAAGTTAATTTAGCTACATTAAATTCCCTAGTTTCTCCTAGATTATAAGGTTGTGCCACCCGACTAATTTTTATAGGATTAGTAAAACTTAAATAAGGAGGGGCTAAGTAAGGAGAGGCTAAAAGTGATTGAGACACCCACATATATATATCCAAGAAAAAATGTAGAGTCCGACTAAGTGCACCCTATTTTATTTTAGTTCTAAGTGCACCCCACTTTTTATCAAAATACCCTTTCATCCGAACTGAATCACTCAACTCTAAAACCTTGGTCGAGATATCTATTTTAGGTTCGGCGACATGTAGCCGAGACTTATCCACTATGCTCGGTGTTGTCCAACCGAACTTCTATGATGAGATTTAGTTGACAACTGTCGACTTAAAGGTTTGGCAAGCTATGACTGACTCTCTAACTAGAGGTTCGGTGGGCTCCGACCGAATCTCCAATAATAGATTCAGACCTTCAAGGCCGAACCCTTTGATGATACCTACAAATCACAAAGAAGAGAGTGTATCGAGTGCACTTAAAAATTGTAGTGGGGTGCACTAATTACAGTGAGGGGCATAAATCACAGTGAGGGGTATAAGAGTCATTTTTTAATAGAATTAATTTTTTTTTAAATTTGACTTTTTTGAGGTGCACTTAGCCCGACTCAAAATGTGTGACGTCTACATCAATTTTGCTCTTCCAATATGAAATATGTCATCCTCCATGGGATATTTATAATTAAAATAGAAGAAAGGGGTTTGGTACAATGAACTTGATAATCAACATGAATTATTGCTTAATGAACCAATCAAAAGACATGCTTTGCTTGGATACATCTTTGGGCCAATGGGACCCTTAGTAAAAAAAATATGCACCTTTCCATCACCTTTCCATTGCTGTGAAGCATTATTTTTATTTATTTATTTATTTGTCAAGGCTGTGAAGCATTGTTAGCCTATGAATCCTATTTGTGTTGTATTAATATGAAAAAAAAAATGTCTGTTTGAAAATAACATGAAAAAAATCATTAAGTAATCTACATATGCTTTTGGGCTACGACTGAGAAAGCAAAGTGATAATCTAGGGTCTATTTTAACTTTCCTCACTTCAGATATTCATGTACCTGTAACAAGTCTTCCCCCAATGGGAGATTTTGTATAGCTATGTTAAAGGTGTTTTTTAAATTAACCGATTTTTGTAACAATATAACACACAATTATTGTTATTAAAAATTGGTTAGAATTTTATTTTTTGTGTTATAACCTTAGTTAAGTAATTTTATTTTATTTTATTTTATTTTGAGGAAAAGAGTTATATATTTCTAGTTATCAAAATTATACAGAATGATTCCCTACTCCAACCCTGATCTTTAAAAGCTTATTTCATCAATCAATCAAAATCATACCTAATTAGTGAAGCTTAAGCAACCACATGCTCAAATGCTGAATGATCACTAGTGACTAGTTCATGAGTTTATTAACTTTATATGCATTTTATTCATGTAGATGGTTTGCACTCTACTTGATACACAAATTATTAAAACCAATGGTCAGTTTGTTTTGCTTGATTGGCCCTATATATAGTATATACATGTGGAGACAGCCCGCGAAGTGTACGATGAAGTGCTGATCAAACCAACTGTTTTCCTATGTTGCCAAACCATCTCTGGTGAAAAGGACGAGGCGTCACGGCTAAAAAGACAAAATTTAAGAAGGTCGTGGGATTGACCCAGCTATTCTCCTGTGTAACACCTGCTTCACAATAAATTAAGTACTATGAAACATGAATGATATATACATTTACCAACTACGTTACAATAGGTAAGAAAGGATCTACCGTTTGAGATCTTTTGGGGGTTCTTCTCAGCCATGATAGTAAACAACTCCAGCAGTGAAAAAGCAGGAGAACCAACTAATGATGTAAATGAAAATCAAAGACTCAGAAATTGTACTTAAGATTCCAACCTTGTGAAGCAAACCTGGGATTATACGGAAGATCCGGACGAGCAATGCAATGATTGCTATCAGATTGTACTCTCCACTGTAATAGTAAGTTCCGAAAGGATTTTTCGAGTACAAAGCATTCACATCCAACTTTGTCCGCCGAAGAAAGAAAGTAATCTACGACGAATATGGCTACCACTGGGTCTACTAATGCAGAGATACTAACAGGCCAAGCGTAGATGAAGCTATCACTTGACTAATGCACAAATCACTCCCGTAATTATGTTATGCACAAATCACTTCTATAATTATGTCACTTTATTTAGATATTTCCAATGTGGGATTATATATTCCAACAACTTGAAAATCCTCCAAGACTGAAAAACAATGCTCACTAGTGCAACCAACAGAGTTGCCCTGCTGAAGTTCAACTTAGCAGGACAAAGATTGATGAGTACATTCGTTGGAGCAACGGCGTTACAACCAACATTTGTTCTGATAATAGCAAGAGCGATTTTAGGGATGCCAATGACCATCGAAAGAGTGCCTCCAATTTCCCCTAGGAGTTGAACTGGATTGGAGATGACACGGCCGAATATAACCTTTGTCGAAGAAGTGATTACTACTCCAATGAATGTGAATATCCCCATGTAGAGAGGAAAAAACAAGTACCAAAATTCATATGTAGACAAGTGAGAAGACAAGAAGAGAATGTTACCAAAGCCACCAGCTTTGACATACGCCCAGGCAAGAAGCCAAGAAATTAGTATCATTAGAATTGGCGCCGAGAACTTTTCAAGCTTTCGAATTCCTTCAATTCCCCTCCATACAAGTGGTAATTCGACTCCTGATAAGTGTTCATTTAGGCATTAATTAGTATATGTTATTAGGTGTAATTGGACTATATTTATTATATTTTATGGTGATAAATGCATATTTTAGGAAATTAGTGATTTATTGGAATAATATGAGAATATATATCTAATTATATTGAATTCTCGTTTTTAGGAGAAACGGAGTGCACGGTTAGATCCGGAGCGAAAAAATACTCAAAATAGAGTATACACTTGTAGAAATCGGACACCGGAGGAGTTGTTTTGGGCATACACAAGAGAGGAAAAAATATAATTTGAAAATGCCACGTGGCAGCGTCCCATTGGAAAGCCCACGTCACACGCAGCCGCCCAACCAATCGCGAGACACCACGTCATCAGCTTGCACGTGCAGCGCGCCACGCAGGCACACAACTCAGCGCCTCGCTCAAGACCGCCCGATCTGCCTCGAGATTCGCGTCAACCGCACTCCCAGATTTTCGGTGATAATCGCGCGCCACGCCTGAGCCACATCACCGCCACGTGTCACGCTCTGGTTCGTCCAGCACAGCCTCGTCAGCAACTCCAGCGAACCAGAAGACGCCGCGTCAGCGCCACCTCATCGCAGCGTCAGCAACTCCAGCACGTCACAGCCAATCAGAGCGCGCCACGTCAGCCATTCGCGTCAGTTCCTCCAATCAACGCCCGCCACGTCAGTGACACCAGTTTTTCAACCAATCACATGCTGCCACGTGTCCTGAACGCCAAAAATTATTAAAAATAGTTTCTCTCACCTCTAGGGACTGAAATTTAAGAGTATTAATTAGGGTTTTTGACAGGGAGTCGAGGGGAAGAGGTGTTCCTTCATTTTTCTTCTATTTCTTAGTATTTCTCCCATCTTCTTCTACACTATGACCCACTAATTTCATTAGTCCGAACCGTCGGTGGATCAAATCACTCTTTTTGGCATAAAACATATGTGAGATCTATTTATTTATTTATTTATTTGTTTTTCATAAGTAATTTATTTTCTTTGGTATTATTTTAACAATTGGAGTTAAACACTAGTTTAAACTTCAATTCATATGCCAGTGAGTCGTAAGCACCCATGTTTGTGCAATAAGACCACACTAGTGACAATTGACCGTACCAATTGATTAGAACCTTTTGGGACCGATCAAATACCTTAGGGATCTAGGCTAAATCGGGAGCACTAGCGATTCGGTTGTCTAGGTGTAGTGCCTTCACTAATCGATGTAATGCGATCAATGCGTTAAATGCTGGAGCACTAGCGATCGGGTTGCGTAATTGGTCGGGAAAGTAGTCAACGGTCGTACCTTGGCTACCGACATCGAAGTGCGAAGACCGCGTACATTACATTAGGGTCTATAACTACACTAAATTACTGTGATTTGCATGCTTTAATTAAATTGAGGACTGTATTTAAAATTATGTCAAATTGAAGAGATTTGTGAAACTGATAGTTTGGATTGCTCTTTTCCATTTTGATTAATTTATTTATATACTATCTTAATTATTATTTTTAGTAAAATTAGAGATATTTTCTTAAACATTAGAGGTTAGTTTTAAGTTAATAACCTAAGTTAGAAACTTGGTCTTCGTGGTTCGACCCCGTACTTGCCACTACTGCAGTTCTTGTAGTTGTTGGTAATCTAATCGGGATATAAATTTATTTTGACGCGCTCGACACGCATCAACTCCCAAGAAAGCAAGGAAACAAGTGAACTCAAGCGGGGAGGTACCGAGCCGTGTGAGAGGATCGGCAAAGGATGTTTGTTTCATTGAAGAAGGTAGGAGAAGGAAGACGGCCTGATCGGCTATCCAATTATCGATGCCATACCAGCAATATTATCATTCAAAGTATAATTAAAGTTTAGTGAGTAAGTGGGAATGAGTCCACATTAGAGTCATATTTAATAGGGAGTTATTAAATAGTTATTTAATGGGTAGTTACTAGTTAGTGAAGTGGGTGTATGTATGTAGTAGTGTGAATGGATCATGTTGATCAAGTCCATATATGTGTAGCATTGTCTATTAATATGTGTGATGGGTGTAGACATTAATCTATCAAGGAAGCAATGTAATCCATCAAAGAATTGTCAGTCCACACTTGCTTTTTTTTTTTTTTTTTTTTTTTTTTTTAATTTCTTAAAAATCAAAAAATTGTCAGTCCATATATGTGTAGCATTGTCAGTTCACACTTGCTTTTTTTAATTTCTAAATATGTGTGATGGGTGTGAAGACCATTGATGAGCCCTGTATCTGGTTCCAAGTCTTTGAGTTCTGATGTTGATGATTGCTCATGTCTTGAAGGGCACCTGGTGAAGAGAATACCATAATTAGAGTGAAACTTTGGTGTCAAAAAGTTTGGAGAGGTTGAATATGTTTTGGTTTTGGTGGTAGAGACTAGAGAGGCAGATAATGAAAAATCTCACACTATTGAATGCATCATCAAAAGGAACGTTTTAGCTATCAAACAAGGTGTGGCCACAAGTTTTTATTTAATATTTAATATTTGGCATCAATAATTGAACCATAGAATTGTGTGGCCACAAGTTTTTATTTTTTTATTTTTTATTAAGCATCCCTTGTCAGTATTTTTATTTTTATTTTTTCACTTTTTTTCCGGCATCTTCTTTATGTTGAATATAGAAGAGGGGGGTTAATTCTTTATAAGATGAGAAACTTACTTTATATTAATAAAGAGAATTTACATGACAAAGAAGCAAAATATGAAGGTAAAAGAGAGAAAAAATTTCCCCATAGCTGTAATCCATATATGTACATCCGAAACTCAATTTCCTTTCTCTTCGTGTTTTAAAAAATACATCTATTTCTTTTACAATCATAATATTTTCTTCTTTTACGACCAAAACTGGTGAGAACTGCTGGTTCTCCATCTTCTTTGTATCGATTTGCATATACAAGTATTGTTTTTTTTTTTTTTTGTGTGCGTTATATACAAGTATTGTTTACTAAAAGAAAATACATCTATTTCTTTCTAACCAAATCCACCAAAACACTCTAAAAACCCAACTACATTCCATGCAATTTTCAAGATATTTGAGCTATTCCTTACCCTGCTAAGTAACATTTCCTACTCCTAATGCCATTGTTGGATCCGTCAATACAAAATCATGATAAATTCCTTCCGAAAAATTTGCTTCGCAAACCTACAAGGATGAGCTAGTGTCCCTCATTTCATTTTCCTTGACAGAGAAAAGGTGATTAATTAATTAAAACCTTTGGTGATTCTTATTTCTCTTAATTGTTTTCTTGTTGTTTGATCATTCAATTTGATTTCAGATATAGATCAAGTGATAGTAAGTTGTTTTCTAGTGTCAATAATTGCTTTCAAGCCCTATGTTAGAACAATGCCACAGGCCCACAGTACACTGTCCCTCTTAATAACCACAAAACATTAAAGAGCCAATTAACAAAAATAAAGTGAGAAGACTTGGTAATAGTTTTGATAATATTTTGTTAGAAACTTTTGAACATAACAAGCAAATCAGTCACAATTAACATTTCATGTCCAAACAGGTCTTCTTCAAAGAAAAACTGAAACTCAGGTACAATAATTGATCAAATTATGGTAAAGCAGGTAAGAAAGGATCTACAGTTTGAGATTCTCATGGGGTTCTTCGGCCATGATAGGATCCAGAAAACAACTCTAGCAGTGAAAAAGCAAGTGAACCAACCAATGTTGTAAATAAAGATCAAAGACTCATAGATTGAAGTTAAGGTGCCACCTTGAGAAGCAAACCTGGGATCACAGGGAAGACACCAACGATCAATGCAGCAAGCCAGCAACGGCTATCAGGTTGTACCGTCCACTGTAATAGTAAGTTCCGAGAGGATTTTTTGAGTACAAAGCATTCGCATCCAGCTTAGTTCGCTGAAGAAGGTAGTAGTCAACGATGAAGATTCCGACAACCGGACCTACTAGTGCAGAGATGCCAACAAACCAAATGGAGATGAAGCTATCAATTATTCCAAGGCTGAGAAGCAATGCTCACCAGTGCAACTACCAGAGTTGCCCTGCTGAAGTTCAACTTAGCAGGACAAAGATTGATGAGTACATAGGTCGGGGCGAAAATGTTAATACCAACGTTGGTGGATTGGAGATGACACGGCCAATTATGACCTCTGTGGAAGAAGTGACTGCTACTCCAATGAATGAGAATATCCCCATGTAGAGAGGAAGCCCGGCGTGGCCAATGATCTGAGCCTTTTGGCTCTTGGCATGGCAAGTGAAATCCGATGCACTTATCACGGTCCAAGAGCCGATACTTGCAATGACTCTTAAATAATTAAGGTTTGATTTTCGCACTTAGCACTTTGCAAGGCACGTGCGCATGTGCGTGGGCAGCTAACCATTGTCACAATTTTTTGCCATTTTCGAATATGATGTAAGTAGGTTGTTAATAGACCCAGTATATGGACAGTAAATAAAGTCATGCAACAAGAGAAAGTGGAGCAGTTATTAATTGACCACTCAATTAATAGCTGCCCACTATCCCACTCTTTTTTTCAATTAGTTTGACTGCAGCTCTATAAAAGATAGGCTTGGGAGCAAGAAAAAGACACAGGAAAAATACAGCAAGTGCTCTAGATCAATTATCACTACTGCAAGTGCTAATTGAGTCTTCATCATATCCTAGTGGATTTTGCTGAACTCTTGCAGGCAAGAGTGCAAAAGTTTCCTTTAATAAAGTGGCACTGCTACACACTTTAAAGTCATTGCTCGTTCTTTGGTCTAACATGCCAAAGGCGGCTCGCGCAAACACTGGGAAGGATATGTCATACTTGGTGCCTGGGTGGCCCAA
Source organism: Stephania japonica (assembly GCA_039657345.1). Lineage (NCBI taxonomy): Eukaryota > Viridiplantae > Streptophyta > Magnoliopsida > Ranunculales > Menispermaceae > Stephania > Stephania japonica. Next base: position 42,029,197 of record CM077560.1, on the reverse strand, counting down.
GAGAATCAAGAAGATTGAAACAACGGTGTTGGCTACAATTGTGGTCATCACTCCATGCCACCAGGACATGCCCCAGTCTACTAACCCACCAGCGAGATAGTACACCGGCACATTGGTGATAACGCCGACCCAAAAACATGCCAAGTCGCAGCCCGAGAATGTCCTGTGTTGTGGCTTTATTGGACTATGATCTCCATTGACGATCCCTGCATCTGATTCCAACTCTTTGAACTTTGAAGTTGATTGCTTATGTTCCATTGAAGGACACCTGATGAATGACTGATTTATCATGCAATGATTGAGAGAGGTGAAATCATACGAGCTTATATACAATTAGAATGATTTTTGGGAACAGGTTGAGTATGGTGTGCTTGACTTTTGTGGTTGAGACAGATAATAAGTTCTTGTCACAATGATTAATATCATCAAAAGATACTAATTTCTTTGCAATGAAACTTGGGAGATACTTAGAATATTACATCACTTATTGGCCTCCCACAATAATTGAAATATGACATCACTTATTGGCCTCCCACAATAATTGAATGTGTTAAAAATGTCTTTAATTAAATTTTTTGAATAATTGTGTATGTTATGGCTCTATAAATAGAGCAGTACTATTAATGAAATGAATGTTCTTCCGTGCTCCTCTAGGCTCCTCTTTCACATTCTTCATCAATACAACAACAGAATGTAAGAAAAGGAAATGGTCATATACTATAATTAAGATTCAAAAGGGATTTTATATTCAAGAACTAATAGACTAAAAGAAGTTTGATACTGAGAAGCTATTTGTTCATGTGGAAGTTTTTGATCAAGACAAAAAATAACAAGGAAAAAGGAGATTAAGTGGTTCGGTAAGTATGCCTACTTACGCGGTAGAAAACTATATAAAAACTTTGCTATAGAAGATTTCTACGCAGAGAAATGAACCCAAAGACTCAAGTAAAAGCATGCTACCAAAGGCTTAATTCAAGCTTCACTAGTGGATTTCTAGTCACTTGTTTTTTAGAATCATTTGCTAGAATTCATTGTTTTTTAGTACCGTTTACCATTTACTAGAATCCCTTGTTTACAAAAACAATTTAGTAATTAAGGATGACTTAGTTGAGAACACATAAAGCATATGAGAGTAGAATCCCGAATTCCGGCAGAAGCACAAATATCAAAATAAAGATTCACAATCTAAGATAATTTGAGTCATTGTTGAATCTTACCTTAGCAACTGTAGCTCCAGAGATTGCATGCTCTAACCGGAAGAACAAGGGTTATCTCCAAAGACTAGACCATCTTTATGTTGCATAAAACCCGTCATTAGAGAGTTGAAACTCGTTTTGAACCCCTCAACACAAGGAAAAAATCAGTGAAATCACAGTCACAGAATCAATCAGTAAAAATATTCCATGTCCAAGCAGGATTTCTTCAAAAAAAATCAACAATAACATTGTCAAATAAATAGAATCTATTTGTATCATTAACTGTTGTATAAAATTCTATCTTAACAAGTCAGCTTAGTCTCAAAAAAAAAAAAAAAAAAAAAAAAAAAAAAAAAAAAAAAAAAAAAGATCATCAATAGAAGCTTGTTCTTTCTGAGTCCCACAAAACAAACAAGAGAGAACCCAATGAACAAGCAAAGCCGAGAAGAAGCTAATGATTCAGGCATTGTTGTAAATGAGAACCAATTCATTAGGGAGTGAATTCAAAATCCTAACCATGTAAAAAAAAAAAAAAACCCAGGAATTACAGGCAACACCCCAATAACTAGAGCTGCCATTGCATCCACATTGTAAGCCCCGGTGTAGTAATAGGCTAATAGCTCGCAAATGGATTGCTTGAATACAATGCGCCAATATCCAATCTAGTGCAATGAAGAACATAGTAATCAACAAGAATGATATATGATACCAATTACCAATTATAGTATTACAGATAAGAAAGGATCTATAGTTTGAGATTTTGAGGTGGTTCTTCTCAGCAATGATAGGATTCAGTAAATAACACCAGCTGTGACAAAGCAGGTGAACCAACCAATGCTGTAAATGAAGATCAAGGGTTCAGAGATTGAACTTAAGATCCCAACCTTATGAAGCAAACCTGGGATCACAGGGAAGATCCCAATGATCAAAGCAGTGATAGCTATCAAGTTGTACTCTCCACTGTAATAATAAGTTCCGAGAGGATTTTTTGAATACAAAGCATTCACATCCAACTTAGTCTGCCGAAGTAGGTAGTAATCTACGGCAAATATAGCTACAACTGGACCTACTAATGCAGACACCAACAACCAAGTGTAGATGAAACTATCACTTGATTTGAGAATCCTCCAAGACTGAGAAGCAATGCTCACTACTGCAACCAACAGAGTTGCCCGGCGGAAGTTCAACTTAGCAGGACAAAGATTGACGAGTACATTAGTCGGAGCGACAACGTTGCAACCAACATTAGTTGTGACAATGGCAAGAGCGATTCCAGGGATGCCGATCACCATCGAAAGAGTGCCTCCAATTTCACCGAGGAGTTGAACCGGATTGGAGATGACATGGCCAAATATCACCTCTGTGGAAGAAGTGACTGCCACTCCAATTAATGTGAATATCCCCATGTAGAGAGGAAGCCCGACATGGCCAATGATCTGAGCTCTTTGGCTCTTGGCATGACAAGTGAAATCCGACACGCTAATCACAGTTGTCCAGAAGCCAATATTTGCAGTAAGGGAAGGAAAGAACAAGTACCAAAACTCGTAATTAAGTAGACAAATGACGACAAGGAGAGGATGTTACCAAAGCCGCCAGCTTTGACATACGCCCAAGCAAGAAGCCAAGAAATTAGTATCATCAGAATTGGAGCTGAGTACTTCTCGAGTTTTCAAATTCCTTCAATCCCTTCCACACAAGTAGCAATTGTGCCACCCAGAAAGCAATGAAACAAGTGAACTCGAGTGGGGAGGTGCCAAGCCATGGAAGAGGTTCAGCAAAGGTTGTTTGTTTCACTGAAGATGGTAGGAGAATGAAGACAGCCTCTGTCCGCCTATCCAAGTATTGATGCCATACCAGCAACAGGCCATGGAAGCTCACAAAAGGGCCGGAATATTCTCAAATGCCAAAGGCTGTTCGAGCAAGCACAGGGAAGGATATGCCATACTTGGTGCCTGGGTGGCCCATGAGAATTAAGAATATTGAAACTATGGCGTTGGCTGCAACAATTGTGGCTAGCCACAATTGCCGCCGTCCACTAATCCGCCAGCAAGATAGTACGCCGGCACATTGGTGACAACGCCAAACCAAAAACATGCCATGTCCCAGCCCGAGAAGGTCCTATGTTGTGGCCTTATAGGACTAAGATCGCCATTAATGAGCCCTGCATCTGGTTCCAACTCTTTGTGCGCTGATGTTGATTGCCCATGTTCCATGTTAGTAATAAGAGTTGACAAGAGAAGTTTTATGACTAGATAAGAGTTTTGGTGTTTAAAGATTTGCCGAGAAAGTTAGAGAAGAGGGCATACTCCAGACTCCAGAGGTTTTTCTATCACTCTTGAAAATTTCAACAACAAAAAGAAACAAAGTCTTTGCTATCAGGCAAGGGAAATACTTAGAATAATACAACTTTGATATTTGGCATCAATAATTGAACCATACAATTTCATTTGAATATAGAAAACTTGATCATTTTAAAAAGAAAAAAAAAAGGTCAGTAGAAGATTTGAACACAGCTCAGATATCAATCACAAGTAATATTTCATGTCAAAGCAAGACTTATTCAACGAAAAATTTGCAACTCAGGTACATAAAATGATCAAATGAACACAAACTATTTGTATTATGAACTATTGTTTCTGTTTACAATTCTATCTTACAATTCTGATCCACTAAGGTGAATCATGAATGAGTGGATCATCTAGAGAAGCTAAATTTTTCTGATTCCCACCAAACAAACAAGAGAGAATCCAATAAACAAGCGACGCCAAGAAGAAACTCACGATCCATGCATTGTTGTAAATGAGGACCAATGCGTTAGGTACTGAATTCAAAATCCCAACCTTGTGAAGAAAACCAGGAATTACAGGCAAAACCCCAATAACCAAAGCTGCCACTGCAGCCACATTGTACCCTCCAGCGTAGTAATAGCTCGCAAATGGATTGCTCGAATACAACGCCCCGATATCCAATCTAGTGTGACGAAGAACATAGTAGTCGACAAGAATGATTCCCCCAATTGGACCTAGCAATGCAGAATAGCCAACCAGCCAAGTATACACGAAACTCTCACTAGATTTGAGCAGCCTCCATGGCTGAAAAGCAATGCCCAGAAGAGCAGTCAAGAGAGCTCCTTTTCTAAAAGTAAAAATGGAGGGACTCAGATTGACAAGCGCGTTTGCAGGAGCAACAGCATTAGCAGCAATGTTGGTTGTAATTGTAGCAAGACTAATACCGAAAATCGCGACAATCATCGTCGATAAACCCCCAATTCTCCCAAGAAGGTGAATTGGATTCGAAATCACAGACCCGAAAATCACTTGCGTTGAAGAAGTGACTGCAAGGCCAACAAATGTAAATGCCCCCATGAAAATGGGCAGCCCAGCTTGCCCAATCACCTGATCTCGCTGGCTCTTGGCGTACCGAGTGAAATCCGGTATGTTAAGTGCAAGAGTAGCCCAAAAACTTATATTGGCAGTGAGGGAAGGGAAGAAGAGAGCCCAGAACTCGGAAGTCGACAGCCGCGACGGCAAAGACAGCATATGCCCAAACCCCCCAGCCTTCACATAAGCCCATATCAAGAGCCATGAAGTGAGAGCCACCAAAATGGGGGCTGAGTACTTCTCGAGCTTCCGAATCCCATCAATCCCTCCCTTCCATACGAACACCAATTGAATTGCCCAAAACACTAAGAAGCAACAGAACTCAATAGGCGACGTACCGAGCCAGGAGAGAGGGCGAGACTGGTCAGAGGCTTTGATGTAGTGAGGGAGGAGAAGGAAGATGGCTTCGCCGCCGATCCAGGTCTCAACCCCGTACCAGCCGCAGCCCACAAGGGCTCTGAGGAGAGTGGGAATGTGAGCTCCCCGGACGCCAAAGGAGGCCCGGGCGAGCACAGGAAAGGAGATCCCGTACTTAGTCCCAGCGTGGGCGGTGAGGATTAGAGGGAGCAAGACGATGAGATTGGCAGAAACGACAGTGCAGATGGCTTGCCACCAGGCCATGCCCAGATCGACTAGGCTCCCGGCGAGGTAGTAGGCGGGGACGCCCACGATGAGGCTGATCCAGAGACTCCCCATCTCGGATGCGGAGATCGTCCGTTGCTCCGGCCTTGTGGGTCGAAGGTCTTCGTTGATCAGGTTGGTGTCTGGTTCGACGGAGTACCCATTTGAGGAGTGGGAGGCTTTCATCGCTGGAGAGATGAATTGGGGGTTTCGGTTTGGGGAAATGGGTGTTGGGAGTCTTGTGAATCGAATCCATTGAGGTGCTGTTGTACAAGTGAGGGAGCGGTGGCGGTGGGGATGGCCATGGGGGAGGTGGGGACGGAGGGAGAGAGCCATGATTGCTGTGGAAGATTCAAAGCTTACTGGTGTTGACATTTGGATTATTATAAGCCATGAAGAGAGAGTGTGATTGCTTGAGAGGGAGAAAGACAACAGAGTAGTAGCTTCTATGATTGCATCGCTGAGAAGAGATTCTTTGTAACTGCAACCAATTAAAAATGACTACCAACTAAACTAATCTCGGCCAACCCTTTTTTTACTGTGCATGTCATTGACAAGTTGTAATTTCTCTTCTTTTCTTCTTTCCCTTTCCCTCCACACATCATCAACTCTGAAAGCAAGACCACAAAAGGAGCATCTCTTAAAACTTTTTTTTAAGGAAGAGGTTAGAATGATACTCTAAGGTCACACTCACACCTTAATAACGTGAGAAGTGAGCTCCAAGTAAAAATAAGTATTAGACCTTATTTAGTTGAAGGTGGAGGTATTTCTCGAAAGATAAGTTATAGAGAGTTGAAAATTAATCTTATTTAATTGTCTAACTTCTTTACAAGTTGTCTCCCAACTTACTACGAAGCGTGAGAGATATCTCCCCCACCCCCTCTATAGAGAATTATCTCCCACGAGTTGTGGGTACAATTACCTCTCAATAATGACCCTTTTATTACCCATCTATTTTTCTTATTTGAAGGTTATTTATGTTAATTCACATATTTTATTGTTTAAAATTTTATAACTTTCTTACAAGTTTAAAGTTGAACCAAACATGAAAATATTAACTCCAAGGAGTTATCTCTGAATTAACATGGTAAGTTAGCAAAAATGAACTAAATGAGGCCTTAGACACAGTTTTCTATACATAAAACGCGCGGTGTATATCTCGAGGAGTGCAAGTATGACTATCATAGGGTGTGACTTCGGGATGTCATTCAAGCATTTTTCACTTTTTAAAGTCTTTTCATATCCGAGAGTTGAAACTTGGAATCAAAACCTCTTGTTAACAGGAAGGAACCTATATCATCTTGCTACATTCCTCTTGCTTCCAATCTCACCTTTTAAGTGGCTAGCTAAATGGTAAATAAGTCTAAAGTAGGCGTACCGTTTATATGTTTTGGATTCAATTCCTTCCAACAACAAGAGTGTGTATAGTTTTGTATGGTTACTTAGAGTGTAGGTTCTAAACCAGACAATTTTCTACCACATGAAGATGTTGTTGAAGTCTCAAAAAAAAAAAAAAAAAAAAAAAAAAAAAAAAAAATTGATATTAAAAACTTTCTTGGAGCTACCGACTGCATGGTTAATTTTGCGGCTCAACATGCTGGAGCCTATGATCTTAAGTTATATTCTAATAATTTGTTTTCTATGCTTGGCGAAGATGCTCGTGGTGTGATTTTTTCTAGAATGTGTCCCTCGTAATTTCTTACCACCCCAACGGATAAAAAATGAGTGCGACTACTCGCCCCACACTACCAAGCTAAATAAATAAAAATCACGCCAATTTGTTCTGCCACAATAACATGTAGTGACACTGTGTTGCTAAGTTAAAGAATCTACATTCAGAACTCACCAAGTCATTTCATTCTTTACAATTACAAAAAACAAGTAAATTAAGTAAATTTCAAGTAAAAGAATTTAAATCCTATTTGTATATGTATTGTTGTTGTACTGCCATCATCCATGTATCCTTCAGTTTCTTTCTTCTTGTGTGTGTGTATATATATATATATATATATTTTTTTTTTTTTCTTGAAAACTGGATTTTTTTTAGTTTCTCATTTTTGCTTCCATATATTATGCTACAAATACAATCAGGATATGCATTTGCGTAAAATGCTTTTTCACTTTTTTTGCGTGATACTAATCGTTTTTTATATGGTATCACGTGTGTATCAATATATAATTTTTTTTGGTGAAGACAAGGCCCTAAGGCCAATTAGCTCATATAAGAGCAATTACAATCATGTTCTAATAATAGACTCAAACGATCTGGCGGGTCCCAAAAAACTCGCAAGGCACCCGTCTCAGCAGTAGCCAGCTTCGCCGTGAAGTCAACACAAAGATTATTAAGTCGTGGAAGCCACGACACTTCTACTTGCCAGTAACGATCCAATATCTCCCGAATAAGGGTAATTATATGCGTCTGTGAGTTACTCAGGATGGAATATCTAATTAGCTTGAGAGTCTCCAGTGAGTCCACCTTTAATTTTAGTTGTTTGATGTCCATCTGCCAAGCAATACATAGTCCCGTCAAAACACCCCAGAGTTCTGCATTCAGTGCAGAACAGTCCCCTAGTGAGTGGTGGAAGCCTCTTACCCACCTACCTTCTTCATCACGAATTATGCCCCTTGCTGAGGCTTTTCTCTCTGAATTTCGAGCCCTATCTGTATTTAACTTCAACCAACCATTATCAGGACGGCACCAACTCCTCAGTAAGGGCGTAGAACTTGGGAGAACAGTTTTGCCCTTGTCAAATGTGTATCCCATCTCCTTGGCAATGAAGAGACACACTCGAATAGGGTCAATACTCGATACTTCTTCATGGTTGAACACCCTATCATTCTCCCACTTCCAAGTAAGTCAGGTGGTGGTCGCAAATAGAGATCCTCATTTAATATCCCCATAAAGGCTAGAAAATTCGAAGTTAAGACTAGCTATCATCTAATCTTTATGATCCAGCCTAAGGAATCGATCCCAATCCGCCGGATGAAGCAAATATTCCCAAATACCTCTAGAGAACTTGTAGTCTCTGAAAGTATGCAAAATAGTCTCATTTACCTCCTCGCACCTATGACAAAGACAACTAACCTTAATGCCTCGATAAGTGTAGACCGTATTCATCACCAATCTATGATGATTCATCAGCCAAAGAAAGGATATGATTCATTGGGGCCCCTTCCACTTCCAGATCTTGTCCTACACTTTGCTTACATTCTCCGTTGGTGGATTTGAGATCAACTCATAAGTTTTCCTCATGGAAAATGTCCCGGACTTGTTGAACATCCATAAAATCTTGTCTTCCCCAGCCGAAGAGGATGGAGGGGGAATAACGTAGAAGAGTGAAAAGATTTCTTTAGAGAGCATTTTCCTCAGTCTCTCCTAGTTCCACACACCATCAGAAATAGTGAATTCATTTACCTAAATGTCCAAATTCGACGCAGCTATTTGGATTAACGAATGATGTTGTAGAGGCCCAATACCTTCAATCCAGTTATCACACCATAATTGTGTATGAAGACCATCTCCAATAGACCAGGAAATCCCCTGTTTAACCTAATGCCAGATTGAAGCTATTGCTCGCTAAGTCGATGAAGTCACCCCTTGACGACATCATCATAACTTTCCGGGTCACCTTTGAGATACTTATTGATTAGAATAAATGACCTTAAAGAACCCTTATCCGACCATAATTGCCAAGCCAGTTTTATCAACATGGCCTCATTCATCTGTCGAGCTTTCCTACTTCTCAGGCCACCCAATTGTTTATCTTGGCAGACAACATCCCAATTACTCATTTGCATCTTCCTCCTATCCACAGTGCTCCCCCAAACGAAGTTCCTAACCAGCTTGTCAATATCATCACAAATCGAAATTGAGAAACGCACCGATTGCATTTGATAGACAGGTAATGACTGATAACATGCCTTTGCCAAAGTCACCCTTCCAGCAAAGGAAAGTTGGGAACCATTCCAACCAGCCAGCTTCACTTTCAGTTTACATAATATATCCTCATAAACATTTCTGGTGACCCTTCCATGGACCAAGAGGGTTCCCAAGTACTTGCCCAGGTTCATAGTAGCAGTAAAGCTAAAGGAAAGATTGATATCACAACGAAGAGACTGTAAAACATTCTCGAGAGAAGGAGATCTGAGTCTTGGCTTTATTCACCTTTTGACTAGACACCTCCCCATAATGGTCCATTATGTTTTGAATGGTCACGACTTGCTCCAAAGATGCCTTGGCAAATAGGAAAAGATCATCAATAAAGAAGAGATATGAGAGAATAGGGCCATTTTTTCATATTTTTACTCCCTCCCAATGACCATTTTCCACCATTTCCTAAATCCCATGAGCCAAACGCTCAAGGCGTAAGACAAACAAGTAGGGAGAGAGTGAGTCTCCTTGTCAAATCCCTATAATCAGTTGAAAGCTGTCTGATGTACCACCATTACATAGGATTCGCATTGAAGCTGTAGTAACACAAGCAAGGATTATTTCTGTCATAAAATTGGAAATCCCAATCATGAGTAATGTTTTCCTAATGAACTCCCAATTGAGGCGATCATAGGTTTTTCTATATCCACCTTAATGGCCATCCAACCAATATGTCCCTTCTTATGTCTCATGTAGGGGTGGGCACGGGTCGGGTTCGGTGTCTTCATAAAAATGACCCGCCACCCGACCCGCCGGACCCTGAACCCGACCCGACCCTAAACCCGAACCTCTATAAAACCCATGATGACGCCCGGACCCGAACAACACTATGACCACACCCGATCCCGATGGTCGGGTTTTATACTTTGCTCCACTCATCCCACCCGACCCGCCACCCGCCACCCGACTCGGGTGACCCGACCCGAGTCGGGTTCTCGGGTTCGTGCCCACCCCTTTCTTGGGCAACAACAATGTTATCAGTGATACTCCTCCCCGATACAAGCTATTTTGTGTACTGGAGACCAAGCTCCAAATGAATGGTTTGCATCTAATGGCAGTCAGTTTTGTTATGACCTTGCAAACAACGTTACAAAGGCCAATTGGACAAAACTGAGTGATATGTTGAGTATCCTTAAATTTTGGAATCAAAACTAGTAAAGTATCATTAAGAGTTTTTGGTAACGCCCCTGAGTTGAAAAAAGACCGCATCACATCTACCATTGTTTTTCCCACAACCTCCCATTATGATTGAAAGAAAAGCGGGTTTAGACCATCTGACCTAGAGGATTCAAGCGATTGCATATTGAAGATAGTAAAACAAACTTCCTCCTCGTAAATTGGATGTCTATCCAATAAAACAGACTCATAAGGTTGGATACTAGCAAATCGATTCCTCTACATCAAATTTGGTCAATGGGAAACCTCCTCTAAGTAAAGGTTATTGAAGAAAAGAATGGTTAATCTTTTTAGCTCACTTTGATCCTCTACCCCAGTCACCATCATCATTTTTAAGTCTCTCCACTCGGTTCCGCTTCCCCCGAGCTAAGGTTTTTATATGAATGAACCTCGTATTATGATCACCGTATATAATCCAATTAACTCTAGATTTATGATGCCAAAGGATCTCTTCCTAAAGTAGGATGGTCTCATAATCTTCCTTCAATTTTTCCACCTAGCAATTAAATGGGGGGGGGGGAATAACTTATATCCAACTTATTTTATATGTTTTGAATGGCCTTCAGAGCAGTTGATTTCCTCCTGAATATGTTTTCGAAGACCTCTATATTCCAAACATGAACAGAGTCATGAAATTGATTGGCATTCTGTAGGAAAGATTTTTCTAGGCTTCAAGAACTGTAAACCAAATATTGAAATGAAGGATGGGTTAACCAAATCGCTAGAAATCGGAAGGGCCGTTAAGGCAGAGGAGGTGGGTGTGATCCGTCTAGCTTAAGAAAGATAGGTATGTGGCAGTACTTGATTAAAGGTAGATGAAAGACAGAGGATTCGAGAAAAACCACAACCTATTTCTCATTAGCCAGAGCTCTATCAAGTCGTTCCCGCAACAGGCCTCTGAACCAAGTGAACCTCGGTCCTTTAAACCCAAAATCAAAAGATTACAATCATCTATTATGTGTTGGAACTCCCTGCACTTGTTGAATGACGGGCTTACACCATCCAATTTCTTAGTTGGCTTCAAATATACATTAAAATTACCAATCACAACCCAGGGACCCTGTAAAGAAGGACTAAGTGATGCTAAAGAATTTCACAGACCTTTCCTAACTCACGGGTTAGGATTAGCATAGACTACATAGTATGAACTTAGAGAGAGAGATTGACAACACTGGTTGAAATTGATCCATTGGTTACCAAAGTCTATAGTATTAACTATAATGTTGTCCTCATCCCAAAATAACCAGAGACCACCCTATAAGCCACACGTTTCTACTAGAAAACATGAATCAAAGCCTAACCTTTTGGCTACTTTAACAACCTTGGTCCCACTAATACGAGGTTCTACCACCACCAGTAAATCTGGCTTGTGCACACCTAACAATTCTTTAACGCATTTAACAAATAACGGATTCCCAGCACCCTAGGCATTCCAATAAATGATCAACATAAATAAAATTAACAAGGAGGGGACAAGAACATCAGAGATTAAGCAACAATGAAACCATCCGACATAAGCTGCAGATCTTCGTCACTAACTTCTTCTGTCATGGCCACTGCACTAGGCTTCAACTGGGCTTCACTTACCACATCTGGGGGACTAGGAAGAGGTGTCGAGCTTGGATCATGCTCTGGATCAGATCTACGAACCCTTTTCTTATTAGTTTTTGTGGGACAATTAGATGCTGCTGGATTAAGCAAAGGAATATCCATCCCCAAGGCGGGCTCTGGATCAACAACGATGGGCCCACTTTATTAGTGATATCAATTAGTTGGGCCTTGGGCCCTGAGGAAGAACTCCCATTCTTGATAAAATTCATCCACTAGTTTCCCTAAAGGTAAAATTCATTGGTCACAGCCACATAATAACATATCATCCATCAAAGTCATACATAAAAGCATAATATATTCTATAGTCTATTCATAGACGTACGTAGTACCTTTAAGAATTTGAGTTTTTTTTTTCACTACAAGAAAAAAATACTTTTAATGACACTAAATAAATGTTGTTAAGAGTTAAGTTGTTAAAACTTAATCAATATATAATTGGAATACTATAATATGTTATTTATTTCCAAATTCACTTATAAGTATTTATTTAAAGGATACAAGCTTCATAATGTAGCGATGAACATATCATTATATGTTAAATTTGTTTAAAAATTATTTGATTACTTGCTTGTTAATTTTGTATTTAATATGTTTTGAGAACATAGTTATTAACAAATGTTGGGTCTAATGTTGTAAAATACAATTTTTCTTATAGTGTTTGATGCCATTCAAATGTCTTGTTAGCTTACTATTTTCACCATATTATCAGGTATAAAAAACAATCTTTTTAAGTGACACTGTGTAGTCTATTGCAATAATTTTATTTTGAAATAGCTTAAAACGCGCTATGCCTAACTCTTTTTCTCTTGCAAGACTGGAATGAGTAATGACATTTTGGTACTTAGCGATAAATTAATACGACAATGTGAATTTCTTCTGCAACTATGTAAATTTTAGTGTTGAAAGAATAGACCGTTGCTTTGAGGAATAGAACAACTTCTCTTGATGTAATGAACATTCTCTTTTTAAGTTGCCTTATTTTGTAATCAATGTTTTTTATTTTTATACCAATTTGGAGTTTTCTCTCTCATTCAAACTCTTTATCTTCTGCCGCATTAAGATTATTGTTGGATCATCTTGTGAAAGCAAATGCCTTTCTTACTCCTGAAAGTTTTCATTCAACATATCTAGTGATAAAGGCTCTGTTTGGCAGCATCAGCTGATAATCTAGCTGATAGCTCATAAATATAGTTGAAAGCTGATAATCTAGTTGATAGATGAAAACTGATAATCTAGCTGATCGATTAAAATCGTTTTGAAAAACTAGCTGATATGATAGCTTATAAATGTAAATTGACATTAAAGTACATTCTTATTTATATAAATTAAATGCATTATATATATTATTACGTAATATATAAAATAATTTGTATATTTTTCTATTTCATTATTAATATAATACATATTTGGTTCCAAAAAAATGCATATTTCATCAAAAAAAAAAATATAATACATATAAATTGCCTTAAAAATACATAAAAACTCTTCTGTTATTATTGGATATATATATATATATATATAACGACATGTTTTTTCGATTTTTTGAAGATGCATACATGTTTTGAATTAATAGCTGCAATTTTTATAAAAAAAAAATTGTTTTGATAAAGCAATGTGTTGATACATGGTGTAGGTACATTGTACATTGTTTCATGAGTGTCGGGTGGGAGAGATTGAGCGATAAATAAGACATGCGTAGACAACCATGTTCACTTTTTGTTATTAAATATGAGATTGGAATCGGCTATTATTTAGCCTAACATTGAAGGACAACAAATCAAGGTATTCTAACAAAGAAAGACCCTGTGAAACTAATGAAGCTTATTTAGTTTGATGAGTTTTTCCTATTCTTTGTCAAGAAGTTAGATTTTTCTCTTCTTCGTCGGGAGGTCAATTTTTTGTCTTCTTTGTTAGGAGGTCAAGTTTTGTTGATTGAATTGTATTCTTTGATTGTTTGATTGGTCTTGTTCATTGTAACAAGGAATTTCTTTCATCTCTGATAAGTCTAACATTGTTATATTGATTGTTTGAGAGCATATTAATGTTTAAAGTGAAATATTGGGAAGGACAGACCCAACACTTACAAGAGGTGCATTGAGAATAAGTAAATCCAATTAAGTTTTTTTTGGCGTCAACGAGGCCGGCTGATCAGCAATGACGACAACAGAGTAGCTTCTATGATTGCATCGCTGAGAAGAGATTCTTTGTAACTGCAGCCAGTGAAATGATGCTACTAACTAAACTAATCTCGGCCAACCCATTTTTGTTGTGCATGTCATTGACACGTTGTAATTTCTTTTCTTATTTCCCTTTCCCTCCCCCACATCATGAAAGAGCATCTCCAATGATAAATATGGATTGGGGGTGTGAATTATCAAAGTGACTATGATGTCCATCCCATGTGGCTCAAATTAACATTGAACTTTAAAATAGATCTCAATAGTCCATGTGAATTTGTGGCTCAATTGATGAGGCGACATTTCTTTTTATAATTTTATTAATTAAATTGTAAAAATAATGTCTAAATAAAATAAGTAAATATTTTAAAAAAACGTATTATCTGATATGGATGTCAATTTGAATAGCAAGAAAAGACATTCAAAATAGGCAAATGTCTATCCACGTTATCTTGACATTCAAAATGTACATTCTATTGGAGATGATTTTTTCACTCCAATGTCTATTCAGTCCTAGGTGGCACACATTGACATTCAATCCACATTCCATTGGAGATGCTCTAAGACCACAAAAGGAGCGCCTCTAGAAAAGAAAATTTTAAGGAAGATGCTAAAATCAGGGGCGAAACCAGCTTCAAGCGAGAGGGGGGCCAAGCATTACCTTGAACCTAAGGTTGGTTTGCCCTTGGTCATAAATGCGTTACTTTTGTATGACCTATAATTACTTGAATTGTTACTTTCAAATAATAAACACAGAAAAAATTATTAATTAGAAGGAAAAAAATCTAAGGTCAAAATTTTTTTTTATATAAAAAAACTACTAAATATGTCAAGATGAGATGAATGGGGCATCATTTGTCAAAATGCAAGGTTTGGAATGTGGTAGGTCTGACTCCTGTTGCACTAAAAGAATTACAATCTGTAGCATGTTGTCAAATAGTAAAAGGTATACAATTTTTTTTATAAGAAAGATACAACTTTGCACCCACCCCAGTTTGAACCTATGACATCTTACTCTAATAACTAATACGTACCAAACTATTAGGCCACCCAATGGTTATTGTAAGAGGTATACAATTGGAAACAATATTAATAGCAACGATCTTTGGAGAAAAAACTAGAAAGTAAAATCATCAAAATCAAAATAAGATAGGTAAAATCAAGTTTTTTACTAGATAATGGAAATAAAACCATGAGCTTTACTGGGTTTTATTTTAATATAACAAAAGTTTTACAAGTAAAAAAGAATAAAGAAGACAAGTGATATAAGAGTATATATACTAGCTTGAACTTTGAACACAAAATGAGGGGGAGCGGGGGCAACCTTTTAACGCTTGTAATTTTCTCCTTGAAACACATGTATATACCTATACATTCATATTAAAAATAAAAAATTTGGAGGGGGGAGCCGGCTATGATCTTAAGTTACATTCTAACTAGTCAAAATCTCGCGCTTCGCGCACGGGTAAGACTAAATGTCAATATATTAGTTGAAAATAACTAATCTAATAAGAAAAAATTAATAAAAAAGTGATAAAAAAAGAAAAATAAATAAAACTTATATAAAAAAGACAATCCTAATGAAATTAAATTTGATGAGAAAAAGAAAGTGATAAAAAGAGAAAAAAAAAAGAAACCTTATAGTATAGAAGATTATTATTTTTTTTTTAAAAAAAAAACTATTAATTAAAATTTTGTTGCCACAATAAAGGATATATAACAAATTGACATCTTGTAGAATAAACTACAAAAATGACGATCATTGATCTAAACAACATATACTAGAGTTCGCCGATCAATATAAACTATTTCTAAAATACTTTTATTTGCTTCTAAAAAGGAAAAAAAAGAGATCAAAATCAAAACCCAAAGGTCAAAAATCTTAATATAAAAACATTGAAAATAAAATAGCTATAAAAAAGTCAAAACCTCTTCTCCTAGATTATAACTTGGACAAAACTCCAGGCTTCAACAAAAACGCTTCCTTCAACCACTAAAACCTCATAAATTAAACAATGGAGATCATTGATCTAAACAACACATACCAGAGATTGTTGACCAATATATGTCATTTTTAAAATATTTTTGATTGCTCATCGAAAGAAGAAAAAAATCAGAATCAAAACCAAAAGTAATAATATTTGAATATATGAAACATCAAAAATAAAATAGTTATGAAAAAGTCAAAACCTCTCCTCCACAATTATAACTTGTTAATCAGATAATCTTATAGTATAAACTCCAGCCTTCAACGAAGATGTTCCCTTCAACTACCAAAACCTCTCCTCCCCATATGCCTAATTGACATTGATGTGATATGAGATCAACCACGTTTGAGTACACACACACATACAGAGAGAGAGAGATTTGGTGTCGTGAAAGTGAAAACATTTTTTTGAAAGGTTTTGTGTTGAGACGTTTTTGTTTTTTAATGTTGGGACTTTTTTTTTTATTTTTATTATATAATTAATGGGAAGATATAACATTTAGTAAATAGGAGGAAAAATATTGAATTTGGGGTTATATAATTAATGAGAAGATGGAACATTTACCGGAAACGCTTTTTAGTGTTGGGTCATTTTTTCTCTTTATTATAGATTAATGAGAATTTGGAAGGTTTCGTATTGAGACGTTTTTGTTTTTGTTTTTAATGTTGGGACTTTTTTTTAATCTTTATTATATAATTAATGGAAAGATGGAACGTTTAGTAGAGAGGAGGAGGTGTTGAATTTGGGAATTTCTAATTAATGGGAAGATGAAACGTTTGGTAGAGAGGAGGAAAAGTGAGAGAGATTTGGTGTTGTGAAAAAAGATTTTAAAATCCAAATAACCGTTTCTTATTAAAATTTGAAAAGACCTCGTAAAGAAATAGTAAAAGGTAAATTTAATTATTATCAAATAGTAAAAGGTTGACGATGTGGTAAAATACTATTGGAAGAAGGTGGCTCAATTAGTAAAAAGTTGACGACGTGACGAAATATTATTGAAGAAGATGATACGTGGCAACCGAAGATATTACTTTATTCCCATTAGAGTGAAGTTGATGATGTGGCACTATGAGAGTGAAGTTGATGATGTGGCAAAAGAGTTGATGACATGGTGCTACGAGAAGGTTAAAAATTGCCACATGGACACCCCCAAGGTCTTCCCTTAATATATATATATATATATA
Organism: Stephania japonica; assembly: GCA_039657345.1. Lineage (NCBI taxonomy): Eukaryota > Viridiplantae > Streptophyta > Magnoliopsida > Ranunculales > Menispermaceae > Stephania > Stephania japonica. Next base: position 42,011,933 of record CM077560.1, on the reverse strand, counting down.
TATATAGATTATTTGTTTTCTATTTTTTGACGAAGATGCTCGTGGTGTGATTTTTTCTAGAATGTGTCCCATGTAATTTCTTCCTACCCCAATTAATAAAAAATGAGTGCGACTACTTGCCCCACTCTACTAAGTTAAAAAAATAAAAATCAATTGTAAGAAGTAACTTTCGAGGGGAACTATCTAAGAGAAAAAGTGAGAGCTCAAGAAAGGGAAAAAGTTGAGAAAAGAGATAATGAAGGTCGATGACGATCCGGATGCTCGTAAAACGTACAAGGATCATCTAGTCAACACCGAAAATAGAAGATTTTAAAAAAATGTGGCCCTGGAGGCAGGGAATATGAGCATTACTTCGGATGCTCTAGGTCCCTAGGTGAAGTTTTCTCCTAACCTACGTAGCAAGTTAGAGAAACAAATGGAGAACGCAGTGGTGGTGAAACTGATGGGAAGATCGTTAGGCTACAGGATGTTATGTAATAGAATTGTAGCAATGTGGCACCCTAAAGGGGACTACAGAGTTATGGATCTCTCAAATGATTTTTATTTAGTTCAATTTATGTGTGCAGGAGATATGGATAGAGCTTTACTCAGAGGGCCATATGAAATCCTCGACCATGTCCTTTCTGTGCAAAAATGAGGGCCATGTTTTCGAGTGGCGACTGCATCAATATCGAAAGTAGCGGTTTGGATTCGTTTTCTAGACCTCCTTCCTGAGTATTTCCATGATCTATTGTTTGGGGACTTGGAAATGTAGTTGGACAGTCACTAAGGGTGGATTCAAGTACTGCTACAGCTAACAGAGGGGGGTTTGCTCGAGTAGCAGTGGAACTGGACTTCTCAAAACCTCTTATGTTAAAATTTAGAGTGGAAGACTTTTGGCTGAGGGTGGAGTATGAAGGGCTTCCCCACATATACTTTCGCTGTGAAAAAGTGGGGTACAATAACATTGCATGCCCCTTAATGCTCCTAAGAATCCCCAAGGATCCGTAGTTAAGGAAAAGAAGAGTTCAAATGACACGGGCGGTGGTACGCCGCCTCCGCAAGTTGGCGAAGATTCTAATTTTGGGTCATGGATGATTGCTCAGAGGAAGCCTCGTCAGAATAGAGAAATTACCAAAAAGGGGGAGGAGAGAATTTAGGGTGAGAACTAAGGGTGGAGAGAATAAATCTGGGGATTTGAATGGAAGGAAACATCAATGTGTCAAACAAGGAAACCAAAAAAATCAGTTTCAATTATTGGTCAACTCGGGTGAATTAAATGATTTGGAAGTCAAGAATTCAAAAGATAACGACAAAAATCAAACCATCATTTTCTCCATAAAAAAGAAACCTTAACCAATCAAGGTCAGGTTTCCAAAATAGTCAATGAAGGAAAAGAAAAGAAGAAGAATCCTAAGAGTGTGACACACACCCAAAAATATGTCCCAAAAATGATTGGGCCTAAGGGCAATGGGCCAAAGGGAGATGGGCCTTCCAAAAATGAATCTCCTAAAACAAGCCAAGGGCTACCTAGGCCCACATCTACCTTAAAGGTATGTGGGCGTAACATGGAGGATCTTTCATCTAAATTCCTAACCCAAAAGAATGCATGGAAGATCCCTCCTTTCCAGGACCTCACAAACAGAGAAGGGACGCAGAGGAGAGTAGAAGCCTCTGTACCATTTCAATGTATCTCAATAGAGGAATTAGCAGCTGATATTGGTAAAAAATGTAGTCGAATAGGAATGATGCAAAGTGCTGTCAACAATGGTCATAAAATTATAGCAGAAGCTAATGCAAAATGGGAGTCCCAGAGGCATGAAATGGAAGCACAAGAGAAAGACGCATATGAGCATATGATCTTAGATGATGGAGTAAACAATTAACCAGTTTCGAATGATGGTGTTCAATACCTATCGGTTTCTTAGTTATTTTTTATATTTGTTATCAATGTTATTACTATATTGGAATTGCCAAGGGGCAAAAAATTCTCTTTTTATTACGATTTTTAAGGAGTTAATGAAGCAAAATAAGGCAGACATCGTAGCAGTTTTTGAGCAAAAAATCAGTGGTGATACGACAGATGCGGTGATTCATAAGTTGGGGTTAGTAAATGTTAGGAGGATGCGATCGACTTTTGTGGTGGCATATGGCTTTGTGGAATGACCACTCTATTTCAGTAGAAGTGATAAAATCAGAAAAGCAATGGATCTTATTCAAATGGAAGCAAGGAATTGAATAAGGATTAGGTACTATAGTGTATGCATCGCCAACAGTAAGCCTAAGAAGAAGCCTGTGGACAGATTTGGAAAACCTTCAGATCCCGACTGTCCTTGGGTGATCATTGGCGATCTGAATGTGTATTTGACTACTGATGAAAATAAAGGGGGAGCACAGGCAAATCAATCGAAATGTAGAGAACTTTACGACTTTATGCAAGCATGCTCTTTGCAGGATATGGACTTTATTGGGCCTAAATTCATTTGGATTCATGGGTGCCTTCAGGAAAGACTTGATCGAGCTCTCTGTAATGCAGCTTGCAGATTGGGATTTTCGAATAGCACTATATCACACCTCTCTATGATGAAGTCTGATCATCGCTCTCTTTTGTTGCGAACGAAGCGGATAAAGGAATTCTCATCTCAAGAAAGGCCCTTTCGATTCTTGGTAAGTTGGATCACCCATGAACGCTTTTCAGAATTTGTTCCATTAAATTAGAATAAAGAGGAAAGCTATACCTTAGTTGTGTCTCATTTCTCTTTGAAATTGCAAGGCTGGAATAAATTGGTGTTCGGGAATATCTTTTGTAGAAAGAAGAAATTGCAGAAGGAACTTTAAGCTGTGGAACTCAAATTAGTAGTAGGCCCTACAGAAGCTCTATACACCAGAAGGGAGGGTATCCAAAGGAGGCTCGAGGAAGTCCTCGTCCAGGAAGAACTGATTTGGTTCTAGAAGTCTAAATCCAAATGGCTTCAATTAGGGGACAAGAATACATGATTCTTTTAAAAACAGTGGAGTGTTGTTGGTGAGTTCAGTCATCGAGTGTGTGAAAGAATTCTTCACTCATGTCATTCTCCCAACTTTGTTGAATAACACTCTACTTGTACTAATCCCAAAGACTCACCCTCCAACTTGTTTTGCAGGTCTTCGCCAAATAAATCTTTGCAATGTAGTCTATAAAATTATCACAAAACTCATTACCAACAGGCTTAAGTCGCAAATGGAGAGATGAATATTGAGGACACAATCTAGCTTTGAACCTGGTAAGAACATCACAAACAATACCATCATCGTTCAATAGGTGATACACTCGATGTGGCGCAAGACAGGAAAGAGCGGATGGATGGCCATACAGATAGATCTTGAAAAGGCGTATGATCGGTTAAGGTGGTTCTTTATCAAACAAACACTAGCAAAGCTCCCCATCCTTAAAAGCTTACAACAAAGAATCTTGACTTGTATTTCATCAAGTAGGATGCAAATATTATGGAATGGGTGCTTATCCAAGTCTTTCATCCCTTCAAGAGGTATCAGGCAAGGATATTCACTTTCCCCATACCTCTTTGTTTTATGTATGAAGGTTCTGTCGCAGGGCATTCAGAGAGTAGTCGACGATGGCCAATGACGAGGCATCCGTATGGGAAGATCGAGGCCAATATTATCTCATTTTTTCTTCGCAGATGACATGTTCCTCTTTGCGAAGGTCACCCTAGCTCAAGTTGGTGTCATAAAAGGAATTTTGCAAGCTTTCGAATCAAGCTCAGGCCAAAAAGTCAATCACCAAAAGGCCAAGACATGTTTCTCAAAGAATGTATCAGACAACATGAAGAAGGAGATCAGTGAAGGATTCGGTTTCGAAATGATAAATAACCTGGGCAAATACCTAGGCTCCCCACTGTTACATGTTAGAGTATGCAAAAACACTTACAAAGAAGTAATTGAAAAGGTACGAAGCAAACTATCGAGTTGGACGGTGAAACAGTTATCGTTGGCAGGGTGATTAACTCTAGTGAAGGCGTGTTTACAAGTGATACCAAGCTTCCTTATGCAATCAACTCGCTTACCGAAACACATATGCGATGAGATTGATAAATTGGCTGACATTTGTTTGGTTTTCTTCGTCGAAAAAAATTGAAAATGCATCTCATCAATTTAGATACTTTATGCTTAGCCAAGAATAGAAGGGGACTGGGACTATGGAAGGCTCAGGATCAAAATCAGGCGTTCATACTTAAATTGTACTGGGAGTTTTACACTGAGGAAGAACGTCTCTGGGTCCAAGTCCTAAAAGGAAAATAATGCAGAGGGGAGGAAAGAGAACCGAATGGCCCGAAGACTCGACCAACGTTAATGGTTTAGAAAAACATTAGAAATAATTGGGAGATCTTCAAATCATGACTCATGTGGAGCTTAGGGGATGGAAATGATGTTTTGTTCTGGAAGGATAAGTGGGTGGAGAATTTAGTAGAACTTTCGTATTATGCCATCAATAACCTTGAGGAATCTGACTGGACGGAGCATGTGTCCAGCTTCGTTACGAGTTCGGGGACCTGAGACTTTGCCAAATTACATTGGTATTTGCCATTGGAGGTACGTGAAAAGATCAAAGCGATGCTAGTTCCTAATCAGTGGAGGGGACCGAACCGGATTAGTTGGAAGAAGGGTGTTTTTATAGTGGCAAAAACATATGCCTTACTCACAGAGACGCACTACCAATTACCACCGAGACATTGGGATTTCATCTGGAAGTGGATTGGCCCTCAATGGATTTGTACCTTCCTATGACTTGCTTTACGCAAACTACTGCCTACGAATGCCTTGTGTTGTAAGAGTAATATAAAGATAATAGGATTTGTGATCAATGTCGTGAAGATGACGAATCCATCTTACATGTTTTAAAGGATTGTCAACTAGCTTGCCAAGTTTGGAAATCCCTACACCAAATGATATCATCTCCATTCTTCTATACATCAACATTAGTGGATTGGCTAGTGTCGAACCTCAGTCAGAAAGACCATAGCAAGAAAGTAATGTTTGGTGTCTCCTGTTGGAAGTTGTGGTCCTGGAGAAATAACATTATGTTTGAGAATCAATCTGATACAAGATATGAGGTTTGGCGATCCATTATTTATAGAACTGATGTGTGATGACCCCAAATTCCTAATGCATTTGGGAATGCCCAGCCTAGACTCGTACAGATCCCCGAGTAAGTACTCGGCGGTCTGGCGAGCCTAGTCAGCCTCCAATTATCAAATTACAAGTTTTATGAAAGAGTTATTGCAAGTATAACACAGTGTAAGAAAATTTAATACTAAACAATTATTGAGAAATAACTCAGTCAAACAAAAATCAGGAATCTATATAAATGTGGAAAACCCCGTAAATGGGAATATTCATGTACAATAAGCCATCAAATGAAACACTACATGATATAAATCCTGACCTTCAAACATAAATCCGTAACACAACATGACTCAAATTGATCATGCACTATGGTTTGAGCAATAACGTCAACACATGAAATGACGCTCACCGAGTTCACCACCGCTAATAGAGATGCTCCGAGGGTTGTGAGACTCTATGACGGACATAATAAGGTCTCCGACAGTCCCCCTATGTCATCGCGTCGATAGCAATGCCGCCATGACGGCAACCGCTCTAAGTCCCAAATACAAAAACAGTTTGAAAAAAAATGAAAAATAGGGCAACAGTTCACAACAAAAAAAAATCAGAAAATAGTAAAAACCTATGTGACTGCCATGATTGGGAGGGAATTCGGAACTTGCAGGGACTCCGATGACCTCCATCAGGTCGTCTCCAACCATGACAGCTGCCTCACAACTCTGCCTGACGCGATGAACGCGAAAACAATTCGACAGCTGCACTGCCACTTACACCGTGATATTGGGTTGCTCCGAGGAGGTGGGAACACTAGTGGACCACCATGGATCATTCCTGACCTCTCCCACTCATCACAACTTATCGCAGCAGCGGCCAGGCAGTGGAGTGACATAGACCAGTGAACACGAGTGGTGGAAGAGAAAGAGAGAGAGAGAATACTCACCACCTCCGTCGGCCTTGGGCATCTCCGGAGAGGTCGAGAAAAAAGAGAGAAATCGAATCGGGTTTAAGAGGATTGGATAAGAAAATGAATAGTAAAGTGGGTATGGTGGGGTCCTTTTATAGCCAACTTTTCATCATAACACACACCCGCATCTCGATGTTGATCCCACGGCTCTCCATTTTAAGCTGTGTCACTTTAACAATTACTATCTCATAGTCTCGTGTGTCGCGTAGCTATCCGACTCCCACATTGGTCTTGCGCTCATCGGTCCGTATTTCTCCGTCACACGCGTAGTCCCACCTTGTCTCGTCAAATAATTATTTAAATTATACAACAATTCATTTATTTGTATTATTACTGTGTTTTACTTCCCCGTTTACCTAGGCGAAGCCTCACTCAAACTAACAATCGCCCGAACGGCTCGAGACACGTATTAGACTAAAATACTAATACACACATCAAAAAATCATAAAATTACCTCGGTGTCGACTCCCGAAGTTTGAAATACAGTCCAGTATCGCGTAGCCGGATCACGGTCCTGACAAATGCAACACAAGTTAAGTTAAATTTGAGGGTTGCTACATGATGAAATCATTCGTTCGGAAGGTTTGTGGTCAACCTAGAGCCAGGCTCTAGCAAGAAGAAAGCATTGTCATTGGGTAGCACCAAAGGAGGGGTGACTAAAAATAAATTGTGATGGAGCGGTACGAGGGGAGGATGGGGAAGCCACAATGATAGGAGTTATACAGGGGATGAAAGGCGATTTTTGAGCAGAATTTCAAGTAAAGTTGGGTCGGTGTTCACCTATTTGTGCTGAACTATGGGGAGTTAAACATGACTTGCAACTAGCGTGGGATAAAAGATGTAGGAAACTCATTGTGGAGCTAGACTCACAGGAAGCAATTGATCTTACTATGGACTCAACACAAAGCCAATTTCGAGATCCATTGATTCATGATATTATAAGGGAGACGGACAAGAAGTGGAGTGTAGTTTTCAACCACACATTTAGAGAGAATAATGCTTGTGCAGACCACATGGCCAATGAAACTTTTCACTATGATGTTGATTTTAAGATTTGGTAACATATTCCAAATCATATTTTCATGTTGCTAGTGCAGGATATCTTACAATTACAAATGTAACCTACACCGAATTTGGTCTTTGCTAATAAAAAAAAAAACAGTCACACCAATTTGTTCTGCTACAATAACATGTAGTGACATTGTGTTGCTAAATTAAAGAATCCACATTCAGAACTCACCAAGTCATTTCATTCTTTACAATTAGAAAAAACAAGTAAATTAAGTAAATTTCAAGTAAAAGAATTTAAATCCTATTTGTATATGTATTGTTGTTGTACTACCATCATCCATGTATTTGTATAGGGTTTCCATTAGATTCTAATCCAATACATTAATCGAGGCATCATAAATGCACAAAACATTTAATGCATAACACATTTTGAAGGGTTCCCATGGCATGTGTATATTTTGATCTCATTGTAAAATTTCCCTATATATATATATATGTAAGAACAAAGAAACTACAGGGTACATGGATGATGGCAGTACAACAACTATACATATACAAATAGGATTTAAATCTAATGGTTGTAAATAGTGTACCCATGACATAGGTATATATTTGGTTCTCATAGTAGTAATACCCATATATATATTTATTTTTCTTTTTAAACTTTTTTTTTTTGAAAACAAACATTTTTTTTTTAGTTTTCTCATTTTTGCTTCCGTTATGCTACAAATACAATCAGGATATACATTTGCGTAAAATGCATTTTCACTTTTTTGTGATACTAAAGGGTATCCGATATCTAATGAAAACTCTTTCCAAGATATCAAACTATTGTCCATTTCATCCACTAGTTTGCCAGTGTTTCCAATAAAATAAAGGTCAAATTCATTGGTCACAGCCACATAATAACAGATCATCTATGAAAGTCATACATAAAAGCATTATATATTCTGTAGTCTATTAGCGTAGTACCTTTAAGAATTTGAGGTTTTTTTTTCACTACAAGTAAAAAAATACTTTTAACGATACTAAATAAATGTTGTTAAGAGTTAAGTTGTTAAAACTTAATCAATATATAATTGAAATATTATAATATGTTCTTTAATTCAAAATTCACTTATAAGGATTTATTTAAACGATACGTGCTTCATAACGTAGCGATGAACATATCATTATATGTTAATTTTGTTTAAAAATTATTTGATTACTTGTTAATTTTGTATTTAATATGTTTTGAGAACATATTTATTAACAAATGTTGGGTCTAATGTTGTAAAATACAATTTTTCTTATAGTGTTTGATACCTTTCAAATGTCTTGTGATCGAGCTTACTATTTTCACCATATTATTAGGTATAAAAAACAATCACTTTCTAGGTTCTAGGTGACATTGTGTATTCTATTGCAACTATTTTCAATAACATTTTGGTACTCAACGATAAATTAATACGACAAGATTGTCGTGAATTTCTCTTGCAACTATGTAAATTTTAGTGTTGAAAGAATGGCCCATTGCTTTGAGGAATAGAACAACTTCTCTTGATGTCAATGAACATTCTTATTTATATAAAATAAATGCATTATATATATTATTACTTAATATATAAAATAATATGTATATTTACTATTTCATTATTAATAAATATAATACATATAACACCCCTCAATCATGCCTGTACACTAGGTTGTTTCTTGTCACACCACCACATTCTCTCCAGGCATCTGAAAGAAGTTCAAATTAAACATTAAAATGTCTAAAAAAATAAACTCATATTTACTAATTTATGTAACACTTATCAGGGGTGAATCCAAGAATTTGAGATGAGGTGGGCTTAGGTGTAAACATCTTCTAATGGGTGAGCCATGCTTGGAAAGTTTTTTCTTTTGTAAGTCCTAAGATTATGCTTTGCACTTTAATAACAAATCAACTAAGAATCAGTAAATGGGATTGTGATTATAGATTGAGTGGTAGGAGTAATCTATGATTGAAGTTATAGAAGTTGAAACGAAAGAGAGACTCAAATGAGAGAAAGTGTTAAGAAATTTTTTGAAGCTCAAACTTTCGAATGAAATTTACTTTATTCGTTCGTTCTATTTATAGAGAAAAGTTTGTACATACAGACAAAACTGACACTATTACACATTATTGCTATTACTATTCAACATAATTGCTGACACTATTCGCTCGGTACTATTTGACACTATTCACTATTCACTAAAGACAAAATTATTGTCGATTACTATTCACCGACACTATTTAAATGACTTTTTACACGACTTGTCATAAATGACAACAACTAAGTACTGACAACACACAATAATTTACATAAAAAGACAAAATTTGTGGCTGCTTTTGTCACATCGCCTTTATTAGTCTGGATAGCTGGATAAGTATGACTTGCTGGATAAGTCTGACTTGTCTAATCTTGATTCTGCATTATTGGGTTTCTTTTGGATGATTTGATGACTTGATCTGAGATGATGCTGATCTGATCTTTTGACATGTGTAATTAAATGTCGATTTCTTCTGACATTAACTATTCTTGATAAACTTCTTGATATTCTTGATAAACTTCTTGATAAGCATGCATTATTGGCTTTTCTTTGGATAACAATTTTGACGTGATGCTTTCTTGAGGACGACTTGATTTGTGATAATCTTATCGGTATGATCGGTATGAGCAATGATATTGGCAGGCAGGCATTGGGCCTGGAGGCATGGGCCTAGATTTTGAATTGGCATGGGCCTGAGGCAGGCATAAGCCTGGTGATGGCAGGCATTGGGCCTGAATAACTTAATTGGCATGGGCCTGAATTCTGAATTAATGGCATGGGCCTGAATAAGTTTTATTTGCCTGGCCTGAATTATCTTTGATGACACTGAATTAATATAGATCGATGATATACTCAGGGGAGCCAGAGCTTCCTTCATGATCTGAATTATTTCTTGATGAGGCAGACTGAGATTCTTCAATTCTTTGAAGTCTTGCATTCATTTTCCTGGATTCTTCTTGCATATTCTTCAATTCTTGAAGAATGAGACTTAATGTGTCTAATGTAGTTTATGATGATGATGATATTTGAACTGGATTTTCATTCTTGGCTGATTCTGGTTTCTTTTCATTAATCTTTAAAGATGCTTCTTTATAAGTCTTTGAAGGAGGCATTATACCAAATGATGGAGAAAGCTGGTATGCAACTTCTTCTTTAAGAGAAGTAATGTCAAACTTATCCCACCATTTGACATAAATTTCTCGAACCAAATGAGTAGCTGAATTTCCTTCAATAACCTTAATTGAGGTGGTATTATAATTCCATTTTAATATCCGAGGTATGGTATATTGGGATGCAAACATGAATAGATTTAGCCCTCCTTTTTTATAAAACGCCTGGACTTCAGGAGGAAAGATTGCTTCAGTTGGACCGAATCGAGGTAACCATTCATGAAAAAACTATGTAGAAAAATTATATCCTATTGGTTTTTTATACGTGATGTACCATGAATGACCTTCTGCAGGCTTTTTATAAAACAGTATGACTTTCCAAGCTTCAACATAATCATTGTAGCTTACCGATATGGTTGTCTGTTCTTCTAAATTTTTGATATTCTTCAAAGTAATAGGATAATAATTATGGTAAGGCATTGTAACTAAGCTATATTGCTTAGACCATTCATTACGTGATAAGACTTTCTGAATCTTGAATTTGGAGTACGCAATCTCTTTTGAATTAAGCTTTTTGAAATGATAAAAAATAACTGAGCCTATTTGCGAAAGTAAAGCTTCATAAAATTTTATTGAGATATTTGGTCGTCTTGGGATGAAATTATGAGGATGAGGAATGAGGCATTGACTTGATTTTCTAGACTGAGACTATGATGAGGACCATCAAGAGGATAAATAGAGAAAAAGCTTTTCAATTGATAACTGGATTTTTGATCAGGATTGGAGGCTGGATTATTGTACTGGCTGAATAATGGAGAGAATTTATTTTGTCTTTGATAAGTGTAAAGAGATTTACCCTTATCCATGATGATCTGAAACAAAGAATGAATTTATAGGGTTACAAGGAATTCCCTTGATAAGAAATCAGGAAGGGACTTATTTTCTCCTTTTATATATTTGATATCAAAATCGAAAATACTTAAAATAGCTTGCCATCGAGCAAATATTTGTTTTGAAACTAGATTTTTTATATCTTTCAAAAGTATTTCTTTCACTGACTTACAATCAACTCTTATCAAAAATTTTTGATTCAAAATATCTGCTTGAAATTTCTGAACGGATAAAACAATTGCAAGAATTTCCTTTTTAACTGTAGCGTAATTCTTTTGGGTATTATTCCAAAGTCTTGATGTATAACAAACAAGTTGTTCATTTCCTTCAGGGGTTTTTTGAAGTAATATACCTCCAAAACCTATGTCTGAGGCATCTGTTTGAATTATTTTTGGATAAGTAGAATTGGCTAAATGTAAACATGGTAATGCTTTTACTTTTAACTTGATCTTTTGTATTGTTTCTGTATGATTAGGGGTCCAGATAAATTTATTATCTTTTTTAAGAAGTTCTAAAAGACATTTTTTATCTATTACCGAATTTTTATAGAAATCGGATAAGTAATTTAAACAACCTAAAAATCTTTGTAACTGTTTTTTATCTATTAATTGATCAGGAAATTTATTTGCAAATTCTATAACTCTATTGATAGGGGTTATTGTTTGATTCTGTATTTGAAATCCTAAAAAGTTTATAATTATTTGAAAAAATTTTATTTTCCTTTGGGATAATACTAATCCATTTTTAATTATTATAGATTGAAATGTATACAAATGTTTCCAATGTTCATCAATTGATTTGGAAAATATAAGGATATCATCTATATAGACTAAGATATATTCATAATAAGGATGGAATACTTCATTCATCATTTTTTGAAATTCTGATGGAGCATTTTTAAGACCGAATGGCATAACATTCCATTGATACTGTCCGAATGGAGTGTTGAATGTTGTTTTATATCTATCTTTACTTGTAATTTGTATCTGTCAAAATCCTGACTTTAAATTAAATTTTGAAAAGATAACTGAATTGGTTATTCTCTTTATTAAATCATTCTTATTTGGTAATGGATATCTTATGGTTTTCAAAACATTGTTTAATGGTTTATAATTTATAACAAGTCTTGGAGCACCTCGTTCTAATTCTGCTGCATTTTCAACATAAAAAGCTGTACAGCTCCATGGAGATTTAGATGGGGCTATTAATTTCTTTTGTAACAAATCTTTTATTTCTTGATCACATAATTTTAATAATCTTTCATTCATTTGTGAAGGATTGGCTTTCGTGAGTATTTTATCTTCATTAAAATCATTAATATAAGGTAAAGAAACTTGATAAGTTTTCCTATCCCAAAATGCTGATGGGATTTCTGAACAACACTTGATAATTAATTGATCTTGAAACATCTTAATTTTTTGTTGAAAAGATGGAGTATTTATTATTTGTTCTGCTTTTATATTTTTAATTTCTGATTTTAATTGTCCTATAAAAGTTTGTTTATGTTCAACTAAATTGATTAATTGATTTAAATATCTAGTTTTTGGTTTATTAATAAAATTGAAATTAACTTCTTTATTTTCTATACTTGATTTTATTCCACTCGATGTAACTGAAAATGGTTGAATTTTTTGTAAGAATAGAGTTCCTAATAACATATCATGTTGTAAATCTTTAACTATTATAAAGGATGTTGGTATATAAACATTATTTTTACATATATGAGCTAGAGGAATTTTTAACTTAATTATTGATTTATTTCCTTCTGCTGTTGATATTCGACTGTTTGTTTTTTCACAGTATTGTAAAGGAATTAAGCCTTCTCTTATACAATTTAGATCTGCACCTGAATATATTAAAGCTTGTAATGAGCATTTAAAATCTTCTATTTTTAGTGTTATTGGAGTAAACCATCTTTGTTGTGTATAAGTCGTAAGTGTTTCTATGAATACATTATTATCGTAAACTGAAAAGTTTTCTGTATTTACATTTTCTTCTTCTATTTTAATTATTTTTTCTTTAAGAATTTTTATTTCTTCTTTCAAATTGATTTATTTCATGTCTTTGTAATGAATTTATAGTTGGTCCTGTAAAAGATTTAGATATTTTATTTACATCTTGAATTATATCTTTCATAGTATGATAATTATTATGTAAGTTAATTTGGCTTTGAAATTTTATTTCATTTTCATTTATCTGAAAAGTATTTTCAATTTCTTTTTCTGTATTTAAAATCTCTGTATAATATTTATATTTTAATATTGGATCTTCTATTTGTTCACCGATATCTAAAATTAATTTTTCATGTGCTGTTAATAAATTAATTTTATTTTCTGAATCTGAGCTAGATGTATATATATTATGTATATTTTCTATGCATTTACATGTTTCTGGGGAACTAGAGTTATCATTATTTGCTACTTCATTTACTTTCTTTTTATAATTTTTTAAATGACATTTATTTGCGTAATGACCTGGTTTTCTACATTTAAAACATTTATTAATTTTATTTTTGGTAAATTTATAATTTTTCTTATAATTTTTTCTCTTAGATTTATAATAAAAATCTTGATTGTTTTTATTATTAGATCTTTGTAATCTTCTTCTTCTGTATTTTGGTTTATTAGCTTGTGTTTGTGTTTGAGCAACTTCATGACCCAATTGATAACATAAATCACCTATATCTCTACGATTATCTTTAGAATCTTTATGTAATTGTCTTTTTAACTTTATATCATTACATATTGATAATCCTACTATCTGAATTGTTTGAATTATATCACCATAAGTAAATCTATTATAATTTAAAGTTTCATCGCATTTTTCTCTTAATATATGTCTAACCTTTTCTGCAAATGAGTATGGTAATCCTGAAACAAATCTTTCTTTATAAAATGGAGTTTCATCTGTAGTTAAAGCATAAACTTTCGTTAAAAATGTATCTTTATACCACCGAAAATCGGATAATGTTTTGGATCTTAAACTTTGTAATTGTTCTCTAATTTTTTCTTCTATATGACTTAATGTTCCTATGAAATGCCAAATTATATTGGTTAGCAAGGTTCTTACACCATTAAATTGTTCTCTACCATTGCTATCTAATATTGGATTTCCGTTTTCGTCTCTAGATATGGAATTTATAATTTCTGTTCTTTGAGTAGTTGATAAAGAATTATTCCACCAGCCATTCATTTGACCAGTAAGTCCTACGGATATTGCGCCTACTATATTAGGTTCTGGATGATTTTGAGTTTTGTATGCTACTGCATAAGTTAACATTTGTTGCATTACTTGTAAAACTCTATATTATGATAATCCATCGATATTCCATTCATAGATTGAATTTCCGTCAAACTTAATTCTTTTTTCACCCTTTTCTTCTGCAGGAGATGGTCTAGAATAATAAGGTTTAGTATTCCATTTATTATAAATTTTATGTTTTGTAGGATAATGGATTTTATTTATATCTAAATCTGATGATCTTTCAATGCTGGATTCTGTCATTTTTATTGGGATAATTTCTAATGAATTTTCTGATAAACTATCAGATGTTATTGATTGATTCTCTTCTAAAATATTTATTTCAGGCATCTTTTCTTTCATATCCTTTTGATTTATTTGTAAAGTACTAATTGTTGATGCTATTGTTTGTAATAATTCTTCTGAATAATTTGGTTTTATGATAGGTAAATTTCTTAAATTATCTTTCATCATAGGCTTTTTTAGTATTAATTCATTTTTTACCTTTGTATTTTTAGAGTTTTCAGTATTTTTACTAGTAGAGGGAATACTATGAGAAATGTTTGATAAAGAAGATAAATATATATTAGTATAATTATTTTGTCCAATTATATCATTTAAATCTTTTCTTGATATAGATTTTTCTTCTTCAAAAGTAGTTTTTAATGGTACTGCCTTAATGTTTTCATTGATTTTGATAGAAGTTAATGGAGGATGAGTCTGAATGTATTTTTCACCTTTTGTTCCTTCCCATACGGTATTTATCTTATGTATTATTTTTGGACAGGATTGTGTTAAATAATAAAAAAACTGAATGTTTTGTTTATTATTTTTAATATAGGCAAAATATTTTTCTCTGAATATTGCTTGTTGAGATTTTGAACAAATTTTACAGAATATTGGTGTCAATGGATGTTTAAGAAATTGTTCTTTTAAATTCTGATAATCTATTTCAAAGTCTTCTTCATAATCTATTTTACCCATATTAACTTGATAATCATTAAAATCATTTATGGAAACATTATCTTTTGTTGGTGTAACAGGATAAGCTATATGAGTTGGTAATTTTGTTGTTGATGCATAAACAGGTTGGGTTTCATAATAAGTTTCAGTATTTGATGAAGATGGAATTGTAGAACAAGATTTTCTTGATGAAAAATTTATTTCAACTAGTCCGTCATTATGAGCTATTATAGTATGTATTTGATCATTTGTTTTATCTACATGATTCTCTTCTTTATTTGTATCTTGAATTAACCATATTTTTGGTATGTCTATATCTTTCCAACTTAATTGTTTTCTAGTTATTACTTTATTTGTTAAATTTGTTAAAAATAAAGTTGATGTTCCTTTTTGTAAATTTGTATATACTACCGCAGGGATTATTGTATGCATTAATTTATAATAAATTCGATAAACTACTGCAACATTTGAACATATTCCTTTCATTTCAAACCCTTGTGTGTATAGACTTAATGTTGATGCTTCATGTGCGAATTGATCATGTAAACTAATTGTGAAATTAGGAAAACAATTAAAGAAAATAGGTCCTTCAGACAAACTTCCTTCAATTATTCTTAATAATGAATCATTAAACTTTATGTGTCGTTTATCTCTTACGGATGCTAATACTGAAGTATTTAGTCCTAAAGCAGTTAATGACTTTATTGCAACTTGTATTAATCCTATATGCAAATATTTGTATTTTTCTTTATAGGTATTTATTTTTTCTGGAGAGATTAAAAGTATTTCTTGGCCTTCTGCATCTATTGATTTAGTTTCCTCTTCTAATTTTACTATATAATCTAGATTTTTGGAGAAAGTTCCATGAGTATATATCTGTTTGGGATCTATGGTTGGTAAATTTCAATTTTGCAGTGATTGTTCAATATCTACGTATGAGATTTCACTTATATTTCTTAAATCTAATTTTGATTTCATTTTTTACGCTTTATGATTGATTGATGATCAGATTTTGATGTCAAGGTGGATGATTCAAACTTAGGACTATGTTTTCGTAATGAAAGAGAAGATTTCATTTTCTTCATTAATTCACTCATGTCTCACCTGGGTTCTTAGAGTTCTAGCTTGGTCAACGATTTACTGCTAGACTTACGCTCCCTTCTGCTAGCCTTACTACGCGACTAGGAAAGCTCCTAACTCCAATGGCGAAGGTTAGACACAAGATAAATTAACAGAAAGAAAACGAAATTTTAACTTTTAAAAGAAACTTCATAGTAATAAGTTTTTCAAATCCTTTTCGAAATCGCAATCGAAATCATAATCAAACTTAAAACCGATAGTAAATACTTACAGGAGATGAGAATAGAGAACTTGATTTGAGGGATTGCACTTGGATTCTTTGATGAATATGGCTCGATGACGGATTAGTTGAAATAAATTTTGCATCAAGAAAATCTTGTTCTACAATTCCATCTTCATCAAATACTTGAGACTTATTATGAAACCCAACTTTGTTTATGCATCAACAACAAAATTACCAACTCATATAGCTTATCCCGTTACACCAACAAAAGATAATGTTTCCACAAATGATTTTAATGATTATCAAGTTAATATGGTTAAAATAGATTATGAAGAAGACTTTGAAATAGATTATCAAAATTTAAAAGAACAATTTGTTAAACATCCATTGACACCAATATTCTGTAAAATTTGTTCAAAATCTCAACAAGCAATATTCGAGAGAAAAATATTTTGCCTATATTAAAAATAATAAACAAAACATTCAGTTTTTGATTATTTAACACAATCCCGTCCAAAAATAATACATAAGATAAATACCGTATGGGAAGGAATAAAATGTGAAAAATACATTCGACTCATCCTCCATTAACTTCTATCAAAATCAATGAAAACATTAAGGCAGTACCATTAAGCTGTGTCACTTTAACAATTATTGTATGCATTAATTTATAATAAATTCGATAATAATGTATTATTAGTCTCTATGTAAACATCACTCATACCAATAGTTTTAGACGAATCATGGTTCCCCATCTTAACATCACCAAGATGTATAAGATGTGAAGAAACCTCTTCCTAATGTAGCATGAATTGAGGTACCACTATTAATAATCCAATTACTCTCATGATATCCAAGACTAGCCACATCATCATCACACATAACAAGAAACTCAATTGTGATAATAATATAAGCAGTCACTTTAACAATTACTATCATGATAATCCAATTACTCTCATGATACACACCCGCATCTCGAGGTTGATCCCACGGCTCTCCATTTTAAGCTGTCACTTTAACAATTACTATCTCATAGTCTCGTGTGTTGCGTAGCTATCCGACTCCCGCATTGGTACTGCGCTCCTCGGTCCGTATTTCTCCGTTACGCGCGTAGTCCCACCTTATCTCTTCAAATAATTATTTAAATTATACAACAATTCATTTATTTGTATTATTACTGTGTTTTACTTCCCCGTTTATCTAGGCGAAGCCTCACTCAAACTAACAATCGCCCGAACGGCTCGAGACACGTATTAGACTAAAATACTAATTCACACATCAAAAAATCATAAAATTACCTCGGTGTTGACTCCCGAAGTTCAAAATACAGTCTAATATCGCGTAGCCGTATCACGGTCCTGACAAATGCAACACAAGTCAAGTTAAATTTGAGGGTTGCTACATGATGAAATCATTCGTTCGGAAGGTTTGTGGTCAACCTAGAGCCAGGCTCTAGCAAGAAGAAAGCATTGTCATTGGGTAGCACCAAAGGAGGGGTGGCTAAAAATAAATTGTGTTGGAGCGGTACGAGGGGAGGATGGGGAAGCCACAACGACAGGAGTTATACGGGGATGAAAGACGATTTTTCAGCAGCATTTCAAGTAAAGTTGGGTCGGTGTTCACCTATTTGTGCTGAACTATGGGGAGTTAAACATGACTTGCAACTGGCGTGGGATACAAGATGTAGGAAACTCATTGTGGAGCTAGACTCACAAGAAGTAATTGATCTTATTATGGACTCAACACAAAGCCAATTTCGAGATCCATTGATTCATGATATTCTAAGGGAGACGGACAAGTAGTGGAGTGTAGTTTTCAACCACATATTTAGAGAGAATAATGCTTGTGCAGACCACATGGTCAATGAAACTTTTCACTATGATGTTGATTTAAGATTTGGTAACATATTCCAAATCATATTTTCATGTTGCTAGTGCAGGATATCTTACAATTACAGATGTAACCTACACCGAATTTGGTCTTTGCTAATCAAAAAAAAAAAACAATCACGCCAATTTGTTCTGCCACAATAACATGTAGTGACATTGTGTTGCTAAGTTAAAGAATCCACATTCAGAACTCACCCAGTCATTTCATTCTTTACAATTAGAAAAAACAAGTAAATTAAGTAAATTTCAAGTAAAAGAATTTAAATCCTATTTGTATATGTATTGTTGTTGTACTGCCATCATCCATGTATTTGTATAGGGTTTCCATTAGATTCTAATCCAATACATTAATGGAGGCATCATAAATGCACAAAACATTTAATGCATAATATATTTTGAAGGGTTCCCATGGCATGTGTATATTTTGATCTCATTGTAAAATTTCCCTATATATATATATATATATATATATATATATATGTAAGAACAAAGAAACTACAGGGTACATGGATGATGGCAGTACAACAGCTATACATATACAAATAGGATTTAAATCTAATGGTTATAAATAGTGTAACCATGACATAGGTATATATTTGGTTCTCATAGTAGTAGTACCCATATATATATATTTATTTTTCTTTTTAAACTTTTTTTTTTTTGAAAACAAACATATTTTTTTAGTTTTCTCATTTTTGCTTCCGTTATGCTACAAATACAATCAGGATATGCATCTGCGTAAATTGCATTTTCACTTTTTTTGTGATACTAAAGGGTATCCGGTATCTAATGAAAACTCTTTCCAAGATATCAAACTATTGTCCATTTCATCCACTAGTTTGCCGGTGTTTCCAATAAAATAAAGGTCAAATTCATTGGTCACAGCCACATAATAACAGATCATCCATCAAAGTCATACATAAAAGCATTATATATTCTATAGTCTATTAGCGTAGTACCTTTAAGAATTTGAGGTTTTTTTTTCACTACAAGAAAAAAATACTTTTAACGATACTAAATAAATGTTGTTAAGAGTTAAGTTGTTAAAACTTAATCAATATATAATTGGAATATTATAATATGTTCTTTAATTCAAAATTCACTTATAAGGATTTATTTAAACGATACGTGCTTCATAACGTAGCGATGAACATATCATTATATGTTAATTTCGTTTAAAAATTATTTTTACTTGTTAAATTTGTATTTAATATGTTTTGAGAACATATTTATTAACAAATAATATTGTAAAATACAATTTTTCTTATAGTGTTTGATACCCTTCAAATGTCTTGTGATTGAGCTTACTATTTTCACCATATTATTAGGTATAAAAAACAATCACTTTCTAGGTTCTAGGTGACACTGTGTAGTCTATTGCAACAATTTTATTTTGAAATAGCTTAAAATGAACAATGCCCAACTCTTTTACTCTTGCAAGATTGGAATGAGTAATAACATTTTGGTACTCAACGATAAATTAATACGACAAGATTGTCGTGAATTTCTCTTGCAACTATGTAAATTTTAGTGTTGAAAGAATAGCCCATTGCTTTGAGGAATAAAACAACTTCTCTGGATCTCAATGAACATTCTTATTTATATAAAATAAATGCATTATATATATTATTACTTAATATATAAAATAATATGTATATTTACTATTTCATTATTAATATATTTACTATTTCATTATTAATAAATATAATACATATAACACCCCTCAATCATGCCTGTGCACTAGGTTGTTTCTGGTCACACCACCACATTCTCTCCAGGCATCTGAAAGAAGTTCAAATTAAACGTTAAAACGTCTAAAAAATAAACTCATATTTACTAATTTATGGGGTGAATCCAAGAATTTGAGATGAGGTGGGCTTAGGTGTAAACATCTTCTAATGGGTGAGCCATGCTTGGAAAGTTTTTTCTTTTGTAAGTCCTAAGATTCTGCCTTGCACTTTAATATTCTTCATCACTGTTCGCTGAATTAGTTGAAATGTCATTAGAGTTGTCTTCCGATGGCTCATCTCGAACTTCATATGTTGGATCCTCGCTATCTTCACTTGCATATACTTCAGTTTCTAGACTGAAATCATAAAGAATAATATTGTTTAATGATAAATATTAGCGACACTTCAAAGAAAATGACAGAAATCAGTTACCAATTTTTCAATTTAAATTGTCTAAGAGAATGAGGGGAGTCGTTGAACTCTTTGATAATATTTTTTTTTGGTGGTTAACTCTTTGATGAATTTAGGCTCAACAACTAAATGACATTACATTATGAATTCCAGTAAATAAATAAATAAATAAAACAAACAGACAAAAACTAATAGAAAGAGAGGTAATGGAGTAAAACAAGGCAGAAAAAAATCAAAACAAAATATCAGCCTAACCGTTGTAGGGATGCCCTTTTACTTGATCCCATTGAGTATAATTCAAAAGAAAGTCGTTGTTTATGCAAAGAAAATAGAGAACATAGATGGTTTGATCGACACAGATTGGGGTTTCCGCGAACCAGTTGAGAGCATAAAATGTGACAATGTGTTCAATCGATCCAGCGAAGGGGACGAGCCAAGAAGAAGGGTTTTTTCGTTTTTGTTGTGGGTCGCGCTACTGCAAGCCACAGAAGTGTGTAAGGGCAAGCCACTAAAAAAATAATAATAAAAAAACACAATATTTGACTCATTCGAAAGTACCAACTTACCCCTTTACAAACCTAAATTCTCTCCCTTGTTCTCTCTCTCACGGTTCCTCTCATGTCCTAATTGTGCACACCACAAAATCGCCTCCAATTTCTCCAACCACCGGTGACACCACATTGATTTTTTTGAGTCTAGAGATTGTAACAATTGTTACATGTTTTCCCTTTGAAGCTGTTTTGAATGGATGGGTTTGAACACCTTTATTTGGTTTTTTAGGGCTTGGTCATTTGGCATCACAGTTGGGTGTTGACGATTGAAAATAGAGCATGAACATATAGGGAATGATGATGTGCAACATGGAGAGGTAGATGCTGCAATAATTCCTTGATTTGTCGATTTTTTTTTGTTTGAAAAATCTCGATTTCACACTCTGGTTCGCACTCACAGGGCTAAACCAAACTTGTATGTTCGGATACAGCCAACCAAACAAGTTTTAACTGCTTGGTTGATGGTAACCGACATACACGTTTGGTTCTGGGAACCGAACATTGACATGTCATTCGGTCATTTGTGGTTAAACCTCCTATTTTTTAGACCTTTGACGAGTTCAGAAGCCCTTGATGTTGTCGCCAAAGTGGAACTTGGGAGGCTTTTTGATTGGTTCAGAGACCTTTAGCTTGGGATCGTGGTGAGGGAAGATGCTGCTATTTTTTACCTTGATTGCCCACAAACCTCTCTTGTGGTTTATCTATTGAATCCAGTTATAGCTTCTGATCTTATTTGATCCACTGACACTTTCACTCACCACCGAAAACAAAGAGAATAGCTTCGTTGAATGATTCCAAGCTTAACATTCGATTCGAGTTCGATTGAGGAGACGAAGAGATTGGATGAGACGAAGGGTCTAGGGTTCGATTTGGTTAGACGAATTGGTGTGGAGTGTCCTTCTAAATTGAAAAGGGTATTTAGGGAAGAAAAACATTACACTGGGGTGCCCTTATAAATTGAAAGGGTGCCCTTATAAATTGAAAGGGGTGCCCTCAGTATGTGGCTTACCCTTACACTTATCTGGTTTGCACATAGAGCGACCCTTTTGTTTTTCGTTTTATATTTTAGTTTTTGATTTTATTTGATCGAGATTATATTAACTTAATAACATTTTGCAAAGAAACCCTTGAGCTATTTTTTTAAATTTAAATCGCATCCCTTAAATGCCACGTCAGCTTGGACTTGACCGAGAATATTAATTAGGATAATTGATTAAAAACATGGTTTTAGATTATTTATACTCAAGACTAATATTCTAACTATTTGCCCAATTTCTTTATTATATAAATTAATAAGATATTATGAGACACATTATGGTGTTAAACTCGCTATTCATAGCATGCCTACTGTATTATTTTTTATTTTATTTGTTTGACAACTAAGTACCATACCAATCAAAAGTTTTTTTTCTTCTCAGCACATAGTGTGTTGAGCCAAGAGTAGTGTCGTAGCGTACGGGCTTGCGAGCGGGTACGCGACACTGTAAGGTTGAATCTTGTTGGGGTTTGTATTTGGGGTCAGATAGAGAAAAGAATTTCCTTTGTGTATTAAACTATTAATAGTGGAATATGATGGGCCTATACCCACCGTCATAAAAAGGACGGTGTGTACAGAAAATAACAGTAACAACCAAGTGGGGTTTAATATAATTTCAAATGTCAAATAAATGGCTAAACTAATATCACGCAGGAATATCACAAAGATAATACTAAACCACATGGTAATAAATCACTGAGAAATCTACGATGATTGAGTGTCCAAGAAAACCACAGAAAACACAAGTAGTCTCGACCAAAAGGTTGTTGAGTTGAGGGATACCCTACCAGACTCGGAGAAACTGAGACGTGGTCAACACCCAACAAGCCCAACTCCATGCGACTATGAGATATCCACAGACCCGGATAAGAGCCTCCAACGTACACTCAATTGGGAGATATCAACATCGTCTAGATCAGAGCTCATATTGCAGATAAATAGTAATCATGACTCACTTGCTTTTGGACCACTCATTTGGAAATCCACGATAAACAATGCCAAATAATCCACTACAAAATATAGATCACATATGGATTTCAAGAAAACATATTTCATCAAGAAATATAACAACCCAATTTAAATGCACAAATGAAATAATATAAATACTCCCACTAGTTTTACTCACAGTACAACACAACCTCCGCGCAACACTCTGTGCTCGTGGCTTTCACACACCACCAAAACGACTCCACACGCTCGTCACCCGCTCACTAAGCACCTGGTGATCATTGTCGGTCCAATTTGGTCGTGTTAGAGTTTTATTTCCCTTTAATTGCAATTCCCTATTAATTTCCCCATTTACCCAATTTATGATAATTTTACTCGTTCACCCATTTGGGTCAATTACCCGGGTATTGGGACGTATTTGAACACATTTGGATACCCAAGAGGTCCTTGAAAGTTTCCAAAAATTTTATAAAAATTTGCCCCTGTGAATAGTGTTACACCTCTAGGACGCGTGGCGTCCATTGGCTTGGGCGGTGTCTTCATGGCGTGAGAATGGGTCTCACTGCCCAACACACCGTGGGTGACGCCGTGACCCTACTGGTCTTGACGGCGTCCTCGCAGCGTGGGCCCTGAGGCCCCTACCCAAGACACCGTGAGTGGCTCTATGAGCTGTTTGTGCTCACGGCGTCACTCGCGGCGTCCATTGCAGAACGCCTGTGAGTAGGGGTTTTTTACACCCCGGCTCATGTCGTCGTGCTTTGAGCCTATCTCAACTTCGATTAAACATCGAATACCACGCCAAGCCACCTTCGACTCACGTCAAAACCCAACCAAACCATCGATTTGTGAAAAATCATTCAAAATTCCTAAAAATACTAAAAAATTATGACACCTCCAAATCGCCGTCTCCACATCGTAAAAACCTTTCCCGGCTATCACATGCCTAACAAAACCAAATTGAAAACTCGATAAAAACCGAAATCCCAACTCGGGGTGCGAAAACATCGTGACGAAAACCCACGAAATAGGTGTCAAAACGTAGAGTAATGCGTAGGGAGTCGGAATCTCACCTCAAATCGCGTAGTTGGTTGATCTCCGTGGTCGATCTGGCCTCTAAACGACCGAAACCCACTCATTCTTTTCATTCTTTACGGTGAGGAGAGAAAGAAAAGAGAAAGAAATGTGAGAGAGTGAAATGTTTTCAGAAAATTAGGACTGCTGATAAAGATGGGAAGACCGTCAAATTGTAAGTGAAATGTTTATGTTTCCCTTCAAGGTTTTACGATAGTTGTTGATAAGGTAATTCAGAATGGCCAGTGCTATATCTCATTTTTTTAAAGGGTAAATGAGTAGGATATACTATTGCATTCATAAAATATTATGGGACCAGCTGAAGAAAGCCACTTGAAAAATTACAATGTTTCAACATTGTTTTAGAGCATCTCCAATGGTAAATATGATTTGAGACAATGGATTAGCGCCACCTCATGTATGTGTGGAGAATGTCTATCCTATGTGACATCCATTTTCACTAAATAGACATTCAACCTTAAAAATGTTCTCCAATGGACAATGTAGATTGATACTTTTTTTTGTCTTATTTTATTTTGTTTTTATATGTAATGAGAAATTTGTTTTGTTTTTATTTTAATTTGTATACCAAAAAATGATAATGTAGTAGTGAAGAGAATGTTTACCACAATGTTTAGAAGTAGACATTGGGATAGACACTCACTTTTTAGATTTCCTGTCACATCAGCTAGACATTCACAATGCATGGTCCCATTAGAAAACTATTTTTGGGTTGAATGTCCATTGTGTCCTTAGTGGATTCATTTTCACCCCAATCCTTGGTACCATTGAAGATGCTCTTAATTCTTCTTTTTCTACTATGGTGTGCATTGTCTAATGCGTTGAGAAAAAAAAATGAATTAATTAACACAATTGATCCTTTGAAAATTAACATTCTAATCTGCTTAAAACTTGTGAGTAATGCCTTTTGTTGTATTGGGTTGTAAGGAAAACTATATATTGCTCTTTTACCGATCTCACTCCATATATATTTTTGTTGTCATTATTTTAGAGTAGCCTATATGTTGAGCTTTTTCTTGATCTCAGGGATGAAACTTTTGTCGCTCTTTATGAAATTGATCAAACTCAAGCCCAACTAATTATTATTTTACTAAGCAACTCTGACTAATTTTATCGACCCCAACAATAGTAGGATATTGCAAGACAAGCAATTCAGAACTATTACTAGCTAGCAGTTATTACTCAGAGACTAGCAGTAATTATAAAGGGGCTCATGGAATCACTGTAAGAATTCTCCCATAATATCTATATGTACAAGGGATAGGTTAAAAGCTTAATACTATTGTTATCAATTGCATTTGCTGATATGAAAATTGCAAATGCCATATAAGTTTTAGTCAATTTATTGACTCAATTACATTGCTCGTGACATAAAAGTGGTTTTTAATTGATACTTTCTTTTATATAGTTCACATTCCATGAGTTTAGTTATGATTTTAAGCCTTTCAATTTTCTATCAATATTTGTTGTAGCATTGATTCTTGAATTGTTGTCCTTGAGGATGGGGCTCAGTTCACTAATACCTTTTTTTTCCCACTTCGGGATCAAATTTATGCATACTGTGAATTCCTACTAATTTTGTTATGAACATCTTAGTTTTACGTTGGGACAAACGAATTGTAATTAAATTTCTCACTTAAAGCTATAACTTTCGTAGTACTATCTCTTCACCTTTGCACTTTACACATTTTTTGAGGTTCACAAACAATGCAACTAAAATTGATTTCTTTTAGGGAAACATTTTTAAACTTGACTTGGAAATGATGTTAAATTGCTAATATGCTCATATTGATTGAATGTCTCTTAGTTTTTTAACTTGTTCTCTTGTGGATTTTGCAATAGATTGTACATGATGTGCTGGAGATGGAGAGCTTCAACAATGTTAAACAATGGTTGAGTGATGTGATGGAGATGGAGAGCTTCAACGTTTCTACCATGGTCTAATTAATAAAGATTGTATTAATTCCTATAAAGTAAGATAAATATGTGTAAGAACATTAACTTGTGATGTGTACGAATAAGTAATTAATTATAAAGCGTGCAATATGTCATTCCCTCACTAAGAAAACTTGCTTCCCGTAAAGAAAAAAGATAAATCTTATTGTGAAAAACTTAGATCTCTAAGTGATTGAGAAAAATCTATATAGCAAAATTAATGTAAGAAAATTGGCAAAAAGAAAAGTCTTTGTGTTGCAAGGAAAATAGATATAAAGGTTGAGAGAAAACTCAAATATATAGCCATATGATAATTGCGTAAAAATTTACGGTATGTAATTTTATAAATATTGTCTATTTTGTACTTTAACAATGAAGGTTGGCCCCCTCCACTTAAAGTCTAGCTCCGCCCTTGAGGTTGATCATTTGCAAATGATAGTGTGTGCAAACTTCTTGTTGGAAATAAGACTAATTTGGTTGACCAAAAGGTTGTGAATGCTGAAGTTGCAAAGGTATTGTCATATTTTCTCATAGTGTTATCTCTTTGCATTTGATATAACTGATTTTGTGCTTAAGAAATAAAATTGACTTGTTGAAAGTAAATGTGTTTTCATGTTGTCGCTTATTTAATCCTCACTTTTCATTGAAGAATAAAATTACTTGTTTTGTGCTTTTATGCGAACTGGTTTTTGTGTATATATGCATTGTACTTGTTACTTTATTCTCGTTGGTCTTAACCGATGTTTTTGTGGTTGTTTATATGGTTTTCTTTACACGTTTAGTTAAGGCAGTTGATCCTAAAGGGTGCTAGCATTTACTTGTGTATAATCCCCTTTTCTTTATTAAAGAGTCTCTAACACACATGTTTAAAGCCACTTTTTTTTTTTTGAAATCGAAGCCTCTTTTTTTTTGAGAAGTATGTTTGAAGCCAAATATCTATATCTTCTTCGGATATGGGAGGAAAGGATTATGACTAATCTTAAATAGAAAAAGTTGTTATTTAGATAACAACTAATCAAAATTTGGGCAGCCTCTCCTTTAAATATTATTTTCATCACAATCCAACATAATGACAAGTATTTTTACTACTACTTTTCTTTCTTGGGATAGAGACTAAGTGAATTTTGCAGTCATATCTATTACTTATATACCCTAGGTAATTTGGGATTGAAGCTTTGTTGTTGTATTCATAACTTACATCAAATAAATCTTTACCTTACTATATTAGATTTTATCTGTATGTGGTCGATTGTCCTTTTTATTTAATAACATCATATTTTCTCATAATTGTAATATTATCTTGTAATGTCTCTATTTGCCATTTGATCATGTTTCACCATTTCAAATTTCATCAGATACTCTCTTAGATCTTGAGATTCTTACAAATAGCTTATTTTGATGATACATATAGTATCTACTTTTTTAGTAATCAACCCTAGCATCACGTTGATTCCAATAGTGTAACGACCCGAAAATTTAGTTATTTGTGGATGATGATGCATGTATTAGTATATTAGTATTTTACGAGTCTTAAGCCATTCGGGCGATTTTTTTAGTTGAGTGAGGTTTCGCCCAGTTAAACGGGGGAGAAAAAGAATACAAATAACTGAATTTCTATTAATTTAATTAATTAGTTGATGGGATGTGGCGAGAAAACGGGCGCAAAACAAATTTCGGAGAAATACGGACCGAGGAGAGTAAGACCAATGCGGGAGTCGGATAGTCTCGCAACATAAGAGCTATGGGATAGAAATTGTTAAAGTGACACATCATAATGAGGAGAGCCATGAGATTGACATTGAGATGTGTATGTGTGTTGAGATAAGATGATGAGGTAAAAGACCCATAAGGGCAACTGTTCAAAAAATAAGCAAGTGGGCAAAAATGTCATTTTGATTGTATATATACAAAACGTCTCTTAACAAACCCTACTATTCATCATCTTCTCCAAACCACCGCCACCTCTCCCTACCTACTCTCCCCACTCGGCCTCCTCTGAAACCGACACGCCGGAGGTCCGTGAGGTCTCTCTCTCACTCTCATTTTCGGCCTACACTCACATTCGCCCTTCTCGGTCTCTCGGCAATGTGCACTCGACGTCCTCCTCCTCTCTCCCTCTTCTCTCTCTCTCTCTCTCTCTCTCTCTCTCTCTCTCTCTCTCTCTCTCTCTCTCTCTCGGCTTTACTCTCTCTCTTTCTCGACGCTTACTATTTCTTCTCACTTTGTGCACCCATTTTTCACTCAAACTCCGATCACGTGGGGCACCTGGTGGGGAGCTTAGACGTAGATGACCATAGGCATCTCGATGTTCCCATAGGGCCTCACGTATGGTGTATGGAGTTGTTTTTCCAACGAGATAAGAGAGTCGTTTTTCCACTGTTTTTGCCATTTTGTGACTATTTTGGCCACTGTTTTAGGGCTGTCGTGGCTAGTGGGACCGTCCCCGATCACGGCTGATCGGAGGAGAATCTACGACGACTCCACTGGCCGCAAATGACCCTTCCCCCCATGTTTAACAGCCCCGTTTTGTGCATGTGTGTGTAGTGTTTGTGTGAATCGGCCTTGTGTAGGGATGGGTGTGTGGTGTGTGTATAACAGTGGGGTGCACACAACAGTGGGGTGTTTTGTGCACATAACTGTAGGGTGTGTGTAATGTAGGGGTGTGTACACCACAGTTGGGGTGTGGGGTGTATTATGTGTATGACCATAAAGTGTATGTGTGACAGTTTGATGCGTGTGTATGGGTGACGATTTGGTGAGTGCGTGTGCATGGGGTGTACATCTCACTGTGTGTACACCACATTGGGGTGTACACAACAGTGTGTGTACACCACAGTGGGGTGTACACAATAGTGGTGTGTGCGTGCGTTGTGAGAATCAACTAGTGGGTGTACCAAGTGCGGGGTGTATCAAATGTGGGGTGTGTGTGTATTATTGTATGAGTGTGTGAATAAATAAAAAGGATGATAGGTATGGACATTTTTTTAAAATGATTATGGGCTAATGTTAAGGCTCAATAAGGGCCCAATACACTCATTATAATAAGGGTCCATAATAAATTACAAATGGTGTGTATATGGGTTGTGTAGAGCCCAATAAGGACTCAATACAATAGGCACAACTTAAAGCCTAAAACAAAGGCATAAAATATAAGAATGAGCCTATATATCTTGGCCCAATAAGTGTCCACACAAAAGGCTTACTTAGGTGAGTATAAGCTTGATAAATGGGCCCAACAAGAGCCCAAAGAGAGTTATGTTTTGTAAAAAGGGCAATAACCATAGAGATGGATTGATCCACAACGGTTTGAGTCGCCTTAATTAAATGTATTTAAACTAAACATACGAGAAACACCCTAAGACGAGGTACTAACTTTAAATCAACATTCGGGGTTCCAACCTATGCCAGGTAGTCAGAAATCGCGGGAAACGCGTTAGAGTCACGGAGTGGTACCGGGTTGCGTTGTCAGGTAAGTACATACGTACCTTGTATGTGTGTATGTTAGTAGGCCAATAAGGAAATAACATGTGATTTATACATCCTCTATTCATTGATATTGTTGATTTGATCCCTTGTTTGAAATTTCATTCCATTTTCTTGGTTGTATGTTCTTAGCATGAGTGTGTGTCTTGAAGGTATCATGTGGTCCCGCACTAGCTAGGACAACGAGGGTGCCCTCTGCAGGAGTAACTGACCACTCCTAGTATTGTGTGTACTGGGTATTGGATTCGAGAGGTGTTGCGATGCCTCTCGATTTCACGCTACGCTAGTGTTGCGACATTGCCCAGGGAGATCTTGCGAGATCTTTGTCGTATTGCTGTGAAATTAGACCACTCATGGGCCTCTTTTGAATCTTAGAACATGCAAATTTTGATTGTTTATCTATCAGTCTGTTTATCATGCACTTGATTTACTTACTTTCCTGCTATTTCATTTTCGCATGATATTTAGACTGCTTTACTTGTTAAATCATAAATTACTGTTATATTCTTCTGGCACTACTTTCGATTTCTTCAGTTATTCACCGTCTAATTTGTGACTGTGGGTGCAGATAAGGTGGAAAGCAGCAAGGGCAAGGGGCCCTGCCTAGGTTACTTGCTTTTAGGACTAGCAGCGGGACCGAGGAGATCATTTTGTAAGTTTTCTTATGTTTTGATTATATGTATATCGTTTCATATATACGTTTTGTGTTATAGAACTTAGAATTTTGATGAAATTGGTATCATGTACCTTTGCATTTCGAATTATACATGAATACTCGGGGTTTCCACACTTATAGATTCCTATATTTCCCTTAATTGAGTTATTTCCCTGATTATACTTGTTTAGTCTTCCGCTGTGTGTTATTGCAATAACTCTATCATAAATTGTTAAATTGATTAATCGAAGGCTGACTAGGCTCGCCAGGTTGCCGAGTGATAAATAGGGGCCTGCACGGGTCTAGGCCGGGCGTATCCAATTGCACAGGAAAATTGGGGCCGTCACAAATAGCTACTTGTAACTTCGCTCCATCATAGCAATTCTTCAACTATTTCATAATTTTCATTTATATTTATGATTTTTGAGGTTCCAAGTCCAAATAAAAAAGAACTCTGACGCTCATTTTTCATACCGAAAAATGGGTAAAGGAGGTTCCAAATCCATTTTTCATACACGTAAAATGGGGAAGGAGGGAGGCCCCAAGTCCATTTTCCATTCTTGAAAAACGGAGGGTAACGATAAGTTGACAGCCAGCGTAAGACTTTTGCCACTCTTCATGACATGGATCAAACACATAAACGTTGGGGCGTCCATTAATTGCACTAAATTGAGCACAATGGAAGAGTTTGATCTGTGTAGCTAACCCCAACCAATTTGGGACGGAGGCTATGTTGTTGTTGTTGTTGTATTGATCTACTCTGCGTAACATCATGTCACGTTGTAACTTTACACGATTATAACCGTTCTTTAGTCTATTTCATATGATTTTATCGTGGATAGAGTTCTTCTGTACAATCAAAAGTGAACTTTCATGTATTACTGTATGTGCTTAAGCAAACACAAGGGTCAAGTACCCCAAACTTCTATCTTGATATCATGCCTTTTCGAGTTTTTTAGCTACAATATACCCCTACAAATTAATTGTGATTGTTGTTTATTTTGCAGAAATAGGATTAAAGACTCTTTTTAAGGGAAGTGAATCACAATCAAGTTGTGCTGCAATCACCTAACCAAGTCAGTGATGATTCGAACAAATCTTTAAATAAGACATGAAGCTATTCTCAAAACAGAATAGTTGCAAAGCTATCAATATTAATCAACATACAATAATGTTCAGTGGATGCATAATATCATGAGTTCTTGTTGTTTTTTATGCATTTATGGTACCTCTGTACAATGAATTGAAATCCTTACAAATTTAATGAAATAATTATATATTATGTCTATTAAGGTAGATTTTCTGGTTTTCATTATTTGTACAACTTTGGTAACGTAAGAAAAAGAAGTGGTAGGTTTCAAAAAAAGAAAAGGATGTGGTATGATCACCTATATCTTATGGTAATTTGCATAACTGTATTTCAATTTTTTACCCACAAGACACTATTTGTGGGCACAGATCTTTGACAAATGCAAATTATTTTTGACGAGATATGCGAGAATATTCTTCGAGGAATAAAATAAATAGTTGAACGTTTTTGAAATGCTTTCCATTACAACCAGCAAGGATATTCTCTACAAATTTCAATATATATTCTCTTTGGTATATCTTTCCTTGTGCGCAAAAAACGATTAAAGAATAAAGGAAGATTTGCGTGACATATTAAAGACATACATGGAATGTATTTTAAATTTTCAATTGTATGTTCTCTTTTTATTTGCTTTCATCTTTTCTAAAAAAACTGAAATTTTGATCTTGAATTAGACGAACACTAGTTCAGTGTTTTTTTTTTTTTTTTCTTGCGCAAACCTATTGAGGGGACTTGACTTATACACCGCCAAGGGGATCTTGGGTGATAGTTTAGGTTCATTATAAGGGAAGTGATTAGTGTGTCAAGGCTTGGTGAGGGATCATTAGCTAGATGAGGGATCACTAGTTAGGAGCCTTGTGTAAATCTGTAATTCATTATCTTAGAATCTTACACCTAGGCATACCCGTGCAAACGTAGGACAGGAGGTTCGAACTGAGTAAACAAGATATTGGTGTTGTGGTTTGTTTGCATTTATTTATTGCTTTACATATTACTTGTTTTGTATTGATTTTATCAATGTCAAAACATTTTTTCTTTAGTCAAAATATGTTAAAGAACCTTTATGTGTTTTTCCTCCCAACATCAAGAGTGTTTATAGTTTTTGTAATAGTGGTTAGAGTGCAGGTTCTAAATCGATCAGTATTTTATGTTTTTTCAAGTTGGCGCTACCTAAGTGAAGACGTTGTAGAGAAAGTACAATTGAGAACTTCCTTGGAGTTAGTTTTGTATGAATGTAACGAGTTAAGCATTATGCCTCAACACAAAAAAAAAAAAAATGATTATCGCATGTCTAACTGGTTTCATAGGCTCAGTCAAGTAAGTAGGGAGAGGCCAAAAAAAAAAAAAGTCTGAACACTGGCGATGGTTGTTGTCCACTTCAAGATTAGCTAATTAACTTTCAAGTTTAGTTTATAAATAATCAATACCTTTTTTTCAGCCCCTTGAGCTATTCACATTTTAAAGTAAAACGTTTGATAAACCTTTAATTCAAACACTATAAATACCATCTATAAAAAGAATTTGGGAAGATTTTTTTTTTAGATCCATGGGTGCCTAGACTGCCTCGACCCATTTCCAATTAAAGTCTGACTAGTCCCACTGGGGATGATCGACGACACCTTCACCAACACCCCAAAGTAGTCAAAGAATAAGAATTAGGAAAGATTGTTGAAGGGCACTGGTTTTTGCATTGTTAGAGAACCAGTACAACCTCCAAAGAAGTCCAATCTCAAAAGTGCTACAAGTCTTTTATCTCTGCCATCGAAAGCGAATTCCTCCTGTACTAAACTAAAGAATATGTATAACCACTATTAAACATTGAGTGAAATGGCATGTTTAGACATCCCATAATTGAAGTGTCTTTTGAAAAGTTTGACAAATTATGGCTAACTAATTAGCTTCACTAAAAAATCAGTTTTTTTTTTCAGTTTACACAACAAAAGGTGTTATACTCATATTGTAGAACTTGTCACGAACAAAGTATATAAAAGTAATAAAAATGAAAAAGAAACAACAAGTTTAATATAAAAAAAAATCACAACAGCTTGTTCTATATATAACATGCATGTAGGAACATTGTCTGAAAAATAAAATATAGTGACATTGTGTTGTTAGTTAAAGAATCTATATGAGATAAAAAAAATAAAATTAAATTAAAAATTAAAAAAAAAGTTAAAGAATCTACAAACAAAACTCACCAAGTCATTTAATTTTTTACAATTAGAAAAAACCTGTAAATTAAGTGAATCTCAATGAAAGAATATGAATCCTATTTGTACAAGTATTGGTGTTGTACTGCCATCACCCTAGTGCCCTGTAATTTCCTTGTTCTTTTTTTTATGTTTTACTTTTCCGTCTTGCTACAAATGCAACCAGGGTAGGGATTTGCATAAAATGCTTCTTCAGTCTTTCTGTGCAATCCTGGTTGCCTTTTATGTGGCGCCCCTTGCCTATCAGAATGTAATTTCTTAACTTCTAGTGAAACCTCCTTCCAAGATATTAGACCTTCGTCCATTTCATCAACTAATTTTACAAGGTGTTTCCTGTAAAATAAAGGTATCCATTTATTAGTAACAATTACAAAAAAAACCACATGTCATCCATCAAAGTTATATGCAAAATCATCTTTTCTTATGTGCTAGTCCATTCTATAAGTACCTGTCAGGATTCAAGGTCTTTCGATACCCTTTAAATGTTCTGTGGCCTTGTACTGGTTTGGCCATATTTCCATCAAATGTGTAAACAAACACATCACTTTCTAGTGCCACTGTGTAGTCTATTGCAGCAAGTTTATTCTGAAATGGCATGAAAGGCTCTAACTCTTCTTCTCTTGCAAGGTCAGAATGTGTAAGTACATTTGGGTACTCAACGATAAGTGCGGCAAGACTGTTCTTGCCATAAATTTCTCCTGCAACAATATAAATCTTGGTGTGTGAAGGATAGCCCATTGCTTTGAGGAATAGAGCAGTTTCTCTTGGTGTCAATGGACAATTTCCTGCAAGTCGCTTTGCTTTGCTATCAATGATCTTAGCTTCATACCAATATGGAGTTTTCTCTCTCATCTCAGCCAATTCTTCATCCTCCGCTGCGGTAAGATTGTGGGTGCACCCTGTGAAAGCGAGCATGTCTTTCTCATATCTGTGAATTTTCATTTAGCATGTTCATTAGTAAAAACAACATATGATAGATAGCAAAATAATTATATGAGACATGAAAAATTCACTAATCTACCTCAAATGTAGAGCAATGTACCATGGGTCGCTCTTTGTTCTAAGTCTCTTGACCAACTTTTGAGAGAGTTCTTCAACGTCAGGCGTGAATTTAAGGGCATTATAATTTGCCTTGCATCTAAGCTTTTGAATATGACTAGGGAGGCCATTGTTACCAAGTCTTGAATTTGCATGTGTGATGTGCATAACCTTGTGCTCTAATTTCAAAACCTCGCCTTTTTCATAGTAATCGGCCCTTGACCATGGATGATCGTCCTTCATACGAAGAGGTATGATCGTTTCATATTCAGGTGGCAACTTCTCTACTATCTCAACATCATCCTTCAATACTTCTATGAAGTTGGTCACATCAAAAATGTCCTTGAATTCACTGCATAAGTATCAATTAGAGAACATGTGCACATGTCTTGTGATTTTTGCTCCGTTATCAATAGGAAAAAAACTCAATGTGTACCTTGAGTTTGTCCAGTAGGAATTATGATCTAGAAAAGGAATAACCAATGTTGCTTTCATGAGTTTTGCTATTCCCACGATGTCACATATCTGCATAATCTGGTAATTAAAGAACTAATACAATGCACTACTACACATCTCGGTGTATATATATATATCAAAGAAAAAAATTAACAATTGTGGGTACTTACTCCAAGTCTCATTTGATTTAAACCACCATTAGCATGGACCATGAGATATCCATTTCTCTCCTCCTCATATGACTCTTCTGAAAAAATAGAAAAGTAAGTTGAAACACTAAGATAATACACGCCAAGAATTGAGAAAAAATTTACAAAAAATCATGAATGCAAACCAACTTACTTTTTTTATTTCTAAATTGATTTATGCATTGGTGATAGTCTTTGCTTTTTGGTTGTACCCAAATCTCTGGAATTGTCTTCAAAACATGAATACAAAACACACCAACAAAATTTATTGTCAAACAAAAATTGCTTTGAAGAATTGACACATCAATTAATCAACAAAAGCCTCTTTGATTTCTTCCATAAAAGCCTCTTAAGTATAAAAATAATTAAAAAAAAATTGACGATCTATGTGAAGAGAAAAAAAAACATACAAGAAAAAAAAACATACACACAAACACACACACAGAAAATATAACACAATAGAAGCAAGGGAAGCTAGTTCTATGTCTGGTTGAAATGAGTGGGATGTTATACCATCGTTTCTTTTGAATGTACTTGCGAGAGATTTGGAATGAATAAGAGTTGGTTGCAGTGTTAAAAAAAAAAAGTCTCTACAAGAAATGGGATGAATAAGAGTTGGTTGTACTTGCAAGAGATTTGGAATAAATAAGAGCTAGTTGTAGTAATTTAATATTAACGGTTCCACAGCTAAGAGTTATAATAATTATTTTTTAAGAAAAAGTCTCTACAAGAAATGGGTAATTTAATTATATATACCCAAAACAAGTTGTTTTAAGACTTAAAAAAAGACTCTTAAATAACTTGATAAAAATTGATCGCACTACTGTTCCAATCATATCAATAAAAGGTACAAAATCTCAAAGTCAACTTTAAAGTTCTTACTGATGAGCTGCCCCAATGATTGAGTGTAGAGTTTTTGTTTTCAGGTCTCTCCTGGACTATCCTCGACTCACTCGAAGAAATATTTGTCAAGCTTGGATTGGTAAAAGAACTATTCTTTGCCACATTATGAGTGCTCCTATAAATATTTCGAAGGCATGGATGGGTGAAAGCATTTTTTGTCATCATATCATCAAATCTAGGAATCCGAACCGCCCAAAAGTAAACCATCAAAATAACAATGCACGAAAGGCATACTTGGGCCAATAGAATCAGTAATCTCGAATGCTTCCTAACATGGTGCCCGTACCCCTCTCTTCTCCTCATGAATGGATGATTCGCCTCCATTGTCTTTGTGATTGATCGATCAAAATAGCAATAACAATGATTGATGATTGTGTTTGGGACTAAATATAGTTGTGCGGTGTTTTCTAGTGAGATTAGTATTAATCAGGAGATTTTATAGTAGGATTAGTTTAAGTCGATCTCCTCAGCCAGAGAGATAAACGATTGAACGTACTTTTCATGGGGTGAAAAGACAAATAAGCCCTTAATGTCTCCGCCCTTTAAGTAGTCTTTTTTGTCGGTAATGCCCTCTATTGTGACGATAAAATTCAACATGAATTTCGTCACTAATTGCCGGCATCTAGTTTTCGACTTTTGGGGATCGAAGAAGTGAGAAACACTGATTTGGTCGAAGCTTCCATGGTCGACTCTTCAACCACCACCATTGCTCTGCCTATGTCGAGCGAGCAGGTTAGGGTTTCGGATTGGAGTGTATTATTTGACGAAATTCTTTGTTTGATTGTGTGGAGATGTTTAATTTGATGTATGCTCTGACGTTGAAGTATTGATAATGGCGGTGAGAAAGCCTGGCTTGATTTCTCTGTTTGATGTCTATGGTACTCTCACGGCTCCAAGAAAGGTAACCACCAATTGAGAGCACCATTTTTGTTCATTTTCTCTGTGTTAATGGGTTTTGTTTTGTTTTCGATATAGCTTTTTGTTTGTGAATTTAATTAGGGTTATATTTTTAGGTAATATTGTTGTAGTATAAACGAAATGAAGAAGAAAGTTTGAAACTTTGTTTGATTTCTCATTTAATATGGT
Source organism: Stephania japonica (assembly GCA_039657345.1). Lineage (NCBI taxonomy): Eukaryota > Viridiplantae > Streptophyta > Magnoliopsida > Ranunculales > Menispermaceae > Stephania > Stephania japonica. The sequence continues at coordinate 41,974,593 of CM077560.1, read as the reverse complement.
TTCTCTTGCTTGGATTGAGAGAATTCTGAACTGGAATTCTGATATGTGATTGCGGGATCAAAAATCTTAGTGAAGGTTGAAGGTGAAGGGCAGGCGGCTCTGTCATTTTTAAGGCCTGGGGCGAAAAGTAAAAATGGGCCTTCTATATATATATATAAATTTTAATTAAAGATCAGGTAAGTTATAAATAGCACACACTGAATTTAAAATCAACAAATAGCATTGAGGCATATATATTGGGTAAGGAAATATAAACCTGAAAAAAGAAAAAAAAAAAAAAAAAAAAAAAGCTCATTGATTTAGTATTTCTACAAGATCAAATTTAGGCTTATTTACCCTAAAAAAGAAAGATCAAGTCAAAGTAATAAAAGTTGATAGTATACCTTTAATCGACAATTCTAGAAGTGCACAACCCAAATCTTTTTGCAATCTACACTATAATACACTTATTATCTTGTTGAAATAGAAAACCATTAGAAATAATTGAAACAGGGAGAACAAAAAAAAGAGATATAGTGTATATTGAATAAACAAGGAGGGAAGTGAGCGATGGAAATGTTGATTATTGATTAAGAGAGAGTGAGATTTTTGCAAGTTTGCAACAGTGAAAGGAGAAAAAATGTTGCGGGAGAGTTGAGAGCATGAAAGAGTTGAGAAGATGGAAAAGTCGTTTGTTTCTGCTTCTTTTTTTGTTTCCAAAAAAAAAATAGTGATTGATGAGTGTACGTGTCGATCCAATATTGGAAAGGGAGACGAGAAGATGAGGCTTGCGCGCGGCTAACTTACAGCCAAAGTTTTCCCTTTTTAAGTTAAAAAATATGTGAAATTACAAAAGTACCTCCAACACTTTTATAAATTGGGGGCCTTCCAATATTTGGAGGCTTGGGGCAATGGCCAACCAAGCCCCCTATCAAAACCAGGCCTGGTAAAGGGGTTGTTCACCAATGCTCAGGGCGAAGCCAGACTTTTAGGCTAGAGAGTCTAGGGGGCCAAGCTACATATGTATTGTTTTTTTTTTTACTTTAAAAAAGATGCATAATAATACTTTTTTTTTTAAAAAAAATACATAATTGATACTTATAAATAAATGTTGTATTTTTTCATAATTATTATATGATTAGATTTTTTTTCTCAATCTTTACATGAATTCTCTGGGCAACGTTATGACTTTCATTCATTTTCTCAATGTTTTTCTACTTTTTAAATGTCAATCTCTCTCTTTTCAATCAAACTTTTTCGTAAAAAATTTAAGCCTTTGCAAATCAGCTTCTTCTGTTTAAGTTCTTCAATTAGTGGAAAGAATGTTGGTGCACTTCGTAAATATTCATTTATAAACACCACGAGTTCATGCTAATAAGTGCATATACGCATATACATGTATGAACGTTGGACTAATATAAGTTAACCCTAATTAATTTAAAATTGATATGTAGTAGCTTAATTAGTTATTATTGTTTGTTGGTAACATAAATTAATGAATTAAAAAAAGTATTGGAAGAGTTCTGGGGTGAGGGGGCCGGAGCAGTTAAAAAGGGGTACATATGAGCAACATGTATACATATTTAGGCATAGTTCATAGGGGTGGGGACAAGGCCAGGGGGGCCATGGTCCCCCCCTCCCATACCTTTGGCTCCTCCTGCCAATGTTGGCATGAATGTGATTGAATTAATCAGGATATGTGTGAAAGTTGGTCTTTTGTTTCCACCATTGATGTAACGGTAGACTTGCTGCTTATGTTATCTAACATGGTCACTGAATTTGGAGCCTGAGTTTACCAACATCATCGACCTTGAGAAAGCAAGGCAATGGAAGGTACTATTGATGCTTTCCAATTCCTCGATCAATTCCTTGCTGGTTACTTTCTTAAAGATCTTTTGTGAAGCGACAAATTGAACTTTAGGTTTTCAGTTTTAAAAGTAAATGCTAAAGTAAAGGAATTGCATCAATCCATTCGAAGCTTCAACGCTCAACCGATGTCATTGAAAGAGTAGTTTATCAAATCGTAAAATATAGAAGCTTATCTGGTATAATTTACTACCAATTAGAGAAATATATTAATTGGTTACTCTATGCACTGAAATGGTTTGAGGCTTACAACCAATGTTGTCTATATGGATCAGGGAAGGTAGTGGGTCATTTTTTGATGCATGTCTAAGGCTCTCCGTTTCATTTTTGTTTTGGGTTTTGGTTTAAGAAAAATGATAAATGATAAAATGACCCATTTTCTAACGCACACTTTGAGTGCACACTCTTGTCTATTAGCCATTTATGGCTCTTTCTTGTCTCCCCAGACGTGGGCCCCACATCTGACAAAACACTATAAACAACTAGACAAAGGTGTGCGCCCAAAGTGTGCGTTGATAGTATGTTAGATTATCATTTTCCTTTAGTTTATGGGTCACCGAAGGTGGGTTATGTCACCTCCATTTTGTAAATTTATATTTTATTCTTTTGTGTTTAATAAAATAAACATAGTACCGCCTCCTTTTATATATAAAAAAAAGGAAAAAAAAAAAAAAAAAGCTTTTTGTGTAGATATTGCCTAAGTTTCGTTTCACATGCGCTATTTCAATCTCTCTTGTACAATGTGAAAGTTTAGACACTGGTTCTGCGATCTTTGATTATTACTATGTGATAGTATTTGGTTGAGAGAGCTTCAGCCTTTGACTAATCAAATATATATAGAAAATCCCACAATGATAATCGCCTCCCCGTGGACAGTCTGAGGAACATTGTGTTGTCTCCCACTCTCCTTTCATCAACAACGTTGAAGAATTATCTATATTGAACTGATACCAATCAATGAATTCCATGGCAACAAATATTGTTATCTTATCCATCCTTATGTTTAGCACTTGAAAAACAAGGCGGTTTTCATATTTGAATAATTGGAACTTGGTAGCTAAAGATTTAGACAAGTAGCACTGCACCATATGAAATTCTTTGAATAATTAAATTGTTAAAAGTAAGATAAAAATGGGAGAAAAAACTAAATGTTGACCTGTACAAAAACCAAACTTTTTTTTCATATCATCAACACCTATATGGTGAAAAACAGATAAAATTGATGGCATAAATTTGTGTATCTGCCCCAGACACCATATTGTCTGTACTTGCATTATCAATGTTTTCAGGTGCACATCAGGATTGATTTTGTAGGAAATCAGTTGAATTGACAATAGCATAGCATTTCAATGGTCTTAAATTCTTAATCCAGCATTTTTTGTTATACTTGCTTGAATTTCAATAAAGTAGCCTATGTCATTTTAAAATTGCTGGAATCCAGCAATTTTAAAGAATGCTCAAATGTCACCAACTCCGATAACTCTGCGGTCAAATTTTGTTGCCTAAAAGTGATTTGTGTTTTTGTTTTTATGCAAGACTACATCTTTGTAAATTCACAATTTTTTTTTTGTCATAATGTTGTGACTTTTGCTGAATTGCAAAGTCGTAGGCTTTCCGTTATAATCAATGGCTAGAAAGAAAAATAGTGGGAGAGTGATGGAAGATGTAATTGCCATATCCGAAGAATCAAGAGAGGTGCAAGCACAAAGTTCAAACTCAGAGCTAGCCCAAAGCTCTTTAGCTTCATGTTAGTATTTAGAAAGTGCAACTACTAAAAAATTATTATTTTACTTTTATTAGTTTTAATTAATTTATGCTTACATTTCTAGTTGGTATTGCTAAAGTGTCCTCCACTTAAAAAAAATGGGAGAGGACCGATGAAGCCTTTGAGGGCATGGGGGAACCATGCAAGTTGTAGAGGCATAAGAAGTAAATATAAATATATGCATTCTTATCTTTTTATATGACATAATTTATGTATATTATCCAAATTTCTAACCAAAAGTAGTTTATTTTTTGTAGGTATATAGTGACAGCATCTACAATATGAAGTACACAATATTCGTGGCTTTTCGTCTAGGCTTGGTTATCAAGCACCATCAAGCTCGGAGCAAGTAAGTTTGGTTTAAACGATTAATTGATTTTTATTTTTTATTTTTTTACTTTGTTCTTTTAATATTTAGGTACTTGAATGGTAGGTTTACGATTCCGAGAGTACATATATGATGTGGTGAACTTATTTCTATTGTTAGTTTTAGAGGTGAAATTGCATTGTGTTGGCTTCTTGCTATGATAGAGATTTATCTATAAATGAGGTATGAATTACATATGTGATATTGTGCACGTGTTTGTATATATTTTGGTTGAGTCTAGAGATGCGACTGGAGAGTTATGAGTAATTGTAATGTTTGTGTTGGAATATATAATCCCACATCGAAAACATAATAAGAGTTGGTGTGGTATATAAGTGGTATAGATTGGATCCTAGTACAAGCCAATTTTGTGCAAGATGGGCTCCAACCCCATTTGTATATGTTGAAAATGTCTTTGATGTACTAGAATTTAGGATGAGTTGTTGTTTCTTTTAAATTTTAAATTCAAATTAGATTCTCCTAGCTAAGATCTAGATTAGTTTAGATTATGTTTTGAATAATTTTGCATGTTTGGCTCTATAAATAGAACACTGCAATTACTAGAAAGTATGATCTGTCCATGCTCTTTTATGCTCCTCTATGCTCCTAATTTCATATTCTTCTTCTAAAAAATAACAGTATACCCACATGTGCATGTATGGCCCAACACTCTTCGAGCCCATGAATTTCTATAGTTTGGTATGCCATGGTTGACGGGGATAGGGGATGGTGGTTGATGGATTTGGATTTTCTTTTATATTTCATGATCAAACATGTAGAATATACTAAAAACGCTTGAGCTCATGAATGTAAATATCGAAAAGTTGTAACAAATAGTGTGATAATCAATCTTTGGCCTCGTCCTTTATAGGTTATCCTATGAGCTTGCTTGAAACCAACCATGGATCAGTAGTTATATGTTGTGGGCTTAGTTTTTCAATAGTGTCATAAAGACTTTTTCTTTTAAACAAAAAAAAGTTATGGAATGTTAATTTTGCTTGAATTTGTGTCAGTGAACAATCAATAGAGTTGTTTGATTATTATTGGAAGAGAAAATATGTAGAGTTTCATCCTTCTCTATTAGATATTGAACTTTATTCGACGACCGCCATAGTTGAAAGTGCATGCATTCTTTCTTTTTTTCTTAATAGGGTGTTAAAGTAATCTTGCCATGATTATTAAAGGTAGTTTCAACCGTGAAAATCGAGCAACCAACTAATGCAATGTTTTTAATTTGCTTTCCTACTTTGTTTTTCGCTTTATTTCTATTTTTCTTTTTCATTGGCTGGTTGGCAAAAGGAGGTTTTTGGTGCTTCTTAGAGATAGCGTACCAAGACTAACTATTTATTGCACCCGATGACATTTGCTTGTTTCTTCAACTTCCCTTTCATTTGGCCTATGGACAGCTGAATCCCTTATTGTTGGGGCTTTTTATTAGAGTTTGGACTATGTTTTCCCCTTCTAAAGTAAAAAATATTTACATAGATTACAACACATTGAACTATAAAATACATATAGCATATAATCTATGGTTTTGATTTATTTAGCTTGTTATTGTTAATAGTTTGACATGAAATCTAATTATGTTTTGCTAGAGTTCTATTTGGTATTTACCTATTGCGATTTCTACATATACACGAGTTTCTCTAATTTTAAGATATTTTGCTAATACATACTTTGCTATTGGTCATGAATCTCGTCTTTTTGATTATTGACCTTTTATTGAGTGTTTGTTCTTAAGTCCTAACAATTATACCTCCTTGAATTTCTTTTGCATATTTGCCTTGTCTAAAATGAGAATTCGTGCCCCTTCCCTCTTTTTTAAGGTATTGCTTGGCAACTCCAACTAGTTTATTTGGGATTAAGGTTTTGTTGTTGATGTCTCAGGTAGATAAAAAGTACAACGACAACAATAACATAGCCTAAATCCCAAATTAGTTGGAGTCGACTATGTGGATCAAACTCTTTCATTGTGCTCGATTCCATGCACAGGTAGATACAAAGTAAAATTGCCAAAAACCCTTGCATTAGTTTCTTTCGTATAATTTTTTTTTTTAAATGTTATTTGGTTATTCTCAAAAAAAAAGGGGGGAAGATTCTTCTTTTTACCAAACATATGCGGATCCAATCACAATCTTAATCTTCTAATCTTAGAATATGTCCAATTTTGTTTGATCCATTTCATGAAGAGTGACAAAAGTTTTACGCTACCTATCAACCTATTGCAATCCTCCTCCATTTTCCAAGAATGAAAAATTGGTTTGGGGCCTCCCTCCATTTTTTTGGGTATGAAAAAAATTGGGCATAACATTTAAAAAAGTTGACTTAATAGAAACCAAAGAAATTTGATGAGGTATGGGTAGACCGAAATTAACTTGGGATGCATTAATTATGAGGGATTTGAATGGTTTGAAAAGCTCACCATCAATTGCATTAAACCGAGCACAATCGAAGAGTTTGATCCATATAGCTGACCCCAATTGATTTGGGATTGAGGCTATGTTGTTGTTGTTGTAAATATTATGTCCAACTCTTGAGCTGAATTTTGCTGAAAGTCTTAATGAGTGCTAAAACTTTGTTGGCTAAAATAATTTGTATTTTTGAGTGTTGTTATTCAATTGATCATAGGAAATCACACTGTGTGCTAGCTATGCCCAAAATGTAAACAATTTGATCAAATGGCTTTATATCAACCTTCTTTAAAGGTTAATTCCATGTGATAATAACTGACAGAAATGGCTCTTTTATCTTCTTTGTTTATATGTTCACAATTCGAATGATAAGGATTTTTGAACAACCAAATGATAAGGGTTTCTAGCTTTCTTTGGTATGATCATAACTATATTCAGAAACAATTTAGCGTCACTTATGCTGCCTATTGTGAAAGTGCTATTGTTGTTTGTGTATTGATGTTTTTTCTATTGGGATTGACTAAACAAGTGCTTCAGTCGTGGTCCTCATGGAGGAGGAAGACATAATAGTGTTTGGTTTCTCAGAAATAAGGAGAATTGAGAAACTACTGGCTCTAATTACCTACCCACCAAGTTTGAAGTTGAAGAAAAGCCCAGTGGTGCTTCCTTTGCTATTATATTGAGGACTTATAAAAAGGGTGAAGACTAAAGTATCTTGGCATGTTCAGTCGTGTTATGTAGTGCTTGAATTAATTGACTTGTGTCGTTAGTCACTGGTGTATGTATGAATGACTTGACATTCCTAGAAGTGTTGAGGAATGTATGAATTTAATTCTCTAAATATTATTGTAATTTTTTATTTGTAGTTTCAGTTTAAGTAATTATCCGTGTTTTTAATGAGGGTATTACACCTTAGTAACTCCTCGGTAAGAATTACACTTTCCCACATTTTCTTGCACTATCAGCCCTCCATGAATTTATGTACTTTTGACTTTTTGAATTTTAGATAAATATTATAAAATCAAATCATTGTGAAAATTTAGATATGTATAATTTGCTTGTACTTTTCTTTTTTTTTTTTTTTTCGACTTGGTTGAGAGTCAAACTGATGACTTCCCGAAATATTGCTTTCGGCAAGTGATGCCTTTTATCATCTCTCACTAGAAATGCTTTGACATTTGTTTGTACTTTCTTGATTATTAGAATATATATAGGAGAGAGAGAGAGAGAGAGAGAGAGAGAGAGAGAGAGAGAGAGAGAGAGAGAGAGAGAGAGAGAGAATAGACTTATTGCTAGTATTTTCTTAGATAAAGGAAGAAGAGACTTACTGCTGGTATAGCGAGCAGGTTTACAATGCGAAGCACATCTAAAAAACTAAAAATAAATTAATGTGTACATTTGAGGACTAGTAAATTAAGCACATGTGATGAAACATAACTCGCTTTCATGTTTTACAATATACACTAACTGATCCCTCAAGTGAACAAGAAAGTTATTATATTTGTTGCATGATCTTCACATTACACAATTACATTGCATGGAGGTTGATTGATGCCCAGTAACATTTACCCCTTGAGGAAAAAAAAATATCCTTTGGCGATTGGTATCAATATCGTGGCATATTAATTTTGAATTGGAATGGTCAAACATAAGATATTTCTCAGTATGCTGAATTTGATTTTCTTAGGAGACGTCCTGTTTTGAAAAGAATCTATTTTTTCCTAGTATTAGTAAAAATATAAGTAAGTTTTTCTTTATAAGAAACAATTTTTTAAGGGACTTGCGCCCGACACAAATTAGTTTAACTGTAGTCAATGGCATAGCCAAAAAATCAAGTATAAGAGCATCTCCAAGGGGCCGTAGATTGGAGTGGATGTGTGTTCACATAAGATTGAATAGACATTGGAGTAAAAAAATTGTCTCCAATGGAAATAGGATCGGCACTGTGTGGGTGACGTGGCATAGACACTGTCTACCGCACCTTCTACATCTAGAGGGTGCGACAGACACTGTCCACAATGCCACATCATCTTATAAAACCAAAATAATAAAACAAAAAAAGCCCATGCGCATAAACAGAAAAACTGAAAAACTTTAAAAGCCTACATAATAGGAAAAACAAATAAAAATTGCCTAAAAGTAAGGGAAAGAAAAAAAAAATGCCTAAAAAAAGGAAAGTCCACATTATCGATTGGTGAAGGTTTTCACTCTTCAATGTGTATTTACACAATGTAATGTGCACATCCCCTCAAAATTGATGATGTGACGGTAATCCACAGTCTCAATCCACATTTACCATTGGAGATGCTCTAAGGTGAAGCTTAAACTATACTCCTATATTGAAGCGGATGAGCTTCTTGACCTTTGTTCTTGCAAGAATTTGTTAGCTCATCTACTTTGTGTATTACAAAAGGCTATTAACTCATAAGGAGAATTTTATCATATGCTTCAATTTCATATTCCACACAGTGTTTAAAAGAGGAAAAGAGAAAAGTGGCTTTCGCGCGTTTGCCTCCATTATCTATATATCTAAATTTGATATGATACTTTTTCTTCAACACAAGATTCTCAATCCTTTAGTAGGATAAATTGTTAATAAAAAACCCAAGATTAGGTTAGTTTATCATTATTTTTCAGTTGAATGTGTCATTTAAGATTTCCCATCTATACAGCAATATTAATTGATTGCCAAAGGCCCCATTACAATCATTTAAAAATTGAAACAAAGAAAAAAGGTATACTCATTGGTAGGGACATAGTTTTAATAAGAACCCTAATCCAAACACTTGCTTGCAACTACACTTAAGATAATCCTTATACCTAACCAATCTGACTTGCCCGTTTTAAACAATATACATTGCTTTCCCTCCAAAAAAATTTCATTAGTAAAATCTAACCAATATCATCTATTCTACTATTTCATTGCACGCCCATCAATTTAACAAGCAAAGATCCCAAGATTTTTTTTTTTTTTTTTTGTTAAGCAGGAATCAAACTACGATTTCTCAAGGTCTTACCTTTTTGGCAAATGATGTCTTTACCATCTCATTTGAGAAGCTTTAACAGTAGAGATCCAAAGTTTAATTCAACTATTTGTCCTTTTTGTATATTCGTGGTCCAAGTGAGCCTAAATATTCCTATGAGACTTTAGTGCAATCAGCCTGAATGTACTCTAGTAGCTCGAACAATCTTGACGCAGTTGAGAAATCGAACCTAGGATGATGTACCTAACTCATGTAATGTCAAGCTCGCCCTTCCTTAGGCCAACCCATAACTATTTATCCTTACCTTACACACTTGAACTCACCAACAACATAATCATTAAAATATGGCCAAAATCCTTTTTGGGAGACAAGACTTGAAATTCCCCACTCAAGAAGGAATCCCAAGAGATGTACATGTGCGTACCTAAATATCCCCTCATTTTAACACCTTGTTATCACTTATTAGCTCTTCAACCAATTCACAACACACCATTCATGGAGACCTTACCCCCTCAAGTGCCACAATCCTCGCATATCCTCTTCACCCCATTAATCATCTCAATGGTAGGCATAGCCTGCACTGCTCTAGTCCTAGTGTTCTACCAATTTGTCCTCAGCAGATGCTGCAATCACACAAACTCTGCAGTCCCTCAACTCAATCAACAAATCGGCGAGACGGGTAACGAATTACACAAGAAAAAACTAGTCGAATCGATCCCAATAGTCACCTACTCCAAGAGCAAAGACGGGCAATTTCGCGTTGATCATAATGAGTGTGCAGTGTGTTTAGGAGAATTGGAGGAGGAGGAAATGGTGCGGTTGATGCCCAGTTGTCGACATGCGTTCCATGCCGCTTGTATCGATCAGTGGTTCTCATCTCGCTCGAATTGCCCGGTTTGTAGGTCCCCCATTGTTGAAGAACAAAGGATGGAAGTCAGGGGAGATGAAGAAGAAGATAGAGTTCATGTTAGTACTGATTCTACTACATCTCTAGTTGATACTAGTTTAGTTGTTTGTGATGTTCAAGAAGAGATAGTCTTGCCCAACAGTGTGTCTATTAAGATAGAGAGAGAAGGCAATGAAGATTGTTTGTGTTCTTCGTCTTCGTCGGCTTCTTCAAATGCAGAGGACTCTGTTTTAGATAGTAAGTCGGGTAAGGGAGGAGTGTTTGGAAGTTCGATAGTGAAGTCGTTTTCGAGATTAAGTCATGTTTGGGTCTCTAATGGTGCTCTGCCTCGCTAAAGAGATGAATTCATGTTCATGGTTTAAAGGCATATCTAGTGATGTTAGAATTAATAGTGATATATGCATGTAACATTTTCTTTTTCCCATTGTTTTTCTTTTTTATGTTTTGTAATTTTAGTTGAGGTTTGATGAAAATCAATGAAATGGATAATTCCATGGTATAAGTTTTATTATCATATATTAAAAAAAAAATGACTGAATGATTCAATTTTGCACACCAAGGTTTATTTTAGTTGAGAATTAGTGAATTAAAACTAGGACAAGCACAAATAACTTTTTTGATTACTAGACTTAGCAATTGAAACATTTTTAGTGTCAGATAACTATTCTTTAAAAACACAGGTCTCTACAAAGTGGAGAAAACTATCATGACGAACAAATATCTAGATTTTGAATAGAGAAGTGCTACTTGGACTCATGAGTCCCGACCATTAGGGGGTATTTTGAAAATTTTTTATTTCAAAGTCATCCTCAAGCAATCAATGACTTCAAAATTATAACTTGTAACACTCCTTTAATATTTATAAAAATCTCAAAAACCCCCCTTTAAGTCCAGACCCTTAATGTCCAAATAGATTTTTCGTTTTGAATATTCAAAATGACAGTGACATGATGATATGGGCCAACACTCAACCCACTCCTGCAAATGACGTCCCCGTCGATCCAGGTGTAGTAATGGTTCCAAATGTAGTTAAATTTTTTGTCGGGTAAGTTTCTATTGGCTCAAAATGCACAAGTTTCTAGGCCTTGCATAGGAGTAGAAAGGTTTCGACTTTCAACTCATTTTATTATAATTATGCTAGTCGTCATCAACTGCATTAAATCAAATAGAGTTAAAAGAGTGTCAATACAACCTCCAACTAATTTTGGATTAAAGGTTTGATGTTGCTACTGTTATGCTATGTATATAAAAAAAAATCCGGGCCTTTTGTTTCACATTACTATAGACTATATAATTTAGGGGTGGGCAGCGGTTTTCAAAAAAACCGCCCAAACTGTCCAAACCGACCAAACCGCACGGTTTGGTTTGTTTTTTGAAGCTCGCGGTTTGGTCGCGGTTTGGAAAACGTCCAAACCGCAGATTCGCGGTTTGGTCGCGGTTTTCATTTTGAGAAAACCGCAGTTTAACTAAACTGAGGGTATTTTGGTAAATACAAACCAAAAACCATAAAAATTAAAAAAAAAAACCACAAATCTCACATCTTGGTAAATACAAACCAAACCGAGGGCATTTTGCTTGCTGTTTTTTCATTTTGGCTTACTGTTTTTTTCATTTTTGCTTGCTTTTTTTTTTTTTTTGGCTTGCTTTTTTTTTTTTTTTTGGCTTGCTGTTTTTTTTTTTGCTTGCTGTTTTTTTTTTTTTTTCTGAAAATAAATTGCATGAAAATCGCGAAACCAAACCGACCAAACCGCGCAAACCGCAGTTCGGTTTGGTGCGGTTTTGGTGATCTGCGATTTGGTTGCGGTTTGGAAAATCACCAAACCGTAGACCCTCAGTTTGATCGCGGTTTGGTAGTTTTTCAAACTAAACCGCAGTTTGTCCACCCCTACTATATATCCCCCGAAGTACTTCTGTTCATGACTAGAGATGATCATACACATCTAAGGGTACCCTCGCGCATCTAACTATATCTTTCTTTTATATGAAGGGAACAAAAAGTAAGTAAGTGCTCTACACGTATCAGATAATGTTAAGATTGGGAAAATAAGCCAAACTTGATCTCCAGATCATTTTATTTAATCACACCTTTTTCATGATTTATGTTCCCAACCTTACAACTTATTGGACCCAGTTCTTCCAGACATGCATCCAATTCAAGTTGCATTGCAAGACCAATCGTCAACCAAATTCATGATTACTTTATCTTCACCTAATACGAATTATGTTACTTTCAAAAAAGCTAATCAACTTGCCATACTAAGAAAGTTAATCAAGTTGATTAAGTACTATTACCTGCAGTTATTTATTTTAAATTCAACATTTTGTTTGCTAGAAAGTGCTTTATTCAACGTGTGCTAATTGCATGGATGTATAAGATTTGGAACAAGTGACAAAATATTAAAAAGCCTTGGAGGAAGTTGATGACAAAATATTAAAAAGCCCTGAGGAAGTTGATGAAAAGAAAAACTAATGCATGTTACATCAAATACAGATATTTCTTTTGTGCATGTAACAGTACAGTAACACAAATATCTTCTGATTACCAAACCAGCTGTAATACCTCATCAGTGACATGGGTCTCTTTTGATATATTAAACTTAGGGGTGCACACGGATTGGATCCAGTCAAATTAGGGTCAATTCGCAATTCAATCTAATAATTGCGGATTGGAAAATTACAGTCCAATCCAGTCCAAATAATTCATCAATCCAACTCAATCCAATTTGCAAAATGCAGACCGGACTGAATCAAGTTTTGCGGAGTAGCCTTTTTATATCCAAAGATTTATGAAATTAAATTTAATCAAATGAAGCACATAAATCATACATTTCATGAATGGCAAATTAACAAATACATCCTGCAAAATATGCAACATCTTTTACCATTTTCACTCTTAGAATAGTAATTCCAAACTAGTGAAGCGGACTTACGTGGTATGTTCTTTGCACTTTTAGAACAATATTTCTCCTTAAGGACCTCAATTGCATTAAAAGATGGTGATGACTGGATGGACCCCTTTACAAGTGTATAATTAGGCATTGAGTTTGCATTAGAGGTGAAAATAGTTGATTGCGCCTCACTCTCTTTCATTTTGTTCATCGTGGATTCATGGTGTACAAAAAAAAATTATTAGCAAGAGTTACGAATGATTGAATCGACCAAACTAAAAAAAAACAAACAATGGACTGTGAATGGATCATCTTTCACAAATCAATGCTAATTCGAAAGATTGAATCGAAACATAAAAAATAAAAAATAAAAAAACTTACTTTTTGATGCGGTTGCACTGTTGAGCGAAAATGGAGAAACTTGGAGCCCTAGAAAGTGTGCAAGATGGGAGAGGACGTCAGAGGTCGGAGGCTCGAGGTCGGACATCAAAGGCTAGTAGTCGATGTCGGTCGTCGGAGCCCTAGAAATAGGGGAGAGTCACAGATGAGGGGGAGGAAGGAGTGTAACGCGAACGGAGGGGGCGGGGGAGGGAGAGGCGAGGCGCGGACAAAGGGAGTGATTGTAGGGCGAAGCCGCGGACGAGAGGGGAGAGGGGGTGTCGACTGTTTTTGTTTTGGTATAGTGAGTTAGGGTTTTAGTTTATGGGTGATATTTATATGTGCTTATGTAGTAAACGGATTGGATTGGATTTGATTGGATTGGATCCGCGGTTTTTCATATAAGAATTTGTAATCCAGTCCAGCCAAATTAATGATTTTTCAATCCAATCCAGTCCAAGGGATCAGAAAATTGATCCAATTAGTGATAATTGGTTCAAGTTGGACCGGATCCACGGATCATGTCAATCCGTGTGCACCCCTAATTACACTATCTAATATCTCATTAAGGAATCTTATCAGAAAATATCGTCGACGCCATGTTGCACAAAAAAATATAGTACTATAGGATGACTTGGCTTTAATACATAGATTTTGTATTAATTGCACTAAATTAATTAGTTGTCGCAATAGAGGCAGGAAGTTGAACTCACTTCCCCAAACCATGTTGCACAATAATATAGTACAATTAATTGTACTAATCAGTTGTTGTAGCAGCTTATGTGTTCATAACATTTGAGTGATTAAGCTAATAAGGGGATCATTAAAACTTTTTTTATTTCAAAGTATCTGTTTGGACTCTTAGAGTCCGGACTTCTAGGGAGTTTTTGAAAATTTTTATTTCAAAGTTACCCTCAAGCAATAAATAAATTTGAAATAACAACTTATAACTCTCATTTGATATTTGTAAAAATTTAAAAAACTCTCTGAGTTCGGACTCTAAGGGTGTGTTTGATAGGAAAATAAAATTTAATAAGAAAAAATTATTTTCTCTTGCAAATTTTCTTTAGAGAATTTTCTTAAGAGAAATTTCTCAATGTTGTTTGATTGCACGTGAGAAAATTTTATTTTTCAATTTTCTAGTGTTTGATAAGAAATTAAAATTTTCTTTAATTTTCAATTTTTTACTAGATTTTTCCACAATCCCACGAATTTAAACATGCTTAAGAGTCACAATTCAACAAGTCCATGGGAACTTAATCTAAAAAAGGATATCTCTCAATCCCAATGTGTCCATCCACGCTTATGCCATCAAAAACCTCCATGTCAATCCCATCTCATCACACAAACATTATACTGACATGAACTTATACAAGAAACTAATAAATTGAGTTGGGAGACAAAATATTAACATACTATCCTCAATCACAAATCATCTCGTCATCTACTTCAATGAGTACATCATGGAACCATGCGATTTCATCAAAAAAAATAATAATTGAAACTCATGCGAGGACCCCACAACCATCACCACTTAAACTAGAGCAACTATCCAAAAACCCCACCCATCAGAGTGTGCACCTAAGCTCCAAAAACTCCTACCATCTACATAGCAAAATAAAATAAGAGCCCAAAAGAAAACAAATTACACATCCACCTCATTTCAGTTAGCAGAACTTTACAAGTATTGTGTTTGATGAAGTAATCAACAATATTCATCAAAATTTAATTGACAAGTATCTTTGATAACCATGAATGAACTCAAAAGAATCTTAAGTGATAACTAACATAAATAAAAGAAAATAACTAATGTTTCAACGTTCTTCAAAAAAACTAATGTTTTCACTTTCAAAATCAATCTAAAATTTTCCTACCATCCCAAAAAAAAAATCAATCTAAAATTTCCTCTGTAAATATAAGATCACCCAATCCTTATTCAAGTCTTCATCCAACTGAAAAAATATATTTGCATCCTTAACTTCACTTCCCAACAAAAGCATAGCCCGCATTATATCTTCTCTACTTAGTTCAGGAATACTATGAAGCTCCTTCTGAAGACGTGCACAGTCTGTGTGCGCAAATGCATCTGCTAGTCGGTTGGCAGCTGCAGTTAGTCCTTGGTTAGGATCAACGTCACTACTCTTCTTCCTTTTAATCCTTTCGCCATTTGTTGCCATACGACTTGAACTAGATGACGAGCGATTTACCTCCTCTCTTTCTTCTTTAGTTGGAAGTGACTTCTCTACATTGCCTGCAAATAATAATAAGTCATGCAATATATTTCTTCTAAAAATGCAATGTGGGCCTAAAAAGTGTAATAATAAATAATTATTTCTACAAACTTTACTCACTCATTTCTTCCAAAGAAGGCAACTCTCTGTCTGCTCATTACCAGTCATTGCATTCCTACCATTTGCTTGATCATCTCCAAATATGATAGACAACTCATTGTAGTACGGCACACGCTTCCTGCGGTATGATTCCTTTTCTGGATGTTTCTGTTACATGTAAACATATACACCAACACACAAAAATACATAATTAGCTAATATACATCAATAATACGACTGTATATTCTAATTAAGAAAACCAAAAATGTACCTCAAGATAATCTTTCCAAGTCAAAACATCTGCCGTGGCAAGTTGTGTATCTGGATCCCATCCGAACCCACTTTGAGAAATTACCTCCTTTGCAAGGAAGTAATTGGTTCTAAATGTTTTGATTCTACCCTTCACATTTGAAGGGTTCACTTCTAGTTTTAATTGTTTTAGCAATTCTACGCACACTCGGGTATAAACCTCAGCCTTCCATAAAGTATTTGAACCGTTACCCAATCCATACTCTTCCAAAATAATTTCAAGCAATATTTTATCCATTTTGTCGTCCCATCGCAATTGCCCCTTTGTCACTACTTTCACGCTCCCAATTGATTCTTCCATCACTATTTTTATATGATACCAAAGTTGTATATATGTTTAACAAAAAAAAAGGTAAACTTGATAATATACGACAAAAGACTATATATGACAATCTATTAATTAAGAAAAGTTTCAAATAAATCAAATTCAAGTAATAAAAAGTTCATACAACCTATATTACTAACCCATATACTCAACATTATATCATTTCATCTAGAAAAACTAAATAAACTTGTATAAATTAGTGATACTCATTCCACATTAACTCAGCCAATGCATCTCGTTTAGCTACCCAAATTTGAGAATGATGTATGGAGACATAATCTTCATGTGCACTGTAACCATCATCATCATCTTCTTCATCTTCATGAATATCTTCCTCATCTTCGCATAGATCATTTGGATCTTCTTCTCTCATAAAGTTGTGTATCGCACAACATGCTAAAATGACACTTGATTGAGTTTTAACGTTATAAAATGGTTCGTGCCTCAAAAATGCAAATCGTTTTTTTAGAAGCCCTATTGTCCTTTCTACTACATTACGCAAGGACGAATGTCGAAAATTGAACAACTCCCTTGCATTTCTAGGTGTACGACCAACTTGATCTTTTAAGTGATATTTTGTACCACGATAAGGTGCTAAAAATCCAGGAACATTAGGGTACCCAGCATCAACCAAATAATATTTTCCTACATTAAAATGATATCACGATAAAAAGTTACTAGTTGAAAGTATCACAAGAACGAAAAAGTAATAACAATAATTTTAATACGAATGTATCTAACCTGGTGGTATAGTTAGTCTATCTACTCGACTTGGCCTAACAACATCTCTTAATATACGACCATCGTGAGCCGAGCCCTCCCAACCAGCAAGTACGTATGTAAATTTCATATCAAATGTACAAGCCACTAAGACATTTTGGGATGTAAAAGTCTTTCTATTGCGATACTTCCGCAGCTCTTCAATCGGTCCTGCCACTGGAAAATGAGTTCCATCTAATGCTCCAATCGCATCATAATATTAAATATTTATTTAATTTATACACACAAATTATTATAATTTATTTATTATTATGCTATATATAGGACAAACTTAAAAAAATATCCTAAAAAATCAATTACCTCAAAATAGTGATACCAAGCACTTGGGTTCGATTCTTTATCTTGTGGAGAATTATTTATATTTGCAGGTTTGACATAGTCTTTATACATACTGATGAGAGCTCTTGTAATGTCTCACCAGAACGAATAAATTCAAAGTTCGTCCTTCTATTTCGATTATCGTGTCCAACTATCAACAAAAACATAGCTACTTGTTCTTTTACTTTTACACTGCGTCCATTAACTAGCCCATGTGTACGAAGAATTCTGCAAAGCTCTTTGAATGGATCTCGTTTCAATCGAAATTGTTCCTTACAATTTTTGTCAGACTCTTTGTAAAAACGTTTTAATATTAGTTTCCTTTCATCTCTATTGACTCGAGGTTGTATGTTCAGCTAATGACGACGTCGTATGTAATCAAGTAGCAACATCATCATCATTATAGTTGCTACTTTTTTTCTATCTTCTTTAACGGGCATCTATGTAAATGTAAATTTAATCAATGAGGATCTGACAGTAAAACAATTCTTGAAACAAAATCTAAAATATAAGCTCCCTAAAAAAGTTGAAGCATCATTTTAGTATTATATGGATCTAACATAAACTGAAAAAGTTCGATCTGAATCACTTGCACATCTTAACTTATCAACAACAATGCAAGCAACAGGGACATGATTTGGGAGTCTACAAATATGAGGAAAGTGCATATTATGAGGGAAGAAGAAACTCAAAAACAATCACAGCAGAAGAACAGAAGAAAGAGGTGACTATAACGTTGATGAACATTACTTTTAGAAACTAAGAACTTTTGAGAACTTTTGATACATTAAATGCATTAAATCTTTTAATTTTCACAAGTTTTGTGTTGTTTGAAAAACAGGGAAAAGAGAGAGAAGCCAAGATTTGATATTTGACAAAGTCTTGTCATCGTGCCCAAGAGATCACCAATCACATGAGCAAAACAGTAATGAAGATTTTGAGTTGCCTCTTATTGATTTAAGCGCTCTTGCAGTTGCAACCAACAATTTCTACCAAGGAAATAAGCTTGGGCAAGGTGGATTTGGAAGTGTTTTTAAGGTAAAATCTTAAATTTCTTAAACCATTTTTTTTATTTAGGATAATCGCAGTGTTTGAACCTCTTTCTTTAGCTACTCCTTACTTAGACTCTACTATTCCCACGAGAGTCAGTCGGGCGCCCCAACTCCATAACCTAGGAGACTTTATTTATTTGTTTTTTGAATGGAATTCAATAGGGAACATTGGCGAGATGGAAAAGAAATAGCAAGAAGAGATTGTCTAAGAATTCAGGGCAAGGAGGGGAGGAATTCAAGAATGAAGTGTTGTTGATTGCAAAGCTTCAACATAGGAATCTTGTGAGGCTTCTTGCTTGCTTGCATTGAAGGAGATGAAAAGATGTTGGTTTATGAGTACATGCAGAACAAAAGCTTGGATTGTGTTCTTTTCAGTAAGTTTCATTTATCTTTATACTTATTAGTCAATACATCTAAAGCCCATATAGATCATTGATCGCAATTTTTCTTATTTTGTCCAGATAAAGTGAACAGCTTGTTGTTGGATTGGCGAAAGCGAGTCAACATTATCTTTGGGATCGCTCGAGGGCTCCTTTATTTTCACCAAGACTCAAGGTTTAGGATTATACATAGGGATCTCAAAGCGAGCAATGTTCTCTTGGAACCAAAAATCTCGAGATTTCGGAATGGCAAGAATATTTGGAGGGGATGAAACGGAAGTGAATACAAAGCGAGTAGTTGAGTCTTCTTCTAGTAAGCAAGACTCATGCACTGTGAACCATGTTACAGTTACAATGCTAGATGCTAGGTAGCATTTTTTTTTTGTTCTATACTATTAGTTTTGTAATGCATAGGCCAATTTGTAAATCACCATAATTGTTTGAATTTCTGAATCATTTTACATTATAGGAATCACTCAGAAAAATTAAGCAAAAAATTAAGTTTCGAACACATTTTTTTTTTGCACTTTCGCTAACTTTCACATTGCACTCACTTTTCGGATTTCACATTGCACGGTTTGGATTTGGTGATTGCAAATGCTCAGGACAACAAACCAACTTCAATTAGAATGATAAAAGGCTCTCAAAAGTGGAGATTTGGAGAACTACCATACCAAGCTTCTAATTCTAATTCATGACATGTCCTGATTACTAAACTTTGGGTATAAGGTTCAATCTTAGGAAGATTGATTTTTTAAAATCATAAATCAGATAATAATAATGCAATACTGAATTAGTCATGAAAGACAAGTTTTTTATTTTAAGATAAAGCCAGCACACAAAAGGAATCCAGCTCCAGTTGAGCTCCATCCAAAGTTCACCCAATCCAAACATGAATTCCTAAATAAATTACAAAATACTAACAATTTCAAACAACCCAAAATCAATCTAATCAAAAAAATCCCAAATCCCAATTTAGTTGACGTCGGCTAATGGATCAAACACAATAGAAATTTAACAAATTCAACATACAAAAAGCACCAATTTTTCGAGACCTAATAGCAATACAGCACAAAAAACCCCAAAAACCAAACAAACAAGATTAATCAAACACAAAGATTGTGCCCTAAAATCCACACACAAGCCAACCAAAAACCCTAAAATCCAAAACCAAAACAAACAAACAAACACATCATACAACGACCGAATCGTCGACAGAAGAATCAAAATGAAATAAAAGCGATACCTGCGAAGACGAACCCTAGACCCAATGCGACCGACGCAGAAGAATCGAAAGGGTTTGTAGAGAGCGCGAGCGATGGACAGAGCGAGATGAAGAGAGCGCGATTATGTACCTTCGATTCTTCACGATGAAGAGAGCGCGAGCGATGGATTGAATGAGAAGGTAGGGAAGAGATTGATTGGATGAATTGCGCGAGAGAGAAGGATGATGCAAAACTGTTGTTTGAGAGGAGTTAAGTTGGGGTTATAAAGTGATTTGGTAGAAATCGGTGGAGGAGTTCTTGTAGAAGAAGAAGTCTGAGTTTGGGTCGAAGACGAATTCGCTCCAAAAAAATTGCGAATTTCCATGCCAAAACAAAAGAAAAAAAATGAGGAAAATTAGTGGTGTGAGATTTTTTTCTATGCGGTTAATAATTGTATCAAACAGGGAATAAAACAGTTATATAAAAAAAAAAATTTCACAATTTTTTTCATTTTCTTTGCTATCAAACACACCCTTAGAGCCCAAAAAGTACTACTCATTTATAAAAACTTTAAAAAAAACCCCTATGATCAAAGAGTCCAATCAAATTTTTTGTAAGCTTAATTATTCCACAATAAGTTAACAAAAGTTGGAGTTTGGCAGCCTCTTTAACTGTCCTCAACAAAGCTTCCTTCACCACCTGAAAGAGAGGCGCAAGACGGTTAAACCCGTAAAAAAAATGTTTTTATAGATTTACATGTAGATACATTCAGATTTGTTTCAGTACCTCAAAATGTGCATCAATGACTCCCTTGCTAAGATGGACAGATCCTAAGTGTTTCAATGTGCTTTCGGGAAGAACAATCTCTCCCTTCTCCCGCAATTGAATGGCGGACTCACACGTCTTTCAATGAAACCAATAATTGATTAGTACTAGTTACATTATTGACAAATTCATAAAATATGTTGATGGATTAGTTCCACAAGGCTTGGCAATTTTTAGATCACTCACCAACTTAAAGACTTTAACAGCATGAGCCTTGAGCTTGGGGTTGTTTTGAGGAACTTCATTCGAATCCTTTAGAAAAGAAAACAGGCCCTTCGCCGCAGGAGCAATCTCTAAGATCCTGATCCAATAACAATATTAATGAAACAGAGTTTTTTGTTTTTTTTTCATTTTTTTAATAAAACATTAGGAATAGCCAAGAAGAACAACAGCAACATTAGGAAGATTCTACTTAACACTTACGTTGTGAAGAATTTAAGGCTAAATCCTGGAATGTCTTCCTTCATTGTCTCCCATGATTCCTTCACCAAAGCCTCTTGTTGCGCTCTCATCTCAGCTTTGATGGCTGCGGCCAGGCGGTCATAAGCTTCTCCCCACGCATTACACATCTCCTCATTCCACTTCTCCCCTAAAGCTCCTTTGATTGTTCTCAATAGAGCTTCTTTCACAATCTAATGATCACACAATCATGACAATGTAAGTTGATGGTTATTGAGCTCATGCAAGCATTAGAAACAAAGAATGATATTGCTTTAGTACCTCAAAATGTGGAGCAAGAATTCCCTTTTGAAGATGGACATATCCCAAATTCTTAAGGGTGCTTTCGGGTAGCTCCAGCTTGCCATTCTCATGAAGTTGAACAGCTGACTCACAAGTCTTAATGAAATATATATAATTATAAGCACTAAATACTAGATTGTATATAAATGATGAATAATTCAAATTGTTTCAAACGGATTAGTGCCAGTATCATGTTAAAGAAATATTGAACCCTTACGACTTCCAATCAATGAAGTATCTGGTGTCAAAGACTACTCACCAATTTGAATACTTTGACAGCGTGAGCCTTAAGCTTCGGGTTGTTCTGAGGAATCTCATTTGAGTTCTTCAAAAATGAAAACATGCCCTTGGCAGCAGGGGCTATCTCCAAGATACTGTCCAAAAGTGGATTAAATTATTTTAAACGACCTATTTAAGCAAGCAGTAGTCAAATTCAACAAAAAACTTGCACAATTTGAGAATTGGTTCATGGACTAAACACTTGATAGGAAACATAAAATTGAATTGGTGAAGAAGAATGAGAGAAGTAGGGGTCAAGGAATTCTCGAGTATATGTGAATACCCATTATATATAAATACTGAAAAATGAAGAGATTGAGCTGGCTGACAAAGATTGGTTTTCAAAATACACATTGGCGTAGAAAAAGAGTATGTCAAGCAACGGTTGAGGGAATATTCTCATAATGATGAATTGACGAAACGAAACACAGCAGTTTTTCTTCTTGCAATGAGAATTTTTTTTTTTTTTTTGGTAGGAAACAAATTGCAATAAGAATTAAGAAGGTAGATAACAAGCGTGTAAAGGTAAGTATTTTTACGTCGTAAAGAAACTAAGACTGAATTCAGGAATGTTCTGCTTCATGACCTCCCATGATTCTTTAACCAAAGCCGCTTCTTGTGCTCTCATTTCAGCCTTTATAGCTGCTGCTAATTCATCATAAGCTACTCCCCAAGCGATAGACATCTCTTCATTCCATTTCTCCCCTATAGCATGTTTGACTGTCCTCAGAAGAGCTTCTTTCACAATCTGAATTGGCATTTTTCACATTGTTGGAATTAAATTATGCACCAAAAAACTGAACTATTTTCAACTTGAAACAATGTTCTATTTTTCCCTAGAAGTACCTCAAAATGGGGATCAATGATACCCTTCTTAAGATGGACCGAGCCTAAGTTCTTCAGTGTGCTGTCAGTAATAACAATCTTGCCCTTCTCGTAAAGTTGAAGAGCCGCCTCACAAGTCTAAAGAAGAAAGCGAAAAATTCCAACTCAAACTAAGACATCATAAACTTTTGAGAGGTAAATTATTACTTATTCAAGATGAAGTTACAAATTATATCTTCATTGATGTGTATGTTTAAGTAAACTAAACAAAAAATATTATTTTTTTTATAAGAAAAACAAAAGACATCATTATTACAAGTGATTCATGAACATGAACTTAATAGTAGTACAAAACTTACCATTTTGAAGACTTTGACAGCATGTGCCTTGAGCTTAGGATTGTTCTGAGGGATCTCATCAGAATCCTTAAGAAATGAGAACATGCCTTTTGCAGCAGGGGCTATCTCCAATATCCTAATCCAACCAAAAAAAAAAAAAAAAAAAAAAAACACAAAGAAACCCTTTAAGCAACTACATCAACAATTTAGTCTTCTTGGTTTACATCCCTCATAAAGGAATCCCCAAATCTTAGCAACATCAATCTCACTTTTCAACTTTCTTTCTTTTTCGATAATCATGTGTGTCCCAATTCTTTCCCCTCTAAACTTAAGCTCGACTAATCCCACGAGAGTCTATCGGGCGCCCAATTTTTTCAATTAGTGTCGGGAACCTAAACTTGAAACTCACTTTTTCATATTGATGAAGTGACTAACTATGAAACACATTTCACACTACTTATTTAAGCTCATCAATCCTAATTTCACTTAAAGATCAACATTTCTAACAATAAAAAGGGTAGTAAAGAAACAACTTAATGAACCATTTTCAAAAAACACATAAATTCCTCATTATTGGCCACATAAATTGAGCTCAAAAGTGACACATGCATGTAAAAATATAGGGATTAATTAAAGTTGAAATCACTCACGTGGTGAAGAAACGAAGACTGAGATCAGAAATGTTGAGCTTCATGACCTCCCATGACTCCTTCACTAGCCTCTCTTGTTGCTCCGTGAAACCCATGTCGTAAAAGTTGTGTAGCAATTCCCCCACTCAATTGAACAAACTATATATATGATCCCCTTCTGGTTTGTTTATATAAAGAAGATCACATTGAGAGAGCACGAGATATGCGTGGGAGAGGAGTGTGCGGCCGAGGTTCTCAACGTGCCAAGAGGCCCGTTTCAATGCCCAAATGTGGAGAAATCAATATGGGAGGCGTGTGGTGTGGTAGGACCAACAGGCCCAGCGCCCGCTGATCGTTCAAGGCACCTGGTTTTGACACCCAAATCAGCTGATGAGTTAAATTGTGGCGAATGGTGGAATTTATTAGAATCTATTTCGACTCTAAGAGGACTGGTAGGGGGATTTTTAAATTTTTTGTAAATATCAAAGGAGTCTTACAAGTTATTATTTCAAAGTCATTGATTACTTGAGGATGACTTTGAAATAAAAAAATTTCAAAAAACCTCATAAGAGTCTGAACTCATAAATCTAAATAGCACTACTCATTCGCAATAAACGGGGATAGAAGAGCTGTTTGTCTTCTTATGTCTCTTGTTTATTGTATCATTATATGCTTCGACACTTTAAGTTCAACTTTTGTCCCAAATGAATCAATCTAAACGCGTCACCCGGCCCCTTTTTTTTTTCCAAAATTGATACTCCTATGAGTTGGTCACCTTCTTTTTTGGTAAATTTTTTTTTAAGGAAAATGCTAGTACACACACCCTTACATCCAACCATGCAGGGGCGGAGCTAGTAGTGATACAAACCCACTATATATTTATAATTTTTCTAAGCAAAAGAAAAAATGCTCCAAGCTTAGCTCACCTCATAAGAAGATATTTACACCTAAGCCCACCCCCATCTCAAATTCCTAGATTCGCCCTTGCAACTATATTTAAATCTTGAGATGCGTAACCTAACATCTCGAAGTGGATACAGACGATTTAATAAGGGGTGTTCCTTCTAGGGGTATTAATCATTCTAGCAAAGTCGTTCTTAAAGCCTAAAAAGGCATATTTATTATAGGTAAGCCAACTTATTATAGCATTTTTAACAAGTGAAATGCAATAGATATTACATTGCATACGAAAGTTCGAAACTGCTTTAATAAAAATAGAGAGAACTTCTTCAATTTGACGAAACAATCACTTGAGGAGACAAAACCTGAATCAAACACAAACTAAACGTAAAACAAAATAAAAATTAAATTCTCACGGAAGAAGAATTATATAAGGGAGATTACCCGAAACACTTTGACAAAATGAAGCTTCACTTTTTTCTTTTCAAAAATAAATTTTATATATATCATAAAAATATTCATGTCATGGAAATATCATCTACAACCATTTTAATTCAACACATTAATCGATGCGTCATAAATGCATAAAACATTTAATGTTAATAGTGTGCAATAATAGATGGTGGCCTTATTTGGTTGGGGGTGGAGTTAAAGGGTGTAAGATCTTAGAGGGAAGTTAAAATAAATCTTATTTAGTTAATTTTATAAACCAACTCTTCTGACTCCCCCATTCTAATTAACGAAGTTATCTTCCACAGGATATTGATAAAACTCTCTCATAAATATATTAATTTTCATTTTAAAGGCAATTATTTATGTTAATTTCCACTTCTTATTATTTTTAAAATTTATACCACCTTTAAAATGTCACTCGTAAGTTGGGCAAAAATAAAAAATGAACCAAACGAGACATAAGTATGTCCTAGGCAATTGATGATGATTGTAAGATTTTTGTTGTCTTTATTAAATGAATCAAAATCAGAGTTAATCCTGAAAAAAAAAATAAAAAGCGAACAAAATAAAACACAAACATAGATTCAAATGTTTCAAGGTGGTAACAAGTACAATATTAGCATCTAGCTACATATCACCAACTGTTGCATGTACATACATCCCAGTGTTTTTCTAGTTCAAACAAAAAGGCATACGCCTATAAGCTATAATACAACAAAACAAGTGTAGCCCTTTTAACTAAAACAGAATTTAATTAAGCACCTACAAGTAGAAAAGAACCATAAAGCAGAATTTAACCAATCTCTATATATCATCTATTATTCATCTGATTGTCTTTCCTACTTTGGACATATATGTTGAAACTGCCTTTGTTCCCTCTACCATAGCATGTTTTCCAAGCTCCCCTGGTACCACCAGCCTCACAGCATCCTGAATCTCCCTAGAAGACATGGTTGTCTTCCCTGCATAGACACTCAACTTAGCTGCCTCATTAGCCAATCTCTCAAACATGTCATTAATGAATCCATTCAACACTGTCATTGCCTTTGAAGACACCCCCAGTTCAGGGTGCACCTGCTTCAACACCTTTGACAAGTACCTCTGGTACCCTTCACAACCTTCACTTGAAGAAAACCTCTTCTTCCTCCTACCCTTTTTACTACTCCCCTTATTCTCCTTCCCCTTCTCTTCTCCCTCTATTTTTCTCTTGTTTTGTGATTCTAGTACTGCTTCAGCTTTTGAACCCCCTTTTTGGCCTTCTTTTTGTTGATGCTCATTAGGTGTAGTTGTAGTAGTTGTGGCCTTGTTTTCTAATTGTACTGCAACCATTGAAGGCCCTTCTTGGACAGGTATCTCTACAATGTTTTCTTTAACTTTCTTTGTTTCTTCTTGTGTTGTTTCTTGTGTTGTTGTTGCTATTGTGATTCTGACCCCAACTGTGATGCTGTGATCACTGAAACATTGACTGTTTCTTCTTCCACCACTTTTCTTGTCCTCCTCACCACCATCCTTGAAGGACGTTTTGGTGCCATTTCTGCTGCTTCCATAAGGGTAACAGTTGTTTATGTAGAGATTTGAAGTGAGTGGAGAGATTGACACGTTGTGGACAAGTGTCAAAGAGGATCTGAACTCCATTGTGTTACGTGGGCAGTAAAGTAGTTACTTGGGAGCTTAGCGGTCAGTGGCCATAGTGACACGTTAGAACTTGATTTTCAACCGTAGGATTGGATTTGATCAAATCTTGATATTTGCTCATCCAAGACCTTTGGAAACTTGGATACCAACAGAAGACAATAATAAATTAGGAAAAGTGGATGACAATTAAAGAGACACACTACTGATGACGCACAAGAATGTATTGAGAAAACCTTTTTATATAGTTCTAATATTATGTTAATTATGTTCGACAAAAAAAAATATATTGTTATGTTGTAACGTGTGGCGTTGAAAGTAATCAAGATATGTATCTTTGTATTTCACTTTGATATATGCCTCCATTAGAATAGAGAAGGGATTCAAATAACTAATATGTTTTTCATCCTTGTATGAAGGCTAGCCAGCTTTACAGAGGTAGGTATAAAAATGATTTAAGTGCATGAAAGAGAAATAATTAACTAGTACAGTAATTTTGTTGGAAGTAATTTGTACTCCTATGTCCATGCCAGTTTTTTTTTTTTTTTTTTAAGAGAAATCAAAATTTCATTAATTATTCATAGCTCAATATAGGACTAAACATAAAATCAAGTACATAGATTCACTAATCCTATGCAAGGCTAGTTATTATTATTATTATTTTTTTCTTGAGAGAATATAAGAGACTAGCTCATGAAAGTTATATAATCTTAAAAGTATATATACTATAGGTACCCTTAGAGCCTTATACAAAATATAAGAATGCAATACATGCCACGTCCCGTGATGATCCTCCTCCACAAAAATTTGGCGTACAAGCTTTATCTAAGAAGCACATATTAGGCTAAAGCTGAACCTAAGCCAGTTATGAAATTTTTATATTTCCATTAAGGTAATGTGACTGTATCAACCATTGTTTTGGTACGGTAGTTTTTTTTTTTTTTTTTTTTTTTTTTGTTAAAATGTTTTGGTACGGTAGTTGAAATTTACTGTATTAATTATTTTTTTTGTCTAAAGATTAAAGCAGGTTAATTGGCCTAAGTTTTCACACCAGTTTAACACAAGCATCAGATTTTCATTAATGGTTGAAATTATATATAACATCAAGTACAAACTATCTATTTGCCTCAAATCTAATACTATGCATCATTAGGGCCCACCGTGACATTTTGGAGCCCTTAGGCGAATCCTAAAATTTGGGGCTTTCAATAAATTCTATTTGGCGTTTTTAAGACCTTTCCCTCTTCCTTTACATGAATTTTAAATCACTAGTTCATATATATATAGAGGGTGTAAATTGGGTGTACTGAGAGGTTATAAGTGAATGTTCCTAAGCCTGCAAGCTTAGTAAATGCCTATCCCCAACTAGATCTTTTACACAATGCCTTACCGCAATAAGGCCTTATACAACTACCTAGCCGCAACTAGGATTTCTCCCTACCTAGCTTCAACTAGGCTTTTTGCCTAACCTCAACTAGGTCTTTCCTTCCGACTTAGATCACACTAAGTCTTACAATCAAAGTTTGATGAATACAATGAAAGTATGCTTTACAAAGTAAAGCAGTATAAGATGCTCTCCTCTCACAAGCAAAATGTAATCTTAAAATGAATCGATGCAAGTGAGACTTTGCCAATTGAGATGCCTTGTAAAATTAAGTTTTTATAGGCTAACTCTCAATATTAAAACCAATTAAGCTCAACTTGATTTCAATGAATAGCTAATTGATGCACAAATGAAAGATGCAATTTTAAGCTCAAGTTGTGCAATCAAAAACCCGGGTCCCAAATAAGTTTAGATTAAGAACAAGACCCTTGTAAATATGTTGTTAAAACAACATAAGCATGTAACTACAAAATTAAATATAGATTAAGCACAAGTAGGTTTCAAAAGTAATGCACCATGAAAATTCACAATTAAGCTCAATCATATGCACTCAAAGTTTCAGGTTTATAGAAAATCAAGTTTAAGTTCAAAACCCTTTCAAATGTGTTGCAAAAGCAACACAAGATTACAACCACTAAAACACGTTTAGATTAAGCACAATATGCGGTTTCAAGCAATTTTCATGCACAATCAATGTTTAAGCCCAATAAGTGTAAATTAGTCCTAGGGTTGATGACATCATGTTTAAGTGCAAAACCCAATATAAGTATGTTCAAGAACACCACAAATAATTTGCAAGCAATACTCTAAATAAAAAGTATAGATTAAGCCATAAAAGAGTAGGAAATCAAGAAATCTTACATCCTCAAGTGTGAAATCCGAAAATTAATTTTGAAGTACGAGTTGTAAGCCTTATAGCACCTCTCTAATGCCGCCTTAACCGGCGAATCGATAGCTCCGAGAATCACCAAGTGTATGTGATCAAAAATTTAGCACAAATGTGTATAAAACTTAGATTTTTGAAAGTGTAGGAGCTTGAGGTGTAGCTTTGGTGTTCATGGATGTTTGGGTATGTGGTCAAACCCTTTTTGTACTCATATGACCGTTACATATAATCCAATGACCTAAAATGATCTCCAAATTCAAATTAAAGATATAGATCAACACTTTAAAAAAGCTGTCAGATTTCTGTATAACACGTTGGGTAAAATGGATAGCGTGCTGAATAGATTTTTTCACAGATTCCTACATAACGCACTGGACAAATTTTTCACATATTCTTGCATAGCATGTTAGGTAAAATGGATAGCACACTAGACAGATTTTTTTCAGGGGCCTGAAAATAATTAATTTTCTAGTTTACCCCTAATGGATCTACGACTTTACTAAACCTCTAAAATCACTTTATACATGATTAGTAGGATCCATAAAACGTGTCTAGACATCACGGATGATTTCACAAACCCCGAAAATCAAAAATCTCGATTTCATAAAAACTATAGGGTCTTTTCTACAAATATTTTTAATGTTAATTCAAAGGTCGTTTAAACACATATCGGTACATTCAAAAACAATTCCGACAGTTTGTACACCTCAAATACATGCTATAAAACAGTTTGCATGATTTAAATCATTTTGAAACTCGTGAAATTGAAAATCATAAAATTTATGACTTTAAGTTCTTTAAAAATCGAAATTTATAGAATGCATGATCCTAATGCATTTGGTTTGTAGGAATGAAACTTATATACCTTACAAAAGCTGTACAAATGATTTCCTTGGTTTTTCAATCTTTGTGTCCTTGTGCGAGCCGAGTCTTGAACTTATCCGGCTTCATGTTGACACTTTGACTTGAACTTGTGCATAACTCAACTTTCCTTTTGAACTTGAAATTCCTAACAAAGTTTGAAATTCTGAAACACTAAACAAACTTGTTAAAACCATTTCACTTTGTTTGTTGCCATCAAAATTTAGAGTGGAGTATATGACAAAGACACTTGGTCCAACTTTGAGAAGTCACATGGCTTCTTCTCATGCTTCCTTTGTGCCACTTCATACAAATTTTCATTGATTTATTGAAATTAAAGTCACATTATGTAAGCAATGAATAACAGTTATTTCAATTAATCATTTTTGTTAGTTCTTGATCTCCTACTATGAGTTACAATAAACATTAATTAATTAAAAAAATTGAAATGATTATTGGTCTCTTGATCTTCTATTATGAGTTACAATATGCATTAATTAATAATTAAAACACCAAACGATTAAATTTTCTTAAGTTTTAGATCTCTCAATATATAGAAATGGCATGTATTTTCTTATTCATTATTGTCAATTTTCTTATTATTACATTATATCTCCAAGAAAATTTATTTGAGTTATATAGTTTTTTTTCTAAAATATGGTCAAATGATGTATAGTATTCTTTAACTTTGAGTCTTTTGAAGATTACATAAGAAGTTTTACTTTTAACATTTTTTCCATTAAATTAATTAATTTTTAATTAATATATTGGCACTTGGTCTTGCCCGAGCGAAGCGCGGGACTCCGACTAGCTAGTATCTATTAAGGGAAGGTCTTGGGGTTGCCACGTGGAGGTTTCAAGCCCTCTCAACGTGCCACGTGTCACATCCCAAGTCTTCCCTCATTTAACAAAAAATTCGTCCTATATTTTTTAGAAACGTTTCTATATTTGTTTAGTTTAATTGGGATTTTAATGAGGGGTTTAGTCTTCCTATATTTTTTAGAAACGTTTTTTTTATTATTTAAATATTTTCTTTATAGCGTTTCAAAACTTGAAAGTTATGCTATACTAACCGTTTCTTTTTTTTTTTTTAGTAGAAATGTTTCTTTTTTTTCTTGTATATTATTCTCATTCACATGCACCTAGTTATCGGTGTTCTTCCGAACAAAGAAAAAAACACCCATATCTCTATAATGTTGCGTTCAAAACATCTATATATATATATATATACACATTAAAGGAAGGTCTTGAGATGTCACATGGCTTCTTCTCACACTTCCTTTGTGCTACATCATCAACTCAAACGCCAGGTCATCAACTCCAACTCAAATATATTAGGGTATCCGCAATGGTTGTATCCAAAAGGAGTTATTGACATTTCACATCATCAATTTATTAAGCCCACTCATTTCTCTCTCTTACCTTTATTTTTTCTCCATGATAATTAGACTCTCTTTAGACTCAAATGAGACCCACAAATACATCACACCTAAAATGTTTTGTTTTAAAAAATGGGTCAAAATGTTTTGGTTAAAAAAAAGGGCCCACAGCAGCAAAAACTGTTGTTATGGGCCCAGGTGACGGCCTCAGTTTTCAAACCTTAAACTGAGCCCCGCCCAGCCTCGTCTTACGTAAAACTCTGAGCCTGTCTCAATAAATCACGCAAGGCTAGTAAGCCTTTCCTTACTAATTAAAATTCATTTACCAGTTTATAACATTGTTAGTGAGTTATCATCAATATAGCGGAAGTAAAAGCTCAAACTATTCAAATAATCACAACCATATTAAAATAAGACATCCTAGAGTGTGGAAACCCGCATATGCATATCATCATCAATGATCAGTCAGAGGAGAACAACTCAATAGATATACATGCCCAAAATCTCTCACATACCCAAACCCATGTTCCAAAACAACATATATATATATACAATAGTACAAAAAAGTCACCTAATCAGCAAAGTAGAAAGACGTGCTCTGGTATCCTCAAAGCAAATCTCCAAGCTCTTGAGCCTTTCTCTTGCTGGTCTGTGGATCTGCACTCCATTAAACACAAGAATGACGAGCCCAGGTAAGTAACGCCAAGGAGAACAATCATACAACATTTCAAAATAAATAAATATCACTCCACATTCATGCCGATAGAAAGAAAGGAATAAGGAATACATGAACATATAATACTGTAAATAAATCAAACAAAAAATGAGTGTCCGAGTTACGAAATAGAATAGCAAAGAGTCCCGACAACAATCTTTGAATCGAGGTAAAACCTACAAGACTCGGGTTCAGGACGAGAACACAGCCTACTAGCCCTAACCCTTGCGACTATGAGATATCCATATACCCGAATAAGAGCCCCCAACGTACACTCAACTGGGAGATATCGACAACGTCTAAATAAGAACTCATGTCGCAGGTAAAAGTAACCATAACTCCCTTGCCAGAGGACCACTCAACCAACGGAGGTTCCAAAAGATATGGTGATAAACAGAGCAATAA
The DNA here is from genome assembly GCA_039657345.1 of Stephania japonica. Lineage (NCBI taxonomy): Eukaryota > Viridiplantae > Streptophyta > Magnoliopsida > Ranunculales > Menispermaceae > Stephania > Stephania japonica. The sequence goes on along the minus strand of CM077560.1, from coordinate 41,942,097 downwards.
CAACAAATTAAAGCTCAAGAAATAACTATAAAAGTTCTCACTGGTTTACTTACCTTTAATCCAACTAATACGCACTTAACTGACCCCCGACATGTCTCCTAAAACCTCTGGTGTATCCCATTGATGTTCAAAATCCCTAATATACATTTAGTTTAAAATCCCCATTAATTACCCTCATTCTATCCAATTCCATAATTTATTCGTTTACACAATTTGAGTCGATTACCCGAGTATTAGGTTGTATTCAAACCTATTGAGATACCCGAGATATCCCCAAAAGTTTTCAAAAATATAAAAATTTGTCACTGTGAATAATGTCATGCCGCCGGGACGCCGTGGCATCCATTGGTTTAGGCGGCGTCTCCACGGTGTCAAAAATGAGTCTCACTGCTCAACATGACGTGGGTGACGCTATAACCTTACTGGTATTGGCGGCGTCCTCGCGGCGTGGGCCCCCGAGGCCCCTGCCCAAGACACCGTGAGTGGTGCAGTGAACTATTTGTGCTCACGACGTCGCTCTCGACCTCTACTTTAGAACGCTTGTGAGTCGGGGTTTTTGACACCCTGGCTCGCGTCACCATGTTTTGAGCCTATCCCATCTTCAATTAAACATCCAATACAATGCCAAGCCACCTTCGACTTGTGTCAAACCTGACAAAATCATCGATTGTGCATAATTCATTCAAAAATCACCAAAAATTCTCAAAAAATCAGAAAAATTCACAAACACCAAACCCACTTCACAAATCCCTTATTGATCATCCCATTTACTCCCAATCCATCAAAATAATCCATAAAAATGAAATCTCAAAATTGTTGCCCAAATTCTTCGCGACAATAACCCACCAAAATACTGCCAAAATATAGAGATTCACGTGGATAATTGGAATCTCACCTTAGAAATCGAGTTTGATCGCTCCTTCGACGTCGAATCGTGTCGAAAACTCCCAGAATCCCATGTTCTCCCGTTGATTTCAATGAAGAGATGAGAAGAAATTGGATATGAGAGAAAAGTTGGTATGAGGTATATCTACCTCCTCACTCATCTATTCCCATGCATGGATCCCGAAACTCATCCAATGACCACTATTTGGTCCATTCACCAACCTTAACGCTCATTTGTGACTCCAACAGGTGAATCCCCTCAACACTTAGCCGTTTTCTCCCACAATACTCGTGTTTTCGAACCCGTTCCGTACCATGACCTGCTCGTCGCGTCGTCCTGGACGTACCAACGTATCCATCATGTTTTACAACTTTTAATTATTATTTATTTTGTATCCCATCAGTGTTTATAATTCATTTAAGTTCCTCGAACTACTAATTACCCGACCAGTGTTCACCCGAAAACCCATTATTTCACGAAACCCTCGAGCTGAACAGTTCCCTGTACCAACGTTCGCACTTAAACGTCTTCGCAAATTTGGGACATTGGAATTAAATATTCGGGTAATACAATATAATAAAAAACAACGAACACAAAATAACACACATCGGCGTCGACGACCGAGAATTGGACGACTGTATCACGAAAAATGGGTTCACGTATGATCTAAATTGACATGTGGCACAAGTTAGAATTTAGGGTTATTACAATATTCCCAACTAATTGAAATCTCGTCCTAAAAATTAAACAAACTAACAGAAAGAATTACCGAATCAGAAGAGGTAGGGAAAATACTCGCACATATAGGACTCAAGCTCCCACGTCAGCTCCTCATCCCCGTGGTGCTGCCACTTGACTAAAACTGACGGGATCTCCTTGTTCCTCAGAATCTTCATCTTCCTATCCAATATCTGAATAAGTTGCACGTCATAGGTGATGTCATTCTTCAAGTCTATCTAGCTCAAGTCCACCATCGACCGCGTGCCCTCTCTCGACCTATCCAGTCCGAGCATAGAGATGCGAAACACAGGATGAAATCCAGATAACTGAGGTGGTAACTTCAACTCGTATGCAACTCTGCCTATCCGCTTCCCAACTCTGAATGGACCAATAAATCTCAGCGCAAACTTCCCTAGGATCCCAAACCTCTTGTTACCCTTCATCGGAGACACCTTCAGGTAGATGTAGTCCCCGACCTTATACTCTAACTCACCATGATACAAATCATAGTATCTCTTCTGTCTCTCTTGCGCACTTTTCGGCCTCAATCTAATCTGGTGTATTTCTCTGTGTGATCCACAACAATCTCTAGCCCAATAGTTGCCACGTCCTTTAGCTCTGCCCAGCAAGATGGAGATCTGCACGGCCTCCCGTATAGTGCCTCGAACGGTGTCATACCAATACTGGCCTGATAACTGTTGTAGGCAAACTCACACAGATGAAGATACTCCTCCCATGAACCACCGTACTCCAACACACATATCCTCAACATGTCCTCGAATATCTGTATCAAACGCTCTAACTGTCCATCAGTCTGTGGATGATAGGTAATGCTGAGATCCAACCGCATGTCAAACTGTACCTACATACACTGCCAAATCTGTGACGTGAACTGTGGCCCTCTGTCAGACACAATCCATAAAGATATACCGTGTAGTCGAACTATCTCACGCTCGTACAATAAAACCAACCTATCAACCTGATGTGTGGTCAAAACCAATTAAAAGTGCGCAGACTTCGTCAACCATTCCATAATCACCTATATGCTATCATGGTCGCGCTAAGATTGAGGTAAACCACTAATGAAATCCATAGCTATATGTTCTCACTTCCATCGAGGAATGGGAAGTGACTGTAATAACCCGTTAGGTCTGCGATGCTCAACCTTAACTCGTTGAAAAATCTCACACCCTCTAACGTAATCAGAAACAACGATCTTCATCCTCGGTCGCGAAAAGAAATAATGCACATCGACATACATCTTGGTCCTGCCCGGATGAACTGTAAAACACGAGCGGTGTGCCTTATGAAGTATCTCATCGCGTAACTCAACCAATGATGGAATCCACAGTCGCCCTCTAAATCCCAGGCATGAGTCTGTCAACCGACTCCAATCTAAATGATCTGAACTCTGTGCGAACTCCAAAAATATGCCATACTGATCGTTAACCCGTTGACCATTTAGTACACTTTGAATAGAGACTATCTGAGCCCTCAACTGGCCACAAATCAATACTCTGGTGCTGGTCGGAATATCAACTTAAAACAACCTCAACCAAACCATACTCGTGTGTCATGTAGAAAGTAACAACCTCTGAGTCTGACCCTATATAGCTCAACGTGTCTCCTTTTTTTAGCTTCCTACTTATGGTGAGTTCCTGCACATTTATACAAATGTGAGATCCACATCCGGTATCCAATACCCAGGAATCACTAGTGGATAAATTAATTTCAATAACATAAATACTTGAGGTGGTAGTCGCACTACCCTTTTTCTTCTTTAGATCTTCTAGATAAAGTTTGCAATTTCTGAACCAATGTCCAGGTGCATGGCAGAAATGACAATTTCCTTCCTTTTCCTTTTGGTGCTTTGAAGCAGGAACAGACGGGGGCTTGACTTGTTCCATAGGCTTTGCGACAGGTGCAGCAGCAGACTTGGCAACTTTAGCCTTGCTTTTGCCTTTTTTCTTCATTCCCTTTCCCTTTTGGACCATCAACACATTACTAGAGGGTTTCTTGATATTTTGTTCAGCAGTTTTGAGCATTAAATGCAACTCTAAAATTGATTTCTCTATATTATTCATATTGTAGTTCATCACAAATTGTGAGTAACTCTCCGGTAATGAATTTAGGATCAAATCTGTAGCCAATTCTTAGCTTATGGGAAATCCAAGTCTATCAAGTTGGTCAACATAGCCCTTCATCTTCAGAACATGAGGACTAACTGACGCACCCTCAATCATCTTACAAGAATGCAGGTTTTTTACTGTCTCGAACCTTTCTTGCTTAGCTTGCTGTTGGAACATTTCTTTCAGCTTTATAGCCATGTCGTAGGCTTCTATTAGTTCCATGTCCTTCTGAAGTTCAGGAACCATAGTTGCCAACATAATGCATGCAACGTCAGTAGAATCGTTGACATGCTTATTATGCACATCCTTCACAGCTTTCGTAGCATTGGCTGGTGGGTTCTCAGGGATCGGAGCATCCAGAACATACAACTTGCGTTCATGCTTGAGAATGATTCTCAAGTTTCTGAACCAATCAAGAAAGTTAGTCCCAGATAGCTTATCCTTCTCAAGGATAGATCGCAGTGACAGGGGATTATTGTTACTTGAAGAGGCCATTGATCTACAATAAAGATTATGCGAGTTTATTTTAGTATAGAGGAATAGACTCCCACTAAATTAACAACCCTCCTAAAACATACTGTTTATTTAGGGGACTAAATCCATATTTTACCTAATTCTATGACAGCCATGGCATGAAACACAGAACTAGATTATTTAGGTGGGTAACATTTACCAATTACATCTTATGTAATTTTAGATATTTTTATGAGATACAGGACATCTTATGTCTTAGCATGTTTTTATCTCATCATATACCTAAAGTCCAAAACTATTTTGATAGCTTTATTAAGTCGGACCAATTTAAATATTTAGGTAACTCTTACCCAACTTATCTCACCAAGATAACATAATACACCCAACTATGGCAGAAACTATATTAGTGCGATCGAGGCCTTGATAAGTGTTTAAAATTGGATGGCACAAGACTTAAGATTTAATAGAGGGATTTTATTCAGTTTTAGTGATTTTTAAGTAAACAATGAAATATCATATATTTTATTGATTTGTAGAACCACTAAACAATTTAAGAAATTTTTATGCTATTCACTAATAGAAGAATTTCCGTGCGCTAGGATTAGTTAGACGGCGGTCCCGTTGGCCGTCAATGGCCAAATAGGTGGTTCCATTGACCGGCCGCAATAGACGTGGGAACAGGGGGTTGTGCCCCCTTTTTTTTTTAGAAGACGAATCTCAATTCCGAAAATTGAAATTCGCTATAGAAAATCATATTTCTCGCTGATTTTACTATACTAAAGTTACCCCTTAATTTATCCAAAATTAAGTCAATTAAAATGTTTTTAATTAACTCGAGCCCACATCTAACTAATCATCTTATCCTAATCCAATTAGGACTTTAGATATTTGAATCCTAGCATATCTGTAATAACAAACTTCTCCATATTTATCTCCTATCCAATAGGGATAATGAAAACAATTTTGCATATATCTCCTAATCTAATTTGTTATTTATCTTTATCAAATAGAAACTTCATAACAAAATAGATATAACAAGATAAATAAATAATTTTGAAAATTATTTATTTATTTTGGATTTAAGATATTTGAATCCTGGTATATCACCAATAGCAAGATTCTTGATATTTATCTCCTATTCTAATTTGTTATCTATCTTTATCAAATAGAAACTTCATAACAAAATAGATATAACAAGATAAATAAATAATTTCGAAAATTGAAATTATTTATAAATAAATAATTTCAAAAATTAATTATTTGCAATTTCGATCTTCATCCAAATAATCACAAACATGTTATTGAATCATGAACTACTATCTCAATCGAATTTAATGGTGTCATGGATCACAGAACACGAAACTCAATTCATGAAAATTATTCAAATTAACCTAACATGGTTACTAGCATATATGAAACTAATTTCAATTAAATCACGAATATATGTATCATATACACAAAACATGATAATAAATTTCACAGAAAACTTATGTATATCACATATACATCAACTATTAACATGCTTTCAATCATATATCATAAGAAAACATGCAATGAGTTTAATGGAATCAAACTCAAAGGCTCTGATACCACTGTTGGGTTTTAGGGTTCATGCGCAACGGAGATTTCAAAACTATTTTGAGAAAAACCCCAACAGGATGCGAATTTGATTCCATTAAAACACGTTTAAACTATGAAAACTTAATCATACCTCAGTCGTAATATACCTTTCTGAAGGTTAATCAATCTCTAAGGCGCTGCCAACGATGAACGCCCTCTATCAGCAGTCCACACACGAACGGCGGCTGAGATTTGAAGTGCTAGCTTCGAGAGAAAACCAAACCTTTTTGTTTCTCTCCAAAACGATCCAGGGCATACCAAAAAACTCTAAGTCATTTGTTAAAACGAAAATAGAGTTTCGGCCCTTTTTTAAATCTTTTGTACTTGTGTTCTAACTCAAAGCGTTTATTTATACAACCCTTGTATATAGACGGTTAAGTAAATTACACATATACCCCTACTTAAAGAAGTATAAGTGTAATACACTACAAGGACATTTCTGTCATGAATTTTATCATATAAAATTTATTTTTCTGAACCATCTTAAAATCTCGTAAAACCATTCTCGGTGTGCGACCCAATAGGCTCATACAACGTTGGCAGTGTACCAAAACATATTTTGGTATACAAGTCATAAGCGGCCTCTAGCAAGACATTATGACTACCCAAGTTGTACGAATGTCAAATCGATATAATCTAATCAATAGTGTATACAACATTCTTTTGTCACACGATATCCTTTTGATTAAATATAAGGCATGGAATTGTCATCCAGCATGTTCAATCGTACTAGTCTCGATCTCTAGGTAGACCGAAAACATCCAAATGACATTGATCAATATCAATTCACTTATACTAGGCCTTTTAACAGTCTAACACATCGAGGGATCCACTGGATATCTCTCTCTATATGAGAGGGACAAATTCTATCTCGATTAACCAACTTCACTACATTATTCATACAGTAACCATTCATAACATTTATAATCGTCCGGTTAAAGACAACGTTTGATTGCGTCAAATCACTGTGTTTCTAATATTGAAGGCTCTGGTAATCTCAAGTCAGATGACTGAATAATATACATATCATGAGAAACAACTATGACTTAATCCATGTGATGTTCTCATAATGGGTCGGTTCAGTAGTTTGTTTCCTAACAAGTACTCATGATCTTGATTCGTATTCCTATATGTATGATCATCAATCAAGACTCACACTAGTCTTATTTCATTATAGTTCCCAGTATAATAATCGACTAGGGACATTTAGGATATTTCTGTAAATACCCATGGGTCTTATTATAATGTAAACATGCAAATCAATTATAATAAACAGTAAATGAAATCCTCTATTTTATTAACTAAAATGTATTCATAAAGACAATTAATGGATTGATCTAGGGCACATTTCCCAACAAACAAGTACTTCAGACTTTTGTGGTCGGTAAACAACAAAAACCTCTCTCCGTAAAGGTAATGGCGCCAAATCTTAAGGGAAAACAGCACTGTCGCCAACTCAGAGTCATGTGTAGGGTGTTCTTCTCATGAACCTTCAGTTGCCGCGATGCGTAGGCAATCACTCTACCCTCCTACATCTAAACACAGCCTAACCAGGCCTTCAAAGCATGGATTTTCACCTCAAAACCCTTCCCTGACTCAAACAATACTACCACTGGTGCGGTAGTCAAACGTTCATTCAAAGTTTGAAACGTTTTCTCAAAATGTCTTTCCACTAAAATCTCACGTCCTTCTTCGTTAACTACATCATAGGTGTCACAATCTTCGAGAAGTCTCGTACAAAACGCATGTAATATCCTGCCAAGCCAAGAAAACTACGAATGTCCGACACTGATCTAGGTGTAGGCCAATCTATAACTGTTCTAATGTTAGTGGGGTCCACTGACACTCTGCCTACTTTGACAATGTGTCCAAGAAATCCGACCTTCAAAAGCCAAAACTCGCACTTACTGAACTTGGCGAATAATCTATGTTCTCTTAGAATCTGCAACACCAATCTGAGATGCTCCTCGTGATCCTCATGAGTCCTGGAGTAAATCAAAATATCGTCAATAAACATGATGACAAAACGATCCAAATACTTTCTCAACACTTGATTCATTAGGTCTATAAACATCGTAGGTGTATTAGTCAACCCAAAAGGCATGACTGTGAACGGATAATGTCCATATCGAGTGCGAAACGCAGTCTTCTCTTTATCCTCCGCTTTAATCTTCGGTTGATGGTACCCAGATCTCAAGTCTATCTTCGAGAACCAATGTGCTCCCGTCAGCTGATCAAACAAGTCGTTGATGCGTGAAAGTGGATACTTGTTCTTCACTGTCACCCTGTTCAACAGTCGGTAGTCAATACACAATCGCAGGTTGCTATCTTTTTTCTTGACAAACAGCACTGGCACTCCCCAGGGTGACATGCTCAGGTATATGAAACCCAACACTAGTAACTCATCTAACTGACTTCTCAACTCCTCTAGCTCTCTCGGAGCCATCCGGTACGACAGGATCGAAATAGGTTTAGTCCCCGGGACCAAGTCAATAATAAAGTCAATCTCTCTAGGCGGTGGTAACCCTGGTAACTCTGCTGGAAAGACGCAGGAAACTCGCATACCTCTGGTACCTCCTCCAACCTAGTCACAACTCGCTTCGTCATACTCAATACACTAGCAAACATCTCAAAATCTATGCCAGTGGCGAATCTACCTCTAGTGATAAGCAAATTGGTCGAAGTCCCCTAAAAACTAAATTGCGGATGCTCTGGAATCTGAAATATGACTCTCTTACTGAAGAAATGGATCTTTGCATGATATGCACCCAACCAATCCATGCCCAATAATGCATCAAACTCGAGGAACTCCAACACTCTCAAGTCCGCTGGCATGACATGACCCTCTATTTTTACTGAACAATCAACACACAACAAGTTCGGGTAAATTTTGTCCCAAACAGCTCTGCTAAAGATCAAGGGTATCTCTAGTCTAATAGGTCTTAAACCCAAATCGTCAACCATACGACCCGAAATAAAAAATACGGTAGAGCTTGAATCAAGCATAACATGCATGAAATGACTACAAATGAGAATCATACCGTTAATGAGACTACGGCTGGCAGTCGGGTCTGGTGTAGCAACCCTATGAACCTGCTCCCGACTCTAATGCTGCTGTTGTCCTCGGCCCAGTCGTGGACACGCACTGATAAAATGACCCAACTGACCACACTCCCAACAGCCACTCTAAGATCCTAACCTAAACTGTGTCCGCTGTCCCTGTCCCTGTCCCTGTGCCTAACCAAACCTATGTCCCTGTCTCTGAACCTGGCTGAAACTCTGACCTTGTCTCTGTCCACTGCCTATACTATCAGTCCTTTGATAATAATGATGCTGAAGACCTGACTACGCTGTCTGATGAGGGGAATTGGCATAACTCTGTACTGGAGCAACTGGTATTATCATTGTAGTAGGTGGAAACACAACAGATGCTACGTTCTGCGTTCGATCACTCTACCTTCACTGTCTAGCTCTCTTCCTCCACCTATCACCTCTACACCCTCCAACTGACTATGAAAGTGCTGACGACCATGCCGGTGCTCCGGTGCGTGTGCTACCGAAGATCTCACTAGTCATAAACCTCTCATAGGCATCCTGTAACGTGCTCAAAGCTGTCGTCACTACCACAAAATCGATCGAATCCAATAGACCATGCATGAAATAGTAAGCCTGGTCGGCGTCAATATCGGCTGCGCCATCGGCATACTTCATCAAACCAAAGTATCGATCCATATATTGCATAATAGACTCTCTGGTCTGCTATCTGATTGTCTAAAACACGGTACTACTTCTTGTGAAACCTCTCTCTGAACTTAGCCTAATCATTGGGCTTACCCTTCAATGCTACCGTCGTGTGCCACCAAACATCAGCCTCGCCAAATAAACATGCTGATGAAATACTCGGCTACATATATGCCGGTGTAGCCAAGACCTCATGGATCTTCTCGTGGCTCCAAATTAGTTTCCCCATGGAACTTCACTGTCTGGTATCTCATAAACTCGCGAGTTTTCCTTGCCTCAAGCGTCGCTCTAACACCAGTATCAGTTGGTTTGCTCACCGCATCCTCGGCCGGTGTCTCTGGTGTATGTGGTACTATCTCTATCTGTACAAGCGCCTCCTCAGTCACTGCAGGTCCTACAGTAACTATGGGTGTTGCTGGTTTATCCTGGACTGTAGGAGCACTCCCAGCCTGAGTAACTGAAGTTGCTAACATACTAGGTGATGTTGTCACCTGAGCTATCGACAGTTTGAAAATTTCTTGTAACTGATGATCATGAGACGAAATCCTCTGCGTCATGCCATCTAACTAGCCTTGTACGTCACCCGTACTAGTTTCGTTCATACTAGGCTGATCGGCCATCACTATCTGAAAAGAAAGTGATTCTCACGATTTAGACATATCTATCGATAATAAAATATACAACAATCAAATAGCTCATAGTCCAGTTTTAAATTTGCCCAACTCTCCTCATTTCCCAACTAAGACTTAAGTTAGGTTCATAGGATTCCACTATAAGTTCAACCATTCCTAACTTCTGCTAATTAAAGTCTTAATGGCTTGTGATTTAAATCAAGAGTTGAGTATTTAAAACTTTGGCTCTGATACAAACTATGGCGGCCCCAGTTTTCAAACGTTAAACTGGGCCTCGCCCGGCGTAGTCTTACGTGAAACTTCGAGCCCGTATCGACGAATCACGCAAGGCTAGTCAGCTTTTCCTTACCAATTAAAATTCATTTACCAGTTTATAACATTGATTAGTGAGTTATCATCAATATAGTGGAAGTAAAAGCTCAAACTATTCAAATAATTACAACCATATTAAAATAAGACATCCTAGAGAGTGGAAACCCCACATATACATATCATCATCAATGATCAATCAAAGGAGAACAACCTAATAGATATACATGCCCAAAATCTCTCACATACCCAAACCCATATTCCAAAACAACATATATATACAATAGTACAAAAAAAGTCACCTAATCAGCAAAGTGGAAAGACGTGCTCAGGTATCCTTAAAGCAAATCTCCAAGCTCTTGAGCCTTTCCCTTACTGGGTAGATCTACACTCCGTCAAACACAAGAATGACCAACCCAGGTAAGTAACACCAAGCAGAACAATCATACAACAATTTGAAATAAATAAATATCAGTCCACATTCATGCCGATAGAAAGAAAGGAATAAGGAATGCATGAACGTATAAGACTGTAAATAAATCAAACGAAAAAAGTGAGTGTCCGAGTTACAAAATAGAATAGCAAGAAGTCCCGACAACAGTCGTTGAGTTGAGGTAAAACCTACAAGACTCGGGTTCAAGATGAGAACACAGCCTACCATCCCTAACCCTTGCGACTATAAGATATCCTTAGACTCGAATAAGAGCCCCCAGCATACACTCAACTCGGAGATATCGACAACGTCTAGATAAGAGCTCATATCGCAGGTAAAAGTAACCATAACTCTCTTTCCAGATGACCATTCAACCAACAGAGATTCCAAAAGATATGGTGATAAACAAAGCAATAATGACAAATTAAAGCTTAAGAAATAATTGTAAAAGTTCTCACTGGTTTACTTACCTGTAATCCAACTAATATGCACTTAACGGACCCCCGACACGTCTCCTATGACCTCCCGTGTATCCCGTTGATGTTCAAAATCCCTAATATATATTTAGTTTGAAATTTCGTTTAATTACCTTCACTCTATCCAATTTTCATAATTTATTCGTTCACACAATTTGGGTCGATTACCTGGGTATTAGGTCGTACTCGGACCCATTGGGATACCCGAGAAATCCCTAAAAGTTTCCAAAAATTTTTCCCTGTGAACAATGTCCGCCGCTGGGACATCGTGACATCCATTGGCTTGGGCAACGTCTCCACATCATCAAAAATGAGTCTCACTACCTAACAGGCAGTGGGTGACGTCGTGACCTTATTGGTCTTTACGGCGTCCTTGCGGCCCCTGCCTAAGACGTCATGAGTGGCGTCGTGAGCTGTTTGTGCTCACGGTGTCGCTCGTGGCGTCCACTCTAGAACACCTGTAAGTCGGGGTTTTTTACACTTCGGCTCGCGTCGCCATGCTTCGAGCCTATCCCAATATCTATTAAACATCCAATACAATGCCAAGCCACGTACCTTTGGCTTGTGTTAAAGCCTGACAAAATCATCGATTGTGCGTAATTTATTCAAAAATCACAAAAAAATCCCAAAAATTTAGAAAGATTCCCAAACACCAAAACCACTTCACAAATCCCTTATTGATCATTCCCAATCCATCAAAATAATCAATAAAAATGAAATCCCGAAATCGTTTCCTAAATTCTTTGCGACAATAACCCACAAAATACCGCTAAAACATAGAAATTCACGTGGAGAATTTATTTCTCACTTTAGAAATCAAGTTTGATCGTTCCTTCAGCGTCGAATCGTGTCAAAAACTATTGGAATCCCACGTTCTCCCGTTGATGATTTTGTTGAAGAGATGAGAAGAAATTGGATGAGAGAGAAAAGTTGGTATGAGGTATACGTACCTCCTCACTTATCTATTCCCACGCACGGATCCTTAGACTCATCCAATGACCACTATTTGGTTCATCCACCAACCTTAAGACTCATTTGTGACTCCAACTGGTGACTCCCCTCAACAGTTAGTCATTTTCTCGCACAATACTCGCGTTTCTGAACCCGTTACATACCATGACTCGCTTGTCACGTCATCCCGGACGTACTAACGTATCGATCACGTTTTACAACTTTTAATTATTATTTATTTTTTATTTTGTCAGTGTTTCTAATTCATTTAAGTTCCCTGAACTACTAATTACCTACCCAGCGTTCGCCCGAAAACCCGTTATTTCACGAAACTCTCAAGCTGAACAGTTGCATGTACCAACGTTCACACTCAAACGTCCTTGCACATTTGGGACATTGGAATTAAATATTCGGGTAATACAATATAATACAAAACACCGAACATAAATAACATACCTCGGCGTCGACGACCGAGAATTGGATGACTGTATCGCGGCAAATGGGTCCACGTACGACCTAAATTGATACGTGGCACAAGTTAGAATTTAGGGTTTTTACAGCCCAGGTTGGAGAGTATGTGAATTCACAAACGCTCTAACCTCAATAGACGCTCCCCATAGGCACGGTATGGGGAGCGTCTATTAAGTGGGGGTTATTACAAGTGGATACTCTTATACGTCATCAACTCTAACTCTAATATATATATATATATATACATATATATTAAAGGAAGGTCATGAGATGTCACATAGCTTCTTCTCACACTTCCTTTGTGTTGTGTCATACAAACTTTCATTGATTTATTGAAATTCAAGACGCATTAAAAAATTTTCATTGATTTATTGAAATTAAAGTCATATTATGTAAACAATGAAAAAGGGTTATTTGAATTAATCATTTTTGTCAGTTTGTGTCTTGATCTCCCACTAGGAGTTACAATATACATTAATTAATTAAAAAGAAACTGAAATGATTATTGGTCTCTTGATCTCTTATTAAGAGCTACAACATGCATTAATTAATAATTAAAAAAAATCAAACGATTAAATTTTCTTTAGTTTTAGATCTCTCAATATATAGAAATGGTATGTAATTTTTTTTTTTTTTGCAGAGTAAATGGCATGTATTTTCTTATTCATTATTGTCAATTTTCGTATTATTACATTATATCTCCAAAAAAATAAATCTTTTGAGTTGTATAGTTTTTTTTCTAAAATATGGTCAAATGATATATATTATTCTTAACTTTGAGTCTTTTGAAGATTAAATAAGAAGTTTTACTTTTTAACGTTTTTTCCCAACAAATTAATTAATTTTTAATTAATATATTGGCACTTGGTCTTGCCCATGCACGAAGCGCGGGACTCCGACTAGTTAAAATTAAAAGAGATTGTTTTTTTTGGCAATATAAAATTAAAAGAGATTATACAGGAATGAAAGGGTCTGTGGAAGTGAGAGACAAGAAATTAGAGAAAGTTAAATTGAAGTATCTCACAATACAAGATTGTATAAAATCAAGGGAGATCTTTTTATGTTCGCCTGATGGGGTGGAAATAGGGTTGCACACACATTAGCAAAGTTAGTTATATGTCTCATAATAATGTGTACTAATCTATAAAGGATGTCATCACCTTGGCTATCTCTTCATATGTGATGCCATGATCGACAGATGATATTTTTTGCCCGTTTGGGCAAAAAAAAAATAGAAACTAAATTTGTATGTGAGAAAATCATTCATGGATCAAGTTTAAGTTGCAATATGGTTCTCTCTTTCTCTCTCAGTTTTATTTTAATATATGGGCATAGGGAAAGCTTGAAATCTATTTTTTCTTTTTCTTTTTTTTAAACCTATATACTTAGGTTTGTTAGTGCAGGCAAAGGGGAGTCTTTTGAATGTGGATTTGGGTAGTCGTCCTTTTTGCCCCTACCCAAACACATCCCAGTGCATCATAATTTGAAAGTTTAATACATATAGCTCAGATTTTCAAATTAAAATTTCTAGAAGACATATCTCTTGTACTTGTACAGAGTGCTAATTTAATATGTATACTATTACTGCTTGAAGTTGAGTTCGGCTATACACACCTCACCTTTTACTTAGGGCTCCCTAGTGAAAAAGTCAAACTTGAAAAAATATCAATTCTACTACAAAATGAGCTTTATGCCCTTCACTTCGATTAGCATACCCTACCACCCTTTTCCTCACTTTGTGCACCCCCACCATCGTCCCTCCACACACTCTCTTCTTATGATTTGTAAACCATCATCAAGTGAATCAGCCTCGCAGGTACGAATCTCTAGTTGGAGAGTCGGTCAGAGCTCATCGAACCTTTAATTGGAGAGTCAATCAAAACTTTATCAAACCTTTAATTCGAGAGTCGATCGAAACCCCCTAAACCTTTAGATCGACAATTGTTAACCGAATCTCATCAAAGAGGTTCGATTGGACACACCGAAACTGAAAAATAAGTTTCAGTCGAACACACAAAACCAGAAAAATAAGTTTCGATCATGTTGCTGAATTTGAAATTGAGGTCTCGGCCAAGGTTTTGGAGTTTGGTGCTTCGATTGTGATGAAAGGGGTATTTAAGTAAAAATGTTGAGTGCCCTCATAAATTGAAATTTGAATTTGAGTTGAACTCAAATTTCGGGTGCCCTTATGTAAATGTGGGTGAGTATAGCCGGACTCTTATATTTTGACCAAGCAACTCTTACTTTTTTTCAACTAATTTTGAGACGATATAGATGGATTTATGCAAGGTATATCATTATATGAAAATGTTTTTATTGGAGGAGATTTAAATGGGCATGTGGGCACAAGTAATAATGGGTTCGAGAGAGTTCATAGAGGTTTTGGTTATGGTACTAGAAATGAAGAAGGAGAATCGATCTTAGAAATTTGCTTCAGCGCATGATATTATCTTAGCAAATACTAGTTATAGGAAAATGGAGTCACACATGATTACTTTCAGTAGTGGTTATAACAAGAGTCAAATAAATTTTATTTTAACAAGAAGAATAGATAGAAAAATATGTAAAAACTGCAAAGTAATACTTGATGAAGCGCTTACTACCCAACATAAGTTAGTAGTACTTAATATTAAGCTAAAACGACGACTTAATAGGAATAGAAAAGACAATGACCATATAATAAAGTGGTAGAACCTAAAAAATAGTAAACAAGTAAAGTTTAGAGAAAAACTACTTAAAGAAAACGTTTTGAATCTTTATTTAGATGCTAAAATAATGTAGCTAAAAATAAGTAGTTGTATAAGGAGAGTAGCTTCAAACGTGTTAGGTATGTCTAAAGGCATGGGACCACCAAAGAAGAAAACATAGTGGTGGAGTGAAGATGTCCAAAAAGCAATTAAGATTAAAAGTGATATGTATAAGAATATACCTAAATGTCAAGATGAAATGTATACATTAAATATAGAGAAGCTAAAAATAAGTTAAAAAGTAGTTAGTCAAACTAAAACAAACTTCATAGAAGATCTATATACAAAGTTAAGTAATAGAGATGGTGAAAAATATATTTATAGGCTAACTAAATTAAGAGATAAAAAGAAACAAGACCTAAGCCATATAAGATATATTAAGAACGAAAATCAAAATGTTTTAAAGCGCGAAATGATATTAAGGAGAGATGGAGAAGCTACTTCGATAGATTATATAATGATTGCCAAGTTGATATCTTAGCGGATGAAAACCCACACGAAGAAGGAAATGTAAACTATACATGCAATATTAGAATTATAAAAGTAAAAGAGGCATTGAAAAAGATAAAAATAGGAAAAGCATGTGGCCTTGAAAAAATACTCATAGAGGTTTGGAAATGCTTAGGAGAAATTGAATTGACTTGGTTAACAAAACTCTTTAACAAAGTTTTAAAATCAAAATGGATGCCAATGAATTAGAAAAGAAGCACGTTTGTACCAATATTTAAAAACAAATGAGATATTCAAAGTTATTCAAACTACCGGGAATGAAACTTATAAGTTATATTATGAAACTTTGGGAGAGGATAATTGACAATAGACTAAGAAAAAAATTAACAATATCAGATAATCAACTCGGTTTCATGCCTGGAAGGTCAACTATGGAGATGATTTTCCTTATAAGAAGATTGATGAAAAATATAGGGAAAAGATCAAGGATCTTCATATGGTATTTGTAGATTTAGAAAAAAACATACATGATAGGGTTCCTAGAGATGTTCTTTGGTGGGTTCTAGAAAGAAAAAAGTGTATGCTAGATATATATTTAGACACTATTAAGGATATGTATGAGGAGTAATAACGAGTATAAAGACATTTGGAGGAACAACAAAAAAAATTTTCATTACAATAGGACTACATCAAGGATCGGCTTTAAGTTTATATCTCTTTGCTCTAGTAATGGATGAACTAACTAGTCATATTCAAGAAGATAAACCATAGTGTATGTTATTTGCATATAACATTATTTTAGTGGACGAAACAAGAGATTACGGGTGAATAGAAAATTAGAACTTTAAAGGAATACATTAGAATCTAATGGTTTTAGGTTGAGTAGGACAAATATCAAATACATGCATAGTGAGTTTAGAAATACTAGACATAGAGATGATGGAGTGATAAAATTAGGAAGTAAAAGTTCCTAAGATGAAACACTTTATATATCTAGATCAATCATACAAAATGATGATAAATTGATAATGATGTTATGCATAGAATTCAAGCTAAATGGAAGAAATGGAGGAGTGCAATAGATATGGTATCTCTACCAATTATGTCAGCTATGCTATATGAAAGTGAATGTTGAGCGGTAAAACAACAACAATTACATAAAATAAACATAGCAGAAATGAGGATGTTTAGGTGGATGTGTGGTAAAACTCGTAATGATAGAATAAGAAACACAGAAATTCAATGAAAAGTAGGAGTAGCAACAATTGACACAAAGATTAAAGAAGGGCGGTTGCGGTGGTTTGTATATCTGCAAAGACGACTTAAAATGCTCCCATTAGAAAATGATAAAATAAAAAAAAATTGACGAAATTCGACGAGGTAGGGGTAGACCGAAGTTAACTTATAATGCATTAATTAGGTGGACTTAAATGGTTTGGAATGCTCACAGTCAATTACACAAAATCGAGCATATTTGAAAATTCTTGAACCATGTCATCGACCCGAATTAATTTGGAATTGAGGCTATGTTGTTGTTGTTGAAGATGTGTGGACTGAAATTTAGTTCCACATCGATTAAATATAACTTCACAATGAAGTATACAAGTGATCAATTCCTCCCAACTAGTACCGAGGCCTCAATAGTATTATAGTGGAAACAAACACTTATATACTTTATTTAGAAATTACACTTATTTGATATGGTATAATTATTTTGATCTACACATCTCAACACTCCACCTTAGACCGAAATTCATCTAAGGGGTCTTCTCGATAGGTCTCGATCGAACCGTTAGCTGTGATACCATGTTGAAGATGTGTTGTCTAAAATTAGTCCCACGTCGATTAAATATAACTTCACAAATGAAGTATATAAGTGATTAACTCCTCTTGAATAGTACCGAGATCTTTTGAGATAAAACCCTATACCTAAAAGTTGAAAGTTGGTTAAGTTGGGGACAACACATGTAATGGCCTAATTTTAATTAAGCCGTTATTATTGAGTATTTTCAGATGTGAACGCCAGCTCAGACTCATGTGGATCTCGAAGCTAGGCCATGGCACACCCGACAGGTAATTAGTCCTTTTTTGTGTGTTGTTTTGACTAATTTATGATGTGTATATTCAAGTATATTTGTTTGCATCACAATGTGTGTATTTATATTTTTATTGACCGAGCAAGATGGTGTGATGGGTATTCGCCTCGCTTAATATGTAGACGCGGGTACCGGGTAGGCGAATTATAGTACACTAGGTTGGGGGAACAATATAGACATGATAAATAAATAAAATGCATCTAATAATTAATATAAATCACATTTTAGTTGATTAGGACCGTTATATTACGTGAATGACACAAGTTTCGATGAGGGGTCGAGTACCGGAACACCTGAGAAACCAATTGTTGAGCTATGGAAGGATAAGACCAAGGGAGAAAATCACACATTGGAGTCACAGATGATGGACTTTTTGACTAGATCTTGACCACAAAAATGTCCCTAGAGATTAACCCCACACATTTGATGAACATTTGACTATAAAAATGATGTTTTTATCATCTTTACCACCTTTTCTCTCTCCTACTTACGAGAAATCCAAAAATTTGAAGTTTGTGTGGGTTTTGTGAGCTTTGAGATGCAATTTGGAGGAGCAAATGACAAGCAATTGAAAATCTAAGGTTAGATCCACGTTCTCCTCGTCATTCTCTAAGCTTCAGGTATAATTTCTCAGGTTTTGACGCAAATTTTGGAGATGTGAATCGAGCACATTGATTTGAGGAGTGTTGCTATGGTTTTCAAGAATGTTTTGAGCAACACTTGTGGTTTTGTGAGAGTTGTGGTTAGTATTGGTGATATTCGACTATTTATCAATGTTTTCGACGAGATTTATCAAAATTTTTCGTTTTGGACGAATTTCGTCGAGGGTATATGGTTCCTTATGCTTGGTTCGGTAAGCATTGGAGATTGGAATGGGTTTGGACCGTGACGACGAGCCAGGGTGTTGAAAAATCCCAATAGTGCATTTCTAGCAGGGATGCCGTCAGAAACGTCGTAGGGAGTAAAACCCCCTTTGCATGTTTTATGTGACATCGTGGCGCTTTCTTGTTCACGACGTCACTCATGGTGTGACGTCCAACCGTCCAGGGGACTCACTGTCTGGACGTTTTGAGTTACACCATGGGTATTAACCCACAACGGCGATGGTCACGACGTGAAAGGTAGTGCCCTACTGCCTGAGCTCCATGAGACGCGTCATGAGCATTTGCTCATGGCGGCACCATGAGGCATGTCATGAGCATTTGTTCGTGGCGATGCCACCTACGACATCTAGAAGAAAAAATGAAAATAAAAATTTTCAACTTTGTTTAATTGGGGACCTATCTCGGTATGTTATACTGGGTATAATGTGATATAAAATGATAAGAATTGGCATACTAAGGGAAAATAAGGGATTTTTGAGGATTGAGGAATTAATTGATTTTCAAAAATTAGGTATTTAGGTTATCATTTACAGATATTGGGCACGCAATTAGAGGCGTGAGGGGACCATTTTGGACTAGTTAGAGCACGGTTTAAGGTGTGTAGTAACCCAATTGAAATTCTCTCGAGTATTTATTTGCATCTTATTTGCATTATATTATATTTATTCAGTTATTCCATTCCGTTGTGATTATTTAGACAGCTAGTTGAGTCATAAGTGTATAATTACGCATAATATAGCATTGCATATTGCACGGTTGAGACTTGTATTCTCGCAATTTATCATGACTAATGCTCTTTATATGTCTAACAGGTGATACAGGCTTGGGGCATGAAATCACGTTTTGTCCACACAAAAATGCTGCCAGGACGCCGTACCTTGTGACCTTCATGACGTGACGGACTTATGAATGGAATTGAGAGGAGTGATGAGGACGCTGTCATGACGTCGCCCGTGCAAATCTCCACGGCGTCTATGAAATACAAGCAAACTAGTAGCTTCAAAAAGAGACACTTCCAACCCGTCGTGAAGACACCGCCAGTATGTCGTCCCTTGAGACATCCACGAAGTGACCCACGTATGAATGGACTAGCAGTACATCGATACAACGTCGTCCAGACATCGTCCACATGCCACCGAGATGCCGTCAGATCCAATGTGAGAGAAGACGTCGCTGCCTACATTATACCTTTGGCGTCTCCATGGCGTCTTGCACAGTGATTCCACAAATTTGGATTTTTCTGTTTTATTCGATTTATTCGATTGTGATCTGGGATTTGGGATAGACATATAAATAGAAATTAGGGTTTTTGAGGGAGGACATTTTTTGTTTTGGGGAGAAAAATAGAGAACCAAGTTTTCAAGCTTTACCATGTCTGGTTAATCTCCTTATTCTAGATTGGAGGTGGAACGGGATTGTCATTGATTGGGAGACTCATATGAGGTTCTATTTATTTATCTATTTATGATTTCTACCTTAGTCTTATTTCCTTTGGTTCAGTTTTTATAAACATGGTTAGATCCACATGTGTGTAATGTACTGTGCATGTACGCGATAGACTCAGATTAGTGATAATTGATCATTGGATCAAGTGCCTTAATTAGGGACCTAAGTTAAATCGGGAGCACTAGCGATCCGGTTGCTTAGGTAGAGTGCCTTTATAGACCACATTAATGCGACCAACACATTAAATCTGGAGCACTAACGATCAAGTTGTGTGTTTGGTCAAAGAAATAGCCAATAGTCGTACCTTGGCTGTTGTGATTTGGAAGTGCGAGGACCCGAGTGCGTCACCGAGACTACACTAGGTCAAAGGTAGGGTTTTCATATACTTTTTGTAAACCAATTGTGACGGCCCCAAATTTTCAATGCATTTGGGTACGCCCGGCCTAGACCCGTGCTGACCCCGAGTCAGTATTCAGCGAGCCTAATCAGCCTCGAATTAATCAATTTAACAATTTATGAAAGATTTATTGCAATTATACTCAGCGAAAAAAAAAACTACACAAGTATTGGGAAATAACTCAATCAAATAAAAATTAGGAAGTCTATATAAATGTGGAAACCCCGAGTGTTCATGGTATCCATCTCAAAAGTAATCCCCAGTTCAATAACCAACATCGTATATATAAAAACATCATACAATCAGCAATAAGCATAAAACAAATCTAACCAAACCCTGAAGTCATGTACTTTGAGAGGTCCTCATAGGGAATCGCCAAGTAGAGGGCCCCTGCCCTTGCTGCACTCTGAGATATCTGCACCCACCGTCACAAACTAGACAGTGAGCAACTGAGAGAAATCGAAAGTAATGCTAAAAGAATTTCACAATAATTCATGAATATCAAATAAAGCAGTCTAAATATCATACGGTAATTTAAAGGCAGGAATATAAATAGATCAAAGTGCATGATAAGCAGACTGAAATGATAGCAATCGAAAACATATGTGTTCTAAGAGTCAAAAGATGCCATAAGCGGTCAATATTCACAACAATCTAGTGCCCAGGTTCACACAACACTAGGGGTGGCCAGGCACTCTTGCGGAGAGTGTCTCGCATTTCCCTAACTGGTGCGGGCCACATAACACCTACATAATCAGTACCCAGGTTCATACAACACTGTGGGTTGCAGTAATTTCGATAGGAAATACCCAAGTTTCTCCAACCAGTGCGGGTCACATGATACTATATCGACACACTTACGCCAAGAACACACATCAAGCAAATAAGGGAATTTGAATGCCAACAATGGATAATAGCAAGAATAGCAATAAATGATAATGAATCACATGAGAATTTCTTTACTGGCTTACTAATGTACACAAGCTTTAAGGCAAGTGTACTTACTTGAACTATCGCAACCTGCGTAACAACACTCTCGCGTTCCTAGTACGTATCCCCGAGTCTCCCGCTACCTGACAAGGTCGAAAACTCTAATTAAATGGGTCTAGTCATTAACTAATCCTAGGTTGACACCCTTAGAATTTTTCCATCGTTTTAAATGACTCAAATAACTCAACAATTAAATAGAAAAATGAATACTCCCTCTCGGACTTGAAAACCACAATAACAACCACGACTAGGATATCACGACATCGATAATCATAATGCATGTAAGCCTACTCATGAATTATAGGCTCGGCTCGATCGTTAATAGATTACATCATAGACTTGCGAACTGGCGATGTGACCACGACGTCACTACCGTCCAATCAACTTAAAAACATAGTATCAATATCACTCAATAGTAACGACTTAATAAGAACTTAAAATGACCATACATCGGCGAGTAGGGAAGCTCGCTAGTGTGGTCCAACGTCCGTAGAGTGCCAACACGACATGGAAAAGTCATAGGCACACACAAGAGTTTTGTTGTGATCCCCAACACTCCCTTAGTCATGGCGTCCAGTGGCAGTGCCGACCATTCACGATGGTTTGCGACGAGACGCGCAACAACGATATCACATGAATTGACGCTCTCAAAACTCACCACCACTAATAGAGACGCTCTGGGGGCTGTGAGACTCCATGATAGACATGGTAAGGTCTCCTGCAATCCTCCAAGTCATCGCATCGACAGCAGCGCTGCCATGATAGTGGTTTTCAACGACAAAAATACAACACGCATAAAATGTATGAATGACATAAACCAATAACAACGCCACTGTTTTGGGCAACTCCGAGAGTCGTGAGACACAAGTATGGACTTAGCTTGGTCCCCGACCTCTCTGGTCATGGTGGCACAATGGTGGCTCCGCCCACGGCAGCGAACTCCGGCGAGGAGGAGCTCAACAGTCCAATAACAACATAAACAACAACACTTGCATAAACTGAGATTCTAACACGTATATTCACTAAACCAGCAACACTCCGGGGTCGTAGTATCTATGGTGGGCCAGGTGGGCCCACCCACAATCGTCTCGATGACTGGCGGCTACTCCAGCAGCCGTCCCCCATAACGAAATAGTGAAGAAAAGAAAAAAAAGATAAATAAACACTCTAACCTACCATTGCTCTACCGCGAGAGGGTGTGCTCCGAGACGGTCAGGACTTCGGTGATCCACCATGGGTCGTCCAGGACCGGTTCCCATCACGACAGCACCATCATAGTGAGGAAAAAACTGAGAGAGAGGGAGACTGAGAGAATGAGAGAGGACAACCTCAACTCCGATGACCACGTGGAGTCATCACCGACGACAACGGTCACCATACCAGTCAGCCAGATCTCGGCCAGAGCCCATAACAATGAGCAACGCGACACCAGTGAAGAAGGACCCAAAATAGTGAGGTATTTAACGAGAGAGAGTGAGAGCCTCCAATGAGGGTTTCGGCACTCTAGTGCCGCTGTGAGAAGTGGTGACTCGTCGAGGGAGGAGGAGAGTGACCGGAAAAGAGAGGAAGAGATTGAGAGAGAAAATCGAGAAAGTGAGAGACCGAGAGAGTGAGCACCTCCGATGAGGTCCGGCTACTCAGAGTCGGTGGTCGGCGGTGGCGAACCAGGGAGGAGGAGAGAGTGGAGGAGTGGTGGGAATGAGAGTGAGGACGATGGTCAAGAGAAATGAGAGAGATGATTGGTATGTATATATGTAAGGAGATGTGAATAGTAGATGAATAGTGGGGTAGGTAATGTGTTGTCACATGCCTAGCCCTTCATCTTCCCCTACACATACATCTCGAGGTTGATTTATGGGCTCTCCACTATTGGACTGTGTCACTTTAACAATCATATCCCATGGTTCATTTGTTATGAAATTATCCAACTCCCGTGTTCAAACGACGTTCTTCGATCTGATTCAACTCATCGCGCGCGTTGTCCCACCTTATTCCTTTAAATAATTATTTAAATTATCCAATAATTCATTTATTTGTATTTTAACGATGTTTTACTCCTCTTTTATCTAGGCGAAGCCTAACTCAGTCTAAAAATCACCTGAATGGTACGAGACCCGTAATGAACTACAATACTAACACACACATCACAAAAACATAACATTACTTCGATGTCGACTTACGAAGTTCGAAATACTATCTAGTATCATGTAGCCGGGTCATAGTCCTAACCAGTACGACTAGTCAGGTTAAAATTGAGGGTTATTATACGAATGATTAACGAGTCAACTCCCAGTTATTTGAATAATCTCGTGAAGTTGAAAGTCTAGAACTTTTTCTCTTTATATCTTTCAAGTTTTTGAATTATTCAATTTTCTGTCTCACATGCTACAAATCTCCCTTCCTTCCTACCCCGCCATATAAACCTAAGTTAAACTACCCAATCATTGTGGTTCAACCCAAAACTTGCCACAACTACTATCCAACAACTGTTGAGTCTTGATCGAGTAAATTTCTTTGATACATTCGGCACGTGTCATTGAGTTTACTCCCACCGGGCTATTCTGTTGTGTATGTGTCTTTCTAGATCATAGCATATGTACTAGGGGTCTTGGTGAATAGTTTGGCCCAAGTTACCATGTCGGTACATGTGTCGGTGCGTCGTAGGTACCACGCTAACCACCGAGAAGATCAAGGGATCAGCCATGTTGGAGTTTACTCACTGTTAGTGTCTGCGGATAGTCCGAAATATGGTGCTAGTCTGACTTAGTTCTAACACACGTTTTGAGCTTGTCTATTATATATTCATGCAATAAGTACAGTTGTCTGTTTATATTTCACGTGTTTATTAAATAGCTTTATGAATTAATGCATACTTCCTATCTGGCTTACAATCATACAATAACGTACCTCAGTTAATAGCAAATTTCCGATCCTCGCGTACCTATACTAATCCACTCGAATTCCCAAAATCTGTAAATTCACCAAGTTTGTAAATCCTATTAATATCATTCTAATTTACATAATTTTTTATAATTATCAAATTAGTGTAATTGGGTTGATTTCTGGGGTATTAGGTCGTATTTGAACCCAATTAGATAGAGTCTCCCGTGGAGAAAAACCGTTCTACCCAACTTGGGGTGACGTTTCGACCGTGTTCACTCCCTACGCTTCAACACGTCGTGTTCACTCTGCTCAACACTTCCGAGAAGGACACCGTGGGAGATCCTTCTCACGGTGTCTCTTGTGGCATGTTCAACAGAACACCTATTCTAAGGTTTCTCGAAACCCCGGCTTGAGTCGCCGCGTTCCGAATCTATACCAAACCCTTCGGGACATCCAAATCAACTTGAAACTCAACTCTTTTCCGTCAAAACCCCGACAAAACTCCCCGATTAGAAAATAACTCAAAATTTTTCAAAATTCTCAAAAATTTCAATTCATTTCAAATCCACAAACCAACCACCAATTCATTATTCAAACACCTAATTTATTCAAAATCCATCATCCAAATTCATTTTCCAACATTTTCCCGAAATTTCACCCGAAATCGTCGCGACAAAAACCCCAAAATTTACGTCCAAAACGTAGATAGACACGCAAGAGTATGAATCCTACCTTTTTTATGTGTATTTGGTCGATCCATGACGTTGCAATGTTTCCGTGAATCCCGAAACCTATGTCTCCACTTTGTTCTTTCTCTTCTCCCACGTTTGCAACAAAAAACCAAATGGATGAGGAGAGAGAAGTGATATATATATATATATACAACTTTTATCATCTCATCACATGCACGAATCTCGAGGTATATCTTGTGGTTCCTCTTCACCCTAGCCAACAACTCCAACACTTAAGATTAACTCCAATATGTGACTTCAACATCAAAATCGCTCCATTTCTCGCTCAAAACACGTGTTTTCGAACTGTTTCAACTCTCAACTCGCACCAAGTATGTTCCCGGACATAACCTCGCTCTTATATTTTATTTAATTATTTATTATTTTTGATAATTCATTAATTATCATTTTTGGTATTTAATTATCCATATTATACCTTAAATTTCTATTTTTTTCCTAGCCAAAACTCACACAGAAATCCTTAGCGATTCATAAACGAAAACCACGCACTAAGACATATAGAGTTCTCATTCGGGTATAACTAATAATGCAAACATCATAGAAAAAATATACATCAGTGTCGACTCCCAAGGCTTGAGTAATATGACAAATCACGATGGTAGGTCACGATCCTGTAAAACACATGACACGTGTTGCCAATTAAATTGAGGGTCGTTACACACAGCAAGGTCGCCATAACGTGGCAGTGTTGTGCGCTGCGGGGCATTAAGTGGCGGGCCTCATAATTTGGGGTTGCTACAATATCGGTGCTAGTGGAGGATATCTACATGCTCGCGCGTGTGCAGCGCGACCGTGAGAATTTGACATGGTATTAGAGCTCATGGTTCAAATGGGACTATGAGAGAAAAAAAATCCCCCTAAATCATGTGACTTTCGATCTATAGGGAGAATATTGAAGATGTGTAGACCAAAAGTTAGTCCCATATCGATTAAATGAAACTTCAAAATGAAGTATATAAGTAATTAACTCCTCCCAACTAGTATCGAGGCCTTTTAAGATAAAACCTTAAACCTAAAAATTGAAAGATGGTTAAATTAAGAACAGTATCGATGCTAGCGGATAAGATCCACGAGCTCGCACGTATGTCCCAACTAGTATCGGTGTCTTCCCTTGTTGGAAGTTTTATTTTTTATTTTGGTTTTAGTATATCTGTGTATTGTTGTGTTACAAACATTTGTTAAGAGAATAATTATTGATTGTCAATTCCATTGTTACCGTCACAGTTTCACAAAATCAACTCTATGGCAGTTGAACGTTCTGATAAATAATTAGAATTAGTGAATTAATGTGTTTTTATAAGGTAATTGAATTTATGTATTGTCATGCTCTACCGAATGTATTGAGCCATTATGATTAATGAAATTTTCTATTTTATTCCAAAAAAAATGTTTACTTAATAATTCTGACCACAAAAATAACTTTTAGCTAATAATTTTAAAAAAATTTCAGTCACAAAACTCAAGATTTTTAATTAAGAAAGGAGGGTATCAGGCCTTAAAATTGATTGAAGGAGCATTATAGAGAAATCGACCAATTTAGAACCTGCACCGACCTATCCCACCAAAAATCTCAACAAAGTTTGGCAATAAACGAATTGTAGCAAGTGATCAAGGAGAAGATGAGATGGTGGGCCACGTGATGAGCTGGGCATGACTGGTCCATTCTTCAAAAATCCGCCACGTGTCATCACATGGGAGTGGAGAGATGAGGTTGGACGAATTGTTGACCACCTCATCTGAATGTTGAATACTAGCATTGTATATATTCCACCTTTAAGTTTGACTCAGTCGGCAGGTTTGAAAAAAAAAAAAAAAAGTTTGACTCAGTCGGGTCACCCGCACGTAAGCTTAATTGAGTCACGTGTGGCAGGGGCCACCTCCTAATGTACTCCTATTTGTTTATGTAACAGCACTAGTAAAACCTGGAAAAAAAAAAACAGCACTGGTAAAACTGATTAATTATCATATAATCAATGTTAGGAACTTTATTCATGTGTTCAAGTTTCAAAAAGATGACGTCTGCATTAATTAGAGGGAGAAAATGAGAAGCCCAGATTTTTTGTTAAATTAAATTAAACTTACATATAAAAAACCTTAAAAGTTACAGCACTTAAATCAAGCACACATTTTTAGCCATTGCCATGAGATATGCATAAAAACATGTTATTGCTTGATACAAGGCACATATATAGAGAGAAAGTTAAGAAACTATGTGTCATGAGTTTTAACCACCAATAGTCAAGGAATTTTGCAGTCAAAAGAGGAAAATATGAAGCCAAGTCCATCACTCAATTACTACACAGAGAATAATTAAATGTCAAAAATGAAATAAGAAATTAATCCCCACCAACCCATGATTATGAGCTTATCAACATCTACATTTGTGAAATTAATGTTCTTTATCTCCACTAAAAAATCCTTTTTCTTTTTTTTTAAAAAAAGCTTCATGTAATTAATTAAGCAGAGATATATGAATTACAAATTAGTACAATGTTACAGAATTTGGATCTAATTAATTTATTAGTTGCTCCAGAATCAGAAAAAAAAAATGATAATTGTAGATCATTGTCACTAAATAAATTGCTACATGTACTTCAATTTACAAGAACCGATGGAAATAAAAATACAAAGAGATGATCAATATTACTAAGACATATATCAAATTGTGTAACTATAATTATAAAACAGAACAAATTAAGAAACCAAAAGACTGCACTAATATATGCATGATATCAATTATCAACTAATTAATAAATTATTAAACAATTCTTAATTACCCCTGCTTCTTGATCTTGCCCGAAACAATTCTACCAGCTGAAGAAGAAGAATTGGAGTCACCAAAGCCATAGGCTTTGAAGAAGCTCTCTACTTGTTCACGGCCACTTGTTGTTGATTCAAAGAATTGAAGCTCAGATGAACACAACAACTTTCTCTTACATGACAACACCACGTTGCTCCTCTTTGGCTTCTTGGGCGCTGGTGGGCAACTTTGCAAAATTGGTATCTTTTGATCCTTTGAAGTGGGTGTCACGCACTTGCACTGCTCTTCATCATCAATATTGTTAATAATGTTATGTGATTGATCATTGACAACGATCTCATGTAGTACTTGTTCTTGTTGTTGAACTTGAAGAGTAGCATCATGAACTATCATGTCTAGTGATGATGGTACTCCACGGACATGTAGTCGATGGAGATGAGAAGGTGAGGAGGAGAGGTTGAGGTGTGTGAGACTCTAAATGATGAGAAAATTATGAATGTGTGTGTTTGCCGTGTTTGGGAAGGAAACAAGAGAGAAGGTTGGTTTGGGCTCTTGTGTTATTTTCATTTTTTTCTTTTTTTGTGTTGTTTTTGTTTTCTTTCGAGTATTTTAATAGTTAGTTAGCTAGCTAGCTATATTCCTTCTTAAGTTGGTGCTTGAGTTTCTTTCAATTTTAATATTTTTAACTTGTCATCAATTCAAACCTACTTTAATGTATATAGGAAAATATTTTTTTAACATTCTTCTGGTAGATATATACAATTATTATACAATGATGTAAATTCTTTTAAAATTCGTGCGACACACATCCAATCAAATCTATTCATTTTTTTAGCATATGTACTTCTCCTAACTAGAATAATAGATAGATTATCATCCTCTATGTGTATATCCATACTTGAGCTTCTTGTTGAAGCTTCACATATATATTAGCTATTGGGCATAAAATTTAGATGACAATTTTTGTACATATCAAGATATCAAAAATTAGGAGTGTCAATCTCTTACTAAGTGTGTGGCCTAATAATTTGTTATGTGAAATATATATAAGAGGGTGGACGTTCGAGCCCCAAAAGAGGCAAGATAAGTTGATTTCTTTCTTATCAAAAAAAGAGTGATATCTTGAAGAAGTGAACACAAACGAAATTGATGGAGCTAATATTTAGCAAGAGCGAAACATTTAAAAGAATTTTTCAGTTTTCACTAATGTTACAACATTTTGAAAGAGATCGGTGTTTTATTTAAAAGGTTATATAAATATTCGAAAAAAAGGCTAATTCAAAAAAAAAAAAAGCCACCCTTATTTCTTAACCCTAGAACTTAATTTTCATTTGAATTTAGTAGCAAATTAAACCATATATATCTTCAAAAACTGAATGTGACGCACACATGACACATGTAGCAATACTATGACCTTATCTTCTCATCTCAGGTCCACATCCATAGTGCATTGGATTCCATCTCCCTAGCTACCTACATAACTATTCCTTCTCCATGCATTTACCATCCAGAAGTGGCGTCTTCATTTAATTCAACATTAATCAAGGCTTAATTGGATTCATTAATTTTGACAATCTTCTTTTCTTTCTCTATCACTCAACATTTCAAGTTGAATAGAGTAAATATAGATTAGCTTGGTCAGATTAGTTAATTAGTACTAGTAGAGGTTGAGGTGGGTCACCAAATTAACCAAACCCACCATTCGTGCGTCGACACAGTGCACTTGTTAGGAGAATTACAACTGATACGTGCACATAAGGTGACAAATGATTTATGGACCATCCCTAGCGTTTGAGCAGTTTTGGTGTCTTGTTCTAATTTTTCCCAAGTGAAATTGTACTTGCGACATTTGGACACTTGTTAGCAATTCAACAGCTAATAGCGACGCCAAATTCTTATTTCACCAATCATAAAACAACTAGCTAGAGACATCCTGAAAAATTTCCATATATTTCGCACTACCACAGTACCTTTTTTTTTTTTTTTTTTTTTCTCCTCCTTCATAAATGACTTTGTTTGACATACATAAACTAGCTTATAAGCTAATTATTAGCTAATTTATTTTTAAAGCTTTTTTGGTTAGTAACTTGTTTTGAGAATAATCTAGATTATAATCTTTAAAGTCAAACGCTAATGTGAGTCATTTTTGCCCATAGGATTTTGTTAGGCACAGGGAATTGTTATTTGCAATAAACTTCCGCTGAATGTACACTTTATTCGCATGATATACATCACACAACCTTCACTTGTAGACACGCACATGCATGTTGCGTTATGTTTTTTTTTTTTTACTATTCATGTTACATTATTAATTATGTACGTATATTATACGGTACTTAATTAAAATAACGTCTTTTATGTAACTTAAAAAAAATAACTTCTTTTATGTCATTTTAATTATTCGTCAAATATTTAATTAGCCAAACTTTGTTCTTTCTTTTTTAGTACAAATACAAACATGGTTCTTTGATATATATGATAATATATTACTTGCACGCAAACATATTAATATTAAAAATAACATGCTTATTTGTGTATTACATTTAATAATAATAATGTATGGACACATTGAAGGATGAGTTTATATACGTAAATAAAAATATTTGTATGGTAAAAACTCAATTAATATAAACATGTCTTTTTATGACATTTTACAATTATCATCTACTCATTCAGTTAGTGTTTCCAAATGATTTTAATTAATCGGTTAGATTATCATCTTTCAGTTATCAGTTACTAGACTATCAGCTAGATTATAAGCTTTCAACTAGATTATCAACTATCAGCTAAATTATTAGCTAGTTCTGTCAAACCGAGCCCACAGCTTCTTTCTTCAGATTTTTATATATTTTTGTCAAAAAAAGGAAAATGTTTATATATTAGATTTGATTATTTTCTTAACTTTTGACGAAGTATAATTTTTAACTATTTTTTGAAGTAATCATTTTTTACCCTTTTAAATCAAGGTAATTGATATATATCATGACAAAATCATAAAACTATCCTTTTTTTTTTTTTTGCTAAAGTAAATATTATATAGTTAGTCGCAGAGCTAAAAATCAAGTTAGAGGTGATGAACTTTTAATTTTAGAGTGTTAGCTTCAATTATGTAAAGAGGAACTTTTTAATTTTTTGAGAGAACAGTTTCGATTTAATTTTTTTATTCACTACATTTTATTAAATTTATAATTATTATACAAAATAAAATATGCCAAATTATATGAATGAGAGTTTGGATTTACTTAAATAATTGTGGGTGTTCCTACCAAATAATAATAATAATAATAATAATAATAATAATAATAATAATTGTAGGGTGTGGTCCCATATATACTAGGAAGATTCCATTTGAGGATATGAGATTCCGATTCCTCCAAGAGAATATTACTTTGGAATATGGCCACTCCAAGACTTCATCTATTGCTAACTCCAAAAGTATAGGGTGACCCGTTTTGAGACACCCGGCCAAAATGGAAATCCAGATATAGTGTTCATCCATTCATTGGGATTTGTGTGCATATACATCAATGTATAAATGGATATGCATGCCCAAAAAGGGGTCATCCTAATACTTTCCTTACTATATATATACTCCTATATAGCTGTTTCTTTTTGGTCACTCAAATGTATACATAGCTATTTAATCTTTTGCTGTAACACATGATTTTTTTTTCTTTAAACTCACGGTTCCGACGTGCCCAGATCAGTTCAGAGGCAAATTCGTCCATGGTTTATAGGACCAACACCATTCTACGGTGGGCGCACAATAAGTATTCGTATGCAAAACATTATGTATCTTCTATTACCAAACAATTGGGTAACTCAATAGTTTGATACGGAGTTTAGGAGTAAGAGGTCTTGAGCTCGAACCTCAGTAGCTGCAAGTTATCCCTTTCTTATTTTAAAAAAAATAAATTTATGCATCTTCGGTTAACACTACTTCAGTGAACTAACTACCTAATTCTTTTGTATTTTGAGAGAAAAAAAGTCTTTTCTATTTTGAGAGAAAAGAAAATTAGGCCAAATAGTCTAATCTATCCCAAATTTTACTTGAAGTCTTAGATTTATCCTGAATAAAATTTATCTCAGATCTATCCCAAACTTCACTTTTCACTCTCAATTTTATCCTCACCCAAAATTACAAAGAATTTGCTCTTATAGAGCACAAATTTTGATGTTTTGTATAGAGAGCTCAATAAATTTTGTTAAAATTAATAAAAGCACCTCCAGATGTTGAAGCTTGATTGGGCTCATTCTATCGACTTGTTCTTCCATATAAGCACAAGTTCCTTGCAATTTCAGGAGGAACAAAACTACTTTGTTTAGGTCAACAAAGAGTGCGAGAGGTAAGAGAAGATGAAGTTTTTGAAATTTTAATTCGATTATAGATAACGGTAGCCGTTATCAAAAATTAAAGATAACGGCTACCGTTATCTATTCTTATAATTAATGACGGTCTTAACATACCCGTCATTAATGCTTTCGTTACTAAAAACCATTGTTGTTGTAGAGAGTGAGATTAAAAAGTGAAGTTTGAAATAGACTTGAGACAATCTTTTGTTCAAGATAGATCTTGTGACGACCCCAGTTCTCAGTCAAACTGGACCCCGCCAAACCTACACCTACATAAACCCCGAGCCAACTCTCGTGAAGTCAACGCAAGCCTAGTCAGCCTTCCTTACTATTATTTACAATTTACACAATATAATTTAATAATTAAAGTTGAGTTATTCAAGATATGTGAGTTATCAAAGATTAGCGGAAGCGATTAAACCTCAAACAAATTAAACAACTCTAAATCAATGAAGTCAAGACAACCTAGACTTTGGAAACCCCGAATATCTACAACCAACATGTATATCAAGTAAAGAAGAGCAAAATGAAATCATATACATGTCCTGGTTTATCACACAATCCCAATGTATACCCCATGTGTCAAAAACATTTATACATATAATATAAACAACCTACTTAGTAAGCGATAGGAGGTCGCCTCGATATCCTGTCAATCGTCTATCACTAGTCATTTGTCTCTGACTGACTTATAGGTCGACGGGTCTACACCTATTGTAACGGCCTATTTTTCAAATAGACCGTCATAAGGACCAATGCGGACCCACAGTCTGTCTTATCAGCGACAGTTGTGCTCTACATTGGATTACATCCTCCATTTTATCTTTTTAAACCTTATTAATTATCTATTTATTTATTAAGTTGTATCTAAGTCAAATTATATGTTAAAGCATTGTAAAATCCTCAAATTCACACAGCGGAGGCCTTTCTAATGCATTACTCAAATAGTGATACTATAAATGTGTAACCTAAACCATAAACCTAATGTGGAAAACCTATATATAACCATAGATACCTCTAAATTACCAAAAAGTTCAATACATAAAGTTTCTCCAAAACCCCAAACCCATAATAAAACAAAGTAAGTATAATACAAACGTATGAGTCAGGCTATCTCTGTTCAATAGTACTCTGGCAGCTTGCCCTTGCCCCTGCTCGTACTAGGATCTGCACTCAAGCCATCACAAAAGGCAGATGACGAGTCCAGAGTGAGTATTCCCAAGGAAATTAAGTGAGCATTTCTAAAAGTAAATACTGGAATTTAAATAAAGCTATTAAATAAAGATGCGGAAATAAATACAGACAACTGTGCTCATCGCATGAATAAATAATAGAAAAAGTGCAAAGTGTGTTCCTAGCTCCTAGGGCCAGACTACACTATACTTCGGACTCTTCCATAGAATGTTGCCGGCAAGTCAAACTCCAGCAGAGCAAGCATCTGGATCCGCTCGATGGCCGGCGTTACACCCACGACGTATCGACGCATGCCACGACGTGACACTTGGCCCAAGTTCGATCTG
This sequence comes from Stephania japonica, assembly GCA_039657345.1. Lineage (NCBI taxonomy): Eukaryota > Viridiplantae > Streptophyta > Magnoliopsida > Ranunculales > Menispermaceae > Stephania > Stephania japonica. The sequence goes on along the minus strand of CM077560.1, from coordinate 41,907,976 downwards.
GTAGCATGTGCTATGGTGTAGTGGACATACACACAAGAATAGAACGGAGGGAACCTCGCTCAACGTCCGCCCATATAAACATAACCAAGAATAGAGTATTGAAATGAAAGAAATTGAATTCAAATGCCAAAAGAAGTAAATAATCAAGTAATTTCAGTTGGGATACTACACACCTCAATCCGCACTCCGCATCCCGAAAATCAAACCCCGTTTAGCTCCAATAATCACCCGATAATCCAAATTATTACCCCAAATGTACCTAAGATTATTTATCATTGAATTAGCTTCAATTTGACATATTATGTCAATTTTACGTTTTTCGAGGTAAAAACCCTGACACATCTCGCCAAAATCCCGAGAAAATCCCAAAACTCATTTATTAACCCATTTTCTAATTTCTCATATTTTATGAATTTTTCATTAATTTTTTACTATTTTTCTCCTATTATATATACATACATATATATATACATACATACATATATATATTATTATATTAGAAAAGGATGCACACGCACGGCACGTGCGTGTGCATTTTCTCCATTTTTCGACCAGAGACGCTAAAACAACCATTTTTTTTATTCTTTTCAATTCTTTCTTTCTTCAACTACAACTACACCAACACCAACACCATCACCAACAATCACTACTTCACCATTAAAAATATCAATTTCTTCAAGTTCAACAACACCCACAACAAAAACCACATGAAATCCACCATTAAAGCCCACCTTCAAGCTTTCTCGACGCCACCAACCGTAATCACCACTTTATCGAGCTCTTCTCCTCCTTCTCTCCTTCTTCCTCTCGGCTCGTCTGCTCGTTCTCTCCCTCTGTTCGATTTTGTTTTCTCGATTTATCGAAGAAGAAGAAGAAGGCGGTTTATGGAAAATGACCAAAATACCCCTCATGTCTATCTCTTTCCTTATTTACTTCAATACCTTTATTGGTAATTTCACATTTTCTATTTTATTTTCTAATTTTTATATATATATATATATATATATATTTATATATACATATATATTTTAAATTACATATATATATATATATAAATATATATATGCCTATATTTTCACGCCTACAATTTCGTCGTGTGCGCCAACTAGCGTACTCGGGCGTGCACACTACCATACCACCCACGTGTGTCGACCACGACCCCACGTGTCTCTAGGCGCCTACTAATTTACTATTTTTAACACATTTAATTCGTTTAATGTGTGTAATATTTTCTCCAGCCTAATATTTCATCTTTTTGTCTATTCGGTACCCGCGTCGATACGCATATCGAGGCGAATACTTAACACACAATCTCACACGTCAATTAAAATATAATTACACACATCGCGATGTCATTTAACCTATTTTAACATAAACATCGCAAATTAAACAAAACAACACACGAAATAACTATTTACCTAACTCCAGGCGCGCTCTAGCCTAGCTGCAGGTCCCACGGATGTCTGAGCTGTCCGCCACATATGCAATACGTCACAAATAATGGCGAATTAAATTCGGACCGTTACAATTCTTTCCAACTAGGTGAAATTTCGTCCCAAAATTTAAATTAAACTTAAATACTTACCGGCAAATAAGTGGGGATACCATTATCGCATGGTAGACTCGAGCTCCCAGGTCAATCCCTCAGTTCCATGATACTGCCAACGAACTAAAACCTTCGGGATCTCCCTGTTCCTCAAAGTCTGAATCCTCCTATGCATGATCTCCACAGGCTGTTCCTCAAATTACACGTCTGGTCGCACCTCAATCTAACGTACATCAATCATAGGTCTCGGTCCCGACCTTGCTAGCCTCAACATGGATATGTGAAACACTGGATGTACCCCCGCTAACTGTGGCGATAACTCTAAACGGTATGCCACTTTGCCGACACGTTCCTCCACTTTGAATGGTCCAATGAACCTTGGTGCTAGTTTCCCCTTAATTCCAAATCTCTGATAACCCTTCCAAGGCGAAACTTTCAAGTACACCATATCTCCAACCTCATAGCTCAGATCCTCGTGATATCTATCCGCATATTTCTTTTGTCTATCCTGCGCCGCCTGAAGTCTCTGTCTAATCTGCCTCACCTTCTCAGTGTGATCCACAACAACCTCAGGTCCTATAGCCACTGTATCCTCCGGTGCCGCCCAACATGCTGGTGACCTGCAGGGCCTACCATATAATGCCTCGAATGGTGGCATCCCGATACTTGCCTGATAACTATTGTTGTACGCAAACTTGCACAACGGCAAATACTCCTCCCATGATCCACCAAACTGTAAAATACACGCCCTGAGCATATCCTCGAGAACCTGGATTAACCGCTCTGACTGCCCATCAGTCTGAGGATGGTACGCAGTACTAAATTGTAGTCGAGTGGCAAACTGCTCCTGCATACTCTCCCAAAGTCTTGAAGTAAACCTCGGATCTCTGTCAGAAACAATGGAGACTGGTACACCGTGCAATCTGACAATCTCTTTCTCGAAAATAGTGCTCAGCTGCGTAACTGAATATCTTATGGCAATCGGTATGAAATGTGCCGACTTCGTCAATCTGTCAATAACTACCCAAACTGCGTCATGTCTCCTCGTAGTCTGCGGTAGGCCACTAACGAAGTCCATTGTCACGTGTTCCCATTTCCACTAAGGAATGGACAGCGACTGTAGCAACCCAACTGGTCTTCTGTGCTCTGTTTTTACCTGCTGGCAAATATGACAACTCCTTACGTATCTCCCCACGTCAGCCTTCATCCCTGACCACCAAAACAATCGCTAAAGGTCGTGATGCATCTTGGTCCGACCAGGATGAACTGTAAATCGTGACTGGTGTGTGTCCTCGAGAATACTGTCCCTGAGCTCCGATACCTTCGGTATCCACAAACGACCCCTGTGTCTCAAGAACCCGTCTGAATCCTCAGACCACTCGGTGCACCCTGGATCCTGAGCCAGTCCACTGATCCGTAAATACCGGTCATCAGTTCTCTGCAACTTAGCAACCCGCTCTAGAGACACCGTAGGAACTCGTATCTGGCCACAAATATGTAGCTCAGCAATAGACTATGTTACACACAACACCGATGCAGCCTCAAGTAACCCATGCTCATGTGTCATATGCCGCAGGCCCATTTGACTCTCAATGCCGCTCCTGCTAAGCGCATCAGCTACGACATTCGCCTTTCCCGGATGATACTCGATAGCGAAATCGTAGTCCTTCAGTAACTCGAGCCATCTCTGCTATCTCATGTTCAACTCCCTCTGAGTGAACAAATATTTCAAACTCTGATGATCGGTAAATAGTATGAACTTTTCACCATACAAATAGTGTCTCCAAGCCTTCAGTGCAAACACGACTGTTGCAAGCTCCAAATCGTACACTGGATAACTCCCCTTATGTGGTCTTAATCGTCGCGATAAATAGGCCACTGGATGTCCATCCTGCATTAACACACAACCCAACCCAGTGCTTGACACATCAGTATAAACCGAGAAACCCTTTCCGGTCACAGGTAATGCTAAAACTGGTGCAAAAGTCAACTGCCTCTTCAGCTCCCAGAAAACATCCTCACACTCCTGTGACCAGTCAAATATAACATCTTTCTTAGTCAACCTCGTCATCCGCGCTGCAATCAAGGAAAAATCTCGTACAAATCACCTGTAATATCCTGCCAAACCTAAGAAACTTCGAATGTCCGAAACTGACTCAGGTGTCCTCCAATCAATAATCGCTTGAATCTTGTCCCCATCAACCGATATCCCTTGATTACTGATAACATGTCCGAGAAACTTCACCTCACTTAACCAAAACGCACACTTGCTGAACTTGGCGTAAAGTCAGTGCTCTCTCGGCATCGTCAACACCTCCCTGAGATGACTTTCATGCTCTACACGAGTCTTGTTGTAAATCAGGATATCGTCAATGAAAACTATGACATATCGATCCAAAAACGGTCAGAGCACCCTGTGCATTAAATCCATGAAGATCGCCGTCGCGTTAATCAACCCAAATGGCATGACTGTAAATTCATACAATCCATATCACGTACTGAAAGCGGTCTTCTCAATATCTCCTTCTCGAATCCTCAATTGATGATATCCCGATCTGAGGTCAATCTTCGAGAAGAATTTGGCTCCTGCCAACTGATCGAACAAATCATCGATCCTGGGAAGTGGGTAACGATTCCTAATAGTCACCTGATTCCACTTCCTATAATCCACAAAATCCGCATCGAGCCATCCTTCTTCTTCTTCACAAAAAGAACTGGAGCTCCCCAAGGTGACATGCTAGGGTGAATGAATCCTTTCTGTAGTAAGTCCTCTAACTGAGTCCTTAACTCCCTTTGCTCCGATGCTGACATCCTATACGGCTTGCTATAAAGCGGTTGAGTTCCAGGAATTAACTCGATAATGAATTCAACAGCTCTCGATGGTGGCAATCCTGGCAAATCCTCAGGAAATACATCGAGAAATTCACAAACAACCGGGACATCCTCAACCCTAATCACTGTCTTAATCTCTGGCTCCACCATAGCCGCATACGCCTTCATCTCCTGCGACGTAGCTAGTCTGCCTCGAGTGATAGGTAATGTTGACGCATTTCTGACAAATGAAAACTCTGGAATTCCCTCGATGTGAAATGTCACCGTCTTGCTAAAACAGTCGATTTGTGCATGATATGACGATAACCAATCCATACCGAGCATCGCGTCGAATTCTAAGTATTCTAATACTCTAAAGTCAGCCGGTAACTGATGTCCCTCAATCTCAACCACACAATCCTGGCAAATTCGGTTAGGATAAATCTTATCCCCAGCTGTCGTGCTGAGAACAAGATGTGTATCTAAAGTTTGTGCATCTAATCCTAACAATCCTACCATATGTCCAGATATAAAGGAAAGTGTGCTGCCGGAATCAAACATCACATGCATAAAAGTATCACAAACAGATAACATACCTTCAACAAGCTGTCTGGTCGCCTCCCGATCTGTCTGTATAACCCCAAAAGCATCTGTTTGGGCCTTATCTCTGGCCTGATCAGTCTGTGATGGTACTGGCACTAGTCTGGTACACTCCGCCATAATATGTCCTACCTTACCACAATGATAACAAGTTTGAATTTCGATCTGCCAGTAGCCCTCTAATTCTGTGCCTGACTCTGGCCTCGGCTTTAGTCTCTCTGACCCTGACCTCTATCCTATCTCTATTGCTATCTCGATCGATCAACTGATGTAGAGACCGCATAATACATTACCTCGCGATCATCGCATCTATCTCGATCATCCCGACGATCTCTGTCACCTCTGCAACCCTGATCGGACTGCCAATCACCTCTACCTCTAACTGAGTCGTACTGAAGGCTACCCGTCCATCGGTATTTGCATCGAAGAACGTGCCTCGGTACGAATATACGTGTTACGTAGGTAATATACAAACAAAAACATAACACGTATATCTTGATTTCTACCCATCTTTCATTGCTTCCCAACTAAGACTTTAGGCAATTCCTTTGGGTTTCCACATCTAGAGTTTATTCAATAGGTTTATGATCAGGATTTCCTCAAATTCGAGCCCTAGGTTTTCCTAAACCTAGGCTCTGATACCAAAATTGTAACGGCCTATTTTCCAAATAGACCGCCACAAAGGCCAATGCGGACCCATAGTCTGTCTTATCAGCGACAGCTGTGCTCTACATTGGATTACATCCTCCATTTTATCTTTTTAAACCTTATTGATTATCCATTTATTTATTAAGTTGTATCTAAGTCAAATTATATGTTAAAGCATTATAAAATCCTCAAATTCACACAGTGGAAGCCTTTTTAATGCATTACTCGGATAGTGATACTATAAATGTGTAACCTAAACCATAAACCTAATGTGGAAAACCCATATATAACCATAGATACCTCTAAATCACCAAAAAGTTCAATACATAAAGTTTCTCCAAAACCCCAAACCCATAATAAAACAAAGTAAGTATAATACAAACGTACGAGTTAGGCTATCTTTGTTCAACAGTACTCTAGCAGCTTGCCCTTGCCCCTGCTCGTACTAGGATCTGCACTCAAGCCATCACAAAAGGCAGATGACGAGTCCAGAGTGAGTATTCCCAAGGAAATTAAGTGAGCATTTCTAAAAGTAAATACTAAAATTTAAATAAAGTTATTAAATAAACATACGGAAATAAATACAGACAATTGTGCTCATCGCATGAATAAATAATAGGAAAAGTGCAAAGTGTGTTCCTAGCTCCTAGGGTCAGACTACACCATACTTCGGACTCTTCCACAGAATGATGCCGGCGAGTCAAACTCCAGCAGGGCAAGCATCTGAATCCGCTCGATGGCCGGCGTTACACCCACGGCGCATCGACACATGCCACGACGTGACACTTGGCCCAAGTTCGATCTGGTAGCATGTGCTATGGTGTAGTGGACATACACACAAGAATGGAATGGAGGGAGCCTTGCTCAACGTCCGCCCATATAAACATAACCAAGAATAGAGTATTGAAATGAAAGAAATTGAATTCAAATGCCAAAAGAAGTAAATACTCAAGTAATTTCAGTTGGGATACTACACACCTCAATCCGCACTCCGCGTCCCGAAAATCAAACCCCGTCTAGCTCTAGTAATCACCCGATAATCCAAATTATCACCCCAAATGTACCTAAGATTATTTATCATTGAATTAGCTTCAATTTGACATATTATATCAATTTTATGTTTTTCGAGGCAAAAACCCCGACACATCTCGCCAAAATTCTGAGAAAATCCCAAAACTCATTTATTAACCCATTTTCTAATTTCTCATATTTTTATGAATTTTTCTAAATTTTTCCATAATTTTTTACTATTTTTCTCCTATTATATATATACATATATATACATACATATATATATACATATATATATTATTATATTAGAAAAGGATGCATCTCCATTTTTCTTAGCGTCTCTGGTTCAAATAACCATTTTTTTTTATTCTTTTCAATTCTTTCTTTCTTCAACTACAACTACACCAACACCATCACCAACAATCACTACTTCACCATTAAAAATATCGATTTCTTCAAATTCAACAACACCCACAACAAAAACCACATGAAATCCACCATTAAAGCTCACCTTCAAGCTTTCTCGACGCCACCAACGCCACCAACCGTAATCACCACTTTATCGAGCTCTTCTCCTCTTCTCTCTCCTTCCTCGTCTCTCTCTTCGTTCTTTCGCTCTCTTCGATTTTGTTTTCTCGATTTATCGAAGAAGAAGAAGGCGGTTTATGGAAAATGACCAAAATACCCCTCATGTCTATCTCTTTCCTTATTTACTTCAATAGCCTTATTGGTAATTTCACATTTTCTATTTTATTTTCTGATTTATATATATTTATATATACATATATATTTTAAATTACATATATATATATAAATATATATATCCGCCTATATTTTCGCGCCTACAATTTCGTCGTGTGCGCCAACTAGCGTACTCGGGCGTGCACACTACCATACCACCCACGTGTGTCGACCACGACCCCGCGTGTCTCTAGGCGCCCACTAATTTACCATTTTTAACACATTTAATTCATTTAATGTGTGTAATATTTTCTCCGGCCTAATATTTCATCTTTTTGTCTATTCGGTACCCGCGTCGACACGTATATCGAGGCGAATACTTAACACACAATCTCACACGTCAATTAAAATATAATTACACACATCGCGATGTCGTTTAACCTATTTTAACATAAACATCGCAAATTAAACAAAACAACACACGAAATAACTATTTACCTAACTCCAGACGCGCTCTAGCCTAGCTACGGGTCCCACGGATGTTTGAGCTGTCCGCCACGTCTGCAATACGTCACAAATAACGGCAAATTAAATTCGGACCGTTACACCTACCATCAAAAAAAGGACGGTGAGTACAGTTAGAGTACAATGTCGAGGCAGTAGCAGATGCTTTGAAGGAATATAACTTTTGATCCAGAAACTCGATTGTATATTATAATACCTTTTTCGAAATGGTGTTTCGTACTCTACAACTATTTCTTTTGCTTTGCTCTCTGGGATTGGGTTTCGTGGATCCAAATTCCTTCGTTTTGGGCTTCATCGATGGTTTTCTTTTATTTAGGGTATTTTCATAATTTTTATTGCGTTTAGAGTTATAAAAGGATTAGGCATTTAAGAGTCATAGAATGATTATGTTTAGAGTCGTAAAAGGATTAGAGAGTTTTTGATGGACTATATAAAGTCATGATTAAGGTTGTAATCAATTGTCAATTATTACTAATTTATTCAAATTTTAGTTTTTTTCAAAAACTTTAAGGATTCTTCCTTATTTGAGCATTTATGTTGCATCACTTGGTATCAAAGCATGAATTCTATTCATATTAACGATGTCCGGTGGAAGTGGTGCCATCTCAACGTCGTTCAGGATGTTGAAGCCTTGCAAACCAAAGTGGAGGCTCAAGAGGCGGCAATCGGATCCTTGGAGGCAAATCTCGATCAACAATTTTGGGGTATAGATGAACGCCTTGATGCGGTGGTTAACAAATTTGATGCCTTTGGGGTGAATGCCAATAGACACGATAATGATGGTGAACAACATCCAAGAGATCAGCGTGCTTGAGGCGATGTTCCTATTGCACCAGTGGTTGCGAATGTCAGAGGTCAGGTTGCTGGTGGTGACTCCAGTGATGAGGATGAGGATATAGTTCTGGCTGAGGATCAGGGCACACTTGTTAGGAGAGATCGAGGCGGCAGATATAATAACAATAATAACCATCATCATCGTGATCAATATAATGGGGGCGACTTTAGGTTAAAAGTGGATATTCTTAGTTTCTCTGGTAATCTGAACATTGAGGACTTTGTTGATTAGATCGTCGAAGTAGACCATTTTTTTAGTATATGGATATTCCTCAAGAGAAAATGGTGAAATTGGTGGCATGTCGATTGAAAAGTGGAACATCTACTTTGTGGGAGAGGCTGCAGAGTAGGCGTTACAGGGAAGGTAAACAGCCTGTTTGGACGTGGTATAGAATGAATCAGTTGCTCTAACGAGATTTTTTGCCTCCAGATTATGAGCAGATCTTGTTTCAGCAATACCAGCGCGTTGTCGGCAGGGTCAGAGAACTATTCATGAATATACAACAGATTTTATGCGACTGTCTGAGAAGAATGATTTGAGGGAAAACGAGGTTCATTAGGTCACATGATACCTGGATGGATTGAAACTGTAAGTTTGAGACAATATTGGAGTGCAGGTTATGAGGACTATCACATAGGTGAAAAATTTAGCCATTAAAGTTGAATTAATTATGCAGGACAGAGGTGGAGGTCGATTTGAGGGTAATAGGCGAACCTATGGTAGTGATAATTACCAAAGGAATAATAGAGGGAGGAAACTTCAAGGAGTTTTGCAGAGCGGAATAAGTCCACCCAGGGTTGGAATAAAGGTACTGAATGGAAGGAAGATAAGGGACCTGGAAAGAAACCTACTAAACAAAAAGAGGGACAAAAGGCTACCGCAAATCCTTGTGCTAAGCCTATTGTGGGCAAGTGTTATCGTTGTGATCAGTCTGGTCACAGATCAAATGAATGTCCTAATAGAAAACAGGTTAATGTGATTGAACAAGATGAAGAAAAAGAAGCTTATTGTTGTCTTAATGGAGAGGATGATGATTGTGATGATTATGATGAGGGAGATGGACAGAATTGTGTGGTAAGGATGTTGGTGTTAACTCTTAAAAATGTTTTATACGAAATGCACTATTAATGGTCAGGTGTTTGAACTGGTCATAGACAGTGGAAAGCTGTGAGAACATCATTGGTAGAGGTACAGTCGAGGCACTTAAATTGAAGATGGAGAAACATCCCAGTTCATACTTTATAGGTTGGATAAAGGCAACTAAAAAAGTGCAGGTGACAGATCGTTGCAGGGTACCTTTTCCATTAGTACTTACAAGGATAAGGTGTATTGTGACGTGGTAGATATGAATGCCTGCCATCTGGTTATTTGATGACCTTGGCAGTTTGATGTTAATGCACAACACGCTGGGAGAGACAATATGTATAAGTTGGAGAAGGAGGGAGTGACGTTTAACTTACTTCCTTTAAAGGCGAGTAACCGTTCCAAGACTTCTAAAGTGAGGAACATTTTTCCTTATAGTGACATAAACTGAGCGTGAGATGGACGAAGTAGTTAAGGAGTCATAAGTGGTGTATGTGTTGGTGCTGAGAAAGATCCTTGTGGGGAATGAAAAGAGTCAGTTTCTAAATACCAGGGCAGGTCAAACCATTGCTGGAGGAATTTGTTGAAATTATACCAGAAGAGTTACCTGTTGGATTACCTCCTATGCGCGATATTCAGCACTACATTGACCTGATTCCTGGAGCTAGTTTGTCGAACCTCCCATATTACAGAATGAGTCTGAAGGAGAGTAAGGTCTTGCATGACAAGGTGCAGGAGTTGCTGTTGAAAGGGCATATCAGAGAGAGCATGAGTACATGTGTTGTTCTTGCTTTGTTAACGCCGAAGAAGGATGGAAGTTACAGAATGTGTATTGATAGTAAGGCTATTAACAGGTTTACGATTCGGGTACAAATTTTTCATTCCGCGCCTAGAAGATATGCTGGAATCGACTGAGTGGAGCTCAAATATTCACCCAGATTAATTTGCAAGTGGATGCCACCGGATTTTTATCAGGATGGGAGATGAATGGAAGAAAACTTTTAAAACGAAGGACGGTCTTTATGAGTGGTTGGTCATGCCTTTCGAGTTGTCAAACGCCCCTAACACTTTTATGCGACTTATGAACCAGGTTCTCAAGCAATTTCATGAAAAATTTGTGATGGTGTACTTTGATGGTATCATGATCTATAGTCATTCAGAAGAGGAGCATTTAGATCATCTGAAGAGTGTGTTGACTGTGTTGCACGAGAACAAAGCTGTATGTGAACCTGAAGAAATGCATCTTTCTGGCTAGGAAGTTATTGTTCTTGGGGTTTGTTGTGAGTTCAGATGGCATTCAAGGTAGATGATGAGAAAGTTTGGGCAATTAGAGAGTAGCCAGCTCTGAAAATAGTGTCTGAATTGAGGAGTTTCTTGGGGTTGGATAGTTTTTAACGGCTCTTCGTTCGACATTTCAATAGTGTTACAGCCCCTTTGACTGAGTGTCTGAAGAAAGGGAAGTTTCAATGGAGTGATGAGATTGAGTCTGCCTTTGCTTTGTTGAATGAGAAATTATGTACTACCCCAATTTTGACTTTGCCAGATTTCTTGAAAATGTTTGAAGTGGATTATGATATGAGTGGAGTTGGGATTGGTGCAATTTTGTCAAAGGAGAAACGAGTAGTAACATTCTTCAGTGAGAAGCTTAGTGATGTTAGGCATAGTTGGAATACTTATAATAAGGAGTTTTACTCGGTTGTGCGTGCCTTGCGAACTTGAGAGCATTATTTAGTGGGTCAGAAGTTTGCTTTGTATTCTGACTGTGATGTTTTCGAAACACAACATCACATGAATAGCCAACAACAGGACCCGCATTAGTAAAGATATGCATGCTCGATGGACTCGGTTTTTAACAAGCAAAAATTCCCATTCAAAATAATCACAAGTCTATAAATCATGCGAAGCATAAGGCGGGAGTTCGAAAACAAAAATCAAGTGATCCACCCCGAGAACCGCAGGGCCCGAAGGTCGCCTCCACAAAGTATATGTTGAGTAGGAGAGTTGTTTTCTTTGCCGGTGACTTTGAGTAATGAGATAGTGGGGTTTGATTGTTCGTCGCGAATTGTTTATTTGGGTGAGGAATTTTTTTTCCTATTTTTCTGAATTTTCCAGATTTTTCCATTATTTATTTCAAATAAATAAAAATAAAACATATTTAATTTATTTATTTATTATAAATAAATAAATAAATTATTATTTTAATAATGGTGGGTCCCTCGGTCGGGTCCGACCGCCCACCCCAACCGGGTCGAGACAGGTATGACCCACCGGATCGATCGGTTTGGGCTCGATTGTGTAGTGCTCGGCAACCCTCTTGGTCGATTTTCACATTCATGATGGGTTTTTTATGAAGGGTTAACTTTGCATTTCTGAGTCGTCTTTGAGGGAGAAGGTGATTCATGATTTACATGGTGGAGGCTAAACTGGTCATCGAAGCGGAGATAAGACTATTTCTACTGTTGTGGAACGTTTCTATTGGCCGCATTTGCGTAGGGATGTGACCAAGATTGTGAAGCGTTATGTGTGTGGAACGATTGGTCGCCCAAAGGACATTTACTGTTGTTATGTGTGTTAATCTTGGTCTTTACACACTTTTGCCAGTACCACAGGATATTTGGGAGGACGTGTCGATGGATTTTGTCCTTGGTCTTCCTCGTACTAAGTGAGGTTCGGATTCTATTTTTGTCGTTGTTGACCGTTTCTCAAAGATGATCCATTTTATTCCTTGTAGGAAGGTTGTTGATGCTCAGAACATTGCTAAGCTCTATTTTGAACAGGTTTTCCGTTTGCATGATATACCGAAGTCTATTACATCTAACAGAGACACCAAATTTCTCAGTCACTTCTGGTGATCACTTTGGTACCGTTTGATTCTTCTTTGAATTATAGCAGTACAACCCATCCTCGGAAAGACAAACAAACAGACAGATAGAGGTTACCAACAAATCCCTAGATAATTTGATTCGCAGTATTGTGGGAGATCAACCGAATAAGTGGGATACTACGTTGGCACAAGCTAAGTTTGCTTACAACAGTTCAATTCATCGTACTATCGGAAAGTACTTGCCCATGCTTTAGATTTGCTGACATTGCCAAAGGAGAAAGACAAATGCCAAGCATAAGCAAGCAGTGACAAGCATCGTAAGAATAAGCTTTTTGCTATTGGTGATCAAGTAATGGTGTTCCTGCGGTGAGAGAGGTTCCCAGTTGGCCAATACAAAGCAACTGCAGTCAAAAATATGGTTCATATTTGATTGAGAAGAAGATCAATGATAATGCCTATGTTGTTGGTCTGCCTACTAGTATGGGAATATCCAAAACATTTAATGTGGTGGATATTTTTCCATTCTATCCAAATGATGAGCCTTTGTATCCGAAAAACTCGAGGTCAAGTTTTTCTCAGGTGGGAGAGAATGATGTTGAGGCAGTTGCAAATGCTTTGAGGGACCTTAACTTTTGATCCAAGAACCCGACTGTCTATTATAATACCTTTTCGAAAATGGCGTTTCGTGCTCTACAGCTATCCCTAGAGATTTATTCCCCGGGATTAGGTTTCGCGATCCAAATTCCTTCGTTTTGAGCTTAATTAGTGGTTTTCTTTTATTTAGGGTATTTTCGTAATTTTTATTGCATTTAGAGTCATTGAAGGATTAGGCACTTAAGAGTCGTAGAATGATTACGTTTAGAGTTGTAGAAGGATTACGTTTAGAGTCGTAAAAGGATTAGAGTTTCTGATGGGCTATATAAAGCCATGATTAGGGTTGTAATCAATTATCAATTATTATCAATTTATTCAAATTTTGATTTTTTCAAAAACTTTAAGGATTCTTCCTTGTTTGAGCGTTTACGCTGTGTCAGAGTAAAAATAACAACCATAAATGATCTTAACAGGATCTCAAATGTTAAATAATTGGCTAACCAAGTATCATGCGGGAGTATCACAAAATAATAAAGTGACTGCATGATAAGTAAATCAAGGAGATATCAACGATAAATGAGCGTCGAGAGCACAAAGCAAAAAGGCATCTAAGTGTTCAAAGTCTATCAGATTGCCACACATAGTAAACAACTTGACTTCAAAGACAGATCTTGGACTTAAAAAATCACAAGCCAGTTTAGAATGAGTCACACCCCCCAGTGTCAGACATATAATCGAACTACAAATTTGACTCCCAACCCTAAAATGCGGGTTTAGGCAAGTACATATATCCTTGTAGTCATAGTGAAGAAAAGATCACAAAGAAATCTCCACCACACCTATGACCGCCATATTTCCCATTTAGACTCGAATATACTCATTACGAAATTCAAAGAAAATCAAAGCCGATAATCCACTAAGGATTGACTGAATTCAAGAATCATTTTTCACAAAAGAAATACTGCTTAACAAGGATAATAGCCAAGTAATTACATAATTGAAATCATAATTGTGACAGCCCCAATTTCCCCGTGCAATTGGGTACGCCCGGCATAAACCCGTGCAGGCCCCGAGTCATCACTCGGCAACCTGACGAGCCTAGTCAGCCTTCGATTTAATCAATTCAGTAATTTATGAAAGAGTTATTGCATTAATACACAGCGGAAGACTAAAACAATTATAACAAAGAGAAATAACTCAATCAAAGGGAAATTAAGAATTCTATAAGAGTGGAAAACCCCGGGTATTCATGTACAATTCGATAGGCATATACACATGATACCAGTCTCACAAAAGAAATACCAAGTTCAATGATCCCAACAATATAAGTATAAAACGATATTCACATCAACAAAAAATATAAACACTTACTATAGAGTCCCTCTAATGTCGTTGCTAATCCTCACAGTAGATCACCTAGGCAGGGCCCCTTGCCCTTGCTTCTCTCCACCCTATCTGCACCCACCGTCATAAACTAGACGGTGAGTAACTGAATAAAATTGCTAGTAGTACCAGAAGAATGTAACAGTAATTTATGATTATAACAAGAAAAGCAGTCTAAGTATCATGCGGAAATGAAATAACAGGAAAGTAAATAAATCAAATGCATGATAAAGAGACTGATAGATAAACAATCGATATTTGCATATTCTAATATTCAAAAGAGGCCCATGAGTGGTCTATTTCACAGTAATATGGCAAAGATCTCGCAAGATCTCCTCGGGTAATATCGTAACACTAGCGCAGCGTGAAATCGAGAGGCATCGCAACACCTCTCGAATCCAGCACCCAGTACACACATCACTAGGGGTGGTCAGTTACCGCTGCAGAGGGCACCCTCATTGTCCCAGCTAGTGCGGGACCACATGATACCTTCGAGACACAGACTCATGCCAAGAACATACAACCAAGGATATGGAATGGAATATTAAGCAAAGGATCAATACAACAATAGCAATAAATAGAGGATGTATAAATCACATGTTATTTTCTTGCTGGTCTACTAATGTACACACATACGAGGCATGCATGTACTTACCTGACTAATCGCGACCCGGTATTCACTCCGAGACTCTAACGCGTTTCCCGTGTTTCTTGACTATCTGACAACGAATCAAACCCCGAATATTGTTTTAGAATTCGTGTTTAGTTTTAGGGTGATTCCCATAAACTTGGTTTAAAAACGATTAGTTAGAGCGACTCAAACAATTGCGAAAAAGTCCTCCAATTGAGTCGTATTCAAGTTACGCTTGAGTACGTGGTTTTAAGATGCCAATACGATGGTTTTTTCTTTTTATGACACAAACCCATATACTCCATACCAATGAACTAATATATTTACACTAAGGACATACACATACACAAGGTATCCACGTTCCATGCACAAAACAAAACCACTTGTACACACACCGCACACTTTGAAACACACATACACGTGATGGGCTTCTCATACATACTATGCAGTTTTACAAGAAAACTTGTACATATGGGCTGTTCTTTTAGTATGGAAAAGTTAGTGGGCTTCTTTTGGGCCTTCACTATTAAGGCCCATAAATAATGTTCATCTTCCTCCTCAAAACAAACTCCATTGTTACAACGTTCTCCTTCCTCACGCATCCGAGACTCACACAACCTCCAACATCTCAACTGTGACATACACCATACGCACCCCATACCCCAATTGAGAGGCACACACACACCATCATGCACCCCACACAACTCACACACCATGGATTACATCAACTCATCACCCTAACTGAACTCACTGTCAACAATTTAAACACCTCACTGCTACATATGGAGGGGTCATCTCCAACCAATGGGATCATTGGAGAGCCACCTCCTATCAGCCTTGACCGGGGACAGACCCACCAAGCCACGACAGCCCTAACAAATAGCCAAAACAGTCACAAAAATGGCAAAAACAGTGGGAAAATGGAAGAAACAAAACAATGGAGATAGAGAGAGAACAGTGGGAGAGACACTCACCTAGCTTTCTCCGGTGGTCGTCCGTAGTTCCAACACTGTGGTGGGTGGTGGTGGTGGCTGGTCAGGCGAGAGAAGGTGGCTGCCATAGCTTGACGTCAAGAAGAAAGGTGTGAGCATAGAAACCGAGAGTGAGAGTGAGTGAGAAAGAGAGAAAACGAGAGAGAGAGAGAGAGCAAAGACACTCACCTGGCTCCAGTGACGTGGTAAGAGGCGGTAGTGGTGGTCCAGCCGAGGGAGAAGGCAGCCGAGAGTGAGGAGGGAGGGAACGTGAGGCCGAGAGGGAGAGAGAATGTGAGGCCGAGAGAGCAAACGAGAGAGGAAGGGAGAGAGACGTAGTCCCGGTCTCCGACCACCTCTGGCTTGGTCGGAGGTCCGGTGGTGGCGAATGGCAGTGGGTGAAAGATTGGGGAGGAGGAATAGTGACGGCTTGGAGTTGGAAAAGATGATGAATAGTGCACATTAGGGTTTTTTTTGTTTTTATATATGTGTAACAACGTGAAATGACCCTTTTGCCCTTGAATTTAAAACTTGCACATCCCTTGGACAGCTACTCTTATGGGTCATTTGGCTCATCATCCCAATTTAACACATATGCACATCTCTATGACCATCCAATGGTTCTCCTCACCCCATTTATGTCACTTTAACAATCCTATCCTATATTAACCCATTAGATTAATTTTATTAAATTATAAATAAGGTCACACAAATTCTTGCCTACTCGCTACACAGTGCCCCGCGTTCGACACGCTTCTCGAGGCGATCCCACGCTTGGTATTCAAATAAGTTTCCTCATGCTAAGTTATACTTTATTGATAAAATTGTATTTTCTCAACTAAGTTCATATATTTCATTTGACTTTGTTTATTAATAATGTCCATTAAAACGGTTCCTGAAAACCCTGTTTAACTAGGCGACACCTCACTCAATTAAAATATAGCACAAACGACTCGAGACCCGTAAAATACTAATATACTAATACATGCATTATCATCCATAAATAACCAGATTTCTGGGTCGTTACAATAATAAAGACCAAACTGGTTTTACTCATTAATACCATGGGAAACACCGCGCTCACAGCTCCCACACGTCACTAAAATGATCCCGTACACGCGTCACTAGTCCACTAAATTCCTAGTATTTATTTTGATGCAATTTAGTTGTGTTAGAGTCTTATTTTTCATTTAAATTTAAATACCCGTTAATTTTCTCATTTGAATAATATCCCACATTTTTAACATTTTAGGGTGATTATCCGGGTATTGGGTCTCCCCCATTGGAATACTCAAGTGAAGCCCCGAAGTTTCCCGAAAGTTTTAGTAAATTTTCAAAAATACAGGGTCGACGTATCGAGGTCAAATCCTCACATGGTCACCTAAAACGTAGTTCAGGGTTATCCACTACCCTGGATGCCATGACTGGTGCCGCGGGGGTCAATACCCTGCGACACCTCCCAAAACATGCATCCCATTGCACTCCCTATTGTTAGGGAATATTGTGCAATTAGGAAATATGCACAAGGACGAAGTTGGTGACTGCACAAGAATAAGGGAAACGAACAAAGGCGGACATGAGAACCAAAGAAATGAAGAAAAAAAGATCGGTAGTGGAATAGAGGTTCCCAAGCAAGGAAAACAAGAACAGCGATGCACGCAAAAGATTAGGGCAACAAATGAAGTCGAGGAAGTCAACCAAAAGAGAGGAGAAACAAGAGATTACCCATAACCAAATGGAGGCTCTGATATCATGTAAATCTTAACATAATATGATAAGTTTATTGTATTGTTGATCTATTACATGTCTCTATATATAGAGATGCAATTACATATAAAAGAAAACATCTAAATAAGGTAGCACATAATCAAGGGAGTGATTTGTGCACAACATAATTACGGGAGTGATTTGTGCATATTTCCTAATTGCACAATATTCCTTAACACCTGTCCCGATGTCGTGGTTTACGTCGTAAAGAGTGATTCCCTACTACGTCCACCAAAACGTTATCCAGGGCAGCTCACTACCCTTGACACTGTGGCCTGCGTTGTGGAGTTTTACACTCTACGGCACCTCTGCCGGCACTGTAACAACCCTCACTTTAACCCGACTAGTGTCGCACTGGTTAGGACCGTGACCCGATTACGTGATACTAGACAGTATTTCGAACTCCAGAAGTCGACATCAAAGTAATGTTATGTTTTTGTGATGCGTGTATTAGTATTGTAGTTCATTACGGGTCTCGTGCCGTTCAGGCGATTTTTAGACTGAGATAGGCTTCTTCTAGATAAACGGGGGAGTAAAACACCGTTAAAATATAAATAAATGAATTATTGGATAATTTAAATAATTATTTAAAGGAACAAGGTGGACTACGCGCGCGATGAGTCGAACCGGATTGAAGAACGTCGTTTGAACACGGGAGTTGGATAATTACATACAAATGAGCCATGGGATAGGATTGTTAAAGTGACACAGTTCAATGGTGGAGAGCCCATAGATCAGCCTCGAGATGTGTGTGTAGGGAAAAATGAAGGGCTAGGCATGTGACAACATATTACCTACCCCATTATTCATCTACCATTCACATATCCTTTTATGTATATATATACCAATCATTTCTCTCATTTCTCTTCACCACCGTCCTCACTTTCACTCCCACCACTCCTCCACTCTCTCCTCCTCCCTGGTTCGCCACCGCCGACCACCGGCTCTGAGTAGTAGGACCTCACCGAGGCGCTTTCTCTCTCTCTCGGTTTCTCTCCCCCTCGGTTTCTCTTCCCACTCTCTCTTAGTTTCCTCTCACGGTCATACCTTCTCTCCTCCCTGGTTCACCACCGTCGACCACAAACTACCAATTGTCAAACCTCTCACCTGGAGGTAGCAAGAAACTCAGGGATACGTGCTAGGAACGCGAGAGTGTTGTTACGCGGGTTGTGATAGTTCAGGTAAGTACACTTACCTATGTGCCTGCATATGTTAGTAAGCTAGTAAGAAAGTCTTATGTGATTCATTATCATTTATTGCTATTCTTGTTATTATCCATTGTTGGCATTCAAATTCTCTTATTTGATTGGTATGTGTGTTATTGGCGTAAGTGGGCCTATATAGTATCATGTGGCCCGCACTGGTTGGGGAAACTTGGGTATTTCCTATCGGAATTACTGCTACCTACAGTATTATGTGAACCTAGGTATTGATTTGTGAAGGTGTCATGTGGCCCGCACCAGTTGGGGAAACGCGAGCCACTCTCTACAGGAGTGTTTGACCACCCCTAATGTTGTGTGAACCTAGGCACTGGATTGTTGTGGTTATTGTTGTGGATTTTGACCACTTATTGCCCTCTCTTGACTCTTAGAACACGCATGTTTTCGATTGTTATCATTTCAGTCTGCTTATCATGCACTTTGATCTATTTACTTTCGTGTCTTTCAATTTTCGCATGATATTTAGACTGCTTTATTTGATATTCATGAATTATTGTGAAATTATTCTAGCATTACTTTCGATTTCTCTCAGTTGTTCACCGTCTAGTTTGTGTGGGTGCAGATATCCCGAAGTGCAGCAAGGGCAAGGGCCCTCTACTTGGCGATTTCCTCTGAGGACCTCTCAGAGTACGCGACTTTAGGATTATGTTAGATTTGTTTTATGCTTATTGCTAGTTGTATGATGATTTTTATATATACGATGTTGGTTATTAAATTGGGATCATTTTTGAGATGGATACTATGAAACTCGGGGTTTCCACATTTATATAGAATTCCTGATTTTCGTTTGATTGAGTTATTTCCCAATACTTGTTTAGTTTTTTCGATGCGTATAATTGCAATAACTCTTTTATAAACTGTTAAGTTGATTAATTGGAGGCTGACTAGGCTCATAAGGCTCGCTGAGTACCGACTCGGGACCTGTACGGTCTAGGCCGAATGTACCCAAATGCATTGAGAATTTGGGGTCGTCACAGTTGGTATCAAAGAACAAGATTTTAAAACCCGACTCTCGATTGAAATTTCATAAAACACAAGCCATTTAAACCAGCGGAAAATTAGGAACGATTGAACTTAGAAGTGGAAACCCTATAATCCTGTAGAAACTTGGCTGGGGGAGTAATGGGTGGAGTCAGATAATTTTTTAGACATGTTATGATTGTTATGTGTATAAATATGATATGCGGTAGCTTTAAACTGATCCGAGGAGTTCTCTCTCTTAGTCAGATGAGGATGATGGATCAGCCAGGTTCGAACAATAATATTGGTGCGATTTTGACGTGATGTCTAGAGGAGATGCATGCGTTGATGTAGAGGAGCATCACACAGGATTAGAGGATTGAGGACTTGGTACGATTGTTAAAGACACCCGCCCCACCTACTACAGCACCATCGACTTCTACTACACCATTTCCACCTACGACTATTCGTGGAAAAGAGACTCCGATTGCTGCTACATCTATGGCTTCGATTTCATTAGCGGCGATACCTGAGGGAGTTGTTATTGCGCCGGTTGTGAGACTGAGGCTGAAACACCACCGATAGCACAGACAAAGGAGACACTTAACATTAGCCACACCTGTGGCCACTACCGAGACTACTTCAGTTACGACTTCAGCGAAGAGTCCAGGAGCCACTGCTGAGGCTAGGCAGTGGAGAGAGTTCAAGAGGCATGACCCGTTAAAGTTTTATGGTGGTACCAATGTTAGAGCAGCAGAGTTGTTCTTAAGAATCACGAGAAGATTCACACCATCATCGCCACTGAAGAGCACATGAAGGCGACGATCTCTTCGTCGATGTTGCAGAGGGAGGCGGATGATTGGTGGACGACCATTGTTGCTACCCGAGGTATCCCGATAACTGGATCGATTTCAAGACCCAGTTTAACCAGAAGTATTTTCCTCCGACTGTCCTTCGAGTAAAAAGGAATGAGTTCATGGTGTTGAGGCAAAGTGCAGATGAGTCCGTGATGGATTACATGGGCAGGTTCATATCACTATTACCGTATGCTGGAGGATCTTCAAATTCTAAAATTGATTGAGTGTATTACTTCACGGAGGGATTACGACCAGATGTCGGAGGTTTTGTTATCTCTACTAAGCCCGAGACTTTGCAAGAGGCGTATGAGAGGAGTTTGGTAAGGGAGAGTTATTTATCTACTTATTCGCCAGAAATCGGACCAGTCAGGTCAGAGGTTAGCCTTGAGGATCGATATTAGGACAAGAAATAGAGAGGGGTAGGTTTCGTCATCGCAATTTCATAGAACAAAGCGTGGGTTCAGTTGCACCCCAGACTACTGGATCGACACTAACAATTCCACCGGTGCTTACCTTTGCGAGTCACCCTCCACAACCTATGTGCTCGCGCAGCAGTCACAAAGGCCAGTCTACCGGTAGAGGTGAAAGACCGAGACAGGGTCGAGTCCTGGCCAGATTCATACTACACAGGCAAGAGGTCAGGGCCAGACACATGATACTTAGGATACTCGTACTTGCTTCTGGTGTAGACAAGTGGGTCATATTCAAAAGAAATGCACTCAACCAGCCAAAACTCAGCCACAGCACCATCAGTACCAAGAAGAGCGCGTTCGGGTTGTTGTTGAGCCAGACCAAGGGGTATCCAGAGACTTTGTTGATGGTATGACTTCCATTTGCATTATTTTCGTGCATGCCATGTTCGATTCAAGTTATGTTGATTCCTTGATTATTGTGCACATGGTGGTTGAAAACCGTTAGACGTAGCAGACCCCAATCCTTAGCACAGTTGTTAGGATTAGATATACCCGAATTTGCATAGTCGTGATATTTCGGTAAAGATAAGGGGTTAAGAGCTACTAATAGACATGAAAGTACTGGAGTTATAGAGTTCGATGTTTTTGTTAAGGTACGAACTGGTTAGGAGCAGTCCATGCTCGGATCGTTTGGTACAAAAGGCAAATTGGGGATCTTTGCAAGTATTATGCGTACTAATGCAAGAAAGTCGCGTGATCGTTTATGCATCCAAATAGCTGAAAGTTCGCGAGAAGAACTAATCGACTAACTACCTGGAGGATTACTGTAGCCCCTACCCATTCCTTGGTGGAAGTGGAAATATATTGCTATGAATTTTTGTCAGTGGTTTGCCCCGATCTCCTCATGGTCACGATAGCATCTAGGTAATTGTGTATAGATTTGCGAGATCTCAGTACCTTCACTTCGTGTGAGGTTGCACATAACAACAGTTAGCAGGCGAGTAACAGTATGACACCGTTCGAGGCGCTTTGTGACGGGCCTTATAGATTCCCTTCCTGCTGGACTAGCCAGAGGAGTTGTAATGGTTGGTCCTGAGACTATTGTTGATCATACTCAGAAGGTACGACAGACTCATTTGAAATATAAGAGTACCCAGGGGTGACAGAGAAAATATTTGACGAGTATCACGATGAGCTTCAATATGTTTCGGGGGAGACCATGTAGCCCTGAAAGTCTCTCCGTTGAAGGGTCACGACCGGTTCGAAGTCAAAAAGACTCGATTTGAGGTTAACGATCTCTTCAAGATGGTGAAGAGGTTCAGTAAGGCTCCGTTAGTTTTAAGTGTACTTATTAGTGAAATTTCGGGGACGAAATTCTAATAAGTGGGGGAGACTGTAACAACCCTCACTTTTAAACCGACTAGTGTCGCACTGGTTAGGACCGTGACCCGATTACATGATACTAGACAGTATTTCGAACTTTGGAAGTCGACACCGAAGTAATGTTATGTTTCTATGATGTGTGTATTAGTATTAAAGTTCATTCCGGGTCTCGTGCTGTTCGAGCAATTTTTAGACTGAGTTAGGCTTCACCTAGATAAACGGGGGAGTAAAACACCGTTAAAATACAAATAAATAAATTATTGAATAATTTAAATAATTATTTAAAGGAACAAGGCGGGACTCCGCGTGCGATGAGTCGAACCGAATCGAAGAACGTCGTTTGAACACGGGAGTTGGATAATTACATAACAAACGAACCATGGGATAGGATTGTTAAAGTGACACATTCCAATGGTGGAGAGCTCATAAATCAGCCTCAAGATGTGTGTGTAGGGGAAAATGAAGGGCTAGGCATGTGACAACACATTACCTACCCCACTATTCATCTACTATTCACATCTCCTTATATATATATATATACACACACACACACATACCAATCATCTCTCTCATTTCTCTTCACCACCGTCCTCACTCTCACTCCCACCACTCCTCCATTCTCTCCTCCTCCATGGTTCGCCACCGCCGACCACTAGCTCTAAGTAGCCGGACCTCACCGGAGGTGCTCTCTCTCTCTCGATTTCTCTCTCTCCCTCTCGGTTTCTCTCCTCACTCTCTCTCGATTTCCTCTCACGGTCACACCTCTCTCCTCCCTGGTTTGCCACCATCGACCACCGACTGCCAGTCGTCGGACCTCTCACCGGAGGTAGCGGGAGACTTGGAGATACGTGCTAGGAACGCGAGAGTTTTGTTAAGCGAGTTGCGATAGTTCAGGTAAGTACACTCGCCTACGTGCCTACGTATATTAGTAAGCCAGTAAGAAAGTCTCATGTGATTCATTATTATTTATTGCTATTTTTTATTATCCATAAAGTCTCATGTGATTCATTATCATTTATTGCTATTCTTTTTATTATCCATTGTTGGCATTCAAATTCCCTTATTTGATTGGTATGTATGTTCTTAGCATAAGTGGGTCGATATAGTATCATGTGGCCCGCACTGGTTGGGGAAACTTGGGTATTTCCTACCGGAATTACTGTTGCCTCACAGTGTTGTGTAACCTGGGTACTGATTTATGAAGGTGTCATGTGGCCGCACCAGTTGGGGAAACACGAGCCACTCTCTACAGGAGTGCTCTGACCACCCCTGGTGTCATGTAAACCTAGACACTGGATTGTTGTAGTTATTATTGTGATTTTGACCGCTTATTGCCCTCTCTTAACTTTTAGAACATACATATTTTCGATTGCTATCATTTTAGTCTTCCTATCATGCACTTTGATCTATTTACTTTCATGTCCTTCAATTTTCACATGATATTTAGACTGCTTTATTTGATATTCATGAATTACTGTGAAATTCTTTTGCATTACTTTCGATTTCTCTCAATTGCTCACCGTCTAGTTTGTGACAGTAGGTGCAGATATCCCGGAGTGCAGTAAGGGCAAAGGGCCCTCTACTTGGCAATTTCCTCTAGAGGACCTCTCAGAGTACGCGACATCACGATTAGGTTAGATTTGTTTTATGCTTATTGTTGATTGTATAATGTTTTTATATATACGATGTTGGTTATTGAACTGGGGATCATTTTTGAGATGGATACCATGAAACTTAGGGTTTCCACATTTATATAGAATTCCTGATTTTCATTTGATTGAGTTATTTTCCAATACTTGTTTAGTTTTTCCAATGCATATAATTGCAATAACTCTTTCATAAACTGTTAAGTTGATTAATTGGAGGCAAACTAGGCTCGTCAGGCTCGCCGAGTACCGACTCGGACTGTATGGGTCTAGGCCGGGCATACCTAAATGCATTGAGAATTTGGGGCCGTCATAGGCGCCTAGTGCGAATTTTGAATTTTTGGTTCTCGAAACCCCGGCTCACGTCGATATGTTCCGAGCCTATTCCATTCCCTTAGGAATCTCAATTAACACCAAAAACCACCATCAAATCATTTAAATTCATCCATGAAAACATTTTCCCAATTTAAACCAACAATCACTAAAAATGAACCAAAACCATAACCTCCTCAACAACCACAACAACCAAATGCACAAATGCCTTAATTGACTACTCAAACCATCACAAACAACCCCAAAAACCCAGAAAATTCAATGACCAATGTGTGCTCGCAAATCTTCGACGAAAACATGCAAAACTACCGTCAAAACGACGAGATTTGGGCGAAGAACCGAAATCTCACCTTAGTAAACGTCGTTGGTCGATCCCTTGGCTTTAATCTCCACTTGAGAATCAACAAAACCTAGCTCAAATTTTCGGATTTTGTTGTAAGGAGAGAGAAAAGTTAGTGAAATCCAACAAAAAACCTTTTTATACCCTCCCTTTACATATCCACTCATTTGTCCATCTCAAGGTCCATCCAAAGGCCTCAATCCACCCTATCCAACAACTATAATGACTCATTTGGGGACTTGGTCCTTTGGCCTTATCCTTTTCAAACACAAACAATTGTTTCCACAGTGTTCCCGTACCCAGCCTACACCACGACGCGCACCGTCACGTGCGAATGAAAATACTAATGACTTGAATATATTCACATATTAATTAATTATCATGTTTATCTTGATCATTGACGAAAATCGTTTTTCAGACCGGTGTAACCATATTTTCGTCCGTCCGGCCATACAGACACGAGTATAAATAGATAATACATTGTCAACATATTATTTTTTTCAAGTCGTTATAGATCTGAGACTCCAAGAAAAGCTTGCAATAGATTAGTCTATTAGGGCCGAAAAATTATTAGTTCTTTTGTGGTTTAATTTTGTTAAGGGAAAGTCTGTGAAAAGAAACTACACTTCTCGAGAATTGTACAATGCTCAATTCTCATAAAGTACACTTCATTTGAGGTGTACACTCACCTAACCATACTTGTTATGCACCTTGAAACATGCGTGGAACATGTAATCTCGCATCCTGATAATATGTGCTACTTTGGTACCTGGTGAGACGTGTGTATTCACCTAATACTTATAGCATTTCTCATATAAATATATGGGTAGTTCATTTGTGTAAGAAGTTGGGGGTTTAATGTTAGTTTCTTCTTTTTATCAAAAAATGATTTTGATGTTCTTGGTAGATGTAACATATTTTTCTAACAGGCTTAAAATAAATAAATAAATAAATACATATTTCTCTAACATGCTCCATCGATTGACAAGCAAATAAGATATGGTCCAGGGTCTTCTCTGTAACCTCGCAACACATGTATTGGATCAATCTGCATGACAATCGTCACTTAAAGTGGTTGATTTTCTTCACTCCCCAAAAGAAAAGTGCTTGATTTTTGAAGGAGCGTGCAATTTCTACAGTTTGTTCTAATTCCCTTCAATAGCCTAGTACCTCTTTCAGCAAGAAAGATGAGAAAGGAAAACTATGCCTCATGGGCCAAGTTGCCCAAGCCCATTATCATGTAATCTAGCCCAATATTCATTCCATTTATTGCGTGCTTATTAGGGCCCGTGACTTAAAAAAAATGTTATTGTGTACTAATAAGCATTTGGTTGTCCCTTAACTAGTGATCTAAGTTGGAACCCAAGGAATTGAAACACCAACGTTGGAGCGTTGGGAGCTCTCCCCCATCATATTTGTGTGACTTGAACTGAACTTAGAGTAATTGAATAGTATGAATGCTGATACCTAGTGTTGTTGATCGACCTACGTTATGCTAGCCTTGATTTGCAGCTCTGGCCAAGCACCCCCAAAAGATTTTTTCTTTTTTTTTTTTATTATACTTTGGCCCAAATATGCTCATAGCCCCAACTTGTCTCGTACACTCGCACGTAAGCAAACGCTCACACGGAACAGAACATATTAAACTTTGTTGTACGTTTTTCAAGGGAAATTTTTACATCCGTAGTGTTAATATATTTTTAAATTCATAAAGCACTGTTGGTTTTCTTTTTATTGGCAAACTAAAGTATTCCGTCTTTTCAAAAGGTGAAATTAGAGAAGTAAAATCTAAGTACATGAATGGCGCATTTTGTAAATGTTTCATTCGTGTTACATGAATCCACGTTCACGTCGCCTTTACAAAAGACGTCATTCGTATTATGTGGTTTCGGTCCACGTAACACGAATGACGCATTTACAAAATACGTCATTCGTGTTATTTAGACAGCGCACACAACACACGAATAGCGCTTTCGGAAAATGCGCTATTCATGTGATGTGGGCGATGGCTAATGCCACGTGGATTTGTATTGAGATATTGATGCGCATGGGGCACAATTGTGTAATGTTGTGAAAAGTTATGGACCTACGACACATGACGTGGCAGTCAATGATTTTGAGGCCGCTACATGTACGCATATTTTCATATATAATGGAGATGGAGATGGAGAAAGAGGCAATCAAGTGCTAAAGTTACAATGAGACCACTTTTAAGTTCTTTTATTTATGAAAAAAAACCTGAATTAACAGGTAAATCTCCAAACTAACTCTCTTTCAAAACAATCAATAGAATTTTTTTTTTTTTTCAATTTGACTTTGCTATTATATCATTTGCATTTTCCTTATTATGAATTACTTATGATGCATGTGTTTCATAACACTGTGCAAAGATGAAGGTAAAATGTTAATTTCGTCGTGTTGTGTACTTGAAAAATTAATTGTTTGAGGAATTCAATGAAAATGGTGTTAAGTTTGAGGAATGCTACACGGACATATCAAAATGCACATTGGTGTGTGAGTTATCCATATACGCCTTGATTTAGTGTGGAACACACCCAATATTTATTTTAATGTGATTTGAGTTGATGTATGTGTAGTATTTTCAATTTAGTAGGCGAGGTGTGATTGAGGTAGAAGTTATATGAATTACTCATTTTAAAAATGACTTAACCATACACTTAATATTTTGTTCAAAAGATTCCTTTTCAAAATGAATAATTCATGTAATCCACTTGCCATCTCACACTCACCTGCCACGTCACACACACCGACACTAATAACGCCTTTTCAAAAGCCACAATACATTATTTTTGTGATTTTAAAAAAATTACTTTTTTAATAACTCCTTTTCAAGGTTCACCAACGTTCCACACAGTAACAATAGATTTTATGTCCTTTCAAAGTTTTTTAATGTGTTTTTTTGTCTCTTTTATTATATGCTTGATTAAAGAAATTAATATCTCTAGTTATTTTCTTTAAACTTCCATTGTTCATTAACTTGAATTTATTATACGTATAAATTAGCAATATTAGTCCCTCTTTACTTATTTTTATTTGAGATTTTTCATATCTTATATATATATAGTATATACTCTCATTTTCCTATGCTAGTTACATTTGATTGAAGGATGAAAGATGCTTTTCTTAAGGATTGCATATGAGCTTGGGACTAGACTATACTGAGTATAATGGAAGCAAAAGAACCAAAACACTTTTTTTCTTTTTTTTTTTAAAATCAAATGGAGAATTTCTTAAAAAACATCAAGTGGAGAAACATCTAGGGGTAATAAGCTTAATGGATGCATATGCATATTAATGTGATATAATTTCGTCAAAAAAATAATAATGTGGTATAATTTATTTAAAAAATACGAAAAAAAAAATTGCTAGTTTAATAAAGCCCAAGACTATAAAAATTCTGAGTTTGCACAAGACCGAGTGGTTTCGAAAAAAAAACAAAAAAAAAAAACAAAACAGAACAAAACTTTGATAAATTTTTCTAGTTATCATCTGATTCCCAAAATCACTATTTTCTTTTCTTTAATGGGGGTGAATACTAAAATGTATCAAATGCAACTAATCCCCTAAAGTGGGGAGAATTATTTGACCATCTATCCTTATTGAAAAAGTACAAAAAACATTATGGGTTGTGAGTTATTTGCCCAATAAACTTATCTACTATGTCTCCAAATGCTTGTCTGTTTTCAACTACCTATTCAGAGTTAGAACAACCTCACACTTCACCAACTG
Organism: Stephania japonica; assembly: GCA_039657345.1. Classification (NCBI taxonomy): domain Eukaryota; kingdom Viridiplantae; phylum Streptophyta; class Magnoliopsida; order Ranunculales; family Menispermaceae; genus Stephania; species Stephania japonica. Next base: position 41,879,164 of record CM077560.1, on the reverse strand, counting down.
ATCGAACATAGCTACGTACTGTTTCACTTGTGAGTTGCGATCTTAATTTCTGCAACAATGCCCACAACACAATGCACGACCAACTTAGATCACATTTTTTTTCATACATTGTGACACAAAGAATACTTTACACAAATGTATTCATTGCATAACAAATTTTTGCCAATATATTAATAAGGGATGTTGAAACGGTTGAAGAAGGTAGATAACATGCCTAATATCATATGCTAAGTTGCATAGAAATTGAAACATCTGAAACATTAATATAGGCCAAAAAGAAGTTCAAGAGATGACTTTAAGCAGTAAAGATGACGGTTAATTTACACAATTAGAGCCCTTAATTCCGTCATGTTCCATGTTTCATACGTTTCATGCATGAAAAGCCATAGAGAGAAGAGAGGCCCCATTGTGCAAGATTGTGATCTGTGACCCAAAACACCACCACTAATTAAGAAGCCAAGAAAGTTGATGTGCCTATTCTATATATTAACTTAAACAATTGATGAAAAAGCATTTTTTTTGTATAAACGTTCCATGTGGTTGGTGGTTGAGGTTTCTAAAATACAATTTAACGGCCTAGCTCCCATAATTAATGACTTTAATCAATCCAAATCAAATTAAATTTTTTTGTAATCCATCATGTACAACCTTGCAATTCCAAACCCCCCCTATAATTATTCTTCTGCATTATTGCATGCTCTTCACATCAAATTAAGAGAAAAAAAACAGATCACAGAGAGAGGAGCCCATGTAGTAGTAGCAGTAATCCTCATAATTTAATTTTGTGCATGAACCCCACCAAGACTTCCCCATTGGGATTATGAATGAAGAGATTGGATTTGTTGGTTAAATTTTAAAGGCCACTTTGCAATATTAATTGTTGGCCCTTATTTTTTAAGGGGTACTTGTCTTAGGACCCAAATGGTGCTCTTTGAGGAATGCCCTTTCTTCTCCTTGGATTTGAAGGTGGTGGTGGAGGTGTTGGAGGGTATATGTCTTGATGTTGTTGTTGATGATGATGATGATGGTGTCTTGATTCGTCACTGCGCAATTCCTCGACTTCCGATGACATTCCCTCCCTCTCCATCTCTTCATTCTTCCCATCAACCACAAAATTTGCATCTCCATTCCTGTTAATCCCAACTAGCTATACATACATACATTTCCAAAAATCAACACAAACAAACACTACCCATATCACAAAAAGACCAATTTCAATCACAATGAAGTCATCCATGATTACATTATATACACGACGGACTGACTGACTGACTGACTGACGGAACGGAATGAATGAATGAATGAATGAATGAATGGATGGATGGATGGATGCGTTACCTTGCACCCCAATGAGCAGAATCGAAAAGGGTCGAGGAGGCTCCGACCGCAGATTTCGCAAATGTGGGAAACTCCCTTGCCAGTCCTAGGCTGAGGCCTCTCATTGAGAAACAAAACTCTAGCACTGTTGATCACATAAGTCTGAACTCCAGCTATGTCAAGCACCTTCTGAATCTCAGCCACTCTCACCACATCATGATATGAAGACCTCCTTATCTGCACATCCATCAAAACCCACCCACATCAGCATTTATTCAAACAACTCCCAACACCACCACAAAACCAACAAAATCAATCTCATTTCATTCACCCAACCCAAAACAAAAAAAAGATTCAATCTTTATGATTTTCTCTTCAAACCAACACTACCCACTTGAATCACGCGGTGATCCTTGTGCCTAGACGACCGGCAGTAGAAGCAGAAGGCGTCGCATTTGCAGTCTAGACAGTAGAGATTGCATTCGCTCCTCGCCGAATCGCCATGCGTTCTGCAAACAAAGAAGAACCTAGTTGACAGCAGTGGCTCTAACCATGAAGGGACCAACATTGAGGGCTCCTGCATCACAAAAACATGAAATCACAATAATCAATCCTCAAAAGGGTACTATCTAGAGCCTAGTCTACAGTAGATGAATTCAATCAATCAATTTGATCAAACCAACATTACCATTTCAACAATCAGAGCCCAACAATGTCGTCAATGCTAGAAGTGCTAAACCTCTCGATGATAACAGAGGATTGAGAGAATGACATGAGAGAGAGAGAGAGAGGGAGAGAAGAAAACAGAGAAGAACAGAGGAGGAGATGCCTAACCCAACCCACCTGTAACTTAGAATTCAACAACAAAACAACGTCAAGACTAGGGACAAGGCATATAAAAAAATGGGTCTGATTGATACATCGGACGGTGGAGGATGGGTTTGGGTGTTTGGAGGAGTGAGGGCCGTTGGATTGGAGAGTGGAGTTGCATTTGGCGCTTACGTTTCTTTGGCTGTTCTTTGCGTCTGTTTAGAGGCCAAAGGTCGGCAAGTAGTCTACGCATAATGTAAGGGGTGTTCTTGATAATTACGCTCCCGCTGCGCGCCACGTGTCCTTTGTGCCCACTTTTGATAGAAATGGACGGTCGATTTTCAGTGGGCCAATGGACCCTCACAGCTTAACTTTTTATTGATTTGCTTGGAAATGAAAAAATGAAATGAAATTCAAATTGAAGAATAGAGAAGGAATAGGTGGTGTCTAATGTTGATTAGATGCACTTGGTGACCTAAAAGAAAATTAATGAAATTGGATATTATAGGGCAGGTTTAAAAAACTAGAGATACTATTTTTTTTTTATTAAACTTTAGATGTGTTAATTATACAAAAGTTAAAAAACACTTTATCAAATACATTAAATTGAAAAAATTATTCATTGAGAAAAAATCGAGTAAAACTAAAAAAAAAAATTGATTTATATAGCCGATCTTAACTTATTTAGAATTTTAGTTTTGTTGCTTTTATAATTCTAAATTTGCTATGTTATTTTGATTAAGAGGTTGAAAAATGGTTTGAGATACCTATGATCATAGACATAAAAAAAATTTTAAGAAATTTAAAAAGAAAGAAAAAAATTAGGGAGGTAAAATTACGGAAATGGCCTTGGATGACGATCATATGGTTGTGATGACGTTATAAAAGTTTGGTCCCGACTCACGAGAAGCTGTTATCTCTAATTTGTAGGCAGCATGTCATGTCTACCAAAATTCAATTTTCGGTTTAGCAATGAAAGCTTATAAGAAAAAATAAAAAATCGATATTACCATTTATCCCTTTTTTGTACATATAAGTATGGTCCATCTATCCATTGAAATTAAATATTGGTCTCTTTTTTATTCTATGTATAAAGCTAATACATCAAACGTGCCTCACACATGGTATAATAACATTAAAATCATGGTACCCTTTATTTAATTAACAATTAATTTGCTTTTTGTAATAATCATGAGTGTGAAACTTTATTTTGGAAGTCTCTCCCTTTATTTTATTATTAACTTTTCTTACAAATCTGCAAAAGTAGGTTAATAGATTGCAGAAAAATTGTGTGTGTTTTAATCTTACAAATTTATTTATTTATTTATTTACTTGCTAGAATATGGTGATTTATGTTACTACATAATAAGGGTGGCATAGAGGGTATTTTTTGTGCCATTTAATCTGGACCGTTGAGTTTGTGGTTTTAGACAGTTGCATGTGATGGGAATGTGATTGATTATCCCCACTAGCAATCTTAGAAAAGACTAACACCAATGCTTTAGGTACAAGACCAACCACGTCATGCATTAAATGTCTCTAAAAGAAAATAAAAACATACAACCTTGTTTTGGTTGTTATAATTTTATTTTTTTTTAAAGCAATGTATTGAGAACAAAGGAAGGGGGGACGGGGGACCATGACTCTCCCTCTCAATAGCCAATAAAATTTAGTTTCGTTTTTTTTTTTTAAAGATTAATTTGGTGGTAAGGGGTGTGATATGTAGTGAGACCAAATGAACATTGTAGCCTTAATTGAGGGAGAAGTAGAGTATTCTGAATGCGCTAGCTACATTATTACTACAACTTAATTCTTTTTAAGTTAGAGTTACGACTCTTGAGTAACTCCCATAAAATTAGTCAAACTAAAGTAAAGAGACGCTAAAGGAGATTCAAACACCCATGAATGATTTTTTTTTTTTTTTTTTTGAGAAAACCCACGAATGTATTTAAAACAGCCCAAATTTGCCTTACACTTTTTAACAATCATAAAATGTGACAATTACCTAAATTAAAAGGCACATCTGAGCTACTACCCAAAAAAGGGCACATTTGAGCGGCAAAAGTTGTTTTATTTGTGCATTTTGTTGAAGCAATAGTTTTCAAGCTTCAAGCGTCTTTGACGTTGAAAACTTGAAATATTTTCTACCTGAAGACTAAGAATGGTATCAAATTGTTGGTGAAAAAAGGGTTTCGGACCATCGGTTCATGCTAAAAAAGAGGATAAATTAGGGCTTAAGATTCCTAGAGAATAACCCTTTCTCCAAGTTCAATATTGAAAGAGAAAGTTACTTTTAAGAAAGACTTATGACATGGGTGATTGATGGAGATGCGAATCATGGCTTCAATGTGATGCACCCAATTACAAGACAAGAAAAGAAAGGGTTGGGGGCTTATATTAGTATGCTTTGCTTCACGTACTAATGGAGCGGATACCTTTGTGTAAACAAGAAGGATTAGCAAGGCTGGCAATACCCATATTTGTTGGAGCACCATGTTGACAACCCTTCTCTCATTAGATTAACAAATTAAGTGATGGAGTCTTTGTGGAGTTTTCTTTACATTTAAATTATCCTAATTAATGGCATGTGTGTGAGTAACAAAACATACAAGGCATCAATTATTTGTATACCATATGATCTAGCTATTATTTTTAAAATACAACCTCGCTATTAATAATTCCCAATAGACAATGCTTGGGTGACTCAGTTAGGAGCACATTTTTTTGCACCCAACTGACGTGGACATGAGTCCCATCACTTATCAGTGAAATAGCAAAACCCACTGGTGCACACACAAAGGTGCCCCTAACTGGATCACTTTAGCATTTTCCATTTCAAATTAACAGTCTTGTTGGGAAGATTATGTAAAATCCATTTCATGTTGCTAGGAAAACACGCTAGGAGGACCAAAGGCTTGGTAGGACCTTAAGAACAAATTTGGGGAATCTCCACATTTTTTTTTTGGAAGTTGGTGAATCTCCTCATGTTGTTTTCTTGGATCGACGGTTATTACTATGCACGGATTAACATATAATTCAACACATTATAACAAACCTATGTTAATGAAAAACAATAAATGTCAAAGTATCTCAGGTGAGATGAAAAAGGCGTCACTTGCCAAATGCAAGGTTTAAAAAAGTCAACTCAACACTTACGCATATATCTTCTCGTTTACAAGTCCTACATAAAGTGGAAATTCCAATGATTTGTCTCACAGAATAAGGAGAAAACCCCAAAAAAAAAAGAAATTGTTGTAAATGAAATAGATGTGGATGACTCTTCCTATTCAAACCATTTGTATTCCACCACTATGTGTGAGTGGTTACACATTTATATCATGTAATTGTAACTTATGATCTTTGACATTCTTGTAATGGCCTATATAAAGAGCTCACATCTATGTAATGGATACACCAAGTTAAATAAAAACTTCTCATTCCAACTATCTCATTTCTTCTCTTCTTTTTGTAGTAGTAGTTTGTAGTAGTAGAAGTTCTTAGTCTTCTATTTCATTCTCTAGTTCTTAGCAAGTCTCAATTCAATTCACAACACGTTATTAGCACGAGCTTGCTCTAGCATTAAGGAGATCTTGAAGTTCAAGAAGGCTTGTTAAGGAGACAAAGCTAGGAAGGTATAACTTTTATGAGTTCGGTTTATTTCTATATTATCTTGGTTGCTTCACTTTTATATGCATACTTTATTCATATACTATGCATTATAACGTCACCGATTGCGAAAGTATGCTCTGTAGTTGCGTCTTGTACGATCTTCTACATCAGAAATCAAAAGTCAATATGTGACATAACTAGTTTTCTCGCTATACTACAAACGATTAATTATGCTCCATTCTTGATTTTTTTATATTGCAAATAGTGTTATGAGTTTGGGTTGATAGTGGGTAAGCCTTGTCCCCGATAAAGCTAAACATTGAAAGGGAGACGGGTTATCCCGTTCGTGAAGGCATGATTTTTAAGTAGACTTCGTCTCGCCACCCAACCTGGAGGTTGTCCCACCAACTCATACAAGTAGTATATTTTGCATATTAATAATCAAGTTGTGAACATATATTTAATCGTATATTATTTATTTTTTTTTATAAAAGAGAAAAATTATTTATTCAATTTTTGACATATTTTCAGACTATGGCAAACCTTCAAAAATTTGAATTTATTGCTCTTGATATTACTGGAAATAATTATTTGCCATGGCAACTAGATGTCGAGATACATCTCCAACCTAAAGACTTAGGAGAAACTTTATAGAAGGACATGAAATATCAATGCAAGACCGTGCGAAAGCACTGATATTCCTTCACCATCATCTCCATGAAGGCTTAAAAGTGAGTATCTCACTATAAAAGATCTTCTCACCTTGTGGTGAAGCTTGAAAGAACGATATGATCACCAAAAGACGGTGATACTTCCAAAAGCTCAAAACGACTGGCTGAATCTTAGGCTGCAAGATTTCAAAACAGTCAGTGAGTATAACTCCATCATGTTTAATATTACATCTCGTTTGAGGCTTTGTGGAGAAAATATATCTGATGAAGCAATGATGGAAAAAACATTCAGTACTTTTCATGTCTCGAATCTGTCGTTGCAACAGCAATATCGAGCGCGCCAATTTAAAAAGTAATCAGAATTAATTTCTTGTCTCATGGTGGCTAAACAAAATAATGAGCTTCTATTGAAGAACCACAACTCCCGTTCAACTGGTTTCGCTTCAATTAATGAAGCAAATGCAGCATCCTATAATGACCATAAAAAGGGTCATGGAAAGAAAAACCAAAAACGTGGAAATGGGAAAGGATCAATCAGCAAAGATCGTGGCAAGTGCTATTCTAAATTTCGTGGCAATAAGTTCCAAAATAAATGGAATAAAATTATGTCGTTCAGAATAAAGGGAAAAAATATTACTGAAAATGGGCATGCTCGTAATCGTGACCAACCATGTCACAGATATGGTCTAAATGGCTACTGGGCTCATGTATGCCACACGCCTAAGCAGTTTATTGATCTTTATCAAGCCTCCTTAAAGGAGAAAGGCAAAACAATTGAGATGAACTTCAATGTCGGAGATGGCTCATCGGACATCAATTATATGGATGCCCCAAGTTTTCATGATGATTTAAACACTAATCTCGATATTTTTAATGATCATATGTAACGATTTTAAATAATTCTATGTACTAATTTTTATTATGCTTCTTATTATATATACTAGTTTCTTATTATGAATGAAATATGATTCTTTTTCTAATTTGCCAAACATTATTTGTCTAGATTGATCAACAAATCATGTGTTCAAATCATGAATCAAAAAGAGCGATATATGTCTTGCTGATTGTGCTACAACGTACACAATCCTTAAAAATAGAGAATATTTTTCCAATTTGAACTTAGTTGAGGCTAATGTTCAAACGATATCTGGCATCCCCAATTTGATTAATGGCTCTAGAAGAGCAAATATTATGTTGCTTAAGAAACAATAATTCATGTTGACAATGCCTTATACTCTGAAAAATCTAGAAGAAATTTACTCAGCTTTAAAGATATTCGACAAAATGGATATCACATTGAAACCATGAACAAAAATAAAAGAGAATTTCTCTACGTCATATTGGTTTCAAATGGGAAAAAAGAAGTGTTAGAAAAATTTTCAACTTTATCCTCTAGATTATATTTTACTCATATAAGGCATGTCGAAACGAATGTCGTCTTAAATAAGAAAATTAATGATCCAAAGACATTCATTTTATGGCATGACCGACTTGGTCATCCAGGATCATCAATGATGTGAAGAATAATTAATAATTCGCATGGACATCCTTTAAGGAGTCTCAAAATATTTTCAGCTGGTGATTATAATTGTGCTAGTTGTTCTCAAGGTAAATTGATAGTTAAATCATCCTCAAGTAAAATTGTTGTGGAATCCCCAGTTTTCTTAGAACGCATTCAGGGAGATATATGTGGACCTATTCATCCTCATTGTGGACCATTTAGATATTTCATGGTTTTGATGGATGCATCAACTAGGTGATCACATGTTTGTTTGCTTTCGACTCGCAATGTTGCATTTGCTAGACTTTAGCACAAATCATTAAGTTAAGAGCACAATTCCCTGACAACCCAATCAAGACCATCCGTCTTGATAATGCCGAGGAATTTCAATCTCAAGCATTTAAAAATTATTGCATATATATACGAATTACCATTGAACATTCTATTCCACATGTGCATACCCAAAATGGTTTGGCAGAATCTCTGATCAAACGCATTCAATTAATTGTCAGACCTTTAATCATGAGAACTAAGTTATCAACTTCAGTTTGGGGACATGCAGTCCTTCATACAGTATCTATCATTCGTTATAGGCCTACTGCATACCATGAACATTCCCCATGCAACTCATTTTAGGTCAACAACCAAATATTTCACACTTAAGAATTTTTAGTTGTGCAGTGTATGTTCCTATACCACCTCCCAATAGAATTAAGATAGGTCCACAATGAAAACTTGGGATTTATGTTGGATTTAACTCATCGTCCATTATAAGATACCTTGAGCCCTTAACAGGGGATTTATTTACTGTACGTTTTGTTGATTGTCACTTTGATGAAGCAATTTTCCCACTATTAGGGGAGATAAGAAGTCAATTCAAAAGGAATAGCGCGAAATTGCTTAGAATGCATCAACTTTATCATATTATGATCCATGAACAAATTAGTGTGAATTTGAAGTTCAAAAGATCATTCATTTGCAACAAATCGCAAATCAATTACCAGATGCATTTAATGATGCAAAACAAGTGACAAAATCACATATTCCAGCTGTATATGCTCCTGCAAGAATTGATGTCTCTGTGCAACAAAATGCACAAGAACCAACGAAACATTTAAAGCGTGGAAGACCGGTTAGTTCAAAGGATACAATTCCTCGAAAGAGGAAAACGGGATTAAAAATAAATACAAATCAAAATACTCCTGAGAAAGCACAAGAATCCTTTAATAAGGGTTTGTCAGAACAAGTTGATTCTGATGAGGAACAACTTCTCTAGAAAAAGATGAAAAAGATGAAATTAATGAGATCTCAATAAATTATTTAAACTCTGGTAAGATTTGGGATCGAAATGAAATTGTTCCTAATGATATATTTGTTTTCAATATGTCCTTTTGAAATATGTGAAAATGATGATGATCCAGAACCACGATCAGTGGACGAATGTCAAAAAAGACTTGATTGGCACAAATGGCAAGATGTTATCCAAGCAGAGTTAAACTCGTTAAGGAAACGAGAGGTTTTTGGACTAATTGTCCAAACGCCAAATGACGTAAATCTGTTGGATATAAATGGATATTTGTACGAAAGAGAAACAAAAAAAATGAAGTTACAAGGTACAAAACAAGACTTGTAGCTCAAGGTTTCTCACAAAGACCTGGCATCGATTATGAGGAAACATCTTCTCCTGTTATAGATGCAATCACATTTCGATTCTTGATAAGCCTTGCAGTCTTTGAAGGGATTGATATGCGTTTAATAGATGTCGTTATAGCATATCTGTACGGATCTCTAGACAGTGAGATATATATATATATATATATGAAAATCCCTGATGGATTTATAATATCCGATGAAATAAAATCACAACCTCATAACATGCATTCTATAAAATTACAAAGGTTTTTGTACGGGTTGAAACAATTCGGACGAATGTGGTACAAACGTCTTAGTGATTATTTACTGAAAGAAGGATATGTAAATAATCCGCTTTGTCTATGTGTCTTCATTAAAAGATCATCAACAGGATTTGTGATTATTGTTGTATATGTTGATAATTTAAATATAGTGGGAAACCACGACGACATCGTTAGAACATCCGAATACTTGAAAAAGGAATTCGAGATGAAAGATCTTGGAAAAACAAGACTTTGTCTTAGTTTGCAAATTAAACATTTTTCAAGTGGAGTACTTATCCATCAATCAAACTATATTGAAAAATTATTAAAAAGATTTTATATTGAAAAATTATTAAAAAGATTTTATATTGAGCTCTCCAATGGTTGTCAGATCACTTGAAGTGGATAAGGATCCATTTCGACCTCATGAAAGTGATGAAGAGCTAATTGGTCTGGAGGTACCATATTTAAGTGTAATTGGTGCACTTATGTATCTTGCAAATTGTACAAGACCCGATATTGCTTTTGTTGTCAACCTACTTGCAAGATATAGCTCTTCACCAACTCGAAGACATTGGAATGGTGTTAAACACGTTTTTCGATATCTTCGAGGAACAAGTGACATGGGTTTATTTTACTCGAGAGGGGTAAAATTGAATCTCCAAGGTTATGCTGATGCTAGATTTTTATCTGATCTCCACAAGGCCCGTTCTCAAACGGGATATGTATTCACCTGTGGTAACACTGCTGTATCATGGAAGTCAGTAAAACAAACTATGGTTCCTACTTCTTCCAATCATTCTGAAGTACTTGCAATTCATGAAGCAAGTCGTGAATATGTTTGGTTGAGAAACATGATTGAACATATTCAAGAATCATGTGGATTGCCTTCAATAAAAGATTCTCCAACCATATTATATGAAGATAATGCAGCATGTATTGCACAATTAAGTGAATGATTCATAAAAAGAGATAGAACAAAACATATTTCACCAAAATTCTTTTATGCGCATAAGCTTCAGAAGAATGGTGAAATTAATGTCAAGCAAATCCGGTCGAGCGATAATCTTGCTAATTTATTCACAAAAGCCTTACCAACTATGACATTTAAAATGCTTACATATGGTATTGGCTTGCGTAAACTTAAAGACATTGCAAGTAAAGAAGCTGAACAAGTTTCACCTATGTTCACATGAGGGGAGTTATTGATTAGTGTATTGCACTCTTTTTCCCTTAGCTATGGTTTTATCCCATTTGGTTTTCCTAGCAAAGTTTTTTAATGAAGCAATCTTAACAATATTATACCCATCTTAATATTTATGAGAATAATGTACTCTTTTTCTTTTATTATATTTTTCTCACAGGGTTTTTTCTTAGTAGAAGTTTTAACGAGGCACAATCTCTTAGCAAGTGTCATCCAAGGGAAGTGTTGTAAATGAAATGAATGTGGATGACTCTTCCTATTCAAACCATTTGTATTCCACCACTATGCGTAAATGGTTACACATTTACATCATATAATTGTAACTTATAATCTTTGACATTCTTGTAATGACCTATATAAAGAGCTCACATCTATGTAATGGATACACCAAGTTGAATGAAAACTTCTCATTCCAACTATCTCATTTCTTCTCTTCTCCTTTGTAGTAATAGTTTGTAGTAGTAGAAGTTCTTAGTCTTCTAATTCATTCTCTAGTTCTTAGCAAGTCTCAATTCAATTCACAACAGAAATCAATTTCTTCTTGAATATGGCGACTATGATCTGTCATTCACAAGAATCAATATCCAATTATGTACCAAAAGAATATTCAACACTTCTAATTTTCTCCTCTAAGACTCATGAGAGACGTCTCAAATGTCAAAAAACACTGTAAAGATACTAATGTTTTGTACAAAACAGCCAACAAATACAAAAAGAGAGGCGCTCTTGATCCACCAAGTATCATAAGACCCTACAATATGTGTCCAAAAAGGAAGAATTTCAATGAAATTGCTCGGTATACTCTCTGTGAATATACACAATTGTGAATGAGTGTAGAAAATCTCAATTTGACATTATGAATGCATCAAAAAAATGCGACCAAAATTTCATCTGTTGAAGCTTCCCCAGTGTCCCCTTTTAATATCTCAGAGACGCAAAGAGGTAAACAATAAAAGAATGTATGAAATAACCTCTGTAAATCACTCGCTTCAATTTTCGGCGCCGTGTTAGAAAAGAATCGTTAATTCATCTTTCAGTTCCTTGAACTACCTATTAGCCAACTAATCTCGAGTGCCAGAAAAATATCTTTTACTGGTAAAGGCTACTTACTGGCTTTCTTTTTTCCCTCCCAATGGACCTTGGTTTCATTCATTTTACCCTCCCAGTGACTGTTGCTTTTTACCGAACTTCTGCTTTTTCGCTTCTTTCTCTGCCGCTTTTTTCTTCTTGTCCATTTTCAGCCTGTATCTCTCCTCTCTCTCCCTCTCATAAATTGCTTGACAGTACACTTCACCTGTTTGAGGCCACAGCCACCCTTCTCTCGGGTAATCTTGGTCATCTGCCGCTTCTGCCAAATCCTCGTCCATGCTCTTCAACATTGCAAAATCAAAGAACTTCACCCACATTGGCCCTTTGCGGTCCTTAAATGGATGCTGCTCTTCAAGAGAGCCAGTGACTGGGTCAATGTAAACCATTTTCCGATAGCTGTGGTAAGCCCAAACGTTGACCAAAATTTCCAGCATTCGGCAGAAACAATGTTTTCGCTGTGTCAATTCGTCAAACCAAGCAATAGTTCAACGAAAAGATTCATTTGAAAACCAAAAGTTAAAAGACAACAACGATCCCATTTAGCTTACCTCTGCTTCTGAGATCCCCAGCACACAGGACTTCTCATTGGCAATATTCAAGCTATCAAGCGAATCAACAAACATTCTGCAATTACAAGGTGTCAGAAATGATGGTTTGGGCATTAGCCAGCTACCTTGAAAATATTGCACACGCATGCTTACCTTGAAAACATCATAAACTCTAGAAATGATGGCGTGGGCATTAGCCAGCTATGAAGAGCAGACCAGTGACCATCCTCAGGCATGGGGGGGAGAGCATCAAATTCTTCAGGTAAGCTATACATGTGGCGAAATGCATTCTCGAAAACACTCCTGCACACAATACAATCAGGAAAATGTAAGATATAAATGGGAGGAATTGAAACAAACAAGTGGTCATCACAAATAATAAATAACCAAGATTCCATATTCTGCTGTATAAATCTTTTAGAACAAGTATGAAGAATAAACACACAGCCAGAGGAAGACTGCATATGAAACAAACAACTTTGAATTACAAAAAGGCCATTCAACTACAAGTTTAGAAGACTTTAACCCTTCTTTTGGACTTGACCATTTGTAAGAAGTGGAAGTTAACAAATGAGGACGACAGAAAATTCAGTAAATACTTGGAAGTTAGCAGATGCAGACATTAAACCTCAAGACGTACAATGAAGTGAGGACTGCACAGGCAGTATAAATCACGGCACAAGTTACCTTTCTTCCTTTTGTCAAGAGGAAATACAGCACATATAAACTATATGAGCATAATAAGGCAGGATTCAAAACTATAAAACTCTAGAGCAAAACATAAATAAGTTCAACATTACACATTAGCTAAGAAAGTCGCACAATTGAGTAAACTAAAGAAATAAAAGAAGAAGTAACATGAGCTTGTTTCATCTTCCCGACTTTAAAAAAGAAATTATAACACAGGAAGCAGTAACAATGCATCTTTTAATTAATTATATTCCAGAGGTAGATGTAGAGCAAACGAACTAGAAGTTCCAATTCCAACTGTATAAGCAAACACATAAATTGCTATCCTATTTCTTCATGACTATCATCTTCGACAAGAGAAGGACACAAGGAATGTCTAATACCCATCATTTTATCACTTCCCTCATTTCTAAACCATCATTTCCACTTCAGTACGTTAGACAGGAAGATTACCAAGGATTATCAAGAGACCAATTTCAGATTTAAATACAACACCATAGCCTCAAAATATCCACATTACTCTTCCATCAAAAAGAACTTTCATAGACATGCACAGAGATCTCATCATCAATACCAACCTGCAATGATCGGCATTCAAGATTTCACAAAGGGACCAAAATGTCGAATCATACTTGCTGCCAGCCCGATTTATCTCTAACCGTGCCCAATAGTAGATCACATCCTCAGTTTTTGCGGGTATAGTTTCTTCAAGTACTTTTTCCGCTTTCTCAGACAAAGAAATCTGAAACGAGAGAACAAGTCAAAAGTTGCCACCAGCACATGCCATGAGGCCTTTGGACATGTCCATTTAATTTAAAACATGTAAGAATCAAAATGTTCAAAATTATTGCTCTAAGGGTCATGGATTACAGAAATTGATTTCAATCATAAATCTGGCTTCTTTAAGGAAACAATTTTTCACCGTAAAACTGAAAGAAACATATTTAGCTAGGCAGCAAAATTCAGATTTAAATGCAATAAAAACATGCATCACAGGATTCATGCGCTGCAAGCTGCAAGCTAGAGAATATCTCAAGGAAATAAAAACAAGAAAAAGAAAAGGATTAAGAAATTACCGACATCAGTAAGGAAGAGATGCAAAGAAAATCAGTATGCTCAAGTTATAATTGCACTTAACAAATCGAGAAACTCGTGCCACTCACCATGTGCCACTCACCATAATGCCTCAACATATGCCAGACCACCACCAATAAATGGCCCATTCCAAAAACAAGATGGAAGCATCCAATAATTCAACAGGCCTAATCAGCCTCTATGATTCCTAGATGCTCAGGCCAGGTATAGGCATTAGGCATCATACAAATAGGCTCACAGGTCGGGCCAGACCCGCCAGCTGATTAAATAGAGTTGAATGCTAACCTTAATGCCCGCCAGTGAATCATGTTTAGACATCAAATGGTCTCTTGCATCACATAAACTGAATTTTGGCCCACATAGTATGTGCCATGATTGGTTGCAGGGAGTTGGGCCGTTTCAACTTTTTAACTTGGAAAGGATGGTCTTTGAGATGACAGATAATCTTAATCTTTTTCAATGACTTTGGCTTTCATCTTCTTTCAAATTTTTTCTACATCCCATCCTATTTTAAAAATTACCATTGATGATTGCTAAAGAAGATATATTTCACAAATTTACTCTTTTCTCCAAATGACCAATATCTAAGTGGGAAGGAGAGCGACAGTAAAAGCAAGAGTGAGTGAGAAAGAGATTCCTAATGAATCAGTTCAAAGCTCTCACAGAAAATCTCAAAATTAACAGGCCTCGAAAGGATGATGAGAAGTCTGAATTCCCATAGACCATAGGAAGCGTAATCCCACCAAAGATTCCCCTAACGCATGATAAAAGGACAATTGACTCCATCCAAAACATTTTAACATCAGAGCTACTTCAATCACTCTAAATGTATTGTTCTATTAATCTAGACCAACAACATACAAGAACGGTTGCAAAGACAAATGTGAAACAGACCTTCTTTGCTGTAGCATGCCATGACTGAAACCCAATCCAAGGTGCAGCATGAACATTGTCCACCTTATTTGCAATAGCAAACATGCCCCCAAGCTCACATAGAAGATCCTTATAATATGCGTTATTCAGAAGAGGGAGTCTACTGACTGCATCCACATCATCTGACGTCGATCGTAGTGCCCTTGCAGACTGAAAGAAAATGAATGAGAATTGAGGAGAATGCCAATGCAGAAATGGTTCCTATTATAAACAACATACCTACAAGGAATGGAAAATTGATTGCCAAGAAAGACTACAAACAATTGATTTGATGTAAATGACCAACAACAGAAAGGTAGCAAATTTTGAATTGGTAAAAAAGCAAAATACAAATCTGGCACTGATGACCATCAACAGGGAAAAATAGACAGAGCTAATAGACATAGATAGACAGAGTGAAGTGTGGCTTCAAAAACTTAAGAATCAAGGGAACTCACAAGACTCAAACCACGGTATAAAGAACCATGGTGCAGAAATGGCCACGTGCCAGCTCCATCATAAATCTCATAAATACAGAATGGCTGCCCTATCCTTTCAAGCTCCCCTTCATCTCTTTCGTTTGTTTCAAAATCAGTTTTCTTTTGAGCTTTCCGAGCAACATTGTAGATGGTATCCCACGATGTTAAGGGTCTTTCCATCCGCTCTTCAAGCTGTGCAAAACATGACTCTTCAGCAACATTTTAGGACCACGATTGAAAAGAGAATAATAAAAAGCAAAACCAAAAAAGGGAAAATTGAAAAGAAAGAGAAACAAAAAAGAAATGACAAATGAAAGAAGAGGGTCAAAAGAAGTTATCAAACAATTCAGATCAAAACTCTACCTCCTGTATTTCCTGCATTTCATGCTCCACAGTCTTTTGCAATTCACTTAGAATATCCCAATCATCTGAAGTGGGATGCTCTTTGTCCTCAATATCAGTTTCGTTCTCGGAACTTTTCAGGGCAGCAAACTTCTCTTCAAGGGCATGTACAACATCCAATTCTTTTGCAATAGTGTCAGACAGTGGCAGCTTAGTATCGATTTGTTCTGGTCCCTTCCCCAAAAAACTCCATTCCCAGACAACGTTTGTCCTATTAAGTCTAGAAAAAGGGAGCGACACATCTGACGGAAATTGAAGCAGATTCTCAAGAAGTTGTGCATAACCAGTTATACATTCTGATGCCAGCATGTTCTTAGCATGAAACTTCCCAGCTGCAGCAATCCTATGCGCACGTTTGGAAAGCCCTCTACCCGAAACTAAAATTGAAAAGGCTTGCATTAACTCGTCGGGATTATGCTTTTCATAAAGTAATCCATGAAATCCATCAACAATCTGCATGGACACAGCTTTATTTATAGAAACAGGATACACCATGAAAACACTCATTCTTCAAATATAAAAGATCAAGAATCGTATACCAAGCCGTACTCACATATTTCTTTATAATAGGTAAATCGGGTGCAATGACAGGCACTCCAAAAGACATGGCTCGGAGAAGTAATGGAGGAAAACCTTGTTCATCTCGAAATGAGCCATGAAGAACAACATCAGCCTTACGCAAAATATGATTCGCATCACCGTCAAGACCATAATGCATTAAAGAACCATGAGGGAGATGTAGACTTGAAGCAACTTCCTATACAGAGACGCTTCACTTTGTTAATAATATTAAACTTCATGGGGCAAATAATCTAGGGGTTCATGAAAATGTATCTAGCACATACAAAAAATAGCCTCTGTCCAAAATTAACTGGGGTTGGCTACATGAATCAAACTCTTCCATCGTGCTCAATTTAGCACAATTGATGGTGAGCTTTCCAAACCATTCAAATCCCTTATAATCAATGCGTCCCAAGTTAACTTTGGTCTACCCCTATTTCGTCGAATTTTCTCAGTTTCTATTGAGTCAAGTTTTCTAATAGAGGCATGTGTAGGCCGTCTTTGCGGGTGTCCAAACCAACGCAATCTTCTTTCTCTAATCTTTATGTCAATTGCTCCTACTCCTAGTTGTCTTTGGATTTTTATATTTCTTATTCTATCTTTACGAGTTTTACCACACATCCACCTAAGCATCCTCATTTCTGCTACGTTATTTTTATGTAGTTGTTGTTGCTTTACCGTCCAACATTTACTTCCATAGAGCATAACTGGCCTAATTACGGTCCTATAAAATTTTTCTTTTAACTTGGTAGGAATATTTTTATCACAGATCACACCTGTTGCACTCCTCTATTTCTACCATCCAACTTGAATTCTATATGTGACATCATTCTCAATATTGTCATCATTTTATATGATTGATCCTAGATATCTAAAGTTGTTCACCTTAGGAACTTCACCTTAGGAACTTCTACTCCCCTAATTTTACCACTCCGTCATCTTGATGCCTAGTATTTCTAAACTCACAATGCATGTATTCGGTTTTTGTCCTACTCAACTTAAATCCTTTAGATTCTAATGTATTCCTCCAAAGTTCTAATTTCCTATTAACTCCATCTCTTGTTTCGTCCACAACGACAATATCATCCACAAATAACATACTCCAGCAGAGATAGGGAATAACAACACAATAAGCATTATTACAGCTTCAAATAAAATTCTGAAATGTTAAGAACTCTAGGAGCATGCATGGAAACATAATGTGTTGATGCATACAAATGGAATGAAAGTTCACAACATCTATATGTAAATAACATTTTCTCAATATGAGGATTATCAATTTCACAATTCCACAATAACTTTAAGTCTATAACTCAACTCAAAATTGTTTTACAATAATAACATTGTTGAAGATGTGTGGATCGAAAGTTAGTCCCACATCGATTAATTGAAACTTCAAAATGAAGTATATCAGTGATTAACTCATCTCAACTAGTACCGAGGCTTTTGAGATAAAACCCCACACCTAAAGTTGAAGGTGGTTAAGTTGGGGACAGTATCGGTGCTAGCGGGGGACATGCACGGGCTCGAGCACGCGTATGCGGCATGACCGTGAAAATTTGACATGGTATCAGAGCCCATGGTTCGAATGGGACTTGGGAGAGAAAAAAAACCCCTGGATCATGAGACTTTTGATCTATGTGGGAGTGTTGAAGATGTGTGGACTGAAGTTAGTCCCACATTGATTAAATGAAACTTTGAAATGAAGTATATAAGTGATTAACTCCTCTCAACTAGTATCGAGGCCTTTTTTTCCTTTTGAGATAAAACCCCACTTCTAAAGTTGAAGGTGGTTAAATTGGGGACAGTAACAGTGCTAGCGGAGGTGATGCACGGGCTCACGCACGCGTTTGCAGCGCGACCACGAGAATTTGACAAACACAATCAATACCTTTTTTCGATATAATGTTCTTTCCTAAACCTTTACTTCATTTTGTCTAGGCTTAAAAAAAGGAAGGATATCCAGATGAAAGAAAAAAGGGAAACAAAGAAGAAAATCTAATAAATACACACTTCAGTCAATTCTAGGAACAAACTGCAGAAAATGAGCATGCCAATTTGAAGTTAGGGTAGATTTGTTTCCATTTCACAATGAGGAGTTGCACCCAGAACTATAAACCTATAACTATTTGTGGGAGACTGCATTGAAGATCAAGTATTTAAACTGAGAAGTGAGAAGTCTCACAAGTTTCAACATCCACAATTCCACACCAACCACATATGCTATTTGAAATAGTATGGACAACGACAACAAAAATAACAGCAAAGCCTCAAAATCCCCAATTAATTGAGAAGCTACATGGATCAAATACATCAACTCAGTTCAATTTATTGTAGTTGATAGAGTGCTTTAATAATTGGGGACAGTGGGACACCCCTAATGCTTGTCTCTTTTTTATCCACGTTCATGGAGAATGACAGAGTTCTACACTGTCAACATAGTGCCAACCCCCTCTTTTATGCGAACTTGGGTCGCCTACATAAACTGTAGAAGAAGTATCTATGTTCTGCATAGGTGTAGCTTGAAATAGTATGAACTACAAAGGTAATACATAAATATACGACACATAATGAGAGAAAAAAAAATATGCTTAAAATCATCAGTGGGTATTAATAACCTGCAGAGCCTCACTGTATCCATCAGTAGAGTTTCCACACAAGAAGATGAACCTGGATGATCCATCTGTCGTCGGTTTTGTAAACTTCATGAGCAAAGGACTTATAACTCCCATTGCAACTGCATTATCCAATGGAACTTTGTCATAGAAGAAAGTGCTTCCAACAACTACAACCACCAGATTGGTCAACACCCTTGGTTTGAATCTAGGATGAGACTTAAGATAGGTTTCAGCACTCCATGTGTCAATAGGAGAGCCAGGTATCACAAAGAAATTTCCAGTGTCGAGCATACTGTATAACATCTGACATAATGACAATCGATGGAGATAGTCAAAAAAAGCATTGTAGTCAAAAAAGAGGATTGAGTCAATTGAATAATTCAAGACTCAAACAGAAGTTCTTTGATCAACATAAAGCATAAAACACATGTTTACCGGTAGGGAGAAATCCGAAAACACAACCACATCAGCGCGACGGAAAGAATTTTTCCACTCAACGATAAGATTTTCCAAGCCCATCTCCAGATACAAAGGAAAGCGCTCTGCTAGAGCGTCTTCCCCAATAATCCATATTAGTGGTACGGAACAAAAAGGATCCTGCAGAAGGCTGCAGACATATGAAAATCACTACTCACATCATAAGAGTACAATAAGAAAAAGTGCTGCAATGTGCAGGAGTAAGATTTATCATTGCTGATTGCAGATTTTCTACTGGAGTACAGCAAACAAATTGACAAGAAGTGATGAGTTACAGGTGAAGCATAAAAAATTCCATTTTCAAGTAAGGAAGTTTTGGCGGATAATAGTCAAAAGTGAGGACTGACAAGAAATGGCTGGGTTCTTCTCAGATGACAAACGATATAAGACTAAATGTATATGAATAATATTCGACTATCTGTGCATTAATGATAAAAGAAATTGTAAAGACATAAATAAGGTGTTACAGATTGAGCTCGACAGAAGCACAAGTGTAACAATGGATAGATGCTAAAATATAAAAAAAATTTACTTTTTTTGAAGCTATAAAAAATATACTTTTAAGTACATAGACTTGAGAAATGGTAGGAGTTGCCACAGTAAGAAGCAAAGTGAAATAACTGATTAAACTGTTTGGCCATAGCCGCCATACCTCCTACAAAGATCTACATGTATAGTACTAAAAAAAAGTAACATATATGGACCCATAAAGATGGCATAAAATCAAACACTTCATACCTTGGAATGACCTTCTTTGCTTCAAGAGAGCTTGCTATAACACCTTCAAAACTGCAAATAGATGAACATTTTAAGATATAAATGTTTTACAAATAAAAAATAGCATATAACAGCAAAGTGACCAAACCACATCAAACAAACTTTTTCTAAAACGGTTTCTATACATTAGCAAATAGAAAAGCAAGAAAAAAAAAGTTAGAAAGCAACTAGTTACTTTTTTTTTTTTCAAGCATAGTTTAGTAAATTCAGACTAAAATAGCAATTGTATAGAACTTGAATTGAATGGAAAAAAGCATATATTCCACCAGAAAAAAAAAAAAAAAACAAAAAACAAAACAAAACAAAACAAAAACAAATGCATATATAGGATCCATAACAAACCTACATGGACCAATCAATAAGGCCAGAACTTGTGGAACTTAAAATGAAAACTCGACCACCTATTTGCTCCCAATATGGACGTGCTTTACCATCCTTCACTGCAAACATCTTCAGAAATAAGAAATAGCTTAAGATTGGAAAAGAAAAAGTGAAATGCCATTACATAATTGGCATAAAGCTCAAATACAAGAAGAAAAAAAAAATTTAAGTTTGTAAAAGAAATGGAGACAGAAATCTCATTATACTGTTCAAGTCTAATTCATGGCCGCAATTCACCTACCTTGAAGGCCACACAGAAGAAAAGAACAGCTTTCATCCATCTCATTAAATCATAATACTTTCCTCTCTCGTACATATAAGATGCTTACAAATCTTTCAGCTATTTTGAATTTAAGCACAAGTATTCATAACTTTAAAGGTATGAAACAACCTCTTACAAGCCACAGAACTCAAAGAATAATCAGATAACAATAACTAATACTTTCGAACTGAATATGATTGTTGACATTTATATTGAGCTTGCACACCCTAACTTGGAGAAAATAAGTGAAAACTGAAGAAACGCATGAGAAAAGCAACAGTTATCATAGTGATAAACGCATGAGAATGTCCTAAATAAGATATGAACTAAAAAGTACCAGTAGAACAAATAAATAAGAAAACAATACATTATCCTTCTCAGTTTTTCATTTTCTTGTTAACTAGTTTAACAGTGAAATGAGTAATCGTCCATTATTTGGCAGTTTTAAACCATAGCAGTAAAATGAATTTTACTTTGATTGAAAATCACAGTCAAGTACCTTTTACTTACAATTTCAAACCAGAGACCAGATGATCCATCCAATTGACAGGTCCTGGTGGCTTGATAAACAGTGATATTTTCATGAATTTGTTTGTCAAAAACTAAAATTATCGCATAACTGTATTATTGAATATTAGTCCACAGATCGAAACAGACAGGGGTAAGTATACATCTATCGGTAGGGACACCTTTAATTAGCAATCCTCATCGCAAAATAGAATGAGCCTGACAGTGTCATTTCAAGTTTTCAACCAATAAGGATTTGCATCATCACTAATATATGAGTAAATAAGAAGTTTACCGATGTCGATGAATATAGACCGATACACCTAATTTTTAAACAAGATAAGAACTATGTATGATCAAACAAACATGCAATAAATGAAGAAGATAGAAATTACAATTAATGTTCTGGAGCACCATACAATTAATAGGCATTAACTTAAACAATCGGAAACATGTGGTCCATGTGAGAAAACAACCTAAATCCAAGAAACTCTCCAAAGAAATGACATGAAAATGAGCCAATCGGTAACCAATTTGGAAAATTGACTCACCACAAGCTTGTACTGTAGTTCCTTCAGACTCTTCAGCACCGTGAACAACTTCATCGACAATGGATCTCTGTCCATCTTTCCTAAGATCTGAGATTCATAGCAAGAACAAATCGCAATTCAGATTAAGCAAGAACAACCAATTCGATGCGTAGTAAAGTACGGATTGTAATGTATACAGTAGCTCTGACTAATCTTTGAACAAGAAATTGAAGTTGTTCAAAGAAATCATAGACGAAGAGTTGTATGATTCAGAGATCAAGAATCAAGAGCGGCAGTAATAATGACGAACACTTACGATTGCTAATCTTGGTTTTCGAAGAGTTGGGTTCTGCTCTTCGCGACGAGACCTCAAATACCGATCCAAATCGCTCAGCTTGTGAGATCTTCTCACCTTCGGCACGAACCACAGCGAAGCTCCTTTCATCAGTTCTTCGCTCAAACCCGTCTTCTCCTCCCTCGCCGACCTAAAAGACGGCACCATGTTGAACTCCATCAACAACACCATCAACGCGAACAAGAACACAACCACGCCGCAGCATAGAGGAGGAGTTACTTTAATCGAGAAACCCTTACGAAATCCTCGACCGTGCTGCGATCGACCTCGCGATTGCCGATCCGGCCGCCGATCGTCATCCGCCTGGTCTCTCTGGCTCCCCGATTGAAAAATCCTCCTCACCAATGATCCATAGCCAGGCTTCCTAAGCCCTTGCTCCTCATTCGCGTCCGCATCGCTGGACGGCGAGGTCCTTGCCATCGCAACGAAACCTCTCTCGCTCTGTCTCTCAGTCGGTACTGTTCGATTCGTTCTCTGAAGAAACGCGAAATGCGATCGACGAAGAAAAGCTTGCGAAGGTCTTCAATGGCGGGCGATGAGGTTTTCTTGAACTCTGCGAGAGCAGTTGAAGTTGTTTGAGTTCGTTTTCTCTCTCACTCACCAGAAACGATTCGGCTTTTCGCACCTGATTTCAATTAATCCGCTTTTGATCTACTTTAAATGACAAGTTGAGAAAACCAGTTGGCCTGATTTTGCTTTCCCGCTATCGCCCCTGTGTGTTACTGTTGGGTACTCGGCTTGTTTAGGGGTCTTTTGGTCATTTCGCAAGTGATAGAGGTGCTTCCGTGCTAGTGTTATGCTTGATCCGACTCAATTGCAGCTGTGGAACGAAACGGATTATGTCGCTATCAATAATCGATTTTGTCACGGACTGAAATGGCAGATTAAAGGAGAGACTCCGTTGGATGGACATCGGGATGCAGATTTGTGTCCGCAATTCGATGCATTATCATCGCATGTGCTCAACTGTTGCTTACTTGCTGCAGCTGCTACAGTTGTTTATCGCTTTGAGAAGGGCCCACGCTTTTTTAAGGAACCTACAACGTAACTTTGGGCACATTTATACAAACCGAAAAAAAGGGTTCAAACCTTTCCCGCATGGGGCGATGCACAGCCGTTGGATTTCATCGATCTTGTTATGATCTATTGGCCGGTGCGGACTTTCTACGTGGGAGTCGGTGATTTGTTTGGATTTGAATATTTCCTCAAGTTATGACGCACGAAACAAAAGTAAAAATATTTAATTTTTTTCTTTTTAAAAATACTTTTGCTTACTGTACTTCAATTTTTTACTTTGTCTACCCCATCATCCCCCTGGCACTCACCTCAATACCTTTTACTTACTGTACTCCAATTTTTTACTTCGCGTACTCTATCACCCTCACCCTCACCTTCACTCCGATACCTTTGCTTACTGTACCCTTATTTTTTACTTTGTGTACTACATCCCCCTCACCCTCACTCTCACCCTCACCCTCACCTTCACCCTCACCCTCACCTTCACCCCAATACTCTTACACGCAGGTGTCGGACGAACCAGCCGACATCTCTAAAGAGGTTTTAACCGACTCCAATTAATAATGCGAAAATAACTTAGTTTCAGTGAATGACGAGGGATCCAGCCGAAACCTCTTTAGAGGTGTCGGTGTGGCTCGTCCGACACTCGCGAACGATCAGAACGATAAAAAACACTTCAAAACTCTCAAAAAACATATGAAAATGGCAAAAAAAAAAACATTGGGTTTTGTTTGGAATCACTTAATATTTTCGATTTCATCAAAACTTTTGTATAAAAATGCAAATTCGAGCCTCAAATTAAAACCTTAAACCCAAAAACAAATTAACAAACAAAACAACTCAAAAAAAACCTCGAAATCGACATTAAAAGAGATGATGAATGCACTCACGTCGTCGAATCCATATAATTTCGCTTGAATTTCGTCGGACTTGGCCATTTTTGGTGAGTGCGATTTGAAAGAGGTGGCTAGGGGTACGGGGTGAGTGGGGTATGGCGAGTAAAAACTCTTTTTATATGAAAGGTATATAGTTGAATAATTTCATAAAAATGGGGTACGTTTAGCAATTAATGGAGTATGGTGAGTAAAAACTCTTTTATATGGAGAGGTAGTTGGGTAATTTTGCAAATTTGGGGTATGTAGAAGCAATTGATGGGGTCCTTATAGTCGCTCCCTAAAAAAACTCAGAAAATTCAAAAATCGACACAAAAGAGGTAGAGAATGCATTCACGATGTCAAATCAATGTGTTTTTTCTCATATTTTGTCAGATTTGGACCAGAGGTGAGTGTGATTTGAGAGAGGGAGAGATTGATGTGTGACTGGACAGGTATGAATGGATGGGGTGAGTGAGTATGCGGTGGGCAAAAAACCTTTTATATGGAGGGTCGTTGGGTTATTTCACTTTTTTTTTAAATGGATATGTTTAGTGAAAAATGGGGTTTGTTCAACTGCTTACCTTTTTCTTTAGATTATAAAATATAAGTTATTTTATAAGAAAACAATAATCTTTGGTGTAAATAATAAAAGAGTGTTAGAGAAGAAATAGAGTTTGTAGTTGGAGAATAAAGAGTTTAATGAGACCAAATATGATAAATAGAGAGAAAAGAGAGTTCCTTATCAAAAAAATTGATGAAAAGGAGGTGAAACTCTGATTATAAAAATAGGTAAATATGTACAAATAAGTAAATCACAACAAAAATAACAAGAAAGATATGGACTGTGCACACAAGCCCCAAATATCCCACTCCCAAAATATGAGCTATGCAAATGAAACAAAAAGAACCCCCCAAAATTTTCAAAAACAACTAAAACCAACTCCCAAAAATATGAGTTCCTTATCAAAATGGTCTTAGCTAATGTGCCAAAGCTACACAACTATAGGGATTGTACAAATAATAACTAGAGACTCTAGTGTAGCGCTCTCCCTTACAATTGCTAAACACATATTTTATGTATGTCTAAAGGACTCTATCAACCAACAACAATTAATTCAAGTGATAAAAGATTTAATCTCTTTAAGTAAAGGTTTGAGTTCAAGTCTTGTGAATATAAAAAATTGAGTTGGGAGAGGTGTCTCCACATAGAACCTGACAATGCTAAATGTAGGTTAGTCGATATGATTGGCACCTGACGCCACCTTGGAAACCAAAAATTAAGGACTCCAGTAACTTTATATCAAATGTACATGAATAATGTATCAAACATAATTCACTCAGTCATTTTCCAAAAAAAAAAATAAATAAAAATAAAAAAAGAAATTATGTGATTTTCCTGTAACTTTATTTTGGGTGGAGATTTTTCCATAACTTTTTTAACTTTGAGCAAGTGGCATTATCGTTCACGGGCCACCAAATGCTTATTAAATTTCCAGCTCACTTCTCGTGCATGGCCCTTACTGTTGATGAGTTCCTTTGTTGTGATCCAGTATATATGTTTGTAAAACAGCATTATTTCTCCCTTCTAAGTTCTAAATATTCCTTTTTTTTATAATAATTTTTGTCCCTAACCCAAATTATAGTAAGCTAATGCATTACAGAAAAGCTCTATTTCCCAAACACAAACTAATTTATCAACTAAATGATGAGCTAGCTAGTAACTTATTTTTTAAATAAACTAAATTATATTTCCAATCTTCAAAACTACTACAAGTAGCATTTTCGTCAAAAACGCGGTCTTACTTTTTCCTTTTGATTTTACCCCTAGCTGTCGAACCCATGTGGCAGGTGTGTGAAAAAATTGGCACAAATGTCATCGTCAATAATTCACCCGGGGACGTGTTGAAATGCGTAGCGGAGAATGATAATCTAACACACTTTAAATGTATACTTTAGGTGTACATTTTATTTTTTAATTATTTATAGTATTTTGTCAGATGTGGGGTGTAACAACCCCTAATTTCAATTAGAGAATGTTCGGCCTGAAACCCTAATTAAGCCCCGATAAATCAGATCAGACATAATTAGAGCCAACAGCTTTACCACATTTTCTGATAGCAACCTGTATATCTTGATATTAATGAGAAACCATGAAAATAATGCAACGAAAAATTTAAAACTTTTTCGATAAATCATAAGATATACAATACCAACATGAACATCGGTATTGAACTCTTATTCCACCCTGATTATTACAAAATCATAAGCATTAAAATATATATATATACAACTCGAACTCACTGCATCGTAGAGAAGATACTAAACCCCTAGCCTTCTCATTTCCTGAGTTTCAAGTCCTATCGTACATCCATACCTAGAGATGTTAAGGTGGGTGAGCTCCTACATGCTCAGTAAGTGACTCTCATACCATCTATCAACTACCAATTAATATTCAAGGAATAATGTATAACAACGTGCAACCAATGCATATTCAAAGGACCATATGAATCAATATAAACAATATATATATATATATAACAAATGCAAGTTCCTTGGTTCATTGCAATGTACCCGTGATTTGTATTTCCAATATCCGTATTTGCATTGAGTAGCTCTCTCACATCATCAAGAATCAGTCACTGGGCATCTAACCAGTTGTTGTCAGTGTGCAGCCAACCCTTAAAAACATAGAGACGCACTCCGTCATCATCACTAAACCAATTACTGTTCATCTGATTGGTTTTATGGCTGATGAGCCGCCAACTCAATAGGAAAGTATTAATCGGAATAATTCCCAAGTCACTGGGGGCGCGGTGATGGTTAGCAACTCCACTACAGTTCCAAACCCCAGGCCGATCTGCCATGTTAAACCTCTTTCCGGATTCCATTTTCATTTAAAACATTTTTGTAAAATTAAAGTCAAATCACGGTACATTGCTCCATTCCCAATCCAATACACTACATGCACTAATAATACTATTTTACATTGCATAATTGATAAAAGCTACGAGTCACACTTACCTGTCCTGAGCTTTTTATGTTTTATCTACTTATACGACTCCCCAGAGTCCTTAAACCTTTCCACATCGATCCATTACCTAAAATAGACCAATTGTCATCAACTTAAGTCTCATACTTATTTTCTAACATTCATAAATTGGTCTCATTTGAATTCGGAATCTCGGGACCTAATTTCTAACCTATTTTAACTATTTCACTCTTTTCGAGGTAAAAACCTCGGTATAAAGTCTCATCTGACTTTCAAATTTCTCATTTCCATAGAATTCCCTCAATTTCTATTTGTTTGGTCAAAATATTATTTTTCCATATTTTTTCCTATTTTTCTGAAATCTTTTTCAGAATTTATTTTCCTTTTTTTTATATTTAATTGCCCCTGAACCGAGCCAACCTGGCCCGGTTCAGGGGTCATCCCCTTCCTCACGACATAACAGAGCTATTGCTCTGTTTTTTTTCTTCGATTGGGGTTGGCTCCCAACCACAACCCCAACCCTAATTCGGTTTGGCAAGGGAGACTACTTCCTTGTCGTCTCCACCCTCGGCCATGGCTTTCGCCATGGCCAAGCTCCCTATCATCACAAAATGGGCCTCAACACTTCAACAACAACCAACAGCTACATAAACAATAAGAGCAAGCTCACCTCGGCGACTCGACCACACGATCTCCCCGAGCTCCCCTCCGTTCTCTCCTTCTTTTCTCCCTCTCTTCCTTGTCGTCTCGGTTCTCCCTCTGCTCTCTTTCATTTCGATTTTAAGGAAGAACGAGGCGGTTGACTTGGGGGAAAAGACTAAAATGCCCCCAAGCCTATCTCCTTTCCTTTTTACACCAATTACCCCTAATGGTAATTTCACATTTTTCTAATTTTTATTATATATATTTATATATTCTAATTTCTATATATATATATATATATTTCTCGATGTATTGCGCCTAAAATCTCGGTTGGCACGCCAGCGAGAACTCTCGGGCGTGCACACCATCGTACGTCCTATGCATGTCACTCGTGACCCCGCGTATCACTCTGCGCCTGACAATTTACTATTATTTCCTATTTTAATATATATTTATATATACCCATAATATATATAAATATATACCTATAATTACGTAATTTACGCCAATGAGCACACTCGGCGTCAACGCTATCCCGCGTCTCATATGTGTCTTTCTTGACCTACACATGGTATTAGGCATTCCCTCGTCAGTCTGATTATTCATTTATTCACATATACGTACTACTATACACCAAACAAACACAATACATCACACAATTCCACGCACACGTTAATCAAGACAAATAGAGTTTAACCACGAGCCTAACTCAAGTTAATTATTATTCATATACACTAATCACCTACTTAAAGTAACTGGTCGTTACAGTCTCCCCAATTTAGCAACAATTTCATTCTTAAAATTTAAGGATACATACAAGTCACCAATAATTTCAAAGAGTAATGGGGTTCATTATTCCATTACAATTCTCATTCCTTGTTTGTCTAGTATATGTAATTACACCATCATAATACTAGCACCAAGCTTATCTCAACTTTCATTCTTCTCTTTCAGTTTAATGAAATGTGAATTACACTATTCCATTAATTTCACTTAATCCGAATCTTTACAGTCCATTCATAGGTGAGATTCCCAAAAGATCCTATTAATCTTTTGATATCTCCAATAACCTATGATATTTTTCATGTTTTCTCTTTTTCTTAAGGATTGTTGTAGCTCAAGCATTGAAGAATCCACTTAGTATCAACAATATCGTGTCTCCTAACTCCGTTCATCCCATGACTGAACGACAAGGTTGACAATCATCATGTCTCCTACCTTTGTCCACCACAAAAGAACAACAAGGTCAACATATGTGCGCATCATGTCTCCTACCTCTGTCCACCACCAATGAACAACAAGGTCAACATGTGTGTGTCTCCTACCTCCATTCCACCCATTGGTGAATAGCAAGGTCAATTACACAACATTCTCATCATTTTCTTTTTCTATACTTGCTTGAACATTATAGATTTCGTCAATCTATACACTACAACTTTAAATTTTACCCTTTTATTATTCATTTCTTTTATTTTGTAATTATATATTATCTAGTCTACTCTATTTCCTTTGTGTAGTTCTTTATTACTTCATTCATTCTAGTACAATATCTTTCATTCTTATCTCTTACTCCTATGGTAGAATAAGAAAGAGCAAATTTCATTTTATAACCCTTCGGATACTAAGATCATTAGAGAACTCACACAGTTAAATTGATTCTTTCAGTGATTATCATGATGAGACATAAGCTCAATCATACCCATTGAATTAAGATTAATAACACAATCTCTCCGTCAACACGAAGGAAATATATTGTACCGAGATTGAGACTGGTTTTCATTTTATATCAATAACTTCTTCCCTCAATGGAAGCAAGTCTCGGATCTCTATCCGGAATATTTTTAATATCATATCATCTCACATCTCCCATATAATTTTTTTTTAATCCTTTCGAGCATAACATATGCCTTCACTGACAAGAATCGTGCAGACTAGATTCCCTCATCAACTATAATTCATTGTGCTGATGTCTATTTCACATTACAAAATTTATAATCATATTTCGTTTTTCTTATCAGGTATAGGCAAAAATTTACCTAACTCTTTAGGTTTCACTACTCAATATCACATACTGAATACGTCTCATATCTCTTTATAATCTTTCTATATATATCATCATCTCAACCCATTTATAATTCGTTCATATACCCAAATATGATATGACATTACATATATCAATAATATAAAGAGATTCCTGAGATATTCAGAATCATTATTATCTAACCTTCCTCCTGTATCAAATTTCTATTTCAGAATTTAATATGTCCAACACAATTTCCCTTAAAACATCAAAAATGGACACTACTCATTCATAATCAATCTCTAACACATTGAGTAGTTCCAATTAGATTTTTTAATCAATTCCATTATCCATTAATTCATTTATTTACTGAGTTCAGTCTCATTCTGAACTCTAAAGAAAAGACTGGCAATTATCAATTCCAACATTTTAATTGATGATATGCCTGCGCATGACTTCCCTTATTCATCAATTTTATCCATCTCTCTGATGAGATAATACTGAGAAATTCCTATTATAATTACATCTCTTGCCCCTTTCTTTCATTCAACTATTAACCATCGTCAATTACTTTATACGAGCGATTCCTTATAAAGAATATATCATTTTTTTCTCTGGTAACTCATTTCACCTCAAATTATCTTCACTCTGACAAAATTATTTTATTTTATTTTTTTCAATCTCTAATTATTTGAAACTTTCCTCAATTCACATTTCACCAGTTTCACTGGTTTTCAAAATTTTTCATCCATCATTTAGTGATTTCTCTAAGATATTCTAATCTTAAGAATAATTAAACAACATTCATACCCTTGTACATGATACAACTGTACTTCAAACCCTCAATGAATGAATAAACTTGTACGTTCTATCCAATCATTGAATTTATACTAATACTGAGATCATTATCCCTATCTTATCATTTTTCTAGTCTTTCCTCTAAGACTTATTCTTGCAATTCATTCAATCCATCATTATAAATGCATATTTTCAATTCTTCAGTATCAGTTGATGCCTTATAATAGTTTGGTTGTGGCGGCCCCAATTTCCACATTGGTTCGCCACGGGAGGCCACGCGGGCCCACAACTGTCTACGTCACCGCCAACTGTGTCCCACGCCCAATTATTTATTATTAATCAATTTTCGGTAACTTTAATGTTATGAGTTAACTTTTGTTCCTTTAATATCATCTAACCATAAATTACGCAGCGGAAGAATTACTATCAATATAAAGATTCAGCCTGAATTTCATGTATATTATGAGCAAAATGCCTAAGTGGAAACCATATCAACTGTACATCATATACATCTCATCTGATCCTCAAAATATCAAAATGTACAACCTGTCTCTCAAAGCCCAGAACCCAAAATAAAACGAGTAAACATAAACATACATACGAGAAGGGCTAGAGCTGTCAATCTATATAGTCCTCAAGCTTGCCCTTTCCCCGGCTCGTACTAGGATCTGCACTCAGCCATCACAAAAAGACAGATGACGAGTCCAGAGTGAGTAATCTCAAGGAAATTCACCAAGTAATTACAGAAGTAAGAGTACTGGAATTTAAAATACTATAATTTAAACATGCGGAACAAGAGAAACACAGACAACTGTAAAAAAAAAGACCATCGCATGCATAAACATAGTGATAAAACAAAGTACGTACTCATAAAAATCAAACCAAGTCATACTTCGGGTTTTTCCCCAGGCACAGCCCGTAAACACACTAATGGGTTAGCCCTGGACCCTCTAGGTGGTCGGCGTAGACCCACGACGAACCCACACAAGTCTACCATACCCGGGTAGCCTATTCACCGGCGTATGCCTAGACAAGTGCTATGACTTAGTGAACTCTATGGCCGTAACGAATAAGCACCAGGTGGGGAGTGATCTCAACACCGTAAAGACACCAAGTAGGAGTAACTCCACTACCGTAAAGTCACCAGGTGAGAGTACTCAACCACCGTAAAACAATAATGGAATGGAGTAAAGAATAAATAGAACTAAATTCAAATAAGTCAAACGGTAAATACTTAAAGTGAAGTTCAATTGGGATACTACACACCTCAATTCGCACTCCTCGTTCAATTGGGATACTACACACCTCAATTCGCACTCCCCGATAATACTCCCAGTCTGATTTCTGACTAAACCCCGGCTCCAACTACTATTCCGAGACTCCTAGAATTCATTTATGAGGGTAAATTATCAATTAATGGGTTCTTAATGTTAGTTTGACTCATTTTCTCATTTTCCAATTTTTGAGAGTCCAGTGAACAATTAGCGCGCTAATGAGATCAATTAGCGCGCTAATTAATCTCAATCACTGTTCATCATCTTCATCACTCAGCGTGATTAGCGCGCTAATTTCTCCAATTAGCGCGCTAATTGCTCGCTGTCCAGAAAATTTCCAAATTACAAGTTTGAACTCCAAACCCATAAATTAAATTTCCATGTTTTCATAAAACACCAATGACCTTAATTGCACCATTTAAACACGAATTACCATAATCAAACCCCAAAATCCACAAATCATGAAAATCACATTTTCAAAACCCATTTTGGAAAATCCTCCAACTTCTCTCAAATTTAATCAAATATATAACCCATATCATATCATTCTCATAAACACTAAATTTCCATAAATATGATGTTTAGTCCCTCCAAGAAATTCGAATTTACAAATTCAAACCCACATCAAAAATTTCAGAAAAATGCAAGTTTGATGTGTCCATACCTTTGATCTTGTTGTAGGATACCCAAAACCACCCTCTTCACACCTTAATGGTTGTTCTTCCTCCTCTTCTTCTCCTCCAACGATTCTCTCTTCTTCTCTTTCAATCTCTCAAAACCACAATCTCTTCACATGTTTGATCGGTTAACATATATATATACTTGACATTTGATCAAGTGTGTGTACAAATCTCGAGAATTATCCAAGGGCTGCTGATCACCCTGTGTCACTCCAACTCACATACCCTATCTTGACACTTCACACCTCGAATCTCTCCATTGTGCATCTCGAGAATCATCCAACTGTTATTGTTTTATTCAGCTCAACTATAGGACTTATTGATTTCCAATTGATTTAGCATATATCAATTATTTAACCTATTCAATAAATTCTCAAAATTTATGGATAAACTCACCTTAGTTTCCCCGACTACCCGGCACCTCGTGCCTCGTGTCCCGTGTCCGCACGCACCCCGAGGTCATTCCTCACTCGTCAATAAACTACATTAACATACATATTGTAATGAAATTTACTAATTTGTACATTTTCATCACAATTTACCACAGCAAGCATACAAAACGGACTGTATACCTAGTTCGAGTGCGCTCCAGCCTCGCTGTGGAACCCTCGACCGTCCTCGCTGGCATCCACATCTGCAATGACGTCATAATTAACAACAATTTTAATTCGGGCCGTTACAATTCTTCCCAACTAAATTGAAATTTCGTCCCGAAATTTAAGTCCTTACTAACACTCACCAGTAAATAACTGAGGATATCTCTGTCTCATAGTCCATTCGAGCTCCCAGGTGAGTTCCTCAGTCCCGTGATGCTGCCATCGTACCAACACCTTCGGAATCTCCCTGTTCCTCAAAATTTGAACTCTACGATCCATGATTTCCACAGGTTGCTCTTCATATGAAACATCAGGACGTACCTCAATCTGTCTAATATCCACCATAGGTCTCGGTCCTGACCTAGCTAACCTCAACATAGACACGTGAAACACTGGATGAACTCCTGCTAACTCTGCTGGCAACTCCAATCTATATGCTACTGTTCCAATACGTGCTATAACTCTGAACGGTCCAATATATCTCGGTGCTAGTTTCCCTTTGATCCCAAACCTCTGATGACCTTTCTAGGGCGAAACTTTCAAATATACCAAGTCATCCACATTATAACTCAAACCCTCAAGATACCTATCAGCATACTTCTTTTGCCTATCTTGAGCTGCTTGCAATCTCAACCTAATTTGCCGAATTTTCTCGGTATGATCAGCAACAACTTCAGGTCCAATCACTGCCACATCCTCGGGTCCTGCCCAACAAGCTGGTGATCTGCAAGGTCTACCATACAAGGCTTCAAATGGTGGCATACCAATACTCGCCTGATAGCTGTTGTTGTACGCGAACTCGCACAACTGCAAATACTCTTCCCAAGCACCTCCAAACTACAAAATGCATGCTCTAAGCATGTCCTCCAATATCCGTATCAATCTCTCTGACTGACCATCTGTCTGAGGATGATAAGCCGTACTGAACTGCAGTCTCGTTCCAAACTGCTCCTGCATGCTTTCCCACAGCTTCGAAGTCAACCTGGGATCTCTGTCAGACACAATAGATATCGGTACCCCATGTAGCCTAACGATCTCTCGCTAAAAAATAATGCTCAACTGAGGAAACGAATACTTCATCGATATAGGGATGAAGTGCGCAGATTTCGTCAATCTATCAATCACAACCCACATGGCATCATGACGTCTCGCAGTCTGTGGCAACCCGCTCACAAAATCCATCATAACATGTTCCCATTTCCACTGTGGAATCGGTAGTGGCTGTAACAATCCAGCTGGTCTCCTGTGCTCGGCTTTAACCTGCTGACAAATATGACAAGCTCTCACATATGCACCCACATCGCCCGTCATCCCAGGCCACCAAAATAAACGTCGCAAATCATGATACATCTTGGTCCCGCCAGATGAATCGTATATCGCGAACGGTGTGCATCCTCAAGAATACTATCACGTAGTTCTGCACCTCGGTATCCACAACCTGCCCCACGTGTCTCAAGCACCGGTCCGTACCACTGACCAATCTGTGCAACCCAGATCTGAGCCGACAGGCAATTGAAGCGAGCAAAATGTCCGTCGACCCTTTTTTCCACTCAAATACCCTATCTAACGACACAACAGAACACGCATCGGCAACAGATATGAACATCAAGCAAAAGCATCGACAAACACAACACCGTCGCATCCTCCAAAGCCAATCCATGCTCATGTGTCATCTCGCCGCAAAGACAGATCGACTCTCTACACCACTCCGGCTCAATGCATCAAGAACTACATTCGCCTTCCCAGGATGGTACTCAATCGCGAAATCGTAGTCTTTCGAACTCGAGCCACCGTCTTTGCCGCATATTCGGATCCTTCGAGTGAACAGATACCTCAAACTCGATGATCGATGAATAACATAAACCGCTCCCCATA
Organism: Stephania japonica; assembly: GCA_039657345.1. Taxonomy (NCBI): domain Eukaryota; kingdom Viridiplantae; phylum Streptophyta; class Magnoliopsida; order Ranunculales; family Menispermaceae; genus Stephania; species Stephania japonica. The sequence continues at coordinate 41,843,708 of CM077560.1, read as the reverse complement.
AAGATAATGTCGCCAAGCCTTGAGCGCAAACACAACTCAAGCTAGCTCTAAATAATGTACCGGATAATTCTCCTCGTGGGGTCTCAATCGCCTCGATAAATATGCAATGGATGTCCAAAAAGCGCACTTGCTAAACTTAGCGTATAATCTATGCTCCCTCAATGTCATCAAAACATCTCGGGTCTCTCGTGCTCCTCACGAGTCTTACTTGTATATCAAGATATCATCGATGAATACAATCACATAACGATCCAAAAATGGCTCGGCCCCAATTTCCCCATGCAATTGAGCCTAGTCATCTCGGCTCACCTTTCAACTTAATCAATTTAGTACTTTATGAAAGAGTTATTGCAATATTACACATGGAAGACTAAACATTATATAACAAAGGGGAAATAACTCAATCAAAGGGAAATTAGGAATTCTATAAGTGTGGAAAACCCCGGGTATTCATGCACAATTTGATAGGTAATTATACATGATACCAATCTCATCAAAATACCAAGTTCAATAATCCCAAAGCATGTATATATAAAAACGATATACATAAAAGCAACACATAAAGAAACCTACAAAATAGTCTCCAAATCCATCATTAATCTTCACAATAGATCACCTAGGCAGGGGTCCTTTACCCTTCTTTGTTCTCCGCCTATCTATCTGCACCCACCGTCACAAACTAGACGGTGAGTAAGCTGAATAAAATCGAATGTAATGCCAAGAAGAAAATAAACATAATTCATGATAATTCAAATAAAGTAGTCTAAATATCATGCGGTATAAAAAGACAGAATTTAAATAGACAAGATGCATGATAAACAGACTAATAGATATCAATCGAAAGTCAAGTGTGTTCCAAGGAATCAAAAGAGGCTCATAAGTGGTCTAGTCCATAGCATAACGGCGAAGACCTCGCGAGGTCTTCCCAGGCATCGACTCAAACGAAAGCACAAATATGATCGACAAGGGGACTCGAACCCCGGTACTCGGTGTCACACGATCACTAAGGGTGGTCACACACTCGTGGCCACGAGTGCCCACGTTTTATCCCTCTAGTGCGGGTCCTAGTACTTTTCGGACAAAACACTTACGCCGGAATCACACAACAAGAAATGGAATGGAATACCAATAATAGTGAATAACAAGACCGAATAAATGATAATGAATCACATGGCATTTTCTTACTTGGCTTACAAACATACAAATGCTTTTTAAGGCAAATGTACTTACCGAACTATCGCGACCGTGTGAAAACTCCGAGATCCTAACGCGTCTTCCGAAACTTCCCGATTGCACGATAAGGTTTAAATCCCGAATGTTCTTTTAAGGTTAGTATTTTGTTTTAGGATGTTTCTCACATGTCTAGTTCAAATATTTTTTAATTAAGTGACTTAACCATTGTGGATCAATCCATCTCTATGGTTATTGTCCTTTTTACAAAATATATCCATCTTTAGGCTCTTGTTAGGTCCATTTATCAAGTCTATACTCACATAAGTAATCTCTTTGTGTGGACCCTTTTTGGGTTTAAATCCATAAGTCCATTTTCATATTTTATGTCTTTGTCTTGGGCCTCAAGTTATACATATTTTTATTGGGCCTTAACACCACCCATTTACACATCATTTGTATTTGTTATGGGCTTTATATATACAAGATGTGTGTTGGCCCTTAATGGTTCTTATTGGGCTTTAATATAAAACCACAATTTGTATTCAGAATATCCATACACTTTCCTTGTTTTAATTATTCACACACACCCACATGTATGCACATGCACACACACACCACGTCACACACACACACACACACATACGCACATACGCACACACCCCACACCCCAGCCAAACTGTGCACACCATAGCCTATTCACACACTCCAAAAACAATGAGAAAAAAACGTGAGAAAGAGTGGGAGAGAGAGAGAGAGAGAAAAGTGTTCGTGAGGTGAGAAAAAAAAATAAAAAATAAAAAATAAAAAATAAAAAAAAATAAAAGTGTTGTTTACAAGATTCGATCCTTGGTCACATGTTTCATTAACGTCCTTCACTACCAACTACACCAACAAGCCAATTTTATTTTATTTTTTTATATTTTTTTTATATGATACACCCCACCATTCACATATACCACAGTTTCAACAACAAACTAACAACAGTGAGATGAAAGAGAGAATACGAGAGATCAGAGAGACCGTGAGGTGAGAGTGGTTACCTTCGGCTAGGGTGGCTTTCCCGGGGATTATTTAACTCGTCGGCGAGAAGAGGAGGGTGGCGGTGTTGGTGAGAGGCCGAGTGAAGAGAGGAGATCAAGATGAAGAGATGGAGAGGGAAGGGTTGGTGGCGGTGATGATTGGAGAAGAAAATGATTACTAGGGTTTCTTTCCATCATTTTGTATATATATACAATATAAAGGTTAATTGACCATTTTGCCCTTGAGTTTAAACTTACCCAACCCTTGACACTACCCTTATGAGTCATTTTACTTTTCTATTTATTTCTCTTTATTGCACATTAAAGTGTGTAACCATTCTATTTATTTCTCTTTATTACACATTAAAGTGTGTAACCATTCTATTTATTTCTCTTTATTACACATTAAAGTGTGTGTGTGTTGTCACTTGCATAACTCTCCACCTCAACACACCCACATCTCGAGGTCAATCTCATGGTTCCTCACCATTGAACTGTGTCAATTTAACAAATCCAATTCCATAGACCATATGTTGCGTAATTAACTAACTCTCGCGTTCAAACGACATTCCTCGGTCCATTTTTCCTTGTTCCGACTCTCGTAATTCGCGTAGTCTCGCCTTGTCTCGCCAACTAATTAATTAAATAAATTAAAAATTCATTTATTTGTATGTTTTACTGTTTTTCTCCCCCGTTTAACTAGTCGAAACCTCACTCAATTAAATACCTCCCGAACGGCTCGAGACCCGAAACATACTAAAATACTAATACATACAATCAAAGAATCATAAAATCACTTCGGTGTCGACTCCCGAAGTTCGAAATACTGTCCAATATTCACGTAGCCGGGTCATAATTTCTGACAAGTGCAACACAAATCAGTTAAAAATTTGGGGTTGTTACAGTCTCCCCCACTTATTAGAATTTCGTCCTCGAAATTAATCTAATAAGTAAACTAGATTAGCAACTCTTCGCAACTCCTAACGAGTCCGATAAAAACTTAAAGTGAGTCATTTCTTGACTCCAAACTATTCGTGACCCTTTAGTGGAGAGAACTTCAGGTATTCATAATCTCTTCGAATCATACTGAAGCTCATTGTGATACTCGACAAGTATTTCTTCTGCCACTCCTGGGCACTCTTAAATCTCGAGCAATCTATCCACAACTACCCGGATGCTATCGTAACCACGAGGAGATCGGGGCAACCACTAACGAAATCCATATCAATATGTTCCCACTTCCATCAAGGAATGGGTGGGGCTGCATAGTCCTCCAGTCGTCGATGCCCAGCCTTTTTACGCGCCGGCATGTCACATGCTCGAACAATTCCGACACCTCGGAACATCATTCCTGGTCACCAAAATAATGTCGCATATCGGCGCAAGACATCTTAGGTCGACCCGGATACACAACCGAATCGAAACGATAAATCTCCCGAAGTAACTCTTCACAAGCATCGGACCCCCAATGGAATCCCCACGCCCGCGATACCTCTAACATGAGTCGTCGACCGACTCGTCTCGGGCAATATGAATTATCCACCATCTCATTGCACCGCCGGTATGACGCATCGCCTTGTCCCTCACGCATAATGCCAAATGAGACGGTCCACAACATCGTTTGACCACGTATCTGGGTTCTGGTAGTCGTCGGCACGTCTGCTAATCTCATCAACTCGAATGCCTCACATAAACCACGCTCGTAGGTTCTTTAACATATAACTACCTCTGCATCCAATCCTTTGCACGCAACGCATCAGCAACAACGTTGATCTTCTCGTATCCACAAATCAACGCATATAATGTTTATATCTAGTTCGCACCTCTCCCAAACCGTGGGCTTACAGCCGCTTCATACAGCTTAGATCCTCTTTCTCGAACTGTGGACTACCTCAAAGTCACTTCAAACAGCTCGTTCATCATCGCTGAATTGCAAACCAATGCATAGTCACTTCAGACAGCTCAATAAGCTATAACCAATTGTGAACTCTCGCGAATGTCACTTCCAATAGCTCGACATCTGGTATTGAACTGCAGACTTGTACAAAGTCTCTTCGATTTTCATCTTTTCTCGCTTGGCCTCGCCACTTCGAACGACTTGATTTTATCTCGGGACCGTAGGTCCCAACCAATTCAAACAACCTAATTCAACTACGGTCTCTCTGAGGCGCTCCCGTTTCCCAAAATGTTAGGAATGCCACGACCTCGTCGCAAACATCGCCCACTACCACAACTCAAGCTTGGTGATCACGACGTAAGACGCTACGATCGCGACTCGTACGCCATACTCGTGAAAACCTCCCAACCTACTCGCGTCTCGACGCAAGTTTATCTATACCCGAGCGGTAAAATAGATTCGACAAAGTTGTAACCGTGGCCACCATGTACACTACGTGTCCATGCATCGTAAGATGAATCACAACCGATCTGGTCCCCTCTCTTTAGGTGTACTTGTGGCTAGTTTTGGCACCCATTGTGCCCAAACTTACCATCTCTTTCGGACTCTTATCTAAGTTAGGTCTATCTCATCCTAGACAACTCGCTAAGTTTAAATGGTAATACTCTAGCAAATATCAACCCTAACTCTGTCACATGACGTCCACATCACATTTAAACACCTAAAGTCTCATTACTCGGTTCAATGCATGTTATATGATAACCAGGAAATTTCTTTATACCTCCGATAACATCACGAACCACTATCGGCTATTGTTCATTCGCCACGTGCACATCCTCGCACAAATCGGTACATCGTTTCTAAAAATGTCCAGTGTCCATGTCCGCACCGGTAACACAACTTCCGCTTTCGAGAACCACTATCATCGTTCAAATTTCTCGTTCGTTTCCCATCATGTTTCCCACGATCGGCGCTCTAATTACAACTCGGGTCGATCAGGTTCAATCTTTCGTGACTCTTCAAGAACAACTCTGCTACGGTCACGTCGGTACCTCATAGAAATGACAGTGTCGTGCCTCTTGAACTCTCGCCATTGCTCGAATAATGGTTAATGTCATACACTTTGCCGTGATGACATCGATGCATTGAAGTGGTGGAAGGAACAAACCCCGATGTGTTTGCGCTTGAGTAATAGTTACTCTATTATTGCCAAAATCGACGCCTCTTATCGCCAAAATCTCTTCCAACTATCGCTCTTGAGATGCGACTCTCTGCGTCAAAAGTCTGAAACTCGTCGATGCTAACAAATCGAGTACTCGACGTCCCACTCGTCGTCACTAGGACCCTTCTGATCCGCCATCGCCATCTCATAACGAAAGCGTATTTCCGGATCAGTGGATAGTTACCGATACCATATAATACACACAACAATCGTAATATGTATAAACATCACATCCGACTTATCCCACTCCCCAACTAGGATTCTAAGTCAAGATCATAGGGTTTCCACTCTAAGTTCAACCGTTCCTAACTTCCGCTGGTTTAAATGGCTTGTGTTTTATGAATTTGAATCAAGAGTCAAGTCTATGTAACCTTGTGCTCTTATACCAACTGTGACGTTGGTATCACAATTTTTTAGAAAACTCTAAACTCTGTCCCTAAGATTCTAAAGCCTATGCTCTAATACCAACTGTGACGTTGGTATCACAATTTTTAGATAGCTATATACCATGTCCCTAGGATCCTAAAGCCTAGGCTCTGATACCAACTGTGACGGCCCCAATTTCCCCATGCAATTGGTTACGCCCGGCCTAGACCCGTACAAGCCCCGAGTCATCACTCACGACTTTGACGAAGAGCCTAGTCAGCCTTCAACTTAATCAATTTAGTACTTTATGAAAGAGTTATTGCAATATTACACAATGGAAGACTAAACATTATATAACAAGGGGAAATAACTCAATCAAAGGGAAATTAGGAATTCTATAAGTGTGGAAAACCCCGGTATTCATGCACAATTTGATAAGTAATTATACATGATACCAATCTCATCAAAATACCAAGTTCAATAATCCCAAAGCATGTATATATAAAAACGATATACATAAAAGCAACACATAAAGAAACCTACAAAATAGTCTCCAAATCCAGTCGCTAAGCTTCTCAATAGATCACCTAGGCGGGGGTCCTTGCCCTTGCTTTGTTCTCATCTATCTGCACCCACCGTCACAAACTAGACGGTGAGTAACTGAATAAAATCGAATGTAATGCCGAAGAAGATAACAACATAATTCATGATAATTCAAATAAAGTAGTCTAAATATCATGCGGTAATAAAATGACAGAATTTAAATAGACAAGATGCATGATAAACAGACTAATAGATATCAATCGAAAGTCAAGTGTGTTCCAAGGAATCAAAAGAGGCTCATAAGTGGTCTAGTCCATAGCATAACTAACGGCGAAGACCTCGCGAGGTCTTCCCGGCATCGACTCAAACGAAAGCACAACTATGATCGACAAGTAAGGACTCGAACCCCGGTACTCGGTGTCACACGATCACTAAGGGTGGTCACACACTCGTGGCCACGAGTGCCCACGTTTTATCCCTCTAGTGCAGGGTCCTAGTACTTTTCGGACAAAACACTTACGCCGGAATCACACAACAAGAAATGGAATGGAATACCAATAATAGTGAATAACAAGACCGAATAAATGATAATGAATCACATGGCATTTTCTTCTTGGCTTACAAACATACAAATGCTTTTTAAGGCAAATGTACTTACTCGAACTATCGCGACCCGTGTGAAAACTCCGAGATCCTAACGCGTCTTCCGAAACTTCCCGATTGCCTGATAAGGTTTAAATCCCGAATGTTCTTTTAAGGTTAGTATTTTGTTTTAGGATGTTTCTCACATGTCTAGTTCAAATATTTTTTAATTAAGTGACTTAACCATTGTGGATCAATCCATCTCTATGGTTATTGTCCTTTTTACAAAATATATCCATCTTTAGGCTCTTGTTAGGTCCATTTATCAAGTCTATACTCACATAAGTAATCTCTTTGTGTGGACCCTTTTTGGGTTTAAATCCATAAGTCCATTTTCATATTTTATGTCTTTGTCTTGGGCCTCAAGTTATACATATTTTTATTGGGCCTTAACACCACCCATTTACACATCATTTGTATTTGTTATGGGCTTTATATATACAAGATGTGTGTTGGCCCTTAATGGTTCTTATTGGGCTTTAATATAAAACCACAATTTGTATTCGAATATCCATACACTTTCCTTGTTTTAATTATTCACACACACCCACATGTATGCACATGCACACACACACCACGTCACACACACACACACACACATACGCACATACGCACACACCCCACACCCCACCAAATCCGTGCACACCATAGCCTATTCACACACTCCAAAAACAATGAGAAAAAAACGTGAGAAAGAGTGGGAGAGAGAGAGAGAGAGAAAAAGTGTTCGTGAGGTGAGAAAAAAAAATAAAAAATAAAAAAAAAAAAAATAAAAAAAAAAAAAGTGTTGTTTACAAGATTCGATCCTTGGTCACATGTTTCATTAACGTCCTTCACTACCAACTACACCAACAAGCCAATTTTATTTTATTTTTTTATATTTTTTTTTATATGATACACCCCACCATTCACATATACCACAGCTTTCAACAACAAACTAACAACAAGTGAGATGAAAGAGAGAATACGAGAGATCGGAGAGACCGTGAGGTGAGAGTGGTTACCTTCGGCTAGGGTGGCTTTCCGGGGATTATTTAACTCGTCGGCGAGAAGAGGAGGGTGGCGGTGTTGGTGAGAGGCCGAGTGAAGAGAGGAGATCAAGATGAAGAGATGGAGAGGGAAGGGTTGGTGGCGGTGATGATTGGAGAAGAAAATGATTACTAGGGTTTCTTTCCATCATTTTGTATATATATACAATATAAAGGTTAATTGACCATTTTGCCCTTGAGTTTAAACTTACCCAACCCTTGGACATGCTACCCTTATGAGTCATTTTACTTTTCTATTTATTTCTCTTTATTGCACATTAAAGTGTGTAACCATTCTATTTATTTCTCTTTATTACACATTAAAGTGTGTAACCATTCTATTTATTTCTCTTTATTACACATTAAAGTGTGTGTGTGTTGTCACTTGCATAACTCTCCACCTCAACACACCCACATCTCGAGGTCAATCTCATGGTTCCTCACCATTGAACTGTGTCAATTTAACAAATCCAATTCCATAGACCATATGTTGCGTAATTAACTAACTCTCGCGTTCAAACGACATTCCTCGGTCCATTTTTCCTTGTTCCGACTCTCGTAATTCGCGTAGTCTCGCCTTGTCTCGCCAACTAATTAATTAAATAAATTAAAAATTCATTTATTTGTATGTTTTACTTGTTTTTCTCCCCCGTTTAACTAGTCGAAACCTCACTCAATTAAATACCTCCCGAACGGCTCGAGACCCGAAACATACTAAAATACTAATACATACAATCAAAGAATCATAAAATCACTTCGGTGTCGACTCCCGAAGTTCGAAATACTGTCCAATATTCACGTAGCCGGTCATAATTTCTGACAAGTGCAACACAAATCAGTTAAAAATTTGGGGTTGTTACAGTAGTACTCGATGCATCAAATCCATAAAGATAGCCGGCGCATTAGTCACCCCAAATGGCATGACTGTGAACTCGAACAATCCATAGCGCGTGCTAAACGCCGTCTTCTCGATATCACTCTCCCGAATCCTCAATCGATGATATCCGATCGTAAATCAATCTCGAGAAAAACTTAGTACCCGCTTGACCGATCGAATAGATCATCAATCCTAGGAAGTGGGTAACGATTCCGAATCGTCACTTGATTCAGCTTCCTGTAATCTACGCACATCCTCAAAGAACCATCCTTTTTCTTAACAAATAGCACTGGTGCGCCCCAAGGAGACATACTGGGATGAATAAAACCCTTCTGCAACAACTCCTCTAATTGGGATCTCAACTTTCCCCTCAAGCTCCGACGCGACATCATCTCGTACGGCGGCTATATCGAGCTACGCGTCCCCGGAATCAACTCAATGATGAACTCAACTGCTCTAGGAGGTGGTAAACCTGGTAAATCGTCTGGAAACACCTCAGGAAACTCACACACTACTGGGACATCCTCTAATCTAATCTCTGGTCTCAGGTCGGGCTCAACCACCGTCCTAAACACCTCCATCTCCTGTGTCGTAGCTAATCGACCTCTGGTAATTGGTAAGTTTGACGCCGTCCCAACAAAAGTAAATACTGGAATGCCCTCAATATCAAATACTATCATCTTGCCAAAACAGTCGATATGTGCGCGATAGGTTGCTAACCAATCCATACCCAATAAGACATCAAACTCTAAATACTCTAGCATACGGAAATCACCGGGTAACTGATGTCCCTCAATCTCTACCACACAATTCTGGCATATCCGGTTAGGGTAAATCTTATCCCCAGCAGCCGTACTGAGGACAAGATGTGGGTCTAAAGTCTCAACCTGTAATCCTAACTGTCCGACCCTACGTCCCGATATAAATGACAAGGTACTGTCGGAGTCAAATAATACATGCATAGAAACATCGCATATAGATAACATACCCTCGACGAGCTGATGAGTCGCATCACGCTCTGGCTGTACGACAGTAGGTGTAGCAGCTGCATGAGCCCTCTCCCTAACTGGCTCAATCTGTGGTCGTGAAGATGAAGCTGATATCGGGCAATCTCTCTGTATATGTCCGACCTGATGACATCTGAAACATCGTCGTGTATCTCGCCAATCTGACTGTGATACTATGTGTACCTGAGCTCTGTCACGACCCCGACCTCTCTGTCCTCTACCACGACCTCCTCCATCTCGCACACGTTGTCGTGGCTGCTCAAATGGTGCAAAAGCAAACGTACACTACCCGCCTCTCATCTCCTTTCGTCGCTCGAAACGCCTATCTCGTCGACCCCGATCATGTCTCTGTCTGTCTAACCGATCTCTCGCCTCTCTTCGCCTCGATCGGGCCGAGAACTCGTCTAGACCCGTCTCCAAGCTCACCCCGGTGTCGTAGATATGTCTCGCGAGCTAATGCTCTATCATAAACAATCTGTAGCGTCTCCGCACCAGTCGCGACTATCACCCCACCAATCCTCTCATCTAGACCCCTGATGAAATAATAAATCTGAAGTCTCTCCGTGTTTGCCACATCCATGGCATACATCATAAGGTATCTGAACCGATCCATGTACTGGGACACTGTCATGGTTCCCTGTCGCAATGACAAACCGCTCTCTCAGCCTCAACTGCACCTCAGTGGGAATGTACTCATCGAGAAATAACTGTCGAAACTCTGCCCACGTCGATGGTGTAGAATGTGTGTCGGTGTAAGTAGTCCACCATACCGCTGCCTGACCTCTCAAACAATACCCTGAGATACGCGCACAGTGCGGGGTCTCGCTCGGGTACCTCTAACAATTGGTGTAGTCGTCGATGTGTCATCAACCACCGGCCGGCAACCTCAGGATCACTGACTCCAGTGAAGTAAGTGGGATTGAATCTCATAAAATCTTTCACCATCTTCGCTGCCTCAGACATCCTACTTCGCGGTTGAAACCCCTACACGCCGCTCTGTAGTAGTAGTGGTGTCACCTCCATAATCTCACCAAGGCGTCACAATAGGCTCACCCTCTCTATCACTGCCTCTATCCCGCCTCCCCGTATATCATCAATCGGTGCAATCACCGCCGTGTGGTAGGTGTAACTAGCTCAATGAGCAGGGTGCTACTCGTTGGTACTCGTGAACTCCGTATATACTCCATCGCCTCGCCATCCGAGTCTCTTGTAATAGCTGCGATCGATCACTCTCTCATACCATGGCTCGCAAATCGCCCACCTCTCTACTAATATGATCACTGTCTCTCCAACCTCCTGCTGTGTAGTAGGCGAGGTAGTAGGAGTCTGCTCTTCCATAGTGGTCTGCATCGATTTGCATATCCGAATGAGTTCCCAATATACGCATATAATACGTAGTACACAATCAAAACAAACACGTATATATAATTTCCTGAATCTACCCATCTCGCATCACTTCCCAACTAAGTCTTTAATCATTCACTTGTGGTTTCCACATCTAAGTTTTATTCATTAAGTTTATGCTCTCATTCAATCTCCAATTCCCAAAGTTTGACCTCTCTCTGTTACTAAAGTGTAGCGGTATCAGAGTTATCAACAAACCCACAATTCATTCCCTAGGTTCCTCCATCCTAAATTCCTCAAACCCTAGCTCTGATACCAAAATGTGACGGCCCCAATTTCCACATTGGTTCGCCACGGGAGGCCACGCGGGCCCACAACTGTCTACGTCACCGCCAGCTGTGTCCCACGCCCAATTATCTATTATTAATCAATTTCCGGTTAACTTTAATGTTATGAGTTAACTTTTGTTCCTTTAATATCATCTAACCATAAATTACGCAAATGGAAGAATTACTATCAATATAAAGATTCAAATTTCAATTTCATGTATATTATGAGCAAAATGCCTAAGTGGAAACCATATCAACTGTACATCATATACATCTCATCTGATCCTCAAAATATCAAAATGTACAACCTGTCTCTCAAAGCCCAGAACCCAAAATAAAACGAGTAAACATAAACATACGTACGAGAAGGGCTAGAGCTATCAATCTATATAGTCCTCAAGCTTGCTCTTTCCCCGGCTCGAACTAGGATCTGCACTCAGCCATCACAAAAAGACAGATGACGAGTCCAGAGTGAGTAATCTCAAGGAAATTCACCAAGTAATTACAGAAGTAAGAGTACTGGAATTTAAAATACTATAATTTAAACATGCGGAACAAGAGAAACACAGACAACTGTAAAAAAAAAGACCATCGCATGCATAAACATAGTGATAAAACAAAGTACGTACTCATAAAAATCAAACCAAGTCATACTTCGGGTTTTTCCCCAGGCACAGCCCGTAAACACACCAATGGGTTAGCCCTGGACCTCTAGGTGGTCGGCGTAGACCCACGACGCACCCACACAAGTCTACCATACCCGGGTAGCCTATTCACCGGCGTATGCCTAGACAAGTGCTATGACTTAGTGGACTCTATGGCCGTAACGAATAAGCACCAAGTGGGGAGTGATCTCAACACCGTAAAGACACCAGGTAGGAGTAACTCCACTACCGTAAAGTCACCAGGTGAGAGTACTCAACCACCGTAAAGCAATAATGGAATGGAGTAAAGAATAAATAGAACTGAATTCAAATAAGTCAAACGGTAAATACTTAAAGTGAAGTTCAATTGGGATACTACACATCTCAATTCGCACTCCTCGTTCTACAATTCAAAACCCCACAAATACCTCCAAATCCCCGATAATACTCCCATCGATTTCGACTAAACCCCGGCTCCAACTACTATTCCGAGACTCCTGGAATTCATTTATGAAGGTTAATTATCAATTAATGGGTTCTTAATGTTAGTTTGACTCATTTTCTCATTTTCCAATTTTTGAGAGTCCAGTGAACAATTAGCGCGCTAATGAGATCAATTAGCGCGCTAATTAATCTCAATCACTGTTCATCATCTTCTTCACTCAACGTGATTAGCGCGCTAATTTCTCCAATTAGCGCGCTAATTGCTCGCTGTCCAGAAAATTTCCAAATTACAAGTTTGAACTCCAAACCCATAAATTAAATTTCCATGTTTCCATAAAACACCAATGACCTTAATTGCACCATTTAAACACGAATTACCATAATCAAACCCCAAAATCCACAAATCATGGAAATCACATTTTCAAAACCCATTTTGGAAAATCCTCCAACTTCTCCCAAATTTGATCAAATATATAACCCATATCATATCATTCTCATAAACACTAAATTTCCATAAATACGATGTTTAGTCTCTCCAAGAAATTCGAATTTACAAATTCAAACCCACATCAAAAATTTCAGAAAAATGCAAGTTTGATGTGTCTATACCTTTGATCTTGTTGTAGGATACCTAAAACCACCCTCTTCACACCTTAATGGTTGTTCTTCCTTCTCTTCTTCTCCTCCAACGATTCTCTCTTCTTCTCTTTCAATCTCTCAAAACCACAATCTCTTCACATGTTTGATCGGTCAACATATATATATATACTTGACATTTGATCAAGTGTGTGTACAAATCTCGAGAATTATCCAAGGGCTGCTAATCACCCTGTGTCACTCCAACTCACATACCCTATCTTGACACTCCACACCTCGAATCTCTCCATTGTGCATCTCGAGAATCATCCAACTGTTATTGTTTTATTTAGCTCAACTATAGGACTTATTGATTTCCAATTGATTTAGCATATATCAATTATCTACCCTATTCAATAAATTCTCAAAATTTATGGGAAACTCACCGTAGTTTCCCCGACTACCCGGCACCTCGTGCCTCGTGTCCCGTGTCCGCACGCACCCCGAGGTCATTCCTCACTCGTCAATAAACTACATTAACATACATATTGTAATGAAATTTACTAATTTGTACATTTTCATCACAATTTACCACAACAAGCAAACAAAATGGACTGTATACCTAGTTCGAGTGCGCTCCAGCCTCGCTGTGGAACCCTCGACCGTCCTCGCTGGCATCCACATCTGCAATGACGTCATAATTAACAACAATTTTAATTCGGGCCGTTACATTGGTACTCTTACCAACACCATTATTTCATATTAGTTTCTTTAAATTATATCAAATGTATTTACTACAATCCTTTGTTTCATTGTGTCAATAGACAACTACTTGGAGAATATATTGGATCACAACATAACTTTTCCATACTTCAAGTATAATTAAGCAACAATTATAGTTAACCTACCTTTCAATTTTTCCAAGGCATCATTTGTATCATGTACAACTCATCCTCATTTCATTATAGTGTTAATTGAATATTCAATACAACTATATCACAATTATCTGTATAAGTTGTTTGTATCCTTCAATCATTTTAAGTTTCACAACTTTTCTATCTTTGTGTTGAATATCGGACAACTCTTCAATTGTCTTAATCTCACTCAAATCTCTTGACTCATAATTTAAGATTCAACACATATCCTAGTGGTTTTCTGTTAAACTTAACTATTGCACGTACAACTTTTAATATATGCCAATTTATTGTCAGGTTCATATAACTCTGCAACGGTACTTTATGCTTTTGGTAACGTTTCAACTATTTTCACATTCATCATCATTATCAACTTAATGATGATCTTATCTCAATAGAGTTCAACAACTCTACATCCTTCTGTTATTAAACATAGCATGAGCTCTAGTGAATTTATATGGTCTACACCATAATTGTCTCATATTGTCAAGTTACGACTTGACTATATTTCTCAATTATGATCTTTACTCAATGACAACCAAATCTCAGTCAGCACTTGATAATGATTGGTTTCATTTCAGTTATCAACTTGAGTTGTTAATTCTGGGGAAATAATAATCATTCACTCATAATTTTTTATTCAAGTTAACTCATCACTTAAATTGAGTTCTCAGATTCATACAATTCTCACAATACCTCAAAGTAAAATATAATTGATCATTGGTTTGGGACATTAAGTAATTGATGAATTCTTAACTTAAGTTGTGATAAAACTCCAATCAATTCTACTAAACACATTACTTAAAACTTTAAATTCACAATCTTACATTCATCAAGCTGCTTTTCCATTACCGACTTACTACTTTTTACCCAAACCATCTGAATTTCAAATGATTACTCTATTTCTACGAATTATCATTCATAGAGTTTATACATTTCAACATTTCCTAATTTAGATCGTAATTAATATCAACCTCTTAATATACTGTTCACTTATTCATTTCCAGTTTGGTATATCATTCTCTAGATTCTTAATCCTTAACTTTATTGACAACTCATTCTCCCTAATTTAGACTGTACCAGTCCAACATTGATACACATCACTAGCTCACTGCTATATTTTTCTCAACTTACTCAGCCAATACACTATTTGTACATATCTGGTATATCCGATAACAAGATTATTAGGTTTGTAAATCTTTCTACCTCCATGCCGAGAAAATTCCTAAATGAGTTGATGTTAAACCAATATCCCTAACCTTAGCAGTCGTTAGGCTTACGTATTTGCAACTTACCCTTCACTTCCATTTTCGATTTACCATTACCCTAATAATGATTATAATTCATCAGACAAGATAGAGTTGACCAACAACCTGAATTTTTTCTAAATTCTTCAACTCTTATCTCTTGTTGTAGCTATTTATTTTTAGTATGACTTCATCATTTCCTTACCGCCTTTACATTGAGCTACACCTCAATTTAGTATCCTCACATTTCATTTCTCTATGTGTGATTACGTCACATCATCATTCCTTTCTCTTCATTACTCTATTAATGAGCGCAGTTACCCACAACAACACTAATAAGCCCTTTCTATTCCTTACTTTCAGTATATGCGGCTACCCCGCAACCATACTGATAAATTTCTTTCTCAATATTTCAATATAAACTAGCACTATATCTGAAATTTTATACTTCATAATCATTCATGAAGTATGAATAATTGGTAATTACCTAACCTCAACAAGGTTCTATCATCATTCATCACCATTTCCCTCATTGAATAACTTTTCATCCAACTCAACACTAGTACATTTTCTAATCAAAGTGACTCATCACCTTTAACTTTCATTGTCTATCATTTCATATTTCCTTCATCTTTTAATGTCACTTCATTTGACCTCTGTCTCTAAGTTCATGACCTATCGTTTCTTCTACACTGACTATTTCTCATCAGATAATATATGTGAGAATTAAGACCATTAGAGACTACTCAAAGAAAGAGTTATTTATAACTCATCTCTTTTCCATATCTATATCATTTGGGTTCAGGGTTCCACAAACCCTAACCCTCTATATATACATATTCTAATCTCATGAGAACTAGGTGGATACAAACCATCCTATTATCATTTCACTGTCTTCTTTTATCTCGTTATCCTTAAAGTCTAGGTTCCCAAGAACCATCATCATCAATTTCCTTTGACTTACCAATTCATAGATGTGAGATAAGACTTTCAGATGCATTCCTAGGCAAGACTGTACAGCTATATCTATCACATAGATATAATATCAACTCAAAAATGCATGTCTCAAGCTTTTATCTTTCATTACCCCTAAAACATCGATAAAAACCGTTTATTTAGTCCTAGATTATCCCTGGCTTGAGAACCAATCTCCAAGTCATTTGACCTAAATTTCCATTTCAATATACAGGTACAACTTTAGGCATTAATCCTTATGTATCAGAGTTATCACACCATTTGAACCAATTTGAAAGTGATAACCTCAGTCCCTGATATTAATCTATATCAGACTTATTGTAACGACTCGTGATTTATTAACGTTGTTATTTTAATTATTTCATATTAAGAGCCAGCTCGGACGACACGTGGACGCCGCGGATAGGCTAGGCATGACCCGCACCTAGGTATTAACTGTGTATTTGTGTTTTCCTGAGTTCTCTGATGTATTAATATTATTATTATGTATTATTCATCACATGTGTGTATCTATATTTACTTGTCGGGCGAGTGTGAGCGCCGGGGTTCCGTTTTGTAGAATGCGTCAACGCGAGGGTTCGTTAGCTGTGAGGTCGGGCATTGGGGTTTGACTTGATTTAATCAATATATTATGACTAAGGTTGAGAATTGATTTAATGAGATTTAAATATAACTTTAGGCTAAAAATCAATTAGGAACACTAAGTGTGGAACCACCTCGGGAAGCGTGCCGAAAGCGGGGCACGGGGAGCTAGGTAGTCGGGAAGTTAATGTGACCATAGTTACCATTTTATGAAATTTATTTGAAGGTTTAGATAGTATATATAAGTGAAATCAATTGGAATTAATCAAGTCCTATAGTTGTAGCTAAACAAATCAGCACACCTAGGATGGTTCTCGAGATGCGTAACAAGGAGTTTCGAGACAGTTGGTATTTAGGATAAGGTGTACAGGAATTGGGTGACACCGGCTTGACAAGGACTGTCCGATTGGCCTCGAGATGCGTGTGCGCGTGAGATTAAGTAACAACTGTAAATAACAATCGATTGATCACACATGCAAAACGAAATCCGAAAATCAGATGATAGAACTGGAGATTTTGAGAAGAATTCGTGTGAGGGAGAGCTCAAGAAGGCATTCCACAACGAAATTCAGGTAATCTATTCACTCAAATCATTAAATTTCATGAAAAATATGGTTTTGGGTGAGTAGAAGAAAATTCAGATTTTCGAGGGAATTCATCACTGTTTTTGGTTGATTTATGGTTATCGAGGTTAGTTTTGAGGGATTATATCAATTCGAATCGAATTTGTGGCAAAAATAAGTGTTTTGGTAAATTTGAATTTTACAACATGCACACTTAGATTCTCTGTTTTGGGTGGAAATTCTTGTTTAATCGGTGTTTTGGAGAGGAAATTGATGTTGTTTAGAGTGTGTGGTTATTTGTATGATGAATTGAGGTATTGAGAACAAAAGAAACCAAGAATTCGTTTCTGTAAATGTTTGGGCAGCGTGCAATCAACGCGCTAGATGATGAACACTAGCGCGCTAATCACGCAGTGGAAGATGATAAACAGTGCCGAAGATCTATTAGCGCGCTAATCGATCTGACTAGCGTGCTAATACCCCCTGAACTTTAAATTAAAAATATGAAATTAAGCCTAACTGATTATAAATCTAATTAATTGACCAATAATACCCCGAAATTAGGTCTCAGGAGTCACGGGACAGTAGTTGGAGTTGGGGACTAGTCGAGGGTCGGACCGGGGGGTATTTTCAGGATTTTTTAGCACAGTTTGAAGTACATAAAATCCAACTAAACACCACTACTGCATTTACTTATTCTTATTTCATTTGAGCTGTAAATTATTGATAATCTACTAGTCCATTCTTACTGGGACGTTTGAGATTTCCCGTCTATGTATCTGGGGGTTGTGTAGTCGCTTGCTAGGTGTGTGGTTTAGGACACAGTCGTAGGGTCGATGGTATAGGCCACGACAGGGCTCTTGGTCCTCAGTACACATCTTGGATAGCTGGTTCACACCCATTTGTGTATCTTTGTGTTTATATTCATGCGACGAGCTTTGAGCATCTGTCTGCATTTCTCTTTATTTCCGCATGTTTATTTAATACTATTCATTGATTTCAATTTACATTCTTTAATTATGATGCACGGTGGTTTTCCTTGGGATTTTACTTACTGGGCTCGTCATCTGCCTTTTGTGGTAACTGAGCGCAGATCCTAGTACTAGCAAGGGTAAAGAGATTCTTGGCGATTACATCTGACTTACCTACGCCGAGGGCTGCTGGTACGTGTGCAGCTAGTTATACTTTGATATTTTGTATTATCTTTTGGGGTTGGGAGACTATATTTCACACCTGTACTTGTATATATAATTGTTTTAGTTGGTCGCCTATATGTACAGTACTGCCAAGATTTCCACTATAGGATAAATCAGTTAACTTATTATACTTATTTCGATAATATCAAGACTTCCGCTGTTATTAGTTATAAATGATAAATAGCTTATTGTTAAATTTAAAACCATATGTAAACTAACCAATAAATTGACAAGACACTCCAAGGTGTTAGATAAGTGAGGATTATGGGTGACGTGGCAGAGGCTTCAAGTGCTGAGGCAGGGAAGTAACTAACCATGGGGCGGCCTCAAAATTTGAGGCCGTCACACTTATTCCATTGACTTCTCAGTGGAATAATCAAGTCAAGCTTTACAAGCTAATTTCTTATATCAAACTATATCAAAACTGTCTTTTACTTCGAGACCAATAATAAACTCAAGTTTGTAAAACCTTGGCTCTGATACCAACTGTAACATCCCATAATTTCAATTAGAGAATATTCAGCCTAAAACCCTAATTAAGCCCCGGTAAACCAGATTAGACCTAATTAGAGCCAACAGCCTTACCACATTTCCTAATAACAACATGTATATCTTAATATTAATGAGAAACCATGAAAATAGCACAGCAGAAAATTTAAAACTTTTTCGATAAATCAAAGATATACAATACCGGCATGAACATCGGTATTGAGCTCTTATTCCCACCCTGATTATTACAAAATCATAAGCATTATAATATATATATATACAACTCGAACTCCATGCATTGTAGAGAAGATAATAAACCCCTGGTCTTCTCCTTTCCTGAGTTCCAAGTCTTATCGTACATCCATACCTGGAGATGTTAAGGTGGATAAGCTTCTACATGCTCAGTAAGTGACTCTCATACCAGCCATCAACTACCAATTAATATTCAAGAAATAATATATAACAACGTGCAACCAATGCATATTTAAAGGACCATATGAATCAATATAAACAATATATATAACAGATGCAAGTTCCTTGGTTCATTGCAATGTACCCGTGATTTGTATTTCCAATATCCGTATTTGCATTGAGTTGCTCTCTTACATTATCAAGAACTAGTCACTGGGCATCTAAGTAGTTCTTATCAATGTGCAACCAACTTTTAAAAACATAGAGTCGCACTCCCTCATCATCACTAAACCAATCACTGCTCGTTTGATTGGTTTATGATTGATGAGCCACCAACTCAATAGGAAAACATTGATCGAAATAATTCTCAAGTCACTGGGGGCGCGGTGATGGTTAGCAACTTCACCATAGTTCTAAACCCCAGGCTGATCCGTCCCGTCAAACCTCTTTCCAGATTCCATTTTCATTTAAAACATTTTTGTAAAATCAAAGTCAAATTACGGTACATTGCTCCATTCCCAGTCCAATACACTATATGCTCTAATAATACTATTTTACATTGCATAATTGATAAAAGTTACGAGTCCCACTTACCTATCATGAGCTTTCTATGTTTTATCGACTTGTACGGCTCCCCGAAGTCCTTAAACCTTTCTACATTGGTCCATTACCTAAAATAGACAAATTGTCATCAACTTAAGTCTCATACTTATTTACTAACATTCCTAAACTGGTCCCATTTGAATACGAAATCTCAGGACCTAATTTCTAACATATTTTGACGATTTCATGCTTTTCTCGGTATAAAGTCTCCTCTGACTTTCGAATTTCTCATTTCCATAGAATTTCCTCAATTTCTCTTTGTTCGGTCAAAATACTATTTTTCATATTTTTCCTATTTTTCTGAAATTTTTTTCAGAATTTATTTTTTTTATTTTTTATTTTTTATATTTAGTTGCCCCTGAACCGAGCCAAATCGGCCCGGTTCAGGGGTCATCCCCCTCCTCACGACATAACAAAGCTATTGCTCTATTTTTTGTTTTTTTTTCTTTGATTGGGGTTGGTTCCCAACCTCAACTACAATTCGGTTTGGCAAAGGAGACTACTCCCTTGCCGTCTTCACCTTCGGCCATGGCTTCCGCCATAGCCGAGCTCCCCATCATCACAACAATGGCCACAACACTTCAACAACAACCAACGATTACAAAAACAATAAGAGCAATGTAACGGCCCCATTTCCATTAGCCATTACGGCGTGCACCGCGGGTCCACAACTTTGCCAATTCACCATCCAGCTGCATCCCACGACCACTCATTACCCATTACCAATCAATTATTGCTAACTTAATGTCATTTTCCTAAATTATAGTTCAAGTTAGCTTATGGACTTGTTATTATCATTTAATCTCAAATTATGCAGCAGAAGTCTCAAATCATTAAATGATCCTAAATGTAACACGTTTAAATATCAATTAATCTAATGTGGAAACCATACCAAAATGTAGTTCATAAATATATATCAAGTGTGGTCCTCAAAATATCAAAATACATCTGCCAAGTCATATATAAGTCAAGACTATCTCTCAACCCCTAAAACCCAGCATAAAACAAATAAATATAAACAATCATACGAGTAGGGCAGTCTGCTGTCAATCATAAATAATCCTTAATCTTGCCCTTCTCGCTCTCGTACCAGTATCTGCAGTCAAGCCATCACAAAAGACAGATGACAAGTCTAGAGTGAGTAATCCCAAGGAAATTCACCAAGTAAATACATAAGTAAAGTTACTAGAATCAAAAATACTATAAATAAACATGCGGAACAAAAGAATACAGACAACTGTGGAAGATCATCGCATGCATAAATATAGCAAAAGAATCAAAGTACGTGCATAAACACCAGGTAGGGAGTGATCTCAACACCGTAAAGACACCAGGTAGGAGCAAACTCAACTACCGTAAAGACACCAGGTGAGAGTGCTCAGCCACCGTAAAGTAATAAGCCGCAATGAATAAGCACCAGGTGGAGACGAACACAACCACCGTAAAGCAATAGGAAATAGAGAGTATTGAATAAATAGGACAGTATTCAAATAAATCAAGAAGTAAGTACTAAAGTGAATTTCAGTTGGGTTACTACACATCTCAAATCGCACTCTTCATCCCGAAAACCAAACCTTAGTCTAGCTCCAATAAATGCCCGACAATTCAAAATTATCACCCAGATTGTACCTAAGATTGTTTGTCATTAAATTAGCTTCAATTTGATATATTATATCAATTTTTACGTTTTACGAGGTGAAAACCCCGACAATATCTCGCGAACATTCCGAGAAAATCCCAAAATTCATTTATTTGATCAACATATAGTTTTTAAAATTTTTTTCCTATTTTATCTGAATTTTCTATGAATTTTTCCAGATTTTTTTTCAAAACTGTTTTTTTTTAATTAGGGGCGCCGAACCGACTCCTTCTTCTTCGTTGGAACACAGAAGAAATTTTTTTTTTCCATTTCGGTTGAGAGCCAACCCCAACCCCTTATCTCCTCTTGGCATGGGAGACATGTTCTTCCTCGGACGAACTGCCATGGCAGTTTGTCCGAGCCCGAGCACCCCACTGAACACCACCAAACCGTCACCACCACCACTACACACACCAATAACAACACAACAACATCAACAACTCACCTCTTTGGTCTCTCTCTCGTTCTCTCTTCTCCTTTCTTCTTCTTCCTCAGTCTTCTTTTCGAATTCGATCAAAATGTGAGAAAAATGAGGGTATTGGTGGTGTTTATCAAATTTTTGGGGTGAAATGACCATTTTGCCCCTACGATCTTATCCTCCTCCTTCACACTCTAATACCCTTTTTGGTCATTTCACAATTACTTTCTTAATTTTCTGATTTTAGTATATATTTATATATATATATATATATTAAATTACCTATATATACACACACACACATATATATATATATATATAAATATATATATTCGCCTATACTTTCGCGTCTAACATTTCGTCGTGCGCGCCAATAAACGTACTCGGACATGCACACTATTGTACCACCCACGCGTGTCGACCACGACCCCGCGTGTTACTAGGCGCCCACCCATTTACTATTTTGTCACATTTAATTTATTTCATGTGTGTATTATTTCTCCTCAGCCTAAATTTTGTCTTTTAGCCTACCCGGTACCTGCGTCGACACGCATATCGAGGCAAATACTTAACACACAATCTCACATGTCAATGACAATATAAACACACATATTGCGATACCATTTAACTAACTTGGACCTATACATCGCAACTTCACCACCAGAGCACACAAAACGGACTGTAAACCTTATTTGGTCATGCTCCATCTTCACTATGGCACCCACGAACGTCCTCGCTGGCGTCCACGTCCGCAATAACGTCATCAATAACGACCATTGAAAATCGGGCCGTTACAAACAAGCTCACCTCGGCGACTCGACCACACGATCTCCTCGAGCTCCCCTCCATTTTCTCCTTCTCTTTTCCCTCTCTTCCTCGTCGTCTCGGTTCTCCCTCTGCTCTCTTTCATTTTTGATTTTAAGGAAGAACGAGGCGGTTGGCTTGGGGGAAAAGACTAAAATGCCCCCAAGCCTATCCCCTTTCCTTTTTAAACCAATTACCTTAATGGTAATTTCACATTTTTCTAATTTTTATTATATATTTATATATTCTAATTTATATATAAATATATATATTTCTCGATATATTGCGCCTAAAATTCCGGTTGGCACGTCAACGAGAACTCTCGGGCGTGCACACCACCGTACGTCCTACGCGTGTCACTCGTGACCCCACGTATCACTCTGCGCCGGACAATTTACTATTATTTCCTATTTTAATATATATTTACATATACATATAATATATAAATATATATTTATGCCTATAATTACGTAATTTACGCCAACGAGCACACTCGGCGTCAATGCTATCCCGCGTTTCATGTGTGCCCTCCTTGACCCAAACATGATATTAAGCATTCCTTCGTTAGTCTGATTATTCATTTATTCATGTATACGTACTATTACACACCAAACAAACACAATATATCACACAATTCCACGCACACGTTAATCAAGATAAATCAGGCTTATCCACGAGCCTAACTCTGGTTAATTATTATTCGGATTAACACTAATCACCTGCTTAAAGTAACGGGTCATTACATGGGGCCCACACTTAGGAGTGAAGAAAGAGTCATAAATAGCTAAAAAAATAAGTGTGAGTCCAAATTGTGTTAGATTATCATTTTCCATGCGTAGCACCGCTTGACGTGATGTGGTGCCCGTGCTACCCATTCTTATCTCACCAAATCTTCTTTACTACATATAAAAAAATATTTTTCTTAATCACAGAAATAATCATTGTTGTCATGAGTGAATTACATCACTTGTGAATGATGTCATTCAAACGAATGAAATGTTATGTCATCGTTTCTTTTGAATGTACTTGCGAGAGATTTGGAATGAATAAGAGTTAGTGTGGTTTCAAAAAAAAATTATACTTAAAATATTAATATATTGTATTTATTTATTTATGAAGCCTAATTTATTTACTTTTAACAACAGTCAATTATATATTTGTTTAAATAAATTAAAATTCATATATTTTGTGTATGTTGTACATTCATTAATATGATGTGTCCTTTAATTTATGTCATTTAACATATGTAAGTTACTCAATCAGCTAGTTCTTACAAATAAGTTTCATTGATCAGTTAAATTATTAGCTATCATTTATCAACTACTAGATTATCAGCTATTAGCGAAATTATCAGCTTTCAGCTAGATTATTAGCTAGTTATACCAAACAAAGCCAAAATAGACAATGCATCACCTTGTAGGGCATGAAAACAGACTCTCTTGCGTTGTTGCTATTTGTAATCTAAATTGGTTGTATGTGCACTGGAATCGATCTCCTTGGCAGCACCCTCTCCTACCCACCCCAAAATGTGCGATAACTCTACAAGAACATCTCCAACAAAAATTAGTAAATCTGAAGAGGCACCTCAAGTACATGTTGCCCCTAGAAAATTCCCATAGGTAAAAATTATATTAATTAATGGGAAAAAGATTTGGTAACTTGTTTTAGAACATTCGAAATGGACACCCAGTTATTAATGTATTTGATTTATTCAATTAAATTAACAACCAGGTGTCAAATCGGTGTGAATTGAATAGACACCAACAACTTAATGTCCATTCGAACTGCCCTCCAAAAGGTCACCTCATGCGTATCTTCTAAAGTTTGTCCTAGAAAACTCTTTATAGAAGTTTTTTTTTTCCTTTTTTTAAAGATAAACGAAGGACTTTTTATAGGAGTTTAAGTTCAATAACCATGTGTATGAAGTATGATCAACTCTTCGCAAGGCATCCATGCGTGTACGCTCGCCCCATTCCCAACAATGAAAAGTTACAGGGACGACTTCCCTTGAACAATTTAAGCATAAAGTTGGAAGATCTTATCCTTACTCAAGTTTAGGAACCAAATTAAAGATTTACAATTTGAAAAGTTCAATAACGATGCATGTAATTGACCCTTCAATACAATGCTACCTTTAAACAAAATTGTTTTGATAATTTATTTTATATTTTTTTTTGGTAGGAAGTTTTGATAATTTTCTTTTTCTTAAGAAAGTTTTTTTTGTCTACTTAATTTGAGTCGAGCTATGTGCATCCCGATATCCTCCCGACTTTTTTTATTTATTTGGTTTTAAAAGAAAATGACACATTTACCTCGAGTGCCCGTAATCGAGAGGGGTGTCTACCTAGGTGCCCTAAGTAATCGGTGGGGTGTCTATAGCGCGACACTACATTAACTGACATTACGTTTTAGGGCTTGTTGGAAATGACTGAACCTATGGTCTCAGACATACAAGACCGAGACATACACATGTCTCTCTAGAAGGCCTTCGTGACCACTTGTATAGTTTCGGTGGTCACCTTTGTCACCCATCGAGTTTGGTGTTTGACTATCCTTATTTGGGTGTCGGTTGGTATAGATCGACACTATAATACGAGTCTCGGGAAGACATAACCGAGACCACTTTAACACGTGTCTTGGGTAGTGGGTGCGTTGTTTTATAAGTTAAGGGTATTTTGGTAAAAGTTATGGGGTGTCTTGATAAATTGTTGGGGTGCCCTGAGAGGATAACAGGGTGTAATAGTGTGACTCTTTAATTTCCAATGCTAATTAAAATGTAAGTACAAAAAATTGCAAATATCACGCCTAATCTTTTTTTTTATATATAAGCTACTCCGACATGTGTTGCATCTAAAACCTCCCCCAACCTTGACTTTTAACAAGTCATGCGTCATCTATGCATCTCACTAAAGAATGCTTTTGCAACATTAGGTGGCCTAGCTATTCTCCACACATTTCTTTTCTCGATTATATATATGCACTTTGAAAAGAGCTAGAGTAACCACATTTGACACCGACCTCATTGGATACCGTCTAAATCACCTCGAGATGCGCGTATTTGACACTGACCTCCTTGGTTACTCTAGCAGGGCTCATGCACTATTGTTAGGCTTCCTTTCCCCCTTCTTTTAGAAAAGCTGAAGGATACTGTAACGACCAATTAATAATTGTCGTTATTTTATGACGTCATTGTAGACGTGGACGCCAGCGGGGACGTTTATGGGTCCCACAACGAGGCTGGAGCATGTCCGGATTAGGTAAATAGTTATTTTATGTGTTGTTTTTGTCTAATTTTGTGATTTTTATGTTAAAATAGGTTAAACGACATCACGATGTGTGTAATTATATTTTAATTAACGTGCGAGATTGTGTGTTGAGTATTCGCCTTGATATGCGTATTGACGCGGGTACCGGGTAGACTGAAAGACGAAATTTTAAGTTGAGAAAAATAATACACACATTAAATGAATTAAATGAGGTAAAATAGTAAATTTAGTGGATGTCTAGTGATGTAGGGTCGTGGGTGACACACGTTAAGTCATATGGTAGTGTGCACGTTCGAGTGTGCTTGTTGGCCCACACAACGGAATTGTAAGCTCGAAAGTATAGACGAATATATATATATATATATTTATATATATGTAATTTAAAAAATATATATATATATAAAATCAAAAAATAAAAAAATAATAATAATTGTGAAATGACCAAAAAATGACATTTGATTGTGAAGAATGAGGATAAGAACATAGGGGTATTTTTGTCATTTCACCCAAAAATGTGGATAATCACCATTGACACCCCATTTTCATCACTATTTCGATCAAAAGAGAGATTGATCGGAGGAGAAGAGAGAAGAGAGATTGATCGAGGAGGAAGTCGAGCTCGTGTTGGAGAGGTCGTCGCGAGGAGGCGAGGTGAGTGTTGTGTTGTCTTGCTGTTGTTGTTGTTGTGCGTTGTTGTTGGATGTTGGTGTGGTGGTTCGATGGTAGAGGTAGGGTGGTGTAACAACCCTCAAATTTTAACCCGACTTGTGTCGCACTTATTAGGACCCTGAACCGGCTACGTGATACTAGATAGTATTTCAAACCTCGGGAGTCGATACTGAGGTGATTTTATGATTCTTTGACGTGTGTAATAGTATTATAGTTTAAATGTGTGTCACGGGTCGTTCATGAAATTGTCAATGTGAGTGAGTTTCCGCCTAGGTAACCGGGGGAGAGAATACAATGAAAAACTTAAATAAAGGAATTTTGTAATAATTTAGACATTTATTTGTGGGGGACAGATGAAAATATGCATGTCACAAGTCGGAGAAAATTGTTGGAAAATACGGGCATTGGTTAAGTACATAACAAATAGACAAATGTGTAGGATTGTTAATGTGACACTACTTGATAAGGAGACCATGAGATTGGCATTGAGATTTGTGTGTGGTTTGAATTAGGATGATGAAGTGAATGACCAACAAGGGCAATTGTTTGAATTGGGTAAAAAGTAACTTAAAGGGGCAAAAGGGTAAATACACATTGTTACATATATATATATATATATATATATGCAAAAAAAAAAACCCTAAACACATTTCTCACCTTCTTCTACCCCTACCGCCGCCCTCTTTTCTCCCCCTCTCCCTCTCGACTCCTCGGCCTCCCTCTCTCTCGGCCTCTCTTTCCGCCACTCTCACGACATCCCTCTCATCCTCACGGTCTCCTCTCTCCACCTCTCTCTCACTCACGTCACTCTCCTCTCTCTCACTCACTCACGACCTCACCCTCCTCTCCGTCGTCACCGCGCGCCGCGCCGTCGAGGAGGTCACACCCGCTCGAAAAACCGGCGAAGGCGAGCTCACCCGAGGTATGCACCCCTCCCCCTCTCTTGGCTGCTTTCTCTCTCGCTCCCCTTCACTCACCTCATGACGTCTCTCTCCTCTCACCCCCTCGGCTCGTGCGTGCGCGCCTCCACCGGCTCGCGACACCGTGAATGGTATGGCTGTCCCCGATCATGACCGACTGGGGGTACCGCCGCTGCTGTCCTCCTTAGTGATGAAAACCGGTGTGCATGACGGTGTGTGAACATGTGAATACGTAGGTGCATGAACACCCCACAGTTTGGGGTGTGTAACACAGTGCACCCCACTGTTGGGGTGCGGGATGAAACTGTACACCCCATATTGGATGTGTGGTGTACCATGTGTGAGTGGGTAAATGTATATGATTACTTGTATATATATGCATGTGCACCCCACAGTTTGGGTGCGTGATAAAACGAATATGGCAGCGGGGTGCACACAACAGTGAGGTGTTGTGTGCACCTCACAGTGGGGTGTACTTAGTTGTGAGGTGGTCATATCATGTGTGTGTGTGCAAATAAAAATAAAATAAAAATAATAATAAAGGAGAAGTATGGACACTTTACGAATAAAATAAAGTGATGTAAATGAGCTTGGGTTAGGGTCCAATAAGGGCCCAACAATACCAATATAAAATGGCTCACATATTTGGGTTCAACTAGAGCCTAACAAATGATACAAACCCGTACAAATCAACTTGTGATTTAATGCTAAATCTTACACTAAGATTCAAGATTTAAACCATTATTAGGTAATCGAAAAATCATGGGAGATGTGTTAGAATCTCGGAGTTGTCACACGGGCCGCGATAGCTCAGGTAAGTGCACTTGCCCTAAAGCTCGTGTACGATTGTAAGCCAGTAAGAACATTGCATGTAATTCATTTTCGATCATTGATACTTATTGATTGTCGTTGTCGATGTTCCTATCTTGTTGTTTCCTTGGTATGTGTGTTCTCGGCGTGAGTGGGTCGATGTGATACTTGAGGCATGTGTCCCTCTTGTATCAAGCTGCGGTAGTACCGTAACATTGCCCGGGAAGAGCCATCGTCCTCTTTCCGTACGCTCGGAGGCCTGTGTCCCTCTGATGCTGCGCGAGTGTTGCGACATTGCCCGGAAAGAGCCAGCGTCCTCTTTCCGTATGCTGTGATGTGACCACTCACTGCCTCGCTTGTTTTCTTAGAACACATATGTTTTCGATTGATATCTGATAGTATGTTTATCATGCACATTTATCTTGTTATATTGACTATCTTTAATTTTTGCAAGATATTTATACTGCTTCATTTGATGTTCATGAATTACTGTTATCTTCTGCTGGTATTACTTTAAATTTTCTCTCAGTTACTCACCGTCTAGTTTGTGACGGTGGGTGCAGATTCATCCGAGAATTCGAAGTGTAAAGGACCTTGCTTAGGAGACTTTCGTGAGGATTTGCGATTGAATTTGAGCACCTTAGGTTACGAAAAGTTGGTTTGAACTTGAAATCATAGGTATTTGATATCATGTAAGATTTTATTTGGTTTTCGTTTGAGGTACATTAATATTCGGGGTTTCCACATATATAGATTTCCTGACTTTCCTTTTATTGAGTTATTTCCCAATAATTGATTCATATCTAAATTGCTTCCGATATGTTATAATTTGCAATAACTCTTTCATAAATGTTGAAATTTTGATGATTTGAGGCTGACTAGGCTCGTCAGGTTCACCGAGAACTGACTCGGGACCTGCACGGGTTTAGGCCGAGCGTACCCAAATGCATTGGGAATTTGGGGCCGTCACAAGTGGAGCTCCAGAGCATTCATGAGGAGACGACACCCATGTCGTCTCCCCTCCCTCCCAATTCTATTAAAATTAAAAATAAATAAAAATTCTGCTGAAACATAGTATTGAATAAAGAAGATGGGGGGAGCACGCACGCGTGCGTTTGTGCGTGCACCCCCTGGGCCATGCCGAACCGGGCTCGACCCGGTTCAGGGGCCCACTCTCATATTATTTAAATAATATATTTTATTTTATTTTATTTAAATAAATTAAAACAGTTTTAAATAAAATAAAATACATAAAATATGGAAAAATAGCTAGAAAATTATGAAAAAATTCAGAAAAATTCAAAAAATATGAAAAATTAGAAAATGGTTCATAAATGAATTTCGAGGCTTTCTTGAAATTTTGGCGAGATGTTTGTCGTGGTTTTTACCTTGTAAAATGTAAAATTGGCATAATATAGTCAATTGAAGTTAATTTAATGACAAATGATCTTAGGTACATTTGAGTGATAATTTTGATTGTCGGGTGTTTATTGGAGCTGGACCGAGGTTTATTTTACGGGACAAGGAGTGCGGTTTAAGGTGTATAGTAAGCCAACTGAAATTCACTTTAGCAATTACTGCTTAATTTATTTGAATTCAGTCATGTTTATTTACTATTCTATTTCCTTATTATTTTACGGTGGCTGAGTACTCTCACCTGGTGACTTTACGGTAGTTGAGTTTACTCCTACCGGGTGTCTTTACGGTGTTGAGATCACTCCCCACCTGGTGTTTGTTCGTTGCGGAGGCATAGGGTCTACTAAGCCATAACATATGTCTAGGCATGTGCCGGTGAATATGCTACCCGAGTATGATAGGCATGTGTAGGTGCGCTATGGATATACCACGGCTACCTAGAGGGTCCAGGGTTACCCATTAGAAGTATCCTTACGAGTTGTGCCTGGTGGATAGCCCAAAGTATGGCTTAGTCTGACTTTGATTATGCACGCACTTTGCTTCACTGCTATATTTATGCATGCGATGATCTTCCACAGTTGCTTATATTATTTTTTTTTCACATGTTTATTTATAGTATTTTAAATTCTAGTAGTTTACTTACGTATTTACTTGGTGAATTTCCTTGGGATTACTCACTCTGGACTCGTCATATGCCTTTTTGTGATGGCTTGAGTGCAGATCCTAGTACGAGCTGAGGGAAGAGCAAGCTTGAGGACTACATTGATTGACTACATTTGCCTTACTCTTACGTTTGTTTATGTTTCCTTGTTTTATGCTGAGTTTTGGGGTATGAGAGATAGATATGACTTGTATATAACTTGTAGTTATATTTTTGATATTTTGAGGATCTCAGTTGATATGTATATGATGTATATTTTGATATAGTTTCCACCTTAGGTAATATGCTTATAAAACATCTTGATGATTTTAATTATCAGCTGCGTATGTTGAGGTAAGATGATAATAAAGAATCAAAGTTAACTTAAATAAATAATTATTAATACATAACTTAAAGTTAGCAAGAATTTGATTATATTGAGTTTACGAGTGGCCATGGGACATAGCTGGATGATGAGTTAGCAGGGCTGTGGGCCCGCGGTGCACGCCGTAGCTGCTCGATGGATTAGAAGCCATTACAGCTACTGATCAAATTTCAGAAAATGGGCTCGGACATCTTGTATAGGTACAGACAGGGGTTAATTTCATAAATGGTTACTCAAGTTTAAGGTTGTAACACTTTGATAACTAAAGTTGTTTTTATACCAAATAAATCACCAAACTTTGTCAATTATTTCACTAAAGTCACTTTAGACCTCAATTTGGTAATTAATTTATCTATGGACAAGTTTGCCCTTTGTATTGGGTTTAATGGAATCAGTGTGGGGGTAATGGAATCAGTGTGGGGTAGCGGAGTAGGAGCGGAGGGAGGAGATGAGGCGGTGTTTGAAGGTAAGAGATGGAGAAGGGGCAGGACCGCGGTTGCCGTTGCTAGATGAAGACTTGGATGATTTGAAGATTTGAATCCAACTCCAACAATGGAATCGAAACACCATTAACCCCAAAACCCATCTCTAGAACCAACTCCAATGCCTACCCAACAACGTTCATCCAAGCCGACACTTCATCATTTAAGCAAGTAGTTCAAATGCTCACCGGATGAACAGAGAGCCAAACAAGCCTCATTCTCACCAAAATCAAAATCATTTGTTTCCTCTGTTTTAGATCAGTGTTCAAACAAGGGGCTCATTCCCCCATCAAATCAGGTCCCAAAAAGCAAGTATTCAAGCTCTATGAATGCAGGAACAACTTGAAGAACATCAAAATCAGTCATTTGATGCCTGGTTTTGTTCATAATGATGGGTTTTCGCTGCGAAAACAAGAGATGTTTTCGCTGCGATGTCTCCCATTTAAAAAAAAGCTGATATTGAGGGGCAGAGAAGCATGGAGCATCCCAAATTTGTAGAGTTCGAATTGCAAGGAATTAAATCTCCCCTGATCTGTAGAGTTGGATTGCAAAGCATTAAATCTCTGATTATACAGTTTCAAAGTTCAAAAAAATTATCTCCAATATCTTGAGCCACACCACAACCAAGTCCCGCCAATGCCCAAGTCTTCATCCGGTAATGACAACAGCAACGGCAATGACGGTCCTGTTCTTTCTCCATCTCTGACCTTCAAGCACCGCCTCTTCTCCTCCCTCCCCTCCTACTCAGTCACCCCACACTGATTCTATCAAACCCAACTTTTTTTCTTTTCTCACAATACTAAAAGGGGAGAATTTGTCCATAACATAAATTAATTATCAAATTAAGGCCTAAAGTGACTTTAGTGAAACAATTAATAAAGTCGGGTGATTTATTTGGTACAAACGTAACTTCAATTACCAAAGTGTTACAAACTTTAAACTAAATTGACCATCTATTAAATTAACTTGTACAAGTAGCATCAAGTCCTACACATGTTTTAACCAAAAAAAAAAGTCTACTACTATGTTAAAAAAAAAGAAATGATAATTTAATATACTTTGGGTGCATACTGTACACATTTTGTCTTTTAGCCTATTTATGATTATTTCTTATCTCTTTAGGCGTGGCCCTACATCTAAAAAATACTATAAATAAACTAAAAGATAAAATGTACGTCTCAAATGTGCTCTGAAAGTGTGTTATATTATTTTCCTAAAAAAATGACTTCATACTTTGGCGCGCACGAATTATTGACCAATAGGTGAACAGTTTCCTAACTTCTTGACCAATAATTAGATGTGAAGAAGAAAAGCAGTTCTATTAGATTACTTTTCTTTGGAATAAATAAATAAATAAATAAATAAATAAATAAGCTAGACTGCTTTTCAATATGCAATTACTAAAAGCACTCTCTAATGGTGGTGACTGGTGATTAAATTTCAGGAATTGTTTGATATTTTTGGATAAGACTTATGTAAACCCTTTTTAAGGTAAAAGTAGAAAAATGCAAATGATCTTGATATCAAAATATTGATAAATGGTTCTGCAAAAAAATAAATAAAATAAAAATAGATAGATAGCACCACAAGAAGATT
The DNA here is from genome assembly GCA_039657345.1 of Stephania japonica. Lineage (NCBI taxonomy): Eukaryota > Viridiplantae > Streptophyta > Magnoliopsida > Ranunculales > Menispermaceae > Stephania > Stephania japonica. The sequence continues at coordinate 41,810,572 of CM077560.1, read as the reverse complement.
AACCAATAAAGACTCAATCGACTAGGGGTTGATGCGTTATAGTGGTTCGACACTCTAACAGCTTAAGAGAATGTCTCAAGTTTGAAACTCTATGAATACAAAAACCACTGCAAGAAGAGTTTTACTCTTTAGTGGACCAATCGAACTCAAGCTCGGAGTAGTTGGTTAAGTTCAAAAATCGAGTAGTCTAGACAAAAAAAAAAGACTCAATCGATAAAGCCAAGAAAATAAATAAGAGCACAAACTCAAAATTGAAACGTTAAAATAGAGTGATAAAGACAATTATATAAAAAGTATTATAAGGCTTTAGTTGGTCACCACATGGATATAGGACCTAGCAGACAACAACTATAAGTACTATATACAAGTTTGCAAAAAAAAAGTACTATATACAAAAATTCGGACAGCTTGGCATAACGGTAAGTACAAGCGAGAGGCTGTGTGAGTTAAGTGTACAATTTTATGTTCGATTCCTCAATGTAGAAGATCGATTAGGCTATTAAACTCTCACTCCAGTCGATAGATATAACACAGTGTAACCTTTTCTTGACCGGCCGTGTAATCACCAAAAAAATTAATAATAACATTACTATTATTAGTATTTTATTTTGACAAAAAAACCTCAACATCAATTTCATATGAAGTATCAAATTAAATTTAATTAAGACAGGAGGAAAAGAAAGAAAAAAGAAAGAAGTACAGGTGGCACCTCGTCAACTTCCTTTTGTTCTGAGCAAATTAATAATTGACACACAAAGAATTAGAAGAAGAAGAAGCAACTCCAGAAACACACAAAATCTCGTTATTCATCAAATTCTCTGCTACCGAACAACAGAACAACCAACCGACCAAACCAGAAGCTTTGATTTGTCCAACAATGGCGCAGCAGAGCCCATCGGAGAACGGCGTGGAGGGAGACGACGAGCGAGAGGAAGAGGAGGACGAGGAGGAAGAAGAGGAGGAGGAGGAGGAGGAGCCGAGGCTCAAGTACCAGAGGATGGGAGGGAGCATACCTTCGCTCCTCGCCAACGACACCGCCTCTTGCATCGCAGTGGCCGAGCGGATGATCGCGCTCGGCACTCACGACGGGGCCGTCCACATCCTTGATTTTCTCGGGAATCAGGTTCGATCGCTGCGTCTGAAGCTTCAGTTTCTGTGGAATTTGGTGTCTTGGTTGATTGATTTTGAATTGTGTTAGGGTTTTGGTGGATTAGGGCATTGATTTTGTGTGCAATTGATGTTGAAATCCTTTTGTTGGTGTTCTGATGAAGTTTTAGGGCTAGGTTACTTGGTATAGGTAGGATCGTCGACATCTGTGCATTGATAATCCATACATGTTCGTGTTTTGATCATCAACTTGTGTTTCCTGCCATTGACGAATTATTTGATCTTGAAGGAGCTCCTTTTGGTCAAATTCTTGTTAGTTAGGTAGGATCCTTAACATCCGTGATCGATCGATACGTGTTCTTCGGTTGATCATAAACTTGTGGTTCCTACCATTGATGAATGATTTGATCTTGGAGGATCTCCTTTTGATCAAATTCACGCTAGTTAGGTAGGAATCTTAACATCCGCGACTAGGTGATCGATACGAGTTCATCACCTAGTCACATGTTCATTGATTGATCATAAACTTGTGGTTCCTACAATTCGTAGTTAGTTTGATATTGGAGGAGCTCCATTTGGTCAAATTCTTGTCAGTTCTTCTAACCCTTGCAGCTTATAATGAATATTTTTTACGATAACCAACCATTTGGATTGACTCTGGATTGCATTTTCCACCTTGTCTAGTTCTACAGTGATTGAAGAAGTTTTTGGAGTCTAGTTGAATCATGAATTATGATTTAAGTTTCCACAATGTAGCGCTAAGATGTCTTGTCATTGAGTTCATCCTCCCTCCTAGGATTTGGGACGAATTCAGATCCTAGGGCAGTTTGAAATACTTATTCAACACACTAACTCTGGTGTGCAAGATGATGTAGCTTTGTGTACCTAATGCGAATACTTGTTCACAGGTGAAGGAATTCAATGCGCATACGGCTACAGTTAATGACCTTAGCTTTGATGTAGAGGGTGAATATATAGGGAGTTGCTCGGATGATGGATTCGTGGTAATAAACAGCCTTTTCACTGATGAGACGCTTAAGATTGATTATCATCGACCAATAAAAGCTATTGCAATAGATCCAGATTATTCGAGAAATTCCTCAAGAAGATTTGTTGCTGGCGGTTTAGCAGGTCAATTGGTTTTGAATGCAAAGAAATGGCTTGGTTATCGTGACCAGGTGCAGATTATTTTCATCATATTTGGTTGCTTTTTTTACGGGCTTTGGGGTATAGAAGAAGTTCAAATTAGTTTTTCCATGGCGTTGAGTCTGACTTGCATGTGTTTCAGCAGGTTCTGCACTCTGGGGAAGGTCCAATACATGTCTTGAAGTGGAGAACAAGTCTTATTGCTTGGGCTAATGATAAGGGTGTCAAGGTTTATGATACAGCGAATGAACAGAGAATCACATATATTGAAAGGCCACGAGGAAGTCCACGCCCTGAGCTTTTGCTCCCTCACTTAGTTTGGCAGGTAAATGAATTTGTGCATTTATTGTGATTTTTTAAGTAATATATTTTTTCTCAAGAGACGTGTAGGTATCAATGGAACCTTCACTGGGGACTACTCATCCCTATCCCTTGTACTTAGTGTCAGTGAAATGGAAGTTTGTTGGTTTCCTTATTTAAAAAAAAAAAACTGCATACTTAGTCAGTACAATGAAAAGTTGATTTGTACACATAATTGCTTTGCAGAAGATATGTGTAGGAATAAAAGATTTATTTTCATCATTTTATGGTGGTGCAATACGCTTTGACTGTTGGAATGTTGTTAGGATGATACTCTCTTGGTCATTGGCTGGGGAACATCTGTAAAAATTGCAGCAATAAGAGATAATTCTTTCAGAGGAACGAATGGGACACAGAGGCGTGTCGCTTTAACTACTACAAAACAAGTTGATATTGTAGCATCATTTCAAACTAGCTATTTAATATCTGGAATCGCTCCCTATGGTGATACCTTGGTCGTGCTAGCTTATATCCCTGAGAAAGATGATAGAGACAAAGAGTTCAGTAGTGCAGTTCCATCACGTCAGGTACCACTCTCTGACAATTTCTTTATCATTATTTGTGAAATTCTGAGGTTGAATTACTTCATCACTTTAGACATACTCAATGCACTTTTAAAACTTGTTGGGTAAGTTCGATGGCTATGTGTCGTTCTTGTTATTTGGTAGCTCATCTGCAACATTATATGGGATCAAAGATTTTGTTATAAAATATACAGCTGAAAGATGAAAGTCTGATTGTAGAAATGAATTCATTACTTCAATGTTCTTGATATGAAGTCTCACTACCTCATAAAAATCAGTTGAGATCCACTAACTTATCTGTTTAGAATGTCTTTGGGATTTTTTGAACCACTCCTATATGGCTTCCATTATTAATGCTCGACTTTTTCCTTAAGAAATGTTTTCATAGACTTTAGAAGGATAGCTTGTTTATAATTTATCATTGATGCATAAAATGGCTTGAATCTTTCAGTTTGGGGAAATGGAAAGTATTTACTTAAGAAAACGTACTCGTAAGTGAAAAGTATTTACTTAAACTGATTGGTTGGTTAGAGTATCTTCAGAGTTCGTTCAACCGATGTATGTGAAAAGGACAGCTTGTTTTTCATAATTACATGGTTAAGTCTTTCCAAATTGAGGAAAAGAAAAAAAAATGTGCTTGTGTAAAGTATTTATTAATATCTCTGTCAGGGAACCGCTCAAAGGCCAGAAGTTCGCATAGTCACGTGGAAAAATGAAGAACTTGCAACTGATGCACTCCCAGTTCATGGATTTGAGCACTACAAGGCAAATGATTACGCCCTTGCTCATGCTCCTTTCTCAGGTTATTTGTCTTTCTGCTTTGGAATACAATTGCAGAATTACTGTTTATAAATCGAGTATGCTAGTTCTAAATTTCAAAATGTACATGCAGGCAGCAGCTATGCTGGTGGTCAATGGGCTGCTGGCGATGAGCCTCTGTACTATATAGTATCTCCGAAGGATGTTGTTATAGCAAAACCTAGGTTGGTAAAAATTAAAACTTGTCTTTTATACAGTTTCTGTGTGCTCAGCTGAGAATAATATTCAGAAAGATGTGAGAATTGGATAGAGTAGGCTAGAGGTGTCAAGGTTCTGCACTCTAGCAGAGGAACTTAAGAACATAGTGTATTAGAAGAGATTTTATGATAAGAAATACTGACAATAAGAGCATACAGACTTATTGTCATGCTTTCACAAAAGTTCAAAGTACAATTTTTAGTGCTACAAATCTTCAATAAGTGAAACTCTTCATCTAGCCTTGTGAAAGAAAGAGAGAGAGAAAAAAAAAAAGAAAACACTTAATCCATCTTGCAAGTTGCAACGAAGAAAGATAAATTCAGAAGTGTTGCACGAGTTTGTTTGGCATTTGAAACTCATGAAAACATATAAGCAATTTTTATGCACAGATTTTATCTGGCTTGAAGATCTTGATTTTCTCTGGTCAATAGGGATGCTGAGGATCATATTTCCTGGCTTCTTCAGCATGGATGGCATGAAAAAGCTTTGGCTGCAGCTGAAGCTGGACAAGGCCGGACTGAGCTTCTTGATGAGGTACTTTTACCGCATTGGACTCAAATCTAAATATATGTTTGAAGTCGAACCATGGGTATCTTCTCATATAACTTCCACACTTTTTATGTCTTACTTTATAATAGTTTGATAATTAATCTTTCAGTTTTGATTAAAGGACTGAGGGTGGTTAGATACAATTAGTTTTAATCTTCATAAGTTGTGACGTGTTCATATCATGTTTAGGGTCATTCCTAGCACCTTTCAAAATAACCTTGTCTGTATGTGGATTGTGGTTTCTCATTGACAGAATGCCTGCTAATCTCTTGGAATTTCTTTTGTCGAGTAAAGAGTGCATTAATGCCTTCACCTTGTGTTTTAAGTGGTTGAGTCTCTTATAGTGGGAATGGCAGTTTCATTGCTTAAGACGTACCCAAAGACGACTTGCCAATGCCCCAGTTACAGAACTAGACTCAAAAGATATTGAAGAAATTCGATGGTATAGGGGTAAACTTAAGGTACCTTGGATGCATTAATTAGGAAGGATTTAAAGGACTATAAAAGCACACCCTCAAGTACAATAAATCAAGCAGAGGGTAAAGTTTGATCTAGATAGTCGACCCCAATTTGTTTGGGATTGAACCTTTGTTGTTGACGTCTCTTATAATCGGATGCAACTTGGCCTAGGCTCTCTAAAAGTTTATGCCAAACTCTCTGATCTTGATGGCCAACTTATGATCGCGTTAGATAGCCGCAAATTATTGATGTATAGGGGATCAAAGGAGGAAAAGGAAAGAGCAAACCAACAAAGAAGAAGAACTTAAAACACCCAATCTAGGGTTTTTCAATTCAATTCTTTTATTCATTTCACAAAAGCTCCCTACTCTATTGGGTTTTCATATATTTATACCAAAACCTATTACATCCACACTTTTATGGTTAGGTTTGAAATCTAAGGAGGTGAACATACTTGACTGGAAGATGACCAAGTGGAAGTGAGCAGATAGCCTTTTTAAGCAACAAGGAAAGATCTTTTGATGAAATGTTTTAGATCATTATGAGTACGCAACCCCATTCAACTTGTATATGTGCTGTGAGTTGGAGTTGCCTTTTGTATTAAGAATCATTCATTTTTAATTTTCATATAATATCTAAAATAATAGATGATTCTAGTTTAAGTTGGAAGGTTTACGTTCCTTGGGCCTCGACCTTGTTGTCTTAATACCTTTGAGGTGTCTAATCGATTGATTTAATTTGTGTAGGCTTTACTCATCTGCACCATGTGCATATTTTACTGCATATATGTATTACCCAATTAGTCTGTAATGCTACACTGCTACTTATGAGGGCTGGATCTCTAAGGTGTTGTCTCTCATCTTGGGTGACAATGCATACTTGTCTTTCATTGATGAGAATCATAATTATTTTTTTTTTTTTGAGTCACAACTATTTATTGTTTAGGTTACTGAACAAGTTTTAAAGTTCGAGCAAAGACCATACAGTTCAATAGAAATATTATTCAAGATCATATGCCTTGGGCATGCGGACACACACACACACACATTCATGATTTCATTCACAGTTCTTTCTTTTCTACAGACTCATCTTCTTCTATGGCACTAGATATGGTCATCTGTATGACTTTCTTACATGCGTAAGTTATTTTTGTCTTTCCATTAAAGAATGTTAGATTCTATAATGCTCAGGTGGGATCAAGGTATCTTGATCATTTGATTTTGGAAAGGAAGTATGCTGAAGCTGCATCCTTGTGCCCCAAATTACTGCGTGGATCTGCTTCTGCATGGGAGAGGTATAGTCCGTGTCTAAGTCTTGTGTAGAAGACTCTGTGACTGCTTTTCCTTAGACTATTTTTCACAAGTAATATCTTATTTGATTAATTGCATAATACTTCAATATATAGACTTTTCTTACAATCAAAATAGAAACTACTAATAGGAAATATCAACCACTAGAAAATAAGAAACCTTCTCTAAAAGAAACTTTCCTACTAACACTACCTAGAAAATAGAAACTACTAATTAGAAAGAGAAACTACTGAATTAGTTAATAGAAACTACTAAACTTCCTAAGCATGGTGTGAAAATTCTCCGAAATTCTCTAAACTTATCCGAATTAATTAGTTATTTTGAAGCACTGAATTAAGAATTAGATGTAAAGGAAATTTTACAAAACTTTGACGAAGTTAGTGAAAAGTGATAATGGTTACTTGTAAGAAACTGAAATACAAGTGTAGCCAATTTTTGTTAAAAGATGCTCTATAGAATGATAATATGTTAGAAGAAACTAGACCACAACTCATTCTCACTTATAAGAAATGGATTCTAACATATTGCCTAAAAAAGAAAGAAGTAATAACTAAAATGGTCAATCCTTGCAAAACTGAAGTTCATATCATCAAGTATTGAAAGAGAAAAGATACAAATATTATAAAAAGCATACTTTTTTAAAAGTCTTTTGACGAAAATTGGATGTTATCTAGCACTTAGATGAATTTATTTATACTTCTCTCTATTGTCGAAGTTTTACCAAAATTTCTCACATCGAATTACACTTCCCCGAATTAATTCCGAAGTTTAAGTGTGCAAAATCATATGTGAAGTCGAATCTTCGATCCTTGTTCCTAAGGATCGTATCATTTTTTGTAATTCTTGTCAATAATAGGACGTCCTTGCAGATGGGTCTTCCATTTTGCTCACCTACGTCAACTTCCTGTTTTGGTTCCTTATATACCAACTGAAAACCCGAGGCTGCGCGATACAGCCTATGAGGTCTGTAAATTTGCCGAGTTATGTTTTACCAGTGAATTTGATCTTGTATTTGTTGATGGATTTTCTCCTCAATTCTACTCATTTTTTTTTCCATGCTGAAGGTTGCTCTTGTGGCCCTAGCAACAAACCCTTCTTTTCACAAGGATCTCTTATCAATTGTCAAGTCATGGCCGGCAGAATTATATTCTGCTTTGCCTGTAATCGCAGCAATAGAATCCCAGCTTGAAACTTCATCTATGACTGATGCACTGCGAGAGGTTGGCTTGGTTAAAATTTTCCTTTATACTATTAAGCTTTTGAGATATCTTTCAATCATATTTTGATATTTTCTCTGTGATTTTCGTATTTTCTTGAAAGGCATTGGCTGAGCTGTACATTTCCACTGGACAATATGAAAAAGCTTTTTCTCTATATGCTGATGTGAGTACTACCGTATCCATTGATTTCCCACTTAACAGCAACAAACATTTTATGTATGTAACATTATAGTCTGAACTTCTTATTTCTGCTCCTTTTCCAGATTATGAAGCCTGAGGTGTTTGACTTCATCGAAAAATATAACCTGCATGATGCAATTCGTGACAAGGTTTGGTTTTGACTAGACCCCATGAAGATATTTGCTCCTTTTCTTATTATTGTACATCTGTTGCTTCCGTTAGCTTGCCTCTCAAGTTTTCCATGACTTTTAATTTCTTCTCACATTTTCTTCGCTTTTTATTTTTTCTCTTCACCAGCTCTAACAATGTCGCCATTTGCCTTCTCATTGATTGAATTCATTATTATGTAAACCTTTCTCTCAAATGCCTACTCATCAGGTTGTTGAACTCATCAGGTTGTTGAACTGATGATGCTTGATTGTAAACGAGCAGTTCCTTTGCTGGTCCAGCAAAGAGATTTAATTACTCCGGTTGATGTTGTCTCACAACTTATCAAGGCCAGCAAGAGGTGTGATTCAAGATATTTCTTGCATTTGTATCTACATTCACTGTTTGAAACAAATCCGCATGCTGGGAAGGATTATCATGACATGCAGGTATATACAGGGGCATGTACCTTGTGCTAACAATTTGAGCTACACTTGGTTTAACTTTGATCCTGGCTTTTTCTATGTGATTTTTTCTATATTTTGAACCGTTTTCAGTTAGCAGTTTGAGTTTTAAGGAAATGTGTTTTTCCTTTGGTTTTTAGGTTGATTTCTGTAGTTTGATGCTGTCTTTGATTAGCCTTGATTATGTTAGAACACACAGACACATATAGACTAGTATTGTCTATAATGGTTAGCCTTGATTCAGGTAATAATTTCCTGCCATCCGGAAAAAGAGAATTGCATATTCGTGTTTGTATGATCTATTGATCTAGAAGTAGTAATTACTGGTCTTTGTCAGGGGTGCCGAGACTAGTAAATCTGCAAATTGTGATTTGGTGGCAAGTAAATTGTTCTAAAATGGAAATTTTCTTTTTGAGGCTTCCAGGAGATGCCTCTGTCTGCTGGAAAAATTAATACTTCTCAGTTGGGAAAATTATAGAATGATGGGGTGGATAACTTCATTTTAGATTAAAAAAACTCATTGTTTTTGTCCAGATTTCTCATAATAATCAGATATGGAGATAAGAAAAAGACAACATTACAAGGTCAAAAGAAAGTCACAACGAGGTTACACTCCTAATTGGAGACTCTGGTTGACACATCGGGTTTTGTGCGCGCACGCGCGCACACACACATATATCCTTTAGTATGCCAAAATAACATTACCCTTAAAGAAAATGGGTTATGGGTCTTGAAGTATGCCGCTATGTTTTTGGTAGGATGCCTATGAAACTATTGCAGAATATTTAAACATCAGATGATTTTATGGGCTAATATGGTTTTAAGGTTGAGTTGTTCCAAAAGTAAATTGGTGATTTTAGATTCGGGTGCAAGCACCAAGTTTAGATATTGTGTAAAGGTCTGGACCTGTTTATTTGCTAATTTTGAAGACATGGAGCTCAGCTTAACTGTCCAAAAATTTGAGCAACGAAGTATTTAGACACGACACACCACACACACACACACAAGGCTACGACTCATATTTTCTTTCAGTTTTTCATTCTGTCACTCCTTATTCTTTCATTGCAATGGAGTGTCCGAGTAATTTTATCTGCGGACATTTGCAAAGTGTCTGACTCAGTCACTTTAGATTAGAGTGAATGATCTATTTAGCATTTTCTTCATGAAATATTGAGTCATATATTGCTCTATCTTCTCATAAATTATTGTACTTTTAGATTTTTTCTGATATTTTTTATATTTCCCATTATGTCTTGGTAGGTGGAGCTTTATGCAGATTATGATCCCAAAATGCTACTTCCTTTTCTACGCAGCAGTCAGCATTATCAACTTGAGAAGGTTTGCAGTTTAAACCATGTAATGATGAATTTAGTTTGTAACTCTGGTAAAAAGCATGTTGCTATCTGGATTTTCTTTGTCAGGCGTATGAGATTTGTGTCAGAAGAGATCTTTTGAGGGAGCAAGTCTTCATCCTAGGAAGGATGGGTAATTCAAAACAAGCACTTTCGGTTATCATTAATAAGTTAGAGGATATACAAGAGGTGGGCGATTTGCTTTAGTTGTTGGACTTTCACTCATTTTAAGTCTTGTTTGCATGCTTTCACATGATCTTCCGTCATCTTTCTGGCCATGTTACTTGTGATTTCATTCAGGCTGTAGAATTTGTAAGTATGCAACAAGATGATGAACTTTGGCAAGAACTAATCAAGCAATGCCTCAATAAACCTGAAATGGTATGCAACTGACGCTCTTTATTTGAATATATTTCTGTATTTGAGTACCAATTCTTCTGAGTCGAGCTTCTTAAAAACATATGAAAAATTGGCAGGTTGGTGTGCTGTTGGAGCACACTGTTGGGAATCTCGATCCGCTATACATAGTACATATGGTCCCCAATGGTTTAAAAATACCGAGGTCAGTATGCACACTTTTGATACGAAGGTACATTTGTACTCGTAAATTTTTTAAAACACAAGTTCCTATTTGTTTACTTCTCAGACTTAGAGACCGTCTTGTCAAGATTATCACAGATTACAGGACGGAGACTTCTCTTAGACATGGATGCAATGATATCCTCAAGGTGCTCTATTAGAAAGTTTCACAATCAATTCGATATTTTTTCTATCGATCCAGTGACAGCTTCCTGAATCTTTTCTGTTTCTGTTAAATGCATAGGCGGATTGTGTCAACCTTTTAGTTAAGTATTACAAGGAAGCTCGACATGCTATCTACTTCAACAGTGGAGAAGACGAAGTACGATCGAAGAGGGATCAAACTGCAAATGCTCAGGCATCTTCGAGAGTGGCGAACATTGGAATGACAGAGGTGAAATCTCGAACAAGGGCAGATGGTAGATGTTGCATGTGCTTTGACCCTCTCTCCATCCAAAATGTTTCAATTGTTGTTTTCTTTTGTTGCCATGCCTACCATGCCACCTGCCTAATGGACTCCACAAACTCTGTCAAACAGTCCTCTAGAAATCCTTCATCTGGGTATAATAACTATGATGACGATGAAGAAGACGATGAAATGCAGTCTGGCATGTCTCGGATGCGATGTATTTTATGTACTACTGCTGCTCAGTGATCATCAGTGCTTGTATTGTTGTAAGTCTTTTGTGCGTGTGTGCGAGGTTGGGTTGAGTTTTTGAGCTTCAATCGGCGTTGTAATTTTTTAAATTTATTTTTTACAATCAAAAGCTATATATATAATTTTTTTTGTAAATGAATTACATTGGTATACAGAGTCTGATCGCCTGTGAAATAATGCTTTGGCAATCAAGAAGAGGGATAAAACCTCAATAATACAAGGCAAAAGATTAGGTAAAAGGCCTTGGTGTATTGAAAGGTTGAGATCCACATTACCTGCCTTAGAACTTGTCGTACTTATCTCAAATAGGGCAGGATATTGTGCCCCCATATGGGACACACACAGGTGCACTTGCTCATCTGCCCTTTATTCTTGGGGATCGCATGCATCTCGAGGTGTGTGGAGGGCGGCGAAGCATGTATGTTTCATCTGCGGGATATACGTTTGCTAGACAATGATGTAGATTTGATTGTAGCAAATGTATGTAACAAAATAATGTTAGATTATCATTTTCCTAATAGCATTCTCATTTCTATATATACAGATGCTAACAAAAAGTGTTTTCAAATTTTAAATTTAATGAGACATAATTTACAAGCGTTCTCAAATGAGGGACACTATTACAAACGTCTTAACATTTGGGATGTATAAACAGCAAACGTCGCCTACTTGGGTATGCATAAACAATAAATGTTCCTAATTAAGTGTCATAGGCCCCAATTGCATATGACAAAAAGCGTCCCCAATGTAGGGGTGCATATGAAAAAAAGCGTCTCTAGATGAATGTTACCAATGCAATAGCATGCGTCGTAAAAATAAGGGGCAATGCCACTTAGCAATGCAAATGGTTACGCTTTGAGACTTGTTGGTAAGTTCTTAAGAATGCTAATTAGTGTCGCAAATGAAAGAATTAATGTCCCTAAATGCATATTGTTTTTTTTTTTTTTTGAAAACTAAATGCATATTGTTTTGTAATGCTTGTGAATACGTGTAAGGTTTTATCGGCAGTATACCAACTAGCGCGAGACTTGTACTTATATTATTTCAACAAAAAAAAAAAAAAAAAAAAAGAGAAAATTGCACTTATATTATTTCAATAAAAAAAAAAGAAAGAGAGAATTGCACTTATATCCTTTGTTACAGAGTCATTATTAGTTGATATAGAACTATATTTTAGTTCACACCTCCAAACAGTAAATTAAAAGCTGATTTATCTCTTCTTAAGAATATAAAATTCATGCACTTCATTTCTCGCTGTTTATATATATAAGAAGAAAAAGACTGCATTAGCATAATTTTCCCCATCTCAATGTGCATCGCACGGACTCCAATCGCTATCCCAAAAAAATAACTCTAAATCATTTTACTAGTAAGTGGTTTCTTTTTTGTAAAAGTAGTATTTGGCTTCTTGATCATCCTCTGGTGCCTCAGTGGTGTCCGGTTCCTCACACATTGGGCTAGTATAATAAAACGGCTCAGGCCTATACTTAACCAAGTCCCTATAAACAAAGCTGGGTCTAGTGAGCTTCACTCCTGACTTCGCACCACCAAAATCTGTAGCAACATTGCATGTAGGGTCCGGTGATGACACCAGCCTAACAGAACACAACTCCGGCTTCAACTCCTTACACACCTCCCTACTGTCCACCACCATGTCGAACTCGCCTAGCTCGTCCGTCTCGTCGCTTCCATAGTAGATCACTTTGCCGCGCTCGTCCATGCATGTCGCCGACACCCTACTCCCTGCATTTACAAAATGTACATACATGGGTATAGTTGAATTTCTTGATTATGAGAAGCTAAATAAAATTAATGCGTTCATTAATTCTCCCGAGACATAAGGTTGGGGTGCTCGATTGACACTCGAAGAAATAGTCGATCCTAATAAGTAGGGAGGGGCCTAAGAAAAGAAATAATTCTAACATCCAAGATTATAAAAAAAATGTGTCTATAAAATGTGACCTTTGATTGGTTTGGCTCCTTTAACCCAGTCATTCCAGCCACCAGTGCAGTCCTGGCACAGGACCTTGCCTTCTATGTGGATGGACTTGGGTTTGTCCCTCCAAGCTTCACTTGTGTTGATGCAGCCCAACATGATACATGACACTACTACCAATTTGACCAATGGAGACATCCCCATTTTTGTGACTCTTGATGTCTCAATTGGAATGGAACTTAATTAATTGATCTTTCAATATGAAGTTGATTTCTGTACGGGCTTCTTGTATCTTCACAAATTTCTCATATATACTATGAATATGATTAGGTGGTTGTGGTTCATTGAGGAGGCGGAGATAATTTATTATTCAGAACGTGCAGGGCACATTGTTTTAGTTAATTGTTTGTTGGAAGTGGTGATGACTTGTTTGTTTGCACGTTTGATGATATGTCCTTCCATGTTGAAACTACAAGGCAGAGTTCTCAGGCTTTTAGCTCATGACTTAGAAAACATGAAATATAATCGATATAGAATGACCTCCAAAATTCATTATTTACTGAAAGACGGGGCCCTGTATTTTCTTAAGAAGAAAAACATCATATACGAAGCACATTCACCTAAGGGTCTGTGGCACTACGGCTTGGGTTTTACCGTCCTTAACTAGAGGTCTCGATATTGAGCCTATGGAGCAAATTTACACCCATGAAAGAGAGAACTTTGTCGCCACCTAACAGTCCCACCCGGCTCGAACTCAAATTAGTCGGAACCCGTTGAGCTTCGGATAAGTTGGCTTAGACGAAAAGAAACATAAAAAGAAGAGAGAAGCACATTCAAAACGTAGAGCATAAAATGTAATATTATAGATAGATAACCCTGAGAGCCATGTCTAAGTACTGCATATTGGAAAATCCTATTATAATTTGAGTTTTCCTTCTGATTAATAAAAAATTCAGTACTTTATTGGAAAAAAAATTATATACAGATCCCTCCTGCATCAGTAATCACCAATAGAAAACACAACCAAGATTGGAAATGATTTTTGTTTACTTACAAGGAAATTATTTCACGAATATGCAGGCAACTGTGAGAAGATACATAATGAAATACAGTTGTTTTATAAATCAACCAAACAGCTATAGGAAATTTCTTAAAATTGCTTGGAAATAATGAGCTCAACTTCTGATGACAACTTGCTTTTATTGTTTTTTCATTTCAAAGCTATAAGCAGCTGACATGCTTGGAAGAAATTTCCAGTTTATGTTCATAACATGAGCAGCTAGATTTCATGGTCATATTTACAAATTAAATATCCAGAACATGAACAGTAAAATAAGCCAAGGAACCTGGAAGCTTTTAGTTGGTCTACTTGGGAATGCCAATTATATAACATGACATATCCTGATAATGCATCCCCGTCATAATTACAAATTACGATTATGCATCCCGTCTTTTTCTTTTACCTTTCTTTTCAGCTGTTATTTATTGTTAATCGTCAGGTTGGGCCTCTAGAAACTCCTTGATTCTGCAGCGTTCATCCAAGGTAAGGTCGGCATCACCTTTACCTAACCTCTCTCTCAATTCCTGGGTGTCACTATCAGTATCATTTCTAAATACCTGTAATAAGAGAGGGTAAAAAATGTGACCAAGATACATTTAACTTCCGAATTTTTTTATTTGACGAAAGCATTCAACTTCGACTTGAAGAAACAAAAACTTACATCGACGTAGTTGTTAATATGACCATCTTTGTTGGGAGCAGTCTCCAGCTCACGTTTATTGATTGTCCAGACACCATCTACCACGTACTTGTATTCATAATGTCCCTCCTGTTATTGACCAGAAACACTGTGAATGCCCAATTTATTTTTTTCCCCAAAAGAACTTCCAATTTCAAATGTAGCGTCGTCTCCTCTAAACCAAGAAGCACACTTCTGGAGACTCCCACCAAAATACATTTGAAATAAATGATCTGTAAGTTAATGTGTTCTTTAATTCTGCACATGAATCTGGTCAGAAGACGCGAGCATGAGTTCTCATGCCTCAAAATCGTCCAAAGCTGTAGGAAATTGTAATAATTGTTGATACCATGATGCAATTTGAGCTTCTTACACCAAAACCCACAGAGTGATTATGACTTGGCAAATTGTTTTGATAGGTACAAGTACAACAATTATGGTTGGTTCATTTCAACATGTTGTCAATATTTATTCCATTTTATTACGGATGTGTGGACCGAAATCGGTTAAGTGTGCCTTCAAAAAATCAACCAATTGGTTGGCTCAATGGTTTGGTATGGTGCTTGGAAGTAAGAGGTCACGGACTCACACGTTCAAACCTTGGTGGATGCAAGTTGTTCATTTCTTATCAAAAAAAAAGTGTGCCTTCAAAAAGAAGTACTAAATTGTGGATCTTTCCCTAAATAGAACCGAGGCCTTTTGGAGTAAAACCCCACACCTGTGAGTTGAAGGTGGCTAAGGTGGGGACAATATAGGTACTGATGAGATCCAAGGACTCGCAGTTACAGGCACGGGCGGGCCCAACAAGTGGAATTAGAGCCGATGGTTAGACTTGTCGTATGTGTTGGTAGTCGTGAGTTCCTCGAGTCGTCTCCCCTCGAGATGACAACGATGACTGATCATGCAATGAGATATCTCGGAGGGAAGTCGGTCTAAGGTGAAACCAAGACACCTTAGTGGTATTTCGGTCCAAGGTAGAGATTGTTGGGGATGTGTGGACCAAAATTGGTTAAATGTAACTTCATAAAGAAGTACTTAAGTGTGGATATCTCCTTAAATACAACCGAGGCCTTTTGGAGTAAAACCCCACACTTGTGAGTTGAAGGTGATTAAGGTGGGGGCAATATTAGTACTAGTGAGATCCACAGACCCGCGGATACAGGTGCGGGCGGGCCCAACATATTTTTGATACAAGTTATTAGGAAAAAAAAACCATGAAGAGTATACAAGATTGGTCAATATAGTTAGCCACAGAAAAAGTGTTTTAAGTACTTGATAGGGCCAAAATTTGAAGACAAAAAGTGGAGCACAGATATACAATTTACTTACTGGCAACTCTTTCTGAAGAATCCAGATGCTTTCTTCTTCATCAAATTTCATAGGGATTCTCTACAAAACCCAAGAAGAAAATTATTGTAAAGGTTAGAAGAAGAACATCAACCATTCTCTGCATTGGGTAAAATGTTATTCAATTTTTTTGCCACTGCCTTCAAGTGAGCAATATAACAAACCAAAAAAATGACACCATAAAATACAGTCCAATCTCAACATTCTTTATTCTAGAGGTGTTCTGATGAAAGGTTTAAATACTAAAACTTGATTTCTAACTAACTAACAACAACAACATAGCCTCAATCCCAAATTAATTGAGGTTAGCTACATGGATCAAACTCTTCCATTGAGCAAATTTAGTGCAATTGATGATGAGCTTTCCAAACCACTCCCTCCTCATTAATGCGCCCCAAGTTAACTTCAGTCTACCCCTACCTCGTCGAATTTCTTTAGTTTCTATCGAGTCAAGTTTTCTACTGGGGGCATTTGTAGGTCTTCTTTGCAGGTGTCCAAACCACCGCAACTGCCTTTCCCTAATCTTTGTGTCAATTGGTGCTACTCTTACTTTTCTTTGAATTTCTATATTTCTTATTCTATCTTTACGAGTTTTACTACACATCCACCTAAACATCCTCATTTCTGCTATGTTCATTTTATGTAATTGCTGTTGCTTTACCGCCCAACATTCATTATCATAAAACATAGCTGGCCTAATTATTGCCTTATTAAATTTTTTTTTTAACTTGGTAGGAATATTTCTATCACAGATCACACCTATTGCACTCCTCCATTTCTTCCATACAACATGAATTCTATGTGTAACATCATTCTCAATATCGCCATCATTTTGTATGATTGATCCTAGATATCTAAAGTCGTTCACCTTAGGAACTTAAACTTTCTCTAATTTTAACACTCCATCTCGATGTCTAGTATTTAAATTCTAATGTATTCCTCCAAAGTTCTAATTTTCTATTCACTTCGTCTCTTGTTTCGTCCACTAAGACAATATCATCTGCAAATAACATACGCCATAGTATATCCTCTTGAATATGCCTAGTTAGTTCATCCATAACTAGAGTAAAGAGATGTGGGCTTAAAGCCGATCCTTGATGTAATCTTATCGTAATGGGAAATTCTTTTGTACTTCCTCCAAATGTCTTTATACTAGTTACTACTCCCTCATACATATCCTTAATAGTATCTATGTATCTAGCATGCACCCTTTTCTTTCTAGAACCCACCAAAGAACATCTCCAGGAACCCTATGTATCTAGCATCCTTGCTTTCTAACTAACGAAGTCTGAAATTTAATAAGGAAAAAAAGGATATGCCATGTCTCGTTTCTACTGTAATTTCCAGTCATATAATGGTCTGATGTCTTGTACAATTTCCCGCTCAACCTGAGCTGAGGATGGACAACATGAAATAATATTGCTAGTCAAGACTGCAACTGGATGTCTACTTGTCGTGGAATATTCCATACAATGAAAAGTTATAAAGCACATGATCACATATGTTAAGGATGCAAGCATTCAGCAGCCGCTGAAACTTGCTACTACAAAAAGACTGATCCAGACACCAGAGCCACAAGAATAACATTGAAATTATGTGCAATAGCCGTGATATTATATCACAGAAAAAATGAACTAGGAACAAAGGACTAGCGTCTGAATGGCCAACAAAATATTAAAATTGTTTTTTCAATAAAATGCATTATTTGCATATGACGAAGATGTAACAGTATATTCCTATGCTTCAGAATATGGTTACCTGGCCCCATCCAATGTCAAGTCCAGAGACTTCCACAGAGGAGCAACTGCCCTTATCCCATATCAAAGTGACAAGATTCTTGGTCAGGCCTGTGAGCTAAAAGTAATATTTTGATGTCAGTACATAGCTATACTATAAAAAAGATAACAGTAAATAGCTAGGCTTATTAATATTACATACTGAGGACAAGTAAGCATAAAATGATGCTTTAGGGGCGGGCGACCAAAAAATAACTTGAAAACCTCAAAGGGAGATTCATACGAGAAGCATCTGTGTATAACTGAACTAGAGATCAATAATGATTGGCAATTTGGAACAGATGCTTGAACGCAAAACGGACATTGGAAATTTGGATTTCAACCAGGGCAGCCTCATACCTATGCTAAAATGACATTAGGATAGGCGGTTATAGCAGCAGTGAATTGTGTCCAATTTCTAGGGATGATATTTTTTTTTTGGTAAATCTAGGGATGATGTTAAAATGCATGGTAGAGAAAGAAAGGAAGTGAGTGAAGGAAGATTCTTATGGTACAAGAATCAAAAGTAACTAGTACTGAGCAACGCTTGCTTCCTAGCCTAGAACTAAGAAGCATTGAACAAAACAGATAGTCAAGGCACAACATACAGTAATTCAATACTAAAAATCAGATTTGGACCCAATTCTCTGAAAATAAAAAAATCCACAAAACAACAACAACAACAACAACAAAGCTTCATTCCAAAAATAATTGAATTCTCCATAAAAAATAATTAAAAAAATCTGATTTCTAAAAAATAATTGAATTTATGAATTGGAACTCGATAATGCTATGTAGAAGTCTAACCTGTGCATGACAATTTTGTAGAAGAAATAAAAGAGTTGATAGCTTACAATATCAGCAGTTGCACTCCTTATAGCATCCAGCTTTGGAAAACATGGCCGTTTCTTCTGCAAGTCAAGAAATGTTTAAAATGTATATAAGTAGATTGAAACTTGGCAATATTTGTTTTTGTAAAGTGCCTATGTTGCTTCCACAGTTCCTTATAAACTAAAAAACAATCTTAGTCTTGACTTATCTAATCAAACCCAAGATTTTAACTCCAGACCATGGATGAAATACTGGTATTTGGGATGAGTATCAGGACTTGGAAAATATCAAAGAAAACTATAAAATATTGGCCTCATACTATTGGTCTTTGTACCATTTCACCTGTCAGACTTAAATTTACCTGAAATTTGGGCAGAATAGACAATTTAATTGAATTATGCGAACAATGGATTTTAAGTTGCAAACTCTTGAAACTTCAATTTGCCAACATCCATGACCGTAACTATGCCCCTCGTTTCTTGGTCTAGCCCTATATAATTCCAAAATGCATGTATTTTCATCTGTTATTTTAGCATGTATTAATCTACTAAAGTTGTTGAGGGGATCTTCTTAAGTGCTTGCATCAAGATGAGTTGTCCCCAGTAAATATGCTAGAGGTAATAGGCTATTGTAGCAGATAAGTTGTACTAGTCAGTTATGACTTCCATCTAAGTTCATCCTCATGAGGTTTACCAGTTATTGTAGATTGAGCTGGGAGGACTCTGGTCCTCCCTCTTTGTATATGTTTCTCCCTCTTCAGCATCAATTCATGTTAGTTTCCCTCACAAATTGGGAAACAAAGTAGAGATCGAAACTCCAACATTTTTAGAAGATCTCAATCTAATTATATCGATTACATTGGAAGTCAGAAAGCAACACTTATGTGAACATGCATAGAGCTTCCCTGCTCCAGCAAACATAAAAAATCAATTTGGAATAGTCTAATAAGTAAATTATGAAGAAGTCTTCAATATTACCAGAAGCAAACTATGTGCCTCCATGAGTTTATAGCCTTGAACCCAGAACATGTATGCCAGCTGCAATAAAAAGAAAAAAGAATCTAGTTAATGAGAAAAAAATGTATTAATTGCTGCAGAGTAATTCATCAAATGGTTGCAAACAAAAGCTTTTCAAGATGCACGTGATATTTCATCTTGTGATAAAGGGGAATTGTTCATAATGAGGAATGTAGTATTCATGAGAAAAATGTAAATTCAATACAGTAGAACAATGCAGAACATAAAAGCATCTCCAATGGTAAATGTCGATTGAGACCATGGATTGGTGCCACCTCATTGATGTGGAAAGAGTGTCTATCCTTCGTGGCATTCATTTTCACTAGATAGACACTCAAACTCAAAAATGGTCTCCAATTAATAATGTGAATTGGGCCATTTTTTTATTTTTGTGGAATGAGACCTTTGTTTTTTTGTTTTTTTTTTTTTTGATTTCTATAATAAAAAATGATGATGTGGTAGTGGAGAGAATGTCTACTCCAATGTCTAGAAGTAGACATTGGGTAGACACCCTCTACTTTGATTCCTACCACATCAGCTACACTTTCACAATCCATGGTTGCTTTGGAGAGCCTCTTTTTGTGTTGAATGTCTATGCATCCTGGGTGGCATCCATTTTCACCCCAATCCATGGTTGCATTGGAGATGCTCTAAGTTGAGCAAGTAACAGAAGAGCAGGAATAAATTGGTTGCAACTAAACAAATTGCCCTACCGTAACAGCCGGAGCTCTTCCAAGTCCAGCGGTGCAATGTATATAAGTCACACCTCCATTACGTTTTATAGCCTGGTATAATTTGCTCACTACAGCTGGAAGCCTCAGTCTCAAATCAAACGCATCAAAGTCCCTGACCATCTAATGTTAGGCTTCTGGATAATTTATGTAGTGGCATAAGAGAGGAATTACAAGAATTTAATAGCATAGAAGAAATTAGTGAACAAGAATAAGACATCATGTAGCAAGACATTAAGGGAATCCCCCTAATGGTCATTTTTCTGTGTCCAAAAAAAGTGATTGTGTATGGACAAAATATACAAGTTTTGAATTTACAATAGATAATAATTAGTAAATCGCCAGATCCTCACCGTATCTCAGCACGTATATGTTCAATATCACTATATTGTTTGGCATACTCCTGAATTGCAATTATGTCGACCCCAAAATATCTGACAAGTATCAGCTGCCATATAGGAAATACATGAATATGATACTTAAAAATACCGGCCTTTCTAAAAGTGACCTCAACAGCGAGAAGTTGCGTCTTTGTGAAAATGATCATAAGTCAAATATTTAATGAAAAAATGGTAATGAAATGAAATTTCTCCACAAGGAATGGAACAATGGCCATGGGTTGAGAGGGCCATCCAGAGCTGCAAATTAGGAAGTGAAAAGGCCTTTTTATTTTTAACACAATCAATTAAATAGTCTGCAGCAAGAAAATAAGGCAAATATTTGAAAATAGCGTTTCTAGGATACTCAAGGTCCGAATTTTGCTGCAAACAAAATATTGTTTTCACTCCAATGCCGCGAAGCTTGTCGACATCTTCAGGGGTCTAAATTGGGCCACATGAAAAAGGAAAAAAAAAAAAAAAAAAAAAAAAAAAAAAAAGGTTACTATGAGCCAATACGCAATAGTTGCATTTTTGACAAAACTACAAATAAATTCTAAGAGAACCTGTAAGCATGACCCGACAATGAGGTCTGGACGAATGTAGTTGTAGTTCATTCCAAGTTCATGCCTATAGGTTAACACTGCATTCACAAATTTAGAAAGAAAGAAAAGATTAGCGAACACAGTTAACGCGTATAAATTGATGATATAGCTCCAACTTAAAATGCTTATTCCGCCTTGCCTATCCGCAAAAAGGATCCAACATAAAGACATCACAGACAGATGACATTTCATAGAGTCCTCTTAAACTAAAACAATTCGAAAACCAAATTGTGTTCACTAGTTCAAAACAAGTAGTCTCCATATAACTAAGCCGCCGAAGCTCCAACTCACCAGCGCCCATCGCCTGGGTCATATTAGAACTGTACACTTCAGACTTCTCCTCATCCACTTTAGCATCACTCATCTCGGTACCAGATGAGCGCCCCGCCGACGCCTGCGCAAGAAATCATCAATTTATTCAGCTCTTGTACGACAATCGCTTCGGAAATAACAGAAAATCAACTCAAACAAGGAAGAAATCAATCGCCAAATCGAATTAACACCGCCGGCGGCGATCGCTCCTTCCAAACCCTAGTTCTATGACAATTCCAGCAAATCGAACACAAAAATGAATTCTAAAACGGAAATTGAATCAACATATATCTACACTACCTTGATCTGGATCACAAAGGTCGGAGTCGCCGTGCTCTGCATCAAAGATTCAAAATCCAAACAAAATTTTTGACGAAACAGTGAAAATTAAAGAGGAGATATGGAGAAAGGAAAGTAGTGAGACGAAGAGTACTCGGAAGGAGAGATTGGGAAAGGTGGAAGGCTTTCTTCTTCCATGGTCTTTAGCGGATCCTCCTTCTAAAGGCAGAGCACGGAAGGATCTGGAAAAGTGGAAAGTGGAAAGTAGAAACAGATTCGATCAGATTTTCGAGATAAGATTCGAATGAGATGATGATTTGTTGATTGGTGATTAACCTGGGGAGATTTTGAAGGCAGTTCATCTCGAATCACAGTAAACACACAGAGCGACGAGAGAGGAGATTGTTTATTTATTTTGCTTAGTACTTCTACTGCTAGTTCACAAAAAGATATTTGCCTTTATGTCGACAATAGTGATACTTTACAAAAAGAAAACAATAATAATAGTAATATTCGGATATTCTAAAAAAAAAAAAAAAAAAGACTCAGTATATCTTGTTGAAAAACTAACCTAAGAATATAGATGTAATTTAATTATCTTCTCTTCACCTTTTTTTTTTCTTTTTATAAAATAAACGTCTCTTTTTAATTGGTAATCCATGAAGCATATAGTAGAGTAATATTATAATACTTTTCAAAAAAAAAAAATATTAGAATAGTTGCATTGACCGAAGTTTAGCATTTTTATTAAGAGAACTAAGGTTTGAGTCTTGTGGATCAAAATGAGAAGGGGTAAGGTTGGGAAATAGAGTTTAGAGTTTAGGATTTCATTCACATCCTCGTTTATGAATTTCCTTCTATCTTCACGAAAGATGAGATTTATCTCCAAGAGAATTATCAATCTCTTTAAAATTTTTATTA
Source organism: Stephania japonica (assembly GCA_039657345.1). Taxonomy (NCBI): domain Eukaryota; kingdom Viridiplantae; phylum Streptophyta; class Magnoliopsida; order Ranunculales; family Menispermaceae; genus Stephania; species Stephania japonica. The sequence goes on along the minus strand of CM077560.1, from coordinate 41,787,631 downwards.
GAAATTTATGAGTTTTGATATATATATATATATATATATATATATATATATATTTGTCAAATATGATATTGAATATATGACCTTCAACTCAACAAGTGTTATATTTACCACTCACTAATCCCACATTTTATGTCATAAAAAATTTATATAATTATATTTGAAGGTAGAGTCATCACTTGCCAGCAAATAAAAGTTTGGAAAGGTCATGAGTTCGACTTCCATTTAAGTAAAAAAATAGTAACCCATTCTCATCCCAACACCATGTAATAAATTTATTTTTTCCATCCTCATCTCAGTCTTTGTCCCTATTAAAGGAATCCTCACTTCCTTTACAACTTTATCGTACATAATAAAATGTTAAACTTTTACTTGATATTTTATTCAAGTTCATCATAGATTTTAATAGAATAACTTGTAACCATTCTATTTTTTTTGACATAAGCGGGTGTCTAACACACGGTCTTCTAAATTTTGTCTTTTGGTAAGTGATGCATCTATCATCTCTCCAAATATGCTTTTGGCATTGTATAGCTTAGTAGTGATAGCGGTATGAATTACTATGGTCAAACTTAAGGAAAATGTTAATGTAATGCACTAAAGGCACACCATATCTACACACGTGCGACGTTGTGCATCGTGCGACGTTGTGCATCAAGATGCGTGCGAGCATCGGGCAATCTACAACCATGTTGATGTAGATGGGGTGTGTAGATGAAGCGTTACATTAGCATCTCCCTTGGGCGCTGGGCCTTGAGAACTTCGGCCAACTTATGAGTTCTGGTCTATAATGAGTAGTTCCTTGAACGTTAGATCTGACGGCTGAGATTGGAAGTCAACATGACCGTTGTCCGTTTGAGAGCTGGGGACTTGATAGAAATGCCTTCAGTAGGGTTGTAAGTTGTAACCCTTCCACCAAGGAGTTCATTGTCCTTCTGCGGAAATTAGGGTTCTCGTCGATGGATCGATTTTGATTTCTAAGACCGATCTTCATCTTCTAGGGTTTGGAATGGAAAGAAGAGAGAGAGAGAGACAGTGTTTGATCAAAAACAGAGGCAGAATCGCAAACTCTGTTCAGGCTCTATTTTGTTTCAGTGTTTTCAAAAATTCGTGTTTCGTTTTGTTCATTTCCCTTCAATTCTAGTGAATCTGTTGCTCTAATGGTGTTTTTTCTAACGTATTTGACATTATTTCTCATTCAGGTCCATTGATTAACTTAGAAATTTTAGGATTTGGAAAGGGAGGGTTAGTTGATCTATTGGCCCTAAGTCCCATATCTCTTTCATATTCCTCCGCGAGCCATGATTGAAATTGAGGCAGTTGGCAGCCCATACATTTCCCTAGAAAAATGTCAATTGTTGAGAATTACAGCAAAATGCCCCTTTTTACATATCGAATCACAATATGCATCTTGACTAGTAACAAACATAGAATAAGGTTTCGTCATTGTTTAGACTCATTTTTTTTTTATTTTTTTTTGAAGAGAAATCGAAATTTCATTAATCATTCATGGCTCAATGCAAGACTAGACATAGAACCAGGTACATTGATTCGCTAATCCTATTTGTGTAAATAAATTGCCATTAATTTGACTTTTTTTCAAAATTGAAACAGTTTGACAATCAGGGACTGTTCTCTACAACATTGAAACTCATAACAATACACAAAAGTACTAGAACCACAAAATGAATAACAAAACTTTCCAACAAGGAGAAAAAACCTAAAACTTCCCAACAAGGAGAAGATAAATCAAAGACTTCCAACTAGGGAAGAAAATTAACTATAAAGTAAAAACTAAAGACAAATCAATCTAGCATGCCGCAAATCTACGCAACACCGTTGATGAAGATGCACCGAAACAAAGATGGACCAATCTCTACAAATATGATTAGATCTGTTGTTTATTGAATGGACATAGAGCAAAAGAGACTTGATTGCAACCACCACCAACCGTTGAGAGGATCGACAGTGGTTCAAGAACAAAATCACAAAATTGAATCAAAAAAAGAATTTTAGGTTTTGGAGAGAAGGAGAGGCAGAGAAAAAAAAAAGGTTATTTAGTATTTATTGTGTGTGCATCTTCCATAGCAACATATAATGCCTTTTTAGATTTGGAGAGAGATAAACGAGAACTAACCATACTATATACTTGTATAGTCATAAAAAACAAGGTTATTTAGTAGTTGTCGTGTTGCCCTCCTGAACGCCTTAAACACTTTTTGGAAATAGAATTGTAGGTTTAAGCAAAATCAAATTCAAATGTTGTTGATAAACATGGTGTTTGGGACTTCATCATGGAATGATTGTATTTAATTAAACCAATAAACGTTACTAATTTCAAAAAATCTGATATTTAAGTAATACTTTGTATTTCTCAAAAAAAAAAGTGAACCTTGTGCATGAAGGAAATGTTTCTCTATAGTTTTATTCGTGCATTTGGAACTTTTTTTAATATTTGATATTGATGATCCTCCCAAATATAAATTTTAATATTTTTAAAGCAAACATAACTTACTCATTAATTGTGAAGAAACGATGCTAAGCTCAATTCAAGAATAGTTTTTTTTTTTTTGAAAAAAAATGATTGTTTCTGTTGTGAATTGAAATGAAACTTGCTAGAACTAGAGAAGAAAAGTAGAAGAACTACTAACTTCTACAACTACAAAGAACTACAACTACAAAGTAGAAGAGGATAAATGAGAGAGTTGAAATGAGAAGTTGTATATAACTTGGTGTGTTTTTACAATGAGGTTGACACCCTTTATATAGGCCCTTTGGTGATGATGATAAATGTACTTAGACAATGTTTACAAGTAACACATACATCACATGTCATACAACTCTTCACAAGCAACATTGACAATACATGGAATAATGAGTACATTTGATATGGATACAAGTAAGTGCCATGCTTGATACTACCACTCAATGTAAGAGCCATGCTTGACAATGATTAGTCATACAAAGTCTTGATCAATTGTTCATCCATATCATAACACTCCCCCTTGGATGACAATTGTTGAGAGAATGTGCCTCGTTAAAACTTCTACTAAAAAAAAACTCTGTGGGAAAAAATCTAGTAAAAGAAAAAGAGTACACATTTCTTATTAATCTTAAGATGAGTATAATATTGTTAGGATTGCCTCATTAAAAAACCTTGCTAGGAAAACCCAATGGAATAAAACCATAACTAAGGGAAAAAGAGTGCAATACACTAATCAATAACTCCCCCTCATGTGAACATGGGTAAAACTTGTTTAGTTTCTTTACTTGCAATGTCTTTAAGTTTACGCAAGCCAATACCATATGTAAGCCTTTTAAATGTCGTAGTTGGTAAGGCTTTTGTGAATAAATCAGCAAGATTATCGCTCGATCGGATTTGCTTGACATCAATTTCACCATTCTTCTGAAGCTCATGTGCATAAAAGAATTTTGGTGAAATATATTTTGTTTTGTCCCCTTTTATGAATCCTTCATTTAATTGTGCAATACATGCTGCATTATCTTCATATAATATGGTTGGAGAATCTTTTATTGAAGGCAATCCACATGATTCTTGAATATGTTCAATCATATTTCTCAACCAAACACATTCACGACTTGCTTCATGAATTGCAAGTACTTCAGAATGATTGGAAGAAGTGGCAACCATAGTTTGTTTTACTGACTTCCATGATACTGTGATATTACCACGGTGAATACATATCCCATTTGAGAACGAACCTTATGGGGATCTGATAAAAATCCAGCATCAGCATAACCTTGGAGATTCAATTTTACCCCTCTCGAGTAAAATAAACCCATGTCACTTGTTCCTAGAAGATATCGAAAAATGTGTTTAACACCATTCCAATGTCTCCGAGTTGGTGAAGAGCTATATCTTGCAAGTAGGTTGACAGCAAAAGCAATATCGGGTCTTGTACAATTTGTAAGATACATAAGTGCACCAATTGCACTTAAATATGGTACCTCCGGACCAATTAGCTCTTCATCACTTTCTTAAGGTCGAAATGGATCCTTATCCACTTCAAGTGATCTGACAACCATTGGAGAGCTCAATGGATGTGCCTTGTCCATATAAAATCTTTTTAATAATTTTTCAATATAATTTGATTGATGGACAAGTACTCCACTTGAAAAATGCTCAATTTGCAAACCAAGACAAAGTCTTGTTTTCCAAGTTCTTTCATCTCGAATTCCTTTTTCAAGTATTCGGATGTTCTAACGATGTCGTCATAGTTTCCCACTATATTTAAATCATCAACATATACAGCAATAATCACAAATCCTGTTGATGATCTTTTAATGAAGACACATGGGCAAAGCGGATTATTTACATATCCTTCTTTCAGTAAATAATCACTAAGACGTTTGTACCACATTCGTCCGGATTGTTTCAACCCGTACAAAGACCTTTGTAATTTTATAGAATGCATGTTATGAGGTTTTGATTTTATTTCATCGGATATTACAAATCCATCAGGGATTTTCATATATATCTCACTGTCTAGAGATCCGTACAGATATGCTGTAACGACATCCATTAAATGCATATCAAGCCCTTCAGAGACTGCAAGGCTTATCAAGAACCGAAATGTGATTGCATCTATAACAGGAGAATATGTTTCCTCATAATCGATGCCAGGTCTTTGTGAGAAACCTTGAGCTACAAGTCTTGCTTTGTACCTTGTAACTTCATTTTTTTCGTTTCTCTTTCGTACAAATACCCATTTATATCCAATGTGCTTTACGCCATCGGCGTTTGGACAATTGGTCCAAAAACCTTTCGTTTCCTTAACGAGTTTAGCTCTCTTGGATAGCATCTTGCCATTTTTGCCAATCGTGTCTTTTTTGACATTTGTCCACCGATCGTGGTTACGGATCATCATCATTTTCACATATTTCAAAGGACACATTGAAAGCAAATATATCATCAGGAACAATTTTATTTCGATCCCAAATCTTACCAGAGTTTAAGTAATTTATTGAGATCTCATTACTTTCATCTTTTTCATCTTTTTCTAGAGGAAGTTGTTCCACATCAGAATCAACTTGTTCTGACAAACCCTTATCAAAGGATTCTTGTGCTTTCTCATGAGTATTTTGATTTGTATTTATTTTTACTCCCATTTTCCTTTTTCGAGGAATTGTATCTTTTGAACCAACCGGTCTTCCACGCTTTAAACGTTTCGTTGGTTCTTGTGCATTTTGTTGCACAGAGACATCAATTCTTGCAGGAGCATATACAACTGGAATATGTGATTTTGTCACTTGTTTTGCATCATTAAATGCATCTGGTAATTGATTTGCAATTTGTTGCAAATGAATGATCTTTTGAACTTCAAGTTCACACTGATTTGTTCGTGGATCATAATGTGATAAAGTTGATGCATTCCAAACAATTTCGCGCCATTCCTTTTGAATTGACTTCTTATCTCCCCCTAATGGTGGGAAAATTGTTTCATCAAAGTGACAATCAAAAAAAACGTGCAAGAAAATAAATCCCCTGTTAAGGGCTCAAGGTATCTTATAATGGACGATGAGTTAAATCCAACATAAATCCCAAGTTTTCGTTGTGGACCCATCTTAGTTCTATTGGGAGGTGGTATAGGAACAAACACTGCACAACCAAAAATTCTTAAATGTGAAATATTTGGTTGTTGACCTAAAATGAGTTGCATGGGGGAATGTTCATTGTATGCAGTAGGCCTATAACGAATAATAGATGCTGCATGAAGGACTGAATGTCCCCAAACCGAAGTTGATAACTTAGTTCTCATGATTAAAGGTCTGACAATTAATTGAATGCGTTTGATTAGAGATTCTGCCAAACCATTTTGGGTATGCACATGTGGAACAGAATGTTCAATGGTAATTCCTATAGACATGCAATAATTTTTAAATACTTGAGATTGAAATTCCCCGACATTATCAAGACGGATGGTCTTGATTGGGTTGTCAGGGAATTGTGCTCTTAACTTAATGATTTGCGCTAAAAGTCTAGTAAATGCAACATTGCGGGTCGAAAGCAAACAAACATGTGACCACCTAGTCGATGCATCTATCAAAACCATGAAATATCTAAATGGTCCACAGTGAGGATGAATAGGTCCACATATGTCTCCCAGAATGCGTTCTAAGAAAACTGGGGATTCCACAATAATTTTACTTGGGGATGATTTAACTATCAATTTACCTTGAGAACAACTAGCACAATTATAATCACCAGCTGAAAATATTTTGTGACTCCTTAAAGGATGTCCATGCGAATTATTAATTATTATTCGCATCATTGATGATCCTGGATGACCAAGTTATGCCATAAAATGAATGTCTTTGGATCATTAATTTTCTTATTTAAGACGACATTCGTTTCGATATGCCTTATATGAGTAAAATATAATCCAGAGGATAAAGCTGTGAATTTTTCTAACACTTCTTTTTTCCCATTTGAAACCAATGTGACATAGAGAAATTCTCTATTATTTTCGTTCACGGTTTCAATGTGATATCCATTTTGTCGAATATCTTTAAAGCTGAGTAAATTTCTTCTGAATTTTTCAGAGTATAAGGCATTGTTAACATGAATTATTGTTCCCCTAGGCAACATAATATTTGCTCTTTCAGAGCCATTAATCAAATTGGAGATGCCAGATATTGTTTGAACATTAGCCTCAACTAAGTTCAAATTGGAGAAATATTTTCTTCTTTTGAGGATAGTGTGCGTTGTAGCACAATCAACAAGACATATATCGCCATAATCTGAACAAATAACTTGATGATCCATTTCTACATTGAAAAACAATATGGTATTAAAGAAATACCCTTTTCGTAATAAAATACGAATATCTCAAACTTTTTGGATCATTAGTCAACAAAAGTATGGTAAAATATCACAAAAATATTTGGGTATTGTATATATGACAATATTTAGGCAGCATAGCCTTTCATACATGACAAAAAAATGTCACAATTATGAGCGCTCCTTATCAATACTAATTTACCCTTTCTAGTGGTGCACCACTTTTTATTTTGACTATCAATGGAATTGTCAATATGACTTTTACCATATCTTTTCACCTTTTCCAGGTCCATAAATTTGTAATTGCGACCATGGTCATTATATGTAACATCTGCTTCTTAATTTGAAGCTAAACCAATTGGACATGAGTGATATTATATTTATAATATCTTATTATTTTACTCAGCTACCACAAGACAAGGATTCAATCCATAATTAATATTTAATGGATTGACGTGCGCGCTCGATAATTTGTTGCAATAATACATCGAGGCGAGCCACGTGGCTTTTATTGTCTCATCAATCATATTTCTGCATAGCCTCAATACAGAGGTAATTGAAATTGCAGAATAATAAATGATATTTGACTGATATAAATTTTGTAGCGTGAGACCCAGAAGCTCATTTTAAGCCTTTTGGAGCATCACCAATTTTGGCTTTGATATAGATAGCTCCATGAGGTGAAATGATAATATAAAGTGAAATATTCACTTTTCAAATCTCTAAAGAGTCTAAAGAAATATTTGACGAATAAATATTTATACGCATAGCCTTGCATAAATACTTTATATATAATTTGAGCATCCCGTTGCCTTGACAAGTAATTAGTATTGTCAATATTGTTAAGGTAATTAATTCAATTATAATTAAATAAAATATTTATGAAAATAGGGATAAACTAAATAGTTTTCTTTTTATACAAAATAGATAATATACCATTAAATATATGTTCACAACTTGATTATAAATACGCAAAATGTAATACTTGTATGAGTTGGTGGGACAACCTCCAGGTTGGGTGGTGAGACGAAGTCTACTTAAAACCATGCCTCCTCGAACGGGATAACCCGTCTCCCTTTCAATGTTTAGCTTTACCGGGGATAAGGCTTACCCACTATCAACCCAAACTCATAACGCTATTTGCAATATAAAAAATCAAGAATGGAGCATAATTAATCGTTTGTAGTATAGCGAGAAAACTAGTTATGTCACATATTGACTTTTGATTTCTGATGTAGAAGATCGTACAAGACGCAACTACAGAGCATACTTTCGCAATCGGTGACGTTATAATTCATAGTATATGAATAAAATATGCATATAAAAGTGAAGCAACCAAGATAATATAGAAATAAACCAAACTCATAAAATTTATACCTTCCTAGCTTTGTCTCCTTAACAAGCCTTCTTGAACTTCAAGATCTCCTTAATGCCAGAGCAAGCTCGTGCTGATAACGTGTTGTGAATTGAAATGAAACTTGCTAGAACTAGAGAAGGAAAGTAGAATAACTACTAACTTCTACAACTACAAAGAACTACAACTACAAAGTAGAAGAGGATAAATGAGAGAGTTGAAATGAGAAGTTGTATACAACTTGATGTGTTTTTACAATGAGGTTGACACCCTTTATATATGCCCTTTGGTGATAATGATAAATGTACTTAGACAATGTTTACAAGTAACACATACATCACATGTCATACAACTCTTCACAAGCAACATTGACAATACATGGAATAATGAGTACATTTGATATGGATACAAGTAAGTGCCATGCTTGATACTACCACTCAATGTAAGAGCCATGCTTGACAATGATTAGTCATACAAAGTCTTGATCAATTGTTCATCCATATCATCACAGTTTCTTATTTTCTTGTCCATGAACCTTAGGTTTTTTTTCCAATATATTATGTTCTGAATATTGTGAAAAAGATTTTGTTTATATTGTTTTCAACATAATTAAATTTTTTCCTTGAAAAAACGTTATGGTGTCCTTGGTGTAAAATAATTGACTCCATTATGAATTGATTGGTCATAAATTGTACCCAACAACTACTTGTAGTTTGATAGGGGTAAAATAAAATTGTATTCATTGACCCTTTGATCCCTTTCACAAACCAAAATAGTATGTTTTGGACCTTTAGGCGTCCTTGGTGTAAAAAGTAACTTACTCCATTGTGAATTTATTTGTCATAAATTGATACCAAAACCAAGGCTTAAAAAATTGCCTAACTTCGCTAAAATTCGGTCGAAGTTTGTCAACATGGAGAATAGCGAAGCGAAATCAGAGGGCGATGTAAAAGTTGCATAAACTCAACGAAAAATTCGATGACATCGACGGACTTCGATGGCATTGCCTAAAGCATAGGAAAACGCAATAAAAATGCACAAAATCGAGAAAGTTTCAGAGGAAACTACCGAAGTTGCCCCTGAAAACAATAAACGACAAAAAAGCTAAAATCGTACTTGATCAAATGCATCGACTTCAAAAGCCTTCAATCTGGTAGGTAGCCCACTTTTACTTGACCTTTACTCTCCCAAGTCCCAACTTCAAATCTTTTTCTTCAAATCTTTTCTGCCCTAACATCAAAAACCAGTTGAAGAAGAGAAATCAAATTCTTGAGGTCGAGAGGAGGGCAAGGACGAGAGTGAAGAATCTATGAAAAAGTAAAGAAGATTAGAAGGCTAACTCATTGGTGTCCTTGCTTCGTTTGTGTGATGGAGCAAGGTTGAAAATGAAATTGAAGAGGGAGACTGGTTTTGTTCGTGCATGCTTAGCCTTGAAGTTGGAGGTTTTCTATTTGGGTTTCTCCACCTAGTGACTACAATTTATACTCAGGTTTTGACACTCTCACTTACTACTTTATATTTTACACAGTGATATGTAAATGATGATCTTGATGCTTGGTAAAGGGTTAGTAGTAGTTCTACTACTAGTTCACAAAAGATGTTTGCCATTCTGTCGACAATAATGATACTTTACAAAAAGAAAACAATAATAATAATAATAATAATATTCGGATATTCTTAAAAAAAAAACTGGGTATATCTTGTTGGAAATCTAACCTAAGAATATTGATGTAATTTAATTATCTTCTCTTAACCTTTTTTTTTTTTTATAAAATGGATGTCTCTTTTTAATTGATAATCCATGAAGCATATAGTAGAGTAATATTAGAATACTTTTCAAAAAAAATATTAGAATAGTTGCATTGACCGAAGTCTAGCATTTTTATTAAGAGAACTAAGGTTTGAGTCTTGTGGATCAAAATGAAAAGGGGTAAGGTTGGAAAATAGAGTTTAGAGTTTAGGATTTCATTTACATCCTTGTTTATGAATTTTCTCTTGTCTTCACGAAAGATGAGATTTATCTCCAAGAGAATTTCCAATCTCTTTAAAAATTTTATTAGAAATTTATGAGTTTGATATTGAATATATATATATTTATTTATTTTTTTTGTCAAATATGATATTGAATATATGACCTTGAACTCAACAAGTGTTATATTTACCACTCATTAATCCCACATTTTGTCATAAAAATTTATATAATTACATTTGAAGGTAGAGACATCACTTGCCAGCAAATAAAAGTTTGGGAAAGTCATGAGTTCGACTTCCATTTAAGTAAAAAAATAGTGAGCCATTCTCATCCCTACCCTACGTAATAAATTTATTTTTTTCATCCTCGTCTCTGTCTTTGTCCCTATTGAAAGAATCTCCACTTCCTTTACAACTCTATTGTACATAATAAAATGTTAAACCCTTAGTTGATATTTTATTCAAGTTCATCATGGAACTTAATACAATAACCTGTAACCATTCTAGTTTTTTTTTTTACATAAGCGAGAGTCTAACACGCGGTCTTCTAAATCTTGTCTTTTGGTAAGTGATGCATCAATCATTTTGGCATTTTAGATCTTAATAGTGATAGTGGTGCGGATTACTATGGTCAAACTTAAGGAAAATGCTAATGTGACGTACTAAAGACATGCCACATCTACACACGTGCTTGCACATCGTGCGATGCTGTGCATTAAGATGTGTGCGAGCATCGGGCGGTCTACAACCACGTTGGTTTAGATGGGGTGTGTAGATGAAGCCTTACATTAACATCTCCCTTGGGCGTTAGGCCTTGAGAACTTCAGCCTACTTGTGAGTTCTGGTCCACAATGAGTACTTCTTTGAACGTTAGATCCGATGACTGAGATTGGAAGTCAACATGGTCATTGCCCGTTGGAGGGCTGGGAACTTGATAGAAAGGCCTTCAGTGGGGTTGTAACCCTTCCATTGAGGGGGTTTGAGGGACCCACAAATGAGGATGTAATGCACTCGAATTAGGTATACAGTCCGTTGTGTATGCTTGTTGTGGTAAATTGTGATGAAAATGTACAATTAGTAAATTTCATTACAATGTGGGTGTGCTAATGTAGTTGATTGACGAGTGAGGAATGACCTCGGGGTGCGTGCGGACACGGGACACGAGGCACGAGGTGCCGGGTGGTCGAGGAAACTAAGGTGAGCTTATCCATAAATTTTGGAAATTTATTGAATAAAATAGGAATTTTTACGAGCTAAATCAATTGGAAATTAATAAGTCCTATAGTAGGCTGAATAAAACAACAACAGTTGATGTTTCTCGAGATGCACAACAGGTTCATGAGTGTCAAGATAAGGTGTATGGAGTTAGAGTGACACAGGGTGATCAGCAGCCCTTAGATACTTCTCGAGATTCGTGCACACACTTGATCAAATGCCAAGTATATATATATACATGTTGATCGGTCAAAGGGAGAGAAGGAGAGTGAGATTGAAGAGAGAAAGCTTGGAGGAAGAGAATCGTTGGAAGAGAAGGAAGAAGAACAACCATTTAGGGTGTGAAGGAAGTGATTTTGGCATCCAACAACAAAATCAAAAGGTATGGACACAACAAACTTGAGTTTTGTGGAATTTTTAGTGTGGGTTGGAGATTGTGGAAATCCGAATTTGTTGAGAATGAAACGCTTGGTTTTGTTGGGAGTTGGTGTATGGGAATGGCATGAAATGGTTGTGATTTTTGAGTTAATTTGAGAGAAATTTGATGGATCTTTAAAAATGGGTTTTGAAAATGTGATTCTTGATGATTCTTGGATTTTGATGTCTAAATTTGATAAATTTGTGTTTGAATGGTATTTTTGAGGTGGATGATGAGTTTTGGGATGTTTGGAACCAAATGAATGGTATATGAGGTGGTTTGGAGTGTGAAATTTTGAACTGTAAAAATGCTGACAGACGCGATTAAGCGCGCTAATAAGAGGACCTAGCGCGCTAATTACCCTCTCGGAAAACGATGAACAAGTGACTTAGATGAATTAGCGCGCTAATTCATCTCATTAGCGCGCTAATAGTTCACTTTGGAATTCAAGAATTGGAAAATGAGGAAATGAGTCTAAACAACATTATAAACCTATTAATTGATAATTAACCCTCATAAATGAATTCCGGGAGTCTCGAAATAGTAATTGGAGTCTGGGTTTAGTCGGAATCGGACCGAGAGTATTATCGGGGATTGAAGAAATCGAGCCGGGGAAATTAACTTGTGGGACGAGGAGTGCGAATTGAGGTGTGTAGTATCCCAATTGAACTTCACTTTAAGTATTTACTGGTTGATTTATTTGAATTCTGTTCCATTTATTCTCTACTTCGTTTCATTATTGCTTTACGGTGGTTGAGTACTCTCACCTGGTGACTTTACGGTAGTTGAGGGTACTCCTACCTGGTGTCTTTACGGTGTTGAGATCACTCCCCACCTGGTGCTTATTCGTTACGGCCATAGGGTCCACTAAGTCATAGCACTTGTCTAGGCATATACGTGAATAGGCTACCGGGTATGGTAGGCTTGTGTGGGTGCGCCGTGGGTCTACGCCGCCACTTAGAGGGTTAGGGCCAACCCATTGGTGTGTTTGATTGGTGCCCTGGGAGAAAACCCGAAGTATGACTTGGTCCGATTTTTATGTGCACGTACTTTGTTTCATCACTATATTTATGCATGCGATGTTCCTTTTTACGGTTGTCTGTATTTCTCTTGTTCCGCATGTTTAAATTATAGTATTTTCAATTCCAATACTTTTATTTCCGTAATTACTTGGTGAATTTCCTTGGGATTACTCACTCTGGACTCGTCATCTGTCTTTTTGTGATGGCTGAGTGCAGACCCTAGTACGAGCCGGGGAAAGGGCAAGCTTGAAGAATACATCGATTGATAGTTTTAGCCCCACTCGTACGTATGTTTATATTTATCCATTTTATGTCGGGTTTTGGGCTTGAGAGAGATAGGTTGTACATTTTGATATTTTGAGGATCAGATGAGATGTATATGATGTATATTTGGTATGGTTTCCACTTAGGCATTTTGCTAATAAAACACAAGATGAATTTTTATGTTGTTCATTTAAGCTTCCGCTGTTAACTTTGAGGTTATATGATATTAACTGAATCAAATTTATGATAAATTGATCAATGATGGATAATTGGGCGTGGGACACAACTGGTGGTGACGTGGATAGTTGTGGGCCCGCGTGGCCTCCCGTGGCGGACCAATGTGGAAATTGGGGCCGCCACATTTTGGTATCAGAGCTTAGGTTGAGGAACCTAAAGGATAAAACAATGATGATAGTTAACCTGATACCGCCACAATTTGCTACTTGGTATCAATGAATAAATCTTAGATGTGGAAACCACAAGTGAATAATTAAAGACTTAGTTGGGAAGTGATGTGAGGCGGGTAAATTTAGGAAATTACATATGCGTATGTTTTGATTGTGTACTATATATTATACGCGTATGTACTGAGTCTGATCCACTGCACGTTGGTTGTGCGGTTTAGGATGGACGGACGCAGACTCCTACTACTCCGCCCACTACTCGGCCCGAGGTTGGAGAGACTAGTGATCATACCACTAGTGACGTGGGCGATTTGCGAGCTATGATTCGAGAGGCGACGAGCGCGATTGATTCGACGGAGCGGCGGCTAGCTATTGCGAGAGCTCGATGGTTGAGGCGATGGAGTACATACGGAGCTCGAGGCGCCGCGAAGAGCACCGATTCTTGAGCGTCTTTGTTACCACTGTTACCACTGCATCCGCATTAGCACCGGCTGTTACTACACGACAGACGGTAGGGTCGAGACGATTATAGAGAGGTTGAGCCTGGTGGTACCCGGCGAGACTACGGTGGTGACACCCACCACTGCTGAAGCAGGTGGTAGGGACTTCGATCGCTAGGAGTAGGATGTCGAAGCGGCGAAGATGGTGAAGGATTTTATGAGATTTAATCCTACGTACTTCACGGGAGTCGGTGATCTGAGGTTGCTTGGTCGGTGGTTAATGACACATCGACGACTACACCAACATGTGTAGAGGTACCCGAGGCGGATCGGGCGCGTATCTCGGGGTATTGTTTGAGAGGTCGGGCCGCGGTTTGGTGGACTACTTACAACGACATACATTCTACACCATCGACGTGGGCGAGTTTCGACGAGTTATTTCTCGATGAGTACATTCCTACGAGGTGCGAGTTGAGGCCGAGAGAGCGCTTCTTGGGTTTACGACAGGTACCATGTCGGTGTCACGATACATGAATCGATTCGGATATCTCATGATGTATGCCATGGATGTGGCTAACACGGAGGGTTACAGATTTACTACTTCATCGAGAGGTCTAGATGAGAGGATTGGTGGGGTGATAGTTGCGGCCGGTGCGGAGACGCTACGAGTGTTTTTGACGAGCATTGGCTCGCGAGACATATTTACGACACCGAGGGTGAGCTTGGAGACGGGGTGGATTGGATGAGCTCTCGGTCGATCAAAGACCGAAGAGACGAGAGAGAGCGAGATCGATCGACGAGACATGATCGGGGTCGACGAGATAGACGTTCCGAGCATCGAGAGAGGAGACGAGAGGCGGGTAGTGTACGTTCTTGTCGTACTGCACACCGGTGACGACCTCGACGGCGTGTGCGAGATGGAGGAGGTCGTGGTAGAGGACGAGAGAGGTCGAGGTCATGATAGGGCTCCGGTTCATATAGTGTCACGATCGATTGGCGGGATACACGACGATGTTTCGGTGTCATCGGGTCGGGCATATACATAGAGATTGTCCGATGTCGCTTCATCCTCACGACCACGATTGAGCCGGTCGGGGAGAGGGCTCATGCAATGCTACACCTCTCTCGCCGTGCACCGGAGCGTGATGCGACTCGTCACTCGTAGAGGGTATGTTATCTATATGCGATGTCTTCATGCATGTATTATTTGATTCGAGGTACCTTGTCATTTATATCGGGACGTAGGGTCGGACGATTAGGATTACAGTTGAGACCTTAGACCCACATCTTGTCCTCGATGCGGCTCTTGGGGGATAAGATTTACCCTAACCGGATATGCTTAGAAATTGTGTGATAGAGATTGAGGGACACCGATTACTGTCGACTTTCGTGTCCTGAGTATTTAGAGTTTGATGCTTTATTGGGTATGGATCGGTTATCGGCGTATCGCGCACACATTGATTGTTTCGGTAAGACGGTAGTATTTGATATTGAGGGCATTCCAGTATTTACTTTTGTTGGTACGGCGTCAGACTTACCGATTACCAGAGGTCGATTAGCTACGACACAGGAGATGGAGGCGTTTAGGACGGTAGTTGAGCCCGACCCGAGACCAGAGATTAGACTAGAGGATGTCCCAGTAGTGTGTGAGTTTCCCGAGGTGTTCCCGACGATTTGCCAGGTTTACCACCTCCTAGGTCAATTGAGTTTATGATTGAGTTGATTCCGGGGACGCAGCTCGATATATAGTCGACCGTACAGGATGTCAGCGTCGGAGCAGGGAGAGTTGAGGTCCCAATTAGAGGAGTTGCTACATAAGGGTTTTATTCATCCCAGTATGTCTCCTTGGGGCGCACCAGTTGTATTTGTTAAGAAGAAGGACGGTTCTTTGAGGTTGTGCATAGACTACAGGAAGCTGAATCAAGTGACGATTCGAAATCGTTATCCACTTCCTAGGATTGATGATCTATTTGATCAGTTGGCGGGTGCTAAGTTTTTCTCGAAGATTGATTTACGATCTGGATATCATCAGTTGAGGATTCGGGAGAGTGATATCGAGAAGACGGCGTTTAGCACACGCTATGGATTGTTCGAGTTCACAGTCATGCCATTTGGGGTGACTAATGCGCCGGCTATCTTTATGGATTTGATGCACCGAGTACTACGACCATTTTTGGATCGTTATGTGATTGTGTTCATCGATGATATCTTAATATACAGTAAGACTCGTGAGGAGCATGAGAGACACCTCAGAGATGTTTTGATGACGTTGAGGGAGCATAGATTGTATGCTAAGTTCAACAAGTGTGCTTTTTGGTTGAGAGAGGTGAAATTTCTAGGACATGTCATTGGTAGTCAAGGAATATCTGTTGATGGAGACAAGATTCGTGCGATCATTGATTGGAGGACACCCGAGACAGTTGCAGACATTCGTAGTTTCTTGGGGCTTGCGGGCTATTACCGGCGGTTTGTGCAGGATTTTTCGTTGATTGCAGCGCCGATGACGAGGTTGACCAAGAAGAATGTTAAGTTTGAATGGTCTGAAGGTTGTGAGGCAGCATTTTTAGAGTTGAAGAGGAGGTTGACTTCTGCGCCAGTGTTGGCTCTACCTGAGACAGGGGAAAGGCTTCTTGGTCTACACAGATGCTTCCGGGACTGGGTTGGGATGCGTGTTGATGCAGGAAGGACACCCAGTTGCATATTTATCGAGGCGATTGAGACCTCACGAGGAGAATTATCCGGTGCATGATTTAGAGCTAGCTGCAGTTGTGTTTGCGCTCAAGGCTTGACGACATTATCTTTATGGGGAGTGGGTTATGTTATTCACAGATCATCAGAGTTTGAGGTATCTGTTCACTCAGAAGGATCTGAATATGCGGCAAAGACGGTGGCTCGAGTTACTGAAAGACTACGATTTCGCGATAGAGTACCATCCTGGGAAGGCGAATGTAGTTCTTGATGCATTGAGCGGAGTGGTGTAGAGAGTCGATCGTGTCTTTGCGGCGAGATGACACATGAGCATGGATTCTTTGGAGGCGCGACGGTGTTGTGTTTGTCGATGCTTTTCTTGATGTTCATATCTGTTGCCGGATGCGTGTTCTGTGGTGTCGTTAGAGAGGGTCGCCGAGTGGCAAAGGGTCGACGGACATTTTGCTCGCTTAATTGTCGGCTCGGGACTGGGTTGCACAGATTGGTCTAGTGGTTCGGACCGGTGTTTGAGACACGAGGCGGGTTGTGGATACCCGAGGTACGGGAACTACGTGATAGCATTCTTGAGGATGCACACCGTTTCGCGGTATACGATTCATCTGGCAGGGACCAAGATGTATCATGATTTGCGACGTTTATTTTGGTGGCCTGGGATGAAGGCCGATGTGGGTGCATATGTGAGAGCTTGTCATATTTGTCGAGAGGTTAAGGCCGAGCACAGGAGACCAGCTGGATTGTTACAGTCACTACCGATTCCACAGTGGAAATGGGAGCATGTTACGATGGATTTTGTGAGCGGGTTGCCACAAAGCTACGAGACGTCATGATGCTGTGTGGGTTGTGATTGATAGATTGACGAAGTCTGCACACTTCATTCCTATATCGATGAAGTATTCGTTTCCTCAGTTGAGTATCATTTTTGAGCGAGAGATCGTTAGGCTACATGGGGTACCGCTATCTATTGTATCTGACAGAGACCCCAGGTTGACGTCGAAGCTGTGGGAGAGCATGCAGGAGTAGTTTGGGACGAGACTGCAGTTTAGCACGGCTTATCATCCTCAGACAGATGGTCAGTCAGAGAGATTGATACGGATATTGGAGGACATGCTTAGAGCATCCATTTTGCAGTTTGGAGGTGCTTGGGAAGAGTATTTACCGTTGTGCGAGTTCGCGTACAACAACAGCTATCAGGCGAGTATTGGTATGCCACCATTTGAGGCTTTGTATGGTAGACCTTGCAGGTCACCAGCTTGTTGGGCAGCACCTGAGGACGTGGCAGTGATTGGACCTGAAGTGGTTGTTGATCATACCGAGAAAATTCGACAAATTAGATTGAGATTGCAAGCAGCTCAAGATAGGCAAAAGAAGTATGCTGATAGGTATCTTGAGGGTTTGAGTTATGATGTGGATGACTTGGTATATCTGAAGGTGTCGCCCTGGAAAGGTCATCAGAGGTTTGGGATCAAGGGGAAACTAGCATCGAGATACATTGGGCCTTTCAGAGTTATAGCACGTGTTGGGACAGTGGCATATAGATTGGAGTTGCCAGCAGAGTTAGCAGGTGTTCATCCAGTGTTTCACGTGTCTATGTTGAGGTTAGCTAAGTCAGGACCGAGGCCTATGGTGGATATTAGACAGATTAAGGTGCGTCCTGATGTTTCATATGAAGAGCAACCTGTGGAGATCATGGATCGTCGAGTTCAGACTTTGAGGAATAGGGAGATTCCGAAGGTGTTGATACGATGGCAGCATCACGGGACTAAGGAACTCACCTGGGAGCTCGAATCGATTATGAGACAGAAATATCCTCAGTTATTCATTGGTGAGTATTAGTAAGGACTTAAATTTCGGGACGAAATTTCAATTTAGTTGGGAAGAATTGTAACGGCCCAATTTAAATTGCCGTTAATTATGACGTCATTGCAGATGTGGATGCCAGCGAAGACAGCCGAGGGACCCACAGCGAGGATGTAATGCACTCGAATTAGGTATACAGTCCGTTGTGTATGCTTGTTGTGGTAAATTGTGATGAAAATGTACAATTAGTAAATTTCATTACAATGTGGGTGTGCTAATGTAGTTGATTGACGAGTGAGGAATGACCTCGGGGTGCGTGCGGACACGGGACACGAGGCACGAGGTGTCGGGTGGTCGAGGAAACTAAGGTGAGCTTATCCATAAATTTTGGAAATTTATTGAATAAAATAGGAATTTTTATGAGCTAAATCAATTGGAAATTAATAAGTCCTATAGTAGGCTGAATAAAACAACAACAGTTGATGTTTCTCGAGATGCACAACAGGTTCATGAGTGTCAAGATAAGGTGTATGGAGTTAGAGTGACACAGGGTGATCAGCAGCCCTTAGATACTTCTCGAGATTCGTGCACACACTTGATCAAATGCCAAGTATATATATATATACATGTTGATCGGTCAAAGGGAGAGAAGGAGAGTGAGATTGAAGAGAGAAAGCTTGGAGGAAGAGAATCGTTGGAAGAGAAGGAAGAAGAACAGCCATTTAGGGTGTGAAGGAAGTGATTTTGGCATCCAACAACAAAATCAAAAGGTATGGACACAACAAACTTGAGTTTTGTGGAATTTTTAGTGTGGGTTGGAGATTGTGGAAATCCGAATTTGTTGAGAATGAAACGCTTGGTTTTGTTGGGAGTTGGTGTATGGGAATGGCATGAAATGGTTGTGATTTTTGAGTTAATTTGAGAGAAATTTGATGGATCTTTAAAAATGGGTTTTGAAAATGTGATTCTTGATGATTCTTGGATTTTGATGTCTAAATTTGATAAATTTGTGTTTGAATGGTATTTTTGAGGTGGATGATGAGTTTTGGGATGTTTGGAACCAAATGAATGGTATATGAGGTGGTTTGGAGTGTGAAATTTTGAACTTGTAAAAATCAGACAGAGCGCGATTAGCGCGCTAATAAGAGGACCTAGCGCGCTAATTACCCTCTGGAAAATGATGAACAGTGACTTAGATGAATTAGCGCGCTAATTCATCTCATTAGCGCGCTAATAGTTCACTGGAATTCAAAAATTGGAAAATGAGGAAATGAGTCTAAACAACATTATAAACCTATTAATTGATAATTAACCCTCATAAATGAATTCCAGGAGTCTCGAAATAGTAATTGGAGTCTGGGTTTAGTCGGGAATCGGACCGAGAGTATTATCGGGGATTGAAGAAATCGAGCCGGGGAAATTAACTTGTTGGACGAGGAGTGCGAATTGAGGTGTGTAGTATCCCAATTGAACTTCACTTTAAGTATTTACTGGTTGATTTATTTGAATTCTGTTCCATTTATTCTCTACTTCGTTTCATTATTGCTTTACGGTGGTTGAGTACTCTCACTGGTGACTTTACGGTAGTTGAGGGTACTCCTACCTGGTGTCTTTACGGTGTTGAGATCACTCCCCACCTGGTGCTTATTCGTTACGGCCATAGGGTCCACTAAGTCATAGCACTTGTCTAGGCATATACCGGTGAATAGGCTACCTGGGTATGGTAGGCTTGTGTGGGTGCGCCGTGGGTCTACGCCGGCCACCTAGAGGGTTAGGGCCAACCCATTGGTGTGTTTACGGTTGGTGCCGGGGAGAAAACCCGAAGTATGACTTGGTCGATTTTTATGTGCACGTACTTTGTTTCATCACTATATTTATGCATGCGATGTTCCTTTTTACGGTTATCTCGTATTTCTCTTGTTCCGCATGTTTAAATTATAGTATTTTCAATTCCAAGATACTTTTATTTCCGTAATTACTTGGTGAATTTCCTTGGGATTACTCACTCTGGACTCGTCATCTGTCTTTTTGTGATGGTGAGTGCGACCTAGTCTGAGCCGGGGAAAGGGCAAGCTTGAAGAGTACATCGATTGACGCTTTTAGCCCCACTCGTACGTATGTTTATATTTATCCGTTTTATGTCGGGTTTTGGGCTTGAGAGAGATAGGTTGTACATTTTGATATTTTGAGGATCAGATGAGATGTATATGATGTATATTTGGTATGGTTTCCACTTAGGCATTTTGCTAATAAAACACAAGATGAATTTTTATGTTGTTCATTTAAGCTTCCGCTGTTAACTTTGAGGTTATATGATATTAACTGAATCAAATTTATGATAAATTGATCAATGATGGATAATTGGGCGTGGGACACAACTGGTGGTGACGTGGATAGTTGTGGGCCCGCGTGGCCTCCCGTGGCGGACCAATGTGGAAATTGGGGCCGCCACAGGGTTCATTGTCCTTCTGCGGTAATTAGGGCTCCCGCCGATGGATCGATTTTGATTTCTGAGACCGATCTTCATCTTCTAGGGTTTGGAATGGGAAGAAGAGAGAGAGAGAGAGAGAGAGAGAGAGAGAGAGAGAGAGAGAGAGAGAGAGAACAGACGCAGAATAGTGAAGCCAATTCATGTTCTTTTTGTTTCAGTGTTTTCGAAAATTCATGTTTTGTTTTGTTCATTTCCTTCCATTCTAGTGAATCTGCGTTTGTAATGGTGTTTTTTCTAACGTATTTGACAATATTTCTCATTTAGATTCATTGATTAACTTAGAAATTCTAAGGTTTGGAAAGGGAGGTTCAATTGATCTAGTGGCCCTAAGTCTTATATTTCTTTCATATTCCTCCGTGAGCCATATTGAGGCAGCTGGTAGCCCATACATTTCCCTAGAAAAATGTCAATTGTTAAGTATTGCAGCAAAATGCCCCTTTTTACATATCGAATCGCAATATGCATCTTGACTAGTAACAAACGAAGAATTAGGCTTCGTCATTGTTTACACTCGTTGTTTTCATTTAGAATTTCTTGTGTGTGCATCTTCCATAGTAAGACATGATGCCTCTTTAGTTTTGGAGAGAGATAAATGAGAATTAGCCATACTATACAGTAATAAAAAACCAGGTTATTTAGTAGTTGTCCTATCGCCTTCCTGATCGCCTTAAACACTTGGAAATAGAATTGTGTTAGGGATAAACCCATATTAATACACACATCAATGCAACAGAAATATAATCAAGCAAACAATCTTTATTCTATTCTAAAAATATTTAACAATCTAACTCCCCAACGTAGGGCACAAAGCACCACGGGTGCACACTCAAAACACACCCAAAACTAACCTACTAGGTCAATTATATAGCCACAAACTCTTAATCATTCTTAAACTCTGATTCACAAGCCCACTCAAATACAAATACTACTCAAACAATCAAATCCTAATATAACTCAAACTTACTAATCTGACACAAACTAAAATACTAATTCCTAATTAAATTAGGACATGGAGTTTGAGCCAAAAACCCAACAATATCCACCTTGGCAAAAAACTCCACCAAACACACAATCCAAACGAATATAGTCGTCGCGAACAACCACGTTCAAACATCCAATCAATTGCTAGCATCAACACATCCAATCATGTGTGCACAAATATCCAATCTATGAAGGATCACAAGCGAAGAAGACAAACCCCAAAAGACTTATGTTACGCTTCCATTCATGTCCCTCCACCACGCACAATCAACCAGTTCATCTAGTTACACACACTCAACCAACTTGATCATTCACACAAACATCCATCCAACATGTGCAATCAATCACCCATCAACGGTTAACCACCAGACAACCACGCTATAGCAAAATACTTGACCACTCTTCAATCAAACACTACGGTTGATCGCTCTTCAATCACTCACTTAATCTCGAAGAATGAAAACACTCCACTTCGAACAAAACATCTTCTTCGGCAATAGACAATCATACTTGATCATCACGTACATCTTCTCACGTGTACAACCTACATGCATGCCAAAAACAACTAGCAAACTTACAAAAAAAAAATTGTAAGACCAACTCGCACATTTTTTATTTTTTTTCCTTTTCACCGTATGATCAATTCTAGAAAAATTGCAAAACCAATACTCACCCAAACATGCAATAATCAATGCAAATAGATCAACACAATCCTGTGCGAGTGTACACCATCCATAACCAATCACCAATATCGATCATGAACCACCCCACTTTTGTTTATAATTGCAAACCGACCACAATTGAAAAACTTTTTATATCAACCACGCGAACTCTACGAACCACCCAATCTTCAAACTTATCGCGCTATCTTCCCATCTCGAACCTTGCATTGATACCGCTTGTTAGGGATAAACCCATATTAATACGCACATCAATGCAACGAAAATATAATCAAGCAAACAATCTTTATTCTATTCTAAAAATATTTAACAATCAAACTCTCCAACGTAGGGCACAAGGCACCACGGGTGCACACTCAAAGCACACCCAAAACTAACCTACTAGGTCCTTTATATAGGCCACAAACTCTTAATCACTCTCAAACTTTGACTCTCAATCTCACTCAAAACACGAATACTACTAAAACAATTAAATCCTACTAGAACTCAAACTTACTAATCTGACACAAACTAAAACACTAATTCCTAATTAAATTAAGCTTTGAAGTTTGAGCCAAAATCCAACAAATTGTAGGTTTAAGCAAAATCAAATTCAAATGTTGTTAATAAACATGGTTTCTGGGACTTCATCATGGAATGATTGTATTTAATTGAAACCAATAAAAGTCTCTACTTTCAAAAAATCTGATATTTAAGTAAAACTTTGTATTTCTAAAAAAAAAGTGAACCTTGTGCATGCATGAAATGTTTCACTGTAGTTTTATTCTTGCATTTGGAACTTTTTTTAATATTTGATATTGATGATCGTCCCAAATATAAATTTTAATATTTTTGAAGCAAACATAACTTACTCATTGATTGTGAAGAAACAGTGCTAAACTCAATTAAAGAATAGTCTCTTTTTTTTTTGAAAAAAATAATTGATTGTTTCTTATCTTCTTATCCATAAACCTTGGGTTTTTTTTCCAATATATTCTGTTATGAATATTGTGAAAAAGATTTCGTTTATATTGTTTTCAACATAATTAAGTTCTTTCCTTGAAAAAACGTTATGGTGTCCTTGATGAAAATAACTGACTTTATTTGTATTGATTGGTCATAAATTGCACCTAAAAACTACTTGTAGTTTGATAGGGGTAAAATAAAATTGTATTCATTCTCTGACCCTTTTATTATCCCAAATTATTTGATCTCTTTCACAAACCAAAAAACTAGTATGTTTTGGACCTTTTTCAGTATGTTTTGGACCTTTAGGCGTCCTTGGTGTAAAAAGTAACTTGCTCCATTGTGAATTTATTGGTCATAAATTGATATCTAAAACAAGGTTTAAAAAATTGCCCAACTTCACTGAACTTCGGCCGAAGTTTGGCAACATGGAGTATAGCGAAATGAAATCAGAGGATGATGTAAAAGTTGCAAAAACTCAACGAAAAATTCGACGACATCGACGAACTTCGATGGCATTGCCTAAAGCATAATAAAATGCAATAAAAAATGTACGAAATCGACAAAGTTTCAGGGGAAAATACCAAAGGTACCCCTGAAAACAAAAAAATGACAAAAAAGCTAAAATCATACTCGATCAAATGCATCGACTAGCCTTTAATCCGGTAGGTAACCCACTTTTACTTGACCTTTACTCTCCCAAGTCCCAACTTCAAATCTTCTTCTTCAAATCTCTTATGCCCTAACATCAAAAACTAGTTGAAGAAGAGAAATCAAATTGTTCAGGTCGAGAGTGAAGAATCTGTGAAAAAGAAAAGAAGATTGAAAGGCCGACTCAGTGGAGTTGTTGCTTCATTTGTGCGATGGAGTAAGGTTAAAAACGAAATTGAAGAGGGAGACTGATTTTGTTCGTGCATGCTTAGTCTTGGAGTTGGGAGTTTTCTATTTGGGGTTCTCCACTTAGTGACTACAATTTATACACAGGTTTTGATGCTCTCACTCACTACTTTATATTTTGCACAATGATATGTAAATGATGATCTTGATGTTTGGTAAAAGGTTTTCCTTTATGAAGAAGTTGTTTGTATTTTTTGTCACAATTCTTATTTCTGGGCAAACTCACTATTTTTTTTGAGATCGACAAACTCACTTTTTTTGTTAAAAAGAGGCACTATTTTTTTTTCTTAGTAATTAACAAACATATTGTTAAGGAGCTTTTTTAGGGTAATTTACTAGACTTTTTTAAGCCCACTACATTTTTTTTTGTGAACCTACATTTTTTTTTTAGACTTTATCAAATTAAGAGTGCATTTTTCCTAAAACAAGTGACATTTATGTGTGGTCATGATTTATGATAGAATGATACAACCTAGTAGAGATGTATATCTTGCTTGGAAGCATGCAAAGATGGTTGACGGAAGTCGACATAAATCTCGTTGTAAGTTTTGTGGACATGTAAATCTATCGGGAGGAATATGACATATGAAACATATAACGGCCCAAATTCTCCACAACCTAACCTATGAGTATTTTGGTAATTTCATGACAAAAATATGTTGGGTATTTGATGTGGAAATACAATCCTAAACTTGTCAAATTAAATATGAGTTAGGGAGTAAGTAAAGTTTTATTTTAAATAATAAAGCCCAATTGAGATTATGACCCAAAAAGGCATTTTAGACAAGTTGTAAATAGTCACAACTCTAATCTCTAACCCTAATGCTATTTAAGCAAATAAAAAAAAAACCCTAGCCCCAATTTTGTAAAACACCCACGTGGAGATGAGGAGAACAAGAGGAGAGTTCAAGCTTAAGAGAGGTACAACCTCACTTCCCTCCTTGCTTTCTTTATTATTTATTGAAGATTTGGAGACCAAAGGGTCGATGGCGTCGACAGCGGCAAGAACGCGAGGAAAATAGAAAAGAAAATAAGAAAGGAAAGATTTGATCTATGTTAGAATGAGATTTTGGAAAGGATTTTGAGTCAAAGACTCCATTAAAGGCATGGTGAGACTCTAATACTCTCTAGATTTATTGTCTTGGTGTTGGTATTGGTAAGGAGAGTTGATTTGCGAAGTTTGTTCAATTTTCTTAGATCTAGTCTTGAAATGGGTTATACAAATTTTTAAGCTTTATAACAACGAGTATTATGGATGAATCAATCTTGTTTGCCATGGTTTGACGGTACATGAAAGGATTTCCCCATTATTTTAGCAAATTGAATGCGGTTGAAGTTTATTGATATGAATTTGGTATTTAAGGTTGAGTTGAGATTTAAAAAAGGACTTTGAATCTTTTATTTGGGAAATAAACTTATTCGATAAATTTGTGGACTTTGACTGAATATTGTCATTCGGGAATTTGAAGTCTAAATTGATTTTTGTATGGTGATTTGGATCTTTTAATTATAATTAATCAAATGTCTTCGATTTATGTTGGAAAAATCAAGTCTTAGCAGATTTTCCTTGTTTTACATCACCACATTCTTATTTTACTCGAATCATCGATTCTAATTTTAAGTGTAGATTTTAGAGTTGTGAATGACCTTTAGTGAAGTCAGCTATAAAATAGAGTGAATTTCTAAGGTCTAGACAATTGATGTTAAACTTGTATGGTTGTAGATACATAAAGTAATTATTCTTTCAAATTGTCTAGATTCGCGAGACGGTTCACATCGAGCCCAAACGCGAGAGGATCGAGATTAGGATTCGCGGCGAGTGCAGGTAAGTGGGGAGCTTACTCAATTATCAAATATGACATGATTACTAGTTATGTTTAGGATTCACAATTTGAATTAAAGACTTGGAATTTATGGGTTGTGTCGTGGTATTGGCTCGAATCTACGTATCTATGGAATGTGAATGCACTGTTTTTCTCATCTATGTTATTCAGGGCCCCAGGATGTTTGTGGAGTTCTATCGAGGGCCTTATTAGCAAGTAAATCTATATGAATACCTCATAATGTTGTGGTACCACCGAGGGTCGTTAACACCCCAGAATGTTTGTGGAGTTTACCACCGAAGGCTTTACTTGACTAATTGAATTCATAAGTATGTTACGTAGGGATATGAGTTGGAGTTCTTCTCTTGTACTCTTAAGACATAGGGATGTGCATCGGTGATGGCTTAGATGAACCTACTGTTGATTTGATGGGACAAACGAGAGGGCACATAAGGCTTGTGCTAGCTAGTTGTTTCCATCACCTCGAGAGTAGGAGAATCGGTCACCGGATTCTTGCCAATACCTAGTATGCATTGAATGAAACATCGAGTTATCGTATTACTATATTTTATAGTACATAATCTCACGAAACCCCCTCATTTGCATGAAAACTTGAATTTATGTAATGATTTGTCAATCTCTTTAATGCTATGCATGATTATTGTTGTTACAACTTGATGGTTTATGAATATGTCGTATTAGCTATGAAAGGATGAATTCCTATTTATTTGTGGCTTACAAACCTTATATCCATGATAGTACTTGATGGTTCATTATAAGTCTATCTCTTATGAAATCCTGCTACCATGCTATTATTCAATGAATCCTTGTTTGTTTTCAAGTACATGCTAGACTTTACATGCTTATTAAGTATTACTTGCATATTTGATGGTTGAGCGGGTTTTCCGCATTACTGAGCTCTGTTGGTTCTTTTAGCTCACCCCATTTATATCTCAGGTATCCACGACAACGCTAGGTTGAGGCAAGGGAGAGACGAGCTTGAAGTCTCCTATTGATGTGAGCCTTTGTTGATATATATTATGTATATTTGATTTTGAAACTATTCAACTTAGGGTTAAAATTAAAATAGATCTTTAGGTAGCTTGAATCCTAGTTACCTTTAGTTGATCCCTTTCGGAGATTTAATAAACTTGTTTAGTTTAAATGAGCATGAACCCATGTATAGTTTTATTAATGTTCTATGAACTTAAATCTTTTGGCTTTAGGATATCTCTTTATATTTATTCCGCACTTATTATCCTTTATTTAGCCAAGGTGTATTCCACAGGTTTATTTGAGAGGCATTCCAGACCGCTATTTGGGCTTGGTTTAGGTACCCGGTCCAAGTGGCAGTCTGGGCCGGGTGACTCGACCCTAGGTCAGGGGAGGGTCGTCACATAACATCTTGCGGATGGTAACGAAAATGTCAAGAAATGTCTGATTGTCCACCAATTGTAAGTGAAGAGATGCAAATACTTGTATATGGAAAATTAGTGGAGCGGGCAAGAAAAGAAAAGAGACATCAAGCATTCACGGAAGCATTGATGCAACCACCTAGACAGTCTAAGGATGATGGAGATGAAGATAAGGATATTGAATATCCTTTGGATTGTACTACGGACTTTGAAAGAGCACAACATAGATTAGCTATGAGAAACTCTAAGGTGGATCGATGGGAATTCATCACATGTAATAGGGGGTAGCTTATATGGTCCATCAGGTTTCAATGTTGGGGGTAGCTCTTATTGTCCATCAATTTTCAATCATGTAGTAAGTTCCCATGTTCCAACAACTTCTAATATTAGGGGCAGCTCACGCAATCAACATATTGGTGTGACGCGTTCAACGAGTACACGGGTACCTGACCCAACTTTAGGTGTTGAAATGCTAAGAAAACCAAATTCTACTAAAAAAATACTGAAGGACAGAAATATAAAGAAAAATCTGAATCGGGTTATTTCAAAGTTTTTCTATCAACCCGGCAAATGTTGCTAATGATAACCCATATTATCCGATAGATGAGTAGTAAAGTATAGACCAAGATTCAAAGGCCTTTAGGATGTGAGCTCATGCATGGTCTTCTTGACGATGAATATAATGAGTTGCAAAGTTATATTGATTCATTGAAAATAACTTGGTTTTATTATATGGTGTTACTATCATGTGTGACGGTTGGTCTGGGCCAACACGGATGTCGATCATAAATTTCATGATATATTATGATGGAAGAACAATTTTCATTGGTCGCTCGATGTCTCCGATAAGAAAAAAGATGCAAAATTTATTTATAAATTGATGAAGGGGTCGTGAAGGAAGTTGAGAAAGAGAATGTTGTCCAAAGTGTTACTGACAACGGATTTGCATTGAAGAAAATTAGAGAAAAACTGAAAAGATATAATTTGTTTGGACACCATGTGTCGCACATTGTATAGATTTAATGCTGAAAGATATAGGAAAGCATAAAACTGTGCAGGTCGTTGTAGAACAAACTTGTCAAATTAAAAACTATGATCTATAATCATCACTTTGTCTTGGCATTGATGAGAGAAAAATCCAGTGGTGATATTATTCAGCCTGAGTTGATTCGATTTGCCACAAATTACCTTGCTTTAAGAAGCTTACTGGAGAAAAAACAAGGCTTAAGATAAATGTTTGCTTCAAGAGAGTGGACAAATTATGAGCATAATAGAACAACCCAAGCAAGACAAATTGAGGAATTGGTAGCTAGTTCAAAGCCTTGGGATGATGCTACCCCCACCCCACCCCACCCCAACCCAAATTATAGGCTTCATCTCCATCCACCATTCCCAACACTTTAACTATAGCCTCGATCGAGTGTGTAATACACCTAGCATCATCCCAAGACTTTGAACTAGCCACCAGTTCCTCAATTTGTCTTACTTAGGTTGTTCTATTATGTTCATAATTTGCCCACTCTCTTGAAGCAAACATTTATCTTAAGCCTTGTTTTTTCTCCAGTAAGCTTCTTAAAGCAATGTAATTTGTGGCAAATTGAATCAATCCAGGCTGAATAATATCACCACTGCATTTTTCTCTCATCAATGCCAAGACCAAATGATGATTGTGGATTATAGTTTGTAATTTGACAAGTTTGTTCTACAACGACCTGCACAGTTTTATGCTTCCCTATATCTTTCAACATCAAATCTATACAATGTGCAACACATGGTGTTCAAACAAATTATATCTTTTAAGTTTTTCTTCAATTTTCTTAAATTCAGATTTGTTATCAGTAACACTTTAGACAACATTCTGCTTCTCGACTTCCTTCACGACCCCTTCATCAACTTATAAATAAATTTTGCATCTTTTTTCTTATCGGAGACATCGAGCGACTTATGAAAAATTGTCCTTCCATATACGAACCATAGAGCCTCAGCAGTGATATCGGGCTCTCAACTCCGGTGCTTCAACAAAAGTGTAACAAACACTTGCAAATATTCACAAACGGGATAATAGTGAGTTCACCAAACGAATATAAAAACAAGCAAACTAAAAAGATAAAGGATATAAACTTGGGCTGCCTCCCAAGAGCGCTTTTGGTTAGAGTTGTTAGCTCAACTTCAAAATCATATGTGCTAGGTCACGCTATCCCACTTGAGCATGCCTCGAGTGGTTCTCATACGCGCAGCTCCACCAGGGGATAAGGAAACACTATGTATCAACATGGGGGTGGTGGAAAAGTCTCACCAACTCTAGGTACCTGACGGTCGTCTTGCTTGTCCAACCTAATCTCATCCTGAAATAGTGGGTTAGAAACATGCATAACAAACAAGCAAGAAACATCAACAAGAGATTTAACAATGTTAAAAATATCAAATGTAACGATCTCACTATCAAACTCTATAGTCATGGTCCCACTAAACACATCAACTTTAATCCTCGTAGTTCGTAGGAAAGGTCGACCCAAAAGAATAGAAGGTAAGGCATGGAGAGAATCATCTCCCATATCCATCACATAAAAGTCAGCTGGAAATATAAAATCATGAATCTTGATTTGGACATCTTCGATGAACCCAACCGAGTGTACAACCGACCTATTAGCTAGGTGGATTGCAACTTGAGTGTCCTTAAGAGGACCATCATGAAGAGACTCATATAAAGAACTGGACATGACATTTATGGAAGCGCCAATATCACACATGGCACTCTCAACAGTAATATTACCTACCTTACAAGAAACAGTAAACATACCATGGTCTGGATATTTGGGTGGTAGCTTTCTCTCGATCTGCTCCTCTGGTACTTCATGTACACCAAAACATACCTCGTCCACGTTTGCGCATACCTACTCTAGGGGATCATCGATCTCAATGACCTGTGCAACCTCCTCAACCTTCTCCTGAATATCTACAATTTTCTTAATTGGGGGAGGTGGAGGGATGTCTGCTGGTATCTTAGGATCTCTGCATTTCTAGAACAACTCTGAAAAGAATCTCTGCAGGAAAGAGCTCTCATCAAGATCTCACGTCGCCTCCTCGACCTGCTCAGGTGTAGTGTGATGCTCTCTACGTACTACCTCAGTCTCCCTAGGCTCGCTCTCAATAGCTAATGATACGACATTTACATGTGCCTTTGGGTTAGGGATGGGTTGGGCGAGCAATCTACCCTGGTTCATGAGTTTACCTACCTTTTTAGCTAGTTGACTCACCTGAACTGCTAAGTCACACACAGTAGCATCATTAGTTGCTTTGTGTTATGTCATATCTGTTGCAAGGTTGTCAACCTTAGTGATGAGTGTCCTCATCATATCCTCTAAGGGTCCGATAATCTGAACAGGTTAGGGCTGTGGAGGGAGGGGTTGTCCCCTTGGAATGAACTGTGAGAATTCTAATTCTGTGATCCATAACTCAAATAGGGGTTTTTAACGGCTTGATTATATGCATTACCATTAGTGTTGCCATATTGATTCTTAGGAGGACCTTAGAATCCGCCACCTAAAGCGTTAGCTTGTTCTCCGAACAAGGTGGGACAAGAATCAGTAATATGGTCAAAAGAGTCACAGAAGTCGCAAGTCTTGGGCTGAGCTTTCCTAGAAGTAAGGAAACACTCCATGAGATTAGTGAGTTTGTCAAGCTTCCTATCAGTGTTGCTTGACCCACTTCCATTGGAGATGTGTCTAGAAGGCTCTTCATCCTCGTTGTTGTCAACATATTGACGAGATTGACTATTAATAGATTCAAACAACTTGAACATCTCGTCAGTTGTTCTCTTCTTATAGGCTCCACCACAGGTGTTGTCAATCATGCCTTTTTCAAGGAACCTTGGACAAGAGAGTTTTTACTTTGACCATGTTAGGGACACTATGCAATTAGTCTTTTGAATCTGCCCCAATAGTCATTGAAGGTCTCTCCCTTTTTCATCTTGATATTACATATCTCTGAGATAAGCTGAGATGACCAAGATTCGGGAAAGTATTCCCTTAAGAATGTTGAAATCAAGTCATTCCAACAAGTGATAGATCCTGGGGGGAGGTAAAATAACCACTCTTGCACTCTGTCTTTAAGACAGAACGAGAAAGCCAACAATTTGACTTCATCTTCCTGTGCTCAAGGTGGCTTCATCATTAAACATTTGGAATTAAAATCTTTAATGAAAGTCACCGGAACTTCACGATCCAAGCCATGGAAGGAGGGTAAAAGGTTTAAGAAACCAAACTTAAGCTTAAAGTCACCCATACGTGCAGGATATGTAATGCAATAGAGCTAATGTGCAAGGAGAATTTGCATCTCCTGGTTTTCATCTCAATGGTGATGCAGAGCTCATCATGTGTTGGTGCACGTGCAGGGTTGAAAACATTAGGTGCGTGTGGCTGAAATTAGGGAATTAGAGGTCCCCTCGATCCTAATGGTGCTATATCCTGATTATCCCTGATTTTGATTGTTCCCCTCATCTCGGGGAGGATTGTGGTCGTGGTGCACTTCTTTCGCGTTCTGTCGGCAAGTATTCTCGATCTTCGGATCAAATGGTAGAGAGGATTCGGTGGAGTGTGATCGACGAAGACCCCTATGCACAAAAGAAAGGAAAGAAAAATCTAAATCAAGTAGACCTAGTCCCCAACAACGACGCCTAAATTTGACGCGACGCGTCTAAGTAAATTATCCAATTTCTAGACCGAAAACTACAAAAGACTGCAGTAGTGGCAAGCTCGGGGTCTAACGTCAAGGACTAGGTAACTGACTTAGGTTTCAAGGGGAGAAGAGAAAATAGGAGATTTTGTAAAACTTTTGAAAACTTTGAAAACTTTTGAATTAGAGTAATGCAATGGAAGAAAATTTAGATATTCAGCTTCACGATCTTCGCAATACAACTAGGGATTGATTCCATTAATCATTGGTTTATAAAAGATATGAGACTAATCTATGATCTAGTGCAGCTATAGACCCGGTGACGCACTTGGTTCTTCGCACTTCCTATTCTCAACAGCCAAGGTACGACCGTTGACTACTTCCTTAACCAAACACGCAACTTGATCGCTAGTGCTCCCGATTTAATGCGTTGGCCTCATTACCTCGGTTCGTGAAGGCACTACACTTAGACAACCAGATCGCTAGTGCTCCTGATTTAGCCTAGATCCCTAAGGTACTTGACCGATTGGCCAATTGTCACAAGTTTGAGTCTACCGCGTGAGGACGGACGTTTCGACTTCAATGACTAAAGGTGTAGTCAACCTAATATGCATGCACAACGCTATACATACAATCAAATCTTACCTATGATTGAAAACAATTCAAAAGATAATAAACCATAGAAAAGAATCAAGAGAATTAAACATAAATAAACCTCATAATAGAATCCCAAGTCGTAAAGCTTAATCGATCCACCTTCAACCTAGATGGAGGAGATTAGTTAGACATAATGAAGCCAAAAACCTAGTTTCTATGTAAAACGAAAGTAAAACAAAAATTCTTTTCGAATTAGAGTCTATTGATATTTATTGGAACACCCCAAAGTGAGTTGAAAACCTAAAAATCCTGAAAAGTAGGTAAAATCCCAAAATTTTGAGTCTTCAGGGCAGCGACGGCATGTTCACAGCATCCTCATGACGTGTTTTTTAGCTCTCTGGTTCACTCGTATGTGAGTCACGCAATGAAAATTTGTTCATCACGGATTGTTTAATTCTTCTACTTTGCAATGCGATTTTGAACCACTTAGAAGCTGAATCTAAGAGGCTTGTGATATTAAAATGTTTATCTTGGAGTCTACTTTCCAAAAAAGAAAACGGAAAGTCATTTAGGTTTGATATGAGGAAGTTATGGCCTTTATACTGAAGAGGGGTCATTAAGAAACTTGAATACATTTTAGTTAATAAAATAGAGGATTTCATTTGTTGTTTATTATAATTGATTTGTAAGTTTACATTATAATAAGATCCATGGGTATTTACAGAAATATCCTAAATGTCCCTAGTCGATTATTATACTAAGAACTATAATGAATTAAGACTAGTGTGAGTCTTGATTGATGATCATACGACGATTATACGTATAGGAATACGAATCAAGATCATGAGTACTTGTTAGGAAACAAAGTACTGGACCGACCCGCTATGAGAACATCACATGGATTAAGTCATAGTTGTTTCTCATGATAGGTATAGTTTTCAGTCCTCTGACTTGAGATTACCAGAGACTTCAACATTAGGAATACAGTGATTTGACGGAATCAAATGTTGTCTTTAACCGGATGATTATAAAGGTTGTGATTGGTTACTGTGTGAATAATATGGTGAAGTTGTGCAATCGAGATAGAATTTGTCCCCCTCATATAAAGAGAGATATCCAAAGGGATCCCTCGATGTATTAGGCTCATTAAAAGGCCTAGTTTAAATGAATTGATATTGATCAATGTAACTTAGATGTTTTCAGTCTACCTAGAAATCGAGACTAGTGCGATTGAACATGTTGGATGACAATTTCATGCCTTATGTTTGATCAAAAGGATATCGCGTGACAAAAGGATGTTATATACACTATTGATTAGGTTGTATCGATTTGATATTCGTACAACTTGGGTAGTCATAATGTCTTGCCAGTGGCCGCTTATGACTTGTATACCAAAATGTGTTTTGGTACACTGCCAACGTTGTATGAGCCTATTGGGTCGCACACTGAGAATGATTTTGCGAAATTTTAAGATGGTTCAGAAAAATGAATTTTATATGACAAAATTCATGACAGAAACGTCCTTGTAGTGTATTACACTTATACTTCTTTAAGTAGGGGTATATGTGTAATTTACTTAACCGTCTATATACAAGGGTTGTATAAATAGACACTTTGAGTTAGAATACAAGTACGAAAGATTTTAAAAAAGGCTGAAACTCTATTTTCGTTT
This sequence comes from Stephania japonica, assembly GCA_039657345.1. NCBI lineage: Eukaryota > Viridiplantae > Streptophyta > Magnoliopsida > Ranunculales > Menispermaceae > Stephania > Stephania japonica. Next base: position 41,753,063 of record CM077560.1, on the reverse strand, counting down.
TAAGAAACGACTTAGGGTTTTTTGATATGCTTTGGATTGTTTTGGAGAGAAACAAAAAGGTTTGGTATTCTCTCGAAGCTAGCACTTCAAATCTCGGTCGTCGTTCGTGTGTGAACTGCTGATAGAGGGCGTTCGTTGTTGGCAGCGCCTTAGAGATCGATTAACCTTCAGAAAGGTACATTGCGAGTGAGGTATGATTAAGTTTTCATAGTATAATCGTGTTTTAATGGAATCAGATTCGGATCCTGTTGGGGTTTTTCTTAAAATAGTTTTGAAATCTCCGCTGTGCATGAACCCCAAACCCAACAGAGGGGTCATTAAGAAACTTGACCTAACTTTGCCAACTGTGTGTCGCTCTTTTGAGCCACTTCAAATCCGTATCTCATGATGCTTGTGAGAGTAAAATGTTCGTCTCAAAATTTTCTTTCCAACAAGACCAACGACGAGTCGTTTTGACTTTGAATATGAAAGTTATGGCTTGTGAACTGAACATCACTCAATTAAGTTCATAACACGCATTTTGCTACAAAAACGTCGACTCATTTAAAATCTCTGAAACACATAAAACAAGCATTTGTCACTTTAAAACAAGATAAATATAGTCCATTAACTCCTAATATCCTATACTAAATCATACCTAAATGAACACTCATCAGTTGGGGATTATGGCAGATGAATTAGGGCAGATGATACTAGATGATCGATGGGGATCTCAAGGTGTATTGATAATGGGAAAGTTGCCAACACATGAGGTTAAGTGTTTCCTTACTGGTGTGGTACATCGCACATTAATACTATTGCTTCTTGATAGTGCTGTTGATCCTCCTCGATTAGCATTTCATTCATCTTACTTAATGTGGTGGGCCCACATGGTTTTAATGTGTGGCACATCCCAAATTATGGTGGGTTCTTTTGCAAGCCTTGATTCTCCTCGATCAGCGTGTTTCTTCTTTCACTCTATGACTATCTCATCTCCTCCATTGGGTAGCTCAGTTTAGTTTCATATGCATTTGGGGACAATGATTTCAATGGCTTTAGTGGTCACTATGCTTATATTTATCCTTGCAGAGCACTTGGGCATTTACACTTGCGCATTGATTGTTTATCGCCAATTAACAACAAGGTTGATTTGGATTCTACAATGGCCTTGGTCTACGATGTTGTTACTCCCCTTTCTTGATGGATGCTATTTTGTCATCTTCTGCAGTGCGCACCAGGTGTTCATTGAAATGAAATTGAGAAATGTTGCACCCAAGATTGTTCTCTATGCACCTTTACTTCCTTATTTTGTTGGGTCTATGTACATGTTATTCTATCTTTCTTTGTATGTTTCCTTTTCTTCACACCTTGAGGACAAGGTGGATGTTTAAGAGGGGAATAATGATAAGATCCCACATAGAGTAGTCATATAGAATTAGTAGAAGGAAACGCTATTAATAGGGGTGAGTTAGTTTAGATGAGATACCTTGAAATTTGAATATAATTTGGGAACTCTTACGAGTTTGGGTTGACAAAGTCTTAAGACTTTTCTCTTGGGTGACTTTTGTGTTCTTGTAATGCTGAGAATTCTCAAATTAATCAATCATATTGGTATTCTATCTCAATGTTGTCCTTGGTGATTAATGGTTCCTTTACGACATTTTGGGTCTTACTTTCTTCTCTAACTTCTCTTCCACTTAATGATGTTTCATGTTTGTATGTGTTTTGTTGTGATGGTTTGTAAATTAGGATCTGGGTCGTTCTATGATTAGTGTTGTTTTTTAGGTTTGTTGCTCCTTTTTAGGAAGTTGTCCCTGTTGTTAGGGCTATTGTCTGATATTTGGCCGGTGACTTCTCATCCATTATGCCAATGAGCTTATGATGCGGTGTTGATGTGAGGCTTGAATTTGCCTTAGGTTGTGAGATTTCCTATTCTCAATTGTTGAGACAGATCCTCATTGTTGTCTTAATTAAAGTGTGTAATCTTACATTTTATGAATGAATGAAGTAAAACAAATAGTATTTAGGAGCTTTTTATATGGTCCATGTATAATTATGCTTCTTGCTTTTTTTTTTTTTAATTATAAGCTTCTTGCTCTTTTAGTTATCCTGGTTTTGTTACATTTTGTTACCTTACATCTTAATATTTTATTTTCTTTTCTTTTGAAGTAAGCTTTAAATTTGAGATATGGTATTTGCTCTCTAAAGCTTCTTCTGCTCTGACCAAGTTTCGCTTGACAAACATGAAAATAGACAATTATATCATAGTAAGGAGACAATACTCCAAACCAACCTTAATTGATGAACGAAAAGAAACTGTAAATTAAGTTCACAGTTCATCTATAGAACTTTAAAATTTGTTTTGTAGCCACCAAAAAAAAGAATTGTTTTGTTGCTGTTTTTTCTTTTTCGTTTTTTGTTAAAATAGTGATGTCGTTCATGTATGGTGTGCTAGAGGGCTTTCTCTTCTTTTGTTTCGTTTTTGTTTTTGTTTTTGAAATTGCTTGCATGCTCAAGCGTTGTATTTTTCATTTCTAGAAATTATAAAATTAGAATTTTTTTTGAAGTCCAAATAGGCAATTTCATATCTTGTGTTGGAGATGTGTGACCAAAAATATAGTCCCGCATCGGTTAAGTATGACTTCACAGTGAACTCAAAGTGATTAAGTTGGGGATAATATTGATACTAGTGAGATCTACGACCCACGGATAAAGGTGTAGGCAGGCCCAACAAGTGGTATTAAAGCCTTTAGTCGCCACTCCTCAAGATGATGGCGACGACAAATCATGCGGTGAGACATCTTGGAAGGAAATCGATCTAAGGTGGAGCCAAGACACCTTAGTGAAATTTTGGTACTAATGAAATCTACGGACCCGCGGATAAAGTCGCGGACAACTTACTAAGATCCATGATGGATTTGGATAAAATCAAATCAAATTTTGTCGGGGTGATCCTCGAAACTAACTTGGAAAATTTAATTACTTCAAAAAAAAAAAAAAAATAGGCTGCTACAACTTGGAAAATTTAACACACAGTTGACCCATCGCCCTTATGAATTTTTTATTATTTATTATTTTTGCTTTTCGAAAACTCGCCTTCTTATCCAAATCACTACTAATATATAGACATACTTTAATCTTTCTTAAACCAATGTACATTAAGTAACGTTATTATTTATTTATTTATTTATTATTTATTTATCCTTATGAATTATTTATTATTTATTATTTATATTATTTATTATTTATTATTTATGTTTTTCAACCAATGTACATTAAGTAATTCTTAAACCTTATTTAACACGTCTTATGTATATAGATATACTTTAATCTTTCTAGGATCCTTATATTTCGCATGACCCTATCTAAAAACAAACTTATAAGGTGTAACGTTACAAGCTTCATTATCAAATTTTTCTCGACATTGCTGGGCTTTTAGCATAGAAAAATATGGCTCGTATTTCTCTTCTTTGTTGTCTTCAATGCTTGTTGCTCTTGTTCCACATCACAAGTGTGTCATCAGCAGTACCAAGGAGGCTCGTTCCACATAAAGGATATAGAAGAGAAGCAACCTCAGCAAATATAGATAAAAGATTAGAGCAATTGAAGATATTTTATTATGGGCAGACACTTGATCACTTCAACTATAGGCCTGATAGCTACACCATCTTTAAGCAAAGGTACGCAATGGACTTTACGCACTGGGGAGGTGCAAACAGAAGCGCTCCCATCTTCGTCATCCTCTGCGGCGAGGAGGCAATGGAAAGTGAACTTTATATGAATTCCATGTATGAACATGCTCCTCAGTTCAAAGCCCTCGTTGTGTTCATTGAGGTATATATATATGCGTAAATACAAACAATTAGTACTGATCAATAGCTATAGCTTGCTAATTGTTACATGTGTATGTTGGCTTTTAGCATCGATACTATGGGGAGTCGATTCCTTTCGGATCGATGGAAGAGGCTTTCCGCAATACTACTACTCTAGGGTACTTCAACTCGGCACAAGCATTGGCAGATTACGCAGAATTGATTTTGCATATTAAGCAAAACTTATCAGCAGAGAATAGCCCTGTCATTGTCATTGGAGGATCTTATGCTGGAAGTATGAGATGAGCATAAAATTAATATAATGTTCTTTCATTATCACCAAAAATAGGTGGTTGATCTAATTAATTTGCTTACATTGCAGTTCTCGCGGCGTGGTTTCGATTGAAATATCCTCATGTTGCACTGGGTGCCTTAGCTTCTTCAGCACCAATCCTCAACTTTCCAGACATTTTACCACGAAGCGGATACTATACCATTGTGTCCAAGGACTTCAGAGTTTGTGGATATTGTGATTTGCTTACGACTTCAATGAAACCAACACATAAGTTAATCTATCATGCCTAATTGAAGTTTGCCATTGTCTGCAGGATGTAAGCGAGAGTTGTCACGACACAATACGCCAATCATGGTCCTTGATTGATGAAGTAGCTTCCAGACCAAATGGACTTTTGCAGCTTAGCAAGAAATTTAAGGCTTGCGAGTAAGGAACTTTTCTTTTTTTTTTTTTTTTTTTTGTCACTTATAATAGTATACATTGTTACATATGGGGTTGCATTACATCTAGAAAACGAATTTTAACACTTAAACTACACCACCCGTTTGGCAGGATTTGCAACTCCAGAACTGTTTTTTTATTTTTTTGAGTCACAACAACTCCAAACCTGATTAGTGCATCAATCATTGATTAATCCTCCATCACGCGCCGTCTTATGTACCTGTCATTTTTCTTTAGAGAGCCTGAGACTTGAACCCATGATCATCTTGTTATGTTGTTCTTAACCACCTAACTATCTTAAAAGGTTGTGTAGAAATAATTGAAAATTATGTTTAAATTATAAATACAATAGTTGACTTAGTTACACATGCAAATAAAATTTTTTTTTCTGCCGAAGACAGAATAATTACACATCGTCTAGTTGAGAATGAAAAACAAGGACTTATAATTTGTAGTGGAAACTTTAACTTGCATTGTCATTTTAATGTAACTTTTTTTTTTTTTTTTTGGTGAGAAAAGCATTTTAAAGAACTTAGTCAATATATCGCATACTAAAAAGTCCACACATCAGAACTAGTTTATCCACTCTTCTAGAACTTGGATTGGACCAGAATGTACAATTTCAGCAAAAAAATGATCTATATTAATTATGTCCTCATCAATTATCACCCCACACTTAACATTCTAATGTTCTCTTTTTCGAGGTCTAAACATGCATGTTAATTAATGTCGAGCATTATTTTTTTTTTGAAAACAATGTCGAGCATTATTAATTTAACTTAATTTGCATTACCAATTGAACATTTTTGATGGCTTCATATGTGTCTATGTCTAACTTCTAGGCCCTTGGATGACTCTTACTCCCTTAAGAACTACTTAGAAGGCATGTACGCGGAGGCCGCACAGTACGACTTGCCCCTAAACCCAAGGCACTCTGTGAAGGGGATTTGTGATGCCATCGACAGTGAGTCAACTCAATCAACAGATCTTCTCGATAGAGTGTACGCGGGTGTTGTGGCTCACAAGGGCAAAAAGAAGTGTTATGACATCAATGATTCCACTCAGTCTCAAAGTCAGAAGTATGATGGCTGGGGTTGGCAGGTATAATGATTCAAGTGTTCGGTATGTATTAGTATTCCATTACGATTTTGAGGGTCAATTTGTTTCCATGATGTGGCGTAACTTCGTCCAATTTGTTTGGGAAATGACAACAAATTGTTGATTAACTCATCAATAAGAATTAGCTACATAACCTTGTAAATACACCCCCAAAGTTGAAATGGTATAAATTTGAGGCAACAAACAAAGTTCCTATTTCTTAGTCAATATTTCTTTATTTAGAATAAATTCAAGACCTAGATTAGGAAGGTGGTTGTGGTGGTTTGAATACTTTCAAATACGGTCTACAAATGCCTCACTAGAAAACTTGACTCAAGGAGGCGGTTGTAGTGGTTGTATACCTTCAAAGTCAATTTACAAATGCTTCATTAGAAAACTCAACCCAATAGAAATTGAAAAAATCAACACAGGTAGGGGTACATAGACCGCAAGCTAACTTTGAGCACATTGATTAGGATTTGGTATTTAAATGATTGAGAAAGCATCCTATCAATTGCAAGAAATCAAGTGCAATGCAAGAGTTTGATCTATGTAGCTGCCGACCCAACTAATTTTGGGGATGAGGTTATGTTGTTGAAATAAATTCAAGAAAAGAAGAAAAATTTGATCATTCAATCTATTTTACCTTTTTCCAACAATTTATCACGATAATTTTTAAACAAAACCCCTTGGGGCAAATATTTAAATAACCAACTTAAAAAATACAATTTTCAATAGAATAGTTGGGAAAGTTGATTTACTAAAAACTTTACTTGGATGAACCAAATAAATGGAGTAGGGTGCGATTTGAAGTGAACTAATTTCCAAGTGTGTGTGGACATGTGTGTGTTTGCAGTGTTGTACTGAGATGTTGTATCCAGTGGGGCCGGAGATCAACGCGACGATGTTTGAAGTTGAACCGGATTATGATTATAATATAGATGACACTGTTGAATATTGTCGTGAACAGTTTGGTGTCACGCCGAGACTTCATTGGACCATTACCGAATATGGTGGACTGGTAAGGACATCTATGTATATATATATATAAGGTTTGACGAAAATATATGTTGAAACTACATTAGCATCCTTTATTTAGAATAGATATTATGAGTCTCTCGTACAAGCATGTACTCACTCTATTACGAGTATATATAGTGATAGCTCAATATAGTTTGGTATGTTGTATAATAGAGTTGATTTTTTATTGCAAATGCATCTCTCAATATAGTTTGGTATGTTGTCATGTATGATAGGGTTAGTTTTTTTATTGCAAATGCATCTCTCATGATACGGATGAGGTATCACTTGTTAAAAGGCAAGTTTTGGAGAGGTCGTGGGTTCGACTCCTATTGAAATAAAAAAAAAAAGAAGATGGTTTATTATTATCTACTAATTAATTAAAATCGATTAGACTTATTAATAATTTATCTTTGCACTTAGTAAAAAAAAACTAAAAGTAAGAAAAAATACTGATCAATTAATATTAACTAATTAGTGCCTTTTTTGTACTTCCAGAACATAAAGTTGGTGCTTGAGAAGTTCGCCAGCAATATCATATTCTCCAATGGACTCAGAGATCCTTATAGCTATGGAGGGTAGAAAAAAAGATGCAACAATCTTTTAATTATTTTACTTTTCTATCATAATTATTGTTATTTTGCTTACAGAATACTTGTTTAATTAATTTTATCTTCTTCTTCTTTTTTTTTTTTTTTTTGCAGTGTTTTAGAAAATATCTCAGATAGTGTTGTATCTTTAACTACAGCCAAAGGTACGTCATTTGCCTCAAATACATTATAATGTTGTAACCATCTGGGATGAATTCAATGTGAGGTTCATATTCATAAAAGAGAACATAGTTTGTGAAGATTAAGAACACAATTAGATGAATTGGACTACTCTTTTTCATTGATGAATGCTAATTATATGCAAGATAGACAATGAACCAACTGAATACAAGATAAACATTAGAAATATTTGCTAACTATGAGGATACTAACTAGCTAGTAATGAGGAGATAAGATAGGAATGACAACAACTAATTTAACTAGTGTATATATCCTAAGATCAGCAACTAACTGATTAACATCAGAGATGATAGACTTCAACACTCCCCCTCAAGCTAAACAACATAAATGTTTATGAGGTTGAGCTTGCTGCATAAGGAATGGAATGATATCTTCGGAAGTGCCTTTGTGAGGATGTCTGCTACTTGATGCTTAGAAGGAACATAGTGTAGGTTGATAAGATTGCTATCAACCTTCTCACTGATGAAATGACGATCCACCTCAATATGTTTTGTTCGATCATGATGGACCGGGTTAACTGCAATACTCAGGGCTGATTTATTATTAGAGTGTAGATGAACAGGATCGTTACTTGGTATGTTGAGACAGTGTAGGACCCTTTTTAACCAGAGACCTTCACAAATTCCATGAGCTAGAGCTCGATATTCTGCTTCTGCACTACTCCGTGAGACAACTGATTGTTTTTTGCTCCTCCAAGTAACCAAATTACCCCAAACATATGAACAATATCCAGAGGTAGATCGTCTATCTGTTTGAGATCCAGCATAATCAGAGTCAGTGTACACATCCACACTTTTACTCTGATTTTTCGTGAAGAACAATCCCTTCCCTGGACTTCCCTTGAGATATCGCAGAATTCGAAATACAGCTTCCATATGAGATTCCTTGGGATGACTCATGAACCTACTGACTAAACTTACAGCAAAACCAATATCTGGTCTGGTATTTCCTAAGTAAATCAGCTTTCCTACGAGCCTTTGATAATGTCCTTTGTCCACATCAGGTTCCTCTTCCTTAGCATCAAGTTTTAAATTTTGCTCCATTGGTGTCTCTGATGGTTTGCACCTAAGCATTCCAGTCTCTTCCAAGAGATCCAGAGTATACTTACGTTGAGACACTGAAATTCCCTTATGAGATCGTGAGACTTCCATCCCCAAGAAGTATTTCAACTGCCCAAGATCTTTCACTTCAAATTCCATGGCTAACAATTGTTTCAACCTGATAATCTCTCTTTCATTGTCACCAGTTATTACAATATCATCAACATATACACTTAGGATTGTGATCTTTCCATCAGTGTCATGTTTGAAGAATAAGGTATGATCAGCTTGACTTTAAGAATAACCAATCCTTCTTAATACTGTTGAGAACCGACTGAACCAAGCTCGAGGACTTTGTTTTAATCCATACAAAGATTTCTTAAGCTTGCAGATGTTCCCTTTTGAGTGTTGATCCTCAAACCCAGGGGGAATGTCCATGTAAACTTCTTCTAAGAGATCTCCATTTAAGAAAGCATTCTTCACATCAAGTTGATGAAGTGGTCAATCTAAGTTTGCAGCTAGTGAGAGTAGCACTCGAATTGTGTTCTGCTTGGCAACTGGAGCAAATGTCTCCTGGTAGTCGATTCCATAAGTCTGAGTATATCCTCTTGCAACTAACCGAGCCTTTAGTCTCTCAACTGAACCATCTGCATTGTACTTCACATTGAACAACCATTTACATCCAACTGTTCTTTTCCCAGGTGGTAGAGTGGTGATCTCCCAGGTATTGTTCCTTTCCAAAGCCCTGATCTCCTTATAAGTTGCCTTTTTCCACTCTGGTGATGCTAGAGCTTCCTGAACTGTTCTAGGAATGCTGATTTTATCAATGTTAGAAACATAAGCTCTGTATTGTGAGGAAAGCTTGCCATAATAGATGAAAATTTTCATCTGATATGGTATATGAGGTCTCTCAGTTCTTCTCAAGGCAATAGGCATCTCATTAACAGGTAGATTCTCATAATTTTGAGAAGAATTTGAATCAGACATACCTTGTTCATTTGACAATGGAGATGAGGAAAATGATTGACAGTCTTGAGGTTGAGTTTGTGATGTATCTGGAGTCTGAGAGGGATTTGGTGGAGTTGATTGTAAAGTACTGATATGATCATGTTAGATATTTGTAGGAAAGTATGTAACACTAGTGTTCTCCTCTTCCCATAGATACTGATTTGGAGATTTTGACAGTGAATTCTCCCCCTGAATCGAAGAATTAGGATAGAAAGGCTTGTTTTCAATAAATGTAACATCCATAGTGTGAAAAAATTTTCGCAAAGGTGGGGAATAACATTTATATCCTTTCTTAGTCGGAGAATAGCCTACAAATATGTCTTTTAAGGATCGAGGCGCTAACTTACTTTGATCATAAAGATGGACAAAAACAGTGCAACCAAATAGTTTGGGAGGGATGTTTGAAAGAAGTTGTGTTTGAGGAAAACTTTGTAGCAAAGTTTGACAAGGTGTTGCAAAATTCAATACTCGTGAAGGTAATCGATTGATGAGATACGCTGCAGTGAGGACTGCTTCAACCCAATATTGTTGAGGAACGTGTGTGGTGAACATGAGGGAACGAGCAACTTCAAGTAGGTGTCTGTTTTTCCTTTCAGAGATTTCATTTTGTTGTGGTGTTTTGACACATGAGCTAGTGTGTACAATGCCATGAGTGTTGAAGTAATCACCTAATATGGAGTTAAAATATTCACGTCCATTATCAGAGTGAAAGATTTGTATATTGGTTTGGAATTGAGTTTGAATCATGACATGAAACTGTTTTACTAGGTTGCAAGCCTCTGATTTATGTTTCATAAGGAAGACCCAAGTGAGCCTAGTGTGATCGTCGACAAACAAGATAAACCATTTTACATTTGTAATAGTTGAGAATGTAACAACATGATTTCTCTATCTGACTTATTGAATTGTGAGACCCGAAGGATGTGAAGGAGATGAATGTTGGAGAAGATACAAGCTAGACTTTAATTCAGCATTGCCAATCATCTTCCCCGAGTCCTTGTCCTGAAAAATACAAGAATCCTCTGTGAATTGGGTGAGGCAATTCAAATCTCTATTTAGCTTATAAACAGACAGTAAATTGCAATCCAACTTGGGAACATAGAGCACAGATTTGAGTTGTAAAGCAGAAGAGATGTTCACTGTTCCAATGCCTACAACAGATGAGACTGAACCATCGGCTATAATGACTGAGATCGACTTGGTACATGGTGAGTAAGAGGCAAACAAATCGCGATTACCAGTGATATGATCAGTGGCTCCTGAGTCTACAATCTAAGAAGAAGTGTAGGCCATTTGAGAGAGAAAATCCATAGGGAAAGTACCTCCTTTGATAGTGAGAGCATTTCCATTTGAAGGAGAACTATGAGAAGCTTGTTGAGACTGGCTGATCAGACTTTGTAGTAGCTCTAATTGCTCCTTGCTGAACAGTGGAGCAGAAACGAGATTTCCCCGAGATTCATTGGAGGAAGAAGAGGTGAGTCCATGGATCTTATTTCCATATTTCGCCATGATGGCTCTGATACCATGAAGATTAAGAACACAATTAGATGAATTGGACTACTCTTTTTCATTGATGAATGCTAATTATATACAAGATAGACAATGAACCAACTGAATACAAGATAAACATCAGAAATATTTGCTAACTATGAGGATACTAACTAGCTAGTAATGAGGAGATAAGATAGGAATGACAACAACTAATTTAACTAGTGTATATATCCTAAGATCAACAACTAACTGATTAACATCAGAGATGATAGACTTCAACAGTTTGTCTTCAAAAAATACTAAAAGCATGCTATTAAAGTTCGGGCTATGAATGTTTTAATAACACAAATGGCTCTTCAAATTAAGTTTACAATTAAATCTAATTTAAGCAGGGGCAGGGGCTGATTAAACGTTTCAATTTTTTTTAAAAGAAGGATTACATTAAATTGATCATATATTAATGCAATTTTGATCATGTGTTGTACAGGGTCCCACTGTTTGGACCTAGGCGATTCAACATCAAGAGATCCATATTGGCTAACTCAGCAGCGAAAGGCTGAAATCAAGATCATTAAGGGTTGGATTGCTGATTATAATAAGAGGATGCTGGAGTTGCAGTTAGAGGCGGCTTCCTCTTCAGTTGTGCGGATTTCTTTCTCCTCCTTGGTGGGGGTTTCTGTAATGGCTTTGATTTTTTTCTTTCTTGTGTTGCATTAATTTGCTCGCTTGATGGTAGATAATGTTTCAATTTGGTAGCTATACAGGCTTTTCATCACTCCACATGCAATATAGTTGAAGTTGGTTATTGAATTCTTCTTTTGTTAGGATTTAGTTTTTGTTTTGTTTTGTTTTGTTGTAGGTTTTGGTTTTGTCTCCTCAAGCAGATGTTTTGCCAAATTGAGGCAGTTCATCCAAACTGAGGTAGTTGTCCCCTCTTTTGTGAGGTAGTTCTCTCTATTTTAATTATGACAGCTAGTTTTGGACTAGAGTATGCAATGTAGTATCTATCACATTTCACTTGTTAAAATATTGTAATAGATTGGCTTACCCTCTTAGATCTTAGACTTAAAAAAAGGTTGGAGATTGTGGAGATTGTTGAAGGTTTAGTTAGGCGTATTAGACTTATTTTTTTTCGAGCTTTCTCATGGTGAGCCTGTGAGTCAGCGCTACCCCTTGAGAGGCATTTTTGTTTCAATAACAAGCTCACGGGAGCGAGTTTAAGCTTATTGACGTTTCAGGAACAAACCTAATTGGCTTTATAGTTGATATAACCTAGGGTGGCTCACAAGCTTAATGGGCTCAACCAGCTGCATACCATGTGAACCAGAATTAATTGTTTTACCAAGTTCCATGATATACTATTTATCAACTAAATGTCTTAACATTTATTATATATTTTACGAAACTTAAACCTTAGTGTTCATTTTGGTAAAAATGTTAGACCTTGGCCACCGTCCAGTGGTGAAGCTATTTTTTGATAGCATGGAAACATGATTTGTATTTATCTTATACTTTAATTTCAAGTGAATAAAATGTCCTTTTCTTAATCTACCGAAAAAAAGTCCTTTCTTATAAAAAGAAGCTAGAGATCATTTACAATTTCTTTAAAACCAGAGATTTTTTACAATTTAGTTACTATTACTTTCTTTTTCTCATGCTTTGATTTTTCTTCACGAAATCGCGCTCTAATCCTCCAGTTTACGTGAGATTTTGCTTGAGGGCATACGGAATCCATTTTGGAACTTTTCTTATTCAAAATATAACATTGAAATCATACAATGGGTGGCTTCAAAAATAAAAAAATCAAACAATAGGTAATTAGATGATTGAGCACTATAAAATCCCTTTCGGAACTTAAACTTGAGATTGAATTACTTTTCAAAACTCTAGGCGTATATGCATTCTATTGCATTTTTATTTCCTTTTTGTATTCGATGGGAGTCGAACCCACTCCTCTCTTTATATCATTTTGCTTTAGGCTTATACCTCTTCTTGCGTCAACATGATGCCTTTGTTGGGCCCAGTACAGTAAAAAGGGTTCTTTATTTTTTATCTTTTATTTTTTTACTTTTTGTATTTTATTCGAAAAAGGCATCCCACGCCCAATTTTCCATTATTAATCAATTTTCGGTTAACTTTGATGTTATGAGTTAACTTTTGTTTCTTTAATATTATTTAACCTCAAATTACGCAGCGAAATATTTACTAACCACATAAAGATTTATCATGTATATTATGAGCATAATGCCTAAGTGGAAACCATACCAAAATGAAACATACATAAATCAGATACGGTTTTAGTATATCTCTCAAATCCCAAACCCAGCATAAAACAAATAAATACATACAACCAACCAGGCGTATAAGAGGAGTAGTATCCGTCGTCAGTCACAAATAATCTTCAAGTGTCTCCTTGCCCCTTCACATATCAAATCCTGCACTCAAATCACCCAACACATACGATGACGAGTCCAGTGAGTAAACTCCCAAAGAAAACCATCGAGTAAATAATAACAGATTCAGAAGCCAATAAACGACGTTAGCTACACATGCAAAGAGTATGGACAGCCATAAATCCCTGCGTGTGTAGGTAACAAGTATGCAAGATGATCAACAAATAATCATAATGTCAACAATATGCTCCACAACAATTACGATAAAACTAGACAAAAGTAGAATGCAATCTCACATACTAGATCATACTTCGTCAATCCGAGCGCCCAGAGGAAACACATCACACCTGGGATCCACCCGGACCACTAACGGTGACCGGAACAAATCACAAACCCACCGAACACGTGCACCCCGCGGCTCGGGTCACAATCCACCGGCGGCGCAAGTACACGTGCTACAATCTAGCATGCTTGATCACGTGCCACAATCGTCCCGAATAAACTTCGATAGTGAAAACAAATCCAACACCAACCAATAACTAGACCAACACATGATCACAATGAATATGAATTTCAAGAATAATAAACGCAAGAATTTAAAGAATTAAATACTCCAGATGTGTTTCTGTTGAGGTTTACGCACCTATACCGAAATCCAATTACCCGATCCAGCTCGAATAAATGCTCAACAAATCAAAATTACCACCCGAATTGTACCTAAGACCATTTTTCATTAAATTAGCTTCAATTTAATATATTATGTCAATTTTTCGTTTTTTGAGGCTAAAACCCCCGATTATATCTCGCTAACATTTCCGAGAAATTCTCAAAATTCCTTTATTTGATCAAAATATAATTTTTCTAAAATTTTTCACATTTTATATGAATTTTCTATGAATTTTTCAGATTTTTTTTTCAAACTGTTTTTTTTTATTAGGGGCGGTTCGGCTCAACCGAGCCGAACCGGCCCTTTCTTCTTCATTGGAACAGAGCCACTGGCTCTATTCCAACAGAATTTTTTTTTTTCATGAATCAATCGAGAGAGGGAGAGGGAGAGGGGAAACGACATGGGAGTCGTCTCCCTCCTCGGACGAATTGCTCTCGCAGTTCGTCCGAGCTCTCGAGCTTCACCCCACCTCCACCACCGAACCACCAAACCGCCACCACCACCATCCAACAACGCCAACAACATACAACAACAACAACAACAACAACAACAAAAACAACACCAACTCACCTTGTTCGCCTCGCTGTCCTCGATCTCCTCCACCTTCGTTCTCTCTTCCTCCTCTCGGCTCTTTCTCTCGATCTTCTTCTCTTCTTGGTCGATCGAATTGTGAGAAAATGGTGAAACTGTGATGTCGGTGGTGGGTTTATCAACATTTTGGGGTGAAATGACCAAAATGCCCCTCATGTCTATTTCTTTCCTTCTTTCCTTCAATACCCTTTTTGGTAATTTTGTATTTTATTTTTCGATTTACCATATATTTATATATATATATATATCAATTTACCTATATATATAAATATATACACTCACCTATATTTTCGCATTTAAAATTCTGCCGTGCGCGCCAACGAGTGTACTTGGGCGTGCACACTATCGTACCCCCCACGCGTGTCAATCACGACGAAACCCCGGCTTAAATTTCGTCTCTTAGTTGCTCAGGTACCTACGTCGACACGCATATCGAGACGAATGTTTAACACAATCTCACCCGTCAATGGCAATATAAACACACATATTGCGATGCCATTTAACTAATTTGGACCTATACATCGCAACTTCACCACCAGAGCACACAATACGGATTTGTAAACCCTATCCTGGTCGTGCTTCGTCTTCACTAGGGACCCACGAACGTCCCCGCTGGCGTCCACGTCTGCAATGACGTCATCAATAACGGCCATCGAGAATTGGGCCGTTACAGTTCTTCCCAATTAATTAGAAATTTCGTCCCGAAATTTGAGATAACTAATATCTCGTCTCAGAGAACTGCAACGTAGATACAATTTCCTATCAGGTCAACCAACCTAAACAAATGTAGCCAACCTAATCAATCACTATTCCACTAACACTTTTGATGAACTATTCAACCTCTAACTTTGGTAAACAAATCAACCTCAACCTAGGTGAAGAAAAATCAATCTGCCACTGGTGAACCGATCAACCAGTCGTCCACTCACTCCTGGTGTACAAATCAATCCCTGGTGAACTCATCAACCAGTCCATATCAACCAGTCCCTGGTGAACACATCGACCAGTCCCTGGTGAACCACATCAACCAATCCCACAACAACCAGTTGCAAATGGACTCCTGGCGAACTACTCAACCAGTTTCACAACCTCCTGGTGAACACATCTACCAGTTTCACAACCACCTCCTAGTGAACACATCTACTAATCTCACGATCTCACAATAACCCTAGTGAACACATCCACTAGAACACGCTGGTTCAAAAATAAACTAACCAGCCTATATGCAACGAATGCATGAAAAAGGACTAGCAAAACAACGTACCCTACTCATATTGTCGGGTCGTCTCTCTGACTGGCGGTACTATAATGTGAACTCTCTCCCCGGTCTATGGAATCTCCGATCTTTGGAGAGGCTCCAGGGCAATTCACACCGATGTGACCTCTCTGTCACGCACCGATAACACTTACGTCGTCCACGACTTGATCGCCCCCTCCGAGCGCCGACCCCAACTCCGGTCCCTCTGATCCTGATTCTGTTTGTACGACTGTCTCTCGGTTGCTGTATCAATATAGGTACAATCTCATGTACCACCTGGCGATCGTCATTATTGAATTGATCATCAGTCTGTACCTGGTCGTCCTCGCGACTCCAATCTATCTGCCCGTCGTCATAGTCGTACTGATCATCCCTCGAATCACAATCGTCACTGAAATCATGATCTAACTGCAAATCATCTCTGGGTGTATGATGATCTGATTGCTCCTCGCTCTGCAACAAATATATCTCACGAGCCAACGCCCTATCATAAACAATCTGTAGTGTCTCTGCACCATGGCTCGTAAATCAGCTATCTCACTAGTGATATGATCACTAGTCTCCCTAACCTCCTGCTGAGTAGTCGGCGGAGTAGTAGGAGTCTGTCCGTCCATCATAAACTGCACAACCAACGTGCATTGGATCAGACTCAGTATATATACGCGTATAATATATAATACACAATCAAAACATATACGTATATATATAATTTCATGAATCTACCCGCCTCGCATCACTTCCCAACTAAGACTTTAATCATTCACTTGTGGTTTCCACCTCTAAGATTTATTCATTAAGTTTATGCTCTTGTTCAATCTCCAATTCCCAAGGTTTGACCTTGTTCTGATACCAAATTGTAACGGTATCAGAGTTAACTATCATCAATGCTTCATCCTTTAGGTTCTTCAAACCTAAGCTCTGATACCAAAATGTAGCGGTATCAGAGGTAACCATAACCCACACCTCACTCCCTGGGTTCCTTAAACCTAAGCTCTGATACCAAAATGTGGCGGCCCCAATTTTCACATTGGTCTGCCACGGGAGGCCACGTAGGCCCACAACTGACCACGTCACCGCCAGCTGTGTCCCACACCTAATTTTCCATTATTAATCAATTTCCGGTTAACTTTGATGTTATGAGTTAACTTTTATTCCTTTAATATTATTTAACCTCAAATTACGCAGTGAAATATTTACTAACCACATAAAGATTTATCATGTATATTATGAGCATAATGCCTAAGTGAAAACCATACCAAAATGACACATACATAAATCAGATACGGTTCTAGTATATCTCTCAAATCCCAAACCCAGCATAAAACAAATAAATACATACAACCAACCAGGCGTATAAGAGGAATAGTCTCCGTCGTCAGTCACAAATAATCTTCAAGTGTCTCCTTGCCCCTTCACATATCAAATCCTGCACTCAAATCACCCAACACATACGATGACGAGTCCAGTGAGTAAACTCCCAAAGAAAACCATCGAGTAAATAATAACAGATTTAGAAGCCAATAAACGACGTTAGCTACACATGCAAAGAGTATGGACAGCCATAAATCCCTGCGTGTGTAGGTAAAAAACATGCAATATGATCAACGAATAATCATAATGTCAACAATATGCTCCACAACAATTATGATAAAACCAGACAAAAGTAGATTGCAATCTCACATACTAGATCATACTTCGTCAATCCGAGTGCCCAGAAGAAACACATCACACCTGGGATCCACCCGGACCACTAACGGTGACCAGAACAAATCACAAACCCACCGAACACGTGCACCCCGCGGCTCGGGTCACAATCCACCGGCGGCGCAAGTACACGTGCTACAATCTAGCATGCTTGATCACGTGCCACAATCGTCCCGAATAAACTTCGATAGTGAAAACAAATCCAACACCAACCAATAACCAGACCAACACATGATCACAATGAATATGAATTTCAAGAATAATAAACGCAATAATTTAAAGAATTAAATACTCCAGATGTGTTTCTGTTGAGGTTTACGCACCTATACCGAAATCCAATTACCCGATCCAGCTCGAATAAATGCTCAACAAATCAAAATTACCACCCGAATTGTACCTAAGACCATTTTTCATTAAATTAGCTTCAATTTAATATATTATGTCAATTTTTCATTTTTCGCTTTTCGAGGCTAAAACCCCGATTATATCTCGCAAACATTCCCAAGAAATTCCCAAAATTCCTTTATTTGATCAAAATATAATTTTTCTAAAATTTTTCCCATTTTATATGAATTTTCTATGAATTTTTCAGATTTTTTTTTTCAAACTGTTTTTTTTTATTAGGGGCGGTTCGGCTCAACCGAGCCAAACCGGTTCAGGGCCGAACCGGCCCTTTCTTCTTCGTTGGAACAGAGCCACTGGCTCTGTTCCGACAGAAATTTTTTTTTTTTCATGAATCAATCGAGAGAGGGAGAGGGAGAGGGGAAACGACATGGGAGTCGTCTCCCTTCTCGGACGAACTGCTCTCGCAATTCGTCCGAGCTCTCGAGCTTCACCCCACCTCCACCACCGAACCACCAAACCGCCACCACCACCATCCAACAACGCCAACAACATACAACAACAACAACAACAAAAACAACACCAACTCACATTGTTCGCCTCGCTGTCCTCGATCTCCTCCACCTTCGTTCTCTCTTCCTCCTTTCGGCTCTTTCTCTCGATCTTCTTCTCTTCTCGGTCGATCGAATTGTGAGAAAATGGTGAAACTGTGATGTCGGTGGTGGGTTTGTCAACATTTTTGGGTGAAATGACCAAAATGCCCCTCATGTCTATTTCTTTCCTTCTTTCCTTCAATACCCTTTTTGGTAATTTTGCATTTTCTATTTTATTTTCCGATTTACCATATATTTATATATATATATATATCAATTTACCTATATATATAAATATATACACTCACCTATATTTTCGCATTTAAAATTCCGCCGTGCGCGCCAACGAGTATACTTGGACGTGCACACTACCGTACCCCCACGCGTGTCAATCACAACTAAACCCCGACTTAAATTTCGTCTCTTAGTTGCTCAGGTACCTGCATCGACACGCATATCGAGGCGAATGTTTAACACAATCTCACCCGTCAATGGCAATATAAACACACATATTGCGATGCCATTTAACTAATTTGGACCTATATCGCAACTTCACCACCAGAGCACACAATACAGACTGTAAACCCTATCCGGTCGTGCTTCATCTTCACTAGGGACCCACGAACGTCCCCGCTGGCGTCCACGTCTGCAATGACGTCATCAATAACGACCATCAAGAATTGGGCCGTTACATACGAGTGACAAAGTCTAAGGAACGACACTCCCATTACATCATTGGTCAAAATAAGGAAAAGCCCAAAGGGACATTGCGATAAAATATGTAACCCAATTGAGTGTTGTGCTGCAAATGAGGCTAACCAATCTGCGGCTCGGTTTCCTTCACGGTGAATGTGAACAATCCTAATTGACCAGTCTCGCTTTACAAGAGTCATGATTAAAGAGATCAAATGATGGTACTTATTGATAGGAGTACCATCACCATTAAGCAAATCCACAACAATCTTGTTATCCATTTCCAAAATTATCAACAATCAGTGCAGTTGGCGCTGAACAACACGTGAGAAATAAAAAACTTTCTTAATGATCATTTAATATCATAATTTCATAAGAAATTAATAGCGTATTAATTTTGTGGTAATATTAAGTGATGTACCACAATTACATATTAGTTGGCGAGTAGTGCTATTTGGATTTTAGAGTCCAGACTTCTAGAGAGTTTTAAAAAAAAATTATTTCAAAGTCATCCTCAAACAATATATGAGTTTGAAATAACAACTTATAACTCTCCTTTGATATTTATAAGAAAAAAACCTCCCATGAGTCTGACTTTAAGAGTCTAAACAAATTTTTTGTTAGTCAACCACGTGTATGGCACAGTGAAAAATACATGTATGCTCTCACCTCGATGAGGTACATGATTATATTTCCAAAAAAAAAAAATACATATCAATTAAAATGACAATTAAATCATATTAACATCATCATGCGAAGCCGAGGTCATGGTGTGAATTAATCAACATATGATATGAGTCATATGACTGCGGGACATTAAATCATTCTGTATTTCAAGTCAAAGTGACAAGGTCAATGTGCCAAACAAATTTCTTTGTCATTAGGTTTACACATGAGCCAAGTCAACCATATTATGTTTTAATTCACTGACTCGTTCTGAAACTATGAATATATTGTTTAAAAATGACAATAGAGTTTTATTTAAACTTCCATATATATAAGGATTAATTTGAGTCCTCATATAAGATGGACTTTATATATGCACCAAATAAATTCAATAAATTATTATTTTTTATTTCCAAGAAAAAACTCCAATATATTATATAATAAAATGCATGACAAGCAAACCTTTTTTTTGAAAACATGACTGGCAAATTTTATTTTTATAATTTTGATGAAATGTTTTGCTTCTTCTTGAGACGGGACCTAGTCTTATATATGTACGCAACATATGCACCATTTTAATGTTTTTTTATGGGCTAATCCTACTAGTCTATATTATTTCCAAGGGTTACCATGTATATACTATAAGAATAACATGGTGAACATATGCTTACCATTTTAATGTTTTTTAATGTTTTGCATTTATCGACTTAGGTTGCGCCTTGATAGAACTTATAAAATATTTTGATATTTACTTCAAAATGAGTTAGTAGACTTTAAAAAAGAAATTATAGAAGACAAGGTTGAGTTGGATCTACCTAGACTCAATTTCAAGCCATATATATATTAGATTTGAGCAGGCTATATAATTTTTTTTTTGTCAAATAAAACAGCTAGTAAAATGCAAAATTGAGTAATAAACTAATAATCATAACGCTTTACACTATAAAGTAATTAGATACAAGCAAAATTTTAAGAGAAGAGAGCTAGTTTTGTAATTTTTATTAAATAAAAAAGAATATTATACCACTTCTCAATTATTTTTCTTCCTCCGGATCTTTCATCTAATTATTTTATAACTTTAAACAATAAAAAATAAGGCTTCTTCCACCAAAAAAAGAGATTTGAGAGCTTTTTAAACTTATCTTTTATGTAAAATCTTAACAAAATATGATAAGTTTCATTGTATTGTATTATATATTGTTCATGATACACATGTCTATATATATAGAGATGCAATTACATATAAAAGGAAACATCTAAATAAGGTAGTGCATAATTATATATGAGAGTGAATTACATGAATGATTTGTGCATATTTCCTAATTGCACAATATTCCTTAACACTCCCCTTCAAACTCAAAGTGGATCAACATTTTGCGTTTGCAAATTGATAAACTGAGATAAATAGACGAAATCATAATAATTGACAACAACAACAACAACAACAATAATAATAATAATAATAATAATAATAATAATAATAATAATAATAATAATAATAATAATAATAATAATGACTCTAATAAGCACCAAAAACACTATGATGAGCGGAAGACGAAGCAGTGAGCACCATGAATATAACGGTCCAACAAACAATGGCGACGATGAAGGGTCGACGAGAAGCACAAACACATAGCTGTTGCGAAAATGTTCGACCGCGAAAGAACAATCGGTTGGACACTGATTAGCCACAAGACATCATGACTAGGAAAAGAAGAAAAACATGATTCTAAATGAATGAAAGACATCTAAATGGGATATAGTGGTCCCAAATATGAGAAACAACCGGTTGTGGACTAACAACCGTTTGAAAACTGGCTAGCCACAAGACATCATAACTAGTAAAAGAAAACTCCGTATGAACGGAAGACATAAAAAATGAGATATGATGGTTCCAAATAGGAGAAACAGTGGTGCGGACTAACAAATGTCTGAAAACTAGCCAACCACAAGACATCACAACTAGTAAAGAAAATGAATTGATTCCGCATTAACGGAAGACACGAAAATCGAATCTAATGATGGTTTTGGGAAATGATGAATATCATTCGAATAAAATGTTAACTAATGGCAATCGGTTGTGGAACAATAACCGATTGAATATTGGTAAGCCAAAAGGCATCAAAACCAAGAAAAGAAAAATGATTTTCCATATGAATGAAAGATGAGTTAGCAATGGACAGACAGACTTGAGGGGCAAACGAGCATAAGAACAGATTCAGAGAAATACAACATGCAAGGACGGAAGTGAGGATGAAAAGAAGCGAACACCACGGAGCAGTCATCGACGTCCTAGGACTAGAAACCAAACTCTGATACCATGTAAAATCTTGACAGAATATGATAAGATTCATTGTTTTGTATTGTATATTGTTCATGATACACATGTCTCTATATATAGATTTGCAATTACATACAAAAGTAAACATCTAAATAAGGTAGCACATAAATATATGAGTGATTTGTGTACAACATAATTATGGATGTGATTTGTGTACAACATAATTACGGAAGTGATTCATGCATATTTCCTAATTGCACAATTTTCCTTAACACAAAGACATTTCGTAATTAAATGTAAGTTTTATCATTCTTAATTAAGTGTTTATTTTGGCTACAACTTCAAACCACAACTAGAAATTGAGTTTAATTAGTGAAACTAAGCTTCAATATCTTTACATCAAGTGCTTATAGATATGGCTCATTCAGACTTAGTAAAAAAAAATGTGATTTTTACAATTTTATTGTGACAGGAAAGAAATAATTTTGGCATCCACCAAAATTTGAACTCATGACACAAGTTTCATTTGACAATGTTCTTAAAGAAGGAAAAATTTATTTTTTGGGTTATTACATGATTAATTATTCTACCAAAAGAGTATTGACAATAAAGAGACTGAGATAGGCCAAAGCGAGTATAGAGGGGCAGAAAAAAGTTTTTTTTGGGGGGGTTAGCCGGCCCTCTATACGTAAAAGAAGTGGCATATTTTCATTAAAAAAAATGGCATATATTATAGTTATAAGTTTCAATTATTAATGTTGAATGTGCCCCTACCAAAAAATATAAAAAAAGTAGAATGTACAACTGATACGATAAAGTCGAACAGTTAATTTATTAAATGATGACTGTTTCCACTAATATCCGTCATGAATCATGATCAAAATTATATATATTCAATAAGGGATTAGCATCATATTGCAATATGAAAAATAAATTATTGAAAGGAGTTAACATTAATTAAATAAGAGTAGTGCTACTTGAATTTATGAGTCCAGACTTTTAGAAAGGTTTTTGAATTTTTTTATGGGTAGTGCTATTTGGACTCGTGAGTCTGGACTCAAAAATTTTTTTAATTTCAAATACACCCTCGAGCAATTAATGCAATAATCACTTGAAAATTTATTATACCCCAAATATGTATAAAAAATTTAAAAACCTCTCTATGAGTCTAGACTCATGAGTTCAAATAGATTTATTATTTTTTTATTTTAATATTACCTTTAATTAATAAATAACTTTAAAATAACAACTTTTAAGACTTTTTTCGTATTCGTAAAAATTTTAAAACACCTTTACGAGTCCCGACCGTCCAACTAAATTTTTTGAAAGAGAAAAAGTTAGACCGTACAAGCGCACATCCAACTCGACGAGCGTCACACATATCGAGATATTCATATTGCATCCCATGGTCGTCTAAAAGCAAGTGTACTGGCCACTTAAAATGTTATGTTACTTAGTTCGAGGTGAATCCTGCGGTTACTAAATAGAGTATTTTTTTTTGATAGAAACGAGAAACTTTATTTATTGTAGCCCTCTGTATACAAACTATTTACTAGGGTGACAAACAATGTGTTTTCTATAAATAAAGTCGGAAACCCCACTAATGTAGTAGGAGAAAAATTCGTCGCCCTTAATATGATTACTACGTCTTCTACCGTCGAGCGGCCAATAATATATAGCTCATCCCCACAGTAGTTACAATCTCACCAAATCAACTAAGTTGATCATGTGATGATGTGGTTGGGAATTACAAAAATGGAAGCCAAAAAAATACATTCCTTAACCCCCGAACTACATAATTTAGAAAGCCCCGGAACTAGTCCTCCCCTAATCCTCCCATCATTACTAAATATGTGTCTTTTCCTGGCAATTACATATATTAAGCGACAAGGAATATCTATACCATGAGATTAGTCTCAAATCCACTTGTTTAATTAACAAATAAAATAGTTTAATTTCAATATCTAGTACAGTGTAGCCATGTAATTAGCCTGTCTATAAATGTAGACATATTCCATTCCTCTCTCCACACCATCAACCAAATTTTCAAACCACTAGCTTGTTTTCTCAAAAAAAAAAAAAAACAAACAACAAAAAAAAAACCACCTGCTTGTTAATCCGCAATGGATACATTTCTTCTTTTGTCATGTCTTCTCCTATGCTTCCTCATTACACCAACATTTTCACTGCAATCCATACCCTTTGAGGGGCCTAGGCTCAGCGCACATCCAGAATTCAAAACCGTTCGCGATCATGGTATCAAAGCTTCTTCTACTTCTACTTCTTCTTCGGTCACAAAATTTAGAACATATTACTACAAACAAACACTCGACCACTTCAACTATAGGCCCGATAGCTTCATCACCTTCAATCAGAGGTACGTTATTGACTTTCAGTACTGGGGAGGCGCCAAAACCGATGCCCCCATCTTCGTTAACCTAGGCGAAGAGGCCCCTCTCGAACTTGACATGAAGGTCATTGGTTTTCTTCATGAACACGCTCCAAAACTCAAAGCTCTTATAGTGTTCATTGAGGTATATCTATATAACTATATATACACACTTATTGCTCCTATATATAGTTTTATTTATTTATTTATTTATTTATTTTTGTGAGAAAAACATGCTTCCATATAGTAATTACAATTATGAGTGTATGTATTAGTGTTGGTGCTGATCCCTAGCTAATATTGCATTAATGTATGTGCTATATATATGTTTAATTAAGCACCGTTATTACGGGCAATCAGTGCCTTTTGGGTCGAGACAAGAAGCTTTCAGAAATGCAAGCCAGCTTGGCTATTTCACTTCGACACAAGCGTTGGCTGACTACGCAGAAGTGATTTTGCATGTTAAGAAAATGTTAATGGCAGAACGTAGCCCGGTAGTTGCATTTGGAGCTTCCTATGGTGGGAGTAAGTACCTAACTAATTAACTATACTTAATTATTTTTAAAGTTTATTTAATTTATTTTTTATAGAAACAAGATTTTATTTATTAATAACAATGTAGTGAGAAACAATAACGTGTTTTCCTAAATAAAGTCGAAAAAAAAACCTTCTTGTGTATAGTAAGAGAAAAACACGTCCTTCGTATACTGAATAGAAAAACCTTCCCACTCTAAAATCAAATAATTAATTAACTCATTATTAGATCAAACTAATTCACTCCGTTGCATGTACAATGACATTATTTGATTGATGCTATTAATTAATATATTTCAGTGCTTGCTTCGTGGTTTCGATTGAAATACCCTCATGTGGCCATGGGAGCATTGGCATCGTCTGCTCCAATTTTATACTTTGATGATCTTGTACCGGCCGACGGAGGGTACTATGCTGTAGTCTCCAGCGATTTCAAAGTAACAAATGAATTAATAATTAATCTAATTAATCTAATTTGCCCTTTTTCATTAAGTTAAGCTCCACTAATTTCATGAGAGTAACCAACAAATTAAATTGCAGGCTGTGAGCCAAAGTTGCCACGACACAATAGCCCAATCGTGGTTGGAAATAGCTAAAATTGCTGAGAAACCAAACGGGCTCCAACAGCTCAGTCGCCTGTTCAACACTTGCTCGTAATTAACGGAACTCATTTGTTTTGCTTTCTACTCCGTAATTAACTAGTAATCTTGTTTAGATTTGTTTTATCGTTAATTAAGTTAATTAAGTACTTATTGAACAGGCCCTTGAAGTCAGCGACGATCCTGGGGACTTACTTGGTATTGATGTACGGGAGTTCTGCACAGTACAACAGGGCTCCGGTTTATCAAGTGAGCCGGATTTGTGAGGCAATTGATGGCGCACCCAAGGGCACTTCCGTCCTTAAGAAAGTGTACGCAGCGGTTGTTGCTTATCAACAGTGGATCGAATGTATCCTGCTATAATATTGGCGGGTACAGTCCTCCTAGTGAAACTAGAATGGGTTGGACTTGGCAGGTACATTAATTTAGGAACAAATATGTTACAACATAGAGTATTTTTTTTTTCAGAATGTGCTACAATATTAATTTAGACCATGTGGTGTGGACTTTTACATTATTTAACTATTTTTTAAGGCATCATTTAACTATTTAAGAAAGGAATAGATGTCTTAGTCATTATTCATAGAAGTAAGAAAAAAGGATAAATTTTTTTAGTGGACCTTCAACTTGTCTCATTTTTCTATTAAGCTTAGCTCGGTCGGTTTCATGCTAAAATTTTTATCTTTTTGTTAATCTTACTTTATTAAGATGATAAATAATATTGTAAAAACATTTTTAGTTAGCTGAGACATCAATTGCTAAAAATGTGTGATGGGAGGAGAACACAATTCGATTAATAAAAAACTAATATATAATATCACATCAGCAAGTGAGTGGGACTTTAAAAAAAAATAGATTATTCATTTGGCCCTTAAGCTTATTAATTTTACTTAATTTCTTTTAGTTCGACAATTTTTCTTGATTGAGTCCATACTGATTAATCATAGTGTTTTTTTCCTATGTGTGCGTGAATTTTTTATTTGATAATTGTAGATGTTTATTTTTCTTTGGCCCTTTCATGCTTAAACTTGTATATTTATATGAGAGTTAGTCAGACGCTCAATCTTGAAAAAAAAAAAAAAAAAAATGACATATTTAGAGTTAGATGATAAGACTCGATTTCATTACTTATTGATTAGCACATCTAAATAACTTTACCATCACATTAATTTAATTGGAAGTAATGTGTTTTTATTTATTCTCTTGTTAAACTCCTTATGTGTGCAAAATGTAATATTTGTGGGCTTACAAAAAAAGGTTTATTGTAATTATATGATTTAAGTAAATTATTCTTTTAATACGAAGTCAATGCTTAATACACGCAGACGTGTAGCGACATGGTGATGCCAATTGGACTTGGACGTAATGCCACGATGTTTCCTTATTCACCGTTCGATCTTCAAGATTTCATGAACACCTGTTATAGCCTGTATGGTGTATACCCAAGGCCCCATTGGATCGTTACTGAGTTCGGTGGACATGTAATTACATCTTTGCCCTTACTCTTGCCACTTTTTTTTTGGTTTAGAGTCTTTAGACCACTCGGTCCAGACAACTCTCTCACCAGTAATTTCTGCATTCGTGGAGTATCAAATTAGAGATGTTCTCTTAAGTCGTTGGAGTGCTGAATCACTTTAATACACCAGCCATTGGTTCTTGCCACATTTCTCTAATCCTCACTGTTTACTTATTTATTTTTAAATCAATAATTTGCTGATTTTATTGGAAAATGCAGGACATAGATTTGGTACTCAAGAAATTCGGTAGCAACATTATATTTTCCAATGGACTCAAAGATCCTTGGAGCAGTGGAGGGTAATTTTGTAACTTTGATATGATTAATCATTATTTTTTAAGGAAATATATAATAATTCTTATTATACTCTCAAATTGATTAACATAAAGTAGTAATTGTATACACATTTATTTCTCTATATGGTGTAGTTTTATTTTGTGTTCTATCAAGTTTTTAATTATTGGATTTTTTTTTTTGGTATCGCAGAGTATTACATAATATTTCAGATAGTATAGTTGCGGTTACCACAACTGAAGGTACATGTGCATTTCTGCTTTTTTTTTTTTTTTTCTTTTCTCTTTTTTTTTGGGACCTAAAAAAGGATCAACTAAATTCGTTTGTGCATGTCTTTCAGACTATCATCATAAATTATAATGCATGTGCATATCATGCAGGAGATTTAATGTATTAATTAACCAATCGCTAATCAACTTGGTAATTAACTAGTTTAATTTGATTAGGAACATGTTCATTTATATACATAAAATGTCATGGCTAATCGTACTTAATTAATTGTAATTACGGTAATTGACTACTGTGGGGATTATTGAGCAGGGTCACATTGTTTGGACGTACTATATTCATCACCCGATGATCCTATATGGGTGATCAAGCAGCGAGCGACTGAGATTGAAATCATCAAGGGCTGGATTAGGGAATACAATTTAATGCACGAAATTAATTAAGTCTTTTATTTTATTTTGTTTTGTTTTGGTCTTGTATAATGTAATGTTTGAAGAATAAAACTAAATGATATGAACTACATATATGTAAGTTTGTTATTTTCTCTTTTTTGGTAGACCCCAGTTTTTACTATATAGACAGATGTTCTCCAGTTTTGAATTTTTACTCATGTACCCCACTTTTTACTTAGTGTACCCCACTTTTATTTTTAAATTTTCAAAAATACCCTTGCTCACCCCATTACCCATACTCCACTTTTGAAGAAATATCGCTCGCGGGTTTCGTATGAACCAAGCCGACACCTCTAAAGAGGTTTCGAACACATAAGACAGATACCTATTTAGAGGTATTGCTCGACTCCAACCGATAATGCAAAGATAAGTCGGTCTCAGTGGATGACGGAAGGATTCAACTAAAGCCTCTTTAGAGGTGTCAACCCTGTGTGTCCGAAACCTCATTAGAGGTGTCTGTGACGGCCCCAATTTTCGAAGCAATTGGGAACACCCAACCTAGACCCATATAGGCTGGGAACACCCGACTTAGACCCATATAGGCTTCCAAGTCGATACTCGACAAGTCTATATGTGCCTAGTCAGCCTCAAATCGTCCTTTTACCATTCAAATTATGAGTTATTAGATTACAAAGCTTATCTTATCGATAACGCAGCGAATTCAACCATCATCATACAATAACTCAAAAGGAAATCAAGATTTTATTACTAAAGCGGAACCTCGAATACAAGATAAACATGCACAGCCTGGTGACCACAATATGATAAGGGCATGTACATGATATCCAAACCTCACAACCCAATACTATTTGATATGTTTTCAAAACAACACATATAACTCAAAGTAAATACATACTAGGCAGCAAAGCAAGAGATCATCCTCGAGAAGTGCTCAGAGGAAGTCACTTATCGCCGGTCCCTTGTCCTTGTGTCACCTGCCCTAGCTGCACCCACTGTCACAAACTAGACGGTGAGCAACTGAGAGAAATTGAAAGTAATGCCAGAAGAATATAACAGTAGGTCAAGATTTAACAAATAAGGTAGTCCAAGAATCATGCGGTAATCAAAAGATAGGAAATATAAACAAGTACATGATAATCAGACTAACAGATAATCAATTGAAATTTGCGTGTTCCAAGAATCAACAGAGGCCATAAGTGGTCTAAATCATGGTATAACGACGAAGACTGCGCGAGGTCTCCCTCGGCATCGACACAAGCGAAGGCACAACCATAATGGGAGACACAAGCCCCCAGTATTTGGTGTCACACGATCACTAAGGGTGGTCACATACTCGTGCGCACGAGTGCGTTATATCCCTCTAGTGCAGGGGCGAGTACTCTGACATACACTTACGCCAAGAACACACAATCAAGGAATGGGATGGAATGGCAAGCATGAGATTAATTCAACAATCAAAATTAATAGAGGAAATATAATTACATGATATTTTCTTACTGGCTTACTAACTTACCTGATGCGTCGCGTACCCGTCGCACTCCCGCGATCCTAACCCTTTGCACAAGTCCCCAAACTACCTGTCAATGATTTGAACCCCAAATATTGGGTTTATGGTCAAAATATTATTTTCTAGATTTTTCTTATATTTTTCTGGATTTTTTATTTTATTTTATTTTTCAGAATTTATTCTATTTTATTTATTTTTATATTATTTTTCTAAGTCGGGTTAGGTCTAGCCCGACCTGACCTGGCCTGGCCTGGTCCAACAGGACAATGGGCTTCGTCTCGTTTTTTTTTCTTTTTTTTTTTCATCCAGAGACATAGTAGCGTCTGGACACGGCACACCTCAAAAACCCAACAACGTGTTACACAACTGGAGAGAGAAAAAAAAAACGCTGTGACTAAGTTGCGAATTTCAACACAACAAAACGCCTTTACGGCGTAATCTCGACAAGTCTCTGGTTCGCTTACACATGGGAGATGTCGTGACATGTCCAACACCCACAATGTTTCCACGGCCTCGACAGAGAGCACGCCGCACATACGTCGAGGAAACCAACAAGGACAATGCCACTCACGCCGTGTCCTGAACCCCTGTGCGACTCATACGTGGGAGACGCCGCCACACAATGAACGTGCGACGTCTCCACGACGTCGGACAACAAGATCAAAATCCTAGAAATCACCAAAAACAAACCGAACTCTACTTTGACACCCCACTTAGTCGATCCTCATCGACATGTTTCCAGGCATCAAAGCCAACTGAAATCGACTCGGATCGTCGTGGTGCCCGAATTCAATTGAAAACCTAAAATAAACAACTAATTAGGGAAAATCAATACATAAAAAAGCAACACCAGCGTCGATGCCGCGTGTTGATCGCTCTGGGGGTTGTCGAGACACTGGTGGAACACCAAGATCGTCTCCGGCAAGGCACCCTTGGTCATCGCGATGAAATTAATCAACAACAATAACTTGTAAATCGTAAAGAGCTACAAAAGAAGGAGGAGATCTCACATTTTTTTGGCGAGTTCCTGCGACTTTGGCGACACTCTGGTGGGTGGGACAGCTCTCTAATGGTTGTCCCCTCACTTTCTTGTTCACTAAGTTTTGAGAGAGAAGAAGAGAAAAGGAAAAGAGGAGAGAGAAGTGAGAGAAAAGTGTGGGGTTAGTCCTTATATAGGCCCACACCTCATCCCCACATACGCACGCATCTCGAGGTCAGTCCAACTAACACCACTTTAGTTGTCCACCTATTCTAACACTTCTCTATATGACTCCACTAGGTGACACACGCACCACTCAACTAACCAACTCTCTGGCCCGTTCTTACATTCTCGCACTCACTACAAGAATTAGCCCAGATAGGGACGGAAAATTTCGTCCCTAATAGCTTGATATTCGGTTGCTAAATGGTTAGAAACCGAATTAGGAACGGAATAAATCGGTTGCTAAAATCGTCGTCGCTAATTGATCAGGGACGAAATTTGAAGTCCGTTGTTAATTAGAAACCGAAAATTCCGTTGTTAATTAGAAACTGAAAATTCTGTTCTTAAAATGGTCTCTATCTAACAACGGATTAGAGACCGAATTTATAAATTCCGTTCCTAAATCCGTCTCTAAACTGGGACGGTTTAAAAACTGAACTCATAGTTTTAAATAGCGTTTATTATGCATTCCGTCCCTGATTCCGTCCCTGATTAGAAAATGAATCAGGAACGGAATTCAATATTCCAGGAAACAAAAACATTTTTACATTTCAGCACACATCCTGCAACACATTTCACATTTTTGCACACATCCCGCAATACATTTCAAAGACACATCCCGCACACATCCCGCAATACATTTCAAGACACATCCTACAACACATTTCAATTTACATCAAGACACATCCCGCAATAATACATTTCAGCACACATCCCGCACACATCCTGCAACACATTTCAGCAGCACATCCCGCAACACATTTCAAAGCACACATCCCGCAATCGCAACACATTTCAAAGACACATAATGCAACACATTTCAGCACACATCCCGCAACAAATAACCTGCAACAACTGTGGAAACAAATAACCTCGCAATAAATAACTTTTGTAATAACCTACGAAAACAAATAACTTGCAACAACCTCATTGAAAACACAAATAACTCCGCAACAATTTTGTTTATACATTTAAAGCTGTTGAAAACATATCATACAACACAAATAACCTGCTGGGAACTCATTGTACAATAGAAGTTTCACATATACATGTGTGTAAAAGTTTCCACCAAAATATCAAAATATATCAAAATATCAAAAAATACCAAAAGATCAAAATATACCAAAATGTCAAGTGTATCATATCAATTGTCTCTCTCAGGTCGTGGTAGGGGATGTGTCGGACAATGCATCGATCCACTCCTGCTGCAATGGCAAGTTCGTTTCCTCTTCATTTTCAGGCTCGTACATTCTCGGGCGATAAACATCGTTAGCATCTAAAGATGGAGTAGGCACCGTCGTCGGTGGAGTAAGAGTCTCCTGGTGAGATGGGCGTGGAGGTGGAGGTGGACGTAGACGTGGACGTGGAGATGGAGGTGGAGGTGGAGGATGAGATGAACTCGCTCCAGGATGTCCACCTCTCATACTCTGCATCAACATGGACTGTAGTAAAGCTATGCTGCGTTTGTATTTGATTTTGTTGATCCTCAACATTAGAAGTGAGACATGGGACATTAGATTGAAGAGTCGCAAAGTCCTGGCTCGATGGGCCCTGAGATGAGCTGGCTCCTGGATCATTGTACCTCCTTCCCGTAGACCCTAACCCGTACACTCGTCCCTTGTGATCAACACCGACAACTTTGTAATATAAATCTATCTCGTCCACATGTGGATCATCTCCCGCCTCTTCTGCTGATTGTGACATCTCCTCGCGCATCCTCTGAATCTCAGCCTATAATTGTAATTCAAACATATACAAGTAAAAAACAAAATAGACGTGCAAATTTCACAAGTGGTCTTTGACATGATCATATAAAAGTTCAACGAGAAGATAAAGAAAATGAACTTAACTTGAGAAGCTAAAGAAAATGAACTTACATTGTCCAACCACTCGTAGTATAATATTAACAGATAACAATAGCAAATACAGAGGCATTAATTAACTAACTAACTCTTAGATTGATTTCAACAGATAACAGTACCAAGCACATAGTGAAATTCAAAAGCACCATGCATGTAAGTTTCTACATTAACAGAACATTACTTTCAACCAAAGGAGAGAGTGCCATGGAATTGATCTATGAAAAGCATTAAAACAATAAAGTTTAGTACGTAGAGTGCAAAGTAAGATATAAATTCATTTGCTTCTGACCTAAAGAAGGTAAACCAAATGTATCAGGTAGACCACCAGCTTCTTTTGTTTCCTTTCCTTAACAATGTTACATTTGGTTCCAAATAACTAACATTCTCTTTATGATTTCCCTTGTAATTGAGTAAAAACAAGCTCAAATAGGAACAAAGAAGAGACGAAGCTATTGAACTTACAATATATAGCAGTGATGTATCGTGCCACCTTTTTTTGATGCCAAGACAACCGAATTATCTATAATTGCAGTAATTCTATCATGGGTATTGAGGAAATCGGAGGGAAAGAGTTGCAATCAAATTTGAGAAAATCATTAATTGATTACTTTCTATCACAACTCTTCAACACTAATTCCATCACAACTTTAGATCTTTTGCAGCAATTAGCTTTGCCATTTGAACGGTAATGTTAATTAATTGTTGTTGCTTTATTCAGCCTTTGTCCCATATTATTTTATTTTATTTTTTTATCAGAAAGATGCATCTATATGTATTTATGTTTCACGTATTACAAAAAGTATAGGCATGGAATTTTGTTTCCCTCTTGAAAACAAGAGATTATTTACAAAAACATTACCAAACATTACCAAACATTACCAAGTGTGCAAGACCTGCATAAGAATATGAGTACTTCATGGACAATTTTGGCACCAATCATGGTGATTCACCATGAGAATCTCCTTCTTTTGACAACATAAATCTCCAATTTTAAGCAGCCTATTTCATAGTCACAGGGAGATGGAAAAAAAATACTGCCAATGTAGCCTGCTTCTGTAGTTGGTCACCAAAAATTGTGTTAAGGATTTGGGTCAGGTAAATCATTCTTTGAGAAAGTAATTGCCAATGCAAATAGTTCCTCCTTTTCCAAAATCGACATCATTTGAAAAGCATGTATTTCTTCAATATTGAAGTATATGCAGGTTTATGGCTCACAAAAAAATTGAGATAAATCCAAAAATTATTGCCTCACATGATGTTCTCTCCTCAATTTGGAAATTGGTGTTTTAAGGAGGGGGAGTCAACAGATCAAATATTTTCTAATGTTCGTTTCGATCTAAAAATTGGGAATACAGAGCAAGATCTGCCCAATTAAAATAAATGATATTTATGGCTTCATTGCCAAACTATAATGCTAGGGAATCCTCCCCGAGAAGGAATAAAGAAATGGGGATTGCTGATAAATAAGACAACATGAAATCAATCTGAAAGGAGAGAAACGACAGAATTTTGACATCAAGAAGACTAGATGTCAGTTAGAGATTCTCAAAGGTGTTTGTACACATATTTTGATGCATGATCAAACGGGGGTGAGATTTTGGTAAAAGTATAGGCAGGGAATTTTGTTTCACGTATTACAAAAAGTATAGGCAGGGAATTTTCCTTATAATTGATGTTTTCATGTTATAAAATCACCCACTTACAAATGAATTACTGTTCAAACAATACAGCACAAAAACATCCTTAATTTAGCATACATGCATCACTGATCACGACTGTTGCACTTTTAGTTTACATTAACGTACACATTTTATTTGCATACCAATCTCTGGAAGACAACAGATTCTCACACACGCAACATCCAATTAAAATGTGAATTATTAGGCCAAGGAGCCCCAATTATTTGATTGTCCTTGTTTGTACACATGCAGCTGATGAGACCAAGTAATTATCCTTTATTTTCTCAAAAGTTTGATCAATGTAAGTGTTTGACATGTTTGCTTGATTGGGATTGCCACAGTACTTACTTTTTTAGTTTTTATGTAATTTCTTTCTTGTTGTATTTGCATGATTTATTGTCAAGTTTATCAGTAAAAATGTTATTTACTGACACAAAATTTTTTTTTGATGTACTTTAGATAACAAAGTTATATCTAGCAAAGCCATCCCTACTGCACGTGGGGATTACGAATCGATTTCACTATTGCCATATATTGATGATAAAAACTTATAAGAAAGAAATATTAATTTGAAAATTGTTTCTTCCTAGCAATAATATCTTTCTTGTCATGCCACTATTTGTTATATTATGCACTTCTGCTTTCTGTTACATTCATTGTTAATTGTAAAAATATGAACTTTTTACAACAACAACAAAGCCTTAATCTCAAATGAGTTGGGGTGGGCTACATGGATCAAACTCTTCCACTTTGCTCGATTCAATGCCTTTGATGGTGTGCTTTCAAAATCCTTTAAATACTTTTTAATCAAAGCATATCAAGTTATCTTACTATCCCTACACCGTCAAATAATAATCTATGGCCTTTCTATCTGGAGAATAAAATCCACCATATTTCATGTCCCCACATCAGTTCAATCAGTTTGCTTTCTATTTCTCATTAATTGAGTCTAGTGCTACATTTAGTTGGGAGCAACAGGTTGGGTAGCTAACAATATTTTTTTGTTAGGTCAGGTTTGTATTTGGTAGACTGGATAAGAAGTTGGACTGATTTAATACAATTGGTGTAAATTGGGGACTAATCATAAAGTTTCTGGTCCTATTAAGTCATGAAGCTTGTTGAATGAACGTCGCTTATTTTGTAACTTATTTGCAGTCATTTTATTACAATATATATATATATATATATGTTTATGTATATATATATGCACACCAGTTTCTTCTTAAAAAAACGAATGGTATTAAGGGTTTTTGGCATCTTTCATTACTATCGTTATATTATCTCTCACCATACTGAATATTTATTAAAGTGAGGTATAACTTTGTTGTGGCTGTGACTGTCATACTTATAGCATTACTCAATGCAGGTTGCCTTATCTGCTGGTAACTTAATGATTAGATATTTTAGTGTTCTTGGTGATTTTTTATATGTTTGTATATGTTTCATGCCTCCATTGGTTTACCAAATTACCAATAAATTTTTACAGAATTTTGTTTTAGGCATAAGACAATTAAAATTTCAGATACTAGTTATTCAATGAATACTAAATGCTCAATGAACGCTAAGAAAACAAATTGAAATTGTGGATTACTTAGATTATACTTCATTGTAGTTGCAAAGGTATATGAAGAACAAAGGTATATGAAGAACAAAATCTCCACTTTTTCTTCACTTTTATGTCAGAAAAGATTGTCTAGTGAGAATGTGAGATAGAAATGAACTTTCTAGGTACCAATCTCTATGGTTACTAATTGAAGACAAGTAGAATGAATTCTACTAATTTAAGTGCAAACAATCTATGATATGCAATGTATCGATCTTGTGAGTTGGTGAATCTCTTATAGTAAAGAGTTTAGACTCTTGCATTTTTTCAAGGATGACAATGCAGTGGGATTTCTTTGACAAAAAAAAGACAATGCACTGAGATTTTCAAATCAGTCAGAAAATAACCTATTGCAGTTTTTAATTTTCAAATGTTTCAATGACATGAAATGTTGCATTCCCTATTGTAAGCAAAGTATCTCTTCACAACTCATAAGAATATATGGTTAGTGTATGAAGTGAAGTTAATTGTTGAATCTCCTATGACCAAAAAACCTCAAAGAATACACAGAACCCAATTAATCACGACCCTAGTAGAAGAGTTCTTCACATGGGCACCATTAAAAAAAAAGATAAATCTATATGCTAATTGACAAAAGAAAACACACTGCGCTGTACAAATAATCCAATAGAAAAAGATAAGAAGAATATAAAGGCATAGTTTTACAAAAATTTTAAGATTAAAATAAATTAAAGTACTTCTATCATGCATAAAAGCAAAACAAAAGTACCTTTGCGTCTCCAAAATCGCACGGTGTAGGGCTCCAATCCAATTATGCAATCTCCAGCTTCAAATCTAGGTGGAAGATTTGTGAAAATGAACCAATCAAGCATAATAGTTGAACTTACTTATTTGCATCGTGTCTATCAAAACATCTATAGTTTTAGCTTTAATAGGAAGCCATAGTCGGATCACACTGATGCCACATTCCAAGCCAAATACATATGACATGAAGGCAATTCAATAGTTGGTTATACTAAAATCAAGTATTGGTCAATATTTATATCAGCTAATCGGCATATGACTCAACTTTAGTCTAGATACATTCAGTCAATGCATAAAATAAAACTCTAATTGAATTAAAGCACAATTTAATGACAATGCAGGAAAAAAAAACATAGCCCCAATTAAAGGGGATCCCTTGAATAAGACACACAATGCAAAATATACACAAACAAAAAAATCAAATTCTCAATGAATTGACAGAGCAAATTTTGATAGACTTACAAGGCAAGTCTCAAGGCTCACACTTGTTTAAATCCACCTCACCAATTGCCCTAGCATTGAAGTTGCCATCTGGAGACCTTTTTTGAGATGTAGTGAGTTATGAGCTCTTCGTCTGTTGGATGGAACCTGAAACCAAACCCAGGTATGTTTTCCATCTTATAATTTTCCTCCAAAACCCAAATCAAAACACTCAAAAAATTTCTCTTTAAAAAACCTCAAATTCACTACTATTTCAAGAAAAAAAATTAAAAGCACTGGAACTCATCAATTATGTCAAAGATTGGGTGATATAAGAGAATCAAAGGTGAGTTTGAAAACTTAGCATTGAAGGATGAAGAATTTAAGAGACCTCACATTAAGCATAATATATAGTGAAATAGCAAAACGTGCAAGGCAGCTGATGACTCCATTGATAAACTAGATGTAATAAACTGGTAAATGTGGAATAATGAGAGGCGGAATATGATAAATTGCATCAAGGTTGAAAGCAATACAACTGCAACACTGAAGATTCTACAATTAGAAAGGAATCATGAAAAAAAGTAGATCTGAACAAACCAAGTAGATGAAGAAGAAGAAGAAGAAGGCTTTAGCTGACACATTAATTAGAAATGATTTAGGAGAATTAGAAAGCAAACAATCCATTGCTCTAAATCAAGCACAATGAAAGAATTCGATCCATATAGTGGCCTCAACTAATCAACTAATTTGGTATTGAGGCTTCGGTGTTAAGGTTTGTCACATTAATTAGCTTAACCAGCTAAGCTATACTTCCCTTCAATGGCTGAAAGCACATAACCAAAGTTAAAGGACTTCAATCGATTTTACAAGATCGCTTTACGAAACTTCTTTTTCATTCATTCACTTCTACAAGTCACCATTAGGAAGTGCAGCCAGAAAAGTCCCTATCAAATCAATCTAAAAGTGTATTCATAGAAAGAAAAAAGATATACCAAGAAATCTTTATACATTTTGCTTTGTATATGACAGCTTTGTTTGTGTTCTGTTCAAACCACTTGCCGATTTCATATTGTACAATATACAAAGAACATTTTAAGTCTTTACCAGAAAGCTGAGGAAACCCCTTCAAATCAAAATCATCAAATTCAAAAGATAACTCTAACACCATAATTTTTCTGCTTCTATAATGCCTTCTTTAACATTGCGCTGTTAGCCAATTACTCAAATCTAAAATTCCGAGATTAGTAAATGCAGGGATCCAAGTAGAGCTAACCTGGAGAATCAATGATTTTTTTGATGTTGAAGATAGATCCAAAATCTCTAGTTTTGCTAAATTAGCAAAATGAGATTCTGATACAACACCTTCGAAGAAATTGGAAGAGAGATCCAAGTAAATCAGCTACGAAAGCTCCCCGATACCTCTTGGAATAGTCTCATTAATGTGATTGTTAAGAACAACGAGACTTTTTAGATTCTTAAGATTCCCTATTGAACTAGGTAAAATCCTTGTAATTTGATTTTCCATCAGATTTAGACGCTCCAAGCTACTGTTTCGACATTTAGAGAGTTCATCTAGGAACTCGGTAACTCCAGTGATAGACAAGTCAGGTTTCCAAGAGCATTGGGAATGTATTCTTTAACGGAAGCATTCACAAGACGGAGTGTTGAAAGCCGATGAAACATTCACAAAATGTTAAGACATATTAGGGCGTTGTCATTCCTTTGACAAAGTGTTGCCGCCATTCACACCACAATAGCCCCATACAAAGAAGAGCATTTCAAAGCTAAATCCACAATATGAATCTTGAGAAGCACAATTTGAGAGTAGAAGAGGAGAGAGAGAGAGAGTACCTGCAAATCTGAGTTACAGAGCAAAGGAGCGATGAAATGCGAAAATTTTACAGAGCAATGGAGCGATGGAGCGATGTTGAGGGGACGACGACGACGACGACGGTGACGACGACGGCATGGAAGAGGAGACGAGATGGCGGGGAAAAGGGGACGGGATGGTGGAGAAGACGGGATAGCAGGGCTTAATGTGGTGTGGTGTGTGTAATGGCGGACTAAATTTTGAGGGAAATAAACTTTCCATCCCTATTCCGTCCCTAAAGATTAGGGACGGATTTAAAGACCGAAACAACTTAGACACGTGGCATGTAGTTCCGTTCCTAATTCCGTTCCTAATATTTAGGAACGGAATCAAAGACGATTTATTAGGCGAGAACCACCGAAACGGAATCAGAGACGGCGATTTAGGCGGGATTTTTGTGCGCCAATTAGTTAGGGACGGATTAGGTTCCGTCGTTGATTTTCGGTCCCTATTCCGTCTCTAACCGGTCAACTGCCTCCAAAATCATTTTTCCGTCTCTATTCCGTCCCTGATTACCAACTGCCTAAATTCCGCCCCTAAATTCCGTCCCTGATCAAGCCAATTCTTGTAGTGACTCCAAACACCCCACGACTCACGAGTTGCGTGTTTTGGTCTCGCCAACGCTCTCTCGTCGTTTATTTTACTCAATTATCATTAATTGGCTTATTTATTAATCATTTTCAGTGTTTTTAAAGTCCTGTGTACCCGTACCCATTTGTCGATGCCCACTTAACCAATTTTCTACTCCTTTACCGACTTCACTGTCCGGTCACTCAAATACGAGTATAAATATATAGTACACGTCATCATTCACAAATAGCCAAATTTTTGGGTCGTTACAGTGTCGACCCTATATGCCCGACACTTCTTCAGAGGTTTTGACCCTATAAGTCCGAAACCCGTGCGCGACTAGAATGGAAAAAAAACTTCAAAACTCTAAAAAAATACTAAAAAATGGTAAAAAAAATAGTAGGTCTTGCTTGGAATCGCTTAATATAGAAGGGTAGTTGGGTAATTTTACAAAATTGGGGTCCTTTTAGCAAAAACTAGCGTCCTTTTAGCCACTGCCTTTTTTTTGTCAAATGTAAGTTTGTTATTTACATCAATAAGATAAGTTTTTTTCTATTGAAAAGTAAAGATAAAACTATATATTGGTAAAAAAAAAAAAATAAAACTATATAATAGTAATACGCAAGAAAATTTACAAAATTACAACATATACACTTAGTTGGTATTTTCAAAGTTACCACATACCAACCCAAACGGGTTAGCCCTTATGCCCAAGAATTAATCGAGATTTACATGTTGACACTAATTATGATTTGCTAATCCTAGTGATTATGGCGCAAACTCAATTTAGTTAATTCAGACAGTCACAACCACAAGTATATATGATGTATTTATATATACACGTTAAAATTTATAAAACTTTTACTTCAATTTTTTTTTTATTAAACTTTAAATTAATATAAAACAAAATATTATTTATGATAAAAAATAATGTTTAATGATTGATTTGTTTTTGATATCTACGTTTAATGATTGATTAAGCACTATAAAATAATTTTTTTTATTATAGTTATAAATTATCACACATTAATTTTCTTATTATGGATATAATTGTTGCATATTAACTATATATTAGATAAGTTTTTAACAACGTTTAGCATAAAAAAAATTTAGGGGATGCATTGAACTGCACATTTTTGCTAGAAAATGTTGGGCTAGAGAATAGTATATGTTATTGTCGCGATATATTGTCATCAGTTGTCCTGAAATGAGTTAATGATTTAATGTGGTTCACGTGTTGACTTTGAGAACCACAATCTGTTACGATATTATGTTATAATAAGAAGATCAGATTAGTTATAACAGAACTCAGAATCTGACAGTTGCGAATGGTTACGATTCATACTTATCCATAACAAA
Source organism: Stephania japonica (assembly GCA_039657345.1). Taxonomy (NCBI): domain Eukaryota; kingdom Viridiplantae; phylum Streptophyta; class Magnoliopsida; order Ranunculales; family Menispermaceae; genus Stephania; species Stephania japonica. The sequence goes on along the minus strand of CM077560.1, from coordinate 41,712,088 downwards.
ATGAGAAGCAGTTGAAGATTGGTGCAGATTCAGAGAGAGATTTTACCCACGTGATTCATGAGAAGAATGTGAAAGTTTCTGAGGATGAAAACGATCGGATTCTAGTAGTTGTTAGGATTTGAGAATTTTGCAAATTATCTATAAATATGTGTCAAAGTAGAGAGTATGTCTAATGACCCAAAAAATTTACTATTTGTGAATGATGGCGTGTACTATATATTTATAGTCATATTTGAGTGATTAGATAGTGAAGTCGGTAAACGAATAAGAAAACTGGCCGAATGGGCATTGACAGACGGGTTACTGGTACACGGGACATTAAAACACTGAAAATGTGAATAAATAAGCCAACTAAAATAATAATTGATCTGATTGATGATGAGAGAGCGTCGGCGAGACCAAAACATGCGACTCGCGAGTCGTGACGTGTTTGAAGTGCAGAACGTGAGAATGGACTAGAAGTTGGTTAGTTAAGTGGTGAGTGTGTCACCTAGTGGAGTCACATTGAGAGGTGTTAGAATAGGTGGACAACTAAAGTGGTGTTAGTTGGACCGACCTCGAGATGCGTGTGGTGAGAGGATGAGGTATGGGCCTATATAAGGACCCATCCCACACTTTTCTCTCATTTCTCTCATTCTCTCTTCTTTTCCTCTTCTTTTCTCCCCTCTCAAAACTTGGTGAGCAAGAAAGTGAGTCAACAACCATTGGAGGGCTGTTCAACTTGTCGGAGGGTCGCCGGAGTCTCAGCCTCGCCGGAGAAGGTGAGATCTCAGCCCTTTTTATCTCTTCTTTACGTCTACGCGTGTATTTTTATTTAAATCGACAAGCTCGCTGCCATGGCGATCCATAGAGTGATCAACACCTATTTGTGTTGTCGGAGTTGGGTTTTATGCGTGTGTTATATGATTCGTCGAGTTGTGACGTTTGAGTGGTGTTTTCATTTTTTGGACAAAATTTTGGGGGTTCTATGAGGATCCGAAATAGATTTTGGATGGTCACAGACCCCCATACATGTTGGGGAAATGCGCAGAGCGTGGTGATGCAAGCTGGGATTCGAAAACCTCAGCAAAAAACCCATTGGTCTAGGCACCGCGACTGGTGCATACACCACTCACGACACCGTGTCCAAAATAGAGAAATGTACATGGCAAACCCCCTAAATGTGTTGGACCAGGCCCAATGCCTTGCCAGGGCAAGGTCGGGTAGGGCCGGACTTGACTCAAAACAAAAAATATGAAATACTCAAAAAATTTTGGAAAACTTTGGGGGTTATCCTAAAGTTGTTTATTGACTATAAACCCACCCTATTGGGGTTCAAACCATTGACAGGTAGTTTGGGGACCTGAGCAAAGGGGTTAGGATCGCGGGAGTGCGATGAGTGCATACCAAGCAAGTTAGTAAGCCACTAAGAAAATATCATGTGATTCTACTTCCTTGGTTGTGTGTTCTTGGCATAAGTGTGTGTCAGAGTACTCGGCCTTGCATTAGTGGGGAAACGTGAGTACTCTTGTACAGGGGTGTGGGACCACCCATAGTGATTGTGTGACACCAAGTACTGAGTTGGAGATTTGTGTCCCTCCCTCATCATGGCTGTGGCACTCTTGTACAGGGGTGTGGGACCACCTATAGTTATTGTGTGACACCAAGTATTGGGTTGGAGATTTGTGTCCCTCCCCGCATCATGGTTGTGCCTTCGTTTGTGTCGATGCCCAGAGAAATCTCGCGAAATCTTCGCAGTTATGCCATGATTTAAACCACTTATAGGTCTCTTTTGATTCTTGGAACATGCAAATTTCAATTGTTATCTGTTAGTTTGATTATCATGCACCTTGTTATGTCTCCTGTCTTTCAATTACCGTATGATTCTTGGACTGCTTTACTTGGTATTCGTGAATTACTGTTACATTCTTCTGACATTACTTTTAATTTCTCTCAGTTGCTCACTGTCTAGTTTGTGACGGTGAGTGTAGATAGGACAAGTAATGGCAAGGGAAAGGGACCGGCGATAGGTGACTTCATCTGAGTGCTCATCGGGGACGATTTCTTTCTTTGTGGTGTAGTATGTAATTGCTTTTATTTACATATGTTGTTTTGAAATATTTTGGATAGAATTGGGTTGTGAGACTTGGATATCTTGTATATGCCCCCATCATATTGTGGTCACCAAGCTTTACATGTTTATCTTGTATATGGGGTTCCACATTATTAGTAATATTCCTGATTTCCTTTTAGTTATTGTATGATTATATTTGAATTCCGCTGTGTATTGATCTGATAAACTTTATAATCTAATAACTCATATTTTAAATTGAAACTGAATAAATTGAGGCTGACTAGGCGCATATTGACTAGCCGGGATCGACTCGAGAGCCTATGCGGGTCTAGGTCGGGCGTTCCCAATTGCTTCGAAAATTGGGGCCGTCATAGTATGTATCCATTCATTAATTCATCTCTTTTAACTTTGATTTGTACAGTGAATGTGTGTGTTCACTTATGTTGTCGAGTTGTCAAGCTCCAAAAGGACTTGGGTGCTAGTGTGAGGGGAGCCTCATTCCAGCAAGTGGGAGACTTGAGTGTAAGATCCAGAGAATCGTAGGGAGATGCTAGTAGGAGCTCGGTGAGTGAGTCATTAAAGGAGTCATGTAGATCGTACGTGTTCATAGTGAATTTTGCATTTGGGCGTGGCCCCGCAGACGTAGGTCATGGACCGAACAACGTGAACAATATCCTAGTCTTGTGGTTTGCTTTACTGCTTTAATTTACATTCCAATATTGTTTAATTTCTTGTTACAACATACTACGTTTCCTGTTGTAACACGCATTGGTTCAATAATTTCAGTATCTAATGATAAATAGTGAGCTTCAAATTTAAGTTTATAATAGGGTTCTTCTGAGATATACATTGGTTATGGTACTTGTAACGGCCCCAGTTCCACAATCTAAAACTGCGTTCAGCCCAACCTAAACTTACATGAACCCCGAGGCACTCTTGCTGAGTCATGCAAGCCTAGTCAACCTTTTTTACCATTTACCATTTATTAAGCAATTAAAAGTTAAGTTAATCCAATTTAGTGAGTTATTCAAAATAGTACGGAATCCGTAAAACCCAAACTAAATGATAACTCCAAAATCTTAGTCAGGAAAACCTAAAGCGTGGAAACATATGTATATCATCATTAATCAAGTCAAAGGAGAGTACCATCAAGATATACATGCCAAAGATCTCTCATAACCCAAATCCCAGTGTTTCAAAACATATACATACAATAATACAAAATAAATCACCTACATTAGACAATAGGAAAGCCATTCCTTATCTTCAAATCAAATCTCCTAGCTATGGTGTAACGACCCTCAAATTTAATTGGTGACATGTGTCGTGTTTCAGGACCATGACCTGTCAGTCATGACTTGTCATATTACACCAAAAAATGGTAATTAGTGAATTATTGGAAAATAATAAATAATTAAAACAAATGCGAGAGTGTTGATGTTTGGGAACGCATGGCATGCGAGTCGTGAGGAGGAACGGGTTTGAGAACGCGAGTTACGAGCGAGAAACGACTAAGTGTTGATTTGAGAGTCACCTATCGAAATTACTTTGTTGTGTTACAGTTGGTGGATGGTTTGAGTGAGAGACCTAGGATGTGTTTCGAGATCCGTGCAAGGTAAGTTAATGAATGGGTGGTATAAATACCCCATCACTTTTCTCTCTCCTCCTTATCTCATTTCTCACACATTTAATCGACTAAAAGAAAGGAACGTGGGTTTCTGTGTTTCTGAGCTTGTTGCGACGTCGGGGATTGTGACGACCCCAACAACTACAAACTGGTCCCCGCCCGGCCTAAACCTACATGAACCCCCGAGCCAGTCTCTAACGAGTCAACGCAGGTTTAGTCAGCCTTAACTTACCAATTACTCAGTACATTATTTACTCACTCACCCTGGATCACTCTTTTTGATTCACCTTAACTCTATCTTATCTTTTATCCTCAATTATAGTTAGATGTGTAGTGAAATTGTTTTTAACACCAACTTACAATAGTTTACAACTCAGTCAACCTAGATGTGGAAAATCCTATCCAAACAACATCACATGTATATAACAAATCAACTGAAAGCCCAAAATGAACATATACATGTATCAACAGTCAGGTTCAACTCTCTAAATCCCCAAAATATCAAAACAAATGGATACATAGCCAAAATATATAACAAAAAGGACAAAATACCTACAAAGTGTGAGCAAAGCTAACGACTCTGAATGTGCCTCAGAGGATATTTCCAAGCATCGACGCTTGCCTATTCGTCTGTGGATCTGCACCCACCGTCATAAAAAGGACGGTGAGTACAAAATATAACAGTAAACAACAACAATAGATATCTCAATATAAACTACTGAATTCTCAATAATCACAAGTCTATGAATCATGCAGGGTACAACAAGAAACTGAAATAGATAGCAAATTGCATGATTAATAGATTTAACAAGCTCAAACAACGATAATCAAGTGATTGAGAAACAAACGGATAGGCGGATAGATAATCCCAATCAAACTGCGGGTCACAATACCTCATCAATTTGCAATCGACACAGTAGGCCCAAAACTGCCTCCCTTCTCAATCCACCCCGTACGAAGGGCCTGAAGGTCGCCTTTCTGAACGCACACTCTGTTAGGAAAAGCCACAGACAAAGCCGACTGCTAAATTCCTAACACACTATCGAAAGAAAGCCACAGTCACAAGCCGGATGCTAAATCATTTCGATAGGCTCTAACGAGAAGCCACAATCTATGCTGGCTGTTAAACTTGTTGAGACTTCTCATCACAGTCAAACTACCTAAACCCTAGGTCACCTGAACTAGAATGGAATACAAAGGGCTCGCATTTCAAAAATAATCAATCAAAAAATAGAAAAGTAATCATGTTGATTCTATTGTTGCCTTTACTCAACTCGAATCCCACGAAAAATGTCCTCGCGTAGCTCTACACGTTCCCCAATTAGTTGTTAACACTCCGCTAGTCACCTGACAATTATTTCGACCAATTTTCATTAATTTTCCCTAATTATCCTAAGTATTCCTCAATTTTCTCAAGTTTGACCAATTTTCTACAATTTTCTAAATTATTGCTCCTTTGCGCAATTTGGTAGCTTACCCGGCATTGGGTTGCATTCAGACCCATTAGTATACCTGAGTGAAACCTCATAATTTTCATGCAGTTTAAAAACAAATATTTTTCAATATTTTCTGACTATTATTGCCAATTTCACACTTTATGAGGCAAAAACCCCGACAAAAAATCTCTCCATAATTCCAAATTTTCATTTTTCATAGAAATTCCCAAATCTCTATTTATTTGGTTGAAATATAATTTTTTAGGATTTTTTCCTATTTTTTCTAAATTTTTCATGATTTTTTCTAATATTTATTTCTAAAAAACATAATTAATTAATTAATTAATTATAAATAAATAATTAATTAATTATTTTAATAATGGGTGGGTCCCCGGGTCGGGTCTGACCTGGTCCACCCCAACTGGGTCAGACTATGGTCGACCCACCCGGGTCGGGCCCGGGTCACCACGACCCAACCTTACCCACTACCTCTTCTTCCCCATCTTTACAAAGACGAACTGTAAAAAAATTCTAGTTCGTCTCTGCCTCCAATTATTATTATTATTATTATTATTATTATTATTATTTTTTTCTTTTCTTTTCTCCTTCTCTTACAACAAACGACAACAACATCAACATCAACAACAACATCAATTAAATTCCAATTTCTCCAAAAATCAACAACTCAATCATAAGCTCAACTATAATTAACAAACTCACCTTCGTCAACTCGATCTCCTTTTCGATCTCAACAATCTCCACACTTTCGATCAACCGATCTCCCCTTGATTCCTTCTCTCCCTCACTCTCTCGTTTCGATTTTCAATTTTTCAGTTTTTTTTAGACAGTGAGATTGGTGAAAGGTGTTGTCGTTGAGGTTTTGTTGACAAATTTTGGGGTCAAATAACTATTTTGCCCCTCCATTCTTATAACTTCCTTAATAAACTAATACCCCTCCTGGTCATTTCTTTTTTTCTTATATATATATATATACATTTATATATATATATATATTCTATATATAAATATATATAACTGTATTTTCGCGCCTACGATTTCGTTGTGCGTGCCAACGAGCACATTCGGATGTGCACACTACCATTCGACCCAAGCGTATTGCCCACGACCCCGCGTATCACTCGACACCCATAATTTCTTATTTAATTCCATTAATTATTTTCATTTGTAAATGTCAATGTTTTTATTCCATTTTTCGTCCCCCGGACTCTCAAATACCCCTTTGACGCGTTCTTTTGTATCGAACTCGTTCAACGGTACCAACACACTCACCACGTCCTCGCATATGTGGGATATTGAATTTAATGTTCGGTAATAGATAAATAATACAAATCACCAAACAAACATAACATACCTCGGTGTCGACTCCTGAGGACTGAAACAAGTACACCACGGCTAGTTGGACCCACAATACACCTTGAAATGTCACGTGGCACGAGTTTGAATTTTTGGGTCATTACAATCTCCCCCTCTTATTGAGAATTTTGTCCTCGAAATTAAACGAATATACAAGGTAAGACTTACCGAATCAAAACAAGTAAGGGAAATCTCGCGCATGTAAGACTCTAGTTCCCAAGTCAGTTCCTTGTCCCTGTGATGCTGCCACTTGACGAGAACTGAGGGAATCTCCTTATTCCTCAATATTTTCACCTTTCGATCCATAATCTAAATAGGCTGCTCATCGTAGGTAATGTTCTCCCTCAGATCAATCTGACTCAGGTCCATAATCGGTCATCTGCCATCTCTTGAACTATCCAGTCGAAGCATTGATATGTGAAATACAGGGTGACTCCAACTAACTGAGGTGGTAAATCAAACTCATACGCAACCTTGCCTATTCGTTTCTTCACTCTGAACGGACCTATAAACCTCGGCGCAAGCTTACCCTTGATCCCAAATCTCTTGTGACCCTTTAGTGGAGAAACCTTCAGATATATATAGTTTCTCACCTCATACTCTAACTCGCCATGGTAGCTATCATAATTACCTCTTCTGCCTCTCATACGCTCCCTTCAACCAAAGTCTGATTAGTCGTAACTTCTTTGTATGATCCACTATAATATTTGGCCTAATCACTGCCACATCCTTTGGCTCTGCCCAATAAGATGGAGATCTGCACGACTTGCCGTAGAGTGCCTCAAACGGTGCCATAACAATATTGGCCTAATAACTGTTATTGTAAGTAAACTCACACAGATGAAGATACTCTTCCCAATAACCACCATACTCTAACATACACATCCTTAACATGTCCCTTAACACCTGAATTAGTCTCTGGCTGTCCATCGATCTGTGGATGATAAGTTGTATTGAGATTCAACTTCATGCCGAACTGTGCCTGCATACTCAGCTAAATCGGCGAGGTAAACTGCGGCCCTCTATCTAATACGATAGACAATAGTACTCCATGTAGTTGCACTATCTCTCTCTCGTACAAGCTCGCCAACCTATCCACTCGATGTATGGTAGAAATCGGTATGAAGTGCGCAAACTTGTCAATCTTTCCACAATCACCCAGATACTGTCATTTCCGCGTTGAGACCGATGTAACCCATTGAAGAAATCCATAACGATATGCTCCCATTTACAGCGAGGAATAGGAAGTGGCTGCGGTAATCCACCAGGCCTCTTATGCTCAGTCTTAACTCACTGGCATATTTCACAACCTCTAACAAAATCACCAACATCGGTCTTCATCCTTGGCCACCAAAACAGACGACTCATATCAACATACATCTTGGTCCTGCCCGGATGAACTGAAAAACGTGAGCGGTGAGCCTCCTAAAGAATCTCATCAAGTAACTCAGCCACTGATGGAATCCACAGTCTCCCTCTAAATCTCAGGCATAAATCAGTCAACTGACTCCATTCTGGATGATCCGAACTCTGAGCAAACTTACTATACCTCTGATACTGCCATTAGCTTGCTGACCATCAAGTACACTCTAGATAGAGACTGTCTGATTCCTCAACTGCCACAAATCAACACTCTAGTGTTGGTCAGGATATCAACAGAATACATCATCTTGATTGCCTCGAGCAATCCATACTCATGTGCCATGCGACACGTTACAACTTCCAAGTCAACCCCTATTCGGCTCAATGCGTTAGCTACAACATTAGCCATCCCCGGGTGATACTCTAACGAGAAATCATAATCCTTGATGACCTCCAGCCACCGCCTTTGTCTCATATTCAACTCTCTTTGAGTGAAGAGGTACTTCACACTCTTGTGGTCAGTAAACAACACAAACCTCTCTTCGTAGAGATAATGACGCCAAATCTTCGGTGCAAACACCACTACCGCCAACTCCAAGTCATGTGTAGGGTGATTCTTCTCGTGAATCTTCAGCTGTCGAGACGCGTAAACTATCACTCTACCTTCCTACATCAAAACAAACCCAAACCGACCAAACAAGCATCGATGTGCACTTCAAAACCCTTTCCTGGCTCAGGTAATATGAGCACTAGCGCGGTAGTCAGTCTCTACTTCAAAGTCTGGAAATCTTGCTTACAACTATCATCCCACTGAAATCTAACTTCCTTCTTCGTCAACTGTGTCATCGGTGCCGCAATCTTCGAGAAGTCCTGCATAAATCGTCTGTAATAACCAGCCAATCCCAAAAACTTCGGATATCTGTCACTGATTTTAGTGTAGGCCAATCAACAATTGCTATAACCTTAGCAGGGTCTACTGACACTTCACTAGCTTCGACAATTTGATCTAGAAATCCAAACTCTGTAAGCCAAAACTCACACTTACTGAACTTGGCATACAGTTCATGCTCCCTCAGCGTCTGCAACATCATCCTGAGGTGTTCTTCGTGCTCCTCACGAGTCCTAGAATATATCAAAATATCATCAATAAACACTATGACAAATCTATCTAATTACTGTCTTAATACACGATGCATGAGATCTATGAACATCGCTAGGGCATTCGTCAACCCAAACGGCATGACGGCAAACTGATAGTGCCCATATCTCGTGCGAAAAGCCATTTTCTCTATGTACTCTGCTCTAATCCTCAACTGATGGTAGCCAGATCTCAAATCAATCTTCGAGAACCACTGCGCTCCAGTCAGCTGATCGAACAAGTCATCAATACGAGGTAATGGATTCTTGTTATTCACTGTCACTCGGTTTAACTGCCTATAGTCGGTACACAATCTCAAGCTGTCGTCTTTCTTCTTCACAAACAAGACTGGCATGCCCAAGGTGACATACTCGGGTGAATAAAACCCAACTCCAACAACTCATCTAATTGTGATATCAACTCCTCCAACTCCTTAAGAGCCATCCGATATAGTGGAATCGATATCGGTTTGGTTCAGAGAAACAAATCAATGATGAAATCAATCTCTCTCGTCGGTAATAATCCAGGAAACTCTGCTGGAAACATGTCTGAAAACTCGCACATAACTGGTACCTCATCGATCCTAGCCTTAACTCTCCCTGCTGTACTCATAACACTCATAAACGTCTCAATCTCACTGCTCGTGGCCACCATGACTCTGGTAACTCTTAACTGAGTTGCACCGCCACGAAAAGTAAACTCTGGCTGTCCGAGAATCTGAAATGTGACTATCTTGCCGATGCAATCAATTTGTGCGTGATAAGGACCTAACCAATCCATGCTTAATAACACATCAAACTTCAGAAACTCTAACACTGTAAGATCTATCGATAACTCATGTCCCTCTATCTCTACTATACAACGCTCACAAATCATGTTAGGGTAGATCTTATCCCTAGCAGTTGTGCTAAGAACTAGAGGTCTCTCTAACCTAACTGGTCTTAACCCTAACTCATCAACTATGCACATAGAAATAAAGGAACAATAGAACCAGAATCAATCATAACATACATCAAACGACAAATATAAATCATATCCTCAACAAGGTGTCGAGTCGCCGAAGGGTCTGGCTCAACGACGGCCTGCACTCGCTCTCTAGTCTATTACTGGTGCGGTGATACACTTTGTTGAACCCCAACAAGTTGTGAATATTTGCTTATAAAATGTCCCAATTGCTCGCACTTAAAGAATGTCTTCAAAACCTCTTCCTCTTATTCTTGGAGTAGCCCTGTCGTACCACTGCATTGATCAATGTTGTGGGCACTACACTCGTGGTCGAAACTGATGGAGTAGCCTGAGGTGTATCTGGACTCACATCACGTACAAGAGCTATTGTTAATACGATGGAGATGACAACTGTTGTGCCTGTCCTTTGAGAATATCCAATATCTCATTCGTTCGTCGTCCCTTAGACCCTTCTATTTAAGTCCATGTCTATAACTCATGTGCCCAGGTCACAAAAATCTCTTGACACATCTTATGGTGGATATCAAGCTCCGCCCAAGTCACCGGCATCTGGCTGATAGGCCATTGCGGTATGCATTTACAAATGGCGAGCATCAATCAATCTTACGTAACGATATATTATATTACACATTAAAATTTAACATGCTCAAAATAATATATCATTCCCCACTTCCCAACTATGCTTGAGTTAAATTCTTAGGATTTTCCACACTAAGTTCATTTGCATGTGTTTTATGCTAATTCAGAGTCAAAGTGATAAACCTTTATGCTCTGATACCAACTGTGATGGGCCTAATTTGTGGTTGTTGGGGCCGTCATAGGGATCGACCAACCACGTGAAATAAGGTAGGATCCCGATTCTCCTCGTGTTTATCTACGGTTTGAAGTAAATTTTGTGGGTTTTCGTCACGATAATTTCAGGCAAGATTTTCGAAAATGTTGGAAATGAGTTTGGGTGATGGTTTTATGATGAAATGGGTGGTGTATTGATGATTTGTGAATTGATTTGTCTATTTGAGGAAATTTGGTATTTTTGGGGATTCTTGGTGAATTTTCGAGTGATTTTTGAATCGGGGTATTTGTCAGGGTTTCAACGCAAAGTGAGGTGTGTTTGTTGTTGTTTTGGACGTCCTTAAGAGTTTGGGATAGGCTCGGAATGTGACGATGCGAGCTCGGGTTTCGGAAAACCCCATAAACGTGTTCAGGGTGTTACGCTCGCGAGGGACGTTGTGGAAATCTTCTCCCATGGCGTCAGTTCATAACATCCAAAACAGAGACGTCTACATAACCCACGCTTTAAGTGACGCCGTAGGAATTACCCTTGGCTGCGTTATGGTGGTGTCTGGAACAATAAAAACATGTGATTTTTAAATAAATTTCTAAAATTTGGGAAACTTTGGGAACTATCTAGTGTCACGTGATGACTCTAATTGAACCAAATTTAGGTTAAATGATTGCCAGACTTTGAGAATTCGATTAGGACATGTTAGAGGATTACGCGAGGATCGACGTTTTACGATATTTGAGGTACGTTTTCGTACGATTGTAAGCCAGTAAGAAAATGCACAATAATTCATTTTTCCATTGTTGATGTTTCTATTTGAATTGAGTTATTTGTTGGAATTCCATTTTATATTTCCTTGGTTGAGTGTATTGGCATAAGTGTGTCGTAAAGGTACTCTTGGGTCCATATTAGCTGGGCAAACATGAACACTTTTGCAAAAGTGTTGTCCATCCCCTAATAGTGGGTTACCCCCCGAGTACTGATTGTTGTGGATATTGATGTGGATGTGGTATGGTTGTGGAATGATGTGGAAATTGACAACTTATGAGCCTCCTTAGACTTTTTGGCCACTCAAACTTCGTTGCTATGCTTGTTAGTCTGTTTATCATGCAATTTGTTATATTTCATATCTTTTAATACCGCATGATATTTGGACTGTTTATTTAGTAACTCTTGAATTACTGTCTAGTTTCCTCTGGTATTACTTTCATATTTTTTACACACTCACCATCTAGTTTGTGACGGTGGTGCAGATAGAGCAGAGACGAGCAAGGGAAAGGAGTTGATGCTAGGTGATATCCTCTGAAGACTCTCGGAGGAGTTCTTTCCTTTACTCATTGTAGGACTTGTTTCTTTTGGTCGTGATTATTGTACTAAATGTTTTTGTATAACACTGGAACATAGGTATTGGGATTGAAAGACTAGGGATATCATTACTATCGTGTTGTTTGGCTTTGATCACCAGATATACATGTATTTATCCATTTCTTAGTGTTTCCACATGATAGGTTATATATTTTCCTAATTTTCCATTTGCAGAGTTATTAGTTGATTATAGTGATTTTCACTTGGAATTTCCAGATAACTTTATAATCATATAACTCACACATTTAAATGATAAGATAATGATGTATATGAGGATTTGAGGCTGACTAGGATGCGTAGACTTTGCAAGTAAGGGCTTGGGGGTCCACGTAGGTCTAGTTGGGTGTGACCCAGTTTTATGGGGAATTGGGGCCGTCGCATGTAGAGCCTTCCCCTTATTGGATTGTGGATCTGCACTTCGTCAAACACAAGAATGACGAGCTCAGGTAAGTAACGCTAATCAGGACATATAAACATCATTTCGAAATAAATAAAGCAATCTAATTCATTCTGATAGAAATAAAGATACAAGGAACGTATGAATATATACAGACTGTAAATAAATCAATCGAAAAGTGTGGGTCAATAATGCAAATTCGAATAGCAAGTAGTCCCGACGAAAAGGTCGTTGAGTCGTGGCAAAAGCACAACAGACTCGGGTTTTAAAACGAGAACACAACTTACCAGCCCTGACCTTCACGACTATGAGATATCCATGGTGCCTGGACAAGGGCCCACAACGTACACTCATTTGAGAGATATCAATAGTGCTCAGATAAAAGCTCATATCATGTATAAATCAGTAACCATGACTCACTTGCCATTGGACCACTCTACCAAAAGGAATTCCTAGAGATAGAATGAACAGAGCAATAAAAACAAATTAAAGCTTAAGAAATAACTATAAAACTCCTCACTGGTTTACTGTATCCAAGCTAATACGCACTCAAACAAACTCGGACTCTTCTCTTACGAATCCCCATGTGTCCTGCCAATGGCTATAACCCCTAATAGTCAATTAAATAAAATTTCTCGTTAATTTACCCAATTTTCAATATTTTATTCATTAGTGTAATGGGGTCGATTTTCGAGGTGCTGGGTCGTATTCAGACTAATTTGGAGGTCCCAAGAGATCCTCGAAGTTTTTTGAAAATTTTCTAAAAATTTCACTGTGAACAGTGGCATGCCGTAGGTGGCGCCGTGGGTCTCAGGACTGGCAGCGTCATATAAAACGCTAATCTGGGTGCCCTCTGCCCCAAACACCGTAGGTGGCGCTGTGAAGACCAACTCTCTACGACGTTACTTAAAGCGTGACCTTTCATAAGCCTCTGCTCTAGGGGCCGTGACCGACGTCTTGCAGTTTTGAGCTCCATGACGTCCCTCATGGCTTCAAACCCTGAACACACATCTGGGGTTTTTTGAAACCCCAACTCATGTTGCCACATTATGAGACTATCCCAAGCTTATAGGGGCATCCAATACAACTCAAAACCATTGTCAATTTGTCGCAAACACCTAGGCAACCCAGGCAACTCAAAACCATTGTCAATTCAAAAATCAACCCAAAAATCCCCTAAAATTCCACAAAAATTATTTAAAATTCCAACATCTTAAACACTTATAGCAACACCCTTTTATCAATCCATTGATCATTACATCATCCATAAAACCCAATAAAAAACCGACACCCAAATTTGTGTCCAAAGTCATCGCGACAAAATTGCACAAAACAGGCGTCAAAACATAGATAATCGTGTGAGGAGTCGAGATCTCGCCTTTAGACACGTCGTTGGTTAATCCCTCGGCTTCAATCCGCAATGAAACCCCCACACCCATGTTGTGTTTTCGTTGAGATAAGAGAGGAGGGAATAATGGAGAGAGAAAAGTTGGTGGAAACAACTTATATACCCCCCTCTCATCAACACTTACATACATATCTCGAGGCACATCAAACAACCCTCCTTGACACCAGCCACCAACCACACACTCAACGTTGTGACTCTAATGGGTGACTCTATATCATAAATTAATTGTTTGCGCTTAAAACCTCGCAATCCCGAACCCGTGCAGCACCACGACTCAAATGTCGTGTGCTCTCGGACGTACCAACTTACCGGACACATTACACAATATTTATTTATTATTTAATTTGCATTTTATTAGTGTTTTAATTCAATTAGACCATTGGACTGCTAATTACCAGTCAACAGTTCGGACGAAGCTCGTAATGAACGTTTTTTCTCGAGTCGAACCCGTTCCCTAACACCAACGCACCCACACAAATATCCTCACACATTTGGGACATTAAAATTTACATTCGGGTGATAAAATATAATACAAACACTGAACAAAAATAATATACCTCGGCATCGATGATCAAGAGTTAGACAATTGTATCATGACAAACGGCCCACGTACGACTTAAATTGATACGTGGCACGAGTTAGATTTTAGGGTCGTTACGGTACTTTTGATGTGTACTTGCACAAGATCAAGGAGGTCATGGAATCAATCCATCATTACCTTGCTCTATATTATCTTGCTAAACATGGTCAATGTGTTTTCTTCAATACCTAGATGCCCAAATTAAATTGATATTTACTCTACATTGTCAAAACTTATTAAATATGTAATCAACATTCAATAAAAATATCTACAATTTAGAAAATAATGTATAATGATTCATAAATTTTACTAGATTCTCTATTTTATAATATTTAATCAATCATTAATCATTATTTTGTGTCATAAACAATATTTAGTAATATGTTAATTTAAAATTTAGTAAGTTTTAATAACGTATTAAATAACAATATGATTAAGTATTGTAAAAGATCATTTTTCTTGTATAGTGGAGCCTTGCAGGAGCTTTATAATTGTGACGGTCCGAATTAATTAAATCAGATAAAGCTATAATAATTAGGATTAGCAAACAATAATTAGGGTCGGCATGTAAATCTCGGGTATAAACTTAGGCACAAGAATTGAGTGTAAATCATTATATTTGCTTCATATTTGTTTATATAGTTGTTTTTTGAAACTTTCATCAACGACTCCTAGGCTCAACTTTATGAAGACCCTCAATTTTTACAACTACACACAAACACTAGATTATTTTAATTACAAGCCGGACAACTACATTACGTTTGGTTAGAGGTACGCGATGGATTTTCAGTACTAGGGCGAAGCTAACATCGGTGCCCCATCATCGTTTACCTTGGCGATGAAATCCCTCTCAATTCCGACATGCCAATAGGTTTCCTTCATCAACTTACTCTAAAGCTAAAAGTACTATGGTGTTCATCGAGGTAGCCATCAAGTAAAATTAAGTGTATATATATAGTAATTTATGTGTAATCCTGTTTAATTTTTATATATCAGATAGAGTGTTTAATTGGGGTGATGTTTGATTTGTTTTTTTTTTTTTTTCTTGAGAAATGTTTAATGTGTTATATATTTAGTTTATTTGTTTGTTTGTTATTGGCCTAAAAAACATCCTTTACTTACGATGTTAAAGTCTTTTATATGCTCAATTTTTATTTATTTTTGGTTTTTTTATATGCTAGATTTCATTGTTCATGTATGTTCTCATTTTCGCTGAAAGTTTAGAATTTCTGTGTGAAATTCTTCACAGATTTTTTTAATACTAGTCATTGATGAGTTCACCAGAGTATTCGGAGAATGCTACTGCTTCTTAATGATGTTCTGCTGTGACAGAGCGAAATTATTTTGGTATTTGTTGATTAAAAACAAAAAGGTCTTCTGTTGTGACAGAGCCAAATTAGGCCTTTTGAGGTCTGTTAGAACTTAAAAGTTCAAACAAATGATTATTCAAAAAAAAATGTCTTATAATGTGTTTAATTTGTTTGATTAAATAATATAGCATCGGTACTATGGAAATCGATCCCTGTTGGACCAAAAGAAGAGGCTTTCCGGAACTCGAGTATGCTGGTGTACTTCAACTCCGCGCAAGCTCTAGCCGATTATGTAGAGCTGATTCTGTACATATATCAAGCAAAAATTATCAACAGAGAGTAGTCCTGTAATCGTCTTTGGAGGGTCTTATGGTGGAAGCAAGTATTAATCACTTTAGTATATTTATTAATCATTCATTGCACAAGCTATAGTTACATTTATTTAAGTAACTAGTACTAATAAATTGTGAACAAAGAGAAGAAAGAAGTAATTCGATTGCAATGTATTTACATTGATATTAGAACTCCCTATATATACATGAAAACATAATTTATTAAGCCTAACAGATTTCTAGTCTGGATATATGCAACTACCATATATACATAGATACGTAATATTACTATTGCACATATTTTTTTGTGTTTTCACTATACACATATTATTACATGATTAATAATCTATATTATTTTCTGGAAAATAGGAAAAATAGTTGAAAAATATCAGAAAAATTTGTAAAAACTCTAGAAAAATATAGAAAATTAAGAAAAAGGTAAAAAAGTAGGTACGAGACTTTCCGAATATTTTTGGAACCCCGAAATAGTTCGGGAAAGGTGCCACAATTGAAAAATTAGAAATATAATATAATATCATAAAATTTTATAATATGTTTTTAAAAAGTATAAAACACTATAAATGGACTTCAGGGACCGGGAAACCATAGCTCGAACATCGGGGAGCTAGGTGGGGCGCACTGACGGGTCCGGGAAGTCGAGTGCGTATTTTCGGGTACGTAAAACTCAACTGAACACCACTACTGCATTTACTTATTGTTATTCACTTTGAGCTGTTATTATTGATAATCTTCGAGTCCATTCCTCCTAGGACGGTTATGGTTCTATCTATGTATCCGGGATGTGTGGTCGTTTGCTGGGTGTGTGGTCTAGGACACAGTCGTAGGGTCGATGGTGTTGGCCACGATATGGCTCCTGGTCCTCAGTTCACACCTAGAATTAGCTGGTTCACACCCATTTGCATATCTTTGTGTTTATAATCATGCGATGAGCTTTTGGGCAGTTGTCTGCATTTTCCTTCAATTCCGCATGTTTATTTAACACTATTTTTTGATTTCATTTTACATTCTTAAATTGTGATGCACGGTGGTTTTCGTTGGGATTTTACTTACTGGGCTCGTCATCTATCTTTTGTGATGGCTGATCGCAGATCCTAGTACTAGCAAGGGTAAGGGGATTCTCGGCGATTACATCTGACTTACCTACGCCGAGGCTTGCTGGTACGTGTGATGACAGTTATATTTTGATATTTTGTATAATATTTTGGAAAACTGGGAGACTATATTTCACACTTGTACTCGTATATATTAACTGATATAGTTGATCGCCCAATATACAGTACTTCCGGGATTTTCACTATAGGATAAATCAGTAATACTAAATATATTTCTTTTGGTTAAATATAGATTTCCTCTGTAAAATGTTAAATTATTGAATTAATTAGCATGAAACTCGAGAATGTCAGATAAAATAGATAGAGAGTGGCGTGGCAAAAGTTTTCGAGGCACTAGCAGCGGAAATGGGAAGTCACGGGGCGGCCTCAAAATTTGGGGCTGCCACAGTTTGGTAGGGTCGTCTCCCTGCTCTCCCTCTAGATCTGCCCCTGATTTCATGACACTTGCATCCAATAATGAGATTGTCGCGTTTGTAAAGTTATTAAGATATACTTCATAATTTCGTCAAAAAAAGAAGATATGCTTTATAATTAATAACCCACATACGAAACCAAATCCGACAGTCCAAGGTATGTTGATTTCTCTATGGTTAAACTAAGTTGGGGTGCATGATGGGTTTCATGGGAATTACTCAAGCCTAAATAGGAAGGGCCGAAAAAAAAAAAACAGGTTCGAACACCTCACGATTATCTAAAAATAAAAACAAAACAAAATAAAATATATAACTCGTGGTTGGTTTCTTCATTTGTACGGTCTTCTCTATCTATTTGTTTGGCTTAATTCAGGGTGAACTGGTGAAGAAAAATACTTCTTTGAAGCTAAATCAATATTAGCCAGCCCCTATCTACACCTATTATAAAAAGCACGAACGACGAGTTCACTACAATTTTTGTGCAGCGTCACTGTTCACTTTTTTGCATCCTCACGTGACCCACGTGTGATTTTTTTAACTGCTCGCCCTAAACCCTAATCGAACGCGAGCGCAAACACGAACTCTCTCTTCTCTCTCCTAAATCTCTGAATTGAAGATCTTAGGTGAGAAGGTTTTGAAAAATGGATGAGAGCGAGTGTGGGGAAGTCTGTGCGAGGCGCGGTAATGTGTTTTTCTTTTTGGATCGTTGATTTGATCTTTCTCTATTCGCTCTCCCAATCTCTCAGTTGTGACGACCCCAGTTTTCTAACCTAAACTGGGCTCGCCCGGCCTAAACTTATGCGAAACCCGAACCCGTCTCGACAAATCATGCAAGCCTAGCCAGCCTTAATCCTTACCATTTACTATTCATTTATAATTTATTACCATTGATTAGCGAGTTATTATCAATATCGCGGAAGCAAAGCTTAAACTAATCAATTAATCACAACCATATAAAGATAAGAGGAGAATATACCAATAGATATACATGCCCAGAATCTCTCACATAACCAAACCTAAGTTTCAAAACAACGTATATATACAATAATACAAAAATCACCTACTCAGTCGAGTGGAAGGACGTGCTCTAGTATCCTCAAAGCAAATCCCTAAGCTCCGGTGCCTTCCCCTTGCTGGACTGTGGATTAGCACTCCGTCAAACACAAGAATGGTGAGCCCAAGTAAGTAATGCCAAACATAACAATAATACAACATTTCGAAATAAATTAACATAAGTCCATATTCATGCTGATAGAAAGAAAGGAATAAGGAACGCATGAAATGTATAAGATTGTAAATAAAACAATCGAAATTTGAGCGTCCGAGTAAAGAAATGGAATTGTAAGGAGTCCTGAGAACAGTCGTTGAGTCGAGGTAAAAGCTACACGACTCGGGTTCAGGACGAGAATACAACCTACCAGCCCTAACCCATGTGACTATGAGATATCCATAGACCCGGATAAGAGCCCCCAACATACACTCAACCGAAAGATATCAACAGCATCTAGATAAGATCTCATATCACAGATAAGTAACCATGACCCCCTTGTAGTGGACCACTCAACTAAAAGAGGTTCCAACAGATATTATGATAAACAGAGCAATAACAACAAATTAAAGCTCAAGAAATAACTGTAAAAGTTCTCACTGGTTTACTTTCCTGTAATCCAACTAATTACGTACTCAATGATTGACACGTCTCCTATGACCTCCCGTGTCCCATCATAATTTCATTCGTTAACCCATTTGGGTCGATTACTCGGGTATTAGGTCATATTCATACCCATCGAGATACTGAGAGATCCCTAAAAGTTTTCAAAAATTTTATAAAAATTTACTGTTGTAAACAGTAACACGCCGCCGAGACACCGTGGTCCAACGACCGAACGACGTCTTCATGGCGTCGAGACTATACCTCACTGGCTAACTCGCATGTGGGTGACGCCGTGCATTGGATTTTTCACGGCGTCTTCTCCATGAGCCCCTGCCCAAGACGTAAGTGGGTGATGCCATTATATACAGACTTATAGATATCAATCGAAACATGTGTCCTAAGAATAAAAAAAGGCCCATGAGAGGTCTATCATACAATGCGGAAAGACCTCTCATGGGCCTCTTTTGATTCTTAGGACACCCATGTTTCGATTGATATCTATTAGTTTGTTTATCATGCACCTTGATCTTGTTATATTTCTTGTCTTTCAATTACTGCATGATATTTAGACTATTTTATTTGAATCACGAGTTACTGTTATTTTCTTCTGGCATTACTTTCGATTTCTCTTAGTTGCTTACTGTCTAGTTTGTGACGGTGGATGCAAATATACCAGAGTGTTCGAAGGGCAAGAGGCCATGCCTAGGAGATTTCTTGTGAGGAGCTTTGTGACTAGATTGGCAAACCTTATGGTAGGTTTATGTTTATTTCTGATTGTATGATGCTTTATATACATTGTATTGGTCATTAAACTGGGGATCATTTTTGAGATTGATATCATGTGTTGTTCATTTCGAATTTGTACATGAATATTCGGAGTTTCAACATAATAAATTCTTAATTTCCCTTGATTAAGTTATTTCCCATAGTGTTTAGTTTGTTTATCTTTCTGCTGCGTATAACTTGCAATTACTCTTTCATAAACTGTTAAATTGATTAATCGAGGGCGACTAGACTCGTCAGGCTCGCCGAGTACCAACTCGGGACCTGCATGGGTCTAGGCCAGGCGTACCCAAATGCATTAGGAATTTGGGGCCGTCACAAAATGTTTCTTCAAGGTTTGGAACGCCTGCTCACAACTGTCATTCCACTGAAATCTCACGTCCTTTTTCGACAACTGCGTCATAGGTGCCGCTCTATTTGAGAAGTCACGTACAAATCACCTATAGTAACCCGCTAAACTAAGAAAACTACGAATATCTAACACTGATCTAAGTGTAGGCCAATCTATCACTGCTCTGACCTCAGCGGGGTTCACTAACACCTCGCCTGCTCTGACGATGTGCCCTAGAAATTCGATTTTCACAAGCCAAAACTCGCACTTACTGAACTTGGCATACAACCTATGCTCTCTCAGAATCTGCAACACCAATCTGAGATGCTCTTCGTGATCCTCACGAGTCATGGAGTAAATCAAGATATCGTCGATAAATACGATAACGAAGCAATCCAGAAACTGTCTCAACACTCGATGCATCAGGTCCATAAACATCGCAGGTGCATTAGTCAGCCCAAAAGGCATGACTGTGAACTGATAATGCCCGTATCGAGTGTGAAAAACAGTCTTCTCCCTTTCCTCCACTCTAATCTTCAGCAAATGGTACCCAGATCTCAAGTCTATCTTCGAGAACCACTGTGCTCCCGTCAACTGATCAAACAAGTCATCGATGCACAGAAGTAGATACTTATTTTTCACTGTCACCCTATTCAACTGCTAGTAGTCGATACACAACCTCAGGCTATTGTCCTTCTTCTTGACAAACAGAACCAGTGCTCCCCAGGGTGACATTTTTAGATAGATGAAAACCAACTCTAGTAACTCATCTAGCTGACTCCTCAGCTCCTCTAGCTTTCTCGAAGCCATCTGGTATGGCAAAATCGCAAGTCGATAATCAAGTCGATCTCCCTAGGCAGCGGTAACCTTGGTAACTTTGCTGGAAAGACGTCAGGAAACTCGTATACCACTGATACCTCCTCCAACCTAGTCACAACTCACTCTGTCGTACTTAATACACTAGCAAACGTCTCGATATCTACGCTAATGGCGACTCTACCTCTAGTAATAGGCAAACTGGTCAAAGTCCCCTAAAACTAAACTCTGGATGCTCTGAAATATGAAATATGACCCTCTTACTGAAGTAGTGGATCTGTGCATGATACGCACCAAACCAATCCATGCCCAGTAATTCATCAAAATCGAGGAACTCCAACAATCTCAGGTTCGCTGGCATGACATGACCCTCTATCTCTACCGAACAATCAACACATACCAAGTTCGGGTAAATCTTGTCCCCAACAGCATGCTAAGGATCAAGGGTCTCTCTAACCTAATAGGTCTTAAACTCAAATCATCAACCATGCGACCAAAAATAAAAGATACAGTAGAGCTTGAATCAAACATAACATTCATGAAATGACTGCAAATGAAAACCCTCAATAAGATTACGACTGGCAGCCGGATCTGGTGTAGCAACCGCGTGAACCTACTCCCAGCTCTGCTGCTGCTGTCCTCGACCCAATCGTGGACACACATTTATAAAGTGCCCCAGCTGACCACACTCTCAACAGCCTCTCTAAGCTCCTGACCCAAACTGTGTCCGTTGTCCCTGCCCCTATGCCTGACCTGACCTTTGTCCCTGTCTCTGCACCTGACTGGAGCCATGACTGTAATGACCCTAAAATTTAACCCGTGCTGTGTGTCAAAATAGGTAGTACGTGGGCCCATGCCGTGGTACAGGCCATTATCAATTCTCGACCGTCAACGCCGAGGTATGTTAGTTTTGTATGGTGTTTGTATTATAGTATATTTTATTTGTAAAATTTCAAAGTTCTAACATGTGAGGACGTTTGTGTGGGTTGTGTGACGCGATGTGTAATGGCCCAAATTAATTTAATTGAGTATTAGTGTTAATTACGGTGATTAGCGACTAATTCGGGCGTTACGTGGATAACTAGGTAACTCAGATGTAGGAACCCAGGTTATATTTATGATATTTGTGCATGGTGTGATGCCTAGTATTGCGATGTTAAGTGTAGTAATTATGTTTATGTATATAAACATCGCATGTGTGAACGTTGATATCGGGCAAGGTTACGAGTCAGATATATGTCCCGAAATGTGTGTCGAGGATCGAGTATCAGGTATCAAGTAGCCGAGGTACGGGACATGGGTTGTCGGGTAGCTGAGAGCTAGTGTGACCTCACATATGGTTTTTTATAAATATATTTGGTGGTCAAACCTAAGGTGTGTGAGCCAAATCAAAGTATTAATTGAATGCCTAAAGTTGTAGCTAGGAAAATCAGGGTGCATACGATGATCCTCGAGATGCACAATAGGGTAAAACAAGGCAAGTCATGTTATGATAAGGTGTCCAGGAATTGAGTGATACAAGCTTAAAAGGAACCATTAGATCGTCCTCGAGATGTGTGCACACATCATATTAGAACAAACACCTATAAATACACGTTTGATCGATGGAGGTATGCAAAACCCAACAATTTCCACTCATTTCTTGAGAATTCAGAGAGGAAACCTGTGGGGGAGGGTGAAATCCGAGCTTGGAGAAGTGATTGAGGACAAATAGCAAAGTCCAAGGTAATCTATCCCTTATAAATGTTAATTTTTGATAAAAAAAAATGTGGTTTTGTGGGTGTTTTGAAGAAACTCGATTTGCATGAGGATTTCATCACTATTTTTGTTGGAATTGTTGATTTTGAGGTTGGTTTCGATGAATCATGTCAATTCAAATGGGATTTGTGCACAAAAGAGTGGTTTAGTGATTTCGGATTCTAGACACATGCACACTTTGATCCTCTCTTTTAAGTGGAAAAATCTTGTTTAATTGGTGTTTTAGAGAGGAATTTGATGCAGTTGGAGTGTGTGAGTTGTTTCTGTGTTAATTGGAGGAATTAGGAACTAGAAAAACCCAGAATCAGCTTCTAGAAATCTGGGCGGAGCACACTTAGCGCGCTAGAAAAGATGATGATCCTTCGTGCTCGAAGATCAATTAGCGTGCTAATTCCCCTGACTAGCGTGCTAGGTACCAGAACCTCTAAACTCCTAAAAATGAAATCAAGACTAATTGATAACAAACCCACTTAATTAATACAAAACACTATAAATGGACTTCAGGGACTGGGGAACTATAGCTCGGACACTGGGGGAGCTAGGCGAGTCAGATTGACGGGTCTAGGAAGTTAGAGTGCATGGTTATAGGTGCGTAAATTCCTTGAGAATGTTACAATTTAATTCATGCGTAGTTTGTCCATGTAAATGAGTGGTTAATTATTTATTTATTTATTTATCGCTTTGTTACTTATTTGGTTGCCATGTTTATGCACTGTGATCATGTGTTGGTCGGTGTTTGATTTGTTCACATGGTCGGAGGTTAATCGAGATGGTCGTGGTACGGAATTGAGCAGGCTAGATTGTAGCGCGTGTACTGGATGCAGCCGGTGAATAGCTACCCGAGTAGCGGGGTGTACATGTCTGGTGGGTTGTGATGTGTTTCGGTCATCATTAGTAGTTCGGGTGTGGTCTAGGCTTGATGTGCTCAGCCGGGGCATCTGAATCTACAAAGTACAATCTAGTTTTGTTAGTCTCCGTTACACCTCTATTTAGTTTAATTGATATAGTCGTTGAACCGATTTACTTGAAAGATGTTTTATTTTCACTGTGTGTAATCAATAGGTTTGTTGTGAATGTTGTTTGCTGCCAGCCATGGGAATATGATTCCTGTTACTAGGGTCATATTCACATGTTTCGCAGGTTACTGTGGTTTTCATGATTATCATGTAGACTTCTCTTTGGAATTTACTCACTGGGCTCGTTGTTGTATGTGTTGGCAACTGAGCGCAGATCCTGGTACGAGCAAGAGCAAGGGAAAAGAGGTACTAGGCGACTATCTCTGAAGCCGTTGCGGCTGACAACTCGTGTTTTGACTACCTAGTATGTATGTATATATTATTTTGTTGGGTTTTAGAAACTTTAGAACTTTATCACATGTATATGGATTACTATTTACTTCGTTCAGTTATATACATGGTGTTTATTTCTGGGTTTTCCACTACTTAGGTTTAATAAATTCTCATAATATACGCATTAAAGGCTTTCGCTATTATTATTAACTAACCTGCTAGATGTTTAGGAGAATTAAATAATTTAATATAGTAGGATTAGTTAAACGAAGTGACACTTCACAGAGTTGCGGACGTGGCAGTAGTGATGACGTGTACGGTGACGTGACAGGCGCTGCTGAGCTTGCAAGCGGAGGGCGTGGGTCATGGGATGACCTCGAAGATTGGGGTCGTCACACGATGTTTAGTGGTCCGGGGGACAAACTTAACTAAAAACATAGACAAAACACAAATTATAAAATTATAGGCGTGTTGGCACGTAGTTGCGATAAAGTGCGTGCGACGGGCGAGTCGCGGTGCGGTTCGAGTTTGACAACACTAAGGTGGAGTTAGAGATGACCAAGTGTAGAGCTCAAGTTACGTAATGAAGTGTTGGAGTTGTTGGGACAGCTGCAAAGAGGACCCTTGGATGCGCCTCGAGATGAGTGTGCATAAGTGGATGAGGAGAGAGGTATAAAAACCCAACACCTACCTTTTTCTCTCTTCCTATCTCATTTCTCTCTCTCTTCCTCTTCCCTAACTTCTTCCCCAAACAACTACCAGACTGGTCTGGCCGGAGCGGCGCCGGAGGTGGCGGTTTTTGACGATCCGAGGTCAGATTCGGACTTTCCTCGTCATACACTCTATGCGTTGGTGCGTAGTTTGCTTGTTTTCGTCGCGGTGAGATTTGGATGCCATGTCGAAACTTCAAAGTCTATTGAAGTTTTCGACGTCCCGGCGATCCCCGCGATGATTAATAGGTTATTTACAAAGGTTGTGTTCAATTTGGGTAAGTTTTGGATTTTTGATGAATTTTCAAGTGATTTTTGTTGGGATTTTTGTTGGTGATAATTGATGATGAAGAAGAGATGATTATGGTGGTTGGATTGTATAGTTGTTGTTGAGGTGAAAGAAAATAAAAAGAGAAGAAAAAAAATTTTGATAGCACTGTCACTAGAAAACCAGCGACAACGCTGAAGAAGAAGAAAGAAACGGGCCGGGTCAAGGTAACCCAACCTGGTTGGGTCAGACCGCCTAACCCGGTTGGACCGGGTCCTGGTCCGACCTGGTCATGGCGGTCCAGACCCGATCCAGTCAGGTCGGGCCAAACTTGACCTGGGACCCACCACCCATTATTATATTAATAAATAATTATTTATTTCGATTAAATATATTTAAAAGGATTTTAATTGAAATAAATTCTAGAAAAATAAGGGAAATTCATGAAAAAATTTGGAAAATTAGGAAAAATTATATTTTCATCAAATAAAGAGAAATTTGTGAATTTCTACGAAAAGTGAAGTATTCAGGGTTCTTACAGACGTTATGTCGAGGTTTTTGTCTCGAAAAGTGTGAAATTGACAAAAATAGCTAGAAATTTGAAAAATCATAGGAAAATTAAAGAAATTGATATAAATTGCATTATCAGGGTTATTGTACATACGGGGACCGTAAAGGCGTGCTGGAGTTCATGTGAGCACGAATTAGATTGGATCGAGTTAAGTAAACCAGTGAGGAACACTACAGTTATTTCTTGAGCTTTGAATTATTTATTGATATTGTTTCAATACCCTCTTGTTATTCCATTCATATGAGTTGTCCTAAGGCAAGTGTATCAAGCGTGATCCTTGCAGAATTTGGGTTTGCGATGTATTATACCGGGGTTTACGGCTAGGGATATGTGATTGGTTGTAATGACATGTATGGGGTGAGAATTCTCCACCTGATTGCTGGGAACTCTGTACTCGCGTAAGGGTCTTATAGGAGATTCTATCATCGACTCTTAGCTTTTGAGGAGATTCTGTCCACGGCTCAACGACTTTGATTGGTCGGGACCACTTGTGCCTTTCCCTTGTATTCCGGGACACTCAATTTCTATTGTTTATTTATTTATTCACGGTCTTTATATATTCATGCGCTCCCTGCCCTTTCTTTCTATCTGCATGAATTGACTGTTCATTTATTTAATTCGAAATGTTGTGTTTATTTCTGGGTTTTCCACTACTTATATTATTTTTGTACATGGGGTTATGGGTTAGAGATTGTATGACTTTGATGATACTCTCCTTGCTTTACATGGTATATATGATATATGGGTTCCTACACCCTAGGTTAGGACAAAACTTTGATAACTCGCTAATTAATTGACTTCACATTTAAATGATTAATAAATGATTTAATAGTAAGGATAGGCTCACTGGCCCCACGTGACTCAATGGGATTGGCTCGAAGGCTTCGCGCGGGTCCAGGTAGGGCAGCGCCTTATTATAGGATTGCGGAATTTGGGGTCGTCACACTAACCCTATCTCTGGCCACTGACTCTACCATCAGTCCTATGATAAAACTGTTGTTGAGGACCTGACTATGTTGGTTGCTGAGGTGAACTCGTGTATCTCCTTACTGAAGCAGTTGGTACAATCGTTGTAGACGGTGAAGACGCAACTGATGCTACGTTATGGGCTTTATTAGCCTGCCTCCACTGTCTCGCTCTCTTCCTCATCCTATCACCTCTAAACCTTCCAACTGACTGTAAGGGTGCTAACGACGTCGTCTGTGTCTCGGTGCGCCTACTCCCAAAGCTCTCACTAACTATAGCCCGCTCATAAGCTTCCTGTAACGTGCTCGGAGCTGTCGTTACTACCACAGAACCGATCGAATCCAGTAGACTGTATACGAAATAGTAAGCCTAATCGGCATCAGTAACGGCTATGCCATCGGCATACTCCATCAGTCTCAAGTACCGATCAATATACTACGTACCAGACTCTCCTGTCTGCTGTCTGATCGTCTGGAACTTGGCCCTCTTCCAATTATGGATCGTAGGAGGAATATACTTGTGTCAAACCTCTCTCTGAACTTATCCCAGTTATTGGGACTCCCTTCGACTTTACTGTCATGCGCCACCAAATATCAGCCTCTCCAAACATACATGATGAAGAAATACTCGGCTGCGTGTGTGCCAGTAGAGCCAAGACCTCGTGGATCTTCTCGTGGCTCCTCGTAAATTTCTCCGCTGCCTCCAGATTAGTTCCCTCGTGGAACTTCATCGGCTTGTGTCTCATGAACTCTCGAGCCTGCCTCGCCTCAAGCGTCGATCTAACACCAGTATTAGTCGGTGTACTCGGCGCATCATCTGTCGGCATGTCTTGTGTATGAAGTATTATCTCTGTCTGTGCAGGTGCCTCCTCAGTCACTATGGGTCCTACAAAACCTGTGGGTGCTACTGGCGTATCCTTAACGGTCGGAGCACTCCCAGCCTACGCAACTGGAGCTGCTGATGTACTAGGTAACCCTTCCGCCTATGCTTTCAATAGTCTGAGAATCTCCTGTAACTGCTGATCATACGATGAAATCCTCTGTGACATGCCATCCAATTAACTCTATACATCACTCGTACTAGTCTCGCCTGTACTAGACTAATCGACCATCACTATCTGAAAAGAAAGTTATTCTCACGATTACGATATCGCTATCGATAATGTAATATACAACAATCAAATAGCTTATAGTCCAGTTTTAATTTCCCCAACTCTCCTCACTTCCCAACTAAGACTTAAGTTAGGTTCATAGGGTTCTACTATAAGTTCAATCATTCCTAACTTTCGCTGATTAAATGTCTTAATGGTTTGTGATTTAAATTAAGAGTCGAGTATTTAAAACTTATGCTCTGATATCAACTGTGATGGCCCCAGTTTTTCAACCTAAACTG
This sequence comes from Stephania japonica, assembly GCA_039657345.1. NCBI lineage: Eukaryota > Viridiplantae > Streptophyta > Magnoliopsida > Ranunculales > Menispermaceae > Stephania > Stephania japonica. The sequence continues at coordinate 41,683,872 of CM077560.1, read as the reverse complement.
GGCCCTGCCCAGGCTAGACTTATGCGAAACCCGAGCCCGTCTCGACGAGTCATGTAAGCCTAGTCAGCCTTAACCCTTACCATTTATAATTTACTTACAATTTATTATCATTGATTAACGAGTTATTATCAATATAGTGAAAGAAAAGCTCAAACTAATCAATTAATCACAACCATATAAAGATAAGACATCTTAGAGTGTGAAAACCTTGCATATGTATATCATCATAAATGATAAGTCAGAGAAGAATAGCCCAATAGATATACATGCCCAGAACCTCTCACATAACCAAACCCAAGTTTCAAAACAACTTATATATACAATAATACAAAATTTTCCTACTTAGTCAAGTGGAAGAACGTGCTCTAGTATCCTTAAAGTAAATCCCTAAGCTCTGGTGCCTTCCCCTTGCTGGATTGTGGATCTGCACTCCGTCAAACATAAGAATGACGAGTCCAGGTAATAACGCCAAACAAAACAATAATACAGCATTTCAAAATAAATAAGCATCAGTCCACATTCATGCTGATAGAAAGAACGGAATAAAGAACGCATGAAATGTATAAGACTCTAAATAAAACAATCGAAATGTGAGTGTCCAAGTAACAAAATGGAATTGCAAGGAGTCCCGACAACAATCGTTGAGTCGAGGTAAAACCTACACGACTCGGGTTCAGGACGAGAACACAGCCTACCAGCCTTAACCCTTGTGACTATAAGATATCCATAGACCTGGATAAGAGCCCCCAGCGTACACTCAACCGAAAGATATCAACAGCGTCTAAATAAGAGCTCCTATTATAGATAAGTAACTATGACTCCCTTGCAGTGGACCACTCAACCAAAAGAAATTCCAACAAATATGATGATAAACAGAGCAATAACAATAAATTAAAGATCAAAAATAATTGTAAAAGTTATCACTGGTTTACTTACCTGTAATTAAACTAATTACGCACTCAACGAACCCCTGACATGTCTTTTATGACCTCCCGTGTCTTGTTAATGTTCAAACACCCCTAAAAAACATTCAAATCCAAATTCTCATTAATTATTCCTATTTTATCCAAAATTTCATAATTTCATTCGTTAACTCATTTGGGTCGATTACCTGGGTATTAGGTCGTATTCAAACACATTGAGATACTCGAGAGATCCCCAAAAGTTTTTGAAAATTTTATAAAAATTCACTGCTGTGAATAGTAACACGTCGCCGAGACGCCGTGGTCCAATGACTGGACGACGTCGAGACTATACCTCACTGTCCAACTTGTATGTGGGTAATGTCGTGTGTTGGAACGTTCATGTCATCTTCCCCATGAGGCCTTGCCCAAGACGTATGTGGGTGACGCCGTGAGTTGGAACACTAACGGCGTCGCCACGGCGTTTTTTGCAGAATGCCTCTCAGTTGGGTTTTTTCACACCCTGGCTCGCGTCGCTATGCTTCGAGCCTATCCCAACTACGACTACACATCCAAACATACACCAAACCAACCTCGGCTCGCATCAAAACCCGACCAAACCACCGATTTGTCGAAATCACCAAAATTTTCCAAAAATCCCCAAAAATCTAGAAAAATTCCAAACACCAAAACCACTTCAAAATTCATGTTTGAATCACCCCATTCACTCCCAATCAATCAAAATAAGGCATCAAAATCGAATTTCCAGATTCGTTGTCCGAAATTATCGTGACAAAAACCCACAAAAATACCATCAAAATGTAGATAACGACGTGGAGATTGGGATTCTCACCTTAGATTTAAAGATTGGTCATTCCCTCGCCGTCAATCCGCGTCGAAACACCCCGTAACCCATGTTGTTTCGTTTGATCGATTTGAAGAGAGAGAAATGTGAGAATGGATTGAGAGAGAGAAAAGGTGATGAGGGATGGTTTTATACCCCCCTCTCATCTCAATTTCCACACGGATCCCGAGATCAATCTAATGGTCACTACTCATCTCCTCCACCAATTGTGACACCAAATAGTGACTCCAATACGTGACAACATTCCTTGTTCAAGCCTTTTATTGCACAATACTTGCGTTTCCAGTCCCATTCCGAACACCCAACTCGTTCGTCACGTCGCCCTGGACGTACCAACGTATCAAACACGCTTTACATTTTTAATTATTATTTATTTTATATTTTGTCAGTGTTTTTAATTCATTTAAGTCCCCTGGACTACTAATTACTCGACCAGCGTTCGCCCGAAACCCCGTTATTTCACGTATCCTTCGAGCTGAACCACTTATCGTACCAACGCTCACACTCAAATATCCTCGCACATTTGGGACATTGGAATTAAAATATTTGGGTAATATAATTTAATACAAAATATCGAACACAAATAACATATCTCGTCGTCGACGACCGAGAATTGGGTTTAGTATCACAACAAATGGGCCCACGTACACCTTAAATTGACACGTGGCATAAGTTAGAATTTAAGGTCGTTACATCATTAATCTCTCTCTCTCTCTCCTGAACTCTATACCTAATCTCATCCTTCATTCCCTGAATTCTGATATGCCCTAATAAAACTCTATTCTCATGTCTCCTTTCTCGAATTGGGTTTCAGTAATTTGATGATCTGATCAATTTCTCAAGCCTAGTTACTTATGAAGAATATATAATATTTTCTATGAAAATCTTTTAAAATGGCAAAAAATAGAAATTGTATAAATTTGTTCAACTAATTGTTTTTTTGGTACAACAATTTGTTGTACTAATTTAAATATGTATGACGGTTTAATTTTTAAAAATAATTTTATAAATCTCGAACTTAATTCAATAGCTTAATAATTTGATAAATGGCTAGTGATCAGTGATCAATATTTTATTTTGATGAAAGTGATCAATATTTAACACTCTAATAGATATAATTTTTTTGAAATTAAAAAATAAGTATAAAATAGTCCATCCATTTTCTCTTGATCTTCTTTAATACTAAATTTTTATATCCATCAATAGATTCATCGTGTTTCAAATTTTAAGCACCCACATCAAAGATTTATAATGATTTCATGAGTTGCAAGGGCAACCAAGCAAAGAAGCAAACAAACTAAATCACAGTTGCAAGTGGAGCAGGATGGGGATCGAAGTTCTTGCAGGATGAGATTTTATCCTAACAAAATCCCTGTGAGGAGAACTTTGTCACTCTACACCCGATCCGCGGGGAAAAAGTAGTTAATTCTCGCCCCACCGAGATGGGGCCCCACGGGGAACGGGTATTCCCAATCCGACTTGCAACCCTAAAACTGATCGAGATTGTTCTTGTGCAAACTTAAAGTAGTGAGAAAATAGTTGTGGTAATTACTGGGACTTCTTGACTTACCACTTAATCGTCAATTCAAAAGTGTAAAAGCAATAATAGAATATAGTTGAACTTATAAATTCAATTAGAAAACTTATTATATTTGCAATGTATTGAAGGTGATGACGTTGATTTCAGAAAGCTTATTATATTTGCATTGTATTTGACGAGAGATTATCAACCATGCGGTTGCAAAAGTAAGTGCCCCTATCACTAATCAAAGCTCAAGGAGCACCAAAAGTAGAAAAGATCCGAGATTTAAGGAAATCGCATACCACTGTTGAATCATTGGTACCTGTGGCTTTAACTTTCACCCATTTAGACATGTAGTCCACCTCCAATAAGATATAGAGATAACCCATAACGGTGGGAATGGCCCCATGAAATCGATCCTCATACATCAAAGATTTCGTAAAATTGGATCGTGGTCAATGGCATTTAATTCCTATGACTAAGCTTATCGGTGCGTTGACATCTGTTCACAGGTTTTGGTGTAAAGATAGGAGTCATAAAAGATTGTGGGCCAATAGAACCCGCTCTCAAGAACCTTAATGGTCATCCTTGTGGACCAAAATGGTCGCCGCAAGCATAGGCGTGACAGAATGTCAGGATAGATTATGTCTTTGTTTGAGAGACACATCGCCGGATCACTTGGTCTGAACAAAACTTCCACAAGTATGGGTCATCCCACACATAGTGTTTAGAGTCGCTCCGAATCTTATCTTTTTGGGCTCTAGTAAGGTAATGTGAGAACTTGTGTGTAACTTGATAGTTCACTAAATCAGCAAACCAAAGCAAGTCATCACTAACAGACATGAGATGTTCATCAGGGAAAGCATCTCTAAGAGGGATTGGTGCTTCACCATTCTCGATGCGGCTGAGATGGTCAGCAACCAGATTCTGAGCACCACTTTTATCTTTGATTTTGATATCAAACTCCTATAACAAGAGTATCCATCAAATGAGACAAGGTTTGGCTTCTTTCTTTGCCATTAAATACTTTAAGGCGGCGTGGTCTGAATAGACCACCACCTTAGTACCAAGAAGATATGGTCAAAATTTCTCCAACGCGAAGACTAAAGCAAGAAGTTCCTTCTCTGTCGTGGTGTAATTCAACTGGCCAGAATCAAGAATTTGGGAAGCATAGTAGATAACATGTATAAGGCTCGCCTAAATCTTTGCCCGAGATCAACTCCCACTGCTTGGTTGTTTGCATCACACATGATCTCAAAAAGTAGCTCCCAATTGGGAGCTTGGATCACTAGAGTGGAGATAAGAGAATATTTGAGTGCATCAAATGCACTCTTACATGCCTGATCAAAGTGAAAAGGCACGCCTTTCTGGAGTAATTGTCATAGGGGTTGTGCAATTTTGGAGAAATCCTTTATAAAATGTCGATAGAAACCAACATGGCCAAGAAATGATCGGATTTCTCGCACAGTAGTGGGGTAAGGCAATTTTTTAATTACTTCAGTCTTTGCGGGGTCTACCTCCACACCCCTTGGTGAAATGATATGCTCCAAGACAAGTCCTTGGTCCACCATAAAATGGTACTTTTCATAGTTCAGAACCAAATTCTTTTCAATACACTAGGTGAAAGTGGTCTTCTCCTATTCCTGTGGAGCGACGGGTATTTGGTGAAAACCAGAATACCCATCCAAGTAGCAGTAATGAGATCTACTAGCTAATAGCTCTAACATCTGATAGATGAAAGGCAGAGAGAAGTGGTCTTTCCTAGTTGAAGCATTAAGCTTCATGTAATCAATGCAAACCTGCCATCTATTCTTGATGTAGGTTGGGACTAACTCACCCTATGAGTTTGTAACCACTGTGATTCCTGTTTTCTTAGGAACCACCGTACTAGACTGACCCACTTGCTATCAGAGATTGGGTAGATCATCCCAACATCAAGGAGTTTCAGAATCTCCTTTTTAACCACATCCATCATGGGTGGGTTCAGTCGTCATTGTGCTTCTCTCGAAGACTTAGACCCTCTTCCAAATGAATCTCATGCATGCATGCAGAAGGGCTAATGCCTTTGATATCAGCAATCGTCCACCCATGTGCTTCTTTGAACTCTCGAAGCACAGTGATAAGTTTCTCTGTGACGGCCCCAAATTTTCAATGCATTTGGATACGCCTGGCCTAGATCCATGCATGTACTTGAGTCGATACTCGTCGAGCCTGATGAGTCTAGTCAGCCTTCGATTAATCAATTTAGCAGTTTATGAATGAGTTATTGTAGTTTAACATGTACGCAGCGGAAAAATAAACTAAAAGTATGTGAAATAACTCAATCAAAGGGAAATTAGGAATTCTATTATGTGGAAAACCCCGATATATTCATGTTCAAATCAGAATAATAAACACATGATATCCATCTAAAAAATAATCCCCAGTTCAATGACCAATACAATATATATAAAGCATCATACAATCAGAAATAAACATAAACCTACTCTAAGGTCCGCCAATCCAGTCGTTAAGTTCCTCATAAGAAATCTCCTAGGCAGGGCCCCTTGCCTTTCGAACACTCTGGTATATCTACACCCACCGTCACAAACTAGACAGTGAGCAACTAAGAGAAATCGAAAGTAATGCTAGAAGAATATAACAGTAATTCATGATTCAAATAAAACAGTCTAAATATCATGCAGTAATTGAAAGACAGAAAATATAACAAGATCAAAGTACATGATAAACAGACTAATAGATATCAATCGAAACATGTGTTTCCTCAGAATCAAATGAGGCCCATGAGAGGTCTATTATACAATACGGAAAGATCTCGCAAAATCTCCTCGAGTAATATCGCAACACTAGCGCAACATGATTATAAAAGCAGTCGCAACTACTCATAATACCCAGTGCCCTGGTACCACACAACACTAGGGGTGGTCAGGCATTCCTACAGGAAAGCCTCGTGTTTTCCCAATTGGTGTCGGCCCACGAAACACCTTCCGACACACTCACGCCAAGAGCACGCATACCAAGGAAAATAACGGAACGGAATGCTAACAATGGATAACAACAAAGCAACAGATGAATGATAATGAATCACATGATATTTCTTTACTGTCTTACTAACATACATAAGCTTGTGGCAAGTGTACTTACCTGACTAAATGCAACCCATAGACACTTTCGCGTCCCTAACACGTATCCCCAAGTTTTCTGCTACCTGACAAGGTTGGAAAACTCGTGTTAATTAGTCAATTCATCAACTAAACCCTAGGTTAAACCATAATGTTCTTCCCAAGTGTTTCAAAGACTCAAACAACTTGACAAATTGATAGGAAAATGAATACTCTCTCGGGTTTGAAAAACCATAACAATAACCATGACTACGATATCACAACATCGTTAACCATAACGCATGTAAGCCTACTCATGAATAATAGGCTCGGCTCAGTCGTAAATAAGTCACGCCATAGTCTCGAGGACTGGCGATGTGACTACGACATCATTACCATTCAATCAACTTAAAAACATAATATCGACGTTGTTCGACAATAACGACTCAACACGAATTTAAAATGACAATACATCGGCGAGTAGGGAATCTCGCGGTGTGGTCCAACATCCATAGAGTACCCTCACGACATGGAAAGGTCGTAGGCACACTCTACGTCACGTCAACGACTACTCGACGTGATAAAAAGACTCACACATGAATTCGTCATTACAACAACTCGCCACCATAGATATGGACATTTTGGGAGTTATATGACACACAAAAGAGTTTGGTGTGATCCCCGACACTCCCCTAAGTCATGGTGTTCGATGGCAAGGCCGAACATACACTATGGTTTGCAACGGATGCACAAAAACCACACAAGAAATGACGTTCACCAAGTTCACCACCGCTAATAGAGATGCTCCGGGGTTGTGAGACACCTTGGAAGACATGATAAGGTCTCCAGCAGTCCTTCCATGTCATCGCGTCGATGGCAATGTTGCCAAGTATGGCGGTTCCGACGTGACCAATGACATATCATAAACAACACAAAATCAAGACTCAACGACTCCACATATATATACTGAACCAGCGACACTCCAGGAACGTAGGGACTCTAGTAGACTATGAGGGCCTACCGGTGGCAACTCCGGCATCGCCCAAAACCCAACAACAAAACAGTTTGAAAAATAATCATAAATAGGGTACCAGTGCATCTCAGCCATGTACACAACGACCACGGCAATGGGGGTACTCTGCGACTGTCGGGGACTCTGGTGGACCACCGTGATGTCGTCCCCAACCGGTCCCTGGTCACGACACTTAAACAACTAACCAACACCCATAACTCCACATCCACCGTGTTTTGAGGGTTCTACTTGACTCCGGTAACCGCCTATGACCGCCCCCAACGATCGTGGTCATTTTCCTAGTCCGGCAGCATGTGGACAGTGACACACGACAGTGAACAAACGAGAAGAGAAAGATAGAGTGAAAGAAAGAATGCTCACCACTCTAGCGGCCCTGGGCGTCTCCAGCAAGACTAACAACCCCTGGAGTCCTTGGGACTGGTGGCCTGCTCGGCGACGAAGAGATGAGAGGAGGGAAGAAGAGAGAAGGAGGACCAATTGAGAGGGGTGAGATGAGAGATATCTCGATTGGTGAGGGAGAGAGAAAGTGAATAGTAAAATAGGTGGGGTGTCCTTTTATAGATTTTTTTGTATCCATCACCACACATGCACGCATCACGAGGAAATCACTTGGCTCCCCACATTTTGGCTGTATCATTTTAACAATCCTATCTCGTAGTCCTTGTGTTGCATGCTTAACCAACTCCCATGTTCAAACGACGCTCCTCGGTTTGTCTTGACTTGTCTTGACTCCCGTTATGCGTAGTTTTGCTTTATCTCGTACAAATAATTATTTAACACTACAAGAATGGGCTTGATCAGGGACGAATATAGGCGGTTGGTATTCATGAACGGTATAGAGACGAAAAATGATTGGGAGGCATGTTAACCAGTTAGAGACCGAACAGGGACGGAATAGGGACCAAAAATCAGTGACGAAACGCACTCCGTCCCTAAGTGATTGGCACATAAAGAACCCGCGCAAATTTGTAATTATCTCGCTAAAAATCCGTCTTTGATTCCGTCCCTAAATATCAGGGACGGAATTAGGGACGCAAAGCCATGCCACGTGTCTTTTCAGTTTCGGCCTCTAAATCCGTCCCTGATTATAGAGACGGAATCAAGGACGAAAGTTTATTTCCCACCCAACTAATCCGCCAAAACATACCACATCACATTCTTCTTTCAAACAAAACCCTAGTTCTACCATTTTCCCAACCCTTCTTCTCCAGTTATTGTGCCGCTGCTTCGCGAAGGCTATTCGACGCTCCAAGTGACAAAAATCTAAGAGATGGGAGGGGCTGCCTGGGTCAATTCGACACTCAACTGGGATTGTAATTGGGTTCCCGTCTCGGGGTCGTCGTGTTTTTCGTGTTTCTTGTGATCGATTGGGTCGCCATTGGCGTCCATCACTGCTCAAACTGAGAATGAAGCCCTAGGATTCTCAAACTGGTTTTGTTATTGTTTTCTTTTTTGGTGGACCCAATTGGGGTTTTGAGTGAGGTCTCGGGCGTATAGGGGTCTCCTCTGCTCCGCATCGTCTCCTCTGCTCCACCGTCTCCCTCTCTCCACCATCGTTTTCTGCTAAGCCATCGCCTCTCTCTCCACCATCGTTCTCTGCTCCGCCGTCGCATCTGCTTTGCTCCGCCAGCATTGTCTCTGCTCCGGCTAGGGTTGTCGTCTGCTCTGCCATCCGCTCTTCTCCGCTTTGCTCCGGTCAGCTCCTTCTCTGGCCATCGTCGCCTTCTCCGACCTCCCATCTTCTTAGGTCAGTTTCACTTTCAAATTAACTTTGCTTATTTTTAACTGATCCCTCTATTACATTTAATCAAATTTCCAAAATTTGCAATGCTTTGAACTCAATTGGGAGTGTTCTTTGTTCCCTCCAATGTATTTGTTATTTGTTTTGTGAATTGGGACTTTCTTTCTCTCTCTCTCTCTTGAAAGACAGAATTGCTAAAGGAGTGTTTGGTAACAAACTAACAGATCTTCCAAGATAGAATAAATCTCATTTTTGTAAAAACAAGATTTGTAGATATGGTAATTGGTGAATATGAAATTATAGTAATTGGAGTATATGGTAATAGTGACATAAAATGTCGAACTGGTGTAGTGGTAGAGATGGTGTTTATTTTTCTAGAGTGCATGATAGATTTTACGAACTTGTTTCTTAAGCATAAGCATCTGAACATGCCATGCACTATCAAGAAAATGTCATATTACTCGAGTTTGTCATCCTTATTTGGAGTCTAAAAACTACTAATTTGATTTGGTTGTTGAATCAGAGCTGCTTCTTTTTAAGTACGATTTATTTATGATTCTATTCTCTACCTCTTACTCCATCTAAACTATATGGGCAAAACTCTTTATCAAAAATTTTAAGTGGTTTCATGGTTTTAAGAGGGCTATTATAACCATTTTACCCTCTTTTAATCTAAATATTCCCTTTGCTATTAAAACTCTTGGATTCTTCAAACCACCAATAAGAGAATTAATGTCGTACGTCACCTCAATGTGTGTGCTTTAACCAAAACTAACTATATTTTTGGATAGATGAGTATTAGTTAGTACACAATTCAAAACTTGAGAGCCAATTAATGTTTAGTGACACCAACCATTTTAATTTCAATAATTTACACTCCCAATCCATAAACGATTCACTAAGTAAATCCTCCCCTCTATGCACAAGATCTCATTTCAGCTCAAGTATCATTGCCTATCCTTAATTTTAGTTTTCTTTAGCTACCTATATGTCTGCACAGTGTACAATTTTCTAACATTACCTTATAATAGTGCCTATTATGTATGCATTGGTTATTAAATAATGTGGTCTTGGAACCAACATCGCTTCAAACTAATGTTGTTATAGTGAAGTCAATCTTAATTAATGTAATGTGACTGTGAGTGGGCCTATACGTGTGTGTTGATATATTTTTTTGGGGTTGGAAAAAGAAAATATGATGGACAAAGCGTGGGCAATGGAGATTGTGAAGTTGATGGTATGGGTTACATGTGTGGGTTTCTTTTAGAGGGATTAGATAAAGATGATAAAGTGTGGGCAATGGAGATTGTGACTGTCCTTCCCTTCTAGGGCTCCTGTTTTTGAAACAATATGTGTCCTGTACTTTCGTATCTTTTTCATTGTATTGGAGGCGCATTTATGTCGCACTGTTATGCTATGTAGGTCCAATATTACTTGATTTCTAATAAATACTAGTGTTCCAACATAGATAAATATATATTTTGGAATCTTAGGATTCTGAATTGTTCCGAGTCAATCTAGTTTGTCGCATTTCATTTATGCTCGTGGAAAAAAAGGATTAAAAGTAAATTGGCACAGAGCATCTTACAAGAAAACAATGTATTCCTAGCTAAGGCATTGGCTACCACATTATAAGAATGGGGAACTTGATTGAAACTTGGGTGTCGAATGAGTCTTGTCTGCTTTTTAATATCCTTTGCCAAGAGCTCGTGATCACTTATAGTATAATCCCCTGCAATAAGAGTAATGGCATTTAGAGAGTCAGAGAATATGGCCTTGTTAATAATACAATCTTATATAGGTTTTGATTTCCATCAACAAATTAATGCTTTTTTTTTAATAAAATAGAGACAAATGTTATGTTCCTTTCACAAGTTAATATATTACATCAAACAACGAGCAAAAAAATACTAGAAAAAGATAATCAAAGGACAGCAAAAGTACATCCTATCTAGGGTCCCCTCCCCACTAGAGTAAACAGTGTCGAAATGAATTGGAACTAGAACTGAAATCCAAAAAAGCAAATCAAAAGTTTATCGACTAATGCCTGTTCTGCAGCAAGGTAATGAAGATCAGAATTCACAAACAAGAACAGTAGGAGCCTAGGAGAAGACAAATGACAAATGACAAATGGCAAGAATATTTCTTACAATTTTGAAAGAAAATGAATTGAACTCAATATCAGACTTTTGGCATCTAATCGGTATGTGTGGGCATGTGTTTGTAGGTGTTTATATGGGTACTACTACCATGAGAACTAAAAATAATTATTGGGACAAACTTTCTTGTCTTTGATTTACCCATTCTTATTAATTAATTAACAATTATATGAAGTGTTAATTTACTTATTTTATAACTTTTATGATATTTTATGTGTTCTTGACAAATTATAGAATAGTGTTTCACATTTCAATTTCTCTTAAGTCCTTAGATCATGGCCACAAATCGAGATTGGATGTATAACCATCTCGAAGACGGTCTAGTGAGATGGGAGTTTGTTGAACGACTAAAAGAGTTCTTAGAGTTTGCCAAAAATAATTGTCCCACATTCCAAAGCGAGAAAAGGATTCGGTGTCCATGCGACCATAGAAAATGTCGCAATCTTGCTTACCACGATTTGGATACGGTGGAGTACCACCTATGTCGGTGGGTTTTATTCCCGGATATCACTGTTGGTCCGAACACGGAGAAACTCCAAATGCACATGAACATATTAACGGTGATGACTTTATGAGAGATGCAGTCGAAGAAGACGCATATGAAGGTGAGTATTCTACATACCACAAGATGGTATACGACGTGGCTGGGCCATCGTTTGATTGGTATAGCGATGATGAGCCACCAAATCCATTAGCACGACAATTGTATGATATGATACAAGCTGCGAACGAGAAATTATGGTTGGGTTGTGAGACTGTCACTAAGTTATCAGCAATGGCCCAACTATTGTCGATAAAATCCTACCATCATATTTCAGAAAAGGCGTATGATGAGATTTTGCAAGTGTTAAAGGAGTGCTTACTAGCAGAAAACACTTTGCTCGATAGTTTTTATAATACGAAGCGATTGATGCGAGGATTAGGCCTACTTGTTAAGAAGATCGATTGTTGCTCAAGTCATTGCATGATTTACTGGGGTGAAGACTCTGAGTTGATTTCATGTAAGTTTTGTAGGAAGTCAAGATATGTTACTTCACAACCACATAGTGCAAATAACAAGAATTTGCAGCCGTGCATGAGAATGTACTACTTCCCTTTCGCCCCTCGACTACAACGTTTATTTGCCTCAGCGTCTACCGCGAAGCATATGAGATGGCATGCAGAGCATGTAGCACGAGACGGATTGATGCAACATTGCTCCAACTCAATGGCGTGGAAGCATTTCAATGAAGTGAACGAGGAGTTTAGCGAAGAAATTCAAAATGTTCGTTTGGGATTGTGTACAGATGGATTTCATCCATTTGGACAATCGGGGCGGCAATACTCTTCTTGGCATGTTATTCTGACCCCTTACAACCTTCCACCATCCATGTGCTTGAAGAAAGAGTTTATGTTCTTAACAATCATTGTTCCTAGATCGGTGAATCCTAAGCAACAAATTGACATTTTCCTTCAACCTTTGGTGAGAGAGTTACAAGATTTGTGGCATCACATGGTCCTCACGTATGACATTTCAACACGAACGAATTTTCAAATGCGGGCTGCTTTGATGTGGACGATCAGCGACTTCCCCGCATACAACATGTTGTCGGGGTGGAGCACGCACGGCCCAAGGGCATGCCTGCATTGCATCGATGACACAAATGCGTTTCAGTTGAAACATGGTGGGAAGACGTCTTGGTTTGATTGTCATCGACGATTCTTACCGAAAGAAGATAGCATGAGAAATGACAAAAGAGGTTTTTGAAAAGGGAAGATGATCACTAAGGGACCACCTGTAGTGAAAACAGTCGAAGAAATTTTAGAGGAGTTGGAAGAGTTGGGGTTGAAGAAGGTTACAGAAGTTGGAGCTGCAACTATTAATGGGAGAATATCTAAGACTACTGGGTGGCGTAAAAGAAGTATATTTTGGGACTTGCCATATTGGAAGACTAATCTAATCAGACACAACTTAGACGTCATGCATATAGAGAAGAATGTGTCTGACAACATCTTCAACACTGTGATGAGTGTGCCAGGGAAAACTAAAGACAACGCTAAATCGAGGCTTGACATAGCTGAAATTTGTCGTCAACCTTCGCTGAACTTTGACCCGCTTACAAATTCTTATCCTAGAGGTTGCTACTCGCTAGATAAAAGGAAGAAAGAATTGCTATGTAATTGGATTAGAGATTTAAAATTCCCGGATGGTTATGCATCAAACTTCGGTCGTTGTATTGATTCTCGTAGGCTTCGGATGTTTGGGATGAAAAGTCATGATTGTCATGTTTTTATGCAACGATTACTTCCTATCGCATTTTGAGAGCTACTAGATGAAAATGTGTGGCTCACTATAAGTGAGTTGAGTCTTGTTTTTTCGAGAATTAACTGCACGAAGTATAGAGAAAGAGGATATGAACTTCCTTAACTCAAACATACCTCAGATATGATGCAAGTTGGAAAAGATTTTTCCACCAAGCTTCTTTGATTCAATGGAACATCTTACCGTGCTCTTGGCGTACGAGGCTTCCATTGATGGCCCAGTTCAATATCGTTGGATGTATCCATTTGAGAGGTATATATATTGATATATATAACAAAATATAAATTTCAACGATCATTCAAATTTAAATTTTTTAAATGTTGTAATTAACTTTATCTCGTATAATTAGGTTGCTCAAATATTTGAAACACAATGTAAAAAATAAAGCGAATGTTGAAGGATCAATTTGCAATGCATATTTGGTTGAGGAGGCAACTTCATTTTGCTCCTACTACTTTGAAGACCATGTCAATACCTCCCGACGGAAAGTCCAACGCAATGATGATGGTGGAGTCGGACCTAGCGCGAACTTTGTTGGAAATTTCTCTATTTTCACTTATCCTGGCCGTACATTCGGCAAATCAAAGAAATGCTACTTAACTGAGTTGGAGTACAATGCAACACATGCCTATGTCCTACTAAATTGTCCCGAAATCTCGCCTTACATTGAGTAAGTTTGCAATGTTAAAATTAAGGTGATTTCATGAATGTCTTTGTCGCTTCTCATTAACAAAACATAGTTCAATCCAATTGTTTTCTAATGTACGCACGTGATTTAGGCTTTTCATCGTTGAACTTCGATAATGTGTGCCTGACATCACCGACGCAGATGTAGACGCCAGGCTTGAGCTTGAATTTGTGAGTTGGTTTCATGAATATGTAATTCTCATCAATTAATATTTTGTTAGGTAATGAGTTTCCCCATATACGGATAACAAAATAAGACTAATTTTGGTTCTTGTGTTATGTGTTAGGCACATAGTCATGTTAGTGATGAAACAATTCGTCATATTTCACATGGTCCAGCTCGTCTTTGAACCGTGTATCATTCATACCTTGTTAACAGGTACAAGTTTCAAACTCTGACATATGGTGCGAACAGGGGAAAGCAAAATAGTGGTATGTGCGTGAAGGGTTCCAACTATGCTCATGGCTCATATGACTTATATGGCTAAGTCCTTGAGGTTATAGAATTGGACTCTAGTGGGAATAAGCGTACAATGTTGTTCAAATGTGAATGGTTTGACCCTACTCTAGGTATCGGAACAAGGACTCATCCATCGTTGAAGGTAGTTGAAGTCCAGCAAAATCGTCAATTCAACAAGTACGAGCCATTCATATTAGCAATGCAAGCATGTCAAGTATATTATTTGCCTTACCCCTCTTTGAAGAGGGAGCGAAATAAATGGTTGGCAGTTTGTAGGCTTCAACCAAAATATGCCAAGGAGTTAAATGTTACTAACCAAACAAACAGGGTGTCTGTTGGAGATGCAGCATATCAGGAGGATGAACCTACCCCTTTTACCATTGAGGTTGGCAACGAAGGGTTACATGTTTCGCTAGCTGACCCGACCGGTTCACACATGACTGAGGAAGAGGAAGTTAATGAACATGACGACGAATTGTCTTCATCGTCCGAAAGTCAAACTTCAGTTGAAACAAGTGAAAGTGATTGAGACATTTGTAAATGTAACATTTAGTTTATTTTATTTTTATTACATGAAGAACTTTTTTTCACTATATTAAATTTACTTATTTATTTTTGTAGATCATCAAGATGACAGACCGTCGATCAGGATTTGGATCAGGGCGTGACCCTCCATCAGGTATCGGGCAAGGCAGTTATGTCCAGACTTCGATTGGTCGTGGCCATGGTCGAGGACGTGTCTAAACCTGCAGCACCAGCCTCGTCAAGAGGACCATATTCCTCCAGCACCCCCTGAACGTGGATTGGCTCTTAGTCGACCACCCCCACCATCAGTTATCCGACGTCTTGCTTTTCGACCGGCTCCATTTAGACCATCATCTCGCCCTGCATCACGACCTCGGTTAACTGAGGGTACACTTGATCTTCGGAGGGATGCCCTATCTCCCCCTACTGAGCAACTCATCTCTACTGGGCTAGCAGAGTTGGCATCGATGACTAGACCGTCCCAAAACTCTACCCCATCCTCTAGCGCTCATCACTCTACACCTTCCTCGTATGCGAGTGGTACGTCTGCAGGCGTTACTCATGATTCACCATCGTCATCCACACACCCTAGTACCCCATCGTCCATGCCACGACACCTCCCAAATGTCGAGATGCCTCATGATCCAGCTTCTCCACCCGAACTTACAGGAGAGAGGGATGGGCCTCGGATTCGCATTACTGTCAAGAATAAAAGGTATGTGGTTGTATTTCATTTTTTCAAATAATTTGCGTTATCTCTAATATGACTTAAGCATCTGGGTTTTCTCTTTATAGCTTACATCCTTCTGACGTTTGTGCCGGAAGATGACCGATACGTTTAAGAAAGGCATGATTCCGGAGGGGTGCCAATGGAAATCTATCAGAGAAGACATATATTGGGAGAGATGGAGGGTGACTAATTCAGACTTTACATTCATATTTGAATATATTTGGATGATTTTTTGTTCTAAAATTTCACTTATTCTTTTTTAGAGTTACTTTGACTGGGACCCTCGAATTACTGCACACATTATGGCGGCCTACGAAAGTAAGGCGAAAGTGAGATATAAGGCATTGATGAACAAGTTGCTTACCGAAGGTGAGCGCCCAATTTATGTGACTGAGGAGGCATGGCATAGATATGTGGAGTATTGGGAGAGTGACGACTTCAAGGCGAGGTCTAAAATAGCATCATCAAATTGGCGGACTGAGAAAGGAGGCCCGGGCACCGGCATGTCCAAACACACTGGTGGATCGATACCTTTTTTGGTTCATGAGGAACGATTGGTAAGTAATCAAATGACTTGGAATTTAATTAAGTTGTTAACTTTCTAACTCTTTTAACTTGTTAACTTTCTAACTCTTTAACTTGTTAATGGATAATATGTTGTGTTTGTAGAGCAAGGAGTTGGGGAGGGACTGAACATCACTAGAGTTGTACCTTCATGTGCATACGAAGAAACACGATGGTCAGATCTTCATTGACGCACGGTCAGAAAGAGTTAATGTAAGTATTGTCTTTATTTTATTGAAATGCCAAGTTTACAGCTGACATTAAGAGGTGCACTATTTCAACATTATATTTAAAGCATGTGATATAATTTAAAACAGATAAACTCTTATGTGATTGAGAGTTAGAAATCAAAAAAGTAAACAAATAAGTTGAAATCAAGGTGATGAACTGAACTAAAGGACATAGAGAGCAGTGTACCAAATATTGAGTCCAAATAGGTTTTTATGCTCTTGTGTCGTCGGAACAGGCGGGCAGGGAAATGTTAATTATATGCTCTTTCTTTGTAGCTTTTCTATATTTGTGCCTATTATTTGCACTTCCTTTTTTCGTCTCTCGCTTAATTGCACCTCTTTTGACGTCATTTTCTGTTGTCTACTTCATGAAACAATCAAAGACAGTGGCAAGTTGCATAAAAATAAAACTGCTAGTTGGAACATTTGCAGAATAGACACAAAATGATGAAAGTATAAAAGTGAAATGCAAGTACAAGAGACCAGTTAAGATTAGGATCCAAATGAAAAGATCATTTAGGATTAGCATCCTAGACCGTCTCATTAATCCATTATCCCTAGAAGCTAGGCAGCAAATGTAGGTCAATCACACAAAATAGACCAAGTACAGACACTTGTAGAATCTAAACGAGTTAAGAAGGGAAATGGATTAGGTACACAGTGGTCTAAAATCAGTTAACATACACAAATGGCATTTCTTGATTCATGTTTTATATTTACTTATACAATGTTTCGATTTTTAAGCCTTTTTATTATTTTTGTTGTATGATGTGTGGACTTTGATTTGCAAAGAGGCAGAGGAAGTTCTTTGATTCCACCTAATGTCTTCATGCATTGAATCAGTATTTTAGTTTGCTCTAACTTTATCATAGGACACTTTTGTTCCTTGATTAGAACTTCAAGTTATACCTAATTTAATGAGAATTCAAAGAAACTTAGAGAATTGTCAGATCATATGTACATCACAGGTTTTAAGTTCCCCCTGCTAATGAGGCTTGATGAGGAATGCTGGAAACAGAAAATTTAAACAATAGGCATAATGATGCAATGATTACTTGCATGATTTAACAGAAAAATTTATATAAGAAAAGCACCACAACATCTGGCGGTAAATTTTGATTAACGGTAACCCAAAGCATGCACAAGATTCAGTTCTTATCCCATGCAAGTGACTAAGTTTATGACTAATGTTCTTCTAATTAGATGAGTACGAGCCAGTTCAGTTACAGGAGAGGTCATAATTGGCAATTTGGTATTTTACAGAAACAATCAAAAGCCTAGAACTTAGACAAGCATACTTGAAAGGAACAACAAAATGGTTTCACAGTAAGCATAGAAGTTAGGTCAAACAATTAATTATTGGAGTTGAACTTTTTGCAGAAAGTCTATTTTAGGCCTAGAAATGTTAGTCACCGGTGTTATTTTTTGGGCTTTTGCTTTCCTATTTCTTTCAAGAGTCCCCTACTATTTCATGTGTTGTTTATAACAATTTCAACAGTACTTGCCATTTCTTCATGCCCATGATGTACTTTCGTTTCATTTGGTGGTTTTGAATGAGACTAGGATGTGAAAGCTAGTTACATCATCTCCCTTGGTTCTTGATTGCTTCTTTTCTTTTGATAAGAAAGAGACAACTTGCACACTGTGAGGCTCGAACACCCAATAACCCCAAACCAAATCAGTGACCCATCAACTCAGTTGGTAGGTCTTAATTGCTTCTTGTGCTTATATATATATATATATATATATATATATATATAAATATATATAAGTTCTTGTTTGTTTCTTTACTATGTTTTCTAGCGACACATCTCTGTCAAAAAAAGTTTGGCCTTTATTTAGCCTGTTGTGGAAGTAGCATTTTTTGTTTGGCTTGCAGCTGCATGTCACATGATTTGTGTGCATTTTCATTCTTGTCAAAGGGTGGTTGTGACTTGTTGCTACCAGCTGCAATCGCAGATATACTTACTACAGTTGTGACCTTCACCGTGCAACTAATCAATGGCAGCCAAGATTGGTGGTGCTATATTGGCATCTGTCGTTATGATCCAATTGTAGAATTTAATCCACACAAGTTCCTCATTTATACTAACTGTGATCCCAATGCAACCAAACTTGACATGCTTTGCATGAAATTATCAAATTTTGAAGGTCATTATTCACTTGGAACTTGAGACAATGGACCTAAATCTGAAGCCCAATAAAGTAATCCAATGGGTGTTAAACTAATCAACAACTAAAAACTAGTTTGTATTTCCCATTCCAATGAGTACTGTGTGTTATTTTAATATCTAAATAATATAGAATCCAATCAGTTAACAATTCCTAAAATCTTATGGCACTAATCTAATCCAATGATTTGATATACATGAGACCTTCATCTTAAATAGAATCCCAATCCAACCAACATTAATATTTTTTGCATGAAAGAACCTACAAAATTTAAGTCTTGAAATGTATTTAAGATTTTCAAAATGAAGAAGACCGACCAATCTTGGACGAGGCATGAAAGAACCTACAGCTCATCTTCTTTTTCTTGAACGAGGCATGTACCAAAAAAACAAAATGGATCAAAAGCCCTCTAAAACTTTTAGATCATAATCAAAATGAAATGATATAACTTTCTTTTCTTGTTCTAGAATAAGTTCGTTTCTTACTTTCTTTATAATTTTTTATGTATCCACTTTTGAGTTGTTGTGCTCCAATCTCTCATTTAAAGTTTGCAGCTTTGATGATCTCAAGCTAGTTCTGAAAGCAAAATAGAATGCTGAAGTAATTAATGCATAATAGAATGCAAAATAGAATGCTGAAGTAATTAATGCATATTTGCAGTCTTTATTTCGTCTTGCATCATGTTCTGGTGCACCTACAGGAGAACTATCAGCAAATGCTCGTTGAACTTTTATATGATCATGTCAAAGACCACTTGTGAAATTTGCAAGTCTATTTTTGTTTTTTACTTGTATATGTTTGAATTACATCTATAGGCTGAGATTCAGAGGATGCGCGAGGAGACGTCACAGTCAGTAGAAGAGGCAGGAGATGATCCACATGTGGACGAGACAGATTTATATTACAAAGTCGTCGGCGTTGATCACAAGGGACGAGCGTACAGGTTAGGGTCTACGGGAAGGAGGTACAATGATCCAGGTGCCAGCTCATCTCAGGGCTCGTCGAGCCAAGACTTTGCGACTCTTCGATCTAATGTCTCACGTCTGACTTCTATCGTTGAGGATCAACAAAATCAAATACAGACGCAGCATGACCAGATAGCTTTACTACAGTCCATGTTGATGCAGAGTATGAGAAGTGGACATCCTAGAGCGAGCTCATCTCATCCTCCACGTCCACCTCCACCTCCACCTCCACCTCCACGCCCATCTCACCAGGAGACTCTTACACCACTGACGGCGGTGCTTACTCCAGCTTTAGATGTTAACGATGTTTATCACCCGAGGATGTACGAGCCTGATATGAAGAGCAAACGAACTTGCCATTGCAGCAGGAGTGGATCGATGCATTTTCTGACACACATCCCCTACCACCACCTGATAGAGACATTTGATATGATACACTTGATATACATTCCTTTTGATATTTTGGTATATTTTGATATTTTGGTATACATATATATATGATGTATTTTAGGAACTAGTTAGGGAAACTTTTACACACATGTATATATGATGTCTATTTTTATTTCTTTTTTTATAACTGTTTTGGTTTCATTAGCATGTTATATGTGAAACTTCTATTGTATAATGAGTTCCCAGTAGGATATTTGTGTTGTATGATATGTTTTCAGCAACTTTAAATGTATAAACAAAATTGTTGCAGGTTATTTGTTTTCAGCAGGTTATTTGTTGCAGGTTATTTGTTTCAGTAGGTTGTTGCAGGTTATTTGTTGCAGGTTCTTTGTTGCAGGGTATGTATATATGTTTCAACCTGCTGAAACGTATATAAAATATTTTTGTTTTCTTGGATGTTGAATTTCGTCTCTGATTCTGTTTCTAATAAGGGACGGAATGTATAATAAACGCTATTGAGATTTATGAGTTCGGTCTCTACACCGTCCCAGTTTAGAGACTAATTTAGGAACGGAATGTATAAATTCAGTCTCTAATCCATCGTTAATTAGAAACCAGTTTAAGGACAGAATGCATAAAATCAAGGATGGATAAGAACGGAATTTTCGGTTTCTAATTAACAACAGACTCAAATTCCGTCCCTGATCAGTCAGCGACGACATTTTAGAGGACCGATTTTGTCCATTCCTAATTCGGTTGCTGACCGTTTTTGCAACCGAATCTCAACCTATTAGGGACAAAATTTTCCGTCCCTATCTGGGCTATTCTTGTAGTGTAAATTATACAAAAACTCATTTAATTGTATTTTTACTGTGTTTTACTCCCCATTTACCTAGTCGAAGCCTCACTCAAACTAATATTTGCCCGAACGGCTCGAGACCCATAATGGACTACAATACTAATACACACATTACGGAAACATAAAATCACCTCATTGTCGACTCCTGAAGTTCGAAATACTGTCTAGTATCACGTAACCGGGTTACGGTCCTGATAAGTGTCATACAAGTCGGGTTAAAATTGAGGGTTGTTACATTCTCCTCCTCAGGTAATGTGAGTTTAGTGGAGATGATAACCAGTAAACTATCATTCGCACCCAAAAACACATATTGGAGATGATCAGCTAATGGTTTGAGCTCTAGTGTGGGCGCTCGCTCCAAAGAGGGAAGAAGCTTAGAGTTCGAAGCAAGTAACTCTAAGAATGCTAGGGTGGGGGAAGATACAGAGTGGAATCCATCTCTGTGATCAGATCCTCGATCTCAGTATCAAGGTAAATTCAGACTCTCTCAAGAAAGTGGTGTCTAGGTAATTTTCGACCACTACTTTCAAATCGCTTCCTTGTAAAAGGAAAGCATCCTGGACCAGTGAGTCCACGCTGTCCAATGCAAGCACCGTAGATGATGAGACGTCGTTAGGATGACGTATTGCATCATAGATATTGAATTTGATGACCTCGGCATCAAACTCCATGGTTAGGGAACCACTATGGACATCAATCTTAGCTTTAGCAGTCTTCAGAAAAGGCCTACCAAGTAAGACTGATGAAAAATGGAAACAGGGCTTGATTCTTCATATCCACGATGTAGAAATCAACAGGGAACACAAGCTCACTCACTTTACTTTAACTAAAATATTGACGCGCGCCAAACGCATCAATAAAATATATTTTCTAAACCAACTATTTTGTAGATAATGGTAAAGGGTCGATCCCACAGAGATTGGTGGTCTTTCTAAGGTAAAAAAAATACAAAATGGAAAATTAGGGTTTTAGAGAAAATGTGTAAATACTTAGAAAATACATAAATTAAATGAGAGAAAATCTAATAGAAGTGAAAAGTCTAGGTATTCAGCTTCACGATTTTCGTTATACAACTTAGGAATGAATTTATTAATTGTCAGTTTATGAAAATAATGAAACTAATCTATGATCTAATGCAGCTATAGATCCGGTGACGCACTCGGTTCCTCACACTTTCCAATGTCAGCAGCCAAGGTACGACCGTTGACTATTTCCCTAACCAAACATGCAACCTGCTAGCTAGTGCTCTGGATTTAACGGGTTGGCCACATTACTTCGGTCCGTGAAGGCACTACACTTAGACAACCGGATTGTTAGTGCTTCCGATTTAGCCTAGATCCCTAAGGTACTTGACCCGATAGCCAATTGTCACAAATTTGAGTCTACTGCGTAAGGACAGACGTTTCGATTTCATTGACAGAGGGTGACCAATCTAATATGCATGCACAGGCCTTTACACATAATTAAGTCTAACCCTAATATTATAAACAATACCAAAGAAAATATATCATAGAAAAGAATCAATAATAATAAAGATAAATAAACCTCATAAAGGATTCCCAAGTCGTCGATTTGACCGATCCACCTTCAACCTAAAAGAGAAACTAGCTAGACATAATCAAAAACCTAATTCTAATGCAAAACAAAAGTAAAACAAATGACTATTTCGTTTGAAAGTCTCCTGAAATTTATAGGAATAATTTCAAGTCGTTTGGGACTCTAAAAATTCTGAAATCCCGAGTTCCTGGTCGCGACTCGCAAAGGCGCCGTGAGAATTGCGACGGCGCAGCGTGATCACGACGAGAATGTGAAATTGTTTCTTGAGCTGGTTTGAGTTTTCTGGACACGTGTCAGCTTTGTGATTGGCAGTGAGTGTTATTGTGACAAGAGCTGGCGAACAGGCGGACGACACCTGTACGTATGGCAGAGCACGCGAGAGGCGAATTCGTTCACGCCAGTGAGAGGACGCGGAGAAGGTTGAGTGACGAGGCTGTTGCGTTCGCTGGAGCTGCTGTGCGTAACGCGCTAGAGTGGGGTCGTGCTGACGACACGTGGCAATATGGTAACGTGATCGACGGACACGTGGCGGATTGGCAGAGCACATTGGCGCATACACGGCGTTCGCACAGCGAGAACACAGTGTGATTTCTTGTGTTTTCTGGTTTTTACGTACACAATATGCGCCGCGAAGAAGATGATGAGCAGTGTCTTTACAAGGCATGATCTCTGAATTAAAGTTCTCGCTGTGACTTGTACTGCGATTTTCAGCCACTTTAATTTTGAATCTCGTGATGCTTATGAGAGAAGAAAATGTACGTCTCGAACTTTAGATGTGAAAGTTATGCCCTCTGAACTGAACAACTGTCAATTAAGTTCAAAACAAGCCTTCGGTCCCAAAATCACCCGACTCGTGTGAAATCCCTGAAACATATAAAACACGCATTTATCACTTTAAAACAAGATAAATATAGTTCAGTAACTACTAATAACATAAACTAATCATGCCTAAATGTACACTCATCAAACACCCCCAAACTTAGACTTTGCTCGACCCAAACAAAGGAGTGAATGAAAACCTATACTCTACTTCTAATACTACAATGACTAATCCTAACAAACCTATGCCAATCACCAAGTCAAGTTTGAGTTCTTTTTTTATTTAATTATGTCACTCAAGTAACCATTACCCAAAATAAGTTCAAAGCCAAATAGTGTGAAAATGGAGTATAAACATCAATGAAAATCACCCTTTCAAAAATCATAATAAATACAAACAAAAGCCTTCAACTACTCAAGATTTTACAGAGCCACTACATTAAAGCACACAAGCTTATAATTTCTAGAAAATAGTGCATCAACACCGAAAAATGGACTATGAATAAAAAATGCAACACACTATCCATAAATGTAGACTAAACACACCAAAGAGAGATAATCAGACTTTAAATATGAAAATGTGGAACAACACATTGAAATAACTCAATTGATCAAGCTATAAGCACTTGGTCAAATATTTTAATTTAAAGAGTTTTCATAAACTTCCGCCTTTATGTGTATATACACTCTATTTTCTCCAAAAATTTTAAGTATTACGGTCCCTACTCCATTTCCTTTGGAAACCATTTTTCTCATTTTTCCCACCACAAAATTCCCTGCTCCTTTTCCTGTTGAGTCTGTGGGACTCTCTAAATTTTTTTTTTTTTTTTAAAACTCTTGTTGACCCTTCTCACTTTCACTATAATCAAACAAGTCATCCAATGCAAGTTCAATTCTAATCATTCCTCAAAAATGGTTAAGTAATATGAATTGATGTCTCAAGTGAGCTATATTCTCGTTCTAACACCTTAGAAATCTAAAAACTTGCAAAATGTGACTTCCTGCCTCTTTGGTCTCTACTACAATGCCTGTCTAGCACCTAAACTTCATACTAGCTCTCTTATAAGTAACCTAAACTTCATACAATGCCTGTCTAACACCTAAACTTCATACTAGCTCTCTTATAAGTAACCTCAAAGATGTTGGACAAGTACAACTCCTAATATTCAAAAGGTTCAAGTCTCAAAAGTAGCATAATTTGAACTCATATCCACAATAAAAAAACACTCAACAAGGTTTTAGACAACTCTATATGCAACAAAATGCCTCTAAACATGCACAAACTCATTAATGGAACTAAATAACTATAAAAATGCATGGAATACTACAAACTACTACTAACCTAAATGATGCAATGCATAGTATGTCATAACAAGAAAATGAGGTGAAAAGAAAAGAAAAACACCACAATAACTTACCAAACCCATGGAGTACGCATAAAAAATAATAAAATGATCATACCTATGATGTGCAAATTTCATTCATTCAACACTCCACTATACCTGAAACACCCCCAAACTTATCCCAAACCTTGTCCTCAAGGTTTAAAACAAGAATGAAGCTGTCAAACTACAAAATGAAAGAAAAAGAGGTGAAAAGAACATGAAAGTAAAAGAAATAATTAATGGGAAATGATATGCTAAAATAAATATGCAAAACCTAATGGACTAAAATATCTCATAAAATATAAAACATGGTAATAAAAATGCTCAACTCAGGAAATCTAGGGAATATAAATCTAATTACCTCAACAGACTCAAAAACTAAACCTAACATAAAAACAAGAACTTACCAATTTCCAATTAGACTAACCATATATACCAAAGAACCTCAGCAGTGATATCGAGCGCTCAACTTCGGTGCTTCAACAAAAGAGTATCAGACACCTGCAAATGGTCACAAATGGGAGAAGATGAGTTCACTAAACAAATATAAAAATAAGCAAACTAAAAAAAAACATAAAGGAAAAAAACTTGGGTTGGTGTGAATAATCGTGTGCAAATGGTTTCAAATGGGAGAAGATGAGTTCACTAGACAATAGCGCTTTTGGTTTAAGTCGTTAGCTTGACTTGGTGTGAATAATCGCGTGATGCCCTTTCTTTTCGAGATTTCGACAATGAATGACGCATCTATAGCTTTGGGCAATTCAGTAGGCATGCCCTCCTTCAGATTTAGGAGCTCATCCGGACCTCTAACACATATGATTTTGTTGCATCATGATCATCTGACACAAAGGTGTTAGTAGTGTAGAAAACCTGCGAACTCTCCTTTACTTCCACCCCCTTTTTAAATTTAATAGGTAAGCATGGGAAGGTGGGTGGTTTTACCAACACCAAAGGTTGGTCTTCCTTGCTCTTTTTTTGCGGTTCCTCCGGCCTTTCAGAAATGATTTCAATTTCTTTCTCGGTTTCGTCTTCTTCATTCTGTATAATGTCAATGTCTGGCTCATGTAAAGAAACTTCAAGTGTTTCCTGTGGTTCGCTTCAATACTCATCCATGATCGATAACTCATCCAACATAACAGTTCTTGATGTAACATCATTTAAGGTCTCCTCTGAGTGAAAAATTGGTTGCCGAGACAACTCTTCCTTATCATTCAAATTCTTAAGTGTAACAGTCATTTGACTAACTTGAGTTCCTAAATCTTCCCACTTTGAGTTTGAATGTTGAAGTTTTATAACATCTTCCTGTATATGTTGCACGTTAGCCAGTAACTGATTCATCATATCTTCGAATAAGGTGTTCTGTTGATCTAAATTTTGAAACAGTAGTTCTTGGCTTGGATAATAAGGACAAGAATATGTGGGATGAGAGTATTCCCCACAAAAATCTTAAACCATGATAAGTTGCATAAAAGATTGCGAGTTAGAAAATTGATGTTCATTATATGACATACCTACCCCATTCATATCATGATAGTATGAGTCTTCAATTGATCATAATTATGGTAGTACGAGGCCATTGAAAAATTTCCTGCAAAAGTATTAGAAACAAGGGGCTAGATACAAAAATAAATAATAAATAAATATACAACAAAAAAAACAAAAAAAGAAAAACCAATCACCGGCAATGGCGCCAAAAATTGACGCGTGCCGAACACGTCAATAAAATATATTTCCTAAACCAATTATGTTGTAGATAGCGGTAAATGGTCGATCTACAGAGATTATTGGTCTTTCTAAGGTAAGAAAAATACAAAAAGGGAAATTAGGGTTTTAGAGAAAATGTGTGAATACTTAGAAAATACATAAATTAAATGAGAGAAAATCTAATGGGAGTGAAAAGTCTAGGTATTCAGCTTTACGGTTTTCGCTATACAACTCGGGAATGAATTAATTAATTGTTGGTTTATGAAAAATATGAAACTAATATATGATCTGGTGCAACTATAGACCCGGTAATGCACTCGGTTCCTCGCACTTCCTAATGTCGGCAACCAAGGTACGACCGTTGACTACTTCCCTAACCAAACACGCAACCTGATCGCTAGTGCTCCAGATTTAACGCGTTGGCCGTATTACTTCGGTCCGTGAAGGCACTACACCTAGACAACCGGATCGCTAGTGCTCCCGATTTAGCCTAGATCCCTAAAGTACTTGACCGGATAGCCAATTGTTACATGTTTAAGTCTACCGCATAATGACGAACATTTCGACTTCAATGACAGAGGGTGATCAATCTAATATGCATGCACAGACCTTTACACACAATTAAATCTAACTCTAATATTATAAACAATACCAAAGAAAATATATCATAGAAAAGAATCAATAATAATAAATATAAATAAACCTCATAAAGGATTCTCAAGTCGTAGGCTTGATCGATCCATCTTAAACCTAAAAGAGAAACTAGCTAGACATAATCAAAAACCTAATTCTAATGCAAAACGAAAGAAAAACAAAGGACTATTTCATTTGAAAGTCTCTTAGTATTTATAGGATCAATTTCAAGTCAGTTGGGACTCTAAAAATTTCGAAATCCCAAGTTCCTGGTCACGAAGCCGCAAGGTGCCGTGAGAATTGTCAAGGCGCGGCGTGACCATGGCGAGAATGTGAAATTGTTTCTTGAGCTGGTTTGAGACTTAGGACACGTGTCAGCTTGTATTGGCAGTGAGTGCTGTTGTGACAAGAGCTGGCGAACAGGCGGACGACACCTGTACGCATGGCAGCGCACGCGAAAGGCGAATTCGTTCACGCGAGTGAGAGGACACGGAGAAGGTTGAGCGACATGGCTGTTGCGAATTCGCTGGAGCTGCTGTGCGTAACGCGCTGGAGAGGGGTCGTGCTACCGACACGTGGCGATATGGGAACGTGTTGGACGGACACTTGGCGGATTGGCAGAGCACATTGGCGCATATACGGCATTCGCACAGCGCGTTCACAGCGAGAACACACTGTGATTTCTGGTGTCTTCTGGTTTCTGCGTACACAACAAGCGCCGCGAAGAGGATGATGAACAGTGTCTTGACGGTGTGTTCAAGGCTTGATTGTTAAATATAGTATATATTCTGTATATTGTTAGCCTCCTATTCTTTAGCCTATAATCAGTAGCATAATCTTTATCCTCTCAACTCTATTTACAATCATGCTACTCCATCAACCTTTGCAGCCATCTCTTCCTCACTTTGGCATGATCGTCTGGGTCATCCGGGTGCTCCTATTTTCAATGCTCTTAGGGCCAATAAAAGCATTATTGTACTCGAAACTTTACTTCTAGTATTTGTCGTTCTTGTGTGTTCGGAAAACATATTTAGTTACCTTTTGTATCTTTTAGTTCCAGTCCGTCTTTACCTTTTGATATAATTCATAGTGATATTTGGACCTCTCCTATTCTGAGTTCTGCAGGGCATAGATATTACGTGTTATTATTGGATGATTTTTTGAATTATTTATGGACTTTTCCTTTGGGTCAAAAGTCGGAGGTCTATGAAAAATTTTTGAGTTTTAAAGCTCATATTTTTACCCAATTTGAACGTAATATTAAAACTATGCAATGTGATAATGGGAGGGAATTGGATAATGGACCATTTTTGAATTTCTGTAAGAAGAATGGAATGTCTTTTCGTCTCTCTTGTCCTCACACCTCTCCTCAAAATGGGAACGCCGAAAGGAAAATTCGATCTATCAATAACATCACTCGTACTCTGCTTTCTCATGCATCCCTTCCTCCTTCTTTTTGGTATCATGCATTACAAATGGAGACATACCTTCTTAATATTCTTCTGAGCAAACTTTTGGGTAATATTTCTCCCCTTCGAATACTATATCAACGGGTTCCTACATATTCTCATCTTCGGGTATTTGGGTGTCTATGTTATCCTCTTATTCCTTCCACCAAAATCAATAAATTACAAGCTCGGTCGACTCCTTGTGTTTTTTTGGGTTTTCCACCTAATCATCGTGGCTATAAATGTTATGATTTATCATCCTGACAAATCATCATTTGTCGTCATGTCCGTTTTGATGAGAATGTGTTTCCCTTTGCGTCATTACATACCCCATCATCATATACATATGATTATTTGGATAATGGTCTATCTCCTTATGTGCAAAATCATCTTCAAGAGTCTGCTACTCCTCTTTCCCATACGCCAGCCCAGGCCTACACACCTGCCCAACGGATCCAGACCCGGTTTCACCTGGCCCAGCAGACCCACACTTCCCAATTATTAACCAAGCAGCTCCTACTCCCACTATTCCTCTTCCTAAGCCCACTATAATCACTAGAAGTCAGCATGGTATTTTTAAACCTAATCCAAAATACCAAGCTTTACATGCCACGTTTTCAAGGTCTCATTTGCCTCGTAATCCGGTGGCAGCTCTTCGTGACCAGAATTGGAAAATGGCCATGGATGAATATAATGCTCTTATTACAAATAAGACATGGGAATTGGTGCCCCGTCCACCTGATGTTAATGTTATTCGGTTTATGTGGATTTTTACTCATAAAGTTAATTCTAACGGTGATTTTGAGAGGCATAAAGCCCGTCTTGTATGTGATGGAAAAACTCAACAGGTTGGCACTGATTGTGGTGACACTTTTAGTCCGGTTGTGAAGCCAGCAACTATTCATACTGTTCTTAGCATTTCTCTATCTAAGGCATGGCCAATTCATCAGTTGGATGTCAAAAATGTCTTCCTTCATGGTGAGCTTCAGGAGACAGTTTATATGCATCAACCATTGGGATACAGGGATCGTACCCATCCGGATTATGTGTGCCTATTGTGTAAGTCACTGTATGGATTTAAGCAAGCTCCCCGGGCTTGGTATAAGCATTTTGTTGATTTTGTTACATCTGTTGATTTCACTAATAGTAGATGTGACTACTCTTTGTTCATTTACAGCAAGGGGTCAGATATGGCTTACATTTTATTATATGTTGATGATATCATTCTTACTGCTTCTCCCCATCCTCTCCGGTGCTCCATTATGGATCTTCTTAGTTCTGAATTTGCTATGAAAGATCTTGGTCCATTGAATTATTTTTTGGGTATTGCGGTGACTCGACATAAGGGTGGTATGTTTCTTTCACAGCGCAAATATGCCGAAGAAATAATTGAGCGTGCAGGAATGTCATCATGTAACCCGTCTGCTACTCCGGTTAACACTAAGCCTAAGGTTAGTGCTACTTCTAGCATGGCTTTTGATGATCCTACTCTGTATCGGAGTCTTGCAGGGGCTCTACAATATCTCACTTTCACCAGGCCAGATATTTCTTATGCCGTCCAACAAGTTTGCCTCCATATGCATGATCCGAAGGTTGATCATATGTCTGCTCTCAAACGGATTATTCGATATGTTCAGGGTACTTTGGATCATGGTCTTCATTTGTACCCATCTTTTTTTTCTACTCTAGTATCTTACACTGATGCAGATTGGGGTGGGTGCCCTAATACGAGGAGATCTGCATCCGGGTATTGTGTGTTTCTGGAAGATAACTTGGTCTCATGGTCTTCTAAACGTCAACCCACATTGTCTCATTCTAGTGCCAGGCCCAATATCGTAGGGTGGCAAACGTGGTTTTCGAATCATGTTGGCTCCGGAATCTTCTCTTAGAGTTACATTGTCCGATTAAGAAGGCCACTTTAGTATATTGTGACAATGTAAGTGCTATTTATTTATCGGGTAATCCAATTCAACATCAACGTACAAATCATATCGAAATGGATATCCATTTTTTCGAGAGAAAGTTGCATGCGGACAAGTTCGTGTTCTTCATGTGTCGTCCCGTTATCAAATTGCAGATATTTTTACTAAAGGTCTACCGCAAGTATTGTTTGAAGATTTTCGTGATAGTCTCAACATCTCTAAACCTCTCGTTTCGACTGTGGGGTGTGTTAAATATAGTGTATATTCTGTATATTGTTAGCCTCCTATTCTCTAGCCTATAATCAGTCATTGTATATTGTTAGCTTCCTATTCTCTAGCTTAGAATCATGCTACTGATTGGTGCCTATTCTCTAGCCTATAATCAGTCATTGTATATTGTTAGCTTCCTATTCTCTAGCCTAGAATCATGCTACTGATTGGTGTATATATTCCTACGATTGATAATGAGAAAGGGGGTGGAAGATATTTTTTCAATGATCTCTGAATTGAAGTTCTGGCTGTGATTTGTACTACGATTTTGAGCCACTTTGAGTCCGAATCTCGTGATGCTTATGACGAAAGAAAATGTCCATCTCGAAGTCTTCTTTCTAACAAGGCCAATGGCGAATCTTTTTAACTTTGGATGTGAAAGTTATGTCCTCTAAATTGAACAACTGTCAATTAAGCTCAAAACAAGCCTTCGGTTCCAAAATCACCCGACTCGTGTGAAATCCCTGAAACATATAAAACACGCATTTATCACTTTAAAATAAGATAAATATAGTCCATTAACTACTAATAACATATATATACTAATCATGCCTAAATGTACACTCATCAGATATCCTCCAAGACTCCCACTGGTTGTACAATAGACCGATCTGTTAGGTGTATGACAATACCAATTTGCTGCTGAGGACCCGCCTTCAATGTCTCATATATGAAAAGAGGCATGACATTGATTGAGGCACCTAAATCTCACATTGCTTGTTGGATATCGACTTCTCCTATAGTGCAAGGTACAGTAAACAATATTGGATCCTCGCACTTGGTGGGCAACTTCTTTTGTAGAATAACAGAGGCATTTTCTCCTACAGTAATCTTTTCATCGCCTTTAAGTCAACTTTTGTTGGTACAAAAGTCCTTGAGAAGCTTAGCATATCTAGGCATGTGTGCTAAAGCGTCCAAAAGTGGGATGTTTATTGCCACTTTTCTCAAGATTTCCAGAATATCTTTCTCTTCACCTACCTTTTTGTTTCGTAAGAAATGTTGAGGAAATGGTGGCAGGATCTTGATAGGAGGTTGTGCTTGTTTGTCCAAGGTGTCTGTCTTTGGAGAAGCTGGATGAATTTTGAGTTTTTGATCGACTTCCTGGACTTTTGTGGAACCTCACTTGGTAATGATTTCTTGTGGGGTTCCTCAAGCTCTTTCCCATTCCTTAGGGTAATTGCATTAGTAGTTACATTTGACCCATTGGGGTTGGGATGTGGTTTAGCAGGCAGTTTTCCTTTCTCATCCATATGGTTTACCTGACAAGCAACTTGGCCCATTTGAACCTATAGATTGCGTACAATAGCATTAATATCAGATTTGTACTGTGTCATCTCATTAGAATTAGTGTTAACTTTGGTGATGAGTTTCCTCATCATCTCTTCTAATGATCCAAAATTTGAGCCTGTTGGGGCTGGGGAGGAGCTGCCCTAAGGTCATACTGAAGGAAGTTCTGATTCCTAGGTCCATAGCTGAAATTTAGGTGGTTTTTAGTGGCCTGATTATAAATGTTGTCAAATGGATTACCAAATTGATTTCTAGGAGGTCGTTGAAATCCACCACCCATAGCATTTGCTTGTTCATCATCAAACAAGGTAGGACAAGAATCAGTGGAATGATCACTGGCGGAACAAAATACGCAAGACTTGGCGGGAGGAGCTTTCCCTGAGATTAAGAATCGCTCCATTAGATCGGTAAGTTTATCAAGTTTTTTATCAGTGTTGCTTGACCCACTTCCCATGAAGAGGTGACGAGAAGGCTCTTCGTCATCTTCGTCAACGTACTGACGAGACTGACTGGCCTTAGACTCAAATAACTTAAATATCTTTTGAGTTGATTTCTTTTTATAAGCACCGCCACATGCATTGTCAACCATACGTTTCTCGAAGGACCTAAGGCCTGTGTAGAGGAAACGAATGAGTGACGTGTTGCTTTGACCATAGTGCGGACATTGTGTAGTTAGTCATTTAAATCTCACCCAATAGTCGTTAAAGCTTTCTCCCTTCTTCATCTTAATGCTGCAAATCTCAGCAATGAGTTGAGAAGACCGGAACTCAGGAAAGTATTCTTGTAATAATGCTGAAATTAATTCATTCCAGCTCGTGATGGATCTTGGTGGGAGATAGAATAGCCACTCCTGTGCTCTGTCTCTGAAATAGAATAGAAGAGCCAACAATTTAACATCATCTTCATCAGCTCAAGGTGGCTTCATCATAGTGCACTTGGAGTGGAAATCCTCTATGAATGTGATTGGATCCTCTCGATCCAAACCACGGAAAGAAGGTAGGAGGTTAAGAAACCCAGACTTCAATTCGAAGTCTCCCCTACGGGCAGGATATGATATGCAATGTGGTTGGTGGGATAAAAGAGTTTGTATCTCATCATTCTCCATTTCTATGGTGACTAGAGGATTAACTTGTTCCCTATCAGCTGGAGGATTGACCACATGAGGTGCTTGTGGTTGGAATTAGGGAATTATTGGTCCCCGTGGAGCTACATGAACCCTATTACCTTGATTAGCTCCCTGATTATGATTATTCCCCTCATCTTGGGGAGGATTATCACCGTTAAGATCCATTTCTAGAGAACGCCCTGCGCTAGATGAAGATTGGGAAACTTGCTTCCTTTGACGCACTTTCTTGGCGTTCTTGCAACAAGTTTTCTCGATCTCCATATCAAAAGGTATGAGAGATCCGGTGGACTTAGATCGAGAAAGACTTTCACGCATATAAGAAAGAAAGTAAAAGAAAAGAAAAACCTAAGCCAAAATAGGACTTAAGTCTCTGGCAACGGCACCAAAATTTGACGCGCGCCGAACGCATCAAAGAAATTTACTTGACCAGAAATTGAACTGTAGTTGTGGCAAGTTCGGGGTTGAACCACAAAGACTGGGTAGTTCAGCTTAGGTTTCAATAGCGGGTAAAGAAGAACGGAGTTATATCATGAAAATGTGGATTAAACTAATTCAAATTATAAAAAATGCAATGAGAACAATTTATAGACCTTCAACTTCACAGGTTCATTTAAATAACTGGGAGTTTAACTCATTAATCATTGGTTCATAAAAAATATATGAAAACCTTACCTTTAACCCAGTGTAGCTATAGACCCGGTAACGCGTGCGGGTCCTCGTTCTTCCAAATCTCGATAGCCAAGGTACGACCATTAACTATTTCCCTGACCAAACGCACAACCTGATCGCTAATGCTCCAGATTTAATGTCTTGGTTGCATTAACTTGGTCTGTGAAGGCACTACACCTAGGCAACTGGATCGCTAATGCTCCCGATTTAACCTAGATTCCTATGGCACTTGACCGGATGGTCAGTTGTCACTAATTCGAGTCTCCCAATTTCATAGTAGTAAGTTTTTTAAAATCCTTTTTGAAATCATAATCGAAATCATAATCAAATTTGAAATCATAATACTTACAGGAGAAGATAATGAAAAACTTGATTCACAAGCACATGGCTCCGATACCAATTGATATCATGTAGATCTAACCATGTTTATGAAAATAGAACCAAACGAAATAAATCTATGGTAAGAAATCATAAATAAATAAATAAACAGAACCTCATATGAGTCTCCCAATCAATGACGAACCCGTTCCACTTCCAGTCTAGAATATGGAGATTAGTCGGACATGGTGAAACTTGAAAACCAAAGTTCTATATTCTCCTCTTAAAACCAAAGATTCCCTTTCTCAAAAACCCTAGTTCCTATTTATATCCCTACCCCCAAAAATGGATTACAATCAAATAAATCGAATAAAACAGAAAAATCATAATTTTCGGGGTCACTGTGGAAGACGTCGTGAAGGTGCCATGGTGAGAAATGAGGGTGGCGGTGTGTTGGCGGCGTATTCTCGCAATATAGATCTGACGGCATCTCGGCGACGAGTTAGCGACGAGTTAGCGGCATATTAACGGCTGATTCTCGTGAAGTCACTAGTCCACTCGTATGTGATAGACGTCGTGGGTATTCCTTAAGGACGACGTCTCGGTGGCGACTTTCACAATCCTCTCTGGTTCACTCGTAAGCAGGTGGCGCCGTGGGTATGTTCTTCTTGGCGGTGTGCTGGCGACGTGAATCCTGCACAATGAACTTGACTGCATTATCTTGCAATTTCAAGCCACTTTGAGTTCGAGTCTCATGAAGCTCACAAAAGATGAAATGTTCGTCTCGAAGTCTTCTTTCCAGTATGATAAACGGTGAGTCTTTCCGGCTTGTGACGCAAAAGTTATGTGTCATAGTCCTAACACCACTCGAATGTTTCCCACTTGCATATTTTTGGCCTTTCCACACTTGTTTCTCTCCCATTTCACATTCCAGGAAGCACCAGTTAGACATATAAACGAGCATTTGTAACAATAAATTGCGAGAATACAAGTTCCAAACATGTAATATACAATGCTATATGATGCATGATTATACACTTATCACCAATGCAGAAAAATATCAATTATAAACAAAATGATTAGCCAAAAAGGTAAAACCTCGGGAGATAGTGATTTGATTTCCACTGAAATCAAAAAAAAAAGAAATGATTAATTAATTTCAAAACATCAAATGTCCAATATCCACACCAAAAATAAAGGCTCAAAGAGCTACCAGACGCTTCTAACACCATCCTCCATGCTTTCCCGATCCATCAACACCAACAACTCTTTCCAAAATCCTTGTGATGCAAAAGGTTCTCTAATAATTTGGGCGGGAAGTCAAACAAACATGAGAGAAATAAAACTATTTTTAGGAGATTTAATATCCAGATATTGGAAATATATAAATTTTAAGATTTTTTAAGTGTAAATTTTGGTATTTATTTTTTTGGGTTAAGGATTTTCATATTTTTGTAACAAAATTAAACAAGTTGACTTAGGGGTATTTTTAACCCTTAATTGTCAACGTCATGCTACATCATTGCCACGTTGACAAAGTTGCAAGAAAATGGCCAAAAAAAAGCTTGAGTGACCACCGTTGCAAGATTATTAAAAAGTTTGTGATTTTTGTGTTACAAAAGTAACTTTTGTGATCAAAATGTTATAATTCATAAAGTTCAGCAGTCAGAGAAATTAACCCGATATACACACACAAAGCTAGCCCATTATATTTATTTAATATATGAATTTAATTTCTTTTTTAGTAACTATGGGTATCCATACGCTGTCTGACTAGTTCCACAGGCCTGAGATTGCGAAAAGTGACTACCAGTGACTCGACGTTTGGCTATCATGGGGAATCAAAACTGAGGTCGAGCGCCTAACCCTCACAACCCCTTCTTTGCCATTACCATTAGGTCACACCCATGTATTCGGATTTATATGAATTCAAATTTCACATAACACACTTGCCCATGACTCGATCCATGTAACTAAGGTCTTCGTTTCGTTAGGGGAGTCATCTCCTCATGAGTTAGTTGACACAATCACTCCTTATTAATTACCTTTTTACTACCCACATGGGCCACATCTATCTCTCTTGTTTGAAGGGTATTTTATGTCAATTCAAATTTTTATTGTTTAAAAATTTGTAACTTCCCTCTGAAAACATAAAATATGATATTTTATTGTCGGTTAAAAACAAGTAGTTAACACCGCTCACACAGTAAATAAGAAAAAAATGAATCAGGCCTAAATCAGGCCTAATATAAATTCTCTAGCTAGTTGTTGTTGAAGGCACGTCTTCGCTCTCGATTTGTGTTCTTCGCGGGATTGTTTTTGTGTTCTTCGCGGGGTTTTGTGTTCTTCGCGGGATAAAGAGGAAAGAAAGGATGTGGTTCACATTTTGTTGAAGCGAGAGGGTAAAGTGGTAATTTCATATGGCTTCGACTAATACCCACGTTTATCACCAAACAAAGAGGCTGGGATAAAAAGATAATAACGATGTACCTATTTTATCTCCAAACCGAACGAACTATTAGAGATGTACTCATTGTCTGTTGTTGCTCTAACGCAAGAACACTTCGATGTAACTTAATTTGCACAAATATAAGATCAACCAATAATTGATTCTTCTAAGGCAAATGTTAAAGTTAGTAAAATTACATATTTAATGTAACACCTATATATATATATATATATATATATATAAATGGCACGATACCATCAAAATAAGTATGGGCACATCTCGAAAACATTTCAGTATTCGGTATCACTGGTGACGCACTTTCTTACACGTTTTGAAAGTTTATTGGAACACGTGGCACAATGACGTCCAGTTAAATTTCTCAGGTCCTACCCAAAACTTACGCGTGCATCCTTCACACCGTTAAACCCGTGATTCGAGAAAATCCAATGCACAAAATAGGTTTGTATGCCTCGATATCTACATATACGTTAATCTTCGTTGGGCCCTACATTGCAAAAGTAGTAAAAAATTATATAAATCTGATCACATTTCGATATTAGAAACTTCTTTTCATGCTAAATTTTCGAATTTACAAAATAGAGAATGCAACTGAAACTGTTAAGAGGAAGTAATTTAAGAAATTTGTTTTGAAGCTAAACTTTTGAATAAATCGTAAGTTCAATCGAGTTCTTATTTATAAGAAAAAATTTACAACAAGGTGATCACCATTATTAGTCACTAGTGGATGATGATGAGTCTACTTTAACAAAGTAGATTCTTTACAGATAAGGACTTGATACAAAGACTGACAAACAGATAAGGACTTGGCATAAAGATAAAGACTTTTTTTTCGTACTATAATTTACAAAAAAATAAAAATATTAACTACCAAAAATAAAAATAGTGACTACTTTTGTCACATTATTGATTGTATTATTGGATTTCTTTGGATGACTTGATTTGCTTTATTTGTGATAAAGGTTATTCAAAAGATCGTTGTCAATCGTGATTATATGATAAGAACAAAAGTTTTATTCCTTTCCTTGAACGAAGTTGAAAGGAAGTTGCAACGATAATCAGTAGTTCTATTTCTTTCCTTAGAACGAAGTTGAAATGTTGCGGGTCATTATCAATCATGGTGTCAGTGATATTTTTTTTGTTTCTTATCTAATATTTAATTGTTAATTTTTTGGTTATAAGGGTTTTTGAGATGTAAAGTATTTAGGGTGTCACATCTATACCCTTAGATTAGTCTCAAATCCACTTGTTTAATTAACAAGTAAAATAGTTTAATTTCAATAGCTAGTACAGTGTAGCCATGTAATTAGCCTATCTATAAAATGTAGACATATTCCATTCCACTCTCCACACCATCATCCAATTTTTCAAACCACTAGCTCGTTTTCTCAAAAAAAAAAAAAAAAAATAAAAGCCCACTAGCTCGTTAATCCGCAATGGATACATTTCTTCTTTTGTCATGTCTTCTCATATGCTTCCTCATTACACCAACATTTTCACTACAATCCATACCCTTCGAGGAGCTTAGGCTCAGCGCACATCCAGAATTCAAAACCGTTCGCGATCATGGTATCAGAGCTTCTTCTACTTCTACTTCTTCTTCAGTCACAAAATTTAGAACATATTACTACAAACAAACACTCGACCACTTCAACTATAGGCCCGATAGCTTCATCACCTTCAATCAAAGGTACGTTATTGACTTTCAGTACTGGGGAGGCGCCAAAACCGATGCCCCCATTTTCGTTAACCTAGGCGAAGAGGTCCCTCTCGAACTTGACATGAAGGCCATTGGTTTCCTTCATGAACACGCTCCAAAACTCAAAGCTCTTATAGTGTTCATTGAGGTATATATATATATACACGCACTTATTGCTCCTATATATAGTTTTATTTATTTATTTATTTATTTTTGTGAGAAAAACATGCTCCTATATAGTAATTACAATTATGAGTGTATGTATTAGTGTAGGTGCTGATCCCTAGCTAATATTGCATTAATGTGTGTGCTATATATATGTTTAATTAAGCACCGTTATTACGGGCAATCAGTGCCTTTTGCGTCTAGACAAGAAGCTTTCAGAAATGCAAGCCAGCTTGGCTACTTCACTTCGACACAAGCGTTGGCTGACTACGCAGAAGTGATTTTGCATGTTAAGAAAATGTTAATGGCAGAACGTAGCCCGGTAGTTGTATTTGGAGCTTCCTATGGTGGGAGTAAGTGCCTAACTAATTAACTATCCTTAATTATTTATAAAGTTTATTTAATTTATTTTTATAGGAACAAGATTTTATTTATTAGTAACAATGTGGTGAAAAACAATAATGTGTTTTCCTAAATAAAGTCGAAAAAAAACCTTCTTGTGTATAGTAAGAGAAAAAACACGTCCTTCGTATACTGAATAGAAAGCCACTCTAAAATCAAATAATTAATTAACTCATTATTAGATCAAACTAATTCACTCCGTTGCATGTACACTAACATTATTTGATTGATGCTATTAATTAATATATTTCAGTGCTTGCTTCGTGGTTTCGATTGAAATACCCTCATGTGGCCATGGGAGCATTGGCATCGTCTGCTCCAATTTTATACTTTGATGATCTTGTACCGGCCGACGGCGGGTACTATGCTGTAGTCTCCAGCGATTTCAAAGTAACAGATTAATTAATAATTAATCTAATTTTCTCTTTTTCATTAAGTTAAACTCGACTAATTTTCCGAGAGTAACCAACAAATTAAATTGCAGGCTGTGAGCCAAAGTTGCCACGACACAATAGCCCAATCGTGGTTGGAAATAGCTAAAATTGCTGAGAAACCAAACGGGCTCCAACTGCTCAGTCGCCTGTTCAACACTTGCTCGTAATTTACGGAACTCATTTGTTTTGCTTTCTACTCCATAATTAACTAGTAATCTTGTTTAGATTTGTTTTATCGTTGATTAAGTTAATTAAGTACTTATTGTACAGGCCCTTCAAGTCAGCGACGATCCTGGAGACTTACTTGGTATTGATGTACAGGAGTTCTGCACAGTACAACAGAGCTCCGGTTTATCAAGTGAGCCGGATTTGTGAGGCAATTGATGGCGCACCCAAGGGCACTTCCGTCCTTAAGAAAGTGTACGCAGTAGTTGTTGCTTATAACAGAGGATCGAATGTATCCTGCCATAATATTGGCGGGTACCGTCCTCCTATTGAAACCGCTGTGGGTTGGGCTTGGCAGGTACATTAATTTAGGAACAAATATTACAATATAGAGTTTTTTTTTTTTTTTTTTCAGAATGTGCTACAATATTAATTTAGACTATATGGTGGGGAGTTTTACATTATTTAACTATTTTTTAGGGCATCATTTAACTATTTAAGAAAGGAATAAATGTCTTAGTCATTATTCATAGAAGTAAGAAAAAAAGATAATTATTTTTAGAGTCGCGCTAAAGGCACTCCACAATTTTGGGCACCCCGCCATTTTTAATTAAAACTAGTTTTATAATCAATTGACAAAAATGCCTTCATCCAACTCAACAATTCACATGTCCATTTAAATGCCCTCTCAGGGCACCCCACTTTTGAAAACTCGATTTTTGTACGAACTCAAGTTGATCCGTCGCAGGCCAGATATCGCGTTTGTTGATCAAAGAGTGCGCACTAG
The DNA here is from genome assembly GCA_039657345.1 of Stephania japonica. Lineage (NCBI taxonomy): Eukaryota > Viridiplantae > Streptophyta > Magnoliopsida > Ranunculales > Menispermaceae > Stephania > Stephania japonica. Next base: position 41,643,408 of record CM077560.1, on the reverse strand, counting down.
CCCTTGTCAATCGCGTTTGTCGATCCATCGCCGCCCGAAGATTTAACAAGTTTTAAGTGTTTTTATAGTCTAATGGTTGAAGAAAATGAGTGGGAGATGGACATCGCACGCGACAAGTTAATTTTTTTAGTTTTTGTGGGTTTTTTTTTTTATTTTTGAAGGTGAACCACATACGCAAATTTATCGGTCACACAGGACCGAGGCATGTTGAAGTGTCTCGGTACCCTATAACCGATAACTAACAAAAAATGTCGGTTATTACCAACCGAGTTTAATCCCAAACATAACTTTTTATTACACTTTGGTTGGAAGCAACTGAGACATAGCTTAATGTTTCGGTAACAGGTTATTGAGGTCAAAACCAGTAGTCTCGGTGATACACAGCCACGTGGTCTAAAGGTCATTCTCGCTTAGGTGTCGGTTGATATTAATCGACACTTACACAATGGTATCGACAATAGACGCCCGAGACCAAAAGATAGATCACGGCCCTGTGTGACCGAACACTACAGGATTAAAGTTAAACACATCGTCCAACCATAAATACAACAAATCTACCTTAATCAAGCAAGAAAATGAGGGCATTTGGTATATTGAGGCCTTGATGTTATGATGGAAGGGAGAAATGAAGGGTTTCATTCGATTTGGTGGTGGGGTGGTCGCATTTCAAATGAAAGGACATTTTGGTAAAAGTACCAGGGTGCCATAATCCGCGGGGTGCCTTGAGAGAATTGTGGGGTGCCCTTAGCGCGACTCTTTTTTTATTGGACCTTGAACTCATCTCATTTTTCTATTGAGCCTAGCTCGATCGGTTTCGTGCTAAAAAATTTATCTTTTTGTTAATCTTACTTCATTAAGATTATAAATATTGTTGCAAAAGTATTTTTAGTGAACTGGATGAGGCATCAAGTGTTAAAAATGTACGATTGAAGGACGACAAAAGTTGATTAATAAAAAATTAATAAATAATTTCACATCAGCAAGTGAGTGTGACTTTTAAGAAAATAGATTATCCATTTGGCCCTTAAGCTTATTAATTTTACTTAATTTCTTTTAGTTCGACAATTTTTCTTGATCGAGTCCATACTGATTAATCATAGTGTTTTTTTCCTATGCCTGTGTGTGAATTTTTTATTTGATAATTGTAGATATTTATTTTTCTTTAGCCCTTTCATAGTTAAACTTGTCTTTTTTTTGTAGGAAAAACTTGTTCATTTTTATGAGAGTTAAGTCAGACACTTAATCTCAAAAAAATAAAATAAAATTGACATATTTAGAGTTGGATAATAAGACTCGATTTCATGACTTATTGGTTAGCACATCTAAATAACTTTACCACCACATCAATTTAATTGGAAGTAATGTGTTTTTATTTATTCTCTTATTAAACTCCTTATGTGTGCAAAATGTAATATTGTGGGCTTAAAAAAAAGGTATATTGTAATTATATGATTTAAGTAAATTATTCTTTTTCCTACTAAAAAAAAAATCTTTTAATACGAAGTCAATGCTTAATACACGCAGAGGTGTAGCGACATGGTGATGCCAATTGGACGTGGACGTAATGCCACGATGTTTCCTTATTCACCGTTCGATCTTCAAGACTTCATGAACACCTGTTATAGCCAATATGGTGTATACCCAAGGCCCCATTGGATCGTTACCGAGTTCGGTGGACATGTAATTACATTTTTGCCCTTACTCTTGCCACATTTTTTATTTTTTATTTTTGGTTGTTTAGAGTCTTTAGACCACTTGGTACCAGACTTAATTGACAAGTCGGCTCATTAAGAGGTACAACTCTCTCAGCAGTAGTTTCTACGTTTGTGAAGTCTCAAACTTGAGATGTCCTCTTTAAGTCGTTGGAGTGTTGAATCACTCTAATATATCATCCGTTGTTCTTGCCACATTTCTCTAATCCTCACTGTTTACCTATTTATTTTTAAGTCAATAAATTGCTGATTTTATTGGAAAATGCAGGACATAGATTTGGTACTCAAGAAATTCGGTAGCAACATTATATTCTCCAATGGACTCAAAGATCCTTGGAGCAGTGGGGGGTAATTTTGTAACTTTGATATGAATAATCATTATTTTTTGAGGAAATATATAATAATTCTTAATTATACTCTCAAATTAATTAACATAAAACAGTAATTGTATACATATTTATTTCTCTATATGGTGTAGTTTTATTTTGTGTTGTATCAATTTTTAATTATTGGTTTTTTTTTTCGTATCGCAGAGTATTACATAACATTTCAGATAGCATAGTTGCGGTTACCACAACTGAAGGTACATGTGCATTTCTGTTTTTTTTTTTTTATTATTATTATTATTTTTTTCAATCTTTCCTTCATTCAATTCACTATTCAGACCTAGAAAAGGACAACTATATTCGTTTGTGCATGTCTTTCAGACTATCACCATAAATTATAATGCATGAGTATATCATGCAGGAGACTTAATGTAGTAATTAATCAATCGCTAATCACCTTGGTAATTAACTAGTTTAATTTGATTAGGAACATGTTCATTTATATACATAAAATGTTATGGCTAATCATGCTTAATTAATTGTAATTACGGTAATTGACTACTGTGGGGATTATTGAGCAGGGTCACATTGTTTGGACGTACTATATTCATCACCCGATGATCCTATATGGGTGATCAAGCAGCGAGCGACTGAGATTGAAATCATCAAGGGCTGGATTCGGGAATACAATTTAATGCACGAAATTAATTAAGTCTTTTATTTTGTTTTGTTTTGTTTTGGTCTTGTATGATGTAATGTTTGAAGGATAAAACTAAATGATATGAACTACATATATGTAAGTTTGTTATTTTTTTCTTTTTTGGCATACCCCGGTTTTTACTATATGGGCTTCAATTTTGAATTTTTACTTCATGTACCCCACTTTTTACTTAGTTTAACTCACTTTTATTTTTAAAATTTTAAAAATACCCTTGCTCACCCCATTACCCATACTCCACTTTTGAAAAAGTGTTGCCCGCGAGTTTTGGACAAACCAAGCCAATACCTCTAAAGAGATTTCGAACACATAAGGCTAATACCTTTATAGATGTCTCGCTCGACTCCAATCGAAAATGCGAAGATAACTCGGTCTCAGTGATGACAAAGGGATCCAACTGAAGCCTCTTTAGAGTTTCAACCCTGTGTGTCCGAAACCTCGTCAGAGGTGTCGACGCTATATGCCCGACACAGGTTTCTGCGATAACTCGGTCTCGATGACAACTTCTTTAGAGGTTTCAACCCCGTGTATCCGAAACCTCGTAGGTGTCCAAACACTCTTCGGGTTTCGACTAGTCCGAATGAAAAACAAAACTTCAAAACTCCCTAAAAATATTAAAAAATGGTCAAAAAAATTTTGAGGTTTGCTCGGAATCGCTTAATATAGAAGGATAGTTGGGTAATTTTACAAAATTGAGGTTCTTTTAGTAAAAATTAGGATCCTTTTAGCGCCGCTTTTTTTTTTTGTCAAATGTAAGTTTGTTATTTACATCAATAAGAGAAGTTTTTTTCTTTTGAAAAGTAAAGATAAAACTATATATTGGTAAAAAAAAAAAAGATAAAACTATATAATACTAATACACAAGAAAATTTACAAAATTACAACATATACACTTAGTTGGTATTTTCAAAGTTACCACATACCAACCCCAGACGGGTTAGCCCTTATGCCCAAGACTTAATCGAGATTTACACGTGGACACTAATTATGATTTGCTAATTCTAGTGATTATGGCGCAATCACGATTTAGTTAATTCAGAAGGTCACAAATAAACACCCCTAAGTATATATGATGTATTTATATTTACACGTTAAAATTTATAAAACTTTTACTTCAAATTTTTTTATTAAACTTTAAATTAATATAAAAAAAATATTATTTATGATAAAAAATAATGTTTAATGATTGATTTTTTTTTATATCTACGTTTAATGATTGATTAAGCACTATAAAATAAAAAAATTATTATATTTACAAATTATCACACATTAATTTTCTTATTATGGATATAATTGTTGCATATTAATTAGATATTAGATAACTTTTTAACAATGTTTAGCATAAAAAAAATTTCTGCTAGAAAATGTTGGGCTAGAGAATAGTATCTAATGATAAATAGTGAGCTTCAAATTTCAGTTTATAATAGGGTTCTTCTGAGATATATATTGGTTATGGTACTTGTGACGGCCTCAATTTCACAATATAAAACTAGGCTCCACCCAACCTAAACTTACGTGGACCCTCGAGCCACTCTTGCTGAGTTATGCAAGCCTAGTCAGCCTTCATTACCATTTACCATTTATTAAGCAATTAAAAGTTGAGTTAATCAATTTAGTGAGTTATTCAAAGTAATGCGGAAACCGTAAAACTCAAACTAAATGATAATTCTAAAATCTTAGTCAGGACAACCTAGAGCGTGGAAACCCTACATATGTATATCATCATTAATCAAGTCAAAGGAGAATATCGTTAAGATATACATGCCCATGATATCTCATAACTCAAATCTCAGTGTTTCAAAACATATACATACAATAATTCAAAATAAATCCCTACATCAAACAAGAGGAGAACCGCTCCATATCCTTATATCAAATCTCCTAGTCGTGGAGCCTTCCCCTTGTTGGACTGTGGATCTGCACTCCGTCAAACATAAGAATGATGAGCTCAGGTAAGTAACATCAATCAAGACATATAAACATCATTTCGAAATAAATAAAGTAGTCTAATTCATGCTGATAAAAAGAAAGGTACAAAGAACGCATGAATATATAAAGACTGTAAGTAAATCAATCGAAAAGTGAGGGTCCATAATGCAAATCCGAATAGCAAGTAGTCCCGACCAAAAGGTCGTTGAGTCGCGACAAAAGCTCAGTAGACTCGGGTTTCAGAACGAGAACACAGCCTACCAGCCCTAACCCTTTCGACTATGAGATATCCATAGTTCCCGGATAAGAGCCCCCAATATACACTCAATTGGGAGATATCAACAGTGCTCAGATAAGAGCTCATATCACGTATAAATCAGTAATCATGACTCACTTGCCATTGGACCACTCAATCAATAGAATTCCAAAAGATAGAATGAACAGAGCAATAACATCAAATTAAAGCTCAAGAAACAACTGAAAAATTCATCACCGATTTACTTACCTATATCCAAGCTGATATGCACTCACACGAACTCCGACTCCTCCTACGAATCCCCGTGTGTCCCACCAATGACTATAACCCCTGATAGTTAATTAATTGAAATTTCTCATTACTTTACCTCAAATTTACCCAATTTTTTATATTTTTTTATTGGTGTAATGGGGTCGATTTCTCGGGTATTAGGTCATATTCAAACACATTTGGATACCCAAAGATCCCCAAAATTTTGCAAAAAATTTCTAAAAATTTCACTATGAACAGTGTCATGCCACAGGTGGCGCCGTGGGTCTCAGGACTAGCGGCGTCATATAAAGCGCGAGTTAAGGGTGCCCTCTACCCAAGACATCGTGAGTGGCGCTATGGAGACCAACTCTTCACGACATCACTTAAAGCGTGACCTTTCCCAGAGCCTCTACTTTGGGCGCCATGATCGACGTCGTGGGGCTTTGAGCTCCACGACGTCCCTCGCGACGTCAAACCCTGTACACACATCTAGGGTTTTTCAAAAGCCCAATTCATGTCACCACATTCCGAGCCTATCCAAAACTTATAGGGATGCCAAATACAACTCAAAACCATTGTTAATTTGTCTTAAACACTTAGGCAACCCACGATTTGAAAATCAACCCAAAATTCCTCAAAATTCCATCATTCAAAATTCCAACACCTTAAACACTCATAGCAACACCTTTCATCAATTCATTGATCATTACATCCTCCATAAAACCCAATAAAAAATCGACATCCAAATTTGTGTCCAAAATCAGGCGTCAAAACATAGATGATCGTGTAAGGAGTCAGGATCTCACCTTTAAACACATCATTGGTTAATCTCTCGACTTCAATCCACAATGAAAACCACTGAAACCCCTACACCCCTACACCCACGTTGTGTTTTCGTTGAGATAAGAGAGAGAGAGAAAAATGGAGAGAGAAAAGTTGGTGGAAACAACTTATATACCACCCCTCTCATCAACACTCACATACGTATCTCGAAAGCACATCAAACAATCTCGACACCAACCACCAACCACACACTCAACGATGTGACTCAATAGGTGACTCTATCTCACAACTTAATCGTTTGTGCTCAAAACCTCGCATTCCCGGACCCATGCGCACCACGACTTGCACGTCGTGTGCTCCCGGACGTATCAACATACCAAACATGTTACACAACGTTTATATATTATTTAATTTGTGTTTTATTAGTGTTTTAATGCAATTAGTCCCCTGACGTCTAATTACCCATCAATAGTTCGCCCGAAACCCGTAACTCATATTTTTTCTCGAGTCGAACTCGTTCCCCAACACCAACACTCCTACATAAACGTCCTCACACGTTTGGGACATTGGAATTTACATTTGGGTGATCAAATATAATACAAATACCGAACAAAAATAACATAACTTGACGTCGATTCGAGAATTGACAATTGTCTCATGACAAGTGGCCCACGTACGACCTAAATTGATACGTGAAACAAGTTATATATTAGGGTCGTTACAATACTTTTGATGTGTACTTGCACAAGATCAAGGAGGTCATGAGATCAATCCATCGTTGTCTTGCTTTGTGATATCTTGCTAAACACGATCGGTGTATTTTCTTCAATACCTAGATGCTCAAATTAAATTGATATTTACTCTACATTGTCAAATCTTATTAAATATGTAAAGACCCTCAAATTTAATTGATTACACATGTCGTGTTTTTCAAGACCGTGACCTACCTATTGTGACTTGTCATATTACTTAAGCCCCTGGAGTCGACACTGAGGTATATTTTATTTTTTTTGTGATATTTGTATTATTATTTATACCCGAATGTGAACATTGTATGCCCTAGTGCGTGGTTATTGTTTTATTAATCGCCACAATATCCGTGTGAGATTCGCCTAGGAAAAATGAGAATTTTAGGGTATAATACGGATAATTAAATACTGGAAAATGGTAATTAGTGAATTCTCATAAAATAATAAATAATTAAATAAAATGTGGGAGCGAGGTTATGTCCGGGAACGCACGCGGTGCGAATCGTGAGATGAAACAAGTATGAGAACGTATGTTGTGAGCGAGAATAGGTTAAGTGATGAGGTGTATGCACCTATTGAAGTTAGAAATGTGTATTAGAGTTGTTGGATGGAGTGAAGGTGGGACATAAGATGTGCCTCGAGATCCATGCATGAGGGGAGATGACATGAGCGTAATATATATATATATATATCAACTTTTCTCTCTCCTTAATCCATTTTGGTTTTGATAGAACGAGAGAACGAGAGAGGAATGTGGGTTCGGTGTGTTCACGAGGTTGTTGCGACGTTGGGGGTCGACCAATCACGCGTAAAAATATAGGATCCCTACTCCTCTCGTGTTTGTCGTTAATTTGACGTTAATTTTACGATTTTTGTCATGACGATTTCGGACAAATTTTTTGAGAAATGTCCGAATGAGTTTGAATGATATTTTTTGGTGATTGGTTTGTGTATTTGAAGAATTTAGAACTTTTTGAGATTTTTGAAGAATTTTTGTGTGAATTATGAATCGGGGTGTTTATCGGGGTTTTGACTCAAACCGAAGGTATTTTATGGTAGTCACGAACGTCTCTAAGAGTTTGGGATAGGCTCGAAATGTGGCGACACGAGTCGGGGTTTCAAAAACCCCGGACAATGCATGCACCCACGCCACGAGGGACACAGTGGGCATAAATGCCCACGGCATCCATCGCAGCAGATAAGGCAGTCAGCCAAGAAAAGACGTCGTGGGGATGCCGCCATGAATTGAACACCACGGCGCCTCGACGGCGTGACGTTGTTCACAAGGGAGAAATTGATCAAATTTCAGAAAAATTCGGGGATCTCTCGGGTTTCTAAATGGGTCCGAATACAATCCAAAAATCAACCCAATTACACTAATGAAATAATTATGAAAAATTGGGTAAATTAGAAAGTTTTTAATTGATTTTTAGACTTTGAGAATTCGAGTAGGATAACTTAGAAGCTTCACAAAATCGGAGTTTTGTGATCGATTGAGGTACGTTATTCGTACAATTGTAAGCCAGTTAGAAAATATACATTAATTCATTTTCCATTGTTGCTATTTCTATTTGAATTGAGCTATTGTTGGAAATTCGTTTTTTATTTCTTGGTTGAGTGTCTTGATGAAAGTGTGTTGCGAAGATACTCCTGGGTCCATATTAGCGGGTAAGCGTGAGCACTGCTTGAAAGGGTGTTATCCTACCCTTTAATAGTGGTTACACCCCGAATACTGGATTGTTTGGCCACTGTTGTGATTATAAATTGGGTACTGTTGTACTGCCTATAAATTAGCCACTTATGGGCTTTATTGACTCTTTGGACACTCAAACTTCATTGCTATGCTTGTCAGTCTGTTTATCATGCAATTTGCTATATTTTCTGTCTTTCAATACTACATGATATTTGGACTATTTAATTGATAAATCTTGAATTATTATTTAGTTTCTTCTGGCATTACTTTCATATTTTTCACGCACTCACCGTCTTAGTTTGTGACGGTGGTGCAGATAGAGTTGAAACGAGCAAGGGGAAGGAGTTGATGCAATGTGATATCCTCTGAGAACTCTCGGAGCGATCATTTCCCTTACTCACTGTAGGTTTTGTTCTTTTGACTATGATTACTATATTATATGTTTTGTAAACATTGGGACATGTATCGAGATTGAGAGACTAGAGATATCATGTATGATCGCATTGTTTAGATTGATCACTAGGCATGCATCTATTTATCTATTTCTCAGGGTTTCACATGATAGGTTATCTATTTGTCCTGATTTCCATTTATTAGTTATAGTTGATTATAGTGATTTTCCGTGCGAATTTCCTGATAACTTTATAATCCTATAACTTTCATATTTAAGTAATTACTTAATGATGTATATGAGGATTTGAGGATGACTAGGATGCGTAGACTTCGTGAGTAAGGGCTCGGGGGTCTATGTAGGTCTAGGCCGGGTGGGACCCAGTTTTATGGGGAACTGGGGCCGCACAAAATATGTAATCAATATTCAATAAAAATATCTATAATTAAAAAATTAATGTATATTGATTTATAAATTTTACTAGATTCTCTATTTCATAATATTTAATCAATCATTAATCATTATTTTATGTCATAAACAATATTTAGTAATATATTAATTTAAAATTTTAGTAAGTTTTAACAACGTATTGAATAACAATATGATTAAGTATTGTAAAAGATCATTTTTCTTGTAGAGAGAGCCTTACGAGAGCTTTATAATTGTGACGGCCCAAATTAATTAAATGAGATAACACTCTAATAATTAGGATTAACAAACCATAATTAGGGTCGACGTGTAAATCTTGGGTATAAACTCGGGCACAAGAATCGAGTGTAAATCATTATATTTGCATCATGCTTGTTTATATGGTTGTTTTTCGGAACTTTCATCTAGGACTCCTAGGCTCAACTTTATGAAAACCCTCAATTTCTATAACTACACACAAACACTAGATCATTTTAATTACATGCCGGACAACTATATTATGCTCTGTCAGAGGTACGCGATGGATTTTTAGTACTAGGGCGGAGCTAACATCGGTGCCCCATCATCATTTACCTTAGCGATGAAGCCCCTCTCAATTTCGACATGCCAATAGGTTTTCTTCATCAACTTACTCCAAAGCTAAAAACACTCTGGTGTTCATCGAGGTAGCCATCAAGTAAAATTATGTGTATATGTATAGTAATTTATGTGTAATCCAGTTTGATTTTTATATATTAGATAGAGTGTTTAATTGGGGTGATGTTTGATTTGTTTTTTTATTATTTTCTTGAGAAATGTTTAATGTGTTATATATTTAGTTTATTTGTTTGTTTGTTATTGGCCTAAAAAACATCATTTACTTATGGTGTTAAAGTCTTTTATATGCTCAATTTCTTTTTTATTTATTTTTGGTTTTTTTATATGCTAGATTTCATTGTTCATGTATGTTTTCATTTTCGCTGAAAGTTTAGAATTTTTGTGTGAAATTCATTCAAAGATTTTTTTTAATACTAGTCATTGATGAGTTCACAAAGAGTATTCGAAGAATGCTATTGCTTCTTAATGATGTTCTGTTGTGATGGAGCAAAATTAATTAGGTCTTTGTTGATTAAAAATAAAAAGGTCTTCTGCTGTGATAGAGCCAAATTAGGCCTTTTTAAGGTTTGTTAGAACTTAAAAGATCAATAAATGGATGGAAACTATTATTTGCATTTTTGTGCATAAGCAATGCCTTATAATGATTATTCAAAAAAATGCTTATAATGTGTTTACTTTGTTTGATTGATTAATATAGCATCGGTACTATGGGAAATTGATCCCTTTTGGACCAAAAGAAGAGACTTTCCGAAACTCGAGCATGCCGGGGTACTTCAACTTCGTTCTACTCATCCATTTTGCTGAAGAGTTCCAATACATGATGTTTGACGCAACATGCCATGTTCTCTATAAAACTTAGGCATAGGTCTTGCTGTAAATTATAGCCCATTATCACTTCTAATACACTTCACAAGTTTTCAAATTGAGTTTTGACCATGGTACAAAACTCAATTAAAGAATCATTTGCTTGAATTTTACTACGCAATAAATAAACTCAAACACCTCTGCTAAAATCATCAACAATTGTTAGAAAATAATGAGCACCAGAAGATGAGTGAACATGGTAAGGTCCCCAAAGATCGCAATGAATAAGCGCAAAACAGTCATTGACTTTATTTTCACTAATTGGAAAAGAAGAACTAGTTTGCTTTGCACGACAACATACATCACACACTTCAAGTTTATTACCTTTACTTTTATTCAAAATATCAGGTATAAGGGAAATATATTGACTTGATGGATGATCCATCCATAAATGCCATAAGGTACAAAAGTCCATGCTTGTCACTTGCATTGCCGAATTTAATGTTGTATGCTTGTAATAATAAACTTCATCTCTTAGTTCACCCACTCCAATCAGTCTCATCAAGGTGAGGTCTTGTATCGCACAAAACTTTGCCAATAAATGTTATAGTTGAAACAAACAAGCAAGCACAAACAAGCAAGCACAAACAAGCACAACGGACAGACAGACGTGAGGGGAGCAAGATCAGGAGGAACAAACAAGTACAAGGCAGGAACCGAAACAAAAACAGAGAAACGAGCATTGACAGATCGAAAATAGTGGCTGAGATGCGATATTTAGGACGACGATAACAAGGAAAAATGATGCACACAAAAGATTAAGGCAACAAACAAAGTCAAGGAAGTCGACCAAAAAAAAGAACCAATAGATTATCCATAACCGAATGGAGGCTCTGATACCATGTTGAAATCTTGATAGAATATGATAAGTTTATTCTATTATATTTGATCTATTACATATATCTCTATATATAGAAATGCAATTACATGCAAAAGGAAACATTAAAATAAGATAGTACATAATTATGGGAGTGATTTGTGCACAATGTAATCACGAGAGTGATTTGTGCACATTTCCTAATTGCACAATATTTCTAACAGTTACGAAGCAATTAAGGTCTCAATCAAGTAGCCCAATCGAAATAAGATGACATGATAAATTAGGAACATAAAGAATATTGACAACACCAAACCCAAATTCAACATTACTTTGCCACATTTGGTGGTTGTACTATAATTACCATCGGGAAGACCAATTGGAGAAGCTATTGTGGCAATGATATCACTCAAGTGATCAATGCAACATGTCATGTGATTAAATGCACTACTATCTAAAATCCAATTATTGTAAGTCATAACATTTTCACACTTAACGGATAGTTTCTCACCAGAGATGTTAGGTTCCAATAAGATATCAACTTTTGTACTTGGTCTGCATTCAAGGTAGGTAGGTTCATGGTTTGTTGTTTTATTGCCACCTCCGCCACTCATGATTCCTTTATTGATGGATGTTTTTGAGCTTTAAGAGATTTTAGGAGCTTTGTTTTTGTGAACAAAGAGAAAAAAGAAGTAATTCGATTGTAATGTGTTTACATTGATCTTAGAAATTCTATATATATATGAAAACATACTTTATTTAGCCTAATAGATTTTTAGCCTAGATATATGCAATTATCATATATACATAGATACATAATATTGCCATTGCACAATTTATATGCCTAATAAATTTCTAGCCTAGATATATGCAACTACCATATATACATATATACATATTACCGTTGCACAATTTGTTCATACTAAATATAGATGAATACTTAGATATGGTAATAAGTACTTCAATTGAGAAAAAAAAAATTTTCTTTTGATTTTATATAATACAGTGCTAGCTTCGTTGTTTCGATTGAAGTACCTACCCGCATATAGTGCATGGGGCACTGGCATCATCTGAACCAATTCTGTACTTTGAAGACATTGTGCCTCACCATGGATGCAATGGCATACTATGCCATTGTCTCCAAGGAATTTAGAGTAATTAATTAATTAAACCATTGATTTGATTTTTTAATCAAGAATCAGATCGATCTCTCCTTTTTTTTTTTTTCTTATTTATGATAAATTGTTGATTATCTTGGGCGTTTCAACTTTTTTTCAGTCCCTTTCTAGTCTACTAATTAGATATACTAACTCAATTTAATTTGCAGGTGGTAAGCAAGACTTGCCATGATGCTATTCGGAGTAATTTACCAAATTGCATCCAAACCAAATGGACTATCATATTTAAGTCGGAAGTTCAATTTTTGCTCGTAATTACTTCAACTGATTAATTTTTATAAATTAGTTTAATTTTTAAAGGCTAGTTAAATAATCAAGTTTCTGATAATTATGAACTTTGTTTTTGAAGGCAATTGAACTCATCTTCGGACCTGAAAGTTTACTTGGGCTGCTGGGCATGATGTACGCAGGAACTGCCCAGTTCAATATGGGACCATATTTTCCAGTGAATGTGATTTGTTATGCCATTGATGGTGCGGTATCCAACGGTTCTGATGTTCTAAGCAATGTATATGCAGGAGTTGTTGCATTCAAGGGAAGCAGTTGTCACAACTTGAAAGAGTTTGTTAATCCTAATGTGAAATTGGATGGATGGCAATGGCAGGTGTGCTGTACATAATCAAAACGTGTATTTATTTATTTATTTATTTATTTTTTCAGTGGGAATCGAACTACGATCTTCCGAGATCTTACTTTTTGGTAAGTGATATTTTTACTATCTCATCTAAGAGGCTTTGACATACATAATCAAAACATTAATTTCTAGTACAAGTGAATGTCAATAATTATTTGTTCTAATAAAATTAATATTGTTTTGGGGATCGATCAACAATGCAAAAATGTATGGTTTGATAAATCCAGTGGACTACGGTGCCAATGCCACTATGTTTCAATTCTCAACTTATGACCCTCGCCATGACATTGCTGATTGCCAAAAGTGGTTCGGTGTGATCCCAGGGCCTCATTAGATTGTGACTGAGTTTGGTGGACGAGTAAGTATATATATACAATAAGGCGCCATAAATATATAAAATATTTAATGCATAACATTTTATGAGAGATTCTCATAATATAGGTATATATTTAAGCTCTATAGAAAAACCATATATATATATATTAGTTTTATTACGTACTTCGTACGAATGAGCCCGCTCGCTACGCTCACGAAATTAATTCAATTACAAAACCATATTTTTATAATTCATAAGTATGATTCCGATTATATTAATAAACATACAAATATACATAAATAAAGTTAATTTCAAAATGGCATGTTTTTTTACCAACGACGACAAGTCGAAAAATGAAGAAAAAAAAAGTTGTATATAAAATTAAATCATAGGATATGTAACACATTATTTTTTTTGAAATGTACCTAAGATTGTCTGTGACGACCCTGCCCTGACCTAGGGGTCGGGTCGCCCGGCCCAAACCGTTACTTAGACCCGATACCTGAACCAGGCCCAAATAACGACTTGGCACGCCTAAATAACCTGCGGAATAATCATTCTAAACAATATATATATATATAACAACCGAGTGTGTGATAAATAATCACAACAAAACCATATAACCTGTATATCATACTAATATAAATCATCTTTAATATTAAATATCTTATACAACCTCAAAATAATATTATAAAGGTTCAAAACTACCCATTAACTAGTTCTCAAGCTATAACCCACATACGAGATTTACAAAACGATTAATATTAATAAACTAGCATTGTATGAATCTCACAAATGAAGGCACTTCAAGATAAATCTTTTCCCTTGCCTTTCTTGTCTATCGCGCTTTGGTAGAGAAGACCTGTGGGTTGAGTGGGGTGAGCTAAAGAACCAACGATGCTCAATAAGAGGAAAGACTCGCTCAAACATTAAATATGCAAGTACTACCTAGTACTCATGCAAATTCTACATGACATTCAATCCATACGCATAACACAACATGTAATAACTGAATACATGTAAATCAAAACAAACTTATAAGCATAATCATTTAGTACATAATTCGATCCAATTAAATATATGGTTTATGCTCAGCGTAGTTATGAAAGATGGAATTATATTCTAAGAAGAAATATCTAAATATTATTTCCACATCTAATTTAGATATTCAATAATTTTATATATCAATATTTCAATTCATATTCCAATCACCATACTATACATAAAAGCCTAACAGTTTCACAATACATTTGATAAACCTTCATATATGTCAAGCATAATAATATTCATCACATTTCATTTATAAATTAAAACATGACATATAAATAAAATCACACGAAAGATTTAAATAAAATGCGATAGATATAAATATTAATATAAGCGTTGTTCCATTCAATGCGAACTAGATATTGGTAAGGATCCGGTGACCGAATCATCTATTTTCGTATTGGTACAATAATCGATGGAATCGTAATGGCCGTTACGCCCTCTAGATAATCGCACCAAAACGAAGATAAATTCATCCAAGCGTCACCGCTACACGTCTCAAAGAATCATCAAGTAGCAAAGGATAGAACTCCAAACCCTTACACTCAAATAATTCACCTTATGCATTCAATTAGTCAAGCAAACCCTCGGTGGTTAACTACCACACACTCAGGGTGTCTTTGGCCCTCGGTGGTTAACTACCACACACTCTGGGACACTAGAATAACATAACGAGGCAAGACAATGTATTCACAATTCCATAGATAATAGAGATCCAAACCAATATCACGACGCAACCCATTCCCAAGTCTTTAAATTCAAAACATGCATTCCTAATTATCTAATAATCAAGCCATATTTAATGCATGAGCGAAGCTCCCACTTACCTGGACCGTCGCGACGCCTATACAGACTCCTCGTACGTTTGGGGTCCCACGTGAACCGCCTCGCGAATCTAAACAATTTATATAATACTACATAAGCATTTTACTCATTTAAAGTTGAGTATTTTAATTTTAATTCATATTTAGAAACCCAAATGGTGTGGGTCCCACGTGATGTGTCATTTAAGGCTTTGTCGAGGTTGTCGACGCTGATCGTAAATTTTCCTATTTTATTTTATTTTATTATTTTTTTTTTTTCCATTTATTTTGGACGGGGACCAATTTGGTCCCTGTTTGGTTGACCGAGGGGCATTCCAGGCCCCGGTCCAGCCGAAAGTCACACCCTCCCCAGGGGCCGGGGCGCCCCTGGAAATGGTCCAGGGGCTGTCGCCCCTGGGTCCGAGACGCGAGGCGACGCCCACGGCGTCTCGGCTCCACGGGTTGGGGGTTTCCCCCACCCCACCCCGACCCTCGGATCGAGATCAGGGTGGTCCCAGTGCTCGCCGACATCTTGGGGACCCCACCACCGGCCGGTGAGCCGCGGTGGCGGTGGTGGTGGCGGTGATGGAGGAAGTGGGGTGGTTTTGCCACCCCTTCCTCCTCCCATAATGGGGTGGCTAACGCCACCCCCTCCATAACCGGCGCGTGCGTCGGCTGGCGCAACGCGCCGCTATCTTCTCCGGCGGCGCTGGTGGCGCGCTAAAACCGGCGGCTCCAAGGGGCCGCCACCCTCCTTTCTCTTCCAAATCAAAGAGGAAGAAAAGAAGAAAAAGAAAAAGAAAAGAAAATAAAGAGAAACCACCGAAATTTTACCTCCCCTTGGTTGTTCAAGTCTCCTCTTCTTCTCCTCCCTTTCCAAATTTGTCGAAACAACAACTAGGGTAGACTAGGGTTTACAACTTATCCTTATATAGTTAGGGTTTTTCACCAATTTAACCCAAAATTACGTAAATACCCCTATGGGCCCAATTTCCTCGTTAAGCCCAATCAACACTATTTTCACCTAATCCAAGTCTTGTTAAAATCAATTTTGTGTAACAATCTCATTTGTTCACAATATTTTAATATAAAATTAATAAAATACCTTTAAAATGGGTCGGAGAATATTTGGGTCGTTACAATATCCCCAATTTAAAGAACTTTCGTCCTCGAAAGTAAAACAAGGTACACCCATAGTCTGGTATATCCGCTTGTAATGATTTCTTCTATGACCCATCGTTTAACTGAGGCAATCTGCACTCGCACCTTCTGCTCATACTCTACGTGAAATAAAGTCTTACTCTTGACTCTACTATCTCAACATTTTCATTTTCGTCCTACTGACCGAAATTCATAAGGCCATCTCTTATAAGTTTCAATAGAATCATTATACTCAGCCACTTACCAAGTTCTTCTGTCATCACATGTTCTTAAGGTATTCCTTATAATTTTTACCAAAGTCGCAATTATATGCTCAAGTCGCTCAACTTACAAAGAGGTAGAACCATGCGAGATGTGATATGGTGCCTATCTATCAAAGAAAGAGTATCTCTGCTTATCGGCATTGAAACCATACCACCAACTGTAGTAGGGAAGTAAAGATAATTGTCCGCTATACCATGAGCACTAGCACACCATCTCTATCAACATCTCGGTTACGTATATCGATGAACGACTCATCATGTCTTTGCGACTTATCTGTGAAGGCTACAAATAGGCGGACATAGTATTCCTTTCTAGAATAATACTTTAATATTATTGGCATCACATGTTAATCGACATTCATTCTTGTAGGTTCATCCACTTTGTAACTCCTCAATGTCACACTTAACTGTTAATTGACGTAAACAAGCTTCCACCTTTAAAATCTTGTGGAATGTTTTTAACATCGTCATTATTTCTAAGTCGGTTTCAGCATTCATCGAATGCGCTCCATTGCATCACCATTTTTTTTTTTTTTTTTTTTTTTTTTATACCAAGATCTCTTATCACTATATCTCGATTTTTTTTTTTTTTTTTTTAGGAGATCTATCGTATTGCGTCCTTGCACTAATCAATTCTCACGATCCTGGGTGACTATTTTAAACATTGTTGACTTAGTCATAACCCCTTTTTTTATACCATGATCCCTTCTCATTTAAGCTAACTCTTTGCTCTTATAATGTGTTTAGTACCTCACTCTCTACAGAAACGAAGGTGATTTAGTTTTCATGTTGCGAACGACATTCACGTCGTTTCTTGGGAGTTACATAATTTATGCTCCGATGTGATTATTAAGAACTCGTGTCACACTACGATCTAGTTATTTCAAGTTCATAACTCAAACTTATATTTCCATGTATTACACTCGTGCATTACTACTTTGTCGCCTTTGCATAGATGTTTTGTTGAATACTTCAACCATAAAGTACAAATCTGTGTACATAAGACTCATATAGGTTTATCTTGTACGACTTGTTACTAAAGCTTTAATTCAAGGGCACTCAAACTCATATTTACACCTATTTCGAGAATCATCTTGCACTATTTAACTTATGATTCATTGTTTATACTTAGCACGAGCCATTCATGACGTTCTTCCTTTTCTCCAAAATTCAATGATTCTTGAAAATTAGAATATCAACTGATTTCTCATGGGATTGATTTAAAATGATCTCATGCTTAGGCAAACCTTTATGTCACATAATTTGCTTATGCCTGTTACGGTGTCGACCTTGATTATTCGTACATTATCTCCATGTGTTGATATCCTTAACACTTAACCAATTGCAAATCTATTGCTTACCCATCTGGGTTGCAACCTCAAATTATCATATGCCATCAAATTAGGGCTTTCACTTTTAAACTTATACTAAGCCCTCAGGTTTTCAAGTGTAAACTACACATTTTGTTCAACAATTATTAACGGTATGAAATTTAAGAAATTTGATCTTTACTCATATATTCATGTTTCATTGCTAGTTTAGGGTATTTCCTCTCCATCCTTAATTATTTCGTACCTATTGTACAGTATAAATCTTATTGGGGTTCGATCCTAACCTAGGATCCTCACTTTTAATAGTCGACCTATCACTGATCAGATCTTTCATCTTTCCTTTCAACCATTTAGTTTGGTAGTTTATATGTTTAATGAAATCTTTGACTTTTATAAAAAAAATCACAAGTTACTTCCCACAAGTGATCAACATGATTCTTCGTGACGTCACCAATTCGATTACAAATTTTGTTCTTGAATATGGTACTATTGCAATACATATTGTCTCTCTTGAGTTCGCAATTCTTCTCATCACCAAATTATTTATTCGTTTTTCCATGGGTCGATCCTATTCTAGGATCCCCAATTTTAAGAACCAAGTCATTATTGACTAATGTTATGTACAATCATTTGCCTCGATTACTCTTCAACTTTTTTTTTTCATTCAACCATTCCCTACCAATCTGGTTAGGTTTCGTTTTGACTCAAAAGTTATGAATCCACACGTCTAATCATATCAGAAATATTCTTTTTATTAGTGTACCCTCGACTTTAATGATTCACTTATCATCGAGTTCATTATAATATCATTAAGCTATCATACGCTCTTTACTGACCTACTAATATAACTCATACATACCGTTTAGTTTGTGGCTTCCTTTAATTATTCGATCATGAATACTTTGCTATTACGTACTCTCCATTCATTTCGAACACAATTTATCAATTCCTGGTATCCCCAACTTTATGAATCAACTCTCTTCTAATTATGTTAGAATAATTTCTTTGTTGCAGTGGTTTTATTTTATTTATATCATTTTAACTTTAGATCTTGAGTCTTTATAACATCTACCAATTTTTTTTTTACTTGGCAACACGATCTTCACGCATGGCTATTTCACCGAAATAGTCTTTGACTTTGGATCCTCAATTTTAGTAACTCTTCCATCTTTGAGTGTACTAATCTGACATTTCGTATTCACTAGATTTTCTCATTGAGTATTTTTTTTTCAATGTATTCTTTAATTTCTTATTCGCTATCTCGTACATTATGCACTTATGCTTCGAGCTAACTCTCAATTTGGGTCCTCAAATTTAGTATTCAAACTATCGATCACTAGCTTAGCTTTATAGAAATCATCTTAAATTCTTCTCGTATTTTCAAGCAATTTATAAAACCATTTTCGATTCGTTTTAGTCGATGCAATTGAAAAGTAAACTATAATCGTAAGTAGATTTTGTGTTCTAAACACACAAGGGTGACATAGACCCGAACAATACGTTGCATTTTCATCAAGTCAAAACTTTGAAATTCAGTAAAACACTTTATGTAAAGTTTAAAATTACAACATCAAATTCTTGAAATATGTATGAGTCTATTCGCTTTATCTTTTGAACACCAAGGAAAATAAATGGTTTCTTTTTTTTTTTTTTGTATTTGTTTGCCTTTTCAAAATTTTGTAAAGACACGTTAGATCCTTCCATGAAACTTCAATAAAGTGCGGCAAACATCAACTCGAAAACAATACAAAATCATGGTCCAATATAGTCGAAAGAGTAAGTCTTCGAGAAAATAAATTACATGAAATAACAAAATTCGATTCATAGTATTAACTTTCTAATCGAATTTATAGACCAATGATTCACATCTTTAATCGAGAGTTAGAAATTTTAAGTGTATACGTGTCAACTATATCTTAAATTAAGTTCAGCCACCTGGCCAAGCTAACTTGCTTATCATTGTTTGAAACCAAAGATTCATTTGCATCCTTACTAGGATCGTTAACTTCTATTTTCAACAAGATATCGTTAATTTTAATTATCCCAATAGAAATTTCGGCGTCAGAGTAACTTCTCTGAAATGTGACCACGTCACAATTCCATCTTACATATTTAGCGTGGCGTCTCTTTGTCCTTTTAAGTCTATCAATTCTTACTTAAGTCTTTATTTACCACTCTATCGTTAAGTATAGGTGTTCTCGCCATACAATTTCCACTCTAAGTTTAGTTGTTCTATCAGAACCATTCTTGCAATAAACGTTGTATACTTCCTTACAACGCATGAGGAACCTTCGGCGGACTTCCCTTCAACTCTCTTGTGTCGTTAATTGCCATTCCCAACTCGTGGAACCAAGGTTTCACGTCTTAAGGAAATACATTTACCTATATATCTAACGATATATTTATATATACAAAGTAGCAAATAATCATCACATTAATTCTTTATCAAGTTTCTTTTGTCCCATCCCATCCTAAGATTTAACATTATTGCGTGTTAAGTCGACTTTGAACCAATGTCCCATACCACTGATTTGTTCGACTTAACTTGACCTTTAAACTTAAAGGCTCTACATCTTAGGTTTCCCTAACCTAACGTTTCCCTAGGTTCTAATCCCTAGGCTCTGATACCAACTGTGACGACCACATACGACCTAGGGTCGGGTCGCCGACCCAAAACCGTTACTTAGACCCGATACACGAACCAGGCCCAAATAACGACTTGGCACGCCTAAATAACTGCGGAATAATCATTCTAAACAATATATATATATATAACAACCGAAGTGTGTGATAAATAATCACAACAAAACCATATAACACTGTATATCATACTAATATAAATCATCTTTAATATTAAATATCTTATACAACCTCAAAATAATATTATAAAGGTTCAAAACTACCCATTAACTAGTTCTCAAGCTATAACCCACGTACGAGATTTACAAAACGATTAATATTAATAAACTAGCATTGTATGAATCTCACAAATGAAGGCACTTCAAGATAAATCTTTTCCCTTGCCTTTCTTGTCTATCGCATTTGGTAGAAGGACCTGTGGGTTGAGTGGGGTGAGCTAAAGAACCAACGATGCTCAATAAGAGGAAAGACTCGCTCAAACATTAAATATGCAAGTACTACCTAGTACTCATGCAAATTCTACATGACATTCAATCCATACGCATAACACAACATGTAATAACTGAATACATGTAAATCAAAAGAAACTTATAAGCATAATCATTTAGTACATAATTCGATCCAATTAAATATATGGTTTATGCTCAGCGTAGTTATGAAAGATGGAATTATATTCTAAGAAGAAATATCTAAATATTATTTCCACATCTAATTTAGATATTCAATAATTTTATATATCAATATTTCAATTCATATTCCAATCACCATACTATACATAAAAGCCTAACAGTTTCACAATACATTTGATAAACCTTCATATATGTCAAGCATAATAATATTCATCACATTTCATTTATAAATTAAAACATGACATATAAATAAAATCACACGAAAGATTTAAATAAAATGCGATAGATATAAATATTAATATAAGCCGTTGTTCCATTCAATGCGAACTAGATATTGGTAAGGATCCGGTGACCGAATCATCTATTTTCGTATTGGTACAATAATCGATGGAATCGTAATGGCCGTTACGCCTCTAGATAATCGCACCAAAACGAAGATAAATTCATCCAAGCCGTCACCGCTACACGTCTCAAAGAATCATCAAGTAGCAAAGGATGGAACTCCAAACCCTTACACTCAAATAATTCACCTTATGCATTCAATTAGTCAAGCAAACCCTCGGTGGTTAACTACCACACACTCGGGGTGTCTTTGGCCCTCGGTGGTTAACTACCACACACTCTGGGCACTTAGAATAACATAACGAGCAAGACAACAATGTATTCACAATTCCATAGATAATAGAGATCCAAACCAATATCACGACGCAACCCATTCCCAAGTCTTTAAATTCAAAACATGCATTCCTAATTATCTAATAATCAAGCCATATTTAATGTATGAGCGAAGCTCCCCACTTACTGGACCCGTCGCGACGCCTATACCGACTCCTCGTACGTTTGGGGTCCCACGTGAACCGCCTCGCAAATCTAAACAATTTATATAATACTACATAAGCATTTTACTCATTTAAAGTTGAGTATTTTAATTTTAATTCATATTTGAAAACCCAAATGGTGTGGGTCCCACGTGATGTGTCATTTAAGGCTTTGTCGAGGTTGTCGACGCTCATCGTAAATTTTCCTATTTTATTTTATTTTATTATTTATTTTTTTTTCCATTTATTTTGGACAGGGACCAATTTGGTCCCTGTTTGGTTGGCCAGGGGCATTCCAGCCCCTGGTCAACCGAAATCACACTCCCCCGGGGGCCGGGGCCGGCCCCTGGAAATGGTCCAGGGGCTGTCGCCTGGGTCCGAGACGCAGGGAGCGACGCCCCCGCGTCTCGGCTCCACGGGGTGGGGGGGTTTCCCCCACCCGACCCTCGGATCGAGATCCGAGGGTGGTCCCCAGTGCTCGCCGACGGGGACCCCACCACCGCGCCGGTGAGCGCGGTGGCGGTGGTGGTGGCGGTGATGGAGGAAGTGGGGTGGTTTTGCCACCCCTTCCTCCTCCCATAATGGGGTGGCTAACGCCACCCCCTCCATAACTACGGCGCGTCGGCTGCTGCGGCGCAGCCATTGTCTTCTCGGCGCGCGCCCTTAAAACTCGGCGGCTCCAGGGGGGAGCCGCCACCCCTCCTTTCTCTTCCAAATCAAAGAGGAAGAAAAGAAGAAAAAGAAAAAGAAAAGAAAATAAAGAGAAACCACCGAAATTTTACCTCCCCTTGGTTGTTCAAGTTTCCTCTTCTTCTCCTCCCTTTCCAAATTTGTCGAAACAACAACTAGGGTAGACTAGGGTTTACAACTTATCCTTATATAGTTAGGGTTTTTCACCAATTTAACCCAAAATTACGTAAATACCCCTATGGGCCCAATTTCCTCGTTAAGCCCAATCAACACTATTTTCACCTAATCCAAGTCTTGTTAAAATCAATTTTGTGTAACAATCTCATTTGTTCACAATATTTTAATATAAAATTAATAAAATACCTTTAAAATGGGTCGGAGAATATTTGGGTCGTTACATTGTCAACTTTGATATCTATTTAGTAAAACCATTCAAACACGTCAAAAATACTCTATAATCAATTACTTATTCAATTGAAAAGATTAATTCTATATAATGTATTCAATTGAAATGTACTTACATATTTTTTTTTCTCTTAAGGAATAGACTATAGTTTTTAGTTGTTGATTTACAGTGAAACACTTAATTAATGTTGTATATGTAACACGGTTTTAAGATATGAACGACTCAACTCATTATCTCTATCCAATTACTATTACAATGTATAATTTAGTAAATTAGTAGGTTGAAAAGAGTAAAATAGTAAATTTTCTTATCGTGTATTCAATTGAAATGTCCCTACATTTTTTTTTCTCATGAGGTATAAACTTTAGTTATTAGTTGTTGAGTTAAAGTAGAATACTTAATTAATGTAATATATGTAACACGATTTTAAGATATGAATGACTCAACTCATTATCTTTATCCAATTATAATTACAATGTATAATTTAGTAAATTAGTAGGTTGAGAAGGATAAAATAGTAAACTTGGATGACAGAGAAGTTGTGGGAAGCTAGGGTTGTAAGGTTCGGTGGCTTCGAGAGGTTTACAGAGGCGGTTTTCACGAAATACTCACGGGGTGCGCACCTTTCAAACACATTGAATGAGGGGCATTTTGGTAAAAGTACTGGAATACCCTGATAAATTGTTGGGATATCCTGATCAATGGGGTATCATGAAAGATAAAAATACACATAGTACGACTCAAAAAAGGGTAGGTTCGTACTAAGAAAAAAAAAAGTGGTAGGTTCGTACGTTACAATAAAAGCCTCCATAAAATGTCAATCACTAAATAAGAGTACACTGTACATGATTGAAATGTATCCTGCTATGTATTCACCCTAGCCTTTTCGATAGGGTGGCCACTCCTATATCATTTTTTTCCAGGCCTCATTAGTGTGATTCCATCATCAACTTGCAAGGTCTTTAAGTCTTTTATTGAGTAATCTGCCAATATGTTTGAAAATTCTCACCATGCAGTGACAATAATTTGTTAGTTACCAAATGAAAGAAAAAAATCAAAGAATATTCAAACACTAAATAAAGGAGCAATTTCAATAATCAAATTTCCAAGTCTGTGATATATGTCGATCTCGAATTCAAAAATTATATATAATTACAATCAACAAGAACCTCATTAATCATGTCGCATAATGCACTCATACAAGATACATGTTTAGGCTCTAATAATTGTTCATTTTATCTGACTCAACTAGGGAATGATGATATATTGCTGTTGATGTATCCATCACAAGACTGGCTAGTGGCATGCTCTGATGGAATCCACAACTAATTCCTTCATAATTATATGGATGTAGAAGTTTGTACGAAGTCAAGCCATGCAGCAAGTCTTTCTAGCCTACATTAATTATTTGTACATAACGTGTTTGTGGGTGTAGAAAAGACTTGCTCATCTATATCTATAACAATGAACTCGATCTCTATGCTTGTACAGAAATTAATTTAATTATAAAATTATATTTTTATAATTTATAAGTATGATTTTGATTATATTAATAAACATACAAATATACATAAATAAAGTTAATTTTAAAAAAACATTTTTTTACCAACAAGAAGAAAAATGAAGAAAAAAAAGTTGTATATAAAATTAAATCATAGGACACATAGCTCTTTATTTTTTTTTTAAATGTATCTAAGTTTGTCAACTTTGATATCTATTTAGTAAAACCATTCAAACACGTCAAATATACTCCAAAATCAATTACTTATTCAATTAAAAGATTAATTATATATAATGTATTCAATTGAAATGTACCTACATTTTTTTTTTTTTTTTTCCTCTTGAGGTATAGACTATAGTTATTAGTTGTTGAGTTAAAGTGAAACATTTAATTAATGTTATATATGTAACACGGTTTTAAGATATGAATGACTCAACTCATTATCTCTATCCAATTACTATTACAATCTATAATTTAATAAATTAGTGAATTAGTAAATTAGTACGTGGAAAAGAGTAAAATAGTAAAATTGTTTACTGTGTATTCAATTGAAATGTCCCTACCTTTTTTTTCTCATGAGGTATAAACTATAATTATTAGTTGCTGAGTTAAAATGGAACACTTAATTAATGTTGTATATGTAACACGATTTTAAGATATGAACAGCTCAACTCACTATCTTTATTCAATTACAATTACAATTACAATGTATAATTTAGTAAATTAATAAATTAGTAGGTTGAGAAGGGTAAAATAGTAAATTTACTTACCACAATTCAATTGAGATGTGCTTACTTTTTTATCCTCATGACATATAAACTATAGTTGTTAGTTATTGAGTTAAAGTTAAATACTTAATTAATATTGTATATGTAACACGATTTTAAAATATGATCAACTCAAGTCATATTCTCTATCACTAAAAAGTGGTAGGTTCATACGTTACAATAAAAGCCTCCATAACAATATCAATCACTAAATAAGAGTACACTGTACATGATTGAAATGTATCCAGCTATGTATTCACCCTTTTCGATAGGGTGGCCACTCCTTTATCATTTTTTTCCAGGCCTCATTAATGTGATTCCATCATCAACTTGCAAGGTCTTTAAGTCTTTTATTGAGTAATCTGCCAATATGTTTGAAAATTCTCACCATGCAGTGACAATTATTTGTTAGTTACCAAATGAAAGAAAAAAATCAAAGAATATTCAAACACTAAATAAAGGAGCAATTTCAATAATCAAATTTCCAACTATTCCAAGTCTGTGATATATGTCGATCTCGAATTCAAGAATTAAACATATATAATTACAATCAACAAGAACCTCATTAATTATGTCGCATAATGCACTCATACACATGTTTAGGCTCTAATAATTGTTCATTTTATCTGACCCAACTAGGGATTGATGATATATTGCTGTTGATGTATCCATCACAAGACTGGCTAGTGGCATGCTCTGATGGAATCCACAACTAATTCATTCATAATTATATGGATGTAGAAGTTTGTACGACGTCAAGCCATGCAGCAAGTCTTTCTAGCCTACACTAATTATTTGTACATAACGTGTTTGTGGGTGTAGAAAAGACTTGCTCATCTATATCTATAAGAATGAACTCAATCGCTACGCTCGCGAAAAATTAATTTAATTATAAAATTATATTTTTATAATTTATAAGTATGATTCCGATTATATTAATAAACATATAAATATACATAAATAAAGTTAATTTCAAAAAGACATTTTTTTACTAACGATGACAAGAAGAAAAATGAAAAAAAAAAAGTTGTATATGAAATTAAATCATAGGACACATAACTCTTTATTTTTTTGAAATGTATCTAAGTTTGTCAACTTTGATATCTATTTAGTAAAACCATTTAAACACATCAAAAATACCCCAAAATCAATTACTTATTCAATTGAAAAGATTAATTATATATAATGTATTCAATTGAAATGTACCTATATTTTTTTTTGTTTTGTTTTTTTTTTCCTCTTGAGGTATAGACTATAGTTATTAGTTGTTGAGTTAAAGTGAAACGCTTAATTAATGTTGTATATGTAATACAGTTTTAAGATATGAATGACTCAACTCATTATCTCTATCCAATTACTATTACAATGTATAATTTAGTAAATTAGTGAATTAGTAAATTAGTATGTTGAAAAGAGTAAAATAGTAAATTTGTTTATTGTGTATTCAATTGAAATGTCCCTACATTTTTTTTCTCATGAGGTATAGACTATAATTATTAGTTGTTGAGTTAAAATGGAACACTTAATTAATGTTGTATATGTAACACGATTTTAAAATATAAACGGCTCAACTCACTATCTTTATCTAATTACAATTACAATGTATAATTTAGTAAATTAGTAAATTAGTAGGTTGAGAAGGGTAAAATAGTAAATTTACTTACCACAATTCAATTGAGATGTGCCTACTTTTTTATCCTCATGACATATAGACTATAGTTATTAGTTGTTGAGTTAAAGTTAAACACTTAATTAATGTTGTATATGTAACACGATTTTAAGATATGAATGACTCAACTCATCACAATTACAATGTATAATTTAGTAAATTAGTAAATTAGTAATAATTAGTAGGTTGTAATGGGTAAAATAGTAAATTTACTTACCGTCGATTTGTTAGGTATTCGTGCTTTTATATATTGTATAGATATATATAGTTTTCATGTGTGCTTCGCACATAAATTTTATTCCCGTGCTCATCACTTAGAAGAAGAAAATCTCAATTTCATGAGCATACGCTTTGAAATTGTAATATATATTTTTTGTTGAAATGAAAAAAAAAACTATTGAAAAAAAAATTTATGAATACACTCACAAGGTCTAATAATTCAATTCATTTCCTTAGAGATTAAGATAATATATACATTAGTTAGAACTTAAGTACAATGACAATTCACACCAATTTATAAAAAATAGTAAGCTATAATCAGAAAACTAATTGCACAACACCATAACACCGTATAGAGGGACTATTAACATTGTTTTTTTTCAAAACATATATAGCGGCTGCAACATATTTGTTAGATGGTATGTTATAACACCCACTACAACAAAAAAGACCTTTTGTGACGGTTTTAAACCGTCACAAAAGGCTTTCATAACAGTTTAAAACTGGTACAAAGTCCGTTATGTTATCAATATTCATAAAAGCTCAAGGTCTTTTGTGATGGTTAAAAACTGTCATCTTATCTAAAACCAAAACAACAAGAAAAAATCTTTCGTGACGGTTTTAAACCGTCACGAAAGGGTTTCTAATTTTTTTTTAAGAAAAATGAACGTTGTTTCTTGCAACATGTAGCAAATTACACATGATTAATCTGAACCTAAACCCTAAACCCTAAACCTCTGCATGTGTCCTTCACTAATATTGGCAATGTACAATAAGTTTAGGCTTCTCTCTTTGACAAACGCAAATCAATCATGAGACCTTATAAAAAATATATATATATATCACTAGCGGAACGAGGGATGGTTTTACCATCAAAGCATTGGCGAATGGTACATATATGGGAGTCAAGTTATATACACAACTATTTGACAAACTCTAATAATCTTCAAAAATGTTTCATATAGTACGTGGTGATTAAATGCGACATGTTCTAACACTGTTCAACTTTTGCAGAAGATCACTATGTCATAGAATTCAACTACTTTGCAAGTGAACAATGTCATGCACATGGGAGATAGTTGTGGCATGAAGATCACCATATCATAGAGTTCAACTTCAGCATGCAGCTTGCATGCGGTCACTGAAGAAAAATGAGCACAAATTCATCAAAATCCATGTGGTACTACTGATTCCACTCGCAAATACACCTCCAAAATTCTTAAGAATCAAAGATCCAACTAAAAAATCAACTCAGATACGACGAGTACATGGGATTTACCTATAAATGAATGTTGAGAAACATATAAAGGAGAATGTAATAACCCCAAAATTTTTAACTGACTTGTGTTGCACATGTCAAATTTGTGACCCGGCTACGTGAATACTGGACAGTATTTCGAACTTCGGGAGTCGACACCGAAGTGATTTTATGATTCTTTGATTGTGTGTATTAGTATTTTAGTATTTTACGGGTTTCGAGCCGGTCGGGCGATATTTAATTGAGTGAGGTTTCGACTATTTTGTAGGTTTCCTTATGTTTTGCTTTTATGTATGTCGTTTCATATATATGCTTTGGGATTATTGAACTTGGTATTTTGGTGAGACTGGTATCATGTATATATGCTTATTGAATTGTACATGAGTACCCGGGGTTTTCCACATTTATAGAATTCATATACTTCCTTTGATTGAGTTATTTCCCCTTTATTATAATTGTTTTAGTCTTCCTCTGTTTACTATTGCAATAACTCTTTCATAAATTACTAAATTGATAAAATTGAAGGTTGACTAGGCTCGTCAGGTTGCCGAGTGATGACTCGGGGCTTGTATGGGTCTAGGCCGGGCGTACCCAATTGCACGGGGAAATTGGGGCTGTCACATTTGTATCAGAGCTTAAGGTTATAACAACCTGACTCTCAATTTAAAACACAAACCATTAAGACAGCGGAAGTTAGGAATGGTTGAACTTAGAGTGGAAACCCTATGATCTAATTAGAACTTTAGTTTGAAGGGATGAGTTGGGGATGAGTCGGATTTAACTTTGTATATATTATGATTGTTGTGTGTATTATATCGTATCGGTAGCTATCCATTGATTCGAGAAAGTCGTTTTCTTGTTCAAATGACGATTGTGGATCAGCCAGTTCCGAGCGACGATATCAGCATGATTTTGTCACGATGCCTTGAGGAGATACGTACATTGTCTCAAAGAGCTGCGACGCAGGACCAGAGATTTGATGAGTTAGTGCGGTTCCTGAGGACACCCGCACAGGCTACTACGACGCCATCTACCCTGACTACGTTGTTTCCTACGAATACTACTCGAGGAGTCGAGATCCTAATTGCTGCGACGTTCGCGACTCCGATTTCGTTAGCGGCGATACCTGAGGGAGCTGTTGTTGCGTCAGTTGCGCAAACTGAGGCTGAAACACCATCGATAGCACAAACAAAGGAGATACATACTACATTAGCTATACCTGCTGCCACTGCTGAGACTATTTCAGTTACGACTCCAGCAAAGAGTGTGGGAGCCACTACCGAGGCTAGGTAGTGGAGAAAGTTCAAGAGGCACGACCCGTTGAAGTTCTATGGTGGTACCAACATTAGAGCGACAGAGCTATTCTTGAAGAATCACGAGAAGGTTCACACCATCATCGCAACTGATGAACGCATGAAGGCGACGATCTCTTCGTCAATGTTGCAGGGGGAGGTGGACGATTGGTAGACGACAATTGTTGCTACCCGAGGCATCCCGAGTGATTTAGGTTGACTTCAAGACCCAGTTTAGTTAGAAGTACTTTCCGCTGACTGTCCTTCGAGCGAAAAGGAACGAGTTCATTGCGTTGAGGCAGAGTGCAGGCGAGTCCGTCATGGAGTTTAGGGTTCAATGTTTCCTTTGGTACGAACTGATTTGGTGCATTTCATGTTCGGGTTATAATACAAGAAGATGAAATTAAGACCCTTATGGGTAGCGTATGTGGTAGAACGAAATAGGATGTCGATGTTGCTAAGATATTGAATCGCGTACGAGTATTTGTTACCCAAGGTTAGATTTTAGGACGCGTGTTTAGAGGAAACAGTGATGCAATTAATTCGAGAAGATTTAAGCCGTGAGATCACTTATGCATTCAAATATCTGAAAGTTTGCGAGAAGAACTGATTAACCCATGACCTAGAGTGAGCTGCGATCGTGTTCGCGCTGAGGATATGAGAACGTCACCGGTACGATGCTCGTTCGAGTTACATAATGATCCTGAGAGCTTGAAGCACCTATTCATTCAGAGGGAACTGAACCTGACACAAAAGCCTTGGCCTAAGTTCGTGAAGGATTACACCTTTTCATTTTGCGTAGCATCCGAGGAAGACCAACGTTGTTATTGATGCATTGCGCTGCAAAGGATTGGATGCGGAGGTAGTCGTGTGTCAAAGAACCTACGAGCGTGGTTTACGTGAGGCAGTCAAGTTGATGAGTTTAGCGAACGTGTCGATGACTACCATGACCTAGATACGTGGTCAAATGATGTTGTAGACTGTCTCATTTGGCATTGTGCGCGAGGGACAACAAGACGATGCGTCATGTCAACGGTGCAGTGAGATGGTAGATAGTTCAGACTGCCCAGACAAGAGTCGGTCGACAGACTCATGCTAGAGGTATCGCGGGCAGTTGGGGTTTCCATTGGTGGCTAATGTGTGTGAAGAGTTACTTCAGGAGATTCATCATTTCGATTTTGTTGTGTATCCGGGTCGACCTAAGATGTGCGCCGATATGCGACATTCTTTTGGTGGCCAGGGATGATTTCCGAGGTGTAGGAGTTTTTCGAGCGTGTGACATACCAGCGTGTAGAGGCTGGGCATCAACGACCTGGAGGACTACTACAGCCCCACCCATTTCTCGATGGAATTGGGTACATATTGATATGGATTTCGTTAATGGTTGCCCCGATCTCCTCATGGTTACGATAGCATCTGGGTAGTTGTGGATAGTTTTGTTTGAGACTTAAGAGTGCCCAGGAGTGGCAGAAGAAATACTTGTCGAGTATCACGATGAGCTTCAGTATGATTCGGGGAGACTATAAATATCTGAAGGTCTCTCCACTGAAGGGTCACGAGAGTTTTTATCGGACTCGTTAGGAGTTGTGAAGAATTGCTAATCTAGTTTACTTATTAAATTAATTTCGGGGACGAAATTCTAATAAGTGGGGGAGACTGTAACAACCATAAAATTTTTAACTGACTTGTGTTGCACATGTCAAATTTGTGGCCCGGCTACGTGAATACTGGACAGTATTTCGAACTTCGGGAGTCGACACCGAAGTGATTTTATGATTCTTTGATTGTGTGTATTAGTATTTTAGTATTTTACGGGTTTCGAGCCGGTCGGGCGATATTTAATTGAGTGAGGTTTCGACTAGTTAAACGGGGGAGAAAAACAAGTAAAAAGTACAAATAAATGAATTTTTAATTAATTTAATTAATTAGTTGGCGAGACAAGGCGAGACTACGCGCGTTACGAGAGTCGGAATAAGGAAAAACGGACCGAGGAACGTCGTTTGAATGCAAAAGTTGGTTAATTACACAACATACGGGCAATGGGATTGGTATTGTTAAAGTGACACAACATGATGATGAACAACCATGAGATTGGCCTCGAGGTGTGTGTGTGTGTATGTTGAGATGTAATGATGGGATAAAAGACTCATAAGGGTAGTGGTTTTAAAATGTGTGTGAAATAAATGGAAGGGCAAAATGGTCATTTGACTTTTATGTTGTATATATAAACAAACAAAACCCTACACTATTCATCTCCTTCTTCAATACCCTCACCGCCGCCACTCATCTTCTTCCTCACTTCATCTCTCTCGGTCGACACACCACTCGCCGGAGGTCGTCTCTCTCTATCTCTCCCCACTCTCTTTCTCTCGGTTTCTCTCATCCTCACGATCTCTCGTTCGCCCATACTCTCGGCCTCACGTCCTCTCTCGTTCTCGGTGGTCTCCTCTCTCGGTTGAAACAGCCACCACCACCCCTCATCGACGGCGTTGGGACGACGGACGATCGACGGAGACAGCTTAGCCACCGGAGTAAGCGTGCATCCCTTCCTTTCTCTCTCACTGTTTCTCTCTCATTCACGGTCTCACTGTCTCCCTCTCTCGGTCCATTCTTCCCTGCCTTGGCCGAGCACACCACCAGTTGCCGGAGGTCCAGAGGTGGTTGGGGTTCCTTCCTCTCGCCGGAGACCTTTATCTCTCCCTCTCTCCCACTCTTTTTCACGTTCTTCACTATTTTTTTTAACTTTGTTGCTGTTTTGGTTTCGCCGAAAAACGCCAAGCTTGGCGGCACTGCCATAGGGCCGCCATGACATGAGGGGTTGTCAGAGACCCTATCACGTTCATGTTGGTGTCTCACAATCCCCCGAGCGTTCAAAACAATGGTGATGAAGGTATATTGCTTCGTTGATTTCATGTGATGAGGTCAGGACACTTTTTGTTATTTTCGACTTTACCATGTCGAGGTGACTCTTCCCTGACATCGAACAACACAATCGAGACGTCATGGAAGTCTATGTTGTATTTTGTTAATTGGTTTTGGTTAGGGTTTGGCCATGGTGGTTCTTATTTGTTTATACAAATTGTTTTGAGGCTTCGATTTTTATATGGTAAACTTAATTTCCAACTTATCAAAGGTGATTGTTTATCTCGATGACCACACGACGTGTGTGAGAAATATAAAGACTTATGGTTTAGGGTTTTGGTTTTTGGTGTACTTCTCAGTTTGTAGGAAAACGTGTGGTTACTTTCGTGTATTTTAGTGTCGTTTTCATACATGTTAATACTACATTTTAATTATGTTTAAGGTTGACGAATGGTCATGATGTCGTGGTCACGCCGTCGGTCCTCGAGACTATAGCGTGACCTATTTACGACTGAGCCGAGCCTAAGATGTGTGATTAGGCTCATATATGTGTTGTGAATTCAAAATCCAAAAGAGTTGTATTTCAATGGGTTTTTGGTCGTTGTATCGATTGGTTATTGAGTTGTTGAGTCATTAAAAACACGGGAAGTAGTAAGAAGTTAACTTAGGTTTAATTAACGACTAAACCTATTAACACGAGTTTCCAACCTTGTTAGGTAGCTGTAAACTCAGAAATACGCGTTAGGGACGCGAGAGTGTTGTTACGCGGGTAGCGAATAGTTCAGGTAAGTACACTTGCCCTAAAAAGCACTTGTACGTTTGTAAGCCAGTAAGAAAATGCCATGTGATTCATTATCATTTATTCAATCTTGTTATGCTCTATTATCGGTATTCCGTTCCATTTCTTGTTGTGTGTTTCCCGACATAAGTGTTTTGTCTCGAAAGTACTAGGACCTGCACTAGAGGGATAAAACGCGGGCACTCGTGCGCACGAGTGTGTGACCACCCTTAGTGACCGTGTGACACCGAGTACTGGGTGGATGGGTTCGAGTCCCTTCCAGTCATAGTTGTGCCTTCGCTTGTGTCGATGCCCGGGAAGACCTCGCGAGGTCTTCGCCGTTATGCTATGAATTAGACCACTTATGGGCCTCTTTTGATTCCTTGGAAACACACTTGACTTTTGATTGACATGTATTAGTCTGTTTATCATGCACCTTGTTTATTTAAATTCCTGCATTTTTATTACCGCATGATATTTAGACTGCTTTACTTGTATTATCATGAATTACTGTTATCTTCTTCTGGCATTACATTCGATTTTATTCAGTTGCTCACCGTCTAGTTTGTGACGGTGGGTGCAGATAGGGCGGAGAGCAGCAAGGGCAAGGGACCCTGCTTATGCGACTTTTGTGAGGATTAGCGGCTGGACTTGGAGACTATTTTGTAGGTTTCCTTATGTTTTGCTTTTATGTATATCGTTTCATATATATGCTTTGGGATTATTGAACTTGGTATTTTGGTGAGACTGGTATCATGTATATATGCTTATTGAATTATGCATGAGTACCCGGGGTTTTCCACATTTATAGAATTCCTATACTTCCTTTGATTGAGTTATTTCCCATTTATTATAATTGTTTTAGTCTTCCGTTGTTTACTATTGCAATAACTCTTTCATAAATTACTAAATTGATAAAATTGAAGGCTGACTAGGCTCGTCAGGTTGCCGAGTGATGACTCGGGGCTTGTATGGGTCTAGGCCGGGCGTACCTAATTGCACGAAAAAATTGGGGCTGTCACAGAGAAGTCATGTATAGGCACACAAAACATGACCTGCACATGTAATTGACAATGATTAGCTCCTCTCTTTATGGTACTGTCAAGCAAAGTTATTAGCAAGGTCGGGGTACCAAATAGTGTGGTCACAAGAAATATGATTGCGGGATCAAAAGGGACTATAATAGAATCAATTAATGGGATCAGATCTCGATGATTGGCAAGATAGGCATTGTAGAATAGTATGTACATACAAAGCTTTAGAGATGATCCACTCGATTCTTTGATTTCAATAAGAAATGGGATTGACGAATTTAATTAACTAGCAGATCATATATGCTTTAAAATCAAACCTTGCAAGAACTAGAGAGGTGATGCGGTAGAAAATAACCAAAAAATGCTCTAGCCAGTCTTTGTTCCTGATTTCATAAAACAAAAGACAATTAATCCATTCATGTACTTGTCAAAGTTCCATGAGAATAAACTCTCAAATTTAGATAGTTAAAACTTATAATATTGAGAAGATTAACAACGTAGACTTATAACAAACCATGAGTATCAATGACAACTACAGCTTCTTAAGCTCATAGCTTTAATTAATCGGTGCTTTCACATAGTGAGTCTGGCATTTGACATCCTAAAGAGATCCATAAAGAAATTGGGCAAAGTTCCTAGAACAAATAAGAAAAACTTGAATCATTTACTCAGCTATCACCATAATCAAATAAAAAAAACTATGATTGTACAAATAGAAAAAATGTCACAAAATCATGATCTGAAAAGCATTCCAAAATTTTTAAAATTGAAATTCGAAAACTCAAACAATGATACTATATTTCCACAAATTCTCACTATTCAATCTTCTTATAATTGATTCAATAACTTCAACATTAGTTTTCGAGTTTTCGGCACACTAAACACAAATTAACAACTTCTTCGTCATCTACTCCTCTTCACTTCCCAAAATCAAAACAAACAACAAATTCAACCTAATTTTCAAAGCCAACACATTCAAAGCTTGAAAACCACCTAGCCAGATAGGTGGTTGTTTGACAAGCGATATGCATCCAAAAGAAAGAAACTAGAGCAAAATAATACTAGTCTAAATTATATGCATCCATATTAATTAGTGTCAGTGCAAGTTTTTACAATACCAACATCAACGAAAGATTAGGTAGCTCAAAAGAGATAGTTACAAAACACCAAGCTTACTACTGTGTTATGGATAACTTTGAAATTCAAGTTAAAGTGTGACGACCTGCCCCTGACCTAGAGTCGAGTCGCCCTGCCTAAACCGTTACCTAGACCCGATACCTGAACCAGGCCCAAATAACGGTTTGGCACGCCTAAATAAACCTGCGGAATAATCAATCTAACAAGATATATGGTAATAAGAGTGTGAAAGATAATCATAATAAAACCATATCATCTTATATGTCATAATAAGGGTCTATCATCTTTAATATCATAAAGTCTTACAAAACTTCATAATAACATCATAAAGGTTCAAAACTACCCATAAACTATGTCTTAAGTTACAACCCACGTACAAGGTTTACAAAACGACCTTTATTAGCAATATACTAGTAATATACGAGGCTCACATGTAAGAGAACTTCAAGATAGGTCCTTTCCCTTGCCTTTCCTGTCTATCACGCTGGTAGATGGACATGTGGTGTAAAGTGGGGTGAGCTAAAGAACCAACGGAGCCCAATAAGAGGAAAGACTTGCTCAAACATTAAATACGCAAGTACTACCTAGTACTCATGTAAGTTCTAACATGACATCAAATCCACACTCACAACACATCATGTATAAGCCAAAGAAGTATAATTCACAACCAATCATAAGTATATAAATGAACACATGAATAGGTACGAGCATACATCTTGTTCATGTTCATCATAGTCATGGAAATAGGTTCATTTTCTAAGAAGAAGCATATAAATAGAGTTTCCCATATCCAACTAATCATCATATAGTCTAAGTATCAATATCGTAAGTCGTAATCCATCTACCATAATATACATATAAGCATGAAAGTTTCACAACACGTATGGTAAACATTTATTCATTGCATGCATGATAATATTCACCATTCTTCATTCATAAATAAATCTACACATGTCATAAATGGAAAATTAGATAAAGGATTCAAATGATATGTGATAGATAAATACTAATATAAACCGTTGTTTTATTCAATGCGAACTAAATATTGGTAAGAATCCGGTGACCGAATCCTCTACTTTTAGGTTAGTATAATGACTAGTGGAAACGCAATGGCCGTTGCGCCCTCTAAATGATTGCACCAAAATAAGAGTAGTTTCATCCAAGCCGTCACCACTGCACTTCCCAAAGAACCATCAAGTAGCAAAGGGTGGACTCCAAACCCTTGCCCTCAAATGGTTCACTTTATGTATTCTATTAGTCAAGTAAAACCCTCGATGGTGAACTACCACTAATATCTTGGGGCATCCAAAATATAGACTACTTGCTAATTTGGCCCGTGGTGGAACTCCACAAACATTCTGGGGCATCGAATAACATGAAGGGGCAAAACAGTGCATTCACAATTCCATAGATAATAGAGATCCAAACCAATATCACGACGCAACCCATACCCGAGTCATTCAATTCAAAACATAAATTCCTAATTATCTAATATTCAAGCCATATTTAATGCATGAGCGAAGCTCCCCACTTACCTGAACCCATCACGATGCCTACACGGACTCCTCGCACGCTTGGGGTCCCACGTGAACCACCTCGCGAATCTAAGCAATTCGTACAACATTTCATAAGAAAATCACTCAATTTAAAGTTGAGTATTCTACTTGATAATTTATATTTAGGGACCCAATGATGCGGGTCCCACAGGTTGTGCCATTTAAGGCCTTTGTCGGGATGCCAACGCCCATCGTAATTTTATTTATTTATTTATTTTTATTTTTATTGTTTGACCTGGGACCAATTTGGTCCCTGTTTGGTTGACCAGGGGCTCAAACCAGTCCACTTACCCCCCAGGGTTGACTGGCCCTTGGAATTGTCCAGGGACCTGCCGACCCTGGGGTTACAAATCAGGGGCAGATGCCCTGTGTTGGAAATTTTGGGTTCATGCGCAGCGGAGATTTCAAAATTATTTTGAGAAAAACCCCAACAGAATCCAATCTGATTCCATTAAAACACGTTTAAAATATGAAAACTTAATCATACCTTAGTCGCAATGTACCTTTCTGAAGGTTAATCAATCTCTAAGGTGCTGCCAATGACGAACGCCCTCTATCAGCAGTCCACACCGAACGACGATCGAGATTTGAAATGCTAGCTTCGAGAGAATACCAAACCTTTTTGTTTCTCTCCAAAATGATCCAGAGCATACTAAAACCCTAAGTCGTTTCTCAAAACGAAAATAGAGTTTCGGCCCTTTTTAAATCTTTTGTTAGTGTATTCTAACTCAAAGCATCTATTTATACAACCCTTATATATAGACGGTTAAGTAAATTACACATATACCCTTACTTAAAGAGGTGTAAGTGTAATACACTACAAGGACATTTCTATCATGAATTTTATCATATAAAATTCATTTTTCTGAACCATTTTAAAATCTCGCAAAACCATTCTTAGTGTGTGACCCAATAGGCTCATACAACGTTGGTAGTGTACCAAAACACATTTTGGTATACAAGTCATTAGTGGCCTATAGCAAGACATTATGACTACCCAAGTTGTACGAATATCAAATCGATACAACCTAATCAATAATGTATATAACATCATTTTATCACACGATATCCTTTTGATCAAACATAAGGCATGGAATTGTCATCCAACATGTTCAATCGTACTAGTCTCGATCTCTAGGTAGAATAAAAACATCCAATTGACATTGATCAAATCAATTCACTTAGACTAGGCCTTTTAACAGTCTAACACATCAAGGGATCCACTGGATATCTCTCTCTATATGAAAGGGACAAATTTTATCTCGATTACACAACTTCACCATATTATTCACACAATAACCAATTACAACCTTTATAATCATTCGGTTAAGGACAATGTTTGATTGCATCAAATCATTGTATTCCTAATGTTGAAGTCTCTAGTAATCTCAAGTCAGAGGGCTAAATAATATACATATCATGAGAAACAACTATGACTTAATCCATGTGATGTTCTCATAGCGGGTCGGTCCAGTACTTTGTTTTCTAACAAGTACTCATGATCTTGATTCATATTCCTATGCATATGATCATCGTATGATCATCAATCAAGACTCACACTAGTCTTAATTCATTATAGTTCCCAAGTATAATGATCGACTAGGGACATTTAAGATATTTCGTAAATACTCATGGATCTTATTATAATATAAACATGCAAATCAATTATAATAAACAGCAAATGAAATCCTCTATTTTATTAACTAAAATGTATTCATAAAGTCTATTAATGGATTGACCTAGGGCACATTTCCCAACACCCTGGTGCATCACGGGGTGGGGGAAGCGTGGCTTCCCCCTTCCCCAACGCTCGGACCGGAGTCCGAGGGTGATCCCTAGTGCTCGCCAGCACTGGGGACCCCTCCACCGCAACTGGCCAGCCGCGGTGGCGGTGGTGGTGGAAGAAATGGGGTGGTTGTGTGCCACCCCATTTCTTCTTCACGGTCTTCATGGAGGTGGCTATGTGCCCCCTTGCTGACGACGGCGCCGCTGCTCCTCGGCGGCATCGCTGTTCTCCCCTGATGGCACCCTGTGGCGTTGCCGCCTCCGTCCGGCAGCTCCTAGGGGAGCCGCCACCCCCACTAACCCACAAAAACAAATAAGAAAATAAAGAAGAAAGAGGAGGAAATGAGATTACCTCTCTTTGATTGGGGTGTCTCCTCTTCCTCTCATCTCTCTCTCAAGCTTGTAGAAAACAACAAAGAGGTGACTAGGGTTTGATAACAACACTTATATAGTTAGGATTTTAGGGTAGGGTTGTATACAAATTTAACCCAAATGATGCAAATACACTATATGGTCCCAATTTCATTATTAAGCCCATTTGAACTTATTTCACGTAGTCTGAGTCTTGCCAAAATTAGTTTGGGTATCAATTTCATTTATTCACACACTTTAGTGTAAAATCACTAAAATGTTTTTAAAAATGGGTCAGAAAATATTTAGGTCGTTACAATATCCCCAATTTTAAAAATTTTGTCCTCGAAATTAAATCAGAACCATGCCTTAAGATTCAAAGAAAAATGGAAAATTCTCTCCATGTAATCCTCCCGCTCCCAAGTCAACTCTTGTTCTCCATGGAATTGCCATCGGACTTGCACTATTGTGTATTCCTTGTTACGTAGTTTCCTTACTTTCTTGTCCATGATCTGAATCGGCTGCTCATCGTATGACATATCTTCCCTAAGATCAACTTGCCCCCAATCTATCTTCGATGCATGTTTATTATATGCCTTCCTCAACATGGAGATATGAAAGACAACATGTACTCCCACTAACTGTGATGGTAACTTGAGGAGAAAGGCTACTAGTCCCACCTATTTTTTAATCTCGATGATCCGATGAATCTGGGAGATAACTTTCCTTTTAACCCGAATTGGTAATGCCCTTTCATAGGAGAAACTTTTAAAAGCACGAATTCCTCTTCCTTGAATACAACATCTTGATAGTCCTTATCGATCATACTTCTTCTAGCGGCTTTGGGCGATCTCTAGCTGTTGCCTAATAAGCTTAATTATTTCCGTCTGGTCATGAACCATTTCTGGTCCAAGCAACACCACGTCTCCGACCTCGGTCCAACAAACTAGAGATCTACACGGTCTCCCATAAAGAGCCTAAAAAGTGTCATGCCAATGCTTGCTTGAAAACTGTTGTTGTATGCGAACTCGCACAACGAAATGTATTTTTCCTAACTTCCACCAAAATCCAATACACAGGCTCGAAGCATGTCTTCAAGTATCTGTATCAATCTCTCGATCTGCCCATCAGTCTGAGGGTGAAAGGCCGTACTGAGATTGAGTTGAGTCCCCATCTGGTGCTAAAACCCTCTCCAAAACTAAGAGGCAAACCTCGGTTCACGATCCAACACTATAGTCTCTGGAACCCCATGTAACCTGACAATTTCGTTGACGTACATGCCTCCCAACCTGTATGCTGAATATCCCATGGAGATAGGAATAAAGTGCACCGACTTAGTCAAACGATCCACGACCACCCAAACCACATCATGTCCTTTTTGTGTGTTCGGCAGCCCCGACACAAAATCCATGGCTATGTGTTCCCACTTCCATTGTGGAATGGACAATGGTTGCAATAATCTTCCCAACTTTTGTGTTCTGCTTTTACTAGCTGACAAATCTCACAGTTCTAAATGTAAGTGGCGATGTCAACTTTCATCCCCGACCACCAATACATTCGTTTCAATTCTTGGTACATTTTGTTGCCTCCAGGATGCACTGTAAACCATGATCCATGCGCCTCTTCTAGTAAATCATCTCTCAACTATCTATGGGGTGGTATCCATACTCTATCTCAAAACCTCAACACCCCATCACCTATAGTCTCCAGTCCATATCATCACTGTTATCTGCCAACGACTTATACTTTTCGTACTCAGAATCTACCCTCTGAAAATCAATCACTCTAAACAATGTTGTTGGCTCCGCTCTCATCTGAACATGTGCTTAACTCCTTATGACATTTGAGTCATCTATAGGTACTCCGTGTATTTGCATTATAACCTCGGACTCTGACTCCAATCATATACGACTCAAAGCATCCGCCACTACATTCGCTTTCCCTGGGTGATACTCGAGTGTAAAGTCGTAGTCTTTCAAGAATTCTAACCACCTCCTATGTCTCATGTTCAAATCACTCTGAGTGAACAGGTACTTCAAACTTTTCCCCGTACAGATAATGCCTCCACAATTTCAAAGCAAACACCATTGTTGCTAACTCTAAGTCATGCACCGGATAATTCTTCTCGTGAATCTTAAGTTGGCGTGAAGCATAGGCGATTACCTTCTTGTCTTGCATTAGTACTCCTCCCGATCCAATCCCTGAAGCGTCGGTGTACACTGAAAATTCCTTACCAGACTCTGGTAGGACCAAAATAGGTATGGTAGTCAAACGCTCCTTCAACGGCTGGAAAGCATCCTCGCATGTATTACTCCAAACATAAGAGACATCTTTCCGGTCAACCAGACTAGTTGACCAAGGACCAAAATGTCCCTACAATAGTAAAATGAGGGGATGGAATGTCCTATCCCCTCTATGGCTTCATCGGGGGTGCACATGCGCATTCGAGGGACTTGACGACAGGTTCCATCCTCGACAATGCGACATTGAGACCTCGACAAGGGCTTCAGACAACACGAAACCCACGGGACCCACACTAAAAGGTCCCTAAAGGTAAATGAGTTAAAGAATTAATGACCTTGTAATAGAATATGCATTGATATGTTGTTGAATGAATTGTCTTAGTGACACGCGATGGTTCACATTGAGCCCCGGCTACGCAAGGAGTAGTCTTAGGCGCGGCGAGTGTAGGTAAGTGGGAAGCTTGCTCAATTATCAAATATGGCATGATTATTAGTTATGTTTAGGATTCACAATTTGAATTAAAGACTTAGGATTTATGGGTTGTGTCGTGGTATTGGCTCGAACCTATGTATCTATGGAATGTAAATGCACTATTTTTCTCATTTATGTTATTCAAGGCCCCAGAATGTTTGTGGAGTTCCACCGAGGGCCTTATTAGCAAGTAAATCTATATGAATACCTCATAATGTTGTGGTACCATCGAGGGTCGTTAACACCCCAGGATGTTTGTGGAGTTCACCATCGAGGGTTTTACTTGACTAATTGAATTCATAAGTATGTCACGTAGGGACATGAGTTGAAATTCTTTCTCTTGTACTCTTGAGGCATAGAGATGTACATCAGTGATGGCTTGGACGAACCTACTGTTGATCTGATGGGACAAACGAGAGGGCACATAAGGCCTATGTGCTAGCTAGTTGTTTCCATCACCTCGAGAGTAGGAGAATCGGTCACCGGATTCTTGTCAATACCTAGTATGCATTGAATGAAACATCGATTTATCGTATTAATATATTTTATAGTACATAATCTCGCGAAACCCCCTCCTTTGCATGAAAGCTTGAATTTATGTAATGATTTGTCAATCTTTTAATGCTATGCATGATTATTGTTGTTACAATTGGACGGCTTATGAATATGTCGTATTTGTTATGAAAGGATGAATTTCTATTTATTTGTGGCTTACAAACCTTATGTCCATGATAATACTTGATGGTTCATTATAAGTTTATCTCTTATGAAATCCTACTACCATGCTAGTATTCAATGAATCTTTGTTTGTTTTCAATTACATGCTTAGACTTTACATGCTTATTAGGTATTACTTGCATATTTGATGGTTGAGCGGGTTTTTCACATTACTGAGCTCCGTTGGTTCTTTTAGCTCACCCCACTTACATCTTAGGTATCCATGACAGTGCTAGGTTAAGGCAAGGGAGAGACGAGCTTGAAGTTTCCTATTGATGTGAGTCTTTGTTGATATATATTATGTATATTTGATTTTGAAACTATTCAACTTGGGGTTAAAATTAAAATAGATCTTTGGGTAGCTTAAATCCTCGTTATCTTTAGTTGATCCACTTCAGAGATTTAATAAACTTGTTTAATTTAAATGAGCATGAACCCATGTATAGTTTTATTAATGTTCTATGAACTTAAATCTTTTGGCTTTAGGATATCTCTTTATATTTATTCGCAATTATTATCTTTTATTTAGCCAATGTGTATTCCACAGGTTTATTTGAGAGGCGTTCCAGACCGTTATTTGGGCTTAGTTCAGGTATCGGGTCCAAGTGGCGGTCTGAGCT
Source organism: Stephania japonica (assembly GCA_039657345.1). Taxonomy (NCBI): domain Eukaryota; kingdom Viridiplantae; phylum Streptophyta; class Magnoliopsida; order Ranunculales; family Menispermaceae; genus Stephania; species Stephania japonica. The sequence goes on along the minus strand of CM077560.1, from coordinate 41,599,715 downwards.
GAGCGACTCGACCCTAGGTCGGGGAAGGGTCGTCACATAAAGATAGGTTTTTATCTTCCAAGAAATTAAGGATAGTTAATAATAATGAATCGAAGAGTTACAACATGTCGAAAAAGGAGAAACGTTTCAATAAATAGAGAAAAAAGTGACAGTACATCAAGGAAAAAACTTGATTGTGAATAAACTATATAATCCATAGAAAAAACAATTCAATTGTTTTGCAGAATTAGATTTAAAATAGAGTTAGCTTAGGCTTCAGAAAGATAAGGAGAATATCATTTATTGAGACCAATGCTAGCTTCAACCTACAATAAGACATGTCTTTTAACTTAAGAACCCAATTTTGAAAATATTGCTTCGATAGCTCATCTATCAGTTTTATTCCTTTTGTGTGCTTTTTTAAAACTAAAAACATTTTATGAATTTGTTAGTGATACCATAAATACGCTAAAATTTATATGATACCACAAACCTTGGCTTTAAAAGGATTCTTTGTGTCATCTTGCCACTTCACCAGACCCTCAACAACACACTTCAAGAGTACTTTCAATCACTCGGCTTGTGATTTGGCCACTCTTCAAGAGTATTTTCAATCACTTAGCTTGTTGATGACTACCTTATGGTTTATTTAGTAACTTTGCAAGTTGGTATGCTATCTAAAATGAAACATTAAGATTTATGATGTTTATTACAATTGGTTAGATTAGGACCAACTGTTCATTAACTAGGCTCCTAGCCAAAAGAGTAGAACACTCAACTTCTCTCAAAATCAATAGTTCAACCAATTTTACATACAAACTAGCAGTTCAATCCCACTCCCACAAGCCTCATTCACATCTTTTATTCTTTCAATTAAACCTTAAAAAGATAAAGAACTTGATAGAACGGGCCAACAAGCTAAATCAGTAATGAAAGACAATTAATACTTCATTCAATGAAACAATTCAGCACCAAAGTTTACCTGCTCTTACGATGTTTGTGCTCATCGCGGTCGTACACCCATTCCACCAAAGACATTGCTTGTCTCTAGCTTTCCAAGGGCCCCAAGGTCTCCCACAATTTTCATAAGATTCCTTTTCGTGAACTGTATCTTTGATTGTTTCATCAATAGCAAACTTCTAATCGTGCAAGCTAAGATCTTTATCGCTTCAACCTAACAACATAAACCCATTGTAATGTAACGAACTATGCAATAAATTGCCAACAAAGACAATCTTAGAAACCCTAGCAAGCTGAAGTCTTTAATCAGCTCATCAAATTGAATCAGATGTACGCAATTCTTTTCAATTGATTATATATCCAACAATCAAAACCCTAAACCCTAACTCAGAAGAATCAATCAATCAAATCAAATGCATCAAATAATTCACAGCTTACAATCACACCAAACTTCAAAATAATGCAATAAATCACCATAAATCAACAATTAGAACCAAAAACTCACCCAAACAACAAAGATCTGCTAAACCTCCAAATCATCCATCATACAAATCCTAATTCACATAAAAAAATCTAGAAAGCAAAACGAAAATCACAAATCCATACTTGTAACTGCAAAAATTCGAAGAGCGGAAGCCAAGAGATCTTGAGTCGCCTTTACAATGTAAGAGATATGGAGTGATCGCACAAGACCAAAATCTGGTGATGGCGAGAGAAAAATGAGATCTGGTGAGGTCGAATCGCTGAGATCTGATCTAGAAGGAATCGCACGAGATCTTATCGATAAGGAATCGCATGAGATATAATCGAGAAGGAATCGCACGAGATCTGATCAAGAAGGGTTTAGGGTTTGAGAGAGAGAGAGAGAGAGAGAGAGAGAGGTTTTCACGAGAGAGAGAGAGAGAGAGGGAAAGAGATTCGCGAGAGTCGAGTTTGTGAAGTGTGAGAGTCGAGTCAAAGTGGGAGAGGTCGAGTGGGACGATTTCGGGTTTGTTTTGGGTTATATATATAATGATGATGGGTAACGGCTATCTATTCCTGTATTTCATGACAATTTTTTCACACCATCATTAATGGTTCTGTTATTAAAGCACATTTACGTTGTAGTGATCTTTGGTTTTCTCAAGCATGTATATTGATTGTAATTTGTATACAAGGATATAAGTGACATCCAACCATAACTTGAGCCATCCGGTAGATTTTCACAAATCACTGAAAGAAAGCAAAATGAATATGTATGATTACATAACACAACATTACTGAAAAACAATAACTTCACAATTATTTGAAAAAACAATAACTACTTACAATTGCTTCGCTACAATATCACTCATACGATCTATCGAACAAAAGAGAAACAAAAATAGTCTCACTACAACATCACTTGAACGATCTTTCGAGCAAAACAATTAAAAAAGAAAAGACTATATGTAAAATAAAAAGATCGGAGACGATGCTAGGAAAGAGCAATTTAGAAAGGAATTACTTTCTAACACAAGTCTTGGAAGACTACTACGAACTTCTTGAGAGAGGTTGGTGGATCTGGTTCCAACATGTCATCCGAGAAGGCAATATGATGGTGGACAACCTTGCAAATCTTGGAGTGGTTAATCTATCGCGTCCAATGCGTTTAGAGTTGGAACTCTCCTCAAACTTCAATTGGAGCCATTATATGCAATACTAAAGTGAGAGCACATTTGGAGACCTGATGAATGACGTATGAACAAGAAGTCATCCATTTTAAACTGGAAAAGGGTAGATTAGAAAAAAAAGAAATAATTCCTCACACAAATAAATTGTTTTAATAGTAAGCAATAAGAATGAAAAGTGCACGGTGGGTACACCGTCGTACACTATATATAATCTATAATACCTTAAGAGTTATCTAAAAAAAAAAAACCATAATGCAGTGGTATCTCTTGTGAGAATTGAGAAGACCATTATAATTACTAACCTGCCAAATTCCTTTCAGTTAACTGAAACATATATATCCTCATAATAATGCTTTGAATTGACATCACCAAACACAAGGTTTACCTCCTTCCTCCATTGGTGGATCTTATTTGAGCCAGATAGAAAAAAAAAAAAAAAATTGCTTATGAAGCCTTCAGAGAGTCGGTGAAATGGAAGCATAATTTTTATAAAATGATTGATACCATGAAGGTTTGGTATGCCCAACTGAATTTTGTTGGAACCCGTATCCAAATATTTCATCAAACATTTCATGATAAAAGAGTAAGATTTTCCTCTGCTATGCTCTCAATGAGAACCTAACATAAACACCAAATGACCAAAGGCTAGAAATCTTCATGCCAACCCTCTTATAGCTTGAGAGGAGAAAAGACAAATACCATGTTCGCAGTGTCAGCATTAATTAGTAAAGCTTCACAACACCATAAGGATATTTGTTAGCAAGTTAGCACACCCTACCTCATGCTGTCAAAAGCCACAGGTCATCATGCTCATCCACTTGCAACATTAAAGCTCTCACTTTTTTAAGTCTTAATTTCATAGTTTGTGAGTTAATTTTAAAGTATATTGAGCATCTTTCTTGAGAAAAATTGAAACCAAATGCCCTCCCCAGATTCCCAAGCTTCTTGAGAAAAAAAAAAGACTAAATGAAGAAGCAAACACATCATATAATATGCATAGGTATACCAACATCTCAATCCCCTAAAATTGGCACTCTTAAGATTGAGCCTCGAAGTGAAATGTCCTAGACTGGATATCAACACATCCATAATCCGGATGGTGTCATATTCAAACTTCTGAAAGAAAGATGAAAACCTCTCAACCAAAAGAAACTCAGATACCATAATTCCCACTGAAATCGTTAACTTCTCTCTCAAGTTAAACATTTAGTGAAACAGTGCCTTCTATTTTTCTTCCATCATCAATGCGGTCATTAATTTTCATAGTATTAAAAGAATCTACTTTATGATCATGCATATGCAAAGGAAACAACACAATTAAAAGTACAAACATGAAGCTCCAGTTTGCAGCTCTTGAGCCTTTCAGTATAGTCTTTTACTTGCTGAACACATTTATTAAACTGCAGTACATGACATTTAAAAGAAAAACCAACATCAATAATGAAGTATGATGCCATAGAATACGCAATATTACCTTAGTCAACTGAGCTCTTCGTTGAGAAGAAGCCTTCTTTGAGCTTGCCAATACCATAATTATAACAAATTAAGTTACAAAAGACTTATATCTTAGACCCAAATCTCGTTGTTGTTTATCTTCCACATTTATTTTCAGTTCATAAAATCTGAAAATGCAGCGAAGTAGTGATTTTTTACCAGCACAAAATAATTACTAATTTGGCAACAGAAATGATAAAGCAAATTCATCCATTATCCCACCACAAAAAAAAAACAAGTAAATTTTCACTTGGCAAAAGTTGACTCCTTTAATGAACTGAAGACATTCCAAGTTTTCATGCCCTTTGTAGAGAAATACTTATTATAGGTGTTGGTTGTTCAATTGAGCAACATAACACCTCCCATGTTAGTACTGAAAAAGGCAATGCTTGTCTTGATTGAGAGAATATGAGAGCACAAGATGTTGAAACAAGCAATCTAAATCAACACAAATCTGAACATGACATATCTCATATTAAATGAAAATAAGAACTAATTATGTTGTTTTAAAACAAAGACAACAACAAATAAATCACATAAATAAATTTTATCAGAGGCTTGCAATATGCAATGTCTTAAGACAAATATTTTTCCTCCAATTCGGTGTAGAATTTTGCTAAGAGTTCTATTCCCAGGATACAACTGATTGAACTTTGATTAATACACCAATCAAAGAACCTTCAAAACAGCATCAATTGAATCTCTCTCAATTCACCAAAACGCACGTATTGTTGTTTCGAAAATCTATATTTCACTATGTTCTAGGACTCAACATTTATAGAGAATTTTCTATTAACTGTCTCAATAGTTATTGACTTTATCTAATTCGAATTAAAACACTCCCCAAGTGGACTTAGACAGTTTAATTAACTGGCCTAGTGGACCATTAATGGTCTAATTCGAAATCCATAATTTTTGGTGTTTTATTTCAAAACAAAATCAAATTCGAAAAATTTAAAATAAGGTTTATGAGTTGACTAAATGTTGTATCAAACCAAAGGTGACCTTATCAAAGATATTTACATAAAGTGTAGCCCCATGAGCACCTCATGGTCTAATTCGAAATCCATAATTGTTGGTGTTTTATTTCAAAACAAAATCAAATTTGAAAATTTAAAATAAGGTTTATGAGTTGTATCAAACCAAAGGCGACCTTGTCAAAGATATTTACATAAGGAGTAGCCCCATGAGCACCCCCTATTGAACCACTTCATGGGTCACTCCACTTACCATACTCCATTTGTCACATAAACAATAAAAAGGTGTTGGATAACATTTGGAGTGACAAACAAAACCTTTATCTCCTATGGGACTAAAGATCTGTTGTCACATTTACCATACAAAATTAAACACTATATTCAACACAAGAAAGATAAAGTTGAAGTGCGGGAGTAGAGAATGAAAGATATGTTGGTCGTTGTGCCTGATCAAATAAAAACAAATTGGTAAACAAAAATTAAAATTAAATAAACCCATTCCACCACATTGATTCAAGAATTGCATTGAATCGAATGGATAACAGGTGAGGATCGAGGTGAAACGGATGCCATGACACGGAATCTGATGTCGCTGATGATGTGGGTTTGGATTTGGATGCAGAGGCCATGAAAGTGGTGAGAATCTCTACAATCCTCTTTTGTCGACACTCCGTTGGTTAACAATCTCTCTATTTGTTTCAGTTTCAACAGCTCTCTTAATTTTTCTTTTTACTCTCCTTATTTATCACTCTCGCTTGGTTGCTCAAGAACCCTAACGCTGTGAATCCACACTTTACCCTTGAAAGAGAAAAAAATGAATGTAATCATCGAACACCAAATAATGAGATTGAAATTGTGGCGTAAAAAAAAATAATAATAATGAGATTGAAATAAAACGAAACTCTTGAGTCAAACTTGACATTCAACTTCCAAGAAAACCTTAATAAGAGTTGTTGTGGTAAATAAGTGAAAAGATTAAATTATAGAATAAATTAATTAATTTTGTACAAAATTGCTTCAACTCCATTTATATATTCTTCATTTATATATTCACATATGAGCATGTGATCCAACACTCTTAAAGTATATAAATTTATTTATGGTATGACAGCGAAACGATATTAGATTAATATTTAATGACCTGGGCATATTTATACCAGATTTATATAGACCATCAGCCATTACTTCTCCAACTCGTCTCTTCAAATCCCTCTATCTCTCTTTTTCGAATATCAATTCACAGCCCCTAATCTTCATCTTCAATGGTTTTGAACGCAAAAGAAAGAGGAGAGGTTGGGTCGAGAGATTTGACGAGGAGGTCGAATTCGATGAAGAAGCGGCGGGTGTGGGGGTGAATTGGTAAAGAAGACAAGTGGTCAATTCCGTCTCGTTTTTTTGTTTTTTTTTTAACTTGGTGTGAACGCAAACACCCACAGATTCGCTTTGGTACACCGCTTTTTGTCGCGACTCGCGAGTGAACATATTGTGAGCGGGAGAGAGAAAAAGGAGATCTCACGTTTTGAGCACACGCACGAAGCAGCATATTGAAGAGCTGCTTAACTGCCTCTTTTAATATAGTAGAAATATACATATGTTCTTACATTTTACTTTATAGATCCAAATAAATTAAGATGACAAGTTGTTGAAGAATTAATTAAGTTGCATTAATCCTTGACAAAAAAAAAAAATTAAGCTGCATTAATGTAAGAAGAATTGGTTTGTAACTTTTGAAAATGAGATTTTGAAAACTTTATATAGAAATTTAATTAAAGTTAAATATCTGTTGCTCATATATTAATAATGCCTCTTATTTAATGCAGGATATCAAGCATGTACTTGAAAAGTTTGGGAGCAACATCATATTGTCCAATGGACTTCGAGACCATTGGAGCTCTCACTGTAAGGATCATGATCTTTAGTTGCAAAACGATTTCTAGCTAAAACTTGAAATTTCGTAGCCAAAAACTATTTTTTGCGAAAAAATTTTGTAACACACTCATAGCCTAATCCTCGAGGAAAAATATATAATGCAACGAGTTTGAAATTAGTAATTAATTTTAGCTAACTTTTAGCTACGAATTACTTTTTGCTTTTGAAAATGGTAATTACCCACAATTTTTTTTCGTGGCTATATTTTAAAATTAGTGACAATTTTTCGTAACAGAATGAGATATTGTGCAACAAACTTTTTTGCAGCAAAAGGTTGATATTAACTACAAAGATTTTTGCAACAAATTTTTGGCTTCAAAAAATTCATTGTAAAATTTGCAAATCCTCTACGAATTACATTTTCGTAGCCCAATCTATATTTAGCTACAAAAAAGTTTAGCTACAAAAAAGTTGCAACTAAATTTTGCAACAATAAACCTTTCGTAGCAAAAAAAAATTATTAGCTGCAAACATTTTGTAGCTAATTCCAATTGTAAAATCCAAATTATCATTTTGCATATTTCTAGACATAAAAAAGTACAAATAGAATATACATTGAACCAAATAGCTTGAATTGTCATAAAATTGTCTTTCATATATAAATCACCACATTCAAATATTTGATAAAACAAACATTAATTCTTATTTTATAAATTTATCTTCCACCATAAAAATGTTTTTATCCACATTTTCTCCACCTTAAGTCTTGTACAAAAATAAATTTTAACTGAAAACATCATCTTTAATTACTTCGCACTATCACCATGAATAAGCTTTTTGACTTAAGATCATTGTTGTCAGCTTGGTCTTGATCTATTCTACTGCCGACAATAAAAAATCAAACCAAGATAAGTACCAATTATTAAAAAATCAAATATAGGACAACAATAAAGTTACATACTTTGTAGATATCCAAAACTCAAAAAAAAATACAATAATCACATCTACATCATCGATTCATTATAAAAAGAATAAATTGTACTTGACTATATCAAAATTTGTGACTTCATTAAATATGTGAAGGCAAACACTCAACACTTTTACATATCTATACACAAAAGTTAACAGACTTAAGACCACGTCTACCAAGTGTGAATGACTTTTTGACAAAGTAAGGAAATGAATAATAAATAAATTAAAATCAACAGAAAACCAATCACTCAAGTTTAACATGAAACCAAGCCACTTTTTACAACACTTCACTATAAAGTTAGAAATATCATAGTGAGCAGGGCGGATGTGGCGGCCCCAAGATCCCGAGGCCGCCCCGTGGATCCCGTTTCCCCTGCTAGTGCACTCGAAACCACCGCCACGAGTATAATCGCTTTGACTTTAGATAATTATCGATAATTCATTAAAGTCACTTAATTTATCATTTTAAAGAAATTAACAAATGGAAGAACTTAAAGTTTATCAAAATGCATATATATGTAAATATAAGTTTACTTGATCAAACCTATAGTGGAAAACCCTACTGATCTTTTGTGCATACAAAGCGATCAACTATAATAGGGTATACCAAGACAAGTGTGTATCCAATTTCCCAACCCCAAAACATAATACGAAATATCAAAACATTATAATATCTACACACATACCAAATAGGCCCTCGGCGTAGGCAAGTTAGATGTAATCGCCGATGATCCCCTTACCCCTGCTAGTACTAGGATCTCGCACTCAAGCCATCACAAAAGACAGATGACGAGTCCAGAGTGAGTAATCCCAAGGAAATTCACCAAGTAATTACGGAAGTAAAAGTACTTGGAATTTAAAATACTATAATTAAACATGCGGAACTAAAGAATTTCGTGCAACCGTGAAAGGATCATCGCATGCATAAAAAATAGTAGCAAAGCAAAGTACGTGCACAATAAAAATCGACTAAGTCATACTTCTGGGCTTTCCCCGTGCACGGCCGTGAAAACACCTCTACCGGGTTGGCCCTGGACCCTCTAGGTGGTCGGCGTAGACCCACGACGCACCCACACAAGCCTACCATAGCCAGCGCCTATTCACCGATATGCATAGACACGTGCTATGACTCGGTGGACTCTATGGCCGTAACGAATAAGCACCAGGTGGGGAGTGATCTCAACACCGTAAAGACACCAGTAGGAGTACACTCCACTACCGTAAAGTCACCAGTGAGAGTACTCACCACCGTAAAGCAATAATGAAATGGAGTAGAGAATAAATGGAACCGAATTCAAATAAATCAAACGGTAAATACTTAAAGTGAAGTTCAATTGGGATACTACACACCTCAAATCGCACTCCGACTTCCCGGACCCATCGAGACGCCCACCTAGCTCCCCAATGTCCGAGCTATGGTTTCTCGGTCCCTTAGCTTGAGTGTTAGACGCCCGTAATCATCTCCCCCCAGCCTCAAATCATCCTCTCCAACCTCGGACCTCTCCTTGATCTCCTCACAATTTCTTGAAGAACAATGCTTCCTTTTGCATGTTTGATCCATCGATTGTGTGCATATATATAGTTGGATTTTTAATCTAGCGTCGTACGCATCTCGAGGAAGATCGGACGGTTCTGATCACCCCGTGTCACCAAATTCCTAGAGACTTTATCAAGACACCATCTAGCCTTGAATCTCATTGTTGTGAATCTCGAGGCTTATCCTAAGTGTCGATTATTCAGGTTCAAACTATAGGATTTTATTTACTCCAATTTGATTTAACTTATAACACCTATTCTAGTCATCAATAAATTCTATAAATTTGTGAATATGGTCACACTAATTCCCCGACCACTCGACCCCGTGCCCCGTGTCCGCACGCTTCCCGAGGCGGTCCCACACTTAGTGTACCCAATTTAATTTCCTACCTTAGCTTAAGACTATATATTTGCATTTAATTAAATAGAATCCTCAACCATAGCATGTTTAATAATTTAAATCTAATTAAACCCCAACGCCTAGCCTCAACTACTACCAAACTCCGCGTTGGCGCGTTCACCGAACTAAAACCCCGCTCAAACTCGCCCCGACAATAATTTACACACATGTGATGTTTATATAAATATTAAATTTCCACATCACAATAATAGCCATACAACATGCACAAATAACACAATATACCATGGGTACTCCTATCCGAGTCAACCACTTTCCCACGTAACGCCCGAATTAACCACTAATCATTGTGATTAGCACCAATATTCAATTAAATTAATTTGGGCCGTTACAATTCTTCCCAACTAAAAAGAATTTCGTCCTCGAAATTAGAACACTTCGAGTACATTCGGTTCATCGACTTATATATTGTGTGAACTCTAACATTTTATTGAACTCACTTCTAATGCGTCAGGACTCCACTAGGGTGTGTATCAATTGGTCCTTCACTCAGAATTATTTCCATCCGAGATTCCACCAATGGTACACCCCACCAGCCCTTCACCTCACGCATGTTCTATCTTGTGTGAATAATGTCTCTGGTGACTCTATCTGATCGTTGCTAATATCCGCAACTGTCTTGATTTCAAGATAACTGTACCTTCTGGCCTTGCCAACTCTATAGCTTAGATTTTTCGCGATATCTATCTGCATACTTCTTTTGCTTGTCTTGTCTTTGCTCGAAGCCTATGACGAATCTGTCGGATCTTCTCTCGTGTGATCAACAACTATCTCCGCCCAATCGTAATCGTATCTTCCGGCTCGCCCAACACGCTGCGTGACTGCGGGGCCTCCCATACTGGCGCCTCATAAGGTGGCATCTCGATACTAGCTCGATAGCCGTTGTTGTAGGCAACGTCACACGGTGGTAAGTAATCCTCCTACGAACCTCCAAACCGCATAATACAAGCCCAAAGATGTCCTCTAAAATCCGTATCAATCGCTCACCGACCGCCATCTGTTTGAGGATGATACGCCGTGCTAAACCGCAACCTAGTGTCAAATCGCTCTGCGCATCGCTCCTCGAATCCCGAAATCAACCTGGGATCCCTATCAAATACAATGGAAACCGCACCCCATGCGCTTCTAACAATCTCCCGCTCAAACAGCCGCTTCAATCCGAGGAAACGTGTATCGCATCCGAATCGGTATGAAGTGCGCCGATTTAGTCGGTCTGTCTATCACCACCCGTATCGCATCGTGTCGCCTAAACGTCTACGGTAATCCACGACAAAATCCATGGTAAGGTGTTCCCATTTCCATTGAGGAATGGGTAACGCCGCAAAGAATCCGCTTGTCGCTCGTGTGCTCGCCTTTACCTCGTCGACATATATGACACCCTCGAACATATTCACCAACATCGCCTTCATCCCCGCCACTCAAACAATCTACGCAAGTCTTGGTACATCTTGGTTATGCCCGATGAATCGTAGCGCGATCGGTCGGCGTCCTCTAACATACTATCTCGTATCTCGACACGGCCGGGTACCCAAAGTCGCCTCGATGCCACAAATATCCATCGATGTCTCCGCCCAATCGCTGCACTCGGGATCCCGTGCCAAATCCACCGAACCGCCCATAAAGCCCATCGCCCTTTGACACTCCGATACCCGCTCCAGTGACACTTTGTCGGTGATTTCATCCGACTACAAATATGTACATCATGCATGGCGGCAACGTCGACATGCTCATAATTGATGCTCCTCAACAGTCCCATGTGTCGCGTCGGTCGATTGTCAACGCCGCATCTACTCAAAGCATCCGCCACTACATTGGCCTTGCCGTAATGATACTCAATCGTGAAGTCATAGTCCTTCAGAACTCCAACCATCTCCTCGTACGCCTATTAAGATCTTTCGTGTGATAATGTAGCGTAGACTCGATGGTCGGTGTAAAGCATAAACTCCTCTCCGTAGAGGTAGCGTCTCCAAGCCTTCAAATAAGCAAACACAATCTAACATGCAAGCTCCAAATCGTGTACGTGGTAGTTACACTCATATTATTATGTTTGAATAAAACAACCTTCTCAATAATATATCTATCCCATACATATATTTTATAGCAAAAATCCTTAGGCTTCATTTAATTATAACAAAAAACAACTTGATAGTCTTCATACATAACACAACTCGCACGTTGTTTTTACCATAATTTACACAAAAATATAGTTGACACTTTATTGTCGGTTCCACTAACTTATGGTTCGATACGATCTGAACCCGGAATTCGAACACGCAACGGCTCTACAAATATCGGTGCCATTAGGATCAATGCGCATTCCCAATGTATATGCCCCTCAACTCCACAGTGAGCACATCTCTGAACATGTCGCGGTCTCTCCTGTGAACCACCGATACCTGATGTAGCAAAACTAGGCGCATATGGTGTCCTCATCGTGGTAGCTGGTCGCTGCATGCTCTCACTCCTCACCGGCTCGTATTGTCCATCCCGAACATCTCCATGTCGCAACTTCTCTGCAGCTTGTCGTCGTCGCCTCCTACGATACTCTGCATGATCGGCTGCCTTAGGTGCTTGGCAAACGACCCTCCGATGTCCTCTCTGTCCGCATTTATAACATTTGCGCGTCTCTCGCATCCTAGTATGCCTATCACCGGATCTCGACCACGACCCCCGGTCTCTCTGTTCCTTGTCCCGACTACCCCGATCCCTATCCCGGTGCTTGGTGCTTGAGGTTGATGTCGCTGCTTGCTCGACAGTGCGGTGCGTGAGCATACACCACATGCCCTCATCTCCTCTCTCGCGCCCTGGATGCCTATCCCGTCGACCCCGTTGATCCCGTCTCTGTCTGTCAAACCGGTCTCCCTCGTCTCTAACTTGTGCCTCTGCTTTGTGCGTGCTTGCTCCAAAACTCGCCCGCCCGCCTCTTGGTACTCGCAAATCCCTCGTCGATCATTTCCCTCATATAACCTCGGGTAAAGTCGTTGTCGCTCGATGGCTCGGTCGTGAGTGATGCGACCATTTCGAAATTGCGGCGCCCGGTCCCGTAATATTCGAGTACTTCGTCATCCGAACTTCCCGGGTCAGTAAGTCGATCCTCCAAGCTCACCGTAGCTTGCGGACTCCTAATAACAATGCCGCCTTGTCTCGTCTCTCGAGGTATAGTAGAGACGTCCATCCATGCTTGATCTCGCACCGAAAAACGTGCGTCGTATGCGATCCTCCATGATATACGTATACATATATAATACACGTAGAATCATAACACATACATATAATTCTGTTAACCACCCATTTCTTATTGCTTCCCAACTAAAAGTTCTAGGCAATTCATCTAAGGTTTCCACATCTAATTTGTTTTAAAGTTTATGCTCTTTTATTTACTTTATTTAATTCGAGCCTATCGACCTTGCTCGATACCAACCGTGGCGGCCCCAAGATCCCGAGGCCGCCCGTGGATCCCGTTTCCCCTTAGTGCACTGGAAACCACCGCCACGAGTATAATCGCTTTCGACTTTAGATAATTATCGATAATTCATTAAAGTCACTTAATTTATCATTTTAAAGAAATTAACAATTTAAGAACTTAAAGTTTATCAAAATGCATATATATGTAAATATAAGTTTACTGATCAAACCTATAGTGGAAAACCCGGCTGTACTGTGCATACAGGCGATCAACTATAACAGTAGGTATACCAGTACAAGTGTGTATCCAATTTCCCAACCCCAAAACATAATACGAAATATCAAAACATTATAATATCTACACACATACCAAGAGCCTCGGCGTAGGCAAGTTAGATGTAATCGCCGATGATCCCCTTACCCCTGCTAGTACTAGGATCTGCACTCAAGCCATCACAAAAGACAGATGACGAGTCCAGAGTGAGTAATCCCAAGGAAATTCACCAAGTAATTACGGAAGTAAAAGTACTGGAATTTAAAATACTATAATTAAACATGCGGAACTAAAGAATTTCAGTCAACTGTGAAAGGATCATCGCATGCATAAAAAATAGTAGCAAAGCAAAGTACGTGCACAATAAAAATCGACTAAGTCATACTTCGGCTTTCCCCGAGTGCACGGCCCGTGAAAACACCTCTACCGGGTTGGCCCCGGACCTCAGGTGGTCGGCGTAGACCCACGATGCACCCACACAAGCCTACCATAGCCGGCACCTATTCACCGCATATGCATAGACACGTGCTATGACTCGGTGGACTCTATGGCCGTAACGAATAAGCACCAGGTGGGGAGTGATCTCAACACCGTAAAGACACCAGGTAGGAGTACACTCCACTACCGTAAAGTCACCAGGTGAGAGTACTCAGCCACCGTAAAGCAATAATGAAATGGAGTAGAGAATAAATGGAACTGAATTCAAATAAATCAAACGGTAAATACTTAAAGTGAAGTTCAATTGGGATACTACACACCTCAAATCGCACTCCGACTTCCTGGACCCATCAGTACGCCCACCTAGCTCCCCAATGTCCGAGCTATGGTTTCTCGGTCCCTTAGCTTGAGTGTTAGACGCCCAGAATCATCTCCCCCCCAAGCCTCAAATCATCCTCTCCAACCTCAGACCTCTCCTTGATCTCCTCACAATTTCTTGAAGAACAATGCTTCCTTTTGCATGTTTGATCCATCGATTGTGTGCATATATATAGTTGGATTTTTAATCTAGCGTCTCAGTGCGCATCTCGAGGAAGATCGGACGGTTCTCCGATCACCCCGTGTCACCAAATTCCTAGAGACTTTATCAAGACACCATCTAGCCTTGAATCTCATTGTTGTGAATCTCGAGGCTTATCCTAAGTGTACTTGATTATTCAGCTTCAAACTATAGGATTTTATTTACTCCAATTTGATTTAACTTATAACACCTATTCTAGTCATCAATAAATTCTATAAATTTGTGAATATGGTCACACTAATTCCCCGACCACTCGGCACCCCGTGCCCCGTGTCCCACACGCTTCCCGAGGCGGTCCCACACTTAGTGTACCCAATTTAATTTCCCTACCTTAGCTTAAGACTATATATTTGCATTTAATTAAATAGAATCCTCAACCATAGCATGTTTAATAATTTAAATCTAATTAAACCCCAACGCCTAGCCTCAACTACTACCAAACTCCGCGTTGGCGCGTTCACCGAACTAAAACCCCAGCGCTCAAACTCGCCCGACAATAATTTACACACATGTGATGTTTATATAAATATTAAATTTCCACATCACAATAATAGCCATACAACATGCACAAATAACACAATATACCATGGGTACTCCTATCCGAGTCAACCCAGCTGTCCACGTAACGCCCGAATTAACCACTAATCATTGTGATTAGCACCAATATTCAATTAAATTAATTTGGGCCGTTACAGCGGAGCCGAGACTTCATACCGGGGGGGGGGGGGGGGCAACCTTAATAAGTATCCCTAAAATTAAAAAAAAAAATACATATAAATTTTTTTTTTAATTTCAATTGGGGTCAAACCTACAACATCTCCAAATGTTGTCTTGATGCCACATCCATCTCACTAGAGATTTTTTGACAAAATACATATAGTTATAAAACAAACATCATGAATATTTTACCTAATTAAATGGATTTTTTTTTTCTAATCTTTGCATTTGTTCTCTTTGCAACAGCCTTTTTTTAATCAAATTACTTTCACTTTTAGTATGCAAGGCTCTCTTTATTTATTTTAAATGAGATTTTTTAATTTGTAGAACATTTAAGTCTTTCGCAATTCAACTTCTCTCTTTTTTAAGTCCCTTAATTAGTAAGTTATACATCACAAATCAATTAGTGCTCGCATGTGTAGATATATATACACACATAAGATGAACTCTTTATGCTACCCCAACTGATTTTAAATCGATATATAACTTTATAATTATTATTGTTTGTGAGTCTTAAATAAAATGAGAATGTTCTTAACAAAAAAGATAAAATGAGAATGAGATGCATGCACTTTAAATTATATTAGAGTCACTTAACTTGCGTAGCTAGTGTCGAAGAATTGGAGTACGAAATTAATCCATTTATTTATTTAACAAATCAAACCACTACAAAATACGAACCATGTATAAAATACCTTAATGTATAACTAGTCGAAATCCCGCGCTTCACACACGGGTAAGACTAGGTATCAATATATTAGTTAAAAATAATTAATTTAATAATAAAAAATTTAAAAAAAGTGATAAAAATAGAAAAAAAAAGTGATAAAAAGAGAAAAAAAAAAAAGGAAAACTTTTATAAAAATATAATCCTAATGAAATTAAAATTTGATGAGAAAAAGAAAGTGATAAAAACGAGAAAAAAAAAAAAAAAACTTATAGTATAGAAGATTTTTTTAAAAAAAAATCCATTAATTGAAATTTTGTTGCCACAATAAAAGATATATAACAAATTGGCATCTTGTAGAATAAACTACAAAAATGGTAATCATTGATCTAAACAACATATACTAGAGTTCGCCAATCAATATAAACCATTTCTATAATACTTTATTTTGCTCCTGAATGTTGAACTATATGTGAGTTTGTATTGTACCAATATTAGTCGCACATGGGAAAGAAACATTTTTGTTTCTTTCCTTATAAGATATCTTTCACTTACAAGTCTTAGTTAAGTGAATATGGGTTGGAGGCAAAAACCATGGGTATTCCCCATTGATTAATATATATTAAATACTTGATATTTAATATGTCTTTGATTAGCCCTTAAGCCTTGGGGCCGAGGGGCTAATGTTAAAATAACTTAGCTAATTCACAACATAATTTTTTTGTTTTAAATTAAGTAATTTCATAATTACTTATTATGTGAACAGTTGTAACGGTTGTGAACAGTTGTAACGGTCGTATGTGAATAGTTGTAACGGTTGTATGTGAACAGTTGTGTTTTGTGAACAGACACATTATTTGTCTATATATAGTTTGTACGAAATGGGAAAAAAAAAGTTTTTAGTTGAGAGAAGTTTTACTGTTGCACAAGAAAGGTTCTTTAATTGGTGTGTAATCAAAGATCAATCCAGTTGTATCCTGGAGACGAACCTCTTGGAGCATTCATACACCGAATTGGAGGAAAATTCGTCTTAGGACATTGCTATTGAGTGCAAGCCTCTGGTATGATTTAATTTAGTTCTTTGTAATTGAATTCACATATGATATATATATTATAGTTCAGTGATATGCATATAGTATAATTGTTCTAACAATCTAAGACGAATTTTTTTTAATTGCTGTGTTTTATTAATGTTATCACTGATTTACATACAATAGTTGAGTGCATATAATTTGTCACTGATTTTAGAAAAACTAGTCACTGATTTATACAAGATTGTTGTTTTCATACTAGTTTGAAATGGCATATCTTTTTTAGCCCTTGCATCTTCAGTTCGGTATTTCTTTTCGAGAAGATCCCAAACATCCTTTGCGGTTTTACATTCAGAATAGACATCATACAGTGTATCATCAAGTCTATTCAAAATGTAATTCCTGCAAAGAAAGTCAGAATTCCTCCATGGTTGAAGGCAAAGGAACAATGAAGATGAAGTTCATGTCTGGAAAAATAATAACTTTATTTAATGTTCTTTATGTTCCTGATATTAGGAAAAATCTTGTATCTGGCCCTTTACTGAATAAGAAAGGGTTCAAACTTGTTTTCGAGTCTGACAAATTTGTATTGACTAAGGGTGGCATGTTCATAGGGAAGGGGTACCTTCCTGAAGGTCTCTTCAAATTAAGCATTGTAATTGTTAATGACACTGGTAATAGAATGATTGTTTCTGTGTATATAAATGTCTCTACTTATATGATTGAATCATTTGATATATGGCATGCTAGACTAAGTCATGTAAATAACAGATTAATTCATAAAATGGTACATTTGAACATGTTACCAAAGTTTCAAATTGATTTTAAACACAAATGTGAAGTTTGTGTAGAATCAAAGTTTGCTAGGCAAACATTTAAATCTGTTCAAGAAAGATCAAATGAATTATTAGATTTAATTCATAGTGATCTTTGTGATTTCAAATCAAATCCTACAAGAGGAGGAAAGAACTACTAGATCACTTTTATCGATGATTGTAGTAAATATTGTCATGTCTTTTTGATCAAGAATAAAAGCGAGGCCTTTGATATATTTAAAATATATAAGGCAGAAGTTGAAAATCAACTTGACAAAAAGATAAAAATATTAAGAACTAATCGGGGTGGAGAATATGATTCCATTGAATTTACAGAATTTTGTAATACAAATGGAATTATTCATCAGACCACTGCGCCATATACACCTCAACAAAATGGTGTGGCAGAGAGAAAAAATAGAACTCTCAAGAATATGATTAATTCTATGTTGAATGATTATGGGCTTCCCCAAAACTTGTGGGGTGAAGCATTACTGACTGCAAATCATATCTTGAATAGAGTTCCGTTCAAGAAATCTGATAAGTCTCCATATGAGATTTGGAGAAAGAAAAAACCCATTTACAAAACTTTAAAAGTGTGGGGTTGCTTAGCAAAGGTTCAAATTCCTTTACCAAAAAGGACTAAATTAGGATCTAAAACCATAGATTGTGTGTTCATCGGTTTTGCTAAGAATAGTGCAGCATATAGATTCTTAGTAGTTAAATCACATATTTCAGATATCAGTGATAATACTATCATAGAATCTGCGGATGCTACATTCTTTGAGCATATATTTCCTTTTAAGGAAAAACAAAATGGTTCATCACGAAAAAGGACGGCCGAAGAGAGTCTAGAAGAACCATCCACTTCAAGGGTTCAAGAACAAGAATTGGAACCTAGAAGGGGAAAAAGAATTAAGGTTCCAAAGAATTTTGGACCTGATTTTATAAGTTTGTTAACTGAAAATGAACCTCAGACTTATAGGGAGGCTATGTCTTCGCCGGAAGTGCCTTTATGGATGGAAGCAATCAATAGTGAAGTTGAATCCATTTTACAAAATAATACATGGGAATTAGTTGATTTACCATCCGGAATCAAACCAATTGGATATAAATGGATATTCAAAAGAAAGCTTAAAGCTGACGGTACTATTGATAAATACAAAGCACGATTGGTTGCAAAAGGTTATAGACAAAAAGAAGGTGTAGATTACTTCGACACCTATTCTCCTGTTTCGAGAATAACTTCCATTAGAATATTGATTGCCATAGCTGCTTTATATAATATGAAAATACATCAAATGGATGTTAAAACAACATTTCTAAATGGAGAGTTAGAAGAAAAAATCTATATGGACCAACCTGAAGAGTTCATAGTCAAAGGCCAAGAGAATAAAGTTTGTAGACTTGTTAAGTCATTATATGGACTCAAACAAGCTCCAAAACAATGGCATGAAAAATTTGATCATACTATGCTAGCAAATAGTTTCAAAATAAATGAATGTGACAAATGTGTGTACATTAAAGAAATGAAAAACTTTTGCGTCATAGTATGTTTATATGTTGATGACATGTTGATTATGAGCACAAGTAGAGATGCTATAATGTCAACCAAAAAGATGTTGAATTCTAGTTTTGACATGAAAGACTTAGGTCTAGGCGATGTAATACTAGGAATTCAAATCAAAAGGAATAACGAAGGTTATATCCTCACACAATCTCATTATGTTGAGAAAATCTTAAAAAGATTCAATCAATTCGATTGTAAACCTGCTCCAACTCCTTTTGATGTTAATTGTCATCTTAAGAAAAATAATGAAGAAGCAATTTATCAATTGGAATATTCTCAAGTAATTGGAAGCTTGATGTACTTGATGAATTCTACTAGACCTGACATAGCTTATGCGAAGCGGTGAGTAGATACATAAGTAATCCTAATGATGCTCATTGGACAACGTTAATAAGAGTTCTAAGGTATCTTAAATATACCTTAAATTATGGACTTTATTATACAAAATATCCACCTGTACTTGAAGGGTATAGTGATGCAAATTGGATTTCTGATAATACAGAAACCAAATCAACAAGTGGATATATATTCACATTAGGTGGAGCAGTGATTTCTTTGAAATCAACAAAACAAACGTGTATAGCACGTTCCACTATGGAATCTGAATTCATAGCTCTTGATAAGGCAGCTGAAGAAGCTGAATGGCTAAGAAATTTCCTAGAAGATATTCCTTGCTGGCCAAAACCAGTCACAACAATTTGTATACATTGTGATAGTATGGCAGCACAAGCAAGAGCTAAGAACAATATATATAATGGTAAGTCGAGACATATAAGGCGCCGACACAATACTATAAGACAATTACTCACAAGTGGAGTAATTAGTATTGATTATGTTAAGTCTAAGGAAAACATTGCAGATCCTTTGACTAAAGGCTTACCAAGAGATCAAGTGAAGATATTATCGAGGGGAATGGGCTTAAAGCCTATAGAGTAAGTCAAGTCCAGCAGAAACATAACCTAGCTGATTGGAGATCCCATGGTCTAGGTTCAATAGGCAAACTAGTTAGACTTGACTTAACAAACAGGACACACAATTACCTGTTCCTATGATGAAGTAAGTGTGTTGATAAGAAGTTTAGGGTATGCAATACTGCATTTAATGATTAAAGATAAGTCACCTATATGATAGTAAATGTGGGATCGCATTTATGAGAATGAATAGGCTAAATTCTCTAAAACTATCATGAATCCAAAATATGTTCAGGACCAAAATGAACAACAAAGAATAACGTGCATCAGTAATCATGTCATAAGTGAGACATATTGTCTTAGTTTACTACAAAAAGTGAACAGTTCAAGATACATACATCATCAAGCGTCGCGAAGTAAACTCGATATGATCTTACTAGGGTAAGTTCAAGTCTATACGACACTTTCCTGAGTAACATGACATGATAATCTCTCTCAAATCTCTCTCAATTGTTTTGAAGTAATGTTATTTTTAAAATAATGGTATTTTTTTAAAATTTGTGTTTGTGAATTGGCAAAGTAAACTTGGTCATGGTTTCAGATGGATACAATACAAATGTGGGGTATTGTTGAACTATATGTAAGTTTGTATTGTACCCAATATTAGTCCCACATGGGAAAGAAACATTTTTGTTTCTTTCCTTATAAGATATCTTTCACTTACAAGTCTTAGTTAAGTGAATATGGGTTGGAGGCAAAGACCATAAGTATTCCCCATTGATTAATATATATTAAATACTTGATATTTAATATGTCTTTGATTAGGCCTTGGGGCCGAGGGGCTAGGCTAATGTTAAAATAATTTAGCTAATTCACAACATAAATTTTTTGTTTTAAATTAAGTAATTTCATAATTACTTATTATGTGAACAGTTGTAATGATTGTATGTGAACAGTTGTAACGGTTGTGAACAGTTGTAACGGTCGTATGTGAACAGTTGTAACGGTTGTATGTGAACAATTGTGTTTTATGAACAGACACATTATTTGTCTATATATAGTTTGTATGAAATGGGAAAAAAAAAATTTAGTTGAGAGAAGTTTTACTGTTGCACAAGAAAGGTTCTTTGATTGGTGTATAATCAAAGATCAATCCAGTTGTATCCTGGAGACGAACCTCTTGAAGCATTCATACATCGAATTGTATTCGTCTTAGGACATTGTTATTGAGTACAAGCCTCTGGTATGATTTAATTTAGTTCTTTGTAATTGAATTCACATATGATATATATTATAGTTCATGATATGCATATAGTATAATTGTTCTAACACTGAAAATGAAAAAAAAAAAAAAATCAAAATCAAAACCCAAAGGTAAAAAATCTTAATATAAAAATATTGAAAATAAAATAGCTATAAAAAAGTCAAAACCTCTACTCCTAGGTTATAACTTGTTAGTTAGATAATTGTATAGCAAAAATTGCAGCCTTCAACAAAAACACTTCCTTCAACCACTAAAACCTCATAAACTAAAAAATAGAGATCATTGATCTAAACAACACATACCAGAGATTGTTGACCAATATATGTCATTTCTAAAATATTTTTGATTACTCATCGAAAGAAGAAAAAAATCAGAATCAAAACCCAAAGGCAATAATATTTGAATATAAGAAACATCGAAAATAAAATAGTTATGAAAAAGTCAAAACCTCTCCTCCACAGTTATGACTTGTTAATCGGACAATCCTATAGTATAAACTCTAGCCTTCAACGAAGATGCTCCATTCAGCTACCTAAACCTCTCCTCCCCAGATGTCTAATTGGCATTGATGTGAGATGAGATGAACCACGTTTGAGTAGAGAGAGAGAGAGAGAGAGAGAGAGAGAAGAGAGATTTGGTGTCGTGAAAGTGAAAACGTTTTTTAGTGTTGGACCATTTTTTTCTCTTTATTATAGATTAATGGAAATTTGGAAGGGGTATTGTGTTGAGATGTTTTTGTTTTTTTTTTTTTTTTTTTAATGTTGGGACGTTTTTTATCTTTATTATATAATTAATGGGAAGATATAACGTTTAGTAAAGAGGAGGAAAAGTGTTGAATTTGGGGATATATAATTAATGAGAAGATGGAACGTTTAGTAGAGAGGAGAAAAAGTAAGATTTATTTGAACAAAAAAAATAGAGATTTGGTGTTGTGAAAGCGGCAACGCTTTTTAGTGTTGGGTCATTTTTTTCTCTTTATTATAGATTAATGGAAATTTGGAAGGTTTCGTATTGGGACGTTTTTGTTTTTATTTTTTTATGTTGGGATGTTTTTTTGTCTTTATTATATAATTAATGGAAAGATGGAACGTTTAGTAAGAGAGGAGGAAAAATGTTGAATTTGGAGATATATAATTAATGAGAAGATGGAACGTTTAGTAGAAAGGAGAAAAGTGAGATTTAGTGTTGTGAAATCGGCAACGCTTTTTAGTTTTGGGTTTTTTTTCTCTTTATTATAGATTAATGGGAATTTGGAAGGATTCATATTGGGACGTTTTTGTTTTTGTTTTTGTTTTTGTTTTTGTAACAACCCGTAAATTTTAATCGACTTGTGTAGAATTGTGACTCGGCAAAGTGATACTGAACAATACTTCGAGCCTCGATAGTGAACAACAAAGTAATGTTATGTTTCTGTGATGTATGTATTAGTATTGTAGTTTATTTCGGGTTTCGCGCCGTTCGGACAATTTTTAGACCGAGTGACTATTCGCCTAGATAAACGGGGAATAAAACACTGGTAAAATACAAATAAATGGATTTTTAGATAATTTATATAATTATTTAAGGGAACAAGGCGGAAAACGCGCACGGTGAGTTGAATCGGACCGAGGAAAGTTGTTTGAATGAAGGAGTTGGATAACTACGCGATATACAGTACATGGGATAGATTGTTAAAGTGACACAGCTGTAAGTTGAGGAACCATGAGATGGACCTCGAGATGAGTGTGTGTGTTGAGATGAAAGACCACAAATGTGACAACACAAACCTACTTTACTGTTCATGTACTATTCATCATCATTTTTATATATAAATATACATATATATATATACAAACACACACTCATCTCTCCCATTCTCACCTTCACCACCATCCTCACAATCTCTTACCACCGTCACCCTCCTCTCCCTGGTTCGCCAACAACCGGCCTTGAACCTCGTCGGACCTCTCGCCGAAGGTACTCTCTCTCTCTCGATCTCTTGTATTGTTCCTCTCTCTTATTCTCTCTTTCTCTCGGCTTCTCTCTTGAGTTTCTTCCTCCATCTCTCGGTCACGCCTCTCCCCACTGTTGTGTTGCTATCCGTGACGCTGCTGGACTGGGAGGGGACTGTCGACATCGGAGATGACCAGTGGTGGTCACTGGAGTCCTCACCGAGTCGAGGTGACTCTCTTTCACTCTCCCGGTTACTCCTTCTCTCGGGTTCTCTCTTATTCTATCCTACTCTCTCGTTTTTGCTCACTGTTTTTCTCTTATTTTTGGTTTGGTTGGGTTGTGGTGTGTGTGCACCCCACGGTTAGGGTGCATTATGATATGTAGGGTGAACACCAAACCGTGATGTGTGGGGTGTGTTATGTGTCACATTGTGGGTTGTTTTTAGTGTCTCGCCAGAAAATGCCCCTATGGGGGGCGCTGCCACTGACCACCGAGACTGGAGGTTGTCGGGGACCCCATCGAGCTTTGGCTTAGGTCCCACAGCTCTCCGGAGTGGTCAATAATAGTGAGGCGAGCGCAAACTAAGACATTTCATGTTAATGTTCATTTCATGTGTTTTGTTCTTCTCTCTGTCAGAATCCATTGTTGTGGCAAAGCCACCGCTGTACCATCGTGACCGGAGTCCGGAGATGTCGAAAACCAAGTTAAGACCATACTTATGTATCACGACTCTCGGAGTGGCCCAAAATAGCGGCATTGTTATTTATTTATATCATTTGTATATTTTATATAAGTTATACTTTTGTCGTTGGAAATCACTAGCACAGCGGCTCTGCTGTCGACGCGATGACTTGGGGGATTGTCGGAGACCTTATCATGTCTATAATGGAGTCTCACCGCCCCTGGAGCGTCTCTATTAGTAGTGGTGAGTTTTATGAGCGTCATTTCATGTGATGTCGTTATTGCGCGTCTTGTCGCAAACTATCATGTATGGTCGGCACTGCCGCTGGACGCCATGACTAAGGGAGTGTCAGAGATCACAACCAAACCTTTGTGTGTGTCTCATAACTCCCGGAGCGTCCATATCGATGATAATGAGTCGTTGTAATGGCGAATTCATGTGTAAGTACTTTTATCGCGTTGAGTAATCGTTGGCGTGACGTAGAGCATGCCTACGACTTTTCTATGTTGTGTTGGCACTCTACAGACGTTGGACCATACTCATGAGTTTCCCTACTTGCCGATGTATGGTCATTTTGAGTTCCTATCGAGTCATTACTGTCGAGCGATATTGATATTGTGTTTTAAGTCGATTTAATGGTAGTGACGTCGTGGTCACGTCGCTAGTCCACGAGACTATGACGTGACCTATTAACGACCGAGCCGAGCCTATAATTCATGAGTAGGCTTACATGCATTATGATTATCGATGTCGTGATATCACAGTCGTAGTTGTTATTTTAGTTTTCAAGTCCAAGAGAGAGTATTCATTTTTCTGTTTAAATTGTCGAGGTCTTCGAGTCATTCAAAACTATGGGAAAAGGTTAAGGGTATCAACCTAGGATTAGTAAATGCCCCGGCCCATTTAATTGGAGTTTCTGACTTGTCAGGTAGCGGAAAACTCGGGGATACATGCTAGGAAATGCAAGTGTTGTTACGTGGTCACGATAGTTTAGGTAAGTACACTTGCCTTAAAGCTTGTGTACGTTAATAAACCAGTTAAGAAATTCTCATGTGATTCATTATCATTTATTGCTATTCTTGCTATTATCCAGTGTTGGCATTCAAATTCCCTTATTTTCTTGGTATGTGTGCTCTTGGCGTAAGTGTGTCGATATAGTATCATGTGGCCTGCACTGGTTGGGAAAACTTGGGTATTTCCTATCGGAATTACTACTACCTACAGTGTTGTGTGAACCTAGGTACTGATTGTGAAGGTGTCATGTGGCCCGCACTAGTTAGGGAAACGCGAGTCACTCTCTACAGGAGTGCCTGACCACCCCTGGTGTTGTGTGAACCTGGGCACTGGATTGTTGTGGTTATTGTTGTGAATATTGACTGCTTATGACCTCTTTTGACTCTTAGAACACACATGTTTCGATTGCTATCATTTCAGTCTGCCTATCATGCACTTTGATCTATTTACATTCTTGTCTTTAAATTACCGCATGATATTTAGACTGTTTTATTTGATATTCATGAATTATTGTGAAATTCTTCTGGCATTACTTTCGATTTTCTCTCAGTTGCTCACCGTCTAGTTTATGACGGTAGGTGCAGATATCTCGGAGTGCAGCAAGGGCAAGGGCCCTCTACTTGGTGATTTCCTCTGAGAACCTCTCAGAGTAAGCGACTTCAGGGTTAGGTTAGATTTGATTTATGCTTATTGCTGATTGTATGATGTTTTTATATATATGATGTTAGCTATTGAACTGGGGATCACTTTTTGGGATGGATACTATGAACACTCGGGGTTTTCACATTTATATAGATTTTCTAATTTTCGTTTGATTGAGTTATTTCCCATTACTTGTTTAGTTTTTTCGCTGCGTATAATTGCAATAACTCTTTCATAAACTGTTAAATTGATTAAGTAGAGGCTGACTAGGCTCGTCAAGCCCGCTGAGTATTGACTCAGGATCTGCACGGGTCTAAATCGGGCGTACCCAAATGCATTGAGAATTTGGGGCCATCACAGTTTTTAATGTTGGGACTTTTTTCGTCTTTATTATATAATTAATGGAAAGATGGAACGTTTAGTAATAGGAGGAAAAGTGTTGAATTTGAGGATATATAATTAATGGGAAGATAAAACGTTTGGTAGAGAGGAGGAAAAGTGAGAGAGATTTGGTGTTGTGAAAGCGAAAACGTTTTTAAAATTCAAAATAACTGATTCTTATTAAAATTTAAAAATCCCTTGTAAAGAAATAGTAAAAGGTAAATTTAATTATTATCAAATAGTAAAAGGTCTTATTAAAATTTAAAAATCCCTTTTACTTGTAATTAGAAATAGTAAAAGGTAAATAAATTTAATTATTATCAAATAGTAAAAGGTCAAATTGTTTGCAAATCATAGACGTGACAAAATACTATTAGAAGTATGATGACATGGTGAAATGTACTGAGTTGCGTGCGAGTCGGGACACCGAGTGCTTAGGTAGTTGAGAGTCGGTGTGGCCACTTAGATAAATTTTATAAATTTGTGTGACCAATTAATTATGGTCCATATGGGGTTAATGTACATTAATCAATTTAACCTACTGTTTATTTATCAAGAAATCACATTTTTTATATCCTATAGTTTGTTGTGAATTAAACTAACCTGAGGACAGACCTCGAGATTCGTGCTACCACACTATCCCATGATGAGAGTCACAAATTTGGTGTCATCAAGAGAACTGGACTGTCTAGTTGGTAACCCTCGGATTTACCTCGAGATACACAATACACACTAGATCCTAACAACACCTATATATACAACTTGATGAGAAAATTTCACTATTTACATGCAAATCACATAGAACGGAAGAGAGGAGAAATTTTGGAGGATTGAAGGAGATCAAACACGAATTGAGGAGCTGGAGTGAGGATCAAACTCAGGTAACTTCTTAAGATTATGGATTTTCCATTAAAATAGCTTTAAGTTTGATTTATTTCATTAAAATGAAAATTTTGGGTGGGGTTACTGTTTTGATCGAACTCTTTGTGGATTTGAGGTTTGGGTAATGCCAATCGAGGTTGAAACTGAATATAACAAGGTTTTACTGAAATCCGGGTAGTTTGTGTAAATTAAAAAAAAATAATAATAAAAATCGGACATGCATGTTGCTCCGAGAAGTTTATTGTTGTTTATGTGGTTTTTTATATAAAATGTTGGTCTCTTGAGGTGTTATTGGATCAGTGATAGAGGGAAGAAGAAGAAGAAGAATAGAAAAAAAAATCGAAACCAGAGACGCAAAAGCGTCTCTGGAATTTTGGGGAAGAATATGCACACGTGCGGGCCGCACGTGTGCATCCCCCCCCCCCCATTTGGGCCAGGCCAGGGTGGCTTGGGCCGGGCTCGCCCCATGAGCGAGCCGAGCCAGGCCCAACGCCTAGCCCGACCCAGGAACCAGGTCGGGTCGGGCAGACCCGACCCGACCACAGGTTAGGGACCGGGTCGAGTCGACCCGACCCGACATGACCAAAAAAAATAAAATAAAATAATATAAAATAAAATGTATATATATTATCGATTAAATATATATATTATAAAATAAAATAAAAATATATTATTATCAATTAATTAATAATAATAATAAAAGAAATTAAATTAATAAATAAAAAATAAATAAAAATATATTTTATATATTAATTTAAGTTTTGGAAAATAAGGAAAATAGTTGAAAAATTCCTGAAAAAAGAAAATTGGAAAAAAAATTATAGAAAATAGAAGAAATTGAGAAAAAGGTAGAAAAATGGTTTCGAGACTTTTTGAGTATTTTTGGTACCCCGATATAACTCGAAAAATGTGCCAAAATTAAAGATTGACATAAAATTCTAAATTTTGATTAAATATCATGAATCCACTTATTGTGGCTTTAAACCAATTAAAATGATATAAAAATGAACCTCAGGAACTAAAGGAAACTCTTGGGAGTTCGAGTGTACGAGTCGGGGTGTCTGGAGGCCGGATAGCTAGGACTACTGCGTTGACTTGTAAGTGAAACTGTGGGAACTCTTTGCTTTATTTCATTCCAGTCATTTATAAATTTTCAGTCTATTTGTAGACTAGCTAATTTATTTCCCACATCATGCTTTCCTTGTTTCTATTCACATTGAATATCGATATAGCATGATGCCTTGTTTGATATATCATTGACTTCATGCTTCCTTATATGCTCAATGTTTGTCTTGAAATATGGTTAATGGATATTTAGAAAATGCATGCTATAGGGTTATCTGTTATGTTGGACTTGTGCTCTATTTCCTTTGGGGCTTTGTAGCCTAATTTTTGTTGAAATCATAGCATTGTAGGATATATATTCTTGAAATCTAAAGTAGGGATTATCTAGTGTCCATTGCACACGAGATGCGCGGATTCACGAGGATTTCGGTCTTTCAGGGTCTCCGGCACTCACCACTACACTTGGGCGGCACACGTGGCATGGGCCACGGGGTTGTCGGCAAGTATAAATGATTTATATACGCAGAGCATAGCTCCGCCACTTGAGTTTATTAGAAAAAAAAAATTATTATTATATGTTGAGCACAGCTCCATACAGTAGTGGAAAAGGCTAGGTGATAGTTCTCACCGTCGACCGGACGTAGATCATCTCGACTTAGCCTGTGTCAGTTATGTGTATCTGTTAACGTTGGTATTTACTTGCATTATTTATTCAGCATTTCTTCAGCTACATATGCTTTTGAATACCTCTTGTTAAATTGGAAATGTAGTATTAGATTTTCCCAGTTATCACTTAAATATCATTATACTCACCGTCTAGTTTGTGACGGTGGGTGTAGGTCCATCGAGCAGCACCAGGCCGGGCAAGGAGAAGATCGGCGACTACCTCTGAGCTCCGAGTACGTAGCTGCCCGTACATGTAGGGTACTTTTTGTATTATGTTTACTTATGTCTTTATCTTTTAGGATGTTATTGGGATGAGCGTTAGATTACCCGACTTTTGGCTTTCACTTTGTTATATATATGTTCGTCGTTATATGCATATATATATGGTGATTGTTATTTCCTGGTTTCTACACTTATAATTATAAGATTTACTTCCACTAAAATATTTAAGAATTCCGCATTAAATTTATAAAGACTTCCGCTAATTAAATTAATTGTTAAATATAGAGAAAAATAGGTAGTAAAGGCTGACTAATTCGTAATTGGTTCCTATGTGTCGTGATTAGGGCTTAATTACGGGATTAGGCCGGGCGGTGCCCTAGATTAGAAGAGAGGCCGTCACAGTTGGTATCAGAGCTTAGGCTTTAGAACCTTATGGATAAAGCATAGTGTTGAATAAGGATTTTGATACCAATTTCCTGATTGGTATCAAAGATCATTTCTCAAGGAGTAAAGCATAAATTTGAATAAAATACACACCCTAGAAGTGGAAACCAGATGAGCCTTGCCTAGGAATTATTTTGTTAGGAATTGAGTGAAAGTGAGTTGGGAATTTGTATATATATATGCTATCTTTTTCAATATGTATACATATATACGTGGTAGACTTCGTAATAGTTGATAGGAAATCGTTATCCACATGCAGACGACGATGAAGGATGTACGCGAGACAGGCGATGTGGGTGCTAGTAGTAGTCAGCCTCCTACTACATCAGACGACAACTATCAGAGGTTGGCGGATCGAGTAGCGGCACAGGGACAGCAGATGGCTGATTTCATGATCTTCATAACAGCACAGGTCACCGCACTTACTCGTGCTGTCGCCGCTACTCCTGCGACTACTACACTTCCGACGACCGGACCTACTACTGCACCATCCACCATTCCAGCGACTGCATCCGTACCAGACACTCCTATTATTCAGGGCACGGTAGCGACGCCGATTCTTCCGTAGTGACCATTTCGACGGCAGAGGTAGCCGTGATGACTCCGACTCCCACACCCACACCTTCAGGCTCATCAGTAGGGATTCAACTGGTGAAGGATTTTCTCCGCCTTCAGCCAGTGTACTTCGACGGGTAAAGAAACTTCGAGAAGATTGAGGGATGGATATTATCACAGGAGAAGCTACATCGAATTTTGGGGATCGAGGATAGATTACGCCCAGATTTGTCGTCTTATACACTTCAGAGGGACGCCGACGTCTGGTGGCGTACCACCATAGCTACCAATGGAGATTTTGAGTCATGGACGGCCTTTAAGGCCAAGTTTTATCAGCAGTACTTCCCGCCCGCAGTCATGATGAGGTTAAGGAGAGACTTTATGAGTTTGAGGCAGAGAGCAGATGAGTCATTTATGGAGTACTGAGATAGATACGGGAATCTGAGGCAGTTTGCGGGGGATTTGGTCTGAGATGAGTTGGGAGATGTATATTATTTTGGGGCAGGTATGAGAGCAGACATTGGCTATCACGTAGTCAGCACGGGCGCTAGGACACTCACCGAGATATACGAGTGTGCACTTTCCCACGAGACCTACTACCTTGGTGTAATAGCGACGTAGGCAAAGCTTAGGGCGAGATTGATATTAGAGCAGGCCGCAGATTTCGAGAGGAGGCGGCGGAGTGGCAAGGCACCCAGGACATGGGATAGAGGCTTCCATGGATCGGGGGTGACTTCACGTTCCACATCGTTGGTACCTCAGTGTGTCTTATGTCGCGTCAAAGACAGAGCTCGGGGAGAGGACGTTCCTTACCATCACCATCGATTAGGCCAAGATTACCGCGCCAGAGAGACTTACTCTTCCCAAGACCATCGCACCACGACGATCGATCGCCAGCTAGCCGCGTGGTAGAGGCCGAGGCGGGGTAGAGGCCGAGAGGGACCCCGTCGTGACGTAAACAGACTCCGGTTCAGGGACGGCCACAGTCCGGTCAGCGCAGACAGGTTTCATGTTACAGGTGCCGACAGGTGGGACATTTGGTGAGGGAGTGTCCACAGCCAGCAGCAGTGTATCCACCACAGAGTTGAGAGGCAGCTCACATGGTGGCACAACCGGATACTAACGCTACGCGAGTCTCATCGAGGGTACGATTTCTATCGCTGGTAGAGAGTCTTATGTTTTATTTGATTCGGGTTCCACTATTTCTTTCATTTCTGGACGCATGTTAGGCATACTAGGACTGACACCGATTAGGCTTGGAGTACATTTGATATTGAGTACCGCCACCGGAGATAGGGTTTACCCTAATAATCTAGTGGAGAGAGTTCCAGTAGAGATTAGTGGGATAGAGTTACCCGCTGACTTTAGAGTCCTTGAGATGTTAGAGTTCGACGCTCTCTTCGGGATGGACTGGTTATCAGCATACCATGCTCACATAGATTGTTTTAGTAAGTCTTTCGTATTTGAGATTCCAGGACGTCCGATGTTCGTACACCGAGGTAGTACACCGAGAGTCGATACCACGAGAGGTAGATTGGTGACTAGTGAGGAGATGGAGACTCTAGTAGCCTTGTATACTATAGCAGAGAGTCGGGAACCCCGACTTGAGGACATACGATCGTTAAAGAGTTTTCTGACGTCTTTCCTGAGGAGTTGCCAGGACTACCGCCGCCGCGAGAAGTAGACTTCATCATCGAGTTAGTACCAGGCACCAAACAGATCGCGATACCACCTTACCGCATGGCCCCGAAGGAGCTAGAGGAGTTGAGGGCTCAGCTTAAGGACATGGGGGAGAAGGGATTCATCACACCTTCTATGTCGCCGTGGGGAGCGCCAAGCATTTTTGTGAAAAGAAGGATGGTAGTCTACGATCGTGCATCGACTACACAAGCAACCGAATAAGGTTACAATCAAGAACAAGTACCGTTACCGAGGATTGACGATTTGTTTGAGCAGCTGAGAGGAGCACAGTTCTTCTCCAAGATAGACCTGAGATCAGGGTATCATCAACTTAGGATCAGGGACGAGGACCAGTCTAAGACAGCGTTCCGCACCAGATATAGACACTACCAGTTTACGGTTATGCCGTTCGGGCTGACCAACGCCCCCGCCGTGTTTGTGGACCTTATACACCGAGTATTCAGGCCATTTCTTGACCTTATACACAGAGGTAGTAATCTTCATCGACGATATTCTGATCTATTCGAGGACACGGGACGATCACGAGCAGCACCTCAGGGAGACGTTGCAGATGTTGAGGAAGCACCGTTTATATGCCAAGTTCAGCAAGTGTGAGTTTTGGCTTTCAAAAGTCAAGTTTTTGGGTTAAGTTGTTGGAGCAACGGGGATTGTCGTAGATCCGGCCAAAATTCAGACGATTATGGATCGGCGCGACCGACATCGTGACGGAGATCGAGTTTTCTCGGTGTTAGCAGCTACTACCGCGCAGTTCGTAAAGGATTTTTCTAAAATTGCTTCGCCGATGACTGACTAGACACAAAGGACGTCGTGTATGATTGGACGAAGAATGCGAGAACGCATTTGAGCAAATGAAGAGGTTGTTGACGACCGCACCAAGATTGACACCGCTTTAAGGTTGGACGGGGATTCCTAGTATACACCGATGCTTCACACACGGACTTGGATGCGTGTTGATGCAGTGGTAGCGAAGTTGTGGCTTATGCTTCGAGACAGTGAAGATACATGAGAAGAACTACCCGACGCATGACCTTGAGTTAGCGCCGAGCCGTATTTGCGTTGAAGGTGTGGAGACACCACTTGTATGGAGAGAGATTCACACTTTTCACGATCACAAGAGTCGAAGTATCTCTTCACACGAAGGAACCGAATATGAGACAAATATGGTGGTTAGAATTCTTGAAGGACTATGACTTTTCCCGGGAATACCACCCAGGGAAAGCGAACGTAGTCGCCGACGCACCGAGTAGGAGACCGACCGCCGAGACGCCGAGGTTGTCGGATGTCATATGACGCACGAGTACGGGTTACTTGAGGCGACGATGACGATGGAGTCAATCGACGTTCCTATCGATACCGGATTGAGATCTCGCGCACGAGACGAAAGTACATACCGTGTCTACACAGAGAGTGTGTTAGAGGGTCGAGGATCGACAGTTGTACCAAAGAATTCAACGAGTTAGCGCGGAGTTTAGATTGTGTTGATTGGACGAGACATCGATCGGTGTCCGAGATTCAGGGGCAGATTGTGGATACCAGAGATGCCAGAGCTAAGAGAGGAAATTCTTCAGGATTCACACCATTCCCGATTTATCGTTCATCCAGGCGGGACTAAGATGTATCATGACATGAAGAGACATTTCCGGTGGCCTGGGATGAAAGCGATGTGTCGAGTTTATCGGAATTGTGAGATTTATCGCAGTGAAGGCGTAACATCGTAAACCTGAGGATCGTTATAACCATTGCCCATTCCGAGATGGAAATGGGAAGACATCGCCATGGACTTCATCGAGAGGGTTGCCGAGACACCAAGAAACATGATTCCATTTGGGTGATAGTTGACGGACTTACAAAGTCCGCTTCATTTTCTCGCGCATTGCACAAGCACTACACGTTTGATCAGCTAAGTATACTTTTCGAGAGGGAGATCATTAGGCTGCATGGCGTACCATTGACCATCACATCAGACAAAGATGCTACGTATACTTCCAGGATGTGGCAGAGTATGCAAGAGCAGTACGGTACACGCCTATAGATCAGCACAGCTTTCCATCCTCAGACTGACGGACATACAGAGAGACTGAATCAGGTTCTAGAGGACATGTTGCGGGCCTGTGTGTTAGAGTTCGGTGGATCTTGGGAGGAGTACCTACCATTGTGTGAGTTTACGTACAACAACAGCTTATCGCTAGCATTGAGATGGCACCATTTGAGGCTTTATATGGCGAGATCGTGTCGCTCGCCTCGTGTTGGGCCGAGCCGAGAGACGAGTGACAAGTAGGGCCTAAGATTGTTGTTGATCACACCGAAAAGGTACGACAAATTCGACGAAACTCAAGGCGCCCAAGAGAGACAGAAGAAGTATGCGAGACAAGTACCACAAAGGTGATATCACTTATTCCGAGGGAGCCTACGTCTATCTTAAGGTCTCCCTCGGAAGGTTTGCAGAGATTTGGTGTGAAGGGCAAGCTCGCACCGCGTTTCATCGGGCCATTCGAGTTAGGAAACGGGTTGGAAAGGTTGCATACGAGTTAGAGCTTCCTCCGCAGATGTCGTGTTCATCCGGTCTTCCATATTTCGATGCTTCGACCGACCGAAAAGAAGGCGCGCGAAACGACATTGACTTGAGTCGATCGACTGAGCGAGGATTTCTCATATAAGGAGTAGCCTATCCAGATCCTAGACCGAAAGGTACAACAGTTAAGGAACAAGTCTATCCCGAAGGTGCTCGTCAAGTGGCAGTTCCACAGCGACTCGGAACTCACTTGGGAGCGGGAGGACTATATGCGAGATCGTTTTCCGTACCTTTTCGAGTCAGGTACAATCCTAACCTGAATTTAATTTCGAGGACGAAATTTCCATTTTGTTGGGAATATTTGTCACGGCCTAATTTCCTAATCTTGATTTACTTGCTTAATTAGGATCACCGACCCATGACGTGGGGCCCGTATGAGATGCGGACACTGACCGAGGCACATGGCCGAGGTAAATGTTATAATTGAACTGGTGTATGCCTAGTGTTGTGTATGTGTGTAGACTAATTAAGTCAAATTGTTTGCAAATCATAGACGCCGAGTTGACGAGCGGGACACGCTTTGGAGTGTGTGCAAGTACGGTACCCAGTGAAATTACTCGGAGTAACGAGACTAGGCTAGGGAATAGCAATTAATTTCAAATGTACCTTAGCATGAATTAAATTATATCATTAAGTTGAAAAATACAACGTTCGACGCGCGGAGAAAGTGTATCGAGTTACGTGCGAGTCGGGACACCAAGTGCCGGGTAGTTGAGAGTCGGTGTGACCACTTAGATAAATTTTATAAATTTGTGTGACCAATTAATTATGGTCCATATGGGGTTAATGTACATTAATCAATTTAACCTATAGTTTACTTATCAAGAAATCACATTTTTATTTCTTATAGTTTGTTGTGAATTAAACTAACCTGAGGACAGACCTCGAGATCCGTGCTGCCACACACTCCCATGATGAGAGTCACAAATTTGGTGTCATCAAGAGAATTGGACTGCCTAGTTGGTAACCCTCGGATTTACCTCGAGATACACAATACACACTAGATCCTAACAACACCTATATATACAACTTGATGAGAAAATTTCACTATTTACATGCAAATCACATAGAATGGAAAATAAGAGAAATTTTGGAGGATTGAAGGAGGTCAAACACGAATTGAGGAGCTAGAGTGAGGATCAAACTCAGGTAACTTCTTAAGATTATGGATTTTCCATTAAAATAGCTTGAAGTTTGATTTCTTTCATTAAAACGAAAATTTTGGGTGGGGTTACTGTTTTGATCGAACTCTTTGTGGATTTGAGGTTTTGGTAATGCCAATCGAGGTTTAAACTGATTATAACAAGGTTTTACTGAAATCTGGGTAGTTTGTGTAAATTAAAAAAAAATAATAATAAAAATCGGACATGCATGTTGCTCCGAGAAGTTTATTGTTGTTTATGTGGTTTTTGATATAAAATTTTGGTCTCTTGAGGTGTTATTGGATCAGTGATAGAGGGAAGAAGAAGAAGAAGAATAGAAAAAAAAAAAAATCGAAACCGAGAGACACAAAAGCGTCTTTGGAATTTTGGGGAAGAAGATGCACACGTGCGGCGGGCCAGGCCGGGGGCTCGGCGGGCTCGCCCGTGAGTCGAGCTCTGGCCCAACACTGGCCGGCCCAGAACCGGTCGGGTCGACCCGACTCGACCCAACCAAAAAATAAAAAATAAAAAATAAAAATAAAATAAAATAAAATAAAATATATATTATCGATTAAATTTATATAATAAAATAAAATAAAAATATGTTATTATCAATTAATTATTAATAATAATAATAAAAGAAATTAAATTAATAAAAAAATAAATAAAAATATATTTTATATATTAATTTAATTTCTGGAAAATAAGGAAAATAGTTGGAAAATTCCTGAAAAAAAAATTGGAAAAAAAATTATAGAAAATATAAGAAATTGAGAAAAAGGTAGAAAAATGGTTTCGGGACTTTTCGAGTGTTTTTGGTACCCCGATATAACTCGAAAAATGTGCCAAAATTAAAGATTGACATAAAAGTCTAAATTTTGGTTAAATATCATGAATCCACTTATTGTGGCTTTAAACCAATTAAAATGATATAAAAATTAACCTCAGGAACTAAAGAAAATTCTTGGGAGTTCGGGTGTACGAGTCGGGGTGTCGAGAGGCCGGATAGCTAGGACTACTGCGTTGACTTGTAAGTGAAACTGTGGGAACTCTTTACTTTATTTCATTCCAGTCATTTATAAATTTTCGCCTATTTGTAGACTAGCTAATTTATTTCCCACATCATGCTTTCCTTGTTTCTATTCATATTGAATATCGATATAGCATGATGCCTTGTTTGATATATCATTAACTCCATGCTTCCTTATATGCTCAATGTTTGTCTTGAAATATGGTTAATGGATATTTAGAAAATGCATGCTATAGGGTTATCTGTTATGTTGGACTTGTGCTCTATTTCCTTTGGGGCTTTGTAGCCTAACTTGTGTTGAAATCATAGCATTGTAGGATATATATTCTTGAAATCTAAAGTAGGGATTATCTAGTGTCCATTGCACACAAGATGCGCGGATTCACAAGGATTTCGGTCTTTCGGGGTCTCCTAAGACTCGTCACTACACTTGGGCGGCACACGTGGCATGGGCCACGGGGTTGTCGGCAAGTATAAATGATTTATATATGCAGAGCACAGCTCCGCCACTTGAGGTTATTAGAAAAAAAAAAAAAAGAGATTATTATTATATGTTGAGCACAGCTCCATACAGTAGTGGAAAAGGCTAGGTGATAGTTCTCACCGCCGACCGGACGTAGATCATCTCGACTTAGCTTGTGTCAGTTATGTGTATCTGTTAATGTTAGTATTTACTTGCATTATTTATTCAAAGATTTCTTCACTACATATGCTTTTGAATACCTCTTGTTAAATTGGAAATGTAGTATTAGATTTCCCAGTTATCACTTAAATATCACTATACTCACCGTCTAGTTTGTGACGGTGGGTGTAGGTCCATCGAGCAAAGACCAGTAGAGCAAGGAGAAGATCGGCGACTACCTCGAGCTCCGAGCGCGTAGTCGCCCGTACATGTAGGGTACTTTTTGTATTATGTTTACTTATGTCTTTATCTTTTGGGATGTTATTGGGATGAGCGTTAGATTACCCGACTTTTGGCTTTCACTTTGTTATATATATGTTCGCCGTTATATGCATATATATATGGTGATTGTTATTTCCTGGTTTCCACACTTATAATTATAAGATTTACTTCCACTAAAATATTTAAGAATTCCGCATTAAATTTATAAAGACTTCCGCTAATTA
Organism: Stephania japonica; assembly: GCA_039657345.1. NCBI lineage: Eukaryota > Viridiplantae > Streptophyta > Magnoliopsida > Ranunculales > Menispermaceae > Stephania > Stephania japonica. Next base: position 41,562,128 of record CM077560.1, on the reverse strand, counting down.
AATTAATTGTTAAATATAGAGAAAAATAGGTAGTAAAGGCTGACTAATTCGTAATTGGGTCCTATGTGTCGTGATTAGGGCTTAATTACGGGATTAGGCCGGGCGGTGCCCTAGATTAGAAGAGGGGCCGTCATAAATACTATTGGAATAAGGTGACACATGGCAACGTAAGATGTTACTTTATTTCTATTAGAGTGAAGTTGATGATGTGGCACTACGAGAAGGTTGAAAATTGCAACATGAACACCCCAAGGTCTTCCCTTAATATATAATTAGAGTGAAGTTGATGATGTGACAAAAGAGTTGATGACGTTGCACTACAAGAAGGTTGGAAATTGCCACATGGACACCCCAAGGTCTTCCCTTAATATAATATATATATATAGATTGGAGTGAAGTTGATGATGTGGCAAAAGAGTTGATGATGTGGCGCTACGAGAAGGTTGAAAATTGCCACACGGACACCCCAAGATCTTCTCTTAATATATATATATATATATATATATATATATATATTAGAGTGAAGTTGATGATGTTGCAAAAGAATTGATGACGTGGCGCTACGAGAACATTGAAAATTATCATATAGACACCCCAAGGTCTTCCCTTAATATATATATATATATATATATATATATATAAGTTGATGATGTGGCAAAAGAGTTGAAGACGTGGCACCACGAAAAGGTTAAAAATTATCATATGGATAACCCAAGGTCTTCCTCTATATATATATATATATATGTATGTATGAGAATTGAGGGACGTGAGGGGAGGTAACCTGTGAAACATACATTTATAGTGTATATCAGTATATGTACACATGGTGCATAGGGGCTGGGACGGGAAACACTACTTTTATATGCAAATTAACACGCTCCATTTTTTTCAACGATAAAGTTCAAAAATAGGAAAACAATGGACAACATACAACTACCATGATGACATATTGGCCAAGTAAAATAAGTAACAAATATGTAAGACAACAATCATCATAATAAGAGTTAAGTTTATATAAAGGGATCAAAATCACAAAATAGTCCAAACCTAACTATAGACCTTCCAAGCACTCTAGATCTTGAAGCTAATTGCTATAGAAGAATTCATTTAAAATGTGTTTTTTTATTTATGAAATCATATGCTATAATACAAAGAATTTCATTCTTTTTTTTTTTTTAATTCTTCTCTTGCTAATTTCATTAATCTTTTTACAGCTTCTACATGGTTTTACAGAACATATCTGATAGTATTGTGGCCTTGACTACAACTGACGGTATGTTTTACGAGTTCTTAACCATTATAAATCAAAATCTAATTATAAATATAAGTAGAATTTTTTTTTTCTCGGATAAAAGTAGAATTTAATTAGCATATATACAAATATGGTTTCATGATTATCAAATATATATATATATATATGATCTCATGATAATTATTTTTAATTATCATATATAATTGGTGCAGGATGTCATTGTATGGACTTGCTTGATCCCATATGACCATGGGCGGTTAGTCGATCAACAACTGGCGGAAATCAAGATCATGGAGGGATGGATCATGGACTACTACATAATGCATGAAATCAAATCTGTTATTTAGTTTTACTAGCTATAGTTGTTGCTTTTGAAGAATAAGAGTTTGTGTGACCACATATTACTTTTTTTTTTATTGTCAACAGATTGATTGTAATTAATCTTCCAAACACTTCTATTAATTATATTGTTCCTTTCTTAATCATGTTGCATTTTTCTTCCAAAAAAAATGTTGCATGTTTCTTTTCTTTTCTTTTTCCATTATAGACCTTTTTCATATAATTTTTTTTTACTTAACAATTTCCCTATTGTTGTGTATATTCTTTAACAAGAAAAGGTTCTGATAAATCTGCCAAGCCTAGATGGGCCCTCTTGGTCATATTGGGCTGGCCTCAACCATTCCTAGAAAATATTTGGTTGGGACTTGGGATCTACTAATGATCTATGCACCTCTTAGAGGTTATATGTCACTCTTCAAATTTTTTCCGAAGCAGATATCTTGTGAGGTGTAGTGGTGGACTAGCCGCGGGCAAACAAAATAAAAATCTAAAAAAATTTATTATAAGTGGCTCAAAAATGGTTGTAGCTCAGCCCAAAAATTGGCCCAAACCCAGTTGGAGGTAGCGCCAGTCCAAACAATGAAAACAAAAATCGCCAATGTGCCTACTACGCAGTGAACAACCCAAAAAAATATTTAATTGTCAAAAATTACATGAAGTATGGAACTTATCTATGTGCATATCACAAAGTAAATTTGACAAACTTTACAGTGACAACATTCATTCTATCTTTACGATAGAAAGAGAGTGAGAGAGATTAGGGGATAGAGATAGCAAATCTAGCTATAACCATAATTAGATAGTGTGTGAGAGATATCAGATAGAGTGGAATTGAATATTATTTCTTTTTATTTTAACAAAATGTATTGCAAAAAAATTGAGATAATTTCCAAAAATAATTAACAATATGTAAGAGCGTTTATCAAAAAAAAAAACAATATATAAGAGCGAAATTTATTATTTCAGTTATCACCAAAAGAATACATACATATATAGGGTTTTGGGTTTATATATATATATATATATCAGTCTTTTGACAAAAAAGAGAAAATTATTTTTTCTTGTGACAAAAAAATTACAATAGTATGCGTATACATACTTCCTAGATGTCCAAAACTCATAAAGAAAACAAAATAATCTCATCTACATCATTGATTCATCATAAAAAGAATAAATTGTACTTGACTACATCAAAAGTTGACTTAATTAAATATTTGAAGGCAAACACCTCTACACGTTTACATATCTATACATAAAAGATAACAGACTTAAGATCATGTCTACTAAGATGGGCAACGGTTTTCGTAAAATCGCACAAACCGTCCAAACCACCTGGTCTGGTCTAGTTTTTAAACTTATGATTTAGGGTGGTCTAAAAAACTTGAAAACCGCGTGGAGGTGATTTTTGTTTCTACAAAACCGTGGTTCACCAAACCGAAAGGCAAATTAGAAATTTCTTTAATTTTACACCCTCCATAACCCTAACCCTGTTACCCAAACGCAATTTGTCAATTCATTCTACCTCCCTTGCCTCCGCTCTATGTTATGTTCCTTCCTCGTCACTCAATCCTTGCATTTCATGAATTGACTTTGTATTTAATTGTTTTTTTAGTGGATGGTTATGTGTTTCATCTTATTTTTGTAGATGAACATGTAAGGACTTTTTATGGAATGTATGCCTTTTTTTTTTGAAAATGTATTGTAGGAAAACTGCAAAATCAAACCGTGGTCAGTTTGGTTGCAGTTTTAATGGTTTAAGGTTTGGTGATGGTTTATAAAATTGTCAAACTGCTCGGTTTGGTGGCAGTTTGAGGGTTTTCACCACCTAATCGCAGTTTGTCCACCCCTACTGTCTACCAAGTAGACCAGTTCACTGGGCCAGGGGCTTGCCGACATTTACTGGACTTGGATTTCAAATTTCCTATAAAGCCCTGCCTGAGCCCAAACCCGCTAAAGCCTGACAATTTAATGGGCGGGCTAGGGTTAATTATTTTAGCCTAAGCCTAACCTGCGTAGAGACCCATAAAGAGTTTAATATTTATAAAGAAGAGTTTTTGTATAAAAATGTTAGCAAGCATGCACTAACTCCACTGTAGGTATTGACATATATATATATATAAGTTTATCAAAAGTTTTGATAAGCCCATCTAGGCCCGCCCAAGCTCGACCAATGGCGGGCCTAGGCCGATTTAGGCTTGCTACATATGATTTCAGGCCTAAGCAGGTCTGGACAAAACCTTAAAAAATTAGGCCCACCTAGGACTGGCCCAGGCCCGCCCGTTGAAATGGTCTACTACCAAGTGCGAATGACTTTTTGACAAAGTAAGGAAATGAATAATAAATAAATTTAAATCAACATAAAAAGAAAACCAAACACTCAAGTTTAACATGAAACCAAACCACTTTTTACAACACTTACACTATAAAGTTAAAAATATCATCATGTGAGTCAAGCGGCTCTAAATCATATTATATAATAATAATTTATAATTACTTTAAATATTTTATATTAACCATGATATCATTAATTTAATATGACAAGATTCATGCAACACTTTCTAGTTCTATAAATAAATAACTTGAAAAAATATTTTAAGGAAATGATATGAAAAAAACTTACCATTAAGATCAAAGAAGACTTGGTTATAATATTGCAAATGTTTCAACCGAACATAATATTCCAAAATATGGTGTGGGATGGCTCAACAAACATCAACTCTCTACAAGTAAATATAAACACTATTATGATGATGATACTTACAATAGACATAAGAAACTTATAAACACTACTCTTTTATACAAATTAACACTCTTTTTTTCAACGATAAGCACGACAAGATAACAAGATACCATAAAGTTCAGATTGGTAAACAATGGATAACATACAACTACCATGATGACATAGTGACCAAATGAAATAAGTAACAAATATGTAAGACAACAATCATCATAATAAGAGTTAAGTTTATTTAAAGGGATCAAAATCACAAAATAGTCCAAAGCTAACTATAGACCTTCCAAGCACTCCAGGTTTGGAGGGTAATTGCTATAGAAGAATTCATTTAAAATGTGTTTTTTTTATATATGAAATCATATGCAATAATACAAAGAATTTCATTCTTTTTTTTTCTAATTCTTCTCTTGCTAATTTCATTAATCTTTTTACAGCTTCTACAGGGTTTTACAGAACATATCTGATAGTATTGTGGCCTTGAATACAACTGACGATGTGTTTTACGAGTTCTTAACCGTTATAAATTATAATCTAATTATAAATATAAGTAGTTTTTTTTTCGGTTAAAAGTAGAATTTAATTAGCTTATATATAAATATGGTCTCATGATTACCAAATATATATATATATATATATGGTCTCATAATAATTATTTTTAATTATCATATATATATAATTGATGCAGAATGTCGTTGTATGGACTTGTTTGATCCCTTACCATATGACCATGGGTGGTTAATCGATCAATGACCGGCGGAAATCAAGATCATGAAGGGATGGATCATGGACTACTACATAATGCATAGAATCAAATCTATTATTTAGTTTTGCTAGTTATAATTGTTGTTGCTTTTGAAGAATAAGTGTTTGCGTGACCACATACTACTTTTTTTTTTCCTTGTCAACAGATTGATTGTAATTAATCTTCCAAACACTTCTATTAATTATATTGTTCCTTTCTTAATTATATAGCATTTTTTTCTTTCAAAAAAAATGTTGCATGTTTCTTTTCTTTTTCCCTTATAGACCTATTTCATATAATTTTTTTTACTTAATAATTTCCCTATTTTTGTGTATATTCTTTAACAAATAAAAGGTTATGATAAATCTGCCACGCCTAGATGGCCCAATGGCCATATCAGGCTGCATTTCATCAATTTGACGATTAGCCTAAACCATTCCTAGAAAATATTTGGTTGGGACTTGGGACCTACTAATGGTCTATTCTCCTATTAGAGGTTACATGTCACTCTTCAAATTTTTTCGAAACAGATATCTTGTGAGTGTAGTGGCAGACCTACATTGTGTTTGCCCTGGGCTGGGAGCGGCTACATGGGCTTCTGCTCGGCGGTGACCTGTTGTTGGTGGCGACGCTGGGAGTGGCTAGAGGAACTTCTGCTCGGCGGCAACCTGTTGTTGGTGGTGGCGCTAGACTTGATGATGGGTGTGGTTGGAGGGGCTTCTATTCGACGAAGAACTGTTGGCCTTTGATGGTGGCACTATGCCTCTCAATTTGGCTTCTTTTCAAGAGGGTTTTGTGGGTTGGGTGTTAACAGGAGAGGTGTTGGTGTTCAAGGGTTTGTAGGGTTTGTGGGAGGGGTCAACGAAATGGTGTCCGAGGGAGGGTTTAACAAAGTTGTTGTAGGTGGAGGAGATCTATGTTGGAATTTATGTTGGGATTTTCATATGGGGGCGATTATCAGATGGGGGAAAGAAGACAGAGGTTATGGCTGCAGCTATTTCTTTTACTATGGAAGCACTTTTGGGCGCTTTTTGGTCACCGATGATCGGCTATGAGTTGGGTCTTTTGGTTTCTTGAAACTTGGGGGATTCAGATTAACCACATTTTTGTACATTATATTATTTTTTCACATGAAATGCAGCTTACGTTATCAAAAAAAAAAAAAAAAGTTGCCATGCCTAGATGGCCCTATTGGCCATATCGGGTTGCATTTCATCAATTTGACGATTAGCCTCAACCATTCCTAAAAAATATTTGGTTGGGACTTGGGACCTACTAATGGTGTATGCGCCTCTTAGATGTTACATGTCACTATTCAAATTATTCCGAAGCAAATATCTTGTGAGGTGCAGTGGCGGACCTACATTACAAAAAAAACCCAAAAAAATTTAGTAATAAGAGGCTCAAAAATGGTTGTAGCCCAGCCAAAAAATTGCCCAAGCCCAGTTGGAGGCAGCACCAGTCCAAACAACGAAAATAAAAATCGCTAATGTGCATACTACGTAGTGAACAACTCAAAAAAAATATTTAATTGTCAAAAATTGCATTAAAGTATGGAACTTATCTATGTACATATCGCAAAGTAAATTTTACAAACTTTACAGTGATAACATTCATTTTGTCTTTTCGATGGAGAGAAAGTAAGAGAGATTAGGGGATAGAGAGAGAATCTAGCTATAACTATAATTAGATAGTGTGAGAGAGATATCGGATAGAGAGGAATTGATTATTATTTCTTTTTATTTTAACAAAATGTATTGCAAAAAAATTGAGATAATTTTCAAAAATAATTAACAATATGTGAGAGCGTTATCAAAAAAAAATATCACCTAAAGAATATATATATATATATTATTTCAGTCTTTTGACAAAAAAAAAAGAAAATTATTTCTTATTGTGCCAAAAAAATTACAATAGTATGCCGTATATCAATTCAATAAAAATGCAATATATTTGAAAGCTTTCATTGCACACATGTAAGCTGTTCATATATATTTTTTATTTCATTGTACAAATGTATACTTTTGCACCCCACACAACACTAGTTGTTTTGGTCTTTGATTTTATTATTTTAAAACTTGATTTTATTTGATCTATTGTTTCTTCTTTGTGGCACTCAAGTTGAACTCGTCAATTAATGATTTTATGGTTTTGATTTATTCTATATATGATTGTTTTTTAAAAACAATTTATTTTGCTTAATATTTTGAGATGAAAAATGCTACAATGACACCATAAAGTCATACCAAGTGATGTGACATGGGGGCCCATGTCTTTAGAAGCCACTCGTATGCACCTCAGGATACACACCCCCGTGTGTTCGTTGTATAAATCTAGTGTTACTTTTGATGTCAGTTTCGGTTGTCACTGTAGCATATGTATATTAATATGGTCTAATTTATTTAAAAAATTTTAAACAAAATAAAAAAATTAGCATGGCTAGTTTAATTATAGCCCAGGGCTATCAAAAGTCCTAGGTCACGGCGAGGTGGTAAGTTTCTCTTTTGAGATAATCAAGAACAATTATGAATTAAACAGTATTAAGAAGAAAAAAAAACCTATGCATATGTTTTTAAAGTGAGGTACCTAATTCTTTTTTTTATATTTTTCAAGTCAGAATGAGGTAAGCTCAAATTTATCACTAGTTAAGATAAATTAGGCGTTTGCCAAAGCATCTATGGTAGAGACATTATTTGTCAAAAAGCAAGGTTTGTGAAGGTCATGAGTTCGACTCTCACTTAAATTAAAAAAAAAAAAAAAAAAAAACATAAATAAGGTGTTTTGTCTTAAGATAGAGTAGTACATTAGGTATATATTTAGGCTGCTTAGAAGAAATTAAACTAATTTACATTTTAAAACTATTATGTAACATAAAATTAAGGTCTAGGATTTAGATTTTGGATTCGATCCAAACCCAATTTTTAGTTAGATTTTGATCCATGTACATGGATCAAACCTGGGTGGGCTCGTGCCTAAAAGCCCTTACCTAAACCCAGCCCATAAAAACGATCCATATTTTATATCAATAAAATAAATAATCTTTTTTGTTTATAAAACTTTTTTTTTTTCATTTTAAAGGTCAAAAAATTACTTTTAATATCTAATTTGTACTCGGGCTGGGCTTCATTAGTCTGCCCAGGGCCTATATTAGGCCCATGAAATGAACAATTTAAGAGATCTCTTCCTTTGATTCAACTTTAAACGCCATTGCAAAGGCTTCAACGTTGAATGACAAAAAAAAAAAAAAAAAAAAAAAAAAAATGTTGAAGTTGAGGCGTTCGAGGCTTCATGTTCTCCAAAACCCCTTCTCGCAGGGATCGAAATTCGTTGCAGAGATAGTTCTGCGAGATGAAGAGCTCACACTTCATCCTTCCCATCGAACTACCACCTATCGATTTCTCGACATTTACCAGATCGGAAACAAAGTGGCAATCGAGAAAGAGCGAGCTAGGCTGTACGTATACATCTCTGTTTAATTGTTGCTTGGTTTGGTCTGGTTTTCTTTTCTTTGTGGCATTTCTTCAAACACTTACTGGGCGTGTCGATTTTTGTGCAGTAAAGATGAGATGAATAGAGGGTATTTTGCTGACATTTCGGAGCTCAAGAAACATGGTGGCAAGGTGAGGTGGGATTTCGATTTTTGAAACTATAAAGGGTTCCCCTTGTTTTGATTCCCATTTCAAAGATGTGGTTTTGTTTATTTTTGATTTGGTGGATGGATTGGCAGGTTGCTGTGGCTAATAAGATTATAATTCCGGCGATGGCGGCGGTGAAGTTTCCTGATTTAGAAGTGAATTTATCAAATGGTACAAGTATTAAGCTTCCTAATGATAACAATGATCAGGACAACAAGGGGGTTTCTAGGGAGTTGATCTCTCCTGGACCCTCCTTAGTATGTCTTTCGTTTCGGGCGAGCTCTCAGGTTCGGGAACATTTGAAATTGAATGCTTTTAACTCGAGTAGTTAGTCGAACATAGTCGAACATACGACAGAGGTAGCTGACTTTTACTTGTGTGGATTTGGATGAGATTTGATCAAATAATTTAGTGGTTGAAGTTCCTTGAAATCTTGGTAATTGGGATAAGGCGTATATGAACTTGGAAAGATATCATTATGATGGTTTACTTTGCTATGTTAGATTTCAAATGAGTTTTTTCATTTTCTTCTGGTACTGGTTGTTAGAGATTCTTGTTTACTTCATATTAGCTGCATTGTATATTATAAAGCTCTAATGTATTTTTCGATTAGTGAAACTCATTGATCAAGCTAGATAGGTCCTGAATTTTATCTGTTGGGTGGAAGTTGGGGATGGTCAGTATTTCTAGTTGTAACATGCAACATTCCGCTCTAAAGAGCAAATCTTATTCTATTGCCCCGAAGATTGAATTTCTTGTCATTAAGCTATTTTATTGGAGTAGTTTGACTTATTTAACCTCAATCAAAGTGGAGAACAAGTTGTGGAGTATACATTTGCTATCAAATGATACTTAAAAATGCCTTAACCAATCCAAATTTTTTTAGCTGATAGTTTTCTCTTCTTTTTTGGTTAAACAGAAAATGATTGAATCTTGGGCTGTCCCAGTTTCGGATGCATTTAGAACTTCAAATGTTTTTCGGCTATATGAGGTAACTGCTGTGCTCCTTTTCTTTCAATAAAAAAAAAAAAAAAGATCTTTTGTTGATGCTTGTTTGTGTGGTCCGTGCAGCCAACCCCAATAAATTTGGGATTGATGCTTTATTGTTAGCATATATGTGTGCCTGCTGTTGCCCTTAGCATTTTGAATTTTGTTCCTGAGTTTCTATCACCAAACTGACTTCGTATCTCTAATGGCAACTGGGCAAAAGCCTAGATTGGAACCATTATCAACTGTTTTGCATTCTAGTTTCATTAGTTTCCACTATAAAATTTAAATTCTATTGATCCACTGAAGAGAAAACTTCTGCAAATTAGCGGGACAATCATCATTCTTGTTGGATGCTGAATGGCGGGCTACCATGTAAGTTTAATGGTAGTTACAAAAAACAAATAAAAGATAATTTTACTTAAGGTGTATTTTTCAATTTTAAGAGATGTCATGTTAGCGATGTAAATGGATGGGGGAATATTGAAACCTCGATTGATAGAAATGAAAAGAAACTTACGGAGAGTCATTTTCTATTAATGATAACTCAATAAGTCAATATAAATGATCTTTAACAAGAATCATGCTTGTCAATTTCAGCCTTTGTGGTTTTGTGAAAAATAAAATTTAAGATGATGATATTAGCTGCAGCATGTAGACTTTGGCTCATTTTCATGAGAAGGACAACTCTTTCTATACAGTTTTAATAGCTTTGCTTCCCTTCAAGAGAAGGGAGAGACTATATACAATTGAAACTTCACGACTATTTGCCAGGGTCAACGCTGATGAAATTGACTTAAGCTTAATTAAGCTGCATCACTCGTAAAAGAAGAGACATGGATTCAATCAATCTCTTGTCCTTGCTTTAAAGCTGAAGCATAGTGCAGCCATCAGCTTTTATTAATTGCATGTATTTATCTTGGTTTCAGGTCTCTTTGATAGATTCTTGGTTCCTATCATTGAACCCAATAAAGCAACTACTTCTCCGAGTTATGCGGAAATCCAAAACTGGAGAGAACAATGCTCTTGAAAGACAAATCGTCTATGCTTTCGGAGATCACTATTATTTCCGGAAAAGTCTGAACATATTAAACCTTCTTACTGGGTAGGATTGGCTGTAATTTTTTGGCTTGCTATCTGTTGTTCTGAAGAGCATATAATCCTTCAGTATGCATTCTTTTTTATTCTCTCCCCTTCTACAGGTATATTTTCTTGCTGGATGGGTTTGGCAGAATAAGATGGCAAGGTTCTGGATTCGCGACAAAAGAAGAGTTGGTGTCGCTTCTCTCATGCACAACCCTCCTGTTGGAAGAAAATGAAATGGCTGCTTCAAAACCACAATAATTTAGTGAGAAGCGCAAGGATTTAAACTTTTATTTCACAACTCCCACATTGTGACGAGTTAAAGATAAATGTTAGGGAAATTGGCTCCATAACTTGGGCGCATTGTGTTCATTCTTCAATAAAAAATTTTGTATTTTGGAAAGCCTCATGTTATGTTATGGTATTGTATCTTGTTTGCTTGAGTTGTCAGTTATTTTGTCTTGGTGTCTTCAGCATTGTTTATGGTTTGCAAGGCGCTCGATCCATACAAAACAAAAGCTGTAATTCAACCAACAGAACGTATACTGTAAAGAAAATGAGAAATGCTTTATAATAGCAGAAGGAACAAAGAAACAAAAGGCACTTTCAGCTTACATGGATCAAACAACGTTCCTTTCGTAGTTAAGAATTTCCATCTAAGACTATAAGGAATTGCCGAATAATATAAAAAATATATTATCAATCATAAAATTAGGCTTAGCCATTATAACTTTCAAGATCTTGCACAGCTCGGATCTTTTGCCTCTGAAAAATGAACTTGATTAAGATTACATGTCCAAAGGTCCCCAGAAGTTTTGGTCATCTGAAGACTGGGTGGTTTCACGGAAAAAACCTTCAGGTTTTTGTCTCGGTTGACTTTGATGCGGCGGAAGGCCCCAAAATGAATCAGAGTTCTGAAGAAATATATAGAAAACAACAGCCGATGCCAGAAAGAGTCCCAACAGTAGGACATAAATCTGCCATTCTGTAACGGAGAAAAGAATACATGAGTTTTCTAATATCTTTAAATGTAATGACGCCTAAAACACCATGCAGATCTTACCTTTCCAATCAGCGGGCACGCCTAGTTTGGTTACCAAAGCACCCCATTCAATAGAAGTGGTAAGCACAGCCCTGCGGAGGGATATACAAAGATAGCAGTATGGTAATATTAGGCTAACCCAATAAATGTGGCGTTAATGAATGTAAGAGAATAAACTCAAATAACACAAATTTAGTGCAAAACAACTGAATGATAAGCAACGTATTGCAAAAAAGCAAACAATTTTACAATCAAAGCAATCCCAACATAATGATGTTAATAAATGATGATAATTCACCAGTACAGCTAGATGAAAAGGCAATGGAGCAGAAAATTGATCATTCCATCCTTCTGTTGTTATGCTTAATTTGAAAGTTGTCCATACATTTTTAAGCTAATTAGAAAGGACAAGGCAGTATTCTGATTAAACTGTAGCAATAAAAAATATTGATCAGGACAGTTCACGGTTTCTTTCCTTCTAATATTAGGAAATGAGCATTGAAACATATATTTCAGTAAGGTAAAAAAACCATATTTACAATATAGGTCCAGGAATTTTTTTTAGATTGGAATTTTCTCCTTTAAGATGAAAAAATCAACCCTTAGGACAATCTACAAAAAGCTCGAGCTCAAAGCGGCACACGTGATACAAAGATATTTTATGTAGCATTAGAGAAATATCTATCAACAAGATTTACCTTTCACTGGGACAAAATTCCAATGATGAAATGCCAGATCCAGGGTGAAGCCTCTTACTCCAATGGCATATCTCCATCTTTTTCACTTGAACGACACAAATGTCACCATCTTTGCTTCCCCTATTTTTTTGTCAGTGGCATCAACATGTCAATGCAAATTTAAAAGCTAGGAAGCTAAAGGTTTTTCAAAAACAAAGCTACTAAACTTCACAAAAAAAATATAAAGACAAACCCGTTTACCAGATGTTCTAATTTTAACCAATAGTTGTCTTTTAAAATTAAATGAAACCTAGCTAATTGATATCAAGCAACAAAACAGCCAACAAGATGAATATCAGATGGATGAGTATTTAAAGCAAATAGATTCGGGACTTATTAAAAAGGTGAAACCCATGAATACAATACAGCGGTTAGATGGTTAGATGTGAGGAAATCAAGATTAACTTGCTTTAGAAGTGATGCATACACTTTCTTTAGCAGTGATTTTTGGCAGTAAAAATGACTGCCGGAGACTAATGAAGCGCAAAAGCAGAAAAACTCCTGATGTTTAACTCGGGGTAAGATAGATCAAAGGTGCAATGGATTTACATATTTGTTGACTAGAGCCCTGGAAAAGTACTGCAAACTTGAGTAAAAAAGACACTTCTTATGTAAAAAATTAACAGACATGTCTCTCTTCTATCATCTCAAAATAACCAGCTGACATATTTCATTTTGCATGTGAAAAATGCAAGAAAGAAAGGAGTTAACGCCAAATTTCAAGGAGAAGGTGCTAGAGATGAGTTCTCTTTTCAGGAAATACCGAAAAAGAAATACAATATACATGGAAAGACATGAGCTGCAAAATTCTTATGCAGATCCTCTTTTTCTCTATTTAAGATGAAAAACCATTAAAATGCAGGGACAAAGGATAAAACAACTTACAGAGCGAGATATTTCCCATCCACACTGATAGACAATACAGAGGCAGGCTTTCCAAGCAACCTTTTGTGCCCAATTTTATTCCAAGTACTAATATCCCAGACATAGGTTAATGCTTTATTGCCTGTATTTGGGATTCAGAGCACGTCAGCAAACAAGTCCATGATGGAAATTAAAAGGGCTATCAGCAGTCTCTTCAAAACAAAGATCACAAACCTTTTTGAGCAGTGCAAAAAAGGAATGGCTTGGTCCCATCCCTAGAAAATCGGCAGCACTCTATCTTCTCATCCTGTAAAATATCGCAACACATCCAAAACCCCCAAAGTTTAAAAAGAACATATCACATAATTTCCACTGATGTTCTAAGGAAGAACTAATACTGTACCGAGTCACGAGTCAAAGAAGTCAATGGAACACCATCAGTTATATTCCATATTCGCGCAGAACCATCATTTGACGTTGTCGCCAAAAACACCGAGTCAAGGCTGGAGAAGAAATGAAAGTTTTCAAGTAAAAATGCCTTTCAATATGGGATGCATAACTGCATATTTCAACAACCAGCTATAGCATATAACAGTACAAAGTCTACAGACTACCACGTGTTAGGAACGTTGAGCACATACAATAAACATTATACTAAAAATAAGCACATGCGAAGAGAAACATATCTTTGATTCTTTGATAGGCAAAGGAATGATATTATGTCTAGAATATGCATATAAAGTCCCAGAAATATTATTGCGACCTACAACAAGTTGCATATGATGTAAGTTAATATATCTTTCATACAGCCAACTGAATTGATCATGACCAGAAAATTATTTTGAAAACTACAAAAATAATGTCAAAACTCTTGTTCTTGCTGCAACTTGGCCACAAAGAAAAATGGAGGAACATTTTATAATAAATGCTTGACTGGTTTAGCATGTGGTGATCTACTAAGTTTATAGCTTTTTATGGATTATTAATATGAAGTGTGGCAAAGGTTATTCAGTTTCAAAATTAGGTAGAGAGAGGGAAAGGATATGGTTAGATAGGGAGAGGATCAATCGAGGGCTTCTCCTCTTCTCACTGTTTCAGGACATGTACTTTCTTCTTCATTAATAATATAATTTCTCCTATCAAAAAATAATATAATTTCTAAGTTTCTTCTCCAAAAAACATGTAACTGAAAATCTCCCCTTCTTACACATGCCGGCAGGAAAAGACTTAAATAAGAGAATGCTAATCAAAACCTTACATGCTGGTAATGACAGTGTAAGGGAACACAATCAAGGCAGAGAAGAAATTTCACATGCATGTGTGCAGATTCAGGGGGAGAAGGATGACTTTGGGGCGAGAATGTCACCATGCATCATTCCCATACATACAAACATCAATCCACCTCAGACTTTGAACTTAAAAAAATGGAATTGAATTTTAGATGTCAACAGTTATCCACTTTCATTGCCGAACTCTAACCACATTCAACAGAATTCCAATTTACAATATTTTTTGTCGGTGTCCTGTGTGCTCCTATGTGATGATACCAATATTCATATGAAGCAAAAATCAAGTATGGAATTCACACCTGTAATCCATGTCCCGGAATGACTTGTGGGCTTTTGGTTCATCGAGAAGGATGCTCAGACTTGGCCATTTGAAAACTCTGAGATGACCATCCTGCAGACGCCATAGAAATACATTTGAACACGTAAGGCACAGCAGATAAATCAAAGACTAGATTTCATCCGCATTTAATCTCATTAGAAACTACACATCCACTTCTAAAAAAAAATATTTAGAAATCATCATAATCCTCCCAAATAATTTTCAGAAACTAATAGGTTAAAACCATGGACCGAATCAGAATTACCAGCATCGAATTATAATGGCAATAAATTGGAACAATACAGGGAGAAACAAAGATGCTGATATGCAAAATTTTCTTCCGTAACAACACATTCAAGCCACATTTTTTTATTATAGTAACATAATAAATTTCATGACCATTCTTGAAAACGAAAGTTTATTTAGAGATGTTTGTCTACAAATTGGATAACCAATATGACAGACACTTCGGAAGAAGTGCAGACAAGTGCATACCTCGCCACCCATTGCAAACTTAGACCCGTCAATACTAAAAGCCAGACATTTCTGAACACCAACACCTTGAAATGGTGACATATCTTTGGCCAATAGCTTTAAGTGTCCATCTCCACCATGGAGTTCAAAAATCCTGCAGGACATGACATGCAATAGTATCAATCTATGCACTTTTTACATGTGAGGGCATTGGTATTATTAATCATTATAACACACTGAAAATAATTAGATTTCACTTATCCCAAATTAATTGGGGTCGGCTGCAGGAATCAAACTCTTCCATTGTGCTCGATTTAGCGCAATTTTTGGTGAGCTAATTTAATAGAAACGGTAAACTGAAGAAATTCGAAAACAACTGCTGTGGAATGTGGATTGATTGGAAAACCTAAAATTGCAAGAGGACTTGCAAAGACATGATCAGGGCTCAAGAGGAGACCTGATTGAATAGAAACCCTATAAAGTAAGTAGAAGAAACATTCATCAAAATTGATAGAAAGGATGGCGAGAGGAGTACTGACTTGCAGTTACCATTGGTGGTGGAGCACACGATTTGGTCTCCGGTGGGATGGACGGCCAGGCCGATCAATTCACCGTCCTCGCACTCGTAGGTCGCCTCTGGAGAGGAGGAGAGCGAAGTGGTCTTGGCGTCGAAGGAGAAGATCTGGAGCAGAGAAGAAGGGGAGGCCTTCCCCTTCGTCGTCCTCCTCGATTTTCCCATCGCCACCAGATGCGCGTTCTCCGGGCGTCGGATCCAGGAGGCGCACGTCACCGATCCTGTACTCTCGCGCGACAACTCCATCAATCCCTCTGTGTGTGTGTGCGCGCGCGCGCGAGTGATCGAGTGTTCTTAGTGTTCTTTTGTTGTTGTTGTTGCTGCCGTTGTTGTTGTTGTTGTTGCCGCCGCTGCTGTTGTTGTCAACGTTTGAAAGTCGAGAGAGAGAGAGTACAAAGCGGATATTCGTTGGTTCGGCGAGTTTTTCCACTTTTTCACGTTGTTTTGACTCTTCCTACATTGTCGCGCCTCGGATTTAATGATCCAATTTTTATTCTGCAGGCCCTTTTTTATTTTCTTTTTATATATGAAAAATGTCATCGGCCCCACTTGTTGATTTTCAATAATTTTTGCATGGAGATACGAATGCATCGTGATTTTGTATTGCATGAATACTGACAAGTATTTTTCTTTTTGAACCCAGCTAACTGCATCCGATTATGCATGTCCAAATTTAAATTTAAATTTATAAGTGCACCCTACATTTTTATCAAAATACCTCTTCATCCGAATCAAAATACTCAACTTCAAAAACCTTAGTCAAGACATCTATTTTAGATTCGGCGACATGGTCGAGACTTATCCTCTAGGCTCGGTGTTGTCCAACCGAACCTATTTGGTGAGATTTAGTTGACAACTACCGACCTAAAGGTTCGATGGGTTGTAACTGACTTTTCAATTAAAAGGTTCGACAGAACGTGACCGACTCTCCAACTAGAGGTTCGGTGGGCTCTGATTGACTCTCCAACAAGAGATTTGAACCTGCAAGACCGGACTACTCGATAATGCCTATAAATCACAAGAAGATAGTGTGTGGAGGGATAATGATGATGTGCATAAAATGAGAGGAAAGTGTAATGGGATTAGGGATGCAAGTGGAGCGAGGAATCCCCATTCCCCACGGAGATCTGCCCCGATGGGACGAAGATTCCCCGTCAACTATCCCCCACGGGACGAGAGATGGGGGTTTCACCCCCACCATGCGAGGCGGGGGTAGTATTACTTGTCACCTCGTGGGAATTCTCCGCCCCGCATTAATATGAAAACTCCCAACAAGGATATATAACTAAGTTTATCAACTCTAAATAAATCCAACTAAGTTTATCAAGAAAAAAAAATAATAAAACTTGAAATTTATATATAATAATGTAAGTATATTATTTAAAGCATGTTATTTAAAGTATTTATAGTACATGAAGAAAGAGATTTTAATGATTAAATTTTGTATCCATAATTTATTTTTATCTTTTTTTTAGATATTATATCAAAAAATAGTGGGGGTAAGGAATCTTCATGGGGTAGGGATCCCCTCTGGGTGAGGAATAGGGGTGAAAAATTTCTCGGTGAGAAATTTTAAGCGGAGAATCTCCGCCCTACTAAAAGTGGAGATGACGTGGGGATTACATTCTCCGCCCCAAACTCGCCCCACCTGCATCCCTAAATGTGATGCACTAATTACAGTGAGGGGCATAAGGGTCATTTTATAGTAGGATTGACTTTTTTTAAGTTTGACTTTTTCTGAGGTGTATTTAGCCGGACTCTTTTTTTTTAATATTCGACTATTCTAATTCAAGTGGAGCAATTATCTCTTAAATATGTTAAAAGAACTCCATAGCTGAGGTTGAACTTGAGAACACTTGTTAGGCTTACAGAAACCCAAATTATCACTCTAGAGTCCCACAAATATTTTAAGGGAACTCGATAGCGAAGCTTGAACTTGAGCCCACTTCTTAATGGTTATGAAAACCCTAGTTATAATTGTAGAGTCGGACTCTCTTTTGGTGCTATAGGCCTTCTTTGCGCAGCTCGCGCATGAAAAGAAAGCTAGGTCAAGGGCCAATTAGGAAGCCCACACAATAATGTAGTCTAATGGACTAACGGAGGCCCACATAAGTTTTTTTTTTTTTTTTAGGTAAAGTAAAAATTGGTTCGAGGTTTACCATAATATGCACTTTAGGGGATGTATTCAATCTAACAAATTTATAAATTCTTTTAAGTGATGGATTTTCATTGATTTCATACATTTGGAATGAGTTGATTCAAAATCCATCCAAATCTGATGGGTAGGGGTGAGATTTGGTTATGTGTATTTTTTGAATAGAAAACCATTAAAATTCATCAAAATTTAATGTGTTTAAAAATTAAATATACCTAAATTTTTTTGAAATCCATTAAAATCTGTCCAAATCATAATTGAATACCCCTTGACTTTTCAAAAGTCCATTAAAATCTTTTGAAATCCAAATTAAATACACACCGATTTCAAAATCCTTCAAATACTCTTTTAAAATCCTTTCAAATCTTTCAATTGAATACACCTCCCTTAGTCTCTAAAGTTTCAAAAACATGCACTTTGGCACCTCCCACCAATTTTTTTTCTAAATCATGATTGAGTTAATGTGAAAAGACTAATCTATCACAACAAAACAGACAAAGACACAAAAAATGGAGACTCGATGCTTTCAAAATTACCATCATTAAGCCTTAGGTTTGGATCAAAAGACAACAAACCTTTTATTTTTTTGACTTTAGTGGGAGTCGAACCATAACCTTTCGAAACCTTACTTTTTGACAAATGATGTCTTTATCATCTCACTAAAGATTGATGCTTTGACTATCTTTTATTTTTTATTTAAAAAAAAATAATTCTCTTATAATTTAGGGGGTTCTTTGTATTGATCGAGTCAAACGTCTTTTTCTCACACAAGCATGTAATCGACCCCTCCACATCTACCTTATTAGTTATTATGAGAATGAATATTAAACCTTTTTCTTGTATATATTCTCACAAATGTTTCATCATTTAAGGATTTAGAGTAAGCTCTTTTGCCAACTAATTAAATTAAACGCATGACCAACTAATTGGGTGGTTCAATGATTTGGTATGGTGTTTGGGAGTAAAAGGTTGTGAGTTCAAACTTTGGTGGAAACAATTGTTTTATATAAAAAAAAAAGAAAATGATAATCTAACACACTTTGCGGGCACATTTTATTTTTTTAGCTTATTTATGATATTTTGTTAGATGTGAGGCCCACGTCTAAGGAGATAAGAAAGAGCTATAAATGGTTAAAAAAATAAAGTGTGTGCCCAAAGTGCGTTAGATTATTATTTTCCTAAAAAAAAAAAAGTAAATTTAACACATGGTTGGCAACTTTCTCTTGCCCAATTTATGTTCTCCCTCGCATATTATCTACTCATTCATTGAAATATATTAGTATGAAAAATAATTCTTTTTCTTACCAAAAAAAAAATAATTCTTTTTTGTCGAGATAGCATGAAAAATGATTATTGGTGACATACTTTTTTTTTCTTTTTTGATAACGGTGGTTGTCTTTTCAACTTTTCTTTATTTTTTTATTTTTTTTTTATATATATAGTTGTTGGTGTCCCTTAGTTTGTGCACAATATTTATACGTGCACAAATCGATTTAAATATCTATAGTAAACCAGTTAACATGTAAGTTGTCTGTCACCTCAACATTCTCCTTCTGGTATATAATTTGCTAGCTAGTCAAGCTTGTGGGGTGTTTACTGGAGACGTCACTAGCAAAAAAAAAAAAATGTTGACTATTTTTAATTAGTAGATAACAAGACCCATGGCCATGGGCTAACAGGAAAAAGATTTGTTAATGTTGAGTAGTGTGATATTAGTAATGATCACCAATAGCAAAATATCATGTGTATAATGTATGATGTATTTTTACACTTTTGTCCTCCCACTTTTACTCTTTTGTACACGTGTCACTTAGATTATTAGTAGACATTATCAACATTACACTCCAAACATTAACAAATCTCTTCCCTCTATATATATATATATATATATATATATATATATATATATATATATATATATATATATGATGTTTCTTATATATACACGTTAAAATTTATTGAACTTTGTTTTCAAAAAAAAAATTATTAAAATTTAAATTAATATATATTAAAATGTTATTTATGACAAAAAAAATAATGTGTAATGATTAATTAAGCACTATAAAACAAAAAAAAAATTCATTAAATTTATAAATCATTACATATTAATTTTTCATAATGGATATAACTGTTGAATATTAAATAGATATTAGATAAGTGTTGGGCCCACCCGCGCCTATATCCACAGGTTCGTGAATCTCACTAATATCGATATTGTCCCCAACTTAATTACTTTCAACTCATAGGTGTAGGGTTTTACTCCAAAAGGCCTAGATACTATTTGGGAGAGAACCACAACTTAAGTACTTCTTTATGAAGTCACACTTAACCGATGTGGGACTATATTTCGGTCCACACATCCCAACAGTCTCCACCTTGGACCAAAATCTCAAGTGTATTGACTCCACCTTGGACCAATTTCTTCATTCATTATGAGATAGAAGAAGCACTAGCTGACTCTTTAGTTTTTACGCACACTAGGCTAAGGGGACTTAGCTGATTCACCAAGGGGATCTTGGGCACTAAGGGGACTTAGGTACTGTGTAAGTGCAAAGTGTAAGGGGGAGTAATTAGTGTAATAGGATCACTAGCTAGGTGAGGGATCACGAGCTAGGAGTTATATGTAAATCTATAATAATCTTTCTTAGTGCATTTACACCTAAGCGTGGCCTCGCAGACGTAGGACGGGAGGTCCGAAATGCGTAAACAATCTTGTGTATCTTTTGTTTACTGCAATTTATTTTTATCGTTGTTTTTATTTTACTTTCATCATAACCCAAGGATAATGGTCTCTACCTATGCCCACAACACTTGTAGGTACAGATCTGTTGTGTGTGGCCACAGTAGAATCTGTTAGGAAAGAGACATTGTTTATAACAGACATGACCTGTAACGGCCCAATTTTCAATAGCCGTTACTGGTGACGTCATTGCGGACGTGGACGCTAGCGAGGACGTACGTGGGCCCCACAGCGAGGCTGGAACGAGTTTGGAATAGGTATACAGTCCGTTTTGTATGCTTGTTGTGGTAAAATGTGAAAAAAAAATAGTAAATTGGTGGGCGCTTAGTGACACGCGGGGTCGTGGTCGACACACGTGGGTGGTAGTGTAGTGTGCACGCCCGAGTACGCTCGTCGGCGCGCACGACGAAATTGTAGGCGCGAAAATATAGGCGAATATATATATTTATATATATATATATATGTATATATGTAATTTAATATATATATATATATATAAATATATATTAAAATCAGAAAATAAATAAATAATAGTGAAATTACCAAAAAGGGTATTGAAGGAAAGAAGGAAAGGATAAGAACTTAGGGGCATTTTGGTCATTTTACCCAAAAATTGTTGATAAACACCATGACACCCATTTTCCCCATTTTTGATCGAAATCGATAAATCGAAAAAGAGAGAGATCGATGGAAAATTGAGGAAGAAGAAGAGGAGAAAGGAGGAAGAGAGAGATCGAGGGATCGGGAGCTCGTGTGATCGAGGAGAACAAGGTGAGATTTTGTTGATGTTTTGTTGTTGATGTTGTATGTCGTTGGATGATGGTGGAGGTGGCGATTTTGTGAATCAATGGTGGTGGAATGGAGCTTGGGAGCTCGGAAGAATTGCGAGAGCAATTCGTCCGAGGAGGGAGACGACAATCGTCTCCCCAATCTCCTCTCCCTCTCCCTCTCCTTCTCTTCCATGTAAAAAAAAAAAAAAAAAAAAAAAGAGAAAACAGAGGCGCTGTCGCGCCTCTGTTTGGAGGAAGACGACCCAACCGGGTCGGGCCGACCCGGCCCGGTCCTGGGCGGGTCAGGCTGACCCGGTGGGCCAGTTCGGTTGGGCCGAACCGGACCCGGTGAACCGGGTCCGGTTCAGCCCAACTCAATTCAAAAAAAAAAAAAAAAAAAAAAAAAAAAAAAAAGAAAACAGTTTGGAAAAAAAAAAAAAAAGAAAAAAAAAATCTGGAAAATTCATAGAAAATTCAGATAAAATAGGAAAAATTAGAAAAAAATATATTTTGATCAAATAAAGGAAATTTGGGATTTTCTCGGAATGTTGACGAGATAAAGTCGGGGTTTTAGCCTCGAAAAACGAAAAATTGACATAATATATTAAATTGAAGCTAACTTAATGATAAATGGTAATAGGTATAATTCGGGTGATAATTTGAATTGTCGAGTGCTATTGGAGCTGAGCGAGGTTTGGTTTGGGACGAGGAGTGCGATATAGGTGCGTAAACCCCAACAGAAACACATTTGAGTATTTAATTCTTTCAATTCTTGCATATACTGTTGTTGTTGCTATACATACTCATGAGGATCATGTGTTGGTCAGTTGTCGATGGGTATTGGATTTGTTTTCTCTATCGGAGTTTATTCGGGACGATTGTGGCACGTGATCAAGCATGCTAGATTGTAGCACGTGTACTTGCGCCGCCAAGGGATTGTGATCCGAGCCGCGGGGTGCACGTGTTCGGTGGGTTTGTGATTTGTTCCGTCACCGTTAGTAGTTCGGATGTGGTTTAGACTTGATGTGCTCGGTCGGGGTCATCCGAATCTACGAAGTATGATCTAGTATGTGAGATTGCATTCTACTTTTGTCCGGTTTTATCGTAATTGTTGTGGAGCATATTGTTGGCATTATGATTATTCGTTGATCATCTTGCATGCTTGTTACCTACACATGCAAGGTTTTATGGTCGCCCATACTCTTTGCATGTGTAGCTAACGTTAGTTATTGGCCTCGAATCTGTTTATTTATTTACTCGATGGTTTTCTTTGGGAGTTTACTCACTGGACTCGTCACCGTATGTGTTGGGTGATTTGAGTGCGGGATTTGATAAGTGCGGGGACAAGGAGAGACGTAAAGATTATCTCGTGATCAAGACGTGAACTACTCCTCTTATACGCTTGTTGATTGTATGTATGTATTTGTTTTATGTTTGGGTTTGGGTTGTGAGAGTTATATTTTAGTTTGTTTTGATATTTTGAGGATGACACTTGATTTATATTTATGGACTACATATTGGTATGGTTTCCACATTAGATTGATTGATATTTAGACTTGCCACAATTTGGTATCATCTAATGATTTGAGACTTCCGCTGCATAATTTAAGGATAAATGATATTAGAGGAACTAAAGCTAACAGTAAATTGATTGATTGTGGATAATTGGGCGTGGGACACAGCTGGCGGCGACGTAGACAGTTGTGGGCCCGCGTGGCCTCCCGTGGCGAACCAATGTGGAAATTGGGGCCGCCACATGACCCAGCCAACACTCGGCTTTGATAACACTTGATGGACTCACCCGCGCCTGTATCCGCGGGTTTGTGGATCTCACTAGTACCAATATTGTACCTAACTTAATCACCTTTAACTTACAGGTATGGGGTTTTACACTAAAACGCCTCGGTACTATTTGGGAGAGAACCACACCTTAAGTACTTTATAAAGTCACACTTAACCAATTTGGGACTATATTTCGGTCCACACATCCCAACAATAAGTTTTAACAACGTTTAGAATAAAAACATTTTTAAGAGACACATTGAAATACATATTCAATGCATAAAACTTATTTAACTGCACATTTCTTCTAGAAATGTTGGGCTAGAGGATAGTGTCTCATGATAACCAATTAATGGAGCCATATACAGGGGCATAACTAGACTCTTAGAACGTGGGGGGGAGGGGGAATTTACTAATATAGATTAGACTTAATAAAAAAAACTTATCCATTGAAATAGAAATGTTTTTCTAATTGAGGAAACGGCTAGGCTTTGGAGCATTGTTTGTTTTTTTGTGATGTTTAGTTTGAACCACCGTCGATCTTCTCTTTTGATCTGCGGTGGTTCTAATAATAATTTTTATTTTTATTTATTCAATAAAATTTAGATCTATTCAGATATGAAATGTTTCGTTTTATTTGGCCTGGAGCAGTTGTCAGATTCATCAATGACACCCATTGCCTCTCCTCCACACATGCATCTGCTATCACTCAATTTCGTCCTCACTTCTATATGTTTATGTATGGATCTGCGTCAATTGTTGGTTTGATATTTTTCACTAGGTTTTTTTATTTCAGTAAGTTATCGTCTTCACTTGTTGGAAGTCTGTGTTTGTCTTCCCTTGTTGGAAGTTTTTGTTCGTCTTCCCTCGTTGGAAGTTCTATTTCTCGTTATGATTAAATTATTGTTGATGCAAAAGATAAGCGTATAAGTTGCACACAAATTCGCAAACTTTCGCAACGCCGATTTGATCTCAAAGAGAAGGAAAAAGGCTGCTATTGATGTAATTTCATTGTTAAATCAGATGTAATAGTGAGCAATTTCTATGAATAAAAATATCTTTTGTCAAAAAAAAATATCTGTTAATATGTTGTCTTAATTTCATCATGTTAAGCTCAAATATAAATATTTTTTTTAGAAGATACCCTTAATAATTAAACTGAAGTATAATATATAATCACTATTATGTATCAATCAAATAATCTTAAATACCAACTTGATCTATGACTTACCATAAAAAATTTGATTATTTGATTCACTTACTAATTAGCACTAGCTTTAATTTGGCTTCAAAAAAAAACCACTAGCTTTAATTTCATCTAATATTTAACACTAAAAAATAATAATTATATAACACAACTCACATTATTTTATAGACATCAACAATCATTAATTGGTGAATAAATCAGCAAGAAATAACATGAAAATAGGTCTTGATAGAGACATTTTGAGATAAAGTTATGATCGAGAGATAACTAGTAGGAATATGTTGTGATCGAGAGAAAATTGGTAGAGATGATGAAGCACTATCGAATAAATTATTAGTTGAGGTTGCAATATTGCATATAAAATAGAGAGAACGATCAACTGTCGACGAATCAATATATAGAATACCTCACACACCATACCCTTGCCTTCGCCTCTGGCCATATGGGAGGTTACATCTAATCGAGCGTATCGAGTAGAGATGCGCTGTTGTATCGAGTAGAGATGCGCCGTTTCAAAATTTCATATTTACTTTAAAGGAACAGAGACACTACTTTCTTATTTACTTTAGAAATATTTACACGCTTTTATTTACAATTATCTTTTTGAAAATTGACGGATAACTTTAAATCTATCGTGGGACTATGATTAGAAATTGGTGAGTACCATGGGAGTTCTAATATGCTATCTCAAATTTATAATTTTAGGGATCGAGTGCCATTTAAAAATCTGTCGTCTCCTTGTTTGTATTTGTTCCAGTTCTAAAACAGCTAAAGTCATTTATTGTTGTAGTTACTACTTAGTTGGGTGTTTCTATCCTAGCTAGATGGCTCTCCTCTGCATGCCCAAATTAGATTCTTTGTGAACACCCTATAAGTTAGAATTATTAATTACTAAAATAATCAAGACAAGCCATTCACAATCGGCCGCACAATCGACACGCATGTGTCATTGTGCTCTAGGACACGCACAATCAATACGCATGCGTTGATGTCCATTGATTTTCACACCGGGATGTCGCAAGCATCCCAATATGTATCATGCGATCATAGACAAGTGTGTGTTGTGTTTGTATTGGGCACTATGGCAAGGTCTTTTTTTGTCTAAATCACCCAATATTTGCAACACAAAGAGTCCAAACTAATCTAGCTCGAGCCAATCAGGCAAAGTTTACCCTCAAATATTTAAAGGTGACTTTGTATTAGCTCGAACTTGAGGCTAATTGCGATGACTAACACAACCCACCTCATCAATCTAGAGTTGGGACCCTCTTTGGGTGGTACGACCCTTCGTTTTTTTGTCTAGACCACCCAGTATATATCTGGACTTAACCTACTACTCTGAGCTCAAGTCGGGTCGACTCATACTAAGGGATAAAACTCATCCGGCGGTGGTTTATAGGTTCGTGAAGTCTTAAACTCCAGACATCCTCTTAAGTCGTCCATAAAAGAAAGCTATTGGTCAAGGCCAAGGAAGCCCACGAAATAATGTAGTCTAATGGAACGTTAACAGAGGCCCACATAAGTTTTTTTTCTTTTTTTTGCTCCAAAGCGGGGGGAGACAAAGCTATATATCTTGTTTCCTGTAAAAACATAATACATACTATTTGTATTATTCCAAAAATAAATAAATAAATAAATAATAAAAATAATTCTCAAAAAATAATTCCAAAAAATAATTAAAAATAACGAAGTTGTTTGATTGATCTTCCGTGGGGTCGTGATATAATCCTGTTCAAAGATCAAGAAGTCGAGAGCAGATCAGTAACGCATACTTTTGCCGCCAAAATATGTGATAAAAATGAGTTTCATGTTTTTTTTTTTTTTTTTTTTTTTTTTTTTTTTTTTTTGACGAAAATGAGTTTCATGTTATACATACACTTTTTTTTTGACAAGTAAGAAACCAACGTTTCTCACCTCCTACGGGACTCAAAGTTTCACCTTCTTGCAACAATATCATATGTTAAACCATTGGGCTATCCACTTAGTTGGCCATGTTATATATACATTATTAATTAACCCAAATTCTAAAGCGACCCACTGTTGACACTCATTAAGAGCACTGATTGTAATTTAGTGGTTTTTGGGAGGAATTTAGATTTCTCCAACCCTGATTTTGGTACAAATAAATTGGATCCATGTGTTGTTTTTGCCTCGAGTATTTTTTTTTTTGACTTACGTAGGAGTCTTACTCATGATCTTATCAAACCTTATCTTTTGACAAGTGATGCCTCTACCATATCATCACAGATACTTTAACGTATCCTTTTTCTCAATTTTCTATTCATCATCAAATTTATTTTTATCTAATATGTTACTTGACCCTCGGTCTTGCCTGCGCGCAAAGTGCGGCTTACCGACTAGTTTAAGTTATTCGAGAATCTTGTGCTTTAATTAATGAAAAATGCTAAAGTCACCCACTGTTGACACTCATTAAGAGCACACATCTTGATTTTTCTTTTACTTATTTTTACAATTTTGTGCTTGAGGATGCTAAGGTTACCCACTACAAACACTCACTACGACTACAAAATTGTTAAAAAAAATAAAAATAATAAAAAAATCAAGGCGTGTGCTCGTAGGAGTGTCCGTAGTGAATCACTGTAGCATTCTCCATTATACTTCCCATATTTTTACTACTACATACAACATCATGATACCTAATATTTGTATAAACTTACTATGTAATCTTTCTAGTGAACTCAGAGCCAAGAACAATATTTTCCTATAGTTATGTTCAAAGTTACGAAGTAAACTCAAAAAGCCGATCCATTATTATTAGTAAAACTGAAAAATTAAGGAAGCTATATTTTTGGTAAGATAAAGGCCTTAAACCAGAAGCTTAGCTAAACAATAAGATATAGAAGTCTAATAATAACTATATATTAACTCAAAACTATTTTAGTAGCTATTAAATAGCATAGGCTAGCTTATGTAAAAAAAAAAAGCCCGACAACAATAAAAAATAAAAAAAATAATTAATTAAAACAGAAAATTTTAATAAAAATAAAAATAAGAGACATCACTTGCCCAAAGATATACCGAATCCTACAAATTAAATTTATAGTAGTGATAAATATGGAGTCGATCCTCGGAGACCAAGATTTCACTTTAGGAGGGAAAAACATGGGATCTTGGAGATTTTTAAAGAAACTAATTTAAAAAGAGAATTCAAAAACACAATCGCGAGAGGAAATATCAATGGAAAATAATCTAAACCTTCAACTTCTCAAACGCAGTCGGATAGCATTGCAAGTCATGTATTGGTCGTTGGTTTCATAAAATGATATTCAATTTAACTATTCTAGTGTAGCTAAAAAGCCTAACAAGCATTCAGACTTCTAATCCACCTAATTTCAAAGACTAAGGTATGGTCATTAGTATTATTCTAGCTATCCCACAACTCGAGACACGCACCTTCAAGTTTAATGCGACAATTGCATCAAGGTCTGTGTGGAAACTACACCTAGGTAACTGGATCACCAGCGTGTCCAATTTAACCTAGATCCCTAAGGTACTAACTCGAGACTGAAGGCAAGCAAGACATACGAACGAGTTATGTGCTACGTGTGTGTCACCTCCTACACTATTACGTATGCAATTGGTGCACTAGCAACATGAAAAGACTAAAAATAATATATTGGCCAAATATAAAATCCTAGATCTAATCATGAAAATAATATAGAACCAAAGAAAATAGAATAAATTAAATTAAATCAAATAAGTTTGGAAACCTCACAATACAATCGCAATGCCAATCCAACTTTGTCGACCAGTCGAGGCTTAGAAATCAAAATTTACCCAGACATCATGAGAGAACACAAAAATTACTCCCTTGCAATCCAATGCATATCTATCAAGTATATAAAAGAGTCAATAACCAATTCTTGAGTGGTAAGCAAAATTACTCCCTTGTCTTTTTTAATTTTGTGATATATTATTTATATTTGTAATGAGCCCATAACCAATTCTTGAGTGGTAAGCAAAATTACTCCCTTGCCCTTTTTAATTTTGTGATATATGTGTGTGTGTAATATAATAAGCATGGATGTTAGTTTTTTCATCCGTCACTTAATTTTACA
Organism: Stephania japonica; assembly: GCA_039657345.1. Taxonomy (NCBI): domain Eukaryota; kingdom Viridiplantae; phylum Streptophyta; class Magnoliopsida; order Ranunculales; family Menispermaceae; genus Stephania; species Stephania japonica. The sequence continues at coordinate 41,533,324 of CM077560.1, read as the reverse complement.
ATTTTACCTTTTTTAAAAATCGATCTCTTGCAAGTTACAAATCGATCTTTTTTTCATCTTTCACTCAATTTGACAATTTAACCCTTTTTAAATCAATTTCATAGATAATGATATAACTTTTTATCATTTATTAGATTTTCTTTTTTTTTTAACAATTATGATTTTCCAAGTGAAATACATTCCTATTATAAATATCAAAATCTAGCTATCAACTTTCATATATCCAAAAAAAAGGTCTCACATTATTTATTTATATTTTGTCATATTCAAGAACTTTTTTCTTCTTAGTCTTTTTTATCACAATTGCTGGTAAAAAACATTTTGTTAAATTGATAGGTCACTTTCATTCTTCGTATTTTATATATTGTTTTGTTTCTTATATTAGAACATAATTGTCTTATATTCCTTTAAAAATTTATAATTTTATTTTTTTTGAATAATAAAAACATATTTTGTATGAATGATTCCTTTACAAAAGGAGTCATTCATACAATTGAAATTGCCATGTCACACACCACCGCCAAGTCACACTGTATGATACATTTCATATTTTGTATAAATGACTCATTTACAAAATGAGTCATTCATACAATTAGAATTGTCACATTACACACCCATCGCTATGTCACACTTAATAACGCCTTTAGTAAAGGCAAAATATATTATTTTTGAAATTTTTAAAAAATTTACCCTATTTAATGAATTTTAAAGTAAAACAACGTTACTTTTTGAAAAACGCCATGGTTGTGCGCTCTCACGTACTCCCACCGCCACGTCATCAGTCATTCAAAGCACGTTTCTCATGTTGGTGGGCTCGCTAAGGCTGCCTTGGTATTCGTGCCAGCGCGGTTTCAGTGCAGAACCTCTCTGAGCATATGAATATTCCATTTTGTACAATTTTTCGCTCCCGTTTCAATCACGCGGTCAATAATACTTGAAAATGACAAATAAAGACAATTAAACCAATATTTTAAAGACTTTATTACACAAAACATTCAAATACATTAAAATACTACGACACTATTACGACTTATCACCTATAATTGAGCTCATGTTTGGAGAAGTCTAATTTTCTCCCAACACTTCTAAATTACTTAAAATCACCTCTGAAAACTTAAAAATTATAAAATATAATAATTAGCACACAACTCACACAATTAGAACAAACGGTCTTAGTTTTCGGGAAAAAACAAAGAACAGAAGGTCTTGATACATATGAATATATAGATTAATTTTATTCTAATATATCACATTATCGGTTGTATAACGGTATGCGTACATTCTGTTACATTCATTATCTATCATGTTAAATATGTTTATCTTAATATTTTAGGTTAATTTTAATAGGTGTAATTGTACATGTTACAATTAAACAATAGAAGTTACTTCAAAAATATAATAAGGGTAAATAGGCTATATAATCCCAATCTTTCATGTTTTTCTCAAAATAATCTCAAACTTTTAATTTTATCAAAAGTATTCCAAACTTTGACATTTGTCTCAATTTTGTTCTACAAGAGATTTGGGTTGGTAATAGGTTTGAGTAATTGTTCCTAGGAATTTTGGGGGCAAACAAATCGAAGGATTGGTGTTGGCAGCATAGTAGCTTTTGTCGGGAAAGAAAGGTTAATTTGTGTGTTTGTTTGATAAAATTTCATACATAGAAATATCATCTTATCTATTATTCAATGAGACACAATTTGAAGCCGCAGTTGATAAGGCTAGTAATCCATTTTATTTTTATTATTTTTGGTGAAAATCAGCAATCCAATTTAAATAAATATAAGTTGGTCCTCTGCAATGTTTTCTTTTAAGTAAAAAAAAATTCACGGCTCGTTGTCTTTGAAAGTGCAAATTCATTAAAATGGTTCCTTTTTTGTTTCATGGTTGAATTTTCATATGGATTAGATTAGTTGTAACAAATACTATTATGACCATTGGCTCTTTGAGGAAATGCCTAAAAGAACATAAATCAATTACTTATCTCTATTGATAGAGTTATTAGTTATTTTGTTGGAATTAAATCCCAAATCTATTGTGGGATAAAATTGAGACAAATGTCAAAGTTTGGGATATTTTAGATAAAATTGAAAGTTTGGAATTATTTTGAAAAAAAAACATGAAAGTTTGAAATTATTTAGACTATTTACCCATATAATAAACATAACTACAATAAGAATCAATGATTAAAGTTTTCGTACAATTATCCGATATCATCATTATTATTATTATTTTTGAAACCACAATCAATTCTTATTCATTTCAAATCTCTCATAAGTACATTAAAAAGAAATGCATAAATCGTTAAAAGAAAGAGAAATATATTTCGCCATGTTTCTTCCTCTTTAGCTTCCTCAAAAGATTCATAGTGATGAAAAATATTCATAAAATTAGATATTGAAAGAGACTTAAGAGAGTTTCGAGAGGTGAGTGAGTTAAGCTTTGGTTTATATAGTGGAGAGAATGTTCAAAAAAATTAATGCTATGTTATATTTACATGGGGAGCTAAAGAGACAAAAAATAAATGACTAAGATATAATACTCTTCAAAAAAAAAGATATAATAAAAAAAGTTTATGACAAATAATTAACGTATACTTGTAAATGATTAAATAATAACTATTTAAATTAGTGGTTACACCAAGATAAGAAAATCAAGAGGCTAAAAGAAAATAATTATGACACAAGTGGTAACGTAATCATGTAAAAATGGTTACATAATTCATTATAATTATAAATAAATGATTAAATAATAACTATTTTAATTAGACTAAAATAAATAACAGATCTAATCAGATTTGTAGAGATTGGTTCATCCTTGTTGTGGTGCATCTTCATCAACGGTGTTGCGTGGATTTATGCGGCGCGCTGGGTTGATTTATCTTTAGTTTTTACTTAATAGTTAGTTTTCTTCCCTAGTTGGAAGTTTTTGATTTGTCTTCTTTTTGCTGGGAAGTTTTTGTGTCATCTCCTTGTTGGAAAGTTTTAGGTCTTTTCCTTCTAGGAAAGTTTTGTTATTCGTTTTGTAGTTATAGTATTTTTGTGTATTGTCATAAGTTTCAATGTTGTACAGAGCAATATTTGATTGTCAAACTGTTTCAATTTCGAAAAAAAAGTCAAATTAATGGCAGTTTGTTTACACAAATAGGATTAGCGAATTAATGTACTTGATTCTATATCTAGTCCTATATTGAGCCATGAATGATTAATGAAATTTCGATTTCTCTTCAAAAAAAAAAAAACTATTTTAATTAGTGATTACACCAACATAGGAAAAATCAAGAGGCTAAAAGAAAATAATCTATATCTATATTAAAGTAACACCTTCGGTTGCCACATGGCTTCTTCTCAAGGTATCTTCTCGCCACGTCATCAACTCTTACACCACGTCATCAACTCCAACTTATAAATTAATGTAATCTTAATCATTAATTAAATATATTTTATTTCAATTTAATTTAATTATTTTTTTAGTCTTGATCTTCTTGTACAACCACTAATTTGATACATTATATAACAACTACTTCAAATAATTATGTAACCATTTTTTAAGCTATATCTTAATTATTTACTTTTTGTCTTTTGATATTCCCTACGCAAGTATGAAACATAATCATCATCATCATTCACTTATTCATCTATTAAGCCATTAAGCCTTATTTATACATTAATGTAATTTTAAATAACTAAATATGTTTTTATTTAATTTAATAATTTTTAAGCCCTTCAATCTCTCTGTGCTACCACTAATTTGATTAATTATGCATATAACCATTACTTCAAATAATTATTATGTAACCGTGTTTCAATAAATTATAATTTAATTATTCAATTTTTAACTTTAGATCTTCCCACACAAGTTTGTAACATAACCATTTTATCCACTATATAAGTCAATACCTCTCAATCACTTATTCACCTTTCAAACTCTCTTTCAATATATAGATTTTATAAGCATTTGTCATTGCTCTGATTTTTAGCAAACTATTGGTGTTTATATTTTGTGTCCTTTAACATCAGAGGCTCGGGATCTACCCTTAAGAATTTCGGTGGTAAGAATTATAACACACCAACTCTTATTATATTTTCGATGTAGGATTATGGCTCCATTTGGTTCAGCTTATGAGCGTGCTTATTAATGATGTGGCATTGCAGCTTAATTGAAAAAAGGTGTTTGGATAATATGCGATTGGGTCCCAAATCGCAGAAAATACTACTTTTTTTATAAGCATCCCTCCCCATGCTTATCAAGATTACGAATGTGATTTGATAAGATTTTTTATATAAAAGTATTTTTTAAAGTGAGGAACCAAACACACCAAATTTGCTTATGTCAAAAACAATTATGACATAATTGCTTAAGCTATAAGTAATAAGCAATAAGCAAAAGCTGGACCAAATAAAGCCTATATATTCCAACACTCCCCCTCAAATGTAACTGGGCCTGGACTAGTTGTCACTTGCTAAACACATACCTACTCTTAGAAGTCTGTACAAATATACATATATAATAGTGTTTGGCAATTAATTAAGTACTTTAGTATTATATGCTTCTGGGTCAATACTTTCAGCTAGAATTTCTTAATATTGAATACACCACCAGCTAGCTATTGTCATTCTTACGGCCTGTTTGGTTGGGGTGTTAGCGTAGCTACACCCAGGCTAAACTGTAAGACTGACGTTTGCTTGGAGTGTTAGCTAAGACATGGTATTACCAAAGCACTCAATCTCATGCTTACCAAAAGACACCTCCCCCCCTGTCATTAGGTAGTCCCAACTCAAGTGAGCAAAAATTACAATCTTACCCTCGTCTTCATCTCTCCATTTTCTCCTTACTCATTCTGTTCAAACAAAAACCCATTAAAGATTCTCTCTCAAAACACAATCAAATCAAATCACAACAACAAGAACAAAACCCCCATCACCAATTCAATCGGTCTCAACAAAAACGGAGAATCCTCACTGTTTCTTCTCCTTCTCCAATCGACCATGAACCCTCACAGTCCTCGTATTCATCACCCCATTTTCTCCTCCTCACGATCTCATCGGCAAAGAACGCGAGGAGTGTCGATTGAGCGGGAAGTGAGATTGAGAGCATTTAAGATCGGATTGAACGGGAGATTGAAAGCATTTGAGCATCGATTGAGCTGGGAAGCCAAGTTGAAGATGAAGAAAATGTGGAGGGGCATAACTGTCCAATAAAAAGTCAAACCTAAGACAGTGAGTGTGGGAACAAACAAAAGATTGGCTAATATATGTCTTGTCTTAGGCAAGAAAATGTGGAGGGCTTCTCTAATTCTTGAACCAAACAGGCCCTTACAGTCTTCATGAAGCAGTCATGATCAGTTGGTGGCATATACCAAGTCCTGCTATTCTTAGAATCCGTTTCATCGGTATGCAAGAAAATATCACACTATATTAGAACAAAGAAATCTGAAAAACACTGCACACTCCAAGCTACAATAAGCAGGGACACAAATGTGTTTTCAGTTGCTAGTTATGGTATAAATGGCTACATAATCATGTAAAAATGGTTACATAATTTATTATATTTCATTAACTTATGAAATAAGTGGGCCGTTAATGTATGAGTTATGAGGCTTGAGAAATAGTTAGACATCTCCAATGGGGTTATGGATTGGGATGGATGTATGTCCACGTAGGATTGGATAGACATTGGGGTAAAAAAATAGTCTCTAATGGGAATGTGAATTGGCACTATATGGGTGATGTGGCATAGACACTGTCTACCGCACCCTCTACTTCTGGAGGGTGCGATAAACATTAACCACAATGCCACGTAATAGGAAAATCGAATTAGCATAACGAAAAAGGAAAGAAAAAATAAAGAACGCCTAAAAAAAGGGGAAAAATTGTAACCGCCTAAGAAAGAGAACAAAAAAAATAATAAACACCTAAAAAAAGAAACTTGTAGATTTGTTTAGCGAAACCCACATTCTGCAATGTGGATTTACAACTCCTCCACAGTGTTGATGTGGCAGCAATCCACAGCCTGAATCTACATTTACCATTAGAGATGCTTTTAATGTGTGCTTAAGTATTGTTTAAGGTTTACAATGTGGCGGATTACTATTAAAGGAATGTGTTACATGGCAACACAATATGTTACTTTATTTCCATTAGAGTTGTAGTTGGCGTAGCGGAAGTGTTGATGACATGTCAAGAAGCAGGAGGCTTAAGAAGAAGCCATGTGGCAACCTAAGATGTTCCCTTAGTGTGTGCGCGTGTGTGTATATATATATATATATATATATATATATATATATATATATATATATATACTTCATTATTTTTAGATTTTAAATTTCAATCCTGTCTATAAAAAAGGTATATCTTTCCATTGAATATGAGGTTGTTGAATTTTTATTTTTCTTAGGCCGATGCATTTTTTCTTATAGAGTTTTGAGTTACTCTAGTTTTATGAAATAATTTTACATTCTTATGGTGAAGAACTTATCAATCCTTTGAGAGGGTTGTAATACTATTAGAGATCTTAGCAAACCAATCATTGCATGTGATGTGATGTGACAATCTTTTCAAATAACTTATCGGGTAATCTTAGCTTGCTTGATTATTTGTCCTTGCTGTTCTCTTTATCCATGGAAGTTGTCACCCACCATTAGGCCTTAGGTTTGGATCAAATGACAAACGACAAGTCTTTTAATTTTTTTTATGAAAAAACATAAAATTGGGGTGGGGTTGGGGGGGGGGGGGGGGGGTTGGGGGGGGCTGGTTGAGTGTCTTTTTCTTTTCTTTTTTTTTTTTTTTTGGGTGAGTGAGTGTCTTTTTTCCCACACAAGCATGCAAGCAATCCCTCCACACCTACCTTATTAATTAATCATGAGGGGTCGGTTAGGGCTGGGCACGAAACCCGATGACTCGGGTTGGGTCACTCGACTTGGGTGGCGGGTGGAGGATCAGGTAGAGTGAATAAAAATAAAGAGTCGAGTCAAAATAACCCGACCCGTCGGGTATCGGGTCGAGTTTCGAGTATGATCAAAGGTCACCCGACCCGACCCGACCAACGCATGGATATATATAATAGGGGTCTATGACCCGATGACCCGACCCGACCCGACCAACGCATGGATATATATAATAGGGGTCTATGACCCGATCCGACCCGACCCGACGACTGCTTAATTTTTTTCACTTCACCCGATGACCCGACCCGACGACTGCTGTTTTTTTTTTTTTTTTTTTTTAGGAAACCGGGTCACCCGATGACCCGACCCGACGACCCGACCCTAAACAGGTCGGGTATATATCGGGTCTGCTACCTGACGGGTCGGGTGACGGGTCAGTTTTAGGGTGACCCGATATGAGTCGGGTCATCGGGTGTCGAGTCGGGTTGACCCAAACCTGACCCGTGCCCACCCCTAGGGTCGGTGGTTAGAGCTTTTGCCAAGACATTGAAGGGTTCCATCTCCCCTGAAGCTGCTGAATGCATGTCCATCAAAGAAGGGGTGAGGTTCGCTCAGTCTCTCCAAATCTCTCCTGGTGTCATTGAGACAGATCGACGCTTCTGGGGAGATCGACGATTCTCGAGATTATTAATATGAACTCTATGTGGGTGGATGCTATCCCCAGATGTATTTCCACGTTTGTATATATCTCGAGCTAGATCTCTTGATGACGAAATAAATTTGTCTGTTGGCCTTTACAAAAAAAATAAAAATAAAATAATAATAATAACAGTACAAAATTACTAATTAATTTGCAATTAAACTGTAATAGAATATACGTTAATTTTTTTTTTCAACAAGACTATACGATTAGTTTCCGTTTTTCCAACAAATAGTTGGCCTAGTTTAACTTATATACGCTAAATTCACGAGATCTTTGTCAAAGATTTTTTCAATTATACATATTTTTTACTTGTGATATGATGAAGGGCAGTGACGTGCGACATGACACTTTATTGAACATTTTTATATATGCACGTATGTATAATATTGAAAATTAATATAAGGTTTCTTTATATAACTAGGCTACCAAATCGCTGTAGTTACCGACAAACCTATACTCGCGCTCCAACGTGTATCTCGAGGCAAACTCATATTCTCACCGTAAATCACGTGAAACGTGATAATAGAAATGACTACAGTAATGCTATTTTTATTAACAAAAAATCTGTTTGACTCTAAAGGTGTGTTTGATAGCAAAATAAAATTTAATAAGTAAAAATTATTTTCTTTAGCAAATTTTCTTTAGAGAATTTTCTTAAGAAAATTTTCTAAATGTTGTTTGATTGCAAGTGAGAAAATTTTATTTTTTAATTTTCTAGTGTTTGACAAGAAATTAAAATTTTCTTTAATTTTCAATTTTTTACTAGATTTCCCCGCAATCCCTCGAATTTAAACATGCTTAGAGTCACAACTCAACAAGTCCATGGGAACTTAATTCCAAAAAAGATATCTCTCGGTCTCAATGTGTCCATCCACGCTTATGCGATCAAAAACCTCCATGTCGATCCCATCTCATCACACAAATATTGTACTGACATGAACCCATACAAGAAACTAATAAATTGAGTTGGGAGACAAAATATGAACATACATTACCTCAATCACAAATCATTTCGTCATCTACTTTAATGAGTACATCGTGGAACCATGCAAGTTCATCAAAAATAAAATAAAATAATTGAAACTCATGCGAGGACCCCACAACCATCACCATTTAAACCAGAGCAAGAAGATCTTCCAATGTGGTTTCTAACACATACGTTAGAAGGGAAGCAGAAAGACCAGCTGCTCCCAGTCCACAAAAAGTTCCCAAAACTTGTAAAAGTACGAAGAACAAATTATACACCAACGCAATTGATCTACACCTAACCCTAACATTGGATGTATACCAATCCATTGCAATCAAAATCAATGATATTGTTTCCCACTAATGTTTCTGTAGGTATTATGATCTAGAATCTAAAGATTAATCTCTGTAGCCTCTTCCGACAACAATAATAGGGGCAACAAAAGCAATTGGCAAAGCTCGCAAAATGACTGCAAGCCATAACATGACTTAAGCTACAACATTAATGGATTAATTGAAGGCATTTGACTTTTTTTCTTGAGCCCATACATCATAGTGAACCATTCCGTTTAAACTCAAAAGTTGCTACTTCCCTTTCTAGGTAATCTGATATATAATCAGAACCTGCAAGCTCTTAAGAGCCCATTCATTAACAATAGCTAAATCAAGTTCAAACTACATAAGAATGGTCAATCCAACTAAGTTCATGTAATATCGAGAATCTTTATTTCTACAAAATTTGACAAATAACAAGGACCATTTCCAATCTGTTTAATTATAACACTCCAAGAAACTGAATAAAACAATCTTATCATTTTTTTTTACAATTCGACAAGATTTTTCAGAATCACACTTCCTTCTAAAAAAACCAAGGGCATACACTGCATATCACAAAACCATCGCGCCATTGATAGTTAATCTCAAGATCCTAATATCTGTTAAAGTTCGCAGAACTTTACAAACTAAATAGGTCCCAAACATTTCAACCAAAACAAGAAGGTCCCCAACATTCAACAATGCAAAACTTGCTTTGCTTTGTATAAAACTTTTCTTTAACTAGATTAATAGGTGTGTTTGTAACTGAGTTTCTCTTAGAGTACAATTGACTTTGCGCTGATGAGCCAGAACAAAAAACCAATTACAATTTATCCTAGATGGAATAGATTTTTTTAAGACCTATTTCCTCCGAATTATCTGCAGTGTGTACATGTTTTAAAACAACGTCTGAAAATGCTCTCACGACTGTTTCATCATTTGAACTTTCCTCAAAACTGAAATCCCTGTACCAGAGCAAACAAAAAAAATTGCGGTATCGACTACAATCACTCAACTCTTTTGTTTAAAACCCAGAGCAAACAAAAAAATACATTATACTCAGACTCTAGTAAAATAAGTCTGTGAACAAAGTAAAGCATTTGTGTGAACAAAAACGAAACAAATGTTGGAAATATAATCAAACACTTTGTAGACAAAAAAATATATATATATATATATATATATATATATATATCGACAAGGCATTTAATCAAACACATTGAAGACAACAATGTTAAGGGAATTCTAGACAACAATGTTAAGGGCATTTAATCAAACACTTTGTAGACAAAGATCATAACGATTTCGAATTTAAATTCCTTGTCCACTTCTCTTCCTTAACAGGGCATTTGATGCCTATTATTTTCTTATTGGTCCTAATTTTTCAGCTCTCGGAAGGGAATTGTTCTCGGACATATAGCCCCTTTGGTTGGATTAGATTTTATAAGAAGGAAAGACGCACACGAATATCACGACACGAGCTTCCGAGACAATGTTGGTCCGATAAAGCCAAGAACGAAAAATTTCACACTCCACGCAGGTAACAGATCTAAACTGGAATTGATCACATGTTAATCAAACTAAAAATTTGTTGAAGTCGCACAAACGAATCAATGAACGCGATTGAAACGAGAATGTCAATCACAGTGAGACGAAAAATGCATACCTTCAATTCTTCAACGATGAAGAGAGCGAGCGATGGATTGAACGAGAAGGCAGGGACTAAGCGAGTAGTGAGCACTGTGAATGAATTGCGCGAACGAGAGAGAGAGAGATGGAGAGAAGGATCAGATGAGATCGTTGAGAAGAAACTGAATATTGAATAGATCGTTGAGAGTTTAAGTTCTCAAGATTGAAGAGATGGAAAAACTGTTGTTTGAGCGGAGATGATTGGGTTATAAAGAGATTTTGTAGAGATATTGGTGGACGAGTTCTTGTAGAAGAAAGAGTTCAAGTTTGGGTCGAAGACGAATTTGCTCGAAAAAATCGTGAATTTCCACGCCAAGACAAAAGAAAAAAACGAGGAAAATTAGGGGTGTGGGATTTTTTTCTATACGGTGTCAAACAGTGACTAAAACGGTTATATTAAAAAAACAAACAATTTTTCACAATTTTTTTCATTTTCTTTGCTATCAAACACACCCTAAGAGTCTGGACTGATAAAGGGTTTTTGAAATTTTTACAAATATCAAAGAGTGTTTCAAGTTGCTATTTCAAAGTCATTTATTGCTTGAGGATGACTTTGAAATAAATTTTTTTTTAAAAAACCCCTTCTAGAAGTTGAGACTCATGAGTCCAAATAGCACTACTCTTTTTTAAAATAATATATACTAAATAAAGCAAGCATGACACGAAAATACACATGCCCCATCCTTTGTGCCCAAGACTTAACTGAGATTTACATGTCCGTTGTGACGGCCCCAATTCCCCATAAAACTGGGTCCCACCCGACCTAGATCTACGTGGACCTTCGAATCCTTACTCACGAAGTCTACGCATCCTAGTCAGCCTCAAATCCTCATATCCTCATATTTACATGACGTCGTGGGACTTATACCTTGGCGGCGTCAGGAACAGTAAAAACAGATAAATTTTTAAATAATTTTCAAAACTTTTGGAAAACTTTAGGGGTCTATCTAGGGTCATGGAATGACTCTACTTAAACTAAATTTGGGTTAAATGATTGCCAGGCTTTGAGAATTTGGATTGAAACAAGTTAGAGGGTTGCAAGATCAGTGTCTTTATAATTACTTTGAGGTACGTTTCATACGTTAGTAAGCCAGTAAGAAGGTACACATTAATTCATTTTCCATTGTTGATATTTCTATTGAATTGAGCTTCATTGGAATTTCATTATATTATTTCTTGGCTGAGTGTCTTGGTGTAAGTGTGTCATGAAAGTACTCCTAGGTTCATGTTAGCTGGGTTAACGTGAACACTTCTGCAGAAATGTTGTCCACCCACCTAATATTGAGTTTCACCCCAAGTACTAGATTGTTGTGGATATATTGTGGATGTGGTTGTGGTACTGTTGTGGAATGTTATGGTTATTGACCACTTATGGGCCTTTTTTGACTCGATATACACTCAGATTTCGTTGCTATACTTGTCAGTCTGTTTATCATGCAATTTGTGTTATTTTCTATTTTTCAATACCGCATGATTCTTATACTGCTTTATTGGTTAATCTTGAATTACTGTTTATGTTCTTCTGGCTATACTTTCAAATTTTCACACACTCACCGTCTAGTTTGTGACGGTGGTGCAGATAGAGTAGAGACGAGCAAGGGAAATGAGTTGATGCTAAGTGATATCCTCCGAGGACTCTCGGAGCGGTTCTTTTCTTTACTCACACAGTAGGTCTTGTCTTTTTGTTTGTGATTATTGTACCTTATGATTTTGTAAAACACTAGGATATATTTTGGGATTGAGTGATTAGGGATATCATGTATTATCGTACTGTTTAGCTCTGATCACCAGATATACATGTATTTATCCATTTCTCAGGGTTTCCACATGATAGGTTGTTTTTCCTGATTTTTTATTTATTGAGTTATAAGTTGATTATAGTTGATTTCCGTTGTGAATTTACTGATAATTATATAATCATATAACTCACACATTTAAAATGATAAGTTAATGAGGAATATGAAGATTTGAGGTTGACTATGATGCGTAGACTTCGTGAGTAAGGGCTCGGGGGTCCACGTAGGTTTAGATCGGGCGAAACCCAGTTTTATGAGGAACTGGGGCCGTCACATCCGCACTAATTATGATTCGCTAATTCTAGTGATTAAGGTGCAAACCCAATTAAATTAGTTCAGATAGTCACAAATAAATACCCTGGCCCTAAGTATATATGATGTTTTTATACACGTTAAAATTTATTGAATTTTAAATTAGTATATAGCAAAATGTTAATAACAAAAAATAATGTTTAATGATTGATTAAGCACTCTAAAACAAAAGTTATTATTAAATTATAAATCGTTAAGCATTAACTTTTTCATTATGGATTTGATTATTGCATATTAATTAGATATTAGATAAGTTTTAACAATGTGCAAGTATAGAAACATTTTTAGGAGTCACAATGAAGTATACATTTATGCTAGAAATATTGGGCTAGGCGATAGTGTCTCATGATAGACCGTGAGCTTCATATTTCAATTTATAATTGGGCATAAGTATTACCTTGCTAAACAAGGTAGATCCCTCTTAATTGATGACTCCGTTTTCATGGATTTTAGAGAATGCGAATAACGAAGCTAGCCGATTGGGAGATAAATTGAGCTTGCTCTGTATTATCTTGCCAGTGGGAATTGTGTTTTCTTCAATACCTGAATGCTTAAATTAAATTGACATTTTTTTTTGAGAAAATTTAATTGGTATTTACTTGTAAACCTTTTATCCAATTTGCAGAAGCCAATATGGAAGACGTGGACTACAACAAGAAAAATATCTTTTACAACATTTAAAAATGTTGTATACTTTTATCTAAAAAAATGTTGTTATACTCTATGTTGTTTTATTTTTTTATTTCATACTCTACATTGTTAAGACTTGTTTAATATGTAATCAATATTCAATAAACATATTTATAATTAAACAATTAATGTATAATGATTTATAAATTTAATTAAATTCTTTATTTAATAATATTTAATCAATAATTAATCATTATTTTTTCTCATAAACAATATTTAGTAACATGTTCCTTTAAAATTTAAAAAGTTTTAACAATGTAGTTTATAACACTATGACTAAGCGGTGTAAAAAATCATTTTTCTTGTAGATAATAGACATTGGAGCCTTGCGGCAGCTTTTTAGCATCGCACAAAACTCTTCTAAAGAAGATACAAAGAGGCTCGCACTGAAGACAATGTCTTCAAATCGGGCGTATCGAGTAGAGATATTGTGTAGTTCAGAGTTTTTTTTTTTTTTTTTTTTTTTTATATATATTCTTTAGAGTAACAGGTACACTACTTTGAGGAAAAATACTAGAATGACTATGGGTAAGTCACACTCCAACACACAATGGCCCATAAGAGCCATCTATATGACTTCGACTCGCGTATTATACACCGGGGATCTGTGTGTTACATATTTCAAGGTGGACATGAATGACTCTTGTAGGTCATTGTGTATTGAGGTGTGACTTCCAATTGCTATTATTGTAGCACTTCTCTTTTCTTATTTATTTTATAAATCCTTATGCTCTTTTATTTACAATTATCTTTAAGTACCACGTGAGTTCTAACATGTTATCTCAAATTTATAATTTTAGGGATTGGAGTGCCAATAAAAAATATTTGATTTTGTCTCCTTATTTGTGTTTGTTCTAGCGGTAATGTCATTTATTGTTGCGGTCACTACTTAATTAATAGTGTGTTTCTATCCTAGCTAGATGGCTCTCCTAGCCAATAATTTTGGGCCTTTGCATGCCCAAATTAGATTCTTTGTGAACACCCTATAAGTTAGAATTATCACTTAAAAAATAATCAAGACAACACATTCGTAACTTGCTTATATATATTTTCTGAATATATTATTAGATTTTTGTATGTGATTGTGTTGATTTATTTCTTTTTTTAACTTATGAGATGTTTTTTGGCCCTTTATAAACTCTGTAATGCAAGTCTTTGATTCTTAATAAAATAAAAACAGAAAGATAATCTCATCATACTCTCATTCGTTGTGCCATGCGGTTCCATGCAAGTTCCATGCTCTATGCACGAGCCCGAATTGTGGAGATCCTGATCACTATGCTATTCGTTGTGATGCTCACACAAACAGACTGTTCTTTGATGCTCTCAATGAAGTTTTTATCTTATAAAGAGCAATGTATATATATATATGTTCAATTTTTTATAATATAGGTCGTCCCAATCTAAGGTGAAGATAGTGGTGACTAATTTATATATACTACAAGCCTACAAGTGTGAAAGTGGGGTTCACTTCAAAATGTCAAGGCAAGATGGAGTGTCCACTCCACACCCTAAGCCTTATTTTTCTTTATAAGTAGTTAATGTGGGACTATCCCAACATCTCTAACAATATACAGTGTAATGACATCCTGATTAAGGAATTAATCAACCTGAAACCCTAATTAAGCTCCGGTACACCAAGAAGACTTAATTAGAGCCAGTAGGCTTGTGACGACCCCAATTTCCCTGTGCAATTGGGTACGCCCGGCCTAGACCTGTGCAGGCCCCGAGTCATCACTCGGCAACCTGATGAGCCTAGTCAGCCTTCGATTAATCAATTTAACAGTTTATGAAAAAGTTATTACAATGATACACAACGAAAGACTAAACAAGTATAATAAGAAAAATAACTCAATCAAAGGGAAATACAGGAATCTATAAGTGTGAAAAACCCCGGGTATTCATGTTCAATTTGATATGCATAGATACATGATACCAATCTCATCAAAAATACTAAGTTCTATAACCCAAAACATATATATGAAACGATATACAGATAAGCAAAACATAAAAGCTTACTATAATGGTCTCCCCGGTCCCGCTGCTAAGTCCTCAAAGCAAGTCACCTAGGCAGGGCCCCTTGCCCTTACTGCTCTCCACTCTATCTGCACCTATCGTCATAAACTAGACGGTGAGTAACTGAAGAAATTGAAAGTAGTGCCAGAAGAATATAACAGTAATTTATTATTTAACAAGTAAAGCAGTCTAAATATCATGCAGAAAGGAAATAGGAGGAAAGTAAGTAAATCAAGTGCATGATAAATAGACTGATAGATAAACAATCGAAATTTGTATGTTCTAAGATTCAAAAGAGGCCCATGAGTGGTTTAATTTCACAGCAATACAACAAAGATCTTTCAAGATCTCCCCAAGTAATGTCGCAACATTAGCGCAGCTTGAAATCGAGAGGCATCGCAACGCCTCTCGAATCCAGTACCCAGTACACACAACACTAGGGATGGTCAGTTATCTCTGCAGGAGGCACCCTCGTTGTCCCAGCTAGCGCGGGACCACATGATACCTTCGAGACACACACTCATGCTAAAAATATACAACAAACAATATGGAATGAGATATCAAACAAGGGATCAATTCAACAATATCAATGAATAGTGGATGTATAAATCACATGTTATTTCCTTACTGGCCTACTAACATACACACATATAAGGCACGTGTGTACTTACCTGAACTATCACAACTCGGTACCACTCTGAGACTCTAACGCATTTCCCGCGAGTTCCCGACTACCTGATAAAGGTTTGAATCACAAATATTGGTTTAGGGTTAGTATTTAGTCTTAGGGTATTCCATATAAGTTTGGTTTAAAATAGTTTGTAAGAGCGAATCAAACAGTTGCAACGTTGAGGCTTTCCCTTCGTGCCATTCCCGTGTATAAGTCCACTAGGCCATACCACGTGTTGCCAGAGATCTCGGTAGATGATCGCGTCAGTCACGTGTTAGTGTGTCGTAGGTACTACACTGGCTACTAAGCGGATCTAGAGACTGACCTTGCTTGAGTGCTACTCGCTGGCAGTGCTTTATGGAAGAGTCCGAAGTATGGTGCTAGTATGACCCTAGGCTCTAGGAACATACATTTCGAGCTTTACTATTATTTAACCATGTGAAGAGCTGAGCACAGTTGCCTGTTTTTATTTCCTCATGTTACTTAATAACTTTATTTAAATTCCAGTATTTACTTTCGTGATTGCTCATTAAATTTCCTTGGGAATACTCACTCTGGACTCATCATCTATTTTTTTGTGATGGCTTGAGTGCTGATCCAAGTACGAGTCACGGCAAGGGAAAACTTGTTGACTATCTGTGATTCAGAAACTACTGACTGGACTCGTACGTTTGTACATATGTATCACGACCCAAATTTTAATCCTAGATTTTGGTTGTAAACAGGGTCACCGACCCGTAACGTGGGACCTGCCTTGGGACGCGTGCACTGACCAAGGCACGTGGCCGAAGTATATTTTATATTTGATGTGGTGAATGCTTAGTGTATTGTATGTGTGTACCCTATACTTGGAATAGTTAACTTCGATAATTTCATTAATTCGGTACGCGCGGGGAAGCGCCGCAAATATGATATGTCTTATTTATTTTTAATAATAATTATTGATTTACTTAGATAGCCTATGGTTGTATTAAATTGCAAATCAAATAAGAAATCTTATAGTTTTGAAGTTAATAAATAACATATGGACTCACCTCAAGATCCATGCAACCACTCATCACCATGCGACCATGTGTCACTATGTGTGTAAGTGGGCTGATTTTTAGTGGGTTAGTATGAGTATTTAGTGACCATTTGATCACATAGAGATGTGAGTAGGCACACTTGATTAAGACTTAATTATAATTACCAATACTTAGCAACTTTGCTTCATTTTGCATGTTTGTGAGAAAAAAAATTCAGAGGAAACATGGCTGGAATAATTTGTGTAGGAGCTTAGGGTGCTCAATTTCATTAACTAGAGAGGGAATCAAGAGTTGGTCATCAAGCCTACAACTTTAGTTGAGAATTTTACACCCTTCATCCATTCAATTTATGAGTACTTGAGCTTAAGTGAAAGGGGTTTTGTTTAAAATGTGTTTGAAACTTCAATTCATGAATCTTTTGAGTGAATCAAAGCATTGTTTCAAATTTAAAGTTTCAAATTTTAAAATTTGAAGGTTTTAGCCAAAATTTGGGATTTTCTCATGATTCTGATTTTTCAAAATTAAGATTAGAAAATGGGTTTATTTGTGAAAACTAAGTTTATATTTGAAATCCTTGCAATTTTTTACTAAATTTAGTGTCAAGAAGTTCTGATTTTAGTTTCAAAATCATTAAGTTATGAATTTTCAAAACCATGATGTTCTTGAGTTTCCTATGAGCATGCATGTTGAATCTTTGGTTTTTCTTATGGTTTTGATGATGAATATGAAGTGTTTGGTGTTGTTTGTTGTTGTGGAGGGTGTATTTGTCACGGCCTGAATTCCTAACCCTTGATTAATTTCTTAATCAGGATTATCAACCCGTGACATGGGACCCGTATGAGATGCGCACACCGACCGAGGCACGTGGCCGAGGTATATTTTATATTTGTTGTGGTGTATGCCTAGTGTTATGTAAATGTGTAGACTAATTACATCGGTTCATGCAATTATAGGCGTCGAGACGCGATCGGAGACATGCCTCGAGTTGCGTGCTAGTCGGGGAACCGGGTAACTAGACTTATGGTGAGTCTAAACTTAGTCTAATGTAATTCAATTAAATTATTTCGTAGCATATGGTATTTTAAATAATACAAATCAAATTAGATGTCCTATGGTTGAATTATAATAATTGAGAAAACATACGACTTACCTCGGGATACGTGCTATCACACACTCCCACCAAATTTATGTCAAACTTGGAGTAACTTGGCTGGAAATAAGTGATGTGTAGGAGTGTTATTGGGACATTAGATTGGCATTGAATCATGGTATACACAAGTGATGAAATAAGAAACTATGTATAGCCTCACCAAACCCTTCCATGCTCACTCATGCAATTAGAGGAGAAAAAAACTAGAGTTGTCCAGTGAGATTGGTGCTGGAAATTGAGAGCTCAAGGGAGGGTTTCAACAACCAAAAAGGAGCCACAAGATTGTTAGATCATCAAGCTACAACCTAGGTAATAATTTTACAACCTAATGCATTCAAATGGTGGGTTATTGGCTAGGATTCATGGGGTTTTAGGTATTCAATTTCAAATGAGTTTTGAAACTGTTTTGAGTAAAAAAACAAAGCATTGATTTGGATTTAATTGTTGTATTTTTGATTTTCACAAGTTTTGACAATTTTTGGGGTTTTCTTATGAAGCTGATTTTCGGATTTTCAGACTTGAAAACAAGATTGTTTGTAAATTCTAAGGTCATTTTTGAACTCCTTGTCAAATTTCACTTGGGATAGCATAAGGGATTCAAAAATTAGTCCTTACAAATCAAAATTTTGAGTTGGTAACTTTTCTTATTTTCTTTCCCAAATTTTCTAAATGCATGTATAGATTCATGTCTGGATGTTTATAATCGAAGTGTCTAGTATTTGTGGATGTTGGGAGGTTGTACTGGACCTTGGTGGAGGAGAACAAGGTCCAGGGCAATGGAGAATAGTGATTCCCGAGTGAGGAAACCCAAAAAATTGTTGCTTTGTACTCTTGATATCATGATTTATTATTATTCTTCTCTTGTTGAGCTTGCCATCATGATAATACCTTGTAGTTAATCTATTTGACTCTTTTCATTGAGTATTAGAGAAAAGGTGATATAAATAGCATGTTATTAGGATTAGATGATTTTATGAATGAGTTTGTATTCTTGGTTTATTGTGCTTTGTAACATAGCCATTATGGAATCCTTTACCGAGTAATTTATTGATAATAAAAATAGTTTTAAAATCTAGGGTTCATTGCACGTTATAGAGTGGGTGGCTCACGGGGTCACTGGGCTTCGGGGATGTCGGCATTCTCCACTAGGCGTAGTGAACTGGGGTGTTCGACGAGTTTTGAGATAGATGATTTATACACGTAGAATACAACTCAGCTATTTGAGGTTATTAGAAATTGATGATATATGTAGAGCACAACTTCATATAAATAGTGAAAAAAAGTTAAGTGATAGTTCTCATCGCCGAACGAACTTAGATTATACTACTTAACCCGTGTCAGTTTCGTTTGTGTTTCCAATATTTTCTAGCATGTTTATTTAGAGTATTCATTGGCTATCATTATGCTTTTAAATACCGTTCATTTATATTGGATATGTGAATAAATAAGTCAATTGAGAATTATTGTTATATTTTTGTGCTCACCATCTTTTTTATGACGGTGGGTGCAGATCTGTCGAGCAGTAGACCCAGCAAGGAGAAAATTGACGACTACCTCTGAGCTAGGAAGCGTGCTACTGTCTGACTTGTAGGTTTTTTTGATATTTCGTATATTTCAGTTATTATGTCTTTCGTACTGTTGGTTTGTATATATTGGGTTGAACGTTAGTTCCCCAACTTTTGACTTTCACATTATTTATATGTTCGCCACATATTTCATATATATATATATTGTGATCGTTATTTCCTCGTTTCCATAATTAGAACTATTTCAAGTGTTTCCGTTGAAATTTTAAAAGACTTCCGCTATATTTTGATAAGACTTCTGCTAAGTAATTAAACTGTCAAATTTTTGTAAACAACTATAAAATGTTGTAATTGGTAGGATTAGTGTATTCTTTATCCTGAGTGCGATCAAGTTGGCAATTAGATTGGAAAGGCTAACTAATACGTAGTTAAGTCCTACGAATCGAGATTATGACTTAATTATAGGATTAGGCCAGGTGGTGCCCTAGAATAGGAGAGGGGACATCACAGTATTGGGTATCTGGTGGAGGCCATTGGGAAAGCTCGGAATTTCGCAATTGGTTGCAGAATTATGGGTTCTGCCAGCACCCATCGCGCTAGGTGATTCTAGCAGCAGGATTTTCCTGCAACTTTTCTAAATTTCCTACAACACCTAAAACATAACAAATACCCTATAAACCGACCGAAAACACTATAAATCATATCTAAACATACTAGGAGCCTAGGGAAGTGTTCTGGGAGTCTGGGTACGCGAGTCGAAGTGTCGCGAAGCCGATAAACCTATGATAGACATTGCTTGACGTGAGTATGTCCGATGTCATTTTATTTTGCATTTCATTTCCTTTTCTTTATTGATTGGTGGTCTTGTTGGACTAATTTACACTTAGTACTCTCATATCATGAATTGTTGATTTGTTCTACCCGAGTATTGGGTTATTTTCTATTCATGAGATAGCATTGTTAAATTCATTGACTCCACTCTCCCGCTATGTTGTTATTGGTTGTTTAATGAGTTGAATTGTATATAAATAGCATGTTATTAGTGTATGAATATTTGCAAATATATTACGGGACTTGTACTCTCTTTAATTAGGTTGTTAGTTGTCCCTGCCTTAATACTCTACACCGAGTCATTCTTTGAATTTGAAAAGTAGTCTTAGTATCTAAGTCCCTTGCTCGATCGGGGTGTGCGCGACTCATGGAGTTAGAGTCCATGAGGATGTCGGTACATGTTACTTGGTTGTGTGCGATATTTGGTTGTATGCGATTCTTGGTTGTGTGAAATGTTTGGCCGTAAGCGATACACCAGGGTTAGAGTCCCTGGTGACACTCAGGTTTGAGTCCCTTGTGAAGTTATGACTATTGAGTTGGTGTGACGCAATTCATTACCAACTGAACATAGATCACTAATACTTAGTCAAGTGACAGTATCATTTGTTTAACTCTGGTATTTACCTGCATATGGTTAATCTTTCAATGTTTCATATTTATATGTTTTTAAATACCAGACAATTATATTTGGAAATGTGATATTGTAACGGCCGGTTATTTATTAACGTCGTTATTTACCTTATTTCAGATTAGGACGCCATTTCGGACGACACGTGGACGCTGGAGATAGATTATGCATGTTCTGGACCTAGGTATTGACTATGTATTGATTTTTTCTAATTTCGGTGATTTATTAATATTTCCATTCTCTCTATAATGATGTATTATCCGTCACCGGTGTGTAAAGGTAGTATTTGTCGGGCGAGGTTGAGCCCCGGGGTCTGTTTCGTAGGACAGGCCAACGTAGGGTTCGGTAGCGGTGAGGCCGAACGTTGGGGTTTAATTAAACTTAAATTATTTAAACATGCGAAGGTGGAGGATTTAATTTATAATGAAATGTAAACATAACTTTAGGCTAGGTTATAAATTGAATTGGGTACACCAAGTGTGGGACCGCCTCGGGGTGCGTGTCGAACACGGGGAACGGGGTGCCGGGTGGTCGGGGAGTTAGTGTGACTCTATTTACAAATTTATGGAATTTATATGATGGTTTAGATAGGTGTATAAGTTAAATCAAATTGGAATAAATAAAATCCTATAGTTTAAACCGAAGAATCAGTGACGGTTGGATTGTCCTCGAGATGCATGTACACAGTAGATTAGATAACCACCTATATATATACATTGATCGATCAACATGCAAAGAATGAAAAACATTTTCACCAAATCGTTGGGGAGATCTGTGAGAGAAATCGAGGTTGGGGAAGGTGAATGCGAGCAATTGGAGAGTGAATTCGAACTTCAGAGCACAGATCCAAGGTAATCTTTATATTCTAAATGAAGATTTTTGAAAAAAAAATGGGGTTTTTGTGGGTTAAGGTGAAAAATGGATTTTTAGATAAGTCATCACTGTTTTTGGTTAAATTTGGTGTTTTTGAGGTTGGTTTGATAAACCATTTCAATTGGAATTGGATTTGTGGAAAATTGTGGTGTATTTGGTGATTTCGGATTTTTGTTTACGTGCATGTAATCTGGGAATTGGGTGTAGTTTGTGGTGAAATTTAGAGGTTTTATAGGTCTTCAATAGAGTGAGAGTGAAGAGAAATCGAGAGGAGGGAAGAAGAGGGGCAAGATTGATGAGAAAAAAAAAATGGACAACAGAGACGGATTCGTCTCTGGAGAGGAAGGTGATGCACGTGCGTGCAGCGCGCGTGAGTCCCTTCCCCCGAACCGGGCCAGTCTAACCACCTGGACCGGATCGGTCCAGGTGGGGCCCACCAAAAAAAAAATATATTATATATATATTATTTTCTGGAAAATAGGAAAATTAGTTAAAAAAATATCAGAAAAATTTGTAAAAATTCTAGAAAATATAGGAAATTAAGTAAAAGGTAGAAAAGTAGGTATGGGACTTTTCGGGTATTTTTGGAACCCCGACATAGTCCGGGAGAGGTACCACAACTAAAAAATTAGAAATATAATATAATATCATAAAATTATATAATGTGTTTTCAAAAAGTATAAAACACTATAAATGGACTTTAGGGACCGGGAAACCTTAGCCGGGCATTGGGGAGCTAGGTGGGGCGTACTAACGGGTCCGGGAAGTCGGAGTGCTTATTTTTGGATACGTAAAACCCAACTGAACACCACTACTGCATTTACTTATTGTTATTCAATTTGAGCTGTTATTATTGATAATCTTTATGGTTCCGTCTATGTATCCGAGTTGTGTGGTCACTTGCTGGATGTGTGGTCTAGGACACAGTCGTAGAGTCGATGGTGTTGGCCACGACAGGGCTCCTGGTCCTCAGGTCACACCTAGAATTAGCTGGTTCACACCCATTTGCATCTCTTTGTGTTTATATTCATGCGATGAGCTTTTGGGCAGTTGTCTGCATTTTTCTTCAATTCCGCATGTTTATTTAACACTATTTATTGATTTCATTTTACATTCTTAAATTGTGATGCACGGTGGTTTTACTTGGGATTTTACTTACTGGGCTCGTCATCTATCTTTCGTGATGGTTGAGCGCAGATCCTAGTACTAGCAAGGATAAGGGGATTCTCGGCGATTACATCTGACTTTCCTACGCTGAGGGTTGCTGGTATGTGTGATGACCGTTATATTTTGATATTTTGTTTATATTTTGGGAACTGGGAGACTATAGTTCATACTTGTACTTGTATATATTAACTGTTATAGTTGATCGCCATATGTACAGTACTTTTCGAGATTTCCACTATAGGGTGAAATAGTAAAATCTATATATATATAATTCTTTTGGTAGAAATGAAGCTTCCGCTGTAAATCATAAATTTTATATTAAATGGCACGAAATATGAGAGAATGTCAGGTAAGTAGATAGAGAGTGACGTAGCAGAAGTTTCTGGTGCATTAGCAGGGGAAATGGGAAGCCACGGGGCGACCTCGGAATTTGGGGCCGTCACAGTTTGGTATCAGAGCAAGGTCGATAAGGCCGTAAATAAAATAAGTTAACGAAAGAGCATAAACTTTAAACCAAATTAGATATGGAAACCCGACGAATTGCCTAGAACTTTTAGTTGGGAAGCAATGGAAACGGGTAAAGTTAGGATTGTTATGTGATATATGTATTGTTGTATTTGTATATATTATACGCATACGTATATGGGGAACTGATCTGGACACGAAAATCGATGCAGACCATTATGGACGGACAAACTCCTACACCCATCCCTCCGACTACTCAGCAGGAGGTTGGGGAGACTAGTGATCACACCCTTAGGGAGGTAGCCGATGTGTGAGCCATGGTGCAGAGAGTTACGGATCATCAATTACTGCAGGAGGCACAGATGGTTGAGCTCATGGAGTATATATGGAGCTTGAGGATACCTACAGTAGCACCGACGGTTGAGTTAGTTACACCAACCCCTCCAGCCACGTTAGCACCACCAGTTGACACACAGGCAGCAGGGACTGAGACAGTGATAGAGAGAGCTGAGCCTGTTGTGGTACCAGCCGATACTATTGAGGTGACGCCTACTAATACCGAGCCGCAGGTTGTTGCTTCAACTGCCAGGAGTAAGATATCAGAGGCAGCGAAGATGGTGAAAGATTTTATGAGGTTCAACCCCACCTACTTTACTGGGGTTAGTGATCCAGAGGTTGCAGGACGGTGGTTGATGACGCACCGGCACTTACATCGATTCTTTGGAGGTACCGAGGCGGACCAGGCACGTATTTCAGGGTATTGTTTGAGAGGCCAGGCAGCAGTATGGTGGACGACCTACACTGACATTCATTCCGTACCGACTACATGGGTGGAGTTTCGATAGTTGTTTCTGGATGAGTATATTCCCACCAAGGTACAGTTGAGGCTTAGAGAGCAGTTCCTGGCATTGAGACAGGGTAGCATGACGGTATCACAGTACATGGATCGATTCAGGTACCTTATAATGTATGCCATGGACGTGACGAATACCGAGAGACTCCAGATCTACTATTTCATCAGAGGTTTGGATGAGAGGATAGGTGGCGTGATTGTCGCAAGTGGAGCTGAGACGCTACAGATTGTTTATGATAGGGCATTGGCTCGCGAGACATATCTACGACACAGAGGCGAGCTTATGGATAGGTCTGGGTAAAGTTCTCGGTCGATCAGAGGCTGAAGAGATAGAGAGATCAGTTTGACTGACAGAGGCAGCGGAGAGGAAGTGAAAGGCAGGTGGTGTATGCTACTATATCTCGCACTGCTGAGAGCGAGCGGCGACGCAACCTCAGCAGCAGTGTCAGGACAGGGATTAGGGCGGCCGTGATAGGGGTCAGAGAGACCGGGGTCAGGGTCAGAGATCTGATGATGGACAGACTGGGAGGTGAGAGACACGCCGATGTTTTAGGTGCGGTTAGAGAGGACACTTGAGGCACGAGTGCAGAGCACCATCGCCACGACGTGATCAGGGTCCGGATAGAGATAGAGTGCATGCAGTGGCACAGCCAGATTCGAGAACTACCAGGCAGCTAGTCGAGGGTACGTTATCTATTCACAGTAGATTAGTTCATGCTATGTTTGACTCGGGTAGTACATTATCATTTATTGCTGGACGATTAGTTGGGGAGTTAGGGTTAGTTGCACACACACTTGAGACCAATTTTGTTCTCAGTACGGCTACTGAGGATAAGATTTACCCTAAGCGGTTAGTTCGGGACGTCATGATTGAGGTTGTCGGACATCAGTTGCCAGCTGATCTCTGAGTACTGGAGTACTTAGAGTTTGACGCACTCTTTGGGATGGATTGGCTATCGGCGTACCATGCATGGATATGCTATTTCGGGAAGAGGATAGAGTTTAGTATTCCGGGTTTGATAGACTTTTCATTAAGCGGGACCGCATCTGAGTTACCTATTACGAGAGGGAGATTAGCGACTACTCAGGAAATGGAGGAGTTCACAGCGATTGTTGAGCCCGAGACTAGAGTACCTGTTAGGATTGAGGATATACCAGTAGTTCGAGAGTTTGCCGACGTCTTCCCAGACGATTTACCCAGTTTACCACCACCACGGGCGATAGAGTTCATTATAGAGTTGATACCAGGGACCCAGCCTATATCTAGCCGACCTTATCGGATGTCACCGATGGAGCAGTAGGAGGTCAGGAAATAGTTAGAGGACTTGTTGGCGAAGGGTTTCATTCATCCGAGTATGTCATCGTGGGGAGCGCCGGTATTATTTGTGAAGAAGAAGGATGGATCGATGAGGATGTGTGTAGATTATCGAAATCTGAATTAGGTGACAATAAAAAACCGTTACCCACTTCCGAGGATCGATGATCTATTTGACCAGTTGATGGGTGCACAGTTTTCCTCGAAGATCGACTTACGCTCGAGATATCACCAGTTACGGATTCGAGAAGAGGACATTAAGAAGATTGCTTTCAGTACCAGATACAGGTTGTTCGAGTTTACAGTGTTGCCGTTTGGGTTGACTAATGCTCCAGCAGTTTTCATGGATTTGATGCATCACGTGCTGAGACCTTATCTGGATCGATATGTGATAGTCTTCATTGAAGATATATTGATATACAGTCGGACACGAGTGGATCACGAGAGTCATCTTCGATCAATATTAACGACGTTTAGGGAGCATCGACTGTATGCGAAGTTTAGTAAGTATGAATTTTGGATGAGGGAAGTGAAGTTTTTGGGACATGTGATCAGCGGTCAGGGTATTTCTGTGGAGGGAGACAAGATTAGAGCGGTGATTGACTGGAAGAGACCGGAGACTGTTTTTGAGATACTGAGTTTCTTGGGTTTAGCAGGTTACTATCGTCGATTTGGACAGGATTTCTCCACGATTGCAGCACCGATGACGAGGTTGACGAAGAAGGATGTTCCTTTTGTGTGGTCTGAAGAGTGTGAGCAGGCATTTCTGGAGTTGAATAAGAGATTGATTTTTGCACCAGTATTGACATTACCGGAGCTAGGGAAGAGTTTGACAGTTTACACTTATGCATCGGGAACTGGACTAGGATGTGTTCTGATGCAGGAAGGACAACCAGTGGCTTATTTATCGAGGCGATTGCGACCACATGAATGTAACTACCCCGTATACGATTTGGAGCTTGCGGCAGTTGTGTTTGCGCTGAAGGCTTGGAGACACTACCTCTACGGAGAGAAATTTGTCATTTACACTGATCATCAGAGTCTACGCTATCTTTTCACATAGAGAGATCTGAATATGCGTCAGAGGAGATGGTTAGAGTTGCTGAAAGATTATGACTTCACGATCGAGTATCACCCTGGCAAGGCCAATGTAGTGGCAGATGCTTTGAGTAGATGCGGAGTTGACAGCGAGATCGATACGCGACATATGGGATTATTAGAGGCAGCATCACTTATGAGCATGTCAGACATTGCAGCTATGTACGATATCCAAATTTGTGGTCAGATGAGAGTACCGAAAGTGTCACTAGAGCGGGTATTGGAGTGTCAGAGGCCTGATGGGCTTTATGAGCGGTTTAGTGGTTTGGCGCAGGATCCTGAGTGCACTGATTGGACAGAGACGGCGGATCGTTGTTTGCGACACAGAGGTCGACTGTGGATACCAGCGGTACCAGATATCAGAGATAGTATATTAGAGGATGCTCACCGGTCGCATTATACAGTTCATCCGGGCAAAACCAAAATGTACCACTACTTGCGGAGATTGTTTTGGTGGCCAGGGATGAAGGCTGATGTTAGCAATTATGTTCGTGGGTGTCACACATGTCAGCAGGTGAAGGCAGAGCATAGACGACCAGGTGGATTGCTACAGCCGTTACACATTCCTCAATGGAAATGGGAACACCTTACATGGGATTTTGTCAGTGGATTACCGCAGACATCCAGGCGACACGATGCGATTTGGGTAGTGATTGATAGATTGACGAAATCGGCGCATTTCATACCAGTTTCGATGCGATATACATTTCCTCAGTTGAGCAGACTGTTCGAGCAGGAGATTGTTAGACTGCATGGGGGTGCCAGTCTCCATTGTATCTGATAGGGATCCCAGGTTTACTTCGAGATTCTGGGGAGCGATGCAGGAACAGTTTGGCACTAGGTTGCAGTTTAGCACGGTGTATCGTCCTCAGATAGATGGCCAGTCAGAGAGATTGATACGGATTTTAGAGGACATGCTGAGGGCTTGTATTCTGCAATTTGGAGGTTCGTGGGAGGACTATTTACCACTGTGTGAGTTTACTTACAACAACAGCTATCAAGGTAGTATCGGGATGCCACCATTTGAGGCACTGTATGGGAGGCCTTGCAGGTCACCAACATGTTGTGCAGAACCGGAGGATACAGTTACGATAGGGCCAGAGATAGTTGTTGATCACACAGAAAAGATTCGTCAGAGGCTTCGAGCGGCACAGGACAAAGAAGAAATACGCGGATAGATACCAGGAGAGTTTGAGCTATGAGGTGGGCGATATGGTTTATCTGAAGGTTTCTCTTTGGAAATGCCAGCAGAGGTTTAGGATTAAAGGGAAACTGGCGCCGAGATTTATTGGACCTTATTGCGTTGTAGAAATGGTTGGCAGTGTGGCATACAGATTAGATCTACCGACAGAGTTAGCATGGATTCATCCTACCTTTCACATTTCGATGTTGAGATTGGCTAGGATCGGGCCACGACCCATGGTTGTGTGCGACAGGTTGATGTTCAGCCTGATGCAACTTACGAGGAGCGGCCATTGGCGGTATTAGATCGTAAGATCTAAACTCTCAGGAACAGGGAAATATCGAAAGTACTCGTACTGTGGCAACATCACGGTACGGAGGGACTTACCTGGGAGTTGGAGTCGACCATGCGAGAGCGTTATCCCCATTTATTCCACGGTATGTTCTAAACTGACTCAAATTTTGGGACGAAATTTCTTTTAGTTGGGAAGAATTGTAACGGTCGGTTATTTATTAACGTCGTTATTTACCTTATTTCAGATTAGGACGCCAGCTCGGACAACACGTGGATGCCGCTGATAGATTAGACATGTTCTGGACCTAAGTATTGATTGTGTATTGTTGTTTTTCTAATTTCGATGCTTTATTAATATTTTCATTCTCTTTATAATGATGTATTATCCATCATCGGTGTGTAAAAGTAGTATTTGTCAGGCGAGGTTGAGCGCCGGGGTCCGTTTCATAGGACAGGTCAACACGGGGTTCGGTAGCAGTGAGGCCGGGCATTGAGGTTTAATTAAACTTTAATTATTTAAACATGCGAAGGTGGAGGATTTAATTTATAATGAAATGTAAACATAACTTTAGGCTAAGTTATAAATTGAATTGGGTACACCAAGTGTGGGACTGCCTCGGGGTGCGTGCTGGACACAGGGCACGGGGTGCCAGGTGGTTGGGGAGTTAGTGTGACTCTATTTACAAATTTATGGAATTTATATGATGGTTTAGATAGGTGTATAAGTTAAATCAAATTGGAATAAATAAAATCTTATAGTTTGAACTGAAGAATCAGTGACGGTTGGATTGTCCTCGAGATGTGTGTACACGGTAGATTAGATAACCACCTACATATATACATTGATCGATCAACATGCAAAGAATGAAAAACGTTTTCACCAAATCGTTGGGGAGATTTGTGAAAGAAATTGAGGTTGGGGAAGGTGAATGCGAGCAATTGGAGAGTGAATTCGAACTTCAGAGCACGAATCCAAGGTAATCTTTATATTCTAAATGAAAATTTTTGAAAAAAAATGGGGTTTTTTGTGGGTTAAGGTGAAAAATGGATTTTTAGATAAGTCGTCACTGTTTTTGGTTAAATTTGGTGTTTTTGAGGTTGGTTTGATAAACCATTTCAATTGGAATTGGATTTGTGGAAAATTGTGGTGTATTTGGTGATTTCGGATTTTTGTTTATATGCATGTAATCCAGGAATTGGGTGTGGTTTGTGTTGATTTGTAGTGAAATTTGGAGGTTTTAGAGGTCTTCAATGGAGTGAGAGTGAAGAGAAATCAAGAGGAGGGAAGAAGAGGGGAAAGATTGACGAGAAAAAAAAAATGGACAGCAGAGACGGATTCGTCTTTGGGGAGGAAGGTGACGCATGCATGTGCGTCCCTTCCCCCGAACCGGGCCGGTCCAAGTGGGGCCCGCCCAAAAATATATATATATATATATTATATATATTATTTTCTGGAAAATAGGAAACATAGTTAAAAAAAATATAAGAAAAATTTGTAAAAATTCTAGAAAAATATAGGAAATTAAGAAAAAGGTAGAAAAGTAGGTATAGAACTTTTCGGGTATTTTTAGAACCCCGACATAGTCCGTGAGAGGTACCACAGCTGAAAAATTAGAAATATAATATAATATCATAAAATTATATAATGTGTTTTCAAAAAGTATAAAACACTATAAATGGACTTTAGGGACCGGGAAACCTTAGCCGGGCATTGGGGAGCTAGGTGGGGCGTACTAACGGGTCTAGGAAGTCTTAGTGCTTATTTTCGGGTACGTAAAACCCAACTGAACACCACTACTGCATTTACTTATTGTTATTCAATTTGAGTTATTATTATTGATAATCTTCGAGTCCATTCCTACTGGGACGGTTATGGTTCCGTCTATGTATCCGAGTTATGTGGTCGCTTGCTGGATGTGTGGTCTAGGACACAGTCGTAGGGTCGATGGTGTTGGCTACGACAGGGCTCTGGTCCTCAGGTCACATCTAGGATTAGCTGGTTTTCACCCATTTGCATCTCTTTGTATTTATATTCATGCGATGAGCTTTTGGGCAGTTGTCTGCATTTTTCTTCAATTCCGCATATTTATTTAACACTATTTATTTATTTCATTTTACATTCTTAAATTGTGATGCACGGTGGTTTTACTTGGGATTTTACTTACTGGTTCGTCATCTGTCTTTCGTGATGGTTGAGCGTAGATCCTAGTTGTAACGGCCCAATTTATAATTGTCGTTAATTATGACGTCAATGCAGATGTGGATGCCAGCGAGGACGGTCGTGGGTTCCACAGCAAGGCTGGAACACACTCGAACTAGGTATACAGTCCGTTTTGTATGCTTATTGTGGTAAATTGTGATGAAAATGTACAAATTAGCTAATTTCATTACAATATGTGTGTTAATGTAGTTTATTGACGAGTGAGGAATTACCTCGGGGTGCGTGTGGACACGGGACACGGGGCACGGGGTGCCGGGTAGTTGGGAGACTAGTGTGGTCTTACTCACAAAGTTTGGGAGTTTATTGAATGGAATAGATAATTGATATAAGCTAAATCAATTGAAAATCAATAAGTCCTATAGTTAAGGTGAATAAAACAACAACAGTTTGATGATTCTCGAGATGCACAACAGGGTCATCAGTGTCAAGATAAGGTGTGTGGAGTTGGAGTGACACAGGGTGGTCAGGAGCCCTAGGATTGTTCTCGAGATGGACACATACACTTGATCAAGTGTCAAGTATATATATATATATACATGATGACCGATCAAACAAAGGAGAGTGAGAGTGTGGTGTTGAGAGAAGGAGAAAGATGGAGAGATCGGTAGGAAGAGAAGAAGAAGAACAACATTAAGGTGTGAAGGGGGTGATTTTGGGCATCCAACCACAAGATCAAGAGGTATGAACACATTAAACATGAGTTTTATGAGATTTTTGGTGTGGGTTAGGGAGTGTGAAAATCTGAATTTGTTGGGGAATTAAACACTTGGTTTTGTTGAGAGTTAGTGTTTATAAGAATGGTAGGAGATGGTTATGCTTTTGAGCTAATTTGAGAGAAATTGGATGATTTCCTGAAAATGGGTTTTGAAAATGTGATTTTGATGATTCTTGGATTTTAAGTTTAAACTTGATGAATTTGTGTTTAAATGATGTTTCTGAGGTGGATGATGACTTTTAGAGGTGTTGGAACTAAATGAATGGGTGTATGAGGAAGTTTGAATGTGAATTTTTTTGAATTGTCATTTCTGGACAGAGCACGATTAGCGCGCTAATAGGAGGACCTAGCGCGCTAATTGCCCTCTGAAAAATGAAGATGAACAGTGACTCAGATGAATTAGCGCGCTAATTCATTTCATTAGCGCGCTAATAGTTTACTGGAATCTGAAAAATTGGAAAATAAGAAAATGAGCATAACTAATATTTTAACCCAATTAATTGACTAATAACCCTCATAAATGAATTCCAGGAGTCTCGGAATAGTAATTGGAGTCGGGGGTTAGTCAGAATCAGACCGGGAGTAATATCGGGGATTTGGAAGTATTGAGTCGGGGTTTGACTTGTGGAACGAGGAGTGCGTATTGAGGTGTGGAGTATCCCAATTGAACTTCACTTTAGTAATTACCGTTTAATTTATTTGAATTCAGTTTTGTTTATTCATTACTCTATTCCTTTGTTGCTTTACGGTGGTTGAGTACTCTCACCTGGTGTTTTTACGGTAGTGGAGTTTACTCCTACCTGGTGTCTTTACTGTGTTGAGATCACTCCCCACCTGGTGCTTATTCGTTACGGCCATAGAGTCCACTAAGTCATAGCACTTGTCTAGGTATACGCCGGTGAATAGGCTACCCGGGTATGGTAGGCTTGTGTGGGTGCGTCGTGGGTCTACGCTGACCATCTAGAGGGTCCAGGGTCACCCGGTAGAGGTGTTTTCACGGGCTGTGCCTGGGGAAAAACCTGAAGTATGACTTGGTCTGATTTTACTGTGCACGTACTTTGTTTCATTACTATATTTATGCATGCGATGATCCTTTTACAGTTGTCTGTATTCTTTTGTTCCGCATGTTTAATTATAGTATTTTAAATTCCAGTACTTTTACTTCCGTAATTGCTTAGTGGATTTCCTTGGGATTACTCACTCTGGACTCGTCATCTGTCTTTTTGTGATGGCTGAGTGCAGACCCTAGTACGAGCCGGGGAAAGGGCAAGCATGAGGACTACATCGATTGTAACGGCCCAATTTTCAATGGCCGTTATTGATGATGAAAATGCAGACGTGGACGCCAGTGGGAACGTTCTTGGGTCCCTAGTAAAGACGAAATTTAAGCCGAGGGAAAATAATATATTTATAAAATGAATTATTTGTGATAAAATATGTAAATTGTTGGGCGCCTAGGGATACGCGGGGTCGTGGTCGACACGCGTGAGTGGTACGACAGTGTGCACGCCCGAGTACGCTCGTTGGCGCGCACGACGAAATTTTAGGCGCGAAAATATTGGTGAGTATATATATATTTATACATATATATATGTATATAAGGAATTTAATATATATATATATATATTAAAAATCAGAAAAATAAATAAATAATTGTGAAAGGACCAAAAAGGATATTTGTTTGTTAAGGAAAAGGATAAGAACTTAGGGGCATTTTGGTCATTTTATCCAAAAATTGTTGATAAACACCCCGACACTCATTTTCCCCATTTTTGATCGAAATCGAAGAGAGAAACAGAGAAACAAAGAGAGAAGCCGAGACGAAGAGAGGAGGAGGAGGAGAGCTCGTGGGATCGAGGAAAACGAGGTGAGTTGATTGTTGTTCTTGTGAGTTTGTGTTTTGTTGCTGTTGTGGCGTTGTGTTGTGTGGTGGAGGTGGTGGAGAGCTCGGCCATGGCCGAGAATTGGAATCAGTCGGGGAGGGAGACGACGTGTGGTCTCCACCCTTTCGATTCCATTGATGAAGAAGAAAGAAATGAAAAAAAAAAAAAAAAATTTGGTTGTTCGAACCAGAGACGCTTTTGCGTCCTGGTCGAAAAATGGAGATGACTAATATAATATAATATATATATATATGTATATATATGTATATATATATATATATAGGGAAAAATAGTTAAAAAAAATTATGGAAAAATTCTGAAAAATCCAGAAAAATATGAGGAATGAGAAAAAGGGTTCACAAATGAGTTTTGGGATTTTCTCCGGATTTTGGCGAGATGTCGGGGTTTTTACATCGTAAAATGTAAAAATTGACATAATATATTAAATTGAAGCTAATTTAATGACAAATGATCTTAGGTATAATTCGGGTGGAAATCTTGATTTGTTGGGCATTTATTCGAGCTGGATCGGGTAATTGGAGTGCGGTATAGGTGCGTAAACCCCAACGAAACACATTTGAGTATTTAATTCTTTCAATTCTTGCATATACTTGTTGTTGTTGCTATACATACTCATGGGGATCATGTGTTGGTCTGGTTGTCGATGGGTGTTGGATTTGTTTTCTCTATCGGAGTTTATTCGGGACGATTGTGGCACGTGATCAAGCATGCTAAATTGTAGCACGTGTACTTGCGCCGCCGGTGGATTGTGATCCGAGCCGCGGGGTGCACGTGTTCGGTGGGTTTGTGATTTGTTCCGGTCACCGCTAGTAGTTCGGATGTGGTTTAGACTTGATGTGCTCAGTCGGGGTCATCCGAATCTACGAAGTATGATCTAGTATGTGAGATTGCATTCTACTTTTGTCTGGTTTATCGTAATTGTTGTGGAGCATATTGTTGGCATTATGATTATTCGTTGATCATCTTGCATGCTTGTTACCTACACATGCAGGGTTTTATGGCTGCCCATACTCTTTGCATGTGTAGCTAACGTTAGTTATTGGCTTCAGAATCTGTTATTATTTACTCGATGGTTTTCTTTGGGAGTTTACTCACTGGATTCGTCACCGTATGTGTTGGGTGATTTGAGTGCAGGATTTGATAAGTGCAGGGACAAGGAGACACGTGAAGAATATCTGTGACTGAAGACGTGAACTACTCCTCTTATACGCCTATTGATTGTATGTATGTATTTGATTTATGCTGGATTTGGGTTGAGAGATTAGTTGCATATTTTTGATATTTTGAGGATCTTGGAAGATATGTATATGATCTACATTTTGGTATGGTTTCCACATTAGATTAATTGATATTTAGACTTGTTACATTTGGTATCATTTAATGATTTGAGACTTCCGCTGCATAATTTAAAGATAAATGATATTAGAGGAACTAAAGTTAACAGGAAATTGATTGATGATGGAAAATTGGGCGTGGGACACAACTGGCGGTGACGTGGTCAGTTGTGGGCCCGCGTGGCCTCCCGTGGCGGACCAATGTGGAAATTGGGGCCGCCACATTTTGGTATCAGAGCTCAGGTTTAAGAAACCCAGGGAGTGAGGTGTGGGTTATGGTTACCTCTGATACCGCCACATTTTGGTATCAGAGCGAGGTCAAACTTTGAGAATTGGAGATTGAATAATAGTATAAATTCAATGAATAAATCTTAGATGTGGAAACCACAAGTGAATGATTAAAGACTTAGTTGGGAAGTGATGTAAAGCGGTAAATTTAGGAAATTACATATGCGTATGTTTTGATTGTATACTATATATTATACGCGTATATACTGAGTCTGATCCACTTCACGTTGGTTGTGCAGTTTAGGATGGACGGACAGGCTCCTACTACTTCGCCCACTACTCAGCCAGAGGTTGGAGAGACTAGTGATCATACCACTAGTGACGTGGCTGATTTGCGAGCTATGATTCGAGGTCGATCGAGCGAAGACGATTGATTCGACGAGCGCGATATTGCGACGAGCTCGATGGGTGAGCGATGGAGTACATTCGAGCTCGAGGACGCCAAGCGAGCACCGATCTGCGAGCGTCTTTCACTGCTACCACTCAGACCGCATTAGCACCGGTTGTTGCTACACAGGCAGCTGGGTCAGAGACAATTATAGAGAGGGTTGAGCCTGTGGTGGTACCAACAGAGACTACGGTGGTGACTCCCAACATTACGAGCAGCAGGTAGGGACTTCGACTGCTAGGAGTAGGATGTCAGAAGCCGCAAAGATGGTGAAGGATTTTATGAGATTTAATCCTACGTACTTCACGGGAGTCAGCGATCCTGAGGTTGCAGGACATTGGTTGATGACTCACAGACGACTACACCAGTTATTGGAGGTACCCGAGATAGATCAGGCACGTATTTCGAGCTATTGTTTGAGGGTCGTTGCGTTTGGTGGACCACCTACACTGACATACATGGTACGCCAGCGACGTGGGGAGAGTTTAGACAGTTATTTTTGGACGAGTATATTCCCACAGAGGTGCAGTTACGATTGAGGGTGCAGTTCTTGAGTTTGCGACAGGGTACCATGTCAGTTTCGCAGTATATGGATCGATTCAGGTACCTCATGATGTATGCTATGGATGTGGCTAATACTGAGAGGTTACAGATTTACTATTTTATCAGAGGTCTGGATGAGAGGATTGGAGGTGTGATAGTTGCGACTGGTGCAGAGACGCTACAGATTGTTTATGATAGGGCGTTGGCTCGCGAGACATATTTGTTGCAGAACGAGGAGCAATCAGATCATCGTACACCTAGAGATGATTTGCAGTTGGATCATGATTTCAGTGACGATCGTGATTTAATGGATGATCAGTACGACTATGATGACGGGCAGATAGATTGGAGTCGCGAGGACGACCAGGACCAGACTGATGATCAATTCAATAATGACGATCGCCAGGTGGTACATGAGATTGTACCTATACCGATACAGCAACCGAGACAGTCGTACAAGACGAAATCGGGATCAGAGGGACCGGAGTTGGGGTCAGCGCTCGGAGGACCGACAGTCTGGAGTTAGGGACAGACGTAAGTGTTATCGGTGCGGACAGAGAGGTCACATCAGTGTGAATTGCCCTGGAGCCTTTCCAGCGTCAGAGATTCCACAAACCAGGGAGAGAGATCACATTATAGTACCGCCAGTCAGAGAGATGACCCGACAATATGAGTAGGGTACGTTGTTTTGCTAGTCCTTTTTCATGCATTCGTTGCATATAGGTTGGTTAGTTTATTTTTGAACCAGCGTGTTCTAGTAGATGTGTTCACTAGGGTTATTATGAGATTGTGAGTTTAATAGATGTGTTCACTAGGAGGTGGTTGTGAAACTGGTAGATGTGTTCACCAGGAGGTTGCGAAACTGGTTGATTGGTTCACCAGGAGTCCATTTGCAACTGGTTGTTGTGTGATTGGTTGATGTTTTCACCAGGGACTGGTCAATGTGTTCACCAGGGACTGGTTGATATGGACTGGTTGATGAGTTCACCAGGGATTGATTTGTACACCAGGAGTTAGTGGACGACTGGTTGATCGGTTCACCAGTGACAGGTTGATTTGTTCACCTAGATTTGAGTTCGATTAGTTCAGTTAATTTGCGTTCTGGCTGAGTGAGGTGAAGTTTCTCAGACATGTCATCAGTAGTCCAGGGATATCTGTCGATGGGGACAAGATTCGAGTGATCATTGATTGGAGGACACCTGAGTCAGTTTCAGATATTCGTAGTTTCTTGGGACTTGCAGGCTATTACTAGCGGTCGGAGTAGGATTCTTCTTTGATTAGCTTACCAACGTTTGTTTAGATTGGTTGACCTGATGGGTAATTGTATTTACGTTGCAGTTCTCTGAGACGAGATATTAGTTATCTTAAATTTCGAGACGAAATTTTAAATTAGTTGGGAAGAACTGTAACGGCCCAATTTTCAATAGCCGTTATTGATGATGAAAATGCAGACGTGGACGCCAGTGGGAACGTTCTTGGGTCCTTAGTAAAGACGAAATTTAAGCCGAGGGGAAATAATATATATATAAAATGAATTATTTGTGATAAAATATGTAAATTGTTGGGCGCCTAGGGATACGCGGGGTCGTGGTCGACACGCGTGAGTGGTACGACAGTGTGCACGCCCGAGTACGCTCGTTGGCGCGCACGACGAAATTTTAGGCGCGAAAATATTGGTGAGTATATATATATTTATATATGTATATGTATATAAGGAATTTAATATATATATATATATTAAAAATCATAAAAATAAATAAATAATTGTGAAATGACCAAAAAGGATATTTGTTTGTTAAGGAAAAGGATAAGAACTTAGGGGCATTTTGGTCATTTTACCCAAAAATTGTTGATAAACACCCCGACACCCATTTTCTCCATTTTTGATCGAAATCGAAGAGAGAAACAGAGAAACAAAGAGAGAAGCCGAGACGAAGAGAAGGAGGAGTTGAGCTCGTGGGATCGAGGAAAACGAGGTGAGTTGATTGTTGTTCTTGTGAGTTTGTGTTTTGTTGCTGTTGTGGCGTTGTGTTGTGTGGTGGAGGTGGTGGAGAGCTTGGCCATGGCGGAGCCATGGCCGAGAATTGGAATCAGTCGGGGAGGGAGACGACGTGTGGTCTCCACCCTCTCGATTCCATTGATGAAGAAGAAAGAAATGAAAAAAAAAAAAATTTGGTTGTTCGAACCAGAGACGCTTTTGCGTCCTGGTCGAAAAATGGAGAAGATGCACACGCACGTGCCGTGCGTGTGCATCCTTTTCTAATATAATATAATATATATATATATATATATGTATATATATGTATATATATAATAGGGAAAAATAGTTAAAAAAAATTATGGAAAAATTCTGAAAAATCCAGAAAAATATGAGGAATGAGAAAAAGGGTTCACAAATGAGTTTTGGGATTTTCTCCGGATTTTGGCGAGATGTCGGGGTTTTTACCTCGTAAAATGTAAAAATTGACATAATATATTAAATTGAAGCTAATTTAATGACAAATGATCTTAGGTATAATTCGGGTGGAAATTTTGATTTGTTGGGCATTTATTCGAAATTTGGATCGGGTAATTGGAGTGCGGTATAGGTGCGTAAACCCCAACAAACACATTTGAGTATTTAATTCTTTCAATTCTTGCATATACTTGTTGTTGTTGCTATACATACTCATGGGGATCATGTGTTGGTCAGTTGTCGATGGGTGTTGGATTTGTTTTCTCTATCGGAGTTTATTCGGGACGATTGTGGCACGTGATCAAGCATGCTAGATTGTAGCACGTGTACTTGCGCCGCCGGTGGATT
The DNA here is from genome assembly GCA_039657345.1 of Stephania japonica. Lineage (NCBI taxonomy): Eukaryota > Viridiplantae > Streptophyta > Magnoliopsida > Ranunculales > Menispermaceae > Stephania > Stephania japonica. The sequence goes on along the minus strand of CM077560.1, from coordinate 41,494,677 downwards.
GTGATCCGAGCCGCGGGGTGCACGTGTTCGGTGGGTTTTTGATTTGTTCCGGTCACCGTTAGTAGTTCGGATGTGGTTTAGACTTGATGTGCTCAGTCGGGGTCATCCGAATCTACGAAGTATGATCTAGTATGTGAGATTGCATTCTACTTTTGTCTGGTTTATCGTAATTGTTGTGGAGCATATTGTTGGCATTATGATTATTCGTTGATCATCTTGCATGCTTGTTACCTACACATGCGGGTTTTATGGCTTTGCCCATACTCTTTGCATGTGTAGCTAACGTTAGTTATTGGCTTCTGAATCTGTTATTATTTACTCGATGGTTTTCTTTGGGAGTTTACTCACTGGACTCGTCACCGTATGTGTTGGGTGATTTGAGTGCAGGATTTGATAAGTGCAGGGACAAGGAGACACGTGAAGAATATCTCATGGATCAAAGACGTGAACTACTCCTCTTATACGCCTGTTGATTGTATGTATGTATTTGATTTATGCTGGATTTGGGTTGAGAGATTAGTTGCATATTTTTGATATTTTGAGGATCTTGGAAGATATGTATATGATCTACATTTTGGTATGGTTTCCACATTAGATTAATTGATATTTAGACTTGTTACATTTGGTATCATTTAATGATTTGAGACTTCCGCTGCATAATTTAAGGATAAATGATATTAGAGGAACTAAAGTTAACAGGAAATTGATTGATGATGGAAAATTGGGCGTGGGACACAACTGGCGGTGACGTGGTCAGTTGTGGGCCCGCGTGGCCTCCCGTGGCGGACCAATGTAGAAATTGGGGCCGCCACATCGATTGACAGCTCTAGTCCTTCTCGTACGTATGTTTATATTTACTTGTTTTATGCTGGGTTTTGGGACTCGAGAGATAGGTGGTATATTTTGATATTTTTGAGTATCTTAGATGATATGTATATGATGTACAGTTGGTATGGTTTCCACTTAGGCATTTTGCTCATAATATACATGTTGAATCTTTATGTTGTTAGTAAATTTTCCGCTGCGTAAATTGTGGTTAAATGATATTAAAGGAACAAAAGTTAACTCATAACATCAAAGTTAACCTGAAATTGCTTGGTAATGGATAATTGGGCGTGGGACACAGCTGGCGGTGACGTGGACAGTTGTGGGCCTGCGTGGCCTCCCGTGGCGGACCAATGTGGAAATTGGGGCCGCCACACTAGTATTAGCAAGGGTAAGGAGATTCTCGGCGATTACATCTGACTTACCTACACCGAGGCTTGCTGGTACGTGTGATGATCGTTATATTTTGATATTTTGTGTATATTTTGGGAACTGGGAGACTATGGTTCACACTTGTACTTGTATATATTAACTGTTATAGTTGATCGCCATATGTACAGTACTTTCCGGGATTTCCACTATAGGGTGAAACAGTAAAATCTATATATATATATATATATATTCTTTTGGTAGAAATGAAGCTTCAGCTGTAAATCATAAATTTTATATTAAATGGCACGAAATATGAGAGAATGTCAAGTAAGTAGATAGAGAGTGACGTGGTAGAAGTTTCTGGTGCATTAGCAGGGGAAATGGGAAGCCACGAGGCGGCCTCAGAATTTGAGGCCGTCACAGATATAAACATATCATCAGGGATTGTTGTTATATTCTTGTACTCACTGTCATTTTTATGAGGGTAGGTGTAGAGCCGTCAACCAACAGGTCGGGCAAGGAGAAAATCAGCGATTGTCTCTGAGCTAGCGGCGCAACACTGCATCGACTGTAGCTCTTTTGATATTTTCTTGTATTAGTTATATATGTCTTTCAGATACTATTAGGTTGCATATTTGGGTTGAGCGTTAGTTCCCCAACCTGACTTAGACTGTCATACTACTTTCACTGTATTTTGAGGATTATATATATATATATATATGTGATATCATTTTCTGGTTTTCCACACTTAGAGTTATTTTAATTGGTTTATACATAAATTGCTAATTACTTCTGCATATTATCTAAAGCTTTCGCATTAATCAATAAGACTTCCTTTTAATAAATATTTAATAAAAAGTTTTAATTAACTCTAAATTTTATAAACTGGTAGGACTACTGTGTTACTTATCCTGAACACGAGAATTAGAGGCGTTTAGGTTGTAAAGGCTGACTAATACGTAGTTAAGTCATGCGTGGATAGGATTAGGGCTTAATTATGAGATTAGGCCGAGCGGTGCCGTGTTTAGGAGAACGAGCCGTCACAATAAGTATCTATCATTTTATTTTGGGTTTGGGAATTGTGAGACACCTATGGATATATATATATATTGATATTTTGTGACATTTTGAGGTTTTCTATAGTTATATGATGACATATGAGTTTTCCACACTAGGTGTGGCGGCCCCAATTTCCACATTGGTCCGCCACGGGAGGCCACGCGGGCCCACAACTGCCCATGTCACCGCCAGCTGTGTCCCACGCCCAATTATCCATTATTAATCAATTTTCGGTTAACTTTGATGTTATGAGTTAACTTTATTTCCTTTAATATCATATAACCTCAAATTACGCAGCGGAATATTTACTAACCACATAAAGATTTATCATGTAAATTATGAGCATAATGCCTAAGTGGAAACCATACCAAATGTAAATCCTATACATATCATCCAAGATCCTCAAAATATCAAAATATATGCAACCCATCTCTCAAATCCCAAACCCAAGATAAATCAAATAAATACATACAACCAACTAGGCATATAAGAGGAGTAGTCTCCGTCTTCGATCATGAGATAATCTTTAAGTGTCTCCTTGCCTCCTTCACATATCAAATCCTGCACTCAAATCACCCAACACATACGGTGACGAGTCCAAGTGAGTAAACTCCCAAAGAAAACCATCGAGTAAATAATAACAGATTCGAAGCCAATAATTAACGTTAGCTACACATGCAAAGAGTATGGGCAGCCATAAAACCCTGCATGTGTAGGTAACAAGCATGCAAGATGATCAACGAATAATCATAATGCCAACAATATGCTCCACAACAATTACGATAAAACCAGACAAACGTAGAATGCAATCTCACATACTAGATCATACTTCGTAGATTCGGATGACCCCGACTGAGCACATCAAGTCTAAACCACATCCGAACTACTAACGGTGACCGGAACAAATCACAAACCCACCGAACACGTGCACCCCGCGGCTCGGATCACAATCCACCGGCGCGCAAGTACACGTGCTACAATCTAGCATGCTTGATCACGTGCCACAATCGTCCCGAATAAACTCCGATAGAGAAAACAAATCCAACACCCATCGACAACTGCACCAACACATGATCCTCATGAGTATGTATAGCAACAACAACAAGATATGCAAGAATTGAAAGAATTAAATACTCAAATGTGTTTCGTTGGGGTTTACGCACCTATATCGCACTCCTCGTCCCAAACCAAACCTCGCTCAGCTCCAATAGCACTCGACAATTCAAATTATCACCCGAATTATACATATTACCATTTATCATTAAGTTAGCTTCAATTTAATATATTATGTCAATTTTTTGTTTTTCGAGGCTAAAACCCCGACTTTATCTCGTCAACATTCCGAGAAAATCCCAAATTTCCTTTATTTGATCAAAATATATTTTTTTTCTAATTTTTCCTATTTTATCTGAATTTTCTATGAATTTTCCAGATTTTTTTTTTTTTTTTTTTTTTTTTTTCCAAACTGTTTTTCTGTTTTTTTTTTTTTTTTTTTTTTTTTTTTTGAATTGAGTTGGGGTGAACCGCCCACCGGTCACTTGACCCGCCCGCCCGGGCCGGGTCGGCCGGCGACCCGGTTGGGTCGTCTTCCTCCCCAAACAGAGGCGCGACGCGCCTCTGTTTTCTCTTTTTTTTTTTTTTTTTTTTTTTTTTTTTACATGGAAGAGAAGGAGAGGGAGAGGGAGAGGAGATTGGGGAGACGATTGTCGTCTCCCCTCCTCGACGAATTGCTCTCGCAATTCGTCCGAGCTCCCAAGCTCCATTCCACCACCATTGATTCACAAAATCGCCACCTCCACCATCATCCAACGACATACAACATCAACAACAAAACATCAACAAAATCTCACCTTGTTCTCCTCGATCACACGAGCTCCCGATCCCTCGATCTCTCTCTTCCTCCTTTCTCCTCTTCTTCTTCCTCAATTTTCCATCGATCTCTCTCTTTTTCGATTTATCGATTTCGATCAAAAATGGGGAAAATGGGTGTCATGGTGTTTATCAACAATTTTTGGGTAAAATGACCAAAATGCCCCTAAGTTCTTATCCTTTCCTTCTTTCCTTCAATACCCTTTTTGGTAATTTCACTATTATTTATTTATTTTCTGATTTTAATATATATTTATATATATATATATTAAATTACATATATACATATATATATAAATATGTATATTCGCCTATATTTTCGCGCCTACAATTTCGTCGTGCGCGCGCGACGTACTCGGGCGGCGTGCACACTACACTACCACCTACGTGTGTCGACCACGACCCCGCGTGTCACTAGGCGCCCACCAATTTACTATATATATATATATTTTTTTTTTCATTTTACCACAACAAGCATACAAAACGGACTGTATACCTATTCCATACTCGTTCCAGCCTCGCTGTGGGACCCACGCACGTCCTCGCTAGCGTCCACGTCCGCAATGACGTCACCAGTAACGGCTATTGAAAATTGGGCCGTTACACTAGGAATATGATCAAATGACATGAGTATGATGCTTTCAATTTGATTTGTCATGTTTTAAGTTTTTCGCTGTGTTTTGAGGTTTAAAATGATATTTAATAAATGACTTGAGTTCAATACAATTTAAACTCTAAACTGTTAGTATATTGAGGGTTAATGATGATTGGATAAGATGATTGCATGTGGGACACAACTGGCGGCTACGTGGCCAGGTTATGGGCCCGCATTGGCACCCATGGCAGTTCATAGGGGAAATGGTCCGCTACATTTTTCCATTCAAACCTATGAAAAACCATCAACATAAAGTAGAAATTGAGAGAGTATGGAAAGAAACTTACCTCATAACTACACTTGATTTTCATATATGAAGAACAACTCCTTCAAGTTGTTTGATCAGCTGAACTAAGCCTCTTCTCACCACGGGAAACACTAAGGCGACGACGAGACTGTGATGGAGGCAACGGGCAAATAGGAAGGAGATGGTGGCGGTGATGAAGTTAGAGAGGATCAATGAGAAAGATGAGTTTAAACTTATCTCCTAATTTAACTTAGGCCTCGCTTGGATCATTTAACTAACTTCCAGGGAAGATAAATTTCCTGAGAAGTTAACCACTAAGGAAGTTGTACTTTTCACGTTTGGTTCAACTTTGAACATCCTGGGGAGTTCTACATTTTAAAAATAATAAAATAATGTAATTGGCATAAATGCCCTTTATACTATTTTTTTAGAGAGTGATTGTAGGGAATAAAGGTAAAAAGCATTAAATGTGGGTAAAAGTGTCAATTTCCCCTTAGTAAGATAACTTACACACCCCTCTGAAGTGAGTTATCTTCTCCTATATGGGGGAAGTTAGGGGTCAAATTTTTAGGGAAGCTTTTTAAAAATATCTAACCAAACAAGGTGAGTTGGAACTTCTCTGAAATTTCCTTCAACTTCCCCCGAACCAAACAAGGCCTTAACTAATAAGTTAAGTCCACCTCCTGCTTCTCATGAGTTTCATCTCATCACTTGATCCTCATCAATATTCTACAACGAATCTTGAGGACGATTACTTGCTTAAAGTGATACCCTTATTGTGACACTAAATCTTATGTAGCGGCCAAAAATTCACATTGGTCCGCCACGAGAGGCCACGCGGGCCCACCACTGGTCACGTAGCTGTCAGCTGTGTCCCACACCCAACTAACCATCATTATTAATTAATTCTGCCTGAGTTAATCAGTAATTAACATTTTAATACTTGTAATCAGCAGAAGCTTTAAAATATGTAAATTCCTCAAGTTAGATAGCATCATTTTTATATGAAAACCCGGTAAAGTACACTGTATATAACATAACAAAATGTGATACATACATGTACTGGTATCTCAAACAGTCCCCATAACCCAAAAATAAGTCAATACAACAAAATGAAAATATACAAGTCGAACTCCGTCGATGACAAGGTCATACGTAGTCTGCGAGAGTCTCCTTGCCCTTGCTCGTAGTAGATCCTGCTCTCAATCATCATAAGATGTAGATGACGAGTCCAGTGAGTAAAACCCAGAAGTACACAAACCAGCATTTATAATAATGGAAGCCAATAAACTGTTAAATAAACATGCGCAGTAAAACAGACAACTGTAATTAAGACGCATGCATACATAACACCGATAACACTAATAATGGATGTGTGTCGTGTAGCAGGACTGAACCCTAATCTAGACATTAGCATTCCCCCGGTGGCTTCTCCAACCCCTTCACCGGTCTGAACCCTTGTTCTATTCCTATTGTCCAGCCTACCCAAGTCCGTCCACACATCACAGAGTAAATCAGATGATTCGGCGGTGAATAACAAAGCCAACCGTGCAACATGAGTATGAACATGGAAATAGAGTAAACAACTATAAACAATAATAGCTAGAATCAAATGAAATCAAATAAATAAACACTCAAGTGTGTTTCTTAATGGTTTTACTTACCTCAACCGCACCCCAATTACTCGATAATTGTCCCGGTCTGATCCCACTTTCGCCTCGGGATGCGCACCGACACCCGACTATAGTCTCCTAAGTCTTTGGTGTCCGAATAAGTCATTTTATGTGATTTAATATCAAACTAATTGATTTTATATCGTGACAATAAAAATTAGAATTTTATTCCAATTTTTAGTTGTAGCACGTTTTTCGAGTTACACCGGGGTGCCAATCGCCCGAAAAGTCTCGAAATTCACTTTCAACCCTTTTCTAATTTCTCACATTTTCTCTAATTTTTCAAAAAAATTTTCATACTTTTCTAGCTATTTTTCATATTTTTTAAAATTTTATTTAATTTAAAACTATTTTTTTTTCCTCTGGTTGGGCTGAATCGGGTCCGAACTGGACTCGGTTTGGTCCAACCGACAGTCTGGGTCTAGGCTGGCTCAGCCGACCGGTCGCACGTGTGCACCTCTTCTACTCCATCGAACCAGGGAGCGCCCTGGTTCAATGGAATTTTTTTTTTCAATTCGGTCGGGGTTGGCCCTCAACCCCAACCCTTCCTCTTCTCTTGGCATGGGAGACATCTCCCATGCCATGTTCATCCTCGGACGAACTGCCATGGCACTTCGTCCGAGCTCGAGCCCCCCCACCGAACCACCCCACCAACAACCAACAACAACGCACAACAACAACAACAACAAAAACAACACAACAACAACTCACCTCACCTCCTTGGTCTCTCTCTCGTTCTCTCTTCTCCTTCGATCTTCTTCTTCCCTTTCGATCAAAAATGGAGAGAAATGGTGGTATCGGTGGTGGTTATCAACAATTTAGAGGTGAAATGACCAAAATACCCCTACATTCTTATCCTCTTTCTTCACATTTAAATACCCTTTTTGGTCATTTCACAATTTTTTTAATTTTTATTTTCTAATTTTAATATATTTATATATATATATATACTTTAAATTACATATATACATATATATATATATAAATATATATATATATTCGCCTATACTTTCGCGCCTACAATTTCATAGTGGGCGCCAACGAACGTACTCAGGCGTGCACACTACACTTCCACCCACGCGCGTCGACCACGACCCCGTGTGTCACTAGGTGCCTACCAATTTACTATTTTGTCAAATTTATTTTATTTTTATCGAAATAAACGAATTCTCTGGCCTAGTGTTCCCGTCGCTCGCTCATCTGGTTCCTGCGTCGGCACGCATTTTTAGGCGAATACCCAACACGCAATCTCACCCGATCTAGTCAATATTAAACCACACTTGCGATGTAATGAGTCATAGCCTAGTCATTATCATCACAGTTAGTCAAACAATCAGTCAAAAATAATACTTTCCGCCCTGACCAGGTGTATCATCGCCGGTCCGTGGCATCTCCGTGGACCTGAGCTGGCGTCCACGTCTGAAAATACGCGAATAAGGACCTTAATAAAATTTGGGCCGTTACATCTTAACCCTTTTTTCTTTTTTTTTTTCTTCCAAATATATAATATATATATATACCTATATTTTAGTGCCTATAATTTCACCGGGCGCACCAATGAGTACATTCGGGCATGTACGCTGCCTCACGACTCATGTGCGTCACCCTTGACTCACATAAGGTATTAGACGTCCCATAATTTATCAATTATTCAATTATAGGCTAATTAATCTGATTATTTTTATAATAACTAATACAATCCATACAAACACCAAACGACATGCAAATTCAGGCACATGTTAATGAAGACAAGTGGCTAGCTAGTCTTTGTTGGCTGCTCTATCATTAAAGTAGAGTACATGTAGTCGTTTAATTAGTTTGAAATTGTTGGAGGCCAAGTATAATTGGTCAAAGAAATAAAACAAAACAAAAGGCGTTGTAAGACTTTTCTTTCTTGAGGTTCTGCATTAAAACAAAAGATTTGTTTTGCCTGATCAAAGCTATTTAGGGAAAATGCTATAATTAATAAGACTCCAAAGTCACTTCACGCGGGATGCGACAAGTCTTTTGGAGGCATTTATGATTACTTTGAGAAACTAACCACGCATATTATATACACATGACACTATTTGTGATTATCCATTTTTACGTGAGGTTCACATGTCATGTCATGTCACTCAGATAGATGTGACTTTGAATATGACTTTGGTGTAAATTTGTAAATGTGCACTTTATTTTACTTTTTCATGTCTTTATTTTGTATATAGCATGCATATGTAATACGTATTCAATCTTTATGTATGTACATTATTATCAATTTATACATGTAATGTACGTAACATTATTGTACTTATTTGTACTTAATTTTGCCTGCTTGTTTGTCGATCGACGCTTAATCTACACCTACGAAGAATCTTATGACCAACCCCGCTCAGCTCAGGGGTATTTCAAAAAGTAATGTCATTTTTCTTTAAAATTTTTTAAATAAGTTAAATTTTTTTTAAAATTACAAAAGTAATGAATTTCGCGTTTAGAAAACGCGAAATTCATCCGACGTGGCCCACGTGGATTTTATTTTTCATTTTCTCTTTTTTTTCTTTTTTTTTTTCTTTTTTTTCCTTTTTGGTATGGCGACAGGGTGCCCCGTCGCCATACCAAAAAGAAAAAAAAGGAAAAAAAAGAGAAAAAAAAGAAAAAAAGAGAAAATGGAAAATAAAATCCAGAAAAATAGAGAAAAATATGAAAAAAATAGTATTTTGACGAAATAAATAGAAATTGAGAATTTTATATAGAAAATGAGAAATTCAAAAGTCGGCGGAGACTTTATATTTAGGGTTTAATTCAGGTAATAGATATAATTCGGATGATAATTTGATTTGTGAGGTGTTATTGGAGATAAGCGGGGTTTGAAATAAGTATATATATTCATTCAAAATTTATATTTACGGTTTTAGAGTTTAATACATTCATATATATTACACTAAACCCTAAATTAACAACAATACAAAATTTATATATCATAAACCCTAAATTCATATACAATGAATTCATACATTCCTAATTCATTCCGGTTGGTGGTTGCTTAATACATTTTATGGCACCAATGAATTAACACATTCCATACATTCCAATAGAATTTAATCAAACTTGAATACATAAACTCAGTGTATCAATAATTGTCTATTTCCATATCAATACAAAAAAAAATCAAAATAGGAGAACACAAAATAAGTTTCCAAAAAAATCATCATAAAAATACATTCCATTCATCATATATACCATAGTTTCCTGCAAAAAAAAAAGAAAAAGAAAAAGAAAATAAGTTAAACTTTGAGGTATACAAAATTGATATTCACATATATAAAAGTCATATATTTTATGGAAAATAACCTATAATAAAAAACAAATCATATTTATTTCAATACAAAAGGAAAAATAAGTCACAATAAGTAAAATTAATTAACAGTTAGTATATAACTATAAGAAATTTGCATATTAATGACATTTAAAAACTGACGTTAAAAGTATAAGACGACAGTTTTCAACAGTCATAGAATGGGGGTGTTGTGGAAAGTATTTACTTACAATGACAACATGTTTAGTGTCATCTTTAACGTATAATGACACTTAAAAACTTTCATCGTAACTATACAATGATATTGAACAAGTATCATAAAAGAGCTTTAACGACAATTTTTAAATATCATTAAAATTGTATGACAAATAAAAAATAATCAATAAAAACTATTCAAATGATACAACATATTAAACAATCAAATTCATTGCGCTAAAATTAAAATACCAACAATATCTAAATTCAAATTCAAATTCGAATAACAAAAGAAACGGAATTTGAAAACAAACATTAAAGTGGTTTGAGGGCTTTACTTGATTAGAGATGGCATATGACTGTGTTCAGATAAACCCTCCAATTGTGTGTGCGCTCACACTTACATCAGCATCCACAATTGGGTACTCCATTGTGTTTCGGAAACTTAATCGATCGCCTTTTTGAAAGACATTGCCAAACTGTTAGGGAGCGCTTGAAAGAAAATAAATGTGACCAAGCTGTGATTAGCAGATAATTAAGGTTAACTAACATTGCTAGACAAATTAGCATGGGAACAAGGTAAGAGCTCAGTGTCACAAACCAAAAGCACTACCCAAATCCGATGCATCCTCTAGTGAATTTCTCGATGTCAAAACGCTATGCATGGCTCACGCAGTTCTTAATCAACTAACGAAGAAGAAATTAATGTTTCGCCGTAAAAACAATGGGAAGCAATAAACACGTACATGAATCCAGTCTTAGTTCTTGTGTATGTACATGCAAGCCCACCTACACACGAAAACACGTGCATGAATCCAGCCTTCAATTTTTCAAATGAATCATCAACAGTCTGAATGAGCAGATAAAGATCCATCAACATTCTCTAAAGCATGGTTTCAAATATGAAATGATAAAGAGATTTAGAGACAATAATCAAATGTTGTATACAAATTTATTAGAAAAGAAAGATATTAAAAATAGAATTGAGTTACCTTTCCAATATTAACACAAGTAGATGAATGACATTGCATAATCATATTGGTGTACCTTGAACCATTATCTCCAATGCCATGTAGCCAAACTATTGTGACTTGTGCTTCCCTTTAGGCCTGACTACATGAGCCCTTCCAAACTCGAATGATTGCATGCTACATGGACTTCCTGAAATATTTTTGATGCCATCACCATAAAAGAAGTCCAAATAATGAAACCAACACCATTATCATTATATGAATGTTGAGCTTATAACCAAACCATTATAGACAAAACAATAAAAACATGAACTATGATCGAAATACACATATATTTAAGAGAACATGTCCAATGCAAACCTATCTCAAACATAGAAAAACATAGCAATATTAAGCGAACTAACTAAACTCATGGTTAAGCCACCAAAGCTCATATCAAAACAGATAGCATATGGCCATATTTGCATCTACATCTAGAACAAGTACTTGCCCACCACCAAAATCAGATAAAACAACTACAAAGCAGCCCTAAGAGTAACAACTGCATTAGAAAATCAGTCCACTCCTAAATATTGGGTAAAACTGAAAAACAGAGCAATAACGAATACAAGTATTTAAGTAGAAGAACTCTCTGAAGATAGTTTTATTCATAAACTGAGATTGCCTTTATATTGGCATTTGATCAAACCTCTAATAAGTGCAAATTTTGGACACATATCCAACGTGCTTTGACTAAACAACAAATCAGAAAATTAAGGAAATACAATCTGAGCTGAACTAGACTTATTCAACAAAAAAATAGAGTAACTAAATTAGACTATGTCCTACAAGCAACGGTAAAATAACTAACAACTTTGAATCATATTTTCAATTCTAAAACAGAGCATATTGATCATATACTAAAGATTAACATGAGTTCCTACTTGATTTGGAATTCGATAAACCAATTCCACAGCTAAGGACACTCATACTAAGGATCTTAACGACTTAGTTATAACAATGAAATAGAAATTTGTGGAACATTCAATAGCCTACATGTTAGACACAAATAGAAACAAAACTTAAACAGCTACAAAATTTTCTATAAAGCACAAATAAAATATACAGGACAAAGGGGTAGACTATGATTTATATTTCTATAATGGTTCCTAATAAATTCATAAGATTTATTATGGTTCCTAATAAAAAAAACTTATAAGTATCAAGTAAAAAATGAACCAAAAAAATCTAACCTTTTTGGATGTTGTGAAAAAGAAATCATCATTCATCATCCTCGGTCGTTGAGTCATTGTGAGCGGCATCATCATCATCAACATCATCATCATCAACATCATCTTGCCTTTCTTGTGCAGCTGATCTCTCCATGAAACCCTGTTCCATGCGTTGTAACCGTCCTTGCATTTCAAGCAATTGATTGCGATTTACAGACGTGTCATTAAGCATCTTTAGTATCATTGCTTGCATCTCCTCGAATTCCTTATTGAATTGGTCAAATGGCTCATCATCTTTCAATATGGGACGAGAAGATTCAGCTTCACCATGTCTACGCATCTTAGACCCTGACGGTGTCCAGCCAAGACCAAATCTCCGGCCTTTATCATTTCGCTGCACAATCTCCAAATATAATTCTGTTTCATCAATTGGAGTGTCTGGCTACAACTGTGAAAGCTCTCTGGTCCTTTCGTGTATAGCCGCCTGTATTAAGAATTTAAACAACATTGACAAGTCATATAAGTCATTGATACCTATAATTAACAAAAAACAGTTATGGTCAAGTAGTTTCTTACGGCAATCGCCTCTGCTCTCGGATCCGAGAAAGTGACGCCATCATGATTCCTTGTATGGAGATATAAACATAAATCCAAAGCGATCGACTTTCTACCGAGTTTCGCTCTCTATAAAATATGTTTAACTTAAAATTAAGTTTGAAACTTATATGAATCTAATGTATACATATGTATGTATGTATCTATGTATGTATGCCCCAAAACATACCAGTCTCAACGAATGCTCATAGATGGATATGGCTCCACCTCTGTGCACAGACGAACCCGAACCAGGTCCCCCCACCTCTGATCTTCGATTTCGGCTCGCTTGTTCTGACTTTGCTTTATATTCTGGAGTAGACCGCATCATCTTGTAATGCTCAAAAACCTCCAGAGATACATGTGATGGTTTTGTCGGCTTCCTCACCATCTTACTAACAAAGTCAGTGTAACGAGTGGCAATCGGCCTGTCGTACAAATGTCTGACCATAGCATCATCCGATCGTCTCCAATCAAAATGAGTCTGTAATAATAGAAAGTAAAGTATTCAACATATGCTAAGTAAAAGAAACTTAATTTTCTTATTTAAAAATCTCTTACCGCCCAATCGTTAAAATATTGCTCCTTGATATGGTTGGGAACCGTATCCCAACAGTAGCCATCCTTATGTAAATCGAATTTATATATCCGCGTCATTTGCTTTGACACTTCAGATGACGGATGCAAGAAAGTACCACTACATTTTTACAAAAAAAAAGTTAGACCAATATTATAGTAAGTTCATTAAACGTAAGTATATATACGTAATAATATTTCATTGACTTACAATTCTTTCGTAGTTTTTACGGTCAAAAACACCCACCCCGCGCCTCGGTCATCATTACTTCTACGTCTCGGGGCCCTAGCTGGCTCATCGTCTTGTTGTGATCTACGCGAGGCACCCCTAATAGATGGCTCACTCGAAGGGTGGCTTGAAGTATTGGACGAATGTGATGTAGGCTCGACATGATCATGACTCCTCGATGGGGAGGCATGCATACTAGAGTCGAAGGAAGCGATCGGGACATGCTGGTAGTTCTGCTGATGGGAGGGAGATGCGTGGGTAGATTATCTAGAAGTAACGCGACCAGCAATAGGTGGAGGGAGTTGTGACGCCAATTGAGAGGAGTAAGCCTGTAGAGTGGTTGGATCATCGGGGCCAAATAAAGATGGGCCCGATTGCTGAAGGAGAGGGCCCTGGTGGGGGTGCTGCGCATAAGGCGGACGAGGATACTGCTGAAATAATTGTGATTGATGGTGTGAAAGCTGTTGTTGGACAAAAAGTTGTCGAAGGTAAGCAAACTGCCGCTGAGCAAGCTGTTGTCGAATGAGTTGCTCTTGACGCTGCTGAGGCTCAGCATCATCAGCGGGAGATCGTACTAGCGAACGATCCACGTCGCGAGATGGACGACGATCTGCGACCACCGATCGTCTCTTTGGATCGTCCACTAGATCCGTCCCCAGATGACGATGCATTATTTCTGCCTGACATGACTTTTTTAAGGTTCATGAGTAAGTTAGAAACAAATGTAAATGTCATAATCAATTATTACGAATTGAACAAACAAATGTGTAACTAAATTTACTAATTAGGTTTGATTTCTTAAACCTACTTAAGTGAGTATGTCATGGTTCGTTGTCACTATTTTCACCAACCACTACTTTATTTATTCAAAAATGACTCCGTATAGAATGATAAAGGCATATGGACAAGCTAATAGACTAATCAAGTCGAGTACAAAGTCCATAGTCTCATTCATAAATTCTCTAATCCTAATAGCATGCTATTTAACGCTCATTTACCATTAAAAACATCAAATGAAGACATAGAGCACACGAAATGATACAATGAAAGCATCAACAAAATAATATCACGATGAACAAGTTCAAAGAGTGAAGATTATCAACAAATATCATTATATTAGAGTACAAAGGCACTCTATTATCAACAAATATCTAAGGGACACTAAACACTCCTATCAACCCACTCATACAAAGGTATGATGCAGTTCTATCGACGTCGACGCTGCTCCTACGTGTGGCAAACCGGTCGTACTCTATTTCTACGTGGATTTCTTCGTGCTTGTACGTCCGGCTGAGTTTGTTGAGCTCGATGACTCGACTGAACTTCTTTCTCGTGTTGGCTCGATTGACCTCTACTACCAGTGCTATCAAAGATAGGGGGTTGAACCATTCCAACATACTGACTTCCTGTATGTGTTACGGTGAAAGGAACATGAGGTGGCATGCCTAATAAGGGTCTGAATGAGCCATCTCCACTATATGGAATATTGTAGTTATAATATGGCGGAGTAAATGGACTTGGCATGTATTGAGGCAATGAACCATGCATTGAATGTGTAGGCATTCTATGGTCCATGTACGAAAATGATGGCCCAGGAGCATATGGATCAAAATGATATGGATGAACACTCATGCTCGGTGTCCTAGGCAAAAACATATGAGCATCCGATTGCGTTGGGGCCGGCAAAGGAGAGTACCCATAAGAAGAAGGGCGGGTTAGAGGTGGCGAAGGAGAACGTCTCGCTCTCACCAATAGTCTCGACGTTCTTGGTGTTGGACGAGTTGGAGGTGGTGGAGAAGAACGCCATCGCTCACCCCGTAGTCCGAGTCGTCGTTGTTTTTCTTCTCCTCCCTCTATCTGCCTAGGCTTTGATCCTCTTCTTGTTGTTCTTCCTCTTCTTCTTGAGATGCTTCGTCATCTATGTTCGGCTCAACTACATTGTCATCATTCCACAAAGTACTCCTTTGCCGTTCATCCTCATCTAAAATTCTGATGCCTTCATGTAGAGCAACCATGCCTTGTTCGACCCCGTCATCAGTGAACACTCGCTCCAATTGACGCGCAAATGTAGACTAATATACAAAAAAATGCAGTGTTTGGTTAACAATTTTAAATATGACTCATGACGATAACAACATTATAGTTTCAAAGTTACCGAGAATTCGCGCAGAGCCCCGTCATGTCCAATGTATCGCCTGATGATAGATCTGTACCACCTCATGTACTCTTCGTGATCATGTTCCCCTTCTTGTTGTATCGTGGCTATCGTATTACTACGATTTTCCCACAACTGTATATATCTTCTGTGATACACTGCCCAATTTTCTTGAGGGTGTCCTCTCAATTGGACGCGGTGCGGACGTGTGTCAAAATCACAGTGAGGTGGCACGACCTGTGTCAGCCCAAACTGTCTCATGACCCTTTCCGGTCTATGCCATTCAACTATATGGAAACAAATTAAAGGACACGTCAAACGCCAGCTCCCGTGACCTTGAGTACATAATTGTGGAAGTGACTCGATGACATCAGCGTATGGTTGTCACTCCACGGCATTCTCCCTCTGCGTGTCAAGTGCATCACGAAATGATGATATAACGTGTGTGGCAGTCCTAGTTACCGAAAATGCCACTATCCATCTGTATACAAAACAATAAATTTGTCGTAAATTAAAAAGACCCAATGAATTGTTAAAAATAACATGAGAAACATTTTTATTACCGATATCCCAAAGGAACGTCGTTGGGCATGTCTACTTCATCACACGTTCGAGGTTGACCTCTAGGAACAGGCTTGCGCCTTGGTGCTATAAATGGAAATCTATCCCAGGCCCATAGTTGTATAAGAATTGTCGCACCAGCGACCTCGTGCGCACCAGATCGAGATCCACGACACAACTCCCTGTATAAATATGCCAAACATGCACTTCCCCAACTATATTATCCAGCTGTTTGAAGGTCCTCGAGCAACGGAAGAAACATCAAATGAACATATTGATTCGACTTGTCAGCGAACACACAACCACCAATAAGTTGTAGAATGTATGAACGAACATAACGTCGAGCCATTTCCTCATTGCTTTGTCATCCTCTATAGGTGGCACATTGTCTTCGAGCCATGAAACACGAACTCTATTCCCGAGAAGGTGAAGTGGTTCAGTCTTGCACCAAGTAGTCTTTCACACACCGCGAGATAGTCGACATCTCGTGCTTCCAAATCCACGACACATACCATTAATTGGTAACCCGAGCTGAATCTCAACGTCTTGGAGTGTTATCGTACACTCGCCGCAACGCATGTGGAACGTATGTGTCTCTGGACGCCATCTCTCAATGAAAGCGGTGATCAAAGCCCAGTCAAGTCTAAAAAATCCTACGCGTGAAACACCATAAAAGCCACTAGATCGTAGGTAAGGGATCATTCGAGAATGGTAATTAATCCGTCGATCAACAACACCCAGTCTTCTTCGCACGCGCATTGTATCATGTACCTTACAATTAAAAAATATGTCGATATATATATATGTGCATTAAACGTTTTTGCATAAATATTATGCACATACATGTTAAATGTATATACCTGACCCCTCTAGACTTGCGATGACCTGTGTGTAGATTGGAGGCGTAGAAGAGAAGGATCAGATGGTCCTGGTTTCATGTGTACTCGCTACAACTGTGTGATTAGACAAATTGGTCGAGTAGTTTTAAAACTCACAACAAATCATTACTAAGAGTTATAACATTAACAAATACGTATCTATTACTTTACGTAACATAAGGTTATACTATATTAATATAAATGTTATGAAATTATCAACTAACACCGTTTACAAACAAAATACAAATCCTCTCATTGGTTTGGATTGGGGGGTTGGGGTTGAGATATGGATGGACAATTTTTTTTGTTATGTCCCTTTGCACGACAAAAGTTGCAACGGTTCCTCCTAGTAGGGACTCGACCACGATCTCTATTCGGACATGTTCTTCGTTTATGTCCTTCTTGATGACATATGCCACATCGCAAGGTCCTCGAAACATTAGGAAGATCCATCTCATTTTGCCTTCGTGTTTCCTTTGGTCTCCCTCGGCCACGTCTACAACTAGGATCTGGTAAAATCTTCGTCGCAAAAGTCGGCCAATACTTCTCATCAGGGATGGCTTTGAATTGGGAGGAGAAGCATCGTGCGTACACGTCCATCCTGTAGTATTGCTCAATAAATTGTGTATAATCAATTCGAATATGAGCACATGCAGCTAACACGTGTGAGCAAGGGAAACCAAACGATTACCATTTATTGCAAATTTGCAATACCGCTTCCTCAGGATAACAATCGTGTATTGTTGCCTTTATGCATACGATCGCCATGACGTCCAGTGAGCACCTCAAACTCACCAAATGTCGCGATTTATCAATTTCACGTAATGTCTCCTTGCGCAGTTGTTGATAATATGCAATTTTATCCATGGCATATCTCGTGTAATTGAGCCCGTGCGATATTGCTTCATCGATTTCCTCCTTGCGTCGGTTGGTGTATGTCACCAACCTGTAGTAAATCATTTGAACCATTGCTGTTATCGGCAAGAATCGTGCCCCTTTCAAAACACCTTTAAAACATTCTACAATGGTAAGATAATGTCGTGTCAGTAATATCAGCACAGTGAAAACACATATAGGATAACAAATATAACTACTATCGAAAACATACCAACCCCGTTAGAATTCATCCATCCGTACCGCAGGCCTCCATCATGCGATTGAGTCCAGAGTTCCTTGGGAATGGCATTCACATATTGAAGACACTGAGGACTTCCTGATGACAAATAAGCAAAATGCTCCATGCATGCATCAAATTTCCTCACTTGATGTTGACCAGCAGCTCGAGATAGGATATTCTTCAACGAATCATTTTTGAAATGCGTGTTAAAATTACTGGTCAAGTGTCGCAGGCAATAATGATGGTATCCTCTTGGTGGACAAAAACCATTTGCTGGTGTGTTAACAAATTTCTCGAGAATGCCAGAGTGACGGTCAGAAATAATACAAATACCATCTCTATCGGTCACGTGTTTGCGCAACATTCTCACATACCACCCCCACGAGTCGGTTGATTCGTTTTCCGTAACTGCAAATGCAACTGGAAGTAGATGTCCATTACCATCAACAGATAGGGCAATCATTAGCTTACCACCGTATTTTGCCATACAAGAATGTCGCGTCAATCAGTAGAAGAGGCCTACAATGTTTGAACCCTTCGATTGATGCTTCGAATGCGAAGAACACACGACGAAATTGAGGATGCTCTGTCCTGATCTCATCTGCAGCCCATTGTCTATGTGACCACTCAATCTTCGTCCCTGGGCTCTTATTATGTACACCGCCAACCATCTTGGTAACGTAGCATATGACGCGTCCCAATCTCCGAATGCATTTGCAATTGCTTTCCTTTTAGCATCCCACATTCGCTTGTAGGGAACTTCATGTGAGTATTTTAGCTTAATCATTTCTTTCAAGGCCTTGATAGCAATTGCCTGATCTATTTCGACAACGCTTTGTATCTCACGTGCAAGCATGTTGGCGTCGAGTTGGGCATGACTGCGTTCTATGCCGGGATTTATACAACTGTGCGACTCGTCTAACTGAGTGATCTCCCACAATTGTTTCTTCTTTCGCAAACAAGCACGGAGACGCCACATGCACCCAGCTTCCGGCGCACTTTTGCACTTCAATGCCCATAAGGTTGTAGTTGACTCCATAACAAGGTATTGACAAAAGTTGTTAACATGCCACAATTTTATGGCATGCTGCAAGTCTTTCTTATTGTCAAAGCACATTCCTCTTTCCAACTCAAAATTAGGCATGTCCCATCTAGTCGAATGATGAGAATGTTGGGTTGCAGTAGAATTAGCCACTTCCCAATCAATTTCATTATACACCGGCAATGGTTGGTAATCTTCTTCATCGCTTGCTTCTTCCATCCACTCCTCCTCGTCAATTGCAAATTGCTCATCATCTTGCAAGTTTTTCGCCCCTGAAGGTTCGTAGGTTGGGTCGTCTGTAACAACATTTATACTTTCCCAATTAACAGATGGCGCAGCATCCTCGAGGGGACATACGTCCTCGTCAATGTCGTTGTCGTGGTCCTCGTTACGGTCATCACTGGGGGCACTAATGTTATCATCAATCGAAGTAACAAATCTATCTTGCACAACATCACCTATAGGTGATTGCATATGTAATCTTTCCATCATTGATGCACGGCATGTCATGCCCACATTTTCTTCTACCACTTGTGAATGTACAGTAGAATTTTGATAAGGCTCGATTGGCTCGAAGGTTAAATAAATATCTACCTTCGCTGATAATGGTAGATTCGCCACTGTTGACCACATCAACTCGAAGTGGGTCTCGTCTTGCAACAACACGGGGATAAAATATTGTGAACCTGATGGATGAGTTATTACGTGACGATACGTCATCGTAATGAGAGTCTCAGTGGACGAAATACCAAACGCGTTATACACGTGATCCATCAACTCATGTTTACTCGTTCCAAACTTAATAATCGTGGTCATTGATGGGGGTCTGCTGTACTCGATACCTTGCGAAACCTTAACAATTTCTCCAAATGCATAAAATTGAAACGGGATGTTCCTACGTTCCATGACCTACATAATTTACCGCATTGATAATGTAAAAAAGATTACATATATATCAAGCGAAGAAATGATCAAAATGAGGATTTGAGGCACGATAGTTTTTACTAAATATATCGTCTATAATGTTATTATTCTTAATCAGTGGTTATCGAAGCTTCAAGTGGTAGATAGCGAGTTCGAATATGATCAATTGCGGTCACAGTTAGCAAGTTAGCTACTTCCTTGCATGGTCGTGGCCAGAGAAGAGGGAGAAGAATGGACGGACGTATTCAAAGATGAGTAGTGGCATGATTTTTTCATTGTACGATGGTTAACCGAATAATTGGAAATAACTATATCCGGACGGGCAGGGCCTATAGTCTACTGTCAGCACTAGAGAGCAGATTGAGGACACTTGTGAATGCGAGATTACGTATTTTGTTACTGATGTTCACTACAAGAAATTCAACTTTTAATTACAAAACTTTCAATCACGAATATAAAAAGTGTAAGTAAAAGTCCATATTTGCTTATGATTCTTAAGTTTGTAAAAATATTGATAAAATTGTAACTAAAAGTATTGTTTGTACTTATGACTCATGAGTTCTAAGCAAAAGCTAATAATTATTAAGTAAATATCGACCCAATTCGGCAATAGTTTTTAGTGAGTAATATAATTTCTTTTACTCACAAAAATATATTTATATAAACTACTTTTGTTCGCAAGTAAAAATACTAACTTTTGCTTATGAATCTTAGAGGAAAGTAATATGTATAGCTTTGTAAGTAAATATGTATTTTTACTTACAATATATATACTCAATAAAAGGGAAACTACCAAACTAGAAAAAAGAAGAAGAAGAAGAATAAAATTAATTAACAAATTAAGCTTTCACTAAAAAGGACGAAACAGTAATGTAATATTAAATTTTGAATTTTGTCTTTTGTACAAGTAAATCTAAAATAAATAAAAGATAGGCACAAAAAAATATCAAAAATAAGAAGATAGGCACAAAAAAGATAACGATCTTGCTACGTACTTGAACACGGACGTGGGAACACACACCCGGAACCCCCCACATCCTACCCCCCAATGCACACACGTTGTTTCAAAAGATAATAAGTTAAAAACCCAACAATTTCTCTCCCTATCTCTTAGCCTCACGGTCGTATCTCTCACGTTGACCTCACAACTAATTTCTGTTTCATCACGTCGCAAATCATCAAAGAGTTCATCTTGACATTGTCGCGCCTTGCACTTCATCTCGATTCTGCATCGTCTCTTAATTTCATGGGTTCATCCATGTCAATACATGCAATCTCTACAAAGGTTTTGATTTGCATTTCACCTACATTTGTTGATTAATCCTAATGCATTCTATACATTTCAACTTATTTTCTTCATATTAATTGGGTGCATGTAAGATGCATGAGCCTATTGCAAAGTCGTTACAAGCTTCAAACATCCAATGGCTTTTTTGAAGGTTGTATTCAATTTTTTTAATTTCTTTAATTTTTTTAATAAAGAAAATTATAAATGAATTTTAAACTGTCTAACTTTATTTTTTCTTCTCTTTCTAGTTGTTGGTTGAATGAGCTTTGGAACATTGTTTGGTTACCCAGCTAAATCTACTCTAGCTAGCTTTGGGCTCCCGAATAAGACAAAGTTTGTCAAATTGATGAAAAACTGATCAGAACAATATTCAAGAATAAATAACTGTATTTTATTTAAGTTTAACTGTATTTTATTTAAGTTCTCTAACTCATTAAATTTTTTATACCAAAACGAAACTCATTAAATTAACGTGAAAAAATAATGAAAGGCACAAAAATTAAACAAAATAATATTTAAATAAAAAATGTAGTTATATTAATGAATATTATTGAAAACGAATAGAAATTTTATTAATAGATATTATACACTTTTACTTATGATGGTGAGTTCGCAAGTCAAAAAGGATCTATTTACTTACAATTAAGTTTGTAAGTGTAAACTTTTACCGACGACTCTATTCTTACGATGTTTTTACCAACGACATTTTGTAAGTAAAAACTTTTACTTACAATTTTAACACTTTTACTTACAAATTAAATTTGTAAGTAAAAGATTTTTTCCTTCTTGTCGTTGTTGGAGATGGTGAGGCGACTAATAGTGTATACACCGGACACTACATTAATACTAACTTGTGATTGATATCTTGTCGCAATAATCAAACACTGATAATAAATAACACAGATAATATTTATCTTTGGGTCGATTTGCCACTCACTTGTAAAATGTGCCAAATAATTATCATGCATTTATCACTACACACAATAAACTACGACCACCACTACAAAAAAAATTAATTTTTCTATAGGGTTTAATATTTGTAATATTTTGTTAACTATGATGTTCACATTCTTTACTAACTATTTAAAAATAAAATATTTAAATTACACACACCATGCAATAAACACATTTTCTTTAAAAAATCTATTACACTATAAATATATTAAATAAATAAATAAATAAATTTTTGTTCTTACTATTTTTCTTCCGGTTTGTTCTTCAATTTAATATTCCTTTACCTACAAAAAAAAGATTAATATTCCCTGTGGAAAAAAAATAGTTATTTTATTGAAATGAAAACTAAACAACAACAAAATATTTATAAAAAGAATAATTAAAAATATCGGTTCTCCCCAACATAGAATCGTTTGCTAAATACATCAAAACAAACACTCTCTCACGCCCTCTCTCTCTCTCTCTAAGCCTAACATACTCAACCCAATCCCAAACCCAAACCCACACACTACTCTTTCTCTCGTTTGTTCACACTCTCTTCCCCTCTCTCTCACCCTCTTTCTCACTCTCTCTCTCTCTCTCTCTCTCTCTCTCTCTCTCTCTCTCGACACACTCTCACACTCTCCCCTCTCTCACTATCTCGACCTCTCTCTCTCTCTCTCTCACACCACCTCTCACTCTCTCACTCTCTCACTCTCTCTCTCTATCACATCCTCTCTCTCTCTCTCACTCTCTCTCACTATCTCGTCCTCTCTCTATCTCACAAACCACCTCTCAACCTCTCACTCTCTCTCACAAACTCTCCCCCTCTCTCTCTCACTCGCACTCTCACCCTCCTCTCTCTCTCTCTCTCACGCCACCTCTCACCCCCTCTCTCTCTCACTCTCTCACGGCACCTCACCCTCTCTCGCACACTCTCTACCTTTCTCTCTTTCTTTCTCGGCAAACTCTCACCCTACATGTCACTCCTTACGTCTCTCTCTCGCGACACCTCTAGCACCTCTCTCTCTCTCTCACACTCTCTCCCTCTCGGCTTTGTTCCCTCTCTCTCTCGGCTCACAAACTCAACCCAAACACACACACTTCCACTTACACGCCACCTTCGCCGCGCCGCCGTCGCCGTAGCCGTCACCGTCGCCGATCGCGGTTGCCTCTCTCGATCTCCCACACACTATTTCTCTCGATCTCCCTCACACTCTCTCTACACTTTCTTCCTCTCTAATTCTCACTGCTCCTCAGTTACTCTATCCCTCTCTTATCACGAAAACCTCACTGCCTCTCTCCCTCTCCCTATTTTAAATCTCCCCACCGTCCCCAACCAACATTCAACGCGCCATTGATGACCCTAGGTCGTCGATAGGGGTTGTAGGGGGCGGTGGTTGCTGAGATTCTCAGCAATGCGTTCACGCGTGGTGTACGCACCCGTGAACTCGTGTACCACGCATGCATGCGTGGTCGGTCTCGCATCCCACCCACGAATACATGCATACATGCATACATGCATGCGTGACCACGCATGCATGCATGCGTGGTCAGTTGGTCATGCATGCTTCCATGTGCATGCTGTGCATGCACTGCATGCACTGCATGCGTGGTGGCATCCCACGCATGCAGTGCATGCATGCGTGGTATCATATGGTGGAGCGTGGTATCCATATGGTGGAACGTGGGAGACGTGTGGCGTGAGGTGGCGCGATGTAGTGGTGAGGTGGCACACGAATGGCGCATTTCCGAAACGCACCATTCGTGATGCGTGGTGATGTGGATAGAATGGCGCCTCTTGTAGAGGCGCCATTTGTATGTGTGGTGCTGAGGTGGCAGAGTGGATAGAATGGCGCCTCTACAAGAGGCGCCATTTGTATGTGTGGTGCTGAGGTGGATAGAATGGCGCCTCTACAAGAGACGCCATTTGTATGTGTGTTTCCACGTCACCCCAATTTCGCATTTTGAAAACACGATATACATCAATTAAAGAATAAAAAAGTAAATCAATATAATTTACGAATTTAAAAAAAAAAACAACCGTACGGATGTAATTTTTTCCTCAGCTCACTACTTTCAAAGGTCTCAAACGTGTGAGATTTTGACAGGACGTAGTTCATATCCGATCGAAGGTAGCTTTTGTTTCTATGCTTTAAGCTATGCTAGTATGCTACGTAATTATAAAATTAATAGCTAAGCTTTCTTTGCTTCCACAATATGAGTTGTCCTCGTTCATTTTAATAAAGAGTTAATAAATTTAAAGGGTTAATTAAAAAAAAAATTAAAGGGTTAAAAGTGTAATACGGTATCGTGAAATTTAAAGGGTTAAAAGAGTACCATGGTATGGTGAAAGTTACTAAGATTAGTTGGAGATGTTGGGATAGTCCACATTGACTAGTCAGAATTAATACAATATTAAGGCTTATATATGTGGAGTGAACACTCTATATTTTTTTCGCATTTTAGAGTGAATCTCACTCTCACACTTATATGAATTAGTCATCACAATTTTTTTGAAGTAATACTATTTTTTGAGATTGAGAGTTTGAGCCTCGTATAAAGTTTAGACTAACAAGACTAGACGAAGAAGATAAGAACAAGAATAAGAAAGAGCAATAACTTGTCACTGAAGCTTTCTTTATTTCTCAGATTTTTTGATACAATGATTCAACTACAAGTATTTATACTTACAAGGATTAATACAAGATTAGTAAGATTAATTCTAACCAACTCAGCTAACACAACTGACTAAGATAACTAAATCAACTAACTCTGGTTAATGACTACCTGTTAGCCCCCCAATAGATTGACCCGAGTAGGCTGGGCTAGGTAGTGAGTAACCTAGCAATGATCGAGTCTTGGTGGACTCGGTTGGTTCCATGGAAGTCAGATGGTGCACCCTGGAGGGTTCACAGCATGGCGTGCGGAGGCTCGCGCATGCGGATGGGAAAATTAGATGAGGCAGCATGGACAAGGTCGCGCCTTGGCGAACCATAAGGGCGTTTCGGCACGAACCTTGGCGAGTCTAGGCGCGGAACATAAAGGCGCCTTGGCACGGACCTTGGCGCAAGCAAGGTCGTGCCTTGGTGGGTTAGTTTGGCGCAAACATGGCATTTCGTCACGGACCGTAGGCGCAAGCGCTGTGGAGTTTAGGCATGGGCCTTGGTGCAAACAAGGTCACGCCTTGACAGGATCCTTAGGCGCGAGCGGATGGCGCTTCGGTACGGACCTTGGCTCGAGCAAAGTTATGCCTTAACTTGGCTAAAGTTGACAAACCTTGACTGGGCGTTGACCCTGGTCAAAGTACGCTTGGTCTCAATTTGGGATGTTTCCTATTGGAGTTGGGGAAACGACTTAACATCTACTATAAGGGGAGGTGGGCTCTCTCCTAGAGGTGGCATGGGCAAGAGTAGCAAGGAGAACCCTCGAGCATGCCTTGGACACCATGCCAAGGAAAATACTCACGGACCCATGGTCCGGCCACCCCGGGCCGGTGGGACTCGACCGAGCCCCGACTTAGCACCCAACGTGCCTGGACACGGCTAGGCACCACGAGAAACAGTCCCTATCCCTTAGAGAAGCATGGATCACGTTCCTTGAAACGTAGGTGGACCAAGTCGAGGTAGTTCTTAGCAGTTGGGGAACTACCCTGGTCATGGCCACGCCACGACCAAGCCACATCCAGGCTTGTCCCGAATACATGGAGCATGTGCTAATTGACCCAATAGTGGAGGCGGTTATGGAACCAGATGGCAGCAAGGGAACAAGGCAGTTGGGCAACTGCCTTGACCACTAAGGGAGTGGTATTTTACTAGGCCTATGGATTAATGTAATCAGGACAGGTGTCTTAGTTGGTTATGTAACTACTTATTGGCTGGGCTATAAAGCCAAGGGCTCTAGGCTTGGGGAAGCATAGAGTTCCAGTGTTGTATTCCCATTGAGAGCTAGTGAAAACGTTTCTTTTGTGCCATTGCTAGTTGTTCATTTGAGTTGAGTATTGGTAGTGCTGAACTAAGGTGGCCCTTAGGCACCACGGGTTGAGTTGAGCAAGAAAAATTTCTTTAGAGTAAAACCCCCAATCAACGACCCTGTGACACTAACCATATATCTAACCATGGTCACTGTGTTGTAACTCTCTAACAATAGTGGTTAATTTCTTATTAAAAAAGTGAAAGCCATCTCAGCCACTGATACGGTCTTCTTCATTGAGCAAGCAAAAACCCATTTGGTGAGAATGTAAAGCAGCTAGAGGTCATGAGTTCAATTAATCTTAGTACCTACATTATATATTTTCTTGGTTTCTCCCATATTGTGGTGTGGTGTGGTGTGGTGTGGGGCGGGGTGGGGTGGGGTGGGGCGGGGTGGGGTGGGGCACTGGGGTGTCTAACTAACTTCCATAAAATTAGTCTAACATAGAAGGGATTGAAAAAGATTCATATAACCTTAGTTAAAAAAAAAACCCTGAACCAAAATATTGCTTTCTTCCTTAATTATCAAAAAAAAAAAATTGTTTTCTTTTCTAATCCATTGGCATGTCATACCTATATAATTTGATAAGCAGAGTTTCAATTTATTAATTGTTTTCGTCGCGTCAATTATATATATACTACCGTACGCAATTGAAAAAACAATCTTTAGTTTAACGAAAGGGGCAACAAGGCTCTCAGGAAGAGAAGATTGTAGTTGGGGGCGGATTATGGATGTATTTTTGTTTTTTCACTTTTGTAATTTCAGTCGTACAGTCACGGGTCCAACCTAATTAGATCGGTGAGAGTTCGGTACCATACGGGGACAAATATGCATCAACGACTTGCCTCGTTATGGGGAATAAAGGTATTATAAGGGACGGCGTGTTTTTCCTCTATTACATTAATAAAGGTTTTTTTGACTTTATTTTAGAGAAACATATTGTTTCTCACTTTGTAAAAATTATTTTGATTATATAAAATAAAGTCTAGTTCCTTAAAAAAAAAAAAAAAAAAAAAAAAACAAAACAAAACAAAACAATCTTTAGTTTACCTACAATTTATTTGATAAAGAAAAAAGTTTGTTTAGGCCTAACCTTTTCTCTTGAAACACTAAGCCTTTTCTGTTCATAGAGCTAAAATTAAAACTAAAAACACATTAATTGATATATTCCTCACAAAAGTAATCGAGACAATTATATTTGAACGCACTTTAGCTCAAAATTCTCGTTTATAAACCCCAAAGCACAGTTTCAAAGAAAGCAGGGCAAATGAACTTTAGTGCTGCTCGGTATGATCACCAGCTTATATAAAAGCAAGAGCATAACACGATGTACATTTTTATTTTCGAGTTTTTTATTTTATTTTTTAAAAACCACTCAACTAATTTTATTTCTATTCATTAGAATACATCAGTGAGAAATGGTGGTACATAACACCACTCATTTTGGTCAGACAAAGAACTAGCCTCCCTCGCCAAAGTGTGAGCTGTTAAGTTCACTGATTTATTGACAAAAGTAATACAATAGGACCTCGAGTCTATTAATAATTACTTACAATCACCAATAATAGTCCCGAAGGAGGAGTTATCTCTGGTTTAATTAGTAAGAGTTTGAACTACCACCATCGCATTCACTACTCCTTTTCGTTTCAACCAACTCAACGCTTCGCGAACCCCTATCGCCTCTGCTATTTTGGCTCAACCACACTCTCCCTCGTATCCCCCCATAGCTTCCACAAAACATTCCTCCCCATCTCTAACTACTATCCCGTAAGAGCTTACTGCTTTTGCCTCGAACATTGCGGCATCAATGCTACTTTAACTCTTCCCCTTGCCGACCGTTGCCATCTTTCATCACCCTCCCTGTGTCGTCCTTTTGGTGGGTTGGAGTCCCCAATCAAGCTTGCTTCCACGTTGCCAAAAGAGATTTAGCATATATTACTAGTTGGCGTGGGGATTGTCCACCATTCTTCCACACAACAACGTTTCGATTGTTCCATATACTACATAGTAGGACCGCAACAACCTCCACTATTTTTGAGTTAATGTATATATATACACTAGTTGACAAACGTGCTTCGCACAAACGAATTCGTTAGCTGCGCTAGCAGGAATTAATTCAAGTATGAGAATATGCTTTTATTGTTCAAAAAAAAATTATGAGTTTTTAAAGGAATATAAGACAATTAAGTTCTAATATAAGAAGGTTTCAAAAAAAAGTTCTAATATAAGAAACAAAACAATATATAAATACGAAGAATAAAAGTGGTTTATCAATCTAACAAAATATTTTTTACCAGTAATTGCGATAAAAAATATTAAAAAGAAAAAAGTACTTGAATATGACACAATATAAAGAAGTAATGAGAGACCTTTTTTTTTGGATATATGAAAGTTGATAGCTAGACTTTGTTATCTATAAATAGGAATGTATCTCACTTGAAAAATCGTAATTGTTAAAAAGTTAAAAAAATAAAGGATAGAAAGATATATCAATATATATGAAATTGATTTAAAAAGGGTAAAATTTTCAAATTGAGTGAAAGATGAAAAAAATATGGATTTGTAACTTGTAAGAGATCGATTTTCTAAAAGGGTAAAATTGTAAGATTAAGTGACGGATGAAATACTGAACATTCTTGCTTATAATATTATTTATATATCACAAAATTAAAAAGGACAAGACAATAATTTTACTTACCACTCAAGAATTGGCAATGTGCTCCTTTATATAGTTGATAGATATTCAATTTTGACACATATACGGCTAATACATGTTGATTTTTGGACATTGTTAGAGTAACATTTTCCACACCCGAAAATCAACACGGACTGTACGTTTCCATTTGATGAACATCTTGAGGCGCATCTCACGGCGTCCACTAGTCGGTGTTGATTTGCGGGTGTGTAGAGCGAGTTAGTCAAATATTTTTTTTTTTATTTTTGACGACCAACGTCGTCGTGACTCGTGAGTTTCCCGGGTGTTTCAAGGTCCAAGTGTGGAAATTACATTCGGAACTTTTGCTTTCGTTTCAACTAATTTGCACATGAAGGCGAAATGTCAAATATGCACCTAGTCACCTAATACGCTACTATTTTATACTACCTGTAGTGTCCTAATGAGTGTCTACATCATTTAGGTAAAAGATAAGGACAAAAGAGGGATATACATAGGCAAATCCAAATTATTACATATCAATATCACCAAATCTTGTTAAAAAAAAAAACTATATCTATAAACCTATCCAATAAATTCACTTCTTATTCTTAGTATCAACTTCTAATCTTCTTTTCCGTTGTGCGTCAAATCTTAAAATTTTGCATTCTATATTTATGGTTCTAGTTTGTATACTAGAATAGCAGTTTAAGATTTATTTAATAATGATAGTACTACAGACGAAGATTTTGGTTTTTTTTAGGAAGGCATAATCTGCGATGCACTAGGACGTTAGGGGCATGGTTTTTCTTACTAGATTAATATTATTGGAGGGTAATTTGTGTCGTGATATAATAACGCGACATAAACACATCAAGGAGTTGATTAAAACAGGGTCTTCCTACCAAGAATAAAAAAAAAACAGGGTCGGTCTCAAGCTTTCAATTAGTCCAACCCAGTTTTCTTCAGAAATCCACGCTGTTGACAAGACAATCGAATGCAAAACCAAGACAGAGAGTCCAAGTTGAAACATCGGTATTTCTTCAAATTTACTTCACCCAATCTTCGCCTCTCAAAAAATTATAGGGATTTAAAAATAAAAGAAAGTATTATGTTTCGCCCAAAAAAGAAAGAAAGTGAGTTTTAAGAGAAAAAAAGAAAAGGAAGGAGTGGCAAGAATTGGGCCCTAAAAAACCCTTTTGCAAAGAAGAATATGTTTCCCTCAAAGAAAAAAGAAATGTAGGCATCCTCCAAACTCATTTTATGACAATCTTGAACACTAATTCAATTTTTCTTTTGAAAGTCTCTTTAAATATTAAATCATACACACATGACCACTTTTATGTAATTTTAAAAATTAATACTAAAGTCTAAACAACTATTGTAAATTACAAATTATGGTATAATGTTATTGCGAATAACTCGCGTACCTAAACATTTAACGCAAAAAATATTAATTATGTACAAAAATTAATCAAATATAATTTGTAATCGTAGTTATTAAATTTTAGTTATTTAATAATCTCTTAATTTGATCTAAAATTTTATTTTTAAATTCAGACCGAGTCTAAGTTTACATAGGTTTGATTAAATTCGGCGAAGAGTTTTTTGTCCGGACAATCATGATCAATCATGATCAAACATGATGGACGGTGGATGTTCACTGGTGGGGGCCATCCTGTCTTAAAAGCACTTCCCCCCATGTATTTATACAACAACTAAGCCCACACATTATCCCTCTTAAAACGTATAAAAATTAACGTAATCAAAATCCCCAATCGAAGAAGCTTTACGTTCTTTCTCTTCTCCTCTCTCTCTCTCTGAGCTTCAATCGAAGATTCAGACACGCAAACGCGCCGATCATTTTTTATGATCATCATCATTGCCATCATCGTCGTCTCTCGTGAAATCGCGCCGAAATCTTTGTGGGGTTTTGTTGGTTTTGTCTGATCTTCACAGTTTCTTGGGTTGAGGAGGAGGAGAGGATTTGGTCTGAAGAAATGTGGGTGTTTCGCGTCGCCGGAGCGCTGATCTTTGTGCTTTGTTTGGTTCTTTCACCGGCGGCGAGGGCCTCCGGCGGGCTCCCGGTGACTCTAACTCTAGAGCGGTCGATTCCCTTGAATAGGAAAACTGGGTTGGACGAATTGAAGGCTTGGGATCGCGCCCGCCATGGCCGGATTCTTCAGAACTATGGGAGCGGTGGCGGCGGTGGCGGCGGTGGCGGTGGCGGCGTCGTCGACTTCCCTGTCGACGGCTCAGCTGATCCCTTCGCGGTTGGGTAATAATTTCTCTCTTTCAATTAGAATTTATTGTTGTTCAATTTCGTTCCTTTTTGTGTCTGTTCTCGTTTAGGGCTTCAAATTATTAGTGGGTCTGTTTGGTTTTGTGAAATTAAGTGATAATTTGTTGATTCTTGAATGTTAGGCTTTCAATTATTGGATTGTGTTATGGAATTGTGTTCTATTGATCAATTTGGGTGGATTTGATTGATGGGTTTTCAGCTGTTAATTCACCTTTGTAGGCTATACTTTACGAGAGTGAAATTGGGGTCTCCTCCAAAGGAGTTCTATGTACAGATTGATAGCGGTAGCGATATATTGTGGGTCAATTGTGATTCTTGCAATGGCTGCCCGACGTCGAGCGGACTTGGTGTAATTGTTCTATCCGTTACATTTACATGTATATTCGTTTCATTGTGGGTGCAATGTTGATTGAGAAGTGTACTTATGTTTTGTGTGCAGATTCCCCTACAATTTTTCAACCCGGGAACCTCCCCTTCAGCGAAGACGATCTATTGTTCTGACCAGGTGTGCGCGGCGGCTATTCAAACTGCCGAGGCTAGTTGCACTTCTCAAGATTCCCAATGCACTTACCAATTCCAGTATGGAGATGGTAGTGGAACATCTGGGTATTTTGTATCGGACGTGTTTTATTTTGATACTGTTTTGGGGGAGTCAGTGACGGCAAATTCTTCTGCTCCTCTTATTTTTGGGTTGGTTCTTATGGCTTGCTGAAAGATATGATAATTTGCTTATTTTTTGTTGAATAGTACTCAAAGAGATTTGGTGTTTGGAACAGGTGTAGCAACTATCAATCCGGTGACTTGACGAAGCCAGATAGAGCTGTTGACGGGATCTTAGGATTGGGTCAACATCAGCTCTCCCTCGTCTCTCAGTTGGCCATGAAAGGAATTGCACCAAGAGTATTTTCTCATTGTTTGAAAGGGAGGGATAACGGAGGCGGCATATTAGTTCTAGGCGAGATTGTAGAGCCGGGCATCGTTTATAGTCCACTTGTCCCTGGACAGTAAGATTGTTTCCCTCTTTTTACTTACGTACAAAACTATTACTATTTTGTTTCACTTCCTAATCTACATTCTTTTTTACTCAAAATTATAGGTATTCATTATTTGCATGATTTATTGGTTAATTTCTATATACGTTTGTTGGTATTACAAAGAGTTAGATGGCCCTCTAGATGAATGAATTTGTTTTTATTTTGTTCCGTTATCTGCAGTGGACTGAGTTCATTTAATTAGTTCATTTTTCTGTGCCTTGGGAAATCTCAGACATATTGCTAGTCTGCTAGATAGTATTAAACGTAGGATCAAATTGATTTTTTTTTTTCTCACCTCCAAGGCAGTGCTGCATTCATTAAATGAGGACTTTGATAGAGGCTGAAGAATTATCTGGATAGACCAATAAGTTTTTGACAGAAGTATATTGTGGATTTGTCACATATGCATAAGACCGAGGTTCATTTTTTATATAGAAAAAAATGTGCTTGAGTCAATATATTTGTGAAGACAAAGTGCATTTTGCTTTGGTACCAAAAAAAAAGTGTCCATTTTGCTTGAAATAGAAAATTACTGGACATGAAACTCTCTTTTAAATTCCAAGAGCTCTACTAGTTATCTGGGTTTGGTGTAAACATGGGAATTTATTGATTAGTATTTTACTATATATTAATAGTCATTGGCAGCTACATGGCTAAATATATCTTTGGGGAATACATGATTTAAGCATGTGCCTTCTGGACAGCAATGAGCTTCTTTGATGTCATAAAACTTTTCTTGAGGCACTTGGGGTGTTTTTGCCACTAGTGACTAATTACTCTTTGTCACTTTGGTTTGACATTTGATTAATTATTCTTGTTTTTGCTTGACCTGATATATTTTTAATGAATACCCCATTTTAGAAAGGTTTTCTGCTCTTGGCATTTGGAATTACTTGCATATTCAGTGACTTTGGTTCGACAGATTTTTTTTTAAGATACTTTTTAACTGATGGAAAGCAGATTTCAAGGAAAAAAAAAAAAAACTGATGGAAAGCAATACTGTCTCAATCACTTGTTATTCTAGCATAATAATGCTTTGCTTATCCCTCTTACTTTCTAAAGCATGTCAAGTAACCTTTATCACAACTGTCAATTGCCTAACAAATTTCTAAATTTGGACTTCGTAATTTTTAAGTATTATAGTTATATGAAATATTTTTTAGTCTCCAGAAATTCATGAGATGTTGAGATAGTCATATTTTGTTTGCAGTTTATGATATCTTTCTGATTCCAAATTTTCAGGCCTCATTATAATTTGAATCTGCAAAGCATTGTTGTCAATGGGCAGATACTACCCATTGATCCAACAGTCTTTGCGACTTCAAGGAACCGAGGAACGATAGTTGATTCTGGAACGACATTGGCTTACCTTGCAGAAGAAGCATATGGCCCTTTTGTTAATGCTGTAAGGAACTCCCAATACTCTCAAAAATAGCTTCCACTACATTGTGTCTTTGTTTAGATTTCTTTACAAAATTATGTTAGATGATATTATCACAAGGCTTTTACATTAACTTTCCCTCAGTAATAAAATTAGGCGATCGTGATTCTAGTAAAGAGCAATTATGTATACTTTTTCTTTTGTGACTTCTATTTAAGAAGTTGGGAGTCTGAGCTAAATTATAGCTATCATGTAAGTTAAGAACTGCTTTTTGGCCTACAAAGAAGTAGGGGAAAATGCCAATTCCATTCATTGAAATCTAAATATGGATGGACTAATGTTTCCCTTATTACAGAAAACAGGCCGCTGTTGTTGTTAGTGGAAACTTTTCTGATATATATCATCCACGAGGCTCGTTATTTTCATATTTCCTAGTTCAGTGAAAGACATCAGCTTGTTTGGAATAAATGTGACATTTCAAAGAAGAGTTTCTTACTCTGCTCTCTTATCAGAGGCTTAATGCAATTTGGTTTTCAAAATAAAAGATAAGTTAGACTTTAGGTACCTAACTTTCAGCGCAACATTCGTATGAGCCTTTATTTATTTATTGTTATTGGAAGCAGTTTATTACTTATTAGCCGACCCCAACTATTTCAGGATTGAGGGTTTGTTGTTGTTGTTGTTGTTTTTTCGGTGATGTTGTTCTTCTTGTTGTTATAAATAATCAAGCCTTTACTTGCTCTCTAAATTTATTTTCATCTAAAACCTGTAATTGTTTCGGTGGAATTTAGTGATTTTAATATATAGACCTTAGTCCTTACTACCTCTTTTTTTTTTTTTTTCGAGGAAACACTATTCTTGTTTAGAAGAACTTAAATCTGCTAAGTTTTGACAAACATGCAACATTTAATCTAGCAACTACTGTGACTGCTTTTATTTGGGTTTGGTTCTTTGTAAGTTTGCTGATACCATTTTTTTATTCTTTCTATTTCTACCTATGCAGCTTACTGCTTCAGTTTCCCCGTCTGTCCGATCGTTCACTTCAAAAGGAAATCAATGTTTCCTCATCACTAGCAGGTCTAATCTTTGAAGCCATTCCCATGTTGTTGATATTAGCTTTTAGTTTGAAGGAATTTTTAAATTAACCCTGTTTGCTCTTGTATTCAGTGTTGGCGAGTTGTTTCCGCCTGTTAGCTTAAACTTTGAGGGTGGTGCATCCTTGGTTCTAAGGCCAGAAGACTACCTCTTATCAGGGGGATATGTGGTGAGTTATCTGTTGAGGCTATTTAATTCTTCATCTCCCCATGTCTTAAAGAGTTGATTGCAGTTTATAGTCAAGAATTTCATGTGGAGTAGAATACTTGAGCCTTGGCTGACCTGGGTGTTTTCTATTTTCAAGGAGGGTGCTGCAATTTGGTGCATTGGCTTTCAGAAAGTTGATGGTCAAGGAATCACAATCTTAGGAGGTCGGGCATTAAACCGAACTTCCTTGTCTGTATTAGTCTTAGCACATTATTAAGAAGGATGCTAGCTTTGAACTCTGAAGGTTTTTAGTTTTTGGCTTTTAAGTACTAAATGCTAGTCCCTAGTTTATTCATGAATTATGCTTTTCTTTTTTCACTTGCATAATATTCCCTTCACTTGTGCATAAATTAGGATCAGTTGATACATCTAATATGTAAGGTAATTTATGATGGCTATTATGAATCTTGTTGAAGTTGCAATGAGATAATTAGTAGGTTTGTCTTCCCAAATGGTTTTTGAGCAATTCTAAGTCAACTGTTCCATTGGCAGGTGCAATTCATTAATTATTCAATTTTATTTTATTTTTATTAAATTATTCAATTTATTACTACGCTGTTTTCTGGTGCAAAAAAATTCTCTCTTGGTAAGTGGCTGATAAATTTGTAATTTACATCTTTTCTAAAGGAACATTGTTTGTCATTTGTTCTACAGATCTTGTTCTAAAGGATAAGATCTTTGTTTATGATCTTACTCGCCAACGCCTTGGATGGGCTAACTATGATTGTAAGTTCAAATCTTCTCAGCTGTTGTTTGTCACTTAACCATATGAATTACAAGCTCCAAATCTCACTTGTCCTCGTATGCATACATCCAGGTTCGCTATCTGTCAATGTATCATTAGCTTCCGGCAAAGATGAATTCATCAATGCCGGGCAGCTGAGCGTTAGCAGTTCACAACTAGCTTCACTCAACCAGCTAATTGTGGTCGGCACTGCTGTTCTCGCTGCTCACTTACTCCTGCTAGGTGGGTTTCCTGTTCGGTGGGTTCATTTTCTTGTAGTTTCTTATACCACTTGTTAGGATTTTGATTCTTTACACTGTAAATCCCCTCGCTTGACTCCATTGTAACAGTCAGCGGGGGCATGCCATATTATTTATACTCAAAGCCTTGTAGATTTTTTTTCCTTGTGCAAATATGATTTGAGGTTCGTGAACAGCTACGATTCAACTTCTGTAACTTCTTCTAATCACTGTATTTCTTCTAACAAAATGAGTTTTTCTGTTGATGCTTTAGATCTGAGTCCTCATCAATGGTCACGCAGTGGCCTCTATCAAGACAATTATTGTGTAAAGTCATGCATTTGTCTTTAGCATATTGTGTAACCAAGCACTTGAAATATAAACAGAGCTGAAGAGTGGTATAGATTTCTAAACTTTATAAGAGGTTTTGTTTGCTCCTCTCCTTTCATATCGATTGCAATTTGTTTTTCTTGAACAAGTACTTGCCTCGGGATACGCATGTGGCAACGGTTTCTTTCAAGGTGCTAATATGACTAAGACCATTTGACAAATGGTGATGCACATCTTGAGATGTGTGTCTCATTCATATAATGGTTATATGGAATTCATACTTGCATAAAAATGAAACTGCAGCAATCACTTTAGCATCGTTTTCAGATTTAGATGAAACTTAGCTAGTAAGCAAATCAAAAAATGATAAAAGGAGAAGTTGCAAGTAATATGAAAAGAAATACACTTGGAGAGAAAAGGTGCGCCAAACAACTTCTGAAAAGGTACGTACCAAGAATTCTATCTCAAGCTTCATCTTTGCATTTTCCATTTTGACTTGGGCATTGGAGTGCTTTCCGGCCAAAACTCTGGGTATGTTTTGTAGTACTAGCTTGAGAGACTTCTAAAGAATGCCTATATCCGTTCGGTTCCTTGCTCCAGTTTATCGTGCAAAATTTTCTTAATTTAAACCTTGCATCGGAAGGACCATATGGAGTATGGATGGATCATGTAATACACATACAAGTGAACTTCACTAAATTAAGTTAAGATATATTAAACAAAACTCTTCTAAATTTGCCAAAAATTTGGAACCGCGTCACTGTATCCTAGCAGCATCAGTCGGAATTGTGTCATTGTGTCCCGTTGAAAATTTGGAAGCACTTTTTT
Organism: Stephania japonica; assembly: GCA_039657345.1. Lineage (NCBI taxonomy): Eukaryota > Viridiplantae > Streptophyta > Magnoliopsida > Ranunculales > Menispermaceae > Stephania > Stephania japonica. The sequence goes on along the minus strand of CM077560.1, from coordinate 41,457,243 downwards.
GTTTGTCAAATGAAGCACTTTTCATTTCAATAGCCAAAAGTCGCACTGTTAAGTAAATTTGTTCATATCATGTATAATATTGTTGTCTCTATATTCTTCATTTATAGTTTCTATTTGATCTACATCAACCATAGAGAATCTAGATGCACCTCTCTCAAAGTTCAAGCTAATTAATTTTTATTAAAAAATATTTGAGGTAAAAAACCAAAAGACAGGACATCACGTGCTTATTTTTATAATTTCCTACTAATAAAATTATGTTGGTTGTGTCATTGGTCAAGTTGGCAATGGTTGCACTATGATTTCTTGGTATTTTTTGTCAAGCTATTGTAGCATTCTATATATTGTATATCTGAGAATTTCGGGTATAGGCGCACCTACAAAATTTGAGATGCTTGTTGACCATTAATTAATGCAGTTAGACAAAGCTTCTCTGGTGAGATGGTAGAGGATTCATTTACCAAAAGACAATGTTTCGGGATGTCGTGAGTTCGACTCCTACTTTAATAAAAAAAAATGCAATTATCTTTTTTCCCACCTCTATATTAGAAATGGTACGTACTCAATAAATGATATCAATGAGACACTCTTGAATAACTAGTGAATATCAACCTCTACAAAAATATTAATTATCTGATTTTTAAATAAAACATACATAAAATAAATAAATTCAAACACTTTTATCAATGAAAAACATTTACTTGGGATAAAAAAGCATATACTTGGTAGTTAATGTGTCAATTTTTTTGAAACAAAGTGTCATTTTTTTGTTTTTGATTTTGGTTTAAACTACTCGATATTCGGACTATCCGACTACTCCAAGTTCGCCTCGGTTCGCACACCATATAAGTAAAGGGAGCTCTCAATGTTGGTGTTTCTGTTACCAAAACTCGAACTCAAGTCACTAAATTAAGAGACAACAACCTACTTTCAGTTGTGCCATCCAACCGTTAAGTAACAAAGTGTCATTTATGGATAATATAAGAGTCACACTAAGGCCACCCCGCTATTTTTAATTAAAGCTGATTTTATGACCAATTGACAAAAATGCCCTCATCCAACCTAACAATTCACATGCCCATTCAAATGCCCTCTCAGGGCACCCCATTTTTGAAAACTCGATTTTTTACGAAGTCAAGTCGATTCGTCGCTGACCGAACATCGCATTTGTCAATCAAAGAGTGCACACTAGCCCTTGTCAATTGCGTTTGTCGATCCGTCGCCGTCCGGAGATTCAATAAGTTTTAAGTGTTTTTAGAGTCTAATGATTGAAAAAAATGAGTGAGAGGCGGACGTCGCACATGACAAGCTAGTTTTTATGGTTTTTGTGGAGGTTTTTTTTTTTTTTTTTTTTTTTTTTTTTTTTTTTTTCGGTGAACCATGGACGCGAATTTATCGGTGGCACATGACCGAGACATGTTGTAGTGTCTCGGTATCCTATAATCGATAACTAACAAAAGGTGTCAGTTATTACCAACCGATTTTAATCTCAAATGTAGTTTTTTATTACACTTCGGTTGGAAGCAACCGAGACCAAGACATTAAACTATGTCTCGGTGATGCACAACCACGTGGTCTAAGGGTCTTTCTCACTTAGGTGTCGGTTGATATAAACCGACGCTTACACAATGGTATCGGCAATGAACGTCTAAGACCAAAAGACCGATCACAACCCTGTGTGATCGAACACTACGAGATTGAAGTTAAACACATCATTCGACCATAAAAACAACAAATTTACCTTAAACAAGCAAGAAAGTGAGGAGATTTGGTATATTGAGGCCTTGATGTCGTGATGAAAGGGAGAAAAAAAGGGTTTCATTCGATTTGGTGGTGGAGTGTTTGAATGTGACGGCCCCAGCAACCACAAATTGGGCCCCGCCCGGCCTAAACCTACGTGGACCCCCTAGCTCGTCTCCAACGAGTCAACGCAGGTCTAGTCAGCCTTAACTTATCAATTACTCGTTACATTATTCACTCACTCACCCTGGATCACTCTTTTTGATTCACCTTAACTCTATCTAATCTTTTATCCTCAATTATAGTTAGGTGTGCGGCGGAATTGTTTTTTTAATACCAACTTACAACAGTTTACAACTCATTCAACCTAGATGTGGAAAATCATGTCCAAAACAACATCACGGGTATATAATACTTGATCAACCGAAAGCCCAAAGTAATCATATACATGTATCGACAATCGGAGTTCAACTTTCCAAAGTCCCAAAATATCAAAACAAATGGATACATAGCCAAAATATACAACAAAAGACAAAATACCTACAAAGTGAGAGCAAAGCTAACGGCTCGAGCGTGCCTCGAGAGGATATCGCCAAGCATCGGCGCCTTGCCCTTACTGTCATGGATCTGCACCCACCGTCATAAAAAGGACGGTGAGTACAAAATATAACGATGAAACAAACAACAATAGATATCTCAACATAATTTACTTGAATTTTCAATAATCATAAGTCTATAAATCATGCAATGTATAACAAGAAACGAAATAGATAGCAAGTCGCATGATAAATAGATTCAACAAGTACAAACAACGAAAAATCAAGTGACCGAGAAACAAATGGATAGGAGAATAGATAGTCCCAATCAAACCGCGGGTCTCAAGACCTCATCGCTTGCGATCGACACGATAGGCCCAAAACGCCTCTCCTGCTCAATCCACCCCGTACGAACCAAATGGGCCGAAGGTCGCCTCCATGAACGCACACTCTGTTAGGAAAAGCCACGACAAAGCCGGCAAATTCCTAACACACTACCGAAAGAAAGCCACGATCACAAGCCGGATGCTAAATCATTTCGATAGGCTCCAACGAGAAGCCACGATCTATGCTTGCATTTCGCTAAACTCGTTGAGACTTCTCATCACAGTCGGACTACCTAAACCCTAAGTCACCTGAACTAGAAAGGAATACAAAGGGCTTGCATTTCAAGAGTAATTAATCAATAAATAGAAAAGCAATTATGTTGATTCTATTGTTGCCTTTACTCACCTCAAATCCCGCTAAAAACGCCCTCGCGTAGCTCCACACGTTTCCCAATTAGTTACCAACACTTCGCTCGTCACCTGACAATTATTTCGACCAATTTCCGTTAATTTTTCCCTAATTATTCCAAGTATTCTTCAATTTTTTTTCAAGTTTAACTCATTTTCTACAATTTTCTAAATTATTATTCCTTTGCTCAATTTGGGTCGCTTATCCTGTATTGGGTTCCATTTAAACCCATTAGGATACCCGAGCGAAACCTCATAATTTTCATACAATTTAGAAAAATATTTTTCAATATTTTTCTGGCTATTTTTAATAATTTCACGCTTTACGAGACAAAACCACGACAAAAGTCTCGTCGCGAATCTCAAATTCTTTATTTTTCATAAAAATTTCCAAATTTCTATTTATTTGGTTGAAATATAATTTTTCAGAATTTTTTCCTATTTTTTCTGAATTTTCCAGATTTTTTCAATATTTATTTCAAAAAAAATAAAAATAAAACATATTTAATTTATTTATTTATTATAAATAAATAAATTATTATTTTAATAATGGTGGGTCCCCGGGTCGGGTCCGACCCGGTCCACCCCAACTGGGTCAGACCCCGGCCGACCCACCCGGGTCGGGCCCGGTCCGGCCCAGCCAGGTAGGGCCCGGGTCACCACGACCCGGCCCACCCCATCTTCTTCTTCTTCACAGAGACGAACTGGAATTTCCAGTTCGTCTCTGCTTCAAATTTTTTTTTTTTTTTTTTTCTTTTATCTTTTCTCTTTTCTTTTCTCTTTCTTTTTCAACAATAAACAACAACAACAACAACAACAACAACAATCATCAACAACAACATCAACACCCACCAATTAAAAATTCAATTTCTCTCAAAATTAACAACTCAACACCCCAACAACACAACGTAACGACAATCACAACTCACCTTCACCAACTCGATCTCCTCTTCGATCTAAACAATCTTCACACCTTCGATCAACCGATCTCCTCTTTGATTTCTTCTCTTCCTCCTTCGATTTTCAATTTTTTTTTTTTTTTTACAGTGAAATGTGAGAAAATGGTGGCGGTGGGATTTTGTTGATAATTTTGAGGTGAAATGACCATTTTGCCCTTATCCTTATCCTCTTTCTCTTCACAACCAAATGCCCCTCTTGGTCATTTTACATTTTACTTATATATACATTTATATATATTCTATATATATAAATATATATATATATATATATATATATATATATATATCATTGTATTTTTCATGCCTACAAATTTCGTTTTGCGCGCCAATGAGTTCACTCGGGCGTGCACATTACCATTTGACTCGCGCATCACTCGGCGCCCATAATTTATTATTTAATTCCATTAATTATTTTCATTTATAAATGTTAATATTTTTATTTCATTTTCGTCCCACGGACTCTCAAATACTCGTTTAACGCGTTATTTCGTACCGAGCTCGTTCAACGGTACCAACACACACTCACCACGTCCTCACATATTAGGGATATTGAATTTAAGGTTCGATAATAAATAAATAATACAAATCACCAAACAAACATAACATACCTCGTTGTCGACTCCCGAGGATCGAAATAAGTACACCACGGCTAGTAGGGCCCACAATACAACCCTGAAATGTCACGTGGTACGAGTTAGAATTTTAGGGTCGTTACATTGAACTTCAAACGAAAAGGTATTTTGGTAAAAGTACGGGAGTGCCTTAATCAGCAGGGTGCCTGAAGGGATTGTGGGGTGCTCTTAGCGCGGCTCTAATATAAAGATACATAAACTTACATTTGATACACCTATTTGAGACAATGATTGAAATTTTTTCGGTAAGCATTGAGATGCTTACACACACCCGCGACGACACAAAATCTAAAGGCTTTAAAGAACATTGCAGCAAATGTGTGTGGAAAGGACTCGAGTCACTCAATTCCCATAGTAAGGTCTCCATTTTGAGCCTTAGAGATAAAACAAATTATATTATGAGATAAATCTTTTATATGGGTCCGATAGTATCCGGACGTGGATTAGTTTGTACGTTAGATGCCACGTGGAAAACTCACAAAAAAAAAAAGTCACCTAATGTTTTTTTTTTCCTTATTTTTCCATCATCACCTAATGAATGGTTGCTAAAACAAGAAAAACTCCAAGCAAGATTTCTATGGAATTAACCAAAAAGGAAAATGAGATGAAACCGAAATAAAAGGCAAGGGTTGCGATGAAATTTTGGCATAGAAGTAGTGAGACTCATTCTCCAAACACACCATCCGCTTGGAAGCAGTCATTGCCATGTAATCCCCGTTCTCATTCCCACTAACTAAAATAAGTAAAATACTAAAATGATAACTACGAAGTCACACCAAGCTACATGAGCGGTCCATATGGCCTCGACCCATATATTACACATCAAGATTTATATGAATGTTGCATCTCGAGTGCACATGGACGGCTTGGACTTCCCTATTGTCATCGTTACATTTCCCCTCAAATAAAACTCTCGTTGTGTCCCGCGCCAAAACAACAAACAAACTCTCTTCACTCACTCACGCCCGCCCCCCGTCCCTCTCTCTCTCTCTCTCTCTCTCTCTCTCTCTCTCTCTCTCCATATCTCGCCAGATCTCTCCATCCAATCCACCATTCGAGCCCTAATCCAGAACCCATCTCCGAATCCCCTCTCTCCACACGGGTCTCGCTCCGTTTCGAGAATCGTCGACTCGTTTGCTCGATCGATCGAGTGGCTTGTTTGATCAACATTGGTTGTTTTTTGATTCGATAATGGCTTCAATGGCGATCCCGTTGAACCTTCAGACCCCCGTCTCGCTATACGTTGGGGATCTCCATCCAGACGTCACGGACAGTCGGTTGTTCCAGTTGTTCGAAGGGGTTCAGAACCTCACGTCGGTTCGCGTTTGTAGAGACACCATTTCTGGGCGCTCGCTCGGCTATGGCTATGTCAATTTCGTCTCTGACCTGGACGGTATGAAATATTGGCTTTACACATTCCTGTCATCAATTTGGATTCTGGGTATTGTTAAGTTTGTTTGTTTTTTTTTATCAAGGGTGGGTAATGTTGGTTCCTATCTGTTCTTATTGGTGATGGGCTTTGGATTTTGGGATTGTTGTTGTGAAATATGGAGTTGATTTTGCGTTTTGTTGTGTTGGGTTTCTCCTTATGTGGGTAATTTGTGTTGTGTGTATATGTTGTGATTTGGGTGATTCTGGTCTTTGTTGTGGTGCTATGTTGGTGGTTTTCGTCGCGGGTAATGTTGGATGGTTATTTGTTCAAACTGCATTGTTGTTTTGCATCTTGTTTATTATTATTATTATCATGGATCGATGGATATGTTGGATCAGGGAATGCTAGTTGTGGGAGTTTGGGTTTCTTTTCTGTTCTGTGTTTTGGGCCTCTCTATGTCTCTCTAGGGTACTGTGTGTAATGGGTCTCTTCTCTTGTGTAATTCATTTTGTAAAGAAAATGCTTGGGTGAGATAATTTTGACGCAGCCATTTGACGTGCAGTTGTTGGTGTGTTTTGGATTCACGTCGAAATTTTTGTGCATAAATCTCGATGCCCAATTTAAGGGACATCAACAACGTTGTGTTGAAAGTATGTCACCCAATCATATTCCATTTGGTAATTCATTGCCTTTAGTCGAGACTCTAGAGTAATATTGATCATATTTTCTTCAAATTATATTGTTGCTCTACAACTTGATTAGCATTACTGGGTTTGTTGGGTTTTAGATTTTTGAAGATCAATATCCATTAGTGGGGATAATATTTTATGGATTTTCATGCCTCATTTATTATTTTATTATTTACTTTCTTATGTGTTTTTTATTAGCTATTCGCGCAATGGAGAAAATGAATCACGCCAGTGTGAATGGGAAGGTGATCAGAATTATGTGGTCACACCGTGATTCTGAAAAACGAAAGAGTGGGGTTGGGAATCTCTTTGTCAAGGTACATTATTTATTTATTTATTTGCATTTGATGATCTTATATGTATATAGACATGCATTTTACTTAATTCTGTTTAATTTAATATACTGAATGTTTTTGTCTTTTTTTTTATGCATACTGAATGTTTTTGTTATTTTCCATGCTTTCTTCAGAACTTGAACAGTTCAATTGATAATGTAGCACTTCATGAGATGTTTTCGAAGTATGGAAAAATTTTGTCCTGTAAAGTTGCTATAACTCCTGATGGGAATAGCAAAGGATTTGGGTTTGTTCAATTTGAGTCCGAGGATTCTGCAAATGCTGCCATTAAAAATGTCAATGGCTCCAATGTTGGAGGCAAGCAAATGTATGGAATCTCATTTATTTTTTCTTCCTGATTTCTCCTGCTCTAAATATTCTGGAAATGCATCACATATCCTTTTTCTTTCAAGTTTCTTATTTTTTTTGTTAGATTTGAAAGTTAAATTTTCTAGTATTCTTGTATCTCAGGATACTTACCGTGTTGCATATATTTTGTGTAGATATGTAGGTAATTTTGTGAAAAAGGATGTTCGGGTTTTATCTAGCCCCGACGCCAAATATACCAATTTGTATATGAAGAACATCGACCTAGATCTGACTGAAGAATTCCTGAAAGAGAAGTTCTCTGAATTTGGTAAATTTAATAATCTTGTTATCTCGAAAGACAACAATGGGAATTCAAAGGGGTTTGGATTTGTGAATTTTGATAACCCTGATGATGCCAAAAGGGCAATGGAAGCAATGAATGGAACAAAGCTTGGTAAACTCCACTTCCTTGTTTAATCAAGTAAAGATTCTCTGTGTGTCTTTTGGACTCAACTCTATTTCTTTTTCTTCTTTTTCCCTTTGGATTTCTTGAGTAGGGTCAAAGGTCTTGTATGTAGCAAGGGCACAAAAGAAAGCAGAAAGAGAACAAATTTTGCGTCATCAGTTTGAGGAAAGGCGCAAGGAGCGAATTGAGAAACATAAGGTTGGCACTGATGTGGATTTTTTTTTCTCCCTAGTGAAATACTCTCTCTTAGAAATAATCCTACCTAGCTTCCACGGGTACTGTTAGTCCCTAATTTCCTAGCATATACGGGTCTCTAGGATTCTAATGAGCTTTGCCTTTGCAGTATGTTCTAAACTGTCTAATTAAAAATTAATGACCTTTTCAGCTGATCATGTATCATAGTATTTATGCAGTTTATTATACTTTATTTATGTAATCTGCTCTTCTATTTTTTCAGGGTTCAAATGTTTATGTAAAGAACATTGATGATGATGTTGATGATGATGAGATCCGTAAACACTTCAGTCAGTGTGGAACAATCACATCTCTTAAGTTGATGCGCGATGAAAAAGGAATTAGTAAAGGGTTTGGTTTTGTGTGCTTCTCTACCCCCGAAGAAGCCATCAAAGCAGTGGGCACCCTGCATGGTAATATATCAAAGCACAGATTCTGATATATATTAGATACCCTTTTACCATTGATAAGAGTAAAACGGAGGAAGCAGGTTCACTTAAACTGCTCGTTGTGTGGGTATTATGCCATTACATGTCCATGATCAGTTGAATTAACTCTGGACATGTTACTGATGATATATTTAAATAGGGGGATTGAGACTTTGTTGTTGTTGTATTCTCGTAAGCTTTTTCACATATTTCTTTTTCTCTTGTTCTTTTTAGCTCTTACTGACACAACACCATTATGTAGGATTCATGTTTCATCGAAAACCTTTGTACGTGGCTATTGCCCAGAGAAAAGAGGAGAGACAAGCACAATTGCAGATGCAGTTTGCGCAGCGAATGGCAACATTAAGCGGACCCTCAAGTGCTGTCATCCCTGCTGGATATCCTCCTCTTTACTATACGCCTCATCCTGGTGCAGTCCCACAAATTCCTCCACGTCAAGGACTTATATATCATCCTTTAGGTATTAGTCCAGGGTGGAGAGGCAATGGGTTTGCCTCTGCGGCAAGGCCGCCATTCCAACCTATGGTGCATACAGCGGTACTATTTCTTCTGCTGCGTTTAATTTCTCTATTTTATGTTCAGCGAATGATGAAGTGAATTGCTTTGCCTTTGTTCTTCTTTTCACAGATTGCTAATGGTACTAGGCAGCACAGGCAAAATAGAGGGAGGATGAACGGGCATGTGCCTCCTCAAGGTGGTGTTCACTCTGTGCCCATTGCGCCACATCTGCAACAATCAGCTCAATCGTTGAATCTGCTTAAAGAGTCGGGAAATCAGCAGGTATTCTCCTATATGTGTTAATCTTTTTTTTTATTTAATGTTCTTTCAATTTTGGTGGAGTAGGACGTTGTTTCTTTGCGTGCTTACTTTATTTAGTCCTTTGAGGGGGTTATTTATTTCTCGAACTTTCTTATTTATATTCTCCATTTTTTCATGCACATAGGCGGGCATTGTTGACGGTCATTAAGCATCAGAGTCCCTTTACACTATTCAAATTGAAAGTCTTTTTCTTTTTACGCTACTCAAATTGGCGTAAGTTTGTTCATAATCTATGAAAGAGAATATCATTTAATAATTATTTGCCTTGCAGTGCTCTGGACCTGCAAAGAACACGCCAAATGGGCGGCCCCATGATATGCCTAATGGATCTTCAATCCCGTCCGTTGGAGCTGCTGCTCCCCAAGGAAAGGAGATGGGAAAGGAGATGGGAAAGGAGATGCTAAGCAGCATGCTTTCCGCCGCTGCACCACAGCAACAGAAACAGATACTCGGAGAGCATCTCTATCCCCTTGTCGAGAAGCTGCAGGTAATATGAGCATTATATCCTCCTTTTGGATTATCACACATTGTTCCACAAGGCTTCTAAACTGACTCTTGGATATTCTTTTCTTTGAAGTATGACCTTGCAGCAAAAATTACCGGAATGCTTTTGGAGATGGACAACTCGGAGCTGCTGCTTCTGTTGGAATCGCCAGATTCATTGGCCACCAAAGTTGAAGAAGCAGTGCAGGTGCTCAAGCTATCCAAGACCAGAGTTACTGGCCAAGATAAATTACATTCAAATTTTTTATCGACTGAAGTCACAGTCAACTGAAAGGGACCACAGCTCTAGAGATGAGGCGGGTCGTAAATGGCTAATTGTGATAGAAAGCTAACTATTTTTATTTTTATTTTTTTTTTAGATTTAACTATTTTTTTTAATTAAAAGTAGGTATTCATTGTTATGCAGAAACCTTTGTTTGATGAACATGCATATAACATTGATTCTTTGCTCTTGGGATCTGATGACATGAGAGAGCTGGTAACAAATTTCTATATAGTTAATGGTAGTTAATATGGCTTGTTTGATTTTATACAGTTCAATCTATTGCATGCAATATCTCTTTTAAGGAAGACAACTGATTCTTAGACAACGTGACATACACATCTATTCTTCCATCACCAATGTAGGATGGCACCACATATATCTGACCTCCCCAAATCCGACATGAAGGCTTGAACATGACAGGCTTTCCCTCACCAAAGTCCATGTCACTGAAAGGGAACTTGAGCCAGCTATCTATGTTCAAGTTGAGGCATGCATCAGAGTCAGTGAAGTTCATCTTGGGCACCAGATCACCTTCATCGACTCTGCAACTCGCAAAGTCGATGAAAGACTTGAAGTACTCTTCGTTCATATTTCCAACTGTTTCGTGTATGATCTTTGCGGCGTAGCCTATAGGTTTACTAACTATCTCCTTCATTCCAGCTCTAGGGTAAGCCCACAGCACAACATTGCCAAAGTACTCATCGGGAATGGCAGGCCTCATTCTCCTCCGGCCATTCACCGCAATCCTCAGGCAAGTCCCCTTGTAACAGTCACCATCATCAGCACTCGAACAAGCCCTTGCTACACTTCTCCACACATAGGCCATCAAACTCTCAAACATGCTGTAAGAGCACTTGGTTCCAAAGTCCAAAGAGGCCTTGCTTTTGATTTCATCCAACTGCTCCAAAGTGAAATGTAATTTGTGCATGATGATCATCTCTTCTGTTGCCTCACTGAACTTGCAATCCTCATTCTTGTTTCTAAACTCAATGCCATTGTGCTCAAACTCGAACCTTGGTGGGTTTCGAGGCGTGAAAATCGTCCTATCACGAAGTGTGCTAGTCGCGATACTCATGGTACCACGGCAAGCTTGACCCCATGCAACCAAGAACTGGCTTGCGGAGAAACCATCACACACCATGTGGTTCATCGAGAACCCGACGACGAGCGAACCACAAGTGAACCTAGTGAGTTGGACCTGAGCCAATGCAGTGGGTGAGTCCAAGCAAGGGTGGAAGCTCAACAAGTGTTCCTCTGATGGCTTGATTAAAAGCTGGGACTCATCTAGAGTGCAATCTGCATATGCCTCAACAAACATTATGCCCTCGTCGTTAAGTAAAATGACTCTTTTGCCCTTGTCGTCGGTCCCCAACCGACCGCCTACCTCTCTGTAGCATGATAAGACCTCTCTGAGGCCAAGCTCCAGAGCTGCATTTGATGGGGTTGGTGTTCGGTACACATAAATAATGGGAATGTGGGCATCTTCTGAGATTGAATCGAACACACTAAGGTGGATTCTTGTCTTTGAAAGGTTTGGTTGGGCAATTGGCTTTAGCAGTTTTGAAGTCTCCACTTGTATATTCATGGCTTGTGAAGATTAGTTGGTATATTAGTGTTTGGGATTAATTATGTTGGGCATGTAAATATGGGGATGAAAAACACAAAGAAAGTGATCAGGAGTAGGGAGGATTAATCAATCCAAAGAGAGGGAGCTACCTTAATCTGATTATATATATTGATTGAAAAGAGGAGGCATTCCTACCAAAAAAAAAAAAAAAAGGAAGGGCATCATTTGTGTGATATTCTGATATGTAATACATATGTTTTTCTTGTCATACAAATCAAGGAGTCCATCGTGGATCCTTGTAGATATGTGGGCTCATTAGTAAATCCACATGGATTTTTATTAGATATATACGTACGTGGGCTCATTAATAATCTAGCTGATAGCTAAAAAGTTAATAGATGATAGCTGAAAGCTGATGATCTAGTTGATTGATTAAAATCGTTTAGAAAAAGTAACTGATAGGGTAACTGATTGATCTAGTTAACCAAACACAACTTATTGGTCTAATTAGCTTATAATCTAGTTGATAATCTAATTTGTGCGCGCCAAACAGAGCCTAAGTTCATCAAGATTCTATGGGTTCCGTTGTGAATCTTGTGATCCACTTAGATGATATGAGTCTGTTATAATCGGTTAAGTCTTCCAATAAAAAGTCAATAAGCTTCTAATTGTGTCCAAAGCCGGTGTCTAAAAAATGTTCATGTTAACGTTAATCACTGTTATTTGGGAGATGACGTACGTAAATTCCTTAAACGAGGAAACAATATTTGTGAGAATATATCATAAAGTTTTGTGCGGAGGGGATAGCTTTCTTGCTTAAATATGTATGGGAAAAAGACATTGTACCTTCTACCAGAAAAATAAAATAAAATAAAATAAAATAAAATTTACCCAAAAAAGTCATTGTAACTTCTACGGGATCAAAAGACTAACCTTTTCATTAAAGCCTTTTAGGTGAGATGGTTAAGATATTACTTATCAAAAAAGATAAGACCTCAAAAGATCGTGTTTTGATTCTCGCTAAAATAAAAATATAAAAAATAAAAAAAATAAAAAAATAAAAAAATAAAAAATAAAAAAGGACTAGACTTTTGATACAAACCTAAAGGGTGGCAATATACAAAAGACAACTTTCGACTCGTTTTCCACAAGTTTAATTTGTTTGTTTCCATGAACGGAAAGAGAATTAAGTCTACTTCCTATATCCCATTTTTGGATTAGTGGTTGGAGCTCTATGTCGGCCTCAAGTTGGACGTTTAAAGTTTAAGCAAAAGTTATATAGGAAAAATGTTGTGTCAGGAGACTTCATCCCTCTTTACATAGTAGCACCCTATATAGAAACACTAGTCGGCATCCCCAAGCAAGACTCACTACCAAAATATTATATGAAAAAAAAAACGTTAAAAAAACCTTAAAAAGAATCATTATGTAATCTCTAATATAAATTCAATATTTTCCAACAAAAAAAAAGTTGAAAAAAACGTAAAAAAAATACTTGTAAACACAATGCATATTTGCAAACCTACACAAAAACATGTAATATTGCATAGAAATAGTCCTTAATATAATTTTAAATGGCAATGGATCAAAGAAATTTGATATATTAATTTTAAGGAAATCTTAATTAATAGCTATTTTTGTATTCGATCGGTTAATAATTTTTTTCTCTTTCGACTTTATACCTATGACTTCTTAAACCTTACTTTTTGGCAAGTGACGTTTTATCTATACCAAAGATGTTTTGGCATCGATTAATGAAATTTTAATTGTGTTAAAATTTTAGTTAGACAATTTTTTACTTAAATAATTGAACTAATGCGAAAAGAAAAGTTTTTTTTTAAAAGAATGCTAAGAAATCAGAAATAGGTAATTCTCACAAAGATAATTAATGATTAAGAGACTAAAAAAATGATAATCCTATTTTGCAATTATATTTGATGTTTAGAAGGAACAAATATAGAAATAAAATAGCTAAAATAGCATAAATAAGTTTTTTTTTAGTGGGAGTCGAACTACAACTTCCCGAAAAATCTTGTCTTTTTTAGCAAGTGATGTCTCTACCAACTCACCAGAGATGTCTTGAAAATTTAATACAAAAAATAAGTTAAAATAGCCAAAAAATAAAAACATAGATCAATTTGATACATTTTTGTTTTAAAAAATAGCATAAATAGATAGATAGATATGATATAGATCAATTTGATATGATTTTTTTTATGAGCAAAAAAGTCTTGCTCCCATCGGGGTTTGAACCCAAGAATACTTACTCCTAAATCTTATACTATATAATTGGGCTACCAAATTCGCTGGTCAATTTGATATAATTTATGTAATACACATCAATTAAGATGAATGAGGTGCTAAAGATAGTAACAATTAATACTTATAATTAACTTGATTCACACTAATATACAACACTCACCACATATCATTTTTTTCTGTAGAGATATCACTTTCTTTTTAAATAATAGCCAGAAAAATAGCCAAAAAAAGAAAATTACAAAAAAAAAAATTAAATCAAAAATCCTATTTGTATTATAACTAAAAACATAACTTAAAAATTAGCAAAAAGAAAAAAAAATTACTATAAAATTTTAAAATCAAAAATCCTATTTGTATCACGACTAAAAACATAACCTAGAAAATAGCAAAAAATGAAAATTAAAAAATTTTGAAAAAAACTTTTAAACCAAAAATTATATTTGTAGCATAACTAAAAACATAATCTAATCCTACCAAAAAAGACATAACCTAAAAAATAGCAAATAAAAAAAACGAAAATTACAAAATTACAAAAAAAAAATTAAAAAACCGAAAATCCGATGTGTATAACAATTAAAAACATAAACTAAACAATAGCAAAAAAAGAAAACAAAAATAGAAATTATACTTAAATGATGTCAAAATTAGATTTTGTGTGTTTTACCATCCTATCCTCACTTAAGTGCGAGAAAGATCAATGGTTTGTGTTTTTTTTCTTATAAAATATTAATTATGACATCATAATGTCACATGACATGTTGTGAGAGCTTCTTACAAAAATAGTTCCTTTATATATATATATATATATATATATATATACTAATTTCGTTATGTGCTTCGCACGAGTGAGCCCACTCGCTACACTCGCGAAAAATTTAATTCAATTACAAAACCATATTTTTATAATTCATATAGTATGATTTTGATTATATAAATAATCATAAAAATATACATAAATAATGTTAATTTTGAAAAGACATGTTTTTTTACCATCGAAGAAAAATAAAGAAAAAAAGTTGTATATGAAATTAAATCATAGGACATGCGACTCTTTATTTTTTTTGAAATGTACCTAAGTTTGTTAACTTTGATATCTATTTAGTAAAATCGTTCAAACACGTTAAAAATATTCTATAATCAATTACTTATTCAATTGGAAAGATTAATCATATATAATGTATTCAATTGAAATGTACCAATATCTTTTTCTCATGGGTATTGTGACAGCCCCAATTTCCTAGGCCGCCCCGTGGCCAGCTACTTCCCTGCCCGTGCACCGGAAGCATCCGCCACGTCACTATGCTAACCATTTATCTGACAACCTTGAGTTTTGTACCAATTAATTTAGCAGTTTACATATAGTTTTAGATTTAACAATTAAGTTGCAAATAGATAATCAACATTTATAATAAATAAAAGTGGAAGTCTTAATATAACAAAAAGAGCATATTAAGTTAATTTGTTCAACCTGTAGCGGAAATCCCGATAGTACTATGCATATAGGCGATCAACTATTACAGTAATATATACAAGTACATGTGTGAAACAGTCTCCCAACTCCAAAAGATAATACAAATATCAAAATGAGATATCTACCAACAAACGTACTACCAGGTCTTGGCTCAAGTAAGTCAGAAGTAATCGCCAAGAATTCCCTTACCCCTGCTGGTACTAGGATCTGCGCTCAAGCCATCATAAAAATCAGATGACGAGCCCAGTAAGTAAAATCCCAAGGAAACCCACCGTGCATCATAAATTAAGAAACAAATAACATAGCCAATAAATAGTGTTAAATAAACATGCAGAAAGAAAGAAAATATGCAGGCAATTGCTCAAAGCTCATCGCATGAATATAAACACATAGAAGTACAAATTGGTGTGAACACAACGAACTAAGTAGTGTGCTTTGGACCAGGAGCCCTGGCCATGGCCTATGCCATCGACCCTACAGCTGTGTCCTAGCGGCATTAGCCCTACTGGGTTCATCGAACATGCGAACCAGTATTCTACTCGAGATATCATCTACCAAAGCCGAGAACACGCGCTACACACTTAGCTAGCGACCATAACAACCCTCGGATACATAGACGGGAATAACTCAACCATCCTAGTAAGAATAGACTCATAGATTATCAAAGATTAACGACTTAAATGAATAACAATAAGTAAATGTTGTAGTGGTGTTCAATTGGGTTTTACGTACCTCAAATCGCGTTCAATAACCCCAAAAACACCCCCGGTCCGACCCCCGACTAGTCCCCGACTCCAAATACTGTCTCGTGACTCCTGAGATCGATTTTCGACGTTTAATGGTTAATTAAGTGGGTTTGTTGTCAATTAGGCTCGATTTCATATTTTGATTTTTAGTGGTTCTGGTCCCCAGCGCGCTAGGCATGGTGGCCAGCGTGTTGGGTAGTCCGCAGTTCTCGTTCTGAGCGTTGAGTCCCAAAGACACCGGGCGAGAATAGCCCGATCTTGCGGCTTGGGCGATTCTTCGCCCAGGAAGGAGACTCATCTTCCCCAGCGTGCCCAGTGCGCTAGTGTTCATCACCTAGCGCGCTGGGTATGCCCCTGCCCATAATTCTAGCAACAAATTATGGGTTTCCGGGGTTTTTCAAACACCTAAAAATGATTGTTAATACACACACACCTCAATTGCACCAAATACATGTCCAAAACACCTATTTAACCACGATTAAACTCCAAACCAGTGGATCTACATTCATGTCCATAAAACCATAATTTACCCAAATCACTCCAAATTCTTACGAATTTAATCCAAATCAACATACTTCACCAAAACAAACCTCATGAACACAAAATCCTTTAAAAACAGTTGTAAATTCCTCAGAAAATCCAAACTCACTTCAAACCCAACAAAACCCATATTTACATGGAAATTTCAATATTTGGTGAGTAGATTACCTTAAATTTCGTTGTTGGATGCCAATTTACACCCTCATTTCCACAAATTCTCTTCTAAATCTCCAATTTCCTCCCTCTGATTCTCGAAATTTTAGTTAGGAATGTTTAGATTTGCATGTGTCCATTAAACGATACTATTTATAGTTGTTGTTCTAATCTTGCATAAATACGCATCTCAAGGCTGATCGAACGGTCCCTGATCAGCTGGTGTCACTTAATCTTGGGCACTTTATCATGACACAGATTTCCTTGTATCTCCTCGTTGTGTGCCTCGAGGACGATCCTAGGTGTGCTGATTTGTTTGATTACAACAATAAGATTTGTATATTTAATTTGATTCAACTTGTATAACCTATCTAAGCCATCAAGTAAATTCTCTAAATTGGTAAATATGGTCACACTAACTTTTCGACTACCCAGCACCCTGTGCCCCGCGTCCGACACGCACCCCAAGGCGGACCCACACTTAGTGTACCTAATTGATTTACTTAGCTTAGCCTAAGGTTATATTTAAATTCCATTAATTAAACCCACAACAATAGTCATATTGTTATCTTTTAATTCAATCTAACCACAATGCCCGGTCTAACAAATACCGAACCTTTGCGTTGGCCCGTTCTATGAAACGGAACCCCGACACTCAATCTCGCTCGACAAGATAATATAGAATGCACACATATGATGAATAGTATAACAACTACAAAATGATAATACATCACTGAAATGAAATACAACAGTACACAGTTAGTACCCTAGGTCAGTATCATGCCTAGCCTATTCACGACGTCTATGTATCGTTCGAGCTAGCGTCCTAATATGAAATAATTAAATAACGATGTTAATAAATAACAGGCTGTTACAGATATAGACCAATTACAATTACAATGTGTAATTTAGTAAATTAGTAAATTAGTAGGTTGAAATAGGTAAAATAGTAAATTTGCTTACCATTGATTTGTTAAGTATTCGTGCTTATATATATATTGTATATATATATATATATATATATATATTAGTAAAAACAACTCGGGTAGTTGGGGCGAGTGGGAATATTTTTTTATTGAAAAATTATACATACAAATTATAGATAATCATTTTCATAATTGTGAAGACTATTGTAAATTTAGTTGGACTTGGCTAGAATTAAAGCATGGAAGTATGAACTAAGAACTACTACTACCACAAAGGAGAATAGAAGAAATGAGAAAGTTGGAATGAAAAGTTGTATACAACTTGGTGTGTTCTTTACAAGTGAAGGAACCCCCTTATATAGGGCTTTAATCATGATGAGAATGAGTATTTGTACAAAATGTGCAAGTTACACTAAAGTCACTTATCATATAAGATTACAAGCTACATGACAATACATGGACAAGTGAATGTACATTGGAGAGAAATAGAAGTTAAATAGAGCGCACAAGTTACATTTAATGTAGGAGTCATGCTTGATGTTACAATTCAATGTGAGAGTCATACTTGGCAATGTGATCATCCACAAGCTTAGTTAAGGAGTCATCCATTTTACAACAAAGACGAGGCGATTAACCTCCTTTTCAGTGGCGGAACCAAAAGAATTAGTTAAGGGGGCGGAGTTTACCTAGACTTATACTCATTAACTCGGTCCACCTACTGTAGGTCAAGCTTGAGTTGTAAGGGTCATAAGGCTAATATAGCCCTGACCCTATTTTTAAAATTGTAAAAGCCCGCGCGATAATTTAACGGACAAATTTAAATTTACATTTATCTGGCTCAAGTTTTGCCCTTTAGAACTTATAAAATATTTTTGTGTAATGAGTTAGCTTTAAAAAAAAGTTATCAAAGAAAAGATATTGAGTTGAGTATGTGTAGAACCCAATTTCAAACCATATCACCCTTGGGTGGCCCACATAGAATAAATTTTTTTGTGTCAAATTAAAAAATATATTAGTAAAAATACATAATTGAATAATAAACTAATAACCATAATGATTTGCAATATATATTAATAAGATAGAAGCATACTTTCACGAGAAGAAAATTAATTTTGTAAGTTTTTGTTAAATAAAAATGTATAGTAGATCAATTATTTTTCCTCCTTGATATATCCCAAGCTTTCGCTTAATTATTTTATGATTTGAAACAATAAAAAATGAGGTTTGAGAGCTTTTTAAACTTTATCTTTATAGAGAGATTTCGTAATTGAATATAAGTTTTTATCATATTTAATTAAGTGTATTTTGACTATAACCTTCTAACAGCAACACGGAATTGAATTCCATAAAATTTTGATAAAACTAGGTTTCAATATCTTTACATCTTATGATTTTTATAAGTTTTATTTAACAATGTTCCTAAGAACATAAAATAATTGGGTTTCAAAAAGAAATACATAAATGAAAATTATTTTTTGGGTTTCCACTACATATATTATTACATGGTCAATTGTTCTACCGAACGAGTGTCGATAGTACGGAGGCGGAAATAAGCCGGGGGCAAAATCATGTGAGGGGCGGGAAATGAGAGCGAGGGCAGAGAAGGGGCCGAAGGTGGGGTGACTAATGGGGTCCCCGGGGGGGGGCCACCACCCCCCTTCCCTCCCTTTAGATCCGTCTCTGCTCCTTTTCTTTTTCTAGTCTAAATTACCCGGTACTCATATTATTTGATTAATCTACATTTATTGCACTGTAGAGGTGGAGGGAGCTTCCAACGATGGTGTTTTCATTTCTAGAACTCGAACTCAAATCAGTAGTTAAAAGACAAAGATAAGCATCGCGCCCTTTTAATTAAAAAAACATATAACCTTTTTTTGGATAGAAAAAAGACTTGGTCTTGCTATGAAGAACTATCAATAGTTGCTAAGAAAGAAACCAACTTTCCAAAACTCTAGCAACGTCGCCAAAGAAAAAAAATCCAGATTTTGGGACCGGCGACCCCTCGTCCTGCTCCATTAAGCTGCCTGATTGTCAGTTGTCCCTTCCTTTACAGGGACCTCCCCTCCTCCCATCTCATCTCTGCTGTTGTCATCCCTATGAACCCTGACTCCCACCGTGTCTCAATGAACCCACCACCATCAGGCTTTCACTTCTCCACTGCGCCCCTCCTCTACCCCATCCCTCCTTTTCTTTTGAGTAGTATTCCAGCTAGGTGTTGACCTTATTGTAGGTTTTCGGCGTAGTCATCGTCGATGGCCTTTTTACGTAAGGCTTGGTTGAGGCGAAAAAGATGGTGAGGTTGAATATTAAGTCTTTTGTATTTGGTGAAGAGTCATCCAATAAGAAAGACAACAAGTGGCAGCGAGTGGCTCTTAGCGGGGAGCAGCCAGTGGTGGTGGATCTCAACGACGATGACCTTCCTAGGAGTGGCATATCTAAGCCAATCCTTTATTCTTTTTCTCTTTGGGTCAAAATTATAGTGTTTCTATTATGTAGGTAAGTTTTGTCACTGTTTTGGTGTAGATGTATGTAGTTGCTCCAACTATAGTTCTTTGTGAACTTTGCTGAGTAATTTTCTTAGTTGTTTTTCTTTAGTTGGGTATCGAGTCTTTCTCTTTTAGAGGGTTATTGTGACGGCCCCAACAACCATAAACTGGGCCCCGCCCGGCCTAAACCTACGTGGACCCCCGAGCTCATCTCCGACGAGTCAACGCAGGTCTAGTCAGCCTTAACTTACCAATTACTCATTACATTATTCACTCACTCACCCTGAATCACTCTTTTTGATCCACCTTAACTCTATCTAATCTTTTATCTTCAATTATAGTTAGGTGTGCAGCGGAATTGTTTTTAATACCAACTTACAACAGTTTACAACTCAGTCAACCTAGATGTGGAAAATCATGTCCAAACAACATCACATGTATATAACAGGTCAACTGAAAGCCCAAAATAAACATATACATGTATCAACAGTCAGGTTCAACTTTCCAAAGTCCCAAAATATCAAAACAAATGGATCATAGCCAAAATATACAACAAAAGACAAAATACCTACAAAGTGAGAGCAAAGCTAACGGCTCTGAGCATGCCTCAGAGGATATCGCCAAGCATCGGCGCCTTGCCCCTACTTGTCTGTGGATCTGCACCCACCGTCATAAAAAGGACGGTGAGTACAAAATATAACAGTAAACAACAACAATAGATATCTCAACATAATTTACTGAATTTTCAATAATCACAAGTCTATAAATCATGCGGTGTATAACAAGAAACTGAAATAGATAGCAAATCGCATGATGAATAGATTCAACAAGTACAAACAACGAAAATCAAGTGACCGAGAAACAAATGGATAGGCGAAAAGATAATCCCAATCAAACCGCGGGTCTCAAGACCTCATCAGCTTGCGATCGACACAGTAGGCCCAAAACTGCCTCCCTGCTCAATCCACCCCGTACGAACCAATGGGCCCGAAGGTCGCCTCCACTGAACGCACACTCTGTTAGAAAAAGCCACAGACAAAGCTGTCTGCTAAATTACTAACACACTACCGAAAGAAAGCCACAGTCACAAGCCAGATGCTAAATCATTTCGATAGGCTCCAACGAGAAGCCAAAGTCTATGCCGGCTGCTAAACTCGTCGAGACTTCTCATCACAGTCGGACTACCTAAACCTAGGTCACCTGAACTAGAATGGAATACAAAGGGCTTGCATTTCAAGAGTAATTAATCAATAAATAGAAAAACAATTATGTTGATTCTATTGTTGCCTTTACTCACCTCAAATCCCGCTAAAAACGCCCTCGCGTAGCTCCACACGTTCCCCAATTAGTTACCAACACTTCGCTCGTCACCTGACAATTATTTCGACCAATTTCCGTTAATTTTTCCCTAATTATTCCAAGTATTCCTCAATTTTTCTCAAGTTTAACTCATTTTCTACAATTTTCTAAATTATTGTTCCTTTACGAAAATTGGGTCGCTTACCCGGTATTGGGTTCCATTTAAACCCATCAGGATACCCGAGCGAAACCTCATAATTTTCATACAATTTAGAAAAATATTTTTCAATATTTTTCTGGCTATTTTTAACAATTTCGCGCTTTACGAGACAAAAACCCCGACAAAAGTCTCGTCGCGAATCTCAAATTCTTTATTTTTCATAAAAATTCTCAAATTTCTATTTATTTGGTTGAAATATAATTTTTCAGAATTTTTTTCCTATTTTTCTGAATTTTCCAGATTTTTCCAATATTTATTTCAAAAAAAATAAAAATAAAACATATTTAATTTATTTATTTATTATAAATAAATATATTATTATTATTTTAATAATGATGGGTCCCCGGGTCGGGTCCGACCCGTCCACCTAATCCCAGTCGAGACCCAGGCCGACCCACCAAGGTCGGGCCGGCCAGCCAGCCCCGGCCGGGTCGGGCCGGGTCACCACGACCCGGCCCACCCCATCTTCTTCTTCTTCACAGAGACGAACTGGAATTCCAGTTCGTCTCTGCTTCAAACTTTTTTTTTTCTTTTTTCTTTTCTCTTTTCTTTTCTCTTTCTTTTTCAATAAACAACAACAACAACAACAACAACAACATCAACACCAATCAATTAAAAATCCAATCTCTCTCAAATTAACAACTCAACAACAACCCCAACTATAATCAACAAACTCACCTTCACCAACTCGATCTCCTCTTCGATCTAAACAATCTTCACACCTTCGATCAACCGATCTCCTCTTTGATTTCTTCTCTTCCTCCTTCGACTTTCAATTCAATTTTTTTTTTTACAGTGAAATGTGAGAAAATGGTGGCGGTGGGATTTTGTTGATAAATTTTGAGGTGAAATGACCATTTTGCCCTTATCCTTATCCTCTTTCTCTTCACAACCAAATGCCCCTCTTGGTCATTTTACATTTTACTTATATATACATTTATATATATTCTATATATAAATATATATATATATATATATATATATATATCATTGTACTTTTCATGCCTACAAATTTCGTTTTGCGCGCCAACGAGTTCACTCGGGCGTGCACACTACCTTTCGACTCATGCGTGTCGCCCACGTCCCCACGTATCACTCGGCGCCCATAATTTATTATTTAATTCCATTAATTATTTTCATTTATAAATGTTAATATTTTTATTTCATTTTCATCCAACGGACTCTCAAATACTCGTTTAACGCGTTATTTCGTACCGAGCTCGTTCAACGGTACCAACACACACTCACCACGTCCTCACATATTAGGGATATTGAATTTAATGTTCGATAATAAATAAATAATACAAATCACCAAACAAACATAACATACCTCGTTGTCGACTCCCGAGGACCGAAACAAGTACACCACGACTTGTAGGGCCCACAATACGACCCTGAAATATCACGTGGTACGAGTTAGAATTTTAGGGTCGTTACAGTCTCCCCCCTTATTGAAAATTTCGTCCTCGAAATTAAGCGAAAATACAGGGTAAGACTTACCGGAATCAAAACAAGTAAGGGAAATGCTCGCGCATATAAGACTCCAGTTCCCAAGTCAGTTCCTCATCCCCATGATGCTGCCACTTGACGAGAACTGAGGGAATTTCCTTATTCCTCAATACCTTCACCTTCCGGTCCATAATCTGAATAGGCTGCTCATCGTAAGTAATGTCTTCTCTCAGATCAATCTGACTCAGGTCCACAATCGGTCGTTTGCCCTCTCTCGACCTATCCAGTCGAAGCATTGATATGTGAAATACAGGGTGAACTCCTGCTAACTGAGATGGTAACTCAAGCTCATACGCCACCTTGCCTATTCGTTTCTTCACTCTGAACGGACCTATAAACCTCGGCGCAAGCTTACCCTTGATCCCAAATCTTTTATGACCCTTCAGTGGAGAAACCTTCAGATATACATAGTCTCCCACCTCATACTCTAACTCGCCATGGTACTGTCATAATACATCTTACTCGCTCCTGCGCACCCTTCAACCGAAGTCGATCGATCGTACCTTCTCTGTGTGATCCACTACAATCTCTCGCCCAATCACCGCCACATCCTCTCGGCTCGCCCAAAGAAGATGGGAGATCTGCACGCGCTGCTGCCAGTAGAGTGCCTCAAACGGTGCCATACCAATACGGCTCGATAACTCGTTATTGTAAGCAAACTCACACAGATGAAGATACTCCTCCCAAGAACCACCATACTCTAAAACACACATCCTCAACATGTCCTCTAATACACGAATCGCCTCTCTCGACCGTCCATCGGTCTGTGGATGATAAGTTGTCTTGAGATCCAACTTCGTGCCAAATCGTGCTGCATACTACTCGCCAAATCGAGACGTAAATTGCGGCCCTTTGTCCGACACGATCGACAATGGCACTCCATGCGATCGCACTATCTCTCTCTCGTACAAGCTCGCCAACCTATCCACTCGATGTGTGGTAGAAATCGGTATGAAGTGCGCGGACTTCGTCAATCTATCCACAATCACCCAAATCTTTGTCATGTCTGCGCCGAGGCCGAGGTAACCCACGACGAAATCCATAGCGATATGCTCCCACTTCCAAATGAGGAATGGGAAGCGGCTGCAGTAATCCACTAGGCCTCTTATGCTCAGCCTTAACTCGCTGGCATATCTCACAACCTCTAATATAATCACTAACATCGGTCTTCATCCTCGGCCACCAAAACAGACGACGCATATCAGCATACATCTTGGTCCTGCCCGGATGAACCGAAAAACGTGAGCGGTGAGCCTCCTAGAGAATCTCGTCACGTAACTCAGTCACTGATGGAATCCACAGTCTCCCTCTAAATCTCAGTCAGAAATCTGTCGTTTGACTCCATTCTGGGTGATCTAAACTCTGAGCAAACTCACTTGTACCTCGATCGCTCATCGTGACCGTCGCCCTCAAGTACACTTTGAATAGAAACTGTCTGAGTCCTCAACTGCCACAAATCAACACTCTAGTGCTAGTCGGGATATCAACAGAATACATCATCTCGACCGCCTCGGAAATCCATACTCATGTGTCATACGACACGTCACAACCTCCGAGTCAACCCCTCTTCGGCTCAATGCGTCAGCTACGACATTAGCCTTCCCCGGGTGATACTCCAACGAAAAATCATAATCCTTGAGGAACTCTAACCACCGTCTCTGTCTCATATTAAGCTCTCTCTGAGTGAAGAGATACTTCAAACTCTTGTGGTCAGTAAATAATACAAACCTCTCTCCGTAGAGATAATGACGCCAAATCTTCAGTGCAAACACTACTGCCGCCAACTCCAAGTCATGTGTAGGGTAATTCTTCTCGTGAATCTTCAGCTGTCGAGACGCGTAAGCTATCACTCTATCGTCCTGCATCAAAACACTGCCTAAACCGACCAAACAAGCATCGGTGTTCACACCTCAAACCCTTCCCCGACTCGGGTAATACGAGCCGGCGCGCGGTAGTCAATCTCTCCTTTAAAGTCCGAAAAGCACTGCTCACAACTATCATCCCACCGAAATCGACTTCCTTCTTCGTCAATGCGTCATCGGTGCCGCAATCTTTGAGAAATCCTGCACAAATCATCTGTAATAACCAGCCAATCCCAGAAAACTCCGAATCTCTGTCACTGAACTCGGTGTAGGCCAATCAACAACTGCTCTAACCTTAGCAGGGTCTACTGACACTCCACTAGCTCCGACAATATGACCTAAAAATCCAACCTCTGTAAGCCAAAACTCACACTTACTGAACTTGGCATACAGTCTATGCTCCCTCAGCGTCTGCAAAATCGTCTTAAGGTGTTCCTCGTGCTCCTCACGAGTCTTAGAATAAATCAAAATGTCGTCAATGAACACTATAACAAATCTATCCAAATATTGTCTCAATACACGATGCATGAGATCCATGAACATTCTTTGGGGCATTCGTCAACCCAAACGGCATAACATGAACTGATAGTGCCCATATCTCGTGCGAAAAGCCGTCTTCTCTCGTCTCTCTGCTCTAATCCTCAATCGATGATAGCGGATCTCAAATCAATCTTCGAGAACCATTGCGCTCCAGGTCAATGATCGAACAAATCATCAATACGAGGTAATGGATACTTGTTCTTCACTGTCACCCGGTTCAATTGCCTATAGTCGATACATAATCTCAGGCTGCCGTCTTTCTTCTTTACAAACAAGACCGACGCACCCCAAGGTGACATACTCGGGTGAATAAAACCCAATTCCAACAACTCATCTAGCTGTGATCTCAGCTCCTCCAACTCCTTAGGAGCCATCCGGTACGGTGGAATTGATATCGGTTTGGTTCCAGGAACCAAATCAATGATGAAATCAATCTCTCTCGTCGATGGTAACCCGGGAATCTCTGCTGGAAACACGTCCAGAAACTCGCACACAACTGGTACCTCATCGATCTTTGCCTCAGCTCTTCCTACCGTACTTAAAAACACTCATAAACGTCTTAATCTCACTGCTCGTGGCTACTCTGCCTCTGGTAACTCTCAACTGAGTCGCACCGCCACGAAAAGTAAACTCTGGCTGTCCGAGAATCTGAAATGTGACCGTCTTGTCGAAACAATCAATCTGTGCGTGATAAGAACCTAACCAATCCATGCCTAACAACGCATCAAACTCTAGAAACTCTAACACTCTAAGATCTATTGGTAACTCATGTCCCTCTATCTCTACAATACAGCACTCACAAATCATGTTAGGGTAGATTTTATCCCCAGCAGCTGTGCTAAGAACTAGAGGTCTCTCTAACCTAACTGGTCTTAACCCTAACTCATCAACCATGTGCCCAGAAATAAAGGAAACAGTAGAACCAGAGTCAATCATAACATACATCAAATGACCACAAATGTAAATCATACCCTCAACGAGATGTCGAGTCGCCGAGGGTCAGCTCGAACAACATGTGCACGTTCCTTCGTATGCTGCTGACGTGGTGCTACTCTCTGCTGAACATCAACAAGCTGTGGACACTCTCTGATGTAATGTCCCGTCTGTCTACATCGATGGCAAGCTCCTGCAGGTCTCTGTCTAAACTCAGCTGGCTGTGGGCACTCTCTGACAAGATGACCCATCTGTCCACACCTATAACACGCTCCAGCAGGTCTCTGTGCTGAGTAATCTCGCCTACTCGATCCCTGACCTGACATCTGTCCCTGCTGTACACTACCCCTACCTCTGCCTCCACCATCTCTAGACTGTTGCACCTGTTGTGGTACCGGTGGTGGTCGACTAGGGTAACTCTGTGTCTGAGTAGGTGTGGTGACATATGTCTGAACTGGCTGCGAAGACTGTGCGACTGAAGCTACACTCTGAGCTCGGCCAGACTGCTTGAATTTGCCATCTATTCCTCTTCCTCCTGCCCCCTAAACGGCCTTGTCCCCGCTCATCCTGTACCTCACGGGGCTGATCATATCCCTGTGCGGGATGTGTCCTCAGATATGCCTCCCTCGCCAAACTACGGTCATAAGCATCCTGTAGTGTAGGAGGTAGAGTAGTGACCACTGTCCCTCCAATAGCTGGCAACAAGCCCTTAGTAAAATAATAGACCTGATCTCTGTCTCGGTCAGCTACTCCATCAGCAAAAGGAAGTAAGTGCTGATATCTGCCCATATATAAGTCATAACTGACTCTCCTAATGCCTGTCGGATATGCATAAACTCGTCCCTCTTGGCTATCATAGCTGAAGGTGGATAAAACTTCTGACTGAAATATTTCTTGAAGTCTAACCAGGTAGTCGGCTCTCCATGTGTGGATACTAAATTTTCCCACCACATCTCTACATCTCCAAATCAAAGAAAATGCTCGCCAACCCGGGTTTTACGCTATCCTCGATCTTGAGAAGTTTCGAACTTTCTCGTGACTACGAATGTACAAATCCGCCTCATCTACACTTGAACCGCCGAACTTCTTTGGTTATACTTCTCATACTCCCGAGTCCACCTCGCCTCTGCGATCGGCGTGAATCAATATCATCGTGAACACGTGACTCCACCGCAATCGTGCGGAACAATCTGCGGTGATAGGTGGTGCGAGTCTTGTACTAGTAGTAGTAACCGGTGGAGTAGCTTTGGTGTAGCCGGACTCACATCTGTCTAGGAGCTATCCCTGAAGTCGATGGAGATGGCAACTGCTGTGCCTGTCCCCTGAGAATATCCAATATCTCGTCCATCCTCCGTCCCTGTGACTCTACTATCTGAGTCCAGGATTGTAACTCATGTGCCAGAGCTGCAACGTCACTCGGCGCATCTGGTGGAGGATCATAATACAAATCACCAAACAAACATAACATACCTCGTTGTCGACTCCCGAGGACCGAAACAAGTACACCACGGCTAGTAGGGCCCACAATACGACCCTGAAATATCACGTGGTACGAGTTAGAATTTTAGGGTCGTTACAGTTATTTTTTCTTTTTTCAAGGCTAACTTCCAGTTTTAACCGATTTTCTCCCTCATCAAATGTGCCTTAAAGTCTTTCGATGGTGGGTAATGATGAGATTTTTTTTTGCCTCATTTGTTTTCATGGAGACCGAACTTCTTTATTGCATTATTGATGTAAGGGTTCACTAATGCAAGCCCCAAGTGTAGGGTTTCGCGGTAGTAATAGTGGCGCAAAATAATATTTGTGTCGGGTTTATCGAATCCACAGGGAATAGTTGCACATAACACTAGAGTAGATTAGGCAATTTGAACATAAACAAACAAGTAATTAATTTCTTGAGCTACCTGGGAAGCATAACATGAACAAATTTATTTTAGACTTGAATTTACCAATCAAATTAAATGTGCGACAAATCAATCAAAAATATGATCAACTCAATTTATAGACCAAGTGTCCTACAATTTATCTCGTCTCAAGGTCTCGGTGGCGAGAATACTATCTCAACTCTCGAGCTCTATAGATATGTGCAAGCAACGTAAGAGCATCAAAGCATTAAATTCAAAACCTTATAAGGTCTCTCAAAGTCTAGGCAATTGGTCGGTGTACCCTAGCATTTTAAGTTATAGTGTCCAGTTCTGGTTCGCTATCCCTGAGGTCTCGGTGATTATCTCTCCTTAATTCATTGACTATGTGATCAGTTTAATCAAAGCATAGAGTGTGGAACACTAACAATAACATTAAGAAGAACAAAAAATGTAACTAAACATAATTCATTCAACACAAAACATTCATAAGCACATCAAGTCTCAAAAATGTATAAACTAAAATAATAAAGAGAGGGAGTTCATGAAAAGATCAAACTTAATGGTCTTTGATCCCAAGGTCGTGGCGATTTCAATCTCATCTTTTATCAAATCTATCAATCTCTCCCACGCTAAGCTACACTAAAAAAACATGAAAATACAACTAAATAAAAGTCCTCGAGCATTGCCCGAAGACGTGCCTGAGGCAAAAACAACTCCTAAACACCAAAAGCTGGTTCCTAAATATCAAAATGTGAAAAAATGGGTTGTTCGTGAAGAAGATAATGATGAAAAACCCACTTTGTTGCTCTTTTTATCTCTAAAAACGGCTGGTCAAAGTGGTAGAAGCTCGGTCAACATATAAAGATACTCGGTCAAAGTGGTCAAGCCCTAAAAAATGTGTGAAATGTCGTTCATACCCTTTGTTTAAGTGAGCAGATGATTAGAAGTGTTGAATTGTGCCTATCGATGATCATCTGTGGGTGTACTTGCGTGTGGAAGGATCGGTTGTGTTGTTGGACGAACGTCGGACGGTAGCTCAGCTGGTGTTGAGAAAACGTGTAAGGATACGAAGAAGCCAAGGTTCGAGTCTTGCATACCACCATTTCTTTTTAAAATTTTGTTTAAGTTCAGCTGTTAAGAGTTGATAACATAAAATCTCATCTATGGCTTCAAATATGGCTTGCAGGTGTAGTTGGCAGAGACATGACCAGGGATCGAATTCCTTTAACTATGTCTTTTTGGATTAATTTCATTTGCCTTTGATTTAGCTCGTGCTATGCGTCTCGAGGAGGCCAATCTTTCGCTGCTGAACCACGTGTCTCTATGTGTTGAAGTATGAGTCACTTTGCCTAAATCCCATCAATTTCCAGCTCTTGATTCAACTTCAGCATCAATCACATGCGTCTCGAGAGTTATCCAAGAGCAGCTGAACTGTACCTGTCTTACTTGCACTACCAGCATCATTTTCTCTACATTGCTCATTGTATTCAATATGGCTCTTCAAACTCAATAAAACCAGTCCTCGTTGGCCCCGCGCCACTGCCTCGTGATGCGTGCATATACGTTCTTCAAGATGAAACATCAAATACACTTCAAAAAGGCCCCGCTTTTATTACTTTTAATCAAAGACACATAAAACCTACAATTGACAAAAACAGCTAATTAAAAGCCAATTTTTGGAGACTTTGGGGCGCACTATAATAAAGTAAATACACATTAAAATGGGGCACATAAACTAATTCATTATTCACACAAAATCAATAAATTTCATTGTGCATTGACAAAAAAAACGTGCTTCGAAAAAAGTTTGTTTTGCTTGGCCTTACTGACTTCCATGGTCCTTTGTTAGCTCATTTAAGCCTATTTGGTTGAAGTTATATGTAAGGTATATAAATTGACTTAGCTAAGCTATGTCTTTAGGGAGATATAGGTATTTTATTAAAGGTGCTTCGCTTGAGTACCCACCTCTTAGTATTATAATTTTTGAAGTAAAGAAAAGTAGGTGAAAAGTCTTAAATGCTCTTAGTTATTGCTTAACTACCATGTAACAGCTCAAGTTTTAACTAAGACATTATTATAACGTGTTTGCAGACGTGGGTGCCAACTCAGCACACCATAGACCCTGCAGCTAGGCCAGGGCGCGCTCGGGGTAGGTAATAGACTGATTTATATGATTGTCTTGTATTATTTACGATGTTTATATTCAATTATGTTAGATTACATCACAATGTGTGTATTTATATTGTTATTAACCATGCGAGATAGTGTGACGAGTATTTGCCTCGATTGGCATGTAGACGCAGGTACCGAGTAGATGAATGACAGTACACTAGGTCGGGGAGAAATACACACATGATAAATAAATAAAATGCGTTAAATAATTAATATAAATGATGTTTAGTCGGTTAGGACCGTCGTTGCATACGAATGGTACGAGTTTTCATGTGGGACCGAGTATCGAAATGCCCGAGATGCAATGGTTTGTGGTGGGAAGGATAAGGTTAAATGACCAAGTCACATGTTCAAGTCACAATTTAGTGGACTTGTTGACTCACCAAGGCCATAGGATGAGGCCTTGAGATCACCACACACATTGGATGACAATTTGACTATAAATAGTCAAATTCTTTTTCACCCACCACCTTTTCTCTCTCCTTCATCACTTAAATCCGAAAATTGGCTAAGGGTAAGGGTTTTGTGAATTTCTAAAAGCGATTTGGAGTATCAAACAATGTGGAATTGACGAATTAAGATTATACTCTCACTCTCCTTGCAATTTTCTATGTTTCGGATGTATTTTTCCAGGTTTTGACGCGGGTGTTGTGGATGCGATTCAAGCACACTGACTTGGGAAGTGCCGATATGGTTTTTGGGTAGATGATTGGAGCAACAATAGTGAATTGGTTTGATTGTTGAAGTTGTAGTGATTTTTGGTGATTTTATCCAAGTTTTGTCTATAATTATCGCGGTTTCATCTCGGACACGTTTTGTCGAGGTTGTGTGGTGTATTATGTTTGGTATAAAGTTCCATGAGGGGTTGGGGTGAGTTTGGACTGTGGCAACGAGCCGGGGAACCGAAAACCTAATTAGTGCATCTTTGGCTTGGACGTCACCAAGGACACCGTGGAAAGTAATTCTCCATGGTGTCTTCCACGACGTCCAAACCAGTGAGACACCCCAATCCCACGTTGTGAGTTATGCCGCGGGTGCCGACCCAGGGTGACACACATCAGACGCCAAGGGCATTGCCCCACTGCCCTGGACGTTGTGAGGCACGACATGAGCAAATGTTCACGGCGACGCCTCCCATGGCGTCCAGACAAGAAACTTTATCAAAAAATTTAAAATCAATTTTTTCGATTTGGCCTAATGGGGATCCAACTTGATGATCATTATCAAATATAATGTGGATTAAAATGATCAAATTGATATGTAAATGAGAATTTGTAAAACTTCCGAAGTTTGGGAAATTAATGAATTTTCGATAATCAGGTATTTGTGATTGACTGACGGGGATTATGCATGCGGTTGGAGGCGTGATTGGACTATATGAATTAGACTCCGTTTCACCCAAAAACGAACATTAAATATAATTAGGTATATATATATATTTCCATATTATTCCATAAATCATTAAATTCCCAAAATATGCATTTATCACCACAAAATAAGATAAATATAGTCAAATTACACCTAATAACTTATACTAACTAATGCTTAAATGAACACTTATCAAAGAGTTAGCCTATAAAAACTTAATTTTACAAGGAATCTCAATTGGCAAAATCTCACTTGCATTGATTCATTTTAGGATTACATTTGGCTTGTGAGAGGAGAATAATTTATATCGTTTTACCTTTGTAAAGCACACTTTTATTGTATTCATTAAACTTAGATTGTAAGACTTACTGGGATTTAAGTCGAACGAGAAGATCTAGTTGAGGCTAGGCATAAACCCTAGTTGAGGCTATGTATGGGAAAATCTAGTTGCGGCAAGGTAGGGAAAATCCTAGGTGAGTCTAGGTGGGGAAAATCTAGTTGAGTCTAGGAAATTGTATAAGATCTTATTGCGATAAGACATCTTGTAAAAGACCTAGTTGAGGCTAGGCATTCACTAAACTTGTGGGATTAGAGATATTCACTTATTGGTAATATAAGTGGGGGTTTGAGAATTTTAACTGGGGAGGTTAGGCAGTGGATGTAGATCGGTTGAATCAACCACTATATATCGTGTCTCATTTCCATCTCTTCTACCTCCTTCATTTAGTGTAGCTTTCAATTCACTTGAATTATTCGCGAATTGCTATTGTTCATTACTACTACACTTTGTCATTTAGCTCAACTAGCCAAGTTAACTAAGTGGATTAGCAGATAAAGTTTTAAAAAGTATCATTTGGTCATCGCACTCAATTCACCCCACTCTTGGTGACCTTCATGGAAATGAAATGCAAAGTAAACCATCATCGGGTATACTCACAATACAAGCAAATTCCTTAGCCAATCCCATCTCCCGACACTCCGACATGTGCACCTGGACTCCCGAAACACGCTCTTAAGTTTCTAAGGCATTTAGACATTGATTTGGGTGGTTTTGGGTCAATTGGTGGAGGTTTAGAGTAGTACTAGATGTTGCAGGAAAATGAAGAAAAGTTGTAGAATTGTGCTGTCCAGAACACTTAGCGCGCTAGCTAGAATGTCCAACGCGCTGGGTGCAGTAACCTAGAAATCTGCAATAGATTTATGGGTTCCTACAACTTTGAAATTCATCTCCTTCTTCTTCCCCAATGCCTTGGGGGTTTTCCTCCACCAAAACCCAAGCTCCACAACTCAAACATACATCAAACACTTTATTATACATCATTAATTCATCAAAATTGATGAATTCAACATGCATATTCATTTCTTCAAACACATGAAGTACACCATTAATGAAACTTCAAGAACTTGAAAATGAAAACTGATTTTTGAAAACATTAGTGTTATCCTTAATGTTTTTCGATGAGGAATTCAAATATGACATTAGATCTCGAAAACAAACCCATTTTAAAGCCCGAAAATAAAAAAACTGAAATCATAAGAAAAATCCCGATTTTTGCTCAAAACCTAAAATTAGACTTGGACATCCAAATTGGGACTTCCTAATGCATCAAAACTGAGCCAAAACTCTTTGAAATCAAATTCATACAAAAGCCCATGATTTAATGCTCCAAACCCTTAATTTTTATGCAAATAAGTGGATAGGAGCATACCTTAAGGTTCTAGCTGGGTGTGGGTACCTACATCTCCCTCTTGATAATGAATAGCCTCCCAAGGACTCCAATTTCCAGTAAATAAAAGCCCCCAATAGCTCTGAATTTTTTGCATTGCAATGCATACAATGAGAAGAAAGTTTTCTAAGTGTTCTATTTATATTGAGCCTTCATCAAGTGGACTAGTTCCTATCACTAGAGGGATCTAATGGCTCCTATGAACTCCTAGCTCCACTAAAATTCAACAAAGTGACACAAAACTTAACTCATGCTTTCATGGGAGTGTGCACGTATCTCGAGGTAAGTCAATGTGTATTGATTTTTGTTGAAAACTATAGGACTTTTCAAATTTGATTCGTTGAATAACCCATTTAGATCATATTTAAATAAATAACTCACCATATAACTAGCTACTCGGTCCCAAGTCTTGCATGTAACTCGAGGCACGTCCTTGCTCACGTCTCAACGCCTACCACTGCAAGAGCCGATTTAATAAGTCTACACAAATACATAACACTAGGCACACATCAATACAAAAATACAATATACCTCGGCCACGTGCCTAGGTTGGTGCACGCATCGTGGTGTGGGTCCCACATCATGGGTCGGTGATCCTGATTAAGGATTAAAACAGGGGTTAGAGATTTGGGTCGTGACAAATCTCCATTACTCATGGGGATTCCCCGTCCCATTTGTGTCCCTATCTGGTGGTTTGCACTAATCCGCAACGTACAAATTCTTTCTTTCTTTCTCTATTTTTCTTTTTTTTTTTAACTTACCTTGGCAGGAGTGAAAGCCACCACCTCTCTACACCTTGTTATTTGACAAGTGATATTTCATCAATCCCACCAGATAGGTCAGAACTTGTAAAGATATTCAAAATTTTGGACTACTTCCATAACTCGAAACTGAGACTCTAGTTAAGGGAGAATTCCACCACAATGGCTGATTCGATCATTTCCTTTAAATAATCATTGATCAAAACTGTGTTTTATTTCATTGATCTTGTGAAAAAAGAAAGTTTATTTGCTTGTTTGTGCAAAAATATTTTATATAGACTATGAGCTTTTTTTTATATATAGACTATGAGCTGCTGGATTCTTATATAATGTCGAGTAACAAATGGAGTTAAGGTGAGAAGAAATGAGTGGGTATGATACTATAATGGCACTTGACTTTGTGCAAGTAGAGAACCGAGTCTTGTCTACCAAGGCCTTTGGGCTTTGGGCTTAAATTTGTTAGCCTTGTAAAATCAAATAAATTTTTATTTTATTTTTTATTTTTGAAATTAATTATTGGTAGTTAATTTAGTTATTTTGTGAACAGGTGCGACTATTGAGAACAAGTGCAACTGTTGAGAATAGGTGTGACTGTTGAATATATTGTTTTGAACAGACACATTGGTTTGAACCAGTGCCTCAAGTTCTATTTAAGTAAAACTAAAACACTGGAAATACATATATTTTTGAATTTCGTTTTTGAGAGAAGGAAAATCACAGTTTGGCAGACTTTTGAACTTGGTGATTTTTGGTTCGAAAGAGCATCCGGTTGTATCCCGGGGGCAGATCTTTGAAGAAAAATTCAATCACCGAATTCAAGGAAATTTCTGTCTTAGGACATTGCTTCTGTGCAAGCCTCCGGTTAGAAATTTATTTTGTTGAATGATTATGTTATTAATTATTTGTAAAACTTGTTCATTCATATATATTAGTATCATTATTTATTGTTCCGGACAACAATCTAAGACAGAAAATTTTTAGAAATTTCAGAAATTTTGTGTTCTATTGTGCATTTCAGAAATTCTGAAAATGGTGGGACAATCGAGTTTGAACAACTCTAAAAAATCAGAAGACAAGTCTGAGAAATCCAAGGGAGTGGATTTCAAGAGGCATGAAGAAAAGCCTGAAAAATTCACAGGAGTGGATTTTAAAAGGTGGCAACAAAAATTGTTGTTCTACTTGACAACCCTCAATCTTGCACATATTGTAAGAGAGGATGAACCTAAGACAGATGAGGATCCTCTATCAAAGGAGACTATTATGTCCATTGAGAAGCTGGAGAAATTCGACTTTCTTTGTCGCAATTACATCCTTAATTGTTTGGATGATAATTTATATGACATATATTCGTCATATGACACAAAGAAAGGAAGTATGGAATAATCTTGAGAAGAAATATAAAATTGAAGATGCGGTGCGAAGAAATTCGTAATTGGTAAATTTCTGAAGTATCTCATGGTGGACTCCAAAACTGTCATTAAGCAAGTAGAGGAAATCCAAGTCCTGATTCATGAATTGCATGCAGAAGGATGTTCTATCAATGAACATTTTCAAGTTGGTGCAATTATTGAGAAGTTACCTCCTTCGTGGAAAGATTTTAAGATCTATTTAAAGCGCAAAAGGAGGGAGATGACTATAGAGGACTTGATTATGAGGCTTAGAGTTGAAGAAGATCATCGCAAGGGAGACAAAGTTGAAGTACCTACCTTTGCTGCAAAAGCAAATGTGGTTGAAGGAGAGGCTTCAAAATCCAGATTTCAGAAGAACAAAGCAAAGAAGTTTTCTGTGAAACGCTCCAACAATTTT
Source organism: Stephania japonica (assembly GCA_039657345.1). Taxonomy (NCBI): domain Eukaryota; kingdom Viridiplantae; phylum Streptophyta; class Magnoliopsida; order Ranunculales; family Menispermaceae; genus Stephania; species Stephania japonica. The sequence continues at coordinate 41,420,987 of CM077560.1, read as the reverse complement.
ACACCTAAAGGCAAGCCCATTAAGAAAGTTAAAGGTAATTGTTGGGTGTGTGGGAAACCTGGCCATAAGGCTCAAGAATGTCATCACCGGAAAGATCAACCTGCTGCAAATTCTTCTCAAAAGAATCAGGCCAATGTCACAACTACTGAAGAAGATTTGGTTGCTGTTATTTCTGAAGTCAATATGATTGACAATGTTAAAGGTTGGTGGATTGACACAGGAGCAACTAGGCATATTTGTGGCGACAAGGCGTTGTTTTCAACCTTTGAAGATGTTACTAATGATGAAAAACTCTACATGGGGAATTCATCTACTTCAACTGTCAAAGGAAAAGGAAAGGTGTTGCTGAAATTTACTTCTGGAAAAACTCTTACTTTGATTGATGTACTTTATGTTCCTAAAATACGAAAGAACCTAGTCTCTGGTACTCTTCTTACTAAAAGGGGATTCAAACTAGTGTTCGAATCTGATAAGTTTGTGCTTTGTAAGGCTACGGACTATATAGGACGAGGGTACTTAGTAGATGGTATGTTCAAACTGAATGTAATGGTTACTAATGCTATGAATAAAGTGAATGCTTCTATTTATATCGTGGATTCTTATGATATTTGGCATGCTAGATTAGGCCATGTAAACAGTAGGTCTATCAGTAGAATGATTAATCTCAATTTATTACCTAAATTTAATTTTAATGTGAAGCACAAATGCCAAACTTGCACTGAATCTAAGTTTGCTAGGAAATCTTTTAAAACTGTCCTAGGAAGGTCAAATGAATTGTTAGGATTAATACATAGTGACCTTTGTGACTATAAATCAACCCCTACAAGAGGAGGTAAAAACTACTACATCACTTTTATAGATGAGTGTAGTAAATATTGCTATGTCTATTTGATTAAAACTAAAGATGAAGCTTTTGATATGTTTAAGACATATAAAGCTGAAGTTGAAAATCAACTGGATAAAAGGATCAAAGCAATAAGAACGGATAGAGGTGGAGAATATGAATCCTCTGAATTTGTTGAATTTTGCAGTAGTCATGGAATTATACATCAAACTACGGCACCATACACACCTCAACAGAATGGTGTCGCAGAGAGGAAAAACAGAACTTTTAAAGACATGATAAATTATATGCTAAATAGTTCTGGACTTCCACACAACATGTGGGGTGAAGCACTACTTACAGCAAATTATATCCTAAATAGAATCCCAATTAAGAAGAAAAATAAGTCTCCTTATGAATTGTGGAAAGGAAGAATTCCTACTTTTAAAATTTTAAAAGTGTGGGGTTGTTTAGCAAAGGTACAAGTTCCTATCACCAAGAGAACAAAATTGGGGCCTAAAACTATAGATTGTGTATTTATTGGGTTTGCTAACAATAGTGCTGCATATAGATTTTTGGTAATAAATTCTGAGATTAATGATATCCATGTTAATACAATTATAGAATCTGCGGATGTGCAATTCTTTGAAGGAATTTTTCCTTATAAAGAACAAAAATCAAGTTCTTCAAACAAGAGAGTTCGAGATGAATCATCCACTTCTAATGTTCCAACATTAGATGAAGAACCAAGAAGGGGGAAAAGATCTAGAGTTCAAAAGAGTTTTGGGCCAGATTTTATAAGTTTCTTGACTGAAACCGAACCACAAACATATAAAGAAGCCATGACTTCTACTGAGGCTATTTTATGGAAAGAAGCCATAAATAGTGAAATAGAATCCATTTTAATTAACCACACATGGGAATTGGTTGATTTACCTCCCGGGATTAAACCGATAGGTTATAAATGGATTTTTAAACGAAAATTGAAAGCCGATGGATCAATTGATAAATATAAAGCTAGTTTAGTAGCTAAAGGTTTTCGACAAAAAGAAGGGTTGGATTATTTTGATACATATTCTCCAGTTTCAAGAATTACATCAATTAGGATGTTAATTTCAATTGCTACAATTTATAATATGGAAATACATCAAATGGATGTAAAAACAGCATTTTTAAATGGAGAATTAGATGAAGAGATATATATGGAACAACCCGAAGGATTTGTGGTCCAAGGTCAAGAAAATAAAGTCTACAAATTGGTAAGATCGTTATATGGACTTAAACAAGCACCGAAACAATGGCACGAGAAATTTGATCATACTATGATTGCAAATGGATTTAAAATTAATGAATGTGACAAATGTGTCTACATCAAAGAATTGAAAAGTTCTTGTGTCATAGTATGTCTCTATGTTGATGATATGTTGATAATTGGGACTAATAAGGATATAATCATTTCAACTAAGAAGATGTTGAATTCTAATTTTGACATGAAAGACTTAGGTCTAGCAGATGTCATTTTGGGTATTCAAATCAAACGAAATGATAATGGATATATCCTTACTCAATCACATTATGTAGAAAAAAATATTGAAGAGGTTTAATCAATTTAATTGTAAACTGGTCCTTACCCATTTGAGGCCAATTGCAAAACTTAAGAAAAATACTGACAGTGCAATTTCTCAATTAGAGTACTCCCAAATAATTGGAAGTTTGATGTATTTGATGAACTCTACAAGACCGGACATTGCTTATGCATGAAGGAATGACTTAGTAAATATACAAGCAATCCAAATAATGATCGTTGGGAAGCATTGATACAAATACTAAGGTATTTAAAACATACTTTAGAATATGGATTGCATTATACAAAATATCCACCGGTACTTGAATGATATAGTGATGCCAATTGGATTTCTGACAATACTGAAACAAAATCTACCAGTGGATATATTTTTACTCGGGAGGAGAGCTGCGATTTCCTGAAATCAACTAAGCAAACGTGTATAGCACGTTCGACAATGGAATCGAAATTTGTAGCCTTAGATAAAGTCTTGAGGAAGCGAGATGGCTAAGAAACTTTCTAGAAGATATTTCATTCTTACCAAAACCAGTGCCAGCAATATGTATACATTGTGATTGTATGGCAGCACAAGCTAATGCTAAGAATAATGTATACAATGGTAAGTCAAGACATATAAGGCGCCGACATAATACTATAAGACAATTACTTTCAAGTGGAGTAATTAGTATAGATTATGTAAAGTCAAAGGAGAATATTGCAGATCCTATGACAAAGGGCTTACCAAAAAATCAAGTTGTATTGTTATCGAAGGGAATGGGTTTAAAGCCTATAAATGAGTTAAGTCTGGTGGAAACCTAACCTAGGTGATTGGAGATCCCATGTACTAGGTTCAATAGGCAAACTGGTTAGATGAAACTCGCGAGAAGAACACATTCGTTCATTCCTAAGATAAAAACTGTGTTCAGAAGAAGTTCAAGGATATGTTAAACATTTAATGACAAATAAAATTGTCACCTATATGATAGTAAATGTGGGTCGCATTTATGAGAACGAGACAGGCTAAATTCTCTAAATCTATTATGAAACCAGGATATGTCCAGGACCAAAATGGACAAAAACGTATAAACTGAATTTTGATAATCGTGTCATGCGTAATACGTATTGTCTTGGTTTACTACAAAACGTGAACAGTTCAAGATCCTCCATATCCACTGCGTCACTAAGTAAATCCAATATGTTTTACTATGGTAAGTTCAAGTCTTTCAGATACTTTTCCTGACAACATGACATGAGACTTCTCTCTCTTTCGTGTATTATCATTTTCGTTATAATTTTTAAAAAAAAAACCAAATTTGAACAGAAATGTGGGGTATAGTGATATTTTCTATTCAAATGTGGGGTATTGTTAGAACTTGAAAAATGTATCAAGTGAGTTTGAATAGAAAACCTCTTTAGTCCCACATTGCTCACTTCAAAAAGTACAAACTCTTTATATACAAACATCTACTCTAAATATTTGCTTTAGAGAAACCCAATGGATAGAGTCTAAATTGGCACCCATTGGGTAATAGGTGTAAATATATATATATATATATATATATTTATATAATAAATATGTATATATAATTATATTTAAAATCAAAGATAGGGCATTGGGCCTCCTTTGGGCTTTGGGCTTAAATTTGTTAGCCTTGTAAAATCAAATAAATTTTTATTTTATTTTTTATTTTCGAAATTAATTATTGGTAGTTAATTTAGTTATTTTGTGAACAGTGCGATCGTTGAATTTCGTTTTTGAGAGAGAAGGAAAATCAGATGACTTTGTTTATTGCATTAAACAACATGAATTAGTTGTTACAAATCATACAATGAACTGGCGCCTACCAATCATTTATCAACTACCATTCGAAATGTCAAAACAAAAGCCGTAACTTGAAAGTTTATTAAACACATTTGGTCATTATATTCGATGCTCATCAAGAAAATCTATACAAAACAAAGCAAAGTTACAAAGCTTCACCATGAAAGGTTTCCAATTCAATGTACAGAGAGATCAATTATAATGTACCTAAAAGGATTTTCATATTTGTGTTTTTCATTTCGAAGTCGTCATTAAGCCATGTGAGACTATATTTTGATCCACGCTTAGTGCACACAATAACCAAAACAAATAACAATCCCAACAAAGTAACAATAACCATACATGTGCAAACAGTGCAATGCAGGTGTTATTCTAATGAGAACCATCTTTCTTTGTAGGAAGACAATTGATTCTCAGACAAAGTAACCATCACATCTATGCTTTTATCACCGGTTTGAGACGGCAGAAGAAACACTTGACCTGGCCAAATCCTATATGAAGGCATAAACATGCAGGGCATCCCTCCACCAAAGTCCATGTCGCAATAAGGGAATCCAAGCCAGCTATCTATGTACAAGTTGAGGCAGACATCGGAGTCGCTGAAGTCCACCACAGGCACCAACTCATTCTCATCGAATTTGTAGCTCGCAAAGTCAATATAAGACTTGAAGTAATCGTCATTCAACTTCGCAAGCGCTTCATGTATGATTTTGGCAGCGTAACTTACAGACTCACTCAGTATTTCATTCATTCCAGCTTTTGGATATGCCCATAGCACCACATTGCCAACAAAGTCATCTGGCACGGGAGGGCTCATTCTCCGCCGACCATTCACAGAAATTTTCAGGCAAGTCGCCTTGTATCGATTACCATCACCAGCAGCGACACAAGCCTTCACGACATTTCTCCATACATGAGCTACCAAGCACACAAACATGCTATGAGGTTTGGCATTATGAGCTAATTCCTGAGAAGCATTGGTCTTGATCTGACTCAGCATCTCTAGAGTGAAATGTGATTTGTACATGAACAAGTCTTCTTCCAAGGTCTCATCACTGGTACAATCTTCATTCTTGTCCTTGAATTCGACGCCCTTGTGTTCAAACTGGAATCTTGGAGGGTCTCGAGGCATGAAAATTGCCCGATCAAGAAGCATGCGGCCAAGGTTCCTGTCAAAGTCACCACAGCAGGCTTGACTCCACGCAATCAAGAACCGGCTCATAGAGAACCCATCAGCCACCATGTGGTTGCAGGAGATCGCAACCGCTAATGAACCACAGGCAAACCTAGTGAGCTGGACTTGAACCAATTCTTTGGGGGAGTCCAAGCAAGGGTGGAGACTCAGCAACGCCTTAGATGGGTTGAAAAGCTTGGCTTCATCTAGAGTGCAATCTGCAGAGGCTTCAACAAACCTTAAGCCCTTATCATTGAGTAAAATGACTCTCTGGCCTTTCTCGTCAGTGCTAAACCGACCAGCCAGCTCTCTGTAGTCTGACAAAGCCTGGCCGAGGCCAAGCTCGATAGCTGCAATTGATGGGGTGGGCGGTCGGTACACATAAATGATAGGAATATGGGCGTCGTCTGTGATCAAATCAAAGACATTAAGAGTCATCTGGGTAGGAATGGTGGCTTTTGGAAGGCCAGATTTGAGAATTGGCTTTACTAATCTCGAACTCTCTTCGTGGACTCTCATGGTCACAACTCACAAGTTCTCGTTCTTCCAAGGGTGGCATAACTTTGACTTGGATATATAGAGAGCCAGAGATGATTTTCTAACTAAAATACTAAAAGGCATAGTGTGTAACCAATATATAATCACATAGCCTAATAAAAGAGAGCATCTTCTTATCTGTTCCAAGTCAATAACTCACTATTTTAGAGAACGTGCAAACCAACTATATGGTTTACTAAATAAATATAACTGGGTGACCAATTTAAAACCTTCGAACTTTCATTAATAATCCAAAAATGTACAACAGGAAAGACATACAAACAAGAACAACAAAGCCTCAATCTCAAATAGTTGAGGTTGGCTAAATCCTACATGGATCAAACTCTTCAATTGTGCCTGATTAAGCGCAATTGAGTAAAACCGGAAAGACATAAGCATGTTAAATTCTTGCTGATCTAGTCTAGGGTCAATAAAAAAATTATCTAAACCTAAGTTTAGAAGGTAATGGTTCGAAACAGTTTTAACATGTATGTAGTAGACTTAATAATATAGATTATGCATTTACAAGTTAGAATCAAAAGTTGTTCCCACATAAAGTCATGAAGACTCCATATAGGGGATGTCTGACAGTGATTTTATATTCATGAAAATAAAACTGAATAAGCTATATTGACAGATAAGCTATGCAGGTTTGATAAGTAATATTATTGATTCCAAGATTTGCTAGACCAATAAACACATCAGACATATTATATCACAAATTACTAGGTCAAAATCAAGATTTACAAGGCTCAACAATCTCATACCTTCATCTGCTTGCACAGAGATTGACTGGAGGGAGGCCAAAACCCAAATTTTTGCCACTATTGAGGACTATCTGCGGTATCTGTAACGTTTGAAGTTGAAGTAAACATGCAGAATGCCACGCTCGAATGTACATTTGAAACCTTTCTTGTGTGAATACTCCCATTCCTTGTTGACAATACGAAATGCCTGCAAAGCCAAATAGGTACAACAGTTGATTGTTTTTCAGTTTTTCACCAAAGATGATAACACGCAGAACTTTTTCACCAGATTTGGAAATACTTACGATATCTTCATATGGAGGCCCAGCATGGAATCGTATGAAACAAGTCTCTCCACTGCTCCCATCTTTCTCTATGGTATATGTTGGAGCTTTTGATTTGTCCACAAGATCAGGGTAGAAGATGTTGAACTTGTACCCTTGAACAATCTTTGGGGGAGGATTATCATGATCATAGTGTGTCTGGTTGTATTTGTTCCATTCGTACCCAGTGTGGACACGATTGAAATACTTTGGCTTTCTTGGGCGGTATTTGTCGTGCCACCAGTACACCTGTACTTGCAATAACCAACAATGTCAATCCCACAGAATGACTGATGAAGCGTCAAAAGCAGAATGAAAATGCTTACACCATACCTGTGAATCAAGGTTCACTTCAGCACCAGAGCCGAAAACAGCATCCCCTTCTTCCATTGCTCCCATAGCTTTCATGGCCTTCAATTCCATGTTATCTTCTGAAGGACCTGGCTTCAACACCATCGCCTCTTGATGCCGCCTTTGCTGCTCTTCCAATACAGCTGCACGTTTCCTTTCCTGTAACATGTGAAGCATTCAATACTGATCCCATGGAAAATAGAACAGAAACACTTTCATCTCCTAATGACTAAACAGTTAAGTTGCTAGAACAAGAACATCATAATCAATTTGTACCAAAAATCCCAAGGCATACAAACTCTATAATTCATCAAGTCACAACCGTGAATGTCTCACTAGTTTGGTATGGGTTAATTGAGAGTTTGAGCCTCATAGTGTGCATGTTGTGGCTTCTCTTATGTAAAAAAAAATAATAATAATTCAGGAAGTCAGCCAGCATTACCACAAAAAGTTGAATGAAGAGAATTTAATAATTAATGTCTCTGTGATGGAATAATAGTTTTCAAAGTTAATTTTCACCGCACGTAAATCAAATTAGCAAACTTCGAAGTTCGAACAAGCCATGGAATACAATGAGTAGAAATATTACCAGTTCACGTCTGTCTTCTTCAGGATCAATTGCCTCCTCATTGTCATCACCATGCAATAGCTCAGGCGAAAATGAACCAGGTTCTTCTTCCAGCTCATATGTCTCCACCTCATATGGCATGGGTTCAGGAGAATAAGTAGGAGCATCTACACATAATAAACATCATTTCAGTAGTAGCTTCACATAAGTTATAACAAGAAACTGTGGATTACTTCAAAGTGCATAGCCTGAACCGCAACCCATACCTTCGGCACCTAGAGAGATGTTCTCTTTAGGTTCTGATTCTTCGTCTGTTTCTAAATTTTCCTTTCTCTCCACAGGTTGTTCTAAACGTTGTAAATGCTTACGCAACAGCTTGGAGTGAATTTCCTTCAGACAAGCCTGTGATTCCATTATAATTGATAAGCTTTTTTTGAAAAAAAAAAAAAAAAAACTATAACTAGACAATCAGAGCATTCATTGCAGTAACGTTACCTTTGCTTTGTATATGTGTAGGCGTTTGAGAACAGCCTCCCAAAACTCCACTACTTTGGCCTTGCCGGATTGCATTTGTACTTCAATTTCAGATTGCACAACTTCCAACTCATTGTAAGATTTCCCTTGCAATAGGTTCTTAACTTCTGTTTCAATGCTTGAATGCAAGCCTCTCTCCTCAGCAAGCAATTCAGAAGGTGGTTGCTCCCCACGAACCCTAGCTCGATCCAGAGTATCCCTTTTCCTGGCTTCAGCTAGCTCCCAGTCACAAACCACCAGTAGTGCCTATTTAATTTAAAACATAAACTGTAAGTCTGTACTTCAAAAAACGTTATCATCTATGTCATCTTGACATGTGATCCATGTTGTAAAAAAGAAGCATATAGCTTGGGCCCCAATAAAAACAAGAAAATATGTTTCTTTTTTTATGAAGGGGGAAAAAGCATGTATTCAGTGACTTATCAAAAACAAGAAAATACGTTTCTTTTTTTATGAAGGGGAAAAAGCATGTATTCAGTGACTTATATCAAAAAAGAGACCAACAGTCCACCACATTTTCTTTAATTAATTAACCCGGAAAATTTGATCCATATGCATATTCACATTTTGTCAAGGATTGCAAGGTGCCAAGGAGATCCCGAGGCGATTTCCCTGGCCTAGGTAGGCAGTGCCTAGGCACGGCCAAAAAATATTTATTTAGAGGCCCTTGAATTATTATTTAATTATTATAGGTCCTTAATTAACAACAATTTCTATTAGGCACTATAATCCGCATTCAATATATACTTCAAGGATACTGATAAGCCTTTAGGTCCTTATGTAACATTAACTATGTTAAGATTTTGTTGTTTGGTAGGTATTATTGTACCAAACTTAATTGTAACTTGCCCCTTCAATTTTTTAAAAATTATTTAGGACACAACCTGCCTAGGCGCCACCTTGCAATCACTGAATAATGATGGCATGGAGGTCATATAAAACTTAATCACCAGCTGTAAAGACACGTTAAATTGAAATTAGATCAATTTTGATAAAAAGAAAAGGCATGAATACATATTGCAAAAAACCACCAGCCTCTCTTTCTCCCCATTTCCATATCCACAAGGCACAACAGGTTCAAGGTTAAGGTCCAAAAGCATCAAAATTGGCAACAAAATTTGATCATATGATTCTTACCTCCCAGTACTCAATATGAGTTGGAGTTGCCCTGTCCATATCCAGATGCATTTTTATGTCATCACGAAGTTCTTCCATTTCTTTTACAGTCAAGCCCTATTCATTCCTAACAAATTGGCCATCAGTAAATGCATTCTACATGGACATGACTAAGCACAAAAAGAACAAAATACACCCAAATGTGAGAACAGATATGTATGCGCATATATGTGTAAAGGGTGTGTAGAGAGAGAAATAGATGGATGAATAGAGAGAAAGAGAAAATAAAAAAGAAAAACTCACCTGGAACACCATATATGGTTCATTTATCTCTATATCAAAATCATCTGAAACATTGAGATGCTTCGAAAGAATATCAATGGGCTTTGTACGCCCCTCTCGCAGCCTTATGTCTGACCTGACTTTGCTTTGATCAAAATGGAACTGTGCATCCAAAAAATGAATTAAAAATGATGAATATATGGAATAACAATCAGCAAAACATATGATGGCAAAAAACTTTGTTAAACTGCTTTCTTGTGATATTTTCTTGGAAAATTTAACCTTGAGGAATTAATTTATAACCTTATGCGGCTTATGCCTCAGGAATAGATTCTTATCAGTCATATGGCATTGATTCCATTATTGATTAGTCAACTTATCCCAAGACCTCTTCAAATTTGTTTTCTTATTTCACTAGTCATCTTTTTTGAAAGAAAAGGGTAATATATCTAGTAAACATTAAACTATAAGCCATAACTATGACTATATATTAATATTTTTTGTTTTGCTATTCACTAGATCTTAGAAAGCTGCAGGATGTTGTATATCCCAATCAAACTTTAGGATTTCAACTTTCACGAATTTGAAGCATGTTCAATCTCATCAAAAATGGAACCTTGGAAAACTGAATCATCTTTTATAAAACATACAAGACCTGTTTTTTGTCCGGACCCATTTTTCAATTAAATAAAATAATTTTTTTTCGCTTAATTATTCACAAAATGCATGACTTTCCCTTAAAAGTCACCAACGAGGGCTAGCAGGAAAATGAGGGACCACTTCAAATTTCTGAACAAGATCCTCACCCGATGTTCATTCTTTTATTTGCAGCATCTAAATTAAGCGCACATTCATTACACAAAAGTGAAGAATAAAATGGAGAAAAGAAACAACCAATCAATTGAAAATAAAAGGTAATCAAGAAATCAAGGTTTGAATTGGATGAATATGTTCTTGATGCATAAAGCATGCATGAATCAGGAAATATTAGAGCCTGTTGTAACAAATACTAAACAGTCAACTTATCTACAACATATTAGAGAGTAAAAACTCATTTGCAGGAAAGCAGAGGCATATGAGTGTTTAAAGCTTTGCATCATACCTCCTCTTCTTTCTTTTCCCAATCTTGGAATTCAGCCCTGGCACGTTCCCTAGCTAGCATTGCCTGTCACAGATAGACAATATAAGAAACTTGGCTCATATTCATTACATTCAACGATGGGATACAACCATGAAAAGAATCTAATGACAAAGAAGTCCACCCAGTACGATTTTCTCCTATGAACATGTAAAAAACATACACCACTTAAGAATTCTTTTCAAGCAAATGCACCAACACAAGAATTTGCAACAACACCAGTCTCAAATTAGTTGGGGTTGGCTATATAGAATACCCAAGTAAATAATAATAATGATGATAATAATAATAATAATAATAATAATAATAATAACAATAATAATCATTTTTACTGGGTAAACTTTCAAGAAAGGAAAATCCAAAAAGCCACATGCCTATTATTCTCTTTTTTTTTTAATCAGACCTATCATTCTCTTCTCCACAGGCAAAATCCATGACTCCTCCATTTTTAGAGGGGAAACAAACAATCTATCATACAGATATAACATAAAAACCAATGCAAGAGGAAGTTATGTAGAATACATAAAAGTAAATCACTGCACCCAACAATCAGTCTCCAATTATACATATAATATATATATATATATGTGAGATTTTCTAAAATTATGCTCTAAAAAGTCTAAAAATTTCCCAAAAAAAATCTAAAATGATTGGTTATATAACATGTAAATAAAAATTAATAAATGCAATACATTATTTTATAAAATATTAATATTTAAATTATATTGATGAGCGACACCCAACTCTTACATTCTTTAGATAATCCTTTTTCGACACAACTATATCTTTGATATCATCATCGGTATAGAACTTAAAACCCTTCAAAAAATTTCTTCTCCATCTGCATGGTTTGTGTGGTTAATTGATCTTATATGAAAGTAAACCTATGGACACCTAGATCAGTATTTTCACACTTCTATATATGGGTAATTCTACCATGGTGATTTTTATTTTTAATCATTGGATTTAGATTCAATAGTGCAAATTGTTTATTGGTGTTAGTGCACACATTTCAGAGTCATTAATATAGCTATAAAAATGACCATTAGATCTAAATCCAATGGTCATAAATGCTATCACCATCCATGATGATTTTTCTCAATCACAATGGTAAAACTACTCTATATATATAGTATTACAATGTCTCCTAATAACTATTTTATTTTTCTTTTTCTTTTGCAGAAAATATCCCTAAACATTACACTGATTGTATATCACCAAAACTAGCACCAAAGTTTTCATTCGAAATTCCTAACAAAATATTGATGCTCAACATTTAAAACTCAAATAATTAAAATACTATTTACAACATTTAACAAAAAATCTAAAAACTTCATCTGTAAATCTGTAATTATTGACTCGAAAGACAAATATCCAGATCCTCCTAACATGCAGTGCCTAGTTTCACATCTAGATTCACAGAAATCACAGTACAAAAGGAATGAGTATTAGCTTCAGGCTCAAGATAACTGCACAAGATCCCTCAAACAGTTGATGTAAAACACTAAACAAACACCATACAGATATAAAATTAATAGTGATTCTCAAAAAATTAAAAAAAAAAAAAAAAAAAAATATTAAAAGAGTAACACTTTACAAACTGTAAAATAAATAGGCAAGATACAACTGAACTAACCATTTCCTCCTCTCGCTGAGCCTTTTCAATTGCTCTTTCCTCTCTTCTTTTTTTCACTTTTTCAATTTCTGCCTGTAAAGTAAGAGACAAGCATCAATAAATATTATTCCACGTCATATGCTGCACCAAAGCCGGACAAACAAATTCTACACCAAAATCGTAAATGAAGCCTTTGACAATAGAACACTGGTTTTCAAGTCGAATGGTCTAAATGTATCATCCAAAGCACACACAAGCATACAAGCAAGCAAGCACACATGAAAGATGAGAGGGTTTATATGGAGTTTCAGAAAAATGATTTTTACTGGGTTTGTGCACAGATCAACTGAAAATGTATCAAATGGCAGTTTCAAATGCAAACGACTTTCAAAAGAGAGACACAAAGCATAAAATGGAATAAACTACAAAGATTAGTCACCTCTTACTGAAGAAAAGAGCAATTAAATGCATCCAGAATTTTTTTTTTTTTAAAGAAATCAACTTACTTACAACACCCTTGATTCCAACATGAGTCAAACCCCCAACTTAGCCTTTGGCAACTGGTGCCTCATCCATCTCACTAGAGATGCTTTGGCAAAAGAACATTACATGTATAGAAAAATAAAATGCAATAATGCCCAAAACTTAACACCATATTATTTTCTTTTGGGATAAAAGACCCGATTTTATTCACTTCAATCAAAATAGTTACACTCAGTTCCTATTATCATCCAAAAAGATATCCATCCCATTCAAACTCCAACTCAGCTAGGCTGACTCAAGAGAATGAATGACCTCCCTTAGACAATTCAGCTAAGCAGACACACCATTTTGTCAGTTCTACTAATTCTACTTTTAGAGCAATAGAATATTTTTTCATGAGTATTAGTAGAATGTTGCAATTGGTTGATGTAGTTTGCCGCATATATTTGGAGGGTAGCGCTTATCACTCTTAACTATAAAGTGTCTAGAAAGCCAAAAACACATTTTAACTAGACTAGAAAGAGCATCAACTTAATAGAGACTCATGTTTTGTATGAAATGCAGGTGTCTGCAGGATCAGCAGAAAGATGTAGCCATACTGTGTGAATCAATCACAACGTTATCAGCTGATTTTTTTTTTTGTTCAAGTTAATGCTTTAAGCTGATTGATCAAGCTTCTAAAAAGCTACATAATAAAAATAATATGCACGACTTCCAAACATTAATCAATGTAAGTTTTCCAGGACATGAATGACTGCCAAAAGTGCCAGAAGCAAAATCAAAATAACATTTTTAGGAGTGTTAAAGACACCAAAATCAAAATCTATCAAGTACCATTCTTTCTCTCTGCCTTTTCTTCTCTGCTTTGGATGAAAACTCATCAAGTGGTACACCTTCCGCAATATCACGCTCTATCTTCTTTCTCCATACAAATCTGCCATTCATGCACGGTGAGTTCGAAGTATGGAACAATAGAATCTAGAGCATCAATTCATCCAATTAAACGATCAGACAGTAATTATTCAATCCAAGATACACAATACCACATAGCAGGTTAGCAACATTGCTTTCTAGTGGGAAATGCAAAAATGAATAATTCAGCATTTCAAAATAACTGATATACTTTAGGTATATATAAAAATGTAATAAAACAAAGTAAGAAGAAGGGGAAATGCAGCGTAGGTTTATAGAAGCAACATGGCACATGAAAAACAATGATAAAGGTAAAAAAAATGAGATCTTTTCTACAAGTTTTAATAATTTTATTTGTTCAATTCCTTTTCCATATACATGAAAAAACCTTTAAGAAAGCAAAGACATGACAGTGGCATATAGCTTGACAAGTCACAAGGAACCATTACTAGTTCAATACTCTTGAGAGGATGAAAAAGTAGAGTCTTTCATGCTCGTGAGTAGCTCCCCACCAATTTTCAAGGTCCCATTCCCTACTGTCTCACCCCTATTCTAAAGAAGCATGGCATAACTATTAATTCAAGAGATGGAACAAAGGTAGTTCGCCTTCATGATGAGGTGCAAACCTCAAGAGTCATTCTTCAAATTTCTATACCCTAAAGAGTCACAAGATATTATTGCACAGTTGCCAAAGAAATTACAGTGAACAAGTTGAATATTGAATATGCATATCAACTAAGGGATATCATTCCCTTTCAATTGGGAAACAGAACTAGAGAATTCATTCATGACAGTTGGCCACATTTTGCACACTCCTAATCTTCACAACGAGTTTTACACACTACATTTCGCATTCCTAGTATGGCCACATTTTGCACATTCCTAGTCTTCGGAATGAGTTTTACACACGACCACATTTTCTCATTCCTAGTTTGGCCACATTTTGCGCATTCCTAGTCTTCGAACAAGTTTTACACAACCAATTGAGAATGGCAATCATTTTTTTTTTTTTTTTTTGATAAGAAGGATAAGAATGGCAATCATTGTTCACACTAAACCTAACAATTCAAATTTCTCGCAATTCAGTCTACAATATCTACAACACAACCATCTACCAAAATCAAACAAAAGCAACAAACTTTCAAAAAGGAACTCACTTTTCATTGAGATTAGAATCGCCAAACGGATTGGAATCGTTCGAATACCCCGAAACCGTCTGCGACTTAAGCTTCTTCGCAACTTTCATCGCCTGATTACCAAAACAACAACAAAACCAATCAGAAAAAAGTAAACCCTAACCAACCAACAATCAATCACAGAACCAAAACCCTAACCCAAAGGCACTTACTTTTCTCTGCGCCTTCTTCGCCACATACTCCGCGATTTCCTCCTCCGTTATCTTCCTCGACGAAGACGAAGAGGATCGCTTCTTCGTCTTCTTCTTCGTCCGTTCTCGCTCGCTTTCGCTTTCGCTACTGCTGGTCTGTTCGGAATCTGAGTCCGAAGAGGCTCTGCGAATCCTTCTGCTACTGCTCGGTCTCTCGCGCTCCTTCTTCGACGATCCCATCTCTGCAAAACTAGGGTTTGCTTCGATCGGAGGAACAGCAGTTCGGAGTGGAAGACAAATTCCACGTTAGCTAATCCCGGACTTAGAGTTAAATCGGTTAATCCCGAAAGTGTGAACTGTTCGACTGAGCGTTAACTAATTGGGTTACAGCGAAATTACTCAAATGCCCATCGTCTTCCACCAGGGGTGGAGAATTAATCTTGTTCTATTGTCTAACTTCCCTGCAAGTTATCTCTCAACTTCTATCCTAATGTGACAGATATCTCCCTCATCCTTATAAAGAGTTATCTCTCAAGAGTTGTGAACACAATTACCCCCATTAATGACATTTTTATTACTCATATCTCTATTTTTTTAAGGCTATTTATGTCAATTCACATATTTTATTGGTTAAAATTTTTTAACTTCCCTGTAAGTTTAAAGTTAAACCAAATATGAAAATATTAACTCTAAGGAGTTAGCCACGAACTTATACTGTGAGTTAACAAAAATAAACCAAACAAGACTTAAGTTGGGAGGTAACTTGCAAGGAAGTTGAGCAATCAAACAAAATTAGTTCTCAACTCCCTGCAAGTTATCTCCCAAGGATAACTCCACCTCTGAGCAAACAAGGTGAAGCAAAAAGCAAACTCCCCAAATCGATCTCTGGCTTTTTCATTTTTTAAGAGGGGTATTTACGTAAAGATGCAATTTGGGATAGGTCACGCTATTCGGATACCACTTTTTACTCCATTTACCTCACTCTTGTGAAATGACCCAATTCCCCCTCCATATAAAGGATTGTTACTCACGCAGTCACCACTTTCTCCAACTGCACTCTCACCACCAATCCAAATTTGACGAAATTCGAGCAGAACCGTATCAATTCACGTCATAGGTGCATTATTCATCTTGTTTAGTGTCGATTTATAGTTTTTTGAGGTTTTTTCCTTTATAAATTGGTATTATTTATGGTTTTGTTGTTGAGTTTAGGGCTTAGATTTGAGGCTTAAATCTTACATTTTGGGTACAAAGTTTCGATGGAATAAAAAATATCAAACGATTTTGAGCAAAACTCAATATTTTTTTATCATTTTCATGTATTTTTTTAGGGGTTTTGAAAAAAATTTGTTCGTTCTTGTTGCTCGCGGTGTTCGAAAGCACAGGGCCGACACTCTTAAGGGGTGTCGGACGCAAAGGGTCGACATCTCTTAAGAGGTGTCGGCCTGTAACAACCCTCAAATTTTAACCCGACTTGTATGGCACTTGTCAGAATCGTGACCTAGCTACGTGATACTAGACAGTATTCCGAACCTCGAGAGTCGACACCGAGGTGATTTTATGTTTCCATGATGCGTGTATTAGTATTGTAGTCTAATATGAGTCTCGAGTCATTCGGGTGACTGTTAGACTGAGTGAGGCTTCGCCTAGATAAACAGGGGAATAAAACACTGTTAAAATACAAATAAATGAATTATTGAATGATTTAAATAATTATTTGAAGGAACAAGGCGGGACTACGTGCGCGATGAGGCGAATCGGACCGAAGAACGTTGTTTGGACACGAGGAGTTGGATAACTACATAACAAACGAACCATGTGATAGGGTTGTTAAAGTGACAACTATGCATGACGTCGCGAGCGGGTGGTACCAAGCCCTACCCCATCCGTGTCCCCACACGGTCTTTCGCCTCCTCGACTCGAACCTGGGTCTGAGGGATAAGATTCAGATTTCACGAATCGAGTACCATTTGAGTGGTTCAAGCACGAAGGCACCGGATCCCATCGAACTCCGCAGCTTAAGCGTGCTCGAGCGAGTAGTACCGGTGCCTTCGTCTTGAACCGGCTCGGTGGTACTCGACTCGTGAAATCTGGAATCTTATCCCTCGGACCCGAGTTTGAGTCGAGGAGGCGAAAGCACCGTGTGCGGGGGACACGGATGGGTAGGGCTTGGTACCACCCCGCCTGTGACTACGGTGCGCTGGGGGGTACGCCCGTGGGAGCCGTGGGCCGGCCGGGTGCGCCCCCGTGGAGCCAGTGGTCCAGTGGTAGCACAGGCGCTTTGGGCTGGGCTGGCCGGGCCGTTACATAAAAGGCGTCTTTTATGTAACGGCCCGACCCGGCCCCCCAGGTGGATCCACCGACTCAAACCTGGGTCCCGAGGGATAAGATTCCAGATTTCACGAGTCGAGTACCACTTTGAGGCGGTTCGAGACGAAGGCACGGATCCCATCGAACTCCGCAAGCGCGCACGAGCGAGAGTAGTACCGGGATGGGTGACCTCCCGGGAAGTCCTCTCGGCTCGGTGGTACTCGACTCGTGAAATGCGGAATCTTATCCCTCAGACCCGGGTCGAGTCGAGGAGGCGAAAGATCGTGTGGGGGACACGGATGGGATAGGGCTTGGTACCACCACTCGCTCGCGACTAGCGGTGCGGTACGCCCGGGTGCTCCCGTGCCAGTGGAGCTGGCCGTGTGCCCGATGGATCCACCTGCGGGGAGCTGGGCCTGGGTGATTGCTGACACGCCCAATGGTG
Organism: Stephania japonica; assembly: GCA_039657345.1. NCBI lineage: Eukaryota > Viridiplantae > Streptophyta > Magnoliopsida > Ranunculales > Menispermaceae > Stephania > Stephania japonica. The sequence goes on along the minus strand of CM077560.1, from coordinate 41,402,917 downwards.
AGGAGCCATGAGATTTACCTCGCGATGTGTGTGTATGAGGAGATGAAGGGCCATGCATGTGACAACACACTACGTACTCCACTATTCACACAACTTCTCTACATATACATCACTCCACCCCCCTCTCACCAACCGACCTTCCTCTCTCTCACCACTCCACTCTCCTCCTCTTTCCTGGTGCGCCACCGCCGACCACCAGCTCCGGGCGGTCAGATCTTGCCGAAGGTCCATCTCTTTCGTTCCCTCTCTCTCTCTCTTCTCTCTCTCTCTCTCTCTCTCTCTCTCTCTCTCTCTCTCTCTCTCTCTCTCTCTCTGTTCAACGGCACCCTTGTTGCCCACGCCTCTGTCCGGTTGCAGTGGTGGTCAAGGTCGAAGGTGAACCAAAGTGGTCACCGGAGACCTGAAACTCCTTGGTTTCACGGCGAACGTGTAGGTTCAGGTGAGGTCCCACTATGGTATATTTTTTTACTGTTTTTGGAACTGTTTTCGTCCCCCTCTTCTCTCTTCCTTCTTTGGTGAGCAAGCCACTGACCCATGTGTCCAGTGGTGGTCGGACCTCGCTTGAGGTCCCTCTGCTCGCCGGAGTTGGGTGAGTTTCCCTTTTCTTTCTCATTTACTCACTGTTTTCGCGACTGTGTCGCTGTTCTGTGTCTACTGTTGCGGTGGTTGTTGCCATGAATCGGGGACTGGTCAGAAACTACACACGGTGGCTCACCGGAGTCTTAACAATCTCGAAGCACCCCAACCTCGCGGCATATGTGTAGAGGCGATGTTTTGTGTGTATCGACTTTTTTTATCGAGGATGTGCTCTGTTTATGCTCTCGTCAGAACTGCCGAGCTTAGGCGGCGCTGTTGGTCGGACCGCCATGACAGAGAGGTTGTCGAAGACCTTACCATGCTTTTGCTAGTGTCTCGTAGTCCTCCAGAGCATCTAACCAGTGGTGGCGAGTGTGTGTTGTTATTGATTCTTGTTTGTGTGTTGTTTGGATTTTTTTCTTATTGTCCAAACTGTGTTAGTGTTTTTCGATCAGTAGTGGGTACCTCTAGCAATCCCATGTTGTGGTGGCTCCCTCCCGACGTCGAACATCACCAGCAAGTCACCATGATAGTCGTGGTATGGGTTATGGTTCAGTTTTGGTGATCACCTCATTGTTGACGTCGAATTGTTTGGAGTTTTCAACTTTAGTCGTTCAATTCGGTTTATATGTTTTATTGAAGTTTCATGGGTTATGTGCATAACGTGTATGAGAACAAATTCATGTTAGAGTGGTGTTCTCATGCATGTCTCCTCGCAAGACGTCGGTTTAAACATAAGTCACGACGTGGAGTAAAGTGTTTGGAGTATTATTTCGGTTTCATGTAGGCGTGAAGCGTAATTGTGATTTCATGTGGTTTCAGCGTGGTGTATAAGTGTTTTCTTTCTGATTCGATCTTACGTTTTGTGTATAACTTGGTCAATGGGTGTTTGAACGTCACATGCATTAGGATTTTGCATGCTAAAGGTTTACGTATTGTTAAATGGTTATGACGTCGTGGTCACACAACCGATCCTTGAGTCCATGGCGTGACCCACATACGAATGAGCCGAGGGCCTATTACTTAAAGTGTGGGTCTATATTTGTGTGATTTCAAAACCAAGAGAGTTGTATTTTCATTGGATTTCTGATCGATTTGCCGATTGATTTACCGAGTTGTCGAATCGTTAAAACATAGGGAAAATACTAGGGATTTAACCTGGGTTTAGATAACGACTTGACCTATTAACATGAGTTTCCGACCATGTTAGGTAGCGGGAAACTTGGGGATACGCGTTAGGATTTGCGGGAGTGTTGTTACGCGAGTCGCTATAGTTCAGGTAAGTGCACTTGCCCTAAAGCTTGTGTACGTTAGTAAGCTAGTAAGAACATTGCATGTGATTCATTTTCGTTCATTGTTGCTTGTTGATATCCGTTGTTGGCATTTTTATCCTGTTGATTCCTTGGTATGTGTGTTATTGGCATGAGTGTGTCGATGTGGTTTTTGAGGCATGTGTCCCTCTTTTATCAAGCTACACTAGTGTCGTGACATTGCACGGGAAAAGCCAGCGTCCTCTTTCCGTATACTACGAGGCATGTGTCCCTCTGATGCTACGTTAGTGTTGCGACATTGCCCAGGAAGAGCCAGCATCCTCTTTCCATATGCTGTGATTTTAATCGTTTACTACCTCGTTTGTTTTCTTAGAACACGCATGTTTTCGATTGATATCTGATAGTCTGCTTATCATGCACCTTGATTATGTTATATTCCCTGTCAGTCAATTAATGCATGATATTTAGACTACTTTATTTAATATTCATGAATTACTGTTATATTCTTCTAGCATTACTTTCAATTTTCTCTCAGTTGCTCACAGTCTAGTTTGTGACAGTGGGTGCAGATTCATCAGAGCATTCGAAGGGTAAGAAACCTTGCTTATGAGGCTTTTGTGAGAATTTGGGGTTGGATTCGAGCACCTTAGCCTAAGTTATGTTTAATTTCTGCTTGTATGTTGATTTCTATATATATATATATATATATCATGTTGGTTTGAACTTGGGAACATAGGTTATTTGATATCATTTACAACTTTACTTGGTTTCCATTTGAGGTACATGCATATTCGGGGTTTCCACATACATAGGTGTGACGATCCCAAATCTCCCGGGTCGTCCCGTGACCCACGCCCTCCGCCCGCAAGCCCAGCAGCACCTGTCATGTCACCAAACACGTCATCACTGCTGCCACGTCCGCAGCTATGTGAAGTGACGCTCCGTTTAACTAATCCTACTACAATAAGTTGTTTAATTTATCTAAACATCTAGTAGGTTAGCTAATTTATAATAACAATAGTGGAAGCATTTAATTTGTATTTTATGAGAATTTATTTAACCTAAGCAGTGGAAAACCTGAAAATAACCACCATGTATATAACTGAGACGAAATAAACAGTAATCCATATACATATGATAAAGATCTAAAGTCTCCAAAACCTAGCAAAATAATATATACATACATGATAGACAAAACACGAGCTGTCAGCAGCAACGGCCTCAGAGATAGTTGCCTAGTACCTATTTCCCCTTGCTCTTGCTCGTACCGGGATCTGCGTTCAGTTGCCCAACACATACAACAACGAGCCCAGTAAGTAAATTCTCAAAAGAAGTGTACACGATAATCATGAAGACATCGATAAATTGCGAGACATGTGAATATGACCCTAGCAATAGGAATCATATTCCCATGGCTGGCAGTAAACAACCATCACAGCATCACATCAATCACACATCAACTAGGAATGTAAAACATCTAAAATCCAACAATATAATTAACTAAAATGGGCTCGAACGTAAAATCAACAGGTAAATAAATCATCACTCGTTTAATTACAATAAAACCATGACCCGCCAGTCATATGATAGCAAAACGGAGTTCTCAGCATAAACCAGTGCTTAATAACAGGCTTACAATGACCTACACCTGTGTCCAAGAAACCCTAATCCAGTCACCGAGCTACAGGTGCATGTCACACATATGAACCCTGATCACGACTTTTCCCTGACATCACCGCCACTTGTACTCAACCAAAACCTGTGTCCAAGAAACCCTAATCCAGTCACCAGTCTCGGTCAACTGACACTTGCTTACCCATGGCGTATCTCAACACGATAACTCTGATTTAACCACTAATCTATGGCCAATCCTGCCATATAAGCTGACAACATAAACAAAATCAACCATGCATCAAATAGGTCATGCATGCTTAGCACAAACATAACATATAATTATGAAAACAAATAAACTTACCCTGAACCCTGCATTGGTACGTCTCCCTGCCTGGCTCAGTCGCTGCGTGCACTAGCTCTCGAGTCTGCACCGGTCTCCTAGGTAATGGAGTCTCTAACTCCTGCGTACAGTCACGTCTGATGTGGCCCTTCTGTCCACATCGCCAACACACGAACCCCTGTCTCGGTTGTCCACTCCCCGACCCCTGGCTCTGACCGTGTGTTTTCTGGTCTCTGCCTCATTGGTCCTGAGCGTAACGTTGTTATGGTGCCGTTGTCGCTGGTACTGCATATATTCTGCCGTCTCGATCACTACCTCGGCAATCCCGACCCATCTGCCTGTCCTCGCCGTCGTAGCGCTCGCGCTGCTCTTTTGGTAGTGATCTGTCATAGAACTCTATCCAGTCTGTCTATCTGTACCTACAAACGCCTGTCTACTGCCCTTCTGAAGTAGATATGTCTCCTGTGTGAGAGCTCGATCGTACATGTCCTATAAAGTCTGCGCACCGCTGGAGACTATGACACTAGTTATCTCATCATCCAGTCCTCTGATGAAATAATATACCTGGAGTCGCTCTGTCCCTGCAACATCCATGGAGTACTGCAATAGGTACCTATACCTATCCATATATTGCATAACCGACCGTTGGCCTTATCGGAGCGATATGAACTCCTCCATCAACCTCAATTGTACCTCGATGGGAATGTACTAGTCGTGAAAGATGCGCTGAACGTAGCTGGCTCTGGATGTGTGTCGGTGTATGTTATCCACCACACTGGCGTGTCGCCTCTCAACATATGCCCTAAGATACATGCCTGAATGCTCTTGGGGATTTTCATCAACTTGTGCAACCGCTGATGTGCAACGAGCCACTTCCCCTCCTCCTCTGGATCCCCGCCTCAGGCATAATACCCTGGCTCGAACTTGATAAACTCCCTCATCAGTCTGACCTCCGACGTCAATGTCGCCTCGAATACGTCAGTCGATGCCACTATCGGTGCGACCTCCACTGTTGGAGTCTATTGTGATACTGCCTGCGTCGGCACTGCCTGAATGATAGGTGTTGTTGTCATCTCTGTCAAACGTTGTGGTCGATCAGCTACAAATGATGTTTTGGCTGTTGTCAGTGCCCTCATCATATCTAGGAGTAACTTAAACTGTCTGTCGTGTGCACCAAATCGTGCAGCTACTGCAGGATCCATACCTCCATCTCCGTTATGATCACTTGCCTGACCTTCTTCTAAACTCGATGGAATCTGTTGTCCGTTCATCAAAATCTGCATCGAAAGTCGTGCGTCGGATCATTACATTATTCGTATATATAATACACAAGCAGAATCGTACACATATAAGTATTTACCTCTACCCGACTTATATTTGCTTCCCAACTAGGATTCTAGGCAATTCATCGGGTTTCCACATCTAATTATTTAAAATTTATGCTCTTAACAAGTTTTATTCTGAGGTTCCTCGAAACTCTCTATGACAACCCTCAAATTTTAACCCAATTGATATAGCACTGGTTAGGCCTTTGACTCGACCACGTGATACTTGACGATATTTTGAACCTCGGAAGTCGACACTGAGGTAATGTTATGCGTTCTGTGATGTGTGTATTAGTATGGTAGTTTATTTCGGGTCACGCGCCGTTCGGGCAATTCTTAGACTGAGTGAGGTTTCGCCTCGATAAACGGGGGAGTAAAACACTATTAAAATACAAATAAATGAATTTTTTTGGATACTTCAAATAATTATTTAAAGGAAAAGGTTGGATTATGCGCGCGATGAGTCGAACCAGACCGAAAAAAAACGTTGTTTGGACACGGGGAGTTGGATAACTACGCGACATACAATCTATGTGATATAGATTGTTAAAGTGACATAACTATAATTTGAGGAGCCTTAGGATTAACCCTGAGATGCGTGTGTGGTTGGAGATGAAACATAGTGGAAGATATAACAAGATCAAGGGGTATAAAGGTCATTTTGGTTAGATGGATGTATATATACATATATATATATATATATGTTTGTAAACAAAAACCCTAACCTTTCTATACCCTAACTGCCGCCCCTTCTTCTCTTCTATCTCGGCTCCTCTCCGTCATCCACTCTCGACCTCTCTTCTCCCTCCTCTCCATCATTCTTGGCTTCCCTCTCGGTCACTCGATCTCTCATCTATCCACTCTATCTCTCTCACTCTCGGCTTCACTCTCCTCTCCACTCACGATTCGCTCTCTCTCTCTCGCGCTCACGGCCTCTCTTCCCTCACTGGTCCACCGTCGTCGCCACCCTCCTCTTCACGGGGTCGACGAGCCAAAGGTATAACTTCTCTCTTTCTCTCTCGGTTTGTGTACACCCCACCCCACGACTTCTCTCCTCCTCCCTCTCTCGACCGGTGCTCTGCCGTCTCCGCCATCGGGTTGTCGTGGCTGGTGGTGTTGTCCCGGCCACGATCGATTGGAGTTGAGTTGGAGCAGGCTTGGCGAGGACCGTGATGGGGTGTGGGTAAACAGGGGTGTGGTGTTAGTGTGATGTACGTGTGTGCGGTGACTGGTGGGGTGCGTGATGGGGTGTGTTGTGTGGACAACCAACTGGTGGTGCGGTGTGTGTATATGTGCACCCCACAGATGGGGTGCGTGTGGTGTGGATAGCTTGCTTGGTTGTGAAATTCAATTTTTGGTGGGTGTTGGATAATGTGTGTGTGCTTGTGCGTGTACCTACTGGTGGGGTGCGCACAACAGTGGGTGTACCATTTATATATTGAAATAATAATAATAAAAAAGAGAAGAGATTAATAAAACAGTAATAAAAAAAGAGGAAAGTTATGGACATATATATATAGGGATTTTGGGCTTGTGTCAAGCCCAATAAGGGCCCAACATGCACATTTCCTAATAAGGGCCCATAACTCATATAAGTGATGCAAATGAGTTGTGTTAAGGCCCAAATGAGGGTCCCAATAAGATAGGTACAACTTGAGGCTTAAGACAGACATAAAATATAAAAAAATAGCTTAAGTATTTAGGTCCAACAAATGCCCAACAAATAAAATATTTAAATGATTATGAAGTTAGAGTTTGGGCCCAATAAGAGCTTAAAGAGGGACAAGAATGTGTCAAGCCCAATACTTAAGGAACTATGAATATGTTAACTGTATTGGGGGACTTTTCCCAACAGTTTGAGTCGCCTAAACAAACGATCCTAAAACAAATTTATAAAAACTCATCCTAAGACTAAATACAAAGACTTAAACTGACCTTTGGGACTTAAAATCCTTATCAGGTAGTCGAGAAATCGCGAGAGACGTGTTAGAGTCTCAAAGTTGATTTTGCGGGTCGCGACAGTTCAGGTAAGTGCACTTGCCCTAAAGCTTGTGTACGAAAGTAATCCAGTAAGAACATTGCATGTAATTCATTTTCGATCATTGATATTTGTTGATTGCCGTTGTTGATGTTCCTATCTTGTTGTTTCCTTGGTATGTGTGTTCTCGGCGTGAGCGGGTCGATGTGATACTTGAGGCCTGTGTCCCTCTTGTGTCAAGCTGTACTAGTGCCGTAACATTGCCCGGGAAGAGCCAACGTCCTCTTTCCGTACGCTCGGAGGCATGTGTCCCTCTGATGCTGCGCGAGTGTTGCAACATTGCCCGGAAAGAGCCAGCGTCCTCTTTCCGTATGCTGTGATGTGACCACTCACTGCCTCGCTTGTTTTCTTAGAACACATATGTTTTCGATTGATATCTGATAGTATGTTTATCCTGCACCTTTATCTTGTTATATTGCCTGTCTTTAATTTTTGCACGATATTTAGACTGTTTCATTTGATGTTCATGAATTACTGTTATCTTCTGTTGGTATTACTTTAAATTTTCTCTCAGTTGCTCACCGTCTAGTTTGTGACGGTGGGTGCAGATTTATCCGAGTAATCGAAGTGTAAAGGACCTTGCTTAGGAGACTTTCGTGAGGATTTGCGATTGAATTCGAGCACCCTAGGCTACGAAAAGTTGGTTTGAACTTGAAATCATAGTTATTTAATATCATGTAAGATTTTATTTGGTTTTCGTTTGAGGTACATTAATATTCGGGGTTTCCACATACATAGATTTCTTGACTTTCCTTTGATTGAGTTATTTCCTAATAATTGATTCATATTTAAATTGCTTCCGCTATGTTGTAATTTGCAATAACTCTTTCATAAATATTGAAATTTTTATAATTTGAGGCTGACTAGGCTCGTCAGGTTCGCCGAGAACTAACTCGGGACCTGCACGGGTTTAGGCCGGGCGTACCCAAATGCGTTGGGAATTTGGGGCCGTCATAGTTGGTATCAGAGCGCAAGGTTTTAAAGACTTTGACTCTTGATGTAAATTCATAAAACACAAGCCATTTAAACCAGCTGAAGTTAGGAATGGTTGAATTTAGAAGTGGAAACCCTATGACCCTTTGGAAACTTAACTTGGGGAGTAACGGGTAGAGTCGAATATTTTATACATGTTGCGATTGTTGTGTATAAATATGGTATATGGTAGCTATCGACTAATCCGAGAAGTTCGCTCTCTTAAATAGATGAGGATGACGGATCAGTCAGGTCCGAGTGATGACAGCGGGACATTGAATACTCGTGCCATTACTGTAGAGGAGTTTCATGCGTGGACACAGCAAGTTGCGATGCAGGATCTACGATTGCAGGAGATGTTGCGATTACTTAGGACGCTCGCACCGACTACTACTACGACGCCATCGACCCCAACTACACCATTGCCGCCTATGATTACTCGAGGAGCAGAGACTCCGATTGCTGCTGTAGCTACGACTCCAATTCCATTAGTAGCAATGCCTGAGGGAGTTGTTGTTGCATCGGTTGCGCTGACTGAAGCCGAGACACCGCCGATAGCACATGCAAAGGGACCCAAACTACACTACCTACACATGTGGCCACTGTCGAAACTACTTCGGTTATGACACCAGCAAAGAGTTCGGGAGCCACTGCCGAGGCTAGGCAGTGGAGAGAATTCAAGAGGCACGACCCGTTGAAGTTCTATGGTGGTGCTGATGTTAGAGCGGCAGAGCTATTCTTGAAAAATCACGAGAAGATTCATACCATCATCGCTACTGAGGAACGCATGAAGGCGATGATCTCATCGTCAATGTTGCAGGGGGAGGCGGACGATTGGTGGACGACAATTGTTGCTACCCGAGGCATCCTGAGTGATTGGGTTGACTTCAAGACTCAATTTAGTCAAAAGTACTTTCCGCCGACTGTTCTTCGAGCAAAAAGGAACGAGTTCATGACGTTGAGGCAGAACGTAGGCGAGTCCGTGATGGAGTACATGGGTAGATTTATATCGTTGTTGCCTTATGCTGGAGGATCTGCAAATACCGAGACTGATCGAGTCTATTACTTTATCGAGGGTTTGTTACCCATAGTCGAAGGATTTGTTGTTGCGACTGAGCCGAAGAGCTTACAGAGAGCATATGAGCGTAGTCTAGTGAAGGAAAGCTATTTGCTCACTCATTCTGAGGAGGAGGCTAGATCGACCAGATCAGAGATACGACCAGAGGACCAACATCGGGACAAGAGACGGAGGATGAACCGATTCCATCAGCGGGACTCTGAGACACTGAGTGTTGGATCAACTTTACAGCAGGTCACCAGGCCAGCCGAAACGATTCTGCCGGTATCAACCGTTGCGAGCCATCCTACCCAGTCTACTAGGCCAGTGCAGCAGACACAGGTGCATACACAGAGACAGACACGAGAGACTCGTACTTGTTATCGATGTGGACAGAGGGGTCACATCCAGAAGAATTGTACTCAGTCAGAGCGAGTCTAACCATAACATCACCAACACCGATACGAACGCGTGCAGGCTACTGATGAGACGAACTTGAAGGCGTCCAAATACGTTCCTGAGTGTATGAGTTTCGTTTAAAGTATTTTCATGTATACCATGTTTAATTCAAGTTATGTTGATTCTTGATTATTGTACGCATGGTAGACATGTTATGATTGAAAAGCCATTAGACTTGGCAAACACTAAAGTCCTGGACACGTTGTATGGGATAATATGTACTCAAACGTAATGTGTATTAATATTTTGTTATAAATAGGGAGTTACGAGTTGTTAGTAATCATGAGAATACTGGAGTTTAGGGTACAATGTTTTATTTGGTACGATCTGGTTTGGTGTATTTCATACTCGAATTGTGATACGAGAAGATGAAATTGAGACCCTTGTGGGTAGCACATGTGGTAGAGCGAAACAGGATATCGATCGCTGCTAAGATATTGAATCGCGTACGAGTATTTTTTTTACCCAAGGTTAGATTTTAGGACGCGTGTTTAGAGCAACGATGATGCAGTTTATTTCGAGAATATTTGAGTCGTGTGATCGCTTATACATTCGAGTGTCTGAAAATTGCGATAAGAACTGATCAACCCACAACCTGGAGTGAACTGCAATCGTGTTCGCGTTGAGGATAGGAGAACGTCACCGGTACGATGCTTGTTCAAGTTACGTAATAATCCTGAGAGCTTGAAGCACCTATTCATTTAGAGGGAGCTGAACCTGACACAAAAGCGTTGGCCTAATTTTGTGAAAGACTACGACTTTTTGTTTTGCGTAGCGTCCGAGGAAGACCAACGTTGTTGCGGATACTTTGAGCTGCAAAAGATTTGATGCCGAGGTAATTGTGTATCAGAGGACCATTAGTGTGGTTTACGTGTGGCGGTGAAATTGATGAATTCAACAGACGTGTCGACAATTATCCTGACATAGATACGTGAATAGATGATGTTGCAGATTGTTTCATTTGGTGTTATGCGCGAGGAACATCAAGATGATGCATCATACGAGCGGTGCAACGAAATGGCGGATAGTTCATATTTTCTAGACGAGTCGGTCGATAGACTCATGCTAGAGGTCTTGCGGGTGACTAGGGGTTTTCCATGGAGGTCCATGATGATTTTCGAGGTGTCGAAGTTGTTCGAGGGTATGCCAGCGCGTAGAGGCTGGGCGATAGATGACCTGAAGGACTGTTACACCACCTACCCATTCCTCGCTGGAAGTGGGAACGTATTGATGTGGATATCGTCAATGGTTATCCCGATCTTCTCATGGACACGATAGCATCTGGGAAATTGTGGACAAAGTTGCAAAATCTGCAGTACCTTTACTTTTGCGAGGTTGCACACGACAACAGTTGTTAGACAAGTATCGGTATGTCACCGATTGAGATGCTCTGTGATAGGTCTCGTAAACTCATTTCCTGCTAGACTGAACCAGAGGATATGGTGGTGAATGGATTGGAAACTATTTATGATTATGCTGAGAAAGTATGGTAGATTCCTTTGAAACCCTTGAGTGCCAGGAGTGGCAGAAAAAAAAATACCTGTCGAGTATCACGATGTAGAAAGACTAAGTAGACCTGAAGGTCTTTATGTTAAAGGATCATGACCGGTTCGAAGACAAGAAAGGCTCAATTTGAGGCTTAACGATCTCTTAAGATGGTGAAGAGGTTTAATGTAACCGTTAATTTTTAATGTACTTATTAGTGAAATTTCAGGGACGAAATGCTAATAAGTGGGGGAGACTGTGACAACCCTCAAATTTTAACCCAATTGATATAGCACTACTTAGGCCTTTGACTCGACCACGTGATACTTGACGATATTTTGAACCTCGAAGTCGACACTGAGGTAATGTTATGCGTTCTGTGATGTGTGTATTAGTATGGTAGTTTATTTCGGGTCACGCGTCGTTCGGGCAATTCTTAGACTGAGTGAGGTTTCGCTTCGATAAACGGGGGAGTAAAACACTATTAAAATACAAATAAATGAATTTTTTTGGATACTTCAAATAATTATTTAAAGGAACAAGGCGGCTCCACTCATCCCACCCGATTATGCGCGCTCGATGTCGAACCGCACCGAAAAAAATGTTGTTTGGACACGGGAAGTTGGATAACTACGCGACATACAATCTATGTGATATAGATTGTTAAAGTGACATAACTATAATTTGAGGAGCCTTAGGATTAACCCGAGATGCGTGTGTGGTTGGAGATGAAACATAGTGGAAGATATAACAAGATCAAGGGGTATAAAGGTCATTTTGGTTAGATGGATGTATATATACATATATATATATATATATATATATGTTTGTAAACAAAAACCCTAACCTTTCTATACCCTAACTGCCGCCCCTCCTTTTCTTCTATCTCGGCTCCTCTCTGTCATCCACTCTCGGCCTCTCTTCTGCCTCCTCTCCATCATTTTTGGCTTCCCTCTCGGTCACTCGATCTCTCATCTCTCCACTCTATCTCTCTCACTCTCGCTTCACTCTCCTCTCCTCCTCACTCGATTCGCTCTCTCTCTCGGGCTCACGGCTCTCTCTTCCTCCTCACGGTCCTCTTTGGACCGTCCGCCGCCGCCACCCTCCTCTTCACGGGGTCGACGAGCCAAAGGTATAACTTCTCTCTTTCTCTCTCTCGGTTTGTGTACACCCCACCCCACGACTTCTCTCCTCCTCCCTCTCTCGACCGGTGCTCTGTCGTCTCCGCCATCGGGTTGTCGTGGCTGGTGGTGTTGTCCCGGTCACGACTGGCCGGAGTTGGAGCAGGCTTGGCGAGGACCGTGATGGGGTGTGGGTAAACAGGGGTGTGGTGTTAGTGTGATGTACGTGTGTGCGGTGGCTGGTGGGGTGCGTGATGGGGTGTGTTGTGTGGACAACCAACTGGTGGTGCGGTGTGTGTATATGTGCACCCCACAGATGGGGTGCGTGTGGTGTGGATAGCTTGCTTGGTTGTGAAATTCAATTTTTGGTGGGTGTTGGATAATGTGTGTGTGCTTGTGTGTGTACCTACTGGTGGGGTGCGCACAACAGTGGGTGTACCATTTATATATTGAAATAATAATAATAAAAAAGAGAAGAGATTAATAAAACAATAATAAAAAAAGAGGAAAGTTATGGACATATATATATAGGGATTTTGGGCTTGTGTCAAGCCCAATAAGGGCCCAACATGCACATTTCCTAATAAGGGCCCATAACTCATATAAGTGATGCAAATGAGTTGTGTTAAGGCCCAAATGAGGGCCCAATAAGATAGGTACAACTTGAGGCTTAAGACAGACATAAAATATAAAAAAATAGCTTAAGTATTTAGGTCCAACAAATGCCCAACAAATAAAATATTTAAATGATTATGAAGTTAGAGTTTGGGCCCAATAAGAGCTTAAAGAGGGACAAGAATGTGTCAAGCCCAATACTTAAGGAACTATGAATATGTTAACTGTATCGGAGGACTTTTCCCAACAGTTTGAGTCGCCTAAACAAACGATCCTAAAACAAATTTATAAAAACTCATCCTAAGACTAAATACAAAGACTTAAACTGACCTTTGGGACTTAAAATCCTTATCAGGTAGTCGAGAAATCGCGAGAAACGTGTTAGAGTCTCGGAGTTGATTTTGCGGGTCGCGACAGTTCAGGTAAGTGCACTTGCCCTAAAGCTTGTGTACGAAAGTAATCCAGTAAGAACATTGCATGTAATTCATTTTCGATCATTGATATTTGTTGATTGTCGTTGTTGATGTTCCTATCTTGTTGTTTCCTTGGTATGTGTGTTCTCGGCGTGAGCGGGTCGATGTGATACTTGAGGCCTGTGTCCCTCTTGTGTCAAGCTGTGCTAGTGCCGTAACATTGCCCGGGAAGAGCCAACGTCCTCTTTCCGTACGCTCGGAGGCATGTGTCCCTCTGATGCTGCGCGAGTGTTGCGACATTGCCCGGAAAGAGCCAGCGTCCTCTTTCCGTATGCTGTGATGTGACCACTCACTGCCTCGCTTGTTTTCTTAGAACACATATGTTTTCGATTGATATCTGATAGTATGTTTATCCTGCACCTTTATCTTGTTATATTGCCTGTCTTTAATTTTGCACGATATTTAGACTGTTTCATTTGATGTTCATGAATTACTGTTATCTTCTGTTGGTATTACTTTAAATTTTCTCTCAGTTGCTCACCGTCTAGTTTGTGACGGTGGGTGCATATTTATCCGAGTAATCGAAGTGTAAAGGACCTTGCTTAGGAGACTTTCGTGAGGATTTGCGATTGAATTCGAGCACCCTAGGCTACGAAAAGTTGGTTTGAACTTGAAATCATAGTTATTTAATATCATGTAAGATTTTATTTGGTTTTCGTTTGAGGTACATTAATATTCGGGGTTTCCACATACATAGATTTCTTGACTTTCCTTTGATTGAGTTATTTCCTAATAATTGATTCATATTTAAATTGCTTCCGCTATGTTGTAATTTGCAATAACTCTTTCATAAATATTGAAATTTTGATAATTTGAGGCTGACTAGGCTCGTCAGGTTTGCCGAGAACTGACTCGGGACCTGCACGGGTTTAGGCCAGGCGTACCCAAATGCGTTGGGAATTTGGGGCCGTCACACTCTCGCTCTGATACCAAACTCTGAAGGCCCCAAATCTCTCGGGGTCATCCCGTGACCCACGCCCTCTGCCCGCAAGCCCAGCAACGCCTCTCACGTCACCGGACACATCATCACTACTGCCACGTCCGCAGCTCTGTGAAATGACGCTCCGTTTAACTAATCCTACTACAATAAGTTATTTAATTTATCTAAACATCTAGTAGGTTAGCTAATTTATAATAACAATAACGGAAACATTTAATTTATATTTTATGAGAATTTATTTAACCTAAGTAGTGAAAAACCCAGAAATAACCACCATGTATATAACTGAAATGAAATAAACAGTAATCCATATACATGTGATAAAGATCTAAAGTCCCCAAAGCCCAACAAAATAATATATACATACATGATAGACAAAACACGAGCTGTCAACAGCAACGGCCTCAGAGGTAGTCGCCTAGTACCTTTTTTTCATTGTTCTTGCTCGTACCAGGATATGCGCTCAGTTGCCCAACACATACAGCAACGAGCCCAGTGAGTAAATTCCCTAGAGAAGTGTACACGATAATCATGAAAACATCGATAACCTGCGAGACATGCGAATATGACCTTAGCAATAGGAATCATATTCTCATGGCTGGCAGTAAACAACCATCACAACATCACATTAATCACACATCAACTAGGACTGTAAAACATCCAAAATCCAACGATATAATTAACTAAAATGGGCTCGAACGTAAAATCAACAGGTAAATAAATCATCACTCATTTAATCACGATAAAACCATGACCCGCCGGTCATATGATAGCAAAACAGAGTTCTCAGCACAAACCAGTGCTTAATAACAGGCTTACAATGACCTACACCTCAACTCAGTATCCGGGCGTACTCCTTTCCAAGCTTTTTAGTTCTAAGAGTACCCGTAATCCCTCGAGACAGTTGTAGATACATTCTACTCCTATCTACACGGTCGTCATCACAGACTAGCCCATGCTCAAGCGTGTAGTCATAACCAAAATGAAAACCCATGTGTGACCACAAGCAGTTACCGCATACGATAAGATAATCGATAAAATACACGCCATGAATTTAAAGTGTAACTTTCTCAAGGGTTTTACGTACCTGTAACCACGCACTCCAAATTCCGGACCCGTCAATTCGATCCGCCTAGCTCCCGGGGTGTCCGAGCTATGGCTCCCTAGTCCCTAAAGTCCCGAGACCTATTTCCAGTATGTATTGGTTAATCAAATGGGTTGGTTATCAATTAGGTTCGATTTCATATTTTATTTAAAATTTAGGGTAGTATTAGCGCTAGTCAGATCAATTAGCGCGCTAATTGATTTTTGGCACTGTTCATCATCTTCCCCAGTGTGATCATCACCTAGCGCGCTAATTGCACGCGGCCCAGAAAATTTCAGAAATCAATTCTAGGTTTCTATGATTCCTAACACCTTACAACGTCATATAAACCACTCATACACTCTAAATTCATCAAATTACCATAAAAAACCAATTGAAACCAGTTTTCCACCAAAAACAGAGAATTAAAGTGTGTATGCTTGAAATTCGAAATCACCCATTTCACCTCAATTTTCCACAAATTTGGTTCTCATTGACATGATTCGTCAAGACCAACCGAAAAAACCCCAAATTCAGCAAAAATAGTGATGAAATTCTCATGCAAATCCATTTTATCCTCAACCCACAAAAACCACGTTTCTATAAATATTGCAAGATTAGAATGTGTTGATTACCTTAGATTTTGATATTGGATTCCCAAATCACCTCTCCAAGCTTGAATTCGTTCTCCCAAACCTCATATTTACTCACTGATCTCCCAAAATTGTTGAGAAAATGGTTTGTATGCATGTTGCAATACACATAGATGGTATTTATACCATTTATTTTAATCAGTTGTGTGCACGTATCCCGAGGAAGATCTAACGGCTCCTGATCACCCTGTGTCACCCAATTTTTGACACCTTATCATGACAACACTTGCCTTGTTGTGCATCTCGAGGTTTATCCTATGCACCTTGATTTTTCCTATTCAACTATAGTCCTTCAATTAATTCATTAATACATTAATTCAACCTTAGGTTAGGCTACCTAATAAATCATATAAAAATCATAGATGAGTCACACAAGCATTCAGCTCCCCGACAACTCATGTCCCGTACCCCGGCTACCAGATACCCGCTACCGATCCCCGACACGCACTTCAGGACATATACCCGACTCGTAGCCTTGCCCGATATCAACTTATACACATGTGATGTTTATATATATAATAATAAATTTCCACATCACAATAATAGACATACAACATGCACAAATAACATAATATAACATGGGTACTCATATCCGAGTCAACCCAACTGTCCACGTAACGCCCGAATTACTCGTAAATCCTCGTGATTAACACTAATCCTGATTAAACTAATTTGGGTCGTTGCAATAGGTTTCCTAATTTTCGTTTGATTAAGTTATTTCCCAATACTTGTTTAGTTTTCCTCTGCGTATAATTGCAATAACTCTTTCATAAATTGTTACATTGATTAGTTAGAGGCTGACTAGGCTCGTCAGGCTCGCTGAGTACCGACTCGGGACCTGCACGGGTCTAGGCGGGCATAACCAAATGCATTGGGAATTTAGGGCCGTCACACGGCCAAACAGGACCGACGCCTCTAAAGAGGTCTCGGTTAGATCCCTCCATCACCCATTAAAATTGAGTTTTTTCACAATCTCGGTCGGATTCAATTGACACCTCTTTAAAGGTGTCAGTCGAATCCGACTGTTTTCCCTTTAGAGGTTGTGGTCAGAGTCGGCTGACACCTATGAAGAGGTGTCAGCCCTGTGTGACCAAATTCTACGGGCGACACTTTTTCGTTTCTAGGACACATCCGACCTTGTTCAACGAAAAAACACTCCTACAACACTTGGTGACCTAGTACAAGTGCTGTACAATGACTAAAACCAAAAAATATAGATGATTGAGGGGTGTCGGATTGAGGGTGATGGAGTATGAACGTATGGGGTGAGCAAGGGTATTGTTAGAATTTTGAAAAAAAAAGGGGTAAATTAAGTAAAAGGTGGGGTAAACGAAGTAAAAATTCAAAAACGGGAAGCAAAATGTAGGGTTCGAATAGCTTGGCCCTTTGGGATATTGGGGGAGGCGAGCTGAGCAGCGTTTTGGAGAAGCCGTATCTTCATGTGTCCGTCAGCAAACAATGTGTTACCACGCAAAATCGGGACTCGTAAATACAATCCTCCCGCTAGAATAGATATTAAGGAAAATGATAATCTAAGAGACTTTGGGTGCACACTTTATTTTTTAGCAATTTGTGGTATTTGTCAAATATGGGGCCCACGTATGACGAGACAAGAAAGTCATAAATGACTAAAACAAAATGTACGTTCAAAGTGTGTTAGATTATCATTTTCCTTTTATTAATAGTTTTGTACTTTTAAAAAAATATAATAATCTAACGCACTCTCAACGCACACTTTGGGCACATACTTTTAATCTTTTAGCCGTTTATGTATTTTATCAGATGTGGAGCCCACAACTGAGAAGACAAGAAAGTCGTAAATGGCTAAAAGATAAGGGTATGTCCCTAAAGTTTGCGTTGAAAATGGGTCATTTTATCATTTTCCTTTTTTTGTTACAATAGTTTTGTATTTATAAACTGAAAACATTTGATGAGAAATATATGTAAGATGAAACAATTAATGAAATTTAATTGCTCCTGTTTCATGTCATTATCAACTTAAGCTATATTTATGTCATTATAGCTTTTTTTTTATTTCATTATAGCTTTGTTTATTCTTTCTAATTCTATAAAAATCCAGAACTCAAGTAACATCGACTTATAATAATTTGTGAAGGACCTTGGTAACCATTACTATTTTTGGGCCGCGGATTGTTGTTAATTTATTTCATTCAATGACCCAACAATCAAGTGGGCAGCCCACTAGTTTGCAGTAGTTCACTTGTGAAAGAGGTTCAGGGGTTTAAGTCCTAGTGGAAGAGACTTGGGTTCTGTGTTCTTATCAAAAATTTATTCATTCAATCACCCATTTATGTACCAAGCATTAACTCAGATGGGTTGGCCCAACGGTAAAAGCAAGCTTGAGATTGTGTGAGTTAAGTGGGTCCCAAGTTTGATTCTCCATTTGTCAAGATTGTCCTAGCTACTTGGGCACGCTCAGGTTAATTGAAATAGTGCATTTCGGGTATAGTCGGGATCACCTGAATGCCCACTGAATAAAAATAAAAAAATATAAAATGAAGTACCAAGCATTTTGTATTTTCTCTAAATTCAACTACTCATGCACAGAGGGTTTTTTTTTGATAATTGCATTTCTATATTGGTGTGAAAAAAGGATATAAAAAACTTCACCCCAAAAAAACCCTAAAGCGTTGCTTCCTAACCAAATCCAAATTTGGGGATCGGCGACCTTCGACCTGCTCTAACAAGCCGCTTGGCCATCGATCCCCCACTCCTCTCTCTCTCTATGTTTTTTGTGGCGGCCCCAATTTTTCACATTGATCCGCCACGGGAGGCCACGCGGGCCCACAACTGACCACGTTACCGCCAACTATGTCCCACGCTCAGTTATCCATTATTAATCAATTTCCGATTAACTTTGATGTTATGAGCTATCATTAAACCATAAATTACGCAGCGGAAGATTATATGAACAACATAAAGATTTAACCTGAATTTCATTAGCATAATACCTAAGTGGAAACCATACCAAATGTACATCATACACATATCATCCGAGATCCTCAAAATATCAAAAATATACAACCTATCTCTCAAATCCCAAACCCAGCATAAAACAAATAAATACATACATACAAAAAACCAGGCGTATAAAGGAAGAAGACCCCGTTGTCAGTCACAAATAATCTTCAAGTGTCTCCTTGCCCCTTCACATATCAAATCCTGCACTCAAATCACCCAACACATACGGTGACGAGTCCAGTGAGTAAACTTCCAAAGAAAACCATCGAGTAAATAATAAACAAATTCAGAGGCCAATAACTAATGTTAGCTACACATGCAAAGAGTATGGGCAGCCATAAAACCCTGCATGTGTAGGTAACAAGCATGCAAGATGATCAACGAATAATCATACTGAAATCAATATGCTCAACAACAATTCCGATAAAACCAGACAGAAATAGAACGCAAGCTCACAAACTAGATCATACTTCGTCAATCTGAGTGCCCAAAGGAAACACATCACACCTGGGATCCACCTAGACCACTAGCGGTGATCGGAAACACTCACAGATCCACTGGACACGTGCACCCCGCGGCTCGGGTCGCTATCCACCGGCGGCGCAAGTACACGTGCTACAATCTAGCATGCTTGATCACGTGCTACAACCGTCCCGAATAAACTTCGATAATGAAAACAAATTCAACACTGACCAATAACCAGACCAATACATGATCCCCATGAGTATGTATAGCAACAACAACAATGTATGCAAGAATTGAAAGAATTAAATACTCAAATGTGTTTCTGTTGGGGTTTACGCACCTATACCGAAATCCAATTACCCGATCCAGCTCGAATAAATGCTCAACAAATCAAAATTACCACCCGAATTGTACTTAAGACCATTTTTCATTAAATTAGCTTCAATTTGATATATTATATCAATTTTTACGTTTTACGAGGTAAAAACCCCGACTATATTTCGTCAACATTCCGAGAAAATCCCAAAATTTTTATGAATCCTTTTTCCAATTTCTCATATTTTTCTAGATTTTTCAGAATTATTTTCATAATTTTTTTAACTATTTTTCCCTATTTTTTGTATTTTATTTTATTTGAAACTGTTTTTATTTTAATTTATTTAAATAAAATAATTAATTAAAAATATTAATTAAATAATATGGGGTGAGTCCCCTGAACTGAGTTTGACCCGCCAACCGGGTCCGGGTCGGGCCAGGTCTAGGCCCACCGAGTCGGGCCAGGGCCCGTTTGGCCTGGCTCATCCGAGATGGGCGGCCCAGGGGGTGCACGCACGCACGCACACGTGCGTGCCCCCCCTCTTCTTCTTCTTCCCAAAGGCGCGCACAGCGCCTCTGGTTCGTCTTTTTTTTTTTTATTGAGAGGGAAGGGGAGACGACACGGGAGTCGTCTCCCTCCTTGGACGAATTGCAAGAGAGCAGTTCGTCCGGGGTCCCGAACTCCACCTCCACCACCGAACCATCATCATCACCACCACCATTCAACACAACGCACAACAACAACACCAATAACACAAACTCACCTCGACTCCTTCGCCTCTCCACGAGCTCCCGACCTCGATCTCTCGATCTCTCTTCTTCTTTCGTTCCTTCTTCTCGGATTCGATTAACAAATAGGGAAAATGGTGGTGTCGAGTGTTGTTTATCAACATTTTGAGATGAAATGACCAAAATGCCCTTAAGTTCTTATCTGTTTCCTTAACAAACAAATACCCTTTTTGGTCATTTCACAATTTTTATTTATTTTTCTGATTTTTAATATATATATATATTAAATTCCTTATATATATATATATATAAATATATATATATATATATATATATATTCGCCTATATACTTTCGCGCCTAATTTCGTCGTGCGCACCAACGAGCGTATTCGGGCGTGCACACTATTGTACCACCCACGCGTGTCGACCACGACCCCGCGTGTTACTAGGCGCTCACCAATTTACTATTTTTGTCACATTAAAATTCATTTTATGTGTGTATTATTTTCCCTCGGCTTAAATTTCGTCTTTTAGCCTACTCAGTACCCGCGCCGACACGCATATCGAGGCGAATACTTAACACACAATCTCACACGTCACTGACAATATAAACACACATATTGCGATGCCATTTAACTAATTTGGACCTATACATCGCAACATCACCACCAGAGCACACAATACGGACTGTAAACCCTATCCGGTCGTGCTTCGTCTTCACTAGGGATCCACGAATGTCCCCGCTGACGTCCAAGTCTGCAATTTCATCATCAATAACGGCCATTGAAAATTGGGCCATTCCATTTTTCGTTTTTGTCTAGTGTCGCAACCTTTACCACCTCGTTATCAACGACCCCCACCCCCTACCCCACCCCACCCACCCTTGTGTTTGTGTTTATATGAACCCACCACCATCCCCACTGACACCAACTCCCTATGAACCCACCACTTCATTTTCTTGGCTTTCCCTTCTCCTCTGTCCACCCCTTCTTTTGTTTTGTAGGTTTTCGGCGTGGTCGCCACTAATGGAATTCGGGTCTTGAATCCTTCGCATTAGTGAAGATTTATGCAATAGTAATATGATCAGTGGCGAGGAGCCGCTTGTTGTGGAATCTGACCAATGGTGTCACTCAATGGCGATGGCATGCTTGGGAGCGGCAAGTCCAAGTCAATCTCTAGTTTTTCTTCTCTTTGAGCTACAATTCTAGTGTTTTTGTTGCTTAGTTGTTGTTGCATTTAGTTTGTTGTTGTTTTGTCCCTCTAAGAGGGCTTTCTTCCCTTTTGTTAGGGCTTCCTTCCGTTTTTATCGGCATGTATTTTCCCAATCAATTGTGTCGTAGACGCCTTTGATGGTGGGTCGCAATGAAGCTCATGCCTCCATTGCTCTCGTGATGGTGAGTCGCAATGTAGCTTTATGCCTTCGTTGCTCTCGTGGAGACCTAGCTTTCATATTGTACTTCACTACAAAAAAGGACTTTTAGTTACGAACTTAATGGTAAGTGAAAGTTCTAAAAATCATAAGTAAAGATGTTTACTTATGAAATGTTGTCAGTAAAAAGTCGTAAGAATAGTCTTGTCGCTAAAAGTTTACACTTACAAACTTGATTGTAAGTAAAAAAAAAAAAAAAAAGGAACTTCTTACTTACAAAACTGTCATTGTAAGTAATACTCCAATCTTGTAAGTAAAACTTTGACCATACTTACAACAAAATTGTAAGTAATGTAAAATACTCACGTACTTAATTAATGGAGAATTGATCTCCTAAGTACATAAATTTTTATTAAATTATATTTATTTTTTTTAAGTCAAAATTTTTTCTTAAGTTATTTTTAATTTATTTTATTCATGGTGCTTAATTTTTTTTTACTCGATTTCACAAAAAAATTACAAATACGTAATATTAAAAAAATAACAAAAATATATATACATATTCATGTACAATTTCTAGGTGCATAGCATACAATGGAATTCCTCAAAAGTTACAATAAATTACAATAAAAATACAATAATGCAAGAAAATTATTATCATGAGTACACCCCGGCTTTATTTCTTGAAAAAAAAATTACAGGCTTATTAATTTGAATATCAAAACTCGTCTTCCACTTTAAAGCATCTTTTTTTTGAAAACACCTCGAAGCATCTTTAATTTTGCAGTCTTCTTATTTCGCTGGCAGAAGAGATTTGTCCCTTTGAAGAGCACTTCTCTATCCATATGCTCCTGCAAATTGTTCCAATGCCCTCATAATAAATCTAGAGACATGCACACGCAAGACTTTAATTTGATAAGAAATTAAGATGAAAAGACACCATATAATAGAAGAAGAAGAATTAGCTATACCCAAGAAGAAATCTGACCTCTGTACTCCTAATTAGCATGACAATTCTATACATGGCCCTTGAGCACTTACAAATCAGTTAATAATCTCAAAGTGTGGCATGGATGCGGGAAAGAAGTTTTTCAAAATTTTAGTTTTGCTTTGCCATGAGTGTGAGTGCGGAAGAAATTAATGGGGCCAATAACGTGGGTACTGGGGTTTATTTTTAGTATTTATCTTTTTTTTAAAGTGAGTTTTAGTGGTTATCTTTTAGACTACCAATGATGTGTCAAGTTAATCTAAACCCCCAAAAAAAATATAATAATAATTTGTCAAGTTAATCTAAGTTCTAGCGTTGATTTTTTTTAAAGAAAAATATTGATTTTAAAATATACAAATTTTATCAACATTTACTTGCGCCAATATAATTTCTCTTATGAATAAAAGTTTGCAAGTAAAAGTTTATGCTTTACTTACGCACAAAAAACATTATTAAATATAAAACTTTTGTAAGTAAAAATAATTATAGTTGCCTTCAAAAAATTCACGTCAACTTGGTCAACATTTACTTACAAAATATTAAGCTTTACCTACGATCATGATTTGCAAGCGAAAACACACTCTTTTTGTAACGAATTTTTCACTTTCTACTAACAAGTCTTGAAAGTTGTAAGTAAATATATTTATTTACTTACAATTTTAGTTCTGTTACTAAAAGTTTCGAAATCAAAGGCCAAATTTTTTGTAATATATCAATATAAGGATTCTCATTATCAATAAAGCTTAGACAAAAATCTTTATATATATATTCTGCACCCACGTATAAAGGTGCATTGCTGACCTTTTAAAGTTCCATCAATAAAAGTATATATACATTGTCAAACCATTGACTTTCTAATGTTGAGTCTTTTATATTTCAATGAGCATAAAACTAGTGAGCATAAAAAACTAGTGCTCTTTTTCAAAAAAAAAAGGTGTTCTTTTTCCTGCCTATATACATATATCTAACAACAAAATGGCTTAAGTTTATAATTCATGTGACTTCATGTAAACTGGAAAGCAAATGAATATATATATGATCATATGATGAATTTATGTGAATTAATTTATTATTACAAATATACGTGACAATTAACCTCTTATCATTATACATATGTTTATATACATGCTAAGAATAGTAATTAGAATAGGACGTCTTTTCACCAAAAAAAAGAAAAAGAAAAAGAAAAGGATTTTAAAAAATCTGCCAATTAAATGCCAATATTTGGTGTCAAACCAATTATCTTTGAATAACAGAATATATTAGTTATATGCCGTCGCAATTATTGTTGGATTAGGTAGCTACTATTTCAATTTTCAACCCATAGACGAAGTCACTAAGCGCTCAGACTACTCATATATCAATGGACAGTTAAATTAATGCACCCCTTCATATATATAGAATAACCAAAAAAACATACTCCCTCCGTTTATTTTTATAAGTCGTTTAAGGATCAAACACAATTTCTAAGAAGTCATTAAATTATAAGTTAACATTACTATAATACCCTCATATTAATAACTTTATTAATTTTTTTTTTAGATCAATAAATAATTCTTTAAATAAGGGTGAATTGAGTAAAATTGGTCTTGAAATTAGTGAACGACTTGTAAATTTGAACAAAGAGAGTTGGCTTAAATGACATACAAAAATTAACGGAGGGAGTATTTGGTAACTTCTATATATTTGCAAGAACAAATATTTTTTTTTGATAAGAATCGTTGCATCATTGTTGGATGAGTACAAGTATTAGATTAGATGTACCACGTACATAAAAATAATATATATGAAAAATTTTACAATGGAACTCAAATATATATTCATGTTTCTACCATATATATATATATATATATATATATATATATATATATATATATATATATATATATATAATCCATGTCATGGGAAAGGGGTTTTGCTAATGTTGGGACGGTGATGTTGGTAATGTTTCCAAATAACAACACACCATGTGGACAAAAGAGTAAAAGTGGGGAGGACAAAAGTGTAAAAGTACATGTATATTGTATACGCGACACATTTCTAATGATAAACATTACCAACATTACACATCTTAACTTTAGCAAATCCACTCCGTGTTATGGGAACCCCTCAAAATATGGTGTGCATTAAATGTTTAGCGCATTTATGACGCATCAATTAATGTGTTGAATTAAAATCCAATAGTTGTAAATAGTGCGTATAGGTATTTTTATGGTTCCCATGGTAATAGTACCCTATATCAAACTTATCATTATTAGGTGAGATGGTAAAGACATCACTTGTCAAAAAGGCAAGAACTCGGGAGATCGTGGTTCGATTCCCACTCAAGTAAAAAAAAAAAACAAATTAAAAGGAGGTAAAATATCATGATGTATATTCTTCAAGATTTTTTTATATAAATGTTATGGAAAATAATAATCTAATGTACTTTGGACACACACTTGGGGCATACATTGTCTTTTTGCCTATTTATGATGTTTTGTTAGATGTGTGGCCACGCCTAAGGAGACAAAAAAGAGCTATAAATAGATTAAAAGACAAAATATGTGCTCCAAGTATGTGCCCAAAGTGTTTTAGATTATCATTTTCCAAATGTTATATATACAATAATACAAATGTTTTATCATTAAGCAAATTCTCGGTTATACACTCAAAAGGGCATTTATATAAGCTCTAGCTCTACCAAACTATTCATTAGTTTATAATAAGCTATGTTAGGATAAGGTTCTATATATATAAGATCTATCTACCTTTGAAAAAATATAAGATAGTATCTACCAAATCGTTGAACTACGATGCGAGTAGTTGTGGAAGTGACGCAAGGTGTGAGGCGAGAAGGGTAAAAGTCGGTATTAAAGTATGTTGACTAAAACTAAACAATTTGTATCAAATGTAGCATTGGTGCAAGAATGATTAAAAGGAACGTATGTGTTTGTGTGCCCTTTTGGGCGCCAATCATTACCTTTTTATATTTGTATAAGAGTGCTGCATCCAAAACATTACGAGAAAATACACACTTGGAATGTACATTTTATTTTTTATTTTATTTATAGTGTTTTGTTCGATGTAGAGCCCACGCCTAAGGCAACAATAAAAAACATTATGAAAGTCACGTAGCCCTATTAATTGAGATACTCATCACGTTCTCACATCGAGTATATATCTGTCACAATTTTACCTGTTTTTGTTACTAACTTTTTGTCACAAACTAAATAGCATTGATATAGTCACGGGAGTAGTAACAAAATCGTTTTTGTAACTAAGTACAACAGTAACAAAATCAGAACTTTTAGTAACAAATAACTTTGTTACTGAAAATCGATTTCTTGTAGTGAATTTTGAAGTTAAGAAAAAGAAAGAGAAGCAAACGATTGATTTCACTAAAAAATTCACAATGAGATTGAACTAAACTAACATAAATGACTTTATTTTGTAACAAGAAACAAATAATGACTTTATTTTATTGTCAATATTGTGTGAAAGAAGTAATTAATCCGTATAGGGGGTGGTTTGTGAAGTTATTCCCCTTATTATGAGCCGACTAAAATGAGTACGTGAGACCATAATTGGAACAAATTAAAAAGTCTCAAACAAATATTAATCAAAAACAGATGAAGTAGTAAATAATGGTATATACATTTGTAAGACTATTCCAGTCCACATATTCGGCAGTTCTGTCATATTAATTAGGTCACATTATAATTAATGAGGACTACTACTGGCAGGAATACTTTAGGTCACACATACTCATGAAGTCATTCACTTATTAAAGGCCGTAGAATACACATTGAGATTGTGTTTACTTAACAAGAAAAATAAAGCTTATAATTAAGTGTGAGTAGACACCCGCCCCATCTTACCTTAGTATTTTGGAGTTAACCTCACTTTCACACTTGTAGCCAATAAATAAAATTAGTTACTACACTCTCATCACCTTAGATTGAGCCATATATGGTAAAAAATTGAACATGGTATCAAAGCCAATAATTGGCTTAATAGCCCATTGTCTAAGGGCTTTGTAGACATCCAACAAAAATGTTTGATGTATCGCGGTCAAGTCTGAGTTGGGCTTGAGAGGAGAGTGTTGGAGGTGTTGGGATAGTCTCGTATCGACTACTTAAAAAGAAAAATAAGGCATGTACATAAAATTAGTATCACCACACTTTCTTCACCTCAAATTGGGCCTTATATGGTAAAAATTGAACACACATTTTTTTTTTTTCATGAAAAAATTGAACACACATTTTGATCGATATACATTATAATCTATATATTTCTCAAGTATATATGTAATAGTAAATCGGAAGAGTTTGATCCATATAGCCTACCCTAATTAATTTGATTGAGGTTATGTTGTTGTTGTATATGTCTGTAATAGTTAAACCTCGTTCAATGAAGATTTTATATTAATGCATGTCTCGAGACATGGTTTACATGTTTTATCAATAATTTTGCCTGGAATTAATGTTTGGTGGTTTGACATTGATTATATATTAGTGCTACGATTTCATTAAAAGAAAAAAAATACACACACCAGATTACGTGCTCTCTACGATTCAAAACATCAATGCATATTAATTTGACAAAACTGGAATTTTTCTAGTTTTTCATATCTACTTGATATTCTTTTTTTTGATAAGACTACTTGATGTTAATTAACGACCAATTTTTGTAGTATTTGTCTATATTAACACATAACGACACAACTCACACTCAATTGTCAATGGATCACTATAATATAATATGAGCATTACTATCAAAGCCTTCAAAAATCAACACTACTATATATATCAAGGCTTAGTTTCTCTATTTGAAGCATTCCCTGATCTCTCACTAATTAATTACACTCTCAAGCCAACCCTTCATTGCGTGCAATTCATAGAAGCCATGAAGACACAAAAAGAGAGTTCCAAACTAGTCAAGCCCATGCATATACTTCACAACCCATCAGAGGACACCCCGAAAATCTCTCTCACCGTCTTCGATCTGGTCGCCGAAGATGGCCATATACCGATCATTTACGTGTACCAACAACCCACACCATCAAATGCAGCTCTCGAGCTCGCCCTCGGCAAGGTCTTATCCGACTATAGAGAGCTAGCCGGTCGGTTTGGCACCGACGTGACGGGCAAAAGAGTCATTTTACTCAACGACGAGGGCTTGAGATTTGTGGAGGCCTTCACAGATTGCACTCTCGACGAGGCCCAACTTTTTAACCCATCAGAGGCTTTGTTGGGCCTCCACCCGTGCTTGGACTCGCCTAAAGAGCTGGCTCAAGTTCAACTCACCCGGTTCACTTGTGGTTCGCTAGCGGTTGGGTTCTCAGCAAACCACATGATGTGCGACGGGTACTCCGTGAGCCGGTTTTTGGTCGCTTGGGGCCAAGCCTGCCGGGGCACCGTTGAGATCACTAGCCCTCTTCATGATCGAACGATCTTCGCGCCTCGAGACTCGCCGAGATTCGAGTTCGAGCACTCCGATGTGGAGTTCCAAAACAAGAATGTTGAAGAATGTTGCATTAATGTCATCTCTAATGGGGCCATGGGAGACATATTGGTCATGCACAAAACACATTTCACTTTGGAGATGTTAAACAAAATAAGGGCCAAAGCTTCTAAGGATTGTTACTCTAACCATTCATATAGTATGTTTGAGAGTTTGGTAGGTCATGTGTGGAGAGCGGTGGCCAGGGCTTGTATTGCGGCCGATGATGGCGACCGATACAAGGCAACATGCATAAAAATTGCGGTGAACGGTCGGAGAAGAATGAGCCCGCGAGTGCCAGACGAGTACTTTGGTAATGTGGTGCTATGGGCGTATCCCAAAGCTAACATGAAGAAATTAGCGAGTGAGCATGTAAGCTATGCCGCAACGATCATACATGAGGCGGTGGCTAAGGTGAAGGACAATTATTTCAAGTCTTTTATTGACTTCGCGAGTTTAATAGAGGAAAGTGATGAATTGGTGCCTAAGTTGAATTTAAGTGAATCTGATGTTTGTCTCAACTTATACATAGATAGTTGGCTAGGGTTCCCTTTTTGTGATTTAGATTTTGGCGGAGGGAAGCCATGCATGTTCATGCCTTCGTATAGGACGTGGCCGGGGCACATATATGTCGTGCCCTCGTACGCTGGGGATGGAAGCATAGATGTGTTTGTCACGTTGTCTAAGAATCAAGTGTCTTGTTTTAAAGAGATGTGGTTTTCGTTAGATTAGGTAGTTAAACAAGAATTATATACTCATATAATCCCCATATAGTATATAGTAAGTCTTTTGGAAATTAAGCCCCGTCATGTTATCACCGTTTCTGTTGTTGGACGCAATAAATTATGATTAATTAGTTTCTTACAAATTTTATATATCCGATCTATTTTTTTTCTCTCACGATAAGTAATTTCAAGCTTATATTCTGACATTTAGTGGATCAATATATGGACTTTACCAATTATCACGCTGCATGTACCAGCCATTGCAAGGTTGACAATAGTACCACCTGCTACTCTCTTTGTATTGTCTCTTCCTTTCTCCCGATTTTCTTCAGCACGCTAAACAATATGCTAATCATAAAGAAGCACACATTGAAAGTAACGGCAATTATAATAGAAAGCACCATTCCGCCCAAAAATAACAAATAAACACATGGCCATACCTACATAATTAAAAAACTAATGTGTAATAATTTATAAATTTACAACAACTACAATAGTATATATGCCATGAGCATGCTCCCCGGCCAAATCAAGCATATACCTCCAGCCTTAAAAAAAGATTTCAAATTAAAATTTTCACTACTTGAAGAAATAACATATACATGAATAATTTATTTTATTCACATTAAGCTAAGTTCTCTGAAGGGTTGTCTTCTGTTCCATTATTTTGGAAAGAAACAACATAATATGAGTTCATTAAAACATGACAAATTGGTGACGCAATGGTTTGGTATGATATTTGAGAGTGAAAGGTCATAAGTTCAAACTTTGGTGGAACAATTGTTTCTTACTTAAAAAAATTAAAAATTAAAAAAAATGACAAAATATTGACAAATACGAGACTATAAGATGAGACTAACAAAAACCTCCGCAACTACAAGACCCAACATATGCCTGAACTCTTGGAACCATTATATGTCAAGTAATTATGCTAAATCAAAGCCATTAATATTTCATCTGGAACTTACAGCTATAAAGTAAGGTTTTAAACATTCTATGCTAAGCTATTTCACGGCCTAGCCATGGCCAATGATAGTAGCGTCCCAAAAAAATTGCTTCGCCTTCCTCCACTCCTCCAGGCCTCACCCCTAGGGATGTAAGTGGGGCGGATTTGGGGCGGGGAATGCAATTCCCACCCTCATCCCTACTTTTGGTGGGACGGGGATTCCATGTTTAAAATTTCCCATCGAGAAATTTTCGACCTCCATTCCCACCCAACGGGGATCTTCATTCCTGTGAGGATTCCTCACCCCCACTATTTTTTGATATAATATCTAAAAAAAGATAAAATAAATTATAGATACGAAATTTAATCATTAAAATCTCTTTCTTCACGACTCTAAGTTGTTTTTTTCAAAGCTTTTGAATCTATACAAATACTTTAAATAATATACTTACATTATTATATATAGTTATATTAGTTTTTTCTTAATAAACTTAATTGTATTTGTTTAGAGTTGATAAACTTAGTTACATTATCCCCGTGGGGAATCTCCACTAGAGTGACGAGTAATACCACCCCGCCTACCCTACATGGTGGGGGTGAAATCCCCCTATCCCTCGCCCTATGGGGGATAGTTGGCGAAAATCCCCGCCCCATCAGGGCGGATCCGTGTGGGGAATGGGGATTCCTCGCCTCACCTGCATCCCTACCCTCCCCTATCCAAGCCGTATATCCCAGCCCCCTGCAACTGTCAACCACCTCCCGACCATGGCCATCAACTCTCCTTCTAAGCCCCCCAACCCACCACTTCCCAATATCGTCCTAACACTCAAACCCAACTACCGCCCCCGAAAACCACCGCCACCCTGGCCATATCCATACAATGTCCCATACCCAGTTACATACGATCCCCACTCCCAAACATTTCACCACATTACTTCCACTAGAAACCAGGGACCATCCCACCACCCTATTAATGCCATAAATACCCGGGGAATCCTCCACAACACATTAACTCCTACACCTACCAGGGACCTAATCACCAAGGTGCACATCTAAGGGCCATACAAATTCCTCCTCGTCCCCAAACGAACAACCTACAACAACCCTACCTATGTCTCGACTTAAACTCTTTCCCCCAGATGTAACCGACTTTACTAAAAACAATAACCAAATCCCAACAAAATTTAGGGCATACAACGAGTCGATGGGCGCATCCATACAGGGAGGAACAAAGATTGACATTCAGGGGCGAAGCGTTCCATTGTTGTTAAATAAACTATCCAATGTCAAAGGTAGGGCCATCAAGCTATGACACAACACTGACGCATGAACCTAAACTTTTCTCATTCCAGAGGGATTAAATGGATCTAGTTGGAGGGATTTCTTTGACGGACTTGCCCTCTGCATCACAAACACAAACCCCACCCAAAGACCCATACACTCCACCCAACACATAAAAAATCAACCACATGCCAAAATGATCCAGAAAGTTCTCAATGATTGGGAGAAAGCAATGATCTACACGAGGACATCCCCTCTGTTACCTGGAAAGACGCCAAAGCTGCGATTACCATATTGCTCAAAAGGCCGGTCCCCCTCAAAATCATAGATGACGATAAAGCCCTATTGATATGTGAAGATTGAGCAGAAAATGAGTATTCCTTTACAAGGGTGAAACTTATGTTCAAAACAAAGGCGTCCTGATATCCCTCTGGGAACAAGATGTACACTGGAAATTCAACAAATTCCAGTGTGGTTTAAGCTGGCTGCACCTGGAGGGAGTCCCCCTCAACATGTGGGAGGAGAATACTTTCAAGTTCATAAGGTATCATTACGGCAGCCTCATCAAAACCAAATTCTGTATCGATGAAAACAACCGGCTATCCATCTTAATCAAAGTAAAAGGAGAAAGTCGATTCTTTTGTCCCAAAAAATTGGTTCTGGTGCATGACAGTCGCGCAGTTCATGTTTCTGTGACTCTGGTAAAATTGACAACGGCTGAAAAAGAAAGCAACCCCCGACGAGAAGAAGAACCCAAAGTAAACCCTAAACAACTCCAAAGCCAGCCTGTCCTTGTCAACATCCAATCAAATAGTACATCTAACGGCCAATACGAACCTTCCCACCTCCCTTCCAATGATCCTCAGGAGGGAATTTCAAATTTCAAACAAACAACAAACAATGTGGTAGTTTTAAGAGAGCCTATAGTTGAGCATTAATCGCAAAATACCCTTTCCAAAAGGATGGTTCAAGGATACTGTCCAATAACCCTGAGGCCCTGTGTTTGAGCCTATGTGCCAGGCCAAACAAAACCACCTCTCCACCTCCCACAGTCCAAAGTAAAGGACATATAACCAACAAGGGCCTAGACTCTCCAATAGACCTGAGCTCCTCAACACAAATCACCACTGGACCCACCTCAAACGAGTTCAGGATCATAAATGTGACAAGGGGATCAAGTTAGAGGAATAAATCCAGAGTGGCAGAGAGTTTGAGGTGTAAGGGGAAACTTCTGTGCGATTTTTCAAAAGGTGTCGTCCAATCTTCAAAAAATGAAAACCATTCTAGGGGATCCCTATCCCGAAATGCAGATATATCTGATGGAGACGAAGGGGAACAAGAAGACGATGAAAATAGTCAAGATGACTCAGCCAGCAAAGAAGACAAGGAAGTATCAATCCCAAAGGGACAATCCGAAGGAGACCATTCATTGGACACATCAGAGGGCGATTTTGAAGGTGATGTAGAGGCCGACATGGAAGTAGAAAATAATAATTGGATTAAGGCGAAACCACCCAACATGAACAAGCCACAAACTGAACCAACCACCCCTTCCCTCTAGGTAATCGTCGGGCTACAAAATCTCATTCTTTCGGTTGGTCCCCCTTCATGGATGGGAAATTAAACGAAGAAGACGAGAATCAAACCCTAACTGAACACGCCGCCAGTCCTTTTGAGCCACCAAACAATACACCCCCTGTTTGTCTAACTACCCCTAACATTCGCCTACCACAGCCCAACAAAATGTAGCTTTTAATGAACAAACACTTCATGCCCATACAACTACCCCAACCTTTGCCTACCCCAATCTCGCAAAATGAAACCCTTGATGAACAAACACTTTCTCAACTGACGATCGTTCCAAGTACCCTAGTAGTCGATCCCCAAAACCTAGATACCTTGATAACCCCTAACACCCTAACAACCCCAAATACCCTATCAACACCAAATACCCCAACAACCCCAAATGCCTTAATTACCCAAATGGCGGAGTGCGAAATCACATTGAAGAAGGTTAAGAGCGGTACCGAAACATCCAGTGGAAAGAAAAATAATAGTCTCAAAAGAGAACAACAGAAACTCTTGTCCGAGGTGAATTATGACGATAGTGAGGATAGAAGGGCGAGCTTTGGAGTATAATCGATGAAGATAATATCATGGAATGCTCGCGACCTGGGATTGACAAACAAACATAGAGCAGTGAAAGAAGTACTTTAAAAGTGCAAGTCGGACATTATTGCTTTGTAGGAGGTGAAATTGCAGGAATGTACTAGGATTCTGATCACCAGTATTTGGGGCAACCGATTCAGGGAATAGATCATCCTTCCAGCGGACATCACCAAAAGGGGCATAATCATAGCTTGGAACTATTTAAAGCACAGGTTAATTTCAAATCTGACCTAATTTGTAGAAGAATTAATCATTTTTTGGTATCTCGATGTGGCTCTCCTTATTCTCCCAGTCATTACAGTCGCTTGCACCTAGGCCAACCTCAGACCATTTTCCCCTAATCCTTTATTCAAATCACCTTCCTCGAGGGCCTCCTCCATTCCGATTCGAGAATGTATGGCTTTCTCATCCATTGTTCCAGGAAAATATGAAACAATGGTGGAACAACTTTAAGGTAAGCGGTGCTGGGGGATATGTTTTTATGCGTAAATTACAAAAATTGAGGGAAAAACTAAAGGAATGGAACATGGTGAGCTTTAGACACATTGCAACTTGGAAGGAAAAGTTGATCCATGAATTATAGGGGTTAGATCAGATACATCCTAACCTGTGGAACGAAGCAACACAAATTAGAAGAAAGGAGTTAGTGTGGGAAATTGAACAAGTATTATTGATAGAAGTTCGCATGGCCAACCAAAGGACGAAAATCCAATGGGTTAAAGAAGGTGACGCACATTCTAAGTTTTTCATTGAATCTTAAATCGTCGACATGCATCAAATCAAATCAGATCTATCGAAGTAGTGGACGATCAACCCCTGAGGGTGGTAGAAAGTATCAATAACACCATCTTATCTTTTTTCCAAAATATATATGTGACGACCAGCCCCCGACCTAGGGTCGGGTCGCCCAGCCCAGACCGCCACTTGGACCCAATACCTGAACCAGACCCAAATAACGGTCTAGCACGCCTAAACAAATAAACCTGCGGAATACACATTGGCTAAATAAAGGATAATAATTGCGGAATAAATATAAAGAGATATCCTAAAGTCAATAGATTTAAGTTCATAGAACATTAATAAAACTATACGTGGGTTTATACTCATTTAAACTAAACAAGTTTATTAAATCTCTTAAGTGGATCAACTAACGGTAACTAGGATTCAAGCTACCCAAAGATCTATTTTAATTTTAACCCCAAGTTGAATAGTTTTAAAATCAAATATACATAATATATATCAACAAAGGCTCACATCAAGAAGAGACTTCAAGCTCGTCTCTCCTTTGCCTCAACCTAGCGCTGTCGTGGATACCTGAGATGTAAGTGGGGTGAGCTAAAAGAACCAACGAAGCTCGGTAATGCAGAAAACCCGCTCAGCCATCAAATATGCAAGTAATACCTAATAAGTATGTAAAGTCTAGCATGTACTTGAAAACAAACAAGGATTCATTGAATAATAGCATGGTAGCAGGATTTCATAAGAGATAGACTTATAATGAACCATCAAGTACTATCATAGACATAAGGTTTGTAAGCCATAAATAAATAGGAATTCATTATTTCATAGCAAATACGACATATTCATAAACCATCAAGTTGTAACAACAATAATCATGCATAGCATTAAAGAGATTAACAAATCATTACATAAATTCAAGCTTTCATGCAAAGGAGGGGGTTTCGCGAGATTATGTACTATAAAATATAGTAATACGATAAGTCGATGTTTTATTCAACGCATACTAGGTATTGGCAAGAATCTGGTGATCGATTCTCCTACTCTCGAGGTGATGGAAACAACTATCTAGCACACAAGCCTTATGTGCCATCTCGTTTGTCCCATCAAATCAACAGTAGGTTCGTCCAAGCCATCACCGATGCACATCCCTATGTATCAAGAGTACAAGAGAAGCAACTCCAACTCATGTCCCTACGTGACATACTTATGAATTCAATTAGTCAAGTAAAGCCCTCGGTGGTAAACTCCACTAACATCCTGGTGTGTTAACGACCCTTGGTGGTACTACAACATTATGAGGTATTCATATTGATTTACTTGCTAATAAGGCCCTCGGTGGAACTGCATAAACATTCTGGGGCCCTGAATAACATAGATGAGAAAAACAGTGCATTCACATTCCATATATACGTACGTTTGAGCCAATACTATGACGCAACCCATAAATTCCAAGTCTTTAATTCAAATTGTGAATCCTAAACATAACTAGTAATCATGCCATATTTGATAATTGAGCAAGCTCTCCACTTACCTGCACTTGCCGCGAATCCTAATATCGATCCTTTCGCGTTTGGGCTCAATATGAACCGTCTCGCGAATTTAGATAATTTGAAAGAATAATTACTTTATATATCTAAAACCATACAAGTTTAATATCAATTGTCTAGACCTTAGAAATTCACCCTATTTTATAACTGACTTCACTAAAGGTCATTCACGACTCTAAAATCGACACTTAAAATTAGAATCGATGATTTGAGTAAAATAAGAATGTGGTGATGTAAAACAAGGAAAATCCACTAAGACTTAGTTTTTTCAACAAAAATCGAAGACGTTCGATTAATTATAATTAAAAAAATTCAAATCACCATACAAGACTCAATTTAGACTTTAAATTCCTGAATGACAATATTCAGTCAAAGTTCACAAATTTATCGAATAAGTTTATTTCCCCAAGAAAACATTCAAAGTTCCTTTTTAAATCTTGACTCAACTTTAAATGCCAAATCTATATCAATAAACTTCAACCACGTTCAATTTGCTAAAATTATAGGGAAACCCTTTCATGTACCATCAAACCATGGCAAACAAGATTGATTCATCCATAATACTCGTTATCATAAAGCTTAAAAATTTCTATAACCCATTTCAAGACTAGATCTAAGAAAATTGAACAAACTTTGTAAATTATCAACTCTCATTGCCAATACCAACACTAAGACAATAAATCTAGAGAGTATTAGAGTCTCACCATGCCTTCAATGGAGTCTTTGACTCCAAATCCTTTCCAAAATTTCATTCTAACATAGATTAAATCTTTCCTCTCTTTTTTCTTCTTTATTTTCCTCGCATGCTTGCCTCTGTCGATGCCATCGACCCTTTGGTCTCCAAATCTTCAATAAATAATAAAGAAATCAAGAAGGGAAGTGAGGTTGTACCTCTCTTGAGCTTGAACTCTCCTCTTGCTCTCCTCCTCTCTACGTGGGTGTTTAACAAGATTGGGGTTAGGGTTTTCTTTGATTTGCTTAAATAACATTAGGGTTAGGGATTAGGGTTGTGATTATTTACAACTTGTCTAAAATGCCCTTTTGGATCATAATCTCAATTGGGCTTTATTATTTAAAATAAAACTTTACTTACTCCCTAACACATATTTAATTTGACAAGTTTAGAATTGTATTTCCACATCAAACACCCAACATATTTTTATCATGAAATTACCAAAATACCCATAGGATGGGTCGTGGAGAATTTTGGTCGTTACAATATATGCGAATGATGATCACAAAGTCTAGGAAATTGATGGGATAGACTGGGCCCTCATACCTGAGTCGCAAACGAGTATATTGGAGCTACAGTTCAACGAGGAGGAAGTTATCAAAGCCATTTCTGAATGCAGGGGAGGGGGGAAATCACTTGAAGTTGACGGTTTTTCCTTACAGGCCATCAAGGAATGTTGGGGCACGTTCAGGACAGAAGTTATGAAGGCTATGCAAGAGTTTCATTGGGACGACATCATCAACAACATCACAAATGAGACTCTCCTATGCCTCATTCCCAAAAGCATAAATGCTTACAAAGTGTCCCATTTTAGGCTTATCAGTGTCGTTTCCTCCTCTTACAAAATTATATCGAAAGTTCTCGCAGGAAGGTTGCGCACAATTATATCCTCCACCACAGCTATAAAACAGGGGCCTTTGTTGAAGGACGACAACTAATATACCCAGGGGTGCATACGGATTAGATCCAATCCAATTAGTCAATCCGCAATCCAATCCAATAATTACGGATTGAAAAATTACAGTCCAATCCAGTCTAAATAATTTGTCAATCTAATCTAATCCAATTTGTAAAATGCGGACCGGACTGGATCAAGTTTCGCGAATTGGCATTTTTATATCCAAAGATTTATGAAATTAAACTTAATCAAATGAAGCACACAAATCATACATTTCATGAATGACAAATTAACAAATACATCTCATAAAATCTATAACATATTTTTTAAAAACTTGACATCATAATAAACTTCAAAATGCAAGTCTTACATGAATAAACATGAAAATTAAGTGCATGTTGCAAACATAAAACCCATAAAAAAAGTTTGAAACATAACAAAAGAGTTGAGAACAAGCATAGTCTTTGAGTTCTTATGAAAACCTAAACACAACATACAAGTGAAGTGATAACAAAATAGGAAACAAAACTTTCTTTCATTGCTAATCTCTATTTTCTTCAAGCCTCTTCTCATATCTTAGTTATTAGCAAGAGTTACGAAAGACTGGATTGACTAAACTAAAAAAAATAAACAATGGATAGTGAACGGATCATCTTCCATAAATCAACACTAATTCGAAAAATTGAATCGAAAAAAAAATGCAACAACGAACAGTAGGTTCGATGGACTAAAAGTGATTTTAAAATGAAAAAACAGCTTAGGAAGTTAGGAGTACCAGCTTGTGCTAACGATCTTGTTATTTAGTTATAAGCATTTATCAGTTATTAAAGCCTGTATTTCGTAACAAATCGCTATGCTGTCGCATAATTTTGACATAAGACAGATCTAAAGCAAGAAACTTATCAAGAGCTCATAAGAAATCACCATACTGTCTCTAAGTTCTCATTGAGTTATTTACATCCTTTTCAATGTTCCAAGTAGCTTAACAGTAACAATGAAACCAGAGGGATATTAGTCATCTAGAACTAATGTAGATCGCCATATACATTCCATCTAAGATAGAAATAATTTATTCGGTTTACTAGTCATTAAGAGAAACATAAAGCTTGTTGAAATTTCCAATACATTGGCATACAAGTATAGTTAAATTCAAAAAATTGAATCGGAAATTAAAAAAGAAAAAACCCTTACTTTTTGATGCAATTGCACGTCAGAGGTTGGAGGCTCGAAGTCGGTCATCAGAGCCCTAGAAATAGGAGAGAGTCACATATGAGAGGGGGTGAGAGTGTAGCGCAAACGAGAGGCGCGGGGGAAGGGAGAGCACGGACAGAGGATCGCGAAACCGCGGATAGAAGGGGGAAGGAGAGGCAAGGTGCGGACAGAGACAAAGGGGGGAGAGGCAAGGTGCAGACTGCAGACAGAGACGTGATCGAAGAAGGAGAGGCGAGGAGTAGCGATCGGGGAGGGAGAGGCGAAGTGCAGACTGATCGAGGAGGGAGAGGCGAGGAGCAGCCTGATCGAAGGAGAAGCGAGGAACATTGAGGAGGGAGAAGCGAGGCGAGGCGAGGAGCAGCGGGGATGGAGGGAGAGGCGAGGCGAGGAGTAGCGGGGAAGGAGAGGTGAGGCGAGGTGCGGACGAGAGGGGAAGGTGTCGAGATTTTTTGTTTTAGATAGTGAGTTAGGGTTTTTCATATGTGCTTATGTAAACGGACTGGATCTGCAGTTTTTCATTGAAGAGTCCGTGATCCAATCCAGTCCAAGGGATAAAAAAGTTGATCAAATTAGTGATAATTGGTTCAAGTTGGACCGGATTCGTGGATCATGTCAATCCGTGTGCACCCCTAAATATACCTGGCACTTATTGCCAACGAGGCGGTGGAAGATTACCTGAAGAGGAACAAAAATGTTTTTTTTATTGAAACTTGATCTTGTTAAGGCCTACAACTACGTGGATTGAAGATTCCTAGACTATGTTCTCAGGGAAAAGGGATTCAAGGAAAAATGGAGACATTGGATTGCAGGATGCCTATCCTTGGTAACTTATGCCATCATCATCAACGGCAAACCTCAACCTAGTTTTTGGGCATAAAGGGGGCTTAGACAGGGATGTTCCCTTTCCCCTTTCCTCTTTATTCTCGTGTCGAATGTGTTCTCCAAGATGATGAACCAGTGCAAGACAAGTAATGGCATCGAAGAATTCCATGTAGGAAGAGATCGAATTCACCTAACCCACTTCCAGATCGTTGATGACTCTCTGCTCTTCATCAAGGGGGAAGATCAAGCCAGAAAATTCATGATAGTGGTAGAGAGCTTTTGTATGATATCTGGTCTTAAGTTAAACAAGGAAAAAAGTTATTTGGTAGGGGTAAACGTTGATGATGATGTTGTGGAGGCAACGACCAGAGAACTAGACTGCACAGCGGGAAGTTGGCCTTTAAAATACTTGGGACTTCCCCTTGGTGGCTCCTTAACGACTCAATCCTTTGGGGCCCCAATTTTGGAAAGAATATCAAAAAGACTGGAAGGTTGGAAGAAGGGCTACTTATTAAAGGAGGGAACTGAACGAAACGATCGACCGTACGTGGAGGGCATTGTTGAGAAATCAAGTTACAGAATTCGTTACAAATCGATCTCGATCGATTTAAATCCATGGGAACTAAATATAAACTCAAGCCATGGGTACATTGTTTAGAACCATTGGATTCAAATCCAACCCATTAATTGACATAAATGCACAAAACATTTAATACACAACACATTTTGAGAGGTTCTCATGGCATGAGTATATATTTTGGCATGAGTATATATTTAGAATAGAATGGAAGGAATCTTGTTGTAAAGAAAATAAAGAAATTCGTAATTGTGTCGCTTGTGAAGGTGATAGGAAATAATTTGATAAGAGTTCCAATCAAAATTAAAAAGACATTAAAAAGAAAGAAAAGACATTAAAGGGAAGTAAAGACATTAAAAATGAAAAGGAAGAGAGGAAGAAGAAGATAGCAATGAAAATAAACTCTTTTCTTTTTTTCTTGTTCCCTTTTATTACAAAGCTTTAAATACTTGGCAAATCCTACAACATTGGAGCCAAATGAAATAATAACTTAAAATAACTTGAAATAAAAGTGGGCCTAACTTAGTGATCCTATATAACCTAATCCTTGGCCCAATATGACTTGGAACAATATAGATACGTATCAATACCAACCACTTCTGTGACGGCCCCAACAGCCACAAACTGGGCCCTGCCCGGCCTAAACCTACGTAGATCTCCTAGCCTGTCTTCGACGAGTCAACGTAGGTCTAGTCAGCATTAACTTACCAATTACTCAATACATTATTCACTCATTCACCTTGGATCACTCTTTTTTATTCACCTTAAGTCTATCTAATCTTTTGTCCTCAATTATAGTTAGGTGTGCAACGAGATTGTTTTTAACACCAACTTAAAACAGTTTACAACTCAGTTAACCTAGATGTGGAAAATCCTGTCCAAACAACATCACATGTATATAGATCAACTGAAAACCCAAAATGAACAAATATATGTATCAACAGTCAGGTTCAACTCCCCAAAGCCCCAAAATATCAAAACAAATGGATACATAGCCAAAATATACAACAAAATGACAAAATACTTACAAAATGATAGCAAAGCTGACGGTTCTGAGAGTGCCTCAAACGATATCGCCAAGCATCGGCGCCTTGCCCATACTCGTCTGTGGATCTGCACCCATCGTCATAAAAAGGACAGTGAGTATAAAATATAACAGTAAACAACAACAACAACAATAGATCTCTCAACATAAACTACTGAATTTTTAATAATCACGGTCTATGAATCATGTAGTATATAACGAGAAACTGAAATAGGTAGCAAATTACATGATAAATAGATTCAACAAGCTCAAACAACGATAATCAAGTGACTAGGAAACAAACGGATAGGCGAATAGGTAGTCCCAATCAAACTGCGGGTCATAAGACCTCATCAGCTTGTGATCGACACAGTAGGCCTAAAACCGCCTCCCCTGCTCAATCCACTCTGTACGAACCAATGGGCCCAAAGGTCGCCTCCACTGAACGCACACTCTATTAGGAAAAGCCACAGACAAAGTCGGCTACTAAATTCTTAACACACTACCGAAAGAAAGCCACAGTCACAAGCCGGATGCTAAATCATTTTGATAGGCTCCAACGAGAAGCCACAGTCTATGCTGGCTACTAAACTTGTTGAGACTTCTCATTACAGTCGAACTACCTAAACACTAAGTCACCTGAACTAGAATAGAATACAAAGGGCTCGCAATTCAAGAATAATTAATCAAGAAATAGAAAAACAATCATGTTGATTCTATTGTTACCTTTACTCACCTCAAATCCTGCTAAAAACGCCCTTGCGTAGCTTCACACGTTTCCCAATTAGTTACCAACACTCCGCTCATCACCTGACAATTATTCCGACCAATTTTGTTAATTATCGCTAATTATCCCAAATATTTCTTAATTTTTCTTAGGTTTAACTCATTTTCTACAATTTTCTAAATTATTGTTCCTTTGCACAATTTGGGTCGCTTACCCGGTATTGGGTTCCATTCAAACCCATTAGGATACCCAAACGAAACCTCATAATTTTCATACAATTTAAAAAAATATTTTTTAATATTTTTCTGACTATTTTTAATAATTTCACACTTTACGAGATAAAAACCCCGACAAAAGTCTTGTCGAAAATCTCAAATTCTTCATTTTTCATAAAAATTTCCAAATTTCTATTTATTTGGTTGAAATATAATTTTTTAGAATTTTTTCCTATTTTTCAGAATTTTTTCTGATTTTTCCAATATTTATTTCAAAATAATAAAATAAAATAAAACATATTTAATTTATTTATTTATTATAAATAAATAAATAAATTATTGTTTTAATAATGGGTGGGTCCCCGGGTCAGGTCCGACCTGATCCACCACAACTGGGTCAAACCAGGACCAACCCACCGGGGTCGGGCCCGGTCCTGCCCAGCCGATTCGGACCCGGGTCACCACGACTCGCCCACCAATTTCACCTTCTTCTTCACTGATTGAACGAATAGAGAGCAATTGCTCTCTGTTCGTTCCAGCATGTATTTTTTTTCTTTCTTTTTTTCTTTTCTTTTCTTTTCTACAACCAACAACAACATCAACAATCAACAACACAACATCATCTTCATCATCAACCCAAAAATTTCAAAAATAAGAAACAAAGGAGGAGAAAAATAAAACTTACCAACTTGATGCTCAACCTTCCTTTGATTTCGAAAACCCACATCTCAATCTCACTTCAACGATTTCAGCATCCTTACACCTCAATTGATCGATCTCTCTCTTCAATTTCTTTTCTCCCATTCCTCTCTCTCGATCGAAATGTGTGAATGGGGGTGTCGGTGGTGATATTTTTTTATCAAATTTTGGGTCAAATGACCATTTTGCCCCTCCATTCCTATCCACTTCCTCACCAACTCAATACCCCTCATGGTCATTTCACATTTTCTTATATATATATATATATATATATATTCCATATATATAATTGTATTTTCGCGCCTACAATTTTGTTGTGCACGTCAACGAGTTCACTCGGGCGTGCACACTACCATTCGACCCACGCGTGTCGCCCACGACCCCGCGTATTACTCGGCGCCCATAATTTATTATTTAATTCCATAATTATTTTCATTTGTAAATGTCAATGTTTTTATTCCATTTTTCGTCCCCCGAACCCTCAAATACCCATTTAGTGCGTTCTTTCGTACCGAACTCGTTCAACGGTACCAACGCACACTCAATACGTCCTCACACATTTGGGATATTGAATTTAATGTTCGGTAATAAATAAATAATACAAATCACCAAACAAACATAACATACTTTGGTGTCGACTCCCGATGATCGAAACAAGAACACCACGGCTAGTTGGGCCACAATATGACCTTTGGCATGAGTTAGAATTTTAGGGTCGTTACACCTTCGAATTTCACCTTGTCCTCAAGGTGGTTGGAACTCAAAAATGACCTCCAATGTGCAATAGATTCCAATGTTGACTGCATTGGAAAACCAACAAATCACATACTCTTCAATGAAGCACCTCAAGTGGTGATTGTTGTAGGATGGCTCTGGTGGACTAAGTAATGGTTCACAAGAACATATTACAATCGCATAGCCAATAAGTAACTTCTCGGTGACCATATCTCCTATAGCAAAAACAACAAGGCATATAAAGCACACATATGCAGAGTTCTCTAAGTCATTTCGCAGCAAGAAATGAGGCCCAAACCCGTAGTAATTTGCAAGCCTCAATTCAATAGTTGAACAAATGAATCCATTAAAAGCCTAAATTTTGAAAAATTTCTTGTGTTAGGTTTATCTTCATTTGACTCTCTCCTTCGCTACAACAGTTATGTGTTTAGGGTTTCCAAAATAGATCTGATGCTTGGGGAGCCGATGACGCCACGTCTACTTTCATCGTTCGCTTACGTCGTCGTTTCCCCCCCCACCTATTCTTCTTCCCACTCATTTTTTCTTTTCTTTTCTTTTCTTTTCTACTATCTGAACCTCCATCTCCATCTCCAATTCATCTTTTATCTCTTCCCCCTTTCCACCCTTCTCACCTCACCGTTCCCTTTGTTCCACAGTAGCCCATGCCCTTTGTGAATCCATGATCCCAAAACCGCCATCTCACTGTCCGCCTTCCTCTCCTTCCTCTTGCCTTCTCCCCCTCATCTCCTCTTCTCATTTTTTTTGTTGTGCAGCTACCGCCCAGGTTTCGGTCCTTGGTGGGTTTCTGGTGCGACAGTCACCAATGACCCCTCTTTTGCCTATTTTGCCTAGAGACTTGTTCGAAAGGAGGAATGACATCAAGACGTAGTTGTCGGTGTTTCAACGTCAATGGTGGCGATTGTCGATAACCAACTTTACTTAGTGGCGAGCGGCGTCTCATATGGCAGTGTCACTAACGATGGCACAAGTTCCAACAGTTTTGTTGTCTTTTCTTTTGTTAGGGCTAGTGATCTAGTGTTTTTTCCTCGTTTACGGGTGGTTGTCCCCTCATGGGGTTGTTGCCCTCCATAGGAGGTTGTTGTCCCCTTTGTGGGGTTGTTGCTCTCCTCGTGAGGATGTTGTTCCAAGCTTTAAAGTTGTAATATCTATTATTCTCGTTGTAATAGATTGTTGTACCATTTTTTGGGTGTTAGGAACATCAATGCAACAAAATTGACAAAAAAAAACTGAATCCATCAACATTGCAACCAAGAGTAATCTCCACTTGCTCCAGTAACATCATTTGGAGCCAATCCAAACATTTTGACCGTGATGAATTGTCGGATATACCCTTCATCTTCAACA
This sequence comes from Stephania japonica, assembly GCA_039657345.1. NCBI lineage: Eukaryota > Viridiplantae > Streptophyta > Magnoliopsida > Ranunculales > Menispermaceae > Stephania > Stephania japonica. The sequence continues at coordinate 41,358,146 of CM077560.1, read as the reverse complement.
CGTTCGTTTAATCTTTTAGTTCAACAACAATTTGCGTTCTCCTTCTCCGAGATTGATAACAATCCGATTTATCTTATTCTCCATCAGTCCAAGTTCTCCTCCAACTCTCATTTTCGGTTGCCCTTCCTCTTCAACAACAATTTCGACGACTCTTATCTCTCTCAAAGCTGCTCTCTCTATAATCAATTACAACCAATTTTCTTGCTTGTCTCATTCAAATAGCTCTCTCTCCACTACGTACAGACAATGCTAATGTAATGCTAAGAGTTTTAGTTAGGTTTTAATTGGTTCTATTATGCAAATATGATAATATAAACCATGTTCTTATGGTCTGTCTTGATATGTACTGTTAGATTCCAAAAAATTCTTGCACTTCAGGCCACAATAGTCACTACACTATTCAGAGTGAGTATCAATTGTTTGATTAAATGCCTCGATCAACCGAAAAATTATTTTTTGTTACTTTTCCTATTGGAGCCTTTTAATTCTACTTATGCTTAATATAGTTAATTAGAGAGAACACTAACAACATCAAAATTTTAGTTGAGTTTCTTGAACTTGGATGAGATGAGCAATGTGGGATGGTCGGAGATTTAATCGCACTCAGATTTTGAAAAAATTGGTAGAATGGATGTTGATTCAGATGAATAAAGTCTTGGTCATGGGTGTTGAACAATCTCAAATTGTTAATTATTATGAATTGTTCCTGTGTATTAGAGTGAACAGACGTTAGGAGCAACTAATATTTTCTTCCCCTTGTACAATGTTCCAATAATCACTTCCATTAGGAAAGAAATAAATTAAGATTCTTAAAAATGAAGGTGTATATGTTCATGTTCAGGAGTTAAAATATCTCAAAGTCATCTTTGCCATCTATAGAGTTTGAGGTAAAAATCAAACTCTTATGTGAGATTTTGGAGATTTTGGATGAGGTACCATACTCTTATAAGAATTTAAAGAATAAGATGGTGATAAATAAGAGCATTGTTTGTTTAAGAGAAAACTAATCTCTTTATCTCGATCTCTCAATATATTAGATCATTAATGTTGATATGTACTAGTGAGCAAAATCATTTGGGATTTGTGTTTGTAGATATCTGATTTAGTTTAATATGTTGATCAAGAAGATTTAATGTTGCTGTATATAGTCTTGAATTTTGTTTGTTCCCAATTTGGTTTTTGTTGTCAATTGATTCTCCCATTTGATGACAACATAGGTTTTGATGCCATATAGAGAATTGACAATTTCTCAAAGGAGTTTAAAAGTAGTAGTCTGAGAAGGTAATGATACATGAATTACTAGAGAGTCATTTAAAATCTATCAGTATAGACATGTTATCAATATGCTTAATTAAGAGCCATTCATCCATGGTGATCGACTTGCATTACTAGGCTAATTAGTGCATTATTATTTGCAAATACTTTTTCCAAAGGCTCTTCTAATATACATCAGTCTTGTTTCACAATCATATTACTCCAAAGTAGTGTACGCACTAGAACTTTCAATTTTAGTTTCAGCATCCCATTGGGCAGGAAATGCATGAAAGCTTAGTACATCTTCACCTTGGCCTCTGTTCTACTGTCTTAGAAATGCATTAAAGTTGGTTGCTTTACTCAGTATTCTTTCAAACTTAGTTGAAAAGTGTACTGTGGAAGTTGCAACAGGGTTAGACTTATTAGGACAAGAATGAACTTGTGTCTAAGGTTTTTAGGGAATTCAACAATAGAGAAAAACAGAGATTATATACAAACAGCCAAAGCATGAGGCGTCGAGTCTGATCTTCGGAACAATAAATAATGATACTAATATATATGAATAAACAAGTTTTACAAATAATTAATAACAGAATCAATCAACAAAATACAGAAGCAATGTCCCAAGACAGAAATTTCCTTGAATTCTGTGATAGAATTTTCTTCAAAGATCTGCCCTCAGGATACAACTGGATGTCCTTTCGAACCAAATATCACAAAGTTCAAAAGTCTGCCATACTGTAATTTTTCTTCTCTCTCAGAAAAAACTAAATTTAAAATCCAGCGAGTTTCTAGTGTTTTAGTTCCACTTAAATAGAACTTGAAGCACTGGTTCAAACCAATGTGACTGTTCAAATTCGAAAACAACATATTCAACAGTCGCACCTGTTCACAAAATAACGAAATTAACTGTCAACAATTAATTTCGAAATAAAAAATAAAAATTTATTAATGATTGTGATATATTTAAAAAAAATAATATTACGTTTTTCTTTTGCATTGATGGTGAAGAGGAAATAAAGTCAACATTACAGTGAAGAGCATACAAAATATGATATGTTAACAGGAAGATAAATACATTTTTTAATTATTTTTAATTTTACGTATATACTTCTAAGCATTAAGAATAGACATTTGATATTTTCGTTGTCATCTTTTAAAATATTTATTTAGCATTGTATACTTGGTTTTATTAAGTATATTAATTAATTTTTTATTTGTTTTACTTTTGTTTTATGTATTTAGTTTCATTTTAATTTAAAGAATTTTAAACACGTGTATATATATATCGCTACCATTAAATGACAAAGGGACATAAATTAACAGATTGATTTAAAAATCACATAATGAAATAATGTCCAATATTTGAGATTCACTTCAGATTCTTATACCATGCATTTTCCGATATCTTGCGAAGATTAGCCCTCTCCTCACCTCCTAATGGCTTAGTTGTCAGTTGTGTATACGTCAATATTGAGACATGATGAGCCAGTAAAGATTTTTCCAGGATGAGATGGCAAAAATACTGTCTGTATTCACTAGATCTTCTCCTTGCTTGAGAGTTGAGCCCTACTCAGCACTCCACAAAAATACTTTATTGAATGCGCAGTTCAACATGTCTCCTATAAACATATTGTTATACTAAAACATTGTTAAAACTTATCTAATGTCTAATTATTGTGCAACAATTATATCTATAATCAAAAAATTAATGTTTAAAGATTAGAGAAGGACAATTGTGGTAGTTTGGACACTTATAAAGACGACCTACAAATGCCTCAATTAGAAAACTTGACTTTATAGAAATTGAAGAAATTGAATGAGGAAGGGGCAGACCGAAGCTAACTTGAGATACATTAATTTGGAGGGAATTGAATGGGTTGGAATGCTCACCATCAATTGCACTAAATCAAGCACAATGGAAGAGTTTGATCTATGTAGTCGACTCTAATTAATTTGGAAGTGAGACTATGGTATTGTTGTTGTTTTGGCGGGTAGGCAAACCTTGATTGTTTCCACAGTGCTTAGGTACAATCGGCCTAAGTGCATCCTAGTGACCCGAACAATTTTGACGTAATGGAGAATAGAACTTAAGACCTTGTGTCTATAACCCACAAAATACCAAGCTCGACTTTACCGTTGGGCCAACCCACCTAAATTTAACGTTGTCTAAGAATAAAGTGTCAAGCTTGTTTTACCAATCAATTGGACAGTCCAATGATTTGGTATGAGGTTTGAAAGTAAAAGGTCATGAGTTCACCCTGGAGTGGGGGCAAATTTTTTTTTTTTTTTTAATAAAAAAAAAAGAGAAAGTATTGAGCTTGTTTTGAGGAGGCGTACGTGGTTTTCGTTTGGATTAATTAATTAGGTAGTTAGCCTGAATTATATATATGCATGTAATGTAACTACACAAGATTTTTAGAAATATTTAAGCCTTGTCTATCAGAAAAAAAGGAAATATTTAAGCCCATGTTTATCTACACTGTTTTTGTTGTTTGGACGCAAAAAATTATAATTTACTCCCTCTGGTAAAAAAAGGTAGGTTATTTAAAGTAAAAGTACAAGAATTAAAACAACTTTAATTACGCGTGTAATTTACATACATGTCATTTGGTATTATATGAATTGAAGAATTGAAGAATTATAAATGTTTGAATTGTAAGGGTAAAATGGGTAAAAATTAAAGCAATAAATATACTATCGAATTTTGCAAACAACTTACAATTTTGAACAAAAGATTTTTGCTAGAACGACATAAATTATTAACTGGAGGGACTGTTAGTTTCTTATAATTTTTTTTTGGTAAACTGTTTCTTATAATTAATTGTAATGTACGTAATGTATCCATCTGTTTACTTTTTTTATTACGAGCTCATAATGGGCAATCCTAGCTCCTTGAGAGGCGATTTTATCAAATTTACTAACGTTTAATGGATAAATCTAACCGATCATAGTAGACTCGTATAATTTAATTATTAGGCGGTTACAATGAATTCATAGAGTGTAGGTGAGCCTAGAGCTCAACGAACTAGTGTAACTACCATGATCCATATTCGACCTTGATTATTCTACTAAGATCGACCCATGATGGACTTAGATTAAATATTAAATAAAGTTCTAACAATTATTATGCATTCTATGATAATATTGTTTGTCTTAATGAAAACACCGCAAGATCTGGAACTACTCTATCGTTGAATCCGATCCGTTTTGACTCTACAAGAAACTTAGTTTTTTTGTCTTTGAAGTCAAATATCGAAAAACGGAGTCCGGCTATATGTGCTCCACCTTTTACTTAGAGCACCCCAGTGCACCGCAGTAAAAAAGTCAAACTTTACGAAAGTAACATGCCGATGGAGGAAAACCAATGTGTTGCCGGATGGTTGCACATGGTGGGGCGAGGGCGAGGGCGAGGGCGAGGGCGAGGTGAGGTTGTGTTCTTTTTTTTTTTTTGGTCTTGGCCAGTGTTCTGTTCTTCTCATTGGGGAAGACGAACTTGAGGCCCTAGATTGTCCACGATTTCCACAATACTTATTGAAAGGTTACAAATGGGTCTTATTCAATCTTAACGGTGTTAACCATTATGAAACAAACCGTCCACAAATCTTAGGGGCAAATTCGGAAATATAAGAATCAAGGATATAATTTTCGTGTTGTTAAAATGTTAAGATATTCTTACAAAAATTGAAACGTAAAGATATTTTTTACCGAAATCTCTAAACGTTAAGATATATTTACCTATTAAGGTTTGAGAGAACTGGATGGCTTAGTTAATTCCCATTTTAAAACTCTCTTGACCTTATAATTAAATATACTTAGTGAGGGTGTTGTGTTTAATATGCAAATATATCAATATGTTATTGACCAAGCCCATTTCCTAAACGACTTTAAACTCCTGAATGCAATCACAATAAAAGATTTTCTTATAAGGTATATCATATATTGGTAAGTTGTACTTTTTTTTTTTTTTGGTAACCGTGAGTGTTCGCAGCCTGTCTTTCGCGACTAGTCCCACGGAGCCCTGGTGTAGTCGATCGTTACGTACCCTAGTGGCCCGATTGGAATTGTTAGGGACAGGGAATTGAACGTACGTCATTGAAGTAAGGAGTGCCAATATGAAGCTTGTACCACCTCTACGTTCTCCCTTACCATCCTACCAACTCTACTGGGTTATTGGTAAATTATACTTTGAGGTCCTACTATATAAACATATGCACAGGCTTCGGTACATAAAAAGTTTAAATTTTGACAAGGATTCTCCACTCCAAACAAAGTAGGGTTGCAATAAAATATTGATAGTCAGAGTGCGGCTCATAAAATGCTTTAATTCTTGCCGAGTGGAACCGCGACCCATACAAATTTGTGATTGAGAATTAATTGCTGTTGACGATGGAAGTAATTCATAAGGGCTGATTCCTTGTAGTGGTTTCAAGAATCCACATCTCTTTTTTTTGGTCAAGATATCTTTTTCCTTTTTGGTCTAAACCCGAACAATCCGACTATTTCGGGTTTGCCACAAGTCGCGTATTGTATAAGTGGGGGAGCTCCCAACGTTGGTTTTGTCATTCTCAAGATTCGAACTCGAATCACTAGTTAAAAGACAACAACCTGCTTGCAATTGTGCCAACCAACCTTTGATAAGAAGCCACATCTTCAATATAGGGCTAGACACCCCTATTTCTTTAGGGGCCACAAACGATTCTAAAGTTCTCATGAAAAAGAGAAGAAAAGAAGGCACAACATTTTCAATCGTACAACAAACAGATCAAATTCGATCTAATCAATTTTGATAAACCTGGATATCGAAAAAAAGAAAAGAAAAGAAGAATAGTGCACAACACTTAATCTGGATCACAAGGGGCTGAGGTGGTTCAGACACCCACGCTATTTTATAGTATATTTTTTATCAAAGATCCTCTTTTAAATAATCATATCATAAGTAATTTATAAGCTTGTACAATTAATATTTACTAGTGCTTTCCCCATCTTCCTAATCCTGGACTTCCGACATAATGGTTTCCACATTTCATAAAGTTGATTCCTGGACTTCCGCGTAATGGAAACTTTATTTATGTAGTTTGGACCAACTCCTACAACCACTTTAGCCTATGTTATATGACCCCATTGAAAAACTACTCTAAAGTCTAAACCATTAAAACACACTTAATATATATAAACATAACTTCCACAAAGAGAGGTCACTTTCTAATGTAGAGAATCCAATATGAGTTGCAGCTTTTCAACTACATCCTTCATAGAAGGTCTCTCCCCCTTCCTCTCCCTCAAGCATGCAAGGGCAAGCTCAACCAAAACGCCGATTGCTGTCACCGTCTCGATGGAAGACTCACCACCTAGGAACCGTTGGTCCACAATGTCCATCACTTTGCCACCGTCCACATGCCGAAAGACATACATGGCGAGGTTCACATCGTTATCGTCTCGAGAGAAGTCGATAGCCCTCTGTGACGTGAGAAGCTCAAGCAGCACAACGCCGTAACTGTAAACATCGCTCTTGTCGGTCAACTGGTAGTTCTTGTAGTACTCAGGGTCCAAGTAGCCAAGAGTGCCCTGTGCACAAGTTGAAACATGGCTCAATCCTGGCTGAGCCAATCTTGAAAGGCCAAAATCAGAGACCTTTGCATTCAGTTCATCATCTAATAGAATGTTTGTGGTCTTAACATCTCTGTGATATATTGGGGTGCAAGTTGAGAAGTGTAAGTAGGCCAAGGCTTCAGCAGTTTGTATAGCTATTCTCAGCCTTGATTTCAAATCCAAGAATTTGGCTCTCTTACCATGCAAGTGATCATGAAGAGTTCCATTCGGTACATACTCGTAAATCAGCAACGGCTGTTCCGCTTCGACGCAACAGCCTAGTAGTCTAACTAAGTGTCTGTGGTTGACCTGCGAGAGAATTTCTACTTCATTGAGCACCTGATTGGTGCTCTTGATGTTGCCCACCTTAGCAGACTTGATGGCTACTGTGGTACCATCTTGGAGCTCGCCTTTGTAAACCTCGCCGAAACCACCTGAACCCAATATCCTTTCCCGAGAAAATCCGAAAGTTGCCTTCCTGACCTCTTTCAAACTGAACAGCCTAGCTGATTTCCAGCCACTACCAGCCTTCAACATCTCCTCTCTTACTTTTGCAAGCTTCGACTGATTAGAGAATCTGCCATGTACTTTTAGTCTGACGAAAATCATCGCCACTGCAAGAGCAATGAAGGAGAATATCCCAATCCCTACTTCCAAACCAAGGCTGCTTCTCGAGTGGCTGGCGTTTCTTGAGCAAGCTCCAAGTGCATGGTCCCAAAAGTAATCCTTAATGCAAAGACAACGTGAAATACCTGGTCTCGCTGTAGTTGAACATTTTGAAAAGTTAGAGCAGTCAAGTTGTGTCTTGCAGACTAGTTCAGGAGGAGGAGCCCACTGAATCTCCAAACCTTGTTCCCAATCATGGGCTGGCTTCTCAGAATCCAGGTGAACAATGCTTCTGAAGGCTTGACAACCCGAATCATGAAGCCTTATCTTGTAAGCCGAAGGCATGCCTCCTGCAATGAAAGTGCAACATGGGTTAAGTTCACTAGCACACTGCGAAGCACGGTTTGGGTCAATATGTCCAGAGGCTTCCAAGTAAGAGTGGCAAAGACTGGCAGGGGTACAATTGAGAGGCGAGAGCAAAAGGCGAGGTGAGCAGTTGAATAGGAAGACGGTGTTAGACGATGTGATGTTGAAGGGGAGAGTCTGGTTCAACCATAGACCCTCGCTAATTGCCAAATCTTGTGTAGTACATTTCCCCAACACCCAGGGAGATGGTTGCAATACCATTCGCTGCATGTAAGCTTGTATGCTCAGTATAAGATAAGAACTCCTATTGAGAGCATCAAAGAACAGCCTGTTTGTGTGAGCATCACAGCGAATAGCATAGTCAGGATCACCACAGTTCGGGCTTGTGCTTAGAGGGTACGGAACTTGCATGGAACCGCAGTTAGGACAAGTTTTTTGCGACAAAGAGAGGTGAGGGGCGAAGAGGACAAAGAAGAGAAAACCATGAAGAAGTTGAATTAGGCAGGTGCATCTTGTCACCATAGTAGCAATTTCTACAAGGAAGGTTGGAGAGATTATGGCGCAACGACCAAGAGAGGAGAGGTCTGAACTAATAAGAGGATTGTGCAAAGAGAATAAAGTGGTGAACTTGATATTTTCATAAAAGGCCTGAAGAATCTAGAAAGATTTGGCGTTTACAGGACTGTTGGATCCCTCCAATGTGGTGCACATTGATATGGAATCCCTTTTTCAGTGGCAATTTAAGTGACATAGCTACTATAAGTGGAAAGAGGGTGAAGCATGGAACAATGATATAGAAAAGTAATGATGAGAATGTCTTCTCGTTTTCATTTTAGTGGGAACCAAAGACTTACATTACAGAGCTTATGAAGGGCCAAAAAGCATCTTATAAGTTCAAAAAAAGAAATAAATCAACACAATCACATACAAAACTCTACAAATATATAATTCAAAAAAAAATATAAGCATTTTATGAATGGCTTGTCTTGATTATTTTAGTAAGTGATAATTCTAACTTCTCGGATTATCAACAAGAATCTAATTTGGGCATGCAAAGGAGCCACCTGGCTAGGAATACCCTAAAAATTGCAACAATAAACGACCTCACTGTTTTTCTAATAACTAGAGGTAAACACAAACAAGGAGACAAAATCACAGATTTTCAAATGGTATTCTTCCGACCTCTAACATTATAAATTTGAGATAACATGTTAAAAATTAGAACTCCCATGGTGCTAATCAATTTCTAATCATATAATCTCATGATAAACAGAAATAATCCATTAATCTGCCAAAAGATAATAGTTTTTTGAAGGAAACCAAAAGATAATTGTAAAATAACAGTAGCATACCTGTTGGCTGCTACTCTATAATTGCTGCAGTACAAAGTTAGGAACTCACTAGTACCAAAATACAAGAATAAATGGAATATCATTATCTAATAAAGATCTAAGGGTTCAATCCGCAACAAATTTAATATTATCATACTTCTACCTAAAATGAAATCACAGCAGACAGTAGAAAAGATCTAAAATGAATCAGAAGCTCAAAGGGGTATTAGAAGATAGAACATGAGAGTAAATTGCTTAGGCATGGGCACTCTATGGACTAAAAACTAAATGGTTTTCGCTTGAAAGAAGATTTGACAACTTAATTTTCTGAAGAAAAATGTTTAAGTTTGCTACTGAAACAGAGCAAGATGCAGTGGAAAGCTAAATGAAATAAGGATAAGATGCGGTCGTATAGGAGGGAATATTGGATTTGGAAATATTATGTCCAAGGGATTATTGGCAATGGTAATAAGAACTTTCAGGTTACTAAGTGAACAGTGGCGGGATAGAAGAACAAAGAAAATGTTCGATTCCATAACCATCAAAAGCAAATTGTGGCACCTGATTAACACCAATTGCTATAAAGATTCTAGCCTTTCTAAACATAATGATGGCAAGAAACATGAGTAAAAAATGAGAATGAAGCAAAACATAACTAGTAAGATAAATGGAAAGATAGTTATACTAATATATTGTTATCCTGTGAGTGCCTCATATGAGCAGAATGCTTGCCTTTAAAGTACAGGACTAGGTTTCCCTCGTTCAAATAGTACAATGATGCTCTAAAAATCAAATTTATCTTCACTCCACACTGTCCTTGTCTAGCAACTAGGAAACTTTTTATTCTGCATTTGTTGACCAGTTCTTTCTACATACCCTTCCTCCTCTGTATCCTCTGTTCTTCCCAAGAAACTTGGTAGCATGCTCACATAATTTCATAGATCAATTCTTTCAGGCGATCATATAACTAAAACCAGAAGGACAACAAGTGAGGCTGAGAACCAAAAAGGGCACTACTAAGATGAATTTAATTCCATTTTTATGGTATTGGTATCATATATAATCATAAAAATAGTATTATTTCAAACGAAGATCTTTAATGTCGTCGATCAAAATGCATAATGAAGATAGTAGCAAATAGCCAAATCATTAGAAAAGGAACAAGTGCAATGAAACAAAACTTTGGAACCACTATAAATAGTTTTACCTGCCATAAATATTAAAGATCAGAACCTCTGCTCTTTTTCCTTCTATACCGCTCAGTGGGCCTTGGGACTTGCTAAACCATAGGTAGAGGTTTTTGAATAATCTCGAGTGATAATGAGAGGAAGCAGGGATTAGGGAGCCAGAAGTAGTGGTCGAATTGAGGCTTTCCGAAAAGCTGTTAGGATCTATCTATTAGCCGAGGAACTTGAGGCCGGCAGTCAAAATGTGGTCGACATACTCAAGGTAAGGGACTTTAGCGGCTTGTCAGGCATTCCACAAACTCACACAATCCATTTTAAATAGGATTTGTCCCATGGACACACGAGCAATCCAACCCGTAGGATTTCCTTTTCCTCTTCCCATTCTCACTTCTGTAGGTTTCCCGGTAATAGGTGATCCTGAAAATGCAGTCGTTACCATAGTAGCTACATGAATCGAAGAGGATACTGGAGTGGGACTCTCCATAGCATCGAGTGACCAAGCATGCGATCCTATCTGTGCAGACAAGAACACATAATCAGGTCTGTAGGAATTTATGATTCAAATTTTATGTTATGAGTACAAAATTGTGTTAGTTGGTACATGAATGTGTAATGGGTAGTTATAGGTAGTTATATAAGGATGTGGGTTAGACATGTCTTTGTAGTAGTCATAGTGGTGTGAATGGGTCATGTTGATCAAGTATTGGAATGTTTGCATGTTAGCTATAAATATGTGTGTGATGGGTGTAAACATTAATCAATCAATGAAACATTGTAATCCATCAAAGAATTGTCAGTTCACTTGCTCTTTTTTTATTTTTAAAAAATCAACAAGGTCTATAGAAATAGGGAAAAGATAATGCATTATTGGTTTAAAGCCAAAAACTCCAAGATAAGTCTAATGGTCTAATTGTGCAACATTAAATTAGTTAAACAAAGATCTTCGACAAAATATATTCTCAATTCTGGCATTCAGAAAGGAATCTCCTGGCTTCAGTTTAACATTTTGATTTAAGAGCAGCAGGAGTGAATTAAGCTTGTCTATTTACTTTGTGTAATAAATTCAAATGATAACATGAATTCTCTCTTATTTTGTTAGCAAAAACATGTTCAGGCCCATGGAGTGGAGGTATGAGTACCAAGCAATTGAACACAGAAAAAAAAAATTATGATCCAGGTATGTAGTAAAGATTATTTGTAGAACCAGATTATCAGAAATCTGGCACCAGAATCAGTGACATACTTCTGGATCTGGTCATACACAGTCATAAATTAACAAATCGGTTTAGGCATTCGGCATAATTCTCATCACAAATCATCTAGACTTAGCACTTAGTATATCAAAACAAGAATCAAAGACCCGTCCATTTGCTTATCTTTCACTTCAATCCCACAGGTATGGCTAAAGGGACTAACTTGGAACATCAACAACCAAAGTTTCTTAGAGGTTTCATCAGTGACGGCCCCAATTTCCCCGTGCAATTGGGTACGCCCGGCCTAGACCCGTTCAAGCCCCGAGTTATCACTCGACAACCTGACGAGTCTAGTCAGCCTCATATTTACTCAATTTAGCAGTTTATGAAAGAGTTATTGCATTTATACTCAGCGGAAGACTAAAACAATTATAATAAAGGGAAATAACTCAATCAAAGGGAAATTAGGAATTCTATAAATGTGGAAAACCCCGGGTATTCATGTACAATTCGATAGGCATATATACATGATACCAGTCTCAATAAAGATATACCAAGTTCAATAATCCCAACAAAAACAAGTATGAAACGATATACAATCAGCAAACAAAGTATAGTCACCTACTATAGCGTCTCTCAAATGTCCTGAATCTCCTCAAAGAATATCACCAAGGCAGGGCCCCTTGCCCTTGCTGCTCTCTACTCTATCTGCACCCACCGTCACAAACTAGACGGTGAGTAACTGAATAAAATTGCTAGTAGTACCAGAAGAATGTAACAGTAATTTATGATTTTAACAAGAAAAACAGTCTAAGTATCATGCGGAAAAGAAATAACTGGAAAGTAAATAAATCAAATGCATGATAAAGAGACTGAAAGATAAACAATCGATATTTTGCATGTTCTAAGATTCAAAAGAGGCCCATGAGTGGTCTATTTCACAGCAATACGGAAAAGATCTCGCAAGATCTCCCCGGGCAATGTCGCAACACTAGCGCAGCGTGAAATCGAGAGGCGTCGCAACACCTCTCGAATCCAGTACCCCAGTACACACATCACTAGGGGTGGTCAGTTACCCCTGCAGAGGGCACCCTCGTTGTCCCAGCTAGTGCGGGACCACATGATACCTTCGAGACACACACTCATGCCAAGAACATACAACCAAGGAAACGGAATGGAATATCAAGCAAAGGATCAATGCAACAATAGCAATAAATAGAGGAAATATAAATCACATATTATTTTCTTGTTTGGTCTACTAACGTACATACACACAAGGTATGCATGTACTTACACATCTATTCGCGACTCGGTATCACTCCGAAACTCTAACGCGTTTCCCCACAAGTTCTCAACAACCTGATAAAGTTTTGGAATCCCGAATATTAGTTTAAGGTTTGCATTCATTCTTTATGTTGTGCCTATTGTATTAGGCTTTGATTGTAATGTGTATTGGATGTGTTGAGTCCTCATTATATTGTGTGTTGAACCCTTATTGCGAATCCATAATCATTTTATATAAATGTCTATACTTAAAAGAAATCTTGTTTACTTACTCTTAAATCTATAATAATGTTCATTATGGTCACACACACACAATTGATGTGTACACCCCACTGGTGTGTACACGAAGACTTCACACACCCCGCTGTCTTGTGCACACATACCCCACTGGTGTGTGCACCTCACGGTGATTTACCATGTTCAATGCATTAGTATATTATTTTATTCTTAAAACCATGCTATTCATTTATTAATAACTTTATTATTCAAAACTATGTTTATACATATTGTCACTATTTCAAACATATAAAATTGTTGTGTACACCCCAATGTGGTGTACACACAGTGCTGTGTACACCCCACTGTGGTGTACACACCCACTGTTGTGTACACCCCACTGTGGTGTACACAGTGAGATGTGCACTCCCCTTGCACATACACACTCAAAATGTCATACATACACATAGAATAATCAAATTTGTGGCCACACACTCCACACACACATAGCACAATTTATGATCACCCATTCAAGTGCACACCCCCACACCCCAACTGGGGTGTGCACATGCACAGCTACACCCCCATACATATATCAGCCACCCCACACACACACATTTCCAAACAGTTGCACATACACACCTCCAAATCAAAACCGTCACTCACAAACCCAAATCGTTACACATTCACAAAACAATCACACACACAAACTGCCACATCTAGAAGTCACCTCCGGCCAGCAGTGTCGCCGGAGGTCGACGTCCGGTCAGCACCCACAAAACAGTGGCGAAACACACCTCAAGCAGTCCCACAATCCATTCGAAAATACGTGAAAACGGTGGGTAGAGGAGCACAAAACAGTGGAGAGAGAGAGAGAAAGAGGGAAATCAGCCGAGAGTGAGAGATAGAACATGGACTGTCGAGAGAGAGAAGAAGGGAAAGAGAAGGAGAGAAACTCACCTCGACGTCACCGGTGGGTGTTTGGATGTTAGGCTCGTCGATGGTGGCGGTGGCGGTCGTCCAGCCGAGGGTGGGACGACTGTGACGTGAGAGAGAGAGGAGAACCGAGAGTTGAGTGAGAACCAAGAGTGAAAACGAGAGAAAGAGAGAGATCGGAGAGAAAGAGAGAGGGTGCTCACCTCGTCGGGGTTTGTGACGCCGGCGGGAGGCGGCGGCAGCGGCGAGAGGAAGAGGGGATGAACAGTGGCTGTTGAAGGAAGGAGATGATGAATAGTGGCCATTAGGGTTTTAGGGTAAAAATGTTTTTATACTTGTGTTTTAGGACGAAATGACCATTTTGCCCTTGAGTTTTAACATTCCCAACACTTGGACAGCTACCCTTATGGGTCATTTGCCTCATCATCTTAACTCAACACAAATGCACATCCCTATGCCCATCCAATGGTCCTCCTCACTCACCTGTGTCATTTTAACAATTCCATTCATAATATCCTATTAAATTAACTCCATTAATTTTAATAAATTACCAATAAAGTTACACAACCTCTCGCCTACCCGGTGCACCGTGTCCCGCGTTCGACACGCTTCCCGAGGCGGTTCCACTCTTGGGATTTGAATAAATTCCCTCATGCTTATGTTATACTTTATTGTAAAAATTTTATTTTCCTCAACTTAGATCATATATTTTATTTGACTTTGTTTATTAATAATGCCCAAAACGGTTCCCGAAACACCCCGTCTAACTAGGCGACATCTCACTCAATTAAAGCATAGCCCAAACGGCTCGAGACCCGTAGCATACTATAATACTAATACACAAAGTCAAAGAATCATAAAATTACCTCGGCGTCGACTACCGAAGTTTGAAATACTGTCCAGTATCCACGTAGCCGGGTCACGATCCTGACACGTGTAACACAAGTCAGTTATAAAAATTCGGGGTTGTTACATCATCACAAATGCTAAGGTTCTGACCAATTGCTCAAAGTAAAACATGTCAACAATCTGAATTTAGACTGAGAAAACAAAATTCCTATGTTAGAACAATACTGGCAAAATGCAGCCACCACTAACGAGAGATTAGTTTGAGCTTCTGAAGTGTATAATGAGCTTGCCTACATATTTTGATCAGAATGAAGTTCATTTAACCCATAATCAGAGATTTGAGGGTTGGAGCAAATCTTATGAATTCGACAAAGCCCTCCTAACCAAGTGGAAGCTCCAATGGTTTGGTACGTGGTAACTGGTCACCTATATATAAGGTTGAGGATTCAAGTATCCATGTATGGAAGTTTGAAGGTATATAAGTTGGTTTGTTTTTAAAATAAACAGTTTGAGCCCAAATATGTCAAACAAAGCCACGGAAGAGATGCATACATATAAGTAGAGCCCACAACAGATATGCATTCAGATAACTTAGACAGAGGGCGGTTTGGAAAGCTTTCTATTATGTAAAAGTGGATGACAGAGAGGGATTGGAATGAACAGTTAAGAATGACCGACAGTCAGATCATAACGCTGTAGACTAAACGTTTACAAGGTATTGGCTCATAGAACATGAAATTTGAACAAGTAGTCAACAGGTTTTTACCCTTTGCCTAACAACAGCTCCCTGTTCTCTATAGTCAAGACACAACATATAAGGCTGAATGGTTAAAATTAACTAAAGACAATCACACAAATGAAGCAGAACAGGAAAGATGCTTAGAGGCATCAATTATAAATTTATAAGCCTAACAGCAGAAAGGACACAGAAAACTCACACTCCAAAGAGCTGCGAAGTTACAAGCTACGTTGAGATTGAATTCACAAAGAGGTTTATCAGTATTTGATCAGTAACCAAGCAACAACAGCCAATATAACGATCCCAATGACTGATAACAGCTAACACATGCAGGAGCAACCACACTTAGTGCGCTTGTTAAGAATAGCTAGTCTTTTTTGCACCCTCTGCGCATGCCACCAGAAACATGATAAATAAGTACGTGATGGAAAAGAGGTAGTCTATGCATGGTATGAACAATCTCTCAATTTCTCCAAACTTCTTCAAATTAATTAAACTTTTCTAAGCAAACAAAAAACTGTATGTAAATGAAAATTTTCATAAGCTCTATGAAAATTAGAGGAGATGATGTAATTTGCAAATGTTAATTAAAAATTTTTAAAGAAAAGGAAAAAAAAAAAGATTACAACTGGTGCTGATCTTTCTTTAGAAGGTACCCCTAAAAATAAAACATATCAGACAATACAAAACAATATCAATATCAAGTATGGAACTGAATTCTAATGCATTACCAAAAATAGAAATAAATAATATCTAGAAAGCCTAAAACCATTAAATTGAAACTTAAGATCAAGTATAACGAAAGAAATGAAGCATGGCTTCAAAAAAAAAATAAAGACATGAAGCATTACAGACATTATGCTTCTTTAAGGTGTCTTAACAAAACGTGAACCATCTAGCACCTAGTTGAAGTTATTTATACTTATATATAAATGTTGAAATCTAAAAAAATCCCTATATTGGATTAGACCCCATCAAATCAATTGCAAAGTTGAAGTGACCAAGACCTAATATGAAGTTGAATTTTCAATAATTGTTTCTATGTTTATGTTTTTCACTTGAAAGTGTGGTGTACAAGCATTAACAGCATTTGGTTAATAAACCAAGATCCTAGTAAAATATAGGAACACGTCTTAACCCATTTCCAAAAAAATATACTTATATTGCCTGGACTGCAACTTTATTTCCAGAAATTAAAAGTCAATCAATTTGACAAGAACTACTATAAAAGGTAAAGTTCTACCATCTGTCACTAGAAAGCATGTGCAAATACACTACCTGAAGTCTAGAGTCTGTTGATTCCACATGTTGATCCACGGCATCCTGCATTGGGAGTTAGAGACTACATTATGTTAAGTGCGAGAAAATTTTGAAAACAATTTCAAATCATTTTCAAAGTTCTTAGTTCGCCAAAGCTTTCTTCAATATTTGGCAGATATAATGGAAACACTTTCTGAATCTGAAACCAAAGGCAGCCTTACAATGAGTCTAGTGTGCTGATCAAGTTCCTCATTGACAGTGAGTGCAATATGTTATGTACTGATTACTGTTTCCTCCAAATTCTCAAGGTCTCCATCCTGTTCTGCTTGCAGATAAAGCGCATAGTGCATCATGATAAAAGAAATAGTAAGAAAATTTTAATCATTATCTGGAAAGCATATAGAACATAAAATTCAATCAAGCCATAACAATGTGCCTTTCATAATTTTTCATTGAAGACCAACAAGACCCTGATTGTCCAAACCAGTCGTCCGACTCATAGCCTCAGCTGGCGTGATATTTACTCCAAGCAAGCTGTCCCTACTACCAAAGTAGGATATGTTCAATTTGGATGCCATCTGATTGGATTTTGATCTCAAAGTTGCAAGCATTTCTTGACGCTGATGCATCTCCTTCTCAGTACTGTGCATTAAAATGAAAAATTGCAAATATGAACTCGTGCAACAAATTTATTCTGAAACATAATTGTTCCTAACTCTCAGAATCAACAGACAGAAATATTAAGGAAACTTTTAATCCGATGTCTTGGTTCTTCATGGACAATGACTACGAAGTTTCATATTTTATAAAATTCATAGAACCTTACATTTCAACATTCCTCCTCTGATGAAAGTACTAGAGAAACAAACTCTTTCAATGAGGAAAAGGTGGCACATACATTTGTTACTGGAAAGCTTTGATAGGAGGGACTGTAAGCTATCAAGTCTAATCCCTAGTATTGTAACTTTCCTCCAATTAAAGATAAATGGCGCAGTGTATCTGGTCCTGATGTGGGAAAAGAACCCATTTCAGAAACCATCCCATTGATACCATCAGAAAGCTTGGATACTTCATCAAATTCTTCCATCCATGCATCTGTCGGAGACCCCATTGGAGCTAAAATATAATAAAATTTCATCCAGAAACATTCAAATGTCTTCAACAAGAAAAATAAAATAATAATAAATAGAGATTGCTGCAAGGAAAAAAAAAATGCTGAGAGGAAAAAACAGCGTATAAAATGGATAGTATTGGTGATTGTAAGCAATTATTAATGGACATAAGGTCCTATCGTGTTACTTTTGTGCGTAGATTAGCAGCGAATTTAGCAGCTCACACTTTGGCGAGGGAGGCTAGTTCTTTGTTTGGTCGAAATGGGTGTTGTTATGTACCACCATTTCTCATTGATGTATTGGCTAATGATTTGAAATAAAATTAGATGAGTGGTTTCAAAAAAAAAAAATAGATAGTATCCGAAAGCATTATAGGTTAAATTGAACAAATTTCAGTGCCAAAATATAAGAGGATCCCCGTTCGCTTCCTAAAAATTTCGTTTCTCTTTGGTTTCCAATTCATCAATTCAAGGTCACCACATTTCGCTCCGTCACAATTGTTCTTTTGTAATTGTATCCATACGGCCGGCATTAGAACTTAATAATCAAGAGTAAAAAGAGAAAACCCAAGAATAGATTCCACATGTCTACACAGACCAAATATATCTAAGCAATTAACATTTATTTCAATATGCTTCTGCATTGCATCACCGCAGCTTAAATATAGACAAGATTATTTGTCTCGAATATAGTAGAGCAAAAACACTCAAATAAATAAATAAGGTAACGAAACCCTAAAAGGGATATGTATTTCTAATCACACAACAAGGTAAGAGCCGGAGATGAAGATCTCACTCATGAGCAAGCAATTAAGTAATTGCAGATCGAATCACAATCCAATGAAGAATTTTACCTCTTTCGCGAGATCAATCGTCGATTGGATTGTGCTAACATAATAAAGTACGGCATTTCTCAAAAAAAAAAAAAAAAAAAAAAAGATTATCAAGTAGTTTATCCAAACAGACCCTTATTAATATATATTATATATATATATATATATATACTATTTCATTATTTTTTTTTCATGAGAATTTAATTAAAGTAATAAATTATGTTAATTACGTAGAAAACTAAAGAAAAAGACAAGATAAATATAAAATTTAGTATAAATATATTATACTAAGACATTCGATCAATGATAAATATATTGATGTATAACTTTAAATTAAAATAGCTTTTAATAGGATATAAACCACGCATTAATTACAACAATGTAAATTTAGTACGCAATTGAATATAAAATTAAAATAAAAATAACATATATGAGTTTGAACAAACTATCTAATATACAATCTAAAAATATTAAATTTAAATATACAATACTAAATAAATTCAAAAGATGACAATGGAAATATGAAATGTCTACTGCTAAAAATTAGAAGTATTTACTTAAAAAAAAATTAAAAATACAAATACCATATGGGTTTCAAAAATGTATATATAAAACTCAGTTCTTGTCTTTGAAAAAAAACTCAGTTTGAGCTATGCTAATTCAGTTTAAATATCTGGATGAATACACATGTTTCTGCTACAAATTTTAATATTTTACTGAACCGTTGCTGACTGTCAAACAGGTCAGGAGTTGGACCCAACAGTATGTAGGTCTCACCTTTGTATCATTGAGAGGAGTAGGTCATGAAGTCCCTCTGCACAGGCCTGAACTTGCTCTTGAGCTCGCCAAAGTCTTCTGGACAGGAACTCCAATGTCGCATCATCATGCTAGGAAGTTTGTATTGTAGCCCTTGTAGGGTGCTGGTTCCATCCAAACTGTAATGTACTAATGATGAACTATGTAGGCTGCAACAATAAAAAAAATTTATGTCTAATATTTAACATGAGCAAAATAGTCTTTTAATTCAATTTTTTGATGACCATCGCGCAGTACTGTTTGTTTGAGTACTTTAATAGATGAGAATTGGCAATAACAATTGGCAAACAATGGTATGTTGAGTAGTGCAATAAGAGAACTTTCATAGATTTCAAATCATTTTCTTACCCAAATGACAAAACACAAAATATTCCTTACAAGAACTTAACCTTGGCTTTTCTAAAATTGAGATAAGACAATGTAATAGTACACTTTTTTTTTCCACCTCTCAACCAAGGACACATACAAAAACATTCCCCAACCAAGACTGAAAATATATGCTACAGTAACACTTCTTTTCTCTTTCACCTACTATTTTTGATAATTGGATAACATTGAAATTCAAACTTCAGCTTCCTCTTGGAAAAGCAAAGGTGATATACAACATCCAAACTTATGTACCCCTTTTCCACCTCTCCTTGCCTTTATCCCTGTCATGATCATCTCTTTCTCTAGCTGTTGCCACTTTTTTCGTGATCTCTACCTCTCTGACTTTCTGTCTCATGACTTTTATCTCTTTCGCAATGTCTATCATTTTCTCTATCAACATCATTGCCTCTGTTCCTATCCCTGTTCCTAGTAGATGATTTTCTTTGAGGGCTACGGCTTCCACTTTGACTGCGATGTCGTTTCGTTGAATCGTTTCGTCCATCCCTCCTTTCTTGAGAAGAACTCTTTGCAAGGGAAAAACAAGTTTTATTATAAGCTTGTTGGAGTGGTTATTCTAAGGAAATATGCAAAACTCGAGACCATTGAACTATAATTTTCCATGTAAAGAGTTCTTTAGCTACACACAAATAATAAAAATGGTTATTTTCATTAGTCTTGTGATGGAAAAATTCTAACATGGTTTTGAGACAAAGGATAAGACTTAATTTATTAGAAGACAAGTGTTGTCGTCTGAGCTATTCAAGGGAGGATGTTGTTGAAAAATGTTCTTAGTGCTATTAGGTTTAAAGTCCGAGTAATTGTTAGGAATGATATTATATTATGGATGTGAGTTCCACTACTTCAGTCTATCTTCTTGCAAAACATGTACGAAATGCAGTCAACGAATGCCTTTTTTTTGAAGAGTAGTTGTCGAACTTGAAGAAATCTGGATTGAAACTACCAAAGAGAAGCTCGAGATTGAAGATGAGAGATTTCGATTTGATTGAAATGACATAACACAAAACTCAAGTGAGAATTGTAGAGCAAGAGTGATTGTAAACGAAGAGGGACTAAGGGATTGTAGGCGAAAGAGGAGTTCCATACTGAAACGGCTGCTGCGGAACAAGAGTTTTGATCGATTTTGATCAAAATGGGTAAGGGATTACGAAAAGGGGTAAAATAGGAAGTTCAAGTAACGAAGGAAATGAGAAGTATTCTCACTTTTATTATATTGAATTTTTTAAAAAAAAAAAAAATGCAAGTGTTGTTGTCTGAGCTATTCAAGGGAGGATGATCACTCTTGTTCATCCAAAAAAAACTTATTAGTAGTCCTACCAAAAAAAAAAAAAATTATTAGTAGGCTCGATAAGGTATATATAGACCAAAATCAAAACAACAACAATTTGTTTGATCTATTTTATAAAGAGTGATAAATATTTTACAATCAATGGATCAAAGGATCAACTTATCGCACTTCTCTTCCTTTATGTGGACTAGGCTATTAGCCAACTATATGTACAACATAAGAAAAGCTATTAACAAGACAAATAAAAAACTTGGTTAAATAAAAAAATTGGCCACTTGCACCCGAGCGGTGTGTAGTAATAGCAACTCAAGCTTAAAATGTTTTCCGAGGCAATGGTCCCAAGTTTGAGTCGCAACAACTACATTATGTTCGTCGACTACTTTAGAGAGTTGGAGAAGGTGCTCCCTATCATCCTCTATGGGACTAGTTAGACTTAATCAAAAAGGGCTAAGGGCATGCATCTTAAAAAATAATAAAATGATAAAAAATAAAAATAAAAATAAGCCACTTTATGAAAAAAAAAAAAATATTGATTCTTCTCGAATTGAGTTGATAGATTCAGACTTATGGTCTTAGATGGTGAAATGAGAACCAACTTAAATGATGCCAGTAATGGTAGAGAGAGCCAAAAAGGGCACACAATACAAGCCACTGAGGTCCATTAAGTACACTATGCAACTATACTGAAAAATATATACACTACTCAATCTATGACTTGATAAGAAGACATTAATGCTGTCAAATATGAGTAGTAGAAGAAATTCCAACATTAATCAACCAAAAAAATTGAGTTGAAAACTTTTTGCTTACTTAAAAAGTACCAGTAATGCTGCTTCTTGAAACTCTAGCCTTCTTTATTGCACTTCATCACTTTAATTTCTCTACATCTCTTCTTAAATGTCCATGCACATACATACCTGTCCCCCACCCTGCATTGACTACCACCTTTAATTTTCCTATTCAAGTAGAAAAAACCTAGTAACTATCACTGTTAACAAGTACAAAAAAATGAGAGATTCACAAGTACTAGTAGCAATAATTCCAACAAGTACTACTACTACTACTACTACTACTAATGTTCTTCTTGTTATGGTCTTGTTCTTCCATGTTGCTCGTGCACAACCCCTTGTTCCTGGTTTTTTCATCTTTGGAGACTCAGTTGTTGATGTGGGCAATAACAACCATCTCTACACACTAGTCAAGGCTAACTTCCCACCTTATGGAAGGGACTTTGTCACACACTCCTCGACCGGGAGGTTTTGTAATGGAAAGCTAGCAACAGACTTCACAGGTAAATTCTAGCGAAACCGTTAATTAATGGCACGTCCAAAATCCAAATGTTTTCGAAATTTCAATAAGCACATTGTTCCTTACTTGAATATCGCAATCAGTTTGCTGAGTTAGTACCAAAAATAGTACCAAACAAGGCCTATATAATTATATATAGATATCGACATTTTTAATCGTCTATACTATTCATTTGTTATCTAAAAGGGTTTGTTGGTTTGAAACAGCTGAAAATCTTGGATTCACTTCATATCCACCAGCCTATCTCAGCTCAGAGGCCAAAGGGAAGGCCCTATTGACTGGAGTCAACTTTGCCTCGGCTGCTTCCGGTTATTATGACAACACTGCACAATTATATGTAAACAACATTATATATCATACACTCTAGTACATATATTTATTTCTTTTTGGTGACAGAGATTATAATGTGTTAAGATATGGTTTAATTTGTGTATATGTAGCATGCCATGTCACTGAGCCAACAATTAGAGTACTACAAGGAGTATCAAAAAAAGCTAGTGCAGGTTGCAGGGAAGAGCAAAGCTGCTTCCATCATCTCTGGTTCCATATACCTTATTAGTGCTGGGAGTAGTGATTTTGTGCAGAACTACTACATCAATCCTTACCTTTATAGAGCTTACACGGTTGATCAGTTCTCCAACTTGCTCATTCAGTCCTTCTCTGCTTTCATCCAGGTCTCCTCTTCTTCTTACATGATTTTGGAATGCATATTTGAATATATGTGACAACATGGGATTGTGAATAATTTTTTCAAAAGTTAATGAGAAAGCACCAATTTCTCTTGGGTGTTTCAACAATTACTCCAACTTTTTGAAGGATGAATTTGAAATAAATAAATGCATCTTAGAAATGAGTTTTCTTGGACATAGTTGCATGAACTAAACATAAGTGTCCTCAAATTAACACAAGTCATGCTCTTGCTGTTTCTGACAAATTGTTTTTGTTGTCCTTAATGCACAACCTAGACAGTATCCATCATTTAATCCTCACACACAACTGGTGAGACTCGAATCCAAATTAATTAATGTCGTGACAATCCCGATACCAATTCAAGAAAAGAAAATCACAACTTAAGTTTAATTTCATAGCGCCACATTACAATCAACAAACTAAATGGATTTTCAAATATCAACAATTAATCTCATGCATCTTTTGGACTACTTCGACACCTATTTTTGATGCTCAACAAATACCAATGGAGGCTAGGTGACTTAATGCTCCTTAAATCAGTTTTATCAAGATCTGGGGACCGAGAAACCCGTATTAGGATACCTCCCCCAGATTGGCGCGCATTTGCCTAACTACAATTCTCTCAATTGAAAGCAGAATTTGTATGCATTGGGAGCGAGGAGGATCGGCGTGACCTCTCTGCCACCACTGGGATGCTTGCCCGCGGCGATCACTCTATTCGGACTGGGAACCAACGTATGCGTCCCAAAACTAAACCAGGACGCCACATCTTTCAACACCAAACTCAATACCACCACTCAGGACCTGCAGAAGAAGCTCTCTGGCCTCAATATGGTGGTGTTTGACATCTACCAACCTCTCTTCGACCTTGTCACCAAGCCTTCCGACCACGGTAATTTTTTTTTTTCAGTAAAAACCAACTTATTACCCTTCAAACTTGCACATATAGCAGTATAGCAGGCGACCACATACTAAACCATTGACTTACCTACCGCTTGTTGGTTCTGCGCGCAGTATATAGTTAAGTAGTTAACAGTACATACATTCGCGACGGACTAGTGAATTACTTGGTGATGGTGAAATGCAGGGTTTGTGGAGGCTCGAAAGGCATGTTGTGGGACGGGGATGATGGAGACATCGGTGCTGTGCAACGAGAGGTCAGTGGGGACATGCGCCAACGCCACTGGGTACGTGTTCTGGGATGGGTTTCATCCGTCCGAGGCTGCAAACAAGGTCTTGGCTGATGATCTCCTTGTTCAGGGCATCTCTCTCATTTCTTGACCAAAATAAATTGTAATATTAGCACTTGTAGAGTGTGTATTCTTCAGTAGTTGATCAATGCAGTTCAAGCTACATTTCCATCGACCATAAAGCTTAAAACAGAACTTTGTTGAGGCATATTAAATGAAAATTTCTGCTTGTTAGAGTTAGATTATCCATATGTACCATTTGAAGGGCTGCTTGTTAGAGTTAGTGAAAAACTTTCCTTCAGGTTGAATCTATAATGAAACGAAAGTAATCTCAACTGACAAAAATTACCAACTCTATATATATATATATATATATATTGTTCAAAAAAAAAAATTAACTAGTATATACTAATTGCGATTGAGATGCATCAGGATGAAAAAATCAATTGTGGCAACCCTTGATTGTTTTATTTATTTATTTATTTCTTTTTAATTTTTTTTTTTTTTTTCTAACACGCACGGGTGTAAAGACTAAAGAGCTTTTTCTATTGACTAATCCTAAACTTAAATGAAGGGTTAACTCGTCCTAAATTTAAAGAAGGGCAATAATAAGAGCGACAACCCCTACACGGACGTTTTAAATTTTCTTCGTGCCCAAAATTTAAGAGCATCTCCAATGAAAATGTAGATTGGAGAAAAATGTGTGCCATATAGGATAGAATTGACATTGGAACCAAAAAAATATTCTTCAATGCAGATGTCTATTTGAATGTGAACTGACGTAGCAATATTAATGTCCACATTGAATATCTATTTATAGACATTTTGCACCCACAATGGCTACTTCTAGACGTCTTCTACCCACAATGTCTAGATCTGGACATTTGAAATTGACATTATTATTGTCTTGTTAGCTCAAGTTCTAATAGATATTTGCATTGAAGAGTGTTTTTTGGTTTCAATGTCTATTTCTCTTACGTGACACATATTTTGCCCCAATTCACATCCACATTCCCATTGGAGATGCTCTAAAATTGAGACTTCTACTAATCAAGAGGGGCGGAGAATTCTCATTTTCTAATGCGATGTGGATCCTTACTTTTCGCCTCCCGCGGGGCGAGGCGAGGGCCAAAATTTTGATTCAAGTTCTACAAAAAAAAAAAAAAAAAAAAAAAAAAAAAAAAAAAAAAAATTCAAGTGGATAATGCAACTAAAAAAGCTTAAGCAAATGTAGATAATTTTTTTTTCTTTGGTATGAACCACTTAGTATTCAAACTAACCAATTAATCTAGCTAGGCTCGAGCTACAGTCGTTCGTAAGGAGCTTTGGCAATTCCAATAGTGAGGACTCTATAAGTAAGGCTCGAACTCGAGAGTCAAGACTACTATTTAAGAAACTGAGTACTGAGCTACTCAGACCCCCATTGGTTGGTAATGTGGAGTGTTTTTCTTTTTTTTTTGAGGAAAAATATCTTGAGAAGTTTTGATTCTTAAAATGAACAAGAAAAAAAATCGTAACCCAAATAAGTTACACCAGTGGGTAAAGGTGAAGATGAGATTGTATAGATTAAGCGCACGGTCACGAGTTTTATTCTCCACGAAAACTAAATGTTGAGTCATTAGTAGTATCTTTATGTAATCTCAAGACTAATGAGACTAGTTAAATAAGTGTTTGGATACCATGGTCCAAAAAAAAAAAAAAAAAAAACTTCAAACACCTTAGAGAGAGAGAGAGTACATGAATGAGAAGAGTGAGAGTTAGGAAGTGAAGCAGAAGAAGATATGCTGGAGTTTCTACTACTACTCATCCATGGCCTTCCCCTCCTTATCTCCTCATCTCTCTCTTCTTCCCAATAGCCCTCACCACACCTTCCTTTCTCTCAAACTTCCTCACCCACCATCCCTCCCACACTCCAAACCCTCCAATTCAACCCCCTCAAATCCCCCCTCCCAATTACGCCCCCCTCCAACTCTGCGATGACGACGATGAACTCCTCCGCCTCTCCGTCCTCCGCCGCGACCCCGCCCTCGCAAGGGCCGTCCACGCCTCCCTCTCCAAGTCCGCCAACGCCAACGCCAACGCCAACTATCTGGGCAACTCCCTTATCCTCTCCTACCTCAAACTGGGCCTCCTCTCCGATGCCCACAAAGTGTTCACCAATATGCCCCTTCCAAATGTAGTCTCTTACACTGCTATACTATCACATTATGCCAAGTCTGGTAGGGAGGGAGAAGCAACTGAGCTTTTCCTTCGGATGAGGCGGGCCGGCGTCGAGCCCAATGAGTTCACTTTTGTGGCAATATTGACTGCTTGTGTTAGGCTATTGGATTGGAAATTGGGCGCCCAAGTTCAGTCCCTGGCGTTCAAGTCAGGGTATTGTGGATTTACCTATGTTTCTAATTCTTTTATGGGATTGTATGTGCGCCGCGGGTGCGTTGATGTTGCGTTTCAAGTGTTTGAAGAAATGCTGCAGAGGGACTTGGCGTCGTGGAATACCGTGATTGCGGGTATGGTGAAAGACTCGCGGTATGATGAAGGGTTTGATTTGTTTCGGGAAATGCAGCGAATTGACGGGTTTAGAGTGGATAGGTTTACGCTCTCGACCCTTTTGGCTGCCGCTGCTAATAGTTTGGCTAGTTTACAAGGGCGGGAAATACATGGTCATGCTCTCAGGGTTGGATTTGAATCGGATTTAAGCGTGAACAATGCGCTTATGGAGTTTTATGGGAATTGTGGTGGCTTAGAAAATGTGGTGGCTTTGTTTGAGAGGATGCTAGAGAAAGATGTTATTAGTTGGACGACGATGTTGACCGGGTACATGGACTTCGCAATGGTGCAATCGGCGGTTAAGCTTTTCAATGAGATGCCGGAGAAGAACTGCATTTCTTACAATTCTCTTTTAGCCGGGCTTTGTCGAAATGGAGAAGGGTTACAAGCAGTGAAGCTGTTCCTAGGAATGATAGAGAGAGGCATGGAAATATCGGACTTTACCTTGACTAGTATAGTTAATGCTTGCGCAATGCTGACGGACATGAAAACAAGCGAGCAGATTCATGGGTTCGTGATCAAGTCGGGATTCAGGTCAAATCCATGGATTGAAGCAGCATTGATTGATATGTGTGCACGATGTGGGAGAATGGCAAACGCTCAAAAGTTATTTGGTCAATGGTCATATGAGCAAAATCGATCCATGGTGTGGACGTCAATGCTTTGTGGATATGCTCGGAATGGACAACCTGATGAGGCGGTGTCTTTCTTCTGCATGACGCTAGCCGAAGGAGAAGTGTTTATGGATGAAGTTGCGTTGACTGCAGTACTTGGCATCTGCGGGACCTTGGGTTTTCATGAAATGGGGAAGCAATTGCATTGTTATGTTATTAAGTCTGGTTTTCTTTCTGATGTAGGGGTGGGGAATGCCACCTTTAGTATGTACTCAAAGTGCGGGAACATGGAGGATGCTGTTAGGTGTTTTGATCTTATGCATAAACATGACGTTGTGTCGTGGAACAGTTTAATCACTGCTTATCTTCTTCACAGGCAGGGCGATAATGCATTGTCTGTTTGGTCGAGGATGGAGAAAATAGGTATTGAACCAGATTCCATTACTCTTGCATTAGTTCTATCAGCTTTTAGACATACCACCTCAAACATGGTTGATACTTGTTTAGCTTATTTTTCTCCATGAAAAGCCTATATGGGATAGAAGCCACATCAGAACATTACGCTTCCTTAGTTAGTGTTCTTGGTTATTGGGGTTGTTACGACGAAGCAGAAAATTGATTACTAATATGCCTTTTAAGCCAGACGCTTCTGTTTGGCGAGCGCTACTTGATTGTTGTCGATTAAGGTCACATGCTAGGCTTGGTAGAGTTGTAGCTAAGCAACTTCTTGCTATTGAACCCCAAGATCCCTCTTCATACATATTATTATCGAATCTATATGCTGCATCTGGGAGGTGGCATTGCTCAGATCGGGTTCGGAAGGAAATGAAAGAGAAAGGATTGCAGAAGCACCCCAGTCGAAGCTGGGTGATTCATCAAAATAAGGTTCACTCCTTCTACGCCAGAGATAAGACACACCCTGAAACCAAAGATATATATAGTGGATTGGATATACTGGTATTACAATGTATAAAGACAGGTTATACTCCCGACACGACGTTTGTTCTTCACGAAGTGGAGGAGCATCAGAAAACTGAGACTTCCTGTATTGTCATAGCGCCAAACTTGCTCTTACGTATGGGCTTTTGATGACCAAGCCAGGAAGACCCGTTCGAGTCACAAAGAACATCCTTTTATGTGGGGATTGCCACACTTTCTTCAAACATGCTTCCAGTGTCACACGAAGGGAGATTTGTCTAAGAGATTCTTCGGGGTTCCATTGTTTTAAAAATGGCAAATGCTCTTGCGGAGACTACTGGTGATTTAACTTTGGTAAGGCAGTTTTGAATATATAACCTTCTTGGCTTCAATATAATTAAGAGTCCATATTCGGAATCCTCTTGTTCATAAGCTTGTGATTTTTGTATTCAGAAGTTTATTATTAGTGAGTAGCTAGCTGTTGTAGCATAATTTTGTAACATTTGGAGAAACTCAGTGATTAGAGGATGAAGGCGACTGTCTGTAATATATAGAAATGGATATATTCTTAATTATATGAATCAACTGCATTGAAGCCGACCCCAACTAATTTCGGATTGAGGCTATGTTGGTGTTGTATGTTATATAATGATCTTTATCGAAAACTCCAGTTGGTGTGAATGCATTTTGTCAATTTTGTTCATTTCAATCATGCCCAACAAGTTAAGCAGTGTTTTTCTTTTTGTATCTTTCAAACTACTTACTTTACGACTTATTACATCTGGATCAACACAGGCATTTATTAGGCTATGTTTGATCCCGGATGAAACCATTTTTTTCCTTGGAAAAATTGGATGTTGAGAATGAAAAACAAGTTTTTTCGTTTTCTTTTTTCTTTCTTTTTTTATTTTTTGAGATCCATGGGTGTTCAGACTGCCTCGGCTCTTTTGTTGATTGAAGTCTGACTAGTCCCACAAGGGATGATCGAGAGCAGCTTCTCCAACACCCCGAAGTAGTAGAGAACATAATGTAGTTGTTGCAACACCCTAAAGTAGTTGAGGACATAATGTAGTTGTTAAGCTTGAGTTTCTACCACTACACCACATCGCTCGAGATGCATGTTTCTTCATTTTCTTGTTTACGAAACATAAAATCCACGTTCTGCCCAAAGAGCAGTTGCAGTATGAGAATCAAACTCACAATCTCACAGTTGAAGGTTCGATTCTCATTAAATTTGATGCAAGTTTCAAGCTAGCGTGGTTGTCGCATATATGACTACGTACGAGGGTGCGAGATTCGGTAGAGGCGGCGCCAAAGCTTTCGAAGCCATGCTCAGCTGGTGATGTGGACTATGAGTTTTAAGAGTTTTAGTAGTTCAAAAATTCATGTAATAGATTTGAAACACCAAATGTAACCTTGTCAATGTTAGAAAATGTATTTTGATGATTTTTACCCAGAAAAACTCTAGAATAACACTCCTTAACAACACACACCTCTCACATCCCACTATATTTTGAATCTAAGGATGCGTAAGCCTCCATCCCTATGTGAATGCAAATTGTTGAATTCTTAACGGAATATGATAACTTATATATATATATATGTATATATATATATATATATATTGTAACGACCCAAATTCTCCACGACCTAACCTATTGGTATTTTGGTAATTTCATGATAAAAATATGTTAAGTGTTTGATGTGGAAATATAATTCTAAACTTGTCAAATTAAATATGAGTTAGGGAGTAAGTAAAGTTTTATTTTAAATAATAAAGCCCAATTGAAATTATGACCCAAAAGGGTATTTTAGACAAGTTGTAAATAATCATAACCCTAATCCCTAACCCTAATACTATTTAAACAAATCAAAAAAAACTCTAGCCCCAATCTTGTTAAACACCCACGTAGAGAGGAGGAGAACAAGAGGAGGGTTCAAGCTCAAGAGAGGTACAACCTCACTTCCCTCCTTGATTTCTTTATTATTTATTGAAGATTTGGAGACCAAAGGGTCGATAGCATCGACAGCGGCAAACATGCGAGGAAAATAGAGAAGAAAAGAAGAAAGAAAAGATTTGACCTATGTTAGAATGAGATTTTTGAAAGGATTTGGAGTCAAAGACTTCATTGAAGGCATGGTGAGACTCTAATACTCTCTAGATTTATTGTCTTAGTGTTGGTATTGATAATGAGAGTTGATGATTTTCAAAGTTTATTCAATTTTTCTTAAATCTAGTCTCAAAATGGGTTATACAAATTTTTAAGCTTTATGATAACGAGTATTATGGATGAATCAATCTCGTTTGCCATGGTTTGACGGTACATGAAAAGGTTTCCTTATGATTTTAGCACATTGGACGTGGTTGAAGTTTATTAATATGGATTTGGCATTTAAGGTTGAGTTGAGATTTAAAAAGGGACTTTGAATCTTTTCTTTGGGAAATAAACTTATTTGATAAATTTGTGGACTTTGATTGAATATTGTCATTTGGGAATTTAAAGTCTAAATTGAGTCTTTTATGGTGATTTGGATCTTTTTAATTATAATTAATCGAACGTCTTCAATTTTTGTTGGAAAAACTAAATCTTAGCGAATTTTCCTTGTTTTACATCACCGCATTCTTATTTTACTCGAATCATCGATTCTAATTTTAAGTGTCAATTTTAGAGTCGTGAATGACCTTTAGTGAAGTTAGCTATAAAATAGGGTGAATTTCTAAGGTCTAGACAATTGATGTTAAACTTGTATAGTTGTAGATACATAAAGTAATTATTCTTTCAAATTGTCTAGATTCACGAGATGGTTCACATCGAGCCCAAACGCGAGAGGATCGAGATTAGGATTCACGGCGAGTGCAGGTAAGTGGGGAGCCTGCTCAATTATCAAATATGACATGATTACTAGTTATGTTTAGGATTCATAATTTGAATTAAAGACTTGGGATTTATGGGTTGCGTCGTGGTATTGGCTCGAATCTACGTATCTATGGAATGTGAATGCACTGTTTTTCTCATCTATGTTATTCAGGGCCCCAGAATGTTTGTGGAGTTCCACCGAGGGCCTTATTAGCAAGTAAATCTATGAATACCTCAGAATGTTGTGGTACCACCGAGGGTCGTTAACACACCAGGATGTTTGTGGAGTTTACCACCGAGGGCTTTACTTGACTAATTGAATTCATAAGTATGTCATTTAGGGACATGAGTTGGAATTCCTTCTCTTGCACTCTTGAGACATAGGGATGTGCATCGGTGATGGCTTGGACGAACCTACTGTTGATTTGATGGGTCGAACGAGAGGGCACATAAGACCTGTGTGCTAGCTAGTTGTTTCCATTACCTCGAGAGTAGGAGAATCGGTCACCGGATTCTTGCTAATACCTAGTATGCATTGAATGAAACATCGACTTATCGTATTACTATATTTTATAGTACATAATCTCGTGAAACCCCCTCTTTAATGCTATGCATGATTATTGTTGTTACAACTTGATGGCTTATGAATATGTCGTATTTACTATGAAAAGATGAATTCATATTTATTTGTGGTTTACAAACCTTATGTCCATGATAGTACTTGATGGTACATTATACGTCTATCTTTTATGAAATCCTGCTACCATGCTACTATTCAATGAATCCTTTTTGTTTTCAAGTACATGCTAGACTTTACATGCTTATTAGGTATTACTTACATATTTGAAGGTTGAGTGGGTTTTCTGCATTACTGAGCTCCATTGATTCTTTTAGCTTACCCCACTTACATCTCAGGTATTCACGACAGCGCTAGGTTGAAGCAAGGGAAAGACGAGTTTAACGTCTCCTCTTGATGTGAGTCTTTGTTGATATATATTATGTATATTTGATTTTGAAACTATTCAACTTGGGGTTAAAGTTGAAATAAATCTTTGGGTAGCTTGAATTCTAGTTACCTTTAGTTGATCCACTTCGGAGATTTAATAACTTGTTTAGTTTAAATGAAGATGAACCCATGTATAGTTTTATTAATATTCTATGAACTTAAATCTTTTGGCTTTAGGATATCTCTTTATATTTATTCCGCAGGTTTATTTGTTTAGGCGTGCCAGACCGTTATTTGGGACTGGTTCAGGTATCGAGTCCAAGTGGCGGTCTGGGCCGGGCGACCCGACTCTAGGTCGGGGGAGGGTCGTCACATATATAAATATATATATATATATATATTTTTGAAAACAATAACTTTTATATTGTATTGTATATTGTTCACGATATACATGTCTCTATATATAGAGATGCAATTACATACAAAAGGAAACATTTAAATAAGGTAGCACATAATTATGGGAGTGATTTGTGCGCGACATAATTACGTGAGTGATTTGTGCATATTTCTTAATTGTACAATATTTCTTAACACTCCCCTCAAACTTAAGGTGGATCAACATCTTGCAAATTGATACACTGAAATAAATAGACAAAGTAATAATAACTGACTAGAACAACAACAACAACAACAACAACAATAATAATAATAATAATAATAATAATGACTCTAATAAGCACCAAAAGCATAACTTCTTCATCATTATTGAATGAGGAATAGCAAAATGAAGCATTTAAACTTGATTAACCTAGCTTAAAAAAAACTGATTAACCTATTAAGAAAAAAAAAGTAGATCGAAGATGTAGTAGAGAGGCATGAATTTTTCCTCTTCTTTTTTGAGAGGCATGAGGTTTTTTCCTTTTCTTTGTCGAGAGGTGTGAGTCTTTTCCTCTTCTTTGTCGAGAGGTGTCAGTTTTCCTCTTCTTTGTCGAGAGGCATGAGTTTTTCCTTTTCTTTATTGAGAGGTTTTGAGTTATTTATTTTTTCACTTCTTGATCGAAAGATTAAGTTTTTCCTCATTATTAGAAGGTCAAGATTGTTTCTTGGTTGTATTATTTGATTGTTAAATTTCCCTGGCAAGCTTTGTCCAAGTATCAAGAGTTTTTTTTCATGGTGACAAGCAAATCTCTTCCTCTCTAGTTTAAGCCAAAATCTTTTACATTGGTTTATTTCTTAAGCGTAAGTGGTTAGGAAAAGAGTTGTGGTAGATTAGAGTTAGAGGCTTCAGTTATTTTGACAAGAGTTGGCTTAGAGACGATAAATCAGATCCAAATTTTTTTTTTCGAGGCAGTGATGAAGTGGCGGCGATGGTTGGCAAGAGAAAATATAGAAACTAAATTTTCATAGGTTATGGAAATGATGGAGGTGCGATTTTAAGGAAGGAGGAAGGGGGTATGGGTTTTAAAGATCTCCATAGTTTCAATTTAGCCATGTTAGCAAATCAAGGGTGGCGATTGTTGCATTAACCAAGTGCTTTGACATCGAGAATTCTTAAAGCTAAATATTATCCGAATGAGGACTTTTTGAAGGCCAAGATATGCCATAATCCGAGTTTTACATGGCGAGAAATCGTGGGAACAAAATCAGTTTTGGAGCGAGGGAGTAGATGGAGAATAGGCGATAGCAAGTCGATGAAGGTATGGGGTCATTCGTGGTTAAAAGACTCACGAAATTTATTAATCTCAACTGAGCCTGTGACGACCCGCCCTAGCCTAGAGTCGAGTCGTCCCGGCCCAAACCGTTACCTAGACCCAATACTTGAACCAAGCCCAAATAACGACTTGGCACGCCTAAATAAACCTGCGGAATAATCAATCTAACAAGATGTATAGTAATAAGAGTGTGACAAATAATCATAATAAAACCATATCATCTTAAATGTCATAATAAGGTTTTGTCCCTTATTAAACTCAAGCCTTTTCCAAAAAGCTTCAAAATCCTAAAGGCTTATAAAACTTCATAATAACATCATAAAGGTTTAAAACTACCCATAAACTATGTCTTAAGTTACAACCCGCGTACAAGGTTTACAAAACGACCAATAATAGCAATGTACTAGTAATATACAAGGCTCATATATAAGGGAACTTCAAGATAGGTTCTTTCCCTTGCCTTTCCTGTCTATCTCGCTGGTAGATGGACATGTGGTGTAAAGTAGGGTGAGCTAAAGAATCAACGGAGCTTAATAAGAGGAGAGACTCGCTCAAATATTAAATACGCAAGTACTACCTAGTACTCGTGCAAGTTTTAACATGACATCAAAATCGTACTCACAACACATCATGTAGAAACCAAAGAAATGTAATTCGCAACCAATCATAAGCATATAAATGAACACAAAATATATATATATATATATATATGAGCATTGATCTAGTTCATATTCACCATAATCATGGAAGTAGGTTCATTTTCTAGGAAGGAGCATATAAGTAGAGTTTCCCATATCCAACTAATCATCATATAGTCTAAGTACTCTTTGGAACCTAAACCAATAAGAATACCATTCTCACATAGCTTGTCGCAAAGTTCACTTACCTATTACTAAACATGTCGTATAATGCATTCCACGATCGACTAACATGCATACTTCATGATTTCACCATTTGCAACACAATAACATAGTTTATGTATCAATATCGCAAGTCGTAATCCATCCACCATAATATACATGAATGCATGAAGGTTTCACAATACGTATGGTAAGCATTCATTCATTTCATGCATGATAGTATTCACCATTTTTCATTCATAAAAATCTACACATGTCATACATGGAAAATTAGATAAAAGGTTCAAATGAGATGCGATAGATAAATACTAATATAATCCATTGTTTCATTCAATGCGAACTAGATATTGGTAAGAATTCGGTGACCAAATCCTCTACTTTTAGGTTGGTACAATAACTAGTGGAAATGTAATGGTCGTTATGCCCTTTAAATGATTGCACTAAAACAAGAGTAGTTTCATCCAAGCCGTCACCGCTACACGTCCCAAAGAACCGTCAAGTAGCAAAGGGTGAAACTCCAAACCCTTGCCCTCGAATGGTTCACTTTATGCATTTTATTAGTCAAGTAAAACCCTCAGTGAACTACCACTAACATCCTGGGGCATCTAAAATATAGACTAGCTAATT
Source organism: Stephania japonica (assembly GCA_039657345.1). Classification (NCBI taxonomy): domain Eukaryota; kingdom Viridiplantae; phylum Streptophyta; class Magnoliopsida; order Ranunculales; family Menispermaceae; genus Stephania; species Stephania japonica. The sequence continues at coordinate 41,322,628 of CM077560.1, read as the reverse complement.
TGGCTTGCGGTGGGACTCCACAAACATTCTGGGGTATCGAATAACATGAAGGGGCAAAACAGTGCATTCACAATAAACTACTGTGGCAAAGCATGGAATGGACTGTGGCATGGAATGGCTTGTGGCATGAACTGAGGCGAAGAGGAATAGTCGGATTGAGACACCCCAATAAACTACTGGTGGTCGTGATGAACAGTGGAGTCCTCCGGCAACAGATTGGTTCAAGTGTAGTACTGACGCAACTCTTTTCAATGAGGAAGGAAGGGTAGGCCTGAGTGGTGTTGTTCGAAACGACAAGAACGAACTGATCCATGGACGCATAAGGACTTTCACGAGTAGCTGTACTCCCACTGAGGTTGAGGCTATGGCAATAAATGAGGCATTAAGGCTGGATGGATTGGCTAGGATTCACATAAGTCATCTTTGAATTGGACTCACTATTGGTAGTGAATGACATCAACAATTTGAATTCAAATATGCTTGAAGTTGGTGTAATCTTGGATGAATGTAAGAGGTTATTGACTAGGCACCCCTTATGGAAGATTCGTTACATTAGAAGACAAATAAACTCATTGGCTCATGATATGGCAATGAATCCGCAAAGTCATGTTGGTACTTATTGTTGGAGCGTGGTACCGGTTGATGTATAAACAATGTCATAATATGTAACATGTGTTAAGCTTCAATAAAATTATGATTGATATTAAAATATATATATATATATAAAAGCTAGGCAGTTCGGACTCCACTTTTTGCTCTTTATACCCCATTTTTGAATTTTTTTAAACTCCCTTGTAAAATGTCTTTGATGCCCCATATATAAAGACATTCTATTCCCTCATCCCCACTACTCCCATGAATTTTTTTGAACCAAGAACACTTCGCAGAAAACCTACGAACTCCACCCAAACACTTGACCTCTAATTGACTAAATAAGGGTGAAACCACACAAAATAGACTCGATAAATTCGTTCTCTAGTCAATTCCCTTTCGTTTGATTGTTTTTGGGACATTTGGTGGTTATTTGACCGTTTTAGGGTTATTGCATTTTTTATTTTATTTTTAAGGCTTTGAGTTTGGCATTGATTGGCGCATTGTAAGGAGGACAATGTTGAAGGAATCACCAAAATGAAGTAAATTCGAGCAGTACGATATAATATTTGTTGTTTTTCATGACTATGCAGACATGCAAAACCGTGATGTACAACATGCGTCTCAGCCATGTGTGTCTGACTATATATAGTACATAGCGGTGTATGTTGGTCGAGATCCATAGTTTTATATTAATTTTATGTGACCACGAAACACTTGTAAGTAACGGCCCTGTTGCACTGAAATGATGTTCGTTCTCCATCGAATTGCTCTCTGTACTCTCTCTGTGACGACCCTTCTCCTAATCTAGGACACCGCCCGACCTAATCCCATAATTAAGCCATAATCACGACACGTATGACTCAATTATGTATTAGTCAGCCTTTTAACCTATTTGCTAACGTGATCGTATTCAGGATAAATAATACACTAGCACTACAAATTTCAATAACTTAAAGTTGTTTAAAATATTTAACAATTAAATTAGTTAGTGAAAGTCTTTACAGTTATAGCGAAAGTCTTATTATAATTTAGCGGAAGTCTTTTTAAATAGATGAAAACAATATATATATATATATATATATGAATTGTGTGTCGAAACATATAAACAGTGTGATAGTCAAAAGTCGGAGTACTAATGCTAAATCCAATATATATACATCCCAATAGTACGAAAGACATAAGTATGTAAAATATACAAAATATAAAAAAAGTCCTACAGTCAGTCAGTAGTACGCTTCCCAAGCTCAGAGGTAGTCATCAATCTTCTCCTTGTCGGGCTCTACTGCTCGACGGATCTGCACCCACCGTCATAAAAAGGACGGTGAGTATAAAAGTATAACGTTTTCCCAAATGACTTATCTACTCACATTTTCAAAATAAATGAATGGTATTCAAAAGCATAATGATAGCCAAAGAATGCTCTAAATAAACGTGCCAGATAAATACCGAGAAATCAAATGAAACTGACACAGGTTAAGCAGTCTGATCTAGGTTCGGTAGGCGGTAAGAACTATCACTTAGCCTTTTTCACTATTTGTATGGAGTTGTGCTCTAATTGTCATATCATTTTTCTAATAACCTCAAATAGTGGAGCTATGCTGTACGCGTATATATCATCTATCATAAAAACACGAGATGTTCCAAAGAAAATAATTATTTTATTTTTTAAAAGCTGAAAAAGCTCCTATGTTCTAATCGCCAGCTAAATACCGTTCTGTCAGGTTCCCAGTTCCCGCGACAGCACACAGTAAAATAAAACCCGCACAAACTCCCCCAACTCACTAGCACATGCGACGTATTGGTGTCCCATTCAACCACGTGTCGCCTCCTCGCAACACGTCTCCAGCTTATCTTGATTTGCACCACCTGGACCCACGTCGCATCCGGTTTTGATGTTTGTCGCCACACTTGATGTTTCTCCCCCCTCGCTCGATAACTCGACAACCATCCTCATAGTTCCCACTTATTACAAGCACAACACAAACCGATGGCCCGTAAATCTCCTCGTTCTCAAGGGCAGTCTGGGGTTTTCAAGTCCGATGCGAAAACGGAAAGGTTGTCGCTATGAAATGATATTATTAACGCGTTAAGTTTGGACGACGTTTGGTTGAACCACCTAACAACTCTCACTTCTCACACTTTCGCACAATTTTTTATGTATAACACGCAGACTTGCTGGCATCCCTTAGATCCAAATCTAGATGCGTGTGACGCATTAAGCGTGTGTTGTTTTTGAGTGAAATCATTCTTTCTTCTCTTTTAAATTTGAAAAATGATAATCTAACACACTTTTAACACACGTCTTGTCTTTTAGCTATTTATGGTATTTTGTCAGATATGGGGCCCATGTCTAAGGGGACAAGAAAGAATCATAAATAGTTAAAAAAAATAAGAATGTGCACCAAAGTGTGTATTGAAAGTGGATCATTTTATCATTTTCATTTAAATTTCGTTGTAAACGCTTTTACTTCAATTTTTTTGGGGTTGTTTGGCCGTGAAACTATAAATAACCGCTTCTTTCTAATGTTTCGATTTTCCAAGTCCTCTTCTCGTCCGGATCTCGTCCACTATTGACTGGCCCACATTTTCTCGGCCGGAAAACCGCATTCGAACTCGCCGGAAAAAGTGACTTTCCCGCCGGCGAACAGCCTTCGCGAGAGGCGTTTGAGGAGGCAAATTTGGGAGGCTTTGGTGGAAATTTTAGCGGTTTGAAGGGAGAGAGTTACGGATCTCTTGCTTGAGTGGCGCGCGCGATTCGCGGTTTCGATGGCATGTGGGAGCTGTTACCACCCCAATAAGCTGGATTTGAGTATGATGGGTTGGGCAGCATGATAACTCAGCAAATGACCGAGTTTCAGTGAACTCGGGAAGTTTCGGAGGACTCCAAAGACGGATTGGGGTTTAGTGCATAGCTCATACCTAAGTGGGCAAGGCTTGGCAAGGCTCATACCTAAGGGGGCAAGGTGTGAGCAAGGTTTGGTACGGTGTGGGTAAGGTTTGGCAAGGCGCAAACCTTAGCGGGTACGATGTGGCACGGCGCGAACTTTAGCGAGCGCAAGGTGACGCGGGGCGTATCGTGACGAGCGTGAGGTGACATGGAGCATACCGTGACGAGCACGGTGTGGCACGACATTTACCTATGCGGGCACGGTGTGGCACGGTATGTACCTTAGCGAGCACGGCATATGCCTTGGCACGAGCAAGGTCATGCCTTGGCACGGGTAAAGGCAAGACCTTGGCACAATTGACTTTCCTTGACCCTGGCGTTGACCATGGTCAAAGTACGCTTGGTCTCATTTTGGGATGTTTCCTATTGGAGATGGGGAAATGACTTAACATCTACTATAAGGGGAGGTAGTGTAACAACCCCGAATTTTTAACTGACTTGTGTTACACGTGTCAGGATTGTGACCCGGCTACGTGGATACTGGAAGGTATTTCAAACTTCGGTAGTCGACGCCGAGGTAATTTTATAATTCTTTGACTTTGTGTATTAGTATTATAGTATGCTACGGGTCTCGAGCCGTTTGGGCTATGTTCAATTGAGTGAGATGTCGCCTAGTTTATACGGGGTTTTTCGAGAACCGTTTTAGTGGATTTTATTAATAAACAAAGCCAAATGAAAAACATGACCTAAGTTAAGGAAATAAAATTTTAACAATAAAGTATAATAAAAGCATGAGGAAATTTATTTTAAATCCCAAGAGTGGGACCGCCTCGAGAAGCGTGTCAAACACGGGGTAAGGTACACCGAGTAGGCGAGAAGTTGTGTAACCTTATTGATAATTTGATAAGATTAATGGGGTTAATTTAATAGGTTAATATGGATAGGATTGTTAAAGTGACACAAGTGAGTGAGGAGGACCATTGGATGGGCATAGAGATGTGTACATGGGTTTGATTGTGATGATGGGCCAAATGACTCATAAGGGTAGCTGTCCAAGGGTTGGGTAAGTTTAAAAATCAAGGGCAAATGGGTCATTTCACCTTAAGTCACATATATAAAAACAAACCAAACCCTAAAACCCTAAAACACTATTCATCTCTCCTCCACACTCCCACCGCCACTTGTTCATCGTCCTCTCCCTCTCGCCACTGCCGCCGCCTCCCACCGGCGTCACGGACCCCGACGAGGTGAGCCTCCCTCTCTTTCTCCCCGATCTCTCTCGTTCTCTCTCTTTTTATCACTCACTCTCGGTTTTCTCCTCTCCTCTCCACGCTCACGTTGCTCTCGGCTCCTTCACGTCACAGTCGTCCCCAACTCCGACTGGATCACCACCACCGCCACCCACTACGACCACCTACCTCTCCACCACCACCGGAAAACGCTTAGGTAAGCTTTTCCTCCTCTCTCTTCCTTCTCTTCTCCCTCTCGGCAGTCACGTGTTTCTCTCTCACTCTCGACTGTTTTTCTCTCTCGTCTTCCAATCACCACCGTCACCCTCACGGCACTGGACCTCGGCCATCCACCGGCGACGTCGAGGTGAGTTTCTCTCTCCCACAGCCACGTCTCTGCTCACTGTTTTGACATTTTTTGTGTGGTTTTTGAGATCGGTTTGTGTCGTTGTTTTGGGATGATCGGCAGTGGTGCCGGTCGAGGCTGACCGGAAGTCCCCTCCGGCGACTCTGCTGGCCGGAGGTGACACCATTGTGTGTGTTATATGTGGGTGCTTTATTTCGTTTTCTTTTTCTTCTTTCCTCTTCATTCTTGCTGTCGAGATGTTTGTTATGGTGTGTGGAGTATGTGTTGTGTGGGGTGGCTATTTTGGATGTATGGGATGTAGTTGTGTAGGTACACACCCTAGTTGGGGTGTGGGGTACCATTTAGGGCATGTTTACATGGCTTGTTTTGGTGTGTGACGGTTTTGGTTTTGATGTGTATGTGCAACTGTTTGGGGGAGTTATGTGGACACTTTGGTGAATGTGTGTGTGTGTGGAGTGGCTGTCCTATATGTGTGGGGTGCGTACAATGTGTGTATGTGCACACCCCAGGGGGGTGTGGGTGTGTGCACTTTAGTGGGATTGTTTTCATAAGGTGTATGTGTGTGAGTTTCAATTTGCATAACAATGTGTATAGGTGGCTGTTTTGGTGTGGATTTTGTGCAAGGGGTGTACAATGTGTGTACACCACAATGGGGTGTACACAACAGTGGGTGTGTACACCACAGTGGGGTGTACACAACATTGTATGTGTACACCACATTGGGGTGTACACAACAGTTGTATATGTTTGGAATAGTGAAAATGTGTATATAACATAGTTTTACATAATAAAGTAATGTACTAATGAATGTGAACATGGTAAATCACAATGGGGTGCACACACCGCGGGGTGTGTGTGCACAAGACAATGGGGGGTGTGTGAAGTGATAGTGTGCACACCGATGGGGTGTACACATCAATTGTGTGTGTGTGACCATAATATATATTATTGTAGGTTTAAGAATAAGTAAACAAGATTATAAGTATAGACATTTGTATTAAATGGATATGGACTTGTAAAAAGCCCAACAAGGGCCCAATCTACTCATTTTTGATATAAGTCCATAACAAATCTCAATTTGTGTGGGTATGGGTTGTGTAAACCCAATAAGAGTTTAATATGATAAGCACAACTTAAGGCACAAAACAAATACATAAAATGTAATAATGAGCCCATATGTCCAAATCTAATAATTATCCGCATATCGAGCCTACTTAGGTGGATATAGGCCTCATACATGGACCTACCAAGAGCCTAACCAGGGTATAAAGGACATCAACGATAACATGGGTTGCAGTAATTAAATGAATTGAAACAAAGTTTATGAGAATTATCATAAACCTAAATACTAATCCTAAACCTATATTCGGGACTTAAATCGTTGTCAGGTAGTCGAGAAACACGGGAAGAGCGTTAAAGTCTCGGAGTGAGTACCGGGTCACGTTAGATCAGGTAAGTACATGCATGCCTCGTATGTATGTACGTTAGTAGACCAGTAAGAAAATGACATGTGATTTATACATCCTCTATTCATTGCTATTGTTGCATTGATCCTTTGCTTGATATTCCATTCCGTTTTCCTTGGTTGTATGTTCTTGGCATGAGTGTGTGTCTCGAAGGTATCATGTGGTCCCGCACTAGCTGGGACAACGAGGGTGCCCTCTGCAGGGGTAACTGACCACCCCTAGTGATGTGTGTACTGAGTCTTGGATTCGAGAGGTGTTGCGATGCCTCTCGATTTCACGCTGCGCTAGTGTTGCGACATTGCCCGGGGAGATCTTGGGAGATCTTTGCCGTATTGCTGTGAAATAGACCACTCATGGGCCTTTTTTGAATCTTAGAACATGCAAAATATCGATTGTTTATCTTTCAGTCTCTTTATCATGCATTTGATTTATTTACTTTCCAGTTATTTTCTTTTCGCATGATACTTAGATCGTTTTTCTTGTTAAAATCATAAATTACTTGTTACATTCTTCGGTACTACTAGCAATTTTATTCAGTTACTCACCGTCTAGTTTGTGACGGTGGGTGCAGATAGAGTGGAGAGCAGCAAGGGCAAGGGGCTCTGCCTAGGTGACATACTTTGAGGAGTTTCAGGACATCTGAGAGACTTTATAGTAGGTGATTATACTTTGTTTGCTGATGTGTATATCGTTTCATACTTATTTTGTTGGGATTATTGAACTTGTTATATCTTTATTGAGACTGGTATCATGTATATATGCTTATCGAATTGTACATGAATACCCGGGGTTTTCCACACTTATAGAATTCCTAATTTCCCTTTGATTGAGTTATTTCCCTTTATTATAATTGTTTTAGTCTTCCGCTGTGTATAAATGCAATAACTCTTTCATAAACTGCTAAATTGAGTAAATAAGAGGCTGACTAGGCTCGTCAGGTTGCCGAGTGATAATTCGGGGCTTGAACGGGTCTAGGCCGGGCGTACCCAATTGCACGGGGAAATTGGGGCCGTCACAGTTGGTATCAGAGCTTAAGGTTATAACGACCTGACTCTTGATTTAAAACACAAACCATTAAGACAGCGGAAGTTAGGAATGGTTGAACTTAGAGTGGAAAACCCTACGATCCTAATTAGAACTCTAGTTCGAAGGGATGAGATGGGATAAGTCGGAATTAACTTTATATATATTATGATTGTTGTGTGTACTATATGGTACGCGGTAGCTATCCATTGATCCGAAAAATTCGTTTTCTTGTTCAGACGACGATGGCGGATCAGCCAGGTCCGAGCGATGATATCGGCGCGATTTTGTCACGATGCCTTGAAGAGATACGCACATTATCTCAGAGAGCCGCGACGCAGGACCAGAGGATTGAGGAGCTAGTGCAGTCACTGAGGACACCCACACAGGCTACCACGACACCATTGACTCCGACTACGCCTTTGCGCTTTGTTTCTACGACTCGGGGGATGGAGACTCCGTAGCTACGGCTTCCACCGCCCGATTCCGTTAGCGGCGATTCCCAAGGAGCGATGGTTCCGACAGTACACGACCGAGGCGGAGACACCTCCGTTACGAGGCGAGATAGTACGACGACGGAGACACCGACTACGCCGGTTCTTCTTTGAGGTTACTCCCGTCACTACTCCGGTCACTACTCCAAAGAAGAGCCCTAGGGCCACCTTGCCGAGCGAGGCAGTGGAGAGAATTCAAGAGGCACGATCCTGTTAAGTTTTTCGGTGGTACGGACGTGGCAGCGGCGGAGTTTTTCCTGAAGAATCACGAGAAGATTCATACGATTATCGCGACCGAGGATCACATGAGAGCGACGATCTCTTCATCCATGCTTCAGGGGGAGGCAGATGATTGGTGGACCACCATTGTCACTACCCGAGGCATTCCGCGAGACTGGATCGATTTCAAGACCCGGTTTAATCGAAGTATTTCCCAAACGGTGTTACGGGCGAAGAGGAATGAGTTCACTTCATTGCGACGATCGATAGGAGAGCCGGTGATGGATTACGTGGGCAGATTCATTCAGCTATTACCCTATGCGGGAGGATCAGCAGATTCAGAGGCCGATCGCATCTACTATTTCACTGAGGGTTTGCTACCCGCCATTGGAGGTTCAGTAGTCACTACCGAGCCGGAGACTCTTCAGAGGGCATATGAGCGGAGTTTGGCTAGAGAGAGCTACCTGATTTCTCACCCTGAGGAGGCGAGACCGATCAGATTGGTGACTAGATCAGAGGACCATCAGGACAAGAAACAGAGGAAGAACAGACTTCGTTATAGAGATTCCAGAGCTCTGAGTGTAGGATCCACTGCACCACCTACTCGACCAGCACGGACGACTCCACCAGTGTCGAGCTTTGCTAGTCATCCTCCACAGCCTACGAGACCATACGACGATCACAGAGACGATCTACGACGAGCCGAGATTCGCGAGAGGAGGTAGACGAGACAGACACGAGGTCGGGCGGACTCGGACTCGGATTCGAGAGGTCTACACAGAGTCGCGGACAGGGTCAGACTCAGGGTAGACAGGATACACGTACATGTTTCAGATGCGGCAGAGTGGGCCACATCCAGGCACAGTGTACTCAGCCTGAGAGGACACAGGCACTTCATCATCAACACCAGAGGGAGCGAGTGCAGGCAGCGGTTGAGCCAGATCCGGGGGCGTCCCGAAACCTAGTTGAGGGTATGATTTCTATCTGTAACACATTCATGCATACCATGTTCGATTCTAGTTCGACTGTTTCGTTTATTTCCGGACGTATGGTAGACTTGTTAGGGTTGAGACCCATTAGACTTAGTAGACCCTTGATCCTTAGCACGGCCACTGGGGACAAGATTTACCCGAACTTTCTATGTGTTGAGTGTCTGGTAGAGATAGAGGGCAACGAGTTTCCTGCTGACTTGAGAGTACTTGAGTTTCTCGAGTTCGATGCCTTATTAGGCATGGATTGGTTAGGAGCATACCATGCTTATATCGGTTGTTACGAGAAGACGATCACGATTCCGTTGGCAGACGGTACGGAGATTTGCATTCAGGGTACTGCACCGTTACTTCCGATCACCAGAGGTAGAGAGGCTACGAATGGCGATGTCGAGATTGTTGCGAACGTCATGAGTACTAGTGAAAGACTAGAGGTTAACATAGAAGATGTACCGATCGTGTGCGAGTTCACTGACGTATTCCCCGAGGATTTACCAGGATTGCCACCGCAACGGACGATAGATTTCATCGTTGACTTAGTCCCAGGGACTAGACCGATTTCGATACCACCGTATAGGATGGCACCCCGAGAGCTTGAGGAGCTGAGGAGTCAACTAGATGAGTTGCTAGAGTTGGGCTTCATCAGTCCCAGTATGTCGCCATGGGGAGCACCAGTGTTGTTTGTCAAGAAGAAGGACGGTAGTTTGAGGCTTTGTATCGACTACAGGCAATTGAACAAGGTTACAGTAAAGAATAAGTACCCGTTACCGCGCATTGACGATTTGTTTGACCGCTTAACGGAGCGCGGTGGTTTTTTAAGATAGATCGAGATCGAGGCTATCACCACTTCGAAGATCGGGTCGAGGATCGGGAGAAGACAAAGATTCGGCACGAGATACGATCATTTCCAGTTCACCGTCATGCCGTTTGGATTGACTAATGCGCCGGCGATGTTCATGGACCTGATGCACCGAGTGATGAGGGATTTCCTAGATCGATTCGTGATTGTGTTCATCGACGACATCCTCATCTATTCCAGGACTCGTGAGGAGCACGAGGGACATCTACGTATAGTGTTGCAGACTCTGAGGGACCACCGACTCTACGCTAAGTTTAGCAAGTGCGAGTATTGGTTACCAGAGGTTAGATTTTTAGGGCACGTAGTTGGAGCTGCCGGTGTTGCCGTTGATCCCGAGAAGATTAGAGCCGTGATTGAGTGGCCTACTCCGACTACCGTGACTCAGATTCGCAGTTTTCTTGGCTTAGCAGGTTACTATCGCCGATTTGTGCAAGATTTCTCCAAGATCGCTACACCAATGACGAAACCGACGCGAAAGAACGCGAAGTTTGATTGGAACGAAGAGTGTGAGCAGGCATTCTGTACTCTGAAGGAGAAATTGACGACCGCACCTGTCTTAGCGTTGCCCGAGGCCAGGAAAGACTTAGTCGTGTATACCGATGCGTCGAATATTGGTTTGGGTGGTGTGCTGATGCAAGAGGCCAGAGTTATCGCTTACGCATCCCGACAGTTGAAAGTCCATGAAAGGAACTACCCGACCCACGACTTAGAGTTGGCGGCGATTGTATTTGCGTTAAAGATTTGGAGGCACCATTTGTATGGCGTACGATTTGAGTTGTTTACAGACCACAAGAGCTTGAAGTACTTGTTTACTCAGAAGGAACTCAACCTGAGACAGAGACGTTGGCTTGAATTTACGAAGGACTACGATTTCGCACTTGAGTATCATCCGGGAAAGCCAATGTTGTTGCCGATGCTTTGAGCCGCGAGAGGATCGATGCGAGAGGTAGTTGTATGTCGTATGACTCACGAGTATGCGTTACTTGAGGCGTAGAGATGATGAGTTCGACGGATGTGCCGACGACTACCGGGACACGAGATGTGTGGTCGATGAGATTGCGAGACCATTTCACTGCGCAGATGTTCTCGAGGGACAACGGGCGATGAGTTGTACCGGCATTACGGTGAGATGGCGATAGTGCGAGTATCCAGATTGGAGTCGTCGACGGACTCTTGCTTGAGGTATCGTGGATCGTGTGGATTCCATTGGCGGTGACTTACGCACCGAAATACTTCGGGAGGCTCACCGTTCCCGTTTTTCTGTGCATCCGGGTCGAACCAAGATGTACGCTGACATGCGACGTCTTTTCTGGTGGCCAGGGATGAAATCCGATGCGTCGGAGTTTATTCGAGCGTGTGAGATATGCCGGCGCGTGAAAGCGAGCATCGACGGCTGGAGGATTGCTGCGGCCCTACCCATTCCTCGATGGAAGTGGGAGCACATTGCTATGGATTTCGTCGGTGGCTTGCCCCGATCTCCTCGTGGTCACGACAGCATCTGGGTAATTGTGGATCGATTGACGAAATCTGCTCATTTCATACCGGTATCCACTACACATAGAGTTGACAGACTGAGCATCCTCTACGAGCGCGAGATTGTCGGATTGCACGAGAGTTCCATTATCGATTGTGTCGATCGAGGCGCGAGCTCACTTCGTTATTAGGCGAGCATGCGAGCTCGGTTGGCACCGGGCCGGAGTTGAGTACGGCTTTCCATCTACGAGACGTATCGGACGATTCGAGAGGTTGATCCAGGTGTTAGAAGACATGCTCGGGATGTGTGTTTTGGAATACGGCGGGTCATGGGAAGAGTACCTTCATTTGTGCGAGTTTGCATACAATAACGAGCTTATCGAGCGAGTATCGGTATGGCACCATTCGAGGCGCTCTATGGTAGGCCTTGTAGATCACCTTCTTCTTTGGGTGAGCCGAGAGGATGTTGTGACGATTGGTCTGAGATTGTTGTTGATCATGCGAGAAGGTACGACAGTTATTCGTCAGAAACTTAAAGGTGCCCAGGAGCGACAGAAGAAATACTACGACCAGTATCACGATGAGCTTCAGTACGACTTGGGAGACTATGTATACCTGAAAGTCTCACCTCTGAAGGGTCACAAACGGTTCGGAGTCAAAGGGAAGCTCGCTCCGAGGTTTATCGGTCCCTTTAAGATCGTAAAAAGGGTCGGTAAGGTTGCATATCAGTTAGAGTTACCGCCAGAGCTCGCCGGTGTTCATCCAGTATTCCACATTTCGATGCTACGACTAGACAAGTCAAGTGGAGGGCGACGACCGACGGTAGACTTGAGCCAGATCGAGTTGCAGAACGATGCTACGTACGTGGAGCAGCCGATCCAGATCATTGATCGCAAAGTCAAGATGTTAAGGAACAAAGAAATTCCTTCTGTGCTCGTGAAATGGCAATTTCATGGAGATGAGGAGTTGACCTGGGAGTTAGAGTCCTACATGCGCGAGCACTTTCCCTACCTATTTGATTCCGGTAAGTTTGTAAATTAGTTTTACTTATTAGTTTAAATTTCAAGGACGAAATTCTAATAAGTAGGGGAGACTGTAACAACCCCGAATTTTTAACTGACTTGTGTTGCACATGTCAGGATTGTGACCCGGCTACGTGGATACTGGACGGTATTTCAAACTTCGGTAGTCGACGCCGAGGTAATTTTATGATTCTTTGACTTTGTGTATTAGCATTATAGTATGCTACGGGTCTCGAGCCGTTTGGGCTATGTTCAATTGAGTGAGATGTCGCTTAGTTTATACGGGGTTTTTCGAGAACCGTTTTAGTGGATTTTATTAATAAACAAAGCCAAATGAAAAACATGACCTAAGTTAAGGAAATAAAATTTTAACAATAAAGTATAATAAAAGCATGAGGAAATTTATTTTAAATCCCAAGAGTGGGACCGCCTCGAGAAGCGTGTCGAACGCGGGGTAAGATGCACCGAGTAGGCGAGAAGTTGTGTAACCTTATTGATAATTTGATAAAATTAATGGGGTTAATTTGATAGGTTAATATGGATAGGATTGTTAAAGTGACACAAGTGAGTGAGGAGGACCATTGGATGGGCATAGAGATGTGTACATGGGTTTGATTGTGATGATGGGCCAAATGACTCATAAGGGTAGGCTGTCCCGGGTTGGGTAAGTTTAAAAATCAAGGGCAAATGGGTCATTTCACCTTAAGTCACATATATAAAAACAAACCAAACCCTAAAACACTATTCATCATCTCCTCCACACTCCCACCGCCACTGTTCATCGTCCTCTCCCTCTCGCCACTGCCGCCGCCTCCCACCGGCGTCACGGACCCCGACGAGGTGAGCCTCCCTCTCTTTCTCCCCGATCTCTCTCGTTCTCTCTCTTTTTATCACTCACTCTCGGTTTTCTCCTCTCCTCTCCACGCTCACGTTGCTCTCGGCTCCTTCACGTCACAGTCGTCCCCAACTCCGACTGGATCACCACCACCGCCACCCACTACGACCACCTACCTCTCCACCACCACCGGAAAACGCTTAGGTAAGCTTTTCCTCCTCTCTCTTCCTTCTCTTCTCCTCTCGGCAGTCACGTGTTTCTCTCTCACTCTCGACTGTTTTTCTCTCTCGTCTTCCAGTCACCACCGTCACCCTCACGGCACTGGACCTCGGCCATCCACCGGCGACGTCAAGGTGAGTTTCTCTCTCCCACAGCCACGTCTCTGCTCACTGTTTTGACATTTTTTTGTGTGGTTTTTGAGATCGGTTTGTGTCGCTGTTTTGGGATGATCGGCAGTGGTGCCGGTCGAGGCTGACCGGAAGTCCCCTCCGGCGACTCTGCTGGCCGGAGGTGACACCATTGTGTGTGTTATATGTGGGTGCTTTATTTCGTTTTCTTTTTCTTCTTTCCTCTTCATTCTTGCTGTCGAGATGTTTGTTGTGGTGTGTGGAGTATGTGTTGTGTGGGGTGGCTGTTTTGGATGTATGGGATGTAGTTGTGTAGGTGCACACCCCAGTTGGGGTGTGGGGTACCATTTAGGGCATTTTACATGGTCTTGTTTTGGTGTGTGACGGTTTTGGTTTTGATGTGTATGTGCAACTGTTTGGGGGAGTTATGTGGACACTTTGGTGAATGTGTGTGTGTGAGGTGGCATCCTATATGTGTGGGGTGCGTACGGTGTGTGTATGTGCACACCCCGGGGGGGTGTGGGTGTGTGCACTTTAGTGGGATTGTTTTCATGAGGTGTATGTGTGTGAGTTTCAATTTGCATAACAATGTGTATAGGTGGCTGTTTTGGTGTGGATTTTGTGCAAGGGGTGTACAATGTGTGTACACCACAATGGGGTGTACACAACAACGGTGGGTGTGTACACCACGGTGGGGTGTACACAAAGATCGTATGTGTACACCACATTGGGGTGTACACAGCACTGTGGTGTACACAACAGTTGTATATGTTTGGAATAGTGAAAATGTGTATATAACATAGTTTTACATAATAAAGTAATGTACTAATGAATGTGAACATGGTAAATCAAAATGGGGTGCACACACCAGCGGGGTGTGTGTGCACAAGACAGCGGGGTGTGTGAAGTGATAGTGTGCACACCAGTGGGGTGTACACAACAATTGTGTGTGTGACCATAATATATATTATTGTAGGTTTAAGAATAAGTAAACAAGATTATAAGTATAGACATTTGTATTAAATGGATATGGACTTGTAAAAAAGTCCAACAAGGGCCCAATCCACTCATTTTTGATATAAGTCCATAACAAATCTCAATTTGTGTGTATATGGCTTGTGTAAAACCCAATAAGAGTTTAATATGATAAGCACAAGTTAAGGCACAAAACAAATACATAAAATGTAATAACGAGCCCATATGTCCAAATCTAATAATTATCCGCATATCGAGCCTACTTAGGTGGATATAGGCCTCATACATGGACCCACCAAGAGCCTAACCAGGGTATAAAAGACATCAACGATAACATGCGTTGTAGTAATTAAATGAACTGGAACAAAGTTTATGAGAATTATCATAAACCTAAATACTAATCCTAAACCTATATTCGGGACTTAAATCGCTGTCAGGTAGTCGAGAAACACGGGAAGCGCGTTAAAGTCTCGGAGTGAGTACCGGGTCACGTTAGATTAGGTAAGTACATGCATGCCTCGTTTGTATGTACGTTAGTAGACCAGTAAGAAAATGACATGTAATTTATACATCCTCTATTTATTGCTATTGTTGCATTGATCATTTGCTTGATATTCCATTCCGTTTTCCTTGGTTGTATGTTCTTGGCATGAGTGTGTGTCTCGAAGGTATCATGTGGTCCCGCACTAGCTGGGACAACGAGGGTGCCCTCTGCAGGGGTAACTGACCACCCCTAGTGATGTGTGTACTTGGGTAGTCTTGGATTCGAGAGGTGTTGCGATGCCTCTCGATTTCACGCTGCGCGAGTGTTGCGACATTGCCCGGGGAGATCTTGCGAGATCTTTGCCGTATTGCTGTGAAATAGACCACTCATGGGCCTCTTTTGAATCTTAGAACATGCAAAATATCGATTGTTTATCTTTCAGTCTCTTTATCATGCATTTGATTTATTTACTTTCCAGTTATTTCCTTTCCGCATGATACTTAGATCGTTTTTTTTGTTATAATCATAAATTACTTGTTACATTCTTCTCGGTACTACTAGCAATTTTATTCGATTACTCATCGTCTAGTTTGTGACGGTGGGTGCAGATAGAGTGGAGAGCAGCAAAGGCAAGGGGCTCTGCCTAGGTGACATACTTTGAGGAGTTTCAGGACATCTGAGAGACTTTATAGTAGGTGATTATACTTTGTTTGTTGATGTGTATATCGTTTCATACTTATTTTGTTGGGATTATTGAACTTGGTATATCTTTATTGAGACTGGTATCATGTATATATGCCTATCGAATTGTACATGAATACCCGGGGTTTTCCACACTTATAGAATTCCTAATTTCCCTTTGATTGAGTTATTTCCCTTTATTATAATTGTTTTAGTCTTTCGCTGTGTATAAATGCAATAACTCTTTCAAAAACTGCTAAATTGAGTAAATAAGAGGCTGACTAGGCTCGTCAGGTTGCCGAGTGATAATTCGGGGCTTGAACGGGTCTAGGCCGGGCGTACCCAATTGCACGGGGAAATATGGGCCGTCACAGGTAGGCTCTCTCCTAGGGGGTGGCATGGGCAAGAGTAGCAAGGAAGGCCCTTGAGCATGCCTTGGGCACCATGCCAAGGCGAAGACCCACGGACCATGGTCCGGCCACCCCGAGCCGGTGGGACTCGACCGAGCTCCGGCTTAGCACCCAACGTGCCTGGGCACGGCCAGGCACTACGAGACGCAGTCCCTGTCCCTTTGAGAAGCATGGACCACGTTCCTTGAAATGTGGGTAGACCAAATCAAGGTAGTTAGAGAACTACCTTGTCAAGGCCGGGCCATGACCTAGCCACGTCCAGGCTAGTCCCGAATACATGGAGCATGTGCTAATTGACCCAGTAATGGAGGCGGTTATGGAACCAGATGGCAGCAAGGGAACAAGACAGTTCGACAACTGCCTTGACAACTAAGGGAGTGGTGTTTTACTAGGTTTATGGATCAATGTACACTGGACATGTGTCCTAGTTAGTTATGTAACTACCTAATGGCTAGTCTATAAAGCCAAGGACTCTGAGCTTGGGGAAGCATAGAGTTCCACAGTTGTAATCTCAATTGAGAGCTAGTAAAAACGTTTCCTTGTTGCCTATTGCTTGCTGTCCCTTTAATTCGAGTATTGATGTGCTGAACTAAGGTGGCCCTTAGGCACCACAGGTTCGACTGAGAGAAAAATTTCCTAGTGAAAAACTTCTTTCACTGGCCCTGTGACAATTTGTATCAGTGCCTCGTTTGGAGACAATGGCGATCCGAGCAGCAAGTAATCTAGTGAGAGGGTGTCTCTCCTAGAGCATGTAATGGCAATGATGTCTACTCCGTCAGAATTGGCGAGTTTTCAACTATGTCCCGACGTATTGAAGCCTTGGAAATGTTGGTGGCTTCATTGGTGACTAGGGGAGAGTCACAAGAAGCCATGATTGTTACGTGGGAATCAAGATTTGAGGAGATTGTAGCAGATGTGCGGTCAGTGGGAGAACTTACCACCGTAACAGCCTCGACAATGGATGTGGAGGTGAGCTTACTTAAGCGAGCTGTGGGCGGAACCTCGGAGGGTGTTGTAGCGGCGAAGCCCCGAATAAAGGTGTCGGAGCCAAAGAAATTCTCTGGCAAGTGGAGTGCAAAGGAGCTTGAGAATTTCATTTGGGACATGGAGCAGTACTTTGCTATTGTTGGCACGGAGGAGAGTCAGAAGGTCATCTTGACCCCTATGTACTTTGAGGGTGATGCGAAGCTTTTGTGGAGAACCAGAGTAGAGGATGATGCGGCTGCGGGGAGGCCTAAAATTGTAGATTGGGAGGTGCTCAAGAAGGAATTGAAGGATCAATTCCTTTCTACCAATGCGGCTTGCCAAGCGCGGGAGGCTTTGCGCAAGCTCAAGCAGACGAGATCGGTGCGTGACTATGTGAAGGAATTTTCCTCCCTCTTGCTGGATATCAAAAATATGTTGGAGGAGGACAAACTTTTCAATTTCACCACGGGATTGCAGTCTTTGGCTTAAGCCGAGCTAAGGAGGCAAGGAGAGAAGGACTTGTCTGGGGCTATTATGGCTGCTGATAGCCTTGTGGACTTTAAGACAAGTTTCTCCCCAAGCAAAGGGAAGAACAAGGAGAAGAAAGCTGTTCAAGAACCACCAAAATAAGGGCGAGAAGAAGCCTTTTCCTCCTAATCCAGTGAGCTCGAAAGCAACACCTAAAGCAGACTCGAAACCCTCATCAAGTTCCTCAGGTAAGGGTTGTTTCATTTATAATCGCCCTCACAGAGCACGAGACTGTCCAAAGAAAAAGAAACTTTTGGCCTTGATCGCAGAGGATGATGGTCAGCCCCGAATGAACCCATTGCAGCTGTTGAATACAATTCAACAAGCTAAGACGAGCCATTCGGAGGAGCTAATGTACGTGGATGCTGAGGTGAGCCAAAGACGAGTCTTGGCGATAGTGGATTCGGGAACTACTCACTCATTCGTGGCAGACCATATGGTAAGAAAATTGGATTGGATCTCGTTGAGAGCTCCAGTCGAATGAAGGCAGTGAATTCGGAGGCAAAGCGAATTCAAGGTATGGCCACTGACGTGAATTTGAAGGTTGGATCTTGGGAGTGAAAGATCAACCTAATGGTTGTTCCCTTTAATGATTTTGATGTCATCTTAGGGAATGACTTTTTGCACTTGGGGAGCATTGCATTGATATTGTTCTTGAAAGGACTGTTCATGATGAACAAGTCCCACCCTTGCTTTGTTCCTGCGACTAACACAATTGCATGAAAGAAGAAGACGAAGCTATCCCATCTTTTAGCTATTCAGGTGAAATATGAACTAAGGAAGGGGGAGCCCACATTCCTAGCGACCTTAGTGGAGACCAAGGTAGGAACGACATCAAAGGTCCTTGACGAAGTCGCTGAAGTGCTAGAGGACTTCAGAGATGTGATGCCGGTAGAGTTGCCAAAGCAATTACCCCCACAAAGGGAAATTGACCATGAGATTGAGCTGATCACCGGCTCAAAACCCCCAACACAAGCCCCGTACAGAATGACTCCAAAGGAGTTGGAAGAGCTAAGGAAGCATTTGCAAGATTTATTGGATGCTGGATTCATTTAGCCATCCAAGGCCCCTTACGAGCACCAATCTTGTTCCAACGCAAACACGATGGTTCTCTTCGAATGTGCGTGGACTACAAGGCACTAAACAAGTTGACGGTGAAGAACAAGTATCCCATTCCACTTGTGGCAGACTTGTTCGATCGATTATCTGGTGCGGCCTACTTTACAAAGTTGGACTTGAGGTCGGGGTACTATCAAGTTCGGATTGCAGCTGGTGACGTTCCAAAGATAGCCATGGTGACTAGGTATGGTTCGTTGGAATACTTAGTCACGCCATTTGGCTTGACAAATGCCCCTGCTACATTCTGTAATTTAATGAATGATGTATTGAGGGAATTCATTGATAGATTTGTCGTTGTTCACCTTGACGACATAGTGATTTACAGTCAGAACCTCCATGATCATGTGGATCACTTACGAACGGTTCTAACTACCTTGAGGGCTAACCATTTGTATGTAAAGAGGGATAAATGTGAGTTTGCTGCGTAAACAATTTCTTTCCTTGGTCATGTTGTAGGCCAGGGCAAATTGCAAATGGATCCAGAGAAGGTGCGGTCTATCATGGAATGGCCAAACCCCACGAAGTTCTCGGAGTTGCGATCGTTCTTGGGGTTGGCAAATTACTATCGGCGGTTCGTGGAGGGCTACTCACGGAAGGTGGCGTCACTGACAGATTTGTTGAAAAAAGATCGAGCTTGGGCATGGACGGACCGATGCAACCAAGCTATGGCAGAATTGAGGCAGGTCATTGCCTCTGAACCAGTACTGGGACTACCAAACTTCGAACTACCGTTCGAGGTGCGCACAGACACTTCAGATAGGGCATTGGGGGCGGTGCTTGTTAAGGAGGGACACCCCATTGCCTTCGAAAGCAGAAAACTGAAGGATGCGGAGCAGAGGTACTCGGCTCACAAGAAGGAAATGCTAGCTATGATTCATGCTCTCCATCTTTGGAGGCATTACTTGCTAGAAACCAGTTTTGTGGTGCGGACAAACAATTCAGCGATTACCTACTTCATGAACTAGAAGAGGCTCAACCAGAAGCAGGCGAGATTGTTGGATTTCCTTGCAAAGTTCGATGTACAATTCGAACACAAGCCTGGTAGGCTCAATTTAGTTCCAGATGCACTCAGTCGCAAGGTGGTGGCTGAGATGGTAGCAGCAATAGTGGGGCTGGAAGGTGAATTCCTGCCTCGTATCAAGGAGGAGACAGGCAAAGATCCTACTTGTAAAAAGTTGCTAAAGCTAGTAGCGGAGGGAGTTACTCGGAGGTTCTAGTGTGATGATGGGGTCCTCTATGCCAAAAGGAGGGCGCCCATGTCCCTAGTTCAGGTGGATTAAGGCAGCTACTCTTGAAGGAGACACATAATGCTCGGTAGGTTGGGCATCCGGGCATGGAGCGCACATATGCCCTCTTATCACGTTCCTACTTCTGGCCGAAGATGGAAGAGGACGTGGATCAATACGTGCGGACTTGTCTTGTAGGCCAAAAAGATAAGACGGAGAGAAGGAAGGCACCAGGGTTGCTGGAACCTCTACCCATACCAGAGAGGCCCTTTCAGAGCATCTCTATGGACTTTATCACTGGTCTTCCGATGGACTTTATCGATTCTCAAAGTATGCTACATTCATAGTGATGAATGCGATGCATGACATGACGACGGAGTTGTTCTTAAAACATGTGGCGAAGTATTGGGGCATCCTAGAGGACATCATTAGTGATCGAGACGTTCGATTCACTAAACGGTTTTGGGTTGCCTTATTCAATCTGATGGGATCAGAGTTGAAGTTTTCCATAGCAAACCATCCTCAAACAGATGAGCAGACAGAGAGTGTCAATGCTTTGTTGGAGGACTATCTCAGGCATTATGTGAATGCAAGTCAGACGAGTTGGGTGGATTTACTTAATACAACCCAATTCTGTTACAATCTGCACAAAAGCTCAGCTACGGAGCTGAGTCCATTCGAGGTGGCGACAGGACAACAACCGGTTACTCCACATGAAGTAGTCAAGTCAAAGTCGATGGGGTCGAGCCTTGCAGCATATCGGTTTGTAAGAAATAAGCAGGAGCTGAGGGAAGCAGCTCATGCCAGTTTGGCCAAAGCTGTCAGGAGAATGAAAAAGTATGCAAACCAACACAGAAAACCCTTAGAGTTCTAGGAGGGAGATCTTGTCTTGTTGAAGCTTACTCCTCAGATATTGAAGAAATTCAACAAGAAGGAGACACACAAGGGTCTGGTTTAGTGATAAGAAGGACCATTTGAGGTAGTCAATCGAATTGGGGGGGTAGCTTATCGCCTAAAGCTACCAGAAAGGTTGAAGATACACCCTACATTTCATGTAAGTTATTTCAAACCTTTCCATTCAGATCAGGAGGATCCAGGGCGAGTGCCGGCAGACGAGCTCCACCCTTGATACGGAAGGAATTTGCATGGGAGATCGAGCAGATTCTAAACCACGAGGTGCGTGGGCAAAGTAAGAAAAACAGGCGGATTTTCTACTTGATCAAGTGGGTTGATGTGGAGGAACCTACTTGGGAGCGGGACACTAGCCTATAGCAGTTTGAGAAGGAGATAGCATACTACCAGAAGCCGCAGAACCGAGCAGTTCGATGAGGGCATCGAACATTTCGGCCAGGGGAGGTTTGTTACCACCCTAATAAGCTGGATCTGAGCATGCTAGGTTGGACAGCATGATAACTCAGCAAATGACCGAGTTTCGGTGGACTAAGGAGGTTTCGGGGGACTCCAAAGACAAATTGGGGTGCTTGGCAAGGTGTGGGCATGGCTTGGCAAGGTATGGGCAAGGCTTGGTAAGGTATGGGCAAGGCTTGGCAAGGCTCATACCTAAGTGGGTAAGGCTTGGCAAGGCTCATACCTAAGTGGGCAAGGCTTAGCAAGACTTATATCTAAGGGGCAAGGTTTGGCAAGGTGTGAGCAAGGTTTGGCATAGTGTGGGCAAGGTTTGGCAAGGTGCAAACCTTAGCGGGCACGATGTTGCACGGCGCGTACCTTAGCGGGCGCGAGGTGACGCGGGGCGTACCGTGACGAGCACGGTGTGGCACGACATTTACTTAAGCAGGCACGGTGTGGCACGGTATGTATCTTAACGGGCACGACATATGCTTTGGCACGAGCAAGGTCATGGCTTGGCACGGGCAAAGGCAAGACCTTGACACGGTTGACTTTCCTTATCCCTGGCGTTGACCCTGGTCAAAGTACGCTTGGTCTCATTTTGGGATGTTTCCTATTGGAGTTGGTGAAACGACTTAACATCTACTATAAGGGGAGGTGGGCTATCTCCTAGGGGTGGCATGGGCAAGAGTAGCAAGGAAGGCCCTCGAGCATGCCTTGGGCACCATGCCAAGGCGAAAACCCACGGACCATGGTCCGGCCACCCCGAGTTGGTGGGACTCGACCGAGCCCCGGCTTAGCACCCAACGTGCCTGGGCACGACCAGGCACCACGAGACACAGTCCCTGTCCCGTAGAGAAGCATGAACCACGTTCCTTGAAACGTGGGTAGACCAAGTCAAGGTAGTTGGAGAACTACCTTAGTCATGGCCGGCCATTACTAAGCCACGTCCAGGCTAGTCCCGAATACATGGAGCATGTGCTAATTGATCCAGTAATGAAGGCGGTTATGGAACCAGATGGCAGCAAGGGAACAATGTAGTTCGGCAACTGCCTTGACCACTAAGGGAGTGGTGTTTTACCAGGTCTATGGATCGATGTACACTGGACATGTGTTCTAGTTGGTTATGTAACTACCTAATGGCTAGTCTATAAAGCCAAGAGCTCTGAGGTTGGGGAAGCATAGAGTTCCACAGTTATAATCCCAATTGAGAGCTAGTAAAAATGTTTCCTTGTTGCCTATTGCTTGTTGTCCCTTTAATTCGAGTATTGGTGCGCTGAACTAAGGTGGCCCTTAGGCACCACAGATTCGACTGAGAGAAAAATTTTCTAGTGAAAAACCCTACTTTCACTTGCCCTGTCACAGGAGCCTAGGTGATGTTTTTGGCTGAGTTCATGGAGGAGATCGGGAGTTACTTTAACAAATTCCCTTAAAGATACTCATGTTCTATGAGTATTCAAAAGCGTGAAAGCGTGAAGCGACTATCAAAGCCAATGCAAGACGAAGAAGAAGAAGAAAAAGCAGTGGTTGTCGACGATGGAGAGGAAGAAGCAGCCTTTCTCCCTTCCGCCCCTCCTTCTGAGGTCGTAAACCCTAAACCCTAAACCCTCCTTACATTTGCCCTAATTTCCTTAAACTCCGCCTAATCTATCATCATCATATATATTCTCATGGTTTAGGGTTTAGACTGATTGTTGTTGTTATTGTTGTTGTGGTGGTGGTGGTGGTGCAGTTGTTTGATATGCCAACAACTGTTGATCCCAGCTACATAATCTCCCTCATTAGGAAACTAATACCATCCACTCCACAAAATCTAAATAATCATCGCGCCGCTGCTGCCGCCCCCCCGCAAATGATGAAACTGAGGATGTAAAGACTTTTGACAAATCTGATGGACTTGCAAAGTTAGGAGGTGAAGAGGCCTGGGAGGAGAATGGCTGCATTTTGTGGGATTTGGCCGCGAATAAGACTCATGCTGAGTTAATGGTACTCGAATTCTACACCTCTTAATAATCATATCTGCATTTGTGATTTGGACTAATAATAATTCTACATTGTATGCATCCAGGTGGAAAATCTTTTGCTCGACGTGCTCTTAGCGAGCCTCACTCTCTCTCAATCTGTGCGAATTATGGTAACATGACTCTCGGCTTCCTACATTTTGGTTATTTATTGCGAGCTGTAGTGTTGGTTGAATGAATTATGAGTATGGAACTATGAAAGTATTTGAAGCTCTGATTTGTGTTCATATCTCTAGGAGATTAGCCTGGGAATCCTTGCAAACCTTGCCTGCCATGAAGTTCCTAGAAAATGCATATTTTCTTCCAAAGGACTTGTTGATGTAGTTTTTGATCAGTTGTTCTCTGATGATTCGCAATGCCTCTGTGAAGCTTTCAGGTATTAGTAATACTAATCACTCTTGATTTTAGATGATACTGTGATTTACTTCAAATGATTTTACGAGTGGCCTTTAATTTGTGCTCATAATTTAGCATTTTACTCTTGGAAAAACAGCGCTCTTTGTGCCAACTTAACAGTAATAATTGTGTTGATGAAAGATACAAGTCATTCTTGTTGCTACTCCTTGTCCCCTCTCTTTGTGCTTCTCCTACTACATATCTTACAAAATCGGTTTCCCTCATAAAAGGAGGCTTACAGTTTTTTTTGAAGTACATTTGAAATTACCTTGTATTGCTCCCAAAGGCTAAAACCAGCCCTGCACTTTGTCCTCAAACAATCTTTTGTTCCTCTCCAACCAAAGTGACCAACTCATATCAAAGAACACATTTTTCCAAAACTCTCCATTTCAGCCCATCGCCTCTAACCTAGAGTGGAGAGGAAATGAATCTCCCTCAAGCCATGTAATTCTACCATTGGTGAAGTGTTGCCATATGTTTTTTGTGAATGACCATCAGCCGAACAAGTGTGCAACGCCCTCAGCATCTGCAATACACAAGCTACAACACTGGAGACAAGTAGTGAATTTGCATAGTATCAAAGGTTTTGAGTTTATTAAGAGCTGCAAGCCACCTAATACCTTAACTTTGGATGGGACCTTTGCTTTCCAAATGAAGTCAACCGGTTCAAATATAGGCCAAGTAGGATCATCAATGAGGATAGGGTGAAGGATTTGCAGGAAAAGAGACCTGTTGGATTACCTTTCCAACTAACCTTGTCCCCTTTAAAAGGGCAGATGCGGACTCCATTAAGGTGATAAAGGAAAGCGTCAATACATTCTCCCTTGCTTCTAGTTAAGACTTTAGGAAATTTGAAATCCCAAGAAAGAGAGAAAGTAGGGACTAGGCAATGGTTTGTTATGAAAGAAGCTATGGGCAGATTTTGGCCATTGGATAAAGATAAAAGGGATGGGAAGTCTTTAGCTAGGCTTGAATTCCCACACCAAACATCTTCCCAAAAACGAATGGAGTTCCCACTTCCTAGTGACAGTGAAGTGAACAGTAAGAATGTAGGGTAAAGGGCGAAATGGCTTTCCATGGGCTCTGATGCGATCCTCTAGTCATTACTCTTGAATCCCTAACATTAGCCTCCTGGTCGTATTTTCTTTGTATCACCTTTGCCCACAAAGATTCATTTTTCCCGTAGAATCTCCACAACTATTTGGCCAACAGAGCTTCATTTTTCTTGATAATGTTCCCAATCTCCAACCCACTCTTCGACATTGGTTTTTGTACATGTTTCTATCGCATTAATCTTTGCCTTTTTTTGCTCTATAGACACCCATTAGAAATCCCTTATTTTTCTCTCTATTACCTTAACTACCTTGACCGGCATTTTAAAATTTGAGAGATGGTAGATTGGTATAGCAGATAACACTGATTTGATAAGTAACAATCTACCACCTTTTGATAAAAAAGCTTTCTTCCATCCATCTAATTTCCTCAAAATTTTGGCTACTACCCCTTCTCATAAGTCCATTTTCATAGGATTTCCCCCAAGGAGTAGCCCTAGGCAAGTCAGTGGACATTCTCCCCTCGTACAGCCTAAACTAGAGGCTTGTTTAGTTAACCAACCTTCCTTCAAATTGAGACCACAGATTTGGGTTTTGGTTGAGTTCACCTTAAGCCCCGAAATCCCACAAAAACTCTTCACTATTTCCATTGCTAGCACAACGTCCCTTTCATCCACCTCCAAGATTAACAATGTGTCATCCGCAAGCTGTAGATTCACCACCTCAACCTTCTCTCTTCCAACTACAAACCCCCTTAGTTGTAGTGGAGAGGGGTCCCCTTGCCGCAGCCCTCGATCCGCATAAATTTTCCCCCTAGGCCTTCCGTTAATTAAGATAAAAAAATTGAATGAGCATTGACACCCTCTCATCCTTGCTCTCCATTCCTCCCCAAACCCCTTCTTTTCAAGCACATAATCCATGAAGTCCCAATCCACCATATCATACGCCTTTGCAAAGTTGATCTTGAAAACTACTCATTTTTTCCTGCGAGCTCTGTATTCCTCCACTACTTCATTTGCAATCAAGACTGCATCGAGCATACTCCTATCCTTTACAAAGGCAAACTGAGTTTCTCCAACTGTCAAGTTGAAGACATTCCTTAGATGACTTGCTAGGATCCTTGCCATGTCTTGCTGGGATTGCCGCTGTTTAGAAACTGTTTGGTGTTTGTCATTCTTTTCTATTCATGATCTGTTCTGTGTTTGTTTTTCAACAAGGTCATTACTCCTGTGCTTCATGTTCCCTTTTGGTGTATTAGACCTTATGGTTATGCGGTTATAGTTTTTTCTACTATTACCCAAGGGGAACTGTTTTTAAGGTTATTTAATTCATTGCTTAATTTTGCACACGATGACCTTTGCCATGAATATTTTTTTCTGACCCAGGTTGTTAACGTTAGGTCTTCAAGGTAGTGGATCCATTTCATTAATTGAGACATTACAACAGCAGCATGTTTTGGAGCGCATTCTATGGATCACAGAAAACACATTGAATTTCCAACTGCTAGAAAAGGTGTATGTATAATCCTTTTTTTTTTTTCCATAATTTGTATGTACAATCCATTAACTCCCCAACTTTTGCAAAAAGTTTGATGCATTATGGATATCTTAACGTATCACAATATTTTTTAACATGCATCAATCACTTATGCTTGGCTTCTTAAATCATTTCTTCCCGGCTTGATATTTCCACTTTAGTGGCTAGATGGACATCTTTGTTTTCACTATGAACTCTTTTTTGGAAACAGAGCCTTGGTTTGTTATTGGTCATCATAGACAATCAGCAAGAAGAAGCACGGGTTCTCATTCCACAAATGGAGAAGTTGGGTCTAGTTAGCATTTTGATTAATCTGCTAGCTTGTGAGATGGACAAGTTATCCAACCAAAGAATGCCTGAAAGGTGATATTGCGGATTTCTAAGAATTAATATGCCTTGTCCGCGCCTCTCTGTCATCTTATTTTTTGCATTTACTTTGAACAAATTATATTTTGATAATTTCTTGAACTTTAGCTGTTCATAGTTTATTTGCAATTGCAGATATGATACTTTCTAATAATTGGGTTTCGTTTGTTCATGGTCGCTAATGGAGTAATACCAGTACTTTTTTTTTTTTTTTGTAATAATTTGGAGTTTTGTTTCCATTCTGCTACAGGTATTCAGTTCTTGACATGATTCTTCAAGTGTTAGAGGCACTTTCTGTCATTGAAGATTTTTCAGATTCAATTTCTTCCAGTAATAAGCTTTCGCAGCTTGTTTTTGACCTGGTCAAGGTGCCGGACAAAGTCGAGGTACTCTTTTTCCCTGCTTATATTGCGCTTAAAATTGTAGAAAAAAACTCCTCTTTTTCAACAACTATGTATATGCGCCTTTTTGTTTCGTTATGTGCAAATTGTCTTAAGGCGTTGATCCCAATAAACAAAACGGCCTTCTATTAGGGTCATGTTTGGGTCCCAACAATGCTTAAAACCCAACAATATCTTAACTAGATGTGCATTAAAACTTGTAAAGGAAATAACTGGTATCATTGTGTTTTGCGTGCAAAGTATTTTCCTTGAACTTAATTAGAATTAGGATGCTAGATAAGCATGATAAGAAAAGAAGCAAGCACTCATGAATCATAATTGTTGGTGAACATTATATCATGTAAATCTCTTCAAACCAGCATTAATTTGTGACTCGACTACTTCAATTACTCATACGCACCTGTCTTGTACAACAGGTATCAAGCTGTTGTGTAACAGCCATAGTTTTGATTGCAAACATTCTGGCTGATGTGCCTGATGCGGTTGCTGTAATTTCAAAAGGTATGTCTCTTGGTTTTATACAGATTATGCTTTCATTTCATCTTCCCATCACTCGACTATTTCCATCCTGTCGAAGTAACATTTTGGTGGCTCCATACAGATTTGTCTTTGTTACAGGGCCTTTTAGATATTATCCCATTTGTTTCAGATGACATAGATGCACGAAATGCACTCTGGAGTGTGTTGGGAAGAATATTTGCTCAAGTTCAAGACGATGCAAACCCCTCGACGCTGTGCCACTATGTATCTTTGCTGGTTGAGAAGTCAGATTTTATTGAAGAAGATCTTGTTGATCATCGATTAGAAGATTCCGACACAGACAAAAAGAGTACCAGCAAACTGGACGCTGTGAATGCATCTGTATCCTTATCTTTTATTTCAATTCAAACAGCCAAAATTGATACTGCAAGGGAAAATAAACATATCAAATAATAATTCCTAAGATGTTAAGAATTAATATTGAAGGCACAAGTCATTGTGATGTAGTTCTAACTTATGATGAACAAACTCTAAAAACAGTTTTGAGGTATTATATTTGAATTATTATTCCGATTTTGTTCATTGCCCTTGACTGCAGTGACAGCTTAACAGGATGTGCAATATCTTGAATCGGTGGATCACAATTAAAGGCAATGTTGCAGAGTCTGATGCGCCGACGGAAGATCACCCAGATGATGAAAACGTTCATAGGTTGCTGCATATCTGTTGTAAATATGCTGAGTAAGTTGGGTTTTGTTTACTTTCAATTTTCTGTTTCTTACAAAAATATTGTTGTAAATCTTACCATTGATGTTGTTGATGATGGTGGGTGTACATTTATTTGTTATGTAGCTGTTACTTCATTGCATGTGTTACAAATCATGCACGTCTGAAATGAAATGGCATATAGATATATCTCTACAATGAATGAATTCATGCAATTTTTTTTTTCTTTTATATTCATCTGGACTACAGACTGCACATGTAGTGTTATGTATGTTCATCTAGTCTTTCACTGCAACTGCTTTGCTTGAACCTACATCCGGGCGCATAGGGACTTACATAGGGTTTAGGGTTTGTGTTTATTGTCGTCTCTTTTAATCAATCATTAACGCGAACATTCAATCTTCTTAGCCAGACTGAGTGAAGGATCATGTAGAACACATCAAACCTCTTTGGTGGCGAATTCACCTTGAAATGCCTCCTCACTTGAACGCCCCTTCTTTGCATCCTAATGTACTGTCTCGACGATATACCCATTAGTATCTTTTTCAGGTCTGGAATTCTGTCCACTGGAACCACCACGGAGAATGATTTCCAATTGAGGACATCGCTAAACGGAAGCACATAGTTCTCCGAGATCAAGACCGGTACACACCCTGAATAGATAGCCTCCACAATTCTTGGGCTTGCAACTTCATACCCACTTGGACAAATGCAGTACCTGCTTTTTCTCATCATGTCATAGTATGAAACACCTCTTCTCAGATATCTGTGCACCTGCATATCATCATCTTTGTTCTCCCAGTGCTCCAATAGAATCGGCCGAATTGGACCATGTAAACCTCCAGCGAAAAATGCCAGAATTGGCCTGTG
Source organism: Stephania japonica (assembly GCA_039657345.1). Taxonomy (NCBI): domain Eukaryota; kingdom Viridiplantae; phylum Streptophyta; class Magnoliopsida; order Ranunculales; family Menispermaceae; genus Stephania; species Stephania japonica. Next base: position 41,293,240 of record CM077560.1, on the reverse strand, counting down.
CGACGCTGATGGCCCTCCAATGAAACCCTTGGTGTCACCATTTCTGAGATTGATTTCGGGGAAGGACACATCCTTGGAAGGGTTGAACCCCTCCGAGGTGTTGGCATTGCAGAGCGCCCGAATGGAGTTCTTGTACATGTCAGGAATGTAGGAAGATGTCACTGGCCCCTGATAACCATCAAAGTAACATTAGTCAGTAATTATAATAAAATTGTTAACCAAAAATGTTACTTTTGCATCAATGAGGACATGAACCACACAAAAGCCAATTTTATGTTGTCAATGGTTGCTTTTTGCTCATCACATGGACCTAAAATCATTTCGCCTGGCGCTTCAGTTACTTGTGATGTCTGTATTGCAGCTTAAAGAGAAACAAGGCTCAAAGAAGATAATATGTTACCCAATCATGGCAAGAAAGCATGAAGTGATCAGCACCTAGGCTTCTATTCCAATATGGGTGCTTCCGCGCTATGACATCAACATAATCAGCTACAGTTTGCTTGATGAGGCTGAAATCATGTGAGTTCTTCACATACACAAACTGAACCATCATAGTGATACTAAATGGCAGAAAAAACACATGGGCTTTATCAGGATCTCGCGTTCGAAGACCTCCTCCTAGCTCTAAGTTGTGGATGAAGTTGCCCTCCATGGAGTATATGCTCTTACAGGGACCATTATGGAACAATGGCGGCTCCCCTTCTTCGTAAACGTAGACCTTGAACTGTTTCTCCATCTCCAAATAGCTCCTGCAGAAGAGAAAAAAATCAATTAATTTGATTGATCCAGTCATGGGAGAGACCTCAAGATCTTGTTTGCTATGCGGTGTATCCAATCCGCTCGAGCTTGTTTTCACCAACCAAACACTAACATTATTTGCCACAATACCTGTGGAAGGCCAATGCATTCCTGTAAATTGGACCATCTGGGACATAGTCTGCATCTGAAGCTTTGCTACCAACATGAATTGATTCTTGTATGGACTTTCGAACTCTTGCGAGACCCACTTCAAGCTTCTCTAACTTTGTGTATTCTCTTGGATCCTCCCTTACATCAGAAGTGGCATTATTTGCTTCCAAGAAGACATTATTCACCTCCACCTGAGATTTGAATAAATCAAAGGCTCTCTCTACAGTCAAAAATACAAATAGAAATAGAAACAGAACTAAATGCTTGATTTGTTATAGTGAAAATGTGTACATTAATTATTTGTTCATCTGAATTGTTGCACATGGATTAATGGGGGCACTTTAATTACTGTGCCTCACTGTCACCACACTATATTAAGATAATCAAAACAGAGAAATTTTTCCAAAATAAAAAACACAGAATTCTTGGAATAAAGAACAAGAAAAAGAACAAGATTAACTCATGAGCGTGTATAGAGCTAAAGAACTTAAAACAATTACTGGAGTTTGCATCTGAACATCAGTGGTTGATCCATTATTTGAAGCTGCTGCTGCTTCTTCTTGTACAGTACTCTCCAACCCAACATGCCCTTCATCAACACCAGTACTGGTCTTGTTGGTTCCAATCTCAGATACCCAGTACTGGTTAGGACTCACAGACACCCAAATTGTTGCTTTTGTTGGGCTAAGTACACACACCAAACTGATAGCCAAAACCAAGGTAGCCACCACCCAAAACACCACCACAACTGATGAAGATGATGAAAATGAATATGAACATGACCAACCTGTTCTGCTTGAATCCTTCATTTTCTCTCTTTCACTCTCTTGGATTCTATGTTATGTTTTGATGCATGTTTTTTGTAGTCTTTAAACTCTCCTGAACTTTCATGCCAAGTGTTTGACAATGCTGTGCATTTCCATGCGAAATGTGGAAATCCCGATTCTGCCCTCGCGCCCCCCACTACTGGTTAGGTTTCTTGATTTAGTACTTATTAGGAAAACAGCCGTTTAGTGTCGCCATCTCTATCTGAATCTGTTGTTTGTTCTAAAGGGGAGTTCTGATAACATACTCCGTTCTCGATCTCTACATAAGATTATCAATCTTTCTCATATGTAAAGTTTCATCCAACGGTGATTATGATCTCAAGGCCCCAATGGTTATGATACATAGACATTTTAATTACCTAAATCAATTAATTTTGTGTGTTTACGTACATATTCTGAGTGCTGCTTAGTTGGTAATAATATAGGCTTGGTGTGCAATCTATGAGGTCACAATTAAACTCATTTTAAATACTAATTTGTAAGAAATTTTGGGTGGCTTGTTTGAGATAATTTTTTAACTAATTAATTTTGCGGTAGTGTTAATTAATTGTTTGGGTGCATCTATTTGATAAAATTTCTCTCCCTTTTTTTGTTTTTTATTTTTTATTTTTTTATATCGTGGAGATCTATCAGGTGAGTCTATAGTGCAATCGGCTTGAGCATATTCTAGTGACTCAAGACAATCTTGACGAAGCGAAAAATCAAATATGAGACCGTGCACTTAACCCACATATATCTCAAGCTCAAGCTCAACCTAATCGTTATGCCAACTTGTCCGAGTTAAAATTTATATTTGCTTATGTTGATGGAATACTAAAAAAATTGTGTGGTTTGGTTTAGTTTGATACCTTTTTCAAAAAAAATTAAAAAATTACCCTATACAACCAAAGACTTGTAAATTCTATAAATATTATTTTACCTATTCTTTATATAGAAGCTTAACCAAGTAAATAAGAGGGCTGCTTCCTTCAAAAAAAAAAAAAAAAAAGTAAATAAATAACAAGCAAAAACTGAACCAAACATACTCTTCAGAAGTTTTAGAGGTCCAAATTCAAATGGTATGTTGTAGTCGAAATTAATTTTGTGTGTTTACACTTGACATGTGAGACTGCTCATGAATGTTATAATTGACACACAACATAAAGAATATACAAATTCCAGTTTAGTAATAACCAACTCTATTTTCTCAAAGCATTTTTTGCGAGATGGACCAAGCATCACTTGATTCATTTGTCACAAGGCAAATTTTATTTTATTTTATTTTATTTTATTTTATTTTTTTTAAGAAACGTAAGGCAAGGGAGGCTATGGTATGACTCCAATAATTGAAGTTGTAAAAAGAGGAAACATGTTACAATTACACCCCAAAGTTATATTAGATGACATTATTGAAGATGTTAAGATAGTTCCACATCGACAACTTAGAAAGAAAAAGAAGGTTTATAAATGTGGAGTCACTCCATCTTACTTTGACATTTTAGAGTGAACTCCACTTCTACACTTATGGCCCATATATAAAATTAGTCACCACACTCTCCTCGCTTTGGATTGGCCTTATGATATAAAAATTGAACAGACATGCCTTGCGGACCGGTGTGAAAATATGTGTAACTTTTGGGTATGCACACAATTCCCGATGGGTGAATACCTTGAAGCATGCACACGGATGACTCCAAGGTCGATGTGATTTGGGGTTGACAAAACACATCAACTTTGGGAGTAGTCCATGCGTGCTTAAAGAACTATGGCATATGCCAAAATCACTCATGTAGTTCCACACATCCTTTCACTCGGTGTGGCTTTGGGATGTTATTGTAACATTTTCTAAAAAAATATAGGTGTTTTCTTCAAAATGTACTTCCTCTAGTATAAGAATATGGAAAATGGTTTGGCGTGTTTAATTTTAAGTGGTTGATGGTGGGGCCAACCACAGACAAAAGTTGAATACGTGTGCGCTATGTGTGTCGTGTAACCGGTTTGTATCATATAGAATGTCACCATATCATTTTTTTAAGAATATAAGACTTTGTATTGAACCTCTCCTTTAAAACATATAAGACATTGTCAAATCAAACAACGATTTATCAAGATCTTGCCTTTTTGGCAAGTGATTTTGTATTGAACCTCACCTTTTACACCTATTTTTACTCTTTTTTTAAACTCAAACATTTAATTAGAAGTAAAAACTTATTTCTATAGCATAAAATAAAGAATTAAATATAATTCACCACATGATTAAAGTTTTATAAATCAATAATAATGTAGTTTTTTAGTAAAATAAGAATATATTTTTTTTGAAAACAATAATAATATAATTTAAACACATAATTAATGTTTTTTTTTGTAATATATGTATTTTGGACAAAGCATCTTATATTTTTTTTGCGGACGGAGTAAGCAAAAAAAAAAAGTATAGGACGCGAATGCATGAGTGGCACGTGGACCATTAAAAAAGGAAAAATATTAAAATAACAATGAATAAGTCACATTTCAATACATATTAGCTTACAAGAGCCCTCAATGAGGCTTCGACTCACATGCTATGTATCAGGATCTATATATATCTGTATCTCACAATGTATATTGGAGTGAGACTTCACATTGTAATTGTCGCACTTCTCTTAAGGAAAAAAAAGAAAACTTTAAAAGCAAGAACGATGATAGTGAGAATTGACAGGTGGTCAAACCTAGCAGGACACGCGTCGCAGTCTAGTTCCCATGCATTCGATGCGGAGGTGTCATCCACATCAGCCATCCTAATCCAGTCCCGCATCCCCGGCACGTGTCCCTCCCCACCACGTGTCACTCCATGAAACCCCACCGCCCTCCTCCACTCCAACTCTCGCACCTCTTACTTAATTCCCCTGCTCCTATAAATAAAATCACAACAATACATATACTATCCAATAACACAGGTTCAGAGGAGATCGAATCGAATTGTGAGTTGTATTTGTATAATTGTACGTATACATGGCGACGAGGAAGCAAGAGAAGATAGAGAGAGCTGAGGAGGCGGCGATCAAGGCAGTGGAGGAGCTCGAAGAGGCTACTGCCGCCCAAGGCGAGCAAGAGACGAGTAGCGGTGTGGTTGGGGGTATATTGAAGGCGGTGCAGGGGACGTTCGAGCATGCGAAAGAGGCGGTTGTTGGGAAGGGTGAGGAGGTGAAGGAGAAGGCAGCGCAAGCTAAGGATGCTACTGCTGAGAAAGCGAGGGAGTACAAGGATGCTGCCGCTGAGAAAGCAGGGGAAGCCGAAGACAGGACTGGGGAGAAGGCGAAGGAGACCAAGGACTCGGCGGCTGGGAAGGTGAGCGACCTCAGAGAATCCGCGGCGGATGCGGCGAGGCGGGCAATGGATTTCTTCACTGCTAAGAAGGAAGAGGCTCAAGAGAAGGCCTCCGACACAGGAGAGGAAGCCAAGGTGATAATTTAATTTAACAAATACTATTCCACATAGCACATAGCACATACTTTTTTTTCTAATATATATATATAGTAGTACATCTCAATTGATTAAATATATATGGGTGGATAATTTCATAGGAGAAGTACAATGAAACAGAAGAGGCCGCAAGGCAAAAGATGTCCGAAATGAGGGTGAAAGGAGACGAGCACGAACATAATAAGGCAAGTGAAGCCAGTGGTGGTGAGGTTGCCAAAGACAGGTATTAACTCGACTAAACATGGGTTCACAACATGAACACTCAAGCATGCATTTGTTGGGTCCACATAAAAGTTATTTTTCTTTTCTTTTGTTTTTTTATTTTTTGCTTTTAGTTGGCTGCATCGTGCAACTGTTACGTTTTGTTTTAGTTGGCTATTTGGTACAACAAACTAAAAGTCAACTGACTTTAGCACTGACACTCAGTCAACTGTTATTGCAGCTACATGCTACAGTTGGGGCGTAGTAGCATTTTTCAAAGTTTAATACTGTCCAGTAAAAAGTATAGGACGTTTTGAGATTTTTGATATTTTTGTCTTCAAAAAATGTGTGACATTTTCAGAGAATTTTATAACTTTTATACTTATTTTACTTTTTTTAAATACTTATATTTCCTTTATTGGATGAAATAAATAATTAAATGTGAATAAATATTTAATTTAATTAAATTCACAATTAATACTTTCTTAATATGTCTCTCAAAATTTTATATTTTTTATTGGAGAGAGTAGTTTTTATTATTATATTAATGTAGTAGTAATTAAATTGGGGAACATAATAATTTTATAGCTTTTATTATTAATTCATGATTTTATTGTAATATGTAGGGGGACGGAGGGGAAGGGGAACATAATGGAGGCTATAGGGAGCGTGACGGAGGCCTTAAAGGAGAAGCTGACGGGTCCCAAGGACAAACTGATGGTGGAGGAGGAGGGCAAGGAAGGAGAGCGGGTGACGGTTAAGGAAGTGACAATGCAGGACCTGGACAGCACTCCCCCGGCGGGCCAAGCGGCGTCGACGTTGAAGTCGGCCGACGACATGCACGGCCAGACCTTCAACGACCCTGGCAGGATGGACGACCGACGTGAGAAGATGTAATGACGCATATGATATGATGATCTCTCTATATATAGAGCTATATACTACATGTTGTGATGAATAACTTGGCTTTTTATATTCGTTACTTGCTACTTACTAGTGTCTGTATTTTACTTTTTTTTATGGTTTAGTCAGGAGGTCAAAGACGATTTCATGTTTTACTGGTGCTACAATGCAAGCTTTTGAATCAATGCATAACGAGTTCTTTTCAGCATCTTTTTTAATTTATGGTTTAATTAGTTTTCTTGACCCCTATTCTTTGTTAACTATATATATAACAAAAAGATCTTGGCACTCAATACGCGGGACCATAACAAATTGTTAACATTATGAATTCATTCCACTTGTGAAATCTCGGCTCTCAATAGACACACCACATTGTTGACAATATTATATGAATTAATTCATACTATTTGTAAGAGTTGGCCCAATCTATAATACGAAGCTAATTCTTATGAAATCCAGCACATTGAATAAAAAAGCAAATTTCAGACAATAATATGATCGAAAAATGTTATACCTAATCCTTGGGATGCAAATGGGGATGGGGACCTCATTTCCGTATTCATACTCACTTAAAAATTTATCACCCATATGCATATTCATCTGAGGATAAATTTTCATACTCATTCCCATACCATTTTAATCTATCTCTGTGGGTACGGGGAATCTCTATGGAGAAACTTTTTCCTCATTCTATTCGCGGCCCATTGGGGAATATTATAAAAAATAAGGAATTAAAAATAAATACATAACAACACAATTGTTGAAAGGGCAGCGCTATGTGCACCCCATAAAAGTGTGAGGGCAAGCCACTGAAAAAAATAAAAAAAAACACATAATATTTGGCCCCTTAAGAAAGTATCATCTTGCCCTTGACAAACCCAAAAATTTCTCCTAGTCCCCCTCACTCTCTCCCTGTTCAATTTTTTGCGCACCCCACACACGAATTCCTCGATCACCAGCGACACCAAATTGATTTCGAGTTCAAAGGTTGTAAAAATCATAGTAATATGGTTTCCTTTATGTTTGATGCACGAAAATGAGCTTTGAAACTGTTTTGAATAGATGGACTTTGAACAAGTTTGTTTGGTTATTTAGGGCTTGCGCATTTGGCATGATAGTTGATTCTTGACGATAAAAAATGGAGGATGAACATGTAGGAGATGATGATGTGCAACATGGAGAGGTAGAAGTTTCAATAATGCCTTGGTTTGTCATTTTTTCTTAAAAAAAATTCTGTTTCGCCCTCTGGTTCGGCCTCGCAGGACCGAACCTTGTGCGTATGTTCGGTTATTAAAAACCGAACATGTGATCAATGTGTCGGCTGTAGGTAACTGAACATGCAGTTTTGTTTTAGGGTTTATCAGCCGAATCAGACCCAATCAATATGGGTTATATTCTGGTTCGCCCTATCAAGAACAAACCTTATGTGTGTGTTTGGTTATAAATAACCAAATATGGGAACATTGTATCGATTGTATCTAACTGAACATACACTTTTTATTTCGGTTATTTCAGCTGAACCACACCCAATCAATATGGTAAACTCTAGTTTGGTCTGTTAGGATCGAACCTTATGAGTATGTTCAGTTATCATAAACCGAACATGTGATCAGTATTTCGGCTGTATCTAAACGAACATACACTTTTTTTCGATTATTTCGACCGAACCAGACCCAATCAATATGGGTTTAACTACCCAATCAATAGGGGTTTAACTAGTCAAACCTCTATTTCTTTGAGACTTTATTATTTCAATTTTAGTCGTTACTAAAGTTCCCCATTTGATGCTTCGATAGTACTATTTTTTGCAGGACATATTGCATTCTAGTGATTGTATGGACTTTACTAGTGATTTCATCCCGAAAGCACCATTTGGAAGTAGGGTGATGCGGTGAATTGGGTATAAAGACAAGGATGTAATAAACGGTTTGTTATTGTCACGAAGAATTATGACGCATGAGGGGATGGTCGTCGAAGGGGAAGGGTGAACATAGCGTGTGAGAGGTCTGGGTCTTATAGGGGTACTGTTTAAAGAGTTGGGAAAATGAAAGCTGGTAAGGTTGTGAATATAGTTAAAAAAGGTGACGAGATGGGTAACAAAGGTAAGAGAGGGAAATTTAGGAGTAAAACCGGCACCAAAAAGTGTGGGTGCCCGTTTGCCATAAATATTAAGAAACGTGAAGACCATTTATGGTATGTGACTGTGGTTTATAGGCGGCATAACCACAACATTGGGTCTTATATGGAGGGTCATTCATACGCCGGTCAGTTAGATCCAGAAGAGCATGTTGTGTTGATTCAGATGATGAAAGGCATCAAGCCCCGAAAGATTTTGGACACTTTAAAGAAGAGAGATAAATCGAATGCATTAACCTTGCGCACAATATACAACACAAGGCAAAAACATAGGTTCATTGAAGCTGGAGGGAGATCATAAATGCAACAACTCATGCATTTGTTGGACACACATGGTTATATTTCATGGCATAGGAAAGATGACCAAACCGACGAAGTCACAGACCTGTTTTGGGCTCATCCTAAATCCATCAACTTACTTTGATGTTTCCCATTGGTTTTGGTGATGGATTGCACGTACAAAACCAATAGATATCGTATGCCATTGCTTGATATCATTGGTGTGCCATCAACCGAGCTCACTTTCTCTGTCGGGTTTGCATTTATATCAAGAGAGAGAGAAGAGAGCTATATTTGGGCATTGGAGACCTTTAAGAACCTCATTGATGGATAGTCTAACCCACACGTGATTCTTAGCGACAGAGAGTTGGGATTGATTAAGGCAATCGAGTTTGTTTTTTCCTCTACAACTCACCTTCTATGCACATGGCATATCAATAGGGGTGTGGCAGGATACACGAAAAAATATTTTGTGAGGAACGAAGACTTCAACCTTTTCTTGAGTAGGAGGAATGTCGTGATGGTTGCCACTTCTGAAAGTGCGTTCAATATGTTTGTGTAAATGGATTGCTAGATTATCTAATGGATACTTGGGTTAGAGATTATAAGGAACGATTTGTGCGAGCATAGACAGACCAAATATTACATCTTGGGCATAATACGACCAGTAGAGTTGAAAGTGCACACAATACCTTGAAAAAACATATTGAAAATTCTGAAGGAAACTTTGTGACTATATGGCCGATTATTCACAGCATGGTTGAGGGGCAATACAATAAGATCAAGGCGTCTTTTGAGAAGAGTTTGAATGTTGTGCAACACGGATTCGTCGATACATTATACCGTATGTTGCGAGGATTTGTTTCACATGTTGCGTTGGAGAAAATTTGCAAGGAGTTAGATATGACAGAAAATATTGGGACCGATTCCATGAGGTGTGGTTGTGTATTGCACATGACCCATGGCCTTCCTTGTACCCACGAACTTGCAACTCATCAATTGGCAGGTTCACCCATACCACTTGACGATATCCATGTACATTGGCAAAAGTTGAGCATGAATCCTGAGCAAGCATTGAATCGGATAGAGTACAACTTCAGAGAGGAAATTCAAAAGGTAATTGAAAGGTATGGAAGTGTTTAGAGTAAGGATTTGCACATGAGGATTGTGCAACAACTTCGAGAGATTAGTTGTCCCTCATCCGTGTCGGTTATTGCCCCGAAGGAGAAAATTAAGACAAGGGGAAGAAAGCCAACGAAAGCGGGGAAGGGAAAGGTGTTGCAAATGGGGAAGAAGAGGAAGGTAACTAAGGCCGACATTTTTGACGCATCCACTAAGAGAAATCTATCCCACTTTGAGCATGTCCTTCATTCGGATAAGATACCGAACTTGGCTACTCGTCAAATGCGGCAAAACATCCATAGAACGCATACATGCTTGCATCGTATGTTGAACGATGGTTATAGTGGTGTAGTCCCTATAGAATGGATTGATCACATTGCGAGGGTTGATGAAGTTAGGGGCGATGGTAATTGTGGATACCGTGTTGTTGCAGCTGGTGTTGGACATAAGGAAGATGATGCATGGAAACAAATCCGCAATGATTTGTATTGGGAACTTCATGGGTACGAAGATCTTTAGCGCATAATCCTTGGTAGTGATCACTACGATACAATTATACTATTTGTGCAGTACTACGAGAAATGGGACGCTCCATTTAGAAAGGAGATGTCTATGCCTGATATGGGACTCGTCATTGCTACATGTTACAAGTTCTTGGTTGTGGCGGCTCCAATTTTCGAGGCCGCCCCGTGACCCACGCCCTCCGCTTGCAAGCCCAACAGCGCCTGTCACGTCATTGAACACATCATCACTTCTGCCACATCAACGTCTCTGTGAAGTGATGCACCATTTGACTAATCCTATAACTTATTTAAACATCTAGTAGGTTGGCAAATTTTAATAACAATGGCGGAAGCGTTTAATTCGTATTTTATGAGAATTTATAAATCATAAGCAGTGAAAAACCCGGAGATAACACTATGTATATAATTGAGACGAAGTAAACAATAATCCATATACATGTGATAAGGTTCTAAAGTCCCCAAAACCCAGCAAAATAAAATATACGTACATGATATCAAAACACTAACTATCAGCAGCAACTGTCTCAGAGATAGTCGCCTAGTACCTCATTTCCCTTGCACTTGCTCGTACCAGGATCTGCGCTCAGTTGCCCAACACATACAGCAACGAGCCCAGTGAGTAAATTCCCAAGAGAAGTCTACACGTTAATAATGAAAAACCACAATACTTTGTGAGACATGTGAATATGATCCTGACGATAGGAATCATATTCCTATGGTTGGCAGTAAACAATATTCACAACTAATATGACGATCACACAAAGTGAAAATAAAACAAACTAAAAGATAAAACAACATTCGAGTAAACCGATGTAATTACGATATCAATTAAAACTAGATGGAAGTGTGACGGAGTCTAACAAAACTAGATTATACTTCGTAGATTCGGATGACCCCGACTGAACACATCAAGTCTAAACCACATCCGAACTACTAACGGTGACCGGAACAAATCACAACCCACCGGACACGTGCACCCCGCTACTCGGGTAGCTATTCACCGGTAGCACCCAGATACACGCGCTACAATCTAGTCTGCTCAATTCCGTACCACGACCATCTCGATTAACCTCCGACCGTGTGAACAAATCAACCACCGACCAATATGTAATCACAATTGCATAAACGTGGCAATCCAATAAGTAAACAATGCGATAAATAAATAAATGAATAAACATTCATTTTCATGGATAAACCACGCATGAATTTAAAGTGTAACATTCTCAAGGGTTACACACCTGTAACTACGCACTCCGACTTCTCGGACCCGTCAATCCGACCCGCCTAGCTCCCCGATGCCCGAGCTATGGTTTCCCAGTCCCTGAAGTCCATTTATAGTGTTTTTATACTTTTTGAAAACATATTATATAATTTTATGTTTTTATACCCTATTTCAAATTTTCATTTGTGGTACCTCTTCCGGACTATGTCGGGGTTCCAAAAATACCCGAAAAGTCCTGAAACCACTTTTCTACTTTTTTCCAATTTTCTATATTTTTCTAGAATTTTTTCCCAATTTTTCTGATATTTTTCACTTATTTTCCTATTTTCCAACAAATAATATATATATTATAATTTTAATTTTTTAAAATAAAAATTATTTTTTATTTGAGTGGGCCCACCTGGACCGGCCTGGTTGGCTGGTCCGACCCGGCCCGGTTCGGGGACGCTCTCCTACCTCCAGAGACGGAATCGTCTCTAGTTTACACTAGAGACGATTACGTCTCTTTTTTTTTTTCTTCCTTCTTTGTTTCCCTCGTCTCTCCTCTTCAACCTCTACCCATTAAAGACCCTCCAAACCTCAAAATCTCACCACAATTCCACCCAAAACAACATCAATTTTCGGATTGACATGCATGTATATAAACCCAAAATTTACCAAATTCACCTCAATTTCCCACAAATCCAATCCAAATCAACATATTTCATCAAAACTAAACTCAAGAACTCTAACTTCATCAAAAACAGTAGTGATTTTGTCCGAAAATCTGAGATCACCACAACCCATTTTAATAGAAATTTAAATCAAAAACGGAAATCTTGATTACCTTAGATCCACATTTTGACGCGTAAATCACCTCTTCAAAACTTGAATTCACCTCTCCAACCATGTATCTGTAACTGATCTCTCTAATTTATTTGAGCAAATGCATCATTTTGCATGTTGAACACCCATCGATGATATATATATAGTTGTGATTTTAATCTAGTGTGAGCACGCATCCAGAGGACCATCTAATGGCCACTGATCACCCTTTGTCACCCCAAGTTCTTGACACCTTATCCTAACAATACATGCCTCGTTTCACTCTGATGTGCATATCGAGAATCATCCTATGCACCATAATTAATCCTATCAAACTATAGGATTTCTATTAATCTATTAATACATTAATTTAACCTTAGGTTTGATCACTTTAATAAATCATATAAAATTTATACATGAGTCACACTAACACTCAACTACCCGGTAACCCATGCCCCGTACCTCGGCTACCCCCGTACCTGGTACCCGGTCTCCAACACGCACTTCGGGACATATACTCTACTCGTAGCCTTGCCCGATGTCAACTTACACACATGTGATGTTTATATAAATAACAAATTCCCACATCACAATAATAGACATACAACATATACAAATAACACAATATAACCTGGTACTCTTATCCTAGTCCACCCAGCTATCCCCGTAACGCCCGTATTACCCGTTAATCCTCGTGATTAACACAAATCCTAATTAAATTAATTTGGGCTGTTACATTGGTAGTGTCCCTATCACCAAGTAGTAGTATGACATTCCCTCCACTTAGGGGTGCACTGTAACGACCCAGCCCAGCGCCCAGGCTACCACTGGACCACTGGCTCTATAGGGGCGTACCCCACTGGCATCGCTAGTCACAGGCAGGGTGGTACCAAGCCCTACCTGTGGCGGCCCCAATTTCCGGGGTCGCCCCGTGCTAACAGTTACTTCTCCAGCTCATGCACCAGAAGTAACTGCCACGTCATATCTCTATCCGTCGTCTAAGAATCTTCAAATTAGAGCTATTTATCCATAAGCAACAGCGGAAGTCTTGTCTTAATAAAAGAAACATTATATAAAGTTATTTAATTCAGTCTATAGTGGAAAACCCGGCTATACTTGCATATAGGCGATCAACTATACCAATATATATACAAGTATGGAAGTGGTTGTAGTCTCTCATCCCCAAAGTAATATAATATATCAACTTAATACACTAGCAACATACGTACTAGCAGGCTTCGGCGTAGGCAAGACAGATATAATCGCCAAAGATCTTCTTACCCCTGCTGATACTGGTATCTGCACTCAGTTATCACAAAAACCAGATAACGAGTCCAGTAAGTAAAATCCCAAGGAAAACCACAGTGCATCCCAATTTATGAATATGAGTAGAAGCCAATAAATAGTGTGGAATAATCATGCAATTATCAAGAAAAATAATGCAGTCAACTGCTCAAAAGGAAATGCATGAATACCAACACCAAGAAAACAAACTGGGTGTGCAATAAATACCGCCAGTGAAGCTAGGATCAGTGGCCCAGTCATACCCTACTCCAAAGACCCCGCTGACTGTATCCTAGTCACCAAATACACTTAAGAAGAAAAAAACCCCACACACCCGAAAAATCGCCGGAACGCTATCGTTCCCATCACAATCGGATTTAGATTGACAAAGAAATAAAGCTCAACGAATAGAATAAGTAAATGCAATAGTGGTGTTCAATTGGGTTTTACATACCTCAATCCGCGCTCACAAACCCCGTAAATATCCCCCGGTTCGACCCTCGACTAATTCCCGACTCAATTCTACTTGTCTTGAGACTCCTGGGACCAAATTTCAAGGTTTATTGGTCAATAATTTGGTTTATAATCAATTATGTCCAATTTCACACTAAATTCTATTCCGATGATCATTAGCGCGGCGATTCCAAATATTAGCGCTAATAGATCTTGATCACTATTCATCATCATTTCCGAAAAATTAATTAGCGCTAATTCCAAATATTAAGCGCGCTAATAGCATTCTCATCAGCATTTCCAGATTCAAATTTCTGGATTCCAGCACCTCCTAAACCCATTCAAATTGATTTTCCCACTTCCCACATGCCTCATTGACACCCAAAAACATCATTAAACACGAATTTACCGAGCTTAAACCTCAAATTCAACAAATCATAGAAATCATGTTCAAAACCCATTTTCACAAATTCATCAAATCTCTCTCAAACTTGATCAAATACACAACTCATGTTATACCAACCTCATAAACATGAAATCTCAGCAAAATACAGGATTTAATTGCTCCAAATCCGAATTTCTTCAAATTTCAAACCCACAACAACATTTCACAAACAACCCAAATTTTTGATAAATCCATACCTTGATCTTGTTGTTGTTGGTCTCAAATCCCTCTCCCATCTCCAGCTTTTGATCCTCCTCTTCTCCTTCTTCTCCCACCGATCTCTCTCCTCTTCTCTCTCAATTTTCCTTCTTCTTCATTGTTTGATCGGTCAAACATGTATATATATAGTTGGGTTCTTGATCAATTGTGTACACCCATCTCGAGGACAATCCTGTGGTCACCAACCACCCTGTGTCACCTAACTCACTAACACCTTATCTTAACACTGGTGACCTCAAACTGCCTTGTTGTGTATCCCGAAAAACATCCAACTGATGCCAATTTTATCCAGCCACAACACAGGACTTTACAATTTCAATTGATTTGGCCTATATAAATTACCAAATCTACTCAATAAATTTCCAAAATTTATAAATAGGGTCATACTAGTCTCCCGACCACTCGGCACCCGGTGCCCCGCATCCCGCACGCACCCCGAGGTGATCCCACACTTAGTGCACCAAATATAATTTTATCCTAAGGCTATATTAAATTTCCATTAAATTAAATCCTCCACCTTAGTCATGCTTAATAAATTTAATCTAATAAAACCCCAACGCCCGGCTTTCCTACTTCCGAACCCCCGCGTTGGCGTGACTCACACCACGAAACCCCGGCGCTCAACCTCGCCCGGCATCAAGTTACACCCATATGATGTTTATATAAATAATAATAACTTTCTCATCACAATAATAGACATACAACATACACAAATAACATAATACAAGCCTGGGTACTCATTTTCAAGTTAACCCAGCTATCCACGTAACCCCCAAATTACCCGTTAATCCTCGTGATTAACACAAATCCCGATTTAATTAATTTGGGCCGTTACAATTCTTCCCAACTAAAAGAATTTCGTCCTCGAAATTGAATAATCCCGAGTAAAATTCTCCAGTTCGTCGAACCGCACCCATTCACAAGGTCAAATTTTATTGAACTTGCTTCCAATACGTCAGGATCCCACCAGTGTGTGTATCAATTGGTCCTTCACTCAGAATCTTTTCCATCTGAGATTCCACCAATGCATATCAATTGGTCCTTCACTCGGAATTTTTTTTTTTTTCCATCTGAGATCCCACCAATGGTACACCCCACCAGCCCTTCACCTCACGCATGTTCTATCTTGTGTGAATAATGTCTCTGATAACTCTGTCTGATTGTTGCTGACATCCCATCTCATCCGCGACTCAGTCCTAAACCATACTCTGGTACATCGGGATTCCCACTAGTGTACGCATCACCTGGCCCATTGCCCATAACACATCCCTCTGGGAATCCACCAGTGATAACGCTCAATCCTAGTCCGTTACCCGATAGCCCTCGCTATGGCCTTGTGTATCGCATGATCAATCAATTTTCCATCAACATCCTCCGGTGAACACATCAATCGTCCTCAATCACGTAGATAATAAAACAATAGCTTCACCTACGAAATAAAACAACCAAATAAGCAAATAAACTCAAAAGCATCCTCAACAGCCTGTCTAGTCTCCTCCCAGATCGACAGTGCAACAACATCGACCCTATCTCTGGCCTGCACTGGTTGCTAAAATCATCCCTCTGTTTCTTCGGCTTGTGACTAGACCGAGAATTCTATCCAACTTGATCCGATCACTCCTCGCTTTGCAGCAAGTATATCTCACGAGCCAAAACCCTATCG
Organism: Stephania japonica; assembly: GCA_039657345.1. Lineage (NCBI taxonomy): Eukaryota > Viridiplantae > Streptophyta > Magnoliopsida > Ranunculales > Menispermaceae > Stephania > Stephania japonica. Next base: position 41,276,808 of record CM077560.1, on the reverse strand, counting down.
TATATAAAGTCTGCAAAATGTCGGCTCCACTCGCAACAATAACATCAACGATCTTCTCATATAATTCCCTGATGAAGTAATAAATCTGGAGTTTCTAGATGTTCACCCATCTATGGCGTACTGCATCAAATACCTAAATCTCTCCATGTATGCAAGCACAGACATGGTACCCCGCCTCAACGCGAGAAACTCTTCTCTGAGCCTCAATTGTACCTCTATCGGAATATATATGTAATAACAACTGATAAAACTCAGCCCAAGTCATCGGCTTCGGTTGTGTATCAATATAAGTAGTCCACCAGTCCGCTGTTTGTCCTCTCAGGCAATACCCAGAAATTCGTGCCAGTTTAACCTCCGGTACTTCCAATAACTGATGTAGCTGTCGATGCGTCATCAACTAACACCCAACTAACTCTGGATCGCTCACCCCATAAAAATAAGTGGGGTTAAACCACATAAAGTCTGTCACCATCTTCGCCGCCTCTGATGAATTTTGCCAAATTTTCCTGTATGATCCACAATCATCTCTGACCCTATCGTAACTGTATCCTCCGGCCTGCGCCCAACGTCGAAAATCACGGGGCCTCCCATACCAGGCCTCAAATGACGATAGCCCGATACTAATTTGATAGTTGTTGTAAGCGAACTTTTACAGTAATAGATAGTCCTCCCATGAACCTCCAACTACTCCTGCATCGTTTCTCAGAACCCCAAAGTCCTCCTGAGATCCCTGTTGATTATTATGGAGATCGACACCTCATGTAGTCTGTCATCACTTCCCCGTTCGCCTCGTGTAGCCCCGTTCACCTCGTGTAGCCCCAATGTCTATGATAACTTCCTGACAAAAATCTATGGTAAAAGATTTCACATTTCCATCAAAGAATAGTTAATGGCTGCAACAATCCACCAGGTTGTCTATGCTTCGCTTTCACCTGCTGACATGTCTGACACCTCCGAATTTACTCTTCCACTTCAGACATTTATCCCAAGCCACCAAAACATTCTCCGTAAATCGTGATACATTTTGGTTCTGCCCGGATGAATTGCGTATCGCAACCTGTGCGCATCCTCTAAAACACTATCATGTATCTCTAGCACAGCTGGTACCTATAATCGACCTCGGTGTTGTAAACCTCCGTCAGAAGTCTCCGCCCAATCAGTGCACTCGGAATCCCGTGCCAAACCACTGAACCGCTCATCGAGCCCATCAACCCTCTGACACTCCGATTACTCACCCTAGTGACACTGTCGGTACCCTCATCTGACCGCAAATCTGAGCATCATGCGTAGCTGCAATGTCTGACATGCTCATAACTGATGCTGCATCCAACAGTCCCGTATCGCATACTGCTCTGACTGTCGACTCCGCATCTACTCAAAAGATACGCCACACATTGGCCTTACCAAGATGATACTCGATCGTAAATCAGGATCTTTTAGCAACTATAACCATCTCCTCTGACATATATCAAGATCCTTTTGTGTGAAAATGTAGCGTAGACTCTGATGGTTGGTGTAAAGCACAACTTCTCTCCATACAGATAACGCCTCCAAAGTTTTAACGCAAATACAACTGCCGCAAAGCTTCAATTCATATACAGAGTAACTACATTCATGCGATTGCAATCGCCTGGATAAGCAAGCCACTGGTCGTCCCTCTTGCATCAGAACACATCCCAGTCCAGTTCTTGAAACATTAGTGTAACTGATCACACTCTTCACTAACTCAGATAATGTCAACACTGGTGCAAAAATCAATCTTTACTTCAACTCCAGAATGCCTGGTCACACTCCTCAGACCATCCAAAAGAAAACATCCTTCTTTTGTCAGCCTCGTCATTGGTGCTGCAATCATGGAGAAATCCTGTACAAATCACCGTAGTATCTTACTAGACACAAGAATTTCATATCTCGGTAACAGTCTCTGATGTCTTCAAGTCAATTACTGCTAAAATCTTGTCTTTTATAAAGAATATATCCTGACTATTGATAACATGCCCCGGAACTTCACCTTCTGAATTTTTACACACAGTCTGTGTTCCCTCAATGTCATCAATACAGTCCGAATTTGGCCTCAAATTTTTGATTACCCGAAATATACCATATATATATATATATATATATATCTTACCAAACATCCTCAGGTTTCATTTATATCAAAATGTAAGCAACCTGATAGTTTTTATACATAACACTACCAGTTTCCATAATTTACACAAAAATATACTTGACTCTTTTCGGTAATTGCCCAACATATTATTCGGATACGTTCTGAACCTGAAGCCTAAACACTCAACAGCTCCACCAATACCGATGCCATCCAGATCAACGCACATTCCCCATGTATATGTCCCTCACTCCACAATAAATACATCTCGGAACATGTGGCGATCCCTCATGTGAACCTCTAGTACCTGGCACAACAGAATTAGCCGCATTTGGTGTCCTAGTCGGAGTTTCTCATTGTTGCATAGTCTCACTCCTCACCAGCTCATATTGTCTGTCCCTAACCTCTCTCTGTTGCGATTCCTCTGCAGCTTGTCGTCGACGTCTTCTATGATATTCGACTACTGCAGCCACCGGTGTCTGGCAACTAACCCTTAGATGTCCTCTCTGTTTGCATTTATAACATTTGCGCGTCTCTCTCTTCCTAGTCGGCCTGGTAGCTCCTGTATCTGGCTGTGCCACCGCGTGCACTCTGTCCCTATCCAGACCTTGATCCCGTCGAGGTGATAGTGTTCTACACTCATATCGCAAGTGTCCTCGCTGACCGCACCTAAAGCATCTGCGTATCTTACGCCTCCCAGTATACTTGTCATAAAATCCCTGACCCTGACTCCGGTCACTCTGACCCCTGTCCCGGTCACCCTGATGTCTATACCGGTGCTGTGGCGAAGATTGCTGTTGTTGCTGCTCAACAAGTACAGATGTGGTAGCATTCACCACCTTCCCTTCATTTCTCGTCTGGTGCTCGGAACTCCTATCTCGTTGACACCGAATGTACTCAACAACCTCTGCCATCTGTGCCTGATGTAAAACTTGTTGCTCCATGACCCTCTGCAATAACGACTGCAGAGTCACCGTCTCACATGTCGAATCACTCGCATCACCAACCTCCGGCTGAACAGTAGACGGAGCAATAGTCGGAGTCTGTCCGTCCATTAAAAACTGCACCACAAAACGTGCGCCGAACCAGACTCAGTATATACGTATACCGTAGGTAGTACACCATCAAATCATACACGTATATATATTCCTGAATCTACCCCGCCTCACAGTCACTTCCCAACTAAAGTTCTAGGCAATTCATCGGGTTTCCACATCTAAGTTCATTAAAATTTATGCTCTAGTTTAACTCCAATTCCTGAAGTTTGACCTCAATCTGATATCAAATGTAACCATATCAAAGCTAACTATAACCTCCATTCCAACCTCCCACCTAGGTTCCTCAAACCTAAGCTCCTCAACACCAGGTTTCTCAAACCTAAGCTCTGATACCAAACTGTGGCGGCCCCAATTTCCGGGTCGCCCATGCTAACGCTATTACTTCTCCACTCATGCACCGAAGTAATCGCCACGTCATATCTCTATCCGTCGTCTAAGAATCTTCAAATTAGAGCTATTTATCCATAAGCAACAAATGGAAGTCTTGTCTTAATAAAAGAAACATTATATAAAGTTATTTAATTCGATCTATAGTGGAAAACCCGGCTATACTTGCATATAGGCGATCAACTATACCAATATATATACAAGTATGGAAGTGGTTGTAGTCTCTCATCCCCAAAGTAATATAATATATCAACTTAATACACTAGCAACATACGTACTAGCAGCTTCGGCGTAGGCAAGAAGCAGATATAATCGCCAAAGATCTTCTTACCCCCGTCGATATCGGTATCTCGCACTCGCTTATCACAAAAACCGGATAACGAGTCCAAGTAAGTAAAATCCCAAGGAAAACCACAGTGCATCCCAATTTATGAATATGAGTAGAAGCCAATAAATAGTGTGGAATAATCATGCAATTATCAAGAAAAATAATGCAGTCAACTGCTCAAAAGGAAATGCATGAATACCAACACCAAGAAAACAAACTGGGTGTGCAATAAATACCGCCAGTGAAGCTAGGATCAGTGGCCCAGTCATACCCTACTCCAAAGACCCCGCTGACTGTATCCTAGTCACCAAATACACTTAAGAAGAAAAAAACCCCACACACCCGAAAAATCGCCGGAACGCTATCGTTCCCATCACAATCGGATTTAGATTGACAAAGAAATAAAGCTCAACGAATAGAATAAGTAAATGCAATAGTGGTGTTCAATTGGGTTTTACATACCTCAATCCGCGCTCACAAACCCCGTAAATATCCCCCGGTTCGACCCTCGACTAATTCCCGACTCAATTCTACTGTCTTGAGACTCCTGGGACCAAATTTCAAGGTTTATTGGTCAATAATTTGGTTTATAATCAATTATGTCCAATTTCACACTAAATTCTATTCCAGATGATCATTAGCGCGATTCCAGCTATTAGCGCGCTAATAGATCTTGATCACTATTCATCATCATTTCCGAAAGAAATTAGCGCGCTAATTCCAAATTATTAGCGCTAATAGCATTCTCGTCAGCATTTCCAGATTCAAATTTCGGATTCCAAAGCACCTCCTAAACCCATTCAAATTGATTTTCCCACTTCCCACATGCCTCATTGACACCCAAAAACATCATTAAACACGAATTTACCGAGCTTAAACCTCAAATTCAACAAATCATAGAAATCATGTTCAAAACCCATTTTCACAAATTCATCAAATCTCTCTCAAACTTGATCAAATACACAACTCATGTTATACCAACCTCATAAACATGAAATCTCAGCAAAATACAGGATTTAATTGCTCCAAATCCGAATTTCTTCAAATTTCAAACCCACAACAACATTTCACAAACAACCCAAATTTTTGATAAATCCATACCTTGATCTTGTTGTTGTTGGTCTCAAATCCCTCTCCCATCTCCAGCTTTTGATCCTCCTCTTCTCCTTCTTCTCCCACCGATCTCTCTCCTCTTCTCTCTCAATTTTCCTTCTTCTTCATTGTTTGATCGGTCAAACATGTATATATATAGTTGGGTTCTTGATCAATTGTGTACACCCATCTCGAGGACAATCCTGTGGTCACCAACCACCCTGTGTCACCTAACTCACTAACACCTTATCTTAACACTGGTGACCTCAAACTGCCTTGTTGTGTATCCCGAAAAACATCCAACTGATGCCAATTTTATCCAGCCACAACACAGGACTTTACAATTTCAATTGATTTGGCCTATATAAATTACCAAATCTACTCAATAAATTTCCAAAATTTATAAATAGGGTCATACTAGTCTCCCGACCACTCGGCACCCGGTGCCCCGCATCCCGCACGCACCCCGAGGTGATCCCACACTTAGTGCACCAAATATAATTTTATCCTAAGGCTATATTAAATTTCCATTAAATTAAATCCTCCACCTTAGTCATGCTTAATAAATTTAATCTAATAAAACCCCAACGCCCGGCTTTCCTACTTCCGAACCCCCGCGTTGGCCTGACTCACACCACGAAACCCCGGCGCTCAACCTCGCCCGGCATCAAGTTACACCCATATGATGTTTATATAAATAATAATAACTTTCTCATCACAATAATAGACATACAACATACACAAATAACATAATACAAGCCTGGGTACTCATTTTCAAGTTAACCCAGCTATCCACGTAACCCCCAAATTACCCGTTAATCCTCGTGATTAACACAAATCCCGATTTAATTAATTTGGGCCGTTACACTACCTCATCCGTGTCCCCCCACACGGTCTTTCGCCTCCCTCGACTCAAACCTGGGTCCTGAAGGATAAGATTCCAGATTTCACGAGTCGAGTACCACTGAGCTGGGAGGACTTCCCAGGAGGTCACCCATCTTGGTACTACTCTCACTCAGGCACGCTTAACTGCGGAGTTCTGATGGGATCCGGTGCCATCATGTTGAACCAGCTCAGTGGTACTTGACTCGTGAAATTTGGAATCTTATCCCTCAGGACCCAGGTTTGAGTCGAGGGAGGCGAAAGACCGTGTGGGGGGGACACGATGGGGTAGGGCTTGGTACCACCACACTGTGACTAGCAATGCCAGTGAGGTGCGCCCCCATGGAGCCAGTGGTCCAGTGGTAGCCTGGGCGCTGGGCTGGGTCGTTACAAAAAAAGGCGCCTTTTATGTAACGACCCAGCCCAGCGCTCAGGTGCCTTTTTTTTTTTTTTGTAACGACCCAGCCCAGCGCTCAGGCTACCACTGGACCACTAGCTCCATGGGGGCGCACCCCACTAGCATCGCTAGTCACAGGTAGGGTGGTACCAAGCCCTACCCCATCCGTATCCCCCCACACGGTCTTTCGCCTCCCTCGACTCAAACTTGGGTCCTGAGGGATAAGATTCCAGATTTCACGAGTCGAATACCACTGAGCTGGGAGGACTTCCCAGGAGGTCACCCATCCTAGTACTACTCTCGCTCAGGCACACTTAACTGCGGAGTTCTGATGGGATCTGGTGCCTTCGTGCTGAACCAGCTCAGTGGTACTCGACTCGTGAAATCTGAAATCTTATCCCTCGGGACTCGGGTTTGAGTCGAGGAGGAGGCAAAAGGCCGTGTGGGGACACGGATGGGGTAGAGCTTGGTACCACCACACTGTGACTAGCGATGTCGGTGGGGTGCGCCACGGGAGCCGATGGTCTAGTGGTAGCTGGCGGCGTGGGTCGGGTCGTTACAAAAAAATGCGCCTTTTTTTGTAACGACCAAGCCCAGCGCCCAGGCTACCACTGGACCACTGGCTCCATGGGGGCGCACCCCACTAGCATCGCTAGTCACAGTCAGGGTGTACCAAGCCCTACCCCATCCGTGTCCCCCCACACGGTCTTTCGCCTCCCTCGACTCAAACCTGGGTCCTGAGGGATAAGATTCCAGATTTCACGAGTCGAGTACCACTGGGCTGGGTCGTTACATGCACCACTAGAGTCGATGAGTGACAAGGTCATAATTGGGATGACACACGTTAATGGCAACCATTTTATGAGGGTAAAGTGAACCACTTCATAAATTCTAAGTTGTACTTGTATACTTATTTCTTTTTCTTAAACGACCCATCTATATTTTTCAGTTTTTATTTAATGTGGATGCCCCTTTTCCTCCTTTGTATCCGGGGTGGCGAAGAAATTCACAAACGGAGGCGACGGGATGGGTTCAGAACTTAAATATTAAAGAGCCACCGCAATTTGTTAGTACTCAAGGCGGGACTCTAATTACCGTTGACTTGGACACACCTTGACCTCACTTCAAATTGAAGTCCATTTTTGAAATATTTTTTTTGTGTATATGGCATACTTTACTATCAATTTTTGAAATGAATGATATCATCATTGATGTATGACACACTTCTATAGTAACATGAGATTGAAGTTATTTTATACGGGCAAAAGTGGATGAAATATTATAATTTTTTGCGTTGAATCATACTATTTCTTATTTTAAATGAATTATTGATTTGAGTTTTCGTACTCTAACATTTATTTCTTCACGAATGATGTAATGCCTACTCATTTGATGATGTCTTTCCTCCTAAATAACTAATGGTCGATCGCAAAGTATCGAACATATCAACAACGTTCGGTAGAAGACAGCCGAACATCTAGAGAATGTATTGTCGTTACTAACCGAACATGTAATTGAATTTATGAAATGTAAGATACTAGGTTCGGGCACCCCTAACCGAACATCAACAATAAGTTTGGGCACTGGCAACCGAAACTTAGATAGGCATTCGGTCATGTTCAACCGACCCTCTGTATAGGTATTTTCAACTGTAAGGTTCGGTTATGCAGGCCTGAACCTTCTTTGTTTGTTCAGGCCTGCATAACCGAACCTTTTATGTATGTTCAGGCTTGTATAACCGAACACACGCGTTCATACATGTACAACACGTAATTTGCATTCGAGTCTCTATAATCGAACACGCACATCAAATATCAAAACAAATCCAAATAATAATAAAGGCAACAAAATATATCAAATTTGAACCAACAAAATATATACCAAGATTAGTGACTACCATCGACATGCATTACGGAATAATAACAACCAAAAGAAATTTAATGTATAAAGTCAATATAAATCCAACATTTGAAATTATAATCACGCACAAGTAGTCACTCATTTGTTTTGCTCCGTTTCTTCTTATGTTGCAGCTTGCCATGTTCCCTGCGCTTTGATGAACTGGACTCATTCGCATTGGTGTGAAATTGGGACTGCGTGGCATGGATATCATGCTCAGACTTCCTTGCTGGCTCGTTTCCACCTGATGTAGTGGTGGCGGATGTTTCCCGTTAAATGCATAAGCACATCGTCTGCCATCTTAAATGCAGATGCCATGTCAGCTTCACCTGGTGGCAATGATCTCTATTTCAACACTACGTCCACCGTTCGTCTTAGGAATTATACATAACACAAGGAAAAAAATCATCAAGTTAGATAAACCTATCCTAAGTTCATAACATAATACAAGACTCTAAAATTATAAAAAGAATGATCTATAAATACATCATCAAGTTAAATAAACAACTTACATCGAGCAAGTCATCTCCATCAAAGTTGCCGCCAACGTAATACTTAGGATTTTCAATAGTTGGGTGTGATATCTTGAGGAACCAAGGAATATATTCCGATGCAGCTTCACATGCATATGTTGCTCTATTTCCTCTTGATCTAGCTGACAATACATGATCTTGCCACCTCTCCCACATCTCCGGCTGGAAATTGTACTTGGCAATATAGCTCGCCGCGGACTTGCCTCTTTTCACTCGAGTGGGCTTGTAGGGAGGTAAAGGGATGCGTTGTATGTAGCCCATTTGTCGTAAAAACCTATCAGACTGACACGACTCAACAATACTCAAAAACTTGAGGGTCCCGATATAAAACGCAATCTCAGCATTATCATTGTCTATTCTAATATCTGAATAGGGGTCCCATGTCACCTATGCCAAATAGATCATAAATAATGAACTAACATCGCATATAATAACAACTTAATATATTCATAAACAACACAAATAGTACCATTAAACTACATGCATGTCGGCTCCACCTAATATCATTCTATATGTTTTAAATCGTATTCACGATAAAGGACGCATAACTCATAATAAATCTGTTAAACATAAGTCATATTCAACTCTAATAAAATAAAAATAACTCATAATATGATATAAAAAACCTGTGACATTCGTACCTCGACTGGATGAGCCCTGTCAAATGACTTTCGTAGCCTTTCAACATTGGTTGTATTAAGCCCTTGCTCTTTCTTTGGGACCCACCTAGATACACGCGGAAGGGTATCGAGATATTCTATGTTCATGTGTGCTAGGCGAAGGTTGAAATGCTCGTGTACCCATCCCTGCAAACAATAGAAAAAATAATAAGGCACTCAAAATAAAAGGATTCATGGATATTACAAAAAAAAAAAGAAACGAACCTCAAGTAAGGTGAGATACCCCGCAATCTGACAAGCATTGACTCGAGTGGAACATCCAAGTTGTCGATACAGGTATGTTAGTGCTGCAGCTCCCCACGCATAGGTACCTCATCCAAATTCTCCAACAGCTTAAAAAGTTGGACAGGCACCTTTGTCGATGTCTTGTCCACGAATAGAGTGCATCCTAGCATATACCATAGATACGCTCTAGCAGTGCACTCGACCCGAGGGTATGCTATGTCCTTCTCTTTGCCCTTCTTCGTCAGTTGTGGTGTCTCCCCCCATCTTGACTTCAACCAGCTTTTATTCACTTTCATGCCCCTGTGTGGACCAATCGCCATCTCTGCCTCTTTCTTAGACACATCAAGGCATCTCGACATCAACTCTATAGCCTCTAACTTTGATAGCGATTGAACTGCAACTGCCTTTCCTACCACAAGAATTTTTAACAGCATGCTCGCATCTTCTAGTGTGATCGACATTTCACCAAAAGGGAGGTGAAATGTGTTCATCTCTGGTTGCCAACACTCTACAAATGCAGAGATGAGGGTCTTGTGTCCTTGGTCATATGAGCACTTAGTAAGTGTGCTCAACCCAGACTGATGTATGATCCTCTTAAGGCTAGCAGTGTCTGGGTGACACGTCTGCAAATCTCACTCCGCCAATTGGACACCATGATTAATGCATCTAAGCAACGGACGTTGCTGCAAATTGAACAATAGAAGTTAATGAATAAAAAAAATCAATTCAATCAAGATTAATGACAATTTAGAAAACATTAAGATGAATTGCTCATTAAAAGTGATGTTGTTGAGGGATTGAAAAGAAAAAAAACATTCAGTTGCCCTCCGCACGAAGAAATTGTTGCATTTACATGTTCCATAACAACATGACTATCAAAGCACGACTATCAAAACAACTAAACATCTAAATCAAGTGACTCTTTACTGACGCAATAATTTGATCACTTACACCAATGTTGTTGTAACTAATCAAGTATAGATCATAAAGTCGTCAGTTTAAAGATAAAAATCTTTCAAGAGGGCCATTTCAATAAAAAAAACTTACAAAAAAAAACCACTAGAAGCCCAATTGGTATGGCAGCTGCCACATGGTTGTTGAAACTGCTTAATATTGTCTGGTCTGAGGGTCCACCCGGACAAGGTTTGGAAATGTCATATTCTGCTTCTTGCACCATTTTTCGGCTTGATCTTTTTGACTTCCCACGAGCCTTCCCATGTGACCTCACTTTCACCTCTTTTGAATCCTCTTGTTCTTCCTCTTCAACTTGATCTTCTCCCTCCTCTTCTCCCTCTTCATCTACCTCTTCTTGATCTTCATTTTCACCTTCATCTTCTCCATCCACTTCTTGTTCCTACGATTCATCTTGTTCTTCTTCAATGGAGTCGGAAGAAGAAGTTTCGACGGTAGTGACTTGACTTTTATGGAGATTTATCTCCCTTCCTACAGTAGCGGAAACATTTACTGGGGATGTCTCATCGTGTACCTTATCAACATCACTTGCATCCGTAACACGTGTTGATTCCTTGGACTTTCTATACGATGTCGTTTGAGGTCTCCTTCCATGACGGCCACCGCGCAATCCTACCGCGTTACCTGTCTCTTCCCGTGTCACAGGCTTCTTAGAACGAGCCATCCCTGTGTATGAAGAGACACCAACATCAAAATCTAACAAAAATTTTAAAAATTAGTGTTTTGGTTATAATTAACCGAACAAATACTATAGTTTCGGTGTCATGGAACCGAACCTATATGTTTTGTTTGGCCTCGCACAAACCGATATGAACACATTGTTTTGAGGCTCATCCACCAAACAAATTACTTAGGTTCGACACTGCGAGACCGAACCAGACAACATATAATGAAATCAACAATGAATCGATAACAAATTTCAAATTCTAACAATAAAATACCACTCGTACAACAATTGCATTGGTAAATATCTATTAAAACATCATATGAGAAGAAATTTGCACCTTGTAGTTGATCCGGGTCCTCCTCCAACACATGAACCGCCACCACCCCCTTTTCCCCTCCAAAGCACAAATCGCCACCACCCCCTTCCCTTCCGACGCACGAACCACAGCGACCATAGCAAGCAAGATGATGAATTCGTGGAACAATTCCGAGCCTAAATCGCACACAATAGGGTGAGATTTGGAAGATGAAGAAGTGGCTAGGTTGAATGGTGTGCCCTTCGAAATTGCATACAATGGGAGTGCCATCTAAATTGGAAAAGGGTATTTAGGGAATTAAAATATCACATTGGGGTGCCCAAATAAAATCATAGAGTGCCCTTAGTGTGTGGCTTGCCCTTACACTTTTGTGGGTTGCACATAGCGCTGTCCTTATTGAAATTTCAACAATAATAAAGTACAACATATCATACAATTAAAGTTCTAACTTCTAAATGTTAACAATTCAAAATCTCATTAAGAATTTTTGCTATGTGTATAATGAGTGTTTCGATAGAAATTATATAATATTATATTATATTTATATATAAATATCAGGTGTATAAAATCCTCATACGTACCCGTACCTGGATATCCTCGTGAGTATATTTTATCACTCATCCTCGTACTGGTATGAGATTTTGTACACATCCCTGCCCCCACACCCATATAAAATCCTCATACGTACCGTACCTGTTAGGGTAAATCACTGTCATCCATAAGTATTACCCTACCTATTTACATCCCTACCTAATCCCCATCATGAAATGCTCCACTTCTTAATTTGGTATTAGACGTGTATTCCCAGCAAAACTTGGGAGTACGATCTAGAGCAAATTTGGTTCCCTTTTCCTACAATAAAACTGGAATGTAACCGGCCAACGTGACCACATTAGGTGGGCTATATACCCGTAGGCTCATTGCCTTCGGATTTGCCCAATAGGCAAAATAGTGACATATTCAACCGAGGAAACAACATTTATCATCTATGCCAGTGAATCAGTGATGCCGCCAAAAGTTATTCATCGTCACTTTATTGCGGTCACATGAATTTGCAGTGTAGATAGGAAGTACAAACATAGTTGTCTTCATGATTCATTTTACAAAATAAATGAACGGAGTCAGTGATGTTGAAAGATGATATATCTAAGGCAATATGGAAAAAAGAAGCCAAAAATAACGAAAATGATTGGGCATAAAACATACAATCAGTACATTTTGTTATGCGAAAGGAAACTATCAGAGTAATTCACTCTCGACACCAACTTTGAACATCGACTTAGTCGTAAGCCGTGCAATACACGTCAAAGCATGGGCAAAATACATGACATTCGAGTGAGTCAGTGTTCAAAGTAGGTTGCGTGAGTTAGGTTAGGGAGTGGTAGTTTGTGTCCTTTTGATGTTTGCATCGAGATACGCACCCAAACATTAAAGTCTATCCCAAGTACTCGTAGCTGGGAAATTATGTTAGCCAATGAGTATCCATATACAAAATGAGAAGGTCCCAGCTGTTTGTGTGACCATGAGGACATTGAGGAGGACCATTTCCCTCAAAAGTAAGGACGCCTTCGATTTTCAAAATCCAAATATGGGCTCAAACTAAGAAATCAAAATCATAGGCGATGACTGCTAACATGAGCCTCCAGTGCGCGTCCTTAACCTTCACCACTCCCCCCACAACCTTCTCTCCATCCTCAACATTAACCAAACAACACCGCATTTTCAAAACCCACTTTCCATTCACATTCACACTCTCTACAACTACTTCTCCTCCCATCAGGCCTCCATGCCTGATCAGTTCCTCCGCCGCTGCCGCGAAGCTCCGCGCCGTCCCCGCCTCGCTACTCAACGACGCCGGGGCAGCGGCGCTGGTCACCGCCGGAGCCTACGGGTTCGTACGCACTTGCGATGAGCTCACCGACCGGAATCTTATCCAACAGGTACTTTCCATCCACTTCTCATCACAAAACTTGATTGATCATGATGGTGTGGTGGGTCCCATGAGTTTGGATAATTAGGAGTTTGTTTGCCTCACAATGTTGAATGGTTGAATATTGTCTGTTAAATTTCAAGCCTAGATTAGGAATGTGACGAGGAGTTGAGTCCCAAATCAAGGAATAACTAATAAAATAATGACAATTAAAAAGAAAGTAAAGACATCAAAGGAAAAAGAAGAGATAGAAATAAAAAAAAAGGAAAATGATAATCTAACACATAAAGTGGCCTTCCTAAGTGTGTGCTGAAAGTGTGTTAGATTATCATTTTTCAAAATAAAAGTTGTTTGGTTTCTTTTTTTGTTGTTCCCTTTTATTACAAAGCTTTAAATACTTGGCAAACCTTACGATATTAGGCCCAAATGAAATAACAAGTAAACAACTTAAAATAACTTGAAATAAAAGCGGGCATGAATTAGTGATCCTACATAACTTACTCCTTGGTCCAATAAGGTTTGTAACATTGATACGTATCGTTACCTACCCCTTTAAAAATCACCATATCTCCTCAAGGTGATTGGAATTCCAAATTTAGCTTCGATCCGTGTTTTGCACAGTCCACCAAGAAAAAGTCATCCAATTAAGCATGTAGAGAACACACAAGCAAGGTGCAGAGGAGTCGGCCACAAGAAATTGAATCTCTCCCCTTGAAAATACCATCCATCTTTTCAAGCATAGTCCCATCTTCTATAAAAGTTGTACTCATACTGGCCCAAACAAGAAAAAGAGTATTACTCCAACATGTGTTCATAATCACACATAGTGAGAGCACTTGAAATAAAAGGGGCAATGACTTGGGTTACCTTTCACAAGGCAAAAGAGCTTGGGCCACAGGAATGCCAAGATCACAGAACAGAATAGTAAGTGTAACCTAAAAATTTACGTAGAGTTCTAATCATGAGTTCAACCTAGTTGATTAGGTGAGAGTGTGGTGCCATGCTGTGGCTTGTTAACATTATTGACTAGTCATAATATGGGGGAAAAGAGATTGTTCTCAAGTTTTTTAGGGACGAAGTGTTTTTCCCCTACTACACTGGTAGAAATTTTTTTCGACTTTATTTTAGGGAAACACAACGTTTCTTGCCATGTGCATAATGTTCGTACAAATTCGACTATAATAAAATAAAGTCTCATTCCTATAAAAAAAAAAATTTACATAGAGTTCTTCCCACAAGAATGACACTAAGAACAAGCCATCTGTCTTCAATGGAGCGTCTTGACCAAGATATCGGACCAATAAGATAGTGCACGATGTGAGAGTCATCTTGAGCAAATCATCGAACGCTATGTGCACAACATCATATACAGTTCTTCCTACTGCCACCACAACATTCCAGAAAGAATTACATTCGTACAGTTAATTTAATTTTAAATCCGTAAAGTACAGTAAGTTTTCTTTTTATTGTTAAAATAATATATTCTGTCTTTTGTAAAGGCGATATTAGACAAGGAAACAATGAATCACGTGAGTTTGTGCAAATCACACAAATAACGCCTTTTGAAAATGCGTTATTTGTGTGACATGACAACTCCATGTCACGTAGGACTCACACGAATAACGCCTTTTCTAAAGGCACTATTCGTGTGACATGGATCGAATTCTCAACACGAATAGCACATTCATAAAGGCATTATTCGTGTGATGCGGGTGATGTGAATGCCACATAAATCACGGATAACGTCTTTTCTAAAGGCGCTATTCATGTGACATGGACGAATACTCAACACAAATAGCGCCACGTGGAACACACCCAATATGTATTTTAGTGTGATTTGGATTGATGTATGTGTAACATTTTTAATT
This sequence comes from Stephania japonica, assembly GCA_039657345.1. Lineage (NCBI taxonomy): Eukaryota > Viridiplantae > Streptophyta > Magnoliopsida > Ranunculales > Menispermaceae > Stephania > Stephania japonica. Next base: position 41,261,467 of record CM077560.1, on the reverse strand, counting down.
TAGGCGGGCGAGGGTATGGGTGGGATACAAGTTGTATGAATGACACCTTTTCAAAAGGAGTCATTCATACATTTCATATTTTGTTCAAATGATCCAATTGCCACATCACACTCACCTGCCACGTCACTCAACAATGACGCCTTTTGAAAATGCACCATACATTACTTTTGTAATTTTAAAGAAATTAACCCTATAATGAATTTTAAAAAAAGGGCATTACTTTTTTAATAAGCCCCAACATTCCATGACACCCAAATAGTATGGACAATCATCAGGGGAAAGCATCTCTTCAAGCAAAAGGTGAGAGTCAGTGGTGGATGGAACCAGGGCCGGCCCTGTCACTTTGGAGGCCTGGGGCGAACCTTAAAAATGGGGCCTTCTATATAAAAATAAATATATTTAAAAAAAATAAATTAAAGATTAAGTGAGTTATATATGAATAGCATGCAATGAACTTAAAATCAACAATTTTGAAATTAGCCTTTTCCCTCCTCTCTTCAGACTTGGGACCGACAATGAAAAGTAAAACACTTATCACTGGTAGAGTTAAAAAAGGGTTTTGTAACAAGTCAAAATTAGTTAAAAGTATCATAACCTTTCACAACTTTTTTTTATTGTATTCTAACTTTTTAGAATTCCTTATTGTATCATAACTTTTCTATATTAATTGATTTGTATCCTTTTCACTCTTAAACTATAAATTTGATGATGTATGTCACTTAAACGTTGTGAAAGATAATGATATTTTTAACCAATTTAGTCTAGTCGCATAAAGTGACAAAAATGAAAAAATAATGTATAAATAAAAATGATGCTTATACTGAGATAAAAAAAGATGTGCTAAAAAAAAAAAGCACTAGCATCAAAAATAAAATCGAACAAGTTCAAGACTAATTACTCTTTATTGTAAAGATTTGGCTAACTCATCTTGTTTCCTTTTTTTTCTTAAGTTTATCAAAACCGAAAGCATATTTTCTATGCATCACGTATCTTACACTAATAAAAAAATTTCTAAGCGCTAAGAAATCTAACCTTAAAAAAAATTGATCTAAAAGACTTGAAGGTCTATTGATGAGTACTTCACCGCCACCAAAAATCAATTATTTTTAGGTATAAACAAGTAACAATAAGAACTGTAATTATACTAAAAAAAAGTAATAGTAGTAACTTAAAGTATACTAAAAGAGTTTGTAACCCAAAAAGAAGAAATATACCAAAGAGTGAGAGATGATGCTGCAGAGGAGTGCTCAATTGAAGCTCATTGAACAACTAATGACGTGAGACTGTGAGAGATGTTACTGAAAGATATTCTATAGGACTCTTTAAACTTTGTCCTCAGTTTGAGGATGATGAGGATTGAGGAGAGATCTTGTGTGAGAGATGTTTTTTTTCAAGTTTGCTGTAAAGAGAGATCTAGCATAAATGTGAGACTTGAGAGATCTAGCGAAGAAGAAGAAAAGACTTTTTGCTTGATTTGACGGGGAAGAGAGAATAGCTGAATAGGTTACGTGTCGAATGGAAGGGGAGTTGAGAAGTCGTAGAGTTGCCGAAGTCGTAGATTTTTTTTTTGGAAGTTTCAACGTATTGTACCTTTAATAATCTATAATTAAATAAATAAAAATATGAAATTACAAAAATACCCCTACTTTAGTGCCAAAATGGGGCCTTACTCACTTTGGGGGCCTGGGGCGGTTGCCCACCAGGCCCCCATGCAAAACCGGCCCTGCTTGGAATTCACTATCAAAGCAACCAACTCGACTCGAAGCTCAGCTTCAAGTTATGTTGATTGCGTGGGAGTTAAAGATCGAGAATGAAAGGGAGCATAGTAAATAATGAAAGCACCACTGACAACAAGGAGTTGAGTTCTTAAATCAAGGAAGACCACAAGAACGGGAAAAAATAAAGACAATTAAAAGGAAAGTAAAGACATCAAAAAGGAAGAAGAAGAGATATAGATAAAATAAAAGTTGTTTGGTTTTTTTCTTGTTGTCGCCTTTGATTATAAAGTTTTAAATACTTGGTAAACCCTACAACATTGGACCCAAATGAAATAACAACTACTTAAAACAACTTGAAATAAAAGCGGGCCTATATTAGTGATCCTACACAACCTACTCCTTGCTCCAATAAGGTTTGTAACATTGATACGTATCATCAGAATGTTGTGGTGGGATGGCAATGTCCCTCCCTTAATTACAAGATGTCTCAAGTTCGAGTTATGAGAATGGGAAAACTCTTAAACTATTGACTAGAGGCACTGCCCTTGTGGTCTTAAGCTTTTGAGTCCAGGATTAATCGGGGCTTTGCCTCGGATATCCCGACAACGATTAAAACAAAAAAGAGGAACGTTTTGTTATGTGAGCACCATTGAACCAATTGTATGATTCAACAATCACACATACATAGACAACATGAGAAATAGAGAAATGGATTCATATATAATTTGACTCTCAAATCTTCATTTTGAGCACACTTTCTCTAGTTATAAGCTTCTATGTGCCTAGCTTTCGGGAAAGGCACAATGTAATTGTCTTTTAGACAAGTCTATTGCCCAAATTCTTACCAATTTCCGTTCATATTTATGGAAGATTAAATACTATAATTAATTTCTAGAATTGACCAAATATCGTGTATTAAGATTTTAGTTGCTTTAATGAACAAAAACACTATGATCTTCATGTGTATGAAGGTACACCACTTGAGCTCTTCATGTGTATCAAGGTACACCACATAGGCAGTGCGCAAGTGCGGCGCCCCCAAGTGAGTCACTGTTGCACAACTCTTTAGTGAATGGTTTAGGCATATGTTAATGATATTAACTTATTGGCGTTGTAAAATGTCAAATAAATTTATGGTGGAGATGATTTTAATGGTACTTTGCAGAAACTAGAATGTGAGTTATTTTGATTGACCAAATTGTACAATTGAATTATGTGATAGATATAAGGTATAGAAAGGAAAGAGCTAGCTAGGCTGCCTAACGATTTTCCAAGAGTTAGCAACCCTATAAGAATAATGCTGAATGCAGGGAAAAAATGAAAATTGTGTTAATGGTGTTGATTGTCCCACATTATAGAAGTTTAATCTGATCACCTTGTTATCCAAGTTAGTATTGTATGTTTCTTGCATATCAATACCTTTCAGATGATTTCCTTGATCACTAATAACTCTCAAACTTTCCCTATTTGAATAGAGTTTAAGCAGAAAAGTGGTGCACATTTTGTCTGGCTTGCTGTTCATGTTTTCTTGGCCAATTTTCAGGTATTCTTCTTTCCCGTTATTTTTTTACAAAATCTGTCACATACTATTACTAATGACCTATCTTCTGATTCAATTCACTCTGTCTATTTCCAATTTCAATCCTAGAATAGCAACTCAATGGAGGCTCGGTATTTTGCGGCATTGGTTCCTTTCTTGAATTGCTTGAGGCTAATTATCTATGGACTGCAATTAATCGAGGACAAAGGGTTGGTGAAATCTGTCTCGCGTGAGGGAAATCCAAGGTGATCCCTCTCGCATAGTTCCTTCTACTTTCCTTCTGATTTTAAATGCATGTATGTAAATGTAAATGTAAATGCAAATCGGATACCCTCTCTACTACACATTGAAATTTGCAGGGAATTGCTTAGAGGCCCTCTCTATTACGTTTTGATATTGATTCTTTGTTCGATCCTTTTCTGGCGTGAATCTCCAATCGGAATGATCTCGTTGGCAATGATGTGTGGAGGGGACGGTAGCGCTTCTCCTTTGTATAAACCAATTGCTCTTTAGACTCTCATTTAATTCTTCCCTCTTCATCTAGTTTTTATGTTTTACAGGATTTGCTGATATCATGGGAAGGAGGTTTGGATCAATAAAGATACCTTACAATCAACAAAAGAGTTTGGTTGGAAGCCTCTCCATGTTTCTGTTTGGATTCCTCATTTCCATTGGGTAACTTTGAATCAATGATTTTAACTATTCGAAAAGGTTATTTGCAGTAATCAGGATCTGTAGCTAGATCACTTGTTCACTTAAGTTTCTTTGTTCTATAGGATGCTCTACTACTTTTCGGCACTAGGGTACTTTTATTTGGACTGGGCACTGACAGTGGAAAGGGTAGCTTTGGTGTCTTTGGTGGCAACACTGGTGGAGTCCCTTCCAATTACAGACATTGTTGATGATAATATTTCTGTTCCCTTATCGAGCATGGTGATGGCATTCATGTTTTTTGGTGGCAAGACCCCACATTAGCTTCCTTGAACCATTATTTCTTTTAATTATCTCAGGACTTGTACAAAAATCACTACTTAGGTGTTCATTATTGTTGCGTTATCATGCTTAAGTCCTTTGTTCTGTATATTGCCATATCCCCGTTCAATGTTTATAAATCTATTAGTTTCGAGTTTCATATTTATTTCTGCAGTATATGAGAAGTTAAAATTTGATAACTTTCTTGTAAACCTAGCTAGCTGAGCACTTGATTGAAAAGTTTTTGTTGGACATTTTCAAAAGAAGTGTTTAGTCCCACATTGGTTAGAAACTTCAAGTTTAAGAGTATATATATACTCTTGCACTATACTGCATGTAAAAGAAAAACTATAAGAGCTATTTAAAATGAACCACATGCACGCATGGCGCGAGTGCATTTTCAAATTACTAAGTGGGTAGTTGTTATCGTGGGGCACTCGTCCAATGCTGACTGAGTGGATGCCAGAATTGCTCTTGTTTCATCTGCAAAGTAAAAGTTGTTTTTGCTTGACTTCATCGTATCCTCTTTGCTGACTCTTGCAGTATAGAGAGCAAAATTTCCTTTAGGAAAGTGGCAGCGTTACAAGTCGTTGCAAATTTCTTTGGTCTAACAGTTTTTTGGTATGTGAAGGAGAATGGTGGGTGGAATCTTTTATTTATTTATGTTGTGGTCCTTTTGGTATGTATAATTCCTTTCTCTGCTTAAGAAGATAAAAAGTGAGATGTTCATAAAAAAAATTGTGACTTTTTATTGTTCTCGATTTAAGCTTCAATTATTTTTTGTTATATATCATCATTGGTTTACACTCTGTCAGCTTGGCACCTACATTTCAATTCTTCATACTCTCCAACTATAAGTAAAGCAATTGAATAGATGATGAAAATTTTGATGAGAGTTTCTCTTTGAAAAGAGCACAATCAGATGAATGTTGTAAGTTCTCAAGAAGTTTATTTCTTCAATGTTGGCTCCATTTCCATTGGTTAAAATTGCCCTTGGGGCATTGGTCAAATGATAAGTTCATTCTCTAACACACTGACCAAGGCAAATATGTTGAGTTCAAAATCTGCCCTCTTTTCTTTTGATTTCTTTCTTGGATTCCTTGGTGGGGGAAACTAAGGACCCCCAAGGAATTAATCGGGTCCATCATCATTCCAGTGTCAGCGGCAGTGACTCGAATATCCTTGGCTAGGGCTGGGCACGAAACTCGTGTACTTGACTCGGGTCGGGTCACCCGAATCGGGTGGCGGGTGGTGGGTCGGGTGGGATGAGTGGAGGAAACGAGTCAGGTCATCAAAACTCGACCCATCGGGTGTCGGGTCGGGTTCGGGTGTGATCATATTAGTGTCGGGTTAAGTCGGGTTCGAGTGTCATCATGGCTTTTATAGGGTTTTTGTAGTTTTTGAAACTATGGATGGTAGTTGATACAAACTCGAGATGAGTCGGGTCAGGTCGGATTCGGGTATCTTGTGTGGCGGGGCGGATCGGGTTCGGGTATTTTGTCTAACGGGTCGGGTGACGGATTATTTTTATACAGACCCGAGATGAGTCAGGTCGTCGCGTATCGGGTCGGGTTGACCCAAAGCCGACCCGTGCCCAGCCCTATCCTCGGCTTATCAAAAAAAAAGTCGATCCATGATGACTTTTCTATAAGGCAGATTTGTCATTTGACCAATTTCGACTAAATATGTACAATAAGCTCAATTCAATCTGATTTGCGTAGTTTTGTAATCTTAATAACTTGTCGGAGGTTTTGGGTTGTCTTTCCAAGTTCAAAGTTTTGTTTTCTTTCTTCCGTTATTGAAAATTGTGTTTTTTTATTATGATTCTAGTTGTCTTGTGTACTGTTATTGTCTAGATGTTTATTAAAGAAGGTAAAACATACTTTTTGGTCATTGAACTTTAAGTCTTTTATGTTTTTTGTCCCTGAACTTTTATTAGTCTACATTTGGTCCCGTAATTTTCATTGTTGTACATTTGGTCCCTGAACTTTTGAGATTTTATGTTTTTAGTCCCTAGATTTTGAGTTTTTTTTATGTTTTTGAGGTAGATTAATTTTTTTTCAACTTTTGTTGGTCGATGTGATTCGCCTAATTTAGTAATATAAACTACTTTACTTTTCTTGACTAGTCACACAACACTTTTGGTACTCACGTTGGCAAAATTTAACATTTCAAATGATGAAGGACTAAATGTAGACCTTTGTGAAAGTTCAAGGACCAAATGTGTAGTAATAAAAGTTCAGAGACCAAAAAAATACACACACGCACACACAAAGTTCAAGGATCAAATGATGGGTTTTGCTATTAAAGAACAATCACTTATTGTCATATTGATCCAATATTATAAGCGTAGTCTTTAAAAAAAAAGTATTAAGACCCTAACCACTTTTAAATGGTATGATCCAATATTAAAAAAACAATTATTGTGTTGGGGTGTGACATACTCATTGTCATTGTAGCACTCCTCGTGCTTTTAAATAGAATCGGCAACAAAGATAGAAGTGAAACATAATGCATTGTTTGGTTAGAGATTTTAAAATAAAGTACCAAACAACAAGGCTTCAGTCCCAAATTAACATAATACATTGTTTGGTTAGAGATTCTAAAATAAAATACCAAACACAAGGCTTGGCTCAGTCCCAAATTAGTTGGAGTCAGATGTATGGATCAAACTCTTCCACTACACTCGATTCATTGTCCTCGATAGCATGCTTTAAAAATCCTTTATAATCGTCGTATCTCGAGTTACCATAGATTGACAACTACATTGTCGAATTTCTTCAATTTCTAGTTTAAATTATATCGAGTTTTTTAAGTGAAACATTTCTAAAATATCAAACTAGTTTCAAACGAAAAATGTAAAAAAAAAACTTAAAACAAGGCTAGCTACTCAATGAAGACATGCAGTTAAATACGTAATTTGCCATTTGGACTGGTGGGTTCAACTAGAAAGGACACGGGGTTAATCTGGATGATAAAATATTCTCCCAGAGAGGGATTGAACTAATTTGGACTGGTGGGTGGTGCGCTGGGCAGGACCAGTGCCTTCTCCTTGTCTAGTAGGACTGAAACTCACTATCTCTACCTCCATAAATCTCTCCCTACTTCCCATTCTCTTACATATTTGTATAATTGTATGTATACAACATTGAGTCTTCACTCTTCAGTGTTGGAGTTCTAAAAGAGCTGAAACTGTTCTATCCACACACAATAAGTCAGTATGGGAACCAAAGGCTTCCTTATGTACTTGACAATCTCTGGTTCTTTTCTGGTCATTCTCTGCACTTTCTTCCTCAACACCACTAACATGCCTTCTCTTGCTTCGTCTCCGAGCCCAAACAACTTATCCAGCATTCCAGTCCATCTCAACAAGCAATTGAGCAGCAGCCGAAGAGTTTGGCCTGTGAGTGATCGATCACCACTGTACATTAGTTCCAATGTATCAAATATTTCGCCGTTTCGATTGTAACGAATGAACTTTCAAGTTTCAACTATTAGGCACTGTGATAATAACATTTGTTTGATCTGACTTATGACACAACCATGCAGAAACTGAAATTTGGCTGGAGAAGTGTGTTGGCAACGTTTATTTGCTTCCTGGGCTCGGCATTTGGGACAGTTGGCGGAGTTGGTGGCGGCGGCATCTTTGTTCCTATGCTTAATCTCATTGTTGGCTTTGACACCAAGTCCTCTGCTGCTCTCTCTAAATGTATGCATAAACTCCTTAGAATAGGCCAATATGAATCATTTCTAATGTAATTGATCTTACTGACGATCAGATTACACATTCTCAATTCATCGTCGCAGGTATAATAATGGGTGCCTCTGCATCCTCAGTTTGGTACAACCTAAGGGTGCCTCATCCATCAAAGGAGGTGCCCATCATTGACTACGATCTCGCCTTGTTCTTCCAGCCTGTGCTCTTGCTAGGGATCACCATCGGTGTCACTCTCAGCATTGCTTTTCCCTTCTGGCTCATCACCATCCTCATTGTCATTCTCTTCTTAGGTTGATTTCAATTTATATCAGAAAGCTCAATCAATATCTAGAGTTCTCTTAGAAAAAAACCTGATCACGAGTCATGACTTTCTTGGAATGATACTGATTGAGTATTAGAATATATACACTTGATCTCAATCAGGGACGTCTTCGAGGTCATTCTACAAGGGAATTGAGATGTGGAAGCAAGAGACAATCTTGAAGGTGTATACCAGTACCAAAATAAAACATTTTCAAATTCAGATTACTCAATAGTCATTGAGTTCTAATTTTCTCTCCATTTATCGATGCAGAAAGAGCTACAGAATCAACAAGATGAAAGCAATGGTCATGGAAAAAAAATATAATCTATATAACAAACTTATTTTCTTTTTCTTTTTTTTTTCTTTCTCAACAGTAAAATTTATTCAACTCAAAGTGCTTATTTTTTTGCAGTGTCTCCTAACACAGATTACCACGTCCTTAGTTCGCAAGAAGAGAAATCCACATTGGTTAGTAATTTTTTGAATTGTATCGTCTTTTGCATTTTCTGATGGACCCCTTTGGTGCTCATACCACACCTAGGAATTATTATCATTCAAAATGTGCAGGACACAATGAAGTTCAATCTAAGATGGAAAAGAGTTATCATACTGTTATCTGTCTGGGCTGCTTTTCTACTTCTCCAGATCATCAAGGCAAGTTGGGACCTTAACAGCCCTATAGTTTAATTTCGATTATTACATTTTGAATGACCGTCCAAAATTTCTCTTATTTTCTCAACTTGGGCCCCTTTTTTTGACAGAACAAGGCAGTAAGCTGTGGTATATTGTACTGGGTAGTCAATGCCTTGCAGGTAGGGATAATCTTCTTGATGAGAATTCTTCATTGTTATCTCCATTTTCGGTCTCAGATGTCTAATTTTTTTTCCAGATTCCAATCGCAATTCTAGTGTTTGGATGTGAAGCAGTGAGACTATGGAGGGAAAGCAAGAAAAGAAAAATGAGCGGGAACAGCGAATCAGTTTGTGAAGCTACCATTGAGTGGACACCTCTCCATATTGCTACTTGTGCCCTCTGCGGTATCGTGGGAGGTATTGTTGGTGGCCTACTTGGTTCTGGAGGTGGCTTCGTACTGGGTCCTCTCCTGCTTGAGCTCGGAGTCATTCCTCAGGTCAGATCAGTAATTGACCATTAAATTCTTAGCAAGGTCACTGCAATATAGAGACAAGATAGGTTAAACATAAATTCTGCAAGTAAAACTCAGCTAGCATCTCTCAAGGCTTTATAATTCAATGAATAATCTACTCAATAGTACTCATCTCCAGGCCTTATTCAATAAAACAAGTTGCAAGCAACGGCAAAGCCTCAATCTCAAATTATTTGGGGTAGGCTACATGATCAAACATTTCAACTCAACTCAACTCGATGAAACTAATTACAAACATATAATCAAATTGTTGCATGTTGAAAGGGCAGCCCAAGCACATTTAGATAATATGCTTCAATGATTCAATCACAGATCAAATTACGTATCATTAAAATATTATCTGACAGAATAAATAACTTTGAAAGACATCAAACCAGTAGTCTTCCCCTAGACACTGATGAGCAAACAATGGGTGTTTCAAATCTTAGGTGGCTAGCGCAACAGCAACTTTTGTGATGATGTTCTCGTCGTCCCTATCAGTCGTGGAGTTCTACCTCCTAAAGAGGTTCCCCATTCCCTATGGTAGGTTCCAAAACATTTTTCTTTCATTATTGTCCTCCAAAGTATTTGTTATTTCACCTAAAAAGCCATGATGCAAACCATATCATTCCATGAATGGAGAAGAACAATTGATCAGATGAAAATTAAAGGACACCACTTCTTTCTCCTTGCAGCATTATATCTAATATCAGTATCAGTAATTGCTGGATTCTGGGGCCAATTCTTTGTAAGGAAGATAGTCAAATTCTTCGAGAGAGCTTCCATCATTGTTTTCATTCTATCAGCGGTTATCTTTGCAAGCGCCTTAACAATGGGTATTTCTTTAAATTCATTATTTTTTTTCACCATGGATAATGGCATGATAGACGCTAAATGTAGCATTCTTCTATTGGCTTCTGAAACTCATCTCCAGGTGTTGCCGGTGCCAAGAAGAGCCTCAACATGATAGAGAAACATGACTACATGGGTTTCCTAAGCATTTGCGATAGAAATTAACATGAAAAATGAAAAACAAGGAGAGCTGAACACAATTCAATAGAGGCATGCATACGCAGAATGCGCAGCAGCACGATTCATTTGTTAGGAAAGTGACTACTGTGCTTTTGAGGATGGAGCGGAGGGAGTTAATTGGCGCCGCAAAATCTCATGGAGGTCGATTTCCCATTACTTTTTTTTTCTTGCATTCATCCACTGTTACCTTGTTCATGTTAATCTTTCCTCAGAAATCAACAAACAAACAAGTCAATACCTCATTGACAGACAACAATTGTTCTATTCCTATAAATCAATAATAAGTGCATTTTGCTAGCTGCTTTTGAAGGTTTGTATAATAGGTTGGTACTTTCATCAGGTGGACACTAAAGATGATTGGAATTTCTTCACTTGTCATCAGAAAATTGAGCTTTTACATTCAAACTGAATTCACTAATCAAACAAATCATCACATTCAAATTGCATTCACAAGCAAACAGAAACTAGAGAGCTGCGAAAACAGTGATTTAAAGTTTAGAGAAACACTAACGGATTTGTGAACGTCCCAAGCAAGCCAAACAGTTGAGAAATCGGGCACCGAAGAACCTGATGTCGACTGAATCCACATTTGATCAATTAGTCTCCAGCTGTGCAAAGCCGCGCCAGAACAAAAGAGAAATAGAGAAGAGTAGAAAAACACAATGTCCTCTCTCACACTGCGACGTCTAGAGGAACTGTGTCCATTCATTTCTCTCACGTGCTTAATGAGATTAAAAGTGCAACCACCTAAGGCCTGAGTGGTAAAAAATTCGATTCTTCTAGGTAAGGTCTCAAATTTGAGTCTAGTGAATGAAAAAATTGGGTCGGAAAACCCACTTTATATGAAACCAAAGAAAAGAGATTGAAAGGGAGATATTCTAATTGATTATCACTTTGAAAAATGATAATCTAACACACTTCGGATGCATACTTAGGGCGCGCACTTTGTCTTTTAACTTATTTATGATATTTTATTAGATGTGAGGCCACGCCTAAGGAAATAAAAAAAAAAAAATTATAAATAAACTAAAAGACAAAAAGTGTGCCTCAAATGTTCGTCTAGTGTTAAATTATCATTTTCCTACCACTTTTAATCATTTACTCTGCCAACTTGGCACCTACACCTACACCTAAACTTCGATTGTTGCTGCTAACTCAACTTCAACTATCAGTAAACCATTTGGATGGGTGGGAGCTTTCTCTCCATATGTGAACGGTTAACTCAGGCCCTCAAAACTGCCTTTATGTCCTAAAGTGAACGGTTAACTCAGGCCCTCAACTCTTCTTGCTGTAGTGTACTCGACGACTACGCCGAGGATCGGAGTTCGAACACATCTCCGAATTCAAAAACCGATTTTTCTGCTGCCTCGGAACAACACCATCTTCTCCACAGATCTTAGGCTGCTCCTATTATGACAGTTCTATGTAAAACAAAGAAGAAAAATAACAATAATTGAGCAAACTTGAATGAAATATACTTAGAGAACTACTAGAGTTGCATTTCTTGAGACATTTCATCCTTGGTGGAAAGAATGTCATCAATATAATGCACACATTGAACTAATATATATAGTTTATGCCGTGGTCAGTTGATTGTATTGACATATATTTAGTCGAAAATGAGTCAAATAACATATCTGGCCTACTGTTTATAGAAAAGTCATCATGTGGTTGGCTAACTTGGCTTTTCGCAGGCCGAAGGGCCAAAAATGCCCAGTTTAAACATTCCACACTAAATCAAATAAAAAAATAGTTTACTTATAATTACACTTCTAAATAAGATTAGATAATGCTTATAAGATTGATCCGAAATTCGCTTTAGCGTATCCTACGTGGAAACATTCAATTTCATAAAAATGACAAAAGTATTACGTCAGTTGTCAATCTATTGCAACCATCCTCCTTTATTAAGATTTGAAACCCATCTTCATTTATCTGGATTCTAGATTGGCTTAGTATAAGTGAAGCTAGGTGTTTTACCGGAGTTGATATGAGGGTAGCTAGACAATGATCTGAAACATGTGAACACATGCAGTTAGTGCATAATTTGGCATTTGGACTGGTCGAGTGAATGCTGGATAGGCACGAGGTTAATGTGGATAACAGGTCACTGACATGACAGTGAGGGTGTTAACTAAAACCCAGAGACTGGTTGGATACTATGCCGGACGGGGGCCAGTTATTAATTAATTTGGTTGAAAACATTGTCATATGAAACCCAAGTCTCTTAAATCTCTCTCTAGGCTCCATTCTCTAAAAAGAGCTGGAACTGTTTTTTTCACCTACACATAACAAGCCAGTATGGGAACCAGAGGCTTCCTTTTGTATTTGATAATCTCTGGCTTCTCTCTGGCCATTCTATGCACTTTCTTCCTCAACACCATTAACACGCTGCCGCCTTCTCTTGCTTCGACTCTGAACCGAAACAACTTATCCAGTATTCTTCCCCACGTCAACAAGCACTCAAGCAGCAACCAAAAAGTTTGGCCTGTAAGTAATCACCACTGAACATTAGATCCAATATACTAAATATCCAGACATTTTACCAAAAAAAAACATATCTAGACATTTCGATCTTAGAGAATGCGCGTGCTAACTAGTAGGCATAGTGATCCAACGTTTGTTAGATCAGACTAATGACACAACCCTGCAGAAACTAGAATTTGGTTGGAGAAGTGTGTTGGCGACGTTGATTTGCTTTCTGGGCTCTGCGTTAGGGACAATTGGCGGTGTTGGTGGCGGTGGGATCTTTGTTCCTATGCTCAATCTCATTGTTGGCTTTGACACAAAGTCCTCTGCAGCTATTTCTAAATGTATGCATACATATAATCTAATTGATCTTATAGATGATCTGATCGAAGGAAGTTCATAAACATTTTCAATTCATCGTCGCAGGTATAATAATGGGTGCCTCTGCATCCTCAGTTTGGTACAGCCTAAGGGTGCCTCATCCATCAAAGGAGGCGCCCATAATTGACTACGATCTTTCCTTGTTCTTTCAGCCCGTGCTCTTGCTAGGGATAACCATTGGTGTCACTCTCAGCGTTGCTTTTCCCTTCTGGCTCATCACCATCCTCATTGTCACTCTCTTCTTAGGTTTGGTTTAAATTTATATAAGCTCAATCAATCTCTAGAGTTCGTTTACACAAATCCTGATCATGACTTCATTGCAATTATACTGTTTGAGTATTAGAATATACTTGATTTTAATCAGGGACGTCGTCGAGGTCATTCTACAAGGGAATTGAGATGTGGAAGCAAGAGACAATCTTGAAGGTACGTTAGTACTAAAACATGTTCAAATTCAGATTAATCAACATCCATTGAGTGTTAATTTTCCCTCTTTTTCTTGATGCAGAATGAGCTAAAGAAACAAGATAAAAGAAGCAATGGTCATTGAAAACATTATAATCTATGTAACAAAGTTATTACATTTTTCTCTACAATAAAACCTCTACTCAAAGTGCTTATTTTGTTTTGCAGGGTCTCCTGAAACAGATTACCACGTCCTTCATTCGCAAGAAGAGAAATCCGCATCGGTTAGTTGACTTACTGAATTGTCTTTTATGTGTTTTCAGATGAACCCTTCACTGATCACACAACACCTTGGAGTATTAAGCCCATTTTTCCCTACTTTTCTTCAAAACGTGCAGGAGATAATGAAGTTCAATCTAAGATGGAAAAAATTTATCATACTGGTATCTGTCTGGGTTGCTTTTATACTACTCCAGATCATCAAGGCAAGTGGGGACCTTAACAGTCCGATCGTTTAATTTCAATTCCTCTTTATACAACTATCCAAAATTATTCTTATTTTCTCAACTTGAGCCCTTTTTTTTGACAGAGTAAGACAGTAAATTGTAGTATATTGTTCTGGGTGGTCGATGCCTTGCAGGTAGGTATAATCTTCTCAATGAGAATTCTCATTGCCATCTTTGTTCTCAGTCTCAAGTATTTAGTTTGTTTTTCAGATTCCAATTGCAATTCTAGTATTTGGATATGAAGCGGTGAGATTATGGAGGGAAAACAAGAAAAGAAAAATGAATGGGAACAGCGAGTCAGTTTGTGAAGCTACCATTGATTGGACGTCTCTAAATATCGCCTTTTGTGCCTTCTGTGGTATCATGGGAGGTATTGTAGGCGGCCTACTTGGTTCTGGTAGTGGATTCGTCCAGGGTCCTCTCCTGCTTGAGCTCGGAGTCATTCCTCAGGTCAGATTCATAATTGACCTCTTACTTCTTAGTAAGGTCACTGCAACATAGAGACATGATACATTAAACATAATTTCTGCAAATAAAACAACATTTGTGTTCACCAATTGCCTGATGATACACTTTTGAATTGATCTGGTAAACAATACAATGAACAAAAGTAAACAACTAAGAACCGTATTAGGAAATGGATTCATCATTTAGAAACTAATGGTTAATATGGGAACATTTTCATGTGTAAGCTGGGCTATGGATTCATCATTTAGAAACTAATGGTTAATATGGGAACATTTCCATGTGTAAGCTGGGCTTGCGAAAAGAAAGTAGTACTTCAAGACGGGACTCGGACGAATTATAATCAGTACCATTTACCATCCATTGGACTCCAAAGGCCTAATTCAGGGAATTAATAATCCATTCAGTGCTATCTCAAGGCCTAATTCAGGGAAGCAAGTTGCAAACAACAACAAAAACAAAGCCTCAATCCTAAATTACTTGGGGTCAACTGCATGGATCAAGCACTTCCACTCGGCTCAATGAAACTACTTGCAAACATGTAATCAGATGCTTATTGAAAGGGCAGCCCAAGCGCATATAGATAATATGCTTCAGTGATTTAATCACAGGACATCATATTGTGTAACATTAAAAATTTAAAACAATTTCTGACAGGATAATAAACTTGAAAAGACTATAATACCAGTATTCCTCCCCTAGACACTGATGAGAAAGCAATTGTTGTTTTAAATCTCAGGTGGCGAGTGCAACAGCAACCTTTGTGATGTTCTTCTCATCGTCCCTATCAGTTGTGGAGTTCTACCTCCTGAAGAGATTCCCCATACCCTATAGTAGGTTCTACGGCATTTTTCTTTCATCATTGTCTTTCATAGCATATGTCATTACACCTAGAAATCCATTATGCAAATATAAATATCATTTAATGAATGGAAAAGAACAATTGATCTGATGAAGATTAAAGGACATCACTTCTCACTTTTTGCAGCTTCATATCTAATATTAGTGTCAGTAATTGCTGGATTCTTGGGCCAGTTATTTGTAACAAAGTTGGTCAAATTCTTCGGGAGAGCTTCAATCATTGTTTTAATTCTATCAGCAGTTATTTTTGCAAGCGCCTTAACAATGGGTATTTCTCTAATCATACTCATGCAATGATACAGATATCACAACTTAACCAAGAATAATAATTTGATAATTCAGATGCTAAATCTAAGTTTCTTTTATTGGCTTCTGAAATTTGTTTATAGGTGTTGATGGTGTCAAGCAGAGCCTCAAAGTGATAGAGAAACACGAGTACATGGGTTTCCTAAGCCTTTGTGATAGAAGTTAACATGACAAAGGAAAAACCCGAAGATTTGAACACACAATACAAAAGAACATAAGTCCTAAAAAACCACTACGGTGGAAAAAGAATAATGAACAGAGGCTGTAAAAGGTGTTTATTTATTAATGGAAGGCTTCATTATAGGATGTAGCAAATAAAGTCAGACCAGACAATAGAAGCGTTACAGCAAGAGAAGCGGCTGTTCATTTGTTGGGAGAGTAACTGCTGCGCTTTTGAGGATGGAGCAAGGGAGGGAGTGAATTGGATAGCAAAATCTTATGGATGTCCCCCATTATTTTATTTTTTTTTATTGCATATTTCTTGTTAGAGGACATCTCAGCTTCTGTCTGTCGCCTTGTTGGAAATTGAACAAGAACACCATTTGATTCCTCATTCACAAATTCAAAATCTCATTACTATAAATTAGTATTAAGTATATATTTTCTACCTTTGAAGATCTGGTGGACACAACCAAGTCAAGTGAACAAGTTCTCATAAGGTCCTTCATAAATGCCCTGCTTACCACGTATTTGTAAGTATGTTTTTTCCTAACAATATATATATATATATATACAACAATACAAATGATTGTGAACAATTCCTCCCTCACTGCTGAAAATGCTACCCATAATACTCTGCCACAGTCACCATTGGAACTGCTACGTAACTTTGGCTCCACGAAAAATAAACCATGGCAGATGAGAACTGCCTAGTGTTCTTAGTATGATTATGCTGGATCGCATAGAATCATGACGAAGACATGAATGCAACACCAATGCTATTTCCAGATTTTCCGACATTCCTATGGAAAATTACTAAATCACAACTACAACAACATAGCCTCAGTCCCAAATTAATTGGAGTCAGCGACATGGATTAAACTCTTCCATTGGGATGGATTTAGTGCAACTGATGGTGAGCTTTCCAAACCATTCAAATCCCTCCTAATTAATGCATTCCAAGTTAACTTCGATCTACCCCTACTTCGTCGAATTACTTCAGTTTCTATTAAATCAAGTTTTCTAGTGGGGACATCTCTAGGCCGTCTTTACAAGTGACTAAACCACCGTAACCGCCCTTCACTAATCTTTGAGTCAATTGGTGTTACTCTTAGTTGCCTAAAATTACTAAATCTCAACAGCTAAAAAAATGGAGATCGATGAAATGGTCAGTTAGGGTTGCCAGATCACGGACTGGTAAATCAAACTGCTACTTTACTAACAACTATATCTATCAGAACTACACAAGGTTGTGCCCTAGCCACACTAAAATCCCGGTCATGATAGCGAGAACTCCTTGATTACACAGCACCACCGACACCAAACACTTTTTTTTTCCACAAAAAACAGACAATTTAATTAACAACAATTTCCACATACTCGCGAAAACAAGAACCAATTAATTAACACGGTAATTAACCAAATAAACAGTAGACCCAATCGCGAAACTTCAAGAAAATTGCTGAGTTTCGCGCAAACCTGTAGAATGTAGATACAATCCATGGCTGTGATTCTTGGTTCCTTCGTCTTCAGACGAGTAGTCTCTCGCTCCACTCGTCTTTCACCGAATCGTCCATCGAGGAACCTTAATGATCGACTGAATCGAGAACCCAGTCGATCGATTCTTCTCCCTCTCGGAAAGTTAGGGTTTCGGAAATCCGAGCGAAAAGAAAAGAACATTCAAGTCGATTCTCCTCTCAAAAACCCGAATTTTTTTTTAGCCCAGCTAAGTGCAAATTATGTGTAGCACTCCAAATTCAAATTTCAATTTATAAATGTACCTCATATATTTACTAAAATACCTCTTTATCTAAACCGAAGTATCCAACTCTAAAAACTTAGTCGAGACATCTATTTTAGATTCAACGACATATAGTCAAGACTTATCTTTTTAATTCGATATTGTCCAACCGAACCTCTTCGGTGAGATTTAATTAACAACTACCGACCTAAAGGTTCAGTGGGTTCTGACCGACTCTCTAATTAAAGGTTCAACAGGCTGTGACTGACTCTCCAATTAGAGGTTTAGTGGCCTCTAACTAACTCTCCAACAAGATATTTGAACTATGAGACCAAATCACTTGATGATACCTACAAATCACTAGAAGAGAGTGTGTGGAGGGATTATGTTGGGGTGCACAAAATGAGAGAAAAGTGTAGTGGGGTGCACTTGTTGCGAAATGTGTCCTAGGTCAATCCATTAACAGTCTTTATGAATACATTTTAGTTAATAAAATAGAGGATTTCATTTGTTGTTTATTATAATTGATTTGCATGTTTACATTATAATAAGATCTATGGGTATTTACAGAAATATCCTAAATGTCCCTAGTCGATTATTATACTGGGAACTATAATGAATTAAGACTAGTGTGAGTCTTGATTGATGATCATACGTATAGGAATACGAATCAAGATTATGAGTACTTGTTAGGGAACAAAGTACTGGACCGACCCGCTATGAGAACATCACATGGATTAAGTCATAGTTGTTTCTCATGATAAGTATATTTTTCAGTCCTCTGACTTGAGATTACCAGAGACTTCAACATTAGGAATACAGTGATTTGACGCAATCAAACGTTGTCTTTAACCGGACGATCATAAAGGTTGTGATTGGTTACTGTGTGAATAATGTGGTGAAGTTGTGTAATCGAGATAGAATTTGTCCCTCTCATATAAAGAAAGATATCCAGTGAATCCCTCGATGTGTTAGACTGTTAAAAGGCCTAGTCTAAGTGAATTGATATTGATCAATATCACTTAGATGTTTTCAGTCTACCTAGAAATCGAGACTAGTACGATTGAACATGTTGGATGACAATTCCATGCCTTATGTTTGATCAAAAGGATATCGTGTGACAAAATGATGTTATATACACTATTGATTAGGTTGTATCGATTTGATATTCGTACAACTTGGGTATTCATAATGTCTTGCTAGAGGCCGCTTATGACTTGTATACCAAAATGTGTTTTGGTACACTGCCAACATTGTATAAGCCTATTAGGTCGCACACTGAGAATGGTTTTGCGAGATTTTAAGATGGTTCAGAAAAATGAATTTTATATGATAAAATTCATGACAGAAACGTCCTTGTAGTGTATTACACTTATACTTCTTTAAGTAGGGGTATATGTGTAATTTACTTAACCGTCTATATACAAGGGTTGTATAAATAAACGCTTTGAGTAAGAATACAAGTACGAAAGATTTAAAAAATGGCTGAAACTCTATTTTCGTTTTAAGAAATGACTTAAGGTTTTTTTGGTATGCTCTGGATTGTTTTGGAGCACAAAAAGGTTTGGTATTCTTTCGAATCTAGCACTTCAAATCTCGGCCGCCGTTCGTGTATGGACTGCTGATAGAGGGCGTTCGTTGTTGGCAGCGCCTTAGAGATCGATTAACCTTCAGAAAGGTATATTGCGAATGAGGTATGATTAAGTTTTCATAGTATAAACGTGTTTTAATGGAATCAGATTCGGATCCTGTTGGGGTTTTTCTCAAAATAGTTTTGAAATCTCCGCTGTGCATGAACCCCAAAACCCAACAGCAATAACCATAGTAAGGGCATAAGGGTCATTTTGTAGTATGATTGACTTTTTTTAAGTTTGACTTTTTTGAGGTGTACTAAGTAAATGGTGGGGTGCACTTAGTCGGACTCAATAAAACTTTTGACAAGGGAAGTAAATCTAAAACTTTCAACAAGGGAAGACAATTTAAACCTTCTGACAAATGAAAGAAATAACTACTTATTAAAAGAAACCCTAATAACGAGTGACAACCCCGCAAATTTACGCACAGTCTTCAGAAAGGATGTAGACGTAGAGACGTGATTGTTCCCAATAGTGAATATGATGGCCGCAATAGAGATTAAACTAATCATCTTATCAGATTTGAACAGATATAAGTTTATTTTATTAATAAAAGTAAACAAAAGAGGTTATTAGAACCACCGTCAAGCTAAGTGCACCACAATGTTTACTAAGGGCACCCCAACGAAAAAGTCAAACAAAAAAAGAAGTTAAGAATGTAGCGGCCCCGAAATTTGAGATCGCCACATCATGCGTCGCGAGCCCACCACCCTACTTAAAATCGGTTCAGCCACGTCCCACACGCACCGTATCACAATTTCCACCTCAAATACCACTAACTTTCCTCAAATTAATTAAATTAGTTAGCTATGACTTCAAATCATATATGTATCATCAAAATATTCAGCGGAAGACATAAATAAGTAATTCATTAAAAATGTTAAGGTAAAACATGTCACAAAAACATTTTTCCTAGTGTGGAAACTCATAAAGTATCATCAATATATACCATCATTCATGATCCATCAAAATAACAAAAATGAACTTCAAATGTCATATACATGTCCAAGTAACTCTCAAGTCTCAATCCCAACATAAAAACGATAAATGTAAACAAAAGTACGAGTCAATTGCAGGGAAGTAGATTAGAAAAAACCTTCAAGCTTGCCCTTTCCTCTGTTCATACTAGGGTATGCACTTCATCATCACAACAAAACAGATGACGAGTCTAGAGTGAGTAATCCCAAGGAACTTCACCGAGTAAATAATATAAATAACTACTATAATCAAAATACTATTAAATAAACATACGGAAGAAAAGAATCAGACAACTGGGAAGGACCATCGCATGAATATCCAATAGTACCATACTTCGGACTATCACCCAGGCACCGCCAGTGAGTAAACTCGAACTGACGAAAATCCCTGAGTCCACTCGGTAGCCGGCGCAAACCACAGTACACTGACATGTGCTTTGAAAAACTCAGCAGTCAGGTCGACAATAAAACACATGTTATGGTCTAGTGTGCTACAATGCCAACGCAGAAGAATAAACTCGGTGGAAGCAAACTCAATCGTCCGTAAATAAATACCGAAAATGGGATTAAATGAACAACAGGACATGAATTCAAATAATCAAGCAGTAAATATTCAAAGTGAATTTCAGTTAGCGTATTACACACCACAAACCGCACTCCACTAGGTCGCTAACGCCAGTACACGCCACCAACCGCGTGTCAACTACCCTTCAAATGAACGTAAAACATGATTTTCGATCATCCCAATCAATTTTCAAACCCTCGAAAATCCTCATTCCATATCAAATCATCGTCAAATCTATCCATTTATCCTTCCATATGGGTTATATAAACTCTTAGGTGAACCCCCAATAGGTCATTTATTTTGCAGTCAATGTACTAGACGTCGTGAGCAAATGCTCATGGCACCCAGGACAGTAAGCCTTGATCCTGGCGTCGTGACTCACGTCGTCACGCTTCCACCACCACGGCTCGAATTAAAGCATGAGGTGGAGGGGGCCTCTGGTCTGGACGTCGCTAGTGATGTCGTTGGTTTTAACCCCCACGGTGCCCCTAGCAACGTTTGAACTAGAGATGCCTCCTTGGGGTTCTCAGACCCCCTCGGATCGTCACTGCGTTTCGTGCTCATCACTGCGGTTCGTGCTCGTCATTGCGGTCCGTGCTCGTCATTGCGGTCCGTGTTCGAAATGAAAACCCCGATATTTCTCTGTCAAAACCCTAATATCTAGTCAAAACCAAAACAGTAGCAACAACAACACCAAAATCCTCACAGTTACTTTCAAATCAAAACTTTGAAACCATAGCAACACCAAACCAGCTGGTGTGCTCAACTCACACCCCCAAAACCGTCGCCAAAACGCGAGAAATTATGTTCGATAGATAGAGAATGAGATTGGGAGCGAGAATCTAACCTCGTTAGTCAATTTCCTAGCCTTGTAGTGCTCCAAACAATCTTCTGAATCTCACAAACCCTAGTCTTATCACCAAATTTTCGTCCAACACTTGAGAGGAGAGAGAAAGGTGTTGAAAGTGTGAGTTTCTCAATTTATTATACTAAATTTTCATCCAATATGTTGATCAAATCCCTATAGACATTTTATGGTCAAGATGGAGTCAATTAGTCCACTAAAGTGTGACTTACATGTGAACTTAATCCCTTGGTCTTATCCTTGTTCTCACAACAAACCAACAAATCCTCAGACGTTCCGGTACCTAGTCCCGAACTGTTTCGCATACAAAACGCGTACACACGCATCATTAATGTATATATGATGTTTTATATTAATTATTTAACGTATTTTATCATTTATTATGTGTACATAAACCCCCAGCCTAGTGTACTAGTCACTTGTCCATCTGGTACCTACGTCTACACACTACTCGAGGTGAATACCCGTAACATTGTCTCACTTGTCAATAAGCAATATAAACACACATATTGCGATGCAATTAAACTAAATTGAACATATACATTGCAAAACACATCAAATAAAACACAAAATGGACTGTATGCCTAATTTGGACGTGCTCCGACCTAGTTGTGTGGTCCACGACCATTCGAGCTGTTATCCACGTATGTAATGACGTTATAAATAAAAGCAAATTATAATTGGGTCATTACAATTCTACTGCAAAATGGCTTCCATGCTCCCTCGCTATGATTAATGCACCCCACCATTATTTCCTTTGTGCACCCCACCATTATTTCCTTTGTGCACCCCACCATCATCCCTCCACACATTCTCTTTTTGTGATTTATAAGAGATCATCGAGTGGCCCGAGCTCGCAAGTCTAAATCTCTAGCTGGTAAGTTGGTTAGAGCCCACTGAACCTCTAGTTGGAGAGTCGGTCAAAGCTTGTCGAACCTTTAATTGGAGAGTCGGTCAAAACCCGCCTAACCTTTAGGTTGGCAGTTGTCAACAAAGGTTCACTAAAGAGGTTCGATTGGACATTGTCGAACCTAGAAGATAAGTCTCGACTATATGTTGCTAAACCTAAAATAGAAGTCTCGATTAAGATTTTTGAAGTTAGGTGTTTCTGTTGGTATGTAGGGGTATTTCTTTGATGTCCCTATACACGACTTGAAGTTAGCGGCAATGATCTTTGCACTAAAGATATGGCGTCATTATCTCAACGGGTAAAGATTTGTTTTGTTTACTGACCACAAGATTTGAAAGTACCTCTTTATTCATAAAGAGTTGAATATGCGACAAAGGCGTTGGCTTGAGTTCCTCAATGACTATAATTTCTCTTTGGAGTATCACTCGGGGAAGGCTAATGTTTTAGCAGACGCATTGAACCGTAGAGGGTCTCACTCGGAGATTGTGACTTGCCGCATGACACACAAGTATCGGTTACTCGAGTTGATGTATTTTGTTGATATCCCGACCAGCACCAAAGTGTTGATTTGTGGGAAGATGATGACTCAAACAATGTCGATTCGAAGTGTATTTAAGGGTCATCAGATAGATGAGCGGTACTAAATATTCATGGAGTTTGCTCAGAGTCTGGATCATCCAGATTAGAGTCAGACGCAAGACTCATGCCTAATATTTAAAGGGCAAATGTGGATTCCGTTAGTGGCTGCTGTAACAACCTAATTTTTAATCATGTCGTTATTATGACGTGTCTACATATGTGGACGCCAGCTCAGCACCCTGTAGACCCTGCATATACGTCAGGACATGCCCGAAGTAGGTAACTAGACCATTTTTTGTGTGTTAGCTGCCTAATTTGTGATGTATATGTTTAATTATGTTAGTTTGCATTGCAATGCATATATTTATATCGTTATTGACCGTGCGAGATAGTGTGACAAGTATTTGCCTTGATTAGACCAATAAATAACCCGATGGCAAACCAAATAACTAACCATTAAATCAAAATAAATACGAGGATAGAATATAAGTTATTAACAATAATAGAAAGAGATAAATTGAAACAAGCAAATAAATACTCGAGTTTGTTTTTTAAGGGGTTTGCGCACCTCGAACCACATTTCAAAGTCCTGAAAAGACCCCAGTCTGATCACGTTCACGTCTTGGGATGCGCTTCCGACACTTCACTATAGTCTCCTAAGTCCCTAATGTTCGAATAAAATATTTTAAGTGATTTAATGTCAAATTAATTAATTTTATATTGGGACAACAAAAATTAGAATTTTATTCTATTTTTTATGGCACAATTTTTGAATTACAGCGAGATGCCAAACACCCGAAAGAAATCTTGAAACCCACTTTAATACTCTTTTCTAATTTTTCACCTTTTCTCAGATTTTTCTAAATTTTTCATAATTTTCACGTTATTTTCGCTAATTTTACGTTTTACGAGGTAAAAACCCTAACATAAAATCTCGCTAAAATTCTGAATACTTCACTTTTCATAAAAACTAGTCGTAGACCCACGCTTCGCTTACGGGCGATGGAGTGTCAATATATATTATAAAAATAAAAATGAATATGTTGAAGAATAAATATAAAAATGAATATGTCTAGGAGTCGCGCTAAGGGCACCTTGCCATTTTTAATTAAAACTGTTTTTATAACCAATTGACAAAAATACCCTCATCCAACCCAACAATTCATATGCCTATTCAAATGCCCTCTTAGGGCACCCCAATTTTGAAAACTCGATTTTTTACGAAGTCAAATCGATCCGTTGCGGGCCGGACATCGCGTTTGTCGATCAAAAAGTATGCACTAGCCCTCGTCAATCACGTTTGTCGATCCGTTGCCACTTAGAGATTCGACGAGTTTTAAGTGTTTTTAGAGTTTAATGTTTAAAAAAAAATAAGTGGGAGGCGGACGTCGCACATGACAAGTTTGTTTTTATGATTTTTGTAGAGTTTTTTTTTTCCATTTTCAAAGGTGAACAACGGACACAAATTTATCGGTCACATAAGACCGAGACATGTTGTAGTGTCTCGGTACTCTATAACCGATAACTAACAAAATGTGTCGATTATTACCAACCAAGTTTAATCTCAAACGTAGCTTTTTATTACACTTCGGCTGGAAGCAACCGAGACATAGCTTAATCTCTTGGTAAAATGTCACCGAGACCAAAACCAATAGTCTCGGTGATACATAGCCACGTGGTCTAAGGGTCTTTCTCACTCAGGTGTCGGTTGATATAAACTGATACTTACACAATGGTAACGGCAATGGACGTCCGAGACCAAAAGACAGATCACGGTCATGTGTGATCGAACACTACGGGATTGAAGTTAAACACATCGTCCGACCATAAAAACAACAAATCTACCTTAATAAGCAAGAAAGTTAGGGGATTTAGTATATTGAGGCCTTGATGTTGTGATGAAAGGGAGAAAATAAGGGTTTCATTCGATTTGGTGGTGGGGTGCTCGCACTTCAAACGAATAGGTATTTTGGTAAAAGTACCAGGTACCCTGATAAAATGTTTGGGTGCCCTAATCAGCGAGGTGCCCTGAGAGGATTGCGGGGTGCCCTTAGCGTGACTCTATGTGTGACGACCTACCCCCGACCTAGGGTCGGGTCACCCAGCCCAGACCGCCACTTGGACCCGATACCTGAACCAGGCCCAAATAACGGTCTGGCACGCCTAAACAAATAAACCTGCGGAATACACATTGGCTAAATAAAGGATAATACGTGCGGAATAAATATAAAGAGATATCCTAAAGCCAAAAGATTTAAGTTCATAGAACATTAATAAAACTATACATGGGTTCATATTCATTTAAACTAAACAAGTTTATTAAATCTCCGAAGGGGATCAGCTAAAGGTAACTAGGATTCAAGCTACCTAAAGATCTATTTTAATTTTAACCCCAAGTTGAATAGTTTCAAAATCAACTATACATAATATATATTAACAAAGGCTCACATCAAGAAGAGACTTCAAGCTCGTCTCTCCCTTGCCTTAACCTAG
This sequence comes from Stephania japonica, assembly GCA_039657345.1. Taxonomy (NCBI): domain Eukaryota; kingdom Viridiplantae; phylum Streptophyta; class Magnoliopsida; order Ranunculales; family Menispermaceae; genus Stephania; species Stephania japonica. Next base: position 41,235,723 of record CM077560.1, on the reverse strand, counting down.
CACTGTCGTGGATACCTGAGATATAAGTGGGGTGAGCTAAAAGAACCAACGGAGCTCAGTAATGCGAAAAACCAGCTCAACCATCAAATATGCAAGTAATACCTAATAAGCATGCAAAGTCTAGCATGTATTTGAAAACAAACAATGATTCATTGAATAGTAGCATGGTAGCAGGATTTTATAAAAGATAGACGTATAACGAACCCTCAAGTACTATCATGAACATAAGGTTTGTAAGCCACAAATAAATAGGAATTCATCCATTCATAACAAATACTACATATTCATAAGCCATCAAGTTGTAACAATAATAATCATGCATAGCATTAAAGAGATTAACAAATCATTACATAAATTCAGGCTTTTATCCAAAGGAGAGGGTTTCGCGAGATTATGTACTATAAAATATAGTAATACGATAAGTCGATGTTTCATTCAATGCATACTAGGTATTGGCAAGAATCCGGTGACCGATTCTCCTACTCTCGAGGTGATGGAAACAACTAGCTAGCACACAGGCCTTATGTGCCCTCTCGTTTATCCCATCAAATCAACAGTAGGTTCGTCCAAGCCATCACCGATGCACATCCCTATGTCTCTAGAGTACAAGAGAAGGAACTCCAACTCATGTCCCTACGTGACATACTTATGAATTCAATTAATCAAGTAAAGCCCTCGATGATAAGGCCCTCGGTGGAACTCCACAAATATTCTGGGGCCCTGAATAACATAGATGAGAAAAACAGTGCATTCACATTCCATAGATACATAGATTCGAGTCAATACCACGATGCAATCCATAAATCCCAAGTCTTTAATTCAAATTATGAATCCTAAACATAACTAATAATCATGCCATATTTGATAATTGAGCAAGCTCCCCACTTACCTACACTCACCGCGAATCCTAATCTCGATCCTCTCACGTTTGGGCTCGATGTGAACCGTCTCGCGAATCTAGACAATTTGAAAGAATAATTACTTTATACTTTATGTATCTACAACCATACAAGTTTAACATTAATTGTCTAGACCTTAGAGATTCACCCTATTTTATAGCTAACTTCGCTAAAGGTCATTCACGACTCTAAAATCGACACTTAAAATTAGAATCGATGATTCAAGTAAAATAGGAATGCGGTGATGTAAAACAAGGAAAATCCGCTAAGACTTGATTTTTCTAACATAAATCGAAGACGTTCGATTAATTATAATTAAAAAGATCCAAATCACCATACAAGACTCAATTTAGACTTTAAATTCCCAAATGACAATATTCAATCAAAGTCCACAAATTTATCGAATAAGTTTATTTCCTAAAGAAACGATTCAAAGTCTCTTTTTAAATTTCAACTCAACCTTAAATGCCAAATACATATCAATAAACTTCAACCGCGTTCAATTTGCTAAAATCATGGGAAAAGCCTTTCATGTACCATCATACTATGGAAAACAAAATTGATTCATCCATAATACTCGTTATTATAAAGCTTAAAAATTTGTATAACCCATTTCAAGACTAGATCTAAGAAAAACTAAACAAACTTTGCAAATCATCAACTCTCATTGCCAATATCAACACCAAGACAATAAATCTAAGGTGTATTAGAGTCTCACCATGCCTTCAATGGAGTCTTTGACTCAAAATCCTATCCAAAATCTCATTCTAACATAAATCAAATCTTTCCTTTCTTATTTGCTTTTATATTTTCCTCGCGTTCTTGCCGCTGTCGACGTCATCGACCCTTTAATCTCCAAATCTTTAACAAATAATAAAGAAATTAAGGAGGGAAGTGAGGTTGTACCTCTCTTGAGCTTGAACTCTCATCTTACTCTCCTCCTCTCCACGTGGGTGTTTAACAAGATTGTGGCTAGGGTTTTCTTTAATTTGCTTAAATAACTGTGACAACCCCAATTTCCCCATGCAATTGGGTACGCCCGGCCTAGACCCGTACAAACCCCGAGTCATCACTCGGTAACCTGACGAGCCTAGTCAGCCTTCAAATTAATCAATTTAGTTATTTATGAAATAGTTATTGCAATAATAAACAGCGGAAGACTAAACAATTAAAACAAGGGGAAATAACTCAATCAAAGGAAGTAGAGGAATTCTAAAAGTGTGAAAAACCCCGGTTATTCATGTACAATTCGAAATGCAAAGGTACATGATACCAATCTCATCAAAATTTGCTGAGTTTAATAATCCCAAAGCATATATATATAAAATGATATACATAAAAGTAAAACATAAGGAAACCTATAAAATAGTCTCCAAATCCAGCCGCTAATCCTCACAATAGATCACCTAGGCAGGGTCCCTTGCCCTTGCTGCTCTCCGCCCTATCTGCACCCACCGTCACAAACTAGACGGTGAGTAACTGAATAAAATCGAATGTAATGCCAACAGAAAACAACAGTAATTCATGATAATACAAGTAAAGTAGTCTAAATATCATGCGGTAATAAAAAGACAGGAAATTAAATAGATAAGATGCATGATAAAAAGACTAATAGATATCAATCGAAAGTCAAGTGTGTTCCAAGGAATCAAAAGAGGCTCATAAGTGGTCTAAATCATAGCATAACGGCGAAGACCTCGCGAGGTCTTCCCGGGCATCGACACAAGCGAAGGCACAACTATGACAGGAAGGGACTCGAACCCATCCACCCAGTATTCGGTGTCACACGGTCACTAAGGGTGGTCACACACTCGTCCGCTCGAGTGCCCACGTTTTATCCCTCTAGTGCAGGTCCTAGTACTTTCGAGACGAAACACTTACGCCGAGAAACACACAACAAAAAAATGGAACGAAATACCAATAATAGAGCATAACAAGACTGAATAAATGATAATGAATCACATGACATTTTCTTACTGGCTTACAAACGTACAAGTGCTTTTTAGGGCAAGTGTACTTACCTGAACTAATCGCAACCCGGTATCACTCCGAGACTCTAACGCGTTCCCTGCGAGTTCTCGACTACCTGATAAAAGGTTTAAATCCCAATTGTTGATTTAGAGTTAGTTTTTTAATCTTAGAGTATTCCCTATAAGTTTTGTTTACAATAATTGATGAGATTAACTCGAACAGTTGTGGACTGTCCTCAACTTGGGTTGTGTTAGGGTTTCGCTTGAGTTCGTGGTTTCATGACGCAAATACGGTGGTTTTCTTTTAATGACATAACCCATATACACTAAACCAATGAACCAACACATTCACACCAAGAACATACACATTCACAAGGTATCTATGTTCCATACTCAAAATAAAACTATTTATATACACTTCATACTTGAAACCCTCACTGTTACGGACACCCACATATTATCACGCACCTCGCGGTGGTGTGTACACTACACCCCATTTGTGTGCACCCCACTGTTGTACATACATATACATCTTTTCACTGTTCACACACATATACACATTTTCACTATACATACACATAAAATAATACCATTTGTAACCACACATTTTCCTACAAACCGAGAAGTACACCAAAAACCAAAACCCTAAACCATAAGTCCTTATATTTCTCACACACGTCGTGTGGTCATCGAGATAAACAATCACCCTTGATAAGTTGGAAAGTAAGTTCACCATATAAAAATCGAAGCCTCAAAACAATTTATATAAACAAATATGAACCACCATGGCCAAACCCTAACCAAAACCAATTAACAAAATACAACATAGACCACCATGATGTCTTAATTGTGTTGTTCGATGTCAGGGAAGAGTCACCTCGACATGGTAAAGTCGAAAATAACAAAAAGTGTCCCGACCTCATCACATGAAATCAACGAAGCAATATATCTTCACCACCATTGTTTTGAACGCTCGGGGGATTGTGAGACACCAACATGAACGTGATAGGGTCTCTGACAACCCCTCATGTCACGGCGGTCCCATGGCAGCGCCACCAAAACTGGTGGTTTCCGGCAAGAACGAAAAACACAACTCACATGAAATAATGGGTTCACACACTCACACAAAAACAGTCCATATACACCCAAAACCATTACACACGGGGGTCTTCTCCGGCCAGTAGAGTCACCGGAGAGTGACCTCCGACCATCCTTGACCGACGCCAACGTCGGTCATCCAAACCGTGGCCAACACACTCATAAAACGGTGAGAGAGAGAATATGCTCACTGCCAAGAGAGAGATGGAGAGGTCGAGAGTTTTACCAGTTTTCGGCGACCGAATTCTCCAGCGATGTTTCGTCGTCCAGCGTCGGCGAGGGTGGTTATAACAGTCGTGAGGGAGAGAGAGGAGACTGCCGAGACGAGAGAGATGTGAGGCCGAGAAGGAGGGACCGAGAGCGAGAGATCGTGAGGATGAGAGAAACCGAGAGAAAGAGAGTGGGGAGAGAGAGAGAGACGACCTCCGGCGAGTGGGCTCCGGTGTGGTCCAGCCAGGCGTGGGTCGAAAGAGGAGAGGAGAGGTGGCGGCGGTGGTGAGGGTGTTGGAGATGGAGATGAATAGTCTAGGGTTTTGTTTGTTTATATATACAATATAAAGGTCAAATGACCATTTTGCCCTTCCACTTATTTCACACACATTTTAAAACACTACCCTTATGAGTCTTTTGTTCCATAATTACATCTCAACACACACACACATCTCGAGGCCAATCTCATGGTTGTTCATCATCATGTTGTGTCACTTTAACAATACCAATCCCATAGCCCGTATGTTGTGTAATTAACCAACTCCCGCGCTTAAACGACGTTCTTCGGTTTGTTTTTCCTTGTTCCGACTCTCGTAACGCGCGTAGTCTCGCCTTGTCTCGCAAACTAATTAATTAAATTAATTAAAAATTCATTTATTTGTATGTTTTACTTGTTTTTCTCTCCCGTTTAACTAGTCGAAACCTCACTCAATTAAATATCGCCCGACCGGCTCGAAACCCGTAAAATACTAAAATACGAATACACACAATCAAAAAATCATAAAATCACTTCGGTGTCAACTCCCGAAGTTCGAAATACTGTCCAGTATTCACGTAGCCAGGTCACAATTCTGACAAGTGCAACACAAGTCAGTTAAAAATTTTGGGGTTGTTACAATAGCATTTGAGTTAGGGAATAGGATTGTGATTATTTATAACTTGTCTAAAATTCCCTTTTAGGTCATAATCTCAATTGGGCTTTATTATTTAAAATAAAACTTTACTTACTCCCTAACTCATATTTAATTTGACAAGTTTAGAATTGTATTTTCCACATCAAACATCCAACATATTTTTATCATGAAATTACCAAAATACATATAGGTTGGGTCGTGGAGAATTTGGATCGTTACTCTACGTCTAGAGCCGACATTGGAAGAAGTTTAATATCATTCTCGAGATTGCTTTAAACATATCTAAATAATTAGATTACATCAATCACATTTAAAACCTTAAAAAACACACAAACAATAAATATCGTTTCCTTGGTGAAATCAAATAAATAAATAAATAAATAAATATCATTCTCGAGATGTGTGTTGATACAGATCGCCAAAATGACTCTTGCACATATGCAAGAACTCCGATACAACATTCTCATTCTTTCCATCACTTGGCCCATAATTTAGGTTGTTTACCACTGTGAGAGTATCACTCCTAATTACGTCTAGACTTCCTTATTCTTAGAATAGCAAGCCACAACTTTCTTATTAAGAGACTCAAACTCTCGACCTCTTACCCAAGTAACCTCAATCGAATTAATGTGAAAAGAAATTTTTTTAAAAAAAAGAATGTTAAGAAACCAAAATTAAAAATAGGTACTTCTCGAAAAGATAGTTTTTTTTGACAAAAATTTTCAAAAAGATAGTTAATGATTAAGAGACTAAAAAAATTGATAATCTTATTTTGTAATAAGATTTGATGTTTAGAAGGAACAAATGTAGAAATAAAAAATAGCTAAAAATAGCATAAATAAGTTTTTTTTACTTTAATGGGAGCCGAACCACGACCTCCCGAAAATCTTGTCTTTTGACAAGTGATGTCTCTACCATCTCACCAAACATGCTTTGAAAATTTAATAAAATAAATAAGTTAAAATAGCTGAAAAAATAAAAAACATAGATCAATTTGATACAATTTTTTTAAAAAAATAGCATAAATATATAAATAGATAAGATATAGATCAATTTGATACTATTTTTTTTATAAGAAAAAACAACTAGCCCCATCGAAACTCGTGACTAATTACTCCTAAATCTCATACCATCTCATTGAGTTACACAATTCGTTAGTCAATTTGATATGATTTATGTAATACACAACAATTTTTTTTTGTAGGAAATACACAACACTCACCATATATCATTTTCTTTTCTTTTTTTTGTACGGATATCACTTTATTTTGAAATAATAACCTGAAAATAGAAAAAAAATTATGAAAAAAAATATAATAACTAAAAATCCTATTTGTATCACAACTAAAAACATAACCTAAAAAATAGCAAAAAATACAAAAATTATGAAAAAAAAATAAAAATCAAAAAACTTATTTGTATCACAACTAAAAACATAACTTAAAAAATAGCATAAGAAAAAGAAAATTTAAAAACTAAAAATCTTAATTGTATCACAACTAAAAACATAACTTAAAACTAGCAAATAAAAAAGAAAATTTTGAAAAAATTTAAAAATAAAAAAATCTATTTGTATAACAACTAAAACCATAACCTAAAAATTAGAAAAAGATAAATGAAAATTACAAATTACAAAAAAAATCTAAAACCAAAAATCTTATTTGTATCACAACTAAAAACAAAACCTAAAAAATAGCAAGAAAATAAAAATTAGAAAATTTCAAAAAAAAATTTAAAACCAAATTATATTTGTATCACAACTAAAAACATAACCTAAAAAATAGCAAAAAAATGAAAATTAGAAAATTATGAAAAAAATTTTAAAAACCAAATATCCGATTTGTATAACAATTAAAAACATAACCTAAAAAATAGCAAAAAAATAGAAATTATACTTAAATGATGTTAAAATTGTATTTTGTGTGTTTTATCATCATATCCTCACTTAAGTGCAAAAAAGATCAATGGCTTATTTTTTTTATTTTTTCTTACAAAATCTCAATTATGACTTCATAATGTTACATGTCACAAGTCACGTTGTAAGAGATTCTTACAGAAACAGTTACTTTATGTGTGTGTATATATATATCTGGTCAAATTATCATTTTTCCTTTTTTTTGGAATTTTTCCTACTTTTCCAATTTTTTTATAATTAAGCTGAGTCGAGTCTGACCCAACCCGACCTTGCCCAGGCCCCTAGCCCAGCCTAGGGCAAGGTCGTATGTGTGCCTCCCCTCCCAATTCACAAACTAAATGGAAATCTTCTTTAGTTTTGATAATATATTTTTTTTGTTGAGGTTGGGCTCTGGGCAAGGGAGACTACTCCTCTACCATCATTTTTCTCGAACGACCTGTAACAAGCTTCCTCCTCCCCTACTGATTTCACAACAACACAATACCACAACCACAACCACCACCACCACCACCACCACCACCACCAACAACAACAACAACAATAACCACACCTTACTTTCACTATCGCCTTTCCATCTTGTTCTCTTCTCTTTGATCTCTCGATCTCACTCCTTCAATTTTGATTCCCCCCTCTCTTTCTGTTGAATTTGTCAAAGTGAAGAAAAGTGGGAATAGTTGACAAAGAAAAATATACCGAAGTCAATATTTATCCTCAAAATCCATCCAATGTGTTCACAAATTTTAAGGATATCCAATGGACTATATTGTTGGGGAATGTGCCCTAGGTCAATCTATTAACTGCCTTTATGAATACTTTTAGTTAATAAAATAGAAGATTTCTTTGTTGTTTATTATAATTAATTTGCATGTTTACATTATAATAAGATCCATGAGCATTTACAGAAATATCCTAAATGTCCCTAGTTGATTATTATACTGGGAACTATAATGAATTAAGACTAGTGTGAGTCTTGATTGATTATCATATGATGATTATACGTATAGGGATACGAATCAAGATCACGAGTACTTGTTAAGGAATAAAATACTGGATCGACCCGCTATGAGAACATCACATGGATTAAGTCATAGTTGTTTCTCATGATAGGTATATTTTTCAGTCCTCTGACTTGAGATTACCATAAACTTCAACATTAGGAACATAGTAATTTGACACTATCAAACGTTGTCTTTAACCGGATGATTATAAAGGTTGTGATTGGTTACTATGTGAGCAATGTGATGAAGTTATGTAATCGAGATAGAATTTGCCCATCTCATATAAAGAAAGATATCTAGTGGATCCCTCAATGTGTTAGACTGTTAAAAGGCCTAATCTAAGTGAATTGATATTGATGAATGTCACTTGGATGTTTTCAGTCTACCTAGAAATCGAGACTAGTACGATTGAACATGTTGGATGATAATTTCATGTCTTATGTTTGATCAAAAGGATATCGTGTGACAAAATGATGTTATATACACTATTGATTAGGTTGTATCGATTTGATATTCGTACAACTTGGGTAGTCATAATGTCTTGCTAGAGGTCGCTTATGACTTGTATACTAAAATGTGTTTTGGTACACTGCCAACGTTGTATGAGCCTATTGGGTCGCATACTGAGAATGGATTTGCGAGATTTTAAGATGGTTCAGAAAAATGAATTTTATATGATAAAATTCAAGACAGAAACGTCCTTGTAGTGTATTACGCTTATACTTCTTTAAGTAGGGGTATATGTGTAATTTACTTAACCGTTTATATACAAGGGTTGTATAAATAGACGCTTTGAGTTAGAATACAAAAATATATTAAAAGGCCGAAACTCTATTTTCATTTTAGAAACGACTTAGGGTATGCTCTGGATCGTTTTGGAGAGAAACAAAAGCGTTTGGTATTCTCTCGAAGCTAGCACTTCAAATCTCGGCCGCTGTTCGTGTGTGGACTGCTGATAGATAGCGTTCTTCATTGGCAATGCCTTAGAGATCGATTAACCTTCAGAAAGGTACATTGCGATTGAGGTATGATTAAGTTTTCATAGTTTAAATGTTTTTAATGGAATTAGATTCGGATCCTGTTGGGGTTTTATCAAAATTGTTTTGAAATTTTCGCTGCGTATGAACCCCAAACTCCAACATATATTTAGGTTGTCCTAACTCAACTTTATGACTCCTGTAATGACCCTTAAATTAACACGCCGTATGTCATATTTCAGGATCATGACCTGACTGTCGTGATATGTCTAACATTTCGATTCTTAGGAGTTCACACCGAGGTAATTTTATTTTTTCTGTGATGATTGTATTAGTATATATGTTTAATACGAGTTTCGAGCCATTTGGCGAATTGAAAGTCTGAGTGAGGCTTCGTATAGGATAAACAGATGTTTTAAAAACAAAAAATACTATTGAGTAGATTATTTGAATAATAATTAACTTAAATAACTAAATTAACGACGTTGGCGAGTCTAGGAGTACGCGACGCGCGAGTCGTAATGCAGTTCAGATCCAAGTACGGGAGAAACGGATAGGGAGTTGGTTAACTAAGTGTTGTGCAAATCACATATTGAAGTCACTAAGTGGAGTTAGAGTTGGTGGACAACTCAGAAGGGGGATCACTGGATCTATCTCGAGATGCGTGTGTGAAAGTGGATGGAAAGGGGACCTATAAAAGGGTCATCACTCTCACATTTTTTTTCTCTCTCTCTCTCTCATTTTTCTCTCCTCCTCTCCTCTTCTCTTCTTCTCTCCTTATACTTGAAGAACAAGGAAGTTTGGACAACCATTGGGGGCTGCACAACTTGCCGAAAAACTCGTTAGAGTTCCAGGATTTCTGTGGCGGCCCCAAGATCCCGAGGCCGCCCCGTGGACCCCGTTTCCCCTGCTAGTGCACTGGAAACCACCGCCACGTGTATATCTGCTTTCGACTTTAGATAGTTATCAGATAATTCATTAAAGTCACTTAATTTATCATTTTAAAGAAATTAACAGCGGAAGAACTTAAAGTTTATCAAAATGCATATATATGTAAATATAAGTTTACTGATCAAACTTATAGTGGAAAACCCTACTGCATCAGTGCATACATACGAGCGATCAACTATAACAGTAGGTATACCAGTACAAGTGTGTATCCAATTTCCCAACCCCAAAACATAATACGAAATATCAAAACATTATAATATCTACACACATACCAGCAGGCCTCGGCGTAGGCAAGTTAGATGTAATCGCCGATGATCCCCTTACCCCTGCTAGTACTAGGATCTGCACTCAAGCCATCACAAAAGACAGATGACGAGTCCAGAGTGAGTAATCCCAAGGAAATTCACCAAGTAATTACGGAAGTAAAAGTACTGGAATTTAAAATACTATAATTAAACATGCGGAACAAAAGAATTACAGTCAACTGTGAAAGGATCATCGCATGCATAAAAATAGTAGCAAAGCAAAGTACGTGCACAATAAAAAAATCAGACTAAGTCATACTTCGGGCTTTCCCCAGTGCACGGCCGTGAAAAACACCTCTACCGGTTGGCCCTGGACCTCTAGGTGGTCGGCGTAGACCCACGACGCACCCACACAAGCCTACCATAGCCGGGCAGCCTATTCACCGGCATATGCATAGACAAGTGCTATGACTCAGTGGACTCTATGGCCGTAACGAATAAGCACCAGGTGGGGAGTGATCTCAACACCGTAAAGACACCAGGTAGGAGTACACTCCACTACCGCAAAGTCACCAGTGAGAGTACTCACCACCGTAAAGCAATAATGAAATGGAGTAGAGAATAAATGGAACCGAATTCAAATAAATCAAACGGTAAATACTTAAAGTGAAGTTCAATTGGGATACTACACACCTCAAATCGCACTCGACTTCCCGGACCCATCGATCCCCACCTAGCTCCCCAATGTCCGAGCTATGGTTTCTCGGTCCCTCAAGTCCATTTATAGTGTTTTATACTTTTTGAGAACATATTCTATAATTTTATGTTATTTTATAAAAATTTACAAATTTTTAGTTGTGGTACCTCTCCCGGGCTATGTCGGGGTTCCAAAAATACCCGAAAAGTTCCGAAACCACTTTTCTACCTTTTTCTAATTTTCTATATTTTTCTAGAATTTTTTCCAATTTTTCTGATATTTTTTCTCTATTTTTCCTATTTTCCAGAATTTAAAACTGTTTTTTTTTTTTTTTTTTTAATAAATAAATAAATAAAAATATTATTTAAATATATTATTTAAATAATATATGTGGGTCCCCCGAACCGGGTCGGACCCGACCCAACCGGGTCGGGCCCGGTCCAGGCCCACCCGGGTTGGGCGGGCGGTTTGGCCCGCCCACCCGGGATGGGCTGGGCCGGCCCAGCCGGCCCAGTGGGGGGCACGCACGCGCGCGTGCGTGCCCCCTTCTTCTTCCTCCCCACTGAGGCGCGGGTGCGCACACCGCCTCTTCTTTCTTTCTTTTTTTTTTTTTTTTTTTTTTTTTTTTTTTTTTTCTTTCATGCTTTCTCCTTGCTTCTTCTTCCCTTCTATCCATTTCTCTCCTCTCTCAATCCATTGGAGACCCCAAAAATCTCAAAATCTCTCCTCAAATCAACACAAACCATACCCAATTTTCGAATTTTATGCATGTAACCCCAAAATCCCAAAATTCACAAATACACCTCAATTTTCCACAAATTTGATTCCAATTGAAATGGTTCATCAAACCAACCTCAAACACATCAAATTTAAACTAAAACAAGTGTAAATTCACTCAAAAATTCGAATTTATCAACAACCCATTTAAATCACATTATTATCGAAATTTCCATTAAAATGGTAAGGATTACCTTGGATCAATGTTGTGTGGCTCGGATTTCCCTCTCCAAGCTCGATTTCGTCCCTCCAACACTTTGATTTCTCTCACAAAATCTCCTAACGATTTGAGCAAATATTAGATTTGCATGCATTTGATCCATCGGGTTGTATATATAGGTGGTATTTTAATCTCACGTGCACACGCATCTCGAGGTAAATCCAACCGCCACTGATCACCTTGTGTCACCAAAGTTCTTGACACCCTATCATGACAACATTTGCCTTGAATTACCTTGTTGAGCATCTCGAGGATTATCCTATGCATGCTAATTCTTCCTATCAAACTATAGGACTTTAATTAATCTATTAATACATTAATTCAACCTTAGGTTAATTCACCTTAATAAATCATATAAAATTCATAAATACGTTACACTAGCACTCAGCTACCCGACAACCTATGCCCCGTACCCCGGCTACCCAATAACCGGTACCCGATCCCCGACACGCACTTCGGGACATATACCCGACTCGTCGCCTTGCCCGTTGTCAACTTACACACATGTGATGTTTATATACATATTTAACTTCTCACATCACAATAATAGACATACAACATGCACAATTAACACAATATACCCTGGGTACTCCTATCTGGGTCAACCCAGCTGTCCACGTAACGTCCGAATTAACCACTAATCATTGTGATTAACACTAATATTTAATTAAATAAATTTGGGCCGTTACAATTTCACTGGAGTTAAGGTGAGATCCTAATTCCCTTTCTCGATCTTTCTCTTCATTTTAGCGTTAGTTTTATTCAATTTTGTCGCAATGACCATGGACACCATGTCTTGACAATCGATTTTGATCGATATTCTGACGTTTTGGTAATCCCCAGAGCGATCAACACTTATTTTTGAAATGGTGTTGTAGAATTGTAAGTATTTTGCGATTTTCATCGGGTTTTACAACATTTTGGAGTGGTTTTTCATTCCGGACAATCGTCAAAGGTTCTACGGCGGTCCAAAGACGATTTTGGATGGTTATGGACCTCAGTATAAGTTTAGGATAGGTGCGAGGTAAGGCGACGCAAGTCAAGGTTTCGAAAATCCCAGAAAACTCCCTTTGTCCGAGACGTCACACATGGGGTCGTGGGTGAAAAGTCCCACGACGTCAGCGGCATCCAGAACATAATGTAAAAACTTGAAAAAAAGGAGACGTCGTCGAGGCACTGTGAGCCAGAATGTTAGCGGCGTCCTCTCACGACGTCCAAAATAGAGCCTTAAAACCCAAATCCCGACGCCGTGGAGGCGCCATAAGCCAGAATGTTGGCGGCGTCCTCCTACGACGTCCAAACTAGAAAGTACTTATCCCACGCCGTGAAGACGCCGTGGAGACCCTGTACACGGCGACGTCACACACGGCGTCTAACACAGTAACATTAAACTCGACACCGTGACGATGCCGTGGAGATTTACACACGGCGGCGCAACGACAACATCTAAACCGAAAATTGGACCATAAATTTCTTGAATTTTTGAAAAGCTTGGGAACTTTAGGGGTCTATTTAGGGGATTATATTGACCACAAACCCAATACATTGGGATTTCAAATCATTGACAAGTAATTGGAAAATCTCAGGTATAGGGTTAGAGTCGTGAGAATGTACACAAATCGCGACATTTCCAGGTAAGTGCATGTATGTTTTGTATATATGTACAATAGTGAGCCAGTTAAGAAAATGATATGTGATTCATTTCCCTCTTTTGTTGTGATATTCGCATTGATCCTATTGCTTGGCATTTCAGTCCATGATTTGTTTGGTTGAGTGTTCTTGGCATAAGTTGAGTCGAGAAGGTACTATCTGGCCTGCACTAATCGGGGAAACGCATGCACCTCTTGCAAAGGATGTTGACCACCCCTAGTGTTGTGTGATACCCGAGTACTGGATTGTTGTGGATATTATTGTGGCTATGGTGTGGATGTGGTTGTGAACTTGTTGTGGATTAGACCGCTTATGGGCCTCTTTTGATTCGATGAACACTGAAAATATTGCTAATTATCTACTAGTCTATTTATTTGTCTTTTATTTGCTACCTTTTCAATACTGCATGATTCCTAGACTTCTTATTTAGCAAATCATGAATTACTATTACGTTCTTCTGGCATTACTATAATTTTTCTCAGTTACTCACTGTCTAGTTTGTGACGGTGGGTGCAAATAGACCGAAGGCGAGCAAAGGGAAGAGACTTGTACTAGGAGACTATCTCGCTTGATCCTGTGGGGATTCTTTATTGCTTTTATTTAGTAGGTCTTCGTTTTTGCTTGATGTATTTCGTTTCATATACTATGTAGTTTATTGGTTGGGATTGTGAGACCGATAACATGTGCTATTACTCTACCATTTGACACATGATTATCAAATATTTGGGGTTTCATATTTATAGAATCTTCTTGATTTCCCTTTAATTAATGAGTTATTGCATGATTATAGTTATTTTTCCACTGCGTATAATTCTAATAATGTTTATCATCTAATAACTCCCCTATTAACTTGAAATTGTTAAATTGAGGCTGACTAGGCATGCGTTAGGTTCCCAAGAACGGTCTCAAGGGTCCACGTGTGTCTAGACCGGGCGGAGCCCAATTTTATTAGAAATTGGGATCGTGTCAACTCCAATAAATAATCAAAGCTTGATCTTATCATCAATTATTCCATTTTTTCTGGTGGCTCGGTTCCTCGACATTGCACCACGACATGCGTTGTCCCCCGACTTTCTCAATAATTTTCGGCTAGGTTACGTTCTCATATTTATTATTTGTCACATTTAATTGTATTTATCTATGTGAACCATTTTTTCGACCAAGTGTACCCGTTATTCGCCTGCCTGATATCCATGTCGACAAGTTTTTCGAGGTAAATACCCGTCACACTATCTCGCTTGATTTATCAATATAAACTCACACATGAGATGCAATAAGACATAAAATAATAATCATCATCGCAATTACACAACCAATTAGATAAAAATAACTATTCACGCCCAGCCTGACGTGTCTTAGCCTGTCCGAGGCGTCCTCGAAGACTTGAGTTGGGGTCCACGTTTGAAAATAAATTAAATAATGATGTTAATAATTACTAGGTCGTTACATCAAACGAAGCCTTTCCTGGCGTTTTAACCCCATTTTGTGTCATTTTTTTCCTGGATATTGAACTTGGGTTTTTTTTACGAAACTTGAACTTGGATTGTTGAAACAAGTAAACTAGAAATAGGCTGAATTGAATAAATAAAACTAAACCAAGACAAAAAGACTCTAACATACCTTAAATTGATCCTAAATGGATACCAGAGACTTAGTTGACTAGATCAAGCGTCAAGGATTAGGTGGGAGACGTGTCAGAGCCGTGAGAGCGATGTTTTCATGCAACATGAAGTAAGTAAACCAACAATAAAACTAATTGTAATTAATACTTCTCACTTCACTTCACTTCACTTCAGGTGTGGCGACCGACACACAATCAGAACCACACCTTGAGTCACTGGATTTACACGTCATGGATGGAAAATGTGTATCTGAGGTGTCATTAATACCTTACTTTCACGACAGTCTTAGGATTCAGTTGGTGAGTCTCATTTCTAAGACTTAAGTTTGTACTTGGCACTGCTACGACTTTAAGGACCTTGAGTTGTGGTACCTGTAACGACCCAAATTAATTAAATCAGGATTAAGGTTAATCACGAGGATTAACTGGTAATTTGGGCGTTACATAGATAGCTGGGTTGACTCGAAAATGAGTGCTCAGGCTTGTATTGTGTTATTTGTGTATGTTGTATGTCTATTATTGTGATGGGAAAATTATTATTATTTATATAAACATCACATGTGTGTAACTTGATGTCGGGCGAGGTTGAGTGCCGGGGTTTCGTGATGTGAGTCAGGCCAACGCGGGGGTTCGAAAGTAGTAAAGCCGGGTGTTGGGGTTTGATTAGATTAAATTTATTAAGCATGACTAAGGTGGAGGATTTACTTTAATGGAAATTTAATATAACCTTAGGATAAAATTATTAGGTACACTAAGTGTGGGACCGCCTCGGGGTGCGTGCCGGACGTAGGGCACCGAGTGCCGAGTGGTCGGAAGACTAGTGTGACCTTATTTACAAATTTTGGAAATTTATTGAGTGGATTTGATAATTTATATAGACCAAATCAATTGGAGTTGTAAAGTCCTATAGTTTGAGCTGGATTAATCAGGATCCATTGGATGGTTCTCGAGATGCACAACAGGGTGGCCAGTGTCAAGATAGGGTGTTAGTGAGTTGGAGTGACACGGGCTTAATCATGATTGTCCGATTGTCCTCGAGATTTGTGTGCACAGTTGATCAAAACCAACTATATATATATATGGTTTGATCGATCAAATGGAGAAGAAAGAGTGGAGATTGAGAGAGAGAGAGATCGGTGGGAGGAGAAGAGGAGAATCAAAAGCGGGAGATTGGAAAGGGATTTAAGGCCAACAACAACAAGATCCAAGGTATGGATTTATTGTGCTTGGGTTTTTATGAAATTTTGGTGAAGGTTGGAAATTTGTGAAAATTTGAATTTGGAGAAATTAAACACTGTATTTGGTTGAGATTTCATGTTCATGAGCTTAGTAGAACATGGTTTTGGGTATTTGATTTAATTTGAGTGAAGTTGGGTAATTTTGGAAAGTGAGTTTTGAAAACGTGATTTCCATGATTTGTGGATTTTGGTGTTTGATTATGGTAATTCATGTTTAAATGGTGTAATTAAGGTTATTAATGTGTTATGAAAATATGGGAATTGAATTTATGGGTTGGTGAGTTGTTTGGAGTTCAAAATTTTAATTTGGAAATTTTCTGGACAACGAGCAATTAGCGCGCTAATTGGAGAAATTAGCGCGCTAATCACGATGATTGAAGACGATAATGAACAGTGATGAGATCAATTAGCGCGCTAATTGTCCACTGGAACTTAAAAATTTGAAAAATGAAGAAATGAGCCTAAATAACATTATAAACCCATTAATTGACCATTGACCTTCACAAATGAAACCTAGGAAGCTCGAGACAGTAAAAATTGAGTCGGGGAATTAGTGGATGATCAGACCGGGGGTATTTTTGGGATTGTGAGGCGGATTGAGGTATGTAAAACCCAATTGAACACCACTATTGCATTTACTTATTCTATTCGTTGAGCTTTATTTCTTTGTCAATCTAAATCGGATTGTGATGGGAACGGTAGCGTTTTCGGCGGTTTTTCGGTGTGTGGGGTTTGTTCTTCTCATCAAATGTATTTGGTGACTAGGATACAGTCAGCGGGGTCATTTGAGTGGGGTAAGACTGGGCCACTGATCCTAGCTTCACTGGCGGTATTTATTGCACACCCATTTGTTATCTTCATGTTGGTATTCATGCATTTCCTTTTGAGTAGTTGTCTGCGTTATTTCCTTGATTATTGCATGATTATTTAACACTGTTTATTGGTTTCCATTTATGTTCATAAATTGAAATGCCTGGTGGTTTTCCTTAGAATTTTACTTACTAGACTCGTTATCTGGTTCTTGTGATAACTGAGTGCAGACCTTAGGTATCAGTAGGAGCAGGGAGGTCACGACAACACATCCTCACCTGTTCACTGTCGAGGACCTACTGGTATGTTTGTTGGTATTAAGTTGTTTTAAATTGTTATTATTGGGAACTTAAGACCATACATTTACAGTACTGGTATATATACATGCGCTAATAGCGGTTGTCGCCTATATACTGAGTACTACCGGGCTTTCCACTATAGGTACCAACAAATAAATCTTATGGCAGGCTATTTGGTGTTATTAAGGCTTCCGTTGTAAAACTGTAAAACTGTAAAATGTTGAATTACTAACTTAAATGGCATGAAATTAGGAAATGAGAGATGAGGTGGACGGATTGAGTGACATGGTAGGTACTTCTGGAGTATGGGCTGGAGAGGTACCTATTGCACGGGGCGACCCCGGAAAATGGGGCCGCCACAGTACCCATACTCGGTGGTCTTGAGATCACTCAGGCGACTCCACGACTATTTTTTATCATTGCATTTGCTTTCCAGTCTTTTTATCATGCACTTGTCTTTACTTTCAGTTTATTTACATGTATCGCATGATCCTTAATTAGACTGTTATTTACATTTTTTATGTATTGTCCATATCCTTCTAACTTTACTTACTGAAATTGTCTCCCTTGATGACAATTGCAGATCCACAACTTTACTCACTGAAATTGTCTCCCTTGATGACAATTGCAGATCCAAAGTCGAGCATGGGAAGGTGATTGTGGTTGGTGATTTACTCGTGGGACATCAAAACGACCCTCCTCTTACTACTTTTGTAGGTTTTTTATATTTTGTTGGTTTTTTATAAGTATTTACTTATATGGTGTTTTAAGAACACTTGGGGATTATTTTGGGATGTGAACAATACTTAGACTCTAGTATATCATGGTCTTATTTGGTTCGGGGGGAAGTTGAAGGAAGTAAGACAACTTTCAGAGAAGTTTCAGCCCACCTTGTTTGGTTGGATATTTTTACATGTTTCTGAAAGTTTGAGACCCCAACTTTCTCCACATAGAGGAAGATAACTCACTTAGGGGTGGGGTGATTTAAGTGAGTTATCTTTCTGAGGGGAAATATATATTTTTACCCTTATTTAATTCTCTCTCTCCTCTATTTTCTTTCCTTCAAAAACAGTGTAAAGAACATTTATGTCAATTATATTATTTTACTATTTTTAAAATATGAAACTTCCAAAAAAGTTCAAAGTTGAACTAAACATTAAAAGTGTAACTTTCTTAACTTCCCAAAAAATTAGTAAAATTAATCAAACGACACCTATATTTTCCTACACCGATCACCACCTGCATGATATATTGTCTTTTTTTTAATGAAGGGTTAGTTGATTATGTGTCAAACACATGGTTGTTTCTAGCAAAGCTAGCTAGCTAGCTAGCTCATCATCCCATCACTCAAAATGATAAACAAATTAATAAATCTCTCAACCATTTAAATACTAATTTTACCTTAGAAACTTTATTGGTCCGAGTTGTCAAACAATAATAAGAAGTGGAAATGGTTTAGTTCAATTAATATGTTATTAAAATATACATATAGTATACCTAGCGACGACGCCAGCCCTACACTGTAGGGGGCCAACTTGTTAATTTTGTTTTTTTTTTTTTTTTTTGTGACTTAAGAGTCAAACTCGCTACCTCTCAAAAATTTACATTTTAATAAATAATGTTTCATTTATCTCACTAGAGATACTTTGACAATTTTTACCTAAGTTATTTACAAGTCATAATGCATAAAGCCTAATGCTTAATGTTTTGAGTAACTAATATGTTCTTCCAAATCATAAGTGAATGCATATGAGAAGTGTGAAAAAAAAAAAGAAAAAAAAAAAAAAAAGGAAAAAAGGTGGTGATTGCATTGATGTAAACGATTTTGAAATGTACGTACGTAGCAAATGCGTGAGGAAAATTGTGCGTACTAGTTTCATCTCCTTGTTCAGTCGAAAAAAAAAGGTAAGAGTTATACATACATAATTTAGATCGATCGGACCAACACCGACTAAGTGAGATTTGTTACAAGTCACAAGTAAGATGTTGGAGTTTGAGTCTTAATGGCAGCAAGTAGGGGTGTACACAGATTAGAACCAGTCCAATTAAGGTCAATCCGCAATCCAATCCAATTATTGCGGATTTAAAAATTACAATCCAATCCAGTCCAAATAATTCATCAATCCAACTCAATCCAATTTGCAAAATGCGGAACGGATTGGATCAAGTTCCACGGATTGACGTTTTCCTATCCAAAATTTATGAAATTTGACTTAATCAAATGAATCACAAGAATTATATATCTCATGAATGACAAATTTACAGCATACATTCCACAAATCTATATATAGTATATTTCCCACAAAATTGTTAACACAATAACATTCAAAATATAGGTTTTTACATAAATAAATGTGTCATTTACAAATCTTCACCATACACCCTCACAAAAGAACAAAAAAAGTGTACGTTGAACATATACAGCCTACAATAAAAAGGCCAAAAACATAATAAAAAAATTAAGAACAAGTATAATCTTTTAGATATTATAGTTTAGAGTTGATAGTTTGAGTCGACGCTAATTAAGCTATTATAGTATATATGATGAAATATGTATGTGTTGATGTGCTAAACGGACTGGATCGGATTGGATCCGTGATTTTTTAATGTAGGATCTGTAATCCGATTCAGTCCAGCCGGATTAGTAATTTTTCAATCCAATCCAGTCCAAGGGATCAAAGAATTGATCTAATTAGTGATAATTGATTTGAATTTGACCGGATTCACGGATTAGTGCAATCCGTGTGCACCCCTAGCAGCAAGTTAACCTTTCTTATGAAAAAAAAAAAAGATTGATCACATTTATATATGTATATTAGAGTAGTTGAATTTCGGTTTGGGACATGATTTTTTTAAGGAAAATGTTAAAATGACACCTCAAAGTCACATCCTATGACGCGGCATATTGGCCTGCATCTTTGTTAGACATTTGTGCACGCCTCAGGATACACACCCTGCGTATATTTATACACCAAAAACTTTGTGTCTAACACTTATTTTTATATGAGCTCAAATGTCAGGTCACTAGAATGTGTCTTTTGGGTATCATTCTAGAAGCTTCCTTTTTTTAAATATATACTTAGTAGATATCAAACCTTAATTTTTTTTTTTTTAAAGTCAAACCTTAAATTATAAAATAATTAATGTACTCTTCTATAAACTTGAGTTACTCTATACGTATGTATTTAATTATGACTGTTTAAATAGGGAGAGGCTAAATGGGTCCCACTAATTGTTAAACATATCTCAATTTTTATGAAATTACTCAACTATCCATTTATATAAAAGAGTTTTGACTCAACATACTCCAGTCATCTCACTCACTCCTTACTCCGGTCACCTATTTCAAATCACCTCATAAAAATTGGTCAAATCTGACGAAATTTGAGCAAAACAACATAGATTTGACAACGTGGGTGCATTCATAATCTCTATTAGTGCTAATTTTGAGATTTTTTTGGATTTTTTTTCTTGTTGAGTCGTTTTGTTTGTGAATTTATTTTTTGGGCTTAGGCCTTGATTTGAGACATGAATCTTGCATTTTAGGTACAAACTTTGATGAAATTGAAAATATTAAGTAATTATGAGCAAAATATAATATTTTTTGTTATTTTTATGTATTTTTTTAGAGTTTTGAAGTTTTTTTATTCATTTTGGTCACTTGCGGGTTTTGGAGTAACAGAGCTGACACCTCTGAAGAGGTGTTGGACAAACTAGTTCGACACCTCTAAAGAAGTTTTGACCGGATCCCTCTGTTACCCACTGAAACCAAGTTATCTTCGCATTATAGGTTAAAGTTGGCCGAGACCTCTGAAGAGATGTCGGTTCTATTCATTCGATACTTCTTCAGAGGTATCAACTTTGTTCGTCCGATACTCGGAGGCAAGGGTATTGGAGTGAGGGTGAAGGTGATGGGTACACGAAGTAAAAAAGTGAGGTACACTAAGTAAGGGTATTTTTAAAATTTTAAGAAAAGAAAAGTGAAGTACACTAAGTAAAAAATATGGTAGATGAAATAAAAATTTAAAATTAAGGTATATTTAGTAATTAATGAAGTCCGTTTAGTCGCTCCCTTTTAAGTACGTACACAACACTTAAGCACTAGGAGTGCCCTACTCACATGTTAGTTAATTAGAGTAGTTAATTAGTAAATCTAATTGCACTTTTGTTCCATTTATCTATTTCAATGCCGTGTGAAATTGAACGAAAAACGGTCAATTACAAATACATATAGAACCAGCCAAAATTGACCCCAGCCAATGTTGACCGCAGTCATGGTCTCTTATCATCCATTCAAGAAAAAATCGCTAGTGCAACCACACAGAAAATGGCGATTGAGACTTCACCCCACGCACGTACTCCGAAATTACAAAAAGTGTATTACTGTTTAGGCATTGTTTGGTTCGTTTCTGCTCATTTTATAGTACAGGCGAAGTTAATTCTTTGGAATTTACTTACCGTGAAAGATTATATTATTATATTTAGTTCAACTTGAAACTTGTAGAAAAGTTATAAATTTTTAAACAATAAGAGATATGAATTGAAATAAACTATACTTTCAAAAAGAGATATAGATGTGGCTCATGTGGGTAAAAAAAAGGTATTAAAATGAAAGGCAATTGTGTCCACAAACTCTTTGGAGATGACTTGTAACAACCCCAAATTTTTTAATTGACTTGTGTTGCACTTGTTAAAATTGTGACTCGGCTACGTGAATGCTGGACAGTATTTCAAACTTCGGGAGTCGACATCGAAGTGATTTTATGATTCTTTGATTGTGTGTATTAGTATTATAGTATTTTACGGGTTTCGAACCGTTCGGGGCGATATTTAATTGAGTGAGGTTTCGACTAGTTAAACAGAGGATAAAAACAAGTAAAGAGTACAAATAAATGAATTTTTAATTAATTTAATTAATTAGTTGGCGAGACAAGGCGAGACTACGCGCGTTACGAGAGTCTGAACAAGGAAAAACGGACCGAGGAACGTCGTTTGAATGTGGGAGTTGGTTAAATATGTAACATACGGACTATAAAATAAAAATTTATTATTTAAGGGTAACTTCCCCAAACTTCCTCAAAAAACTTCTTTGATTACTTTGATTTTTTTTCATTTTTTAATGGTTTCGATGGAAGTCATCGAAGTTGATCAATGTTTGGCGAAACATGTCGAAGTTTCAAGCAACGTTTTGCAAGTTTTAATTAAAATCGATTTACTCCCTCACCTATTTGATCTCTCCCTTAACTACTACTCCCTCAATCACGCTAACGTCTATAACGTTACTAATTATTTTTGAGAAATATAACGTCTATTTAAAACGTTATAAATATAACGTCTATTTAAAACGTTATATTTATAACTTCTAATTATAACGTCTAATTATAACGTCTATTTATAACGTCTAATTATTTTTTTTAAAATATAACCTCTATTTATAACGTTAGATAATTGAGGGAGGGAGTTAGATAATTGAGAAATATAACGTTAACAATTTAAAAGTCAACACTATTTAAGACAAGAAACTAACATTTTCATATCGATCCTACCATCGATTCCTCATTATCGCTTTATGGATGTCTTCTACAATAATATGCGATAGACATGTATGTGAAAATTGAATCATTGAGATTGAAGTATCTAAAAGACTACAAAAAGACTCTTCGATCTGAACTATACCAAGGTTTGCAAGATACAACAAATGTTGGAGAAGCATGTGCAGATAGAGTAAAATAATTATTCTTCCATCATCATATAATGGGAGCCTTATAGATATGTACAACCGCTACCAAGATGCAATGGCAATTGTTAGAAGGTAGCGAGAAACTCGGGGATACGCGTTAGGAACGTGAGAGTGTCTACGGGTTGCGATTAGTCAGGTAAGTACATTTGCCACAAGCATTTGTACGTTTGTAAGCCGGTAAGAATATGTCATGTGATTCATTATCATTTATTCAGTCTTGTTATGCTCTATTATTGGTATTCCATTCCATTCCTTGTTGTGTGTTTCTCGGTGTAAGTGTTTTATCTCAAAAGTACTAGGACCTGCACTAGAGGGATAAAACGCGGGCACTCGTGCGCACGAGTGTGTGACCACCCTTAGTGACCGTGTGACACCGAGTACTGGGTGGGTGGGTTCGAGTCCTTCCAGTCATAGCTGTGCTTTCGCTTGTGTCGATGCCCGGAAAGACCTCGTGAGGTCTTCGCCGTTATGCTATGGTTTAGACCACCTATGAGCCTCTTTTGATTCCTTGGAACACATATAAATTTCGATTGATATCTATTAGTCTGTTTATCATGCATCTTGTCTATTTAATTTCCTGTCTTTTTATTACCGCATGATATTTAGACTGCTTTACTTGTATTATCATGAATTACTGTTATCTTCTTCTGGCATTACATTCGATTTTATTCAGTTACTCACCGTCTAGTTTGTGACGGTGGGTGCAGATAGGGCGGAGAGCAGCAAGGGCAAGGGACCCTGCCTAGGTGATCTACTGTGAGGATTAACAGCGACACCAGAGAGACTCTTTAATAGGTGTTTATACTTTTGTTGATGTGTATATCGTTTTATATTTACATTATTGGGATCATTGAACTTGGTATTTTTTTGTGAGACTGGTATCATGTATATATACCTATCGAATTGTACATGAATACCCGGGGTTTTCACACTTATAAAATTCCTCTACTTCCCTTGATTGAGTTATTTTCCCCTTTATTATAATTGTTTTAGTCTTCCGCTGTTTATTATTGCAATAACTCGCTCATAAATTATTCAGTTGATTAAGTTGAAGGCTGACTAGGCTCGTCAGGTTGCCGAGTGATGATTCGGGGCTTGTATGGGTCTAGGCCGGGTGTACCCAATTGCATGGAGAAATTGGGGCCGTCACATGACTCTCCTAGGGGAGGAGTTAGGGGAGATATCTTTCACCCATATGTGTAAGTTGAGAGATAATTTGCAGACTCGTGAATTCGAACTCATTTTTTATTTTATTTTTAAATTGTTCTTCAAAATTTACTTTATTATTCAAATACCCCTTTACAAATTGTGGGATTTTAATTTTTAATTTTTTTTTATGGCAGCGGCTAAACGAACTCATGTTTTAAATTTTTATTTCGTGTACCTCACTTTCTACTTAGTTTACCCCATTTTTATTTTTAAAATTTCAAAAATACTCTTGCTCACCCATTACCCATACCCACTTTTGAATAAGTGTCACCCGCGGGTTTCAGACAAACCAAGACGACACCTCTGAAGAGGTGTTGGACATATAAAGTCGACACCTATAAAGAGATTTCGGACATACAGGGTCGATACCTCTTCAAATGTCTTAGTCGACTCCAACCGATAATGTGAAGATAATTCGGTCTCAGTAGATGGCAGAAGAATCCAGCTGAAACCTCTTTAGAGGTGTCAGCTTTGTGTGTCTGAAAGAGGTGTCAATTTTGTGTGTCTGAAACCTCTTCAGAGGTGTCGGTCATGTATATTCAACACCTCTTTAGATATTTTGGCCCCGTAAATTCGAAACTCGTAGGCGACCAGAATGAACAAAAAACTTCAAAACTCTCGAAAAATACATGAAAATGGTAAAAAAAAAAATAGTGAGTTTTGCTCTGAATCGCTTAATATTTTTTATTCCATCGAAGCTTTGTACACAAAATGTTCAAGCTTCAAATCGAAACCCTAAACTTAAAAGTAAATTCACAAACAAAAATGACTCAAAAGAAAAAAATTCAAAAAAACCTTGAAATCATCACTAAAAGAGATGATGAATGCACCCACAATGTCAAATCCATGTAGTTTTGCTAGAATTTCGTTGGATTTGAGTTGTTGATGAGTGCGATTTGAGAGAGAAGTGGGTAGGGTATGGGTGAGTAAAAACCTTTTATATAGATAGGTAGTTGGATAATTTCACAAAACTGGAGTCCTTGTAGCAAAAACTGATGTCCTTTTACCCGTTACCTTTTATATTAGAGGACCCTTCTAATTAAAAACTGACAGTTTGCAAATAATTAGAAAAGGAAAATACTTTTGTAATCTACTTTAGACAGCTACTTTGAGCACTTAGTGGGCTCAAGTAGGAGGCGTCTCTCTATGTGATATACCTTAAGAAGTGTGAACATATATCTCAAGGTGCATCACATGATTAGACACCCACTTGGGCCCACTAAGAGCCTAAAGTGGTTACTCTAACATCTCTCATTAGAAAAACTCTTTATGAGTTCAGACCTATGAGTCTGCTTGGATTTATTATTTTTTTTATAAGAAAGAAACACCTTACTCCCGTCAAGGTTCTAACTCATAACTTTTACTCTCAAACCCTATGTCAAATTATTGAGTCACCCAATTGATTAGTGTCTAGATTTATTGTTACAAAGATTTGCATGAACTAATGTTGGTAATTTGTTTTTAAATAAGATAACTCAATTTTTTTAAGTGAGGTTTTGAATTGAAGTCTTGTAAATGAAGCCAAACAACGTGTTAATGTAGATTAATTGCTTAGTTGGTGCAGTTGGGCCGGATAACGTGCATGCAGTACTGATGCATGTGATAAAAAAAAAAAAAAACAAATATGAGAAATGGAAGATGCTAGTAGGGCGCCCCCTTTTAGGACACCTTTAGCTAAGATGGACGCAAGATGATGGTGTTGATCTCGTTGAACATCGAGATTTGTGCGCAAATACGTGTTGAAGAAGATGTGTAGACCAAAGTCATAGTATCACATTAGTTAAATATAACTTCATAAAAAAGTATATAATTGATTAACTCCTCTCAATTAGTATCGAGACCTTTTGAGATAAAACTCTACACCTAAAGTTGAAGGGTGGTTAAGTTGGTAGCAATATCGATACTAACAGAGGATATCCACGTGCTCGTACACTAGTGTGCAGAGCGACCGTAAGAATTTGACATAGTATCAGAGTCAACGGTTCCAATGGGTCCTAAGAGAAAAAAAACTCTTTGGATCATGTGACTTTCGGTTCATAGAAGAGTGTTGAAGATGTATGAACCGAAAGTTAGTTCCACATCAATTAAATATAACTTCATAAAGAAGTATATAATTGATTAACTCATTCCAATTATAGCTAGCACTGAGGCCTTTTGAGATAAAACTTCACACATAAAGTTGAAAGGTGATTAACTTAGGGACATTATCGGTGCTAGCGAAGGAGATCCACGGGCTCGCGCATGCAGGTATAGTGCGATCGTGAGAATTTGATATGGTATCAAAGCCTATGATTCAGATGGGACTTAGAAAATAAAGTTAAAAAAAAAAAAAATTTATGAGAGAGTGTTGGATATATGTGGACTGAAAGTTAGTTCACATCGATTAAATATAAATTTATAAAATAATATATATAATTGATTAACTTCAATTTGTAAAAATGGATAGATATTATTACTAAATTTCATCCTAGACTTAGTTAGCAGCTTGGTATGTACGCATCCGCACTCATTGACCGATGGCTTGGCTGCATGTGAATCTCTAGAAGCTTATACAAATAGTTGTCCAAAAGACAAAAAAAAAATATCAAAGTCAATTTCAATTTAATGACCATTTCTTCCTGGTCAAATATGCAATTGGGATTTCATCCTCAGTAATTTTAATTCAAGTAGTTGTAGTTGTTTTTGAGAGGGCTACAACGACGTTCCAAACGCACACAGAAACGCACACTGTTGTTAAATCTCTCGTGTTTACCTCAAGATGCCCAAATAAATTGTGCTTTTAATCAATGTTGGGTGCCTATAGCGTAACTTTTTATTATTTAATGTCAACATGATTAGGTTCGTATGGAATTAAATAGGAATCATCAATTAGTGGAGTTTATATACACTTTCTGGGAGGGACTTCTACACAATTAAAAATAGTAAGGTTTGTATAATTATCAATAGCGACGTGACATGTGTCATTTGATGGAAAGAATAAATAAGGGAGTATCTATTATCTATACATTTATCCATATAAATGCAAAGTATCTCTGAAAGTAAAGTTTGGCCCCAACTGCTGTTGTGGAGATGTCATGAGTTTGATTCTTGACAACAAATATTATATTTATTTGATTTCTCTCGAGTTGTGGAGTTGAGACACGTGATTATCCTTTGTAAAATTAGTCGAACCAAAATAAAGACGATTGAAATCAAATACCATAGTTAAAAAAAAAAAAAAGTGAAGTCACTGAAGAAGGAAAATATATTTATCGTGCATATGGTAAACACAAAGTTTTTTTATTTTTTTTTCATAAGTTAAACACAAAGATTGGCTACACAGTTTTTTGCAAGAAAAAAAAAATAGGGATTGGCTACACAGTTATGGCATATTGCCATGAATATTGCCATGAGATAAGCAAATAGTCTATATGCAATGTAGCAAATGAGTTAGTGTACATGTCACTAACTCTTTCTTTCCGAAATCATTACCCCACCACTAGGCAACTACCCCCACTTGGTATTCAACCTTTATCGCTAATTATCTATCCTCCTTCCAAGAATTAATTAGTTCATGAGACCACAACATCCTATGACAGACATGATTGTTAAAATTAAAAGATTCGAACTAGAGACGAGGCCCAAATGAACAATATTAGTTAGTTTTTTCTACGTAGTTTTTTTTTTTTTATATATAAATTTAAATTCAATTTTATTTATTCCAAGTCCTTAACAAGTGCATTGAAAAGAAATTGTCAAAGTCTTTCAGGTGAGATGGTAAAGACATCATTTGTCAAAAAAGCAAGACATCGAAAAATGGTAGTTCGATTTCTATTGAAGCAAAAAAAAGTACATTGAAAAGAAACGAGGATACATCACACCACTCAAAAATAACTAGACATTGAACTAGCTTTCCTTACAATAGTACGGACCGCTACATTCGCTGATCTACAAACATAAATTACTCAATAGGACTACAGGTCCGTTAACAACTTGACGCAATCGGCTACAATAACACTACTATGTAGTTATATTCACAATAGTTAATAAAACTACTCAAACCTCTTTAAGTGTGAATGCGCATATTATAATATAGCTACCATCTAGTACCCACTAAATCACACTATAGTTAATTTCGACGACAGTTAAAGATACTGCCAGAGACGAGTCCGAGAATTTCAAATTATGACCTTGCTATTTCTACGATTAGTTTTCATTGATATCTCGAGCTGCCAAACTTACAACTAGCGCCTCCAAATAAAATGGAAAATAAATTCTAACCCACTTAATTTTGACATCGCTAAATAAACACACATGTAAAGATCGTCTGTGTCAAAAGTGAATTACTTTAAAAAGGTCTACATCAAATTACCACTTGGTCCATCACCTGTAAGTATCAAGATTCAAAATGATTACCAAATTCATAATACCAGTTGACTGACTCGTCGCCGATTCAAAAAAAAACAAATAAAAAACTCTCTCTCTCTCTCTCTCTCGATTTCTCAGAAGTCTCGTTAAAAACACAGCCTCTGAAGCAAAGTTCCCATCCCATTGAAGGCGGCTCAGAGAGCCCTAATTGAGTAATTTCCTCCCCAATCGGACCTCAAATGGTCGCAATCTCGCTCCCCCGCCCAGCCGATGCTCCTCGTGTTCTTCGCCGATGAGATCCCTAGGAGTAGGAGGAGGAAGAGGAGCTCTGGTTCTCTGGTTTCTAGGGCATGGGCGCTTCTCTGTTCAGCAGCAGCAGCAGCGGCGGCGGTGGCGGCGGCGACAATAACAGTGAGACGATGAGTTTCTTCAAATGGAGGTGGAGCCGCCATTGCTTGCTCTCCTCCACTTTCTTCTTCTTCATCGCTTCCTTCCTCACCTTCTGTTGCGTCGCCAGTCTCTACTCCTGGCTCGCCTTCTCGCCCTACCGCCGCCCCGCCCTGCCCTCGCTGGGCTGCCGCGACGACGGCGAGGGTTCCTGGTCGATTGGGGTGTTCTACGGGGACTCTCCCTTCTCGCTGAGGCCAATTGAGTCGGTAATTTGGGGGGTTTTGTTATTCTTCTTGTGATTTGATTGTGTTTTCATAGGAAAGACTTCATCTTTGGTGGGTTTTTGTTTGAACAGAAGGGGGTTTGGGAGGACGAGAGCGCGGCGTGGCCGGTGGCCAACCCGGTGTTTACTTGCGCGTCGGTTTCGGATGCCGGCTTCCCTAGTAATTTTGTTGCCGATCCATTTCTCTATGTTAAGGTAAATCCTGATTTGAGTATTGTGTTAGCTTTTGATGTTATGTGTTCTGTTTAGTGGATGTGGTGAGGACAGATAAAATGCTTTGATTCTGCGCGCGATTTCGATTTATTCAGTTATCTTAGATTGGTAATAGTAAAACTAATACTAGCAAATGATGTTGGAAGTGAACTTCCAGTCTAGATTGTTATTGGAATCAGACCCATATGATAGATATCGTTGAAGAAATTCGACATGTATGTGTGAATTAGTGCAATTATATACAATTTTTTTTGGCAAGAGAGGAACCACTACTTGCCCCATTGAGGCTCGAACCCCCAACCTCTTACACAAGTGACCTCGTACCAAACTAATGAGCTATCCAGTGAGCTACCCGCTTGGTTAGCGTGGAATTAAGTATAAGTTGCGTATTCGATTTTTGTTTATTGGTTCCGAGGGAATGATTTCTCAACCAACTGGTAAATTTTATGTTTTAATACTTGGGATTACAGTGGGAAACTGGGGGAATAGCTGACCTATTCATTTGTTCAGTAACCACTGTACGTGTCGTGGCTGATTGGGGCATTGGGAATTCTTTTATGAGATAAGATCTTTGTGGTCCTGGGCGACTTGACTCCCGCATGCACTTCTATTTAATGGATACTTTTTGGTGCTACAAAACGCCTTGAAGGTTGGCTGGAATAATTTTTTTTAGTAAGGTTGAGAGGTTTGCTGATTGTGGTTTCGGATTTTTCTTCGCGTCTCATGTTTCTTTTAGAATTTATGTCACTGAGGATTCATTCTGTTGTCTATATGTACTTTTCTTTGAAGATTCTATTTGTTTTTTATGGAATGGCAGAATCTGATAAATGATTGATGTAGCAGGTTCAAAAAGTATATTTTGTAACACTGCCCAAGTGTTCTGCTATCAATATATTTATAAACATAAAAACCCACATATATCCCTTGAAAAATCTCAGTTTATCTCCAAACCCCAACTAATTTGGGATTGAGGCTATGTTGTTGTATCTCCAAACCATGAAAGAAACTTTCCTTGAAAGATCCATGGGACAATTCGAAACGTAAATACAAAGCAAAAAGAATCTTATTTTTATAAAATACAAATTTACCATGAAGCTGTTGAAACAAATCAAGCAATTCATATACCTGTTATGTTTTGGGGATTTGAGTTCAAAACATTGTGGCTTTTGTGTCTCCCACTTGCCTACACACTATGATTGATTATTAGTGGTATATGTTCCACAGCTAAAACTTCCTGGTCAATATCGAGCTGGGATTTTCATTTTTATTTTTAATCTGTCATTATTATAAACACGTTAGGCTAGAATATTGGTGCTGTTCGACACTTTATATGTTGAAAGATAAGTTCAACATACTAGTGCGAAACTGCGAATAGTTTATTCTATAGAGTTTGAATCAGGTTCAGTAAGCCGTTATCGGATTATGTGGAATGAACTGTATCTCAAGTTATATTCAGCCCTGAGAATGTTAATTATAGGTGGAAAGTTCCAAGAAATAGTGGCCTACATGATCTTCTGTTTGGGTAACAACAATGACAAAATGAACTTGAAAATATACTATTTCAAAAAGGTGAGTTCCAGTTTTGATCTTTGATGCTGGGTCTCAAGACATACAAATCGTGCTTTTCTTTTCCTTTTTTTTTTTTTCTTTTTTTTCGGTAGTGACTAGTGAGTGCCTTTGGATTCAAAAGCTTTGTTTTTCATGTTTTCAAAGGTAATGTGATCAGTGATTAACTTAACTTCTTGAACTCAAAGCTCATATACAACGACAATAGATGGAGGCTGTTGCAGATTGTTGGAATTTAAAATGAAGAAAATTTTGTTAAAGTAGGTCCAAGTCAAGATTTTAGTTCTCTTTTCAGTTTTCAGCAGTGTTGATAATATCTCTTTGATTCATATCACTTTATTTGTCCAAAATTAATGTTACAAACCTTATTAGCAAGATCATAATATCCTTGGGCTAAGTTTAGGTGACTTGTCACTGTTTTTTAGAAAATAGGATCTTACCCTATCTATTATAGCCTTGTATTGGGTAATTTATCCTTATCGATTTGAAGTATAACTGCAGCTCTTGTAATTTCACTGTTCCTTTTGATTTACGTTTTGTCTCTTCCCCCTTTCCCCCTTTTCATTCTTTTAAGGGATTGTCCTAGGAGATTACATTTGCTTCTACATTTTTTGGAGGACATCTGAAACCTAGAGCATAAGAAACCGGACAGTTAATATTCCCATAATAACCTTTCTATATTTTTATGAGTTAACAACCGTAACCTTTCCGCTTTCTAGTTCTAGTGCTATACTTATTGGAAGGTACAATTCATCCAGAAAACCTATGTTTACAGCAAATAGTGGCACTAAAACAATCTACTTAGAGTAATAGGAATGCTAGTTTAAAAGTTTAAAGCAGAGAAACTGTTGTGTGGTCTAACTGTATGTAGGTCAAAAAGCTAGTTCCGTTTAAATTTAAGTTGGGCAGTCTACATATAAGTGGGGGCGATTTTGATGTTTCCAGGGAATTGCTTTGGCATGTTCAACTCAAATTGCCTCATGGTTTGCTGTTTACTGGTTGGGGATTTTGCACTATTTTTGAAAGTGCATGCACCCTTAAATAAGAATTTTCCTACATTGTCGTATGCATTCTTCAAATATTAGAAGCAATACTGCTTCTATATTAGGGGATGGGAAATTAATGCTGAGAAGCATTCAACGCGAAGTTGCGCATTTTGGGCTTATTTACAGCAAATATGGATTCATCAATTTGAAAAAAGAATGGCAACAGCTCTGAGTAGACATTGGGACAATAGACTAGCCTTGGCTGGGTCATTCTTCAATTTTTATGATATCCTTTTTTAATAGTTTTGTAAATTAAATAACATTAATTTTTGTGGTATTCTCTTTGTTGGCTTTGCTGGTTTGGTCGTTCGGTTCCTTATGTTTATGTTTGATTCATGGTCCAGGGGGATACTCTATATTTGTTCTATGAAACCAAGAATTCTGTTACTTTGCAAGGAGATATTGGTGTTGCAAAAAGTGTTGACAAAGGCGCAACATGGCAGCAGTTGGGCATTGCTTTAGATGAAGATTGGCATCTTTCTTATCCATATGTTTTCAACTACAATGACCAAGTAAAAGTCTACCTCATATTTTTTTTGTAACTTTCACATTTTTTTTTGTAACTTTGTATTTGCTCTTTGGTTGTTTTGCCATGGAAATTTGTCAGTTTCTACACTATTACACTGCAGTCGTGCAGGACTAATTTTTTTTCCCCTTTCCGCTCTTATATTTTACGTGTACTGAACTTTTATTTATTCTGGATTGGTTATGCTTCAACAGATATACATGATGCCGGAGAGCAGTGAGAAAGGCGAACTCCGCATCTACAGGGCAGTTAAATTTCCCTTGAAATGGACTCTGGAAAAAGTTATGTTGAAGAAGCCCTTGGTGGATTCATTTGTTGTGCACCATAATGGTAATTACTGGCTTTTTGGTTCAGATCATAGTGGGTTTGGTACCAAGAAGAATGGGCAACTGGAAATCTGGTACAGTGATTCACCGTTGGGTACTTGGAAACCACACAAGAAAAACCCTATCTACAACATTGACAAGAGCTTTGGAGCTAGAAATGGTGGCAGGCCATTTTTTTACAATGGAGATCTCTATCGTGTTGGGCAAGACTGTGCTGAAACGTACGGGCGGCGAATAAGGGTATTTAAGGTGGAGAGTCTTACCAAAGATGAGTTCAAGGAAGTTGAAGTCCCTTCAGGTGTAGAAGAACCAGAGAAGGGTAGGAATGCTTGGAATGGTGCTCGGTATCATCACTTGGATGTGCAAAAGCTGAGCTCTGGTGGGTGGATAGGAGTAATGGATGGGGATCGAGTTCCTTCTGGGGACTCTATACATAGATTAATTCTTGGCTCTGCTGCAATTGTTCTTGTGGTTGCAATCATTTTATTTGTGGGAATATTAGTTGGAGCTGTGAAATCCATTATTCCCCTCACCTGGTGCACACACAACTTAGGAAAAAGAAGTGACGCCTTTCCAGCATGGGAGCGTTCACATCTGCTGTCTTCCAAGTTGAGGAGGTTCTGTGCTCGATTAAACAGGGCAAGCCCATTTCTCAGAGGTCACATTAAGCTCAGCACTTGTGCTGGAAGATTGGTTCTAGCTTTAATATTGATAATTGGGGTTGCACTGATATGCATAGGCATTAAATACATCTATGGTGGCAGTGGTGCGGAGGAAGCTTATCCTTGGAAGGGTCACTATTCTCAATTCACTATGCTGACAATGACCTATGATGCTAGGCTTTGGAACTTGAAGATGTATATAAAGCATTACTCCAGATGTTCATCTGTGAAGGAGATTGTTGTGGTGTGGAACAAAGGGCAGCCTCCAAATACAAGCGACTTTGACTCTCTGGTGCCTGTTAGGATCAGGGTAGAGAAGCGGAACTCTCTCAACAATCGGTTCACAAAGGATCCCTTGATCCAGACACGGGCTGTTCTTGAACTTGACGATGATATTATGATGACATGTGATGATGTTGAACGAGGTTTTAGAGTCTGGAGGGAGCATCCAGATAGAATAGTCGGTTTCTACCCACGTCTCATAGATGGGAGGCCATTAAAATATAGGGATGAGAAGTATGCACGATCACGTGGGGGTTACAACATGATATTGACCGGGGCTGCTTTCATTGACAGTATGATGGCATTTGAACGGTACTCGAGTGAAGAGGCTAAGTTTGGTAGGGACTTGGTGGATCAGTACTTCAATTGTGAAGATGTGCTTTTGAACTTTTTATATGTTAATGCTAGCTCATCTAGGACAGTTGATTATGTGAGGCCAGCATGGGCAATTGATATGTCCAAGTTTTCTGGGGTAGCAATTAGCCGGAATACCCAGGCACATTATCGTGTTAGAAGTAAATGCCTTCTCAAGTTCACTGAGAAGTACGGAAATTTGGCAAACCAGAAATGGAAATTTGATGGCCACAATAATGGTTGGGATGTATAGGAGGGGCTTAACAGCAGGTCATTCATGAACTTTCTCATGTTGTGTTCTCTTTTCTGTTATCGCTGTTTGTTGTTAACTGTAACTTATTATTTTTTCCCTCTTTTAGTTTTGGGGTCTCAATTGTTTTGGAAAGTTAAATGTACTTATCAGTTCATGTGCTTGTTCCCTTTATTTAGTGGAGTGGAAGGGTGGTTATTAATGCGGGAGCATTGTTGGAGGATGTGTTAGGAAATCAGTTTCTCTCATGTCATGCAGGGTTGTTATTTTGGAAATATGGATACAAAAAAACTGAACCAGTCCCGGAAGCATGATTTATAAGGAAGGATGTTTGAAAACCTTTTACAGCTGTTAAAAGATTGGGGCAGGTTCTACCAAAAAAAAAAAAAAAAGTTGGGGCGGGCCATTACATTGTGTTAAGTTTTTTCGCATGGGAATTGAACACATTTTAACTTCTTAGAGGCGATCTCATTCATCTTAATTAATTAAATTAAAGAAATGTGTTGAAACAAATTTGAATCTATGTTATATTTCAAATGACATATTTTCCTTTGAACATAATCTTATGATGCAGAAGATGCAGTTTAAAAGAGTAACAGGGATCATAATAAAAGTATCTTGAATGTTTCCTTTTAACCTATACTGTATGGGGGATTCTTATTTGAACTCTAGGGCTTTGCTTTTGATTTATAGTTGTTACAATGTGTCAATTCTCAAAGTAGAAATTCTCTTTACAGTGGTGCTTCTTTGCTGTTACTGAACTAGTTCAAATTCCATATCAAGTTAAATAGCGATGAGGTTGGTTTATATCATTGTCTTGATCTTATGAAGTATTTTCCTTCCATTTTTAAGCATATAATCATCAACCTATAATTTTTGTTGTGTCAAATTTTCTTGCTCTTATAATTTGTTATATGCGAAAGAAGCTTGATTCTTGAATTGATATCATATAAACATAAACATTGGATACTCTAGCAACTTTTTTTTGATGTTGTTGTTGATAAGATACTGTTAGCAACTTTTGTAATTTAAAAGCAATTGCTCTATTGTAATACAGGAATCTGATCACTCTCTGCTCCTACAAGAGTTTTTAAGGATAAGCAGGTAAGCCTCCCCAGTAAGGTGGCGTGGGCGATGCGTGGTCTTCAACGTTGAACAGATAGTTGCAGTTAGCGATCTGGTATCGGTCGAAGTAATTGTTTCCTTGCTGTAACTTAGTGTCAGAGCTTCGATTAACAGCTGACTTGCTCTCAACGGTCTCGTCATTTGAGACCTCTGTGTACGCTCCCATGGAGCATTGGGTCCCCGATACTTGGTCTTCGAGCTTGGCCTTCAGTTTCAGTACCTATGTAAGTAGTTCCAAATGAGTTGTAAATTAATTGGGTGTTGTGTTTACCTGTCTTAGGTTGCATGCTATATATTGTGCAATTCATGAATGCTGATAGATGAATTTCTATTACATAGTATGTAATTTGTGAAACTAATTTGTTTCTCTGTTGCACATCATGCACAATGATATGATCTGATTGGAATATTGTAGAGTTAAGCATAGGCATACATACCTCCTCATGAAGCTTTCGATTTTCTCGCGAAATGACAATGAACTCTTGCTTTAGTGCATCGTAGAGGCGCTCTAGCTGCTTCGTCTTCCACCTCGCTCGACGGTTTTGGAACCAAACAGCCACCTGCCGAGGTTGAAGCCCCAGTTCCTGAGCCAGCTTGATCTTCCTCTCAGGTTCCAGCTTTATCTCCTCCTGAAAACTCCTCTCCAGTGAATCCAGCTGCTCGTTCGTCATCCTCCTCTTCCTCTCCAGGTGATGGTTGTTCCAGTTACTGCTATTGCTACCATTGTTACTGCTACTATTGTTGTTATACATATTGCTTGAGTCATTAGAGTCGCTCTGCGTAACCAGTGTAGCCGCAGGCTTCTGCACTACAGCGGTCGCTTGCGTCACTATCAGATCCCTCAACACCTCCTCCCCTGACCAAACACCAATCCCAACTACTTAGTCTAGGGATTAAGAATTACAAAGTGTAGTACCTAAATTAACTAGGAATAATAGTAACATTGCAACATCACTTACTGATCATCGTTGCGTCGAAGTCATGATCATAAATGGATTTCAAGTTGTGGAGCTGTGCAGCAACTTGAGCACCACCATATGGTCTGAAACTCCCATTCCAGTGAGCCATCTTTGCCAAATCCATCCCCGACCGCGAACCCGCCTACTTAGGTGTGTTGTATGTATATGTATATATATACTTGCATAGCTCAAACAAGCTGACAAGGGGGGTCAGAAACGTGGGGAAAAAAGTTAGGAGACACTGATAAGGGGAAATTGTTTTGGAGTGGAAGATTGAAAGGGTCAGTAGAGATGATGAGTTGTAGTAATTGTAGCAGTATAGTACTTATAATGTGTGTTGTGTTGTGTGGTGTGTGTGTGAACAAGGTTGCAGTGAAGACAGAAGTTGTAGTATGAGTGTTTCCATGCGTGGGGTGGGAAAGGAAGGAAGTGTGAATCAAAGGTCACTTTCTTGGTCTGCTGATTCGCCCTCACTGCCCCTTCAGCTTAGCTGACAATGCTTCTCAACCCTTCCTTCTCTCACGCCATGCATCACCGGCCTTGTCCGTAACCACTGCAGCTCTGCATCACACTCTAATTTGTAGATTGGGCCATGTACTATGAGGGGGGGGAGGGCACGTATTAGAGGCCAAAGGCAGGCTGCCTTGCTTCCTTGTTTGCTTGTTTTCAAAGATTAAGGGTCCCCACTTCAGTCATCCATTCCTTTTCCGTCTCTGCGCCTCGTGTCGAAAACCGGTCTTGTAAATATTTTAGACTGACCTACTGTATGGCTCATTAATAGGAAGATATCTCCTAATGAAAATTTTCCCTATACCTGGTGCCGAAACCCAACCTTTGTTGGTCGCATTTTGAAAAGTAAAGGTAGTTTCAAATATCACATACTATGCTATAGAGTCAACTATTGTATGTTTTAGATATTTAATCATGTTCGACCAACGTGCTCTTAGCTTCTG
This sequence comes from Stephania japonica, assembly GCA_039657345.1. Lineage (NCBI taxonomy): Eukaryota > Viridiplantae > Streptophyta > Magnoliopsida > Ranunculales > Menispermaceae > Stephania > Stephania japonica. The sequence continues at coordinate 41,198,003 of CM077560.1, read as the reverse complement.
GTTAGTTTGAGGTGTTTTTCAAGTTAGTTTGATTTGTCGATGGTGGTTGCACTTGCATTGGTATATAGAGGTGCGCCACCATTAATGTCTACATTAGATGGGGTTGTAGATTTGGATTTCAAATGCCGCAGTAATTTGATGATAAAAGAAATACCGCTGTAATTAACCAATCAATGGAATGCAATGAACAAGATGTCCTTTGAAAAAAATTAAAAAAATCGAAAGCCATTTTTGATGTAGGTGCACGGACGTTATTGTCACGCAGATGTCCCAAACATATCTTAACGCGACAATCATTATATGGTTTGTGAAAATGTCAAGCCCGACTTGATGATGTAGATTTTTGATTCAAAAATTATAAAGTGATCTAATAAACGAAAAAAGGGTCAGGCTATTCGGACACTACATTTTGCTTATTTTACTTTATTTTTAAATTTTTACTTTGTTTACTCAACTTTTTATTTAATTTACTCCTTTTTTTTTTTTTTTTTTAGAATTTCAATAATACCCTTGCTCACCCCATACGGTTATACCCATCACCCTCAACCTAACACCCCTTAATTATTTATATTTTTCGGTTTTAGTCATTGTAGAACATTTGCACTTGATCACCAAGTGTTGTAGGAGTGTTTTTTCGTTGAATAAGATTGGATGTGGTCGCGATGTGTTATAGAAATAAAAAAGTGTCGTCCGCAGAATTCGGTCGCATATGGCTAACATCTATAAAGAGGTGTCGGCCGACTCTGATCACAACCTCTAAAGGGTTAACAGTCGGATCCAATCGACACCTCTTTAGAGGTGATGGAGGGATCTAGTCGAGAGGTGTCGGGCATTTGCGTCCGACACTTCTTAATAGTTGTCGGCCCTGTGCTTCTGAATACCGTGGACAACAAGAACGAACAATTTTTTTTCAAAACTCATAAAATAATACATGAAAATGACAAAAAAAATAGTGGGTTTTGCTCAGAATCGCTTGATATTTTTTATACCATCAAAACTTTGTACCCAAAATGTAAAATTTAAGTCCCAAATCGAAGTCCAAAACTCAATAACAAAGCCACAAATAATATCTAATTAAAAAGTAAAAAAACCTCAAAAAACTACAAATAAAAAGTAAAAAACCTCAAAAAACTACAAAATCGACACTAAACGAGATGAATAATGCATCTACGACGTCGAATTGATGGGGTTTTGCTCGAATTTCGTCAGATTTGGATTGGTGGTGAGAGTGCAGTTGGAGAAAGTGGTGACTGAGGTATGCGTGAGTAAAAACCCTTTATATGAAGGGGTAATTGGATCATTTCACAAGAGTGGGGTAAATGGAGTAAAAAGTGGGGTCCGACTAGCCTGGCCCAAGAAAAAATTAGTAAAGTGGTTTTATTGAAATTGGGCTATCCAAAACATGTAAAGAAAAATAATCTAACCGGAAGAAGTTAGGTAGTTTATGTTGGGCCAGTCCGCACACACCTGCGCGAGTACATGGATATCCGCTAGTACCTACTGTCTTCAACTTAACCACCTTTAGCACTAGATGTGAGGTTTTACTCTAGAAGGTTTCGGTACTATTTTATGAAATATCCACTCTTATAAACTTCTTCAAGTAGCCATAGATAATCGTTGTAGGACTAAGTTTTTCAATCCACACATCCCAACAATTTAATGATGCATGAAAAAGTACGACAAACTATCAACTAATTGGTGACCCAATGGTTTACTATGATGTTTAGGAGTAAGAGGTTATGTGTTCGAACTTTGGTGGGGGCAAATTGTTTCTTTCTTATAAAAAAAAATACGGCTCTTATGAAAAAACAAAAAATAAAAGATACGACAAACTTGTGAAGAAACCATAAGCTATTGTATATAAATATGGGAGGTTGCTACTGGGTGCGTTTGAGTCGGTGCTTAAAGTGGGTCAACACATCATTTTTCATAAAGATATTGCTTTTTCTCGTTTGGTTCATTTTTGTTAACTTACAGTGTTAATTCAGAGTTAAACCTCCATGGAGTTAACTCTCTTGAGTTAATATTTTCATATTTGGTTCAACTTTAAAATTGTGTGGAAGTTGTAAAATTTTAAACAATAAAATATATAAATTGACATAAATAGTCTTCAAATAAGAGAGAGATGGGTAAGAAAAGGGTTGTGATGGCCCCAAATTCCATAATCCTAGAATCGGGTGTCGCCCGGCCTAGACCCACGCGAACCCCCGAGCCAATCCCGCCGAGTCACGCAGGGCCAGTGAGCCTATCTTTACCATTCAATCATTTATTAAGTATTTAAAAGTGAAGTCAATTAATTAGCGAGTTATCAAAGTATAAAGCGAAAGCAATCAATCTTAACTAATCAATTAACCTCGAAAGCACCAAGTTAGGACAAAACCTAGGGCGTGAAACCCTGTATATCATGTGAATAAAAGGAGAGTATCATCAAAGTTATACATATCCCAAACAATCTCTCAACCCATAATCCTATGTTTAAAACAATATAAGTAGCTAATACACCAAAAAACTACCTATAACAGCAGAGGAGGGCCGCTCAAAGTATATCGCTTAACTGCACGGCCTTTTCTTTACTGGATTGCGGATCTGCACTCAGTCAAACACAAGAATGATTAGCTCAGGTAAGTAACGCCAAGCAGGAACAATAATAAATACAACATTTCGAATTAAATAAATGAACAGTCAATTCATACAGATAGAAAGAAAGGACATGGAGCACATGAATATATAAAGATCGTGAATAAATAAATAAGCAATCAAAATTGAGTGTCTCGGAATACAAGGGAAAGGCACAAGTGGTCCCGACCAATCAAAGTCGTTGAGCCGAGGACAAAATCTCCTCAAAAGTTAGGAGTCGAGGACAGAATCTCTTCTATGACCCCTACGCGAGTGCAGAGTCTCCAGTAATCTGGTGGAGAACTCTCACCCCGTACATACCATCATAACCAATCACGTATCCCCAGCCGTAAACCCCAGTATAATACACCGCGAGTCCAAAATTCTGCAAGGATCACGCTTAACACACTTGCCTTGGAAACTCATAAGAATGGAATGACAAGATGACATTGAAACAATATCAATAAATAATTCAAAGCTAAAGAAATAACTGTAGTATTCCTCACTGGTTTACTTACCTCAATCCAAGCTAATCACACTCTCGCGGAATCCGACTCGTCTCTACGTAGTCCCGCGTGCTAATAATCCTGATAATACAATTTATATCAATTTCCTTCATTTTCCTATATTTTTGCTAATTTATGGCTATTTTTGCTAATTTCATGTTTTTCGAGGCAAAACCTCTGACATAACGTCTCGTAAAAACCTCGAATACTTCATTTTTGATAAAAATTCATAAATTTCTCTTTATTTAGTCAAAATATATTTTTCCCTAATTTTCCAAAATTTTTCTTGAATTTTTCCCTATTGTCTGGAATTTATTTCAATTAAAATCCTATTAAATATATTTATTTGAAATAAATAATTACCTATTATTATTTTAATGGGTGGGTGGGTCTCGGGTCAGGTCGGGTCTGGACCGCCCTGACTGGATCAAACCAAGACCCTGTCCAACCGGGTCAGGCTCGGTCTGGCCTAACTAGGTCAGGCAGGTGACCCGGCCCACCTCTTCACCATGTTCGTTCCAGGGATTGCCGGGACGTTAAAAACTTCGATAGACTTCGAAGTTTCAACTTGGTGTCCAAATTTCACCGCGACGAAAACGAACAAATTACACACCAATGCGTATAGAACGACGAGGAGAGTCTAAATCTTACATCGGATTGTCGAAAACCGCGGCCTCCGGCGCCGCTCCGGCCACCCCAGTCCGTCCGGTTGCTTGGAGAGCAAGTTAGGGGAGAAGAGAGAGAGAGAGAGAGAGAGAGAGAGAGAGAGGGTGGGTGTTGGGTTTTTATACCCTCACCTCATCTTGACCCAACACACATACCCTTAAGCCCATCTAATGGCTCATAATCACACCATCCAACTGTGACGACCCCAAATTCCACAACCCTAGAATCGAGTGCCGCCCGGCCTGGACCTGCGCGAACCCTCGAGCCAATCCTGCCAAGTCGCATGGGGCCAGTGAGCCTATCCTTACCATTCAATCATTTGTTAATTATTTGAAAGTGAAGTCAATTAATTAGCGAGTTATCAAAGTAATAAGCGAAAGCAAATAAATCTCAACTAATCGACCAACTTCGAAAGCTCTAAGTTAGGACAAAAACCTAGAGTGTAGGAACCCCGTATATCATATATATACCATGTAAAGCAAGAAGAGTATCATCTAAGTCATAATATCCAAAAAGATCTCTCAACCCATAACCTCATGTACAAAAACAATATAAGTAGCTAATACACCAAAAAGTCACCTATATCAGCAGAAGAGGGCCGCTCAAAGTATATCGCCTAACTATACGACCTTTCCTTTGTTGGACTGCGGATTTGCACTTGGTCAAACACAAGAATGACGAGCCCAGGTAAGTAATGTCAAGCAGGAACAACAATAAATACGGTATTTCGAATTAAATAAATGAACAGTCAATTCATGCAGATAGAAAGAAAAGGACAGGGAGCGCATGAATATATAAAGACTGTGAATAAATAAATAAGCAATCGAAATTGAGTGTCCCGAAATACAAAGGAAAGGCATAAGTGGTCCCGACCAATTAAAGTCGTTATGCCGAGGACAAAATCTCCTTAAAGGCTAGGAGTCGAGGACAGAATCTCCTTTAAGACTCCTACGCGAGTACAAAGTCCCCATCAATCTGGTGGAGAACTCTCACCCCGTACATGTCATTACAACTAATCACGTATCCCCAGCCGTAAACTCTGGTATAATACACCGCGATCCCGAAATTCTGCAAGGATCACGCTTGACACACTTGCCTTAGGACAACTCATGTAAATGGTATATCAAAAAGGTAGTGTCGAAACAATATCAATAATTAATTAAAAGCTCAAGAAATAACTGTAGTGTTCCTCACTGGTTTACTTACCTCAATCCAAGCTAATTCGCGCTAACACGGACTCTGACACGCCCCTTACGGTCCTCGTGTGTACAATAATCCTGATAATGCAATTTATATTAATTTCCTTAGTTTTCTATGATTTTAACTATTTTTTTTCAAATTTCACGTTTTCCAAGGCAAAAACCTGGACATAACGTCTCACAAAAATTTTGAATATTTCACTTTTCGTAGAAATTCCCAAATTTCTCTTTATTTGATGAAAATATATTTTTTTGGAATTTTCTAAAAATTTTTCTGAATTTTTTCTATTTTTCTGGAATTTATTTCAATTAAAATCAATTTTAATATATTTAATTGAAATAAATAATTTTTATTATTAAAATAATATGTGGGTGGGTCATGGGTCGGGTCAAACCCACCCGACCTGACCGGGTCAGACCCAGTCCGACCGGGTCGGGCCCGGTCTATCCGGTCAAACCCGGTTTGACCCTGTCTGACCCAACCGGGTCGGGTCACCTTGACCCGGCCCGGTTCTCCCTTCTTCTTCCTCATTCATTTTTTTTTTCTTGCTGGAAACAGTGACGTTTTCTTTTTTTTCTTTTTTTTTTTTTTTTTTGCAACAACACAACAACAATCCAACAACAATCAACACCCACCTCACCATCATCATCACCACCATTTTCACCATTTAAATCGACAATTCCCTCAACGACAACCTCAACAACAAATTTCGAAAACAACCACAACGGTACACCAACAACGAAAGCAATAACTTCTTACCTGGATCTCGCCTCGACGTCGCGTCCACGCTCTCCGCGAATCGTCGCTCTCCTCTCCTTGGTCTCTCCTTTCGGTCGATTCCTCTTCTTCTCCAATTTTTTATCCGAAATGGAGAATGTGTGACGGTGGTGTGTTGATATTTGGTATTTTGGTCAAATGACCAAAATACCCCTCACGATTTGACCAAAATACCCCTCACCCTTATCCATACCCTTTACAACTTTATTGCCCTTTTGATCTTTTTACCATTTCACCTACCAACTTTGATAACTCAATTGGGTGACTTAGTTGACTTTTGATCTTTTGATCTCATCCATTTCAAACAACACTCAAAGTTTCCGTCGGGTATTGTAACGGCCCAATTTAAAATTGTCGTTAATTATGACGTCATTGCAGATGTGGATGCCAGCGAGGACGGTCGAGGGTCCCCACAGCGGGGTTGAAACGCACTCGAACTAGGTACACAGTCCGTTTTGTATGCTTGTTGTGGTAAATTGTGATGAAAATGTACAAATTAGCTAATTTAATTACAATATGTGTGTTAATGTAGTTTATTGACGAGTGAGGAATGGCCTCGGGGTACGTGCGGACACGGGACACGAGGCACGAGGTGCCGGGTAGTCGAGGAAACTACGGTGAGTTTACTCATAAATTTTGAGATTTTGTTGAATAAGGTAGATAATTGTTATAAGTTGAATCAAATTGGAAATCAATGAACCTATAGTTAAGGAGAATAAATCAACAACAGTTTGATGATTCTCGAGATGCACAATGGAGAGAATTGAGATGTTGAGTGTCATGATAAGGTGTAAGGGTTGGAGTGACACAGGGTGATCAGTAGCCCTTGGATAGTTCTCGAGATGGGCACACACACTTGATCAAGTGCCAAGTATATATATACGCATGCTTGGTTGACCGATCAAAAGAGAAAGAGTGAGAGTGTGGTTTTGGAAGTGAAGAAGAGAGGAATCGTTGGAGAAGAGAGGGTGAAATCATCAGCCAAAGTGTGGAGAAAGTGATTTTTGGCATCCAACAACAAGAATCTAAGGTATGGATACAACAATCTTGTATTTTGTGAGATTTTTTGTGTGGGTTTGAATTTGTAAAATTCGAATTTATTGAGGGATTAAGCACTGTATTTTGTTGAGATTTAGTGTTTATAAGGAAGGTAGGATATGGGTTATACAATTGATTCAATTTGGGAGAAATTGGATGATTTTGGAAAGTGGTTTTGAAAATGTGATTCCCATAAATTGTGGATTTTGGTGTTTAATTATGGTAATTCAGGTTTAAATGGTGTAATTAAGGTCATTGATGTTTTATGGAAACATAGAAATTTACTTTATGGATTTGGAGTTCAAACTTCTAATTTGGAAATTTTCTGGACAGTGAGCAATTAGCGCGCTAATCATGCTGAGTGAAGAAGATAATGAACAGTGATTGAGATTAATTAGCGCACTAATTGTTCACTGGACTCTCAAAAATTGGAAAATGAGAAAATGAGAAAATGAGTCAAACTAACATTATGAACCCATTAATTGATAATTAACCCTCATAAATGAATTCCAGGAGTCTGGGAATAGTAGTTGGAGCCGGGGTTTAGTCAGAAATCAGACCGGGAGTATTATCGGGGATTTGGAGGTATTTGACCGGGGTTTTGAATTGTAGAATGAGGAGTGCGAATTGAGGTGTGTAGTATCCCAATTGAACTTCACTTTAAGTATTTACTGTTTGACTTGTTTGAATTCAGTTCTATTTATTCTTTACTTCATTTCGTTATTGCTTTACGGTGGTTGAGTACTCTCACCTGGTGATTTTACGGTAGTGGAGTTACTCCTACCTGGTGTCTTTACGGTGTTGAGATCATTCCCCACCTGATGCTTATTCGTTACGGCCATAATGTCCACTAAGTCATAGCATTTGTCTAGGCATACGCCGGTGAATAGGCTACCCAGGTATGGTAGACTTGTGTGGGTGCGTCGTGGGTCTACGCCGACTACCTAGAGGGTCCAGGGCCAACCCATTGGTGTGTTTACGGTCGGTGCTTGGGGAGAAAACCCGAAGTATGACTTGGTCTGATTTTTATGTGCACGTACTTTGTTTTATCACTATAATTATGCATGCGATGGTCCTTTTTACAGTTGTCTGTATTTTCCTTGTTCCGCATGTTTAAATTATAGTATTTTAAATTTTCAGTACTTTTATTTCCGTAATTACTTGGTAAATTTCCTTGGGATTACTCACTCTGGACTCGTCATCTGTCTTTTTGTGATGGTTGAGTGCAGATCCTAGTACGAGCCGGGGAAAGGGCAAGCTTGAGGATTATATCGATTGACCGCTCTAGCCCTTCTCGTACGTATGTTTATGTTTACTCGTTTTATATTGGGTTTTGGGTTTGAGAGACAGGTTATACATTTTGATATTTTGAGAATCAGATGAGATGTATATGATGTACATTTGGTATGGTTTCCACTTAGGCATTTTGCTCATAATATACAAGATAAATTAATAAGTTGTTCATTTAAGTTTCCGCTGCTAACTTGAGGTTATGTGATATTAATTAAATCAAATTTAATAAGAATTGATCGATGATGGATAATTGAGTGTGGGACACAACTGGCGGTGACGTGGACAGTTGTGGGCCCGTGTGGCCTCCCGTGGCGGACCAATGTGGAAATTGGGGCCGCCACAGGTATTCTCGCACCCGACTCATAACACTAACTTTGTTCGTCGCGTCACCACAGACGTACCGACGTAACAAACGGACTTTACAACCTTTTAATTATTATTTATTTAATATTTTTGTCAGTGTTTCTAATTAAATTTGTTCCCCAAACTACCAACGCTCATACACAACGCCTTTACCCGTTAAAAACTTAAAATTGCACCAATGAAATATAATATAATACAAACATCATACAAAACTAACATACCTCGGCGTCGACGTCCGAGAATTGATGAGTGTACCACGGCGTGGGCTCATGTATCACCTGTTTTAACACGTGGCACTGGTTAAATTTTTAGGGTCGTTACACTACTTAAGTGACTCAACTTAGTGACTTTAGTTGACTTGCTCTTTACTCTAGCCTTTCTACCTCATCCCTTGTGCATCCAGACTTAAACTGCGTCACACCCCGCACGTCTTGCGCACTTGGTCACAACCACGTACCAACACGCATATAATATTATAAATTTGTGTTTTGTTAGTGTTTTTAGTTAAGCTTGTCCCCCAGATTACCAACGCTCGTACACAAACGTTCTTACACGTTAGAACTTTGAAATTGCACAAATGAAATACAATATAATACAAACGCCACACAAAACTAACATACCTCGGCGTCGATGTTCAAGAATTAATGACTGTACCACGGCGGAGGGCCCACGTACAACCTGTATTGACATGTGGCACGGCTTAAATTTTTGGGATCGCTACAAGGGTCATTAATGAGGGGTAATTGTATCAACAGCTCCTGGGAGATAACTCCCTATAGGGGCGGGGGAGATATCTCTCAGCTTAGGGTGTAAGTTGGGCAACTAAGTGCATAAACATCGATGCGAAAACCAAAGGAAATTAATAACCAGATGTCTATTGCGTGGGGGCTCAAGATGAATCACCAAATTATTTTCCTTAATTTTTAGCACCACAAATTATTGTGTCCACTTGGTTGTAATGGCACAGACTCCAACTTAACTACTTTTTTGTGGGTTCTCCTCTAAAAGGACTCAGTATTAGCATTTAAGGAAAGATATACACTAATATATTTCATTACAAAAAACCTTTCTAGTGAAATTGTAAAGATATCGTGTGGCGGCCCCAGTTCCACAACCCTAAACTGGGTCCCGCCCAGCCTAGCATTATGTGGACCCCTAAACCAACCTCGCAAAGTTAACGTAAGCTTAGTCAGCCTTCCTTACCACTATCTATTAATTAAGCATTATTAAAATAATTTAATGAGTTATTCAAATTAGTGAGTTATCAAAGTGCAGTGGCAAGAATTAAACTCCAAACTAATCGAATAACCCTAAGATACACGTTAGGACAATCTAGAGTGTGGATACCCCACATATGTATATCATTATCACATATCAAGTCAAATGAGAGTCAAACATATAGTATACATGTCCCACGATCTCTCACAAAACCCGTAAACCCAATGTGTAATAAAAAAATATATACATAAATAGTGCAGTCAACCTACTCAGTAGGCGAATGGAGGTCTCTTCGCTATCCTCAACAAAAGTCACCTATCGTCGGTCTTTTACCCTTGTCTATCATGCAGGTTGACGAGGCTGCACCCACCATCATAAAAAGGACGGTGAGTACAGAAAATATAACAGTAACAACCAAGTGGAGTTTCAATATAATTTCAAATGTCAAATAAGCCGCTAAACGAGTATCATGCATGTATATCACAAAGATAATAAAAAGACTGCATGATAAATAATTGACTGAGATATTAACGATAAATGAATGTTGAGAGCACAAAGCAAAAAAACATTTAAGTGTTCCAATTCTATCAGGTTACTACACAGAGTACACAACCTGATTTCCCAGACATATTCTGGACCTAAACAAACAATCAAACAGTTTAGAGTGAGTGAAAGAGATCACAAATGTGGCGGCCCCAATTTTCACATTGGTCCGCCACGGGTGGCCACGCGGGCCCACAACTGACCATGTCACGCCAGCTGTGTCCCACGCCCAATTATCCATTATCAATCAATTTCCTGTTAACTTTAATTCCTCTAATATCATTTATCCTTAAATTATGCAGCGGAAGTCTCAAATCCTTAAATGATACCAAATGTAACAAGTCTAAATATCAATTAATCTAATGTGGAAACCATACCAAAATGTAGTCCATAAATATAAATCAAGTGTCATCCTCAAAGTCATAAACAAACTAAAATATAACTCTCACAACCCAAACCCAGTATAAAACAAATACATACATACAATCAACCAGGCGTATAAGAGGAGTAGTTCACGTCTTGATCATGAGATAATCTCTACGTGTCTCCTTGTCCCCGCACTTATCAAATCCCGCACTCAAATCACCCAACACATACGGTGATTTGAGTCCAGTGAGTAAACTCCCAAAGAAAACCATCGAGTAAATAATAAACAGATTCAGAGGCCAATAACTAACGTTAGCTACACATGCAAAGAGTATGGACAGCCATAAAACCCTGCATGTGTAGGTAACAAGCATGCAAGATGATCAACGAATAATCATAATGTCAACAATATGCTCCACAACAATTACGATAAAACCAGACAAAAGTAGAATGCAATCTCACATACTAGATCATACTTCGTCAATCCGAGCGCCCAGAGGAAACACATCACACCTGGGATCCACCCGGACCACTAACGGTGATCGGAACAAATCACACACCCACCGAACACGTGCACCCCGTGGCTCAGATCACAATCCACCGACGGCGCAAGTACACGTGCTACAATCTAGCATGCTTGATCACGTGCCACAATCGTCCCGAATAAACTTCGATAGTGAAAACAAATCTAACACCAACCAATAACCAGACCAACCCATGATCACAATGAATATGAATCTCAAGAATAATAAACGCAAGAATTTAAAGAATTAAATACTCCAGATGTGTTTCTGTTGGGGTTTACGCACCTATACCGCACTCCGATTACCCGAAACCCAAATCCCAGTCCGATTCCTCCAAATCCCCGACTCCAATTACTATTCCGAGACTCCTGGAATTCATTTGTGAGGTTTAATGATCAATTAATGGGTTCATAATGTTAGTTTGACTCATTTTCTCATTTTCCAATTTTTGGGAGTCCAGTGAACAATTAGCGCGCTAATGAGATCAATTAGCGCGCTAATTTATCTCAATCACTGTTCATTATCGTCTTCAATCAGCGTGATTAGCGCGCTAATTTCTCCAATTAGCGCGCTAATTGCTCGCTGTCCAGAAATTTCCAAATTTAACATTTTGACTCTCCAACCCCATAAATTCAATTCTCATGTTTCCATAATACATCAATATCCTCAATTACCTCCTTTAACACAAATTAAACATAATTAAACCCCAAAATCCACAAATCATGGAAATCACGTTTTCAAAACCCATTTTAGAAAATTCTTCGATTTCTCCCAAATTTGCTCCACTACTCAACCCATGTCATACCACTCTCATAAACACTAAATCTCAACAAATACAGTGTTTAATCCCTCAATATTTTCGGATTTCACAAATTCTAACCCACACCAAAAATCTCATAAAACCCAAGTTTGATGAATCCATACCTCTTGATCTTGTTGTTGGATGCCACCAATCACTCTCCCCAACTCCATCGAATCTTCTCTTCTTCTTCCCACTCACCGATTCTCTCTTCTTCTCTTCCTCAAAACCCACTCTTTCTCTCCTCATTGTTTGATCGGTCAAACAAGTATATATATATATACTTGATTTTCATCAAGTGTGTACGCCCATCTCGAGGCAAATCTGGTGATCATTGTTCACCCTGTGTCATTCCAACTCACTAACACCCTATCATGACACTAGCCACCCTATTGTGCATCTCGAGAACCATCCAATGGATCTTGATTAATCCAGTTATAACTATAACACTTTACAACTTCAATTGATTTGGCCTATATAAATTACCAAATTCACTCAATAAATTCCCATAATTTGTAAATAAGATCACACTAGTCCCCCGACTACCCGGCACCTCGTGCCCCGTGTCCGACACTCTCGGTCCGCGCGCAATCGCCCGTCATGCGAAACCGCATCTCACCACCTTACTCGTCAATAAACTATATTAACACACATATTGTGATGAAGTCTAACTAACTTTAACATTTTCATCACAATTTACCATAAAAGCATACAAAACGGACTATATACCTAGTTCGGGTGTGTTCCAGCCTCACTGTGGGACCCACGAATGTCCCCGCTGGCGTCCACGTCCGCAATGACGTCATCAATAACGGCCATCGAGAATTTGGGCCGTTACAACAAAACAGTTTCACCCCACCCTAAGTTACAGGTTTAAGCACGTTCAAAAATTCGTATAGTCATGGTAGTGAAAAAGATCACAAAGCAGTCTCACCCTACCTATGACCACCATATCACCACTTAGACCCAAAAGACCACTCATTTCATAACTCCATGAAGCCCAAAGCCAACAAATCCACCAATGATAGATATCACAAATAAATATTCAACAACACATTTCACAACGAGATATTGCTTAACAAGGATAACAACCAAGTAAATGCACATATGAAATTATATAAATACTCCGGTTCATTTTACTCGTGATACAACGCGAAACTCCGCGCTCGCAGCTCTCACACGTCACCAAACCGATCCCTTATGCTTGTCACCAGTTCACTAAGCATCTGGTAATCATTTTAGATCCAATTTGGTCGTGTTATAGTCTTATTTTTGTTTAATTTAAATACCCGTTAATTTCCTCATTTTCCAAAATATTACGCATTTCCACTATTTTGGGTCAATTCTCAGGGTATTGGGTCGCATTTGAACCCATTGGAATACCCGAGAGAAGCCCAGAAGTTTTCAAAAATTTTCAAAAATTGGGGCAGTGAATAGTGTCATGTTGTGGGGTGTAACCCCTCATGATGCCCCAACCAGGCATCTCTACCCTGAACGTCGTGACTGACGTCGTGAAATATTGCACCTTACGACACCATTGGCGACTCTCTATGCAGAACGTGAATATCGGGGTTTTTTTGGAAACCTCAGCTTGCTTCGTCGTGTTTCGAGCCTATCCCAACCTCGTAAGGACTTCAATACCAACTCAAAACTACCATCGAACCACACGAAACCGTCCACAACCACCAATCCAAAAATCAAAACAAAAACGAACAAAACTGACTCCATAACGACGAGAATTAAACTGAAAGATCATGGACTCTAGCCCCAATTTCATTTTCTCATTGAAGAGAGAGAGAGAGAGAGAGATAGAGAGAGAGAGAGAGAGAATGTTGACTCCTTTTTTATAGTGTTATCCAATCTTGGCTCACACACTCATCTCGAGGCACATCTCAAGGCCTACAATTACATTAACCCTAACCACTTGGTGACATAATTAAGTGACTGTCTCCCTTGTTCCTATCCTCATTTGAACAATAATTGGCCTTTTATGGGCGTTTCTACGCCCTGCATGCAGTACGACTCACACTGTCGCGCACGAATGGAAGTACTAACAACTCAAACATATTTCCATATTAATTAATTATCGTATTTCATTTTTTCGATCGTCCACGAAAATTGTTTCTCAGACTCGTGTACCCGTATTTTGTCCGTCCGATACCCGTTCGACATGTTTTTCTAAGCGAGCTCTACTCGTAAATCGACTTCATCGTCCTGTCATACAGACACGAGTATAAATATGTAATACACGTCATTATACATGACATAACATATTTTTTGGGTCGTTACACTTCATTTATTAAAAAATGCAAGATTTCGGGAGATCGTGGTTCGATGGAGCTTAAATATATACCCATATATGTTTTGTGAACCCCTCAAAATGTGTTATGTATTAAATGTTTTGTACGCTTATGACATATTGATTAATGTGTTGGATTAAAATTCAATAGTTGTAGATGATGTTTCAATGATATGAGTATTTTTATGGCTCCCATGGTAATACATATATAATACTTGGTTGTAACGGGAACATTATCTACAACCATTGAATTTTAATCCAACACATTAATCGATACATCATAAATGAGCAAAACATTTAATTCACAACACATTTTGAGGGGTTCCCATGACATAAATATATTTAGGTTTCATTATAGAATTTCTTATATATATTTATTGTAAAATTTTTCATATACATATATATATATATATATAATTATATATACATCATTACGAAATCATATATACCTGGTGTGGACTTCTCTTTTTTCCTTCGCACATCCTCAATTTATTTTTACTTTGAATCGAAATCCATCTACGGTAGTCACATCGCATGATTTGTCTTCCACATCACCTTGAGGGGTGACGGTTCCATGAACGCTTGCCACCACCTTGCTACCACCGACAAGCACAAATCCTTGTGTTACCTTTTGTTTTCTTTTCTTTTCTTGTACAACCCTCGTATACTTGGAGCCAAGGCAAATCTTACCCCTCTTATCTTCATTTCCTTCCCCACACAACCTTGCATTAGGTGGTTACTCAAAAGTCAAATCTCGCATTTCTAACTACGAATTAATAACACTAATCCCAGACTTATTAAAAAAAAATAGCACTAATCCCACGAGTCCCGACAGTCATTTGAGAAAGTTAGTTTTATTTATTTCTTTTTTATGCTTTTTTTAGTATTCTTATGATTCTGACTTGCATTTAAAACGTTTAAGTTGATAATGATACAAACCTTCTTTTTTCTAAGCTTAAATATATACCCACATATGTTTTGTGAACCTCTCAAAATGTATTGTGCATTAAATATTTTGTAAATTTATGACATATCGATCAATGTGTTGGATTAAAATTTAATGGTTGTAGATGATGTTTCAATGACATGAGTATTTTTATGGCTCTCATGGTAATACATATATAATACTTGGTTGTAATGGGAATATCATCTACAATCATTGAATTTTAATTTAACACATTAATTAATGCATCATAAATAAATAAAATATTTAATGCATAACATATTTTAAGTAGTTTCCAAAACATATGTATATATTTAAGCTTCATTATAAAATTTCTTATATACATTTATTATAAAATTTTTCATATATATATATTATATATATACACATCATTAGGAAATCATACATACCTGGTGTGGACTTCTCTTTTTTCGTTCACACATCCTCATTTTATCTTTACTTTGAATCGAAATCCATTTAAAGTAGTCACATCGCATGATTTGTCTTCCACATCACCTTGAGGGGTGACGGTTTCATGAACACTAGCCACCACCTCGCTACCACCGACAAGCACAAACCCTTGTGTTACCTTTCACCTTTTGTTTTCTTTTCTTGTACAACCCTTGTATACTAGCGCCAAGGCAAATCGTACCCCTCTTATCTTCATTTCCTTCCCTACACACCCTTGCATTAGGTGGTTACTCAAAAGTCAAAACTCGCATTTCTAACTATGAATTAATAACACTAATCCCAGACTTATTAAAAAAAAAAATAGCACTAATCCCACGAGTCCCGACAGTGATTTGAGAAAGTTAGTTTTATTTATTTCTTTTTTACGCTTTTTTTAGTATTCTTATGATTCTGACTTGCATTTAAAACGTTTAAGTTGATAATGATACAAAACTTCTTTTTTCTAAGCCTATAACGATACTTAACTTGTGAAAGTAATTTCTTAATTTTTTAATTTATGACGTAAGTATGAATTTCATGACATAACCATCACAAATAAAAAATTCAAACAGTATTTCTATTTGAAGTTTTCAGATGAATTAGTCTCGAATTGATGTGGTGTAGTGACAACTTGATCTAACACCATAACTCTAATTGAAGCAAATATTCCAAATTCGGATCGTGGTATTTAATTATATTATATTTCTTTAATTTCTTTAGATCTAATGGGTTGATTGATGTGTCAAATTATCGATAGATGCAACCCACATATGTATAAAAAATATTTCTTCCAATAAAAAATATATAACTTTTTGAGATTTTTTGACTTCAAAAAATATAAGATATTTTTAAAATTTGAGAGAACTTTGTAACTGTTATATCTATTCTACCCATCTTTTAACTTAAATATTTAATTATAATTAAGCACATGTCTTTTTTTTATTCGATGAAATAAAAAAAATAAATGCGGGTAAGATTGTAATTTAAAATCACAATCAATTTTTTTTTTTACTTGAGTAAGAATCGAACCACGATCTCTCGAGGTCTTGCCTTTTTGACAAGTAATGTTTTTACCATCTTATTAGAGAAGCTTTGATCACAATTACTTTTTTTTTAAATTTAGTGAGAATCGAACCATAATATTATGAGGTCTTGCCTTTTTGACAAGTGATGTTTTTACAATTAATGTTTTTCATACGTGTGTTTTGAGCAAAAAGACTTATGTTTTTTTATTGAAGGGAGTATTATATTAGATGCCCCATCACATATACGCACGTGAATATATAATATACGACATGATGTGTGTTGCAATAAACAACTGACACTAACAAATGCGTGTTTATGTTGGAAGCACAAAAAATACGTAAAAAAAATGAAGCGGTGGCAAGTGACAACATCTCTCCTCCAATGCGCATGTAATATACAACGCGATGCGTGTTGCAATAAGCAACTCGTGCTAACATGTGCGTGTTTATATTCCTAAAAAAAAAAAATTAGATTGCAGATCTTATTTCTTGAAGTAGGTAATAAATGTTGTAAACTAATTAAAGGCAAAGCTAGAAAGGTAAAGATAAAGAACTAAAAAGATAACAAGAGAAGAGATAGGGGTAAAATAGAGAGAACTTTCATTCTAATATATTATATCATTACATAGGTGGAACCTCTTTATATAGGCCCTTAAAAGATCATAAGTTACAATTACATAATGGTGAAATGTGTAACCACTCACACATAATGGTGGAATGTGTAACCACTCATACATAATGGTGGAATGTGTAACCACTCATACATAATGGTGGAATGTGTAAAGTTGTCAATCCACATTATTTACAACACTCCCCTTGGATGACAACTTGCAAAGAGAATATGCCTCGTTAAAACCCTTACTAGAAAAATCTTGTGGGAAAAAATCCAGCAAAGGAAAAAGAGTACATTGTTCTCATCAATCTTGATATGGAGTATGATATTGATAGAATTGTCTCATTAAAAACCTTGCTAGAAAAACTTATTGGGATAAAACCATAGCGAAGGGAAAAAGAGTACAATACACTTATCAATTTTGATAATGGAGTATTAATATTGTTAGGATTGCCTCATTAAAAACCTTGCTAGGAAAACCCAGTGGGAAAAAACCTTAGACAAGGGAAAAAGAGTGCAATGCACTAATCAACAACTCTTTTTGATTCTCCCCCTCATGTCCACATGGGTGAGACATCTTATATTGCAACAAATCATTGCAACCAAAATTTACTCTTTTGAGTAAAGTAAATTAATAGATGGAGAACTATTTTACTTGAAAATACTTGATTTCCAAATCAAGGGTAAGTTTTATTTTTCAAGTATCTTCCATCTTGAATTCCTTTTTCAAGTATTCAGATGTTCTGATGATGTTGTCGTGGTTTCCCACTATATTTAAATCATCAACATACACAACAATAATCACAAATCATGTTGACGATCTTTTAATCAAGACACATGGGCAAAATAAATTATTTACATATCCAACAGGCTTTACGCCATTTGACGTTTGGACAATTGGTTCAAAAACTTCTCGTTTCCTTAACGAGTTTAGCTCTGCTTGGATAGCATCTTGCCATTTTTGCCAATCAGGTCTCTTTTTTTTTACATTCGTCCACTGATCGTGGTTCTGGATCATCATCATTTTCACATATTTCAAAGGACACATTGAAAGCAAATATATCATCAGGAACAATTTTATTTCGATCCCAAATCTTACCAGAGTTTAAATAATTTATTGAGATCTCATTATTTTCATATTTTTCCTCTTTTTCTAGAGGAAGTTGTTCCTCATCAGAATCAACTTGTTCTGGCAAACCCTTATCAAAGGATTCTTGTGCTTTCTCAGGAGTATTTTGATTTGTATTTATTTTTACTCCCGTTTTTCTCTTTCGAGAAATTGTATCCTTTGAACCAACCGGTCTTCCACGCTTTAAGCGTTTCGTTGGTTCTTGTGCATTTTGTTGCACAGAGACATCATTTGATATATGAACCTTTTAATGCAGCTGGAACATACAATTTTGTCACTCTTTAATATTAATAATTGCATCAAGTAATTATTTCATAATTTGCTGCTAATGAATGATCTTTTGAACTTCAAGTTCATTTATACATTGATCATAATACAACAAATTTGATGCGTTACAAGTAATTTCACGCATTCCTTTTGAATTGGCTTATATCTCCCCCTAATGGTGGGAAAATTACATCATCAAAGTGACAATTAGCAAAACTTGCTATAAATAAATTCCCTATTCGGGGCCCAAGGCATTTTAAAATATGATTAATGGAGAGTTTAATCAATATAAATCTCCGATTAATTTGCCTTGAGATAATCACCAGCTGATAAAAAAATGTGGTTCCAAAAAGGATGCTCATCCGAATTTGCAATATTTTCACATTATTGATAATTCTGGACAATAAAAAAATCACTCCACATTATGAATGTCATTAGATCATTCGTTTTAATGTGTCTTACATATTCCAGAAGCTAAAGCTGGGAATTCGATTATCAGATTAAATCATAATATATAGAGAAACTCTCTATTATTCTGAGTAAATTTCTTCTGGTGTAAAACACTAACAACATTATAACCGTTGATACCAGATATTGGTTGAACATTAGTCTCAACTAAGTTCAAATTTGAGAAATATTCTCTTTTATAGTGTGCATGTAGCAAAATAAGCAAGACATGCATTATTCGCCTTTATTTAGCTCATGATTGGAACACATCTCAATGTGTCAATTTTAATGAGCCACAAATTTCATAATTTTGCCTTTGATTGGCATGGTAAATGTCACCAAAATATTTGGGCATATATGACAATATATAATCAGTGTGACCTAATAATGGTCTTTCATACGTGATATAGCTTGTCACAATTTTGAGCATGCTCATTGTCGATAATTTCGCCCTTCATATTTCATGTGGTGCACCACTTTTATTCCACTTTGAGTGAAATTATTATTAAGATCTTTACCGAATCCCTTCACTTTTCCACGTCCATAATTATATAGTTGCAACCATGGTCATTTTATAAACGCAACATGTGCTTCATGAAGCTTGACCAGTTAGACGGGAGTGATATTATATAAATAATATCTCATTATTTTACTTAGATACTATGAGACAGACAAGAAATCAATTCATAATATTTATTGAATTGACGTGCGCGCTCGATATTTTATTGCAATAATAAATCGAGGCGAGCCACGTGACCTTTATTTGTCTCATCAGTCATATTTCTGCATAGCCTCAACATAGAGGTAATTGAAATTGCAGAATAATAAATGATATTTGACTGATATAAATTTTGTAGCGTGAGACCCAAATTTCGTTTTGAGCCTTTTGGAGCATCACCAATTTTGGTGTTTATATTCATAACTCCATAAGGTGAAAGGATAATATAAAGTGAAATATTCACTTTTCAAATCTCTATAGAGATATTCGGCGAATAAATATTAATGTTATGCACACAACATACATGTTTGATTGGTGTGTTTTCATGTTGGTTTTCAACTTTCAAGAAATTGAGGACCAAACCAACCATAGATATTCATGGTTACCTTAAGAAATTGACAAACAGAAATACATAAGAAACCATGAATCAAAAATGATATTTTGTTACCTTCAAATCTTTGTTACCAAGACAATGACCTCTTTCCAAGCTTTGTCTCCTTAACAAGCCTTCTTGAACTTCAAGATCTCCTTAATACTAGAGCAAGCTCGTGCTGATAACGTGTTGTAAACTAATTAAAGGCAAAGCTAGAAAGGTAAAGATAAAGAACTAAAAAGATAACAAGAGAAGAGATAGGGGAGAAATAAAGAGAACTTTCATTCCAATATATTATATCATTACATAGGTGGAACCTCTTTATATAGGCCCTTAAAAGATCATAAGTTACAATTACATAATGGTGAAATGTGTAAACTCACACATAATGGTGGAATGTGTAACCACTCATACATAATGGTGGAATGTGTAACCACTCATACATAATAGTGGAATGTGTAAAGTTGTCAATCCACATTATTTACAACAATAAATACTACAAAAAAAAAAAACGTACAAAAATGAGGCGGTGGCAACTGGCAAGTGGCAAAATCTCTCCTCCAAATTCTTTATTCTTCTCCATTATATACACACCGCTGTCACTCCTCTGCAAAACACACACTCATCAATCTCCCTGTATCGCTCCCCGTCCTCCTGCCACGTCAATACGCACAGATCCCAAGAACACGAAATCCCTCGCGTATGTCCCATCCCTGAACGCGTTCCACAGAGGATCCTCCGCCGATCCTATCATCAACCGTCACTCATTTGTGTCACTTCGTTTAAATCCCCACCTCTCTCTCTCTCTCTCTCTCTCTGTCTCTGTCTCTCCTCAGATTTCACGTTCTCTCGATCTCACGAAGAACGCGAACGAACGAAATCGGAAGAGCACGAAGAGATTCAACCAATCTGTGCGGGAATGGCGGCCAATGCGAGATCAGATCTGGACGGGAACCCAATCAAGGCAATCACGATATGCATGATAGGCGCGGGAGGCTTCATCGGCTCTCACCTCTGCGAGAAGCTAATGGCGGAGACGCCGCACAAGGTCCTCGCCGTCGATGTTTACAGCGACAAGATCAAGCACCTTCTTGAGCCGGCGACCAATCCTTGGTCGGACAGGATCCAGTTTCACCGGATCAACATCAAGCACGATTCCAGGCTCGAAGGACTCATTAAAATGGCAGATCTGGTGAGAAGATAGGGTTAGGGTTAGGGTTTCGATTGTTTTGGTTGAGATCTTGTTAATGTGTGTTGTAGTTGTTGTTGTTGTGGTGCAGACGATCAATTTGGCGGCGATTTGCACTCCTGCGGATTACAACACGCGTCCTCTCGACACGATTTACAGCAATTTCATCGATGCGCTTCCGGTGGTAGGTCGATTTGCTGTGTTTGGTGGTTTGTTAGGGATTTGCGATGTCGATGTGTTGTGAATTGTGAATTGTGAATTGTGGATTCTTGTTTCAGGTGAAGTACTGTTCGGAGAACAATAAGCGTCTGATTCACTTCTCTACTTGTGAAGTGTATGGGAAAACGATAGGAAGCTTCCTTCCTAAGGATCATGCTTTACGTCAGGTATTGCTTAGAGACCAATGCATTTCATTTCTTGTCTTTATATTGTAATCATCTATCAACCATTTGTTCATGGGTCTAAACTCTAAAATCCAAATGCATGTTTTAAAAGGTCTCTGATCTGATAAGATTGGGGACTTGTATATGTTTTTATCATGAATTGTGTTGAGTGGTTTGTAGAAGGTAGTAAAGATGTGAGTAAAAGCATACGTTTTAGGGCATTAAGCATGTGCTTTGATTCTTTTTAGTTCGATTGTGTATGTTAATGGGTATTTTTTGGAAGAGAAAAAAAATTAGACAATTTATTCTCAAGAGTTGCCCATGGTTGTAGAGTAGTGGTGATCAAGAGAATTTTGAAAGCTTTTGTCTGCGGCAGAGGCTGTAAATTCAATTTATGGCGGCTACTCTGAAAATGCTTTGGTGTCTTCTAGGTCATAAGATTGGGGCACGCCAACTTGCTTTTGTGGGACTAATTGATTTAATCCGCTCGATTGTTAGGAAAACAACGTAATACTAATGGGTGTACGCACACCAGTTATGGTGGTAAGACATAATTTTCTATTAAGTCAACTATATTTTGAAGTGGCGGGTATGTAGTATATGTGGGAATTATGCTAAATTGTACGTCCTATACGGGCTCTGGTATTTATTGATCTATGAGTTTTTTATGTAATTGCTAAATCTTTACCATTAATATTTTGGAGTAGAGTTAATTTCTTGGTAGCTTTGTGCCATATATTTGTGCACCACTTTTTTTTAATTTTTTTAAAATTTTTTATCTTTATTCTAAATTTTATCTATGTTAAGTATATATCGGCTACAAATTATGTTAGAATGGCAGGACTTAATGTAGGGTAGAGAGAAATGTACACATTTGCAGTGAAAAACTCCGCCCAAAATGTTGAAATACATTTTGGTTGCACTTCCCATTTTATTGATTTGGAGCTTACTTGTTGGTCAAAAGTTTTACTAGTATAGCCATGTTCATAGAAAGTATAAGAAGATAAGTCGAAAGAGAACAAGGCAACTGGAATGAAAAGCTTGTATTGAGATTTTTGCGGTCACTGGCTACTTCATTGGCATGGAAAATATTTCTTTTTCTTTTTTTTTTTTTAACTTATTACTTTCATTCTTTTGCTATACTAGATAATCATGAAGAGTTCCAATTTGACAAATTTTCTGTTTTCATGATACATTGGGATCTCGGAGCAGCTTCTGCTTATACAAGCTTTAAACAGTCATGAAGAGTTTTCATATGTAGAGGTCACTACTGTTAAAAGCACAATGAGAAACCCTTTTTCTGGATATGGCATATGTAGCCAATGAAAGAATTTTACATTTTTTCCTTTTGTTCTTTCTTTGGTTTATTTTTATTTTTCTTTTTGGATCCATTTTTTTTTCTTTTGGTAAGGAACTTTCATTTTGGATCCATCTCCATGTGCTTTTATCGTATTTCTTTTACTTTTTTTTTTCTTTTTTTTTAATAAGTTTTTGAGACGGTCATTAGGTTTAAAGGCTGCAAGCATGATGTATTTCTTGGTACATGTAAATTCCAGCATAAGTTGTTGGTACAAGTACTGTCCCTTGATAGAAACAACTGTGAGTTCAAAATTTGGAAGAACATGGAGAGGAGTATCACTGTGCTTGTATTGGATTGAACTGCATACCATGCGTAGTGTGTACCAAACCTTTTGTGAGTCATGTATAAAAAAGCTTCCAGTGAGTTACAGAGGAGGTGAATTAATGACAAGCGACTTACTTTTCTCCGCCGGTTCTGTTTTGGTTGGATTTTTGGCTCATTTAGCTTGCACTTCATTGATATTTTGGTAGTTATAGTTTATAACTGGGAATTAGGAGGGGGGGGGGACTTTGAATTTATTACATGCCATCTAGTTCTTGGGAACTGCCAGGATTTAGCACTTTAGTGTTCTAGAGCAAATGTCTATATGTTACCAGTGTAGTTTCCTCGTCTTCTCCTTCTCTCCTTGAACCCTCCTTTCCATTTGGTGTCTTGGATCTTGAACTCTCTTCCTCTTGAAACCCTTTTTGGGGATGGAATATTTTTCTTTTGCTAAGCGTAGATGTTGAACTGTAAAATGAGCCCTGAAGAAAGAGATTTGGTGTAAATGATAATGTTTCATTGCTTTAGTTTTTGTACCTTATGAGGTTATTTCCCCCCTTTTGTCTACCTTCTATCTAAATAAGAGTTTCTTTATTTGGTGTGTCTAATTTGAATATAATTTCCCCGTATGACTGTGTGATATGTAGCTTCTAGAGAGTTCGATGGTAATAAGTTGGGGAAGTCGATCTTCCTGCATTGAAAAAATCCATCCAGTCCTTCCTATATATTTCAAGAGATGTTCTCTAGGACTGGCCCTTTGTAATTTGTCGTGGCAGGATAGTGTTTCATTGTTTTAAGAGTTTGAAGTCCATCAATTTTGTGTCTACGTACGGTCACATCCCTGTATTACATGTTATATTATTTTTGAGGATAGGTGCACATTAAGAGAGAATTTATGGGATTGCATCCATCATCATGTGGTAACTTGGTTGGTGGCTTCTAGAAAATTTAATTTTTTCATAAATGATTGGTGTAGAAATTGGACCACAATTGTTGGATGAGAATGTTACCAAAGTTATTTCTGATAAACTCTTATTACTAATACAAAAGTCGTTTCTGATAAAAAATAAATAAATAAATATTATTTTGAGAGCTGAGGTACTGTGGAGGAGAAGTTATTTGATCAGTTGATTGATATACTAGAGATAGTGTTCTGGCTAGCTAGTGAAAAAGCGATGGTATTGAGTTCGTAGTTCATTGTGTTTTGACATGTGGCAAACATGTTATTAAGTCATGTATTCTAGTTCTATCACTTATACTATGGAAGGCAGTTTAAATTTATCAACAAGTATTTGTTTTTCGCTTTGAAAATAATAATGCATTGCTTATAAGTCACAATCCGCCTGTATATAATGGAGCCATATGATAGGTTTTGCCTCTACGCTTTCATTGAGTTGTGTTACTTTTTTAACTTTCTCTCATATCTTTGAAAACCAATTTGTTTTACATTGTAAGATTTAAATCAGGTTGAAGATGACTTTTTGCGTGAGGTTTTTTGTTATGGTCATCTATGCGTATCTACTGTTTTTGTCATCAAACTTTCCTAGTAGTTTTATTTTGATGTCGTCATTACCAGTCCCTAGTTTGGAAGAGTCATGACCGGTACATTGCATACTATCAATTGCCAACTCATGACATCAGAATCCTTCCCCCAGTTTTACCTTTTCCCAGCATGGTCTATAATCACTTATTACAAAGATCTTAATAGAATTCTGTTTTTCGGAATTGAGTTAGTAGGATTTCTTTTTATGCTTTACTCCTACTTTCACCATTGGTATATATTAGATTTTTTTGTTGCATTTCTTATTTATATCAGTTTTCTATCTTAATCTATTTGCTCTTGATTGTGTAGCGGTTTAACAATTTGTTTAAAAAAAATAAAATTCCTTGAGGTTGCTCCTTAAGTCTACAGAAAGAAATTGTTGAGAGAATGCATTTGAGTTTGACCCCTGATTTATATCAAAATCATTGCTAATTGGTCACGAACTGGACAGATGTTCAGCTGAACCATTCTCCAGGGCCCTTTAATTTGATGGGAGTTCCAATAAATAAATATCTTCTTAGTTTTGACATTCTGTCTTTTAACTTAATTCTGTCAACTGATTATATCTAATGGTAGAGCTTGAAGCATTTTCCAAATCATTAGAACCGTTTATGGGTTTCTTGGATATTTGTAAATGATAGACTTTGTTTTCAATGTGTTAATTTTGAATCTAAAAATGGAAAGTCAATTATTACACTATTTATGTGAAGCTTGCATGAAAGGCTTCAATTTCTTGATTTCAATATTTGCTGGGTCATTTCTATTTCAGCAATAGATATATTTTTTCAATTGTTTTGTACTAATTTTTCTCGTTGGTGCATCTTCTGGTGAAATAGGATCCTGCCTTCTATGTACTTAAAGAGGATGTCTCTCCCTGCATCTTTGGCTCAATTGAGAAGCAGAGGTGGTCCTATGCATGTGCGAAGCAGCTGATAGAGAGGCTTGTATATGGTGGGTGACTGCTATGCTCAGTAAACTGATTAAAAGATAAAGTTATAAGCATGCATTTTTATTGCTTCTTCTCTTAATCTGTTGCCATTCACAGCTGAGGGTGCAGAAAATGGCCTCGAGTTCACCATTGTGAGGCCTTTCAATTGGATTGGTCCAAGGATGGATTTCATCCCTGGCATTGATGGCCCAAGTGAGGGTGTACCAAGGGTTCTGGCCTGCTTCAGTAATGTAAGTTCTGCTTCTTTCATAATTTCACATCTGAAATATATGCTGTTCAGTTGCCTTCTGAGTGTTTGCCTCTTCATAATATCCAGAACCTCTTGCGCGGCGAACCACTCAAGCTTGTTGACGGAGGCCAATCTCAGAGAACCTTTGTTTACATCAAGGATGCTATTGAAGCCGTTTTGTTAATGATTGTATGTGACCGATGCTACCTGTTTTCAATTCTTCTTTCTTTTTCTGCAGGGATGTCTTTTGTTGTAGAGGGGAAAAAGTAAACTAAAAATTTTCATTTTTTCTCAGGAAAATCCAGCTAGGGCCAATGGGCATATTTTCAATGTGGGCAATCCAAACAATGAAGTAACAGTGAAGCAACTTGCAGAAATGATGACCGAGGTACACTCGTGCAACATTAAAATATGTTTTTTGATTAGAACGATTTCTGCTACCAATGAATATGTCACCATATTATTTTGTTCTTGTAATTGGAAAACTGTGTCATACTTCAAATTTATAGGTGTATGCGAAAGTAAGTGCAGAGCCTTCTCTAGAGGTACCGACAATTGATGTTAGCTCCAAAGAATTCTACGGTGAGGGATATGATGACAGCGACAAGAGAATCCCTGACATGACAATAATCAATAGACAGCTCGGTAATTTATTTTCCAACCTGATCATTTCATTTCATAGCTCTCTGGGAAAATAGCAAAATAATCTTCTGGGCCTTTTTCTCAGGATGGAACCCCAAAACTTCCCTGTGGGACTTGTTGGAGTCAACACTCACCTATCAGCACAGGACATATGCAGAAGCGATCAAGAAGGCTATGGCCAAACCGGTTGCATCCAGCTAAAGCAAAAAGGTCATGTAGCCCCTTGTCCAGGAAAACGTTTATGAATCATAGAATTTGTGATATTCAATGTTCAATTCTTTTTCATAAGTTATATTAAGTGGATCCTCTTCATAAGCAGCATAAAACTTCATGGATCGATATGTTACATTTTAGAAACTTGTAATATTGTGTTATCTTCAGAAGGAAGTGGACCTTATTATGCCAAATTCCACTATTGTCTCTGACTTCGTCCCTGGAGCTCTTTTGGTGAGAAGCGAGAACGATGGCGATGCATCGTCAAATGCAAAAGCCTCTTCTCAGTTTCATGAAGGAATTTGCTTACAACTGCGTTTTGTAACTCTTTTTGAAGAATTTTGTTGTATCCACTATCCATCTTGTTTGCTTGTCCATGTTCGTGCATATATTTTTTTGTATTTATAAATTATGTTAGAACTTGTCTTCGTCTCTGCTTCGTATTGATTTGAACAAGTTAAAACTGAATTAACGAGTGCCCAAGACTCGAGACGACGAGTAGTTTGTGGTGTGGATTTGACACAAAATATTCAGGTTCGTCATTTAAACTCTCCAAGAGCGTTTAGGAACCAATTTGAGATTTTCTAAGCTGCAACATTAGCAACATGCCTGTCTTGGTTGATGTACATTGCACTTGATCAGTCTAAATCTTGATACGGTGAACTCTTAAACTTATCCGGGATTTGAGATTATGATATGGTATCATGTAAATTCTATCGATTTGGTTGCAATGTTGTCGAGAAGTCTTGAATACTCTGACTAATGCAGATGTGATAGGTACTATTCACAATAACACATCATTTTCATTTGACATTGGGATAGCGGTACTTTAGGATGGGTGTGGGCGAGGCGGTTGGGGCACCCACGAAGAGGTGGTTTGGGTTTGAATCGAATATGGAAACCCATCGATTCGGGGTTTAAGCAGCCAAGGTTGATTAAAATAACGAAAAGGGTAGGTTCGGTCGGCTGCGACGACATCACCACGAGAGGAGAGAGGGACTCCTCAGAAGCGAGAGCTTCGCTTCGGTTGGCTTGGCGATCGGACATCATTTCCCTCTCTCGCGACTTCTGAATTCCAGCAACGAATCTCGATTGATAGTATACGAATCCCTTGATTGAGCTGATCGATCTTTGCACTCACATTCTCAGAGATGGCGGTGTGTCGGCTTCGTCAGGTGGTTGTCTCTCGAGTTCCTTCTCTTCTTAGGGCTCGCCCAATCTCCTCTTGTAGATCTCTCTCGCGGTACCCATCCCTCTCTCTCTCATCTTTTGCAATTCTTCTTGTTTTGATCGCTCATTTGATGAATAAGAGAATCTAGGACTAGAAATTATAAAGTTTTGACTATCCGATTGAGTTATTTTTGAATTTGAACCGATGATTCGCAGTGCAGGCATTTTGAGTTTTGATTCTCAATTTCGAGTTTCAGAAACTGTTTCATCGTTTGAGTTGTGACATGTATTTCGCATGATCAATTCGATTATCAGTGGAATGTATTAACATTGAATGATTGAATCGAAACCGAAACATGAATGAGTTGTTCGTAACTCGCAAGTATACCGCTTATTAACTTTGAGAGTGAGAATATATTGTCAATTTAAACCCCTATTGATTGACCATGTATGCGAACCTAAACCAAATCGAACAGATTGAACGCTGTCTAAGAGAAGAGAAGTAGCATTTCTGTCATTCAAGGGAGACTTTGGTTCCCCACTTTTGTTGTAGTATTCAGCATTCTGGTAGGAATGCTCCTATTCTCCTTAACCTAATTCATCGGCCCTGTGGAAGAATGATGATGGAGATGTATTGCGGCCGACGGCTCTGGTGGATTCCCTTAACCAAGCCACTTCCTAGGAAAAAGGCTGAGAAAGAATCTAGGGAGGATAAAGGCTGAAATATTTCAAATTGGTATATACTTGGTTGAGTTGGAACAAAAATTGACTATTCATTCTTTAGTGGAAAATATTGAAGAGGATGGCGGAGTGTGCATTGGTCAGGAGTGGCCCCTCACTGATCCTAGTCACACAACTCCCAACTGCAGACCTGACGACCGGCTGTTTCGCTTCTATTTTTTTGTACGAAGTAAGAACTAAAGCACGATTTCATAAATTCCTTTCCTGTAAAGAACGCATAGTAAGAACGCATAATTTCATTATATGATAATATAGGAGGTTTGGTGCAATTCTTCGCCTAAGAGAGTCAGACCACAGATTCCAAAAAGAATCAAGGTGTCTGCAGAAGTAGGCATAGTGAGATCATTATTTTCTGGAGGGTTGTCAGCCAGCCTTACCTATCAGAAAAAAGTTTGTCTGTCTTTGTTTCAATGTATTGGATATGTTTTCTTTTTCTTTTTAATTGGTTGCTTGTGGAGAACTATTCAAGTTTTTTTTTTTTTTTTTTTTTTTTTTTTATATTGAACTACTCGTTAATTACTATCTTTCTCTAATCTTAAGGTGGTTTGAATTGCCAAGGTAAGGTGTAGGGCCCAAATCCTAACCATAGTTGAGCTTCAATTGGATCACATTTGATGAATGAGAGGCACAGTGGGTCAAAGCAGCAAAATATAGGGACTTTAGTCAACCAGTATCTCATTGTGGTATACCTTTCGATATTTTGGGATCCAGCCTTTTGTACTGATGCTGATGAGGGATGCAGGGGGTCTACTCTCTTCAATGAATAAAATTTATTTGAATATACGAATCTGAATCCATAAACATAAGCCAAATCATTATCAATGGTTATAGGCACCGTAAGTTATAATATTCTTGTTCTTCAATTGCTTTGAGATAACAAGTTTCATGATGCATGGAGTGGCAAATATTGAATTACCATTGAAACAAAGGAAATCGAAAAGTGCACAAAAAGTAATTGATAAAATGAAAATGATCTATTAATGGTGGTTGATATTGATAACTTAAATTCCTGACTTCTGCTACCATGAAAGTTTATTAATTTCTATGTAAACTATGAGCTTGTTTAGTACATTTGTTGTTGCGGAGGACACTTAAGATAGATTTTGTTGAAAAATATGCATAAAAGTTTAAATGAAACGACTTCTTTGGTTGCTATTTGCTAATATGCTTTGTTTGATTATATTCTTTGTATATTGGGGTCCGGTTTTTGTCTGAAAAGAGACGACTTCTCTTATTACTGACATCCCTTTTTGAAGAAGTTGTGGTCTGAAGCACTGATGTGTATCACAGAGATGGTGATGGATGTGTCAAAGTTGGGCCGCTATTAGTGTGCAACGTACTAAAGAATCTACATTAGTGTCGTTTTTGAATTTAGTAAGTCTTTTAGATATATTAGGAATTTTAGTACAATTAGGATTCAATTAAATAATGTTTCTTAATATGCATCGTGACGCGATTAGAGATGTTAGGAAAGTTTAAGATTGTATGATTATTTTTTTGTTTACATTATGAGGATAATTATGTAAGTAGAATGCATGAGCCACATAAGATTGTCGCACACCTTATTAACGCCTTATTGTTTTCAAGGCCTATATATATGGATGTGTATATGATGTGAATGGTAGATTGCTTTTGATTAATAAGAACTATGTTTCTTTTCTTTGAGAATTAGGGTTTTAATTTTCTGTGCCCTAGATTGTATTATTCGTGGATTTCGAATAATCAATTTAGAAGACTTCTGCTACGTCACTTTCTTAGCCATTTTTGTAAGCATGTGGATGGCATGTTCAACAAAATTCATTTTAAGCTTTCTTTGTGAAATTATAAACCAAGCACTGGTAGTTGTTTTTGCATCACAAATTTTCGGTCGAATAATGAACTTAATCATTAACTTCTGGAAGCAATGTAATAGGTGTTTTACAAAATTGGTTTTCACTTCTATTTTCAAAATTGTCTTTTTTACTTTTTATTTTTATGTGGGCATAAAAATAAAAAATTACAAAAATTACCTATTGAAAAATAGTTATTTTATAATATTGGTGCAAAAGGTTATTTTGTTTAATAAATGTATTATGAATAAATTTGCAAAAATTGCCTACTGAAATATTTTTGAGAGGTAATATGGAGCAACCCATTTATTGTACTAACATGCTTTTATATAGTTATAAAATTACTTTTGCCGTCAAAGATACAAAATAGCTATGTTTCCCTTACACCCTTAACCTTTTTGCTAATGATAATTTGTTACATCCATAAGCAAATGTATAGAAATAAGGATAAATGTGTTGCTTCGCGAAATTATGGTCAATTTAATCCCACTGGAGAATCTGTGTTGCTAGCTAGGTGAAACTATCTTCTTGAAACAAGAGACCAGTGAATAAGCTATGGCAAATAGTACCATATACTAATGTCTTCCTTGTCTTAAATCAGAAAAATCAAGTCCATCCCTAGTCCTTTGCGGCAAGGAAGTGTCTCACACTGTGTAGAACTCAAAACAATCACTCAACTCATTGACCCTATCTTTTGTTTGAAAACAATAGATCTGAAACAAAATCTCAAGATTTTAAATGCAACAAGCTAGCTGGTATGCCTGTTGCTTAGTGTTCCCCTGTTTGTTTTACTGAATATGTTCTACTTGTTGCTCAATGATCTACAACATTTCTCTACTTAATGTACGGATCCCGTTTCATATTCCAGCAGTCTACTTGCTTCTTATTTTGTTCTTGAGTTATTTCTGCAGCTTGGCCGGTGTACAGAATATTTTACTGGAGGGAAGTGGCAGTGGCAATGGCAACAACCTACTGTTAAGGTTAGTGTGATTCTCTGAATCTGCAGCATGTTCGTTTAGGATTTTAGATCCAAGGGTTCTGCTGCCGTATGTGTTGAGTCTCATAAAAAAACTGTTTTATTTCTACAAAAAAAATAAAATAAAATTATGGATGGTTTAATCATGCAGAAGTGCAGCACTTCTTTGGTTAGTTCAAGGCAAAGGTTTATTTATTTTAATCTCTATGTTGAATTAATGAAAATGCGTCTCAGTTTTTTATAAGAATGTTGAGGTCTGATCACTTTAGATGCAATTTAATTGGAAATCTTCTCCTATTCTGGAGGTTATTTTATTTCCACTTTTTCATTTTATATACGTATTTAAGCTTGCAAATTCTATTTTGGAAAATGTTCGTGGTATTAAAAAAAAAAAAAAAAAAAAAAAACTTTAATGTGCTTCTCATGTCAAGCATAATTTGTTTCCAGAAATGCGTCGCTACATATGATTGGTGGAATCCAAGATAGTTCTTTGATGCTCAAGGTTAGTATTTCAAAGGTTTATGTCTATCAATCACTTTTGCTTGTTAGATATCTAAAATTTTCAATTAATGGCTTGACAGTTGCATAGTGGAGCAAGATTTTTCTCATCTAATGGTAAAGAACCATTTTCTATTTTCAATACTTGAATCCTTTCCAGTTGAACATTTTAATGATTTATTTATTTATTTTATTTTATTTTTCATTTCATCTGTATTGCCTTTCTAATATATATTTGGAGTTAGTTGTAATGATTTCACTTTCTTCAACCTAACTGATATGATGGATATAATCAAAAGCTGAATTTGGTGGATAGATCAATTGGTGGCCTTAGATCACGGGTTATAGGTGGGCTCCAAAAGATTTCACTTAGAGTTCAAAGAGACGTCTTCAATTACTGGAGTACTTTTTGTATTTGACAGAATAGCATAAACTAAAATGAGCAAATGCGCTTCTGCACATAGATCATCCCCATTTTATTTTGGCCAGAAAGGAATGCTAACCATAGGATGACATGGGGCTTTTAGTTGAGGTTTAGGAGTAAAAGGTGATGCGTATACTCTTTAATTTCCTTTAATCATACGATAACTTAGTCCTCACAAGTCGCTGAAGTGAAAGAAGCTAAATTTGAGTTCTTGCTATCTTTCCTGTTGCGCACTAAATCGAGCACAATAAAAGAGTTTGATCCATGTAGCCGACCCCAATTAATTTGGGATTGAGGCTATGTTGTTATTGTATCATGTCTAGTACTTCAATTTCTTTGTGATCTCTCTTCATCCTAGCACTACACCCTAATTTTCGTTTGGACATTTTTAATCTTTTACTTCATCTGAGCATTTTTAAACTTTTATTAGTGTATGAAATCTTTGGTTCTAGTGTCTTATGTAGTGTTAAATTCAGAGAAGTTATCCATGTCAATTTTATTCTTACTGTTTTGTTTGCAATGTATAGTTGATCTGTTATTAACTTTGCCAGGATAAAGGGTTGAATTTGTATATGATTGATCTAATGTAATCTTTCTCTGGAGGAAAGAGCATTGAAATTTACTTCTTAATTTTCTCTTTTGTTTCGACTCTGTGTGCCATTAATTAGTCACCAATCTACTCCTACATCATCTCTTCAAAGTTACAACCACAAGTAGGGGTCACACTGCTTTTCTGTTGTATCTTAGTTTCAAGAAGTAACAACTGAACAAAGAGAAAAAGAGGATTATTCCTTGCATAACTGTTTGAGAAACTTTTTAGTTCATGTCCATCTTTTTATATTGAAGAGACAACGTTACAATTGTCTTGGGTCCATGAGTGGAATGTATGTTTTAATTCAAGAATGAAATTAGGAAAGTGATTGGGCAGCATACTTTTGATACAAGCATTTGCTACACACTTGATGGAGTTCGTTGGATGTACATCAAGATGTGTACAGGACACTTTAATGCATGATCCAACATATTTCAATAATCATGTGGAAATTGTATGTTTTGGAGTTCTTAATCAATGTTTTTCCTGAAATTATGTTACAGATGAAATAGTTGTGACCAAGAGACCTTCTCAGGCTTCTATTGACTCACAAGCTGTTGGCTTTTTTGCAGAGATTCCTTCACATACAGTTCTAGAAATGCCAGCATTATCCCCCACCATGGTGAGTTCAGAATAAACATTGGTCAGGGCATTTTATTCTTAATATTTGTTGGAGCTGCCTAGTTTTTTCAGAAGCTTACTTAAATTTATGTTTCTTAGAATCAAGGAAACATTGCAAAGTGGAGAAAAAAAGAAGGGGACAAGGTGAATTATGATTGAATTTAGTATTTTATATTGTTTAACAAAAAAATTACCCTGCCTCCTTTTATTGCAGTTGATTTCATTCTTGGTTCTTGATTACTTACTTTTTCTAACAGATAGAAGTGGGAGATGTCATTTGTGAGATAGAAACAGATAAAGCTACGCTTGAGTTTGAATGTCTGGAAGAGGGGTACATGATTTTTCTCTTGTACATTTGATGCTTGTGAGTCTGTTAGAAAACAAACAAACAAACAAAAGATTACATCAACAATACCTGAGTGAATATTATTTAGTACTTTCTTTTGCCATAATTTTGATGGATTTCTTGTATAAACCTAATAGTTGCTTATAACTTATAAGTAATTTGTAGGATCGGGACTGGTGATGATATTTGCCTCTAAACCAACTATATTCTCAGTTTCATGAATATCCTTAGATTCTCTTAATTTTGTTGGTGAATTATAGGTACTTGGCTAAGATACTGGTTCCAGAAGGCTCAAAGGATGTTCCAGTGGGACAGCCTATTGCAATAACGGTAAGTTCATGATAATGCAAGGCACACTTACTTCCTCTGCTAGTAGAATCTCCACTTGATTGGTACGGTCATGTTTGAGATGTATGTTGTTCCATAGTTGGTCATGTTCTGGATAACATCTTTAAATCTTTCAAGCTAATTTCTTTAAAAGTAGTTTTATTTTTGATACTTTCTGGCTTGCTAGGTTGAGGATCAAGATGACATGAAAAATCTTCCCAGCAATTTATCGAGTGGTTCAGATTTGAAAGAAGAGGAATCAACTAATCAAAATTTGGGAACTGAAGCTACTTCTGCAGGTTTTCTTCTAGCCCTGTTTAATTTTTTTAATTCCTTGATGTGTTTAATTCCAGTTTATATTGTTAAAAGAGTATTTTGTTGGAAGGTTTGGTGTTTATTTATAATTATTTTTGCAAATCTGTTGTGGATGAAGCAAGAAAGTGTTAAATCTTCTTTTGATAGATTAGTGCAAGCTAAACTTGCAGTTTGTATAAAGACAGAAAATGCTTGATGTGTTGTCTGGAGCAATTGTACAAATTTCACCATATCCCTGCTTTCGGTGTGCATTTGCTGACCAGAGCTATGCAACCGTTGAGTGGAACAAATGTTGCGGACAGTCTGCTTCTGTTGAGACTCCGTTTTCCTCACCAAGCAGAGATGTGCAACTGTCGGTTGATATATTACTTTCACTGTTTTCATAATTTTAGGAGTCTCTTATAATTAAAAGTAAAATGATTTTCTCAGATTAAAAATAAGTAGCTGTCATAGTTGCTTATTTTTTTTATCATAAGAAAGAAACAACTTGTCCCCATCGCAGATCGAACCCATGACCTCGCACTCCCAAATCTAGTACCAAACCATTGGGCCACCCAATTGGTTGGTAGGTAGTTGCTTATTTCAGATCTTCCTCCTCACCAATTGTTGGTTGATATACTACTTTCACTGTTTTCATAATTTTAGAAGTCTCTTATTGTTAAAAGTGAAATGCTGTCCTCAGATTAAAAATAGGTAGCTAACATAGTTGCTTATTTCAGATCTTTCTCCTCACCAAGTTGTTGAAATGCCTGCATTATCCCCAACAATGGTTAGAAAATAAGTACCAACCGTTAATTTCTTGTGGCTCATCTCTGTTTTGATAAAAGCTGATTTTATCTTATATTTCCCCTATAGAACCATGGCAATATTACAAAGTGGAGGAAGAAGGAAGGGGATAAGGTCAGTTATAAGAGCTGATTTGTGCTTGAGATTATCTTGAGATCATTTTTGACCTATTTGGTACTTTACAGATAGAAGTGGGAGATGTCATATGTGAGATCGAGACTGACAAAGCTACCCTTGAATTTGAAAGTCTTGAAGAGGGGTAACTTTGCAACCCTGATGATTTTTTATTTTTTATTTTTTACATCAGCACAAAAAACAATGATGGATACACATTGATAACTTGGTTATCTTATTTTCATTCTGAAAAAATAAAGACTTGAGATTTTCGTAAAAACTCTCATCCGAATTCCAATTGAATTATATGAAGATCTGCACAGATCCTTCCTGTGACTACTAATTCATGTTATAATGCTTTCTTTTTGAAAAAGATTATAGTTTGCAAGTGAGAAATTTTCACTGAGCCTTTTTTACTATGAACAATAGTTTCGTAGACAGAAATAATCAATATGGAAATGCGATGGCAGGTTCAGCATTGTCATGCCAGAATATCATTGATTTTACCTACCATAATCATTGTTTCTTGTCTGTTGAGTTGTTTAGATATGTCTGTATCAATGTGGATGCTAATATCTCTGTCTGTTCGCTGTATTCTATCCTTACTTTCTATTGGTACATTCCACACAGGTATCTGGCCAAGATACTTGCACCAGAGGGATCAAAAGATGTTGCTGTGGGACAGCCAATTGCAATAACAGTAAGTTCTCATACTGCTTGCTCATGCTATGTTTCCTTTGCATTTTTTGTGGAGCAATTCTGTATTTTGGATGGTGGTTTTAGAGGTCTGGGAGATGCGGTTGTTAGAGGATTTTATCAAGCAAAATATCAAGGAACTTTAGCATCAGTGTGGCTACTTATCCATCATTTTTTAGTTTTATTTGTTACTGATGCAATTGTATTCAATTGGTGAAACTAGACTCTGCAGAACTAGTGTGCATGATTTTTTCATGTAGTCTTGACAGATAGGAGAAACAATGTGGAAAAAGTTTGTCTTATTAGTTGTTAATTTTATAGTAGAGCACGTGCTTGAATGCATTAGTGCTTGATAACATGCCTCCCCACATTGATGATTTTAATTACATTCTATGTACTGGTTCTGTAGCCATTTGTGAATTGATGAGTGCCATAACATAGAATTCTGCTGGTTTCAAGGTTGAGGATGCAGGTGATATAAAGAATATTAGTTCGTCGTCCATCTCAAGTGGTTCAAAGGCTAAAGAAGGGGCGTCAACTCCTCAGAGTGTTGATAAACCTGAGATAACTGATAAAACAGGATTCAGCAGGATAAGCCCAGCAGCGAAGTTGCTCATTAAAGAATTTGGGCTGGATGCAACTTCACTCTGGGCATCAGGTCCTCATGGTACACTTCTGAAAGGTGATGTTTTAGCTGCAAAGAAGTCTGGAAAGGGATCTAAAAAAACAGAACAATCGCCTCCAGAGAAAAAGTCTGCATCACCTACTTCCCCATCTAAGTCATCTCAGTCGCCACCCTCTTCTAAGTCAATTTCACGCTCACTTCAGACAGATAGTCATGAAGATCTTCTAAACAGTCAAATTCGCAGGGTAAGTTCTCTGAACTGAATATGCAACTTTTTGAATCACATGTTTTTAAACGTAATTCAAAAATGACTATAATTTGCTGAGCAATCTTTCACGGATTTTATCTGAAAAAGAAACAATCATAAATACCTTTAACAAGTACATCATTGCTTCAAGTGAGTTCATTCTTATTGTTGCCCTTATAATGGTTTGAAATTAAGAATCTCTTTCGCAGATCTTCAGTATATTTGCTGATGCCAATTCTATGTTGCTAGTCATAATTTATCAATCAGAACTTCTTATGATTAATTCTAGTCTCTGCAAGAAAAAGATTTGTATATTTTGATTTGCATGACTTTAGACGAAAAACAAAGTTATTCTCATTTGTAAACAATGCATGAATGTATGATGTCTAGTATGAGATCTAATTTGTTTTGTTGCTATGATTTCTTTAAAAGCTATTATGTTTACATATTAGGCAATATTTGGCCTCAAGCTCTTTAATCAAACTGGCAAAATAATTTGATTGTACCACTACCAGGTACCAGTCTGAAAATGAAATGAAGTTTGTGCTTTGGAGATGCTTTAATTGAAAAAAATAAAATCAAAAAAAGAACCTGGAAAAGTAAGTTGGTTCTGAGTCCTGACAGTCTGAAAATGAATGAAAATTTGTAAATTGCAGACGCTTCTAAGAGATGTTAGTAAAAAAGGTTGAGACACCAGTCCATTATGATTCTGCTTACTGGCCTCTTTACTGATTAGATTTAAGGTTCAATTCTGTGGTTGCCTATCATATTGAAATAGTTAAGCTACTGTCGTCGGATTTTTCTTTTGAAGGGGATGATTTTCCATTGACAACAGATTGAATCCTGATAATAATGCTGTTATCTGTTGTTTCTTGTTCTCAATTTGTTATTATGTCATGTGGACTGCTAATTTGATATTGTTTAGCGTGTATTGTAAGTTTGTAACAAATATAGTTGGATGCAACTTTATATTCGTCTACCATTTGACATTCAACTTCAGGTGATAGCAAAACGGTTGTTGGAATCCAAACAAACCATACCGCACTTATATTTATCTTCAGGTTTGTCTATCCTCCTAGGTCAGAGTGATTCTCTAGTTACTGTCAACTCCTTCAAATAATTGAAATATCTGATTCTTCTCGTCAGATGTTATCCTGGATCCTTTACTTGCTTTCAGGAAGGAACTTAAAGGTACAAAATCATAGGTCTTTCTTCTTTTCAGATGCCTTATTAAGTTTTCTAGTTCTAGGTTTGACTGACACTTGATGTCATTTGATTTCAGAGAAGCATGATGTTAAGGTTTCAGTGAATGACATTGTCATCAAGGCTGTGGCAGTTGCATTGAAAAATACACCTGAAGCAAATGGTAAAAACATATCTCGAAATCAGTTAATTGGATCCTACATGAATCAAACTCTTCCACTCCACTCGATTTAATGCAGTTGATGACTTACTTTCACAATCCTTCCTTCTTACTTAACGCATCCCAAGTTATCTTGGGTCCATGTCTACATCATCGAATTTCTTCAGTTTTTGTTGGGTCGAGTTTTCTAACTTGAGCATTTGTGGGCTGTCTTTGGATGTGTCCAAACCACCGTAACCATCGAACTCCTTTTGCTGGATCTTATTTTACTTTGTTCTCTGCATTTGTGCCTTACTCAAATTTAACACTGTAATTTGACCTTATGCGACTTTCTGGCCACATTGCAGCTTACTGGAATGCAGAGAAAGGAGAAGTTACTTTGCATGATTCTGTTGACATCTCAATTGCAGTAGCTACTGAAAAGGTACATGACAACCAATGAGAAGTCTCTAGCGTATATTTAGCTTTTAATGAAAAAATATTTTGCAAATTACAGGGCCTGATGACTCCAATTGTGAGGAATGCAGATCAAAAGAGTATCTCATCAATCTCTTCAGAGGTATCCTTGAAAGTTAGAAAAAATTTGGGCGACTTTGTAATTTGTATTCCCCTTTGGTTGAGAATGGACATCTCTCGTGCTTTTTTCCTAAAAGGTGCATATTTTGGTCTAGTTCTGCTGGTGGACCGATAAGAACCAATACCAAATTAGTGACTAGTTGAATGTGAAACTTGCAAGGTTTAATAAACAAAAAGATGCTCCTGGTGAACTCTTTCTATTAGGAATAAATACCAAATTAGTGACTAGTTGAATGTGTTGTAAGTTTAACCTGATGACTTCTTTTATTTATATGAATGTAAAAAAGCGCACAAACATATGTATACAGTATTGACTAAGAATTTCTTAAGTTTACTGTGGATATCTTAATTAGACAGTTTTTGGTATCAGTACACGGGATAATTTAAAGCATGTTTTGTGAATCATTATTCCATTGCGAAGTTGAATGAATTACAAAAGTAGTTTTCTTTCTCGAAGTAAATCATCTTTGATGTTTCAGGTCAAGGAATTGGCTGAGAAAGCAAGAGCAGGGAAGCTTGCGCCTAATGAATTTCAAGGAGGAACCTTCAGGTCAACATTTTGTATCTCACTTTTTTTTTTTTTTCCTTTTTCTTTTTCCCCATGAAAGCTTTTATAATGAATCCTCCTTAGCATTTTGGATGATATATTTTTGTCTCGTAAATGTACTTCCTTTTGCAGCATCTCAAATCTCGGTATGTTTCCAGTGGATCAGTTCTGTGCAATTATAAACCCTCCACAGGTTAGTTATCTTTCGAAGTTACCGACTCAATCCTCCACCAATATTTTTGGGTAGGCAATGCCATTGGTTACACAAAATTCACAGTTCTAGATATGGGATACGAAAACATATGAAAAGGTTAAGGAAGCTCTTGGCAAATCTTTGTTATGGAAAATTGATGGTCTCATTTCAATCACATTTTATTGTAGAGTATAACACTCAGCAAAATCAATGTTGGTCCTTTCTTTTTGTTGGAAGCGTAAGTGCCTCTTTTTCTTCTCATTGCAGGCCTGCATTCTGGCTGTGGGTAGAGGCAACAAGGTTGTCGAACCTGTTGTAGATAGCGACGGTAAGAATTCTTTGCAACTGATGGAAACAGAATAAATTCTTGTGTAGTATATTTTGACTGATTTGACTGAGTTATGGTTTTATATATTTCTTCAGGTAAAGAGGTAGTTGCAGTCGTCAACAAAATGAGCCTGACATTATCAGCTGACCACCGCGTGTTCAATGGAAAAGTTGGAAGTACGTATATCTGAAAACATTAGTCACTTTTGAACTAAAGAAAATATTCATTAGGGAGCGACTATTAGCACCCCAATACTCTACATCAGCCCCCCATTTAACTTAATATACTTTTAAACTAAAGTGTATTTAGGCAAAATTACATAAATAACCTCTCACTAAATATATTAAATCATGAAGGCTTGAAGCCCATTTCCTTTTCCCCTTCTACTTTCCACTTTCTACACCCCTCCTCAACTTTACTTTTCACTCTCTACACCTCTCTCTAAATGAAACCTTAAACTCATCATCAACTTTTATCCCATTCTCTACATCCTAGGGGTGGCAGTTCGTATTAGCGAGTCGTGTTCGTGTCATGTCAAAACGGGTCATGACCTATATAAGGCAACCTGAAACCCGACCCATTTATTATTCGTGTTAATTGTGTTCGTGTCGAAATGAGTTGTGTTAAACATGTCAGGTATTCGTGTCACCCATTTATTAAATATTTTATTTTAACTTTTTAATTTATTTAAACTTTAATAACTTGTTTACAACTCTTAAAAAAATATATATCTACATAAATAAATATAAATGAACATAACATAATTAAATTGCCAATAAAATATAATGGGATTGTAGTCTTTAAGTTTTACTTTAATCTTTCAATTCTTATATAAGTCTTAACAATAGAGAGGAAAATGAAATTAATAACATACAAAAAACTTTCAAAAAACATGTAAAAAAGCCTATGAACCATCCAAAAAACATCTAAATTTTATTTTGGGGAAAGATTTTATAATTTTTCATAATAAATAATTATTAATAAAATGTAAGACATAAATAATATATTAAAGTAAAATAAATATTTACTTTAAAAATAAAATAAAGTATGATAAAAGATGTATCTGTAAATAAAATATAAATCATATTATTCACATGTTATCAAATTGGTGGATTTTGTATTAATTTATTTATTATATCCTTTTTATTATTTATACATTAGTCTTTAATCGTGTTAAACGTGTCATTATCGAGTTAAGTAGGTTAACCTGCTAATGACCCACATTTTAGTCGTGTCTAATCGTGTTGACTCGTTTATGACCCAAACTCGTTTATGCCACCACCCCAACACTCATTTATGACCCAAACTCGTTTATGCCACCACCCCAAATTAAACCCACCACTTTTTCTCTTCCACTTAATATTCACTTTCTATACCTCACCTCAAATTAAACCATAAACTCGTCTCATTTACTCTTCTACTTAATTTCTAATTGGTAAATTGCAAATTGGTCCCTGAGGTTTACTATAATATGCACTTTAATCCCTATGGTTTCAAAAATATGCACTTTGGTCCCTGTAGTTTACTTCTAGTTAGTCAAAAACATCCTTGGGTTAGTGTCAAATTAAAATATTCCTATTATATTATTTTTTGATGATGTGGCATATTTATTTTACCAACAATGCCCTTTAAGTTTTTCCAAATTCTCTCTTTCCTAATCAACACTATTTAAAATATTATCATCTTAGTCCCTTAACTATATGTACAATTTTATTTTATTTTTTTTATATCAACTATATGTACTTAAGTATATTTATTTATTTGTTCAAGAATTATTCATATATTTTCAATTAATAAAAATCATGTTGTGCAAGAAATAAATAATAATAAATTTAAGTATGTTTATTATTTAATAATAATAATAAATTGATAATCTGTATTTTGTGAAAGGAATTTGGTGCTTAACAATCAAAATTGTAAAGCCATGCTGATTTTCACATAAAAATAAAAAATATTATATATACCCAAAAATAAAAAACTATTAATTAAATTGTCGCATTGTTTTTCAATTTACACCTTTCTATAATAATTTTTAAAAATAAATACACAAGATATTATTAAAGGCTATAAAAGTAGTAAATCAACACTAAAACCAAATTCTACTCTATATATAAATACATATAAAAAGTTTATCAAGAAAATTATTTAAAAAGAAATTTGTAAGAAAGTCATGATTTATTTGAAAATATTGGGTCCTTATTCTTTGTGTGTTTGTCTTTTTTGTAGTGGCAAATTAGTCTTTTTACATTAACTCAACCATGGTTTAGAAAAAAGTTAGGAGAGACCAAGGTGCATATTTTTGAAACCTCTGGGACTAAAGGGCATATTATGGTAAACCTTAGGAACCAATTTGTATTTTATCCATTTCTAATCTCTACACCCCTTTCCATATATTTGTCAACACACTCAACAACTGATTACCACCAAATGCAACGTCTTGATTATAGTATTTGATTGAGATTTGATTCACATTCTTGAATGGTTAGAACATTTATTTGTGTTAAATCTTAGTTTTTAAGGATGAAAAAGTTGACCTTGGAATGCTACATGAAGCAAATTAAGGTAAGGGGGTGAAGAAAATGGTCTGCTACAAGGGGTGGAGGTTGGGCATCACAAAGATGTAAAGAGAGTTTTTTTTTTTTTTTTTTTTTTTTTTTTGGGGGGACCATTTGATTGACAGGTTCATTTTTAGGACAGAGCATGTCGCTCTTAGTAAAATGCCTTTCCAATTAGCACAATATCCGTAACAAAATTTGGCCTCTCTTTTCCTCACTTATTGTCTTGCGCGACTTGAGATTCACTAACCTGCATCGGCATACCGTCAAAGGAAAACAGCAAACTGAACTCTGCACACCAAAAGTTTGGCGAGTTCAGTCTAAGATGGCTGATCTTGGCTGTTGAGGCTCTTTCTTCTTGCTAATCTTCAGCATTTTACACTTTTTTTCAGGCAAATGAATGAGTTTAACCTATACTTGTATTGCAGGTTCATTCCTTTCAGCTCTGTGCCTCAACTTCAGCGACATTCAAAGACTCCTCTTGTGATAATATATTACAGCAAAATCGATGATGCATATAATTTGTTTCGTGTTCAAAAAATGGATCACACAGATCCTATCTCTTGTTAAGTGGCACTCAAGGATGGAAATCGATTTAATCTGGCCAGCGGCGTCAACAAAACCTGTCTGCATTTGTTTTGCAGTCTTTGTTTGCAGATTTTGTTATTATTTATGTTGCCAACATTGACTGCACATTGAGCTTAGTTGTTTGAGTCTTTCAATTTCATGATTCATAAGTGTCTCCTGGAGAGGGGAGCATGTTTCCCTGTACGAGAATAATGTAAAAGAAAGCTGTGTAAACAAGGCTACTTTTGTATCGGCAGTTGCAATAATAAAAGCAAATCTTTCATGCCAGTCTCATTGGCAATGATATTACGGATCAAATTTGACAACACCAAGAGGGTGTGACAATTGTGGTTTATTGATGAAGATTGCCTGAAATAGAAGAACTGAACTAAAGAGCAACTGTGAGGATTCATGGTTCTTTAACGGCGAGAGGTTCATACCACCGAGGACCGAACCCAGCGGCTCTCCTGGCCTTCTCATTAAATGGAGGTTTGAGCGGCCCGGAGAAGTAAGTCCTGACAGTGGCAAATTTTTCGATCACCATCGCATCTACATCGTCATCATTGCCGGCACTCTCTGCATCCATGTAAATGTTATGAGATTCTGGGCAGCTGGGATATCTCGCTCTCGAGCATAGATACCTGAACCATTTCACTCCAGCAGCGCAATGAGTAATCTCTTCCGGATACACCACTGTCTCTAACAGATCTGCAGTCTTGTCGTCTCCTCCTTTGCGAAAGCGCGAGATCGTCGTGGGCAACACATCTAGTCCTCTGGCCTGCAGACAACATGAAACAACACCAACTCAATCTAGTACTAAAGAAGGTTAAAACACAAATCAACATCTTTAGCAACCTCATGAACACAATGCTCTACCGCCAACCGCGACAAGAGATCTTTTGAAGTAGCAATGGCAGACTCCCACAGCCCATCGTGAGCCGGGAACGCTCCGTAGGACGACCCCAATTCTTCCAAACGCTTGACAAGTAGCGTGAAATGTCGACCTTCGTCTTGAGCCACTTTCACAAAGTCAGTGAAGAAGTCTCTCGGCATGGACTCTTGCTTCCCAAAACGCGCAATTATGTCCTGCAATGCAAGCGAGCAAAAAAAAAACACAGCACAAACAAACCATTCAAATACTAACAATGTACATACTAAGACTACGACCTGACAGTGCCCGAGCGTGGATTAGTCAATGCAGAAGAGTAGCACCATACCCAAGACAAGTCGATAGCCCAACTTTCTGTGTGAACGAGACTGTGAAGAATGGCTTGTCGACTCCTCAACCCGCCGGCCTTGCCCAGCTTTGGCATTAAACTTGGTGAGAC
Source organism: Stephania japonica (assembly GCA_039657345.1). NCBI lineage: Eukaryota > Viridiplantae > Streptophyta > Magnoliopsida > Ranunculales > Menispermaceae > Stephania > Stephania japonica. Next base: position 41,153,297 of record CM077560.1, on the reverse strand, counting down.
CAGCTTGACCTGTGTACGTAGTTTTTCATTGGGGCATTTAATCAAACACTTGTAGAGCAAGAGCAACCACCTTGTACAAGTAAATAAACAACACAACACACTTAAAATGAAGTTACGTTGGAGGGTCTGGCGGGTCGCTCAGGGACGGCGAGATCGACGGATTGGTCGAAGGGTTCGATGATGGAGCCCTGAATCCATCCGGTGGCGATGGCTTCGCCAAGTTTGGCCTTGTCGAAGGGATCGGGCGTGTTGAGCACTCGCAGCGCTGCTTCCACGAGTGTAGTCTCTGTTTTGGCTTCTCCAACATTGTGTTGGAATTGATCATCATTGGTCGACATTTGTGTTTTGGGAAGAATTTATCAATCGATTTTACCTTAAAAGAGGCGCCAGGGAACAACGTTCAGAACTAGTACTAATTTGGCGCTCTATTATTATGAGAGGGTGGCTAGTGGCCCAATGATTTTTTTGTTTTGGTTTCCCATATCTAGCACTAAGTGCACTGATTAATCCACGCTAGGGTGGCTCAATGATTTTATATGTGATATTGTTATAAAAGAGTGGAGGTTGAGTTCCAAAGAGGAGAATAAGGTAGTTTCTTTCTTTAAAAAATGTCAAATTGGTTAAAATATCTTAATCTTTTACAACTTTTGTTATTATATACTAACCTTTTTGAATTTGTTATTATATCCTAACCTTTCTACATTGATAAATTTGTATCCTACTTGACTTTTTAACTTTAAATTTGATGAGGTAACATTTAATTAATGAGCTTAAAAAATAAATTAAATAATAATTTTAGTAATTATAGATGATGAGGTGGCTTTTTAAAGTTATTATTTAGGTGCCACGTCATCAAATTTGGAGTAAAAAAGTGATTTATAATACAATTTTTTCAATATAAAAAGGTGAGGATGTAATAATAAATTCAAAAAGGTTAAGATGTTTTAACTAATTAAGCCTTTAAAAAATGGCCAAAATTAATAAATTGATTAAAATATCCAAACCTTTCACAACTTTTGTAATTATATCCTAACATTTCTATATTGTATAATTTGTATCCTAAACCATTTTTGAACTCCAAATTTGATGATATGACAGTTAAATAATGTATTTAAATCATAAAAACTAATAATTATTTTATAATTATGAGTGATGAGGTGATTTTTTAAACTCATATTAAAGTACAATCTCATCAAATTTTAAGTTAAAAATTAAATTGGGATACAAATTAAACAATTTAGAAAGGTTAGGATATATATTATATAATAAAAAATTAGGATATAATAACAAAACTTGTGATAGGTTAGAATATTTTAACCAATTAAGCCTTTTAAAAAAAGAAAATAAAGAAATGTTAGAATGATAACACATTCAAGTCACACCTTGACGTACGTGCATGCCTCGAGATATAGGCATACACAAATCTTAACGCAAAACATGCAGATTGAGGTTATGTGGACGTCTATTCTGCCCAATATGACTTCGGGTGTGGGTGTCATCCAAGTATTTTCTGAAAAACATTTGCTTACTTCCCTTCAAGAGGAGGGAGTGAAAGACTTTATATTATGACCTTCTTGTTGTATACATTCAATTTCCATTGAGAGAAGTATAAGGCTATCTTTTACCATCTTCAATTGGAATCTTTTAACGATTTTGTAGCAAATGTGAGTCTCTTTCTAAAATTAATAAAAACAATTATCAGATACTGGGTGTTGCTGGTGGTGGTTCACACCCAAAAAAGGAAAGAAAAAAAAATAAAAAAGGGGGGAATCTACTGCCCGAAAACCATGTCTAAAATGAATCTAATCTTTTGAGATTCCTGAAATCTAAGGGCCAAAACAAACCTCGTATTGAAGTTTTTCAAATTTTCTATGCTCAAAACATGGGTCCAAAAGAAAGAAAAACCATGCAACACTGTCGTTTAACATAAGTATGACCTTACAAAATTTGACTTTACACATTTTTTTTTGATGAAAACGCCAAACCAACACCCGAACAATAGCTTTCTTTAATTTTGTGAATTCTATGGACTTGGACTCCTCAAAACCATGGGCACTTTGACTTCCACTTCGCACTATATATATATACGTATATATATTTTCATCCATTTTACCTCACATTCTCTCCACTCTTTCAATCTCTCAAAATATTTTGCTTAGAAAACTTGATTTCAATTATTCATCATGTGTTTAGAAGGCATGGATTCAGGAATCCTGGGCCTAGACATGCCCCTTCACCGATTTCACCCCCAACAACAACAACAACAACAACAACAACAACAAAGCATGCTGTCTTTCTCTGCTCGAGACACCAACCACCCTTCCCGCCCATCAATCAGACTCAACCAACAACAACAACAACAACAACAACAACAACAACAACTTCAGATTCAAAGCGACGTGGAAGACGAGACCGAGGAAGCAAAAAACAAAGCATCGCCATGGCAGAGAATGAAATGGACAGACAACATGGTGAAGCTCCTAATCATAGTAGTATTCCACATTGAAGCCGCATCCCCTCTGGCGCCGCTGAGCTTATTGGATCAGGATCATCTCCAAACAAAACTAAGAAATGCAGCGGCTCTGGCTCTGGCTCTGGCTCTGGCTCTGGCTCTGGCTCTGCTGCAGTTGGGTCATTGTCCACTTCGAATGTGCAGAAGAAAGGGAAGAAGTGGAAGTCAGTGTCGCGGGCGATGATGGAGAAGGGGTTCTACGTAGTGTCGCCGCAGCAATGCGAGGACAAGTTCAATGACCTCAACAAGAGGTACAAAAGAGTGAACGAGATTCTCGGCAAGGGCGTCTCGTGCCGAGTCGTTGAGAATCAAAGCTTGTTGGAGTCCATGGATCACATATCCTCCAAAGCCAAGGAAGAAGTTCGCAAACTGCTCAACTCCAAGCATCTCTTCTACAAGGAGATGTGTGCTTATCACAATAGCACTTCATCAGACATCAAGTTGGAAGATTGTGTGGAAGATCATGAATGCGACAATGATATTGATGAAGTGGAAGGTGAAGAGGCGGGCGAGGAGGAGGAGGAAGAAGAAGAAGAAGAAGAAGAAGAAGAAGAAGGCGAGAGAGTGATGAATAAAAGGAGAAGGATGGATTCGATGTCGGTGAAGAAGTTGAGGAGGGAAATGGAGGGGGTGTTTGAGAATGGGGGTACTAGAAGTGATTGGGAGAAGAGGGAGTGGGTGATGAGGATGTTGGTGAGATTGGAGGAGGAGAGGGTGAGGTGTGGAGTTGAAGGGTTGGAGATGGAGAGGCAGAGGTTGAAGTGGGTGAAGTTTAGTGAGAGGAAGGAGAGGGAGATGGAGATGTTGAAGATCAAGAATGAGGGGGTGAAGCTTGAGAATGATAGGATGGTTGTTTTGATGAGGAAAAAGGAGATTGAGTTGTTACAGCTTCATCATCATCATCATCATCATCATCATCAACAACAACAACAGCAGCAGCAGCAGAGCAGTAGCAACAACAATGTTTCAACAAAAAATCCAAGTTAGAGTTATTGAGAAAGTATTTTGGGGATTTGTACACATGTAACTATTACAGTATTTTTTTTTTCAAAAAATTTGTTTGAACTCTTAAACAACAACAACAACAGCAGCAGCAGCAGAGCAGTTGTTTCAACAAAAAATCCAAGTTAGAGTTATTGAGAAAGTATTTTGGGGATTTGTACACATGTAACTATTACAATATTTTTTTTTCCAAAAAATCTGTTTGAACTCTTAAAGTCCGAACTCAGGGAGTTTTTAATATTTTTACAAATATTAAAGGAGAGTTATAAATTATTATTTCAAAGTCATTTATTGTTTGAGGATGACTTTCAAATAAAAAATTTTCAAAACCTCCTTAGGAGTCGGGACTCTAAGAGTTAAATAGTACTACTCTTTTTTTTTCTTGGGTCCATGTAACTATGTTTTGCACACCAATTAGCATTTAATTTGTAATCATGTTTCCTATTTAATCACGTTGGAGATGGGTGCACACCAGACACTTAGAAAGCAGTCCAACTGATGAAGAGTAATGTGGGGATGATGCGTATGGATGAACTTTTTGTTTGATATCATGCATCTTCTATCCCTATCCCTATCCCTAGATTGGTACATATCCGTTCGCCATAATTCAAAGAAAACAACAACGCATGCGCTGATCACTTAGCACGGCAAGCTCGGGAGATGGCAGAAGACTTTGGAGAGCTGGACTCGCCTCCGTATGGGATTCACCAGCTCTTACAGCAAGAATGCAAGATTTGCTGGGATCACTTTGATTATTTTGTAATTTGGGCTCACTAAAAATAAGCTGAGATTTGACATTCAAAACGTTTTAATAGATGGATTGAGACGCATGTATGGTAAGGGCTAAGGAGATCTAGGCATACATGGAATGAAGCTGAGATTTGATATTAAAATGTTTGTATAGATTAAATCTCTGTGGACGTGCTTGACCTTTCATTCCATGTATCATCAGTCTCGATCCACTATAGAAACATTTTGAATGTCAAATATCAGCTTTCTTTTTGTCAAAGCTTATGTGAGTGGTAAAGTCTTCATTTGTCAAAAAGACAATACTTCGAAAAATCGTGGTTTGATTCCCACTGAAGTCAAAAAAAAAAAAAAAAAAAAAAACAAAACAAAACAATTTGGATGGCCTAATAATTTAGTATGGATTATAGGAGTAAGAACTCATACGTTCAAACGTTAGTGAGGGTAAGTTGTTTCTTTTTTATAAAAAAAAAAAAAAAAAAATTATCTCCCTTCTAAAAGTATTGAAAATTATTTTAGGGAACCGCTATTTGAACCCCACCTTTTGCTTCTTTTACCACATTTTTAAATTTTTATTTCATTTACCCCACTTTTTACTTAATTTACCCCAATAGTTTTTTAAAATTCCAAAAATAACCTTGTTCACCCCATACCCCATTGCCCTCACCTCACCTTAACACCCCTCAATCCTCTATATTTCTCAGTTCTAGTCATTTTAGAGCACTTGTACTAGGTCATTAAGTGTTGTAGGAGTGTTTTTTTTTTTGTTGAAACAAGGTCGGATGTGGTTGCGATGTGTCGTAGAAATGAAAAAGTGTCATTTGCGGGGTTCGGTCGCATATGGTTGATACCTCTGAAGAGGTATCGATCGATTCTATCCGCGACCTCTAAAAGGGAAACGCTCGAATTTGATCGAGACCGCTAAAAGAGGTGTCGATCGAATCCGACAAAGATTGTAAATAAAACTTAGTTTCAGTGGGTGACGGAGAGATCCAACCGAGACTTCTTTAGAGGTGTTGAACTTGTGTGCCAACACACTTCTTAAAAGTTGTCGGTCATGTGCGTTTGATACCTCTTAAGAACTGTCGGCCCAGTACATCCGAACCTCGCAGGCAACAAGAACGAACAATTTTTTTCAACTCCTAAAAAATACATAAAAATGACACAAAAATAGTGGGTTTTGCTCGAAATCGTTTGATATTTTCAAATCCATCGAAACTTTGTACCCAAAAAATGTAATATTCAAACCCAAATCTAAGCCCTAAACCCAACAACAAAACCACAAACAATAACGAATTTAAAAAGGAAAAAAATCACAAAATCGATACTAAAAAAGATGAATAATACACCTATGACGTCAAATTGATGGAGTTTTGCTCGGATTTCTCATGTTTGGATTGGTAGTGAGAGTGTGGTTGGAGAAAGAAATGACTAGGGTATGTGTGAGTAAAAACCTTTTATATGAATGGATAATTAGATCATTTCACATAAGGAGTAAAAGAAGCAAAAACTAAACTCCGAATAGCCGCTGTTTTATTTTATTTTTGGTCACTAGATATGGCATCATTCCTTCTATCATCACAATGGAACAACTTTGAGCACTTGAAATTACTTTTCAATGGAACCAAGCAAAAAAAAAAAAATCAAGTCTTTCATATTACGAAGATTCTAGTACGGCAAATAAGTAAGTCATATTCCAACACATAATGACCCACATGAACTATCTATGCAGCTTCGATTCGCGTGTTATGCATTGAGATGGCTCTTGAACCCCATTGTGTGTTGTGTGGGACTCGTTTATTGGATAAAACGTAAAAACACAATAGAATTAGAATGTGCTTGCACGTCTCGACGCACAGAATGAAGAAGAAAAGGAATTGTAGTGTGTTGATGAGGCAATGATGAGTAGTTCATCATTTGTGTGCCCCAGAAGCACCGATTCCCCTCACCACCGCCTTCACGAATTCGGCACAAGTGCTCTCATCAAGATCTTCTCCTCTCCCTACGCTTCGGTCTGCGACCTCTACTGCGGCGGCGGCGGCGGCGGCGGACCCAACTCCGACTACTGGGACGACCCCCAAATCGGTCACTACATCGGAATCGGTTCCTACATCCATCTCTAACACTCATCAACTCACTCTCATTTACTACTACTTCACTCCCTCAACTTCTATCGTCTCTTCTTTCTTTCTTTCGCAGATGCGTCTTCTTCGCTGATTAACGATGCCCTAGATGTCTGGGAGAGCCAGAGAAAGCCCTACACTGCTCAATTAGTCCAAGCCGACCCCTGCGCGGTGCGTGCTTCAACAAATTTACAAATTTTTAGCGATGCCCCTAGTTTCAGTTTTCGCTAATTTGACTGTCGTTCAACAAATTTACAATTTTTAACGATGCCCTATTTTCAGTTTTTGCTAATTTGACTGTTCTTCAACGAATCTACAATTTTTAACGATGCCTAGTTTCAGTTTTTGCAAATTTGGCTGTTCTTCAACAAATTTACAATTTTAACGATGCCCTAGTTTCAGTTTTCACTAATTTGACTGTTCTTCAACAACAACAACAACATAGTCTCAGTCCCAAAAATTAATTGGGTTACTGTTCTTCAACAAATTTACAATTTTTAACGATGCCCTAGTTTCAGTTTTTGCTAATTTGACTGTTCAACAACAACAACATAGCCTCAGTCCCAAATTAATTGGGGTTACTGTTCTTCAACAAATTTAAAATTTTTAACGATGCCCTAGTTTCAGTTTTTGCTAATTTGACTGTTCTTCAACAAATTTACAATTTTAACGATGCCCTAGTTTCAGTCTTCGCTAATTTGACTGTTATTCAACAAATTTACAATTTTTAACGATGCCCTAGTTTTGGTTTTCACTGAATTAACTGTTCTTCAACAAATTTACAATTTTTAACGATACCCTAGTTTCAGTTTTCGCTGATTTGACTGTTCTTCAACAAATTTACAATTTTTAGCGATGCCCTAGTTTCATTTTCACTAATTTGACTGTTCTTCAACAAATCTGCAATTTTTAATGCCCCTAGTTTCAGTTTTTACTGATTTGACTGTTCAAGAAATTTACAATTCTTAACGATTCCCTAGTTTTAGTTTTTGCTAATTTGGCTGTGTTTTTGTTCAATTGTGTGCTGTTATAGGAGAATTTGGAATCGTTGTTGCGGGACAAGGGGGTTCCGGTCGACATTGTGTGCTGTATGCAGCATTTGCAGGTCTGATTGATGTTGGTTTTCGCTTTTTCGTTGTCGAAATAGGGTAAAGATTGGTGCTTTGTTTGTGGATTGATTTTGGTTTTGAAATGCAGCTGTGTTTCGAGACGGAGGAGCGAGCGAAGACGCTTCTCCTTAATGTGTCTTCTATGTTGAAACCAGGAGGTTATTTCTTTGGTATTACTCCCGACTCATCTACTATATGGTATGGTTTGGATTTAAGGAATTTTCGTTTTTTTTTTTGTACATAGGAATTGTCTTTTGTTACTCGTTGTCTGTGTTGGTTCATCTAGCTGACCCCAACTAATTTAGGATTGAGGCTATGTTGTCGTTTTTGTTGGTTCATTAAGGTGATGTGATTTGTGCATCAGTGACATCATAATTTCATTGATAGATGTCCTGTTCTAGAGTTAAGTCATTGCTCAATGGTATGAGAATGCTCCTCCGCAATTCAAATGCAAAGCCAGAACTTTATAATTTTCGGCTTTCCGCATTTGTTAAATGTGACGATGAAATTTGTATGCCGCCAGACCTGATCTTCGTGAAGCCTTTCAAAATCTGTTTGTAGCTCCATGCCAAGTTCTATTTTTCTAACTTGCACATGCTACTAATCCTAAGCCTTCGTGATAGAAAACAGGCCATTAGGTAGCTACCGTCAATGTAAAACTTCATCGGACTGTTTGTGAACACGAGCTCTTTTGAATCAAAATATGGAAAGGTTTGCTGCGTGTAATATAGCTGAAGATTTGACTTCATTTGTTGTTCAATATGTGTGCATGTGGTGATGCATGATATGGATGCGGGTGGCTATGAAGACATGTTGAGTCATGTCATATTAAAACCTTGCTTTGGTCACTTCCCTGAGCTCTAAATGATTTTTTTCTTTGACTGATTTGTGAAATGAAAACTATTAATAAGCTGCTTGTTCTATCAAAAAATCAATAAACTGCGAGTTTTTGATGCTTTTAGGAATTGAATTGTTCACGCTTGATAAGAGTCTAGAGAAAAGCATCAACCTTCATGAAACCTGGTCCAACATTCAGACATAACTTGAACAATGAGGCATTTGGACCTCCTTGGGTTTAGGGATAAATGGAAAATTCAATATTTTGGTGACAACAAAAGAGATGTATTCTTTTTGCCTGTAGAACTTTGACCATCTTAACTGTTATAGTCTTCTGCATTATTATTATTATTTATTATCATATCTTTGGCATCATCATTGAATATTCACTAATCTGATATGATTGATTTGAATGCTAGGGCTAAGTACCAGAAGATGGTTGAAGCTTCACACAGTAAAGGAGGTGGTCTGAAGGCAAATTTAGTTCCAAACTGCATTCGATCGGAAAACTACATGATCACATTTGAAGTTGAAGAAGAAAAGTGAGAACAAAATATTTTACAGGCAATGTGCCGATGTCTTTCACCATCTTTCATTTGCTTGTTTTTTCTTTATTCTTTTTCCTTCCCTTTTCTACATATTTGAGTTCCTTTCTGCTTGTTCTATGAATCTTTTCAATGAACTATGTTGCGGTAATCCTTGCAAGCCATGTTAATTTTCAGGTTTCCACTCTTTGGAAAGAAGTATCAGCTGAAATTTGCAAATGATTTTACAGCAGAAAGCCACTGCTTGGTCCATTTTCCCAGCTTGATTAGGCAAAACAAAAATGCATTGTTTGTTTCTTTTCTTGTCCATTGGGGTATTCAACATGGACTGACAATTTAAAGAAATTCTTTGATTTTAACCAGGTTGGCCAGAGAGGCTGGCCTTGAATTTATCGAAATGCAAAACTTGACTGAATTCTACGATGATAACAGGTATTATTCCATTAAAAAAAAAACGCATTGTTGTATATTCATCATTTTAACTGAAGGGCACGTGACTGCGATATGTTTTTCTCTTTACATGTTTATTTGGGATGTATTGCAATCCTAATTAATATTGTCTTAAATTCCTTTAGAGCACTACTTGCTGGCATGCTCCTAAATGCTGGTTCTAACTTTGTTGATCCAAGAGGAAGGCTTCTTCCACGATCCTTTGATATTTTAGGTGATTCAGCGACACTTTGATTTTCTTTTCATCTATGCTAGCGCGTTATTTATCCTTTTCCATTGTCTCCTTACGATTTCCCTCGTTGCAGGACTGTATACGACATTCATATTTCAGAAGCCCGATCCCGATCTTGCCCCCCCACTCATGACCCCAACAATGGATGATGAATATCATATGCAAGAAGATGTAAGTGCATGCTTACAAGAACACTCATCATGTCTTCTTTTTCTCTCTGAACGTTCATGAATGGTGTGTTGATATTTTTCAGGAATGGCAAGAGAACAACTGGGGTCACCATATGCCTCCAACTAGCGAAGAGAAGAAGATTCATGTGGAGCCATCGATGCCAATCGATGGTTCAGTACCAGTAGTGGCCAAAGGGATTCTAGGTCCAGGACCAGCGGAACTAAGATTTTCATAGCCCTTTTGATGCTGAACATGTAACATTTGCTCTGATCAATCAGTACTTCAATGCGATTTTGCTTTAAAATTTTGTTTTACCTGTATAGATCAGCTTGCTTGGATTGAGGCGTGTACTTGAAACTTCAACGTGCCATTTGTACAATGGAAATTATATAGATATTCAGTTTGGAATTGTTGGTTGTGTTAATTGAGCTAGGCTGTTTTCATATTAAAACCAATGGAAGCATCAATCCATCTATGCACTCGCCAATGGAATTGTTGTTTGTGTTGCTTTTTCCTCTTATTTGTTTGTAAGTCTTATTTAAAAATAGGTTTGTTAGAAATAAGTGTGTTTGGTAACATCCATTCTTTCTCTTATTTATAAAAAGATTTTTTCTTAATAAGAGGAAAAACCTTTTAAATAAAAAGTTAAAAACTTAACTTTTTCAATAAGTGATTTTCCACTTATGTGGACACTAGTTTAGAATCGCGACTAATCTTAATATACCAAAATTGCTCACCCTCGTCATTGCACTTGCAATTTCTCTTCTCTACAAACCTCTCTCTCATCAAAATTGTGTTGGTGTGTCCATGGTTGACTGTTTATTTTTTTAATTTCTTTCCAGTGTTCTACCATGTTTGCAAACAAATTGGGCTTCCATGGCTGTGTTCTATGGCTATTCATTTTTTTAATTTTTTCTCTGGTGTTCTACTATGTTAGTGATCAAATTAGGGCTTCAAAATGCCTTGTAATATTTTTCTCTCGCGTTCTACCATGTTTATTGTGCTCTTCTCTATTTATGTTTAGGATTGTCAAGGCAAACAAATGACACAAATACCTTTATAATAAGAGACTTTTAAACTATTTCTATCAAACACCTCATATTATATAAGACCTTATTTAATAAGTTCTTATTGAAAGAGTCTTAATGTATAAGCACTAAAAATTTAAGATGTAGAGTTACCAAACACCACTCGAAAACCAATATTGATACATTCAAGTTACATACTAAAACATATTAGACTCCAAAATTTATATCTATCTATATCTATATCTATATATATATATATATATATATATATATATATAAAGAAAGATCTTCGGAAATGATTAATGAGGTCGCGACATGTGGCATGAGATGTCGGTATACTTTCTATTTTTATATTTTCTTTTTATTTTTTTCAGAGTTTCTATTTTCGTGTTTATTTTTTCTTTTTTTTTTCGATTAATTTGTTAGTTATTTTTTCAAGTTTTTTTCTTTTATATCCTATCTATTTCTCAAAAAAAAAAAATACATATCCTATCTAAACACACATATGTCCACATGTCCTCAGATTTTTTATTTCAGTTTTCTTTTTTTACTCCAATTCCAACATTACATACCGATTTTATTTCATGTGAAAATAAACTATATAGTATTTTTTTCGATTTTAATTAATAGGTTTTATTTTCTTTCTCTATGTAACCTTTTTTCTCAATTACAAGTTAATTATTAGCCTATCTCAAAAAACAATTATTTGTAACAAAAAAAATGAAGATCCATCTTTTTATAAATTCTTTTTTAAAATGTAAAATTGTGAGAAGGTATTGATATGCATTTTTTTTTGACTTTAGTGGGAATCGAACCACAATCTCCCGAGGTCTTGCCTGTTGTAAAAATAGACCGGATAAAGCAAGACCACGACAAATAATTTGGGATAATAAAAGTGAAGAAAAAATGGACACAGAGATTTTTACGTGGAAAACCCCCAAACAAATTAGGGTAAAAACCACGGGCAAGGATAGAAGAATTTACTATGAGAAAAATAGTAGGTGTTACACTATCTCTCTATTTATAAAGGAGAAACACTGAAAATATCTCTCTTTATAATAGGAGAAACACTCACTCTCTATTTGCTCACAATAGAGCACACTTGCACATTGCACTGCTATTTTGTGCTCTGAGCTTCTGCTTACTCTACATTTTGTTCTAACGCGTTGGGCCTATTTATAGGCAACCAAAGACGCGTCAAAGACGCGTTGGTCAAAGACGCGTGAGACGCGTTGGTCAACGCGTCTCACGCGTCCACCGATAATGGAGAAATTTGTGGACGCGTTTAGTGCATTTTCCTTGCATGTGCATGTTTCTTCACAATCTCCCACTTGAAGATTTGATTGAGAATCAATCAAATCTTCGCACCATTCTTTCTTCCTTGCTATTTCCATGTTGCTTACATTTCTGTCAAGCCGCATGAGGATCGACACCAGATAAATTTGTCAGCATTGATCGTCTTCGTCAGAAAATCTGCTAGGTTGTCTGGTAGTATGAATTTTCGCATGTCCACGGTTCCTTCTTCCACTTTCTCACGAACGAAGTGATACTGAACTCGTATATGCTTTGTTTTTGAATGAAAGGCTGGATTCCTTGCGAGATGCAAGGCACTCTGACTGTCACAATACAAAGTAATTTTCTCTTATTTGTGCCCGAGTTCCTCCAACACTATCTTCAACCATACTTCTTCTTTACTAGCTTGTGTAGTCGCGATATATTCGTTACATTTTGTTGACGTAGCCACAACCGATCATAGCTTTGAAACCCACTTATCGTCCCCCCAAAGAAGTGTGAACACATATCCAGTGGTGGATTTGCTTTTATCGAGATCTCCTGCATAATCAGAATCAACATATCCACTGACAATAAAGTCTGATCCTCCGTAACATAATGCAACATTTGAGGTACCCTTGATGTATCGTAGGATCCTCTTTACAGCATTCCAATGCTCTCTGCCAGGATTCGCCATGTACCGACTAACTACTCCCACTGCTTGTGCAATGTCTGGTCGTGTACACATCGCTAGAACTACTCGAACTGTTGTCTTAACATCTAACTGCTCTAGATGTAGATCAAAAGTAGCACACATCGCTAGAACTACTCGAACTGTTGTAAGTCGAACCACAGGGGAAAATATCTCATTGAAATCAATGCCTTCTTTCGAGCATATCCTTTCACCACCAATCTTGCACGATACCGCTCCACTTGATCATCATTGTTTCGTTTGATCTTGTAAACCCATTTGTTGCCAATGGGCTTCCCGCTCTCCCGTAATGGCACTAGCTCCCATGTTTTATTTTTATGGAGAGCTTCGATTTCTTCCCGCATTCTTTGCCGCGTCCATCGAGATGCTTCCGAGCCATGCATTGCCTCTTGAAGAGTTGATGGTTCTCCTTCCTCGGTTAGAAGACAGATGCAACATTGCTTTCCATAATATATTCGAGTGCCGGTCTGGTGCGTTTCTCGTGCGAGATGATCTACGAGGTTCGGAACTTCGTGTTCACCCGGTTCATTCTCCTCATGTTCGTACAACCTTCGGAAGAATCCTTTCGTTCGATTCACATTCCACCCGTATCATGTTGTAGTTTCTGAAATGCTATCATCTTTCTCTATTTGTTGTATCATGTCTTCTGTAAAGAGAACATCTCTGCTGACTACAACCTTGTGGGTAGTGGAATCCCACAGGCGATACCCCTTTACTCCGTCAGCATACCCCAAGAATAAGCATTTCCTGGATTTTAGATCTAGCTTTGTAGTTTCTTGGGCATTGTACATAGCGTACACTGGACTTCCAAATACATGGAGGTTTGAATAGTCAACTGGTTTACCAGTCCACATTTCCATCGGTGTCCTCAACTCAATTGCCGTTGATGGAGCCCGATTTATCACGTAACAAAGCGGTGTTGATCGTCTTCAGACCCAAAACTTTTTTTTTAAGCCTGCAGTACTCAACACAGCTCTTGTTCTTTCTAGTAGAGTTCTGTTCATCCACTCTGCCACTCCATTTTGCTGAGGAGTGTATGATGTAGTGAACTGTCTTTTGATGCCTTCCTGTTTGCAAAAGCTATCGAACTCATTGCCAGTATATTCTCCTCCATTATCAGTCCTCAAACACTTGATCTTCTTCCTAGATTCAAGTTCAACCCGCGCTTTGAACACTTTGAAGATTCCGAACACATCTGTCTTCCTCTTGATTGGATACACCCAACATCTCTTGGAGTAATCATCAATGAAGGACACAAAATAATTTGCTTCTCCTATTGATGTGACTGGTGCTTGCCATACATCAGAGTGGACCAATTCTAGAATAGCCTTACTTCTAGAATTTGATGTGTTAAACTTCAACCGATGTTGTTTGCTTGTTACACAATGCTCACAAAAGGGTAGTGACACCTTTGTGAGGCCCGGAAGTAGCTTCTTCTCAACAAGGATTTTCATTCCTTGTTCGGACATGTGTCCAAGTTTCGTGCCGATCATTGCAGATCTCTCACTTGAACAACTTGAAGCAACCGATGCTTCGCCTTCCCGAAGAGTCTCTCCCATGAGCGGTACAAGTTTGCGCAACATTTTCTCCTTCATAAGTACAAGCGCTCCTCGATCGATTTTCATGATCCCTTTCTTGACTTTGATTTCACAAATCAAGATCATCAAATCGTCCCAAAGATAGCGATTCTACTTGAGGCCTTCCACATGTCGCACTTCTTGGATAGTGCGAACGATGCATCGTCATACATCTTCAACATGATGGTTCCGATGCCAATGACCTTTAGAGCATGGTCATTACAACTGTACACAGATCCTCATAAAATAGGTTCATAGTGATGGAACCATTCTCTTCGAGAGGTCATGTGATACGTCGCACCTGAGTCGATAATCCAGACATCAGAGAGTCTTTTCCTGCTTTTAGTTGTTGTTGTCGCCTCGCAACACAATGCAACTCCATCATTTGAAGTGCTAGCCACATTTCCTTGAGGATCGGAGTTTTTCAAACTCCAACAGTTTTTCTTCAAATGACCCTTCTTGCCACAGTTGTAGCATTTAAAATTCTTCTTGCTTTTTGACTTTGATCTACCATGATTGTGACTCCCACTGGGGCCACGTTCGTTGATCTTCCTCTCATCACGATCGGGGCCTCCACTTGTTGTGAATGGCTCGCTCGTCTTCTTTGTTCTTGCGCCGATTTTCTTCTTCTAGAACAGCAAGAATGCAACATCATCGAAGGCTAAACAATCCGTTAAGAGATTATTTGTCGATTGATGATGAGTTGATCATACGAATCCGGTAGACTTTGAAGCGAAGTTCAAGACGTTCTTGCGATTCTATTTTATAACTCAATGATGTGAGTTGAGAAAATAGTGTATTCATCGCATTGATGTGCTCCGTCATCAAGTAGACTCCGCCATCCGTAGAGTGTATAATTTCCTCTTGAGAAAAAATTTGTTGTGGAGTGACTTGGCCTCGTACAATTTTCCAAGGTGATCCCGGATCTCCTTGGCGCGCTTTCTTCTCTTCAATGCTTGACAATACTCCATCGGCTAGTGACGATGAAGATTTGCAATAGCATTCTCGTCCATCTCGTTCCATTTGGCGTTGTCTTCGAAATCACCGGGCCTTTCGCGATGGCCGCCAAACAATTATCCTTTCTCGGGATAGCCTTCATCTTTAATTTCCACAAAGTGAGAAATTACTCCCGTTGAATTTCTCAATCTTGAACTTTGTCGCCATTGCTTCTATCACAAATTATCTCAATTAGGCTCTGATACCACTTGTTGTAAAAATAGACCGGATAGAGCAAGACCACGACAAATAATTTGGGATAATAAAAGTGAAGAAAAAATGGACACAGAGATTTTTACGTGGAAAACCCCCAAACAAATTAGGGTAAAAACCACGGGCAAGGATAGAAGAATTTACTATGAGAAAATAGTAAGTGTTACACTATCTCTCTATTTATAAAGGAGAAACACTGAAAATATCTCTCTTTATAATAGGAGAAACACTCACTCTCTATTTGCTCACAACAGAGCACACTTGCACATTGCACTGCTATCTTGTGCTCTGAGCTTCTGCTTACTCTACATTTTGTTCTAACGCGTTGGGCCTATTTATAGGCAACCAAAGACGCGTCAAAGACGCGTTGGTCAAAAACGCGTTAGACGCGTTGGTCAACGCGTCTCACGCGTCCACCGATAATGGAGAAATTTGTGGACGCGTTTAGTGCATTTTCCTTGCATGTGCATGTTTCTTCACATTGCCTTTTCGATAAGTGAAGCCTTTACTATCTCATCTGAGTGACTTTAATAAGTATAGATATGTATTACTGTATTATGATGCATGTGTTTGTTAGTACGTAGATGTATTTAACCTGTGGAAAAATAATTAATAACACAATTGGTAGATATTGCAAATTAATGATTTTTTAGATATATTAGCTGATCGACACATACGCCTTAAACTGATGCGAGCAATCACATAAAATTAACCCATTCTATTTGTAACTTTTTTTATTTATTTTATTAGCTGTTTTGTAAACTTTAATCCAGAGTAATTATTAATTAACTGTGGAGAAGCCAAACTCGTAGGCAAAAGTAGAAGGAAGATCTACAAAGACACCCCAAAGTTCATAAAAGTCACACGGGGTAATGTACGACATGTGCCCGCGTGAAAATGGGTGCAAGCATATAGTTTTCAATGCATAACACATGAGGGTGTGTATCTTGAGGCGCGTGGATGGCTTCTAAGGACATGAGTATGTGTGCCACATCCCCAATATGATTTTTGGAGTGTCACACTGTAGAATTTTCGAAAAATTCTTTTTTTTTATTATTTCGCACATGGTGTCCGACGCCAACCACACCGACTAACCATGTTTGGGCATTGTCGGGCCCCATATAGGGGGAAACCTTCCCAACTCATTTTTTTCATTCATGAAGTGACTTAAACTCGAGTCCAAAGTCTCTTTAGGTAAGGGATATAAAGAAAAGTATCTTTCGAGTGATATTTTCTCTTCTTTTCACAAGAAAATTGAATAACTTAGTATACTAAAAATTAGCCCCATAATTACTTAAAATTTTCATTCCAATTTTATTTTATTTTTTTCGATAAGCATTCCAATTGTAACTTCTAATTAGAACACTTTTTATTTTTTTATTTTTTGATGATTCAACAATCTCACCCAATTTGGAACATATTTTTTTTTCCTACACTACAAGTGTGGTTGGCAATTAGAACATTTATTCATTACTTATGGAGAAGTTAAATTGTTGCGTAAAATTATAAGATAAGTTAAACTTTAGGGTAAATGTACTTTTGAGTTAAATATTCACTCTTTTTTATGAAAAAATTGATGATATTTTCTTTGCATAGAGTCCATTGACAATACATAGTAATTTTTTTCACATTAATTTCTTTTTCCCATTAGATTTATTTTGTTAAATTGTTTATTGATGTATTTTTTTATCTAACACAATCTATAAATACTAGCTCAATAAGTATATAAAAATTAAAGATGCATAGTCTTTTCTTTTTCATGGAAAAATTAGATAAGACTATTATTGGCTTCGGGTCAATCAAGATTTGATTATATCATGCTTAATTTTGAGTCTCTTAAAATACCGCTTAATTAGTAGATTTAGAAAAAATTGAAGCGACTTGATAGTATTCAAAAAGAAATTGAATTTCTCAAAATACTATTTTTTTTTAAACCACTCAAAATATTGTTTAATTAGTAAATGTAGAAAAAAGTACATTTTATTACCTTTCTTTTTGGTTTAATTTTGTACTTTTTAAGTTGCATAATTTCTTTTTTCAAAAAAGTTAGATGATGATGGTCTTGGTTTCGAGTACTCTACGGGGTTATATTATAAGTTAATTTATTTTCATTTTTTTCTTTATTAAATTTTTTTATCTAATATATTGATTGATATTTGATCTTGCCCGCGCACTAAGCGCGGGATACCGACTAATATATATATAAAAAGGAAGGTCTTTTGTAAAGGATTAATGAGGTTGCGACATGTGGCGCGCCACATAGCCACTTTCTATTTTCGATTTTTTAGTTGTTTTTAGGTGATTTATTATACAATAAATCGAAATAGTAACTCATCCTAATTCTAATTGTTACCTTTAATTTTGACATACTTACATAGTAATTAAAATAGATTAAGAAAGCTAAAAAATAGCTACGTAAATAGAAATAACGAAAAGCATGCCACATAAAAAATAGAAAAAATAGCCAACACTAAAAAGGGGCTATATTAATGCAATACATAGCTACAATAAGTTATAGTTATATTTCCATCCAAAAAAAATATATTTAGATTGTTATTGTGTATGGCCATTCTTCAACTTTAACCATTATATTTTGATTATTATTTACTTTTTCATTTTGGTTACTCCATTTTTTGTTTTGTGATTTTAATATATTTTTTAAATATTTTAATTAGGAATGTTTGTATCGTTTGTATAGATGATATGCTATGTACACAGATGTTAATCTTTTTAGTTATTTAATAGCAGTTTTGTTATTTTTTTTAAACAATAGCAGTAGTTTTTTTTTTCAGAAAATAGCAGTAGTTATTAGTTAATATAATAACCTACTTTTTATAAGTATTTTTTTATTTTTTGGTATATTAATTAGCCAATAATTAATGACTATTTTTCAAATTAAAATATATCATCATAATGTATCAAATACATATATATTCTTTTTGAAGCCAAAAAATATACATTGATGATTTTTAACCCAAAAAAGTAAACCCAACCTATTACAATATTTCAATAAGTGAGATGCAATAAATATTACGTACATTGAATATTGAAGTTCGAAACAATCTAATTTTTTAAATTTAAAATAAATCATCTTATATGTATTTAGGGTTTACGGTCCATAATTGTATTATATGCAGTAGGTGTATTTGATTTGATAGAATTTTCTTTTAAAAAAAAAGACACTATTTTTAAGAAAGTGTGAGTTTTCGAAAGCTTTCTTTCTCTTTTTATGTTTTTTTTTGCTATATAGTTAGGAATTTTTTCAAGCTTTTTTTTCAATTGAATATATATATGAAAAAATACACCTATATTTTATATTGTTTGTTTATTTGTTTTTGTTTGTGTTTGTATTTGTTTGTTATTTTTGTTTTTTTGCAAAACATATAATATTCCAGTGACTTTTTTTGAAGTGTCATTGAGCGTTTTCTAAAAAACCATTTGTTTTGTTTTGCATATGGTGTTCGGGGCAACACCATGTATCCGAGTGAAAATTTTTTTTTTTTTTTTACCTTTTAAGTTGTATAATTTCTTTTTCAAAAAAATTAGACAATGATGATCTTGTTTTCGAGTACTCGTGATTATATAGTTCAATTATATATGTTATCTAAAGGGCACACGAATGACTTCTAAGGACACGAGTTTACGTGCAACATCAACCAATGTGACTTCTGGAGTGTCATAGCATTTTTTTAAGGGTAGTGCTATTTGAACTCGTGAGTCCGGACTCAAAACTTTTTTTAATTTCAAATACACCCTCGAGCAATTAATGAAACAACCATAATCACTTGTAAAATTCTTATTATACCCCTTAAATATGTACAAAAAATTTAATAACCTCCCTATGAGTGCGGACTCATGAGTCCGGTTTATTGTTTTTTTAAAAGTCTTTTTTTTGGTTTGCACATGGTGTTTGAGGCTAGCCCAACATGTGTCCACATGAAAAAAAAAATTACCTTTTTTTACCTTTTAAGTTGTATAGCTTCTTTTTCAAAAAAGTTAGATGATAATGGTCTTGATTTCTAGTACTCTACAATGTTGCATAATTTTTTATGCATAACACGTGATCCTGTATATCATGAGATGCGCATAGATGACTTTTAAGACGCAAGCCTACATGTAACTTCACCTAGTGTGATTTTTGTAGTAGTGTCATTGAAGAGTTTTCTAAAAAGTCATTTTTTTTTTAATTTCGCACATGGCGTGTTGAGCTAACCGCACCATATATCCGTGTAAAAAAAAATTATCTTTTTTACCTTTTAAATTGTATAATTTATTTTTCAAAAAAGTTAGATGATAATGGTCTTAATTTCGAAACTCTCTAAAGTTGCATTATAAGTTAATTCATTTTTACTTTTTTTTTCTTATTATTATTTTTTTTTTTATCTAACATATTGATTGATACTCGATCTTACCCACACGCAGAGCGTGGGATACCTACTAATTAATTATAAATTAATAAGTGTCCTGCCACTGCATTACGATTATGAGCTTTCCGCACTGTACCTCTCAAATGCATGTTCACAAAAGCTTGATCACCTGTGATCTTTATCCGACCCGTACGTCTCAAAAATTATACTTGACAAGCAAAGAAACAAAAGCAAGAGGTGAGAGGAATATGCTCTCAATCTTCTAGCTCAATGATCTTCACCACTGATGCATCTCCCACTTTCTGGCACACAACGACCCGATCGTGTGATTTAACTACGCCGTGTACCTTGCCATGATCAAGGGCAACCTTCAAAACTGACTCGTTCGTCGAACTTGTTGATTCAGCCTGTATAAATCCAAATGTTAGCCTAAGGCGCACATTATTGAAGTAGTGATTCGTCCAACAAAGCAGAGTTTAAGAAGAAAACTTCATAAGCCAGCCAAGTAATAACCAAGAACACTACATTCAATACTCATTGAACATGACAGACATTCAAGCAAAGCATAAACTACATTGATACGATCAACAGTTTACACTACTGGTTATTCTCATTCATCATATTCTCAAGCAGTATCAAAAGTTTGATCAAGAATCATGGATCTATAATCAATTGAGAAATCTGATGGTCAAATCATGTGACTGCACCAAACCATCTCAAGATTCGAGTTCAGTGTCAGGGAGCATGAAAAACGAGAGTCATAGAAGAGATGTGAAATTGAAATTGTTGCAAGGGAAGCAGCAAACTTGATCAAGGCCATGCTAATGTAAGCCAGCAACAACAAGCACTTGTTGGCATCCCTTGGATACACATCGGGATGTGTTCGCGCACACATCAATGCGAAAGTAAGGATGTCATTGTCAACAGGTGTGTGTTGTTGCTGGGTTACTAAGCATTTTCCTTTCAAAAACAATTGCAGCAATAAATTATCAAAAATGATTGCAGTGGTAAGAACATGAGAGAGCAAAATTAAGCCACTACAAGATTGAATCTGAAGTAGAAGAAGCAACTGCAGAAAAGGGAAATAGAAAACACAAGAATGCATGGATTGAATTAAGACCAAGAATTGCAAGGCGCTAAGCGATCCCGAGGCAATTTCCTGGCCTAGGCGAGGCGGTGCCTAGGCAGAAAAAATAATATTTATTTAGAGGTCCTTGGATAAGTATTTATTTATTTACAGGTCCTTCAGTAACACTAATTCTCTATTAGTCGATGTGATTCCTATTCAATATACATTTCAACAATACTAATAACTCTTTAGGTCCTTATGTAACATTAATTGTGTTAAGATTTTCTTGTTGGGTAGGCATTTTTAGTATCAAACTTAATTTTAAATAGCCCCTTAAAATTTAAAATTACTTATAAGGACACTCCCCGCCTAAGCAACCGCCTAGGCGGTTTTGCCCCAAAATGCCTGCGGTTATGCCCCCTAGGCGACGCCTTGCAATCACTAATTAAGACATTGGTCACATGCAATAAAATAGGATGACATATTGCTGACCATAATGGAGATTAGCAGATGCATGTCTTGCAACACTGTTTCTAGAAGTTCAAATCAACATAAATTTAGGGGAAGGTAAGACTAAACAAAACTGAGATTGTATTCCCTAATTGCCAAATCAATCTAAATGAACAACCTTAATTTGTAGTTAAGAGAAGTGATGAGATGTTAACTATTAATAGGGGCAGATTCTAGCAGAAATTTGTAATAATGTCTCAACAAAGACCAATGAAGTAAAACGTGGTATTGATCAACAAAAAGAAATTTCCAACTTACTGGATGACGAGGATCTGCTAGCATGGGGAAAAGACCTCTAACAATAAGTGACTGCCTCGCCTGCAATTATAGTCATTCAAACAAGAGAAAAATAATTCTAGTTAACGAGATTGAGAGAGAAAAAATAATAAAACACATCTTGTCAAGAAAAATATAGATAAATAGAACAAATCATGGTAAATCTCACAAAATAGACATGAAAAGGTACTAAAATGATAAGTAGAAGAAGAGTAACACTAACTTCAAAGGCACCAGTAAAGCTCCACTTGAGTTGATTCGTTTTAAGTCGGGGAATGACAACTGAAAGCACAGGCATTGTGGGCCTGTATTTGGCAATCAATCTGCACCCAATAAAAATTCAAACAGATTAACTTAAGTCAATTCAACTATAAGTAGAGATGTAACAAAAAACATCAGAATGTTTCCAAAATTATCCATTCATTAATACTAAAGATGAAGCAGTAAAATACCTTGCAGCCCTTCCAGATGAAGTGAAGACAATAATGACAGATGCCTTCACCTTAATTGCAGCCCGAACCTGTCATAGTTTTAAGTCCAAATATTTAAAAAAAAAAAAAAAAAGAAGTAAGAACGTACTATGCTTTCATAGTTGTAAAAAGGACTATATGACAAAGGTAGTATTCAAACATGCAATATAACTAAAAAAGAAATTACACAACCAATTTTTAAAAAATAAATAAAATAAAACTTGGCATAATTACTTAGAGGAGAGAGAATACCGCAGATGAAGCAATAGATTCCAAATGGGTCATCGGTTCACCAACATATTTCACAGTTTTCTTGAAGTATAGATCCTGGTTGAAAACCTTCTCAGCCTGCATATTCCAAAAGACAAAGTATATATAACTCATTCACCCTATTTTTTTTTTCTTTCTAATTAGAAAACTCAAAAAATGTAAGTAAATGAGGAAAAGAATGCTAGAAAAAAAAAAAAAAAAAAAAAAAAAAAACTTACTTCGGAACAAATTTTGCCAACAATAGAGATGGTTTCAACAGGATATAAACCTCGCAGAGTCTCTGCTCCTAGAAGAATAGCATCACTACCTGCAATAGTGTAAAGTGAGATAAGGCTGTAGGTTTTGTAGGTTTATGTTTTTTTTTAACCAAGGCTGTAGGTTGACGCTAGCCACTTCCTGAAGTGAAGAACACATGATTCAACACTCCTTTGTAAACCTTGTGTCTAGTTCATTAACTATTACAATAGCTGCAAAATGATGAATATTTTCCCACTTTTGCTGGATTAACCGCGACACAACATAATACATATATGACTTAATGTCTGCTAAACAGAACAAACAAGGAGTTCTTTCGAGCCAAACAAAACAATTACCAGTACTTTTATTAAGCTAATAAGTTAAACACTTCAATTGTAGAAAAAACCACGTACCATCCAAAACGGCATTAGCAACATCAGTTGCCTCTGCACGAGTAGGCCTTAGGTTATCAGTCATACTATCCACAACACGAGTAACCACAGCAGGTTTTCCAGCCATGTTACACTTGTACACTGCAGCCTTTTGGAATAAGAACACCTGGGAGAAAAGGCACAGGATAAACATCAATGGAAGGACAAAATGAAGGGCTGAATTTGGAAACACAACAGCTGGCAAGCACAAATTACTCTTTAAAAGTACATGAATGAGTCGATCATTGTAGTTGCTAATTTGCATTATGGATAAATGGTAAGCATAACGCACTGTAATGGGTTGCTCCAGAAACAAATGGTTTCTCTTTCATGAGATAAGTTCCCCCCCCTCCAAAAAAAAATCCACCGCTTGCTCTCTCTCCCTCGTGTTTTAAGGAGTGCCTCCGCATGTAGGGGAGGAAGAGTTCCGCGTAACACCCAGAACAAAACATTCCACACACAAATCAAGCCACCAATTGCGTGGACCCACAGAGTAGTTCATAAAGCAATAAGCACTAGATTTTTCTCAAATTTTCAGCTATGTGAAGTTTATTCATACTACAGATTACAGAAAATAATTGCAATTCTTAAACATTTAAGGAAAAAAAATGTGTACATAGATATCGAAATGACTATGAAAATACACCTAACCACAACAAAGTTTGGGCCACCCCAAAACATGAACATGCAGCGAGCACGTGCACACCATTCATGCACTTATGAAGGGAAACTTTGACATGCCAATTAAGAAGATAAATGAATCAAGATGAAAGGTTATCCTTGAATGAAGGACAAATCTGGAGGAAATCACATTCTGGAGTGAAAGCCATTGTCATGGAATAATCACTCTTTGCTGCAGTCGTAACATGCTAGAACAAGACACTCACCTTCTCAGGTGGGAGATCAATGCCAAGATTCCCTCGAGAAAGGATGATCCCATCAGCTTCTTGTAGGATCTCATCAAAATGGGTTAATCCCTGGAAGAATTTCAGGAGAGTGCTTAATTTTATGGCAAATGCACAAAAAAAAGGACCCAAATCAAGTAAAGCAGTGTATAAGCTTAGAGCAGCTTACTTCAATGTTTTCAATCTTTGCAAATATCTGAGTTTGATGGAGATCGCCCAATTTAGAAAGAAACTCACGTGCCTGCATCAAACACATCACAAAATGGCAGACAGTGAAATAAAACCTATAACAATGATCATGAAAAATGAAAAAAATTTGACAATTAACTCGGTTAACAAAAAAATATTAATTAGACATACACGAGACAAGGGCATTAATGGGCCTGCATCAAACCAATCAGAAAAGACATGCAGCGGTGTAAAACCAATAATAACAATTGACAAAAATATATATTATTATGTTTATTTTCTGGATAAAGTAAAACAAAAATAAAATTGTTGATACGGGACATGCTTGACACTAGTTCATTATCTACAACATGAAAAGATTTAGTAAGTAAAAAAAAAAAAAGCGCTTCAGAAAGATATATTATATATAATGGAAATACCCCCTAGGATCTTCTTGAGGCCAAAATAGCCTTATTGACAAAAGTACCCATAACTATTAACATTTGATAGGATTAAGAAAAAAAAAAAAGTCGAGGTGTTTAGGTAAATTTGACTTAAAAACTAAAAAACATTTGTGATAAAAAAATAAAAGTCGGGGTGTTTAGGTAAATTTGACTTAAAAACTAAAAAGTGATAACTGTGTGGAGAGTGAGATATTTAAAAACGTTTTAGCTTAACTTAACTGCTCTCACGATAAGGTTACAAAAAAAAAAAAGAAAATTGCTCAAAATAACGTTAAACAAAAAAAATTGCTCTTAAATCTCCTAAGCAGGTGCAAACTCTCTCATCGAAACAATGAATGGAACGGAAAAGATGGAAACCGCCTCATCCCCAACATCTCAAGATGAATTTGCTGGCGTACGTGGAATCCCTTTTGTTGGGATTGGAGGATGTTATCAGAGATCATGAAGGGATAGTGCATGGGGCTTTCGCGTGACGATTCAAAGGCTCCTTCACAATCACACCTAAAGTGGCGGAACTGTTAGCAATGAAAGAGGGCCTCAAATTTGCAGAAGGGACTCAACTCAAGATTGACGTTGTGGAAGGATCAAGATGCGTTCAATGTGATCTCTAATCTATGCCATCGGAGAACTGAAAGCTACTTAGGATCAACTGTGGAAGAAATATGCTCTCAGCCTCACTTTCAAACACCAATATCTATAATCTTCTCTCATATCCCATGAATTGAAAATGCTGACTCATGTACTGCTGGATTTTAGTGTCACTCCATAAATCAAAAAGGGTTTTAGGGCGAAGTTGCCACAGTGGTGAGGGCGAAGTTGGGTAAGTGTGAGTTAAGGGCACATACCCCGTTTTGATTCCCCGCTGCGTCAAGCTTCGACGAGCCAATGGCCAAACTACTATGGGTGGAGACAACAGCGCTGGGATTAGTCGAGCAAAGTCCGGATGCCCCACGGTCATCAAAAAAAAAAAAAAAAAAAAAGTTTTGTTTGTTCAAAAAAAAATAAGTTGGTCTCACGTTTCTCTTTTGATTGATTTTTTTTTTTCTATTTGTTATTTCATTCCGGTCTCAAGGCAATCTCCATGAAAGAGGATATGTTACTTTTCCAACAATGAAAGTAAATCCTTTGAATTTCTCAAACAACTTCACTTTTGCCAATAAAAAAAGGTTCATTATTTCTTTTCACTATTTTAAAAAATTTTCATGCATTGATTTTCCAATTAATTTTGAGGTTAAATCAATACAACTACTCCATTGATCATGATTGATGTGTGTTATATTTTGCAATCAACGTGTTAAACATGGCCATAATATCCCATTGATCATATTTTTTCCATTTGACCAAAAAAGGTATTATGAAGTAAATATGTAGAGTAGGAATCATTCACTAAGTCATTGTATTACTTTTCTGATATACTTATTAAATTTACTGTTGTCACTCTTTCATTGTGATTGTTAGGTTTCGCCAACTTTGTCACACAAGGGAGCGAAGAAACTAGGTAGGAGATTGAAGAGGAAGGAAGAGGAGAGCACCTTCACTTGGTAGTTTTATATTTTATATCGCTTAACTTTCTATAGACATGCACAACTTGAATTAGATTTTTATTGTTTTCTTTTGTTTTTTTCAAGACACTCTCTTTTTTTGAGTTAGCTTAATGTTTTGTAGTTTAAATTGCAACAAGCTAAGAGAAGGAACAAGACACTATCAAAACAACAAACGGATCGAGTCCTTTAGTGGAACGTTGAAGCCCTACCCACTTACATTGAGTATTAATTTATTTATAGTACTTAAAATGAATTAAAAATGTTCTTGAGGGGTTTTTGTATTAATTGCAGTTTTGATTACTATGCTTAATTATTTATAATTTTGAAGATTTCTATAAGATCGATTTATTAATTAATTCTATCAGTGGGGATATGTTTTTACAGTTATATAGATTCCCTGTATATGTTTGAGTTAAATGACATTTTGTGTTTCTTTGGATCACTTGATCGGGTATTTATGTAGGCAATGTACACAAACATTAACATTTATAGAAAAAATATATAAAATTAACAAGAAATCTCAAGCAAAGTATCAAAATCAATGTAAAGAAGAGGAACCCTCTAATTAAGTTCTCATCATGCTTTAGTCTTTTTGTTGGTTCATTGATTTTTTTTTTTTTTTTTTTTGGTCTCTGTCCACACCATTAGAAATTTTTTCATGCTTTAATTTGTCATATTGCTTAAATTTTTTCTCAATTGGTTTCTTAATTTTTGTGTCGCGTGCAGAGCACGTGCCCGGTTGACTAGTAACAATAGAACATTTCTAAACAAAGAATTTGTACTTACATGGCGAACATCTTCCGCATGACGAGTATATGATAAAGAGAGAAAATCGATATTGTTACGGACACCCCATGTACTGATAACCTGCATGATAGTTAGCATTTGTGAGATCACAGAAGCATCAATAACATTCCACCATGATTCATGCTCCATGTTAAAAGCAAACATATGCATTTGGCTAGGCATTTATGGAACAAAGATACTTCAAAGCCAAATTATAGAGTTGCCAACAGCACATTAATTAGACGCTTCAAAAAAAAAAAAAAAACAGTACATTAATTAGAATGGCTGGGAATTTAATGCTTGTCTAATGAGTGACTCCTGATGGAGTAACCAAGGATCATGTTTAGTCAAGGAGCCACAAGCATCAATAACATTCCGCCATGATTCATGCTCCATGTTACAAAGCAAACATATGCATTTGGCTAGGCATTTATGGAACAAAGATACTTCAAAGCCAAATTATAATGTTTCCAACAGCACATCAATTAGAATGGCTGGGAATTTAATGGTTGTCTAATGAGCGACTCCTGACGGAGTAACAAAGGATTGTGTTTAGTCAGGGAGCCACAATGTCGGACCAAAAGAGAATATATAGCAAACTATCAGTCTTAGAATGCCAAACTAATGACATATAGAAGCACTTCCTAAATACAACCATAGAAATTCTTACTTCTGATGAACAAGAGAACCATTTTGGAGGCGCTAGAGGTGAAAATACTAGTAATTCGTTAACGAGACTCCAAACTTTTTTTTTTTGATAAAGGCGGCTCTGAACAATTTTGAACTCGTGAAAATTAGCACAAGATATCTAGTCAAGGCTGAAGAGTCAGTAAAACATATGAAAGATCTAGTGCATAATAGTAATGCTCAATTAAAACTTACTTCTTTATCCTTGTCGGTTAGGGTTGGCAGATCAATACGAATCTGAGAGACATGCAAAGTGAACAGTGATCCAGCCAGTGTAGCAGAATTCTTTATCACACAGACCACATCTTCCCCTTTCACCTCATCTACCTGCAGTGGAGCTCTAAAATTTCAATCTTACAGATGAAGTTAATCATACCAGACCAATAACTCCAGATTACGCTACTGGTTACCAGGCCACCAAATTCATTGTGTTGGCAACGCATGTAACTCAAGTACCCTTGTCCTAAACAGGAAAAAAATTCATAAGCAAGAGATGACTCCCCAGCTTAGATATTAAGCTGAACTAACTCAGCCATGACCACAACCAGAACAACCATAAAGGCATAAATCTCAGACTTAAGTAGTGAACCAATATCTAATAAATCTTACCTCCAACCAGACAGATGTCGTTTCACTTCCAGTGAACAGGTACTGACCAATAAATATGGTGTCTCCTTTCTTCACTGCCTGAGAAAGTTCAGGTTCCGAAATGTATGTGATTACCAAACCACAAA
The DNA here is from genome assembly GCA_039657345.1 of Stephania japonica. Taxonomy (NCBI): domain Eukaryota; kingdom Viridiplantae; phylum Streptophyta; class Magnoliopsida; order Ranunculales; family Menispermaceae; genus Stephania; species Stephania japonica. The sequence continues at coordinate 41,124,853 of CM077560.1, read as the reverse complement.
CTAAAGGGTTCAAAAATTAAAAAAATAGAACCTGATCAGAAATCCTTATAATCATGGAAAAATATATGGAAAATTAAGAACTCCACTCATTCTCCTCAGAACTTGGGTCAAGTTTCATACCCAAGTAAAGGAATAGTCATTCAATTAGAATATGCACAAGCATAAGTAAAGGCTTAACACTTGGTGGATCAAATCAAAGCTTCAACAAAATCTAATAATATAATCTCATGCAAGTTCCAATGAATCTCTACATTCTTCAAGTATTGCATTTGCTTTTAACTTCTTCTTTTTTGAAGAAATAGAAATTTCATTAATCATCAATGGCTCTCAATGCATTCGCTTTAATCTTTTAATGTAGATATCATGCTAATAATATATTCAGCCTCGCCCTTAACTAAAAGTTATCGCAAGCGCCAATCTTTAGAACCATATTTTGCATCTAAATGAAAGCTATTAATAAAATCATTGCCTAGTAGGCGGGCTTCTTCCATATAGCATGAAGGAATGAGGGACGAGGCTAAAGGCAGCTAGCAGCCTACAGGTGCAACTTACCTCAAGTCACACATGACCATAACTGATTGGGCATTTGACATTATTTCAAAACCTTGTACATTACAATTTCCTCAAGCATACATTATCCACACCTTGGCTAGGCCAGTGAAGTTGATTGGCAAAAGCTGTGAGCTCGCATCCTTCTCTTGATCAGGAGTTAGAACAACAAAACCATCCGCCTCGAGGGAAATCGAACTCTCACTTCTATTAATAACCTGCAACTCCGGACCCACAGTATCTAACATGACCTGCCCAAGAAAATTGAAATTCGTTAGAAATGAAGAAAATTAACTATAAATTATAATAACAAAAACGCAAACTAAAACATTCGCAATAACAATCTCAGGAATTAACCAAATTGACCCAAAAAATTACAGTATCATATTAGAAGCCAAAAGACAGTAAAGTAAAGGATAGAGAACTAACGGCGCAAAGCTTCTTCGTACTCTTGACCGCAGTTTTCAAGTTTTCCAGTGTCTCTTGATGAAATTCTATGTCTCCCCACGAAAAGTCGAATCGCGCGACTGCCATAAGAGTTCCAAAAATCCAAACTTTGTCAATAAAACCAGCATTTGATCCTAATTTCAACCAAAATAACCAAGCTAATCCAAAAACAGAAAGTAAAAACTAGAGATTCCGAATCGTACCAGACATCCCGACTTTGAGACAGCCAGAGATCACCTCGACCGATCTCGACTTCGGCCCGAGCGTCCCGACGATCTTCGTCATAGCAGGAAAGAAACTCTACAATTCAAACATGAACAACAACAATCACAAAAGCCCCATCTAAACAACACGCACGAATCAAGCAAAAACCAAAACCTACTCTCCACACCAATCACAAATCCATCCAAACAAAAACAGAAACGAATCAAGAAGAAGATCGATTTGATTGCCCTAGGGTTCGGTTCGATAGACTTACAGTCTTGGACGGCTCGAGGATCGAAGCCATCCTGATTGGCTCTTCGAGAAGCAAGTGCGAGACGTGCATCTTCGATCAATCTGTTGTTCTTCTTCTCTTCGTCGATATGGAATGAAAACCCTAACTTTTGATCCGCCGAAGCGAAAATCTCAGAATCTCAGAATCTCAGAATCTCAGATCGATCAGAGAAGAATCGCCGCGGCAACGAAGACGACCAAGAAAAGGTAGAAAGCAGAGCAGACTCACTTCGAGGCCTCCTTTAGCGGCTCCTTATAACAAATGTAGGTAAGCATGGGCTTTTTTTTTTTTTCCCTATTGTCAGGCGTAGTTCTTGCTACTGACAGAACATTTAAGGCTTATTAGGGTAGGGCGTCAATTTTTGGGTAGGGCTTGGCTTTGGTTGTTCAGGTTTACTTCAAAATTGGGTTCAATTGTTTGTGTTTGTTTAATTATTCTCACCCACTTTTTACTTTTGTAATTCATTTTTAATTTTTTTTTGTTCGTTCCTTATTTTTTACTTAGTTTACCCCATTTATTTTTTAAAATTCTAAAAATATCATTGCTCATGTCTTAAACCCAACAACAAAATCACAAACAAAAGAAAAAAGTAAAAACTCAAAAAAATCTCAAAATCGATACTAAAAGAGATGAAGAATATCCACGATATTGAATTTGTTAGGAAACTAATATTATGTAACGTTTACATTGATTATGTAGCGTCTACACTGATTGTGTAACGTCTACATTAATCGTGTAACGTCTACATTGATTATGTAACGTCTACACTGATTTAGTTTTATACCATTTTATAAATAGGGCACTATATTGTACATTCAAAACATACAATAAACTTATTATATTATGAAACTATCATGGTATCAGAGCTTAGTTTCTAATCCAAGGTCATTCGACTTTTGAGTCGATGACCGATCATTTATACATCTTAGTGTTTGTTAGTGTGTTCAATTATGCTCTTGTTTTGATTTCCTCTTGTTTCTCTTATACGTCTTCACACATGTTTGTTAGTTGTACCAGTCTGTTTGCCTCTTCCGCGTCGCTCAGTTAGCCCATTTACCTATCATGTTCGCACAAATTTGATGCCTTCCAACTCGCATAACCATATGCCCATCTTGAGATCCCACTTCTTGTCTTGCCGCTCGTCGTCGACTCTAGTGTCGATCTGTTATCGACTTTGTCAACTCTGCCATCCGTCTGCTCCGTTGTCCTGTCATCAACTCTGTCAACTCCGTTGTTCGTTAGTTTTCCGCCGACTCTTCTTTGATAGTCGTTTCATCGACTCAGTTCTGTTAGTCGTTCCGTCAACTATGTTGTTACGTTAGTCATTCCGCCAACTATGTTCTTCCGTTAGTTGTTCCATCGACTCAACCCCGATAGTCGTTCCGTCAACTCCGTTGTTCCGTTGTTCAGTTATTCTGCTGTCCTGTCCGTGCATTGTCCGATAATTTGAGCGCAGTTTGCGATGCCTGTCATATCTGTTATCCGCGTATTGTACGTTGTCGAGCGCAGTTCACGATGTCTACCCGTCTCATGTACCCATTTCAGATCTGCCTGTTTTGTCGGCCCGTTTGTCAATTCTGTCTATGATCATTTGCATCCGTTCGTCGTGATCTGGTGTCCCAACGTAGAATTGTCGCCGACTTTATGTATCATCATCTTATTCGTTTGTAAACTTAAGTGGTTTCGTTACCACCGCCTTGAGTTTGAGGGGAGATGTTAGGAAACTAATATTATGTATCGTTTGATTATGTAACGTCTACACTGATTGTGTAATGTCTACATTAATCGTGTAATGCCTCCACTGATTATGTAACGTCTACATTGATTATGTAACGTCTACACCGATTTAGTTATGTACCATTCTATAAATAGGACACTATACTGTACATTCGAAACATACAATAAACTTATTCTATTCTGAAACTATCAAATCGATGTGGTTTGTTCGAATTTCATCGGAATTGGCTTAATGATGAGAATGCGATTTGAGATAAGGGTGACTGGAGTATGAGTGAATGGGGTTGATTAGGGTATGAGTAAATAAAAATCCTTTTATATGAAGGTTGTTGAGTAATTTCACTAGAGTGGCGTATGAGAAGCCAAAAGTGAATGCAAATAGTTGCAAGTCTTTTTTATTATTGTTAGGGTATTCGAAGTATTACCTCGATTAATCATAAACTCGAAAAGGGAATGATCTCAAAAGTAGCAACCATTGGCTAAGAGTGAAGTTTTTAAATTCTCAAGACTCAAAGTTTTTTTTACAGTAATTAAGGAATTGAGGGATCTCATCATCTCATCCCGACCATCTTGAGGTTACTTAAAAGTTTTTTTTAAGTAATAAAATTGTGTCAACGCAGGACAACACTTAAAATTTAATTTAATTTTATTGAAGTAAAAAAGAAAGTAATAAAATTATTATAAATAAAGGACGAGCCATGCCACAAGGTGTTAAAAGTAAATATACCAATTATTTTTCTATCTTTTTATGTATTATGTGACAATATAATGATATGAAATAAAAAAAAGAGGGGGGCAAAATGGACATGACATGCCATAATAGTATTTCATGCACTGCATACACATAGCTCCGCCCCTGCATTGAGTACAAGGGATCCCGCGTATATTATTACGTTCGGAATATAACATTGATGTGCCGTGCATATCGCGCCCATTGGTGCACGCAAAAGGGCAGTGTGGTCGTCAACGTTTTTAATTTATCGTGATATATTACATCGAGCGAGAAATTGAGTTATTCGAATCGCGCATGTGGCAAATAAACCAGATACTTGCGCGCCAAGAGAGTTTCGGTGCCTCTATAGGACAGAGAGATCAGATGCTCCCAGCGATGTTATATGGAATGTGCCGAGCGATAACCTTCTTTTAATCTGAGCCGTCCATAGCGTGGAATGTGGTCGGTCAGATGGAGATATATTTTTTTCAATTAGATGGAGATATTCGAATAGACGTTCGTGACACCTTTTTTTGCGAAAGCCGACTCTGGTTACGTGCAGTTCTGTGTGCTACGCCATGAAACATGCGGCCACTAAAATAATTAAATAATGTTGTGATCGGATGGCTCCAAAACTTAAATAATGTTGCCTTGCACTTCAAATGGGGTACATTTAATTGGGTGTCTAAAGTTGGACCATTTAGCCATGGATTGCACTAATATGCAGATTCGCTCTAATTCATATCAATTATCATTAATTAGATCAATTTTTTATCTCTTAAACTAGGCTTGAATTGAAAAATTACTAATCAAGTGAACTAGATCGGATTATGGATCATTCATTAAAAAATCGCAGATTCAATCCAGTCTGTTTAGTACATCAACACGTATACATATTTAATCATATATAATATATATAGCATCTCGAAGAGCATCAACTCAAACTATCAACTCTAAATTATAATATTTAAAAATTATGCTTGTTTTTAACTCTTTTATTAAGCTTTTTTCAACTTTTTTTTTGTGAGTTGTATATTGCAATGTGCGCTTTTTTGTGCTTTTGTAAGGTTGTATATATGATGCAGATTTGTTGATGGCATATTTAATTATATTGGAGGAACTTACATTTTTAAAGTTATTGTGACAACAAGTTTGTGAGAAATATGCGATATATAGATTTGTGGGATGTATGTTGTACATTTGTCATTCATGAAATGTGTGATTTTTGTAATTCATTTGATTAAGTTTAATTTTTTGAACTTTGGATAAGAAAACGTCAATTCGTGAACTAAGTCAAGTCTACATTTTACAAATTGGATTGAGTTTAATTGAATTATTTTGAGCTGGATTGGACTGTAATTTTTCAATCTGCAATAATTGGATTAGATTGCATATTGATTCTAATTTGACAGGATCCAATCTGTGTGTACCTCTAGTTTCATCCCACCGTATGAGATATGCCTAAAAAATTTAAGAGATTTGGACTCGATATCTCATATAAGCCAAGTGAACAGCTAGTTATTTGGCAAATAAATAAATAAATAAATAAATAATGAACAGCTTTAAGTCCCAACTATTATACTAAGACAATAATAAGGGAGTAAATTTTCAAGAAAAAATTCAAAATTTTTTTTTAATGAACTCAGATTTAGTCCGGATAAGATTTTTTTGGATGATGCATCGTGCATTACTTATAAAGTTGGGGTTGGACGAGTTAGGTAAATAAAAAAAAAGTAAGAGAAGTTAGATTTTTATATTATAAGAAAATCGGTTAACCGATGTGTTGGTAAGGGATGCGTTGTCCTTAACCACGTAACTCGGTTTCTAGTTGTGAGAATGAAGTTCTTTTAAAATCTTGGGCCAAAGGTATTGCCACTTAGTGGTCTTACCAACCCTGAGTTTGGAACTAGTCGAAGTGAAACCTTAGATACTTGGGCATTTAAAAATAGGTAAAAAAAAATTGATTTATGACTAACAAGACACTCTTAAAAGTACTCGATTAAAGGGCACAATGTTCTAGTTATTTAACATCACCACTTAGTATCCTTAATTCGTAACCTTTTGCAGCTTGATTGGTCTATTTGGGTAATTCACATCTATCGTGAAGGAAATTAGGCAGCCGACTGGTTAGCTACCTCTGCAGCTCAGCATTTGATAGGATTGTATATACCTTGACTCAATGTTCTTTGGCCTTAGTTTCTTTTGAGGGATGATGTAATGAGTGTTTCGTTCCCAGTAATATGTTTTATGTAACCTAGGCAATTGCATCATCTTCTTGATATAAAAACGAAGTACCAAGCTTTTTTTTTTTGTTTGGTCGACCTCGAATCATGTTGTGTATAATTACTAATTAATCAGGATGCAATTTAATTCATAAAGGTACTTTTTGGCTTTGAATTTAATCTATTTTGTCCTAATTATATTATCGGTTTTTTACAGATATGAATTTTGGTTGTTTTTCTTCTTTTTTTTTTTTGTAGGAAAAAGAAACATCAATGACAGGAGCTTCCCTTATTTAGTGGTGCGCGATTCGAGATGAACTTGGGGTAGGGGTGGGCACGGGTCGAGTTTGGGTCGACCCGACCCGATATCCGACGACCTGAGTCATATCGGGTCTATGTGCAACTGACCCGACACCCGACCCGATAGGCAGAATACCCGATATATACCCGACCCGTTTAGGGTCGGGTCGTCGGGTGACCCGCTCACCTGCAAAAAAAAAAAAAAAAAAAAAAAAAAAAATCGATGGAAAAACAAAGAGCAACTAGCAAGGCATAGTTTCTTTTGTGAGATGTCTAGTGGGCTTGTTGTGAAGACAATTCAAGGTTCCTGTTCTTTCATGTTTAAAATCAATGGATCGGAGAACCAATTATTTACGTTTACGAAATGCATATCTATCTATTTGTTTTCTTTGTATGACTTTTTTTTTAACCAATTGATTAAAGGATTGAACCAATTGATTAAGGGATTGAAAAAATTAGAGAAGAAGAAAGAAGGTTAAGTACCTTGGTGTCGAGAGGCGATGAAGAAGATGATGAAATCGAAAAGGATGAAGAAGATGATGCAGTGGATGTGGATGTGTGCAACACGGCAGCGCCTGCAGCCGGAGGTGAGGCGAATGGAGGATGAAGAAGATGATGGCGGATGGCGCGGATGGCGGATGAAGAAGATGATACAGCGAATGTGTGTAGGGCTGCAGTTGGAGGTGAACCGAAGCAGGAAGAAGATGATGGCGGTAGCGGATAGCGCGGATGGAGGACGCCGTATGTGTAGCGGATGGATGAAGAAGATGATGGCGGATAGCAGCGGAGTCGCGGAAGGTGGAAGCAGTTGAAGTTGAAGTCGTGGATGGATGAAGAAGATGATGACGAAGAAGAAGGCAGCAGAACGAAAACCTGAAGAGTGAAGAAGCAACATCAACAGTTAGGGCTTGGGTTATTTTATTTATTTGTTGTTGAAGTTGGGTCGGGTCGGGTCGGGTACCCTGTTACTAATTACATAACACCCGAACCCGACCCGACACCCGACGGGTCGAGCTTTTTTGACTCGACTCTTTATTTTCACTCACTCGCACCCGCCACCCAATTCGGGTGACCCGACCTGAGTCGGGTACTCGGGTTTCGTGCCCAGCCCTAACTGTGTTTGATAGCTTGAGAATTTTCAAGAGAAAAAACAATTTTCATTTGAAAATTCTCTCAAGAAGATTTTTAGAGGGCAAATTTTTTTGAAATTGTTTTAGCACATTAGAAAATTTTATTTTAAAAAAGAAAAAGTGATGTGGGCCTACAAAAAAAGTGACTTGCACCCTTATTTTTCTCTCCATTTATGTTTTCTAACAAAGAAGTTAAAAAAGTGAACCCATTTTTTTCTCTCTTAAAATATCACGTTATTTTTTTTATTTTCTCACCTTTTAAGAGAGAAAATAAATGAAGAAAATAGTAGGGTGTGATTTTTTTTTTCTCTATATAGTTACAAAGCTATCAAACAATAAAAAAAATAGTTACACCAAAAAAATTAAAAAACTTTTTACAACTTTTTTATTTTCTTTGCTATCATACACACCCTTAGAGTAGTCAGTTGGTTGAGACAAAGAAAAAAAAAATAAAATGACGAAAATAAAATGGAACCATATGCGTTGGTTTTTTTATGTCGGTGGATGAATCATGGAAAGGGCAAAGTGGAGTTGGTCTGGTCTGCTTCTAGATTCCAAGACGTTGAAAATTTCTGTTAAAAAGAAATATAGAAATGAATTTTTGAAGTCAGCTAGCTTGAAAAGAACCTTGAAGTGTTGGACCTTCTAGTAGAGTATACATTTACTAAATGGACGAAATAATTGTAGTTGACATTAGTTTAATTATTTCTAGAGCTTTTATACTTAGCTATATTTAACGGATGATATATACTATAAAAAGGAAAATGTCTTCTTATCCTACCCAAAAAAAAAAAAAATGTCTTCTTAATTAATGTCCCTTGTGTAAAATGTAATGTAGCTGACTTAAAATTAATTCCCCTTGTTAGTAGGGGTGCACACGGATTGCACTAATCCGCAAATCTGGTCCAATCCGGACCAATTATCACTAATTGAATCAATTTTTTGATCCATTGGATTGGATTGGATTGAAAAATCACTAATTCGGCTAAACTGGATTAGATTACGGATCCTACATTAAAAAATCGCGAATCCAATCCGATCCAATCCGTTTAGCACATCAACACATATACATATATGATCATATGTACTTTAGTACCTTAAAGAGCATCAACTTAAACTATTAACTCTAAACTATAATATCTAAAAGACTATGCTTGTTCTTTAACTCTTTTGTTATGTTTTTAACCTTTTTTTGTAGGTTGCATATACGTGCGTTTTTTTTGTGCTTTTGTGAGGGTGTATGGTAAAGATTTATAGATGACATATTTGTTTATGTAGGAACTTGTGTAGGAACTTGCATTTTGAAGGTCATTGTGATGACAAGTTTATGGGAAATATGCTATATATAGATTTGTGAAATGTATGTTGTAAATTTGTCATTCATGAGATGTATAATTCTTGTGATTCATTTGATTAAGTCTAATTTCATGAATCTTTAGATAGAAAAACGTCAATCCGTAGAACTTGATTCAATCCGATCTGCATTTTACAAATTGGATTGAGTTGGATTGATGAATTATTTGGACTGGATTGGACTGTATTTTTCCAATCCGCAATAATTGGATTGGATTACGAATTGACCCTAATTGGACTGGATCCATCCGTGTGTACCCCTACTTGTTGGTAGTTGTTGTTATAGTTATGAGATATATAGGGTTGCTCGCACTAACTAACTTTCGGTGGGATCTGTCGAGCCTAAGAAGCAGCTTGGAAAAAAGGTTCCATCAACACGCACACGACAAATATCTTTTTGGGATTTAGCTTTAGTTTCTTTCTCGCTAGCATCTCATAATTAAGAAGCTAATTAATGTTTCCCAATAAATTCCGAAGGTTAGCTATTCGGACCTCACTTTGGCTCCACCAATACTTCATTATACCCCAATTAAAACTTTTTTTTTATTGTGTTTACCCCACATTTTTGTAAATTATTCTGAAACTACCCCTACCCCCTCAACGACTCTAACTCCATCTCTTACCCACGTACCCTACAACCAAATTCGTCACCACCACCCACTCTTCAATTTTTCGACCTTATCAAACCCTCAATCAAACTCTCAGTGCATTTTGAGTCTTTTTGTGCATGGAAGCTCGACAATCTATAGGCGGCGAATGCCGACAAAGTCAAAGAGCACCGCCTATTCTTTCGTTTGCTACCAGTGTATTAGATAAATTTTTTGCCTAAGTTTTTTATAGGTTTTCTTTGCCATGAGTTTGTGATTATTATCTCAATATTTTTGGTGTCCTTTGCTTATTGGGTATACGGTTTAGGGTTTAAAGGTCACGGTCTCGATGATGACGACTACACAGAACCGACATCGTTAAAGGGTGTCGGTCACATGTGACAGTTAGGTTTAATTGTTTAACTGATATGTGTTCAAAGGTAGCAATCGATAAAAATTGATAGCATAATCGGTTTGAATGCCGAAGTAAAGTTCGAGAAGGCCTCCCCTCTCCAAATGTACCAACCCCGAATTTACCAATTGTATCACTCATATTAAACTACAATAAGTAAGAGAAAAACGAATTAAAACAAGATCAATGTCGAAAATCTAATTTTCAATTCAAAATGATAGGTGACGGCCTAAACAGACCGATAGGTAAATGGCCTTGTCGGTAAAAACAGACTGATAGGTATTGAATGGTGGCAAACAAAACAGACCGATAAGTAACAAAGAATAATGACGAAAATAGGCTGATAGGTATTGAAGGGTAACGAGAAAACAAATCGTCAACCATTTTCTTCTATCGATCCTGTGTGATTGCACACCACCAGATTCATGATCGTGAACACCAACTTATAAAAATGATGAAAAATGCACGAAACATAACAAAACTTACCTCTTCTTGCAGGATTTCACTTCGTTCTACATGACCAAAAGGGAAGTCCAAAAAAATTGAAAATGGAACAATCAAAACTAGTCAAACAACCACCAAACAAAGAAGATAAACGACCAAAATGAAGATAAACGAGTTGATAATGAACTTACCTAGTCGGATTTGTGTTGTTTTGTCGATGGGTTGGCTTGGTCGGAGGTCGGGTGTGGGGTGGAGTTCATGGTTTTCTCACTCAAAACTCTTGGTTAAAAAAAATTATGGGAGTTGTGGGGCATGTGTGAGTAAAACATTTTTATATATGAGGGCATTAAAGACATTTCATAAGGCGGTTAAAAAAAAAAATAAAAAAGGATATAAAGAGCAAACAGTGGTGGAATTGCCGAAGCCATTCCAAATTATAAACAGTACTATAGAAAAGTTACTTTCTTGTATTCCCAATTAATTTTTTTTTTTGTCAGACATTCCCAATTGTTTTTGACACGTACTTACATAACCCACCTGACAAAAAAAACTTTTGAGAGCAACCCACCACGTTGGTGGTGCCGCGACATCGCGTTCGTGCAGTAAACATAGCATGTTCAATCGGGCAAATTATAGGCAAAACTTATTTTTTGGTCCTTCAACTTTGAGTCTTTTATGTTTTTGGTCCCTGAACTTTTAATAGTGTACATTTAGTCCCCGAACTTTCATTGTTGTACATTTGGTCCTTACTTTTGAGTTTTATGTTTTTTGGTCACCTTGAACTTTGAGATTTTTATGTTTTTAGCGGAAATTAAAACTTTTTCGCTTTTTTAGGTCGATGCGAGTCGTCCGATTCAGTAATATAAACCATTTTACTCTTCTTGACTAATCACACAACACTTTTGTTGCCCACATTGACATAATTTAACACTTTAAATGGTGGAAGGACTAAATGTAAATCTTTGTGAAAGTTCAAGGACCAAATGTATAGTAATAAAAGTTCAGGGACCTAAAGCACAAAAAACACAAAGTTCAGGGACCAAATGATAAGTTTTGCCCAAATTATATATCAAAACCATAGAAAAAATTGCATTTTTTTGTTTTAAAAAAAAAGGATTGTATTTTGAGTGTTAGACAATTATAAAGTTTTTATATTTCCTTATTTATGGTGTTATTATTTTGTCTAATAATTTATTTCCTTATTTATACATTACAAACTCTAAAAATAAGAGCGTGTCCTATTATATTCAGTTTGCCTTAATTAATATAATTTCAATGACCACAATTAATATAATTTCTATTACATTAATAAGGAGATCGATGCTGCATTGCATTTGATTGAGTTAATTAATTAGGATCTTGAAAATAACATAAATTTTGATCAATTTTTGTCAACTACAAAGGCCGGTAGCACCTAGAAACAAGAAGAGGCCATGCCATGTACGTACGGTTCGTCGACTTAATTTGCTAGAATGATAACTTGTCGACTTGATCGAAAGCAGTCAAAAAGGGTCGCTTGAAATGAAACTTCGTCCAATATTAGAATTGTGAAAGAAAGCATTTTAATTTGCCAGGTCTCGGTTTTCAAAAAAATTAGCTCGGTTTCGACCCCACCTCCACCATTTACATATGGAAAAGAATAACAGTGTTGCGCACCCACCACACACCCCGCATAAGCTATATATTGGTGTTGGGATGTAGACTTACGCATTCTAGATTCAAAACACGGTGGAATGTAAGGTGTGTGTGGGTGTGCTATCAAAGGTGTTATTCTAGATTTTTTTTTTTTGTACATATAAATGGCAGGTTTAGACAAATCTTCATGTAGCAAAGCAACAATTTATAAACATTCATAAATTTATCAAATTGGCATGCATATATGTGCACCTCATGAATTTCTTATAATTCTAAATAATGTAAAGATATTTTATAATATGAATGAGGGCCCTATATGTCAACTAATTAATCTTGAAACTTCCTAATTCATTTTTTTTCATATTAGTTTATATGACTTAAATTAATAAAATATACATATATTGATTAGTTATACTTAATTTTGACGTATTAGCTAGTTTGAAATATAACTATATATATGCCCATTGCATTTTTTAATTTGCAAAATAAAATACATTCGCATGATTTTTCTTTTTGAAGTAATACATTCTCATCATGTACTTATATATATTGCAAAATTAAATGACTTGCCCATACAGAAGAAAAGGAGGCCTAGCTATATATTAATGACTTTAGTTTGTGTCTTTATAATTTTATACTTTATATTGCTCTTAAACCTATAATTTACTTCTTTTAGTTTTCTATATATATATATATATATATATTCTACTAAAATTACATTGCATATATATGTTCTAATCTTATGATCTGTGCTTCATTAGTGAACGAATATTCTGTATATGGCCCGTCTGAGGATGTGGAACTTTCCTAGGAATCATAATGGTTGATCTCCTTAAGATATATAGTTGATGAGACAATACTGTATGACAATTCTGTTTTTCTCAACTGGTATAACGAGACAATTATATTCTTCCATATACATTGTAGAAAATAATCCCATAGGCCCATCATGGAAATGTTGATGGACTATGGAGACCAACCGGATTACGCCAAAAGGTTGGTCCTTTTCTAATACCTAATCAATATGCAACAAAATAGAAAATTAAAGACACAAACTAAAGCAAATTAATAAATACCCAACAATATAAAGCTAGCCCGCCTCCTGTTATTGTGTATGTGCGAATCACTTAATTTGGAAATATATATAAGTGCATCATGAGAATGTATTTAATTTATTTTGCACATACAAAACTGCAATGGGCGTTTTCAAATTATATATAGTAGAAAATTAAAAGAAAATTAAAATAAATACACTTTAGGTTTGAGAGCAATATAAAGTAGAAAATTAAAGACACAAACTAAAGTAAATAAGAAAAATTCTAGAATAACACCCCTGATTGCACACCCAACAGACAACCCTATATCATATAGTGTTTTGAGTTTCGAATGCGTAAGCACGCATCTTAAAGTGCTATATATGTAGTTTATATAAATCTCAAAACTAAAGCAGTACATTTCTATCATTTTTATTATTTTTTTTTTGTAAATTATATAATTTAAGGAAGTATATTTTCAAAATAAAATAGGTATATTTTTGTTTTTGTCTGGAATCGGCCTAGATTCTAATTCGACATTGAAGCGTTGCCCAAACCCAACCCTAATTTAAGATTTTTTTGTTCACTCTTTTTTTTTTTTTTTTTTATTATCGTAACTCTTCCTTACACCCCTAAGTCCAGGTAGGCCTTTGGGCCGCTCGCACTTGTGAAGGCCCATTAACGCCATCTTCCACCTCTTGTGTAAGCCTGTCTGCAACATAGAGTCAAGAACATTTTCTTGATTGAAGCTTGAACTAAGAAAGTGAAAAACTTGAAAAATAAACTTTAATTTGTTCTTCTTCAAGATTTTACACTTTCCTAAGCCAGTTTTGAGGAAATCAGTTGAGTTTATTATAAAATCCCATAACAAACACCGGATTTCTTTATTTCTCTTTTTTGCCGCGCATTCTTGTGCATTATAGTATTGTATTGCTTTAGCATGATAAGCTAATTCTTTAAATGTATTTGACAATTTTTTTTTTAATGTATTCCTCAAAAGTTCTAATTTCCTATTAATTCTATCTCAATCTTGTTTTATCTACTTGAACAATTGCAGAATACTTTGGATTTTTAATTATAATAATTTTAGATTGTGGTGAAGCATTGAATTGATCTGTTTCGAATTGAATTTGGATTGGACCTAAACTAATTTGGGACTTAAGCTTGTTGCGGTCAATACCTGTTAATGACATTATATCGATCGTGCTTGGCCTTAATAAGATAGAAAAAAGTGTATGTATTCATACTGAACAAATCTTACAAATGCTACAAGCCTACAAGTATGTGATGGCTTCTTTTGCATATAATACTAAATATAAATGATAGTGTTAAGACAATATCAATGCCCAACTAAAGCAGGGGCGGATTCAAGAATTAGAGATGAGTGGGCTTAGGTGTAAACATATTCTAATGGGGTGAGTTAAGATTGGAGACTTTTTTCTTTTATTAAAAAATATTACAAATATATAAGGGGTTTGTAGTGTATTCATACGGAACAAATCTTACAAATGCTATTACAAGTATGTGATGGCTTTGTTAAGACAATATCAATGCCCAACTAAAGCAGGGGCGGATTCAAGAATTAGAGATGGGGTGGGCTTAGGTGTAAACATATTCTAATGGGGTGTGCTAAGATTGGAGATTTTTTTCTTTTATTTAAAAAAATTACAAATATATAAGAGGTTTGTAGTGAAATGCCCTAGACTACAACCTAGGGCATTTCACTACTAGCTCCGCCCCCTAAAGTCACATTAATTGATTTCCAAAGTGATTTGCAAGCTTCAAAATGAACTAATGAACTGCAATTACCATTGTTTCACATTGGGTGCATATATAGAGTGTACGTAAATGATAGTGTTAAGACTAAAGACATTCTCAACCATATAATATGAAACATGAAAATAAAATATGGATTGAGGTTTATGTCATTTGATCAATGCTATAAATTTTGAGATGAAGTGTCATAGAGAGTGTTGAGCCACACAAGCGTGAGGTTGGAACCCAATCTTGCACAAAACGAATTGGCTTTTACTAAGATCCAATCTAGCTACTCCACTCATATACCACACCAACTTTTATTATATTGCAGATGTGGGATTGTACACTCCAACACATATTTTCTTCATGCTTCATCCTTTTGAATCAAGGTCATTGACGTTAATCTGCATGGGGAAATAAGTTAGTTATTTTTTCTGTTCCGAACATGATTGATTTGAAAATTTAGTATCTTAGTTCATGCTAAGCTTTCCTACATTAGTTTGGTCTGGTATATACAACTTCAACCCCTAGCCCTGTTTTTTTTTTTTTTTTTTTTTGATAACCATCGGTGTCCATACCCTTCGGGTAAGACTAATCCCACGGGGCTAAGTCGGTGGCACCACATACATTAGCCGGGAGAATCAGACAAATAATTGCTTCAATCGTGAGCGCCAGGATTCGAACCCCTAGCCTTGTTGGATTGGCTGATAATACAAAGCTAATGAAAAACCTTGCCGATTGAACTTTAAATTGTAGAGTTGTTGTTAAAGTTAGCTTCGTCTGACCCTGAGAAAATCGACCCAGGGTGCTTTCCTAGCTCAACTATATATGTTCACTTGTTAGCAGTCAATGCTGGTGAAGTTCTCAAAGGAACCAACGTCTACAGCATCTATGATTGCCACTCCAAAACAACATTAATGTGGTACGTGAGGACGTTTCTTTCAGGCCAGGAACCGGTTTCTCAGGGTTCAACTTCCATGGATATGATGACAATTACACTGTATGAAGAGAATGGTATCCCTGGTTTGTAAACTTGTCATTATTTTGCAGTATCAACCAAAGATATCCTTCTGAAAATGCTTATGTTGGTGTAGTTGTAGTATTTAATCTACTTTGCACATTGATTGATCAATCAAGGAGGACTGGCTGATGCATGTGGCACAGTTTGTTAAATTTTTAACGCGGCATTGAATCTTTATCTCGCTGTACAAAAGATTTGAACACTTCTATTGCAAGCTTCAGTTCCGAAACCGAAACATAGCTATTGGAGCACTTCTATCTGCAGCTTAAGTATATTTAGCTAATACCAACCCGGAAGGTTGGGGTGGTTGCAGCGTAAAATTTGTGTGCATAACTGAATATGTTGTAATCGACAATAACGCACAGCATTATCTGTGAGTTGAACCTTTCATCAAAGAAATGCTGCCATTTTTTCATGTAGAGCACTCTAAATCTTTTTATCTAGGCTATAATCAATCAAGCTTTGATCCTAGCTAGCACTGAATTCAAAGGCAAGCTATTTATGAATAAATTAGCAACAAAATGAAGTACTGAATTAGATTAATCCAAAAGATGCAAAGAGAGAATGCAACATTGCAAATATTACAGTACAGATGCACAAAAGCAAATAGAGAAGCAGCAACTCTTGAAATGCAGATTGGATTAAGAGATGGGCTCAGAAGTTGGTCAGTGCATCGTCGGTAGCAGCAAGCGACGGTGAGAGTGAGCTACGCGATTCCAGGTCCTCCCCTAAAGGAGACTGCTCAACCCGAATGTCTTCGATCATTTTCACAACCTCTAACATGTTAGGCCTCTTATCTGGTTGGTGAGTCACACATGCCATTGCAACTTGTAGCATTGCCACCATCTCCTCCTCAATGTTCTTGTACCTCAACAACTCGGGATCAAACACTCCGCCGTCCACTCATCTCTCACCACCGACCGCACCCACTTGGGGAGATCCATCCCCATATCATCCTCATGGCCGGATTGATTTGGAGGACACAGGCTTGGAGCTCTACCAGTAAGCACTTCCAACAATAGCACTCCAAAGCTATACACATCTGCCTTTTGTGACAGTTTCTTAGATTCTACTTGCTCAGGTGCCCTGTACCCTCCAAGCCTTGCAGTGGCATGAATTGGATTCAAAAGCAATGCTAGACCAAAATCTGATATGCAAGCAACACCATTCTTGTCAAGCAGTACATTGGAAGACTTCACATTCCCATGTGGCATCTTAGACATGTTGTATTCCTCATGGATTTGAGCAAGGCCTCTAGCTGCTCCGAGCGCCAAGCTTATCCTCGTCGTCCAATCCAACGGCACTCTTCCCGGCCCTCGATTCCCTTATCGCATTAACAAAGACGAAACGCATAATTCAGTTGTTCATTGATTAATAGATATGATCATATTTGGTAAACAAATTGATGACAAGAGAGAATTACTAACTAACCATGAAGAAGTGAGTGCAGACTTCCATTAGGGAGGTAGTCATAGACAAGGAGCTTCTCTTCCTTGGCATAGTAATAGGCTCGAAGTCGAGCTATGTTCGGGTGCCGGAGCTTCCCGATCACATCCATGTATTGCTCGAACTCTCTTCTCGCGCAAGGATTAGCATCCTTGAGCCTCTTCACCGCGACGGTGCAGCCATCTTCAAGCACTGCCTTATACACAGTCCCAAGGTTCCCTTTCCCCAGCATTTCCGCCGAGGCGCGAAGCAAATCTTCGAGCTCAAACTGCGTCCTCTTGTCGAAGAAAACCAGCTTACTTCGATCACTAGCACTCGTTCCATCGCTATCTCCGCCGCCGCCTCCATGGCTCGAATACACCTTATTCTCCCTCGAATTCCTTCCCTTGTCACTCCCCGCCTTCGAATTCGCCTCGCTATGCTCAACATACCTCCCACAATAGTAAGCAACCACAAAGGACACCACTACTAACAAAGCCACCACATTGCCTAACACAATTGCAACAATGGCACCAGTGCCTAGACCCTTGTGTGATCCTCCTTTTCTTTGGTTCAGAGCCGATGTCGCTGTCGCCGTCGTGGGCAATGAACTAGGATTTGAGGGAACCACAGTTTGAGCAGATGCTGTTGGAGGTGGTGGAGAAGAGTTTCTAGTGAGCGAGCAATCAGGCAATGGACTAGAGCCACAAAGAGCTGCATTTCCAGCAAAGCTTTTGTCACCAAATCTCTTTAGCAGTCCATCAGGCACCTTCCCAGTTAACAGATTGTTAGAGAAATTAAGCTCTTTGAGGTCAGGGAGCTGTGCAGCGAAATCTGGGACTTGTCCATTAAGCACATTGTCTTGTAAGCGAATGGTCATCAAATGAGTTAACTGAGAAATCTGTATTGGGATCACTCCTTTAAGGTTGTTGTCTGATATGTCTAGTCTTAGGAGGCGCTTCAGCGACACAATCTCGATTGGTATGTCGCCCGAGAAGTCGTTGCCGGAGAGGTAGAGGAGCTTGAGATTAGTACAATTGGTGAGGGGATGAATTGAGCCGTTGAGGCGGTTGGAATGGAGGTCTAGAATGCGAAGATCGTCAAGGCCGGATAATGAATCAACAGGCCCTCTTAAGTCTAGGGAGGGTAGGGAGAGCAATGTGACTCTCCCGTTGATGCATCCAACGCCACGCCACGATGCGGAGCAGGCGTCGCCTGAGGTCCAATTGGTGGAGAGGATGCCATGGGCATCGGTTTGCACTCGAAAGCGAGTGAGCGCGACAGTGTCATTAGGCAATTCAGCTCCATAAGCACACTTGGAAGAAGAAGAAGAGAGAGAGGTTAAGAATTGCAATTGAAATGAAGATGGTGGTGATCAAGGGACTTGCAATTGCAAGGGAACCCATATCACACAAAGTGTGCACAAGAGAAGGTTTGGTTGGTTGGTTTTGAATTTTTGAAACAACAATTCAAACAAATTAAAGCAAGCCCATCTCTCTCTTCCAATACTTTCTTTTTTTTTTTTTTTATTTTCTACTCAAGTGAGAATGATTAAAGGGGAGTTGTGTTGTGGTGTGGTGTGGTGGTTGTGCTTACATTTTTCATGTTTGAATTATTGATGCTGCTCTATTGTGGGCATTGCAATGAAATGAGTGTATTCCTTTTACTTTTTCATCTTCTAATGCCTTTTTCACCAATTACAGCTTCACTTTAGGCATGCAAACCCTGACCAACTATCATGGAATGAATTAGAAAGTTTAAGTGGGATTAATTTTGAGGGTCTTTCCTTTTATAATGCAATTGCAGGCTTTATTAACATGTGCTTTGGTTGAGTTGAGAGTATAAGATGACCAGACCCACATGGCATTACCATCAATTGCTCTGTTTGTATAACCAAGTTTTGTTTAGACAAAGACGCGTTTGTCGTGTTGAAAGTTTGGTGGCTCTCCCCAACAAGTCAACTTTCAGATCCAGCTTTAATGATTTAAACTTAAATTAATTGAGCAAACCATAATCAGCATTTGTAAAGTTCTTAATTTCATTTGACATGTATTAAGGAAATATGTTAAATTGAGAAAAATAAACTGACTGTGGACTCAAAACAACTAGAGATGAAGATTATTGGTAATCTGATGACTTATGTTACTTCAAATTAACCTAAAACACAATTTAGATCAAGTGGGTAGCAAATGAGTTCTTGCTCTAGTGGTGCCTAAAGATTATTGGTGCGACCCCACCACCCAATATATTGTAATGGGTTATGTGTAGTTGTTTTGAAGTGCTTTATAAATAGTCAATTTTGTTGCATTCATGTCGAGCTAGTAGGCGAAAACTGCCACTGTCAAACATTGTAGTCATATAGACTTCACTATGTGTTTCCAAAATTATATTAATGTAATGGTAGACTTTTCTATGAACTTCAAAAGTTGTATTAATGTAATGATAAGATTGAAACAATACAAACACTCACAATAAATTAAAATAAAATAAACATAAGACCTAGTGGCTAATGAGCCCCTCACAAGATTAGCTCAAATTCTGCATCACTAGACCCTCAAATCTTCTTTTCCTAGCTGAGAGAAGTGAATTTAATATCAGACTATAAATTACACAGTGGGTACAGCTGCTGCTCTGAGTTCCCTCACTTTATGCCTAGAAAGGTTTTGGGGACCGAGATTCCTTTTCTTCCATCTCCTCTTGCTTATTGAAACCAAAAGCAGCTTTTGCCAAGTTTTTAATGGTTTTTTTTTTTTTTTTTTTTGAGAGAGTTTTTAATGGAAAACTGTCTCGGTTTCAATGTGAATAAATGGTACATCTTAAAGCCTATCTCAATACACAAAAAAGGGGAAACAAAACCGTCAATCAGTGAAGTAGGTATCTTCAAAATTTGGAAAAGCTAGTGAGTCCATTAATTTATGCACGGCTAAACAGACCTAGTTTCAAATTTTTACTTCGTGTACCCACTTTTTACTTTATTTACCCTACTTTATTTTTAAAATTCCAAAAATACATTGAACACACATGACCGATACCTTTAAAGAAGTTTCAAACACACAGAGTCGATACTTGTATCTGAAACATCGTTAGAGGTTGACTCCAACTGATAATGCGAAGATAACTCAATCTTAGTAGGTGACAGATGAATTCAGCTGAAACCTCTTTAGAGGTGTCGACTATGTGTGTTTGAAACCTCTTCAGAGGTGTTGGTAGGGGTGGGCACGGGTCGGGTTCGGGTCGACCCGACCCGATACCCGACGACCCGACTCATTCGGGTCGGTATAAAAATGACCCGCCACCCGACCCGCGAGACCCTAAACCCGAACCCGACCCGACCCGCCACACAAGATACCCGAACCCGACCCGACCCGAACCCTATAAAACCCACAAAAATCACAAAAAACCATATAAAACCCATGATGACGCCCGGACCCGACCCGAACCCGACCCGACACTAATATGATCAACCCGAACCCGACCCGACACCCGATGGGTCGGGTTTTGATGACCCGACTTGTTTGCTTCACTCATCCCACCCGACCCGCCACCCGCCACCCGATTCGGGTGACCCGACCCGAGTCGGGTTCTCGGGTCGGGTGCCCAGTCCTAGGTGTTGGCTCTGTATGTCTGACATCTCTTTAGAGGTTTCGACCGTATAAGTCCGAAACCCACGAACGATTAGAATGAACAAAAAACTTCAAAACTCTCCAAAAATACATAAAAATGGTAAAAAAAATAGTAAATTTTGCTAAGAATCACTTAATATTTTCAATTTCATCAAAGCTTTGTACCAAAAATGCCAGATTCAAACTTCAAATCGAAACCCTAAATCCAAAAACAAATTCACAAACAAAACGATTCAAAATGATTCAAAAGAAAAAAAAAAATCCAAAAAACCTCAAAATCGATACTAAAAAAAATGATGAATGCACCAACAACGTTAAATCATGTATTTTTGTTCAAATTTCGTTGGATTTGAGTTGAGTGCAATTTGAAAGAGATGTGAGTGAGGTAAGTAAAACCCTTTTTATATAGAGGTGTAATTGATAATTTTACAAAAACTGTAGTCCTTGCAACAAAAACTGGGGTCCTCATAGCCGATCCTTTTAATTCCCTCAAAAAAAAAAAAAAAAAAAAAAAAGCCCGTCCTTTTAACCTTTGCCTTATTTATTTAGAGTGGTAAGGTATATACAGCCTGTTCTGTAACTACTATCCTTTCTTGCAGTATCAATTATGTACTTCTACACTGTAAGCTAGTCAACATTACAACATGGAAACAATTCCCATGGTTTTTTGTATTTAGGGTTCAGACCAAAACACTACAAAGTCCACAATGAACCAGCGATTATAATAACCAATGAACCCAGGTTAAAGGTTAGAAATGTTCTAACCTTCCGAAACGATTCATCTTATCAGGTAAGGTGTGCCTCCCATAGAATAGTTAGTAATAACTAAGGACACAACAATTTAAAGAAAAAATGAGCTTAGGTTGTTGATTTCTGCAATCGATTAAACTATGATCATCGAAAGAAAATGCATGATGATCAACATGATGCACAAAGCCCACAAACCATAATTAATAATTATTTCACTTTCATTGGCGTTGCGTTGATCGCGCTAAGCAGCTCACTGATCTTCACTATCCAGCCTTCTCTAAATGAACCCAACTACACCAAAAGGGAGTTGTTATTTTCAACTAAAAGATACCAACAAAATCACAACTTTTTTGGGGAAGTATAAGAGTATTACGAGCAGTCAAATCTATAATGGAACATCCATAAATTTATATCACCAACAGAATTAACTTTCAGTCATCAGATTAGTCTTAAACTGTTAAATGTGGACCAATAACACTAAAAAAAACATAATTCCTTCATGTACATAATTTAAAAATGTACATCATATAACACACAATATAACACATTATTTTCTTTTCTGATTTCCCATGTTGGACGTCAACCCCACCGGCGAGCCCCTAACTAGAGTGGCCTCCCAATCTTATTTAAATATTAAAACAAAATAAATCATAATCACACAACCAAAACAAAAAGGCCTAGTCACAAATTTGATGGAATTCGCTAGATGGATCCAAGGTTTTCACAAATCATAATCAACCATTCCAAAATTAAGAATTTAGAACTAGAATAATATCATAATTCTAAATTATCTCAAGATAAATTCCTCTCCTTTATTTTAAACAACAAGAACCACCCATGAAAACACTTGCTGTATGCACCCAACAAGGAGAGATGGCAAGTAAAGTGAAAAGTGATGGAGTTCACAAGGACAAAAGAAATCTAAGTGGCCCCACTCAAGTACCTAGATGGAGATATGTTACCAGTTTCCCCTCACTTTGCAAAGTTGAAAGAACCACATTTTTCACTTTTCCTTGTATAATTCTTAGCTGTTAAGCATCCTAAAAGGGCCCATGGAAGAAAATTCAGAGACAAATAGAGAGATCAAAGGCGGGAATAGCGTTTCAAAGTTGTCAGTTGTTACCTTTTAAAGTCAATGAAACTGTATACCTTTGCCAGCCTCTTTTGTCGTCACCGGTCAAACAAATTCCATCCAAAACTTGATTCTCCTGCCAGACATAACAAAACCCAAAAGGGTGCACACTTTAATAACTTGATACATTTGAGAAGAGATGATAAGAGGCTTAAAAGCAATTACTTACATTAACGAGCTTGCGATGCTGACAACTGGGATTTCAGACGAGGCGTCTTTAACAATTGATGGCGTGGCGATACACCTGTTTTCGTCATTCGTGCTCAAGAGTTTCTGTCAATGAAAAATAAAAGGAAAAGAATATGTACAAACAAAATGACTGTTTTGCATGAATCTTATTCATATCAAGGATGTTCTTGATATGTACAATTAACGATCAAAATCTGAATCTGTACAAATGAATCAACTATCGTTTATTAGCAGAAAGGTTTCCCTCAAGCTCCAGTGGAAAGAATGCAGTTTATTAGCAGAAAGGTTTCCCTCAAGCTCCAGTGGAAAGAATGCATTTCGACGCACCCACGGTCCGGTGACTCACTGGCATGAGATGGTGATGGTAGACCACGGCTATAAATTTACCACTAGTACAACATTTGTTGTATCCTGTATGTACAATTTGTATCCAAGGTCACTCTTTGTCTGCTTAACCTACACCTAAAAAGAGCTTTGTTTATTGTCTCATCCTCTACTGCTCTGGAGCCAAATATATTCCAAAATCTATACAGACCACCCGCAGCTTCCATTCACATCCTTCTCTTATGACATGATGCATTTTATGCCTCTTGACCCACAACAGGGAAGGAAAAGTTGTGCTCGAGAGCTTTCTGGTTACAATCCGAAGTAACAATCGTAAATGGAAAGTTTATCAAATGCGTCGAAGTTCGCCTTGACCCCAACTAACTGGCTATCAAACTGCACACAACCAGCATGCGGCCACTTGCAAACTCCCTCTCTATTGCTGAATGGGCAAAGACTTTCACATGAACGAGCGATGGGATTGCAGTGAGTATCATCGTCTGTCCGAACCGATATTGAAACAGATACATCTGATTGGTCCTCCGACTGTTGATTACCATCTGCTTTTCTACTTGAAGAACATGCAAGCCTAGTTTGTGTTCCTAGGGCCCTGTCCTCAATGTCCACAGCACACTCACCGCTACTTGAGTAGCTAACTCTGCATCCAAGGGATTCTATAGCCCGCTTTAATGCACCACTCTCCTTGAGTGACCTCTTAGCCTTGTCCATGGCTGAATAGCTAATCTGCTTCTCCTTCTGAAGCTCCTCTGTTACAGACTCCATGCTGGCCGTGATGTCCTTGGACTTCTTTTCTGATACTTCTTTTGCCTGTGTCTCCAATGAAAAAACATTATTAGCTACTCCACCATACAATCGTACAGAAGTTAATAAACTAAGTACTCCTAAAAGTTCAATGCTTGCACCATGCTTGTTAAGAAAGATCGAAGACGTTAAAATCTAATGAGGGAATGTAAAACTATGGCTAATTAGCTATATTTTTCCTTTCTCTCATTAAAATCATTTACAGTTTTATTGGTGAATTGCATAGTATGCATAGCAAGCATAGAAAGAAAGAAATAAACCTTCCGTATGAAAGTCTATTTCAATACAAAACTAACATTAGCTTATAGCAAAAGTGAAAAGAAGAGAACTTTGACAAATTTTGGATATAAGCAATGAAATCTAACAAAAGTAACTGAAACACTCAAGAAAAAAGTTGAGATTATCACCATCTGCATCTCAGAAAACTTCTTTGCCATTATGCGACATTGAGCTTCAACTTCACCAGCTTGTGCTTCTGATGGACAGGCCCATCGAAGATGAAACTGAGGCCAGAGAGTTGGAGCTAATGCTGCGGCAGGAGGCAATAGCGGGCCTTCATGTTTAAGTGAATCATAAAAGAAATTGTAATGGGAATGAGTGTTTCCTTCAGAAGAACGCAAATCAGCCAAATACACCCACAAGCACCCACAACTGTCAGCAATGCCAGATTGCTGCCTCTCCTTTTCACTGAAACACAAAAAAACAATAGATAAGATTGTTTAAATGAAGCATTTTCAGATAGCACTTCATGTTTGGCAAAGTAGTACCCAAGGCTAGTGCAAAATTTGGACTTCAAACATCCAAGGTGTGACGAAGTTCACACTTTTGAACAGAGTATCTCATCACTTCTAAAATGATGAAACACTAGGTACGGCTAAATTGGAAGTTACTAGACTTGTGAATGAGCGAGTGGTGAACTCATTTGAGTGTTGGTGTCAAGTCAAGGAAAATAACAAGGTTTAGAGATTTAAAACACAGAGTAGCAAACATGCAGGAGCTCAAATAGGATTACTAGAACTTCTATATCTATAAGTTGTCAAGGAAGAATGAAAACACTTGAACAGGAATTAAGAACATGTTGGAAAAAAAAATTCAATTACGACAGGAAGTAGCAACTTTGTATGAGTTGCCCGTAAGTATGTGTGTATAACATAACACTAAAAAAAGAAAGAAAACAAAGGTGTCGGACATGTAATAAACAAGAAACATATCGCAAATGTCCACAATGGAAATAGAAAGAGATTGAGAGAGGATGTTTATAATTTAAGAAAATACTAAGTTGACTCACAATGAGCACGATCTATGGACACACTTGTGTGTATCCATTAATTTATGCATCGATGTATGTGCACACTAAAGTCTATGTAAATCTAATGAACACACAAGCACATGTCCATTGTGGGTCACCCAACATTTCCCTACAATTTAATGGTATCTAGTCAATACATATCAAACAAGCTTGAATTTATCAGGTATTTCATAGACAAGTAACAGAGTGCAAACATCCTCGATGCAAATAGATAATAGAATAGACGGCTTCATGATTGAATGGTATCTTGTCAACACATGTTAAAGAAGCTTAAATCAACATCTAAACTAGCTGTTCAAGTCATAGTTGACAAAATATAATATCTCAATTTAAATCTTAATTTGAGCAGGCAAAAAAAAAAAAAAAAAATCTTAATTTGAGCTATTTGACATCTAAAATCCCTAATATTCATATATGCATCATTATACTATGAGTAAGATTCATAATAAAGCTCAGAATCTCAAAGTTTATGGTACCATTAATATTTTCAAACTAGTATCTCTTGTTTTTTCATGCATCCAAAGCTCCACAAAATGACAAACTTCAAAATCAAAGGAGATGGCAATGCTGCTCCTGCTTGTTGATCTATGGAAGATGAGAAGCAATTGATTTAATTTTAACAGAAGTTATGCAATAAAGCAAGGAGATTGATCGGGAAGCATGCTTTTGCTACATGGTTGTTGGTACCCCTTGATTTGTGCATTGAGATTTGTGAGTGCACAAAATGATGTTTATCCAAAGGACACCCACTACTGTGTAACAAATGTATGTATCGAAAACGTTTGTGACCCTAGCATTCTCCACAAGCAAACCCACATGCACACACTATCCGATACAATTATGACATTCCCAAAGTCCATCAACAATGCCAATGGAATTGATTTGTTTTCTTCGGTTCAAAAACCTAACGATCAATAGATAGCCAAAATATTGGCATTACAAGTGCAAATCTGCAAACATCTGCCACATAACACAAGTCTAAGCCTGGCAGCCATAAACCAAAGTCTAGCATCCACGGACCAAAGCATGGCAGTAAAGAGCCCACAGTAATGGGATATAACCCAACATATAGAAACTCAATAAAAAGAAATGGCTTACATAAGCACTAAGTGGGAGTACCATTAGCCGCTGGAAGCTTATTGCCATAAATATGTACCAATGAGGACATCATGACCAAACACACGTTCAAACAAAAAACTTTGAGTCATAGCACCTCATCACTATAAATTCGTTATTACTTGCACCCACTAACGTCTGGCCCACAATAACAGGCTTGTCTTAAGAAAAATGACGGCAACATTCAAGCACTGCAACAGAAAGGCAGAAGTGACAAAGGAAAACCAGTAAGGGGGAAGCCAAGGAGGATGGAGAGAGAGAAAAGTGACTGGAAAAAACTAGAAACTAGAAAGAATAACAAAGGTGATGGTGTTTAGAGAGAGAGAATCCTCTTGGGCACCTTTGTAACTTGTAAGAGAGGAAATGGTTCTCAACTAAAGGTAACACACCCCCTTGATTAGATTTACGTTTGCCAAGTTGTTTGGATATGTTGATTTAATTCCCAACAATCTCAAGAATTCTTATACATTGTGTTACACAGCAATGCAAGACATGTTTGATAAACAGAGTTCATCGATTATCATGCTCCCGCTTCGCTCTCGTCTTCTCTCGAATTCTCCTCCACTAGATGATGCCATTACTAACTCTCCCATCCTTGCTGCTTTTCACGGTCACATCTCATACAAATTACAATGTTTTACAATGATAATCATTAATTCATTGCTAAATACTTTGTCGTTTACAATGGTATTTTTTATTTATTTATTTATTTTTTTACTTGTGTGGGAATCGAACTATGTTGTTTACAATGGTATTATTAAAAAACAGTTTTAGTAATCCCAGAACATCTTTAGTTTTGGGAGAAGATTACTGTAACATAACTAAGTAACACCAATCACGAGAAATAATTTTATGCATCACTAGCAAGTTTTAGAGGGGGATCCAAGCGTAGCCTATGGTTAATGTATTATCCTACAATGCCAAAGCAGTCAAAAAGGCCAACCCTCTCATACTAATAATTTATGATAGGACCCTTATGAAAAAACCATTGTCACCCTATAAAACAATGCAACATACCCTTATCACCCCACATCCTAGAACAATATGCATTTCTGACTTCATTTCCCAAGACTTGTTAAGCATAAACATAACTTAGGATTTAAAGAGCTACCTATTGCCAAGGAAATTTCCAAAGCGACAAGACAACACGCAGTCCAAGAAATCAACTAAGAAAACCTGGATCACAATAAAAAGACAAAAAAAGATTAAGTAATTTGTGAAGCAAAACAGACTGATAATTTATAAGACAAGCTACGTTAATGTATAAGACAGCCTCTACTGCAAAAGGAGACATACCGAGGAGAACTCAAAAGCAAAAGGGTACATCCGTAGCAACTGAGAAACACAATCTACCCACTGCAGAAAAAAAATCCAATAAGAAGAGCATATTAATCTAATGAGGCACTTTCATATCCTAATAACAATGCACCACAATATTTCAACCAAGTAAAGCCAACATGCCTGCTTCATCTCAGTTGGGGCTAACAAAAAATGCAATGATGAAAAGTTGATAATTGCAATTTTGCACAGGCTCATAGCTTCTTAAATATTAATCAAGCTGCCTTCAGCTTTTTACTAAAAGGCATAGGTAGGTTCGGAAGCACTAACAAAAGGTCCAATAAAGGATTGACAAGTAATGGTCTAACAGAACACAACTACAGTTGCAGCATACACTGAGAATTCGCTAATAAAGCGAGAATTTTAGGATAACCTTCTCATAAAATAAGAAATCTTGGGGGCTAAAGTTTACTACAAGTATTGGCATTAGAAATTCGATATAGGATTAGCAAATCTTGGGGCCAAAGTTTCCTCACTCCTATCCAAGCATCCTCCCAAAGTTCTCTTAATGTATACATCACCCATTCACATGTTTAGGTCTTCTTTCACATACCAAGATTGGCACTTGCTTAGGATTCACCAAGAGTTTCACGCTTCTACCTACAATGACTCCAGAACTGATCTTTCATTGCCATTGACTTTTTTAAACAAAATGTACAATGAATTACATGCTTGCACTTTAGAAGTGATTCCAGCATACACAATCAAAAAATACAATCAGCAAACAGAGGCATGTCATAAACAACAGCTATATCGCGCATGTGCCATAACACAACACGCGCGATATAGCAGTAAACTTGCAAATCATTAAGCATAGTTGCAACTTGCAAGGAATGTCGTATTAAAGATATTAATCTAACTTTATTATAAAAATGTTCTACCCATTTCAAACAACATTCAGTTTTACTTTCTGGTCAGCTACGCATTTAACGCCATCATATATGGAATAAAAGAAAAATAAAAAATAGACCATTCTATGCATCTCATTTCTTAGGAGTTTTTTAAGACATCCCCTTCACCAGGTTCTTGCTAAAGATGCCCTCTATAAAACCCTTTTGGGCCAACTTCATATTAGATCGTAGAGCTCAGCTAAGTTGTTGAAATTGATGATTTTGTATTATAAAATCCTTCTGGAAAAGTGTTAAATTCTTATACATTGACCATGAGCGAGGAAAAGAAGTTCACATACAAGAGAAAGAAAAGTATAAAAGCGAACCAGTGAACCACATATTCCATAGCATATATAAACAACTGCTATATCGTGCATGTGTCATAACATACAATAAAATACACTCCATCTCTATTAGTTCAAGTATTAGTCATTCCTCTCTTTTCTGGCACGCCTTTAATTATTTAAAATTTCAAGAGTATCTCCTAAGGACTTCTTCTTTCCTAGCATCAAACAGTACAGCAATTAGGAGACAGCTAAAATAAGAAAAAAAAAAATTATCAAGCACAAACAAGAAAGTGAGATTTCAATTTCATGTCCCCTATTAATTATTAATCCCAATGACCTATAAAAAAAGATGTGTGACTTGGTGGACAAGCTTGTATGCAATCTGAAAACTAATTAGACCGAGATTATTGACTTGATGTCCACATCAGGCACAGTACCCTTGATATTTATGGATATGCACATTTCTTGTGTCTCATACCTGCAAAAATATTGGAGAATAATTGCTTGACATCTGCGGATGCGATGAACTATTGGATTGTGCATTTGAAGATCCTGGCAGTTGCCGTGCTGGTGTAGACGGGAGATTCCCTGATGAGGATTGTCTTAATGACTCTGAAGACACAATATCATTCCCAGATATTGTAGGCATTCCAGCACGATCAGAAAATGGATGACCGAACGCAAGCCAGTCTTTCTCCACAAGTGCCTGCAAGAACAATTACTTTTCAGCTATCATTCAAGGAAGTTCAAATGTATAATTCCTGGAAAAGTGAAAATGGAAAATCCAAGCTTACAAAACTTACAATCATTTGAAAAAGAAAAATAACTGACTCTTGATATTTCTTAGAAAAAATGTTTAAAGGTTTCAGTTCTCAAGAACGAGACAAATCAAACAATTCAACCGATGCAGTGAAAGAATCAGCAAAGATGCACACTTAAAATTATATGAAGAAAAATAAAACGAAATAACAATATGATTGAGAAATAAATACACAGTAAAAAGCCAAAAAAGATCCAGGATTCACAAATATTCACAGAAATGCGTGATCAAGGTTCATCACAACCCACAAGTAAGAAAAAATAAAATAAAAAATAAAAATAATAATAAGAATAATAAATAAAATAAAATAAAAACCCTTCAACTTTTGACATGAACTTGTGCAAGTAAAGATTTGGATTGCAAACGCAGTACAATACCTGGAATCCTGAAAATGTTCGATAGTAAGGATCAAGCAGCAAACTTGCAAGTGAAACCAACTGAGTTGTTCTATCCCATCCATCACTGTTGGAAAAAAAAAGTTAGCCTGGTTGTTTTCTCTTGTAACGATTATAATTTGGATATCACCACCTTCATCAAATAATTATTTCCCATAAAACAATTTTAACCAGCACATCCACATGAAAATAAAAATCAAAACAAATTGTGCCAAAATCACTTCAAACAGAAAGATAACAAGAATAGATAATTGAAAGTGCGCAAAAACAAAAAATGTAGGAACTAAAGTTTGATAACAAACAGGTGACAGTGACAGAATATGATAATTAAATACAACATAATCAAGATAGATAGTGTTCTGAAAATAGCAAGTTTGAACCATAGTTGACAAATTTAGGGTAAACTTATTAAATATTCTATCCAGCAGTTAACTAATTTCAAACCAAAAAGAAGATTCAGTCATAAGAAAAAGATAACCTGCAATGCACAAGTACTGATGATGATTCAAGAGCAACTCGTGCAGCAATCCAAGCTGAACCAGCAAGAACATTCTGAATGTGTATTAGCCACCCACTGTCTCCAAGTGTAGAGACAGAAGCAGACATGCTGCTAAGGTTGCCTCCTCCCCAAGTCCATCCACCATTCCTCTGAATGTTAAATAATATTTGCATTATGTAAAACAATTACCAACCACATACAGAGTAGTTGTTAAACAGAATTACTAAATAAAAATCAACCAAATGGGAATCATTAAACTAAGCTAATTATGAATGATTAACCAATTGCCCCAAAGTCCTATATACAATAGTTTTTTGAACGCGTTACGCATGCCCAAGCCCTCTCACTACGCCGCGGGACTTCAATTAATTTAATAAATTATTTTTTTCTCCTAATTTTAGCTAAACAATTTGATTATTAGACTTCCCATTAACATGTAATTAAATTTGTTGAGCATTGTGAGAGAGCTATCCAAATTAAAGTGTTGAATGAGAGTTATAATATTTGGACTGTTCAAATGCAACACAATTTTGAAAAAGTGTAACAAATTTTTTTTTTTGAAGCCAAGTGTAACACAATTTTGAAATAGGGAAATAAGGCATAAATATAGGCGACTTCAAAAAAAAAAAGAAAAGAAAAGAAAAGAAAAGCAATAACTAAAAGCGCAAATAATCTTAGGCATAGAAAATATAGTCGATTCTCATAAATAGGTGATTAAAGCGTATAAACGACAATCCAAGTAATGAAGGAATCTTTTGCTATTCGTGCTTTTATATAATAGGTAGATATATCTTGGGAGAAAATAGGGACCTACCATTCTTCAAAATTTAGGCTTACAACCAAAAAAAAAAAAAAAACATTTTGCCTGATAAAGATGCAACCATTTTGTTGAAGTTGTTGCCTTTTTATTTTTCTTACCATCCTAATATTCCATTTCCAATATTCCTCAACATTTAAAATATATTGGGTACCATTCTTCAAAATTTAGTCTTGCAACCAAAAAAGTATTTTACCCTTCAGAATCATTGATAAAGATGCAACCATTTTGTTAGCACTGAGTAACTTATGCCAAAGTATCTCTACTGAGATGGATTATGCATCTAAATAATCTCTAGTGAGAAGAGACATCATTTGCCAAAGGCAAGATTGGGGGAGGTTGTGGTTTCGACTCATGTTGGAATCAAGTTGGTTTCTTATCAGAAAAAAAAAAAAAAAAAGAAAGAAAGAAAGAAAGAAAGAAAGAAAGAAAGAAAAGAAAGTCACTCATCACAAAACAATAACGAGCAAAAAATAATACTCGTGCATCTGAAAAAGTGGAGGAACTCAATGAACTTGAAAAATAACTAACCAAGAATGAAGACATTCCATCAGAAGAGGCTGCACCATGAGTATCTAAGTAGTCTCTTAGTCGAACAAGACTCTCTCTCATAGCATGAATGTTGTCTATCCCAAGGAAAACAACCTAGTTCCATCGCAAAATGAATCGTAATCAAGTGATAGACAAAACAAAAGAATACTCAGGGGTATTAACTTTCAATAAATCTGAAACAAACCTCTGATTGGAAATAGTTAGATGATGACTCTGAACCACCTCCCATTGCCCCGTTCGCTAAAGCATTTTTTCTAGGTCTAGCATCAGCGATATAAAGTTTCCTGAAAATATTAACAAGAAGGTCAATCATCCGAAGGAAGAGCATAGACGAGGAAAGAAGAAAAGAAATAACTTATATAAGAGAGGTCAGATTTCAAAGATTTTTTTTTTTTTTTTTGGAAGAAGGATTTCAAAGATTCAGGATCCATAAAATTACACAACCAACAGAGGCTTCCTAATATGTGACTGCAAAACCTGTAAAATTGATATACTACAACATCATGTCTGAATAGAATAATGCCTTTTTGGCCCCTCCAAAATTTGGTCCGACTAATTCCATGACGGTTAGTAGGAGACCCCAATCCCATGACCCAAGGACACAACAAAGGGCTCTAATATGCCTGCCAGATATTGAACCCACATCTGCCTTAATCAGCCCTTATTGCTCTTCTCATTATCACAATGCCCACGCCATATGAAAGCAGACAAAACTAAATACAGTAAAAAGGCTGCCAAAAGCAAGGGATAGGCAGACATTTTCAACCTCAACTCGCCAATCACAAGGTTGTCTAGGAGGGATCCGAAAGTGCAAGATTATATAAGTAAGATGGAGATAATTATAACGCAAAGTTCTAACATTTTCTTCCCATGGAAAACAATAATGTGAGGGGACTAGCACACTGGCATTGACCACATGTAACTTTAACAAAAAAAAAATAGTAAAAGAGTGAAGTTTGAGAAAACACAACAAAGATGTACCTACGTACTCCCTTTGAACCAGTGATTTGAGTACAAATCGCAGCGACAAGTTTTTCATCGGCATCACTGTGGAAAAGAAAGTCACACTAATAAGAGGGAAAAAGATCCATGCATGCTGGAAATGTGCAAAACCAATAGGAGGCTAAAAAATTAAAGTCAAAAGAAACACTAACAGTACAATTAAATTATTCCAAGGATAAAAAATCAACTAAAGTACATCCGTGATTGTATAAAGCAAGAAATATACCAATGGCGATGAAAATGAATCAATAGTATATTGCACATACCTTCTACTGTTCATCATAAGACCAATCAAAGGTTGGGATGAACGTGCAATAACAGCCCCGGATCCTGTTACACAGTAAACTAATTTGAGAAAATGAAACCATATAATATAGTACATATTTAAAACCATATTACATAGCAACCTGGATGGCACCACGAAACAACAGGCAATCGACCCCTTGCACGGAAAGATGAAGCCTGTAGCACTTCTTCATCACTATAAAACAATCAACCAAAGATTGAGGCAATATCTAAAGAATGAGTATCTCAACAAATTAACCATAAAGCTGACAAGCGAAATGTTAAATGAACTCTGACATCATCAGAAAAAACCTACTGGCAAATGATAAGATACAATCGCAAGAGGAAAAACAAAAACTGTGAAGAGTAAGATCCTACCTGATGTTCTTTGGAACAATCAGTAAGGATGGATACGTTGAGCACATTGTATAGTTGGAATTAATTTCACTAATTCTCCACCACTCATTATATATCAAGCGTGACCTATCTTCAAAACTGCTTCTTGACACATGATCGTAACCTTTCCCAAGAAGTCGAATATACTCATTCAACAGTCTCACACTTGGACTGGTATTTTTGTACTTGGAAGGTCCACAAATAAATGTGTACATATCCCATAATCGCAGTGGCCTTGTGCATCTCCAAAGTGCGTCAATCACGGCACGTCTCTGCAATAGTCACAATTATCAGTGTATAATACAGTTTACAGGAGTGAACTCCATTTTGAGTCACCCAATCAAAACAATTAAATAAAAATGGTACAAAATCAAGAAAACAAATATTTCAGAACTTGGATAAGACATCACATGACTATGCTCACTGGTAAAGTCTTCAAAACGGAGGAAAGAAAGCAATGATGGGTAAACTGTTGTGATCCTTTGAATTTTGAATTGATTGTGCACATGTGTTTCTAAATGTTCCAAAGGACCTCAAACAACTGTTCGTCAAGTTTAGGTGTTAAAAGTTGTTACTTTAGTATTTCCATACTCTTTACTGCCAGTGCCAAACTAGTTGTCATATTGCTCACCTGTTGCAAATCCTCTCACTCTTTCTTTCTATATAGACCACCTGTGCAAATCCTCTCACTCTTTCTTTCTATATAGACCATTCAACATGATAAATCTATATTTGTGTTTCAGCAGCAAACCACAAAAAGGGGGAAAAAAAGAGGGGGGGAAACTTACAAGTTGCAATTGAAAACATACCTGTTTTGTTTTGGGGCGAAAACCAAAGACAATAATTCTCATGTCTTTGCCTGCAATGATATCATTAGATGTATCACGTCTCAATATCAAAATTCAACCTTCACATTTATTTCACACCATGACTCTGTTGAAATCTAATGCCAGAGAACTTAACCAAAAAAATGTCATTTCCAGAGGGAAATAAGGTACTCTATCCAACGCAGGGAACTTTTTTTGTTTTGTTTTGTTTTGTTTTTTTTGTTTTGTGTTTTTTTTTGTGTTTTTTTTTTTGTGTTTTTTTTTTTTGTGTTTTTTTTTTTGTTTTTTGTGTTTTTTGTGTTCTTTGTGTTTTTTGTGTTTTTTGTGTTTTTTGTGTTTTTTTTTTTTTTTTTTTTTGTTTTGTTTTGTTTTTTTTTTTTTTTCTGAATATTCATCAAAGTTTCACAAATTGGGAATTGGATAAATCTGTCAATTAAGCTCCTTCCAAGAGACATTAAAACAAAATGACTAAATAATCAGAGCATGTTACTTCCAGCGTATCAGTCAATATTGGAATCCCTAAACCTCATTAGATATATTCCACAAGCAACTTTTTACAGTTTTACTTATTAAGAATGATATAGAGTCACAATAACATGTGTCAACGATAGAATATGGTCCTCAAAGAAATTTTCCAAATTCGAATAAATATGAATCAAGAGTTTTACCAATGATTGCAAGGCGTCGCCTAGGTGGTGTCCCTTTCTAAATGATTTTTAGAAATTTGAAGGGGCTATTTACAATTAAGTTTGATTTCAAAATACCGACCTGAAAATGAAATCTTGACACAATTAATGTTACATATGGACCTAAAGACATTAGTATTTTGAAGTGTATATTAAGTAATAATCACATTGATTGATTAGTGTTATTTAAGAACCTATAAATAAATAAATACTTATATGGGGACCTCTAAATAAATATTATTTCATTCGCCAAGGCGCCGTCTAGGTAACGCCTCGCCTAGACCACGGAAATAGCCTCGGGATAGCCTAAACGCCTTGCAATCCTTGGTTTTTACAATATTAGGACTCGGTAAATTAAACAAACTGCAACATGATTTCCATAATTGTTATTAACCATTAATTCAACCAGCAGATTTGTTAACTGAATACAGAAACTTCAATATCATACCAATAACTTGAAGAAGTCGGCGTGATGGAACTTTATCTGATTGTCGAGAAGAGGAAGGAAGCTTCACAGCCTGAATCCAACAGATGAATGAGGAAATGAACAAAAGAAAAGGGAAAGCTATGAGCTGAAACTCATAAAAGAGACAGTACGCATTATAAAGGAACCAGAAGAACTTACTAGTCTGCTAAACTTCTCTATTGTCGCCAATGGTATTGTTCCAAGTGCAATGGGTTTCCTAGATCCCTCACTCTTGAAATGCATAAATACATATCAATAAACAACAAAAGATAAAACAGTAAACATCAAGCATATTAGATCATTGCAGATTCCACAAGCAGTATTTTTATAAGGAACAAAAAAGCTCTTAATTATCTTGGTGACCAACTCCACTCCCTGTCTCCCTCGCATATATGATATGACTGGTTGGGACTCTACAGCATTCAATATAGATTACGTAGCAAGTACTTCACCAAAATACACCTCCAAATCTAGAACCTTTCCTCATTCATGTATTTATAATTCGTATATATTTCCCCAAGAGAAATAGTATGAAACATATAATTCCCAATAATTAAAGTAGTTGTAAACCATGTATATCAATATTTCCCTCTTTAATTTTGATTACTCAATTGAATATGGATATGAATGTACTTGAGCTTGATATTGTCAACATGCTTCAGCGATTGATAATTCAATTCTTTTTTTGAGTCATACTTATTGTGGTTCTGTTTGAGTATGATTCTAATGTTTATTTTTCAAAGGAAAATGATAAGATAACCCACTTTGGGCACCAAGATAGGCACACCGACCGGGTGGGTGTCGATCGATGCGCACGTGACATAGATCTCAAGATGCATCGAACTAAGCCCACCCGGATGGTGTTCCTATATTGGTGCGCAAAGTGGGTCACCATAGCAAAATCCTTTTTCAAATGAATCAATCAATTGCTTCTGCTGTCTATGCAAGTAAAATAGATTTATATAACATGTGACTTTTTTTATGACAAAGCTATTGCATTGATTTTCCTCACCCAAAAGGGTACGACAATCTATCACAACAAGGATAATAGATATTAAAATATTTTGCAACCCGGAATCTAAGTCCACACTACGCATAATGGTGGTGTGGCACTAAACCCAAGATGAAGGACAACGACCTACCAAAGGAGCGCAACAACTCAATGTTGGGCCCCATCCGCGCACACGCCTGCTCGGGCACATGGATCTCCGCTAGTACCGATAGTGTCCCTAACTTAATCACCTCAACATCAGGTGTGAGGTTTTACTCAAAAGGCCTCGGTACTATTTGGTGTGAGATCCACTCTTATGAACTTCTTTAGGAAGCCATAGATAACTAGTGTGGACTAAATATTTTGGTCCACACATCCCAATAATCTTCACCTTGGACCAAAATCCATCCAAGATGGACACATCGCATGATCCATCGTCACTACCATCTCGAGAGAGAGTACAACTCGAGGTACACATGCGACTACCAACATACATGCCTTGTCCTAGCTGCGCCATTTGCTCTTATACCACTTGATGGTCCCCATCCGCGCACACGCCGCTCGTAGGGTTGCAAGTGGGGCGGGGAATCCACGTCCCCCGCGGGCCTGGGATTCCCCGCATTTTTGCCCCTGCCGGGGCGGGGCGTGGGGCAAAAGTTCGTCCCGCATAATGGGGGGCGGGGATTGCCCTAGCTTTGCGGGTATTCCCCGTACCCCGCCCCATGGGGAATCCCCGTCGTCTACCCTGTACCCCGCCCCACGGGGAATCCCCATCTCTCCAACCATTGCCCCATCCCACGAGGAATCCATTTTAAAAAACTAGTTGAAATCCCACGCGTCGGGCACGGGTAAGACTAAGTGTCAATATATTAGTTAAAAAATAATTAACTTAATGAGAAAAAATTGAAAAAAAAAATAATTAACTTAATTTTTTTGTAGCAAAATTATGAAATATGTGCCTTGAAAGTTTAAAAACTTTTTGCATATGCTTATACAAAAATATAATCTTAATAAAATTAATTTGATGAAAAAAGGAAGTGATAAAAAAGGGTGGTCATTGATCTAAACATTGCATACAGAGATTGTCGATCAGTATATGCCATTTCTAAAATACTTTTGTTTGCTCTTGCAAAGAAAAATAAAAAAGAGACAGAAATAAAAACTCAAATGTAAAAATCTGAATATAAAAACACCAAAAACTAAATAGCAATCAAAAAGTCGAAAAGAGCAAAAAAAAAAAAGTTGATAAAGTAGTCAAGTGACAAGAAAAAGACTAAAGATAAGGATCAAAACATAAGGTGCACGAACGAAATTGCATAAGAAATCAATTATATAATCATAATCAATAAGCGAATTAAATCAATTAATCATCAACACGTAGTTTTCAATAATTTTCTAGAACAAACGTTGATTAATTAAGTTTCCTCCTTGAAATACCATTAGCATACAATTGATTAAAAAATTGTTTGACAAATATTCAATTGTTAATTAGTATGATTGACGTATTCTAACTAATTATATAAAATCTCGAACTAGTAGTACTTAGGTAGAGACGCGTTGTATGTGCATCAAGTAAAGACATAAAAAAAAGACCAAAGATTGCGGATCAAAACATAGACTTATATAAAGTCCACGCCCCACGGGAAATCCGACGGGGCGGGCGGGGCATGGGGCGGTGAAGTTTGTCCTACGGGAAATTTCGAGGATAAATCCCCACCCCGCACCCCCGCGAATGCGGGGACGGTATCTTCAATCCCCGCCCCGCCTTGCCCTGCCCCACTTGCAACCCTACCTGCTCGGGCACGTGAATCTCCGCTAGTACCGATATCGTCCCCAACTTAACCACCTCAACATTAAGAGTGGGGTTTTACTCCAAAAGGCCTCGGTACTATTTGGTGGAGATCCACTCTTATGAACTTCTTTAGGAAGCCATAGATAACCAATGTGGGACTAAATATTTTGGTCCACACATCCCAACACTCAACAAATATAATGTGACTTCATGTTCAAGAAACTCTAAATAAATAACATTAATTTTATGGGCCTCTCATTATTGTTTTTGTTTTTTTCTTTTTGAAAGAACATAAAAATTATCAAAACAAAAACTCACGAAGTAGCAATACAAGAACTTCCAACAAATTAAACCAACTTTATGATAAAAACCTATCTTAAAGTTGTCCATGAATAACCTTAGGCTTAGCAAAGAGATTGCAAGAAGCAAATGAAGAAATTTCATGATCACACTATTTCATCCAAAATATTACAAAAACCACTTACCACAAAAAGCAAGCGAAAATTTGTCACTAGCAAGGTACCTGCTTCATCTGTATTAACAAGAACAATGCCATAACCCTGAAATAAAAGTACAAACTGAATAAATAGCAAGAATAAAGATCATGGTAAATATTGCTACTCTAAGGAGACACACATGGTTATTACATATATATATATATATAATAGCTTATATACCCATATTTTTTTTTCTCATTTTTCATTTCGACATAAACATTATGAATCTTTTTAATACAAAAAATGGAGTATCCTGTCTGAACCAAAGTAAAATTTCCATAAACAAGAACAATACCAAAACCTTGTAAAGCAAGTAAAGCTATTTGATTAAAGAAAAGAATAAAAAGTAAAAAATAAAAATCATGATAAATATTTGTGCTACAAAGCAAGGGAGCATTGTCACGAGTATCCCAAAGGTAAGCGATGGCTACATATGAATTGCAATCAGTAAGTCTCCACTATTTATACAGAGAGAAAATACAAGGATATGCTTTCATTTTCCTTAGTCATGAATATCAAGCAATGAAAATATACCAATATAATACGGGGTTAAGGCTAACTATAAAAAATAACACAAACTTTCAATTTTATCATAAATAACATGAACTTTCAAGTTCAATTTGGGGGTATTGGGCTCTAACAAGACAACACAAACCAGTTTTTTCCAGTTCACTTGATCCGACCCAACAAAAACCTCAAATCCCGCATTTATAAAAGAACAAGAACAAGAATAAAGATCATAACAAAACATGCTTTTCTAATATGTCTTGATTATAGTTATGTTATTTGCACTTTTCTATGCTGTCAAAATTTAACAAAAAAAAAAAGAGTCGCGCTAAGGGTGCCCCGCAATCCTCTCAGGGCACCCCGCCATTTTTAATTAAAACTGGTTTTAAAACAATTGAAAAAAATGCCCTCATCCAACCCAACAATTCCCATGCCCATTCAAATGCCCTCTCAGGGCACCCTACTTTTGAAAACTCGATTTTTTACAAAGTCAAGTCAATCCGTCGCGGGCCGGACATTACGTTTGTCGATCAAAGAGTGCGTACTAGCCCTCAATCGTGTTTGTCAATCCATTGCCACCCGAAGATTCAACGAGTTTTAGGGCTTTTTAGAGTCTAATGGTTGAAGAAAATTAGTGGGAGGCGGGCGTTGCACACGACAAGTTAGTTTTTTTGATTTTTGTGGAGTTTTTTTTTTTTTTTTTTTCCATTTTCAAAGGTGAACCACGGGCACGAATTTATTGGTTACACAGGACTGAGACATGTTGTAGTGTCTCGGTACCTTATAATCGATAACTAACAAAAAGTGTTGGTTATTACCAACCGAGTTTAATCCCAAAAGTAACTTTTTATTACATTTCGGTTGGAAGCAACCGAGACATAGCTTGAGACCAAAACTAGTAGTCTCGGTGATATACAACCACGTGGTCTAAGGGTTCTTCTCACTTATGTGTCGGTTGATATTAATCGACACTTACACAATGGTATCGACAATGAACGTACGAAACCAAAAGACAAATCACGGCCCTGTGTGACCGAACACTACGGATTGAAGTTAACACATCGTCCGAACATAAAAATAACAAATCTACCTTAAACAAGCAAGAAAGTGAAGGGATTTGGAATATTTGAGGCATTGATGTCATGATGGAAGGGAGAAAAGAAGGGTTTCATTTGATTTGGTGGTGGGGTGCTCGCACTTCAAACGAAAGGGCATTTTGGTAAAAGTATCGGGTGCCCTGATAAATTACTGGGGTGCCCTGATCAGCGGGGTGCCCTGATCAACGGTGTGCCCTGAGAGGATTGCGGGGTGCCCTTAGCGCAACTCAAAAAAAAAATCCCCACATTGGATTGGAGTTTCGTGAATTGTTTGAATTTTAAGAGACCAAAGTCTAAGGCAAAGTCGAGCTTTTTACCCTTAATGTAGACATCATCTGAAATTCCCAATACTCAATCATTAATGTCAAGAAGAATCTCAGCACTAAAATGACACTCAAATATGCACTCTCAAGGGTGATGATACCCATCTGTACCCACTTCCCTTCGACAATTGAAACCAAAATATTCCAATAGAAAAACTCATTGACATTAAAATTTGCAAAAGAACAAAAATCAAAACCATAAAGATTCAGGATTCACTTTTTCTTTTTTTCCTCCGAAAAACCTTTTCTTCAAAAAAGGGATAATTTTGCTAATAACTTACTCATTGCTTGAGAAAACAATTTTAATGAAAGGAAATTCAACTCGTCTCTACAGTTCCTAAAGACAATTTACTTCACATTCAACTCGATCTTAAGTTACATCTCTCATTTTGCACTTATTCTTGCCACGTATCAATACCTTTCGATCACGACATCACAATCCTTCATCTATTCTAATAAGTTTTAAATCTTAACCATATCTTGCAGTCTCACACTAAATTCACTACTCCATTAATCAATGCCAATCGAAATTAACCTCCTTTTCTTCCAATGAATCCCTAAATCTTGCACTCACTCACTCCTAATCCAAGACATTCTCTTTTTCTAAGGCACCAAACAATCCAACCAAATCAACACGTGAAATCAACAAAAAACCAATCAAATCCACAAATTAACCGAAACATTACCTCCACAATGACCTCCTCCGCTTCCAACAGAATCTCCGACATCCCATGCGGAAGCGGCCTCTTCACAGGCTGAAACTCAACCATTCAAACCAAAAAAAGACTCAAAACCAACAGTTCGCAACACGGAATCAACAAAACCAAACCGAAACCCTAGAAATCCATGAAAGAACCTCGATTTTGGTCCATTCGAGCGCGTCCCAGCCCCCCGCGCCCTCCATCTTCTCCGAGCCCGAGAGAGGGTTGTGAGATTCCCGCAAAGATCCCGATCCCGATCGCGAAGTCCGCGATCTCGGCGCGGCCATTGATGGATTCAATCAGAATTACAAAGCCCTCGAAATTCGATCGCGGAGACGGCGCTCGATCGCGCGAACACGTTGTTCTCGAATTGCGAGGTGGGTTTTGATGCGGTGGGAGGTAGCGTACGTGAAGGTGAGTGAGGGAGTGACACGTTTGGAGTGAGTGGGCCCGGATTTGGAAGAGATTTCGGTGTGGGCGACAACGCGATGGTGGGGAGTTTTGTAAGGACGTGAGTGGCATTTTGTAATGTAGCGACTTGACCAGACGTTACAGTTATTGTCACAATGATGTGCATGGTTATTATATTAAAAAGATGGTAGTGATTGAAAGTGTTAACACTACCATATTATTACTTTGATAAGTCTATGGGTCTCAAACCACGTGACTTACATGATCCGAGCCACATGAGTGCAGTGTTGTGTGACATACATGTATCAAGAGATTCAAAACTGCATGTTAAAGTGGATTTTTTGTTGTCATTACTTACATATATTTTCATCTAGTAAGAAAATGATATGTTGTGATCATCCATGATTTGTGGAAGTAATGTGTGTTACTCTTTTTAAAGTAGTATGGTGACAGGACTATCTGATTACAAGACCTTATGATAATATAATCACATGACGTATATCTGCAAAATATTCTTTAAAGGCAGAATTGCCAGTTGTTCGTATTTAAATAATTTCCTTCTACAGTAAAAGCGAATATATTTTACGCTGCCCCACGAGATCAACAATCATTCCTGCGGGTTTCGACATTTTTTGTGGCCGTTAAAAATATGGGTCCGGGTCCGGGCATAAATTTCAAAAAATGGATACTCTTTTAACGATTAATTGGATTAATTTATAGGGGAATGTTTGTAATTTTACATATACTAAGT
This sequence comes from Stephania japonica, assembly GCA_039657345.1. NCBI lineage: Eukaryota > Viridiplantae > Streptophyta > Magnoliopsida > Ranunculales > Menispermaceae > Stephania > Stephania japonica. Next base: position 41,081,996 of record CM077560.1, on the reverse strand, counting down.
TCCAACTTCACTTATTAATTCAATTTTACCCAAAAAATTTATAGGGGTATTTTTGTAATTTCACATTTGAGATATCTTGTATATTTTTGAGGATCGCCACTAAGTTCCAACTTCACTGATTTTAATGATGAATCAAAATTTTTGGGATTTTTTTTAAATGATAGTTGATAAAAAATTATTTGATCATATTTAAAAATAAAATCGGACAAAAAAGAGTCTTGTATGTTTTATAAAAATACGGGTCTGGACAAAAAATGATGTCCATTTTTAAATATGGGTACGGGTCCGAACACCATTTTAAGTCGTTATTAGAGGTTGTGTCTGGACCCGTTTCCATCTGGACCCTTTTTTTTATGACACCACCATTTGATAGCACATTAGAGAATTTTCTTTAAGATTTCTATTCCAGACTCAACTGAGGCTAATTAATCTCTTCCAATTGATAGTCGTCGACTTTGCGACGGGATGCAATCGACGAAGAGCAAGAGGGCTATCGATCTCCCATGCTTCCCCTCTACTTCTTCAAACACACCATTTGCCCTAAAATGTTGAACGCCCTTTCTTCTCGTCTTCCTCGCCCATGGCCCACGAATTGTTCTTCTTGTGTTCGAGGAACTGGAGCGGAATCGGTGAAACATTGCGCCATTCGAAGTGTGTGTGTGTGTTGGTGCTTTCATGGCGCTTTTTGAAATGGTGCTTTCATGGCGGAGAGAGTGTAGATTGGTGCTTTCATGGCGGAGTTGCATTGTTGAAATGGTGATCTAGGAGGAATGGATGTGGACGTGTTTTGGTGTCTATTGTTGTGTTGAAGAGTACGGGTAGAGATGGGAAGAAATATTAGAATGTGGACTTAGTTCGTTAGAGGACCATGTTCGAATATAAGAATAACAAGAGATGTTGTCTTCTTGAACATTGAAGAAATATGGAATATAATTCAAACTTAAATTTTTTTTTTTTATTTTTATTTTTTTGTCCTTCAATCAGATCTAGATATTCATCTCTTTTGTGGACTGAGTTTCTAGATCTTGAGCTATTGAACTTCGGTTCAATTTTTGTTTTTCAAATCATTATCACGGAGAATTGACAAAAGAGGCCAAAAGGATTTTGGGCACCAAGAGGATCTTTAGAGTTGTATATAAGTTCATTGTAAGGAAAATGAAGAGTGTGTCAAGACTTAGTAAGGGATCATTGGTTAGTAGGAGTCTTGTGTAAAGCTGTAACCATTCTCTTAGTGAAGCTTACATCTATGCACGACTCCGCAGACGTTGGACAAGATTTGAACTATGTAAACAATTTCTTATTTTATGGTTTGATTTACGTGTTTGTCATTTTCAGGTTTACTTTACATTTAGAGGCCGGCTATGTGCACCCCAGTTGTTACTCAGGGCACCCCATTTACAAGGGCACCCATCAAATTTCTCAGGGCACCCCTGAGTTAGACGAAAATGCCCTTCTTCATCAATGTAAGGCACCCCACCACCAAATCTTCTTTCACACTCCTTCTCATCACAAATCGACGTCTTAATCTACCAAATCTCCTCATTTTCTTGCTCGTTTGCCCTCGATTTGTTGTTTTTTAGGGTTGAGTGAGTGTTTGCGGTGTTTGTGAGGTGAGGGTTTGAATGATGACTTATGGTAGATGGCTGATGTTGAATCATATAGGGTTCGAGGGTGTTTTTTGTTGAGTTTGTTGTTCCTTTATCTTGTGTTGTTGTTGTCTTTCATGGGAATGTACCCATCACTGAGTTCAACCACAATCCCGTAATGTTCGGCCACACAGGGCCGAAACTATTGAGTAAGTCTCGAAACTGCATGAACGAGACTCTACAATACATCTCGGTACCAAGTAACCGATCGAACATGTAACTTAATTCACAATGGGTTCGATTATCAAAGAGATCGAGACATAAGAGGATGTCCCGGTTATTGGTAACCGAAACATCCTCTTATATCTCGGTACCCGGTAACCGATCGAACAAGTTACCCATTTCACAATGGGTTCGGTTAGAAACGAGACCAAGACATAAGAGGATGTCTCGGTTATTGGCAACCGAGACATCCTTATATGTCTCGGTCCTGTGCGTCCGACACTTTCGTGTATGTGGTACATTTCAAAATGCGGGAAACCCTAAACTCAAAAAGGTCAAAACATACCAAAACTCATGCTTCCAACCCTCAAAATGGGGTGGTGGGGTGCCCAAAGTTGTGTCCAACCGTCGACGAAGACGACGGAATCGGTTGGGAGCACAAGGGTGGTGGAGTTCGGTGGTCACACATCAAAATAGGTTGGTGGGGTGCCCAAAGTTGTTTTTTTTTTTTTTTGTTGTGAATTTGTGTTGGAGGGCATATGAGTCATTACACATATAATTAAAAAAAATGGGGTGCCCTGAGTGATGACTGGGGTGCACATAGCGGGCCTCTACATTTAAGATGCATTGATTTTTATCGAAAACCATTCATAAGGTTCGAACTGAAACTATAATACCCAATTGTGTCATGAGTCATAACTATGATGAGCTCCTTGGAAAGAGGATATCAACAGAATAAATCTTTAAATTTTTTTTTTCTCAAATGAATAAATCTTTAAAATATCACATTAATACTAACACCACCACTACTAGTTCATTTCGTCAAAATAAATAAAAAATAAAATTAACACCAACTTCTAGTTCACCTGCGCCTCCGTTGTGGTTGTATATTCTAATTTTTTAAGTTTTTAAGGCATTGTCAAGAGTAATCTTAAACACCACAATAAGTCAATAACAATACCGACAAAAGAAAACCTGAAGTTAATGCTTCATTTGCTTTGGATTTCATGTAATCTCCAACATCACAATAAAGAGGTGCGGCTATATCTATATCTATATGGGAAATGATGGCGTAACCCAAGTTGGACATGCAAACAGTTGGATGCGCATCGATGTGCATGTCAGACCTGGGTGCCCAACCTGGGTTACCCAACCTGGGTTACGCCAGCATTTTCCTATACATATCCAATTCCAAAAGGACTTCACAAAAAGGGACACTTTATGGCCTGCCTACAAAATGCCTTTCTAAGTAGGAGTCATAACATTGAGAACTTTTTCCAATTTCAGAACCGATTGCCTTTCTTACAACATGTAGGTCTATTAGATTCCAAACTCTTTCAACTATTCCATTTGAGAGAGCACGAGCTGCTTGTTTGGCAGCTGCTCGACGTGCTTCAAGAGAATCGGTATTGCTGAATAGCTCCTCCAGTGCTTCTGAAAGCTCTGTGCTTCCAGAAACCTGCAAGTACAGTAGAACAAAAGCGTTAAGAAGCGAGAAGAATACAAGGCAATGCTCATCAAGAAAATGGTCAGCTTTTAGATCTTTTGAAGAATTGTTGCACAAAGAAGGGCCGAAATCAGTACAGTAAAAGCAGAGTTTTACAAACGAGACTAGTCCTCGATAGAGTTCTAACAAGCAATACTTCAATTCGGATACACGTCCTTGTCAAAAGAAACCTGTGCCAGGTTCAATCTGATCATTTTATATTTGTCTGGTTCAGAAGGAATGAGATTAAACTGACAAACTCATCTTCATCTCGCTTTGAGAATCTAACAGCTATAACTCTAGCCCAGTCGAGGTCGAGATAGGAAAGGATTAAATTGAACAAAGGGTGCATGGCATATTACAAGATAGAAAAGATGCAATTCTAAACCTAAATTATGCAAGACTCAGTACAGACAAAGCAGTTGCTAGGATTCAGAGAAACCCAAGTTCTTTTTACATCAAAGAAGAAGAGTTTAAGCATAGAAGAGCCAGAAAAGTTGTAACTAGCAACCCCCAAGAGGTAGTGTACTAGTAGCAAAGAAAGGAGTACCAAACTCTGACTGAAGCAAAGGTCCTAGGTTCAATTCTTCGCTACATTATCTTATTAGCTCCTAGGCTATGGGGGCTGGGTCCAACTACCCTAAGTGGGATTAGTCAAACCGAAGGTTTGGATAATCATGGTTCTCAAAAAAAAAGGTTGTAAATCCAGAATTATATTATTGGACGATCACTTTCGTAGTTGAAAGAGTGAATTAGATTGATATGCAGAACTGCCGTACAATTAAGTGAAGCTCAAAAGGAATAGTACTAAAAAGGACACCAAGAAGAGGAGGCTATTCTTACCTGCAGAACTGCCATAGAATTTAAGCGGAGCATACTTGCAACCATATGAGAGAAGTGTCCAATGTGACAACCTGGATATTCAACCAAACAGAGAAAAGGGCTGATATTCAAAATACAAGAGAGTCCTAAAGCATATGAATACGTTGATCAAAAGCTCTCAGCCTTTACCAGTCAAAATTGCACAGCCAGCAGCAGCTGCCTCGGAAAAGTTGTGACCGGCTAAACCAGGAATGAAAGAACCACCCATAACAGCTATTGGTGTTAACCTATACAAGCTTCGAAGCTCACCTGCAAATTAAAACTTTTAGTAAATGTGAAAACACTGGAAGATCATAAACTTTCAAGAAAAACAGTGGAAGAGGAAATAATGTTTGGTCAGCAAATCGTGCAGCTTCAGGCATACTGTTGATGTTGTTCTAATTTAAAAAATAAAAGGAACATAAAAAAATGGCAATAAACCATGAAAGTTTTGCAAGGGTCAATTACAAATAGAAACTAATTCTCAAAGCTGATTCATGTAGGCTTCATAGAAAAAGAGAAGTAGCATATTAATACTAAGAACTTGGAATAATTAAAATGCATTAAAATTTGACCAAATTTTTCTAATAAACAAAAATTAAAATCAAGAAGATGTAGATAAAACGCCTCGGAGACAACTCCTTTGCAGATTGTACATGGTATCTATTTACTTTTTTTTTTGAAACCGTATCTATTGACTTTTTAAGCATTAGAACTATGTTTTAATATTTAACTAAAGCCTTCTAAATCAGCAACATATTTAGTTCAAAAAGTCCAAGCCAACTGTTCTCATCATCATAATCTAAGCAACTTAATGCAGTCAAAACTCAAACTATAAACTTTAAGGCATTTAAAAAAGATAAGGACCTAATGTATCAGTCACATATACGTTTGTACTTGGCATAATCTTCTTTTCATGAGACCTGAAAACAGCTTCCAGTCCCTCTCTCTTCAAGGCCTTCATAAATAAGACAATACATTAGATTAGAATGCAACATGATGCAAAAAACAGTACAGGAACTTTAAAACAAAAATCAGGAGCCTCTAAGAAAAGTTCTGTTCTGAAGTTCTTGATTATATACAAAGAAAAACGACAGGGTAAAAAGCATAATCATACAAATGAATGATTCCAGCATTGTCCTCAGTTTAAAATTACAATCAGCTGCTGCTTTTTCAGCTATATTGCAACAGTATCAACATTCTTAGGAAACTCAACAGGAGAACAAACAAGACATGGTAGGTAGTAGCTAAATAACTTTTACTTCCATATTCCCCTTTGAAATGATGTTCAACCTTCCAATCAGTAGCAATATCGAAAAACTACAAATAGCAATTGTTATGCTAAATTCAAATGCATATGCATGCTTACTCTCATCTGATCAACATCAGAAAAACCAGAACTCACCATAAGGTAAGTGCAAGATGACAAACCAGCAGGCACTGTAGATATTGGTTTGCCTTCTCAACTGGATCATTAATATAGTAAATATTAAATGCTGCCCCTTTGAAGAAATAGTGCTAGTATGTTTAATCTAGTCATGCCATGTTAAAACATGAATCACCACAGTTGCTTCCGTTTCATCAAAAAAAAAAAAACATGAATCACCACAGCATGTCAACTTGTCCATGCATCGGCTACCATTTATGAATTATCGACCATGATGCCGTCTTGAGCAGCATCTACATGGACAGGAAGACCAGTGTGGATGAGAATTAAGGTAAGGAGAGCAGGTGCAAACACTATAAACATCAGAAGTGGCTTTATGCAGAAATTAATGGATCTACAGATTCCATTCAGCCAGCTCAACTGTGTGCAACCAGAAATTTGTTCCTCACATGGGCAATTAAAAAATCATCAAATCTTTTTTCTTTTTGGTAAACAAATGATCAAATCTTTGTAAATATTTTTGGATAGACAGCCAAGTTCTTATGAAGTTATGATCTCTCCCTAGGATATAAGCAATAATAAAACCAGACATCAAAGTCAAGGTCCAATCTGGTCACCAAGTTGTTAAGCTTAAGCAATGGCATATCATGCATACCCGTGACCCAGGCTGGCAAGCTTGAAGCACATTATGTTCATATCAGCGTGCTACAGCTTGAATATTTACACATCAAGAAACAGTAGCACTAGAATATTAAAAAGAAAAGCAGCGGAAACATACTAGAGAGATTTTTTTTCTTTGCTGAGGATGTCGGGGAACTATGATAGTAATCAAATCAGGGTACTTTTGCAACAAATCTTTGTGAACTTCAAGAATGACTGCAACCACAAATCACAGAAACTAGAATTAATTAAACTCCTTGAAAAAGAATATCACATAGTTTGCAACTCTGCAACTGCAAGAGATGGCATCTTAGGTATCACACGTATGGCTACCACTACCTTGTATCACAAACTGTAACCAATTATTTTAAAGAAAGCCAGAGAAATGACTACCAAGGCATTTCCAAACAAGTTTGCATCCATTAGGAAGTATAACTTATAAATGGCACTATTGCAGTAACTGCCAAATGCAATGCACAAGAAGTGAGTTTATGGCACATGACGAACATCCAAAATGGAGCCCTACATTTAAGATCAGATTTTCATGATAGGTTCTTGTATTTTATGGAAATGACATGGACAATAACATGCTTTTGGGGACAAAGTTACAATTAAGGCTTTCAAAATAGCCTTTTTACTAAATAAGGAAGTTTCTACTTTCTACTTTCTACCAATGGTTTTGCAAGGTAGTTCCTATTTTGCACTCCCTTTTATCCTACGTGATCATGGGCACGAGTTCTAGCAAATAAATTTGTAAAATTAGGTAGGTTTAGTTAATCACATAGAATCGCTGTGAGACCCTGGCAAGCAACGTTTTGGACAAAATGTTATATTTAGTGTTTCTCCCAAACAATGCCTTTCTATCAAGGTACAAGTAGTCCTTCAGAATCAACAAGTTGGAGACATGCCCTTCCATTTGCAGTTACCAATCAATCTACATTTATATCAACATAGACAATTTGTACAAACCATAACGTAACCTTATCATAGAAATCTTTTGCATTTTCCACTCAAATAATTGTTTGTTGTGGAACTGGTCACAGCGCCAATAGTTGGGAAGAGAGAGTATCAAGTACCAACCTTCTTCCTCACCATCGTGTATGGATGAAGCCATCCAAACTTGCCTGTTCGAGAGCTGTAGCTGCAAATCTTTTATTTCTGCATTTGTTTTCTCTGAATCATCTGTTTCTCCAGTTGCTGGTTAAAATTAGCAAAGCAATTATTGTAAGTATCACATTTAGTCATCCTATTTCTGCCAAGTTTCTAGATATCCTGTTCATACGAAGCAATTCCTTTTGCAACTAAAAATTGTCAAGGAAAAGAACAAGTCAAAGGCAAAGCAATTCCTTTTGCAACTCTCATGCACAAACAGTTCTCTAAGAAGTGATCACATTTTTATTTTTTTTTGAGGCCACAACGGGCGATCACACATGTTTTAAAAATTAAAATACAAAAAAAGGACTTTCATTTTCATTCCATTTAGTGGTTCTCAAATATTAATTCCTTCTTCTCTGATAAATAAAATTGTCTGTTGTCTCACATCATCCAACATTAATTTTAGGAGCATCTTTTCAAAAAACTTAATTCCGGACTGTGGTTCTTTTTTTTTGCATATAATACTAATATTTAAAGAAAAATAAAAAACAATTTGCGTTCTCCATGTAATGTCAGTGGTAAAATTGTAGGTACTTCAAAAGGCTTCCAATTCCTAAACTTCATTTTAGCACGTTTCAATTGCGGTTGTGACCGTTGTGTGTTGTGTGTAAGTTTGTCAAATCAACTAGTAGTTTTATTAAAGTTGGCCCAACATGTCGATAGACCGAGTCTTTGTTTCCGTTGTCATCTCATCTATATATATACTCGTATACCAAGCCAAGTATGTGTAATACAATATTGTGGTGCACTTTTGCTGTTTCTGTTCTGCATAAGCTCTCTATTGCTATTTCTGTTTGGCGCGCATTCCCTGTTCATGCTGCTCTACTCTCTTTTTTCTGCTTTGCGTGCACAAATCAATCACTATCCTGTGCACTGTTTGCTCATCTGTTCTTTGTTCTGCAAATCTTTTGCTCTCTCCACACCGTTTTGCAAGAATTTTATTGTTTTCTGTTATCTGCTACTCTTGAGAATTCTCCTGTTTGTGGCCTGGTTTTAACAACAGAAAACTCATTGGATTCTGTTACGATCCATGGGCTCCCAGTCAAGAAGTTTTATTCAAGGAAGGGTCGCAAGGATAGCGGGCCAGAAAAGGGCGTGCAACAGTTGCAAACCGTGTGATGGCGATTTAGAAGACCGAGTCGATTCGGTGAGTCGGTTAGGGAGTCGGTCCAACGAGTTAGTCCAGGAGTCGGTCCGGTTAGCGAGTCGACTCGGTGAGTCAAGTTTGTAAGTAGGGTCATATAAATAGTCCTGTGTCATGGTGAGGGATATGTTGAGTTTGGTTTAGGAACAGTGGTGACTTCGGTCTGGGTGAGAGAACTTCTCTCAAGCGATCCGGGAGTAGAGAGAGTCTCTCCCTCCCTCATCGGTGTAATTCCCGTTTGCTTGTTCTTCAATCAATAAAATCACTAGAGGCGACCCCCCTCTTTCAGCACAGCCGATCTTCCATCTTAACAGTGGTATCAGAGCACCCGTAACCATGGCACCGAAAGTAGATCCTCGAGTGGAAGCGCTGGAGTCCTCCGTGACGGATACGGCAGCGAAAATGGAAGGTTTTCGATCGGAAGTTCGATCCGAGATGACAGAGGTCAGATCGGAAATAAGAGGCTTGTCGGCGAAACTGGAGGCGTTCTTCGCACAAGCACGAGATCTGATGCATCCCGCAGCGCCAGATCCAGGAGATCCTGTTCTACCACCCGATAGCGGCGGCAATAGGGCCTCGAGAACACCAGATCTGCTAGATCTGTCAACCCCCAAGTTGGCCCGCGGTTCTTCAGCACCGGATCTTACAGATCGCGGGGGTTCAAGCGTTGCTAGGCCAGATCTACCACCCTACCGTGGCGGTCCAGAAGTACGGAAGATCAAGATGCCCACCTGTGACGGGGAAGACCTCATCGTATGGTTAAATCAAGCTGAGCACTATTTCGCGTTGCACGAGATGTCGGAATCATCGAAGTTACGAGCGGCGCGGATCTGTCTGGTGGGGGCAGCCCAGATCTGGTTACAAGCCGAAGAGCAGGAGCATCCGTTCATCTCATGGGCAGATCTGAAGTTGGAACTGTGCCGACGTTTCAAGGGAGCTCATCCGTTAGAGTTGTGCCAGAAATTCTTCGGCGTCCGTCAGGAGACCACGGTATCGGCGTACCGACAGCGGTTCGAGCTTCTGTCTTTACATCTTGGGGCGACGTTATCAGAGAAGCACAAGATGGCGGTCTTCATCAACGGTCTTCAAGAGCGCATCCGGCTGGAACTGCTCGCCGACTCGCCACAGTCGATGCGGGATACGGTCGACCGAGCCGAGTGGATCGAGACCAAGATTGTTGGGCTTGAAACCTTGGGCCTGCTACCCAAGGGAAGCCCAACCCAGGCCACCACCAAAGTGGGCCTGTCTATTTCTCCCGAGCCCAGATCCAAGGGATGGGTGTCCCATACCCTCGCCAGTCCAACTAGGGAGTTCAGTGGGGCCCAGTACAAAAGCCTCTCCGCGGGTAGCCCATCAGCAGCAAAAGGGACCTCCCTATCTTCCTCTTCTTCCACAAGCCCAACGACTTCTACGGGAGCAACTCCCCTTCCATCTCCACCACGAGTGAAGCGATTAACTGAAGCAGAGGCACAGGTACGGCGTAGCAAAGGGCTCTGCTACCGTTGCGACGACAAATGGTTCGTGGGCCATCGCTGTAAATGGCGCGAACTCAACGTTATGCTGGTCGACGACGACGCCGGTGATAGCGTCGAGGTCAGCGCGGGTGAGGAGAGTGAAGAGCAACTCGACCTGGCTGTCATTGAACTTTCAAACTAGACGGTGGAGGGGTTTCCAGGCCCCCGCACAATCAAGGTACAGGGTTCTCTGGCCGGGACTGATGTCGTTATCCTCATCGATTGCGGGGCGTCCCACAACTTCCTGTCAGAGGAGTTGATACGAAAATTGGGAATTCCAGTCCGTCCTACGTCTTCCTACGGAGTATTGGTGGGAGATGGTCATAACGCACGGCGTTCGGGTATCTGTAAAGGTGTGTCTGTGCAGTTCCAAGGTATATCGGTGGTGGAGGATTTCTTTCCCATGTCAGTTAAGTGCTGCGATGTCATCTTAGGGATGAAGTGGCTTTTTTCGTTGGGGGTAACTACTACTGACTGGCCCAACCTATCTATCACCTTCGCCGCTGAAGGTAGATCCCATACCATACGAGGGGACCCAAATTTGCATCGAGCTTTGGTCTCTTGCAATTCAGTCAAGCGCTCATGGGAAGGTGATGTAGCTTGTTTCCTTATTGAGTTATGTAATGTGGAACCGTTTGGTGTGGCTAACATGTTGCAGGTAGTGGACTCGCGCATCCAACCGTTGCTGGACTCTTTTCAGTCCCTCTTCTCCCTACCTAGCGGGCTACCTCCTACTCTGGGAGTGCGATCATGCTATTACCCTTCGGGAAGGCACCCCGCCCATTCGAGTTCGTCCTTCCGCTATCCTCAGTACGAAAGCGAGAAATTGAAAAGATGGTATCGAGATGCTCACAATGGGAATCATCCAACCGAGCGACACCCTTTCTCTAGCCCCGTGCTCCTGGTGAAGAAAAAAGATGGTAGTTGGCGGTTCTGTGTGGACTATCGAGCCTTAAACAAGGTGACCGTACCCGATCGCTTTCTGATCCCCAACATTGACGAGTTATTGGACGAGTTGCACGGTGCATCCATATTCTCCAAGCTAGACTTGCGCTCCGGTTACCACCAAATCCGAGTTCGCCCTCAGGATGTGCCCAAAACTGCATTTCGCACCCTCGACGGGCATTATGAATTCCTCGTAATGCCTTTCGGTCTCACCAACGCCCCCGCTACTTTCCAGTCGTTAATGAATTCGATCTTCAAGGGTCTGATTCGCAAGTGCGTTCTGGTCTTCTTCGATGACATTTTGATCTATAGCTCCACCATGGATGAACATATAGTCCAACTGCGCCAGGTGTTGTCCATACTTCAGCAGCACTCCTTATTTGTTAATCTTAAGAAATGTTGCTTCGCGACTTCTCAGCTCGAGTACTTGGGCCATATCATATCCGGGGACGGCGTGATGGCTGATCCAGGGAAAGTTCGGGCAATGGTCGACTGGCCTCTCCCAGCTTCACCAAAAGAACTGAGGGGTTTCTTAGGGTTGACAGGTTACTATAGACGTTTTGTTCGCAACTACGGGAAGATCGCAACTCCGTTGACACAGCTATTGCGTAAAGATGCTTTCGCTTGGTCGGATGCAGCTACCTTGGCGGTTCAGCAACTCAAGCAAGCCATGGTGGAAGTCCCGGTGCTGGCACTGCCGGACTTCAAGGCCCCTTTTATTCTGGAAACAGATGCATCAGGATTCGGAGTGGGTGCGGTGTTGTCTCAACATGACCGACCGGTCGCTTTCTTCAGTCAAGCGTTGTCGGCTCGAGCTCGATGTCATTCTGCTTATGAACGCGAATTAATGGCCATTGTTCTCGCGGTACAGAAATGGCGCCACTACTTACTAGGTCGACACTTCATAGTGCGAAGTGACCAGCGGAGCCTCAAATTCCTGATGGAGCAGCGGGTGGTCGCTCCCGAATACCAACGCTGGCTGTTCAAGCTTATGGGATATCAGTTCGAAATTCGGTATAAGCCGGGAGTAGCTAACGGCGCCGCGGATGCCTTATCCAGATACCCTCTTCACGCTGAGCTGAATGTTGTTTCCCTGCTGGCCTCTCTCGATGATTCTACGATCCACGAAGAGGTATGGGCTGATCCCTTCCTTCACCCACTCCTTCAGAAGTTGTTGCAGGGCGAGGAGGTACCGCCAGGGTGGTCCCTGTTTCAAGGCCAGCTTCGTTTCAACGATCGTTTGGTGTTATCGGCATCATCTGCTTTGAAACCTCGAATTCTCGCAGAGTTCCACTCCAGCCCAACTGGGGGTCATGGTGATTTTCTCAAAACCTACAAGCGCATAGCCGGCGAGCTGTATTGGGTGGGGTTACACAAGGATGTGAAGCAGTTTGTGGCGACATGTGACGTCTGCCAGCGCAACAAGTACGAGACCTTATCACCAGGTGGGCTTCTCCAACCCTCCCCATTCCCTCAGCGATTTGGGAGCATATCTCCATGGATTTCATTGAAGGACTGCCCTCCTCAGCGGGGTGGAATTCGATCTTCGTCGTGGTGGACCGTTTCAGCAAATACGGTCATTTCTTACCCCTGAAACACCCGTTCACAGCCAAGATAGTAGCGGAGGAGTTTTTAAAGGGAGTGGTGAGGTTGCACGGCTTCCCCCTAAGCATCGTGTCGGACAGGGACAAGGTATTTCTTAGCAAATTCTGGTGCGAACTTTTCCGCTTACAGGGGACTCAGCTCAACCGTAGTTCATCATACCATCCCCAGTCGGACGGCCAAAGCGAAGTTGTGAACCGCTGTTTGGAAACGTATTTACGTTGTTTCATTAATCAGCGACCTAAGGAGTGGTCGAAGTGGCTGCCGTGGGCAGAGTACTGGTACAACACATCATTTCATTCTTCCTTACAATGCTCCCCATTCAAGGTAGTGTATGGCCGAGAACCTCCCCGTTCTTTGCGTTATGGTACCGCGCCTCCACCTCCACAAAGAGATTTGGACGCCATGCTCGCAGCTCGAGATTCTCGCTCGCCGGCCGAGTTGCGCGATCACCGGTGTGTTGGCGCGAACAGATGAAACAAAGCAAGCGGATCGGGCGGCGGGAACCGACTCTACAGGTGGGAGGCGGGTTTATGTGAAGTTGAGACCATACGCGCGACGATCGGTGGCCGACGTTCCAACTCTAAACTCACCCCAAGTTCTACGGGCCTTTTGAAGTTCTTGCCGGGTAGGTCCAGTCGCCTACAAACTCCGGCTCCCCCTCTTCATCCATTCACCCGTGCTCCATGTGTCTCAATGCGGCGACGGGTCTTGGGAGATCATGCGGCGTCCTCCACATTGCCGTCCTTTTCACCGGAGTCACTGTCGCTGCCCACCGAACCGGAAAATGTGTTGGCATATGCCTCGTCGGTAGCAGGACCGACTGTGTTGATCAAATGGGTGGGCATTCCTGAAGCAGAGGCGACATGGGAGTTGGTGAAACACGTGAAGAAGTCTTTTCCGGCCTTCCACCTTGAGGACAAGGTGGTTCTCCAGGAGGGAAGTACTGTTACGATCCATGGGCTCCCGATCGAAGTTTTATTCAAGGAAGGGTCGCAAGGATAGCGGGCGAGAAAAGGGCGTGCAACGATTGCAAACCGTGTGATGGCGATTCGTAAGACCGAGTCGATTCGGTGAGTCGGTTAGGGGAGTCGGTCCAACGAGTTAGTCCAGAGTCGGTCCGGTTAGCGAGTCGACTCGGTGAGTCAAGTTTGTAAGTAGGGTCATATAAATAGTCCTGTGTCATGGTGAGGGATATGTTGAGTTTGGTTTAGGAACAGTGGTGACTTCGGTCTGGGTGAGAGAACTTCTCTCAAGCGATCCGGGAGTAGAGAGAGTCTCTCCCTCCCTCATCGGTGTAATTCCCGTTTGCTTGTTCTTCAATCAATAAAATCACTAGAGGCGACCCCCCTCTTTCAACACAGCCGATCTTCCATCTTAACAGATTCATCTAGGGGGACATGTCACAACTGGTTAATTATCTTAGAGATTGTTGGAGAATGGAACAAAGAAACAAAGATGCATGAGGTGCGTATTCAGTTCTCAAGCATAATTCGTCAATCATGACGCATCCCCAGGACCCAACAAGCCTTTTTCTTCTTAAAACAAGAGTAAGAATGACAGCAAAACAAAGAACCGGAGAATTCCCAACAATAACAGATAACAAATAATAGAAGCTTGCAGAATAAAGAACAAAAAACAGAAAGTGTGCAGAATAGATGGGTGCACAAAAGAGATCGTAGATTAGAAACAGAACAAAAACTGTGTTCAATGCAGAACAAATAACATTTGGGTAAACATTTCCTCTTCTCGCCAAAACGTGTGCCACCCACATTAAAAGGTCAACACAAAAATAAAAATCTGAAATAAGGAACTCAAGGGTTGGGACACTAAATACCCAAAATTTTACCACAATGTCAACTTCAGCCCACTTTGATGAAATTTTGTTCATTTCAATTTTCAACTTGTGATTTGTAATCTGATGTTTACAGTAGCAAGACAATTATTTTCATAGTATGCTACAAAACGAACACAGCAGGCCACCTAATCCATATAAAGAGTTTCAAGCACCAAATAAATGAATACCGTATTTCAAGTCACCAACAAAATTGATAACAAATGGCGGCGCATGAAGAAGCTGAAAATTGATAGCCTGCAGAGTGCTCTGCCATTGGAGATCATGATTAGTGAAAAGCTACACATTGTTAATGACTACCAACAAAAAGGAATTTATGCACATACCAATGGGATAATCAAAGAAAACTTTGACAGCATCAACACGAGCAAAGATTGCGCAATGGTTCCTGACCAACGACTGAACGATTTCTTAGAAACCCGAGCATTTAGGAGAGCCACAATAATCTGAAGAAAACTTGAGAAGGTGAAATTACAGGAGATCAGTAACATGAAACAAATACTAAATTAACAAGGCATACTTAAAGCGCATGTATTCACCATAAGCTTTGCACAAAGAATCAATCAGTTGGTAGCATTAGAAAATTAGTTGGATTGTAAAATATGCATTTTAGTAGTATTAATCAAGGATTGTAAGCTACCAGGCGATTTCCCTTGCCTAAGCAGTCAAAAATATTTATTTATAGGCCCCTGAAATGTTATTTATTTATTATTTATAGGTCCTTGGGTAACAATAATTTTCTATTAGTTACTATAATCCATATTCAATATATGCTTCAGGATACTATTAAGCCTTTTAAGTCGTTATGTAACATTAATCATGCTAAGATTTTGTTGCAGGGTAGGTATTCATATTACCAGAGTTAATTGCAATTAATCCCTTCAATTTTCTAAAAAGGCAAAACATGTTTTTTGGTCCTTGGACTTTGAGTCTTTTATGCTTTTGGTCCTTGAACTTTCATTAGTATACATTTGGTCCCTAAACTTTCATTGTTGTACATTTGGTTCCTGAACTTTTGAGTTTGATGCTTTTGGTCCCTGAACTTTGAGTTTTTTATGTTTTTGAAGGAAATTAATTTTTATTTCAGCTTTTCTTTGTCAATGTAAGTTGTTCAGTTTAGTAATATAAACCACTTTACTCTTCTTGACTAATCACGTGGCACTTTTGTTACCCACGTCGGCAGAATTTAACA
This sequence comes from Stephania japonica, assembly GCA_039657345.1. NCBI lineage: Eukaryota > Viridiplantae > Streptophyta > Magnoliopsida > Ranunculales > Menispermaceae > Stephania > Stephania japonica. The sequence continues at coordinate 41,066,387 of CM077560.1, read as the reverse complement.
CTTTAAATGGTAGAAGGCCTAAATGTAGATCTTTGTGAAAGTTCAAGGATCAAATGTGTAATAATAAAAGTTCAGGGACCAGAAGCATAAAAGACACAAAGTTCAGGGACTAAATGATGGGTTTTGCCTTCTAAAAACTACTTAGAACTTTAGAAGGACGCTAGCACTAAATCGAGTGGAAGAGTGATCCATGTAGCCGACCTCAATTAATTTGGGTCTGAGGCTATGTTTATGTTGTTGTACTTAGAAGGACACTGCCTGCCTAGGTGGTTTTGTCCCAAATTAACTAGGCGATTTTCGCAAATTTGCAATCACTGGTATTTTAGCTTTCACAAAAACAAACATCATCGTTGCGCAAAAATCACTCACGCCTTTCTTCGAAGCTCCCAAGATAAGATTGGGCCACAATTCACTCTCCATAAGAATCACAGCATTCGGCCTCCAATAACCAAGGAAAGAATCCATCGCCGCCGGAGTATCAAGCGGCGCAAACTGCAATCACAAAAGAAATTAGGTCAAAATGATCAAATAAGGTCCAAAATAAAGAAACTTTGAAACAAAATCACACAACAATTCACCTGATACAAGACAGAATTCGGGAGCCTGTCCTTGATCACATCACTACAAAAGCCAACAACAAAGCACATCAATCACAAGAGAATTAGGTCAAAAAAAGCGGATTATGGTGTAATTTGAGCATACAACGCAGAGTTGGTGGCGGTGGTCATCAAGACATTGAGGTCGGGCCTTTGCACAGTACAGTGGTTGATGAGTGGAATGGCAGCCATTCCTTCGCCTAGAGAGACGGCGTGGAAGTAAAGGAGGGGGCCTGGAGGGCGAGGGAGAGAAGGGCGGGCGAGGCGTTCGGGCCATCGAAGAGGGTGTTCGAGGCCTTTGAGCCTCCGCCATTGGAGGTGGAGGTACAGAAATGGGGAGAGACTGTAGGTCACTGCTCTGTACGCCATGTATGCCCATTTTCCCTTCTCTACTCTCTCCATGCCTCTCTCTCTCTGGGGCAAGTTTTGAGAGTGGACGAAACTATTTGGAACTGCGCTCAGCTCGATGTTGTCCAAAACCTTGGTCGAGACATCTATTTTAGATTCGGTGACGTATAACTGAAACTTATCCTTTAGGCACGATGTTGTCCAACCGAACCTCTTTGGTGAAAAATTTAGTGGGTTATGACCGACTCTCTAATTAAAGGTTTAATAGGCTTTGACCGACTCTCAAACTAGAGGTTTGATGGGCTCTTACCGACTCTCTAACAAAGAGATTTGGACCTACAAGACTAAGCCACTCGATGATGTCCTACAAATCACAAGAAAATAGTGTGTGGAGAGATGATGGCGGGATGCACAAAATGAAAGGAAATGGTGATGGGGTGCACTAATCGCAATGAGGGGTATAAATGTCATTTTATAGTAGAATTGACTTTTTTAAATTCGACTTTTTTACTGAGGTGTCATAAGTAAACGTTAGAATGCGGATAGCTGGGCTCAAAATGTTATAGAAGTTCTTATAGAGTGTAGGGTTTAGGGTACCATGAGTAAAAGCCTTAAAATTCAAGAACCACACCAACAATCAGTTGGTACAGGCAGTCAGAGACTTGGTACTCCTTAAGCAAGATTTCAAGACTTATGCTTGATACTCCTTAAGCAAGATTTTAGATTAGTGTTCGGGAATGAATTAATCGATCAACATGATTGATGATTGATGTGGCATGTGCTTCTTAAGCAAGGTTCTGATTTTTAGTCTCGTAGATGGAGTAAATTAGTGCTTAGGTATGGATTAATTAACGTGAATCATGATTGGTGCAGGATGCCACACACGAGAAACCAAAAAAGATGAGATGTCAACAAAATTAACTAATTTCGAAACAACAATTACCCCAAAAAAAACGAGATCTCAACAATAACACAAATTTTTTTGTCAACAAAACACAAGAAACTATTTCAAAACAAAAATAAAAAATACACATGCACAATAAAACACACATGAAATTCCTCCCTACATGTTGCCAACCAAGCAATTGTTCAATTGCTGAGATGTATAACTGTCTACGTTCAGAATTTGGTGATACTAATAAATTGAATCAACAAAGTTTTTGGAATAACTTAACGTTAAGTGATCTATTCTTCAGCTTTAGTCTCAACAGACAATTGCAACAGAGAGAGATTGTTAAACCTTCAACCAGAGCATTAGTTGACTCCATTTGATGGATGCAGATCTTGTTTCCGGATATTACAGATCAAAATTTCTGCTCAATTGGACAGCCTGAATTGAATTCCAGTTAATGTATCAGATAGCAATACTATAAAGTACAAATTCTATTAATTTTTTTTTTGGGTTACATAAACTCTATTAACTTAAACGACTTAACATAATAACATGTTTTCCTCAACAAAAAAAGACACATTTTCTGCCCATAACGAGCCTAAAATTATCACTGGCGCCGCAGAATTCACAAATACAATGGATATCAGCTCCATCCCTCACAATGACTACAGAAAATCTATGCTGCGTGAACCAAATGAAAATACAATCAACTATCGATCACAATATTCACAACCAGACATTAGCTAGCCAAGATCGAGGTCTCTGGAATGAAGATGGATCATAGACACTTCGGAACGTCTTAGGATTGCTATTTAATGCGACTCCCAATCTTTCAATTTTTTGCTTCCTTTGGGTTTTGCTATTGGTGCATTAATTCCTGCCATCTTTGCGTTATATTTTGCTCGAAGAGGATCATTATAAGTCCACCTGCATCAAAATGAACAAATACTTGGATAAAATTCAAGCAGCATAAACAAAGAATATCAATTAACCAAAACAAACAGAAATAGGAGCAGACTTCAAACATTAGATCAAGATGCTCAACCCAACTGAGACAGCCCCTTCTCATTTAAATTTGGATCACGCAAACAAGAAGTGTACAAGACCAAGGTTTCTAAATCATTGTCATTTAGGGGCAGAATGCATAGATGGCTTGTTCCATAGAGTGATATCAGTTATCAGAAACTACCAGCAAGCAACTCGCATATTGCACAACACTTACTACTTGCTACAAGTATGCTAGACGTGCATGATAGCATATCTATCATAAAATTAGGACTTTTGGTTGGCAAGTAGTTGTCTATCTTGGTATATCAAATCATGACATTTCTAAATGCCAGCCATAAGTTCAAATCTTAATCCTAGAATCCAAATACCACCCTACACTTAAGATCTCTACACAAAATCCTAAACTGGGGTTTTGGGAGATGTCAGCTACCAACATGCGTGTGCAATATATATGCCACAAGACAATAAGCGTTTAACTAAATTTTTAAGAAAACTAATGAGAACACTGAGCGCAAACAACTTGGGAGGATAATCTACGATCATTAGTGCATGAAGAAAACATACTACGATCATTAATGCAAAACTAATACTGAAAATGCCAACAGCCAATAACGATTACAATATAAATGAATAAATCGGCAGTTAACTCTTTTCCAGTAAGGAACAATATTTAAACATAATATCATATAATATTAGAGCTAGAAAATTGAGAATAATAACCAAACAAACAATAGATGATATCCAAACAGAAGACCGAACCAATAACTTAATATGGTAACTAAAGCAATAGTTCAACACCATTACACTACACCCAGAAAAGCCAAATCCAACAACTCTTTACAATCTTTAAGTAGCCTTTCAGATAGAAAAGAATAAAAAGTGGTAAGAAAATCTAGGAACAATTACCAAAGACAGACCATCTTTCTCTCATTAAGAAGTAATTCCAAGAGACAAACTAAAAGTAATTCCAAGAGAATGAAAAATTGTAGAAATAAAATGTGGGAGTATCAGTAACATTGACTTCCAATTTAGAAAATTAAGGTTCGGGAGAAGTTTTGTAAGAACAAGAATGTGAATATATTGAACTGTTTGTTCAATGAGCATCTTGGTTATAATGCCTTTGAGAGAGACTTCTACACACACCAGGTTTGGAGTCTCGTGTGCCTACTATTTTACGGTTTTCACCCTCAAAACATCAACAAAAATTTTGGTTCTACATTGAGTCTCACCTAAATCATCCCATTATCCTCCTAAAAAAAGTTTCGTTTTAAAATCCGAAAACGGCCTAGAAATGTCCCCACTAGAAAGCTCGACTCAATAAAAACTGAAGAAATTTGACGATGTAGGGGTAGAGAATGAAGCTAATTTGGGACACATTGATTAGGAGGGAAGGGATTTCAAGGATTTTGAACGCTTCCCATCAATTGCACTAAATTGAGCACAATGGAAGAGTTTCAAAATCGAAATTGGACAGGAGGGGTATTCATATATTCATATAGCAAGCCAATAGATCAAAAAAAATTTAAAAGGAAACAAAATAAATTTTAGGTACAATAATAAGAGTCCATATAGTAACAAATAATCAAAAAAAAATTTCCCCAAACCCCTCCAGTACATACAAAGACAAACTCTCCACACGAAGAATTTTGCAACAAGTTGCACAATTCTATTAACTATTCCAATATGTTATTACCATTGTAACCTATACAGTCTCATATCCCTCATCCTATCTACAAAGAAACCACATTCCTTTCGTACCTAACTGGTCACAAAAAAGGCAAATTTAGGGACCAGTGTAAATAAATTTATAGCTGTCGAAATCAAGTTCTATGATGAGATAGACATAGGGTGCATACACCTTCAGCTCAAGCTTAAAGCAAACTATACGTCTTAAGGCTTAGGCCTTAGGGAAGTTTTTACATGACTTAAAGCCTCCATGCAGTCTTAGCTGACTACCAGTTGTCATTTTCACAGAAAAATCATTTTCATCTTTAATCACATTCCAAATATCATTACAGCTATACTTTTGAACCAGCTACAAGCCTAAAACCAAGTTCTTCAAATTTTCATTTAATTGATTATCTATTGTTAAATGTCCAGAACTAAGGTTCCTCTCCTGCTTCCAGAAGATGAGGTTTACTTTTAATTTGCCTTTCTTTACACGATCATGGCCACAACACCTAGCAGGGTAGACTATTCACTCATTTCAATGCCAAGTTGACAACCATTTGCCTTCTCCATAAGTTATAAGTCCATTACAATTAGTGGGTTTTTAAATACAATTTTTTTTGTCAAAAACTAATCTGATCTAAAGACCTCATGGGGCAATTCTAATGATACTTAAGAATATCAGAATTGATATGATTTTCATTCACTAGTTAAGGTTTAGGCTGGTCTCATTTCCACAACTAAAAACTTCACATGTGAGATCTTCTGACTTTACTAGCTAATGACATTTTATCACGTTCATAATATTTAGTAATAAAGCCATAAATAGCTAGTCGTGAAACAGTGTTTCGAACATGCAAAACTTTTTCATCAGCAGTAGGATCATATGCATGATAAATTAAAACTACCAAAAGAATGCAAGTGTGTAGACATAAATAGCCAATAATTATATAGGTCACAAACACTTACGGATCGTTCCAGTCAGTTGTATCCTCGTTGACAAGATGGGTCCATTTCGTCCTACCACTGCGTCCAAAGTGTTTAACTTGCATGACCTTCGGCAATATAGTCTTGTCCATCTTATCCTCTCCAGTTGCAGCAGAGAAATCACGAGTATAGATAGTGTCTGCACCAGCTGTTCCAGAATGATCATCGGCATCCGACTGGAAGAAAGCACCCTTGTGAAAATATTTCTGCATGAACCTCCATTTCTGCTTTGGTGCAGAACCCGGTTTCGGGTTCTTCCTCTCCCACTCCCTCCTTTCCTCCTCGGTCATATTCCTAACCTTTTCTATCTCCTCCTTTTCCTTCAACACCGCATCCCGATCATCTCTATCCCTCTTAATCCTAGCAATCTCCCTAGCCTTCCACGCTTCATACTCCTCCGCCTCATTAATCTCATCGTCAGTATCGACATCCGCAGCATTAGCCTCCACCTCCAAATTCTTCTGAATCTCCTCATCTTTCCTAATCTCCGACACAACAATCTGCTTCGTCTCCACCTTCCTCTCTTCCCTCCTCCTCTTCATCGCATCCTCCAACGCCCGTTCCTCCTCCTCAAGCCGCTCCCTCTCCACCACCGTATCACGCTCCGCCTTTGGCACAAACACCGGCTTAACCATAGCAATCCCCATCATCTCCTCCTCCGAATCCGTCTCGTACTCCGACTCCTCCTCCTCTTCCTCCTCCTCCTCCTCCACCTCTTCCTCCTCCTGCACCGCCGCCCCGGCCGACTCCTCCTGTTGCCGAAGCAACTTCTCCCTAATCCTCCTCCTCCTCTCCTCCAACGCATCCTCGTCCTCCTCCTCAAAATCCAACCTTTCCTGCCTCCTATTCTCCTCCTCAATCGTCGACACGATCTCCGCCTGCCTAATCCGCCTATGATCAGCCCTAATCTCATCCCTATTATCAAACCTACTCTCCGCCAACCGCCGCAGCCTCGGATCGTCTCTCTCGACGACTTCCGGGTCGTCTCTTGAAGGAAAAGCTTTCTCCAAGGCCAAAACATCTCGATCAGTCCTTATGTCCCCCTCTTCGTCGGCATCGTCCGCCCATTCAGGGGCTTTGCCAGGCCAGTATCGCTTCACCTTCGTTTGCCCTATCTTCCCTCTCAGTTTGTCTCTGATTGCGATCACGGTGTCGCTCACTCCCGCCGTGACCGACATTTTGGTGGGAAATTCGAAACCCTAATCAACGAATTGAAACGAATTCGAAGAGGAAGATAGCAAGAATCTCACCTGTTCGACGTTGTTGAATCTCTCGTTTGAGAAATCCGAAACCCTAACGAGGGTAGGATGAATCGAATTTGGGCGAAATTCGGAGGGTTTTGTGAATGAGGAAACAAAATCAGACTCCCGTCGTTGTATGTACTGAAGGAAAATCCGAATACTGGTCTCTACAAGTTGGGGGTAAATTCCAAGCCAGGTCGCTTTAATAGAAATTTAACTTTTTACTTTATTTGATAAAAAAAATAATTTAAGTTTGTAACAAAAAATTCATAAAACTCATTTGGGAGGGTTGTACCCTGTGTAGGGCTGAACAATGTGAGCATAGATTAGTCGGTGCGACTAATATATAACCCCCCTTATATATATAATTTTTTTTATATTTAAGTGAAAGTTGAACTCACAACCTCTTCAAACTTTAGATTTTGACAAGTGATGCTTCTATAATCTCACCAGAGAGTTTTGGCCTCCGAAAATACTTAGGCTAACCCACCCCTTAAAGTAATGCCTAGATTGCCTTTGATCTAGCCCAAAAGAGCTTGAAATCCTAACCCAACCTTTGATTTAGAGAAGAAAATATAGTTGTTTAAAAGAATATAAAATGGATTTGTAATTCCTACCAAAAAAAAAAAAAAAAAAAAAGACTTGTAATTTAATCTCCTTGGATTGCATATTTTGCCTAGGAGTTGATGTTCTTGTTTGTAGTGTTAAAATAGTTGAAGGAACAAATCCAGCTCAAACCCGATGTAAGACAGTCAAGTTCGGATATTTAGTGGTTTAGACACAAAAAAATAATAATAATAATAATAATAAATAATAATAATAATAATATCACACAATTGAAAGAGATTGTTGTATCTTGGGAGGGTCAATAACCGTAAGCACCTATGACGGGCAAATTTGTGTAATTGTGTCATGGACATTAAACTCATCTCTAAACTTCATACTCTCTACTCTGTTTCCTATATCTCCAGTGTACAGTTTTGCCCATCTAGGATTAGGGTTGGGAGCTTGTTGCGCACTGAGTTTTATGGGTCATATGAGCAGCATTTCATTCACCCCAAACTGAAGGGCAGATAAGTGAGATTATGAAGGAAGCCAAGGTGACGAGGGAATCATAAGATGAAAATTACTGAAAATTTTGAACATCACACACTGAACACGCCGTTAACGTTTATGTTCCAAGCGTTTTCAGAACAAATAACTCTTACCAGTTCACCAATTACAGTCAGTTGCGCTGCATCAATCTCTTTGGGTTCAGTCTGGTGTCCACAGTTTGAGCTTGTACCCAAACTAAATACAATTTTCTTCAACACCCAGGAAAGAATACAGACGTAAACTTACACCAAAGACTGAACATCACATATTTACCATGTTGAAATTGTTACTGCATGGATGAAGACAGTGATCCAATCACATGGTTGATCAAAATCAACTCCACCTTTTAATTTCGTTCAAACAATGGCGCCATTAAATAGCTGTCATCAATGTAGTCGTAGCCCGGTCCCCTAATAGCTGAAGACCCGTCTGAATTTGCAATTTTGACAGGCTGCTCACTCACATCTTCGACTAAAATGGAGTGCAGACATTTAATAGAGTTTTTGAGACTAATTCATGAACTTAAATTTAATCACGACCTGTGAAAAATAGAAAAAACGTGTCAATTACATTTCTGATTCCTATTGGTGCTGGTCTATCATAAGCCTAAACAATTCAAGTCAAGAGATCATGAGGAATCATGAGTACCATGCAAGCTATGCTTGCACAGATGCAGAAAAACATGTGAGATTGTAAAATTTGATAGGACAAAAACTTGCTCACCGTGGAATCAATTCAAAAGCTACAATATCCTCCTTGCTTTGAGATAATAATACATCAAGAAGAATGCCACAACGGCCCCAACAATTATCCCAGCTGTTGTCAGCCAGAAGGCAATCTGCACAAGATGATGATAGCCAAGCAAAAATTCGAAATTGAGGTAGACAGTTGAAAAAACTCCACCGAACGTCTTAGTAAAAGAATGCATTCAACACTAGAGACCATTGCATATTGAAACTTGAAAAAATATAACGTACCACATGCTCTTCAAGATAGGACTTTAAGTTCATCCCGAATATACCTGTAAACAGGAAAAAACAAAGCCGTGTTGGGACACATGTGACCTTTGCCAGTATAGTATAATGCAGCATGGTACATAAGATTAATTACAACAACAACAAAGCCTCAATCCCAAATTAGTTGGGGTCAGCTACATGAATCAAACTCTTCCATAGCGCTCGATTTAGTGCAAAGGTTATATGTTTAAATAAAAAATAAATTTTATGTTGATGGAGATGGAGATAATTAATATCAGAATTTGAGGTTTCTTTAATGAGACAGTTGCAATAGGTTTTCCTCATAAACTTGATGTGGATGGAGATACTTAATATCAGCAACTGATTCAAAATTCATACATATACGCTGAACATCCAATTTGCAAAACTTAACCACTCCATCATTTCAATATTCATACACATACGCTTAATCCAAATGACTTGGGGTAGACTACATGGATCAAACTCTTCCATTGCACTCGATTTAGTGCAAAGGTTATATGTTTAAATAAAAATAAATAATGCATATGATGATTAATACCTGCTACAAGAGCACCTACAGCCACACAAAACGTCCCTACTTGCAGAAGCAGTTCCACCCTGCTCACCTCAAGCCTCCTTGAACTGAAAACCGTTTTCATAACACAAAGGAGATGCATTATTCACATAATGGGCAAACTCCTACAAATGGAATGTATCCATAATGTCTTTAACAATTTGTTATATTTTGTATATTGAAGTTCTTCGAAAAGGCCACCCAATTACATTACATTAAACAAATCCCTAAATGTATTTTTTTCAAATACACCAATAAACTTAAAACATTCAGGAGAAGACGTAATTGACCAAAAAAAGGAAAATGAAGACATGATCCAAACCTTAGATTCACAGCTATAGAATCCTCCATTTCCTTGGCAGAATCAAGAAGTCTTTCTGCATGACCATGACAAGATTCACATCTGCAAAACAATAAAGGCAGCTCAAGTTCAATAACCCTAGATATAGAAATGGTTACAATACATAATGGTTCAAAACAATGCCCTACTTTGGTTTCTAGTAGGCCAAATTGGTTGAAATATCCAAACCTTTTACAACTTCTGTTATTATATCATAACCTTTTTGAATTTGTTATTATATCCTAACCTTTCTAAATTGTTTGATTTGTATCCTCAGTCAATTTTCAACTCTAAATTTGATGAGGTGGCACCTAAGTAATGAGATTAAATAATAAATTTAGTAATTGTTTTAGTAATTATAGGTGATTAGGTGGCTTATTAAAGTGATTATTAAGTGACACCTCATCAAATTTGGAGATAAAAAGTGACTTAGGATATAAATCTATCAATCTAGAAAGGTTAGGATATAATAACGAATTCAAAGAGGGTGGGATATTTCTTCAAAAAAAAGGGGGTAGGATATGATAACAAAAGTTGTAAAAGGTTCGAATATTTTAACCAATTAAGCCTTTCTAGAATGATTGATGTAATGGTCAAAAAGTTACTTTAAAGGGAGAAAAATGATCACATTGAGAGTTGCATTAAGGTAAAAGAAAGACACTCTACGGCACTCCAACATATCAAGATCTTGGAGGAAGTAGAAACTCTTTGAGGAGAAGCTAGGTGAAAGACTTTGCTTTTGTTCTTGGTCAAACAAAACAAGTTACGTAAATTTGATAAAATTCTATGGTATCCAATGAGATCCAAGTTTCTCCATGTTGTATCAACAGATATAGTAATTTAAGGTAAATCTAGAGCTCTCAAAGTTTTAAATAGAGAGATTGACTCTGGAAACTTGTAGGATTAATTTACAAAGTGAAGTGTACCAACATTCAAGAACTGTCCCAAGTATCATTGACTTCTGAAAATTTAAACAATCAACGATCATCTTTGCAATCTTACAAACTTAAAGTTGCAATAGTAGTAGTTTTTTTATATCTTCAATAATCATCAAAAACTGGTTAATACTCTTATTCTGATCACTTGGTAGCTAAATTAAAATAATATCCGGTTATTAGTATAAGAGAATATTAAATATTTACATCATGACGACATAAATTTACTCCTTATTCATTCCACAGAAAATAAAAAATAAAATAAACAATTCTGCTTATGTACAACTGCTTTTGTACCTATAAAATATAATTTATTTCCACGCAAAACCTAGAAGAAAAGAAAAGATGCAAAGCAAAAGTTAACGGGACGGGGACCAAGAAAAGACCTTTGAAGATAGTTTTCGAGGAGCATTTCGATCTCTTCTTCCTCCTCTGCCAATATACATATCAAATGTCAACAATGTCCAAGTTTCATCAATGCAAAAAGCAATTGCAATGGAAGTATGACAGAAGTGAGAAAACACAGGGAAAAGACGTCGAAAAATCAAAGTCGGCGTTTGATAGGAACCCTCTTGATATCAATGAGAATCATGATCAAAATAATACAATACAAAAAATACCTTCAGCAATTTCCTTCTCTGACGGAATGGAGCATTCCATATCAATATTCCCCTTCCTAATTGTGCAGTTTCTTCCCATTATACATATACGTCGTATTTCTTCAGGATCTTCTAAAAGATCAAGTAGCATTTGTCTAAGAGCACCTGCCCGTGAACCCAACTCAACCTTATGCAAAGAGAAAATATCAAGATATTACTCCAAACACCAAAATATCAAATATCAAGATTACTCGAATAATAAAAAATAAAAAATAAAAAACAAGAAGATGCTCCGGATGTCGTACCAGAGTTTGTTTACTTAGGCGAAGTTCCTCCAAAACATCTGCTGTTAGTCTGTTTGGCAAAACTTCAAGTAATGCTACAACCTAAGAAAAAGAAAGTGCCTCAGTAACGACCCAGAAATTTAATGAAATAATGCATCCAATAAAAGTTCCAATTCAATAGAAATTAAGAATTGCATTCGTGCACATACAAAGTGCTTGTACAAACAGAACAAAGGCCACAAATAAATGGATTGAATAAAATTATTATCTTCAACCAAATGCCATGTTATCCTGCCTCTCCATTATTACTAGATGGGTTTGCATTGACAAATAACATGGACTTGGAGACAGCATATGTCTTTGCATTTCAGAATTGCAACATCATTAGTAGCACTTCCAAGAAATAAAGAAGATGAGAAAGTCTGCATTAAGAAAAGGGAAAGAAAATGAAAATAGAGAGGAATACGAAGGGAAGGAATGAACAAATTCTGAAGAAAAATTTAACGATTTAAAAAAAAAAGAAAATAAAGTGAAAGAAACGAAAAAAAAAAAAGAAGAGAAAACATATGCTTGAAAAACAAATATATCGAGAAACAAAGTTTCTACCAAAAAAATTTCAGAAAACTTCTGCTTAGAATCAATTAAATTTTACAGAATCTTAAACAACAAATAACTCAACCAAGAGGTATCCTATACCAGTATGGCATGAAATCTAACACGCAGTTTCAACAAACACAAGAAGGAAAGAAAATAGAGGAGATTACGATAAAGAAAAAAAACAAAGTGACAAAAATAAGAGGAAGTTCATGCTAGAAGAATGATAATGCAAGAACAGAGTTTCAATCCAAAATCTTAGTCTTTTACACTGGTTAATATCAATTTAATCTTACTGAAACAGAAAATGAAGAGCTTTAACTGACAGCAACCATGATCAGAGTAGAAAAAAGGAACAAGTTCAGCCATTCACTGGCCAAAATTATAACCAAAAAGCCAAATAATTTGACAAACAATAAAATTTTTTGACATTTTGGTCAATTGGCTTACATCTAAGGGAACATCTATGTAAACCTCCATAAGAATCCAAGAAAATTGAAACTATCTTAGCTTTACAATTATTATTGCAATTACGAAATAACCTGCATAAGTGCAACCTTGAATCAATTAAAACTTGTAAAACAAAATTGTACTCACTATTTCTCATACTCACACGAGGTTCAACAGCCATTAGTTTTCGCTCCAAGCGTTGTATTCGTGATAGAAGTGCAGCTTCTACAACCTGCATGACAGTTTGGTTTCACCACTGAATAAAAACAGTACAGTTTGTAATCTGCAAACATGTACACAGAACTTCAGAAAAAAAATATATATATTTAAGCAGTTTTTCTGATATTGATGCCACAAATTTCATGTTGAAATGAAAAGAAAGAAGAAATAATGTTGAGGAAGTGAAGAAAGAGGTCTTATATGATGACGCTATTGCATTATAACATTGTCCAAGACATCTAAAATTGAGAGAGACTCTTTTTTGGTAGGCAGAGATACTCTCATTTTACCATTAAGGTCTTCTCTTGGAGCAAAGTTGATGAGAACATCACATCTAAGTAACCAAAAAACAGTTCATTATGCCTCATTGGAATTGAATTGTGGTAAAGTTACTGAGATGTGATTTATGACCAAGAGGCCATAGGATCGTGTCTTGCCACCCAACGCCAAATACGCTGTTTTCTCTTAAGTCATGTGGTTGGGGCACCCGAATGAATCTTGTGGGAATACTTGAGCCTAAGTAAGGAAGGGTCGGAAAAAAAGGTTCGCGCACCCACGATTATCAAAATAAATAAATAAATTAATCTCATAGTTGTGCTAAGAACCTACCTTTCCTAAGAAATAACCTATACAGTGTTATTGTATTTTTTTATTACTCCATTTTTTGAGAAACTGTGAAATTCAAACAATCTTCAATATAGTGGTTAGACGTTTCAAAAGAAACACATGCAAATAAAAAAATACAATAACACTGCATTAGTGTGTTCGATTTATATGATAAGAGAAATATTAGTTCTCACAACTCCACATAAAATTGTCAATTAAGTAGATTATAACTTCAAATTAAATGTATTGTACAAAACGACTAAATAGTTGCCAGCAAATGACATAATTTCTTTTTGAGTATGAATCATAATACATCAGGCAGTGAACAAAGAAAATGGCAGGTACAAATGTTATTAAATATAAACACATCTCTGATGCATTGAAAAGAACATGAAAAAAAAAAAAAAAAATTTCTAACCTCAAGCTCAAATGGCATTGATGGTCCGCCATTTATATCTTTTGGGTTTAAGCGAGGCAGCAAATGATCAAGAAAAGCTTTTCCACCTTTCCTACAGCAAGAATTAGAAACCATTAGTTTCTTTCACAATATCACATACACACACACAAACACAACCAACAAGAGAAAAAGTGAGTAATACCGGTTATAGTCGAATATAAAAACACACTCCTGCATGGCAATTGCACGTAATGTACCAAGATTCAAAAGTATAGCATTTTCTCGAACCTGCCATTTGAAACTTCCAAAGCTTTTCAATTAGTACCAACAATATGCCATAAAATGAAGCAACACAATCACAATAACATTAGAGATTAAAATGCATCAAAAATTGAAGATTAAAGATGACTTCATTTGAAAGATCATTACCAATAAAGAAGGCATCGAATTCGTCAGCCACAATGACGGATCAACACTCCGAACATCTCGTGGCCGAAGACCTAATGTTCACAAGTAATCACAAAATGAAGAAAAATTAGAGAAAAATAGAAAATCCTGAATTGAAAATTCTTGTCTTTTCTTTTTGATTTCCCACATGGTACCAGCGCCTACTGCACCAACTAATCCAAGCTCGGGCACGGTTGAGCCCCATACGGCGGTGGCCCTCTCAACCCAATTTTTTCCATTCACAAAACTTGAACTTGAGACCTCGCTCAAGGGGAACCAAGTCCCTTACCACTTGGGCTAACTAGTTGTTGGTTGAATTCTTGTCTTTACAATAAGATAAATAAGGCTCGAAATCATATCCAACAAGCAATCATTCTACTATCACTAACACTGGAGTTCACATCAAATTTCAAATTCCCATAAACAAGGAACATAAATCTTCAAACACAAAAAACCATGTGTGTTTTTTTTTTTTTGTAAAATTACCACTTGACTTCAACAATTGGCGTCTCGAAATCTTTCTTGTAGACATCACCCCATTGGATTTCACTTCAACCACCTGAACATTAACCAGATTCAATCAATCAAAATCCACAAGTAGCTAGGAAAAGTCAGTTTTCATACATTCAATAAAGAACACAACTAACAACACCTCATAAACAGGCTCCCTGATTCCAAGCGACATCGAATCCGAAACCGCCGCGGCCACTCTAGGAGAAGGAGTGGAGCCAGAATGTGCAGCAGAAGCAACAACATGCTCTGAGTTTGAGCGATCATCATCAACTTCGCTTTCGCTGTCCGCCTCAGCTAGGGTTTCCTCTTTCCCCAATCTCTCCTCCTCCGCAGACTTGGTGAGACATTTGGCCGTCACAGGAAACAAGATGAGATGGTTCCTCTTCCGGATCGGAACCAGTCGAGCTCGAAACCATGGCGAATTGGATGATTCGAGAGTGCGAGGAGCGATTGATAGATCTGAGAATGGGAAGATCGAAAAAGCATCGGAAGAAGAAAGAATTGGCGGGTGGAGAAGATTGTAGTGAAGGTTTGAGAGCCTCGTCACCATATTGAGCAGTAGACTCCAAGTTTTGTGCGGATTAGGTTCAGGTATTACTATATTATTATAGATTCATAACGGTTAGTTATGTGTGGCCATCGCTCGAGTACACCGCAAAGTCACGGTGAAAGTCATACATCTGGTGACGTGACATAAATGACACTCTAAAATCACATTTATACCTAATTTGGCTCAAAAAAAAGTTAAAGGGAGTAAGATAACTTATAAGAAAGTTTCAACTCATCTTATTTAGTTAAACATTTTTATAAACTTTTCTAAAAGTTTGAGCCCCTAACTTCTCACACATAGGAGAAGATAACTTACTTAAGAGTGGTGGGTGAGTTTTCTTTCTGAGGGAGAATAGACATTTTTACTCTCATTTAATGCTTTCTCTCATCCCTTTTCTCTCCCTCAAAAATAGTGTAAAGAACATTTATGTCAATTACATTATTTTACTATTTTTAAAATGTGTAACTTCTCATGAAGCTTAAAGTTGAACCAAACGTGAAAAGTGTAACTTTATTAGTGATTAACTTCCCTGGAAGTCGATTTGCAAGTGGGGCAAGGCATGGCAAGGACGAAATTATTTCCCCCGTTCCCACAAAGTTCAAGGTGGATATTTATTTCTAGAAATCCCTCACGAGAAAAACTTTTTCGCCCTACGTCCCTCCCCGCCCCGCCCTGCAGGGATCTTTACAGGGTGGGGTGTGACGACCCTAGTTCAAAACCCCTAAACTAGGCCCCCCGACTTAGACTTACATGGACCCCTAAGCCTAGTCAGCCTTCTTTACCATTATCCATTAATTTAAGCATTTTTATAACATTTTAAATGAGTTATTCAAGTTAGTGACTTATTAAAGTATAGCAGAAGCAATTAAACCTCAAACTAATCGAATAAACTCCAAGACACATGTTAGGACTACTTAGAGTTTGGAAACCCCACATATATATACCATCATCACATATCAAGTCAAAAGAGAGTCAAACATATAGTATACATGTCCCAAAGATCTCTCATAAACTCATAAACCGAGTGTAATAAAAAACATATACATAAATAGTACAATCAACCTACTCAGTAAGCGAGTGAAGGTCTCCTCGCTATCCTCAACAAAAGTCGTATATCTTCGGTCCTTTACCTTTAATTTGTCTATCCTACAGGTCGACAGGGCTGCACCTAATGCGTAACGGCTCAAACCTTATTTGTCGTTATTTGACAAGTGGTTACAGACGTGGACACGAGCTTGAACGTGCGTGGATCCCACTTAGGTCAGAGCACGCTGATATAGGTATACAATCCGTTCTTGTATGCTTTTTTTATGTATTTTTGATGTATTTGTTCGAATTAAATTATTCGCATCGCAATATTATGTGTTATATTGTATATGCCAAGCAAGGTAGTGTGACGAGAATTCACCCCAGGTAGCGTGTAGACATGGGAACTGAGGAGGCGAATGGTTAGTACACTAGGTCGGGGGTTAAATATATACACAATAAATGATTAAATACGCTAAATAATCAATTTAAAATGACGTATATACATGAGGGACATGAGTGTACGCGTTGGACATGCGAAACAGTTCGAGATCGGGTGTCAGAACGCCTGAGAGTTGGCTTGGTGGTTGTGTATAAGTTTAAGTTTGAGCACAAAGTCCACATATAAGTCACACAAAGTGAACCAATTGACTTCATCTTAACCATAAAAATGGGTCTTGCGATTTGGAATACACACATGATGAGATTTTGATATAAATATCTCAAAAATCTAACAACTACCACCTTTTCTTTCTCCTCACTCTCTCAAGTTCAAAAATTGAAGAAATAAGTTAGGGTTTTGTGGTGGTTTGAGCTCATTTGGAGGTGTTGGATCAAGTGTGGTTCGACAAAAAGGTTAGATCTTCCATCTCCATCTTCTCTACGCATCGGACCTAATTTCTTAAGTTTTGACGAGGTTTCCGGAGGTGTGTGTTGGGCACTCCAGTCACTATGGTATTGCTACTTGTTTCAATGTGTGGATTTGAAGCAACAAGGTGGTTTGTGTTGAGTTGTTGTTGCTAAGGTTTTTCCAAAGATTTTACGGTTTTGTCAAGAAAACCCGGGGTTTGCATTTCGGACAGTTTTCGTCGAGGGGTTTTGATAATTTATGGTATATTGGATGTTATATGAGCGGTTTGGACGAGCGTGGACCGCGGCGACGAGCCGAGGTGGTCTGAGAACCCCAAGAATTTTCTCTGGCTCGGACGCCACCAGTCGCGACATGGGCATTGGAGGCCACGGTGCCACCTGCGGTGTCCAAACCAGAAACAAAATACCACCCTACACTTTATATGGCATCGTAGGGGGTGTGAATGTGACGACGTTTGTCATAGCACCCTGGACGTCGTGAGGCAACGCCGTGGAAGCCTTGTTCACGGCGGTGCCTCTGGCGACGTCCTGAACAGTGATAGACAATAAATTTTAAATATAATTTGAAAAATTTGGGGGTATATCTAGGGCTTTGTACAACCTATTTCAATGGTTTAACGGGTGTTTTTATCGAGGATTTGGCATTTTATCATGATTTTTGAGGTATAGGAAATTGATTAGATTGATCGAAAATTTAAGTTTTAGGTTGAATTGACGGGTAGTGACATGCGTTTTGATGTGTATTTGGACACTGGCATTAGTGGAGTGCAGATTTGAGGTGTGTAGTAACCCAACTTAAATTCATTTGAGTATTTATTGCTTGGATTATTTTCATTTACTCTACTTTTCGGTATTTATTTACGGTCGGTTAAGTTTACTCCTGTTAAGTTTATTCTATTGCGTTGATATTGTGGCACACTAGGCCATAACATGTGTTATAGGGGTATGTCTGTAGATTATCGACCCGACTGCTAATTTTTCCTATTCACTTGTCGGTACGTCATGGTTTACGCCCGCTACGAAGCGAACAACAGGGATTTCAGTTAGTTTGAGTTTACTTACTAGTAGTGCCTGGCGATAGTCCGAAGTATGGTGCTAGTCTGACCTAGATCGTGCACTTACTTTGTTTATCACTGCTATTGAATATACATGCGAGGGTCCTTCCCAGTTGTCTGATTCTTTTCTTCTGCATGTTTATCTAATAGTCTTTTGATTCCAACGTTTATTTATATTATTTACTCTATGAATTTCTTTGGGAGTACTCACTTTGGACTCGTCATCTATTTTGTTGTGATAGCTAAATGTAGACCCCAGTACGAGCAGAGAGTAGGGCAAGCTTAAGGGTTTTTTTGATTGATCATCTAATCCCTACTCATATGTTTGTTTACCTTATTTGTTTTCTGTTAGGTTTTGGGACTTGAGCGACAGTTGGATATGTATATGAACTATTTAGGTCCTTTTGATGTTTAGGCTGCACATGACTGTTATATATATGATGATGATATACTTTGATGGGTTTTCCATAGTAGGAATAATGCTCTTCACATAATTTACAATACACTTTTATAATGATTTACTGATTTAAGTTTTCTGCTGAATATGTTTATGGTATAAACAGATGATTTGAAGTCCATAAGCTAACTGATATAATTTTATTTGAGTAAAGTTAGCAATAATGAATTGATAGATGATTTGGTACACGTGAAACATAACTAGGCCAGTATAGGTACGGTTGTGGGTCCATGGCGCATGTCGTGGCAAGCTTCGGATTTTGGGGCCGCTACATAACGTCATAAAAAGAATGATGAGTATAAAAAGTAACAGTAACAACCAAGTGAATAAACGGCTAAACGAATTTCATGCATGGATATCACAAAGGTAATAAAAAATTGCATGATAAATAAATCACAAAGATATCAACGCTAAATGAGTGTTAAGAGCACAAAACAAAAAGACATCTAAGTGTTTCAAGTCTATCAGGTTGCAACACAAAATACAACCTAACTTCCCAGATAGATCTGGACTTAAACAAACCACCAAACAGTTTAAAGCGAGTGAAAGAGATCACAAAGCACTTCCACCCCACCCTAAATTGCGGGTTTAGGCACGCCAAAAAATTCATGTAGTCACGGTGATGAAAGAGATCACAAAGTAGTTTCATCGCATCCGTGACCACCATATCACCCACTTAGACTCAAAAGACCATGTGACGGCCCCAATTTTCCCGTGTAATTGGGTACGCCAAGTCTAAACCCGTGCAGGCCCCGAGTCATCACTTGACAACCTGACGAGCCTAGTCAGCCTTCAATTCATCAATTTTAACAATTTATGAAAGAGTTATTGCAATAATACACAGTGGAAGACTAAACAAGTATAATACGGGAAATAACTCAATCAAGGAAAATATATGAATTCTATAAGTGTGGAAAACCCCGGGTATTAATGTACAATTCGATAAGCATATATACATGATACCAGTCTTATCGAAAATGTCAAGTTCAATAATCCCAAAACATATGTATGAAACAATATACAAGTAAGCAAAACATAAACACATACTATAAAGTTTCCCTGATCCCGCTCCTAGTTCTCAAAGTAGGTATCCTAGGCAGGCCCCTTGCCCTTGCTGCTCTCCACCCTATCTGCACCCACCGTCACAAACTAGACGGTGAGCAACTGAAGAAACTGAAAGTAGTGCCAGAAGAATATAACAGTAATTTATGATCTAACAAGTAAAACAGTCTAAATATCATGCGGAAATGAAGTAGCAGGAAAGTAAGTAAATCAAGTGCATGATAAACAGACTGATAGATAAACTGTGACGGCCCCAATTTCTCCGTGCAATTAGGTACGCCCGGCCTAGACGCGTGCAGGCCCCGAGTCATCATTCGGCAACCTGACGAGCCTAGTTAACCTCCAATCATTTAATTATACCATTTACGAAAGAGTTATTGCAAATTTTACGCAGCGGAAAGTAAATAAACTAAACATAAGGGGAAATAACTCAATCAAAGGAAATATAAGAATTCTATAAATGTGAAAAACCCTAAGTATTCATGTATAATTCGATAAGCATATATACATGATACCAGTCTCATTAAAAATATCAAGTTCAATAATCCCAAAAAACATAAGTATGAAACGATATACAAATAAGCAAAACATAAATCCTACTAAATAGTCTCCAAGTCCAGTCGCTAATCCTCACAAAAACTCACATGAGCAGGGCTCCTTGCCTCTACTGCACTCTGTTCTATCTACACCCACCGTCACAAACTAGACGGTGAGCAACTGAAGAAATCGAATGTAATGCCAGAAGAAGATAACACTAATTCATGATATAACAAGTAGTCTAAATATCATGCGGTCATAAAAGACAGGAATTTAAATAAACAAGATGCATGACAAATAGACTAATATATATCAATCAAAAGTCAAGTGTGTTCCAAGGAATCAAAAAAGGCCCATAAGTGGTCTAAATCATAGCATAATGGCGAAGACCTCGTAAAGTATTCCCGGGCATCGACACAAGCAAAGGCACAGCTATGATGGGAGAGACACAAGCCCACCCACCCAGTACTCGGTGTTACACGGTCACTAAGGGTGGTCACACACTCCTGTACATGAGTGCCCGCGTTTTATCCATCTAGTGCAGGTCCTAGTACTCTTGAGACGAAACATTTACGCCAAGAAACACACAACAAGGAATGGAATGGAATACCAATAATAGAGCATAATGAATCTGAATAAATGATAATGAATCACATGACATTTTCTTAGTGGCTTATAAATCATACACAAGCTTTTAAGGCAAGTGTACTTACCTGAACTATCACAACCCGGTACCACTCCGAAACTATAACGCATTCCCCGCGATTTTCTAACTACATGATAAAGGTTTAAACCCCGAATGTTGATTTAGAGTTAGTACCTCGTCTTAGGGTGTTTCTCGTATATTTAGTTTAAATACATTTAATTAAGGCGACTCAAACCATTATGGATCAATCCATCTCTATGGTTATTGCCGTTTTTCAAAAAATATAACTCTCTTTGGACTCTTATTGGGCCCATTTATCAAGCCTATACTCACCTAAGTAGGCTTTTTGTGTGGACACTTATTGGGCCTAGATATATAGACTCATTCTTACATTTTATGCCTTAGTTTTGGGCTTTAAGTTGTGCCTATTGTATTGAGTCCTTATTGGTCTCTACATAACCCATATACATGCCATTTGTATTTTGTTTTGAACTCTTATTATAATGAGTGTATTGATACCTATCATCCTTTTTATTTATTCACACACATACAATAACACCCATTATGGTCACTCACCCCACATTTGATACACCCCATACTGGATACACCCCACTGTTATGTGCACACAACACTTCACTGTTGTGTGCACCCCATTGTTGTATGCACCACACATGCACAAAAGACATCACACACTAAATATACCCCCAACTACTCACACACACACTAGTTTATTCTCACAATGCATACACACACAACTGTTGCGTACACCCCACTGTGGTGTACACACACACTGTTGTGGACACCCCACTGTGGTGTACACACACACTGTTGTGGACACCCCACTGTGGTGTACACACACAGTGAGATGCACACCCCATGCACACACACCCCCCAAAACCATCACCTATACACAACCCAAATCGTCTACACACATATACACATCTCAATGCCAATCTCATGGCTCTCCTCATCAAGCTGTGTCACTTTAACAATTACTATCACATAACCTGTGTGTTGTGTAACTATCTAACTACCGCGTTCAAACGACGTTCCTCGGTCCGTCTTTCCTTGTTTCGACTATCGAAATGCACGTAGTTTCACCTTGTCTATTTAATAATTATTTAAATTACACACATATCCATTTATTAGTGTTTTCACTGTGTTTTACTCCCCCGTTTACCAAGGCGTAGCCTCACTCAAATAAAAACTGCCCGAACGGCTCGAGACTCGTAAAATACTAAAATACTAATACACATAATCAGAGAATCATAAAATCACATTGGTGTTGACTCCCGAAGTTCGAAATACTACCTAGTATCACGTAGCTGGGTCACGTTCCTAACCAATGCAACACTAGTCGGATTAAAATTGAGGGTTGTTACATCAACAATTGAAATTTGCATGTTCTAAGATTCAAAAGAGGCTCATGAGTGGTCTAATTTCACAGCAATATGACAAAGATCTCGCAAGATCTCCCCGGGTAATGCCGCAACATTAACGCAGCTTGAAATCGAAAGGCATCGCAACACCTCTCAAATCCAGTACCCAATACACACAACACTAGGGTGGTCAGTTACCCCTGCAGGAGGCACCCTCGTTGTCCCAGCTAGTGTAGGACCACATGATACCTTCGAGACACACACTCATGCCAAGAATATACAACAAACAATATGGAATGGAATTTTAAACAAAGGCTCAATTCAACATTATCAATGAATAGAGGAATGTATAAATCACATGTTATTTCCTTACTAGCCTACAAACATACACACATACAAGGCACGTGTGTACTTACCTGACTAATCGCAACCCGATACCACTCCGAGACTCTAACGTGTTCCCCGCGACTTCCCGACTACCTAATAAGCGTTTAAATCTCGAATATTAGTTTAAGGCTAACATTTAGTCTTAAGGTGGTTTGCATAAGTTTGTTTTAAAACTATTTGTTAAGATGACCCAAATCGTTGGGAAAAAGTCCATCGATACGGTAAACATATCCATACTTTCATAGGTAATGGGCCTTAACACTATTTGTTCCTCTTTGGGCTCTTGTTGGGCCCAAACACTAACTCCATAAACATTTAAATGTTTTATTTGTTGGACTCTTGTTGGGCTTAAATACTTAAGCCCATTTCCATAACTTTATACCCTTGTTATGGGATTTAGTATGTAATTGTTATGTTGGGCCCTAACACATCCCATTTACATAACATTTTATATTTGTTATGAGCCCTAGTATGTAATTATTATGTTGGGCCCTAACACAAGTCCATAACATACAAGTTCGCACATTTTTAAAGTAAACACAAAATATCCATACACACCACTTTCTTTATTCAACACACACACACACACATAATATACTTTATGGTCACACATCCTACACCCCAACTGTGGTATACACACCCACACATTGCACGCACCACACCCCATCATGCACCCCACTCAACTATCCAACACATACAACGCAACCGAACTTTTCAAACTGAAACCCACACTTTCCTATACATCTAAGCTGTCCACAATATACCCAACTGTTGTACATGGGGGAACCACCTCTGGCCAGCAGAGTCGTTGGAAGCTCACCTCTGATCAACCTCGACCGAGGATAGTCCCACTAGCCACGAAAGACCCAAAAAAAGTCAACAAAACTGTCCCAAAAAAGCAAAAATAGTGGACAATAACCTCCCTATCTTGTCGAAAAAGTCACCCATCCATCGGACGTGAAGCCCTCTGGGAACGTCGAGACCCACATGGGTGGTCTACGCCCAAGTTCCCCATTGGAGGTGCCTCATGATGGCTGGACAGTGGGTATAATAGTGGATACGAGAGAGAGAGAGAGAGAGAGAGAAAGAAAGAGACAGTCGAGAAAAAGAGAGAGACAGAGGTGATGGATGGGAGTGTTATACCTATTCCGGTGACCGTCCGAGGTTTCAGTGTCGTGGAGGGAGGTGGTGGCTGCCGGTCCAGGGAAGAGGAAAGGACAGACGAAAGGAGAGAGTGAGCAAAGAACCGAGAGAGAGGGAGAGAGAGAGTGGATAAGAGAGACACCTCACCGGTGACGGTGGTTCTCCAGCCACCACCGATCTCGTCAAGGTCTAGAGGTTCGGTAACGGCAGTGGAGGTGAGTGGAGAGGGGGTGACGGCTGTTTGGTGAGGGAGATGATGAATAGTGAAGTAGGGTTTTAGATAAAAACATTATTTATATATATATATGTATTTGGTTGGTCAAATTACCTTTTGCCCTTACTTTCATCGCAAAACACACTTATCTCTAGGTGACACCCACCTATGACACATCTTACCTTGATTCCCTCATGTGGTGTATCCCAAGACTTATCCTAGGCCTATTACATTTTTTCCAACTCAACCATAGGCCTCATATTAATTAACTTCAAAATAAATCATATAACCTATGCTAGGCCATTAATTGAACTTTATAAATTAGTACTCAAGGTCATACAAACTTTCGTCAATCCGGTACTTAGTGCCCCACGTCCGGTACACTTCTCGAGGTGGTCGCACACTTGGTGTTCAATCAAATTGATTATGCCTAAGTTATACTTTATTTGATTAAATCATGTTTCCTCAACTAAGGTCATATTCATGATTTGACTTTGTTTATCACATTTAATACCCACTTAATCGATTATCAAAATCTCGTTTACCTAGTCGGAACCTCACTCAAATTTAAAATTGCCTGACTAGCTCGTGACCCGTATCATACTATCATACTAATACATGCATCATCATCCACAAATAACCAAATTTTTAGGTCATTACAGACCACTCATTACAGAATTCAAGGAAACATAATGTCAGCAATCCACCAAGGATGGATATCACAAACGAAATTCAACAACAACACATTTCACAACGAGATATTGCTTAATAAGGATAGCAGTCAAGTAAACGCACGAATGAAATTATATAAATACTCTGGTTAGTTTTACTCACTATACAACGTGAAACTCCGCGTTCGCGACTTTCTCACGTTACAAAATCGACCCGTACCTTCGTCACCAGTCCACTGAGCAACTGGTATTCATTATGATCCAATTTGGTCGCGTTAGAGTCTTGTTTTTCATTAAATTTAATACTCGTTAATTTTCCCATTTTCCAAAATATTACGCATTCCCACTATTTTGGTCGATTCTCAGGTATTGTGTAACTGCCCAATTGTTAATTGAGGTTAATTATGATGTCATTATAGACGTGGATGACAGCTCGATGCTCGTGAACCCCGCAGCTAGGTTGGAATACTCTCGGATTAGGTATACAGTCTGTTTTGTGTACTTTTCGCTGTGTTTTGCGATGTATTTGTTCAAACTTGGTTATTTGAACCACAATGTTGTATGTTTATATTGATAATTGCCGAGCGAGACAATATGACAGGTATTCGCCTCGGGTAGCATATAGACGTGGGTACCGGGGAGGTGAATGGTTAGTACACTAGGCCTGGGTTCATACACATACAATAAATGATAAAATGTGGTAAGTAATTAATATAAATTGTTGTATATACGTTAGTGACGCGAGTGTACGCGTTCGCTACGCAAGACACTTCAGGACCAGGTGTTGGAACGCCCGAGAATTAGTTGGTTTGTGTTGTGAGAAGAAGTGTGCGAACAAGTATCCATGTAAGTCACCTTTGGGAGACTAATTGACCACATCTTTACCATTAAAATGTGTCTAGGGATTTTGTGGGCATATTAGATGAAGTTTTTGGTATAAAAGTCAAGAAAAATCCATTACCACCTTTTCTCTCTCCTCTATTGTGGTTGGACGAAAATAAGCTAAGGAGGCTAGGGTTTTGTGAGTTTTGGGAGCTCATTGGAGGTGTTAGATCAAGTGGAAATCGATTTACAAGGTTAGATCCTCGTTCTCCTCGTTGTTACCTACGTTTTGAATGTGATTTCTCAGGTTTTGACGAGGGTTTCGGTCATGAGTTGAGCACACCAGTTGGTTTGGTGTTGTTGTTATGGTTTTTTAAAGGATTTAGGGTTTTGGCCGAGAAATCTCGGGGTTTTTATCTAAGACGTGTTTGGTTGAGGGGTTTTTATTGTTCATGGTGGTTTAGACGTTTGATGAGTGGTTAGGACGAGCGCGGACCGCAGATGCTGCCAGGGGCGCCGTAGGGGTTGAGGCCCACGGTGCCACCTGTGAGTCTAGACCAGAGACCCCCACCACCCTACACTTTTAAATGGCGTCGTGGGGTGATGTACATGACGACGTGAGTTACGACGCCAGTATTAGGACTCATTGTCCTGGGCGCCGTAAACAGTTGTTCACGACGGCGCCACTCACGATGTTCAAAATAATGACAAAAAATACAATTTTAAAATAAAATTGACCTATTGGGGTTAACTTAGGGGTGTTTAATGAGGATTTCTAAGGTTTGAGAATTGATTGGGTTTATCTAAAATCTGGTTTTAGGATTTGACAGGTAGTTGACATACGGTTGGGCCGTGTATTGACATTGGCGTTAGTGGAGCACAGTTTGAGGTGTGTAGTATCCCAACTGAAAGTCATTTTGAGTATTTGTTGCTTGAATTATTTGAATTCTTGTCATGTTATTCAATTATTTATATTTCCAGTATTTATTTACAGTTGGTTGAGTTTACTCCCGCCGAGTTTATTCTATTGCATTGGCATTGTGGCACACTAGGCCATAGCATATGTTTTAGGTGTATGTCAGTGGATTGTCGACTCGACTGCTGATTTTTCCTATATACATGTCGACGTGTCGTGGTTTACGCCGACTATCGAGCGGAATCAGGTATTTCACTCAATTCGAGTTTACTCACTGACGGTGCCAAGGTGATAGTCCAAAGTATGGTGCTAGTCTGACCTAGATCATGCACACACCTTGATTCACTGTTATTAGATATACATGCGATGATCCTTCCCAGTTGCCTGATTTTTTTCTTTCGCATGGTTATTTAATAGTATTTTGATTCCAACATTTGTTTATATTATTTATTCGGTGAATTTCTTTGGGATTACTCACTTTGGACTCATCTATTTTGTTGTGATGGTTGAGTGCAGACCCCAATACGAGCAGAGGTGTAACGGCCCAAATTAATTAAGTCATGATTAATGTTAATTACGAGGATTAACGGGTAATTTGGGCGTTACGTGGATAGCTGGGTTGACTCAAAAATGAGTACTCAGGCTTGTATTGTGTTATTTGTGTATGTTGTATGTCTATTATTGTGATGGGAAAGTTATTATTATTTATATAAACATCATATCTGTGTAACTTGATGTCGGGCGAGGTTGAGCGACGGGGTTTCATGGTGTGAGTCAGGCCAACGCGGGGGTTCAGAAGTAGTAAAGCCGGGAGTTGGGGTTTGATTAGATTAAATTTATTAAGCATGACTAAGGTGGAGGATTTAATTTAATGGAAATTTAATATAACCTTAGGATAAAATTATTAGGTACACTAAGTGTGGGACCGCCTCAGGGTGCGTGCCGGACGCGGGGCACCGAGTGAAGAGTGGTCGGGAGACTAGTGTGACCTTATTTACAAATTTTAGAAATTTATTGAGTGGATTTGACAGTTTATATAGGCCAAATCAATTGGAGTTGTAAAGTCCTATAGTTTGAGCTGGACTAATCAGGATCCATTGGATGGTTCTCGAGATGCACAACAGGGTGGCCAATGTCAAGATAGGGTGTTAGTGAGTTGGAGTGACACAGGCTTAATCATGATTGTCCGATTTTCCTCGATATTTGTGTGCACAGTTGATCAAAACCAACTATATATATGGTTTGATCGGTCAAATGGAGAAGAAAGAGTGGAGATTGAGAGAGAGAGAGAGATCGGTGGGAGGAGAAAAGGAGAATCAAAAGCGGGAGATTGGAGAGGGATTTGAGGCCAACAACAACAAGATCCAAGGTATGGATATATCATGCTTGGGTTTTTATGAAATTTTGGTGAAGGTTAGAAATTTGTGGAAATTTGAATTTGGAGAAATTAAACACTGTATTTAGTTGAGATTTCATGTTCATGAACTTAGTAGAACATGGTTTTGGGTATTTGATTTAATTTGAGTGAAGTTGGGTGATTTTGGAAAGATGGTTTTGAAAATGTGATTTCCATGATTTGTGGATTTTGGTGTTTGATTATGGTAATTCATGTTTAAATGGTGTAATTAAGGTGATTGATGTTTTATGGAAGTATGGGAATCAAATTTATGGGTTGTAAGTTATTTGGAGTTCAAAATTTTAAATTGAAAATTTCCTAGACAACGAGCAATTAGCGCGCTAATCACGCTGAATGAAGAGTGATAAAGATCAATTAGCGCGCTAATTGATCTCATTAGCGCGCTAATTGTCCACTGGAACCTGAAAAATTGGAAAATGGAGAAATGATCCAAAATAACACTATAATCAAATTAATTGACCAATAATCTTCATAAATGAATCTCAGGAATCCCAAAACAAGAAATTGAGTTGAGAAATTAGTGGATGATCAGACCGGGGGTATTTTTGGGATTGTGAGCGCGAATTGAGGTATGTAAAACCCAATTGAACACCACTATTGCATTTACTTATTATATTCGTTGAGCTTTATTTCTTTGTCAATCTAAATCCGATTGTGATGGGAACGGTAGCGTTTTCTGCGGTTTTTTCGGTGTGTGGGGTTTGTTCTTCTCAAATGTATTTGGTGACTAGGATACAGTCAGCGGGGTCATTGGAGTAGGGTAAGGCCGGGCCACTGATCCTAGATTCACTGGCGGTATTTATTGCACACCCATTTGTTATCTTCGTGTTGGTATTCATGCATTTCCTTTTGAGCAGTTGCTGCGTTATTTCCTTGATTATTGCATGATTATTTAACACTGTTTATTGGTTTCCATTTATGTTCATAAATTGAAATGCCTGGTGGTTTTTCTTGGGATTTTACTTACTGGACTCATTATCTGGTTCTTGTGATAACTGAGTACAGACCTTAAGTATCAGTAGGAGCAGGAAGGTCACGGCGACACATCCTCACCTGTTCACCATCGAGGACCTACTGGTATGTTTGTTGGTATTAAGTTGTTTTAAATTGTTTTAAATTGTTATTATTGGGAACTTGAGACCATACATTTACAGTATTGGTATATATATACATGCGCTAATAGCGATTGTCGCCTATATACTGAGTACTACCGGGCTTTCCACTATAGGTTCAAACAAATAAATCTTATGGCGGGCTATTTGGTGTTATTAAGGCTTCTGTTATAAAACTGTAAAACTGTAAAACGTTGAATTACTTACTTAAATGGCATGAAATTAGGAAATGAGAGATGAGGTGGACAAATTGAGCGACGTGGCAGGTACTTCTGGAGTATGGGCTGGAGAGGTACTTGTTGCACGGGGCGACCCCGGAAAATGGGGCCGCCATAGTTGGTATCAGAGCGAGGTTAAACCTAAGAAATGGATTGTGGGTTTATGATTAACTCATAACACTAGGTTTGAGGAGCCTAGTGGATGGAATGGATGTTATAGCTAGGTCTGATATGGTTACATTTGGTATCAGATCGAGGTCAAACCTTGGGAATTGGAGTTAAACAAGAGCAAAATTTTAATAAACTTAGATGTGGAAACCCGATGAATTGCCTAGAACTTTAGTTGGGAAGTGACTATGAGGCGGGTAGATTCAGGAAATCTATATAAGTGTATGATTTGATTGTGTATTACCTACAATATACGTATATACTGAGTCTGGTCTGACGCACGTTTTGTAGTGCAGTTTATGATGGACGGACAGACTCCGACTATTGCTCCGCCTCGTTCGATCGCGATTGGCGATATGAGTGATCCAACACGGGAGACGTTGACTTTGCAGTCGTTACTGCAGAAGGTTATGGAGCAACAAGTTTTACATTAGGCACAGATGGCAGAGGTTGTCGAGTACATTCGTGGTCGACGAGATAGGAGTCCCGAACAGCAGACGAGAGATGAAGAGAAGGTGGTGTATGCTACTGCACCTGCATCTAGCGAGCAGCAACGATAGCAACCTCCACCACAGCACCAGGATAGACATCAGGGTGACCGGGACCGGGGTCAGAGGGACCGGGGTCAGGGTCAGGGATCTGATGACAGGTATACTGGGAGGCGGGAGACACGCAGATGTTTTAAATGCGGTCAGCAAGGACACTTGCGATATGAGTGTAGAGCACCATCACCACGACGTGATCAGGATCCGGACAGGGACAGAGTGCACGAGGTGGCACAGCCCAATACAGGAGCTACCAGGCAGACTAAGAAGCGAGAGACGCGCAAATGCTATAGATGCAGACAGAGAGGACATCTGAGGGTTAGTTGCCAGACACCGGCGGCTGCAGTAGCCGAATATCATAGAAGATGTCGACGACAAGCTGCAGAGGAATCGCAACAGAGAGAGGTTCTGGACAGATAATATGAGCCGATAAGGAGTGAGAGCATGCAGCAACCAGAAATTCTGACTAGGACACCAGATGCGGCTGATTCAGCTACGCCAGGTACTGGAGGTTCACGGGAGGAATCGCGACAAGTTCTGAGATATATTTATTGTGGAGTGAGGGACATATACATGGGAATATGCGTTGATCTGGATGGCATCGGTAGTGGTAGAGCCGTTGCGTGATCAGGCTTCAGGTTTAGAATGTATCTGAACAATATGATTGGAATTTACGAAAAAGTAAACTATATATATATATATATATATATATATATATATATACATTTTGTGTAAATTATGGGAAAAACCAACTCGCTAATGGTGCTATGTATAAAAACTATCAGGTTGCTTACATTTTGATATAAATGAAACCTAGGATTTTGTTAAGATATATGTAGGGACAGGTATATTATGGAGAATGGATGGTTGTTCAAATACCGTAACATGAGAAATAGTATATCTTGGGTAATCAAAAATTCAAGGCCAAATTCAGACTGTATTGATGACATTGAGGAAACACAGACTATGTGCGAAAATTCAGAGAAGTGAAGTTCCAGGGCATGTTATTAATAGTTAGAACATATCCTTTATGGAAGACAAGATTTTAAGTGGTGATTGAGCTGATGTTATTAGAGGTTGTTGCTGAGATACGGAGTTCTTGTGTCTAGCAAGATACTATGGTGGTTTATACAGTATTTCTCCATAATTGCAGCACCAATGAATGACGAGGCTGACAAAAGAAGGTTGTTTTCTTTTGGATGGTTTGAAGAGTGTAATCGGTTACACTGATACTTCAAGGACTGGACTGGGATGTGTTTTGATGCAGAAGAGATGACACATGGCTCACTTGTCCGGGCGAGTGAGACCATACGAGTGTAACTATATTATACCTGATTGCAATGCTTGCAATGGTTTTGGTGTGCTGAATGATGGTATATATATTACATTTATGGAGGAAAGTACATTTTGTACATTAGATTATCAGAGTCTGCGCTATATTTTCACACAGAGAGATTTAAATATGCATTAAAAAGAGGTGGCTAGAGTTGCTGAGGGATCTTGATTTCATGATGGAGTATTATTCCAGCAAGGCAAACATGAGGTGAATGCTTTAAGTAAATGCTAAGTAAATAGTCGGATAAGAAATTGACATATGGGACTGTTGAAAGCAACATTTGTTGTGAGCATGTTAGACGTTGCAGTTATACATGATGGACGGGTTTGCAGTCAGATGGAGTACCGACAGTGTCACTAGAGCAGCAATCAAAGTGTCAGAGGACTGATGGGCTCTATGAGCGGTTCAGTGGTTTGGCACGGGATCCCGAGTGCACTAATTGGGCGGAGACGTCTGACGGATGTTTACGGCACCAAGATCGACTATGGGTACCAGCAGTGCTAGAGATACGTGATAGTGTTTTAAAGGGATGCACACAGGTCGCGATACACCATTCATTCGGGCAGAACCAAGATGTACCATGAATTGTGGAGATTGTCTTGTGGTTGGGAATGAAGGCTGATATCAGCAAGTACGTTCGAGGGTGTCAGACATGACAACAGGTGAAAGTAGAGCATAGGCGACCTGGAGTATTGGTTGCAGACTTCGAGGCGACACGATGCAGTTTGGGTGGTGATTGACAGACTGACGAAATCAGCGTACATCATATCAGTTTCGATGCAATACACGTTTCCTCAGTTGACAAACTGCATGGGATGTCGGAGACTATCAAATTGCAGAAAATTGCCAGATTCATTTCGAGATTTTGGGAAGCGGTGCAGAAACAGTTGGCACAAGATTGCAGTTCAGCATGGCGTATTGTTCTCAAACAGACAACAAATTTGATAGATTAATACAGATTGTAGAGAACATGCAGTTTGTAGGTTCGTGGAAGGACCACTTACCTGATGTAAGATCGTTTACAACAACGACTATCACGTTAGTATCGAGTTGTTGTCATTTGAGGCACTGTATGGGAGGCCCTGCAAGTCACCAGCGTGTTGGACAGAGCTGGAAAATACAGTGAGGATAAGGTCGGAGATGGTTGTTAATCACGTTGGGAAGATTCGACAAATTAATCTGAGGTTTCGAGCAGCACAACATAGGTGGAAGAAATTCGCATATAGATATCGCGAGAGTCTGAGCTATAAGGTTGACAGGGCCAAAAGGTTCAGTGGTTAGAAACTGAGACAGTCACAGAAGTCAGCAATGATTAGACAGAGTCATCAGGGGCATTATTCACATAAGATAGAACATGCGTGAGGTGAAGGGCTAATGGGGTGTACCATTGGTGGAATCTCAGATGGAAAAGATTCTGAGTGAAGGACCAATTGATATATACATTGGTGGAATCTCAGATGGAAAGAATTCTGAGTGAAGGACCAATTGATACATACACTGGTGGAATTTTGGCGTATTGGATGTGGATTCAATGAAATTTTCAGGCAAGGGAAAAGATGGTGACTATGTTAGGATTTCATGGACACAAGACGTGGTTCGAGCACAGGTGACAAAAATGTCAAAAAGTTTATGACGGTAAAGTCATATGTGATACTCACCTGTAGTGTAGGTTGGATGTTAGATTGGCCAGAGATAGAGCTCACGTTATGGCACTGCTGATTCGGAAAGATACTGACAGGCAGTTGAGGATACGTAGGAGGGTATTTATATTATTTTGTTGGTTATTTTGTAGGTGTATTATTGTTTTATTACCTATGCGACAGTAGACGGTTGATGCGTTTCACCGGGGGATGTTGATGAAAAATTATTTGAGCACGCGATACACTAGCCCATGGCGAAGGCTATCGGGTGACGGACTAGGATTAAGCGTTATCACTGGTGGATTCTCAGAGGGATGAGTTATGGGCAATGGGCCAGGTGATGCGTACACTAGTGGGGATCCCGACGTACCAGAGTATGGTCTAGGACTGGGTCGCGGATGGAATGGCGAGGTCAGCTTAATTCTTCTAGTGTTGCAGTTCATAGTTGAGGAAAAGGTCTACGAAAATTTCGGGGACGAAATTTCTTTTAGTTGGGAAGAATTGTAACGACCCAAATTAATTAAGTCATGATTAGTGTTAATCACGAGGACTAACGGGTAATTTAGGCGTTACGTGGATAGCTGGGTTGACTCGAAAATGAGTACTCAGGCTTGTATTGTGTTATTTGTGTATGTTGTATGTCTATTATTGTGATGGGAAAGTTATTATTATTTATATAAACATCACATGTGTGTAACTTGATGTCGGGCGAGGTTGAGCGCCGGGGTTTCGTGGTGTGAGTCAGGCCAACGCGGGGGTTCGAAAGTAGTAAAACCGGGTGTTGGGGTTTGATTAGATTAAATTTATTAAGCATGACTAAGGTGGAGGATTTAATTTAATGGAAATTTAATATAACCTTAGGATAAAATTATTAGGTACACTAAATGTGGGACCGCCACGGGGTGCGTGCCGGACGCGGGGCACCGAGTGTCGAGTGGTCGGGAGACTAGTGCGACCTTATTTACAAATTTTGGGAATTTATTGAGTGGATTTGAAAATTTATATAGGCCAAATCAATTGGAGTTGTAAAGTCCTATAGTTTGAGTTGGACTAATCAGGATCCATTGGATGGTTCTCGAGATGCACAACATGGTGGCCAATGTCAAGATAGGGTGTTAGTGAGTTGGAGTGACACAGGCTTAATCATGATTGTCCGATTGTCCTCGAGATTTGTGTGCACAGTTGATCAAAACCAACTATATATATGGTTTGATCGGTCAAATGGAGAAGAAAGAGTGGAGATTGAGAGAGAGAGATCGATGGGAGGAGAAGAGGAGAATCAAAAGCGGGAGATTGGAGAGGGATTTGAGGCCAACAACAACAAGATCCAAGGTATGGATATATCATGCTTGGGTTTTTATGAAATTTTGGTGAAGGTTGGAAATTTGTGGAAATTTGAATTTGGAGAAATTAAACACTATATTTAGTTGAGATTTCATGTTCATGAGCTTAGTAGAACATGGTTTTGGGTATTTGATTTAATTTGAGTGAAGTTGGGTGATTTTGGAAAGTGGGTTTTGAAAATGTAATTTCCAAGATTTGTGGATTTTGGTGTTTGATTATGGTAATTCATGTTTAAATGGTGTAATTAAGGTGATTGATGTTTTATGGAAGTATGGGAATCAAATTTATGGGTTGTAAGTTATTTGGAGTTCAAAATTTTAAATTGAAAATTTCCTGGACAGCGAGCAATTAGCGCGCTAATTGAAGAAATTAGTGCACTAATCGCACTGAATGAAGAGTGATAAAGATCAATTAGCGTGCTAATTGATCTCATTAGCACGCTATTGTCCACTAGAACCTAAAAAATTGGAAATTGGAGAAATGATCCAAAATAACACTATAATCAAATTAATTGACCAATAATCTTCATAAATGAATCTCAGGAATCCCAAAACAGTAAAATTGAGTTGAGAAATTAGTGGATGATCAAACCGGGGGTATTTTTAGGATTGTGAGCGCGAATTGAGGTATGTAAAACCCAATTGAACACCACTATTGCATTTACTTATTATATTCGTTGAGTTTTATTTCTTTGTCAATCTAAATCCGATTGTGATGGGAACGGTAGCTTTTTCTGCGGTTTTTTCGGTGTGTGGGGTTTGTTCTTCTCAAATATATTTGGTGATTAGGATACAGTCAGCGGGGTCATTGGAGTAGGGTAAGGCCGGGCCACCGATCCTAGCTTCACTGGCAGTATTTATTGCACACCCATTTGTTATCTTCGTGTTGATATTCATGCATTTCCTTTTGAGCAGTTGCATGTGTTATTTCCTTGATTATTGCATGATTATTTAACACTGTTTATTGGTTTCCATTTATGTTCATAAATTGAAATTCCTGGTGGTTTTCCTTGGGATTTTACTTACTGGACTCGTTATCTGGTTCTTGTGATAACTAAGTGCAGACCTTAGGTATCAGTAGGAGCAGGGAGGTCACGACGACACATCCTCACCTGTTCACCATCGAGGACCTACTGGTATGTTTGTTGGTATTAAGTTGTTTTAAATTGTTTTAAAATGTTATTATTGGGAACTTGAGACCATACATTTACAGTACTGGTATATATATACATGCACTAATAGCGATTGTCACCTATATACTGAGTACTACCGGGCTTTCCACTATAGGTTCAAACAAATAAATCTTATGGCAGGCTATTTGGTGTTATTAAGGCTTCCATTGTAAAACTGTAAAACTGTAAAATGTTGAATTACTAACTTAAATGGCATAAAATTAGGAAATGAGAGATGAAGTGGACAGATTGAGCGACGTGGCAGGTACTTCTGGAGTATGAGCTGGAGAGGTACCTGTTGCATGGGGCGACCTCGGAAAATGGGGCCGCCACAAGAGGTAAGCTAAAAGATTTTCTATGATTTGACA
The DNA here is from genome assembly GCA_039657345.1 of Stephania japonica. Classification (NCBI taxonomy): domain Eukaryota; kingdom Viridiplantae; phylum Streptophyta; class Magnoliopsida; order Ranunculales; family Menispermaceae; genus Stephania; species Stephania japonica. The sequence continues at coordinate 41,030,563 of CM077560.1, read as the reverse complement.
ACATTTCCCTATTCGTACATTTGTTTATATTTATTGTCTTTTGTTGGGTTATGGGATATGAGAGCTTTTGGACATGTATATGACCTGTTAAGGTCCATTTTGATATTTTGATGAAACACGGTTAAAATATATATATATATATATATATATATATGTTAATGATAATTGAATAGGTTTGCCACACTAGGAGAAATGCTCTTATAATTGATTTAATTATCTAAGTCTTTCGCTAAATATATTTAAGGTGTAAACAGATGAAAATGAGTCAATAAGCTAACTTATAATGATAATTGAATAATGTTATAAAGTTAGCGGTAATCGAGGTACAAATAATGTTTTGGTGCGCGTGGGACATAGCTGGGCTGGTTTAGGTAGGGTTGTGGGTCCGCGACGCATGACGTGGCAGGCCTCGAATTTTGGGACCGCTACATATTGGGTTATATTTGAACCTATTGGAATACACGAGAGAAGCCCTGAAGTTTTTCAAAATTTTCAAAAATTGTGTATGTGAACAGTGTCACGCCGTAGGTGGCGTTGTGGAGGTCAATGCCTTGCGGCGTCACTTAAAGCATAGGGACAGGGTGTCCCTTTTCCAAACGCCTTAAGGTTCTAACCTCACGGCGCCCCTGCATAATTTGAATATCGAGGTTTTTGCAACCCCGGCTCGCGTCGCCTTGTTCCGAGTCTATCCCAAACTCGTAGGGACCTCGATACCAACTCTAAACCACCATCGAACCATACGAAAACTGTCCACAAATCATCGATCCAAATTAAATTCCAAAAATTCACTAAAAATACCAAAATACCATACTTTTCTCAACGACTTTCAAACACTACAACTAACGCTCCAAACTCGATCAAAACCTAATGAAAAATTCCTCGTAAACCCAAAAATCTAGTGAGAAAATGGATCGCTCACAAACCTCGATGAAAATGCAAAAAAATACAACCAAAATGTCGAGTATCGAACGAGGGAGTGAGATCTAACCTTCGTTTACATTGTTGGTCGATCTCCGACCTTCAATCACCTTCAAAACTCAACAAAAATCGTCTCCTTTGTGCTCCATTTTCAGATTTTTGTGGTGGTGTTGACCAAAAATGGTGATTTGATCATTTTTTTGCCTTTTTATACATCAAACTACATCAAGACCCAGCCCCCAATCTCTAAGTTTATTCTAGGGTCCATACACACCCCATCCAACAACTCTTTTGACTCCAATGGGTGACACAAAGTTGACTTGGTCCTTGGTCTTATCCCAAACCAACCAGTAATTGGCCTTTTACGGGCGTTTCAGCGCCCGTCATGCACACTAACTCACACTATCGCACGCGAATGTAAATACTAACGATCCAAACATATTCTCACATTAATTAATTATCGTATTTTATTCCGGTCGTTTACGAAAAATCATTTTTCATATCCCGTGTACTCGTATTTTGTCCGCCCGATACCTATTCGACATGTTTTCCTAGGCAAACTCTACTCGTAACTCGACATCAATGACCTGTCACACATACACAAGTATAAATATAGATAGTACACGTTGTCACATAGATATAACATATTTTTTGGGTTGTTACACGGGGAATCCCTGCGCCTCATCAATTTTGTAAGAAAATGTCTATTTTGATCTTCACTCTTTGGTCATTTTGGCATGTAACTATTTTCTTAATTTTTTTGAGAAACTATTTTTCTCAAATTGAGATATTAATGTGATTTATTTTGTTTTTGATATGGTTATGTTGATTGAGTTACAAGTTATCATACTTAATTAAATATATAAGATTTTTAAAATTAGTGTGGTAAATATATTTCAATGATGTTTTAAATATAATTTTATATATCCTTACGATACAATATATATAAGAGCTTACAACATATAAATATATATAGTAGAATTGATTTAATGGTAAAAATATATTTTATTGTTTGAGATCTTGAGTTCCATTCCATACATTACATATGTTTTTAGTAAAAAAGATTATACAATTTTTAGTAAAAACATTAAAAAATGGAGAATTTTAAGCAAGGGCTGCGGTGAGGGGAATCCCCACAGGGTGAGAACAATCCTCGTCTTACCTCGTACCCCGCCCTGTGGGGAGCAAAATACGAGGAATCCTTGCCCTATTGGGGCGGGTCCTCGCAAGGAATGGGTAACTTCCCTGAAAGTTAGTAAAATGAACCAAACAAGGCCTGAAAGTCATATATCGGGTAACGTGACATGAAGGGCTTGCATAAAAATGGGTGTTACTTTGGGGTGTGCACCCACAGTTTCTGATGCATGACACTCAGATAGGGATGCAGGTGGGGTGGGGTCGGGGCAGGGAATGCAATTCACACCCCCATCCCCACTTTTGGAGGGGCGGGGATTCCCTACTTAAAATTCTCCACTGAAAAATTTTCCACCCCATTCCCCACCTGGCGGGGATCCCCACCCTGCAAGGATTCCCCATCCGACTATTTTTTGATATAATATCTAAAAAAGATTAAATAAATTATAGATACAAAATTTAATCATTAAAATCTCCTTCTTCCCATACTTTAAATACTTTAAATAACATACTTAATTACTTTAAATAATATACTTACATTATTATATATAAATTACAAGTTATATTAGTTTTTTCTTGATAAACTTAGTTATATTTGTTTAGAGTTGATAAACTTAGTTATATATTCCCGTGGGGAATCCTCATATTAAGGCGGGGCGAGAAATCCCTATGGGGTGACGAGTAATACCACCCGCCCCGCCCCACATGGTGGAGTGAAATCCTCCCCATCTTCGCCCCGTGGGGGATAGTTGGCGGGAATCTCTGCCCCAATTGGGGCGATCCCTATGGGAAATGAGGATTCTCCACCCCACCTACATCCCTACACGTAGATGTGTATCTCAAGGCATGCACATACTGATCTCAAAGTTGATATAACTTTGACAGCCAAACTTTCACCTCCAATTGTCACATCTACCTTGGGAGCGGTCCATGTGCATCTTAGGATACACGTCAAAGTGTTATGTATTGGGAATTGTATGCACACACCCTTAAGTCACACCCATTTTCATGCAGCCCAACATGCCACATCACTCGGTGTGACTTTGAGAGGTGTCGTTGTAGCATTTTTCATGCTTTCACTAAGGTTTGCAAGGTAATTAGCACATCTATTACCTTGACCGACCAAGGGCGGCCTAGCATTTGGAGAATTGAAGAGATCAGGTTTTGTTCCTGGTTAAGGAGCTTTTAGGACCATATCCTTAACCGTAATTATTTTTAAGGTGCAAGGTTTTAAATTTTTTTTCATCAACCAAGTGAATGACTCACTAATTTGATAAAAGATTACTCAAGTAAGAGGTCGAGAATTTGGGCCTTACAATGGAGAGAGCAAGTTATGATTTATTTCTTATAAAAAAAAGAATTCAGTAGTATAAAAATACGTAGTAGATTACTTAATTGTATAAGAATGTAAATCATCTCATTACTGTTCCTGGAATGATGAATTTCATGGACACCCAAAAGTGATACCACTTCAAAATTAAGACCCCCAGAATTACAACCAAGCTTGAATAAAAAAAAGCATCGTGTACTCATTATATTAACATGGCAAACCAGGGAGCATTAGACAAAATTGTATTCTCTAGGCCTTTTCCAACCAAGATGTATCAGCTGCCTATGTGAACAAGATCAAACTATGGCAGTGCCTGAAACCCTTTACATCCAACGAACCAGTAATATTGTAAGTCAATCTGATTTTTAATCTTGTTGCAGGATGCAGACAATCCCAAATCCAAAAAACTGACCCTTTTTTAGTAAGCTTTCACGCCTCAAACAATACCGGTGCTCCCTTTATGACGGAAAATTCAAAAAATTAAGAGGACATTTACCGCCAATCCCTGCAGTTGCCACATCTCCATCTGTCTTGCCAATGTGTCTCCTCCCACGGCGAACAATGGCCGTGGATGCAAATTTCACATATCTCACAAAAAAGATCTGGTGCTGGTTCCGTTCGATTACACATATTGCAGGGTATTTGGTTGATGGCAGCTCCTGCAGTACTCATAAATTCCTGGTTTTCCATAGCGGCGTTATCCCAATTACAAGATACACCCATGTCCTCCAACCTATCATCATCAGTTGCCAACAACTCAGCAAAAGAGAAGTATGTCTGCGGCTCATAATCCAGGTTCTCGTATTTGCCAGCTTCATAGTCAAATAACTCATCTTTTGGGCCATCGATAGGCAGTTGCCAATCAACTTGGTTCATTTCTTGAAAATTCACAAGTGTGCTCGATTGTAATTGTGCGGCTTCCGCTTGAAATTGATTAAGAAAGTCATCAGTTTCATTTTCGCTCTTTGCAAGTCTCCGGACTGGTAATTTCTGTCCACCCAGGAATGATTCTCCAGCTGTGCTGATTTCAGGTTCAATTCCTAGTGTGGCCTCTGTGACTGGTTCAACTCTTTGAAGGGAGAAAAGGAGGGGATCATCGTCCTCAATGATTATGTCGTCCGCATTGATGATATTTTCCCACTCTTGAAACTGTTCCCAGGTGGTTTCATATTCAGGGTCCTCCACTTCTTTGTTTTTATGTTTGGAAACCCTTCCACGAGTGTTCTTCGTGTCTTGGTTTTTTCCATAAGGGCATATGGGCGAGGCTTTTCTACGACATTTGCAACACTTGAACCCAACCATATCAAAGATTTGAGACTCCTCAAGTTGGAGTGCATCGGCATGGTACCATTCTGAAAAGTACATAAACAATCTAATTAGTAGCCTGAACAGAAAATTTATCAACAAAGACAATTATGATATTAGATGCAGTAGACACTTACTTTGGCAGTCTTCACAGCGAACATACATTAGACCAGAGCTGTAAGGCTCTGAACAGAGGACACAAACGAGTTCCATGGATGGGTGAATAGCTTCAGAACCTCGTTGAAGAATGTTGCTCAGGCGGAAACTTGATCCATTATTAGTATTCTTTTTCTTTTTTTGAGAAGAATTATCACTATTATCACTACTCTTTTTCTTTCTTTTAGAAGAATTATCACTATTCTTCCATATGACTCCATAGGAAGCAGCAACTTTCCTTTTATCAGTTGTTTCGGGTTTTGAGCCTCTTGATGCCATCTTGCTTCCTCTCTTCGGTGGAAATGTATCGAGCCTAATCGTTGAATGGGTTTCAATTTTTCCAGCAGATCCTAATTGTTGATGGTAGCCATTTTGCCGCATGTCTTTATGTGCAGAAACTGGTATAGTTTCCCGGGCATGTGGGATTAACTGACCTATATGGGGCTTGTTAAAGTTCTCAGTCGGAGGAACATCGCTTCTCCAATAACATTGGTTGCATGTGACTACAAAATCTTTCATGTCTGCAGCCTCCGACGAAATGGTACAACTTTTGTGACAATAGCCTGAAAAAAATTATCACAATGTCAGAGAAGTTTTGGAACATAAGAAAACATTAAATCAATGTTTACAATGATCAGAAAAATATCTCAGCTCTCAAACCCCCAGAAAACAGAACATAAACTCAAACTCTAAATATTATAGACCACTTTGTCCTGAGGAGACCACCATGCATCTGATAATTGCTGTTATGTCAAGGACCTAGCTGAAAAAATGGAGAGAACCATTCTCTTTTTGGGGGGAGTTAAGAATTATTCAATCCATCTCCATCACATTGTATGACCAATCCAATAAAATAAAAGGAGCCAAGCTTTGGTGATTGATGAGAAGAATCAAAAATGTATATGAATGGGTATTTTTTTACAACATAACCAAGGAAATATAATGTAGATACAAAGAATCAAACTCATGATCTCTGCCTCAGTCATAGTAATGGTGCTCATTTCTTTGTTACCACACCACACCACTAGAGGGTGTATATGAATGGGATTTTGAAAGCCATAGGACAGAATTATATTTCTAGATGAACATCCTATGGCTGGATCTGCAAAGATCTGTTTCATGCTCTGCTACCAGGAATTTGTTTACATGTACTATCCAAATCACTCACCCAAATAGAGTTCCTGACCATCACACCAAGCCCTAGGTTTTTGTCAATCAGAAAATAAAAGACTACAGACAATAAAACAAGGAATATGGAGTTCAGCAGGTGCAATACCTTCACACTCACTGCACTTGACAGCATCCCTGAAATCACAAATAATTTAATCATATATCTAAAAGCAGATTGTTAATAGAATAATTACGATGAATGAAGCAACTAGAAAGTACCTGAGTAAAACATCCTTCTTACATGAAGCACACGAACATTTAAACATTCTCTCCTCCTTGAACATTAGATATGAGAAGATATCCCGACGTGAAGCTTTTAGCTGTCTTCTCTGTAACTTTGACAAGTAGTGTAAGGTTTTATTAGGAGGCAATGGAACCTTCTCATCCTTTTCTTCATATTCTTTTATTAAAAACAGAGGCACATGAGTTTCGGAAAACCAATGTTTTTCCTTGCCCTCTTCATTTTGTTCCACTTCAATTATATTCTTCATGATACGGGAAGGTAGATGCTTCTGGGTACCAAAATCTAAGCAATACCTAATCTTCTCAGCCTGAACCTTTTTATCACAAATCCTGGCATTTCTAAAAGCAGTTGCTTCGGCTTCTGCTCCTTTTCCATCATGAAAACTTTGTTCTGGACGAACAAGGTCACTCCATCTCACATGAGAGTCGAGGCATCTAACCTGAAGCAACAAGTTTGGGCATGATGGAAAATAAAAATTTTTAGACAAACTGAAACATATATAACAAACATGATAATCAAAAATACGTCTTAGCATTTCCAAGAAAAAAACATAATAACACAAACAGAGAATGGCAAGAGCAACCAGTTACTGAATAGGGCTCAAGGAACTAACTAGATATATAAAAGAGGATATACAATGGGGTATGATATTGGCATATTATAATGTTGTAGAAGACGAAAGAAGAGATGGAGTGAACAACAAATTAGAACTTTGGAAGAATGCATTATAGTCTAAAGGCTTGTGTAGAGTAGGACTAAGACCAAATATATGCATTGCAAATTTGCAAGTAGTAGAGATCACGATAACGGAGTAATAAGATTAGGAGAAAAAGAAGTTCCTGAAGAGAACCATTACACATGGAATTCAAGCTAAAAATAAGTGGAATAGTGCAATAGGTGTGACATGTGCTTGAAATATTCTATCAGAAATTTGACCGGCTAAGATTTATGGGAGTGAATGTTGGACAGTAAAGAAACAAGTCCATAAATCAAGCATAGCGGAAATGAGGATGCTTAGATGGAGATGTGGTAAAACTCGTAAAGATGGAGTAAGAAGTACGAAGACTCAATGAAAAGTAGGAGCAACAACTATTGACGCGAACAAAGTTGTCAAATCAGAATCGAATCGTAAAATCGGTTGGGGTGTATTTTGAATCGAATCGTAAATCGTAAGATTTTTTTGGATTTCTTAATAATGTTTTTAAATATATGTATAAATTTATAATTTATGTTTTACAAGTAAAAAAAGACTTTCTGAACAAAAAACGTAAAAAAAAAAAAAAAAAAAAAAAAAAAAAAAAAAAAGGGACTCCATGTATTAGTGTGGTGTGGTGGTGGGGTAGTTCGTGTTTGTGTGTCTATGTATAGAGCTGTAGCATACACATTAGATGTTACAGATGGCCACAATCTTAATTTGGCAACATTTAGTGGTGGGGCCCATAGTAGAGATGAGGATTGTCTCCTTTTGATGTGAAGAGAAGATGTTCTTTGAAAAAAAAATAGAGATGTCGTTGAACAATCTGCTACTTCTCTCTCGACAATTCTCACCAACTCTCGACGAGTCTCTTGTCTCTCTCGACGAGTCTCTTGTCTTTCACTCCTTTCTCCTTTCTGTACAACTTTTTCTCCCCTTTCTCCTCTCTCTACAACTCTCTCTCCTCTTTCTCCTCTCTCTGCAACTCTCCTCACTTATTTTTTGCAGTCGATCCCCCTCCTAATATCGAAAACAACTCACAAAACCAGAAAAAACGAAAAAAAAAAAAAAAGATTTTGGCATGTCCAACGACCTTTTGTGAATCGGCCGATTCGATTTGAATCGCACGATTCGAATCAAATCGTGCGATTCAAATATGAATCGCTCGATTCTCACACAACACCGAGTTGAGTGTGATCTCAACTCGGTATTGCTCAAAACCGAGTCAAATCGTACGAGTTGCGAGCAACTCGTACGATTTTGACAACTCTGGATGCGAACAACTAGGTAATTGCAGTAGTTTGGGCGAATCTTAAGACGACAAACAAATGCCCCAATTTGGAAACTCGAGACCGTAGAAATTGAAGAAATTCAATCTAGAGCAAGACTTAATATAATTACAACCAACTAACTTAGCCTTTTGGGTATGTCTGAAATATTAATGTGATTTTTAACTTGAATGAGAGACCCTCAAAATTTCTACAATAAATTAGGTAGTTTGCTAATAATAGAGTTCCCTATCCACAATTCCATTATTTTACTGAAATAAATTTCCTGGATTCCAGGAAGAATCTCCTGGATGGTTAAAATAAAGAAAGAGTGGACAAGATTTTGAATAATGTGCTTATGTACGAAGTGCCAAACATTAGGATTGGATTCATATCAGTGAATCATTTTTAGTCACTCATCAAAGGGTTAATCACTCCAAGCCCTAATGTAGGAAGCATTAATTTGAAAGAATTTACATAATTATGAAAGAAATTCATCAATTGCATTAAATCAAGCAAAGTGGAAGAGTTAGATCAATGCAGTTGGCCCTAGCTAATTTATGATTCAAACCTTTTTGTTGTAGTGTATTTCCATCACTCCTTGGACAAAATTCGTCAACTTGATCTTTCAAACCTTCTTATGAATTTCCATAGTTATAATTTAGTTGTAAAATCAATTGTTAGTTCTTCCCAACTTTTCAAGTTTAAACGATAAGCATTAGTCCCTGAGAACTCACTGATTTTGATTTTGTGGCCCAATTTGGCGCATCTATGTGGATCAACACAAGCAAGCTAGGATCAAAATCCACAAAATAGATTAAGATCCTACCTAGATTTCCCTTCCAAAAGGTTCTAATTTGAAATCTGATCATAATTAACTTCGATAATGTGACTAAAGATTGAAAGGAATGAACACAAAGAAGATTTTTGTATAAAAGTTTGCTCACTATGAGCATAGCTTTCATTGTATTTATATTACTGTTTGTGAATTACATCCGTTGATTCTCAATACAGGTGTCCCAATCTTAGGCTCCAAGAAACAAAGGTCTTGCTTTTGCAGGGTAGTGGTTACAGGCTGCAAATGCAGGGCAGTACATAGCCGTTGGTGGAGCAGACCGTGTAGGGACCTGGACAAGTTGTATTAGTGATTCTCGCTTACAAAGATCATGAACCATGCAACTTTCACAGCATCGTTGTTCATTGGATTAATAGGCTTCGGTAGTCAATCCATAGCTCAATATGATAAGCAATCAACAAGAAAAGGCATCACAAGGGAATTGAGTAGGCAACTTATGAAGTAAATGGAAAGTGAAAATCAAGTTTAAAAGCCATATTACAAGTTACCAAGGAAACCAATATAAAGCACTAGAAGCATAATAGAGGAGTTTGCATAGACACAAGCAAATATCTAAATCTTTCTAGATAATATCCCAAAAATTGTACCATGTGAGTATGTGACTCATTAGGTTATATATATATATATATATATATAAAGTAAAAAGTCTCCACAGTATGGAGAAGCAGAACTCCCAGGTCAGTAGACTTGTCAAAGAAAGAGCGTATAAATGGGAATGGAACCTATATTTCCAAGAAATAGACTAGTTGCAATTTGCAAAATTTGGTATTCTTTGATGGAATCAACACCAGAATAACAAAAATATTTATAAGATAAAATAAAATTAGAATGATGGTAGAGATGTGGAAAGCCTCTAAAATTGCAACCTACGAATGGGTTTCAATGAGTGCCTTTTATTTTATTGAGAAGACGCTGTGTTTAGTATTAATGAAAATATAAGGGCTTCACTTAGAAGAATCGGTGAAGGACATAAGATTTTTTTATGTAATGGACCAAAAGGTCGTATAAATTAGTATTTAGTAAGTGGTAAAGTTAGAATCTCCAATTATCTAGTCTTTGTGTAGACCCGTAAGTACCTGTTTGGTTGGAGTTATGTGTAAGGTGTAAGGATTGGCTTAGATAAGCTTGGTCTTTGTGAGAGATGGGAGTTTTATGTGCAGCCGTTTGGTTCAAGTATAAACCCATAAGGAAAAGTGGGTGAAATGTCTAAAATGCCCCTATTTAATGTAGGCGAGTATTGATCGATGTGAAGAAGAATGTAATCTAGGGTTTTGTTCAAATCATGAGGGCATTTTCGACATTTCACCTCAAAAATTGGGTGGGCTTATCTAATGACAGGGTCCCCCCTGTCATTAGATAAGCTGGTGTATGAGTGTTTATGTAAGCCTGTTGCTTACTTAACACTTCAACCAAACAATGGTCTTACCTCTAAGCCCAGGCTTAGATAACCTAATACCCCAACCAAACAGGCCATAACTAATTATCATAAGATGACTAGATGAGTTACACTTAACATATATAGACAAAACTATCTCACAAAATAGAGCATACAATGTAAATATCTTTTTTTCTCAGGACACATCAAAGACTGTATCAACGAAAATGGAAATCATACGGCAAATTTGGCACCAAAAGCTAGTGATTGGTATTTTCCTAACTGAGAAAAATAAATAAGTCCCTCCTATGTCCAAACACAATTGCCAAAACCATACTATTCCATATATCTGATTGTTACACGTATATTTGGGATCCTAAAACTTGCAAAAGGGTGACAGAACACAGTGCTGCCTACATCTTATGAACTACTTCCACTCCATCAAGAAGTCATCACTAATTGATAGCTTGCAACAAGAAGTAGAGAAAAGACAGATATTTAGAGATTTATTGAAAGAATATGAAAAAAATAAGGCCGACTATTCGAAGAATATTCAAAGGAGAAAAAGAGGGTATTCAAGCTCAATGGAGTGAAAAGAAAGAGATGTATCATCATTGATTAAAAAATAGAAAAAAACCTGAAGTGCTAGCTGTGCAGCATTGTTGCTTATTTCTACTGTAGATCGCCAAATGAATTTTCTGCTTCTTTTGGGAATAACAGAACCGTCAGCATAACAAATTCCAGCAATCTTCCTTGAACCACCTGACATTTTTTTTAATAAATTATTTTTCTCACTCATTAGTCAGAGGTATTCAGAGAAGCATCAAGCAGGAAAAAATTCAAGCTTACCTTGCCGAGCTGCTTTTTTTACTATCAAATGGGGCAAAATGGCCTTCTGAAATACCAACTTCGAAAGTTTGCCTCCACGCCACCAATTAATAATATTAACGTCATCTTCAGAAGGTGCGGCAGCAACATCTGATATTGCAGATGATTTCCTACCTCTTCTTCCAGGTCTCTTCACAGTTGGTCCATTAGAGCATGTACTGCTCTTCAAAGCAGAAGACTCAATTAACCAATCCTCCACCATCTTAACCCAATCCCCAGAAAGGGCAATTACACGAACATGATCTTCAAGCTGCAAATGATACTAAGTCAAACTACAACAAATAAATGTGGATGTGTATACACCAATGCATGGAAAAAAAAAAGATTAACAAAGCCTCAATCTAAATTAGTTGGGGTCTGCTTAGGGATGCAAATGGGGAGGGTAGGGGATGGGGAATCCCCTTGGGAAAAATCTTTTCCCCATTTAATTCTCCATTGGGATTCACGCGAGGATTCTCACGGAAAATATATTGCAATGGGGAAATATTTCTCCCCACTTAATTTTTTTCAAAAATAAAAAAATAAAAATGTTAGGTATCAAAAACAAACATGAAATACTTAGTACTTAGGGCTTCAAAAAAACATGTGGTACTTAAGTTTTTTAATAAAAAATTTTGATCAAATTTAACTTGTTTTAGTGGCAAATCAAAACTTTAATGCACTCTTTTGCATTCAATGAACAAAACATATAGTTAATGTAGTTTGGTAATAAAAATATTTTATATATTTTATTTAGTTAACTAAATAAGTTAAAATTTTACATCTCATTAGAGTTTATTTGTTGTGTATCACTAGAGTTTTGGGGTGGAAACTATGGAATATTACATATACATATAATATATAAACCCATAATATATATATATATATATAATTGATATATGGGAATCCTAGCGGAGATTACTAATGGGGATTCACCACGAGGATTCCCGCAGATATATTTTTCCCCCATCCCCGTACCCATACCCGTGCGGGTATGAGATTTTCTCCCCATCCCATTGCGGGAAATTCTTGTCCCCCATGGAGATTCCCCGACCCACTTGCATCCCTAGGTCTACTACATAGAACAAACTCTTCCAAATCTGTTCAGCTCAATGCCCTTGATGGCGTGCTTTCAAAAACTTTTAAATCCTTTCTAATTAATGCATCTCAAGTTACCCAATGCATGTCCATAACATCTCTAGTAAGATGAATGAGGCATCATTTGCCAAAGGCAAGGTTGAGTTAGGTTGTGGGTTTGACTCGTGTTGGTTTCTTATCAAAAAAGAAAAAGTTATCTAATGCATGAAAAAAATATACATGCTAATTGGTCAAGGATCATAAATGAGGATTCCAACAAAAGAGAAAACTATGGAAAAACCTAATGTGAATAAATAAACCATGATAGCAGCACCTGCAGAACAGCATTGACAAGACTCTGAAAGTGAAACTGAGCAACAATAAAATAGTATAATTTGCCAAACAACTTAAAATGCGGAAAAAAAAAAAAAGCAAGTGGAAGTATTAGAAAATAAAGAAAGATAATTATATAGAATACAGAATTGTGACATTAGATCTTAGAAAGGCTCTTATGTCAACCGCGGATGCCTGAAGAATTTCACTAACTCAAGTCTACATATCATGAACTTTAGTCACTATCTAGTTCAAATCATAAGAAACCCATAAATTTCTCCTTATTTACAAATCTCATAACTCCAATCAATGCAGACCCGCTTGAGATTTACATTTTCTTAAGAATTATCATTGCACAGTATTGATATCCAAAAAAGTGATATTTTTCGTTTTTTTTTTGATGAAAAATATTTTCGTATTTTATAGATGTATGTCATACTAAGATATAGTGGACTGATGGATCATTAATTCAAATTATAGTTTCTTCTCAAAAGAAAAAGTACAGTGGGTTGATGGATCAATTACACAATTTATAAGTTATTACAAATCCTTTTCTTTTCAATTCAATAATATTTATTTTATTTAACAATGGTATTTTCAATAACCTGCTTTTCCATTTGGATTTGATATTTGGAATTCAAAGAAATTGCCAATAATAATATTTTAAAAGAAAAAATTTACCTCGAGCAATAGCCACTTTAATGTCATGCAGGTCGAAGCTTGTTCAACTTGTTTCCGCCATTTTCTTCTATAACTTGCACTCAGAAATGGCCCAAGTGTAAGACCACGTAAACTCTCCTCCATGTGCAAAATATATGAAGCAATACAAGGAACACTTCCCTCTTTATTCCTAATAGAACGAAGGCCATTCACAATTTTTAATGCTCCTTTAGACGCAGCAAAGTTTAGCAAACATCCTTTTTTGCATGTGACATAAGACTGGCATGAAGAACACCAACCACATCTTTCTCTTCGAATATCCGTCAATTTCTTTTCTGAACTAGGCCAGCAAAAATGGCTACATGCAGATGAGAATGCCTTTAATTGCATAGCGACATTTGCTGAGTCAACTTTTTTAGTTTTCAATGAACCACGAGAAGCAGAAACGTGATTTTCTCTGATTTAAGAACGGCCAGATTAGCAGCTGCACTGGCAGAAAGGTCACCTAGAAAATACTGATTAACATACAACTGAGGCTTAAAGAGCACACCCATGTATAAAAATTCACTGTCTCTTTTATTTGTCTCATTGGTGTTGCTTATATCTTCAGTCCTCTTAGAAGTTAAGCTCAAACCAGCATTCTTAGTTGGGAAGACTACGCCATTTGCACCTCTACTCGGAGCACTGGATTTATCAGCCAAGCTTTGGTGAGTTATATCTGAATGATCGGGACACTCACTGACTGACCCAGATGACAATTCCATTTCTGTTCTACACTGCTCGTGAGGTCCCATACTTACTACATGAGAAACCTGATTGGCAACAACATTTTTTTGCGGACATGGAACACCGACTTGGTTCGCTGTATTCAATCCAGTACCAGTCACTCTGGCATCCTGGAAACCATTTTCTCCATTAGGTTGCAATCTTTTCTCTGTATTGCTTTCTTCTGCACAGCTTGCAAGATTCCCTACTTCAACTGTATCTAGAATATTTTGGGTTTCTTTGCTAGAAGGAGTAGAGACCACTGTTGGAGCCATCACATCTTCCTTTTCATCAGCAAAATTTCTTCCAGCTTCGGTTCTTTCAGGAAGATAAAAAAACAAATTTTCAGGTAACTCCCAGTGCTGTAAAATGCCCTTGCCTATCCCTGAGTACAGAATTGAATGCTGAACAGAAGAAGAAAGAACTTGGAGGACTTTTGGAATGTCATTCGGATTGTAGTATCTTGAATATGTTCCTCCACTAAATGAGTCTTTAAGCCTGTACTCGACCATTTTTAAGTAAAAAACAAGAACCATATAAGTTTGAGAAAAAAACAGTACAATTTAAACAAGAAAATATATGAAATTGTAATCCTCCAACACCATCCAATTCACACTGATTCTCAAGGATCAAAAAATCACATACACCCTACAATATAATCATGCCTAGTTAGTCCAATAAAGCCAGTAAAATCCGAACGAAATAGTTGGCAATGTCACATATAAGGTCGACTTTCAATTTTACATAGCTTTGTGTACTTGAGAATGTCTTCTAATAAAACTGTTAGCCGAGTTCTTTTAGTACACTATTCATCAAAAGACAAATTGTTACATCAAGTGGAATTTTTTAAAACATTCATTAACAAAGCCTCGCTACCAGACTAGTCATATGACTAATCTTTCAATGTTAAGAGTCGTTTGGAGATTTTCCATGCCACGCTATTCCTACAAACCAACCACGCTCAATAACAAAAACTCACAAAGCATTCTAATGAAAAACTTAAAAATCAAGAACGAAGGAAAAGATGGTCAAATACTTACACAAGTAAGTGGTTGCAAACACCCAAAAAAGTATACCCATATGGATCGATACCAAACAGCTCCGCTCCTCTCAAATCTGATCCAATTTTCAATATTGGCTCCATCCTTTTAGCCTTACACTCCAAACAAAACCATGATCCATTCGGGATGAGCATTTTGCTTAAACCAGTACATCTAGGATGATAAGCTGAGGGGCACCCATCACAGCAGAGCAAATTCCCTTCCATGCCACAAAGTCGGCATTCGTCACTATTCCCATCCAGATCTGCGTCAGCTGCATCTACATCCAATTTAGTAACTTCAGAACCCATACTCACACAGAGGCTAGTTTTGGATAAATTCTGATTTGAAACCGGGTCTACAAGTTCCAAAACATTTGAAGCTGATGATTTCACATTCCTGGTGACCGTTCTTGGACCATTTGCAAGAAGAGGAGTCGCATCAGAACAGCTTCCCTCTTCAAACCCTTCCCTGCTGTCTATTTCTGCTCTTATCTCAGCAGATTCCATTACATCGTCACACAAGGTTTGTAAAATCATCAACTTCCAAGTTACGGATAAGTTGTAATATTCTTTGTCCAAAATATCAGTATAGAAACCTTTCCAGACTGGACCTTTAGTGTAACCCATTGTCAAAAGATATTCAACCATGTAAACTGGCCAAGTAAATGTATCGAGTAAGTTCCAATCAAGACGCCTGCAAAGAAATCATGAAAAATTGCCCACATAGTAAACATAACAAAATTAATACCATTGGAAACTCAAGTACTGGTAAAAACTAAATGAAACAAGTTGACATGTAAAACTAGAAGAGTTCCATGCTAAGATTATAAAACTAAATATTAAAAAAAAAAATCAAAATACAAAATGTCAAGATTGTGTAATCAAGCAGGGATTTTATCCCCCTTTTTCTGTTATTAGGCTAAGGAGTAAGGACCTAAAAAATAATTAAAGCAAAGCCAATACATGTAACACTTGAATGTTTTTCTGTTGTGGTGTGCAAAAAGTAGAAGTGGCATACCTTAGACACTTCGAAGCAAGCTCAGAATCAGGTGAAAGCAACTCAAGATGACGTCTTAGAGCACGAAGGAGTGAAAAATGAACACTGTCCATTAGAGTATTAGGCACGGTACAATTGAGAGCTCCCACAAATTCATCCAGCTGGAATGGACTTATGAATAGCTGAATACTGAATGATCTAAGGAAACAATAAACAGAAAATAGATAATGAATGACCCCCTCCGGTACACCAATATTATCAGATGACTGAGGAAATGTAGGAGCTGGAATAACTAAAGCCTCATTGTCTGAACAGGATTCTCGCACTTGGACAGATTCACTTGAATCACTGGAAGACCCAGTGTCTGCATCAGCAACATCCACCTCAGGATCTCTCACAGAATCACAATCGACTTCAGAAGTCAATTTGCTAGCATAAGATGTTTCGGTTCCATCCACATCAACATCCTTATCACTCTTCGACCTCTTATTGGCTACTCCTGAACGACCCTTCGAAATCAACCCATCCAATCTCGTTTTCTTACTTACCAGCTCTTCATCAAAACCACTCTCCTCGACAAGAATACCGATACTTCATCCGACTCCAGGTCCTCAAAATCCCCATCCTCATAGTTAACCCTGAACAATCCAGCGCTGTACGACACAACTTTCCCCAGAAAAACACCAAACCCTTCAAACTCCTTCCTCACATACCTCCCAACCAAAGCCTTAGTAGACCACGTCTCCGACCTCCTCGCCCTATTCTTCCACCGCCCTCTTCGTGAACCCACACTCTCCTCATTCGCATCCCTCTTCCTCCTCCTCCCTCTACCGCTCTCCGAGACCACCGTCTCCGACTCCATGCACAACCCACAATAACCCAAACCCTAACTCCCTCCTCCCAAACCCCCAAATACTCAATCAAATCAATCTCTCCCGACAAACCCTAACCCTAGAAACAACCCCCAATCGCCTCCGCGACCTTCCAGTGCCCAAAATCACAACAAACACAAACTTTCTTCAAATCGATTCAGCAAGAACTATGAACACGGAATCAAAAACCATAAGCAACGCAATCTGGATCAAACGAGCATCTATTGCACCCAAATCGGTAGATTTCCTCGAAAAACATGTAACCGACACGAGAATGGACTCTTCGAAACCAAAACGCACGATTACCTCTTTAGGAAGATCTGTTCGCAACCGCCATGAACGAATCGAACGCACGATTCGTCAAATACAGATCGACCGATCGATCGATCGATCGAGCGAGCGAGAGACCTAGAGAGATAGAGAGAGAGCGAAAAACTCTTCTAGAGAGTCCTAGCCCTAATTGAAGAGCAACTCCAACGGCTTCACAAACTCGCTCACTCGCTCACTCGCTCACTCGCTCACTCGTCCGATTCCCGTACTCGACTCGGCCGCTTTGGACAACGAGAGGTCGAAAACTAAGGAGGAATTGAGGAGAGTCGGTTTTAGTGGTGAGTTGGGGGACCTGGTCGAACCGGACCGAGTGGGGAGTTCGTTTTTATATTTGACATTACCTTTTTTGATCTGTTTTGGCTTTGTGTAGTTTAGGTACATGTATTTAGAGTTGCAATGGGAGTGGTGGCGGGAAATGTTTCTATTGCTCAGCGTTACCCGCTCATATTTTCAAAAAAATTAACCACAAAGATATATGAATGAGGAAATAGTCTATTTGATGAATTTGTTTATATTATTATTATTATTATTATTATTATTATTATTATTATTATTATTATTATTATTATTATTATTATTATTATTATTATTTTACAATTGAAGTGTCCTATTAGTGAGTGGCTATTTGTCTTTAATTTCAGAGGTTATGGATATGAGACCATATTATCAAAATCTTACGTTTGATCAACTTTGATGAAATTACCACGAAATGGCAGTTCAATATATTCGGAGGTTGTAACAGAAAATTAAGAAAAATAGAATGATCACATCTTGTTCTCGTTAATTTTATTTGTGCATAGATGCACATATATATAGGATTTACATATTAGATCTAGATAACTACAAATAAAAAACAAATTACATAATAAAATCTAAGATAATTACAAATAAATAAAAGTTAAACAAGATATCCTAACTAATAAATGGTATTTACCCATAATACCCTCCCACAAGCTAGAGCACACAAACTTTAGATGCCCAGTTTGAACAAAAACATCTAAAGGTTGACCAAGAATGTCTTCAATCAAAGTAAATTAATCACAAAGCAAAAACATGGTAACTTGAGATCTGTCGGCGAAGATGTTGACATCAATCATTAGCATTTGAAAAAGCTTTAAATTAAAGAAAAACATTCAAAAAAAAAGAATGTCGATAGAATTAATAGGATCCTCAAGTCGAACGGGCAACTAACTAATTTGGACGGGCATAAGCCAACTTGAAACTTGACAACAATGGATCAAAACGAACTTTAAATAGAGAAAACATTCAAAATGAATGTCGATTGATAGACAATCCGTTATTTAATAACGAACTGGACACTGGTCGACTGCAAGTCATCACACCAAGTGAAAATAAAAAATGATTTGATTCCGAATGAACGGAAGAAAATAAGACCATATAATGATCTTTTGGTTGAAAAAAAAATGAATGATAACATTTTGACTTTGAACAACAAAGATCAAAATAGAACGAAAAAAGTATGACAAATCAGAGTGGAGCAGAACGTTCTGACACCATAACAGAAAATTAAGAAAAATAGAATGATCGCATCATGTTCTCGTTAATTTTATTTGTGCATAGATGCACATATATATAGGATTTACATATTAGATCTAGATAACTACAAATAAAAAACAAATTACGTAATAAAATTTAAGATAATTATAAATAAATAAAAGGTAAACAAGATGTCCTAACTAATAAATGATATTTATCCGTAATAGGTTTGGGCAATGTATTAAAGTTGGAATTTTTTTTTATCTTTTGTGAAGCATATCTACACGTCTTCCAACTTTGTTTGCTTCATACTTAAGAATTAAACTTGTGACCTTGTTTAAGAGACTCCTAACTTATTTCGCTTGGCCAACAATTATTGATGATTAAAGTATCAAATAATTGTTTTGTGACCGAAAATACATAGTACTACAAGTAAAAGTGCGATGCGAAAATGTTGAGATGTGTGCATGCAACAACATGAGTTTTTTAGGCCAAAGTAGCTATCTTTATTTCATATCAATAGCCACAATATCAAAAAGAAATGAGGGTACAATGCACCACTCATTTAGACCAGATAAAGAATTAGCTTCCCTTGCAACAATATAGGCTACTGAATTCACTAATCTATGAATAAAACATACTTAAAAGGACCTCATGTCCATTAACAAATCAACACAATCCCTAATAACAACTCCACAATAGGAATTGTTTATACTAGAACCAAGAACTGCTTGAACCACTAAGATTGATTACACTAGAACCAAGAACTGCTTGAACCACTAAGATTGATTACACGATGTTCTCCCCTTTCTTTAAACCAACTCAAAACTTCTCAAACACCAATTGCTCCTATTTTATGTAGTTGATCGTATTATCTTTCACAATGACATAGAAAGTAATTATAATGAATGAAAACTTGATTGTCTTGAATATGTGGATGCAAGTTGTGATGCATAGCCAACATGTTCCAATGAGCTTTAAAAAAAATGTTCCATTGAGGTTGTGACAAATATTTGAGAAGAGAAAAAAATGCAACAAGTCATTAAGGACCGTTTGGTACTTCAAGATAGAGCACTTGATTTGCCAAAAGTGAAGTCTCAATTTACAAGTCTTATAGATGGAGCAAGCTGGGAAGAGAAAGTAGTAAGGGACTTGATCCCTTTAAACAAGGTCTCAAGATCAAGTCTTATGAATAGAGAAAAATGGATTGAGAGAGTTGCCCCCTATATAGGGCCTGATAATGCCCAAGTATGATTAGTTGGTGCTACTGGCAGAAAGAAATGTCACCTCATTTGAAGCAGGATAACGCCTGCCAAAAAATGCACATACTCTACATAATAACCTCACATATTTTTACTTTTATATGGCCTTTCTAATTAATTATTTATTGTTCCTTGAGTAAAAAATAAAAAATCACCAATTTTTTTAAACGTGTTTTTTAACGAAAAGGTTGTGTTTGTATTTCATTCAATACTAAAATCATTTAGTACAACCATAGCTACTTCATCAAAAAGTTGATTTCAAACATTTAGTTATTTGTCAAAATAATAGATTGTAGATTCATTTAGTAGCAAATCAAGGAGAAGATTGATAACTATCTCTAAACCATTGGCGACGACCTACTACTCTTTTATTCAGGTTATTTGGTGATGTAGGAACAAATGGTTCAAGATTTCCTCACTCGTTTATAAAAGCACGCAGATCGAGGGCTAAAGTCTCCAATTTATTTATCTTAATTTCGCAATAAAATACATTATTTTCCTTAAAATTAGCTAGGTAATTTGTTTTTTTTTTATATTAAAGAGTGATCAAATGAAAACCTTCAGTTTGACATCATGTGCAATGATCTCAAAAAAATGGGAGGAAGGAGAAGTGGATTCTCGAGACAGAGGGATCTTCTTTATGTATATTATTTCAACACTGATGTGGTCGCCCACACAAGCTGGCGCAGTAAGTGATGAGAGGAAAGAAATGTTGGTATCAATTTTTGGTACTATTTTTTTTGTCAACAATGCACTTACAAATGTGTTATGAAATAAGGCAAACCAAATGAGAAATTTATTAGACGTGTCAATGTCGCGACTTTACTTTCGGCCACCACTAAAAGAAAATTAATCTTTTATAATATTTAATCATGTTGTTATACAATATGTTGTTAAAATTTATTAAATTTCAAATTAATATTTAATTTAATACAGTATATGACAAAAAATAATGAATAATGATTGATTGAGTATTATAAAATAAAGAATTTAATTAAATTTATAAATCACTATACATTTATTTTTTAATTATAGATATTTTGTTACATATTAATTACATATTAATTACATATTAAATAAATTGTAACATATTGTATAACAACGTGAATTAGTGTTGTTAAAGATTATTTTTTTGTAGTTTTAATTAGCCTAACTCAATTAATTTGGAACTGAGGTTATGTTGTTATTGTTGTTGTTGTTGTATGATCATCACAATTATGGGTGTGATGACGACAACGCCACCTGAACTTTTCATCCTGAATTATAAAGCAAGGGTGGTCGTGATAATAAGAAGTTGTTGTCTTCTAGTGGCATTCGTTGGTGTAGTGGGTGTTAAGTTATCGAAAACACTACATTTTGAAATCATTGTATCATTTGTTCTATTTATGATTTTGTTGGGATGTGTGGACCGAAAAGTTTAGTTCCACATTGGTTATCTATGCCTTATTGAAGAAGTTCATAAGAGTGGATGTTTCATCTTATAGAACTGAGGCCTTTTGGAGTAAAACATTACACCTAATGTTGAGGTGCTTAAGTTAGGGACAATATCGGTACTTGCAAACATCAATGTGCCCGTGCGCACACGCTTGTATAGGGCCCAACAAGTGGTATCAGAGCCGATGGTGCAGCTGGGACAAGGCATGTACTGTGACAGCCCCAGTTCCCCATAAAACTGGGTCTCGCCCGGCCTAGACCTACGTGGACCCCCGAGTCCATACTCACGAAGTCTACGCATCCTAGTCAGCCTTAATCCTCAAATATGTCAGTAGTTAATCATTTAGGATTATAAAGTTATCAGGAAGTTCGCAGAGAAAATTACTATAATCAACTATACCTATTAAATGAAAATAAGAAATAATAGACAACCTAATTATGTGGAAACCTTGAGAAATGGATAAATACAGACATGTCTGGTGATCAAAGCTACACAAAGCGATCATACATGATATCCCTAGTCTCTCAAATTCCAATACATGTCCCAGTGTTTAACAAAATATAATATACAGTAATCACAATCAAAAGAACAAAAAACTTATACTGAGTAAAGGAAATGATCGCTCCGAGAGTCCTCAGAGGATATCACCTAGCATCAGTTCATTCCCCTTGCTCGTCTCTGCTCTATCTTTATCTGCACCACCGTCACAAATTAGACGGTGAGTGCTTGAAAAATATAATGTAATGCCAGAAGAAATTAAACAGTAATTCAAGATATACCAAATAAACAGTCCAAATATCATGCAGTGTTGAAAGACAGAAAATGTAACAAATAGCAAGATAAACAGACTGACAAGCTGTGCAATGAAATTTGAATGTCCAAAGAGTCAAAGGAGGCTCATAATTGGTATAAATCAATGCAGTACCGCAGTAGGGTGGGACAACACACTAGCAGGAGTGTTCACGCTTATCCGCTAATATGGACCCAGGAGCACCTTCTTAACACACTTACACCAAGACCTCAACTAAGGAAATAAAGAATGGAAATCCAATAAGAGCTCAATTCAAATAGAAATGTCAATAAATGAAAAATAAATTAGTGCATACTTTCTAACTAGCTTACAATCGTACGATAACGTACCTCCCACCGTAAAACTTTGATCCTCGCGATTTCTCTCTAAGTCGATCCACTTGAATTCTTAAAGTCTGTCAATTAACCAATTGTGAAAATCCTATTAATATCTTTCTAATTTACCTAATTTTTTATAATAATTTAATTAGTGTAATTGGTTGATTCCCAGGTATTGGATCGTATTCGGACCTAATTGGATACTCGAGAGATCCCCAAAATTTTTGAAATTTTTAAAAAATTTGTCCCTGTGAACAATGTCATGCCGCCACAGGCGTCGTGATCCGTTGTACTAGACGGCGTCTTCCTATCTGCTCGAGACACCGTGAGTGGTGTCGTGGGAGATAACTCCTCACGGCGTCCCTCGCGGCGTGTTCAGCAGAACATCAAATCCTTTTCGAAACCTCGACTCATGTCGCCGCGTTCTGAGTCTATCCCAAACCCTTAGGGACGTATATGACAACTTAAAACCCAACTCGTTTCCCATCGAAACCTCGACAAAACACCCCAAAATTCTTCAAAAATTCCAAAAACTTCCATTTCACTTCCAATCCACAAATCAACCACCAATTCATCATCACACCATCAATTGATTCCAAAAACATCAATTAAAATCATTTCCAAACATTTTTCCGAAAAATCGTCCGAAATCATCGCGACGTAAACCCACAAAATTTACGCCAAATTGTCGACAACACGAAAAGAGTAGGAATCCTACCTTTTTACGCGTATTGCGTCAATCCACAGCGTCGCAACGTAGTTGCGAACACACCGAACCCTCTCTCTCTCTCGTCCGTTCTCTCCTCTCTCACGTTTAATCGAAATGATGGATGGAGGAGAGAGAAAAGTTAGTTTTTATACTAATTTCTCATCTCATATCACGTACGGATCTCGAGGCACATCTTGTGTCTCTTCTTCAATCTATCCAACAACTCTAACATAATAGAATGACTTCAATGCGTGACTTGATTTTCAAAACCACTCTGTTTCTCGCTCAAAACACACTTTCTCGGACTCGTTTCAACTCACGACTCGCATCGTGTGCATTCCCAGATATAACCTCGCTCCCACATTTTATTTAATTATTTATTATTTTTTGATAATTCACTAATTACCATTTTTGGGTGTTTAATTATCCGTATTATACCACAAATTTCCATTTTTCCTAGCCGAATCTCACACAGAAATACGTGGCGATTAATAACACAAAACCATACACACTAGAACCTACATTATTCTCATTCGGCTATAAATAATAATACAAACATCACAGAAAATAAAATATACCTCAGTGTCAACTCCCGAGGCATGAGTAATATGACAAATCACAACGAGTAGGTCACGGTCTTGTAAAACACAACACGTGTCACCAATTATATTTGAGGGTCGTTACAGTCTTCCCAACTTATTAGAATTTTGTCTTTGAAACTAATCTAATAATTACTTAAAATAACGACTTACCGAAATCGAATAAATGAGGAAAATACTCGCGTATATAAGACTCTAACTCCCATGTCAACTCCTCGTCTCCGTGGTTCTGCCACTAAACGAGTACTGAAGGTATCTCCTTATTCCTCAGTATCTTGACCTTCCTGTACACATTTTGAATCGGCTGCTCCTCATAAGTAATATCATCGCGCAAATCAATCTAACTCAGGTCTACCTTAGGTCGTTGTCCCTCGCTTGACTTGTCTAGTCGAAACATAGAAATATGGAATACTGGATGAAGTCTGGTGAGCTGAGGCGGCAAATCCAACTCATAAACAACCTTGCCGACTTTCTTCACAATCCTGAAAGAACCAATAAACCTTGGCGCAAGTTTTCCCTTGAATTCGAACCTCTTGTGACCCTTCAGATGCGAAACCTTCAAATAAACATAGGCTCCCTCATCGTACTACAACTCATCATGATACTTGTCATAGTACTTTTTCTGTCTCTCTTGAGCACATTTCACTCTTTGATGAGTCTGTCGTACCTTCTCCGTATGATTAACAACAATCTCAGGCCCAACTGTCACTGCATCCTCAGGTTCCGTCCATCAAGATGGTGATCTACAAGTCTGCCATACAGTGCCTCAAATGGTGCCATATCAATACTAGCCTGAAAACTGTTGTTGTATGCAAACTCGCACAAATGAAGATACTCTTCCCAAGATCCTCGGTACTCCAGTACACACATCCTGAGCATATCTTCTAACACCTGAATCAGTCTCTCAGACTATCCGTTTGTCTGTGGATGGTACGCCATACTCAAATTAATCCTCATGCCAAATTGAGCCTACATACTCTGCCATAGCAATGACGTAAACTGCGGTCTTCTATCTGACACAATAGATAACGAAACTCCGTGCAGTCTGACCATTTCACGCTTATAGAGAATATTGAATCTATTAACCCTGTGTGTAGTGGATATCGGAATAAAATGTGCAGATTTCGTCAGTCAGTCCATAATTACCCAGATATTGTCATGTCTGCGAAATTAACGAGGTAAATCACTGACAATATTCATAACTATGTGCTCCCACTTCCACTGTGGAATGGGAAGAGGCTGCAGCAATCCTCCAGGTCGCCTATGCTCAGCCTTCACATGCTGGCATATGTCACACGCTCGTATAAACTCTGAAACATCAGCTTTCATCCCCAGCCATTAGAAAAAGCGTCGCATATCAGCATACATCTTGGTTCTACCTAGATGAATAGAATAATGTGAATAGTGAGCCTCATGAAATATCTCAGTGTGCAAATTAGCCACTAATGGAATCCACAATAGCCCTCGATACCTCAGACACACATGTGTCGACCGACTCCAGTCTGGATAATATGAACTATCAACAATCTCGCTGAACCTCTGATATAACTCATCAGTATGTTATCCCTCATGGACTACCTAAAGTGAAACAGTTTACATCCTAAACTGACCACAAATCTGTATCCCGGTAATAGCTAGCACATCAACTAAACTTATCATCTCAGTTGCCTCGAGTAACACATACTCGTATGTCATATGGCACATAACTTCCTCACTAGCAGATCCTCTCATGTTCAAAACAACAGCAACTATGTTGGCCTTCCCAGGATGATACTCAAGTGAAAAATCATTATCCTTCAGGAATTCTAACCAACGTCTGTCTCAGATTCAGCTCATTCTGAGAGAATAAGTACTTCAAGCTCTTCTGATCAGTGAAAAGATCAAACCTCACACCATACAGGTAATGCCTCCAAATCTTCAATGCAAATACCACAACAACTAACTCCAAATCATGCGTTGGATAATTCTTCTCATGAACCTTGGGCTATCGAGATGCATATGCAATCACCTTGCCTGTGACGACCCGCCCCCGACCTAGAGTCGGGTCGCCCGGCCCAGATTACTACTTAGACCTGATACCTGAACCATGCCCAAATAACGGTCTGGCACGCCTAAACAAATAAACCTGCGGAATACACATTGGTTAAATAAAGGATAATAATTGCGGAATAAATATAAAGAGATATCCTAAAGCCAATAGATTTAAGTTCATAGAACATTAATAAAATTATACATGGGTTTATGCTTATTTAAACTATACAAGTTTATTAAATCTCTGAAGTAGATCAACTAAAGATAACTAGGATTCAAGCTACCCAAAGATCTATTTTAATTTTAGCCCCAAATTGAATAGTTTCAAAATTAAATATACATAATATATATCAACAAAGGCTCACATCAAGAAGAGACTTCAAGCTCGTTTCTCCCTTGCCTCAACCTAGCGCTGTCGTAGATACATGAGATGTAAGTGGGGTGAGCTAAAAGAAAAGATCCAAAGAAAATATCCAAAGTCCCTTTTTAAATCTCGACTCAACCTTAAATGCCAAATCCATATCAATAAACTTCAACCACGTTCAATTTGCTAAAATCATAGGGAAACCCTTTCATGTACCGTTAAACCATGGCAAACAAGATTGATTCATCCATAATACTCGTTATCATAAAGCTTAAAAATTTGTATAACCCATTTCAAGACTAGATCTAAGAAAAACTTAACAAACTTTGCAAATCATCAACTCTCATTACCAATACCAACACCAATGTAATAAATCTAGGGAGTATTAGAGTCTCACCATGCCTTCAATGGAGTCTTTGACTCAAAATCTTTTCCAAAATCTCATTTTAACATAGATCAAATCTTTCCTTTCTTTTTTTTTCTATTTTCTTCGCGTGCTTTTCGCTGTCGACGCCATCGACCCTTTGGTTTTCAAATCTTCAACAAATAATAAAAAAATCAAGGAGGGAAGTGAGGTTGTACCTCTATTGAGCTTGAACTCTCCTCTTGCTCTCCTCCTCTCCACGTGGGTGTTTAACAAGATTGCTGCTAGGGTTTTCTTTGATTTACTTAAATAGCATTAGGGTTAGGGATTAGGGTTATGATTATTTACAACTTGTCTAAAATGCCCTTTTGGGGTCCTAAGCTCAATTGGACTTTATTATTTAAAATAAAACTTTACTTAATCCCTCACTCATATTTAATTTGACAAGTTTAGAATTGTATTTCCACATCAAGCACCCAACATATTTTTATCATGAAATTACCAAAATACCCATAGGTTGGGTCGTGGAGAATTTAGGTCGTTACAATATCCCCAATTTTAAGAACTTTCGTCCTCGAAAGTAAAAGTAAAGTACAACGTAGTTTGGTGCCTGTCCATAATGATTTCTTTTTGACCCATTGTTTAACTGAGGCCATCTTCACCTGCATGCTCTGCCTGTTTCACCACATGAAATAAAGTTTTACTCTTAGCTTTAATATATCTCTTTTTTTATTTTCATCTTACAAACTAAAATTCATAAAGCCCACCTCATGTAGGTCATCAATAAAGTTTTTATACTTAGCTACATGTCAATTCCTCATATCGCTACACATTTATGGGGTATTCTTTTATAAGCTCCACCGAAGCCGTAATGTGCACTCGAGTCACACACAATAAAGAACAATACTGAGATGTGATATGGTGCCTATCTGTGTCGAAAAGAAGTATATCTGCCTATCTGGCAGTACAAACATACCACCACCTGGTAGTAGGAAAAAAAACAAGGATAGACATCCATCATATCAAGAACACTAGCACACCATTTAAGTCACTATCTCCTTTATATATATCAACGTGTAACTCATCATGTCATTGCGACTTATCTATGGAGGCTACAAATAAGCAGATTTAGCATTCCTTTCAGAGATATGCATTAACATCATTGTCCATTGTACATTTATCGACATTCATTCTTGTAGGTTCATAATTCAAGTCAACTCTTTACTGATGGTCCGCTTTGCAACCCCTCTGTTACATTTGACCATTAACTTACGCAATAAACTTTCACCCTTGTAATCTTGAGGAACATTTGAAATCACTACCAACTCTAAGTGAAATTCAACACTTGTCCATATGCGGTATATCATATCGTCATCTTTATTTCATACTAAGGTCTCATATCACATTCACTCTATTTCTGAGAGACTTTTCGCATCGTGTCCACGTAGCGTATGACTTTCACAATTTCTGAGTGAGCGTTTTAAATTATTTTGACTCAGTTAGGTTCACCTTTAGTGCACAAATACTTAATGTCACCTTTCTGAGCTAATTTTTAGCTCTTATGGATTATTTAAAGTTTTTCACTCACAAAGGAATATGGTTCTTTAACTTTTTTTTTAAAAGAAAATTTTGGCATCCATGTCATTCCTCAAGATTATCCAGCCTATATCTCTGGCATGGTTATTAAGGTCTCGTAACTCACTATGACTCAATTATTTTCAAGTTCATAACTCACCCTTACATTTCTATTTATTACACTCGTGTGTTACTATTGTTGCACTGTATATACGTTTTGTTGGATACTTCAACCATAAAGTATAGATCCTTTTACATAAAACTCATATATGTTTATCTTGTATGACTTGTTACTAAAGCTTTAATTCAAGGGTACTCAAACTCATATTTACACCTATTTCGAGAATTATCTTGCACTATTTAGATTATGATTCATTGCTTATACTTAGCACAAAACCATTCATAGTGTTCTTCCTTTTCTCCAAATTCAATGATTCTTGCAAATAAGAATATCAACTGATTTCTCATAGGATTGATTTAAAATGACCTCATGCTTAGGCAAACCTTTATGTCACATAATTTGCTTATGCTTGTCACATGTTACGGTGTCGACCTTGATTATTCGAGCATTATCTCCATGTATTGATATCCTTAACACTTAACCATTTGCAAATCTATTGCTTACCCATCTGGGTTGTAACCTCAAATTCTCCTACGCTATCAAATTAGGGCTTTCACTTTTAGACTTATACTAAGCCCTCAGACTTCCAAGTGTAAACTACACATTTTGTTCAACAATTATTTACAGTGTGAAGTTTAAGAAATTTTATCTTTACTCATATATTCATGTTTCATTGCTAGTTTACTGTATTTCCTCACCATCCCTAATTATTGTTTCGTACGTATTGCACAGTATAAATCTTATTGTGGTTCGGTCATAACCTAGGATCTCCACTTTTAATAGTCGACCTATCACTGATAAGATATTTCATCTTTCCTTTCAACCATTTAGTTTGGTAGTTCAGGTTTTTTTTTTGTAATGTTTTACTTTTATTATGAGATCACAAGTTACTTCCGACAAGTGATCAACATGATTCGTAGCGACGTCATCATCTTGATTAGAAATTTTTCATTCTTGGACAGGGTACTATTGCAGTACATGTTGTCTCTCTTGAGTTTGCAATTCTTCTCATCACCAAATTACTCATTCATTTTTTTCATGGGTCGATCCTATTCTAGGATCCCTAATTTTAAGAACCAAGTCATTATTGACTAAGGTTATGTGACAATCATTTGCTTCGATTACTCTTCAACGTCATTTTTTATTCAACCATCCCCTACCAATCAGGTTTGGTTTCATTTTGACTTAAAAGCTATGAGTCCACACATCTAATCATATCAGAAATATTCTTTTCATTGGTGTACCCCCGATTTTAATGATTCACTTATCATCGAGTTCATTATAATATTATTAACTGTGTCGTACGCTCTTTAAAACCTATTAATATGACTCATATATACCATTTAGTTTGGGGCTTCCTTTAATTATTCAGTCATGGTACTGCTATTTCGTACTCTCCATTCATTTCGAATACAATTTATCAATTTCTGGTATCCCCAACTTTATGAATCAACTCTCTTCTAATTATGTTAGAGTAATTTCTTTGTTGCAGTGGTTACCTTTGATTTATATCATTTTAACCTCAGATCTTGAGTCTTTACAACATCTACAAATTTTCTACTTGGCAATCATGATCTTCACACATGACTATTTCACCAAAATAGTCTTTGACTTTGGATTCCCAATTTTAGTAACTCACCCATCTTTGAGTTTACTAATTTGACATTTTGTATTCACTAGATTTTCTCATTGAGTAGTTTTTAATGTATTCTTTAATTTCTTATTCGCCATCTTGTACATTATGCACTTACGCTTCGAGCTAACTCTCAATTTGGGTCCTCATATTTAGTATTCAACCTATCGATAACTAGTTTAGCTTTATTTTTTCTTTTACACAAGTTCGATTGAAACTTGAATGTCATAATTCAATCAATCGAGAAGTTAAATTCGAATCAAAACCCATTTCAAAGTGTTGAGTTTCCATTTTTCCAGCTAAATCAAGCTTTTATTTTTTTATTTATTTATTTTATATATATGTATATATATATATATCTATTTTTGAACACCAAGGAAAATAAACTATTTCCTTTTATAATTGTTCACGCTTTCCAAAACTTTGTACGTACAAGTAGAATGCTTCCTTGAAAATCTCATCAAAATGTGATAAACACCTACTTAACGAAATACAAAAATCATGGTCCAACACAGTAGAAAGAGTTAGCCTTCGAGAAAATAAATTACATAAAACAAAATTTGATTCATAGTATTAACTTCCTAATCGAATTTATAGACCAATGATTCACATCTTTAATCGAGAGTTAGAAGTTTTAAGTGTATACGTGTCCTCTATATCTTAAATTAAGTTCAGCCTCTTAGCCAGACTAACTTGCTTATCATTATTTGAAATCAAAGATTCATTTGCATCCTTACTAGAATCGTTAACTTCTGTTTTCAATAAGATATCGTTAATTTTAATTATCCTAATAGAGTTTTCGGCGTCAGAGTTACTTATCTGAAATGTGACCACATCACAATTCCATCTTGCGTATTTAGCGTGGCATCTCATTATCCTTTCAAGTCTATCGATTCTTGCTTAAGCCTTTATTTGCCACTCTATCGTTAAGTATAGGCGCATCTCGCCATACAATTTCCACTCTAAGTTTAGTCGTTCTATCATAACCATTCTCGCAGCAATCGTTGTAGACTTCCTTACAGCGCATGTGAAATCTTCTAAGAACTTCCCTTCGACTTTCTTGTACCGTTAATTGTCATTCCCAACTCGTGGAACCAAGGTTTCACGTCTTAAGAAAAGACATTTACCTATATATCTAACGATATATTTATATACACAAAGTAGCAAATAGTCATCATATTAAATCTTTATCAAATTTCTTTTGTCCTATCCCATCCTAGGATTTATCATTATTGTGTGTTAAGTCGACTTTGAACTAATATCTCATACCACTGATTTGTTCGACTTAACTTGACACATCTTAGGTTTCCCTAACCTAACGTTTCCCTAGGTTCTAATCCCTATGCTCTAATACCAACTGTGACGACCCGCCCCTGACCTAGAGTCGGGTCGCCCGGCCCAGACTACTACTTAGACCTGATACCTGAACCAGGCCCAAATAATGGTCTAGCACGCCTAAACAAATAAACCTGCGGAATACACATTGGCTAAATAAAGGATAATAATTGCGGAATAAATATAAAGAGATATCCTAAAGCCAATAGATTTAAGTTCATAAAACATTAATAAAACTATACATGGGTTCATGCTTATTTAAACTATACAAGTTTATTAAATCTCTGAAGTGGATCAACTAAAGGTAACTAGGATTCAAGCTACCCAAAGATCTATTTTAATTTTAGCCCCAAATTGAATAGTTTCAAAATTAAATATACATAATATATATCAACAAAGGCTCACATCAAGAAGAGACTTCAAGCTCGTCTCTCCCTTGCCTCAACCTAGCGTTGTCGTAGATACCTGAGATGTAAGTGGGGTAAGCTAAAAGAACCAACGGAGCTCAATAATGTGGAAAACTCGTTCAACCATCAAATATGCAAGTAATACCTAATAAGCATGCAAAATCTAGCATGTATTTGAAAACAAACGAGGATTCATTGAATAGTAGCATAGTAGCAAAATTTCAGAAAAGATAGATGAATAATGATCCATTAAGTACTATCATGGATATAAGGTTTGTAAGCCACAAATAAATAGGAATTCATCATTTCATAGCAAATACGACATATTCATAAACCATCAAGTTGTAACAACAATAATCATGCATAGCATTAAAGAGATTGACAAATCATTACATAAATTCAAACTTTTATGCAAAGGAGGGGGTTTCGCGAGATTATGTACTATAAAATATAGTAATACGATAAGTCGATGTTTCATTCAATTTATACTAGGTATTGGCAAGAATTCGGTGACCGATTCTCCTACTCTCAAGGTGATGAAAACAACTAGCTAGCACGCAGGCCTTATGTGCCCTCTCGTTTGTCCCATCAAATCAACAGTAGGTTCGTCCAAGCCATCACCGATGCACATCCCTATGTCTCAAGAGTACAAGAGAAGGAACACCAACACAAGTCCCTACGTGACATACTTATGAATTCAATTAGTCAAGTAAAACCCTCGGTGGTAAACTCCACAAACATCCTAGGGTGTTAACGACCCTCGATTGTACCACAACATTCTGAGGTATTCATATTGATTTACTTGCTAATAAGGCCCTCGGTGGAACTCCACAAACATTCTGGGGCCCTGAATAACATAAATGAGAAAAGCAGTGCATTCACATTCCATAGATACGTAGATTCGAGCCAATACCACGACGCAACCCATAAATCCCAAGTTTTTAATTTAAATTGTGAATCCTAAACATAACTAGTAATCATGCAATATTTGATAATTGAGCAAGCGTCCCACTTACCTGCACTTGCCACGAATCCTACTCTCGATCCTCTCGCTTTTGGGCTCGATGTAAACCGTCTCGCGAATCTAGACAATTTGAAAGAATAATTACTTTATGTATCTACAACCATACAAGTTTAACATCAATTGTCTAGACCTTAGAAATTCACTCTATTTTATAGCTGACTTCACTAAAGGTCATTCACGACTCTAAAATTGACACTTAAAATTAAAATCGATGATTTGAGTAAAATAAGAATGCGGTGATGTAAAACAAGAAAAATCCGCTAAGACTTAGTTTTTCCAACAAAAATCGAAGTCGTTCGATTAATTATATTTAAAAAAATCCAAATCACCATACAAGACTCAATTTAGACTTTAAATTCTCGAATGACAATATTCAGTCAAAGTCCACAAATTTATCGAATAAGTTTATTTCCCAAAGAAAAGATTCAAAGACCCTTTTAAAATCTTGACTCAACCTTAAATACCAAATCCATATCAATAAACTTCAACCACGTTCAATTTGCTAAAATCATAGGAAAACCCTTTCACGTACCGTTAATCTATGGCAAAGAGAGTTGATTCATCCATAATACTCGTTATCATAAAGTTTAAAAATTTGTATAACCCATTTCAAGACTAAATCTAAGAAAAACTTAACAAACTTTGCAAATCATCAACTCTCATTGCCAATACCAACACCCATTTCAGATTTTATTTAATTTAAAACTATTTTTCTTTTTTTTTTCCTAGTTGGGCGGAACTAGGTCCGAACTGAACCCGGTTCGGCCCAACCGACCGTCTGGGTCTGGGCCGGCCTGGCCCGACCTATTTGGGTCAGGGCCAGTTCGGCCCAACTTGGGCCCATGGAGAGGGGATGCACACGTGCGGACCCATGTCGTCTCCTTCCTCGGACGAACTGCTTTTGCACGTCCGAGCTCCCCAATCCATCACCACCACCACCACCACAACACCACCAACGCACCAACAACAACTCCACCATCAACAACAACAATAACTAATCCTCACCTTTGCCAACGTCGTCAACGTTGCTTCGTCGGGCTTTCGACCTCGATCTCTCTTCTTTCTTCTCTCTCTCTTTCGGTCGACTAAGGTGAGAAAAATGGTGGTGACGGTGGGGGTTTTGTTGATATTTTGGAGTCAAATGACCAAAATGCCCCTGCATTCTTATCCTCATTCTTCACCATCAAATGCCCTTTTTGGTCATTTCACAATTATTTTTTTATTTTTTTATTTTAATTTATATATTTTAAATTACATATATATACATAAATATATACATTTACCTATATTTTCTCGCCTACTATTCCGTCGTGCGCGACAACGAGCGTACTCTGGCGTGCACACTACATTACCACCCACGCGTGTCGACCATGACCCCACGTGTCACTAAGCGCCAACCAATTTACTATTTTTGTCAAATTTATTCTATTTTATCAAAGTAAATGCATTCCCCAACCTAGTGTTCTCATCGCCCGCTCTTCCGGTTCCAGCGTCTGCACGCATTTTTAGGCGAATACTCGACACACAATCTCACTCGATCTAGTCAATATTAAACCACACCTGCGATGTAATGAGTCATAGCCTAGTCATTATCATCATAGTTAATCAAATAATCAGTCAAAAATAATACTTTCTGCTCGACCAGGTGTATCATTGCCAATCCGTGGCATCTCCGTGGACTTAAGTTGGCGTCCGTCTGAAAATACACGAATAACGACCTTAATAAAATTTGAGTCGTTACATGGATGGTGGTGATGGTGTAGCAGCAATTGGCGTCCTCAAAATCCTCAGGATCTCCTATAACCTATGATCCTGAATAGCTACTCGCTATGTCAATGCCTGAAAATCCTCGACAATGATAACAAGAGGACTAACAGCCCCACTGTTATCACTAGGCTCTGTCTGATCAGTCATCGCAATCTGAAATCGAAAGCGAGTCACCAAATAAGCCAATAGCTACCGATATGCTATAATACATCTCAACAGATATAACATATATAATCAAATTTTACTTTTTCTCCCAACTCACCTCACTTCCCAACTAAACCTCAATTCAGGATCATAGGGTTCCATTCTAGGTTCAACCTATTTCGTATTTCTGCTGGTTTGTATTTTATACAGGTTGTAAGGTAAATCAAGAGTCAAGTATGCTCTGATACCAATTGTGATGGCCCTATTCCCCATAAAAGTGGTCCCACGTGGCCTAGACCTATGTGGACCCCCGAGTCCTTACTCACGAAGTCTACACATCCTAGTCAGCTTCAAATCCTCAAATAAGTAATTAGTTGATCATTTAAATATGTGAGTTATAGGAGTATAACGTTATCAAGAAATTCGCAGCGGAAATCACTATAATCAACTATAACTATTAAATGGACATTAGAAATAATAGTCAACCTAATCATGTGGAAACCCTGAGAAATGGATAAATACATGTATGTCTAGTGATCAAAACTATACAAAACGATCATACATGATATCCCTAGTCTCTCAAATACCAATACATGTCCTAGTGTTTAACAAAACATAAGATACAGTAATCACAATCAAAAGAACAAAAACCTACACTAAGTAAATGAAAGTATCACTCCGAGAGTCTTCAAAAGATATCACCTAGCATCAGTTCCTTCCCCTTGCTCATCTCTGTTCTATCTCTATCTGCACCACTGTCACAACTAGACGGTGAGTGCTTGAAAAATATAATGTAATGCCAGAAGAAACTAAATAGTAATTCAATATATACCAAATAAACAGTTTAAATATCACGCAGTATTGAAAGACAGAAAATGTGACAAATAGCATGATAAACAGACTGACAAGCTGAGCAATAAAATTTGAGTGTCCAAAGAGTCAAAGAAGGCTCATAAGTGGTTAAAATCAATGCAGCACCACATTTATAGTCACAACAGTGACAAACAAACCATAGACACAACAGTGCCCAAACAATCCAATACTCGGGGTATATACCCCGCTATCAGTGGGGTAGGACAACACACCAGCAGGAGTGTTCACGCTTACCCACTAATATAGACCCAAGAGTACCTTCTTAACACACTTACGACAATACACTCAACTAAGGAAATAAAGAATGGAAATCCAATAATAGCTCAATTCAAATAGAAATGGCAATAAATGGAAAATAAATTAGTGCATACTTTCTAACTGGCTTACAATCGTGCGATAACGTACCTCACACCGTAAAACTTCGATCCTCGCGATTTCTCTAAGTCGGTTCACTTGAATTCTAAAAGTCTGTTAATTAACCAATTGTGCAAATCCTATTAATATATGTCTAATTTACTCAATTTTCCATAATAATTTAATTAGTGTAATTGGGTTGATTCCCGTGGTATTGGATACTCAAAAGATCCCTAAAATTTATGAAATTTTTAGAAATTTTATCCCTGTGAACAGTGTCACGCCACCACAGGCGTCGTGACCTTGTTGTACTGGACGGCGTCCCCCACGACGTCTTCTCTTTTTTTCCTGTCAGCTCGAGACGCCGTGAGTGGCACCGTGGGAGATAATTCCTTATGGCGTCCCTTACGGCATGTTTAGCAGAACACCACATCCGGGGTCGAAGCCTCGGCTCGTGTCGCCACATTTCGAGTTTATCCTAAACCCTTAGGGACATCAATGACAACTTAAAACCCAACCTGTTTCCCATTGAAACCCAAACAAAACACCCCAAAATTTTTCAAAATTTTTCAAAAATTCCATTTCAATTCCAATCTACAAATCAACTACCAATTCATCAATCAAACCATCAATTGATTCCAAAAGCATCAATCAAAATCATTTCCAAACATTTTCCCGAAAATTCGTCCAAAATCATCGCAACGAAAACCCACAAAATTTACGCTAAACTGACGACAAACACAAGAGAAGTAGGAATCCTACCTTTTTACGCATATTGGGTCGATCCACAGTGTCGCAACGTGCTCGCGAACACACCAAACCCTTTCTCTCTCTTGTCCGTGTTGGGACATGTGCCCTAGGTCAATCCATTCAAAGTCTTTATGAATACATTTTAGTTAATAAAATAGAGATTTTTGTTTGTTGTTTATTATAATTGGTTTGCATGTTTACATTACAATAAGATCCATGCGTATTTACAAAATATCCTAAATGTCCTTAGTCGATTATTATACTGGGAGCTATAATGAATTAAGACTAGTGTGAGTCTTGATTGATGATCATACGATGATCATACGTATAAGAATAC
This sequence comes from Stephania japonica, assembly GCA_039657345.1. Lineage (NCBI taxonomy): Eukaryota > Viridiplantae > Streptophyta > Magnoliopsida > Ranunculales > Menispermaceae > Stephania > Stephania japonica. Next base: position 40,993,461 of record CM077560.1, on the reverse strand, counting down.
GAATCAAGATCGTGAGTACTTGTTAGGGAACAAAGTACTGGACCAACCCGCTATGAGAACATCACATGGATTAAGTCATAGTTGTTTCTCATGATATGTATATTATTCAGTCCTCTGACTTGAGATTACCAGAGACTTCAACATTAGGAATACAGTGATTTGACGCAATCAAACGTTGTCTTTAACCAGACGATTATAAAGGTTGTGATTGGTTACTGTGTGAATAATGTGGTGAAGTTGTGTAATTGAGATAGAATTTGTCCCTCTCATATAGAGAGAGATATCCAGTGGATCCCTCGATGTGTTAGACTGTTAAAAGGCCTAGTCTAAGTGAATTGATATTGATTAAGTCACTTGGATGTTTTCAGTCTACCTAGAGATCGAGACTAGTACGATTGAACATGTTGAATGACAATTTCATGCCTTATGTTTGATCAAAAGGATATCGTGTGACAAAAGAATGTTATATACACTATTGATTAGGTTGTATCGATTTGATATTTGTACAACTTGGGTAATCATAATGTCTTGCTAGAGGCCACTTATGACTTGTATACCAAAATGTGTTTTGGTACACTGCCAACGTTGTATGAGCCTATTGGGTTGCACACTAAGAATTGTTTTGCGAGATTTTAAGATGGTTCAGAAAAATTGAATTTTATATGATAAAATTCATGATAGAAACGTCCTTGTAGTGTATTACACTTATACTTCTTTAAGTAGATACAAAGGTTGTTTAAATAGACATTTTGAGTTAAAATACACTAACAAAAGATTAAAAGGCCGAAACTCTATTTTCGTTTTAGAAACGACTTAGGGTTTTTGGTATGCTCTGGATTGTTTTGGAGAGAAACAAAAAGGTTTGGTATTCTCTCGAAGCTAGCACTTCAAATCTCGGCCGCCGTTCGTGTGTGGACTGTTGATAGAGGGCGTTCATCGTTGGCAACGCCTTAGAGATCGATTAACCTTCAGAAAGGTACATTGCGACTGAGATATGATTAAGTTTTCATAATTTAAACGTTTTTAATGGAATTAGATTTGAATCCTATTGGGGTTTTTGTCAAAATTGTTTTGTAATCTCCGCTGCACATGAACCCCAAAAAAACCAACAGTCCGTCCTCTCCTCTCTCACGTTTGATCGAAATGATAAAAGGGATGGAGGAGAGAGAAAAGTTGGTTTTTATACCAATCTCTCATTTAATGTCATACACGAGTCTCGAGGCACATCTTTTGCCTCCTTTTCAATCTATCCAACAACTCTAACACAATAGAATGACTTCAATGCGTGACTTGATTTTCAAAACCACTTCGTTTCTCGCTCAAGACACACGTTCCCGAACCCGTTTTAACTCACGACACGCACCACGTGCATTCCCGGACACAACCTCACTCCTACATTTTATTTAATTATTTATTATTTTTTGGTAATTCACTAAATACCACATATCGGTGTTTAATTATCCATATTATATCTTAAATTTTTGTTTTTCCTAGTCGAATCTCACATAGAAATTTGTGGCAATTAATAACACAAAACCATACACATTAGGACCTACAATGTTCTCAATCGGGGATAAATAATAATACAAATATAAAAAAATAAAATAAAATATACCACAGTGTCGACTCTTGAGGCTTGAGTAATATGACAAATCACAACGAGTGGGTCATGGTCCTGTAAAACACAACACGTGTCACCAATTAAATTTAAGGGTCGTTACATATTAGTGGTCGTATGTGTGCCTCGAGTTGTGCTCTCCCTCGAGATGGTAGCGACGATGGATCATGCGGTGTGCCCATCTTAAATGGATTTTGGTCCAAGGTGGAGATTATTGTGATGTGTATACCGAAAAGTTTAGTCCCACATTGGTTATCTATGACTTCTTGAAGAGGTTCATAAGAGTGGATGTTTCATCTCATAGTACCGAGGCCTTTTAGAGTAAAACCCCACACCTAATATTGAGGTGGTTAAGTTGGGGACAAATATCGGTACTAGCGGAGATCCACATGCCCATGCACACACATGCGGATGGGGCCCAACAAAGTAGTATTAGAGCCGATGGTGCGGTTGGGATAAGGCATGTTTGTCAGAGGTCACATGTGTGCCTCGAGTTATACTCTCCCTCGATATGGTAGCGACGACGGATCATGAGGTGTGCCCATCTTGGATGGATTTGGGTCCAAGGTGGCGATTGTTAGGATGTGTAGACCGAACAGTTTAGTCTCACATTGGTTATCTATGCCTTCTTGAAGAAGTTTATAAGAGTGGATGTTCCATCTCATAGTATCGAGACCTTTTGGAGTAAAACCCCACGCCTAATGTTGAGGTGATTAAGTTGGAGACAATATCGGTACTTGTAGAGATCCATGTGCCCGCACATGTACGCGTGGATGAGGCCCAACAGATTTGTCACGACCCAAATTTCTAATTCTAGATTTGGCCATAATCGGGCTCACCGACCCATGACGTGGGATCCGTGTGAGATGCGCACATCGATCGAAGCATGTGGCCGAGATATATGGTATTTTTGTATTAATGGTATACCTAGTGTTATGTATTATGTGGACTTACTAAGTCGGCTTGTAAAGTGTAAGCGTCGAGATGAGAGCAAGGACATGTATCGAGTTGCGTGTGAGCCGGGGAACCGAGTAGTTAGCATTTTGGAAAGTCTTGTTTAATATTGATATGAATTTAAGAAATATTAAGTTGCATAATGGAATTATTTATAAGCCTATGGTATGGTTATTAATGTGAATCAAATCAAGTATTATAGTTTGGTTAAAAATCTAGGACACTTGAACTTACCTCGGGATATGTGCTAGCACACACTCCTATACACTTGTGTCACACATTTGAGTTACTTGGCTGAATTTTAGTGGGGTGTAGGAGTTGAGGTGAGACTTTGGATCAACCTAGATTTAAGGGGATGCACACTTGATGAAAACAAATAATATAAATACCCATTTCATTCACTTTTGCTTCTCCATGTATGTTGCTTTCAACCAAATAAATCAGAGCTGGAATGGGTGGTTCTTGCTGGAATTGAGGCATAAAAAGGAGCAAGTTCATCAATCAAACCCAAGATCAAGTTCTATACCATATGGCTTTGATCAAAGGGGTTGTTGTTTTATTCAAGTTTAAATGTTTAAATGCTTATCTTGACACATTTCTAAACCATGATTTTAACCCTCAAAGATACAATTTCGGATATTTACAAACCTTGCTCAAAAAGAGGGTTTTTGCATAATTTCATTTTTATTGATTTTCGAACTATAAAATGGTGTTGTTTTTTAAATCTAATTTCATATTTGGATTCCTTGTGAAAAATTACTTGGGACAGCAATAAGGGTTTCAAAAATCAGTGGAGTTTGAAATTAATTAAAATTTTCAGTTTTCAAGTGTTCTTGTTGTTCTTCAAGATTTTTGATCAAATGCTTATTTATGATATCAAATCTATGTAAGTTTTTTATTTAGATCAACTCAAATAGGTTGTATGTATGATGATTTATGATTAATGATCATGTTTTGGAGTTTTAGTATGATATGAGATCATTTAGGATGAGTTTTAAGTGATTTGAGAGTGCAGACTGCATTTCTACAGTTTTATTCAAACATGTAGCACACTCCAGCTAAACGTGGAGCGCACTCCATGTTCTAGGCAGCCTCGGGACAGTTTTGACTAATTTTCATAAAATAATCGTATCTTTTTTATTTTAACTCTGTTTTTTACGTTTCGCATATTGCCGAAAAACTGAGACAGAAAGGAACAACTTAAAACCATTAGTTTTTCCAAATCAAGTCATTTAGTTTGTCAAAAATGGGTAGAAAGATGAGGTTTGTCCATATAATGGTCCTTTATGTAAATATTTTGGGTCATTTTGGTGTCGGGTAGTTTTAACGCTTAATTAAAGAATAAATACATCTAATATAACCAAGATTGACAACAACAACCTTCGGGAGAGATTCATGAGTCTGGGAACACATGTCAGAGCGCTAGAAGGCCAAAAATTAGCCTGGAATTGCTTGAGAGTGAGTATACTCGTTGATGACTTAGCATTTCATTCCATTAACTTGTTCTTATATGGTCATTGTTTACTGCTTTTCCATTGAAATCTGATATCATGTATGTGGTTGTGTTCTATGCACATTCGATTGAGTTCTATTATCATGATATCTATTTCCTTTTGATGATTCATTGTTTCCATCCTTGTGCCATGCTTATTCCTTGATGTTTTAAATGATAAATCAAATGATAAATAGCAAGCTATTAAGCTAGTACATATTTAAAATGTTCATATGGACTTGTACTCCCTATTTGATTAGGTGTTAGACTTGCATATGTCATGACATTCCATACTTGGTCTTTTTTTAAAATAAAAAATAGTTTTTGTAATTAGGTCTCGTACTCGATCGAAATGTATGAGACTAACGAGGTTAGAGTCCCTGGGGAGGTCGGCACAGTTTACTTGACTTTGTATAACACTCGGGGTTAGAGTCCCTGAGGTGGTCTACACACTGGGGTTAGAGTCTCTGGCCTCACTTAGGTTACAGTCCTTTGTGATTTATGATTATGGAGTCGGAGTGATGTGGATCACAGCCGACTAGACCTAATTCACCACTACTTAGTCTAGTGTCAGTTTCATTTTGTTTAATTCAAGTATTTACCCGAATACGGTTTATTTTCTAGCTTTCCTATTTATATGTTTTTAAATACCAGTCGATTATATTTAGAAATGCAATTTAAACTTATCATCTGGAATTATTGTTTTATTCTTGTACTCACCGTCCTTTTTATGTCGGTGGGTGCAGAGCTGAGTACCAGCAGGCCGAACAAATAGAAGATAGACGACTATCTCTAAGTTAGCGGCGCGTCACGACATTAGACTGTAGGTCTTCTTTTGATATTTTGTCTGTACTGGATACTATATGTCTTTCTTATATATTGGGATGTAAATTTAGGTTGAGCGTTAGTTCCCTGAATAGACTTAGACTGTTTTATAGTATTTTGAGGTTATCTGATATATATGATGTCATTTCCTAGTTTTCCACACCTAGGATTATATCAATTGGCTTCCGCATAATATAAAAATTTGCTTCCGCATATTTTTATAAGTTTCCACATAATTTAATTTACTAAGACTTCTGCTAAATAATAGACCATGTTAATAAAGTTTTAATTAACACTAAATTTCATAAATGGATTTGGACATGAGAAACGAGATTAATAAGTTGTACGGCTGACTAATACGTAGTTAAGTCATACTTGGATAGGATTAAGGTTTAATTATGGGATTAGGCCGGGCAGTGCCCTAGATTAGGAGAGAGGTTGTCACAGTAACACAATCAAACTCATGATATCAACATACAATGGTATAATAGTCACTATGTTTTGACAATTGTGCTTCACACACAGTACTTGTGGTTTCACTCGAAGCACACTAATTAATAGTTTATTAGTTGACATTATACTTTTTTATTTTGCAAAATTAAAGATATGAGCTGTATTGACGAATTACATTCCAATTAGAATGGGTTTTTTTTTTTTTTTTTTTTCATAAAAAGGTTCTCGATCCACTACTCTCTTTTTAAAGATCTCAACTTGACAAGGTAAATGTAACAGCCCAATTTTTATTAAGTCGTTATTATGACGTGTATGCAAACATGAACGACAACTTAGCATCCAGTGAACCTCGCAAATAGGTCAAGACGCGCCCGGAGCTAGGTAAATAGTGATTTTGTGTGTTGTTGTGCAGTATTTATGATGTTTATACATAATTATGTTAGATTGCATCGCAATGTGTATATTTATATTGTTATTGACCATGCAAGACAGTGTGACGAGTATTCATCTCGATTAGCGTGTAGACGCAGGTACCGGGTAGGCAAATCACAGTACACTAGGCTGGGTAGTAATACACACATGAAATTGATTAAAATATATCAAATAATTTATAATAAACATCGTATGTTCGTTCGTGACGCGAAAGTATGCAAGATATGCGAGTGTACGCACAGGAGTCAGGTACGGGAACACCCGAGGGTTTGGTTGTTGTGTTGAGCAAGATAGGTCAAGGAGAGTAAGTCACCCAATTAAGTAACTTAAGCTGGAATTATTGACTCAATTAGAGCCATAGGATGAGGCCTTGAGATCAACAAATATGTTAGATGGTTTTGGAGAGTATAAAAACACTTTTGTCAACACACTTGCCACCTTTATAGAAGACCCAAAAATTGGAAGTGTGGCAAGGTTTTGTGAGATTTTAGAGCCTATTTGGAGCATCAAATGACAAGTGCTTGACAATCCAAAGTGAGATCATCGCTCTCCACTCTATTATCTACATGTCGAGTGCATTTTTTGGTGTTTTGACGAAGGTTTTAAGGTTTAGTATCGAGTACACCAGCCTTGATGGTGTTGCTATGGTTTTAAGATTGTTTTTGGAGTATAGAGTGAGGAATGTTGAGGTTTTAGTTTTTGAAGAAAAATGGGTATTTTGTGAAGTTTTATTGGGGTTTTGGTCTCGGACGAGTTTCGTCGAGGTTTTATGGTTGGACATGGTTGATATGAGGATGTGTTAGATGTTGGGACTGGTTCGGACCGTGGTGACAAGTCGGGATGCTCGAACACCCCAGTAGTGCATCTCTGGGTCATATGCCGCCAGAGACACCATAGGGAGCAAACTCCCACAACGTCCGAACTAGAGGGCCTCCTATACCCCACGCTTTATGTCACACCGTGGGGGTGGGCATGTTGCGGCGTGACATATTACTCACGACGACGCCACCCACGACGTATGAGACAAAAAAATTAAAAAATAAATTTTCTGATTTGGTTTAATTAGGGGTTTATTTGATAATTGTCAATATAATGGGGATTTAAAATGTGTCATTTATGGGTAAATGGGGTTTGGCGAAATTTCAAGTTTTTGGAATTAAATAGTATTTTTTTCTTATCAGGCTTTGGAATTGATTGACTATGATTTGGACACGCATTGAGGCATGATTAGGGCGGTATTGGATTAGTTAGAGTGTGGATTGAGGTGTGTAGTATCCTAAGTGAAATCTCTCGAGCATTTACTTATTTTTGGCATTTGAATTCAATACTATTGTTTCATTATTATATTTCCTGTTGTGGTGTAAATATGGACGGACGTTGAGGCTCTCCCTCTGTGTCATTCCCTTTGTGTTTGTACACTTGGCCATGGCACGTGTTGCCAGAGATCTCAGTGAAAAGGTTGACCCGAGGATCACATCGGGGCACGTGTCGATGCGCCGAAGGTGCTATGCCAGCCACCGAGCAGATCCAAAGACTGGCCTTGCTGACTGGCCACTCGACACCAGTGCTATGTGGAAGAGTTTGAAGTATGGTGCTAGTGTGACCCTAGGCTCTAGGCACACATTTTGAGTTTCACTATTATTTAAATCATGCGATGAACACAGTTGCCCGTTTTTATTTCCACATGTTTATTTAATAGCTTATTTAAATTTCAGTATTTATTTTCGTGATTACTCATTTAATTTCCTTGGAAATTCTCACTCTAGACTCGTCATCTGTCTTTTATGATGGCTTGAGTGCATTTCCTAGTACGAGTCGTGGCAAAGGAAAACTTGCAGACTACCTGTGATTTCAGACATATAGGCTGTTGTACGTTTGTATTATATATTTACCGTTTTACTTGGAGTTTGGGATTGTGCGACACCTTTGTAGACTTATATTTTGATATTTTGTGACTTTTTGAGGTTCTTGAACTAGATTTATGATCAAATGACATGATTTGATGCTTTTCAATTTGATTTGTCATGGTTTAAGGCTTCTGCTGTGTTTTGAGGAATAAAATGATATTTAACAAATAAATTGACTTCAGTAATAAATTAAACTATAAATTGTTCATAAATTGAGGGATTAACGATGATTATGGAGTTGGTGATGGTTGTGGGACATAACTAACAGTGATGTGGCTGGTTGTGGGATTACGTGGCCCCTGTGGCCATTCATTGGGAAATGGATCATTTTAGTAAAATATTTAGTAGACATCACAATACCTACAAGAAAATTGATCATTTACCATATTTAAGCATGTTGTTATATAGTACGTTGTTAAAATATATTAAATTTCAAGTTAATATATAATATAATATTATTTATGATACAAAAATAATGATTGATTAAATATTATAAAACAAAGAATTTAATTAAATTTATAAATCATTATACATTTGTTTTTCAATTATATATATTTTTGTTACATATCAAATAAGTTTTAACAATATATTGTATAACCGATAAAAAAAAACAATATATCGTATAACAACATGTTTAAGTGTTGTAAAAGATCATTTTTCTTGTATAGTGGAACCTTCAAAATTGTGGGCGTGATGACAACATCACTATGTGGATTTTTTATCATGCATTATAAGGTAAGGGTAGTTGTGATAATAGGAAGTTGTCTTCCATGATATTCGTTGGTATAGTGGGTGTCAAGTTATCAAAAGACAATATTTTGTATGTGTATGACTATTTTATCAATTGTGTTTTACTCAGAGTACTTGCAGTTTCACTCAGAACACACTAATTAGTAGTTGACATTGTACTCCTTTTTTGAATTATATAATTGTATTGATGAATTGCATTGAATGGACTTTGTTTTTTTGTTTTTTTTTGTTTTTCATAAAAAGGATTCTCCATTACTCTCTTTTTAAAGAACTTTGTAACGACCCTAAAATTATAAATCGTGTCACGTGTCATTTCAAGGTTGTATTGTAGGTCAGCTAGTCGTGGTGTACTTGTTTCGGTCCTCATGAGTCGGCACCGAGGTATGTTATGTTTGTTTGGTGTTTTGTATTATTTATTTACAACCTGAACAATTATTTCAATTTCCCAAACGTACGAGGACGTGGTGAGTGCGCAGTAGTGTCGTAGAACAAGTTCGGCCCGAGAAATGTAAGAAATAGGTACCAGGTGAACTTTACGACGTTTAGGTGCCTGAGGGACCAATTAACCTAAAACACTGAATTAGACGATAAAATATGACAAATTAATAAGTTGGTGGGCTCCGAGTGATACGCAGGGTCGTGGGCGACACGTGTGGGTGGTATGGTAGTGTGCACAACCGAGTGTGCTCGTTGGTGCGAACAACGAAATTATAGGTGCGAAAATACAATTGTATATATATATTTATATAAAGTGTATATATAATAAATAAATAAATGTGAAAATACTAAAAAGGGTGTTTGGTTGAGAAGGAAATTTGGATAAGGATGGGGGTATTTTGGTCATTTGACAACCCCAAGAATATCAACAACACCACCGCCCCTTACCATTCTGACAAACGAACCGAGAGAGAAAGAAGAAATCGAAGAGAAAGATCGATCGATTGAGAGTAGGAGAGAATGAGAGGGAGATGGAGACATCGAGCTCGGAGGAGAGACAACAAATGTGTGGTGAGTTGTTGATTGATGTTGACATTGTTATTTTTGTTGTGCGTTGTTGAGGTAGGAAGCTCGGACAAACTACTATGGCAGTTCGTCCGAGGAAGAAAGCAAGGCAGGTGAGTCTTCTCCCCTGTTAGAATAGATTACGGAGTCTAGTATGACCAGACCCCAAATAAAAAATAAAATAATAAATTTGATTTAGAAAAAAAATTTTGGACCAAGTAAATAGAATTTAATGAATTTTTATGAAAATGAAGAATTCGAGATTTGTATGAGACCTTTTATCAGGGTTTTAGCCTCGTAAAGCGTGAAATTAACAAAAATAGCCAAAAAACCAAAAAATAAAGAAAAATATGAAAAATTTAAAATACTTGAGAAAAATTATAGGAAAGTTAATTTTGAGAATTTTGAGGATTTTTAAACTGAAAACTCTCATCGAAAAACGTGTCATCGCAGTAACTTTCCAATTTGAACAATTTTTGGTATTTGAAAATCTAAGTTTTCCCGTATAGGCTATAACACGATATAAATTTGTCTAAATGACTACCAGGGACATAATCTACTAGTGTTAGGTATCGAGGATTGATTTTGGTGGCGAGTCGGAGCCGTGGGAAAGTGATATTAGCGGGATTCAAAGTGAGTAAAGACAACAATAGAATCAAAGAGTTTACGACTGTTACTGTGACTTTCCTTCGGTAGTGTGTTAAGGATTTAGCAGCTGGCTTTGTTTGTGGCTTTTCCTAGCATAGGGTACGTTTAGTAAAGGCGACCCTCGGGCCCACTGGTTTATACATAGTTGATCAAATAGGGGAGGCGGTTGTTGGGCCCACTGTGTCAATCGCAAACTGAGGAGGTTTTGACCTATGGTTTGATTGGAACTATCTATTCGTCTATCTGTTTGTTTTTCGGTCACTTGATTATCGTTGTTTGAGCTTATTGAATCTATTTATCATGTAAATTGCTATCCATTTCAGTTCTTTTTATATACCGCATGATTTATAGACTTGTTGCTTATTATGGATTCAGAATATATGTTGAGATCTTTATTGTTGTTGTTTACCGTTACTTATTGTATTCACCGTCCTTTTTATGACGGTGGGTGCAGATCCACAAACGAGCCGAGGCAAGGCACCTATCCTTGACAATATCCTCTGAGGCATGCTCAGAGCCAGTTGATTTGCTCCCACTCTGTAGGTGCTTTGATTTCTTTTGTTGTATATTTTGGCTATGCATTCTTACGTTTTTATCTTTTGGGGAATTGGAAAACTTGATACATATGTGTGTGTATATATATATATATATCTGTTTGGGTTTTCAGTCAATCTTATATATACATGATATGTTATTTGGACAAGATTTTCTACATTTAGGTTGTCAAAGTTGTAAACTGTTTTAATTATTTTTAAGTTAGTGTTTAAATGTTTTCGCTGCAGATTTGTCTAAATTTGAGGATGAATGATAAATTGATAGAGTTAAGACAAATAAAAGAGTGAATCACAGTGAGTGAGTGAATAATGTACTGAATAATTAGGTAAGTTAAGGCTGACTAGACTTGCGTTGACCTGTCGGAGACTGGCTCGGGGGTCCACGTAGGTTTAGTCCAGGCGGGGCCTAGTTTATGGTTGTTGGGGCCGTAATAATTGGTATCAAAGCATAAAGGTTTATCGCATTGACTTTGAATAAGCATTAGACACAAACAAATGAACTGAGTGTGGAAATCCTAAGAACTTAAGTCTTAAGTTGGGAAGTGGAATGGTATATTATTTTAAAAATGTTAATTTGAAAGTGTATTATAATATATCGTTATCTAAGACTGATAGAGGCTCGTCATTTGCTATTGCAGATCTTAATGGTGGATCAACATGATGTTAGTGATCGGAGTATAGTTCGAGATCCTCCACCGGATACACCGAGCGATGTTGTAACTCTAGCACGTGAGTTACAGACCTGGACTCAGAGAATAGAGTCTAAAAGATGAAGGATGGATGAGATATTGGATATTCTCAAGGGACATACACATCAATTGTCATTTTCATCGACGTCAGTTGTAGTTCTTAAATAGGATGCGAGTCTGGCTATACCTCAAGCCACTCCACTGGTTACCACTACTAGTGCGGTACCCACACCACCAATTACAATAGTTGTTCCAGCACATACTGCAGTAGTGCCACAGACTCATGATGATATTGATTCACGCCTGACATTGGAGGCGAGATGTACTCACGAGTATGAGAAGTACAAGCCAAAGAAGTTTAGTGGCAGTCTGAGTGTAAATGATGCGGATTTGTATATTCGCAGTCATGAGAAGGTTCATAAGGTTCTCAAAATCGAGGATACCAAGAAAACTAGTTTGGCAATGTTTTCTTTGACTGGAGATACAGAGATGTGGTGGGATGATTTAGTAGTCACACATGGAGAGCCGACCACTTGGCTAGACTTCAAGAAACACTTTACTCAGAAGTTTTATCCACCTTCGGGTATGATAGCTAAGAGAGATAAGTTTATGCACATTCTACAGGCATCAAGAGAGTCGGTCATGGCGTATATGGGTAGATATCAACATTTACTTCCCTTTGTTGATGGGGTAGCTGGCCAAGACAAAGATCAAGTCTATTACTTTACTGAGGGCTTGTTACCAGCGGTCGAAAGGACTGTGGTTACTACTTTACCTCCTACATTACAGAATGTTTATGATCGCAGTTTGGCGATGGAGGCATATATGAGGACACATCCCGATAAAGGATATGATTAGCCCCAAAAAGCACTGGGCAAGCGGGTCTGGGCTGTTTAGGAGGCAAGAAGAAGAGGAACTGATGACAGATTCAACAACCTGGCAGAGCTCAAAGTGTAGCTTCAGTTGCACAGTTATCGCAACCCATTCAGATATATGTTGTCGCACTTACGCAAGCATTGAGTTACCCTATTCGACCACCATAGGCACCACATCAGGTGCAGTAGTCCAGAGATGGTGGGGGCAAAGGCAAGGGTAGTGTACAACAGGGGCAAATGTCAGGTCAGGGACCAAGTAGGCAAAATTACTCAGCTCAAAGACCTGTTATAGCATGTTATAGGTGTGGACAGGGAAGTCACCTTGTTAGAGAGTGCCCACAACCAGCTGATTTCTAGCAGAGATCTGCGGGAGTTTGCCATCAATGTGGACAATCGGGGCATTACATCAGAGAGCGTCCACAGTCTATCAATGTTCAGCAGCGAGTAGCACCACGTCAGCAGCAGATGAGGGAGTGTATGCATGTTGTTGTTGAGCCAGACGCTCAGGTGACTCGACATCTTGTTTAGGGTATGATTTATATTTGTGGTCCTTTAATGTACGCTATGATTGATTCTGGTTCTACTGTTTCCTTTATTTTTTGGCGCATGGTTGATGAGTTACGGTTGAGACCAGTTAAGTTAGAGAGATATTTAGTTCTTAACATATCTGTTGGGGACAAGATTTACCCTAACATGATATGTGAATGTTGTATAGTGGAGATATAGGGACATGAGTTAACTCAATGCACTCCTTCAACTTGACAACAACTCTCTTTCCGGTGACCTGAATCCTAAAAAGAATCTGCACGTCATCTAATGTAATAGTCTTCTCGCCAAATGCATGTGGAACGTGTTGGTCTCGGGCTGTCATCTCTCAACAATGTCTGAGATTAACACCCAATTACTTCCATCATATGAGATATAACCTAAAGACTCCAAGTCGGAGTCCTCAATCAACTTCTTCACCATTTCCTACTCCGGATGTCCCTGGATAGTCTACCAAACTGAAATTTGAAAACTATGGGTGATGCACTTTAGGAATCCTCGAGCCTAAAAACAAATTATATTAAAGTTAGATAACAATGAACCAAAACAATTAACCAATTAATGAAGGCATATAAATATGTACCTTGTTCCTTCAAATATCTAGCAAGACATGGTGTCGAAATGAGGGTAAGAGCGATAAATTTGGCTGGGCCAATAGAAAATGAAGGGGTCATTTCATCTTTTGCATATGTTGATTTACCGAAGGAGTCATCTGCACCTTCAATATTTGCAGCATTAGCCTCGGTAGCTGCAACATCACCCGATGGTGTACGACTAAGCTCAGTATCTATTCCCAGCTCCAACTGTGAGTACACCTCTATCTCTAATAGAACAAACTGCACCCCCATGCTCAACTCTAGTCTCCACTGGGTGCACCTCACTCTCATTGGCCTGTTTAACCTATTTGCGTTTGGGATAGAATTATTCTGATCCACTTTCTTCTTCTAGTTCAATGAAGTTGGGCATTTCCTTTCAGGAAGTGTGGCCTCCATTTAGGACGTTGCAGTACTGCCATCACCAGCCTTGCCACCCCTCCCACCTCGCCCAATAGTCGAGACCTCCCTGATTTGCTTTTTATTTTCCCCATACCTAAAAAACAAATGGTGTTCAATATAGTCTTGCTACAACATCACTATAACTAGGCCTAAGAAATGTAATAAAAACGTAAATTTCATGAGCTTCGGAGCTGCAAGGTTGATATCATTAGCATGGGTTTTGCTCAAATGAAATCGAAACCTCTACAACAGTTATGGTTATGGATGTCCGAAAGCATGAATATTGATTTTGGTCAAACAATATCGAAAGTAAGGAAAAACACTCGGTCATACGAGTTTGAAAGTAAAAAACCCAACTCGGTTGGATGGGGACATGACAGATTTACATATCTCGACCCTATGAGGTCGTTTATCACGAATCAAAGTACTTAAAACCTAGAAAATCTACACCCAAATTGCACCGGCCAAAATCAACAAAACTACAACTAAAAGACACGGAATCTCATTACGATCAAAACCCCTAAAGTTTTAATGCTAAAAACTTACTCAATCGACCGAGAAAACACGACTCTGGTGGTGGTTCCTTGCTCCTCGACCTCTGCCAACCACAAATATGGTAGGGTTCGATTAATAAGAACCTTCCTTGTGCGCCTACGACCTCAATATAATGCTCAAACTGACCCAAATAGTAAGAAAATTGAGTATTTATGGTTTCGAATTTTGGGGTTCGAATGGAGTATGCAGGAGGGGTGAGTGTGTTTTTGGTCGTTGAAGGCAAGGTTACTTTCAGGATTCCAACAAACAATGTAAAAGTGAAGTTTGTTTAGTAAAAAAAATTCAAAATTGTGGTACAATGTAGTAATGGGATCCTTTTAGCTGCTGTCTAAACAAGTTATACCAAAAAAAGATGTTTGATCTTTACTCGTTTTACTCTATCCAACACTTATTTACATCTAGCCAAAGCATCTCTCATGATATGATAGAGGCTTCACTTGTCAAAAGAGGCAAAGTTTGGTAAAGTTATGTGTTTAACGCCAACTGAAGTACAAAAAAAAAAAAAAAACACCACACTTACATCTACAAACATCATTTTGTTAGGGTAACCCATTTTAGGCATGCCAAATAGATAGTCAATCATTAATGTCCCTTAAAAACACATTAATTTATTTGCGTACATCGAGAGGCACCAATAAGCGCGTTCAAAGTAGGTCACCCATAGCATTGAGTTTGTTCCTGACGTGCATTATAGACCTTTCTTACGCATCAAGATACGTATCATGCACATGTCGATGCATTCCATTCAGTATAATCAATATGTCAATATTCAAAAGATCCTATGACCCCAAGGGTGTGGGTGTGGGTGTGGGTGTGGGTGTGGGTGTGGTGTGGATGTGGGTGCAGAAACAACTATATGAGCACCATAGCTCCGACTAAGGCGGAGGTTGCAGTGCTTGATTAACTTTCGCAATATTAGTCAAAATCAAAGTAAGGAGGTGCTGAAAAAGGTTCACAACACCAACAGATGTCATAAAAATATATATATATAAAATTAAAAAAAAAAAAAAAAAAAAAAAAAAAAAAAAAAGAGCTCCAACCCTTTCACCATTCTTTTTGTAACCACTACACTTCCGTGACAGTAACATGCAGCTGCCACCACGACATCAACAACTCAGTACCACCATCTCCACTAAACTGAGTACATCATACATCAACAAATAAAAGAAAAGAAAGACCAATACTCTTTACCTGTAACCACCACCAATCAATTATATCACCAAATAGATTCATACAAGGGAAAGAGACATTGCTGAAAAGACAAAGTACCTCTTAAGCAAACTATATTATATGTTTTACCTATTATGAGATGTCATTAGCAGCAGACCAGGAAATGGTACTAATTTGATCTCTTACAAGTTTTCAGTGTGGTTGAAATTTCTCCATCCTAAGAGAAGTATGACGAAAGAATTCTTCCACAATGCTAGGCATACAACAACAGTTTCATCACATACTTTTCGATACACAACGATTGGAACTTAACATGAAATATGCTGTCAAAGTGGCTGCGGGGCCTCTCGAGGCTCAAATATTTGCAGCTAAACTTAGGATGAAGAAGGGCAGGGGCCTCTCGAGGCTCAAGCTATACCTGTAATTATCTTCTGTAGTACGAATGCTTCTTCGTGCAAAGAATATTAATGAAAAATTCCCAACAGGGATGAATGTGTGCTTCCATCGCAAGCCAAAAGGCGTCATTTCGCCACTTAGTGCAACTGAAACATTTCAAACTCCTTGGACATCACTTCGAATTAAGCAATCATCAATAATTCACCCAAATGGAGCCCATTTTGCCAATGCAGCTGCCCTTGAATCAGTATCTTTGGGTAGAATACGTATGAGAACCATATGAAGCTGAAAAAAATAGTATTTATCCGTTGGCATCCAAGTAATCGTCAAATTCTCTGCCGCTGGCGCATTCCATTAAGGCTTTTGCATTAAGCTCTCTCCCAAATCTCCAGATGTAATTTAAGCCTACAAGAAGCTCTGCAATCGCAGCTTCTGTCTTCGTCTGATTAGCAAAGAACAATGTCTGAACCAGAAGCACACTTGTTCTTGATGCTAATTGTTGCTGCTGGAAACTCCTTTCAGACTGCCACCTTATCATGTTATGGGCAAGTGGAGCTAACCACTCTAATATACTTGTCAAAGCTTCACTCCATTCTGCGGCAAGATCACTGTCACAAAAGGGTGAAGCCATGCTTTTTGCATATGATTTTAGCTTTGCCCGCAATGCCGCCCTTATATTTGCAGGCAACATAATGTACAGATCATCCCGGGCATCAGGACCAATTAAGTGAGGAGCTTCCACTAGTTTCTCAATAACAATAATGATGTTTGCATAATGAAGAGATAAAGCAGCGGCACCAAGCGTTGATGGAGGAGCAGCCAACAACTTGTTCTTTGAATTTAAACTGAATGAACTAGGATGACCACTGATATTCTGTGTGTGTGGATCTGAACCTGCCTTTTTTGGTCCATTAAGGATTCCTGAATGAACTCCATTAGAACTTATGTAACCACTAGGAGGGGCCCAGCTTTCTAAAGCTGGTGATTTGTTGCCGCCCATCATACAACCTTTGAATGGTACAACAGGAGCCAACCGCTTCGTTCTCGAATGTGGATGCCTTCCATGATTGTTGGATGGAGTAATACTCGACTGCCGCTGCCTGTCCCATTCATTTGAACTGTAAATTGGCCCAGACTTTGTGGCTGACCCCTCAAGAGGCCCAGATTTCGTGGTTAACCTTCCACGAGAAATTGATGACAGGCTAGTGATGTTGTACACAGATGGATAAACTGTTGAATGCATCAGTCCAGAAATGGAGTAGCTGCGACTAAGAATATCAGAATCCATAGTTCTCGACAGACTGACGCCACCCTGCGTTGCCGTTTGATGAATACCGAATATGTTTTTGATTCTTCCGAATATTGTAAACAGAGATCTTGCCAAAAGTAGGACAACATAGTCATAAGTTCTGTTCCACAGTGATATCTCCCTAAGACTCCTCACCTCCTGAAGCTGCCAGGCGACCTTTTTCTGGATCTCAAGCTTGTTCCCAGAATTCGGGTCATTGGAAGCCTGCACTCTCCTCAGAGCCTGTTCAAGCTCAGTGAGAATTTCTTGCTCCTGATACAAATTCGTACTCAAGGCTATGAATTTCTCCATCTTCTTCATTTTCCTATTCATCTTCTTTGCCGAAAACTCCCACCTGAAAAGATCTGCATTATCATTGATCAAATCATCAAACACATTTTCAAAGCGTTGCAAGACGGGATCCGAGCACTTCTTCCCGAGCCTCGCCACGGATCTTGCCACAAACGCTATGTTTTCCATTATCTCCGCGCACACCAGGCCTGCGAGATAATCATCGTCTTCTGAAACAAGCTTCTTAATGCCCACGGAATTCATAATTTCCACCCTCAATTTAACAACCTGTTCGTCGCCGAGAGACAGCCATAGATGCAGTATCTTCGACATCAAACTCGCAACCTCGAACGCTAACACTCCGATCACCGCTTTTGGGGTCTCCACCCCATTCTTCCGCGAAACCCGCCATATATTACTAAACCATGATTCTCTAACCATCTCTCCTCAGAACAGGAGCACAAAACCCTAATCAATATAATATGTCCAACAGATATCAGAACAAAATATTAAACCCTAAATCAACCAAACAGCAAATCAAGGATTCATGCGACCACAAAACACATCAAAATCACAACTTTTTCATGCCCAATTCAACAGAATCTAAAAACAGACACTAAAGGAACCCAAATTGACGATAAAGGGAGAATCAACAAAAGATCAAATAAATCCCAAATTCCCAATCGAAATCTACCAATTCTCTAAAAATGCAAACAATCAATCACAAAATTCAATGAAACCCTAACTAAAAACCATCACAAACAGTTCAACCCAACTCAGTTTCCAATCAAACAGAATCCAAGCCCTAGAAAGCAGAATCAAGGAACAATAGAGCTCACCGGTTACGAAAACCAGAGCGATTGCGAATTGCGAATCGATCCTTCAAATCCCCAGACAACAATCATCGCCATCAACGGTGATGGCGAGATCGGATCTTGTAAACAGTAGTGATTTGGACGAAACGATGAGTTGGAGTTGGAGTTGAGTTGAATTTGAAGAAGACGACGACGACGACGACGACGACGAGAGTCGGTTATGTGAAGTGGTTCATTGTTGCGAGAGAAGTAGCTCCGAAGCTGCTGCGATGAGGACGCGGACTGGGACTCGTCCTCGGCCGTACTACAATCAAACGAAGGAAAACTAAGCCAGAAATCATTAAAAAGTGGAAAACTAAGTCTACAGTACTAACTCTCCTACTAATAATAGTACTCTACACCACTACTATAAATTAGGAAAATGGTAATAGTCACACACTTTTTAGGAGCATACTTGAGGCGCACACTTTATTTTTTAATCGTTTATGATATTTTGTTAGATGTGGGTTCTATATTTGGAGAGACAAGAAATAACTATAAATAGTTAAAAAAACAAAGCGTACGCACTCCAATTATGTACCCTCAAAATGTGTTAAATTATTATTTTTCACTAAATTACTATTACATCAAAGAGTCCTTTGTTTGGCAGTAACTCAGTTACGTTTTGGTTCAATCCCTCCTTCAACCAGATTTTTTTTTTCAATAACCTATGACTTACATTAATCTTGTCTCTTAACAAATAATGTCTTATTCATCTCATCAAAAATATTTTTTTTTAATATATTATGAGTTATGGTTGTCTAATCTCGAACCGTTAAGTGGGTAGAACTATAAAAATAGTAACAATTTGATAGTAAAATTTGTTTAATTTCATAGCTCAAACCCGAGACCTTTACTTTCCTACCACCAACTCTCTTGATTGTACAGACAACATTTTTTTTTAAGTCAATGGGCAATATCTTTTAAATTATTTAGTTTTGTCAAATTTTTTTTATAGTGTATAGTCCGGATGCCGATAGTTACACACAAAAAAAAAAAAAGATCATTGTTGAGTGACCATAGTTACTGAGTAACTACTAAGAAACTGAAATCGTTCTTGAATCTCAAGTTCTCAATGTGTTGTTAGTTAAAGTTGTCTAACGTGGTGAATCTTCTTCTTCAACGTTTAATTGTGTAACGACCGTTACCTTAAGTACGTGATTTGTATTAATTTGAATATTAATTAATCTGAGTTAGACTCGTAGTTAAGTCTCGATTTGTCTCGATTAACGTGTGTGTAGATTGGCATGTTGTATTGTGTTTGTATTGTATTAGTATGTATAAATGATTAACTGAACTAACGAGGGAATGCCTAATATCATGTGTGGGTCAAGGAGGACACACATGAGATGCACAGGATAGCGTTGATGTCGAGTGTACTCGTTGGCATAAATTACGTAATTATAGGTGTAATTATAGGCATAAATATATATTTATATATATTATGGTTATATATAAATATATATTAAAAATGAAAAATTAATAAATAAAAGATGAATTGTCGAGCGCCAATGAATACGCAAGGTCTCGGGTGACACACGTGAGTCGTACGGTGGTGTGTACATTGAGGGTGCTCGTTGGCGTGCATAACGAAATTTTAGGCACGACATATTGATAAATATATATTTATATATAAATTATTATATAAATATATATATATATATATATAAAATCAGATAAATGAAAATTACCATCAAGGGTAACTGATTAAAAAAGAAAATGAGATAGGCTTAAGGGCATTTTGGTAATTTTCAGCCCAACCGCCTCTTTCTTCTTTAAATCACGAAATGGAAATGGATGCCGAGAGATCACGGAGAGAAAGAAAGAAGGAGGAGCTCGTGAGGCCGAGGAGATCGAGAACGACAAGCTCCGACGCTAAAGTGAGTGTGTGTTGTTGAGTTGTTGTTTTTTTGTTGTTGCAGTGGTGTATGTGGGTGTGTGTTTTGGTTGTGGTAGTGATGAGGAGCTTGACCATGGCCGAGGTTTGAGATGCTATGGCGAGTTGGGATTGATTGAGAGCCAATCCCAATTGAAACGAAAAGAAAAAAAATGAAGAAAACAACAACGGCTGTTTTCGTGAGGAAGATGAAAAATAGGTCCTGAACTAGGACAATTCGGCTCGGTTGAGCCGAACTCGGTTCAAGCCCAAAACCAAAATGAAAAAAAAAAAAAGAGAAAAAGGAAAGAAATTATGAAAAATTCAAAAAAATTGAAAAAATATGGAAAAAATAGTATTTTGACCAAATAAATAGAAATTGATGGATTTTTATTGAAAATGAGGAATTTGAAAGTCGGAGGAGACTTTATACCGAAGTTTCTACCTCGAAAAATGTGAATTGGTCAAAATAGGTTAAAAACTAGGTCTCGAGGTTCCGATTCAAATGGAACTAGTTTAGAGTGTTAACAAAAGAATATTAGACTTAAGTTGATAAAAATTGGTCTATGTTAGTAATGAACCATGTAGAAAGAGGTTGAGAACTTCGAGGAGTCATATAAGTCGGTAAACGTAGAAATCTCACGATAGGAAAGCGAGACTCATACTTTTTATCAATTATGCAATGTAAATTAGTATAATTAGAGCATGTAGTGTTCTGGACTGGGAATGGGTTAATGTACCATATTTTGATTTTGTTTTATATAAATTGTTTTGAAATAAAAAATGAATTTGAAAGAGGTTTGACGGGATGGATCGGCATGGTGTTTGGAACTGTGGTGGAGTTGTTAACCATCACCGCGCCCCTAGTGACTTGGGAATTATCCCAAAATGCTTTCCATTTGAATTGGTGGCTCATCAGTCATAAACCAATCAGATGAAGCAGTGATTGGTTTAGTGATGATGAGGGAGTGCGACTTTATGTTTTATGAGTTAGCGGCTCATTGACAAGAATTGATTAGATGCCCAGTGACTAATTCTCGAAGATGTGAGAGAGCGACTCAATTCAAATACTGAAATTGAAAGTATAAATCATGGGTACATTGCAATAGATCAATGGACTTGCATCTGTTTATATATTGATTATAATGATTTAAATGATCCTTTAAATATGCATTGGTTACACGTTGTTATATACTATTCTTTAAATATTAATTGATAGTTGATGGTTAGTATGAGAGTCATTTACTGAGCATGTAGGAGCTCACCCACCTTAACATTTTCTAGGTATGAATGTATGCTAGGACTTGAAACTCAGGAAAGGAGAAGATCAGGAGTTTAGTATCTTCTTTACGGTGCAGTGAGTTTCCTGTTGTATGTATATATTTCATTGTTTGATGATTTTGTAATAATCAGGGTGAGAATGTGAGTTTAATATCGAGAATTCTATTGGATTTGTATATGTTATATGTATTGAAAAAGTTTTAAATTTTCGATGCGTTTTGTTTTAGTTCGTTTATTTAATATCAAGATATACATGTTATTGTCAAAAATTTTGGTAAAGCTACTGACTCTAATTAGGTTTGATCTGATTTATCGAGACTTAATTAGGGTGTCAGATCAAATATTCTTTAATTGAGATTATGATATATTACAGATTGAGAGTTGCTAATAATGTTCGGTTTGCCTTTATATATAGTTGGAGTGCCTTTAACTTGTCCTTAAACCGAACAAACATCTATGTAAAATACAGTACAATAAAATAAAATAAAATACTAGTAATAGGATTTGTTGCCGTAATGGACCGAGGATTTGGCGATTCTTTGATCAAAGATATCATGCTGGGCCGACGTGCGAGATAACGGCGGAACGATCTCTGCCGTCCACGCAATTAATCGTGTGGGCCCATGTGATTAAAAAGTGGGTTTGGACGGTCAACTGTGGATTTGTTTATTGATTTGGCTTGGTTTAGACCATTTAGTGTTTGAGCCTCTCTCGACGTGGTGGGTTTGGTGTTGCGATTATGATCATGACGAGCCATGATTAGTCAACAGAATGATTTGTGTTTAGACTCTTGGGCTACGTGGCGTGCTTAGATGCAATCTAGAGAGTGGTGCTGTGTCGCGCCTGAGTACCTGGTTGTGACCGTTGATTTATTTGCATCGATGCTCGCACAAAATATGAATCTAATGAACTTTCAAATGAGTGTAAGTCAAAAATTGGAGTCAAAATAACAGAATTCTTTTGAGAAAATATTGTGAAACGCTTTGTACAATAGGCAACCTAATTAAGGATCGCACATTCAATGGATCAACAGGGCGAGGTTATTGATAAAAAAAAAAAAAAAAAAAAAAAACAGGGACGAGTTTTTTTTTTAAGAAAAATGATAATCTAACTCATTTGGGATGCGCACTTTATTTTTTTAATCATTTTTGTCTCTTTCTTATTTCTTCGCATGGGCTCCACATTTGACAAAATATTTTAAATGGCTAAAAAATAAAATGTACGTTAAAAGTATGTTATACTATAATTTTTTATTTTTTAATGAATTTGGGTTTTGATTCCCGAGAAACGCTAGGTGAGGTTATTTTCATTCATACACATTTGGGTTGATTAGGGACTCCAACGCAAGTCCAGATTGGGACCTCCTCAACCTTCTTCTACCAAGCGATGCCCATTCATATATACTCAATTTTTTGGAATCAATCTCTTAATAAAGTAGATTGGATTTTTATTTTATTTTTTTTAAGTAGTAGCTAGATAGAATGTATTATCAGATGTCTCCGAAGAGACGGCTAGATAGAATGTATTGAATGAATTCAACAACCCTTTTTTTTTTTTTTTTTTGGTAGAAACAACCCATTTTTCACTAAGAAAAAAGAAAAAGAAAAAGAAAAAACTTAAGGGCATACAGTAATTCACACATGAACCATATATATAATCCATTGCTTCGTAGCATATGTTATGTGTGAATGTGATTATGGATTAACAGATAAAGAAATACATAACTAGAAGTATTTGTACGTAAAAACTTAAGGGCACGCAGTAGTTCACACGTGAACCATCGACGGTTCTTTTCTTTTCTTTTCTTTTTTTCTTTTTTTCTTTTTTTTGAAGTCGGTTAATTGTGTCGTCTCCAGCCTAACAACACTAACACTATAGCTCCACAATGGTTGGAGTTGGCCTTAGTGATTGTAGTTTGATTGTATTTAAAAATAAGTAAAAAACGGAGGTATTAGTTTGATTTGTAGTTTCATTTCTTCTCTATTGAACAATGATATTCAATGACTGAAATTATATTTAATTTCTTCAAGAAAAGCCGTATAGATGCATATATCACAACCAACTAGATTTTAATATTATTTAATTATTTTAGTTATTGTAAAATACATTAAATTATATTCGTAAATATGAAAAATAATATGTAATGCAAATAATAAGTGATATATATGTTATATGTATGGTGAATTGTTGTAGAAAAATTGCAAAACAAAGTTTTTTGAATTAGTTTTTCATGAACGTTTTTTCACGACTGTTACAAAAAATGTCTAATTGTACTACAATTCACAATTTGATCAATTAAGAAAATGTTTATATGAACACTAGCTGAGTCGGCGTCATGCGATACGCCTCTAGATGCATCGCACGCACCACTTAAGGTGTACCTCACAGCTCCCACCTGACTTGTGCCCATATTAGTGTTGTTTAAAGTGGGTTACTTTAATTAGCAACGTCCGTTTGATTAGTAGTTTGAGAGTGTACACTCTCATGTGTCAATGTACACACTACTCTTCAGATTAGTAAACTTAAGATTACAATTTACAACAGAAAAATGATAGAATAACAATACCCAAGTCCCACTCGAAGTTACACCAAACACAATATCTTGTCCACACGACCTCAACTCATAAATTACATATTGAATTTGTATAAATTCACATCCTGAGGTGCACATGCGCCTATTGCCCAGGGCTTGCACCCAAAAAAAAAAACAAATAGTTATATTTTGATTAATAAATTATCATAGCCCAGCCTAAAATAAAGGCCTAGCCCACCTGAATTGTCACATTGTCACAAAAAAAAAAAAAAAAAAAAAGTGATTTGAAAATCTAAAGTAAAAAATAAAATTTTAATTATAGCCTAGAGGTGTCAAAAATCCTGAGTCCACCACTGAACGACTATTATGCCGTTATGCGAGAAGCGACTTGGGGTGTAACTTGAGCATTCCTATTGTAGCAGTCCTTACAGTACATATATATCCGATCTTGGTGTGCCATCACGATACCGCTACATGGTGTAATCAAGCAAGTTGAAGTTGAAAACGAGTGGAGAATAGGCACGTGTCAAAACCAGGTGTAGAAACACACAGAAGATTGACCTTTGACGGAACGGTCAACGGCGAATCAGAAGAGTCGTATCTGCGTGCCACCGCGGGTATGATTCGATGGGGTCTCCGAGTTGGATAAGATCAATACGCCCTCGTCAAACGACGATTGTGCCGCAGCCACGTCGTCAAGAGCCCAAATAATATTATATGACTTGGTAAGATCAAAGCACACACAAACAAGTTCAAAAGGCTTGTGGTGCCATGGTGTGACCAACTGAGGGTTCTATGTCATGACTCTGTAGGTGGATTTTGGAAGGTGTTTTTGCGGGTGTTCCTATGCTTACTTTCCCTATATTTTACGATCAAGTCCCGGATAGGAAGCTGATTGTGGATGAATGGAAGATAGGAAGGAAGGTAGTGGGACCAGGGGAGGTGGTTAAGAGAGAGGAGATTGCTAGCATTGTTAAGGAGTTCATGGACTTGGAGGGAGAAGGAAGTAGAGAGATGAGGAGAAGAGCTGGTGAACTGAGTGAGAGCTGTCGAAGAGCATTGGCTGAGGACGGGAAATCGTGACCTATTTTTGTATGTTAAAAGATGCTACTAATTACTGGTTAAAGCCTCAGGTGATAAGGTAAAAATATCACTTGCCAAAAAGGCAAAACTTTGAGAGATCGTGGTTTGATTCTCACTAAAGTAAAAAAAAAAGTAGATGGTTCGCTGATTTGATATGGGGTTACTTAGTTAAGAGGTCTAGCGTTCGAGCCTCATAGTGGGTAAGATGTGATTTTTTCTTATAAAAAAACTAATCGTAAACCCGCGTGTTGCGGGCAGAAGGAATCGTTTTTATTGGTAACTTCAAAATATTAAATTTTAATTGATAATTAATAAAAAGCTAGTATCTAAATTAATTGTGTTACAATCCAATTGTATTAATTTTAGACTCAAGATTGTTTCGAAAAAAAACAAAGAGAAAGAGACATACAACGCTAAATAAATATCATTACCGAGATATGTGATACAATATTAGTAATCGAAATGTATGATAGAAAAAAAAAAAAAAAAAAAAAAATATATATATATATATATATATATATATATATATATATATATATATATAAAAAAAGAATAAATATACGCGACACAAAAACTTTCAAAAAAACACTCATTTTGATAGTAATGCAACTTATAATTGCATCACACAATATCACCACAATATCACCACGACTTTCCAAAAAAGAATCATAATGATGACAATACACTAAACAAACAATGGTAATAGCATTTATAAATTTGGTAGTTTCGTATCGACCTTTTAAAAATGTTTCATATTTCTATTCAAATTAAATCATATGAAATTTTCTTAAAAAGAAACGTATGCATGGCATTAATAATGTTTAAAGTGGTTATTAATATATAAAATACTATTTATAAATTTGACAGTTTCTTACTTTGTTTATGTCATGTCATGTGACTTTTAATTACATTAATTTAATGGGCAGTTTTGTATCCCATTAATATAAAGTGGGCATTTTTGTATGGCATGTGTGCAATGAGACTTTTTAATTTAATTGAAACGTTATTTGAAATCACCTTTAAAAAAAAGAAAGTAAAAAAATTAAAAGAGTCATCTTAAGATCTTCCTTTATTCTCTTTGGATTTTTTTTAGATAATGTGTGATAAGTTTGTATTAATTAGTGATTTAGAAAAGATAAAAGATTAGTTAGAGATTAAAATTAACTATGGGGTTTTGTACCATAGCTAGTTCTTTGTCTAGTCGGAGTGAGTGGTATGTTGTACCGCCGTTTTTTGTTGATGTACTGGCTAATGATTTGCAATAAAATTAACTATGAGATTTTAAAAAAAAGAGATTAATTAGAGATTAAAAAAACTCAGTGTCATTCTAGTTCCACCAAAACTCAGTATCACATACACAACTGCTTTATATCTGCACATTTACATCTTAAAATGCATTAATATATGCTTTCGGGAAAATAAATTTGATTAGGTAATTAAAAAAATAATTAACTTATTGTGTAATTTTTTATGGACTCAAAGTCAAGAGCAATATCACTTATTTCTTTAAAAAAATACACAACTCAAAAAATTGAATCGACATCTTGCATGTGTTTCGCACATGGAAAAAATCAAGTATCGATAATAGACAAAGCATCTCTGGTGAGATGGTAAAGACATCACTTACCAAAAAGGTAAGACCTCGGGTGATCGTAGTTCGATTCCCACTGAAAAAAAAAAAAAAAAAAGATAAAATTAAAAACCCTCTCTTATGAAACATTTAAACCTCAGTCATGTCGAGGAGGCAATGTATGTCATTGTTTCTTCTTTGTAATTATAATGTACAGGTCCAATACATTTGGAAAAGCAAAAAATTGTTTGATAGAAAGTTAAATACATTTGATATTATGAAACATTTAAACCTTCGAGAATATGACTTTTATGTACTCTCTAATAGAGTTAAAGACATGGAAAATATAATATAATTCTTTTCTATAAAAAAAGGCACAACGTATTCTCATATTTTTCTATAAGTAATTAAATAAATAAAATTTGAACCTTACTTTTTTTCAAAGGCGGAAGTGACAAATATCATTTCAACCTCTTGAACATAAGAGAGAAAACCTACAAAAGAAACTTGAAGAGGTTCTTGTGCAGGAAGAACTCGTATGGTTTCAGAAGGCTCGCTCCAGTAGTTACAACACTGAGACAAGAATACTTGGTATTTTCATCTCAGTACGTGGCAGAGAACGAAATCGAACCGTATTGAGGGTCTATATAACGAGGAAGGAGTATGGGTCACAAATCAGGAGGTATTAAGGATAATGGCTCAGAACTTCTGTAGGAAGTTATATGCTGAGGAGGAGTTTTCGTTCGTATAGGTGTCTTGGCCAGTATTTTTTCCCACTCTATCAATAGAGGAATGTGCCAATCTTTCTAGGATGTCCGATTCCAAGAGATCAGAGACGCAGCTTTCTCGATTGGGGCATTTAAGGCTCCTGGCCCAGACGGTTTGAGTCATGTTTTTTTCAAGATTAGTGGGCAGTTGAGGGGACTCCGTGTTTGCCTATGTTAAGAACTTTTTTGCTTCTAAGTTCTTCCTTCCTCACTAAATGATACCCTACTAGTCCTGATCCCCAAATCTCAGTCCCTTACTATGTTTATATGTTTAAGACCGATCAACCTATGTAACGTAGTTTATAAAGTGATCACGAAAGTAATCGCTAACAGATTCAAATCTTTCATGGACAAATAGATCTCTCACACTCAATCCAGCTTCATCCCAGGCAGGAATCTCACAGACAATACTATTATAGGGCAAGAGGTGGCCCGGTCTATGAAAAGTAAAATAGGGAGGAGAGGGTGGATGGCCATTAAAATCGATCTGGAGAAAGTGTATAATAGATTGAGTTGGTACTTCATCAAACAGTACATCAGATTCTTGCCTATCCCAAAGAGTTTGAAGTAGAGGATCATGACCTGAATAACTTTTTCGAAGTTGTAGGTACTCTGGAAGGGAGGTCTAACTGAAGGTTTCATCCCCACTAAAGGAATTCGCCAAGGGGACTCCATTTCACCCTATAATTTTGTATTTTGTATGGAGATCTTGGCACAGGGAATCCAAAAATTTATAGATGATGGTGATTGAAAGGGAGTTAGAATGGGGAGGAGTGGTCCAGTGCTCTCACATGTATTCTTTGTCGATGAAATGTTCTTGTTTGCTGACGCGTCATTTTAACAAGTTGAGTTTATCAAGCATGTGCTCCATGAATTCGAGTTGTGCTTAGGCCAGAGGATCAACCTACAGAAAATGAAGATATTCTTTTCTAAGAACATCCATGATAGGCTTAGGAATAATATCAACAGAAGCTTCAGGTTTAGCATGACAAATAACTTGGAGAAGTATCTGAGATCGCCTATAGTGCATTTCAGAGTTACTAAGGAAACATATGAGGAGATATGTGACAAAATGAAGGCTAAGCTCTCGAATTGGAAGAGTAAACAATTGTTGTTGGCAGGGCATATTACTCTAACAAAGGCAAGCGTACAATCCATTTCCAGTTTTCAAATGCTTACAACATAGTTACTAAGCCATGTGCGTGAAGAGATCGACTAAATAGTGATGAGCTGTGTGTGGGGTTCCATAACAAATAGAAAGAAGTTACACATGATCAAATGGGAAACTTTGTGCACTGCCAAAAATAAAGGAGGCCTAGGTTTGGGATGAGCTCAATAGCAGAATGTGGCTTTTATCCTGAAGTTATGTTGAGAATTTCACATGGAAAGAGGGAGACTTTGGGTTTAGGTCCTTAGGGGAAAGTATTGTAAATAAGGTAAAGGGAGTCCAATTCAGCAGAGGAAAGGAGCAGCCTTTATGGTTTGGAGATGTCTTAGAAACTATTGGGGACTCTTTGAATTAAGACTCTCTAAGTGTATTGGAGATGACACATTAACTCGCTTTTAGACAGATCAGTGGGTAGAAAATGTGGGCAGCCTTTCGAGCTATGTCTTGTCCGACTATGAAAGGCTTAATCTGGATGCAAGTGTGTCCGAATTTGTTACA
The DNA here is from genome assembly GCA_039657345.1 of Stephania japonica. Lineage (NCBI taxonomy): Eukaryota > Viridiplantae > Streptophyta > Magnoliopsida > Ranunculales > Menispermaceae > Stephania > Stephania japonica. The sequence goes on along the minus strand of CM077560.1, from coordinate 40,964,391 downwards.
CCATCTAAGACATGGGATTTGTTGAAGATTCAACAGCTGTAACTTGCGGTCATCTGTGAGAGGATCCAGGCTATTCCAATACCTTATCCAGGAAGGGGTCTGGATCGAACTAGCTGGATGTTTTACAAAAGAGGGAACTTCATTGTTTCGAGAGTCTATGAACTGGCTTAAGGAGAGGATAATTGTAATGACCCATTTTCCAAACATACTGCCACGGGGGCCAGTGCAGACCCACAATATGTCTTGCCAACGACAACTGTGCTCCACATTGAATTATATCCTACATTTTATCCTTTTAAGCATTATTAATCACCAATTTACTGATTATGTTGTACTGAACACTAATTAATCTTAACCTTAAATTATCACAGCGGAAGTCTTACAAACATCTTAAACCAGACAATAATAATCGAATTATGTGATATAAACCATAAACCTAGTATGGAAAACTTATATGTATCCAAAAATACTTCAGATGTCACAAAATATCAAAATATATAAGGTTTCAACGTATCTCTCAAACCTAAGTTCCCAAAATGAAAACAAATACATAAAATACAAACGTACAAGTCGAGCTATGTATATCTGAATCAATGGTACTCCGACAGCTTGCCCTTGCCTCGACTCGTACTAGGATCTACACTTAAGCCATCACAAAAGGCAGATGACGAGTCCAGAGTGAGTATTCCCGAGGAAATTAAGTGAACAATATTGAAAGTAAATACTAAAATTTAAATAAAGCTATTAAATAAACATACGAAAATAAATACAGGCAATTGCGCTCATCGCATGGATAGATAATAGTGAAAGCTCAAAGTGTGTTTCCTAGAGCCTAAGATCAGACTAGCACCATAATTCGGACTCTTCCATAGAATATTGCTGGCGAGTCCCACTCAAGCAGGGTCAATATCTAGATTCGCTAGGTGGTCAACGTAGTACCTATGACTTACCCACACGTGTCCTGACGCGATTCCCCGGTCGAACTATTCACCGAGTTTCCCTGACACACGTGTGATGGCTGAGTGGGCATACACACTAGAATGACATGGAGAGAGCCCCGCTCAATGTCCGTCCATTAAAACCACAACTAGGAATAGAATATTGAAGTAATATAAATTGAATTCAAAAGCCAAACAAAGTAAATACTCAAATAATTTTAATTGGGATACTACACACCTCAAACCGCACTCTTCGTCCCAAAAACCAAACCCTGTTCCGATCCTGTTCACGCATCGGGATGCACGCCAAACACCCGACTATAGTCTCATATGTCCCTAGTGTCTGAATAAACCATTTTTAAGTGATTTAGTATCAAATTAATTGATTTTATATTGTGATACAAAAATTAGAATTTTATTTCAATTTTTGTTTGTAGCATACTTTTCGATTTACACCGGGGTGTCAAACGTCCGAAAAACCTCAAAACCCATTTTCAACTCCTTTTTCTAATTTCTCACATTTTTTTGGATTTTTACAAAATTTTCATAATTTTCTAGCTATTTTTCATAATTTTCCAAAATTTATTTTATTTTAAACTGTTATTTATTTATTTATTTTAAAAATATATATATTATTTAAATAATATGGGGGTGGCCCCTGAACTGGTTCTGACCCGACCCAATCGGGTTGGGCTCGGGTTGGCTTGGCCCGGCCCAGTGCCCCTCCATCCATTTCCTCCAAAACAGAGGCGACACAATCCCTCTGTTTTGATACAATTTTTTTTCTTCTAAATTCTTTCTTTCTTCCTTAACAACAACACCACCAATCAACAACACAACAACACCAAAACCTTACCAAAAACCCAACAAAAACAGTAATCAAACTCCCCATCTCGGATCACAACCAATATGCCCAAATTCACCATCAAATTGAAGAGAAAGTGGAGAGAAAGAGAAATCTAACCTTTAATGATTCCACCACTCCAATAGCTTCAAATCCTCACTAAAATGATCTCCATACCCTTGCCAATCTTGTATTCTCGAATTGATAGAGAGAGTGTGGAAAATGTATGTGGGAAAGTCAAACTTTGGTTTTTATACCTTGGTTTCATCTCCTCACACATGTCCATCCCAAGGCTATATAGTTGGCCAATTATTGGCCCATTTTCAGCCCTATTTGACTCACATAAATGACACACTTGTGGACTTTCTTGGTTTTCCAACTCATAAAGTCCCGTTTCAGGCGTTCTAGCGCTCGTTTTCGCACTAAATGCGCGACCTACGCGTACTAACGCAACACTAGAACCCATATAAGCATGCCATATTAATTATTTAATTCATTTGATTCATTTCATGTGCGTATTATTTCCCCAGCCTATTATTTCGTCTTTTACTTTACCCGGTACCTGCGTCGACATGTATATCGAAGCAAATACTTAATACACAATCTCATACATCAATAATAATGTAAATACACACATTACGATGCTGTTTAATATAATTCAACATAAAACATCGCAAATTAGACAAATCAACACACAAAATTACTATTTACCTAACTTCAGACCCGCCTTAGCCTAGCTGCAAGTCTCACGAGTGTTTGAGTTGTCCGCCACGTCTGTAATACGTCATAAATAACGACGAATTAAATTTGGGACGTTACAAAGATAATCCCTCGATACGTCGCTAGGAGTGTGTATGGAAATGGAAGGGACCTCAACGCATCAGGACTTTCCTTTGGCTCGCTCTACACAACAAGCTATCTACAAATGTGTTATGTCTAGCAAGGTCAATCATGGAAAATGGTTGGTGCGACAGATGTCAGAGGGAGGAGGTTTGACGACCCGTTCTCCTAAACATGGCACTTCCCTACCTAATCCTATAATTAAGCCTTAATCTCAACAACATAGGATTTAACTATGTATTAGTCAACCTTTACATCTTAAACTCCTTTATACATGCGTTCAGGATAAGTAATACATCTGTCCTACCACTAATTGAAATTCAGAGTTAATTAAAACTTTTATTAAAATAGTTATTTACCTGAAGTCTTAACAATTATGTACAAGTGATTTAGTAACTTATGTGGAAGAAATTGTCTTAAATCCTAAGTGTGGAAATGTAACGGCCCAATTAATATTTGCCGTTATTTTATGACGTCATTACAGACGTGGACGCCAGCGGGGACGTTCGTGGGTCCCACAGCGAGGCTGGAGTGCGTCCGTATTAGGTAAATAGTTATTTTGTTTGTTGATTTGACTAATTTGCGATGTTTATGTTAAAATAGGTTAACGACATCGCGATGTGTGTAATTATATTTTAAATTGACGTGCGAGATTATGTGATGAGTATTAGCATCGATATGCGTGTCGACGCGGGTACCGGGTAGATTAAAGACGAAATTTTAAGTTGAGAAATAATATTACACACATTAAATGGATTAAATGTGATAAAATACGTAAATTGGTGGGCGCCTAGTAAAACGCGGGGTCGTGGTCGACACGCGTGGGTGATACGTTAGTGTGCACGCCCGAGTACACTCGTGGGCACGCACGACGAAATTTTAGGCGCGAAAGTATAGGTGAGTATATATATATTTATATATATATGTATATAAGGAATTTAATATATATATATATAAATATATATATAAAAATCAGAAAATAAATAAATAATAGTGAAATTACCAAAAAGGGTATTGAAGGAAAGAAGGGAAATGGATATGGATAAGGGCAAAAGGGTCATTTTACCCAAAAATTGGTGATAAACACCACCGTCACCACCATTTTCACTGTTTTGAGGAAAAATCGAGATAAGGACCGAGAGAAGGAATCGAAGAGGAAGAGAGATTGAGCTTGTCTTGGAGAGGCGAAGGAGGTGAGTTTGTTGACGTTGTTGTGTTATTTTTGATGTTGTGTTGTTGTATGTGTTGTTGGATGGTGGTGGTGGCGGTTTGGTGGATCGATGGTGGCGGGGTGGAGCTCGAGAGCTCGGACGAATTGCGTGAGCAATTCGTCCGAGAAGGGAGACGACAGTCGTCTCCCCTCTCCCCTCTCCCCTCTCCCTCTCCCTCTCGATTCATGGAGAGAAAAAAAAAGTTGGGAAAACAGAGGCGCAGGGGAAGAAGAAGACCCAACCGGGTCGGGCCAACTCTAAGAAAAAAAAAAAAAAAAAAACAGTTTTGAAAAAAAAAAAATCTGGAAAATTCATAGAAAATTCATATAAAATAGGAAAAAAATAGAAAAATTATATTTTGATCAAATAAAGGAAATTTGGGATTTTCTCGGAAATGTTGGCGAGATATAGTCGGGGTTTTAGCCTCGAAAAATGAAAAAATTGACATAATATATTAAATTGAAGCTAATTTAGTGATAAATGATAATAGGTATATTTCGGGTGATAGTTTGAATTGTCGGCATTTATTGGAGCTGGACTAAGGTTTGGTTTTCGAGACGAGGAGTGCGATTTGAGGTGTGTAGTATCCCAATTGAACTTCACTTTAAGTATTTACATTTTGATTTATTTGAATTCAGTTCCATTTATTCTCTACTCCATTTCATTATTGCTTTACGGTGGCTGAGTACTCTCACCTGGTGACTTTACGGTAGTGGAGTGTACTCCTACACAGTGTCTTTACGGTGTTGAGATCACTCCCCACCTGGTGCTCATTCGTTACGGCCATAGAGTCCACTAAGTCATAGCACTTGTCTAGGTATACGCCGGTGAATAGGCTACCGGGTATGGTAGGCTTGTGTGGGTGCGTCGTGGGTCTACGCCGACCACCTGAGGGTCCAGGGGCCAACCCATTAGTGTGTTTTCATGGGCCGTGCACAGGAAAAGCCCGAAGTATGATTTAGTTTGATTTTTATGTGCACGTACTTTGTTTCATCACTATATTTATGCATGCGATGATCTTTCTTTTACAGTTGTCTGTATTATTTCTTTGTTCCGCATGTTTAAATTATAGTATTTAAAATTCCAGTACTTTTACTTTCGTAATTACTTGGTAAATTTCCTTGGGATTACTCACTCTGGACTCGTCATCTGTTTTTTTTTGTGATGGCTGAATGCAGACCCTAGTACGAGTCGGGGAAAGGGCAAGCTTGAGGATTACATCGATTGACAGCTCTAGCCCTACTCGTACGTATGTTTATATTTACTCGTTTTATATTGGGTTTTGGGCTTTGAGAGATATGTTGTATATTTTGATATTTTGTGAATCTTCGAGGATATGTATATGATGTACATTTGATATGGTTTCCACTTATGCATTATGCTCATAATATACATGATAAATCTTTTTGTGGTTAGTAAATATTCCGCTTGCGTAATTTGAGGTTAAATAATATTAAAGGAATAAAAGTTAACTCATAACATCAAAGTTAACTAGAAATTGATTAATAATGGATAAATGGGCGTGGGACACAGCTGGCGGTGACGTAGACAGTTGTGGGCCAGCGTGGCCTCCCGTGGCGGACCAATGTGGAAATTGGGGCCGCCACAGGAAAACCAGGAAAAGATATCACATGCATATAAACATAGTAATACATGCATCAGTCGGGGAGCCTAGTCTTTCAACCCAAATATACAACTCAAAATGTATCAAAAGACATAAAGTAACTAATACAATAAAATACCAAAACACCTACGATGTCGATAGCAGTGTCGCGCCACTGGCTCAAAGGTAATCGTCGAACTTCTCCTTGCCCAGTGTAACGACCCTAAAATCTAACTATAGAAATTCATGGGCTCGGAGAGTGTTGGACTGGACACGCACATGTGGGTATATAAATGGGGTTGGAGCCCATCTTGCACAAAACCAATTGACTTGTGCTAAGATCTAATCTACACCACTTATATACCACACCAACTCTTATTATATTTTCCATGAGGGATTATATATTCCAACACCCCCTCTCAAGTGCAACTAGGCCCGGACTAGTTGTAGCCAAACACAGACCTACTCTTTGAGGTCTGTATAAATATGCATAGCTAGGCCTACTCTTATAGGCTCTAGGTTCACAAACGGGTCTAGACTCCATCACTAGCCCAACTAGGTCATCAAATACGAGCCTAGAATCGTTCCGCTTTGATACCATATAGAAATTCATGGGCTCGGAGAGTGTTGGACTGGATACGCACATGTGGGTATATAAATGGGGTTGGAGCCCATCTTGCAAAAAACCAAATGGTTTGTGCTAAGATCCAATCTACACCACTTATATACCATACCAACTCTTATTATATTTTCCATGAGGGATTATATATTCCAACACTAATTCGTGCCACTTATCATTTTAGGTCGGACGTGGGCCCATTTGTCATGATATACGTGTCCAATTCTCGATTGTTGACACCGAGGTATGTTATTTTTGTTCGGTGTTTGTACTACATATTTTACCACCCGAATGCAAATTCCAATGTCCTAAACATGTGAGGACGTTTGTATGCGAGTGTTGGTATTGATAAACGAGTTCGGCTTGGAATAACGTGTGTTACAGACATCGAACGAACGGTTGTCGAGTAATTAGCTGTCTGGGGGGTAATTGAATTATAACACTAACAAAATACAATTTAATTAATAAATAAACATTGTGTAATGTCTTCGGTACGTTGGTATGTCCATGAGCACACGACGGTGCGAGTAGTGGTGCGGTTCGAGTGCGGGAACGCTTTGGGAATGTAAAGGTTTGAGCTTTAAAAGGATTGGGTCAATTGACTAAGTCAAGGTGTCACCCATGAGATTCATGAGAGTGGTTGGGCTGGTGTGAAGGAGGACCTTAGGATGTGTGACGGCCCCAAATTCTGAGGCCGCCCCGTGGCCATCTACTTCCCCGCCACAGTACATGAAGCCTTTGCCACGTCACTCATACTCCTCACTTGTCGAACACCTTGGCGTGTCTTGTCAATTTATTCATAGTTTACATATGGGCTTAGGTTTAGAAATAAGCTAATTAACATTTAAAATGAACAACAGTGGAAGTTTTTATATTGCCAAAATGAATATATAAAGTTATTGATTTAACCTATAGTGGAAATCTCGACAATACTGTACATATAGGCGATCAATTATAATAGTTATATATACAGGTACAGGTGTGAAACATAGTCTCCCAATTCCAAAAGATCTACAAAATATCAAAAATATAAATACCAAAATACGTACCAGCAGGCCTCAGCGTAGGTAAGTCAGATATAATCGTCGAGAATCCCCTTACCCTTGCTAGTACTGGGATTTGTGCTTAGCTATCACAAAAGACAGATGATGAGCCCAGTAAGTAAAATCCCAAGAAAACCATCGTGCATCATAATAAAGAATGTAAATGGAAACCAATAAATAGTGTTAAATAAACATGCGGAAAGAAGAAGAAATGCAGACAACTGCTCAAAGCTCATCACATAAATATGAACACAAAGATATACAAATATGTGACAGCCCCAATTTCCACATTGGTCCGCCACGGGAGGCCACGCGGGCCCCAACTGTCCACGTCACCGCTAGTTGTGTCCCACGCCCAATTATCCTTCATCGATCAATTCTTATTAAGTTTGATTCAATTAATATCACATAACCTCACGTTAGCAGCGGAAACTCAAATGAACAACATAAAGATTTATCTTGTATATTATGAGCAAAATGCCTAAGTGGAAACCATACCAAATGTACATCATATACACCTCATCTGTTCCTCAAAATATCAAAATGTACAACCTGTCTCTCAAACCCAAAACCCAATATAAAACGAGTATATATAAACATACGTACGAGAAGGGCTAGCGCGGTCAATCAATATAATCCTCAAGTTTGCCCTTTCCCCGGTTCGTACTAGGATCTGCACTCAGCCATCACAAAAAGACAGATGACAAGTCCAGAGTGAGTAATCCCAAGGAAATTCACCAAGTAATTACGGAAGTAAAAGTACTGGAATTTAAAATACTATAATTTAAACATGCGGAACAAGAGAAATACAGACAACTGTAAAAAGGACCATCGCATGCATAATTATAGCGATAAAACAAAGTACGTACACATAAAGATCAGACCAAGTCATACTTCGGGTTTTCTCCCCAGGCACCGACCGTAAACACACCAATGGGTTGGCCCCGAACCCTCTAGGTGGTTGGTGTAGACCCAAGACGCACTCACACAAGCCTACCATACCCGGGTAGCCTATTCACCGGCGTATGCCTAGACAAGTGCTATGACTTAGTGGACTCTATGGTCGTAACGAATAAACACCAGGTGGGGCGTGACCTCAACACCGTAAAGACACCAGGTAGGAGTAACTCCACTACCGTAAAGTCACCAGGTGAGAGTACTCAGCCACCGTAAAACAATAACGAAACGGAATAAAGAACAAATAGAACTGAATTCAAATAAGTCAAACAGTAAATACTTAAAGTGAAGTTCAATTGGGATACTACACACCTCAATTCGCACTCCTCGTTCTACAATTCAAAACCCCGGTCAAATACCTCCAAATCCCCGATAATACTCCCGGTCTGATTTCTGACTAAACCCCGGCTCCAACTACTATTCCGAGACTCCTGGAATTCATTTATGAGGGTTAATTATCAATTAATGGGTTCATAATGTTGTTTAGACTCATTTCTTCATTTTCCAATTTTTGAATTTCAGTGAACTATTAGCGCGCTAATGAGATGATTAGCGCGCTAATTCATCTAAGTCACTGTTCATCGTTTTCCAGAGGGTAATTAGCGCGCTAGGTCCACCCATTAGCGCGCTAATCGCGCTCTGTCCAGATTTTTACAGTTTAAAAATTCACACTCCAAACCACCTCATACACCATTCATTTGGTTCCAACACCTCCAAAACTCATCATCCACCTCAGAAATACCATTCAAACACAAATTCATCAAGCTTAGACATCAAAACCCAAGAATCATCAAAAATCCCATTTTCAAACCCATTTTCAGAAATTCATCAAATTTCTCTCAAATTAGCTCAAAAACACAACCATCTCATACCATTCTCATACACACTTACTCCCAACAAAATCGAGTGTTTAACTCCCCAACAAATTCAAATTTTACACTTTCTAACCCACATCAAAAATCTCATAAAAATGCAAGTTTGATGTGTCCATACCTTTGATCTTGTTATAGGATGCCCAAAACCACCCTCTTCACACCTTAATGGTTGTTCTTCCTCCTCTTCTTCTCCTCCAACGATTTTCTCTTCTTCTCTTTCACTCTCTCAAAACCACACTTCCTCTCTCCTTTTGATCGGTCAACATGTATGTATATATATATTTGGCATTTGATCAAGTGTGTGTACAAATCTCGAGAATAATCTAAGGGTTCCTGATCACCCTGTGTCACTCCAACTTACACATCCTATCTTGACACTGATGGCCCTGTTGTGCATCTCGAGAATCATCAAACTGTTGTTGTTTTATTCAGCTCAAATATATGACTTATTGATTTCCAATTGATTTAGCATATAATAATTATCTATTCCATTCAATTAATTCTCAAAATTTATGAGTAAACTCACCGTAGTTTCCTCGACTACCCAGCACCCCGTGCCTCGTGTCCCGTGTCCGCACGCACCTCGAGGCCTTTTCTCACTCGTCAATAAACTACATTAACATACATATTGTAATGGAATTAGCTAATTTGTACATTTCCATCACAATTTACCACATCAAACATACAAAACGGACTGTGTACCTAGTTCGAGTGCGTTTCAACCTCGCTGTGGGACCCTCGACCGTCCTCGCTGGCATCCACATCTGCAATGACGTCATAATTAACGGCAATTCCAAATTAGGCCATTACAAATAGGTGTGAACCAACTATCCAAGATGTGTACTGAGGACCAGGAGCCCTATCGTGGCCTACACCATCGACCCTCCAACTGTGTCCTAGACCACACACCTAGCAAGTGACCACACAACCCCCGGACATATAGACGGGAAAACTCAACCGTCCCAGTAAGAATAGGCTCGTAGATTAACAATAATTCACAGCTCAAATGAAATAACAATAAGTAAATGCAGTAGTGGTGTTCAGTTGGGTTTTACGTACCTCAAACCGCGCTCAATAATCCCAAAAATACCCCCGGTCCGACCCCCGACTAGTCCCCGACTCTAACTACTGTTTCGTGAGTCCTGAGATCTAATTTCAGGGCTTATTGGTCAATCAATTAGGTTAATAATCAGTTAGGTTTGATTTTCAAATTTTAATTAAAATTCAGAGTGACATTAGCGCGCTAGTCAGATCTATTAGGGAGTTAATTGATTTTAGTCACTGTTCATCATCTTCCCAGCATGATTAGCGCGCTAATGTTCACCACCTAGCGCGCTAATTGCACGCTGCCCAGAAAATTTTAGAAATCAATTCTAGTTTTTCTTATGTTCCAACACCTCAATTTATCCTATAACTCATACACACACTCCAATAGTATCAAATTACTATCTAAAACACTAATTAAATAAGATTTTATCACAAACCCGAAAATCACAGTGCATATGTTTAAAATAAAAAATCACCCAATTCACCTCAATTTTCCACAAATTTGATTTCAATCTAACATAATTCATCAAACTAATCCTCAATGACCACAAATAAATAAAAAACAGTCATGAATTACCTAAAAATCAAGATTTTTTTACTCACCCAAAACCTATATTTAGTGATTAGAGTGAATAGATTACCTGAATTTCTTCATTTAATCGCCAAATCCAACTCCAAATTTCCTCTCCTCAGATCAAGTAAAACCAATTGGGAATCCTTGTTTGTGCACGTCCTCCACGATCAAATGCTATTTATATGTTTTGTTTCAATCTGACGTTCACACGCATCTCGAGGTTCATTGGACAGTCCTTGTCAACCCTGTGTCACCAAATTCCTGAACACCTTATCATGACATAATCTATCTCAACTCGCCCTGTTGCGCATTTTGAGAATCATCCTAGGTGTGCTGATTTTTTAGTTCAAACTATAGGACTTGATTAATTCCAATTGACTTAACTTGTATAAAACCTATTCTAGTCATCAATAAATTCCATAAGATGGTGAGTAGGGTCACACTAACTTCTCAATTACCTGGCACCTTGCGCCCCGTGTCCGACACGCACCCCGAGGTGGTCCTATACTTAGTGTACCTAATTGAATTATATAACTTAGCTTAAGATTATATGTAAATCCAATAAATCAAATCCTCAACCTTAGCATGCTTAATTAATTAAATCTAATCAAACCCCAACGCCCGGCCTCACAACTACCATACCCTCGCGTTGGCTTGTTCTACAACACCAAACCCCGGCGCTCAACCTCGCCCGACAATTAATTTTATAAACACACCTGTGTTGAATAATAATAATAATAATAATAATAATAATAATATTAATACATAACAGAACCCAGTAAAACACCAATACACAGTCAGTCCCTAGGTCTAGGTCATGCCTAGTCTAGCCCCATGGCCTCAGTCGTGGTGCCGCCACCTGAAGGACTGTCGGGGTGTTTCCTACCCCCGCCTTGCGCTGCCTTGAGCCGATTTAGTCCATTTTTCTTCAGGAACTCAAAACCAATTCAAAAACACCTTTAACACTCCCCAAAATGTCCGAAATCATCGCCGAAAATCCCAAAACTAAATTATTCCCAAAAATTCATCAAAAATTTAAACTTCCTCAAATCGATTACCGCCTTCAGAAAACTTGTGTTGATCGTCGTGATGATCACCAAATCGTTGAGAGTTTTGATCGAGTTCGAAATCTCGATATGGTGACCAAATTTCATCGCGACGAATACGAACAAAACACACACCAACATGTAGAAAATGACGAGGAGATGAAGGATCTTACCTTAAATCGTCCCATCGCCATCTTGCTAGAGCTATTTCCGGTGACCTCTACCGCCACCTCTTGTTTGGCTTGGAGAGGAGAGAGAAGATAGAGAAGAGAGAGAAAACACCTTTTATAGTGTAGCCTCATCTTGGCTTACACCCACATCTCGAGGCACATCTTGTGACCCTAAAACACACCAGCCCAACCACTTTAATGCATTCACTTGTGTGACTCCCCCTTGTCCTTATCCTCTTTTTAGCTAATAATTAAGATTTCTCGGGCGTTCCTGCGCCCGACATGCACTTACGGCTCGCACCATTGCGTGCTAGCGAAGTTACAAACAACCCGTAAATTTCTCGAATTAATTTATTATTATGTTTTATTTCTCGGTCATCCACCAAATTCATTTTCCCGACTCGTGTACCTATAATTCTTCCATCAATGCTTGTTCGTCACGTTCTTCAATGCGAACTCTACTCGCAACTCGATGTCACCATCCGGTCCCACAGACACTAGTAGACATTGGTAGTACACGTCATCACACAAAAAATAATATAAATTTTCAGGTCGTTACAACTAGAACTTAATATGCTAGGATACACCAACCGGTTGCCTAGACTTTAAGAGACCTTATAAAATCTTGAATTTAATGCTTTAATGCTCTTACGCTGCTCGCACAGACCTGTGGAACCCGAGAGTTGAGATAGTATTCTCGCCACTGAGACCTTAAGATGAGATGACTTGTAGGATACCTGGTCTATAAATTGAGTAAAGCACATCTTTTGATTGATTCGTCGCGCATTTAATTTGATTAATGAATTCAAGTCTAAAATAAATTTGTTCTTATTGTTTGTTTCATAGATAGTTTAATAAATCTACTATTTGTTTGTTTATGTTTCAAATTGCCTAATTTACTCTAGTGTTATGTGCAACTATTCCCTGTGGATTTGATAAACCCGGCGCAAATACTAGTTTGCACCACTATAACTATCGCAAAGCCCTACACTTGGGGCTCGCCATCAGTGACTGGTGGTAAGCTTGCAGGTCTGTTTGGAAACGTTCGAGAGCTACGAACACGGGGTATTGTGTGTACTGTGAGTAAAACCAATGGAAGCTTTAATATTATTTCAATTGTGCATTTATTTGGCTATTATATTTGTTGAGCTTTTGGAATTGTTATTATTTTGCTATATCCTGGTTTGGAACTCTATCTGTTTGAGTGGTCTAAGGGCAAGTGAGTCAGCGTGATCCTTGAGAGGACGGGTTACTTGGAGTCATTCCCTAGCGCCAAGAACTTGGTATGTACGTTACTATTTTTGGAACTTGATATTCACGAGCTAATTTTTTGGGTTCCTATATATATGGAGTAGGAATTACTTCACTAGATTGCTGAGGAATTCTTATTCATATAGATTTTAGGATGGTGTAAGTTAGCCACGTCCTAAAACTCCGAGTTGGGATGGTGAATTACCTTGGCTCTATAAGAGTTTGATAGATGTTTCTTCTCGACTCAAATGGCTGTTTCACTAAATCAGGCCTACTTGCACCTATCCTTTGTTTTCCTAAACACTCATTTATCATTAATATCTCAGTAATTCATTGTCATGCTGTCTTCCTTTATCTTTTGAGTGTTTACAAATGATACTTGATTAGCCATTTATTTGACATTGAAATTATGTTAAAACTCCATTTAGTTATTACTGTTATACTTTTGTACTCACCGACTTTTTTATGATGGTGAGTGCAGACTCATCGTATCGCAGGACAGATAAAGGCAAGGGACTAGCGATAGGCAATTGAAATGAAGGGTTATTAGGGATTAAAGTTCACCTATTTTGTAGGTCATATGTATTATATGTATATGTTTTGAGAACATGGGGATATGGGTTTGTGAGAAAGGTTAAACATGTATACTATGTAGTATCTCCTATGGCTTGATGTTGGTATATATGTGCTGAGTTTCTACACTTTAGGTTGTTCTTACTAGTATCTTAAGAGTATTTATATTAGTTAAAATTGAGATTGCTTTCGCTATACTTTGATAATTTGAATAACTCGCTAATATATAATAACTCAACTTAAATAACTTAATAAATGAAAAAAAGGGTAAGGAAGGCTGACTAAGGTTATGTGAATTGCGTGAGTATTGACTTGGGATTTACGTAAGTCTAGGTCGAAGGGAGCCCAAATTTAGGGTTGTGGAATTTGGGGCCGTTACACATGCAGATAGAAAAAAAGTATAAGGAACGCATGAATATATAAAAACTATAAATAAATAGCAATCAATCGAAGATGAATGTCCAACAAATCAAAAGAGAGGCGTAAGTAGTCCCGACCAAACGGTCGTTGAGTCGAGGAAAAACTTACAAGACTCAGAGTTTAGGACATGGTACATTCACACCATCCTAAATTCACGCGAATGAAAGACTTCCTAGTAGTCAAGCTAAGAACTCTCACCCTGTATATATCCAGTAACCAGTGCACTGCATCTTGAGTTCCTGGCTCTAGCATATTACCTTAGATAACCCGTCTGTAACGACCCTAAAATTTAACTCGTGCCACGTGTTATTTTAGATCGTACGTAGACCTCTTGTCGTGATATAAGTGAATAATTCTCGGTAGTCGACACCGATGTATGTTATTTTTTTCTGGTGTTTTGTATTATTATTTATTTATCCGAAATTAGATTCTAATGTTCCAAACTGTGAGGGCGTTTGAGTGAGAGCATTGATGCGGAGAAATGGGTTCAACTCGAGGAAATGCGATTTTTGGGAGTCGGGGCAAACTGTGGTACGACAAGATTGGTTAAGTATGGTAAGAAAATTGGTCCATAAGAGGTTGGTATGTCATGGACAAAGTTAAGACATGAGGTTTTGATGTGACAAAGATTAGTGTTATGGGTGTTTTATGAAGATGAATTATTTTGCCGAGAGTTTGACTTAATTTGGTGAAAAATCATATGTAAAACGGGCATCGGAAGTAAAAAACGGTCAAAATAAGGATTTATGGAAATTAATAAATAAATAAAATTAAGTTGTTGACTAGCCGCTGAGGGTTTATATATATAAATTTTTTTTCAATCATTCAAACGATCAGAACGATTTTGTTTTGTTAAAACCTAACCCTCTCTGATTGGTTCTTTGCACGCGGAGCGACCAACATCTAATTTTCATCCGGTTTCTCTCCGCAAAACAGTAGAACATCGCAAGACGGTCAGTTTGAGCTAAGTTTGAGCAATGGAAATGAGGTATTTAACCCATAATCTGGTAAAATCTCAATTCATGGCGTTTTTCCTCAATTCAATTAGAAATCTCGTGATTTTTCAGTTTCTTTCACTTGGTTTTCGTAGGAATTGGTATCAATTGTTATAAATTGATGTATTGAGTTGATTTGCGTCAATTTGAGATAAATTCCACTGACGTAGGATAGGGTTTTTGTGATTTGAAGTGATGCAACTTAGTTGATAACAGTTTTGAAGATGTTTTTGCAGTTGATATTGATTTTTATTGGGATTTTGGATGAATTAAATATTGGTTTTGATTTTAATTGACTCTACGAGCTGTAGAAATAGTTAAAAGTTGGTATCGAATGGTTTTGTGGTGTTTATTGGCGTGATTTAAGGATTTAACTACGAAAATATTGATTTGGAGAAGTTTTGTTAGTTCAAAACAAATAAAGTTTGCATTGTCAATAGATCATATGGGAAAATTCATAACTCCTCTATTTTTTATCTGATTTAAGTGTTCTTGGAGTCTATGGAAAGTACGAAATGCGTACTACAAGTTTCTTTTTCGTTAGTATGACAAATATTCAGGTTTTCAAGGTTAAAAAGTTACCCCAAATTAGCTAGTTGAAGTTAGTTGAAATTATAAATAATTATTTTTTGAACTAACTCTCGAGTGTACTTTGGTCGCAGTTTTCACGATGTTTCGTGATTTGATTCCACTTGAAGCTTGACCATAATATAATTGGGTATGCAAGGTAGTTATTGCAAGCATGTAAGTGCGTGTTAGCATTGGACACGAGTAAGTAAACCAGTGGATAAATTTATAGTTATTTCTTTGAGCTTTAATTTCTTATTATTATTGCTCTATCCTGTTTCAGAATTCTATTCTGATTGAGTGGTCCAATGGTAAGTTAATCAACGTGATCCTTGAGAGTTGCGGGTTAGCTGGTGCTGTAAACCAGGGGCCAGACACTTGGGATGCACGATATGGTTTGTGGTTCTATACGGAGTGAGAATTACTTAACTAGATTGCTGAGGAGTTCCTATTCACGTGGATTTTAGGATAGTGTGAGTTGGCCACGTCCTAAATGTAACGGCCCAATTTAAAATTGCCGTTAATTATGATGTTATTGCAGATGTGGACGCCAGCTAGGACGGTCGAGGGTCCCACAGCGAGACTGGAACGCACTCGAACTAGGTATACAGTCCGTTTTGTATGCTTGTTGTGGTAAATTGTGATGAAAATATTTTAAGTAGTTAAATTTCATTACAATATGTATGCTAATGTAGTTGATTGACGAGTGAGGAAGGACCTCGGGGTGCGTGCGGACACGGGACACGAGGCACGAGGTGCTGGGTAGTCGAGGAAACTAAGGTGAGCTTACCCATAAATTTTGGAAATTTATTGAATAGAAAAGATAATTATTATGTGATAAATTAATTGGAAATCAATTGATCCTATAGTTAAGGAGAATAAATGACAACAATTGGATGATCCTCGAGATGCACAAGAGGGTGTTAAGTGTCAAGATAAGGTGTTTGGAGTTGGAGTGACACAGGGTGATCAAGAACCCTTGGATTGTTCTCGAGATTTGTGTACACACTTGATTAAACTAAGTATATATATATATGTGTGTGTTTGACCGATCAAAAGGGAGAAGTGAGAGTGAGGTTTTGAGAGAGATTGAAAGAGAGATCGGTGGGAAGAAGAAGAGGAGGAAGAACAACAACATTTAAAGTGTGGAGAGGTTGATTTGTGACTTCCTACAACAAGAACCAAAGGTATGGACACAATAAACTTGAATTTTTGTGAGATTTTTGGTAAGGGTTTGAATTTGTGAAATTTGAATTTATTGAGGGATTACACACTTGGTTTTTGTTGAGAGTTAAGTGTGTATGAGAATGACATGAAATGGTTGTGTTTTTGAGTGAATTTGGGAGAAATTTGATGATTTTGGAAAGTGGGTTTTGAAAATGTGATTTTCATAAATTGTGGATTTTGGTATTTGATTATGGTAATTCGGGTTTAAATGATAAAATTAAGGTCATTAATGTTTTATAGAAACATGGAAATTGAATTTATGGGTTTGGAGTTCAAACTTGTAATTTGGAAATTTTACGACGACGTAATGCAATTAGCGCGCTAATTGGAGAAATTAGCGCGCTAATCACGCTGAGTAATGAAGATAATGAACAGTGATTGAGATTAATTAGCGCGCTAATTTATCTCATTAGCGCGCTAATTGTTCACTGGACTCCCAAAAATTGGAAAATGACAAAATGAGTCAAACCAACATTATGAACCCATTAATTGATTATTAACCCTCATAAATGAATTCCAGGAGTCCCAAAATAGTAATTGGAGTCGGAGTTTAGTCGGGAATTAGACCGGAGGAAATAACAGGGATTTGGAGGTTTTGAGCTGGGGTTTGACTTGTGGAACGAGGAGTGCGAATTGAGGTGTGTAGTATCCCAATTGAACTTCACTTTAAGTATTTACCTTTTGATTTATTTGAATTCAGTTCCATTTATTCTCTATTCCATTTCATCTTTGCTTTACGGTGGGCACTCTCACCTGGTGACTTTACGGTAGTGGAGGGTACTCCTACCTGGTGTCTTTACGGTGTTGAGATCACTCCCCACCTGGTGCTTATTCGTTACGGCCATAGAGTCCATTAAGTCATAGCACTTGTCTAGGTATACACCGGTGAATAGGCTACTCGGGTATGGTAGGCTTGTGTGGGTGCGTCGTTGGTCTACGCCGACCACCTAGAGGGTCCAGGGTCAACCCATTGGTGTGTTCTTCATGGGCCGTGCCTGGGGGAAAGCCCGAAGTATGACTTGGTCTAATTTTTATGTGCACGTACTTTGTTTCGTCACTATATTTATGCATGCGATGATCTTTCTTTTACAGTTGTCTGTATTATTTCTTTGTACCGCATGTTTAAATTATAGTCTTTTAAATTCCAGTTCTTTTATTCCCGTAATTACTTGGTGAATTTCCTTGGGATTACTCACTCTGGACTCGTCATCTGTCTTTTTGTGATGGTGAGTGCGGACCACTAGTCTGAGCCGGGAAAGGGCAAGCTTGAAGAGTACATCGATTGACAGTTTTAGCCCCACTCGTACGTATGTTTATAGTTATCCGTTTTATGTCGGGTTTTGGGCTTGAGAGAGATAGGTTGTACATTTTGATATTTTGAGGATCAGATGAGATGTATATGATGTATATTTGGTATGGTTTCCACTTAGGTATTTTGCTAATAAAACACAAGATGAATTTTTGTATTGTTTATTTAAGCTTCCGCTGTTAATTTTGAGGTTATATGATATTAACTGAATCAAATATAATGATAAATTGATCAATGAAGGATAATTGGGCGTGGGACACAACTGGCGGTGACGTGGACAGTTGTGGGCCCGCGTGGCCTCCCGTGGCGGACCAATGTGGAAATTGGGGCCGCCACACTAAAAGTCCGAGTTGGGATGGTGAATTGTCTTGGCTTCACAAGAGCTTGATAGATGTTTCTCTTCGACTCAAATAACTGTTTCACTAAGTCGGGACTATTTGCGCCTTTCCTTTTGATTCTTGGACACTCATTATCGATTGTTTTCAAATTTAATTTTAGTCTTTATTTATTCATGCATTCCCTGTCCTTTTCTTTCTATTAGCATGAATATTGACTGTTATTTGTCGTGAAATATTGTAAACATCCTGCTTGGCGTTACTTACCTAGGACTCGTCATTCTTGTGTTTGACTGAGTGCAGATCCACAGTCAAGTAAAGGGAAAGCTCCTCAGCTTGGTGATTTGC
This sequence comes from Stephania japonica, assembly GCA_039657345.1. Taxonomy (NCBI): domain Eukaryota; kingdom Viridiplantae; phylum Streptophyta; class Magnoliopsida; order Ranunculales; family Menispermaceae; genus Stephania; species Stephania japonica. The sequence goes on along the minus strand of CM077560.1, from coordinate 40,945,599 downwards.
TTTGATGATAGCGGAGTTATTCTATCTTTGGACTCAACATAGGTTTGATTTTGTATTACTATAATATATGTTTTGAAACCGGGTTTTGGGAAATTAGAGATCCTGGGCATGGATATGATGATATTTTCTCCTGTGATATGACTTTTGGTAATGACGTATATATTTACTGGGTTTTCACATTTCTATGTTATCCTAACTTATGTCTTGAGGTTGTTATATTAGTTGGAGATGTTAAATATTTCCGCTTATCTTGGAATAACTCACTAATATTAATGATCTCATCTTAAATTATTGTATAAATGGAAAAAGGTAAGGTGAGTTTGACTAGATTTGCGTTGACAGGGCGAGAGGGACTCGGGGTCATGTAAGTCTAGGCCGGGCGGGGTCCAGTTTTAGGTTTGTGGAACTGGGACCATCTCACCGTCCTTCCAAGGATCACTTGTCACAGCCCAATTTTGCTAATCTTGATTAACTACTTAATCAGGATCACCGACCCGTGACGTGGGGCCCGCATGAGATGCACACACAGACCGAGGCATGTGGCCGAGATAAATTTAATATTTGTATTAATGTATTCCTAGTGTTTGTATGTGTGTAGGCTGACTAAGCCAGTACGTGCAGCTATCGACGCTGAGGCGCAGTTGGGGACACGCCTAAAGTTGCGTGCAAGCTGAGGCACCGAATAGCGAGACTTGTGGTAAGTCTAAATTTAGTAAAATGCAATGTAATTAAATTAATGCACATTAGATTATAGCCTATGGTCATAAATTAATTAAATTGAATTGGACACATATATTTATAAATATATACATTTAAAAAAAATTGTTGTTTTAATGGTGGTTTGGATTGTTGGTGGTGTTGTTGTGTTGATGGATTGAAGAAGTGAAGAAAGAAAGAAAGAAATCAAGAAAAAAAAAGAGAAGCAGAGATGCTGTGTAGCGTCTCTGCTGAAGAAGAAGAAGGGGGAGACTCGGTTGGACCGGGTCGGACCCGGTTTAACGGTCCAATTCCCCCAAATAAAAAAAAAAAAAAAAATAATAAGTATATATGTATATATACATATATATATAGGAATATACATACATGTATATATGTATGTATGTATATACATATACACATAGGTTTATATAAACATAAAATATATCTATGTAATAAAATATTAATAAATAAATAAATAAATAAATGATATGAAATAACTTTTCAGGGACCTACGGGTGTTACGGGAGTTCGAAAGTGATAGTCGGAGTGTCGCGAGGCCGGATAGCCATAGCTATCCTATGACTTGTAAGTGAAACTGTAAGAACTCTCTACTTTATTTCATTCATATTAATTCTCTTTTCAGTCAATTTGATGACTTGCTATTAGTAATCTACTATCATGTTTTCCTTGTTCTATTCAAGTTGAATGTTGTAATAGCATGATGCCTTGTGATGGTTTCATTGACTCCTTTCTTGATATGCCATATTTTGTTGTGAATTATGTTATAATTGATGTTAGAAATGCATACACTAGGGTTACTGTGGTAATTGATTTGTATTCCATTTCCTTTGGGGCTTTGTAGTCTAACTTATTATTGATATCGTAGAACCTTATAAATGAAAATCTTTGAAACAAAAGTTGGAGATTATCTAGTGTCCATTGCATGAGAGATGGGTGGATTCATGGGGTCACTGGACTTCGGGGTTTTCGGCACTCACCATTATTACTTGGGTGGCATCACGTAGCTTGAACTACGGGGTTGTCGGCAAGTTTTATATATATATATATATATATATATATTCGAAATTTACAAAGTATGTTGAGAGTATCTCCATACGATAGTGGAAAAGGTTGGTTGATATTTCTCACCGCCAACCGGACGTAGATCATTTTGACTTAGCCTGTGTTAGTTTATCTAATTTTGTTAACTATGATATTTACATGCATTGCTTTCTCAACACCTTTTTCTGTTATATTATGCATTTAAATATATGTCTTTACTTTGGAAATATAGTATAAAATTCCCCGGTTATAACTTAAATATCACTATACTTACCGTCTAATTTATGACGGTGGGTGTAGATCCGTCGAGTAGCACTAGACCGGGCAAGGAGAATATCGGCGACTACCTCTGAGCTTGTAGCGCGTAGCTGCTGTACATGTAGGTCATATTTTTGTATTATGCTTATATACGTCTTTTGCTTGGGTTGTTCATTGGGACGAGAGTTAGTTCACCCGACTTTTGACTTTCACTTTGTCTATATAATCACTGTTTATTGCATATTGACATTGTGATTGTTATTTTCTGGTTTCTACATTTAGGCTTTATATATAATTCTTCCGCTAATACATTAAAGACTTCCGCTAATTTGATAATCCTTATAAAATGATAAATAGTAGTGATAGGGAATTTCTTATTCTTGAACCCAATCCACGAGATAATAGGTAATACAGGCTGAGTAATACATAATTAGGTCCTACGTGTTGCAATTAGGGCTTAATTACGGGATTAAGCCAGGTGATACCCCTAGATGAAAATAGTGGTCGTTACATCACTGTTGACTCACTTGCCCTTCGACAACTCAATCAGAATGGAATTCCAAAACAGGAAACAAAGCAATACCAATAACAAATTAAAGTGCAATGAAATAATTGTAAAATTCCTCACTTGTTTACTTACCTATATCTGAAACTATACGCACTCAAACGCCCGACAATTTGTCAAATCGAAACCCGAATACCTGTTAATGAACTACAACCTTGGTAGTCATTTAATTACAATTTTCGTTAACTTTCCATAATTCATTAACGTAATTGGGTCAATTACCCAAGTATTGAGTCGTATTTGGACCCATTTGGATACCTGAGAGATTTCCAAAAAAATTTTGAAATTTTTTCAAAAATTAGTCTATGAATAGTGTCACGTCGCAGGTGGCGCCGTAGGGGTCAAAACCTGGCGGCGTCACATAAAGCATGGGGACCCAGACACCATGTGTCACGGCCTAAAATTTAATTCAAGATTTTTGCCGTAATCAGGCTCACCGACTCATGACGTGGGACCCGTGTGAGATACGCACATTAATCGAGGCACATGGCCGAAGTATAATTTATATTTGAAATGTTGTATGCCTAGTGTTATGAATGTGTGTAAGCTAATTAAATCAGTTCTTGCAGCCATAGACGTCGAGACGCGAGCGGGGATGCGCCTCGAGTTGCTTGCGAGCCAGGGAATCGGGTAGCTAGACATGTGGTAAGTTTAAGTTTAGTCAAATTGGTGTTATTTCATAACATAAGCCTATGATATACACATCAACTTAAATAAATTATTGCTTAGTTTATGTTTTATTTAAATGAAATCAAATATTAAGACCTGTGGTCAAATGTAATTACAACCACCCTTTGAATATGCCTAGGGATGTGTACTAGTACATACTCCCATGTAATTTGTGTCATGCATTTGTGTCACCAAGCTGAAATTTTAGTGGAAGTAAAAGTGATTAATAGTCACTAGATCATCTTAGAGATAGACAAATAATCAAATAATGGATGACCATGATAAAGGAACTACATGCTTGACTAGTGGCATTGAGGGGAGTTTCATGCTTGACAAGCGTCATTGAGCTAAAAAAAAGTGGGTGAGTAGGAGTGTTTGATGACCCTTAACTCACATGGAGATGAAGTTGTGCAACTTGATGAAAACCCAACACTATAAAAGAAACACTTAAACACTTTCCTTCTCATTTGCATGCAAATCAAGCAAGAAATTTCAGAGCTATTAAGAGATTTTGTTTGCTGGAAATTGGGGTGTAAGAGAGCCAAAATTGCATATCAAAAGAAGCTCAAGTGACAACCATCAAAGCTAAAATCATAGGTATCATCTATACTATTTTATGCTTCAATTGTTGTGTTCTTGGCTATGAATATTGAGACATTTATATAAAATCGATTTCAAATATGCTTTTAATGATGTTTTCACTCATTTTGAAACACCAAATGGGTTTTCTAAGCTGTATTTCACAATTGAGAAGCTTTGCCAAAGATTGGGGTTTTTTCTTATAAACTTGAAAATATGATTTTCTTGAGACGACCTCTGTAATCTGGACATAACTCACTCATCATAACTACAAATTAAGTGATTCTAATGTCATATGAAAGCTAACTCATAGACGAACAACTTTTGTCTTTACCATATTTTGAAATTCTAGTTCTTTCTTACTCAAAAATGCTCTGAAAATAAGTGATTTAAATGTCACGAAGGGATTGTTAAAGGTGAAATTTGAAAAGGCATAACTCCTCCAATTCATATCCACATGAGATGAGTTTTTATTATGTTATTCTTTGATATATTAAGTGACTTGTGACTAAAAATCATGATTTTTGGAGCTATAAATTGGGAGAAATGATTTTTACAATCTCCCTAATTAGATTTTGATTCTAATTCTAGTTGTCTTTGAAAATATTTGATATCTCCTTCATTTTACATTGAAACCTTGCACACCATACCATCCCAAAAAGCTAAGACCTAGAGCTAAAACTTTCTTCTTAAGTGTTTTTGACAATTTAGAGTTTATGATGGTTTAATTAACGCTGTAATGCTAAGTATCAAATTGAAGTTTTACAAGAACTTAAGGGGTTCTTTTGGGTTATAGGTTTACAAATATATTTGACTTAATCTAAACCCAACGTAATACCTATCTAAACACCCCAGGGACATAAGGAAATGTGTCGAGAGTCTGGGTGCGTGGGTTCAGGCATCGGAAGATCGGAGTTAGCTAGGATAATTGCTTGATGTGAGTAATCCCACATGAACTCTCTATTTTCATTTCATTTCAATTGCTCTATTGTTGGGCAATCCTTATGACTGAAAATACTATTTTGTGATCTTGATATCATGACTTATTTCTACCCTCTCATATTGAGCTTTGTCATCATGATATTACTTTGTGATTAAACTGAATTGCCTTTTTTCATCTCATATGTCTATTTTTATTGAGAAGTTGTGGTAAAATGATAAATAACATGCTATTAGGGGTAGATAACCTTATGAATGGACTTGTACTCTTGTTTACTTGTGCTTTGTAGCATTCTATTCTTGAATTCATTTACTGAGTCTTTTTGTTGGCTTTAAAAATAGTTTTAGAATCTAGGGTCCATTGTATATTTATAGGGTGGGCGGCTCACAGGATCACGGGACCTCAGGGATGTCGGCACTTTCCACTATACTCGCTTGACTCACGGCGTAATGAACTGTGGTGTTCGGCGAGATTTATGATAGATGATATATACGCATAGAGCACAGCTTCGCCATTTGAGGTTATTAGAAAATAATATGATAATATGTAGAGCACAACTCCATACAAATAGTGGAAAAGGCTAAGTGATAGTTCTCACCACCAATCGGACCTAGATCATACTGCTTACCCTGTGTCAGTTTCATTTGATTTTTCGGTACTTATTTAGCATGTTTATTTAGAACATTCTTTGGCTATCATTATGCTTTTAAATATCATTCTTTTATTTTGAAAATGTAAGTAGATAGGTCATTTAGGAATTATTGTTACACTTTTGTACTCACCGTCCTTTTTATGACGGTGGGTGCAGATCTGTCGAGCAGTAGGCCCGACAAGGAGAAGATTGGCGACTATCTTTGAGCTTGAGGTGCGTACTACTGACTGATTGTAGGTCTTGTTTTTGATATTTTGTATATTTTATATACTTATGTTTTTCATATTGTTAGGATGTATATATATTGGGTGAGTGTTAGTTGCCCGACTTTTGACCATCACACTATTTATATGTTTCGCCACACAGTTCATATATATATATATATATATATGATCGTTGTTCCTAGTTTCCAAACTTAGGTTTATCAAATTGTTTCCTTAAATTATAGTAAGACTTTCACTATAGTTGTTAAGACTTCAGCTAATCAAATTTATTGTTTAAATACTTTGAACAACTTTAAGTTATTGAAATTGATAGGGTTAGTGTATTATTTATCCTGAGCGCGATCAAGTTGGCAAATAGGTTAAAAAGGCTGACTAATACGTAATTGAGTCCTACGTGTCATGATTAGAGCTTAATTACAAGATTAGGCCGGGCGGTGCCCTATAGTAGGAGAGGGGTCGTCACAGTGGCGTCGTGGAGAACAACTCTTAACGGCGTCACTTAAAGCGTAACTCCCAGGGCCTTTATTGCCCTGGACATCATGATTAACATCGTAGGGCTTTAGACTCCACGACGTCCCTCACGACGTCAAAACCAGGACACGAATTCAAGATTTTTTGAAACCCCATGTAATTACCCAAAAATTTGGTTATTTGTGTATGATGAGGTGTATTGCGTATTTATACTCATATTTGAGTGATCGAACTATGGAGTCGGTAAACGAATAGAAAAACTGGATGAACGAGGATCGACAGTTGAGTTACGGGTACTCGGGGATTTAAAACACTGTTAAAACACAAATAAATGAATTATCATATAATTTAAATAATTATTTAAAGGAACAAAGCGGGACCATACGCGCGATGAGTCGAAACAGATCAAAGAATGTTATTTGAATGCGGGGAGTTGGATAGCTACGCGACATACAATCTATGTGATATAGATTGTTAAAGTGACACAACCATAATTTGAGGAGTCTTATGATTAACCTCGAGATGCGTGTGTGTTTTGAGATGAAAATAGTGAAAAATATGACAAAGATCAAGGGTATAGGTCATTTTGAACAAAGTGATGTGTATGTATATATTTATAAGGGAAAAACCCTAATTTTTGATACACCCCTCACTCCCGCCACCACTCTCTTCTTCCTCACTTCATCTCTCTCGGTTGTTCCCTCATTCGCACTCCACGGCAGTACTACGAGGTCGTTGGAGCTCGTTCCCCGTAAGTTTCTCTCTTTCTCTTACTCAGTCTCTCATTCTCCCCCTCTCGGTTTTTCTCTCCTTCCACCGTCCATCTCTTTCTCGGTTGAGCACACCACCGACCTCATTGGTCCAGAGGTGGTTCAAACCTCGTCGAGGAAGGCGATTATTGCCAGAAACTGTAGTAATTTCTCTCTCTCCCTTTCCCTCTCGTTCTCTTTCACTCTCGGCCGTGCACACAGTGTGCCATGGAGGTTTGCTCACATGCTGCCAGACTGGGATAATGGCTACTGTCATCGAAGACGATCCTAGGTGATCACCGGAGTTGAGGTTGTCCTCTCTCACACTCTCGATTTCCCTTTCCCTCGGTTTCTCTCTCTCGACCTCTCCCACTCACTCTCTCGGGCCGTGATGAACGAGTCACCGCTACCATGACCAGGGACGAGTAGGGATGGCGTACTGTGTTCACCGGAGTGCTCAATGTCCTGGAGCAGCCAACAACACGGTGGACAGGGAGGTGCAACCATGAGATCGATACACATAATTTGTAGGTATATTCGCGGTGGTTGGGGTTGCCATGACTGGAGGGCTAGTCGGAGGTGACTCAACGGTGGCCCACCGTAACCTCGACAGCCCCAAAGCAACCCCTCGGTTTACATGTGTATAGTTGTCCATTTTTTTTTCATGATCGACTACATTACTGTTTTCGGCATCCCCGAGTTGCAGAGCTCGGCGGTGCTGCTGGCCGGACCACCACGCCAAGGAGACTATCGAGGACCATATTTTGCCCTTGCCTGTGTCTCGCAGCCCTCCAGTGGATTCGAATCAGTGGTGTTTGATAGCAGTTTGGTTATGATTTCATGTGTACATGTTTCCTGGGTTTCATTGAAAACCACCGCTTGCGGTGGTGTTGTCGGCCGGACCACCACATGTGGGGGCTATCACGGACCTTGCCAATGTCCTTGTTGGTCTCTCGCAACCTTCGGTGTGTCTAAAACACTAATCATGTTGTTATTTAGTCGATGATTTCATGTGGTTGTTTTATCGAGTTTAAACCGTTATGTTATGTGATTATTGACTTATCGTTGAGCGTGCCCTAGCTTTCCCATGCCGCGGTGGTACTCTCTTGATGTCGGACAACATCAGTAATTTTCCATGGAGTCTCAGTTTTTTGTTTTAGTTCGATGATATGTTGTGTTTACATGTAATGAAAGGATTATGATGTCGAAGTCACGTCATCGGTCTTCGAGATTATGACGTGACCCACATACGACTGAGCCGAGCTTATGATACATGATTAGGCTTACATGCATTATGGTTACCGACTTGGTGATATCCCAGTCGTGGTTGATGTTGTATTTTCCAAGTTCAAGAGACGGTATTCGTTTTTCTATTTAATTGTTGAGTTATTGAAGTCATTTAAAATGATGGAAAAAGGCTAAGGGTATCAACCTAGGTTTAGTTAACGACTTGACTTATTAATACGAGTTTCTGACCTTGTCAGGTAGCGGGAAACTCGGGGATACGCAAGAGTGGATACCATTTGCGATAGTTCAGGTAAGTACACTAGCCCTAAAGCTTGTGTACGTTAGTAAGCCAGTAAGAACATTGCATGCGATTCATTTTCGTTCATTGTTACTTGTTGATTTTTGTTTTTGGCATTCCTATCTTGTTGATTCCTTAGTATGTGTGTTTTTGGCGTAAGCATACCGATGTGATTCTTGAGGCCTATGTCCCTCATTTATCAAGCTGTGCTAGTGTCGTAACATTGCCCGGGAAGAGCCAGCGTCCTCTTTCCGTATGCTAGGAGGCCTGTGTCCCCTAATGCTGCGCTAGTGTTGCGATATTGCCTGGGAAGAGCCAACGTCCTCTTTCCGTATGCTGTGATTTTGATCGCTTACTACCTCGTTTGTTTTCTCAAAACACGCATGTTTTCGATTGATATTTGATAGTCTGTTTATCATGCACCTTGAACTTGTTATATTGCCTATCTTTAAATTTTCGCATGATATTTAAACTGCTTCATTTGATGTTCATGAATTACTGTTATTTTTTTTTTCGGCATTACTTTCAATTTTCTCTCAGTTGCTTACCGTCTAGTTTGTGACGGTGGGTGCAGATTTACCAGAGCGTTCGAAGGTAAGGAACCCTGATTAGAAGGTTTTTGTGAGGACTTGCTACTGGATTCGAGCACCTTAGCCTAGGTTATGTTTGATTTCTGCTTGTACGTTGGTTTCTTTATATATATACATCATGTTGGTTTGAACTTGGGATCATAGGTATTTGATATCATGTACAACTTTACTTGATTCCATTTGAGGTACATGGTAATTTGGGGTTTCCACATACATAGTTTTTTCCTAATTTTTCGTTTGATTGAGTTATTTCCCAATAATTGTTTAGTTTTTCCACTGCGTATAATTGCTATAACTCTTTCATAAAATGTTAAATTGATAAATTGGAGGCTGACTAGGTTCGTCAGGCTTGCCGAATACCGACTCGGGACCTGCACGGGTCTAGGCCGGGCGTACCCAAATGCATTGGGAATTTGGGGCCCTCACACCCAGCTCGTGTCGCCGCGTTCCGAGCATATCCCAACCTCGTAGGGACCTCCGTACAAATCCAAAACTGTTGCCAAAACTCATCAAAACGTCTACAAATCGTCGATTAAACCAAAATCCTCAAAATTTAACAAAAATACCCAAAATTTTCCATTCTCATCTACAACATAGCAACAACCTTAATCACTAACCCAAGATCATCAAAACATCTTTACAATAACACCAAAATGCCCATAAAATTTGTGCTCCTCGTGGTGTCCAAAAAATCGCGACGAAAACCTGTAAAACTTACGCCCACACGAAGAGAATTGAGTGAAGATTCGAGATCTAACCTTAATACACATTGTAGGTCGATCCCCAACCTTCGATTCGTGCCACAAAGCCATTGAAACCCCAAGCCCAAAATCGATTTTCATTAAGTAGAGAGAGTGAAATGAGAGAGAAAAGGTGTTGGGTTTACTTATATACTCATCCTCATCATCATTTATACACACATATCTCGAGGATCATTACATGGTCCATATACACACCAGCTAATAACTCTTGTGACTCCCTTGACTTGGGCTCTTAACCTTATCCTATGCTCAACACTATCAAAGACTTTCCTAGGTGGTCCTGCACCTGAATCGCACTACAACTCGCACCGTCGTGTGCTCACGGACGTACCAACGTACGAGACACGTAACATAATGATTACTTATTATTTAAATTTTATTTTGTCAGTGTTTTAATTCAATTATCCCCCGAACAACTAATTACTCGTCAACAGTTCGCTTGACACCTGTAACGTACGTTTTCTCAGGTTGAACTCATTCCACGATACCAACGTGCACACACAAACGTCCTCACACGTTTGGAACATTAGAATTAACATTCAGGTAATAAAATAAACAATACAAACACTAGATAAAAATAACATACCTCGGTGCCGATGACCGAGAATTGAACACACGTATCATGACAAGTGGACCCACGTAGGACATAAAATGACATGTAGCACGAGTTAGATTTTTAAGGTTGTTACATGAAACCTCTATCCCACCAAAGATGTTTTGGCATGGGGATACATATAATAAAAAAAAAACAATCTTTATTTATAAAAGTCGGATCTATTCATATATGAGATGTTCAAGTTCATTCAGTGTGCAGTAGTTGTTTGATTCATCATTGATATCATTTACCTCTCCTTCACGCATGTGTTTGCTATCATTCAATTATGTCCCCAGTTCTATATGCCTATTCATGGATCTACGCCAGTTGTTCGTTTGATATTTTTTACTAAGTTTGATTTTTTAGTAAGTTGTTGTCTTCCATTGTTAGAAGTTTGTGTTTGTCTTCCCTCATCGGGAGTTTTTGTTCATCTTCCATTGTTAGAAGTTTTATTTTTCGTTATAGTTTTATTGTTGTAGAAGCAAAATACAAGTGTTTACATATAAGTTTGCAAACTTTTACAATGTCGATTTGATCTCAATGAGTAAGAAAATGTTGTTATTGATGTAATTTCATTATTAAATTAGATATAATAATGAGTCAAAAATCAAATCAGGTGGGGAGATTTTCAGGTAGAAATGGAATTGTAACATAGATTAACACGATACCCTTTTTTTACATATCTAAACTTTCAATTACATTTCATCTTCTCTTGTATTTATACATCTTTCCTATCTTTCCATTCTCATTATTGTTTGTTAGATTGTTTGTATGCACAAACAAATCCCTCCTTCTAACGGATGTCAAAGAGAAAAAATTAGTCAATTTTATTTCTCTATATATATTTATCGCTAATTTAAGAGTTTGCAAGGAGGGATATATTGTTTTTGTGAGCATGTTTATTCCAAAACAAATGATCCCACAAATCAAGTGGAAGTTCCTTGCATTTCAAGGTGCTAATGAAACACCCTTGTAGTAAGCATATAGCTCCGTCCCTATTGATGTATAACTTCAATGCAAGCTTACATATCTAAATAAGTTTCCAATCCTTTGCATTCAATCCCCATTTAATAAAATATAATAGGGCACCATAAAAATATACTGAACTAGTCGCCATTTCGTGCTTCATGCTTACACATCTAAATAAAAAATCATCGAATTTTCCTATAAACATGTAAAAAAGAACATATGTGATTCAAAAATAGTAAGAGTTTTCTATAAAAAGAAAAAATGCCATTACAAGTAGCTAACTAGTTGTTGTTGTTTATTTTAATGTTCACAACCTCCCCAAACTTTTTCTTTAGGCAAGTGATGCCTCGTCCCTCTCAACAAAGATGCTTTGGTCTCCTATTTCCTTGCTTAAAAGAAAAATTAAAAAGTTTTCTAAAAATTGGATTCAACGAGGTAATCTAAGATTTACCCAAATAAATATGGGATTAATTTCCTCCATCAAAATAAGAAGCAGCCCAAATCATCTCCCCAATAATTTAACCTATTTGAGACACATTACTTAGGAGAGACTTAAATGATTTGAAAAGTTTATATTTAATCGCATTAAATCGAACGTAATGAAAGAGTTTGATCAAGGTAGCGGATCAAAAATAATTTGTTGGAATTGAGTTTATGTTTTATAGATGGCGGGAAAAAAAAAAAAAGCATTTACTATCCGTCCCCTTGCCGCTTTTTCGCTAGGCGCGCTTTTCCTTTTGCACTCCACACCAAATCTCCGATTCTATCAACAGCCGAACCGAAGATTTCTCCAAAACCATCACATATTCTCCTCATTGCTTCGATTCAAAAGGTTCGCTCAACTCTCCATTTCGATTATTTCTTTAACGCCAACAGTCGCCGCTCTTTTTCGAAATCTAGGGTTTTCAAAAGACCCCATTTTTGTTCTTCCATAATCCGAAATCGTTTTGATTCCAAATTAGGGTTAGGGTTAGGGTTTCATGGGGAGCAAAGTGACTGATGAGTTGATTGCGACTGTACGATCCGTCATTGGCGATGATTACTCCAACATGGATATCATCAGAGCGCTTTACATGGCTAACAACGATGTCGCTGCCGCCATTAATATAATCCTCGATACGCCCAATTTCAGAAAGAAATCGGAGGCTAATGGATTGAGTTCGACCGGAGGGGCGAATAGGGAGTGGAGCAAGTCAGCGGATTCGAATGGGAAGGAGAATTTGAGCCCTAATGATGATGCCAATGTTGCCGATTGCGAAGACGTCGAGGCTAGTCCGTTTTCGGGTTTGGATGATGGTGTGTGGTGGCTAGTTGGGAGCACGGAGCTTCCTGGGTTGTCTACTTGTAAGAAAAAGAAGCTCAAAGCTGGTGACAAGGTGGTTCTTTCGTTTCCGTCAAAGGTGTCTAATTCCCCTTTGACAGCCAAGTTTCCTGGGCGAGGGAGACCTGCCGCTGCTTGTTCGGAGATTGTAAGATTCTCTACAAACGACGCAGGAGAGGTGAATTTTGAAGTTATAACAATCATGGCTGACAATGATTAATGTTTCTCCCTATTAATTACTAGTTGTTTATTCATTTACTTCAATTTTGTAGATTGGTCGAATTCCGAATGAGTGGGCACGCTGCCTTTTGCCACTTGTGAAGGATAAGAAGATCCGCATCGAGGGTTGTTGCGTATCTGCTCCTGATGTACTGGGTATCATGGATACTGTTGTTTTGTCTATAAGGTAGGAGACTGAAGACGGATTTATCAATTAGCTACTCTTTGTTGGGTTTGATTGCATTTTTGATGAAGTCATTATTTTGCAGTGTGTATATTAATAGTTCAATGTTCCGGAAGCATATATCCGTTTCACTTAAGCCACCTCAAAGCTTTTTTGAAGATTCAGTTGTTCATCCTTTGCCAAACTTATTCAGGTTACTTGGCCTTACTCCTTTCAAAAAGGTAAAACTCCTCTTATTTTATTGTTAACTCCAAAGTTGTGCTGGAACATGCATCCATATACTCATTATCTTGCCAGAAAATGTTTATAGAAACTAATATTTAAAGAATGCCGGCATAATTTTGTATCAGTTGGTGTTATCTTTCCTCTTTTCCCGTTCATGCAAAAGGTTTATTTCTTTCTTTTTTTTTCCATCTTTTATCTTGATCTTCTTCTCCTTGTAATCATTGACATTGTCATTGTAGGCGGAATTAACCTCGGAAGATATTTATCGCCGAAAAAGAAATTTAGATGCGAAGGTGCAATGACCAGAATATTTAATATTTTCTTATTTACTCACCTCGTGAGTCGTGACACTGATTACAATATTGGTTGAACAGGATAAATCTGGTCACTCTTCACTCACAGATATTGGGAGTTGGAAGAAATTGAAAATGGATGCTGAAGGAAGTAAAGTTGAAAGTGAACAGGAGCCTGTTTCAGAGTATGAAATGGATAGTATTGTTGGTTCAGTAGACTGCTCCGAGCTTGAGGTATTTTTATATTGAGGAAACAACCATTTGTTGTTGCAGAACTAATATTTTTTTGCAGAAGTTCACAAAGATAACTGGTCAAACTTTTCATATTGTAGGAAATGGATCCTCCCATTACCTTACTGTGTGAATTATGGCCCTACCAAAAGCAGGCTCTTTATTGGATGACTCGGTTGGAGAAAGGGAGATCATTAGAGGAGGCAGCAACAACACTTCACCCATGTTGGGATGCATATCGTCTTGCAGACAAGTAGGCTGGCAAATTTGACATGTTCTGTTCTCTTGTGTACTTCTAGGCTAGAATATGACTTGAGGCTTCTTTTCATGTTGTAGGAGGCAGCTTGTTCTTTATTTGAATGCATTTTCAGGGGATGCCTCGACAGAATTTCCTAGCACTCTCCAAATGTCCAGAGGCGGCGTATGTGACTTGCCTTTTATATTCCATATATGTTTATTTTTTCTTTTTGAAGACCTTTTCCATATAGGTTTAGGAGTGCTCAAGCTTCCATGTAAGCAGATTGTTTCATGTGGGAAATAGTCTAACAGAAATAATTGATCACCCAGGGTTCTTCAAGATAAATGTAACTTTTGACAGTACATTCCCTCTCTTCAAAGTTCGAAAATCCCATAAACAACTCTAAACCACTTATTCTTTATTTAATTGACCTCCTGGTCATCATTTTCATATCCTCACCGCAACATGCTACTTTTGCCTTTTCATCTTGGTGCAATAGCATGCTGCATGATTGCTTATATTGGAATGTATGTATGTGTTAGGTTGTTATTTCATGATTTGCGTAAAAAGAAAACTCAATTTTGGAGTGAATATTTTTTAGTATTTTCCACAACTATGCAACTAGATCTAAAGGATGGAATGTACTAGAAAGTCTAGAATCTAGTGAATTTTAATTTCTTCTTTGATGAATGCTAAGTTTTTCCTCCTTCCATTGTTGATTGTTGTGAAGATTTTGGCTGATGCTATGGGACTCGGGAAGACAATCATGACAATTGCTCTTCTTCTTGCGCATTCTGGAAAAGGTGGTTCGTGTAGTAGTCGACTCTTGTCTCAGGCTTCAACTGAAAATAGTGAGTCCTGCAGCAATCCAGATCAATGTCAAACTACAAAGAAATCAGTTAAGTTTGGCTCGCTGATTGGTGGCGGCAGTCTGATTGTCTGCCCTATGACATTGCTTGGACAGTGGAAGGTGAATTTTGAGGTTTTTGTTTTTGTTTCTGTTCAATACTTGATGTCTCTAGTTGCCCTTTTTTGATTGAATTTTCATTTCATTTCTCAATGTATTTGTTGTTTCAATTGCATTGAAGTTACTGTTATGATCTTGATTAATTTAGAGTTGTAAGTGGGAACTTTTACTTAGATTTTTTTTCTGTGCTTTTATCCGATGACAGGCAGAGATTGAAACTCATTGTGAGACTGGAGTTCTGTCTCTTTATGTCCATTATGGCCAAAGCAGAGCAAAAGAAGCGAAATCTTTGGCACAATATGATGTTGTTCTCACCACTTATGGTGTATTGACATCAGAATTTTCATGTGAGGTACGGCAATATTGCATGCTCGATTTGCTCAAACCTTACTGGAAGTTCTAAGCATCCCTTTGCTCATCTTTGTAGAACACTGAAGCTAATGGAGGACTTTATTCTGTCTTATGGTTTAGAATTGTGCTTGATGAGGCACATACCATAAAGTCTTCAAAAAGCCAAATTTCTTTAGCTGCAGCTGCTCTTTCTGCTGATCTTCGTTGGTGTCTTACTGGTACACCTATTCAGGTAAATTTGTTTCAAATTTTGGTGTTCAATGCAATATTTTTTCATTGACTAATGTAATTGCTCCTTGGTTACTATTGATGGTCTGGTAAGTACGAAACTAACATTCGAGTAAGTGTCTGATAAAGAAAGAGCTTTTTGGATTTTTTTCATGCATTCTCAGCTGATGTTTGAATCATTCAGTTACTATGTTGTTAATGTTTAGTCTGAGAACTTTTCATCAGATTTTGTGCGTTAGATTTGTTCATGTTTTTTCTTGTAAACAGTGGCACCTTAGGCTTTTACTAATTTGGGTTTTTGAGTAGAATTAAGAAAATCACCCGAATTTTCTACATTTTTCTGTTTTACATAATGCTTCTCATATAGTATGTGTAGGACAATAAACATACAAACAGAGGGTACTATTCAATGGGAACCAAATAAGTTCCCATGCAATGGGTGCTGCATGGGTACATCGTTTACTGCATGGGTACATCGTTTACAACCATTGGATTTTAGTCCAAATGGTCAATGTTTTATACATGTATTGCTATTGCATTGAATGCTCAACACTTTTTCTGTTTTACATAATGCTTCTCATATACTATGTGTAGGACGATAAACATACAAACAGAGGGCACTATTCAATGGGAACCAAATAAGTTCCCATGCAATGGGTACTGCATGGGTACATCGTTTACAACCATTGGATTTTAGTCCAAATGGTCAATGTTTTATACATGTATTGCTATTGCATTGAATGCTCAACACTTTTTAATGTTATAAATATAGTTTCCATGGCATGGGAACTTATTCTAGTTCCCATTGAGTAATTAGAGTGAGAGCATGACCTTCAATTGCCTTGGAACATTTGCTGTGGCATTTTCATGCACAAAGAGGACATTCAGCTTTACAAACCAATGCATCTGTTACAGTATGTTTTGTTCTTCAAGTCTAATGGTGCTAGTTATTGGTGACAGAACAGTCTTGAAGACGTTTACAGTCTTTTGCGGTTTCTGAGAGTGGAACCTTGGAGCAACTGGGGCCTGTAAGTTTAGCTGTGCTTGACATGATAAAGTTTTACTTATCCTTGATCTGTGCTTAATTTACTGCTATTTCTCTTCGGTCCCGTTTGTGCTCATTGTGAAGTTTTCTTTTGGTTTTCCCTTCCTTCCATGTTTGTTATGCTAGTTTTGTTCTGCTTCCTGTTAACACGTAGTTTGTGGTTCTTTACCCATCTAAAATGCCTGGCTTGCGTTTGCGTAGTTGTGTTCATATTATTAAGTGATTTAATATTTCTTGGCTTCCCACTCAGTTCTTCCCAACTCTTTGGTTCTTTATGTCTACATTGCTTCCCACGGCAAGGAAGAAATTTTATAGAGAAGACGCACGACTGTTAAGCTTCTTAAAGCTAGGTGGTCTCATAGATTTCTATATGGTTCTTTTTGAATTCATCAATAAATTACCTTAGATAAAACATGATCTACTGAACAGTAGCGTACTGTATGGCATAAAGTTTCGATCTTGATGCACATATAAATAGTGTATGTTTCTAATTTCTGAATTATGAAAAGAAACAATTAAATTTTTATGAGTAGCATCTGCCTTATGGCAATTGCATCAAGAAATACCTCATGCACACTTGACTTGTCAAAGAGAGAAAAAAAAGAAAAACATCCATGTTTTAGCTTCTCCTTCATAATTGAATGATGATCTGACGTTGCTGCAAATATCTGTAAGGTGGAACAAACTCATTCAAAAGCCTTTTGAGGAAGGAGATGAACGGGGCTTGCAGTTGGTTCAGTCCATATTGAGGCCTATCATGTTGAGAAGAACAAAGTCGAGCACAGACAAACAAGGAAGGTGATGAAACTACCCCAAACCCCTCCCCCCCCCCCCTGTTTTACTTTGTCTCCTCATAATCATTTTCTTTGTCCCCACTATTTTTAGGCCAATTCTTGTTCTTCCACCAGTTGATGTTCAGGTGATCTATTGTGAGTTGACACCTGCTGAGAGGGACTTCTATGATGCCCTATTTAAGAAATCCAAGGTATGAGAGCATAAACTTTGAGAATTTAATTTAAGTGTTGTTTTTTGGCTACAAAATGATGGATGGTGCCTTTCCAGGTAAAATTTGATCAATTTGTTGAACAAGGGAAGGTTCTTCATAATTATGCTTCCATATTGGAGTTGCTCTTACGTCTTCGTCAATGTTGTGATCATCCATTTCTCGTGATGAGGTTTGTTTTAGTATTAAATACTAAGCATGTGATTCTATTTAACTTTTTTCATTCTGATCTTGCTTACAAATATTCTGCTAACAACCCTTGGGATATTGATATAACAATGTTTTGGTTGTTTATTCTATCAAGCCAGCTGTTCATTTGATTGGTACACGTGAATATTGTCTGTTAGCTATCTTTTCTTCTAAGAATAATTCTGTCCTTAAGAAACATGAAACTAGTACATGGTAAAACCATAGATCTCCTCAGGAGATGGCTGGTCAGCAGCAAATGATCATATTCCTGCCCAATTGTTAAATTAGTGGTCATTCCTTTTTTGCACCACTAATTTAATTTGTTTAAGCTTCAGATAGATTCATCTGGTTCAATAATTTTACTGCAGTTTTTATGATGTTTGTGTTATTGTTTCTTATCTAGACAATAATGATACTGAATGGCTTGTGGCATGCAGTCGAGGCGACACACAGGAATTTGCAGATCTGAACAAGCTTGGGAAACACTTCCTTAAAGGTGGTAAAGATGTTAGCCGCAGGGATACCGATGACATTCCATCGAGAGCGTATATTCAAGAGGTTGTGGAGGAGCTGCGAAAAGGAGAAAAGGGGGAATGCCCTATTTGTCTTGAAGCTTTTGAAGATGCAGTTTTAACACCTTGTGCTCATCGTATGTGTCGTGAATGTCTCTTGGGTAGTTGGCAAAACCGTACTTCTGGTCTCTGTCCTGTTTGTAGGTATCTCCAGGATCTCTTATCTGCGTTTAGTCTGTGCTAGATATGGCACTATGTTTTGTTATTCCTGTGATTTCTAACACTGTCAGAAGAGTTCTTTTATATACAGGAAAACCATCAACAAGCAGGATCTTATTACTGCCCCAACTGACAGTCGTTTCCAGATTGACATTGAGAAGAACTGGGTGGAATCTTCCAAAGTTTCTGGTCTACTGCATGAGCTTGAAACTCTTTGCTCATCAGGCTCCAAAAGCATTGTTTTTAGCCAGTGGACTGCATTTCTGGATATTCTGCAGATTCCTCTCACTCGGTAAACTTTTCTGTGTGTGTGTGTTTTTTTACTAGTTTTACTTAGGATGCAAGAGCAGCAAGACCAATAAACAATCAAATTTTGATGGTTCTTGAGGTGAAGTTTGATAATAATAATCATACTTGTTACTCCCATAATGTCTTTAGTTAACTGCTCTCTATCTTCATATATACGTACACTAGGGCATAGTTTTGCTTGTTTTTGTTGGCTCTTTTGACGGTCAATTGATGCTAGTGGAATGTTCAACTAAAGTTGAATGCCCCAAGGCCTAGTCTTAACTAGATGTAATCTCGGAAGCCTTATTTGTGCATGGAACTAGAAATACCAGCTTATACTCCATTTCATTTGGTCTAGTAATTTTGTATCCATAAATCTCTTTACTAATATAAAAACCAAGTTTCTTATAGGAAAATATAAAACTAGTGGTCTGGTTATTGAGTTTCAACATTAGCGTTTTGCATGTTATATCAAACCAAATGATGAAGAAGAAAATAGGAGAATAACGCTGATAGTGGACACTGTACAATGGATAAATGTCAATTCCGATAGTCCTATTGTCTTCAAAATTTGAGAATTGTCAATTATGATCTCCAGGCATTATGCACATACATATTTCATATTTGTACCCGACATCTCTACCCATGATTTAACATGTAAGTGTTAAGCATATGACCCTGTGTGTAGTGGGCATGGGTTGATGGACATATTTAAACATATTTTTTATGTGGCTTGTGGTGTACAATGTCGGAAAGTTTCATGCATTCATTGACTTGTGAAATTATATTATAGTGACCACTCATGCATATACATAGGTGATTGTATTGTCTATGTTAAGAAAGAAACCACAACTTGCCCACTATGAGGCTCGAACTCCCGACCTCTTACCCGAGTAACCCCATACCAAATTAGTGAGCCATCCACTTGGTTGATGATTATATTGTCCATGTTGTGTTTGTTATTTTCTATACTCTTTCAAGTTGGAAATTGATCTTTGGAACGATACAGCAATAAGTTGCAGATTATATTTCATGCGAAGGAAAATAGACTTAATTGGAGCTTTTTTTTTTTTTCTCAAGCACTCTCTTTATGCGTCATTATGTTACTCTTGAGATTCTCTGGTGCTTTTTTTTTTTTTTAAATTTTCTGAAGAAGTTCCTTGTATTCTGTATCAATAACATTTGTCTCCAGGAGTAATATTCCATTTGTTCGGCTAGATGGTACTTTGAGCCTACAGCAGAGGGAAAAAGTGATAAAGCAATTTTCTGAGAATAAGGACATCTTGGTATGTCAAAGGAAAACAGGAATTCATTGTCCTTAACATATAGTCATGTAGATTCTAATGTTTCTTATTGCATGATATTATCAGCATGTAACTTTTTTTTCTCTTTCATGTTCTCAAAAGGTAATGTTAATGTCGTTGAAGGCTGGTGGGGTTGGAATAAACCTGACAGTGGCATCCAATGCTTTTATTTTGGTATGTTTAAAATTGTGGACAATATAGAGATTAGGATTTTACTTTTTCGTTTCCTTTGTTGTTGTTGTTGTATAACTCTCAAATAATTGATCCTGCTTTTATTTTATTTCGATTCTTTTCATGTTCCATTTTTCACTGTCATTCATTTCTATCAGTAACGAGTCATGATCTCCCTATGGGCTGTCCTGATTTAGTCCCATTGCTGAGAATTGAAATAATTCGTATTCATACTCTCTTAAGCCCGCCTTTGTGAACATTAGACTGTATGTGGACTTTTGATTTTGAGTTAGATTTCCTGTTAATCTTGATCAATCATTTTGGCCTTCGACTTCATACTTCATCGTTTTTCCAACTTCAAAAGAGCTGTTGGAGATGCCTGGCAGAAAAGCAACTGCCTTGGTTTAGGGAATGTCCTAACTCGGGAAGTTCAAGATTTTTCCATGGCGTTCAAATGTGGGAACTTTATTGTTTCCTGATTTTTGTACATTATTCTCTTTCGCATCTGGGACCAATGACCCAGATCCCAAATCTTCTCAGAATTTTTTTTTTCTCCTGATTGTTCTGCCCCCTCAGTTATAAATCTCGTTCAGTTTTTTTCCCCTAAGACGTTGCAACAATGCAATCACCATGATTTTGAATTGCTCATGTACCGCTAAAACTTCATGTTGAATAACAAAGTTGATGGTTTACCTGGTAGAGGACCTTCTTATAATTATTGTTTTCTGTGCTCTTCTTTGCTTGCCCCACTGATGGCAGGAACCATAGTATTCTTGGCACCATTTAGTCTGCTTCATTCTGGACTAATCTTGTGGGCGTCCCTTCTTAAGTTTTAGTGGCACACAGTTGTTATTAAGAGTACAAATTTGCTTATCTAGCTGTTGTAAGAAGAGAGGAAATGTCTGTTGACTTGTAACCTGGTTATCAGAAAGTATATGGATGATCTTACCATCTCCTTCACATATCTTAAAATTGCAAACATGATTTGTTGCTATTATCAGATGCAATTGAGGAAGTATTTTGTCATATTTTTCATCTCTTGTAGGATCCATGGTGGAACCCAGCTGTTGAGGAACAAGCAGTCATGCGAATTCATCGCATTGGTCAAACTAAAAGTGTAAACATCAAACGGTTCATTGTGAAGGTACGGCCATTGTACTCACTGATGCTCTTTTAATTACTCGGTCATAAGGAGTGTCTATAGAATTATTTAGGTTTATGATCTTCAGAATGAAAGTCAAAGCTTTTGGGAGTCTGAAGTGTCTAATAACAAGACATTGTTTCAAGCTTCTTTCTTGGAAACTTGGTGACACTTCAATTCTGCCATTTTTATGACCTTGTCGGATTCTTTCAATTCCAAGCAGCAGCCTAAGTTTGTGGATACTATTTTTGGTTGTGGAGTTTGAATTTTGGCTTTCATGTTTGCAGGGAACTGTTGAGGAAAGAATGGAGGCAGTGCAGGCCCGTAAGCAACGGATGATAGCAGGTGCGCTAACCGACCAGGAAGTCCGAAGTGCACGTATAGAGGAATTGAAAATGCTCTTCACTTAGGCAAGGAAACAATTGATGGACTTGAACTTGGATTCTTGGCTCAGACAGTCTGGGTCCTGGAGCAGACAACTTCCCTTTCAGTGCAAACAACCTGAACTGCCACCCTCTTCGCTCGTGTCTCGATGTGCAATATCTAGGTTGTATTATCCACTGGGGGCAAAGAGTATGCTGGTCGATTAATCGGGTTGCGGCAATGGTGTCTCTGCAGTGCTGGGTTTATGATGATAAAATTACTGCACACAAAGGAGCTTCTGTCGCAACTTGCAAACTAAAGCTGCAGTAGTTTGTAATCATGCCTTAACAAATAAGGGTTATATTACATAAATATTGATGTCAGCTTAGATTGTTAAGCTGTGGTATTCTGCAACCAAATTGCAGCTATATTTGTAGGTATGCCCAGTTGTGTATTGTTTAAGCATATAATTCTTTCCCTGTAATCAGGTTTTCACATTGGTCATGAATCAACCAGACACTTCTTACATGGCAAATGGGAAGTCCAGTGAAAAGCTTCCTGCAAGATCTATGAGAAACAGTACTTGTTCTCTACCTGTAACCAATTTATATGGACTAATTAAATTTGGTGTATAGCAATGTGAACAACACAACTGGAGATTTTATGCATCATTTCATTGTGGTCGACGCAATCAGAGGAAGTCCTTAGGATTTCCTTCATTTGGTTTATTATTGAGGAAGCAACAACAAATCTTCAATACTCTTTGTTGAGGTTGGTTGTATGGGTTAAACTTATTTACCGTGGTTGATTTAATGCATAAACTTATTTACCGTGGTTGATTTAATGCACATCATGGCGACTTTTCATAATTTTATATATCCTCTTTCATTAATGCGTTTCAAATTATTTTAGGTTTATTCCTATACCTTTGAATTATGTAAAGTTTTGTATTTGCAGCATTGCAGGCATTTGGTATTCAACTGATTTTACAACAACAAAGCTTCAATTTGATTTTGGACCCTTTTATGTTCTGAGTCCAGTTAAACAAAGCCCTATTTAGTATTTATGGTATAACAACCACAATTATAACTTCAACCCACCTATTTCTTAAAAAAACTTGAATTTGCAATTTTTCAAAATTACCTACCGCTAATGTCTCCCTTACGTACACCTAAGACTAGTAATTTATTTCTCAATCTCATCGGCTTCGCTTTCGCTGCATTTACGTTGAATTTATCGCTACTACTATCATCTCGTTCTTTCCATTGTAATATTGTCTGTGATCTTTGGAGTTATTATTGACGTTGCGGGGTCATTACCAAATCTCAAGCGTTACGATTAAGAAAGATTTTTTTAAGATGAGTATTTTTAATTTTTTTTTTTTAAAAAGTGGGTAAACTTGATAAAGGTTGTTATAAGTAATATAAATAAAGTTTGGTTTAACCATACTCTTTATGTTTATGTTGCAAGGTGCTCGGAGCTCGATTTGTAGTCGGCTCATAAAGGGGGAGCAAACTTCATACTTGAACCTGAGACCATTGGTTCTATTAATCAAAACCAATCATGGTCTCGAGATACGCGATATAAGGGATGATAAGCAAGTCCCTCCATTGTGATGCCCTAGGTCGCTCGGAATCCCCAATTTGTTGAGATTGGGATTGTTTGAATGTTTGATCAATAATAGATGGAAGAAATGAGTGAAAAAGAGGAAAAACGATTGGATTCAAGTTCGAAAGAGCGGCTATCATGCACCAAATACTTCGACTACCTCGGTTTTTGCTACTGTAATCTTCTTCGCCCTCTCTTTCTTTATTAGTCTTTGTATCAGTTGATTTTGATTGATTGATTGATTGATTGATTGGTTTCCCTTATCGAACAAATCAAGTTTCGTATTTTGTTGGTGTGGGTTTGGTGAATTTTATTAGGTTTGATTTGAACGCAATTTTGAGGCCAGGAAATTGATGGGAAGATTATTAACGAAGATTTGTATTGAACCATAATGTGAGGGTAATTGTGTTTAGAATTAGAATTAGAAATTAGAAATAGCCTCAATTCCAAATTAGTTAGGGGTCAGCTACATGGATCAAACTCCACCATTGTACTCAATTAAATGCAATTGATAGCGAGTTTTCCAAACTAGGATTAGAAATAGTGGGAACAGAATGTGAGGGTAGTTGTGTATAGTGTGACCATTATCTGATGGGATTGCCATTTCGATGACCAATGGACTAACCGCTTGAAGCCGCTGATGGGAGTTGGTGACTCTCTGTTTCAACCAGAATAAGATAATGTTGGGTGTATTCACAAATGCGGTTCTCGTTATTCTTTTTTTTTTTTTTTTTTTTGATAAGAAAGAAACCACAACGTGCCACTATGAGGCTCGCACTCCCGACCTCTTACCAAGTAACCTCATACCAAACTAGTAAGCAATCCACTTGGTTGGTTGGTTCTCGTTATTCTAAAGGAATTTGAAAACCCTATCGCAATAGTTCTCCGATCAAAGAACAAAAAACTGTCACAGTTGTTCAGTAATGCAGTGATTTTCATGAAAAAG
Organism: Stephania japonica; assembly: GCA_039657345.1. Classification (NCBI taxonomy): domain Eukaryota; kingdom Viridiplantae; phylum Streptophyta; class Magnoliopsida; order Ranunculales; family Menispermaceae; genus Stephania; species Stephania japonica. The sequence continues at coordinate 40,921,245 of CM077560.1, read as the reverse complement.
ATGATATGCCATTGCGTTGCAGTATTGTTCTTTGTTTTAGAAGAAGCTTGAGGTTTGTGCTTCAATGTTAGGTCCCTATAGGTGGTTTGAGGCTTGAGCTTCAAAATGCTTCACAAAAACTCTTTAAAACGATACTAATTATGACATTTTCTTATTTTTTATTTTTTAAATATCATTAGACACTCAAGTTATCTGGTGAAAGACAATGTTCCTTTGTCCTGTTTAAATTGTTTGAACTATTGTTTGAAGTAGTCCGTTATTACAATGGTTGTTAACTTCTTTTCTTTTTTTTTTTTTAATCCTGAGGACATCAATTGATTTTTTTTTTTTTTTAGTTCAACCGAAGTAAGGAGGGATGAAAAAGGTTTAGACACAACTGATATTAAAAAACAAAAGTAAGATTTTTAGTCATAAATCATCATAATAAACTGACTGTCTTATTGGAATTTAAGATCAAGACTGATGGTACCACGTTGGCAATTTCTTTTTAACCATAGACAAGCTTTTATATTGATAAAAAGCTTTTATGCATACCATGCATCCGTATTTTATTTCCATCTCAGTCTAGAACACTTAACTTTTTAGTTTTTAACTTTTTAGTTTTTTCTTGTTTGTATTTGGGTGGAAACCTATGGTAAAGACTTCTAAAGGCCCTGAAAGTTCGTATATTTGCCCCTTCTAGAGTATGGCAAAGTTGTTTCAATTAATGTTTCATTATCACCTATTGATAGCTCTGAGTCTGACTCTTGAAAAATTAGTTAGTGCATGAAGTGGCCTATTTCTATCCAGCTCCAAGTATCTATTTGAGTGTCTCCTACCTAAATATCTTATTTCCTGTCATAGTTGTTTTTTAATAGTCACCTGCTAATCTTTTCATTTTGCCATTTGTTATCACTACTAACTAGCATCAATGCTCCCTTGTTGCATGTCTTGCAGCTTTCATTGATTTTTTAACACAAAATATGCCATATGCTCTTTTTATTGTTTTAAATTTAATTTAATTTTTTCTTTTCTTTCTCTTTATCTAAAAAAATGCATTATTTTCTTTTTCAACTTAATACACTTGATCCAACAGTTAGGGGAAACAAAATATGAACGGAAAAGCAAGAATGGGTTTTAGTAACTTTCTAAAATGTAAATAAATTTGATTGAGTAAAGATGCAACAAGGGAAGGCTCATTTCTTGTCCAATTGGTAAAAAAAAAAAAAAAGAATTCCAAACGAGGAAACATGATTATAGTTATGAATTTACAGTATATATTGCCGTGCCAGTTTATCTAGATTTACTTTCACATTATCTCACTGATTAGGACTTATAATTTTGCAGCTCCAGTTCACCAGATGCAGCAATATTACAGGCATGGAAATTTTGACAACTGTTATGACAAGTGGAATGCTCTTTTTGATTGTTTTAACCTTAAGACAAAGCGATCTTCTGAAGCACAGGTTAGTCTTAATGGAGATTATTTAAGTGCTTTATTGACTGTCAGTTAGAAATGAAAATTGAAGCTAACTAGATGTGATAGAAAGTAGGAGGGAAGCCTTGTGGACTTAATGAGCCAATTGATATAATTATTGGTGTAGCACCTAGAAGTTTTGTGCTCTCACTGAGTTTTATTTGCAGTGGTTACAGAATTTTGCAACTTAAACTATCATTTCTTATTTAAATATCTGGTAGAATGCAAGAATATTAATGTTAAGAACTAGATTTGATTTTGTTTCCCATACAGCGAAAACAACAAAGCCCCAATACTGAATTAGTTGGGGTCAGTTACTCCACTTTGCCCGATTTTGTTTCCCAGACGAGGACTTCTTTCTTCTTTGAACCTGTATTTTAATCTTTACTTGCAATACTTCTCATAAAAGTTCGAGTTATCTTTGGCAGTTTAGCAATGTTCCATTGGAAGATGGACTTCAAATAAATGTACTACTTTTTTTTGGTGTCCAATACAATTGGTGGATTTATGACTTCTCATTGATTTTTGGTTCTCTTGGTTCTTATTCACTTCGACCCTTTTTGTTAAAGTGTCTGGTTAATTTTGATTTCAGTCCCTGATAAATGTGAAAGAAACTAAAATTTAATGAAGATTGCAGTTTTATGCCTATGTCTCTCTTTTATTCAGTTAATTGAAATTTAATGTTTTTGTCGGCTCAACAAGAACTGATACTTATAAATTGGAAAGCTGGCGTTTGCGCAGTAAGTAACAGCTGTCTGTATTAGGTTTGAAACATTTTAGGCATAAAGGCCCTTTTCATTTCCTAACTATAATTTCTTCTAAATTCTTGCTTTTGCTACCCGATAAAGAAATTAAAGAATCGGTGTCCTCCATTTCTTGCCTTTGTCGTTGGCCGATTGACAATCAAGATTTGATGTCTTTTTAGACGTCTCCAGTTGTTCGATCAAAATATTTTACATTTTTGTTGTAAAAAGTCTTCAAATATGTTCTCTTTTGCTTCTTGTTTCTGTGATGGTAATTGACAAAGATCTAAGGTAAGTGCTATAAGTTTTTTGTTCATTCAATTCCACCACGCTTTGGATGTTGCGATGTCTACAATACATAAATTCTGTCTGGGCAAGTTATTGACAATTTGACATACAACTTCATTATACATACATTTGCACCTACACTTATAATTACTACATATTCATGAACTCATTGAAGCTTGGTTGCGTTATGCTACTGTATATTTTCAAACCATAACAAATTGATTGTACATCATATGCTTATTCTTTCGATGTCTGTTTCAAAGTGCACATAGCAATATGTTATAGACGCACTGTCCTTGCATAAGTTGAGGATGATTAAGAGTTTTATGTGTTTCTTGGTCTTCCATTTGGCTAATCAAATCCTTTGCTCTCTGCAGGAAATTCTGGAACATAGAGAGAAAACAAAGCCTCACATTTGGACCTTTCGGTCCCCCGCCGAAGCTTCAGGTCACTGGAATGAGCTATTTGGCCGTATAAATGAAGAGGAATGAAACGAGAGTTTGAGCATTTTATATTGTCTTCAAAATTTTGATTATTATTTTCTAGTTCTTACACTTCTCATTATTCGTTGCAGACTTTATTTTGCAGTCAAAGATTCAGAATTGAACCAAAAGAAAAAGATAAAAGAAAAGCATAACATTTATCGAGGCTGCCAACTAAATTAATATTAGTTAAGTATGTATCTTAAAAGATAAGCTTGAATAGTAGGAGCTTAGATGCGTCCCCTTCACATGGTAGAGTTAGACCCAAAAGGCTTATGTGATCTTTACTTTAACTATTTCTTTGCAGCTTTATTTTTGGTTTCTTTTATTTATTTGTCATTTGTTCTTTAGCCCTGACGTGAAGCAAAGAACCCTAATAATTAAATGTCAAACTTATGAACCAATATAAAAGTACTCTCCCTTCCAAAGATGCCATAAATGTACAACATATGACGTGTTGAAAACCCCAAGGTTTTGTATTTTCAATTTCTTCTTACTTGCTCATCTAAACTCTAAAAGCTCACGTGATATTCACTTGGGAAGCCAGTATTTTAATTTTCTAAGCTCACTTCACATCACTAAAAAAGATTGGAACATGAATTTTTTGTGGAAGTTTTTGTAGAAATTAGATCAATTTATGCATTGTTCGGTGGCTTCATATACGGGGCGGTTCTTTTAACTCAATTTTTTTTATTCACAAAACTCGAACTCGAGACTTTACTTAAGGGGACTAAGTCCCCTACTACTTGGGCCACCCAGTTGTTAGTTCTTTCATCTCCATTACTCTTCAACCCATATTGAACTAGAGTTGTCGTCATTATTGTCTCTTCCGGTTGTTTATTAAATGATTATGCATACTAATATCATATTTATTGCCCTTAAAAATATTGTATTTATAAAAAGTAAAAACTGATTGTTTGAATATATGTTTTCTTTTTTTCTAAAACTTATTTCTAATTATCTTATTATCTGATAAATACAAATATTTTTTTTTAAAAAAAGGCACAACATATGTATCAAAAACCAAACGCAAAAAGCATATATATACAATAATTAAAAAAAAAAAAAAAAAAACAGAGCATGTGTATCAAAAATAAAGGCAAAACATATTTTTTGGTACTTAAACTTTGAGTCTTTTATGTTTTTAGCTCCTGAACTTTAACTGATGTACATTTGGACCCTGAACTTTCATTGTTGTACATTTGGTTATTAAACTCTTGAGGTTTTTATGCTTTTGGTCTTGAACTTTGAATTTTTTTTTTTTTTTTTTGGTAGGAAACTTTGAGTTTTTTATGTTTTTAAGAGAAATTAATTTTTTTCGACTTTTGTTGGTGGATGTGAGTCGTTCGGTTCGGTAATATAAATCACTTTACGCTTCTTGACTAGTCACGTGACACTTTTGTTACTCGCGTTGACGAAATTTAACACTTTAAATGATGGAATGACTAAATGTAGATCTTTATGAAAGTTTAAGGATGAAATGTGTAGTAATAAAAGTTTAGGGACCAAAAGCACAAAAAACACAAAGTTCAGAAATCAAATGATGAGTTTTGCCTAAAAAATAAATGCAAAGCATATACTATACAATGAAAAGCTTTTTTTTTATTATAATGATACGTGGCTTATTTTTTATGGCTATTTTTTCTCTTTTTTATTTAGTTTTTGATGATATGGCATGATGCACCTGTCTATTGCAACTTTTATTTTTAGTGAGTGTGATTTACATTGTAGATGATTTTTTGTGCCACATCATCTTTATAGAGTAAATTCACATTATTATTGGAGATAATTTATTTTTTTAATTAAAATGACTATTCTATTACGCGTGTTTCACACTCACCCCCCAATCTACAATCTGATTGGAGGTGCTCTAGGCACTGGACTCAACCACTCTGCCTCTGGACTTAGTACCAACTTCCGGTTCGCTCATTTTATGACTCTTTTTGACCGAATTCCAACCTGCATTGCACAACTGAAAACTAGTCTCTCGTGCCATGTGGCTACATTTTATTGAGTCTTTGATATGATTGAGCATTAAAATACTAGTATTAGAACATCTTATTGAGTCTTTGATATGATTGAGCATTAAAAACTAGTTTCTCGTGCCATGTGGCTACATCTTAAATGTGAATTGTGGGCACAAATTTTTGCCACATCAACGTGAAGAGGATGTTATATCATATGGCTCAAATAGACATTGGATTTCAAAACTGATTTCAATGGTAGATGTGGATTGAACCTCAATTAATGAGGTGACATTTCTTTTTCAATTTAAAAAGAGACCAAATTCTAACCAACCAAAAAAAAAGTAATGGAATCCTATGTGGCCATCAATTTGAGTGTCTAGAGTTCACATCCAAAATTAACATTGTCAGTTTTTTTATGCCACATTAGCATGACATTCTAAATACACATTCTCATTGGAGACCTTTTTTTCATCTCAATGTCAATTTAATCGTAGGGGTACACATTGACATTCAATCAATATTCCATTAGAGATGCTCTTAGAATTAAAACAAGTAAGTTACATCTCAAGTTACATTGGGCCACGAGAGTTGTCCATATGCCCTAGATCTGCGTTTTATGTGTCGGGATATTTTTATGCGCACATCTTGAGACATGCACAAATGGCTCAAGAGCTCGACACAGCTGTTGGATGAGGCTTCTCCATTGTCATTGTAGCATTTCTCCACTAACTTTAAGATATTATACTTAAAGTCAGGGCTGACAATTTGGATCATGAAATGTAACCACCCTAAAATCTAACTCATGTCGCGTGTCAATTTAAGTCGTACGTGGGCCCACTTGTCATGATACAGTTGTCTAATTCTTGACCGTCGATGCTGAGGTATGTTATTTTTGTTTAGTGTTTGTAATATATTTTATTATCTGAATGTAAATTTCAATATCTCAAACGTATGAAGACGTTTGTGTGTAAGCGTTGGTGTTGGGAAACGGGTTCGACTCGAGATAAACGTGCGTTACGGGTTTTGGGCGAATAGTTGACGGGTAATTAGCAGTCCGAGGATTAATTGAATTAAAAACACTGACAAAATATGAATTAAATAATAAATAAATGTTGTGTAACGTGTTCGGTATGTTAATACGTCTGGGAGCACACGACGTGCGAGTCGTGGTGCGGTATAGGTTCGGGAACGCGAGGTTTTGAGTGAAAAATGGTTAAGTAAGGATGCAAGCCACCCAATGAAGTCACACAAGTGAGTGAGAGGTTGTTGGTTGGAGTGAAGGAGGGCCATGAGATGATCCTTGGGATACGCATGTGGCGGGAGATGAAATTGTGAGTATATAACCCATCCCACCAACTTTTCTCTCTCATCTCGTTTCTTTCTTTCCTCTCTCAACGTGAGAATCGATTTAGGTGTGGGGTTTCATGAGTTTTCGACGCGAATTGACGCTGAGGGATCGACCAACTACGTATTTAAAGGTGAGATCCTGACTCCCTACACGATTATCTATGTTTTGACAATATAGTTTTGTGCATTTTAGTCGCGATGATTTTGGACAACATTTTGGAGTTTCGATTTTATTGGATTTTGTTGATAATTTGTGATCAATGGATTGATGAAATTGTGTTGCTATGGTGGTGTTAAGGATTGAGATTTTTATGTATTTTTGGTGGAATTTTAGGGGGGTTTGGACGTGAATTTAGTATTGGAGGTTTTCAGACATTTCAACGAGGTTTGAATAGTGTGTTGAGTAGTATTGGACGTTCCTATGAATTTGAGATAGGCTCAAAACACGACGATATGAGCCGAGTTCCGAAAAGCCTCGGATTAGTTTTCTGGTTTTCATGTCGCGAGGGACGTCGTGGAGCACAAAGCCCTACGATGTTGGTCACGGTGTCCGAGACAAAGGTCTCGATTTCACGCTAAGTGACGTCGCAAGGTTCTGACCCCCATGGCGCCACCTGCGGTGTAACATTGTTCAAAGTGAAATGTTTATAAATTTTTTGAAAAACTTCGAGGATCTCTCAGGTATCCAAATGGGCCCAAATACGACTCAATACTCGAGAAATCGACCTAATTGCACCAATGAATAAAATATAGAAAATTGAGTAAATTTGAGGTGAATTAACGAGAAATTGCAATTAATTGACTATCAGGGGTTACAGTCATTGACGGGTCACACGGGGATTCGTAGGAGGCGAGTCGGAGTTCGCGTGAGTGCGTATTAGCTTGGATACAGGTAGTAAGCTGGTGAGGAATTTTATAGTTATTTCATTGAATTTTAATTTGTTGTTATTGCTCTGTATATTCAAATTCTTGGAACTCTTGTTGGTTGAGTGGTCCAATAGCAAGTGAGTCATGGTTACTGATTTATACGTGATACGAGCTCTTATCTGGGCACTGTTGATATCTCCCAATTGAGTGTACGTTGGGGGCTCTTATCCAAGCACCATTGATATCTCATAGTCGCGAGGTTAGGGCTGGTTGGCTTATATTCTCGTCTTGAAACTCGAGTCTGTTGGGCATTTGTCGCAACTCAACGACTTTTTGGTTAGGACAACTTGTTATTTGGATTTGTATTCTTGACCATCACTTTTCGATTGATTTAGTTACAGTTTTTTTATATTCATGCGTTCCTTGTTCCTTTCTTTCTATCAAAATGAATTAGACTGTTTTATTTATTTTGAAATGTTGTATATATCCTGTTTGACGTTACTTACCTGGGCTCATCATTCTTGTGTTTGACGGAGTGCAGATCCACAGTCCAGCAAGAGGAAGGCTCCACAGCTATGGGATTTGATCTGAGGATACGGAGCGGCTTTCCTCTTGTTTAATGTAGGTTACTTTTGTATTATTATATATTGTTGTTTTGAAAACATTGGGTTTATGGGTTTGAGAGATATTGAGACTTGTATATCTTGATGTGACTCTCCTCTTATTTGATATTTTGATGATATACATATGCGGGTTTTCACTCTAGGTTGTCCTGATTTGTGTGTCTTGGAGTTTCATTTAGAATTTTAATGCTTCCGCGTAATTTACTTTGAATAACTCCACTAAATTAGATTAACTCAACTTTTAATAAGTTGGAAAGTACACCGTCATTACATTAAATTGAGAATTATTAAAGAGTTTTTTTTTTGAAGAGAAATCATAATTTCATGAATTATTCATGGCTCAATACAGGACCAGACATAAAATCAAGTACATCGATTCGCTAATCCTATTTATGCAAACAAATTGCCATTAATTTGGAGTTTTTTTTCGAAATTGAAACAGTTTGATAATCATGAACTATTCTCTACAACGTTGAAACTCATGACAATACAAAAAAGTACTAGAATTACAAAACGAATAACAAAACTTTTCAACAAGGATAAGACCTAAGTACCCGTTTGGTTGGAGTTATGTGTAAGGTGTAGGGATTGGCTTAGATAAGCCTGGTCTTTGTGAGAGATGGGAGTTTTATGTGCAGCTGTTTGGTTCAAGTATAAACCCATAAGGAAAAGTGGGTGAAATGTCTAAAATGCCCCTATTTAATGTAGGCGAGTATTGATCGATGTGAAGAATAATGTAATCTAGGGTTTTGTTCAAATCATGAGGGCATTTTCGACATTTTACCTCAAAATTGGGTGGGCTTATCTAATGACAGGGTCCCCCCTGTCATTAGATAAGCATGTGTATGAGTGCTTATGTAAGCCTGTTGCTTACTTAACACTTCAACCAAACAATGGTCTTAACTCTAAGCCCAGGCTTAGATAATCTAATACTCCAACCAAAAAACTTTCCAATAAGAAGAAGACCTAAAAACTTCTCAACTAGGAGAAAACAAATCAAAGACATTCAACAAGGGAAGAAAACTAACTATAAAGTAAAAACTAAAAGTAAATCAATCCGGTGCACCGCACGAATTTACGTAATACCGTTGATAAAGATGCACCGCAACAAGAATGAGCCAATTTCTACAATCTAGAATATTTTTATTTGATAAATAGAATTGGGGCTATATATGTTGTTGTTGTTGTTTGATAGCATATTGCCTTGTTATTTTTTTTTTTATTTATTTTTTTGAGGACTGCCTTGCTAGTTAAATGTTGAGTATTATTATTTTACGACATAAGTAATACAGTTAAAAAAATAATAAAAAATAATAAAAAAAATAAATAGAGTACGTGCATATTCACACGTGCCCAAAATGGAACACGTGTTAGCTGCGCTAACGTTGTGTATTGCAGTATTTTGTGTCTATGCGTGGGTACGATGGTTTGTCAAGTCAACGGTCTTCCCGACAGATTTTAAACAGCTGTTGCCTATGCAGAGCCACGCGTAACTGTTCTTTTGTTTTTTTTTTTTTTTTTTTTGCCAAATTGTTCTTTAGTTTGTTTTGTTTATTTTATTTCTCAAATTTTTTTCTTTTACTAATAATATTTTTTGTTCAATTTATATATATATATATAAGAAAATGTTGGCGTGCCCAACGAGGACACCCAGATTGGACATGTACTTATCTGATCACCTTTGTATACACATCTCGAGGTATATTAAGGGCAGACCAAATGTGCTTTTGACTAATGTATTCATGTTGGGATACTTTAATATTTTTCATTTCTTAATAATATGTTATATTCGACATTTCTTTTTGACAAAAAGAAATTCATTTATATAAATTGTTCACTGTTATATCTGATTTAACAGTAAAATTACATTCATAGCAACTTTCTTCCACTTTTTTGGATTAAAGTGACATTGCGAAAGTTTAAAAACGTATATGCAACTTGCATGTATGCTTATCGTTTGCTTCTATAGCAATAGTCGAAAAAAAAGATAAAAAGATAAATTAAAGAAATATGGCTTATTTGACCTAACTAAATCTATAAAGTAAGAACTCGTCGAGGGTTGCCAAGCCCCCGACAGCTCAAGCTTATAGTATTCATGCTCCCGACTTATATGTTTCACGAGTATCGCGATCGAATGCTTGCTTTTTTATTGAAGTTTCTACTACCTCTTGGAGAGAAAACTCAAACAAAATTAGATATTTTCACAAAAAGAACTCCCTTCCTAAAAAAACTCAAAACCTCACAAGGAGAGGAAAAACTAAAACCTCCCTACAAAAAGATGAAATTCAAAGCCTCCAAACAAGGAGATGAAGAATCAAAGCCTCCCGACAAGGAGAGAAAAAAACTCACTTCTATTTCCTAACAACTCGCATAAAACCAAAGTCATGGCAAAAAAATAAAAGAAGAAGGGGAGAGAGGGTGAAACGAGTCACCAGCGTAGATCGCAACCGCTAGAAGACCGGCGGCTATCACGGGTTTTATATTGAACCCACTTAATTTATACTCAACTAATCCCATCAAAATGAGTAGTTAATTGTCAAAAAAAAAATCTAATAAGTGTTTCAAATCTATAAGGCAAAGGAACTAATGTATTCTTAAGTAAGTGACATAATATAATTCTAAAGATGATTTTTTAGGTATATCTCAATAAATTTGTTACTGCACAGTCTACAGTAATTTTATTGAGAAAAATGTTTTTCTTCTTTTGTTTAAAAAAATAATTTAGAAAAGGTTGACTGGGTTAATAAAAAAAAAAAGGTTGAGTGGCGTAGGACTGTAGGAGCAACATTGATTTCGAGACTTGGGTTTTAAACTAAAAATTATATTAATGCATATATATATATATAATATATTCATTATTGCTTGTTTCTTTCTTATCAAAAAAAAAATATATTCATTATTGCATAAAATATATTATTAGTTACACAATTATATGATGGTGGCGGTACTGTTGATGTGTTTCTAACTTTTGACTAACATTTTATTTGGGGAATAGCCACGTCTATACTTAAAAAAAAATATATTCTTTTTTTTTTTCTTTCTTTCTGTCCTCAAAAAAAAAAAATCTTTTTCTTTCTTTCCTCTTTATTGCTTATTAACCCATTTTCACTATTTTTTTATTTTTTAAAAATATAACCTAAGGTCTGGCCTTCAATGAGTCTTATTTTTCTATTGGTCTTTACTGTTATTGTTCTTTTTTTATTTGATATTTATAAGTGTCCGTTCGTACCTTTTTTTAGCGCCTCTACTTATACTTGATTAATTCAACGAGAGCCTCTCAACAGCACCAACCTTTTGAAAAAAAAACATAGTTAACTATGAATTATAAAAATATAGCTAATGTGACAAGAATCAAAATAAATAATGTCTACTTCAATGTCGACTTTTACACATTATAGTAGGCATTCTCTATGCTGTCACATCATTATTTTTTGTTATAATTTTTTTTTAAGAATAAAATAAACATCTCATTTCATATATAAAAAAAGTCATATTTCATATTATGCATTAGAGACCATTTTTGAGGTTAAATATCTTACTAATGAAAATGAGTGCCACATAAAATAGACATTCTCCCCGTATCCATAAGGTGACAACAATTTACGGTCTCCATCAACATTTACCATGGAAGATATTAAAATTTTAGTCACGTGACCTTTTGGTCTTCAATCACATGATTCACATCTTTGCAATATTGTTACTTAGGGGTGCACACGGATTGAAAAATTACAGTCCAATCCTGTCTAAATAATTCATCAATCCAACTTAATTCAATTTGCAAAATGTGGACAGGATTGGATTCCACAGATTGACGTTTTCTTATCTAAAGATTCATAAAATTAGACTTAATCAAATAAATCACAAGAATTATACGTATCATGAATGACAAATTTACAACATACATTCCACAAATCTATATTAACATATTTCCTACAAACTTGTCATCACAATAACTTTTAAAATGAAAGTTCCTACATAAATAAATATGTCATTTACAAATCTTTACCATACACCCTCACAAAAGCACAAAAGAAAGTGCATGTTGAACGTACAACCAACAAAAAAAAGATTGAAAGCATAATAAAAGAGTTAAGCCCAAGTATAGTCTTTTAGATATTATAGTTTAGAGTTGATAGTTTGAGTTAATGCTATTTAAGATATTATAGTACATATTATGAGTGGGCACGAAACCCGATGACCCGACTCGGGTCGGGTCACCCGACTCGGGTGGCGGGTGGCGGGTCGGGTAAGGTGGTTTTTAAAAAAAAATCGAGTCAAAAAACCCGACCCGTCGGGTATCGGGTCGGGTTTCGGGTTTGCTCAAAGTGGACCGACCCGACCCGACTCGACCCGACTTGTCCAACAAATAGCCCTAACTGCTAGTCTGCTGCTTCTCTTTTCTTGTTCTGCTTCTCTTTTCTTCTCTTTTCGTCTCTTTTCTTGTTGTTGCTGTTCTGCTTCTCTTTTCTTCTCTTTTCTTGTTGTTCGCTTCTCTTTTCTTCTCTTTTCTTCTGTTTCGCTTCTCAACCAAGCACTAACACCAACAAGAATAAAGAATAAGAAACACCAACAAGAACACAAACAAATTCCGCACCTCCTCTTCCTCGAGCGAGCCTCCTCGCCACCTCCGCAACTCCCTCCCCGAAAACCCCAATATCTACGACTTCTCCGAGATCCGCAAAGCCACCAACAATTTCCTTATCCATCCGCGCTATCCGCCACCGCCATCATCTTCTTCCCCGCTTCGGTTCACCTCCAATCCGCAGCCACCGCACAAGGCACACATCCACCGCATCATCTTCTTCATCCGCCATCATCTTTTCGATTTTTTTTTTTTTTTTTTCAGAAAGCGGGTCACCCGACGACCCGACCGACGACCACCCTAAACGGCCGGGTATATATCGGTATTCTCGCTCGGGTGGTCGGGTGTCGGGTCAGTTGCACATAGACCCGATATGACTCGGGTCGGCGAGTATCGGGTGGGGTCGACCCAAACCCGACCCGTGCCCACCCCTAGTACATATGATCAGATATGTACGTATATGTGTTGATGTGCTAAACAGACTAGATCGGATTGGACTAACAGTTTTTTAAAGTAGGATCCGTAATTTAATCCAGTTGGATTAATGATTTTTCAATCCAGTCTAGTCCAAGGGATCAACAAATTGATCTAATTAGTGATAATTGGTCCGAATTAAGTCGGAGCTGTTGTTTTTTCTTTTTCAAATAAAGTTTTTTGCACTGCACTACTTGTTTTCTTTTTTTCATATATAAATATATATAGGAATCTGCGCAACATTATTTGCTCTAGTAGGTTTCCTCTTTGGTTCTCACAGTGTGATGTCAATGTTGTACATTGCTTTTCCAATTAACTTTGCAAAATTGCAACAAGTGAAAAAGGTGGCAGCAATAATTTAAGGAAAACGCACACTTTATTTTTAGCACTTTTTCTTGTCAATTAGTTGAGAAAAAAAAATTATGTTTGTACATATGAGCAAAAAACGTCTTTTTTCTCAATTAATAAGCTGGTTCAAACATTTTAAATTCTAAACAAAGAGGTTGAACAGCATCTTTAGGAACCTTAACATTAAAAGTGGACAATAAGAAATTTATGCTTTAGGGTTTCCTAAAAAAAAAAAAAAAAAATCTCGAGGGATACCACCTAGAATCCAATGTGTACATGTATTTATATATTTTACCACTTTTTTTTGAGAGACAATAATTATATGTGTTTGATTTTTTTTAAAGGTTCATCTTTTTTTTTTTTTTTGGTAGGAGGTTCATTTAATTTTTACAAGAGCCACTCAAAGCTTTACTATTTGAGAAAAATCAATTGTTTGGAGTTTAACCAGATCCGAAGGAAGGATATATACACTGAACAAACAATGACTTGAGAAAAGTCAACTTATTTAGAGTAGAGCAAAATCAAAGATGGTGGTAAGGGATATTTGGTGAGATGGATGAAACATCGATTGTCAAAAGGCGAGGTTTAGAAAGATCGTGGGTTCAACTTTCGTTGTAAAAAAATATATAAAAAAAATAAAGAGGTAGGAATCCTAAACAAACAATCAAATGAACGAAAAAGTATTTCTTTATAAGGCAAGTTGTATCAATTATATCCTAACATTTATAATTTATCAATAACATCTTAACCTTTTCGACTTAGTTTCAATTCTATCCTCAACTAATTTGGACTTATTTTTTTTCATAATATATGTTCATACATCATTCTCTTCAACTTTCTTGTAACATCCTTTAATACCTTATTTATTCATATGCATTAGAGTTTAATATTCATGTATATTGTATACATAGTTGTGTGTACATATTCATACTCAATCACATACATATATAATCTAGGTACACAATTCTTTTGCCAAATTAAACAACTATGTGTAACCTTCTAATATGTTTTTATGTCATTTTCATATGTATATACACATAATTCTCAAATTACTATTGGTCATCTATGAATAATTAAGTTTGAATTAGTATATTAATGTATCATTCATTTATAAATTATTAATTTTGTGAGTCTACATAAACTTAATTTATATACGACGTTTAAAAGATTTTGATGTAAATTAATCAATATGGTTGACCATAAAAAGGTAACTTAGAAGATTAAGTTAATTTTACAGAAAAAGTGCAGCAAATTTTTTTTTTTTATATGGAATTAAACTCACGACATCTTCAAACATTGTCTTTTGCTGAGTGATATCTTTACCTTCTCGCCATAGATGCTTTGAAAAGTGTTCCAAATGAATTAAGAATATAATTAATACTAAATTGAAATGATTAGGATGCAATTGATACAACTTATAAATGATAAGATTTTTTTTTGTTCTAAACAAAAAAAAGCCTCAAAAAAGAGTTGTAATATTTTTCTAATACTTTAATTGTTTTCCTAATAAAGATCATTAAAGTCTCCATATCAACTATCAAGGGAAAAAATGAACACATTAATGCATTTCTAGAGCACAAATTTCAAAACTTTTAAAAAAGCAACCCTTACAAATTTTATTTTATTTTATTTTTAAATAAAGCAGGGACCACTATGTTTACTCAACTCACATAATAAATTTACGTTTCTATTAAAATCCATACAATGACAACAGAACAATTCAAACCTCACCCCCATATTTAATACAAACAATAAAGTATACTAATCATATAAATTATACAACTAAAAAAGACACAATAATTTTGAAATTTCTGTGGGGGCAGTTCTGTCACTTTGTACTTGAAATGGTACTCTTGTAAATTCTCTTCCGGACACTCCAATGTCACAAAATCACAATTGCAGTAAAGACATAGTCAGATAGCATTCTTTACTCACTCACTAGTTTTGATTCACAGAGAAAACAAAAACAGAAAAACAGAGATTTAAAGTCTCTCTGTGTGGCGCCATTTGCAATCAAAACAACATTTCATTTCAAACTCCTCTGTTTCTTCTTCATCTTCTACTCAACTAAAAACAGATTCCTCTGTTTCCTCTGTTTTCCCCTGTTTTCCTCTATTTTCAGTGTCTCTTGTTTCTTCTTGTCATTCGATGGAGAGCGAGCCGGTGAGTGTGGGAGTGCCCAAAATGATGAGCATTGAAATGGGTGTGAGCAATAGCAATGGAAACAATGGGGGCAATGAGATTGAGAGAGGGGGTGATCAGATGGAGATGTTGGCTAAGAAGAAGAGAGGGAGGCCGAGGAAGTACGGCCCAGAAGGGTCCATGGAGCTGTCGCTGTCGCCCATTTTTACGTCTTCTTCGCCGTCTTCGGAATTCGCTGCAAAGCGGGGTAGAGGGCGGCCTCCGGGGTCTGGAAGGAGACAGGTTCTTGCATCATTTGGTAATTTCATGTGGTTTTCTTTCACCACTTTTTTGGGTTTTACTTATTTGGGTCGGCTCATAATCAAACTTTTCCATTGCGCTTGATTTAGTGTTATCAATTCATAAAGAACGACAATAGTTTTACGCTGACTGTCAATCTATTGAAACCCTCACCCATGTATGAAAAATGAGGTCGGGACCTCCCAGAAAAATGAGCTTCGGAGTCCTCCTCGGTACCCGGACTTGGAACGGAGCACATAACATTAGTAAAATTAGTAATTTTGAGAAGTCATTTCAATGTTATTGATCTTCATCAAATGTGAAAGTTCTTACAGCTGGCTTATAAGTTCTCATTTTTTATTCTTTAGATTAAGAAAAATTTCAATATTTTGAATAGAATATGTAGTGATGTAATATAGGAGGTAGGGCTAGAAATATTTAGTGCTACTTTTGATTTTTTTTTTTTTTTTTTTTTTGACAGTTTGAAGATGTGGTTTTGTGTGATTGATTGTGCTATTTAAGTTTTGTGTACTGGCTAATCTTTTTTACCACTTTCAATGACCTTTGAAGGTGAGTGGATTTTCAATACTGCAGGAGGGAACTTCACTCCACATGTGGTGACTATAAATACTGGAGAGGTAATACCTGCATTGTTGTTGATTTGTTTTGATGATATTAATTTCTTGGTTTATGTTGCGGAGTTGTTGCGAATTTTGGTGGATGTTTCTGTGAATTAAAAGATTAAACACTTCATCGAATGACGGGGTTTTCTTCTTTTTCCTTAAAATTTATAGGACGTTGCAGCGAAGATCTTCTCATTTTCCCAGAAAGGTCCGCGAGCTATTTGCATTCTTTCTGCTAATGGAGCCATTTCAAATGTAACCATTCGTCAGCCTGGTTCCTCCGGTGGAATCTTGACTTATGAGGTGTGATTTAAACTTATTTACGTCCCCATTTATTCGATCAAATGACTGATCTTACGAAATTTCCTTAAATTCTACATACTTCATTGTGATCTCCTCTCTTTTGCATGCTCCCACCAAAAACTGCTCAATTTATTGGCTTTGTTAGCCTGTTATGTATTGAGTTCGTTACGAATGCATTAGAGATAGTCTGATAGATCTAATTCACGGTTCTTGTATAGATACTGCATACTAGCTAGACTATTCCTTTGTAATGTTTCAATAAGAGATGTAAAGTCCTTAGTATGTTAGCAGAAGTTACATGTTTGCCTTGAACTTGGACTTGCTTTCCCAAGTTGGACAGAATGGACCAACTTTTTGTATTTAGCTTAAACTAATAAAATTGTAATGTGAAAATGTGAGAAAACTATTCTATGATTTTCTTCAGGAGAACGATGTATGCTAGGTCGTGGTGTGTAGCACAGATGGAGAGATTAATTATACGTGATCAATAGCTGTTGTTTAATTTTTCCAGTTTTTCTAGTCTTACCTACAAGCAGCTACCTGCGGCACTTCTTCGCAAGCCATTAATCTCCCCAGTACCGATATTGTCCCCAATTTAACCATCCTTCATCTTTTAGGTGTGGAGTTTTATCTCAAAAGACCTCAATATCAAAAGGGGAGACAATCACTTATATATTTCATTTAGAAGTTTCACTTATCCGATTCCACCTTGGATTGAAATCCATCAAAGGGGTTTTTTTTTTCTTGACAGTTTTATCGAATTGTCGACTCGATACCATGTTGGATTTTTTTCCTTAACGTCTCCAATCGAATTGTCACGTTACCCGCATAGCAATTTGCCGCTACACTTCTCCACGAGTCATTGATCTCCTTAGTACCGATATTGTTCTTAACTTAACTAACCTTCATCTTTTTAGGTGTGGGGTTTTATTTCAAAAGGCTTTGGTACTATTAGTGGGGAGACGATCTCTAATATACTTCATTTAGAAGTTTTACTTTTTAATGTGGGACTATTATTTCGGTCTACACGTCTCAACACTTTACCTTGGACCGAAATCCATCCAAGTGGGCTTTTTTGACAAGTCCCGCAAGACGGAAAAATTAAACATGGTATCAAAGTCGACGGTTCAATCGAGACCTGTCAAGAAAAACCCCTTGGATGATTTCGGTCCAAGGTGGAGTGTCGAGATGTGTGGACCGAAATAATAGTCCTACATTAGAAAGTAAAACTTCTAAATGAAGTATATTAGAGATTATCTCCCCATTAATAGTACCGAGACCTTTTGAGATAAACTCCCACACCTAAAAGATGAAGGGTGGTTAAGTTGGGGACAATATTGGTATTAGGAAGATCAATGGCTCGCGGAGAAGTGTTGCGGGCGGCCGCTTATGGTAACGTACTGCGAGACGGAAAAATTAAATAGCTGTGAATTAAAGTGACCTTTTCCCTTAGGTGAACCATTCTATTCATCATCTTGTCCATTTCTTCATTTATTTTTGCATGAGCTGATTGATATAAGATGTTCTTAAACGGATTATCCCTTCTCATTAAGGATATCAATCTTCTTCGATGTCAATGATCTTCAACTTGTATTATATCAGTAAATTATTTGCCTGATGATTGTGCTCATCTTCAAAGTAAGGTTGCTTGAAGTACAGTTTATTGTGCTCGTTATAGATAGAACATTTCCTTCGACTGACTATTAAAGCCTTTCAAGGCCTTTATGCAATTAATGTTCAGAGATGACGCCGAATTGATTAATGTGATTTACTTCTTCATACAGGGCCGGTTTGAAATACTGGCTTTGTCTGGGTCTTTCACAATCAGTGATATTGGCGACGGCGTTCGTAGCAGAACTGGCGGGCTAAGTGTCTCATTAGCTGGCCCTGATGGCCGGGTCATTGGTGGAGGCGTGGCAGGCTTATTGATGGCTGCTAGCCCAATACAGGTAAGACCTTGCTACCCTTCTGCCTAGTTGAGAGTAACTGATTGAAGGAAAATACTAGGATTACCCGAAATGGACACCCGAGTGTTGGTGTCCATTCATTTCCGCATCGATGTTTGTGCCCACACAAATTGATGTGTATTGAATGGACACCAACAACTGTGTGTCCATTTCGGGTCACCCTAGCATCTTCCCAGGTTGAAATAGGGCGAGTTTAGGAAATTGAACTAACATGTAGTACATAATATGTAAACTAAGATTATTCTTATCAAGTACTTTTGCACTTGTCCCCTTCATTTTTCTCTTTATTTTTCAGTCATTGAAGCCTTATTGATTTCATTATCCTTTGGTTTACAGACTTCTTTTTTCTCATAATTTCTGAGAATATACATGATTTTCTCAAATTTTTCTCACCCCTCATCTAGATTTTGTGAGTTTCTTCCAAAACATCTCTAGCGAGATGGATGAGATGAGACTTTGCAAAAAGCAAGTTTGCCTCGTTAATTTGCCTCTTCATTCTTTGTGATTCTAAATTTAATCAGGTCTTCCAATTTCACGCATACACATGGCATATGGCAAGGAATAAAAAAAAAAAAAAAAAAAAAAAAATTTCACGCATGCTTTGTTTGCTTTGCCTTGTCCATTGATGCATTGATCTCCATTTCTTCTTCTCACCCCCACGGTAGTCGCCCTCCCCTTCTCTCTCGCTTGTTTCAATAACCTAAGTAACATATTTTACAGTCCCGTAAATATGCTATTTTACATTGCCTCTAGTTCTATGCGTAAAATTTGACTTGCATGTCTTAAATAGGTAGTGGTGGGGAGCTTCATGCCGAACAGTCTCAAGCCGCAAAAAATCAAGCACCATGTTGAACCTTTAACTGCTTCGGCGATTCCTGAAGTCCCAGGCGTAGTTAGACCAATCTCGGAAGCAACACCTGATGATGATAACTGCATGACTCCAGCATCAAGGTTGCCTGAACAAAGTCCTAGTACCGAAGCAGATAATAGCTTAACAAACAACGAAATCCCAAATCCTACTTCTTCCCGAAATGTTGGTTGGCCTGTTTCGCAATCCATGCAAGACCAGAGACCATCACCTGATATTAACATATGTCTGCAGAGTGAATAGCATTTCTAGGTATGCTTATGTTTTCCGCTGTTGTTTTTCTGGCATTGCCAAGTTTAACACTAATTATTGCAGGATGATTTCCTTTTAGTCAGCTAGATTAACAAATTAGAGGGTTCTGAACAGTTGAAGACTAATGTTCGTTGATAAGTCATCATAATCAATGCTGTAACATTTCATTTAGGCCATTAAAAAAAATTAACCCGCTAACTCACTGGATTTTATAGATGCAAGTTGTTAATGTTGGATGTTTATGTCTTCGTTATCGTACTTTGAATGACAAACTACATAATAGTTTGTTGTCATCTAACAATTATACTTCCATAACAATTGCTCATTGGAAACCTTTATCTGTTGTAGTGGAAAGGATCTTTTTGCATTTTCAGGATCATCAGGACTTGTTTTAATTCTTTGATTCTGCTTGCTTTTTATTCTCTTCAACATAAGTAAATAGTGCTGAACTAGCTACATCATAACCATGATTGCATCCATGAAAAGATGTCTTTTTATTCTCAGCTTTGTTTTTCGTCATCATCACCGAGCAACCGGTTTAGGTATCAACTTATAATGCTGCTCATTATAGTCTATGTTTCTGCCTTTGCTGCTGCCTAGGAACCTCTCCGGTTTGAACTCGAATGCGTCTTCCCCCCAAGTGTTTGAATCCCTTCCAATTCCCCAAGCATTCACAAAAACTTGTGTGCCCTTTGGTATGAAGTAGCCCATGAATTCTGTGACGTTCTCCACAGTTATTCACGGCGGCAGAAAAGGCACTGGTGTATGCAATCTCAGCGTCTCCTTCACCACTGCTTGTAGGTACTGCACTCTTCAATGTCTTTATCTCCAACCTTCATGCTTGAGCCTACAACTCTGTCAAGCTCCCCTCGAACTTCTTTCATGACTAGATTTCAAAGGATCTCCGTCATGGCTCATCACTCAATCGTTCTAGTTGATGTGTCCATTGCTCCGATAAAACTTTCCTGCAAGTAGATGAAAATGAAACCAAAGAAAAAACCATGTAAGTTGAATAGGGATCAGGAAGAAATTACAGCTACACAGTTTATTCAATTTCATGATTTAACTAATAGGATCAGAATATAGATGTTTTTCTTCAGAAATTTTGGTCACTTCTTCAGCCATGCCATTGCATGTGAATTCCAACAACACATCCAAGGAGTCCTTATTTCCAGACCTCCCGGACTTTAGTTTAGTCCTTTCCCTTGCGAAGCATCGAACGATGTCCAACACACGTTCGAATCCTTTCTCCATGAGGGTCTAGCCTCTTGAGCCTAGGGAACAAATCAGCAATGTTAGGCTTTGTTGCTGCACCAATACACTTCGACACCAACTAAAGAAGACAAAGGCCGCAATCTCTACACCTATACTTTTAAATCAAATTAAAAGGCATAATATAAAGCTTTCTTGTATTCCGTGTGTTATTACTTCGGAAAATATAGCTTGCGAAGGCAGAGCCACACACAAGGCTGGGCTACAACCCAGGGCACCTTGTTGTGCAAAAAAAAAAAAAAAACCCGAAATGCCTCGTCTATCCCCGCCCTCAAACACACTGTGGAAATTTTTTTTTGGAACATAAATGTTGTTATAGTTTGTACATTGTTAAAACTTATTTAATATGTAATGAATGTGTGACAAAATTATGTATAATTAAAAAAAACTAATGTGTAATGTGTATTGATTTATAGATTTAACAAAGTTTTTTTTTTATAATATTTAATCAATCATTAATCATTATTTTTTTCAAAAACAATATTAAGTTATATGTTAATTTAAAGTTTAATAAGTTTTAACAATGTATTCTAAAACACTTATAGAGATGGTTTTTTTTTTTTTAGTCTAACCCAGGGGAGCTTGAAATCTTAGTTCCACCCTTAATAGCTTGGTGTGTTATTACTTTGGAAAACATAGTAAGTGAATACACTCACGTAACCACACTATTGCCTATATGACAATGCTTTGGGTGTTAGTTTACACTTCTAGATGTGTATAACATTGTCTTACACAGACGCTGGAATTTAGTTAGACAAGTTTGTTCATATAGTAAGTATAGCATTTGCACTATTTGAGGAGATGGTTCACATTTATATACTTCACTACGAAGTAAACACATTTCCAGCAACACCTTATATCCGTGCGGGTTTGTAGATCTCACTAGTACCAACATTCTATCCAACTTAACCACTTTAGATTTAGAGTGTGGCGTTTTATTCTAATATGCCTCAATACCATTTGCCTATTTAGAGAGAGATCCACAAGAAGTCTTACTTAACTAAAGTGAGATTATGTTTATGAAAAAAAAAAAAAAAAAAAACTCTGATGTGAGACTATATTTCCGTCAATACATCCCATCCCATTTACTTGCTTGATGTTGCGTTAGAAAGTTATCGAGTGACAATTCTTTTTAAACATGTATTTGCTACAAAAGTTAGTTCACCCATGTAGACCAAATGTTTGATGAAATATCTATGTGAAGAAAGTTATTGAGTGACAATTCTTTTTAAACATGTATTTGCTACAAAAGTTAGTTCACCCATGTAGACCAAATGTTTGATGAAATATCTACGTGAGGTGAAACACTGCTAGTGAAATGAAATCTTGAGCTACTAACACAATACTACAGACAATATCATGATTAATTGCTTGAGTTGGAGGAGTATCAATGTTAGATCTAAGATACCAGCTTTCATTAATTTGATTTTGAGAAAAACCGAACCTACTTAGTGTTGGAACAAGCAATCTAAATAAACACAAATCTGAACATGACACATAATATAATAATTGTTAACAAGATGTAAACATGTTGTTCTAAACAGATACAATTAACAAATAAATTACACAAATAAAATGTACCAGAGGCTTACAAATTGCAATGTCCTAAGATAGAATATTTCTCTCCAATTCGGTGATGAATTCTACTATGAGCTCTGTCCCCATAATACAACTGGTATAAACTTTGATTATTCACCAATCAAAGAACCTTTAAACTGTAGAATTATTTCTCTTTCAAAAACACTAAAACACATATTTTTATTTCAAAAATCTGTAAAAATCTATGTAGATGGACTCTCCATTTATAGAATATTTATCTAACTGTCTAACAGTTATTGACTCATTCTTATTTCGAATTTTAGAGCACTCTCCAAGTGGACTTGAACAGTTTAATTAACTGTCCATGGTCATTAGTGGTTTGGTTGAGTAACTCTAATTTTTGAAATACACTAACTATTGGTGCTTTGTTTATTTTTTCAAAAACAAAAATCAAATTCGAAAAATTAACTATTGGTGCTTTGTTTATTTTTTAAAAAACAAAAATCAAATTTGAAAATAAAAACAAGGTTTATGATTTGGCTAAGTGTTGTATCAAATGAATGACCCCAAGGCCCTAGACTCTTGTCAAAGATACATAAAAAGATATCTTGTATCAAACGAAAGGCCCCAAGGCCCTTGTCAAAGATGTTTAAATAAGATGTATCTCTCATTATTGAAAATCCTATGGGCCACTCCATTCATTAATTCCTACTTGTCACACAAACAATAAAGGAAGTGTGTTGGATCATATTTGAAGTGAGAAACAAAACCTTTCTCTTCTATGTGGGACTAAAGGTTTTATTATCACTTTTACGATACAAACTTGAACCACTATGTTCAACACTTAGTTCCTAAACTCGACGACACTAACCCCGAGATCAAGTGTCGCCTCCTAGATAAGGGGCATCCATAGTATTAGTGTGCAATATGTGCTCGTAACTAAAGTTTTTCTCTGTGCATTAGAGTTGATTTACGCCAATCTGTTTCACGCAATTTTGCAAAGGTCTCGACTCTTGCATTTGAGAACTTTCCTCTACACATTGGCTAAAGATTGGTATGCTTTCTTCAATCATTGATCACTTATTTGAGAGCTTTTGTCCTTGTGTGGATTGCCTTTTATTTAGAACTCACAAGTGAAAGAAACATTTCATCAATGCCAGTTCAACAACGCCTTATGTTGAAGATGTGTGGAACAAAAGTTAGTCCTGCATCGACTAATTAAGACTTCATAATGAAATATATAAGTAATATCTCCTCCCAACAAGTATCAGGCATTTTGAGATTAAAAAAATCATGGGCTCGGAGAGTGTTGGGCCACATACACACGTGAGCCTAGATTCAATCGCTAGCCCAACCAGGTTATCAAATATGAGCTTAAATCGTTCATCTCTGATACCATTTAAAAATCCATGGCTCGGAGAGTGTTGGGCTACACACACACGTGGGGTCCACAAATGTGTTAAATTCTCATAGCCGCACCGCACATACGCACGCGAGCCCTTGAATTCCCAACTTAACCACCTTTCAACTTTAGGTGTGGGTTTTATCTCGAAAGGCCTTGGTACTAAATTGGGAGGAGTTGGTTACTTATATACTTCATTTTGAAGTTTCATTTAATCTATATGGGGCTAACTATTGGTCTACACATCTTCAACACTTCTCCATGGACCGAAAGTCACATGATCAAGTTTTTTTCTCCTAGGTCCCATTCGAACCATGAGCTCTGATACCATGTTAAATTCTCATGGTTGTATCGTACATGTGTGCGAGAGCCCGTGATCTCTTCCGGTAGCACCAATATTATCTCCAACTTTATCACCCTTCAACTTTAAGTGTGGGGTTTAAAAGACCTCAGTTTAGTAGGGAGGAGTTAACCACTTACATACTTTATTTTGAAGTTTTATTTAATCGATATGGGACTAACTTTTGGTCCATACATCTTCAACATAGATTAAAACCCACACCTAAGAGTTAAAGGTGGTTAAATTGGAAAAAATATCAGTGTTAGCGGAGGAGATCTACGAGCTCACGCACCCATCTACAGAGAAGTCGGGAGAAATTAACATGGTATCAAAGCTAACAGTTCGGCTGAGATTTGTCGAGAAAAAAAAGGTCCCTTGATGGATTTCGGTCCAAGGTGGAGTGTCCCACATTGAATAAGTGAAACTTCATAATGAAACATATAAGTGATTGTCTCCCTTTTAATAGTACTGAGGCATTTTGAGTTAAAACCCCACACTAAAAAGTTGAAGGTGGTTAAATTGGGGACAATATTAGTGTTGTTGTAGGAGATTCGTGAGCTCGCGTGTAACGACTATAGAATCTAACTCATGTCACGTGTCGATTTAAGTCGTACGTGGGCTCACTTACCATGTCCAATTCTCGGTTCTCGACACCAGGTACGTTATTTTTGTTCGGTGTTTGTATTACTTATTTTATTACTTGAATGTAAATTTCAATGTCCCAAATGTGTGAGGACGTTGATGAATACACGGTTGCATTGGGGAACGGGTTTGATTAGAGAAAAATGTGCATTACAGTTTCGAGTGAACGGTTGACGGGTAATTAGCAGTTGGGGTACTAATTGAATTAAAATATTGACAAAATGTAGATTAAATAATAATTAATCGATGTGTTACGAGTCCGGTACGTTGGTGCATCCGGGAGCACATGACGTGTGAGTCGTGGTGTGGTACGGGTCCAAGAATGCGAGGTTTGAGTGAAAAATGGTTAAGTTAGGGACGCAAGCCACCCATTGGAGTCACAAGGTTGTGTATAGAGTTGTTAGCTGGTGTGAAGGAGGGCTATTGGATGGACCTCGGGATATTTGTGTGAGAGATGATGAGAAGGGGTTATATAAACAATCCCACCAACTTTTCTCTTTCGTCTCATTTCCTTTTCTTCTTCTTCTCTTCTCAATGAGAATCGATATTGGGGGATTGAATTTCGTTGGTTTCGAGCTCGAATCGAGGTCAGGGATTGACCAACAATGTGTTTTAAGGTAAGATCCCGACTCCTTACGTGAATATCTACGTTTTGACGCATATTTTAAGGGTTTTTGTCGCGATGATTTTGGACGACATTTTGGGTTTCAAATTTCTTGAAAATCTTGGGATGATTTGTAGATGGTATTGGTGATAATGGGATGGATCTAGGGTGTTGTTTTGGTTGTTGATTGAAGTTTTGTATTTTTGTGGTTTTTGGGGATTTTGTTGTGATTTTCGAATCGGTGGTTTACTGATGTTTCGACATGAAGTGAAGGTGGTTTGGAGTTAACATGGATGTCCCTATGAGTTTGGGATAGGCTCGGAACACGGTGACACGAGTAGGGGTTCGAAAAACCTCAAATTTGTGTTTAGGGCTTGATACCGTGAGGGACGCCGTGGAGCATAAAGCCCCAAGACGTCGTCATGACGCCCAGTGTAACGACCCAAAAATTTATATTATTTTTCGTGTGATGACATGTACTATCGATGTATACTCGTGTCTGGGGGTAACACAAGACGGTGATGTCAAGTTGTGAGTAGAGTTTGCCTTGAAGAACGTGATGAACGAACATTGATGAAAGAATTATAGGTACACGGGTCGGGGAAATAAACTTGGTGGACGACCGAAAAATAAAATATAATAATTAATTAATTTGAGAAATTTACGGATCGTTAATAACTTCGTTCGCGCACGATGGTGCGAGTCGTAGTGCATGTTGGGAGCAGGAACGCTCAAGGAAACTTAATTAGTAACCAAAAAGAGCATAAGGACAAGAGGGAGTCACACAAGTGAGTGCTCAAGAGTGGTTGGGCTGGTGTGAAAGGAGAACACAAGATGTGCCTCGAGATGTGGGTGTGAGCCAAGATAAGGCCCACACTATAAAAGGTGGTTAACACCTTTCTCTCTCATTTCTCTCTCTCTCTCTCTCTCTCTCTCCAAGCAAACAAAGAAATGGCGAGGTGACGACGGGACAATCCGAGGTAAGATCCTTTATCTCCTCGTCATTCCCTATGCTTTGGTGTGGGTTTTATTTGTATTCATCGCGATGAAACTTGGACACGATGTCGAGATTTTGAACTTGATCGAAACTCTCGACGTCTTGGTGATCATCACGATGATCAACATGGGTTTTGTAAAGGCGGTATTCGATTTGGGGACATTTTGGATTTTGATGAATTTTTGAGATTTTTTAAACATTTTCGTTTTGGATTTTTCGGGATGATTCTAGACATTTTGGGATGTGTCGAATGTGTTTTTGAAATGGTATTGAGTTCTTGAAGAAAAATGGACCAAATCGGCTCAAGGCGGTATGAGTCGGGGGTGTTTCCTACCCCGACAGTCCTTCAGGTGGTGGTGCCGCGACTGACGTCGTGGAGGGGTAAACCATCACAACGCACCCCACAAACACCTGGGGCAGAGTCATTTGCCCCACACCGGGAAGACGTCGTGGGAATGAAACACCCCCACGACGCTTCCTTATGATGTCTAGGGCAGAGGCCCTCTGTCCCTACACCGTGGAGGCGCCACTGCACCCCTGCTGTCCCCGGTAGTTTTTCCTAAATTTTTCGTGAATCTTTGGAATGAATTAGGGACTTCTTGGGGTACCTAAACGGTTCAAAATATGACCCAATAACTGGAAAATCACCCCGAAAATATAATGAATAAATAATGAAAATTAAAAAGGGGATTTCAATTAAACATGGAACAAAACGCTAATACTACCAAATAAAAATGAAAATGCTTACCAGGTACTTAGTGGACCGGTGACGGGTTTGCGGGGACGTTTTGGTAGTTTTAAGAGCCACGAGCACGGAATACACGCGACATTTGTGAGTAAAACCAGTCGAAGTATTTACATTATTTCATTTGTGTATTTATTTGGGCTATTATATTTGTTGACCGGTATTTTCCTTGTGGATTATGTATTTTCTAGTTCCCTTTTAGATATCTATCCTTGGTTGATTATCGGCTTGGTTTTGCTTGGATTCCTTAATGAGTGATCTATTGGGTCTAAGTGGACAATATGGTGCTCACGATTTATACCATGAGTACACGGATGTAACAACCCTCAAATTTAAACCGACTTGTATGACACTTGTCAGGACCGTGACTCGGCTACGTGATACTAGACAGTATTTTGAACTTTGGGAGTCGACACCAAGGTGATTTTATGTTTTCATGATGTGTGTATTAGTATTGAAGTTCATTACGGGTCTTGAACCATTCGAGTGAATATTAGTCTGAGTGAGGCTTTGCGTAGTTAAACGGGGGAGTAAAACACCGTTAAAATACCAATAAATGAAATTTTGTATAATTTAAATAATTATTTAGCGAGACGAGTCAAGACTACACGTACAACGGAGAAATATAGATCGAGGAGTACAAGATTTACGCGGGAGTTGGTTAACTTAAGTGACTTACGAGTCAATTTTTGTAACATACATAAGATATTGTTAAAGTGACACAACCCTAAATTGAGGAGCCTTGGGATTGGTCCCGAAATGTGTGTGTGTTTTGAGATGAAAAATAGTGAAAAATATAACAATGATCAAGGGGTATAAGGGTCATTTTGAACAAATTATGGGTATATATATATTTATAAGGAAAAAACCTAAAATTTTCATACATCCCTCATTCTCGCCGCCTACTCTTCTCTCCCACTCCTCCCTCTCGACCGAACTCCTCCTCCCCTCTCCCTTGGTGACCAGATGTGACCCTCGTCGGAATGAGGTTCTCTCTCTCTCTCTCCTCTCGGTCGTGCACACTGTGTGCCATGGAGGTCTGTCCGCGGCGGTGGTGACTGCTCCCGGTCAGGAACTGGTCGGAGATGACTCCCCAGTGTCTCACCTAACCCATAACACCTTCCCCTTGCAGTGGACGTGGATGTTTTCTTTCTCATCCGATCGACTGTCTTTTCTTCTCCCTTTTCCGCGACTGTGTGACTGTTCACGTCGAGTTCGTGTAGAGGTGACTACCATGACCGGAGGGCTGGTCGGAGGTGACTCAACGGCGGCCCACCGTAACCTCGACAGCCCCAGAGCAACCCCCTCGTGGTACATGTGTACAGATTTCCATTTATGTGTCATGATCAACTGCATTATTGTTTTCGATCTCGCTAGAGTTGCAGAGCTCAACGGCACTGCTGGTCGGACCACCATGACTTGGGGGACGTCAGAGACCACGCTAATCCCTTGTTTGTGTCTCACAACCCTGGAGTGGTTCATGACAGCTGTGGAGTGTAGTGTTGTGTATTATTTGTTTTCTTTTTATTTATTTTTCTCTATTGTTGATATCTCGTCGGAACCTGCCAAAACTGGTGGCTCTGCTGGCCGGACCACCTCTCGTGGGGTTTTCGGGGACCATGCCAAGTGTGGTTTGTGTCTCGCAAACTTTGAAGTGTTCGAAACAGCGGTGTGAACGTGGATGGTTGCAATTTCATGTAGTGTTGACGTCGGGCCCTTATTCGTGTGTTTTGGCGTAATCCCGAACTGGTGGAGAGGTTTTTCGGCGTTCCCATGCCGTGATGACCTTTCCTCGATGTTGGACAATACCAATATGTAGCCATGGATGTCTCGGTTATAGTGGTTAGTCAGTTTTGGTTGATTATTTCATGGCCGTTGTCGAACTGTTTTGAGGTTTCAGGGTTTGGTTCGATGTATTATATGGGTTGCGTGTGATACAATTTTGAATGAGTCTCATTTCATGTTGTGTGAATGAGTATGTACTTTTCGAATTGATCTTAAGTTAAAGTGAAGTTACGCATGTGTGTTCACATATTGTTAAATGGTTATGATGTCGTGGTCACGCCGTATGTCCTCGAGACTATGGCGTGACCTATTAACGACTGAGCCGAGCCTATGATTTGTGAATAGGCTTACATACGTGTTGTGATTTCAAAACCCAAGAGAGTCGTTATGTTTTCATGGGAATTCTGATCGATTTACTGATTAATATATCGAGATGCCGAGTTGTTAAAACATTGGGAAAATACTAGTGATTCAACTTAGGTTTAGTTAACAACTTGACCTACTAACTAGAGTCTCCGAACTTTTCAGGCAGAGGGAAACTCGTGGATATGCGATAGGGACGCGAGAGTGTTTACGGGGTGCATATAGTTCAGGTAAGTACACTTGCCCTAAAGCTTGTGTACGTTAGTAAGCCAGTAAGAACATTGCATGTGATTTATTACCGTTCATTATTGCTTGTTCATATCCGTTGTTGGCATTCCTATCCTGTTTATTCCTTGGTATGTGTGTTCTTGGCGTGAGTGTGCTGATGTGGTTTTGAGTCCTGTGTCCCTCTTTTATCAAGCTGTGCTAATGTTGCGACACATGTTTTTGATTGATATTTGATAATGCAGTTTATCATACACCTTGATCTTATTATATTAACCCCGCTTTTAATTTTCTCATGATATTTAGACTCGCTTTATTTGATTTCATGAATTACTTTAACCTAGGTTATGTTTGATTTTACTGTTTTATATGTTGGTTTCTTTATATATATACGTCATGTTGGTTTGAACGTGGAATCATATGTATTTGATATCATTTCTGTTTGTATGTTGGTTTCTTTATTTCCATTTGATTTGAACGTGGGATGAATATTTGGGGTTTTCACATACATGTACATGAATATTTCCATACATAGATTTTCATTTGACTGAGATATTTCCTAATAATTATTTAGTTTTCCTCTGTGTATAATTGTAATAACTCTTTCATAAATTGTTAAATTAATTAATCGGAGGCTGATTAGGCTCGACAGGGCTCGCTGAGTACCGACTTGAAACCTGCACGGATCTAGGCCGAGCATTCCCAAATGCATTGAAAACTTGGGGCCGTCACAACGATTATGAATGTAGTTAAACTTATAGTTTGTGATTGTGGCGACTGTATGTTGAATTAAGCGTGACCTGAGGCTAAGTGTCTTATTTTAGACTTCCTTGGGTTTGTGTAGGTCCAGAATATGTCTTGGAAGCCAGGTTGTAAACTATGTATGGCAACCTGATGGACTTGAGACACTTATATGCCTTTTCTTTTGTTTTGTGCTCTCGACACTCATTGATTGTTGTTATCTCAGTGATTCACTTATCATGCTGCTTTATAATCTTTGTGATATCCATGTATGATACTAGTTTAGCCATTTATGTGACATTTGAAATGTTGTTGTCTCTATTGGTATTTTACTCTTTACATCATTGTACTCACCGTCTAGTTTGTGATGGTGTGCAGATTGACGAGCAGACAAATGCAAGGAACTAGCGTTAGGTGATTGAAGTTGAGGACCACGAGGCGGTCTCTAATCACGTATTGAGTATGTCTTGTATTATGTATTTATTTCATTTTGAAACATGGATTATGGGATTTTTGAGAGATATTGGGCATGTATGAAATTATTGGTGTTCTCCTTTGACTTAATATGGTTGATATACACATTTGTTAGGTTTCTACGCCCTAGGTTATTCTGACTTGTATGTCTTGAAATGTATTGATTAGTTTGGAGTTTTGCTTTACCTGATAATAACTCACTAATTGATTAACTTCACATGTAAATGCATAATAAATAGTAAAGGGTAAGGAAGGCTGATTAGGCCTGCGTGAATGGCTCGGGGTTCACGTAAGTCTAAGTCGGGCGACACCCAATTCTAGGATTGTGGAATTTAGGGCCGTCACACCTAGGGCAGAGGCCCTGAGAATTCACGCTTTAAGTGACGTTGTGGAGTGGTATACCCCACTGCACCACTCACGACGTCTGAGATAGAGAGTCACAGTTTCACATTTTAAGTGACGCCGCAGGGCTATTACCCCACGACGTCACATGCGGTGTGAATCTTGTATGCCACTTAAATATTTGAAAATTTCAGAAAAACTTAGAGGATCTTCAGGTATCCAAATGGGTCCGAAAACAACCAATACCCGAAAATTGACCCAAATGAATAAAATTAACAAAAATTGGTGAATAAATGACTACCGGGGAGTGTAGTTGATTGACGGACACGGAGATTTGTGGGGAAACAAATCAGAATTCATGTGAATGTGTATTAGTTTGGATACAGGTAAATAAACCAATGAGAAATTTTACAGTTATTTATTTGAGCTATAATTCGTTGTTATTGCTCTGTATATTTTACTTCTTGGAATTCATATTGGTTGAATGGTCCAATGGCAAGTGAGTCATGAGTACTGATTTATACGTGATATGAGCTCTTATCTGGGCATTATTGATATCTCTCAATTGAGTGTGCATTGTGGGTTTTATCCGTCACCATGAATATCTCATAGTCGGGAGGGTTTAGGGCTGGTAGGTGATAAGTCGGTAATAGCGTCATATTATTTTGATGTATTTGAGTGTTTTTGTAGTAAAGTCTCAAAATATTAGTTTAATTGTCTGTATTTATCATTTTCAGGTAGTATAGACCGCGCGATTGAAATCGAGTTGAAAAACTGTACAAAATGAATATTCATATGCCTAGATATGTTCCACATCAAAAACGTGCTAGCGTGATCTCGAGGCAAGTTTAATTTGTCAGTTGGAGACGTGTTTGTGCAAGCCATGCATAAGAAGATTGATCACTTACTTCATGCAAGAAATTGTGATAAGTTTGGAATTGATGATGACATCATCATGATGCCATGACAACCATATAAAATGTGTTCATATATATGAATAATATGGTTATGCACACCGTACCATCATACGTTTGTGTGGTTGTGAAAGTGTTTCTAAGACATGCCTCGTGATCTGCATCATCAAGGGACTATGAAGATCCATCAGCTTCTATAGGGTGTCATCGCAAGATAAGAAATTGGCCTTATGGATATGTATTAAAGTACATGATTTGATAGGATAAGATTCTACTCTATTTTTATCTATGACTTTATCTACTATGTATATATAGAGTAGAAATCACAAGTCAGGACGATCGGCTCTCTCTTCTCTCGACTCATCTCTCTCCCTCTCAGTTATTTTTATTTTCCTTTGTTTTTTTAGTTCTTTAACTATGAAGAGCTAAGTTCATAGTCTAGGCAAGACTGCGAGAGAGGTTCAACTGCACATATTCAATGGATTTGTGATATTTATATATTTTAATTTCAAGCTTTTCATTATTATTTTATTTTCTTTGGTATTATTTAAATAATTGAGGTTAAACACTAGTTTAAACCTTAATTTACATGCCAGTGAGTCGTAAACATCCCTCCTTGTGCAATAAGACTACATTAATGGCACTCGACCATATCAATTTTTGGGACCGGTTGAATACCTTAGGAGTCTAGACTAAATCGGAAGCATTGGTGATCCAATTGTCTAGGTGTAATGCCTTCACAAAACCTGTTGCGGTCAATGTGTTAAACTCGAAACACTTAAATAGGGTTATACGTTTGACTAGGGAAATAGTCATCATCGTACATTAGCTATAGAGATTAGGAAGTGCGAGGAACCGCGTACGTTACCGGATTTATAGCTACATTAGGATAATTTGATATGCACGTCACCATGGATATCTCATAGTCGCGAGGGTTTAAGGCTGGTAGGCTCGTGTTCTCGTCCTGAAACTCGAGTCTACTAGGCGTTTTCCATGACTTAACGACCTTTTAATTGGGACTACTTGCTATTTCAGATTTGTATTTTGGACCCTCATTTTTCAATTGATTTATTTACGGCCTTTATATATATTCATGTGTTCCCTTACCTTTCTTTCTATCTGCATGAATTAGACTGTCTTTTTATTTTGAAATGTTATATATGTCCTGTTTGGCGTTACTTATCTGGGCTCGTCATTCTTGTGTTTGACGGAGTGCAGATCCGTAGTCTAGCAAGGGGAGGCTCCACAGCTAGTGTAACGACCCCAAATCCACTGGCCCCACATCATGTGCCGCACGGGCCACAATTGGCCACGTAGCTGCCAGCTGTGTCCCACGGCCAACTAACCATCAATATTCCTCATTTACTAGAGTTATTAACATTTGCAATACTTACAATTGCGTTGGTAGTTCGGGGAACAAATTTAATTAGGAACACTGACAAAAATATTAAATAAATAATAATTAAAAGGTTATAAAGTCCGTTTGTTACGTCGGTACGTCTATGGTGACGCGACGAACAAAGTTAGTGTTATGAGTCGGGTTCGAGAATACTCGAGGGAAACTTTGAGCGTTGGTTGAAATAGATGAGAGCAAAAGACCAAAAGTCAACTCAGTCACCCAAGGGAGTTATCAAAGTTGGTAGGTGAAATGGTGAAAAGACCAAAAGGGCAATAAAGTTGTAAAGGATATGGATAAGGGTGAGGGGTATTTTGGTCATTTAACCAAAATTTGCAAATTTCATTACACCATCGCCACCCATTCCCCATTGTCGGTCAAAAAAAAAATTGGAGAAGAAGAGGATCGACTGACAGGAAAGATCGAGGAGAGGGAGCTGCGATTTGCGGAGAGCGTGGACGCGACGTCGAGGCGAAATCCAGTTAAACTCGTGTTAAACTCGTGTCTGTGTGATAGGGCGGTGACGTCGATAAACAAATAGTGATTGCCTCGAGAAAACATGTCGAATGGGTTTCGACGGGCGATAACTGGTTTACGGCGTCCCGGGGGAAAATACATTTAAATAAAACACTGACAAAATAATAAATTGATTGTCGCCGAGTGATGCACGGGGCACACACGTGGGTCATATGGTAGTGTGCACGCCCGAGTATGGTCGTTGGCGCGCACAACGAAATTGTGGACAAATATATATATTTATATATGTATATGTATGTAATTTATTATATATATACATATATAAATATTAAAAAAAATCAAAAATTTAGAATGCAAAAGACCAAGAAGGGCTTTGGGCTTATTAAGAAAAAGGATAAGATTGAGGGGCATTTTGGTAATTCGGCTACCATTTTCATTTAACCCCAAAACCACCACCACCACACAATTTATCAAGAGAAAGAGAGGAAAAGAGAGCCCGAGAGGGAGGAAGCCGCCGAGAAGGAGTGCGAGAGATCGAGGCCGAGTGCTCAGGGAAGCGACATTGGCGGTGTTGACGAGGTGAGGTAAGTGTTAATGTTGTGTTTTTGGTGTTGTGTTGTTGTATGCGCGGTGTGTGTGTGTGTGCGGTGGTGGTGGTGATGGTGATGGTTGAGCAAAGCTCGCCATGGCGGAGCCATGGCCGAGATTAGGGTTTAGGGTTTAGTTGAGATTGGGGTGAGAGCCAATCCCAACAAAACGCAAAAAAAAAAAAAAAAAAAAAAAAAAAAAAGTGGTGTTGCAGCGCTGTTCGTTGGAAATTTCCAGCGAACAGCAGTGAGAAGATGACCCAAACGGGTCGGGTCAAGTTGACCCGACCCGGATGGGTCAAACCGGTCATGGTCGACCCAGTTGAGTCAAACCGGGTCATGGCTCGACCGGTTGGGGCGGGTCGACCCGGCCAGGTCGGGTCGGGTCAGACCCGACCCGGGACCCACCCCTATTATTATATTAATAAATAATTATTTAATTCAATTAAATATATTTAAAAGGATTTTTATTGAAATAAAATTTCAGAAAATAGGAAAAATTCATGACAAATTTTGGAAAATTATAGAAAATTATATTTTCATCAAATAAAGAGAAATTTGGGAATTTCCATGAAAAGTGAAGTATTCGGGGTTCTTATGACGCATTATGTCGGGGTTTTTGTCTTGAAAAAACGTGAAATTGGCAGAAATAGCCAAGAAATTTAGAAAAAAAATTTATTATTAAGGAAAATATGGGAAATGAATTTAAAAATTCAAAATTTTCCAAAAAGGCTCTAACATGATGTAAATGGATCAAAAATAATGACCAGGTGTCTAGTAGATTGGTGACAAGCGTGCAGAGTCGTTTGGTGGCGTGTGAGAACTGCAAGCGGAGTTACGTGCGGTATTTGTGAGTAAAACCAACCAGAGTATTTACATTATTTCAATTGCGCATTTATTTGAGCTATTATGTTTATTGAGTAGTATTCTCTTGTGGATCATATGAATTGTTGAATTCCCTTTATTATATCTATCCTTGTAAATTTATCGACTTGATTTTGATTGGATTCCTCAATGAGTGGTCTATTTGTGTCTAAGTGGACATCATGGTGCTCACAGTATATGCTGTGAGTACACAGACTCTGGACGTGGTTAAACCCGCAGTTTGGAATTGCGGTGACCGTATGTTGAACTGTGTGTGACGTTGCGGTACTGTATGCGAACTAAGTGTGACCTGGGGTTAAATGCCTTATTCTAGACTGTCTTGGGTTTGTGTAGGTCCAGAGTTTGTCTTGGAAGTCAGGTTGTAAACTAAGTGTTGCAATCTGGTGAACTCGGGACACTTTGATTCCTTTTCTTTTGGCTTTGTATTCTTGACACTCATTTATCGTTGTTATCTTCGTGATTTCACCTATCATGTTGTTTTTTTTACATTCTTCTTAATATCCATGCATGATACTAGTTTAGCTATTTACTTGACATTTGAAATATCATTTAGACTCTATTGGTATTTTACTCTCTACATTACTGTACTCACCGTCTAGTTTGTGACGGTGGGCAGACCGACGAACAGACCAAGGCAAGGAATTAGCGCTAGGCGATTGAAGGTGAGGACCACGAGGCGTTCTCCTCGCGCGTATTGAGTATGTTTTGTATTAAGTATCTATATTGTTTTGTTGAACGTGGGATTTTGGGTTATGAGAGATCTTGGGCATGTAGGACATTATTGATACTCACTTTCGATTCATACGGTGGATATGATTATGGGGTTTCCACACCCTAGGATTGTCCTAACTGGTGTGTCTTGAAGTTATTGATTAGTTTGGAGTTTAAGTGCTTCCGCTGTATCTGATAATAACTCACTAATTAATTAACTTCACTTATAAATATGTAATAAATGGGGGTTTGCGTAGGTCTAGGCCGGGCGGTGCCTAATTCAAGGATTGTGGAATTTGGGGCCGTCACAGAAGTTATGTAACGGCCCAATTTTCAATGGCCGTTATTGATGATGAAAATGCAGACGTGGACGCCAGCGGGAACGTTCTTGGGTCCCTAGTGAAGACGAAGCACGACCGGATAGGGTTTACAGTCCGTATTGTGTGCTCTGGTGGTGAAGTTGCGATGTATAGGTCCAAATTAGTTAAATGGCATCGCAATATGTGTGTTTATATTGCCATTGACGGGCGAGATTGTGTGTTAAGTATTCGCCTCGATATGCGTGTCGATGCGAGTACCTGAGCGACTAAGAGACGAAATTTAAGCCGAGGGAAAATAATATATATAAAATGAATTATTTGTGATAAAATATGTAAATTGTTGGGCGCCTAGGGACACGCGGGGTCGTGGTCGACACGCGTGGGTGGTACGTTAGTGTGCACGCCCGAGTAAGCTCGTTGGCGCGCACGACGAAATTTTAGGCGCGAAAGTATAGGTGAGTATATATATATTTATATATATATATGTATATAAGGAATTTAATATATATATATATATATATATATATTAAAAATCAGAAAAATAAAATAGGAAATGCAAAATTACCAAAAAGGGTATTGAAGGAAAGAAGAGAAATGGATAGACATGAGGGGCAAAATGGTCATTTCCACCATCAAAACCATTTTCTTCTTCTTTAAATGTTCCAGCGAAGAAGAAGGGGCCAGTTCGGCTCGGTTGAGCCGAACCCGATTCGGCCGAACCGCCCCTATTAAAATAAAATAAATAAAAAAAAAACAGTTTGAAAAAAAAATTCCGGAAAATTCATAGAAAATTCATATAAAATAGGAAAATTTTAGAAAAATTATATTTTGATCAAATAAAGGAAATTTTGGGATTTTCTCGGAAAGTTGACGAGATATAGTCGGGGTTTTTGCCTCGTAAAACGTAAAAATTGATATAATATAGACTGGTTAGTTTATTTTTGGAACCAGCGTGTTCTAGTGGATGTGTTCACTAGGGTTATTGTGAGATTGTGAGATTAGTAGATGTGTTCACTAGGAGGTGGTTGTGAAACTGGTAGATGTGTTCACCAGGAGGTTGTGAAACTGGTTGATTGGTTCACTAGGAGTCCATTTGCAACTGGTTGTTATAGGATTGGTTGATGTTTTCACCAGGGACTGGTCGATGTGTTCACCAGGGACTGGTTGATATAGACTGGTTGATGAGTTCACCAGGGATTGATTTGTACACCAGGAGTTAGTGGACGACTGGTTGATCGGTTCACCAGTGGCAGATTGATTTTTCTTCACCTAGGTTGAGGTTGATTTGTTTACCAAAGTTAGAGGTTGAATAGTTCATCAAAAGTGTTAGTGGAATAGTGATTGATTAGGTTGGCTACATTTGTTTAGGTTGGTTGACCTGATGGGTAATTGTATCTACGTTGCAGTTCTCTGAGACGAGATATTAGTTATCTTAAATTTCGGTACGAAATTTCAAATTAGTTGGGAAGAACTATAACGGCCTAATTTTCAATGGCCGTTATTGATGATGAAAATGCAGACGTGGACGCCAGCGGGAACGTTCTTGGGTCCCTAGTGAAGACGAAGCACGACCGGATAGGGTTTACAGTCCGTATTGTGTGCTCTGGTGGTGAAGTTGCGATGTATAGGTCCAAATTAGTTAAATGGCATCGCAATATGTGTGTTTATATTGCCATTGACGGGCGAGATTGTGTGTTAAGTATTCGCCTCGATATGCGTGTCGATGCGAGTACCTGAGCGACTAAGAGACGAAATTTAAGCCGAGGGAAAATAATATATATAAAATGAATTATTTGTGATAAAATATGTAAATTGTTGGGCGCCTAGGGACACGCGGGGTCGTGGTCGACACGCGTGGATGGTACGTTAGTGTGCACGCCCGAGTAAGCTCGTTGGCGCGCACGACGAGATTTTAGGCGCGAAAGTATAGGTGAGTATATATATATTTATATATATATATATGTATATAAGGAATTTAATATATATATATATATTAAAAATCAGAAAAATAAAATAGGAAATGCAAAATTACCAAAAAGGGTATTGAAGGAAAGAAGAGAAATGGATAGACATGAGGGGCAAAATGGTCATTTCCACCATCAAAACCATTTTCTTCTTCTTTAAATGTTCCAGCGAAGAAGAAGGGGCCGGTTCGGCTCGATTGAGCCGAACCCGGTTCGGCCGAACCGCCCCTATTAAAATAAAATAAATAAAAAAACAGTTTGAAAAAAAATTCTGGAAAATTCATAGAAAATTCATATAAAATAGGAAAATTTTAGAAAAATTATATTTTGATCAAATAAAGGAAATTTTGGGATTTTCTCGGAATATTGACGAGATATAGTCGGGGTTTTTGCCTCGTAAAATGTAAAAATTGATATAATATATCAAATTGAAGCTAATTTAATGAAAAATGATCTTAGGTATAATTCGGGTGGAAATTTTGATTTGTTGGACATTTATTCGAGCTGGATCGGGTAATTGGAGTGCGGTATAGGTGCGTAAACCCCAACAGAAACACATCTGGAGCATTTAATTCTTTAAATTCTTGCGTTTATTATTCTTGAAATTCATATGCATTGTGATCATGTGTTGGTCTAGTTATTAGTTGGCGTTGGATTTGTTTTCACTATTGAAGTTTATTCGGGACGATTGTGGCACGTGATCAAGCATGCTAGATTGTAGCATGTGTACTTGCGCCGCCGGTGGATTGTGACCCGAGCCGCGGGGTGCACGTATTCGGTGGGTTTGTGATTTGTTCTGGTCACCGTTAGTAGTTTGGATGTGGTTTAGACTTGATGTGCTCAGTCGGGGTCATCCGAATCTACGAAGTATGATCTAGTATGTGAGATTGCATTCTACTTTTGTCTGGTTTTATCGTAATTGTTGTGGAGCATATTGTTGACATTATGATTATTCGTTGATCATCTTGCATGCTTGTTACCTACACATGCAGGGTTTTATGGCTGCCCATACTCTTTGCATGTGTAGCTAACATTAGTTATTGGCCTCTGAATCTGTTTATTATTTACTCGATGGTTTTCTTTGGGAGTTTACTCACTGGACTCGTCACCGTATGTGTTGGGTGATTTGAGTGTAGGATTTGATATGTGAAGGAGGCAAGGAGACACTTAAAGATTTTCTGTGACTGACAACGGAGACTACTCCTCTTATACGCCTGGTTGGTTGTATGTATTTATTTGATTTATGGTGGGTTTGGGACTTGAGAGATAGGTTGTATATTTTGATATTTTAAGGATCTTGGATGATATGTATATGATTTACAGTTGATATGGTTTCCACTTAGGCATTATGCTCATAATATATATGATAAATCTTTATGTCATTAGTAAATCTTCCGCTGCGTAAATTGAGGTTAAATGATATTAAAGGAATAAAAGTTAACTTATAACATCAAGGTTAACCGGAAATTGATTAATAATGGAAAATTGGGCGTGGGACACAGCTGGCGGTGACGTGGTCAGTTGTGGGCCTGCGTGGCCTCCCTTGGCGGACCAATGTAAAAATTGGGGCCGCCACATTTTGGTATCAGAGCTTAGTTGAAATGACATGTACAAGGTGAGAGTTCTCCACCAGATTGCTAGGGACTCTGCGCTCCCGTAGGGGTTCTTAGAGGAGATTCTGTCTTCGACTCCTAGCCTTTGAGGAGATTTTGTCCTCGGCATAACGACTTTAATTGGTCGGGACCACTTTTGCCTTTCCTTTGTATTCCGGGATACTCAATTTCGATTGTTTATTTATTTATTCACAGTCTTTATATATTCATGCGCTCCCTGTCCTTTTCTTTCTATTTGCATGAATTGACTGTTCATTTATTTAATTCGAAATATTGTATTTATTGTTGTTCCTACTTGGTGTTACTTACTTGGGCTCGTCATTTTTGTGTTTGACCGAATGCAGATCCGCAGTCCAGCAAAGGAAAGACCGTGCAGTTAGGTGATATACTTTGAGCGGCTCTCCTCTGCTGATATAGGTGACATTTTTTGTTGTATTAGTTACTTATATTGTTTTGTTTGTACATGGGTTTGGGTTGAGAGATTTTTTGGATATTAAGAATTGGATGATACTCTCCTTGCTTTATATGATATACGGGGTTTCCACACCCTAGGTTTTTGTCATAATTTAGAGCTTTCGAAGTTGATTGATTAGTTGACATTAATTGCTTCCGCTTATTACTTTGATAACTCGCTAATTAATTGACTTCACTTTCAAATGATTAATAAATGATTGAATGGTAATGATAGGCTCACTGGCCCCGCGCGACTTGTCGGGATTGGCTCGGGGATTCGCGCGGGTCCAGGCCGGGCGGCGCCCGATTCTAGGGTTGTGGAATTTGGGGACGTTACATTATTGTGATGGGAAAGTTATTATTATTTATATAAACATCACATGTGTGTAAGTTGATGTCGGGCGAGGTAGAGCGCCGGGGTTTCATGACGTGAATCAGGCTAACGTGGGGGTTCGGGAGTTGTAAGACTGGGCGTTGGGGTTTGATTGATTTTAACAATATAGAATGACCCTAATTTAGGGGTTAGTAAAATGAAATTTAAATATAAAGTTTTAAGCTAAGTTATATAATTATTTCGGTACACTAAGTGTGGGACCGCCTCGGGGTGCGTGCCGAACGTGGGGCACCGAGTGCCGAGTGGTCGGGAGACTAGTATGACCCTAGTTATAATATTGGGAATTTATTGAGTGGATTTGACAATTTATATAGGCCAAATCAATTGGGATTTGTAAAGTCCTATAGTTGTGGCTGGAATAATCAGGACCCTTTGGATTGTTCTCGAGATGAACCACTGTCA
Organism: Stephania japonica; assembly: GCA_039657345.1. Lineage (NCBI taxonomy): Eukaryota > Viridiplantae > Streptophyta > Magnoliopsida > Ranunculales > Menispermaceae > Stephania > Stephania japonica. The sequence goes on along the minus strand of CM077560.1, from coordinate 40,880,047 downwards.
AGATAAGGTGTTAGTGAGTTAGAGTGACACAGGGTGATCCATGATCACAGGATTGTTCTCGAGATGTGTGCACACACTTGATGAAAATCAAGTATATATATAGACATGAGGATCGGTCAAATGGGGGAGAAAGAGTGGAAATTAAGAAGAGGAGAGAATCGGTGGGAGAAGAAGGAGAAGAGAAGGAAAGCTGGAGATTGGAGTGGGATTTGAGGCCAACAACAACAAGATCAAGGTATGGATTTATCAAAAACTTGGGTTGTTTGTGAAATGTTGGTGTTGGTTTGAAATTTGAAGAAATTCGGGCTTGGAGGAATTAAACACTGTATTTTGTGGGGATTTAGTGTTCATGAGGTTGGTATGACATGGATTGCGTAATTGATCAAGTTTGAGAGAGATTGGATAAATTTGTGAAAATGGGTTTTTAAACATGATTTTATGATTCTTTGAATTTGAGGTTTAAGCTCGGTAAATTATTGTTTAAATGGTGTATTTGAGATTATTGAGGTGTTATCAGAGTGTGGGAATAATATTGATGGGTTGGTTTGGTGTTTGGATTCAAAAATGTAAATCTGGAAAAGCTGGACAAAGCGCTATTAGCGCACTAATAGGCAGAATTAGCGCTCTAATTACCCTCTGGAAAATGATGATGAATAGTGATTAAGATCAATTAGCGCGCTAATTGATCTCATTAGCGCGCTAATGATCCCCTGGAATGGAAAACAGTGTGAAATGGAACATAATCAACTATAAACCAAATTATTGACCAATAAACCTTGGAATTAGGTCTCTGGAGTTTCCAGACAGTCGTTGGAGTTGGGGACCAGTCGAGGGTCAAACCGGGGGTATTTTCGGGGTTTTTGAGCGTGGATTGAGGTATGTAAAACCCAATTGAACACCACTACTGCATTTACTTATTGTTTATATCATTTGAGCTGTTCATTCTTGAAAATCTGAGTCTGTATATCTAGAGGTTCTGGAGATGGCTCGGGGAGTGTAATCTAGGATACAGTGGCGGAGTCGATGGCTGTAATTCCGACAAAACGACTGGTTCTAGGTTTCACTTCTTCTTCGGCTGGTCACAACCCTTTGATATCTTGGTGTTTTGTATTCATGCGATTCATGTTGAGCAGTTGTCTGCATTTTCCTTCTTTCCGTATGATTATTTAACACTGTTTATTGGCTGGTATTACATTCTTAAATATGATGCACGGTGGTTTTCCTTGGGATTTCACTTACTGGACTCGTTATTTGATTCTTGTGATAACTGAGTGCAGACCTTGGGTATCAGTAGGAGTAGGGAGGTCGCGGCGACACATCCTTACCTGTTCACTATCGAAGACCTATTGGTTTGTTTATTAGTATTAAGTTGTTTTAAATTGTTATTATTGGGAACTTGAGACCATACATTTATAGTACTGGTATATATACATGTGCTGATAGCAATTGTCGCCTGTATACTGAGTACTTCCGGGTTTTCCACTATAGGTTGAATAAATTAATTTTATGTCAGGCTAAATTGGTGATATTAAGGCTTCCGTTGTAAAACTGTAAAACTGTAAAATGTTGAATTACTAAATTAAATGGCATGAAATTAGGACATGAAAGATGAGGTGGACGGATGAGTGACGTGGCAGGTACTTCATGAGTATGGGTTGAAGAGGTACCTGTTGCTCGGGGCGACCTTGGAAATTGGGGCCGCCACAGTTGGTATCAGAGCAGGTCGATAGGACCTAGATTTGAAAAACCTAAGGGATGATGTATGGGTTATTATTAACTCTGATACCATCACAGTTGGTTTCATCAGTATTAAAGCCTAGGTTTGAAGAGCTTAGGTTTGAGTAGCCTAAGTTTGAGGAACATATAGGATGGAATAGATGTTATAGCTAGCTCTGATATGTTTAGATTTGGTATCAGATCGAGGTCAAACCTCGGGAATTGGAGTTAAATAAGAGCATAATTTTTAATAAACTTAGATGTGGAAACCCGAAGTGATGCCTAGAACATTAGTTGGGAAGTGACTGTGAGACGGGTAGATTCAGGAATATATATACGTGTATGATTTGATCGTGTATTACTTACAGTATACGTATATACTGAGTCTGGTCCGACGCACATTTTGCGGTGCAGTTTATGATGAACGGACAGACTCCGACTATTGCTCCGCCTACAGTTCAATCAGTAGTTGGCGATACGAGTGATTCGACACGTGAGACATTGACTTTGCAGTCGTTACTGCAGAAGGTTATGGAGCAACAAGTTTTGCATCAGGCACAGATGGCAGAGGTTGTTGAGTACATTCGTGGTCGACGAGATAGGAGTCCCGAGCAGCGGACGAGAGATGAGGAACAGGTGGTGAATGCTATGACACCTGCACTTGTTGACAGGTATACTGGAAGGTGCAAGACACGCAAATGCTTTAGGTGCGGTCAGCAAGGACAATTGCGATATGAGTGTAGAACACTATCACCACGATGGGATTAGGATCTGGACAGGGATAGAGTGCACGTGGTAGCACAATCAGATTTAGGAGCTACCGGGCAGACTAGCAAGTGAGAGACACGCAAATGCTATAGATGCGGACAGAGAGGACATCTGAGGGTTAGTTGCCAGACACCGGTGGCTGCGGTAGCCGAATATCATAGAAGACGTAGACGACAAGCTGCAGAGGAATCACAACAGAGAGAGGTTCGGGACAGACAATACGAGCCGGTAAGAAGTGAGAGCATGCAGCAACCAGAAACCCCGACTAGGACACCAGATGTGTCTAATTCAGCTACGTCAGGTACTGGAGGTTCACAGGAGGGATCGCGACATGTTTCGAGATGTATTTATTGTGGAGTGAGGGACATATACATGGGGAAAGTGCGTTGATCTGGATGGCATCGGTAGTGGTAGAGCCGTTGCGTGATCAGGCTTCAGGTTCAGAATGTATCCGAACAATATGCTTGGCATTTACGGAAAAGAGTCAACTATATGAATGAAAACCAACTCGCTAGTGGTGCTATATATAAAACTATCAGGTTGCTTTATTTTAATATAAATGAAACCTGAGGATTTTTGTTGAGATATATGTATGGTATAAGTATATTATGGAGAATAGATGGTTGTTCAAACACCGTAACATAAGAAATAGTATCTCTTGGGTAATCAAAAAATTCAAGGCCAAATTCAGACTGTATTGATGACATTGAGGGAACACAGACTGTATACGAAATTCAGAAGGTGAAGTTCCGGGGCATGTTATCAATAGTCATGGCATATGTTTTATAGGAGAATAGAGTTTAACGGAGATTGACTTGAAGACCTCAGAGACTTTTGTCGAGATACGGAGTTCTTGTGTCTAACAAGATACTATGGTGGATTGTACAAGATTTCTCCATAATTGCAGCACCAATGACGAGGCTGACAAAAGAAGGATGTTTTCTTTTGGGTGGCCTAAGGAGTGTGAGCAAACATTTTTGGAGTTGAAGAAGATATTGACTTCTGCACTAGAATTGACATTATCTGAGCCAGGGAAGAGTGTGATCGGTTACATCGATGCTTCAGGGACAGGATTGGGATGTGTTCTGATGCAGGAGGGACGACTAGTGGCTTAATTATCCGGGCGATTGAGACCACATGAGTGTAATTACTATGTACATGATTTAGAGCTTGCGACAGTTGTATTTGTGCTAAAGGCTTGGAGACATTATCTCTACGGATAGAAGTTTATTCTATGTACAGATCATCAGAGTCTACGCTATATTTTCACGCCGAGGGATCCTAATATGCGTCAGAGGAGATGGTTGGGTTGTTGAAAGATTTTGATGTTACAATCAAGTATCATCCAGGTAAGGCTAATGTGGTAGTGAATGCTTTGAGTAGATGCGAAGTTGACAATCAGGGCAGTACACGACATATGGGACTGTTGGAGGCAGCATCAGTTATGAGCATTTCAGACATTGCAGCTATGCATGATGCTCAGATTTGTGGTCAGATGGGGTACCGACAGTGTCACTGGAGCAACAATCGAAGTGTCAGAAGACTGATAGGCTCTATGAGCGGTTCAGTGGTTTGGCACGGGATCCCGAGTGCACTGATTGGACGGAGACGTCTGACGGATGTTTATGGCACCAAGATCGACTATGGGTACCAACAGTGCTAGAGATACGTGATAGTGTTTTAAAGGGATGCGCACAGGTCGCGATACACCATTCATTCGGCCAGAACCATGATGTACCATGAATTGCGGAGATTGTCTTGGTGGTTGGGAATGAAGGCTGATATCGGCAAGTACGTTCGAGGGTGTCATATATGTCAGCAGATGAAGGCAGAGCATAGGTGACCTGGAGTATTGTTACAGACTTAGAGGTGACATGATGCGATTTGGGTGGTGATTGATGATCTAACGCACCTGCGCTTTCAAAGCGCTTACTAGAGGTTGGAGGCGAACAGTACACGATTTCGGGGTATTGCCTGAGAGGACAAGTGGCGGTCTGGTGGACGATTTATACTGATACACATCTAGAGCTGACGATTTGGACAGAATTCTCGGTCTAATCACAAGCTAAAAGAATAGAAGGATGAGTCTAGCAGTTAGGAGCAAGATTTTCGAGCACGTAGAGTTTGCTGGCAACTGGATCAAGATTTCAATAATGGTCGTGATTCGAGAAATGATCAGAACGGGTATTACGATTGGCAGACAGATCGGATCGCGAGGATGACCAGGATCAGACTGACGATCAATTCAGCAATGACGACTGCCAAACGGTACATGAGATTGTACTTATACTGGTACAACAGTCAAGACAGTCGCACAGATAGGTTAGGAGACTAGAGATATGTTGTTGTCATTGTGTGGTCAGATTGGAGACCTACGAGTAGATTGTTGAAGGACATCACTATTACTGGAGCCAGTGCAGGCCAGAGATAGGGTCCATGTTGTTGCACCGTCGATCCGGGAGGAGACTAGACAAATTGTTGAGGGTATGTATGAGTTTAGTTATTTATTTTGTTGTTTTATTTCGTAGGTGTAGCTATTATTTTATTACCTACGTGATTGAGGACGGGTGATGTGTTTCACCGGAGGATGTTGATGAAGATTTGATTGAGCACGCGATACACTAGACCATAGCGAGGGCTATCGGGTGACGGACTAGGATTGAGCGTTATCATTGGTGGATTCCCAGAAGGATGAGTTATGGGCAATGGGCCAGGTGATGCATACACTAGTGGGGATCCCGACGTACCAGAGTATGGTCTAGGACTGGGTCGCGGATGGAATGACGAGGTCCGCTTTAATTCTTCTAGTTTTGTAGTCCATAGTTTGAGGAGAAGGTATACGCAAATTTCGGGGACGAAATTTCTTTTAGTTGGGAAGAATTGTAACGACCCAAATTAATTAAATTAGGATTAGGGTTAATCACAAGGATTAACGGGTAATTTGGGCATTACGTGGACAACTGGGTTGACTCGAAAATGAGTACCCAGGCTGGTATTGTGTTATTTGTGCATATTGTTTGTTTATTATTGTGATGGGAAAGTTATTATTATTTATATAAACATCACATGGGTGTAAGTTGATGTCGGGCGAGGTTGAGCGTCGGGGTTTCATGGCGTGAGTCAGGCCAACGCGGGGGTTCGGGAGTTGTAAGACTGGGCGTTGGGGTTTGATTGATTTTAAGAATATAGCGTGACCCTAATTTAGGGGTTAGTAAAATGAAATTTAAATATAAAGTTTAAAGCTAAGTTATATAATTATTTTGGTACACTAAGTGTGGGATCGCCTCGGGGTGTGTGCCGAACGTGGGGCACCGAGTGCCGAGTGGTCGGGAGACTAGTATGACCCTAGTTATAATATTGGGAATTTATTGAGTGGATTTGACAATTTATATAGGCCAAATCAATTGGGATTTGTAAAGTCCTATAGTTGTAGCTGGAATAATCAGAACCCTTTAGATTGTTCTCGAGATGCACAACAGGGTCACCAATGTCAAGATAAGGTATTAGTGAGTTGGAGTGACACAGGGTGATCCATGATCACAGGTTTGTTCTCGAGATATGTGCGGACACTTGATGAAAATCAAGTATATATATACATGAGGATCGGTCAAATGGGGGAGAAAGAGTGGAAATTGAGAAGAGGAGAGAATCGGTGGGAGAAGAAGGAGAAGAGAAGGAAAGCTGAAGATTGGAGAGGGATTTGAGGCCAACAACAACAAGATCAAGGTATGGATTTATCAAAAACTTGGGTTGTTTGTGAAATGTTGGTGTTGGTTTGAAATTTGAGGAAATTCGGGCTTGGAGGAATTAAACACTGTATTTTGTAGGGATTTAGTGTTCATGAGGTTGGTAAGACATGGATTGTGTAATTGATCAAGTTTGAGAGAGATTGGATGAATTTGTGAAAATGGATTTTTAAACATGATTTTATGATTCTTTGAATTTGAGGTTTAAGCTCGGTAAATTTGTGTTTAAATGGTGTATTTGAGATTATTGAGGTGTTATGAAAGTGTGAGAATAATATTGATGGGTTGGTTTGGTGTTTGGATTCAAAAATGTAAATCTAGAAAAGCTGGACAGAGCGCTATTAGCGCACTAATAGGCAGAATTAGCGCGCTAATTACCCTCAGGAAAATGATGATGAATAGTGATTAAGATCAATTAGCGCGCTAATTGATCTCATTAGCGCGCTAATGATCCCCTGGAATGGAAAACCGCGTGAAATGGAACATAATCAACTATAAACTAAATTATTGACCAATAAACCTTGGAATTAGGTCTCTGGAGTTTTCGGACAGTCGTTGGAGTCGGGGACCAGTAAAGGGTCAAACCGGGGGTATTTTCGGGGTTTGTGAGCTCGGATTGAGGTATGTAAAACCCAATTGAACACCACTACTGCATTTACTTATTGTTTATATCATTTGAGCTTTTCATTCTTGAAAATCTGAGTCTGTGTATCTAGAGGTTGTGGAGATGGCTCGGGGAGTGTAATATAGGATACAGTGGCGGAGTCGATGGTTGTAATTTCGACAGGGCGACTGGTTCTAGGTTTCACTTCTTCTTCGGCTGGGCCACAACCCTTTGTTATCTTGGTGTTTTGTATTCATGCGATTCATGTTGAGCAGTTGTCTGCATTTTCTTTCTTTCCGCATGATTATTTAACACTGTTTATTGGCTGGTATTACATTCGTAAATATGATGCACGGTGGTTTTCCTTGGGATTTTACTTACCGGACTCGTTATCCGGTTCTTGTGATAACTGTGCGTGCACCTTGGGTATCGTAGGAGCAGGGGACAATTAATATGGAAGCCTTAAAATGCGTAATTTGATCAATTTAGAGAGCATCGAACCTATGTGGAAAACCCGACATAGCACACTGTATATAATATAACAAAATGTGATACATGCATATAATGGTATCTCAAACAGTCCCCATAAACCCAAAAATAATTCAATACAACAAAAAAACATAAAAGCAAACTCTATCAGTGGCAAGTCACAGGTAGTATGCGAGAGTCTCTTTGTCCTTGCTCGTAGTAGATCTTGCACTCAACCATCATAAGAGGTAGATGGCGAGTCCAGTGAGTAAAATACACAAACTAGCATTTATAACTATGGAAGCCAATAAACTTTTAAATAAACATGCGCAGTAATACATGCAAGTGTAATTAAAACACATGCATACATGACACTGAATACCACCAAAAAGGGATGTGTGTCGTGTAGCAGGACTGAACTCTAATCCAGACATCAACATTCCCCCAATGGGCTTCTCCAAACCCTTCCACTGGTCCATACCCTTATTATGTCCCTATTATCCAGCCTACTTAAGTCCGCCCACACATCACAAAATAAACTAGAAATCCGGCGGCGAATTACAATGCCAACTGTGCAACATAAGTAAGCACATGAAAATAGAGTAAACAACAATGAACAATAATAGCTAAAAATCAAATGAAATCAAACAAATAAATACTCGAGTGTGTTTTTAAGGGGTTTTACTTAATTCAATCACACTCCAATTACCCGATATTCGTCTCGGTCTGATCCGCTCTTGCCTCGGAACGTGCGCCCAACACCCGATTATGTTCACCTAATTCATTTTACTATGTTTAGTGTATTACCATTGAATTATATATATGTTAGGGTAAAAAATACCCAAAACAACCTTAAAATTGGCCTTTGTCTTGCACTCAATGCGCTGGAGAAAATGCCCAGCATGCTGGGCAGTCATCATTATCTCCCTAAAACTGCTAGTGCGCTGGGGCCTCTGGCCAGCGCACTGGGCAGTCTGTGCCAAGAATTCCAAAGCAGCTTCGTAATCGGGTTCAAGCTAGACAGAATTTCGAGCCTCGGGAGTCGACACCGAGGTGATTTTATGTTTCTTTGATGTGTGTGTAATTATAGTAGTTCATTATGGTCTCGTGCCATTCGAGCAATTCTTAGACTGAGTGAGGCTTCGCCTCAATAAACGGGGGAGTAAAACACTATAAAAACACATTTAAACGAATTATTGAATAATTATTTTCTTTATTTGGTGAGACGATGCAAGACTACGCGCAAAACAGAGAATTTCGGGTAGAGGGAATTTTAGGGAACTCTAGGGGTAAAATGGTCATTTCGACCAACTGATATATATATAATATATGTAAATATATTTAGGGTTTGGGTTTTATATATATATATAATGTTATAACAAAACCCTAACCCTTCACCTCTACTCCTCCCTAACCGCCGCCCTCTCTTCTCTCACCCTCTCGGTCTTTCCTCTCCTCCACCACTCTCTCTCGGCCTCTCCTTCCATTTCCTCACTCTCGGTTTCACTCTCTTCCCTCTCACCCTCACGGTCTCCTCCCTCACCATCTCTCTTCACTCACGCTCTCGGCCTCTCATCTCCCTTCTCTTCATCACTCTCGGCTTCACCACTGTCATCACGCCCACCTCCTCCCGGGATCGTCATTACCGCCACTCTCCTCATGGGGTCGACGAGTCGAAGGTATAACCTCTATTTCTTTCTCGATTTGTGTACACCCCATCCCACGACTTCTCTCTTCCTACCTCTCTTGGCCAATATGCTTTGTCCTCTCCGTCGTTGGGTTTGCGTGGCTGGTGACACTATCCCCGGTCACGGCTGGCCAGAGGTGGAGCATCTTTTGTGAGGACCGTGTTGGGGTGTGGGTTGGACAGGGGTGTGTTGTGTGTGTGTGTGTGACTGGTGGGGTGCATGATAGGGTGTACTATTGGACTGTTTATGGTGTATGGTGTGTGTACACCCACTGGTGGGGTGCGTGATGGGGTTTAACAATGAACAGTCGTGTGTGTATGTGTGGGAACCCCATTGGTGTGTATGTGCGTATTGGACTGTTGGTGTGTGTATGGATAATGTGATGTATACACCCCATTGTTGGGGTGTGTAATGGGGTGTGCACCCCACGGTTGGGGTGCATAATGGTGAGGTACACCCCACGGCTGGGGTGTGGGGTGTACCATATGTGTGAAAAAAAAAAAAAATTTTGGACTTGTGTAATGTCAATAAAGACCCAATGTACACATTACTTAATAAAGGCCCATAACACATATAAGTGTATGTAAATGGACTTGAGTTAGGGCCAATCATAGCTAATATATAATAGGGCTTATAATAAGCTAATTTTATGGAAGTTGGCTTAGGTATTTAAGCCCAACAAGTGTCTAACAAATGAAACACTAAGGTGTATATGGAGTTAGTGTTTGGGGCCCAATAAAGGCCATAAGAGGGACAAGTTTGTGTTAAGGCCCATAACATATGAAAGTAGGAATATATTCACCGTATCGGGGGACTTTTCCCTACGGTTTGAGTCGCCTAAACAAACAAATTTATAAAGACTCACCATAAGACTAAATACAAAGACTTAAACTGACCTTTGGGACTTAAATTCCTTATCAGGTAGTCGAGAAATCGCGAGAGACGTGTTAGAGTCTTGGAGTTGATTTTGCGGGTCGCGACAGTTCAGGTAAGTACACTTGCCCCAAAGCCAGTGTACGAAAGTAATCCAGTAAGAACATTGCATGTAATTCATTTTCGATCATTAATATTTGTTGATTGCCGTTGTTGATGTTCCTATCTTGTTGTTTCCTTGGTATGTGTATTCTCGGCGTGAGTGGGTCGATGTGATACTTGAGGCCTGTGTCCCTCTTGTGTCAAGCTGTGCTAGTGCCGTAACATTGCCCGGGAAGAGCCAGCGTCCTCTTTCCGTACGCTCGGAGGCTCTGTGTCCCTCTCGATGCTTTGCGCGAGTGTTGCGACATTGCCCGAAAGAGCCGCGTCCTCTTTCCGTATGCTTTGTGATGTTTCAAGCTCTTTAAACTCCACAACAACAACAACAACAACAACAACTACCATACTAAAACACCAGAACCAACACTATAACAGTGGGTATACACTTCATATTCAAAACATCATTAAAACCCATAAAATTAGTACCAATACATACATAAGTAGTAGAGGAGATTAGTGATCTAACCTTTATTTGTGGATCCACTAAGTTTTCCTCCTCCAAAACCACTACCAAATTCACTTAAACCCTCACAAGTTTTCTCTCATTTTCATCCAAACATGATGAAAGATAGAAAAAGTGGTCAAAAGAGTGGAAAATGTGTCTTTTATAGGAAAAAGTTCATCAAGACTCACACACACATCACAAGGCCTATTTGAAGGATTGAGATGAAGTCAAAATTCCTCCAAATAATGCCAAAATTAACCTACCAAAAGTCCATTGACTCTATCTTTTTGTCACCAATAATTGATCCATGGGTAATACCCGGCTCCACACCTCGACCCTGTGCCGTTTACGCACAATGACGGTACCAACCGCCTTGAGGTCATCTTATATGAATTATTTAATAAATTTTATCATTTATTGTGTATCTAGTCCCCCGGACTAATGTACCCATCGTTTGCCCGTTCGATTCCCACATCAGCATGCATTTCTAGGCGAATTCTCACACACTATCTCACCCGCCTAATTGATATAAACCACACTTGCGATGTAATAAGTCATAGCCTAGTCATTATCATCACAACTAGTCAAACAATCTATCAAAAATACAATTTCTCGCCCGACTGGCATAACTTCGTCGGTTCATGGTGTCTACGTGGACCTGAGCTGATGTCCACATCTAAAAATACGCGAATAATGATCTTACTAAAATTTGGTCGTTACAACTAGGGGATTTGATATGAGGATACAAAGCAACTGTAATAGCCATAGTTCCCCATAAAACTGGGTCCGCCCGGCCTAGACTTACGTGGACCCCGAGCTTTTACTCGCGAAGCCTACGCATTTTAGTTTGCCTCAAATCCTCATATATATTATTATTTTATCATTTAAAGTATGAGTTATAGGATTATAAAATTATCAAAAAAATTCGCAACAGAAATCACTATAATTAACTAATAACTCTATAAGTGGAAAGCTAGGAAAATATATATTTAACCTATCTTATGGAAACCATGGGAAATTGATAGAACATGTATATTTGGTAAAAGATAAACAGTATATGTAACAACCCCAAAATTTTTAATTGACTTGTGATTTCACTTGTCAAAATTGTGACCCGGCTACGTGAATACTGGACAGTATTTCGAACTTCGGGAGTCGACACCGAAGTGATTTTATGATTCTTTGATTGTATGTATTAGTATTTTAGTATTTTACTGGTTTCGAGCGGTTGGGCGATATTTAATTGAGTGAGGTTTCGATTAGTTAAACGGGGAGAAAAACGAGTAAAAAGTACAAATAAATAGAATGGTTACACATTTTAATGTGTAATAAAGATAAATAAATAGAATGGTTACACACTTTAATGTGTAATAAAGAGAAATAAAATAGTAAATTAGTGGGCGCCAAGTGACACGCGGGGTCGTGGTCGACACGCGTGGGTGGTAGTGTAGTGTGCACGCCCGAGTATGCTCTGTCGACGCGCACGACGAAATAATAGGCGCGAAAGTATAGGCGAATATATATATATTTATATATATATATGTATATATGTAATTTAATATATATATATATAAATAGATATTAAAATCAGAAAATAAATAATTAAATGAGAAATGACCAAAAAGGGTGTGTGGTTGTGAATAATGAGAGTAATAATACAGGGGCAAAATGGTCATTTCACCCCAAAATTTTTGATAACCGATACTTATTTCCTCCTAATTAAAGAGATTGAAAGAAGAAGAGAGATCGATCGAAGGGAGAAAGAAGAGAGAAGGAGAAGGGAGATCGAGGAGAGCGAGGCGTGAGTGAGGTAAGTTTGTGGTTTATGTTGTGGTTGTTGTTGTTGTTGTTGTTGTTGTTGTTGTTGTTGTTGTTGTACGGTGGTGATGGTGGTGATGGTGATTCGGTGGTGATGGTGGAGAGAAACACGGGAGCTCGACGAATCGCGAGAGCAATTCGTCCGAGGAGGGAGACGATGCCTATGTCGTCTCCACTCCCTCCCAATTCCAATCTTTCTCTTCGATGAAAAAAAAAAAAAAAAAACGAGAAAAACAGAGGCGCACGCCTCTGTTGTAAATTGAAGAAGATGAAGGGCCTGGTTCGCCGCCTGAACCGGCCGGCTCGCCGAACCGCCCTTAAAAAGAAATAAAAAAAAATGGAAAAGAAAATCCGAAAAATAGGGAAAATTATGGAAAAATTCAGAAAAATCCAGAAAAATATGAGAAATTAGAAAAAATGGTTCACAACTGAGTTTTGGGATTTTTCTCGGAAATGTTGGCAAGATATAGTCGGGGTTTTAGCCTAGAAAAACGTAAAAATTTATATAATGTATCAAATTGAAGCTAATTTAATGACAAATGATCTTAGGTATAATTCGGGTGGTAATTTTGATTTGTTTGACATTTATTCAAGCTGGACTAGATAATTGGAGTGCGGTATAGGAAATCGGGAAGTCGCGTTAGGATCTCTGAGTTGTCATACGGGTCACGATAGTTCGTAAGTACACTTGCCTTAAACAAGCATTTGTACGTTTGTAAGCCGCTTAGAAAATGCCATGTGATTCATTTTCATGCCATTGTGTTTGTTATTATTTACTTGTTGGCCTTCCATTCCATACTTCTTGTATGTGTGATTCCCTACGCTGCAAGTGTTTTGTCTCGAAAGTACTAGGACCCGCACTAGAGGGATAAACGCGGCACTCGCGGCCACGAGTGTGTGACCACCCTTAGTGATCGTGTGACACCGAGTACCGGGTGGATGGGTTTGAGTCCCTTTCCAAATCATAGCCGTGCCTTCGCTTGTGTCGATGCCCGGAAGACCTCGCGAGGTCTTCGCCGTTATGCTATGGACTAGACCACTTATGAGCCTCTTTTGATTCTTTGGAACACACTTAACTCTCGATTAATATCCATTAGTCTGTTTATCATGCATTTTGTCTATTTAATTTCCTGTCTTTTTATTTCCGCATGATATTTAGACTACTTTATTTGAATTATCATGAATTATCGTTGTTTTCTCATTGGCATTACATTTCATTTTATTCAGCTTGCTCACCGTCTAGTTTGTGACGGTGGGTGCAGCAGATAGGCGAGAGCAAAGAGGGCAAGGGACCCTACCTAGGGGATCTCATGTGAGGATTAGCTACTGGATTTGAAGACTATTTTATAGGTTTTTATTATGTTTTTGCTTTTATGTACACCGTTTTATATATACATGCTTTGGGATTATTAAACTTGGCAAATTTTGATAAGATTGGTATCATGTACCTTTGCATTTCGAATTGTACATGAATGCCCTGGGTTTCCACACTTATAGAATTCCTTTACTTCCATTTGATAGAGTTATTTCCCAATATTTGATTTGAATTTGACTTTTGCTTCCGCTATGTTATAATTGCAATAACTCTTTCATAAATCTTGAATTTTTGATGTTTTGAGGCCGACTAGGCTCGTCGTGTTGTCGAGAACCGACTCGAGGCTTGCACGGGTCTAGGCCGGCGTACCCAAATGCATTGGGAATTTGGGGCGTCGTCACAGCTTGGTATCGAGCATACCGAGGTTTAAATTCATAAAACACAAGCCATGTAAACCAAATGGAAGTTAGGAATGGTTGAACTTAGAGTGGAAAACCCTATAAGCCTTTTAAAAACTTAAATGGGGGAGTTCGGGATGAGTCGGATTTAAATTTGTACATATTATGATTGTTGTGTGTACTATATGGTATGCGGTAGCTATGTATTGATTCGAAGTATCGCTTTATTGGTTCAAACAGTAATGGCGGATCAAGCGGTCCGAGCGACGACAACGGACGACCGATTCTCGATTTGTCACTTTGGAGGAGTTTCGCGCTTGGGCACAGAGATTTGAAGATCTAGTGCGGTCGTTGACGACACCCGCACCGACTATCGCGATACCATCAACCCCGACCACTCCTATACCACCCGTTTCGGTTACTCAGGGAATGGAAACTCCAAGAGCTACGAATTCCACCGCCCGATTCCGTTAGCGGCAATTCCCGAGGGAATAGTTGATGCGACAGTACGCCGATCGAGGCGAGACACCTCCATTACGACGGACATAGTACAAACGACGAGACGCCGACTATGCCGATTGTTGCGCAGAGACTACTCCAGCTTACTACTCCGGTCACTACTCCGGAGAAGAGCACTAAGGCCACCGCCGAGGCGAGGCAAAGGGGAGAGAATTCAAGCGACACGATCCGCCAAGTTCTTTGGTGGTACGACGTAACAAATGCAGAGCTTTTCCCGAAGAATCACGAGAAGATTCATACTATCATCGCGACCGAGGATCACATGAGAGCGACGATTTCCTCTTCTATGCTCCAGGGGGAAGCGATGATTGGTGGACGACTATCATTACTACCCGAGGCACCCCGAGAGATTGGATCGACTTCAAGACTCAATTCAACCGTAAGTACTTTCCACCGACCGTTCTTCGTGCGAAGAGGAATGAGTTTATGGCACCGAAGCGAGCACCGATGAGTCGGTGATGGATTACATGGGTAGGTTTATTGCACTATTACCTTATGCTTTGGAGGATCTCGCAGATACCGAGACCGATCGAGTCTATTACTTCACCGAGGGTTTGCTACCTACGATTGGAGGTTCTCGTAGTCACTACACAAATGGAGACTTTGCAGATTGCGTACGAACGTAGTTTAGCGAGGAGAGTTACTTACTCACGCATCCGGATGAGGTTAGGGCGAACAGAGCGGAGACCCGATCGATAGTCACTATCGCAGGACAGAAGAGAAAAGGAGCAGATGGGAGAATCGTGAGCATCGGGCACGTAGTGTAGGATCTCGTTGCACAACAAACCACACGTTTGGTACAAGCCGTTCCACCCGTGCCAAGCTTTGCCGGGCCATTCACCGCAGCCTAATCGACTTGACCAAAGATCGCAGAGGCGATTTCGAGAACAGGGATGCCGATCGAGGAGTTAGCGAAGGAGCACGCAGAGGTCTAGTCGACCCAAACTAATGGTTCTACACAGGGACGAGGCCGTAGTCGACTCGAGAGGTCGCAGGATAACCGTACGTGTTACGATGCGCGATGTGCCTCGCCACCTTCGTAGGGAGTGCTCTCACCAATAAAAGCATCGTCGCAAAGATCTCCAAAGCACTGCAGAGAGCGTGTTCAGCCGCTGCTGAGCTGCACAGGAGGCATCCGGACATATTAATGAGGGTATGCTTTTCATTCGCGGTACTTGCATGCATATCGTATTCTATTCAAGTTATGTTGATCCCTTGATTGTTGTGCGTTTGGTAGACTGTTAGGATTGAAAAACTCAATAGATGTAGCGAGACCTTAATCCTAGTCACGGTTGTCAAGATGCGATATACTCGAATGTGCATTAGTCTCGACATTTCGATAGTGTTAGGGGCTACGAGTTGCCGCAATCACGCGAGTACTAGAGTTGTTAGAGTTCGAAGCCTTGGTTGGTGCGAACTAGGTATAAACATTACGTGCGTTGATTTGTGGATACGAGCAACGTTGTTGTTGATGCGTTGCACTTCAAAGGATTGAATGCGGAGGTAGTCGTGTGTCAAAGAACCTATGAGTGTGGTTTACGTGAGGTAACCGAGTTGATGAATTTAGAAGATGTGCCGACGACTACCAGGACCTAGATACGTGGTGAAACGATATTGCACCATCTCATTTGGCATTGTGCGCGAGGGACAAGAAGACGATGCGTCATACCAGCGGTGCAAAGAGATGGTGGATAGTTCCGATTGCCCGGACAAGAGTCGGTCGACGACTCATGCTTGAGGTATCGCGGGCGATCGGGGTTTCCATTGGTGGTCGATGTGTGTGACCAGTGTACTTCAGATAATTCACCGTTTTGATCCTGCTGTGTGTCCGGGTTGACCTAAGATGTGCGCCGGTATGCGACATTCTTTTGGTGGCCAGGGATGATTTCCGAGTTGTCGAGTTATTCAAATGTGAGATATGCCAGCGTTTAGAGGCTGGGTATCGACGACCGGAGGATTACTACGCCTTACCCATTTCTCGATGGAATTGGGTACATATTGATATGGATTTCGTTAGTGGTTGCCCCGATCTCCTCGTGGTCATGATAGCGTCTGGGTAGTTGTGAGAAATTTTATTTGAGACTTAAGATTGCCCAGAGTGGCATAGGAAATACTTGTCGAGTATCACGATGAGCTTCAAGATGATTCTGGGAGATTATGAATACCTAAAGATCTCTCTACCGAAGGGTCACGAACGGTTCTGAGTCAAGAAATGACTCACTCGAGTTTTTATCTGGTCTCGTTAAGAGTTACAAAGAGTCAATAATTTAATTTACTTATTAGGTTAATTTCGGGGACGAAATTCTAATAAGTGGGGGAGACTGTAACAACCCCAAAATTTTTAATTGACTTGTGATTTCACTTGTCAAAATTGTGACCCGGCTACGTGAATACTGGACAGTATTTCGAACTTCGGGAGTCGACACCGAAGTGATTTTATGATTCTTTGATTGTATGTATTAGTATTTTAGTATTTTACGGGTTTCGAGCCGGTTGGGCGATATTTAATTGAGTGAGGTTTCGATTAGTTAAACGGGGAGAAAAACGAGTAAAAAGTACAAATAAATAGAATGGTTACACATTTTAATGTGTAATAAAGATAAATAAATAGAATGGTTACACACTTTAATGTGTAATAAAGAGAAATAAAATAGTAAATTAGTGGGCGCCAAGTGACACGCGGGTCGTGGTCGACACGCGCGGGTGGTAGTGTAGTGTGCACGCCCGAGTATGCTCGTCGGCGCGCACGACGAAATAATAGGCGCGAAAGTATAGGCGAATATATATATTTATATATATATATATATATATGTAATTTAATATATATATATATAAATAGATATTAAAATCGAAAATAAATAATTAAATGAGAAATGACCAAAAAGGGTGTGTGGTTGTGAATAATGAGAGTAATAATACAGGGGGCAAAATGGTCATTTCACCCCAAAATTTTTGATAACCGATACTTATTTCCTCCTAATTAAAGAGATTGAAAGAAGAAGAGAGATCGATCGAAGGGAGAAAGAAGAGAGAAGGAGAAGGGAGATCGAGGAGAGCGAGGCGTGAGTGAGGTAAGTTTGTGGTTTATGTTGTGGTTGTTGTTGTTGTTGTTGTTGTTGTTGTTGTTGTTGCTGTTGTACAGGGTGATGGTGGTGATGGTGATTCGGTGGTGATGGTGGAGAGAAACACGGGAGCTCTGACGAATGCGAGAGCAATTCGTCCGAGGAGGGAGACGATGCCTATGTCGTCTCCACTCCCTCCCAATTCCAATCTTTCTCTTCGATGAAAAAAAAAAAAAAAAAAAAAAAAGAAAAACGAGGCGCACGCGCCTCTGTTGTAAATTGAAGAAGATGAAGGGCCGGTTCGGCCCTGAACCGGGCCGGTTCGGCCGAACCGCCCTTAAAAAGAAATAAAAAAAAATGGAAAAGAAAATCCAGAAAAATAGGGAAAATTATGGAAAAATTCAGAAAAATCCAGAAAAATATGAGAAATTAGAAAAAATGGTTCACAACTGAGTTTTGGGATTTTTCTCGGAAATGTTGGCAAGATATAGTCGGGGTTTTAGCCTAGAAAAACGTAAAAATTTATATAATGTATCAAATTGAAGCTAATTTAATGACAAATGATCTTAGGTATAATTCGGGTGGTAATTTTGATTTGTTTGACATTTATTCAAGCTGGACTAGATAATTGGAGTGCGGTATAGGAAATCGGGAA
This sequence comes from Stephania japonica, assembly GCA_039657345.1. Taxonomy (NCBI): domain Eukaryota; kingdom Viridiplantae; phylum Streptophyta; class Magnoliopsida; order Ranunculales; family Menispermaceae; genus Stephania; species Stephania japonica. The sequence continues at coordinate 40,861,813 of CM077560.1, read as the reverse complement.
GTCGCGTTAGGATCTCGAGTTGTCATACGGTCACGATAGTTCGTGTAAGTACACTTGCCTTAAACAAGCATTTGTACGTTTGTAAGCCAGTTAGAAAATGCCATGTGATTCATTTTCATGCCATTGTGTTTGTTATTATTTACTTGTTGGCCTTCCATTCCATACTTCTTGTATGTGTGATTCCCGGCGTAAGTGTTTTGTCTCGAAAGTACTAGGACCCGCACTGAGGGATAAAACGCGGCACTCGCGCCACGAGTGTGTGACCACCCTTAGTGATCGTGTGACACCGAGTACCGGGTGGATGGGTTTGAGTCCCTTTCCGAGTCATAGCCGTGCCTTCGCTTAGTCGATGCCCGGAAGACCTCGCGAGGTCTTCGCCGTTATGCTATGGACTAGACCACTTATGAGCCTCTTTTGATTCTTTGGAACACACTTAACTCTCGATTGATATCCATTAGTCTGTTTATCATGCATCTTGTCTATTTAATTTCCTGTCTTTTTATTTCCGCATGATATTTAGACTACTTTATTTGAATTATCATGAATTACTGTTGTTTTCTGCTGGCATTACATTTCATTTTATTTAGTTGCTCACCGTCTAGTTTGTGACGGTGGGTGCAGATAGGGCAGAGAGCAGCAAGGGCAAGGGACCTTACCTAGGGGATCTGTTGTGAGGATTAGCGGCTGGATTTGAAGACTATTTTATAGGTTTTTATTATGTTTTTGCTTTTATGTACACCGTTTTATATATACATGCTTTGGGATTATTAAACTTGGCAAATTTTGATAAGATTGGTATCATGTACCTTTGCATTTCGAATTGTACATGAATGCCCGGGGTTTCCACACTTATAGAATTCCTTTACTTCCATTTGATAGAGTTATTTCCCAATATTTGATTTGAATTTGACTTTTGCTTCCGCTGTGTTATAATTGCAATAACTCTTTCATAAATCTTGAATTTTTGATGTTTTGAGGCTGACTAGGCTCGTCAGGGTTGTCGAGAACTGACTCGAGGCTTGCACGGGTCTAGGCCGGGCGTACCCAAATGCATTGGGAATTTGGGGCCGTCACAGTATAATCATACATGATAATCCTAGTCTTTTAACTCAATACATGTCCCAATGTTTTACAAAAACATACAATACAATAATCACAATCAAAAGAAACAAGACCAACAATGAGTAAATGAAAGAAACGCTCCGAGAGTCATCAAAGGATATTACCTAGCATCAACTCCTTTCCCTTGCTCGTCTCTGCTCTATCCGCACCACCATTACAAACTAGACGGTGAGTGCGTGAAAAAGATGAAAGTGATGCCAGAAGAAACTAAACAATAATTCAATATTCACCAAATAAGCAGTCCATGTATCATGCGGTATTGAAAGACATGAAATATAGCAATTTGCATGATAAACAGACTGACAAGCATATCAATGAAGTTTGAATGTCTAATGAGTCAAAGGATGCCCATAAATGGTCAATTTCCACATAATTCCACAACCACAACAATCCACATCCACATCAATATCCACAACAATCCAGTACTCGGGGTGTAACCCACTATTAGGGGGTGGACAACACTTCTGCAGAAGTGTTCACGTTGGCCCAGCTAATATGGACTCAAGTACCTTCACAACACACTTACACCAAGTCTCTTAACCAAGGAAATATATATGGATTTCTAACAAATAGCTCAATTCAAATAAAGATAACAATAAAGGAAAATGAATTAATGTGCATTTTTTTATTGGCTTACTAATGTATGAAAACGTACTTCAAATACCGTAAAACGCTGATCCTCGCGTAACCTTCTAACTTTTCTCAATCGTATTCTCAAAGTATGACAATCATTTAACCTAAATTTGGTTCAATTAGAGTCATTTCGTGACTTTAGATAGTCCCCTAAAGTTTATCAAAAAATTTAGAAATTTATTTAAAAATCATCTATTTTTATTGTTCTAGACGTCGCCATTACGACGCCAAGGTAATTCCCACGGCGTCACTTAAAGCGTGGGTTATGTGAACCTCTCGATTTTGGATGCCGTGAACTGATGCCGTGGGAGAAAATCTCCACGGCGTCCCTTACAGCGTGGCACCCTGAACATGTTTTCAGGGTTTTCTAGAACCCCAGCTCGCGTCGTCGCGTTCCAGCCTATCCTAAGCTCTTAGGGACGTCCAAAACAACAACAAACACACCTCACTTTGCATCGAAACCCAAATAAATACCTCGATTCATAAATCACACGAAAATTCTCCAAAAATCTCCAAAAATTCCAACTTTCTTCAAATACTCAAACCATTTACAAAATACCAATTGATCATTTATTAGATCACAAATTCACCACCTAAACTTATTTCCAACATTTCCCGAAAATCTTGTCCGAAATCGTCGTGACAAAAACTAACAAAATTGACACCAAACCATAGACAATCATAAGGAGAATCGGGATCCTACCTTTTTCACGTGGTTGGTCGATCCCTGACGTCGCAACGAGCTCGAAACACCGAAACCCATGTTCCTTTCTTTTGGTCGATCGAGTGAGAAAAGAGATAGGGAAGAGAGAGAAAAGGTGATGGGGTGGATATTTATATACCCTCATCATTTACACCCACACACAAATCTTGAGGCCAATCTAGTGTCCCTTAATTACTCCATCCAACAACTCTAACTCGCATGCATGACTTCAATAGGTGACTGTAATTTCAATACTCAGTCATTTCTCGCTCACATCGCTCATTCTCGAACCCATTTCACCTCACGACTCGCACGTCGTGCGTTCTTGGATACAACATTGCTCTCATATTTTAATTAATTATTTATTATTTTTGATAATTTATTAATTACCATTTTTTGATGTTTAATTATCTGTATTATACCCTAAAATTCTCATTTTTCCTAGGCAAATCTTACACACAAATCAGTGGCGATTAATAAATTAAAATCATGCACTAGGACATACAGAGTTCACATTCTGGTAGAAATAATAGTATGAACATCACAGAAAAATAAAATATATCTCAATGTCGACTTTCAAGGATTGAGTAATATGACAAATCACGACTGATAGGTCACGGTTCTGAAACACGACATGTATCACCAATTAAATTTGAGGGTCGTTACAACGGCTCTCCTCTTGACTGATGTAGATTATACTTTTGTATTATTGTATGTTTTTGAAACATGGGTTTTATATGGGGCATGTATATCTTGATGGCACTCTCCTTTGACTTGTTTATTGATTATGATATATTTATATATATGCGGGTTTCTACACTCTAGTTGTCCTAGCAAAGTGTCTTTGAGTAGATCATTTAGTTAGAGTTTTATTGCTTTCGCGAAATTAAATTGATAACTCACTAAATTGATTAACTCAACAGTTTAAAAAGGTTGAATAAATAGTAAATAGTAAGGAAGGCTAACTAGACTCGCGTGACTCAATGAGACTAGCTCGAGGGTCCACATAAGTCTAGGCTGGGCAGGGTCCAATTTTGGATTGTAGAACTAGGGCTATCACATCGAGCAAGTATTTGCAACGCGCCAAGAGAAATTAACATGGTATCAGAGTCGACGATTTGGTAAAGGCCTCTTGGATGGATTTCGATCCAAGGTGGAATGTCTGACATTAAATAAGTGAAACTTCGTACTGAAGTATATAAGTGATTGTCTCCCTTTAGTAGTATTGAGGCCTTTTGAGTTAAAACCCCACACCACAAAGTTGAAGGTGGTTAAATTTGGGGATAATATTGGTAATGGCATGGGAGATCCACGAGCTTGCACATGCGTCTGCAGCGCGACCGAGAGAAATTAATATGGTATTAGAGTCGACGGTTCCGTAGGGACCTATCGAGAAAAAAAAACCCCTTTGATGGATTTCGATCCAAGGTGGAGTGTTGAGATATGGACTGAAATAATAATTCCACATCGAATAAGTGAAACTTCCTAATGAAGTATATAAGTAACTGTCTCCCCTTTTAATGTACCGAGGCCAGCCAATTCCTTGTACTGATAAAACTTGATTACATTAGAGGTACAAGTTTGTATTGACGGTTTCATTGAGTACATGTGGTTTGAATTGATAGTTTAATATTTTATGGTTTCATATAGTGACTTGGAGTTGTTTGTCAACATGCTAAAAAGCTTACTCTGTGGTTTGAACTGATAGTTTAACTAGTCGATTTTCTGCGCTTTGTGCAGGATTATTAAATATTTTTAAAAAAAGTTAATAAATTAATTTACATAAACATTCTATAATTTTTTTTACAATTAAAATTGCAATTCACAATAATCAATTCATATTTCTTACAAATAAAATATACAATAAAAGGTAAACAAAACACATCATCTAAATAATTAATTAATAAACAAAAAAATCAGAGACAGAGTTGTGACTAAAAAAGATTTCACGATCCTATTGGAAGGAAATACAATCTTGTTCAATGGTTTGTCTTACCTTACCAGTTGCGCCTAAAAAGCCAAGTTCGTATGCATTGCAAGAAGAATGGATGAGAGGTGATATTTATAAGGAAAAAAACTTGCACAATACTCCATTCCATGTATATAGCTATGGTTTGGAGTTTCACTAAAAAATATACAATAAAAGATAAACAACACTTCATTCCATATATATAGCCATGGTTTGGAGTTCCGCGCACTATTAATTAGTGATAGATGTATACATTATACTTCATTGCAGGAACATATCCCCAAGCAAAAATTTTGAACATTTCAAAGCAAAAACTTTTCGACGAATGGATATAATAATAATGATGTAATTTAATAATAGAAATAAATAATAAATGAAAAATTAGAAAACTAAGATAATTAGAAAGATGAGATAATAATAGAAATAAATAAATAATAATGTAATTTAATTGTAGGTTTTGAAATTTCTCTTTCCTCCGACTTATATATATACTAGTCGTTTTCCTGCGCTCTGCGCAGGAGTTATTTAATCTTTTATGAGGAAGTTAATAAATTAATTTACATCAATAAATTGTATTGTTTTATAATTAAAATTACAATTCACAATAATCAACTCATATCATATGTACAACACATTATATTATATTTTTATTATTATTTCTAAGAAAAAAGTATAAAAATTTATTTATTAGATTAAAAAAGCATTAATTAAAAAAAAATTTGATAACCTTGGGGTATCGGACCCCGCCTAACTAATCCCTATGGAGTCCTAGACACCCCACCAGGTAGTTGAGCCATTGTCCCGAACAAACTTGTCAATTTGAGGAATCGAACCCGAGAGCCGTGCGCTTAACTCACACACCCCGATATCACCCTTACCGACTTGGCAACCCGTCCGGGCTTAATGTATTAATTAATATTAAGAGGTGCATAGCATGTATCCATACATGAATTCTAAGAGGTCTAATGTTAAGTTGGTTGTACTTTTTTAAGTTCAATGTATTCATTAATTATGAAAATAAACATAATTAATGGAAACCACTTCACTAATTTAATTCATTTAATCTAATATCATGAGTCATTTTGTTTTCCTAAAACATAGAAAACATAAGGAATGAATATAAGCCTTTCGATTTCTTAAAAATATTAAAAACTTTGGGGAACTGACAATTTTGAAAAACGAAATTCAAAAAATTGAAAAATGGAATGAATATAGGATCTTTAATACTATGCCCAAGGTTTAGCCAAATATTTTTAAATTTTTCTACTTTCAGAGCTCGAAATTAACCAAGACATGATGGAGAATCTATGTCATCCTCACAATGTAACAAACTAAAATATTTGACAAAAAAATAACTAAAAATAAATATATTATTTCATAAATTAAGAATTATTAATTAAGAATGAATATATAAAATTTTTTGATAAGAGAATGAATATATAGAATTATGCATGTATACTCTGTACATATATATATACATACACACTATGTACTAATAATTTTCAAGTATGAGTGTATATTTGTTGTTGAAGGGCAAAGATGTGGGCAAGAAATCATAGACTTGGTCGCGAATGTAAGCCAAAGCTTCATTGTATAAGCTAACCACGACATCAAACGCTTGTGATGAGGTATGCGAAGGAGGAGCTTGGAGACATTGTTGGCGCCAAACACTTGTGCACTGCCCCAAAGTGTGTTGCGCCTTGCTCGGAGTTGAAGTAGGATAGCAAAGATGTATCCCTTCACGCACTTGCTCCTCAAGAACTTGCAAGCATCGCACGGATCGTCGCTGCGTCACAGTGGTGCTAGCATTAGTACTACTACTAATCAAGTTTCTTCTCGATCATCATTAAACATGCATGCAATATATAGAATTATATAGCCAATGTTGCAAGTTATTATATAGGGAAGGATAGAAAAAAGATATAGTAATTGTAAACCAAAAAATTAAGAAATTGGCAATGAAGGTGAAGGAGTGGATGATGAACATAGCAGCGTCAACCTCGGCCATCTCTACCAAAAAATGTAGAGAAGTCTCAAGTGCCAATTAGGGTTGAACTTTCTCTAGTGTATACACATAATTTATAGCATACATGTATTCATTGTCAAGACTCCACTTCTTGCTATCAATTACTTCTTCACTAGTAAGTAGGTATTCTTAATTATTAATTATGTGTAGGATACATGCACATAGACCATTGGTGAATAGGTAATATTTGAGTACCAAAAAATAAAAACAAACGAAAAAACCCAAAAAATTAGAAATTTTGTAAAAATGAGAAAAATGGAATGCTCTAAGGAAAAGGCTTGTTAAACTTTCTCTCAGCTCCAACTTTTATATATATATATGGAAATTCTACAATGGAGACCAAATATATACTCATGCCATAGGAACCCCTCAAAATGTATTGTACATTAAATGCACAATACATTTATGTCGCATTAATTAATGTGTTGGATTTAAATCTAATGGTTCTAAATAGTGTACCCATGACATGGACATATATTTGGTTATATATATAGGGTACTTCTACCATGGGAACCAAATATATACCCATGTCATGGGTATACTATTTAGAATCATTGGATTTAAATCCAACACATTAATCGATGCGTCATAAATGCAGAAAACATTTAATGCACAATACATTTTGAGGAGTTCCCATAATATGGGTATATATTTGGTCTCTATTGTAGAATTTCCCATATATATATAGATATGGTGCTCTAAAGTTGTTTGATAAAATGCTTATGAGAATATTTGTAAATGTTACCAAATTTTCGTTATTTTCATGAAATAATGTTCTCTCTCTTGTCGATGAGCAGTCACACAGTGAAGATACAAAGCTTAAAATCAATCCTGTTATTACCGACATATTTTACTCTTCAACATATCTTTGTTATGATGGTTAATTCTTTTTTTCATTAGCAAAGTTCAAATTCGGTTTAGGTTACAACTGTAACTACAGGATATCCTGCTCTAGTAACATGAAAATATGATTGGGAATATGTTCCAAATCTTAAAATCAACATCACACTGAAAAGCTTCATTGGCTATGTGATCTGCACAGACATTATTCTCTCTAAATGTGTGGCTAAAAACTACACTCCATGTCCGTCTCCCTTAGAATATTATGAATCAATGGATCTCGAAATTGGCTTTGTGTTGAGTCTAAAATAAAATCCATTGCTTCCTGCGAGTCTAGCTCCACAACGAGTTTCCTACATTTTTTTCTCACGCTAGTTGCAAGACATATTTAACTCCCATAATACCGCACAAAAAGGTGAACAACAACCCAACTTTGCTTAAAATGTTGCTCGAAACTCACTTTTCATCCCCATATCACTCCTACCGATGTGACTTCCCCATCCTCCCCTCGTACCACCTCATCACAATTTATTTTCACCCACTCATCCTCTGGTGCTACCTAATGGCAATGTTTTCTTTTTGCTAGAGCCTAGCTCGAGGTCGACCATAAACCTTCGAACGAAGGATTTCATCGGTTTGTAAATAATGGATCGCGTGACCTCATATCCTCTATCAGATCGATTCTCAAACATAGTATTATTTCTCCATGATCACAACTTCCAACAGGAGACACCAAACATTACCTTCTTGCGATGGTCTTTCTGACTGAGGTTCAACACTAGCCAATCCACTAATGTTGATGTATAGAAGAGTGGAGATGATATTATCAATCCTTAAAACATATAAGTTAGATTTGTCATCTTCACGACATCGATCACAAATCTCATTCTCTTTTACGTTCCTCTTAAACACAAGACATTCGTAGGCAGTCGATTGTGTAAAGCAAGCCATAGGAAGGCACAAATTCGTTGAGGGCCACTCCACTTCTTGATGAAATCCCAATGTCTTGGTGTTAATTGGTAGTGTGTCTCCGTGACTAAGGCATATGCTTTTACCACTATAAAAACACTCTTCTTATCATACATCCAACTTATCCAGTCCGGTCTCGTCTCCTTCGCTGATTAGGAACTGGGATAGCTCTGATCTTTTCACATACCTCCAATAGCAAATACCAATGTAATTTGGCAAAGTCTCAAGTCCCCAAACTTGTAACGAAATTGGATACATGCTCCGTCCAATCGGATTCCTTAAGGTTATTTATGGCGTAATGCGAGAGTTCTACTAAATTCTCCACCCACTTATCCTACTACGAGGGTTAATTCATTAATCTCTTACCAAATGATGTTACCATTTAACAAACTATATACATTATTATGTTTTTGAGGTTTGGACGGGTGTTTGAAACTTGAAGGTTATATTTGATTTTATGGATTTACAAAAATATTTGACTTGGACAAAGGACACGAATTGTCATTTGTTATTTTCTTTTCTTCTATGGTTTCTATTTTGATTGTTAGGGTTACTTTTTATATGGTCGATGGTTTAATTGTTAGTTGGGGTTACTTCGTTTGTACTCGCTTTGGTGGTACCGATCTATATTTTGTGTTTTATTCTCTAAGCATATATTAATTCAATACTTGGGACAACAATATTTGACATGATGCTAGAGCCACCTGATAAGAAGATAATAATTGTTCCAAAGTAGTTAGTGTTTTCAGCCTCATATCTGTATAATCGTTGATGTTAAAGTTGGCATGTTACAAAGATGAGAGTTTTTCTTGAAGTGATTTGTGTTTTCAGCCTCCTATAGTCTGCGTCACTTGTAATTACTTAAGCCATAATAATAAGGAGCGGCTAAAAGGACTCTAATTTTTACTAACAGGACCCCAATTTTCTAAAATTACCCAACTATCCCTCCATATTAAAGAATTTTTACTCACCCATACCCCAATCACCTTTCTTTCTAAAATCGCACTCATCAACAACCCAAATCCAACAAAATCTGAGAAAAACTACATGGATTTGACGTCTTTGTTGCATCTTCTTTAGTGCATATATCAAGGTTTTTTTTGAGTTTTTAGTCGTTTTGTTTGTGAATTTGTTTTTGGGTTTAAGGCTTCGATTTGAAGCTTGAATTTTACATTTTGGGACAAAGTTTCGATGGAATCAAAAATATTATGTGATTTCGAGCAAAACCCACTATTTTTTTTATCATTTTCATGTATTTTTAGCTGGTTTAAATTTTTTTTGTCATTTTGGCGCCCGCAGGATTTCGAACTTATAGGGTTGAAACCTCTGAAGAGGTATTGGACACACAAGGCTGACACATCTGAAGAGGTTTCAGACACACAAAGTCGGCACCTCTAAAGAAGTTTCGGCTGAATCCCTCTGTCACACAACTGAAACCGAGTTATCTTCGCATTATCAGTTGGAGTCTGCTGAAACCTCTAAAGAAGTATCGACCATGTGTTTCCAAAACCTCTTCAGAAGTATCGACTCGATTCATCAAAACCCGGAGTGACACTTCTTCAAAAGTGGTGTATGAGTAATAGGGGTGAGCAAGGGTATTTTTACAATTTTAAGAATAAAAGTGGGGTAAACTAAGTAAAAAGTGAGGTAAACTAAGTAAAAATTCAAAACTGGGGTCCGTTTAGCCGCTGCTTTAGGATAGTAGCTACTAGCTGTTAGAACTTGAAAAATGTATCAAGTGAGTTTGAATAGAAAACCTCTTTAGTCCCACATTGCTCACTTCAAAGAGTACAAACTCTTTATATACAAACATCTACTCTAAAGATTTGCTTTAGAGAAACCCAATGGATAGAGTCCAAATTGGTACCCATTGGGTAATAGGTGTAAATATATATATATTTATATAATAAATATGTATATATATAATTATATTTAAAATCAAAGATAGGGCCTTGGGCTTTGGGCTTAAATTTGTTAGCCTTGTAAAATCAAATAAATTTTTATTTTATTTTTTATTTTCGAAATTAATTATTAGTAGTTAATTTAGTTATTTTGTGAATAGGTGTGACTGTTGAGAACAAGTGCAACTGTTGAGAATAGGTGTGACTGTTGAATATATTGTTTTGAACAGACACATTGGTTTGAACCAGTGCCTCAAGTTCTATTTAAGTAGAACTAAAACACTGGAAATACATATATTTTCGAATTTCATTTTTGAGAGAGAAGAAAAATCACAGTTTGGCAGACTTTTGAACTTGGTGATTTTTGGTTCGAAAGAGCATCCGGTTGTATCTTGGGGGCAGATCTTTGAAGAAAAATTCAATCACCGAAATTTAAGGAAATTTCTGTCTTAGGACATTGCTTCTGTGCAAGCCTCCGGTTATAAATTTATTTTGTTGATTGATTCTGTTATTAATTATTTGTAAAACTTGTTCATTCATATATATTAGTATCATTATTTATTGTTCCGGACAACAATCTAAGACAGAAATTTTTCAGAAATTTCTGAAATTTTGTGTTCTATTGTGCATTTCAGAAATTCTGAAAGTGGTGGGACAATCGAGTTTGAACAACTCTACAAAGTCAGAAGACAAGTCTGAGAAGTCCAAAGGAGTGGATTTCAAGAGGCATGAAGAAAAGCCAGAAAAATTCACAGGAGTGGATTTTAAAAGGTGGCAACAAAAATTGTTGTTCTACTTGACAACCCTCAATCTTGCACATATTGTAAGAGAGGATGAACCTAAGACAGATGAGGATCCTCTATCAAAGGAGACTATTATGTCCATTGAGAACTGGAGAAATTCTGACTTTCTTTGTCGCAATTACATCCTTAATTGTTTGGATGATAATTTATATGACATATATTCGTCATATGACACAGCAAAGGAAGTATGGAATAATCTTGAGAAGAAATATAAAATTGAAGATGCCGGTGCGAAGAAATTCATAATTGGTACATTTCTGAAGTATCTCATGGTGGACTCCAAAACTGTCATTAAGCAAGTAGAGGAAATCCAAGTCCTGATTCATGAATTGCATGCAGAAGGATGTTCTATCAATGAACACTTTCAAGTTGGTGCAATTATTGAGAAGTTACCTCCTTCGTGGAAAGATTTCAAGATCTATTTAAAGCACGAAATGAGGGAGATGACTATAGAGGACTTGATTCTGAGGCTTAGAGTTGAAGAAGATCATCGCAAGGGAGATAAAGTTGAAGTACCTACCTTTGCTGCAAAAGCAAATGTGGTTGAAGGAGAGGCTTCAAAATCCAGATTTCAGAAGAACAAATCAAAGAAGTTTTCTATGAAACACTCCAACAATTTTGCACCTAAAGGCAAGCCCTTTAAGAAAGTTAAAGGTAATTGTTGGGTGTGTGGGAAACCTAGCCATAAGGCTCAAGAATGTCGTCACCGGAAGATCAACTCCGTCAAATTCTTCTCAAAAGAATCGTGCCAATGTCACAACTACCAAGAAGATTTGGTTCTCATTATTTCAAGTCAATATGATTGACAATGTTAAAGGTTGGTGGATTGACACATGAGCAACTAGGCATATTTGTGGCGACAAGGCGTTGTTTTCAACCTTTGAAGATGTTACTAATGATGAAAAACTCTACATGGGGAATTCATCTACTTCAACTGTCAAAGGAAAAGGGAAAGTGTTGCTGAAATTTACTTCTGGAAAAACTCTTACTTTGATTGATGTACTTTATGTTCCTGAAATACGAAAGAACCTAGTCTCTAGTACTCTTCTTACTAAAAGGGGATTCAAACTAGTGTTCAAATCTGATAAGTTTGTGCTATGTAAGGCTACAAACTATATAGGACGAGGGTACTTAGTAGATGGTATGTTCAAACTGAATGTAATGGTTACTAATGCTATGAAAAAAGTGAATGCTTCTATTTATATCGTGGATTCTTATGATATTTGTCATGCTAGATTAGGTCATGTAAACAGTAGGTCTATCAGTAGAATGATTAATCTCAATTTATTACCTAAATTTAATTTTGATGTGAAGCACAAATGCCAAACTTGCACTGAATCTAAGTTTGCTAGGAAATCTTTTAAAACTGTCCTAGGAAGGTCAAATGAATTGTTAGGATTAATACATAGTGACCTTTGTGACTATAAATCAACCCCTACAAGAGGAGGGAAAAATTACTACATTACTTTTATAGATGATTGTAGTAAATATTGCTATGTCTATTTGATTAAAACTAAAGATGAAGCTTTTGATATGTTTAAGACATATAAAGCTGAAGTTGAAAATCAATTAGATAAAAGGATCAAAGCAATAAGAACGGATAGAGGTGGAGAATATGAATCCTCTGAATTTGCTGAATTTTGCGGTAGTCATGGAATTATACATCAAACTACGGCACCATACACACCTCAATAGAATGGTGTCGCAGAGAGGAAAAACAGAACTTTTAAAGACATGATAAATTCTATGCTAAATAGTTTTGGACTTCCACACAACATGTGGGGTGAAGCACTACTTACAACAAATTATATCCTAAATAGAATTCCAATTAAGAAGACAAATAAGTCTCCTTATGAATTGTGGAAAGGAAGAATTCCTACTTTTAAAATTTTAAAAGTGTGGGGTTGTTTAATAAAGGTACAAGTTCCTATCACCAAGAGAACAAAATTGGGGCCTAAAACTATAGATTGTGTATTTATTGGGTTTGCTAACAATAATGCTGCATATAGATTTTTGGTAATAAATTCTGAGATTAATGATATCCATGTTAATACAATTATAGAATCTGCGGATGTGCAATTCTTTGAAGGAATTTTTCCTTATAAAGAACAGAAATCAAGTTCTTCAAACAAGAGAGTTCGAGATGAACCATCCACTTCTAATGTTCCAACATTAGATGAAGAACCAAGAAGGGGGAAAAGATCTAGAGTTCAAAAGAGTTTTGGGCAGATTTTTATAAGTTTCTTGACCGAAACCAACCACAAACATATAAAGAAGCTATGACTTCTACTGAGGCTATTTTATGGAAAGAAGCCATAAATAGTGAAATAGAATCCATTTTAATTAACCACACATGGGAATTGGTTGATTTACTTCCCTGGATTAAACCGATAGGTTATAAATGGATTTTTAAACGAAAATTAAAAGCCGATGGATCAATTGATAAATATAAAGCTCGTTTAGTAGCTAAAGGTTTTCGACAAAAAGAAGGGTTGGATTATTTTGATACATATTCTCCAGTTTCAAGAATTACATCTATTAGGATGTTAATTTCAATTGCTGCAATTTATAATATGAAAATACATCAAATGGATGTAAAAACAACATTTTTAAATGGAGAATTAGATGTAGATATATATATATATATGGAACAACCCGAAGGATTTGTGGTCCAAGGTCAAGAAAATAAAGTCTGCAAATTGGTTAGGTCGTTATATGGACTTAAACAAGCACCAAAACAATGGCATGAAAAATTTGATCATACTATGATTGCAAATGGATTTAAAATTAATGAATGTGACAAATGTGTCTACATCAAAGAATTGAAAAGTTCTTGTGTCATAGTATGTCTCTATGTTGATGATATGTTGATAATTGAGACTAATAAGGATATAATCATTTCAACTAAGAAGATGTTGAATTCTAATTTTGACATGAAAGACTTAGGTCTAGCAGATGTCATTTTGGGTATTCAAATCAAACGAAATGATAATGGATATATCCTTACTCAATCACATTATGTAGAAAAAATATTGAAGAGGTTTAATCAATTTAATTGTAAACCTGTTCCTACTCCATTTGAGCCAAATTGCAAACTTAAGAAAAATACTGATAGTGCAATTTCTCAATTAGAGTACTCCCAAATAATTGGAAGTTTGATAGATTTGATGAACTCTACAAGACCAGACATTGCTTATGCAGTGAACAGACTTAGTAGATATACAAGCAATCCAAATAATGATCATTGGGAAACATTGATACGAATACTAAGGTATTTAAAACATACTTTAGAATATGGATTGCATTATACAAAATATCCATCGGTACTTGAAGGGTATAGTGATGCCAATTGGATTTCTGACAATACTGAAACAAAGTCTACCAGTGGATATATTTTTACTTTGGGAGGAGCTGCGATTTCCTGGAAATCAACTAAGCAAACGTGTATAGCACGTTCGACAATGGAATCGAATTTGTAGCCTTAGATAAAGTCATTTGAGGAAGCGAATGGCTAAGAAACTTTCTAGAAGATATCCCATTCTCGCCAAAACCAAGCAAAGCATATGTATACATTGTGATTTTATGGCAAAAATAATCTAATGCTAAGAATAATGTATACAATGGTAAGTCAAGACATATAAAGGCGCCGACATAATACTATAAGACAATTACTTTCAAGTGGAGTAATTAGTATAGATTATGTAAAGTCAAAGGAGAATATTGTAGATCCTATGACAAATGGCTTACCAAGAAATCAAGTGTATTGTTATCGAGGGAAATGGGTTTAAAGCCTATAAATGAGTTAAGTCTGGTGGAAACCTAACCTAGGTGATTGGAGATCCCATGTACTAGGTTCAATAGGCAAACTGGTTAGATGAAACTCGCGAGAAGAACACATTCGTTCATTCCTAAGATAAAAACTGTGTTCAGAAGAAGTTCAAGGATATGTTAAACATTTAATGACAAATAAAATTCACTACAAGAAAATGCACTTTTTGTGGCAGCACTAAAACTGCCATAAAAAGCCTTTTGCTGCCATTAAAGACCTTTTGTGGCAGCTATGTGACAGGATGGATGGTGCCACTAATACGCCCGTCGCAAATACATTTGTGACACCAGTAGCTGCCACTAAAAGTATTTGTGATGACAGAAAATATTTTTAGAGGCAGCCTTCCACACTCGCCATAAAAAATTTTAGTGGCGATTCTACCGCCAAAAAAGATATTGTTCTTTTATGGCATATTAGACGCCGCCAAAAAAAATATATATATTTGTGACAATAATTAACGCCACAAAAAGTATATATTTGTGGCAACAAATTAGCTGCCACAAATAATAGATATATATCGTGCGTATTTAGCCGCCACAAATAAAAAAGCTCATACAAAAAAAAAAAACACTCGTGAAATTAAATAAATATTGAAATCAAAACATTTTATGATTTGCAAAAAGTAAGACTAAGAATTCTATAACAAAATATTCATTAAGAACCTTAAAAGATTACAAGAGATTTATTATACATAAATATCATTTTTTATGAATTACAATGAAATTCCACTTCTCAATCCTCTTACCATCAGAGCAATCCTCTTATAGCACCAGTAACCATGGACAACCAAAAGTCTCTCCAAAAATCGAAACTGTAAAATGGAAAAATCACTTGTCATTACAGCATGCAATAAACTGAAAATATTTTAGTTTAACCAGAGCATGCATCAAGAATGAATTAAATGTCAGAGCATGCATCAAGAATGAATTAAATGCCTCAAAGAGAACATTCTAGATGCATAGTTAGTTCTTCAAAGTTTCCTGAATTAATGGCAAGCAGTTGAAGAAATAACATTGCAGAAACTCTTACTTTAGAGATTGATAAGCTAAATAATTCAATGTGCCTAAATGAAGTCTTAAGTTTGTACAGGCCATGGTAATTCCTAAATGCATTTTATAAAACACAATTTTATACAGAGGTCACTGCATAGTGGAGAAGAATAAACTGAGAATGATAAAAAAAAGAACATGGTCAAATAACAAAAGCTTCTCGTTGGATGTCAATAGAGATGTCAACTATTGTATCTTGAACCTAGTAATTTGACAAGGAGGCAAAGGAGTTGGTTTCTCATGACTCATAGGTATTAAATACTCAACTTTAGTGCAGCTTCATAGGGTTCCAAGGCATATTTCTAAGCCGGCAATAAAAAATAGTTTGGAGATGATACCAGTGCTCCTTGAATGTAATAGTGGTGGAAGGACTGTAACTTTCTCATTGTGCCCAACACAAGATGTATACATGACAAATGTCCAAACTTTCAGTAAAGTGTGGTTTGTCATCAGTAAGCATAAATTACAATTTGAACAAGGATTGTAGGGCTCGACATACCTAATCAGAATCAACAAGTCATGAGTGTCAGATTCACCATTCAGATGTTCTTCAAGTCAGTGACAAACGCGAGAGCATCTTTGAATTTGGTGCGAGATAACCCTACATTAAGAAAGGAAAATGTTAGTGCATGCAAGTCATATTTCCTCTCTTTCTGCACCATTGGAAAGGTAAAAGGACTTGTCAAAGTTCATTAAGGCAGAAGCCGAGTAATCTAATGAGATTCTTATGTTGGAGCTTGTGAAGTAACATAACTTCATTTTTGAATTCTTCAGAACCCCGTACTGTAGCCTTTGAAAGCCTCTTCACCGCTATTTCCTGCCCATTCGAAGGCCTCCCCTGCAAAGAAAAGATCTGCTTCATTAGATACACTAGTTTTTGCGTTGGTAACTAATTAATCTTTCTACAAATCAATTAAAAATTGAATGATTGGTGGATTTGTGGTGAATGATTAGCTTCTTAATTTTCACCTTGTACACAACTCCAAATCCATCTCTCCCAAGTTTATTAACATCCGCAAAATCATTAGTCGCCTTTCTGATTGTATCCAACGCAAATTGTAGGGATTCTTCGGGTGCAATGCTATCTCCTTCATTTAAAATAAGTTTAATAAATCATCAACCCAGTTTTATATATATATATATATATATATAGATGTTGATATTAACTCATGTGTAATTGGTGTGTGTAACTTACCATTTATTCCTGCTGCAGGTATGCTCTTCCCTCTTTTTATCCTTCTCCATCTTAAATAGGCAAAGAAGGCTAATAGCAGTATTGGGCTTCCTACAACTGTTGGAACAACAAGTTCCACGATATTCACACTTGACGAATTGTCTCACAAAGGTGCATATATATGATCAAAGAAATCTTAAGTTTCTTCGATTACTATTATGGAGTTTCGATTCGCAACATCACAATTGATTGAAAGATCAAATTAATTGAAATACCACTTGGATCTGGTAGTGAAGGCCCTAGTGCTTGAGGAGGAGGAATAGGTGAGAGCAATGAGAGATCGAAGAACTGTTGCTTCTCATATCGCACTAAACAACTCACGCACACAGCCCGACAACCTTTAACTTTGATCCACCTAACAATTGATCCACCTTAATTACTGTTAAGAACTTTAACTTTGAGGATAACCTTAGGCAACACATTATTGTGCTCAAAGGGGAGCACTTTGTAGGATCAATTTGCCTTCAATAACGATGAGAAGAGTTGCACTAAATGTCAAAAAGATCAAACCTTTAGTAAAAACAAAAATGGCCCAAATTAAATTAACTCATAGCTCCAAGCTTTCATGAGAAAAAACAATTTTCTCAAGAAAATTTTCTTGATAAAATTTTAACAAAGAAAAAAATTCTCCTATAGTCGTTTGATCACACACTAAGAAATTTGCATTGGTGAAAAAGTTAGAAGTTTAAAAGCCTTCGGCCCTTCACAGTTAGCTACTACTTTGAACAACCAGACTCTTCAATAACCGAATTAAAATACTATGGAGCATCGATCAAAACCACAACAAAAACAATAGCAAAAAATATAGGAGTGTTATTCTAATAGCTCCATTGGCATCAACAGTTGCATGCTATAATGGTGATATTATAATTATGGGGAATGCTACGGTGACTCACTATCTACACTCTTACGAACAAGCACCTTGATTTTTTATTTTTTATTTTACTTTTTTAACTATTTTGTAGTCATAGTGAGTGTTCGTAGTGAAAAAAGATTGTGCTCATTTATTAAACATGCATCACTACATGGATCACTCAAACAATACAAAGCACTAAGGCATACGAATAATTAAGCAATTAAGCATCTATGCCCATGCGTATGATTAAATACCAATGAACAACCATTATATAATTGACCAAGGCCCAAAAATAAGAATTTAACTTACAACTTTAGGCAAGTGAGAATCCTTCAGAATGACAAAACAACTATGAACACAAAGATTTCTCCCACATACCAAGACGCCTGTCCAACCAACACTTCTTGAATCATGCTTTGCTAATTGAGGAAATCCCTACATAATAACCATAGGGGTCAACAAATATAAAAAATGAAATAACCATGTGTTCTTTAGAACTAAGTTAATAAATGAATCATAATTTTACATTAATAACTAGCATACGGTTTACGCCTGAGCTTAGCGTTTTTAAATTGTCCTTGAAACATTTATATTGTCTCGTAATAAAGATAACTTTATTCTAATCCTAGCATACCAAAACCTTAACAGATGGATGAAAATAAAACTGTCACTTATTTGTTAACTAGCATACAGTCTCCCAAAGCAATCATTTAAAAACAGAAACAACAACAAAGTGATTATAAACACAATTGGTCTCCCATAGCATCGATCCAAGAATTCGCTTGGATGCCTATAGTTTAAAAAAAAAAAAAAAAAAAAAAAAAACACTTAGCTAAGGATTTTCTTTCCCCAACTGCATTTTAGTTAGCTACACAAATTCTCCTTCCTCGTAGACACTCCAACTGTTTCTATATTATTTCTATCAATGCACCTCTAGGTTTCCTCCTTCCTCTAATATTGCTTTTACCGTTAAGAATAACAATCTTCTAATAATATGTTTTTGTGCAAATAATTTGGTGAACACTTATTTATTCAATGAGCTTTGTGCACAGATATCTCAATGTCCATCTGACAAATTTTAGTCAGGTGGTGTAGCCAATGAGTATGTAAACTATATGTTAGAAAATCATTGTTGTAAAGCTAATAACTCATGTACCAAAAAAAAAAAGCTAATAGGTCAGTTGTCCTAATTAGCACATCCAAATCATCACAACGGAAGGCTTGTACTGAGAAATAATCTCAAGCAATCAACTTCGTAGAACCACATAAATTAGGAACCCAGTCGACCACTTCCCATATAGAGAGCATCTCTGGCAACTAGAAAACCTATTAAACCATGTTTTCAACTTGTAAAGTATTAATTGGTTATTACTCGTCAACCTCAGAACTAGATGGTGTAATCTCCTGATCTAATTATGTTTTTTCATCATGTTTCTCCACGAATTTGCGGCAAATGGAGAAGCAGAAATTACCCTGACAAATATCACTTGATAATTAATAGGAATACATTTAAAAGGCATTTTCAAGCAAGCAATAGGCATGTTTTGATTAGGGGTCGGGGCCTAAGGCCAACGTAAGAAATAAAACAGGAAATTCCAGATATCAACATGCTTAAGTCCTGTACCATGTATTGCGAATGCAATACTGAACCATAATTTCAATTCAAATACAACCAAATAAGATCAAAATAAAAAAAATCAAATCAATCGAACATGTCAAGGCTAAACTATATAAATAATTTGAACCTTACAAACTCAAGTTTGACAAGCCAAATCACATTTCAATATACAAATCCATGAGATGATTTAACCCCAATCAATATTCGAACTCCTAGTTTTGAAATATACTTGTTCCCAAATTTATCTCTCGCCTCAGCTCCTTCATTGGAAAATACTTCACCAACCGTATCCTAATTTAATCCTTAAACTAAGAATATCTCGCTTATCACCGAAACTAACAACATCAAATTAAGTCACAAGTAGGGTATGCATTCACTAAGTACAAGTATATTGAGCTAGACTTCACATTTTATATCCAACAACAACAAACTTTCAACATAGCTTCAAATTGACACATGATATAATTTACACAAAGTTGGTCTTCTCGATATCCAAATTACAACACACTAGCCATTCACGTGACTCCATGCCTTGTGACTCGGTGCCTTTTCGAGATGTCTTTATGCGAGAGAATCGATTCCTTCACCATCCTCTAATCGGCTAGAGGTCTATGCCAATGTTATTGTATTCTAGGTCCACACTTAGGTCGCACTTTTGTTATAAAAAGATAAGAGATGAAGGAGAGTAGCAACCTCACCAATAGCTGTTTGGCTTGTTTGTTTCTTCTTTGATCTACATCTAATCAATATATTAATTGATCAAAACAAAACTTTAATCCTCCATTTTTTTTCATTAGTTCTTCTGTTTTGGGTTTGTTATCCATCATATTATATGTGAGTTGAAATTAAATTTGAAGTTCATACAAAATCAACGTAACCAAAAAAATCAAAACTTGGCGACATAAATAAATTGTAAACAAGAGTAAAAGCATTTACAAATTTAATTAGACCTCAAAATCGCTCACTACAAACCCAAACTTCATCAAATTCACACAACACAGACGATACGCGAGAGATTCAACATCTACTATACCGAATCAATGAATTCACCGCATAGCCTTCGCGACAAATTCATAAACCAAAGACGAAGGTAGCAGCAGAAAAATGGAATCAAATTAAACATTAAACATTAAACATTTGGTCTAAGAGATAGGATTATAAAGGACACCATTTTTCAGTAAACAAGTCCAAGAAATACAACAAATCGAAATTGTTATTTTTTAACTATATTTCCTAGTTGTACTCTTAACAGATTCGTTCCACGCAAACAAAGCACGATATCGCTTGTTCGATCACTGAAGCTAGACCTCGCGCGATTTGTGAAGCCGAACTGAGATATCAACTCAGATATGTGCTAATTCAACAAACAATCATCAAACAAATCATAAATTTAGACACTTTGATTCACCTAATTTGAGAGTCCACGGAATAGTCCATCAAACAGATTTCACAAAATGAATAAAAAGTTTGGGATCACAAACTTGAAAACTGAATCAAACAACGAATTCCCCCAAAATTGAACATAGAGATTGAGAATGTACCTGAACGTATGCGTTTGAAGATACAAAGAGAGTCGAGTAAGTGTCATTGAAGCTTTTCTCAAGATCCTTGTCGATGAATCGCGAGAGCAAGCGTGAAGATTAGAAGTGAATGAGAGATAGAAGAAGTGCTTCGAAGTCAATAGTACGAACATCTGAATGTGTAGAGGCAGGGATTGTGCTATAGATCTCAAATCATCGATCTTCAATGAATCAATCCATCAAACCGACAGATCTCTCTCATAAGACGCCATTGAATGAAGCGTGATTCAATCAAAGCCCTAATTCCAGAGCTCCAGTGACGAAGAAGACAGAGAGGAGCGATTGGAGAAGAAATCAAAGAACGCAAAGACGAAGCGATTGGAGAAGAAATCAAAGCCCTAATTTTAGATCTCTGGTGACGAAGAAAGCGAAAAGGAGTGACTGGCGAAATCAAACACCAGACGAAGATGAAGGACGTGAGAAGGTTTTGTTTGATTTTTGTGTTTTAAAGTAAAAAGACTAAACTACCCCTCTCGGTCACAAGTCGCGTATACTTTGGCTTCTTTTTCTATTTTTTTGGTCTCTTTTTTAGTGGCAGGTAGTAAACTGCCTTAAATAACTTGTGAACAAATGGTAAGGAAAACATAGACTTCTAACTTATTTAATAAGGGCGGGCAATTCTTGCCACAATAAGTGTTTTTGTGGCAGTTTTTTAACTGCCATAAAATATCTTGTCACAACAAGTAACTTTTCTTGTAGTGATTGTCACCTATATGATAGTAAATGTGGGTCACATTTATGAGAACGAGACAGGCTAAATTCTCTAAATCTATCATGAAACCAGGATATGTCCAGGACTAAAATGGACAAAAACGTATAAACTGAATTTTGATAATCGTGTCATGCGTAATACATATTGTCTTGGTTTACTACAAAACGTGAACAGTTCAAGATCCTCCATATCCACTGCGTCACTAAGTAAATCCAATATGTTTTACCATGGTAAGTTCAAGTCTTTCAGATACTTTTCCTGACAACATGACATGAGACTTCTCTCTCTTTCGTGTATTATCATTTTCGTTATAATTTTTTTTTAAACCAAATTTGAACAAAAATGTGGGGTATAGTGATATTTTCTATTCAAATGTGGGGTATTGTTAGAACTTGAAAAATGTATCAAGTGAGTTTGAATAGAAAACCTCTTTAGTCCCACATTGCTCACTTCAAAGAGTACAAACTCTTTATATACAAACATCTACTCTAAAGATTTGCTTTAGAGAAACCCAATGGATAGAGTCCAAATTGGCACCCATTGGGTAATAGGTGTAAATATATATATATTTATATAATAAATATGTATATATAATTATATTTAAAATCAAAGGTAGGGCCTTTGGGCTTTGGGCTTAGATTTGTTAGCCTTGTAAAATCAAATAAATTTTTATTTTATTTTTTATTTTCGAAATTAATTATTGGTAGTTAATTTAGTTATTTTGTGAACAGGTGTGACTGTTGAGAACAAGTGCAACTGTTGATAATAGGTGTGACTGTTGAATATATTGTTTTAAACAGACACATTGGTTTGAACCAGTGCCTCAAGTTCTATTTAAGTAAAACTAAAACACTGGAAATACATATATTTTCGAATTTCGTTTTTGAGAGAGAAGGAAAATCACAGTTTGGCAGACTTTTGAACTTGGTGATTTTTGGTTCAAAAGAGCATCCGGTTGTATCCTGGGGGCAGATCTTTGAAGAAAAATTCAATCACCGAATTCAAGGAAATTTATGTCTTAGGACATTGCTTCTGTGCAAGCCTCCGGTTAGAAATTTATTTTGTTGATTGATTTTGTTATTAATTATTTGTAAAACTTGTTCATTCATATATATTAGTATCATTATTTATTGTTCCGGACAACACTAGCATCTATAGTCGATGTATTTGATTGATTGTTGATTAGTATTGTAACCAAGTAACTTGCATTAACACAGGGTGAATATAGTTAGTTAACTGAATAAGTATCAAAACGATTACGGACAAGTCTTCGAGTTTGAAGTGCATACATATGTATTGTGTTAATCATAATATAAATGATTAACACAATAGTATCAACAAGTACTCATCCTTGATTCGTATTTTATTTCTATTGACATGTCTTGGTTTTTTTTTATGGGGTATTTGTATCACCATGACACCGATATTTTATTGGGTGTTTTTACCAATATATATAACACCAAGTGAAATTTATTACTAACCTTTTGCCCTTTCTTTAATAATTATTTTCTTTTTTTAATAGTTTTGCATATATTTAAGTTATTTATTTCTTTAATTTAATTTCCGCGAGCAAAGCGAGCAGGTTTAGTCGTGTGTCACGATCATAAAAATGTTTAAGTAACCCGAAACCCTAGAGCCTAAATTTTTTTTATTTCTTAATTCTCAAAATTTCTATTTTGACTTTTAGTGCTTCTTTTAGATTCAATTTTGGGGGATGATAATCTAACACACTTTGGGTGCACACTTGGGGTGCATACTTTGTTTTTTAGTTATTTTTAACTTTTTTTTTGTCTCCCAGGGATGAGCCCACATTTAACAAAATACCATAAATGACTAAAAAAAAAGTGTGTACCCAAATTATGTTAGATTATCATTTTCTTTAATTTTTCACCAAATCAAGTCAAACTCAGTCTAATTGCATAAAACATCCATTAAACTAAGATTTAATAGTGATCCAATGATGAACACATAGTTCTCATATCTCGTGGCCATGATACATATCAGACCAACAAGTTGTTGGTATTTGAAACTCTAGAGAATGCAATAATGAAGTATTAATACACAATTAGCAAAACTCACATCTACACATTGGCGAACAATCGGTATGTTTTGGCGTCTTGGCTGATTTGTCGAACGGCCGCAACTGCTGCAATGACTCCTATTGCAGAAAACACAACTGCAATGAGAGTGTTGATCCAAAAAATGGGTTTTCGTTTGGATGGTTTGAATGTGAGGTTGAAGAAGATCACTGGCAAGACGAAGTCAAGTGGGATGAACCCAAAAGCCCCTAAGAGGGCATTGATGTCACCAAAGAATGGAAGCATTGCGGAAATTGTGGTCGCGATCACGACAGATATCGACCTAAAAACCAGTCTGGGCACCACATTGCGTGCTGAAAATTGATCTGTTTTTGGGTCTGCAAAGGCCCTCTCTAGCACCTCATTTGTTGGTTGCAAGTAGACCTACTCAAAACACAAAAAGCATTCACACAAATATTTCAACATACACATATTGTGTATGAAATTGATAAAGGTTTTGAGCTTGTTTTGCGCTTACCACACTGACTGCTGAGAGTTGGAGGAGAGTGAAGACGTTGGCGGTCAAAAGGAACCATTTGGGCACCAATGATTTTCCGTTGTTCATGAAATTGCTGAGCACAGTTGATCCTGCTTTGTTTCCAAATGCCCAGTACCCTGAAATGGCAACACTGAAGAAAGTAGCACAGACAACTGTGTAGCATACACACAGGCCCTTAAACATCTTTCCCTTAACTGGGGCTGCAACTGTTGCCTACAAATCAGATTAATCAATCATAAACTCAGAGTCTTAAAATGATGAATGTGGCTACAAGGGGTGTGGTCACAAGTGTCACTACTCTGATTGATTGAAGTAGAGGTCGTAAGTTCAAGTCGTGGTAGTTCTATCATTTTCTTATTATTTCTTGCAACCACACGAGTGTCACTACTCGCATTATTTTATTCATCTTTTAATTCAAACATTTAATTATAATTAAATATTCATTCTTCTTTTATTATTGGATGAACTAATTAAAGAAATAAATCTGAGCAAGAATGTAATTTAATTATAAAAGAAAGAATGAGTGTTTAATTATATTCTTGCTCAAACATTTAATTATAACTTTAACTCTTTTCTTTTTTTCTTTTTTATGAACCTCCCTTTAACTCTTTTCTTATAATTTCTCATAATTACATTCTTGCTCAAATTTATTTCTTTAATTAGTTCATCCACAAGAATAAGTGTTTAATTATAATTAAATATTTGAGTTACAAGGAGAGTAAAATAGGTTTTTCTCGAATTTGAAAACGTTTTTAATTTTTTGAAGGAGAGATTTTGTAGAAGGTATAGTTTTGATCAGATGGAGTATTTCTTTATTATTTCACTGGCTAGAGGGTGCCCGATTAGCCCCGTGACATTAGTCAATCGAAAGTTTCAATACTCATGACTCTAATATAAATAAATTAAAAAAAAAAAAAAAAAACTAATGCTGATGAATGTGTTAATCACTGAATTGAAATGATGTTAATCAACCTGAATTTCAGGGATGATGCCATTCCCAAATGTGGTGGCAATAATGGCAATTGCATTGAACACTCCGAACACTCTGTGTGTGGTGTTGCCAGTTACAGAGTAGTCTTTAGGGGGGCCCTTAGATGAGTTACCTGTGAAAGATCATTGAAGAAGATTACAAATAAGGTCATTGCGTTGTGAAATTTAAGTGTTGATTTGATTTGATTAGTTACCTAAGTAGATTGACCCAGCTGTGGCACAGAGGCTGTAAGCAAGGCAGAGCACCAAAGAAACCAAGTTGATGTGTCTGAGTGAATGAAAAGATGGGAGTTGGGCTAGGATGAGAAGAAGACCTCCAAATATGATCACGAATTGGTACAACTTCATGTCCCCAGTTGAGTTCGACAACAAGTAAATTGTCTGCAAAACCAAGAACTTTCTTTGAAGATTATAATTTTTGATAAATGATCAAAAATATCCTTACTTTTATCACTTGTATCAATTATATCACAACCTTTAAAATTCATCAATTATATCCTAACCTTTTCAATTTACTATCAATTCTATCTTCAATTAATGTTGGGCATTTTTCTTTGAAATCAACTTATAATCTTTCAACTTTTCTTTTCGATTATCCACCTTCATCAATTTATATCAAAATCTTTTAAGCCACATGTTTAAATTAAGTGTACGAGGACTCACAAAAATAATAATTTATAAATCAATCTTTCACAAAAAATATAAAAATAAATAAAACAATGATACATATTGATACTCTAATTGAAATTTAGTTATTCATAAATCACCAATAGTAAGTTGAAAATCATGTGTGTGTGTATATATACATATAAAAATGACATAAAAAGACTTATTAGAAAGTTGTCCATAGTTGTTTGATTTGACAAAATAACTACGTACTTAGTTTATGCATGCATATGAATATGTATATGTGTTGGAGTATATAATCCCACATAAAAAATGTAATAAAAGTTGATGTGATATATAAGTGATGTAGCTTGGATCTTAGTATAAGTCAATTGATTTTGTACAAAGATAAGCTCTTACCCCATGTATTTACCCACGTGTGCGAGTGTGGCGCAACACTCTTCGAGCCATAGATTTCTACCCCATTTATTTATCCACGTGTGTGCGTGTGACCCAACACCCTTCAGGCCATAGATTTCTATAGAGGCATGCTAGAGTAATTAACCCACATTTGGCACCAACCTCATTGAATGTCGTTCAAATCACGTCGAGATGTGTGCGTGCGCATCTCGAGATGAAAGTGAACGGCATTCGATGAGGTCAGTGCCTTTTCATTTCTATAATACGTAAACACAACTATGTATGTGTATTATATATATATATATATATATATAAAAGAAAATTAAAACTAATGCATATATGGATGAATAAATCTTTAAAGGCCTGTTCAGTTAACGCACATAAATGTTCTAACATCATGGGATTATTTTACACTGGAATTATAACGTGGGATTTGGTATTTGTCTGGTTGCTCTGACTTGTTCGATTGGGGGTATTCAGGGTAGTTCGGTTGGTATATTTGATGGGATAAATTACTAAAATGCCCTCACTTCCTTTCCTGCATCCGCCATCGCCAATGCCCCCGCCTCCTCGCCTTCCTCTCCTCTCCCTCTCCCTCCCACCTCCCCAAGATGCTCTCCAACCTCGTCAAGCGCCTTTGCGACCTCGACTCCTCCGTCCGCCTTGCCTGCGTCCACGCCGTCTCCACCTCCGCGCCGGATCCGGACCCCCAGCAGTTGCAGAGGCTGCTGCCGAGGCTGATAAGCTGGCGAGGAACGACAGCTTCAAGGCGAAGCCCGCGCTATTGGGCCTGATCGGCACCATTGTCGAAGCCGGCCGCGCGAGGGGCCGAAATGTGCTGGAGAGCTTTGTGCCTTGTGGGGTGGAGTCCTTGAGTTGTGAGGAAGGTGGCGACGGAGGTGTTGGAAAGGATGGCCAAAGTGGAGAGGAGTGACATGTTCGACTAAGGCCGGGTGTTTGTGTGTGTTTATGATGAGGGTATTTCGGTCTTTTGTAATTGACAACATTGAGATAGAGTAATACCATCCAAATTGTGGTTTGGATTAGTCCCAATCTTGTGGGCTAAAATAGTTTTATGAACATTTCAATACACGAACCGAATATCTGTATTATTTAATCCCACCATTTAATCCTGCCTTATCCTATGAGCGGAACAAGCTATAAATGGTGTGATAAAAAAGTTGAAGAAAATGATTTGTGGACACGTATTATGAAAGAAAAAATAGATTCAAATTAGTTGAAGATAAAATTGATAGTAAATTGAAAATGTTAAGATATAATTAATAAATTTTAAAAGTTAAGATATAATTGATACTAAACTTATAAAAATTATGATATTTTTTTATCAAGTATAATGAATAGTGGAAAGTGTATTAAAACGAGACGGATCGAACATGTCACAATAGGCCAATGGAATATAGGAGGATCACAAAAAATCTACAAAGTTTTATTTTTTATCAATAAAAAAGGTAGCGGCTAAAATGACCTCACTTTTTTCTAAAAGAACCTATTAGTTTTTATACCCCACTTTTTCTTACTTTAAATACTCTATTTTTTTTTCTAAACTAAAAGAATGCCCTTAACCTCATCCTCACACCCCTCAATCCACTCAATTTTCTCGATTTTAACTATTGTATAGTAAAAAATGGAGTACAAAAAGTGAAGTACAAAGAGTAATGAGTCTTCATAGCTACTCCCAAAAAAAACTCTACAAAGTTTATGTAAGTTTAGTAGGCCACTATGAAATCATCAGACTATGAAAAATTATAGTGGACTTGAATTAATTTCATTTCATAGAGTTTTATGATGCAGCTGGACTAGATATATTAGTTGGTACATTGCTAATCAACACTCCAGCATTGTAAGAATATCCTCGTAAGTTAGTTCGATCTATCCAAGAAATCTGAAACTAGATTTTTTTGTGAAAAATGTTAAAACACATACCCCTAATATTACACCATAATCCACATCTCCTATTACACCATAATCCACATCTCCTATCCAACCGTATTTTGAATCTCAAGATATGTGTTTACACATCTCGAGGTAGGTATGAACGGTTAGATATGAAATGTGTGCATGGTGTGACTTATTAGATGTCATTGTAGCAAAGTCCTTTTTTTAAAAAAAATGA
Source organism: Stephania japonica (assembly GCA_039657345.1). NCBI lineage: Eukaryota > Viridiplantae > Streptophyta > Magnoliopsida > Ranunculales > Menispermaceae > Stephania > Stephania japonica. Next base: position 40,833,242 of record CM077560.1, on the reverse strand, counting down.
TAATTTAATACACTTTAGGCGCACTTTTTATCTTTTAACTTATTTATGGCTCTTTCTTGTCTCTCTAGGCGTGAACCTCGCATCTAACAAAATATCATAAATAGGTTAAAAATAAAGTGTGTCATCAAGTTTTAAATTAACATTTTCCTTTTTTTTTAATGATCCTCTAACCAAGAAAGTCCAAACCGAATTTTTTATGAATATAACAGTCCCACTGTCCAACCTTCATGCACTGTCCACCAAGTAGGGTACAGCCAATGACCGCACCATAGCAAACTAAGAACTGTATCGGCCCAACAAAATATCGGCTCCATGCCGGTCCTGTTAATAGAAAAGAAGTTTTTCACTTTAGCCAATGACTAATACCATTATACAAGAATATATTTTCTTGTTATAAATTTGTAATGTATAATTGAGGAAGAATTTTCTAGCTTTGTTTGGTTAGAGGTAGAGTTATATCTTAGAAGATAACTTGGAGGTAGTTAGAAATTAATCTTAACTTGGAGGTAGTTAGAAATTAATCTTATTTGATTACTCAATTTCTCTACAAATTATCTTGCAACTTACATCTAAGAGTGACCCCCTAATAAGGAGTTATCTCTCGAGATCTATGGACACAATTACCCATTATTAATGATCTTTTTATTACTTATCTCTCTCTCATTTGAAGGCTATTTATGTTAATACATATATTTTATTGTTTAAGAATTTGCAACTTCTCTACAAGTTTAAAGTTAAACCAAATATGAAAATATTAACTCTAAGGAAATAACTTTAAACTAATATTGTAAGTTAGCAAAATTAAACTTATTGACGTTTAATGGACAAACATAATAAAGTATACCCATATACTTAATTAGGTGGGTCACAATAAACTTTATAGAGCTTAAGTGAGCCTAGTGTGTTCTATACATCCGTATAACTTCTAATATCTTTATCAAATTTGGATGACGATCTAACTTCATATTTTTTAATTAAATATTCAAATAAAAAAAATGAGAAATGTATGTGACCTGTGAACTGTTAGGTTAAAGTTGACTCCTCGTCATACCAAAAAAAAAAAGTTGACTCCTCGAACTTTGTGTGACATGTCCTAACTAATTAATACCACTGCATCATCTCTTAATTTTAAATTAGACATCTACCAAACCTTCATAGCAAAACTACGATTTCTATGTGTGTAGATAAATTAATTACAAATTAAGAAAGACAAGGGGAGCTTGCTTACCAACCCCAACAGCTGTCTCTCCCATAATTCTTCTTAAAACCCTTTATTTGTTTCGTTGGTTTAAAAAAAGTATTTTTAGATGTATAGCATAAAAAGTTAAAAGGGAAATACTATGAATAACATTCTAAAAAGCACACAGGAACAAATTACAAACAAATATAAAAGCAAAAAATGCACCATTGGCTGCATTTGGTGAATTGTGTGAAGCAATTGTGCATACTATTTTGCGTTAGCGGTGTCATTCAAGAAGTTAAATTATGTATCGTTAAAATAATTAACAAATAATGGACGCGCAAAAAGTTACAACAACTACAATAACAATAACAACAAAGATTCAATTTTAAATTAATTAGTTGGAGACTTGGAGTACATAGATCAAATTTCTTCACTGCATTCAATATAATATAATTGATTGTGTGCTTTAAAAAGTTTTTTTTTTTTAAGAAAAAGAAACAAAATCTTGAAAGAGGCTTTTTTTTTCCTTAAAAAAAAGAAAAACAAACAAAGTCACTTCATTCGATAGATTCTTCCCAAAAAAAAAAAAATCACTTCAATTGGCAGTGAGATGTGATAATTGATATTGGATACCCAAAACCCACCAATCTATTAATAGAAAAGGCAAAGCACATATCAGTGATGTGTTAACAAAAGACACAGTTTTGGCCATTGATAATTAAAAAAAAAAAAAAAAAAAAAAAAAAAAAAAGACAAAGTAGTGCGTCACCAAAATAAAAAATTCACCGGTAATTACTTAACCCAGTATTCTCCCACGTTATCCTTCTTTAATCCAACGGTGAGAAACTGTTAAAAAGAAAATCATTTTTGTGTTACCGTAAGCGTAACGTTACCTAAAATTTGATGAGCCATGTCTCGGAAGCGCAGTTGGCGCTTGCCCAGTTGAGCGTGGTGTTCCAGGACTAGAGATAACAGATTGTAGGAGTAGAAAGTGACCAAAGCCCCAACCACCAAACACAGCACCCCTGCCTCCCACCCCAGCCCAGCAAAGGCCAACGGTAGGCTCAGCAGCGCCGGCGCCACTATCGATGTCGTTAAGTGGTACCCGCAGTGCCACCATGATCCTATGGCGCAATCAACCAATCAATCGATCAATTAAATATTATAGAAAGAATTGATACAAGTAGTCGGGACCAGCTGCATGGATCACATATTTTCATTAATTCATAACCTATATATATATATACAGTACCTTTGGATTTGAGTACGAAAAGGGCACCCGCGTCGAGATTTTCCTTGTTTCCATGGTCATAATTAGTAGTAGCGAGTTGAGGGGGAGGCGCCGGTGATGGTGATTCTTCATCCCCGTAAGCTGCAACGGAGTTCGACGTCGAGAGTACCATGGATGGAATGATATCTCACTGTATATCTCTCAGGGTACTACTAGAGATAGTCTGATCTATATATATATATATATATATATATGGAGTACACCATACTGAATAATGACAGCATAGCATACATAACATGATTGGTCAATTATGAGAGATTTTCCCAAATTTTCCAGCCATCTTGGTTGACCCGTCAAGTGTTGGGGAGGTGCTGAGGAGGTGAGGGTCTGAGTTATTCGGCTATGGTTGAATGGTGGCTGTGGTGCGCTCAGCCTTGTCCTTGCTTGATTTCAAATCAAGGCCTATTGGCCCACTACTTTACTGAAGGACGTGGTAGTTGTGGGCTATGCTTAAGAAGAATTAGCTTAATTACATTGCTCTTTAAAAAAGGTACTTTATTTGATCGCATGGCTTTTTTTTTTCCATATTTTTTTCTTAACATGATTCCTATATGTATATATCCATTGCTTTTGATTTGGTGGGAACTAGCTACCTACCGATCAAATACATGTAATAATTGGGTTGTTATCTTGTTGACGTCGGACCTAAGATAATAAGTGGGGGAGCCAGAAAGTTAAATTTGGGACTAACTTTTAACTATACAAAAGCCTAGAGCGCACAGCAATACTGCATCAAGGAGTTGAATCACGAACCTCAAATGCATGTATCGAGTCAATTAATCTTACAATGTGGAGCTATATATATATAGTACCCTCTAAATAAAGCAGAGAATATTCTTAGTGCATGCATTTAAGATGCACATAGGTTTTCGTGCTCATATAGATGCACACACATTGATGCATAAAACAATGAACACACACAAGTGTAAGTGTGCGTTCATTTTAAGTACTCATTTTGGATTAACTTAGTATTTTCTAATTCAAAAGAAAGGCAGAGATATTCTTAGTGTATGCAAGAATAGAGAGGCAGAAAAAGAGAACTGGAGCAAAAAATGAGAGGTAAAATCCTTCTCGCGACTACTACTAATTGATGTAGCGTAAACGCTTTAAATAAAGAAGAATCCTCAAAGTTTTTGAAAAACTACAAATTTGAATAAATTGATAATAATTATTATGATTATAGCTCTAATCATGGCTTATATAGCCCATCAGAAACTCTAATCCTTCTACGACTTTAAACATAATTCTTCTACGACTCTTAAACGCCTAATCCTTTTATGACTCTAAACTCAATAAAAATTACGAAAATATCATAAAACTAGACAATAAAATAAAAGTTTCCGATGAAGCCAAAAACGAAAGAATTTGGATCCGCGAAACTCAACCCCAGAAAGTAGAGCTCTAGGGACAACTGTAGAGCACGAAACGTCATTTCTGAAAAGGTATTAAAATAACCAATTGGTTCTTGGATCAAAAGTTACGGTTCCTCAAAGCATCTGCAACTGCCTCGACATCACTAATGAACCATTGAAATGTCCCGTAGTCGTCGTAATCGGCAAGCTCGTAATTGGCGATCAAACACCACCCATTGAAGTTATGAGATCAACTACTAATGAATCTTTTATGTCACCGCTGCCGTCGCTCCTCGTTCTCCTTCTCCTTGCGGTGGTGGAGGGGACCAAGAGAATGAGAGAGGGGATTCTGAGCACTCCTTTAGAACATGAAATAAGGAAGAAAGTTTAAAATCGATTCGAGTTGTTTTATCGTTTAAAAAACCTGCACATATATGTTCAGTTGTAACTCCTCTGTAACTTTTTCTTATTTGTTGGAAACTAACCAAAATTGGGAAAGGAAAAGTGGTTTTAGTTTTACAAAAAAAAAAAAAAAAAAAAAAAAAAGAAAAGAAAAGGTTTTGGTAGTGCAAATATCCTTGTCTTTAAAACGGATAAAATTGTGATATTCCTCCAATTACCCTTTGTATAAATTGCTCCAATTATTTGTCAAAAAAAATTTTACTTCAATTAATTACTTGAAAAAAGAATAGGGGTTGCAAAGTGGAAAGTTGTTTAACTAGATTTTTATTATAGAATATTTATATTTTTGACAAAATAGAATAGTTTTTTTTTTTTTTTGGGTAGAAGAGTTCATTATTTTAAAAAGTTTAATAAACTTTATGTAGCCCGCCTCAACTTGACCAAGGCCGGCTCATACAAGTTTGGGCCGGCTTGGGCCTGGACAAAACTTTGAAAATGAAAAGCCTACTTAAGCCCGGTCCAAGCCTACTTAAGCCCAACTTAGGCTCGGCCCCTGAGCCAACCCAAACCACTTATTAAACTGGTCTATTTCCTTAAGAGTCTGTTAACAATACAGACCTTGTGCCATCAGGTGGTTCTGTTAAAACATACAGGAAAATAATCTTTGTACTACTTGGAAGAACGCCATACCCTTGGCCATTTCTTCCTATGTAACTATTGATCTCCATTGATAAAATGAATTTGCCTAGTTGGGCCTATAAAAATACAAAAAATCATTTTTTTTTTTTTCTCACGTGATGTTCGATGCCAATTGCACCGACTAATCCATGCCAAGAAATTATCTTTCGAATATACAAGATGAGCTCATTGATCTGTTACTTGGTTCCCCTCTCCATAGAAATGTTGAAAATGGAAAATGCAACTTCGGATAATAATGTACATACTATCAATCAATTTCCAAGGCCCATCGATCGCGACCGAGCTTGGGCTTTGCTAGAACCTGACCAGCACATGGCATTGATCCATTGGGCTCTCCCAATCCCCCAATCCGGTCCGAACCCGACAAACAAGGGTCCAGCTCCAACCCGACCCATTCATGCCCTACCCGTCCGCGAATCCAAAGCTCTGCTCTGTGTTGATAAAAACCGTTATACACACAAACACTCTCTCTCTCGCGCTTTAACGCTCGCTGTGTTTGCTGAGGTGATCTGCAATGGCGAAAGGCGACGACGCGGTCCGTCGAAAGAAAAGCAGAACGAATCGGAAGCGATTGCGGAAGGACTCCTCTTCGATCGTGTCGGCGCGGATCGCATCCATTATCGCCGCCAAGCAGCGCCGCAAGTCCGGGAAGCGACGCATGTGCGAGGTGTGGTTGTGGTTTGAGTGATGGATTGGAAATTAGGGTTTCTTGGTTGATTGATTGGTAATTATGGTTTTTTGAGTTTGTTTTGATCGGATTGATGTTGTGGTGGATTGTTGTGATGTGTAGTGTGATAAAGTTGGATTTTTGAGATTATTAGGGTTGGTTTGGTGGAGTGGATGAGCTAGAATTGAACTGAATTAGTGTTGGATTTGTTGAATTTTATTGGTTTTGTTGGATTTGATGATTTAGTGGTTGATTTGTTAGTGAAAATGGTGATCAGGAGTTTGCTTTTTTATGATCAAAAGAGTTTTCGGATTCATTGGTCCTTTTTTAGGGTTTTGTGAGGATTAAATGTCTGAGATTCATGGCTTTAATGCTGATTTCTTGAGATTGTGCGATTGATTGACTTGATATTTGCATTGAATTGCTGAATGAAGCTATTATTGTTACGAGAATTCGCAAGATCAAATTTACAAGAATGCACGAGAAAATCTTGATAAAAAATTTGAAATCTTTGTGTCTATTAAGATTGTCTTGGAAGAATAAATGATAATTCTATAATGACTGTGCAGGGTATGTGTTTTAGCCTTCCTACTCTTGAGGACCCCTTCAATGATGGACACGAGTTGAAGTCGGAGAACAAAGAGAAACCCAAGAATCTTCTTGCTGATACAAGCTCCACAATTCTTGAAGCGAAACAAAAAGAAACTGAAAAACACATTGTTGTAAATGGGAAGGTTGGACACAATAAAGTTGTATCTCGTTTGCATAAGGATCGGACAAAATGTGTAAAGACGGTAAAATCTAACTTGGCAAATGGTGGAATGGCTCATGCCAAAGAGCAAGGGCTGCAGGAGAATTTGCATGGGCCTTCGAAATTTCTTAGTTTGTGCTTGCAATCCATACAGAATGAGTTGAGGCATGATGATGCTTTTAACAATTACTTGGATAGACCTTTGTTGTTCAACATGTGGGGATTGGAGTTCTGGAAATGCTGCCAAAATGGGTTGGATGTACTGGAAACATCTGGACCATGTTGTTCCGTGGAGCAGATTGCTTGGATAGCTTCTGCGGCCACCGATCTGGTTGCAACCAGGGAGAGAAAGGGCCAATCTTTGGCTCATCCCTTTCTTTTGTTCCTTGTACCGTCCCAAAAAAAAGCACTTGAGGTTTGCAACTGTTCTCACCTAGTTTAATTATCAACGTGTCTGCGTTCTTATATGAAGTAAAATTATTTTGATCCATATATTTTCTATGTCTAATTTTCATTGTGTGCTTATATTTATGTAAAACATTGAAAAATATTGATCAACATTACTCCTGGTTTTGAATAATGTCAGTGGCTAAATGGGCACTTTTCTTACTGACCTCTTACTTAGGTACGATCTGTGTGCAAACCTCTCAAGGAATGTGGAATACACTCAGTGAGTTTACATGCTGGTGCCTCATTGGATCACCAAATCCAGGGGTGAGTGGCGTCGGTAGTTCTTACCAATTTCTTTTATTCCTTTGAAGAAAAAAGTCACTTACTAGAAGCATCGAAGTTAGGTGAAGCTATAGATTAATGCTTGGATGAAATATGGATATACAAATAATTGCCTAGTCAAGATTTTTAGTTCCCTTCTGCAAAATTTTAATTTATGATAAGTTTTGCTTTTTTAGTTCTCGCAAGCATTTACCCAATATCGTTAATCAAGAATACTGAAGATCACAACAGTAGTCAGTAGGAATTGGTGTACTCCAGTTCTACCCATGTAAAGATAAAAGGTGTATCAAGATGTGTTGTATTAATATTTCTTGGAAGGTATAGCATACAATGAATAATCACTGTTCGTGCATTCCAATAAGATACTCCTTGTATATGATGGCATTCAGAATGGCCATATTTATGTGCCCTTCACTTGTATGTAAACTTGCATCTGTATCGGATGTGAACCTGATGGCATTCAAATAAGATATGTTTTATGTGGTCCTTGTATATGATGGCTTTCAGAATGGCCATATTTATTTTGAAATCTAATCATATTTGTGCTCTATGGCTCTTTCAACTTTTGCAGTCTAAAAAATTGTGAACCTGAATTCCTTATTTCTACTCCTGAGAGGCTCGTGGAGTTGGTTACCGTAGGGGCCATGGACTTGTCTGAGATATCCTTTCTGGTAATAAGATCATATCTATTTCAAACAATTGGAGAGCTTCTTTTTCTTTTCATACTTTCTGTTTGCTTCAGCTAGCCTTTCTTTTTTTCCTTTTGTTCATTTGTGAATGAGGTATTTTTTCCATTTATTTATATATTCTTTTTTGTTCCGTTTATGCTTCTTTTTATGAAGGAAAATTATCATATTCATTAACCAAAATATCTCTCTATGGAATGGATCAAATAGTTGTTATTTTCCACTAATAGGTTCTATATCTATGAAGTGATTGTTTTTTTAATCTTACGAGGCTTCAAGCATTATTCTTTCCTTTTGTTCATGTATGAATGAGGTATTTTTCCCATTTATTTATATATTCTTTTTTGTTCTGTTTATACTTTTTTTTTGAAGGAAAATCATCATATTCATTGACCAAAATATTTCTCACTCTATGGAATTGATCAAATAGTTGTTATTTCCCACTAATAGATTCTGTATCTATGAAGTGATTGTTTGTATCTTACGAGGCTTCAAGCATTATTATGCTCAAGCATGCCATTATTTTGGTTCAAATGCAAGTAGGCAAGATTTGCTGATCTTGACTCATGAGTCTGACATTGAACAGGTTGTGGATGGATTGGAGACCTTTGTGAGGAATGGTGCATTAGATAAAATAAAATTAGTTAAGCAGTTTATTCAAGGAAGTCACATGACAGTTATTTGCAACAATAGCTTTGAAGCTGCCTCTATTTCCGCTGTACAAGAGTTAATGAGGAAGCCTATGTGTAGATTGTCCCTCACTGATTCTATCCCAAGTAAAAGCGCATGCATGCATCAGTTTGTGCATGTGTGTGCACCCGATGAAAGACGGTCGAAGGTAATGGATAGCACTTCAAATTTCTTATCTTGGATTAGTTCCAAGTTTTAGGTTGAGCTGCATTCATGGTGTGCACTGCACTTTGTGTTTACAGAGCATTCAGATTCTAAGCCTGGAAAGTGGTAAAGAATCATTCTTCAAGCCTATTAAAGTGCTATTCGTGGTTGGAACAACTAGCAATGCATTGGGATTGCATTCTACCCTCATTACTGAAGGTTACATCTCATGTGACAGATCCTCTAACGGTCTAAAGGCAGCTTTCAGGTAATGCCGTGAAACTATCGGTTATGGTATCATTTCCTTCACGAAAATCTTTAGTTTGATTGGCTTTGTTCTCATATTCGCTACATACCAGAGCAAAAGTTGAATATATTTTAGCAAAATGCTGGCGTGCCCTAGCACGGGCACGCAACGCCAACACACACAGCTCGTTCCCATGCGATGCGCCTTGAGCATGCATCAATGGCACCCGACAAATGCATGTTGGTGTGGCGTGCCCATGTTGGGGCACATTAGCATTCTCCTATATTTTAAGTCTACTTCTCATCTCATTATAAAACTAAACACTTGCTTAGTTCATTGCACTTTTAACTGTTTTGCAGTGAGAAGGTTGTGATCTCAGTGGCTGAAATTGAAGTTGCTGTGGATCAATTGGATATTGGGCAATTCGAAGTAGTCATACTCGTAGATTTTCCAGCATCGATTGATCTCTATGTGAGAATTCTTACAAAGATGGCTCGTCGGTCAGTCCGTGGTGTGTTGCATAGCCTCCTCTGTGAAGAAGATGCACCCGTTGCTGGACTGTTGATTCAGATACTGGAAGAGTGTGGCCAGATTGTGCCTCAAACCATAAGAGAGTACATTTCTACATCTATATTGGAACATTGATATGGCTTTTTAATTTGAGTTATGCCCTTTTTTCTTTGATTCTTGTTTCAAACTTCCTCTTTGTTTTCTTTTTGTCGCTTATTATTTTATTGGTCATTCTATTGATACATCTAAAAATGAACAAAATCATCATAAATCATAAGAAATCAAGGAGATTTTGCGCAGACTAGCAGAGAGAGTATGAACAATGGCACATGCCCTCTGTGGATTGATTTACATGCAGTTTACATAACCTAGGAACAGTTACTGAAGTTCTATTCCTGTTCATTCATTTTCTTGTAAGAGAGTAATAAAAGTGATTAAATCAGTGAAAATGATGATGATTGGCTCTGTTCAGCAAAATTAGCTAATAAACTAGTTGAAAGCTAAAAAACTAGTTGCTTACAATCTAGATATTGAACGTGCTCATGTAGGCGTCTGAAATCTTAAGGTTGATCTATATTATATTTTTAAAATAAGTTAGTTAAACCAAACACACCTTTTTTTCTTTTAAGTATGTAAGCTAAGTTTGTGCTTGCCACAGCCATACTTCTGATTTCATTTGATCATTTGATATAAATGTCATGTCGTGATTAATCTCAGTATTATTCTTCTGTTATCGTATGCACTGGGCATTACAAGGCACATTATTTGTTGACAATTTGTGTATTTAATGTCCCAATCGATGTCAATACATCATTTTGTTTATCTAATTTTGAAAAGGGTACTTTGATTTGAGAGTTTCATAAAATTACTCCCTGTAGTAGTTCACACAAAGACCAAAATGAAAATATTTTCATACCTGTAGTGCACGCCATATGCCAGACAGAAGAAAACTTAGGAATTCATAAAGTCTCTCTACCTTGCTTGCAGTTGCAATAGAAATCATTTACATGCATGCAGTCCAAAAGTGAGTTTCACTCCAGAAACTGCTGTTTGATACTGACAGCAAATAGTGAAGATTTACTGAACTAGTGAAGAATGGAGTGAACTTTGAACTTGGGACCTGTCACTCCGTCAACAAAATCTTAACTAGAAAGTATTTGTCTTGAAGATTTTCATGGCCGTATATGATGAAAATTCCAAAACGTAACCTTGATTGGTCCCTGATCTTTGAGTCTTTTATGTTTTTGGTCCCTTAACTTTCATTGTTGTACATTTGGTCCTTGAACTTTTGAGTTTTTATGCTTTTGGTCCTTAAACTTTGAGTTTTTTTTTTTTTTTTTTTTTTTTTTTTTTTTTTGTTTTTTTTGGGGTACATTAAAAAAAATATTTTAATTTTTGTTGATCGAAGTGAGTCGCCTGGTTTAGTAATATAAACCAATTTACTATTTTTGACTAGTCACGCAACACCTTTGTTACTCACGTTAGTGGAATTTAACACTTTAAATGATGAATGACTAAATGTAGAGTGAAAGTTCAAGAGCCAAATGTGTAATTATAAAAGTTCAGGGACGAAAAACATAAAAAACACGTATAGTTCAGGGATCAAATGATGGGTTTTGCCTTTATAATTTTTAGTGTAAATTTGTTTCAATTGTAATTTGTAGTTTTTTCTTCCTTGCAGTGATTGCAAGGCGACGTCTAGGTGGTCGCATAGGCATCGCCTAGACATTTTGAGGGAAAACTGTCTAGGCGGTGTCCTTGTAAATAATTTTTTAAAATTTGGAGGGGCAAATTATAATTGAGTTTGGTGCCATAATACCTATCAAACTATAAAATCTTAACATAGAAAATGTTACTTAAGTACCTAAAGGCTTATTAGTATCCTTGAAGTATATATCGAATGCAAATTATATTGACCAATAAAAAATTATTGTTAATTAAAGACTTATAAATAAATAAATAATAATTCAAGGGCCTCTAAATAAATATATTTTTTATCGCCTAGGCATCGCCTCGCTTAGGCTAGGAAAATTGCCTCGGGATCGCCTTGGCGTCTTGCATTCCTTGCTTCCATGTTTGTTTGATGTGTTGCAAGCTACCAAGTTATTGACAAAGCATATCTATTCCAAATTATCTATCTATAAGGATTTTCCAAGTATATCAATTGATCTTAAACCCTAAACCTGATATACTCACAAGATCCTTATTTTTTGTGAAATGCTGTGTAAATTGTGTGGTTTGCAGTATTCGCTATGCATCTGACAATATAGAAAGGGGCTTATATGAGTTTGGTATCGCAGACTCGCAGTTAATGTTAATGTAGTTCTCTTTTGTTTTAGTTCTCCCATCATACCCTAAGAATATAATGAAATCAGTTTTTGACAATTAGAATATCTAAGTCCATGACCTTCTGGGTCTACTAGTCTTTATTGATCTTCATGTGGTTAGTAGAGAGAGGTCTGATACAGTTATCCAGATTTTAACCCACATTGGGCATTGACCTACTCAGGGGCTGTTCGTTCGACCTCGTGATGCGCACACGTATTTTAAGGCCAAACAAACGGATCCCGAGAAGGTCGGTGTCAATGTGGGTTAAAATCTGGGTAACTTCAACGTTTTCCTTGTAGAGATATATGGACGTTATCATTTTTATCTTCTCTTCCCATTCAATCATAAGAATGAACTTAATGTACCATGTCTAGTCATTTTTAAGGCAATTGAAAGATTTAATATTTCAATCCAATCTCTTATTTTATTTTTTTAAGTTTCAATAAAACAAGTCCAATAAACAACCTTAAATATCCAATGATGAGGTAAGCATATGTATAGGTCCTATTTGGCAGAAACTATTGGGTCATGTGGCTGGTCCAGCTTTGATCAAAGCTCAAAGTTGGTCCACTGACGATGCACCGACAAAGAGTAATTTCAAGCTCCTAAACTGATGGTTGAAATGGGAGTGTGGGATGGATCCCACTCTATGAGAGGAAAGTTTCATGACTTTTAATTTTGACATGTTTTCTAAATTAATCAATTTTTTTTTTAAGCAAAAGTATACATTCAAGTGTCAATATTGTGTTGAAGTCAATGGGGTTCTAATTATGAGCTTTAATAGTTAAACAATCAATGAGAGTCTTGTTCTCTATCAATCTAAGCTAAAAATGAGACGGACAAACATATGAATGAACGACTTGATGAAGGTACGAAGAAGATACTAGTAGAGTTCTCTAATGGTTTTTCTATATAAATCTTCTTTGTATTTACTCATAAGCTGTAGATGAAGTGCAAAATCAAAGGGAAAATTCTCCAGTTATTCTAATCGAAAAAAGGCGCCTTAAGGTTCTTGTTTTTAGTGCTCCTAGCATGTGTAGCCATTAATTTGCTTCGACTTGCTGGATCAACCTTATGTAAGATCCATAAGTGCTGAGGTTTTCCAATAACAAAAAAATATTTTGTTTCTGCATATGGTAGGTATATTATTTTTAGTGGTTGAGAGGGTGTGATTTCTAGACGTTCTAGAACGATACCAAACAGTTTTTTTTTTTTTTTTTTTTAAGAGAAATCGAAATTTCATTAATCATTCATGACTCAATATACGACCAGACATAAAAATAAGTATATTGATTCATTAATCCTATTTGTGCAAACAAACTATAATTAATTTGGCTTTTTTTTTTCAAAATTGAAACAATTTGAATAATTTGACCGTCAGGGACTGCTCTCTACAATATTGAAACTCATGATAATACACAAAAGTATTAGAACAACAAAATGAATAACAAAGTTTTTCAACAAATAGAAGAAAACCTAAATCTTCCCAACAAGGAGAAGACAAGTCAAAGACTTCCAACTATGGAAAAAAACTAACTACAAAGTAAAAACTAAAGACAAATCAATCCACCATGCCACACTAATCCACGCAACACCATTGATGAAGATGCATCGCAACAAGGATGGATCAATATCTACAAATCTGATTTGATCTGTTGTTTATTGAATGAACAAAGAGGAAAATAGATTTGATTGGAACCACCGCCGATCGTTGAAGGATCGGCGGTGGCTCATGAACAAAAATCATAAAAGTGAATCAAAAAAAGAATCTTAGTTTTTAAATTATTATGATGGACCAGGGTTGCGTTTAGAATGATACCAAACAGTTATAATGTTGATGTTTGAAACCATGGGAGGGGAATCCACAGAGAAGCAATTTAGTATGGCAAATTAAAAAAGTATGGTAAGTGTGTTAGATGGGAGTAGGGTGTTGGGTCAAGCTCATAACTAAAACAAGGCAAGAAAGAAATGAAAGTTGTATAATGAGGTCTTAATTAATTAATTTTATGTCTATGCATATAGGTGGCTTCCAAAATACTTCAATATTAGTCTAAAAAATATTTCAATATTTATCACATTTTTTTTTTAAAAAAGGATCACATTTTCTTTTGTTTATTTTTGGTTAAAAAGGGTCTTTTATTTTTATTTTTTTGGTTAAAAGGGTCTTTGAATCACACTAGATGGTGTATCATTTTGTTGTTTATATATTTATTTCTTGTGCTTGCTAAAATAAACAGAGGTTACTTGCTTAATATCAACTATAATTTTTCTTTGTACCAAAAGAATTATAATTTTATCACTCAACCTACAACCTTGGCTCAAAAACCTTTACAATATATTTATATAATTGTCGATCTCCAACTACGCTACCAAGGCGGGTAATTAAAAATCACACGACTCCCATAACTTGATTTTTTAGTTTTATCGCCGCTCCGATTCTTTATCAGAAACTTATGTATTTGTTGAAATTGATTGAAATAACATGTAGTTCTATTATTGTAAGGAAAAGTGAGTATAAAATTGTATGAAATATGATAGAAAATGCATTCATAACATTATCATACAGAAACATGATGCAAGGCCTCTTTATGAAAAAAAAAAAAAAAAAAAAAAAAAAAAATCTTCATTTACCATTTGGAATCTATTAATTTCTTAACTTTTCAAGACATCTACTATGAAACATGCACTGAATTGAACGTGACAGGCACTCTGCCGACGGTGCCCACGTGCCCTAAAAGCCATGCCTCCAATACCCAACTGCGTGTTAGAGATGTAATCTAAATTATATTAGTGTTTGAATTTAATTAGGATTATGAGAACTATCCACGTTAGCCATTTTGTTCACAAAAAACTCCCTTTAATGACGAAAAAAAAAGAGTGGACTGTCCTGTTAATTTTGTTTTTTTGTTACTAAAGTGTTTTTGTTGTATCGTTTCATTTGTAAAAGGCTTAATTATAAAAAAATATTTAACCTTCGTAAGTTATATCAATTATATTTTAACCTTTAAGATTTATCAATTATATTCTAAGCTTTTTTATTTACTATCAATTTATCTTCCATGAATTTGAGTTACTTTTTCTTCGAAATTAACTTAATCTTCTATTTTTCATGGTCACCCATGTTGATCAATTTATATCTTAATCGTTTAAGCTTCATGTATAACTTAAGTTTTTGAGGAAAGATTAATAACATCCGAATTGGTGTGTCTCTCCAAAACCCTAAAATTCTTTTTCGATTCACTTTTGTCATTTTTGTTCAAGGATCGACGGTAATTCCAATCAAATCCCTTTTGCTCTTTGTTCATTTAATAAACAACAGATCTAATCAGATTTGTAGAGATTGGTCCATCCTTGTTGCGATATATCTTTATCAACAGTATTCCGTGGATTTGTGCGGCGCGTTGGATTGATTTATCTTTAATATTTACTTTATAGTTAGTTTTCTTCCCTAATTGGAAGTCTTTGATTTGTTTTCTCCTTGTTGAGAAGTTTTAGGTCTTCTCCTTGTTAGAAAGTTTTGTTATTCATTTTGTGGTTTTAATACTTTTGTGTATTGTCATGAGTTTCAATGTTATAGAGAGCAATCCTTAATTGTCAAACTGTTTCAATTTCGAAATAAAGCTAAATTAATGACAGTTTGTTTGCACAAATAGGATTAACGAATCAATGTACTTGATTCTATGTTTGGTCATGTATTGAACCATGAATGATTAATGAAATTTTGATTTCTCTTTTAAAAAAAAGTCTTAAGATTTTGAGGATTCACAAAAATAACAATTGATAAATCAATATACGTTAATTCTCTAGATCAAATTTAGTTATTCACAGATCATCAATGATAAGTTGAAAATCATGTATATATACATATGAAATGACATCTAAAACTTATTAGAAGGTTGTTCATAACAAAAGAAATATGTACTTAATTAGATTTCGTATCAAGTAGGCATGTGTACACGTTGCACGCAACTATGTGTATTATATACATTGATATTTATCATGAATATTGAGCTTTAATACATATGTATCGATAAATCCTTGAATGGTGTGACTAGAAAGTTGAAGAGAATGATATATGGGCATATATCATGAAAGAAAGTGTGTCAAACTAATTGAGGATATAATAAATAGTAAATAAAAAAGGTTGGGATATAATTAATAAATTTCAAAGGTTATGATATAATAGATACAATTTGTAAAAGGTAGGATTTTTTTTTTTTTTTTTATCATTATGCCTTTATAAAACTAAGTTATCCACAAGTTATTTTTTCTATGACAATGTTATGGTGACCTTTTAGGGACATCCGAAATAGATACCCGATTGTTGATGTCCATTCAGTAGATATCGATTTATGTTTGTGCACAAACATTGACATGAAAATCAATAGACAATGGGGTGTCCATTCTAGGTATCTTAAAACGGGTCACCAAATCATTTTTTTTATATATATAATTAGTGTTTTTTATGTTGGAATTGTTGATTTAATGGCACAACTATTGTAGGTGCCAAGTCTCTAGTCTTGACTTCCATATATGTATTTTACCAAAGATTTTGAATCTCTAGTTTTGCAACTTTTATTTTATGCATTTTCTTTAAAAAAAGATGTATGTTTCGGTTCACATTTTCAAGAGAAAAAAAAAAAAAAAAAAAAAAAAAAAGTGCAATCAAACTTATTATGCAAATATAAATACGTTGTCCACCTCAATTTATTCCCACACCGTAGTGACCCCATCCATTTGTCGGCCAAATGTGCTTGTAATATTTTTGGCACATTTGAAGGTACCGTAGGCACAATTTTGTCATATCAAACTTTATTTCTCCTCCGACCACAAAGTCTATTTATACTTGAAGACTATATTTCTTATTTTTATTTTTTTTGTTATTTTTTTGTATTATTTTTAACAAGTTATTAAATCAGTAAAAAAAATTAAGAAAAGAAATAATTATTGATAATTTTAAAAAAAGATTTAAAAAAAAAGAAAGGAACTCTATTTTAGAGTTTGGTTGGAGCAATCGGACTCTATTTTCCACCAACTGAACTCTAAAATAGTTTGGTTGGAGATTGTCTTCTATAAGAGGTGACTCTCCAATCAAATTCACTTATTTAAGAGAAATTAAGTCCCTACTTATTTATTTGGTACGTAGAAACTATGTCTAAATGACCAAGTCCCTATTTTTTTAATAGGAAAGAAACTAACTTTACCTTTGTCGAGACTCAAAAACCTCTCATACAAGTAATCTCACACCAAACTGGTGAACTACCCACTTAATTGATAAAGCAAGTTCCAACTATATATTATTCGTCATAGGGTCGGTCCTGATATTTTGGGCGCCTTGGGCGAAACTTTGAAAATTAATGAGGCTTTTAATAAAATTATTATTGTTTTCACCTTCTACCGCCAGTTATTCTTTAAAAATTATTTTAATACTCTTTACGTCTAGGTTTGAGATCGAAAATGAAAAGTGTAAGATTTTGTTTTATTTTTTTATTTTTATCATCGTTGAAGTTAAAAAGGGGTTAGATGAATAAATACATAATAGGTGAGACTATGAGAGGCAAAAAATTAGAGGAAGTTAAAATGATGTACCTCACTTGCAAGATTGCATAAATCAATTAAGATTTTAGAGGAATAGAAAGTTATCACACAATTCCCTAAAATAAACTATGTTAATGTGAGAATTTATAACTCAAGTTAGTTACAAGATGGCGCCTTTATCTTATTCTTTTTTTAACAAAGACTAGGACCTTTTTAGTGAGCTAATACAAACTTTAAAATCATTTAAAAAAACTATATACCTATGTTGGTTAAAGTATGAGAAATGGGGTCTTCTTTTAGGTGGGACTTGGGGCAATCGCCCTTCTTGCCCTATCTTAGATACGCCTTAATTCTTAATAAAGGGTAGTTTGGTGTATTACATTTAGCATTATGTGGCTAATAGGTTTATTACATCTTTCATAGGAAAGTTTGACATTCAATTGTTAAAAGTCATCAATAGACATTAAGCATGACTTTTTTATTTTATTTTATGGGGGTGGAGTGACCGACTAACTTCAATGAGACTAGTTGAATTATAAAGTAAGGAGGATCTGGAAAAGGTACAAACATCCACAATATTAAAAATAGTCTTGTTAGACGCACTTTTGGCACACCATTTGAGCACGGCTTGATGGAAGTCCCTTAGATGTGCATCAATGCAATAATCAAGAGTCCCAAACAAGAGCGTGGCAAATGTCATACCAAAAGTGAGTCAAAATTATATCTTTTTTTTTTGTCAAATAAAATATATATTTCTTAAAAAAAAAAGGCACAAATGCATAGCAAATAACATAACTAAGTTCTTTAAACATCAATCACACTTAAGGGCTTTAAAAAATTCACACTTATAGTTCTCCAAAAAAAAAAGGTAAATGATAAATAGTAACTTTCACGTTTTTATTAATTTGGTCCTCAAACTTTTATCAGTTCACTTTTCGTTCATAAACTTTGATTTCCCTTTACTTTTGTTCATTTTGTTAAGTTTGGAAAGTAACAAAAACTAACGAAACGGTTCACAATTGGTTATTTAGGTTGATGAATCAATTATAAACCGTCCGTGAATTGCTCGTGAAGCGCTTTGTTAGCGATTGTTGTTCTGCAAATTTAACAAAATGACTAAAAGTAAAGGAAAATGAAAGTTTAGGGATGAAAAGTGAACTGGTAAAAATTTGAGAACCAAATTAATAAAAGCTTGAAACTCTGTGAGCAATGATACTTTATTTATGCCCAAAAAAAAAACAGCAATCACTCTAATGGCAATGGGCGTGTTGTTTTATTGGAGAATTCAAAGATGAGGCTACAATCATCACTTGTTAAATTATACTGATCTAGGGTTAAAAAAGAAGGCCTTGAGCTGCGCGTCGTCCATCAATCATCAAATCCGGAAGTAACGGGCACGGATATTCCAACTCAGTTCACACAAAGCACATCAATTTTGACGGGTCAACTATTTGGATAGCCACTTACGCGGGAGCTACTTTAATATTCCCAATTCCAGCACCACCGGATCAATAGGCCAAGCTAAAGTGATGTACTTCAAGGGGGGAAATGATAGAATGACGCCCCAAGTGAACACCCGATCTGGCACGCGGGCCTCACGAAAAAATGAACGTGCACAAAATAGTTTCTAGCTAGTACATAACACACGTGGTATATTTCAGGAGGCATATTCAAATGGTTCTCATGGAACTGATCTACGTGCCACATCGTAAGGGTGCTCAGATGGTTCTCATTAGAGATGGCAATTGGACCTATTGGTAGAGTATCCAAAGGTATCAGACTCAATATACATTACGTAAGGATATATGTATATAAATGATATACTCACGTGGGTATGGGTAATGTAGGGTATTAACTATAGAAATCTATGAGCTCGGAGAGTGTTGGACCAAACACATATGTGGGTATACAAATGGAGTTGAAACCCATCTTGTACAAAACTAATTAGCTTGTGCTAGGATCCAATATATACTACTTATATACCACACCAACTCTTATTATATTTCCAATGTAAGATTATATACTTCAACACTCCCCTTTAAGTGCAACTAGGCCTGGACTAGTTGTCACATACCAAACACAGACATACTTTTAGAGATCTAGATAAACATACATAGGTCCACTCTTATAGGCTTCATTTACCTAATTACCCACTCCATATATCCATTTATATTTTTTTCTTACAAAATTTATTTTATACTTTTAATTTATATAAATTAACTTGGTTTTACTATTAAGATTTGTCTATTGTTAAAAATTGAAGGTATATTCTTTCAATTTTTGAAGATCGAAGACTTTTTTTGGCTTACATAAAAGATTTTAATATTTTTTTTGAAATAAATATTAGAGACAACGTACATTTTTATTTATTTTTTATAATAATTATAAAAATAATATGCCGGTGTGCGGATTCTATTGACATTTTACGCTTAAATAATTTATTTTTACTCCTTTTAAATTTTAAATTTTTATTGTATCATATTTATTAATAATGGATATGGATACCCGCGGGTACCCTACTACCCAGACGGATAATACTCATACGTGCCCCACCAAAAAATGGTGTAAAAGGGTACGGTATGGGTAGGACACTCATACAATGAGGCGGGTATGGATGTGTGTACTCGCCCCATACCTTACCCATTGACATCCCTAGTTCTCATGGATATGAATATGCGTGCCACGTCATAAAGATATCACCTGGGATATCATTTGGAGCAGGGCTGACAATTTAGTGTTCGAGGGTGGGGCCTGATTTTTTGTCCGACCTGAAATTAAAAAAGGATTAGGACAATGTTTTGATAAATCCAAGCTGGGTCTGGACAAAGTCCTCTTGTCCGAATTTAAAATCGGGACGGGTTTGGACAAGGCCCCGACCCGAGCCTGGTTTGAATTTTAAATAGAGTTAAATATCTTTGATAAAAAAAAGGTATATTGGGAACTTAGTACTTATAAAATAGATTAACAAACAATAATCTACTCTAATACACATAAATTAATGCACTAAAGATATCTTTGATTTTAAAATAAATTAAATTTTAGTCTTTTTATACTTGAACATTTGTTTCTTGACATTATATGTTTTAATTACATTAAATTATTTGCAGTAATGTTATAATGATTTATAGTTCGTGCAATATTTGTTGAGACTTTAAATTACAACATACATGATTATAATCTATGTATATTTTAATATTTGAAGATGTTTTCATATGAGAAGTAAGTTTACAAAGTTGCGACAAATCCAAACAAACGGACAACCCGAATTTTAAGCAAACCGGGTATGGACAAGTTAATCTTTTCCATATTTAAAACTAGGTTGAATTCGGACAATGAATATACTCTTTATAGTATGAGTTGTCCCGATTCGGACCCATCTGAACCCAAATTTTTGTCACCCCTAACTTGGAGTGTCATTATAATATTTTCCATTCGACAACATATTCATCCACAACCGACATAAAATTGTTACAAGTAGTAATTGATAGGAGCTAGTCGACACATCGCTGTCTTTAAGGGCAAAACGGTCACAAAGAACACAAATAAAAAGATGCCCATCCATCGCTATTGATGTCGAAAATTTTTACATTCGTACAGTTAATATACTTTTAAATCCGTAAAGTACTATGAGTTTTCTTTTTATTGGCAAACTAAAGTATTTCGTCTTTTCAAAAGGTAAAATTAGAGAAGCAAAATCCAAGTAACATGAATAGAGCTTTCGAAAAGGCGTTATTCGTGTGATGTGGGCGATGGCCAATGCCACGTGGATTTGTATTGAGATGTTAATGTGCATGGGGCACAGTTGTGTGGTGTTGTGGCAAGGTTGTGGACTCGAGATACATGACGTGGCGGCCAATAGATTTTGAGGCCGCTACATATATGCAAATTTTCATATATAATGCAGATGGAGATGGAGAAAGATGCAATCAAGTGCTAAAGTTACAATGAAACCACTTTTAAGTTTTCTTATTTATGAAAAAAACCTGAATTAACAGTAAGATCTCCAAACTAACTATCTTTTTCAAAACAATCAATAGAATTTTTTTGGTTTTTCATTTTGGCTTTGCTATTATGTCATTTGCATTTTCCTTATTATGAATTACTTATGATGCATGTTTTTATAACACTATGCAAAGATGAAGGTAAAATATTAATTTTGTCGTGTTGTGTACTTGAAAAATTAATTGTTGGAGGAATTCAATGAAAATGGTGTTAAGTTTGAGGAATGCTACACGGACATATCAAAACGCACATTGGTGTGTGAGTTATCCATATTCTCCTCGATTTAGTGTGGAACACACCCAATATGTGTTTTAGTGTGGTTTGGGTTGATGTATGTGTAGTATTTTCAATTTAGTGGGCGAGGGTGTGGTTGAGGTAGAAGTTATATGAATTACTCTTTTTGAAAATGAGTTAACGATACACTTAACATTTTGTTCAAATGACTCATTTTCAAAAAGAGTAATTCATGTAATCCACTTGCTACGTCACACTCACCTACCATGTCACACATACCTACTCTAATAACGCCTTTTCAAAAGCCACAATACATTACTTTTGTGATTTTAAAGAAATCAACCCTATTTGATGAATTTTTTAAAAAAAAAAAAAAAAACTTACTTTTTTAATAACTCCTTGATGTCGGGGGACCAAGGAGGACTTAACTATAATATGGAAGTGATGGGTAGTTTAGGAAGTTCATAAGCTATATTACCTACATTTCACAATATCTATTACATTTTGAGATTTTTAACCACAACATTTGCTTCATGATCGGTAAAGTAGATTGAATCACGTCATCCAATTTCAGATACCCATAATTATAATTGTTCCTTTTTAATCCTCAGCCCAATCGATTTCTTTTAACGTCTACCCAATCGAGTTGATTAGTTAATGCAATGACAACATTAGTTTCTTTCCTTTTTTTTTTTTTTAACATTATTGATCATGGACAAAGGTATTTATATATGAAAAGGTAATTTAGTTTAAATGTAATAATTTGTTTTTAGCTGAATCAATCATTTTCTTTGGGCAAATATTAATTTTCCACGTTTTGATTAACAAAAAGAACAGTAGGTTCAAAATGAGCATGTGGTGATGTTTCTAACAGTCTAACAATACCAAAACAAAAACCAGAAACACAAAAATATAGTTTCAAAGTTGGTGGTTTGAACTCTATTCAATAAAGAAGAGTACAAAGCACATTCCACATTATTGGTCTCTCTCTCAACAGTTCGATATGCATTGCATTGTATTAATTGATATGTCTTGCATCAATCGTACATGCTTTGTTTATACACACCAACACAAAAAAATTCGAACCACTAGATAGCCCTTGATCTGACGTCATTTCCTCCGGGTTCACGGTTTGTACTAATAGAGTCATTAGTGCTTAAGAAGCACAAATCAAAGATTTGTATATAAACCCATTTGTGCCTCTCCCTCTCTGTGCCTCTTCTGCTCTCTCTCTCTCTCTCTCTTTCTGTTCTTGGATTGTGTGTGTTATTAGTGTTTGTGAATTGTGGGTCTAGTGTGTTCGAGTGGACTGACACTCCCACCTCCAACGCACTGCATTGCGTAACTCACAAGAACAGACTACTCTTCTAGCTTTTCACTCCTTTATATCCACACACACATATACCACTCTCCACCATTCTCTCAATTGTGTCCATCTTGTCGAGAAAATCTCGAGATGGACCGGCTTTCATCGACGGCAATAGACGGCAGGGCCGACGACATTGCGGAGCAAATTGGGCTGATATGGGACCAAATCAAAGCCCCATTGATCGTTCCCATGTTGAGGCTCATGGTCTTGATATGCTTAGCCATGTCGGTGATGCTGTTCATAGAGAAAGTGTACATGGCGGTAGTGATCGTGTTGGTGAAGCTGTTGGGGCGAAAGCCAGAGAACAGGTACAAGTGGGAGGCGATCAAGGACGACATCGAGATGGGGAATTCGTGTTATCCGATGGTTCTGGTTCAAATCCCTATGTACAACGAGCGGGAGGTGTATCAGCTGTCCATTGGGGCTGCTTGCGGTCTTTCGTGGCCGTCCGATCGGATCATCGTCCAAGTCCTCGACGACTCCACTGACCTCACAATCAAGGTCCCATGTCAAAAACAAAAACCAATCAATTTTTATTTTGCTTTCTTCTTTACAACCAAATTTCAGCTTCACCTGTTCAACACCAAACCTTTATTTCACTTTTCATTAGCGTTTCATTTATTAATTAAACTACAAAAAAAAAAAGTCGACTTAATAAAAATTAAAGAAATTTAATGATATACGAAGACTTAGGTTAACTTTTAATGCATTGATTGATTTATAATTTTTAAAATAATGTATTGAATTGAGCGTGAAAGAGTATGATCTGCGTAGCTAACCAATTAATTTGAAATTGAGGCTAAAGTAGGCATTTGAACAATTTTTTACTTGGTTGTTTTTTCATTTTTTGGATTGCAGAGTTTGGTGGAATTGGAGTGCCAGAGATGGGCGAGCAAGGGAATCAACATCAAGTACGAGATTCGAGACAATCGAAACGGATACAAGGCGGGAGCATTGAAAGAAGGGATGAAGCACAGCTACGTGAAGCAGTGCGATTACGTGGCCATTTTGGACGCAGACTTCCAACCTGAGCCGGACTTCCTCTGGCGCACCGTGCCATTTCTCCTCAACAATCCAGATATTGGACTAGTTCAGGCTCGTTGGAAATTCGGTAAGTCTGTCACGCATCTCGAGGGGAGGCACGTCAACCTCCTCTCAATGCAACAGTGGGTTGGTCGGTCAGACTGTGAGAGTGAGTACTGTCGGTGCTGCTACTTACCACCTGCCACGTGGAATTGTGGGCCCTACCTCACCTAATCAGTTTTTTTCGTTCGTTAACATTACTCTTACAATAAATCTACTTGGACTCATGAGTCCAGACTCATAGGGAGGTTATTAAATTTTTTATACATATTTAAGGAGTATAATAAGAATTTTACAAGTGATTATGGTTGTTTCATTAATTGCTCAAGGGTGTATTTAAAATTAAAAAAAGTTTTAAGTCCGGACTTACGAGTCCAAATAGCACTACCCTTACTCTTATTAGCCAACGAAGAAGTGTGGCGTAATAACGAACTAATTGACCATATTATCCTCTCGTCTATTTTTAAGACTAGAACTTCAGACTTTGATAGGTCATAGGTGGGGTTTGGGTTTTGTAACCATTATGTAATTGGAGTAGCGTTGAGGGGTTTTTGGGTCTTTTGGAGGCAGCCCATGTGCGATGGTCCAGTTGAATCCCCAAATTGTGGGGGCCCAACTTGAACCACCGACAATGTGGGATTTGGTGTGTTTAATTTTGTTCTGTTTTTTTATGGGAGATGGTTTAGTTCGGTAATTAAGTTGCTGCTGACGTGGCTGGTGGTGGTGGTTTTCTGGTTGGTTTTGCAGTGAATTCCGACGAGTGTCTGATGACAAGAATGCAGGAGATGTCGCTGGATTACCACTTCAAGGTGGAGCAAGAAGTGGGGTCCTCCACCTATGCCTTCTTTGGCTTCAACGGTAAACCGCTTATCAAAACCACTTATGGTTTTGAAGAAAAAAAAAATGAATTTTCTTTATTAATTGAGTGTGTTATTATAATAATGAGTACAGGAACTGCGGGAGTGTGGAGAATTGCGGCACTGAATGAGGCTGGAGGGTGGAAGGACCGTACTACCGTTGAGGACATGGATCTTGCCGTCCGTGCCAGCCTTAAAGGCTGGAAATTTGTTTACATTGGTGATCTAAAGGTATAATATTACACTAGTTTTGGGTGTTACGATAGTCACATCAACCAATTGTAAAAAACACCAAAAAGATATACAAATAATAAAAAAAAGACTTAATAGACAAATGTATCATAACGTTTGAATTTTGACAAAAATATTATAACCTTTTGATTTCTTATAAATTGTTCATATTTTTGAGTAAATTACATTTAAAACTATAAAAAATTATGCACCCAATTACAAATATTATTTCATATAATACAATGTGAATGCAATCTAATGATCATTCATCACTTAAATTGTGATTTAACAGATAATAACTACAGGATACAAATTGATTAAAATCAAAAGGTTAGGATATTTTTGTCTATTAAACTTAAAAAAACTACTTAATACAGGCAATTGTTGTATCAAACAAGTTTTTTTTTTTTTTTTGGACGAAATGTACCAAACAAGTTGTTAATATAATATCAAAGGGCATGCTTATAGAAAAATATTTATTCTTGGATTTCATTGTGATTTAGGAATAACTTTACATTTTGTCAGAGAAATTACAATTTTGATTGGTATTTAAAGTACCAAAAAAAAAAAAAAGTGCTAGCACAAGTTATAGAAAAGGGTGAATTTATTTATTTATTTTTATTTTTTTATTTTACTAGACTTCGTTTATGTTGTATCTTATGATGCGTTGTTGTTACTTCAGGTGAAAAATGAACTCCCAAGCACTTTCAAGGCTTACAGATACCAGCAACACAGGTGGTCTTGTGGGCCTGCCAATCTCTTCAGAAAAATGGTCATGGAGATCATCAAGAACAAGGTCAGCTAGCCATTTCTATATCTATACGTAAAGACATAGAAGATAGGTTGTTCTTGGCTCAACAATCTATAAATATTGATGATTGGGCATGACTGTTTTCATATATAATTGATTGATGCAGAGAGTGTCGAGTTGGAAGAAATTCCATGTTATATACAGCTTTTTCTTTGTTCGGAAGATCGTGGCCCATATCGTCACCTTTGTCTTCTACTGCGTTGTAATGCCAGCCACTGTTTTAGTTCCCGAAGTTGGGATTCCCAAGTGGGGTTCTGTCTACATCCCCTCCATTATCACTCTTTTGAATTCTGTCGGAACTCTAAGGTTGGTTCTATTCACTTTTTTTTTTAAGTATTCATCTATAATTGTCGATATTTTTTCACCCCTATTTGGTCGAAATACTTTATAGGTAAAAAATTGTCTTATAATTTAATTTTCTGATTCTCTCACTGACCAGGTCATTACACTTGATGGTGTTTTGGATTCTCTTTGAGAATGTGATGGCTCTTCACAGAACAAAAGCCACATTTATTGGTTTATTGGAGGCTGGAAGAGTGAATGAATGGGTAGTCACTGAGAAATTGGGAGATGCCCTTAAAGCAAAAGCAGCTGCAAAGGTTCCCAGGAAACCCAAGCTCAGAATTGGAGAGAGGTAACATTGATTGTCTTCCTTGACATGTATATAAATGGCAATCATCTTTTGACCGACTAACTTTGGCTTCATTTTGTACCAACAGACTCCACTTGTTGGAGCTTTTGGTAGGAGCCTACCTCTTCTTCTGTGCATGTTACGACTTCGCTTTCGGGAAGAACCATTACTTCATATATCTGTACTTGCAAGCCATTGCATTCTTCATCATGGGATTTGGCTACATTGGCACATTTGTTCCCAACTCTTAGCAGAAGAGTTATTGCTTTGACAACTTGATGGATACATTGCGAAGTCTCCTTTGCATTCGGCAAGTATATGAATACGAATCTCTTATTTCTTCAATTTGGTGTTACCGTCTTGTATAAGCCTGTAAGAAGGAAAGGAATATTATTCTCTTTCTGCTGTGAAGAATCACTTATTCTTTTATGGAGACGAGAACTTCTCGTTCTGTCGTTCCCCGCAAAGAGTTCCTCTGTGAATAGAGAAAAATTATTTACAAGGAAGATTGAGAGAAAAAAAAAAAAAGGAAAACAAGATCAGTTGGTGTATCAGTAGAAGGAAGAACAATAGCAGGCATTGATATACAAGCAGCATCTTCAATAAGGGATTGCTATACCATTGTAATGGTCGAATTTCAAGTTTCTTTCTTTTTTTTTTCCTGTCTAGTTTTGGGTGTGAGGGAATTTTTTTACTTAAATGTTGATGATAGAAGAAGATTAATTTGAATCTTATCAACCTTCTACTTAAATGTTTTCACCAATGATTTTTTTTTTTTTTGTTCGTCCGAACCTTTTTCAGCCCATCCTTACTTTGGTTCAACTAATTCCATTGGAGTTAGTCGAGTGACCCAACCTCATAACATGAGAGAAACCAAAAAAATATAATGTTGCTGCCAAGAATCGAACCTGAGACCTCTACCTCAGTCAGAGTTAAAGTGCGATTTTCTTTACCACTACACCACACCCTTGGGAGATTGTTTTCACCGGTGATTATTTCCTTCTCCATCATGACCAAATCATAAGAAAATAAGGCCAGGGGTGAATGTTGGACAGTAAAAAAAATACATACATAAAATGAACATATCAATTTTTCTAATCACTTTAACAAGCATCTAGTCTTCATTTCGTTGTTACCTAAACCCTGAAACCTAACTATCAACATATCCTACCAACTTAACTTGAACGCTAATCATGCAGAGGTGTCATGCAAAGGCCCCACCTTCAGACAATGGATTAAAACAAAGTTAGCAATTATTAGATTGCAAAAGTATGGAAGATATTAATCAATATCAAGTATGATTTCAATTTGTGACTAACATGGTTGATTGAAACTTTTGACCAGAATCAAAGTGCAAACTAAACAATATGAATAAACTGCCAAAATAAAAAGACGGGGCGAAATAAATAAATAAATAAATGTGAAAAGCGTTGTTGAATGAGCTGGTAAAATAACACAAATAATTATGATTTGCAGATGCCCCGGATATAAGGCTCCTAAAAAAGGTATTGAGTTGACAAAATAGACAAATAATCTGAAAGTAAGACATGAAGCCAAAATGGAAAGATTTGCCTTTAAAACAAATGGTAGGTAGGTCTCACTAAGAAGGGAACTTGTCTTTCTTTTCACATGTAACAGAAATCCACCCACATCATGTAAAACAACTGAGACCAAGTTTGTCACATTCAGTTGATTATCTTTTCCACACTTAGCCATTCATTCACAACCTTTTAAGTCTAAGTAAAAAATAAAGATTAAGATTTGTATGGCTCTTTCATAGACAATCTATGTCATAAAGGGATTAATCTAGAAAAAGGAAAAGTAAGAAACCGAGGTAGCTTGTGTTTTACATGACTTTAATGTAATTGAACTCGCAAGTGTCGACCTTCTATCCACAATGGTTCATGTGAACATATTTCATCTCAACTAAAGCAGTGATGAAATGATAAAGAAAGAATAGTCTCTCAAACTGACTATGCAACAATACTTGAGTAGGTTGTCAAAGGATTGAGTTATAATGATAGACTAACTATCCATACGTTATTCTGTCACAAAGGTTGTCAGTGTTAGTTAGAATAACATTTCGCGGATGCCATCTGCCCTATTGCACTCATCACTCCATTCCACCAGAATGAACCAACATAATCGAAGAATGTAGGGACAAGCAGCCACAACATCAATAAGGGAAAAGCCTTGAAAATTTTCATGGCTATATGGAGTTTTCTTTGAGGAGTCTTGAAGAAAGATAGGTCAAAGGGAATTTTTTAAGTTAAAAGACTGTCAATGACAATCTTGGGATAGTTGGGAACTTGCTTGAAAAGGAATATTGTAAGCTTCAAGAGAGAGGATCTCACAAATGATAATCATCAACACGTAAGCATCTATATTGACACCAACTTCATTGTATCATGACATATTCCCATTAAGCAAAATATAACCACAAAAGACTGGCACAGAGAGAAACTGATTGGTTTAGGAAAACAGAAGAAGTTAGCATGAACAAAGATTGAGAACCTAACATAAACAAGTAAAATGTCGTAAGAGATACAAACATGACAATCTAACATGGAGTAATTCTAACAAATGTGCAACAGCATGGAAGGCATAATTTTGTCAAGGAGAAACAGGCAGGACAATTCTTACCAAAAAAAAAAAAGCAAAGGAAATATGTTATGCCTTCTTGTTTCAAATCCCCTTAAACTAAAAAGAAAAAAATACGTTAACGATAATAACAACTACAGTACAAATCACAACCGGAACCTAACAGACAAAGATAGATATGTCAAAGATTAAAAATAGGAACCCCCAGTTTGAGCCTTTAGTTTTAGAACTCCACAAAACGTGAGCTCCTATATTGACATCAACTACTCCATTCTACCATGACATTCCCATGAAGTAAAATATAACCATAAAAGACTGACAGAGAGAGCAACTGACTGGTTTAGGAAGACTGAAAAAGTTAGCATGAATAAAGATTGAGAACCTAACATATACAAGTAAAACGCCGTAGGAGATACAAATTTGGTTTGTTATTAATCTCACATGACAATCTAACATGGAGTAATTCTAACTCCTTTGCAACAGCATAGGAGGTATAATTTTGCTAAGGAGAAACAGGAAGGACAATTCTTACCAAAACAAAAAAGCAAAAAAGAAATATTTTATGCCTTCTTTTTACAAATCCCCTTAAGCTACTAAGAAGAATTACTAATAGTTAACGATGAAATAACAACTACAGTACAAATCACAATTGGAACCTAACAGACAAAGATATGGCAAAGATCAAGAAATAGGAACCCCTATTTCGAAACTTTAGTTTTAGGACTCCACAAAACCATCTGATAAAAAAAAGATAAAATATATTTTTTGATCCTTGAACTTTGAGTCTTTTATGCGTTTGGTCTCTAAACTTTCAGTAGTGTACATTTGGTCTCTGAACTTTTGAGTTTTTTATGCTTTTGGACCCTGAACTTCGAGTTTTTTTATGTTTTTGGGGGAATTTTTTTTTGCCTTTTGTTGGTCAATGTGAGTCGTCCGGTTCAGTAATATAAACCACTCTACTCTTCTTGATTAATCACGCGGCACTTTTGTTACCTACGTCGGCGGAATTTAACACTTTAAATGATGGAAGGAGTAAATGTAGATCTTTGTGAAAGTTCTAGGACCAAATGTGAAGTGATAAAAGTTCAAGGACTAAAAGCATAAAAAACACAAAGTTCAGGGACCAAATGATGGGTTTGGCCAAAAAAAAAAAAGGACTCAACAATAGTTGACAAGATAAAAAGGACAAAAAAAATTAAGAATTATCAATAATTAAAAATGGGGGAAAATAGAGTAGAAGGCTGGAACATGATTAAGCACTTGTAACAATTGTTGTTGTATAAAATAAGTTTGAATAAATATTATATGAGATAACAACAGCCTCGATCCCAAATACGTTGGGTCAAATGAGTCAATTAAAGGCCTCCATTCAACTTGATCTAGTTGGTTTATGATATGCTTAGATAATATGTTAATCCTCCATAACTAATGTATACAAAGTTAATTAAGGTATACCATCCAACGTCATACCATTGAATTCCATCAATTTCAATTATGTTGAGTCCAATAATCCCAAATTAGTTGAGGTCAACTACATGGATCAAATTGTCACTCCGCTCGATCTTAAGTATTCTATACAACAAAAGGGAAAATATACAATCCAGGCGAGCAAACAGTTCATGTAGTCTATGGGCATTTGCAAGATTCATTGATAAGAAAGGCACAAGAGGCACACAAGAACAATACATTAACACTTGTCAAATGACAATTTAAGAGCACAAAATCTAGAAAGAATATCGTCTTACAAGGGTACAATTTAAAACCAACCTTCCAAAAATTGAAGAATAAATTCTTATTGCTTGCAAACATTTCACAACGAACTTAGCATTCACTCACTCACTTCTTTTACCAGAAAAGGTTATTAAAAAACTTAATCAAGGACATGTTTGATTGCAAAGAAAATGTTCTATACGAAAAGAACATTTTCTTAAGAAAGTTTTCTAGAGTAAATATTCATAAGAAAAATTTTCTACATGTGTTTTGATGGAGATTGAGAATAAGACAAGTTTTGCGAAGACGTGGATAGTTTGGTGTTTGGAGCCGTCCAAGTTGTTGCTGGAGTTTAATTAGAATTTAATTATTGAATTTGAAATCAATTATAAATAATAGGTGTTAGTAGTTATTTAGGAAGTTTAAAGTAGTGTTAGGATAGAATTTAGAAATATTTATCTTTTACTTTTGATACACTAGGTGTCAAGCTTGATCAGTTAGTTTTAGCTATTTAATTTAAAGTTAATATTTATTTCTCATAAGAATTTTAGTTTTAATTGAAGTCTCTGTCTTTTGATATTAAAGCCTATAAAAGGCTTAGAACGTGTTACATGATGGGGCTTGATTTTTTTTGATGAATAAAATTGGGTTTTGAGACAAAAAGTTCTCTATTGAATGTTTTGGTTTCTTGAACTTTGTGTGTCGATCATAAGTTAGAAACGAGTTTCTTCAATTCGGTATTAGTAGAATCAACAAATTGCTAGAAAAGTTTTTTTTTCTTTGTAGCGAGCAATTTATCAATTCCTCACAGCTTCAGTTTGGTATCAGAGCACATTCTTCGACAATGGTGTCGATAAGTGATGCAGAAAGTTAATTGGAAAGAGATGAACAACGAAGAAGATAAGAAAAACAGCCAATTCAGGGCTTGAACACTCAATTTTGATTCATATTGATAAAAAGCTAACAAACAAGTTATGTTTACATCTTTTATAGGAAAACCCTAATATATAAAGACTAATATACCCCTCTCATATAATAAATCCTAATAAGTCAACTTAAGGCTACCTACTTACTACATCATTCTCCCTTTCTTAAAAAGAGCCCGACCTCGAGCGACTAATTAAAGTGGAAGCACCATCAAGGAGCATGATTTGGTGATCGGCCTGTACTTGAAGCATAATCAAACAAGAAAA
The DNA here is from genome assembly GCA_039657345.1 of Stephania japonica. NCBI lineage: Eukaryota > Viridiplantae > Streptophyta > Magnoliopsida > Ranunculales > Menispermaceae > Stephania > Stephania japonica. The sequence continues at coordinate 40,801,300 of CM077560.1, read as the reverse complement.
CCATGGAATGTTGGTAGTTGACCCAAGAAGCAATTCCCGGAGGACGCCATGTAGCAGCAACATAATCAAAATCAATTAAGCAAAGGCGATTTTCCTCAAAAGAGAAGATCCTGCAGTACTCACAATGAAATTGTACTTCAAGAACTTCAAAGTGAATGTGATATGAAGAGAAGTACTTGTCCATTATCTCTGTCACACAAGCTTTTCAATCTAATCCTATAGGCATCTGAACCCACACAAAGAAGAGCAAGCAATCTCTAAACAAAGAGAACACTATCACCATGCTTTCAACCTCACATATAAACCAGCCTGGCATGATAAAAGGACTAGCCTTCGTGCTTCATCACCAATAACATTCAACATCCCATCAAAAATTATTTATTTGAGAATCATTCCATAGCTCTTGTGTAAGAAACTTGTCAACTAAGACAAATAGCTCTGTTGGTAGTGGATGGCAAAAAATTTGAAAAGCTTTTGCAACAAGTAACAGCTGCAGTATAGATCCATTGATTAACCAAGTGAAATAATGCACGCTAGCAGCAACAAACTCCCACTCTTATTAATTGTGGATAATCTAGCGGCAATGATGTTGAAGACAAGAGTATCAACTACATGAATTAGATTCAAAGATAACTGGTCCCCAAAGTTTGCCCAATCCATTGCAAGCATAGATGGCAACAAAGCCCAAGTAAAAACTAAATGTGCAAGTGGAGCATGTTTGATCTGACTACGCAAAGGAGAGATTAGGTTGCCAGTGTTCTCTTTGAAATAGCATATTAATCACATTCCAATTAACATATTACCCCATTGGGATTTTGAGAAACACATAAAGCACATAGTGTTTGTAATGGCTCCAAGATATATGCCATCGTATATCATTAGTACGAATATTATAGCCTGCAAGCATATGAGTCAAGTAACTCAACAAAGGATGAAACTCCATAAAAATCCAATGCCACCACATGCTCCAGTAACCACATCTTTAATTTCATAACCATCATCCTCCTACAAGCACTTGGTATGAAGTATATCATAATAGCATCTAACCTCGTAGCACTAAAAATAATTCCATGAAACTTCATAAATTCTACCCAACAAGCAGATGTGCAATGCGCAAGAAACCTCAACTTCCAAGTTTTAATTATCTGTGCTCACTTGGACATTTCATCAAACATGTTAAAGGCAACACATGAAACCTCCATCTTTCCAAATTGAACACTAAGACCTGGATTGCTACCAAAACCAAAACTGAGAAGAGAGAGCTTACTAGCATAGAAGTTGAGCCCAGTTAGTTCCCTATACCAGCCAAGATTGAGATTGATGACACCAATGCATCGGATGGTCACGAGACTCACGACACTGCAGCCAAGGCTTAAAATTGGGGATTTTGAGCTATAGAACTTCAAAAGACTCATGCACGGTTGGAATAGGGACATCATGAGTCCAATAAAAATTGAAGCACTCTGCAACATTGAAGAAATCTCTAATTCGAAAATATCACACCTCCTTCTGGTCATCGTCTTCATCAGACCTTCATTTGCTAAGGAAGTGTGGTGGTTGTGGCCTTGTTTCTGAGACGAAGGCAACAAATGGAGGAGACGAAGGTGGAGATAAATCGATGAATTGGAGGAATGGTGAAGCAAGGGCCTCAAGAATATGGATTTGTGGTGGAACAATTGCAGAACTCCCTTGGGCTGGTGTCACGGAGTCGAACAGAGGTGGAGAAGGTTGGAAAGTCGATGGAGCTGTAATAGGGGATGAAGGTGGTAAAACAAATGAGATAGAAGATTGAAAGTGAATAGATCTAGGGCTTGAGTGAGATGAAGGTGAAGGGCACACTTGCACTTGTCGAATAGGGGTCGATGACAATGAAGAAGATATGGTGGATGAGACTGAGGATGAGAAAGAAGAGTGAGCAGAAATTATGGGGCTGTGAGGATGCAATGATGGGGAAGAAGATGGAGTGAAAACGAAGTGGGAGGCAGTGAAGTACATGAAGGAGATGGGGGAGGTGGGGCAATGATGGGCATAGGGTTGGAAGTGTGGTGGCGTGATCTGGTGGAGATAGTGGGGAAAGAGATGGAGGCGGAGTGGACGTGGTGAGGTGAAGAGTTTCAGTCTTTCAGATGGTGTTGGTGGAGATGGGGGTGGTAATGGAGCAGTGATGAGCTATGAAGAAGGCGGCGTGGGAGGGATAGGGGACTAAATGTGGCGACCAAGTTATTCTATATCTCAATCTAACCATTGCATGAGATCTGCAACTGGCCTTGGTGTTCGTCAATCTCACCACCTCAAGATGCCGCATAACCTAATACTAGTTGATAGCCATTAGAGCATGGAGCTCGATGAATTGCCTTGAGACGAGGAAGTAAAGATCTTTGGAATTCAAGCTTAAACTCGTTGAACTTTTGCTCCAAAGAGCAGATAGATGCCCAAAGGGCTTGCACTCCCTGGTCATTGCCAATGGAGCGGGTTCGATCACTTCCGCTCCCTGCCATTAAGGGACGCTACACCGAGCTCTGACACCACTAATGCAGATTGCAAAGAGTTAATTGGAAAGAGATGAACAACGAAAAAGATAAGAAAAACACCTAATCCAGGGCTTGAACACTCAATTTTGATTCATATTGATAAAAAGCTAACAAACAAGTTGTGTCTACGCCTTTTATAGAGAAACCCTAATACAAAAAGACTGATATGCCCCTATCATATAATAAATCCTAACAAGTCAACTTAAGGCTACCTACTTACTACATCAATAAGACAACGATTATCCTACAAGAAAAAGATAATTTTTTTCTTCAATTCGTGTATTCAAGAAATTAAACGAATAGGTAGAAAAAATTATCCTTTTCTTTGTAGCAATCAATTGTCAATTCCTTGTTGCATAATGTTATAAGAGTTTTTTCCCCTCAAAACTCGCCAATAACAAATTTTGAAATAAAGGATGGAAACTTAACATACATAAATTAAATATATTAATTTTCATATTTAAAATACAGATTTAATATGGGTCTTAATATGGAAACTCATTTTCTCAAAAGCAAACTCAATTTGCCCACCTTAATAGGTAGGAAAATATATGAGTTTTGATGTGGGAAATTGGCAATCGTGCAAAAATGTTCCATGATAAAATTTTGGCTATCAAACGCAAGAAAATGTCATTTTTCCACGAAATTTACCATTTTCCTTGGAACATTTTCCTTTTCCGTCTAATCAAACAGGACCTAAACCAATTAAATGTTGAATTGCTCTAAAAAAAAGATGTTGAATATGCAAGTGACAAGTCCATTTTGAAATTTCGCTTGCATAAATATGAAAAACCATGAAGACTTGGCTAATAAAACTCCAGGAAAAAGTAATAGTGCCAGAATACTTGCACAAACTACAAGAGACCTTGGGCAACTCACATACAGAAAGCACAGTAAAATTAAGAATGAAAAAACTATTTAGTTTTTTTAATAGACTCGTGATTGAAAAAACCCCAAAATGTTAATTGTACTATCACTCGTCATTCTTAATGTTTGCAATCTCCTACATCGCCTAAACACAAAAACAAATTTTTTGATGCACTAATTAGGAGTGATCTAAATGATATGGAAAGCATGTCATCAATTGCACTAAATCGAGTGCAATGAAAGAATTTGATCCATATAACTGACCCCAACTAATCTTGGGATTGAGACTATGTTGTCGATGTTGAAGCCCAAAGTTGCACTTAAAATTGGCTTGCTCACTCAAATGACAGTGACTTCCACATATGATTTCCTCTCCACATCAACCACAGTAGTCATAAACCACTACAACAATGATTTACGAAGCCACGGCACAGGAAATGTCAAAGCTTTATTGTTAAACAAACTAGCATTCCTACATTGACGAGAAAACGAAAAAAAAAAACTTCAACTTTATTATGCAAAGTGACCAAGAAGTGCAACAGTTTCTCACTAAAACCTCAACAATTCGATAAACCCTAATGAACAAAACCAGCAACAAATGAGCTGAAAACCTCACCAATTCACAGCACCTTGAGCATCTCCTCAGCACTGCTGTTAGTAAACGCCCCTCCCTCCTCCAAATTCAACACCTTGACGACGCCGTCCTCCGCGAGCAACGCGTAGCGCCGCGACCGCACCCCGAGGCCCACCGGCTTGTCGCTGAGGTCCAGCTCCGCCCCAATCGCCCTCGTAAACTCCCCATTCCCATCCGACAGGAGCACCACCTCGTCCCCAATCCCCAAATCCTTCTTCCAGGCCTTCATGACGAAGGCGTCGTTCACGGAGACGCAGGCGATGACGTCTACGCCTCTGGATTTGAGGTCGGCGGAGCTGGCGACGAATCCCGGGAGGTGTTTCTGGGAGCAGGTGGGGGTGAAGGCGCCGGGGACGGCGAAGAGGATGGTCTTCTTGTTGGAGGTCAGGTCGGCGACGGTGGTGGTCTGGAGGTCGCCGGCGTCGTCGAAGTAGGAGAGGGTGGCGTTGGGGAGCTTGTCGCCGACGGCGATGGTGGCGGAGATTTTGGGGGCGGCGGTGGTGGTTGTGTTGAGGCGGAGGCGGAGGCGGAGGCGGGTAGGGTTTCGGCGGAGGAAGGCCGCGGCGGTGGTGGTGGCGGTGTAGAAGGAGAGGTTAGTGGCGGAGGGAGAGGAGGCGAGGCGGGCGAGGGTGAGAGAAGATGAGAGCGCCATTGTTGTTGTTGTTGTTGTTGTTGTTGGGAGAGTGAGAAGTGTGTGGGGGTTCCTTTTGTTATTTTATCCCAACGAATGAATGAATTAATTAAGTGTGCAGTGTCAGCGAAGACGAGAGGGTGAGATTGGGCGGACTAGTCGATAAACCAGTACGAGTTCAACAACGCAGCGAGAGATGTCGAGTCACTAGAGTGAGTTAGCGAACCAAAACAAAATGGAAAAAAATTGAGTTTGAAGGGGTTGCCCAGCGTAGGCAAACCGTGGTTTAGTAGTAAAAATCTTCACAACCACCCCCAAATTCACGTTCATGGTTTGACACTTAGATTTGTCATTATGTATTAACTTTTTTAAATTGTTTAATTTATATCTAAAGTTAATTTTTAACTTAAAAATTGATGAAGTGACACCTTAAAATAAATTTTAATAGCCACCCTATCACTCATAATTATCAAAATAATTATTAATGTTGTGATATAGACTCATTATTTAAGTGCTTACATTATCAAATTAGAAGATCAAATGAAGTTTAGGATACAAATTAAATAATTTATAAATATGAAGATATAATAAAAAGGTGCAGCCATAGGGCGCACCCCTACAACCGCGCACGGGCGGTGTGAGCCATGGACCATGACCCTCCCACACCATCTGGCTCCCCCAAGCTAGTCTTTCGCTCCCCAGACTCGAACCTGCGCCTTGAGGGATAAGTACACAGGTTTAGCGAGTATGGTACCACCGAGCTAGTCCAGCACGGAGGCATCGGATCCCATCAGAACTCCGCAGTTAAGCATGCTTGGGCGAGAGTAGTACTGGGATGGGTGACCTCCTGGGAAGTCCTCGACAGCTCAGTGGTACTAGACTCGCTAAACCTGTGTACTTATCCCTCAGGGCGCAGGTTCGAGTCTGGGGGGACGAAAGACTGGCTTGGGGGAGCCAGATGGTGTGGGAGGGGCTGCGGTCCATGGCTCACACTGCCTATGCGGTGCCAGAGGGGGTGCGCCCCATGGCTGGGCCGTTACATCAACTGGAGCTCAAAGCAACATCTTCTCAATTGTATTTCAAAATTAAATCCACCAAAATGACATGTAGGGTTTGCATACATATTTAAGGAACCAAAAGGAGGGCTCGCAGGCACCACTTACATTCCTACTGTGTCTCTGCCAAAGACAGAGAAGGTGGAGAAAAGCAAAAAGGAAACTGTAATAACAGAAAGAAAGTAATTCAGGCGTTCATCCTCGATATCATACGCGATGCAATCTTCAAACAGTTGTGAATTAGTGCATTTCCTTGTTACACGTTGCAGTGCTAACCTTCAGTGATTATCCTCGAATAACGTATGAGACCATCCCTACATCATTGCCTCCCTTTTGAGAAGAGCTTGGCCTCGAGCTCAAATAAAAAAGCAGCATCATCTGGAGGAAAATAAAGGCTGAGGTTGGCTACATTGAAGGTTGGGTGGTATGGGAGATCAGGAGGGAGCTCCAGGATATAGGTATTATCTCAAATGACTTGTTTGATTGGAAAGGGACCGAGCTTGTGGGGATGCAACTTGGTTTATGGTAGCTATTGGAGACGATGCTTGTTCAAATATACCATAACAAGGTCTCCACGCTTGAATGTTTGGAGGCGACGATGCTTGTCTACGGAGGCCTTGTACTGGGCATTGGAAGCATGGAGTTTAGTAGTCACCTCAGAGTGTAATTTGGTGACCCAATTAGCCATGGATGTAGCGGATTTATGACCTGGTTTGGCGGTTGGCAGGAGGTCCATGGGCATCATAGGAACTTTAGTGTAGACAATCATGAAAGGACTATGACCAGTTTAATGATTCGGCATATTGTTAAAGGCAAATTCTGCCTGGGAAGTGTTAAGTTCCATTGTTTGGGGTCTTCACCGACGAGACAACAAAGCATATTACCCAAGGTTCGATTTACGACTTCAATTTGGTCATCAGTTTGGGGATGGTAGGCGTTGCTGAACTAAAGTTTAGTATCAAACATCTTCTACAAGGTCCTCCAAAAATGGCTCACAAATTTAACATCCCTATCAGAGACTATAGACCGTGGGACACCATGAAGACGCATAATTTCTTTGAAGAATATGAGAGCTATATGATTGGCATCTAAAGTTTTCTTGCAAGGTATGAAATGGGCCATTTTGGAGAAACGGTCTACAACGACGAATATGGAGTCGATATGTCGTTGTGTACGAGGAAGACTAAGGATGAAGTCCATAGAGACGTCTTCCCAAATTGACGAAGGGATAAGGAGAGGGGTGTATAGCCTAGAATTAGAGGAGCCGCCTTTAGAAGATTGGCACACAGCGCAACGTTGTATGAATTTGAAGACATCTTTCTTCAATTGAGGCCAGTAGAAGCAGTCTTCCAATAGAGCAGTGGTTTTGTCCCTTCCCAAATGTACAACAAGGCCACCATTATGTGTGTCAAAAATCAAAAACAGACGGAGGGAAGTTGTTGGTATACAAAGTCGAGAGCCTTTGAAGAGAAAGCCATTAAGGATAAGAAAATCAACAGCTGAGAAATGTGAAGTTAAGAAGACCAAGCAGATTTGAAATCAACATATGATTCATAGAGGTCTTTTAACGAGTTAAAGCTGACAATCGATGAGGGCAATTGGAGTAGAAAAGAGTGTATGTGGCATAAAGCATCATCAACTCTATTGTGAACACCTTGCCTATGCTTAAAAACGAATGTAAATTTCTGTAAGAAGAGAACCCAACGAGCATGCATTCTACTAAGTGACTTTTAAGAGTTAATAAACTGTAAGGCAGAGTGATCACAATGTAGAATGAATTCCCTTTGTATCAAGTAAGGCTCCCAATGATGCAAGGCACGTATAATAGCATAAAATTCTTGCTCATATATGGACCACTTTTGACATGGTTCACTTAGTTTCTCATTGAAAAAACCCAAAGCACAACCTTCTTGCATGAGGACAGCGCCAATACCAACCATTAAAGCATCGATTTCCAATTCAAATGCCTTATCAAAATTGGGTAAGGCCAGAACAGGGGTCGAGGACAATTTAAAATTGAGTAAGTCAAAGCTAGTTTATTGTTCTTCACCCCATGAGAACTTGCTCTTCTAAGGCAATTAGTAATAGGAGCAGCTATGGAACTAAAGTGTTGAATGAAACATCGATAAAATGTAGCGAGACCATAAAAGTTGTGTATTTCGTGGATTGAGGAAGGAGTCGGCCAATCAAGAATTGCTTTCACTTTTTGGTCATCAGCCTGGATGCCTACAACAGAGATAATGAAGCCTAGGAATAAAAGTTTGCTTTGACAGAATGAGCACTTTTCAAGATTAAGATAGAGTTGGCTCTCTTGAAGGATAAGAAATACCTTGCGTAAGTTAGTCAAGTGTTGATTAAAGTTCTTGTTGAATACTAATATGTCATCAAAGTAGACAACAACTGAGATTCCAATTAAAGGCTTTAGGATCTATTACATTAGTCTTACATGAATGTACTAGGGGCGTTACATAGGCCAAAAGGCATAACAAGCCACTCATATAGTCAGGACCTCGTCTTAAAGGTTATCTTCCATTCATCACTAGACCTTATTCGAATTTGATGGTACCCACTACGGAGGTCCAACTTGGAGAAGAAATAACGCCCTCAAGATTTCCCACATATCCTCCAAACGAAGAATAGGAAATCGATATTTGATTGTTATCTTATTGATGGCGCGGCTCTCCACACACATACGCCAAAACCCATCTTTCTTGGGAGTAAGTAGGGCAGGGACAACATAGGGGCTCAAACTCTTGCGAATTAACACTTTGGTGAGTAAGTCTTCAACTTGGGACTAGAGTATGTGGTGTTCAAGGGGCTCATGCGATAGTGTGGGAGGTTAGGTAGAGATGCACTGCGGTAAAAGGTCAATGCAATGTTGGATAAACGCATTGGTGGCAGCAGTTAGGTAATATGGATGACAAAGCAGTTAAATTCATAGAGTAAGAATGTCACTGCAGTGGGTATAGGTTGTGGGGAAGTAGTAGTTTCTTTGCAGAGAATGACAAATAATTGTTTGTTCTGGTAAATCAAGCTTTCAAAGGCATTGCTTGGGATGGTAAGTAGTTGGGGTGTAGGGTTAGAGGATGATGAAGCTAGAGGTGAGTGTAGGGGCAATAGCATGATGGGTCGAGAGTGCCAAAAGAAAGAGTAGGTGTTGTCATCGCCCTTGTGAACAAACTTAACATCGAACTGCCATGGACGCCCAAGTAGGATGTTACAGGCGTCCATGTCCACGACATCGCATAGTACTACATCACTGTAATATTTTCCAATGGACAGTGGCACCTTGCACTGCTCAGTGATCTTGGTCTCGTTCCCTCTTTTAATCCAAGAAATCTTGTATGGGTTGGGGTATGGGATAGGGGTTAACTCCAGGGACTTTACAAGAGACTTGAGATAATATTTTTGCAACTCCAACTGTCTATGATGACATTGCAAACCTTTTGCTTGATGGTACATCTAGTTTTGAAGATTTGGTGATGTTATAAGGAAGGTGGTTGTTTGGGGCTCAAGAGGACTAGTTGCACTACGCAGGTAAGGGGTCACTTTCATCACCAAATACAAGTTCAACCTCATGGCCATCATCTTGGAATGCGTCAGCAAAGGCTTCATCTTGGTCATCAGCTAAAGTCGAGCATGCGACGTTGGGCACTCATTCGATTTATGGCTTGGTAGACCACATCGGTAGCATTTTCTAGTGATTGGCCGAATATAAGGGTTTGGGGCTTGAGAGGGAACTGGTTTAGGAACATGAGCATTTGGTGTGGTCTCATCAGGCTTAAGTATTTTGGTTGGGACAGGAGGATTGGGGAGATGTAAATGGTGTGTCCTGGCTGGATCGAAAGGAGCCTCTTAGAGGTAGAGAACTTAGTGGTGCTTCGGAGCAATTGGGACTTAACCTTGTAAGCCATGGTGACGGCTTCAGCAAGGCTCTCAGACATGGTGAAGAACTAGTTGGTCTTGGATAGCATCACGAAGACCTCCAATGTAACGTGAGACTTGATGCACCTCCGACTCATTGAGGTTGTTTCGAGCATTCAACCTATAAAACTCTTCAGTATATTCTTCAACTGGGCGATTGTGTTGGGCACAATTGTGATATTGTTGATAAAATAGCTGCTCGTAGTCGGCTAGGAAGAATCTCGAGCGCATCAACTGACGCATTCGTGGCCAGGCTTTGATGGAGGTTTTGCCCTCTCGTCGGCGGTTGGTGTTCAACTACTCCCACCAAGCAAAAGCCCCACCACGGAGCTTGTATATGACCAACTTAATTTATCTTTCCTCCAGGATTTCAAGGTACTCAAAGAAGTTCTCCACGATTTGAATCCAATCGAGAAAATCCTCGATGAGGAGGTGCCCATCGAAGAAGGATATATCGATTTTCATCTTGTATTCCGGAGGTTCATAAAACCCATAACCATGCATGTGGTTAGGGTTATGGTTGTGGTGATGGTGGTGTTAGGGTCTTTGGGGTTGCCAATCCTCGTCTGAATCTGAATCTGGGGGTCGACGAGGAGGAGGTTGATGTTGTTCCAGATCTCGACCTCTCCCTCGTCTGCCACGACCACGTCCTAATGGGGGTCGACCTACCAATGGAGGGTAAGCCTATTCTTCAACCTCCGGTTCTATGTCTGAAACCACAGGGGGGCAGGGGGTTATGGTAGCGTGCAACGAAGTTCAGTGATGAACTCCTCAAAATGATGCTCCATAGAAGCAGCGGATGCCTTGAGGGCCTGCACTCCTTGCTCAATGGCAGCTGATAGGGTTATGTCAGCACCATCGTCAGCCATGGTGACCAGCTTCACCGAGCTCTGATACCAATTTGATGTAGCTGAACGATAGAGATTAAGAACAACAAAGTTCACAACTCAACTGGCGCTCTAAATAGCAACTTCTCAATTGTATTTCAAAATTAAAACCACCAAAATAATATGTATGGTTTGCATACATATTTAAGGAACCAAAAGGAGGGCTCGCAGGCACCACTCACGTTCCTACTGTGTCTCTGCCAAAGACAGAGAAAGTGGAGAAAAGCAAAAAGGAAACAGTAATAACAGAAAGAAAGTAATTCAGACGATCATCCTCGATATCATACGCATGAAGTCTTCAAACAGTTGTGAATTAATGTCTCTCCTTGTTACATGTTGCAGCGCTAACCTTCAGTGATTATCCTCGAATGACGTATGAGACCATCCTTCATCATATAATTGATACTTGTAAAGGTTTGAATATTTTTTATCACTAGGCCTTTTTTCATAGGGTGAAGAATGCATAAAAGGGGGCCTTGGAAAACTTACCCTGGGTTGTAGCCAGGGAAAGGCATCATCCGGGTCCATCAATGAGGTGCGAGTCACGATGGAGGATACAAGTGAGAAAGAATGAGACTTAATGGTAGGGGTATGGTTTTAATGTATAAAATAATGAAAATACCTAAAATACCTTTGGTTTGGTGAATCGCAGTTTTTGAAAAATAAAAATCGCAAACCAAATCGAGGGTCTCAATTTTTACATTTCATAAACCACCCCCAAACCGCGAGGTTCAAAAACCAGACTAAACCAAGACGGTTTGGTCAGTTCAATCGGTTTGGGCAGCTTTACGAGACCAATACCCACCCCTAGCTAGTTTTAACAATGTCTAAACGTAGATTAGTTAATATAGTTAATGCCAGACACCACGTATGAAATTAAGAAAAAAAAGAATTAAAAACAAAAAGGACGTAGTGTGATGGCTCGAGTTCCCACAACAAAAATGGGCCCCGCCTAATCTAGACCTACATGAACCCCAAGTCGTCCTCGCGAAGTCAACACAAGCCTAGTTAGCCTCTATCAATTTCCTTTTCATAAATTTAACAATTTATGGATGAATTATTATAAATTAAAACAAAGTTTAACAATGATATCAACACTTTATCAAAACAATAATATACAAGATGGGTAAGTTATTAGGTTATGTCATTTCAACTAGTTCGCACCGAGGAATGTTGTTTGAACGCGGAGTTGGTTAATTATGCATTTCACGGGCTAGGAAAATGAACCTTAAAACAAAGTTAGGTCAATCTACAACATGGAACCCCGAAATATGGATAAACATGCATATCCTTTGTAAAGGGTGCTCTTGTGTATTAATGAACACATTATGTGTGCGAGACATTTGGGTGATCACTCACGACATGAATACATGATTAAGTGATTAGAGTTCATGCATACGTGAGAACATTCATGTGTCAAGTACAATATGGGTTTTGGGTATGTGCGTGTGTTATTAGTCGGGGTTTCAGGATGAGTATGGTTATGGTTATGGTTTGGTGTATAGGTTGTGAGTATATGTGGATGAATGGTCATTACGTCGTGATCACGCCGCCGGCTCTCAAAGCTATGACGTGATTTACATACGACTGAACCGAGCCTAAAACTTGTAATTAGGCTTACATAGGTGTGGTTTTAACACCCAAGAGAGTCATTGTGTTTTGTTGTGTTTTTGGTTTGATTTACCAATTGAATTATCGAGTTGTTCGAGTCATTAAAACATTGGGAAAAATATTAAGGTTTCAACCTAAAAAACTCGGGGATACGCGTCGGGGACGCGAGAGTATTGAGTTCGGGTAATTTGCCATAAGCATGATATCATTTATTCAAATTCATTATGCGATCCCAAAAGTATATTTCTTGGCGTAAGTGTTATAAAAAAAACGTGGGCACTCTTGTATAATACCCTTAGTGACCGTGTGACTCATCAGTAATCACAAAAACAAACAAAACGACTATGATTTAGACCACTTATGGGCCTCTTTTGGTAAAAAAAGAACCACTTTACTTGTTATATCATGAATTATCGAGAGTCCTCGATTTCTCAAGTTGCTCAACTTCTAGGAAATCACAAATCACTATTTAGTAGGTTTTATGTTTTGCTCATTTGACCATTTTCCTTAGAACTTGGTATTATTATTGAGATTGGTTCATGTCCCTTGTACATGAATACCCGGGTTTTTCCATATTATAGAATTCTTTCCTTTGATTGAGTTATTTCACCCATAAATCGTTAAATTAATTATATCAAAACTAACTAGGCTCGTCAAAGTTGCCGAACTTGTACATGAAAAAATGAAAGTAATGTCAATGACATAAACAGTAATTCATGAATAATTAATAAAGTAGTATAAGAATCATGTGGTATTTAAAGGCATATAAATAACACAAATTGCATTATAAACAGACTGACGAGTATTTCAATGATATTTGAGTGTTTATCGAGTCAAAGGAGGCCACTAAGCGGTCTATAACCACAACAATCTAATAATCTAGTACTCGGGAAAACTCATGATTAGTTGGTGGACAACACTTGCAAAAAGTGTTCACATTTTCTAGCTAACCATGATCATGAGTATCTTCTCGATACACTTAGGCCAAAACACACTTAACCAAGGAATATAAAGAAAAAAACTCCATTAAATGACTTAATTCAATAGAAACAACAATAATGAAAAATGAATTACTATGCACCTCCGTACTGGCTTAACTAACGTTACCTTAATCCATCGCGAAATCCATCCCTCGTGACTTTTATATGTCTCAAACCAATCCCAAAACCCTCATTACCAGTCCATTGTGTTCCTAGTATTCAATTAGGTCAAGTTTGGTCGTGTTAGAGTCTAAACACTTCATTTAATAGTCTAAACCCCAATTTAAATCCTCAATTTATGGGAATCCATTTCAATATTTATAGGGCAGTTTTAGACTCATTCGAACTAGTAGGGAACCTCGAGATAGGCCCCAAAAATTTTGAGAGAAATTGGATAAAGTTGTCAATTACACGCTTTATGAGGTAAAAAAATACCTGGCATAAAGTCTCACAAGAATCTCGAATACTTCACTTTTCATAGAAACTCATAAATTTCTATTTATTTGGTCAGAATATTGTTTTTTTAGATTTTTTTCCTATTTTTTGAATTTTTTCTCTATTTTTCTGAATTTTTTTATTTTTTATTCTGGTAAAGTCGCGTCTAGCTAGCGCTGGGCCTGGTTCACCCCATGGGCCGAGCCCAACCAAGGCCCCTGGCCCATGGTCCAGGTGGGGGGGGTCTTCTTCCTCCAAACAATTCTAGAGACTCTGGTTCCTTTTTCCGTTTCTTTTTTTATTTGTTGGGTTGGTTCCCAACCCCAACCCCAATCGATTCGACAGGGGGACTACTCCCCTGCCTTCTCTGTCCTCAGCCATGGCCGAGCCTTGCACCACCACAACTACTAATGACACCAAACGACAACATTAACACACAACAACGAAATCAACACACAACACTCACTTCGATCACTCCATCGATCCAGCAAACTCCCCTCTTTTGATCCCTCGATCCTTCAATCTCTTTTTCACTTCTTCGATTTCAGATTGTTTGAGCAATGGTGAGGAGAAGTAGTGTCGGTGGTGGTGATTTGTGATATTTTTGGGGTAATCAAATAACCATTTTGCCCCCATCATATCCACTCCCTTTATAAACTCAATGCCCTTTTTGGTATTTTCACTTTTTTTATTTATATATATACACACTTATATTTTCACGCCTATGATTCTGTTGTGCACGCCAACGAGCACGCTCGGGCATGCATACTACCGTACGACCCACGCGTGTCGCCTACGATCCCGCCCACCACTTTTATTATTTATTTTCTAATAATTTTAATAATTTATTTTTTTGTGTTTATTCTAGCCATAATTTGCCCGGTATTCCATTTATGCACATTTTCCTAAGCAAAACCTTACCTGTAAATCATCGCAAATTTCAAAATTCTTGTACACGAGTATAAATAAATAATACACATCATCATTCACAATTAAAATATTTTCGGGCCGTTACATGTAGATTAGTCAAATCATCTATGGTGAGATGGTAGTGACATCACTTGCTAAAAGAAAAGGTTTTGGGAGGTCGTATTCCAACTCCCACTAAAGTAAAAAAAAAAAAAAAAAAAAAAAGGAAGTGTTGGTTATAGGGTCCGAATTCGAGTCCTGTGAATAGAAAAGATTGAGTTAGGAGGGCCTCTCCCGTATGGCTCAAGCATAAATTAAGTGGTGTAGTTGATGGTAGACACCAAATGAAAAACCAAAACAAAGCTTAAATTAGTTGATATAAGAAAAAAAAAATTGGAAGCGGGTTGTTGTCCCTTAACTAGTGACTCGTGTTCGAGTCCTGTGAATGGAAATCAACATTGGGAGCTCCACCCTTTATACGATGATGCATGACTTGGGGCAAACTCGGAGTAATTGGATGGTCTCGATACTGAATGGTTTACACCAAAAGAGAGAAAAAAATAAAAATAAAATAAAATAAAGTGCTGGCTATGGGGTTCGAACCCATGCGCACTTATGTGCAGAAGATCTTAAGTCTTCCCCCTTAACCTCTCGGGCAAACCAGCTCATGTGTTGTTTTGTGTACATTATTTATATATTCTAAGTTTTTATGGACTCAGTGATAAAGCAAACATATTAAGTTTTTATGATTTAAACCGACAACCACTATTGCGATGGGGCAATATGGTGCTCATGTTGTTGCTGCTATACCACACTAATTAAGAGCGTGTCCTAGAATTCAAGGCAACAAGCATACTAATTGAGAGGGAGCATTTTTAAAAAATAGCTTTTTTTAAAAGTGATTTCAATATGGTTCGAACTTGAAATTACCCCAAACGTTGTTTTTCATAAAGTGATATCTCATTCATCTTATTATAGAAATGCTTTCACAAAAATGATAGATTTTACAAAGACTAAGAGAGCATATTCATAACAATTGTAGCCCACAACATAAACTCATTGAAAATTAGTTGGGGGCAAGGTTTGGAAAATCGACAAATTTCACCAAACTTCGGCCGAAGTTTGTCGATTTTCAAGTGGCGAAGCGAAATCTAGGTGCTCAAATAAAAGTACACTATTTTGCCCAAAAATTTGACAGAATTTGAGAACTTCAACAAGTTCGATCGAAATTGGACCAAAATAGAAATAAAAATGTAAAACTTCGATCAAAATAACTCTGTTTCGACGAAAAATTCGACGAACTTCGAGAACTTCGATCAAAGTAACTCTCTTCACATTAAGTAGTAAAAAAGCCAAAATTTATCATATAAAACAATATAAAAACAAATATTAATGTCACACATGTTGTGAATTGCGTGTTTATCGAAAAAATGACTATTTAAAACAAGTGTGTGGTGATCATTATGCATTATTATTGTATAATTAAGTATATTTCTAACATTTTTATGAAGGAATTTGAGTTTTATAGCATATAAAATGAAATTTCATAAACTTCAACTTCCGTGCATTGGTGAATTTTTGTCAAACTTCCGTTGTCGAAGTTGATTTCCTCGAATTACTTCCGTATTTTAAGTGAAGGAAGTTTAAGGCGAAGTTGAATTTTCAAACCTTGGTTGGGGGCAACAATATGGATGGAATTCTTTCTCTCCACAACCTCCACCTAATTTAATATAGTTGATGTAATTTCAAAATCCTTTTAATCAACGATGTTGGGGCCTTGGGGCATCGAGAAAAAAAAAGTCCGAAAAAGATCCTTTAAATCTCACCTATTCGATACATCATCCTCAATTATCTTTAATCTATTTCTATTCTACATGAACAAATTTCTTCAATTACCATGTCTTTAAATGGAATGGGAGCTGCTAATGTTGGGAAAGTAAATTGTAATATTCACCAATAACAATGCATGATCAAAAGATTAAAATTGAGGAAGGTAAAAGTGTAAAAGCTCATCTATATTGCATGCGTGGCATTTTACTATTGATAGACATTACCAACATTATCTTTCTAACAAATTCCTTCTCGTCTTTAAATATATCCATACCAACATATTTATGACTTTGGAGGTTTCAATTCCCTAAAACTTGAAGTCCTTATCAAATGAAACAAACTATCATCACGTTTGGAAGAGGTATACATATTGGAGAAGTCAATTTAAGGTTGATATTGAAGAGGAGAAAGAAGATTTAGTTTGCTTGAGTTCTTTGATGGGTGGGTATAAGAATTCGATGTTAATTGTTAGACATACATATTAATTAACATTCAGTAGACGTTAATTAACATGTTAATTGTTAGACATACATACATATTTAAAGAAGATTTGGTTTGTTCGATAAGTGTAGACGTCTACACTTATCGTGTAACGTCTACACTTATCGTGTAACGTCTACACTTATCGTGTAACACCTATACGGATTCTGTAACGTTTGTAACATCTACTGCAAATTAGTTATGTACTACTCTATAAATAGGGCATCATACTGTACATTCAATTTAATATAATAAACTTGTGAAGGCCCCAACTTTTTTGTGCAATTAGGTACGCTCGGCTTATACCCGTGTAGGCCCCGAGTCATCACTCGACAACCTGACAAGCCTAGTCAACCTTCGATTCATCAATTTTAACGATTTATGAAAGAGTTATTGCAATAATACACAGCGGAAGACTAAACAAGTATAATACGAAAAATAATTCAATCAAGGGATATATAGGAATTTTATAAGTGTGGAAAACTCCGGGTATTCATGTACAATTCGATAAGCATATATACATGATACCAGTCTCATAAAAAATGCCAAGTTCAATAATCCCAAAACATATGTATGAAACGATATACAAGTAAAAAAACATAAACACATATTATAAAGTCTCCCTGATCCCTCTGTTAGTCCTCAAAGTAGGTCTCCTAGGCAGGGCCCTTGCCCTTGCTTTACTCCACCCTATCTTCACCCACCGTCACAAACTAGACGGTGAGTAACTGATGAAATTAAAAGTAGTGCCAGAAGAATATAAAAATAATTTATGATTTAACAAGAAAAGCAGTCTAAATATCATGCGGAAATGAAAGAACAGGAAAGTAAGTAAATCAAATGCATGACAAACAGACTGATAGATAAACAATCGAAATTTGCATGTTCTAAGATTCAAAAGAGGCCCATGAGTGGTCTAATTTCACAGCAATACGGCAAAGATCTCGTAAGATCTCCCTGGGCAATGTCACAACATTAGCGCAACTTAAAATCAAGAGGCATCGCAACACCTCTCAAATCTAGTACCCAGTACAAACAACACTAGGGGTGGTCAGTTACCCCTGCAGGAGGCACCCTCGTTGTCCCAGCTAGTGCGGGACCAAATGATACCTTCGAGATGCACACTCATGCCAATAACATACAACAAACAATATGAAATGGAATTTCAAACAAGGGATCAATTCAACAATATCAATGAATAGAAGATGTATAAATCACATACTATTTCCCTACTGGCCTACTAACATACACACATATAAGGCACGTGTGTACTTACCTGAACTATCGCAACCTGTGAACACACTCTCGTGAATCTAACACGTTCCCCGTGAGTTCTCGACTACTTGATAAAGGTTTAAATCTCGAATGTTGATTTAGAGTTAGTACATCATCTTAGGGTGTTTCTCATATGTTTAGTTCAAATACACTTAATTAAGGTGACTCAAACCATTGTTATCAATCCATCTCTATGGTTATTGTCTTTTTCACAAAACATATCCCTCTTTGGGCTTTTGTTGGGCCCATTTATCAAGTCCATACTCACCTAAGTAATATATTTGTTATGGAACCTTATTATATAATGTGTATGTTGGGCCCTTATTGGGCCTTAACACAAGCCCACAATCAATATTTAAAATGTCCATACACTTCCTTGTTTTAATTCCAATCCACATGAAATAATACATCACACTTAACACACAACACACCCCATATAGCCAAATACACCCCAACTGTTGTATACACCTATATATCATATGCACCCCACTGTTATGTGTACACGACACCGCACTGTTGTGTGCACCCTACGATTATACACACCCCACTCACACACATATGTTTTCACTATTTATTTTAATACACTTTATGGTCACACACCCCACACATGATACACCCCACACATGACACACCCCATACCCCAACAGTGGTGTACACACCCACACATACACACACTGTGTGCACCTCACACCATCACGCACCCCACTCAACTATCCAACACACACAACACAACCGAACTTCTCAAACTGAAACCCACACACCCATAAATCTAAGCTGTCCACAATATACCCAACAATTGTACATGGGGGGGGAACCACCTTCGCCCAGCGGAGTCATCGGAGGCTCACTGTAACAACCCCAAATTTTAAACTGACTTGAGTTACACTTGTCAGGATTGTGACCCGGCTGCGTGAATACTGGACTGTATTTCGAACTTCGGGAGTCGACACCGAGGTAATTTTATGATTCCTTGATTGTGTGTATTAATATTTTAGTATTTTACGGGTCTCGAGCCGTTCAAGCGATTATTAGTTGAGTGAGGTTTCGCCTAGTTAAACGGGGAATAAAAACATAATAAAGAATACAAATAAATGAGTTTTTTGATAATTTAATTAATTAGTTAACGGGATGTGGCGAGAAAACGGGCGCGACGAACCAAATTACAGAGAAAAGCGGACCGGGGAAATGTAAGATCAATGTGGAAGTTGAATAGTCTCGTAGCATATGGACTATGGAATAAAAATTTTTAAAGTAACACAGCTTGATAGAGAGAGCCATGATATTGGCATTGAGATGTGTATTTGTGTTAAGTCATGATGATGAGGTAAATGACCCATAAGGGCAACTGTCTAAGAAAATAACAAGTGTGAACTTAAGGGTAAAAGGGTCATTTCACAATATTACACATATAAAAACATTTTTTACCCTAAACCCTAATGTACACTATTCATCATCTTCTCCATCCAACTGTCGTCATTATTCACTCCCTCCCTCCTCTCACCACTGCCACCACGTCCATCCACCGGAGACGCCAACTCCGACGAGGTGAGGCTCTTTCTCCCTTCCTCTCTCCTTTGCTCTCTCTGCTCATACGTCTCTCCCCCTCGGCCTCACGTTCTCTCTCTTCCTCTCACGCTCGACTGGACCATCACCACCGCTACCCACCACGGCAGCTGACCTCTCCACCACCCACCGGAGACGCTTAGGTGATCTCCTCTCTCTCTTTCTCTTCTTTTTCTCTCTCGGCAGTTCACATTCTCTTTCTCACTCTCGGCTGTCTTCTCTCTCGCCTGGCCAGTCACCACCGCCACCCACCACGGTGCTGGAACCACATACGACCACCGAAGATACCCAGGTGAGCGTCTCTCCCACGGTTCTCCCTCTCTCTCCATTGTTTTGCTCTTCCATATTACTCACTGTTGTTACGTATTTAAGTTATTTTTGGGATTGTTTTGGCCACTATTTTTGGGGCTGCCGTGGCCGGTGGGACCGTCCCCGATCACGGCTGATCGGAGGTGGTCCTCTGACCACTCCACTAGCCGGAGGTGGTGCCCCCATGTGATGCTTGTGTGAGCTTGATTGGAGTGTGTTTGGGAAGCCTATGTGAGTTCGGTTTTCATGACTTTTGGGACTGTTTTGAGTTTCGTCGTGGCTGGTGTGTCGTCCCTCTGTCGAGACTAATCGGAGGGGACACTACGACGATGCCGCTGACCGAAAATGACCTTTTCCCTATGTCCAACAGCCACGTGATCATGTGTGTGTATGTGTGTTTCAGTGAATATAGTTTGGCTTGAACTGTTTTAGGTTGTGACAGTTGTGGGGTATGTGACAGTATGTGCACACCCCAGTTGGGGTGTGGGGGTACTATGTATGGGGTGGTTGATCATAAACTGCGCTAGGTATTTGTGGGGTGCGTGACCATAAAGTGTATTATTTTATGTGTGTGTGGGCATAGTAAAAATGTGTATAGTGTGAATCGACTTGTGTGCGTGTGTGCAAAATAGTGGGGTACACACAACAATGGGGTGTTGTGTGCACATAATAGTGGGGTGCGTGATAATATGTGGGTGTACATAACAGTTGAGGTATGGGGTGTATTTAGTTGTGTATGTGTATTAATGCATATGGGTTGAATAAAAAAGAAATGGGGTATGGACACTTTTAATAAATTGTTGTGGACTTGTGTTAAGGCCCAATAAGGGCCCAACATACACACTATGTAATAGAGGCCCGTAACAAATATAAAGGATATGCAAATGGGTTGTGTTAGGGCCCAACAAGGGCCCAATAAAATAAGCACATCTTAAGGCCCATGACAATGGTATAGGATTAAACTAATGGGCTTGAATAACTAAGCCCAGAAAAGGTCCAATAAGTGACACATTTAAATGATTATGAAATTAGAGTTTAGACTCAATAAGAGACCAAAGAGGGACAAGAATGTGTCAAGCCTGATACCTAAGAAACTATGAATAGGTTAACCATATCGGAGGGTCGTTTTCCCAACGGTTTAGTTCGCCTTAACAAATGAGTTTAACACGAATTTGTACTAACCACCTTAGGACTAAATGCTAGTCTTAAACTAATACTCGAGATTCAAACTTTTAACAGGTAGCCGGGGAACGCGTTAGTGTCTCGGAGTGGTACCGGGTTGCGCTAGTTCAGGTAAGTACACGCGTACCTTGTATGTGTGTATGTTAGTAAGCCAGTAAGGAAATGACATATGATTTATACATTCCTCTATTCATTGATAATGTTGAATTGAGCCTTGTTTGAAATCCCATTCCATATTCTTTGTTGTATGTTCTTGGCATGAGCGTATGTCTCGAAGGTATCATGTGGTCCCGCACTAGCTGGGACAATGAGGGTGCCTTCTGCAGGGGTAACTGACCACCCCTAGTGATGTGCGTCCTGGGTACTGGATTCGAGATGTGTTGCGATGCCTCTCAATTTCACACTGCGCTAGTGTTGCGACATTGCCCAGGGAGATCTTGCGAGATCTTTGCCGTATTGCTGTGAAATTAGACCACTCATGGGCTTCTTTTGAATCTTAGAACATGCAAATTTCGATTGTTTATCTATCAGTCTGTTTATCATGCACTTGATTTACTTACTTTCCTGCCTATTTATTTACGCATGATATTTAGACTGCTTTACTTGTTAAATCATAAATTATTGTTATATTCTTCTGGCACTACTTTCGATTTCTTTAGTTGCTCACCATCTAGTTTGTGACGGTGGGTACAGATAGGGTGGAGAGTAGCAAGGGCAAGGTGTAACGACCCGAAAATTTAGTTATTTGTGAATGATGATGTGTAATATGTATTTATACTCGTATTTGAGTGGCTGGACTGTGAAGCCGGTGAACGAGTGGGAAAACTGGACGTGCGAGATTCGACAATTGGGTTACGGGTACACGGGAGACTAAAAACATAATTAAAAGAATTATTTAACAATTTTATAGTTTATTTGTGTGAGACAAAGGTAAAAGTGTGCATGTGACGAGGAAATACGAACCGAGGAGGTGAGATGGGTCAGGGAAAATGTTTGGAAAATATACGGGTGTTGGGTTAAAAATTTTGCATAGTGACACAATCAAATAATGGGGAACCCTTGGGTTTAACTTTGAGATGTGTGGGTTGGTAAAAATGGGTAGACACAACTATCATACCCATTTAAACATTCAAACACACACCTACCCCCATCACTCAACTCACCTCACACCCCACCCACTCCCATCACTACACTCACCTCACCACCCACCCCATCACTCACGTCACTCACATCACTCACGTCTCTCTCTCCATACACTCCATGCACACACCCCCTCTCATTTTCTCTCTTCTCACGGTCTCTCTTCTTACTCTTCACTCACTCTCACTCACGACCATCTCTCTCCCTCATCTCACCACCATCTCAGCCCTTCGCCGGTGACCGGAATAGACGTCGGAGGTCGCGTTTTGACCGGAAGTATGCATCTCCTCTCCACTCTCTCTCTCGGTTGTCATCTCTCTCTCCCTCTCAATTCTTTTCTCTTTCGGTCTCCCTCTCTCTCGGGCCACTCACCTCTCAACTGGCCGAGTTCTCACCGGTCGTCGGAGGTCCAGTGATGGTGGAGTAGCTCGTCGGAGGTTGCCTCTCACCCTCCCTCTCTCGTGTTCACTCGATCTCTCTCTCACTCTCGATTTCTTTCTCTCCTCTCTCGGCTCTCTCGTGACGAGCCACCACTGGCCCTGGCCGGACCAGTGGTGGCTGGGGTTCACTCCTCATCAGAGGTCTCTCTCTACCTCTCTCTCTCTCTCTCTCTCTCTCTCTCTCTCTCTCTCTCTCTCTCTCTCTTTCTCGTTCTCGCTAGTCTCCACGTTTTCCATTGCTGCCGCCTATGGCCGTCACTGCCGTAGGTGACGGTGGTCGAGGACGGTCGGGGACTGACCCTCGTGGCCCACCGGAGTCCTCATATTTCCGGGGAGACCTCTGGTTCATGATACATAGGGTGTTGCTGCCCATATTTGGTTTTATTACATGTGTTGATGTTTTGGTTGGTCTCGCCGAAAAACCACCTCACCGGCGGCGCCACCGCCGGACCACCATGACCGGGACGTTGTTGGGGATCCCACCAAACTCCTACGTAGGTCCCACAGCCTTAAGAGTGGTCGAAAACAATTTTATTATGCGCGAAAGAGTCGTTATTTCATGTGATATGTGTGGTGGAGCCTCGCCGGAAACCGCCACTGCCAGCAATGCTACCGACCGAACCACCACCAGTGAAGGTTGTCGGGATCTCACCTAATCTTTGTGGAGGTCTCGCAACCCTTGGTTGTGTCCAAAATTTTAATATGTTAGAGAAATTTGTTATGTTTTTATTAAGTCTGAGTATTGATTAGTCAATGTGTTTGAACACCAACATTCGAGGGTATTTCCCAGCCATCCCATGCTAAGGAAACCCTTCACTAACGTCGGACAACACCAGCGAGGTTCCATGTTTTTTTGTATATGTCAGTTTGGCTTTCATGAAGAGTTATGGTTGAGTATTGGTTTGGATTGAAACATCACGTGGCGATGAATGGTTATGACGTCGTAGTCATGTCGCCGGTCCTCGAGACCATGACATGACCCACATACGACTGAGCCGAGCCTATGATTCGCGATGAGGCTTATACATATTGTGTTTTCAAAACCCGAGAGAGAGAGTATTCATTTTTTGACTAAATTGTCGTGTCGTTCGAGTCATTTAAAACATTAGGAAAAATGAAAAGTTTAAACCTAGGTTTAGTTAATGACTTGACCTATTAATACGAGTTTCTGACCTTGTCAGGTATCGGGAAACTCGGGGATACGCGTTAGGAGTCGCAGGATCGTTGTACGCGGGTTACTGTGGCGGCCCCAATTTCCACATTGGTCCGCCGCGGGAGGCCACACAGGCCCACAACTGTCCACGTCACCACCAGTTGTGTCCCACGCCCAATTATCCTTAATCGACCAATTCTTATTAAATTTGATTCAATTAATATCCTATAACCTCAAGTTAGCAGCGGAAACTTAAATGAACAACATAAAGATTTATCTTGTATATTATGAGCAAAATGCCTAAGTGGAAACCATACCAAATCTACATCATATACACCTCATCTGATCCTCAAAATATCAAAATGTACACCCATCTCTCAAACCCAAAACCCAATATAAAATGAGTAACATAAATATACGTACGAGAAGGGCTAGCACGGTCAATCAATATAATCCTCAAGCTTGCCCTTTCCCCGACTCGTACTAGGATCTGCACTCAGCCATCACAAAAAGACAGATGACGAGTCCAGAGTGAGTAATCCCAAGGAAATTCACCAAGTAATTACGGAAATAAAAGTACTGGAATTGAAAATACTATAATTTAAACATGCAGAACAAGAGAAATACAGACAACTGTAAAAAGGACCATCTCATGCATAATTATAGTGATAAAACAAAGTACGTACACATAAAAATCAGACCAAGTCATACTTCGGGTTTTCTCCCCAGGCACCGACCGTAAACACACCAATGGGTTGGCCCCGGACCCTCTAGGTGGTCGGCGTAGACCCACGACGCACCCACACAAGCCTACCATACCCGGTTGCCTATTCACCGCGTATGCCTAGACAAGTGCTATGACTTAGTGGACTCTATGGCCGTAACGAATAAGCACCAGGTGGGGAGTGATCTCAACACCGTAAAGACACCAGGTAGGAGTACACTCCACTACCGTAAAGTCACCAGGTGAGAGTACTCAGCCACCGTAAAGCAATAATGAAATGGAGTAAAGAATAAATGGAACTGAATTCAAATAAATCAAACTGTAAATACTTAAAGTGAAGTTCAATTGGGATACTACACACCTCAATTCGCACTCCTCGTCCCACAAGTTAAATCCCCGGCTCGATTCCTTCAATTCCCCGATATTTCTCCCGATCTGATTCCCGACTAAACCCCGACTCCAATTACTATTTCAAGACTCCTGGAATTCATTTATGAGGGTTAATTATCAATTAATGGGTTCATAATGTTAGTTTGACTCATTTTCTCATTTTCCAAATTTTGAGAGTCCAAGAACAATTAGCGCGCTAAATGAGATCAATTAGCGCGCTAATTAATCTCAATCATTGTTCATCATCTTCTTCACTCAGCGTGATTAGCGCGCTAATTTCTCCAATTAGCGCGCTAATTGCTCGCTGTCCAGAAAATTTCCAAATTAAAAGTTTGAACTCCAAATCCATAAAGTAAATTTCCATGCTTCCATAAAACATCAATGACTTTAATTACACCATTTAAACCTGAATTACCATAATCAAACACCAAAATCTACAATTTATGGGAATCACATTTTCAAAACCCACTTTTATAACATCATCAAATTCCTCTCAAATTAGCTCAAAATCACAACCATCTCATGCCATTCTCATACACACTTATCCCCAACAAAACTAAGTGTTTAATCCTTCAACAAATTCGAATTTTACAAATTCAAACCCACACCAAAAATCTCACAAAATACAAGATTGTTGTATCCATACCTTTGATTCTTGTTGTAGGATGCCCAAAACCACCCTCTTCACACCTTAATGGTTGTTCTTCCTCCTCTTCTTCTCCTCCAACGATTCTCTCTTCTTCTCTTTCACTCTCTCTCAAAACCACACTTCCTCTCCTTTTGATCGGTCAACATGTATATATATATACTTGGCATTTGATCAAGTGTGTGCACGAATCTCGAGAAGTATCCAAGGGTTCCTGATCACCCTGTGTCACTCCAACTCCATACACCTTATCTTGACACTAATGACCCTGTTGTGCATCTCGAGAATCATCCAACTGTTATTGTTTTATTCAGCTTAACTATAGGACTTATTGATTTCCAATTGATTTAGCTTATAACAATTATCTACCATATTCAATAAATTCTCAAAATTTATGAGTAAACTCACCGTAGTTTCCTCGACTACCCTACCCACCTGCCTCGTGTCCCGTGTCCACACGCACTCTGAGGTCATTCCTCACTCGTCAATAGACTACATTAACATACATATTGCAATGAAAGTGGCTAATTTGTACATTTTCATCACAATTTACCACAACAAGCATACAAAACGGACTGTATACCTAGTTCGAGTGCGCTCAAGCCTCGCTGTGGGACCCCGACCGTCCTCGCTGGCATCCACATCTGCAATGACGTCATAATTAACGACAATTTTAAATTGGGCCGTTACAGTTACGATAGTTCAGGCAAGTACACTTGCCTTAAAAAACATTTGTACGTTAGTAAGCTAGCTAAGAAAATATCATGTGATTCATTTTCATTCCGTTGTGTTTGTTATTATCTACTTGTTGGCATTCCATTCCATATTCCTTGTATGTGTGTTCTTGGCATAAGTGTGTGTCTCGAAGGTACATGCGGTCTGCACTAGAAGGGATAAAACGCGGGCACGCGTGCCCACGAGTGTTTGACCACCCCTAGTGCTTGTGTGATACCATGTACTGGATTGTTGTGGATATTGCTGTGGATTTCGATGTTGTGACATCGCTGTTGTGGAATTGTTGTGGAATTTAGACCACTTATTGCCTCTCTTGACTTATAGAACACGCATGTTTCGATTGTTATCATTTCCAGTCTGTCTATCATGCATTCTTGTTTATTTAAATTCTGTCTTTCAAGTACCGCATGATATTTAGATCGCCTTGTTTGTTATTTCATGAATTACTATTATATTCTTCTGGCTTTACTTTCAATTTTTCTCAGTTACTCACCGTCTAGTTTGTGACGGTGGGTGCAGATAGGGCGGAGTGCAGTAGGGGCAAGGGACGTTGCCTAGGAGACCTTTTGTGAGCGGTTGGACTTGAGGTATCGAGGTGTAAGCTCATGTTCATTTCTGTTTGTATGATGTTTTACATATATATATAATTGTTTTAGAACTGGGGATATGATTTTGAGGTGGATTTCATCAATCCATGTCGTTGACTTAGAATTGAACATAGTGGGGTTTTTCACATTTATATAGATTCCTAATTTTCCTTTGATTGAGTTATTTCCCAATATTTGATTAGAATATGATTTTGCTTCCGTGGTGTTATAATTGCAATAACTCTTTCATAAATCTTGAAATTTTGATAATTTGAGGCTGACTAGGCTCGTCAGGTTCGCTGAAAAACTGACTCGAGACCTGCACGGGTCTAGGCTGGGCGTACCCAAATGCATTGGGAATTTGGGGCCGTCACACAAGGGGCCCTACCTAGGAGATCTACTTTGAGGACTAGCAGCGAGATTAGAGAGACTCTATAGTATGTGTTTATGTTTTGTTAATTTGTATATCATTTCATACTTATATTTTTGGGATTATCGAACTTGGTATTTTTGATAAGATTGGTATCATGTATATATGCTTATCGAATTGTACATGAATACCCGGGGTTTTTCCACACTTATAGAATTCCTATATTTCCTTTGATTGAGTTATTTTCCTTTGTTATTACTGTTTAGTCTTCCGTTGTGTATTATTGCAATAAATCTTTCATAAATTACTAAATTGATTAAATCGAAGGCTAACTAGGCTCGTCAGGTTGCTAAGTGATGACTTGGGGCCTGCACGGGTCTAGGCCGAGCACACCCAATTGCATGGAGAAATTGGGGCCGTCACAGTTGGTATCAGAGCCTAAGGTTATAACGACCTGACTCTTGATTTAAAACACAAACCATTAAGACAGCGGAAGTTAGGAATGGTTGAACTTAGAGTGGAAAACCCTACAATCCTAATTGGAACTTTAGTTTGGAGGGACGAGTTGGGATAAGTCGGATGTGATGTTTATACATATTACGATTGTTGATTGTAATATATTATATGCGGTAGCTATCCATTGATCCGAGAAATTCGTTTTCTTGTTCAGATGACGATGACGGATTAGCCAGGTCCGAGCGACGATATCGGCATGATTTTATCACGATGCCTTGAGGAGATACGTACATTATCTCAGAGAGCCGCGACGCATGACCAGAGATTTGAGTAGTTAGTGCGGTCACTGAGGACACCCGCACAGGCTACCACGACACCATCGACTCCGACTACACCATTGCCACCTACTGTCACTCGGGGGAGCAGAGACTCCGATTGCTGCGGCATCTACGGCTCCGATTCCGTTAGCGGTGATTCCCGAGGGAGCAGTTGCTGCGACAGGTACACGGACCGAGGCGGAGACACCTTCGTTACAGACGGAGATAGTACGAGCGACGGAGACACCGACTACGCTGGTGGCTGCTGCAGAGACTACTCCAGTCACTAGTCCGGTCACTACTTCGGAGAAGAGTCCTAGGGCTATCACTACTTCGGAGAAGAGTCCTAGGGCTATTGCTGAGGTGTGGCAGTGGAGAGAATTCAAAAGGCACAATCCAGTTAAGTTTTTTGGTGGTACAGACGTAGTAGCGGCAGAGCTTTTTCTGAAGAATCACGAGAAGATTCATACTATCATCACGACTGAGGACCATATGAGAGCGACGATTTCCTCATCTATGCTTCAAGGGGAGGCAGATGATTGATGGACTACCATTGTCACTACTCGAGGCATTCTGCGAGACTGGATCGATTTCAAGTCCCAATTTAACCAGAAGTATTTCCCACCGACAGTGTTACGGGCGAAGAGGAATGAGTACACTTCATTGCGACAGTCAGTAGGAGAGCCAGTGATGGATTACATGGGCAGATTTATTCAGTTACTACCTTATGTTGGAGGATTAGCAAATTCAGAGGTCAATCGTATCTACTATTTCACAGAGGGTTTGCTACCTGCCATTGGAGGTTCAGTATTCACTACTGAGCCAGAGACTCTTCAAAGGGCATACGAGCGAAGTTTGGCTAGAGAGAGTTACCTGATTTCTCACCTAGAGGAGGCGAGACCGGTCAGACTGGAGACTAGATCAGAAGATCATCAGGACAAGAAACGGAGGAAGAACAGACTTCGTTACCGAGATTCCAGAGCTCTGAGTGTAGGATCCATTGCACCACCTACTCGACTAGCACGGACGACTCCACCAGTGCCGAACTTTGCTAGTCATCCTCCACAGCCTACGAGACCTGTACAACAGTCACAGGGACAACCTATGACAAGCAGAGATTCTGGCAGAGGAGGTAGACAGAGACAGACATAGAGGTCCGAGCAGACTCAGACCCAGAGATCTACATAGAGTCGCGGACAGGGTCAGACTCAGGGTACACAGGATACACGTACATGTTACAAATGCGACATAGTGGGCCACATCTAGGCTAAGTGTACTCAGCCTGAGAGGACACAAACGCAGCATCATCAGCACCAGAGGGAGCGGGTGCGGCGAGCGATTGAGCCGATCCGGGGCGTCCGAAACCTAGCTGAGGGTATGATTTCTATCTGTAGTACATTCATGCATACCATGTTCGATTCTGGTTCGACTGTTTTGTTTATTTCCGGACGTATGGTAGACATGTTAGGGTTGAGACCCATTAGACTTAGTAGACCCTTGATCCTTAGCACGCATTGCTGGGACAAGATTTACCCGAACTTTCTGTGTGTTGAGTGTCCGGTAGAGATAGAGGGCTACGAGTTGCCTGCTAACTTGAGAGTGCTTGAGTTTCTCGAGTTCGATGCATTGTTGGGCATGGATTTGTTAGGAGCGTACCATGTTCAAATCGGTTATTACGAGAAGACGATCACGATTCCGTTGGCAGATGGTACGAAGATCAACATTTAGGGTAACGCACCATTACTTCCGATCACTAGAGACAGAGAGGCCACGAATGGCGATGTCGAGATTGTTGCGAGGGTCATGAGTACTGGTGTGAGACAAGAGGTTGACATAGAAGATGTACTGATCATGTATGAGTTCACTGATGTATTCCCCGAGGATCTGCCAGGATTACCACCGCAGAGGACGATCGATTTCATAGTTGACTTAGTCCGAGGGACTAGACCGATTTCGATACCACCATATAGGATGGCACCCCGAGAGCTTGAGGAGCTCAGGAGTCAACTAGATGAGTTGCTAGAGTTGGGCTTCATCAGTCCTAGTATGTCGCCATGGGGAGCACTAGTGTTGTTCGTCAAGAAGAAGGACGGTAGTTTGAGGCTTTGTATCGACTACACGCAATTGAACAAGGTTATAGTAAATAATAAATATCTGTTACAGCGCATTGACGACTTCTTTGATCAGTTAACTGGATCGTAGTGGTTTTCTAAGATAGATCTGAGGTCAGGCTATCATCAACTCAGGATTAAAGCTAAGGATCAAGAGAAGACAATATTCAGCACGAGATACGGTCACTTTTAGTTCACAGTCATGCCGTTTGGATTGACTAATGCACCGGTGTGACGGCCCCAAATTCCACAATCCTAGAATCGGGCGCCGCCGGGCCTGGACCCGCGCGAACCCCCGAGCCAATCCCGACGAGTCGTGCGGGGCCAGTGAGCCTATCCTTACCATTCAATCATTTGTTTATCATTTGAAAGTGAAGTCAATTAATTAGCGAGTTATCAAAGTAATAAGCGGAAGCAATTAATCTCAACTAATAAATCAACTTCGAAATCTCTAAGTTAGGACAAAAACCTAGGGTGTGGGAACCCCGTATACCATATATATATATATATACCATGTAAAGCAAGGAGAGAATCATCTAAATCATAATGTCCAAAAAGATCTCTCAACCCATAACCCCATATACAAAAAAAAATAATATAAGTAGCTAATACACCAAAATGTCACCTATATCAACAGAGGATGGCCGCTCAAAGTATATCGCCTAACTGCGTGGCCTTTCCTTTCTGGACTGTGGATCCGCACTCGGTCAAACACAAGAATGACGAGTCCAGGTAAGTAACGCCAAGCGAACAACAATAAATACAGTATTTCGAATTTAAATAAATGAACAAATAATTCATGCCGATAGAAAGAAAAGGACAGGGAGCGCATGAATATATAAAAACTTTAAATAAATAAATAAGCAATCGAAATTGAGTGTCCCGGAATACAAGAGAAAGGCATAAGTGGTCCCGACCAATTAAAGTCGTTAAGCCGAGGACAAAATCTCCTCAAAGGCTAGGAGTCGAGACAGAATCTCCTCTAAGACCCTACGCGAGTGCGAGTCCCCAAGAATCGGGTGGAGAACTCTCACCCCGTACATGTCATTACAACTAATCATGTATCCCCAGCCGTAAACTCCGGTATAATACACCGCGAGCCCGAAATTCTGCAAGGATCACGCTTGACACACTTGCCTTAGGACAACTCAAAAGGAATGGGATATCAAAAAGGGATTGAAACAACCTCAATAAATAATTCAAAGCTCAAGAAATAACTGTAGTGTTCCTCACTGGTTTACTTACCTCGATCCAAGCTAATTCGCGCTAACACGAACTCCGACACGTCCCTTTCGGTCCCCGTGTGTACAATAATCCTGATGACGCAATTTATATCAATTTCCTCAATTTCCTATGATTTTTCCAAATTTCTAGCTATTTTTGCCAAATCTCACGTTTTCCAAGGCGAAAACCCCGACAAAACGTCCCGTAAAAATTTCGAATATTTCACTTTTCATAGAAATTCCCAAATTTCTCTTTATTTGATGAAAATATAATTTTCTAGAAATTTCTAGAATTTTTCCTGAATTTTTTCATAATTTTCTGGAATTTATTTCAATTAAAATCAATTTTAATATATTTAATTGAAATACATATTTTTTTTATTAATAAAATAATGTGGGTGGGTCGCGGGTCGGGTTTGACCCGACCCGGCTTGACCGGTCAAACCAGGTTTGACCCGGTCAAACCCGGTCCATCCGGGTCAAACCCGGTCCATCCGGGTCAAACCCGGTCTTCATCTTCTTCCTCAGTTCGTCACTGGACGAACAGAGGCCCCAATTTTTATTTTTTTTTTGACAAACAACAACAACACAACACCAACACTCAACATTCACCTCACCATCATCATCACCACCATTTTCACCATTTAAATCGACAATCTCTTCAACGACAACCTCGACAACAAATTTCGAAAACCACCACAACGACACACCACAACGAATTCTATAACTTCTTACCTCGATTTCGCCTCGACGTCGCGTCCACGCTCTCCGCGAATCGCAACCTTCCTCTCCTTGATCTCTTCTCTCGATCGATTCCTCTCTTCCTCCCAAATTTTTGATCGAAAATGATGATTGTGGTGACGGCAGTGTGATGAAATTGGGGTATTTTGGTCAAATGACCAAAATACCCCTCACCCTTATACATACCCTTTACAACTTTATTGACCTTTTGGTCTTTTCACAATTTTACCTACCAACTTTGATAACTTACTTGGGTGACTTAGTTGACTTTTGGTCCTTTGTTCTCATCTATTTCAAACAATACTCAAAGTTTCCCTCGGGTATTCTCGCACCCGACTCATAGTACTAACTTTGTTCGTCGCGTCACCACAGACGTACCGACGTAACAAACGGACTTTACAACCTTTTAATTATTATTTATTTAATATTTTTGTCAGTGTTTCTAATTAATTTGTTCCCTAAACTACCAACGCTCGTACACAACGCCTTTACCAGTTAAAAAAACTTAAAATTACACAAATGAAATATAATATAATACAAACATCATACAAAACTAACATACCTCGGTGTCGACGTCCGAGAATTGATGACTGTACCACAGAGTGGGCCCACATATCACCTGTATTGACACGTGGCACGAGTTACATTTTTAGGGTCGTTACAACCGGCGATGTTCATGGACCTGATGCACCGAGTGATAAGGGATTTCTTAGATCGATTCGTAATTGTATTCATCGATGACATCCTCTTTTATTTCAAGACTCGTGAGGAGAACGAAGGACATCTACGAGCAGTGTTGCAGACTTTGAAGGACCACCGACTTTACGTTAAGTTTAGCAAGTGCGAATTTTGGCTGCCAGAGGTCAGATTTTTAGGGCACGTAGTTGGAGCTGACGGTGTTGCCGTTGATCCAAAGAAGATTAGAGCCGTGATTGAGTGGCCTACTCTGACTACCATGACTCAGACTCACAGTTTCCTAGGATTAGCAGGTTACTATTGCCGATTTGTGCAAGATTTCTCCAAGATCGCTACACCAATGACGAAACTAACGCAGAAGAACGCGAAGTTTGATTGGAACGAAGAGTGTGAGCAAGCATTTTCCACTCTGAAGGAGAAATTGACGACCGCACTATCTTAGCATTACACGAGACCGGGAAAGACTTAGTCGTGTATATCGATGCGTCGAAGATTGGTTTGGGTGGTGTATTGATGCAAGAGGCCAGAGTTATCGCTTATGCATCCCGACAGTTGAAAGTTCATGAGAGGAACTACCCGACCCACCACTTAGAGTTGGCGGCGATCGTATTTGCGTTAAAGATTTGGAGACACCATTTGTATGGCGTGCGCTTCGAGTTGTATACAGACCACAAGAGCTTGAAGTATTTGTTTTCTCAGAAGGAACTCAACCTGAGACAGAGACGTGGCTTGAATTTCTGAAGGACTATAATTTCGCACTTGAGTATCATCTGGGGAAAGCCAATGTTGTTGCCGATGCTTTGAGCCGCAGAGGATTTGATGCAGAGGTAGTTGTATGTCGTATGACTCACGAGTATGCGTTACTTGAGGCAGCTGAGATGATGAGTTCAGCGGACGTGCCGACGACTACCAGGACACAGATGTGTGGTCAGATGAGATTGCAGATCGTTTCACTGTAAACTGTTCTCGAAGGACGACGGGCGATGAGACGTGCGCGCGTTACATGTGAGATGGCGAACGAGTTCGAGTATCCAAATTGGAGTCGGTCAACAGACTCTTGCTTGAGGTATCGTGGGTGACTGTGGATTCCATTGGCGGCTGACTTACGCACCGAGATACTTCAGGAAGCTCACCGTTCCCATTTTTCTGTGCATCCGGGTCGAACCAAGATGTACGCCGACATGCGACGTCCCTTTTGGTGGTCATGGATGAAATCCGATGCGTCGGAGTTTATTCGAGCGTGTGAGATATGCCAGCGCGTGAAGGCTGAGCATCGACGGCCTGGAGGATTGCTACAGCCCCTACCCATTCCTCGATGGAAGTGGGAGCACATTGTTAAGGATTTCGTCAATGGCTTGCCCCGATCTCCTTGTGGTCACGACAGCATCTGGGTAATTATGGATCGATTGACGAAATCTCCTCATTTCATACCGGTATCCACTACACATAGAGTTGACAGACTGAACATCCTCTACGAGTGCGAGATTGTCAGATTGTATCAGATCGAGGGGCGCAGTTCACTTCATTATTATGGCAGAGCATGCAGGCTCAATTTGGCACCAGATTGGAGTTGAGTACGGCGTTCCATCCACAGACAGACGGACAATCTGAGAGGTTGATCCAGGTGTTGGAAGACATGCTTAGGATGTGTGTTTTGGAATACGGCGGGTCATGGGAAGAGTACCTTCATTTGTGCGAGTTTGCGTACAACAACAGTTATCAGGCGAGTATCGGTATGGCACCGTTCGAGGCATTCTATTGTAGGCCTTGTAGATCACTTTCTTGCTGGGTTGAGCCAGAGGATGTTGTGACAATTGGTCCTGATATTGTTGTTGATCATACTGAGAAGGTATGACAGATTCGTCAGAAACTTAAGGGTGCCCAGGAGCGTCAGAAGAAATACTACGATCAGTATCACGATGAGCTTCAATACGACTTGGGAGACTATGTATACCTGAAAGTCTCACCTCTGAAGGGTCACAAACGGTTCAGAATCAAAGGGAAGCTCGCTCCGAGGTTTATCGGTCCCTTCAAGATTGTGAAGAGGGTCGGTAAGGTTGCATATCAGTTAGAGTTACCACCAGAGCTCGCCGGTGTTCATCCAGTATTCCACGTTTCGATGCTTCGACTAGACAAGTCAAGTGCAGGGCGGCGACCGACGGTAGACTTGAGCCAGATCGATTTGATGGGCGATGCTACGTACGAGGAGCAATCGATCCAGATCGTTGACCGCAAAGTCAAGACGTTGAGGAACAAAGAAATTCTTTCTGTACTTGTGAAATGGCAATTTCATGGAAACGAGGAGCTGACCTGGGAGTTAGAGTCCTACATGCGTGAGCACTTTCCCTACCTATTTGATTTTGGTAAGTTTGTAAATTAGTTTACTTATTAGTTTAAATTTCGGGGACAAAATTCTAATAAGTGGGGGAGACTGTAACAACCCCAAATTTTAAACTGACTTGAGTTACACTTGTCAGGATTGTGACCCGACTACGTGAATACTGGACTGTATTTCGAACTTCTGAAGTCGACACTGAGGTAATTTTATGATTCCTTGATTATGTTTATTAGTATTTTAGTATTTTACGGGTTTCGAGCCGTTCAGTCGATTTGTAGTTGAGTGAGGTTTTGCCTAGTTAAACGGGGAATAAAAACACAATAAATAATACAAATAAATGAATTTTCTGATAATTTAATTAATTAGTTGACGAGATGTGGCGAGAAAACGGGCGCGACGAACCAAATTACGGAGAAAAGCGGACCGGGGAAATGTAAGATCAATATGGGAGTTGAATAGTCTCGCAACATACGAACTATGGAATAAAAATTGTTAAAGTAACACAGCTTGATAGGGAGAGCCATGAGATTGACATTGAGATGTGTATTTGTGTTAAGTCATGATGATGAGGTAAATGACCCATAAGGGCAACTGTCAAAGAAAATAGCAAGTGTGAACTTAAGGGTAAAAGGGTCATTTCACAATATTACACATATATAAAAACATTTTTTTACCCTAAACCCTAATGTACACTATTCATCATCTTCTCCATCCAACTGCCGTCACTATTCACTCCCTCCCTCCTCTCACCACTGCCACCACGTCCATCCACCAGAGACGCCAACTCCGACGAGGTGAAGCTCTCTCTCTCCCTTCCTTTCTCGTTTGCTCTCTCTGCTCACACGTCTCTCCCCCTTGGCCTCACGTTCTCTCTCTCCCTTCTCGGCTGTCTCCCTCTCACACTTGGCTGGACCATCACCACCGCCACCCACCACGGCAGCTGACCTCTCCACCACCCACCGGAGACGCTTAGGTGAGCTCCTCTCTCTCTTTCTCTTCTTTTTCTCTCTCGGTAGTTCACGTTCTCTCTCTCACTCTCAGCTGTCTTCTCTCTCGTCTGGCCAGTCACCACCGCCACCTACCATGGTGCTGAAACCACGTACGACCACTGGAGATACCTAGGTGAGCGTCTCTCCCACTGTTCTCCCTCTCTCTCCATTGTTTTGCTTTTCTATATTACTCATTGTTTTTACGTTTTTGAGTTATTTTTGGGACTGTTTTGGCCACTGTTTTTGGGGCTGCCGTGGCCAATGGGACAGTCCCCGATCACGGCTGATCGGAGGTGATCCTCCGACCACTCCACTGGCCAGAGGTGGTGCCCCCATGTGATGCTTGTGTGAGCTTGATTGGAGTGTGTTTGGGAAGCCTATGTGAGTTCGGTTTTCATGACTGCTGGGACTGTTTTGAGTTTCATTGTGGCTGGTGTGTCATCCCTCGGTCAAGGCTAATCAGAGGGGACTTTACGACGATGTCGTTGGCCGAAAATGACCTTTTCCCCCATGTCCAACAGCCACGTGATCATGTGTGTGTATGTGTGTTTCAGTGAATATAGTTTGGCTTGAATTGTTTTAGGTTGTGACAGTTGTGGGGTGTGTGACAGTGTGTGCACACCCCAGTTGGGGTGTGGGGGGTACTATGTGTGGGGTGGGTGATCATAAACTGCGCTAGGTATTTGTAGGGTGCGTGAACATAAAGTGTATTATTTTATATGTGTGTGGGCATAGTAAAAATGTGTATAGTGTGAATCGACTTGTGTGTATGTGTTTAAAATAGTGGGGTGCACACAACAGTGGGGACAGTGTGCACATGACAGTGGGGTGCGTGATAATATGTGGGTGTACATAACAGTTGAGGTATGGGGTGTATTTAGTTGTGTGTGTGTATTAATGCATGTGGGTTGAATAAAAAAGAAATGGGGTGTATGGATACTTTTAATAAATTGTTGTGGACTTGTGTTAAGGCTCAATAAGGGCCCAACATACACATTACGTAATAGAGGCCCATAACAAATATAAAGGATATGCAAATGGGTTGTGTTAGGGCCCAACAAGGGCCCAATAAAATAAGCATTCCTTAAGGCCCATGACAATGGTATAGGATTAAACTAATGGGCTTGAATAGCTAAGCCCAGAAAAGGTCCAATAAGTGACACATTTAAATGATTATGAAATTAGAGTTTGGACTCAATAAGAGACCAAAGAGGGACAAGAATGTGTCAAGCCCGATACCTAAGAAACTACGAATAGGTTAACCATATCAGAGGGCCGTTTTCCCAACGGTTTAGTTCGCCTTAACAAATGAGTTTAACACGAATTTGTACCAACCACCTTAAGACTAAATGCTAGTCTTAAACTAATACTCGAGATTCAAACCTTTAACAGGTAGCCGGGGAACGCGTTAGTGTCTCGGAGTGGTACCGGGTTGCGCTAGTTTAGGTAAGTACACACGTACCTTGTATGTGTGTATGTTAGTAGGCCAGTAAGGAAATGACATATGATTTATACATTCCTCTATTCATTGATAATGTTGAATTGAGCCTTGTTTGAAATCCCATTCCATATTCTTTGTTGTATGTTCTTGGCATGAGCGTGTGTCTCGAAGGTATCATGTGGTCCCGCACTAGCTGGGACAACGAGGGTGCCTCTTGCAGGCAGGGGTAACTGACTACCCCTAGTGATGTGTGTATTGGGTACTGGATCCGAGAGGTGTTGCGATGCCTCTCGATTTACATTGCCCGGGGAGATCTTGCGAGATCTTTGCCGTATTGCTGTAAAATTAGACCACTCATATGCCTCTTTTGAATCTTAGAACATGCAAATTTCGATTGTTTATCTATCAGTCTCTCTATCATGCACTTGATTTACTTACTTTCCTGCCTTTTTATTTACATATGATATTTAGACTGCTTTACTTGTTAAATCATAAATTACTGTTATATTCTTCTGGCACTACTTTCGATTTCTTCACTTACTCACCGTCTAATTTGTGACGGTGGGTGCAGATAGGGTGGAGAGCAGCAACGGCAAGGGGCCCTGCCTAGGAGATCTACTTTGAGGACTAGCAGCGGGATTAGAGAGACTCTATAGTACGTGTTTATGTTTTGTTGATTTGTATATCATTTCATACTTATATTTTTGGGATTATCGAACTTGGTATTTTTGGTGAGACTGGTATCATGTATATAAGCTTATCGAATTGTACATGAATACCTGGGGTTTTTCCATACTTATAAAATTCCTATATTTCCTTTGATTGAGTTATTTTCCCTTGTTATTACTATTTAGTTTTACGTTGTGTATTATTGCAATAACTCTTTCATAAATTACTAAATTGATTAAATCGAAGGCTGACTAGGCTCGTCAGGTTGCCAAGTGATGACTTGGGGCCTGCACGGGTCTAGGCCTGGCGCACCCAATTGCATGGGGAAATTGGGGCCGTCACACTCACCTCCAATCAGCCTCGACCGGGGATGGTCCCACCAGCAACGACAGGCCCAAAAATAGTTGACAAAACGATCCCAAAAACAGCAAAAATAGTGGGCAATAACCTCTCTATCTCGTCGAAAAATTCACCCATCCGCCGGACGTGAAGCCCTTTGGGAACGTCGAGACCCACATGGGTGGTCTACGACCAAGTTCCCCGTCGGAGGTGCCTTACGGTGGCCAGACAGTGGGTACGAGAGAGAGAAAGAGAGAGAGACAGCCGAGAGAAAGATAGCAGTGGGGTCGAGAGGTATACTTGCTCCGGTGACTGAGGTGTCTCTGGCGAGGGTCCGCTATCCCAGCGCCGTCGAAGGGTGGTGATGACGGTCAAGGGAGGAGGAGAGGTGTAACCGAGAGATGGAGAGGGAGAGATCGAGAGAGAGAAACGGGTCTCGTCACCGGCGTCTGCCCTTTTCCGGTGGACGCCGGCCACCACTGGAGTCGCCGAGGTCCGGTGGTTTGGTTAAACAGTGGATGGAAGTGGAGAGGGGGGTGACGGCTATTTGGAGAAGATGATGAATAGTAGGGTTTGTTAGGGAACATTATGTATATTAGGGGTGGGCAGTGGTTTTTAAAAAGCCGCCCAAACCGCTCAAACTGACCAAACCGCACGGTTTGGTTGGGTTTTTGAAGCTCGCAGATTCGCGGTTTGGTCGCGGTTTTCATTTTAAGAAAACCGCGGTTTAACCAAACCGAGGGCATTTTGGTAAATACAAACCAAAAACCCTAAAAATTTAAAAAAAACCACAAATCTCACATCTTCCTCTTGCTGATTTATTTTTTTTGCTTGCTGTTTTTCATTTTGGCTTGCTGTTTTTTTCATTTTGCTTCTTTGTTTTTCATTTTGGCTTCTTGTTTTTCATTTTTGCTTTCTGTTTTTTTTTTGCTTTTTTTTTTTTTTTTTTTTTTTTTTTTGCTAGTTTTTTTTTTCCCCGAAAATAAATTGCATGAAAACCGCGAAACCAAACCGACCAAACCGCGCAAACCGCGGTTCGGTTTGGTGCGGTTTTGGTGATTTGCGGTTTGGTTGCGGTTTGGAAAATCACCAAACCGTAGACCCTCGGTTTGGTCGCGGTTTGGTGGTTTTCTAAACCAAACCGTGGTTTGCCCACCCCTAATGTATATATATATGTGTGTTTAATTTGTTCAAGTGACCTATTTGCCCTTCAATTTACTACTTGTACATTTTAAAATAGTTGCCCTTATGGGTCTTTTATTCCTTTATCATATCTCCACATACATACAAATCTCAATGCCAATCTCGTGGCTCTTCTCATTAAGCTGTGTCACTTTAACAATTTCCATCCCATAGCCCGTATGTTTTGAAACTATCTAACTCCCACGTTGATATTGCGTTTCTTCGGCCAGTATTACTCTGTAATTTGGTTCGTCGCGCCCATTTTCTCGCCACATCTCATCAACTTATTAATTAAATTATTAGAAAATTTATTTATTTATATTTTAACAGTGTTTTAAATCCCCGTGTACCCGTAACCCAATTTCCCTACTCGTTCACCGACTTAATTGTCTGGTCACTCAAATACGAGTATAAATATATACTACACATCATCATTCACAAATAGCCAAATTTCCGAGTCGTTACAAAACTTATTCTATTTAGAAACATTCATGGTATCAGAGCCGCATAGGCCTGTGCCATGGCGGAATCATCGCTGTGACGGCCCCAACAACCACAAACTGGGCCCCGCCCAGCCTAAACCTACGTGGACCCCCGAGCTCGTCTCAGACGAGTCAACGCAGGTCTAGTCAGCCTTAACTTACCAATTACTCATTACATTATTCACTCACTCACCCTGGATCACTCTTTTTGATTCACCTTAACTCTATCTAATCTTTTATCCTCAATTATAGTTAGGTGTGCGTGCGAATTGTTTTTAATACCAACTTACAACGGTTTACAACTCAATCAACCTAGATGTGGAAAATCATGTCCAAACAACATCACATGTATATAACGATCAACTGAAAGCCCAAAATAAACATATACATGTATCAACAGTCAGGTTCAACTTCCCAAAGTCCCAAAATATCAAAACAAATGGATACATAGCCAAAATATACAACAAAAGACAAAATACCTACAAAGTGAGAGCAAAACTAACGGCTCTGAGCGTGCCTCAGAGGATATCGCCAAGCATCGGCGCCTTGCCCCTACTTGTCTGTAGATCTGCACCCACTGTCATAAAAAGGACGGTGAGTACAAAATATAACAGTAAACAGCAACAATAGATATCTCAACATAATTTACTGAATTTTCAATAATCACAAGTCTATAAATCATGCGGTGTATAACAAGAAACCGAAATAGATAGCAAATCGCATGATAAATAGATTCAACAAGTACAAACAACGAAAATCAAGTGACCAGAAACAAATGGATAGGAGAATAGATAGTCCCAATCAAACCGCGGGTCTCAAGACCTCATCGACTTGCGATCGACACGATGGGCCCAAAACGCCTCCTGCTCAATCCACCCCGTACGAACCGGTGGGCCGAAGGTCGCCTCCATCGAACGCACACTCTGTTAGGAAAAGCCACGACAAAGCCGGCCTAAATTCCTAACACACTATCGAAAAAGAAAGCCACGATCACAAACCGGATGCTAAATCATTTCGATAGGCTCCAACGAAGCCACAGATCTATGCTTGCCGCTAAACTCGTTGAGACTTCTCATCACAATGGACTACCTAAATCCTAGGTCACCTGAACTAGAATGGAATACAAAGGGCTTGCATTTCAAGAATAATTAATCAATAAATAGAAAAACAATTATGTTGATTCTATTGTTGCCTTTACTCACCTCAAATCCCGTTAAAAACGCCCTCGCGTAGCTCCACACGTTTCCCAATTAGTTACCAACACTTTGCTCGTCACCTGACAATTATTTCGACCAATTTCCGTTAATTTTTCTCTAATTATTCCAAGTATTCTTCAATTTTTTTCTCAAGTTTAACTTATTTTCTACAATTTTCTAAATTATTGTTCTCTTGCTCAATTTGGGTCGCTTATTCGGTATTGAGTTCCATTTAAACCCATTAGGATACCCGAGCGAAACCTCATAATTTTCATTTATAAATATCATGTTTTTTTATTTCATTTTCATTTTCGTCCCACGACTCTCAAATACTCGATAACGCGTTTTTCGTGCGAACTTGTTCAACTAAGTACTAACGCACACTCACCACGTCCTTACACATTTGGAATATTGACTTAATGTTCGGTAATAAATAAATAATATAAATCACCAAACAAACATAACATACCTCAGTGTCGACTCCCGAGAACTGAAACAAGTACACCATGGCTAGTTGGGCCCACAATACGACCCTGAAATGTCACGTGGTACGAATTAGAATTTTAGGGTCGTTACAGTCTCCCCCCCTTATTGAGAATTTCGTCCTCGAAATTAAACGAAAATACAGGGTAAGACTTACCGGAATCAAAACAAGTAAGGGAAATGCTCGCGCATATACGACTCCAGTTCCCAAGTCAGTTCCTCATCCCCATGATGTTGTCACTTGACGAGAACTGAGGGAATTTCCTTATTCCTCAATACCTTCACCTTCCGGTTCATAATCTGAATAGGTTGCTCATCGTAAGTAATGTCTTCTCTCAGATCAATCTGACTCAGGTCCACAATCGGTCGTTTGCCCTCTCTCGACTTATCCAGTCGAAGCATTGATATGTGAAATACAGGGTGAACTCCTGCTAACTGAGGTGGTAACTCAAGCTCATACGCAACCTTGCCTATTCATTTCTTCACTCTGAACGGACCTATAAACCTCGGCGCAAGCTTACCCTTGATCCCAAATCTCTTGTAACCCTTCAGTGGAGAAACCTTCAGATATACATAGTCTCCCACCTCATACTTTAACTCGCCATGGTACCTGTCATAATACCTCTTCTGCCTCTCCTGCGCACCCTTCAACCGAAGTCTGATCAGTCGTACCTTCTTTGTGTGATCCACTACAATCTCTGGCCCAATCACTGCCACATCCTCTGGCTCTGCCCAGCAAGATGGAGATCTGCACAGCCTGCCGTAGAGTACCTCAAACGGTGCCATACCAATACTGACCTGATAACTATTATTGTAAGCAAACTCACACAAATGAAGATACTCCTCCCAAGAACCACCATACTCTAAAATACACATCCTCAACATGTCCTCCAACACCTGAATCAGTCTCTCTGACAGTCCATCGGTCTGTGGATGATAAGCTGTACTGAGATCCAACTTCGTGCCAAACTGTGCCTGCATACTTTGCCAAATCTGCGACGTAAACTGCGGCCCTCTGTCTGACACGATTGACAATGGTACTCCATGCAGTCGTACTATCTCTCTCTCGTACAAGCTCGCCAATCTATCCACTCGATGTGTGGTAGAAATCGGTATAAAGTGCGCAGACTTTGTCAATTTATCCACAATCACCCAGATACTGTCATGTCCGCGCTGAGACCGAGGTAACCCCACTGACGAAATCCATAGCGATATGCTCCCATTTCCAGCGAGGAATGGGAAGCGAGCTGCAATAATCCACCAGGGCCTCCTATGCTCGGCCTTAACTCGGCGGCATATCTCACAACCTCTAACATAATCACTAACATCGGTCTTCATCATCCCCACCACCAAAACAGACGACGCATATCGGCATACATCTTGGTCCCGCCGGATGAACCGAAAAACGTGAGCGGTGAGCCTCTGGAGAATCTCGTCACGTAACTCGACCAACGATGGAATCCACGGTCTCCCTCTAAATCTCGGCGAAATCGTCGATTGACTCCATTCTGGGTGATCTGAACTCTGAGCAAACTCACTGTACCTCTGATATTGCTCATCAGCCTGCTGCCCCTCAAGTACACTCGAATAGAAACTGTCGAGTCCTCAACTGCCCACAAATCAACACTCTAGTGCTCTTGGGTCGGGATATCAACAGAGTACATCATCTCAACCGCCTTGAGTAATCCATACTCATGTGTCACGCGACACGTCACAACCTCCGAGTCGACCCCTCTTCGGCTCAATGCGTCAGCTACGACATTAGCCTTCCCCGAGTGATACTCCAACGAAAAATCATAATCCTTGAGGAACTCTAACCACCGTCTCTGTCTCATATTCAGCTCTCTCTGAGTGAAGAGATACTTCAAACTATTGTGGTCAGTAAATAATATAAACCTCTCTCCGTAAAGATAATGACGCCAAATCTTCAGTGCAAACACTACTGCCGCCAACTCCAAGTCATGTGTAGGGTAATTCTTCTCGGGAATCTTCAGCTGTCGGGATGCATAAGCTATCACTCTACCGTCCTGCATCAAAACACAGCCTAAACCGACCAAACAAGCATCGGTGTTCACCTCAAAACCCTTCCCTGACTCAGGTAATACGAGCACTGGCGCGGTAGTCAATTTCTCCTTTAAAGTCTGGAAAGCCTGCTCACAATTGTCATCCCATTGAAATTTGACTTCCTTTTTCGTCAAATGCGTCATCGGTGCCGCAATCTTTGAGAAATCCTGCACAGATCGTCTGTAATAACTAGCCAATCCCAGAAAACTCCGAATCTCTGTCACTAAACTCGGTGTAGGCCAATCAACAATTGCTCTAACCTTAGCAGGGTATACTGACACTCCGCTAGCTCCGACAATATGACCTAGAAATCCAACCTCTGTAAGCCAAAACTCACACTTACTGAACTTGGCATACAGTCTATGCTCCCTCAGCGTCTGCAAAATCGTCTTGAGGTGCTCCTCGTGCTCCTCACGAGTCTTAGAATAAATCAAAATGTCGTCAATGAACACTATAACAAATCTATCCAAATATTGTCTCAATACACGATGCATG
This sequence comes from Stephania japonica, assembly GCA_039657345.1. Taxonomy (NCBI): domain Eukaryota; kingdom Viridiplantae; phylum Streptophyta; class Magnoliopsida; order Ranunculales; family Menispermaceae; genus Stephania; species Stephania japonica. The sequence continues at coordinate 40,756,790 of CM077560.1, read as the reverse complement.
AGATCCATGAACATTGCAGGGCATTCGTCAACCCAAACGGCATAACGGTAAACTGATAGTGCCCATATCTCGTGCGAAAAGTCGTCTTCTCTCTGTCCTCTGCTCTAATCCTCAACTGATGATAGCGAGATCTCAAATCAATCTTCGAGAACCACTGCGCTCCAGTCAGTTGATCGAACAAATCATCAATATGAGGTAATAGATACTTGTTCTTCACTGTCACCCGGTTCAATTGCCTATAGTCGATACATAATCTCAGGCTGCCGTCTTTCTTCTTCACAAACAAGACCGGCGCACTCCAAGGTGACATACTCGGGTGAATAAAACCCAATTCCAACAACTCATCTAGTTGTGATCTCGGCTCCTCCAACTCCTTAGGAGCCATCCCACGGTGGAATTGATATCGGTTTGGTTCCGGAACCAAATCAATGATGAAATCAATCTCTCTCGTCGGTGGTAACCCGGGAAGCTCTGCTGGAAACACGTCCGGAAACTCGCACACAACTGGTACCTCATCGATCTTTGCCTCAGCTCTTCCTACCGTACTTAAAACACTCATAAACGTCTTAATCTCACTGCTCGTGGCTACTCTGGCTCTGGTAACTCTCAACTGAGTCGCACCGCCACGAAAAGTAAACTCTGTCTTGGTCAGCTACTCCATCAGCAAAAGGAAGTAAGTGCTGATATCTGCCCATATAAGTCATAACTGACTCTCCTAATGCCTGTCGGATATGCATAAACTCGTCCCTCTTGGCTATCATAGCTGAAGGTGGATAAAACTTCTGACTGAAATATTTCTTGAAGTCTAACCAGGTAGTCGGCTCTCCATGTGTGGATACTAAATTTTCCCACCACATTTCTGCATCTCCAGTCAAAGAAAATGCTACCAACCCAGGTTTTCTGCTATCCTCGATCTTGAGAAGTTTCTGAACCTTCTCGTGACTACGAATGTACAAATCCGCCTCATCTACACTTGAACCGCCACTAAACTTCTTCGATTTATACTTCTCATACTCCCGAGTCCACCTCGCCTCTGCAGTCAGGCGTGAATCAATATCATCATGAACATGTGACTCCACCGCAATCTGTGCCGGAACAACTGCGGTGATAGGTGGTGCAGGTACTGTACTAGTAGTAGTAACCGGTGGAGTAGCTTTGAGGTGTAATGCGGACTCACATCCCGTCTAGGAGCTATCCCTGAAGTCGATGGAGATGGCAACAGCTGTGCCTGTCCCCTGAGAATATCCAATATCTCGTCCATCCTCCGTCCCTGTGACTCTACTCTCTGAGTCCAGGACTGTAACTCACGTGCCAGAGCTGCAACGTCACTCGGCGCATCTGGTGGAGGATCACGGACTCCACTCTGATCTCCAGCATCAGGCTGGTCAGCCATCACAATATACAATAGCAAATGGCGAGCCTCGATCAGTCTTATGTAACGATATATTATATTACAAATTAAAATTTAACATGCTCAAAATAATATATCATTTCCCACTTCCCAACTATACTTGAGTTAAATTCTTAAGATTTTCCACACTAAGTTCATTGACTTGTGCTTTATGCTTATTCAGAGTCATGGTGATAAACCTTTAGGCTCTGATACCAACTATGACGGCCCCAGCAACCACAAACTGGGCCCCGCCCGGCCTAAACCTACGTAGACCCCCGAGCTCGTCTCCGACGAGTCAACGCAGGTCTAGTCAGCCTTAACTTACCAATTACTCATTACATTATTCACTCACTCACCCTGGATCACTCTTTTTGATTCACCTTAACTCTATCTAATCTTTTATCCTCAATTATAGTTAGGTGTGCAGCGGAATTGTTTTTAATACCAACTTACAACAGTTTACAACTCGATCAACCTAGATGTGGAAAATCATGTCCAAACAACATCACATGTATATAACGATCAACCGAAAGCCCAAAATAAACATATACATGTATCAACAAATCGAGTTCAACTTCCCAAAGTCCCAAAATATCAAAACAAATGGATACATAGCCAAAATATACAACAAAAGACAAAATACCTACAAAGTGAGAGCAAAACTAACAGCTCTGAGCGTACCTCAGAGGATATCGCTAAGCATCGGCGCCTTGCCCCTACTTGTCTGTGGATCTGCACCCACCGTCATAAAAAGGACGGTGAGTACAAAATATAACGATGCTTGACAACAATAGATATCTCAACATAATTTACTTGAATTTTCAATAATCACAAGTCTATAAATCATGCAGTGTATAACAAGAAACTGAAATAGATAGCAAATCGCATGATAAATAGATTCAACAAGTACAAACAACGAAAATCAAGTGACCGAGAAACAAATGGATAGGAGAATAGATAGTCCCAATCAAACCGCGGGTCTCAAGACCTCATCAGCTTGCGATCGACACAGTAGGCCCAAAACTGCCTCCCTGCTCAATCCACCCCGTACAAACCAGTGGGCCCGAAGGTCGCCTCCACTGAACGCACACTCTGTTAGGAAAAGCCACAGACAAAGCCGGCTGCTAAATTCCTAACACACTATCGAAAGAAAGCCACAGTCACAAACCGGATGCTAAATCATTTCGATAGGCTCCAACGAGAAGCCACAGTCTATGCCGGCTGCTAAACTCGTTGAGACTTCTCATCACAGTCGGACTACCTAAATCCTAGGTCACCTGAACTAGAATGGAATACAAAGGGCTTGCATTTCAAGAATAATTAATCAATAAATAGAAAAGCAATTATGTTGATTCTATTGTTGCCTTTACTCACCTCAAATCCCGTTAAAAACGCCCTCGCGTAGCTCCACACATTTCCCAATTAGTTACCAACACTTCGCTCGTCACCTGACAATTATTTCGACCAATTTCCGTTAATTTTTCCCTAATTATTCCAAGTATTCTTCAATTTTTTTCTCAAGTTTAACTCATTTTCTACAATTTTTTAAATTATTGTTCTCTTGCTCAATTTGGGTCGCTTATCCGGTATTGAGTTCCATTTAAACCCATTAGGATACCCGAGCGAAACCTCATAATTTTCATTTATAAATATCAATGTTTTTTATTTCATTTTCGTCCCACGGACTCTCAAATACTCGGTTAACGCGTTCTTTCGTACCGAACTTGTTCAACGGTACTAATGCACACTCACCACGTCCTTACACATTTGGAATATTGACTTAATGTTCGGTAATAAATAAATAATATAAATTACCAAACAAACATAACATACCTCAGTGTCGACTCCCGAGGACTGAAACAAGTACACCATGGCTAGTTGGGCCCACAATACAACCCTGAAATGTCACGTGGTACGAGTTAGAATTTTAGGGTCGTTACAATCGCCAACTATGAGTCCTGGTTTTATTTCTTCTAAAATGCCTTCAATGGTGGTTGCTCCAACGAACAATCTCAATTTTTCGAAAATTCATTCACTTAAGGAATCATCATCAAATTGGATCAAGAAAATTACATCCTCTGGAAGCCCATCATCGTCGCCTTTGTGAGGGGAATCAAGTTTGAAGGTTTTTTCTATGACACGAAGCCGTGCCTCTCCTTTATTGCTCGGATCTAGTGAAAAATCAACCAGGAGTATGAAGATTGGAGTAGCAAGAATCAGATGCTTACTTGCTTGCTTTTTAACTCCCTTTCACCAGATATCTCCACAACGATTGTTGGATCTATCACATATGCTCACTCACTCTGGAAAGCCATCGAAGATCTTTGTAGTGCTCAAAATCAAGCCAAAATCCAAATCTGTTATTCAAACCTTCAAACCATAAGGAAATGTACTCAATCCATGATTTTTTATTTGAATCTGATGAAGAAACTTTTAGATAATTTGGCTACAGTTGGTGTACCTTATCCTATTGGTGATCTCATCTCTTGTGTTCTAACTAGGGCTTGATGGGGAGTATCTTCCAATTGTTACTCTTTTCCAAGAGAAAACTGACTTAACATGGCCTACCCTATAAGCTTCACTGTTGAATTTTGAAGCAAGATTGACACAATTGCAGAATCTACAAGCCTTATCTGCCTTGTCGGTGAACAACTCAAGTGCACCAAGCTCAAATTCTTCAACACCCACGACAAATCTGACTCAACCATACCCCAACAACACTCCAAATCGCTTCTCTTTAAATACCTCTCAGAAAACCATTTCGAGGAGGATTCATATCTAGAGGAAGTGGTGGTCGTGGAGGGGGATGCCAATTTAACAACAATAACAATCGTCCCACTTGCCAGATATGTGGGAAAATTGGGTATACTACAGCTTATTATTATCATCGTGGAGATAATGCCTATATTAGAGATCGGTTCCCAATTCTCAACCACAACAATCGCGTCCTCAACAAGCTCCTTCCTCGGCATTCGTAGCATCAACCCCTTTAGTTGTTGATTCAAGTTAGTTCTTTGATAGTGGCGCTACTCACCATATCACTTCTGATCCGTCTATGTTGAACAATCAATCAGAGTATGCAGGTAATGACCGGTTATGGTTAGTAATGGGTCTCAAATTCATATCACATTCAATGGTTCAATTAATTTAAGTCCTCTTCTTAAGATGTCTGATACCCTTTGTGCTCATTCCATTAAAAAGAATTTAATCTCTGTGTTTAACTCACCATGATAATTCTGTATTTCTTTAATTTCATGTCGATAAATGTTTTATCAAGGATGCTCATACTCTCAAAGTTTTACATCAGGGGATCATTAAAGACGGCCTTTCCCAATTTTCTCCTTCGTCAAGTTAGTCTCCTCCTCAATCATATGCTGCAGCTTTGATACCATAAAAGTTTCTAAATAGAATAAGTTTATTGTATTAATTTGAATGTACTATATGGTGCCCTATTTATAGAGTGGTACAAAACTAATTTATAGTAGACGTTGCAGAATAAGTATATACATTACATAATTAATTAATGCGTATGTCTAACATCTATCTATGAGGTTCAAACTTGGCGTTATTGCTACATCGCCAAGTTTGAGGGGAGATATTAGACATACACATTAATTAATATTCTATAATGTCTACACTTATCGTGTAACGCCTCCACTGATTTTGTAACATCTGTAACGTCTACTATAAATTAGTTCTGCACCACTCTATAAATAGGGCACCATACTGTACATTCAAATTAATACAATAAACTTATTCTATTAAGAAACTTTCACTAATTAACATGGGTCTTGAGGATCACTATTCCTCAACACAAATTCTAGTAGTTCCAATCTCAAAGAATGTTTATGCTACTATTAGTGATAGATATAATGGGAGTGCAGCTGGGATGATTTTGAAAGAACGGTTGTTTGTGACTTCTTTAAGAATTCAAGGGAGTTCTTGTGGAGATTGGTTTTTCTGCACCATTGTGATTGATTTGTGTGTGCAGAAATGTATTGTTTTTAATGTGATCTTAATCAACTATTTTTTGTTGTTCGGGGCTGCTTCGAGTCACTATATTTGAGAATTTGGGGCCTAGTCATTTCTCTCTACTATGGTGGTTGGTTCTTTCAAGCGTGCGAAAGAAGTGCAGTCAATTGATTGCCTCTGTTAGAGTATATAATCCCACGTTGGAAATAGATCCAATCTACACCACTTATATACCACACCAACTCTTATTATATTTCCAATGTGGGATTATATACTCCAACAGCCTCAAGATCATTTCTCTTGGCACGTTAATTGAAGACGATGGTTGTTCTTTGAGTGCTTTTGATCAGATACAACCTAGCATCAATTTCACTAACATGGGTGTTCATCATAGTGGCTTTGTTGAAGCAAGACGAGTTCATGTTGACAGTGTTGTTTTCAACTTGAATCTTGTGGCACACATATTGGTCCTTAATCAGCATGACTGCTTCATTTTCGCTTCTAGTAGACCAAGTGTGATGGTACAACTTGGTCCTTCTCCATGTGCAGTTTCTAAGGTTGCCTTTGTTGGGGTCGTACACATAGAAGCATGTGAGTTTGGTCACTTTGGGAGTAAGTGCACATTCAATTTTCAAATTTCGATCTTTGTTGTTTCTATGGTAGCTTGCAATGGGCAAATGTTGAGTACTCTATCCTCTTTTGAGAAGATGATTGCGGATTGCGTGAGACCTCAGGAAGTCTCACATGTATTCAAATTGTGGGTAACCGTAGTCGATGAACTGATGTTGGACTCGCAATTGGGAGCTTGATTGAAAAGTAAAGATTGAGACTTCCAGTTCCACACCATGGCTACAAGGTTGAATTGCTTGTTAGGACCTCTTCCTTGGCAACATACGGTTCTTTCAAGTCTAATGACACCCTCGTGGAGTGGAAGTATGCCAATCCCAAGTCTTCTCATCTATCCTTGGTTGTGAAAGAGGTGTCTCGCTATAATTTCTTGTTTCTCAACCTTGAGGACAAGGTTATTTTTAAGGGGTCAGGAATGATGCATATATATAATATGTTAGATTATAGAGATACGAATGAGGTAGTATAGTAATTCAAGATCATAATGGTCTATGTATAAAGAGCCTCCTAGTAGAGTAACTCACATTTAACGCTGACCTCATTGGATGTTCAAATCACCTCGAGATGCGTATAGATTACTCTAGCATTTTTCATGTATAAATACCTCAATTGATATTGTAATGAACAAGCAATAAAAACTTAATTTCTCTACTTTTCTTTTCTCTCTTCACATTAATAGACTTCCTCTCCTTTTCTATTGCTTTTTGCTAGGCTCAAGCAACCAAGATTTTTATCCCCTAGCATTCATCGACATCTATTAACCAACGTCAAGAATTAATTACCATTTCATTTTTTCTTGAAACTATGAGTAAATCAAAGGATATAATATATACACTACTCTGCCACAAAGTCTAATCTAACTGTCTAAGTTAGTCAACAGAGGGAAATGAATTGAGAGACCAAACACGAGAGAAAACTACAAGTCACTGCTCCAAATTAGGTTGCAACTGTAAGTACTGAATCCTTAACCTTTACAATAAGCAGTCGTTATTGCGCTTTCATAATCCAATTTAAAGCAGAAACAATGTCACAATGGAGAAAGCAAGAAACACTTGTTGTCCCATCAACCAGTGACGCTCTAGTCCTGGAAATGGAAATACCATTGCCCGAATGATTTAGACCAAAAAAAAAAGTATAGCAATTCAAATTGGTATCCAATAACAGCTCACGCCATTCATTTTTACCCATGCATTTACTACTCGGATTTATAGCATCAACTAGACACTCGTGAGCCTGAAAGACGGAATTGATCAATGCAAAACTTAATGGGTAACATACAAGCGTCAAACATAAAAGCATCTTTTTTTTGGGTGAAATAAAAGCACCTTTCAAACTAGAACCCAAAGACACAAACCAAGTTCATTTTCTTTGAGGAACACTTGCCAATATCCTCAAAATACTATCATAGTGAAGTAACTCACGTCTACATCTATTACTCAACCCCAAAATTTATATATCCCCCCATCCATTACCCTCCTCAAAACATGACTGGAGAAAAAAAATGCATACTACCGACCCCTTTGCCTCATCACTGTTCCTCACTTCCCTGCACTGTGCTTCGCCTTGTTGTGAGATTGTAGAGCATTGTCGGAGTTGAATGACCTATACATGAAGAGAGTATGATCAGCAAAAGAAAAACGAAATAGTATTAAATTGCCTTTATCAGGTCTTGAGCAGAAATAAGCGGGTTAAGAGTTACACACTTGTTGCAAGGCTTGCATGCAAATTGACCACCAGATTTTGGAGTCTGTTGCTTGGATTTGTCATTGTTTGCAGGAGTTTTCCCAGCCTGTTTAGCTGGGTGAGGGGTGGCTACATGGACGCCGCCCTTCTTTCCATCAGCACCTGCAGGATATGATGATTACTTGACATAAAATGATAAATACAACAACAATTTCAATCCACTGACCTACTTTACATGCACCGTGAGACAAGGAAACTTACATGAATGAAATTCATGTAAAGAATACACACAGCCAACAACTAAGTCAAAGCATTCCAAGAAACAACACACTTTTAAAAGGAACAAATCCAGGTAGTAATGAATCTCACCTTTCTGAGGTGTTACCAGTTTAGCCTTTTTCTCGGTAGCAGGTGTCTTCACAGCAGAATCTGCAGGCCTCTTCTTGCCCTTGTCGGCCTAGTACATAAGAGTATCAAACCAGTTATGGTTTATGAAAAGCAAACTATACATGACAAAAATAGGAGACAACCAATACCTTCTTTGGTGTAGGGGTAGCTTCATCTTCCTCATCAGAGCTGTCCTCTTCATCATCCTCATCAGAGCTGTCAATCTCTCCCTCAACCATCATTTCATCCTAAAAACAAAGAATACGTAAATTCACAAACAGCAATCAAAAGAGTAAAACGTCAAAGGATGGAAAGGAAAGCTACGGAAACTCAAAGATTTTTTGAGCAAGTAACAAACTGTTAAATCAGAAACTGGTTTTTTACTTTTAGAGGAGAAGCCCAATTTTGGATTTAATTACAAATTTTGACCAGCTTCACCAACAAAACTTAACTTCTCAACTCTCTATATACTTATTCATTTCAAAGGGAAGTTTCTACTAGTGACAAAAAGGTTTATTAACTTGATGAAAAATAAAGAACAAATTTTTGAAGAGGACAGAACAGAAGCATTTTCACAAAAAATAAAAAATTAAATCAAGACAGTGCTCAACGACCCGTGAACAACTTAATCATAAAGGCCAGTTCACAAGGTCCCAATACTTTAATATACACAATAAAACAAAATATCCCGCTACTAGTTTGATACTACGTAGTAAAATGCAAACAACTAACTAACTGATAGAAAGCTTCCAAAAGTCAAAAAAGGCCAGCCTCCAAGTAAAGCTAAATAAAGAATGCTAATTAGATACCAATTCAGCGACACCACAAAAACTTATTCACACATAACTGTTTACTATTTACTCCTGTAAAGTAATCACAACATCCACATTTGATGGCATATATTAACACCACAACTACACCCCAAAAATAAATCATGCTACAAAAAGAAAAACTTGATTTAAGAAAGAATATACCTCATCATCAGAATCTTCATCTTCGTCAGAATCATCCTCGTCATCATCGTCACTATCATCCTCACCATCATCCTTCTTAGGTTCGACAACTTTCACCTTTGGTTTGTTTTCCAAAGAATCAGGCTTCACAACAGCTTTTGCCTTGTCTACAGTAGGCTTTTTTTCTTCTTCCTTGGGCTCAGGTTTACCTACAGTAAATAAGCAATGACAAATTTAACAATAAGGCTTCTAATGTAAAGTCCACATAGACATTTAGCACATTGAAGCATCGGATCTAACCATTCTCAAAAAGTTTGAGCTCCTCTTCCTCATCAGAAGAATCTGAAATGTAACAAAGAGCAAACAATTTTTATTTTTATTTTTAAAAAGGAAGCGGCAACAAAAACTGAAACTAAATAGAAATTAAAACTGGAAGCAAACAAAAATTTTGAGCAAAGAAGAAATGCAAATAATTACCAGAAAAACCAGAATTCGTGGAAGACAACTCTAATGGTTAAGGAGGCCAAACTCAAATGACTAGTTCCTCTAAACAGATGCTTAACGAAACAAACTGGAAATAAAAAATATAAATGCGATAAACAAAAAGGATATTCTTCTTCGTCCATGTAAGTCTTGTACCCACAAAAGTAAACGCTCCCATGTTTCCAATTATGGGAGATTTCAAACTCCTTCTCAAAAACCAAGTCATATGAAAGGGTAGCGCACTTGTCCGGAGTGAGCGTTCCAATTACAAGCTTTTGCTCGCCAACCTTCACATAAATCACAGCAGATTCATTCGCTTTGTCCTTCTTCACCTCGCCAAGGGCAGCCTATAAAATTCAACACCGTTGGCATATACATTAGTACATAAAAGTTGAATTCTAACATAAAAAAGCTCATCAACAGTCGAGAATTCAATATCCCTCATTATTACCTGAGAAAGGTGCAGTAGCATATTCTCATCAAGCTTAACCTTGAAAGGCTCTCCGGCTTTCACTTCGGCTCCTAAAATTACAACAGCCAAAAAAAAAAAAAAAAAACTCAACTTCAAAGCATTTCGTCGCGGCGCAACGCACAAGCGAAATAAGTGGAAAACAACTGAAAACAAAGTAGGTATCCGTGTCAAGAATCAAGCTCCCATTCACTTAAACTAGTTCGAAACGTAGCGGAAAAAGGCAGGAAGAGGCTCATCCACATGACCTAATTTTCCATTTGTTCGGTAACGAGGACAGTTAAACATGAACATGGCATTACCATACACATAATGTTTCGTCGGCGAGGGCAGTTAAACATGAAGTCATGAACATAGCATACCACACGCATAATGTTCGTAACAAGTAACGCTAAGACGATTGAAACACAAGGAGCAGCGAAAACATACAACAAAATGAAACAATGAACAGATTCGCAAGCACAATCAAACAAGAAGACAACAAATCGAGGAATCGAGAGGTTTGCTTACCCCAGAACTGCATCGCCATTTTTGAAGGACGGCGAGGAAGGAGAGGAGGCTAGGGTTTTGAGAGGGGTTTGGATGCTCGTGGAGAGGGGTTCGAGAGAGACTGAAATGTTAGGGTTCGCTACGAATTTAAAGAGGGCTTCAGACTCCAAACCCTTCGCTCTACTTTGATACCGTGCTTCGCGGGTTATGGAAGATAGGAGCTTTCGTCTCGGTTGCCTCACACGTGGAGATTTTGAGATGGAGCGGTGAACCGGCGAATCGGCCGGTTTGAGTGCATTGCATTGGAAAAAAACTATTTTTAATTGAAAAATGATATTTTGTTGCTTGCTGACCAAGATTTTCTTGCGGGAATAGTAAGTTTTTTGTTGAGAATGATTTTGATCACGAAGGCCATGTTTGATTGAGGTGTTGTTGTTGTTCTTGTATCATAACACTAAATAATATCCAATATTTAAAAGTTTGTTGAACCTTAAACTAATCCAAGATAGAGAAGAGTTCAGTTCTAACTCATTCAAACTTTTATTGATATGTTTCTTTCATTTTTAAAAATTAGTTTGGAATTATAACCCAACATTTTTATCACGGTGCTAGCATATTAACTTTTTTAAGTAAAAAAAAACATTAACTTTTTTCATCAAAAAATAAAAGCGAGTAATCAACTTCTAGTTTTCAATATTTCCTCCTAGGTTAATCGTGCATTGATGCAACGACGTCCTAAATCAAAAAGGAAGATGATATGGTGATATTTCTCGTAATACAAACCGATCGCATGGCACACGTAGCGCACATGTGTTCAACTTTTGTCTGCAGTGAGCCCCATCAGCAACCATTTAAAATTGAATACGTGTGCTGGTGCAACTAATTTGTATCACCAGAAATACCACCAAATCATTTTCCATTCAAAAATTGATATTTCATCCACGCAATTTCCTTGGAATTGTTTTCTCATCGGCAAGTGCTAGGTTGCCCCTCATGGATACACACACACTCAGCTAATCAATGCAGCTGACAAGTGCTTGAACTTCATGCATGTCCTAGCTGGGTATCAAAGCATTTTCCATTATGGTTTGTCACCCATTATGCTAATGCTTATGAACTCTATTTGACTCATGCATAGAAAAGTAGAACCATATAGTTTATCATTGCTTTTCACAGAAAACAACAGTAAAGTTGCTCCCTTGAGCTGTGAAATGTTACAACAAATAGAGTACATGGGCCACTCTATCTCTACGCACTTGAACACAAGAAAGCCGGGGACAACACAAGCCAAAGGCCAATACCAGTAAATAAATAATGCTTCCTTGCACTACCTATTGGCTCTTCGGAAAACAGCGTCCGCCCATACAAAAGTTACAGAAAAGAAATTTGAAAGGCCACAAAGGTTGATCATGGATGAACACAATTCATACAAGATTCCAGACCCTTTATTGGAATTTGCAGGGAAAGTACATTGTGGATATCGATTCCTGGTTCTGTTTGAGAGTGCTGATGATTTGAGGATTTTTCACCTCTCGGGCATCCTTTTCGCCTGTTTGAAGACCAAGAACGCAACTGAAACACATTTGCATTCCTCCTGTGGGATCTCCGGCTGGTTGGATTTGTTGCTTTCAATGCCTTGTGTTTGATGGGCGCAGAGGGGAAGCTGACATTGTTATATGTTGTCGAATGGATAGAGTGCTTGCAGCATGTGGGAATGGGCTGGGTTGTAGTTGTTGGCGATCTTTCTGCACTCTTCCATGACAAAAAGGACTGATGAAGCATGGATGGAACCTGCATGACCAAGCATGATCAAATTATCAATGCAAATTTCAACATTTGATTGACTGTCATTGGTAAGATGTCTAAAGCATGCGTTTCCAAAACCCAAGTAGAGTAGCTGCGCAAAACCAAGTTAGTCTGCAAAAGTAAAATCAAAGTCTAAAGACTCTAAATAAATGAGTGTCGAAGTCGTTCTTAGATATTACAATTGGCGGTAAAAGACACTGCTAAGCTTCTTTGAATAGAGAATGATTCGGTCGTGAGAAGTTCCACGTAACTTTTGCGGATATGCATTACAAGATGGTTGAATTATAACGAGAGAGAGAGAGAGAGAGAGAGAGAGAGAGAGAGAGAGAGAGAGAGAGAGAGAGAGAACTTACTGTTGAAAGGAGGCTGCAAGAAGTAAATGACAGTGAAGTAGAGGAAAAGGGAGACTTTCCAGATTTGCTTCCCTTGTCACCATTTGTTTGGCTCTGACCACCTCCAAAAGACCCAAAGCTTGAAGGTTCACCATCATCCTCATCCTCCTCTTCTTCTTCCTCACCTGCATCTTCATTCTCGGCAGAAACTCCCCCATCTTGGCTGACACTAACAGAAGTAGGTGTATCCTCTTCTTCCAGCTGACCCATTTCTGCTTTCTTCTCTTCTTCCTTTTGTTTTCTCTTTAACTCTGCTTCCAGGTCCTCAATTGCCTCTTCGAGACAAATTTCAGCCTCAACAAGTTCAAGTTCCTGTTCTATGAGCTTGACCTTTGACTGGGTACTTTTCTTCTTCTCTTCGGCCCACTTCTCCACTTTGTCAAGAACTAGCTTAATTGTAGTTTCGAATGCTTCACCAAAGCGCTCCCATATGCCTCCCTTCTTCTTTACAGTTTCAGTAGTTTTTCCAAAAAATTCATCGAAGCCAAGTGGGAGAAACTCAGCTTTCTTTGTGTCTATATCCTCACCCTCTTTCAGTGGAGGTTGCCAAAATAAACGGATCCCATGTTTCTCGTCATCAATATAATTGATCAACCGTCCCGTTCGCGTATGTAGAATGAGTGGATCTTCTTTATATATTAGTTTTGATGGGTCATTAGGATCAGGTTCTGGTTCCTTGTTAACAAGAACGAATTCAGGGGTCTCATCTGCAATGGAGCAAAGTAGTCCCATTAAGCAACAGAAACTTCTGAAGTTTATTAGCAGGCTATATTACAGGAAAATTAACATCTTCAATGATAAAAATAAGAAGAAACAACAACTACACAAAATGAATGCAGCGGAAATGAGTATGCTTAGGTGGATGTGTGATAAAACTCATAAAGATAGAATAAGAAATACAAAAATTAAAAAAAAAACTAGGAGTAGCACCAATTAACAAAAAAGATAAAGGGAGGTTGTGGTAATTTGGACACCTCCAAAGACACCGACAAATGCCCCGTTAGAAAACTCGGCTCAACAGAAACTGAAAAAATTAAAAGATGCAGCGGTAAAACGAAGCTAACTTGTGATGCATTGGTTAAGAGGGTTTTAAAGGACTTGGAAAGCACACCATCAATTGCACTAAATCGAGCATAATGGAAGAGTTTGATCCATGTAGCCGACCCCAACTAATTTGGGATTGAGACTTTGTTGTCGCCGATAAAAATAAGAAAATCAAATAGTAACAAAGCAAGCGCATAATTAAGACAACAGAACTAAGAAACACTGAAGCTGGCAGAAAACTAGATTCAGTGCACAGCAAAAAAAACATTGACAGGGTTCTGAATCCCCTCATCTCCTCATGTGACCCAACCAGGTGTAGGAAATCAACAAGAGTTTTAATTAATACCTTGTGACCACCAATATTCAAGCTCAGCAGGCATTGGGAGCCTTAATGGTGCTTTATAGAAGGAGTTCAACCACATCTCCCTTTCCTGATCAACTTCGTGCACGTACGTTTTCCAATAATCAGGCACCTGCCGAGGAAGCATTAGACTCCTATTTGTATTTTGTCATGGTAAAGTAATTTCATTAGTCAAAGGATATCCTTTTCTTACCTCATGAAACTGGTTGATAAACCCTGGTGCCATCCATACATCTTCTCCCTCATAGAAATAAGGGTGTTGCGGATCACTATAAGGACCCTTTTGTTCCCTCACCACTGCACAGGTAACAGCATAACATCACATCATTATGGAACAATAAATTGTTGAACAAAGGCACAAGTTAACTCTGTTGGAACTTGAGACAAAGTCTCAAATCGGTTTGAATAGAAAAACTCTTTAGTCCCACATTGGTAACTTAAAAGAGTTGAAAATCTTTATATACAAACCTATTCTCTAAAGCTTTGCTTTAGAAAAACCAATACGTGGAGCCCAAGTGGCATTAGGTAGTAGGGTGTGTATATATAATATTTGATATTTAAAATCAAAGATAAGGCCGTTGCCTTAATAAAATTAAGTTTTTTGTTTTCTAACTTAATTTCGTTTTAATTACAAAATTAACTGTTTTGAAAACAATTAATTTCATTTTTGTTGTTAACAAGTGCAGTTGTTAACAACACCAATGGGTATTAATTTAGAAATTGAAGAGTTACATTGTTTTGACACAGTGCGTTAAATTTTATTTAAGTAGAATTGAAATAAATCTTATTTGAGAGAAGCAAAACGCAGTTTAGACGGACTTTCGAAATTGGTGAACTTTGTTTTGGAAGGATTCGGTTGTATCTTGTGGTCAAATCTCTTTGAAGAATTCAATCACCAAATTAAGAGAAATTTATGTCTTAGGACATTGCTTCGGTGCAAGCCTCCGGTTAGAGATTTTTATTTATTTTACTAGTTATTCAATTTTTTTATTAATTGTTTGTAATTTCGTTTTATTTATATTAATTGATACCATTAAAGTTTGTTATGTATAGCAAATAATGGTACCATTATAAATTTCGTTTTATTTATATTAGTTGTTATATAGAACAATCTAAAATGGTACCGATTAATATAAATAAAACAAAATTACAAACAATTAATAACAAAAATTTCTCTTAATTCGATGATTGAATTCTTTAAAGAGATCTGCCCACAAGATACAAGCGGATGCCCTTCCGAAACAATGGAAACAATGTTCACCAATTTCGAAAGTCTGCCCAAACTGCGTTTTGCTTCTCTCAAATAATATGTATTTCAAAAATCAAGTGTATTTTCAATGTTTCAATTCTACTTGAATAGAATTTAACGCACTGTTTCAAAAGAATGTGACTCTTCAAGTTCTAAATTAATACCTGCTGGTGTTGTTAACAATCGCAGCTGTTAACAACAAAAATGAAATTAACTGTCAAAACAGTTAATTTCAAAATTAAAAAGAAATTAAGTTAGAAAACAAAAAACTTGATTTTATTAAGGCAACCAATCTAGGCCCAAAGCCCCAAGGCCCTATCTTTGATTTTAAATATCAAATATTATATATACATATACCCTACTACCCAATGCCACTAGGGCTCCGTGTATTGAAAAGCTTTAGAGAAGGAGTTTGTATATAAAGAGTTTCAACTCTTTTAAACCAATGTGGATGGAAGAACTTTTCTATTCAAACCCATTTGAGACTTTGTCTCAAATTCCAACAATACCCCACATTTGAATAAAAAACATCACGTTATTTTCTGTCTTAGATTGTTCTGTATAACATACTCAATAAAAATTATTTAAGAAAATCTAGAACACATAGTACGCATAGCTCTAGTAAAACTACAAATAAGTTAACTAAATTTTGCTTGTGAATACAACGATAGGTCTAATCTGTTTTGCGGCTTGAGAACATCTATGGAATCAAGTACCAGTACATCCAAAAAAAAAAAAAAAAAACAGAAAGAAAAAGAAAATGGCATTGATTTCACCACATACTGCTAGAAGAACCCAGACCAGGTTGGACCAGGTTGAAGGCATTTAAGTAAAAATAAGATAATATAAACAATCAAGTACTCATAAAATGAAAAGGTCAAACTACTAGGAAGGCATACTTCCATCAGGCTTGTTAACAAACATCCGTGCTTTTGCAGCAGCAACCTCGGCTATACCTGCATGCAGCTGGAATAGAGAGCATAAATATGCATTTCATGAGCTTCAACTAGCAGGATGACTTATGGTAGAAGACATTGCAGCCAAAATGGCGATGCTAAAATCAACCTTGCCATCAAGAAAATACAAAAAGAATAGAAATTCTAAAGATACCGCAGAAGTGTCTTCATCGCATCCTGATGGATCATCATCCACTAGCTCTCCAAAGTAGAATCTGCCCTGGAAACATAATATAGAAGCATTCTGAGTTAGTTTAACATTATTGCAGAGTTTTAGAAACTATATGCCAGATGAGGATGTTCAATATTTCTATAATATTTGCAGCATACATGTCACACAGCAAGGCAAGGTCATCCTGACAAAGGTTATATTCAGGAGCTTAATTCAGGATCCAAAAGTAGATTGGGATGTGTGTTCCACTTCAAGAGTCTTTTGAGCATTTGGAGCCTTTTTATGTGTTTAGTTAGAATGGTCCTTATATCTCTAAAGAACACCGACAAGTGTGTGCCCATGTTGCGTGCCCATTTTGGGTCGCCCTAGTATTTTCCTTTTCCAATATAAAAGAAACAGTGGTATTATTGATATTTAGAAATATTCTAATTTGGTTATCATAGCAAATTGGTTTTATTAACCACCACAAACCAGTATCAACTGTACAGATCAAGGTGAAGAGAGTCATGTCTGTTTCCTGAATTATCAAATGCTCTAAAACCACCGTTTCTCTTCATCAATATCAATTTGTCAGTACAGGTATCAGGATATCTAATTCTTCCAACCATGTTTGAATGACAATATCAACCATTATGTCGATCAACGGATGCTGATGGCTGATAAAAGTTGATGTAAAATGTAAAATGCTTGACGAACAGAGTTGATTTCTTTAATCATTTCTACACAGTTTGGTATCGCTTATTCACTTAAACAGGTGACAAGGAACATCATATAAGTCAACTGTCAAAAGACCAACATGCACAAGTTAAATACAGTTTGCATCATGGTCACATCATCACATGTCAAACATTTGGAGCTCATATTTGTACAAATCAACATGAAGTAACAGAAGATGGAAATGCCAAAGCATAAAATTATTTTGAAAGGCTTATTTCCTTACATATATGGGTTGCTCATTAACTTCATATACACCACATCCATGCATTCTCCCATGTTTCCACTGACCCGCATATCGATATCGGCCTTTTTCCCTAGAAAGAAGTATGGAAAAGAAAACACTTCAAGTGCCGGCAAAAAAACTAACAAAAAAAAGTATGAGCTTGTATTTACAAAAGGTTGAAAAGCAAGTGACTACTTATTTGCTTAATTGATCATGCATTTCTGCAATCTTGATTTCTTTGAAATCCACACAATTTATTTTAAGATAAGATCATAAAGGCAAAAATATTTTTTTAAATATATATCATACAAATTACAATACATGTGCCTCCTCAACGAAGCTTATAAATTCTTCTAAAGAATACATGACAATAAGATGGATGGAAGGGAGAATTCTCCATATAAGAGGATGGATGACTCACACGAATTGTTCTTCCAAGTTGCAACCATTCCACATATTACCCTTGCCAATCCAAAGTCCATTTTGAAGTGGCTAAATGGAAATGTGATGAGGGACTTCACAAAAGGCCAGCTTGAGAACATCGTGAACACCATTTGAGTATCATTGCCAGTTTGTCACTTAGTAGCTCAAGTAGTTGTTTACAACCAATTAGAAACAGGAAACACAGGAGGAACTTGCAGTAGCAACTTAAGTGGCTTTGGGGTACTACTCAGAAGAATATCAATTCAACTCGAGGCTTGAGCAAAGTTCAATAAGAAATCGGAATAGGGCAATATTTAATGTAAGAAAATATTGCACAGTAACCAAAAGGCTTTGGAGGTTTCTACTAGAATAGAGCACCGTTTGGGTTTAAACTTAACAAAATAACTATCAAACTTCACTCTTTAAGGATCAAGATTTTCCCTCAGAAACATATTCAAAACTCATAAGAAATTTGTATCATTTACGTATCCTCCTCATTTTTGGAGATTCATGGACTATAAAGCAGGCAATCGGTTTTCTATTCAATTTTAGAATGATGCTTGGTGTTGGTATAAAACAATATTGGTCCTTATTCTATTACATTTACTCTATCTTGAATCCTTGATCAACCATATTTCTATTTTGATTGACATAATAGCCCAAGCCTCGTTAATGCAAGCCTTAACTACTCAGATTATGTCCTTCACTTTACTTAGAATTTGAATTTTCACAGGTATCCAATTTGCACAAAAGTTAGTTAGTTAATAGACCCTTCTGAAACCTAAAAAGTGCAAGGATTCGAGTAAATTCCTCGGCTAGAATATGGTTTGGAATGTTGGATGATAGTCCAGAGATTCTTTTACCCTATTTTCTTTTCTTTTTCACTTTGGGTTGACATTTATCTTCACAACATTGAAGGACTTATTGTCCTCTTCTAAACACTTTTTCAATTGATAACTTCTTTCTCATGCAAGAATATTTGAAAAAGAAGTCTATAACGTCAATAAAAACTTTAATTAAGATGACGGAAGTATTGAATCATGAAAGATGTAAAATGTAAATAGGACAAGTACAAAAGTGATCATTATCTAATGCGACGGAGACCTTAGAATCGAATAGAATACAACAAATTCACTCAAAACCCCATAGAGATGCATGAAGAACCAGGTAAAACCAAAAACTTACGGTTTCTGTCCAAACTGCCTGATCCATACTTCATTTTCATCAAATGGAATTTCATATCTCCCATTTGCTAAGCGGTAGCTATCTTCAATGTCCATCTCTAGCCATTCTCTATCTTCTGGAGACATGAAATCTCGAGTTATGATCTTCCCTTCAGAACGCATTTTCGCTTCCAGCCTAAGAGAGCAAAGAACATAAAATATATTTGTCAAGAAATCAATTATGGCAATATCCAAATTTTCATATGACAAAGGCCATGTATAAATATGGATAGCTGTGGCACACATACTTAGAGCCTGGCAAAGGTTCTCTCGATGGTATCTCAACTTCAACAACGCCGTGGCCTTCCATGTTATTCTGAAGCCACTCACCTTCATACCTACAAGCAAGACCATCCCTCCAGAGTCAAAAAAAAAAAAAAATGAACAGACACCACACTTGTCCAGTAGTACCACATAACTTATCTATATATACTTCTGTTCATAGTTGTGTAACCACTCAATATAGATTGTGTTCGCGAACTTCTTGTCCAGCTTAAAGCTAAAATCAGAGATACAGAATTCATTCCAAATAAAGTTACTACTAAAACATATAATTTCTACATTCTAGACATCTACAAACTGAAGAACGAGCAATGCCAAGTATCACACATTAGCAAAATTTCCACTAGGCTTTGTGAAGTAATCAAATATCAACATTATAACATTTTTGACAAACAGCAAGAAATTTAAATGTGTCGTTATCGTTAGCGAAGGGAAATCAATTAAAAAGTAGCGTTTTTGTTGGGTTTTGTCTCCATCACAAGGCAGCATCTTTTTTTAGAGTCGCATAGTGCATACAATATCTTATATCTATGTAGGTCGGAACACCACAAAATGGTCAATGAAAAACAGAATGCTTCAAGCATACACCTGCTTCGCTTCTAAGGATAGCAAAACCACTTGTAGTAGGGAGTGAATGTGGATGAGCAAGTCCATTCAGGTGCATGTGCACCGAGATCAAGCACTGATAGATTGAATCAGAATTTGTACATTTCTTTTGATCATGTTTTATTCAATTTTCAAAATACATAACTATTTCATACAAAGATTTTCTTCAAGAAAAAAAAATCCTTTGAATTCACTTGTACTCTAAGCACGCCAAATATGAATTTTACCACCAAGGGGCTAACGAGCTACAACCATATTCCAATATGTAACCAACTCAAACAATATTAACGATTCCATTCCATTCCATTTTCAAAAACATTGCCTCAATCACAAATTAATTGGGGTCGGCTACACGGATCAAACTCTTCCATTGTGCTCGATTTTGTGCAATTGATGGCGAGCATTCCAAACCATTCAAGTCCCTCTTAATTAATGCATCCCAGGTTAACTTCGGTCCACGCCTACCTCGTCGAATTTCTTCAGTTTCTACTGAGTCAAGTTTCTTAGTGGGAGCATTTGTAGGCCATCTTTGCTGGTGTCCAAACCACTGTGACCGCCCTTCCCTAATATTTGTGTCAATTGGTGCTACTCCTAATTTTTTTTGAATTTTTGTGTTTCTTATTCTATCTTTATGAGTTTTACCACACATCCACCTAGCGATTCCATTATCAAAAGACAACTAATTTGCAATACCATCACCAGCAAACAGTAATAACAACGACAGCATATGGGCCGCATTCCCTCCCAATAAGATTCTCATTCGACATTGATATTTAAACAAGACTAAGAAGAAAAAATAATTGTAGGCTACCTGACTAGCCCGTGTTCCGCAACATAAACTCCTTTTCCATGCGCCAAGTCGTCCCACACTGTGCCCTCATACCTAATAAAAATGCACAATGTAGGTATCAAACTAGGAAAAAATAGAAGTTTATGTACAATGTGGTTAATTAGCAATCATACTTACGTGCTCCCATCAGGAAAGATGTAGCTCACCCATTTCAAAAACTCCTCAATCCTATCGAGCTCTTCGATGACGGCCTTGGGATTCGAAATGTCGTAATGATTATCCGGTATGGCCGGATAATACTTCCGATAGGGCAGATAAAAGGGAGCAATTGGAGGGTCCCTCCCGTCCCTAACCTCGTCCTGCACAATCTCCCAATCCTCTTCGTCCGCCCACACCGGATCCCACCCCGGCTTCGTGGCCTCGAGCGGCGCGTCCCCCCAGAGCTCCCTCAGATCCTCCTCCCGCCACCTCTCGGGGTCCTTGGGGAAATCGAAGAGGTCCTCGTAGTACACGTAGTCCTTGTCTTCCTCCTCCTGCTTCTTCCTCACACTCTCGCTGTCTAACACCTCGCTGAACCGCCTGATGTTGTTCTCGGGGGAGTCGTCGTCTTTGGTCTCGTCCTCTTCCGATGAGTAGTCCAACTCGTCCTCTTCGCCGTACTCGGAGTCGGATGAGGACGACGACGACGACGCGGCTTCGTCGGACGACTGTGGTTCTTCGTCGTTCGCCATTCTTTGGGTGGAGAAGATAAGGTGAGCTTCTTCTTGTCTTGTCTTGTGTTGTGGGTGAGCGCGAGTGAGGTGGGTTTGGTGATTTTAGCCTTTTAGGTCTTTCGTTTTTCAGATGGATGGGTCAATGGCTTGACTTTGATAGGGACCGTCGATGAAGTGATCCAACGGTGGGATTCAGGACGTCATCTTGACTTGGCTACTTCTTTTATTTTTGCGACCGTTGCTTAGGCATCTCTTGTTTTGAAATTTGGAGATTTTTTTTGGTGGGTGAAATTTGGAGATGGACACAAATCAATCGTACCAACATATTGTGTTCAATTTTAAGGGGTTGCTAGTGGAGCCCATCGCAGACAAAAATTGAGCACCAATGTCACCATATCATCTTCCTTTGGACATAATCTCGATCCATTTAAAGTCAACGGGAAGAAAAAAAATTTGTAGATTAAAAATTTTCAATTAATAAAATGTGGATTAGACTGAATCAAGTTTGCAGATTGTCATCGTATAATTATCTCATAATTAAAAATATGCACATTGGCTAACAACAATTCCACCGAATTATTAAACAACATAAAAAAAAAATAAATGACAAATCATACTTGATTCAACCTAATCAACCTAATATAAAAATTATACGATGAACTAAAAGTTGAACTAAAAAGTTCGATATTGGAGTTCAAAAACAAAGTACTACAACAAAAAAATCAAATATAGGTAGACATAGGATTTAATTTACAGATTGTACGTGTAAAATCGGCAAGCCGATTTGATCCATGCAAATTGATATTTTTATAATTCAATCCCGTCCATCTAGTTATAAAATTCAATTGTAATGGCAATAATTGGACTATTGGACTGAATTAAATTGAATCCGCGAATTACCGGATTGGTGTACACCCAGGTCACACCTTTAAAAGGAAAGGGAAATATATACTCCCTCACTCTCACAGAGATCGCGTGCTCTCTCACTCTCACTCGGTCTCAAATGGATTTCGCCTCCACAATCACTGCTCTAACTCCTTCATGGATCTCCGTAAGTAGAAACCCCAAACGAATCCACTTCATGTGTTCACCGCCATCGTTGAATCCACAACTCATCGCACTGAACAATCGATTTTCCTCTCAAACTGATCTCTTCGCCTCTCGTTGTTTAGGTTTTCGTTCTTCTAAGTTTCTTCGCTTACTTGGCGATTGTCGGATCCGTTCTACTTGGAAAGTTGGTTGCGGGAGTGACATTGCCAGACGGTGCTCAAATCCAGTACACATGCAATGGTCAGCGCTCTAAATCAAATCCACTCTTGCTTCAGTCATTCTAGGGTTTGAAGTCGTCGCGAACAGTTTCGGTGATCTTTGATTTGATTTCATCTTTGTTTTCAGGTCTTAAATTGCTGATATTGCTGGTTGGGCTATTAGGGATTGGAGTGGCATTGAATTTGATTTCTCCAACTGTAATTCATTCTACTCGTTATGCTAATTTGAAGTGTAGTTTAGTGTATATTTCGTAATTGGGAACTGTTATTGCAGGTGATTGCGAACCGAGGGCTGGAGTTGCTGTCTGTAACCTTTTTATTCAGCATAGTGGTAAAGATTCCTTTTTTTTTCATTACGAATTGGATGGATTGAATGGCTTGGTTGATTTGATTGTTCATGTATTAGTTGGGTTTGAATCGGTAGGTTGTGTTAGCTGTTTTAGAATTACACCTAAGCGTTGAATTAGCTTTTGTTTTCGATCTATTATTCAACTTTTTGTTGACGATGATGTGTTGGGAATGCCCTTTTTGTTTATGTAGAGAGAATTTGTTGAAAGATTGGTTTGACTCAAAACGGAGAACCTGCACTCCACTGAGCATTACAACACCAGTATGCAAACTTAGAAAAACGCTCGAGAGAGATAAAGGGACTCTTTCCTATTAGGGTCCCTCAAAATAACTTGTTTTGGATGTAAAAGATACTTTAATGCTTAAAGAATCTTCTTACAAATGAATTTCGGGACACGAATGTCTTTCCATTCCAAAAGGGAGAAAAAGCTTAGGGACTATAGAACTCAGCCAGGCGCCCATGTCAGTGATTGCACTATTTAGTTTTTCTATGTACAAATGGATTTGCCTTTGCAAGCTCATGTTTCTAATAGGAAACTGGGTCCTGCAGTAATATAGTTTGAATCACATTTAGTTAGCTTTAGCAGATACATCTGACTAACTGTACCCCACCTTTTACTAAGTGCACCCCAAATTCAAATTTCAATTTCTAAGTGCACTCCACATTTTTATCAAAATACCCTTTCATCTGAATCGAAGCACCCAACTCCAAAACCTTGGTCGAGGCATCTATATTAGGTTCGGCGACATGTAGCCGAGACTTATCCACTAGGCTCGATGTTGTCCAACCGAATCTCTTTGGTGAGATTTAGTTGACAACTGCCAACCTAAAGGTTCAGTGGGTTCCGACCGGCTCTCCAATTAAAGGTTCAACAAGCTATGACTGACTCTCCAACTAGAGGTTCGGTAGTCTTCGACCAACTCTCCAATAAGAGATTCGGACCTTTGAGGCCAAACTACTCGATGATGCCTACAAATCACAAAGAAGTGAGTGTGTGGGGTTCACTAATAAATTGTAGTGGGGTGCACTAATCACAGTGAGGGGTATAAGGGTCATTTTGTAGTAGGATTGACTTTTTTTTAAAGTTTGACTTTTTCTAGGGTGCACTTAGCTGGACTCCTTTTGAGTTATACTGTTGTTAGTATTGGCAACAGTTGCCTTTGGTACATCTATACGGATTAAATACACCTTATCAACATGAGATGGAGCAGAAGTCTAGATTTGGCCTTTCCATATCTGAGGAAACCTACTATCAAACTATTTTAGGGCAAGGACATTGAGC
The DNA here is from genome assembly GCA_039657345.1 of Stephania japonica. Taxonomy (NCBI): domain Eukaryota; kingdom Viridiplantae; phylum Streptophyta; class Magnoliopsida; order Ranunculales; family Menispermaceae; genus Stephania; species Stephania japonica. The sequence continues at coordinate 40,732,478 of CM077560.1, read as the reverse complement.
GATAGAATTTACTTGGCTTAAAAATGACACTACTACCATGCATCAAACGGGAAATCCTGTTACATCTTGTGAAACCAAAATTGACCTAATTGAAATACCTGTTCAATGTCATATTTAATTAAAAGGGTTCACTGTTCTTTTCATAAAACAAAAGGCATCCACATATTTTTTGGTATACCATAGTTTATGGCTTGTATCTTTCGGTCTCAGATCTCTCTATAAGATATGGCCAGCATCAATCACAAACTCCTATGGCTAACTTTAGATGTGGGAAAGCAGACCACATAATTAAGCGGCTTGGTATGCTTGCTTGCAATGCAAAATTGATATGCATTGATGAACTATCAATATAACAATCACACACGCACACAAACATATCTATACAATTCAGTTTTTTTTTTTTTTTTTTTATGACTGCTACCTTCTTTGTCTTATGTTTTTCCTCTTTTTCTTATTCTTTTTGTCATGCCAGGTGACTTTGTTGCTTTATGTTGCTGGCTGCATGTCTCGCGATCAGAGTTCGTCTTTAAAGCCACATATTTCCGGAAACTTCATTCATGACTGGTGCCTTGATATTTTCTTCTTTGCCTTTTGATGTAGTTTTTCATGATTGCTCTACGAATGTCTTAATTTAGTAGAAATTCAAGGGCTGGAGTTATTGAAATAGCTTAATATTTATTATTGCACTTTAGATTAGCAACAATTGGCTATAGCTTTGGAGCCTTTATTTGTTGGGGTCTTGGGCTCAAGCCTCAATCTTAACATTTGCTTGGCCTCGTTTGAATATTTTATATTTGCATTCTTCTTTTTCTTTCTTTCTTTCTTTTTTTCTTTTAATCTTTAAGTGCAAGATGGGCTTACACATGAAGTAGGTTGTTTGAATAGACTTTATATATATATATATATATACATGCCCATAGTTAAATGCTATAAGCATTTGGCTCAATTGGTTATCTAGTAAGAATGTTACACCAAATGGCTATGTCTAGTTTGACAAGTTTACATAAATGTCCTTTAGATGTATTGGAGGATGAGTATAATATCATCCATTTTTTGCTGCAAAATTAAAATTTTCATTAATCATCAATGGCTCAATACAATCAATAGAAAATCACTAGACAAAGTTAATTACCATTCTAAAACAAAATTGATTTGCAAATCCTAAATGTTCAAAAGAACATCCCACTATAATAAAGTTTGCTTTTTGAGGAATCACAATTCTAATATTTGAATAGTGTGATAATCAATGATTGTTTCCTTAACAACATTTTGAAATGAAACAATATTTAGCGACACCATTAGAATTATGTAATGAAAAACATAACTTCTAACGAGAGAAGAGAAACCAAAACTTCCAACAAGGAAAGATAACTTATTCAATAAAATCTAAAACAAAATGACCAATGAAAAGTACTAACCCTTCAGCTGTAGATACAAATCGACACGCAAACATATAAAAGTGGAGATGAAGTTGAATGATGGTAGAGAAAGATGCACATGTAGAGGATAAATGCACGGTGTCAATGATGAATCTGGTAACTACAACAGGGATAAAACTGACCATCTTAGATTTTATTTGGTTATGAATTTATTTGAAATCAATTGCACTAAATCGAGCACAATGGAAGAGTTTGATCCATGTAGCCGATCCCAATTAATTTGGGATTGAGGCTATGTTGTTGTATTTTATTTGAAAACTAAGAGATTAAAAGAAATTGGAACCACCTCCAATCTAAGTTCAAATCGGCGGGGACTCAATGACTAGAATCTCAAATGAGAACCAGAGAGAAAAAGAAGAGCTTTTTTTTGGTATTTCAATTTTTTCCCTATGAAATTAGAAAAATCATCCAATCACTGAATCGAGCACAATGAAAGAGTTTGATCCATGTAGCCGACCCCAATTAATTTGGGATTGAGGCTATGTTGTTGTATTTTATTTGAAAACTAAGAGATTAAAAGAAATTGGAACCACCTCCAATCTAAGTTCAAATCGGCGGGGACTCAATGACTAGAATCTCAAATGAGAACCAGAGAGAAAAAGAAGAGCTTTTTTTTTGGTATTTCAATTTTTTCCCTATGAAATTAGAAAAATCATCCAATCACTGAATCGAGCACAATGAAAGAGTTTGATCCATGTATCCGACCCCAATTAATTTGGGACTGAGGCTATGTCTAGTTTGACAAGTTTACATAAATGTCCTTTAGATGCATTGGAGGATGAGTATAATATCATCCATTTTTTGCTGCAAAATTAAAATTTTTATTAATCATCAATGGCTCAATACAATCAATAGAAAATCACTAGACAAAGTTAATTACCATTCTAAAACAAAATTGATTTGCAAATCCTAAATGTTCAAAAGAACATCCCACTATAATAAAGTTTGCTTTGAGGAATCACAATTCTAATATTTGAATAGTGTGACAATCAATTATTGTTTCCTTAACAACATATTGAAATGAAACAATATTCAGCGACACCATCAGAATTATGTAATGAAAAACATAACTTCTAACGAGAGAAGAGAAACCAAAACTTCCAACAAGGAAAGATAAATAAAATCTAAAACAAAATGACCAATGAAAAGTACTAACCCTTCAGCTGTAGATACAAATCGACATGCAAACATATAAAAGTGGAGATGAAGTTGAATGATGGTAGAGAAAGATGCACATGTAGAGGATAAATGCGCAGTGTCAATGATGAATCTGGTAACTACAACAGGGATAAAACTGACCATCTTAGATTTTATGTGGTTATGAATTTATTTGAAATCAATTGCACTAAATCGAGCACAATGGAAGAGTTTGATCCATGTAGCCGACCCCAATTAATTTGGGATTGAGGCTATGTTGTTGTATTTTATTTGAAAACTAAGAGATTAAAAGAAATTGGAACCACCTCCAATCTAAGTTCAAATCGGCGGGGACTCAATGACTAGAATCTCAAATGAGAACCAGAGAGAAAAAGAAGAGCTTTTTTTTGGTATTTCAATTTTTTCCCTATGAAATTAGAAAAATCATCCAATCACTGAATCGAGCACAATGAAAGAGTTTGATCCATGTATCCGACCCCAATTAATTTGGGACTGAGGCTATGTCTAGTTTGACAAGTTTACATAAATGTCCTTTAGATGTATTGGAGGATGAGTATACTATCATCCATTTTTTGCTGCAAAATTAAAATTTTCATTAATCATCAATTGCTCAATACAATCAATAGAAAATCACTAGACAAAGTTAATTACCATTCTAAAACAAAATTGATTTGCAAATCCTAAATGTTCAAAAGAACATCCCACTATAATAAAGTTTGCTTTGAGGAATCACAATTCTAATATTTGAATAGTGTGACAATCAATGATAACATTTTGAAATGAAATAATATTCAGCGACACCATTAGAATTATGTAATGAAAAACATAACTTCCAATGAGAGAAGAGAAACCAAAACTTCCAACAAGGAAAGATAACTTATTCAATAAAATCTAAAACAAAATGACCAATGAAAAGTACTAACCCTTCAGCTGTAGATACAAATCGACACGCAAACATATAAAGTGGAGATGAAGTTGAATGATGGTAGAGAAAGATGCACATGTAAAGGATAAATGCGCGGTGTCAATGATGAATCTGGTAACTACAACAGGGATAAAACTGACCATCTTAGATTTTATGTGGTTATGAATTTATTTGAAATCAATTGCACTAAATCGAGCACAATGGAAGAGTTTGATCCATGTAGCCGACCCCAATTAATTTGGGATTGAGCCTATGTTGTTGTATTTTATTTGAAAACTAAGAGATTAAAAGAAATTGAAACCACCTCCAATCTAAGTTCAAATCGGCGGGGACTCAATGACTAGAATCTCAAATGAGAACTAGAGAGAAAAAGAAGAGCTTTTTTTTGGTATTTCAATTTTTTCCCATATGAAATTAGAAAAATCATCCAATCACTGAATCGAGCACAATGAAAGAGTTTGATCCATGTATCCGACCCCAATTAATTTGGGACTGAGGCTATTTTGTTGTTGTATTGCCAAATTAGATAATAAGGTAAAAAACCTTGGCAACAGTCTCTTTCTTTTTGTACCTCTAGTTTAAGATTTTGTTTTTTTTAGCAGTCACCAATCTTCTCATTTGATTGAACTTGGTTTCATTATGATCCTTTACATTCTTATTTATCAAACAAAACACAAATCTATTAGTTCTAAGATGATTAGTTTCATCCCTGTTGCAACTATTAGACTCGTCTCCAGTACCACTTTCCTCTGGCACACATGCGCCTTTCTCTACCATCATTCAACTTCATCTCCACTTTTATATGCTTGTGATTGACGTGTTTATGGTTTTTGGATTGGTGCTTCTCAATAGATCCTTTTATTTTAGATCTTATTTAATAGTAGTTGTCTTCTCTTATTGGAAGTTTTGGTTTCTTTTCTCCCATTGGAAGTTATGTTTTTCATTATGATTATCTTAGTGTGGCTATGTACTGTTGTGTTTTAGATGGTTGTTTAGAGACTAATCATTTATTGTCACACTATTCCCATGTTATTGTTGCAGTGATTTAAAGCCGACTTTATGGCAGTTGGATATTCTTTAAAACATTTAAAATCCATAAAGCAATGGACACTACATTTCAAAAAAAGCTATATTGTTAAATTTGTACCTGAATTTGATAATACAATTAAGATGATGATTGACCAAACCAAATTATGGTACACATTATTGTAGCTTGTGAATGTTTTATTCATGTGTTTCTTTCTCTTTTATATTATTTTTATTATTATCATTATATATAAGTATGCAACAACTTATAACTTTCTTTCCAAGTCCTTTTAATACTGCAGTAGTTCCTTTCTTTCACCGTTCTTTGGTAAATGTGGGCATCTCATCTTATGTTGAAGTTCAATTCCTATTAGAATTTGAAGCTAAAATTTGCTTCCATCTTGTTTCTTACCACACTAAGTCAAGTGCAATGGAAGAGGCTTGTGTAAATATATATTTTTTTATCTTTGGAATTGAAACTTGGAACTTACTGCTGAAAAATAGAAGTTGTGAACAAACAGTAAGGTGGTCCATATTATGTTAAAGCCATTTATGAGAAAAAGAAAGAGGAGACGGTGTCTTTTGTTGAAATGTGATTTATCTAATAAAGAAAGAGCAATGCAAAACAGAATGAATAGTGAGTACATGAATATGAAATATTTTTTTCTGCTGCTGAAAGTACTGATCGATATCTTGCTTCTTCACTAGTTGTCAGCTTAGACTCAAGCTATATGATACACATTCTTTTTCAATTGCAATACTTAATTGTTGATTTTTATATATTTATTGGTCTGTGATATGAACATTGGACAAGCTCTTGATTTTTATGTTCGTCTCTGTTTTCTAGGTGGTTTGGGATACAGCTTAATCCTCATTTTGCGGGAATTGACCTCAAGTATGCACTCTAATTTTTCATTTTGTGGTCATTTATGAACCTTGGCCAACTTTCTTGAATTCCTCAGAACCTTGTTCCTCATGTTCATTACTAGGCAAAGCTTCTTGTTATTTTAAAGAATTTTTTCTTACTGCTGGATTTTGGAAAGCAGTAATTTTGCTGTGCCAAACTTCAGTTAAATTGTCACTATCTTAGAGAAAAATTGTGAAAATTGTTCAATCAGTTGGCAACTAGAATTTGGTTGTGAATTTGTCTTCGTTTAAGTTCAAAGTCCCTTTAAATCCATTTAGGGTTTAGGGTCACTGGTTTGTTTGCTTAGTATTTTTTGTTTATCTAAATACTTCAACTACATAGGCATAGTTGACTCTATTAGTACCTTCATTCGTAATTGACCCACAAAGATATCGCTATGTTTGCAAAGCTTAACATTGACCAATTTGCTGTATGATTGTGTTCATGATTTGATTTGATCATCCTCCTGTAGATTTTTCTTCGTGAGAGCAGGAATGATGGGGTGGCTGCTTATCAACCTCTCAATTCTGGCAAAAAGCCTTCAAGACAAAAGCTTGGACACATCAATGATCCTTTACCAGTTATTTGTCTCGGTAATCAACTAATGCGAATATGAGTATGCAAGCTTTTGCAACAATACTGTACGCCACAGCTAAAGGTTGCTTTCTGTGCTTTCAGTTCTACATTCTGGACTACTTCTTTTATGAGGAGTATATGACTTCCACGTAAGTACACGCTAGACATTTTAGTTAACCAGAAAAATGACTTTTTTTTAATCTTTAGTAATCCCCCATAAGTGCAGTGAACTTTAAGAACACAAAATAGGTGATAATGGGGAACGAGACTCCCCATCTGTTTTTCACAACAACAACAACAACAACATAGCCTCAATCTCAAATTAATTGGAGTCGGCTACATGGATCAAGCTTTTCTATTGTGCTCGATTTTGTGCAATTGATGGTGAGCATTCCAAACCATTCAAGTCCCTCCTTATTAATGCCTCCCAAGTTAACTTCGGTCTATCCCTACCTTGTCGAATTTTGTCAATTTCTATTGAGTCAAGTTTTCTAGTGGGAGCATTTTTAAGCCATTTTTGCAGGTGTCCAAACCACCACAACTGCCCTTCCCTACTCTTTGTGTCAATTGGTGCTACTCCTACATTTCTTTGAATTTATGTGTTTCTTATTCTATCTTTACGAGTTTTACCACACATCCACCTAAGCATCCTGCTACGTTCATTTTATTTAATTGTTGTTGTTTTACCGCCCAACATTCACTTCTATAGAGCATAGCTGGCCTAATTGTGGTCCTGTAAAATTTTCCTTTTTAACTTTGTAGGGATATTTCTATTACAGATCACACCTGTTGCACTTCTCCATTTCTTCATCCAGGTTGAATTCTATGCGTAACATCATTCTCAGTATTGCCATCATTTTGTATGATTGATCCTAGATATCTAAAGTGTTTCACCTTAGGAATTTCCACTTCCCCTAATTTTACCACTCCATCATCTCTATGTGCATGTATTTCTAAACTCACAGTGCATGTATTTGGTTTTCGTCCTACTCAACCTAAAGCCTTTAGATTCTAATGTTTTCCTCCAAAGTTCTAATTTTCTATTCACCTAATCTGTTTTTCACATATTGTTTAATTTATAGAGTTGTTGAACTGAACATGATCCCCATTTTCTACTTCTTGGTTGTTTCAATGTAACGGTCGTTCTCATAAGTTGTAGCCTGTAAGTGAAAGGAATCATACAAAATGTATGTTTGAAATGCATGGCAGGATATTTTCTTGATAAAAATTTGTCCAGCCAAGCTACAATTGAGTCATCTCTCACTCATATTTCTTCAAATCCACATTGACCTACTGTTGTGGAACCAATAGTCAACATGGAGTTTCTTGGACAGTTTTTACAAATCTTAATACATGAGTGACTTAATTGCATGTGTTCTACCCAAAAAAAATGCATGTTAATGGATGTTAATGTCAATAACATATCATAATATTTATCTATCGTCTTGTACGGAATCTCTCATAATCCTATTTCTAAATATTTGTCCATGTTCAAGACAGTGATGTTTTTTATAATTTGACATTCTGTCGTATGAATCTGTGTTCAACAAGAGTAAATTCCTTGAATAAGATATTTCTTAGACTTTTTTCCTACACGTCACAAGTAATGATAGATGAGCTTGCAGCATTATAACAAAGTGAAGGCTTCTTTAAAATTGTAAAACAAAATCATTCTTGTTCTTGACCAAAATGATGCAAGGTGCTGGTGGTAATCTGTCATTCAGTCCCCAAGAAAGCAGGTTACCTCATTTGTACTCGTTTGCTTTGGATTTTATTAAAATCACTTTTCGTTGAACTTTAGATGAAATTTTAACCGAAAGATAGTAGCAGTCTGGCCAGTTTATGCTGTGAAAGCATTTTGGTTGAATATTGAGTTTCTCAGGTCCTTTAGTTTTAACCCTTAATCAATTCAAGTATAGACAAGCTTCATAATATACAGATTTTCATCAATATCAATTTTCTTTCAATGTAAGATTAAGAAATCTCGCAACTCTCTGGATGTTTGGACGCATTTGACATCAATGTCATTTCTTCATCTATGTTAGACAAATTGTGGCCTTTGTTTTTTCTTAGGTGGGATATTATTGCAGAGAGATTGGGATTTATGTTGGTGTTTGGAGATTTAGTATGGATTCCATTCACATTTAGCATCCAGGTATGTAACTATCCACAGTAATATATATTTAATGCTTGTGCTTTTGTGCCCATGTGTTCTTCATCCTCATTGCAAGATTGAATGTGCATATTTTCTGCATCGGACTGCTGGAAAACTTCATGAACTATATTTGACTCTCCTAGCAAAGTAGCTAGGGCTCCTTTGCTTCATTGCTAATTGGCTTTTTGAGGGCTTGGAATTCTTTAAATGAAAATGCATACTAATGGGTCATGTGGGCATTCAATTTGATTTTAAAGCTCAATTTTCATTTTTTAATATTTATGATCCTTAATATTTTTTACTTTTTGATTTAGGGCTGGTGGCTTTTGAGTAACAAGGTGGAATTGACAACAGCTGCTGCTATTGCAAATTGCTTAGTTTTTTTGATTGGGTAAGCTATCCATATTAATATTGCTTAATTGACCTCACTTGTATTTGTGTCACCCACCTGGAACAACACTGATGCACAAATCAGGCAGGTATTGTGTCTTTAGAGGAGCTAACAAGCAAAAGCACATATTTAAGAAGAACCCTAAAGCTCTTATATGGGGTAGGCCTCCAAAAGTCATTGGAGGAAAGTTGCTTGCCTCTGGGTATTGGTGAGTTTTCCATTCAATAAATTTTTTGTTACTTTTTCTCTAGGAAAGTTTGTTTTTCAGTTGCTTAAATGATTCAGTAACTGACCTCAAAAAAAAAAAAAAAAAGATTCAGTGACTAGTTTGCTTCCAAATTATTTAGTGTGTCCTTGGGATGTAGTATTTTGTTATGAACCTTAGAATTGGTTCTTAGAATAAGACTAGTACATGACTAAGTCTTGTATAGAAAATAGTCTGTGATTTTGCTTCTCCTTAGACTGATTTCTTTACAAATAATAGCGCATTCTCTTATTACATTATAGTAGCCTTTTATAGACTTCTTCTTACAATAGAATTAGAAAGAAACATGAAAATCGAAACCAACTAGAAAGGTATCATGCTTTAGACAAACTTTTTAATTTACTACACTTTCTAATTAGCTACTTCATAATCGATAGAAACTTTTTGATAAATTATTGTGCTGAAATAAGGAAACTTCTCATCACTCACCTCGTGGGCTTTGAGCTCGAGCTATAAGTCTGAATAAAAAATGATTAAAGGTCATCGGGAAAGTCAACATTGCCACTATCTTTTTTTTGGGTACTTCTATCTATGACAAACATTTAAACTTGTGATCCTTGGAGTGTGATTCTTCACAGTTAGCACAAGCCTTTGATTTTCTTTCGGCCATTATCGTTGAGTTACTTCACAAAAGGGGTTGATGAGCTTCCTTTATTGTTGCCTTCACTTTCTTTGGTGCACTCCACCTTTGGACAGAGAAATCACATTGGAGGACAAGGATGCATTGCCGTTAGTTGTCTTAGGAGTTGATCTATTACCAATCGCAAGTGGCACATGGGCGCCCATTGAAATCTTTTGCTTGAGTTCTAGTGCTCGTGCAATGTTCATAGAAACTCATAGATTTCTTGGTTGTTGGATCTCGATGTCTATCCGAAGGTCCTTAGTCAAGACTGTGATTAAGAGGCCCACCTATTGTCTAGGCTTCAGATTGGATATTCGGGCCTACGATGACTAAAACTGACGTTGATAATCTTCAAAGATGTTGGAATGTTTCAAATTGGTCAAGTCTCCTAACAAATATTTGATACCATCATATGAGGGGAACTCCATCTTTGTGTGTTGTTGTATCATATGTTCCACATAATGTGAGTTGAATTTCTCATTCGATCTCTCGTCGTGTCCTCCACAGCCACTACGTTGCCCCTCAACATCATCACTAATGGGTTTTCTTAGGTCCCTCGAACTGCGGTGGAGGAACCATTTGTTCCTCCAACACTCATTGTCGGTTTGCAATATGCTCCATGAAAGCATCAAGCTTCTTAGTCAAAGCCTTCTTGTCACCCAAGATGATTGTCAGCTCTGATACCAGATTGTCGTAAACCTTTAGAATAGGTTCTTACAATATGACTAGTCTGCGATTGCTTACAATAGAATTAGAAAGAAACATGAAAATGGAAACCAACTAGGAAAGAAACATGCTATAGCGATACTTTTTAGTTTACTACTTAATATATATATATGAACTTTCTAATTAACTATTCCTTATAGGTAGAAACTTTTTTAACTAACAACTTCCTAATAGATGAAAACTTTCTAATCAAGTTAGGGAGCGACTGAGTGGACCCCATTTTTTTGCTGAATATACCCCACTATTCAAACATGCCTTGATTTTGAATTCTAATTGCTAAACATACTCCACTTTTTTTTCTTCTAAAAACCACAAAATACCCTTGCTAAGCGTACCCTATTTTTTGTTGAATATACCACATTACCCAAACATAGAAGCGAGGAAGTAACCGAGAGGTCTCAGTAATGGCTTCATCCAGCTCCCACCGAGACCTTTTAGACCTTTTAAGAGGTCTCGGTCTCGGTGGAAGGCAACCGAGACCTCTTCAAATGTTTCGGCTGACTCCCAGCGAGACCTATAAAAAGTTTTCGGTGGGAGCTTGCCGAGACCTCTTTAGAAGTATCGACCTGTGTGTCCAACACCCACGGGCAACAAAACGAACAAAAAATTTCAAAACTCCAAAAAATACGTAAAAACAACAGAATAATTAGTGGGGTTTGCTTGGAATTGCTATATATTCTTGATTTCATTGACTTTTTGTGCCCAAAATGAGAGATTCAAGCCCCAAATCGAAGCCTAAACTAATAACAACACAAAAACCGACTCAAAAACAACAAAAAACCCAAGAAACCATAAATGTACATGAAAAAGGTGGGGAATGCACTTTCAACTTCAAATCAATGTAGTTTTGCTTGAATTTTGTGGGATTTGGGCCGAAGGTGAGAGTGCGATTTGCGAGAGGGAGAGATGGTGGTGTGACTGGGGTATGGGTGAACGGGGTGAGCGGGGGTATAGGAGTGAATGTTAGGCCTTAGAAAAACAACAAAAAAATAAAAAGAGCATTGTGGAGATGCAAATACTAAGGTGGATGTTTGCTAAGACCCAATGTTTTCAATGTGGCGAGGCATTGTTAGACGGTTTAGCCTTGCCTAGTTGAGGTGGCACCGAGGCGGTGCGTAGGCGGTGCTAGGCAAGCAACAAAATATTTACTTAGACCTCCCTAAAAAATAATTTAATTTATTTAGAGACTCCTCAACAGTAAGCTACATACTTTCTCACCTACACATTCTCATCACCATATTTTCAACTCCACACATTTTGAGAGATTTTTTTTTTCAAATAAATAAATTGATAAATAATGTTTCAAAAATTAATAAATATATAATATTTATAATAAAGATATTTTTAATAACTATTTTCAGGCCCACTGCCGACCTTATTAAGGGCTAGGCGGTTAAAACCTCCAAACACTTAAGGCAGCGCTTTGAAATCACTGCATCTCCGTAAAACAAAATAAGAAAAATTGAGATTCAATGCAAATGCTAAGGAGTAACATCAATAGATCCAAAAGTTAAGGTGGATGCAGTGGTTCAAGAACACCCAAAGACGGCTTGCAAACGTCCCAATTAGAAAACTCAATGCGGTAGAAATTGAAAGAATTTGAAGGTATAGGAGTAGACCTAAGATAATTTGGAATACATTGATGATAAATGATTTAAAACTTATCAAGACACATCATCAACTGCATTAAATCGAGTTGAGTGGAAGCGTTTGATTTAGGTAGCCATCCGCAACTAATTTGAGAACGAGGCTTTGTTGTTTTTTTTATTGATCTATTATTGAACTTTATGCAAGTCATAACTTGCAATGTTATAGTTCGAAATCTAAAGGAATCTAAAATATCTTAGTTTTGGCATATGAATGAATGAACCAAGTATTCACATACAGTCTTCTCAACGTGCAATTGGTATCCTAACAACAATGTGCTTTCCTTGCATATACTTTGTATCACATTCATTGGCAGTAGGAGAATGTTGCATACCATATTGTTCAAGAATCATTTAGTATAGAACGAGGCTAAGGACTTCATCATATGATGACTTGTTGTCGAGAGAATCACGAAATTGCAATTGTACAACTTGACCCTTTACATGATGTTAATAGTCATCAAGATCCAAATGTATGGCTTTGGATTTTGAATTGCTAACCTTCAAAAGTTTCTAAAGCTGATACCTTCTTTTCTTATAATTGTAATGCTGCTCCGGCAAATTCTCTAATCAGGGTCGTTCTGTGCTAAAATCCTCACTAAATTAATTTTGTGACAGGGGGATGGCTAGGCACTGCAATTATCTCGGTGACTTACTGCTTGCACTTTCCTTCAGTTTGCCTTGTGGAGCTAGGTAACTTCTTACCTACTGTCAAATTTTCACTAATTTGTCTAGTAAGTTATTAATCTCATTGTACTTGGCAGCTCTCCGGTTCCATATTTCTACCCGATTTACCTCTTTATTCTTCTGATATGGAGAGAGAGAAGAGACGAAGCTCGGTGCTCCGAGAAGTACAAGGAAATTTGGGCAGAATACTGCAAGTTTGTTCCATGGAGAATTCTGCCATATGTTTATTAAGAAGCTCAACTGCACACTTTCATGAGGCAATGGAGCTGTCAAAATGTAAGAACATTTTTTGTATAATTTAATTTCTGTTGTTCGACTCTTCGCTGGTTGTCCTTGTGTTATTGACTGTTGTGTTTTTCCATTTTTCCGTCCCCGTGACCATCAAACACTAGTTTTGATTCTTAAGAGTCTTTCCTTTTGGTGGTCTGTGACACTGTGCAACCACCCTCCCTTTCCAACGAGGTAAGGTCTCCCAATTTTTTCATGCCTAGGACTTGAACTTGAAACCTTTTTTAAGGGGCATTGTGTCTCAGTCAGCCGTCATTCCTTTTAAATCTGCCCATAAATGTGTTCTTTGCAGCAATTTTCATCGAAGCTCATGCATTAAATGAAGAGTTCTCTGTTTTTCACCATGTATATGTTCCATGGCCTATAATTTGGGGAATGCCAACAAATGCTCAATAATATATCGACCTATAGCAAAGTTAATCGACTTCTAAAGAAAGGCAAACAGAAAGGCTCTTGAGAAGCAGCAAACGTGGACTTCGTGTTTGGGCTAGTTGCCTTTGATGAACACATTTGCTCCACGGGTAATTAATTGTCTCTTTGAAGTAGACATCAATATTTTGAGAGTATCAAGGTTCATTAGTTATTCAATTATAATTTTGTACCTTTCATATTAGGCTTAATTGGGTAAAATATTCTAACCGTTTACAATTTTTTGTTATTATATCTCAACCTTTTTGAATTTGTTATTATATCTTAACCTTTCTAGATGGATAAATTTGTATCTTAAATCACTTTTTAACTCTAAATTTGATGAGGTGACACATAAATAATGACTTTAAAAAGTCATCTCATCACCTCTAACAATTACTAAATTTATTATTTAAGTTAATTATTTAGATGCTACTTCATCAAACTTGCAGTTAGAAAATGACTTTTGATACAAATTTATCAATTTAGAAAGGTTAGGATATAATAACAAATTTGAAAAGTTAAGAATATAATAACAAAAGCTGTAACAGGTTGAGATATTTTAACCAATTTGGCCTTCATGTTAAAAGTGAGTAAAAGAAATGGGAGTTGATGGGGGTAAAGAGAGTGAGTGATTTAGTCCTTTAACTACTTTTTTTTTTTCTCAATTTTTTTAATAAATGTATGGAGAGAAAAAACGTTAATAACATAGAACTGGATGGAGTAGCTCTCAAGAAGGCATATCTATTTCATTGCTTCTAAAATCGTATAATGAAGTTATTAGCACGACGTATGACGTCCTTAAAGTTATTGGCATAACGTTTTTTTTAAAAAAAAGTGACGTTTTCCCAATTTTGAAAAGGTTTCATAATTTTTATCATTTGAAAATATCGAAGTTCATTAATTATTCAATTGTCATTTATACTTCACCCAAAAAAAATTGTCGTTTGTACCTCTTATATTAGGAGGGAGTAGAGATGAAAGTTGATGGGGATAAAGAGTAGTGATTTAGTCCTTTAACAACTACTTTTTTTTAATTTTCTTAATAAATATGTAGAGAGAAAAAATATCAGTCACATAAAAATGGAGAGAGTAGCTCTAGAGGAGGCATATCTATTTCGAAAATCGTACTATAAAGTTATTTCAAAAATCGTAGAATAAAGTTATTAGCACGATGTATGTCCTTGAAAGTGATTAGTGTTACGGCAATACAGATAAAAGTCACACATCAAGTCACACGCATTAAATATTATAGAATCACTTTAGGATGCATATTCATTCAATAGACTCCAATGCACATGGCGAATCACTTTAGGATGCATATTCATTCAATAGACTCCAATGAACGTGGCGAATGCCAATTGGACTAGTATAGAATAGTAGAAGTATTGAGTAACATACTTTTGATACGTACATTTGATAAGCAGTTATAGTTAGCTTTTTCTATCGAGAATTGTGCATGTTTGCTCCAAAGGACTCTAACAATTGAAATGCGTGTATCATTTAAAATTAGGACTATTCTTCCTTTTTTAATTATTATTATTATTTTCTTTCATTTTTTAGGCCTTACTCCTTATAATTATTCAAGTATCATAGAACTTTTTGTCCAAGTAGTAGTTTGAGTTCTTTCAAAGTGAATACAGTTGAGATTAGAATGGTTGTCCTCTACCCAAGCAATGCAATGTCGGGCAAAAGAGTGAAAGAAAGCGCGTGGAGCCCTCTCTGACTCTTCTTTGCATCAATACTCCCACAAAACTCTGCTACATGTCATAATAAACACAAGTGGTTCTCATTTCTTCCACTACTGAAAAGTGTGCACTGTGCACAAAGTCACAGACCACTAAAAGCTACCCTCATCTCTTCTCTCTCAATTAAGATCATGAAACCAAACGGAACTGAAATTACTTACCAAAAGAGCAGTTGCCCTAAGCAACCCTCATTGAGGATTTTGTAGTTATGTAATCTCTTTATATAGCATGCAGTTATGCCTGCGAAGTTGTCGCATAGAGGTGTTAGAATATCCCCGAAGTTTTCAGAATAGCACTATCGTCGTACTATATTTTAGTAGTTCTTAAAAGTCAATTTTATAGTAGTTGAATATTTTTTGAACAATACATTTGAATTAAGAAATCAATTTGCTAAGATGATTGATTTTATTTCTTATCATGTTCCATTATATGTATTGAACGTTATTGATGATTAATGAAATATTTTTTCTATTTGCCAAAACAAAAAATTACCAAAAGAACCTTAGCAATTAATAAAGACTCGGTTTTAAGAGTTATGCTAGGTGACAATTTATATAATGAATTACTTAAGAAACAACAACACCAACAACAACATTAACAACAATAACATAATAGCCTCAGTCTTAAATTAATTGAGGTCGGCTACATGAATCAAACTCTTCAATTGTGCTCGATTTAGTGTAATTGATGGTGAACTTTCCAAACAATTTAAATCCCTCATAATTAATGCATCCCAAGTTAACTTCGGTTTACCCCTACCTCTTTAAATTTCTTCAATTTTTATTAAGTCAAGTTTTCTAGTAGGACATCTATTGGCCGTCTTTGTAGGACCAAACCACCACAATTGTCATTCCTTAATCTTTGAGTCAATTAGTGTTACTCCTATTTGTCTTTGAATTTTTTTATTTCTTATTCTATCTTTACGAATTTTACCACACATCCACCTAAGCATGCTCATTTCTGCTACGTTCATTTTATGTAGTTGTTGTTGCTGTTTTATCGCCCAACAATCACTTCCATAGAGCATAACGAGTCCAATTACGGTCCTATAAAATTCTCTTTTTAACTTGGTAGGCATATTTTTATCACATATCACACCAATTACACTCCTCCATTTCTTTCATCCAGCTTGAATTCTATGTGCGACATCATTCTTAATATTGTTATCAGTTTGTATGATTAATCCTACAAATTTAAAGTGGTTCAAACTTCTACTTCCCCTAATTTTACCACTCCATCATCTCAATGTCTAGTATTTCTAAACTCACATGCAGTGCACGTATTCGGTTTTCGTCTTACTCAACTTAAAGCCTTTAGATTTTAATGTATTCCTCCTAAGTTATAATTTCCTATTCACTCCATCTCTTGTTTTGTCTACTAAGACAATATCATCCGCAAATAATATACACAATAGTATATCCTCTTGAAGATGCCTAATTAGTTCATTCATAACTAATGTAAAGAGATATGAGCTTAAAGCCGATCTTTAACGTAGTCATATCGTAATGGAAGATTCTTTTGTAATTCCTCCGAATGTCTTTATACTAGTTACTATTCTCTCATATATATCTTTAATCGTGTCTATATATCTAACGTGCACTCATTTTCTTTCTAGAACCCACCAAAAAAATCTCTAAGAACGCTATCATATGCTTTTTCTAAATTTAAAAATACCATATCAAAGATCCTTTCTCTTTTCTTTAAACTTTTTCATCAATTTTCTTACAAGGAAAATCGCCTCCATAGTTGACCTTCAATGCATGAAGCCAAAATTGTTTATCTTCTTAGCCTATTGTCAATTATCTTCTTCCAAAGTTTCATTATATGATTCATAAGTTTAATTTTCCGGTAGTTTGAAGAACTTTGAATGTTTCATTTGTTTTTGAAGATTGGTACAAACGTGCTTCTTCTCTAATCCATTGATATCCGTTTTGATTTTAAAATTTTCTTGAAAATTTTGTTAACCAAGTCAATCTAATTTTTCCTAAGCATTTCCAAACCTCCAAACTTCTATGGGTATTTCATCTGGCCATATATTTTTCTTATTTTCATCTTTTTCAATGCATCTTTAACTTTCAGGATTCTAATCTTGCGTGTATAGCTTACATTTCTTTCTTGGTATGGATTTTCATCTACTACGATATCAACTTGGTCATCATTAAATAAACTATCGAAGTAGCTTCATGTCTTTTTAATATTATCTTCGCGCGTTAAAACATTTTGATTTTCTTTCTTAATACATCTTATATGACTTAGGTCTTGTTTCTTTTTATCTTTTAATTTGGCTAGCATATAAATATGTTTTTCGCTATCTCTATTGCGTAATTTTGTATATATAAATCTTTCATGAAGTTTGTTTTAACTTGACTAATTACTTTTTTAGCTTGTTTTTTAGTTTCTCTGTATTGAATTACTTAAAAAACAATTTATATAATAAATTGAGATGGAACATCCAGTGTAACCTTTTCCAAAAGAAACACACAAAAACAAAAACTAAACATCAGAACTGATGCTTGGGTGCAAAGCAATAAAGCTGCTCAAGATGCCTATTGTGCTAGTCCACCTCTAAAAGTTTGTCCAACTCTTCTTGCACCCCGAACTAGTAACCGTGGTTTGTGAAGTAGGGGTAAATTAGGAAAGTAGTAAGTGTCACGTCCTTTTCGTCCCTTGTGTGTGTGACCACACAGTACTGTCTCGTCTTTTTCTACCGCTTCTATTTCCAACGCTTCTCACGAATCTCACCTTGAGCTGTGTATGTATCAATGCACGTGATGCACATGCTTCCTTTAAGAATAACTCTGTTTCGATTTCCATTAAAATTTTCTTTATATACTTTTATGTAGACTAAAGATATCCCACATATCCCTGCCTACTTTACAGGAAAATGATTTTCTGACCCTCCTTGGCACCTGAATAGGCAAATCAAGTGGGTCCTCACGGCCTTGTATGCACATCTTGAGGTACATTGTGCCGCGCATATCCACGTGGTGTGTTTTATCTCAATGTCTAAATTGCCTGTGTATTCACCTAAAAAATAAAAATAAAAATAAAAATAAAAATTGAGTCTGTGCAGCAACTTTCCACTTTTTAGTGTCCATGGCCATCTTATTATTTAATCACTATAAAAATGTCTTTTTTGACATGATAGATTATCAATAACATCAAATTGTATTATATATACTAGTAAATAGGCACGTGCAATAACGGCCGCCTGCAAAAGATCCGTACTTATTATTTAGTGCTTCTGCTTTTGTCTGGTCAACGCCGTCAATTATAAAAAAATGTTTGCATGATGTCCTTTTAATATCTACTTGGATCAATGCTATATAATAATACAAAATTGAAGTCACAAATTTATTTAAAAGTCGCGCTATGTGCACTTTGATATTCTCTCAAAGTACTTCATTGATCAGAGTATCCTAATAATTTATAAGGGTATTTGGGGACTTTTACTAAAACACCCTTAATTTATGAAACAACGCACCTCACTATTTAAGACATATTAAAGTAGACCTGTATTACAGTATCTGTTTATACCAACTGACATCCAAATAAGATAGTCAGACATTCAACTCAATAGGTGACCACCAAGACTATATAAGTGTTCTCGATGGCCTTGTGTTGAGACATGTGTGTATGTCTCAGTCGACACTAATTGACACAATAACCTATGTCTCAATCATGTGTGTCCGAGACTATAAGTTCAGTCATTTCCCATCGACACCTGAAACGCAATGTCAATTAATGTAGTGTCGCGCTATGCGCTATGAACATCGCACCAATTACTCTGGGCACCCCAGGGTAAATGTGTTATTTTCTTTTAGAATCAGTATAAATAAATAAAAAAAATGAGGTGCCTTGAAAAGATACTGAGGTGCATAGAGTGCGGGACTCTTATTTAATTATACACTTTTAAATACATGCCCACATTTTTAAATGTGTCACGCTACTTTCAATATACATGAGACTTTAACTGCATTAAAATATCATTTTACGTAGGGACAGTGCTATGTAAAGTCATAACTCTACGAACTCATAAGTTTTAAAATTGGTGGTTGATCTCTTACTCTCTTAAGTTTAATTGATGTGACTACATAGTACAACAATTATTATATTCACAACTTTTTCTATTAATGGTTGATCCCTTCCACCTTTAAAATTTGTGATTAACCTCTTAAGTGTGGAGTCATGACTCCACCCAATGTTATTGTTTATTTACGTAGTTACTGTATGTCCAAAGAGCAATAACAAGCAAAAAATGGGGGAGTGGATTTGCTGATAGTGAAATAGTAAAGCTAAGGGCAAAACTCATCATTTGGTCCCCGAACTTTATGTTTTTTTTTTTTTCTTATGTTTTTAGTTCCTGAACTTTTATCACTTTATATTTGATCCTTGAACTTTCATAAGGATCTACATTTAGTCCTTCCATTATTTCAAGTGTTAAATTCCTCAGACGTAGATAATAGAAGTGTCGTGTGACTAGTTAAGAAGAGTAAAATGGTTTATATTAGTGAATCATATGACTCACATCGACTAACAAAAGTCGAAAAAAAATAATTTCCTCCAAAAATATAAAAAATTCAAAAATTTAGGAATTAAATGTGTAACAATGAAAGTTCAGAGATCAAATATATTTTAACAAAAATTTAGGAATAAAAAACATAAGGAAGTTCAAACACTAAAAAATATGTTTTGTAAAAGCGAAGCTAAAATTATTTTTTGATAGCAATACGTCATGACCGTACGAATAAAAAAGTAAAAGTGGAGGTGTCGAAGAGGACGGAAGTGTAAAAGTACATCTATATCGTAGGCGCTTAGTTCACACTTAATTCACGCTTTTCCCCATTAGCAAATCCACTAATATGACAAGAAGTAGAGAATGCATGATTACGTCACTAATTAAACCACAGTATAACCAATTACATTAACACAAACATCACATAGTTTGTCTTAAGTGTCAGTGCATTCTTCTATCTCTCAATTGTCATGTAGTGTAGTCTAAAGAAATCATTTTGCTAATCAAAGCGAGTCATGTGGAATGACGATCGATGGTACGATCTCAACCGTTAAAGGGCGCTTACCATCTCGCCAACCTAATAATGGAAGTGGTTGGGCAAGTTGAGAAACCATCAATTTTTATTCCGTAGTAGGCATATGTGTCAGCCAAATGCGTTTCAAACTCACACGTGTAACTACGCGTGGCAATATCAGCTTATCGGTACCTTTGTATATTTTGGGAGAGGATTTGCTAAATCTCAAAGTTAAGGACATCTCTAATAGAACTATGAATTGAGATAAAAATAAATTCATTTATGACATAATCTATACATATTCAATTTAAAAGGTGTTCTTTAACAGGATTATAAATTGTTAATGTCTATCTTATATGGCAAAGAATCAATGTGGAAGATGTCTATCAAAATGTCTAATTTTGAATATTGTAGTTGAAATTCTCTTCACTGGTACATCATCATTGTTTGTTATAGAAAGTCAAAAAATCTCAATCTATGGTCTAAGTCCATTGTTTATTAGAGATTATTTTGAAGTTTGAATGTCTATCTAATGCCACATTGGATAGATATCCTCTCCAAATCTATAATAAAGCATCAATTTATGGTCTAAATTCACCTTTTTTTTTAAAAACTGGTCTAAATTTACATTACCATCAAAAATACTCAAATTTCTTACAATAAGTTTAAGTCCAAGTTATGAGAGAGTGTAAAAGTAACTAGTTTAATGTGTGGGTTTTACTTTAGAAATAGGTGAATTCTCTAAAATGTCAAGGCACGTTAGAGTTCTCACCCTCAAACTTATAAGAGGGGCTTCTATACAATTGCAAATTGTAAAATTTGAACAATAATCACAACGGGCAAAAGGGCCGGGCCAATGTAGTCCCTGTAGTCTCACCTAGTTAGCAACTCAGTCCCTAAAATCGAGCTAAGGCCGACTTGGTCCCTAAACTCCCCTACCCGTTCCATATCAATCCTCCTAACAACTTCCATCTTCTTTTCCATTAAACTTTATTTTTTTGCCGCTTCTGCTCTACTCATCGCGTGACCTTTTTTTTGATACATCGTCAATAAAACCAAACATATAAAAATATTCAAAAACAAATCAAGCTTTTGATACTTGGCAAAAATCAAGAGATTGAAAACCCTAATTTTTTTTATGGTCCCAACTACAATACATATCAAAACCACATACACAAGAAGCCCAACTACACTAATACAAATCAAAATCAATTTTATTTATGATCCTAAAAGCCTTGATTTTTTTGAAAGCTAAAAGTGATCTCTCCGAAGCGATTGAAGAAGAATGAATGAGATGAAATCACAAACACTTGTGCTCACATAGATAAAACCTAGAAACGCAGAGAAGGTGTGTCTCAAATCTGTTTGTGTTTGTGGGTTTTGGCTTGAATTTTCAAAGTGTTTAGGGTTATGAGTGGTTTATATTTGAATGTGATTTGTTCTGGTCCACTAAATAATACACTTCTGGATTGTTAAAAGTATCGATGTTGGAAATTGAGATATGAAGAAGAATCATCCTCATTTCTTTTGTCTTCATCTTCTCGATATCCTATTTTTGTTTGTGTTCTTTTGATTCTGCATCTTTTGAGCTCCTAGAGGATGAAATCATGGCAACTGATTTGGGGGAGGTGTGGGATGCTCAACGGAAGTACAAGGAAGAGAGAAGAAGTTGTAACAAATCTTGTAACGATAATACTTAACAGAAGTTGCCGGGAGATTTGATTTGGAGCGGGTTGGGGTGTTTAGGGACCGAGTTAGCTCTAATTTGACTAAGAGACTAAGTTAGCAACTCTATCAGACTACAGAGACTAAATTGGCCCTTTTGCCATCGCAACATGATATGTGCATTTAATAGAGAGAATAAATGAGAGATAATCTATTAATTTTTCTTTTACTAATTTACCCCTACTTTAAACGACGTCTTCTCTTAAGCTAGAGGAGAATAATTTTACACATTTACCCTTTTATGTCTCGAGATACGTACACACATAGTTTCAGGTGCATAACACGTGGGGTGTATATCCGAGACGTACACGGACGGCTCTCAAAGTCAATGTACGTTTGGAGTGTGTTCAATAATGTCAAAAAATCATTTCTCTTTGTTAGTGAGGGGTAAATTAGTAATTGAAAATTTAATAGATTCTTCCTCCTTTATTCTCTTAATCAAATGAACACATGGATCATTAATTGTACAAATCTTACAATTTGCAATTGTATAGAGCCACTTCGCAAACTTATAATCTTTGTATTTCTTTTCAATTAGTCCATGTGAGATTATTCACTTATCTCTAATAAGTACATTCTACCGGTAGTAACGTGTCATGTGTACAAAAGAGTAAAAATGTAAGAACACATCTATATCATTCATGCAACGCATTGCTATTGATAAAATGGCCAAATGCACACTCCCCCAACTTTAGCAATTTCTCTCCTATATATTTATTTTCCTTTTATTTTGTCAAGTCTTTCAATTTAAATAGGAAAATGATAATCTGACACACTCTCAACCCACACTTTAGGCGCATATTTTATTTTTTAGTCATTTATAGCTTTTTATCAGATATAGAGCCCAAGCCTAAGGAGACAAGAAAGAGTCATAAATGACTAAAAAATAGGGTGTGCGTCCAAAGTGTATTTCGAGAGTGTTAGATTATCATTTTCCCTTAAAATATTCACAAGTCATTTTAAAAATGTCTTAATTAACCACCACACACAATTATTATTTTTCTTCTTTTTATTTTGAAGGCAAAGTCGATTTCATTAGTTCATGAACTATGGAACTCATCGCATACACAACTAGAGATAAAAAACGGATACAACCGTCCATACATGAGACACTTTGCTCTCAAGGGCCTGCTATATATATATATATATATATATATATATATATATATATATATATATATATATAGTTCATTTTCCTCAGACTTCAGAAAAAATTACAACCGTACAATATATTAGAAAAAATTACAATCGTACAGTATATTTACTTTTAAATTCGTAAAGTACAGTGTGTGTGTGTGTTTTTTTTTTTTTAAATGAAAATAATGTATTACGCCTTTACCAAAGGTGTAATTAAGGTTGGCTGCCACGTTGTACAAGAATAACGCCTTTTCTAAAGGCGTTATTCTTGTACAACGTGGCATGTAAAGCCACGTGGAACGAATAGCGCCTTTTCTAAAAGCGCTATTCGTTCCACGTGGTGCGGGAGCGATAAACACACGAATAGCGCCTTTATTAAAGGCACTATTCGTGAAGGGTTTAGGGTGATATATGTAATACATATAGGGTTTAGGGTGGGGTGTATACCACGAATTGGGGTGGGGTGTGGGGTGTATATATGTGATATACACCCCATGTAGAGCTGCGGTGAATTGGGGTGGGGTGTGGGGTGTATATACGTGATATATACCCCATGCAGAGCAGAGAATATATTCTCTGCTGTTTCACAGATAATATATTCTCTGCTAGACTAGGGGGTAGCGGGATAGGGATGATAGGGTGAGGAAGCGGTGGGGGTGATTTAAAAGAGGGAGAGAAGGGGCAGTAAGGGAGAGGAAGAGAGAAGAATACGTGAGGGAGGGAAGCGGCGCGGAAGAAGCAGGTGGTGGCGGAGCGAAAAAGGCGGGGAGAGAGTGAGAGCGAGAGAGAGAGAGAGAGGTAGGGAGAGAGAGACCCGAGAGAGAGAGAGATGTAGGAGAGGTAGGGAGAAAGAGAGATCCCAGAGAGAGAGATCCGAGAGAGAGAGAGATCCGAGTGAGAGATAGAGTAGAGAGAGAGAGAGAGTCGAGAGAGTGACGAGAGAGGTAGGAGGAGAGAGAGCCGAGAGAGAGAGGGTAGGAGAGAAAGAGAGAGGTAGGAGGAGAGAGACCCGAGAGAGAGAGAGAGGTAGGAGAGGTAGGAGAAAGATAGATCCGAGAGAGAGATCCGGGTGAGAGAGAGAGTCGAGAGAGTGACAGAGAGGTAGGAGGAGAGAGGTAGGAAAGAAAGAGAAAGGTAGGAGGATAGAGACCCGAGAGAGAGAGAGGTAGGAGAGGTAGAAGAAAGAGAGATCCGAGAGAGAGAGAGAGAGAGAGAGAGAGAGAGAGAGAGAGAGAGAGAGAGAGAGAGAGAGAGAGAGAGGAGGAGGAGAGAGAGCCGAGAGAGAGAGGAGAGAGAGAGAGAGAGGTAGGAGAGAGCCGAGAGTAATAGGAAAGAGGTAGGAGAGAGAGAGTGTGTGTGTGAAGAGAATAGGGTTGAAGTTATAGAGACTTGGGTGTTGGGGAGACGTGGGAGAAGAAGTTGAAGTTGAATCTACAAGTTTTGCAGGATTTTTATTGCAGTATTTTTGTAAGTATTTTTTGTAAGTATTTTTTGTAAGTAGTTTTTAATAATATCTTTTAGTTATTTACTTTTTATTTAACTAACTTTTTTTTACAGGGAATATTATTTTGTTTATAGGTGGGAGAATATTAAATTGAAGAACAAACAGGAGAAAAATAGTAAGAACTAAAATTTATTTATTTATTTATTATTTTAATGTTGTTTAATTGCATAGTGTATTTTTTAAGAAAAAATGTGATTAAGTAGTTATTTATTTATTTATTATTTTTATGTTGTGTAATTGCATAGTTTTTTAAGAAAAAATGTGGTTAAGTAGCATGTGTTTGTTGCATGGTGGGTATAATTTAACTGTGTATTTAATTATTTTGTGCTTTAAAAAACAACTTTTTTAATAAAAGGAAAATATTAGAATTGACAACTTGAAAGAAGGTTTTTCATAGCTTGTAAAAATCGTTGTGACATAAATTTAATTCTTTTTTTACCAACGTTGACACATGTAGCTTTTAAGAAAAATTAAAGGTTTACTTTTAACTGTTTTTAGTTAACGTAACTATTAATTGCTTTTAAAAATGGCTACCAAAGGATGTTGTAGCTTAACATTGTAGTTAACAAAATGTTACAAAAGTTAAACCCCATTAAAACCATTTAAAATAAAATGTATGCTTTTATTTATTTTATTTTATTTTATTTTATTTTATTTTTAAGTAATGCCTATATCTTTTATTGCGTTTCAAGAAGGTGAAATAAATCTAAAGCTATAGAAAAACTAATTTTTAGCAGTGATTGTCATATCTTATTACTTGTAGTAAAAATTGAAACATGGTATTATTTCATTCCAATTTTATTGTCTTGTTTTATTTTATAAACACAAATACTAGAAAGATTGATTTTAATATTATGACGGGCTGCCTAATTTAAGTAACCCAAAAATAAAAAAATAAAAAAAATAAAAATTAGTCTCATCTAGGTTTTATGAGTTTGCAGTGACCTATGTCAGTTCTATTATGACGACCTGCCTAATTTAAGTATTAATTGATTATATATTTTCAGACTAGGACCCAATTCAAGCCTACGTGGACGTCGCGGATTAGTCTAGAGCACGCCTGCCGAGGTATAATTAATTATTTTATATTTGTGTGATGCTTGATTATATGGTTGCTATTCTATGAAATGTAGCATAACGCGCCATGTGTACCATTGATTTTCGTGTTTTACGGTAGTAATGCCTTAGGATGCGAGCTAATGCGGGTAGGGTACGAAATAGTTTATATACACTCATTTATATGTAGACAATAATAACTTAAGCTAAAAGGTTAAAATAACTTGAGCTTAGTCGAATAAAACACAATTATGCCAAGAAAGGACCCGAGACACCTCGTAATGAGCGACGACGACGAGTAGTCAAGCGGACAAGTACCTAGCCTAATTATGGTATGTAAATGTCTAATAAACCAAAGTCTAGGTTAAGGAGACCAAGTAATGTGGTTGCGGTAGTCTATTTAGACTAATTAAGGAAGATTTTTGGCTTAAGAATGAAAATATGAATAGTACAAACTCTTTATGGACACTAGGTGGACACAATTAGTGGGATGGTTTAATTGAGGCCACCAGATGGACCTAGAGATGAGTGGTGGAGACTTGAAGAAACCACTTAGTATATAAAGATCACATAGTTCATTTTGTGCTCAAAAGAAGAAAAAAATGGCAAACCAAGAGAGAAAAATTCAGACTATAGAGAGTTAGAAATTGAGGGTTTATAGGAGGATTAGAACTGGAGTTTGAAGGACTCAAGGCCCCATCATATAAGTAACCCAAAACCCAATCTTCTTCTTCAATGGTTCATGTTTGTGCCTTGGAATGCATGTAAAAATTATGGCTTTTGTATAATAACAAAATTTGTTGTTTCTATTAAGGTTCTCTTAGGTCTACGAACTTAAAATGATGATTTCAACTCTAATTTTTCAGTAAAATGAGTTTTCAAAGTTTGAATGGAGTTGCATGTTGATGTTTTTAATGGTGGTGTTGATGCATGTTGATGATGATGAATTGATGATAAATCTATGCAATTTGTTGTTGTTGTTGTTGTTATTAGTGTTTTGTTCCCCCATATGTCGAGGAAAGAAATGGAAATTGAATATGATTTGTATTTTTGAATGCCTAAGTTAAGTTCCTTAGAAGGGACTCTAAGAAAATTGAATACTCAGTCGATACTAAGTTTCTTAGAAGGGACTCATTCCTTTCCTAAGAGGCTCCTCAAACAACCTTAGGATAAAATTCAAATCATTTTGAAAATTTACTACAATATGCTCCATTTTGATATAGGAACAAGAATAATCTTTGATGAGGATTTCTTCAAAAGGTCGATCGCGCCTCAAATCCCCATTTTGATTATTTTTTCGCTTGATATATATGTAATCTTTTTTACATTATCAATGCGGTAAATTATGTAGGTCATGGAACGTAGGAACATCCCGTTTCAATTTTATGCATACGGAGAAATTGTTAAGGTTTTGCAAGGTATCGAGTACAGCAGACCCCCATCAATGATCCTGATTCTTAAGTTTGGAATGAGTAAACATGAGTTGATGGATCACGTGTATAACGCGTTTGGTATCTCGTCCACTGAGACTCTCATTACGATGACATATCGTCACGTAATAACCCATCCATCAGGTTCACAATATTTTATCCCCGTGTCATTGCAAGACAAGACCCACTTCGAGTTGATGTGGTCAACAGCGGCGAATCTACCATTATCAGCGAAGGTAGAGATTTATTTAACTTTTGAGCCAATCGAGCCTTTTCAAAACTCTACTGTGCATTCACAAGTGGTAGAAGAAAATGTCGGCATGAAATGCCCTACATTAATGATGGAAAGATTACATATGCAATCACCTATAGGTGATGACCGTAACGAGGACGACGTCAACGATATCGATGAGGACGTATGTCACCTCGAGGATGTTGCGCCATCTGTTAATTGGAAAAATATAAATATTGTTACAGACGACCCAACCTACGAACCTCTAGGGGCGGAATACTTGCAAGATGATGAGCAATTTGCATTTGATGAAGAGGAGTGCATGGAAGAAGCAAGCGATGAAGAAGTTTACCAACCATTGTCGGTGTATAATGAAATTGATTAGGAAGTGGCTAATTCTACTGTGACCCAACATTCTCATCATTCGACTGGATGGGACATGCCTAATTTTGAGTTAGAAAGAGAAATGTGTTTTGACAATAAGAAAGACTTGCAGCATGCCATCAAAGTATGGCATGTTAACAACCATTGTCAATACTTTGTTATGGAGTCAACTACAAACTTATGAGCGGTGAAGTGCAGAAGTGCCGGAAGCTGGGTGCATGTGGCGTCTCCGTGCTTGTTTGCGAAAGAAGAAACAATTGTGGGAGATCACTCAATTAGACGAGCCGCACAACAGTATATAAATCCCAAAGATAGAACGCAAATCATGCCCAACTCGACGCCAACATGCTTGCACGTGAGATACAAAGCGTTGTCCAAATAGATCGTGCAATTACTATCAAGGCCTTGGTAGAAATGATTAAGCTAAAATACGAACATGAAGTTCCCTACAAGCGAATGTGGGATGCTAAAAGGAAAGCAGTTGCAAATGCATTCGGAGATTGGGACGCGTCGTATGCTAGGTTACCATGATGGTTGGCGGCAGTACATAATAAGAGCTCAGGGACAAAGATTGAGTGGTCACATAGACAATGGACTGCAGATGAGATCAGGACAGAGCATCCTCAATTTCGTCATGTGTTCTTCGCATTCGAAGCATCAATCGAAGGGTTTAAGCATTGTAGGCCTCTTTTACAGATTGACGCGACATTCTTGTATCGCAAATACAGTGGTAAGCTAATGATTTCCCTATCTGTTGATGGCAATGGACATCTACTTCCAGTTGCATTTGCAGTTGCGGAAAACGAATCAACAGACTCGTGGGGGTGGTTTCTCAACCGATAGAGATGGTATTTGTATTATTTCCGACCGTCACTCTGGCATTCTCGAGGCAGTTAACATACCAACAAATGGTTTTTGTCCACCAAGAGGATACCATCGTTATTGCCTGCGACACCTGACCAGTAATTTTAACATGCATTTCAAAAATAAATTGTTAAAGAACATCATTTCTCGAGCTGCTGGTCAACATCAAGTGAGGAAATTTGATGCATGCATAGAGCGTTTTGCTTATTTGTCATCAGGAAGTCCTCAATGTCTTCAATATGTGAATGCCATTCCCAAAGAACTCTGGACTCAATCGCACGATAGAGGCTTGCTGTATGGATGGATGAATTCTAACGGGGTTGGTATGTAATCGATAGTAGTTATGTTTGTTATCCTATATTTTCTCACTGTGCTGATATTACTGACACGGCATTATCTTACCATTGTAGAATGTTTTAATGGTGTATTGAAAGGGGCACAATTCTTGCCAATAACAGCAACGGTTCAAATGATTTACTACAGGTTGGTGACATACACCAACCGACGCAAGGAGGAAATCGATGAAGCAATCTCGCATGGGCTCAATTACACGAAATATGCCATGAATAAAATTGCACATTATGAACAATCTGCAAGGAGACATTACGTCAAATTGATAAATCGCGACACTGGTGAGTTTGAGTTGCTCATTGGACGTCATGGCGATCGCATGCATAAAGGCAACAATACACAGATTGTTATCCTGAGGAACTGGTATTGCAGCTGCAATAAATGACAATCGTTTGGTTTCCCTTGCTCACACGTGTTAGCTGCATGTGCCCTTATTCGAATTGATTATACACAATTTATTGAGCAATACTACAGGATGGACGTGTACGCACGATGCTACTCCTCTCAATTCAAAGCCATCCCTGATGAGAAGTATTGGCCGACATTTGCGACGAAGATTTTATCAGATCCTAAATGTAGACGTGGCCGAGGGAGACCAAAGGGAACACGAAGATAAAATGAGATGGATCTTCCTAACGTTTCGAGGACCTTGCGATGTGGCATATGTCATTAAGGTATGCTCCTATCCACTTATTTGCATAAAAATTAAGGGTTTTGAGCATTAGATCATAGGGCTTTTGTGAGAGACCAATTTCAAAGTGTTTGAAGAGTGGTCTATGAACAAATAAGAGCATTAGTTTTAGTTTTAAACTTTTATTTTCGGATTTTTCAAGTTTTGCTCAAAAATTAGGTTTTTGAAATGAATGAGAATGCATGTTAAGTTTTTGACCTAATCTTTGTAAATTAAGCATAACTCACTCATCTTAACTCCAAATTAGGTGATTCCAATGCCACTTGAAAGATAACTAAAAATGGAACAACTTTATCCTACTGAGAAATTTAGAAATTCAAACGTTTTACTGTCCAAAAACCCTCTGCAACTTTGATGTTGAATCTGAATTTTCTAGACTTCACTATTTTAATAATGTCTTATTGTTTGAGGAATAACTCAATTATTTCTTATTGGATTGAGTTCATATCTTAGTATGATGTTCTTAAGTATGATTTTAGTCTTCAATAAAAAAATTATGATTTTTGGAGCTATGGTTTAGGAGAAATAAATTGTATAAATGTTTTGGTCACACTTAAAAAAAAACAGTTTTAAGTTATTGTCGTAAAAGTTTCATATCTCTCTCGTTTTTAATCGGAATTGTACGTTCCTTATAGTTTCGGAAAGCTAAGACAGAGAGGAAAAACCTAAAATCATTATTTTGTCAAAATTTAGTCATATAAATTTTCAAAAATGGGCCAAAAGACGAGGCTTGTCCATATAATGGTCACTTGTATAAATGTTTTTGGGTCGTTTTGGTGTCGGATAGTATCAACATTTAATTTAAAGACTAAGTATATCTAATATAACCTATATTGACACCAGCAAACTTCGAGAGATATATATGAGTCCGTTTGCGAGAGTTTGGGTGACGAGAGGCCTATTGGACTAGGAATACTGCGTGAAAAAAGTGAGTATACCTCATGATACTTTGAATTGCATTTCATTTCCTTTTATTACTGATTGATTGGCAGTCTTTGTGACTATATGGTGCCTTTGTACTCTAATATCATGATATTTATTGATAATCTTCACTCTTTGAACTTTTTCATCATGATATTGTTTTGTTGATGCTTTCATTGAATCCTTTCGTGTGCTCCATGTCTTCATTTGATGTTTTTAATGGTAAATGAGCTTTAAATAGCGTGCTATTAGGATTAGAGAGTTTATGAATGAGACTATGGACTTTGTACTCGACTTGATTAGTCTATTAGCTTGTCCATATGCCTTTACCATACTATACGGAGTCATTTTTGAATAAATAAAGTAGTGGTTGGTGAAAATCGTGACAACGAACCATGACATACTCACTTAAGTAGATTTAAGAAATCAAACCTAATTAGTAAATTTAGTTACACATTTGTTTGTTCATTTCGTAATAATTGATTATGACATTTACATTTGTTTCTAACTTACTCTTGAACTTTAAAAAAGTCATATCAGGCAGAAATTATGCATCGTCATCTGGGGACAGATCTGGTGGACGATCCAGCGGACGATCCGGTGGTCGCAGAGATCGTCCATCTCGCGACTTGGATCGTTCGCTAGTACGATCTCTCGCTGATGATGCTGAGCCTCAATAGCCTCAGGAGCAACTCACTCCGCAACAGCTTGCTCAGCAGCAGTTTGCTTACCATCAACAACTTTTTGTCCAACAACTGCTTTCTCAGCAACACCATCAATCACAATTATTTCAGCAGTATTCTCGTCCGCCTTATTCGCAGCACCCCCACCAGGCCCCTCTCCTTCAGCCATTGGGCCCATCTTTATTTGGCCCCGATGATCCAACCACTCTACAGGCTTACTCCTCTCTTTTGGCGTCGCAACTCCCTCCACCTATCGCTGGTCAGCTTACTTCTAGAGGATCTACCCACGCATTTCCCTCCCATCAGCAGGACTACCAGCATGTCCCGATCGCTCCCTTCGACTCTGGTATGCATGCCTCCCCATCGACGAGTCATGATCATGTCGAGCATGCATCACATTCGCCCAATACTTCAAGCCACCCTTCGAGTGAGCCATTTATTAGTGGTGCATCACGTAGATCACAACAAGGCGATGAGCCAACTAGGGCCCCGAGACGTAGAAGTAATGATGACCGAGGCGTGGAGTGGGTGTTTTTGACCGTAAAAACTGTGAAAGAATTGTAAGTCAACGAAATATTATTACGTATATATACTTACGTTTAATGAACTTACTATAATATTGGTCTAACTTTTTTTTGTAAAAATGTAGTGGTACTTTCTTGCATCCGTCATCCGAAGCGTCAAAGCAAATGACGCGGGTATATAAATTCGATTTACATAAGGATGGCTACTGTTGGGATACGGTTCCCAACCATATCAAGGAGCAATATTTTAACAAATGGGCGGTAAGAGATTTTTAAATAAAAAAAGTAAGTTTCTTTTACTTAGCATATGTTGAAGACTTGACTTTCTATTATTACAGACTCGTTTCGATTGGAGACGATCGGATGACGCTATGGTCAGACATTTGTACGACAGGCAGATTGCCACTCGTTACGCTGACTTTGTTAGTAAGATGGTGAGGAAGCTGACAAAACCAGCACATGTATCTCTGGAGGTTTTTGAGCATTACAAGAAGATGCGGTCTACTCCAGAATATAAAGCAAAGTCAGCACAAGCGAGTCGAAATCGGAGATCAGAGGTGGGGGGACCTGGTTCAGGTTCGTCTGTGCACGGAGGTGGAGCCATATCCATCTATGAGCATTCGTTGAGACTGGTATGTTTTGAGACATACATACATAGATATATACATACATATGTATACATTAGATTCATATAAGTTTCAAACTTAATTTTGAGTTAAACATATTTTATAGGAGAAGAAACTCTGTCGAAAGCCGACTGCTTTGGATTTATGTTTATATTTCCATACAAGGGATCATGATGGCGTCACTTTCTTGGATCTGAGAGCAGAGGCGATTGCCATAAGAAACTACTTGACTATAATTGTTTTTTGTTAATTATAGGTATCAATGACTTATATGACTTGTCAATGTTTAAATTCTTAATACAGCCGGCTATACACGAAAGGACCAGAGAGCTTTCACATGCGGAAATTTGACACTCCAATTGATGAAACAGAATTATATTTGGAGATTGTGCAGCGAAATGATAAAGGCCAGAGATTTAGTCTTGGTTGGACACCGTCAGGGTCTAAGATGTGTAGACATGATGAAGTTGGATCTTCTCGTCCTATATTTGCAGATGATGAGCCATTTGACCAGTTCAAGAAGGAATTCAAGGAGATGCAAGCAATGATACTAAAGATGGTTAATGACACGTCTGTAAATCGTGAGCAATTGCTTGAAATGCAAGGACGGTTACATCGCGTGGAACAGGGTTTCATGGAGAGATCAGCTGCACAAAAAAGGCAAGATGATGTTGATGATGATGATGATGATGATGATGATGCTGCTCACAATGACTCAACGACCGAGGATGATGAATGATGATTTCTTTTTCACAACGTCCAAAAAGGTTAAATTTTTTTGGTCCATTTTTTACTTGATACTTATAAGTTTTTTTTATTAGGAACCATTATAAATCTTATGAATTTATTACGAACCATTATAGAAATATAAATCATGTAAACCATATATTGAGTCGAGATTATTGGAGTAATGTTTGTTATTCACTAGTTTTTTCTATTTGTATTCTTTATTTGAATATTGAATTGGGAGACTCAAAAAGGTTTTACTTCTAAATAGAATGTTTGTTTTAGGTCTACATTGAACATTTGTTAAGAATGATTTTGGGATTTTGTGTTTTAATTGGTTCTACACAAAAAAACTTGTTCAAACTATATTAACATCTTTTATTTTATGTTCTCATATTTGTGATATTGAATATATATGCTAACTGTTAATTAATTTTACTAATTTGTATTTATTTTTTCTTTTTTATTGAAATAAATATGATTTGTTCTTTATTATAGGTTGTTTTCCATAAAATATATGACTTTTATATATGTGAATATCAATTTTGTATACCTCAAAGTTTAACTTATTTTATTTTTCTTTTTCTTTTTTTTTTGCAGGAAACTATGGTATATATGATGGATGGAGTGCATTTTTAAGATGGTTTTTTTGGAAACTTATTTTGTGTTCTCCTATTTTTATTTATTTTTATTTTTTTATTCATATGGAAAGAGACAATTATTGATACACTGAGTTTATGTATTCAAATTTGATTAAATTCTATTGGAATGTATGGAATGTATGAATTCATTGTTGCCCTGGAATGTATTAACCAACCTGAATGAATTAGGAATGTATGAATTCATTGTATATGAATTTAGGGTTTAGGATATATGAATTCATTGTATTGTTGGAAGTGTATTGTTGCAGTTATGAATTCTCAATGAATATATATATATTATATAATATATTATAATTATATGAATTCTAAATATATATATATATATATGAATTCTAAATATATAATAATATATTTATATTATATATTATAATATATTTAGCGACGGGGTACCCCGTCGCCAAACCAATTTGCGACGGGGCACCCCGTTGCCAAATTGGGTTACGTGGCGCCACCCAACGAATGGCGCCTTTACAAAAGGCGCCATTCGTTGGGTGACCAGCACCAACTCGCCACGTCACACCTAATTACGCCTTTACTAAAGCCAGAATACATTACTTTTGTAATTTTAAAAAAATTTAACTTATTTAATTAATTTTAAAGAAAAACAACCTTACTTTTTGAAATCCCCCCAGACTTTACACATGTATCTCGAGGTTTGTCTAGTACTTCTAATTGAGTCCATCCAACTGGACTGTTTACCTTGTGTTAGTTTAGAAATTT
This sequence comes from Stephania japonica, assembly GCA_039657345.1. NCBI lineage: Eukaryota > Viridiplantae > Streptophyta > Magnoliopsida > Ranunculales > Menispermaceae > Stephania > Stephania japonica. The sequence continues at coordinate 40,698,245 of CM077560.1, read as the reverse complement.
CAGCCAACGCACTAGTTTTGACAATTTTCCCTAACTTAGTCAATATTTCATCATAGGCACATTAATACTTTTTTTTTGGGCTCCCAAATAGACCATTTTATTCCAAATCATTACTGGTGAATATCTGTGGACCAAAAGTTAGTCTCCACATGGATTAAATATAGCTTCAAATTTAAGTATATAATTGATTAACTTCTCCTAACTAGTGCCAAGGCCTTTTGAGATAAAACTCTACACCTAAAGTTGGAGACAATATTGGTTCTAGCGGAAGAGATCCACGTGCTTGCGCACATGCGTGCGGTGCGGTCATGATAATTTGACATGGCGTAACGACCCCAATCTCCTGAGGCTCGTCACTGTTGCCACGCGAGCCCACAACCAACCACGTCATGGCTAGTTGAGTCCCACAACCATATAACTTACCACATATCATTTAAAACCTCAAATTAAAATCATTAATGTTATTAGATTATATTACTGAACTCCAATCATCTGTTAAATCATCATTATCAGCGGAAGACTTAAGACATGATAGATTAAAACTAAAACATCCATATCATGTTGTTGAAGCATAAACCTAATGTGAAAACCCATAATCATCATATAAAGTGAAGTAAACCTCAAAATGTACCAAAAACATTAAAATGTATATCATAGGGTGTCTCTCACAAGTACGACCAGCCATCTCATAAGTCATAGCTAGTTAGCAAGCTTGCCCTTGTCGAGACTCGTACCAAGATTTGCACTCACTCATCACAAAAAGGAATATGATAAGTCCAGAGTGAGTATTCTCAAGGAAATTTAGTGAGTAATTACAGAAATTAAATGTTGGAATTTAATAAGCTATTAAATAAAAATGTAGGAAATAAATAGCCAACTGTGCTCATCACATGAATAAATAATAGAAAAGCTCAAAATGTGTGTATAAGCCTAAGTCAGTCTAGCTCCATACTCTGGACCATACGTGAGCACTGCCAGCTAGTAAACTTCCTCATGGCCAGCCTCCAGTCCTCTCGATGGCCGACGTAGACTCACGGCGTACTGACACGTGCCTCGTCATGATACTCGTGTTGAACTATCCATCGAGACCCCTAGCAATATGTGCTATGGACTAGTGGACGTACACACAAGAATAACACGACGAGGAATCACCCTACTAGCCGTCTAAATAGAAATAGAATAATAGAACAATTGAACTTGAATTCAAATATAAATAAAGTAGTAAATACACAATAGATTTTGATTTGGGATACTGCACACCTCAAACCGCACTCAAACTAACCAAACACTGTCCAATCACACCTCTAACTGCGTGTCTAAATGTTAGTTAATCAATTCCTAAGCCTGACAATTGAAAATCCGTTTGATTTTACAAAACCTCAAAATTTCCATTCAATTCCCATTTACCTATTAATTTGCACATTTTTAATCCCCATTATATTGATAACCATTCTTAATTAAATCCCTCATTAAACTAAATTGGAAATTTCTTTTTTAAAAATTTTTATTCCAATTTCTGTTTGGGGCGCTGTGAGCAATGGCTCACGACGTCTATGGCGCCGTGGCTCATGCTGCCAAGAGTCCACCCGCACAGCGTGACATAAATATGGATTTGGGGTGTCTCACTGGTTCGAACACCACTGGTGACACCGTGGGGGTTTACTCCCCACGGCGTCCTTGGCGATGTTTGAGCCAGGAACGTAATAGTGAGTGTTTCAGACACCCTGGTTCATCGCTGTGGTACGAACTCGTGCCAACCTCTCGCATATCACCATACCAACCATGGCAAACCATCAAACCTTAACATACCGCGTTTGAGATGAAAACCCCAATAAATCCCGACAAAAACCCCATTTTCTCTTCCAAACTCAAAACCAACAACAACAACATCATCCAATCCTCAAATTGGTACTCTAAATCAACACGAAAACCATAGCAACACTTGTAAACCAATGTGCTCAATTCACGACTCCAGAAACTCGCATCAAAACCTGAGAATCTATACTCGACACGTAGATATTGACGAGGAGATTAAGGATCTCACCTTTGACCGTTGAACACAAGTTGTTTGGTGCCCTAAATGATCTCCTAAAACTCCAAAAACCCTTGTTCTCTCAACAATTTTTGGATTCACTACTAGGATGAGAGAGAAAAAGTGATAGTGTTGTGAAAAATGGGTATTTATACCCGTAAAGTCATCCAATGTGTATGGGCATCTCAATGCTTCATCCAATGGGTCTCATGAGGTCAAATAGTCCATGGAAATGTGATTTAGGTAGGTGACTTCACTCCTTGACCTCATCCTTTCTCAATAACACAAACAAACCCTCGGGTGTCCTTGTTCCCCGGTCCCGTACGTAGACTCGCGTCTCTTGTGTACTCTAGTATTACGAACGTCTATACGACGTTTAATATTAATTATTTAATGCATTTTAATCATTTTCATGTGTGCATTACTACCCGACCTAGTGTCCTGTCATTCACCTACCTAGTACTCACGTCTACACACTAATCGAGGCGAATACATGTCACACTGTCTCGCACGATCAATAACAATATAAATACACACATTACGATGCAATCAAATACATTTATGTACAAACATCACAAATAATGCAAAACATTATACAAAATCACTATTTACCTAACTCCGAGCGCGCCCTGGCCTATCTGTAGGGTCTACGGGGTGTTGAATTGTCGTCCACTTCTGCAAATACGTCATAATAATGGCTTAATTAAAATTGGGCCATTACACATGGTATCAGAGCCGACGGTTTAATCGAGACCTGTCGAGAAAAGCCCCTTGTATGGATTTCGGTCCAAAATGGAGTGTTGTGATGTGTGGACAGAAATAATAGTCCCATATTGCAAAAGTGAAAAATTCTAAATGAAGTATATTAGTGATTGTTTCCCCTCTAATGGTATTGAGACATTTTGAGATAAAACCCACTCCTAATTTGCCCATTATCTAAGGGCCTTGTAGATATCCAACAAAAATGGTTGATTGATGTTCTATGGTCAAGTCCTAGTTGAACTTGATGGGGGAGTGTTGGAGATGTTGGGATAGTCCCACATCGACTACTTAATTAGAAAGAAAAAGAAAGGTTCATAAGTGTGGAGTGGACACTTCATCTTGCCTTAGGATTTTGGAGTGAACCTCCTTTCAAACTTATGACCTATACATAAAATTAGTCACCACAGTCTCCTCACCTTGGATTGGACAATAAAATATAAAAATTGAACATGGTATCAGAGCTCATGATTAAATGGACCTGGGAGAAAAAAACCCCTAGAACATGTGACTTTTGATCCATGGGGAGTGTTGAAGATGTGTAGGCCAAAAGTTAGTCCCACATGAATTAAATATAACTTCAAATTGAAGTATATAATTGATTAACTTCTCCCAACTAGCACCGAGACCTTTTGAGATAAAACCTCACACTTAAAGTTGAAAGGTGGTTAAGTTGGGGACAATATCGGCGCTAGAGGAGGAGATATAAGGGCTCGCGCACGCGTGTGCGACGCGGTCATGAGAATTTGATAATTAGTAACTACATTCTTGAGAAAAGTGGGTAAAATGCTCCACTTCCTCTGACCAAGCGTAGAACTAGATTCCCGTGCAACATAGTGGCAGCTAAATTCGTTGATCTAACAACAAAACAAACTCGATTGGATTCCACATCCTTTAACAACTCCTTGCAATTTTCAATCACCAAACTAAAATATGAAGTATTTTTGGTCTTTGTAGTATCACCAAAATCTGAGACTGCCACATCATGTGTTGCGGGCCCACAACCCCGCCTAAAATCGGCCCAGCTGTGTCCCACGTGCATCGTGAGCATTTGTCAACTCAAAATTTTGCTAACTTTTATATCATTGTACAATTTTACATTATAAAGTTAGCTTATGGACTCATTTTCATCTGTTTAAACCTTACACTATTCAGCAGAAGACTTGAATAAGTAAATTAATAAAATATGAAATGTAAATTATGTGAAGAACATTATTCCTAATGTGGAAACCCATCCAAGTATTATCAATATATATATCAACCATGTTCCATCAAAACATCAAAAAGGACCTGAAAAGATCATATACATGTCCAACGTCACTCTCATGTCCCAGAACCCAACATAAAATGATAAATAAGTAAACAAACGTACAAGTAGGGATATGCAATCAAATCACAGGAAGTCCTCTAGCTTGCCCTTCCCTCTGTTCGTACTATGGTTTGCACTTAGCCATCATAACAAAATAAATGACGAGTTCGTAGTGAGTAATCACAAGGAAATTCATCGAGTAAATAATAAAAATAAATATTGGAATCAAAATACTATTAAATAAACATACGGAAAAAAAGAATCAGACAACTAGGAAGGACCATCACATGTATATCTAACAGTAGTGAATCAAAGTGCGTGTACGATCTAGGTCAAATAAACAGTAGTGCACCACGTCGAACTATCACCCAGACACCGCCAGTAAGTAAACTCGAACTGACTGAAATCCCTGAGTCCGCTCGGTAGCCGACGTAAACCACAACACACGGACATGTGTATAGAAAAAATTAGCAGTTGGGTCGACAATCGACTGACATACCCTTAAAACACATGCTATGACCTAGTGTGTCATAATGCCAATGCAATAAAATAAATTTGGCGGGAGTAAACTCAACCGATCGTAAATAAATATTGGAAATGAAAATAATTGAACAACATGACATGAATTCAAATATCCAAGCGGTAAATACTCAAAGTGAATTTTAGTTGGGATACTACACACCTCAAACTGCGCTCCATTTGCTCACTAACGTCAATGCCAATACACGCCATCAACCACGCGTCAACTACCTGTCAAATCAACCTAAAAACCTGATTTTTGATAAACCTAATCAATCCCCAAACCTCAGAAATCATCATTCCATACCAAATCATTGTCAACAATACCCATTAAACCTTCCATACTCCAATAGGTCAAATTTATTTTTAAAAATTATTTTTACTATCACTGTTTGGGACGCTGCTAGAGGCGCCGTCGTGAGCAAAGGCTCATGGCGTCCTAAGCGCCATAAACAGACGTCATCATGCTTCCACCCCACGACGCCATTTAAAGCATGGGGTGGTGAATGGCCTCTGGTCTAGACGCCGTGGGTGGCACCGTGGGCTTCAACCCCCACGACGCCCCTAGCGACGTTTGAACCAGAGATGCCTCCTTGGGTTCTCGGACCCCCTCGGCTCGCCACTGCGGTCCACGCTCATCCCAAACACTCATTAACACTCAAACAACTATAAACCACCAAAACCCCTCATCAAAACTTATCCAAGATGAAAACCCCGAGATTTCTTGGCCAAAACCCTAAAATTCATTCAAAACCAAAACAACTACAAAAACCACACCACAAACCCTCATTTGTTGCTTCAACACAACCATTAAAACTATAGCAACACCCTACAAACTGATATGCTCAATTATTGACTCCGAAACTCTCGTAAAAACTCGAGAAAATACGTCTAATAAATAGAGAATAGTGAGAAGAGTTATGATATAACCTTATAAATCAATTCCCAAGCCTTCCCGTGCTCCAAATAGCCTCCTAAAGCTCACAAACCCTAGCCTCCTTAGCTTATTTTTGTCCAAGCACAAGAAAGGAGAGAGAAAAGGTGGTGAGGATGTGAGAATCAAGATATTTATACCGAATTTGTTATCTCAAGTGTTTGCTGACCTCAAGACTTGATCTTATGGTTCTTGCGAGGTCAACAAGTCTTCCAAAGGTGACTTACATGGAGATTTGTTCTCGTACTTATCCTTGTTCTTAGTACAAACCAACTAATTCACGAGCGTTCTAACACTCAGTCCCGAACTGTTTCGCGTGTCCAACGCGTACACTCGCGACATCTACATAAATACGACATTGTATATTAATTATTTAGCGTATTTTTATCATTTATTGTGTGTAATAAACCCCCAATCTAGTGTACTAATCATTCGCCTCCCTGGTACCCATGTCTACACGCTACCCGGGGCAAATACCGGCTACACTATCTCGATCGGCAAATAACAATATAAACACACAATATTGCAAAGAAATTAAACTAAATTGGACATAGACATCGCAAAACAACACAAATAGCACACAAACTGACTGTATACCTAATTCGGGCGTGCTCCGACTTAGTTACGGGGTTCATGAGCGTCTGAGCTGTCGTCCACGCCTGTCATGACGTCATAAATAACGGTAATTAATAATTGAGTTGTTTCAGTTCTTCCCAACTAGTTAAAATTTCATCCTGAAATTTAATTCAAACAAAATTCTTATTGAAAAATAGCTGAGGGTATCGACATCGCATAGTAGACTCGAGCTCCCAAGTGAGTCCCTCAGTCACGTGATGCTACCATCGCACTAATACCTTCGGGATCTCCCTCTTCCGCAGAGTTTGTATCCTGGAATCCATAATCTCCATCGCCTGCTCCTCGTAGTTCATATTAAGTCGAACCTCAATGTGTTTTACATCCACCAGCAGTCATGGTCCTGACCTAGCTAGCCGTAGCACAGATACATGAAATACTGGATGAACCCCCGCTAACTGTGGTGGTAACTCTAACCTGTACGCCACAGTGCTGACGTGTGCTTCAACCCTGAACGGTTCAATGACCCTTCCAGTGCGAAACCTTCAAATACACCAAGTCACCAATCTCATAACTCAGACCTTCGAGATACTTTTTCGCATGTTTGTTCTGTCTGTCTCGAGCTGCCTGATGTATCAATAAAATATGTTTAACCTTCTCTGTGTGGTCAATAACAACCTCAGGCCCAATAACTACCGCATCCTTTGATGTCGCCCAACAAGTAAGTGATCTGCAGGGCCTACCACACAAAGCCTCAAACGGTGGCATGCCAATGCTCGGCTGATAGCAGTTGTTGTACACAAACTTGCAGAACGGAAAATACTCCTCCCAAGAACCTCCAAACTACAAAAAATAAGCCTTAAACATATCCTCCAGGATCTGAATCAACCTTTTCGACTGACCGTCTGTCTGAGGATGATACGTCGTACTGAACTGAAGCCTAGTGCCAAACTGCTCCTGCATACATTTCCAGAGCTTCAATGTCAACCTGAGATCTCTGTCATAAATAATTGATACCAACACCCCATGTAACCTGATGATCTCTCGCTCGAAGATAATGCTCAGCTGAGGAATGTAGTATTTCATAGAGATAGGAATGAAGTGTGCCGATTTTGTCAAGCTGTCAATCACCACCCAAACTGCATCAAGAAGCTTCGCAGTTTGTGGTAACCCACTAACAAAGTCCATTGTAATGTGATCCCACTTCCACTATGGAATGAGCAGTGGCTGAAGTAATCCGGCTAGTCTCCTGTGCTGGTCCTTCACTTCCTGGCAAATATGACAACCACTGACGTACAAACCCACATCATCCTTTATCCCTGGCCACCAAAACAAATGCCGCAAATCATGATACATTTTAGTCTTGCCAGGATGAACTATGTACCGCGAGCGGCGTGTGTCCTCCAGCATGTTGTCCTGTAGCTCCTGCACCCCAAGTATTCGCAACCTGCCCTTGTGTCTCAAGCACTTGTCTGATGAACTAGACCAGTCTGTGCAACCCAGATCTTGAGCTAGACAGCTGAAGCGAGGAAAATGTCCATCAGCCCTTTGGCACTAAATAACCCACTCTAGAGACACAGTAGGAACCCGTGTTTGGCGATAAATCTGTAGCTCAAAAATAGCCTTAGTCAAACACATCACTGACACTGCCTCTAACAATCCTTACTCATGTGTCATCCACCGTAGCACAGTTTAACTCTCTATACCGCTCTGGCTCAACGTATCAGCTACAACGTTCGCCTTCTCAAGATGGTATTCAATTGCGAAGTCTTAGTCCTTTAGTAACTCGAGCAATCGCCTCTGTCGCATGTTCAGATCCCTCTGAGTGAATAGATATCTCAAACTCTGATGATCCATGAATAGTATGAACTACTTTCCATAGAGATAATGTCTCCAGGCTTTCAGTGCAAACACGACTACCGCAAGCTCCAAGTCATGCACCGGATAATTCCCTCATTGGGGTCTCAATTGCCTAGATAAATACGCAACTGGGTGTCCTTCCAACATCAACACGCATCCCAACCCAGTACCGGAAGCATCAGTATAGATTGAAAAGCCTCCCTTGCATCAGATAGTGCTAGAACTGGCGCTGAAGTCAACTTCCTCTTCAGCTCCCAAAATGCGTCATCACACTCTTTGAACCACTCAAACCTGACATCTTTTTTGGTTAACCTCGTCATTGGTGCTGCAATAGAATAAAAATCCTGCACAAACCACCGATAGTAGCCCGCTAGCCCCAAGAAACTTCGAATGTCAAAAATCGACTCAAGTGTCCTCCAGGCAATGATCGCTCGAATCTTGTTACCATCCACAGATATACCCTGACTACTGATGACGTGTCCAAGAAACTTCACCTAACTCAGCCAAAAATCACACTTGTTGAACTTGGCATATAGCCTGTGTTGTCTCAGCGTCAACAAAACCTCCCTGAGATGTCTTTCGTGCTCCACACGAGTATTGCTATATATTAGGATGTCATCGATAAACACTATTAGATATCAATCCAAGAATGGCCTTAGGACTCTATGCATAAAGTCCATGAAGATCACCTGTGATGGCCTCAGTTCCCCATAAAACTGGGCCACGCCCGTCCTAGACCTAGGTGGACCCCCGAGTCCTTACTCGCGAAGTCTACGCATCCTAGTCAGCCTTAAATCCTCAAGTACGTCGTTTCATTATTAATTTAATGTGAAAGTTAGAGAATTATAAAGTTATCAGGAAATTTGCAGTGGAAATCACTATAATCAACTATAACTAAGTAATGGGAATAAAAAATAATAGAAAACCTATAATGTGGAAACGCTGAGAAATGGATAAATACATGCATGTCTGGTGATCAAAGCTATACAAAGCGATCATACATGATATCCCTAGTCTCTCAAATCCCAATACATGTCCCAGTATTTAACAAAACATAATATACGATAATTACAGTCAAAAGAACAAAACCTACAACTAGTAAAGGAAATGATCGCTCCGAAAGTCCTCAGAAGATATCGCCTAGCATAAACTCCTTCCCCTTTCTCACCTCTGCTCCATCGGCACCATCGTTACAAACTAGACGGCGAGTGCTTGAAAAAGAGAAAGTAATGCCAGAAGAAACTAAACAGTAATTCAAGATTTCTCAAATAAACGGTCCAAATATCATGCGGTATTGAAAAATAGAAAATATAACAAATGGAATGATAAATAGACTAACAAGCTGAGCAACGTAGTTTGAGTGTCTACAAAATCAAAGAAGGCTCATAAGTGGTCAATATCAATGCAGTACCGCAACACCACATATATAGTCACTATAGTGACCAACAAACCATACACTGCAGCGTCCAAACAATCTAGTACTTAGGGTGTAACCTGCTATCAATGGGGTAGAACAACACAACAGCAGAAGTGTCCACGCTTACCCATTCATATGGGCCAAGAGTACCTTTACAACACACTTACGTTAAGACACTCAAACATGAACAATAAGAATGGTATTCCAACGAAGGCTCAATTCAAATAAAAATGGCAATAAATGGATAATGAATTAATGCATACTTCCTATCTGGCTTACATTCGTACGATAATGTACCTCACACAGTAAAACCTCGATCATCGCGAATACTCTAAGTCGGTCCACTCGAATTCTCAAAGTCTGTCAATACACCAAATTTGTAAATCCTATTAATATCATTCTAATTTACCCAATTTTTCATAATAATTAAATTAGTGTAATTGGGTTGATTTCTGGGGTATTAGGTCATATTTGGACCTAATTGGATACCCGAGAGATCCCTAAAATTTTTTGAAATTTTTTAAAAGGTCTATGTGAACAGTGTTACGCCGCCAAGACGCCGTGCCCTATTTTGTTCTAGAAGGCGTTCCCATGGCGTTTTTTCTTATTTTTGTTTTTTCCTCTCTGCTCGAGATGTCGTGAGTGGCGCTGTGGGAATAACCCCTCACGGCGTCCCTCGCAGCGTGTTCAGCAGAACACCTATTCCCGAGTTTTTCAAAACCCCGACTCGAGTCGCCGCATTCTGAGTCTATCCCAAACCCTTAGGGACGTCCATGACAACTTAAAACCCTAACTCCCTTTTCGTCAAAACCCCGACAAAACACCCTGATTCGAAAATAATCTGAAATTCTTCAAAAATTCCTAAAAATTCCATTTCACTTCAAATCCATAAACACATAACAAATTCCTCAATAAAACCCTTAATTGATCCAAAATCCATCAATCAAATTCATTTCCCAACCTTTTTCCAAAAATTTGTCCGAAATCGTCACGATGAAAACCCACAAAATTTACGCCGAAACGTACACAAACACGAGAAGAGTAGAAATCCTACTTTTTTATGTGTATCCGGTCGATCCCCAGCATCGCAATGCGTCCGCAAAGTGTCAAAATCTACGTCTCCTCTCCCCCTTCTCGTTTGATCGAAATGAAGATATGGATGGAGGAGAGAGAAAAGTTGGTCTTTATAATTTCCATTCATCTCATCACACACACGAATCTCAAGGCACATCTTGTGTCTCCCTTTCACCCCATCCAACAACTCTAACACAATAGAATGACTTTAATAGGTGACTTAATTTTTAAAACAACTTCGTTTCTTGCTCAAAACACGTGTTCCCAGACCCGTTTCAACTCTCAACTCGCACCGCGTACGTTCTTGGACATAACCTTGCTCCCATATTTTATTTAATTATTTATTATTTTCAATAATTCACTAATTGTCATTTTTTGGTGTTTAATTATCTGTATTATACCCTAAATTTATGTTTCTCCTAGCCGAATCTCACACAAAAATTTGTAGCGATTAATAAACAAAAACTACGCACTAGGACACATAACGTTCTCATTCGGGTATAAATAATAATACAAACATCACAAAAAAATAAAATATACCTCAGTGTCAACTCCCGAGGCTTAAGTGATATTACAAATCACGACAGGTAGGTCACGACCCTGTAAAACACGACACGTGTCACCAATTAAATTTGAGGGTCGTTACAGTCTTCACAACTTATTAGAATTTCGTCCTCGAAATTAATCTAATAATTACTCAAAATAACAACTTACCGAAATCAAACAAATGAGGAAAATACTTGAGCATATAAGACTTTAACTCACATGTCAACTCCTCGTCTCCGTGGTACTGCCACTGAACGAGTATTGAAGGTATCTCCTTATTCCTCAGTATCTTGACCTTCCTGTCCACAATCTGAATCAGCTGCTCCTTATAAGTAATATCATCGCGCAAATCAATCTGACTCAGATCTATCACAGGTCGTCGTCCCTCGCTTGACTTGTCTAGTCAAAACATCGAAATATGGAACACTGGATGAACTCCAGCGAGCTGAGGCGGCAAATCCAACTCATAAGCAACCTTGCTGACTCTCTTCACAATCCTGAAAGGACCAACAAGCCTTGGTGCAAGTATCCCCTTGATTTTGAACGTCTTGTGACCTTTCAGAGGCGAAACCTTCAAATACACATAGGCTCCCTCATCGTACTGTAACTCATCATTGTACTTGTCATAATACTTTTTCTGTCTCTTCTGAGCACCCTTCAGTCTCAGACAAATCTGTCGTACCTTTTCAGTATGATCAACAACAATCTTAGGCCTAACTGTCACTGCATCCTCAGGCTCCGCCCAACAAGATGGTGATCTACAAGGTTTGTCATACAGTGCCTCGAACGGTGCCATGCCAATACTAGTGGAAACTGTTGTTGTACGCAAACTCGCACAAATGAAAGTACTCTTCCCAAGATCCTCCGTACTCCAGTACACACATCCTGAGCATATCCTCTAACACCTGAATCAGTCTCTCGGGCTATCCGTTTGTTTGTGGATGGTACGCCATGCTCAAATCATTCCTCGTGCCAAACTAAGCCTACATACTCTGCCATAGCAATGACGTAAACAACGGTCCTCTATCTGACACAATAGACAACAGAACTCCGTGCGGTCTGATTATTTCACGCTCTAGAGAATACTCAATCTATCAACCCTGTGTGTAGTGGATACCGGTATAAAATGTGTAGATTTTGTCAGTCTGTCCATAATTACCTAGATACTGTCATGTCCGCGAGATGATTGAAGCAAACTAGTGACAAAATCTATAGCAATATGCTCCCACTTCCACTGTGGAATGGGAAGAGGCTATATCAATCCTCCAGGTTGCCTATGCTCAGCCTTTACATGCTGGTATATCTCACACGCTCGTATAAACTCCGAAACATAGGCTTTCATCCCCGACCACTTGAAAAGACGTCTCATATCAGCATACATCTTGGCCCGACCCAGATGAATAGAAAGTGCGAACAGTGAGCCTCTTGAAGTATCTCAGTGCTCAAATCAATCACTAATGAAATCCACAGTCGCCCTCGATACCTCAGTCATGCGTCTGTCAATTGACTTCAGTCTAGATAATCTGAGCTACCAGCCATCTTACTGAACTTCTGGTACAATTCATTAGTCTGTTGTCCCTCATGAACTACCTAAAGTGAAACAATATGCATCCTCAACTGACCACAAATCTGTGTCCTGGTAGTAACTGGCACATCAACTGAAGTCATCATTTCAGATGCCTCGAGTAACGCATACTCGTGTGTCATGTGGCACACAACTACCTCACTATCAGATCCTGTCCTGCTCAAAGCATCAGTAACTGCGATGGTTTTCCCGGATAATACTCAAGTGAAAAATCATAATCCTTCAGGAATTCTAACCAATGTCTCTGTCTCAAATTCAAATCTTTATGAGAAAATAAATACTTCAAGCTCTTGTGATCAGTGAAAAAATCAAACCTCACCCCATACAGGTAATGTCTCTAAATCTTCAACGCAAACACTACAACAGCTAACTCCAAATCATGCGTCAGATAATTCTTCTCATGAACATTGAGCTGTCGAGATGCATACGCAATCACTTTGCCCTCTTGCATCAAAACACAACCAAGCCCAACCTTCGACGCAGCAGTGTACACCACCAAGTCCTTTCCTTTCTCAGGCAATGTAAGCACTGGTGCAGTCGTCAGTTTCTCCTTCAGAGTAGAGAATGTTGTCTCACAACTCTCATCCCTGTCAAACTTCACATTCTTTTGAGTCATTCTAGTCATCGGTGTAGCAATTTTGGAAAAATCCTACACAAAACGATGATAATACCAAGCTAAACCCAGAAAACTGCAGATCTCTAGCACTGTAGTCGGAGTAGGCCACTCAACAATATCTTTAATCTTCACGAAATCAACAAAAACAATGCTAGCTATAATAACATGGCCAAAAAATCTGACCTCTTATAGCCAAAATTCACACTTACTGAACGTGGCATACAACCAGTGGTCCCTCAAAGTCTGTAGAACTATCCAGAGATGTCCCTCATGCTCCTCACGAGTCCTGGAATAGATAAGGATATCATCAATAAACACAATCACAAATCTATCCAGATAAGTCCTCAGTACTCTGTGCATGAGATCCATAAATATAACTGGCGCGTTAGTCAAACCAAATGGCATGACCGTGAACTGATAATGACCATATCTTGTGTTGAATGCAGTCTTCTCGCTGTCTTCAGCCCTAATCTAGAGTTGGTGATGACTTGATCTCAAATCTATCTTCAAAAACCATGTCGCTCTCGTCAACTGATCAAACAAATCATCTATACGTGGAAGCGGATACTTATTCTTCACCGTCACCCAGTTCAGCTGTCTGTAGTCGATGAACAACCTTAGGCTATCGTCTTTCTTCTTCACAAACAACACCGGTGTACCCCACGGTGACATGCTAGGATTAATGAATCCCAACTTCAACAAGTCATGCAACTTAGGCCTGAGCTCCTTCAACTCTCGAGGTGCCATCCTATACGGTGGTATAGAAATGGGTCTAGTCCCAGGTAATAAGTCTATGATGAAATTTATCTTTCTCTGCTGTGGTAGTCCTGGTAGATCGTCAGGGAACACATCAGTTAACTTACACACTACTAGTACATCTTCAATACTGACCTCCAGTTTATCAACAGTGCTCATGACACTCGCAAATATCTCAATCTCACCACTAGTAGTCTCTCTACCCCTGGTGATTGGTAATAACACTGTTGTACCATCGGCCAATGGAATCGTGATACTCTTCCCATAACAGTCAATATGGGCATGCTAAGCTCTTAACGAGTCCATGCCTAACAACGCATCAAACTTTAGGAACTCTAGTACTCTCAAATCAGCAGGCAAATCGTGACCCTCTATAACTACCGAACAATCAACACACAACAAGTTTAGATAAATCTTGCCCCAACCGCTGTGCTAAGGATTAATGGTCTACTAAACTTAATGAATCTCAAACCTAATGCATCTACCATGCGTCCAAAAATAAATAAAACTTTAGAACCTGAATCAAACATGGTTAGCATCAAAGTACTGCAAATAAAAAACATACCCTTAACGAGATTACGAGATGCTCTGTAACGGCCGTTATTTATTAACGCCGTTATTTACCTTATTTCGATTAGACGCCAAATGGACGACACGTGACGCCATGGATAGATTAGGCATGTTCCTGGACCTAGGTATTGATCACGTAATATTGTTTTTTCTAATTGTGGTGATTTGTTGATATTTTCATTTTCTTGATAATGATAATATCTCACACCTGTGCATTTAAAATAAACTTGTCGGTTGCGAGTTGTGGGGGTTTTAGTTCTATGAACGCGCCAACGCGGAGTTTGGTAGTAGTTGAGGCTAGGCGTTGGGGTTTAATTAGATTTAAATTATTAAACATGCTATGGTTGAGGATTCTATTTAATTAAATGCAAATATATAGTCTTAAGCTAAGGTAAGGAAATTAAATTGGGTACACTAAGTGTGGGACCGCCTCGGGAAGCGTGCTGGACACGGGCACGGGGTGCCGAGTGGTCGGGGAATTAGTGTGACCATATTCACAAATTTATAGAATTTATTGATGACTAGAATAGGTGTTATAAATTAAATCAAATTGGAGTAAATAAAATCCTATAGTTTGAACTGAATAATCAGTACACTTAGGATAAGCCTCGAGATGCACAACAATGAGATTCAAGGCTAGATGGTGTCTTGATAAGTCTCTAGGAATTTGGTGACGCAGGGTGATCAGGAACCGTCCGATCTTCCTCGAGATGCGCACAGACGCTAGATTAAAAACCCCACTATATATATACACTTATCGATCGACATGCAAAAGGACCCAAACAAATTTCTCAAGAATTTGTGAGGAGATCAAGGAGAGATCTGAGGTCGGAGAGGTCGATTTAAGGCTTGGGGGAGACGATTCCGGGCGTCTAACACTCAAGCTAAGGTAATAAATTTTCATTTTTGTTGATTTTTCATTAAAATGGGTATTTGAGTGAAATTGTGATTTTGAGAGAATTCATCACTGTTATTGTTTAAATTTGGTGTTTTTGAGGTTGGTTTGATAAACCATTTAAGTTGGAATCGAATTTGTGGAAAATGGAGGTGTATTGTGGATTTCGAATTTTTGAAAAAAAATTCTATGTGATCCGAGAATTGGGTTTGTTCTTGGGGTTTTGTGTGAAATTTGGAGGATTTGGAGGTCTTCGATGGATAGAGAATCGATAGGAGTAGAGGAGAGAAGAAGATTGAAGAGGAAAAAAAAAAAAAAAAAAAAAAAAAAAAAAAAAAAAAAAAAAAAAAAAAGAGAAACCAGAGACGAAAATCGTCTCTGGTTATACCAGAGACGATTTCGTCTCTGGGAAGGGGACGCACGCGCAGTGCGCGTGCGTCCCCCCAAACCGGGCCGGACCGGCCCTGGGGCCGGTCCAACCACCTGGACCGGACCGGTCCAGGTGGGGCCCACTAGAAAAAAAAAAAAAAAAAAAAAAAAAAAAAAGATTAAAAATTAAAATAAATAAATCTAAATAATATATTATATATATACTAATTGCTGGAAAATAGGAAAAATATGTGAAAAATATCAGGAAAATTGGGAAAAAATTCTAGAAAAATATAGAAAATTAGAAAAAGGTAGAAAAGTGGTTTCGGGACTTTTCTAGGTATTTTTAGAACCCCGACATAGCCCTAGAGAGGTACCACAACTAAAAAAAATTTGTAAATTTTTATAAAATAACATAAAATTATAGAATATGTTCTCAAAAAGTATAAAACATTATAAATGGACTTCAGGGGACCGGAAACCATAGCTTGGACATTGGGGAGCTAGGTGGGGCGTCTCGACGGTCCGAAAAGTCTGAGTGCGTATTTTCTGGTACGTAAAACCCAACCGAACACCACTACCGCATTTACTTATTTATTTCCATTGAGCTTTATATTTCCTTGAAAATCTATGATTTATATTCCTACCGACGGTTATGGTACCGTCTATGTATCCACGGGTGGTTGAGGTCGCCGGTCAGGGTGTGTGTAGCGCGTGATCTAGGAATTCTGAGATGATATCCCGAGTTGGACTCCATTTCACGCGTTCGATTAGCCCACTAAGGTTAATGTCGCTGGGATACAATCGTAGGGTCTGAGGCATGAGCCACGACCAGGGCTCCCGGTCCTAGTACGCACTTAGTAGCCGTGTTCACCCCTTTTGTCTATCGTTGTGTTTATATACATGCGATTAGCTTTGAGCGATTGTCTCGCACATTTTCCTTCTTTCCGCATGTTTATTTAACACTACTTGTTGGCTCCGATAATTATTTCATTAATTATTTATGCACGGTGGTTTTCCTTGGGATTTTACTTACCGGGCTCGCCATCCGGCTTTTGTGGTGGCCGAGCGCAGAGATCCTAAGTACTAAGCAGGGGCAAGGGGATCATCTGGCGATTTCATCCGACTTGCCTACGCCGAGGCCTTGGTATGTGTGCAAATATTATCATGTTTTGATATTTTGTATTATCTTTTGGGTTGGGAAACCGGATATACACTTGTACCGGTATACATACTATTACAGCTTGATCGCCCGTATGCACAAGATACAAATGTTTTCCACTATAGGTTTGATCGCAAGACTTTTACATATATATAATGTGAATGCATTTTGTTAACCTTAGAAATTCTTCCGCTCGTTAATTTCTTCTAAATGATCAATTAAGTGACTATAACAACTTATACGATAACTACCCTAAGTACGAAGGTAGACGAGTGACGTGGCAAAGCGTTTCCGCACGAGCAGGGGAAATGGGAAGCCACGGGCGCCTCGAGTTCGGGGCCGCCATTAGCTGGTATCGAGCAAGGTTGATAGGGCTCGAATTTAAAAAAAAAAAAAAAAAAAAAAAAAAAAAAAAAAGTTTCACAAGATCTTAAACTTTAACAAACTAGATGTGGAAACCCGACGGGTCCGCTCTAGAACTTTTAGTTGGGAAGCAAGAAAGCGGGTAGAGCTAGGATTGTTATGTGATATATGTATTGTTGTATATATATACTTTACGAATACGTATATACGAGGCCGATACGGACACGCATCACGATGCAGACACGATGGATGGACGCCTAGTGATACCGCGAGGGCTTCCTGATCGTCGCCCCCTTAGAGGATCGAGTTACGGCGCATGAGACTCGATAGCCGAGATCTTACGACTATCGAGAGAAGCAGCCGCTATGATGGCCGGATTAGCTATGTCTAGGGGAGGCAAGGCGACTACGGACCCACAGAGACCCCAGCTTACTTTACTCGTGTGGTGGTACCCGAGGTTCAGGCAATGATACTACCCCCGTAGTAGCAAGAAGGGAGACACCGATTCCTACACCTACCGCAGAAGTAGAGGTTACCCCGACGGTAGGTCGAGTATGTGATGGATCCGCAGCCGGAGGTTACGGATTTCCTCAAGTTTCACCCGCTTACTTTTATGGAGGAGGAGACCCCGAGACTGCAGAGATTGGATTTTGTCGCACCGCGCCTACACAAGGAGTTGAATACGGAAGAGAGGTTCGAGCGAGACTATCTCGGGACGTGTTTTAGATCGATGCCGCAGCAGTGTGGTGGACTAACTACCAGGAGACGCATGCGATCCCGCAACTCGGCGTAGTTCCGAGAGATATTTTATGACCGCTTCATACCTATGGAGGTACGATTGAGATTGAGGAGGAGTTTTTATCCCCGAGGCAGGGAAACCGAGCATGATGCGATATGGATAGTACCGATATTTGCTTTGCAGCTTCTCGATGGATATCGCCGGCACGTAGAGCGATTACACGATCTACTACTTCATTCGGGGAGTGAGGGATGACATTGCCGCCGCGATCGTATCGTCCGGCACCGATAGCTCAGCGATGTTTGAGCGAGCACTTACCTACGAGACGTTCTTGATGCGTAAGAATGGTCTTCCTATGACAAAGATCGGCCGAGGTGGAGGTCGCGCGAGCTCTCGACAGATAGGAGGCCGAAGAGACACGACGGGACCGCTTTAGTAGAGGTCGCCGGATGGCAGAGACGTACGTCGATGGCAGGGATCAAGATAGGGACAGTGCACTCAGACACACCATACTCCAACACCACAAGAATGGCAGCAGCAGCTTCTCAGAAAGCACCAGGTTAGAGATCGGGGTGGCCGAGACAGGGGTCGAGGGACCGGGTCGGGAGCCGAGATCGGATGATGCACGGACCGGGAAACGGGAGACACGCAGATGTTTCCGATGCGGTCGGAGGGGACATTTGAAATTGGATTGCCGGTGCCATCTCCACGACGGAGAGGGTCGAGAGAGAGACAGGGTACATGCAAGAGCACCAACGATCCAGGGAGCCACCGATGACGGCCTAGTTGAGGGTACGTTACTTATTCATAGTAGACTTATTCATGCCATGTTTGACTCGGGTAGTACATTGTCATTTATCATTGCGGGACTGGTTAGTGGGGGAGTTAGGGTTGGACACACACACACTGTGGACCCACCATCTAGTTCTCAAGACGGCCGCTGGGGATAAGATTTACCCTAATCGGATAGTTCGGACGTCATGGTTGAGGTTGCTTGGACATCGCTACAAATGATCTCCGAGTACTTGGAGTACCTAGAGTTTGATGCACTCTTTGGTATGGATTGGCGGCGCCTTACCATGCACAGATAGATTGTTATGGGAAGAGGGTAGAGTTCCGTATTCGGGTTACCGTAGTTTACATTGATCGGGAACGCCTCCGAATTGCCTATTACGAGGGTAGATTAGCGATCGTCGGAGATGGAGGACTTTGCAAACGATCGTTGAGTCCGAGACCGAGTATCTTTTAGATCGAGGACATACCTATAGTCCGAGAGTTCGCGACATTTTCCCGATGATCTACCCGGATTACCACCACCACGTGCGATAGAGTTTATCATAGAGTTGTTACTGTGGACCCACCTTATATCTAGCGATCTTATCGTATGTCGCCATGGAGCAGAGGAGGTCGAAACAACTAGAGGAATTGTTGGCGCGGGATTTATTCAACCGAGTATGTCACCGCTGGGAGCACCAAGTGTTATTTGTGAGGAAGAAGGATGGATCGATGAGGATGTGTATGGACTATTTGAAGTTGAACCAGTGTAACGATTAAAAATCGTTACCCGCTTCCGAGGATCGACGATCTGTTTGACCACCGACGAGTGCACAGCTTCTTCTCGAAGATCGATTTACGCTCGGGATATCACCAATTGCGGATTCGAGAAGAGGATATCAAGAAGACGCTTTCGCACTCGATACGGATACGTTGTTCGAGTTTACGGTGTTACCGTTTGGTTTGACGAACGCTCCTGCAGCTTTCATGGATCCGATGCATGAGTAATCGAGACCCTACTTGGACCGATACGTGATAGTTTTCATTGACGATATACGATATACACCGACGACGCGAGAGGATCACGAGAGTCATCTTCGATCGGTGTTGACGACGCTGAGGAGCATCGGCCACGTATGCGAAATTCGGTAAGTGTGAATTCGGATGAAGGAAGTGAAGTTTTGGGACATGTGATCACGGTCGTGGCATTTCTTGAGGGAGACAAGATTAGAGCGGTGATTGACTGGAAGAGACCGAGATCGTTGAGATACGAGTTTCTTGGGTTTAAGCAGTTACTACCGCCGATTTGTACAGATTTCTCCACGATTGCAAAGACCAATGACGAGGTTGACGAAGAAGGATGTTCCATTTGAGTGGTCCGAGGAATGTGAGCAGCATTTCTAGAGTTGAAGAAACGGTTGACGATCGCGCCGTGTTGGCATTACCCGAGCTGGGAAGGAGTTAACAAGATACACCGATGCATCGGAACTGGACTGGATGTGTTCGATGCGGGAAGGACGACCGCTGGCTTATTTATCCAGCGATTGCGACCGCATGAGCATAACTACCCCAGACACGATTTTTGAGCTTGCAAAGAATTGTGTTTGCGCCGAAGGCTTGGAGACACTACCTCTACGGAGAGAAGTTTGTGCTTTACACGGACCATCGAGTCTACGCTACATTTTCACACGTAAAGATCTTAATATGCGTCGAGGAGATGGTTAGAGCTGTTGAAGGATTACGATTTTACGATTGAGTATCATCCCGAAAGGCTAATGTAGTGGGCGATGCATTGAGCGAGATGTGAGGTTGACAATGATCGAGACTCGACACACGGGACTCGTTGGAGATGGCGTCGCCATGAGCATGTCGACCTTTCTGGTTATGCAGATCTACGATTTGTGGTCGATGAGGTACCGACAAAGGTGTCACTGAACGGTATCTGAGTGTCGAGGGTCGATGGGCTTTATGGGCGGTTCAGGTGGATTGGCACGGATCCCGAGTGCACCGATTGGGCGAGACATCTCGATGGATGTTTGCGGATCGGGGTCGACTATGGGTACCACCGGTCGTCGAGATACGAGATAGTATATTAGAGGATGCTCATCGGTCGCGATACACGCTCATCCGGCGTAACCAAGATGTACCATGACTTGCGGAGGTTGTTTTGGTGGCGGGGATGAAGGCGATGTTGGTGAATATGTTCGAGGATGTCACATATGTCGCCAGTGAAGGCGAGCATAAAGCGACTGGAGGATTGCTTAACCGTTACCCATTCCTCGCTGGAAGTGGGAACACCTCGCTATGGATTTTGTCGCTGGATTACCCCGCACTTCGAGGCGACATGATGCAATTTGGGTGGTGATAGATAGGTTGACGAAATCGCACACTTTATACCGCTTCGATGAGGTATACTTTTCACCAATTGAGCAGATTGTTCGAAATAGAGATCATCGGGATCGCATTGGGTACCAATCTCCATAGTATCTCGACCGGGATCCCAGTTCACTTCGAGATTTTGGGAGGCGATGCAGAGCAGCGATTTGGTACTAGGTTGCGTTCAAGACGGCTTATCACCCGCAGACGATGGCCGGGCCGAGAGATTGATACGGATTTTAGAGGATATGTTGAGAGCGTGCATTTTACGCTTTGGAGGCTCATGGGAGGATTACCTACCACCGTGTGAATTTGCCTACAACAACAACCTATCGCTAGTATCGGATGCCTCCTTATGAGGCCAGATGGGAGGCCCCGCAGTCACCACGGCGTGTTGGGCGAGCCTAAGATACAAGCTTACGATCAGGGGTCGAGAGATAGTTGTTGATCACACGAGAAGATTCGACAGATTCGTCGAGGCTTCGAGCAGAAGACAGATAGGCGTAAGAAATACGCGGACGATACCACGACGGGCCGAGCTATGAGGTTGGCGATATGGTTTACCCGAAGGTTTCTCCTTGGAAGGGCAGCAGAGGTTTGGGATTAAGGGAAACCGGCGCCGAGATTTATCTGACCATATCGAGTTGTAGCGAAGGTTGGCAATGGCGTACGATTAGATTTACCTACGGAGTTAGCAGGGATTCATCCTACTTTCCACATTTCGATGTTGCGATTGGCTAGGGACCGGCCACGACCCATGGTCGACGTGCGACAGTGGATGTTCACCGACGCAACTTACGAGGAGCGGCCATTGGCGATATTAGATCGTAAGATCCGACTCTCAGAACAGAGAGATAGCTAAGGTACTCGACGGTGGCAAAAGATCACGCAGACGGAGGACTTACCTCGGGAGTTGGAGTCGACCATGCGAGAGCGTTATCCCCGCTATTCCACAAGATGTTCTAAACTAACTCAAATTTCGGGACGAAATTTCTTTTAGTTGGGAAGAATTGTAACGGCCGTTATTTATTAACGCCGTTATTTACCTTATTTCGATTAGACGCCAAATTTCTCGGACGACACGTGACGACGCATGCGATAGATTAGGCATGTTCCGACCTAGGTATTGATCGTAATATTGTTTTTTCTAATTGTGGTGATTTGTTGATATTTTCATTTTCTTGATAATGATATAATATCTCACACGGTGTGCATTTAAAATAAACTTGTCAAGGCGAGTTGTGAGCCGGGGTTTTAGTTCGGTGAACGCGCCAACGCGGAGTTTGGTAGTAGTTGAGGCTAGGCGTTGGGGTTTAATTAGATTTAAATTATTAAACATGCTATGGTTGAGGATTCTATTTAATTAAATGCAAATATATAGTCTTAAGCTAAGGTAAGGAAATTAAATTGGGTACACTAAGTGTGGGACCGCCTCGGGAAGCGTGTTGGACACGGGGCACGGGGTGCCGAGTGGTCGGGGAATTAGTGTGACCATATTCACAAATTTATAGAATTTATTGATGACTAGAATAGGTGTTATAAATTAAATCAAATTGGAGTAAATAAAATCCTATAGTTTGAACTGAATAATCAGTACACTTAGGATAAGCCTCGAGATGCACAACAATGAGATTCAAGGCTAGATGGTGTCTTGATAAGTCTCTAGGAATTTGGTGACGCAGGGTGATCAGGAACCGTCCGATCTTCCTCGAGATGCGCACAGACGCTAGATTAAAAACCCCACTATATATATACACTTATCGATCGACATGCAAAAGGACCCAAACAAATTTCTCAAGAATTTGTGAGGAGATCAAGGAGAGATCTGAGGTCGGAGAGGTCGATTTAAGGCTTGGGGGAGACGATTCCGGGCGTCTAACACTCAAGCTAAGGTAATAAATTTTCATTTTTGTTGATTTTTCATTAAAATGGGTATTTGAGTGAAATTGTGATTTTGAGAGAATTCATCACTGTTATTGTTTAAATTTGGTGTTTTTGAGGTTGGTTTGATAAACCATTTAAGTTGGAATCGAATTTGTGGAAAATGGAGGTGTATTGTGGATTTCGAATTTTTGAAAAAAATTCTATGTGATCCGAGAATTGGGTTTGTTCTTGGGGTTTTGTGTGAAATTTGGAGGATTTGGAGGTCTTCGATGGATAGAGAATCGATAGGAGTAGAGGAGAGAAGAAGATTGAAGAGGAAAAAAAAAAAAAAAAAAAAAAAAAAAAAAAAAAAAAAAAAAAGAGAAACCAGAGACGAAAATCGTCTCTGGTTATACCAGAGACGATTTCGTCTCTGGGAAGGGGACGCACGCGCACGTCCCCCAAACTGGGCCGGACCGGCCCTGGGGCCGGTCCAACCACCTGGACCAGACCGGTCCAGGTGGGGCCCACTAGAAAAAAAAAAAAAAAAAAGATTAAAAATTAAAATAAATAAATCTAAATAATATATTATATATATACTAATTGCTGGAAAATAGGAAAAATATGTGAAAAATATCAGGAAAATTGGGAAAAAATTCTAGAAAAATATAGAAAATTAGAAAAAGGTAGAAAAGTGGTTTCGGGACTTTTCGGGTATTTTTAGAACCCCGACATAGCCCTAGAGAGGTACCACAACTAAAAAAAAAAATTTGTAAATTTTTATAAAATAACATAAAATTATAGAATATGTTCTCAAAAAGTATAAAACATTATAAATGGACTTCAGGGACCGGAAACCATAGCTTGGACATTGGGGAGCTAGGTGGGGCGTCTCGACGGTCCGAAAAGTCCTGAGTGCGTATTTTCGGGTACGTAAACCCAACCGAACACCACTACCGCATTTACTTATTTATTTCCATTGAGCTTTATATTTCCTTGAAAATCTATGATTTATATTCCTACTCTTGGGACGGTTATGGTACCGTCTATGTATCCACGGTGGTCGAGGTCGCCGGGGGGGTGTGTAGCGCGTGATCTAGGAATTCGGTAGATGATATCCCGAGTTGGACTCCATTTCACGCGTTCGATTAGCCCACTAAGGTTAATGTCGCTGGGATACGGTCGTAGGGTCGGAGGCATGAGCCACGACCAGGGCTCCCGGTCCTAGTACGCACTTAGTAGCCGTGTTCACCCCTTTTGTCTATCGTTGTGTTTATATACATGCGATTAGCTTTGAGCAAATATCTTGTCCGCACATTTTCCTTCTTTCCGCATGTTTATTTAACACTACTTGTTGGCTCCGATAATTATTTCATTAATTATTTATGCACGGTGGTTTTCCTTGGGATTTTACTTACCGGGCTCGCCATCCGGCTTTTGTGGTGGCCGAGCGCGAGATCCTAGTACTAGCAGGGGCAAGGGGATCATCTACGATTTCATCCGACTTGCCTACGCCGAGGCCTCGCCGGTATGTGTGCAAATATTATCATGTTTTGATATTTTGTATTATCTTTTGGGTTGGGAAACCGGATATACACTTGTACTTGGTATACATACTATTACAGCTGATCGCCAGTATGCACAAGACAAATGTACGGTTTTCCACTATAGGTTTGATCGCAAGACTTTTACATATATATAATGTGAATGCATTTTGTTAACCTTAGAAATTCTTCCGCTCGTTAATTTCTTCTAAATGATCAATTAAGTGACTATAACAACTTATACGATAACTACCCTAAGTACGAAGGTAGACGAGTGACGTGGCAGGCGTTTCCGGTGCACGAGCAGGGGAAATGGGAAGCCACGGGCCGGCCTCGGAGTTTGGGGCCGCCACATGCTCCCTGGTCCGGTTCAATAACAACTTGAACTCTCTCCTGCTACTACTGGTGATGCTGTGGCTGAGCTCTCGTCAATAATGGACACTGGAATTGTAGGTGCCCAATCTGACCGCACTTGTAACAAGTACGCGTCTCCCGTGAACCAGATGAAACTTGCCCTTTTGTCTGACCCTGCCCACGTCCTTGTGGAGGTATCTGAGTCTGACCAGACCTCTGAGTATGTGCCTGTCCAGATCTCTGAGTCTCTTTCTGTCCACCTCCTATACTAATATTCTTACTCTTAGAATAGTGCCTATTCTGCTACTGTGCAGGTCTAGTAGTATGTGGTGGTCGACCAATGAAGCCCTGTGCAGGTATTGGTGCAATCACTGTAGTCTGTAAAGGTTGTGGTAGTGGAGCAACTGAACCACTACTCTGTGCTTTATTGTCCCTAAAACCCTGCCTTCAGAACGTGTCTCCTGCCTAACAGGTCTAATCTCCTTTGGATGAGTGCGTAGATATCCCTCCCTAACCTAGCTCCCCTCATAAGCTCATTGTAAAGTCTCTGGCTCTATGGAGACTACAACACCTCCAATGTCAGGTAACAACCCCTTAGTGAAGTAATAGACTCTGTTAGTCTCGCTGTCTGCTGAACCCTCAACATAGGGTAGCAACAGCAGATACTGGCTCATATAGTCCATGACAGACTCATCTATGATATGTCGAAGGGTAGAAAACTCGTTCAATTTCACTCTCAAAACTGTAGGAGGAAAGTACTTCAAGTTGAACTGGGTCTTGAACTCTATCCAGTCCTTCTGCACCCCTCTGGTAGACACAATCGTAGCCAACAGTCATTAGCCTCCCCAAACAACATCGATGATGAAATCTAGGCTTTCATATGTTCATCTGTCGCAATAATGCTGTGAACATTCTTGTGGCTCTTCAGAAACATCTCTACAGCCACTAGATCTGTAACTTCAAAGAACTCTTTTGGGTTATTGATAAGTCGGTATTTATAGGATTTTATAATCTATTTTAATATAGTTTAGTGTTAAAGTTTATAAAATATATATCTCATTATATTTACTTTTGGTTTTTAGATGAAATGGAGTGCACGGTTGGATCCGGAGCAGAAAAATACTTAGAATAGAGTATTTATTTGCAGTAATCGGATACCGGGAGAGTTTGTCTCGAAATATACGCCGACAGTGGGATAAATGTACACAGCAGCGCCACGTGTCAGAATTTCATTTGCCAAGCCGCGTCACCGAGCTCGTGCCCACCAATAGAAGCGCGCCACGTAAGCAAACCAGCAGCACCAGCGCCAATCCATGTCCGCCACGTCGTCCACTCAGCCGTCTCCTCTCTCCAGTTGCTCGATCTGCCTCGGGATGCGTGCGTGTGCTGTCTCCCAGATTTTCGGTGATCTACGCGAGTCTTCTCCGTGCTCTTCTTCCCGCCACGTGTCATGCTCTAAACCCCTCACAGCACGTCACCTCCTCTACTCTCAGCCAATCTGCTCACGCCACGTCAGACGATACAGCACTCCAGCCAATCATCTCCTGACACGTCAGCAAAGACCAAAATTCACCCAATCCGGTGCTGACACGTGTCAAGGACGAAAATACACAAAAAATAGCTTTCTCTCTCTTCCATACACCAATTCTTAGTAGTTTTACACATTAGGATTTTAGGTATAAATAGAACATCTATTTATTCATTGAGAAAAAAACTCTTTCTCTCTGCATTATTTTGTGAGTAGCCATGTCCGGCTAATCAAGTCATTGCCTAGGTCGGAGGTGAAGCAATTCAAGATTATGGATTCATGGCATAACTTGTGAGATCTTTTATTTTATTATTTAATTTAATTTAATTTCTTCTATTTCATTGTTGTTGATTTTAATGAATATGGTTTAAATCTAGGGTATGTATGTGGCCAGTGCATGCTTTTAGGTGGAAAATCTATAGTTAATTGACTCATTAGTATCCGTAATTGTACTTTTGAGACAATATAAGTGACAAACATTCACCCGATTGCCGTCAAAACCTTTCGGTTCTTGAGTGTGCAACAATTGAATCTAGGTTAAATTGGGAGCGGACGCGATTCGGTTATCTAGGATTAGTATTCCTATAGAAGTTTATTACTGCGGTTAGTGTGTTAAATCTTATGGCGGATGTCTAGGGTTATGCATTAATTAGGGAAGTAGTTAGTGGCGGATGTCCTAGCTATCGAGATTAGGGGAATTAGGAATTTCTGGCGGATGTCGATTTTCCATAGCTAATCTAGGGGAACTTGAATTAATAATTATTTTGGGAAAGATTGACGACCATGATATGCCATTGAATCTTGATCTTGTATTGTGGAACCATAGACTTAGGTATTTAAATTAATTGTTCGTAGTATTAAATATTTATTTTAGTTATTTAATTTCTTAGTAATTAGATTAATTTAGTTATTTTCTCTAAACCCCCATTTTCCCTTTCTTTTAGAACCTTAGAAAGATTACCAATCTTTGTGGGATCGACCCATTGCCACTATCTGCAAATAGTTGGTTTAAGGAAATATTTTATTGACGTGTTCGGCGCGTGTCAGTTATGCCTCTTGAACTCCCTCAACTGTCTAACCTCCGCCGTAGCCCTAGTTCCTATCTCTGCTACTGGAGTAGGCACTATGTCAGTCTGAACAAGAGGTACTGCAGCCACTACCTCAGCCTGTATCAATGGTAACACAATAGTTTCTGGTATTGCTCCAATCGTCGTAGGAGTAGTGGATGTAGCAACAATCGGTGTGCCCATCTCCTGAGTAATAGGAACTCTTGAGGTAGATGGTTGTGATGGTGTAACAGCAACTGATGTCCTCAAAATCCTCAAGATCTCCTCTAACCTCTGATCCTGAGTAGCTACCCGCTGTGTCAATGCTTGAAAATTCTCGATACTGATAATACGAAGACCAACAACCCCACTATCATCACTAGGCTCTGTCTGATCCGTCATCGCAATCTGAAATCGAAAGTAAATTACTGAATCAGTCAATAGCTACTAATATAGTATAGTACATCACAACAAATATAACATATAGAATCAAGTTTTACTTTTTCCAACTCACCTCACTTCCTAACTAAACCTCAACTTAGGATTATAGGGTTCCAATCTAGATTCCAACTATTTCCTATTTCCGCTGGTTTGTATTTTATGTAGGTTGTAAGGTAAATTAAGAGTAAGGTACTAAAACTTTAAACTTATTACGCTCTAATACCAACTGTGACGGCCCCAGTTCCCCATAAAACTGGGCTTCGCTCGACCTAAACCTACGTGGACCCCCGAGTCCTTACTCGTGAAGTTTACGCATCCCAATCAGCCTCAAATCCTCAAGTACATCGTTTCATTATTAATTTAATGTGAAAGTTATCAAATTATAAAGTTATCAGGAAATTCGTAGCGGAAATCACTATATTCAACTATAACTAAGTAATGGAAATCAGAAATAATAGACAACCTATAATGTGGAACTGAGAAATGGATAAATACATGCATATCTGGTGATCAAAGCTATATAAAGCTATCATACATGATATCCCTAGTCTCTCAAATTCCAATACATGTCCCATTGTTTAACAAAACATAATATACAGTAATCACAGTCAAAAGAACAAAATCTACGAGTAAAGGAAAGGATAACTTCGAAAGTCCTCAGAGGATATCACCTAGCATCAACTCCTTCCCTTTGCTCGTCTCTGCTCTATCTGCACCACCATCACAAACTAGACGCTGAGTGCTTGAAAAAGAAAAAGTAATGCCAGAATAAACTAAACAGTAATTCAAGATTTCTTAAATAAACAGTCCAAATATCATGTAGTATTGAAAAACAGAAAATATAACAAATAGCATGATAAACAAACTGACAAGTTGAGCAACGAAGTTTGAGTGTCTACAAAATCAAAGAAGGCTTATAAGTGGTCAATATCAATGCAGTACCGCAGCACCACATTTATAGTCACTCAAACCATAGACACCGCAGCTTCAAAACAATCCAGTACTTAGGGTATAACCTGATATCAGAGGGGTGGAACAACACAACCACAGAAGTGTTCATGCTTACCCACTCATATGGACCCAAGAGTACCTTTGCAACACACTTACGCCAAGACATTCAACCATGAACAATAAGAATGGAATTCCAACAAAAGCTCAATTCAAATAAAAATGACAATAAATGGATAATGTATTAATGCATACTACCTATCTGGCTTACATTCATACGATAACGTACCTCGCGAATACCTCGATCCTCGCGAATACTCTAAGTCGGTCCACTAAAATTTTCAAAGTATGCAATTCACAAAAATTTGTAAATCCTATTAATATCATTATAATTTACCCAATTTTTCATAATAATTTAATTAGTGTAATTGGGTTGATTTCTGGGGTATTGGGTCGTATTTGGACCCAATTGGATACCCGAGAAATCCCGAAAATTTTTCAAAATTTTTTAAAAAATTTGTCTTTGTGAACTGTGTCACGCTGCTAAGACGCTGTGCCCCATTTTGTTCTAGACGACGTCCCCGCGACGTCTTTTCTTATTTTAATTTTTACCTTTCTGCTTGAGACGCCGTGGGAATAACCCCTTACAGAGTCCCTCACAGCGTGTTCAGTAGAACACCTATTGCGGGGTTTTTCGAAACCTCGACTCGAGTCGCCGCGTTCCGAATCTATCCTAAACCCTTAGGGACGTCCATGACAACTTAAAATCTAACTCCTTTTTCGTCGAAACCCCGACAAAACACTCCGATTTGAAAATAACCAGAAATTCTTCAAAAATTCATAAAAACTCCATTTCACTTCAAATCCATAAACCAACCACAAATTCCTCAATAAAATCCTTAATTGATCCAAAATCCATCAATCAAATTCATTTTCCAACATTTTTCCAAAAATTTGTCCAAACTCGTCGCGACGAAAACTTACAAAATTTACGCCAAAACGTGCACAAACACGAGAGGAGTAGAAATCCTACCTTTTTACATGTATCTAGTCGATCCCCGGCTTCACAACGCGTTCGCAAAGTGACAAAACCCACGTCTCTTTTCCTCCTTCTCATTTGATCGAAATGAAGATATGGATGGAGGAGAGAGAAAAGTTAGTTTTTATACTTTCCATTCATCTCATCACATGCACGAATCTCGAGGCACATCTTGTGTCTCCCTTTCACCCCATCCAGCAACTCTAATATAATAGAATGACGTCAATTGGTGACTTGATTTTCAAAACCACTCCGTTTCTTGCTCAAAACACGTGTTCCCAGACCCGTTTCAACTCTCAACTCGCACCGTGTACGTTCTCGAACATAACCTCACTCCCACATTTTATTTAATTATTTATTATTTTTGATAATTCACTAATTATCATTTTTTGATGTTTAATTATCTGTATTATGCTCTAAATTTTTGTCTTTCCCAGCCGAATCTCACACAGAAATTCGTAACGATTAATAAACGAAAACCACGCACTAGGACAAACAACGTTCTCGAGTATAAATAATAATACAAACATCACAAAAAAATAAAATATACCTCAGTGTCGACTTCCGGGGCTTAAGTAATATGACAAACCACGACAGGTAGGTTACTGCCCTGTAAAACACGACACGTGTCATCAATTAAATTTGAGGGTCGTTACATCGTTGGTGTATTAGTCAGCCTAAACGGCATGACTGTAAACTCAAACAAGCCGTAACGCGTGCTAAAAGCCGTTTTCTCGATGTCAGTCTCTCGAATCCTCAGCTGATGATAGCCTGAGCGTAGATCAATCTTCGAGAAAAACTTGGCTCCTGCCAACTGATCGAACAAATCATCCATCTTAAGAAGTGGGTAACGATCTCGAATTGTCACCTGATTCACCTTCCTATAGTTCACGCACATTCATATAGTACCGTCCTTCTTCTTAATAAAAAGGATTGAAGCGCCCCAAGGAGACATGCTGGGATGAATAAAACCCTTCTGTAGCAATACCTCTAACTGGGTCCTCAACTCCTCATGCTCGGATGTTGACATCCTGTATGGTCGAATGTAAATCGGTTATTGTTGGGGTATGTGTCTTACGTTAATCTACAAACATTGTTTATCTTATAATTTTAATTATTAAAATAGAAGTTTTTCATTTGATGTACTATTATAATTGATTGCATGTTTACCTTATAAGAAGATCCATGGGTATTTGTTGAAATATCTTAAATGTCCCTAGTCGATCATTATATTGGGAATTATAATGAATTAAGATTAGTGTGAGTCTTGATTGATGGTCATGTAATGATCATGCGTATAGAGATACGAATCGAGATCATGAGTACTTGTTAGGGAATATGGTACTGGACCGACCCACTATGAGAACATTACATGGATTAAGTCATTTGTGTTATTCTTGATAGGTATATCATTTAGTCCTTCGACTTGAGATTACCATATACTTCAATATTATGAGCATGATAATTTGACATAATCAAACGTTGTCTTTAACCGAACAATTATAAAGATTGTAATTTGTTATCATGTGAGCAATATGTGAAGGTGTGTAATCAAGATAGAATTTTTCCCCCTCATAAAGAGAGAGATATCAGTGGATCCCTCGATACGTTAGATTATTAAATGGCCAAGTCCAAGTGAATTGATATGATCAATGTCACTTGGATGTTTTCAGTCTACCTAAAGATCAAGACTAGTACGATTGAACATTAAGGGTGACTTTCCATGCCTTATGTTTAATCAAAGGATATCGCACGACAAAAGGATATGATATATGTTATTCATTAGATTGTATCAATTTTAATATTCATGCTACTTGAGTAGTATGAACCTATTGGGTCGCACATAAAGAATGGTTTTGCGCAATTTCAATTGGGATATTTGTGTAACTAGCTTAAACTGTCTAAATACAATAGTTGTATTACGAATATAATTTTAAGGTAGGGCTTATCTACACATATAAATAAAGGGTCAAACCTAAAAATGAATAAAATTTTCATTTTACTATTTTAGAACTTTCTAGATTTTGGGAGAGAAAGAAAAAACGTTTTTCTACCTCTCTTGGGGCTAGCACTTCAATTTGTGGTCATCGTTCGTGTATGAATTTCTGATAGAGGACGCGCGCTTGAACGTCTAGGAGATCGAACAATTAGAGAAGGAAATCACGAATTAAGGTATGGTTTACTTTTGTAGATCTTGTTTAATGGAACTTATTTGCGATCTTGTTGGGGCTTTTCATAATTTATTTTGAATTTTTCGTTGTGTATGAACCCAAAAAACCTAACAGCTGTGTCCTTGGTATCAACTCAATAATGAACTCAACTGCTCTAGGTGGTGGTAAACTAGACAAATCATCGGGGAAAACCTCAGGAAACTTGACAACAACTAAGACATTCTCAACACGTATCACTATCCTCAGCTCTGGCTTAACTATCGCCGTGAATGCCTCTATCTCCTAAGATGTCGCCAAACGTCCTTTGGTAATCGATAGAGTTATCGCGACTCCGACAAAAGTAAATATTGAAGTACCCTCGATGTCAAAAGTCAAAGTCTTACTGAAACAGTCAATTTGTGCACGATACACTGACAACCAATCCATGCCCAGTATGGCATCAAACTCTAGGTACTGAGGAAAAGGTGTGCGTCTAATGTCTGTGTTTGTAACCGTAACTGGCCTACCATGTATCCTGCAATAAATGACAAGGTACTACCAGAATCAAACATGACATGCATCAAAACACCACAAATAGCATGCCTGCGCAGTCTGTGGTGGTGGTGGTGGTGCTGTCGGACAATCAGCCTTCAGATGCTCGGTCCGGTGGCACCTGAAGCATCGTCGTCTCTCCTGCTAACCAATCTGAGCCACTGCCTATACCTGCCCTGCCCTCTACAATAGACAAGTCTTGTAGGCCAACGCTCGGTCATGGTAGGTGTAATCACCGTCGTATCAGCAGGTGCAACCACTTGAGCGGTCCTCTTGACTAATGTCTCAGACCTTGCTACCTGAACAAGTGTTTGTGCAGTCACTATCGGGACTAACGCAGCCTGAGTAGTCGGCACAACTAATGTAGTTGTTGGTGCCGCTGTCGCCACTCTTTGGCCCCGAATATACTCAAGAATCTCGACCATCTATACCTGGTGTAAAACCTGATACTCTGTGACCCTCTGCGATAAAGATTACAGAGTCAACGCCTCTCGAGTGGGGTCACTCATCTCACTGACCTCCAGCTGAGTTGTTGCCAGAGTAGTGGTTGGAGACTGTCAATCTATCTCAAACTGTTCCATAAAATATGCATTGAATATGCCTCAGTATATACGTATACCATATGTATTATACCATCAAAACATATCACGTATATATAACCCTGAAACTACCCGCCTTACATCATTTCCCAACTATGATTCCAGGCATCTCTTTGGGTTTCCACATCTAAAGTTTATCAAAGTTTATGCTCTTGTTTAACTCGAACCCAAGCCCCAGGTTCCATAAACCTAGGCTTTGATAACAAATGTAGTGGCTCTAAAATTCGAGACCACCACGTCATGCACCGTGGGCCCACGATCCCGCCTAAAAGTAGCCCAGCTGTGTCCCACACGCACCTTGAACATTTCTCAACCCAAAATTTTGCTAACTTTTATATCATTGTACAATTTTACATTATAAAGTTAGCTTATGGACTCATTTTCATATGTTCAAACCTTAAAATATTCAGCGGAAGACTTGAATAAGCAAATCAGTATAATATGAAATGTAAATTATGTGAATAGCATTATTCCCAGAGTGGAACCCATCCAACTATCATCAATATATATATACCATGTTCCCTCAAAACATCAAAAAGGACCTCAAAAGGTCATATACATGTCCAATGTCACTTTTATGTCCCAAAACCCAATATAAAACGATAAATAAGTAAACAAATGTATGAGTAGGGATATGCAATCAAATCATAAGAAGTTATCTAGCTTGCCCTTCCCTTTGCTCGTACTAAGGTCTGCACTCAACCATCATAACAAAACAGATGACGAGTCTAGAGTGAGTAATCCCAAGGAAATCACAGAGTAAATAATATAAATAAATGCTGAAATCAAAATACTATTAAATAAACATGCGGAAGAAAAGAATCAGACAACTGGGAAGGACCATCGCATGTATATCTAACAGTATGAATCAAAGTGCGTGCATAATCTAGGTTAGACTAGCACCATACTTGAGACTATCATCCAGGCACCGCCAGTGAGTAACCTTGAACTGACTGAAATCCTTGACTCGACTTGGTAGCCGGTGTAGACCATGATGCACCGACATGCGTATAGGAAAAATCAGTAGTCGGGTCGACAATCCACCGACATACCCCTAAAACAAATGTTATGGCTTAGTGTGCCACAATGCCAACGCAATAGAATAAACTCGGCGGGAGTAAACTCAACCGACCGTAAGTAAATACTAGAAATGAGAATAATTGAACAACATGACATGAATTCAAATATTCAAGCTGTAAATACTCAAAGTGAATTTCAATTGAGATACTACACACCTCAAACTACACTCCACTAGCTCACTAACGACAATGCCAATACACGCCACCAACCACGTGTCAGCTATCCATCAAATCAACCTAAAAACCTAATTTTTGATAAATCTAATCAACCCCTAAACTTTGAAAATCCTCATTCCATACCAAATCATTGTCAACAATGCTTATTAAACCTTCCATATGGGTTATATAAACCCTTAATAGGCCAAATTTATTTTTCCCGTCACTGTTTGGGGCGCCACTAGAGGCACTGCCGTGAGCAAAGTCTCACGGCGTCCTGGGTGCCGTGAATAGACGTCGTCACACTTCCACCCCTACGACGTCATTTAAAGAGTGGGGTGGTGAATGGCCTTTGGCCTGGACGCCTCGGGGGGCGTCGTTGGTTTCAACCCCCACGACGCCCCTGGCGGCGTATGAACCAAAGATGCCTCCTGGGGTTCTTAGAACCCCTCGGCTCATCTCCGCAGTCTGTGCACATCCTAAATACTCATTAAACACTCAAACAACTATAAACCACAAAACTTCTCATCAAAACTTGTCCGAGACGAAGAACCTGAGATTTCTTGGCCAAAACCCTAAATTTCATTCTAAACCAAAACAACTACAAAAACCACACCAAAAACCCTCATTTGTTGTTTCAACACAACCCTTAAAACCATAGCAACACTCGACAAACCGATGTGCTCAATTCCTGACTTCGAATCTTTAATAAAAACTCGAGAAAATACGTTCAATAGATAGAGAATGGAGAGAAGAGTTCGAATCTAACCTTATTAATTGATTTTCAAGCCTTCTTGTGATCCAAATAGCATCCCAAATCTCACAAGCCCTAGCATCCTTAGCTTATTTTCATCCAAACACAAGAGAGGAGAGAGAAAAAGTAGTGACGATGTAAGAATCAAGATATTTATACCAAAATTTTCATTCCAAGTGTTTGTTGATCTCAAGACTTGATCTTATGGTTCTTGTGAGGTCAAAAAGTCTTCCAAAGGTGACTTAAATGGAGACTAGTTCTCATACTTATCCTTGTTCTCAAAACAGACCAACTAATTTATGGGCGTTTCGACACTTGGTCCCGAACTGTTTCGCCTGTCCAACGCGTACACTCAAGTCATCTACGTAAATACGACATTGTATATTAATTATTTAGCGTATTTTATCATTAATTTTGTGTGTATAAATCCCCAGCCTAATGTACTAATCATTTGCCTCCTCGGTGCCCATGTCTACATGCTACCCGAGAAGAATACCCGTCATACTGTTTCACTGGGTAAATAACAATATAAACACAATATTGTGATGAAATTAAACTAAATTGGACATATATATCGCAAAACAATACAAATAACACACAAAACAGACTGTATACCTAATTCGGGCGTGCTCCAACCTAGCTACGGGGTCCACGAGTGTTCGAGTTGTCATCCACATCTATCATGTGTCATAAATAATGGCAATTAATAATTGGGCCATTATAGTCTTGCTCAACACTGCCAGACAACTACTTGGGCATCAGACTCAATGATAACTTATCCATAAGTTCGTGCTTTTAGCCAACTCAACGCCTTCCGCATCCCCAACGTCTCTTCCATAGCCGACTTAAAAAAAGTACTCAAGGCCTCACCTACCGCCTCCACAAACTACCCCCCTTATCCCGCAGAACTGCCACATAAGAACTAATCCCTTTTTTTAAAAAACAAGTCACATCAACATTACACTTTACCCATCCTATCCTCGGTTTCTGCCATTTACTCTTCAGTCTTCCATTCCCCCTTTCCCTTCCCTGTATCCCCATACGACCATGGCTCCAAGCGGCTAGAAGTGATTTAGAATTCTCCACAATTTGGATTGGGTGGCTTTCCTTCTTCTTCCATAACACTAAATTACGGTTATTCTAGACATTCCATGCTATCATTGCGACAATACCCTAGGCACATTAATACATAATTAGCATAATCTAATGTTTCATTAGGAGTTCACATACCATAATTAGACTAGGTTCTTGTCTACATCGTGTACTCGGTGCCTACGCGCATCGCAAGACATGTCGGGCTTGTACTTGGCTTATTAGTGTTTTATTCAACTTATTCAGTTTGTTTAGATTACTTAGCTTAGATTGTTGTTGCATAATAATAGCTAATTCATCTAAGCTATTTTGTACCCATACCACGTCGTACACATATCGAGGCGCTACCCGCCGCCCTCTCAACTAACGTAAAACACGATAAACAACACATGGTGTGATGTTATGATAAATAGAAAAATAACTATACAAGTAAGCATCACTCAAACATAATATAAATAATTATATCTTGGCAGGCATGCCCTAGACTAATTCGCGACGTCCACGTTTCTTAGTTGGGTCATAGTATGAAATTAGACAATTAATTAATTATTATATTAGGTGGGCCGTCACATGTTTGAACATAAAAAAGTGTCTGTTTCAAAAATGGATACAGGTCCGAACACTATTTTTAGTCATTATTAGGTGGGTTTGTACAGAGTACGTCCAGACCCATTTTTTTGCATACCCCTACTTCCAACAAGGGAAAAAAACTACTTATTTAATGAAAAAAAACCTAGAGAAAAGTGCCAATCCAACAGTTGTACCAATCCACGAACAATCGTTGAGAGAAATGTAATGTAACAAGAATAGAAGCTATCTTCACAAATCTATAGTTTATTGAATGAATAAAACACGAAAAGATGTGATTGGTGCCCAATGTTAATTAAAAGATAAAAGATCGACATCAATTCAAGATTTAGATATAATAACGACAAGATTTAGATATAATAACGACAGAGAATAAAAAAAAGAATTTTAGGGTTTGGAGCAACACCTTTTTTCACACTCTTCAAAAAATAAAAACTTTGACTTTAAGTTCTCTTCTAAGATTTGTCATTCCTTTTTTGTTTTATCGACAATACATATGATAAGATATATTGAGTTGTAGTAGCCAATACATATATAATAAGATTAATATATTATAACTCTGTTTGGCACGCACAAATTAGCTTATCAGCTAATTTATAAGTTAGATTATAAGCTGCTTGAATAAATAAGTTGTGTTTGGTTATAAACTTATTTTTTGTGCCAACTTTATCCCTAATTTCTCTTTTCGTTACAACTTCGATTAAATTGCCAAAATTGTATCTCTTTTGTATGGATGCCTATAATAATACTTATAAACACTCCATAATTAATTTTTGGCCAAAAAAAAAAACTGTTATATGTCAAACATATACATGTACTAATTGTTTCCATCAGTTTTGTGGTTGTAACATGCATATTTTCTTGGTAGATGTGGCAGTAACATATTAAATATATATATATATATCAATCAACTATATAAAAGTACGAATTTTCAATTTTTGACTAGTAAGTAAAACGTCTTTTTTGCCCTTATTTTTGTGTTATTTTATATACATCCCCAAATCACCTTTTTTGCCCTTTTTTGCACTCATATACATCTATGTGAATTGCATCACCCAAGTTCTCTCTCTCTCTCTCTCTCTCTCTCTCTCTCTCTCTCTCTCTCTCTCTCTCTCTCTCTCTCTCTCTCTCTCTATTGGTCTCCTTTCACTCGCACTCGCTCTGTTTTCTCCGTTTTTCATTTGGTCTATTTTTGTTCGCACTTGCCATGTTTTCTCCATTTTTCATGTTTTGATTTTTTGCCTAGGTTCGATTCTATGTATCTTTAATTCATAAATTGTTTTGTTATTCCTATAATAAAATAAATTATTTTATTATGTCTCATTTCTTTGATTTGTGCATTATGTGAGTCAAATTATAAATTGCATACTTGTAATCTTACACAATTCTAAATCTTGTACGTAGTATGAACTCAATAAGGTCCAATTATGAATTTTCCCAAACATAGCGAATGGGCTCTGTTTAACATATATATATAAAACGTAACGAAAGTAGTATATATATATAAAACTGTCACTATTTTTTTTTTTCCAAGATATGAGTGTCCATACTAATAACATATTGTATAAGACTTATTTATAAGTCATTTATAAACTTTTAGTTTAGATATGGGGAAGAGTTTATATATGTGGACATATGTAATAAATATTAATATAAATCATTATTATATTATAGAATAAATTTATTAATAAATATATAATACATTTGTATAAGTAATGCATTTTATTTTATTTTATACATAATATGATTAGTAATGTCATTTTACATTTATCAGCTACTTAATTAGTTAATTTTTTCAAACACTATTAATAAATCAGCTAGATTATCGGCTTTCAACTATCAGTTACCAACTTTTTAGCTATCAACTAGATTATCAGCTAGTGTTACTAAACAGAGCCTATATTTAGTTCTCAAATTAATAAACTCTAATCAATCATATTAAAAGAAAAGTTAATGACTTAAAAAAAACTAAAATGTGCTCTATCGAATAATTAAAGAAATATCTTTAATTTTTAACTTATATTTTGTGTTAGTTTCAAAAAAAAAAACTTATATTTTGTGTTAGTTTTTTTTTAATTATATACGTTGAAATCTCACA
The DNA here is from genome assembly GCA_039657345.1 of Stephania japonica. Taxonomy (NCBI): domain Eukaryota; kingdom Viridiplantae; phylum Streptophyta; class Magnoliopsida; order Ranunculales; family Menispermaceae; genus Stephania; species Stephania japonica. Next base: position 40,659,186 of record CM077560.1, on the reverse strand, counting down.
AACGGATACTGTAGGAGTGACGAACTAAAGGAAAAGAAGGGTGACTTCTAATATATGTTGTTGTTATAACCTTTACACATAAAATCAATATTTAAATCAATATATATTTTAGATTTTTAATTACTGAAATATTGCAAAAATTGGTATTTGAATTATAAGTTTAAAATGTCATTTTCAAAAAAAAAAAATTTTAAAAATGAACTATACCTTTCATTTTTTTTCTAAATAACAAAAAATATGGAAAAGTGACATTTATATATAAGTAAGAATGTAATGCATATGTGGTACATATTTGGGCTCAATTATAGATTTTTCATATATATGTATATATTGAAAAATTATATAAAAACAAAATATATCTATATCATGGACCAATATATATATAAATATCAACTATATAAAAGAGCCAATAACCAATTCTTGAGTGGTAAGCAAAATTACTCTCTCGCCCTTTTTAATTTGTGATATATATGTGTAATATAATAAGCAACAATGTTGGTCTTTTTTCATCCGCCACTTAATTTTACAATTTTACCCTTTTTAAAAATCAATCTCTTACATAATACAAATCGATCTTTTTTTTAATCTTTCGCTCAATTTGACAATTTTACCCTTTTAAATCAATTTCATAGATAATGATATATCTTTCTATCATTTATTAGATTTCCTTTTTTTCTTTTTTTTTTAACAATTACAATTTTCCAAGTGAAATTTATTCCTATTTATAGATATCAAAGTCTAGCATTGACTTTTATATATCTAAAGAAAAGTCTCACATTACTTATTTATATTTGGTCATATTCAAGAACTTGTTTCTTTTAATCTTTTTTATCACAATTGCTGGTAAAAAACATTTTATTAGATTGATAGATCACTTTCATTCTTCGTATTTATATATTTTTTTGTTTCTTATATTAGAACTTAATTGTCTTATATTCCTTTAAAATTTTATAATTTTTTTTTAATAATAAAAACATATTCTTGTACTTGAATTAATTCCTGCGAGCGTAGCGAGCGGATTTTGTCAACTAGTATGTATATATATATATATATCAACAAATACTTATTAAAATGAGCATAAAATTGTTAAACGAATCATTCGAAACCGTCAACATAAATATCCTTTACGCTTAAAAAGATAAGTATGTATCGTATATAATTAACATTAGCAAACCACATACATACACGATGAGATAGTTTTTTAAATAAAATAAAAAAGCGTTTGCAAAGCATTGGAAATGAACAGAGTACTACTCATTTTTATTGATTTCGATCTTGAAAAGACAAAGCTCCTATGTTATTAAAGCAAAAACGCTTCCCTGTGTGATTAGGCAATTCATCAGCTAAGTTCTATATTTTCATATCATTATTCTTTTTTAAAATTACTATTTTAATTATTTTATTTTAACATGATTACCTTTAAAATTAAAATTTGATATTGTTCTATTATAAAAAAAATTTAATATTGTTCATTTGCAATTGATTATATGGTAAAATAATTGTGGACTTATTGTGCAAAAAGTATTTCCAGCTTTTGTCATGGTGCTTCTAATATTATATATATGTTCACATGATTCCTAAAATTAAAGGTGTTCACTGTGTCAATCGCTTGACTAATTAAATCAATATCAACAACAAGAGTTTTAAGTTGCAAATAATTGATTATTTAAAAAGTATGATTTTGAAAGCGCATATTAATATTGCACTAAATCGATAGGAATGGAAGAGTTTTGACGCAGCGTAAACGCTCAAACAAGGAAGAATCCTTTAAGTTTTTGAGAAAAAATCGAAATTGAAATAAATTGATAATAATTGATAATGATTACAACCCTAATCATGATGTTATATAGCCCATTAGAAACTCTAATCCTTCTACGACTCTAAAAATAATCTTTTTACGACTCTAAATGTAATCATTCTATGACTTAAAACGTCTAATCCTTCTAAGCTCTAAAAACGACTTCAATAAAGTAAATTACGAAAATACCCTAAAACTAGACAATAAAATAAAAGCTCCCGATAAAGGTCGAAATGAAGGAATTTGGATCCGCAAAACTCAATCTTGAAAAGCGAAGCTCCAAAAATAGCTATAGAGCATGAAACGTCATTTTCGAAAAGGTATTATAATAATCAATCGGATTCCTGGATCAAAAGTTACGGTTTCTCAAAGTATCTGCAACTGCCATAACATCAAGTTTGATCCATGTACATCAGACCTCAACTTGTTAATTATGATAACAAAAGTAATGAGATTTTCCCTATTGTAATTTGTAATCATCTAATTTTAGCTTTGTTAAACACAAATAGTTGTCAAAGGACTTATTCATCCAATGTCTGTAATATGGTTAATTTCTAAGATGATGCTTTAAAGATCTAACATAGTTTGATTAATATTTCATTTGTTATTAACATTTTTCTGATAATCTTCTTATTAACATTTTCACCGGAATTTTCATGAATCAACCTAATTTTTTTTATTAAGAAAGTCCTTCCTAATTAAAATTAAGTAGGTGATATAGGATTTGCACAATTATCTTTTAAAACCATCAAAGCATACGTAGTTAGTTTTTTATATAGATATTATATTAACATACAAGAAATGATGCATTTATTTTAAATTAATAATTGAAATTAATTACATATCTTACCATGAATAAAACAAGCAATGAAACTAATTAATGATGTAAATTACCCCATAACAACCATCACTACAATATTAATTAAATGTAATATATAATTATCAATCAATTAACACACACACACACAGATATATAAATATATAATTATCAATCAATTCCATCACTACAATATTTGGTTCATATATGTAATTAGTATCTGTGAATTTATGTTAGTTTTATATATTGCAACAAAAGAATTATTTGAAAATAGTAGTTTTTTAAGGTAATTTTTAATATAGTAGTTAAGAAAGCTAATGTGTGTATAAACATTTTGTTAGGTGCATTGTATATATAATTATTACATTAAATGCATGTTGTATATACAATTAACATAAGTGTCATTTAGTTACTCATCACATCCAGGCAATCTTTTGTATTAAAAAACTTGTTATGTGGGAATCAAAATCATTATAATTGGAAAGGATTCGAATTCGTCAATTTTCTTTATTGCACCATTATTTAATTTATAAATAATTTATATTTCGTTTTATAGTAGGAAATACTAATTATTTGAAAATCTTCGCCTATTCATATAGAGAGAGAGATACATTAATTGACCCGATTTCTAACATTTATATGCACTATGGTGAATTTGCCTCGTTAAATCATCAAATTAATTTGGAATCATTTGTACTGAAATATAAAAACATAAAAACTATAAAAACTTGTTTGAGAAATTGACTACATAATAATAGAATACATGTTTTCAAATAAAAAATAATAGAATACATGTACACCACATCAACCATCTGTGTTCACCTCGAGATATGAGCTTACACATATCGAGATGCATAATATGCGCAGAGGGTGAGGGGTGCCTTCTGTTGTGTTGTCAAGGATGTTATTCAAGCATCTTTCAAAGTTAAAACAATAAAGTTGTACAAATTAATAATTTTAAATTTGGTGATGTAATGCGGTGAAATCTGCATATTGTATAAAGTGGGTTAAAAATTGGGTTAACGTAATATTTCTCATGATAGGTTGATTAATTAGACAGTATCACGTTGCCCTCCCCTCCTATGTCTTCTCACCACAGTTGCTTTTATAAGATTTTGAAATTGATATCTTCCTTAACCGAAGATCGCTTACCCCTAAATTAATCCGTTTTCATGAATAACATTTTTATTTATAGACATCATGTTTCCTTTATACATAGTAGACCTTTAGTTAATATTTATTTCAAGTCAATAATAGATTTTGGTAGGATAATTCATGTGTAATATGGATCCTAATAGTTATGCACCTCTAAACTCTATGCATGGGTTCATTGTGTCCCACTCAAATTATAGTCTACGTACTATGACTTATGCTTTTTCACTCATTAAGTTTGTAATTGCTCATCGTGAGTACGTAATTGAGACAAAATTGTACGTTTGTTAAGTGGATATCGCGCTCTTTGTGAGTTTTTTTTTTTTTTTTTTTGTTGAAGAGCGCTTGTGAGTTTATAATAGAAAAAAATAACAAACAAAATTTTATTGTAAATTATCATGTACCGAAGTACGCATGCCTACCCACAGAAAAAATAGAAAATTTTGGATTGTAAATTATCATCTTACAAATGACAACAAAATATGCCTACAAAATATGCAAGTGAACCGGATGGATAGTCGAAATGTTTGGTCAATGCCGTTTAGAAGGAAGCAACAATTAGTTGGCATGAAAGTTAAACGGCAGTTAGCTTTGCCATTATTACAGTGACATTATCACGTGTCAATCGAATACGATTAATTAACTAACCTTTCCCTTATTTCGTCAAAAAAAAAATTGACCTTTTCCTTATTTGGCATTTAGAAAAAAAAACTTTTACCTTTCCATTCATTTTAAATATTTGAGGTAGCTATATGTATTGTTTTATATTACATGTTTGCATGTATTAAGATAATTACGTTTGTAATCCCGAAGGGTGCAGACACTCATGGTTATATTTATCGGTCCATTAGCTAAAATAGACCAATTGGCATCAACTTAAGTCCAATACTTATTAATTTACCTTCCAAACTAGTCACATTTGAATCCGAAATCCCGGGACCTAGTTTCCCACCTATTTTTATTATTTCATGTTTTACGAGGTAAAAACCTCGATATAAAGTCTCCTCCGACTTTCGAATTCCTCATTTTTCATAGAAATCCCTTAATTTCTATTTGTTTGGTCAAAATATTATTTTTCCATACTTTTCTCTATTTTTTCCAAAACTTCTTTTCCTTTTTCTTTCTTTTTTTTTTCTTTTGGTTTGGGTCTGAACCGGGACGAACCGGTTGAGCCGAACCGGCCCGGTTCAGCACCTTCTTCCTCAACGGAACAGAGAGCTCTGTTCTGCTGTTTACTTTTTTTTTCATTGATGGGGTTGATTCCCAACCCAACCCCATCTCAACCGCGCACCCCCACACTAGCAGGGAGGCAACCCTCCCTGTCTACTCTCTTTGTTCGGCCATGGCTAACACCATGGCTGAACCAACAACAACAACGACACTAACAGCAACCACAATCACGGCATCACCAACAAACAACAACAAATCTCACCTCAGCCTCGTCGACATCGCGAACTCCCCGAGCTCCTCTGTCGCTCTCTCCTTCTCCCTCCTTTCCCTCATCTTTCAGTTCTCTCTCTCTCTCTCTCTCTCTCTGCTTAAAGAAGAAGGTGGTTAGCTTGGGGAAAAGACGAAAATGCCCTAAGCCTACCCATTTCCTTTTCACACCAATTACCCCTAATGGTAATTTTACATTTTTTTTCTTATTTATTATATATATTTATATATTCTAATTTATATATAAATATATATATATTCATCGATATGCCGCGCCTAAAATTTTGGTTTGCGTGCCAACGAGAACCCTCAGGCGTGCACACCACCGTACGTCCTAAGCATGTCACTCATGACCCACGTATCACTTTCCGCCCTGACAATTCACCATTATTTATCAATTTTCTATTTTAATATATATTTATATATAACCATAATATATATATGCTTATAATTACGTAATTCACGCCAATAAGCACACTCGGGCGTCAACGCTATCTTGCATCCCATGTGTGTCTACCTTGACCCACATATGGTATTAGACATTCCCTTATTGGTTCAGTTATTCATTTATACATACTAATACATATCAAACAAACACAATACATCACATAATTCTACGCACGCGTTAATCGAGACAAATCGGGTTTAACTACGAGCCTAACTCAGATTAGTTACCATTCAGATTACTGTTAATCTCGTGCTTAAGGTAATGGGTCGTTACAGGGAAGATACGCCTGATTAGATTGAGAGGAGAGACGAAAGAGGTATTACGACATGTATCACGGGGAATTAGAGTATCAGGTCGAGGACTATGTTTATTTGAAAGTGTTTCCGATGAAGGGTCATAAGAGGTTTGAGCTTAAAGGGAACCTTGCGCCGAGGTTTATTAGTCCATTCAGAGTTAGAAAACGGATAGACAAAGTTGCTTATGAGTTGGAGTTGTCACCTCAGTTATTTGGGATCCACCCTGTATTTCATGTGTCGATGCTTCCATTGGATAAGTCGACAGAGAGAAAATGACTGATGGTGGACTTGAGCCAGATAGACTTGAGAGAGGATATCACTTATGTCGAGCTGCTTATTCAAATTTTGGACCGTAAAGTGAAGATTCTGAGGAACAAGGAGGTCCCATCAGTCCTTGTCAAATGGCAGCACCATGAGGACGAGGAACTGACGTGGGAGCTCGAGTCATACATGTGTGAGTACTTTCCCTACCTCTTTTAAGATTGGTAAATCTTTCTTTTAGTTTATTTTAAATTTTAAGGACTGAATTCAAGGTAGTTGGGAAGACTGTAACGATCCTAAAATCTAACTTGTGCCACATGTCATTTTAGGTCGTACATGGGTTCACTTGTCATGATAAGCGTGTCCAATTCTTGGTCTTCGATGTTGAGGTATGTTATTTTTGTTTGGTGTCGTGTATTATATGGTATTTCGTTCCGAAGTTAGATTTTGTTGGGGCATACCCTCAATTTTCATTATAATCGAGGTTGTAAGCGCATGTTTGAAAGAATTAGTAAAGATTCGTTATTAATTGAGTAAGAACTCAAAAATTAAGTGTTAAGTATCCTGTGAGGGACTTACCACAGTTTGCATGCAAGTCGAGATCGATAGTACTGTAAAATGAGAACGAAATTAGTGCAAGACCTTGCCTCGAGTTTCATATCAATTGACAGTAGCTAAGGTTAAAATTGAGTCTAAATTGGTGCAAGTTTGGTTAAGTATGACAAGATAATTGGTCTATAAGAGTTTGGTATGTCGTGGACAAAGTTAAGATATTTGGGGTTTTTGTGTAACAAAGACTAGTGTTATGGACTTTTTATGAATATGAACAGTTTTGCCGAAATTTTGGCTCAATTTGGTGAAAAATCAGATTCAAAACGAGCACCGGAAGTCAAAACACGTTAAAATAGGGATTTACGTGAATTAATAAATAAAAAAAAATTATGCTGCTTAAACAGGCAGCTGAGGGTTTATATATAAAAGCAAAAGAAATATAATGATTTGTTTTTCAATAGAAGCATAAGGTTTCGTTGAAACCTAAACCTCTCTGTTCCTCCTCTCTCACACGAAGCTTCCTACGTCCAATTTTCATCTGGTTTCTCTCTGCAAAACAGTTAAGCATCGCGAGATGGTAATTTTGAGCTAAGTTTCTGCGATGGAAACGAGGGATTCAGCCTGAAATTTGGTAAAATCTCAATTCAGGGCATCTTTCCTCAATTCAATTTGAAATCTCGCAATTTTTCGATTTTTTTCACAGGGTTTTCATAGGAATTGGTTGGACATGTTGTAAATTGATGTATTAGATTGATTTGCGCAAATTTGGGGTAAATTCCATCGGTGTGGGTTAGGGTTTTTGTGATTTGAAGTGACGCGACTTAGTTAATAACGGTTTTGAAGAATTTTTTTTTATAGATACTGATTTCCATTCACATTTTGGATGAATTAAAGATTGGTTTTGATCCAAATGGACTACACTGGTTGTGGAAATATTTGAAAGTTGGTATCGAATGGTTTTATGGTGTTTGTAGTTGAGATTTGAACGAAAATATTGATTTGAAAAAGTTTTGTTAGTTTAAAATAAATAAAGTTTGCCTTGTCGATGAGTTGCATTGAAAAATTCATAACTTCTCCGTTTGAGATCCGATTTGAGTGTTCTTGGAGTCTTTGAAAAGTACGAAATATGTACTACAAGCTCCTTTTTGGTCAGTATGAAAATATTGAGGTTTTTGAGGTTAAACGTACCCCAAGTTAACTCGTTGAAGTTGTTATAAATAATTATTTTTGGACCTAGCTCTTGAGCGTGGTTTGGCCACAGTTTTCATGGGGTTTCGTGATATGGTTTTACTTGAAGCTTGACCACATTATAATTCGGTATGCAAGGAAGCTATTGGAACCAGTTTCAAGGTGATCTGATGCTCCGATAACCCCGAAAAATCTGCTGAAAGTTAGTTGGTTTAATTATACCAGTGATGGATTTTACAGTTATTTCATTGAGCTTTCAATTATTACTGTTATTGCTCCGTTCCTATTTTGAAATTCCATTTTGATTGAGTTGTCCGAGGGCAAGTGAGTCAACTTGGTCATTTGGAATGCAAGTTATTTGATGTAATATACCAGGGCCAGGAGCTTGGGATGCACGATATTGGTTCTATACGGGGTGAGAATTATTTGCTAGATTGCAAGGAAGTTCGTATCCGCATGGATTTTAGGATGATGTGAGTATACCGCGTCCTAAACTCCGAGGCTTGTAGGTGTTTTTCCTCAACTTAACGACCATTTGGTCGGGACTACTTGAGCCACTTTGTCTGTTTTTCTGGATACTCATTTTTTATTGATTCATGTTGATTTAGAGTTTTTATTTGTATGCGTCTCTACTCACCTTGATCTCTCTGTTGGCGGTTCCTCTTATCATTCCTGTATGACCTACCCTGTTCAACCCAACCCTCGTACACTGGAGTGGGGGCGTCGTCACTCCTCATAAAATACTTCTTGTGAGCCAACATACTCTCGTAGACTGTAACGGCCCCAGTTCCATAACCTTTAAACTAGACCCCGCCCGGCCTAGACTTACGTAGACCCCGTGTCAACCTTCGAGCAGTCAACGTAAACCTAGTCAACCTTACCTTACCTTTTAGCATTTATTCAACAATTTAAGATAAGATCATTAATATTAGTGAGTTATTCAAAGATAAGCGAAAGCATTTAAAATCCTCAAACTAATAAAATAACCTCAAGACATAAGTTTGGATAACCTAGAATATGGAAACCCTGCATATGTATACCACCATCATATGACATGTCACATGAGAGAATATCATAGTATACATGTCCAAGATCTCTTAAAACCCAATGTTTCAAAATATATATATATATATATATATATATATATTGTAATACAAAATCAAACCTAAATCGAGACCAAAGGATCAACAGCTCCAATATCCTCAAAGCAAATCACCAAGCTGAGAAGTTTTTCCCTTGCTCGACTTTTGATCTGCATTTAGTCAAACACAAGAATGACGAGTCCCAGGTAAGTAACGTCAAGCAGGATATTTACAGCATTTCGATATTAACTAACAGTTATATTCATGTTGATAGAAAAAAAAGTACAGGGAATGCATGAATAAATAAAGACTAGAAATAAATTTGAATCACTCGAAAATGAGTGTCCAGGAAATAATAGAAAGGCGCAAGTAGTCCTGACCAAGAAACAATCGTTGAGTCGAGGATATGAAATTCACTACCAGACTCGGAGTTTAGGACGTGGTATACTCACATTATCCTAAAATCCACACGGATAAAAGATTCTCTGGTAGTCCTGATAAGAACTCTCACCTCGTATAGAACCCAAACAACATCATGCATCCCCAGATAACCTGATAACCCGATCTCGCAAGGATCACGTTGACTCACTTGCCCTTGGACCACTCAAATAGAGTAGAGTTCCAAAATAAAATATAGCAATAACAATAACAAATTAAATCTCAAAAAAAATAAATGTAAATTTCCCCACTGGTTTACTTACCCGTGTTCAATGCTATTACGCACTCATACAACTCAAGTTCGTCCCTTACGAATCCCCCGTGTAACTGTCACTGACTACAACCTACAAACTTTCAGCAGACTTTTTAGGTTTACCGGAGCGTCAAATCACCTTAAAACTGGTTCCAATAGCTTCCATGTATACCCATTTATATTCTGGTCAAGTTTTAAGTGAAACCAAATCACGAAACCTCGTGAAATTTGCGACCAAAGTACGCTCGAGAGCTAGTTCCAAAAACAATTATTTATAATAACTTCAACTAGCGAACTTGGGGTAATTTTTAACCTTGAAAACCTCAATATTTGTTATGCTCACAAAAAAGAAACTTGTAGTACATATTTCGTACTTTCCAAAGTCTCCAAGAACCCTCAAATCAGATCACAAACGGAAAAGTTATGAATTTTCCAACACAACCTGTTGACAAGACAAACTTTATTTATTTTAAACTGAGAAAACTTATCCAAATCAATATTTTCACAGTTAAATCCTCAAATCTCGATAACCAACGCTAGGAAATCACTCGACATCAAATTAAATATATTTCCACCGCCCGTGGAATGAAATAGGATCAAAACTAATAATTAATTTATCCATAATCCCAATTTAAATCAGTATCGATCAACTATAAAAAAACATCTTCAAAACCATTATCAACTAGGTCGCGTCACTTCAAATCACAAAAACCTTAATCCATGCCGGTGGAATTTATCCCAAATTGACGAAAACCAACTCAATACATCAATTCATAACAATTAATATCAATTTCTATGTAAACCCCGTGAAAGAAATAGAAAAATCGAGATATCTCAAATTGAATTGAGGAAAAACACCATGAATTGAGATTTTATTCAATTTCAGGTATAATCCCTCGTTTCCACCATGATAACTTGGCTTAAACTGACTATCTCGCAATGCTCTACTGTTTTTCAGAGAGAAACCTGACGAAAATCAGATGTCGGGAGCTCACGGGATGAAAAATCGACTTGAAAGGGTTAGGTTTTGAACGTTCTACGAATGAACATTTGATTTATATATATAAACCCTCAGTTGCTTTTCTGCAGCTTAATTTCTTTTTATTTAATTTATTAATTCTCATAAATCTCTATTTTGACGTGTTTTGGCTTTCAGTACCCATTTTGGATTCGATTTTTCACCAAATTGAGCCAAAATTCTTGACAAAACAGTCCATCTTCATAAAATGCTCAAAACACTAGTCTTTGTCAAACTAAAACCCCAAACATCTAAACTTTGTCCACGACATACCAAACTTTTATAGACCAATTATCTTGCCATACTTAACTAAACTTGCACCAATTTAGACCCAAACTTAACTTCAACTACCGCAAATTGATACAAAACTCAAGGCAAGGTCTTGTACCAATTTTATTCTCATTTTACACTACCATCGATCTCGATTATAACAAAAATCGAGGTTATACTCCAACAAACTCTAACTTCAGAACAGAATACCATATAATACACAACACCAAACAAGAAGAATAACATATCTCGACGTCAACGACCAAGAATTGGTCACACGTATCACGGCAAGGGTTCACGTATGATCTAAAATGACATGTGGCACGAGTTAGATTTTAAGGTCGTTACATAGATCTCTTGTAATGTCTTGGCACCTATTGATACAATCGAACCATCAATATCCGGTCGGAGTCCTCGAATAAAATAATGGACCTGAAGTCTCTCTGTCCCAGCTACCTCAACGACAAATTATAAGAGGTATTTGAATCTCTCCATGAACTGAATCACGGTACGACCGCCTTGCCTCAATGTCAGGAACTCCTCCCTTAATCTCAGTTGCACCTTAAGCGGTATGTACTGATCGTAGAAAACTTGACGGAAGTCAGCCCAAGTACTTGGCTCTCTATAGGCGGTTGTGTGTGTGGTCCACCATACTTCAACATCTTATTTAAGCGTGAATCCCAAAAACCTAGCCCGTATACAGACGTGAATCCTCAACAAGCTATGGAGTCTCTCATACGCAAGTAACCATTTCTCTGCTACCTCTGGGTCTCCGCCTCCAGAGAAGTATCTGAGTTGAAACCTCACAAAGTCCTTGATCAACTTGGCCTCAGCTGTCAAGGCAGTCTCAAAAGCTGTCAATTGGATCGATGTTAGTGCAAATGTGGTTGTTGGTGTGATCATTTTTGGTAATGTCTCAGTAGTAGTGGTTGCAAGCGAGGCCTCTTGCCAAGCTGGGGCAAAGATCGTCTCCAGGGCAATAATAGTCGTAGGTGTCACAAGGGCCCCTGTGGCCGCTACCTGTGCCCTAAGGATCCTCAGAATCTCCTCTAACTGACTGTCATGTGCTAGAACCATGTCACAAATGTAACGACCCAATATTTATCAAAGCGTTTTATTCGGTAAATTCTGACTATGACGCCAAATTAGATCCACGTAGACGTCATGGATAGGCTAGGACACACTTGACTAAGAGTGACCAGCTTTATTGCATGTTGGTTGCTTATTTGAAATGTAAATTATTATATCATTTATATTACATCGCATGTGTGTGATACATTGTCATGCTGGGTAAGACAGCGCGATCGGTATTTGCCTTGTAATACGTATCGACGCAGATATTAGGTAGACGAAGTACGAGTACACTAGTTTAGCACAAATTACTCACTTTAAATGTTGATTAAGTCAATAAGATGAGTAATACAACCATAGTCTAAGTCAATTAGATCTAAATAATAGGCTATGATGCGCCTCGAAATGCATATCGAGACTTGGAATAACAGTATTGTATAATCAGGGGGTTAGTTGAACAAGAATAAGTTGTGGAGTGTCCTGATTGAGTCATTAATGTGAGTTGGACAACTCAAATTGAGGCCTTAAGATGTTTCTCAAGATACATGTATACACAATTGATGAGATGAAGTGATAAATATCCAAGTGGTGAGATATTTTTGGACAAAACTTGAGTTGTAGGAGGAGAAGAGCTGAGTTTTTCAGAGAATTGGGAATCAAGGGGCACATTCTAGGAGATCAAACAATCAACAATAAAGTTGAGCTTTTACTTTTCTTTTCGATTTCCATGAAAATGAGCTCAAAATAAGGATTTTGTATTGAAAATGAATTTGAAACTATAACTCACTAATTTTTTGTGAAATAAGGTATTATTATAGTCAATTTCATCAATTGATTAAGTATATTACAATGATTTTGAGGAAATTGATGAAATGGTGAAAATGGATGAATTTTTCAATCTTGCTCTGATTTGTTGTAATCTTGTTGTTTTGATCGTGTTTGTGGTTCCCCTACAAGGAGAGGGTAGGTCGACGGCATTGGAGAAGGCCACGGTGTTAAATGGTAGAATTTCAGAGTTGGAATTCTGTCATTCGACACAAGTAGTGCGCTACTCAGGGTAGCTAGTGTGCTACCTGTGCGGGGCACTATGTGTTGGGAAATATGCCCTAGGTCAATCCATTAACAGTCTTTATGAATACATTTTTGTTAATAAAATAGAGGATTTCATTTGTTGTTTATTATAATTGATTTGCATGTTTACATTATAATAAGATCCATGGGTATTTACAGAAATATCCTAAATGTCCCTAGTCGATTATTATACTTGGGAACTATAATGAATTAAGACTAGTGTGAGTCTTGATTGATGATCATACGATGATCATACGTATAGGAATACGAATCAAGATCATGAGTACTTGTTAGGGAACAAAGTACTGGACCGACCCGCTATGAAAACATCACATGGATTAAGTCATAGTTGTTTCTCATGATAGGTATATTTTTCAGTCCTCTGACTTGAGATTACTAGAGACTTCAACATTAGGAATACAGTGATTTGACGCAATCAAACGATGTCTTTAACCGGATGATTATAAAGGTTGTGATTGGTTACTGTGTGAGTAATGTGGTGAAGTTGTGTAATCGAGATAGAATTTGTCCCTCTCATATAAAGAGAGATATCCAGTGGATCCCTCGATGTGTTAGACTGTTAAAAGGCCTAGTCTAAGTGAATTGATATTGATCAATGTCACTTAGATGTTTTCAGTCTACCTAGAAATCGAGACTAGTACGATTAAACATGTTGGATGACAATTCCATGCCTTATGTTTGATCAAAAGGATATCGTGTGACAAAAGGATGTTATATACACTATTGATTAGGTTATATCGATTTGATAGTCATACAACTTGGGTAGTCATAATGTCTTGCTAGAGGCCACTTATGACTTGTATACAAAAATGTGTTTTGGTACACTGCCAACGTTGTATGAGCCTATTGGGTCGCACACCGAGAATGGCTTTGCGAGATTTTAAGATGGTTCAGAAAAATGAATTTTATATGATAAAATTCATGACAGAAACGTCCTTGTAGTGTATTACACTTATACTTCTTTAAGTAGGGGTATATGTGTAATTTACTTAACCGTCTATATACGAGGGTTGTATAAATAGACGCTTTGAGTCAGAATACAAGCACGAAAGATTTTAAAAGGGCCGAAACTCTATTTTCGTTTTAAGAAACAACTTAGAGTTTTTTGGTATCCTCTGGATCGTTTTGGAGAGAAACAAAAGATTTGGAATTCTCTCGAAGCTAGCACTTTGAATCTCGGTCGCCGTTCGTGTGTGGACAGCTAGTAGAGGGCGTTCGTCATTGGCAGCGCCTTAGAGATCGATTAACCTTCAGAAAGGTATTGAGACTGAGGTATGATTAAGTTTTCATAGTTTAAACATGTTTTAATGGAATCAGATTCGGATCCTGTTTTGGGGTTTTTCTCAAAATTGTTTTGTAATCTCCGCTGCGCATGAACCCCAAAACCCAACACTATGTTGTTCTTCAGTTGAAGAACAGTAGTACGCCAGGTGGTTCCCTAACGCGCTAGCCAAACATAGTGCGTTAGGAACAGAATGACCAGAAAAATTACCAAGGGGCTGGTTTAGGGAATTTGATAAACTTCACTAAACCTACTGTAATTGATCTAAAACACCTGTAAATGGTCTCAAGGAACTATAATACGATAGTCGAAAGCGAAACGGGATAGAATCAGGGTGTTTTCGGGGATTGGAACGCTACTTTAAGGTACGTAAAACCCACGAGAATGCTTTACATCATTCAGTTCTGCTTTTATTGTTATACGTTTTTCTGTTGCCGATTGTTTTACTTTGATGATATCATGCTTTTGTACTGTTGCTCATGTTGTATAACTGGTTTAGTGGTTCACCGGGGCTTTCTTTTGTAGTTGTATTGTGTCGAATTGAGAATGTCATATTGTGACACGTGATGGTGGGTAGTGGGTCTACACCGACCACCGGGATGACTAGTTATGTTGATCAATCGGTTGAGTGGTTTACCAAGGTTCGTTGTTATGTTGTGTGGAATAGAGGTTCTTGAAGATAGTCCGTTTGAGATGCATAGTTATACTCGAGATCATTGTGTTGATTTTAAATTGTTATTTAAATTACAATTTCTCCTTAATTAATTAAGTTTATCTGTGATTGATGCGTATGTTTTGTTTCTTTCTTGCTGCGTTATTTTTTGTTTGACTTATTTTCATACAAGTATATATTTTTTGTTGCCATGTCTTACTTGCATGTCTTGTAGTCTTTTTATTCGATTTCCTACTAAGTATCATGCGGACTTCTTTGAAATTTTACTCACTAAAGATCGATTTAGACACATCCACTAGTAAGCGCCATTTGATATTAACACGATTTGTATCTTGAAGTGAATCTTAAATTGGGTCAACCTTCTAATTTAAAAAAAAAAAAAGAGAAAGAAATGAGTCAACGTAGCAACCTCCGAAAACATGTACGCCTGTCACTTCCTTCCATATATGTTACGTGGAGTAGAAGTTGTAATGATTTCCAATCAATTGCAATAAACGGTCATTTTAAAACTCTAAAGTTACTTTTGTTTCATTAGACCGTACAACATATATATATATATATATATATATATATATATATATATAAAACATAACACTTAACTTCATATATCAATTGACATTTTTTTTGTAAGAGCAGCCAAATCGACCACGCTAATTATTCCACGTACTTCAATTTTAAATTCGTACTTTGTGTACCTCACTTTTTATTTAGTGTACCTACCTTTTTACTTCATGTGCCCAATCATCCTCACCCTCATCCTCACCCTCACCCTCACCCTCACCCCAATATCTCTTATTTATTGTACCTCACTTTTTTACTTCATGTACCTCATCACCCTCACCCTCACTCTCATCTCAATACCCTTACATATTGTATCCCACTTTTTTACTTTGTGTAGCCCATCACCCTCAACCTCACCCCAATACCCTTGCACGAGGGTGTCGAACGAACAGAGTCAACACCTTTGAAGTAGTGCGGACGAACCAAGCCGACACCTCTAAAGAGGTTTCGGTTGACTCTAACCGATAATGTGAAGATAACATGGTTTCAGTGGGTAACAGAGGGATCTAGTCGAAACCTCTTTAGAGGTATCGGACATGTTTGTCCGACTCTGTTCGTTGGACACCTCTTCAGTGGTGTCAACTCTGTTAGTTCGAAACCCGCGGGCGACTAGAACGATAAAAAAACTTCAAAACTCTCAAAAAATATATGAAAATTGCTAGAAAATAGTGAATTTTGCTCGGAATCACTTAATATTTTCGATTTCATTGAAACTTTGTACCCAAAATGTAATATTCAAACCTCAAATCGAATCCCTAAACCCAAAAAAAATTTACAAACAATACAACTCAAAAAAGAAAAAAATCTTAAAAAAACCTCGAAATCGACGCTAAAAGAGATGATGAATGCACTCACGTTGTCGAATCCATGTGGCTTTGCTCAGATTTCATCGAATTTGGCCGATTTTTTGGTGAGTGCGATTTAAGAGAGGTGACTGAGGTACGAGGTGAGTGGGGTATGGTGAGTAAAAACCTTTTTATATGAAGGGGTAGTTATATAAGTAATTTTACAAAACTGGGGTACGTTTAGTAATTAGTGGGGTATGGTGAGTAAAACTCTTTTATATTGAGGGATAGTTGTATTGCAAGTACTCACATCAACCCTAAACTTTTGTTAATTAATAGGCAAAATAAATTTTTTTGGTCCTTGAACTTTGAATCTTTTATGTTTTTCGTCCTTGAACTTTCATTATTGTACATTTGGTCCATGAACTTTCATAGTTGTACATTTATTTCTTGAACTTTGTGTTTTTTATATTTTTAGAGGAAACTTTTTTTCAGTAGTTGTTGGTTAACTTGAGTCGTCCGGTTTAGTAATATAAGCCACTTTACTCTTCTTGACTAGTCACGTGGCACTTTCATTACTCACG
This sequence comes from Stephania japonica, assembly GCA_039657345.1. Classification (NCBI taxonomy): domain Eukaryota; kingdom Viridiplantae; phylum Streptophyta; class Magnoliopsida; order Ranunculales; family Menispermaceae; genus Stephania; species Stephania japonica. The sequence continues at coordinate 40,642,128 of CM077560.1, read as the reverse complement.
TCGGCGGAATTTAACACTTTAAATGTTGGAAGAACTTAATGTAGATCTTTGTAAAAGTTTAAGGACCAAATGTGTAGTAATAAAAGTTCAGTGATCAAAAGCATAAAAACACAAAGTTGAGGGACCAAATGATAAATTTTGCCTAATTAATATTTAAAACTAATCAAGTGAGTGCGCAAATAAGATTAGACGTACCAAAAGATGTACTTCAATTAGTAAGGGTTTATGTGAGGGTGTCGGTTAACTAAAATATAATTTTAATAAGCAGGGTATAAATTCTATTATATTAAAATAATTATATTTTATATAAACCTAATAAGTCTTTTTTTAATTTGACAAAAAAACTGTCTTCTTTTTCTTAATTAATATTGTAATTCTTATGATAGTTTTTCACTTTCCAATTATTTTCCATTAATAGAAATGTGTTTTTTATTTTCTTTAAATAATTCTAAATAGTGTTGCATCTACGAGATTTTTTTAATTTGTAACTTAATTAGGAACCCATATGTACACCGTATCAACTCAAAAATATATATTCTCAAGATAGGAAGACTTGAAAACTGCAACTTGATAAGGGAACATGTATCAAAAATGTTGACTGCAACTTAATTAACATTTGCACACTACTATTTTAAACTCATCATTTAAGAAGAAGGAATAAGTATGTATGTGTTATAGCTAGGTTTCTTAAAAGTCTAAAATGAAACAAACTTTTTTTAATCGAAATCGAAATTTCATTAATCATTCATGGCTCAATACAGGACCAGACATAGAATCAAGTACATTGATTCGCTAATCCTATTTGTGCAAACAAACTGCCATTAATTTGACTTTTTTTCGAAATTGAAACAGTTTGACAATTAGGGACTGCTCACTACAACGTTGAAACTCATGACAATACACAAAAATACTAGAACCATAAAACGAATAACAAAACTTTTCGACAAGGAGAATACCTAAAACTTCTTAACAAGGAGAAGACCTAAAAACTTCTCAATAAGGATAAGACAAATCAAAGACTTCTAACTAAGGAAGAAAACTAACTATAGAGTAAAAACTAAAGATAAATATATCAATCCAACGCGCCGCACAAATCCACGCAACACCGTTGATGAAGATGTACTGCAACAAGGATGGGTCAATCTCTACAAATCTGATTAGATATATTGTTTATTGAATGAAACAAACTTTTATTTGAGTGTGGTTTTGTATATTACAAGTAAGAATTCATCCACAAACAACTAAAAGAAAAAGAAATGTAATTTATTTAAAGGCTTAATTGGTTAAAATTAATATCCTAACCTTTTACAAGTTTTGTTATTATATATATCCTAACATTTCTAAATTGATGAATTTATATCATTGAGTATTTTTTAACTCCAAATTTGATGAGGTAACACTTAAATAATGACTTTAAAAAATCACTTCATCACCTATAATTACTAAATTTATTATTTAAGTTCATTACTTAAGTGTCATTTTATCAAATTTAAAGTTAAAAAGTTATTTGTGATATATATCAAACAATTTAGAAAAGTAAGAGATATAAGAGCAACTCCAATGGGTACTCTATTTTAGAGTAAAACTCTAAAATAGAGTAGAACTACTCCAATCATACTCTATTTCTCCACTATTATAGAGTTGGATGAATAGTGAAACTCCAAATTTGGAGTTCCACTATTCACTCAACTCTATAATAGAGTTCCTTTATTTTTTATTTTTCATTTTATTTTTTTTCTTTTAAAAAATTATCAATAATTATTTCTTTTTCAAAAAAATATGAATATATTTTTTTCATAATTTTTTAATAATTAAATAATTTATTAAAATTAATACAAATAAATAACAAAAAAAATAAAAGTAAGAAATAGAGTTTTGGTATAGAAATAGAGTTTGTGGTTGGAGAAGAAATAGAGTTTGATGTGACAGAACTGTAAAATAGAGGGAGAAATAGAGTATTGTGGTTGGAGATGGTCTAATAACAAATTTAAAAAAGTTTGAATATAATACAAAAGTTGTGAAAGGAACGATATTTAATTTAACTAATTTGGCCTTATTTAATTAAATTTGTGTAAAGAGAAGGAGTGTTGTAGCCCATCAACTTGCATATATGGCTATAGACAAAAATTGATGCGGTTAATGGAAGGTACTATCTCTATAGCCATCTCTTCCAATGTAGCTTTTGATCTCTGTTTATGAAATCAAATTACCTGTTGGAGAATCATCCAAAAAAAAATTACCTACAGAAAAAAAATTAAAAAAAAAAACAAAAAGAAATAAAAAAAACAAAAAGAAAGAAAGGTCCTTTAAATAAAAAAAAAATTTATATTTTGAGAAATTATAAAATAAAAAAAACTTCATCAATTGCAGAACTAGAAGAACAATAATTGGATACATAAATTAAGAACAAAATATTAGATGAGTAAATTTGTTACATAATTATTATATACCGACACAGATTTTTTTTTTGTCATTTTTTTGCTCACGAACACATCATCTGTGCAAATGGCTTGCTCGTGACACTTATTCTTCAAAAATATATGAATTTATGCTTGTATCGATATTGTCCTAACTTCAACTTTTTAAGAGTGGAGTATTATCTCAAAATGCTTTGATAGTTGACAAGAGACAAATAATTATATGCTTATTTATAAGTATATATGAAGGTCACCTAAGAGGGGGGTGAGTTGAGTTACTGAGTAATTATCGCCTTTTTAAAACTTTATGCTTAAATAACAATAATAACACATATACCAACAATAAATATCTATGCAATGCAATCAAGAAGGGGATAGAAGAGATGAAAATGAGACATGTGATTTATAGTGGTTCGATCCAACCGATCTACATCCACTACCTAACCTCCCCGGTTAGGGTTTTCAAACCTCCACTTACATTTCCAATAGATGTTACAACCTAAGCCCGCTAACCTAGTGAATGCCTAGCCTCAACTAGGTCTTTTACATGATGACTTATTGTTATAAGGTCTTATAAAACTACCTAGCCGCAACTAGGATTTTCCCCACCTAGACTCACCTAGGATTTTCCCTTACCTAACCTCAACTAGGGTTTATGCCTAACCTCAACTAGGTCTTCTCTTTCTACTTAGATCCCACCAAGTCTTACAATCAAAATCCTTTTTCAAATACAATGAAATTTTTGCATTACAAAGTAAAGCGACAATAAGCCCAATTCTTACAAGCCACCTAGAGCTAAACCACTCATATGCATTCAAGTAAGACTTTGTCAATTGAGATGCCTTGTGAATTGAGTTTTTATAGGTTAACCCTCAGTATTGAAACCAATCAAGAAGAGTATAGATTAAGTTCAACTTGGTTCCAATAAATGGTTAATTGATGCACAAGTAAAGATGCAATTTTAATCTCAAGTTGTGCAATCAAAACTACGGGTCAAATACGAGTTTAGATTAAGAACAAAACCCTTGTAAATATGTTGTTAAAACAACACAAGTATGAAACCACAAAATCAAGTATAGATTAAGGACAGGTAGGTTTCAAAAACACATGAACAAGTGGTATATGAAAATCAAGATAAAGCACAACAACTTGTTCAAATATGTCTTAAGCTCAAAGAGATCAAGTTTAAGTTCAAAACTTAAGACACAAGTATTCAAGAACACAACAAATGATTTCCAAATATTACTTCAATCAATAAGTATAGATTAAGCCCAAAAAGAGTAGGAAATCAAGAAATCTTACAACTCCAAGTGTGAAATCCTAAAATCAGTTTTAGAGTGGTTGTTGTAAGCCTTAGAACACCTCCCTTATGTTGACTTGACTGGCGAATCAATAGCTCCAAAAATCGTAAAGTGTATGTGATAAAAAATCTAGCTAAAATATGTGTAAAACTTGGATTTTTGAAAGTGTAGGAGCACAAGTTGTCGCTTTGGTGTTCTTGAGTGTTTGAGCAAGTAGTCAAACCCTTTATAACCCCATATGACCCAAGGGCCCAAAATGATCCTTAAATTCAAATTAAAGGTGTGGATCGATACTTTAAAAAAACTGTCAGGAAACTGCACAACACTTAGAAAAAATTTCCTATTAGGACACTGCACAGCGCGCTGGCCAACACTTAGAAAAAATTTCCTGTCAAGACACTGCACAATTCGCTGACCAACACTTAGAAAAATTTCTTGTTCACCGCAGGGGTTTTAAATAAATAACATTCTGGTTTTTCAAAACGACCTCCTAACACCTCTACGACTATACTAAACCTTTGAAATCACTTTATACATGTTTAGTAGAGTCTTAAAAACATGTCTAGACATCCTAGATGATTTCACAAATCCCAGAAACCAAAAATTTTGGTTTCATGAAAACATAGGAGCTTTTCTACTAATAATTTTAATGCCAATCCAAAAGCCATTTAAACGCATACCGGTGCATTCAAAACCAATTCTAACAGTTCATACACCTCAAATACATGTTGTAAAACATGTTTGCAATATTTAAAACATTTTAAAAACCACGAGATTGAAAATCACAAAAACCAAAACTTTAAGTTCTTTGAAAACTAAAATTCATGTAATGCATGATTCTAATGCATTTGGCTTGTAGGGATGGAACTTATATATCTTACAAATAATGTACACATGATTGTATTGTCTTTTCGGTCTTTGCTTCCTTATATGAGCCAATTCTTGAACTTGTCCGGCTTTGTGTTGTCACTTTTTGACTTAAACTTTTACGAACTTCAACTTTCCTTTGAGCTTGTGAGTCCTAACATAATTTGTTGTTCTGAAATACTTGACAAACTCATTAGTGTCATTTTACATTATTTATTAGCATCAAAATCTTGAGTGAAGTGTAAGTGATGAAAATACTTAGGCGAACAATATATTTAATGGACGTACGAACATTTTTAATCTTTTTCATTTAATATATTTAAACAGCCTCTACATATAAATTGTTTCTTTTGTAATAGTGACAAAAGAAAATATTTTATTTTATTATTAAGACTTTGTCGTCTCTGAAAATCCAAACTCATTTGAGATCTCACCGTTAAATAGGCATCTTCACCTAATATACGATGACCGAAGTAGTCAGTGTGACATTAATTGTCACTAGCTTTGCAATAATAGATAACCAATTACATAATCTAGTCCAACCCGTTTCACACCTGTGTTCTCTGGCACGTGTATATTATTAATAATTGCATCCACGCATCGAACTTCGAGTCTACGTACATTCTTGAAAAATGATTGGATGACTTACTTTGTGTAGTCAGGAAATAAAAAGTTGTCGGATTTCTCCAAACATACTTTTCAAACCTTTCACACGTACAAAGTTATTGGAGTCCTTTAGACACACGTTAGATAATATACAATAATATTGGATAGAGTTATAACTTCGGACTCATAGTGGTTAAATTATAAATTTTAAAATTACTAATTAAAAAAATTGTAAATATAATAATTATAGTGCTACAGAGTCACATATACTAGACTAATTAAATACCTTTAGCAAGATGAATGATGACACTGTTTGGTTCAACTTTTACTTTTTAGCTTATGCTCTGATGATGCAGATAAGTGTTTGTAAAAAGCAAACAACACGTATGGAGATGCTTTTGAGAATCACAATATACTGTTATGGTAGTTTTAAATAGTTTTGATTATCATGTCAGCATTACGTCAACCATTTACAAAAAATATAAAATGTAACTAAATAGTACAAAAGTTGTTTATTGAATGCTACATCAATGATAAGCGAGAGTACAAACTGAACCAAACAATATAGATGTATTAAAAATAGAGCTCGACTAAGTGTACCCCACTGTTTACTAAGTGCACTCAATTATGCGTGGCACCTCAAATTCAAATTTCAATTTATAAGTGCATCCCACATTTTTAACAAAATACTCTTTCATCCGAACTGAAGCACCCAACTCCAAAACCTTAGTCTAGACAACTATTTTAGGTTTGGCGACATATGACCGAGACTTATCATCTAAGCTTGGTGTTGTCCAACTGAACCTCTTTGGTGAGATTTTGTTGAAAACTGTCAACCTAAAGGATCGGTAGATTCCGATCGACTCTTTAATTAAAGGTTCAACAGGCTGTGATCGACTCTCTAAGTAATTGGTGGGCTATGATCGACTTTCCAACAAGAGATTTGAACCTGCGATGGCAAACCACTCGATGATGCCTACAAATTACAAGAAGAATATGGAGTGATGATGACAGGATGCACAAAACGAGAGGAAAGTGTAATGGGGTGCATTAATCACAGTGAGGGGCATAAGGGTTATTTTGTGGTAGGGTTGACCTTTTTTTATGTTTGACTATTTTGAGGTGCACTTAGTAAGCAGTGGAGTACACTTAGCCGAGCTTTAAAAATAAGATTGAAGGAATTAATCGTGGTTTCAGACACTACACACTAATATATATATATATATATATATATATATAAATTAATAGTTTAGGAGACATTTGTTATATAATTGTGCCGCATAAATTTCTTTTTTGTTTTTTTTGTGTTTTGCCGCATAAATTTTAAGAAAATAATACATGTACCAAAAAAATGTTAAGAACACATTTTTCTAAAATATGTTCTCATCTTTGAGATAAGAATTCACGGGCAGGCAACTTGTGTTCATAGGTCGACTCTCGGACAGTTGTATAAGAAATTATAATTCGTTGCTTTTTTTTTTTGGCATAAGGTAAACTGTAATTCATAAAAATATAAATTACAAAATGCCCCAACGTCATTGGTACTGGATGTGATATGCTTGGTCACTAATATATCAATTACTAACAAGTTATAGATCGAATTGGCTGCTCTATCCAAAAAGAGCTCTCCAATGGGATCATAAATTATGAATGTTTAGCTGATGTGACAAAAAATTAAAGTATATCCACATTATGCCTTAAGGACCATTTTGGAGATTGAATGTCAGTTTAGTGAAAATATATGTCACAAAGGATAGCTATTCTCCCCACATATATGAGGTAGCACCAATCTATGATCTCAATCCACATGTACCATAGAAGATTCTCGAGCATCTCCAATGCAACCATGAATTGGGTGAAAATAGATCCACCTAAGACGCAATGAACATTCGATAAAAAAAGAGTTTTTTCAATACAACTATGAATTGTGAAAGTCTAGCTAATGTGGCAGAAATTAAAGAAGGCGATGTCTACCCCAAATATTCGTCTACTTCTAAACATTGTGGTAGATATTCTCTCCATTGCCACATTATCGTTTTTTGTTGTAAAAATTTAAAAAACAAAACAAATATCCCATTTCACATAAAAATAAAATAAGAAGTTACAAAAGCCTCAATCCACATTGTGTCATGGAGACATTTTTTGAAGTTAAATATCTATCTATTAAAAATAAGTGCCACAAAAGATAGTAGTGCTAAAGTAGGACCAGTCCATTAAAGCATCTTGTTGAGATGGTAAAGACATTATTTGGCAAAAAGTAAAGTTTCCGAACGTCGTAGTTCAATTCCTAAAGTCAAAAAAATAAAAGTAGGGATCGGCCAGTAAAAAGTTTGGACAACCCCAATTATCAAAACAAATTACAAAATATAAATTACAATAAGCTAAAAAAAACATTGTTCTTTTGAGGAAAATCACGTAAACGATCTGACTATTTTCTGAGTAATGCTATAGTAACTCACTACAGACACTCCTATGAGCACACACTTGATTTTTTTTTTTTTTTTTTTTTTAATTTTGTAGTCGTTGTGAGTATCCGTAATGGGAACCTTAGCATTATCCGCAAGCACAAAATTAAAAAAAAAATTTAAAAAAATTAAAAAACATTGCGCGTGCTCTTAATGAATGTCAATAGTAAGTCACAGTAGCATTTCTCTGTATTTTATACCAAAAAAAGAAAAACATTTAACGGCACTGTTACAATTTGCGAGTCCTTTAGTCGCCCCGTAACCCACATTCAACGAAGCCAACACGTTACACGCAACCTAGGAAATGTCGCCAATAATAAGAAACCGAAGCCACAACTAACGGAGCACTGACGGCGTCAACAGTTCCACTGGTCATCGACAAGTAACAACCCAAAGTGAGCCAAATGTCGAAACCCAGTGCCCAACTTTACTAGTATTTTCCGTTCGGTCACGTGTTCGACCAAGCCTAGACGATTCACACGCCGCGTCTTCGGCTAAAACTCTCTTAGCCTAACTCCCACTTAAGAACTTAATTTTCTCATTAATTACAATGCTACCTCAATTAGTGTTTCTCGTACTCTCACCAACAATAAAATAAGAGTTATATAGGTACACAATTCTCTTTATTTCACTTTTTCTTCTTTTTCTTCTTTTTCTTTATCTCTACAGTCTCTCTGCAACTTTGTATATGGTTCCGGTGACATTGACTCTGAGCTCCGGCAGAGACCCGTTTGGTGTTCGGGTGAAAAACGATTAATTTCTTCGAGTTTTACCTATCAAAATCTCTACAATTTGCAGGTAAGGCTGCGTATCCAAACGAGATCGTAGCGTTTTTAATGAGATTGTGTTTGCTCTTCACTGTAAAATCAAGACTTGTTTTTTATGGCATTCTTGGGAAATTAAAGGCCATTAACTCAATTTTCTTCTGGATTGCTGGAGTTTTATGGGCTTTTTTTTTTGGGGGGTACACTTTTATGTTAATTTTTTTTTTTCCGTGTTTTGCCGGCAAGTTGGAAATAGTTGGTGAAGATCTGGAGTTTTAAGGCAGGGGTGGGAGATATACCCACCATTATGCACCCTTATTTCCTGCCTAGAATTAAAATCAATAGCTGTTTTTTGGTTGTTACATACTTACTATGTTATGGAGACCTTGTTATGTTAATTTAATAATTTCTATGATATCTCTTGAGATTGGGACTTTATAGGTCTTGAATGGCTTTTAACAGCTCAGATTTGTACAATGGGGTTTGAACTGGAGGAGATTTGAGAAGATATCATAGCCTACAAGCAAATTTTGAGAGATTAGTCTTTAGTAAAGTGAATTGAGCCTGCGTCTCTAAGAATAATCAGTGAATTAGAGAAATTGGAGCCTTACGGGTTGCCGCCGAGGAGTGCGATGGACTTCGGCGGAAGTTTTCTGGTTAACAATGAAGGGATCGGAAGTAGTGGTGGTTGGATCCCGGCTACTCCTGCAAAACCAATTCCAGCAAGGGTTCAGTCAAATTCAGGGCAAAATGGGGGAAGCTTGTATGATCAGATCAGTTTTCCAGATGAGATTTTCATGCAGAACGGTGATAACGGCGCAGCTGCATGTCTGGACGCAATTTCTACGGTGGCTGAGGAAAGTGGAGTAAACAATTGGGAAGCGCCTCTGGTTAAGAATGCCACAATAGGGTTGAACAACATACCGTTCTCGGAACTGTTGGCTCTTGCTGATGCGGGGTGTGCAGCTCCGCCAAGTGAGATGGGGATAGCATACAGAAATGTAGCAACTAGTCCATTCTTTTCTTCTTCAGCAGACAGGAACCCGCAACAGCCTCATTTACCCTGCACTATGCTGATGAATCAAAATAATGCTACAAGTTCAATGCCGGCAAATACTAGCAACTTCGCGCCCCAAATATCTCGTAAGTTGTATTTCAGTTTATGCTTTGCATTCCTTTTTTTGAATGCCAGTTAGTAGGTGGTTTACAAATCTCTGTGTATGTTTTTCTTTATAGAATAAGAAGTATTTAGAGTTTTAAGTAAACATATTTATGATTCTGCAGATGGATTTCTTCGGCAATACCAGCGGACATATGTCTGCAGTTCTAAAGAAACAATAGCTGACAAAGAGCTGAATGCTGCATTCCCGTTCGCACCAGTAACACCAGATCATCATAAACAAATGCAGGAAAACCAGCATCCTGGATCAGCAAATTTAGAAGAATCAGCCACTCAACCAGATCCACCAAAAGAGGACAACCAAATTGAATTGGCACAAGATGGGATTGATCTAAACAAAACACCACAACAGAAAGCAAGAAGAAGAAAGCATAGGCCAAGAGTTGTCAAGGAGGGTACAGCCAAGAAGGCGCCAAAGCCAACAGTTGAGCAAGCAGGCGCAGCAACTGAAACGCCAAGAAAAAAGAGGAAGTATGTAAGGAAAAATAGCATTCAAACATCGCAAACTCCACCACCAGATGAAGTGGGGGAGATCAGAGACAAAATGCCGCGTGCTATCACTAGATCTTGCAAACGAGCTTTGATTTTCAACTGCGAAGAGCAAGCGGTCGATGGAAGCCATGGCACAGCATTAAGTTGTGACAATAGCTGCCCTCAGACTAGACTCAACTGCGAGCAGGCTTTTGGTTGCAATTCAGAATCTAAAGCCCAAGAACTTAAGAATAACATCAGTGGCACTGCTGACAACAATCCTACAGTGCACACCGTGAAAGGAATGGAATTGGTGGTGGAAAAGTCACCTGCTGGCATAGCATTTGATCTTAACAGATCCTTAACACAGGATGAGTGCATCTCCTTGCCTGAAGCCCCAATACCTGCTAGGAGAGACCATCAGTTGGAAAATCATGCAGCGCAGCACTCTCAGAATTCTTATCCTACAATGTCATCAGTTAATTTCAATATCTTTCAGAGACTTGAATGTCAAAGGACCTACCCTGGCCTGCATTTTCCAGAGATTTACAAGAAAAGAAGAACCGAGAAGGCTCAAAATACAATTAGAGTACCGCCTTCAATGGCACCCATGGCAAACATGGGACACGAAGCTACACTATACAGAGTAAACGGTAAGCCTTACGACTCTTACATGGCATGCAGCTACAGCGCAGGGTCTGCCCTCAAGAATGGAAGCAGTAAGAGCACAGAAAACCTCAACAATCAGATTAGTAGCTCCATGCTTTATATGCAATCTCAGTCCATGGGCATGATGTGCGGCATGCAAGGCATTCCCAAACTTCCTCCACATAATCAGTTGCAAACAGACACAAACATCAATAGGTCACAGACTTCTGAGTTTATGCATTCCCTGGCGCAGACAGAGAGGAATACAAAGAAGCGTTCAAAAGGATCCACTAGGGTCCGTGACTTGAACTCCCTAGCTGCACTTTTCAGTGGCAGTACAATGCCATCAGCTAGAGATGATAGGCAAAGAACGAAACTTATATACAGAATTCAGAAAGGAGTAGAGTCCATTCCTTTAGATAAACAGGCAAACATGGCAGAACAGAAGAATAAGGAACTTGCTACTGTTAGATCAGTTTCCTATTCTGATGTAAAGAATATGAGTATGCATGATCATTCGGCTTCTCCACACCGCAATTGCCAAGCTTTAGCTACATACACAGGTATTTCCTCAGGGTTAAGACCATTACAAATCATTTCATTATTTATTTCAAACAAGAATTTAACTTGCAACAATTTAAGTAATAGCTGCTGAGCTACTTTTTGTGGCATCAATACAGGCTCAGTTGAAGCAGCACAACACTTCAACTCTCATGTTAATCATCTCATTCGTCAATTGGATTGTGTGAATATGAACGAAGCAAGAAATAAAATGCCAACAGAAGAGCATAATGTGCTGGTTCCGTATGTTCATGGCCAAATAGTTCCCTATGAAGGCCTATTTGATCCTGCCAAGAAACGGCGACCACGTCCCAAGGTGGACCTTGATCCAGAGACAGACAGGGTGTGGAAGCTTCTCATGTACAAAGGAGGAATTGATGACAATGAAGATGCAGACAAAGAAAAGCAGTGGGAAGAAGAAAGACAAATCTTCCGTGGACGAGTGGATTCATTCATTGCTCGCATGCATCTTATCCAAGGTGGCAAGAAAAAACCTATATATTATGATATTGCAGGCTTTGCGATCATTGAAAATCTATTACATTTGCTTGTACAAAGAAACATAAACAACCAATGGACTCCAAAAAAAAAAGGGGGCATAGTATACATGACATCTTATTTGTATGCATCTGCAGTAACTGATGATATACTCCTTGCAGGTGATCGACGCTTTTCACGGTGGAATGGATCTGTTCTGGACTCAGTTGTTGGAGTCTTCCTTACGCAAAATGTGTCTGATCATCTCTCAAGGTATGTTTTAAGCCTTATTGGACTTTGATGCTGAATTTAGGATAAAAATAAGACAACCAACTCAGCCCTTTTTTGCCACAGTTCTGCCTTCATGGCCCTTGCTGCTCGATTCCCCCTCATGTCAACAAGAAACAACTTGAGATCCAATGACAATATGGGAAGTGTGCTAGTTGAAGAACCAGAGGTGGTCAACATTGAACCAGATGATATTGGATGCCAGGGCAAGATATCAAGGGGGCCAATCTCAGACCAAGACTCAACGACGTTTTCTGGGGCAGAATGTGCTGATGAAAAGAACAGAGTCCATGAAAGAAATCTTTCAGGCAACACGGAATGGGGAAGCTGGGAAGGTATCTCCCAAATAAGTCGTGTATCACCTGAGAACGGCACTGATAACTTCAAGGTGTGGAAAGGATATCATACATCAAATGCGGCTGATATGAAAACACAGGAAGATTTAGTTTCATGGCAAACCTCTTGCATCTGGCCCCAAATTCAAACATCAAAAGTCCCTAACAGGGAAATTCAGGAAGATTTAGTTTCATCTCAGACCTCTTGTGTCTTGTCTCAAAATAGTGAAACATCTGACGGAACCATGAATATGGCACTAGGAACTTCAAGTGTCATAGACTGTGATGACAAGAGAACAATGGATGATGCAGGTTCATCCCAAAAATCAGTCTGCTTATCTCTACCAGTTACCGATGAAAATGTCAAATCATGTTCAGACTCCAATTCAGAAGGAGAATATCCAACTACAAGGAACAATTTCAGTGGTTATTTTAAGGGGCTTCTACAAATGGTATGTACAAACTCGCTGCCAGAAGAATTCTCAAGTCAAGGAAGTGATAACCTGATGTTAGATTTGAACTCTCTATGTGATCATAGCCAATCAGAAGCAACAGAATCCAACAGAAATACAAACATGAATCAGACAGATGTAGTCAAAGATTCTTTTTCAATTCCACTCTCCCATTCACAATTTCCCACACCAGTCATCCTACCTAGTAGTTACCATTTCAACTCAGCGCATGACTCTGGAGAACTGAAATTGAATTATCATCAGGTTATGGGAGCTGGAAACAATAGTGTTTCGACTTTGCCAACTAACAGTACAAGGGGGGATCACGACCACAGTATTGGGGTGATAAAAGAAACCAGAAATGAGATTACAATGCAACAAAAGGTGCCATCAAGTTTTGCGGCAGCACATGCAGCTCATCAAGACTTACCATCAACTGAACAACTTGTGCCGCCATTGATTAGCGGACAACAAGGTTTCCTTGAAAGGAACTCAATATCATGTACCAATCTTCAAGGGCAAAGCAATAAGACTCTCTCGTTTGAAGAAGCTCCAGCCAAAGAATCCAGTAACTTTGGTGCTTCTCTAACTAGTCATATAATGCATCAACAAAATTTAAATGAGTCAAATTCTTCAAGAGAGTCCGTAGGTGATGTGGAAACATGTTCGGAATATAAGCAAAGGCAACAAGAGAATAAGATAGCTGTATCAAGCATCAAAGGACAAGCCTACGATTCGCATGGACTATCTAATGGTACAACAACCAACACTTTGAAAACAAGAGCAAGGATCGAGAAGGAGAAGAAGGCAGCCTTTGACTGGGATAGTTTGAGAAGGGAAGTACTTCTTAATGGCACAAAAAGAGAAAGGACCATGGATACAATGGATTCCTTGGATTGGGAAGCAGTAAGATGTGCAGATGTTAACGAGATTGCAAAAGCTATCAAAGAACGAGGGATGAACAATATGCTTGCTGGAAGAATAAAGGTACTCGGTTAAAATAACTCATCAACTTATCACTAATCAAAATCAAGACAGCTCTTCTTTAGTTCTTTATATTGTCAAACTTTAGCTATCATTACAATATCAGTTATAACAGTTTATTATGTGCACATTGTCTACAGGATTTTCTTAACCGAATTGTCAGAGATCATGGCAGCATTGATCTTGAATGGTTAAGGGATGTTGCCCCAGACAAAACGAAGTAAGTTACAAAAATATTTTCCTGTTGAAAATAATTGCGAACTCACATTTGGTTTAATGCCCTTTTTGGCTAATGCATAATCGTTTTGCAGGTCACAGCCCACAAGAATTTAAAGTCTTTATTTTATTTTGTTTTTTTTTTTTCCTTTGCCTTTCTAAATATCTTTACTACTTCCAGGGAATACCTCTTGAGTGTACGGGGGTTAGGACTGAAAAGCGTGGAATGTGTGCGGCTTTTAACACTTCACCATCTTGCTTTCCCAGTAAGACCAACTTGGACAAATTGGAATTCTTATTTGTTCTAGAACATGGAAGAAAAAACTTATCTTTGTTTGATGTGCAAGGTTGACACCAATGTTGGACGCATAGCAGTTAGACTGGGATGGGTACCCCTCCAGCCATTGCCCGAGTCCCTTCAATTGCACCTGTTGGAAATGTAAGCACAGTGTCAAAGTAAAAGATGCGCAGAAGGTTTTCCTTGTATAGCACACTCTAACCTCATCTGCTTTTATAGGTACCCAATCTTGGAGTCTATCCAAAAATATCTTTGGCCGCGGTTGTGCACACTTGACCAAAGAACATTGTAACTTCTTACATCATTAAAGCTATTCAAGGCTCATGCAAGACTGTTTAGTCATAATTTTATAAATACATAAGATTGTTTGTTTTCTTATTGATTTGCCACTTTCTGTAACAGGTATGAGCTGCATTACCAGATGATTACATTTGGAAAGGTATTCTATTGCATGGTAAAGCCTAATAGGTGTTAGGAAATTATTAATGACAGGAAATTCATTATTTATTTGTCATTCAGGTTTTCTGTACAAAAAACAAACCAAACTGCAATGCTTGTCCAATGAGAGCAGAATGCAAACACTTTGCAAGTGCATTTGCAAGGTAAACTTCTTTATTATGCATTAAGAATTTCAGTTACAAGATGGCGCCACAACAAAATTAAGGAATCATTGTTAGCCAAGGTCACTACAACCATACATCAATCATTCAAAAATATTTTTCCACGTGAAACAATTATTGGTTTAGAGTATATATCAGTTGCTATAACTATCTTGTTGGTTTGTGAGCTTGGTTTTACAATAGAAATCTAAGCTAGTTGGATCAAACCATTTGGGCAGATTTCAGAATATGGTCAACTTTTAAATATTTTTCTTTTTTATTTTAGAACAAAATTATTCTACAAATTACTGTTGTTAAGATGACTAATGAACTTATCTTGAATACAGTGCAAGGCTTGCACTCCCTGCACCAGAGCAAAAGGGTATTGTAAGTTCAAATGTTCCTATTACAACCAGTCACAACACCTTTGCGAGTTTCAACCCAATGCATCAACCACTGCCACTTCCTATCCCTGAAGTTTGCATCCCCTTTGAATCAGTGCCCAGAACTAATAATGTTGAACCTATCATAGAAGTGCCGGCATCACCAGAATCTCACGATCAATACACAACAGAAAGTGATTTTGAGGACACTTTCTATGAGGAGGATCCTGATGAAATTCCCACAATCAAACTTAACATTGAAGATTTCGCACTGAACTTGCAAAATTACATGCAAGCAAACATGGAACTTCAAGAAGGTGATATGTCAAAGGCATTGGTTGCTTTAACCCCAGAAGCCGCCTCTATTCCCACACCAAAGCTCAAAAATGTGATACGACTTCGAACAGAACATCAAGTGTAAGTCACTTTTTCGCAGTCATATCTCTCACACCAAGTACTAGAATGTAATAAAGTATAAATCTTACACCATGCTAACAGCTTTTTCTTCCCGACTGCAGCTATGAACTACCAGATTCACACCCTCTTTTGAAAGGGGTTAGTTATTTCTCACAATGGGTTTATTGATATTGTTTTATGCCGTTCCCAATGGAAGCAAGTAACCTTTTTTTCCCCTTAACCCATAGGTGGAAGCACGAGTTCATAATGATGTGAGTTATTATCTTCTAGCCATATGGACACCTGGTAAGTTTTCGACATGGTAGTAATTCATAACAATAATAACAATTCAATCACAATGTTGACAATATAGACGACTCAATACTGCTATTAACTGTCTATGCATTCTTACTATTACCCCTCTGCTAATTAGCAGGTCCAATTATCAATTTCAGGGGAAACAGCAGAATCCATTCAACCTCCTGATAGATGCTGTAGTTCTCAAACATCCAACCAATTATGCAATGAGGCAACCTGCTTTTCATGCAATAGCATTCGAGAAGCTAAATCCCAAATAGTCAGAGGAACACTGCTGGTAAGTTTGTATCCAACTCTAAACAATGAAATATCTTGTACCCAAAAAAAGAAAAGAAAAAAAAAACAATGAATGTCAAAATAAACTAAATTTTGAATTATGCTAAAACAAGGTTCTATGCTCATTAACAGATACCATGCAAGACGGCAATGAGAGGAAGTTTTCCGCTGAATGGCACATATTTTCAAGTCAATGAGGTTAAACCTCCTTTCTTTTGTCCTCTAATTTTGCTTATAATTCTTACGAACAATGAAGTTCATAAATATACCATAAAAACTTCTTATTCTTTTTCATGTGGATGTATAGGTGTTTGCTGATCATGAGTCCAGTCTTAGCCCGATTTGTGTCCCAAGGGACTTGATATGGAATCTGCCAAGAAGAACGGTTTATTTCGGAACCTCTATCCCAACAATATTTAAAGGTGAGAATTGTCATTTGACGATCATTGGTCCTACTTTTTTTTTAGGATAGTTGTCTTCTTTGTTTGATGCAAAATCAGAGTTTTACTATTGATGAGCCTATCATTTGAAATGTTGAATTTATGAACCTGTTTTTCAGGGCAAACGACAGCAGAAATTCAGAACTGCTTCTGGAGAGGTATGAACAGAACCATAATTAAATTAGTTTCATCTTTGCTAAACAAACAAAGCATTCAAGAATATTCATGAAAAATAGTCAATTTGCCTACTCTGAATTAAATATCTAGCAAGCATTCTCGTTTCTGCGTACACCAATTTGAAACTAAATTGTTCCAGAAAACAAAAAGGTTATGGTTGCTTAAATTGGAAAAATAACCCAACATAATATAATCCTTTAGCTTACCTAATGAATTGAGTGCCACACTCAAACGGTGAATATGATCAACGTGCATAAATCACTAGTGTCTAAGCTCTACTGTCTATATTTTTTCCAAGTGTTGCAAGAGCATGTTGTTTTGCAGGATTTGTTTGTGTGAGAGGATTCGACCAGAAAACTCGTGCTCCTCGTCCTCTGATGGCGAGGTTCCATTACCCAGCGAGCAGGTTGCTCAAGGCAAAGGCAAAAGCAAATGAGGAGTGAGCAAAGCATGGAAAATAAGTCAGCTAGAACTCCACCCTAACCAGGACACTTTGATTCAAGGATGGAAAACTGACCTTGTTATTTGTACATGCAACCTCTGACCTGGGAGGCATTGGATCCTAGAAGCAGCAATGGCCAAGAATATTGTAGGAAGAAGAGGGTTAGGAAATCAGCAAAACCCCAAAAAAAAGGGGGTTTTAGCAGTAGTGTACATGTGATCAGAGAAGTGATTATTTCTCTTACATGCCATAAAAAAAAATTGATTATTTTTATCATGATACTGAGCCATTTTTCTGCTATAAAAAAAGTTCAGGTCAGTTTTAGGGTTTTGAAAGTAGCTCTTTTCCATTGTATAACAATGTTGACTACTGTAAAAGCAGTTAGCATTTTCATTGTGCCGCACTTCCAGCATTTCCGATGATCAGATGGATCGGTGATTCTACAAGTTCAGCATATACATGGCTAATCTAATCTGAGTAATTGAGTATAATCTCAAACTGGTACTGAAGACACAAAATATGAACCACTTCTTCAGAAGCTCCATCTCCTCTAATGTTGAAGACGAGCTAATAAAGGTGAAATAGATGCCTCAGAATGGCGATACCGGTTCTACCTAAATTTGTTGAACTGACTAAACTACATAACAACAGAGCTAAACCATGTCAACAAGAGAATCAACCATCTAACCATCATCAACGGAATCAGTTCCAAAGCAATTTGACACAATCGATAGTGGCTTCAGATACAGATCTAATACAGATCTGGTAAGCGAATTGAAGAAAATCGCAATAACAAAACACAGGTTTCTAAGATCTAGAAGACGCTCACACAGAAACAACGATTCGACTTCTAAACTTCCATGACAAGAATCATGAACATGCGCATAAGCAAGCAGAGATTCAGAACATTAGATGGAAAGAAGAATGCGAAGAAGAGTCGAAGAAGAAGCTTACCTGGTTCGCGGTGCGGTTGAATCCAAAAGCAGCAGATCTGGACTGGAGACGCTCTAGTTCGTTCGTTGGGGCTTGATTTTTAGGATCGTTTTGAGCGCGCATTTTGGCGCTTCGCTTTCCCTCCTTTTATTTTCCTTTTTTTATTCAAAAATGCCTTCCCTCCTCTTTTTTTGGGTCTATTTTGCCGCTTCGCATACCCTCCTTTTATTTCTTTTTTTGGAAAATTTTAGTATGACAACACTATGTCACACTAGAATGTCAAGTGAGATGGTAAAAAATCACTTGTAAAAAAAGCTCTCAAATATCACAAAACATAATGTAATACGATGAGATAGAATGCAATAAAAACAAAGACAGGGAATGAGACATGTGTATTTTTTTTTTATTTTGAATTAAAGGGCTCTCAAATATTGCATTTTTACTTCAATCTATGGTCCCATTAGAAATACTCTTATGAGCTAACTGTTAGCCCCCCAATAGATTGACCCAAGTAGGCTGGGCTAGGCAGTGAGTAACCTAGCAATGATCGAGTCTCGGTGGACTCGGTTGGTTCCATGGAAGTCAAATGGTGCACCCTGGAGGGTTCACAGCATGGCGTGCGGAGGCTCGCGAATGCGGATGGGAAAATTAGATGCGGCAGCATGGACAAGGTCGCGCCCTGGCGCGAGCCTGGGCACGGAGTCTAGGCGCGGACCAGAAGGGCGTTTCGGCATGAACCTTGGCGAAATCTAGGCGCGGACCATAAGGACGTTTCGGCACGAACCTTGGCGAAGTCTAGGCGCAGACCATAAGGGTGTTTCGGCAAGAACCTTAGGCACGAGCGTAGTAGAGTCTAGGCATGAGCCTTAGTGCAAACAAGGTCAAGCCTTGACGGGATCCTTAGGCACGAACGGGTGGCGCTTCGGTACGGACCTTGGCTCGAGCAAAGTTATGCCTTAATTTGGCTAAAGTTGACAAACCTTGACTTAGGCGTTGACGCTGATCAAAATACGCTTGGTCTCATTTTGGAATGTTTTCTATTGGAGTTGGGAAAACGGCTTAACATCTACTATAAGGGGAGGTGGGCTTTCTCCTAGGGGTGGCATGGGCAAGAGTAGCAAGAAGGACCCTCGAGCATGCCTTGGGCACCATGCCAAAACAAAGACCCACGGACCCATGGTCCGGCCACCCCGAGCCGGTGGGACTCGACCGAGCCCCGGCTTAGCACCCAACGTGCCTGGGCACGGCCAGGCACCGCAAGAAACAGTCCCTGTCCCTTAGAGAAACATGAACTACGTTCCTTGAAACGTAGGTAGACCAAGTCGGGGTAGTTCCTAGCAGTTGGGGAACTACCCTGGTCATGACCACACCATGACCAAGCCACGTCCAGGCTTATCCCGAATACATGGAGCATGTGCTAATTGACCCAGTAGTAGAGGCGATTATGGAACCAGATGGCGGTAAAGGAACAAGGCAGTTAGGCAACCTTGACCACTAAGGGAGTGGTGGTTTACTAGGTCTCTGGATTGATGTAATCAGGACAGGTGTCCTAGTTGGTTATGTAACTACTTATTGGTTGGGCTATAAAGCCAAGGGCTCTAGGCTTGGGGAAGCATAGAGTTCCAATGTTGTATTCCCATTGAGAGCTAGTTAAAACGTTTCCTTTGTGCCATTGCTAGTTGTTCATTTGAGTTGAGTATTGGTAGTGCTGAACTAAGGTGGCCCTTAGGCACCACAGGTTGGGTTGAGCGAGAAAATTTTCCTTAGGGTAAAACCCCCAATCAACGACCCCGTGACAATTGGTATCAGAGCTCGGTTTAAAGACGATGGCGACCAGAGCAGCCAGTGATCTAAGTGATAGGGTAGCTCACTTGGAGCAAATGATGGCGACAATGACTGTCCCAGCACAGTTGGCGGAATCCTCAATGTCAGCACAACGCATTGAAAGATTGGAGATGTTGGTGGCTTCCTTGGTGACTAGAGGAGATTCACAAAAGGCCATGATAGCGTCGTGGGAATCTAAATTTGAGGAGCTGGTAGCAGATGTACGGTCTGTGGGTGAGCTCACCACCGAGACGGGTGAAACGATAGCTATGGAGGTGAGCTTACTCAAGCGAGCCGTGGGTGGAACCTCGGTGGTTGCAGCTGCGGCGAAGCCCCGAACAAAGGTGCCGGAACCAAAGAAATTCTCTGGCAAGCGGAGTGCAAAGGAGCTGGAGAATTTCCTTTGGGACATGGAACAATATTTTGCCACTGCTCGAATAGAGGAGAGCCAAAAGGTCATCTTGACCTCCATGTACTTGGAAGGTGACGTTAAACTCTGGTGGAAGACCAGAGTAGATGATGATGCGGCTGCGGGCAGACCCAAGATCATAGATTGGGAGGTGTTGAAGAGGGAATTGAAGGATCAATTCCTTCCTTCGAATGCTGCTTGGCAAGCACAAGAGGCCTTGCGCAAGCTGAAACAGACGGGATCGGTGCGAGACTACGTCAAGGAGTTTTCCTCTCTCCTGCTGGACATCAAAAACATGTCGGAGGAGGATAAACTCTTTAACTTCACCACGGGATTGCAGTCATGGGCTCAATCCGAGCTAAGGAGGCAAGGGGTGAAAGACTTGCCTGGGGCGATTGCTGCGGCGGACAGTCTTGTGGATTTCAAGACTAGCTCTTCTATGAGCGAGGGGAAAAGCAAGGAAAAGAAGCCGTTCAAAGATCACCACAAGAAGGGCGAGAATAAGCCCTTCCCTCCTAAACAAGCAAGCTCGAAGCCGACCCCGAAAGTTGATACGAAGCCCTCGTCGAGTTCCTCACACAAGGGCTGTTTTATTTGCAACGGTCCTCACAGGGCACGAGACTGCCCAAAGAAGGAAAAACTCTCGGCCTTAGTCACAGAGGATGATGGCCAACCCTGGATGAATCCATTACAATTGTTGAATTCCATTCAACAAATCCAAGGCGAGCCTTTCGGAGGGACTGATGTACGTGAATGCGGAGGTAAATAAAAAATGAGTCCTGGCGATGGTAGACTCGGGAGCAACTCATTCATTCGTGGCGGACCACATGGTGGGGAAATTAGGACTAGATCTTGTTGAGAATTCCAGTCGAATGAAAGCGGTGAACTCTGAGGCGAAACAAACTCAAGGTATGGCATGTAATGTAGATCTCAAGGTTGGATCTTGGGAGGGGAAGATCAACCTGATGGCAGTTCCCTTGGATGATTTTGATGTCATCCTAGGGAATGACTTTCTACTGTTGGGAAGCATTGCCTTAATGCCATTCCTAAAGGGATTTTTGTGATGAACAAGTCCCATCCTTGTTTTGTTCCTGCGACTAACGTGATGCCAGGAAAGGAGAACACTAAGATGTCCCATCTTTCAACTATTCAAGTGAAAGATGGATTGAGGAGGGGTGAGCCAACGTCCCTAGCAGCTTTGGTGGAAATCAAGGCAGGCGTGACAGCAAGAGTCCCTGATGCAGTTGCTGGAGTACTGGAGGACTTCAGAGATGTATTGCCAGCAGAGTTGCCAAAGCAATTACCCTAATTACCCCCACAAAGGGTAATTGATCACGAGATTGAGCTAATCCTTAGCTCAAAGCCCCCAGCACAAGCCCCTTACAAAATGGCTCCAAAGGAGTTAGAGGAACTGAGGAAGCAATTGCAGGAGTTATCGGATGCTGGATTTATTCAGCCATCCAAGGCAACCTACGGAGCACTAGTCCTGTTCCAACGCAAGCATGATGGTTCCTTACGGATGTGTGTGGACTACAGGGCGTTGAACAAGCTGACGGTGAAGAACAAGTATCCAATTCTGCTGGTGGCATACTTGTTCGATCGGCTATCCTGTGCAACTTACTTTACAAAATTGGACATGAGGTCAGGATACTATCAAGTCCGAATAGCTGCTGGTGATGTTCCTAAACGACCATGGTGACTAGGTATGGTTCATTTGAATACTTAGTCATGCCATTTGGCTTAACAAATGCCCCTGCTACATTTTGTAATTTGATGAATGATGTATTGAAAGAATTCATCGATAGGTTTGTTGTTGTATATCTTGACGATATTGTATATATAGTCAAAACCTCCAAGACCATATGGGTCACTTACGGATGGTTTTGACTACTTTGAGGGCTAATTATTTATATGTGAAAAAGGAGAAGTGTGAGTTTATTGTGCAAACGATCACTTTCCTTGGTCATATTGTAGGCCAGGGAAAGTTACAGATGGACTCGGAGAAGGTGCGGGCAATCATAGAGTGGCCAAACCCCACGAAGGTCCAGGAGTTGCGGTCATTCCTGGGTTTGACGAATTACTATCGGCGGTTCGTGGAGGGCTACTTGCGGAGGGTAGCACCACTGACAGACTTGTTAAAGAAGGATCGGGCTTGGGCATGGATGGAGCGATGCGACCAAGCCATGGCATAATTGAGCCAGGTAATTGCCTCTGAACCAGTATTGGGATTACTCAATTTTGACCTACCTTTCAAAGTACACACGGATGTATTAGACCGGGCATTGGGGGCGGTACTTGTCCAGGAGGGACACCCCATTGCCTTCGAAAGTAGGAAGCTGAAGGAAGCGGAGCAAAGGTACCCAGCTCATGAGAAAGAAATGTTGGTTGTAATCCATGCGCTACATCTTTGGAGGCATTACTTATTTGGAATAAATTTTGTGGTGCAGACGGATAATGCTGCGATGACATATTTCATGAGCGAGAAAAAGCTTAACCAGAATTAGGCTAGGTGGTTGGATTTCCTGGCAGAGTTTGACGTACAGATTGAACACAAGCTTGAAAGGCTTAATTCAGTCCCCGATGCTCTCAGTCGTAAGGTGGTGGCCGAGATGGTGTCAGCAGTGGTGAGGTTGGAAGGCGAATTCCTACCTCGCATCAAAGAGGAGACAATCAAGGACCCTACTTGTACGAAGTTGTTGAAGCCAGTAGCGGAGAGAGTCACTCGGAGATTTTGGTGTGATGATGGGGTCCTCTATGCCAAAGGAGGACGCCCATATGTTCCTAGTACGGGTGGATTAAGGCGACTACTCTTGAAAGAAACACACGATGCTCGGTGGGCTGGGCATCCGGGCATGGAGTGCACCTATGCTCTCTTATCACGTTCCTACTTTTGGCCGAAGATGGAGGAGGACGTGGATTAGTACGTGCGGACTTGTCTTGTATGCCAAAAAGACAAGACAGAGAGAAGGAAGACGCCAGGGTTGTTGGCTCCCCATACCAGAGAGGCCCTTTCAGAGCATCTCTATGGATTTTATCACTGGTCTCCCTAAGGTGCAGGAGATGACCAGCATACTGGTGGTAGCAGATCGATTCTCGAAGTATGCTACATTCATAACTGCTCCGCAGAATTGTGATGTAGACCTGACGGCGGAGTTGTTCTTAAGACATGTAGCAAAGTACTGGGGTATCCCAGAGGACATCATCAGTGATCGTGACGCTCGATTCACTGAACGGTTTTGGGTGGCATTATTCAATCTGATGGGATCCGAGTTGAAGTTCTCCACAACAAACCATCCTCAAACAGATGGGCAGACAGATAGAGTCAATGCTTTACTGAAGGATTATCTCAGGCATTATTTGAATTAAAGTCAGACGAATTGGGTGGATTTACTTGATACAACCCAATTCTGTTACAATCTGTAATAAAAGCTCAGCTACAGAACTGAGTTCATTCGAGGTGGCGACAGGACAACAATCGGCTACTCCACATGAGGTAGCCAAGTCAAAGTCGATGGGGTCGAGCCCTGCGGCATATCGGTTTGCAAGGAACAAACAGAGCTGAGGAAGGCAGCTCAGGACAGTTTGGCTAAAGCTGTCAGGAGAATGAAGAAGTATGCGGACCAACACATAAGACCCTTAGAGTTCCAGGAAGGAAACCTCGTCTTGTTGAAGCTTACTCCTCAGATCTTGAAGAAATTCAACAAGAAGGAGACACACAAGGGCCTAGTCCTGCGATACGAAGGACCATTTGAGGTGGTTAAACGAATTGGGAGGGTAGCTTATCGCCTAAAGCTACCAGAGAGGTTGAAGATACACCTTACATTTTATGTAAGCTATCTCAGACCTTTCCACTCGGATGAGGCGGACCCAGAAAGGAGCACAGCGAGACGGGCTCCACCCATGATACGGAAGGAGTTTGTTGGAGAAATTGAGTAGATTCTCAACCACGAGATGTATGGCCAAAGTAAGAAGAAAAGGAGAACTTTTTACTTGATCAAGTGGGTCGGTGTGGAGGAACCTACTTGGGAGAGAGATACTACTCTATGGCAGTTTGAAAAGGAGATATCAGACTACCAGAAGGAGCAACAACCGAGCAGTTCGATGAGGGCATCGAACATCTTGACGGGGGGATGTTTGTTATCCCACAAATAGATTGACCCGAGTAAGCTGGGCTAGGCAGTGAGTAACCTAGCAATGATCAAGTCTCGGTGGACTCGGTTGGTTCCATGAAAGTCAGATGGTGCACCCTGGAGAGTTCACAGCATGGCGTGCGGAGGTTCGCGCATGCGGATGGAAAAATTAGATGCGGCAGCATGGACAAGGTCGTGCCCTGGCGCGAGCCTGGGCACGGAGTCTAGGCGCGGACCGGAAGGGCGTTTCGGCACGAACCTTGGCGAAATCTAGGCGCGGACCATAAGGGCGTTTCGGCACGAACCTTGGCGAAGTCTAGGCGCGGACCATAAGGGTGTTTCAGCAAGAACCTTAGGCACGAGCGCAATGGAGTCTAAGCATGGGCCTTGGTGCAAACAAGGTCTAGCCTTGACGGGATCCTTAGGCGCGAGCGGGTGGCGCTTCAGTACGGACCTTGGCTCGAGCAAAGTTATGCCTTAACTTGGCTAAAGTTGACAAACCTTAACTTGGGCGTTGACCCTGGTCAAAGTACGCTTGGTCTCATTTTGGGATGTTTCCTATTGGAGTTGGAGAAACGGCTTAACATCTATTTTAAGAGGAGGTGGGCTCTCTCTTAGGGGTGGCATGGGCAAGAGTAGCAAGAAGGACCCTCGAGCATGCCTTGGGCACCATGCCAAGGCAAAGACCCATAGACCCATGGTCCGGCCATCCCGAGCCGGTGGGACTCGACCGAGCCCCGGCTTAGTACTCTGTCCCTTAGAGAAGCATGGACCACGTTCCTTGAAATGTGGGTAGACCAAGTCGAGGTAGTTCCTAGCAGTTGGGGAACTACCCTGGTCATGACCACGCCATGACCAAGCCACGTCCAGGCTTGTCCCGAATACATGGAGCATGTGCTAATTGACCCAGTAGTGGAGGCGGTTATGGAACCAGATGATAGCAAGGGAACAAGGCAGTTGGGCACCACTAAGGGAGTGGTGGTTTACTAGGTCTGTGAATTGATGTAATCAGGACAGGTGTCCTAGTTGGTTATGTAACTACTTATTAGCTGGGCTATAAAGCCAAGGGCTCTAGGCTTGGGGAAGCATAGAGTTCCAGTGTTGTATTCCCATTGAGAGCTAGTGAAAACATTTCCTTTGTGCCATTGCTAGTTGTTCATTTGAGTTGAGTATTGGTAGTGCTGAACTAAGGTGGCCCTTAGACACCACGTGTTGGATTGAACGAGAAAATTTTCCTTAAGGTAAAACCCCCAATCAACGACCCCGTGACACCAACCACAGTTGGTAATTTTGGTTTCATTTAGAGAGTTTGATTAACGCGCACACACACTTTCTTTACACACACCACTTTTTTTTTCTTTTTAGCCAAAATACACGTCTCCCTTGCATGCACCACCAATCGTCGATTGTCCTCGACCACCACCATTTCATTGTTGTTGACTGTCGTCCCATCGTTGTCGTCTACGACCTTTATCTTTTTCTTCCTTTTTCTCCAGCCTTTCCTTTTTCTCTCCCTTCTCCACCCAGGCTGGACTCAATATCCAGCCAAGTTTTTGTTGGAGATGAAAATGAAGGAGGGCGGAAGGAGGAAGGAAAAAAAGGTGCAGACAACGACGACGGGACAACGATACGGTGAAAGTCAACAACGACGGGACGGCAGCATAGCGGAGGTTGACGACAACGGGATAGTGGCCCGATAAAGGTCGACGACGACAAGACAACGGCAGTAGATAGCGGTCGGTAGCAGCTAGTTGGTACTTGGTGTAAGACAAGGTGTTTTGTGTGAAAGATATGAAGGTATTTTGGACATAAAGAAAAAAAAATGTTGCGTGCGTTTAGCAAACCCTTCATTTATCATTTATGGAATATGCTACAATTACACTATAAAGTCACACTCTAGTGATGTGACGTGTGGGCTCTACGTGAAAAAGGGTGTTGGCATGTAATTCTCGGTGCATAACCTACAGAGTGTGCATCCTAAGGCGCTCATGAATGACTATCAAAGATGTGGGCTCGCACGCCATGTCACATGGTGTGACTTTGGATGTGGCTTTGAGGTGTCACTGTAGCATTTTCCATCATTTATGTCATGTTTATAATTATATATTTGGACTAGGAAAATGATAATGTAACATTCCTAAAGACAATCTCTACATGTCCCATGTGGAATGCTTTTGACATAGTGGGGTCCACTAAATGGCATGAAAATGACGTTTGGGTGTGATGGTGACGGACGAGCACGATTTCCATCCCGTTTTGTTTTCTCGCGAGTAGGGCCCACAACTGTTCGTGTAGCATCCCAAATCCCCATCGGACCGCCACCGATGCCGACAACCAACCACATCACTGCCAATTGTGTCCCACGGCCATCTTCAACTCCAGTAAATCATAAATCCATCATTTATTAAACAATTTACAGTTTAAATTGTATTAAACTCAAGTCATCTATTAAATGGCATTTTAAACTTCAAATCACAGCGGAAGACTTAAAACATGACAAATTAAATTGAAAGCATCAAAGTCGTGTCATTAAAACATAAACCTAATGTGGAAACCCATGTGACATCATATAACTATCAAAAGACCTCTAATGCCACAAAATATCAAAATACAGGTCTATAAAGGTGTCTCACTGTAACGGCCCATTTTTCAAACAGACAGCCACGGGGCCCAATGCAAACCCACAATCTGTCTTACCAGCAACAGTTGTACTCCACATTGGATTATAACCTCCATTTTATTCTTTTAATCTTTATTAATTATCAATTTACTGATTTAGTTATAATGAAATCAAATCCTATGACATGTCATCATATAAATCCTCAGATTTATCAGAGCGAAAGTTTTTATACACCTAAACTCATATATCAATAATTGAAGCGAGTGATATAAACCATAAACCTAATGTAGAAAACCTATATATAACCATAAATAACTCCGATGTCACAAAAGATCAATATATACGAGATGTCAAAGTATCTCACAATCCCCAAACCCCATACGACAACAGGTATATATATATATATATATATATATATATATATATATAAAATACAAACGTACGAGTTAGACAATCTGCTCTGGATCAGCGGTACTCTGGAAAGTGTGACGGCCCCAATTTCCTAGTGCATTTGGGAACGCCCGCCCTAGACTCGTACAGATCCCTGATTTAGTACTCGGCGATTTGGCAAGCCTAGTTAGCCTCCAATTATCAAATTACAAGTTTTATGAAAGAGTTATTGCAAGTATATCACAGCGGAAGAAAATTTAATACTAAACAATTATAAGGAAATAACTCAGTCAAACGGAAATTAGAAATCTATATAAATGTGAAAAACCCCGTAAATGGAAATATTCATGTACAATAAGCCATCAAATGAAACATTACATGATATAAATCTCAAATTATAATCTCGAGTTCAATGACTCAACAAAACATGGTATATAATAACACGCAACATACAAAGAAAACATATAACCTACTTAAGAGTTCCTCAAGTCCAGCCGCTCACAAAAAGTCTCATAGGCAAGGTTCTTTGCCTCTACTGTACTCTGCTCTATTTGCACCCACCGTCACAAACTAGACGGTGAGTAATTGAGAGAAAATAGAAGTAATGCCAAAAGAATATAACAGTAATTCATGAATTATCAAACATGGAAGTCTAAATATCATGCGAAAATTGAAAAATAGGAATTTAAATAGACAAGTTGCATGATAGACAAACTAGAAGTAGTAGTAATCGAAACATGCGTGTTCTACGCGTCAAGAGAGGCCATAAGTGGTCTAAAAATCTATAACAAATCCACAACAGCGATGTCGCAACATCGATAACCACAACAATATCCACAACAATCCAGTACATGGTATCACACAATCACTATGGGTGGTCAAACACTCGTACGCACGAGTGCCCATGTTTTATCCCTTCTAGTGCAGGCCGCATGTACCTTCGAGACACACACTGTTGGACTAAGTGTTTAGTCACTCTAACTCCGACCGGGATTTTGACGGAAATAAACAAGGTGAAAATATACTAATAAGTTTATCAAATATATTTCAGTTTCATCAAAAGTTGCAAAATATCACAATCTCAAGTAGTCAAGTATTCAAGCTATACAAGTTCAAGATTCGACAAACATAAGGAAAAAAAGACGAAAGATCGAACCACGAGTTATAAAATTGATGTAAGGTATTCAAGCTCATTTACGCAAGTCTATTGCATTAGTTCATGTAAATCGAGCTTTTCAAATGGATTTTCAAATGTCAAGTGATTACTTAAAGTTTTAAGTGAGAATTAACACATAACTCGGTCTATAAGTTTAAATAATGTTGAACTATATATGTATGTTCATATCATACTTTGAAAATCATTGTGGAAGTTTTCGAAAAAGAAAAACTTATTTTTGAAAGGTTTTTGAAAAGAAAATTGCATATTTGCAGAAAAGTCCCTCGCAAGTTATGAAACCGAGATTTTCCATTTTCGAGATTTGTGAAAATATCCGGACTACCCAAATAGGCTTAATGACTCATAACAAACATATATAACATGTTATATGAGGGTTGGTTGGGTCCCGGACACGATAAACGCAAACCAAAGGGACGAAAATATTTATTTTGAGGTCCCTGCAGTTAACACGTTAATAAATATATTAGCGCGCTAAGTGCAGAGTTAGCGCGCTAGGTCTGAATATTAGTGCGCTAATTGCATTCCTGACAGTTTTTTTATAAAACTGAAAAATTAACTTTAATTTGAATTTTTGATGAAATCTCAGACTTTGGATCCTCTAGAACGGTCATAAACTGGTTTATAAATATATAAAACACTCTCAAACACATAAGCACAAAAATTTGGTTTTGAAAACAAAGAAAAACACAAGTGCTTAATTTTTTCAAGAGGAGGAGCTTGGAGTTTTGTGAAGAACTCAAGTCATAGTTTGAAGCTGTTGATTTAATATCAAAACCAGCACTCTTGAAGCATTCTAAGAAGTACAACAACCTCTCCCAAACTGATTTTCAAGTCATCTTCTTGGGGTTGTAAGAAAGTCCTAATTTTCTAGCTTTTCCTGTGCTTAAATTATATATTCTTGTGTGATTGACTTGGGAAATCACTCGTTGTGTTAATGAACACACTTGTCTTGGGTTTTACACTTAAACTTGATTTATTAAACCCTAGGACTGATTTGGATAAGAGTTTGCACTTGAACTTGATTTTTATCAAACTTCTCGTTCTTTGGATTTGAAACCAGATTTGTTCTTATCAATCTATTTGAAACGGTTTCATATTTGAGTTTTTCATAAAACCAGCTATATACTTGCATTTCTCAATTATTTTTCATACTTGCATGCATAAGAGTGGTTAAGCTCTAGGAGGCTTGCTTGTATTTGAACTTGGTGCCATTTTACTTTGTAAAGTGTATTTCATTATATTCTTCAAATCTTGATTGCAAAACTTAGTGGGATCTAACTCGAGAGGGAAGATCTAGTTGAGGCTAAGCATAAATCCTAGGTGGGTCTAAGTGGGGAAATCCTAGTTGCGATTAGGTGGTTGTATGAGATCTCATTGTGATAAGGCATCGTGTAAAAGACCTAGTTGAGGCTAGGCATTCACTAGGCTAGTTGGCTCAGGGTGTAACACTTATTGATAATATAAGTGGTGGTTGAAAATTCTAACTGGGGAGGTTAGGTAGTAGATGTAGATCGGTTGGATCGAACCACTATATATTGCTTGTCTCATTTTCATCTCTTTTGCCCCATTCACTTGCATATCATAGATATTTATTGTTGGTGTATACATTATCATTGTTATTTACGCATAAAGTTTTAAAAAGGCGATAACTACTCGGTAATCCAATTCACCCCCCCTCTTGGGAGACTTTCACATACTTATGCCAAGAACACACATATAAGGAATATGGAACGGAAATGCCAACAAGTAGATCATAGCAAACATGATGGAATGATAATGAATCACATGATATTTTCTTAACTAATTTACTAACGTACACAAGCTTTATGACAAATGTATTTACCTGACTAACGCAACCCGCGTACAACTCGCGTCCCTAACGCGTATCCCTGAGTTTCCCTCTACTTGACAAGGTTGGAAAACTCGTGTTAATAGGTCAGGTCATCGACTAAACCCTAAGTCAACCCTGGTGTTTTCCCCAGTGTTTTAAGTATTTAAACAATTCGTCAAATCGTTATGAAAACGTGTACTCTCTCTCCGGTTGAAAACCACAAAAATGATATCACAACGTTGGTATCCACAATGCATATAAGCTTACTCATGTATCGTAGGCTCGTCTCGGTCGTATATGGGTCACGTCGAGCCGAAGATGTGACCATGACGTCATAACCAATTCCCGACCTTCAAACACAAATTCGTAACACAACATGACTCAAATTGACCATACACTATGGTTTGCGACGAGATGTGCAAAAACGTCAACACATGAAATGACGCTCACCAAGTTCACCATCTCTAATAGAGACGCTCCGGAGGATGTGAGACACCATGATGGACATGGTAAGGTCTCCGACAGTCCCCCCATGTCATCGCGTCGATGGCAGTGCCGCCACAATGGGTGGTTTCCGGCGAGAAGAGTACAACACACATACTACACTTGAACGACATAAACAAAAAATAACGCTGCTGTTTTGGGCCACTCCGAGAGTCGTGAGATACAAGCATGGACTTAGCTTGGTCCCTGACATCCCCGATCACGGTGGCACAGCGATGGCTCCGCCCACAGCAGCGAATTTCGGTAAGGAGGAGCATAACCCAACATGAAATGACATGAAATAACAAACATTCGTGCTCGCCTCACTATTATTGACCACTCTGGAGGGTTGTGGGACCCAAGCCAAAGCTTGGTGGGGTCCCCGATAACCTCCAGCCCTGGTGGTCTAACGACGGCGGCGCCCCTAGGGGCATTTTCCGGCGAGAACATCCTTAGTGAAACAACTCGATAAAACACAACAAACCACCACTATCACCACTGGTTTGAACCTACTGAAGGACTGCGAGACACCAAGAAGGTGTGGCAGTTTCCGACTTACTAAAAAAAATAAAATAAACAACTACACATGATAACCGTGAATAAACAGTCACTACAACACAACTCTACGATAGGGGGTGCTCTGGTGTTGGACTTTGGTGAACCATCGAAGATGGTCTCCGATCAACCCTTCGGTCATGGCAACCCACCTCCACAAGTTGGGCAGACGCAGAACAGCCACAGTTGCGGCACTAAGCAAGAAAAAGAGAGAGAGAAAGAGTGAGGGGGAGAGAGAGAGAGGAGAAAGAACCTTCGATGGCCAGTGAGGGCTCCAACGAGGGTCGTGTCCAGTCACCAAGGGAGAGGGGAGGTGGAGAGGCGTGGTGGTGAGAGAGGAGAGAAGAATCGATGGTTGTGAAAGAGATGAATGAATAGTGGATTGGGAAAGTGGGGGTGGGGTCCTATTTATAGACTTTTTATTTTAATCTCCAAACAAACACACATTTCGAGGAAAATTCGAGGGTTCTCCCATTTTGGGTCATGTCACTTTAACAATTCCAATCCCATAACCTATGTGTTGTGTAATTATCCAACTCTTGCGTTCAAACGACATTCCTCGGTTCATTTTGCCTTGAATTGACTCCGGTAACGGGCGTAGCCTCGCCTTGTCTCGCCAATTATTTATTTAAATTATACAAAAATTCATTTATTTGTGTTTTTACTGTGTTTTACTCCCCCGTTGACCTAGGCAAAGCCTCACTCAAACTAACAATCGCCCGAATGGCTCGAGACACATATTAGACTACAATACAAATACACACATTAAAGAATTATAAAATTACCTTGGTGTCAACTCACGAAGTCTGAAATACTATCCAGTATCACGTAACTAGGTCACGGTCATGACAAGTGCAACACAAGTCAAGTTAAATTTGAGGGTTGTTACAGTCTCCCCCACTTATTAGTATTTTGTCCCCGAAATTAAACTAATAAGTAAACTAAACTACAAACTTACTAGAATCAAACAGATAGGGAAAGTGCTCGCGCATGTAGGACTCTAACTCCCAGGTTAGCTCATCGTTTCCGTGAAATTGCCATTTCACTGGAATCGAAAGAATCTCCTTGTTCCTCAGCATCTTGACATTGCGGTTAACGATCTGGATCGGTTGCTCTTCGTACATGGCATCGTCCTGAAACTCGATCTGGCTCAAGTCCACCGTCGGTCGTCGCCCTTTGCTTGACTTGTCTAGTCGAAGCATCGAAATGTGGAATATTGGATGAACATCGACGAACTCTAGCGGTAACTCTAATTGATACGCGACCTTACCGACCCTATTCCCAATCTTGAAGGGACCGATAAATCTAGGAGCGAACTTCCCTTTGATTCCGAACTGTTTGTGACCCTTCAGAGGTGAGACTTTTAAGTATACATAGTCTCCCATGTCGTACTGAAGCTCATTGTGATACTGATCATAGTATTTCTTCTGTCGCTCCTGGGCACCCTGAAGTCTTTGATGAATCTGTTGTACCTTCTCAGTATGATCAACAGCAGTTTCGGGACCAACTGTCACAACATTATCTGGCTCAGCCCAGCAAGAAGGTGATATACAAGGCCTACCATAGAGCGCCTCAAATGGTGCCATATCGATACTTGCCTGATAACTGTTGTTGTACGCAAACTCACACAAATGAAGATACTCTTCCCATGACCCGCCGTACTCCAAAACATACATCCTAAGCATATCTTCCAACACCTAGATCAACCTCTTGGACTGTCCGTCTATCTGCAGATGGAACGCTGTACTCAACTCTAGTCTGGTGCCGAACTAAGCCTGCATGCTTTGCCACAACAATGAAGTGAACTGCACCCCTCGATCTGACACAATCGACAACGGAACTTTGTGCAATTTGACAATCTCACGCTTGTAGAGGATGCTTAGTCTGTTAACTCGGTGTGTAGTGGATACCGGTATGAAATGAGAAGATTTCATTATTTGATTCACAATTACCCAGATGCTATTGTGACCACGTGGAGATTGGGGCAAACCACTGACAAAATTCATATCAATGTGCTCCCACTTCCATCGAGGAATGGGTAGGAGCTACAACAATCCTCCAGGTCGTCGATGCTCAGCCTTCACATGCTGGTATATCTCACATGCTCTAATGAACTTCGACACATCAGACTTCATCCATGGCCACCAAAAGAGACGTCGCATATCAGTGTACATCTTGGTCTGACCCGAATGCATAAAAAAACGAGAATGGTGAGCCTCCTGAAGTATCTCGGTGCGTAAGTCAGCCGCTAATGGATTCCACAGTCGCCCACGATACCTCAAGCAATAGTCTGTTGACCGACTCCAATCTAGATGTTTTGAATTGTTTGCTATCTCACTGTAATGCTGGTACGACTCATCACCCTGTTGTCCCTCGGTCTACAACCTCATCTGACCACAAATCTGTGTCCTAGTAGTCGTCGACACATCCTTTGAACTCATCATCTCAGTTGCCTCAAGTAACTCGTACTCATGAGTCATACGACAAACAACTGCCTCAACATCAGATCCTCTGCGGCTTAAAGCATTAGCAACCACGTTAGCTTTTCCCGAATGATACTCTAAAGAGAAATCATAGTCCTTCAGGAATTCTAGCCAACGTCTTTGTCTCAGGTTCAACTCTCTTTGAGTGAATAGACACTTCAAGCTCTTGTGGTTTGTGAACAACTCAAAGCACATGCCATATAAGTGGTGCCTCCATATCTTCAATGCAAACACTATCGCAGCCAACTATAAGTCATGTGTCGGGTAGTTCCTCTCGTAAACCTTCATCTGTCGGGATGCATAAGCGATAACTCTGCTCTCTTGCATCAGCACATAACCCAAACTAATCTTTGACACATCGGTGTATACGACTAAGTCTTTCCCTATCTCGGGCAACGCTAAGACAAGCGCGGTAGTCAGTTTCTCCTTCAAAGTGTTGAACGCCCGCTCACACTCCTCATTCCAATCAACCTTCGCATTCTTCTGAGTTAGTTTCGTCATCGGCACAACAATCTCAGAGAAGTCCTGCACGAATCGGTAATAATATCCTACCAACCCTAGAAAATTGTGAATCTGCGTAACGGTAGTCGGAATAGGCCACTCAATCACGGCTCTCATCTTCTCTGGATTAACGGCAACCCCGCTAGCTCCGACCACATGCCCTAGAAATCTGACCTCTGACAACCAAAACTCTCATTTGCTGAACTTAGCAAATAGTCAGTGATCCTTCAGAGTCTGCAACATTGCTCGTAGATGCCCCTCATGCTCCTTACGAGTTCTGGAATAGATGAGGATGTTGTCGATGAACACAATCACGAACTGATCAAGATTTTCCCTCATCACACGATGCATGAGATCCATGAACATCGCTGGCGCATTAGTCAAACCGAACGACATGACTATTAATTGAAAGTGACCATATCTCGTGCTGAATGCCGTCTTCTCTAAATCCTCAGCCCTGATCCTGAGCTGATGATAGCCTGACCTCAAATCTATCTTTGAGAACTACTGCGCTCCAGTCAGCTAATCAAACAAATCATCAATGCGCGGCAATGGGTACTTATTCTTCACTGTGGCTCGGTTCAGTTGGCGATAATCTATACATAACCTCAAACTACCATCCTTCTTCTTCACAAATAACACTGGCGCTCCCTATGACGACACACTCGGACTGATGAAGCCCATCTCTAACAGCTCATCTAGCTGACTCCTCAACTCCTCAAGCTTTCGAGGTGCCATCTGGTATGGTGGTATTGAGGTCGGCTTAGTCCCTAGGACTAGGTTGTGATGGCCCCAATTTCCCCGTGCAATTGGGTACGCCCGACCTAGACCCGTACAAGCCCCGAGTCATCACTCGGCAACCTAACGAGTCTAGTCAGCCTCTTATTTAATCAATTTAGTAATTTATGAAAGAGTTATTGCAATAATACATAGCGGAAGACTAAAACAATTATAACAAAGGGGAAATAACTCAATCAAGGGAAGGAAGGAAAAACCAAGAGTGTGGGGGAGGGAACCTCGACTCCGGTGAGCGTTGGACCTTGGCGATCTCGGGACCTACCAGCGGTGGTGTGCTCGACCAAGTTAAAGGGACATGGACCGAGAGAGGGAGGTACACCGAGAGCACAACCGAGAGAAAAAAGAAAGAGAGAGGAGGGGGAGCTCACCTCAACTTCGCCAGTGGGCGT
This sequence comes from Stephania japonica, assembly GCA_039657345.1. NCBI lineage: Eukaryota > Viridiplantae > Streptophyta > Magnoliopsida > Ranunculales > Menispermaceae > Stephania > Stephania japonica. The sequence goes on along the minus strand of CM077560.1, from coordinate 40,606,244 downwards.
TGGGAGGTCAGGCTCGTCGATGGTGGCGGTGGTGGTTGTCCAGCCGAGGATGGGAGGACTGTGGCGTGAGAGAGCCGAGGGCCGAGAGCGTGAGCATGAAGAAACGAGAGTGAGTGACGAAACGAGAGAGAGAGAGAGAGAGAGAGAGAGAGAGAGAGAGAGAGAGAGAGAGAGAGAGAGAGAGAGAGAGAGAGAGATTGGAGAGGGAGACTCACCTCGTCGGGGTCAGTGTCGCCGGTGGGAGGCAACGGCAGAGGTGAGAGGGAGAAGACAATGAACAGTGACGGCTTGGAAGGGGTAGGAAGATGATGAATAGTGATTAGGGTTTTAGGGTATAAAATGTTTTTATATAAGTGATTTAAGGTGAAATGACCCTTTTGCCCTTGAGTTTAAAACTTGCACATCCCTTGAACAGCTGCCCTTTTGGTGGCTCATCATCATAATCTAACACATATACACATCTCCATGCCCATCCAAAGGTTCTCCTCACCATATTGTGTCATTTTAACAATCTTATCCTATATTAACCCATTAGATTAATTTTATTAAATTATAAATAAGGTCATACAAATTCCCGCCTACTCGGTACACAGTGCCCCGCGTCCGACACGCTTCTCTAGGCAGTCCCACACTTAGTATTCAAATAAGTTTCCTCATGTCTAAGTTATGCATTAGTGATAAAATTGTATTTTCTCAACTAAGGTCATATATTTCATTTGACTTTGTTTACTAATAATGTCCACTAAAACGGTTCCCGAAAACCTCGTTTAACTAAGCGACACCTCACTTAATTAAAAATATAGCCCGAACGGCTCGAGACCCGTAAAATACTAATATACTAATACATGCATAATCATCCACAAATAACCAAATTTTCGGGTCGTTACAGTCTCCCCAACTAACAAGAATTTCGTCCTCGAAATTAGCTCTAACTCGAGCGAATAAGGGGAATCAAAACCCGTTCACACCTCGTCCAAACTGCGGGCTTACAACCACTTCAGACAGCTTGGACCCTCTATCTCAAACTGCAGACTACCTCAGAGTCACTTCAGACAGCTTGTTCCTCATCGTTGTACTGCAGACCAATGCAAAGTCGCTTCAGACAGCTCAATAAGCTATGACCAACTGTGGACTCTCGCGAGAGTCACTTCCAACAACTCGACATCAGGTATTGAACTGCAGACTTGTACAAAGTCTCTTCGAACAGCACAACATCTTAAATCCACTATTTTTCTCCACATCTATCAAACTGTGGGCCTCTGCCACTTCGAACAGCTTGATTTTATCTCGTCTTCAGACTGCGGGTCTCAACCACTTCAAACAGCCTAATTCAACTACAGTCTCTCTAAACCGCTCATGTTTCCCAAAATGGTAGGAATGCTACGACCTCGTCGCAAACATCGCCCACTACCACGACTCAAGCTTGGTGATCACGACATAAGACGCTACGATTGCGACTCGCATGCCATACTCGTGAAAAACTCCCAACCCACTCACGTCTCGACGCAAGTTTCTCTATACCCAGGCAGTAATATAGATTCGACAAAGTTGTAACCGTGGCCACCATATACACTACATGTCCATGCATCGCAAGATGAATCACAACCAGTCTGGTCCTGCCTCTCTTTAGGTGTACTTGTGGCTAGTTTTGGCAACCTATTGTGCCCAACCTTACCATCTTTTTCGGACTCTAATCTAAGTTAGGTATGTCTTATCCTAGACAACTCTGCTAAGTTTAAACGGCACTATTCTAGCAAGTATTGACCCTAACTTTGTCACCTAACGTCCGACATCGCATCTAAACACCTAAAGTTTTCAATAATTAGTTCCATGCATGTTGTACGTTAATCAGGAAAATTCCTCACCTCTAGTAGGATTACGAACCACTATTAACCGTTATTCACTTGTCAAGTGCATGTCCTCAATGGCCTGAGGCTGATCGTCATCTTGCTGGTCCTCGTACAAGTCTGGACATCGATTCTGAAAATGTCCGGGTTGTCCGCACTGATAACACACCCTTCGCTTTTGAGAACCACTATCATCGTTCGGATTCCTTGTTCATTTCTTGTCATGTCCCTTTGATCGGTGCTCTAACTGCAACTCTCTGCGCCAACGCATGAAGGTCTTCTACGCAACGTGTTAACGACTTATCGTTGTCGTTACTAAAATCAGCCTGTTCGGCCCTCGCTATCTAACAAAGAAAACGAGTTCTCGGATCGGCGAATAACTACCGATACCATATAATACAACACATAAAACATACTTATGCCAATAAGTTTTCAATTTCCATTACCCAACTCATCCTCACTCCCCAACTAGGATTCTAAGTCAGGATCATAGGGTTTCCACTTCTAAGTTCAACCATTCCTAACTTCCGCTGGTTTAAATGGATTGTGTTTTAAATCAAGAGTCAGGTCTATACAACCTTGCGCTCTGATACCAACTGTGACTGCCCCAATTTCCCCGTGTAATTGGGTACGCCCAGCCTAGAACCGTACAATCCCCGAGTCATCACTCGGCAACCTGACGAGTCTAGTCAGCCTCCTATTTAATCAATTTAGTAATTTATGAAAGAGTTATTGCAATAATACATAGCGGAAGACTAAAACAATTATAACAAAGGGGAAATAACTCAATCAAGGGAAGGAAGGAAAAACCAAAAGTGTGGGGGAGGGAACCTCGACTCCGGTGAGCGGTGGACCTTGGCGACCTCGGGACCTACCAGCGGTGGTGTGCTCGACCAAGTTAGAGGGACATGGACCGAGAGAGGGAGGTAAACCGAGAGCACAACCGAGAGAGAAAAAGAAAGAGAGAGGAGGGGGAGCTCACCTCAACTTCGCCGGTGGGCCTTGGGACGTCAGGCTCGTCGATGGTGGCGGTGGTGGTTGTCCAGCCGAGGATGGGAGGACTATGGCGTGAGAGAGCCGAGGGCCGAGAGCGTGAGCATGAAGAAACGAGAGTGAGTGACGAAACGAGAGAGAGAGAGAGGGGGGAGAGAGAGAGAGAGAGGGGGGAGACTCACCTCGTCGGGGTCAGTGTCGCCGGTGGGAGGCAGCGGCAGTGGTGAGAGGGAGAAGACAATGAATAGTGACGGCTTGGAGGGGGTAGGAAGATGATGAATAGTGATTAGGGTTTTAGGGTATAAAATGTTTTTATATAAGTGATTTAAGGTGAAATGACCCTTTTGCCCTTGAGTCTAAAACTTGCACATCCCTTGAACAACTACCCTTATGGGTCATTTGGCTCATCATCATAATCTAACACATATACACATCTCCATGCCCATCCAAAGGTTCTCCTCACGATATTGTGTCATTTTAACAATCTTATCCTATATTAACCCATTAGATTAATTTTATTAAATTATAAATAAGGTCATACAAATTCCCGCCTACTCGGTACACAGTGCCCCGCGTCCGACACGCTTCTCTAGGCAGTCCCACACTTAGTATTCAAATAAGTTTCCTCATGTCTAAGTTATGCATTATTGATAAAATTGTATTTTCTCAACTAAGGTCATATATTTCATTTGACTTTGTTTACTAATAATGTCCACTAAAATAGTTCCCGAAAAGCGACACCTTACTTAATTAAAAATATAGCCCGAACGGCTCGAGACCCGTAAAATACTAATATACTAATACATGCATAATCATCCACAAATAACCAAATTTCCAGGTCGTTACATAGGTCAACGATGAAGTCGATCTCCCTCGGCGGTGGTAATATCAACAAATCCTCCAGAAACACATATGTGAAGTCGTACACGACTGGTACCTCGACAATACCAATCTTTTGTCTCGCCCCAGAGCTCATGACGCTTGCAACCGTCTCAATCTCGCCACTCGTGGCTTCCCTGCCTCTGGTAATAGGAAGTAACGATGTTATGCCCTGAATGCTGATCTCTGTACCATCTACTAACGGAATCATGATCTTCTTCTCATAACAACTGATGTGGGCGTGAAATGATCCTAACCAGTCCATGCCAAGCAAGGCATCGAATTCCAAGAACTTGAGTACTCTCATATCAACTGGTAACTCGTAACCCCCTATCTCTATCGGAATATCAAAACATAACACATTTGGATAAATTTTATCCACAACAATAGTGCTAAGGATGAGGGGTTTACTAAGCCTAACAGGTTTCTAACCTAGCTTATCTACCATGCGACCAACAATAAACAAAATAGTGGAACCGAAATCGAACATGGTATGTATGAAAGTACCGTAAATAGAAACCATTCTTAATAAGGTTTAGGGACATCCCCTGGTCTGGCTCAACAGCTGCCTGAACACGCTTCCTCTGGTGTTGGTGATGCTGTGGCTGTGCTCTCGGTGGTTAAGGGCACTCCCTCTGAATGTAACCAACCTTTTTGCACCTGAAACATGTGTGGGTATCCTGCGATTCTTGAGTCTGGCTCTGGCCTCGTCCTTGTGCGGAACCCTGAGTCTGAGTCTAACCAGACCTCTGTGTCTTCCTCTACTTGTCTCTTCGATTAGTACCCTTACTCTCAATGGCCTACCTCTGCGACTGCTGTACTGGTCGACTAAGCTGCGGTGGATGATTGGCAAAACTCGGTACTGGTGGAATGGTTTGTGGCAGACGAGTAGCCTGCTGTGCAACGAACCCTACACTCTGAGCCCTACAGTCACGATAATTCCACCTGCCCTTCTTCCTCTTCTTGTCCTGATGGTGCTCCTCCGATCGGGACTGTAGTCTGGCTGGTCTGGCCTCTTCAGGATGAGTAAGCAGGTAACCATCCCGTGTTAGACTCCACTCATACACAGTCTGCAAGGTCTCCGACTGCGTAGTGACTACGGAACCTCCAATCGCAAGTAGCAAACCCTCAGTGAAGTAGTAAATCCTATCAGTCTCTGAATTAGTTGATCATCCCGTATAAGGCAATAGTTGAATGAATCTGCCCATGTAGTCCATAACTGGCTCTCCTGTAAACTACCTCAATGGGGTAAACTCGTTCCTCTTTGCTCGTATTACCGTCGGCGGAAAGTACTTCTGGTTAATAACAATAGTCGTCCGCCAATCATCTGCTTCCCCCTGTAACATAGACGAAGAGATCGTCGCTCGCATATGGTCTTCCGTGGCAATGATCATGATACTTCAGGAATAGCTCCGCTGCTCAGACAATAGTACCGCCATAGAACTTCAATGGATCGTGCCTCTTGAATTCCCTCCACTGCTTTGCCTTAGCAATGGCTCTCGGACTCTTCTCTGGAGTCGTAGTCGGGGTAATCTCTGCAGCAGTTGCTGGCGTAGTTAGTGTCTCCACCACTCGTATTATCTCTGTCTATAACGAAGGTGTCTCCGCCTCAGTCTGCGTATCTGGTGTAACAACAACTCCCTCGGGTATCGCTGCAAATAGAATCGGAGCCATAGATGTTGCAACAATCGGGGTATCTGCTCCTCAAGTAACAGTAGGTAACAATGGTGTAGTTAGAATCGATGGTGTAATGGTAGCTGGTACGAGCGTCCTCAATAGTTGTAACATCTCTTGTAGCTACTAGTCCTACGTTGCTACTCTCTATGTTAAGACGTGCACATCGTCCGCGCTAGCATATCGTGTGCCGGACGTGCCGCTATCGTCGCCCGAACCGATCTAATCCGCCATCGTCGCCTGAATAAAGAGAACGAACTTCTCGAATTAGTCTATAGCTATCGCATACCATAATAATACACTTAACAATCATCATATGTATTAAAATTATTCGACACAACCCATTACTTCCCCAGCTAAGTTTCTACAGGATCATAGGGTTTCTACTTCTAAGTTCAACCATTCCTAACTTCCGCTGGTTTAAATGGCTTATGTTTTATGAATTTAAACCTGATACTCTTTGATACCAACTATGACGGCCCCAAATTCCCAATGCATTTGGGAACGCCCGGCCTGGACTTGTATAAATCCCAGAGTCAGTACTTGGCGATCTGGTGAGCCTAGTTAGCCTCCAATTATCAAATTACAAGTTTTATGAAAGAGTTGTTGCAAGTATATTGTAACGGCCCCAAATCCATCGACCGCTACGCCGTGCATCGCGAGCCCACAGCTCTGCCAACTCACCATCCAGTTGTGTCTTACGGCCACTCATAACTCATTACCAATCAATTATTGCTAACTTAATATCGTTTTCTTTAATTATAGTTTCAAATTAGCTTATAAACTCGTTATTATCATTTAACATCAAATTATGCAGCGAAAGTCTCAAATCATCAAATGATACTAAATAGCAGTTTAAATATCAATTTTTCTAATGTGGAAACCATGTTAAGATGTAATCCATATATAGATGCATGTGTGATTCTCAAAATATCAAAATGTTATACCTCAAAGTCATATACAAACCAAAATATAACTCTCACAACCCATACCCAGCATAAAACGGTAAATATAAACAAACATACAAGTAGGGCAGTCTGCAGTTAATCACAAATAATCCTCTAGCTTGCCCTTCCCTCTGCTCGTACTAGTATCTGCACTCAAGCCATCACAAAAAGGTAGATGACGAGTCCAGAGTGAGTAATGTTGGGTTTTGGGGTTCATGCACAGCGGAGATTTCAAAACTATTTTGAGAAAAACCCCAACAAGATCCGAATCTGATTCCATTAAAACACGTTTATACTATGAAAACTTAATCATACCTCACTCGCAATGTACCTTTCTGAAGGTTAATCGATCTCTAAGGCGCTGCCAACAACGAACGCCCTCTATCAGCAGTCCACAAATGAACGGCGGCCGAGATTTGAAGTGCTAGCTTCGAGAGAATACCAAACCTTTTTTTTTCTCTCCAAAACAATCCAGAGCATACTAAAAAACCCTAAGTCGTTTTTGAAACGAAAATAGAGTTTCAGACCTTTTTTAAATCTTTCATACTTGTATTCTAACTCAAAGCGTCTATTTATACAACCCTTGTATATATAGGTTAAAGTAAATTACACATATACCCCTACTTAAAGAAGTATAAGTGTAATACACTACAAGGACGTTTCTGTCATGAATTTTATCATATAAAATTCATTTTTCCGAACCATCTTAAAATCTCGCAAAACCATTCTTAGTGTGCGACCCAATAGGCTCATACAACGTTGGCAGTGTACCAAAACACATTTTGGTATACAAGTCATAAGCGGCCTCTAGCAAGACATTATGACTACCCAAGTTGTACGAATATCAAATCGATATAACCTAATCAATAGTGTATATAACATCCTTTTGTCACACGATATCCTTTTGATCAAACATAAGGCATGGAATTGTCATCCAACATGTTCAATCGTACTAGTCTCGATTTCTAGGTAGACTGAAAACATCTAAGTTACATTGATCAATATCAATTCACTTAGACTAGGCCTTTTAACAGCTAACACATCGAGGATCCACCGAATATCTCTCTTTATATGAGAGGGACAAATTGCCTCGATTACACAACTTCACCACATTATTCACACAAGAACCAATCACAACCTTTATAATCGTCCTAGGTTAAAGACAACGTTTGATTGCGTCAAATCACTGTATTCCTGATGCTGAAGTCTCTGGTAATCTCAAGTTAGAGGACTGAAAAATATACCTATCATGAGAAACAACTATGACTTAATCCATGTGATGTTCTCATAGTAGGTCGGTCCAGTACTTTGTTCCCTAACAAGTACTCATGATCTTGATTCGTATTCCTATACGTATAATCATCGTATGATCATCAATCAAGACTCACAGTAGTCTTAATTCATTATAGTTCCCAGTATAATAATCGATTAGGGACATTTATGATATTTCTGTAAATACCTATGGATCTTATTATAATGTAAACATGCAAATCAATTATAATAAACAACAAATGAAATCATCTATTTTATTAACTAAAATGTATTAAAAAAGACTGTTAATGGATTGACCTAGGGCACATTTCCCAACATCTCCCACTTGCTATAGGGCCAATCATTCATGTATCTAATGCCAAATGATCTAACATGACCATCATGTTTCGCTTGTGGAAGAGCCTTTGTCAATGGATCCGCAACGTTGTCTTCAGTAGGTACTCTGCAAATCTTTACATCTCCCCTCTCAATAATTTCTCTGATGAGATGAAAACGCCTGAGTATATGTTTGGATCTGTGGTGTGATCTAAGTTCCTTGGCCTGTGCTATTGCCTCGTTATTGTCACAATACAAACAAATAGGGTTAGCAATAATTGGAACCATACCTAGTTCAGAAATGAACTTTTTGATCCAAACTGCCTCCTTTACTGCATCGGACGCTGCAATATACTCAGCTTTTGTTGTAGAATTTGCCACAGTCTCTTGCTTCGAACTTTTTCAGCTTACTGCACCCCTATTCAAAGTAAACACATATCCAGACTGCGATATAAAATCATCTATATCAGTTTGAAAACCTGCATCTGTGTAACCATTTACAACTAGATCATTTTCAAAACCTCCATAGACCAAGAACACTTCCTTAGTCCTTCTTAAGTACTTAAGGATGTTCTTTACTGCTATCTAGTGACTCTCACCAGGATCTGACTGATATCTGCTTGTAGTGCTCAAAGCATATGATACATCAGGCCGAGTGCATAGCATGGCATACATGATAGATCCAATAGCAGATGCATATGGAATCTTATTCATACGGTCTCGTTCATCATTTGTCTTAGGACATTGAGTCTTGCTGAGACTTATGCCATGAGACATTGGCAACAATCCTCTTTTAGAGTCTTGCAAACTGAACCTATTCAGCACCTTGTCTATGTAAGTACTCTGACTTAGACCGATTAGCCTTTTAGATCTATCTCTATGGATCTTTATCCCTAGGATATAGGCTACATCTCCTAAGTCTTTCATTGAGAAACATTTCCCTAACAAAGACTTGACACTCTGCAATGTTGGGATGTCATTTCCAATGAGTAATATATCATCAACATACAGTACCAGAAAAATAACTACACTCCCACTGACCTTCTTGTATACACAAGGCTCATCTTCGTTCTTAATAAAACCAAAATCCTTAATTGCTTCATCAAAATGAAGATTCCAACTCCGAGAAGCTTGCTTTAATCCATAAATGGATCTTTGAAGCTTGTATACCTTCCTAGAATTCTTAGGATGTACAAAACCTTCAGGTTGTGTCATATACACGTCCTCAAGCAACTTTCCATTAAGAAATGATGTTTTTACATCCATTTGTCATATCTCATAGTCATAATATGCAGCAATGGCAATTAAAATTCTTATGGATTTAAGCATGGCTACTGGCGAAAAAGTTTCATCATAATCAACACCTTGAGTCTGCCTGAAACCTTTTGCTATAAGTCTTGCTTTGAAAGTATGTACTTTGCCATCCATGTCAGTTTTCTTCTTGAAAACTCATTTACATCCAATGGTCTTACCACCTTCAGGTAAATCAACCAAGTTCCAAACTTGGTTATCATACATGGATTGCATCTCAGAGTTCATGGCACTTAGCTATTTATCTGAGTCTGGTCCAGACATAGCCTCCTGATAAGTAGTGGGCTCATTTTGATCCATAAGCAACACATTACGACTATTAGTAATAAGAAATCCGAATCTCTGTGGCTCATATCTTACCTTACCAGATTTACGTGGGCCTTGTGTCACTTGCGGAGGTTCAACTGGATCAGAACGTTGTTGAACTTCCAGTAGCGGTTCAGTGTTTATTTGTGATTCTTGAACTTCTTCAAGATTTATTTCTCTCCCACTAGTGTCTTTTGAAATAAACTGTTTTTCCATAAAAGCACCAAACCGAGCAACAAACACTTTGTTCTCAATGGGATTATAAAAGTAATATCCTTTTGTTTCCTTAGGATACCCCACAAATAAACACTTATCAGATTTAGGTGCTAGTTTTTCTGAGACTTGTTGCTTTACGTAAGCCTCACAACCCCAAATCTTAAGAAAAGACAAACTAGGTCTCATCCCGTACCATATCTCATATGATGTTTTATCAACCGTTTTAGAAGGAACTCGATTTAGAGTGAAAGCTGCAGTTTGTAATGCATAACCACAAAAGGATAATGGAAGATCTGGGTGACTCATCATAGATCGAACCATATCTAATAAGGTTCGATTTCTCCTTTCAGAAACTCCATTCCATTGTGGAGTTGCTGGTGGAGTCAATTGGGAGACAATCCCACAATTTCTAAGATGATCATCAAATTCTTGGCTTAAATACTCACCACCTCGATCTGATTAAAGTGTTTTGATAGTTTTACCAAGCTGATTTCGCACTTCATTTTGAAACGTTTGAAACATCTCAAATGATTCAGCTTTATGTTTCATAAGATATACATAACCATATCTCTGAAATCATCAGTAAATGTAATGAAGTACTGATAACCTCCTCTAGCCATTGTGTTTATAGGACCGCATACATCAGTATGTATTAGACCTAATAAATCACTTGCCCTTTCACTGTGTCCAGTAAAGGGACTTTTAGTCATCTTGCCTCGTAAATAAGATACGCACGTTTCATATGTTTCTAAGTCAAATGAATCTAAAAGTCCATCTTTATGAAGCTTCTTTATGCGCTTCTCATTTATGTGCCCGAGACGACAATGCCAAAGATAGGTTTGATTCAAATCATTTGACTTAAATCTCTTTGTATTTATGTTAAAGACTGGAGTATCAGTGGACTTTTTCATGCTTAGAATATAAAGACCATCACACAAATCAGCATTTGCATAAAATATTCCTTTACTAGAAATGGAACATCTATTATTCGCAATAATAAAATTAAAACCATCCATATCCAAGCATGAAACAGAAATGATGTTTCTGCTCAAGGCAGGCACAAAATAACAATTATTTAAAGTTAAGATAAGTCCACTAGGTAAGACTAAGTCATATGATCCAACAGCCAGGGCAGCAACTCTTGCTCCATTCCCTACGCGGAGGATGACTTCTCCTTTTTTCAGCTTCCTACTTCTGGTGAGTTCCTGCACATTTATACAAATGTGAGATCCATATTCGGTATCCAATCTAGGAATCACTAGTGGATAAATTAATTTCAATAACATAAATACCTGAGGTGGTTGTCGCACTACCCTTTTTCTTCTTTAGATCTTCCGGATAAAGTTTGCAAATTCTGAACCAATGTCCAGGTGCATGGCAGAAATGACAATTTCCTTCCTTTTCCTTTTGGTGCTTTGAAGCAGGAACAGGCTGGGGCTTGACTTGTTGCATAGGCTTTGCGACAGGTGCAGCAGCAGCCTTGGCAACTTTAGCCTTGCCTTTGCCTTTGCCTTTCTTCTTCATTCCCTTTCCCTTTTGGACCATCATCACATTACTAGAGGGTTTCTTGATATTTTGTTCAGCAGTTTTGAGCATCAAATGCAACTCTGAAATTGATTTCTCCATATTATTCATATTTTAGTTCATCACAAATTGTGAGTAACTCTCCGGTAATGAATTTAGGATCAAATCCGTAGCCAACTCTTGGCTTATGGGAAATCCAAGTCTATCAAGTTAGTCAACATAGCCTTTCATCTTTAGAACATGAGGACTAATTGACGCACCCTCAGTCATCTTACAAGAATGTAGGTTCTTGACTGTCTCGAACCTTTCTTTCCTAGCTTGCTGTTGGAACATTTCCTTCAGCGTTACAGCCATGTCATAGGCTTCCATTAGTTCCATGTCCTTCTGAAGTTCAGGAACCATAGTTGCCAACATAATGCATGTAACATCAGTAGAATCGTTGACATGCTTATTATGCACATCCTTCACAGCTTTCGTAGCATTGGCTGGTGGGTCGTCAAGGTTCGGAGCATCCATAACATACAACTTGCGTTCATGCTTGAGAACGATTCTCAAGTTTCTGAACCAATCAAGAAAGTTAGTCCCAGATAGCTTATCCTTCTCAAGGATAGATCGCAGTGACAGGGGGTTATTGTTACTTGAAGATGCCATTGATCTATAATAAAGATTATGCGAGTTTATTTTAGTATAGAGGAATAGACTCCCACTAAATTAACAACCCTCCTAAAACATACTGTTTATTTAGGGGACTAAATCCATATTTCACCTAATTCTATGACAGCTATGGCATGAAACACAAAACTAGATTATTTAAGTAGGTAACAGTTACCAATTACATCTTATGTAATTTTAGATACTTTTATGAGATACATGACATCTTATGTCTTAGCATGTTTTTATCTCATCATATGCCTAAAGTCCAAAACTATTTTGATAACTTTATTAAGTCGGACCAATTTAAACATTTAGGTAACTCTTACCCAACTTATCTCACCAAGATAACACAATACACCCAATTATGGCTGAAACTATATTAGTGCGATCGAGGCCTTGATAAGTGTTTAAAATTGGATGACACAAGACTTAAGATTTAGTAGAGAGATTTTATTCAGTTTTAGTGATTTTTAAGTAAACAATGAAATATCATATATTTTATTGATTTGTAGAACCATTAAACAATTTAGGAAATTTTTATGCTATTCACTAATAAAAGAATTTCCGTGTGCTAGGATTAGTTAGACGGCGGTCCCGCTGGCCGGTCAGTGGGCAGTGGTTCCGCTGACCGGTCAGCGGACGGGGAACAGGGGGTAGCGCCCCCGTTTTTTTTAGAAGACAAATCTCAATTCCGAAAATTGAAATTCGCTATAGAAAATCATATTTTTCACAGATTTTACTATACTAAATTTACCCCTTAATTTATCCAAAATTAAGTCAATTAAAACGTTTTTAATTAACTCGGGCCCACATCTAACTAATCATCTTCTCCTAATCCAATTAGAACTTTAGATATTTGAATCCTAGCATATCACCAATAATAAACTTCTCCATGTTTATCTCCTATCCAATAGGGATAATGAAACCGATTTTGCATATATCTCTAAATCTAATTTGTTATCTTATCTTTATCAAATAGAAACTTCATAACAAAATAGATATAACAAGATAAATAAATAATTTCAAAAATTAATTATTTATTTTGGATTTAAGATATTTGAATCCTAGTATATCACCAATATCAAGATTCTTGATATTTATCTCCTATTCTAATTTGTTATCTATCTTTATCAAATAGAAACTTCATAACAAAATAGATATAACAAGATAAATAAATAAGTTCAAAAAATTAATTATTTATAAATAAATAATTTCAAAAATTAATTATTTGCAATTTTGATCTTCATCCAAATAATCACAAACATGTTCAATCGTACTAGTCTCGATTTCTAGGTAGACTGAAAACATCTAAGTTATATTGATCAATATCAATTCACTTAGACTAGGCCTTTTAACAGTCTAACACATCAAGGGATCCACTGAATATCTCTCTTTATATGAGAGGGACAAATTTTATCTCGATTACACAACTTCACCATATTATTCACACAGTAACCAATCACAACCTTTATAATCGTCCGGTTAAAGACAACGTTTGATTGCGTCAAATCACTGTATTCCTAATGTTGAAGTCTCTGGTAATCTCAAGTTAGAGGACTGAAAAATATACCTATTATGAGAAACAACTATGACTTAATCCATTTGATGTTCTCATAGCGGTCGGTCCAGTACTTTGTTCCCTAACAAGTACTCATGATCTTGATTCGTATTCCTGTACGTATAATCATCGTATGATCATCAATCAAAACTCACACTAGTCTTAATTCATTATAGTTCCCAGTATAATAATCCACTAGGGACATTTAGGATATTTCTGTAAATATCCATGAATCTTATTATAATGTAAACATGCAAATCAATTATAATAAACAACAAATGAAATCCTCTATTTTATTAACTAAAATGTATTCAAAAAGACTGTTAATGGATTGACCTAGGGCGCATTTCCCAACAAGTAATCCCAAGAAAATTCACCAAGTAAATACATAAGTAAAGCTTTTGGAATCAAAATATTATAAATAAACATGTGGAACAAAAGAATACATGCAACTGTGGAAGATCATTGCATAAATATGAATAGTAGAGGAATCAAAGTGCGTGCATAATCAAAGTCAGACTAGAACCATAATTCGGGATATCCGCAAGGCACGACCTGTAAGGATACCTAAAACTGGTGACCCTGGACCCTCTAGGTGGCCGGCATAAACCACGGCGCACCCACACATGTCTAGCACAGTCGAGTAGCGTATTCATCGGCGCATGACTAGAACATATGCTATGGCCTAGTGGACCCAATGCCCCCGTAATGAATAAGCACCAAGTGAGGACGAACACAACCACCGTAAAACAATAGGAAATAAAGATTATTGAATAAACTGAACATAATTCAAATAAATAAAGCAGTAAGTACTAAAGTGAATTTCAGTTGGGATACTACACACCTCAAACCACACTCCAATACCCGGTATCCGTCCCGGTCCAATCCCGTTCTTACCTCGAAATGCGCGCCCAATACCCAACTCTGTTTACCTAATTCATTTTATTGTGTTTATTGTATTACCATTGAATTAGATATGTGGTAGGGTCAAAATATCCAAAACAACCTTAATATTGACCTCTGTCCAACACTCAACGCGCTTGAGGAAATGCCCAGTGCGCTGGGTAGTCGTCCTTATCCCCCCAGAATTGCCAGCGCGTTGGGCAGTCTCTGCCCAGAATTCCAGCAATCCAGAACTAGTTTCTAGCCTTTAAACCCTACAACAACATCAATACCATACCCACAACACATAAACCCACTCCATAACAGTGGGTATACACCTCATACTCAAAACACCATTAAAACCCATAAAATTGGTATCATATTATAGAGAAAGTAGAGGAGATTAATGATCTAACCTTTATTTGTTCCAACACCCACAAGCTCCTCAAACCATCATCAAGTCAAACACCTCCAAAGCCCTCCCTTTTCTTTTATTTTCGTTCAACAATGATAAATGAGAGAGAAAGTGGTCAAAATGATGGAAAATCAATATATATATATACATATCTCTTCATCCCAACTCACACCTTAAGACTATTTTAAATGGCTAAGATGAGGTCAAATGGTCGCCATAAAATGCCAAAATTGACTTCATACCCATTCTTTGTCCTTATTCTCATGTCACCATTTATATACCCTCCCGGGCATTCTAATACCCGGCTCCAAACCTTGCCCGGTGCCGTTCGCGCACAACGACAGTACCAACCGTCTCAATATCATTTTATATTAATTATTTAATAGATTTTATCATTTATTAGGTGTATTAAATTCCCCAGCCTAATGTGCTAGTCATACGCGGCCCGGTATCGGCATATACTCGCTATACGCATCGAATACTCGTCACACCAGCTCACTCGTCAATGAAAAGTATAATCACACATATTTGCGATGTAATTTAACTAACTTGGACCTATACATCGCAACTTCACCACAAGTGCACACAAAACGGACTGTAAACCCTATCTAGTCGTGCTTCGTCTTCACTATGGGAACCACAAATGTCTCCGCTGACATCCACATCCGTAATTTCATCATCAATAACGACCATTGAAAATCGGGCCATTACATATATCACAATGGAAGAAAATTTAATACGAAACAGTTATTGGGAAATAACTCAGTTAAACGGAAATAAGGAATCTATATAAATGTGAAAAACACTGTAAACGAGAATATTCATGTACAATAAGCCATCAAATGAAACATTACATGATAAAAATTCCAAACTATAATCCCGAGTTCAATGACTCAACAAAACATGGTATATAATAACAAGCAACATACAAACAAAACATATAACCTACTCTAGGGTTCCTCAAGTCCAGCTGCTCACAAAAAGGCTTATAGGTAAGGTTCCTTGCCTCTACTGCACTCCACTCTATCTGCACCCACCCGTCATAAACTAGATGGTGAGTAACTGAGAGAAAATCGAAAGTAATGCCAGAAGAATATAACAGTAATTCATGAATTATCAAACATGACAGTCTAAATATCATGCAAAAATTGAAAGACGAGAGACAAGTTGCATGATAGACAGAATGGAAATAGTAGCAATCGAAACATGCGTGTTCTACAAGTCAAGAGAAATCCACAACAACAATGTCGCAATATCGATAACACAACAATATCCACAACAATTCAGTACATGGTATCATACAATCACTAGGGGGTCAAACACTCGTGCGCATGAGTGCCTGCATTTTATCCCTTCTAGTGTAGGCCGCATGTACCTTTGAGACACACTTATGCCAAGAACACACATACAAGAAATATGGAACGGAAATGCCAACAAGTAGATCATAGCAAACATAATGGAATGATAATGAATCACATGGTATTTTCTTAACTGACTTATTAACGTACACAAGCTTTAGGGCAAATATACTTACCTGACTAACTCAACCCGCGTACAACTTGCATCCCTAGCACGTATCCCTGAGTTTTCCGCTACCTGACAAGGTTGGAAAACTCGTGTTAACCCTAAGTCAACCCTGGTGTTTTTTCCAGTGTTTTAAGTATTTAAACAATTTGTCAAATTGTTATGAAAACATATACTCTCTTTTGGGTTGAAAATCACAAAAATGATATCACAACGTCGGTATCCACAATGCATATAAGCCTACTCATGTATCGTAGGCTCGGCTCAGTCGTATATGGGTCACGTCATAGCCTCGAGGAGCCGGTGACGTGATCACTACGTCATAACCAATTCCTGACCTTCAAACACAAATCCGTAACACAACATGACGCAAATTGACCCTACACTATGGTTTGCGACGAGACGCGCAATAGCGTCAACACATGAAATGACGCTCACCAAGTTCACCACTGCTAATAGAGATGCTCTGTGGGCTGTGAGACACCATGATGGACATGGTAAGGTCTCCAACAGTCCCCTCATGTCATCGCGTCGATGGCAGTGCTGCCACGATGGGTGGTTTCTGGCGAGAAGAGTACAATACACATACTTCACATGAACGACATAAACAAACAATAACGCCACTGTTTTGGGCCACTCCGAGAGTCGTGAGAAACAAGCATGGAATTAGCTTGGTCCCCAACATCCCTGATCACGTTGGCATAGCGGTGGCTCCACCCACGGCGGTGGATTCCGGAGAGGAGCACAACCCAACATGAAATGACATGAACATGAAATAACAAACATTTGCGCTCGCCTCACTTTTATTGACCACTCCGAAGGGCTGTGGGATCCAAGCCAAAGCTTGGAAGGGTCCTCGACAACCTCCAGTCCTGGTGTTCCAGCGGCGGCGCCGCCCCTAGGGACATTTT
Organism: Stephania japonica; assembly: GCA_039657345.1. Lineage (NCBI taxonomy): Eukaryota > Viridiplantae > Streptophyta > Magnoliopsida > Ranunculales > Menispermaceae > Stephania > Stephania japonica. The sequence continues at coordinate 40,589,016 of CM077560.1, read as the reverse complement.
CTGGCGAGAACATCCCTAGTGAAACAACTCGATAAAACACAACAAACCACCACTGTCACCACTGGTCTCAACCTACTGAAGGACTGCAAGACACCAGGAAGGTATGGTGAGGTTTCCGACAGCCTCCCTATACAGAGGTCTAGCCAACAACGTCGCCAGGTGTGGCGGTTTTCGACTTACTAAAAAAAGAAGAAACAACTACACATGATAACCATGAATAAACAGTCACTACAACACAACTCCACGATGGGGGGTGCTCTGGGGTCGTTGGACTTTGGTGAACTATCAAAGTTGGTCTCCGATTAACCCCCCGGTCATGGTAACTCACCTCCATAAGTTGGACAGACATGGAATAGCTATAGTCGCGACACTAAATGTGAGAGAGAGAGAGAGATGAGAAAGAACCTTAGACGACCAGTGAGGGCTCCGGTACGTGTTCGGTCACCAAAGGAGAGGAGCGGTGGTGAGAGAGGAGAGAAGAATCGGTGGTTGTGAAAGAGATAAGTGAATAGTAGATTGGGAAAGTGGGGGTGGGGTCCTATTTATAGACTTTTTGTTTTAATCTCCACACAAACACGCATCTCGAGAAAATTTAAGGGTTCTCCCATTTTGGGCCGTGTCACTTTAACAATTCCAATCCCATAGCCCATGTGTTATACAATTATCCAACTCCCACATTCAAACGACATTCCTCAGTCCGTCTTGCCTTGACCTGACTCCCGTAACACGCGTAGCCTCGCCTTGTCTCGCCAATTATTTATTTAAATTATACAAAAATTCATTTATTTGTGTTTTTACTATGTTTTACTCCCCCGTTTACCTAAGCGAAGCCTCACTCAAACTAACAATTGCCCGAATGGCTATTAGACTACAATGCTAATACACACATCAAAGAATCATAAAATTACCTCGGTGTTGACTCCCGAAGTCCGAAATACTGTCCAGTATCACGTAGCCGGGTCACGATCCTAACAAGTGCAACACAAGTCAAGTTAAATTTGAGGGTTGTTACAGGAAGCTTGCCTTTACCCCAACCTGTACTATGATCTATACTTAAGCCATCGCAAAAGGCAGATGAAAAGTCCAAAGTGAGTATTCCCAAGGAAATTAAGTGAGCAATACTGAAAGTAAATACTAAAATTTAAATAAAGATATTAAATAAACATGCGGAAATAAATACAAGCAATTGCAATCATCGCATGAATAGATAATAGTGAAAGTTCGAAGTGTGTTCTTAGAGCCTAGGGTTAGACTAGCACCATAATTCAGACTCTTCCACAGAGTACTACCGGCAAGTTCGACGCAAGCAGAGCCAGTATCTGGATCCCTTAAGTGGTCAGCGTGGTACTTACGACGCATCCACATGTGTCCCAACGCGATTCCTGAGTCGAACTATTCACCGAGTTTCCCTGACACACGTGTTATGGTCTAGTGGGCATACACACTGGAATGGCACGAAGGGAGCCCCGTTCAACGTCCGCACATTTAATCACAACTAAGAGTAAAATATTGAAATAATGCCAAAAGAAGTAAATACTCGAGTAATTTCAGTTGGGATATTACACACCTCAAACCGCACTCCAACTATCGTCATTAATCCAATGTGGAGCACAGCTGTCGCTGGTAAGACAGATTGTGGGTCTGCATTGGGTCCCGTGGCAGTCTGTTTGGAAAATGATCCGTTACATTAATAATCCCAAACCCAAGTAAGATGATAAATATATATAATACAAATGTACGAGCCCAGTATGTAGCTTATAAATCACAGATAGTTAACAAGCTTCCCCTTGCCGCAACTCATACTTGGATCTGCACTCAAGCCATCACAAAAGGAAGATGACGAGTCTAGAGTGAGTATTCCCAAGAAAATTAAATGAGCAATCACGAAAGTAAACACTAGAATTTAAATGAGCTATTAAATAAACATGCGAAATTAAAAACAGGCAACTATGCTCATCTCATGATTTAAATAATAGTGAAACGTGAAATGTGTGCCTAGCACTATAATTCAGACTCTTCCACAGAGTACTGTTGGCGAGTAGCACTCTAGCAAGGCAAGTATTTGGATCTGCTAGGTGGTCAGCGTGGTGCCTACGACGCATCGACACGTACCCCAATGCGATCCTTGGGTTGAACTATCCACTGAGATTTTTGGCAACACGTGTTATGGTCAAGTGGACATACATACTGTAATGGCACGGAGGAAGAACCTCAACGTTCGTCCATATTGTCACCACAACAGGAAATAAAATAATGGAATAACAATACTGAATTCAAATGCCAAAATAAGTAAATTCTCAAGAAATCTCAGCTAGGATACTACACACCTCAAACCGCACTCCGCGTCCCGAAAACCAAACCCCGGTCTGGCTCCGATAAACTCTCGACAATCATACTATCACCCAGACATTGCACTATTGCCCCAAGTCACCTAATATCAATTACTAGTATATTAGGTTGTATTTATGTTATTTAATTAGGTATTTAAACTCATTTCCCAAAAAATATACTCATTTATCCTGGCAGCAGGGGTGGAGTGTGCTCCTCTACATAGGGAGCGCATCCCTGTTCTTCAGGAGTGCACTGCCTAGAATGTCCAACGCATTGGACGGGTTTGAACCCAGTTTTCCAATAGAACTGGAATCTAGATTTTGATCCTATGGCCAACTCCTAAAGCTGTCGACCCCATCCTCGCCTCGTGGGGGACTCAAAACACTTCAAAAATGCTAGAGGCAACACCATAAACATCATATAATCATCAAAATTAAAGATCAAGCCAAACTTTCCAAAACCCAAAACTTGATAAAACTTGAACAACTTTGAAAACCAACATCAACAACCTTCACCACACCATCATACCACCAAACCAACGCAAAAAAACCATACAAAACCAATGACACAACCCCCATCTCAGATTCTACACCAACATGCTCAAAATGACAACCAAAATAGAGAAGAAGATGAGGGAATTAAAGATCTCACCTTGCTTTAATGTTCGAACACTCTCAAACACTTGAAATTATCACCAAAAGATCATCAAACCCCAACTTTCAACTTGTATTTCTGGATTTAATGTTTGGGAGAGAGAAAAGGTAGTGGGAGATAGACTTTGTTGACTATTAATACATTAAAGTGATTTATCATCACTTACCAATCCATATGCCCATCTCATCAAGGTCATCTCTTGGCCAATAATTGGGCCCTTTTCCATCCCAAATGACGCTAAAAAGTGACTCACATACATGACTCTCCCTTGTTCTTAACACATAGAGCCACGACTTGGGCGTTCCAAAGCCCAATTTCGCACCATAACACGCGACATATGCACACCACAAACCTCACGTGAGCGCTTCATATTAATTATTTAATTATCACATTTTATTTCATTTTCATGTGTGTATTAATTTCCCCGACCTATTATTGTCTTTTAGCCTACTGGTACCCGTGTCGACATGCATATAGAGAAGAATACTTGTTACACTGTCTCACACATCAATAACACCATATATACACACATCGCAATGTCATTTAACATATTTAAGTATAAACATTGCAAATTATACAAAACATCACGCAAAATAGCTATTTACCTAACTCTGGGCGCGCCCTGGCCTATCTGCGCGGAGTTGAGCTGACGTCTACATCTGCACACACATCATAATTAGCAATTAATTAATATTGGGCCGTTATAGTTCGTCTGACAGTCGACTGAACGAGTTCAGGATTTTTCAGGGACCCTTGTTTAACAACTTTAGAGACAAAAGATAGTTTTGCCTTTCCTTTCCTTTGTGATTTCGTATTCATTCTTGCTTGGGGGTTCCTTAGGCCTTGTTTGGTTCATTTATGCTAACTTACAATGTTAGTTCGGAGATATCTCCTTAGAGTTAATATTCCCATGTTTGTTTCAACTATAAACTTGCAGGGAAGTTGTGAATTTTTAAACAATAAAATATATGAATTGAAATAAATAGCCTTTAAATAAGAGAAAGATATGGGTAATAAAAGGGTCATTAATGAGGGTAATTGTGTGAACAACTCTTGGGAGATAACTCCCTATAGGGGGTGGGGGAGACATCTCTCACCTTTCCCTGTAAGTTGGGAGACAACTTGCAAGGAGGTTGGGCAACCAAACAAGATTAGTTATCAACTCCCTGTAAGTTATCTCCCGAGAGATAACTCCACAGTCAACCAAATAAGGCCTTAATTTCATTAGTGTGAAGCAAAGTGGAGAGCAAGAACTTATAGAGTTTTCATTAATGCAGATCGATCGAAGGGCGCATAGAACATCCTAAGTAAGCTACCATTTTTGACAATAATGGTAAGGATTTTCGTTGAGGATTTTGTAGTCGATTTACTTTTACTGTACTTGTGATGATTTTTCTGGAAGATGATGTTGATCAACATTGTAGAGGTTGTTGTAAGTGTTATTTGTTGTTAAAGACGATGAATTAGTTTGCTGTAAAGGGAATGTTATGAGTTAGTTTCTTGATCTTGAACATTTTGTGATTTATTTGGAGTTCAAGACTAACATCTGTCACACTTCAAATTCATTTCTCCCATCATAGTGCACCTTTTGATTCTATGCCCATCATGGTTAGATGTATTTAATTAGAATCAGGGAGTCTCTTGTTAGTTCTACTGCTACATTTTTTTTTGCTGGGGTGCTGGTAATGGACTTAGGACCAGGGTGTCTGGTTCCTACTAATAGGGTGAATTTGTTTTTTGGTGTCTCTTGTTGGACTAAGTGTTTTATCACTTATACTCCACCAAAAATTTTGATAGCAACAAACAAAGTGAAATAGTTCTGACAAGTTTGTTTAGTGTTTCAGAGCATCAAACTTACTTAGGAATTACTAGTTCAAAAGAAAGTCGAGCTTTTACAAGTTCAAATCAAAATTGGCGAAACGAAACCGGATAAGCTCAAGACTCGACACATACAAGGATACACGGATCGTAAAGCTCATACCATCAATTGAACAACTTATATAAGGTATACAAGTTCAAGTTTACAAGCCAAATGTATTAGAATAATGCATTACATGTTTTTTGGTTTTTCAAGTACTTTAAGTCATGAATTTCGATATTTCTGAATTCTTAAGTTTTTAAATCGTTTAAATAATGCAAACGCGTTTTACAACATGTATTTGAGGTGTAAAAACTATTGGAATTGATTTTGGATGCACCAGTATTTGTTTAGACAACTTTTGAATCATTAACAAAGAAATTTGTATAAAAGCCCTAATATGTTTTATGAAATTGGGATTTTTGATTTTTGAGGTTTATGAAATCATTCAGGATGTTCAAACATATTTTATAGACCCTACTAAATATGTATAATGTGTTTTCAAAGGTTTAGTAGAGTTGTAGGTTAGGGTGTTAATTTACAAATCAGAAAATAATTATTTTTAGACCCCTGCTAGATAGTGCGCTACCTGCAGATAGTGCGCTATACAAGAATCTGGAAACTTTTTTTAAAGTTGCATCTCCTCTTTTAATTTGAATTTGGAGATCATTTTGGACCCTTGGATCAACACAATGCTCATACACCATAGAAAAAAGGTTGAACACAACCAAACCACTTAGAATACACATTGAACATCTATTGCTCTCATATTCTCAAAATTCCTAGTTTTCACTCAAATTTATCAAGTTTGTGCTCACTACCATTTGGAATCTTTGAAGGGCATCAATTTGTTCTTGAAGTTGATACTAGAGAAATGTCCTAAACGTTGCAACTCACACTGCGAAACTGATTTTTGTTTCACACATTTGGAGTTGTAAGAATCTTTGATTTCCTACTCTATTTGAGCTTAAATTACAACTTTTGGTTGGATTATTGTGTGAGAATCATTTGTAGTGTTCTTGGATACATTTGTCTTATGTTTTGCCCTTAAACTTGATTACATAAACCCTATGACTAATTTGAACAAGTTTTTAGTCTTAATCTTTGATTTCCTGCAAAACTACTTGTTCATTTGTTTTGAAACCGCTCTTATCTTAATCGATCTTGATTTGTCATTTTCTTGACTTTGATTTGCACTAATTGGGCTTAATCTTTAATTTTCAAAGTGCATGATAATAGCTTGAAATCATATCGTGTTTAATCTAAACTTGTTTTAGTGGCTTTAATCTTGTGTTGTGCTATCAACACAATTGCAATGGTTTTGTGCTTAAAATTGATTTTCATAAACCCTAGGTTTAATTTGCACTAGATTTGGACTTAATCTTTAATTTCCATAAAGTGCAAGGTTTAGCCGATTAGAAACCTAAGGAGTTTTGATTTGATTTTGATTGCTTGGTTTCTAAACTAAGATTCGTGCTTAATCATCAATTTTATTAATATCTTAGTCGATGTTCACACTCGCATGCATTAGAATAGTTAGTGTAACGACCTTAAAATCTAACTTGTGCTACGTGTCATTTTAGGTTGTACGTGGGCCCACTTGTCGTGATACGTGTGTCCAATTCTTGGTCGTCGACACCGAGGTATGTTATTTTTGTCTGGTATTTGTATTATTTATTTTAATACTAGAATGTTAATTCTAATATCCCAAACGTATGAGGACGTTTGTGAGAACAAGTTAGTGTTGAGGAATGAGTTCGACCTGAGAAAACGTGCAATACGGGTGCCGGGCAAACTGTTGACGACATTTAGCTGTTTGGGGGACAAATTGAATTAAAACACTGATAAAATGCAATTTAAAATAGTAAATAATTGTAAAGACCCTAAAATCTAACTCCTGCTACATGTCATTTTAGGTCGTACGTGAACCCTTTGCCGTGATACGTGTGAACAATTCTCGATCGTTGACACCAAGGTATGTTATTTTTGTTTGGTGTTTATATTATTATTCAATTCACCCGAATTTAAATTTCAACGTCCCAAACGTGTGAGGATGATTGAGGGTAATCATTGATGCAAAAAAATGGGTTCAGCTCGGAGAAACGTGTCTTATGGGCTCCGGGAAGAACAGTGGTCGGGTATTTAAATGTTTGGAGAACAAATGTAATTAAAACACTGAAAAATACATTAAAATATAATAATTAAACATTGGGTAACGTGTTCGATACCTTGGTAGGTTCGTGGGTACACGATGGTGCGAGTCGTGGTTTGAATCGGGTCCGAAAACGTTGGAAAACGCATGTTTGATATAGTATGCATGGGAGAGTGTCACAACTATGTGTTAGCTCAGTGTTAGAAATGAATTGCTGGTGAGAGGAGGACCTAGGATCGTCCTCGGGATACGTGTTGAGGAATTGATGAAAGATATATATATATATATATAAATTGATCTTCTCTCTTTCTCATCGTTTCTCATTTCTCATTTCACATGAACTGAACGAACGAAGATCAGGGAGATTTCTTAATGAAATTTTTCGTCGAAACAACGCCGAGAAGCTACCAAACACGAAAACCAAGGTAACAACTTCGTTCATCGCGAGGTTATTTACGTTTTAACGGGTCTTTTGAGTTTTCGTCGTGGTATTTTCGGACACCAATTTAGAAATTTGGTTTCTCGAATGTTTTGATGAATTATATAGATTTTTGATCGGTGTGTTGCACAACCATGAGGTTGTTTTGGGTGTTTGGATTGGTTTTATATTTTTGGGGAATTATCATTGATTTTTGAGTTAATTTCCACACCGGGGTCATAGACTATTTTTTTGAATGATTTGAATGTTGGAATTGGTGTAAATGAGCGTTTCTATGAGTTTAGGAAAGACTTGGAATGCGGCGAAGCAAGCGGGGGTGTCTAAAAATCCTGGATTAGAAAACAGTAACTGACGCCGCGAGAGACGTCGTGATGCATTTCACCCCACAGTGTCAGTCCCGACATCTAGACTAAAGAGTCTGGAAAATGCACACTTTAAGTGTTGCCACCAGGCATTTGGTCCCACGATGCCATTCACGGCGTGGCATTGCTCATCACACCAATTTTTGAATTTTTTTTCGAAAACTTCGGGGATATCTAAATGGGTTCGAATGCGGACCAATACTCGAGTAATTGACTCAAATACGTAAATGAATAAAATGATGAAAAAAAATAGGATAATTAATGAATTTTGGTAATTAATTGATCAATAGGGGATTGTAATACATTAAAGGTCACACGGGGATTCGTAAGCGACAAATTTAGGTCGTGTGAGTGCGCAATAGCTTCAGATATAGGTAACTAAACCAGTAAGAAAATTTACAACTATTTCTTTGAGCTTTAATTTGGTATTGTTATTACTGTCCTAGTTTGAAATTCTATTCTAATTGAGCGGTCCAAGGGCAAGTGAATCAACATGATCCTTTGAAGGGCTGGTTGTGACAACCTCAAATTTCAAATCTAAAAATTGGGCATCGCCCGACGTAGACTTACGTAGACCCCTGAGCTAACCTTGACGAGTCACGAAAGCCTAGTCAGCCTTCCTTAACATTTACCATTTATTAAGCCATATTAAATGTATTTAAATGAGTTATTTCGATTAGTGAGTTATCAGGTTATAGCGGAAGCATTAAAATCTCAAACTAGCCCAAAACAACGCAAAGACACTAGTTAGAACAACCTAGCGAGTGGAAACCCCGCATACGTATACCTCCAAAAGTATAACAAATTAGAGAAAAATCAATTACGGTATAATAATCCCAAAATCTCTCACAAACTCATATCTCAAGGTATCAAAAACATAAACATATAATACAAATAAACCTACACTGTAGGCAAGACGAGTCACCTAGCAGACCTCAACTTCAATCGCTTATTTCCGGTCCTGTTCTCATATCGACCTTGCTGTATGACGTGGTTGTACCCACTGTCATAAAATGGACGGTGAGTATAGAAAATAACGGTAACAACCAAGTGGAGTTTAAATATAATTTCAAATGTCAAATAAATGGCTAAGTTAATACCATGCAGGAATATCATAAAGATAATACAGACCGCATGATAGTAAATCACTAAAAACCCTCGATAATTGAGTGTCCAAGAAAACAATGAAAAACGCAAGTAGTCCCAACTAAAAGGTCGTTGAGTCACGGCAAAAGCCCAGTGAACACGGGTTCAGGACGAGCATCGGCCTACTAGCCCTAACCCTTGTGAGTATGAGATATCGACAAACCTGGATAAGAGCCCCCGACATACACCCTATCGAGAGATATCAACAGTGTCCAGATAAGAACTCATATCACAGATAAATAGTAACCATGACTCACTTGCTTTTGGACCACTCATTCGGAAACCCACGAAAACAATGCCAATAATCCACCACGGAATAGAGCTCACAAATGGAATTCAAGGAAACATATTTCACCAAGAAACATTGCTCAATAAAGATAACAACTCAATTTAAATACACAAATGAAATAATATAAATACTCCTACTGATTTTACTCACAGTACAACGCAATCTCCGCATAACACTAAGCGCTCGCAGCTTTCACACGCCACAAAATGACCCTGTACGCTCGTCACCCGCTCGTGTTAGAGTTTTATTTCCCTTTTATTTGCAATTCCCTATTAATTTAACCATTTTTATCCAATTTTTCCATAATTTTACTCGTTCACCTATTTGGGTCGATTTCACGAGTATTGGGTCGTATTTGAACCCATTTGAATACTCGAGAGGTCCCCAAAAATTTTTGAAAACTTTATAAAATTTTGGTCCCTATGAACAGTGATACGCTGCCGAGACGCCGTGACGTCCAATGACTTAGACGACGTCTCCACGGCATGGAGATAATTCTCACTGCCCAACTCGTATGCGAGTGATGACGTGACCTCATTGGTCGTGACGGCATCCTCACGGCGTGATCCCCTGAAGCCCCTATCCAAGCCGTACGTGGGTGACACCGTGAGCTGGAATGCTCACGGCGTCGCCACGATGTCTGACCCAGAACACCTTTGTACCGGGGTTTTCGACACCTCGGCTTGCGTCGTCTTGCTTCGAACCTATCCCAACTTCGACTAAACATCCAACACAGCGCTAAACCACCCTCGGCTCGCGTCAAAACCCGACCAAACCATCGATTACGGAAATCATCCAAAATTCACCAAAAATCTCAAAATTTTAGAAATTCTCAAACACCAAAAACCACTTCTCAAATCCTCATTTACTCACCCTATTCAATCCCAATCCATCAAAATAACTCATAAGAATTGATTTTCCAAAATTGTTGTCCGAATTCATCGTGACGAAAACATCCAAAATATGTATCAAAACGTAGAGTAACACGTAGGGAGTCATAATCTCACCTTAGATCACGTTGTTGGTTGATTCGCGTTGTTGATCCGGGATTGGAATCAACGAAACCCTCATCCTTTTCGTTCTTCACGTAAAGTGAGAGAGAAGAGAGAGAAAATGAAAGAGAAATGAGAGGAAAGAGAGGGTTGACTCACCTATTTATAGGTGAGTCCCCATCTTGGCCCACTTCCGCATCTTGAGGCACATCCGAAGGTCCATAATCACACCATCCACCAACTACTATGGGACACACTTGTGCGACTCCTTCCTTGACCCTATCCAATTTAACTTGAACAATCCTCAAGCGTTTCTGCACCCAGCATGCACCATGACTCTTATAGTCACGCGTGAATATAAGTCATAATGACCCAAACATATTCCCGAATTAATTTATTATTATATTTTATTTTTCATTCGTTCATGAAAATAGTTTCCCGGACTCGTGTACCCGTATTTTGTTCGTCGATATTCGTTCGTCACATTTTTTGAGGCAAATTTCACTCGAAACTCGATATCGTCGTCTTGTCACATAGACTCGAGTATACATTGATAGCACGCGTCATCACACAAAAATAACATGAATTTTCGGGTCGTTACAGTGGTCATCTGATGTAATATGCCAGAACCAAGGACTCGGGATGCACGATATTGTTTGTGGTTCTATATGGGATGAGAGTTATTCACTAGATTATCGGGGACTCTGCATTCGCGTGGATTTTAGGATGATGTGAGTGTACCACGTCTTAAACTCTGAGTCTTGGAGGTAACATTCTCATGACTCAACGACTTTCTTTTTGGTCGGGACTACTTGCGCATTTTCTAATGTTTTCTTGGACACTCATTTTCGATTGATTCAGACTTATTTTCAATCTTTATTTATTAATGCATTTCCTGTACTTTTCTTTCTATCGACATGAATATAGACTGTTTATTTATTTCGAAATACTGTAAACATCCTAGTTGGTGTTACTTACCTAAGACTCGTTATTCTTGTGTTTGACTGAGTGTAGATCCACAGTCGAGCAAGGGAAAAGCTCCTCAGCTTGGTGACTTACTTTAAGGATAGCGGAGCTGTTCATCATTTAGCTCAATGTAGGTTTGAAAGTTTGTATTACCGTATATATTGTTTAACACTGGGATTTGGGTATGAAAGATTTTGGGCATGTATACTTGTTGTGACTCTCTTGTGATATGACATATGGTTGATGGTATACATATGCGGGGTTTCCACACTCTAGGTTGTTCTAACTTATGTTTTGAGGGTGTTTTTATTAGTTTGAGGATTTTAAATGCTTCTGCTTATCTTTGAATAACTCACTAATATTAATAACTCTCACTTAAATTACTTAATAAAGGATCAAATGTAAAGTAAGACTGATTAGGTTTGCGTTGATTGCGCGAGGGTAACTGTAACGGCCCAGCCCGCCCCGCAAGGCACGCCAGCTGGCACTGCTAGTCACAGGCAGTGTGGCACCCCCTTGGGGTCGCACCACACCATCCCTGGATCCCCTTTTCTAGAGTCTTTCGCCCCCAAGGACTCGAACTCGCGCCCCTGGGGAATAAGGGCGAAAGACTCTCGAGCCTTGTACCACTTGAGCTCAGCTGGCGTGCCTTGCGGGGCGGGCTGGGCCGTTACAGTAACTCGAGGTCTACATAAGTCTAGGTTGGGCGGGGTTCAGTTTTAGGTTTGTGGAACTGGAGCCATCACAATAATCATTGTATAACGTGTCTGATATGTTTGTACGATCGTGAGCATGTGACGGTGCGAGTCATGGTGCGGTTCGGCTACGGGAACACCCGGGAAAGCCTTGAGTTAGTTTGAAAAAGATAGGAACCAAAGATCAAGTCAAAGAGAGTCCGCTATTGGAGTCAATGAGATTGGTGGTTGGTGTGTTTATAGACCATGGGATGGTCCTCAAGATACGTGTATGAAAATTGATGAATTATTGAGTATAAAAGGGCCATCACCTTCTCTCTCATCTCACATTCTCTCACAACGAAAATGTGATTTGGGGCTGGGGTTTCGACGGTTTGCAAGCGAGATCGGTGCCGAGGATCGACCTACAACGTGTATTAATGTTATATCTCGGATCCTTGTCCAATTCTGTACGTTTTGATACCTATTTTGTAGGGTTTCGTCGTAATGTTTCAAACACCATGTTTGAGTACAAATTTTCTGGGATTTTTGGTGTGGATTTAGTAATGAATTTGTGATCATGAAGTGCGAACAAGGGTTGTTGCAATGGTGGTTTATGGAAATCGGAGTTTGATCGATTTTTGGTGGATTTTTGGATATTTTCATTGTGATTTTTGAATTGAAGATTACCAACATGTTTGGTATGGATTAAATGATGATTTGGGTTTGTATCGAGGTCCCTACAATTTTGGGATAGGCTCGAAACGCAGCGACACGAGTCGGGGTTTCAAAAAACCCCAAAAATATTCGTTTTCGTCTCAACGCTGCAAGGGACGCCGTGGAGCCTAGAGACCCACGACATCTAGGACAGGGACACCCTTGTCTCCACGCTTTAAGTGACGCCGCAGGGTGTTCACCCCCATGACGCTACCCATGGCGTGACACTATTCACAGATCAAGTTTTTGGAAAATTTTTGAAAACTTTGAGTATTTCTAGAGTATCCAAATGGGTTCGAATACGACTCAATACTCAGGTAATTGACCCAATTACGCGAATGAACAAAATAATGGAAAATTGGAAAAATTGAGAAAAATTAACGTTAATTGTAATTAAATGACTACCACGAGGTGTAGTATAATAGCGGGCACACGGGGATTCGTAGGTGACGAGTCAGAGTCGTGTGAGTGCGATTAGTTCAAATACATGTAAGTAAACTAGTGAGAAATTATACAGTTATTTCATTGAGCTTTAATTTGTTATTATTATCTCTCCGTTCCTATTTTGGAATTCCATTCTTATTGAGTTGTCTGAGGGCAAGTGAGTCAACAGTGATCCTTGGGAGGAGTGGCGGTCTGAGGTAACATACCAGCGTCATGACCTTGGGATGCACTGCATTGGTTACTGGTTCTATACGGGGCGAGAGTTCTTAGCTTAACTACCAAGAAGTCTCTCATCTGAGTGGATTTAGGGCTTGTTGGGTATTGACCACGTCCTAGAATCCGAGACTTATAGGCTTTCTTCGACTCAATGACCGTTTGGTCGGGACTACTTGTACCTCTCTATTTGATTTCTTGGACATTCATCTTCGATTGATTCATATTAATTTATAGTTTTTTATATATTCATGCGTTACCTGTGCATTTCTTTCTATCTGCATGAATTAGACTGCTTATTTATTTCGAAATGTTGTATACATCCTACTTGACATTACTTACCTGGACTCGTCATTCTTGTGTTTGAAGGTACCGGAGCGATTCTCTCTTTGTCATCGACGTAGGTTTTGTTTCAGTTTTGTATTATTATGTATATTGTTTTGTTCACATTGGGTTTATGGTTTTGTGAGAGATCTTGGGACATGTATATATTGATATTACTCTCCTCTGACTTGACATGTTGATGATGGTATACATATGTAGGGTTTCCATAGTCTAGGTTGTCCTAACGTGTGTCTTGGAGATTATTATGTTAGTTTGAGAATTAATTGCTTCCGCTATACTTTGATAACTTACTAATTTGAATAAGTCATATTTAAATTGCTTATAATGATGGTAAATGGTAAGTACAGCTGACTAGGCTTGTGTTGACTGCGCGAGATTGGTTCGAGGTTTACGTAAGTTTAGGCGGGGCGGAACCCAGTTTAGAGTTGTGGAACTGGGGCCGCCACAGTTACGCTTTTGGTGGCTTGTAAGTAATTGAATTTATTACCATTTTACGTTGTAAAGTGCTTTCATTGTTTATATTGTAAAATGAGTTGTTGTAAGGCTTGGTGGGATCTAAGCCAAAGGGAAGACCTAGTTAAGGCTAGGTGGTTTAAAGTCCTTATTGCGATAAGGCAAGTGTAAAAGACCTAGTTGTGTCAAGGCAATTGTAAAAGACCTAGTGAGGCTAGACATACACACTAGTTGAGGCTAGGTGAGAAGTCCTAATTGTACTTAGGCATTCTAAGCTTGAGGGTTTAGGTTGCAATCACTTATCGAATTATAAGGGGGTGTTAAAATCCTAACCGGGGTCGTTAGGTAGTGAATGTAGATCGGTTGGATCGAACCACTATAAAATTTGTCTCATTTCCATCTTGTTTACCCCATTGCAAAACATTGATATTTTATCGCTTATGCAGGTTGTGACAACCCCGACCTAGGGTCGGGTCGCCCAGCCCAAACTGCCACTTGGACCCGATACCTGAACCAGGCCCAAATAACGGTCTAGCACGCCTAAACAAATAAATCTGTGGAATACATATAAAGAGATATCCTAAAGCCAATAGATTTAAGTTCATAGAATATTAATAAAACTATTCATGGGTTCATGCTCATTTAAACTAAACAAGTTTATTAAATCTTTGAAGTGGATCAACTAAAGGTAACTAGGATTCAAGCTACCCAAAGATCTATTTTAATTTTAACCCCAAGTTGAATAGTTTCAAAATCAAATATACATAATATATATCAACAAAGGCTCATATCAAAAAGAGACTTCAAGCTCGTCTCTCCCTTGCCTCAACCTAGCGCTGTCGTGGATACCTGAGATGTAAGTGGGGTGAGCTAAAAGAACCAACGGAGCTCGGTAATGTGGAAAACTCGCTCAACCATCAAATATGCAAGTAATACCTAATAAGCATGTAAAGTCTAGCATGTACTTGAAAACAAACAAGGATTCATTGAATAATAGCATGGTAGCAGGATTTCATAAGAGATAGACTTATAATGAACCATCAAGTACTATCATGGACATAAGGTTTGTAAGCCACAAATAAATAGGAATTCATCATTTCATAGCAAATACGATATATTCATAAACCATCAAGTTGTAACAATAATAATCATGCATAGCATTAAAGAGATTGACAAATCATTACATAAATTCAAGCTTTCATGCAAAGGAGAGGGTTTCGCGAGATTATGTACTATAAAATATAGAAATACGATAAGTCGATGTTTCATTCAATGCATACTAGGTATTGACAATAATCCGGTGACTGATTCTTCTACTATCGAGGTGATGGAAACAACTAGCTAGCACATAGGCCTGCCCTCTCGTTCGTCCCATCAAATCAACAGTAGGTTAGTCCAAGCCATCACCGATGCACATCCCTATGTCTCAAGAGTACAAGAGAAGGAATTCCAACTCATGTCCCTACGTGACATACTTATGAATTTAATTAGTCAAGTAAAGCCCTCGGTGGTAAACTCCACAAACATCCTGGGGTGTTAACGACCCTCGGTGGTACCACAACATTCTGAGGTATTTATATAGATTTACTTGCTAATAAGGCCCTCAGTGGAACTCCACAAACATCCTGGGGCCCTGAATAACATAGATGAGAAAAACAGTGCATTCACATTCCATAGATACGTAGGTTCGAGCCAATACCACGACACAACCCATAAATCCCAAGTTTTTAATTCAAATTGTGAATCCTAAACATAATTGGTAATCATGCCATATTTGATAATTGAGCAAGCTCCCCACTTACCTGCACTTGTCGCGAATTCTAATCTCGATCCTCCCGCGTTTGGGCTCGATGTGAACCGTCTCGCGAATTTAGACAATTTGAAAGAATAATTACTTTATATATCTACAACCATACAAGTTTAACATCAATTTTCTAGACCTTAGAAATTCACCCTATTTTATAGCTGACTTCACTAACAAAGGTCATTCATGACTCTAAAATCGACACTTAAAATTAGAATCGATAATTTAAGTAAAATAAGAATGAGGTGATGTAAAATAAGGAAAATCCGCTAAGACTTAGTTTTTCCAACAAAATCAAAGACGTTCGATTAATTATATTTAAAAAAATCCAAATCACCATACAAGACTCAATTTAGACTTTAAATTCCCGAATGACAATATTTAGTCAAAGTCCACAAATTTATCGAATAAGTTTATTTCCCAAAGAAAAGATTCAAAGTCCCTTTTTAAATCTCGACTCAACCTTAAATGCCAAATCCATATTAATAAACTTCAATCATGTTCAATTTGCTAAAATCATAGGGAAATCCTTTCATGTATCGTCAAACCATGGCAAACAAAATTGATTCATCCATAATACTCGTTATCATAAAGCTTAAAAATTTGTATAACCCATTTCAAGACTAGATCTAAGAAAAATTGAACAAATTTTGAAAATCATCAACTCTCAATGCCAATACCAACACTAAGACAATAAATCTAGAGAATAATAGAGTCTCACCATGCCTTCAATGGAGTCTTTGACTCCAAATCCTTTCCAAAATCTCATTCTAACATAGATTAAATCTTTCCTTTCTTCTTTTCTTCCCTATTTTCCTCGCATGCTTGCCGCTGTCGATGCCATCGACCCTTTGGTCTCCAAATCTTTAATAAATAATAAAGAAATCAAGGAGGGAAGTGAGGTTGTACCTCTCTTGAGCTTGAACCCTTCTATTGCTTTCATCCTCTCTATGTGGGTGTTTAACAAGATTGGGGCTAGGGTTTTCTTTGATTTGCTTAAATAGCATTAGAGTTAGGGATTAGGGTTGTGATTATTTACAACTTGTCTAAAATGCCCTTTTGGGTCATAATCTCAATTGGGCTTTATTATTTAAAATAAAACTTTACTTACTCCCTAACACATATTTAGTTTGACAAGTTTAGAATTGTATTTCCACATCAAACACCCAACATATTTTTATCATGAAATTACCAAAATACTCATAGGTTGGGTCGTGGAGAATTTGGGTCGTTACACATGTGTTAAGCATAGTAATTAAGACATTTAAAAAGATGATAAACACTCGGTACGCCCAATTCACCCTCCTCTTGGGTGTGGTTTCATCTCTGGGTCTATTTTGGTGGAGCTTGTCTGGCAAGTATACTAAAGTGGAGTTGAGTTACTGCTCTGTATTCTTTATTCTTCTTCATTTTTTTTTACATTGTCGGCCTTTATATAGTGTTGGTTCGGGGTGACAAAAAAAGGGGGACACCCCCATTAATAAGGACTAAAAATAGTGTCCGGACCCATACCCATTTTTTAAACATAAACTTTTTTTTGTCTGGACCCATATATTTATAAAACATACAAGACCCGTTTTTTGTCCGGACCTGTTTTTCAATGTAATAAAATTATTTTTTTCACCTAACTATTTACAAAATGCATGATTTTATGTTACCATATATTCCATTACCAAAAAAGAAAACATATTTTATATTCAAAATTCAAGTTTTGCAAGTTTCTACATAAAAAAATCATCATTGGTGAATTACAATACAAACATCAAGAAATTTTTTAAATATATCAATAAATAGATAAAATATAATGTGAATTAATCGCTAAACGGGTACCCATGGTTTTGAAAATTTTGTCCAAACCAATACCCATTTTTAAACGGATAAGAAAATATGTTCAGACCCATATTTATTTAAGAAAAATCATGTCTGAACCCATTTAAAGTGGATTCAGACAAATGTGGACAAACGGGTTGGGGTAGTTTTTGCCACCCCTAGGTGGGGCTCTGATGTATGGGAGCAGGGCTAAGGGGTATTGCATCCCCAAATCTTTGTACAACCTATTATATATTAGGTATCAATAAAGGAGTATCGCCTTCATTTCCTTAAAAAAAATTCATTTCTCCCCCAATTTAATGTGCATAAAGCATACTAAATACTAGAAATCTTGAACACTATGGGTGCAAGTATAATATTTGTGTGATTTATTGCTTCTTCCTCATTTCTTGTGATTTAAATGAAGTTGGCATTCTCGATCAGACAATTTCGACACTCCAGTTCAAATCCGGGTGTCGCCTGATCAACAAAAAAAGAAAAATCCCTTATTCTTTCTGCTGATAGAAATTCCCAAATTCGTGCCCAGCGAAAGTGGGGAACTATTACTACTTTATCTTTATTTCAGTTTTTTCCCTTAGAATGAAAACACAAGATTGTACGTTTTTGATTTGCTGCAACTATTTTTGCTATTTTTATCATTGAGAATTTCCTTATTTTCATTACTTCTGTCATTCTCCTATGCCATGCTACCCTATTTCTAAGTTCCTCCATATGATTGGTTTAGTGGATTTTGGATGCCAAAGCTATTACGTTCGAGTTTATTATGACATAGCCGAAATGAAATGGAATTGAAGATGTCAGAATCTATTATGACATAATCGTCAGGTGTCTGATGGATCTTGATAATCTTAGAAATGCTTTGAATTTCTTTTTAATTTGTGGTGTTTAGGATTATCCCTAATTATTTCATAGTTATTTCCCCTCCTTAACATAAATATTGTAACAACTCGTTACTTTAAGCACGTGATTAACAGTAATCCGAATCCAAATTAATCCGAGTTAGGCTCGTGGTGAAGCCCGATTTGTCACTACTAACATGTGTGTGGGATTGCGTGATGTATTGTGTTTGTTTGGTGTGTATTAGTACATATACGTGAATAATCGAACTAACGAGGAAATGCCTAATACCATGTGTGGGTCATGTGGACACACATGAGACGCGAGATAGCGTTGACGCCCGAGTGTGCTCGGCGGTGGAAATTACGTAATTATAGGCATAATTATAGGCATAAATATATATTTATATATATTGTGGATATATATATAAATATATATTAAATGGAAAATAATAAAATAATGATAATTTGTCAGGCGCGGCGTGATACGCGGGGTTATGAGTGACACGCGTCGGACATACGGTGGTGCGCACGCCCGAGATGTTCTTGTTGGCGTGCCAACCGGAATTTTAGGCGCAAGATGTCGAGAAAAATATATTTATATATAAATCAGTATATATATAAATATATATAATATATTGGAAAAATGTGAAATTACCATAAAGGGTAATGGAGTAAAGAAAGAAATGAGATAAGCTCAAGTGTATTTTGGTCATTTTTCCACCTTAACACCTCATCTCTTCTTCAAAAATCGAAAACGAAGAAGAAAGAGAACAGAGAGAAGAAGAGAAAACGGGGAGAAGAGGAAGGCCGAGAGGGAAGGAGCCGAGAGGAGGCGAGAGCTCGGGAGTTGATGGAGTCGAGACCAAGGTGAGCTTGTGCTGTTGTTGTTGTTATTGTTGTTGTGTATCGGCAGTTGTTGTTGTTGAGGTTGAGTGAGCTCGGCCATGGCGGAAGCCATGGCCGAGAGTGGTGAAGGCAAGGGAGTGGTCTCCCTTGCCAGTTCGGGTTGGGGTTGGGGTAGATAACCAACCCCAACGATGAATCGTAGAAGAAAGAAAAAAAAAAAAAAAAGAATAGAGGCTCTGCTCTGTTTTCGGGAGGAAGGGGACGACCCCTGAACCGGGCCGGTTCGGCTCGGTTGAGCCGAACCCGGTTCGGCCCGGTTCAGGGGCAATTAAATGAAAAAAAAAAGAAAGAAAATGGAAAAGAAAATGGAAAAGAAAATCCAGAAAAATAGGAAAAAATATGGAAAAATAGTATTTTGACCAAACAAATAGAAATTGAGGGATTTCTAAGAAAAATGAGAAGTTTGAAAGTCGGAGGAGACTTTACACCGGGGTTTTACCTCGAAAAACGTGAAATGGTCAAAATAGGTTATAAACTAGATCTCAGAATTCTGGATTCCGATGGGACTAGTTTAGGAATTAAATGAATATGGGACTTAATTTGATAACATTTGGTTTATTTTAGGTAATGAATCGATGTGAAAAGGTTTGAGGACTCCGGAGAGTCGTACAAGTCGGTAAAACATAGAAAGCTCAGAACAAGTAAGTGGGACTTGTAACTTTTATCAATTATGCAATGTAAAATAGTATTATTAGAGCATGTAGTGTACTGGACTGGGAATGGGGCAATGTACCGTGATTTGATGATGGTTTTACAAAAAAATGTTTTGAAATGAAAAATGGATTCGGAAAGAGGTTTGACGGGACGGATCGGCATGGGGGGGTTTGGGAACTGTGGTGGAATTGCTAACCATCATCACGCCCCGCTTGCTTGGGAATTATTCCGATCAATGCTTTCCAGTTGAGTTTAGCAAATCATTAGTCATAAACCAATCGATGATGAAAGGTGATTGGTTTAGTGATGATGAGTAAGTGCGACTCGGTGTTTTATGAGTTGGCGGCACATTGACAAGAACTGGTTAGATGCCCAATGATTGGTTCTTGGATATGTGAGGGGCGACTCAATGCAAATACGAAAATGTGAAATACAAATCACGGGTACATTGCAATGAACCAAAGAACTTGCATCTCGTTATATATATTGTTTATATTGATTCATATGCACCTGTAGTTATGCATTTGATTCATGTTGTTATACATTGCCTTGATATTAATTGGTAGTTGATGGTTGGTATGAGAGTCACTTACTGAGCATGTAGGAGCTCACCCACCTTAACATTTCCCAGGTATGAATGTACGCTAGGACTTGGAACTCAGGAAAGGAGAAGACCAGGGGTTTAGTATCTTCTCTACGGTGCAGTGAGTTTCTTGTTATATATATTGTATTGCATTATGATTTGTAATAAAATGGGTGGGAATACAAGCTCGGTACCGATGTTCATGCCGGTATTGTATAACTTGTGTTTTATCGAAAAAGTTTTAAATTGTCCGCTGCGTTTGTTTTATGTTGTTCATAATGATTGAGATATACATGTTATTGTCAGGAAATGTTGTAAGGCTGCTGGCTCTAATTAGGTCCGATCTGGTTTACCGGGGCTTAATTAGGGTTTCAGGCCGGACATTCCTTAATTAAAATTAGGGGCTGTTACAGTTGGTATCAGAGCCAAGGCTTTACAAACGTTAATTTATTATTGGTCTCGAAATAAGAGACAGTTTTGATATAGTATTATATCAGTGATGGGTTGGCAAAGCTTGGCATAATTATTCCACTGATTGGTTGATGGAATAACTTGGATACAATGAGTATCATAGACCTAAGATATCAATTTCGAATTGGTTTCGAATGGTGTGATAACTCTTATACCGTTTGAATTGAAATTTCGAGTTGTACCTGTATATTGAAATTTAAAATTTAAGTTAACTGACTTGGAGACTGATTCTCAAGTCAGGGATAAACCAAGATTAAATGAACGGTTTTATCGATGTTTTGGGGGGTAATGAAAGATAAAAGCTTGAGACATGTATTTGTGAGCTTTATATTATATCTATACGATAGATATAGCTGTACTATCTTGCCTTGGAATGAATCTGAAAGTCTTATCTCACCTCTAGGACTTGGTAAGTCAAATGAAATTGATGGTGAGGGTTCTTGGGAACCTAGACTTCAGAGATATTGTGATAAAGGAAGACAGTGGAACGATAATAAGATGGGTTATATCCGTCTATGTCTCATGCAATGAGAATGTATATATGTTGAGGGTTAGGGTTTATGGAACCTTGAACCCAAAAGATATAGATATGAAAATGAGATGAGTTATGAATAACTCTTTTATTGAGTAGTCTCTAAGGGTCTTGATTCTCACTGATATTGTCTGATGAGAAATAGTCAGTGTTGAAGGAATAATGGACTCGGGACTTAGAGACATAAGTCAGATGAAATGACCATACAAAGTAAATGAAATATGAAATGATTGACAACGAAACTCAAAGGTGATGAGTCACTTTGAGTAAGAAAATATACTAGTGTTGAAACTAGTTCAGCGAGATGAAAAATTATTCAATGGGAAAGATTGGGGGTAAATGGTGATGAGAACCTGTGAGGTTAGATAATCATTAGTGAGCATACTTCATGAATGAATATGAAGTATAAAATTTCATATAGGATGCGGATCCATATTGAAATAGTGAGAAGAAATTTGTCTGTATGGTTGGGGGGTAGCCCCACATACTGAAAGTTATGTAAGAAAGAAGTTTAGTAGTGTTATGGTGATGTAACTTCAAGCACTAATAGTATAATAATAAGGAATGATGATGTGGAGGAATCACACATAGAGATGAGATGTAAGGATACCTAATTAAGGTATAGATCAAAGATGGAATATACAGAAACGAGTTGAAGGTAACATTACTCTAAAAGTGAATAGTTAAAACAAGAAATGAGAGATGAAGGATTTGAGGAAAAAAAATCGTGTTCTTGATCAACTCTATCTTGTTTGATGAAGTATAATCATTTGTAAGGAAATGGTAAATTTAGAATAAAGTGAAGAGTAAGTTGTAAATATATACACCGAAGGACTGGAAAGATCAAAGTTAGAGGCTTAACATCAAAGTTTTTAAGAATTTTTAAGGCATTAATACATAAAGATTCATAGATATGACAATCTTGTCATCAGAGACATCTGAGGTAGATAAGAGTTGTACTATTCAGGTAATTGAGAAAAACATAGCAGTGAGCTATGAGGTGTTTTAAATTTGATGTTTAGATTAGTACAGTCTAAATTGGGGAGAATGAGTTGTCAATAAAGTTAAAGATTGAGAACATAGAGAATGATGTACAATACAAGAAATGAATAGGTAAGCAATATATCAAGAGGCTGGTATTGACTACGATATATGATGGAAAATGTTGAAATTTATAAATTTTGGGAATGAGAATTTGTGGAAATTTAGTTAATCAATAAAAATTCAAATGGTTTGTGTAACGACCTGCAACTTTAATCAAGTAATTAGTGATAAACTTTAACTTTAATCAAGTAATTAGTGATAAACTGCAACTTTAATCAAGTAATTAGTGATAAACTGAATAGTAATCACAAAGAGATTGAGTTGGAATTTGGGTCGACGTATCTTAAATAGCGTGTATGGGTGTGTGTTGGTGAATGCAATTGTGTTTGTATGGTATGTATTATATAATTATGTAGTACATATAAGTAGGAAGTGGGATAATTCGGGAAATTTCTGAAGGCTTGAATGCCGGTAGAGTGGCGAGAGCGCGGAAGCGCCCGAGTGAACTCGTTGGCGAGAGAGGGTTAGAGTTATATAGAAGTTTGTATACTCATATATATATATATATATATATATATATGTAGATAAATTATTATATATATATGGGACGGTCTATATATATACATATATGTATAAAAGTAAGGATAAGTTTAAGTGACCTCGAGATGGGCAAATACGCATCTCGAGGCAAGGTTTTATTTAAAAACCAAAATCTCCACAAATTCTCTGTTTCATTGAAATCGTGAGAGAAGAGAGAAGAGCGGTGGAGGGAGAGAACGCGAGGAGGAAGAAGAGGCGAGCTGCATGAGTGAAAGCGGAGGAGAAAAAGTGACTTGCGAAGGAGAGACGAGCTGCGAACGTGAGGGCAACGAAGAGATTAACAAATTAGTGGGTGAGTTTTATAGTTGTTTGGAGATTTGTAGGTTTTGGGAAAATTGGGGAAAATGGATGATATGATGGATTAGAGTTGTGAGTTCGATTTTAAATGGTTGTATGAGACTATGAGGGTAATTAGTATCAGTATTTTGGTAGAAATTACATTGTGTTGATAAATTGATGATTTAAGTTATGATTTTTGGATTTTCGGATTTTGGAGAGATTGTTCAAGTTTTTGATTCACTGTTTGTTGGTTGCTGGAAATTGATGTAAATTGTGATGTGTGAGTATTTGATAGGGTTGATGTTGAATTAACAGTTGTATGGTATGAATGGGAATTTGGGGAAGAAACTGCAACAGTGCTGATTTGAAACTGTTGCAGGAAAAGTTTAAGTATGTTACAGAAATGTTTAAATTTGTGAACTCTGTTGCGGGAAAGATAATAGGAATAAGTGGTTGGTGAATGTATAAATTTGTGCACTCTGTTACAAAAGAAAGAGATGAATAGGTGATTTGTGGGTTGATGAATTTGTATTGTGCAGGGGAAAGTTATATGAATTTGCAGGAAAAGCTATATGAAATTGTAATGTGAGGTTGCAGGAAATGTTGTTGCTGGAATATGAATGTGTAGATTTGGATGTGGTTTAGGAATTGTTGCAGAACTGTTGTAGGAACTGTTGCAGGAAATGTTGTTGCTGGAATATGAATGTGTAGATTTGGATGTGGTTTAGGAATTGTTGTAGAAACTGCATGGAAACAATTAGGAAGTTGTAGGAGCTGTTGCAGGAAACAATTAGGAAGTTGTAGGAGCTGTTGCAGAAACAATTAGGAAGATGTAGGAAATGTTGCAGAAAAGTTGATAAATTGGTAGATTGGAATGTGATTTGGGTTTTAAATATTGTTTAAATCGCGTTAGCATGAGTTAGACGTGATAAATTGTAAAGTTAAGAATATTGAGGTTAGTTAAGGGAAATTTTGTAGAGTATGGATTTAGATTTGAATTATAAATCATACTTGTAGATTATAGGTTGACATTAGTTAATGTGAATAGGTTTTCGGACACAAGAACACGGAAGTGAACCTCGAGAGCAAGGAAATCAAGAGGAGGTGTTAAGGAAACGTAGTCAAGGTATGGGACTCGTGTTTTTCATCAATTATGCAACGTAATTAAATACTATTAGAGCATATAGTATTAGAGACTGGGATGGGGCAATGTGTTGTGACTTAAACTGTTTTGTTATTGTTTTACAAATGAAAATGAAAACCGGAAAGAGGTTTGGCGGGACGGATCGGCTTGGGGTTTGGAACTGTGTGTTGGGAGGCCACCCATCATCTGCGCCCCTGACTTGGGAATTATTCCGACCAATGCTTTCCATTTGAGTTGGCGGCACACCATTTATGAATTATCACCGTCAAAGTGGTAATTCA
This sequence comes from Stephania japonica, assembly GCA_039657345.1. Classification (NCBI taxonomy): domain Eukaryota; kingdom Viridiplantae; phylum Streptophyta; class Magnoliopsida; order Ranunculales; family Menispermaceae; genus Stephania; species Stephania japonica. Next base: position 40,564,014 of record CM077560.1, on the reverse strand, counting down.
TGAGTGATGTGGGAGTGCGACTCGGTGTTTTAATCAAAGGAAAACCTAAGTCACAATACGATTGCAAAAGACTTATGAAATTGCATCTCGCTTATGTATTGGTTATATTGTTTAAACACCCTCTTTAAATATATGTTGAATTCATATTGTTATGCATTGATTTTGTTATTTAGTTGATAATTGATGAATTATTCGAGAGTCATTTACTGAGCATGTAGGAGCTCACCCAACAATTCAATTTCAGGTTCTCGACTTACTGCAGAAGAGAAAGGAAAAGGGAAGCTTTAGGAGTTTCGAAGACTTCTCTTAATGTAATGACTCTGAAGTACATATGTATATATTGTTTGATTATGTTATATATATAACTGGGGGTTGGGTTGCTTTTACAGATCAACAAAGTTTTGTGTAATATAGTTTTGAGATATTGTTTAAGATTACTATAAAAGCTTTAAATTTTCAATGTTTTTGGAAATGAAAAGTTTTATTTGATATATGCGATATACAGGTTGTTATCAGGTGATAAGGAAATAGGCTGCTGGTTCTAGTTAGGCCTGATCTGGTGTACCGGGGCTTAATTAGAGTTTCAGGACGAACATCCTCTATTTAAAGTAGGGACTGTTAAAATCTAGTTAGGCCTGATCTGGTGTACCGGGGCTTAATTAGCTTTTTAGTCTAAGCATCCTATAATTAAATGGACGGATCGTTACAATTTGGGTTGAGTAAACTGATGATAGGTCAATAAAGAGAAAAGCAAGCTTGATGAATGTAAGATTATGAGATTAAGATTTCAAGTAATGGGTATATTGGAAAGGCTTGAAAGATTATCCCAAAGAAGGAATTCATCAAAGTATTTGCCTGGTTGAAACCAAACTAATGATTAATTATATCGTACTTTGAGGTATTATAAAAATTGTATGAGTTTGAGGACTCAAGTGGAGTGACAAATTAACGTGAAGTGAATTCCAAGGAATAGTGATTTTCAGGATTGACAACTTAAGGGTGTAAATTAAATGAAACCATTAGTTCTCAATAGTGATTGAGATTGGATTATCATAAAGTAAAGATAAGAATTTAAGTGTATATGATCAAGCGATGGCTTGATAAGGTGAAAGATTATGGTGTAAACCATAGAAATTCATTAGAGCTCACGCTATGTTTATTAATGAAGATGTAGAGTTGTTAAACTCTATTGAGATAAGATCATCAGTAAGTTGACAATGATGACGAATATGAAAATAGTTGAAACTGTACCAAATGCACAAAGTACTGTTACAGAGTTATGTGAAACTCTGATAATAGGTTAGTATATACCAAAAGTTGTATGTGCAATGGATAAGTTTCACCTATAAATCTTAGGATATGTGTTGAATCTTAAATTATGAGTTAAGGGACTTGACTAAGATTAAGACAATTAGAGAATTGTCTTATATTCAACACAAGAATAGGAATGTGGTTAAATGTGAAATGATTGAAGCATACAAACAACGTATACAGAGATTTGTGATATTGTTGTATGGTATGATCAATCAATTCTGGAATGGAAGAAGTATGAGTTGTACATGATACAAATGATGCCTTGAGAACATTGAAATGTAGTTTGACTATAATAGTTATTTGATTATACTTGGATTAAAAAAAAAAAGTTAGAGGTATATATTAATATTTTTATCCAAGTAGTTGTCGGTTGACACAATAAAGTGAGAGATTGTAGTAAATACATTTGAATTAGTTCATGGGGAACTAATGTAAAGTAATTGTGTTGGTAAGAATGCCAAACTATTGTAAGACATCAACTGATAATGGAAAAGTTGAGAATATGTACTTCAAACGATGGATTGAATGAATTGCAAGAATAAATCTTAGAGGAAACACTTGAATATGGAAGATAGGGATGAGGATCCCAGTATTAGTATAAATTCAGTTGATTGGACAGTACGTGCAAGTTCATTCATTCATTAGAAGGTTGTGAAGTACAGTTGTATCATGTACAAGGGTTTGAAGGGTATGAATGTCGTTTAGTTATACTTAAGATTGGAAGATCTTAGGGGAATCATTAAATGATAGATAAAAATTGTGGAAAACCAGTGAAACTGGTAATGTGTGATTTAAAGGAAGCTTCAAACTATGAGAGTTTGAAGAATATGATTATGCCAGAGTGAAATAAAATGTGAGGTAATGAGTTACTGGAGTGTGAAAAATAATATATTCACTCTGAGGAATCACTCATATAAGTGATTGATGATAGTTAATACTTGAATGAAAGAAAGGGGCATGAGGGGTAATTATAATAGGAACTTCTCAATATTATCTCATCAGTGGGATAGATAATAATTGATGAATGAGTGAAGTCCTGCGCAGGCACATCATCAATTGAGAGGTTGGAATTGACAATTACCAGTTATTTCTTTGGAGTTCAGAATGAGACTGAACTCAGTAAATGAATGAATTAATAGATGATGAGATTGATTAAGAAATCTAATTGGAACTACTCAATATGATAGAGATTGATTATGAATGAGTAGTGTCCATATTAGATGTGATAATGGAAATTGTGCTGGACGTATTAAATTCTGAAATGAAAATTTGATTTTTGAGGAAGGTTAGACAAGAATGATTCTGAATATCTCAGGGATCTCGTTACGTGATTAATATATGTAATGCTTTGAGTATAGATTATAAATAGGTTTAGATGAGAATATATTAAGAGATTATAACGAGATATGAGACGGATTTAGTATGTAATGTGGTAATGAAACATGAAAAGTTAGATTCTTGTCTATACCTGAGAAGAGAACAAAATACAATTATAGGCTTATGATGTGAAATAAACGTCAGCACAATGAATTATAGTTGATGAGAGAATCTAGTCTGCAAGATTCTAGTCAGTGAGGGCATATGTGATGCTCGGAAGAATTGAACAAAAGTATTGTATGGGAGATGTGAGATGGTATGAAATTAAAAATGTTCCGGATAGAGATCCGAGACTTGCTTCCACTGAGGGAAGAAGTTATTGATATAAATTGAAAACCAGTCACAATCTCGATACAATATTTTCCTTCGTGTTGACGAAGAGATTGGGTTACCAATTTTAATTCAATAAATATGATTGAGCTTGTGTCTCATTATAATAATCACTGAAAGAATCGATTTATCTGTGTGAGTTCTTTAATGATCTTAGTAACCGAGGGGTTACAGAATGAAGTATGTTCTTTCTTATCCTACCATGAGGGTGAGAGATAAGAATGAGAGATATTGTACTACAACGAATGAAGTAATAAAGAACTACACAGAGGAAGTAGAGCAGACTAGGTACTGTATAACTACAATATAAAGGAAATGAATAAAATAAGGATAAAGTTGTAGTGTATAGATTGACGAAATCTATGAGGTTCAAGCAGGTATCGAAAAAAAAAATGAAATGAAATGATGATGATGATAAGAATGTTGTGTTATTGACCTTGCCATTCATCGATGGGTGGAATGGAGGTAGGAAACACACATATGTTGACCTTGCTGTTCATTTGTGGTGGACAGAGGTAGGAAATGTGATGCATACATATGCTGACCTGGCTGTTCATTTGTAGTGGACGAGAGGTAGCGGACATGATGATTATCGACCTTGCCGTTCGGTTATGAGATGGACGGAGGTAGGAGACACGATACTTGTTGATCCTTAGTAGATTCGTCAATGCTTGAGCTACAACAATCCTTAAAAAAGAGAAACGTGACAAATATCATAGGGTATAGATGTATCAAAAGATATGTGGGATCTTTTGGAAATCTCACCTATGAACGGGCTATAGAGATTCGGATTAAGTGAAATTAATGGAATAGGGTTATTGGCATTCTATTAAATTGAAAAAGAAGAATGAAACGATAATTTAGTTACGTTTATTCCTCAAAGTAAAGTTGAGATAAGCTTTGTGCTAGTGATATGGTGGTGAAATCACATATACTAGACAAGCGAGGAATGAAGGAAAAGCTAAGGAACGGGAGTTATAAGGAAAAAAAAATCTATCTTCGAAACTGTTGGTGACTTGTACGTTGCCCTAATTTCGAGGACGAAATTGTTGCTAAATTGGGGAGACTCAGAACGACCGTTACTTTAAGCACGTGATTAACGAAAATCCGAATCCAAATTAATCCGAGTTAGGCTCGTGGTGAAGCCCGATTTGTCACTACTAACATGTGTGTGGGATTGCGTGATGTATTGTGTTTGTTTGGTGTGTATTAGTACATATATGTGAATAATCGAACTAACGAGGAAATGCCTAATACCATGTGTGGGTCATGTGGACACACATGAGACGCGAGATAGCGTTGACGCCCGAGTGTGCTCGGCGGTGGAAATTACGTAATTATAGGCGTAATTATAGGCATAAATATATATTTATATATATTGTGGATATATATATAAATATATATTAAATGGAAAATAATAAAATAATGATAATTTGTCAGGCGCGGCGTGATACGCGGGGTTATGAGTGACACGCGTCGGACATACGGTGGTGCGCACGCCCGAGATGTTCTTGTTGGCGTGCCAACCGAAATTTTAGGCGCAAGATGTCGAGAAAAATATATTTATATATAAATCAGTATATATATAAATATATATAATATATTGGAAAAATGTGAAATTACCATAAAGGGTAATGGAGTAAAGAAAGAAATGAGATAAGCTCAAGGGTATTTTGGTCATTTTTCCACCTTAACCGCCTCATCTCTTCTTCAAAAATCGAAAACGAAGAAGAAAGAGAACAGAGAGAAGAAGAGAAAACGGGGAGAAGAGGAAGGCCGAGAGGGAAGGAGCCGAGAAGAGGCGAGAGCTCGGGAGTTGATGGAGTCGAGACCAAGGTGAGCTTATGTTGTTGTTGTTGTTATTGTTGTTGTGTATCGGCAGTTGTTGTTGTTGAGGTTGAGTGAGCTCGGCCATGGCGGAAGCCATGGCCGAGAGTGGTGAAGGCAAGGGAGTGGTCTCCTTGCCAATTCGGTCCGGGGTTGGGGTAGATAACCAACCCCAACGATGAATCGCAAAGAAAGAAAAAAAAAAAAAAGAAACAGAGGCTCTGCTCTCTCGTTTTTCGGGAGGAAGGGGACGACCCACTGAACCGGGCCGGTTCGGCTCGGTTGAGCCGAACCCGGTTCGGCCCGGTTCAGGGGCAATTAAATGAAAAAAAAAAAAGAAAGAAAGAAAGAAAATGGAAAAGAAAATCCGAAAAATAGGGAAAAATATGAAAAATAGTATTTTGACCAAACAAATAGAAATTGAGGGATTTCTAAGAAAAATGAGAAGTTTGAAAGTCGGAGGAGACTTTACACCGGGTTTTACCTCGAAAAACGTGAAATGGTCAAAATAGGTTATAAACTAGATCTCGTAATTCGGGATTCCGATGGGACTAGTTTAGGAATGTTAGTAAATGAATATGGGACTTAAGTTGATAACAATTGGTTTATTTTAGGTAATGAATCGATGTGAAAAGGTTTGAGGACTCCTGGAGAGTCGTACAAGTCGGTAAAACATAGAAAGCTCGAAACAAAAGTGGGACTCGTAACTTTTATCAATTATGCAATGTAAAATAGTATTATTAGAGCATGTAGTGTCTTGACTGGGAATGGGGCAATGTACCGTGATTTGATGATGGTTTTACAAAAAAATGTTTTGAAATGAAAAATGGATTCGGAAAGAGGTTTGACGGGACGGATCGGCATGGGTTTGGGAACCGTGGTGGAATTGCTAACCATCATCACTGCGCCTTGCTTGGGGAATTATTCCGATCAATGCTTTCCATTGAGTTTAGCGAATTATTAGTCATAAACCAATCGAGATGAGCGGTGATTGGTTTAGTGATGATGAGTAAGTGCGACTCGGTGTTTTATGAGTTGGCGGCACATTGACAAGAACTGGTTAGATGCCCAAAGTGATTGGTTCTTGGATATGTGAGGGGGCGACTCAATGCAAATACGAAAATGTGAAATACAAATCACGGTACATTGCAATGAACTAAAGAACTTGCATCTGTTATATATATTGTTTATATTGATTCATATGCACCCGTAGTTATGCATTTGATTCATGTTGTTATACATTGCCTTGATATTAATTGGTAGTTGATGGTTGGTATGAGAGTCACTTATCGAGCATGTAGGAGCTCACCCACCTTAACATTTCCCGGTATGAATGTACGCTAGGACTTGGAACTCAGGAAAGGAGAAGACCAGGGGTTTAGTATCTTCTCTACGGTGCAGTGAGTTTCTTGTTATATATATTGTATTGCATTATGATTTGTAATAAAATGGGTGGGAATACAAGCTCAGTACCGATGTTCATGCTGGTATTGTATAACTTGTGTTTTATCGAAAAAGTTTTAAATTGTCCGCTGCGTTTGTTTTATGTTGTTCATAATGATTGAGATATACATGTTATTGTCAGGAAATGTTGTAAGGCTGCTGGCTCTAATTAGGTCCGATCTGGTTTACCGGGGCTTAATTAGGGTTTCAGGCCGGACATTCCTTAATTAAAATTAGGGGCTGTTACAAATATGCCTTAGAAGATTTTAAAAGATTCGAACATGTGACTTCAAATACATAAAAAGTTGAAGAACTAGCAGGTCCCAGCCGAAAATTCGTTGACTTTAGCTTGTAAAAGAAAAATCTTAAGTAGTGCTTACTCTACTTTTTCATGAAGTCTGAATATGAGCATTGTCTTCACAAAAAACACTGACCTTTTTTCATCTTAGGATGCAAATATGTCCATACTCTAGATATCCTCAAAACCTGGCTAGACTATCACACTAATGAAACTTAGGAAGCCCCAAGTAAGAATGAGGCATTGTTTGGTTGGAGGTGGAGATATCTCTCGGGAGATAACTTACAGAGAGTTGGAAACTAATCTTGTTTAGTTGCTTAATTCCCCTATAAGTTATCTCCCAACTTACCCCCAGGGAGATAACTCCTGGGAGTTGTATGAACACAATTGCCCTTCACAAATCTCCATTTACTCATTTTACTGTTTTTTAAAATATCTTTTCTTATGTATGAAGGGTATTTACGTTAATTCTTCCATTTTACTATTTTTTTAAATATGTAACTAGCTTGTAAGTTCAAAGTTGAACCAAACATGAAATATAAACTTACACTGTGAGTTAACTCTAAGAAGTTATCTTCACTCGCACTGTGAGTTGGCAAAAACGAATTTGTCTCTAAAGTTGTCAAGCGGAGGTTAAATCCTTGAAAAGCCTGAACTTGTTCAGTAGGCCATCGGACGGATCCACTCGTGAGAAAACAAAATGGGAGGGAAATCACAGTCACACCCAAACGTCGTTTCCATGCCATTGAGTGGACCATACTCTATCAAAAGCATGCCTCATAGGACATCTAGAGATTGTGTCTTCAAGAACGTTACATTATCATTTTCCATTTGGACTATTGTATAAAGCTATTTTAAATTAGTTTTTCGATTCGCATAAACGAACCTTCATTGGTGATACTTGTGGACGTTGCGGGCTTAATAGAAGGAATCAAATAGTTTGCTATAGTTTAGAACTTTTTTTTTGCAAAGTTTAGGATTTAATAATTTAAAAACTCAATTACATTCAAAATTGTTGACATGTGCTAAAATTTACGGGTGTGAAAGATTAATAAATGCTAAAATTTATAGGTCCTGTTTAGTTTAGCTTTTGCTTATAGCTTATAACTTTCGGTCACTGTACTTATGTGATAATTACTTCTGGGTTATCATTGAAATGAATGTTTGGTTAATTTTTTTGTGGTAGATGGTGTTTGGTTCAAATTTTTAAAAGCATGATAGAATTAGAGGCAATAAATAGTGGTGATAGAATGGACTATACTATTCTTTTGTCTTTAATGTTTTCTCTAATATACAACACATGTCAAAAAGAAACAAAAAGTAGTGATAAAGGGCATTGTTGTCACTCAATTGTTAATCGCAAAAGAAGATGGAAAAGGCATGTGAGTAGTTACTTAGGAAAACAAGAAGTGCTACAATAATAATGGAAAGTCACACTAAAACATACAATGGCCCATAAGAACAATCTATGTCTACCTCGAGACATGGACACACATAGATCCTAATGCATAACACATGAGTCGAGGCTGTATGAAGGACTCATGTGAGCCATTGTGTGATGTGTGATTTACCCATTGCCATTCTAAAATTTTCCTATGAAAACCGTTGGTTTTTTTTGTGATTTTTATGCCACTTCAGCAAAAAATTGGTTGAATCAAACACTCATTTTTGTTGCATTGGGATGACGTCAGATAAAAACAGTTGTAGAAGCATAAACCAAATCGGGCTATAGTTGCTAAGGCTACATGGACTTCATATCATTTGATTTATTTTCTTTTCTTTTTTTTTAAAAAAAATTTTGTGTTTCTTTATTTTCTTGTATTTTTTTTCTTAAGATTTGGGGGTGTGATAGATTTGCAACAAAAAAAAAAAAGTTTGTGATATACTTAAAACATCACAAAATTTATTTTGCATTTGCAAAATTTTTTATAATTTGTGATATATTTGAAAAATTACGAATTATATTCTCCATTTACAAAAAATCTAATAATTTGTGTTTTTTCTTGCTATTTTTCAAAAAAAAAAAAGAAGTGGCAAATTGCCTCTAGTTTGTGATATATTTTATAGTGACCTGTAATAAAAAGGGAAAAAGAGAAAATAAAGCCAATATATGGTATATACATATATACTCGGTGCAGTTATTGGACTCCTTTGGACACACCTCGAGCTACTACAAAGCTAATGTATATATACGAATCAGAAATATCAACGATACCTCCTCTTCGCTGAAGCTAACTCGTTTTTAGGGCAGACAATCAAACTCTGCATCCAATGGGCGTGAATGGAGGTACGTTCGAAACCCTAACTCCATCTCAGTTCATCTCCTTCACTTTTCCAAACCCTAGCCGATCTCCCAATCACTACGGCGATTCTCTGCGAATCGCCGTTCTCGACTCCCCCAACCAACCCCCCGACCGCCCCAAAATCGCCGCACTGATCGTCCCGAAAGATCGCGAGGAAGATTGGATCTTCTCGACGGAGACGGGGCATCTCCAGCTCCTCTCGAACTCGCCGGGAATTTCTCGGCTAGTTCTCGTCGGGAATCTGCCTCGGGATTCCCACGATGCCCCGTCGACGTACGACCGTCGGATTGGCCATGGCTCGGCGTCTATCGCGGTGTTCGAGGAGAGCTTGATGCCTCTTTTGATGGCATTGTCTCCAAAATCGTGTTTTGTGAGTGAATTTCATGAGATTCCATTTCTTAGTTACGAGGACGGTGTGATTCGGAGTGTTTTGATTGATAAATGTTTGGGTTCATGTGTGGGAGAGATGTTGATTGAAGATGTTGAAATCGAGGGGGATCGGATGCGGGAGTTTAGGAGGAGATTGAGGTTCAAACGAATGCCGAATTTGGTGCAGACGGAGATTCGAGTTTCTCCGTGTAGAGAATTGGGTTCTAGTGAAGTTGGGATAGGGGAAGTAGAGTTCTTTCCTGATACTAGTTGTTTGGTTCATCCATACTTGCCGCCAATGGTGGCGGGTGTGACTTTGATTGCTTCGTATCTTGAAGATTGCATTCGGTTAGGTTCAAAGCCGAAGGCTTTTTGTGTTGGGGTTGGGGGTGGATCATTGCTCACATTCTTGTATACTCAATTAGGGTTTGAAGTCTTTGGGGTGGAGAGTGATGAAAAAGTAATTGAGGTTGCGAAACGATACTTTGGTTTGGTGGAAGGTCATTCGCTTCGTGTTTCCGTTGGAGATGGTATTGAAATTTTTAAGAATCTTGCTGGGAAAATGCCTTCATGTTATATGGGGTCTACTTCGGCTGGGGAGAGTTGTGGTAATAGAGATGCCTTGGGTTACTATAAGCAACCATTTGATGTCATTATGGTCGATTTGGATTCAAGAGATGCTCAAAATGGCTTGAGTGCCCCACCATTGGAGTTCATTCAAAAGTCTGTCCTTTTAGGTGCTAAGTTGGCCCTTCACGAAAATGGGATACTCGTGTTAAACGTGATTCCACAAAATAGATGCTTTCATGACTTAATAATTCGGTCATTGATGGAGGTTTTCCCAGAGTTATATGAACTAAATGTTGGGAACAATGAGAATTATGTTATAATTGCAGTTGTTTCTCCTATCGGTCCTTTACCTAATGTTAGTGAGAATTTGATCTTCAAGAAGTTGAAGTCAGCAGTTCCATGGCAGTACATAAATTCTATTAGAAAGTTGGAAGTATAGATATAAGGGTAGTTGGTCACTTAACCCACTAACTTTATCCAGAAACTTCATGAAGATGTTTAGTTTTAAACTGAACCAAAGAAATAGTAGCTAAGACTTCAAAGAGTCGTTTCATGGGACAACTCATCATGTGACATATATGAGGAGTATAAAGAGCTTCAGCGCTCTCAGTCAGAAGGAGCAACTATGGTCAAATGTACTTTTGTAAATTGGAGGATACCGTTGCAAAGTTCAAGAAAGAATAGCCACAAGAAAGACCTCTACACCTGTTACCAAAAATGAGGTTCGGGAATTCTTTCTAATCATGACACATCAACAATTTATTTATTTATTTTTATTAGAAACGAACAAACCAAACTCTGATTCGAGTTGAACTCACAACCTCCCACAAAATCGCCTTTGACAAGTCACAAGTGATACCTCATCCATTTGCCATCTACAATTTTTTTCTCACCCATTATTTAGTGCTGAAATGCATAGGTTACTGGTAGGTGTGGTTTAATATATACTAAGATCAGAAGGCTTTTTGTGTTCTTTTATTATCTTATTTAGTACTAAGATCATAAAGTTTTTTGTGTTATTTTGTTATAATTTCTTTGAATTGAGACATAACTATGATTACGGTTTACGGATATAGCTGATGGTTAAGTTGCATGTTGATTTGCCAACCAAGTGGGTAGGTCACTGGTTTGGTATGAGGTACTTGTGTAAGATGTTGGGAGTTCGAGTCTAGAAAGGGGCAAGATGGTTTCTTTCTTATCAAAAAAAAGTTGCATGTTGATCTACTTTGTCTCGTTTGTATTCCCCAGACAGTATGCTCTAACAACTTATTGGATGTTAACAGATGGGTCGTGCTTTGTAGGTATGACTGTGTCACCAAAATCAAAGATGGAGCTTGTGGCTTGATTTGAGGTAGTCCCTCTAAGATATAAGAGGAAAAGGCTTTTTGTGAAGAACATTGATACGGTGCTTTTGATGAAGAGACTTTGTTGAACTAGTGTATAAATGGGTAAGCATGAGACAAGCATGCCTTTTTTTTATGGAAAAAGGTGATGTACCTGTAGTAGAATAAAGTACATTGCAGCATAGATGTGTGCTAGTTGAGTTTCCATACATGTGATTATGCAACAAATGTCCTTCTGGTCTTGGGCATCCTCATAGCCTCTTATGATTTGACTGATTTCGATCATGCATTTCTTCTTATACCCTCCTCTATTTGTTGAGTGGTTAATTTTCTTCTTGTTCTTAGCATCATCTTGGAAGGCTACAAAATTTTCTTCAGGACTAGCTTAATTGAGGATAACAACTAATGAAGATTAAACTTTTGCATATCTTGTTACACTTTTGTACCCGCCCTTCATGCGAGTCGTGGTGTGCAACCTTTAAAAAAGGCTACTCTAAGCTATAGACCTTGGGAGCAGGAGATCAGTGAAATGAGCGAAGGCTCTAACATCATCTTCCTTTCTAGGAACAACTTGTCTTGATCTCTCCAATTCTAAGCTTCACCGTAGCAACTTGAACAGCTTTGATTCTGAGGTTGAGGCCATAATAACCTACACTTTGATAAAATAGCTTGATGTTAATTGTTTGGGCCCTGCTTAACAGCTTTGGCTTTTAGTCTAGTGGTGTTTTGCAGTAACTATTATCTTCTTTTCTTTTTTAAGAGAAAGAACCGTTACTATTATCTTCGAGCCTTATCGTTAATTGCTCACACACAAATCAATAAGTATTTGACAATGCTGCACATAGGTGTTTGAATTTTGATCTATTAATAATATTAAGAAAATTTGCTTCGAAGTCAAGTGATCATGCCATTTCTCATGAAATTTGATATTGTTGCAGTGAGAATCCCATTCCACCCTTTACAGTCGCTGTTTGATTTAATAACTATGCTGAGTCGTCTTCTATTAGAGAGGCATTCTCAGATGCTAAAGAGTCAGCAACAACTACTTGAGCAGCAGTCTCAAATGATTAAGACTCAGCAAAAAATACTAGACCATCAGTTTCAAATTCCAAGGAGTCAGCAGCTGCTAGTTCAGCAGCATTCGCAACCGGCAGAGTCGCAGCAGGATCTACTTCGGCAGTATTCACAATTAGCAGTCTCAGAAACATTCACAATTGGAAGAGTCTGAGACGCTAAAGATTCAACAACAGCTACTTCAACAACATTCACAATTGGCTGAGTCTCAGCAGAATCTACTTCGGCAGCAGTCTCAATTGGCACAGTCACAATTGGCGGAGTCTCAGCAGCGCCTATTGAAGGATCTACTTGAGAAGCATTCAGATTCTCAGCAGCGCCAAATGCAGCGCTTATCAAAGGATCTACTTGAGCAGCATTCAAATTCTCAGCAGCAGTTTCAGCGGCGCCTAGAGAAACAACAACAGGCTATTGACTGGCACTCTAGTGCATTGAAAGAGATAGCGCATCACCAGACGGAGATGGTGGAGATGATTTGTAAACTTCACGGCAATTCAGCACCAAGCGTTTTTCAACCGAGCCCCCCTAGATTTTTTTAAGGCCGGTGCTCATTAAGCGACAGAGGGTCTTCTTGATACGACTGACTCTCCTCTAACAGTGATAGTTCTAGGGATAGTGGACGGCATGAGATTTGAGTATATACTCTTGTTTTCTTTCACTCGGTTATTTAGGGCTGTGTTTAGTTTGAGTTTGGGAGGCTGGTATGAATGAGGTGATTTATACATGTGCAGCTATGATGTTGGTTTAGGATGAAGAGGTTGTGTATTTTGTATAGGGAAATGTTAGAATGACACCTCAAAGTCACGTGGCGTGCGAGCCACATCTTTAATAGTCATTCGTGTGTATCTCTGAATACACACCTCTCGTGTTATGCACCAAAAACTTTATACCTAACACTCATTTTTACATAGGACCCATGTGACATGTTATTAGGGTGTGATTTGGAGTGTGACTTTGAGGTGTCATTGTAGCATCTTCCTTTTGTATTATATATCAGTTGTTATAGTTTGCATGTGCTCGAGTTTTTGTTTTTGCATTTTTTTGTTGTTTATTTTAGGGTCTTATTTTTTAATATGGAGCCTGAAGAGTGCACATCTGCTAGGTAGAGAATAAGAGAACGAGAAATGCACTTGGACTTTGTTTTTTATGTTGAGGACGTGTGGATCGAAAGAGAAAAAACTATAACAAATTATAAAGTGTCGATCTCTTTTCAAATAGTACCGAGACCTTTTTGAAGTAAATCCCTACATTTACGATTTGAAGGTGATCAGCTGGAGATCTACAGGCTTGCAGTTACAGATATGGGGGACAGACGAAATAGTTATTTTAAGGGCATTCTTTTTCCTTACCAGTACTTTTTTGTATTGCATTTGATGGCCCCTCAACATGGATTAGATACCAAAAAGAAAAAGAAAAATTTGCTTCAGTGGTGGCATCTCAATTTTTTTTTTTTGGATATCCAGGATTATTTAAGTAAGCCGAACTATTCTCACAAGGCCCTTGTGCAATTAGCGTGAACATATCTTAGTGGTCTGAACAAACTTGGCGCACTAGTGAATCGAACATAAAACCGTATGCCTAACCCATACAATCCCAAGCTTGCCGTTACTGTTGAGCCAGCTTGTCCGGGTTCTACTAGTATCTCCAATTGTGAGCATACTATAGCAAATGAGTGTGGCAATCAAAATATCAATGAAATATGTGTGTAAATCCCAAGGAGATTTAAAGGCTTCCCAATACAGTATAGGTGACAGAGCCCCAGGTGGGTTGTCTACAGGGTTGTCCTCGCGAGAGGTAGTTGTTCTCTAGCGAGGTGGTGATCTCGCATGAGGTGGATGTTGTTTGCAGTTGTCTTTAATGGTGTGTAGCTGTTAGTTTACTTATCTCTGCAGCGAGGTATTCAACAGTTTTCCTTTGGTTTTGCAATTCTTTGGATTGGAGTTTGTAGTTATTACAGTAAGAGTCATCAAAATATCAAATTTGGTCTATTCTATTATTAAGGGTAGTAAATATGTAGGGGTGGGTGGGAGTTCTGAATCTCGTAGTCGTATGTAAGTGATCTGGGTTGATGAAAGTTAGGTGGGGGGTTTAATGGAGGAAATCTAATTTCTATGTGTAGGGTGAAGCGATCCTCTTGTATCTAAGTTATGACTTTGTTAAGGTGCATTAATGAGAGTTTGTTTGGTGCACCCCATCTTTATTAGCATATCTTAGAAGGGTATGTTTTATAGTGTTCTCTTGTTTGTCCACTATGTTTCTGTGTTGAAGTGTTGTGCAGGTTTCAATCTCCCAAGCTTAAAATGGCTCGTGAAGATGATATTTTCGGGCTTCTTCATAAGTGTTCCTTGAATAAGGAGGAGGAAGATGAAGTTGAGATTACAGATGACCATAAAGGTGACTTAGTAGCCCAATGTCAATTAAGCATATTAGGGCGTCTAGCGACAGTGCAAAGTTTCCATAGAGGAGGATTGAAGGGGGCTATGGTTAAAGCAAGGAAGGGAAAGAAGGAAGAGGTTCAGTTGTCGGAGTTGTCAGAAAATCTGTACCAAATAAAGTTCGATTCGGGTAATGTGATGACTAATGCTCTCGAGCTTGGTCCCTGGTTGTTCGAAGATTTCATTTTCCTTACTGTCCCATGGAAAACAGACATTCATATTCCCACATTGAAGATTCATAAATGCAAAGTTTGGGTCCAAATTCACGGTTTGCCAGTGGATTGTAAGGGAGAGAATGAAGTTAAGGAAGTGGTCTGTCACATAGGGAAATTTATTAAAATGGATGAGGAGATGAAGGTGGGCGGGGTAGAGAGTGAGGATGGAGATCGATGTGGAGAAACCATTACTAAGGGGAAGGAAGATTACATCTCGGGAACGTAAGTATTGGGTAGATTTTGTTTATGAACGATTTAGGTTCGTTTGTGCTTATTGTGGCCGAATCACTCACAAATCAAGATACACATTACCCATTTAACCAAAGATGCACATTAAGCACATTTGACCAAACATAACCAAAAGCCCACAAAACCCCAACAATGCCAAGAGCCCAAGCCTGACTATTTTGACGGAAACCATTTAGTTAACCTCCTAATATACCATCTGCCTGGTCCTGCTAACCATCATCTCCACAACCTAAAATTAGCCGATGCTCACCAAGACAGCCGTAGAAACCCCCGTGTCCCAAAAATGAATTCTCCTTCTAATCCATCAGTGGAGAAGTCTTCCAGTCCTTGTACTAAGCCAATATATCTCACATTGTCCCCCTCATATGACCCAGTACAGCATATTGATCATCATATAGAATCATATGCCCTCAATAACACACCAATCTCCCTACCAACTACCAAAAAACGTAGAGCCTCCTTCTCGACCAGTGATGAGAAGAAGAAAATGTATCAAAGCCAAGGCTAAGGAGGAAGGGAATCTGGTTTCATAATTGGGATCAAATCAGGTAGCGTCATCTCCCCCATCTAGATTAGGTCTACCACAACGAAGAAAGTTGGTAGAAGACAAGGAAAATGTCGGGCCAAATATAGAAAGAAGAAAATAAAGTTCTCATCCATCTGTCCAGAGGCGGAGGCAACCGGCCAAAACGGGGCCCAAAATGGTCATCAATGACGAAGATTCTAATCTAGAACTGTAGGGGCATTGAAGGAGCCCTTACAGTAGCGAGTCTAAAGGACTCGGTGCGTAAATATGTTCATGGTGTAGTGGTCCTCAGTGAAACAAAGAATCAAGAAAGAGTTTTGGAAAGTGTCCGAAGAAAGCTTCGGTTTGACTACATGTTGGTGATTAACCCCAACATGTAGATAATTAAAGGCAGACAGAGAAGGAAACCTAGAGTGTATAGATTTGATAATAGATGGTTAAACCAGGAAGAGTGTTGGAATTTGATAGACAGAGCTTGGCAAGAGCATTCTCAAGGGAGAAGGGCGTCATTTGAGGAAAAAACTAGGTACATGAATATGCAAATACTTCGATGGAGAAAGAGAGATCCCTGGGAAAATTCAAAAAAACTAATTGAGGAGATACAGAAGAAGATCAAAGCAGTTCATGAGGGTGGCAATGCGGGAATGGAGAATCTGAGGGAGTTAGAAGTGAAATTAAAGGAGGCAAGGAAAGATGAAGAAGAATATTGGAAAACCTGATCGCATATCGAGTGGTTGAATAGAAGAGATCGAAACACGACTTTCTTTCACTCAGTGGTTAAAGGGAGGCGTAGGCATAACATGATCAAGGGAGTCCAGAATTGAATGGGGAGGATGGTTCATGATCAAAAAGGTATCTTAAAATTGGCTGAGGAGCTTTTTGGGGATGTTTATAGATCAAGGGGTGGGGAGACCGATTTTAAGGTGCTGGATGGATTCAACGCCCGAATTTCTGATCATGACTGTATGTGTGACGGCCCCAATTTTTTCGTGCAATTGGGTACGCTCAGTCTAGATCCGTACAGGCCCTGAGTCAGAACTCGGCAAACCTGATAAGCCTAGTCAGCCTCCAATTAATCAATTTAAAAATTTATGAAAGAGTTATTGCAATAATACGCAGCAGAAAACTAAACAAGTATTGTACGGGAAATAACTCAATCAAGGGAAATTCAGGAATCTATAAATGTGAAAAACCCTGAATATTCATGTACAATCTGATATGCATAAATACATGATACCAATCTCATCAAAATTTCAAGTTCCATAACTCAAAAACATGTATATAAAACGACATACAAATAAGCAAATAACAAACCTACTCTAATGCTCTTCTCGGTCCAGCCGCTAAGTCCTCAAAGTAAATCACCTAGGCAGGGCCTTTTGCCCTTGCTTCTCTCCACCCTATCTGCACTCACCGTTACAAACTAGACGGTGAGTAACTGAAGAAATCGAAAGTAGTGCCAGAAGAATATAACAGTAATTTATGATTTTAACAACAAAACAGTCCAAATATCATATGGTAATGGAATGACAGGAATGTAAGTAAATAAAAGTGCATGATAAATAGACTGACAAATAACAATCGAAATTTGCATGTTCTAAGATTCAAAAGAGGCCCATGAGTGTTCTAATTTCATAGCAATATGGTAAAGATCTCGCAAGATCTCCCCGGCAATGTCGCAACATTAACGCAGCTTGAAATCAAGAAGCATCGCAACACCTCTCGAATCCAGTACCCAGTACACACAACACTAGGGGTGGTCAGTTACCCCTGCAAGAGGCACCCTCTTGTCCCAGCTAGTGCGAGACCACATGATATCTTCGAAACACACACTCATGCCAAGAACACACAATCAACAATATAGAATGGAATATCAAGCAAGAGATCAATTCAATAATATCAATAAGTAGAGGATGTATAAATCACATGATATTTCCTTACTGACCTACTAACACACACACACATACAAAACACGTGTGTACTTACCTGACTAACGCGATCCTGGTACCACTCCTCAACTCTACGCGTTTCCCACGGGTTCCCGACTACCTGGTAAAGGTTTGAACCCCTGAATATTGGTTTAGGGTTAGTTTTTAGTCGTAGAGTGATCCCTATTAGTTTGATTTAAAACAATTTGTAAAATAGGTCCATAATAGCGTGAAAAGCCTCTCTAGTCTAGTGGTATGTGGGTCATGCCATGAGCCCATTAGGGTTGTGGCGTGACCACTGCGTCTTGTATCTCTTGTATGACCGAAACACACACATTACACGACTCACATGGAATCACATACACACAAGTCACATTACTCACCAAACTGGAAATGATAACACTTCACACGGAATCACTAACTAGAAAGCCCATCAAATTACACATACAATGGGTCGTTTTGGTTAAACACATCATGTTTGTTGGACCCTTGTTGGGCTTAAACACATAAGTCTATTTAAAACACAACTCACGCATACACTACACATACAAACCGTGACCATGCTAACACCAAACACATATCACGTTTTACATCAAATAACCAACACACCATACGCACCCTACACCCCAACGTCTCAACTGTGAGACACACACACACTATACGCACCCCACAACACACCAAAAATGTTTAAGCTAGCCGTGATTCAATCCCACACGTAACTCACACAAACACCAACATCTTGATAGCCAAAACACATAACACTAGCAATCCACAACTACTGCACATGGGGGAACATCTCCGACCAGTGGGGTCGTCAAAGGATCACCTCCGATCAGCCTCAACTGGGGACCGATCCACCACCCACAGTACGAGCAAAACAATCGACAACAGTCCCAAAAAAGAAAAGAAAAAAAAAACAGTAAGTAAAACACTACCCAACAGCTCGTCAGAAAATGCCTCATCCACCGGACATGAAGCCCTCCGGGAACGTCGAGACCTATATGGGTTGTCTACACCCAAGTTCCCCGTTGGAAAGACCCCACGGTGACCAAAAACAGTGAGTATGTATGGGTGCAACAGTGAACAAAGGTGAGAGGGATACGAGACGGATGTGAGAGAGATAGAGAGAGGGACAGAGAAAGGAGGAGGGAGGGATACTTACTTACTCCAGTGACCGAGGCGTCTCCAGCGATTATCCGTTGCTCTAGCGTCGTCGATGGGGGTGGTGGCTTGTTAGGGGAGGAAGAGAGGAGTGTGAAAGAGAAGAGAGGACGATAGCCGAGAGAGAGAGAGGTGTCTCACTCTGGCGACTGTGGTTCTCTGGCCACCACTGGCCTCATCGGAGGTCAGCAAGTCTCAAGCAAGGTGAATGGAGGAGAGGGGAGGTCTAGTGGGAAGGGAGGCCGAGAGGTGAGGGGGAGTGCAACCTAAAAGAGATGATGAATAGTAAAGTTAAGGTAGGTCCCTTATATAGGCCCTTATTTGCATATCAAAACCCACACTCATCTTAAGGCCAATCCTATGAAACTCCTAAATGGTGTTGTGTCACTTTAATAATCCCTTATCCTATGACCCGCGTGTTGCGTAGCTAACTAACTCCCGCGTTCAAACGACGTTCCTTGGTCCATCTTTCCTTGCCCCGACTCCGATAGTGCGCGTAATTTCACCGAGTCTCATGAATTATTTATTTAAATTACACAAATATTTATTTATTAGTGTTTTTACTGTATTTTACTCCCCCTTGTACCCGTAACCCATATGTCGATCCCCGCTCGTCCAGTTTTCCTACTTGTTCACCGACTTCATTGTCCGATCACTCAAATACGAGTATAAATACGTAAAACACATCATCATTCACAAATAACCAGATTTCTGGGTCGTTACAGTATGATTCTTGACAAATCTTTTGAAGAGGAGGAGATGGTTACGGCCTTAAAGGATATGAGCCCCAATAAAACTCTAAGTCCAGATGATGTTACGAGCAGGCTCTTGCAAGCTAAATGGACACTATTCAAAGGGGATATTATGATGATGTTTCGAAAATTTCATGCTTCTGGCCATTTTGAGCGCGGGATGAATGATGAACACATTGTCCTTATTCCTAAGATAAGTTGCCCATAATCCTTGTCTGAATATAGACCAATTAGTTTATGTAATTCTGTATATAAACTCCTCTCCAAAGTGTTGTCTAACCGATTGAAAACTATTTTAAACAAACTCATTTCTCCCTTTCAGAATGTTTTCGTTGCAGGGCGGCAAATTTCTGATAACATCTTAGTAGCACACGAGGTTCTTCATTCCATGAGCAATGGTAATATAAAATCACTTGATGTGATTTTGAAGCTGGACATCTCAAAAGTACGATAAGTTGGAATGGTCAAAGATCGTAGAAAATGTTAAGGAGGATAGGGTTTTCTCAACGGTGGTGCAGATGGATAGGGGGTTGTATATCTTTAGTCAAGTACAAGGTGATCATTAATGGCGAACTTTCTAAGGAAATTACCCCAACAAGAGGGATCAGGCAAGGGGACCCCCTCTCACCATTTCTCTTCGTAATTTGTTCTGAGGCATTATCATTCTTAATGACAAAGAGGGAAAGAGAGGGGTTATTCCAAGGATTTAGACTTAATAGATATTCTCCATCCATCTTCCATCTTATGTTTGTTGATGACACACTCCTATGTTGCAAAGCTAATGTCTCTAATCTTACTGCTATCAAAGGTGTACTACATGAGTATTCAGCTATCTCTAGCCAGCAGATAAATATTGACAAAAGCTCCATTCACTTTAACAAGAGGGTCTCCCCCATGCTTAGGAGACACCTCATTGCGGTGATGAATATACCAGAATCCAGAGGGTTGGGAAAATACTTAGGTGTCCATTTCAAGGAAGGCCAAACAAAACGAGAGCAGTTTGAGGGTATGGTGGAAAAGGTGATGAGTAGAGTGCTTACTTGGAGGGAAAAACTGTTGACACATGTCGGAAAGGAAGTTGTTCTTAAGGCCATTGCTCAGGCTTTCCTGAACCATCAAATGTCGATTTTCTTACTCCCTGCAGGCATTATCTTAGCTATCTCGCAAGCAATGGTGAGGTTTTGGTGGAGCTCATCTTTGAAAGAAAAGGGAATACATTGGCGTATATGGAGTAAGTTGGCTGAAGCAAGAGTGTGAGGAGGGCTTGGTTTTAGGAATCTTAAGCTCTTTAATTTGAGTTTCCTAGCCAAGCAGGCTTGGAGACTCTTGAAGGGTGATAATCAACTCGTCCTCAATTTTTCAAGGAGTAAATACTTTCCAAATGGTGAATTTTTGTCAATTAAAGAGGGGAGGAGGCCATCATGGTTTGGCGCAATATAATAGAAGGACGGGAAATTTTATTAAAGGGATTACGTAAGAGGGTGGGTAATGGACAAAGAACCAGAGTGTGGGAAGGTTTTTGGGTTGCTGGAAAGGAAAGGGCTAAATTATGGTCTGCAAGGAAACCAGGGATCAGTGTGGTGGCTGATCTAATCTCACCAACGATGTTGCATTGGGACCATGAGATGATTAAAGGGACATTCTGCAAAGAGGAAGCTTAAATGATATTAGCCACCCCAGTGAGTAGAGAGGGCTGTGAAGATAAGTTGATATGGCATTATGAGCGATCGGGATTATTTACTGTTAAGTCGGCATACAGGTTGGCCACCAAACTAGATAAAGAAGGTTTTTGGGGAGGCCCAGTGGTTGGAGATTTGAGTAAAGGTAGGCAATCAGATGAGGTATGGGAAGGGCTATGGAAGATTAAGGTTCCAAGGAAAATGTATTTTTTTTCTTTGGAAATGTCTCCACAACATTCTTCCAACAAAGGATGAGTTATTTAAGAAGCAGTTGGTAAATGATCCGGTATGTTGCCTGTGTAGCAAGGATAAGGAAACACTATGCCACTTGTTTTTCGATTGCAACTTTGCAAATAGTTTCTGGTTCGCTGCTTGTTGAGGCCTACGGATGGGAAAGCTAGATGGATCATCATTCAAGGATAGGTGGATAGCTCTGCTTAGGATGATTGGGAATTCTGGAGATATGAATAAGATTGTACAATGGTGTGTGGTGGGTCTTTGGAGATTATGGAAGAACAGAAATGAGGAAGCTTTTCGGGGTATGCACGAGGATCCTGGAAAGGTGGTAGAGAGAGTACATTCTTAAGTCAAGGAGTTCAATAATGTAAAGGGGTTTGCAAGAGGTAGTAAGCTAGTAGAATCCAATAGTATGAAGGAAGACGAAGGTTTTGATCTTTTTGTGGATGCTGTACGGAATCTCGAATATGGAGAAACGGGAATTGGGTGGATCCTGGTTACGAGGTTAGATATGATCAGATTAGCAGGGTCAATTGCAGTGGGAGTTACTGCCTCGGTCGAGGTAGCGGAAGGGTAGGCAATTCGATGTGTACTCCAGCATTGTCAAGAGATCCGTCACCTGAATAGAGTGTACTCAGATGCCCTCATAGTCACAACAACCATCAATGAGAAGAGTGGTGAGTTTGGAGATCTTGATCCTATCATTTTTGATATCCGGTGTTTAGCTAAGAAATGGGATCCTCTCCATTTTTGTTTCATTCCTAGAGAGATGAATTGTAAGGCTCGTGACTTAGCCAGGATAGCACTTTTGAATGCTAACAGTTGTACTTCGGTGAACCATCCACCCAATGTATGTTTGGTTAATGATAAATATAAGTAGATTTCAAGAAGAAAAAAAAGACAAAGCCCTAGGTGTTCCTTTAATGTGGTAGCGTGCCACTATGTTTTTTTCATCCAAAATCAAGGAAATGTCCTAGTCGTCGGAAAGGTTGCTCTTGTCCTTGCCTTGCTAGTTCTAGCTAGTCATTAAACACAAAGGAGACACCCATTACTTCATATTCAATGAGTCATATCCAAATCATACATGTATTTTTTTTTACAGCAAATCATACAAGTATTTACTTAGATTAGATTGCTAGTACTGCATTCTTTTTATGGAATAATGTGTAACGGCCGTTATTTATTAACGCCATTAATGTTATAATTATTTCAGATTTGGACGCTAGCTCGAATGACATGTGGACGCCGCGTATGGATTAGGCGGGGTTTTGGGATTTGTAGATTTGACAGTGTGTATTGATTGTAAATTCTGTGATGTAATTGATGTTATAGTTCATCACAGGTGTGTATGTATATTATTTTGGTTCGGGCAAGGTTGAGAGCCGGGGTTTAGTCATGATTGACACGCGTGGGGGGTACGGTAGTATGCACGCCCGAGTACACTCGTTGGCGCGCACGGCGAAATTTTAAATGCGAAAATATAGGTGAATGTATATATTTATATATATATAGGTAAATTGATATATATATATATATATATTAAATCAGAAAACAAAATAGGAAATGCAAAATTACCAAAAAGGGAATTGAAGGAAATAAGGAAACAGATAAACATGAGGGGTATTTCGGTCATTTCATAATCAAACCGCCTTCTTCTTCTTCGTTATCTCGATAAATCGAGATAGGAGAGAAAAAAAAAACAAACAGCAGAGAGACTGAGACGAGGAAGAAGGGAGAAGGAGAGGAGGAGGAACACTCGTGACGTCGAGATCGAGGAGAACAAGGTGAGCTTGTGTTGTTTGTTGTTGTTGTGGTAAGTTGTGGTGGTGGAGGTGGTGAGCTCGGCCATGGCGGAGCCATGGCCGAGAATTGGAATCGGTCTAGGAGGTCTTCCCACCCCTAATTCCATGAGAGAAGGAAAGAAAGAAAGAATGAGAGAATCAAGAAAAAAAAAGAAAAAAAGAACAGAACGTCTGCTCTGTTCTTGAGGTGGGAAAGTTGATTCCCGAACTGGGCCGGTTCGGCTCAACCGAGCCGAACCCGGTTCGGCCCGGTTCAGGGAAAGAAGAAAAAAAAAGAAAAAGAGGAAAAAAAATGGAAAAGAAAATCCAGAAAAATAGGAAAAAATATGGAAAAATAGTATTTTGACCAAATAAATAGGAATTGAGGAAGTTATATGGAAAATGAGAAATTCAAAAGTCGGAGGAGACTTTATATCGGGGTTTTTATCTCGAAAAATGTAAAATTGACATAATATGTAAAATTGAAGCTAATTTAATGATAAATAATCTTAGGTACATTTGGGATGATAATTTGATTTGTCGGGTGTTATTGGAGCTAGATCGGGGTTGTTGGAGTGCGAATTGAGGTATATAAAACCCAATTGAACACCACTATTGCATTTACTTATTCTATTCGTTGAGCTTTATTTCTTTGTCAATCTAAATCCGATTGTGATGGGAACGATAACGTTCCGGCTGTTTTTCGGTGTGTGGGCTTTGTTTTTCTCAAATATAATTGGTGACTAGGATACAGTCAGCGGGGTCATTGGAGTAGGGCATGACCGGCCACTGATCCTAGCTTCACTGGCGATATTCATTGCACACCCATTTGTTATCTTCGTGTTGGTATTCAAGCATTTCCTTTTGAGCAATTGCCTGCGTTATTTCCTTGATTATTGCATGATTATTTAACACTGCTTATTGGTTTCCATTTATGTTCATAAATTGAAATGTCTGGTGGTTTTCCTTGGTGTTTTACTTACTGGACTCGTTATCTGGTTTTTGTGATAACTGAGTGCAGATCGTAGTACCAGCAATGGTAAGGAGGTCGTTGGCGATTACATCTGACTTACCACTTCAAGACTTGCTAGTACGTGCGCTGGTACATATATGATTTTGATATTTTGCAGTATTTTGGGATGGGAAACATGTTATTACTGTACTTGTGTATAACACAGTTTTAGTTAATCGCATGTATGCATGTACAGTCCGAGATTCCACTATAGGTGCACTAATCAATGCTATATTAAAGTAATTGACTGTATTAAGATCTTCCGCTGTGAAATGGTATTATATGGATAAAATAATATAAAATTTAGGAACATCACTTCACAGAGTAGATGTGAATATAGTGATAGCTGAGATGGATGGATGAGTGACGTGGTAGGTGCTTCTGGAACATAGGCTAGAGAGGTATCTGTTGCACGGGGTGACCTTAGAAATTGGGGCCGCCACAAATGTCTTGAATAACGAACATAACACATTGCTTTACTTTGTGTTGGCGTATTTGGGTAAGCATAAAAGTTATAATTAAAGGTCGTGTGGTCCTTGTTAATAAAGATTAGAAAATAAACAAATAATATTCCAAAAGACAAAGGATAAGGTTGGAATCATATATATTATATGTATATGTGTTATTAAAAATTTCATCCAAAGTCCAAACCTACTGTAGAGATTTTTATATTTACATGGTTGACCATATGTTCGAAACTCTGTCCTAACGCCTGCCTCTTCCTGACTTGACACATTGGAACAGCTTCAATGTAAACCTCAAACAATGCACAACTTTAATCTGACATGTTAATATATGTTGATAATTTAACCCTAACACGTGGCACAATGTTAAGGGTGAACTTGGTATTATGTGGGTTAGGCGCAAAGTTCAGGTTTGATTCTTCGCTATGTTAATATTGTTCGGATCATGGATATGCTTAGACTGATTGCACTAGTACTTACTTGGATGCTCACGGACAAGGGCGGACCTAAGAGACACCCTAACCCCCCAAGGCCAGTCTAGTCCCCCCATACATGTGCATTATCAATGCATATGTGTTCATTTATGCCCCTCCCACATTAGATTTTACACTTTGATAAGAGAGACACCCTAGCCCCTATACAACAATGCATCTGTCGTCATCTTTTTACCCTCCCATTTCAAATTTTACATTCTTATGTTTTATATTAATATGATTTGTAATTTGGGTATCTAAGTTTTGCTTTACTTTGAAAATTCTTGTTTCAAATCTTTGTAACTCAATCTCCTATATATTAATAAACAAAGTACACATATAGAGATTAGAAATGAACAAGAAAAAAAATTGCAAGTTTCTCTTTAAGTTGGCCCTCTCTCTAGTTCAAGTCTGGGTCCACCCCTGCCCACAGACATCACAAAAAATGTATGTTGATATTTTTCTTTACATTTACCAATTTTTAAAAAGAATGTAACTGACATATAGTAGCCGTTTAACTCACAACGAGATCTATTTGAAGCTCTTTCAATTAAAGGCTAATAAATGATTTTGTGCTTTCTTTGGCTAAGATATAGAAAGTGACCCACTTCATTTCTAAAATTGCACTAGAAAATGATGCTTTGAGCTATTATAATTAGGTACTTAGTTGAAAATCATGGGATGGATATCAACATGACTCGTGCTAATCTCTATGTTTAATCGAAGAGATATATGAGTGACTTGCATTTCATAGAAACATTGTCATTTATGATTTATCAAACGGGAAAATTCGGGAGTTACTAGCCCGATTGGTAATGAGAATGTTCAGTCTCATCGTGTTTTCTGTTTTGTTTTTTTTTTCCAAATTGGTTAAAATACCCTCATCTCTTACAACTTTTGTTATTATATCCTAACATTTTCAAATTTTTTATTATATCCAAACCTTTATAAATTGATAAATTTGTATCCAAACTCACTTTTTAACTTCAAATTTGATGAAATGACACCTAAGTAATGAGCTTAAATAAAAAACTTAATAATTATTTTAGTAATTAAAGGTGACGAGGTGACTTTTTAAAGCCATTATTTAGGTGTCACTTAATTAAATTTGGAATAAAAAGTGACTTAGGATATAAGTTTATCAATCTAGAAAGGTTAGGATACAATAACAAATACAAAAAGGTTATGATATAATAACAAAAGTTGTCAGAGGTTAGGATATTTTAATCAATTTGGCCTTTTTTGAAGAAAAATAAAAGTTTCATTAATCATTAATGGCTTAGTGCAGGACCAAACATTGAACAAAAAAATACATTGATTCACTAATCATATATATATGTTCAATAAAACTGCCATTATTTTGACTATGAATGCGATTGTGAAATTGAAAGAGTTTGACAAACATGGACTGCTCACTCTACAATGTTGAAACATATTACAATACACAAACACTCGCTAGAACCACATAATGAATAACAATGTTTCGTGACGAGGAGAAGAAAACCTAAAACTTCCCGATAAGGAGAAGACAAAATCAAGACTTCCAACAAAGAGAAAACAAACTACCTAAAAATAAAACTAAAAATAAGGACCAGCCCAACAGCCGCACAGATCCAAAAATACGCATTGAGGAAGATGTACTGCAACAAGTAGATTAAATCTTCACATATATGAAAAAGATATGCACTTTATTGAATACATAAAACACATAGAGATGAAGATTGGAACCACTGTCGATTAAAAAAGAAAATCAATGGTGGTTCAAGATATTTAATCAAGAGAGAAAACTCAAAAAATAGATTTTAAGGTTAGGGGCAGCCACCATGCACCTAAGCTCAAATTATATCAACAATATAACAAGTTTTTTGTTATTTATTAGGAAATGACATATTGACACAATAAAACTTTTAGCCAAAATTGTAGCCCTTATGGACCTACCCTCCTCGAGTTTGAAATTAGCTGCCAAAGTCAGGGGCGGAGCCACATACATGGCTACTCTAGGGTTGTAGCCCAGGGCAACCTTGTATGTGCTCCGCTTATACCTCTGAAAGTTCTTTTTTAGTAAGTGCATCAGACCCTCTAGTACTAAACTCTAGAAATAGTGTGAATTTTGGGTGCAAGCTCAATCACCACGTCGTATTAGTATCTCCCCTATCAATTCACACATCACTATAGACCAGGTAGAGAATCTAGAGTTAGGATGGTCAATACTCTATTCATCTCGTTTTAAGGGGGCTTTAGGTAGTTTGGGGCGCCCGACTAACTCCCATGTGATTAGTTGAATCAAAGTAAGAGAGGTTAAAAAAGGTTCTGATATTTATAATTATCCAAAAAAGGGAGCTTTAGGTAGCTTTTTCATTTTAACAAAAGAGAAATATTTCCTAATACACTTTTTGTTGGAATATACGTATGCACATAAAGTGGTTTGGGTAGTGTTTGTAACTGATTAAATAAATACTTAGTAGTTATCTATATTAGAGATAAATAAGGAGATTGTGTGAATCTCCCAACAAGAATTTTCAACACACAAACTTTCTTATTTTTTCTCTCTAATCTCTACAAGAGTACTTAGGCTGTGATTATTGGGCATTTTTCTCTCTTGGTGATTTTGCTTGTGACCAGTGAACAAGTAAAGGTTATCTTTTGCTTCTGCTTCGGGTATGTGATTTTATTATTTGATCTTTGGAATTTTGCATTGGTATCAGAGCATGATTTATTTGTTCCCTGTCTGTTATCATAACGGTTTAATCTTAGTGGGAATGATGCCATGAATTGATCCAAATAATAAAAAAAAACTTTGATTGTTGTTGTTAGTATGATATCAAAACTTGATTTTCTTACGGATCAAATTATGTGGCTATTTGGGGATATACTTATATTAGGATTTATACCTATCATTGATCTAAAGATTGGTTAAAAAATAAAAATAAATAAAATAAATAAAAGGGGGGAATTTTAGGGTGTAAGCCTCGTTCTGTTAGTCCAAATCGATTGAACCAAGTGAATAACTGTGTCATCGGTCAACCAAGAATGGCTTGGGGTCGCACCATGGGCTCCAACGCACGTCTCAGCCACTAATAACATAACTATATATAAAACAGTGTCATGAGTTAACCACTTGCCCTACAATTCCAGTTTTGTACTAAGTCGACGACTGTGCGACAATATGTTAAAACAATGTATACATGTCTTAGGATTTATTCAACCTAACTATATATTAAAACAGTGCCATGATTCTTCATAATCAATGAATATACGTACTGTTTCAAACAATATATTATTTTATTTTTTTTAAATGAATATACGTACTGTTTGTTAGGCATGCAAACATGTATTAATAACTTATTATATACATGCATAGGCTTAAAAAAAACCTTACAATTTTGGTTTTAAGAATGCATGCAATTAATTGATGACAATATTGTTGAGTATTAGTTGCATGCATATGCATAATAGAATATATATTTTGTACAATTCGATATGACATGTTTATATGATTTCTTTCTTACATGCTTATGACATGTTTACATGATTGCATACATATAGCATTTATATGTTTGTGGGAAAATTATATGATGAAATTTTGCACAATTCGATAGACTAATAATAATTACACACATAAATATAGATGATGATTGTGACACTTAATTTGTGCAATTTTGACTCTAAACTATGTGAATAATTATAAATTATCTATTTGAATTGTGACAAAATAACTGAGTGTGGTATGCTAGGCATTAATTGATATGTGCATATATGTCTTTATTCAAATACATATTTCTTTGTGAAAATGGAAAGTGTTAGCAAGAACATTGTTGCTAAGCTCAATAAGGGTGAAAAATTGAACGGGGACAATTACGAAATCTGGAGTTTGAAAATTCAGTATGTCCTGGAAGAGCAAGAGGCTCTTGAAGTTCTGAACAATATCCTGACTGAGCCTGAAGATGGCAACACAGTCCAACATAGAAGGGACTGTGAGGCATTTGAGGCCTGGAAAAAGAAAAACTCAACGGCTAGTATTACATTACTTAGTAGCATGGAAAATGATATAATGCGAGAGTTCAAGAGTTATGATGTTGCCAAAGTAATGTGGGAGGCCTTAAAGAAGAAGTTTGGTGGAACCTCTGTCACCAAGCTTTGACAGCTCACTATTATGTTTGACACATACAAGAAACGCCCTAACCATAACATGAGGCAACACTTAATGGAGCTATCAAACATGATCGGTGAGTTAAGGGAGGCTGGGCACATTCTGACTGATGAATAACAGGTTCAGGCTGTTATACGATCCTTACCTCACAACTGGAGCATACGAAGGTTAATTTGACCCATAATGAGAACATCAAGATCTTTAATGATGCTGGGCGTCATTTGGAACTTGAGGAAGACCGCATTGAGGCTTCAAGGCCTAATACTGATGTGTATATGGCTAGCTCAAGTAATAAAAGGGGTCATAGTGGCTATAAACGCAAGCCTTATGGTGGCTACAAAAGGCAAGGATCAAAGAGAGCTAATGGTGATCATCATTATACAAAATATGATCATCATGGAAAGGGTAAAGCTCCTATGGCTCATCAGAAGAAGAACAAAGCTAAACTCAAGTACTATAACTGTGGAAAAAAGGTCACTTTGCTCGTGAGTGCAACGAGCCAAAGAAGGTACAAACCCTTGATACATCTTCTATAAATAATGTTTTTAGAAGTGCAAATTTGGTTTCTAGTTCTGTTTATTTGACTGAATCTCATCCTTTGTGGACTCTAGACTCAGGAGCAACAGACCATGTAGCTAATGATCGTGATGTGTTCGTGAAATTTCGTCGAGTTCCTCATGAAACAAAATGGATATATGTAGGAAACAACTCACGTGTTGAAGTAAAAGGGATTGGCATCTGCAAGTTGAGCATGCGTGGTGGACGACCTCTTATCCTATATGATGTGTTATATGCTCCAGAGATTCGACGAAATTTAGTTTCTGTTATTGTTCTTCTACAGTGTGGAACTTCTATGGTACTAGTGTGAATTTGTTTCTAGAACAAACTTATTATGGTTGTGGCTATGTGTCAGATGGTTTTATTGTATTGGATATTGACTATGTTTCGAATAGTAATATTTATCATGCTTGTTTTTCCCTTGTTACATCTTCTATTGATTCAAATGTTGATGTGAATATTTGGCATGCTAGACTTGGCCATATAGGTCAACAAAGAATGGATAGATTAGCAAAAGAGGGCCTATTGAGGCACCTTGAAAATGTTAATTTACCAATGTGTGAAAATTGTCTAGCAGGAATAGTGGCAAGAAAACCATTTGGCAAAGGAATAAGAGCTGAATTTCTATTGCAATTGATTCATTTGGATATTTGTGGTCTGATGAATGCGAAATCCCGGCATGGAGGTGTTTATTTCATCATTTTTATTGATGACTACACACGTTTCGGTTATGTTTATTTGATTTCTCATAAATCTGAAGCTTTAGAGTGCTTCAAGAAATACATTAATCTTGTTGAGAATCAATTAGATAAAAAAATAAAAATGTTGAGAACGGACTGAGGACGTGAATATCTGTCTAATCAGTTCAAACAATTATGTGATGAAAAAGAAATAGATAGGCAGTTTACTATTCCATACACTCCACAACAAAATGGAGTAGCCGAAAGAAGAAATAGAACTCTTCTTGAAATGGTTAGGTCTATGATGGCCCAAGCCAATTTACTAATCACCTTTTGGGGTGATGCTTTGTTAACTGCCACTTATATTCTCAATCGAGTACCTCCCAAATCAGTTTCATCCACTCCTTATGAGTTATGGACCAATAGAAAACCAGACTTATCTAATCTACGACCTTGGGGATGGTGCCTATGTTCATGATTTACATCATAAACATGGAAAATTAGGTCCAAGAGGAAAAAAGAGTATATTTATAAGATACTCTGAACATTCAAAAGGTTATGTGTTCATTGGTGAACATTCGAGTGGGAGCATAACTGAATTTGAGTATCAGGATTCTACTTTTATGGAAAACGATTTTCTAACAAAGGGTGAGATAAATCAATCTTTATCTTTCTATGAGATATAAAATCAAGAAGATTCTACTTTGATGAATCGTTTGGTTCATGTGTCCGAACAAATGCCGATAGTATCTCATCTAAGTGGGAGCAAGACAAAAGATGTTGAATATGTTTCAACTGAGTCACAAATAAGGTGTAGCAATTGCGACAATATCCCCAAATGTCATTTTCCTATTGGAAATGAGGTTTATATGATTGCACCTCAAGATGAGGATAAGCCTAAAACTGTTCAAGAAGCTCTTACTTGTCCTGCTAAAGAGAAATGGAAAATTGCAATGGAAGAGGAAATGGAGTCCATGCGATCAAACAATGTTTGGGAATTGGTTGACCTCCCTGAAGGACGTAAAGCTATTGGGAACAAATGGGTTCTCAAAATTAAATGAAAGAATGATGGTTCTATTGAAAAGTACAAGGCACGACTTGTAGCCAAGGGGGTATACACAACAAGAGGGAATTGATTATGAAGAAACTTTTTCCCCAGTTGTGAGATTTGCCTCTATAAGGTTAATTCTAGCCATAGTTGCAAATTTAGATTTATAGTTACATCAAATGGATGTAAAAACTGCATTTCTAAATGGAGAACTAGAAGAGGAAATCTATATGGAACAACCTATAGGTTTCATAGTTGAAGGTCAAGAGCACAAACTGTGCAGGCTATTAAGATCTATTTATGGTCTTAAACAATCTTCCAGGCAGTGGTACATAAGATTTCATCAAGCAATTATTTCTTATGATTTTTGTGATGATTGATGAAGACCATTATGTGTATGTCAAGAGATCTAATAGTAAATTTGTGATTCTTTCACTTTATGTGGATGACATACTATTGGTTGGAAATAATGAGGAGTACTTAATAACCATTAAGTGATAGTTGTCCTCCAATTTCGAGATGAAGGACATGGGTGAAGCAGCATATATACTTGGTGTAAAAATTAAAAGTGATCGATCAAAGAAGATGCTAGCTCTTTCACAAGAGCCATACATCAAGAAAATTCTTGAGAGATTCCATATGCAAGATTGCAAACCCATTGATACACTTATTATAAAAGACCAAGGTCTAAATCAAAGAATGTGTCCTAAAACTCCACATGAAAGAGAACAAATGGCAAAAGTTCCTTACACTAGTGCTGTTGGAAGCCTCATATATGTAATGATGTGTACAAGACCTGATATTTGCTTTCCTGTTGGCATGGTAAGTAGATATCAGGCAAACCCAGGATATACCCATTGGAGAGCTGTCAAAAGGATACTTAGGTATCTCAAAGGCACTGTTAATTATTTATTGTGTTATCAAGGCAATAATTTGCATCTAGTTGGTTATACAGATGTTGATTGGGGAGGAGATTTAGAAGAAAGAAAATCTACCTCAGGTTATGTTTTCTTACTGAACAATGGAGTGATTTCATGGAGTAGTAAGAAAAATCATGCATAGCCTTGTCAATAATGGAAACTAAATTTGTAGCATGTTTAGCAGCAGTGCAAGAAGCGGTTTGGCTTAGGAGATTCTTGAGTCACTTGGGATTTGACAAAGATGCATCAAGTCCAGTTTTGGTGAATTGCGATAGTCGGGCTGCAATTGTATTCACAAAAGATCCCAAGTACCACTCGAAGACCAAACACATTGATACCAAGTATAACTTTGTCAGAGACATGATTGCACAAAAAGAAGTGAAAGTGCATTACATATCTACGTAGAAGATGATTGCTGATTCTTTTACAAAACCTATACCTAGAGATGCATTCAATGGTCATATGAAATCTCTAGGATTGCGTAGATTTTAGCATGTATGTATTGTACTTAATGAAAAACAATTTGTTGTTATTCTTCCTTTATATTTGTAATATACTATTTACTATATATTAATGCGTATCAAAGTTTTGTGCTTTGTCTTATCACGCATATGTACATAAAAGTAAAGGTATGTCGGATAGTAGATTGGCCTTCTCACACAGGCAATCGCTTCTATGACTTAGTAGTGCATAGAAATGAGATTGGAATTAAGCTTTTGTGATATAAATTTGGAGAGCTCGAGCTTAAAATGGAAAATTACCTTGATAGTGAATCAAGATGAGATCACTAAATTAAATTGTGATCGAAAGGTAAAACCTCCTACAAGTTTACCTTAACTGTCTTTATATGCCAGGTGGGAGTCCTGTGATTATAAATTGAAAATTTAAAGTAGAGTTGTGGACTCAAGTTAGATATTGAGTATATCTGAACTATCACCTACAATATTAGTTTGACATACGCTCCATTGCAAAAGGAGAATAATATTGTAGCATGTGTTTCATACCACATGTGCATTTTGCGACCAATAATGGTAACATAAGTTTTTGATCTCTACTTCTAAGTTGTGTGAGCCTTAGAGATTAAGGAATCTCATTTAAGTACCCTCAGTACTTTTTGACTAATCTTGAAGTTTTATCTCAATGCTAGTTATCTTGAAATGTCACTAACGATTATGAAGCATTCGATCTAATGGGCTATATTCATATAACAGTTGATTTAAAATGGAAAGATATAAGTTGAAAAGGAAGATCATTGAAGTGTCTCATTTGCTTAAGTTGTATCCACTGGTCGACCAATTATATTTATTTGTTAAATATGATTATGGGTGCATGAGAATTTGAAATAACCATATAAAAGAGATCTTAAGATATTCAAATGTGACTGATGTATCTAGGGTATTGCATACATACTCTACTTACAAGTTGAGTTGTTGTATATACCTAACAGTTATATAGCTATGAGCTCTTAGATATTAATTGTATGTTGGTCGCACGGCCTATTTACTTGTATGAATATGTTTTTTTTGCAGAGATAAGAAACATTGTTCTCTATAGATGGAACTTATGAGAAATTAAACCCATTATGTGTGAGTGGAGATGTTGGAATATACGTACGCACATAAAGTGGTTTGGGTAGTTTTTGTAACTAATTAAATAACTACTTAGTAGTTATCTATATTAGAGATAAATAAGGAAATTGTGTGAATCTCCCAACAAGAATTTTCAACGCACAAACTTTCTTATTTTTCTCTCTAATCTCTACAAGAGTACTTAGGCTATGATTATTGGGCATTTTTATCTCTTGGTGATTTTGCCTGTGACCAGTGAACAAATAAAGATTATTTTTTGCTTCCGCTTCGGGTATGTGATTTTATTATTTGATCTTTGGAATTCTACACTTTTGATACTACATTTGCTACACAATCCTTAGCCTTTTTGGATCTTGCATTAAAACATGCGTACACACATCTCGATGCATGTTCGAAAATCCAACTATCCATGTGTATGGAAATATCTTAATTAAAATGAAACTTCGAAATGAAGTAAGTGATTAACTATTCCCAATTAATTAACATCGAGGCATTTTGAGATAAAACCCCACACCTAAAGTTGGAAGGTAGTTTAAAAAAGTTGAGAAAAGTGAGAATGGAGGTCGACGACGATTTGGATGCTCGTAAAACGTACAGGATCGTCTGGTCAATGTCGGAAATAAAAGATTCTAAAAAAATGTGGCACTGGAGGCAGGGGATATGAGCATTACTTCGGATGTTCTAGATTCCTGGGTGAAGTTTTCTCCTAACCTGCATAGCAAGTTAGAGAAACAAATGGAGAACACAGTGGTGGTGAAGCTGATAGGAAGATCGTTAGGCTACAGGATGTTATGTAATAGAATTGTAGCAATGTGGCACCCTGAAGGGGACTACAGAGTTATGGATCTCTATAATGATTTTTATTTAGTTCAATTTACGAGTGCAGGAGATATGGATAGAACTTTACTCGAAGGGCCATATGAAATCCTCGGCCATGTCCTTTCTGTGCAAAAATGGGGGCATCTTTTCGAGTGGCGACTGCATCAATATCGAAAGCAGCTGTTTGGATTCATTTTTCAGACCTCCTTCTTGAGTATTTCCATGATTCTATCGTTTGAGGACTTGGAAATGTAGTTGGACGGTAACTAAGGGTGGATTCAAGTACTGCTACAGCTAACAGAGGGGGGTTTGCCCGAGCGGCGGTGGAACTGGACTTCTCAAAACCTCTTATGTCAAAATTTAGAGTGGAGGACTTTTAGCTGAAGGTGGAGTATGAAGGGCTTCCCCACATATGCTTTTATTGTGGAAAAGTGGGGCATAACAACACTACATGCCCCCTTAATGCTCTTAAGGATCCCCAAGCCGTAGTCAAGGAAAAAAAGAGTTCAAATGACACGGGGGTGGTGCACCGCCTCCGCAAGCTGTCGGAGATTCTAATTTTAGACCTTAGATGATTGCTCAGAGGAAGCCTCGTCGGAATGAAGAAATTACCAAAAAGGGGGAGGAGAGAATTTAGGGCGAGAATTAAGAGAGAAGCATAAATATGGGGATTTGAATGGAAATAAACATCAAGGTGTCAAACAAGGAAACCAAAAAAATTAGTTTCAATTATTGGTCAGCTCAGGTGAATTAAATGATTTGAAAGTCAAGAATTCAAAAGATAATGACAAAAGTTAAACCATAATTTTCTTCACGAAAAAGGAAACATTAACCAATCAAGGTCAGGTTTCCAGAATAGTCAATGAAGGAAAAGAAAAAGGAGAAGAATCCTAAGAGTGTGACATATACTCAGAAATATATTCCAAAAATGAATGGGCCCAAGGGCGATAGGCCAAAAAGATATGGGTCTTCCAAGAATGAATCTCCTAAAACAAGCCAAGGGTTGTCCGGGCCCACATCTACCTTAAAGGCATGTGGGCCTAACATGGAGGATCTTTCATCTAAATTTCCAACTCAAGAGAATGCATGAAAGATCACTCATTTCCAAGACATCACAAATAGAGAAGGGACGCGGAGGAAAGTAGAAGCCTTTGTACCATTCCAATGTATCATAACAGAGGAATTAACAGCTGATATGAGTAAAAAAATGCAGTTGAACAGGAATGATGCAGAGCGCTGTCAACAATGGTCATAAAATTCTAGCAGAAGCTAGTGTAAAATGGGAGTCCCAGAGGCAGGAAATGAAAGTACAAGAGAAAGACGCATCTGAGCATATGATCTCAGATGATGAAGTAACCAATTAACCAGGTTCGAATGGCGGTCAATACCTATCGATTTCTTAGTTATTTTCTATATTTGTCATCAATGTTATTACTATCTTGGAATTGCCAAAGGGCAAAAAATCCTCTTTTTATTACGATTTTGAAGTAGTTAATGAAGCAAAACAAGGCGGACATCGTAGTAGTTTTTGAGCTAAGAATCAGTGGTGATACGACAGATGCGGTGATTCAGAAGTTGGGGTTTAGTAAGTGTTGGAAGGAGGATGCAATCGATTTTTCTGGTGGCATATGGCTTTTTGTGGAATGATCACTCTATTTCAGCAAGAATAAAGTATTGCCATTGGGTAGCACCAGAGGAGGGGTGGTTGGAAATAAATTGTGATGGGGCAGTACGAGGGGATGATGAGGAAGCCACAACGACAGGAATTATACAGGGATGAAAGGCGATTTACGAGCAGCATTTCAAGCAAAATTGGGTCGGTGTTCACCTTTTTGCGTCAAACTATGGGGAGTTAAACGTGGCTTGCAACTGGCATGAGATAAAAAAATATAGGAAACTCATTGTGGAACTAGACTCACATGAAGCAATTGATCTTATTATGGACTCAACACAAAGCCAATTTCAAGATCCATTGATTCATAATATTCTAAGGGAGACGGACAAGGAGTGGAATGTTGTTTTCAACTACACATTTAGAGAGAATAATGCATGTGCTGAACACATGGCCAAATAAGCTTTTCACTGTGATGTTGATTTAAGATTTGAGAATATATTCCAAATGATATTTTCATATTGCTAGAGCAGGATATTTTGCAATTACAGATGTAACCTAGGCCAGATTTGGTCTTTGTTAATAAAAAAAAAAATCTTAATTTCTTTACCTTGTTTTAATCTCTAGCTAGCCCCTTTTTTCAACCTTTATATATAGATAGCTTTTTTACGAGGAACAAGAGATTCTATAACAAAAAGTAACCATAGTAAGTTGGACCGGAAAAAAAATACAGTTGACTAGAGAATTGTACTACAGCATACAATGTAGGCCATTCGATATGTGTCGAGATGCATCGCAAAAGCATCTCAACGCAGTCCAATGCGTTGCTGGAGATTTGGCAAAAGCCATTTGGGAGGCAGCGCCAATTTAGTGGCGACAAAGCAGAATTTGACGCCCATAGGACAACCAGAGCAAAACAGCATGTAAAAGTTACACCAAATTAGTATTTCCCACTGTAGTCTGTACACTAACCAAATCAGAGACTCTCCCACGGGAAAATTTCCACTACTCCAACCGTAACGTAACGTTAACCAGCATGCATGCCGCCCTTACTCTTAAACACAACTATATACATACACATGTGTTTAGCTTAATCACCGCTTCAATTAGTATCATATCTAATAAACATCACCAAGTCCCTAACGAACCTAGCACCAGACCATATCTTAAAAAGAGTCCTAAATTAAGTAACTTTCAACGACTAACCACGCCGATAAATGTAGAAAATGCATACTCCCATCTCTCAACTCTGTAAGGTCAAATAAGTTCGCTAATCTCCTGAGTAATTATTCGAACTTAATTAGATAGACCAAGATTAGTGACTTTAACCTAATAAAAAAGTATTGTATAAGTTATGAACATAAATGTGAAATCTTAATTGAAAATATGATAAATCTACTGTATATTATTTTTGATACCACAAAGGAAGACACCACGAAGCATCATCGACCAAAAGAAGTCGACCGACCTAAGATTAGAAACCAAGCTTTGATACCATAAGAATGTAATAAAAAATTATATTGATTTGAATAAAACAGGGTAAATTCTCTTATTCATAGAGCGTTACAAAACAATATACATGAAAATAATCAATGGGAAAGTTATATAATCAGTAGAGAAGTTACGAATGTACAAAAACTAATACATAAATGTCATAATCAAATATATATGATATCTACCATAAATCATAATACATAAATATAACATCTACGTTGTTGACTTGAAAAAAAAAAAAAAAAAAAAAAAAAAAAAAAAAAAAAAAAAACTACATAATTAGACTAACAAAAAAGTTGAAGAAGAAATGAATCGCCATATCAGACTGCTAGTGCCATCTGCATTTCCTCGCTCATCATGACCAGAGATTCGGAACCTTTTTTTTGTTTACTCTTTTTGTTAAAAACGTGTTTGTTGCTTGTTTCACTTCGGCCGTGGTTTTGGGGAAACCCTCGGCGATGATGATCTCTGTTTAGTGGAAGTGCAGAGCCTCTTCAATGGCTCCAGAACTGAGTCTCTGTATCTGTACGGCAACACTTGGTTCCTCCCTCTCTTCGATCTCACAACTGGCGAGATGTCCTCGAAACCTTCTTCACACAATTCCAACCTCCGCCACTGACTCCTCTTCCTCTTCCGATATTCCTCTCTCGTTCGACCGCTCTGAATCGGACGGTCTTCTTCCTCTTCGAAGTTTCCAGAAACCAGCCTCGCAGCTTCGACCAGCAAATCTAAGTAACCTTCGCTTCTCCGCACCTTCTCCGCGTCTCCAATCTCTTCAATCTCGTCAGTTTCTGGAGTCTGAACTTGCAAATTCGTGATCTCGGAGAGTTCCTTCGTTTCTTCTTCTTCCTCTGGTTCTGATTCTGATTCTTCTCCTTTGTGAGGCTCGACGGTCGAGAAATCGCCAGACGAGTGCACCGTCTCCTTCGCATCGGCGCAAATCGCTTCTCCGACGCTGCTACAATCGCTAAGCCCTTGGTGTTCCGTTCGATTCGGCTCGGAGTCCAGTGCGGGACCTAATCGAAGGTTCAAATCGATGTCAAACCCTCGTTTCGCACAACACAAACTCCTGACACTGCTTTTCTCTTCCAAATCGAGTTTGTTGGTTTCGCTAGGTTGTATGAGTTGAATAGATGAAGAGTGAGTTGCGATTATGTTTAAAATCCTTTTCTGGCATAGCTGAGCCGTAGGACCACCACTAGTACCGTATGAGAAATCGATAGAGCGACGTACCTGCGATGTCGCCATTGATGCACATTCGAAGCTTTTCAGACTTCTTGAGCACAATATGACAAAGCTTAATATATAGAATAGGATAACTTTGTTGTGTTATTGATTTATTACATAGTAGTCTCAGTACATAAAGATATAATTACATATCAAAGAAAATATAAGGAAACACATAATTATTTGGGGGTTATTAAAAAAGTAGAGGTTAGTTTTCTTTTAAATTCATTAAATAGAGTAAATTTTTTTAAAATTTTAAAAATAATATATATCTCCTCTTTAGTAGAGCGTTATTGACGATGACGTGGCGCCACGTGGCGATAGGAAGCGAGGTGGCATGGAGAAAATGGTGACGGGTAGGTACCCATTACCAAAAATAGATTGGTGACGGGGAGCCCATCGCTAAATATTATATATATATATATATATATATATATATATATATATATATATATATATATTCGTGCAGGTTAATACATTTAGGGTTTTATGGTTTATACATTCCCTGCATACGGTTCATACATTCCCTGCATACATTCGACCGCAATAATGAATTTACATTCCAATAAATTCCAATCGAAATTAATCAAATCGAAAGTAATCAAATTTGAATACATAAACTCAGTGTATCGATAATTGTCTCCATACAAAAAATTAAAAAAATCAAAATAGGAGAACACAAAATAAGTTTCCAAGAAAACCATCATAAAAATACAATTCATCCATCATATATACCATAGTTTCCTGCAAAAAAAAAAAAAAGCAAAATAAAATAAGTTAAGCTTTGAGGTATACAAAATTGAGATTCACATATAGAAAAGTCATATATTTTATGAAAAACAATAATAAAGAACAAATCATATTTATTTCAATAAAAAAGAAAAAAATAAATACAAATTACTAAAATTAATTAACAGTTAGCATATATATTCAATATCACAAATATGAAAACACAAAATAAAAGATGTTAATATAGTTTGAACAAGTTTTTTTTTGTGTAGAACCAATTAAAACACAAAATCTCAAAATCATTCTTAACAAATGTTCAATGTAGACCTAAAACAAACATTCTATTTAGAAGTAAAACCTTTTTGAGTCTCCCAATTCAGCATTCAAATACAGAATACAATAGAAAAAATTAGTGAATAACAAACATTACTCCAATAATCTCGATTCAATATATGGTTTACATGATTTATGTTTCTATAATGGTTCGTAATAAATTCATAAGATTTATAATGGTTCCTAATAAAAAAAACTTATAAGTATCAAGTTAAAAATGAACCAAAAAATTTAACCTTTTTGGATGTTGTGAAAAAGAAATCATCATTCATCATCCTCAGTCATTCAGTCATTGTGAGCAGCATCATCATCATCATCATCATCAACATCATCTTGCCTTTCTTGTGCAGCTGATCTCTCCATGAAACCCTGTTCCATGCGATGTAACCGTCCTTGCATTTCAAGCAATTGCTCGCGATCTACAGACGTGTCATTAACCAACTTTAGTATCATTGCTTGCATCTTGTTGAATTCCTTCTTGAACTGGTCAAATGGCTCATCATCTACAAATATAGGACAAGAAGATCCATCTTCATCAGGTCTACGCATTGTAGACCCTGACGGTGTCCAGTCAAGACCAAATCTCCGGCCTTTATCATTTCGCTGCACAATCTCCAAATATAATTTTGTTTGATCAATTGGAGTGTCAGGCTGCAACTGGGAAAGCTCTCTGGTCCTTTCGTGTATAGCCGTCTGTATTAAGAATTTCAACATTGACAAGTCATATAAGTCATTGATACCTATAATTAACAAAAAAACAATTATGGTAAAATAGTTTCTTACGGCAATCGCCTCTGCTCTCGGATCCAAGAAAGTGACGCCATCATGATCCTTTGTATGGAGATATAAACATAAATCCAAAGCAGTTGGCTTTCGACCGAGTTTCTTCTCCTATAAAATATGTTTAACTTAAAATTAAGTTTGAAACTTATATGAATCTAATGTATACATATGTATGTATCTATGTATGTATGTCCCAAAACATACCAGTCTCAACAAATGCTCATAGATGGATATGGCTCCACCTCCGTGCACAAACGTACCCGAACCAGGTCCCCCCACCTCTGATCTCCGATTTCGGCTCGCTTGTGCTGACTTTACTTTATATTCTGGAGTAGACCGCATCTTCTTGTAATGATCAAAAACCTCCAGAGATACATGTGTTGGTTTTGTCGGCTTCCTCACCATCTTACTAACAAAGTCAGCGTAACGAGTGGCAATCTGCCTGTCGTATAAATGTCTAACCATAGCGTCATCCGATCATCTCCAATCGAAATGAGTCTGTAATAATAGAAAGTCAAGTTTTCAACATATGCTAAGTAAAATAAACTTAATTTTTTATTTAAAAATCTCTTATCGCCCATTTGTTAAAATATTGCTCCTTGATATGGTTGGGAACTGTATCCCAACAGTAACCATCCTTATGTAAATCGAATTTATATACCTGAGTCATTTGCTTTGACGCTTCGGATGACGGATGCAAGAAAGTACCACTACATTTTTATAAAAAAAAGTTAGACGAATATTATAGTAAGTTCATTAAACATAAATATATATACGTAATAATATTTCATTGACTTACAATTCTTTCACAATTTTTACGGTCAATAATACCCGCCCCGTGCCTCGGTCATCATTACATCTACGTATCGGGGCCCTAGCTGGCTCATCGCCTCGTTGTGATCTACGCGAGGCACCACTAATAGATGGCTCACTCGAAGGGTGGCTTGAAGCATTGCGCGAATGTGATGCATGCTCAACATGATCATGACTCGTCGATAGGGAGGCATGCATACTAGAGTCGAAGGGAGCGATCGGGACATGCTGGTAGTCCTGCTGATGGGAGGGAGATGCGTGGGTAGATCCTCTAGAAGTAACGCGACCAGCGATAGGTGGAGGGAGTTGCGACGCCAAAAGAGATGAGTAAGCCTGTAGAGTGGTTGGATCATTAGGGCTAAATAAAGATGGCCCCGATGACCGAAGGAGAGGGACCTGGTGGGGGTGCTGCGCATAAGGCGGACAAGGATACTTCTGAAATAATTGTGATTGATGGTGTTGCTGAGAAAACAGTTGTTGAACAAAAAGTTGTTGATGGTGTTGACTCGTAGAACACGCATGTTTCGATTGCTATTATTTCCAATCTGTCTATCATGCATCTTGTCTATTTAAATTCTTGTCTTTCAATTCCCGCATGATATTTAGACTGCCATGTTTGAAAACTCATGAATTACTGTTATATTCTTCTGGCATTACTTTTGATTTCTCTCAGTTGCTTACTGTCTAGTTTGTGACGATAGGTGCAGATAGGGCGGAGTGCAGTAAATGCAAAGAACATTGCCTAGGAAACTTTTTATGAGTGGCTGGACTTGAGGAACCTGAGAGTAGGTTTATGTTTATTTCTGTTTGTATGATGTTTTATATACATGGTAGTAGTTTTTGAACTGGGGATCATTTTTTAGATGGATACCATGGGTTTGTTATGCTATCTTGAACATGAACATATCGGGGTTTTCACATTATATATAGATTCCTGATTTCCATTTGATTGAGTTATTTTCAATAATTGATTACTATTAAATTTTCTTTCGTTGTGTTATACTTGCAATAACTCTTTCATAAAACTTGAAATTTGATGATTTGATGCTGACTAGGCTCGTTAGGCTCGCTGAGCACCGACTCGGGACTTACACGGATCTAGGCCGAGCGTATTCAAATGCATTGAGAATTTGGGGCCGTCATACGCGTATCTCTAGGCATATCTTGTGTTTTTCCTTCAATCCAGCCAACAACTCCAACTCAACTCTATGACTTCACTAGGTGACTTGAACCTCACAATCGAGCCATTTCTCGCTCAACACTTAAGTTCTCAGACCCGTACCACCTCACGACTTGTACGTCATGCGTTCCTGGACACAACAATGCATTCGCATATTAATTAATTAATTATTATTTTTGATAATTCACTAATTATCATTTTTCAGTGTTTAAATACTTGAATTATACCCTTATTGCCTTAAATTTCCATTTTTCCTAAGCGAAACCTCACATACAAATTCGTGGCAATAAACAAAACAAAATTATGCACTAGGACATACAGAGTTTACATTCGGGTATAAATAATAGTACAAACATCACATAAAAAAATATACTTCAGTGTCGACTTCTC
The DNA here is from genome assembly GCA_039657345.1 of Stephania japonica. NCBI lineage: Eukaryota > Viridiplantae > Streptophyta > Magnoliopsida > Ranunculales > Menispermaceae > Stephania > Stephania japonica. The sequence goes on along the minus strand of CM077560.1, from coordinate 40,520,529 downwards.
GAGGATTAGGCAATATGACAAGTTACGACTACCAGGTCACAGTTCTAAACACGACACATGGCACGAATTAAATTTGAGGGTCGTTATATAGCCTATAGACTGAACAAGGTGAATCAAGTGCAGACGATGTATTTAAAGAAGTTTGGGAAAACTTATGGAAGATCAAAGTCCCTCGTAAAATTCAATTTTTCCTATGGATTGGTCTACATAATCTTGTGCCTACAAGAAAGAAATTGTGGAAGAGGAATCTATTACAAAGCCTGATATGCCCTATCTATAATGTTGAGGAAGAATCCACCTCCCATATCTTCTTTGAACGTCCATTGGCAAAGGCTTTCTGGTTTGCATAACCTTCAGAATTCGGTTGGGCTCGTAGACACTGGATAACTTTCTTGACACATGGAGGACTTTTGTGAATCAAATAGGTAGCCAGAGGAAGGACCTTGAATCACTGCAATGGCAACAGGAACGAAGTAGTTTTTAGGGGTGAAGGTGATGTACCTGGCAGTCTAATCTCCAAAATTGAAGAGCAGATCCGAACTTTTTTCAAAACAACTAAGGTGGATATAAATTTTTTTGGGGAGTAGCAGATTTGAAGGAAGAACCTTATGAAATGGGTATGACTTATATACCGATGCAACGAGAGACCCCTCATCAGGAGATGAACAATTGGATGGATCCTAATCACGATGGACGAGAGAGTAATCAAGGCAGGTTCGACTACGGTTGGCGTACCATCATCCACAGAAATGGCAGAAGGAATAGCTATGCTCAGTGCTTTGCAAGCTGCAAAGCATATAAGGAGATCAGAAGAGTTTGTTCAGATGCTAAACTATTGATTGACTTAATTAGTGCTTCGATTTGTGTGTGTAGTGATCTAGAACGCATGATATTTGATGCAAAGCAGTTAACTAGAGGTTGAGATCACTTCGATATGTCATGTCCCTAGAGCGTGAATGTTAAAGCACATGGTTTAGCGAGATTATCACTAAGAGATCATTTTAGTTGCACGTGGGATTATCCCCCATGACTTTATGTTGAATCAATTGAACATATAACTGTTTTCTGGAAAAAAAAAAAAATTGCAAGAGTAATTCATATTTGGCACTGACTTTCTTGAAAGTTATCTATTTCTCCTCACGATGTGCGTAATACAAATCTCGAGGTGATTTGGAAGACATTTAAGAGGTCGACGGTGTCAAATGTGAATTATTCTAGCAGGGCTCAAAAAAATGTTGTCCCCTTATGATTAGAGCAAAGCTTCAAACACGGAACCACAACTCATTCTAAAACAAAAATAAATGAAAGTCATATGCTAACTCACTCTTGTTTAGAAGCCATGGACCTCACTCTTGTTTAGAAGCCATGGACCGAACTCTTGGACCAGATCCAGCCCTTTCGCGGTCCGATCCCTCCTCAATTTTCCACGTCAGAATCTTGTCGTATTAAGACAAACCACGTACGCCGACACAGGTCCACTACGCACCATGCCCGCCCACTTGTCTCATTAAATAAACCCAACACGTTGCGCCCTACCATTGGCCACAACAGAATTACCAAACACATTTAACAAAATCCCTTATCCCCATAAAATCAGTACACAACCACGAGAACCCCATTCGTCCGAATTAGTCTATTCCTCCTCGAGATACGCCCAAGTCAAATCAGGAAAAAATGGGTCACTCGCCACCGATTCAGTACTGAACAAAGAATTCCTCGCCAACAACGACCATCGTACCTGGTTCGATGAATTCCAATTTCTAGGGTTTCGATTCCTTCGTTTTCGATCGTTGTTGCGTCTATGGATATCATGCCTGGGAAGCGATCGAGCTATGCGCCTCTCAAGCAATCCGACGAAGCCGATGATGATCGAGATCGGTTGCGGATTGATGGGAGAGCGGTGGATTCGATCGAGGTGAAGAGCTGGGCTCAGCAGACCGAGGAGACGTATCAGTTGCAGCTTGCGCTCGCGCTGAGGCTGTCTGCGGAGGCGACATGCGCGGACGATCCCAATTTCTTGGACGCTGTTCCTGACGAGTCCGCGATTAGGGATTCCCCCGCCGCGCCGGAGGCGTTGTCGCATCGATTTTGGGTAAAAAGGAGGGTTTTTTTTTTATGCTAGTACTTTGGTTGGATTGTGTTTTTTAGGGTTTATATTCAGTAGTGTGAATTGAGGTTCGGTAGCTCAATTTTTAGGTATTCTTAGATTCAAACTGAATTATTCTTCTTTTTCCGCGCGGTAATCTGAATCGGATTGTCGGCTTCTGCTACACAAGTTTAGCTCTATACTGTTGGATTCCTTCAATGTCTACCGTGTGGAGTTTTGTGACTGGGCTATTTGTAGGTTGTGTTATGATGTGTTCGGACTGCCGCCGCCAATACTCTTCTCTAGTTTTTACAGGTGAGATTGAGATGTCTTGAATCTTCACATCCTGAACCGAAGACCCTATTAGGGTTTGAGAGTCTTCTTATGCAAGAATGTGTGAGAGAGATTCAATCGATCTTTGTGTGTGTATCACATTATATTATATAGTCAGGTCACATTACATTACAGCCCATGGATCTATTACATCCCAGCCATTGGATCAAGAGCATCTTGATTGCCACATCAACACTCACACTTATACAACACATGACCCATACAAGTACACAAACCTATACACAATCCTATACCTCTGTGGTTTAGTCTAACATTCCCCCTCAAACGAAGGGGAGAGAAGCGAGACTAAGTTTGCTCGTAAGTAACTAAACCAAGACACAACAAAAGGTTTGGTAAAACAGTCGACCACCTGATCATGACTAGGACTAGGAACATGAAGAACCGATAAACACCCTGCTAAGACCTTATCTCGAACATAATGTATGTCAAGTTCAATGTGCTTTGTTCTGGCATGGCAGACAGGATTGCGTGCAAGAGCTTAAGCCCCAATATTATCACACCATATCACTGGAGTGTTTGGAATAGAAATATGAAGCTCAGATAAAAGGGATTGCAACCAAGATATCTTGGCAAGAGTCTGCTCTAAGGCTCTATACTCTTTGTACTCGACCGCGCCACAACATGCTGCTTCTTAGACTGCCATGATATCATTTTGAGACCTAGAAAAATAGCAACCCCAGAAACTGATCACCGATCATCAGGTGAAGTAGCCCAGTTGACATTTGAATAGCCTGTGATGAATAGCTTCGAGCCAGGCCGAAACGACAAACCCCAATATGAAGTGCCTTTCAAATACCTAAGAACACGTTTAAGGGCTTGCTAGTGGCTCATTGTGGGACCTAGCTGAAACTAACTAAGTCTGTTAACAATAAAAGCAATATCTGGTCGCGTGTTTACCAGGTATTGCAGACCACCCAACAAACTACGATAAAAAGTAGGATTAGTAAAAGAAGATGTATCAGCACAGAGTGGCTTGCCAACTGACGCAGGCTATGTTACCCGGACCCTTCACTCTAACCCAAAGTACTCGTGTCGGACACTTGAAACGAGTCTGACACTTAAAAAGACATGGATACTCCATTTGTAGAGCTCTTTGTATAAAAAGATTTAAAATGTAAAAGAATAAAAAAAAAACTTAACAAGAACTTTCTAGCGTAGAGTAAGAAATGAAAAATGAGAAAAAATATAGGTGTATAAGCTATTACATATATGTAATATATGTTATTCCATATATATATAAGCATATGTCACTAAAGTTTTAGACATTTTTTGCCGAGTCTCCGTGTCCTTAAATTAGAGAATAGGTGGGTTCGACCTTTAGACTCATACCCGCACCCGACACCCGCACCTGAGTCCAGGTAACATAGGACACTAGCGTATCAATAGGCTTGGCCTGAAGCATGCCACCTTTCTGAAGAAGCTGTTTAATATAGGCTGACTGAGTGAGGAATAGTCCAGTGTGATCTCTCCTAGCCTCCATACCCAAAATTAGACTCAACTCTCCAATATCTTTCAATGCAAAATGCCCATTCAGGCGAGAAATAAAATCCTTAATAGACGCAGAACTAGAACCAATAATGATAATGTCGTCAACATAAACCAACAAATACAAAACCAACGATTGTTGTTTAAAAACAAATAGAGAATTGTCGGCCTTTGAATTCTGAAAACCCTAAGACACCAAAGTGGACCAAAGTTTATCAAACCAAGCTCTCGGGGATTGGCGAAGGCCATACAGGGCTTTATGAAGCTAGCAGACATAAGAAGGTTTCCCACTGTCCACAAAACCTCGAGGCTGGTTTGTATATACTTCTTCCACCATGTTGCCATTTAGAAAAACATTATTAATATCCAGTTGATGAATAGACTAACCAAACTGGACTGCTAAGGAGAGAATCACTCGTATAGTAGATGCTTTCACAACTGGACTGATAGTCTCATCAAAATCGATACCGGGCAATTGTTTAAAGCCCTTAGCCACTAATCTAGTTTTGTATCGATTGATCGAGCCATCGAATTTCTCTTAATAGAGAATATCCATTTATTATTAACAACATTCTGATTCACAGAAACAGGCACTAATGACCAAGTACCTGTCTTAATAAGAGCTTCATACTCTTTCTCTATTACCTCTCTCCATTTAGGATCCTTGAGGGCCACTTCAGCAGAGGTAGGAATCTCCTCAACAGAAGCTGAAGTAGCTACAATGAAGGCCTTTTTTTGGACAATACCATCTTTAGCTCGGGTAACCATAGGATGTACATTATGTGGCTCCACAATATAGGAATAGCCTTCTCAGAGGACTCATAGATACAAAGACGGAGACGCAGATGGACTGACAAACTGAGAGGAAGAAGACACTGAGGAAGGACTAGTAGAAGAAACAGACCCAGAAGGAATAAACTAGACGGGGATGAACCTGACACCAAAGAAGGATTGATAAATGCACGTGAAGTAGAGATTCCCTCTCCAGACATAACAAGAGGAAACATAGGAACCGATAACACCACATCAAAGGAAGAAGAAGACTGAGATTGAGTTGAAGGGGAAAACAACTCCATGTAAAACTCTTCATAAAACACGTGTCTGGTGATATATACCCTACCATACCTACTCAGACATTTATAACCTTTATGAGATGAACTGTAGCCCAAAAAGACACTTGTCATACCGAAATTGATACTTATGATTGATGTAGGGGCGAAGAAACGGTAAATAAGCACACCCAAATACCTTTTACAAAGAATAATCAGGAGATTTGTTATACTGTTTCTCATAAGGAGAGAGATTCCCTAATGCTTTGGTAGGAAGGCGATTAATTAGGAAGACAGATGTAGAACAAGCATCCCACCAAAACTTCAGAGGAAGATGACATTGAGTCAATAAGGTAAGACTCGTCCCAACAATGTGACGATGTTTATGTTCAACTCGACCATTCTGCTCATGCACATGAGGACAAGAATGTTGGAAACCCCACCCCACCCCATTTTCCACCCCATCCCACCCCACCCCACCCCACCCCATAAGAAGTGAACTCTTTTAATTCTTGTAGAAAATTGATTTTCATCAAAAGACTTAAAATGAACAAAGGCTTGGAAAGCATCAAATTTCAATTTCAATTTCAATGGATAAATCTAAGTAAAATCGATTACTGTCATCCATAAAGTGTACATAGTAATTGTACCCATTAGGAGAGGTGATAGGAGCTAGTCCCCATAAATTTGTGTGAACCAACTCTAAAACAGAAGAAGACTGACTCAAAGAATGATTGAAAGGTAAGGCACGACTCTTACCCATTTGACAACTAGAACAGATAGACAAAGAAGAACAAGGTATATGTAAAAACTGCAACACCTTCTGCAATGTGTTGTAAGCAGGATAACCCAAGCGAGAATGCCACAATGCAGACGGACTCTTATTGAAAGCAACAAAAGCAGAATTACCTATGAGACGAAGGGAAATCAAAGAACTGATACAAACCATTTTGAATTGTGCCGTGAAGAAGGATAGCTATAGTTCTGGAATCCTTCACAAAACATTTATCAGAATGAAATTCAATTAGAACATCGTTGTCACGAGTTAATTGAGACACACTTATAAGGTTTTTCTTAATCTGAGGGACATATAAGGTATTCCGAAATGATAAACTGGAGCTAACAGATGGTAAAGCAACAATACCAACACTAGTAATAGTTAAGGAATTACCATTACCCACGACCAAGGATTGATTACCTGAGTTAGGCATATAATTGTTTAGCTGAGTTTGATCGGCAGTGACATGGGACGTAGCTCCACTATCAGCATATCAAGATCCATTAGATCTAGGCTCAGAAGCCATGTAAAACGAAATCTGTTGCTGCGGTGGAACCTGAGCAGGAGAAGTAAACCGCATTTGTTGGTGTGGGGAAAAGAGCCAGTGATGGTTGTGGAGGACTTGCTTGAGACCCCATGAACCGGTAATCACCTTTATAATAGCAATAAGCCGTGAGTGACCCACCTTGCCACAGATTTGGCATGTAGGTTTGCTTGAGTTTGCCCCTTAAAGCCACCTCGACCTTTAAACCTGCCACTACAACCACGAGTATTGGATCCTCGATTGTCGGATGGAGCCTAGTGAGTATTCTGAGAAGAGTTGCCAATTCGAGACTCATTACCAAACTTCACCTCAACAGAATGTGCAAAAGGACGGTTCTCTTGAATACTCAACAAATTCAACCCCATCATGCCTTGCATCTGACTCAGAGTTGTCTCAAAATTGAGCAAATACGCCTGAGAATGATGCCCAACTGATCCCAATCTTGTCCTGAAGCAAAGTGACAATCAACAAAAATTCAGACTCTAATCCAAGTAAAGCATTGGAGATCAGTTCATTCGTAGCCATCGGAGCACCTGCCGTAGCTAGGTTATCTGCCAGCTTTTTCATCAACAAGTACTCGGACATCGTGTCTGAGAACCCTTCTTACTCTCCTGAATCTGCCTCTTATACACTTGGATTTGAGACTGGCAATGAGATCCACAATATTCCTCAATTAATCGCCATGCATCAAACGCCGATGAAGCCCCATACATACTAGATGCCACACTGCGATCTAGAGAACTAATCAACCATCCTAAACACACCTGATCTCACTCATACCAGGTCTCATAAGCATGGGTTTGGGAGACTCGAATCAACAAGAATTGCAACTAGTCTTGGTAGATTACCAAGAATATATCCATCTAGGCGGCATCCTCTAAAGAACGGTAGAATCATAGACTTCCAAAGCAAGTAATTGGTACGATCAAGTTTCATCGTTACCATTTGGTTTAGAGAGTTACCAAACGGAGGATTTAGTTGATTGTTCGGTGTAAATCCAGATCCCCCATGCGTTTAGGCATCCAACACTCTCCGACCCAGATCCAATGCCCAAAGCCTCAAATCTGACGTTCTCCATCGTAGATCAGGTAACAGGCGACATAGATCCAACTTTTGGTGATGCAAAATCTATGCTTTGCTTACCAGATCCCAACGATTCGCCCATCGACGATCTTGACCACGATCTTGACCACGAACAACCGAAGATCTTGACCACGATCTTTTATGGTGTTAGCCAAAAAAGCTCTGATACCATCTTGAATCTTTACATCTTGAACCGAAGACCCTATTAGGGTTTGAGAGTCTTCTTATGCAAGAATGTGTGAGAGATTCAATCGATCTCTCTCTGTGTATCACATTATATTATATAGTCAGGTCACATTACATTACAACCCTTGGATCCATTACAACCTAGCCATTGGATCAATAGCATCTCGATTGCCACATCAACACTTGCACTTATACAACACATGACCCATACAAATACACAAACCTATACACAATCCTATACATCAGTGGTTTAGTCTAACAAGATGGGGTGGAGTGCTTGTTGCATTAGAATTGATATAAGCAAGTATACTTATAGGATTAGGTGTTAAATGTAGAGATTAAATTGGTATTGGAGATTAGAGGATCACGTAGTAGATTTATTCGTTGAGCCTTTAAAGATTGAGACTTTAATGAAGTTGAAGATTATGGCTGGAATTAATCCAATATGCATTTTAGGGAGATGATATTTTTAATTAAGATATGAAACTCAGATTATGGGGGATGTTCGAGTTTTGATCTAAATTATAAACTTTGTGTTGTTTTTTGGTTCATTTCAAGTAGTGTTTTCAAGGTGCCTAGGCGGTGCCTTAGGCGTTTAGGGGTATCCACTGCCTAGTCCTTAATTAGACATGCAATGGGTCTAAAAATAGTTTTTCAAACTTTTTAGGGAGGTTCTATAATTTTTAAAACTTTTTCATTATTTTATTATTTATTTGTTTGAAAATATTTTTTATTTCAAAATGTGTGGAAAAATATGGAGGTGAAAATATGTTTATTTGCATGTATAGGTGAAAAATATGACCCTTACTGTTGAGGGGTCTCTAAATAAATTAAATTATTTCTTAGGGAGGTTTAAGTAAATATTTTTTTGTTTGCGTAGATGCCACCTAGACTAGGCGGGGCTTAACCACCTAACATCGCCTCACCACCGACTTGAAAACATTGATTTTGGGTTGCTTTCTTGTTGGGATATTTGTATGATATTGTGTTGCAAAAAAAGAAAAGAAATCTCAAGTGAATAAATTTAGGTTTTCAAGGTTTGAATTGCTTCTGTGTCAATGTTAGTTTAAGCACTATAAACTATTTAGTTGAAAATTGGAATTGGTTATGATAGTTCATAGAGTTCATTTCATGAATCTGCCTTTTTAGATTGTGATAGTCAACTATCTGCATGTCTCATCTGAACTGATTTCTTGCTTCAGGTTAGTGGTTGCTTATCATACTCTGACAAGGTTCCAGATGGGTTCTACATGATAGAAGGGTTGGATCCATATGTATGGACTGTATGCACTGATCTGAAGGAGAATGGACGAGTCCCTTCAATAGACTCTCTTAAAGCTATTTATCCTACTCTTCATTCGCCGATTGAAGTTGTTTTGTTTGATAAATGCAGTGATCCTATATTAAAGGAGCTAGTAAATAGGGTAATCGGGTTTTCTTGCAGCTGTACTTCCACCAAACAAGTGGTTGATTTGCTAGCAAAGCTTGTTTGCAATCATTTGGGGTGAGCATTCTGACTGAATTAGATGAAATTGTCCCTTTTTTTACTTATATTGACGTATAGTTGTTATTCTCACAAGGGGTGCAGCTTGTGCTGGGGAAGAGGGTTTAGTTACTAACTGGAAGGACTGCACTGAGGTTTTAAAGGACTGTTTAGGCTCGGTTGTGCTTTCATTGGGAAAACTATCTATTGGTTTGTGTCAACATCGTGCTTTGCTTTTCAAAGTAAGTTCTCTAACTCTTTCATCTTCTATTGAGTTGACTAGATTATAGTATTATGTCTCATCTGCATATCATCAATAATTCCATTTTATTGAACTTTGATGACCTTAACTTGTTCCTTTTCCCATAAGTTGTTAGCTAAAGTAGCCTATATGCCTTTGTAACATTGACAGGTTTTGGCTGATGCAATTGATTTACCTTGTCGAATTGCCAAGGGTTGCAAATACTGTAAGAGAGAAGATGGTTCTTCATGTATTGTACGTTTTGGCCTTGAAAGGTAGATTGCATCTAGTTAAATATTTTTATCGAGGAAGATAAGGAAATGGCGATTTTATACAATAATGAGTGGATTTGGGTTGGTCATGAAACGGTGCCCCTTTAGTGTTGATTGATTGTTTTTAGTATCCCTGGGCCCTATCAGCTACTATCAAATATTTAGGTTTCATTAACTTTATATGTGAGTAGTTAGGTCATAATATAATCCATGCAAGTGGCACAGGGGATCCCCGTTTCTCGTGGGGATCTGCCTTGATGGGGCGTGTACTCCCTGTTAAATGACCCCAGGGGGGGGGGGGGACTTTTCTCCCTATGGGGAGTCCCTATCTTGCTTCGCCCCGCCTCGAGTGGATTCTCCATGGGGTCCCTATAATATTTCAGATGGCGCCCCAAAGTAAAACCAATTTCATTAGATATTGTTTTTTTAGTAGATAAATAATGTTTGATCAATTAACAATACTATAGAAATATAATGTAATGATTCTTAAAAGTTATAATATGATTAATGCATATACATTTAATATGTTGTATATTTAAATAATGTAAGATTATAATAATATTTTCTTAAAAATTAATAATATAGTTTGGCTTAAAAATTATAATATAGTTTAAAAAATGAATAATATGTGATCAATTAACTTGGATTATTGATTTAATTAGAAACTCAAGAGTTGCTAATAGCCGGACTTTTAATGATTTTAATTTTGTATCAATGTATGATGTATGATTGGTTTTTTTTTTTTAAATAAAATTACATAAAAAGTAGTAGGGGTGGGGAATCCTCGTGGGGGTGGGGATTCCCACTGCATAAGGGTGGCAAAATGGATTGGCGTGTCGTTTTGGTGTCAACTCATTTATGACACTAGCCCGCATAAGCCCAACCACTAACCCATTAATTTTCCCTGTTATCTTGTCAACCCATCAAACCCATTTACTGAATATATCATTTAATTTATTATTTTATAATTCAATATATGTAATATAAAATATAAAATTCTTTTAAAATAATATCTTATTTCCTAAAGATCTAATTCAAATGACTATTGAAATTATGTAAAATATTTTTTTTCTAAAAAATAATAATACTTCTACATTATATTATTATGTTAAACGAGTTAATTGGTTTTCATATTTAGTCGTGTCAACCTGTTTATGACACTAACTCGAATAAGCTCAACACTAACCAGCTAATATCCCGTGTTAGTTGTGCCGTATTATTGTGTCATGACTCATTTTGCCACCCCTACCCGTTGGGCGGGGAATGAGGGTCAAAATTTCCCAATGGGAAATTTTAAGCGGGGAATCTCCGCCCCGCCAAAAGTGAGGGTGGGGGTAGGGATGGAATTTTATTCCCGCCCCCACTTGCATCCCTATCCGTGTTTGCATAGCAAGTTAGCAACTGCCATATTGCCTTTGATTTTTTTTCTATTACATTCTCTTAGCTTACTGCTTCAATATGTTGTTTTGTGATTTCAACATTTTGCTTGTGAGTTCCCTTACATGATTTGTATGAAAGAATTACTTTTGATAGTTCTTATATAATTACGTCTTAGCAGGGAATATTTAGTGGATTTGATGGGGAAGCCAGGATGCCTCTGGGAGCCTGATTCCGTGCTCAATGGTCCATTCTCTATATCAATTTCTTCACCTTTGCGTTTGCCGAAATTCAAGTCAGTTGAAATAAATGCAGACTTCAGTTCAATTGCAAAACAATATTTATTGAATGGAGAGTCACTTGATCTCATATTTAATGGTGGCCCTGGAGGTGGTTCTCTTCTTTATGCTTACCTTTATCTTTGCGCTCACTGGTTGTAGTTTAGAACTTTTAGCTTTATTTTTCTGAGCTTGTAGCAACATATCTTGTTTGGTTCATTTACTTTCTAATTCTCTTTTATTATCTGGCTTTTCTTATTTCTGTTGCAAGTTGTCATATGTTTTTATTTTTCTGAGCTTGTAGCAACATATCTTGAAGCCAACCCCAACTAATTTGGGGTTGAGATGTTGTTAAGTTATCTTGAAGTCGACCCAACTAATTTGGGGTTGAGATGTTGTTAACTAATATGGGATTGAGGCTATGTTGTTGTTGTTGGTTGTTACTTCTAGGCTTTTATAAATAAGAATGACGAAGTTGACAACTTTTATGCTTATAAATTGTCCAATTTTTTGTTTAAATTGTTGTTTATTATTATTATTATTATTATTATTATTTTATTTTGTCTGAAGGTCAAAACATTCTTCTTACTTTGGTGCTGGTCAAGAAGATTAAAAGTTGAGTGCTTCATGTTTCATACATATTTAATTATGGAAATATAACTAACCTTTCACAAGATATGGTTCTTGTTCTCTCTAATGAGGTAGTGTGGCGCAAGAAGTTATTTTAATGTGTATAATACAGATAGATACTGCGAGTTTATAATTTGGTCTATTAAAAGCCTGTACCAAAAGAAACTGTCTGATTATTATGACCTTTTTTTAATTTTTAATGTTACAATTGTTTTTCATCTTTATAGATGGTTTAGTTTCTTTTTTTGCATTAACAATTTTATGCAACAATGCCAACAAGGCAACTTGTAATAATTTTGGCTTGCCTGACTCTGATATTTTACATTAATGGAACCCATTTTCACTCAACATTTGACAGGTGGGGTCACTTGTCTAGAACATACCAGAGATCCATGCTTTCCTAGTCAATTTGAAATGAATTATAGAGAGATGAAACATTTACCAGCTGCACCCCATATGCTTACTAAGTTGTATGCAAATGAGGGAAAATCTTCACCACTAGGTTCAAATGATCACCAAAACCTGAGGATTGCGGCCGAGTTAGTCAAGGATGTGACTCCTTCACAATTGATCCCGCAAATTGGTCATCCCCAACCAATATTTGGCTTTCCTAATCAAGATGCTAGTATGTTCAGAGCTCTTAGGTCCATTGGGGGAGCTCAGTTAGCAACAAGTAGAGCTAGTGTTGAGGTCCATCTTGACGTGGAGGATTTTGACATCCCCTGGAATGATCTTGTTTTGAAGTGCAATATTGGATCAGGTATCATATGGAATATGGAACGATACTTTGCTCATGATTCTTTTGCTAATTACGTTCTCGTATGCAATGAAGACCAGTTTTATTTTTTTTTTTTTATTTTTTATTTTTTGAAAACAAGACCAGTTCTATTTTAATAACCCAAAAGATGGATATGCTTGGTGGTACTGATGAGATGCATTTCAGGTTCTTTTGGAACTGTTCATCTTGCCGATTGGCATGGTTCGGTGAGCATTAATTATTTCTCTTTTACTTCTTCTAAGTTATTTATTTTAATGAATTTCTTGTATCGGGGTTATTCATTCTCTTTATTGGATAAAGAGTGGGCAGACGATTGAACAGGGAGACGTGTTTTTCTTTTGTTGGTTCTCTAGATTTTGTAATGATCTTTTCATTATAGTAGTATATTTTAATTATTTCTATATGCAGTTAAAACGTTTTTAGATCTTTTTCATTATTGCTTTCTGGTTTAGTTGTTTTCTCTTTTCATTTAAAATTATGTACTGGCATGTTTTATTTAGAATATAATTTAGAGGTATTGTTTGGGGATATTCATCCATGAGTTATATCGATATCGAGTAAGAGCTTCGGAGTACATATATAAACTTATGAATGCAACATGTACATTGTTGAGTGGGGGCTATAGTGGTGTTAACTAGGAGAGTTTTTTTTTTTTTTTTAAGTGGGAGTTGAACTCATGACCTCCCCAAATCTTGTCTTTTGGCAAGTGATGCCTCATCCATCTCACCAGCAGTGATGCTTTGGCGGCAAGGAGAGCTGGATGTAGGATGGATCTATCTATTGGCATGATGTTGCGATACCTAGACTCAACACTTTGTGCCGGAGTACTCACGTCAACACAATCCAACACGGATACGTGTCGACGGACACGGAAATAAAGTCGAGAGAGAGAGAGAGAGAGAGAGAGAGAGAGAGAGAGAGAGAGAGAGAGAGTAGGGTTCATGTATCTTGTATCGGCGTCGCATCTTGCAACATAGTTTTCATGCGACAACAGAGTTTTGTGTTTGGACAAAACGCGACGACAGAGTTGGGAAGAAGAAGATGATGTTAGGGTTTGGGTTTGGGGGTTTTTAAGTGAAAATTATTGAAACTACCAGAAATATCCTTGTACATCATCCAACATTTGAATATAAGAAAATGCATCAGATAAACTAATACAAATGTAATACTACATCAAAAAAAAAACCTGCAAATGTATCATAATATGTATACCACTTAAAAAATATAATAAAATTATTGATATATGTATGTATATATATGTATAAAGTATATATATATATATATAAATTAGCCAAGTCCACGTATCCTTTAAATTAAAAAATAACGAGCCCGACACCTAAATATGTACCTGTATCCAACACCCGTGCCTGAGTCCGTGTAACCTAGGCATGATGCGCCCTAGGTTGCTATATAGTAACTCCAAGTACTTATATTGTATAAATGTTCTATTGTTGTATTGGTTGCTTTGCTTGGTCTTCATTCTTCCAGATTTACCATTGCTGTTTATTATATCAGTATTTGACTTTCTACACTCCTGAAAAGGATTTGTTCCTAAAATTTGAATCATTAATTTTCAGGATGTTGCTGTAAAGATTCTTATGGAACAAGATATCCATCCTATGCATTTTAAGGAGTTTTTAAGGGAGGTATGTCTCGCTTAGTGTATATCAAATCCATCATTATACTAATTATTGGATGTTTACACTTTCATCTTTAAGGAAATAAAAGAACCTAGTTTTTTTTTGTTTACATGGCAGGTTGCTTTAATGAAACGACTGAGACATCCCAACATAGTTCTTTTCATGGGTGCCGTTACTAAGCCTCCTAACTTGTCAATAGTGACGGAGTACTTGTCAAGGTTTTTCTTGTGATTTAGGCCTTATTTCTTTATTGGGAAAATGTTTCTGGGAAGTTCTGCCTTCAACAGTGAATGTAGAAATCTAAAATAATCAAATCTGTTATCTTTGTATTGCAGGGGCAGCTTATACAGGCTCTTGCATAAATCTGGTGCAAGAGAAATGCTAGATATGAGACGCAGGTTAAGCATGGCTTATGATGTGGTTGGTGACCATAGCTTCTTATCATGCAATTTTATGGAATATCTGTTGTAGAACTTAGTATTACATTTGTGATTTATTGTCTGACACGTTCATGAGCATGGGAGGGTTCTAGCAGGAAGCCTGGAACGTCAACAACTTTTCATAATGGATTGCAGAAAATTTTAATTTTCAGCTTCATAATCTTTCGTTTTACCTCTTAGGCAAATGGAATGAACTATCTTCACCGACGCAGTCCACCCATTGTTCATAGAGATTTGAAGTCTCCAAATCTTTTGGTTGACATGAAATACACAGTGAAGGTAATGCTTGATGATGTGTGGTCTGTTGTCTTATTTTCTTGTTTCGTGGTTTTCAATGGGCAAAAAAAGATTATTAGACATTGAAAGTCACAATTGAAGTTACCAGTCGTAATCTTATGTATGATACTTTCCCCGATTATTCACCGTGGCTTAGGATTAGTGCTGTTTTTCTGTACAGTTTCAGTATGTCTCAGCATCATTATTCTGTGTATCTTGTTAGAACTTAGAAGTGTTTGGTTTGTTTTTATGCATTTGGCCCAATAATTTGGATTATCTACTATTTATCTCCTATTCTCAATTTTTACCTAGGTATAGTTAGAAATGAACTTGTAGTTTCAGTATGTTTCACATTTCATGTGACTGGAAGATTTTATTTCTTCCCTTTTTCCCTCAAAAAGAGTTGATCAACATGGCTTCTAGGATGTTGTCACCGTACCTACTAAGTACTGCACAAGGTCATAGTAGAACCACCTTTAATGTTGTGCCAAGGTCTGCCTTATTGTTGAGTTACAAAAGAATATAGTGATATTTAGTTTTTCCTAAGATTATAAAATTGTTGCTTCATCTAACCATTGAAATGCTGGCATCTGTTGAGGTGCTGTTTTTGTTGGAATGCCTTTTTCCTCTTTTTATTAGAGCAAACTCCTGTCACACATTTGCTGGTTCTTGCATGTGCATTGCCTTTGACTTGAGTGCATGCTTAATTTTAAAATCTAATGATATTGTTTCTATTTCTTGAACCTGACCATTTCGATGAAAATCTATGATTATGATTTGTAAAATTGTTGGTGATGTGACTCTGTTTCACGATATGATTTAGTGAAGTGTTAGGTATGTAGTATTTGTTATATCTGAAGCATGACAAATGCTTCCGAGGAACTTCAAGGTAGATAAAACAAGTAGTGTGGGGGTAGGGGTGGCAATTTGTTCTACCTGACCCATATATTGCAATCCCAAACCAGACTAGTTTATTAATTTAATAAGTCGTGAAATTGTATATGTGTCTAAACATGTCGGGTATTCATGCCACCAATTTATTTAAAATTTTTTATTTAAACCTCTTATTCTATTTAACCTTGTACAGCTTGTATACAACTTATTTGGAATATATCTAAATGAATAAATTTAAATGAACATAAGCATAATAAGTGTAAACATAATCAAATAATCATTAAAACAACACGAAATATAATGGAGTTGTAAATTTGTAATCTTAAGTCGCTATAACATTTAAAAAATTATAAAAATCCCCCTAAAAATTAAGTTTCTAATTTTTTTATAACAAATATTAATAAAAATATCAAGCAAAAATGATTTACTAAAAGTAAAATATATGTTTTCTAAGAATAAAATAATATATTAAAAAGGTATCTCTACAAATGAAAAATGGGTGAGGGTTACATGGCAAATGACATCACAATCACGTCCTCTTGGCGTGTAGTTGCTTGCTCTGTTGAACAGTCTCAATGAAGTTCCTCTTTTAGGATTGTGAAAGGATTGATTCGTAGATGAAGATCCTAAGTTTGGTCTTCTACTTCTATCCATAAAGATATATCTCCTTTCCATCTTTGTGCTTTACTACCTGACTCTTGGAATAGCTTAATTCATATTTTGCCGTAGTTTAAAGCTTTTTAGGTGAAGTGGAAATCTGAAACTGAGAAATTAACTTCATCATGTGTTCTCATTGACCAATTTCTGATGGGTTTTAGTTCTTATCCACATAGCATGATTGAATGATTTTGTTATATTCAGAAAAAAAAAACCCCTTTTTCATTATTATTAAGAGAATTTAGGCGGGTGTAATGGGAAAAAATTTTGACCTTGCTGTTTTGATGTTTCAAATGCATGGACCTTGAGGGATTGCCTTTTTCCATCCAATTGATTTTTTTCTTTTTTGGGGGCTTGATCTTAGTCTTCAAATAAATTTTCAGCTTTCAATTGGTCCATGTCTGCAACAATGCTTACTTTTTCCTTGCTTATGTGTTATAATTTTCTCCTGCAACCCAATTTCTTGTAGGTTTCCGATTTCGGCCTGTCCAGATTAAAGGAAAACACATTTCTATCCTCTAAATCAGCTGCAGGGACTGTAAGTCTTGCTAATAATTAGTCAATTGCTTGTTATTCTTCTTTTGCTCGTTATGCAAAGACAGCATGGTTGACTTTCAATAGCATATTATCTCTTTATTGTCTTCTTTAGCCTGAATGGATGGCACCAGAAGTCCTACGTGACGAGCCCTCAAATGAGAAATCCGATATTTATAGCTTTGGTGTAATTTTGTGGGAGCTTGTCACCATGCAACTACCCTGGTGCAATTTAACACAAGCACAGGTTTGCTCATTGTTCTACAAGTAACTCTCAGTTATAATATTAGTATGGACTTTATTTTTACATTGTCGAAATAGGAACTTGATTTTCCAGTCAATGCTGCCGTTCTTATTCCTTCATCTAGTCCTTAACATTTTTTTCTCTCTTTCCATTGATCAAGTCACTTACTCCCAATCCTGGACCTGTTTTATTGTATAAGCTACCATGCTTCATCCATTAACTCGATATTTACATTTTTATGGACGGACGGTTGCTCAAGTGTATTTTTACTTGCAGGTGGTAGCTGCTGTTGGTTTTAAGAACATGCGGCTTGAGATTCCCAGAAATACCAATCCTCAAGTGGCTGCTCTAATTGAAGCTTGCTGGGCAACGTGAGTATATTTAGAGTTAATTCTCTTCTGTCTGTTGTTATGTCGGTGTTCTTATATAAAACTCATCGTTATGCTTCAGCGACCCACGTCAAAGGCCTGCATTTTCTGAAATCATGGACTACTTGCGGCCGCTTATCAGAATCCCCGTGCCTCAACCAGCTCATGCCTCTATGTCACATCTAACCTGAAAGACCGTGTAGATTAGGCTCAGCGCTTGCCCTTTTTATTTTTCTCGATGATTTACGAGAGCCCCCTTGCACATATGGTATCAGGTGAGTTGTCTTGGGATCTTTTTCTTTTAGGTTTTAAGGACTATTGCTAAACAATGATGAACTTGCAACAACAATTTATTTTTTATTTATTTTTCTTTTTCTTCTTTTTTAACCCTGACTTCACCTTTGTGTTAATGTGACCGATTGCAGGGTCTCGTGTACATATTTAACTTGGCAATCGCCAATAACACATTCTTATAGAGGGAGAGTAAGCCATGGTTTCTCCAAAACAGTTGGTTGTATATCCTTGTGTTTCTGTCCTGTAACTGAGTGGAGCTTCTCACCATGCATAATTTTACCTCTTGTATCGCCATAACTTGTCATCTAGGAGTAAAACAGTAAACATGTCGGGTTTTTGACCAAATTTTATGCAACTCAGCTGGGAATGGTGTGGTATGATATTTGGAGGGGTTCTCCATAACCTCAACATTCGTCAACTTTCTTATTGTTTGGTTTTTCTTTTTTTTTGGTCACAATGTTGTTTGGTTTTTCGACCCTCCAATATCTGAAGTTAATGGACTTCGACTAGTCCAGGCGCTGTCAAACATGCAATTTAGGTGGGCCTCCAAACAAGAGCCTTCAAATGCATAACAAATTCACAAGTTCCCAACCCTGGTTTTTTTTTTTAAGTGGCAATCCAACTCTTTCTATACATACTGTTGTGCTTAAGACTGTTAACAAGTTTCTCTCATTCTTAAGGCTCTCAAATTTGCATGCACTGTTGGCTTCAAAGGAGAACGAGTTAGTACAACCTCTAGATTAGGAGTGGAGTTACAGTAGACAAACCAGATTAATCTAGTGAAATCCTGAAATTTGGATAGTACGCTGAATACCAACTCTGATTTTGACCACCGTATCTTCAAGCAAAGCTCCGCTCAAGTGTTCAACCAATGAGAGTAAGACACCAACACTGTCCAGACAAGTGGGACCCAGTCGATCTTCTTGTGTGGTAAAATCAAGTCACGTTCGCAAGTTGTCAAGCCCCACGACGTTAGCTGAGCGTCAGCAAAACGCGTATCCAACTATTCGATTGACCAAATCCAACGGCCGAGACACTCTCTAAGCCCATCCAACGACCTCCAACCGCCAAAACTACCTTCACCCGCGTCCGTGAACAGCGACCGTTACTCCACCGCCTCTCCCCCAAAATATCCAATTGAGGCGGCAAACCGCCTTTTAAATATCCCCCCATCCCCACCCACACCCACCTCTCTCTCTCTCTCTTAAAACTCTCTCTCTTCTCTTCTCTTCTCTTCTCTCTCTCTCTCTGTGTCTGTCTGTACGCTTGAATTGATGATCATGAACCCAGACAAGGCCCCATTCGACCCATTTGCGGCGCCGAGGCCGCTGGAGGCGCTGCATGGCGCCCCGGTGCCGCCGTTCCTGTCGAAGACGTACGATCTGGTGGTGGATCCGGCGCTGGACCCGGTGATCTCGTGGGGAGCGAGTGGGGATAGCTTCGTGGTTTGGGACCCGGCGGAGTTCGCCAGAGTGGTGCTCCCCCGGAACTTCAAGCACAACAACTTCTCCAGTTTTGTCAGACAGCTTAACACTTATGTGGGTATCACCATAATATAATATAACACCGCCCTCGCCCACTGCGGCGATCATTAATTCCCCATTTTTTTGTTCTTCTTCTTCTTATGTTTAATTATGTTATCTTTCCCTGTAATTTTGGTTGTGTCTGTCTGTTATGTGTTTGTAAGAATTTCCTTCTGTAAAAAAAAAAAAAAATTGTAAACTGGATTCAATCAAGCCCTACATTATACCGGCGACGCGTTCTGGGGAACTTCTAGTGCTGTACAGGTATTGTAGCATTTGTAGATCTTGTCAAATTTTCTTCTTTAGATTGTGTTTGTGGGGTTTCTTGCATTTGCTTGAATGGATGGACTTACACTTACTCTCTCATTGTTGTGCTTCAGTTAATTAAGTGATTGAATTGTTGAATCGATGGCGCCGTTATCAACTTTTATTGGAAACACTTGATATGATTCCTTTTGTATATGTTGCATTTGTTGCTTTTATAGTATATATATGTAGTTTGTGAATTGGGATTTTAGAAAGTAGTCTTTTTAGGAGGTTTCGTTTCTTTCATTGAAGGGAGGCCGGAGGCGCTCCTTTTTCTCGGGGAGAGGTCTTCCCGCCGACTGCGATTAGGAAGTTGCTATTCTCTTTTGCTGGTGTTTTGTCTTCCATGTAATATCCTGCATTGTTTAGCTTTAATTTGCAGGTTTTTCTTTTGGAGATTTTAAGCTCATTTACTTGCTCAGTATGATTAAGAAAAAAAAAAAAAGTATGAATTTTAAATAGTTTTTTTGTTTGTGTTTTAGATTTTTGGTTGCTTACTGAGTCCATTCCCTTTTGAGTTTCTGCTATGTTCAGGGGTTCCGCAAGGTTGACACGGACAGGTGGGAGTTTGCGAATGAATTTTTATAAGGGGAAAGAAGCATTTGCTGAAGAACATTCACAGGCGCAAGTCGACATTTGGACTGCAAATTGGGAGCTATGGTGTTTCTCCTGGTGACTTGGGGAGACCTGGATTGGATTCTGAGATAGAGAAGCTGAGGAAGGACCGGAATCAATTGATGCAGGAGCTGGCACAACTGCAGCAACAGCAACGGGGACGAGCTCACCAGGTTGAGGCGATGAAACAGCGGATGGAGACAGCAGAGCAGAGACAGAAGCAGATGGTTTCCTTCTTAGCAAAAGTGCTTCAAAATCCTGCATTCTTGGCGCAGCTTCAGCAAATGAAGGGACAAAGGGAAATTGTTTCTCCTAGGATGAAAAGGAAGTTTGTAAAGCAACATGAAGTTGACCGGACCATGCTGGATTCCTCCACGGAAGTACAAATTGTGAAGTATGAACCTGATTTTGGGGATACCGCAAGAACTTTCCAAGATATTGATGCTGCAGGTGAACAATTTCCTAATCTCCTTCTACAAGATATGGTGGGGAAGTTGGATATTGGTGCTATTGTGCAAGGTGAGCTTGGCGATATTGCTACTGGTGAATTGGAAAAAGAAATTGTGAGTCTCACCAAGCAGATGGAAATGGGGGGTTCGAGCTCAGGGTCTCAGGCCTATCATGATGCCTTCGCAAAGGGAAAGAATGTGGTGAGCCCCCTGCCGGAAGTCGATACCAACTATCTTGTGTCGTTCCCAGAAGAGTTACCAAAGAAGAAAATGCCAGATTTCATTCCCCCTGGAGTAGAACAAATTAAACAAGACGACATATGGAGCATGGGTTTCAACTCCACTTTTGGTATGGCCAGTTCTTGTCATGATGTTTGGGGTAGTTTTGCTAATTATGAAGATCAAGAGCTTGAAATCGGTGGTGAATTTTCAAATTTATGGGAGCTGGGAATGCCGCAAAATGCATTGGGAGGATCTGGAACTGATACTTGGCCGGATGATGATTCATTATCCGATAATTTTGAAAGCCAAGAAAACCAACGTACGAAAGATGGTCACTCAACAGGCAAGGGTGTATAGGGTTGCTCTACATTTTGCACCTAATGACCCTTGCAAACCACCCTTTACTATTTTTTTGATTAATGGTTCCTCTATTGAACATTTTATTTTTATATTCTGTCCGTCATTTAGTTTCCATTCTTTATAGTTTATATATTTCTAACATTCGGTCTTTCTGTCCTTAAGTTTTACTCTTTTGAATTTTTTTTTTACCTAACAAGCTACTCTTCCTGGCATAAGTATTAAAAAAGTTTCTTTCATGTTCCACGGAGGTATTTCTGCGTTCAGTTGGCTGGATTTTCCCATATACTTGGTTATTGTCTGCCTGCCAGATTTTCATGCTAACTTGGGTTTCAAAATTTTAAATTTTGCAGGTTTTCCTATCCCGAGGTTCGTGTGACAATCACTTGTTTGCAGTAGTGAACTATCTATGCAACAACAGATGGTAAGTCACCTTGATCTTTATTTCCTGTCTATCTCTTATATTGGTTTGTCTTTGTCATATTTTGGTTCCAACTCTGAATGTAGTAGGAAAAGAAAATGGTAGAGCCCCGATTCATAAACTCGGCAGGGGGCTGCATAACTGATCATGCAGTTTACTTACCATTGATCATAATCTGCACCTTGACATCTGTATGATCCAACAAGGAAGAGTGCGAAGTCAGAAGTCAGTTATGCAATTCCCTTCCTAGTTCACAATCATTTTGCTATTTCTTCTATACATATAAAAGTTAATGCATTTTTCTTTCATTGGTATGAGCATCGCTCATGCATGGTTTTCGTATGAAGAAGTTACTGTCATGTTGTGTTCACTTGAAGTAGGGAGAATTGGGTTTTTATTTTTTGAGAGAATATAAATTGGGTTTTAATTACATGTTCTGAGTAATCTCGAACGAGTACAATCTAATTTCATTAAAGATATATGTTTCATACTGTTATCTAAATTCTAAATCATCCTTGTGTTAAGCATTTCCATGTTCATAGTGCTATTACTTGAGGCCTCAAAAAGCAAATTCAGTTTCAGATATCAGATGCTTCTGTTGCCTTCTGTTTCTATGAGTTTTTGATAGGTGAATTTTTAGTATCGTCTGTGAGTTCATGCAAGTTGTTTTGTGCCAAAAGAAACCTTTTTCGGTTTCTTAGTTCAGTTAATTCAGTCACTATTTCATTCTACAAAGATACCGTTGTACCAGACAAATTTTCCCTATTTTGCTTTCGGCTCTTCTGGATTCTACCTTTCATTAAGTGCAATTACAACTAGTTTAGCGTTCAGGTTTCTCCAACATATATGCCTTCATTAATCCAAAACCTATAGAAACTTGATTGTTGCTTCCATAGAGTCTTATTCATTTGTTGCTTCAACAATAATTTAGAATATCTTCTTAGATTTTTTTTCAAGACGAATATCTTCTTAGATAAGCTGCAAGGATTCTGTTCCTCTTGTGACAAGAGTCTTGTCACAAGTTCTTAGAACCTCCAACTTTCGACCATACACAGACATAGCAAAGACTATTTCTTCGATATATGTTAATGTTGTGCCTGTTGTGTGGAATTTGTGAGTATTCCAACTTAATTTCCAGATGTTTTCTGCTGTGTGAATGTTCTGCAATTATGGTTTTGGCTCATGGCACCCACCAGTGAGCATATGGTAAAGAAGCAATTGAACTCTTGCAATACCAAGTAGTCTTGATTTTGAATTTTCTTTTCAATTTCGAATTGGGCTGATTAAATTCACTTTGTATTGCAGGAACAAGTGAATGCATTCGAGAGCTGCAAGCTTAGTCCTTCTACTTCTCGTCGCATTGATTGGAACTAGCTAGTTTTTTTTTTTTTTCATTACAATAACAGTACTTAATTAACACATAGTATAAGGAAAAGAATGCAATGACATTATCTAAAACTTTAAAGCAGCGTCTTTGATTTTTAGAAAGGAATTACATTACTCTGCAGGCTTTATGAAATTTAATTAACTTTAAAGCAGCGTCTTTGATTTAAATAAGGTAAAGAATGCAATGACATTATCTAAAACTTGGCGATGTAAAAAGTCTGCTGCAATGGCATCTTGAAAATTATAAGCACAAGTGCATAACATTAGTTGTAAAATATGATCTTTCTATGGTAATTGATCAACACATACACAGGGCAGTAAGTAATATATATTCTCTCATGCCGGTTTTATTTTTGGAAGTAGTTCATGACTTCTCACTTGTGCATCTTTATTTAAATATGTGCTTGTCTCTATGGTTTGTTGAGATTTTCGGTGTAGATGTAGTCCAAGTGAGCCTCAGCCATCATTCTCCTCTTCAAGCACTCTTCATCTTGAACTCCACATTTCTCCATTCCCATCAACTGTGTAAAGCAAGTTTTGGAAAAATGAAAATGAAGATGGAGAACTGTTTTGAGAGAAATAAAACAAAATAAAATAGAAAGATGAAACTAAGAAAAATCTAGAGTGGTTTCTCACGTCAAGTGATTTCTCCTGTTCAATCTGCACAGTCCATTCACCTATTCATGAACAACGTCAAGTATTAAGTAAATTTTCATAAAGTAGTTCTATTACTACTAGAACAAGCTCACTTCAAACCTGGTTTCGGCACTAAGAAACGAGCCAGTGAAATCGAACATGAAGAGAGAAGGAAAATGAGGAGAAGTGCGCACAAGAGTGCTGACAATGAGCCGGAGCTTGGCTTCATCATATCTTCTTCTAAAAGAATGAAAAAGAAGTATAGAGATTCTCAGAGTTTAAAGGGGTTGGTGAAACTGATGCAACGCAATTGACAGATAAATAAATGTAAAGGTGCAAAACAAAACGCTTAAGCCATGTTGAGGCAGTTACTTGCACCTATCAACACTGATGGGTGACTCAAAACAAACAAAACAGAGGAGTTACTTGTGTTGCTAGTTTGGGTGAGAAGAGCTTTAGGTTTGTGAGGGTGTCCTTAAGTGCTCATGCCCATTTGACATAATTTGACAAGGAGAGTAAAGAAAGCAAAGGAGAGGGAGAGAGAGAGAGAAAGAGTGAGTGGCGTGTCATTATCAACCAGTGCTTCACAACATATAATTAATAGATTCCATTGTTGCAGACAATTTTGTCAAAGAATGAACGCTTGTGCTAAAAGCAGAGGAACTACTTCTTCACAAGTCAGCCTTGGCCTGCATGCCTTTGAAGGAAATCATTTATTTTGCCACTCAAATTAGCAATTGTAACCAATTGGTTGGAGTGGCAAAGACTATTGATCATTTTATACAGAAAAATGTTAGAATGGCATTCCGAACTCACACGGGAACGCGCATTGAGCGCTCTACCACGTCTCTTGCACTATGATTTAGATATGCCCGCATCCTGATGTTCACTGCTTGAGTAGTCTAATTTGTGTTCTAGTGTGAAATATGTACATAAGTCCAGGAAAGAAGTTGTTACCATGGATTTACAAGACGTCAAAACTCTCATCAACGGAAAGGGAACAACTCGAGAAAACAAACTTGAACCCACTGTTGTTTCGAATCAACTAGATTGAATCCAAACAAAAATGACACCTCACCCCACAACCCAACTACCCGTTGGGGGAAAAACTCGAGAAAAGGGAGCCAAGTAGGCTAAATACACCTGGAAATCTCCATTTTGTAGCAGGTTTGTAGCCTTGATCCACATTTCACCCCTGCGTTTAGCTTGGTCCCAAACCATGTCCCATGGCCTGCTTGTATCTCGAAAGATCCTTGCAAATATTGCACTCATAAATTGCCCCTAAACCTTAAACTACTAATTTTGATTTTTTTAGTGCATTTGTATGGAGAATCGAACTCGAGACCGTGTGCCTAACCTACAGTCCCGCCTTCGTCTTTACAACTAGGCCAACCCATGTGGGTTTGTCTTAATGGGTTTGTCTTAAAGATCAGTGGATTAAGATCCCTACCTAGAAGAGAAATTGATGATGCCCTTCCATGCAAATTACAGATCAGTAGATTCGTATAACAATGATCTCGTCTAAGAATTGCCATCTTATCATTATAGACACTAGTGACCCCTCTTCTAATTAAGTCGTAATCGGGGGCCGATCTAGGAGGGCAAGGGAGCGATCGCCCCCTAACCCCCGAGACCACCTATAGTACCCCACGTTTTCATTGACCCTCACCCCTTTCCTCCCCCTTCCCGCCCTCCTATAGTCAACACACGTCCCTTATAGTTAAGATTCGCATCCCCCTCCCCTAATAAGATTTTCTGGATCCGCCACTGATCAGGATACATGCATTTCTTTGCTTTTTTTGGGAGATTTAAACCACTCGATATTTGAAGGCCAATGAATACGAATTAATCCAGGTTCGAGTGAGTAAGATCCCACTAGTTATTTTCTCCAATGATGAATGCATTATCTATACTAAATATAATGTCAATCCTCCTTATAATCATATTAATCCAAAACTTAACATAATTCCAATATTGCCCTTAAATGCATTTTTTCTATTGGCTAATGACAACTTTAAAAAGTAAAAAATGAGGGTATCTTTAGAAATTAATTAAAATTATTTTTAATTAGACTTCAAAACGGAAATTTATCCAACTTTTTCGTATTTTCTCTCTCTCTCTCTCTCTCTCCAATTAAAGTCAGTTTCAAATTGTTTCAATAAAAATTGTCAATTCAAATCAAATAGTCTTATTTTTTAACCCAAATAATTAAGTGAAAAGTCAGTAAAATATTTTGTTTTCCTCTACATCACGTGCAGAGCATGTGCCGACTGACTAGTCAATATTGAAACCAAATAGGTGGCCTAATGATTCGGTATATAGTAATGTTGTAAGAAGGTGCAAGCGCAAGTCCTAGTGGTAGCAAAGGAAGATGTTTGTTTCTGTGACACGTGTTGTATTTTCAAGACCGTGACCTACTCGTTGTGATTTGTCATATTACTCAAGCCTCGAGGGTCGACACTGAGGTATATTTTATTTTTCTGTGATGTTTGTATTATTATTTATACCCAAATGAAAACATTGTATGTCCTAGTGCGCGGTTTTTGTTTATTAATCACCACGGATTTCTTTGTGAGATTCGCCTAGGAGAAACGAGAATTTTAGGGTATAATACGGATAATTAAACACTGGAAAATGGTAATTAGTGAATTATCAAAATAATAAATAATTAAATAAAATGTGAGAGCGAGGTTGTGTTTGAGAACGCATGCAATGCGAGTCATAAGTTGAAACGGGTCCGGAACGATTGTTTTGAGCGAGAAATGGAGTAAAGAGGAGACACAAGATGTACCTCGAGATTCATGCGTGTGAAGAGATGGAGTCGTATAAATATCAACTTTTCTCTCTCCTCAATCCATTTTGAGTTTTTGAACGAGAGAGAACGAGAGAAGAGAGGAGGAGACGTGGGTTTCGAGAAAATTCAGACTCGTTGCGACGTCGTAGATCGACTGAATATGCATAAAAGGTAGGATCCCTACTCCTTTCGTGTTTGTGCACAGTTTGACGTTAATTTTGTGGGTTTTTGTCGCGACGATTTCAAACAAATTTTCGAAAAATGTCGGAAATTGATTTGAATTGATGATTTTGGTATCAATGGAGTGTTTTATAAATGAATTGGTAATTGGTTTTTGGATTGGAAGTGAAATGGACTTTTTTTGAGATTTTTGAAGAAATTGCATGTTATTTATAAATCGGGGTATTTTGTCGGGGTTTCGATGGAAAGCGAGTTGGGTTTTAAGTTGTCATGGATGTCCCTAAGAGTTTGGGATAGACTCAGAACGCGACGACACGAGCTAGGGTTTTGAAAAACCTCGGATTTTGTGTTATGCTGAACACGCCGCGAGGGATGCTGTGAGGAGTTTACTCCCACGACACCACTCACGGCGTCTCAGGCAGTGAGCGTGGAAAAAGACGTCGTGGGAACGCCATACAGAACAACGAGATCTAGGAATGAGCGGCAAAGCTATATAAGAAAGGAACTCAAAGCCGGTCATGACGCTTTTGGCATGACACTGTTCACAGGAGCCAATTTTCTAAAAAATTTTGGAAAATTTTGGGGATCTCTCGGGTATCAATTGGGTTCGAATACAACCTAATACCCCGAAAATCAACCAAAATACAATAATTAAACAATTATGGAAAATTTGGTAAAAATTTTGCAAATTTTGGTTAATTGACAGACTTTAAGAATTCGAGTGGATAGCTTAGAGGTATGCGAGGATCGATGTTTTACGATTGATTGAGGTACGTTATCGTACGAATGTAAGCCAGTTAGAAAATATGCATTAATTCATTTTCTATTGTTGACATTTTTATTTGAATTGAGCTATTGTTGGAAATCCATTCTTATTTTTCTTGATTGAGTGTCTTAGCGTAAGTGTGTTGTGAAGGTACTCTTAGGTCCATATGAGTGTGTTGAACACTTCTGCAGTTGTGTTGTTCCATCCCACTGATAGCGGGTTATACCCTGAGTACTGGATTGTTTGGGCGTTGCGGTGTCTTTAGTTTGTTGGTCATTGTTGTGACTATACATGTGGGCTGCGGTACTGCATTGATATTGACCACTTATGGGCCATCTTTGATTATGTGGACATTCAAATTTCGTTGCTCAACTTGTCAGTATATTTATCATGCTATTTGTTACATTTTTTCTTTCAATACCGCATGATATTTGGACTGTTTATTTGATAAATCTTGAATTACTGTTTAGTTTCTTCTGGCATTACTTTCATATTTATCACGCACTCACCGTCTAATTGTGACGGTGGTGTAGATAAAGCTGAGACGAGCAAGGGGAAGGAGCTGATGCTAGATGATATCCTCGGAGGACTCTCGGAGCGATCATTCCTTTACTCACAGTAGGTTTTATTATTTTGGTTGTGATTACTGTATTGTATGTTTTGTTAAATATTGGGACATGTATCGTGGATTGAGAGATTAGGGATATCATGTATGATCGTTTTGTTTAGCTTTGATCACCAGACATGCATGTATTTATCCATGTCTCAGGGTTTCCATATGATATTTTATCTATTTGTCCTAATTTTCATTTACTAGTTATAATTGATTATAGTGATTTCCTCTGCGAATTTCCTAACTTTATAATCCTATAACTCTCACAACTAAATGATTAAGTGATAATGTGTATGAGGACTTGAGGCTTACTAGGATGCGTAGACTTCGCGAGTAAGGACTTGGGGGTCTACGTAGGTCTAAGCTGGGCGGGGCCCAGTTTTATGGGGAACTGGGGTCATTACAGTTTCTTTCTCATTTAAAAAAAACAATATCAAAATTTAACAATTTTTTTCCTTATTTTTGGGACATGTTGTCATAGATCTGGGAATTATATTGCATATTTGACGATACATTCTACACTTAGCTCTATTTCCAAGTTCAAATCCACACTTAGCTATATTTTCAGGTTCAAATTCGAGACCTTTGGTTAAGGAATGAGGGACCCTTAATCATTTAACAATTTTTAATTATCCTAAACAAGACAATATAAAAATAGTTATCGAATGTCTCCGAATAGATGGTATAAAAATAGTTATAAGTAAAAGCACCATATATTTTATAAAATCTTAATGCAATATATGGAGATTTTTTTGGGTCTTCAATCATTCATTGTATTTGTAAATTTTCACAGATTCAACTATTCAACTCACTTTTTTTATGGAATAGGAGACAATGCTCCAATTTTTTTCTTTTTCTTTTGTTACAGATGCTTTAACATATGTTTCCAGACTGTCTTTACTTAGATTCAACTAATACAACAAGAAAAAAAGTTCAACTGTGTGTTGAACTGTTGTTGTTGAGGTTAATTACTCGAATCTGAAATAACCGTATGTGGTTACAACCAATATAATGCTGGTTGTAATTGGGAAACAAAAACTAATGCAAGTACTTAAAAATAAACTATGCAGTAAAGTAAATCAAACAAGAACACCAAAGAATTGTTTTCACAGTTCGGTCCATGACCTACGTCTGCAAGGCCACGCCCAGGGGTAAGCTCCACTAAGTATCAAGACAATGAACTACATGATTCTTCTTGTGACTCCCTCGCTGAACTCCTCCTAGTACCTTCTTACACTTCTCTCTATGGATCTTATGAGCACAAAACACTTCTAGTGTATGAGCTCCCCCTCACTGGAACGCCCAAGTCCCTTGGCATGTTATGACTCGATAACGAGAGTGAACAACATGTTCACAATTACTAAGTAAATGAATAACTGGTGTACAAACTCCATCACTTTGACAAAATATGTAGACTAAAGAAGCTCACATAATCTTAACTAAATGCTTAAGATCTACTAGTCTTCATATTCAAATAACATCCTTTTACATTAAACACGTGGTAAGCATGTCTTTGAACTACAACTCCACATCTTATTAGATCTTTAGTTGGTTGTGGATAAGAACATATCTGTAACAACCTGGTTCAAAGATCCAGTGCAACCAGTCAAACAACCTATTGCAACTTAGTATCTTCATCTAACCACCCAAGTCAATCTTTTGATTTGAGCACAAGAATCTTTGGGCAATTCATTTACCTATCAATATCTTGAACAATCTAATGACAATCCCTTAGTTGGCGATGACACTAACAATCTTCCCCTTTGTCATTATGTTGTCATAATAAAGTAAATAAGGTAGGGAGCATACAAGGCGACAATCACCAAGATAATTAAATGAAGGACTTGTCGATACTGTACTAATTTCCTTCTTGCTTCATCATATAATTAGTCATAGATAGAGTCGCATAATAAGTTCTTCAATTAAATGCATGTGCTTAGCCACTAATAACATAATTATCAAAGTAAAAATATAAGCAAGCTGATGAACTTTCAATATCGGCATCTTCAGCTTCGATTGCAACAAGTTTTTTCATCTCGTTGCACCGTCGCCAAAATCTTCAACAAATATTCAAATAAACCCAGACCGAAATAGAACTAGCAGACAACTTCAATGATTCCCAAACAACTTCATAGATTCCCTTAGAAGCAACAAACAAACATACTTACGAAAGCCAAAAATAAAAAATAGCAAGTACTTATTCTCAATAGCAAACATAATCAATACACTCCCCCTCGAGTTACAGATTTTCCCCCTTTGTAAGAACTTAAGAATAAAAATATGAAGAACCATACCAGCCAGCTCATGGTGGTGTAGGAGCAATGAGCTTCCAAAAGTCAAAAAGCCTATGGAATAGATTATTAGGCAAGGCTCCAATTGCAACTATCAGTTCTTTCTCCTACTCCTTCCTTGGGTCAAGAGAGTTACTCCCATCCAACTTTGAATTAGATAGTGCCCTAGAGATAGGTAAGGGAGGAATAAGCATAAAAGAAGTGGCGGCATCAGTTTCACCAGTTCTTTTTTTCTTTGTCTTTTCAACCCTAAAAGGTCCAGCTCCTTCAACATTGGTTGTAACCGATGGAATATCATGTTGCAACAGAAAAGGTGTTGATGTAGCAAACTGATCAAAAACTGGCAAATCATTGAAGTAGGTTGAACTCGACTTCTTAATCTTGTTTAAGATTCCTCTAACTTTGGCAGGACCTCACAGATCTTGTTTATCCTCTGACACTTTTTGGTAACTGAGAAGATCGGTAATCAAACATGGAAAGAATAAATATTCATATGTAGACACTAGGGTAATCCTTTGCTACACAACCCAAAAAATGATTTCTCTAATATCACGGGGTGTTTCCTATAGTATATAGAAAAATCCCTATTTCTCTATCATATTTGTTCCCATGTTTGGTAGGTAGGAGATTAGTGACAATATGACTATACAAAGTGGTCAGGTCATTGGTCTCTTTGGTCTCTTTCTTCTCTTTCCAGGTCATTGGTTTTTTACAATATGACAATATGACTATACAAAGTGATCAGGTCATTGGTCCCTCTAGTGATGGTTTTAATCAAGGTGGACATGGCATTGGACTTCCAAAAAATCTTAGGATATCTACCTCCTCCATTATTGACAGTACAATTTAATACTTCATTGATCATCATAGGAGAGAATTCTATGACCTTTCCTCGTACATATACTATTTGAAAATGAGGGGACTCAAAATCAAACACATCCAACCTCATATTTGCATAACATTCCTTAACCAGATTCTCATTGTACATGGTTGGATAAGTGAAAATTCTGTAAAGAGATCGAGACTGGAGAAATGTTACTAGATTCTCCTCAGCAAAGTCCTTCATGCGAAGAAAAGTCTCATAATGGCACTTCTTCCCTTTGATGATTTCATGCTTGGTTTGATCACTTCATCAAGGTATCGTCTAGATAGAACTTAGTGATTACCTACCTTGACAGTAGGTTCAGAACGAACTCGTTCTTCATCAACAGATTTAAAACTAGATGAAAATCCCTCATCAGGAACTAACTCGGTTACAACTAAACTTGCAATGTCTTTAGTTGCAACTGGGATATTCACTCCATGTCTTAGACTTTTTGGCCTTCTTCTTCTTTGGTGGTTCCTTTTCAGTTTCCTCTTCGGAGATGCAAGAGGAACAATTTCATCTTCCTCCTCATCATTTGCCACAAACTCATTAGCCTCAGAGTCATTTTGAATCACTCTAAGATCATCAAGTGGTTCCTCCATTGGTGGATTGGTGTTTTATTGGTCAGGACTCTCTGACCCCAAATGGCTTTTTTAGATTCTCCTACTTTTTGGAATAGTGGTTTGGGAAGTTTATTCCCCACGATGCCACCTGCGGCACCGTAAACAGTGATGAATAATAATAATAATAATAATAATAATAAAGGATTTGAATTTCGAGTTTTGAGGATTTATACGAGACACTCGAATACCAAGGACTTAGGTGGACCTCGTCTGGTATCAAGCACATAAACCAAGGCAATAGCAAGATTGGATCGGGACTATTACTAGATATTAGTGTGCGGTTGAGGTGCATAAACCCCAACAGAAACACATATTGAGTATTTAATGGATTAAATTCTTGTATTCACCATTCTTGTTGTATATTCCCATGTTACATCATTTGTAGGTCTATTTAAATGTTGATTGGTCTGTATTGATTAGTTTTCACCATCGAGGATTATTCGAGATGGTTATTGTATGGGACTGAGCATGCTAGATTATAGCGTGTATGCTTACGTTGTCGATGGATTACGACCCGAGCTGCGGGGTGCACATGTCCGGTGGGGGTGATTTGTTCCGGTCACTGCTAGCAATTTGGGTATAGCCCAGTCTCATTATGGGTAGATGGGCATCCATATTGGCGAAGTATAATCTAGTTTCTTAAGTTGTGTCACACATTCATCTGGTTTTATCGAAAGGTTTTTGCGCACATAGTTGCATTATGATTATTTGTTGATCATCTTATATGGCATATTAACTACATACGCAAGGTTTCATGGCTGCCCATACTCACTGCTTGTTTAGTTAATCTTATTTATTGGCTTCGGTTATTATGTACTCGATGATTTTCTTTAGGAATTTACTCACTGGACTTGTCAGTGTATTTGTTGGGTGACTGAATGCAAATCCGGGCACGACCAGTGGCAAGGAGACGCTTGCAAACTTCTTTTGACTCACCTCAAACTAGACTGACATGTATGTTTATATTTTTACTCTATGACTTTATTCTTAGGTTATTGGAACTTATGTGACACAGGTACATTATATATTTACTTTTGTTGCCTTATATACAATGTACGTTTCGGATTTTCCACATAAGGACTGATGCTCTCTAATTTCTGACAAAATGCAATTTACAAATTACATATTTTAAGGTTTCCATTAAATTAATGCATTTTAAATGTTAATAACTCTGATCATCGAGCATTGAGTGGTGCATGGTGCGTGTGGGAAACAACCAGGAGGTGACGTGGCAAAGTTGTGGGCCCGCGACGCATGACGTGGCAGGCCTCGGGATTTGAGGCCGTCACAATGATTTATATGATTTTTGTCACTTTCTGAATCTGAATCCTTTAGGTAGTGCTCAATGACTTGTCATTTCTTCTGGGACATTCAACTTGGAAATGTCCAAGTTCTCGCATTCTCTGCATGCAAACTTGCTCTTGTCTACTGGCTTTGCCTCGACTCCTTTTTTAAGGCATCTCCTCTCCCACTGGCTTTTGACCATGGAATTTTCGAATAATTTATTATACCTTTTAGTTAGCATGACAAAATCATCCTTTTTTCATGACTTCACTCTTCTCAGTTGTAAAATGTTGAGGATAAACTTTTAATGCCAACTCTTTTGACTTTTTCTGCTGGTTCAGATGCATCACATAGGTGGTAAGTGGCCCTATAAGCTCTTCGAATCTCAAATCTTTGAGACCTCAATTTTTTTTGAATAGTAGCAACCTTCACATTATGTTTGGCAGGAAGAGTTTGGATCAACTTCTGAACTAACTTCTTGTTGGAATATTTCTTCCTAAGTTGTTGTGTTGGTTGGTAATGTCCTTCAGTTTGGTTGTATATTTAGCCACAGTCTCTCTTCTTCTATCCTCAATGTGATGGCCCCAATTCTTCAACTATAAATTGGGCCTTGTCCAGGCTAGACTTATGTGAACTCCGAGTCAACACTCACGTCGTCAACGCAAGCCTAGTTAGCCTTCTTTACCATTTACCATTTATTAAGTTATTTTAGGTTGAGTTATTCATATTAGTAAGTTATCATATCATAGCGGAAGCATTAAAACTCTCAAACTAAATGAACTAACTCTAATACACTACTTAGGAAAACCTAAAGTGTGGAAACCCCGCATATGTATACATCCAACCAGTATAACAAGTCAAAGGAAAGTTAAATATTGTATACATGTCCCAAAATCTCTCACAAACCCATATCCCAATGTATTAAAAAAATACATAAGTAATACAAAGAACCTATACTATATGTAAGAGGAGGTCACCTAGTTGTCCTCAATGTCAATCACCTATCTCGGTCCTTTTCCTTATTAATCCTGCAGTATGACGGGGTTGCACCCACCATCATAAAAAGGACGGTGAGTACAGAAAATAACAGTAACAACCAAGTGGAGTCTCAATATAATTTCAAATGCCAAATTAACGGCTAAACGGTATCATTCTGGAATATTACGAGGATAGTACAAGGCAACATGATAATAAATCACTAAGATATCAACAATAAATGAGTGTCGAGTGCACAAAGTGAAAAGACATCTAAGTGTTTCAAGTCCATCAGGTTGCCACATAGAGTTCACAACCTGACTTTCCCGACAGATTCTGGACCTAAGCAAACCACCAGCAGTATAGTATGAATCACATTACCGTACCCACGCACAGTTCAGATTACTAATCCTTAAACATGCGGGTTTAGGCACGTCAAGACTCCTTGTAGTTACGGTGGTGAAAAAGATCACTAAGCAGTCTCACTGCACTTGTAACCACCATATCGCCTACTTAGACTCAAAAGACCACTCATTAAGGAATCCAAGAAAAATCACGCCGATAATCCACCAAGGATAGATATCACAAACTAAATCCAAGAAATCATATTTCATAAAGAAATACTACTCAACAAAGATAAATAGCCTAATTCAAATGCACAAATGAAATAATATAAATACTTCCACTAGTTTTACTTAGAGTCACCACTTGAAACTTTGTGCCCGTGGCTCTCATACATCGCCAAACTGATCTCGTATCTCTGGTCACCAGTCCACTAAATATTTGGTATTAATTTAGATACAATTTGGTCACGTTGAGTCTTATTTTGTATTTAATTGTAATTTCCCGTTAATTTTCCCCATTTTTCAAATATTACTCATTTTCACTGTTTAAGTTCAATTCCTTGGGTATTAGGTCGTATTCGGACCTATTTTAGACATCCGCGGGATTGGGCCTGATGAACTATGCCATGCCTAGTTCAGGTGTGGAATCCTCAACTTCACTAGTTCAGGCGCCGCAGGTCACGCAGCGGATTCTTTTCCTCTGTGGCGTCGTGGATTTTGTAATAGAAATTTCATCGTCTTTCCTCGCAATTATGGGGCACTTCAATTCTGAATTTCATGAAGCTCGTGAGAGATGAAAACACCCGGCTCGAAGTATAATCTCCAATTAAAGTAGCCGTGAGTCATTCAAGCTTGGAATGAATAAGTTACGATTTGTGCACCGAAGTCAGGTTAGACAATCCTGAACTTCACATTTCTTTCATTGATCTTCAGTTTTGCGCCACATCTGCTTTCTATGCTCAAAATACCTGAAATTCACAAAACAAGAGTGTCATCGCAAATGAGAGATTTAGAGTCCCTAAACACCTAAAATACTATTCTACCTAATACATAAATAAACACTTAACAAACACCCCCAAACTTAGAACTTTGCACGTCTCGAGCAAAGGAGTGAATGAAAACATATTGTGACGGCCCCAATTTCCCCGTGCAATTGGGTACGCAAAGACAAGAGGACCCTAAGTCATCACTTAGCAATCTGACAAGCCTAGTCAGCCTTCGATTTAAGCAATTTAGTAATTTATGAAAGAGTTATTGCAATAATACACAACGGAAGACTAAACAGTAAATAACAAGGGGAAATAACTCACTCAAAGGGAAATTAGGAATTCTATAAATGTGGAAAACCCCGGGTATTCATGTACAATTCGAACTGCAAAGGTACATGATACCAATCTCATCGAAAATTGCGAAGTTCAATAATCTCAAAGCATATATATGAAACGATATACATAAAAGCAAAACATAAGGAAACCTACAAAATAGACTCCAAGTCCAAACCTTAATCCTCACACGTGACCGGTACTTACTCAGAGACTTTGACGTGTTTCCCGTGTTTCTCGACTACCTGACAACGAATCAAACCCCGAATGTTGTTTTAGAGTTCGTGTTTAGTTTTAGGGTGATTCCCATAAACCTGGTTTGAATTCCTTCAATTAATGTAACCCATACTATAGTTGATATCCTTTACAGCCTGGTTGGGCTTTTGTTAGGTCCATGTGTCAAGCCTATATCCATCTAAGTAGGCTTAATAGGTGGACACTTGTTGGACTTAGGTACATATGAGCTATTTCCTTCATTTTATGCATGTATTTGGGCTTTAAGTTGTACCTATCGTATTGGGCTTTTATTGTAATGTGGGTTAGATGTGTGTTGGGCCCTTACTGTAATAGGTGTTGAATGTGTGTTGGGCTCTTATTGGGCCTTAACACAAGCCCACAATTAATATTTAAA
The DNA here is from genome assembly GCA_039657345.1 of Stephania japonica. Classification (NCBI taxonomy): domain Eukaryota; kingdom Viridiplantae; phylum Streptophyta; class Magnoliopsida; order Ranunculales; family Menispermaceae; genus Stephania; species Stephania japonica. The sequence continues at coordinate 40,483,955 of CM077560.1, read as the reverse complement.
ATATCCATACACTTGTTTTATTTATTCACACGCATATAATAATGTACTTAATGGTCACACCACACACACACAACTGATGTGTACACCCCACTGGTGTGCACACTAACACTTCACACACACCGCTGTTTTGTGCACACAACACCCCGTTGTTGTGTGCACCCCACTGTGATTTACCATGTTCACATGCATTAATACGTCACTTTCTTACTTAAAACTATATTATATACACATTTGTCCATTCTCACACATATACAATTGTTGTGTACACCCCACTGTGGTGTACACACAGTGTACACCCCTTGCACACCATTCATACCAAAACAGTTTCCATTAACACTTATGCAAATCGAAACTCACACACCAAAAACTGTTGTGTACACACACACTGTTGTGTACACCCCACTGTGGTGTACACACAGTGATATGTACATCCCGCCATCCCCACACATCAAAACAGCCACACAAAATGGCAAAAACAGTGGCAAAATGGAAGAAACAAAACAATGGAGATAGAGAGAGAACCGTGAGAGAGACACTCACCTAGCTTTCTCCGGTGGTCATTCGTAGTTCCAGCACCGTGGTGGGTGGTGGTGGTGACCGAAGCGAGAAAGTGGGCGGCATAGCGTGAGGTCGAGAAGAAGGGTGTGAGCATAGAAAGAGAGTGAGAGTGAGTGAGAAAGAGAGAAAACGAGAGAGAGAGAAGAGAGCAACGACACTCACACAGGCTCCGGTGACGTGGTAAGAGGTGGTGGTGGTGGGCATCCGGTAGAGGAGAAACGACAGAGTGAGGAGGGAAGGAACGTGAGGCCGAGAGAGAGAGAGTGAACGTGAGACCGAGAGCAAACGAAAGAGGAAGGGAGAGAGACGTAGTCCCGGTCTCCAACCACCTCTGGCTTGGTCGGAGGTCCGGTGGTGGCGAGTGGCAGTGGGGGAACGAGTGGGGAGGAGGAATAGTGACGGCTTGGAGATTGGAGAAGAAGATGAATAGTGAATTAGGGTTGTGGGGTTTACAACGTTTTTATATAAGTGAATTAGGACGAAATGACCCTTTTGCCCTTAAGTTTAAACTTGCCCAACCTTTGGACAGCTACCCTTATGAGTCATTTGGCTCATCATCCTAATCTAACCCATGTACACATCTCCCACGTACACACATCATTTCGACACGCTTCTCGAGGTGGTCCCACTTAGTATTCAAATAAATTTCTTCATGTCTAAGTTATATTTTATTGTTAACATTGTATTTCCTCAACTTAGATCATATATTTCATTTGACTTTGTTTATTAATAATGCCTACTAAAATGGTTCCCGAAAACCCTGTTTAACTAAGCGACACCTCACTCAATTAACAAATAGCCCGAACGGCTCGAGACCCGTAGAATACTAAAATACTAATACACAAAGTCAAAGAATCATAAAATTACCTCGATGTCGGTTACCGAAGTATGAAATACTATCCAGTATCCACGTAGCCGGGTCACAATCCTGACACGTGTAACACAAGTCAGTTAAAACGGGGTTGTTACACACATGCTCTAATATCTAAACTCATAATACTACAATGACTAGTCCTAACAATCCTATGCCCATCACCAAGTTAAGTGGAGTTCATTTTTGGTTTAAATGTCACTAAATTAACCATCACCAAAAAGAAGTTCGGAGTTAAAATTTGTCTAGAAACGAAGTTCATACATTAGTGAAAATCACACTTTCAAGAACTAGACTCAGCCAAGACAAAGACCTTCAACTACTCAAGATTTTTCAGAGCCACTACACTCAAGCACGCAAGTTCACGATTTCTTCAAAAATAGTGCATCAACACTGAAAATGGTACCATATGTGAGAAATGCAACCACACTCTCCATTATTGTAGACTTAACACCAAAGGGAAATAATCAGACTTTAAATTGAAAATTATTGAACAAAACATTGGAGTAACTTGTTTAATCTAGCTATAAGCACTCGGCCAAATCTTCTTATTAAAGGAGTTTTCATAAACATCCGCTTTTATTCAATAATATATTCTATTTTTTCTCCAAAAAGTGTTTTTAAGAAGTATGATCCTTGCTTCATTTCCTGTGGAAACCACTTTTCTCACTTTTTCCCACCACAAGATTCCCTGCTCCATTTCTTATATTCCTGTGGGACTCTCTAAAAACTTTTTAAGAAAACTCATGCTGAACCTTCTCACTTTCACTATAATTAAACAAGTCATCCAATGTATCTCAATCTGGAGCGTTGCCCGACATTGTTGAGATTGCATATTAGGGAGCTAGTATGAGGTTTAAGCTTTGTGCTAAATACCAAATAGCGGACGGTCCTATTTTGCAAATAATCAGATTTTTAGTTTTCAAAAAGGTTCTAGTCTCAAAAGTGGCTTAAATTAACTCAAATTCATAACCAAAAACACTCAACAAAGTTTTGGGCAACTCTATACTAGACTTAATGATGCAACTAAAGACTAAAACATGCATATACTACTATAAAATAATATTACCCTAAATAATGTAATACATGGTATGTCGTAACAAGATAATGAATGATGGAATGATAGAATAGAAATGATGGATAATGAAGTGAAAAAGGATAACACAACCATACTATACCAGTCATACCCATGGAATATGTCAAAAAAATAAAATAAAAGTTGTTATACCTGATCAGTGCAAATTCCAACAAATGACCTATCCATTCCACAATACCTCAACACTTGAAACCACCCCAAAACCTATCCCAAACCTTGTCCACAAGACTTGAAATAAGAATGTAAATAAAAAGCAACAAAGAGAAAAGAAAAGAAGAGAAACAGAATATGATATAGAGAAGAAAGTGAGAATGATAAGTACGGGGAACAACATGCCAAAATATTACAAAATAAAAGACAGGACTCAAGTTCTCACAAAATACAGTAACATGAGATAAAAAATGTGCTCTCATACATGTAGAAAAGTATTAGGAGTTTAGATATTAGAGCATGTGTTTTCATTCCCGCAAAGCTCTTAGGTGAACAATGATGAGACTAAAATCTATTTCTTCGAGAATGCATCCGAGGAACTGAAGAGGACAATTAGTTCTGAGTTTGACTTTCCTGCTAAATCACATCTGGGGAAGTATTTGGGGACGCCATATATTGATCCACTCTAGGTTGTCCAAAAGTACAAATGGAGATAACCTTAGCTGGGAAGATAACATTTGGCGCAATCTTGCTTACTGTCCAACCTTATTTGTCAGATGCTAACGGTCCGATATCCCTATCTCATTTGTGATGACCTTGATCGATCTGTTCAGAATTTCATATAGTGGAGAAATTTGGATCAGAGAAAAATCTACTTATTAAACTAAGACCAAATCTGTAAAGGAAAGGATGAGGGGGTGTTGGTCTAATTAGGAAGACTAGAGTGATGAATGAAGCTCTCCTTACTAAGTTGGGTTGGCTTCTTTGGTTGAGACCTAATGACATCTGGGCTTGTATCTTTATAGGGAAGTATGTGAAAAATAGGTGGGATGTTTTTTATGCTAGCTACAAGGGTCATGCCTCCTTAGCTTGGAAGGTTATATGCTTGACATAAGGTATGTTGCTTAGGGCACTACATGATCGATTGAAGATGGTTCCTTAATGCGATTTTGGAAAGACAATTGAGTAGAGAATGTAGGTTTACTTCTCCCTTATGCTACTCGAAATCTTAGTCTTTCAGATGTAGAAGATAAAGTAGACAGTTTTATCTCACCCTTAAATGTGATTTAGGCCATCAGAGCCCTCTTTCCTCCAGCAAGAACTACTGACATAAAACTATGGCTAAACTACAAATCAGGTGATTTTTTAGTTTGGAAGGCATATGCAATGATTGATGAACAAGATAACCAATCAAGAGATAAGGACTGGGAACTGATATGGAAATGGAGAGGGCCACAACGAATTCGGTCCGTTCTTTGGTTATTAAAGCCCCAACGACTTGCAATGAAGGAACTTTGTCATAAAAGAGGAATTATTCCTGATAACCACTGCCCAAGATGTGGGCTGGATAGCGAGATTATAGATCATACATTCCGAGGATGTCCCTTTCTCTAAGGGCATATGGTATCAATTACTAGACCAGGTGCGATACATGAGTTCTTTTCCTTAGATCATAAATTTCGGTACTGCACTGTGGATGATATGAAGGTGGTGTAATGAATGGACTTTCAAGAAGCTCCATCGTAGTTTCTTAACCCGGTGAGATCCATACTTGGTGCAGTTGGGGAGTTATACCATATTCACAATCTCCTATGTTTGGCTAATAAAGATGTGGACTTATTATCAAAATGGCAAAGACCAAAAAACACGGGTGGTATAAACTCAATACAGATGGAGCTATGACGAGGGACAGCTCGATTGCAGCATTTAGAGGAGTGCTTCAGGATCATGAAAGTCATTGGACATGGGTTTCCCCATTGTTTGGGGGCATGTTACCCCTCAAGCGTTGAGTTGCAGACATCCTTACGTGACTTTAATTGTCGTGAAAACTTCAGATTGATAGGTTAGTAATCGAAGTGGACTCACTAGAGGCCCTAACACTAATTTCTCAATAGACTACTCATAGTTGCATAGCCTACATAGTCCAACAGATCTGAGAATTGATGGGAAGGGATTGGGAAGTTTGAACAGCTTGAGCTCCAAGTGCAACCAATCTTTGCACAGACTATATGGTGAAGATAGTCTTGGATATCAGAGAGGAAGTTGTAATCTATCTTAAACCCATCTAATTTATCCATATTATTGGAAAATGATTATATTAATTGCCTTGTAAGCACTTAGTTTATCAATAAATTGGCTTTTAGCCGGATTATCATGGTGGGTTTTGTTAATTAGATGAGACTTAAGAGTTTGTTATGAAGGCCTAGTCCTCTTGAAAAAAAAAAAGCCCAACTAAACACACCCCAACAAAAAAGTCAAATTTAAAAAAGGTCAATTTAAAAAAATGATCAATGCCTCTTCATTAAATGACCATTCCACCACCCTTTTCCTTTTGTTCAGTTCACTCCACCACCCTTTTCCTTTCATTTTATGTACCCACCATCATCCCTCCACACAATCTTTTCTTGTAATTTTCCCAGTATCATGAGTAGCTCGGCCTCGCTGGTCTGAATCTTTTGCTAGAGAGACGGTCAGAGCCTACCGAACCATTAGTTGGAGAGTCGGTCAAAGCCTACTAAACTTTTAATTGAAGAGTCGGTTGGAACCCACAGACTTTTAGGTCAGCAGTTATCAACCAAATTTTACCAAAGAGGTTCGGTTGGACAATATCAAACCTAAAAGATAAGTCTCAGGCAGATGTCGTCGAACCTAAAATAAATGTCTCGACGAAAGATTTTAGAGTTTAGTGCTTTAGTTGGGATAAAAGAAATTTTGGTAAAAATGTGGGGTACATTTTATAAATTGAAATTTGAATTAAAGGTGCACTTAGAATCGAGGTGCCCTTAAGTAATTGGTGGGGTGCAATTAGTTGAATTCAAAAAAATATCCTAATCCCACTATAAAGAATATTGTTTCACATCCCATCAAATGTGTATGACGTGGTAGTACGGCAACACTAGAAATGTGAGATTGGAGGTTGACCAATCTAATTTCAAAGAAAGGTTACATATTTTTTCAAGAGAACACCCCGGCATTCTCTCATGGTACTCTAACACCTTTTTTTATTTATTTATATTGGTTATCAAAGAAAATGGCATATTTACCTCGAGGTGCCCAAAGTAATTGATGAAGTGCCTACCGGGTGCCCTGAGTAATTGGTGGAGTGCTCATAGTGCAACACTACATTATTAACTGACATTACATTTTAGGTCTCGATGAGAAATGACCGAATCTATAGTCTCGAACACATAGGATCAACGCATAAGTTGTTGTGTCAGTTGGTGTCAACCGAGACAACTTATATAGTCTCGATGGTCACCCATCGAGTAGAATGTTTGACTATCTTATTTAGGTGTCGGTTGGTATAGATCGACACTATAATATAGGTCTCGACAAACCACACCTGAGACTATTTTAACATGTGTCTTAAGTAGTAAAGTATGTTGCTTTACAAATTAGGATATTTTAGTAAAAGTCTCAAGGTACCCTAAGAGGATACCAAAGTCCACGTAAGGCTGACTCTTTTTCAATTGAATGACGCATAAATATGCGGTCAAGTTATTTTTGACGGTTTGCAACAAAAAAAAAAAAAAAAAAAAGTTCTTTTTGACGAGCATTTTCCATGTGGAGAAACTAATGTGGAAAGGGAGAATTCAAAGTCAAGAAAAAAGGCAGAATTCAAAGCTTATATTGTTGTACATTAATGTGAAAAGTCATGAAAAAAGACAGAATTCAAAGCTTGTATTGTTATACATTAATGTCAAACGTGTTTTACATTTCGCTACGTACATTAATTCAATTGATGAAAACTGAGGTAAGTTTATTTTCGTTACATTTCGTTACGTACATTAAGTCATGAAAAAAGGAAGAGATAGCAACATTGCCACAATAAAAACATTTGAAGTCATTTGAAGTCACACACTCCGTCGACTCCGAGTGATGGATGTGCCTATGTACATGCATCTAAAAATATATTGTACGATTTTCTTATAAGTCCATGATTAGGTGTGAAATTAATATTTTATTGTCAAGAGCAGCACCTCTAGGGTTTTGCACACTTGTTAAATTCTCTACTATGGCCTCAACTAATTTTGAACTTGAGGAACAACGTGGGACCTAAGGAAGGTGCCTCTAAAAGGTGCCTCTAACTTTGCCAAGAGATCTCTTTAGACTTAAAATCCTCTATAAAATCAAAAATTGCCATGAGAAAAAATGAAAAAAAAAAAATGAAAAAAAAAATTTGTTATTAATATATAAAATAAAATAAGAAAAAGTTGAAATACCTCAAAATAGTGAATGCCTTGTAGAATGATCGTTAATAAATGACGTTGGCTCTTTTTGGCATGCCAAAACTAGCTTTATAAGCTAGATGATCATCTAGCTTTAAACTAGTTTGATTTTAAGCTGGGTTTGGTTAGCTAGCTTAATGGAAAATAAGCTAGTTGATGATAAGTTGGTATTTATAGGATTTAGTAGTTTATTTTAATATAGTTTAATATGAAAAGTTTCTAAAATATATGTCTAATTATATTTAATTTTCATTTTCAGGTGAAATGAAGTGCACGGTTGAATTCAAGGTGGAAAAATACTCAAAATAGAGTATTTAATTGTAGTGATCAGATGCCGGAGGATTTGTCTCAAAATACACACTGACAATTAGTAATCGAGTCCAGCACACTGCCACATGTCAATTCTCACTAGTCCAAAGCATCGCACAATCTGTCTTCGCCAATCAGCGCTTGCCACGTCAGCTTCGCCAGCATGCTCGTCCAATCAACGCGTGACACTTGGCAGAGATCTGGTGCAACAACCCAAATTCTCCACGACCCAACCTATGGGTATTTTGGTAATTTCATGATAAAAATATGTTGGGAGTTTGATGTGGAAATACAATTCTAAACTTGTCAAATTAAATATGAGTTAGGGAGTAAGTAAAGTTTTATTTTAAATAATAAAGCCCAATTGAGATCATGACCCAAAAGGGCATTTTAGACAAGTTGTAAATAACCACAACCCTAATCTCTAACCCTAATGCTATTTAAGGAAATCAAAGAAAACCCTAGCCCCAATTTTGTAAAGCACCCACGTGGAGAAGAGGAGAGCAAAAGGAGAATTCAAGCTCAAGAGAGGTACAACCTCACTTCCCTCCTTGATTTCTTTATTATTTATTGAAGATTTAGAGACCAAAGGGTCGATGGCATCGACAACAGCAAGAACGCGAGGAAAATAAAAAAGAAAATAAGAAAGGAAAGATTTGATCTATGTTATAATGAGATTTTGGAAAGGATTTTGAGTAAAAGACTCCATTAAAGGCATGGTGAGACTCTAATACTCTCTAGATTTATTGTCTTATGGCCTGTTTGGTTGGAGTATTAGATTATCTAAGCCTGGGCTTAGAGTTAAGACCATTGTTTGGTTGAAGTGTTAAGTAAGCAGCAGGCTTACATAAGCACTCATACACATGCTTATCTAATGACAGGGGGGACCCTGTCATTAGATAAGCCCACCCAATTTTGAGGTAAAATGTCGAAAATGCCCTAATGATTTGAACAAAACCCTAGATTACATTCTTCTTCACATCGATCAATACTCGCCTACATTAAATAGGGGCATTTTAGACATTTCACCCACTTTTCCTTATGGGTTTATACTTGAACCAAACAGCTGCACATAAAACTCCCATCTCTCACAAAGACCAGGCTTATCTAAGCCAATCCCTACACCTTACACATAACTCCAACCAAACGGGTACTTAGTGTTGGTATTGGCAATGAGAGTTGATGATTTTCAAAGTTTGTTCAATTTTTCTTAGATCTAGTCTTGAAATGGGTTATACAAATTTTTAAACTTTCTGATAACGAGTATTATGGGTGAATCAATTTTGTTTGCCATGGTTTGACGGTACATGAAAGGGTTTCCCTATGATTTTAGCAAATTGAACGTGGTTGAAGTTTATTGATATGGATTTGGCATTTAGGGTTGAGTCGAGATTTAAAAAAGGACTTTGAATCTTTTCTTTGGGAAATAAACTTATTCGATAAATTTATGGACTTTGACTTAATATTGTCATTCGGAAATTTAAAGTCTAAATTGAGTCTTGTATGGAGATTTGGATTATTTTAATTATAATTAATCGAACGTCTTCAATTTTTGTTGGAAAAACTAAGTCTTAGCGGGTTTTTCTTGTTTTACATCACCGCATTCTTATTTTACTCAAATCATCGATTCTAATTTTAAGTGTCAATTTTAGAGTCGTGAATGACCTTTTAGTGAAGTCAGCTATAAAATAGGGTGAATTTCTAAGGTCTAGACAATTGATGTTAAACTTGTATGGTTGTAGATACATAAAGTAATTATTCTTTCAAATTGTCTAGATTCGCGAGACGGTTCACATCGAGCCCAAACGCGAGAGGATCAAGATTAGGATTCGTGGCGAGTGCAGGTAAGTGGGGAGCTTGCTCAATTATCAAATATGGCATGATTCCTAGTTATGTCTAGGATTCATGATTTGAATTAAAGACTTGGGATTTATGAGTTGCGTCATGGTATTGGTTTGAATCTACATATCTATGGAATATGAATACACTGCTTTGTCATCTATTGTTATTCATGGCCCCAGGATGTTTGTGGAGTTCCACCGAGGGCCTTATTAGCAAGTAAGTCTATGTAACGACCCAAATATTCTCCGACCTATTTTAAAGGTATTTTATTAATTTTATATTAAAATATGGGAACAAATCAAATTGTTACACAAAAATTAATATTAACAAGATTTGGATTTGGACTAAGTGAAAATAGGTGGAATGGGCTTAACGAGAGAATTGGGCCCAAAAGGGGTATTTACGTAATTTAGAGTTAAATTCTGAACAACCCTACTTTAAAACCCTACCTATATAAACCACTTATAAGATTGAAGCCTCTTTTATGTTGAAACCCTAAACTTGGAGAGGGAGGAGAAGATGAGGAGGCTTGAACAACAAAGGGGGAGGTAATCATTTGGTGGGTTTTCTTTAATTTTCTTTTCTTTTTTTTTTCTTTTTCTTCTTTTCTTCCTCTTTGATTTGGTGGTGGTGGTGATTCTTCTTTTTCTTTTCTTTTCTTTCTTCTTTTTCTTCTTCTTTGGTTTGTTTTGTTTTTTGAAGAAGAAGGAAATAGGGGTGGCGACTCCAAGGGGAGCCGCTGGTTTGGGGGCGCGCTGGTGGCGCCGCCGGAGAACACAATGCCGCCGCCTAATATGGGGGGTGGCTTTAGCCACCCCATTATGGTGAGGAAGAAGGGGGTGGCAATAGCCAATTAAAAAAAATTAATAAAATAAAATAAAAATAGGATAAAACCTACGAGGGGCGTCGATACCCTCGACAAAGCCCTTAAACGGCACATCGCGTGGGATCCACACCATTTGGGTCCCCAAATATATAAAAAAAATAGAATATACAACTTTAAATTTAGTGAAATTCTTATATAGAATTGTATGAATTGTTTAGATTCGCGAGGCGGTTCACGTGGGACCCCAATCGCACGAGGAGTTGGTATAGGAATCGCGACGGGTCCAGGTAAGTGGGGAGCTTCGCTCATGCATTAAATATGGCTTGACTATTAGATAACTAGGAATGCATGTTTTGAATGTAAAGACTTGGGAATGGGTTGCGTCGTGATATTGGTTTGGATATCTATTATCTATAGAATTGTGAATACATTGTTTTGCCTTTTTGTTATTCGGTGCCCCAGAGTGTGTGGAGTTCCACCGCGGGCCAAATTAGCAAGTGGTCTATATCTTTGACGCCCCAGAGTGTGTGGTAGTTAACCACCGAGGGTTTGCTTGACTAATTGAATGCATAAGGTGAATTATTCGAGGGTAAGGGTTTGGAGTTCCATCCTTTGCTACTTGATGATTCTTTGAGACGTGTAGCGGTGACGGCTTGGATGAATCTATCTTTGTTTTGGTGCGATTATCTAGAGGGCGTAACGGCCATTACGTTTCCACTTATTATTGTACCAATTTGAAAATAGATGATTCGGTTACCGGATCCTTACCAATATCTAGTTCGCATTGAATGGAACAACGACTTATATTAATATTTATATCTATCGCATTCTATTTAAATCTTTCGTGTGACTTTATTTGTATGTCATCTGTAAATTTATAAATGAATAATAATGATTATTGATATGCATGACTTAAATGAATGTTTATCGAATGTGTTGTAAAATTGTTATGTTTATGTATAGAAATGTGAATGGGATATGACATAAATTATTGATCTGAAGATTATTGGATAACAAATTTGGAAATGGAAATATTAGTTATTTATTCTTCTTAGAATATGAATCCATTTTTATAATTGCTATGAGCATGAAACATATCTTTAATTGTATCGAATTATGTGTTCAATTAATATGCTTATAATTTTGTTATGATTTACATGTATTCGATTATTACATGTTGTGTTATGCGTATGGATTGAATGTCATGTAGAATTTGCATGAGTACTAGCTAGTACTTGCATATTTAATGTTTGAGCGAGTCTTTCCTCTTATTGAGCATCGTTGCTTCTTTAGCTCACCCCACTCTACCCCACATGTCCATCTACCAGCTCATTAGACAAGAAAGGCAAGGGAAAGGATTTATCTTGAAGTGCCTTCATATGTGAGACTCACATATTACAAGTTTAACATTATTATTATTAATCGTTTTGTAAACCTCGTACGGTTATAGATTGAAAATTAGTAATGGGTAGTTCTGAACCTTTTTTATTATTATTATGAAGTTGTATGAGACTTTTAAACATTTAAGATTATAGATCTTATTATTATATACAGGATTATATGATTTTATTATGATTAACTTTTACACTCATATTATCATATATCTTGTTAGAATGATTATTCCGCAGGTATATTTAGGTGTACCAAGCCGTTATTTGGGCCTGGTTCAGGTATCGGGTCTAGGTAACGGTATTGGGCCGGGTGACTAGACCCTAGGTTAGGGACGGGTCGTCACAGTTGGTATCAGAGCCTAGAGATTAGAACCTAGGAAAACATTAGGTTAGAAAAACCTAAGTTGTAGAGCCTTAAATAAATAAATAAAAAATCAAGTTTAAGTCGAACAAATCCATGGTATGGGACATCGATTTGAGTCGACTTAATGTGCACAAATATCAAAATTTTAGATTGGGAAGGGATCGAAAACCCAAGAAGAAATGTTACTATATTGTTATATGTTGATGAATGTAATATATTTATAACGTTAGATATTTTTAAAAATTCCTCAAATTATTGGACTAACCATTTGTTGCTCTACAGTGCACTATGAGTAACCATGGGGGAAGTTCGCATAATTTGAGGGATGCTCAGGACAGAGATGATAGACATTGGCATAGGGAAATGGAGCAGCGCATATCTTCTCTGACGGAGTCACATCAAAAAGCCCTGCAAGAAATGGCATCTGCTCAAGAAAGGAATATGGCACGTATTATGGAACTTATTCAAACACAAGGAAATGCTAGATCAGCCGAGCAAGTGCATGTAGGACAGGGTCCTAATCCTCCACTAGAACCTGTACATGAGCACCAAGTAGCAGAGGAAGGCGCGAATTCCGTCACTAATACGGTGGCAGCAGCTGCACATGGAGGAGACAAGGATACAGAGGCATATCGGAGAGGAAAATTACAAAAGGAGTTAATGAAGTATGACATACCTCGTTTCTATGGGGATAGGGATCTCGTAGAGGCTGAAGCATGGATCTTGCACATGGATAAGAGGATGAAGACACTAAGTATTGATGAGTGGACTATGGTGCCTCTAGTGTCTTTCTTGTTGGAGCATCGAGCCCACAAATGGTGGTTGTCCATCGAAAGAGCACAAGGAACTAATATGTCTTGGACACAGTTCAAGAAACTGTTTTATGATGAGTGGTTTCTTGAATCAGTAAAGGCAGCTAAGATTCGAGAATTTCTTGACTTATTGCAAGGCGGTATGAGTGTAGCGATTATGCAAATAAGTACAATGAATTAGCGAGTTTGCGCATGAGTACGTTCCATCTGAGACGACACGGAGGAGACGTTTCGTTGATGGGTTGACGGAGGAGATTCACTCCCTAGTGGCAGCATTAGGGGCAGAGACATTTCAGCAAGCGTATAACAGGGTACTCGACTGTGAAGATGCACTTTGCATTGATGAGACACGATCTAGTCGGTATGGTCAAGGCAAAAGAAACTTTGACAGCTTATCGAGAGGGACCTGAGAAAAACTCAAAGAAACTTCGGTTTGGAGGAGCATCAAGCGCACCGACACACTCAGTGGTAGCATCGAAGGCTACACACCCTTTGACGGGGACCACCACACCTTCCCATGCTTCTGCACCTTCGACTAACCAGGGTGTGACATTTAAACAGCCACGTCCACCACAATAAAGTAAGAATAGTGGCAGAGGATCAGTAGGGCCAAGGCCGAGTGTATCAAGAAGTGTCGCGCAGCCACAACCGAATGCGCAGAAGCCACATATTGTATGTTTTCGGTGCAAGACGTCGGGGCATTACAGAAACCAATGTCCATATCCACCATCATCTGAGGAGAGTGCAGCCCCAGTTGCTCGAGGAAGAGTTCATGCTATGGCGGAACAGGATCAGAGAGCCGTGCGACAGTTAGTCGCAGGTACGGTTTCAATTAATGGTCGTAACATGCATACATTATTTGATTCTGGTTCTACTATTTCTCTTATCTCGGGGGCTATGGTACATGCTTTGGGATTGACACCAATTAGAGCACACATATTTGATTTTGAGCACAGTCTCCACCGAAAATATTTACCCTAATATGACATGTGAGGGGTGCATAATTAAAATTGGGAATCACATTATGCCGTTTGATTTGCGAGTGTTAGAATGTTTAGAATATGATGCATTATTGGGAATGGACTGGTTAGAGACGTATCACGCTAAGATAGATTGTTTCAATAAGACGGTGATCTTTCAGATTTCGGGCACTACTCCATTTGAGTTTAGAGGTTGTTCTTTGGCTAATGTTATCAACCGAAGTAGAGTTGCGACTTTTGATGATATAGAGACTATTGCGAGTCTAACTTCTATGGGAGAGGAGGGACAAGAAGTCCTAATTGAGAAGATTCCTGTTGTTAAGGATTTTCCAGACGTTTTTCCATCTGACCTTCCAGGACTTCCTCCACATCGAGACATTGACTTTGTGATTGACTTGATTTCCGGTACTAGACCAGTTTCTAAGGCACCCTATCGTATGGCGGCTACTGAGTTGAAAGAGTTGAAGAAGCAATTAGAGGAATTTACTTAGAAAGGTTTAATTTCCCCAAGTGTCTCGCCATGGGGAGCACCCGTGTTATTCGTGAAAAAGAAGGACGGCAGTTTGAGAATGTGTATTGACTACCGACAGTTGAATAAGGTGACTATTCGGAACAAGTATCTGCTTCCCAGGATCGATGATTTATTTGACCAACTGAGTGGAGCAAGATTCTTTTCGAAAATAGATTTGAGATCGGGGTACCATCAGCTACGCATATGAGAAGAAGACATACCAAAGACAGCATTTAGTACACGATATGGTCACTTTCAGTTCACAGTGATGCCGTTTAAACTTACCAATGCGCCAGCCATGTTCGTGGATTTGATGCACCGTGTTTTCAAACCATTCCTCGATCAGTTTGTGATTGTATTTATCGATGACATCATGATATATTCTAAGACTGAGTCGGACCATAGAAAGCATCTTAGGAAAGTGTTGCAGACATTAAGAGAACACAAGCTTTACGCTAAGCTAAGTAAGTGCGAGTTTTGGGCTTCCGAAGTAAAATTTTTGGGCCATGTAGTGAATGCAGAAGGTGTAACAGTTGATCCTACGAAGATTGAGGCGATCCTTAGATGGCCACAACCTAAAAATGCATCAGAAATACGAAGTTTCCTAGGATTAGCAGGGTATTTATCGGTGTTTTGTGCAAAATTTCTCGTCGATTGCTTCACCGCTTACTGAGTTGAAGCGGAAGGATGTTACTTATGTTTGGAGTGATGCATGCGAAAAAGCTTTCCAATCATTGAAGGAGCGTTTGACCACCGCACCTATTTTCATCCTACCAGAGTCCGGTAAGGAATTGTCAGTGTACACCAACGCTTCAGAGATTGGATTGGGAGGAGTACTAATGCAAGACAAGAAGGTAATCGCCTATGCTTCACGTCAACTGAAGATTCACGAGAAGAATTATCCGGTGCATGATTTAGAGTTAGCAGCAGTGGTGTTTGCTTTGAAATTATGGAGACATTATCTGTACGGAGAAAAGTTTACTGTTTACTCAGATCACAAAAGTTTGAATGCGACGGCCCCAAATTTCGAGGCCGCCCCGTGGCTTCCCATGTCCGCTGCTCGTGCACCGGAAACGCCTTCCACGTCACTCGTCTGCCTTCGTACTTAGGTAGTTATCATATAAGTTGTTATAGTCACTTAATTGATCATTTAGAAGAAATTAACAGCGGAAGAATTTAAAGTTTGACAAAAATGCATTCATATATATATATATATAAAAGTTTTACTGATCAAACCTATAGTGGAAAACCCTACTGTACATGCATGCGCATACAGGCGATCAACTGCTATAGTATGTATACCAGTACAAGTATGTATCCAGTTTCCCAACCCAAAAATATATAATACAAAATATAAAAACGTGGTACTATCTACACACATACCAGCAGGCCTCGGCGTAGGCAAGTCAGATGAAATCGCCGATGATCCCCTTGCCCCTGCTAGTACTAGGATCTGCGCTCGGCCACCACAAAAAGACAGATGGCGAGCCCAGTAAGTAAAATCCCAAGGAAAACCACCGTGCATAAATAATTAATGAAATAAGTAACAGAGCCAAAAGTAGTGTTAAATAAACATGCGGTAGGAAGGAAAATATGCAGACAACTGCTCAAAGCTAATCGCATGTATATAAACACATTGATAGACAAAGGGGTGTGAACACAGCCACTAAGTGTGTACTAGGACCAGGAGCCCTGGCCGTGGCCCATGCCTCCGACCCTACGACTGTATCCCAGCGACATTTACCCTGATGGCTAATCGAACGCGTGAAATGGAGCCCAACTCGGGATATCATCTACCGAGTTCCTGGACCACGCGCTACACACCTAGCCAGCGACCTCAACTACCCGTGGATACATAGGCGGTCCCATAACCGCCCCAGTAGGAATAAAATTCACAGATTTTCAAAGAAATAAAGTTCAATGGAAATAAATAAGTAAATGCAGTAGTGGTGTTCAGTTGGGTTTTACGTACCCGAAAATACGCACTCCGACTTCCCAGACCCGTCAGTACGCCCCACCTAGCTCTCCAATGTCCGAGCTATGGTTTCCCGGTCCCTGAAGTCCATTTTATAGTGTTTTATAATTTTTTTGGAAACATATTATATCATTTTATGATATTATATTATATTTTTAAAATTTTCAGTTGTAGTACCTCTCCCGGGCTGGGTCGGGGTTCCAAAAATACCCGAAAAGTCCCGAAACCACTTTTCTACCTTTTTCTAATTTTCTATATTTTTCTAGAATTTTTTCCAATTTTTCTGATATTTTTCACTTATTTTTTCCTATTTTCCAGCAAATAATATATAATATATATATATATATTATTTTTAAGTTAAAATTTTTTTTTTTAAATAATGTGGGCCCCACCTGAACCGGTCCGGTTCAGGTGGGTTGGACCGGACCGCCCGGTCCGGTCCAGCCCAGGGACGCATACGCGCGCCTCACGCCCGTGTGCTCCCTTCTCCTTCACGGAGAACACCAGGAACCAGAGAGGTTCCTGGTCCGAAAAAAATTTTTTTTTTTTTTTTTCATCTATCTTCTTATCTTCTCTACTCCTCTCGATCCCTCTTCATCCTCAATCCATATGAGACCTCCAAACATCAAAATCTCGCCTCAATTCCACCAAAACAACAACAAATTTTCGGATCAACATACATAACCATAAATCACAAAATTACCCATTTGGTCACCAATTCATGCAAATCCGAGTAATACCCATATAATTCACCATAAGAAACTCAAAAACCTCCAAGATGACCTCCAAAAACCATTAAAAACTCAATGAAATTCGAATTTCACCAACACCCATTTTAATGGAAAATCCACAAAATTGAAAATTTATTACCTTAGCTTGAATGTTGGACGCCCAGAATCACCTCCCCCAAGCCTTAAAATTGTCCTCTCCAACCTTAGATCTCTCCCTGATCTCCTCACAAAATTGTTGAGAATTTGTTTGGGTCTTTGCATGTTGATCGATCAAGTGTATATATATAGTTGTGTTATAATCTTGCGCGAACACGCATCCCGAGGACGGTCTAGCGGCCACTGAACACCATGTGTCACCAAGTTTTTGGACACCCTATCATGACACCATGCATCTCGAATTTCCTTGTTGTGCATCTCGATGACAATCCTAAGTGTACTGATTTATTCACTTCAAACTATAGGATTCTATTTATTCCAATTTGATTTAACTTATACAATTTATTCTAGGCATCTATAAATTCCATAAATTTGTAAATATGGTCACACTAACTCCCCGACCACTCGGCACCCCGTGCCCCATGTCCGACACGCTTCCCGAGGCGGTCCCACACTTAGTGTACCCAATTTAATTTCCTTAGCTTAGCCTAAGCTTATATATTTACATTTAATTAACTAAGTCTTCAACCATAACATGTTTATATAATTTAAATCTAATTAACCCTCAACGCCCGGCCTTATTGCTACCAAAACCCCGCGTTGGCCCGTCCTACGAACGGACCTCGGCGCTCAACCTCGCCCGACAAATACTACCTTTACACACCGGTGACAGATAATACATCATTATCGAGAAAATGAAAATATTAATAAATCACCGAACTTAGAACCACAAAATGCACAGTTAATACCTAGGTCCGGAACATGCCTAATCTATCCGCGGCGTCCACGTGTCGTCCGAGCTGGCGTCCCTATCTGAAATAAGTAAATAACGGCGTTAATAAATAACGGGTCGTTACATTGAAGTACTTGTTTACTCAGAGTGATTTGAACATGAGACAGAGGAGGTGGTTGGAATTCTTGAAAGACTACGACTTCACACTTGAGTATCACCCGGGGAAAGCGAATGTAGTGGCAGATGCTTTGAGGCGTATTCGATTGGAGTCAGAGTCCGAAGTTGTGATGCAAATACAAGACGTACCGGTGGAAGACTCAGATGTTATAAGGAGTCAAGAGCATGTTCAGATGAGAGCGGAGCCAGTAGCATTGTTTAGAGTTATTGATTGTTAGAGGGCCGATTCTGAGTATGGACAGTACAGGTCTTTGGCTGATGACATTGAAGATAAGGACTGGAGATTGTCAGGTGACGGGGCTTTGAGGTTCCGGGACAGAGTATGGATACCATCTCATAGGCAGTTGAGAGATGATTTACTTAAAGAATCGCATAGATCATGGTTTACAGTGCATCCGGGAGGCAATAAAATGTACCAAGATATGAAACGAATGTATTGGTGGTCGGGGATGAAAGTTGACATCGCTACTTACATTCAGAAC
Source organism: Stephania japonica (assembly GCA_039657345.1). NCBI lineage: Eukaryota > Viridiplantae > Streptophyta > Magnoliopsida > Ranunculales > Menispermaceae > Stephania > Stephania japonica. Next base: position 40,465,762 of record CM077560.1, on the reverse strand, counting down.
TGCGAGATTTGTCAGCTAGTAAAAGCAGATCACCAAAAGCCGGGAGGATTATTGCAACCATTGCCTATTCCACAATGGAAGTGGGAACACATAGCCATGGATTTTGTTTCGGGGCTGCCGAACACACAAAAAGGACATGATGCGGTTTGGGTGGTTGTAGATCATTTGACTAAGTCGGCACACTTTATTCCTATCTCCATGGGATATTCAAGATACGAGACTTGGAGGCATGTACGTCAATGAAATTGTCGGATTACATGGAGTTCCTAAGTGACTATAGTGTCGGATCGTGATCCGAGATTTACCTCTCGGTTTTGGAGAGGGTTTCAAGACTGAGATGAGAACTCAACTCAATCTCGCACGGCGCTTTCACCCTCGGACCGATGGGTAGGCCGAGAGATTGATCCGATACTTAAGGACATGCTTCGAGCCTGTGTATTGGATTTCGGTGGAAGTTGGGAAAAGTACATTTCGTTGTGCGAGTTTGCATACAATAACAGTTTTCAAGCCAGCATTGGTATGGCACCTTTTGAGGCTCTTTATGGGAGACCGTGTAGATCTCCAGTTTGTTGGACCGAGGTCGGAGATGTGGTGTTGCTTGGACCAGAAATGGTTCATGACCAAACAGAAAGAATTAAGATTATTAGGCAACGACTAGAAACCGCCCAAAGCCGTCAGAAAAAGTATGCCGATAAGGACCATCGCGATGTTGTATTCAAGGAAGGGGAATTCGTGCTTTTGAAAGTTTCTCCTATGAAAGGGCATCACCGATTCGGGTTAAAAGGAAAATTATCTCCTAGATTCATCGGACCATTCGAGATCAAGAAAAAGGTGGGACCAGTAGCATTTCGTCTCAAGTTACCACCACAGTTAGCGGGAGTACATGATGTTTTTCATATCTCCATGTTGAGGAAGGCACATAATAAACACGCACCGAGGATTGATTGGGGGCAAGTTGATCTAAGGGAGGACGTGTCCTATGATGAACAGCCGATCCAAATAATGGATAGAAAAATAAGAAAATTACGTAATAAGGAATACGCAATAGTGCAAGTCCGATGGAAATTTCATGGGGAACAAGAGTTGACTTGGGAGCGGGAGGATTACATGATAAAGAATTTTTCGTTTCTCTTTGAATCTTGAGGTATGACTTTGATTTAATTTCGAGGACGAAATTCTTTAAATTAGGGATATTGTAACGACCCAAATATTCTCCGACCCATTTTAAAGGTATTTTATTAATTTTATATTAAAATATGGGAACAAATCAAATTGTTACACAAAAATTAATATTAACAAGATTTGGATTTGAACTAAGTGAAAATAGGTGGAATGGGCTTAATGAGAGAATTGGGCCCAAAAGGGGTATTTACGTAATTTGGGGTTAAATTGTGAACAACCCTACTTTAAAACCCTACCTATATAAACCACTTATAAGATTGAAGCCTCTTTTGTGTTGAAACCCTAAACTTGGAGAGGGAGGAGAAGAGGAGGAGGCTTGAACAACAAAGGGGGAGGTAATCCTTTGGTGGGTTTTCTTTATTTTTCTTTTCTTCCTCGTTGATTTGGTGGTGGTGGTGATTCTTCTTTTTCTTTTCTTTTCTTTCTTCTTTTTCTTCTTCTTTGGTTTGTTTTGTTTTTTGAAGAAGAAGGAAATAGGAGTGGCGACTCCAAGGAGAGCCGCTGGTTTGGGGGCGGCGCCTGGTGGCGCCGCCGGAGAAGACAAAGCCACCGCCTAATATGGGGGGGTGGCTTTAGCCACCCCATTATGGTGAGGAAGAAGGGGGTGGCAATAGCCAATTAAAAAAAAATTAATAAAATAAAATAAAAAATAGGATAAAACCTACAAGGGGCGTCGATACCCTCGACAAAGCCCTTAAACGGCATATCGCGTGGGATCCACACCATTTGGGTCCCCAAATATTAAAAAAAAAAAAAAAAAAAAGTTAGAATATACAACTTTAAATTTAGTGAAATTCTTATATGGAATTGTATGAATTGTTTAGATTCGCGAGGCGGTTCACATGGGACCCCAATCGCACGAGGAGTCGGTATAGGCATCGCGACGGGTCCAGGTAAGTGGGGACCTTCGCTCATGCATTAAATATGGCTTGACTATTAGATAACTAGGAATGCATGTTTTGAATGTAAAGACTTGGGAATGGGTTGCGTCGTGATATTGGTTTGGATCTCTATTATCTATGGAATTGTGAATACATTGTTTTGCCTTTTTGTTATTCGGTGCCCCAGAGTGTGTGGAGTTCCACCGCGGGCCAAATTAGCAAGTGGTCTATATCTTTGACGCCTCAGAGTGTGTGGTAGTTAACCACCGAGGGTTTGTTTGACTAATTGAATGCATAAGGTGAATTATTCGAGGGTAAGGGTTTGGAGTTCCATCCTTTGCTACTTGATGATTCTTTGAGACGTGTAGCGGTGACGGCTTGGATGAATCTATCTTTGTTTTGGTGCGATTATCTAGAGGGCGTAACGGCCATTACGTTTCCACTGATTATTGTACCAATTCGAAAATAGATGATTCGGTCACCGGATCCTTACCAATATCTAGTTCGTATTGAATGGAACAACAGCTTATATCAATATTTATATCTATCGCATTCTATTTAAATCTTTCGTGTGACTTTATTTGTATGTCATGTGTAAATTTATAAATGAATAATGATGATTATTGATATGCATGACTTAAATGAATGTTTATCGAATGTGTTGTAAAATTGTTATGTTTATGTATAGAAATGTGAATGGGATATGACATAAATTATTGATCTGAAGATTATTGGATAACAAATTTGGAAATGGAAATATTAGTTATTTATTCTTCTTAGAATATGAATCCATTTTTATAATTGCTATGAGCATGAAACATATCTTTAATTGTATTGAATTATGTGTTCAATTAATATGCTTATAATTTTGTTATGATTTACATGTATTCGATTATTACATGTTGTGTTATGCGTATGGATTGAATGTCATGTAGAATTTGAATGAGTACTAGCTAGTACTTGCATATTTAATGTTTGAGCGAGTCTTTCCTCTTATTGAGCATCGTTGCTTCTTTAGCTCACCCCACTCTACCCCATAGGTCCCTCTACCAGCGCAGTAGACAAGAAAGGCAAGGGAAAGGATTTATCTTGAAGTGCCTTCATATGTGAGACTCACATATTACAAGTTTAACATTATTATTATTAATCGTTTTGTAAACCTCGTACGTGGGTTATAGATTGAAAATTAGTAATGGGTAGTTCTGAACCTTTTTTATTATTATTATGAAGTTGTATGAGACTTTTAAACATTTAAGATTATAGATCTTATTATTATATACAGGATTATATGATTTTATTATGATTAACTTTTACACAGATATATTATCATATATCTTGTTAGAATGATTATTCCACAGGTATATTTAGGCGTACCAAGCCGTTATTTGGGCCTGGTTCAGGCATCGGGTCTAGGTAACGGTATTGGGTCGGGCGACTTGACCCTAGGTTAGGGACGGGTCATCACAGTCTTTGTAAATGCCCCAGAATTTCGTGGTACCATTGAGGGTCGTTAACACCCCAGGATGTTTGTGGAGCTCACCACCGAGGGCTTTACTTGACTAATTGAATTCATAAGTGTGTCACATACGAACATGAGTTGAAATTCCTTCTCTTGTACTCTTGAGACATAGGGATGTGCATCGGTGATGGCTTGGACGAATCTACTTTTGATTTGAGGGGATAAACGAGAGGGCACATAAGGCCTGTGTGCTAGCTAGTAGTTTCCATCACCTCGAGAGTAGGAGAATCAGTCACCGGATTCTTGCCAATATGTAGTATGCATTAAATGGAATGACGACTTATACGTATTACTATATTTTATAGTATAGACTCTCGTGAGACCCCATCCTTGCATAAAAGCTTGAATCTATGTAATGATTTCTCAATCTTCTTCTTGCCATGAATAAAGAATCATGATATATAACCTGCATGTTACTGATGTAGAATTACGCTATGTATTGTTGAATTTTGGAATAAACTTTTAATGCTATTCATGATTATTGTTGTTACAACTTGATAGCTTACGAATATGTCGTATTTGCTATGAAATGATGAATTCTTATTTACTTGTTGCTTACAAACGTTATGTCCATGATAGTACTTGATGGTTCATCATACGTCTATCTTTTATGCAATCCTGCTATCATGCTACTATTCAATGAATCCTTGTTTGTTTTCAATTACATGCTATACTTTACATGCTTATTAGGTATTACTTGCATATTTGATGGTTGAGCGGGTTTTCTGCAACTGAGTTCCTTAGTTCTTTTAGCTCACCCCACTTACATCTCAGGTATCTACGACAACGCTAGGTTGAGGCAAGAGAGAGACGACCTTGAAGTCTCCTCTTGATGTGAGCCTTTGTTGATATATATTATGTATATTTGATTTTGAAACTATTCAACTTGGGGTTAAAATTAAAATAAATCTTTGGGTAGCTTGAATCCTAGTTACCTTTAGTTGATCCATTTTAGAGATTTAATAAACTTGTTTAGTTTAAATGAGCATGAACCCATGTATAGTTTTATTACTGTTCTATGAACTTAAATCTATTAGCTTAAGGATATCTCTTTATATTTATTCCGCAATTATTATCCTTTGTTTAGTCAATATGTATTTCGCAAATTTGTTTGTTAAGCGTGCCAGACTGTTATTTGGGTCTAGTTTAGGTATCGGGTTTAAGTAGTGGTCTGGGCCGGGTGGTTCAACCCTAGGTCGGGGGAGGGTTGTCACAGTTGGTATCAGAGCATAGGGATTAGAACTTAGGGAAACATTTGGTTAGTGAAACCCAAGTTTTAGAGCCTTTTAATGTAAAGGTCAAGTTTAAGTTAGATAAATTAATGGTATGGGACATTGATTTAAAGTCAACTTAACATACACAAATGATAAGTCCTAGGATGGGATGAGACAAAAGAAATTTAACAAAGACTTACTACGATGATTACTTGCTACTTTGTATATATAAATATTCGTTATATATAGATAATTGTTTTCTCCACTAGTTTGAACTGTCTCTGATGATTTCCGTCAGTGGATGAGGAATTTGAGTTCGACAGGACAATGAGGGGGATGACTATGCATGGCGCAAAGAAATCGAGGGGAACTATTGGGAGGTTCCACACGCGTTCAAGAATGTCTTCAACAACTGTTGCAAAAATGAATAAACTTCATTTGGAACATAATTGGTGTGATGCGCTTGTACTTAATGCTAGAGTAGCAATTAAAGACTTAAGCAAGAATTGTGAGACTAGAAAGGGGCAATGAGAAGCAACGCTAAATACGCGAAATGGAATAGTGACATGGTCACATTTAAGAGGGGTAGCTTTGACACCTAAAACTCTATTAGGATAGTTAAAAGTAACAATATCTTGTTTAAAATAGATGTTAATGATTCTAGTGAGGATGCAAATGAATCTTAGTTTCAAACAATGATAATTAAGTTAGTCCGGCTAGGAGGTTAAACTTGGAAAAACTTAATGTAAGATATAGAGGCACATGTACTCTTAAAACCTCTAACGCTCGATTAAGGATATGAATAATTGGCCTATAAATTCTATTTGAAGGATATTACTATAGATCGAATTCTTTTGTTTCAGGTGTTCTATTTTTTATCGAAAAATGATTTTTCGACTATATTGGACCGTGATATTGTTTTTGAGTTGATGTTTGCCGCACTTTATTGAAGTTTTCATGGAAGGATTTTTCGCGTTTTTACATAATTTTAAAAAGGCGAACAAGTACAAAAAGGAAACCGTTTATTTTCCTTGGTGTTCAAAAGATAAAGCGAATAGACTCATACTCATTTCAAGAATTTGACGTCGTAACTTTGATCCTTACATAAAGAGTTTTACTGAATTTTAAAGTTTTGATTTGATAAAAATGCAACGTATGTTTTGGATCTATGTCACCATTGTGTGTTTGGAACATAAAATTTACTTACCTTTATAGTTTACTTTTGAATTACATCGACTAAATCGATTTGAAAGGGGTTTTACGAATTGTTAGAAAACACGAGAAGAATTTCAGATGATTTCTATAAACTAAGCCTAGCTCGGTTTGAAAAGTGGTTTTGATGAAAATTTGATAGTTTAAAAAAAGTTTTGATTCGGATTTGACTTCTCAATTGATTGAATTACAACATTCAAGTTTTTGATCGAACATATGTAAAAGAAAGTTAAATCAAAATCAGTTATTGATAGGTTGAATATGAAAGATAAGAATCTCAAACTGAGAGTTAACATCGAAACATAAGTATGTGATGTACGGGATATAGAATGCGAAATTAAAGAATATCTCGAAAACAACTCAATAAGAAAATTCAGTGAATACTAGTACACTCAAAGATAAGCGAGTTACTAAAATTTGAGGACCACGCAATGGCAGTACTATGATTGAATAATTAAGAAAAGCCTCAAACTGAAAAATATATACGAGTCAAATTAGTATAACGTGAAGAGTATATTACACAGTTAATGATGTTAAAATGAACTCAATGATAGGTGAATCATTAAAAATTGGGGATACCCCAATGAAAATAATGTTTCTGATGTGATTGGACGTATGAACTAACAACTCTTAAGTAAAAGTAAAACCTAACCTGATTCGTAGGGGACGGTTGAAGGAAAGATGATGTTGAAGAGTCACGAAGGAAACGATTGTCACATAACCTAAGTCAACAATGACTTGATTCTTAAAATTGGGGATCCTAAAGTAGGATCGACCCATGAAAAAAAATGAAAGAGTAATTCGGTGATGAGAAGTACTGCAAAATTCTAGATAGAAAATACATACTACGAAAGCTTTTCGTAGCCATATAAATTACAAGGGGCACCCTGTTCAAGTACTTAAGATTTTCAATCGAAATGGTGACGTTACGAGGAATCATGTTGATCACTTATGGGAAGTAACTTGGAATACCATAATAAAAGTAAACATTTCATTAAAAGCCTGAACTACCAAACCTAATGGTTGAAGAAAGAATAAAGGATCGAACCGACAAGTTGGAAAATAAATTAGGGATCCTAGGTTAGGATCAACTCCCCAATAAAGTAGATATTATGTAATACGCATGAAACAATAATTAGGGATGATAAGAAAATATCCTAAACTAGCAATGAAACATGAATATGAGTAGAGAAGAAATTTTCTAAAACTTCACACCGTTAATAATTGTTAAAAAAAATGTGTGGTTTACACTTGGAAGTCTGAGAGCTTAGTATAAGTTCAAAAGTGAAAGCCCTGATTTGATGGTATAAGATAATTTGAAATACAACCAAGTGGTTAAGCAATAGGTTTGGAAATGATCAAGTGTCGAAGATATCAATACGTGGCGATAATGCACGAACAATCAAGGATGACGCCTTAACAAAGGATAAAAGCATGAGAAATCTATATGACATAAAGGTTTTCCTAAGCATGGGAAGAAGTGATAAATCATGACCATGAGTTTGATCTACATTGAAAGTAAGATCATTGGGTAAATGATATTGACAATATTTATTAAAAAAAAAAAAAAAAAACTGAGACCATAAACATTGGTGTTGGTGAATTAAACTTGAGAATAATGCCGATAAGAGTAAAGTTTGAATATGAGGTCTCTTTGAATTATTTCCGTGAGAAATCACTAATATTTTTACTTTCAAGAATCACTAAATTTAGAGAAAAAGGGAGAACATCATGAATGGCTCCGTGCTAAGTATAAGCAAGAAAACCATAAGCTAAACAGTATAAAAAAATTTTTGAAGCAAGTATAAACATGAATTTGGGTACCTTGAATCAAACTTTTAATTGCAAGTCATGCAAGGTAAACCTATGTGAATTCCACGTATACCAATCTGTACTTTATTGTTGGAGTATCCAACAAAACGTATATGAAGTGTGATAATAGTAACACACGAGTGTAATAAATTGAAATGTAAGGGTGAGTTATGAACTTGAAAATATTTGCGTCGTAGTGAGTTACGAGACCTTAATAACCATGCCAGAGATATAGGTTGGATAATCTCGAGGAATGACATGGATGCCAAATTTTTTTTTAAAATAAAAAAATAAGAAGTTAAAGAACCATGTTCCTCTGTGAGTGGAAAACTTTAAATAATTTATAAGAGCTAAGAATTAGCTCAGAACAGTGACATTAAGTATTTGTGCACCAAAGGTGAACCTAACTGAGTCAAAATAATTTTAAACGCTCACTCCAAAATCGTGAAAGTCATACGCTACGTGGACACGATGCGAAAAGTCTCTCAGAAAAAGAGTGATTGTGATATGAGACTTTAGTATGAAACAAAGATGATGATATGATATACCGTATATGGACGAGTGTTGAATTTCGCTTAGGGTTGGCAGTGATTTCAAATGTTCCTCAAGATTACAAGTGTGGAAGTTTATTGCGTAAGTTAATGGTCAAATGTGACAGAGGGGTTGCAAAGCGGACCATCAGTAAAGAGTTGACTTGAATTATGAACCTACAAGAATAAATGTCGATAAATGTACAATGGACAATGATGTTAATGCATATCTCCGAAAGGAATGCTAAATCTACTCATTTGTAGCCTCCACAGATAAGTCGCAATGACATGATGAGTCATAGATATATATAAAGGAGATGGTGACTGAAATGGTGTGCTAGTGTTCTTGATATGATGGATGGCTATCCTTGTTTTTTTTCCTACTACCAGGTGGTGGTATGTTTGTATTGCCAGATAGGTAGATATATTTCTTTTCGACACAGATAGGCATCATATCACATCTCAGTATTGTTCTTTGTTGTGTGAATGACTTGAGTGCACATTATGGCTTCGGTGGAGCTTGCAAAGGAATACCCCATAAATGTGTAACGATATGAGGAATTGGCGTGTAGCTAAGTATAAAAGCTTTATTGATGACCTACATGATGTGGGCTTTATGAATTTTAGTTTACAAGATGAAAATAAAAAAAATGAGATATATTAAAGTCAGTGGTAAAACTTTATTTCACGTGGGGAAACGGGCATAGCATGCAAGTGAAGATGGCCTCAGTTAAACAATGGGTCGAAAAGAAAACGTTATGGACAGACACCAAACTACGTTGTACTTTACTTTTACTTTCGAGGACGAAAGTTCTTAAAATTGGAGATATTGTAACGACCCAAGTTCTCCACGACCCAACCTATGGGTATTTTGATAATTTCATGATAAAAATATGTTGGGTGTTTCATGTGGAAATACAATTCTAAACTTGTCAAATTAAATATGAGTTAGGGAGTAAGTAAAGTTTTATTTTAAATAATAAAGCCCAATTGAGATTATGACCCAAAAGGGCATTTTAGACAAGTTGTAAATAATCACAACCCTAATCCCTAACCCTAATGCTACTTAAGCAAATCAAAGAAAACCCTAGCCCTAATTTTGTATAACACCCGCGTGGAGAGGAGGAGAGCAAGAGGAGAGTTTAATCTTAAGAGAGGTACAACCTCACTTCCCTCCTTGATTTCTTTATTAGTTATTGAAGATTTGGAGACCAAATGGTCGATGGCGTCAACAGCGGCAAGAACGCGAGGAAAATAGAAAAGAAAATAAGAAAGGAAAGATTTGATCTATGTTAAAATGAAATTTTGGAAAGGATTTTGAGTCAAAGACTCCATTGAAGGCATGGTGAGACTCTAATACTCTCTAGATTTATTGTCTTAGTGTTGGTATTGGCAATGAGAGTTGATGATTTTCAAAGTTTGTTCAATTTTTCTTAGATCTAGTCTTGAAATGGGTTATACAAATTTTTAAGCTTTCTGATAATGAGTATTATGGATGAATCAATTTTGTTTGTCATGGTTTGACAGTACATGAAATGGTCCTTATGATTTTAGCAAATTGAATGTGGTTGAAGTTTATTGATATGGATTTGGCATTTAAGGTTGAGTCGAGATTTAAAAAGGGACTTTGAATCTTTTCTTTAGGAAATAAACTTATTCGATAAATTTGTGGACTTTGACTGAATATTTTCATTCGGGAATTTAAAGTCTAAATTGAGTCTTGTATGGCGATTTGGATCTTTTTAATTATAACTAATTGAACGTCTTCGATTTTTGTTGGAAAAACTAAGTCTTAGCGGATTTTCCTTGTTTTACATTGCCGCATTCTTATTTTACTCAAATCATCGATTCTAATTTTAAATGTCGATTTTAGAGTCGTGAATGACCTTTAGTGAAGTTAGCTATAAAATAGGGTGAATTTTTAAGGTCTAGACAATTGGTGTTAAACTTGTATGGTTGTAGATACATAAAGTAATTATTCTTTCAAATTGTCTAGATTCGCGAGACGGTTCACATCGAGCCCAAACGCGAGAGGATCGAGATTAGGATTCACGGCGAGTGCAGGTAAGTGGGGAGCTTGCTCAATTATCAAATATGGCATGATTACTAGTTATGTCTAGGATTCACGATTTGAATTAAAGACTTGGGATTTATAGGTTGCGTCATGGTATTGGTTTGAATCTACATATCTATGGAATATGAATGCACTGTTTCCCATCTATTGTTATTCATGGCCCCAGGATGTTTGTGTAGTTCCACCGAGGGCCTTATTAGCAGGTAAGTCTATGTAAATACCCCAGAATGTTCGTGGTACCACCGAGGGTCGTTAACACCCCAGGATGTTTGTGGAGCTCACCACCGAGGGCTTTACTTGACTAATTGAATTCATAAGTGTGTCACGTAGGGACATGAGTTGAAATTCTTTCTCTTGTACTCTTAAGACATAGGGATGTGCATCGGTGATGGCTTGGACGAATCTACTGTTGATTTGATGGGACAAACGAGAGGGCACATAAGGCCTGTGTGCTAGCTAGTAGTTTCCATCACCTCGAGAGTAGGAGAATCTGTCACCGGATTCTTGCCAATATCTAGTATGCATTGAATGAAACGACGACTTATACGTATTACTATATTTTATAGTATAGACTCTCGTGAGACCCCCTCCTTGCATAAAAGCTTGAATCTATGTAATGATTTGTCAATCTTCTTCTTACCATGAATAAAGAATCATGCATATAACCTGCATGTTATTGATGTAGAATTATGCTATGTATTGTTGAATTTTGAAATAAGCTTTCAATGCTAAGCATGATTATTGTTGTTACAACTTGGTGGCTTACGAATATGTCGTATTTGCTATGAAATGATGAATTCTTATTTACTTGTGGCGTACAAACGTTATGTCCATGATAGTACTTGATGGTTCATTATATGTCTATCTTTTATGAAATCCTGCTACCATGCTACTATTCAATGAATCCTTCTTTGTTTTCAATTACATGCTATACTTTACATGCTTATTAGGTATTACTTGCATATTTGATGATTGAGCGGGTTTTCCACAACTAAGCTCCGTTGGTTCTTTTAGCTCACCCCACTTACATCTCAGGTATCCACGACAGCGCTAGGTTAAGGCAAGGGAGAGACGAGCTTGAAGTCTCCTCTTGATGTGAGTCTTTGTTAATATATATTACATATATTTGATTTTGAAACTATTCAACTTGGGGTTAAAATTAAAATAGATCTTTGGGTAACTTGAATCCTAGTTGTCTTTAGTTGATCTATTTCGGAGATTTAATAAACTTGTTTAGTTTAAATGATCATGAACCCATGTATAGCTTTATTACTGTTCTATGAACTTAAATCTATTGGCTTAAGGATATCTCTTTATATTTATTCCGCATTATTATCCTTTGTTTAGCCAATGTGTATTCCGCGGGTTTGTTTGTTAGGCATACCCGACTGTTATTTGGGCCTGGTTTAGGTATCGGGTTCAAGTACCGGTCTGGGCCAGACGACTCGACCCTAGGTCAGGGAAGGGTCGTCAAATCTAGAAACACCCTCCTAACAACCATCTAATCGTCCTCGGCACACATGTCACTAACCAAACTTGAAAATAAGCATTGGGGACCAAAATTTGGCAGTTTTAATGAGGGGTTTTAGGTAGAGAGTTCGACATATATTGTTTTCTTCTCTTATTGGTGGCTTCTAGTGTTTTCTCCTCCTTTTCTCTCCACAGACCATTGTTTACACTTTGTTTTTAGATTTTAATGAAGTTTATGACGACAATGGCCAGCTAAACTCATCAATCTGAACCAGAGGTGGATTAAATCACCCTTTTTGGCCTTAAAACATATATGAGATCTATTTTATTATTTATTTAATTTATTTTTTATAGTATTTTATTTTCTTTAGTATTGTTTGAACAATTAAGGTTAAACACTAGTTTAAACCTTAATTTACATGTCAATGAGTCGTAGGCACCCTTCTTTGTGCAATAAGACCATATTAGTGGCACCCGACCATACTAATTGATTAGACCATTTTGGAACCGATTGAATACCATAGGAATCTAGGCTAAATCGAACACACGAGTGATCCGGTTGTTAGGTGCAGTGCCTTCACAAAGTCCATTGCGGTCAGCGCATTAAACCCGAACACTAGAATAGGGTTATGTGTTTGACTAGGGAAGTGGTCATTGTCGTACCTTAACCATCGTTATAGAGAAGTGCGAGGACCCGCGTACGTTACTGGGTCTATAGCTACATTAATTTTTCATGATTTGCATGCTTTGATTAGATTGAGGACCGTATGTAAAATTACACCAAATTGAGGAGATTTGTAATACCGTTAGTTTGGATTGTTCCCCCTCTTGATTGATTTATTTACTTGATATTTTCATTATTGTTTTTAGTGAAATTAGAGATTATTCTTGTGAACACTCCGAGTTAGTTTTAGTTTCGTACCCTAGGTTGGAAACTTGGTCTTCATGGTTTGACCCCATGCTTGTGACTACTGCAGTTCTTGTGGTCATTGGTAATTTCATTGCCGCTACGCATTCGACACGCGTCAACTGATCATCTAAAATCATAGGAGCGTTTAAGTTTTAAGATGACGGATTAACATTTATCTGACAATTTTGCCCATACTTTGGTTGAATTTGAAAACACGTCAAGCTCTTTTTTTTTAAGAGAAATCAAAATTTCATTAATCATTCATAGTTCAATATATGACTAGACATAGAATTATGTACATTGATTTTCTAGTCCTATTTGTGCAAATAAACTGCCATTAATTTGGCTTTTTTTTTTCAAAAATGAAATAGTTTGACAATCAGTGACTGTTCTCTATAACGTTGAAACTTATGATGAAACACAAAATTACTAGAACCACAAAATGAATAACAAAATTTCTCAACAAGGAGAAAACTTAAAACTTCCCAACAAGGAGAAGACTTAAAAACTTCCTACAAGGAGAAGACAATCAAGGACTTCCAACTAGGGAAGAAAATTAACTATAAAGCAAAAACTAAAGATAAATCAATCCAACACGCCGCACAAATTCACGCATCACCGTTGATGAAGATACACCACAACAGGGATGGACCAATATATACAAATCTGATTAAATTTGTTGTTTATTGAATGAACAAAGAGCAAAAGGGATTTGATTAGTATCACTACCGATCATTAAAAAAATCGGTGGTGGTTCAAAAACAAAAATCCCAAAAGTGAATAATAAAAACTTTACATATTGTATTTCTTAAAAGAAATTTACAAATCAATCTCTTATACTTATCCAACTCGTTTAAATACGAGGCCGACCGTTCTTAATAACAAAAAAAAAATCATAAAATATGTGATATACTTTCCACTGTCACCTAATCACACGTAGCATCTATCGCTATGCATCACTTTTCACCTTGATAAATTGTTACATAAAGGATAGATAGAAAAAAAAATTGATAGATAAATATTATTGAATGAACAAATGAATATTTTGATATAGACACATATAAATTACATGCAATAATGTTTATATGTAATTTATTTAAGAAGGTTTCTTATAATACATAATATATATATTTATATATTCATAACTAATAAACTATATGTTTATATACCACTACAAAAAAATCGCAAATCAGAAACGGAATTTTCCGTTTCTGATTTCCGAAAATTCCGTCTCTGAATGAAATCGAAACGGGCAGACGGACACGTTCGTCTCAAAAAGCGTCGTCGTGATACGATCGAAACGGAATATGGATTCCGTTTCGATTAGAGACGAAATCGAGACGGAAATTATCCGTTTCCGATTAGAGACGGATTTAGAGACGAAATTAGAAACGAACGAGACGAACGAACGAAATGGATTTTATTTCGAAATGGTACATTTGTACTTGCATTTCGTCTCGATTCCGTTCTTGATTAGCAACGGAATCGAGAGACGGAATTAATAAATTTATGAATTCCATCTCGATTCCGTTTCTAATCGAACGAACGGAATCGAGAGACGGAATCGAGAGACGGAATACAAAGTGTCGTCTCGATTCCGTCTCTAATTAAAACGGAATCGAGAGACGGATTATTCGTTTCGATTCCGTTTCGATTCCGTTTACGATTCCATTTTAATTAGAGACGGAATCGAGACGGAATTAATTAATATTTCCGTCTCGATCCGTTTGTGATTGATAGAAATATTTACGGAAAATTAGAGACGGAATAGCAACGGAAAATTTGAATTCGTTGCTAAGCGTCTCTAATTTTCTTTTTATTTAAATATGGCACGTATACATAAGCTAATCGATTCTCCAACCTAAAAAATCAAAATACAACCCGATATGACATACTCCATCGCTTTGCACCCCTCCAACAACTCCTTGAGGGTGCTAACATCCCCAAAGAAGCCAAATTGCGCATCCATACATCAAAAATAATAGCTAAAAATACTCAAAATTAATTTTTATTTCCATTTTCAATTAAAAATATACAAATCTACATTCCACTCGCAATATTATTATTCCATTAAGAGTTCAAAATAACAAAATCATCTACTATCATTTTATCAACTATATGCTCGTCTCAAGTTGAATATTCTATCAACTATTTGCTCGTCTCAAGTTGATGCGAATTGCTACAAATTAATTTGCTACAATGAACAGCGACATCAGTATATCACATCCACGGGACGTACAACAACGACCCACTAACTTCGATTTGTACAACCTATTGATAAATGCAGAGATCTTTATTGGCATTAAGCGTATCGGATGATGACGTTCAGGGATAATGGACAGCATACCTTCATAGAAACGCCTAGTCGAACTGCAACTCTTTCCAAGAGATTAATTTTTCTAGTTGGATTTTCCGCCCATTCAATGACTTCACCACTTGAAAGATCTTTCATCGATCAGCTATTCGAGATGGAGTTCGGAGGCGAAATGAAATGATGATATTGACATTGGACAAATGCTGAAAATTGAAGCATTGCGTGGTGGAGATGGTAAGAGTGTCTTTGCGGTTATGGTTCGGTTGCATTGCGGCCATTCAAACACAACTTCGGAGTTGGTATGGTGAAGTCCTTCAAGCTGCTTTGTCGGGAAAATGTGAAGGCTGCATCGCGAAGATTAAGGAGCCCTCACTTTGACGAAGGAATAGAGGTTATCCACAAGAAGTCGCCAATGCGATAGGATGTTACAATTCAGCATTATCTTGTTGTTGGGAGAGCTCCTTGTCGGCGAAATGAAGAAGTCGTCGAGTCTTAGAATCATATCACAATGGAAGGGTAGCAATGTGCGTCTATCTAAGTAAGCGGGCTCACGATCATCCATGAGAGAGCATGCGGCTCTGCGACGAGAGATGGGGCTGCATCCATGGAAGGCCGTTCTTCTTTCACCTTTGCTCCTTGGATCTTTCCTTACGAGATGGGACTGCTTTTGACACCACAAATCCGGTCGATAGAGGAATCGCAGAGCCTTTGCTATGTAAAAGATGGGCGAGTTTCAATAGTGAACGTATAACAAAGCATGTTGAGAGTTCTTACGAGATACTTCGATGTGTCAACTCGGCAACAAGCTGTTGGAATCGACTGTTGAGACCACTTTGAGGAAACATCACTTGCCCATCAATAGCAAAACAAAACCAAGTTCATATCTCAACCAAAATCTTCATTTTCTAGATTGTTTGACATTTTTTGATAGAATTCCACAAAAGGGGTTCAATTATCGAAAGTGTGGAATATGAGATTGAAATCTTACATGCTAACGATGATGAATGATTTATCAGCGATAGGCTCGCATTGCGAGGCCTTCCCATTGAAGAGGAAGACATGGGTCTCCACTACAACTCGCCGGTGCTCCATTTTACGGGTTTCGAGACGCCAATTCATTCCTCAATTCCACCGCTTTGTCCATTTGAAACAACACAACAGATTCAAATCGGGATATTCGAGAGAATAAAATTGAAACTTTTTGGATTTTTTAGTGAAAGGGATTGAAAAGATTGATTTTTTATGCTCGAATCGAGAGGAGAATCGTTGAGAATGTGAGAATTTTGAGAGAATATGTTGTTGTTGTTGTAGTACCTTTCATTCTCATAATACGTTTTCGAATTTCTTGTGCACAAGCGTCGCAATGCATGTAAACTACGAGAATCACGGTGATCACTTTGGTGGTGAAGAACAAAAACAACAAACAAACAAACAAACAAAGATTTTGAATTGATTTGAGATTAAATGAAGGAAATTGAAGATATGAATCTTGTAAATCTTGTAAATCAATCAATCAATCATCACCTCTTCTTTCTTCTCTTCGAGTTTGGGCTTCTCTTCCTCTGCTTTCTTCTCTTCTTCGGGACTTGGAGGCTTTGGGATCGGAGAGAGAAGCTCCACTTGTCTATGGCTCTTCTTCGAACTCTCTCCAACACCTTCAATGGATCCGCTTGTTTTCCCTTCACAATCACCTTGTGTGCTTTGCAATCGATCTCCACATCTTCCACTCCTAAAAAACAAGGTGGAATCATTGATTTCCAATGCAAAAACTCAAAAACGAGAGAAAATTAGGACTCAAATGACAACAAATCTGAAACCTTGGAAGCCACTTCAAGCATCTCTTAACCTTCCTAGCGCGACCTCGCAATGCATGTACACTTTCAAC
Source organism: Stephania japonica (assembly GCA_039657345.1). NCBI lineage: Eukaryota > Viridiplantae > Streptophyta > Magnoliopsida > Ranunculales > Menispermaceae > Stephania > Stephania japonica. The sequence continues at coordinate 40,448,759 of CM077560.1, read as the reverse complement.
ACAATCTCCTCTGGAATCACTCAAATTCTCAAGAGAACTCAAGAAATCAAAAAATCAAACACTAATTAGGCCTCCAACCTCTCCCATTTTGTCTGGTTTGAGAAAATGCAAAAATGTGTAGCCTGTTGTTGTTGTTGGAGTGTGTGAGATGAGAAAGATAAGAGAGAGAGGGAGAGCTATAAAGACGAGTTTCGGTTTGTGATGAAAATTACCCAATGTCATTGTTGTCAATGCGGTGGGGATTCTTGTTCTTGTCAAAATCGGTGGAGAGGTCATCCGGAATGGTTGAATTTGCCTCTGCAAATTCCTTGGCGGGGACATCTTGTATGACTCATTCTGCGAGCCCGTCTTTAACTTCGATGTTTCGTGATGTCACCTATCATAAACAATCTGTATGACATACATTTGAAACCCATTGATTCGAAGAACTCGAGCACATTTTCACGTGGACCTTGATAAACAACTTTGTCCATCAGAGAGAGAATAATGTCGTCGAAACAAATCATAAGTTTAAAATTTGTGCATTGCGGGAGAGATCAAAGCGGTTCCTTGAAGAATGTGAATGGATTATCGATTGAATCATTTGATATTTCGTCCATAAACGGTGCTCTTGATGGTCCAATCATCATTTCGCTTTGCATTCATTTTTTATTAGAAGGGTAGAATAATTTTCCTTGCAAGATCTATATCTCGAATTAAGGGTAGATTTCATCCCCCTTTGAAAATGCCTCTCAACATTTCATCCCCCACCATGGTTTCAGCTCATACATACTTTCAGTACCAAAATCTATGCATAAGAACAAAAGAAGTAAGTATTTCATTTGTTATTTCGAAAGTTCACAATTATATAATTACTAGCGATGTAACATGTACCTTTATTATATAGTCTGTCATTACAACTTGGCTTCTTGACCTTCCAATCTTTGCTCCACGATCAATGTATGCATCCCTCTTATCTATCATAAAATTACCCAATGTCAAGCAAAAAGAAGCGAAAAGATAGAAGCGTCGGAGGAGGATGAGAATCTTGGAGAACGAATTAAATTAAGACACAAAATCAAACAAACTGTTTCATTTATATACAATTGCAAGTTACACATTGAGAGTCTCATGTTCGAATATCGACGGACTCCTCAACTAGTAACCATGGTATGACAAAATGAAGATCCGAACAAAAATCTTGTAATAGTCAAATGTAAAACGATAACGACATGAAAGATAGTTGCGGTTCAAGCGAGAATGAAGGTTGTCATCTGTTAAGCACATGATGTAGCTCCATCCAACAAAAGGAAGAACTAAGAAGGAATTTATATTAATCATAACATGATAACATAGACGAGTAGGAAAACACACACACATATAAAACAAAACAAAAAGGAAAGCATACATTCATATGTTCATGGAATTCAATTTATAAAAGTTCAATAGTCTTGAAAACGATAGGAATGACTTACAAGGAAGAGGAGTAGCAAGCGAGATAAAGGGCCATGGAGGAACGATTTATTTTACTTATCAATACCACAATATCCTGAAACCAAATTCAAAATAACAAAGATGCCAACTCAAACTTGAGAGGTAGAATTTAAAGAGAAAAACTTGGTTTAGAATGTACACAAATCCATCAACAACAAAAAAATGCGAGGCATACCTAAAGTAGTAATCAATCTGTTTACGCACTTTCTTGCTCAAATTAGGTGAAGGGTCGGTCAAGTTCGAGCGCCATTGGGGGCCTAGCTTGAGGAGCAATTCGGGTTCAATTTTTGCGAGAGACGAGAGAGAGAGAGAGAGAGAGAGAGACAGAGAGATACCTAAAAATGAAGCGAAGACGAAGACGAAGACGAAGACGAAGACGATTTCGATCCTTCGGCGGAGTGAGTGAACCACTAGACGAAGATGACGAAGAGGTCGAAGAGGTTGAAGAGAAGAGGTGAAGAGCCTCTTTGAATGAGTTTTAGAGTAAATTGAACATTTAAGCAATGATGAGAACATAAAATGCTACTGCATAATCGGTGAGATGAGCAAAATTGGCGACCACAACATCTCCACCAATGAACACCACTTCCCTTAGATCAATTAATAAAATTCTTCTTTGGACCATAGTTGCTATATTTGCTTGTAAGCTATCATACGAGTCCATCTTACGAGAAATCCATAGGAGTTTCTATCATATGAGCAAAATTCTTTGATTGCTCTACGAGTTGATTTCCTTGCCCTTTCAGCGGTTTACCAATCTGGATAACCATAAAGTTTGAAGCATGTTTCTTTGGTATTGCGCTTCATCTTGCGATGATCATAATACGAATCATCTTTGTTCTGTTTTTAAAACCTCCTCCCTATAAGATTATTAACGAGAGCAGATGATTTGGATACAAAGGGCTTAGAAATAACTTGCTTAACCATCATTGTTGTCTCAACTTTGGGTGCAAAAGCAATGTTCACCTCTTTTTGTATCTCTACTCGAACAATAATAGCATAGGTTTTTTAAGACTTGGAAGAGGATCCATGACTAACACTTCATTTCTTACATGATCATATACCTCATTCAATCCCATAAGAAAGCATCAACTTATTAATAGTATGTGATTCACTCATTTATATATCCACGGAAAGTTGTCATGTATTACAAAAGCTCCAAAATTTGGAAGTATACACAAAAACCAACCAATCCTATCGTTCAACAAGCAAAAAAAAAAAAAACACTCACAAAAGCAAAATAGAATAGCCAAGAGAAGATTCACCTCGATAAGCACCTAAGCCACTGGCCCCAAAGCCTCCATAACCCCCACCAAGCTCACTTGCCTCCACTATACCCACCACGCCTACCTCAGAGACACAGAGTCCTATAAGGACCAAAATCACCACCACCAAAAAAAGAATGAGTTTAACATGCAAATGAAACAAATCGTCTACAACATGCTCATCGTCAAAAGCAATGAACCCATTCCCTCGAGAACGAAAGGAAAAACTAAAATCCGCTATCAAAACGGGGAGAAAAAAAAATAAAGGAACTTCATCATCGGTACCCTCCACTACATCGAGGCTTCAACAAACCACCATCGTCCGCGGAGTACATTCATTGTCCATTTAATCTAAGCATTTGAAACAAACAACAAGTCAAGTACCTATGTATCACCAACCTGCTCATCTCTCGAGAGCCACGCTTACGTCTCACGCCCACATTGTCCCCTTGTTGGGGTGGATCGGCGGATCTATTTGCGGCGGCATTCTTGGTCATGAGGTGGCGGTGTTGGTGGCGGTGGTGGTGGTTGTTCTTGAGCTAGGCCTATTTCGTCCATGTCCATCCCAAGATCTTGATGCATGAAGTTCATAACCTTTCGTAGTTGCTCCGCAACGACATCGAACTCTGCCCGCGGCACCACATCCGGCGTCTGCGACGTGCTAGCACCAGGGAGTTCCGTATCTCCTCTTCTTTCTCCCTACGGACCCGAGTCCGTGAGACGTCCTTTGGAACACTCACCCGCCACATTGAGGTACACCGCCTCATCATCCACCGATTGCTCCGGTGTAGCACAGGTCGGCTCCGACGTGCGCTCTGGAGCCTATCCCGCATATATGCACAACAAACAAAGTACATGATATGGGGTAAGTGAAAGACTTAATAATAATTTACATTTTTATTGTACACTTACATAGAACCGCTCGATCTAGTATCGATGAATGTCGTCTGTCGTGATTAACGGTGTGGAGATGCAAGTACAAATCATTCACCGACGGTGGCGTCTCGGATGAATCGGCTGCGTGCGGGACCAAGCATAGTGAACAAGAGTATAAATGTACGAAATATCCTAGATGTTAAAAAAAACTAACCAATCTTTCTTGGGTAGTCGCAAATGACACGGAACCACCACCGTGCTTCGAGGTCCGGTCCCGGGGCCTTCGACCTCGGTGTTCCTATTCTGCGTCGCTTGCCTGACCTAGCACAGGAAGTCCTCGCTCTCCCGATCTTGCAAGTATCTCCTCCATGCCTCATCGTAACATAAATTGGGTTTTTTTGATTCTTCTTCAACTTGTGCATCAACGCGGTGTACCTTGTGCTGCAAGCTTTGTCGTACGCCGCTCGCACGAGATCCTCGGGAAGCGCATCATCCCATCTAAAAAATATCTACAAATTGGCGATTGCTATTGTTAGCACTTATTTGAGAAAATAGTATAAATCATAAGGCACATGGTAGTCTTGTTTACCTTCCATTGTCGCCGATATTGGTCTTTATGATGAGGCGGTGCAGACTTCCAACAATACCACTTCAGGGAATCATCCATCGTTTAAAAACTTTTGTCATCCTCCTTGCACAAAAGTGCGAAGGATGCAACTCCTGTGTTTCATGAACATGCATATCACCTTAACTACTTCTTCATATTTGACATCCATATTGGAATTGACATATAAAAGTCAAACGCAAACTTACGTATCATTGGCAATCGGCGTGATAGGGATCCCTGCACGCGAGGGCCTCCATCCCTGGCCTCGAGGTGGGCCGGAGGGGCTGTCACCTCCAACTCTGCTCTTACGTCTTCCTCTCGGGATCTTTGCCGGTGATCTTGTGGTGGGGTGCGGGCCTCGTGGGTAAAGGAGTCATTGACGTCGGAGAAGGTGTGGGGAAGTGTGTAGTAGGCATAGTCCTTGATGACGACGAAGATGGTACGAGACGACCCCGACGGTATGGAAGGGGAAGGTGACGCTGCGGGCGTATCGTGCTCGAGAGGCCGAGAAGTCGGAATCGATAATGGAGGTATCGAACCACGACCTCGGCCGCCACGACCTCTATGGACCCCTCTGTGGCACGACCACGAGGGCCGATTGGTATTTCGCCGCCGGATGTCGGTGCCGCACCTATTCCGCCAGACGATGGCGTCTAATGGCAAACCTCGACATCCCCTACGACCACGTCGGCCATGATACCTAACAATCCTGCCACGAGTAAAACATCGAAAAAGAAGGGCATACAAAAAGTAGAAATTCGATCTATATTATTGGACTTAATAAGAACAAAATCCATGCAAATAAAAGTAACTACATTATTGGTCGTTGACGTATCATATACAAACTTTATTCGCTATCATCCGTTTCAAATTCACTCTCATGAGTAGAAGGTGATGATTCTTCTTCGATTCATCTTCACTATAAACTTCATCGCTTGGACCCGCTTCAACAATGAATCGAGTCCCGATCGGAACATCCAGTTGTTGATATCGGCGTCGCATCATCGACTACGCACGTGGTGGGCATCCCATCTTGGAAAGCAATCTCTGCCGAGCCCTGGTCATTATCGTCTTTGCTAGTTTCCTCGTCGGCGAATTTTGGTGACGACAACAAACACTGCTAGCCATTCTTGTCGATCGTTCGCATAGAAGGGTGCGAAAGGTAGTAGACTTGAGTGGCTTGCATTGCCGATACAAATGGCTCGTAGTTGTTATATCGTCGACTTCGATGAACCTCGCGCAATTGAAGTGTTGGGTGAGTCCTAACACCATGATTCGGTGTAGGGTCATACCATTCGCACTTAAACAAGACCACGCGTTTGAGGCCGGTATACTCAATCTCCACAACCTCTTGCGGTACTCCATAATAGTTATGGAAACATCGAGCGTAGTTTGAACCCTTCACCAAAACACCATTTGCTCTGCGTCGATCTATCAACGTCATATGTTGCGGAGTGGAACTTATACCCATTAACAAGGTAACCAGGGTAGACGGTACATGATCGACTAGGACCAACAGAAAAAGATCAACGAGCGTCTCGTCAACTATAGAATTAGAGCCTATTCGTCAAAATTAGAGATGCAATATGACACATTAGTTATGGGAGAAACATTTGAATCTATAACGTACAAAAGTAATGCCCTTACATATGTTTGAAACCAAATGGGGAAGTTGTGCTCTAGACTACTATCAACTTGCGACTCCCCATTGCTTGAGTGATTTCATCGACGAATATCCTAGAAGAAATGAACGTGTAAGTCGGATGTATTTATAATGTATGAACAATGAATGTCTTGCATTAATGAAAGAAAGTGATGGACATGCGAACGTAAGGAGCGATCTCGGACAATTGAGCGGTATGTACGAATGAGCGGCATTATACTCTGCTCTGTTAAGTACCGCTCCTTCGACTTGCCCATGGGTCGACCGGGATAAGTGAAAATCGAGAAATTGCCAACGAAGTTCGGTGTGGGCCCGAGACCGCCATCGTCGTTACGTGGCACTTTGTCATGCAACGTAAAGACGTGATCTTCGAAGTAGTAAGAACAAAAGGACGTGACCTCTTCTACCAAATAAGCATTACACATGGAGCCCTCGACCTTCGCTTTGTTTCGCACATTGTTCTTCAAATGTTTAAGGTACCTATATGAATGTTATAGGAAATGTTGATATAAAACCTATTGAATGGGAAAATAATATCAAGGGCTCAAGATAGTACCTCTCAAATGGATACATCCATCGAAATTGAACGGGACCGACGGACGGGCCTCGTAGGCCAAGTGGATTGGTAGGTGTTCCATAGAGTCAAATAAGCTTGGAGGAAAATTTTTTCCAACTTGCAAATGATTTTTGGTATTTCGAGACTCTAAGACCTCCATATCTTGAATCTTGACACATTTCGCGATAAGGGACCGGAAAAATAGGCTTAATTCGCTAATTGCAACCCAAACCGGGTTTGGGAGAAGTTCTCTGAATGCAATTGGTATCAACCGTTGCATGAATATATGACAATCATGGCTCTTCATGCCGAACATTCGCGATTTCTTTGGATCTACACATCGACCAAGATTCGATGCGTAACCATCGAGAAAACGCAACTTTTTAACCCACTCGCACAATTTTTGTCTACTTGATGTATCAAGAGCATAGCACCCCAAGGACGTAAGTATTTGTCGCCGAATCAATGTGTAGAGAAGGTCGGTGACAATATTCACGAATATCTTGCCTCGATTTTGCATTGTCCTTACTCTTGCCGATACGCACATATAGTGTTGAAAATGTTGTCAAAAACATTTTTTTCGATGTGCATGACATCTAAGTTGTGGCGGATCAAGTTTGTCTTCCAATACGGCAAGTCCCGAGAATATGCTTTTCTTCCTCCATCCCGAATTCTTAGCTATCCGCCCATTCACGAGATTCGGCGCCGATTTCTGTCACCTTCATCAAACCAAACGATTCAATTTACGCCAAAATTTCTTCACCAGACCATGAGCGAAGCGGATCATCGATTATGACCATTTTGCCTCTAATGAAATTTTTTTGTCTTTCCTTAATGGTGATGACTTCTCCAAGCTTGCGCGATGACATCAAACCACGATGTCTTACCTCCATTTCGCAATTGAAATGCATTTGTATCCTCCATACAATATGGACAAGCGTACTTACCGTGTGTGCTCCAACCGGACAACATGCTATATGCGGGGAAATCACTAACGAGTCCATAAAAGGGCAACTCGCATGACAAAATTTGTCTTGGTGGAAACGTCGTATGTAACCACCCCATTGTTCCATAAATCTTGCAACTCTTTCTAAGCGAAGTGAAGGAACACGTCGATTTTACGCTTTGGGCTGGTCGGTCCAGGGAACGATAACCGTTAAGAACATAAACTCGAGATTTCATGCACATCGACGGTGGAAGGTTGTAAGGAGTCAATATCACGGGCCACGAAGAGTACGATTTCCGGAAATCCCAAATACTTGAAAACCATCGGTGCACAATCCTAAACGAACATTCGAACCTCGGCGGCAAAGTCTTTATTGACGTCATTAAAATGTCTCCAAGCAATCGAATCGAAACAGTGTTGCATAACATCTTCGGGCGATGAATGATCTCCATGCCATCGCATATGTTTTGCGGTTGACTCGACGCATACAATCGTTGCAACCGAGGGCCCAAAGGGAAGTAGTACATTCTTTTGCAAGGGCGGTTTTTTGTGTTCCGACCACGACCTCGTCGATGTGCAACGTATCGTGATTTCCCACAAAATTTACATGACGTCAACTCGAGTCCACTCCCCGATAAATCATACATTGGTCCTCACAACAATCTATTTTCTCAACGGGTAGACCTAGACCTCGCATTAGTCTTTTAGTGGCATAAAAATTCTCAACCATTGAGTTGTCATTTGGCAAACAATCCTTCATGAGTTTAATGATTTCATTATACCCTCGTTCGAGATATATGATGTTCGGACTTGATCGCAAGTAATCTTGCCATTGCTGACAACGTTGTCATGGTTTCGCAACCAGGCCACAATTGTTCCCTACTTGCATCAATCATGTCATATAGTTGGCGTGCTTGGGGGTTTGGTGATTCTTCCATGACATTCCAATTGAAACTTGGACTGCCACGTTGTGTAGCATCTCGCGGTAAGGTGTCGGATCGTAGCCTCGAACATCGGCATCATCAATATGGCAATCCATTGCGTGAAAATTTTGCGGCCCTTCATCTCCGTTCTCACCATGTTCGTACCAAGCTGTGATATCCCCGGACAAATCCATACCTACATAGGTGGTGCTCAACCGTTTCGACGTCCGGTGCGGAACAAGTCGACATTTCTTAAAATTGCACGGACATCTAATCTTCCGTTCACTTTGGTATGTAGGACAATGTTGTTTTGCAAATGATATGAATTCTTTAACCTTCGCCGCGAATTCAATTCGAACATAACCGTTGTCGAGCGGTTGTACATCCGATCTCTGTTTATAGACGACATTCCTAGTCGAACGTAACCCTTGTCGAGCCGGTTGTCTATTCAAGTAATGAAATAATAATGAGTAAGATGATAAGAAGCCTCCAAAATGGAGAATATTGTAAATCGGAAATGCGATCTACACCATCTAAAGAGAAGAAATTGATAGCTTAGTGAAAGAACGAGGTTCGCACATTAAACTCATGGGTAGAGAATAAATTGACAAAGTTAGGAAGTCATTAATGAGTCATCACAATGTAAAGAGAAGGAATTGATTGAGTTATGTTGTTTATGTAAGAAGCTTGGGCATTATCAAAAGGATTGTTGTAAATGACTCATAATAAACATGTATAACATGTATTATAAGGGTTGGTTAGGTCTGGACGAGTTTAAGGGTCGCTAACACAAAGGGATAAAATAATTTTTTTGAGTTCCCTGCGGTTAGCGCGCTAATTACAGAATTAGCGCGCTAATTAGCCACTGCCATATATTTTTGACTGTTGGAAATCAAGCTTTACATTTGAATTTTTGATTTCCTGGATTCCTAACACGGCTATAAACGGTCATATTGGAATTCCTATCATGATAAAACCACCACAAACTTGGTTGTAACATAAGGGAGAAGAAACACATTTCAAAATTCAAGATCTACAAAGAGAAGAAATTTGAATTTTTAGAAGGAGCAATAGGAGATCTTTTTGGCTGTTCTTAAGTCCTCAAATCCAGCACCTTTGAGGCTTACAAAGGAAATGCGATCTACACCATCTAAAGAGAAGAAATTGATAGCTAAGTGAAAGAACGAGGTTCGCACATTAAACTCATGGGTAGAGAATAAATTGACAAAGTTAGGAAGTCATTAATGAGTCATCACAATGTAAAGAGAAGGAATTGATTGAGTTATGTTGTTTATGTAAGAAGCTTGGGCATTATCAAAAGGATTGTTGTAAATGACTCATAATAAACATGTATAACATGTATTATAAGGGTTGGTTAGGTCTGGACGAGTTTAAGGGTCGCTAACACAAAGGGATAAAATAATTTTTTTGAGTTCCCTGCGGTTAGCGCGCTAATTACGAAATTAGCGCGCTAATTAGCCTTGCCCATATATTTTTGATTTGTTGGAAATCAAGCTTTACATTTGAATTTTTGATTACCTGGATTCCTAACACGGCTATAAACGGTCATATTGGAATTCCTATCATGATAACCAACAACACCTAACTAATCAATCATCCATAGCAAGTGCATGAATATGAAATTACTAACTATAACATCAAACGACAAAGTAATTACCTCGGTACATGATTCTAATGTATTATAATGACTCTCTCATGACATGCTTTACCGATAAAATAAACATGGAATAACAACCAAATACGGATGACATGCTTTACTAGATAAAATAAACATGGAATAACAACCAAATACGGAATCAATATAAATCTTGAATTGCTCAATTAAAAGGTTGAAATGAAATAGTACATATTAATAAACCTAAAAATAGAACAAGCATAACCTCAATAACTATGCATGTAAGAGAAGAAGCGAGAACAAAAACTTCTAAACCAAACAAAAGACACAACATTAACTTAATAGATCAAGTGAAGAACACCAACTAATGCACAATCAACCAAGGAACAAATCAAATCACTCAAAAAACAGTTAAAATAAAACCTCATAAAGTAATAACAATTATAAGAACTGAACTCTTAAAATATGTCACACGATAAAGAGTTTGTTCCTTCACGATTCATAAACAATAAGGTAGTACTATAACACGGCCAATTGCCAAGACGAATATACAAAAATAAAATGGATTCCATGACCATAATAGCTAAGACCTTTCAAGAAAATAAATTTTTCATTTAAATCCATTTATTAGACTAGTATAGGTGAGCCGCATAAGAAAACCTAGTATACACAATAGTCGACCACATTATGTTCATTTCCTATATTTGAACATCAAGGCATATATATATTTTGCCTTCCCTAGCGAGATATAGCTTCAGTTCAAGTGAAAATCTATAACATATTTCATTCATGAGCATAATATTTGCAATGCTAACAAGTATTACGACTTTAATATTCCTGGATGCGCATATAATGTACGTAGGAACACCGGACACCCCAAATATTTATTGATAGATGGAAATTTATGAAGTCTCCATGCTTAATTTAAATTGGAAAATCTCTCTAGATAAAATAGCTTCTTGCCTTCAACTCAGATGTTTACTAGAAGATCGAACTATCAAATGAACCATAGCGGAAACTTAAATAATTCTCATGTCACCCGACGAATATTCCATTAATTTTTTAAATTAGATAAACAAGGGGACTAGAACGCCAACTTTGACAGACGCAAATTTTTAGCGAAAACGGCCAAACGATTCGATACTTCCTCAAAAACCGTCACAAGGTGAATGATCTCTATGAAAGTTTGAAGAGCTCTTGATCATGAGTGTTGCACTGCATTATAAAGAACAATAAAAAACAAATAAGAAATGAAGATTGTAGTAAGACTCCAAAACTACAAATTCCTTGCTAACCGGATCCGAATCGAGAGACCGAGAGAGAGCGAGAGATATCGGCGATGAAGGAGGCCGCGCGACGAGACGGAGAGACCGAGAGAGACGGCGAGACCCGGGTAGCACGACCGAGACGGAGAAACGGAGACCACCGCGACCGGACGGCGAGAGCGAGCACCGAGAGAGACCGGCTCGCACGACCGGACGGAGAGACGAGACGATCGAACGGGATGGACGTGTGGGGACGAGACGATCGGCCGGCGCGACGAGACGGAGAGACCGAGAGACGGCGAGACCGGGTAACGACGACCGAGACGGAGAAACGGAGACCACCGCGACCGGACGGCCGAAGCGAGCACCGAGAGAGACCGGCTCGCACGACCGGACGGAGAGACGAGACGATCGAACGGGATGGACGTGTGGGGACGAGACGATCGGCCGGCGCGACGAGACGGAGAGGCAATTTAGGTTTTGGGGTTTTTTCGTGGGAATGATTTGGGGATTTCGTGTTTTGTTGCGGGGGTGGGGGTGGGGTGGGGGGAAGGAGAAGAGGCTGCCCGGGGATCGGAGAAAATACAAATCTCGAGGAATGATGAACGGCCATAAGAAATGAAGAATTTGGCGGGAATGGTGGCGCCAAATTTCGAGAGACGGAATTTAATTCCGTCTCTAATTCCGTCTCTAATTCCGTCTCGATCCATCTCAAATCCGTCTCGAAAATTTCCCTGTCGTTCGTCGCTAAGCTTGTTACAATTAGAAACGGAATAAGTTCCGTTTCTAATTCCGTTTCTGATTTAGAAACGGAAATAAATTCCGTTTCTAATTCCGTTGCTGATTTGCTGTTTTTTTGTAGTGTACATTTCATATTAATATGACATGACCTTTTAAGTTATTTTACATCCACCAGCTACTAAATCAGCTAAGCATTCCAAACGATTTTAATTGATCAGCTAGATTATTAGCTATTAGCTGTCGGTTACTAGATTATTAGTTTTTAGCTAAGTTATTACCTTTCAACTAGATTATCAGTTGTCACCTACATTATCAACTAGCTTTGTCAAACAGAGTCGTTATATTAATTCTTTACAATCAAAATTATTAGCTAGTAGCAACTAACTTTTTAGCTATTTACAATATCTGACACCTTGGAGGAGTCGCCGCTTTCCTTTCAATCTTCCCAAAAATTTAAATTTTTTCTTCATTCTCCTTTTTGATTTTTGATCTTGAACTATCGTGTCGATCATCCTTTTTAATTGGTAATGGTTTTAATTACACCTTTTTACATTTTATTCATTCAAGAAGCTGCGGATCTAGTCTGTTTTGTGAAGATTGGTCATATCTTTTATGCGGATACATCTTCATCGATGATTATTTGTAAATTTGTACATTGATTGAATTGGTCTTTTCTTTTAGTTTTCTTAATTTATAGTTAGTTTCACTTCCTTAGTGGGAAGGTTTTGATTTGTCTTCCTATATTGGAAGTCTTAACAAGTTTTATAAGTTTTAAACTTAAATCTTGTTTTTATTTATAACCATAGACTCCCACATTTTTCAGTCCTCCTTATTTTCGTACATCAGGATGTGAAAGAAACAAGGTGAACATAATGTAGTTGCAAGAATTGAATTCATAACTTTTGCCTCAATCAAAGTTATATAAGTGCTTCTTTCTTTGCCTCTTAATTAGGGACATCAATCAACATCTCATATGGTTTATTAAAACTAATTAAAGAGGACCTTAATTAGTTTTAATAAACCACATGAAATGTTGATTGATGCGTTTAGTACATCCACAAAAGATTAGACACTTGATGAGCAGGATTGATAATCAAATCTAGATTAAACAAGACAACTTGAGAAAATTGTTCTAGTAGTTTCAATCGTGGGGCTTGTTAATTAGGTGAGAATTGAAGTTTGTTGTGAAGGTCCAACTATAAAAGAAAAATTATTTACAACGTGGTTGTTCCAGTGAAAAACATATCTACGTACCATTTTTTTTATTTATTTTTTTCCAGATATCTACATACCATTCAGTTTGAAGATCCTTGAATATTTTTTTAATTTCTCAATTGAATGTTACAAGCGTGTTCCATGCACATTTTATTTTTGTTACGACTTAATAGCAAAGCATTAGAGGAGTTTTGGTTTGTCCGTGTTTCTTCATTCAATTGGTGAGAACAGGACGAAGTTTTCCATTGAACGTGTTGAAGAGATGGCAAGAGTACTTTTAATATCCTATGCAGAAACTTTTAATATCACGCACTTTTCAAAAACTGAACGATAACACATCTCTAATTAAGTACATTGCACCGTTTCGAAAGTATGTGCGTCGACCGATCGAAGTGTCAAAATATCATTTTCCGGTAGAGTAATGAAATTGCTCTTGACCCAAGTCGTCTCTCGTTGGAACTTGGAAGACTCTGTGTCTGTGTGTGTGAACTTCAGGGTTTAGACCGAGAAATGAGAGATGAAATGCTCTTGACCTAGGTCCCCACACCTAGCACGACCGTAATTGAGTTTCTTTTTTGAAAATATTGTTGTGCGTTAGCACGGACACATAACACGGACACCAAGTTGTTGGTATCCATGCATGCATTTTCACATTGAGATTTGCATATGTATGCATCTCTATATATTGCATCAATATGGGGGATATTGACATTTGTGTGTCCATGTCGCACGTTTGTGCTAGGCACAATAGCAAAGACTTTTAGGAGGAACGCTAGAATAACACCCAGACTTTTTTGGAGGAACGCTAGAATAACACCCATGACAGCACACCCAACACCCTCCTCCACATCAGTTATATGTGTTCACCTCGAAATGCAAGCTTACGCATCTTGATATTTAAAACACGATAGGATTGATGCAGAGATATGCGCGTGTTAATGGTGTGCATTTACAGGGTGTTATTTTAGAAATTCTCTTTCTTTTTTTTTGAAAACAAGGCCAGGCCAGTGGGTGATTTTTTTTTTTTTTGAGTTAATTGATAGGTGTTATTTTAGAAATTCTCTTTCTTTTTTTTTTTGAAAGCAAGGCCAGGCCAGTGGGTGATTTTTTTTTGAGTTAATTGATAATTTTTTTTTTAAACAGCATGTAATTGATGAATTAGGTTGCCGAGTGTTTTTCGTTCTTACGTGAGATAATAGATTATTAAATTTAGCTGGCAAACTATAAGCAACAAAGTTGAGATGGCCGAGTTGGTCTAAGGCGCCAGATTAAGGTTCTGGTCCGAAAGGGCGTGGGTTCAAATCCCACTCTCAACATCAAAAATCACTTTTATTTAATTTTAATTATATTTTATTATTATGTCCATTAATTAGATTAATCAATCAGCTAAATTATTTCCTGATCTATCAATTGAACGCTAATGACACAACTTCTCACCTGTGGCTTCATCAGGGTAGCTGCTCCAGCTATTATTATTGAAGTTTTTTTTTTTTTTTGACATTTTTTTTTTTGTTCAAATCCCACTCTCAACATCAAAAATCACTTTTATTTAATTTTAATTATATTTTATTATTATGTCCATTAATTAGATTAATCAATCAGCTAAATTATTTCCTGATCTATCAATTGAACGCTAATGACACAACTTCTCACCTGTGGCTTCATTAGGGTAGCTGCTCCAGCTATTATTATTTTTTTTTTTTTTTGACATTTTTTTTTTTTTTTTTTTGAGGGCCCAAAATAGGCAAAAACAGGCAAACTTTTCATTTCACCAACAAAAGTCAGGAATTACAAATTGGGATAAGAAAAATGGAAGGACATCAATCCATATAGACCACACACATTTCTATCCCTAGCTTTCTTGGCTAAAGCATGCGCCACACTGTTTTCCCATACGTAATGTATGATGGAACGCAACTTCTATGGTTCATTGAGATGTACAATGTCATAGATAAGTGAACCGATTGGACTCCCAAATTGAGAGCTCTTGATAGCCTCTATCACTGTGGACGCATTGCTCTCGACCACATCGACCAAAACCTCCAGATCTCATCAAACTCAGCTGCCTCCAACGAGAGTACACCATCCACTCGCTTAGCAAAAGCCCCAAACATTACTCCCCTTTGATCGCGCACTACTCCTCCTATGGTGAAGTAAGAGCACCCCTTCACCACCGAAGCATCGACATTCAGCTTGAAAAGGCCTATTTCAGGGAGACGCAATCTCTTAAGACAATTAGAAGAAGGCGGAACGATCTGAGAAGCTCTTCCAAGC
The DNA here is from genome assembly GCA_039657345.1 of Stephania japonica. Classification (NCBI taxonomy): domain Eukaryota; kingdom Viridiplantae; phylum Streptophyta; class Magnoliopsida; order Ranunculales; family Menispermaceae; genus Stephania; species Stephania japonica. The sequence continues at coordinate 40,433,319 of CM077560.1, read as the reverse complement.
TGGTGGAACAATCTAAACGCCATCTATTATTGAAGTTCTTAATAGTTTTGTATTGAAGGAGACGAATTACTTTCTTTTCATTTTTTTATCAAACTTTCTTTTCATTAGTTTCATGACAAGGAAACTTTCTTTTCATTTTTTTTTTTTTTTTGAAAATGAAACTTTCTTTTCATTAGTTGTACAATATAACTAATTGACTCGTCATAATTAGCTTTAATTATAAGACAATTTAACACCTTACCATTCGAAAATTAGTTATGAATATTTTTCTTTTTTTTATGAGAAATCAAAATTTCATTAATCATTCATGGCTCAATACAGGATCAGACATAAAATCAAGTAAATCGAAATTTCTTAAGTACAAACTTATATATTCTTATTTTCAGTGGAGCTATTATGCGACAAAAAAAGATTGCTTCTAGTTATACTATTGATAATAATAAAAAAAGTTTGATAATCCTAAAACAATATCTTTGTTTCTTCAAAAAAAAAAAAAAAAAAAAAAAAAAAAAAAAAAAAAAAAAAAACTTTGTTAATATATTAACAAAAAATGTATAGCTACAAAAAGTCACACTTCGTGTCTAAAGACTAATTTTCGCTAAGAACCGTTTCATAACCAAAACGACGCAAAAGTCCACGTATAGACTACACACAAACTATCTTAAGTTTAGCTACCAAACAATTATTTTGTAGCCAATAATCATATTCTGCTACAAAATTAGTTGGTAATTGCCAAAGAAAATCACAAACTTTATGTTGTTTAGGCAACGAAATTTCTTAATCCGCAGCCAAATGTAACATTTAGCCACGAAAAAGACATCCGCAACTGTTAATTTTAGAATAGAATAAGTTTATTGTATATTATTGATCTATTACATGTCTCTATATATAGAGATGTAATTACATACAGAAAGAAACATCTAAATAAGGTAACACATAATCAAGGGAGTAATTTGTGCACAACATAATTACGAGAGTGATTTGTGTATATTTCCTATTTGCACAATATTCCTTAACACTCCCCCTCAAACTCAAAGTGGGAACAACGGAACCACTTTGAGTTTGTAAACTAAAATAAAACTAAACCCGGACAGAATTCGGATTTACTTCGGTCTGGAATTCTGAACAACGGAGTCGACAGACAATGCACAGATAATGAGACAACAAAATAACTGAACAACTGAGTCGATGGAACGACTAACGGAGCATAGTCAACGGAACGACTATCGGAGCAGAGTTGACGGGACGACTATCGGAGCAGAGTCGTTGGAATGACTATCGGAGCAGAGTCGACGGAACGACTATTGGAGCAGAGTCAACGAATGACTATTGAAATTTTGTCTCGCACAACCAGAATACAAAGTTGTGTCTCGCACAATAAGAGAAACCCATCAAACTAATAAAGAACCCTTAACTCATAACACAAAAAAATAAAAAAAAACAAGCACAGTAGAAGCAGAGTGGTGATGACGCACAGGGGAGACAACGACTGATGAATGCATAACAAAAGCGGATAAATAAAAATAAGATCCGCAACGCACATATGCACAATATTCCTTAACAACAACTAAAAATATGAAGCTAAAACCACATTTTCTTATAATGATATAACACTAATGGAAAAAAAAAAAAAAAAAAAAAAAAAAAAAAAAAAAAAAAAAAAAAAAAAAAAAAGAAACCATTTTTCTCACTTAAACAATAATACTCCATCCAATAGTTATAATAATTTGCGGTCAAGCTGAATTGCTACCAACCAGAATACCAGATTATGGACGAAGTAGCTTTATGTCTTAGTCCCGGTTTCACCAACATAAATTAAACTGCTGTCAGTCACATATTTGAGAGCTCATCACCAACCACTTAATGACGTAGTTTTTTTTTTAATTAGTTGTTCACTTTATAGTAAAATCACCTTATCTTTGGTATGTATATGTGTATTGTATAGACCAAGTGGTTAAAAAAATAATAATTATAAATAAATAAATAAAAGAAGATCAAAAGTACTTAATCAGATCAAGAATACTTTGAAAGGGAATAACTGATTAATTAATTGTCTAATGCCAAACAATGATTTTGTAACCCAAAAAAAATTTGTTTTTTCATTGTTTTTTTTATCCAAATTAAAGTTTATATTGTTTACGAGTTGAAAATAGTCTCACACAAGTTAATTTGCTACATAATTATCAACGTTCATCAAAACATATGCCCACATCTTGATTGATTGATTGACGCAATAAGAAGAAACCCAACAATCGATTCACAAATGCTTCAAGGAAAAAGCAAACTCAATATTCCGGGCGTGCCTGGGGTGAGGACAAGAAAGAAGACTATTTCAGGGCCCCGCCACAAGAAGCACGCCTTAAGTACTCCCTTATTCCTCGAACCATTTTTAACTACCCTTTTTAATTCCACCAGTAACAAGAAGATTCATTCACTTTTTACTAACCATCTCAAGGCGGGGTAAAGTAAGAGGAAAAAGGTCTTAATTTTTTTTTGTAGGATTAAATAAATTTTAAAATATAATAACAGTATAAGGTGAAAAATAAAAGTATTTTTTATTGAATGACCCATTTTTAGTGTTCATCTAAGGCCTCCAAAATACCAAAACGGACCCTGAACTCAATTTATATATATCAGGTTGATTTGCATTTGAGGTTGCGAATTCAACCTCTCTCAACACAAAATCTAGTTTGAAGTGTCAAAAGAAATGAATCAACTAGTGCTCCTGACATACCAGATAAAGGAAATAGTACACTTCCATCACAGAATTCACACCCAAGAGTTATATCCACCGAGCCATCTTTGCGTGCCTCTAGATTCATGTACACAAGTTATCAATGTATAACATGTGATGCATGTATTTTGAGGCATACATGAACAGCTCTAAGGGCCGACATGACTTCAAGTGTGAGTTTGGTGATGTCTAAAAACCATTTTCCATGAGACAAATATAGTAATTATGACGAGTAGAGTATTGAAGGGCAAAGTTGGAGGCAGGGGAAGAGCCACATACATGGCTACCTTACAGCCTAGGGCAACCATGTGCCTCCATTATGCTTTAGTTGTTTACTAAAAAAATCTATAAAAAATACCTAAGTTAGCCCACCCCTCAAACTAATGCCCTAAGTTACCCTTATCTAGCCTAGGGATAGTTGAAATCCTTGCTCCGTCTCTGGTTGTAGGACAAGTACAATATTTATGAGAGAAAACAAAGGGAAATTACAAGGTTGTGAAGAGGTGACCCACGAAGAATTGATTGTACTAAATATCATTACTTTAGGAGTATGCGTGAATTGAGTGGGAGCGGCTTCTATACAATCCAATAGTATACAATCCGTGCACTTGGCTATGTGGCGGCATATCATTGGGTCACTTATAATTAAAATCTAAAGAAAATCTACATTTTTCTTAATGACCAATCTGTCCCTCCCCTCATCCTTCCTCTCTGCCTCTCCATCTCTCCATCATCTTGTGAGAAGAACATAAATGGGCAAAAACTGCTAACACAATTATGCAACTCTAAAAAATTAATAAATCACATAAAACACACATCCACATAAACGAAAACAAGATTTCTCTAGTAATTTCATATTCAATTAGCAGCAAATGAAATATATAGCACTTCAGAGTTTGAACGTCATCATCAGTACCATAATAGCACATAGACCTACCCATATAATCAATCACAATTGCTAATACCTTTATACTTCAACATATAAAACATATCTCCAAATTAAGGAATTTGGGATGGGGAGTTTTGGAATTATTTTTTTTGGAAGATTAAGAGGCGGAGAGGAGGTGTGAGGAGAGGGTCAAATTGGTCTTTAGAAAAAGGAAAATGATAATCTAACATACTTTGGGTGCACACTTGGGCACGTATTTTGTCTTTTTAGCTTATTTATGGTTCTTTCTTGTTTTCTTAGGCGTGGGCCCCACATCTAACAAAACACTATAAATAGGCTAAAAGATAAAGTGTGCACTCAAAGTATGTTAGATTATCATTTTCCTTAGAAAAAATACAGATGTACTCTCCATTTTCTTTAGATTTTAATTATAAATGACTCATTGATATGCCGCCACTTAACCAATTTCACGGATTGTATACTTACTGTTGAATTGTATAGAAGCGGCTCCCGAATTGAGTGGAGCAGAGGAGGCAAACGTCATGAATGTTGATAAGAGCGTCATTAAATTAGACTACTAGAGTTGAGAGGCGAAATATCAATAAATTAATTAACCAAACCAAATCAAAGCAAAGTCAGTTTTCAATAGGAGTGGAAAAAAAGAAGGAAAGAAAGAGAGTAAAGGAACACGCACACGCACACGCACACATGACACACAGCAGTTCCTCCTCACCAACCACCACTGCTCTCTTCCGTGTCTTTTCCATCCTCACCAAACAAACCTACCCCTCCCCATCACCATTTCTTCTCACCAACCTCTTTGTTTCCACTTTCTCTTATTTTTCATCTTTTTTTAATTGCATTGCGGCTCCGAAAATATTAGATATATAGCGAGGCGCGCAGAAACACATCTCGTTGCTTGATCTAAAGGTCTCTATAATGACGGTGTGACTTTGCAGTGTGAGATTTGGGTTTAGAGGGTCATCAAGTACTTGCAGATTAATTAAGAAATTACATCATTAGGAAGATACACCAATACTAGAAGAAACACCTTTGGTTGATTTGGTTAATCATCCCCATCAATTAGGTAAAGCAATATATAGGCATAGAAAAGAAAATCTTTGAAAATAGCAACCTCTATTTTGGCATCATCATGCATATATAACCTATAATTTTGTTTTCACTCAACCGTCTTATCTTAAGTCAACCAAATTATATCAAACACAATGAAGAGGCTAAATTTACAATGTAATGACAAAACAAAGCAAGAAACTATAATTTAACAAAGTTTGCTCCATCTCTCTTGCACTTATGATGATATCAGAACAATCCTAATCCCCAAAACCATAATTCCATGTAATCCAAACCCACCAAAGACAATAATCTTTTTAAATTGAAACTCTTTCCACATCAACATCAAAACTAATAATACCATTTCTTTTTTTGTTTTTTTTTAAGGTAGGAGGCAGCGATGATCAAATGTACACCCAACCGACCGCAGTCTGTTGGGATTCATTATCGATAATGAAAGAAATCAATCTCAAAATTAACAGAAATAATTTACAGTTCCATTTTCATTTTGATTCCCAAATAAAATCTGAATAATGTCATCAATCCCGAGGCGGCGACCAGGGCGTCATGTCCATCGGATAGCTCCCCAACACCCTAAGAAAAGAAGTGAACTCCTGCACTTCCGCCAACGCGTTCTGCGCCCGCGTATCCGCCATGGACGCCTCGAAATCCACATAAAACATGTACTCGAAGTGCTTCGCAGTGCCGACATTCGCGTCGTCAACGAGCCTAATCGGGCGGTTCCGATGCGGCCGGCTCTCGATCTTGGTCAAGCTGATGTTCCGAAAGGCGAACGCGGAGAGCACCTTGAACAGCACGGACGTGCCCTTGTCGTGCGCGAACACGATGGAGGTCTTAAAGGGCCTGTCGGTCCTGGGCACGATGGGCTCACGTGCCAGCATGACGAAGCGCGTGACGTTCCCGGAGTCGTCCTGGATGCCGTCGGCGAGGATCTGGAGGCCGTAGAGGTCGGCGGCGCGTGCGGAGGCGATGGCGGCGGTGTCGCGGAGGTTGTTGGCGGCGACGAACTCCGCGGCGCCGGCTGTGTCGTCGACGGCCTCGCGAGTGACGTTGAGGCAGAGCTTGGTGAGGGTGTGCTCGCACTGGGCTAGGGCTTGGGGGTGGCTGATGACGCGGGCGAGGTAGTCGGTGCGGACGCCGGGGAGGGCGAGGAGGCAGTGGTGGACGGGGAGCTGGACCTCGCCGACGATGTGGAGGCGGTGCCGCAAGAGGAGGTCGTAGTTCCGGTGAATGGAGCCGCCGAGGGAGTTCTCAACCGGCAGGACGGCGCGGTCGGCGAGCCAGAGCTCCACCGCCTGGAAGGCCACTTCGAATTGGTCGCAAGGGATGGCCTCGCAGTTCGGGTAGGCCTTCCCGGCGGCGGCCTCGCTGTAGGCGCCGGGGACGCCCTGGTAGGCGACGCGGAGCTGGGAGCCGTGCATCGGCGCCGGGGAGAGGTCGGTGATGGACAAGGGTTTCGGGAGCGGAACGAGTTCCAGAGTGCGGTGGCCGTTGACGGCGGAGAGGTTGGAGTCGCCGCTCGTCTCCTTCTCCTGCTGCTGCGACACGACCGCCACCTTCCCCGCCAGGATGGCGCATGAGCTCTGCCAGTCCGCCCTGTTCGCCCCCACTCCGCCCGCGGCAGCACCGTGGTTGTTGCTAGCAGTTCGGCTCTGGCCCTTCTGGCATTGAATCGAAATCACTCGTTTGACTACTCCTGGATGATGATACTTTGGGATCTTAGATCTGAAAATGGGGTTTAGGGATTTCAGATTGATCCCTGATGGGCGGGAAGTACTTGTACTCTGCATTTTCTTATTTTCTTATTTTTCTTTCTATATTTCTATCAATGAATGACACTATGAAAAGGTACTGCTGATAAGCTTTTAAGCTTGTTGTTCAGGGGAACGTCACAAGCTGAGGGAAGAGGGGAGGTGAAGGGGGGTTTATATAATGGTGGGGGAGGAGTGGAGGAGTGGAGAGGTGAAAAGAGGAGGAGAGGGGAAAGTTTGGTGTCACCTACCGAGGGGGCGTATGGACACGTGGAGGATTCGCAGTAATTCAGAGATGAGACCGGTCTAGAGGTTTTATGTGTTGGGGGTGGGCCCGAGGGAGTTGATGAGATCATGAGATGCTGCTATTGGCTCTGGCAGGGAGGTTTATGGGGTGGGTCGTACGGTGCGAGTTAGTGGGGTATAGGGTGCTCCCGAAGAGATGAGATGGTGTCGGTCAATCCCAGTTGCGCTTGTGCACCTACCCTCTTTGGGATGATACTGTACTCCCTTTCGTGTACTCCCGTTGTCGTACGCGTACTCCCGTTTGTTTTTTAGCTTTTATTGTTGATGTTATTTTTCTGATGGTGTTGGACCTGTTGGTGTTGGTGTAGGTAACGCTTGTGATGAAATTCGTGGTGGCAGGATAGCAACTCAACCGGTCACTGTATGTTGCCCACCGCCTGGGTCCCACCCTCAATATCTTCTTTTCTTTTCTTTTTTTTTTTTTTTCTTTTACCATATATATTCGTGCAATTTCTTTTTATTTATATTTATGTTTGGTGGAGTAGGATAACCTCATATAAACTTTTATGAACAAATCAAATGAAAAAGTGGTTTTTGTCAAAAATAAAAATTAAACACAATTTGTTCAAATATGTCTTAAGCTCAAAGAGATCAAGTTTAAGTTCAAAACTCAAGATAAGTATGCTTAAGAACACAACAAACGATTTTCAAACAATATACTAGTCATAAACCCTGGGCAAGTTTAAGTTCTCCCACGACATCAGTCACAGCGTGTAAACCAGTGAGTCTGAAAAAGGGACGCTTTAGATGACGTCGTGGGCAAAAGCCCTGGCGGTGTCACCTGCAGCATCTGGACCAAATAGGTAAAAACTTCATGCTTTATGTGACGTCGTAGGGTTTTACTCCTGGCGGTGCCACTCACGGCGTGATGAACAGTAAAAACAGATGAATTTTTAAATAAATTTTTAAAATTTTGAGAAACTTTTGGAGGTTATTTAGAGTCCCTGAATGACCATAATTGAGATAAAGATTAAGTTAAATGATTGTTTGACTTTGAGAATTCAATTGGAGCATGTTAGAGGTTGCGCACGAATCGGATTTGAACGATTACTGTGAGGTACATTTTTTGTACGATGGTAAGCAAGTAAGATTCATTTCTCATTGTTGTTATCTTTATTTGAATTGAGCTATTTGTTGGAATTCCATTCTTTATTTTTTTTTTGGTTGAATGTCGTGTCGTATGTGTGTCGTGAAGGTACTTTTGGGTTCATATTAGCTGGGCCAACGTGAATACTTCTGCAGAAGTGTTGTCCACCCCATAATAGTAGGTTACACCCCGAGTACTGGATTGTTGTGGATATTGATGTGGTTGTGGATGTGTAACTTGTTGTGGATATGTTGTGGATGTGGAAATTAATTACTTATAGGCCTCCTTTGACTCTTTTGAAACTCAAATTTCGTTGCTATGCTTGCCAGTCTGTTTGTTACATTTCCTGTCTTTCAATACCACATGATTCTTAGACTGTTTATTTGGTAACTCTTGAATTATTGTTTAGTTTCTTCTGACATCACTTTCAATTTTTCATGCACTCACCGTCTAGTTTATGAAGGTGGTGTAGATAGAGCAAAGACGAGCAAGGGAAATGAGTTAATGCTAGGTGATATCCTCTAAGGACTATTGAAGCGTTTCTTTCCTTTACTCACTGTATGTCTTGCTTACTTTGATTGTGATTATTGTACTGTATATTTTTGTAGAACACTGGGACATGTATTGGGATTAAGAGACTAGGGATATCATGCATGATCGTATTGTTTATCTTTGATCACCAGATATACATGTTTTATCCATTTCTTATGGTTTCCACATGATAGGTTATATATTTTCCTGACTTTCCATTTGCAGAGGTATTAGTTGATTATAGTGATTTTCGCTGCAAATTTTCTGACAACTTTATAATCCTATAACTTACACATTTAAATGATAAGATAATGATGTATACGAGGATTTGAGGCTGATTAAGATACGTAGACTTCGCGAGTAAGGGCTCGGGGTCCATAAAGGCTTAGGCCGGGTGGAACCCAGTTTTATGAAGAACTTGGGCCGTCACAATAAAGCTCATAAAAACGTAATCATCTTTATTGTAGCCTACTTAAATTTTATGAGTATATACTATGATTGAACTAATTTTCGTAAGGTTGTACAAGCCAGTGAGCTTTTCTATTAGGGAATCTTAATTCTTTTTTTACGAAATTAGTTTCGTATCCTTTCTCTCCAAACTGTGAATTTATTGTTCTCCCAAGTAAAGCTCACAATGATTATTATCCGTGTCAAATTATTCAGCTATTAATTAATAAAAATTGGTTGTCTTAGTTTAAACTTAAACTAATCAACTCAGCCAAGAAATTAAGACAAAAGTTCTCATAGGAATAACTGTTGTTATAGATCCATCCAATTGCTTTAAAGTATACTTATAACTATTTCACACTACAAGAAAGATTTATGTATATAAACTAAAGCACTTAACTTTACACCTAACACTAAAACTCTATATAAAAGATTAAGAATACTATTTCTGTGTGCCTTCGTTAACAATCATATAAGAGATTAATTAAGAATATTATTCCTATATATAGTGTAAACATTTTGAGCATATATTTTTTTATTAAGTGTGTGACAGCCCTAGTTCTATAACCCTAAATTGGGCTCTGCCCGACTTAGATTTACGTGGACCCCCGAGCCAACCTCACGAAATCAATGCAAGCCTAATCAGCCTTACTAACCATTTACCATCATTATAAGCAATTTAAATGAGTTATTCTAATTAGTGAGTTATCAAAATTTAGCGGAAGCAATTTAAATCCTCAAACTAATAGAACAATCTCAAATACACTAGTCAGGACAACTTAGAGTGTAAAAACCTTACATATATATATATATACACCATCATAAAGTATATCAATGTATATATGTCCCAAGATCTCTCATAAACTCATATCCCAATGTGAACAAAACCATATACATAATAAAACAAAAGTAGGAACACCTATATCAGTCAACAAGGGAGAACCGCTCCAGTATCCTCAAAGCAATCACCTAACCGTGGAGCCTTCCCTTTGCTAGACTGCAGATCTGCACTTAGTCAAATACAAGAATGACAACCCCAAGTAAGCAACACCAAGCAGGATGTATAAAACATTTTGAAATAAATAAGCAGTCTAATTAATGCAAATAGAAAGAAAGGTACTGGAAATGCATGAATATATAAAGACTCTAAATAAAATGAATCAATCGAAAGATGAGTGTCCTACGAATCAAACAGAGAAGCGCAAGTAATCCCGACCAAACGATCGTTGAGTCGAGGAAAGCCCTACAAGACTCGAAGTTTAGGACGTGGTACACTCACACCGCCCTAAGTCCACGAGAATGAGAGACTTCCTGGTAGTCCAGCAAAGAACTCTCACCCCGAATTGAACCAGCAAACAGTGTTGTGCATCCTAAGTTCGTGGCTCTAGCATGTTACCTCAGATAACACGTCCTTCCAAGGATCACCGTTGATTCACTTGCTCTTGGATAACTCAATCAAAATGAAATTCCAAAATAGGAAACAGAGCAATAATAATAACAAATTAAAGCTCAATGAAATAACTGTACAATTCCTCACTGGTTTACTTACCTGTATCCATACTAATACACACTCACAGACCTCTAACTCGTCTCTAACGAATCCCTGTGTGCCTGCTACTGAACTACAACCCCTAGTAGTAATTTAATTACAATTTTCGTTAATTTTCCTCAATTTTCTTAATTTTCTATAATTTATTGCTCAGTGTACAGTGTCACGCCACAAGTTGCACCGTGGGGGTTGAAACCTAGCGGTGTCACATAAAGCGTGGGGACAGGGGTGCCCCTGCCCCAAACATCGTGAGTGGCGCCGTGGAGAACAATTTTCCACGGCATTACTTAAAGCGTGACTTCCAGGGCCCTTGTTGTCCCTGCATGTCATGATCGATGCGTAGCACTTTAGGCTCCACGGTGTCCCTCGTGGCATCGAAACCATAACGAGAATTCGAGGTTTTTCGAAACCCTGGCTCGTGTCGCCGCGTTCCGAACCTATCCCAACTCATAGGGACCTCGATACAAACCCAAACCATCTTTCAAACCATGTCCAACATGTCCAAAAACCTCCGATACAAAAATCTAATCAAAATTCCCAAAATCTAACAAAAATGACCAAAAATTCCAAATCCCTTTCAACAATCATAGCAACACCATAACCAAACTCCATGAGCATCAATACCTCAACAAAACATAACCAAAAATTCAAGAAAATTCAAAACGCAACTCGGTGTTCGAAAAATTGCGATGAAAACCAGCAAAATAGGCGTCAAAACGCGAGAATTGAGAGGTGAGTCAAGATTTCTCCTTAAGACGCGTAGATGTTCGCCTCTCAGCCTTCGATTCGCCCTCGAATCCTTCGAGAACCCAGCCCTTTGTCTGATTTCGTTTGATGAGAGAGAAAAGGTGATAAACACCTATTTATACTAATCACCTTATCAACTCTCACACACGTATCTAGAGGTGGATCTAGTGGTCCTCATTCACACTAGTCCACCCACTTTAATGACTCATGTAGGTGACTCCCCTTGTCCCTTATTCATTTCAACTCGAAACCATTGCACTCCGAGGCGTTTCCGTATCCGAACTACACCACGACTCACACCGTCATGTGCTCACGGACGTACCACGTACCGAGCATGTTACACAATGATAAATTTTTATTTTAAATTGCATTTTGTTAGTGTTTTAATTCAATTTGTTCCGTCGGACAGCTAAATATCAGACAACCATTTGCCCGGCACTCATATTGCACGTTTTCTCAGGCCGAACTCGTTTCTCAACACCAACACGCACACATAAACGTCCTTACACGTTTGGGACATTGGAATTTACATTCAGGTAATAAAATAAATAATACAAACACCAGATAAAAAATAACATACGTCAGTGTTGACGACAGAGAATTGAACACACGTATTACTACAAATAGGCCCACGTACGACTTAAAATGACACGTGACATGAGTTAGATTTTAGGGTCGTTACAAAGTGATTTTCTTAAGTAAATTCTTTAGATTGATTTTGGGTTATGTTCTAATGTTCTAATCCTTTCTTATATAAAAAAAAAATTGTTTGATGTTAGTTATTCATCTCTTTTAATTGTTTTCTAATCATTTCTTTAGTTTTAGTAAGCCAACGTACTAGGACTCCTGCCAACAATGTTGTGGATTACCAATCAGCTGATTATTAACATGTGCTCAATCGATCAAGGCCTTTGGTAATGTCTAATTTACGTCTTACTCTTTCTTTTCTTGTGTAGAATTTTTATTAGACCTTTGTTTTTCAATTGCATTATTAGGTTAATTTTCTGAATAAACTCTGCTAATCCTCCAAATAATTATAGATCAATAACTCGCCCATCGATATTCAAACCATGGCGTATGCCAAACAAAATCACAATCAGAGTGCAAACGTTCCTGAAGAATTGCCTAAAATAGTTGTCGCAACTATATGTCGCTATGTAATTACATTCTTCTCTTTTTTGGAGATCATTTCTTATGCTATTTTGTGCTTTCTGTTTTTTTATGTTGTCCAGTCCAACTCATGATGGAATGAATCTAAATACTGAAGTATGGTACTTATTACTTAACATATCTTAGCGGTTATTTCTATATGCAGCTACCTTCACATTTACACTTCAAATGGGGTGTGACTTCATGAATTATATCAATATCTTTAAGGGTAGGAAGTTCTTAGTCAATGATAATGATCACCTCTACAACAACTGTTCGACTTTGGAGATCTATTTGTAATGGATGCCCAAGAGCCTTTCACAAAGGTGAGTATGTATCTCTTATGAAAACAATTTCTGCAGTTCTTTTTGGATGCCCATGAACTTTTCATACCCTAAAGTATGCATCTCTTATAATGAGTTAATAACTTATTGATCGTAAGATAAGTTGAAATCCAAACAAATGCTACCTTGAGTTAGACAACGACGAAAGACCAGCATTTATTGCTAAATATATATTGAATAAAAATTTTACCACTTGCAGTATGAAAAGTTTATGAATACATTTTCTAGAATTTCTCATTTGTTTGATTACTTTTTAAAATAAGTAAATAAATAATCAAAATTTGCAGGACTTCTTAGTTAATGATTCTATTCAATATTATGGCAATATGGTTTGCATATGATTCATGTCAAATTGAGGTATAGGCCATCTTTAGGAAACATCAAGCTCATTGATGAAACATACACTACAAGAAATTCGACTTTCAATTACAAAACTTTCAATTACGAATATAAAAAGTGCAAGTAAAAGTCCATATTTACTTACGACTCTTAAGTTTGTAAAAAAAAATTGATAAAATTGCAACTAAAAGTATTGTTTGTACTTATGAATTTAAGTGAATATCGACCCAATTTGGAGGTAGTTTTTAGTGAGTGATAGAATTTCTTTTACTCACAAAAATATATTTATATAAACTACTTTTGTTCACAAGTAAAAATACTAACTTTTGCTTATGAATATTAGACGAAAGTAATATGTATAGCTTTGTAAGTAAATATGTCTTTTTACTTACAATATATATATACTCAATAAAAAGGAAACTACCAAACTAGAAAAAAAAAAAAAAAAAAAAGAGAAGAAGAAGAAAAATTAATTAATAAATTAAACTTTCACTAAAAAGGGACGAAACAATAATGTAATATTTAATATTTAATTTTTAATTTTTGTCTTTTTACAAGTAAATAATAAGCAATTGGTTTTTATTTTGTTGGATAAACTAAAAATAAAAGATAGGCACAAAAAAAAATCTCAAAAAAAAGAAGATAGGCACAAAAAGATAAGGATCGTGCTACGTACACGAACACGAACGTGGGAACTATCACGGGGTCACTGATGAGAGGATTTACCCTAAGAAATTTTTTCTCACTCAATATCACTCCGTGGTGCCTAAGGACCACCTTAGTACAGCACACTAATAAATTTCACACTAACAAGCAACAACAGGCATAAAAGGGAGCTTTACTAATCTCTAATTGATGGGTTACAACTCTACCATCTTATGCTTCCCCAAGCATAAGGGGTTGGCTTTATAGAAAACAGCCTAAAGTGGTTACATAACCGAATGGACACATGTCCTAGTTTACAAGCATCAAAGACTAAGTAAACCACACCACACTCTCATGTCGTCAAGCAGTTGCCTAACTGCTTGCCTCCTTTGCTGCCACCTGGCCTCGTAACTGCCATGACTATCTGGTCAATAAGCACATCTCCAATGTGCTAGGGACTTGCTTGGACGTGCCTTGGTCATGCTATGAGCCATGACCAAGGTAGTTGCCTAATCGCCTAGGAACTGTCATGCTTGACTTGGTCTATCTAAGCTTAGGACGTTCCTTGATCTTAGGGTCGTGCTTGGTCGTGCCTAGCTGAGCCTAGGCACCCTTGGGTGCGTGCTGGAGCCTGACTAAGTTTGGGTTCTACCGGCTCGGAGGTGGTTGCATGATGGTTTTTGGGCAAGGCCTTAGCATGCACGCCCAAGGCCTTCTCTAGGGTCACCCTTGCCTTCCTGCTCATACCACCCCCAAGAGAGGTCCCTCCCCTATAGTAGACGTTAAGCCGTTCTTGGCCCTCCAATAGGGAACATCCAAAAGTGAGACCAATCATACTTTGACCTGGTCAACACCAGAGTCAAAGAAAGTCAATTATGCTCCTGCCAAGGTCTTGCTTTGCCCGTGCCAAGGCATAACCCTGCTCATTCCAAGGTATGTGCCAAGCTTTCACTAAGGTACCAAGTCGTTGTCGTGCTCTCCCCAAGTCACCGTTGTGCTCGCACCAAGGAGAACGCCTTGTTCGCGCACGTTCTCACTTAGGTACTCGTGTTGTGCCTGCTAAGGTCTGTACCGTGCCACATCGTGCCCGCTAAGGTACGCGTCGTGCCACACTGTGCGCACTAAGGTATGCACCATGCCACTCCATGCCCGCTAAGGTACGCGTTGTGCCACACCTTGCCCACTTAGGTATGCGCCATGCACTGAACCTCAATCTGACCCCCTGACTCCCCCGAAGCCTCCCGAGTCTACCGAGACTCGGTCATTTGCTGAGTTATCATGCTGCCCAACCCAGCATGCTCCGGTCCAGCTATTGGGGTGGTAACAAACCTCCTCCGGCCGAAATATTCGATGCCTTCATCGAACTACTCGGTTCCTGCTGCTTCTGGTAGTCTGTTATCTCTTTCTCAAACTGTCATAGGGTAGTGTCCCGTTCTCAAGTAGGTTCCTCCACATCAACCCACTTGATCAAGTAGAAAATTCGTCTGTTTTTCTTACTCTGACCACGCACCTCGTGGTTTAGAATCTGCTCGATCTCCCCTACAAATTCCTTTCGTATCAAGGGTAGAGCTCGTCTGACTGCACTCTGCCCTGGATCTGCCTGGTCTGAATGGAAGGTTTAAGGTAATTGACATGAAATGTAGAGTGTACCTTCAACCTCTTTGGTAGCTTGAGCTTGTACGCTACCCTTCCAACTCGCTTGACTACTTCAAATGGTCCCTTATATCACTGAACCAGGCCCTTGTGTGTCTCCTTCTTATTGAACTTCTTCAGGATTTGAGGAGTGAGCTTCAACAAAACCAAGTCTCCTTCTTGGAACTCTAAGGATCTCCTGTTCTGGTCAGCATACTTCTTTATCCACCGAACAGTTTTAGCCAAACTGTCTTGAGTTGCCTCCCGCAACTCCTGCTTGCACCTCGCAAATTGATAAGTCGTTGGGCATGATCCCATCGACTTTGATTTTGCTACCTCGTGTGGGGTAGCTGGTTGTTGTCCCATCGCCACCTCGAAAGGACTCATCTCCGTAACAGAACTTCTATGGAGATTGTAGCAAAATTGGGCAGAATCAAGCAGGTCCACCCAGTTGGACTGGCCTGTATTCACATAGTGTCTGAGGTAGTCCTCCAACAAGGCATTGATCCTCTTCGTCTGTCCATCCATTTGAGGATAGTTTGCTGTCGAGAACTTCAACTCCGAGCCTAGCATGTTGAAGAGGGCAGTCTAAAACTGCCCTATGAACCTCGTATCCCGATCACTTATGATGTCCTCCGAAACCCCCCAATATTTTGCCACATGTTTCAAAAACAACTTTGCAGCCATTTCTGCATCACAATTCTTCGGAGCAGCAATGAAAGTAGCATACTTCGAGAATTGATCCACTACCACCATAACGCTAGTCATCCCCTGCGTCGTGGGAAGAACAGTGATGAAATCTATGGAAATGCTTCTGAAGGGTCTGTCCGATACTGGTAAAGGCTCTAACAAGCCTGTTGCCTTCCTCCTCTCAGTCTTGTCTTGCTATCACACAAGACAAGTTCGCACATATAGATCCACGTCCTCCTTCATCTTTGGCCAAAAGAACGAACGGGACAATAGGGTAAAGGTACGCTCCATGCCTGGATGTCATGCCCACCTCACATCATGAGTCTCCTTCAAGAGTTCTCGCCTCAATCCGCCTATACTAAGAACATATGGACGTCCTCCTATAGCGTAAAGGACTCCATCTTCACATCAGAATCTCCGAGTAACACCTTCAGCTACTAGTTTCACCAGTTTCACGCAAACTAGATCCTTGCCCGACTCCTCTTTTATTCGAGGCAAGAATTGACTTTCTAGCATTACAATTGCCGAGACTACCTCAACTACCACCTTCCGACTAAGAGCATCCGGGACTGAATTAAGCCTTCCAAGCTTGTATTTGAACTGGACATCATACTTTCCCAAGAATTCCAGCCACCTTGCTTGCTTTTGGGAGAGTTTTTTCTGGGTCATGAAGTAGGTGATTGCCGCATTATCTATGCGCACAATGAAACTTGTCCCAAGCAAATAGTGCCTCCAGATTCTGAGGACATGCACCACAACAAGCATCTCCTTCTCGTGGGCTGGATATCGATGTTCAACATCCTTCAGCTTCCTGCTCTCGAAGGCAATGGAGTGTCCCTCCTGGACAAGCACCGCCCCCAAAGCCCTATCAGATGCGTCAGTATGGACTTCGAAAGAGAGTTCGAAGTTAGGTAATGTCAGCACTGGTTTAGAGGCAATGACCTGCCTCAATCTCTCCATTGTTTGGTCGCACTTCTCTATCCACAACCATGCACGATCTTTCTTCAAAAGATCTGTCAGTGGTGCCACCTTCCTCGAGCAGCCTTCCATGAACCGTCGATAATAGTTTGCGAAGCTAAGGAATGATTGAAGTTCAGGGACCTTTGTGGGGTTTGTCCATTCCACAATTGCACGAATCTTCTCTGGATCCATCAACAGCTTCCCCTGAATTACAATATGGCCAAGAAAAGTGATGGTTTGCCTTGAAAACTCACACTTCACCTTCTTTACAAACAATTGTTTAGTTCGTAAAGTAGTCAAAACTTTCCTCAAATGATCAACATGATCTTGGAGGTTCTGACCATATACAACAATGTCATCCAAATAGACGAATACAAATCGATCAATAAACTCCTTCAATACATCATTCATCAAATGACAAAATGTGGCAGGGTGTTTGTGAGACCGAAGGGCGTAACAAGATATTCAAATGAACCATACCTCGTCACTATGGTCGTTTTAGGTTCATCTACAGCAGCAACACGAACCTGGTAGTACCCTAATCGCAAGTCCAACTTAGTAAAGTACGAGGCACTGGACAATCAATCGAACAGATCTGCCACCAAGGGAATCGGGTACTTGTTCTTTACTGTGAGCTTGTTCAAAGCCCTGTAGTCGACGCACATTCGAAAGGACCCATCATGCTTCTTTTGAAAAAGGATTGGGGCTCTGAATGGTGCCTTGGATGGCTGAATGAACCCCGCATCCAGCAACTCCTCTAACTGCTTTCTCAGCTCCTCCAACTCCTTAGGAGCCATTCGGTAAGGGGCATGGCTGGCGGTTTTGAGCCTGATACAAGCTCAATAGCATGACCAATGGTTCTCTGTGGTGGTAGGTGTTTTGGCAACTCTGGAGGCATGACATCTTCGAACTCCTCCAGTACACCAGCCACCACATCAGGGACCTCCACCACAACTCCTGGCTTCATCTCCACCAATGTTGCCAAGTAGGTTGGCTGCCCTTTTCTCCGACCATCTTTGAATTGAATCGCCGATAGATGGGTCTGTTTGTCACCTTCTTTCCCTGTAGTATCACCAACAGCAGGTACAAAGCAAGGATGGGACTTGTTCATGATGAACATTCCCTTTAGAAAAGTCATTAGGGCAATACTCCCCGAATAGAGAAAATTGTTCCCTAGAATGATGTCGAAATCATCTAGAGGAACCGCCATTAGGTTGATCTTTCCTTCCAAAGATCCAACCTTGATGTCAACATTAGAGGCTATACCTTGGATTTGTTTGGCCTTCGAATTCACAGCCTTCATGCGACTGGAATTTTCAGTAAGTGTAAGCTCCAGCTTACTCACCATATGATCTGCCACGAATGAGTGTGTCGCCCCTGAATCCACCATCGTAAGGACCTTGTGTTGGTTCACCATCGCCTCCACGTAAAGCAATCCCTCAAATTTGGTTCGCCTTGCTTGTTGAATGGCATTCAACAACTGTAGTGGGTTCATTCGAGTCTCAGCAGTATTCTCTGCGATCAAGCCAGAAATCTTCTCCTTCTTTAGACACTCCCGTGCCCAATGAGTCCCATTGCAAATGAAACAACCCTTTGATGATGATGAGGGCTGTGCATCTGCTTTGGGTGTCGACTTTTAGTTCGGCTTCTTCGAAGGAAATGACTTCTTCTCGCCCTTCTTTGAGTGCTCCTTATAGGGCATTTTCTCCTTGTTCTTCCCTTTCGAAAGCGAAGAACTAGTCTTTAAATCGACAAGACTATCAGCAGCAGCTATTGCTCCAAGCAAGTCCTTCACACCTTGCCTCCTTAACTCGGCTTGTGCCCATGTCTACAAGCCAGTTGTAAAATTGAAGAGTTTATCCTCTTCTAGCATGTTCTTAATGTCCAGCGGCAAAAAGGAAAACTCCTTCACGTACTCCCGAACAGAGCCCGTCTGCTTCAGCTTACACAAAGCCTCCCTCGCTTGCCAAACGGTATTAGTGGGAAGGAATTGATCCTTCAATTCCCGTTTCAGCATATCCCACTCGATGATCTTCAGCCTCCCAGCAGCATCGTCAACTCTGGTTCTCCACCAAAACTTTGCATCTCCTTCCAAGTACATTGAAGTTAGGATGACCTTCTGATCATCCGGAGTTCGCACCGTAGCAAAGTACTGCTCCATGTCCCAAAGAAAGTTCTCTAGTTCTTTGGCACTTCGCTTACCAAAGAACTTCTTTGGTTCAGGAACTTTGGGTTTAGGTAGCTTTACCGCTTCTGCAACGTCTGAGGTTCCACCCACAGCCTTCTTGAGTAGACTTACCTCCACATCAATCGTTTCTGCTGTCTTAGTGGTAAGTTCACTAACCGCACGAACATCAACAACTAGTTCATTAAAACGAGCCTCCCAACTAGAGATCATCCCCATGTGAGATTCCTCTTTAGCCACCAACGAAGCAATGAGTGCCTCCAAGCCTCCAACTCGCTCTGCCAAGGAAGAGCTCTGAGCCTCCTCCCTTTGCGTATTGAGTGTTGCCACGAGCTGTTCCAAGTGAGACACCCTCTCACCCACAGCTGCTCGAGTCACCATCGTCGCCAAACAAAACTCTGATACCAATTGTCACGGGGTCACTGATGAGAGGGTTTACCCTAAGGAAAATTTTCTTACTCAATATCACTTTGTGGTGCATAAGGACCACCTTAGTACAACACACCAATAAATCTCACACTAACAAGCAACAATAGGCACAAAAGAGAGCTTTACTGATCTCTGATTGATGGGTTACAACTCTACCACCTTATGCTTCCCCAAGCATAAGGGGTTGGCTTTATAGAAAACAGTTTGAAATGGTTACATAACCGAATGGACACATCTCCTAGTTTACAAGCATCAAAGACTAATTAAACCACATCACACTCCCATGTAGTCAAGCAGTTGTCTAACTGTTTGCCTCCTTTGCTGCTACCAGGCCTCGTAACTGCCATGACCACCTGGTCAATAGCCACATCTCCAATGTGCTACGGACTTGCTTGGACGTGCCTTGGTCATGCTCTGAGCCATGATCAAGGTAGTTGCCTAACCGCCTAGGAACTGTCATGCTTGACTTGGTCCATCCAAGCCTAGGACGCTCCTTGATCTTAGGGTCGTGCTTGGTCATGCCTAACTGAGCCTAGGCACCCTTAGGTGCGTGCCGGAGCCTGACTAAGCCCGGGTCCTACCGGCTCGAAGGTGGTTGCATGATGGTCTTTGAGCAAGACCTTGGCATGCACGCCCAAGGCCTTCTCTAGGGTCACCCCTTCCTTCCTGCCATACCACCCCTAGTAGAGGTCCCTCTCCTATAGTAGATGTTAAGCCGTTCTTGGCCCTCCAATAGTGAACATCCAAAAGTGAGACCAATCATACTTTGACCTAGTCAACGCCAGAGTCAAGAAAGTCAATTATGCTCCTGCCAAGGTCTTGCCTTGCTCGTGCCAAGGCATGACCCTGCTCGTGCCAAGGTATATGCTAAGCTTTCACTAAGGTACACCCCAAGTAGTTGACGTGCTCTCCCCAAGTCACCGCTGTGCTCGCACCAGGGAGAACGCCTTGCCCGTGCACGTGCTCACTTAAGTACGGGTGCTGTGCGCTCTAAGGTACGCGCACCTTGCCCGCTAAAGTCTGCATCGTGCCTGCTAACTTACGCACCGTGCCACACCGTGTGCGCTAAGATTTGCGACGTGTCACTCCATGCCCGCTAAGGTACTCGTCGTGTCACGCCTTGCCGCTAAGGTACGCGTTGTGCCACACCTTATGACGCGCGCCGAACGCGTCAATAAAATAAATAAACATAAACCAACTATTTTGTAGATAGTGGTAAAGGGTCAATCCCACAAATATTGGTATCTTTCTTAGGTAAAAAAAATACAAAAAAGAAGAATTTGAGTTTTAGAGAAAATATATAAATATTTAAAAATAAAGAAATTAAATGAAAATAAATCTAGGTATTCAGTTTCACAGTCTCACCATACAACTTGGAATTGAGTTTATTAATTGTCGGTTCATGAAAATTATGAAACTAATATATGACCTAGTGCAGCTATAGACCCGGTAGAGCACTCGGTTCCTCGCACTTCCTAATCTCGATAGCCAAGGTACGACAATTGACTACTTCCCTGACCAAACACGCAACCTGATCGCTAGTGCTCCAGATTTAACGCGTTGGTCGCATTACTTCGATTCGTGAATGCACTACACCTAGACAACTGGATCGCTAGTGCTCCCGATTTAGCCTAGATTTCTATGGTATTTAACCGGTCCCAAAAGGTTCTAATCAATTGGTATGGTCAATTGCCACTAATATGGTCTTATTGCACAAACACGGGTGCTTACGACTCACTGACATGTAAATCAAGGTTTAAACTAGTGTTTAACCTCAATTGTTCAAATAATACCAAAGAAAATAAATCATATAAAAGAATCAATAATAATTAAAATTAAATAAACCTCATGAAGATTCCCAAGTCGTAGGCGCGACTGGTCCACCTTCAACCTAGATGAAAAACTAGCTAGCCATAATAAAAGTAAACCCTAGTACTAAACTATGACTAAACAAAACTAAAAATAAGGTCCCCCTTCTTTTTAGAGCCTACTGGTATTTATAGGAATATTTTTTCAAGTTGGTTGGGACTCTCCAAATCCCCAAAAATATGTGAAACGTGTAGAAGCCGCGAGAAAGCATCAAGGACGGCGGGCATGGAATACGCAATATGGATTGCGTTGCTGAATTTGATAGAGACACGTGGCATCGCCTCATTGGAGGAATTTGTTGTCCCGCGATGTGGCAAATGGTGATTGGAGGAGGAGAGGAGTTATGACGTCTTTGGAAATGGGTTGGCTGTTGCCACGTGTCCACAAAGCAGCGCACGCGAGAGCGCAAATTCGTGGGAGAAGACACGTGAAGAGAGAACACAACGACGTGGCGCGATTTCATTCGCTGGAGGTAATTTTCGAACTGAAGTTCTGGCCGTGAATTGTACTGCGATTTTGATCCCTTTCGAGTCCGAATTTCGTGATGCTTGTGAGAGAAGAAAATGTCCGTCTCGAAGTCTTCTTTCCAATAAGACCAACGGTGAGTGGACTTAACAACTGTCAATTAGGTCCAACACACACTTTCAGTTCCAAAAATGCCCAACTCATATAAAATCCCTGAAATACATAAAACACACATTTATCACTTTAAAACAAGATAAATATAGTCCATTAACTACTAATAATATATACTAATCATGCCTAAATAAACACTTATCAAACACCCCCAAACTTAGACTTTGCTCGTCCCGAACAAAGGAGTAAATGAAAACCTATATTCTATTCTTATACTACAACGATTAATCCTACAAACCTATGCCCATTACCAAGTCAAGTTTGAGTTCTTTTTTTTATTTAAATATGCCTCTCAAGAGACCATCACCCAAAAGAAGTTCAGAGTCAAATAGTATGAAAACAGAGTCCAAACATCAATGAGGATCACCATTTCAAAAACTAGAATCAATCCAGACAAGAGCCTTCAACTACTCAAGATTTTACAGAGTCATTATATCAAAGAACATAAGTCCAGAATTTCTTATGAATAGAGCATCAACACCGAAAAAATGGACTATGAACGAAAAATACAACTCACTATCTATAAAATGTAGACGAAACACACTAGAGAGATAATCAGACTTAAATATGAAAATGTGGAACAATACATTGGAATAACTCAATTGATCTAGCTATAAGCACTCGGTCAAATCTTTTAATTTAAAGAGTTTTCATAAACTTCCGCCTTTTTCATTTTTATCACTTTATTTTCTCCAAAAAAAATTTAAAAGTAGTACGGTCCCTGCTTCATTTCCTATGGACCGATTTTCTCACTTTTTCCCACCACAAGATTCCCTGCTCCATTTCCTGTAGAATCTGTGGGACTCTCTAAAAATTTTTTTAAAAAAACTCTTGTTAACCCTTCTCACTGTCACTATAATCAAGCGAGTCATCCAATGCATGTTCAAGTCCAATCATTCCCAAAAAGTGGTCAAGTCGTATGAATTGATGTCTCAAGTGAGCTACATTCTCGTTCTAGCACCCTAGAAATTTGAAAACTTGCAAAAATATGACCGCCTGTCTCTTTGGTATCTAGCACAATGCCTAAACTTCATACTAGCTCTCTTATAAGCAACCTCAAAGACGTTGGACAACACTTTAAATTAAGTACAACTCTTAATAATCAAAAGGGTTCAAGTCTCAAAAGTAGCGTAATTTGAACTCATATCCACAATCAAAAACACTCAACAAGGTTCTAGGCAACTCTACATGTAACTAAATAACTCTAAACATGCCTAGAATCTATAATGCAACAAAAAAAAGAAAGAATAAAAAAATGCATGAACTACTATAAACTACTACTAACCTAAATGATGTAATGCATAGCATGTTATAACAAGAAAATGATGTGAAAAGAATAGAAAAATACTACCATAACTTACCAAACCCATGAAATACGCATAAAAGTAATAAAACGATCATACCAGTCATGCGCTAATTCCATTCGTCCAAACACTCCACTATACTTGAAACACCCCTAAACTTATTCCAAACCTTGTCCTCAAGGTTTAAAACAAGAACGAGGCTATTAAACTACAACATGAAGGGAAAAGATGTGAAAAGAACATGGAAGTGAAAGAAACAAGTAAGGGGAAATAACATGCTAAAATGAATATGCATAACCAAATGGACTATAATATCTCATGAAATATGAAGCACGGTGATAAAAATGCTCAACTTAGGAAATATAGGGAATATACATCTAATTACCTCCAGCAGGCTCAAAAACTAACCTAATAATTTAAAACCTAGAACTTACCAGATCCCAATAAGACTAACCATGTATACCAGAGAACCGCAACAGTGATATCGGGCTCTCAACTCCGGTGCTTCAACAAACGAGTATCAAACACCTGTAAATAGTCAAAAATGGGATAATGGTGAGTGCACTAAACAAATATAAAAATAAGCATGCTTAAAAAAACATAAATAAATAAATAAATAAATAACTTGGGCTGCCTCCCAATAGCGCTTTTGGTTAAAGTCGTTAGCTCGACTTGTCGTGAATGATCACGTGATGCCCTCTCATTTCGAGATGTCGACAACGAATGGCGCATCTATAGCTTTGGGCAATTCATCAGACATGCCCTCGTTCAGATTTATGAGCTAATCCGGGACCTCTAACACATATGAATCTATCGCATCATCATCAGTTGACACAAAGGTGTCAACCGTGTAGAAGATCTGCGAACGCTCCTTTACGACCACCCCCTTGTAAGGTCTAACAAATATGCATGGGAGGGTGGGTGGCTTCACCAACACCAGAGGTTGGTCTTCCTTGCTCCTTTTTTGCGGTTCCTCCAGCCTTTCTAAAATGACATCAATTTCTTTCTCGGCTTCATCCGCTTCATTCTGCGCAATGCTAATGTCCGGCTCGTGTAAGGAAACTTCAATTATTTCCTCTGGTTCACTCCAATAGTCCTCAATCGGTGTAACCTCATTCACCTCAACACTCTCCAATGGGATTGCACTCATGGTCTCAGCTGATATTTTCTGGAGAATTGACTATATTTCTTCTTCAGCTTCTTGATCCCTTTGTTCAATCCATTGGTCCAATTCTTGCTCGGTGAGGTTCATGTCTTGCTCAATCTCTAGAAGAAACCTTATTATATCCCTTGAAGGCTGATTCTGCATGGAACTATATGTGTCCTGCTGATATGATGAATTACTCCAGTCGTTAAAGGGGTATTTTTTGGTGCTTGGAGAAAGCCAATCAGAGATCATATCTTTCTCCATGTCTTCAATGGTTCTCCGTTCTTGTTGAGGACTCCGTGGACTTGGCCTAGACATACAGAAGTCAGGTTGTGGCCATACATAGCTAGCACTGTGATGATTTCCATACCTCGGAAGGTAGGGACAAGCATACGTAGGATGAAAGGATTCCCCACAAAAATCACAAGCCTCGACCTGTTGCATAAAAAATTGCGAGTTAGAAAATTGATGTCCATTATGTGACATACCTACCCCATTCATACCATGATAGTATGAGTCTTCGAATCGATCATAATTATGGTAGTAGGAGGCCATTGAGAAATTTCCTGCAAAAATATTAGAAACAAGGGACTATATACAAAAATAAATAAATAAACAAAAAATAATAAATAAAAATACAACAAAAATAACCAAAGAAAGAAAAACCAATCCCCGACAACGGCGCCAAAAATTGACGCGCGCCGAACGCGTCAATAAAATAAATTAACCTAAACAAACTATTTTGTAGATAGTGGTAAAGGGTCGATCCCACAGATATTGGTATCTTTCTTAGGTAAAAAAAAATACAAAAAAGAAGAATTTGAGTTTTAGAGAAAATATATAAATATTTAAAAATAAAGAAATTAAATGAAAATAAATCTAGGTATTCAGTTTCACAGTCTCACCATACAACTTGGAATTGAGTTTATTAATTGTCGGTTCATGAAAATTATGAAACTAATATATGACCTAGTGCAGCTATAGACCCGGTAGAGCGCTCGGTTCCTCGCACTTCCTAATCTCGATAGCCAAGGTACGACCATTGACTACTTCTCTGACCAAACACGCAACCTGATCGTTAGTGCTCCAGATTTAACGCGTTGGTCGCATTACTTCGATTCGTGAATGCACTACACCTAGACAACCGGATCGCTAGTGCTCCCGATTTAGCCTAGATTTCTATGGTATTTAACCGGTCCCAAAAGGTTCTAATCAATTGGTATGGTCAATTGCCACTAATATGGTCTTATTGCACAAACACGGGTGCTTACGACTCACTGACATGTAAATCAAGGTTTAAACTAGTGTTTAACCTCAATTGTTCAAATAATACCAAAGAAAATAAATCATATAAAAGAATCAATAATAATTAAAATTAAATAAACCTCATGAAGATTCCCAAGTCGTAGGCGCGACTGGTCCACCTTCAACCCAGATGAAAAACTAGCTAGCCATAATAAAAGTAAACCCTAGTACTAAACTATGACTAAACAAAACTAAAAATAAGGTCCCCCTTCTTTTTAGAGCCTACTGGTATTTATAGGAATATTTTTTCAAGTCGGTTGGGACTCTCCAAATCTCCAAAAATATGTGAAACGCATAGAAGCTGCGAGAAAGCATCAAGGACGGCGGGCATGGAATACGCAATATGGATTGCGTTGCTGAATTTGATAGAGACACGTGGCATCGCCTCATTGGAGGAATTTGTTGTCCTGTTGATGTGGCAAATGGTGATTGGAGGAGGAGAGAAGTTATGACGTCTTTGGAAATGGGTTGGTCTGCTTGCCACGTGTCCACAAAGCAGCGCACGCGAGAGCGCAAATTTGTGGGAGAAGACACGTGAAGAGAGAACACACATGACGTGGCGCGATTTCATTCGCTGGAGGTAATTTTCGAACTGAAGTTCTGGCCGTGAATTGTACTGCGATTTTGATCCCTTTCGAGTTCGAATTTCGTGATTCTTGTGGGAGAAGAAAATGTCCGTCTTGAAGTCTTCTTTCCAATAAGACCAATGGAGATTCATTCTGATTTCGGATGTGAAAGTTACACCTTCTGGACTGAACAACTGTCAATTAGGTCCAACACACACTTTCGGTTCCAAAAATGCTCAACTCATATAAAATCCCTGAAATACATAAAACACACATTTATCACTTTAAAACAAGATAAATATAGTCCATTAACTACTAATAATATATACTAATCATGCCTAAATGAACACTTATCACCTTGCCCACTTAGGTAAACACCGTGCCCACTTAGGTATGCGTCATGCACTGAACCTCAATCCGTCCCTTGAGTCCCCCGAAACCTCCCGAGTCCACCGAGACTTGGTCATTTGCTGAGTTATCACGCTGCCCAGCCCAGCATGCTCCGGTCCAGCACACCCGAAACCCCCCACATCTCGCCCCCAATGCACACACGTTGTTTCAAAAGATAATAAGAAGTTAAAAACCCAACAATTTCTCTCCTAATCTCCTAGACTCACGGTCCTATCTCCCACGTTGGCCTCACAACTAATTTCTATTTCATCACGTCGCAAATCATCAGAGAGTTCCTCTTGACGTTATTGCGCCTTGCACTTCATCTCGATCTTGCATCGTCTCTTAATTTCATGGGTTCGTCCATGTCAGTACATGCAATCTCTACAGAGGTTTTGATTTGCATTTCATGTTTATTTTTGATTAATCCTAATGTATTCTATACGTTTCAACTTATTTTCTTCATATTAATTGGGTGCATGTAAGATGCATGAGCCTATTGCATACAAGCTTCAAACATCCTGTGACTTTTTTGAAGGTTGTATTCAATTTTTTTAATTTTTAATGAAGAAAATTATAAATAAATTTTAAACTGTCTAACTTTATTTTTTCTTCTCTTTCTAGTTGTTGGTTGAAGGAGTTTTGGTACATAGTTTGGTTACCAAGCTAGATCTACTCTAGTTAGCTTTGAGCTCCTGGAGAAGACAAAGTTTGCAAAATTGATGAAAAACTGATCAAAACAATAATCAAGAATCATTAACTGTATTTTATTTAAGTTCTCTAACTCGTTAAATTTTTTTTACCAAACGAAACTCATTAAAATATTAACGTAATGTTTTTTGAAAAAATAATGAAAGGCACAAAAATTAAACAAAATAATATTTAAATGAAAAAAAAATAGTTTTATTAATAAATATTATTGAAAACGAATAGAAATTTTAGCAACAGATATTATACACTTTTACTTATGATGGTGGGTTCGTAAGTAAAAAAGAATCTTTTTACTTACAATTAAGTTTGTAAGTGTAAATTTTTACTGACGATCAATGTTTTTACCAACGACATTTTGTAAGTAAAAACTTTTACTTAAAATTTTAAAACTTTTACTTACAAATTAAATTTGTAAGTAAAAGATTTTTTTCTTGTGGTGATATCTGCATAATATACAACATATATTTGAACTCCTGAACTCCTGATAAATTCAGGAACCATCATACTATGACGTCACTGACTCGATATGCATTTCTTTCACTTGATGATCAGAGTGTGTGGGTGAATCACGCGTTCCTCGAGATGTATCGGTATTGTCCAAACACTAGAGACTGAAAGTTGGTGGATGCTCGCTTTGTAGGTGATCTAGAGGCCTTGTAATTCAAGCAATTTTGATCTTAGGTTAAAGATGATAACATCTATCAAGAATTGCTGTAGGAAAGTGGTTATGTTGTGCCAGTTGCAGGAGGATCGATAGCGCTATGTAAAATCTTATACATTGTGTGCAACAGAAGCTTCACAAAAAAAAGAGTTATAAAGTACTGTAAGTTGGAGATTCTTAGAAACACACTAAATACTAGGCTAAACCTAAAACAATTTTAGACTTATCAAACTAAACGCAGATCTCGCGTCGGTGGAGCATCATTAAACTTTTCTATTAATGATAAATGAAATTTGTAAAACAATAACAAAATTTGAAATTGTTCTAATCTTCAATTGCTTACTTTAAAATATTCATTATCTACTTAATTCATTTATGATTTCTTTATTTCGTCTAAAAAATAAAAACTTGCACATTCGAATATGTATATATAATTTTACTTAAGATTTTGAGGAGCTCTCATGACACGGATATATATTTGATCTCCATTATAGAATTTTCTTATATATATATATTCGAATGTGCAAGTTTTTATTTTTTAGATCATGATGACGCAAGTGTAACTTTGTGATTTCTTTAACGAAATAGAAACATGTGAAAATTATGCTGATAGTGTGCAAACAAAATCCCCCAAGTAGAAATCTCAATTCCACTCCAAATAAAAAAATATTGATTGATACGAGCAAAACTATACTTTCAAGTTTCAACCATTCTGCGTTTATTTTATTTAAAAAAAAATGATTTCACTTATTAGATTCTTTAATTTAGTTTTGGTTGGTGAAACATTTTTGTTTGGCCTATGCGTCTCTCCCAACTTTTTTCAAAACATTAGGAAAATGCCCACCATGTACAACACAACGTGGACCTAACAATTCCACCTATTTTCTAGAAAACCTTCCTCTAATTCCTTTTACCTTATTTTGCTTTTTCCATAATTCAATTAATAATAATTTCGTGGAAAAACCAAGTATTGCTTTTTTTCTCTTTTTTTTGATGGAAATTAAAAAAAAAAATTGAAGTACTGTTTTATTAGTATTTGGACGAACTTTCCAGACCTTCTTTCAAACAATAATTTAAAGAGAATGAAGGAAAAACTAACTTTTCACCCTTCAATTCAATACTTGTATAAATTGAGATGGAAGTCCTCAACTTCTTACTTAAGTAATTAATTAACCCTACATATCACATATTAAATTATTGAGCCACCACATAATTGATACAGTTAGTTCACGTTAACAGAATTATGCATAACTTTGACAAAAAATAAAAAATAAAAAACAAAAAAAAAAATGTTTAAAATACTTTGACTAGAAAATCTTGTGGAAAGGTGGGTACGTAAATATATATAAAGTTTATAAAATGCCGCGTTCGTGCAGCAAAGATGTTGTTTTGACATGGAAAATCAACTTCCATTACATGTGCATTGACTCCAAAGTATTTTTCTAACCTTCGAGTCCACGACAATATATGTAGAGAAGAAGTAGGTGAAATGAGATGAGATGAGATGAGATGGTGAAATTATAAGAAACTTCAAAACCACGTGTCACTAGACAAGTTTTTCACGTGTTAATTTCATCGTGATTCGGAGCATAGCCTCCTTTCATCTCAAGAAAATAATTTCATCGTGATTTGTGCCAAGTTCTATCCTAGTTTCTACATTACTTGTTCCAAGTATCAATAACCCTAGGGGTGCACACCGATCGCACTAATCTGCGGATTCGATCTAATTTAGACCAATTATTACTAATTGGTTTCATTTTTTGATCCCTTAGATTAGATTGAATTGGATTGAGAAATCAATAATCCGGCTAGACTGGATCGGATTACCGATCCCACATTTAAAAATTGCAGATCCAATTTATTTATCACATCACCACATATACATATTTCATCATATATACTATAGTATCTTGAAGAGCATCAACTCAAACTATCAACTCTAAACTATATCGTATCTCAAAAACTTTGTTTATTCTTACATCGTTTATTACACTTTAGACATTTTTTTGTGGGTTGTATGTTGTAATATGTATTTTTTTGTACTTTTGTTTGGGTATATGGTGGAGTTTGTGGATGACATTTTTATTTATGTAGGAACTTATATTTTGAAGGTTCTTGTGATGACAAATTTGTAGGAAATATGTTACATGATTTGTGAAATCTACGTTGTAAATTTTTCAATCATGAGATGCATAATTTTCTTGATTCATTTGATTAAGTTTAATTTCATTAATTTTTTGATATGAAAATATCAATCTGTGGAACTTGATCTAGTTCAGTCCGCACTTTACAAATTAAATTGAGTTAGATTGATGAATTATTTGGACTGAATTGGAGTACAACTTTTCAAATTGTAATAATTGGATTGAATTGTGGATTAATCATAATTGAACTGAATCATCCATGTGCACCCCTACTCATTACGTATCCATTTGACAAAAAAATATAAAAAATATGGGAACGTATCCCACACGTTGACTGGGTTTCTTGGGGTTATTAATTAGAACCGTTGGATGGTCTTATCATCCAACGGTGGAGAACATAAAGCTAAAAGGTAGCAAGAGGTCAAATGCACAAGCGCAGTCAGGATTTCAAACTTCCCAGTTGGCCTAGGTCAATGGTAGCTTAGGTGTTAATTTGAAGGATGGGCTAGCTTAAGTATTTTTTATAGATTTTTCTAATAACCAACTAAAGCATAAGGAGGACCACATACATGGTTGTCCTGAGCTACGAGACTCCGCCCCTGATCAAATGTACATGGAGAAGTACCCGTCAAATACTCCAATTGTTTAGCTTGAGCTTATTATGATCTCTTAATTATTTTTTTTTTCCTCTTGAGCTTAGTATGATCTATTAATTAATTTTTTTTTCCTTTTTAGGAATTCTTCAAATCCTAAGTAGATCTTTGAGCTTTTTTTTTTTTTTTTTTTTAGAGAAATCGAAATTTCATTAATTATTCATAACTCAATACATGACCAGACATAGAATCAAATACATTGATTCGTTAATCCTATTTGTCCAAATAAACTGTCATTAATTTGATTTTTTTTTTTGAAATTGAAATATTTTGAACAATGATTGCTCTCTCCAACGTTGAAAATCATGACAATACACAAAATTACTAGAACCACAAAACGAATAACAAAACTTCCCAACAAGGAGAAGATCTAAAACTTCTCAACAAGAGGAAGACAAATCAAAGACTTCCAATTAGGAAACAAAACCAATTATAAGGTAAAAACTAAAGACAAATCAATTCAACATGCCGTACAAATTCATGCAACACCGTTGATGAAAATGCACTGCAACAAGGATGAACCAATATCTACAAATCTGATTAGATCTGTTGTTTATTGAATGAACAAAAAACAGAAGGGATTTGATTGGAACCACCGCTGATCGTTTAGAGAATTGGTAGTAGTTCAAGAATAAAAATCACCAAAGTGAATAAATTTTTTTTTTAGAGTTTTGGAGAAGAAGAGGCGGCTCATCTGCTTTTGTTTTTCGGCTCTGTTTATTTAAATCTTTGAGCTTTCTTAATGTAAAGTATGCATCACCACTCAAGATATCTCAAGATAGATTTGTTTAATTGTGTTTGAAAACTAGATCGAGTGTTGGGCAAGTTCTTACATACCTGTATAGGTCGAGATTATTTCTAGAGGCCTCCCATTTTTTATTGAGTTATATAAGTTTCAAAAGCTAATTTCAGCTAACAATCATCGGAGTTGGCTTTCGCTGGTTTATTTACCCGACTTTTAAATTTGCAATGGATACGACCAATAAGTCATTTTTCCTTGTGCTTAATTCTTTTTTTCATTATTATTTCATTACAAAGTCAACCTAACCAGAGGCGTTGGCAAGGCTTGAGTGAGCCCCCTCAAGATTTTTCCCATCCCTATATATGATGTTCCTCACGGTCATTACCTCTCTTCCACCCAATAGAAAATCCATACATTGGCCCCCCTACCTGATGAAGCAATTTTCGATATTGGAAAATTGTAATTAGGGGACACATATGTACACACAATTTGCTACAAAGTGATTATAATGCTTTAGATTTGATGTGTTTAAAAACGTATTTCGATCAATGTAGAATATCTATATGAAGGATTCAACTTTGGACAAATGTACATCACCTAATCTAGATCTTTGTTCAATATAAGCAGACTTCTCATCTCTAATTAATGTGTTCCACATGGGAATTAGTTTTATGTTCTCTTTTTTTAGTACATATTTTATGTTCTCTTTTATTCCTCTAGTAGTAGTCTAGTATTCACACCGCATAGTTACCCTCTTTCGCTATGCAATTCTCCATCTTATATAATGTTCATCCCTATGCAAGTCTTTCTTATGCCCTACACTCTATGGAGTCATATTCACAATTTTTATTGTTCTTTCTCGATACTAATTTTGGAATATTAATAAAAAAAAAACCATTGATGTGTGTAATTTGATATTTGTGAGTTATATATATATATATATATATATATATATAAAATGGCATTCAAATAATTTAAGTGATCTCAAAAAAAAAAATCTACAAGCTTGGTGTTATTTTTTTTCTTCTTTTGGTGTAGTGTGTTTTTTTAACTAAAAAAATAAAAATAAAAAAAATAAAAAAAGGGGTGCGGCAAGGCATACTTACCAAAAAAAAAAAAAAAAGATGAATAATTCTCATTAAGTTCAGGAAGGATTCAACTATAGTTAAATTTGGCCTCTCCTACTCTCTCGGGCTGGCTCCGCCCCTGAACCTAACTAAGTTGATAAAGGAAAGATTTGTTTGTTTATTTTAAAAACTTGCATGTCAAGGTAGTTTTTGCATATCTTTAAATAATTTCTAGAGACTCCATTTTCTAAGGGTTTTAAGCTTCAAAACCTAATTTCAACTTTAAAACTCACTATCCGAGTTTGAGGGGTGTAAATAGGTTTTTTAAGAAAATACCACCTGATCATTTTAGAATCTAAATATAGTAATATGTCTAGACATGCAATGTCACAATTTTTCGAAATTAGGTTGTTTTTTTTTCTCTTTTTTTTTTGCAAAATATACAGATTTGAATCAGCTACCTATCAACTTTGCTTAAAGAGAAATCTATCTATGATTTATCTCTATATTTAGGAAGTAGAAAGAGGATACTAAACGAGGGAAAATTGGAAGTAAATTTCCAAGGCACGCCAACAAAACACCAATGAAAACTAAAATAGATTTCTACAAGCTTTCAAATATATCTTGAACGAGCAATCACTCTAGCCAAAAACATCAACACGTCAATATACATAAATTTTTTATACCAACCATGTGGTAGCCCAATGGATGGGTTTGTGGGAGTAAGAGGTTGGGGGTTCGATTCCCACATGAGCAAGTTTCTTTCTTATCAAAAAGAAATATACATAAATTTTTATCATAATTTCTATGGAGACAAATCGAGTTTTTTAAGATTATAAATATGACTAACGCCCAAACATAGAATGCCATGAAAATGTCACGTTTTTGTTGGAAAACTAGCTAGATTTGTGCAGCTATAAATAAATCAAATAAATCGACCTAAGTTGCTCAAAATCTTAAAATTTCTTTTCCATGTACTTGCAGTTTTAATTTTCGATTAAGGTAATTAAATATTCAAAACCATGTCATTTTAAAAAATTTTACACATCACATGTATGAACCGGGCACAAACAGTTCAACGAAGTAATTTGTATTCTGTTGTAAAAAAAAAAAGTAATTTGTATTCAATACTGAATGTAGTATATAATCTTATTATAAGCTAAGTTGTGCTGCATCTATGAATAAATCCAAAATCAATCTATTTTTAGGTAGGAGCAGACCAAGCATTAGATAATAGAAGATAGGCCTAATGATAAAAAAAATTCAATGTTGTAATCTTGGTCTTGCTGGTGCGGATGTGGTGTGGGATCTGAAAAAATGGGAGTCCCTTGGACTCATTTTGATTTCAATTTTGTACAGCACACATCATTTTGTAAATAATTTGGTGTACATATTTTATAAGGGAGCGGCTAAATGAACCCCATAAATTGCTCTACATACCTCAATTTTGAATTTTTACTATGTGTTCTCCACTTTTTACATAGTGTACCCCACTTTTTTAAAAAAAATTTCAAAAATACCCTTGTTTATTGTACCTCACTTTTTTACTTCGTATACTCCATCACTCGCATCCTCACCCCAATACCCTTGCTTACTACACCTCACTTTTTTACTTCGTGTACTCTATCACCCTCACCCTCGCTCTCACCCTCACCCTCACCCTCACCCCAATACCCTTGCACATGAGTGTCGGACGAACAGAGCCGACACCTCTGAAGTGGTGTTGGACGAATCGAGCCGACACCTCTAAGGCTCGGTTCGTCCGACACTTCTTCAGAGGTGTCGACCCTGTTTGTCCGACACCTCTTCAGAGCTGTCAGCTTTGTTAGTCCGAAACTCGCGGGCGACCAGAACGATAAAAAAACTTCAAAACTCTCGAAAAATACATGAAAATAGTCAAAAAATAGTGGGTTTTACTCGAAATTACTTAATATTTTCGATTTCAGCGAAACTTTGTACCCAAAATGCAAGATTCAAGCCTCAAATTGAAGCCCTAAACCCAAAAATGAATTCACACACAAAACGACTCAAAAAAGAAAAAAAAAACCCAAAAAATCTCGAAATCAACACTAAAAGATATGATGAATGCACTCACGTCATCAAATCTATGTGGTTTTGCTCGAATTTCGTCGGATTTGGCCGATTTTTGGCGAATGCGATTTGAGATAGATGATTATAATAAAGGAGTATCGCCTCCATATTCATAAAAAAAAATGATAAAAAAATATACTAACTTTTTTTTTGTAGAAATATCCTAACCTTTTTAAGTTGTATCAATCATATCCTAACCTTTAAAATTTATCAATTATATCATAACCTTTCCAATTTAGTATCAATTCTATCCTCAGTTAATTTGGAGCATTTTTT
The DNA here is from genome assembly GCA_039657345.1 of Stephania japonica. Taxonomy (NCBI): domain Eukaryota; kingdom Viridiplantae; phylum Streptophyta; class Magnoliopsida; order Ranunculales; family Menispermaceae; genus Stephania; species Stephania japonica. The sequence continues at coordinate 40,398,251 of CM077560.1, read as the reverse complement.
CTTTGAAATCAACTTAAGTTTTCTAACTTTTCTTTTATCATTCACATTAATCAATTTACATCAAAATTGTTTAAGCCCCATGTTTAAATTAAGTTTATGAAGACTCGCAAAAATAAGAATTTATAAATCAATATATGATACATTAATACTCTAATTCAATTATTTTTTGGTGATTCTCTAATTCAAATTTAGTTATTCATAGATCACTAATTGTAAGTTAAAAATTATGTGTATATATTCATACGAACATAAATTAACTTATTAGAAGGTTAAACGTGGTTGTTTAATTTGATAAATGAACTAAGTACCTAAGTTATGTATGTGATTGAGTAGGCATATATACACACAACTATGTTTATTATATACATGAAGACATATTTATCATGAATATTGAACTCTGATGCTTATGTATGAATAAATTCTTAAAGGGTGTTACAAGAAAGTTGAAGGGAATGATGTGTGGGCACATATTATGAAGGAAAAACGGAGTCAAATTAGTTGAGGATATAATCGATACTAAATTGAAAAGGCTAGGATATAATTGATAAATTCTAAAGATTAAGATATAATTGATACAACTTATAAAAGTTAGGATATTTTTTATCATTTGGCCAGAAAATATATGACCTTGATTGTTCGGTATAATAGATTTCTTTGCCTCAGGAAAATTCCCACAAAATCCTATTTTTTAAAAATAAAACCTCCAGACTCTAAATTCCTTCTTTTCCTTTTTGAATTTCTTTGTGATTCCTACGTTTGAACTAACGTAGATCTTCTCTTTCGATCACCAGTAGTTCCAATACGAGTGTTTACTACATTTTTTTCAATAAAATACATATCTATTCAGATTTAGGAGTTTCAATTGTGCAAGTTAGATTCATCATTGGCGCCACCCTTGCTCCTTTTCCATTTGTGCATCTACCATCATTCAAGTTAATCTCTACTTCTAGTACTCGTGCATGGATGTGCACTTACAGTTGTTGGTTTGATAGTTCTTATTAGGTTATCTTTTTCAGTAAGTATTTGTCTTCCAATGGTCGAAGCAAGGTTAAAAACTTTGCTTAACTTCGACTGAAGTTTGCCAACAAAGAGAGCGTCGAAGCAAAATCACATGGACATCTAAGAATTGCATAAATTCGATAAAATCGACGAACTTCAAAGAAGTTCGATGACTTCGCTTAAAACAGGAAAAAAAAAAACACAGTAAAAATGCAAGAATTCGATGACTCTGACGAAGTTTGAAAAGAAACTATCGAATTTCTGAGTTTCTGAATGCATAAAGAATTCTCAAATTGGAACAAGATCAATGATCTCCAAATACCACTTCAAGCTCAACCTCTCCAAACACACACGCCCAACAACGATCTTCACCAACCCCACATCCTTGACTCCCAAACACTTCACGAGCTTCAAATCTCACAACCCCTTCGCCCCCGACAACGTTGATAACTCTCAATTGCCAACTCCACAACAATACGATATGTTCAACTCTTCCAAACAAGCGCAAGACCTCGCCATTGCTTCCAGCTCCGCAGATCTCACCCTGCTCACCCTACACAACACCAACTTCCATGGTTGAAGACGTCGAGCCGAAGAAGGACGTTGTTCGTGCACTACTCTTGGAGTTGCTGATTTTTATTTGGGTTTCTCCACCTAATGCCTTTAATTTATACACAGGTTTGACACTCTCACTCACTACCATAGATTTTCATAGTGGTATGTAAATGATGATCTTGATGCTTCATAAAGGTTTTTTTTTAAGTTGTTTGTGTTTTCAGCAAACTTACAATTTTTTTTTTTTGTTTTTTTTTGTTTGAAATATATCAAATACACTATTTTTTGTTGTTTTGTCAACCCAAAACAAAATTGTTCTTTGGAACAACAAAGGAAAATTTTCTTTTTTTTTTTAACAGAAAAGAAAAAATTTTCTATGTAACAACAAAGGAAATTATGTAAAGTTCCCTTGTAAATTGAGGAAGCGGCTATGGTTTGGAGCATTGATTTTTTGTGTGATTCTTTAGTTTGAACCACTGCCAATCTTCTCTTTTGATTGGCGGTGGTTCCAATAATATTTATTTTTATTTATTCAATAAAAGTCGAATATATTCAAATCTGAAATGTTATGTTTCGTTTCGTTTCATTCAGCCTGCAGCAGTTGTCAGATTCATCATTGGCACCACTTGTCTCTCCTCCACACATGCATCTGCTATCACTCAATTTCATCTCCACTTCTATATGCTTATGTATGGATCTGTGTCAGTTGTTGGTTTGATTTTTTTCACCAGATTTTCTATTTCAGTAAGTTATCGCCTTCTCTTGTTGGAAGTCTGTGTTTGCCTTCCCTCGTTGGAAGTTTTTGTTCGCCTTCCCTCATTGGAAGTTCTATTTCTCGTTATGGTTATATTATTGTAGATATAAAAGACAAACGTATAAGTTGCACACAAGTTGCAAACCTCTGCAACGTCAATTTGATATCAAAGAAAGGAAAAGAGTTGCTATTGATGTAATTTCATTGTTAAATCATATGTAATAGTGAGCAATTTCTATAAGTAGAAATATCTTTTCGTCAAAAAAAAAACAAAGGAAATTATGTCAAACCCATTGCTTAAACTTTTTCACCTACAACACAATATAAAATTAACTTTTGAAAATTAACTTCTTGTCACATCAAGTAGTAAAAAAAGTAAAAAATTATCATATAAAGCAATATAAAAACAAATACTAGTGCCGCACATGTTGCGAATTGCTTGTTTATCGCAAAATGACTATTTAAAATAAGTATATTGTGTTTTAAAAAAAAAACAAGTATATTGTGATTATTATGCATTATTATTGTATAATTAAGTATATTTCTAATATTTTATAGAGAAATTTGAGTTTTGTAGCATTTAAAATGAAATTCCACAAATTTCTATACACCGACAAATTTTTGTCAAACTTCCATTGTCGAAGTTGACTTCCTCAAATTACTTCCGTATTTTAAGTGAGCAAAGTCTAAGGCGAACTCGAAGTTTCGAACCTTGGTTGGAAGTTTGTGTTTGTCTTTTCTTATCTGAAGTCTTTGTTTGTCTTCCCATGTTGGAAGTTTTATTTTTTGTCATGGTCGTAGTATGTTTGTGTATTGGTGCGCTCAATACATTTATCAATTGAACAATCATTGATTGTCATAATGTTTCATTGTTACAGTCGCAGTTTCTCAAAATCAACTCTGTAATAGTTGAATTTTCTAATAAACAAATTAGGATTAGTGAATCAATAAGCTTTTATCAAGGTAATTGATTATATATCTCATCCTGTTGTATTGAATGTATTGAGCCATCATGATTAGTGAAATTTTTATTTTACTTTAAAAAGAATCTTTCTTTGTCTAAATCAACTGTTATCTGAACTATCCGACTACTCCAAGTAAAAAAAGAAAAAAAAATCTTTAACCAAATTAAATGAATGTCTAGACCTGTTTCTACATGGGTCGGGCTTGGACCAAGCTGAGGTTGGGCCTAACTGGGTCCAGGCCTAAAAACCTTGGCCCAAGCTCAACCCATCAGAAATTATGGTCTTTTTCGATACCAAGTGTCTTTCTATGCATATATTGTTCATTAGCTGTGCAAAAATGAGAACTCAAATGGTAAGTATCATGTAATATGAGCATTAGGTCCGAAGTAATTTCAGATAGTTCATGTGGGCTCATTATGCATTCTGTTGTGATTGAAGAAACTATAACTAAACTTCAACTTAATGGAGCTGTTGCAAACACACATTTAGATGACTACGCATGAGACATATAAGTCAAATGTTTATTTTGGGGAATCCTAGAAAACAATGGCTTCATAAGCATATAAAGGGGTAGAAGATCCTAGGCTAATAATTTTATTTTTTTTTATTTTGAAAGAAGTCAAGTCAAACCCATGAGAATGTCAAGTTTTTTTTTTAGTAAAAATTGGAAACCGTCAAGTAAACAATTGGATTCACTTAACAATGCAACCTATTCCAGTCAAACGTGGGGACAAGCTTTTGCCCATTTCCCTAATATTTGTTATAAGCCGCACCATTTCGAAGTTGGGTTTAAGAACCTAAAAAAGACTTGTTTGTTTGTTAGTGTTGTTCTGTCACATAATTTATAAACAACTTAGACTTCCATCTGATAAAGTAAGGTCAGAGATTAGGATGTGTTCCCAACATAGTATAGAGAGTATAGTGGAGAATAGTACATACCTGAAAAAATTGCACTTGCAAGATATACCACTTCCAACTCCATATGTTTTTGTGATGAAAAGGTTCTTTCACTGGCTCAAGAAATACAAAGGAAGCAAATCCGTTAGGCATTTCAATAGCCCAAACTACATAAAGCGTACAACATAGAATTACAAACACCATCACATTCATACCCCTCACTGTACACAACCACTCGTTTCGCTACGACCAACGCTTACTGAACAAAGTCCTCTAGGCGCAGCATAAACCCATTTTCAGGACCCCGTTAGTTGTCTGGGGCTTGATGCCAAGGCCAATGGTCCAATGCTTTCTCAGAAGAGGAAATGTGGCCAGTTCTTGCTTTAGGAATTTGATGATCTGAAGTGAAATGGATTCAACAGGCCTTCGCGTGCACGCCAAAGAAAAACTTGATTCTTACAATCCGACCCATTTTACCCATCTGAAGATTCGACCTACTCTGAAAGGTAATTCGTAGTCCTTAGCAACTGCAGGCTCCCTCCTAGCTGTCTCGCGATCAGACCAGATGTAAACACCACGCTCTTGCCGGCTGCCAGGTACAGTGTTATCTAGGATTACCGCTATGAGAAAGGCGATCACCATGTTAAATGAAAGCACAGTATTCATAACGTAGTTCACCTGCAAAAAGAAATGATAGGTTTCCCATCAAGCAGTAGATGCTATATTTTCTCAGAAATTTAATTAGAAAAACATTGGCTTGTTGCCTGTTTCCAAAAATTAAAAGGAAGAGGGTTCATTCAGTGAAGTCCATTTTTAATCAAGCAATTAATCAAAGTAAAAATTTGATGTCCATCAATGGAACTAATAATCGTCCAACAAATCTGAAGTAATTAGTCAATGCTAGAATATGCGCAACGAAAGAAGGAATTATTAAGCAGTTGAACATTTTACTAGATTATACTACAGGCATCACATGCTAGTAATGGTAAAATAAGAACCAACCACTTCATATTCATATTCATTGAAATGTCATATCTTACCCCAGCATTCTTGCTCCGGAATGGTCCATGAGATGCCACAATGTATGGCTGAAAATAGCTCGGAACAGAAGAGTTGGCATTGGGTGTGAGACCATATTGCTGGAAGTAGGCAGGAATCGACAACGAGAAAAACAGAGACAGGCCAACTATAATAATATTTCTGGAGCTTCCTGCTTCACTGTAGCGGAGGTTCGAAAGGCCCAGGGCCGCAAGCATTGCCCACATGAAGCAAAGAAGAGCAGCAACCATGACATCAGGAATAGAAGCAATAAAACCACCAACTTTGCCTGCAAGCATGAAACACAACATTGAAGGATATGGCTTTTAAAGGCTGCATGCTTTAATCAAAAATCGGAACCAAGTAAAAGATATAAAGCTATTTAGTATCAACAACTTTCAGTTCTCAGCTCCAAACCAGACAACGAAAACTCATGGACTGGTTTGATTTGTTCACTGTACAAAATCAAATCCCCCGTGCTTTTAAAATAGTCATCGACAACAAAGCCTCAATCCCAAATTAGTAGGAGCTACATGGATCAAACTCTTCCATTGCACTTGATTTAGTGCAATTGATGGTGTACTTTCCAAATCCTTTAAATTTCTCCTAATCAATGTGTCCCAACTTAGCTTCACTCTACCCTACATTGTCTAATTCATTCAGTTTCTACTGAATCGAGTTTTTAGTGAGTGCACTTATAGGCCATCTTTGGAGGTGTGCAAACCACCACAACCGCCCTCCCCTAATCTTTGCGTCAATAGGTGCTACTCCTACTTTTCTTTGAATTTTTGTTTCTTATTCTTTTAAAATGGTCATCTACAAAAGAAAATTAAGGGAAGTATCATTTTTATTCACATTAAGAATAGGAACAGACCCAAAAAGTGGACCTCATGGCGCAGTTGCTATTTAAAATAGTATACACTTCTGATTTCAATCCATAAGCATTCCCAAACCATCAGATGTATCAATTAATAAGGTTCACCCTACAATTGTGTCCAAGCAATAACTTAAACCACTCATAGATGTTTCTGATTATTTGCTGCCAATATCAATTGCACATTCTGTTTTTTCCGACCAAAAAAGATGTGCCAAATTTTCAGAGTGAAATTTCAAGTTCAATATTTTCTTCCGCATCATCTCTGTATGCATATTTTCTAGTCAGTTTGTGCAAATTTTATAGTCTTGACAAATAGGTATAAATCTAAATTGGAGGTTCCCTGTGTCCTTGATATTATCATAATACAAGATTCATCATCCAACACCTCCGCTGGGCATGCCCACACCTTTATCCACAGGTCTGTGGATTTCACTAGCACCGATATTGTTACCACCTTAACCACCTTGTACTCACAATCACAAGTGTGGGGTTTTACTCCAAGACGCCTCGATACTATTTGGTAAGAGATCCACACTTATATCATTCTTTAAGAAGTGTTAACCGATTTGGGACTATTTTCATCCACATATCCCCAACAATCTCCACCTTAGATCAAAATCCATCCAAGGTTCCCCATCGCAAGATCTATCATTACTACATCTCGAGAGAAAGGAGCACGAGGAACCCGAGACCACCGACAGACAAGTCTTGTCCCAACCAAACCATCAGCTCTAATACCACTTGTTGGGTCGGCCCACGGGTTTATGGATTTCACCAGCACCACTATTGTCCACAACTTAATCACCTAGCACTCACATGCGTGGGATTCTACTCCGAAAGGCCTCAGCACTAGTTGGGAAGAGATCCACACTTATATTCTTTACAAAGTCTTAACCGATGTTGGAATATATTTTGGTTAACGCATTCCCAACAACCTTAATGAAATGTACAAACAACATAGTCTCAGTCCCAAATTAATTGGGGTCGGCTACATAGATCAAACTCTTCTATTGTGCTCAATTTAGTGCAATTGATGGTGAGCTTTCCAAACCATTTAATTCAAATCCCTCCAAATTAACGCGTCTCAAGTTAACTTCGTCTGCCCCTACCTCGTCGAATTTCTTCAGTTTCTATTAAGTCAAATTTTCTAGTGGGGGACATTTGTAGGTCATCTTTGTAGGTGACCAAACACCGCAACCGCCCTCCCCTAATCTTTATGTCAATTAGTGCTACTCCTATTTGTCTTTGAATTTTTGTATTTGTTATTCTATCTTTACGAGTTTTAACACACATCGACCTAAACATCCTTATTTCTGCTACGTTCATTATATGTAGTTGTTGCTTTACTGCCCAACATTCACTTTCATATAACATAGCTGGCCTAATTGCGATCCTATAAAATTTTATTTTTAACTTGGTAGGAATATTTTTATCAAAGATCACACCTGTTGCACTCCTCTCTTTCTTCCATCCAGCTTGAATTATGTGTGACATCATTCTCGATATTGCCATTAATTTGTATGATTGATCCTAGATATCTAAAGTGGTTCACGTTAGGAACTTTTACTTATAATTTTACTATTCCATCTCCATGTCTAGTATTTCTAAACTCACAATGCATGTATTCGGTCTTCGTCTTACTCAACTTAAAGCCTTTAGATTCTAATGTATTCTTCCTAAGTTCTAATTTCCTATTCACTCCATCTCTTGTTTCGTCCACTAAGACTATCATCTGCAAATAACATACACCATGGTATATCTTCTTGAATATGCCTAGTTAGTTCATTCATAACTAGAGTAAGGAGGTATGGACTTCAAACCGATCCTTGATGTAGTCCTATCGTAATGGAAAATTATTTTGTAGTTCCTCCAAATGTCTTTACACTCGTTACTACTCCATCATATATATCCTTAATAGTGTCTATGTATCTAGCATGACTCATTTTCTTTCTAGAACCCACCAAAGAACATCTCTAGGAACTCTATCATATGTTTTTTCTAAACCTACAAATCTACAAATACCATATATGAAGATCTTTTTTATTTTCTCTATATTTTTCCATCAATCTTCTTATAAGGAAAATCGCCTCAGTAATTGACCTTCCAGGCATGAAGCCAAATTGATTGGTATTGTTGTTTATCTTCTTAGGGTTTAGGGTTTAATTCCCAGGTAGTGTGAACAACTTTGAATGTCTCCTTTGTTTTTGAAGATTGGTACAAGCGTGCTTCTTCTTCAATTCATTGTCATCCGTTTTTATTTTAAAATTTTGTTGAAAAGTTTTGTTAACCAAGTCAATCCAATTTCTCCTAAGCATTTCCAAACCTCTATGGGTATTTCATTTGGGCTACATGCTTTCCTTATTTTCATCATTTTCAATGCCTCAATAACTTCCGAAATTCTAATATTACGTGAAGAGTTTACATTTCTTTCTTGGTGTGGATTTTCATCTACTATGATATCAACTTGGTCATCATTAAATAAACCATCGAAGTAGCTTCTCCATCTCTCCTTAATACCATCTTTGCGCATGTAACTTCAACGAAATATCCAAAGGTAAAAAGGTTTTAGGTTACAGATGAATGGGAGTCTTCCATTATAAAGTGAATGAATTCATGTCTAGTGTTTGCGGAAGTGCATAAATTTTTTTTGTGATATTCGTGGGTGTCTTAACCTTTTTCAACTCCTTACCTTGGCTCGACTATTCCCACGGGAATTAATCGGGCGCCCCAACGTCATAACTAGGGAGAAATCAAGGGGACATAATGTAGCTACCAAGATTTGAACCTACAACCTATGCCTCAATCACACATCATATGAAAGATCATGATACAAGGACAATGAGCTGGAAACAGAATTATCTCATGATGAAATTTAAAATAGGAGAGAAAAATGTGAGCTAATCAAAAGAAGCAATTACGCCGTTACAGGGACGGTAGGCACTGATTATTCCGTTTTGTTCTTTTGATCCTAGAAAGTACAATGAAATGGATTAATTAGGAAGAATTTAAAGGATTTGGAAAGCGCACAATCAATTGCACTAAATAAAGCGCACTGGAAGCGTTTATCCATGTAGCTGACCACAACTAATTTAGGATTTGAGGCTAGCACAATGTAAACATAATCTCTAGTTAATCTCTTGTAAGTTGTTACTGGGCATTAGTTCAGTTTTGCACTCAATGCATCCCATCCCAGAGGACAGGATATTCCTTCATGACCTGAGCTAAAGATTGGAACAGCTAGTGTCTAAAAAAGGTGTCCATTAACCAGGACTTCAACATTTCATTCTGAATTAGTATACTGAAAAAATAATCAAGTTTACTTACCCACAAGAGACAAGAGGATCAACACGCAAGCGCCTAACTCTATTGCTCTTCGGCTACCCATCTTGGTTACGGCAATCGTATGCACATTCTCAGTCAGAGTTGTACATCCAGTTCCAATACCCCAGAGACCAGCTAAAACACTAGTGAGGCCTTCAAGACCAATTCCTCGACTGACAACCCCTGGCGTTGGAGGTCTAGATGCCACCAATAAAGAAGACGCATGGTATGAGCCAACCTGATGAGAAACATCTGAAATTGCATTAGAGCTGAACAATGCCTGTAATGTTAAATTCAAAAACTAACAGCGGCTTTCTCAAAGCATAAAAGAAAATAAAATAAGAGAGCAATTCATTTTCCTGCAAGTGCAGGCCACATAATGAAGTGCAAGACCACAACAAACGCAGAGTACAGAAATTTAAATTCGTAGGATTATTTCAAAGTGAGGCACAAAACACATTGGAACCTGTTTTGATAGGATGACACAGATAAATCAATGGTTGTGGCAGCTTTCAAGTAACTCAGGCCGCATGACATGGTCAAATTGAAAGTAACAGCAGCCTTTGGACCAATTAGAACGCATTATCATAACCATGGAAAAATCAGGAACAAGCTCATTCAGGTAGGAGGTCAGAAGATGCTCTAAAGGGTTCAGCAAAAGAAGAGAGTGCAAGCTTGATAAAGGCTTTGGTTTTGCCATTGTCCAGATTAAAAGGAGACAGCATCCTCAGAAGACAACCAAACAGAAGCAACCAATCAGAATATCACAGAATTAGTTTCGAAGATGGAGGAGGAGCACAATAAGTTCCAAATGCAATATATCTCGTGCAACATAAGAAGCTGCAAGGATAGTTATGACCGCTACCTAATCAGAAAGGAATCTAAAAAGGACCTGGATGCCACTATTTCACAGGAAATGTCATGGTAAAAGAAGGTTAATTGATCACATGTGGAGCTAGAGATTAATAAATTGGTTCATTTGCCTTCTCATGATTATTGGTGTTTACATTTCAAACTTCAAAGGCAAAAACATCATTCGAAATTAAGGAAATATATTCAAAATGTCTAAATTAAATTATATTTTTCGGAATTTCCCCTTTCATCTCCAATATTTATTTCGAAATGCGCACTAAGTCTTAGCATATGGATTCGGACGATTTGCCTTGTATTAATTCAATCTCTACGAAGAATAAAAAAGAGAGGGCCCCAGAATGATAGAACAAAAGGAATGAGAACTCACTGAATCAACTGATGCAATTATGGACACCACACACATGACAAGAGCCATCTTCCACTGGAAAACAGGCGTACCCCACTGCAAAGGGTATGGAAATCTGAACCAAGGAGAAGATCTTAATGCGTGTGAGGTATCGACACGACAATGCCTCATCCTTGGAATATGTTTCCTGCAACTTTCAGAGATGATATTTGAAGCAGGTAAATTCAAGTCACAACCTTTATGGCTATAAACTCCAGCCTCTGTGAGAAGGAAAGCAATAGCCCATGTGATTGCCAGACCCAATGGCACCTGAAAAGTATGCATCATGCATTTATAAGAAAGGCTAGAAAGCATTCCACAAAACCATAAAAATAGCTTGTCATCACTAATCAACCAAAGAGAATATAATCAAGAAGTGAGCTTACCGCATATATTAGAAATATGCGATGACCAAAAACAGAGATCTTGCGAAGATACTGCAAGCAAGATTAAACAGCATCAAGTCAGATTTAATCATTATCAAACAACAGAATTTTCTAATAGCAGTAGCAGAACATTAACACTAGTAACATCTGTGTTATCTATTGGTCAAAGTGTCCATGTTAACATAACATGATAATGCAGAGACACGAGATATGCATTACACTGTTTTTCAAAAAGTAACTCCTTTATTTTCTTTAGCTTGTCTATGTACTTGAGGAAATATGCCATCATCGTTATTGTTCATGAAGTACCTTTCATGTATAATTCGGTGAGAACCATGCTCCACCATGTTTATAAGCTAACCAAAAAAACATCCTTGTGGTATCGTTTTCTCCAGTTTCTGTTAGCTTCACGCTCAAGTTAATTTACACGTAATGCTCAAAATATACTAGCAGAGAGTAGAAAAGGAGTGCTTAAATTTATATAATCTACTTGCTTACACAACTTAAATAGTAGATAACATAATTTGGACTGAGTTTAAGCTGTTAACTAGTCCAAACTTCCAGAATATTTATAGCCAAGCAGGTCCTCATGTCCTTGTAGCAAGCAAATGGAGATTGGACAAGTACAACCTCCCAACAAATATCGGTACCCAAAACCTCTATAGAGTAACATAATATCAAGATAATTAAAATAAAACACACACACCACATACATTCCAATCGCAATATCCTATAAGTCAACAATCTCCACTTACAAGTGAAAAAACAACGACGAGTAGTATTTGCACTGCTCCAATCTCAAGGCAGGTACCAACTTGCGGAAATCCATAACTGTAAAAAGAAAGGCCAACGGCAGCAATTGTTGGGGATACAACCACTGGATTAACTGACCTGCAAAAATATCAACAAAAAAAGTGTCCACGTATAAGTTTCTGAACTGATGAAGGCGAGACAATCCAGTGAGTGGAAACTGGAAACATAAAACAGTGCATGCAGTCACAAAGTCAGTAATAAAATTAAAACAACACTCTTTCCAAAAAGAAACTTGCTTTCACACAAGTAAAGAATTTTTCCAAATACATACGCATAAAGGCTAATACGAACAAGAAAGAGCAAGGATCAAGAAAAATAAAATAAATTGATATGTTGACTCGGCCAGAACTGTAATGCCAGCATCATAATTATTCAACCAGTTCTTATTAAACTAGACCGATACGAACCATGCTCAAGCTAAGACATCAAATTGGGAAGGGACCACAACAACATTTCAAGCGTGACTTTAGTTAGTTAGTTTAGGCGGGAACAATGAAAGGACAAATAGATGTTGAGAGGGAGAGAAAGGCATCTTTTGTGATATTGATTATAATTGGTGAACTCTTTGTGTTCTTGGAGAGTCCAGACTCTTGAATGTTGTGGGATTGCTTGTTTTGTGGTTCAGTTCAACTTTTCGATCTAAATTCTCTTGTTCCTACCTTTTCTTTGTTAGTTCAATCCAATTAAGTATCAGGGTTCTATTATTGGTATCAAAGCGTTTCTCAGATCATGTCACCGAAAGTTGAACAGCGAATTGAATCCATGAAAGTAGAGCTTCGCAAGGTCCAAGTGGTGGTGGAAATGATCTCTAGGCTGACATTGAAGGTGGACGAGCTTAAATCCGAAATCTCAGAGGCCAGATGTAAGATTAGAAGGTTAACGCAAAAGAGGGAGGCCTTCTTCTTTCAATCGTGAGTGTCGGGTTCAGCCGTTGGAGCAAATCTGTAGATCATAGCACCAGGGTCGCAGATAGTCAACAACCAAGGGTCGCAAATCCCAGATCCATCGATCGGGGCATTGACATCCCATATCCAAAATGTGTGGGGGTTGCCGACCCCAGATTCGCTAGATCCAGAGTTGTCGGTGGAGTTGCCGACTGTACGACGCTCATCTTCTGGAGTTGGAATGAATCAGAACGGCAGAGAGTACCAAGATCGGTACAGTACAGTCAGAGGTTTAGATCAGTTAGACACTCTCAAGACTCCCAACAAGTGTTTAGATCTGTAGGTAATTACGACCAACCTACGAGCTTCTTGGTCTGCCTTCATTGTAGGCACTAGTGTGCTATGGAATCGTGCATGTTTGTTGGAACTTCTGGACAAGTTGTTTCGTTTCGGAAAACTCTTTGCGACTGCATGTTCCATTCGCGTTGTCACATATTCAAGATTGGCAACCATAGGCAACTCCGTTTGTACAATTGCTCCACTGCCGCGGTCTTTACTACAACCAACAATTATGGTCGTTTCTTCCTTTTTTTTTATCAAACATATCTTGTGCATTTGGGGAAGGAGACAATGTTGATTCCATACACCAATCGAGGAGATCCAACGATAAGTGTTAACCCACAAGTCTGTTGGTGTCCCAACAATACGACTCCCAAGTTTGTTCCATTTTGTTAGATTATCTTCGATGTATGCACTCTTCATCAAGCTTTAAGTTGTAGGCCCACTTTGATCGGGTGCTGCTAGAGGATCATCATAGGGTGTGTGTTCTCATTTCCACGTATGGGAGTTCAACTCAGTGATGCCAGAGTATCAATGTGGTTGTCACGAGTGTGAGCATGGTAATTTTTGTGGAGCATGTCACTATGGGTGTTGCTCAATTGTTGTTGCAACTTAATGATGATTGGGAGCATGGCTTAGTAGGTTATGACTTCTTGATCAAGGGTTCAGATGGCTTTGTTGTGAATTTGTTTGCCAATTGGATCAACCTAACACCAGTTTATGCTGGTGAGAGGATTTCGGAGGTAACATCCATCCTCCTCTATTCTTTTCAAGTTGCATCAATCGCCAATCATGGGGTCCTATTGGTGAACGTCAAATGGGTAGTGGCCTCTAATGCTCATATGGCTCTCATGGGCACCTTACTCACTGTTGCATTCAAGTTGTTGTGGGTATTGGGTGGCAGATGTTCTCTCACCTTCCTTTACAAGGTTCATTTGGATCCTGGCTTGGTATGTTCAGCCTCTGAATTATCAGTTGGGTTCTCTAACTCTTGCTTTACGGGGATGTGGTTGGACTCCTATTTTGGTGGGAATACATGAACCAAGTGGGTGTTTTGAGGTTGCAATTGAAGTATTTGATGTCATACTATGGCGCAATTTGATATGTGGAGCTTATTGTTTTGCCTTCATGACGTTGGTGCATCATTCCTCACTTTTTGGAGGGTGATTTTATTGAGGCATCTCATTCTTTCACTGGTTGCGAGGTTCATTTGGACCTTGGCATGATCACTTGCATGATTCACATCGTTGGCAAGCTTTTATTTTCACATCCATTTTCCATCTGCCACCTTGAGGACAAGGTGGATTTTAAAGGGAGGAGTAATGATACGAACCATGCTCAAGCTAATACATCAAATTGTTAAGGGACCACAACAATATTTCAGGCGTGACTTCAGTGAGTTGGTTAGTTTAGGCGGGGACAAAGAGAGGATAAATAGATGTTGAGAGAGAGGCATCTTTTGTGATATTGAATGTAATTGGTGAACTCTTTAAGTTCTTAGAGAATCCAGCCTCTTGAATGTTGTGGGATTACCTGTTTTGTGGTTTAATTCAGCAATAAATCTTCTTCTTCGCTCTATATTTTCTTCTTCCTACCTTTTCTTTGTTAGTTCAATCCAATTAAGTATCAGGGTTCTATCATAGACATATTGCAGCTACTTTCTTTTCTTTGCTTCTTATATGTTGGAACAAACCATCGACACCATGAAGATTGTTGAGTCGGTGGCTCAAATTCATGATTCGAGAAGGACTAGAACAATGTGATGGTGCTTAACACATTGATACACACAAGTTTAAATCAGATTTAGATTACATATATATAGATTATACATGTGTATATAGATTATACATGTGAGCAATGTGTCCTACATTGGTTAACATATGTGATTATTGTTAGAATCACTTTGACAATAAAGTTTGTGTTGGACTTTAATCAAAAGTCTTGAACCAATAATTAATATGTAACATATGTATAAATAGGTGGGTGTGTGCAGTGGAATAATAGTGAACGTATTATTGTGGGTGAGAGCCTAGTGTGTGTCGTAGCGCAAGGGCCTACGACCGGCTACGCGACATTGTGAGATTGAATCTTGTTAGGGTTTCTTTCTGGGGCTTAGATAGAGGATGGTTTTCATCAGTGTACTAAACTATTGATAGTGGATTGCCTTGTTTCTTGCCCCTAGTTTTTCACTGATTTTAGGGTTTTTCACGTAAATCCGCGTGTTCTCATTTTCTCTGTGATTTGTTTACCTTTAGGCATCTTCGTGTGACTACGAACTTGGGACTACCGCGACGATTCGTCACAACAAACTGGTATCAAAGCCAAGATTTAGATCTAAGTGGGTTACACTATTTAAGGTGAAGTTTTTAGAGATGTCAAAATCCACAAGCGCGATGAAGTTAGATGCGGGTAAGTTTGACGGGAAAATGAATTTTGGCTTCTGGCAAATTCGAGTAAAAGATTTGTTAATTCAATATGGGCTAGTCAGGCTTTAAATGGTCGTGGGAAGGAAAGTGAAGAGGACGGGAAGAGTTGGATATGAGGGCAGCAAGCGTCATAAGACTCAATTTGGAAAAAAAAAATGTTTTTTCGAACACGAGGAATATTTCTTTGGCAAAAGGTCTTTGGGAAAAAATTGGAAAGTGTATATATGATGAAAACCATGTCAAATCGATTTACCTAAAGGAGTGGTACCATCACCTCACCTGAAGATGGAGGAAGGTACAAGTTGACAAATCTTAACAGAATATGATAAGTTTATTGTTATTGTCCTTGATCATGATACACGTCTCTATATATAGAGGTGCAATTACATACAAAAGGAAACATTTAAATAAGGTAGCACATAATTACAGGAGTGATTTGTGCACAACATAATTACGAGAGTGATTTGTGCATATTTCCTAATTACACAATATTCCTTAACACTCCCTCAAACTCAAAGTGGAACAACAGAACCACTTTGAGTTTGCAAACCAAAATAAATACCCAATAGATACTTTAACACCCTCCCTCAAACTCAAGGTGGATCAACATCTTGAGTTTGCAAATTAATACACTGAAATAAATAGACGAAATAATAAAAACTAGAACAAAAATAATAATAATAATAATAATGACTCTGGTGAGCACCAAAACACAATGATGAACGGAAGACGAAGCAGTGAGCACCATAAATATGACCGTCCAACAAACAATGGCGACGATGAAGGCCCGACGAGAAGCACGCACACAGAGCTGCTGCGAAAATGTCGTTCGGTTATTAACTGCGAGGGACCGACAACAACAAGCCGACAACAACACACCGAGGAGAAATACCCACACAGAACGCTGCTGCGAAAATATCGTTCGGCAAGAAGAAGGGCCGACGAGAAGCACGCACGCAGGAACACAAGAATTGCTGCGAAAAGGTTTGTCCGGTAAATAATGTCAATGAACCAACAACAACGACAAACCAACGAGAATGATTAAATCACATCATTGATGTGCACTGCCTAATGTGTCACGCTAACTAAGCAAATTAGGGACGGTTTGATGCATGGCAACATGTGCAATGCCCAAGATTGCAAACGCATGGATGTTTGGACATGGGCCTCATAAACCAGAGAAGAGGGCCGAAACAATGGAGGACGGAGAGAAAATCGGCAGACCTACCAGAAACCATAAGTACTGATGCAATGAAATTACTAACCAATATTGCACTACCAAATCAAAACTAGTTTTGAACCAAAATCAATCAAGTGAAAAAACAACCCTTGTCAATGACCAAAAGACAAATCTTGCCATCACTTGATCAATTTCCAATAAACCAAAAGAGAAATAAGATTAAATAAGCATTGATTTGAATCAAATCAAAATAACAGCAACGCACATGGCTTATGACGAGATGTGCGTGTAATGGGATCTCGATTTGGATGCACAAGGAACAACTTGGTGACTGTGCAAGAATAAGGGAAACGGACAAAGGCAGACACGAGAACCAAAGAAGATGAAGAAAAACAAGATCGGTACCTGAATAAAGGTACCAAGCAAGGAGAGCAAGAATAATGATGCACGCAAAAGATTAGGGCAACAAACGAAGACGAGGAAGTCGACCTAAAGAGAAGAGAAACAAGAGATTACTCATAACCAAACGGAGACTCTGATACCATGACAAATCTTAACAGAATATGATAAGTTTATTGTTATTGTTCTTGATCATGATACACATGTCTGTATATGTAGAGATGCAATTACATACAAAAGGAAACATCTAAATAAGGTAGCACATGGTTTCAAAAAAAAAGTAGCACATAATTATAGGAGTGATTTATGCACAACATAATTAAGGGAGTGATTTTTGCATATTTCCTAATTGCACAATATTCTTTAACACAAGTATTACTAATCATCTTAGTGCTCTAAATGAAATTGTCTCTAAACTTGACAAATTGAGAGAGCACATCGAAGATGAGGATCAAACGCTTAAGCTCATTTGGTCACTTCCGCCTTCGTTCAAGCACATGAAGGAAGCCAACACTGACTTACGGGAAGGAGACCATCAGTTTAGCAGAGGTCACTACCATGTTAATATCTGAAGAAAAGTTGATGACGGGTGAAGAAAATGGTTCATCTGAAAACTCCAGTTTGGAAGCTGCTGGGAAGGGTTCCAAAAAGTACATGAAAGCGACCTGTTGTAGATGTGGTCAACCAGGGCATCGCAAAAGAGACTGCGGGAATAGGAAAGGAAAAGAGGCGGGTTCGGCAAAGAACTTTAGTTCAACAAAGAGGAATTTCGATGTTGAAAGTAATATGATGCTAAGAATTTTTAGGTTTTCAAGTCTGATAGTACTTATCTTATGAGTCCAACAAAGAATAGGATTGGGGATCAGAAGGAGAATAGGCAATTGACAGCGAGGCCACAAGACATGCTTGTGTACATAGGTCAAACGACTTCAGAGCTGAAGTCGTTTGACGGATGCCTCATAACACTTTGGGATGTTCAACATGTGTTGAGTTCTACACAAAATCTAATTTCTCTTACTGAATTAGATTTTGAGGGTTACAGATACTCTAGGCGAGGAGCATTGAAAATATTCCTGAAGCCTTCACTGGTCATAAAAGGCGTGAGGAAGAACTTGTTTGTTTTGGTGCAGAAACATGGAACAAGTTTTGAGCCTCAAAAGTTGATCAAGAAATGGGTTTTGATTGTTGGTAAGTCCAAGCAGGCAAACTTGGTTCATTCTCGGTGTTGAGGATGTTTGCTCGAGTGGGCGGTGTGGAGAACAAGGTAGTGAATTGTCGCCAAGGTGAAGATTTGTTGAGTTGGTGGCTCAAATTCATTATTCAAGGACTCGAAGAACGTATTTGTGCTAAACACGTTGAATTGATACACACAAGTTTAAATCAGATTTGGATTACATGTATATAGATTATACATGTGCAGCAATGTGTCCTATATTTGTTAACATATGTGATTATTGTTAGCCGAACTTTGAACTTTGACGCTAAAGTTTGTGTTGGACTTTAATCAAAAGTTTTGAACCAATAATGTGTAACATACCTATAAATATAGGTGGGGTGTGTGCAGCGGAATAATAATAACTTAACGTCATGGGTGAGAGCCGAGTATGTGTCGTAGCGTCCTGGCCTGAAGCGGGTAATGCGACACTGTAAGATTGAATCTCATTTAGGTTTCTATCTGGGGTTTAGATAGAGGAGGGTTTTCTTTTGTGTAAAAAACTATTGATAGTGGATTGTCTTGTTTCTTGCCCGTGGTTTTTTCCCTGATTTTGAGATTTTCCATATAAATCCGTGTGTTCTTATTTTCTCTGTGGTTTGTTTACCTTTGGGTGTATTCGTGTGATTGCGATCTTCCGCAGTGATTCATCACAACAAAGACAATTAAACAACAAAAGAATCTAATAGCAAATTCCCATCAACGAAAAATGGTATATGGGAACCAATTCCATCCAAACATTGCCAAAAAATGTGAACAAGTTCGGTGATGAGCAATGTAGACAAAAGTTAGCCCAGTAAAAAGAATGTGAAACACTCATGGGGAAGAACAATAAGGATTTGAATTAAGGAAACCATAGCCAATGTTATATGTCTAAATCAACAAAAATAAATTCTGGCAGGGGAAAAAACAGACAAAATTTTGAAAATGAAAAAATAAAAACAAAAATGAAGATGAATGCTTTACCAAGGAACACTCATTTTCGCATAATGAATGTCGCCAAATGACAAGGGGCTGTAGTGTCATTCTTAAGCATTACATTACCCAGTAATAAAAAATAAAAACAGCCGTCAAGATGAATGCTTTTAAGTTTTAACAAGGAGCACCCATGGTGGCATAATGTATGTTACCAAATGACAAGATACACTTAAGTTCATTCATAATTTAGCTCCAATATAACGTTATGATTAGAGTGCAAGGTACAAAACAAACAAACAAAGGGAAAATAAGACCAAAATGATAGAAACTTTTTTTCAGCCATTCAAGATTTATCTTTATCAAGACTAAAGAGTCTCTGCTAACATAAATAATGACAAAACTCTAGATTTTTTTTTCAAATGGGTGCCACAATAATTCACTTGGAACCCATCATTGAAAGGCTAGACAAATAAAATCAGAACTCAAAATAACGGATTATAACATTCATTTGCAAATTGTGGATTGGATAACACATAAGGGGAATATGACCAATAATTTCACCCATCGCCATTTAGATTACCAAATCACACCATGAACTGCAATAAATTAAACTGAGTGGAACTTTGGACCCATGTAGCCAACCCCAACTAATTAAAAACTGAGGCTTTGTGACATAACCCAAACACAAAGACTTAAAAAATGGTTGTGGATATTCGCACCCCAATTTTTGCTTCTCATACCCCATTTTTTGAATTTTTATCTCGTTGTACCCCCCACTTTTTTTCTCAAAATTTCAAAAATACACTTGCTCACCCCATTACCCTCACCCCAACATCCCTCAATCCTCTCTATTTCTCGATTTTAGTCATCGTAGCGCACTTTAACTAAGTCACCAAGTGTCATAGGAATTTTTTCATTGAACAAGGTCGAATGTGGTCCTGTCGTGTCCTAGAAGTGAAAAAGTGTCGCCCGTGAGGTTCAAACGCAGAGGGTAGAAACCTCTAAAGAGGTAACGGTGAACTTCGACCAAAATTGTGAAGAGAACTCGATCTTAGTAGTTGACGGAGGAATCCAACCGACTCTTTAGAGGTGTCGACCCTGTGTCGACACTCGCGAGCAACAAGAACGAACAAAAAAATTTCAAAACTCCTAAAAAATACATGAAAATGACAAGAAAATAGTGAGTTTTGCTTGGAATCGCTTGATATTTTCAATTCCATCGAACCTTTATACCCAAAAAGCAAGATTCAAGCCCCAAATCGAGGCCATGAAACCAACAACGAAACCACAAGCAATACCGACTCAAAAAAGAAAAAACCTCAAAATCGACACTAAAAGAGATGAGGAATGCATCCACGGCATCGAATCAATGTGGTTTTGCTCGAATTTCATCGGATTTGGGTTGGTGATGAGAAAGCGATTTGAGAGGGGTGACTGGGATATGGGCGAGTAGGGTGACTAGGGTATGGGTGAGTAAAAACTCTTTTATATGGAGGGGTAGTTGGATAATTTCACTAGGGTGGGATACGAGAAGCAAAAAGTGGGGTGCGAATAGCCACGGCCTAAGAAATTGGGCTAAGAACTGCCAAAACGGTTGGCCTAAATCACGTGTTCTGAGGAACTTTAAAATAGGTCAGTTTTTATGAGTATAATCACTTTGACATTTATCATCATTCATCAGGATAGACTGAACATCTTTAACAAACCCCAGATATTCAGCAAACTTATATATCAAATCCAGCCGGAAATGAAGTGCTTATGACAAGCTTAAAGACCAGAATGACACCTCAAATTTTATAAAATTAAGGATCTTTAGCGAGGAACATTCCTCAAATAGATTCTAACAGATTAGACACCCTTAGGCCTCTTTTCAGGTTAGATGTGCAGTACTTAAGGCAATCAGGCCCCAGCAGATCGCCAAACACCACATTTAATCTATCAATATATCAATGAGAGTTTCCAATGCATGCATGAAAATATTATATAAAAAGGACATAATTCGATGATGCACATATAGATGTCAAAGAACAAGTAAAATCCAACTGCCTAAACAGAAGTCTCATTACTTTGCAAGGATATTCTAAAATATCAAACTAGCCACCTAAATCAAACAACCTTTTCAATCAGAAAGATAGTAATCAGCCTAGCTGCCTACATACAGCCAAGCATAGACAAGTACATATATTATTAAATAGAAGACCAAACAACGCAAGGAAACTAATAGCAACAATCCATAGACAGCCACCAGATTGATGAGGAGCATACCTCAAAAACAACGACATGAGACCACTATAACCCAGTATAGCTTGAAATGCCGATGATATAATTATGGCTCCTTGTAGCTCCTTCATAATATGCTTAAAGTTCTGCACATGCATTACTTGCAGATGAGTCTAGAAGAAATATAACGACACAAATTTACACTAAGAATTGGCACCAATATTTCCTTCTTTTCTCCAATTTTATTATTGCCAGTCATCTAACAAAGACTCATACAGGTGGGGGATACATTCTCAGAAAATATATATAGTAACTTGACAACATTTAAAAATAAATATTACTCCTACTGTTCTAATTAATTGCCATTTTAGGCCATGACACAAATTAGTAATGTTAATAAATACTAGTCTAGTTTTCTGGGAGAAGTGTGCATGACCCAAGTTGCCCTTTGTTTCATTTAACTTGTAGTTACTGCTTTTACCGGGATTCAAGAAGACACAGGCAAACTTGGAGATAAATTAATTAGTGCCACTTGCTTTACATACAATAAAATTTACTTGAAACAACTCCAAATCTTTAAAACAACACATATATTATGAAATGGAGGGTGTGAAAGCTGGTGAAACCATATCCAAAACAAATCTGGTGAAGAAATTTAGCAAAGAGAGACGATGAATCCAATAAGACAACTGACAACCATCGTATCGGATTGATAAATTTTACACAGATTACAAATGCAGGGCGCTTTGATATGAGAATCACTTAACAAATCTCTCAACTGGCCCTTTAATCCTTCATATGATGAATGCTGGTACTGAAATTTTTCTAAAATCTGTGACCACGGACCTTGCATTCCAATTTTCGAAACACTGAAATTCAGTTCAATAACCTTGTACACTAGTCTTGTCGGCAATATTATTACTTTGGCGGACAAGTATTCTTTATGGTTGCCAGCACATGCAAGTAGCTTTGACATATGTCTTCTTGAAATGATGTACATTCCATAGTTTACTATTTGACATAAGGTTGCATCATACAAACCTCTTGAAACTAAATTGCAATGACACCACAATTTTGTATCCCATAAACATGATTCAATGCAAAACTGCAAATTCAATGCATAATTGCAATCCAAGTTGTAGGATGTTGAAGACCCCTGCAATCTTACAATTTGACTTAACCTTTCATTTTCTTTCTTAGGATTTTCCTTCTTTAGGATAATTCAAATCATGGTTTTCAGGACCCAGACTCGGATCTTGTGATCCTACGATCCAATACTTAGTAGGATCAGATGTTGGATGGGATCCCACAGGATCCCGATACAATACATGGGATCGTGTAGGATCCCAACTCTATGCATGATATATTGTTTACAAATAATTCTTAACATTAGTGCCATCGTCGCTTCCAAATAATTCCAAGTTTAATGCATAATATATTGTTTACAAAGTTCACATATCCAATGCATTACAACATATTTGTGTATATATGTGTTACGTATGTAATTCACTTAAGAATAGGATCGTAAAATTCACAATCCCATCCTATAGATCCTAAGGAACACTAAAGTGATCCAACTTGGAATCTCGATCCTAACAACCTTGATTCAGATAACTATACTTTAGCTATCATTGGTAGTGCAAGACTTACGAATTAGCTGCAATGCATACATTATCATACATTCCAATATGATGACAGGCCAATTGACTAATTTACTACAATTATAACATTGATCAAATCGTAACCATAAAATAAATATATTCAATGTAAGTTGAAACCACCACATTGAGTGACATAAACGGGTGCTCCAAATGCACTGCAATATCATTCAACACAAACATAAAAACATATCTAAACTACAAGAAAAGGGCAGATAGGAGGCATTAAAGTTAAAACTTACATTTCCCGTCAGTCCTTGAAACTCAGGAGAGTTGATTATGGCCAATGCTGGGGCCAAATATACAAAAGATGGGCCCTGTATCAACGGCAATCTTGATCCGAAGAACGAGTGCAAGAGTGTTGTCACTCCTGCCACAAATAGAACAGTTGACACAACCATGGAAGTATCCTCCTGACAAATCCCACTTCCAATTAGATCACTCAATCAAACCCAACACCAATGTGCACTAAAAGCATGAAACCAAATTCAAATTGAACAAAATCTCACTCACATGAGTGCCGCCCATTGCCGGAACTATAACCAACGGAATGAGAATTAAAGAACCCAATATGGAGAGATAGTGCTGGAGCCCATACAAACCAATGGGAACTGCAAAACAACAAGCAAATTCCAAGTAGTGAGATCTTGAACTACAAATCAGTGCAGAAACCCTAAAAAAGATCACTTTTTTATGAAAACCCACACACCAAGTCCGGGTGTATCTCTGAGCTCGTACTTCATATGCGAGTGACGAGACACAAACCCATCGTCCTCCGTCGCCACCGGCAACACATCCACCGCCTCCTCCTCTCGCGCCTTCGCCGCCGCCGCCGGTGGATCCGCCCTAACCTGCCCATTCGCACCGCCACCGCCGCCGGTACCGGTACCATTACTCCTCGCCGCCGCCGCCGCCGCACCATCCGCCTCCCTCCTCTTCCTCGCCGCCTGATCTCTCTCCGGCACCAGCGAAGGCTGCGGGACCTTGACGCTTTCCGGCTCCCCATTCGCCGCCGGAACAGGAACCCTAGGTCGTCCCGCCTCGAGATCCAACTGAACAATCTGGCCGGAGTCGCTCGCGTTCGTCTCACCGGAGAACTTGGGCTTGAAGCCGGCCCTCTTCGCCCAGGACGGCGCCGGCGGGGGCGCTCCGGTGGTCGCGGGCTCCGGCGCCGGCGGCCAGGGGCCGGGGCGGGGGCGCTTCGGGGGGTCGGAACTCGCCATTTTGGAGAGCGAATCAGAGGCGCATCTGTAAAGAAAGGACCGAATGCGTGGGCGGATCTACGGAATCCTCAGCTCCTCCGAATCCCTAAAAACGCGTCCGAGATTCGCGAGGGTTTGCGCGAGCGACCAACGCGTGTTGTGCTTGAGAGAGAGTGAGAGTGAGAGTGAGAGTGAGAGATTTGGTTTTCGAGTGGAGAGTGAGTGAAGTGTGAAAGAGAGGCGCAAAGACCAAAAACGGGACAGCAGAGAATGGGGTGTGGTTTGTGGTGGGTCGAGGGAAGGTTTGAGACCCGGTTTTAGGTGGGGTGTGGGTGTGTCATATATGAGTTGGATAATGTAATAAAATTTGAAAGAGATTGATTGATTGCTACGTTTTGGGGGGATTGTTGCACCATGATAACTGCAACACACAATAAAATGCACAATTTGTGTATAAGAGTTGTTGGATTTGCCTCGAATTGTGAGTAATATACATCTTGGGGTACATAACTCAATCGTTAGTGAAGCAATGTGCATACCGGATTGTCATTTTAGTGTGGTGAAATTGGCACTGAACGGGTGGACATAGTACCATACACCTCAAGTGGTGTGCCAAGGCATCTTAAGGCATCTTGAGGTGCACTGCACTGCACTCTGGTCTATTTCACGGTGCCGTGGGTTGGCAAAACATTTTTATTTTGGTGAATTCAAAACATTTTCCATTGTTTTATATGTTGTTTAATTTTTTAAATTGTATATATATATATATATATACCCTATATTATGAATTTGAAAATGAGAATTGGAGACCGTTGGTGCTGGCTAATTGGGCAACATTTGGACAAAATTGGCTGTCTTTATACTGGGGAGGTTCACATCAAGGCTTGGTTGTTATGCATGAAATTTATGAAAAACCATGATGCATTATGGCTTGAAATGTTGCTTTTACTTTCTTTTTGATTTTTTAAGGGCTTTTTGGATGGATTGATTACGGTTGTTAGTTGTTACCCATGTGGATTGATTCCACGTTTGCGTGTATAGGGAGCTATGAAAAAAAAAAAGTGACATTTTCATCATTTTTATATGACTCGTATGAGCGTGAAGAATTGACCACTCATGTATATATATATTGACCACTAAAAATCACCCGCCCAATCCCTCATATTTATATACCCCTATTTAATGGTTATATTATTTTAATTATAATATGCATTTTTTTAAGTGATATGTGTATTTGTAGCCTTAAAATTTAGGCACGTATAGGTTGCCCCCCCCCTCCTTAAGGCCAAGTCTAGCTCCACCCTTGCGTATGTTCAATTAAGGGATATATAGGCATTACATACTCTATTAGGTTAAGGGATGAATGAGAAAAATATCGGGTGATTCTCTATTGATGTATACATCACATGTACCAGTGTTGAGATTAGTTTCATTGGATTGTGTCCCTAGATAAAATGGTATGTGCAAGAGATGAAGCATTATATAACTTTATTAGGTTAAGGGATGTATGCAAGGGTGGACACAGCCTCGAGCCAGAGGGAGGCCAATTACAAAAGATTTGAAATAAAAATTTTTATATATTGTAAAACTTTAAAAATCTACACACTCATGTATTGTGATATGTTTATAAAATTACTTGAAATGAGTCAATTTATTACTTATATGAATTTTTTAGACTGAACGTTGCTTCCTCTAATGGTTATTTTATCAAATAACTCCTACATATATAAATTTTAGAAGAGACAAATGAACTATTAATTATATTTATTAACAAATTAATGAAGACTTTTTGTTTTTTATTATAATATAATTATTAAAATAGAAGACTTTTGTTTTTTATTATAATATAATTATTAAAATAATTGTTCCAAAAAGAAAATGAGGAAGGGTTAAATAAGTGTTTAGATTCATATATGCATATATAGGCACCGCATTCGGGTCCGCCCCTCATGTATGGGCACCGTACTTGACAATTTCCAAGTTATTATGGAAGTCCCACAAAGACTTTTTCGGCCCAGTCTGGATCCTACTCATTTCCCACAACCACACTTCCAAACAGCCAAGCTAATTAAGGTCAAGCACAGTTACTCTAAACAGCCTCATCATTTAGTTTCGTAGACTTTATTAATCTAAATTAGGAAACATGCTCTTTATTATCTATATATGAGTATCCTTTACAAAAATATACATGAGTATCCAAACACGACCTCCATAAATTTTGCCTTTTAGCAAGTAATATTTCATTCATCTCACTGTGACGGTCCCAACTTGTCAATGCATTTGGATACGCTCGGTCTAGATCCATGTAGGCCCCGAGTTGGTACTCAACGAGCCTGACGAGTCTAGTCAGCCTTCAATTAATTAATTTAACAATTTATGAAAGAGTTATTGTAATTATACGCAGCGGAAAACTAAACAAGTATTAGAAAATAACTCAATCAAACGAAAATCAAGAAATCTATGTGTGTGGAAACCCTGAATATTCATGTACCTCAAATGGAAACCAAGTAAAGCTGTACATAATAGCAAATACCTATGATTCCAAGTTGAAACCAACATGATGTATATATATATATGTGTGTAAAGAAACCAACATATAAGCATAAATCAAACATAATCTAGGCTAAGGTGCTCGAATCCAACCGCAAATCCTCACAAAAGTCTCATAAGCAGGGTTACTTACCCTTCGAATGCTCTAGTGAATCTGCACCCACCGTCACAAACTAGACGGTGAGCAACTAAGAGAAAATTGAAAGTAATGCCAGAAGAATATAACAGTAATTCATGAATATCAAATAAAACAGTCTAAATATCATGTGGAAATTGAAAGACAGGTAATATAACAAGATCAAGGTGCATGATAAACAAACTATCAGATAGCAATCGAAAACATGCGTGTTCTGAGAAAACAAACAAGGCAGTAAGCGGTAAAAAATCACAGCATACGGAAAGAGGACGTTAGCTCTCCCTGGGCAATATCACAACACTAGCGCAGCGTCAGAAGGACACGGGCCTCCTAGCATACAGAAAGAGGACGTTGGCTCTTCCCGGACAATGTCACGACACTAGCGCAGCTTAATAAAAGAGGGACACAGGTCTCAAAAACCACGTCGACACACTCACGCCAAGAACACATATACCAAGGAATCAACAGGATAGGAATGCCAACAACGGATATCAACAAGCACAATGAACGATAATGAATCACATGCAATGTTCTTACTGGCTTACTAACGTACACAAGCTTTAGGGCAAGTGTCCTTACCTGAACTATTGCAACCCATATACAACACTCCCGCGAATTCTAACGCGTATCCCCAAGTTTCCCGCTACCTGACAAAGTCGGAAACTCGTGTTACAGGTCAAGTCGTTAACTAAACCTAGGTTAAGTCCCTAGTGTTTTTTCCAATGTTTTAATGACCAAAAAATGACTTGATAAATCTATCGATAAGTCGACCGTAAAACCAAACGTATACTATCTAGTTTGAAAACCACAACCATAACCAAAACTACAATAATGATATCACAAAGTCAATAACCATAATGCATGTAAGCCTACACATGAATCGTAGGCTCGGCTCAGTCGTATGTGGGTCACGCCATAGTCTTGACGACCGGTAGCGTGACCACGACGTTACAACCAATTTAACGATACTTAAACATACACGTACATGACTTCACGTTGTACCCTAGCCATGCATTAACATCATATGAAAAAAAAAACGACTCAAATACCAAATCAATAACCACACGTTCTTTATAAATTGATGTACACAAATCCCATAAACTTAACGAAGTTGTCTACTCACAATGAGTTCGGCCATGGCAAGAACGTAACCACGGTCGAACCTTAAATCAAGACCAACACAAACCCCTCCAATTAACCGCAACCATGATGATTTGCTGGTGATTTCTGAGGTCGGGAGGGAGTCCTTACGGCATAGGGAAGCCGGAGATACCCTCACCGGATCGTAAATAACTATCCAAACACGACAAGGAAAACCCGACGACAAACACATAAATCATCGACAAAACGACTCTACGACTACTGTTTCGGACACACTAAGGGTCGCGAGAGACCATCGAGGATTTGGCGAGGTCCTCGACAACCGCCCAGTCATGGTGGTCCAATCAGCAATGTCACCAGTTGCGGCACTTCCGGCGAGGGTACTCAATAGTGACAAAAATAGCCCAAATAGAACCTACAAAACAACACACCACCGCCGCCACTGTTTTGAACGCTCATGGGATTGGAAGACACCAGTATGATCATAGAGGAGTCTCCGACCTATTCCCAAGTCACGACAGTCGGCAGTAATGGCGCCGCTCAACCAGACATTCCAGTGAAGAGCCAAAATCGATAAAAAACAGTTCATAATGACAACATCCAAAATCTCTACACAAACGCCACGATGGGGAGTGCTCTGGGACTGTCGGGACTCCAATGAACCACCGTTCATAGCCTCCGACCAGACCCTAGTCACGACACCACCACCAGACGCGAGTCAGACGTGACGACAGAAGCGAGAGAAAACAACGGTCGAAAATACACACCATAGCCACTTCGCATCAGCCACATATTTGGGGAAGCTCAGGACCATCGGGGCTCCGGTGGGACACCAGGTATGACCCCCGACGGTCCCCGATCATCGTCACCCACAGTCACCGTGGCCAGTGGTGGAACTAGTGAGCACAGCCGCGACAGTATGAGAGAGAGAGAGAAAGAGAAACGGATCTCCGCTCTGATGACCGAGACACCTCCGGTGAGGTTTGACCACCACAGGCCGGTGGTGGTTCGGTGGTGGATTCACGGGAGAGAGGAGAGTGAAGAGAGGGACGGTGATGAGAGGAGGGAAATGGTTTATATATATATATATAGAAGAGGTGAATAGTAGATGAATAATAGAGTAGGTGTGTGTGTTGTCTCATGTATGGCCCTTCATCTTCACATACACTCATCTCGAGGTCAATCACATGGCTCCTCAAATTAGAGTTGTGTCACTTTAACAATCTCTATCCCATAGTCTGTATGTCGCGTAGCTATCCAACTCCTCGTGTCCAAACAACGTTCTTCGGTCTGGTTCGCCTCGTCGCGCGTAGTCCAACCTTGTTTCTTCAAATAATTATTTAAATTATCCAATAATTCATTTAATTATATTTTTACTATATTCTTACTCCCCCGTTTACCTGGGCGGAGCCTCACTTAGGCTAAAATTCGCCCGAATTGCTCAAGACTCGTAATGGACTACAATACTAATACACACATCATGGAAACATAAAATCACCTCGGTGTCAACTCCTATGGTTCGAAATACTGTCTAATATCATATAGCCGGGTCGTGGTCCTGACAAGTGCTATACAAGTCGGGTTAAAATTTGAGGGTTGTTACAGGTTTGGCTTTAGATTTTTCTTCTATCATTTGTAGTTATTAATTTAAGTGTTATATCTAACTTTGTTATTTAGTTTCGAGAGTAATAAACCTTCGAAACACATCATACTATAGGTCCATATATATATATATATATATATATATATATATATATATATAAAAATGTTGTGGTGCCCTAGATGGGACACGCATCGTATCTGCTTAACCGCCCTTAATTCACAAGAAGCAGACGCATTTCAAGACGTGTGGAGGATGGATGAGCAGATGCGTGTTTCCACTAGTGGATCTAGGTGTTGCTTGCCTCGGGCTATAGCCTTGGGTAGGTAACATTAGGGCCGATTTTGTCATTGGGGGGGCCTAGGGCGAAATAAAAAATTGAGGCATTTATATTTTACGTCTTTAAATAATCTTTTTTTTTTGTTCATATAGTTACAATAACAAAGCTGCAATCCCATATTAGTTGGGTTGGCTACATGAATCAAACTCCTCCATTTTACTAGATTTAGTACATTTGACAATGTGTTTTTTACATATATATTTACTACACAATCGTTATAATCCACTCAATATGCATTGATACGAGGGTTTGCATATTACAAAGAACTTCTAATGAACACCAACGAATGTGGAGCAAAGATAGCCATATCCCAATAAATACTTAAGTTGCATCTCATTAAAAAAAAAAGCAAAACATAGCTTATAACATTGCTAGAATTTATGGAGCCTTGGGTTTTGGTAGGGGGTGGAGCCTGGGGTGACCACCCGCCCTGCCCATGCCTAACATCGGGCCTGGGTAACATATTGCCCCATATGTACGTGTGCTTTGACCACCACAAAATAAAAAGTTCTTTAAGCTTAGTCTGCCCCATTTTCATGCCAAGCCCACCCCCAATCTCAAAAAAAAAAAGGAAAAGAAAAATAGAAGGAAAAAAAAAGAATATTTTATTTTATCATTATTCAAAAGTAAAAAAGTAAAATAAAAAAAAACAAATATTTAGTAATTTATTACGATGTAGTACATTGTTATTGTTATTTCTATACTAGACCACCACATTATTCACTTCTTCATCTTTATTTCTTCAATTAGAGATTAATTTATTCTTTTTTTGGATCTAACTAATTTTTGCACTTCGACCACTATCATTTATAATCAAGTTAAATATTGTACAACCAAGTTAACTAATTTGCTTAAAAAAACAAGTTAACTAACTTTAGCGTCGTTACGTTTTTTTTTCTTTTTTTACATATAAAAAATATGTTATTATTTTTTTCATTTTATCGGTATCATATATCCTTGCACAAGGTCACATGCTAATATTCTTTATATCATTTCTGTGAAGATGCATGCTATTATTTTCTATCACCATTTAATTAATTAATCTTCAAAAGATTTTACCTCAGTACCTGGTTATATTTTTTTAATATTTGTCAGGCCATTAGTAAATTTATATTGCAAAATATTTATTTTTTTTACTGCTAACCACGAGGATTCGAGCAGTTACATTATCAATTTTTTTTTTAAAAATAAAAATTAATACATTTTAGCTATTTAATTCTAGCTAGCCCGAGGGTCCTTCAAATCCTGAGTCCGTGTGTTCCATCTAAGTCACAATAGCATTCTCATATTTTGGCATATGTACTCAATAAATGATTGTATTAATGGATGGTTCTTAATGAGTGAACAAGCAAGGCTATGATAATATTTAAGCCTTACATATGTACTCAATAAATGATTGTATTAATGGATGGTTCTTAATGAGTGAACGAGCAAGGCTATGATAATATTTAAGCCTTACATACTTAATGGAACTCGCATCCTAAGCCATAAAAGACACCTCGGGATGTGTTTTGATGGATGGTATATGTATATCAATGGGCTTCAACGTATGGCCGACTATTCAAGTGAGTATTTTTGTCACTTAAACATTTTTTCTTATAGCACGCATAAAGTAAGAAAAAGCCATATAGATTTGACATGAAAGCCAAGGCGTTGGTGTTTTATCAAGTGACGGGCCCCTTTTGGGGAATGCCTGATAACGGTCTCCGACTTGGAAGCCCACTTCACTAAGGTCACTTCCAGTGGCCCATCTTGGCCCACTTCGTTGCAATGTCAGTCTGACTACGGACTTTCTCTTGCAGCTGCTGCAGCTGCACATGACTATGGAGTTTCACAGACCTAAAATTACGGTTGGACAAAATGAAAAGAAAAGAAAAGAAAAGAAAATGTATGATTGAAGACATGGTGGATGTATTCTTAGAAAGCAATCTTAAAGAAGGGATGATGCACCAAAAATTAAGGCCTCTACTGATTCGTTTTTGTTATCTTACGATATTAGTTCGGGGTTATCTCATTGGAGATGATATTTTCATGTTTAGTTCAACTTTAAACTTGTAGGGAAGTTTCAAAATTTTAAACTATAAAAAATATGAATTGACATAAACAATCTTCAAACAAGAGAAATATGTGTGATAAACTAGTCATTAATTAAGGGTAATTATGTCCACAACTCCCGGGGGGTGAGGGGAGATATCTCGCACTTAAGGGTGTAAGTTAAGAGATAACTTGCAGGGAACTTGAGCAATCAAACAAGATTAGTTCCCAACTTATTATAAGTTATCTCTCGACAAATAATTCTACCTCTAACCTAACAAGGCTTAAGATAGGCATACTGATCGATCACAATTCCCAGTCAAAGAGGTCTTATGAAATTATCGCACCATATGTGCATGATGCATGCATATGGGCATTAATAACAGGAAATGATAATCTAACACAAACCCGTCACACACTTCGTTCGCATTGCCCATGTGGCAAAATTTGTCAGGATGGACAAAAGGGCATCGAAGCGACCATGGATGGACGAGCGCGAGTTCCATTTCTTTAGGGTTTAGGGTTTTTATGCTTTTTGTTGGGTTTTGAGTTTAAGGTTTAGTTCTGCTCCTTAACAAAACAGTTCTATCTCCACATAAAAAAAACTTAGAAATTGCTGGTTCTAATTTTCTTGATTAAAAATGTGTAATTAATGATAATGAAATTTTATATGGAAAATGATTCAATGTGATAAATATGTTCGCTTTTATTACCAACTATTACCAACTTTTTCATTATGCCTGTTTGACAAGTTTATTTAAGGCTAGTAAGATTGGCTCAAATTAATCAGTTTAGGTAGGGGTTAGTGTTAGATTATCATTTCGTTCCTACTAAACTCGGGTACCTACAAAAAAACATGGAAAGCAAACATGAATACTTATGCACTAGGTAGAATCAACAAAGAAAATTATCAACATAAACCATAAACTGCTCCAACACATCACCACATAGAATACAATACCTTATTGTATCAAGTCAATATACCAAACACAAACTGGAATCCTTTCTCAGCACCGCTTGATACAAGTTAGTTCAATCTCTAAAGGTTGTAAATTATGTTTTTTACTGAAAATTGAAAATAATTTCAGTGACCAATGTAACGACCCGTTACTTTAAGCAGGTGATTGGTGTTAATTCGAATGGTAATTAATCCGAGTTAGGCTCGTGGTTAAGCCCGATTTGTCATGATCAACGTGTGTGTGGGATTGCGTGATGTATTGTGTTTGTTTGGTGTGTATTAGTACATATACGTGAATAATCGGACTAACGAGGAAATGCCTAATACCATGTGTGGGTCATGTGGACACACATGAGACGCGAGATAGCGTTGATGCTCGAGTGTGTTCGGCGGTGGAAATTACGTAATTATAGGCATAAATATATATTTATATATGTTATGGATATATATAAGTATATATTAAATGGAAAATAATAAAATAATGATAATTTGTCAGGCGCAGAGTGATACACGGGGTCACGAGTGACATGCGTCGGACATACGGTGGTGCGCACGCCCGAGATGTTCTCGTTGGCGTGCCAACCGGAATTTGAGGCGCAAGAGATCAATAAATATATATATATTTATATATAAATCAATATATATAAATATATATAATAAATCAGAAAGTGTAAAATTACCATTAAGGGTATGGAAGTTGTAAAGGAAGGGATAAAATGAGAGGGGTATTTTGGGTATTTCCCAACCAAAACCGCCTTCTTCTTTAAATGTGAAACCGAGAGATCGAAGAGCAGAGATCGAGAAACGGAGGAAGAGGAGGAGGGCGATGGAGGAGAGCTCAAGACGACGAGCTCGTGTGATCGAGATGAAATCAAGGTGAGATGTGTAGTTGTGTATGTTGTTGTTGTTGTTGTAGTGTTGCAAGTATAGCAGTTGCGAGGTTCGGCCATGGCGTTAGCCATGGCCGAACAAGAAAATGGGCAGCGAGGGTTGTCACCTTGCCGAGATGTGTTAAGTGATTGGGGTTGGGGTTGGGAGTCAACCCCAATCAAAAAGAAAAGGAAAAAAAACAAAAAAAAGAACGAGCAAAGCGTCTGCTCTGCTCTCGGGGAAGAAGAGGAACAGTGGTTCCTGAACCGGGCCGGTTCGGCTCGGTTGAGCCGAACCCGGTTCAGGCCCGGTTCAGGACCAAACCAAAAGAAAAAAAAAGAAAACAAAGGAGAAAATGGAAAAGAAAATTCAGAAAAATAGGAAAAAAATATGGAAAAATAGTATTTTGACAAAAACAAATAGAAATTGATAAATGAATATTAGTGTAACGACCCTAAAATTTTAACTCGTGCCACGTGATATTTCAGGGTCGTATTGTGGGCCCAACTAGCCATGGTGTATTTGTTTCAGTCCTCGGGAGTCGACACCGAGGTATGTTATGTTTGTTTGGTGATTTGTATTATTTATTTATTACCGAACATTAAATTCAATATTCCAAATGAGTAAGGACGTGGTGAGTGTGCGTTAGTACCGTTGAACAAGTTCGGTACGAAAGAACGCGTTAAATGAGTATTTGAGAGTCCGTGGGACGAAAATGAAATAAAAACAATTCCGCTGCACACCTAACTATAATTGAGGATAAAAGATTAGATAGAGTTAAGGTGAATCAAAAAGAGTGATCCAGGGTAAGTGAGTGAATAATGTAACGAGTAATTGATAAGTTAAGGCTGACTAGACCTGCGTTGACTCGTTGGAGACGAGCTAGGGGGTCCACGTAGGTTTAGGCCGGGGGGGCCGCATTTTGTGGTTCTTTGGGCATTCATTAGTTGGTATCAGAGCCTAAAGGTTTATCACCATGACTCTGAATAAGCATAAAACACAAGCAAATGAACTTAGTGTGGAAAATCTTAAGAACTTAACTCAAGTATAGTTGGGAAGTGGGAAATGATATATTATTCTGAGCATGTTAAATTTTAATGTGTAATATAATATATCGTTACGTAAGACCGATCGAGGCCGTTTAGGGGGCAGGAGGAAGAGGAATAGATGGCAAATTCAACAGTCTGGCAGAGCTCAGAGTGTAGCTTCAGTCGCACAGTCTTCGCAGCCAGTTCAGACATATGTCACCACACCTACTCGCATACACGAGTTACCACTAGTCGACCACCACCGGTACACGGCGATTAGCGCAGCGATCTAGAGATGGTGGAGGCGAGAGGTAGGGGTAGTGTACAAGCAGACGGACACGATGTCGGTCGGGGATCGAGTAGGCGGGATTACTCAGCACAGAGACCTGTTGGAGCGTGTTATAGGTGTGGACAGATGGGTCATCTTGTCAGAGAGTGCCCACAGCCAGCTGAGTTTCGACAGAGACCTGCGGGAGCTTGCCATCGATGTGGACAGACGGGACATTACATCAGAGAGTGTCCACAACTGTTGATGTTCAGCGAGAGAGTAGCACCACGTCGTCAACAACATACGAGGAAACGTGCACATGTTGTTGCTGAGCGAGACCCTCAGGCGACTCGACATCTCGTTGAGGGTATGATTTACATTTGTGGTCGTTTGATGTATGTTATGATTGACTCTGGTTCTACTGTTTCCTTTATTTCTGGGCGCATGGTTGATGAGTTAGGGTTAAGACCGGTTAGGTTAGAGAGACCTCTAGTTCTTAGCACAAATTCTGGCTTCTTGGGATAAAGTCTACCCTAACATGATTTGTGAACGCATTTGTATTGTAGAGATAGAGGGACATGAGTTACCAATAGATCTTAGAGTGTTAGAGTTTCGGAGTTTGATGCGTTATTAGGCATGGATTTGTTTAGGCCCTTATCCGCACCTATTGATTGATTGTTTCGACAAGACGGTCACATTTCAGAGTCTCGGACAGCCAGAGTTTACTTTTCGTGGCGGTGCGACTCAGTTGAGAGTTACCAGAGGCAGGGTAGCCACGAGCAGTGAGATTAAAACGTTTATGAGTGTTTTAAGTACGGTAGGAAGAGCTGAGGCAAAGATCGATGAGGTACCAGTTGTGTGCGAGTTTCCGGACGTGTTTCCAGCAGAGCTTCCAGGGTTACCACCGACTAGAGAGATTGATTTCATCATTGATTTGGTTCCTGGAACCAAACCGATATCAATTCCACCGTACCGGATGGCTCCTAAGGAGTTGGAGGAGCTGAGATCACAAATAGATGAGTTGTTGGAATTGGGTTTTATTCACCCGAGTATGTCACCTTGGGGTGCGCCGGTGCTTATTTGTGAAGAAGAAAGACTACACTGAGATTATGTATCGACTATAGGCAATTGAACCGGTGACAAGGTGACAATGAAGAACAAGTATCCATTACCTCGTATTGATGATTTGTTCGATCACTGACTGGAGCGCAATGGTTCTCGAAGATTGATTTGAGATCCGGCTATCATCGATTGAGGATTAGAGGCGAGGACGAGAGAGAAGACGGCTTTTCGCACGAGATATGGGCACTATCGGTTCTACCGTTATGCCGTTTGGGTTGACGAATGCCCCCGCAATGTTCATGGATCTCATGCATCGTGTATTGAGACAATATTTGGATAGATTTGTTATAGTGTTCATTGACGACATTTTGATTTATTCTAAGACTCGTGAGGAGCACGAGGAGCACCTCAGACGATCTTGCGACGCGAGGAGAGCATAGACTCGTATGCCAAGTTCGGTAAGTGTGAGTTTTGGCTTACGAGGTTAGATTTCTAAGTCATATTGTCGGAGTTAGCGGAGTGTCGGTAGACCCCGCTAAGGTTAGAGCGATTGTTAATTGGCCTACACCGAGTTCGGTGACGAGATTCGGAGTTTTCGGGATTGGTGGTTATTACGACGATTTGTGCAGGGATTTTTCAAAGATTGCGGCACCGATGACGCAGTTGACGAAGAAGGAAGTCAGATTTCAGTGGGATGATAGTTGTGAGCAGGCTTTTCAGACTTTAAAGGAGAGATTGACTACCGCGCCAGTGCTCGTATTGCCTGAGTCAGGGAAGGGTTTTGAGGTGAACACCGATGCTTGTTTGGTCGGTTTAGGCTGTGTTTTGATGCAGGACGGTAGAGTGATAGCTTATGCGTCCCGACACCAAGATTCACGAGAAGAATTACCCTACACATGACTTGGAGTTGGCGGCAGTGGTGTTTGCACTGAAGATTTGGCGTCATTATTTGTACGGAGAGAGGTTTGTATTGTTTACTGACCACAAGAGTTTGAAGTATCTCTTCACTCAGAGAGAGCTTAATATGAGATAGAGACGGTGGTTAGAGTTCCTCAAGGATTATGATTTTTCGTTGGAGTATCACCCGGGGAAGGCTAATGTCGTAGCTGACGCATTGAGCCGAAGAGGGGTTGACTCGGAGGTTGTGACGTGTCGTATGACACATGAGTATGGATTACTCGAGGCGGTCGAGATTATGTATGCTGTTGATATTTCGACTAGCACTAGAGTGTTGATTTGTGGGCGCTGAGGACTCGGACGCTTTCTATTCGAGTGTACTTGATGGGCGAAGCAGTCGATGAGCGATATCGAGGTACAAGTGAGTTTGCTCGAGTTTAGATCACCCGAATGGAGTCGGTCGACGTATTTCGCTGAGATTTAGAGGAGACTGTGGATTCCATCGTGGTCGAGTTACGTGACGAGATTCTCCAGAGGCTCACCGCTCACGTTTTTCGGTTCATCCGGCAGGGACCAAGATGTATGCTTGATATGCGTCGTCTGTTTTGGTGGCGGGGATGAAAACCGATGTTAGTGATTATATTAGAGGTTGTGAGATATGCCAAACGAGTTAAGGCCGAGCATAAGAGGCTGGTGGATTATGCAGCCGCTTCCCATTCCTCGTTGGAAGTGGGAGCATATCGCTATGGATTTCTTCAATGGGTTACCTCGGCCTCAGGGCGCAGAGACATGACAAGATTTGGGTGATTGTGGATAGATTGACGAAGTCTGCGCACTTCATACCAATTTCTACCACACATCGAGTGGATAGGTTGGCGAGCTTGTACGAGAAAGAGATAGTGCGATCGCATGGGAGTGCCATTGTCGATCGTATCGGACAGAGGGCCGCAATTTACGTCGCAGATTTGGCAGAGTATGCAGGCACAGTTTGGCACGAAGTTGAATCTCAGTACAGCTTATCATCCACAGATCGATGGACAGTCAGAGAGACTGATTCAGGTGTTGGAAGATATGTTGAGGATGTGTATTTTAGAGTATGGTGGTTCTTGGGAGGAGTATCTTCATCTGTGTGAGTTTGCTTACAATAACAGTTATCAGGCCAGTATTGGAATGGCACCGTTTGAGGCACTCTACGGCAGCCGTGCGATCTCCATCTTCTGGGCAGCAGAGTCGAGGATGTGGCAGTGATTGGGCCAAGAGATTGTAGTGGATCACACAGAGAAGGTACGATTGATTAGACTTCGGTTGAAGGGTGCGCAGGAGAGGCAAAAGAGGTATTATGACAGGTACCATGGCGAGTTAAAGTATGAGGTGGGAGACTATGTATATCTGAAGGTTTCTCCACTGAAGGGTCACAAGAGATTTGGGATCAAGGGTAAGCTTGCGCCGAGGTTTATAGGTCCGTTCAGAGTGAAGAAACGAATAGGCAAGGTTGCGTATGAGCTTGAGTTACCACCTCAGTTAGCAGGAGTTCACCCTGTATTTCACATATCAATGCTTCGACTGGATAAGTCGAGAGAGGCCAGACGAACGATTGTGGACCTGAGTCAGATTGATCTGAGAGAAGACATTACTTACGATGAGCAACCTATTCAGATTATGGATCGGAAGGTAAAGGTATTGAGGAATAAGGAAATTCCCTCGGTTCTCGTCAAGTGGCAGCATCACGGGGATGAGGAACTGACTTGGGAACTGGAGTCTTATATGCGCGAGCATTTCCCTTACTTGTTTTGATTCCGGTAAGTCTTACCCTATATGTTCGTTTAATTTCGAGGACGAAATTCTCAATAAGGGGGGGAGACTGTAACGACCCTAAAACTTTAACTCGTGCCACGTGATATTTCAGGGTCGTATTGTGGGCCCAACTAGCCATGGTGTATTTGTTTCAGTCCTCGGGAGTCGACACCGAGGTATGTTATGTTTGTTTGGTGATTTGTATTATTTATTTATTACCGAACATTAAATTCAATATTCCAAATGAGTAAGGACGTGGTGAGTGTGCGTTAGTACCGTTGAACAAGTTCGGTACGAAAGAACGCGTTAAATGAGTATTTGAGAGTCCGTGGGACGAAAATGAAATAAAAACAATTCCGCTGCACACCTAACTATAATTGAGGATAAAAGGTTAGATAGAGTTAAGGTGAATCAAAAAGAGTGATCCAGGGTAAGTGAGTGAATAATGTAACGAGTAATTGATAAGTTAAGGCTGACTAGACCTGCGTTGACTCGTTGGAGACGAGCTAGGGGGTCCACGTAGGTTTAGGCCGGGCGGGGCCCAGTTTGTGGTTGCTGGGGCCGTCACAATTAGACTCACATTAGTAAATGAATATTAGACTCACATTGATAAAAAATGGTTTATTTTAGGTAATGAACTGACATGGCAAGGTTTGGGGACTCCGGAGAGTCGTACAAGTTGGTAAAACATAGAAGCTCAGGACAGGTAAGTGGAACTCGTAGCTTTTATCAATTATGCAATATAAAATAGTATTATTAGAGCATGTAGTGTACTGGACTGGGAATGGGGCAATGTACCGTGATTTGACTTTGGTTTTACAAAATATTTTGAAATGAAAATGGATTCGGAAAGAGGTTTGACGGGATGGATCGATCTGGGGTTTGGAACTGTGGTGGAGTTGCTAACCATCACCACACCCAGAGACTTGGGAATTATCCCGATCAATGCTTTCCAGTTGAGTTTAGCAGCTCATTAGTCATAAACCAATCAGATGAGCAGTGATTGGATTAGTGATGATGAGTAAGTGCGACTCGGTGTTTTATGAGTTGGCAGCACATTGACAAGAACTGGTTAGATGCCCAGTGATTGGTTCTTGGATATGTGAGGGGGCGACTCAATGCAAATACGAAAATGTGAAATACAAATCATGGGTACATTGCAATGAACCAAAGAACTTGCATCTGGTTATATATATTGTTTATATTGATTCATATGCTCTGTAGATATGCATTTGATTCATGTTGTTATACATTGCCTTGATATTAATTGATAGTTGATGGTTGGTATGAGAGTCACTTACTGAGCATGTAGGAGCTCACCCACCATAACATTTTCAGGTATGAATGTACGTTAGGACTTGGAACTCAGGAAAGGAGAAGACCAGGAGTTTAGTATCTTCTCTACGGTGCAGTGAGTTTCATGTTATATATATATTGTATTGCATTATGATTTGTAATTAAATGGGTGGGAATAAGAGCTCAATACCGATGTTCATGCCGGTATTGTATAACTATTGTTTTATCGAAAAAGTTTTAAATTTTCCGCTACGTTTGTTTTATATTGTTTATTTAAATCAAGATATACAGGTTATTGTCAGGAAATGTGGTAAGGCTGCTGGCTCTAATTAGGTTCGATCTGGTTTATCGGGGCTTAATTAGGGTTTCAGGCCGAACATTCTCTAATTAAAATTAGGGGCTGTCACAACCAACATATATTAGGTCTAATTAAACTTGGGAAACTTGATGGACAGTTAAAAACAAATATGAATTAACATATACCCACCAAGATTCAAAACTCTTGATCTACCAATGCAATTAATGTATAATGCTCTTTTGATGGCTAGTATATAGCAATGATTAGACGATAACCCTTGTTAGTTGGACTGCATACTAAATGAAATAGATCAAGCATGTGGAAACTCTTTTTCTTTTTTTTTTCATTGAATCATCTAAACTTAATTCAACCTCAATATGATTGATTTTTTTTAGAAAAACATTGATTGTAGTAAGTATATGGTTTTATAATGACTGTTATGGTGATCACAATGATTGTTGTGTTTGATGTGAAGGCCCTTTCAGAAAATCAATGAGGGTAATTGATGATTAATGGTAGAGGTGGTTTTTTTTTCCAAATTTATTGATTGTTATT
This sequence comes from Stephania japonica, assembly GCA_039657345.1. Taxonomy (NCBI): domain Eukaryota; kingdom Viridiplantae; phylum Streptophyta; class Magnoliopsida; order Ranunculales; family Menispermaceae; genus Stephania; species Stephania japonica. The sequence continues at coordinate 40,357,162 of CM077560.1, read as the reverse complement.
ATTTGTGTTATTACTTTGAGGTAGACCTGTTCATGGGTCGGGCTCGGGTCTAAGTACCTTGGCCGAAGCCCAACCCTCCACCTATGTTTGGGTCTATATTTTGGCCTAAACCCGACCCATACAAAAAAAAAAAACAAAACCTAAGCTCGGCTCATCAAACCCACATACATTTTTTTATAATAAAAAATAATAATACTTTTAAAAAACATTTTTTTAAGTATTTCTTCCATAAGATTAAAATAGAGTGATGTATTTTGTAGCTTATATATATATTTATATTAATATTCAAATAAAATACAAAAGATTGATGTAGCATGTTGGTAAATAACAATCATTAATGTAAAAGGGTCTTGAGTTCAAGCCTTGGTTCCAACATATTTTTTTGAAAATATAGACACTAATTTAGTGGCAGACCGAGTTGGGTCGGGCTTGGGCTTTACAATAAAGCCCAAGCCCGGCCAAAATTAAATTAGGCCTAGGCGGGCTTGGGTCTGGGCCTAAGAAAACTTGTTCAAGCCTTTCCCATTGGTCATGGGCTTCGGTAGGCCGGGCGGGTACCCAAGCTTGTGAAGAGGTCTGCTTTTAGGCTTCATTAAACATGTACATGCACTGCTAGATGGAACTATTTTGATCTTTGAAGAATGATTTTGTAATTTGCTTGTATTTAAAGGTACATATATATTTTCTTGTTATGTTCTACGACGATTGAAATGATAAGCGTGTTCGTGTTGTAATGACTGCCATTAACTATTACAATTACAAGGTTTGAATTTTACAGGTGAAGAAAGATGTTGGGAATGTGGATCAAAGGACCACTTTGTAGATGATTGCCAATTGAAGGAGCGTTATGTAGTGACATCATGCCCCAAGGCCGCCCCATGGCCTGCTGCTCCCCGCTCGCAGGCCCAACTGCACCTGCTTCATTGCTCTGAATGGTGGGTCCCACGCCCCATTATGTTCGTTTCCACGTCATCATCCTCGATTTCGCTTGTTATCTTGTCTCGTAGTTCATGATTTACACTTATTCCATCTTTTATTAGTTAACCTTTTTCAACACTTAAAGCACATGAATTTGTCAGTTATTCAGTTAACTTAGCTCTTGAGTGTTGAGTTGTATTTTAATAGAGTTGCAAATAGATAATCAGTATTCAAAAACAGAAATACCATAAACAGTAATATAGTGATAATATATAAATGTTATAGCAAAGTAGATCATAAATCCTAATGTGGAAAACTCTAGGAAAATTCTTTGTATAGAGGCGACAATAACATAAACAGTAATATATAAATGTACAGTGTCTCTCCTGTATCCCAAATACCCAAAAATGTAAGCAAAATCTTAAAATAACACAAACTAGCAGGTCCTCGACAGTGGACAATCAGTTGTAGTTGCCAAGGATCCTCTTGCCTCTACTGGTACTAAGATGTGCACTCAACCATCATAACAAAACAGATGACGAGTCCAGATGAGTAAAATCCTAAGGAATCCATTGAGCATTTGACAAGTAAAAAAAACTGCAATGAAATGTTAAATCGACATGCTAAATGTAAATAGGCAATTGTAATATAGCTCATCGCATGAATACATAACATGTGAGATAAACAAAGTTTGTGCTCGTCCCATCAGATTAGATTGTACTTCAAACCCTAGGATCTCCAACAGTAGGTGCCCCCACATCCCTTTAACCTAATATCCTAGTGGTGTTAGCCAAATCCACATCACATCGACACGTGCATCAGAAGCAGCTCGAGTTGCCATTCACCAAGAGCTGGGTCATATATGATATAATCTAGTGCGCCTGAACACACATCGAATGAAATTCAGTAGGAGTAACTCAACCATTGTCCACAAAACGGTAGCAGGTAAGAATAACAACAAAAAATTAATTGATCACTGTAAAAACAATAAGTAAATACTTAAGTGGTGTTCAATTGGGTTTTAGCACCTCAAAATGCACTCTGAGTCCCCAACCCCGACTGTCGTACCAAAGTCCCTTAGCTTCCTAAGGTCATTTACAAGTGTTTTAGACTGATTAGAGTTGGTTTTGTATGTGTTATAAAGTTTATTCAAAACCACCCACCAATGAGTTTATTGTAAAAACTAGTTCAGAAGCCTCCTAGCATGCTGGATAGGCTCCCTAGCGCGCTAGGCAGTCTTAACACTCTAGGTTGTGTCCCTAGTGCACTAATGTTCAGAGTCCGTTAAGAATATCATCGTGCCCAAAACGGATAATGTGCTAGAGAGGCCCTTTACCGCGCTATTTGTGCTCTAGTTGCATAATTTAGTTTTGAATTTTGCAACCATAGCACCATGGCCCCTCCATAGCCGTAGACCCTACCATCTCCTCGTAGGGGAACCACTCAAACCTCCATAACAAAGCCAAAGGCACAAATTAACAACAATTACCAAGAATATGCATTCATACACAATTTTCAAATCCACAAAATGCCATAATTAAGTGTAAATCCCGCAATTTCATAATGTTAATAGCTTCACAATACCACTACAATCAATGAAAATCAGAATTTCCCTATGACAGATTCGTCCCTTAATAAAAACTCAAAGGTCCTAACTCATTATGGTGAGTTGAAGAAGATGATTCAGCTCTCAATCTCTTTATACAACTCTGTTTCTGTTTAAATTTGCATGTACCATATATATATATATATGGTTTGATTAGATCAAATGTGTTAATGTGCATTTCGAGGACGGTCTATAGGTCCTTAATTGGGTTGTCCCCATGTCTAGTGACAACAAGTAGTGACTCATCTGCCTTGAATAACACATACTAGAATCATCTCCATAATAATCAAAGGCCCATGTGTTTTAGACTCCAACTATAGGCCATCAATTGATTTGATTAAAATAAATTACAATTAGGCATATTATACCTCCACATTGATCTGTAAAATCATGTTTTAAGGTTACATTAACTCCTGACTACTCAGTACCCAGTGCCTCGTGTTCGACACGCATCTCGAAGCAAAACCCCATCATGTTTCCTCGCATGATATAACAATATAGGTACAAAAATGAGATGCATTAATAATAATATATAATAATAAACCACCGCAATTATGAATACAATCAGACAAATAAACTAGTGTACCTAGGTCAATGTGTCCTTAGCCTTTCCACGGCGTCCACGAGTGATTTGAGCTGGCATTCTAGTTTGAAAATAATAACAAATAACAACGTTAATAAAACGAGTCGTTACACTTTGTACGAAAGCGCCCAATCGGATTTAGAGTCATAAGAAAGGTCAGGAAAGAAGGCCCCAACAAGGGGAAATTATTTTATGGATACACCAATGGATTTTCCAAGGGCCCTTGCTGTTGGGAAATGTGCCCTAGGTCAATCCATTAATAGTCTTTATGAATACATTTTAGTTAATAAAATAGAGGATTTCATTTGCTGTTTATTATAATTGATTTGCATGTTTACATTATAATAAGATTCATGGGTATTTACAGAAATATCCTAAATGTCCCTAGTCGATTATTATACTGGGAACTATAATGAATTAAGACTAGTGTGAGTCTTGATTGATAATCATACGATGATCATACGTATAGGAATACGAATCAAGATTATGAGTACTTGTTAGGAACAAAGTACTGGACTGACCCTCTAAGAGAACCTCATATGGATTAAGTCATAGTTGTTTCTCATGATATGTATATTATTCAGTCCTCTGACTTGAGATTACTAGAGACTTCAATATTAGAAATACAGTGATTTGACGCAATCAAACGTTGTCTTTAACTGGATGATTATAAAGGTTGTGATTGGTTACTGTGTGAATAATGTGGTAAAGTTGTGTAATCGATATAGAATTTGTCCCTCATATAGAGAGAGATATCCAGTAGATCCTTCGATGTGTTAGACTGTTAAAAGGCCTAGTCTAAGTGAATTGATATTGATCATGTCACTTGGATGTTTTCAGTATACTTGGAGATCGAGACTAGTACGATCGAATATGTTGGATGACAATTCCATGCCTTATATTTAATCAAAAGGATATTGTATGACAAAAGGATGTTATATACATTATTGATTAGCTTATATCGATTTGATCTTTGTACAACTTGGGTAGTTATAATGTCTTGCTAGAGACTGCTTATGACTTGTATACCAAAATGTGTATTGGTACACTGCCAACGTTGTATGAGCCTATTGGGTCACACATTAAGAATGATTTTGCGAGATTTAAAATGGTTCGGAAGAATGAATTTTATATAATAAAATTCATGATAGAAACGTCCCTGTGGTGTATTACACTTATACGTAATTTACTTAACCGTATATATACAAGCGTTGTATAAATAGACGTTTTAAGTTACAATACATGTATGAAAATTAAGGGCCGAAAATCTAATTTTTGTTTTAGAAACAAATTAGGGTTGACTGGTATGTTCTGAATTGTTTTGGAGAGAAACCAAACGTTTGGTATTCTCTCGAAGCTAACACTTTGAATCTCGGCCGCCGTTCGTGTGTGGACAGCTAGTAGAGGGCGTTCGTCATTGGTAGTGCTTTAAAGATTGATCAACATTCTGAAAGGTATATTGCAACCGAGGTATGATTTAGTTTTCATAGTTTAAACATTTTATTGGAATTAGATTCCGATCCTGTTGGGGTTTTTCTCAAAATTGTTTTGAAATTTCCGCTGCGTATGAACCCCAAACACCAACACTTGCAAGTTTTTTGTTTGGACTCACCTTTGCCCACTATGTCTGGCAATGGCTTGCGCACCTCCTAACGTTCTCAATCAAGTAATTCGTGATAAAGCTAGTAGCTCAGTTGTTACGACTACGTGTTCAACTAGGACTACAATGCGTAGGCAAAGATTATAAGACCATGATGTCCATCAATTGATTATGTCCTTTACTACACAAATTACATGTGACTGCCCCAGCAACTACAAATTGAACCTCGCCCAGCCTAAATCTACGTGGACTCCCGAGCCAGTAACCACGAAGTCAACACAAGGCTAGTCAACCTTAACTTACAAATTTTTACACTACGTTACTCATTAACTCATTATGGTTAACTTTTGATTTCCCTGACTCTATCATGCTAATCGATATTACTCAACTTAGTTAGGTGTGCAACGAAATTATTCTCAACAGTAAAATTAAACTTAACTAACCAAATTTATAACTTCAGGGTAAAATAGGTGTGGAAAATCCTGTCCAAATAAACATCTCATGTGTATATATGATCAATTGGAACCCAACACAAATATATACATGTATCATCAAGTGTTTCAACTCCTCGAAAATCCCAAAAGATAAAAAACCTATGAATACATAACCAAATATACAACAAAATAGCAAAATAAACACCTACTGAGTAAGAGCAAATGCAACTGGCTCTTAGTGTGCCTCAGAGGATATCGCCAAGCATAGACGTCTTGCCCCGACTTGTCTGCCGATCTGCACCTACCGTAATAAAAAGGACGGTGAGTACAAATAGTAATAGTAAAACAACAACAATAGGGATCTCAACCTAAATCTCGAATCATAATAAACAAGAATTAGTTAATCATGCGGTAATTAAAGAAATGAAAATAGATAACAATTTGCATGATAAACAGATTGAAACATGCACTAGCAACGATAATCAAGTGACCAGAAAGCAAATAGATAGGCGAATAGGTAATCCCAATCAAACTGCGGGGTTACAAGACCACCTCAGCTTGCAGCTGACACAGTGGGCTCGAAAGTTACCTCGATAGTTCAACTATGTCTGATCTAGTGGGCCCGAAGGATAACTCCACTGTCTATCACAATATGCTAGGAATAGCCACAGTCATTGTCGGATACTGAATCCTTAACACACTATCGAAGGAAAGCCACAATAACAGTCGAATGCTAAATATCTCCGATAGGCTCAAACGAGAAGCCACAGACGGTGCTGGCTGCTAAACTCATTGAGACTCATCTCTACGGGTGAACTACCTAAACCCTAGGTCACCTAAACTAGAATAGAGTAACAAATGACACGCATTTCAAGAAACAACCTGTGACTATCCCAATTTCCCAATGCAATTGGGTACGCCTGACCTAAACTCATATAGGTCCCCAAGTCAGTACTCGACAAGCCTGGTGAGCCTAGTCAGCCGTTAATTAATTAATTATACAATTTATGAAAGAGTTATTGCAAGTTTAACGCAGCGGAAAGTAATTAATCTAACAATATGGGAAATAACTTAGTCAAAAGGAAATCAAGAATCTATAAATGTGGAAAACGACAAAACAATGCTAATAAGAAACTTAATCCCAATAGAGTCAAGTACATGATATCCAACAACTTAATCCCAAGTTCAACGACAAAACATGATAATAAGAAATGACATATAACCAAAAACAATATAAACCTACTATGAGGTCTGCAAAATCCAGCCACTAATCCTCACAAGAAGTTACCTAGACAGGGCCCCTTGCCTTTGTTGCACTCTACCCTATCTACATACACCGTCACAAACTAGACGATGAGTAATTGAAGAAAACGAAAGTAGTGTCAGAAGAATATAATAATAATTCTTGATTCAACAATGAGACAGTCCAAATATCATGTGGTAATTGAAAGAGATAGACAATTAAACAATATAAAGGTGTATGATAAACAGACTGATAGATAACAAATAAAGCATACGTATTCTAAGATTCGAAAGAAACCCATAAGTGACCTAATTTCATAGTATTCAACAAAGATCTTGCAAGATCTCCCCGAGTAATGTCGCAACACTAGCGCAACATGAAATTAAGAGGCATCGCAACATTTCTCAAATCCAGTACCCAGGTACACACAACATTAGGGGTGGTCTATACCCTTGCAGGAGGTACTCGCGTTGTCCCAGCTAGTGCGGGCCACATGATACCCGACACACTCACGCCTAGAACAGACAACCAAGGAATAGAATGGAATACCAAACATGAGATTAATTCAGCAATAACAATCAATATAGGATATATGAATCACATGAGATTTTCTTACTGGCCTACTAACATACACACATAAATAGCACATGTGTACTTACCTGTTTAACGCAATCCCGATACCACTCTGCGACTCTAACATGTTTCCTATGGGTTTCCAACTACTTGGCAAAGATTTGAACCCCAATGGATAGAGTTTATGGTCAATAAACACCCCTAGATAAACCCCCAAAGTTTCCTAAAATTTTTATAAGATTTCCAAAAGTTTCAGTTCACTTATTGCCTAAGACACCGTAGGTGGCGCAATCTAGAATGACGCACCCACGACGCCTTCACGGTGTATAAATTTGACTCTTTGGTTGACATGTATGTGAGTCACACCGTGAGCACATTGGCCCACGACATTTGTGATGTATTCACATTTCCACACACATGCCGCCACGACATTGTGGAGAGCTGCTCTTCACGGTGTCACCACGACGAGCTTTCGAAATCAAAGACACTGTTTGAGGCGCCGCAGAGACGCCGCCATGAGCATTTTTCTCACAGCGTCTCCATGGCGCGGATGAAAAATCGACATAAGGCTATGTATCAGATATCTATAAGAGACGTCGTGTACCCATGAATTGGGCGGCGTCTCTACGGCGTAAAAACTGAAATCCATTCTCTGTTGCACGCGTATGTGAGAGACGCTGCCACGTTATAAAACACGCGGCATCTCCACAACGTTTGTTAGGAAAACCCAAAACCCATAAATCACCAAACATCAGTTTGACTCTTCCCTTTTTACTCCACCCTTGGCGATCATCAACACATTTCCAGGTATCAAACCCACTCCAAATCAACTTTTGATCATCATAAAAACATCGGTAAATGTTCGGGGATTTGAGATATCCCCAATTAAATTGAAAAACCAACGAAAATACAAACCCAACATCAACCAACAACACCAGCTTGACACCGCGTGTTGCTCACTCCGGGGGTTGCCGAGACACCGGTGGAACACCAGGATCATCTCCGGCAGGCCACCTTTGTGCATCGCGATGAATTTAAATCTTGAATGCATTACTAAAAAGAGAAAAGAGAAACAACACAAGAATAAAGAGGAGAGATAAGAGAGCAAGGTTCTCACCTAGATTCCGGTGAAAAGTTGAGACTTCTAGTAAGGATTCTGGCCGTCCAACACCACCCCCTGTAGTGGCTTGCTCTCCAAGCAAGGAGAAAGGAAGAAAAGGAGAGGAGATGAGAGAGAAAAAAAAAGAAAAATGGGGGAAAAGTGATGAGAGAAACCCTTATATAAGACCTTTTTTGATCAATCTACCCACACTTATCCCTAGGTAGATCCTACACCCTCCTTTCTAAGCAGTCCACACATCTAACTCCACTTGTTGATTCCCCTAAGTGACTCGGGTGTCACTTAACTATTGAGCTCCCATGTTGATCCTACGCTCCTCGCCCGTATCGGACCGCAACTCGACCGTTATGTGCCCATCGTCGCGTCCACGTTCCGACTCAAATACAATATTATAATTATTATTCAAAAATCCATTTATTTAGGTTTTTTTGTGTTTTAGTTCCCTCGTTTTCTTAGGCGAAGCCCTACTCAAACTAAACAGTCACCCAAACGGCCCGAGAATCGTATTAAACTTCAATATTAATACAAACATCACAAAAACATAAAATTACCCCGGTGTTGACTCCCGAAATTTGAAATACTCAACGCATCACGATAGCTGGGTTATGGTCCTGACAAGTGTAACACAAGTCAGGTTAAATTTTAAGGGTTGTTACATAACCTGTCAAGAAATAGAAGAGAATTAATGTTGATAATATTGTTGACTTTACTCACCTCAATTCCCCTAAAACGCTCTTTCACGACTTCGACTCGCCACCAATATCGGTCCCTGATACTCGACACTAGTAGATTATGTTCCTGGTAGTCATTTAGACCAATTTATATCGTTTAGAGCCTATTTGGGAAAACTTAGATTTTTAAATCCCAAAATTATTTAAATTGGAAAGTTACTGCGATGACACGTTTTCCAAGGAGGGTTTTCGATAAAAAATCCTCAAAATTCTCAAAATTAACTTTCCTATAATTTTTCTCCGTTTTTTATGTTTTTTTTTTCAATTTCTCGTATTTTCCTTTGTTTTGAATTTATTGGCTATTTTCTCCAATTTAATGCTTTATGAGGCAAAAACCTCGACAAAAAGTCTCCCACAAATTCCCGAACTCTTCATTTTTCATATAATTTCATTTATTTCTATTTATTTGGTTAAAATATAATTTTTTCTGAATTTTTCCTATATTTTCCAAATTTATTATATATATATATTCTATTTAAAACTATTTTTTTTTAATTTGTTGGGTCGGGTCGACCCTAATGGGTTTGACCAAACCCTGGCCTGGCTCTCCCAATGGGCTAAGCCTGGCCCGACCCAGACAGGGGTGGCATGTGCATCCCCTTCCTCAATTTGAAATCAGGGAGGGTTTCGATACCATTTTTTTTTGTTTGGACCGGGTGGAACCCCAGTTCGATTTAGGAGGGGAGACGACTCCCCAACGTCGGATCCCTCCTCGGATCATTCGAGCCTTCCTATTCTTCATTATCAACATCAACAACTTAACAACAACAACATCAACGCCAACAATAATCACCACTCGCCTTCGTCTTCAACGCCTCCAACTCCCAAGCTCTCGATCCCCCGGTCTCCCTCTTGTTTGATCCAATCTCTCTCTGTCTCTCTCCCTCTCTCTCTCTCTCTTTCTCTCCTCTCCCTTACTATTTCGATTTTGTAAGAATGGTGAGGGCGGTGGTGATTTTTATAATTTGGGGGGTTGGTCAAATGACCAAAATACCCCCATCATTATCCATTCCCTTAAAAAACTCAATGCCTTTATTGTTCATTTCACATTTTCTTTATTTATTTATTATTTATGGTTTGGAGTGTGCTTGTAACAATTCAAAAATCTAACTCGTGCCAGAGTCGTACTGTAGGACCCAGTCGTCATGGTATTTTTGTCCAGTTCTTGAGCTTCGACACCGAGGTATATTATTTTTATTTAGGTTTTTGTATTATGTATTTTTTTATCCAAATGTGAATCCAATTGCCCAAACATGAAAGGATGTATTCAGTTACGTGTTTGAGTTACAGACCGTGTTTACCTAGGGAAACGTGACGAAATGAGTACCGAATGAACGATATACGAGTATAGGGAGTTCCGAGGGATAATTTTGATAAAACACTAATATAAATAAAATTAAACATGATAAATATTGAATATGAAAATGGATCCTTATTAATAGTATTTTTATTTGCACGCGATGATGCGAATCGTGGTGCAGACTGGGTTTCGAAATACTCGAGCAAAACTAATAATTGAGCTTAGGAGGATAAGACCAAAAGAGCAAGTCACAAAGTGTGTCAAAAGAGTTGGTGGATGGCTTGAGATGGGAAATTTAGTCAAGATGGTCAAAAAGGTATAAAAATGGTGGAAAATAGTCATTTGATCCACTTTTCTCACTAACACATCAACAAATCCAAAAAATGGGAGGGTTTTGGTGATTTTGGATAAGTGATTAAGGACTTATGATCGCTCAACGAAGACAAATAAAGTAAGATCTCATTTATTAAGTCAATTCTCGTCATTTTGGCAGTAATATTGCGTGTTTTCTACGATAATTGTGCACAACACCTTGTGTCAGAGAGTTTTTGGGTTTTTGGATTTTTATCACATTGAGGGTCAATTGTAACATATATACTGGTGTTGTTGTGGTGGTTGGAAGGAATTTATGTTTTTGGTCATTTTGGATGGATTTTGGAGTTATTGTGGAAAATGGGGTTATGAATATTTTGATATGATTTGATGGTAGTTTTTTGTAGTAATTGAGGTTCCTACAGGGATGGGATAGGCACAAAATATGGTGACGGGTGCCGTGGTTTTAAAACGACCCCGAAAATGAAGTTTAACACTGGCGTCGCCAGGGACACCGTGATGGTCATTCTCTCACAGCGTCAGTCAAGGCGTCCAAGGTAGGGACTGCCCTGGATGAGCGTCATAAGGGAATGCACCCCATGACGCTTGGCCAAAATCTTGAAAAAAATTTATATTTTCTCGTAAAACTTTCGGGAAACTTTGGAGATTTTTATACAAGTATAAACACGACTCTAATATATCCAAATTGAATCTGAATTACTACCAGGGGGTGTAATTCATTGACGAGTGTAAGGAATTGGTTTTGTGGCGTGTCGGAGCTGAGTGAATGCATGTTAGTTTCGGATAAAGGTAAGTAAACCAGTTAGGAAATGCACAATTATTTCAATTGAGCTTTAACTTGTTATTGTTATGGCTCTATATCTATTCTTGGAATTCCATTATGGTTGAGTTGTCCGAAGGTCAAAGGAGTCAACAGTGGTCCTTGGAAGGATAGGTTATTTGGGTGATATTTCTGAGCCATGACCTCGGGATGCACTGCATCGGCTTTTTTGGTTCTATATGGGGTGAAAGTTCTTAACTGGAATACTGAGAAGTCACTCATAGTTAGGCTTTGCTGCATCCTATTACCCGAGTCTGATAGGCTTTGCTGCAACTCAACAACCTCGGTGGTCAGGACTACTTAGCCTCTCTGTTTTGATTCGAGGACATTCATTTATCATTTTTATTGATTCATTTATAGTCTTTTATTATTCATGCGTACCTACAACTTTCTTTCTATCTGCATGAATATAAACTGTTTTATTTATTTCAAAATGTTGTTTAAATCATATTGGTGTTACTTACTTGGGTTCGTCATTCTTGTGATAGACTAAGTGCAGATCCGCAGTCGATCAGGGTAAAGGCGCCAGTACTTGGTGACTTACTTTGAGGACATTGGAGCGACCTTCCCTCTCGCACTTTTGTAGATTTTTTTGTTCTTTTGTATTATATATATACTTGTTTTGTCACATGGGCATACTTTGGGGTTGTGAGATATACTGGGACATATATGCACTTTTATTTTAGTCTCCTTTACTTGATATACATGTTGATTATATATATGCAGGGGTTTCACACTCTAGGTTGTCTTGACTCAATTGATTTAGAGTTGTTCAATTTGTTTAAGTTAAGACATTTTCACTATGTTGATAAAACTTGTTTATTTAGAATAACTCAACTTTAATTATTAAATTTTGTTGCATAATACGGATAACGGTTAGGAAGGCTTACTAGGCTTGCATTGCCTTGTGAGGGTTGACTCGGGGGTCCATGTAGGTCTAGGTCGGGCGGGGTTCAGTTTGGCTAGGAATTGGGGTTGTCATTGTCCTGCCATATTGTTGTGGTTCCATAGGCAAAGTTTAAGGTTGAATAAATGAGGGTGGTGGGGATTCCTGTATTGTACAAGAGACTTCCCATATTGTTGTCTAACCATTGTTAGGATATCACACAACAAAAAAAGGAAAGCAAACAAGGAAATAACAAGAAAAACATCAAAGCATATGGATTCCAAAATTACAAAGCCATATAAGCGTTGCTTGATAATTCATTCAATAAAACCATCCATAACATGCATAAAAAAAACCCATCATTCTATGTAACTGACATTCAAATATAATCAAAATGCTAAGCGAACTTAGCCAATTGTTCAACAAACCATAGATAGGCGATATCACACTTGATCAGATCATACCACATCACACCATAGCTACAACGACTCACAAGTTTACAAATAAAATATAGTTTTGATCCCAATAACACAATGCTAACAAAATGATAAGTTCAAGAAGGACTAAGTCTCCTGCGAGCTGCTCCCATGACATGCTTGATGTTTCCCTGGTCCTAATCTCATGTCCTTTGTTTCCTCAAGTTTCATATTCAGCTGTCGACTTCCTTTGTGAGGGCATTGCTATAGATTGTAATGTCTTCTTCGATGGCACCCAGTCGCACCTCCACCAACTTGTAATTCTGAAATACATTGCCAATCAACCTCCCGTCCATGGCGGTCAACTTTTCCATCAAGAATCCCTTCATGTTTTACATGCCATCTGTGAACTCCTGCACCATTATGACCTTAAGGAGATCAAGTATTACTTAATCTATCACTGTGCTAGCATTGCCACAACCACTGCCTATTTTGCGCCTCCAAGACCTTGATCTTCTTCATTCATTATAATAAAGAAAGCATTAAAGTTGGAAGAACTACTAATTTGATATGAGAAAGTAAAACAACAATTACGCATAATCAAATTCATATCAATAAAATCAAATAATTAGAAATAGAGATGGATATGTTTTACCCTTAGAGACTGTGTCGTCATCTTCACTTGCTTTAGTAGCCTCTTCTTTAATTTCGTCTTTGGACTCACTTACACTGCTCATAAATTCATCACTTGCACCCTCTTCATCATCACTTACTTCATCCTCATTTTCGGAAGTTGAATCAAATAACATGTCTTGGACATTCTGCTTGTCCTTCTCAACATGATTAATGGCATTTTCAATTGACATTCGCACTCTCCTCTGCTAAGTCGTTTTACTTTCGTTTTTCTTCCATTGAACAATCACCCAATTACCACATATGAACTCGTAGTTTATGTTTGCCAGTGAGCGTTCTCCAATCATATCAGCAAAGGGATTCTTGTGTCTCACAATTCTTGGTGGTGTAGTGTGGCGACCCCAATTTTCGAGACCGCCTCGTGACCCACGCCCTCCGCTTGCAAGCCCAACAGCGCCTGTCACGTCATCGAACACATCATCCTTGCTGCCACGTCAACGTCTCTGTGAAGTGATACTCCATTTGACTAATCCTATAACTTATTAAAACATCTAGTAGGTTGGCAAATTTGAATAACAATGGCGGAAGCGTTTAATTCGTATTTTATGAGAATTTATTAATCCTAAGCAGTGGAAAACCCAGAGATAACACCATGTATATAACTGAGACGAAGTAAACAGTAATCCATATACATGTGATAAGGTTCTAATGTCCCCAAAACCTAGCAAAACAAAATATACGTACATGATATCAAAACACGAACTATCAGCAGCAACGATCTCAGAAATAGTCGCCTAGTACCTCCTTTCCCTTGCTCTTGCTCGTACCAAGATCTGCGCTCAGTTGCCCAACACATACAGCAACGAGCCCAGTGAGTAAATTCCTAAGAGAAGTTTACACGTTAATCATGAAAAATCACAATACTCTGCGAGACATGTGAATATGACCCTGATGACAGGAATCAAATTCCTATGGCTGGCAGTAAACAATATTCACCACTAATATAACGATCACAGACAGTGAAAATAAAACAAACTAAAAGATAAAACACATTCGAGTAAACCGATTTAATTACGATATCAATTAAAACTAGATGGAAGTGTGACGGAGTCTAACAAAACTAGATTATACTTCGTAAATTCGGATGACCCCGACTGAACACATCAAGTCCAACCACATCCGAACTACTAATGGTGACCGGAACAAATCACAACCCACCGGACACGTGCACCCCGCTACTCGGGTAGCTATTCTCCGGCAGCACCCAGATACACGCACTACAATCTAGCCTACTCAATTTCGTACCACAACCATCTCGATTAACCTCCGACCGTGTGAAGAAATCAACCACTATAATCACATTTGCATAAATATGCCAATCCAATAAGTAAACAATGCGGTAAATAAATAAATGAATAAACATTGATTTTCATGGACAAACCACGCATGAATTTAAAGTATAACATTCTCAAGGGTTTTACGCACCTGTAACTACGCACTCCGACTTCCTGGACCCGTCAATCTGACCCGTTTAGCTCCTCTATGTCCGAGCTATGATTCCCCAGTCCCTGAAGTCCATTTATAGTGCTTTATATTATTAATAAAACACATTATCTAATTTTATGATATTATATCATATTTTTTAAATTTGAGTTGTGGTCTCTCGGGCTATGTTGGGGTTCCAAAAATACCCGAAAAATCCCGAAACTACTTTCTACCTTTTTTTTTCTAATTTTCTATATTTTTCTAAAATTTTCTCCCATTTTTCTGATATTTTTCAACTATTTTTCTGTATTTTATTTCATTTAAAACTGTTTTTTTTAAATATAATAATAAAATAAAAATATTTAAATAATATGGGGTGGGTCCCCTGAACCGGGTCCGACTCGACCCAACTGGGTCGGACCGGTTCGGCCCACCTGGACTGGGTCCAGGTCGGGCCCGGTCCAGGCCTACCCAACCCGAACCCGGTCCAGGCCTACCCAACCCGGACCCGGTCCAGGCCCACCCGGGTTGGGCCAGGGCCTGTTTGGCTCTCTTCTTCTTCTTCTTCTTTTGGCTCTCTTCTTCTTCTTCCTCCTTCAATATCAATCAACTAGAGACCTCCAAGACATCAAAATTCCACCACAAAATTCACCAAAACCAACCCCAAATTCTCGGATCAAAATACATGCAAATAAACCCCAAATTTATCAAATCACCTCGATTTTTCTCCAAATTTGATCCAAATCAATGTAAATCATCAAAACTAACTTCAGTAACACCGAATTCATCAAAATCAGTGATCAAATCCTCAAAAAATGCAAACTAACCTCAACCCATAAAACCCACATTTTTAATCAAAAATTCACATTTAAATAGTAGAGATTACCTTTGATCTCACGTTTTGATGCCGAAATCCCTTCTCCAAGCTTGGATTCGTCCCCTCAAACTCTCCAGTTTCTACCCTCTGATTCTCAAATTTTGTTGAGAAAATGTTTTGGGTTTGCATGTTGTCATCGATCAAGGTATTTATAGGTGGTGTTCTAATCGACTGTGTACACGCATCCCGAGGAGAATCGGACGATTCCTGATCAATTTTTGTCACCCAAGTTCTTGACACCTTATCCCAACAACACATGCCTCGTTTCACTCTGTTGTGCATCTCGAGAATCATCCTATGCACCATGATTAATCCTATCAAACTATAGGATTTCCATTTATCTATTAATACATTTATTCAACTTTAGGTTAAGCCACCTAATAAATCATATAAAAATCATAGGTTAGTCACATTAGCACTCAACTACCTGGCAACCCATGCCCCGTACCCCCGGCTACCCGATACCTGGTACTCGGTCCCCGACACGCACTTTGGGATATATACTCACCTCGTAGCCTTGCCTAATGTCAACTTACACACATGTGATGTTTATATAAATAATAAATTCACACATCACAATAATAGACATACGACATACAAAAACCACCCAACTATCCACGTAACGCCCAAATTACCCGTTAATCCTCGTGATTAACACTAACATTCAATTAAATTAATTTGGGCCGTTACATGTAGGGCTTACCAAACTAACAATCGCAAAAAAACTCCTTAAGTGGTTCCCATATATTAAGGCAGATTGGGGATCCATGCTCACCCTAAGCATATGATTGATTATCATATAAGCCAAATCCACTTTCTTCCCAGTTATGATGCACCTGTAATGAGCCTAAAATCTAACTTGTGCCACATGTGATTTTAGGTCGTACATGGGCCCATTTGCCGTGATACACGTGTCCGATTCTTGGTCATCAAAACCTAGGTATGCTATTTTTGTTCGGTGTTTGTATTACTTATTTTACTACCCGAATGTAAATTCCAATGGTCCAAATGTGTGAGGACGTTTGTGTGCGAGCATTGGTGCTGAGAAACAAGTTTGGCTCGGAAAAACGTGATTCACGTGTGCCGGGTGAATGGTTGTCAGGTAATTTGCTGTCCGAAGGGATAATTGAATTATAACACTAAAAAAAGCAATTCAATTGATAAATAATCATTGTGTAACGTGTCCAGTTCGTTGGTTCGTCTGCAAGCATACGACGGTGCAAGTCGTGGTGCTGTTCGGGTGCAGGAATGCGCAGGAGTGAAAGTGCATAAACTTAAAAAGGATAGGTTCAATTGACCAAGTCAAGGTATCACCCATTAGAGTCATGAGAGTGGTTAGGCTAGTGTGATGGATGACTCAGGATGGACCTTGGGATACGTGTGTGAGAGATGATAAGAGGGAATATATATAAACCCTATCAACTTTTCTCTCTCCTCACAACTTTTTTCACTTTTCTCTCTCACTCAACGATTTGAACAAAGGAAGCTTGGGGTTTTTGGTGTTTTTGAGCACGGATCGACGTCGGGAATTGACCAACCATGCGAGAAAATGTGAGAACCCATATCACCTTTTGATTCTCGATGTTTTGATGCATGTTTTTCGGGTTTTCGTCGCAATGATTTTGGATACCATATTGGGATTTTAGTTTCGTGGAATTTTTGGGTTGATTTGGTGATGGTATTAGTGATTTGAAATGAGTTGTTATGGATGTTTATAGGAATTGAATTTTTTGTTCATTTTGGTGGATTTTCGAGGGGTTTTGGACGTAAGTTTGTATCGAGAGGTTTCCAGAAGTTTCGATGAGTTTTGAATGGTGGTTTGAGTTTGTTTTGACGACCCTATGAGTTTGGGATAGGCTCGGAATGCAGCGACACGAGCGAGGGTTTCAAAAAACCCTGGTTGGTATTTTGGTTTAGACACCTCGAGGGACGCAGTGGAGCCCAAAGCTCCACGGCGTCGGTCACGGCTCCCAGGCCAGAGGCCCTGGGTAACGTCCCGCTTTAAGTGACGTCATGGAGAGTTAGTCTCCATGGTGCCAGTTATGGCGTCTGGGCTAGAGAGCACACCATACCTATGGTTTAAGTGATTCCGCTGAGTTCTAACCACCATGGCGCCACCTGCGGCATGCCACTGTTCACATACTGATTTTTAAGAAATGTTCAAAAAACTTCGGGGATATCTTAGATATCCAAATGTGGTTCAAATACAATCCAATATCTGGGTAATCTACCCAATTATGCTAATGAAAAAATTATGGAAAATTGGATAAATTGGAGGTTAATTAAATGACATTGTGATTACATGAATATCAGGGGTGTATTGCATTTGAAGATACATACGAGAATTCGTATGAGGCAAGTCGGGTCATGTGAGTGCATATTTAGCTCGGATACATGTAAGTAAACCAGTGAGGAATTTTACAGTTGTTTTTTGAGCTTTAATTTATTTTATTATTGCTTTGAGCCCTTTTTGGCAAGTCCGAGGGCAAATGAGTCAACTGTGGTCCTTGGAAGGGTGGCCATATGAGGTAACATGCCACAGCCACGACCTCGGGATTCACTGCTTTGGTTACTAATTTGTAAGGGGAGTGAGTTCTTAGCTGGATTATCAGAAAGTCTCACTCGCTCGTTGGATTTAGGGCTAATTGGGTGTTGACCACGTCTTAGAATTTGAGTATAGTAGGGTTTTCCCTCAACTCAATGACCGTTTGGTCGGGACCACTTGCGCCTATCTACTTGTTTCCTAGGACACTCATATTTGATTGCTTAGTTATTTATTTGCAGCCTTTACTTATTCATGCATTCCCTGTACATTTATTTCTACGACATGAAATAAACAGGTCTGATTATTTTAAAATGCTATATATATGTCCTATTTGGCGTTACTTACCTGGACTCGTTATTCTCATGTTTGACTGAGTGCAAATTCGCAGTATAGCAAGGGGAAGGGTCCACAGCTAGGTGATTTGATTTGAGACTACCATAGCAGTTCTTCCCTTTTTGCTAATGTAAGTTTTATTCCTTTTGCATTATTGTTTTGAAACATGGGATATGGGTTATGAGAGATCTTGGGACATATATATTTTGAGGGTACTCTCCTCTGACTTGTTTATTGATGATATATATGTGGGGTTTCTGCACTTTAGGTTGTCCTAATTGCGTGTTTTAGAGTTAGTTCGTTTAGTTTGAGATTTTATCGTATCCACTATACTTTGATAACTCACTAATTTGAATAGCTCACCTTTTAATTGCTTAATAAATGGTAAATGGTAAGTAAGGTTGACTAGGCTTGCGTGACTCAAAAAGATTGGCTCAAGGTTCCACTTAAGTCTAGGTCAGGCATGGTCCAATTTTAGGTTGTGGAACTAGGGTCGTCATAGTTGGTATCAGAGCTGACGTTTTAATACTTGATTTTTTATTTAAATCATAATCAATTAAGACACAAACCAATGGTAGTTAGGAAAATGGCTGAACTGAGAGGGGAACCCTATGATCCTAACTTAAGTTTTATTTAGGAAGTGAGGAGAGTTGGGAAATTAAAACTAGACTATAAAGTATTTGATTTGTTGTACTATTACTATCTATAGCTATGTCCTGATCGTGAAATCACGTTTTTTACAAATAACGATGGTTAGTCAGCCCGAGTCCAACAGTAATGGTTTGGGGGACATATAATGGAGATTGGATGGGATGTCCTAGATGATTACATGATCAGCAGCTTCAGAAGATCCTTCGACTGTTGCGGACTCAGGCGACACCATCACCCTCTACGTCTCTAGCTCCAGTTACGCATGCTGAGAGTGCTCCTACAGTTCAGGATATACCTACAACACCCACAGTTCAGGCAGGACCTGCAATAACAAAGGAGGCACAGGTTTGTGCCGAGATAGTACCACTTACGCCAAAGATACTGGTTAAGGAGATATTGGTTGAGGAGATGCAGAGTACACCGACAGATATGGGTATTAGGGCTAAGGTGAGGTGAGGCGAGGCAAGCTCAAAGTTCAAGTGGCACCACCCAAAGAAGTTTCATGAGAGTACTAATCTTGCAGCTGTAGAGAATATATGTGGAGCTCGAGAAGATTCATGACATATTAACCACACCGGAGCACATGCAGCCTAACATTTCATCAGTTTAACTGTTTGGAGCAGTCGATGTTTGGTGGCATAACACGTTGGCTACGAAGGGGATGCCTAAGGATTGGGTTGAGTTCAATGAAAGGTTCAATTAGAAGTACATTCCTCTTTTGGTTCGTAACTTGAAGAGGACCAAGTTTAAGAACATCCGACAGATGACCAGCGAGACAGAGATGCATTAAATGGACCGACATTTGCGATTGATGGAGTATGTTGGAGGCATAGACGACACGGATGCTGACTAGGATTATTACTTCATCTATTACCAATTAAATTCAATAGGTTTGATGGTGGTTACTACAGCTCTGAGGCCACTACAGGAGGCCTAAGAGAGGGTATGGCTAGCGAGAGCTTCTTGAGCACGCGTACTAGAGCGTTAGTTGCACATACAACACCGTCACCGCTAGTGGATGGTTCTGGAGGAAATAGAAAGAGGAAGAGACCTAGATAATATAGGTAGCTAGATATAGCTTAGAGTCTTACATCTGTCGCATCTTCGCCTACCATACCTATTCTACCAGTTGTTTCATTATAGAGCTATGCCAGCACACCATAACTGTTAGCACAGTCAGGTCCTCATTTGCAATCGTATCAGAGGGTTGATAGCAGAGGCAGTGGTCAGCAGCAGAGGTATGGCCAGAGATAAGGCCAGAGTTCAAGCCAGGTGCAGAGACAAGAACAAAGGTCTAGTCCGGCATAAGGATAGGGACAACGTGGTCCATCGGGATCTCAGAGAGGATGTTGGGAGTGTGGACTGTTATGTAACTTCGCCAGTGCATGTCCATGATTGGGCTGAGGGCAGCCACAGCAGAGCCGAGAGCAGGTTGATGCAGTTGGTAGATCAGATCCGACTGCCAGCTGTAATTTGATTGAGGGTATAACTTCTGATTCCACAGTTTCTATTATTTTGGGTCGTATGGTTGATGAGTTGGGTTTGAGACCTACTAGACTAGAGAGACCCTTGATCCTTAGCACAACTGGTGAGGACAAGATTTACCCAAACTTGTTGTGTGTTGATTGTTCGGTGGAGATAGAGGGTCACATCTTACGTGCAGACCTGAGATTTTTGGAGTTCCTAGAGTTCGATGAACTGCAGGGCATAGATTGGTTGAGTGCATATCATACACAAATCCTTTATTACAGCAAGAGGTTAACATTTCAGATTCTTAAGCATTCAGAGTTCAGTTTTCAGGGGACTTCCACAAGTTTACCTATCACCAGAGGTAAAATAGATACTAGCGTAGATGTCAAGATGTTCGTTAGTGTGTTGAGTACGATGGAGTGGGTTGTGACTAGGTTAAATGATGTACTAGTGGTATGTGAGTTTTCTGATGTCTTTCCAGTGAAACTACTAGGTTTATCGTCGCATAAGGAGATTGATTTCGTCATTGATTTGGTCTCATGGATTATACCTATTTAGATTTCTTTGTACCGTATGGTTCTGAGAAAGTTAGAGGAGTTGAGAAAAAGCTTGATGAGTTATTTGAGTTGGATTTCATCTACCTGAGTATGTCACTTTGAGGTGCGCCAGTCTTATTTGTAAGGAAAAAGGACGGTGTTATGAGATTGTGTATCGATTATAGGCAGTTGAACTGGGTGACAGTGAAGAATAAGTATCCACTTCCACGTATTGATGACTTGTTCGACCAGCTGATAGGAACACAACGGTTCCCGAAGATTGATTTGAGATCTAGGTGCCACTAACTGAGGATTAGAGCGGAGGATAGGGAGAAGACTGCATTTCACACATGATATGGGCATTATCAGTTTACAGTCATGCCGTTTGGGCTAACTAACGCCCCAACGATGTTTATGGATTTGATGCATTGAGTGTTGAGACAGTACTTGGATCAGTTCATCATTGTGTATTAATGACATCTTGATCTACTCCAGGACTCACGAGGATCACCTCACGATGGTTTTGCAAGTACTGAAAAAGCATATATTGTTCGACAAGTTCGGTAAGTGCGAGTTTTGGCGTGCAGATGTTGGATTTCTTAGACACATCGTCAGAGCAGGCAAAGTATCAGTAGACCCCGCTAAGGTCAGAGCAGTTATTGATTCGCCTACACCGAGATCAATGTCACATATTTGCAGTTTTCTTGGCTTGGCAGGATATTATCAGCGTTTTATTCAGGACTTTTCAAAGATTGTGGCTTATACGACACAATTGACGAAGAAAGAAGTCAGTATCCAATGGACAAACAATTATGAGCAAGCGTTCTTAACATTGAAGGAACGTTTAACTATCGCACCAGTGCTAGTGTTACCTGAGTTAGGGAAGGGTTTTGAGGTGAACACCGATGCTTCGAAGGTTGGTTTGGGCTGTGTTTTGATGCAGGATGGTAGAGTGATAGCTTATGTGCCCGACAGCTGAAAGTTCACGAGAAGAAGTACCCTGCGCATGACTTGGAATTGGCGGTAACTGAAAATTTGGCGTCATTATTTCTATGGTGAGAGATTTGTGCTATTCACTTACCACAACAGTTTGAAGTACCTTTTCACTTAGAATGAGCTGAATATGAGACAAATGTGTAACGACCCTCAAACTTAATTCATGCCACGTGTCATGTTTCGGGACTATGACCTGACAGTCATGACTTGTCATATTGTCTAAGCCTCGGGAGTTAACACTGAGGTATATTTTATTTTTCTGTGATGATTGTATTATTATTTATACTCGAATATGAATGTCATATGTCCTAGTGTGTGATTTTTTTAATCGCATCGGATTTGTGAGTGAGGTTTCACCTAGGAAAAACATAAATTTTCAAACAAACGGGTGAAATTTGGGTGTTTTAAACACAAAAAATGATAATTAGGGAATTATTGGAAAATAATAAATAAATATTGTGTACGTATCCGGTACATTGGTGTGTCCGAGAGTACACGACGTGCGAGTCATGGTTCACTACGGGTTCAGGAACGCGAGGTTTAAGCGAGAAATGGTTAAGTTATGAAGTGCAAGTCACAAAGTGTGTCACAAGGGTTGAGTCAAGGTTGGGGACTGGAGTGAAGGTAGACCATAGGATGCGCATCGGGATACGTGTGTGGAGTGAGATGAAATGGTGACTATAAAAGTCATCCATCAACTTTTCTTTCTCCTCTCCTTTTCATTTCCTTTCTCTCACTCATGAGAATCGGTGTTGGGAGCGAGGGTTTTGTGCTCGGAGCGACGTCGGGAATCGACCAACTACGGGTTTAAAGGTGAGATCTTGATTCCCAAGTGATTACCTACACTTTGACGCCGTTTTATTCGTTTTCACCACAATGATTTCAGACACCATTTTTGGGGTTTCAATTTTCTAAAAATTTTGGGATGTTTTGGTGATGAATTTGAGACCATGGGATTGATGAAATGGTGTTACTATGGTGGTTGTGATGAATTGGAATTTTTAACGATTTATTGGGGATTTTCACACAATTTGTCGGAATTAAGATTTCCAAACGTTTTCGACGAGGGTCGTCGATGGTTTTAAGCTGTGTTGGACGTCCCTATAAGTTTGGGATATGCTCAGAATGCAGCATTAAGTCCCACGACGTTTTGGATTACGGTCCTAGGTATAAAACCGCGAAGGACATCATGGAGCATTAACTCCCACGACGTTCAAACCATAGACAAATGGGTTCGACGCTTTAAGTGGCGTCGTCACTCATGGCGTCCCAAGCAGAGAAGTTGGATTTTCCCATTTTGAATTACATCGTGTGGGGCTGAACGTAGCGGTGTCACCCATGGCAGCCCTAACACTAAAAACTGATGTTTTCAAACGTTTTTGAAAACTTTTGGGATTTATTTAGGGCCACGATATGACTCTAATTCAATCAAATTAGGTTTAAATGAATACCAAAGATTTGGGAAATCAAATTGGACAAGTTAGAACCACACAAGGATCGAGGTTTTTACGTTAATTGAGGTAAGTCAGTAAGCCAGTTAGGATATGCAAAGTAATTCATTTTTCATTATTGTTATTTATTTTGTCATGAGCTATTTGTTGGAATTTCATTTTTTAAATTCCTTGGCTGGGTGTTTATAGTATAAGTGAGTCGGGAAGGTACTCTTGGGTTTTTGGCTAGTTGGGATAATGTGAACATCGCTTACGGGGGTACGTCTACCCAACCTAACGTGATTATTCCCTGAGTACTGAATTGTTGTGGTTTATACCACTTAGTACCTCTTTTAAATCAATAGACACTCATATATCGTTGTGAATGTTTATCAGTCTGTTTATCATGCACCTTATGTTACTTATCTGTCTTTGAATACCCGCATGATTATAGACTGCTATTCAATTATTCATGAATTACCGTTTATATTCTTCTGGCATTACTTTTAAATTATCACGTACTCACCATCTAGTTTGTTACGGTGGGTGCAGATAGGGCAGAGAGGAGCAAGGGAAAAGAGTGGTTGATTGGTGACTTTCTCTAAGGAATTTCGAAGCGATTTTTTTTCTTCACTGTATGTACTGTCCTTTCTTGTTTGTGATTATTGTATTTATTATGTTTTTGATAACAATGGGGTACATTTTGGGATTTAGTGACTAAGGATATCATGTAATATAATTTATTTTGGAAATGTGAGTAAATGGGTCATTTGGGAATTAGTGTTACACTTTTGTACTCATCGTCCTTTTTATGACGGTGGGTGCAGATCTGTTGAGCAGTAAACTCGACAAGGAAAAGATTGGTGACTACTTCTGATCTAGGGGAGTGTACTACTGACTGACTGTAGGTTTTGTTATTTTGTATATTTTACTTATTTATGTCTTTCATACTGTTGGGATGTATATATATTGGGTTGAGCGTTAGTTCCCTGACTTTTGACTATAACACTGTTTATATGTTTCGCCACATAGTTTATATATATATACATAATGTGATCGTTATTCCTAGTTTCCACACTTTGGTTTATCAAATTGTTTCCATTTATTTAAAAAGACTTCTGCTAAATGATGAAAAGACTTCCGTTATAAATTATTAAGATTTTCGCTAAATGATTAAAAAACTTCCGCTATAAATTGTTAAGACTTCCGCTAATTTTTTAAAATGCAAAACTTGAAAATAACTAAAAAAATGTTGTAGTTGGTAGGGTTAGTGTATTATTTCTCCTGAACGCGATCAAGTTGGCAATTGGGTTAAAAAGGTTGACTAATACGTAGTTAAGTCCTACAGATCGAGTTACGGCTTAGTTACGGGATTAGGCCAGGCGGTGCCCTAGATTATGAGAGGGGCCGTCATAACCGTTTATCATCCATAGACTAATGGACAATCAGAGCGACTGATTCAGATCCTTGAAGATATGCGGAGGATGTGTGTGTTGAACGGAGGATGTGTGTGTTGAAGTACGGTGGATCATGGGAAGAGTATCTTCACTTGTGTAAGTTTGCCTACAATAACAGTTATCAAACCAGTATTGGTTGGCACCATTTGAGGCACTTTATGGTAGACCGTGCATATCACTATCTTGCTGGCCAGAGCCAGAAGATGTGGCAGTTATTGGGCCAAAGATTGTAGTGGATTACATAGAGAAAATATGTCTGATCAGATTGAGACTGAAAGGTGCGCAGGAGAGGCAAAAGAAATTCTACGACATGTATCACAGGTAGTTAGAGTACCAGGTCGGGGAATATGTCTACCTGAAGGTGTCTCCGATGTAGGGTCACAAGAGGTTCGGGATCAAAGGGAAGCTTGCGCCGAGGTTAATTGGCTGATTCAAAGTTGGGAAGCAGATTGGCAGAGTTCCGTACAAGTTGAAGTTGCCACCTCAATTATTTGCAATTCACCCTGTATTTCACGTATCAATGCTTTGACAGGATAAGTCGAGAGAGGGCAAATGCCCACGGTGGACTTGAGCTAAATAGACTTGAGGGAGGAAATCACTTATAACAAGCACGTTATTCATATTTTAGACCGTAACATAAAGATTTTAAGGAACAAGGAGATCCTATCACACCTTATTAAATGGCAGCACCACGACGACAAGGAGCTGACGTGGGAGCTCAAGTCTTTCATGCGCGAGTACTTTCCCTTCCTTTTCTGATTCGATAAGTCTTTCCTTTAGTTTCATTTTTAATTTTGATGACAGAATTTCAATTAGGTGGGAAGACTATAATGACCTTAAAATCTAACTCGTGACAAGTGTCATTTTGCCATGATACGTGTATCCAATTCTCAATTGTCGACACAGAGGTATGTTATTTTTGTTCGGTGATTGCATTACTTATTTTATTACTCGAATGTAAATTCCAATGTCCCAAATGTGTGAGAATGTTTGTGTGTGAGCGTTGGTGCTGAGAAACGAGTTCAATTCAGAAAAACGTAACTCGTGGGTGCTGGGCGAATGGTTGTCAGGTAATTAGCTGTTCGGAGGGATAATTGAATTAAAACACTAAAAAATGCAATTTAATTAATAAATAATTATTGTGTAATGTGTTCGGTACGTTGGTTCGTCCGCGAGCACACAATGATGCAAATCGTGGTGCTCTTCAGGTGCGGGAACATCTGGGAGTGCAAGGGCTTGAACTTAAAATGGATAGGGTTAGTTGACCAAGTCAAGGTATCACGCATTAGAGTCATGAGAGTGGTTGGGCTGGTGTAAAGGAGGACCTTATGATGGACCTCAAGATACGTGTGTGAGAGATGAATAGAGGGGATATATAGACCCCATCAACTTTTCTCTCTCCTCACAAGTTTTTCACTCTTCTCTCTCACTCAACGATTTGAACAAAAGAAACTTGGGGTTTTCGATGTTTTTGAGCTCGGATCGACGTCTAGAATCTACCAACCACACAAGAAAGGTGAGATACCAGATCACCTTTTTATTCTCGTTGTTTTGACGCATGTTTTTCAGGTTTTTGTCGCTATAATTTTGGACACCATATTAGGATTTCGATTTCGTGGAATTGTGTTGATTTGGTAATGGTGTTAGTGACTCGGAATGAGTAGTTATGGATGTTTAAAAGAATTGGATTTTTTGTGCATTTTGGTGGATTTTTGGGGGTTTTGGACGTAATTCTGTATTGGGAGGTTTTCGGACGTTTCAATGAGGTTTGAATGGTGGTTTGGGTTTGTTTGGATGTCCTTATGAGTTTGAGATAGACTCGGAACACGGAGACACAAGTCGAGGTTTCGAAAAACTACGGATTGGTGTTCTGGTTTAGACCCCACGAGGGATGTCCTAGAGCCCAAAAGTCCACGAAGTCAGTCACGACGCCCAAGCAGAGGCCCTAAGTAATGTCATGCTTTACGTGACGCTGTGGAGAGTTGGTCTCCACGACACCACTCACGGCGTCTGGGGCAGAGGGCACCCTCAGACCCACGCTTTAAGTAATGTCACCAGGTTATAATCTCCACGACGCTAAATGCGGCGTGACATTGTTCACATACTGATTTTTGAGAAATTTTTGAAAAACTTCGGTGATCTCTCGAGTATCCAAATGGGTTCTAAATACGACCGAATACCCAGGTAATCGACCTAATTATGTAAATGAACAAATTATGGAAAATTGGGTAATTTGGAGGTTAATTAAAGGAAAATGTGATTAAATGAATATCAGGGGTGTATTTCATTTAACGGGACACACGGGGATTCGTAGGAGCGAGCCGGGTCATGTGAGTGCATATTTAGCTCGAATAGAGGTAAGTAAACCAGTGAGAAAATTTTAAGCTTTAATTTGTTTTATTATTGTTCTGAGCCTTTTTTGGCATTCTATCTCTATTGAGTTGTCCGAGGACAAGTAAGTCAACTGTGGTCCTTAGAAGGGTGGTCATTTGAGGTAACATGCATGAGCCATGACCTCATGATGCACTACTTTGGTTACTGATTTTTGTAGGGAATGAGTTCTTAGCTGGATTACCATGAAGTCTCACTTGTTCATTGGATATAGGGCTTGTTAGGTATTGACCATGCCTTACAATTTGAGTCCAGTTATTTCCCTCGACTAAACGACCGTTTAGTCGGGAGCACTTATGCCTATCTTTTGTTTTCTGGGACACTCATATTTGATTACTCAGTTATTTATTTACAGTCTTTATTTATTCATGCATTCTCTGTACCTTTCTTTCTATTGGCAAGAATATAAACTAGTATGATTATTTCGAAATGATGTATATATGTCCTGCTTCGCGTTACTTGCCTGGGCTCGTCATTCTCCTGTTTGACTAAGTGCAGATCTGCAATCCAGCAAGGGAAATGGTCCACATCTAGGTGATTTGATTTGAGGATACCGGAGCGGTTCTTCCTTTTGTATTATTGTTTTGAAACATGGGATATGAGTTATGAGAGATCTTGGGACAAGTATATTTTGATGGTTATTTTCTCTGAATTTTTTTATTGATGATAATATATATGCGGGGTTTTCACACTCTAGGTTGTCCTAAGTGTCTTGGAGTTAGTTCATTTAGTTTGAGATTTTATCATTTCCGCTATACTTTTATAACTCACTAATTTGAATAACTCAACTTTTAATTGCTTAAATAATGGTAAATGTTAAAGAAGACTGACTAGGGTTACATCACTTAGTGAGATTGACTCAGGGGTCCACGTAAGTCAAAGCCGGGTGCGGTCTAGTTTTAGGTTGAATAACTGGGGCCGTCACAGCACCACACAAGAAACACATCATAAAAACTCATCCAGTAAAAAAATCTTGGGAACTAATCACATGCATGACTTTTCTATGAATGAGGGCAAGACTTTATGGTTAACTCACAACACCAATGAGGCCTTGCCATAGTTGAGTTTGACCGAGCAGCCGACATACTAGACACGAAAACGACATCAAATCCAACTACGCTAGGCCACCACTTTGAATCAAAGCAACAAAAGTCGCCCTTAGGGATGCTAAAGACCTTCCTAATCACATTTGTGGTGACCTTGATAATTGGTGACCTTGATAACCTTTCTATCAATGGAGCTCTCTGACAACAAAGGCTTTCTATGATTTTTGATGTGCATATTTGTAAAAAATTGACAGACATATCTTTGACAAAGGGCCTCCATTGTGTTTACAAATGCATCCTACACCATTCAGTGAAAGAAAAACCTCACTTACACCTGAATACGATCAAAGAAGTCAAAATCGATCCTCCTAGTTTGAAGTATCTTTCGCCTCATGAAACTCGCATGCAATGTAGATTATGCGCGCCTACATCCCCTCAAATCCAAGTCACCGAGTTGGCCTCTTTAAGGGTCTGCCTCTTCTTCACCATCATCATCAATGTATATAGGGCTGTTGGGAGGGAGGGGACGTTTTGATTCAACCCTAATTTTTAAGCAAGCACTAAATGAACAGAGCCTTGCGAGTGTCGATGTTCGCCTTCACTGACTTACGAGTCGGGCTCGCCATGCTCGACCTTTTTTTTTGACGAACCAGTAGTATTGGTCAGTGTAGAGGTTTCCCTTTTTTCTTATGAAGAGTTCGCCATGTCTCGATTTTATTTGGGGCTGAGAAGGTTTGATGTGGTCGATAGAATAGAAGATTGAAGAGAGAAGATGGGATTGAAGTGGGTCGTTGGTTTAATGAAGAGAGAGAACACAACTACGCACTACTCCAAACCATCATTGTTTTGCATTTTCTTATGCGCCACCCTAAACCCACTCATTGTCCTATCCTAACAGTCTCAACCATCTCTCAAGCCCTTCCCTCCCTCGAAAGACTCCTCTTATGCCATAACTCCCCCAATGAAAAACATCGACACACATGAAACAACCTCTTCTACGTTCATATTAGGGTCGAGTATCAACGACACAAATACATTCACAATTTTATCCCATTTGTGCGTATTATGGAAGTTTATGTATTGCCATTTATAAACAAAAGGAATTGATTCCCTTCCAAGATATCTAATGAAAGTTCCCATGCAAATAAAAAAAGTTTTCTTATAGTAAAAGTGAGAACACATCCCTGTCAATAATACATGATATGAATACCTTCCAAAAAAATGTGATACCACATCCCCGTTTCATGTCAGTAATACATAGATATGAATACTATTACATTTTTTTTTTGTCAAAATGAATATTGTAATAAGTCCTGCTACACTATAATAAGTTCGAAACAAGATGTTTCAAAATTAATAAGTACTGCCATACGACCAAATTGAACACTATAATAAGGCTTGCTACACTGTAACAAGTTCCAAAAAATACAAATTTACCAAAGAATGTGCCCCATAGTATGGCACACAATGCCCAAAAATGTAAAAAATACCATATAATCCTTCTTTTGTCGCCTACATTGCTCCATGAATCACTCTGCAGTGTGTAATTCGAGGTGCATCGTCTGCTCATTGCCACATTTTGTACGTGTAAGATGCATGCAAAAAATAACCGACATTGCCAATCAAAATGTTCACTGGTTGTATATCAAAAATTCGTGCGAATCCAAGCTCTCTATCTAGTTAATGGGGTCCAGTATATGAAACAGGTATATCCATTTCAACACTTGCACAAACAACATTCTGATTTAATGCATGGAGATGGAAGTCACTTTTGGTACTACCTTGTTACCATGACCAAAATATAAAACCAATCACAAAACTTAATTGATAATTAAATTTGGAAATTAGGATTAAGTGACTTACTGTGCATGTCGTTTGTGAGGTTAATCCTACTATTGGCTCATCAATTTTGTTGGATAAATGCCCCTGGCAAAGAAAAAGTAACACCAAACATAGTGAGACATGTGGGTTGCCAATAGAACATTAGAAAGATAGATAAAAAAATTCCTAAGGAAGATCAACTTTGCTTCCCTTTTTATTACTACCCTTACAACTACTGTAACGACCCTAAACTCCTAAGGTCCGTCACGGGTGTCACGTGGGCCTACAACTGGCCACATAGCTGCCAGCTTTGTCCCACGCCTAACAATTCCACCAAATATCATTTAAAACCTCAGTATATATTTATATATATATATAATTATTGTCATTTAGATTATATTATTAGACTCCAATCATCATTTATATCAACAATAACCAACTGAAGACTTTAAGACATGATAAATTAAAGTAAAACATTCATATCATGTTAATAGAGCATTTACCTAATGTGGACCATAAACCATGCGTCATGTGTATATCAAGATCCAAAAACCTCAAAATATCAAAATATATGTCATAGGTCTCTCCCAACCCAACATAAACGATAACAAAATGTATATATATATATATAAACGAACAAGTCTGGCCATATATATATATAAACGAACAAGTCTAGCCTATAGTCTGAAATTCAAAGATAGTCACCTAGCTTGCCTTTGCCGTGACTCGTACTAGAATTTTCACTCAAGCCATCACAAAAGGCGGACGACGAGTCCAAAGTGAGTATTTCTAAGGAAATTCAGTGAGTATTTACAAAAATTAAATGCAAAAATTTAACAAGCTATTAAATAAACATGCGAGAAAATAAACATGAAATTGTGCTTATTGCATGAATAAATAATAGAAAAACGTAAAGCGTGTGTTTAAACCTAAGTCAAACTAGCACCATACTTGGGATTCCCCGCGAGCAGTGCCAATGAGTAACACTCTAGCATGGCCAACCTCCGGGTTTTCTCGATGGTAGGCGTAGACCCACGGTGCACTGATACGTGCCCTGTCATGATACTCGGGTCGAACTATCCATCGAGACCCCTGGCAACACGTGTTATGGACTAGTGGACATACACACAAGGAATAACATGACGAGGGAATACCCTACCAGTCGTCTATATAGCCACAATAGAAAATGAATAACTGAACAATTGAATGGAATTGAAATATAAAAGCATGTAATTATGCAAGAAATTTCAATTGAGATACTACATACCTTAAACCTCACTCCAACTAGTACGATACCGTCCAATCACACCTCCAAATGCGTGCCCAATCACCAATTAATCAAATCCCAAATACCTGATTTTCAATAGACTTTTTAATTTCTCAAACCTCATAATTTCCCCATTCCCATTTACATATCAATTAGATCATTTTAATCCATATTATAATCGACAATGATCCTGAAGTTAAGCCCCCATTACGCCAAATCGAAAAAAATTCATTTTTAAGTATTTTTTCAATAATTAAATTTTATGTCCGGACGTCGCGCTAGGGCCAGCCGTGAACAAATTCACACGACGTGTCTCACGGCATCCAGGGCAGTGGGTCAGTACCTTTGGTGCTGTGACTCACGTCGCCATGGGTCTGTACCCGCAGTGTAACCCAAAACATGATGTTAGGGTGTCCTTTTGGTTTGGATGTTGTGGGTTACATCGTGAAGATTTACTCTTCACGGCGTCCCTGACGACATCCAAGCCAAAATGCACTATTTAGTTTTTCAGCACCCCCGGCTCGACGATGCGATCCGAACTCATCCCAAACTTTCATCGATCACCATACCAACCTTAACAACTCGTAAAACACCAACGAAACTTGTTTGAGAAGAAAAACATGATAACACCGTAAAAAACAACGATAATTTCAACCAAAATGGATACAACAACACTAACTAATACCCCATTGTTGCTGATGAGTGCTCATTTAGGCATGATTTAGTATAAGTTATTAGGAGTTAATGGACTATATTTATCTTGTTTTAAAGTGATAAATGCTTGTTTTATGTGTTTTAAGTATTTTACATGAGTCGGACGTTTTTGGAGCAAAAGGCTTGTTATGATCTTAATTGAGTGATGTTCAGTTCACAAGCCATAACTTTCACACTCGAAGTCGAAATAACTCACTGTTGGTCTTGTTAGAAAGAAGACTTTGAGACGGACATTCTCATCCCTCATAAGCATCATGAGATACAGATTTGAAGATGCTCAAAAGAACGACATACAGTTGGCCAAGTTCCTTAATGGCCCCTCTTTAGTATAAAAGCTATAACTTTCACATCTAAAATCCAAATGAATTGCCAGTTGAAAAGTAGACTCCAAGCTGAACATTTTCATGTCTCATAAACTTCTTAAGATTCAGCCTCTAAGTGGTCCAAAATCGCATTGCAAAGTAGAGGAATTTTTCACACCGTGATTAACAAATTCTCACGGTGTGACTCACATACTCTGAACCAGAGAGCTCAAAAAAAGATGCCACCAACATGCCACTGCCCTAAAGACTCAAAATTTTGGGATTTTACCTACTTTTTGGGATTCTTAGGTTTTCAACCCACTTTGGGGTGTTCCTATAAATACCAATAGATTCTCAATCGAAATAATATTTTGTTTTACTTCCATTTTGCATTAGAATTAGGTTTTAATTGTTTCTCTTCTAGGTTGAAAGTGGATCGGTCAAGCCTACGATTTACGAATCCTTTATGAGGTTTATTTATCTTTATCATTATTGATTCTTTTATATGATATATTTTCTTTTGTATTGTTTATAATATTAGGGTTAGATTTAATTGTGTGTAAAGGCATGTACATGCATATTAGATTGATTACTCTGTCATTGAGGTCGAAACGTCCGTCCTTATGCGGTTGACTAATATTTGTGACAATTGGCCATTCGGTTAAGTACCTTAGGGATCTAGGCTAAATCGGGAGCACCAGCGATCCGTCTGTCTAGGTATAGTGCCTTCACAAATCGAAGTAATGCGGTCAACGCGTTAAATCTGGAGCATTAGCGATCAGGTTGCGTGTTTGGTTAGAGAAGTAGTCAACGGTCGTACCTTGGCTGCCGATAATAGGAAGTGCGAGGACACAAGTGCGTCACCAGGTCTATAGCTGCACTAAATTATAGATTAGTTTTATATTTTTCATAAACCGACAATTAATTAAATCAGTCTCGAGTTGTATAGCGAAAACTGTAAAGCAGAATACCTAGATTCACTCCTATTAGATTTCCGTTCCATTAAATTTCTCTATTTTTAAAATATTTATATATTATCTCTGTAACCCCAATTTCCCTTGTTTGTATTTTTCTTACCTTGGAAAGACCACCAATCTATGTGGGATCGACTCTTTATCACTATTTACAAAATAGTTGGTTTAGGTTATATATATTTTATTGACGCGTACGACGCGCTTCAGTTGCTCCAAAATCTAACACCAAAAATATAGCAACTCTTTGAAAACTGGTGTGCTCAACAAAATCCTCAAAACCCACGTTCAAACCTAGAATTCTATGCCCAAAAGATAAAGAATGAATAGGAGAGCGCGGATCTCACATTTGATCATCAATTCCTCGTCGTTTGTGTCTCCAAATTGTCTCTTGAAGTTTACATTATGTGACTTAGTTGGATGACTTGCCCTTATTCTCTTCTATTTCAGTGCACACTTGTTAAATTTCCCCGGTGTCAACTACCCGTCTCCGTGCCACAACACGTGTCACTAGCGTACAACAATAGTCTTAACCGACTACATGGTGGTTAGTATTAATTATTTAATGCATTTTAATTCATTTTCATGAGTGTATTATTCCCCAACCTAGTATACAATTATTCGCCTACCCGATACCTACATCTACACGCTAATCAAGGTGAATACCCGTCACACCAGCTAACATGATCAATAATAATATAAATGCACACATTGCGTTGCAATCTAACATAATTGAATAAATATCAAAAAATATTACAAAACATCACACAAAATCAGTTTATTACCTACTCTTGGCGGCCCCTGACCTAAATGTGGGTCCAAGGGGTGTTAAGCTGACGTCCATATTTGGAAACACGTCATAATAACAGCTTAATTAAAATTGAGCCATTGCAACTACTTACTTTCTTTCTCTTTATTTTAGCGTCCTCAAATTCCTTGTTCAACTGAATCTCACCATTGTCCTCCTGCATGTATGAATACAAAGTTATTAAATAAAGTACGTACTATCAATAGAGGCTTGTAACAATCGTAAAATCTAACTCGTGTCACATGTTATTTTAGGTTGTACGTGGACCCTTGTCGTGATACGTGTGAACAATTCTTGGTCGTCAACGCTGACGTATGTTTTATTTTTGTTTGGTGTTGTGTATTATATGGTATTCCATTCCAAAGTTAGAGTTTGTTGAGGTATAACCTCAATTTTCATTATAATCGCGATCGATTGAAGTGTAAAATGAGAACGAAATTAGTACAAGGTATTGCCTCAAGTTTTGTGTCAATTGACAGTTGTCGAGGTTAAGATTGAGTCTAAATTGGTGCAAGTTTGGTTAAGTATGGCAAAATAATTTATCTATAAAAGTTTAGTATGTCGTAAGGAAAGTTAAGATTTTTGGGATTTTGGTTTGGCAAAGATCAGTTTTAGGGACGTGTTATGAAGATGAATTATTTTGTCGAGAGTTTCGCACAATTTGATGAAAAATTATATCCAAAACAAGTACCAAAAGTCAAAACATGTCAAAATAAGGATTTATGAGAATTAATAAATAAAAAGAAATTAAGCCGCTAACAAACAACTGAGGGTTTATATATAAATAAAAGAAAAAAAATCAAAAATCAAAATTTTCAATCGTTCAACAAAGATCAAATGTTATTTTGGTTTCTAAAGCTCTCCAACCCTTATCTCACATGCGGAGCTCCTGACATCAGATTTTTGTCCAGTTTCTCTCAGCAAAACAATAAAGCATCGCGAGACAATTAATTTAAGCTAAGTTGTCCTAGTTGAAACGAGGAATTGGACCAAAAATTTGACAAAATCTCAATTCATGGTATTTTCCTCAATTCAATTTGAAATCTCGTGATTTTTCTATTTTTTCGTGGGATTTTCATAGGAATTGGTATCAATTGTTGTTAATTGATGTATTGGGTTAATTTGCGTCAATTTGGAATAAATTTCACAGGCGTTGGATAAGATTTTTGTGATTTGAAGTGATGCGATTCAGTTGATAACTGTTTAGAAGATATTTTTATAGTTGATATTGATTTATATTGGGATTTTGGATTAATTCAATATTGGCTGTGAAAATATATGAATGTTGTTGTCAAGTGGTTTTGTGGTGGTTATTGGTGAGATTTGTGGATTTAACTGCGAAAATATTAATTTGGAGAAGTTTTCTCACTTCAAAATAAATAAAGTTTGCATTGTCAATGGGTTGTATTAGAAAATTCAGAACTTCACCATTTGTGATCTGATTTAAGTGTTCTTAGAGTCTATGAAAATTGCAAAATATGTACTACAAGTTATTTTTTGTCAGTATGACAAATATTGAGGGTTTTGAAGTTAAAAAGTCACCCTAAGTTAGCTAGTTGAAATTGTTATAAATAATTATTTTTGGAACTAGCTTTCGAGCGTACTTTGGTCACAGATTTCACGAAGTTTCGTGATTTGGTTTCACTTGAAGCTTGGCCATAATATACTTGGGTGTACATGGGAAGCTATTGGAACTAGTTTTAAGATGATCTGATGCTTCGGTAAACCCAAAAAGTTCGTTGAAAGTTGGTTGGTTGTAGTCAGTGACAGTTACACGGGGGATTCGTAAGGAACGAACTTAGTTGTGTGAGTGCGTAATAGCATTGGAAACGAGTAAGTAAACCAGTGGGGGATTTACAGTTATTTCTTTGAACTTTAATTTCTTATTGTTATTGTTCTATCCTGCTTCGGAACTCTATTCTGATTGAGTGGTCCAAAGGCAAATGAGTCAACGCGATCCTTGGGAGCGTGGCCTATTGATGTAATATGCTAGAGCCAGTAGCTTAGGATGCACGATATTGTTTGTGGTTCTATACGGGATAAGAGTTTCCGCACTTGATTGATGGGGAGCTTTGCATTCGCGTCGATTTTAAGGTGGTGTGAGTATACCACATTCTAAACTTCGAGTTTTGGAGGTAATATTCTTATGACTCAAACAATTGTTTCACTAAGTCGGGATTACTTGCCCCTTTTCCATTATTTTCCTAGACATTTATTATCGATTGATTCAGATTTATTTTCAGTGTTTATTTATTCATGTATTTCCTGTACTTTTCTTTCTATCAGCGTAAATATGGATTGTTATTTATTTTTGAAATACTGTAAACATCCTGTTTGGTGTTACTTACCTGTGACTCATCATTTTTGTGTTTAACTAAGTACAGATCCACAGTCGACTAAAGAGAAAGTTTCTCAACTTGGGAATTTGCTTTGAGGATAGCGGAGCTCTTTATCCTTTGGACTCGATGTAGGCTTGATTTTGTATTACTGTTTATATATATATATATATATATATATGTTTTGAAATAGGGTTTTTGGGAATGAGAGATCTTGGGCCTTGTGACGCCCCAGTTTTCAAACCTAAACTGGGCCTCGCCTGGCCTAGACTTACGTGAGACTTTGAACCCGTCTCGACGAGTTACGCAAGACTAGTTAGCCTTACTATAACGGCCCAAATTTAATTCGTCGTTATTTGTGACGTATTGCAGACGCGGTGGACAGCTCAGACACCCGTGGGACCCGCAATTAGGCTATAGCGCGCCTAAAGTTAGGTAAATTGTTATTTTTTGTGTTGTTTTGTTTAATTTTGCAATGTTTATGTTAAAATAGGTTAAATGATATCGCGATGTGTGTAATTATATTTTAATTGACGTGTGAGATAGTGTGTTAAGTATTCGCCTCGACATGCTTGTCGACGCGGGTACTGGGTAGGCTAAAAGATGAAATACTAGGTCGAAGAAAATAATACACATTAAATGAGTTAAATGTGATAAAATAGTAAATTAGTGGGCGCCTAGTAACACACGGGGTCGTGATCGACACGAGTGGGTAGTACGGTAGTGTGCACGCCCGATTACGCTCGTTGGAGTGCACGACGAAATTATAGGTGCGAAAATATAGGCGAATATATATGTATATATATGTAATTTAAATTAGATATGTATATATAAAAATATATATTAAAATCAGAAATTAAAAATAATTGTGAAATAATGAAAAACGATATTTGATTATGAAGGATGATGATAAGAACATATGGGCATTTTGGTCATTTCACCCCAAAATGTTGACAACCACCACCAACACCCCATTTTCATCATGATTTCGATCGAAATCGAGAGTGGAGAGAAGAATCCGAGGATAATTGGTCGAGAGAGAGCACGACGAAGTCAAGGTGAGTGTCGTATTGTTGTGTTGTCTTGTTGTTGTGTTGTTGTGGTGTGCATTGTTGTGGTGGTGGTGGTGTTGATGATTCGGTGGTGGAGGTGGAGAGAAGCTCGGGAGCTCGGACGAACTACAAGAGCAGTTCGTCCGAGGAGGGAGACGACACCCATATCGTCTCCCCTCCCTCCCAATCCATTAAATAAAAATTTTCATCAAACATTAACGCCTCTGTTTAAGAAGAAGAAGATGGGGAGGCCGAACCGGCCCTGGCCCAACCCAAGTGGGCCTGAACCCGGCCCGACCCTGACCCGGCCTAGGTGGGACGAACTGGGCCCGACCCGGTTGGGCCGGGTCGGACCTGGTTAAGGGGATCCACCCCAATATTATTTAAATAATATTTTATTTTATTATTTTATTTAAATAAATTAAAAACAGTTTTAATTTTTAAATAAAATAAAATACAAAAAAATAGCTAAAAATTCAGAAAAATCCAGAAAAATATTAGAAATTAGAAAAGGGTTCATAAATGAGTTTTGGGACTTTCTTAGAATTTTAGCAAGATGTTGTCGGGATTTTTACCTCGTAAAACGTAAAATTGACATAATATACTCAATTGAAGCTAATTCAATTACAAATGGTATTAGGTACATTCGGGTGATGATTTTAATTGTCGAGCATTTATTGGAGCTAGACTGGGGTTTGGTTTTTAGGACCCAGAGTGTGAATTGAGGTTTGTAGTATCCCAACTGAAATTACTTGAGTATTTACTTATTTTGGCATTTGAATTTAATTTATTTTATTTCAATATTCTACTCTGGTTATGGCTATATGGGCGGACATTGAGTGAGGCACCTTCCGTTCCATTCCTGTGTGTATGTCATTTACACCATATCACGTACTACCAGATCGGTCTCGGTGAATAGCACGACCCGAGTATCACGTCGTGGCATGTGTTGGTGCGCCATAGGTGTAACGTCGGCCATCTAGCGGATCCAGATACTTGCCCTACTTGAGTATGACTCGCCGACAGTATTCTGTGGAAGAGTCCGAATTATGGTGGTCGTCTGACCCTAGGGGCTAGGAACACACTTTGAGCTTTTCCAATTATTTATTCATGCGATGACCGTAGTTGTCTGTATTTATTTTTGCATGTTTACTTAATAGCTTTATTTAAATTTCAGTATTTACTTTTAGTATTGCTAACTTAATTTCCATGGGAATACTCACTCTGGACTCGTCATTTGCCTTTTGTCATGGCTTGTGTGCAGATCCTAGTACGAGCAGTGACAAGGGCAAGCTGCCAGAGTACCGTTGATCTAAGATTGTCTGATTCGTACGTTTGTATTATATTTATTTTGTTTCATTTTAGGTTTGAGGATTTAAGATATTTTGAGATACCTTACGTATATTGATCTTTTTGTGACTTCAGAGGTATTTATGGTTGTATATGGGCTTTCCACATTAGGTTTATGGTTTATGTTACACATTTATAATATCATTACCCGAGTAAATGTGTTAGTAGGGATTCCGCTGTGTGTGAATTTGAGAATTCAATGATGACTTAACATATAATTTGATTTCAATACAACCTAATCAGTAAATGAATAATTAATAAGGTGTAAAAAGATAAAATGGAGGATACAATCCAATGTAGACCACAATTGTTGCTGGTAAGACAAACTGTGGGTCCGCATTGGCCCCCGTGGCGGTCTATTTGAAAAATGGGTTGTTACATTTACCTTATCATTTACCATTCATTTACAAGTTTAATACATTGATTAGTGAGTTAGCATAAAAATAGCGGAAGCAAAAGCTCAAACTAATCAAATAATTACAACCATATAAAGATAAGACATCCTAAAGTGTGGAAACCCCGCATATGTATATTATCATAAATGATCAGTCAGAAGAGAACAACCCAATAGATATACATGCCCAAAATCTCTCACATACCCAAACCTAAGTTTCAAAACAACATATATATGCAATAATGCAAAAATCACATACTCAACCAAGTGGAAATGCGTGCTCCAAAGTCCTCAAACAAATTCCTAAGCTTTGGTGCCTTCACTTTGCTGGACTATAGATCTGCACTCCGTCAAACACAAGAACTATAATACAACATTTCGAAATAAATAAACATCAGTCCACATTCATGCTGATAGAAAGAAAGGAATAAGGCACGCATGAAATGTATAAGACTATAAATAGATCAATCGAAAAGTGAATGTCTAAGTTACGAAATAGAATAGCAAGGAGTCCTGACAATAGTCGTTGAGTTGAGGTAAAACCTACAAGACTCGGGTTCAGGACGAGAACACAGCCTACCAGCCCTAACCCTTACAACTGTAAGATATCCATAGACCCAGATAAGAGCCCATAACATACACTCAACTGGGAAATATCAACATCATCTAGATAAGAGCTCACATCGCAGGTAAAAGTAACCATAACTCCCTTTGAGTGAACCACTCAACCAAATAGAGATTCCAAAAGATATGATAATAAACAGAGCGATAACAACAAATTAAAGCTTAAGAAATAACTGTAAAAAGTTTTCACTGGTTTACTTACATGTAATCCAACTAATACGCACTCAATGGATCCCCATACACGTCTCCTAAAACCTTTCGTGTCCCGTCAATATTCAAAATCCCTATTATACATTTAAATTAAAATTCTCGTTAATTACCCTCATTCTATTCAAAATTTCCACAATTTTATATGTTCACTCATTTGGGCGATTACTCAGGTATTAGGTCGTATTCGAACCCATTGGGATACCCGAGATATCCCCGAAAGTTTTCAAAGATTTTATAAAAATTGGCCCCTTTGAATAGTGACACGTCGTTGGGATGTCGTGGTGGCTTGGGCGACGTCTCCACGGCGTGGAGATGATGCTCACTGCCCAACACGTACGTGAGTGACGTCGTGACCTTGGTTAGTCGTGGCGGCGTCCTCACAGCGTGTTCCCCGAGTTCTCTGCTCTAGACATACGTGGGCAACGCCGTGAGCTGGAATACTCATGGCATCACCACGGCGTCTGTTGCAGAACACCTCTAAACGACAACCCGGCTCGCGTTGCCGTACTTCGAGCCTATCCCAACTTCAACTAAACATCAACAACTCGCCAAACCACCCTCGGCTCGCGTCAAAACCTGACCAAACCATCGATTTTCTAAAATAATATAAAATTCTCCAAAAATCCCAAAATTTAGAAAAATT
The DNA here is from genome assembly GCA_039657345.1 of Stephania japonica. Taxonomy (NCBI): domain Eukaryota; kingdom Viridiplantae; phylum Streptophyta; class Magnoliopsida; order Ranunculales; family Menispermaceae; genus Stephania; species Stephania japonica. The sequence continues at coordinate 40,316,257 of CM077560.1, read as the reverse complement.
TCCAAACACCTTCACCACATCACGATTCATGTTTGATCACCAATACACTCCCAATCCATCAACACATACCATAAAAATCAATTTCCCAAAATTGTTATCCGAAGTTATCGCAATGAGAACATACAAAAACACCGCCGTATCGTAAATAATCATGCGAGGAGTTGGATTCTCACCATAGATTTTGTGTTTGATCGCTCCTTAGGCATAGAATTGCAACGAATATCCGGGAAAACCCACCAAACTCACGTCGAAGAGAAAGAGAGGATCAAAATGGGTGAAAAGTGAGAGAAAAGTTAGTGGATGGATACATATATATCCCCCATCATCCCAACTCACAAACAAATCTCGTGATAATCCCATGATTCTCATTACTTCCATCCACCAACAGTGACACGAACTTGTAACTTCAATAGATGACTTTCTTACTTAACTTAACCATTTCTCGCATAATACTCGCGTTTCTAAGTTCGTTCCAAACACCAAATTTGTTCATCACGTCACCCCGGTCATACCAACGTATTGAACGCATTTTACAACTTTTAATTATTACTTATTTTGTATTTTTTCAGTTTTTTTAATTCATTTAAGACCCTCAGACTACTAATTACCCAACCATCATTCACCCGAAAACCCGTTATTCACGTAATACTCGAGTTGAACCATTCCTCGTACCAACGCTCACACTCAAACGTCATCGCACATTTGGGACATTGGAATTAAACATTTGGGTAATACAATATAATACAAAACACCGAACAAAAATAACATACTTCGACGTCGATGACTTAGAATTAGACTTTATATCACGGCGAATGGGCTTACGTACAACCTAAATTGACACGTGGCACAAGTTTGAATTTATGGTTGTTACAGGGCTTGTAGATGATGATATTCTCTCCTGTGATATGATATATGGTGATATATATTTGTTGGGTTTCCACACATTCTAGGTTATCCTAACTTATGTCATGAGGTTGTTATATTAGTTGGAGATGTTAAATACTTCCATTTATCATTGAATAACTTACTAATCTTAATGATTTCATCTTAAATTGTTAAATAAATGGGAAAAAGTAAGATAAGGCTGACTAGGTTTGTGTTGACTGTGTAGGGGGACTCGGGGTCTACATAAGTCGAGGTCCGGCGGGGTCCAGTTTTAAGGTTGTGGAACTGGGGTCGTCACAAGACTCGTTAATGAAAGATATCGTACTTGTCATTTGTGAATTATTGGGTAACATCGTCTCGCCATTTTCGCTACATGCGTGGACCTAACCATTAAACTTTAATAATATACTTAAACGCAAATCAAAAACATAAGTACATCGAACACAAAGTATATTGGGTATGTAGTATATGGTAAATATCAAACACAAAAAAATGCATTAAGACTTACTTTATTTCCTTTCTTTCCACCTTCCAATGGTCCTTTGATTCTATTCTTTTGTGATCTTTACTACCTTTTCTCGCATGTGGGCCATTAATTACATGCTTGCTCGATGCTTGAGTCGAGGGTAGGGTTACTTCATCATTATTTATGTCAATCAGAGACTTCTCCAACTCTTTCACTACAACAAATACCATTTTTAATTTCTTCGATGATGTGTTTCTCAACTCGGCAAAGTGATTGCATTTTGTGATGATTACATCGTGCCTTTCCATCACAGTTGTTGCACTACTATCAAGCTCCTCATAATTTTCTCTTGTGCATACTTTTGCTTGAGTCCTTATGCCATCGATCCATGATGTACTTTGTTAGAATTTCCATAACATCTCGCTTTCAGAATACACAAACTGTACGGTAACACAAGATACCACTAAACTTATATGACCAACATATGCATTTTATCTCTTCACAAGCCTCATCATACACCACTTGATATACTCTTTGGGTGACTCCTGCAAGCCCCGTGGAATTGTAATGTCTCGAAACTCATATTTGGTATAGTGAATGACACGTATAACTCCTACAACGTTGCGATTAAACATCATATTCCTCTATTCATGAAATTTCGTAAACATCTTATTGGTATAATGGACACACATTGGCAGTCATGTGGCACGTCAGACACAAGCCCTCGCTCTTTGTAGAAGGAATCAAAGTCTGTTTTATCTTTGCTTGCAATTTTTCTATCCAATGTAAGTCCTTACTGAATTATAAATTATTGCGGTGTTGTCTTTGAGTTTAAGTAGTCCTTAAAAATGATTCATTCCTTCACTTCTTTGAGTTGTTGACATGTCAGCCCAAAAACATTCCTTTAAGAAAACGGGCACCCACTTGTGTGGAAGGTCATAAAGGGTGCATAGCCATTGAAGACTACCATCCTTGAACTCAAATGTAGACATGAACTTCTCCCACACAACATCAAACTCCTCAACTATCAAAGAATCATACACCACTCGATTCAATGAAATGATAATTTTTTCCTTATCTTTATGGCCACCTATCTTCTCGGGTACCTTTTCATGATATGCCAAAGACACAACCTATGTCTTGGATTGGGAAATACGTTTTTGATACCTCCACTAATTGAAGGATATTGATCTGTTATGATGGCCTTAGGCTCCTTCCCTATACTTGCTAATGACGTACTAAACAACTATTAATAGCTTTTCATACTTTCATCGCCTAACAATGCACATCCCAATAACACATACTGGCCATGGAGGTTAATGCCTACAAAAAAATAAAAAAAACATGTCATATTTGTTTGTCAAATATGTCGTGTTGAAAGAAACAACATCACCCAAGTATTCATATGCACCTCTAGCTCGAGCATCTACCCAGAAGACGTGTTAGGTGGCCCTCGGGAGCATACATTGAGTGAAAGAATCTCTGATATTTCTTTTGTTTCCTCACGAAATAGTTTTGAATTGTTTCTACATCACCAGTGCCAAATCTCGGTCTTCGGGTTGCATCAATGTGATTACATAATCCCTTTCATCAAATGGTAGGTTCTCAATACCCAATCATGAATAGACTCTGCCTTGAATGACTTGCAATTAGGAATGCCCGTTTTTTATTGAAGTTCAACCCTTTTCTTAACTGTAGTGCCCAACACTTCGTTATAACCAAAGAACCTAAACTTTAACAGACTGACTACGTGATTATGCTAAAGTTATACACTTGATATATGCCACATATTGTCAGCTCATAGTCTTATAGACATTTGAGCCTTGCAACCACATCTAACTTGCAACCCCATTGTGACGACCCTAATTTCCAGGCAAACTGGGAATTATTCCCACGAACTACTCTTGCAAATTGGGATTTATTCCCCCGAATCACATCTAACTTTAACAGACTAACTGTGTTAACCCCCGAACCACTCTCGCAAAGTCAATGCAAGCTTAGTCAACATTCCTTTCCATTATTTACCATTTACACAATGAAATTTAATAATTAAAGTTCAGTTATTCAAGATTTGTGAGTGATCAAAAATTAGCGAAAACGTTTTAAACCTCAAACAAAATTGAACGACTCTAAATCAAATGAGTTAGGGCAGCCTAGAGTGTGGAAACCCCGCATTTATACAGTCAACATGTATATTAAGTAAAGGAGAGCAAAATGAAATCATATACATGTTCTGATTTATTACCCAATCTAAATATATACCCATGTGCGAAAAAACACATATATATATACTACAAAAAAACCTACTCAATAAATGAGAGGAGGTCATCTTGATGTCCTTAACGTTAAGCGTCTATCGTTGGCCCTTTACCTCTGTCTGACCTGCAAGTCGATGAGTATGCACCCACCGTCATAAAAATGACGATGAGTACAGTAAGAGTAACAATAATAACCTAAAAGAGTGTTAACAGAATTTCAAAAGTCAAATAAATGGCTAATCGAGTATCATGTAGGAATATCACAAAGATAATAAAAAGACTGCATGATAATTAAGTCACTGAGATATCAACGATAAATTAGTGTCGAGAGCACAAAGAAAAAAATCTAAGTGTTCCAAGTTCATCAGGTTTCAACACATAGAAATAACTTGACTTCCAAAACAGATCATGGACTTAAACAAACTACCAAACAACTTAGAGTGAGTCACCCTACTGTAGCAGTCACACAATCAAACTCTCGGTCAAACTTACATACCTAAACTGTGAGTTTAGACACGTCTAAACATCCGTGCAGACATGGTGAAGGGAGCGATCACACAGCAGTCCCACCAAACCCGTGACCATCATAACGTCCACTTAGACCCAAAATACCACTCATCACGGAATTTAAGGAAAACAAAGCTGAGAATCCACCAAAGAAGATAGATAACACAAATGGAATCCAAGACCATAATTCACAAGGAGATACTGCTCAATAATTACAATAGCCAGTTGAATGCACTATTGAAATAATATTAAAGCCCAAATTGGATTTACTCACAAATTCTTTGCGAAACTCCGCTCTCACGACTCATGCACGCCACCAAATCGATCCTCCTACACTTGTCAATGATTTACGCACTCCATAGTAATCATTTGGTTAAATTTTTCTTGTGTTAGAGTATTACAAACTTATTTTATTGTTTTCGTTTCAACTTCTCGTTTATTTTTCGTTACTCATTTAACTTATTTTTGGTCGATTTCTAGAGTATTGGATTATATTTGAACCCATCCGTATACCCGAGAGAAACCACGACGTTTTCAAAAACTCTTAAAGTTTTTTAAAAATTTTGGCCCTAGCGCCGTGGGATTTATTCCCCACGATGCCTGTCACGGCACCCAACTAGGGCAATCCATACCCTGGACTTCATGCATGGCAGTGCCAGTATTGAATTTCCTTTTCGTTTTTTTTGAAACCTCGACTCCTGTTGCCTTGTTTCAAGCCTATCCCATTGTAACGGCCTAATTTTCAATGGCCATTATTTATGATGCAATTATGGACGTAGATGCCAGCGTAAACATTCGTGGGCCCCACAGCGAAGACGGAGCATGACCGAATTAGGTTTACAGTTCGTTTTGTGTGCTCTTGTGGTGAAGTTGTAATGTATATGTTCAAGTTAGTTAAACTACATCGCAAATATGTGTGTTTATATTGTTTATTGACTAGTGAGCTAGTGTAACGGGTATCCGTTGCGTATAGCAGGTATACGCAGATACCGGGCGACGAATGACTAGTACATTAGGTCGAGGGATTTAATACACCTAATAAATAATAAAATACATTCAATAACTCATAATAAATGAAATTGAGGGGGTTCGGGATAGTTATTGTGCGAATGTGGGACAGCTCGCTGTCTGGAGTCGGGTATCAAAACGACCGAGTGTTGAGTAGTTGTAGCCAGAGAAAACAATAGAGAAGTCAAGATTTTTGGCTTATATGAGTCTTCTTGACCAAATCACAACCATTCAAACAAGATTGGGATATGTGGGTGTGAGTTGGGATGACACTTGCCTATAAAAACCTCATTTTCTCACACTTTTATCAACTTTTCTCTCTCCTCTCTTTGCAAATCCGAAAATTGAGAGAAAATGTGAGGGTTTGGTGAACTTGTGTGGATCATTTGGAGCTTAAGAGGTGGAGAAAAGTGAAATACAAGGTGAAATCCTTGATCATCTTATCGTTCTTATGTTTTGGGGTAATTTTCTCATATTTTAACAGTGTTTTCAGTGTGGGTGTTGAGCACACCAGTTATGAGAAGGGTTGCTATGAATTTTGAGTGTAATTTAAGGTTGAAAATGGTAGATTTGGTGATGATGTGGTGGTTGTTTTGGTGTTCAACTGATTTGTCGGGTTTTTGGCCTGAAAACGCCAAGTTTTGGTTTCGAACACATTGGGTCGGAGTTTTTGGTTGCTCAATGTTATGTAAGTGTTTTGTGGGTTGTTGGAGCGGCTTCGGACCACGACAACGAGCCGAGAGGGTGCAAAAACCCTTTAAGGCGCCCACTGGCGGAGACACCGCCAGTGGTGCCGTGGTACACAAATGCCCATGGCGCCACTCACGGCGTCCCGACCAAAGGCGTGAAATGGGAAAAATTTTGAAGAGGCGTCGTGGAGACGCCGTGCAGGAATGACCACGACGGCATGGTCACGACACCTATGACGTCACGACGGCGCCACACAGTGTGAACACAGCGGCGCCTGTGGAGGCGTCTGGGATAGTTTTTGAACTAAAATTTTAATAAAAATTTACTAATAGGGGTTTGACTTGGGGTTTCATATGGTCTAATCGAGGTGTTTAATCGATGATTTGGTGTTATGTATCGAGGTTTACATGGTTTGAGAATATATGTGATTAATTAGGAATTGATGTATTAGGTGGATTGGACGGATATTTGAGACGCAGTTAAGGCGTGCTAGCTGGATTTGGAAAGTATTTGGAGTGCGGTTTGAGGTGTGTAGTATCCCAACTGAAATTCACTTTAGTACTTACTGCTTGATATTTGAATTTCATTCAGTTTATTCAATGATCTCTATTTCCTATTGCTTTACGGTGGTTGTGTTTGTCCCCACCTGGTGCTTATTCATTGCAGGGCATAGGATCCACTAAGCCATAGCATATGTCTAGGCATGCGCCGATGAATATGCTACCTAGGTATGATAGGCATGTATGGGTGCACCATAATCTATGCCGGCCACCTAGAGAGTCCAGAGTCACCTGTTGTAGGTATCCTCACAGGTCGTGCCTGGCGGATAGCCCGAAATATGGTTTGGTCTGACTTTAATTATGCACGCACTTTGCTTCACTACTATAATTATGCATGCGATGATCTTTCAAAGTTGTCTGTATTCTTTGGCTCTGCATGTTTATTTATAATATTTTGATTCCAACAATTTTACTTATGTATTTACTTGGTGGATTTCCTTGGGATTACTCACTCTAGACTCGTCATCTGCCCTTTTGTGATGGCTTGAGTGCAGATACTGGTACAAGCGGAGAGAAGGGAAAATTGAGGATTATCTGTGACTGGGTACGATTTGCCCTACTCGTAAGTTTGTTTATACTTATTGTTTTATGCTGGGTATGGGTTGTGAGACATATATGTTGCCCTATACATGACTTTGAGGTTTACATTTTGATATATTGAGGATCATTGATATATAAATATATATATATATCTTGACTACATTTTGGTATGGTTTCCACATTAGGTTTTATGATTTATAAACTTGCTTCCGCTGTACATTTTGATGTTTAAGACTTCTGTTGTATGATTTGAGGTGAAATGATGATTAGTTGGGGGTGGGACACAGCTGGCAACCACATGGCCAGTTGTGGGCCCACGTGGCCTCTCGTGGCGGTCCAATTTGAATTTGGTCCGTTACACCCATCCTCATAGGGACCTCAATTACCATTAGCAAACCATCCAACACTGTCCCACAAACCATTTTTTTATCTTAAACCAAAAACCATAAAAAAATTAACCAAGAATCATCACTTCATGTCAACAACCACAATCCACCCTCAATACTCCATAATTGGCTAAAAACAACTTCAAAACACTACATAAACCCATGAAAACTAGTGAGCCTAAGTGGTCACCACATTTTTTCGACTAAAATCTGTAAAATTAAGCCCAAAACAATGAGAATTGACAGATTAGGCGAGTTCTAACCTTAGTTGTCTCTGTTGATTGATTACAAGCCTTCAATCACCATAACAAAGCATCACAAACCCTTTCCAATATCCCCCATTTTTTGATTTGGGTTAGAGTGGTGAGTAAAATTGGTCAAAATGACCAATTTTGGCTCTTTTATACCAACCATCTCTTCTTGACTCACTTACTACACCTAAAGATTCATCCTATAGCTCCTATTGAGTCCATCTCAACCACTTCATGAGTCATATAAGGCGCTCGCCCTTGTGCTTATCCAAAATTTAACTTTTCAACTCTCGGTTCTTGGGCATTTTGCCCGCTGACTCACACAATGAATTATGTGGCAGTCAGTTTTTTCGATTCAAATCATTTAACTATGATTTCCATTAATATTTTATCATAATTATCTCAGTCGTTTATGAAAATCGTTTCAAATATTTGTGTACCCGTATTTTGCTCGCCCAGTACCCGTTTCGACACATTTTCCTAGGTGAACCTTACTCGTATTTCGACAACCACATCTTGTCACACAGACATGAGTCTAAATAGATATTACACATCGTCATGTAGACAACATATTTTCCAGGTCGTTACACCCGTATTGTAAGTTCTGTTAGATGTATTCTAACCTTCTTTCACTCGTGCAAATATATGCTTTCAAACAACTCCTTCTTGTATAAATACCGTTATTTGATCCCAAATATGGTTTCACTTGCATAGTCATTATAGGTAGCCTTTGCTTCTTCAACACTTTCAAATGTCATGCCTACACTAGGTCTAAATGGGGATAAACTTCCATTTGATAATAGTCTGTTTCATTAGTCACCTTATCAATGAGGTCTTCCACCTCTTCTTCTTATACTTCAGCACATTCACCAATCTCTCTAACCTCCAGTGAAGCACATCCCCCTCTTAACTCAGTTCCTTCATTTACTTCCATCTCTTTAATTTGACTGAAAAAAGGTAAAAAGTTACCCATTTCATCGTTACACATTTAGAGTTTGGGCAAACTGAAAATGACACTTCAAAAATAACAAACAAAAATTAGAATGATACACTTCACAAAATCTTATTACATTCATTGTTTTGGCCTGCGTACCCTAATTAAACAGGAAACCAATTCATTCAATGCAAGGAAAAATATAGTGTGATTTGCGAAGAAAAGACATAGAAGTGACTATGTCTATCACTTAAAGTTGCAGGTGCAACTTATTTTGGCATACATCAATCGACCTAACTCAACATTTAATGCAGTAGACCATTAACTCATAAAAGATTCTCAGCATTTAGAAGCTTCCTTGAGCTTACTGTACTATATATGTGTCAACGAATCCAACGTGTGTGGACAAACCAAACATTAACTACTATTAATTGCCATTAAAACATAACCCATATTAAACCAAGTTTAAAAGGCTCGCCATAACAAGGTTGATACTCTGTCCTTTGTAGGCTTTCCAACTTGTTCGCTTTGTCGCCTCTACACAGAGCAGATGCTCCACCTTTGTTTTTGTTCTTTTTTTAAGAGAAGATTTGAGAACTGGTAATGGCCTCCTCAAATTTATTGAGCTTCTCTTTTTGATCTCTTCGATTTGCAGATCAATTTTTTTGCTTTTGTTTTTTGATTTTTTCTTTTCAATTTGCTTGGTTAGGAAGAAAGACTTTGAAACAAGTGTCAAGTCTGCTCTATTGGCCTCTAACTGCTCTGCGTCGCCCATCAGACGGTGTGTAACAACCCAATTTTAATTAAGTCGTTATTATAACGTATTTACAGAAGTGGACGACAGCTCAGCACCCTTTGTAGCTCGCAGTTATGTTAGGGCGCGCTCGGAGTTAGGTAAAATTTTATTTTGTGTGATGTTTTGTATAATTCGTGATGTTTAAGCTTAAATATGTTAAATGGCATTGCGATGTGTGTATTAATACTCGGTAGGCTAAAAGACAAAATACTAGGCTGGGGAATTAATACACACATGAAAATGATTAAAATGTAATAAATATTGAATATGTAATGTGTATATAGTGACTACTGACGTAGTAGTACATGTATGTCGCATGTTGTGATGCGAAACCGGGTGTCGGAACGCCTGAGAGGCGGCTTTATTTGTTACATACAAGGGAGAGTTATAAATGTGAGTCACAATTTGAGTCATTTTGGGTTGGATATGGCCAAATTATTGGTCAATAGATGCCAAGGATGTGTGAATGATGGGGGATCATCTTGATGTATAAATATCAAGTTTGACTAACTCCCCACCACCTTTTCTTTCTCTCCACTCTTGAATTCAAAATTTGAAGTTGGAAAACAAGGGTTTGAGCAACTTAGGTTGTTGATTTGAGGAGCTTGGTGTTAGGGAAACATAAAACCAAGGTGAGATTCATGATCATCTCTTCTTTCTCTCTTTTGGTACCAATTTTGTGAGTGTTTGATGTAATCTGGGAAAGGGGTTTTGGTCACTGATTTTTGTATGGCTTTTGCAAGGTTTGATGGTGGTGATTGTTGTTGTTGCTATGGTTATTGAGCTTGGTTCCAAGTTTTCAAGTTCATGTTGTTGAATTTTCAAAAGTTTGAGTTTAATTTTTAAAATGATGATGATATGATGTTTGTGATGTTGCCTCTGGCATTTTCGAAGTGTTGTGAGTCCCTCACGAGGAAAGGATGGGATCGGCCATGGGATCGATTTCTTAGTTTTCAGCTCTGCTGAAAATCTAGAAATCGATCACCCAGCGCGCTGCATAATCCGGGCACAATGAAGATGAGGACGAACACCCAACGTGCTAAGCAACCCCTTCAACGCGCTAAATGCAAAACAGGGGGCATTTTTGGGTTATTTTGGAACAATGAACCTAATGACTATATCAAATGATATAAAATGCATCCAATTGAATCTGAATCAATGATTAATAGTATTAGGTGAATTCAGGTGGTATTTCGATTATCGGGTGTTTAGCGAAGCCGAAGTGGAGGTTGATTTTCAGGACACAAAGTGCGGTTTAAGGTGTTTAGTATCCCAATTGAAATTCTTTACGTATTTACTGCTTTTCTTATATTTGAATTTCATTTCAGTCGTTTTATTATTCTTATTCTTGTTGTGGTTATATAGACGGCTGGTAGGGTGATTCCTCGCGTGCTATCCTTGTGTGTACGTCTATTAGTCCATAGCACGTGTTGTCAGATGTCTCAGTGGATAGTTTGACCCAAGTATCATGACGAGGCATGTGTCGATGCTTTGTGGGTCTACGCCAGCCATCGAGAAGGCCCGAAGGCTGGCAAGCTAGAGTTTACTCGCTGGCAGTGCTTGGGAAGAGTCCGAAGTATGGTGCTAGTCCGATTTAGGATTAGACACACACTTTGAGCTTTTACTATTATTTATTCATGCAATGAGCACAGTTGCCCGTTTATTTTTTCGCATGTTTATTTAATAGCTTATTAAATTTTAACATTTATTTCCATATTTACTCACTGGATTTTCCTAGGAATACCCACTCTATACTCTTCATCTGCCCTTTTATGATGCCTAAGTGCAAATCCTAGTAAGAGTCGCGACAAAGGCAAACTGGCTGATTACTTGTGATTTTCGAGATGACAGGCCAGACTTGTACGTTTGTATTATATGTATATCACTTTTATTATGGAATTGGGATTGTGAGAGATACCCTTGACATATATTTTGATATTTTGGTACATTTTGATATTTATTTCACTTTATATGATAATTATGGGTTTTCCACGTTAGGTTTATGCTCTAATAACATGATGCGGATGTTTTACTTTTAATCTATCATGTCTTAAGTCTTCCGTTGATATTGATGATTTAACAGATGATTGGAGTCCAGTAATATAATCTAAATAACAATAACAATTATAATTTGAGGTTTAAACAATATGTGGTAAGTTAGATGATCGTGGGATACAGCTGGCAGTGATGTGGCTGGTTGTGGGCCCACATGGCACCCGTGACGGGCCTCAGTGGTTTAAGGCCATTACACGGTGGGCCCCACCCACGCCAAAATAAACGGAACTCGCGCTCATCCGTCACCGTCCACTTCCACACCATTTCGTTTCATTTTTTCCAGAGAAGTGGGCCCCACACCTGACAAATTTTTCCGGGGTGGGCAATGCGAGTGAAGTGTGCAACGGGTTAGAATATCATTTTTAGGGCTTGTTTGGTTAAACTCCTCAAAAAGTTTACTTTATGGGGAGTTGATTTCATTGGAAGTACATTTTCATCAAAATTGATAAAAAAAAAAAAAAAAAAAAAATTGTGTTTGGTTGAGTTTTATACTTTTTGAACTTCACCTCCACAACCAAACAAGAAAATTCCCTCCCACTTCCCCATGCTTGAACCAAATTAACGACACCTTAAACTAACTCGACTAGTGTTTTTAAATAAAAAACTAATACACATCCCATTTAATTTAGGGCACAATTAGGAATTTTAAAGTTTATCTTAAAACATCTCTAATGATAAATGTGGATTAAAGCCATGAATTAGTGTCACCTCATAGATTTGGGAATAACGTCTTATATGACACCCTTTTTTTGTGCTAGAAAGACATTCAACCTTAAAAATGGTTTTTAATGTACAATGTGGACTAAGACTTTTTTTTTGACTTTTTATTTTACTCTTAATGAAATGAGACGTTTGCTTTATTTTTTTATTTAATTTTTATAACAAAAAATGATGATGTGGAAGTGAGATAATATCTACCACAATATCTAAAAGTAGATATTGAAAAAGACACCCTCTACTTTGATTCCTAAACATTCACAATCCATGATCCCATGAAAACTTGCTTTGGATTGATTGAATGTCCATTGCATGTGTCCTATTTGGATTGATCCATTTTCACCCAAATCTATGGTACCATCGAAGATTCTCTTAATTAGTTACTCCACCAATATTGCTTTGGTAAAATGGTCAAGACTACATCGTTAAAGTTAGCCGCTGTGTTCTAAGCTGTAAGATTTGACCTTAATGTTTAAGGTTCATACCTTATTTTTAACATTTTTTTTAATATTAAGATTAGAATAAGAATTTACGTTTTAAGCAGTTGAGTGGCGGGTCAAGCAGGCTTGAGTTACAAACCCATCCGTCTAGTCATATGTATATATATATATATATATATATATATATATATATATATATATATATATATATATATATATATTCTTCCAACCTTGCATATCTATTATATGATGGAGTCTGTATTTTATAAAATGTATAATCAGGAGTAATCATAGAAACCACATTATTAGAAAAAAAGAAATACCTCTCTGTTTGGAAGGATATATGGTGGAGATGGTACAAATTGAGCCTTGATATAATTATAGATTAAGAGTAAGAAATTAACATACTTTAGAATTAATTAAAAAAGTATATAGATAAAGCCCAACAAGTGCGCCTGTAGCTCAGTGGATAGAGCGTCTGTTTCCTAAGCAGAAAGTCGTAGGTTCGACCCCTACCTGGCGCGATTTAATTATTTTGAAGATGATTAAATTAAGTATTTTTTAATCGTATTTTGTGTATAAATATAGCTTAATTAGCTTCTTTTTTTTTTGAGGATATATAGCGTTTTTTTTTTTTTTTTTTTTTTGAAAACAGCTTAATTAGTTAAAAATTTCAAAACCATTTCCCCCATTGCCTCGAGAGCATCCACATCCAGTTATGCACATGGGCCGAGTAAAGCCAAAACAAAATTTCATTGTCTCCATCATTTTCCGATCACACAATTCGATCTCCACGGCAAAGACAATGTAGCCACACCAGCCAAATAACTAGTCACACTACACATTGATCTTCTATGGAGAGCAGGAAAAATAAGTACTTAAAAATTAACGAGGACTGGTTGATCCAGTGGTAAGGGCAAAGGTGGATTATGGGTTAGACGCACGATCTTAAGTTCGATTCTCTACAACAACCAAACGTTGGGCCACTGATGATCTCTTTCCGCAATTTTAAAATCCATGAGATTAGTCGGACAAGTCTCTCTAGATACATACCGTTAATAAAAAAAAACACTTAAAAACTAGTCATGAGCATATATCCACATAGCATCCCTAAGGGCCCTATCTTACCTTTTCAGCTTATCCGCCGAAAGCAGGGTGTGGTTGGAGTAGTAGATATCAAAGATTTTACAAAATCAAAGATGCCCTTATCATCCCAGACCAGACAAACCACTCTTTTTCCCATTTGTTCTTCAATTTGTTGCTTCAATCTTCACACATCAACACTAAAATATTGCTCTTTAACAATCTTTTATATATGGGCAAGTTGTGCTAATGTTGTCTCCATTTGATGGCCTTAAATGCAGTAGATGTTGATGGGTTCCTATAATTAATGGTTTAATATGCTCATATTCTATAGACTTATTTGATGGCCCAGCCATTCAAGTCTCAACAAGAACCTGAATTTTGAAAACTTTAAATATTAGGGTAGTAGATTTATTGTAAATATTATATGTGAAGATACTACAACAAATATTCAATGCAAGCTAACGAACGGTTTTCAGTACTTGTGAGTTATGACGGATGCGGTAGTTGTTCAATGTGATTTACTTGGTGGTGCAACGGATACCCTATACGTACATGTTTACTTTTGTTACCTGCGTATTTAGTGGTCGCTGCACCCTGTTCTAATTCTGTATCAACTTTTTTTACTTCCACATAGAGAGGCTCATAGATGTTGGCATCTAATTCAATGATAATTTAATCTAGAGCAGAATTTGACCTACCCAGTAAAAGTTTCAATTAACCAAGAAGTATGCAATCCAATACATTAGTGAATTGTGTAAAGTTTTAATGTGGGTTTGTGCCCAGCAGTCTAAATCAATCTTAAAAGTGTCGACAGATTGGTTGTTTGCGTGTGAGTTTTAACTTGAAAGTGGATGAGTTCTCTAAAATTTTCAAGCCCTAAAAATTTTTCATCTTTAACTCATAAGGAAGCCAATGTGGGATTAATTCTCTTTTTTTTAATCTCTAACAAATTTTACATTTGTACATATGTATTTGTTTGTAGTGAGGTATTTAGCACAATCCTTTTTTTTTTTTTTTGACAAGGGGGCATTCCTTAGCACAATCCTACTTTTGTTATGTTGGAGTCTATATTGACATAAATATTTCAGGATCAGGTCTCTCTATAATTAGTATCAAAGCGATTATGAAATAAACCCCACATGTATTTGCTAAAAATTAAGATAATTAATACTTCAAGAAAAAGATGATCAAATAGAGGTAATAGTGATGATACTTAACAAAGCTAATAATATTACTAGATAATTACTTGACAGAAAAAATAATATTACTAGAAAACTAACCAATATGCGAGGGCGCAAAAAAAAAAAAAAAAAAAAAAAAAAAAAAAAAAAAAAAAAAAAACTTCACCTAGATCTATGCCCACTTTATTTCCACAAACGAGAAATAACAGAAGTTCGGTTGGACAAAAAGTTTTGGAATCAAAATCTCAACTTTTTTTTTTGGGAATCAAAATCCCAACTTCTAATGTACGTAGGCAAGCATCTCAAAAGAAATAGATAGATTAATAAACGAAATTAAAGACACAAATTGGTTAAGTTCAAAAAAGCACTTATTCAAAACAAAAGAAAAGCGTTAAAGTCATTAGTTTTAATAATTTATCTTTTGTCATCTTACTAGCTAATATTAATAACACTGATGGGAAAGCATTGGATTTTTAACAAAAGGCATCCAATGTTTCCCCTCACAAAGAAAAGCATCAATGAACAAGTTGAACCCATTTTTCATTTTCAATCTTCCAAATGTTAATTTTTCTAAAGGAAGTCGGTTTGTAATTTTGCTTTGAGAATATCTTCCGAATTTGCTTTTGTCACCATCACAAATTATGAGGTTCATAGAATCATAGGTAAGTTTCGTTTCTCGTGTTATTTCACTCACTAGAAGTAGCTCAGTCCACACAAAAAAAATATTACAGAATGAATTAGGAGAATAATTTTTTTCTAGACATTGTTTTATCAAACATTAGCCAATCCCAACTAATTTTGTAGCTATATTGTTTCAATAAACATGACACATAACAATAAAGTACATGGATAATTTTTTGATAAAAAAGGGATTATGTGTGCCTACGCCTGAAGGACTACCTAGCCAAGTCCTTAAAATTCACAAGTTTAAGTCGCCTTGCCATAGCAATCAATCGCATTGCTTGTTGGTTTTGTTCAATTTTGATCAACTGAAAGTTGTATCTATGTACTAAAGCACCTTCAAAGGCCAAACTAATTGAAGTGCAACAACTTTTGAAAATTGGAGGGCAAACTTGATATTGCAACAAGTAGTTAAATTTAATTGTTGGAGGCATATAAATTTTCTATTCGCATTTGAATTGATTTAATAATGCTAGAAGTTTTTCCTCTAGATTGTATTCATTGTAAGTCAATAAGCTCTCCTTTCTCTCCTTTTAATCCAAAAAAAAAGTTGTATCTATGTAATTATACTACTCATGCGTTGTGATCGACAATTGAAACAAAAAAAAAAACATGATATATATATATATATATATAACCTTGCGAAGAACAATTAGAGACAAAATGTCACAAATATTAAACCATACATATAGAGATCTTTAACTTAATTAACCCAACAACTGTATCAAATCATAATATGACCTTGTACTATGGAAAAACTACTTGCCGGGCGACTTTTTCTTTCACAGCCGCCTCGGCACTCCCTACACTCAACACCTTA
This sequence comes from Stephania japonica, assembly GCA_039657345.1. Classification (NCBI taxonomy): domain Eukaryota; kingdom Viridiplantae; phylum Streptophyta; class Magnoliopsida; order Ranunculales; family Menispermaceae; genus Stephania; species Stephania japonica. The sequence continues at coordinate 40,299,996 of CM077560.1, read as the reverse complement.
TAACTTTTTCTATTCCCCAAATTACCCCTTCCCCAAAAACAGGTCCAATAATGTCAACACACACTCTTCCCAATGAAACCGAAAAAAAGGGCGCCAAACCAAAAATAAAGGCAGCAGTTAACGCGGGAAATTCGAAATTAATGTTTAAACTCGGAAGTTTTTCCCGGTAAAGGTTTGACCGAACTGCCAGTGAGCGGGCACGATGTTCCAGGAAGTGGAGGTGCGGCGGTCGCTGCCGGTGAGGCGGAAAGACAGGGACTGGCCCACCAGGACTGCGTTGGATTGCCAGTTTTGCCCCCAGTTCCTGCTCATGCTCATCCACCCTGTCCTCGAACCCTTCACGCTCACTTTCACGATGTCGCCAGCGCCCGCCACGTTGCTGATCAGGACCAGATTGAAGTATCGGAAGCCGTTGATTGTGAACCTGATCCCTCCTCTCTTGCGGCACGGCACCCTATGATAACAGATAAAGAAGTTCATCAGGGGCGATTTGGTCGTTATATATATATACCATGACTTTTTTTCATTTTTTGAGTTATACGAGAACAGAGAAAGCGCGTGGACCCTACGTTCCGTACGGTACGCACTGCGCTAATGTAACAGACTAGCCACGTGTGTGTCTCTGGATGACTGGATGCTGCCGGGTACAGATAATAAAGCTGCAGCAGTCACCACATGGCTGACATGCGCGTGGACACCGTAACGTACCACTAAACAACTACTACACAGGTTTGCAACAAAAAAAATAATAATAATTAAACGGCAGCCAAGGCAAGGTTTTAAAGGTTGTAGATTGTTTTTAAGTTGAGTGGGGGAATGTACTTCGTTTCTTTCTAATGTAATTTTTTTGCACTGAATAAACTAATGTTTGGTATTAAAAAAAAAAAAAAAAAAAAAAGTCAAAAAATAAGCAGTTATTTAAAAAAATAAATTAACTCAAAAAAACGACTACAGGGATCTGGATTGAGTTAAGGAAAATAATAATGCAACAATCACGAACATTTTATTTTTTAATCTATTTTTTAACCAATGATGTTTTGTGGGGTCACACCTAAGGTTACGAAAAATCAAAATACACGCCTTAGATTAACATTTTCTTTGGGTTAATAGCTTAAGTGTAGCAGTTTCAGGTTCGATTAGTCGGGGGCTATTACCGAATGGATCTAGACAGAATGACCAAACTACCCTTTCTCTAATGAGGAGGTTCATATGAAATTACTAATGCACCCATTGGCAGAACAAAGGTTGTGAAGTGGGTCCCACATCATTAAGTTCAGTTGAGGAAGTTAAAATAGCGTTATTAAGTCACATCCATCAAAGTAACGCCATAAAGCAAAGACGCAAGAGTGGGAGTGGTGGGGTTACCGGCGAAAGGCGACGGGGACGATGCCGGCGCGGTACTCGGCGATCTTAAGGAACATGGGCATGGCGAGGTCGAAGTGGGGGCGAGGAGGGTTGCACCACCCACCATTATCATTGGGAAGGGCGTAGTTAGGAGGACAGAAATTGGTGGCCGTGATGAAGATGGAAGGACTCCCCGGATGGCACCACCTGGGGTCGTCCGCGCACTTTATCTCGTAGCATGACCCGCAGCTCATCCCATTGTTGAACAGCGCCGTGCTCAGCGCTGCCGTGCTCACCCCGTACCCCTGGCTGTACAAATTCCCGTACCCACATGCCCCCCCTACAAAAGTAACAAAACCGCACCAGAAACTCCAAAATTAATACATGGGACTCATAAATCATGACATTAATCGTTGAATAGCGAATGTCACAAATATATATACATACGTACCCATTGTTCCTGAGGCGTCGTTGCCACCGTAGAAGGTGGCGTGGGCGTTCTCCCAAGCCCCGCCAGAGTAGACTCCAGGGATTCGAGCTTCGGCAGTGAGAGCAAGCAATGCTGTGAGAAATGCAAGGCAAAAGGAGCTCAGAATCGCCATGTTTTGGCACAAAGAGAGATAAGGCGTTGTAGTGTGTGAGTGGGTAGGTGGGCGGAGGAGGTGGAGGGGTTGGAGTACTTATGGAGGGTTTGGACTAGTGTAGGGTACCCCACAAGGGACATGGCCGTAATTATCAACCCCTCATTAATGATTCCCTCCGAGAGTCCCTCGTGCCCTCTCGCCTCCCAATCTCTCTTTTCCCTCTTTTACCCCTGCCCTGTCAAATACCGCCACGTTACCGTAATTGACTGGATTGCCCTCGGCCCTATCTAAATCCTTTACAAATACTTTAAAATATAATTCACTTCTGGCATAAACCTTTTTTTTTTCAAAATTATGAATCATTTTTAAAATTTTATAGTGTATTTGTTACTTTTTTACTCTTACACAATTTAAACATTTATAATTCTTTAATTTTTTAATTTATTTAATATTAAAAAATATATATATAAATTAAACTTGTAATTATAACTGCTTTAATTCATATATTTTTATCTTAAACAATTTATATTTTTGATCCAAGAAAGTACAGTGACTGTGTTGTAATTTTCAGACAAGATGGGGGGTAGTTTGGGGGAAGAGGGCGTTGCTTTACTTCTAGCGCAAGTTGTGGCGTTGGGGAAGGCTGAGACACGAGGACTTTTTTGACGCGAAGGAACGCATGGTCCACGGTCCACCCTTGCTGCATGGGATCACCGGTAGTTATGTCTCAACAACCAAGCCTCGTCCCCACACGATCATGACTCCCAGCTGTCCGTACGAACTCCCCAATCTCTTCCCGCTCATCGCGCCGTGATTGAGTTCCTACCATTACCCGGGCCCACCCTTCACTTTGTCTCCTGGTTTATGTACGATACACTCGGGAGCATTTGATATTATCCCGCATGTCTTCACGAGATCGAACGACACAGCGCGAACCGCGGGTGAAAGATCAATGATGGACGATGATTCTTGGTTGTCGTTTTGGAACATGTATGATTATTTGATGGTCCTGATTTGCTCATGCGGGAGCGACGTGAAGCGTCTGATTAATACACGTAGGGCCCACCCACTCATCAGCATTCGGACCATACGTGAGAATGTTTTCAATTTGGATGCACCGGAAAACAAAAGAGAGGATCCGAGGCAGGCACGAGCCTTGGTGGAGAGGCACGTGCCTAGTAGGGCTACCTCCACCAGGCCACCACCATGTGAATCGAATAATTGATTTGGTTGTTGGGTTCCCGTCCAAACAGACCCAAAGCCATGTGCACTCACTAATTACAATTTCTTTTTTTCTTTTTTTTTTTCTCCGGTTCGCACTCTTTCTTCCATTGTTTTTTCTACTTATATATCCTAATGTCAATTGTTTTGTCGATTTTCACTCAAGATATTTATCCTTTTTTATGAAAAAAAAAATGGTGTTGATGTTTGCCGTATAACGAAGTTTTTGGAGTTTAGTTAACGTTTCTTGTAAATGTATTAAATTCGATTCGCTTGTTCTTTTCTTGTTAAATGAATATTTGCTTCTTTTTTTTAAAATAAATGAATAATTGCTTTTAAACAAAATGTTCTTGGGGTACATACGAATTTATGATGATTGTTTTATTTGGCGTCACGCCTTGTTTAGGCATTAATTTTGGCTAGATACTTGTTCTACTATACAACTAATCCACTTTCTTAAGTTCCTTGTAATTTAGTATTACGGTGACTAAAGCTCGAGTTGAGCTTAGACGTACTCCTTGTTGAGTTACGTATTTTCTTAAAACAATTCATTTGCTTAGACGACCTTACCTAACTACGTAATGCCATAATACCACATCAACAAGTGAAATAATTTAGCAATTAATTAGGCATTTAACTTGTTTTACTATATCTTTTTGACTTGGTAAATTTTAACATTTTCTTTTAATTAGGCAACCTTTCAACATTTCTTTTAATACATTGCGTACGGCCTTTTGGTTGTACGGACCAATTTAACTGAGGCCTCCGAACTGCTATGACCCAACCAATCATAATGTACAAGTAATCTATGTATTAACAAATACAATAAGTTAAAGGTAGAGTTTGAATTTAAAGTTTGATCTTGTTGACTAAACCATGATTGGTTGTTTGTTGATTTCTCATGTTTTCGTCTCCAAATAAAGTTGAGAGTTTGAGTCTTCAGATTTGTGTAGCAACACTTTTTGCAATTTTCTAATTAAGCAAAAAAAAGTAAACTTCTCATATATTTTCTTTGGTGTTTGTTTTTTTTTTTTTTTTGGTAGGAACTTATTTTTATTTAATTTTCTCTATTTGATTTCCATTTAATTAACGTATTTGTGCAATTGAATGAAAACTAAGTTCACTACTTGATCCCTATCTCTCATATATATTCAGCACTAGAGGTGGGGTGCCAATCTTCCAATCAAGCGTATCTCACGGAACATCGCACGTACCTCACCAATTCCAACTGCACCCTCCTAACATATTATTATGATATCTGTCCCCATGAAACCATCTACACATCTGAACACTCTATACGTGTCACCAAGGTACCACAACTTTCCTTAATTTTCTGTTGTCTGATAGTCTCAATTTTCAAGAATCGTAGACGGATAAGTACTACAAGACTTGCTTTAATTTGCTGCCTGACCTTCACCATCTCTCTATATATATACAACTTTAATTAAAATGTTTGACCAAATACATCAAACTTCAAACACCAGTCCCTCAATTAGAAACCGTCTTTTTTAAAGTCTTTGACTTTTGAGGATATTGCACGTAAAAAGGGCTATTGGGATTCAAACCCACATGCCATAGTGCCATACTGATGACTTCACTTAAAAAAGGGGCACTTCTTCTTGGACCCCATTGTAAAGCCATGAAGATCATGATGTACAGCTTATAATTAAAACAAACTATATATACGTACATGCATTAGTTAATAACTTAATATAGATAATACCATTTGGACATATTCGATCTATAGTCTATAGTTAGATGTGCACATTGACTAATTTGTTTAATGCGGTTTTGGAGAGGCTCAATTGGCTGTACTCGATTTGTTGTGTGTTCTAAGGTGTATTGGTTGTCTTGGGCTCTTGGCGAGGACTGAATTAATTTAGATTCCCATATACGAATGATAATCCGTACCTACGTACCTTTTATTTGCTTAATTACTACTTACAAGTATATGCTTGGTGGGTGTTATTAATGCTACAGTCCTATCAACCGTATACATCCGTACTGGTTACAACGCATAACTATCGTGGGCGTCGTCAGGACTAGTTCACATTAAATACATCACGTGTCATCACGTGCTCTTACTGGAGTAGTATTTTTTTTTTTCTTTCAGTTTATAGATTTTATTTGATATTTTAAAAAAAAATTTCAATTTCTCAAACAAAAAAAGATTTTTTTTTTTTTTTTTCAAAAGTGCAACATAGACAAGGACATCAAATTAATTATAAACAATGCATCTACAAATTCTGGAGCTGCAGCGATCAAACCTTTCTGTTATCATAACATGGTGAAGAAGTTGCCATGAATGAAGTCTTTCGATTGCTTTGACTTGGACTTCAAGACTTTGCCTCAAAATGATAAAATGAACTACTTTAAATGCACACTTTAGACGTACACTCTTATCTTTTAATCATTTATGATTCTTTCTTGTCTCCTCAAGTGTGGTCCCCACATCTAATAAAACACCATAAACGGCTAAAAGACAAGGGTGTACGCCCAAAATGTACGTTGAGAGCGTGTTAGATTATCATTTTCTTAGTAAATATGCACAAATCACTCTCCTAATTATGTGCTACCTTATTTAGATGTTTCCTTTTGTATGTTAAGTGCATCTCTATATATAGAGACGTGTATCATGATCAAATACAATGAAATTTATCATATTTTCTCAAAATTTTACATGGTATTAGAGCTTGGTTTCTAGTCCTAAGTCGGTCGACGTTATAGCTGATGACTGCTCCGTGTTAATCGTTTCCTATTGTCCTTGCTTGTTATATTTCTTCAAATTTGTTCTTATGCTCGTTTGTCCCTCAAGTTTGTCTGGTCATTGCTCACTCATCTTCCATTTATATGAAAAATTAATTTTCTTTTCTTTGTTTTGATGTCTTTTAGCTTACCAATGTTTAATCGGTTGTTGTTCCGCAACCGATTGTTAATCAATTAACATTCTATCTGAATGATCATCAAATTCGATTTTGATGTCTTTTGTTAATGTGAAATCAATTCATTTTCTTTTACTGGTTGTGATTTCTTGTGACTAACTAGTTTTCAGACGGTTGTTAGTCCGCAACCAGTTGTTTCTCATATTTGGGACCATCATATGCTATTTTTTATGTATTCCGTTCATACAGAGTTTTCTTTTGCTGGTTGCGATGCCTTGTGGCTAGCCAGTTTTCAGACGGTTGTTAGTCTGCAGTTGATTGTTTATGATATTTGGGACCACTATATCCCATTTAGATGTCTTCTATTAATTTGAAATCATGTTTTTCTTCTTTTCCTGGCCACGACGTCTTGTGGCTAACTAGTGTCCAACCGGTTGTTCCTTCGCAGCCGAACATTTTTGTAGCAGCTCTGTGTCTGTGCTTCTCGTCGGCCCTTCATCATCGTCATTGTTTGCTGGACGGTCATATTCGTGGTGCTCATTGCTTCGTCTTCCGCTCGTCATAGTGTTTTTGGTGCTTACTAGAGTCGTCGTCGTCATCATCATCATCATCATCATAATAATTATTATTAATTTTGTTCTAGTAAGTTATTATTATTTCGTCTATTTATTTCAGTCTATCAATTTGCAAACTCAAGATGTTGATCCACCTTGAGTTTGAGGGGGAGTGTTGAAGAATATTGTGCAATTAAGATATATACATAAATCACGCGCGTAATTATGTCGTGCACAAATCACTCCCATAATTATGTGCTACCTTATTTACACTATTCCTTGTGTATGTAATTGCATATCTATATATAGAGATATGTGTATCATGATCAAATACAATGAAAGTTATCATATTCTCTTAAGATTTTACAATACTCTTAACATTAATAATAATAAAATATCTTAGAAAAAAATAATAGCATTTTTAACTAGGAAAAAGTTTCTTAAAAAAATAGGAGAAATTAAATAAAGGTAACGGCTAAACGGACCCTAGTTTTGAATTTTTACTTCATGTACGTATCCCACTTTTTACTTAGTTTACCCCACTTTTATTTTTAAAATTTCAAAAATACTATTGCTTACCACATTACCCATACCCCACTTTTGAAGAAGTGACGTCCGCAGGTTTCGAACGAACCGAGATGACACCTCTAAAGAGGTGTCGAACACACATGTCTGACATATCTAAAGAGGTTTTGGACACAGGGTCGATACCTCTTTAGAGGTCTCAGTTGACTCCAACCGATAATGCGAAGATAACTCGGTTTCAGTAGGGAGGGATCCAACCAAAACCTCTTTAGAGGTGTCGACCCTGTGTGTCTGACACCTCTTCAGAGGTTTTGACGCTGTAAGTTTGAAACCCATGGGTAACCAGAATGAACAAAAAAACTTCAAAACTCTAAAAAAAATACATGAAAATGGTAAAAATAAAAACTGTGGGTTTTGCTTAGAATCGCTTAATACTTTCGATTTCATCGAAGCTTTGTACCCAAAATGCAATATTTAAGCTTCAAATCGAAGCCTTAAACCCAAAAGTAAACTCATAAACTAAACGACTCAAAAGAAAAAAAAATCCAAAAAAATCTCGAAACAACATTAAAAGAGATGATTAATGCACCAACGACGTCGAATCCATGTGGTTTTCCTTAAATTTCGTCGGATTTAAGTTGTTGATGAGTGCAATTTGAGAGAGAGGTGAGTGGGGTATGGGTGAGTAAAAACTGTTTTAAATAGAGGGGTAGTTAGGTAATTTTATAAAATTAGAGTCTTTGTAGTAAAAATTGAGATCTTTTTAGCCGCTGCTTTAAATAAATTACATGACAATTGGACGAACAATTAAAATAAAAATATGGATGAGATAATGTGCGTTGCACATGGTGCGGTTCTTCGTTCATGGATCGAGGCGCAAATTTGAGGAATTAAAGTCCTCAAAAAAAAGTCCTCAGCTTGCACTGGCCTCCGGTCCTTACGTTTCATTTGGCCTAAAACACCGCGTCAAAATGACATCTTTTCTCTCCCATCTTTCAAACTGAAACCGGCTTGTGTGGAAAATTTTTGCTCAACAAGTTCACAAGATTTTTACAGACTTATAGTCTATTGTTGGGATTAGTCGGGCCATAATTTTTGCTCAACAAGTTCACAACATTGTTATAGACTTATGATGCATGCATGCATGGTATAAGTCTTGATTGCATTAAACAATAATTGAAATTATATTAATCAAGTCAAATTTAAATAACGAAATAACTACGACACCAATATAGTAATTACTTAAATATCGAAATAACATAAATAATATAGCAACACAAGTCATATAGTATTTAATTAAACAATAACGCTACAAAATCAACTATTTAGAAAACACCTTCTATTTACTTAATTGCAAACAGAGTATTGCATTTCATTTGTACAAGTACTGTTTCGGAAGGGGAACCATGCATATATAATGTTGCAATTCTGCGCGCGGTTCGTCCACCAAAAAGGATGCGAGGGCTTTACATTTGATGAGACTGAGCGTTACTTTAAAGCCATGCATGCGTCCTTCTAATATGGATTGTGCTAAAAATTAAGCTTGTTTTGAATTCTACGCAACAATCACTGAAAAGTTTGAAATATATTTCTGACGCAACAAGCAAAACATAAATGGACCTCCAGGCTTCAAATTATATTGCCATGCGTGCCTCCGACACCACCAATCTTATATATATATTATTTGTCGTTCCCTCAATATTTGTTCATTCTTAATTTTATCAATTCTAATTGATGTCCCTAGCTAATTAATTTGATTTTGAGCCCTCTAAACATGATCTAATTAAACCGTTCAATTTTAATTACGCACTGCTCCATTAACTAAGGGTGCGTAGGCTGAGTAGTTGCCAAAGCATCTCTACCTCTAGCTTTGTTGAGATGTTTGAAGCATCATTGCCAAAAAGTAAGGTTTAGAAAGGTTATATGAATTCGACTCTCATTGAAGTAAAAAAAAAAAAATCTACGGGCGTGCAGTTTGGTATGCCTCATATGCAACATAACCAACGTTACACATGCATGTTAAATATGTTAGGCCTCTAGGTGTAAAGCGCCATGGTTGTTACCAAAAAAGAAAAGAAAAAATTGTTAGTTTTTTAAGTCGAAATAGACAATTTCATACTTGCTCTATTAAGAGGCAATTTTGTCCCAATTACAAGCTCACGAGGAACAATTATAAAATTACGTGACGCTCAATGGACATACCTAATCGATCAAAGTAGACTCATAAAATCTATGTGGGTCGACACAACAAATACATATAGAGCCTAAGTAAGTTTAGTGGCTTAGGGCCACTAGGCTCCCTGCTTTTGGTGGCTCATCGCCACTAATCAATCGCTTTCATTGAATGCGGAGGACCTAGACCTCTTCTCGTTGTCTTTATCATCTAGACAAGGAACAGGCAAAAGAATTAAGAGAAAAAAAAAGGGAAACGAAGTGGAGGGATAGAGGATAGAAAAGGAAAAGGAGGGGATCTCCAATAGTACCGCTCACAAATCTAGATTTGATGGCGTCATATTCTAGGGAGGGAGACAAAGTATAAGTAGAAGAAAAGAGGGGGAAGGCAAATAAGGAGAGCTACTAGCGACTTTCGCACTTGTCGGAGTGAGCGGAGCGTCTCTAGAACTCTTAAGCGGTGGATCTAAAAGCTTGAACCATGGTTAGGGTTTTTTGGGTTGCAAGGCCTCTTAAATTCGTTAATTTGATTGGAGTGACCCCTTGATAAATGTCCGATTAAGACCTAGCTTGTACCTTTATAAATGTGGTGCTACCCAAATGCAACTTATGGCCTGTTTGGTTGGAGTTATGTGTAAGGTGTAGGGATTGGCTTAGATAAGCCTGGTCTTTGTGAGAGATAGGAGTTTTATGTGCATCCATTTGGTTCAAGTATAAACCCACAAGGAAAAGTGAGTGAAAAGTCTAAAATGCCCCTATTTAATGTTGGCTGACCTACCACCACCCACCATATTCAAATCATGAGGGTATTTTCGTCATTTCGCGTCAAAATTGGATGGGCTTATGTAATGACAGGGTCCCCCCTGTCATTACATAAGCTAGTGTATAAGTGCTTAGGTAAGCCTGTTGCTTACCTAACACTTCAACCAAACAATGGTCTTATCTCTAAGCCCAGGCTTAAATAAGCCAATACTTCAACCAAACAGGCTGTTAGTGCTATAGCTACTCCGCTTAATTAAAGCTTTGAATTATAACAATACATAGTAAAAGGTCAAAGCCTCTCAGGTGAGATGATAAAGACATCACTTGTTAAAAAGGTAAGATCTCAAGTGATCGTGGTTCGATTCCCACTGAAGTAAAAAAAAAAAGTACATAGTAAAAGAGTAAAAGGCTTCATAATGTGTACCCAAAAAAAAAGGCCTCATAATGTAAATTTGTATATATTCACATATTGTATATATGTATAATTGATGCAGCTCGATTATAGCTGAGTTAATTTGATGTCCAGTTTAGTTCATATGAAATTATATATATGAATTGTAACGTCTGACGTCCGATGTGCGTGATTGAGTGCATCGATCAGATGGTATGTCTGTCTTGGAGAACATTAATTTATGAGACCGATCGATGGGAACTAAATTTTAAGTTTGGGGCTTTGACCAAAAAAAATTAAGCTTGGGTCCGTGTGGCAAAACAAGTTCAAAAGCTGAACCAAACCCACATATTTATTTATATTGGGCATGAGGCATGAGACCAGCCTTTTTGTATTACCTTTTTTAAGCCCATTAACATTGGGCATGAGTCTTTTGCTTTCGGCACAAGGAGAGTTGGCCCTAACAATTTTGGGCCTTTGGGCGACATGAAAAGTGGGGTCTTTTTTATTTTTTACTTGTCTTTTATAAAAAAAATTTATTTGCTTACGTTATTATTATTATTACTAGATGACGGACACGCGATCACTCTTTTCTCCTCCCATAACAATTATTTCTCACCATATATATAATATGACGAAGAAGATAGTGATTTTCAATTTATCAAAGCCCATAAAAGTTAGAGAGAGAGAGGTTTGTCTACCCAAAATACCTTCATAGTCTAAATACCATTTATTTTTAAACTAATAAGAAAAAACAAATTAAGGGCAATATAGGCAATATTGCAAAGTTTTATTTAATAGAATTCGATCGAGGATTGACATTATATATATTATACATTATTATTATTATTAGATTTATAGACATTTCTATGTATAGGCAGAGTTTTTTCTTAAGAAAAAGTGTGATTTTTTAATAAAATTAATATATAAAAAGTGCATCCATGCAATTAATCTGAGACTAAGGCTATATTGTTGTTGTTGTATATAAAAAATACTACATGTATATAAAGATAATATCATCAATACGGATAACAAAAAAAGTCAAGCAAGAAGTTAATTATTTTTTTTCTAATAGATTTATACATCAATTAAATTGCTTATAACCCTAACTTTTTTGAGTAATCGTTAATTAATTATTTTTAATCAAAATATCAATTAATTCCTAGAAAAAGAAATGTTAGTTTTGTTAATTTCTAATTAATTATTAGAGCCAACATCCTTTCACTTGTTCCTGACAACAACAACCTGTATATCTCGATAATCGAATAAACAATTAAAACAAAACACAACGAAAATTAAAACTTTTTCGATAATAAACAAGAAATACAAAACTAACATAAATCTCGGTAGTAAATCGCATCCCCACCCTTTTTATTATTCAAAATCATAATTCAATACAATATATACTAACAATAGGGAATCATCAATACAATGTAGGGAAGATATTAGACTCATAATCTTCTCATTTTCTAGACTTTAGTGCACGCCCATTACCTGGAAATGTTAAGGTGGGTGTGCTCCTACATGCTCAGTGAGCGACTCTTATAAGATCCATCAATTATCAATTAATATCAGGGAATAATGTATAACAACATGAATCCAAAGCATATCTAAAGTGCATTTGAAATAATATAAACAATTCATAAACAGATGCAAATTCATTAGTCAATTGCAACTGTACCCGTGATTTGCATTTTCGATTTGGATTTTGGGTAAGAGAGTTGTACACTCCTATCATCAAGGATTACGGTCCACATAATTCACACGTTGATCGAACGTGTGATTCTGTGTTATATTCAGGCCTAATGTAGCGACCCGCTCAAATGTGCAAGCATCAATCGATAATTCAGGTCACTGGAGGCGCGGTGTTGGTTGATCCCCTCTAACACAGAATCCACCCCACGCCGATACGTTCCGTTGAACCTCTTCCCAAATTCATTTTTCAGTCTAAAAACAATTGGTAAGACAATCAAATCACGACACATTGCCTTATTCCCAGTCTATAACACTACGTGATCTAATAATACTACTTTACATAGCATAATTGATAAAAGATATGAATCCTACTTAGCTGTTCTGAGCTTTCCAAAGTTTATTCTTGGTTTTCCTAGCATTCTAGGGTTCCTTCATGTTTCCCAATGCCCAAAAATCTATGTCAACTAGTATCAATTCGAGTCCAATGTATTGACAAACTAAACCCAAAGCCTAGGAAAAATACACATTGTCCTAACTCATTTTTCATTATTTACATTGGTTAGCGCTGCCCAGCTGCTCTCAACCTCACCCTGTCCAGATCGACCATCGCGGTAGAGCCAGTGCCCAACACGCTGGTTGTCTGAACCACTACAATTTCAGCCACCATCGACTTCACCAAATCCAACCCAAACGAACACTAAACATCCTGTAACCTTAGAGAGGGCCTCATATGAGGACTTACCACTTATATACACAACCACAACGACAACCAATCACTATACCTATCCAACCGAAACTACAAGCTCAACAATAACGAACCAACAACAACACTCACCTCGATTCCATCATGTCTCGGCTCCCTCAAGCTCTTCATCACTCAAGTGATTCCCTTCTCTTTCTCCTCTGGTCTCTCTCTTTCTCATCTTCTCTCTTTCTCGCTGATCTCTTTCTCTTTTCTCGTTTCTCATTTTAACGAGAAGTAAAGCGGCGTGGTGATTATTTAAATAATTAACCCGCCTCGAAATATGAATCGCATCATCTCGAGGTTTACTTAAAACTTAACCCTGTTCAGACATTGCCAGAGCGTTAGGGTAAGGACCCAATGTGCTGATCAACTGACCATGCCAATTCCAACGAGTTTTGCTCGATCCTCGTGCATGCCACTGAATTCACTCAACGTGCACCATTACTCGCGACCTACGCATACCCACTCGTGACCCCACATGTCACTCAATACCCGTCATTTATTAATTATTAAGATTTTAATATATATTTTATATATACAACAATACATATACGCCCAGTATTACGTTTACAAATAGGTAATTCATGCCAAAGAGCACCTTCGGGCGTATACGCTACCCTACGACTCATGTGTGTCACCCATGACCCACACACAATATTAGGTGTTCCATAATTTATCCAATTATTCATTTTATTTCCATCCATAAATAAAAATACAATACGACACGTAAATCCACACACACACTAATCATAACTAATTGGGCTTAACTACGAGCCTAACTCAAGTTAATTAGAATTCGAATTAACACTAATCATGTGCTTAAGGTAACGGGTCGTTATACAGGACGTAAGGTTAAGTGTTTCTGATGAGGACCGGAGGAATTATTCGCTGAGATCGACGACATCTATGGTAGTGACATCAATGCACTCGAGAGCCGATGTACGACGTTACTGAGTTAGGTCGGGTAAAGCCCATTAACAGGCTCAGGGTACATAGTTCAGTTCATGCATGCATGGTCGATCATGGTAGGTTATGGTAAGTGATGATAGTTTCAAGTAGAAGATGTTATGGCCAGATAGGCCATGGTCGATTATAGTATGGAAGAACTATCATGTTCTGATACATGATAAAGAAGGTCTAGTGTTGTATGGCAAGGTAAGCCATGGTTTGTAGAAGTGTACTAGGTCTATCATGTTGTGACACATGATAAGAGGAAAAAGGTAGGGTTACCTTGTGACAAGTAACTGGATTAGGTCTATCATTTACGTCAGTGGGATGATGTTATGGCAGGGTAGGCCATAGGCAGTGTGTTATGTCAAGTCTATTGTGTTGTGATACACGATAGGAAAGGTTTTTAGTTGATCAAGTGATAAGCGACAGGGTTAGAGAAAACTTTGACACGAATATAGGGCTGGGGAGTAGGTTGTGGAGGTGTCGGTAGCGTGATGGGCATGTTCACGTAGCACGCGACTATGACTCAGGGGTATAGCGGAGTGTTCAAGGAATCATAGAAGGGTACAAGGGTTTCATATGGGAACAAGTTAGGTGAACCGAAGTTCCACGAGATCTAAATTCTAAGGACGAAATTTTCCCTAGTTGGGAAGAATTGTAATGACCCAATTTTGATTGACGTCATTATTCAAGTGTTTTCAGACGTGGACGTCAGCTCAAGTTTACGGGGACACCTCGAACAGGTTAAAACACATGGTTGGGCGTAAACTATTACTTTTGTCTGATAAGTTGTGTAACTGCGATGTTAATTTGTAGCGACCCTAATTCCATATGCCGCTACGGCGTGCACCGCGGGCCCACAGCTCTGCCAACTCACCATCTAGCTGTGTCCCACGACCACTCATTACCCATTACCCATTACCAATCAATTATTGCTAACTTAATATTATTTCCTTTAATTATAGTTCAAGTTAGTTTATGGACTCGTTATAATCATTAACCTCAAATTATGCAGCGGAAGTCTCAAATTATTAAATGATACCAAATGTAACAAGTTCAAATATTAATTAATCTAATGTGGAAACCATACCAAAATGTAGTCCATAAATATATATCAAGTGTGATCCTCAAAGTCATAAACAAACTAAAATGTAACTTTCACAACCCAAACCCGGCATAAAACAAATAAATACATACAAACAACCAGACGTATAAGAGGAGTAGTCTCCGTCGTCAGTCACAGATAATCTTCAAGTGTCTCTTTGCCCTCCTGCACATATCAAATCCTGCACTCAAACCACCCAACACATACGGTGACGAGTCCAGTGAGTAAACTCCCAAAGAAAATCATCGAGTAAATAATAAACAGATTCAGAGGCCAATAACTAACGTTGGCTGCACATGCAAAGAGTATGGGCATCCATAAAGCCCTGCGTGTGTAAGTAACAAGCATGCAAGATGATCAACGAATAATCATAATGAAAACAATATGCTCAACAACAATTTCGGTAAAACCAGACAGAAATAGAACGCAAGCTCACAAACTAGATCATACTTCGCCCATCCGAGCACCCAGAGGAACACATCACACCTGGGATCCACCCGGACCACTAATGGTGATCGGAAACACTCACAAATCCACCGAACACGTGCACCTCGCGGCTCGGGTAGCTATCCACCGACGGCGCAAGTACACGTTCTACAATCTAGCATGCTTGATCACGTGCTACAACCGTCCCGAATAAACTTCGATAATGAAAACAAATTCAACACCGACCAATAACCAGACCAACACATAATCACAATGAATATGAATTTCAAGAATAATAAACGCAAGAATTTAAAGAATTAAATACTCCAGATGTGTTTCGGTTGGGGTTTACGCACCTATACCGCACTCCAATTACCCGGTCCAGCTCGAATAAATGTCCAACAAATCAAAATTACCACCCGAATTGTACCTAAGACCATTTGTCATTTAATTAGCTACAATTTGATATATTTTATCAGTTTTTATGTTTTACGAGGTAAAAACCCCGACAATATCTCGTCAAAATCCCGAGAAAATCCTGAAATTCCTTTATTTGATCAAAATATATTTTTTCTAAAATTTTCCTATTTTATCTGAATTTTCTATGAATTTTCCAGTTTTTATTTTTTTATTTTTATTTTTTCACCGAGTCGAACCGCCCCCTTTTTCTTCGTTGAAACAGAGTTGTTGCTCTGTTCCAGCAGAAGAGGTTTTTTTTTTCCATTTTCGGTTGGGGTTGGCGCTCAACCACAACCCCTCATCTTCTATTGGCATGGGAGACATCTCCCATGCCTTGTTCTTTCTCGGACAAACTGCCATGGCAATTCGTCCGAGCCCGAGCACCCCACCGAACACCACCAAACCGTCACCACCACCACAACGCACAACAATAACAACAAAATAACACAACATCAACAACTCACCTCCTTGGTCTCTCTCTCTCTCGTTCTCTCTTTTTCTTCCTTCTCTTCTTCCTTCCTCCTCTCGATTTCGATCAAAAATGGAGAAAATGGGTGTCGGTGGTGTTTGTCAAATTTTTGGGGTGAAATGACAATTTTGCCCCTATGATCTTATCCTCCTCCTTCACACTCTAATACCCTTTTTGGTCATTTCACAATTATTTACTTAATTTTCTGATTTTTAATATATATTTATATATATTAAATTACTTATATACATATATATATATATATATATATATATTCGCCTATACTTTTGCGCCTAAAATTTCGTCGTGTGCGAGCGTACTCGGGCGTGCACAGTACACTGCCACTCACGCGTGTCACTAGGCGCCCACCAATTTACTATTTTGTCAAATTTAATTTATTTTATGTGTATATTATTTCCCTCAACTTAAAATTTCATCTTTAATCTATCCGGTACCCACGTCGACACGCATATCGAGTCGAATACTTAACACACAATCTCACACGTCAATGGCAATATAAATACACATATTGCGATGCCATTTAACTAACTTGGACCTATACATCGCAACTTCACCACCAGAGCACATAAAACGGACTGTAAACCCTATCCGGTCGTGCTCCGTCTTCACTATGAGATGTTTGTGGGTCCTTGCAACCATTCCACATCCGTGCTGACGTCACCAGTAACGGCTATTGAAAATTGGGCCGTTACATAATTATTATTTTATGTCATATTACGTCGCATGTGTGAGTTTAGATTGATAAACCGAACGAGAAAGTGTGACGAGTATTCGACTCGAAAAACGTGTCGACGTGGGTACTGGGGAAGGCAATTTATGAGAACACTTGGCTAAGGAAATGGTTCACATACACAAATACAATTAAATGTAACAACTAATGAATATGAGAACATGGCATAGGCCAAAGTTATCAAAATAGTTGAAAATGGCAAGTTGAGGTGTTGGGTGCCGGGGAAACGAAACACTAGTGAAACCAATAATCGGTGCTTTGAAAGGATAAGTGTGACGGCCCCAATTTCCCCGTGCAATTGGGTACGCCCGGCCTAGACCCATACAAGCCCCGAGTCATCACTCGGCAACCTGACGAGCCTAGTCAACTTTCAATTTAATCAATTTAGTAATTTATGAAAGAGATATTGCAATAGTAAACAGCGGAAGACTAAAACAATTATAATAAAGGGGAAAATAACTCAATCAAGGGAAGTAGAGGAATTCAATAAGTGTGGAAAACCCCGGGTATTTATGTACAATTCGATAGGTATATATACATGATACCAGTCTCACAAAAGAGATACCAAGTTCAATGATACCAACAATGTAAATATAAAACGATATACACATCAACAAAAGTATAAACACCTATTAAAGAGTCTCTCTGATGTCGCTGCTAATTCTCACAGTAGATCACCTAGGCAGGGCCCCTTGCCCTTGCTGCTCTTCGCCCTATCTGCACCCACCGTCACAAACTAGACGGTGAGCAACTGAATAAAATCGAATGTAATGCCGAAAGAAGATAACAGTAATTCATGATAATACAAGTAAAACAGTCTAAATATCATGCGGTAATAAAATGACAGGAATTTAAATAGACAAGATGCATGATAAACAGACTAATAAATATCAATTGAAAATCAAGTGTGTTCCAAGGAATCAAAAGAGGCCCATAAGTGGTCTAAATCATAGCATAACGGCGAAGACCTCGCGAGGTCTTCCCGGGCATCGACCCAAGTGAAAGTACAGCTATGACTGGAGGGACTCAAACCCACCCACCCAGTACTCGGTGTCACACGGTCACTAAGGGTGGTCACACACTCGTGCGCACGAGTGCACAAGTGCCCGCGTTTTATCCCTCTAGTGCAGGTCCTAGTACTTTCGAGATAAAACACTTATGCCGGGAAGCACACAACAAATAATGGAATGGAATACCAATAATAGAGCATAACAAGACTGAATAAATGATAATGAATCACATGACATTTTCTTACTGGCTTACAAACGTACAAATGCTTTTTAAGGCAAGTGTACTTACCTGAATTAATCGCAACCCGGTATTCACTCCGAAACTCTAATACGTTCCCCGTGAGTCTCGACTACCTGATAAAGTTTTGAATCTCGAATATTAGTTTAAGGCTCGCATTTAGTCTTAAGGTGAGTCTTTATAAATTCGTTTTAGGGTCGTTTGTTTAGGCGACTCGAACCGTTAGGAAAAGTTCCCCGATACGGTGAATATGTTCCTACTTTCATAGATTAGGAACTTTAAAATCGTTTTGTACCTCTTTAGGCTCTTGTTGAGCCTAAACTCTAACTCCATAATCATTTAAATATTTTATTTGTTGGGCCTTTATTGGACCTAAATACTTAAGCCCATTTTTTATATTTTATGTCTTTGTCTTGGGCCTCAAGTTGTACCTATCTCATTGGCCCTCATTTGGGCCTTAACACAACTCATTTGCATCACTTATATGAGTTATGGGCCCTTATTGGGAAATGTGCATGTTGGGCCCTTATTGGGCCTTGATACAAGTCCAAAATCCCTATATGCATATATATGTGTATATGTGTATATATATATAATTTGTCCATAACTTTTCTTTTTCATTTATTCACAAACATCCAATTATACACACACATGTACAACTGTTGTGTACACCCCACTGTAGTGTACACACAGTGAGATGTACACCCCATGCACTTACACACCCACACCAAAATCACAAACTATTACACACCTATACATACACATGCATGCATATGTACACACACACATGCATGGGCATACACACACCATCCCACCAGCCACATACACAATCACACACACACACATGGTACACCAGTACGCACCTCACCAGTCATACGCACACACACCCACCAGTTGGCTGTCCACCCCATTCCATCATCACGCACCCCACCAGTCACCATGCACACACATTCATCACACCAACACCACACCAAACTGTCCACACACACCACACATCACCTCATGCACCCCACTAGTGAGAATAGAAAGCACAGGCCGATAGAGGGAGGCCGTGAGGTGAGGGGCGTGTAAGGCCGAGAGAGAGAGAGAGAGAGAGAGAGACACACACACACTTACCCCGGTGACGCATTAGAAGGCGGTAGTGGTGGCTGTTCTAGTCGGGAGAGGAGGCCACCGAGAGCGTGAGAGGGCGTGAGGCCGAGGAGAGTGAGAGATCGAGAGAGAACAGCGAGAGTGAGAGGGAGAAGCCGAGACCGAGAGATCAGTGAGGGAGGAGAGATCGTGAGTGAAGCCGAGAGAGAGATGGAGAGGCCGAGAGTGAGGGAGATGGGAAGCCGAGAGAGAAGAAATGGAGGAGAGAAGAGAGGCGGCGGTGGGGGTTTTGGAAAAGAAGATGAATAGTGTAGGGTTTTCTTTGTTATTTATATATATGGCCAAATGACCTTTTTACCCCCAACTTACTTCCTACACAACTCAAAACAGTTGCCCTTATGGGTCTTTTGTCCCTTTATCACATCTCAACACACACACACATCTCAATGCAAATCTCATGGTTGTTCATCATCATGTTGTGTCACTTTAACAATTTCTATTTCATAGACCATATGTTGCGTAATTAACTAACTTCCGCGTTCAAACGACGTTCCTCGGTCCGTTTTTCCTTATTCTGACTCTCGTAATGCGCGTAGTCTCACCTTGTCTCGCCAACTAATTAATTAAATTAATTAAAAATTCATTTATTTGTACTTTTTACTTGTTTTTATCCCCCCGTTTAACTAGTCGAAACCTCACTCAATTAAATATCGCCCGAACGGCTCGAAACCCGTAAAATACTAAAATACTAATATACACAATCAAAGAATCATAAAATCACTTCGGTGTCGACTCCCGAAGTTCGAAATACTGTCCAGTATTCACGTAGCCGGGTTACAATTCTGACAAGTGTAACGCAAGGCAGTTAAAAATTTGGGGTTGTTACAATAAGACCAAAGGGTATGTCACCCATTAGAGTCATTAGTTTACTTGGATAGACCAAATCATGGCCATATATTGGTGGTGGCTAAATCCCTTACACAAGTTGCTGGTGATAGGGCCATCGTTGATTCTAATTGCTCGTTATTAATGATGTGTTTGTAGATGTGGTTGACAGCTCAGATGCTTGTGGGACCCGCAGATAGGCTAGGGTGTGCCTGGAGCTAGATAAATAGTAATTTTTGTGATGTTGTGCTTTAATTTGTGATATTTGTGGGTAATTAGGGTTATTGACATTGCAATGTGTGTAAGTTATTGTGTTATTGTCGTGCGAGATAATGCGACCGGTATTCGCCCCGATTATCGTGTAGACAGGGTACCGGGGATACACTAGGTTGGGTTGTCATACACACATAAAAATGATAAAATACAATTAATAATTAATAAATAACGCCGTATATGCGTTCATGGATCGAGAGTATGCGAAAGACATGAATGTATGCGCGGGAGTCGGGTATCGAAATGCCTGAGGGGTTTGGGTGTTATGCTGGGCAAAGAAAAGTCAAGGGAGTAGTGTCACCACATGAGTTACTAAAGCTGGAACAATTGACTCATTTTGAGCCATTAGATGGTGCATGGGGATGCACAAGGGGGATGACTTAGAGACTATCAATATAAAGTTTTTGTTCAACCTACCACTTTTTTTCTCTCCTCAGTCTCTCTTGAACGAAAATGGGAGCTTGTGAATAGGGTTTGCTGGATTTCAAGAGCACATTTGGAGATCCAAACGACAAGGAATCAATGATTCGAGGTTAGAATCTCGCTCTCCATCTCATTTCCTATGTTTCGGTCATAAAAGCTTAAGTTTTTACGTGGGTTTCGATTATGGATTTTAAGCACACTGAATTGGGCAGCGTTGCTATGGATTTTGGTGATGTTTTGGATTAATTGTGGAGATTGTACTGAGGTTGTTGTTGTGGTTTTGGGAAGAAAATATGGTTTTTAATCGAATTTGTCGGGGTTTTAATTCCGGACGATTTTCGTTGAGGGGTTATGGTTGAATATGGTTGGTATATGTTTATATGCGATGGTGGGATGGGTTCGGACTGCGGCGATAAGCCGAGGGGGCCCCTAATAGGTATCACTGGTTCAGACGCCGCCAGGGGCGCCGTGGGGAGAAAATTCCCACGGTGTTACCTGCGACGTCCAAACTAGAGACGCAATTATAACATACATTTTAGTTCACGTTGTGGAGTTTTCCTATTGGCGGCATAGGTCACGACGTCCAGCATGCCGTGGGACGGTTGTATATGGTGGCGCCACCTACGAATTCTGGGACAGAAAATAAAATAAAATTTAAAAATGAATTTTTTGTAATGGCTTAAATTAGAAATTTAAATTAGAAATTCAAATAGGAATTCAAATTGATAGAAAATGGCTTAAATTAGAAATTCAAATTAAATAGGAATTCAAATTTTTATTAAGGATTTTAATCAATTAAATAGGGATTTAAATTGATAGAAAATGGTTTAAATTAGAAATTCAAATTTGGGGAATTTGTAGATAATTTTGATAATAAGGCTTTGAATTGGGTGACAAGTGATTTGATACACATGGTGGGCATGAATTTGGTGGCAATTGGGATTAGTTGGAGTGTGGTTTGAGGAGTGTAGTATCCCAATTGAAATTGCTTGAGTATGTACTTATTTGGCTTCTGAATTCATATTCTGTCTTTCAATATTCTATTCGAGGATTGTGGTTAAATGGGCGGACGTTGAGTGGGGTTCCCTCTGTGCCATTTCAGTGTGTATGCCCACTAGGCTATAACACGTGTTGCCAGATCAATATCCGTGAATAGCACGACCCGAGGATCACATCATGGCATGTGTCGGTGCGTTGTAGGTGTAATGTCGGCCACCGAGCAGATCCAGATCCTGACACTACTTGAGTGGGACTCGTTGGCAGTATGTTGTGGAATAGTCCTAGTTATGGTGCTAGTTTGGCCCTAGGTTCTAGAAATACACTTTAAGGTTTCACTATTATCTATCAATGCGATGATTACAATTGTTTGTATTTATTTCCGTATATTTATTTAATAGCTTTATTTAAATTACAATATTTACTTTCAGTATTGCTCACTTAATTTCTTTGGGAATACTCACTTTGGACTCGTCATCTACCTTTTGTGATGGATTAAGTGTAGATCCTAGTATGAGTCGAGGCAAGGGTAAGCTACCGGAGTACTGTTGATTCAAAGACTGTGAGCCCGACTTATACGCTTGTATTATATATTTATATATTTTCTTTTTGGGAACATAAGGTTGTGAAATACCTTGTATATTTAATATTTTGATATATCTGAGGTGTACTTATGGATATATGGTTATCATATGGGTTTTTCACACTAGGTTTATGGTTTTTATCACATAATTCAATAATATGTTTATAAGACTTCCGCTGATATTTTGAGGTTTGGGAATGATTTCTAATTGATGAACTGAATTCAATAACAACTTAAACAATAACTGATGGCTTAATGAGGTTAATAACGATAAAAAAATGGATTTAATTCAATGTGAGGCACAACTGGCTCTGGTAAGCCGAACTGTGGGCCCGCATTGGCCCTCGTAGCGGTCTATTAAAAAATGGGTTGTTACAAGACCTGTTCATAGGTCGGGCTTATGCCTAAATTCCTTGGCTCAAGCCTAGCCCAGCCCATTGCCCATGTTCGAGCCAATATCTTGGCCCAAGCCTGGCCCATGCAAAAAATACAAAACCCAACCCCTGCCCATCAAACTCACATATATTTTTTTATTAATAAAAATAATTAAATTTCTTTAAAAAGACTAAGTATTTTTTAAAATCTTTCTTCCATAAAATTAAAATAAAGTGTAGTATTTTGTAGATTTTATATATATTTATATTAATATACAAATAAAACATAAAAGATGGATGTAACATGTTGGTAAAGGACAATCATCAATGTTGAGGGTCTTGAGCTCAAACCTTGTCTCCAACATATTTTTTTTGAAAATATAGACATTAATTTAGTGGCAGGCTGAACTGGGCTTGGGCTTTACAAGTAAGCCCAAGCATGACCCAATTTAAATTGAGCTTAGGTGGGCTCGGGCCTAAGAAAACTTGTCCAAGTCCTACCTATTGGTCATGGGCTCGGGCGGATTGGGCAGGCCAAGCGGGTAACCAAGCCCGTAAATAGGTCTACTTGCTGCCGTCGGGTGGGACTAGGGTGGTTCTGATAGGTAACATTGTCGGGAAAGGATCATGCCGTTTACCAAAGTTAGGATTTAGTCACTAGATTCCTGAATAGTATATATACATAGTTCATGTCCTGTTTTATCGGTATCCTGCCAAGGTAGGTCGGGGTTTTTCTCGTGGTTATTCGATTGGTATTTACTTCCTACTTAAAGTCGAGCCTTGTTATTTAATTATTACTGATTTTGAAGTATTTTGTGATTCTATATATTTTTTGTTGTTGTTTTTGTGTGATGTATGTTACCTACAACCATGAGAATCTGATTGTCTATTGTTAGAGGTCATACTCGCATATCTTGTAGATTTATTACCTTTATTCATGAATATTTTGTTGACTTCTCTTGAATTTTACTCACTGGATTCGTCACTGTATTATGTTGACTGAGTGCATACCCTTCAACGAGCAAAAACAGGGGTAAGTGTAACGGCCCAGTTCCCTATAAAACTGAATCCCGTCTGGCCCAGGTCTACTTGGGCCCTCGAGTCCTTACTCTCGAAGTCTACGCATCCTAGTCAGCCTCAAATCCTCAGATATATCATTAGTTATTCATTTAAATGTGAAAGTTATAGGATTATACAATTATCAGGAAATTCGCAGTGGAAATTACTATAATAAACTATAACTATAAACTGGAAATCATGAATAACAAACAACCTATGATGTGGAAACCCTGAAAAAAAATGGATAAATACATGCATGTCTGGTGATCAAAGCTATATAAAGCGATCATACATGATATCCCTAGTATCTCAAATCCCAATACATGTCCCAGTGTTTAACAAAACATAATATACAATAATCACAACCAAAAGAACAAAACCTACACTGAGTAAAGGAAAGGATCGCTCCGAGAGTCCTCAGAGAAGATCACCTAGCATAAACTCATTCCCCTTGCTAGTCTTACCCTATCTTTATCTCTATCTCTATTTGCACCACGGTCACAAACTAGACAGTGAGTGCTTGAAAAAGATAAAGTAATACCAGAAGAAACTAAAGAGTAATTCAAGATTTCAAATAAACAATCCAAATATCATGCAATATTGAAAAGCAGAAAGAATAACAAATAACATGATAAACAGACTGATAAGCTGAAGAAGGCCTATAAGTGGTCAAAATCAATCAAGTATCGCAACACCACATTTAGTCACTACTGTCACCAACACACCATAGACACCGCAGCGTCCAAACAATTCAGTACCCAGGGTACAACCCGCTATCAGTGGGGTGGAATAACACAACCGCATATGTGTTCACGCTTACCCACTCATATGAACCCAATAGTACTTTGCAACACACTTACGCTAAGACACTCAACCAACAAATAAAGAATGGAATTCCAACATAGGCTCAATTCAATATAATTGACAATAAATGGATAATGAATTAGTGCATACTTCCTATCTGGCTTACAATTGTACGATAATGTACCTCGGTTAACAGTAAATCTCCAATCCTCACGTACCTCTGCTAATCCACTCAAATTCCCAAATTCTGTCAATTTACCAATTTTATAAATCCTATTAATATCATTATAATTTACCCAATTTACTATAATTATCAAATTAGTGTAATAGGGTTGATTTCTAGGGTATTGGGTTGTATTTGAGCCCAATTAGATACTCGAGAAATCTCTAAAATTTTTTGAAATTTTCATAAAATTTTGTCTCTGTGAACAGTGTCACGCCGCCACAGGCGCCGTGACAATTTGCTTGGACGGCGTCTCCACGGTGTGGAGAAAAAAAACCCGTTTGTCCAACTCGTATGTGGGTCGTGGGAGATCCTTTTCACGGCGTCCCTCGCTGCGTCTTTCCTGGTTTTCATTGTTTTCACTCTGCCCAACTCGTCCGTGAGTGACGTCGTAGGAGACCTTTCTCACGGCGTGTCCAGCAGAACACTCATTCTGGGGTTTCTCGAAACCCCGCCTCGCGTCGTCGTGTTCCGAGTCTATACCAACCCCGACAAAACTCCCCTAGTAAAAAATAACTCAAAATTCTTCAAAAATTTATAAAAATTTCAATTCATTTCAAATCCACAAACCAACCACCAATTCCTCAATAAAACCATCAATTGACACCAAATTCATCAATCAAAGTCATTTCCCAACACTTTCCCAAAATTTCTTCCAAAATCGTCGCGACGAAAACCTCAAAAATTAACGCCAAAACATTGATAAACACGCAAGGATTGAAGATCCTGCTTTTTTACACGTATTCGGTCGCTCCACGACGTCGCAACGTGTCCGTAAAGCTCCGAAACCTAGTATCCTTCTCGTTTCGTTCTCTCCTCTCACGTTCAAAACAACAAAAAATGAAATTGAGGAAAGATAAAGTGTGATATATATATATATATATATACAACCTTTGTCATCTCATCATACGCACGGATCTCGGGGCAAATCTTGTGGCTCCTCATTCATCCAGCCAACCACTCTAACACAATAGAGTGACTCCAATAGGTGACTTCAACTTCAAAACTGCTCAATTTCTCGCTCAAAACATGTGTTCCCGGACCCGTTTCAACTCTTAACTCGTACCACGTACGTTCCCAGACATAACCTAGCTCCCACATTTTATTTAATTATTTATTATTTCCAATAATTCACTAATTATCATTTTTCGGTGTTTTAATTATCTGTTTTATACCCTAAATTTCTGTTTTTTCCTAGCCAAATCTCATACAGAAATTCATGGTGATTTATAAATAAAAACCACACGCTACGACATACAGAGTTCTCATTTGGGTATAGATAATAATACAAACATCATAGAAAAAGAAAATATATCTCAGTGTCGACTTTTGAAGCTAAAGTAATATGACAGATTACGATAGTAAGTCACGGTCCTGTAAACATACGACATGTGTCACCAATAAATTTGAGGGTCATTACAGTAAGGAGGTATAGGGCGATTACCTTTGAATTCGTTGTCGCTACAGCTCGTGTTTTACCTACAGTATGTATTTACTTTTGTCGCCTTATATACAGTGTACATTATGTCGAGTTTTCCACATTAGGATGATGCTCTAAGTGACATAAATTTTATATTTATTTCATGCTATTCTGGTTTATTTAGTGTTTCGTTGTATTGTTGAATATGAATGATAAAACTCTGATAAATGATGAACAGTTAAATAATTGAATAACTTTATACAAGATATGAACACTTAGTATGAGATTCATGGTATGTGACGTGTGGGACCCAATAGGGCGATGACATGGAAGGGTTGTGGGGCCCATGACTCATGACAGGGCGGGCCTCGGGATTTAGGGGTGCACTCAAACTGGCACAAGCCTTGATCCTTTCGATGGCCGACCTAGTGCCTCGACGCACCGATACGTATACGACCAAAGTAAACTCGGGTCGACTATCCACCAAGGACTCCAAGTACACATGCTATGGTCTAGCGTACCAAAAACACAACGAAAATTACCCAGCTGGAGCACACTCAATCGATAGTCCAAATAGTAACAACGAATATGATTAATTGAATAAAAGGAAGTGAAAAGAATAAATGAAGCAAGTAAATACTCATGTGAATTTCAATTAGGTTTACACCACCTCAAATAGCTCTCTGAAACTTGTAAAATACCCCCGATTTGACCTCGCTTGGCTCCCAGTTATCGTACTATTACCCTGAGTCCCCTAAAGTCATTTACCATGGTATTAGAGTGTATTCATGTTAATTATAGAGGTTTTAAATTCATTTTCCAAAAAAACGACCACTTAATTTCGACTCTGCCTTTCACTTAGCGCGTTAGGTGTCTGGCCTAGCTTACTGGGTGTTCATCTAGAACCTTTATCCTGCCTAGAACAGGTAGCACGCTGGGCCCCTTGGCTAGCGCGCTGTCTGAGTTGAACCCAAAAATTTCAGACATGGGAATTTTTGGGTTTTCTACACCTGTGGCCTCCCCCAATCCCCGTCGACCACATCTTCGACTTGTGGGGGACTCACAGCATCACAAAAACAACACACACACACACATACACACACACACACACACACACACACATATATATATATATATATATATCAAATTAAAGATCTATCAAACCACAACTTTGACAAACCAATTTTTGCCAACTTTGCTCAAAACTTTGAAATAACTAAAACCTATAGCCCAAAATCACTTCAAACCTCAAAAGTATACTAAAAATCAGTGAGCTCAACTCACAAACTTGAATTTACATTAAAACCCCAAAATTTAGTTCAATTTGTTAAGAATTAAAAGAGGAGGTTAGAACTTACCTTGATCTATTCCTCTAGCTCAAATCCGCTCCAATCACTAATAAAACTCACTCAAAACCCTCACAAAGTGCTCTCAATTTTTGGATTTTATAAAACAAGAGTGAGAAAAGTTGATATTTATATCCAAGAAGTCAATACTTATCACAAAAATCTAATCTTATTTGTTTCCTTATCATTAGGACATCTAATTGCCGTGATTTTGGCCATCCAAACTCACTTATTGACTCTAATATGTGACTCACTCTTTTGTTCTTATCCACAATTATTGGTTTTTCGGTGTTTCAGTTCCCCGACACCTCACCGTGACTCGCCCGTCACCTACTTTCTCGATAATTTTCGGTTAGGCTATGGTTTCATATTAATTATTTATCACATTAAATTAGTTTATTTTGCGTGAATCATTCTTCGACCTAGTGTACTCGTAATTCGCCTGCTTGGTACCCGTATCGACACGTTTTTGAAGGTAAATACCCGTCACACTATTTCGCTCGGTTTACAACAATATAAATACACACATGTGAAGTAAATTAACATAATTGAAAATTCGACATCGCAAATAGGCAAACATCACACAAAACTCACTATTTACCTAGTTAGGCGTGATCAAACCTAGCTGCGACATCCACGTCTGAAAAATAAATAATAATAATGACATAATTAAAATTGGGCCATTATAGTTGAGTTTATGTATATTACTAATATTTTTTAATTAAAATAATAGTTGATTTTTAGAAGGAAAATTATAGGTTTTATTAATTTATTACATATAAAGAGAGAGAGAGCAGTCGAGTAACTTGATTTAAGGGGATGGAGGGGGTACTTATAAAACATAGATAGATTAATATTAGTGTGGCCACATGGAGCTAACGTACAATAGCCACGTATGGCGTAAGATTCATCTAAGTGGGGGCCGCCTCCACAACACCACATAATTTTGAGTCGACCACGCAAACAATGAGATAAACTTTTAAAAAAATCTATACTATTTTTTTTTGAAGAGAAATTGAAATTTCATTAATTATTTATAGCTCAATACATGACTAGACATAAAATCAAGTACATTGATTTGCTAATCCTATTTGTGTAAACAAATTGACATTAATTTGGTTTTTTTTTTTTGAATTGAAATAGTTTGACAATCAGGGACTGCTCTTAAAATGTTAAAACTCATGAGAATACACAAAAGTACTAGATCCACAACACGAATAACAAAACTTCCCAATAAGGAAAAGAAAACCTAAAACTTCTCAACAAGGAGAAGACAAATCAAAGACTTCCAACTAGGGAAGAAAAAAAATCTATACTATCACTACATTAGCAAATTTCGGAGTCTATCTTAGGGTGGGCTTGGGGCGATTGCCCACCCCACCCACTATCAGAATTGAGCCTGGACACAAGGTCCATGTCTTGGGTGGTAGTGTATTTTCATAATGAAAATAAAAAAAAGCCCTGAGGAACTACAACTTTGACTTGGTGGATTAGTTTTTTTCTTCTTTTTGGGATTAAGTTAGATTTTTTCTTTTCCTTTTGGTTTTTTTTACAGGAACACACAATTTACAGGCTTGACTTACGATAATCTCCTAAACGAGTCATGAAGGGTTTAACGGACATACCTTGTCTACACATTGGATCAAGAACGGGGTCAGAGGGATCAAAAACTGCTAATTCGTACAGCGCCATTAAACCCGCCCATTCCTCAAAAAGTAGTCACACAAACTTCATGGCCGCTATCTATCCTTTGCATGCTTATCTATGCATGAATTATCTGTCAAAATAAAATATGCATCTTAGTTTCATTTTTTAGTGGCAATTTATTTTTGAATTATGAATTAATTATAAATCCTTTAAAGAATAGTTTTTTTAACAAAAAAACTTTAAAGAATAATTTGTTTACCAACCACAACAATTTAACATCATTTGTTTTTGTTTTTGTCTTTTTTGTTTTTAAAAAACATTGTTAAAACTATTTTTTTATTTAGTTGCATCAAATTTGTAATTGAGTCGAAGATTTAAAAAAGTTCTGCTATAATGTCTTAATTTGGTGTCTCGACAAAGACATGCACGTGTTAATTTTTATTGTTTTTTCACATCGTCATGCTGCATGCGATATGCGTGCAACAATAAATGTTAACATGTTCGTGTTTGTGTCGTGGTACCAAAACATTTTCCATTTTAAAGTTTTCGATATTTTTTTTTAATTCAAAACTTAAGTATATATTTTTTTTGAGAAAAGAATGCAAGTATTTTAACTCAACACGTTAGATTATCAACTTTTCAACAGCTCTTATCTCATAGTTCCGTTCCTAACCCTGCTTCAAGATATTTCCCTGAATAATAATTGGGCGTTCAACGAAATCCAAACAAAGTTAGATGGGACCGCCGTTTTTCCACTTTGAGGCAGATTCGACGTCCACGTGTCAGCCTCCTACTGCTCAACAGACGCAAGGGCATTCTCGTCCACTCATACAAAAATCCCAGTGACTACCTTCCACCTCACAAACCACCGCCACCACCACCACCACCACTACTGCGCGCGGAGGCTCTCCTCTCCAGTCCATGGCCGGCGCCACCGCCACCTTCTCTCCGCCGAGGCCCGGCGCGGCGGCGCACCTCAGCCGAAGCGGCGGAGCTTCCTTCGCCGTCAAAGTCTCCACCAAGAGCGCCGCCTTCGCCGACCGCTCCCCCGCCGAGGGTCCGTCGTGCATCTTCGTCGGACCGATCGAGTCCGCCAGCAAAGAAACCCTAGAAGCGCTTTATCGCCAAGTGAGTGAGTGATTGGTATGAATTAGGGTTTCAATCCAATCGAGTTTTGAAAGTTAGGGTTTTTTTGATGTCCAATTCGGTGTTGATTTGATAGGCTCGAGATGCATATTACAGCGGCAATCCTTTGATTTTGGATGACATGTTTGATAGGGTAGAGGTAATGCCGTTTCTGATTTGTGCTGATTTTGTGTCCAAGATGTGATCTTTGATGTTGTTTTGATATGTTATGTTGATGGTAATGGTGATGGTGATGCAGCTGAAGCTTAGATGGTACGGTTCGAAATCGGTTGTCAAGTATCCGCGGTGTAGTCTGAGGCGGCATTCGACGTATGCCGATGCTGAGGTAATTCTCTTTTGCATTATGGATTTCATGGATTGATTAGAAAGGTTTTATAGGATTTGGAAAGCATGCCATCAATTGTATTGCACTAAATCGAGCGTAATGGAAGAGTTTGATCTATGTAGCTGACCCCAACTTATTTGGGATTGAAGTTTTGTTGTTGTTGTTGATTATGGATTTTGTGGATTGGCGATGCTCACAGTGATGAAAAAGTATGTCTTTGGATTAATTTGAATAAGTTAAAAACTTCTTAAGTCATTGTGATGGAGTTTTGAAAGTGAGATAATTTGAGTTTGTTTTTCATATGAGAATTTCATTGGATGTGATTTTCTGAGTTCTATTGCATTTTTGAATTACACATTTGAGATCCCTGTAATGGCGGGCAGTTGATACCTGGTTTATAGTTAATGCTCATCTTGAAACTTAAAAACATTTTGGATGTAGGGCAGGAAGATCCTTCCCAGGTGTTTGCATTGGCAAGTGTATGGATTTTAATATTGACGATTGGCAGTTTGGCATTTCTAGTGCCTGTCATTTACACTGCTGATCTGGCTTATCAAGATGCACTTGACATGAGAACCCCTTCAATTGTCACAGCATCCGGATTGCATTTTCTTGCAACGTTAAATGGCATTCTCTTCATGGTGTTTGGATCTGTGATTGGCTATCCCATCACTTCAGCTTCTGGTATGATTATCTTTCGAAGTTTTCTTTGCTTGTTGTTTAGTCTTGCAGTTACAAATTCATGAAATAAGTCTTAACTTGAGCAGCTCTTCTCACATTTGTATATGATTAGGCAAGTTATGGTTCTTGTCTTAGAATTAGAAATCGGAGTAATATTCAGTTCTTGTCTCGTGTTATGGCTGGCTTTTCGTTGTGGTGGTTTGCTAATTGCTATCTTTATGATTTTATTTTCATAAACACTTGTTATATTTATAAAAGCTCTGTTTCTATCTAAACCTGAAAAAACCCACACATTTATGTGTGATAATAAAATGTGAAATGTAGTCTAGCTATGTGAATTTTAACATTCAGAAAAATCAAAAGGAACAAAATAAAGTGGAAGTGATCCAAGCAGAAATATACAGTAGAAATTTTTTTGCGGTTGACAAAGTGAATCCCCGTTCTTGAAATATGTTATTGTAATTGTCCGTGATACATGCCATCTCTTTGTATTGCTAACTCTACCATTATGGATGAAGTTGGAGCACTTCAACGGTTGTGGAGAAATGATTTGGTGGCTCTGAAGGGAGCATGCCCAAATTGTGGGGAGGAGGTATGCATGGAAAACCGGCTTTCATTAGTTACTGTAGGCCTCTAATTTTATCTTCTAGTGGTTTTTAACCCATTTATTCATTACATGGTTTCTACTTTGCATTGCTTGTAGGTCTTTGCTTTTCTCGGCGCAGATCAATCCAACCAAACTCCCCATAGAACTGACTGTCATGTATGTGAAAGTGCGCTGGAATTCCGCCCCAAGGTTGAGGTACTGATATATTACTCATCTTTTCATATTTGGATACTTGGGATTGTTGTTCGCCTTGATGGTAAATTTATTGGATATTTGCGGACCTTATCAGTGAGGGACTGCGGGACTCTATATATGCTTCAAAACTTTCACTCTAAAAGGAACCACTTTTTTCAGGGGTTTAAGATTTATCATGATAAGAAAATATTTTGGTTTGGTTAAAATATTACCCTTTCGTCTAATTGAGATACAAGTGAAACCTAGATACGGTACAAAGTGCATTGATGAAAATATACCGTTCCTATTGTTTGGAGATAGTATATATTTTAAAAGTTTCTAGTTGACTTTACCTAGTACATCTCCAGTAGTTAAATGTCCACTTAGTTATACTCAATATGTCTATGAAAATCCTATTCTTTGTCGGATCCTTATGTCATTGATGGCCAGTCCTTTCTGATTTTTTTTTTTAATATTATTCACAAATTAGAAAAGTGATATTGAAGTTGAATTTCGGGATAACTTAGAACGGAAGGAGATAATATAACACAAAGGAGGATGAAACTACCAAATTAGGCGAACGCTTGCCTATGCTACAGTTTCTGAAGGCACAAGTCCCATTTCCTCTCCTTTCGAACTCAATAACTTTATGATAGAACTAGAAGTTAGAATGCATTTTGGATTTTCAATTTCATGTGAGATTTGGGATGCAGAATTTTGATTTCAGTTAGTAGAAGATTACTAGTGATACGAAACCTCGGTTGAATTGCTCACATGTGCATTTGATTATCTCGCAGCAATCCATCTCTGGACTCAGTAAAAGATGGGTATATGGTCGCATCTACCTGCTTCGACAGAAGAGATCTAAATACAAAAGATAGACTTGGAAGGATGAAGCCTCCATGCCCAGGTTTGACGGGAAGCAATTTCCTCATTTTTCTCAAGATACAAATAACTCTTAAACTTTTGGAAAGAAAGATAACTCTTTAAAACAATTGTAAACCGTAATTTGTCCAAACTCTTCACTTGCCCGGCAAGATGCTTCTTGCTGCTACCATTATTTTCTTAGATCTTTAGCAGATTGTAGATATTTGGTTGTTGTAGTTGTTTCTTTTTTATTTTTTATTTTTATTTTTTTAAATTTAATATAACAGACCTTGAAGTATCTATAAGATTGGAAATTCCAGTATTTTCTGGTCTTCTTTTTTTGTTTCTCTCATGGTTAATATAGTCTACAGATATGAAACTGTGCATGCCAATGTAACTTCATTAGGTGATCAGCTATTGGTTTTATGGTGAAAATAACCTTTAGATCAAAATGTTTAGAGGAGGGAAAATTGTACTGTTGCTCAATATTCTCATTTAACATGGTGTTTCAAAGAGGACACATATCTTCGTGGTCATCTAATAAAGGATCTCAGTTCCTGCATTCCAAGTATGAGTAAATTAAGCTGGGAGACAACACCTCTGCATGTCATCGAGAATTCCATTCCATTTGCATGCCATCGGTGCCATTGAATCAAGGAAGCAGAAGAGTTTGGCTCAAACTATCAAAAACCATTACCATCATTTGGGACTGAGAGTCTGAGAGTTCCAAATGTAGGGGTTTCTTGGATAGATGGCAAGAGAGAGGCACTGTAGCTTTGGGGGCTGATTTGTCCTTCAATCGTCTGCAGGGACTTTTTAAGTACTTCTCAAAGTGTTGTGTTGGGAGAGACAAGAATGGCGATGGGATTGATGGAAGGAATCGCAAGAGCTATGAGGAGGAAGAGAACCTCTTCTCTCAACATGCTATCTTCCAAGAGAGCTCCTAGTGATTACTACAAGGGCAAAAACTGCAAACCCACTGGTTTCCACACTCGCAAAGGTATTGCAATGATTCATTTGCTGAATAAATAATGTGAAGAACAAGCTTTGTTTTGGTGTTAACAAAGCTAATCAATTTTTAACTGTTGGAGAGTTGGTTACTTTGATTTAGCCTAGCAAACCACATGTTTGGTGAATGCCATAATCTAAAGAACATTTCTTTTTAGAATTCTCTCTAGTCCATTGAAGGGACTCGTTTCATTATCATTGCATTCAACAATGTTGTAACTGATGTTGGTATGCTAAAATTAACATGTTTTTTCTATCTGAGATTTGGTTAGTTTGTGTTTTATTTGAGCATTTATATAGGTGGTTCCTGGTGCAATTGAGTATATACGTGATGCATTTGTTGTAATAAGTTAATTGCTTCTTGCAGGTGGGTCTGCAGGATGAAAAATTACCAAACTATGTTGTTCCTAATTTGACTGACTTCAAGGTACACTCTCTCTTGTGAAAAACCCTTTATATGTATTTTCTTGGAGATATGAGCTTTTTTTTTCTTTTCATATCGCGATTAGTTTATCAGAACGACGAGTAAACATTGCGGTTTTCATGGTCTAGAAAACCAAAGGGCATTGAGTGATTAACCCCGTCTTCTGTGGGCAAATTTTCGAACTTTCTTAATTTTAGATATTCTACCTATTGTGTTTGTTACCTGATTAGTTTAGAATGCAGTGCCTAATGCAGATTGATTCTTGTTTAGCAAGCTTAAGGTTTCAGATTAATGAAACAAATACTCTAATGCTGCTGCTCGTGTAAGACCAATAAATGGACAAGCCAATAATTAAGCAGTCTTGCTGCGTAGGAAAGATCCGGGGAACACAGAAAAACAAAAACAATAAGAAAGAAAAAGAAAAGGATAGGGTTAGAATTATAACTTATAAGCAACACGAATTAGTATTTCTTTTGTTCTTATGAAAATTAGTGCACTTGTTCCAGATAGTGGACCATTACTAATTTGTAATTGACTTTGTACTTATTTCAGATCTTGATGTAAAGACCATTTGCCATAAGGATGTTTACATGGGATGAAAAAATTACTTCAAAGAGATAACTTTTGATAAGGCATGAGTTAAACAAGCAATTGACCCAATTAAAAATTTTCAGATTTTTAGAGAGGCCATGCCTAGGTGATTTTGTTGCAAATGGATCTGATGATACCTTGCAATTGTCAGTGGTGCTGTTTCCTCTTTCTTTTGTGTTAATTGGATGCGCAAACAACAGATTCTTGAAACACAAATGTGATTCTTGAACTGCAGATTCAACACTGATAATGTTGATTTGTCTTAGAAGATATGCAATGTGCCTCATTCAATTTCAATATTTAGGAAATTTCACATTGCTATTCTGCAAAGTCTGTCGGACCCCAACTACTTTGGGTCTGAGGCTTTGCTGTTGATGTAACTCCACCTAGGTAGAACATCTTGTAGTGGAAAATGACCAAGGGTGTGCTTCACATTGCCGCTTGGGTGTGAAGAAAAAAGGACTTAATACTGTAGAGTCGATGGTTTGCTATCTTCAGCCTTGAGGTTCTGTAATTGAATATTACTTCTTTGGGCAGTTTTTCATTTCTTTTTAGTGAATGCCTTTATCCCATGTGTATGCCCTGATTGATGCTCTCTTTTTTCTTATCTGCAGCTGAAGCCATACATGTCACAGTGCGCAAGTGAAGTGAAAACTGGAGAGGCAACAGATGCAGCTAAATGAGAAAGGTGAATGCTGGATACTGGTTTAATCAGGTTCTGTTAATCTGGTACCTGTTGGTACCAGTTGATGTTAGTCGTGACATCTTCATGCACTCTCTTTAGAGTATTTATTATTATTGTTAGGGTATCTGAGGCAAGGCCTCGACTAATCCTGGACTTGAGGAATGTAGTACCACAAGCTTCAATCTAGTTTGTGCGTCTTCGCCTTTTCTTTCTTTTCAGTTCTTATTTCTGCACAATCTAGTTGGAGTCTGGACAGTTTCAAGCACTTTGAATCTCGAATAGTGTAAAGGAAGAACGTGCTGAAATTAAAATCATCACAATGCTTATTAATGAGTCAAGCCTACGACTCAATATCTTCTCTAGAAATTATGTTGTAAAGCTAAAGCAAGCTCGTGTCTCGGCTTGATTGCCTATAGCTCGTATTCTTAATATTTTATTGATCGAATTTCAGTCTGCTGGCACATTTGCAGGGGTACAATTAGCACGGCAAATGCCCTTTTTATGGTCATAGGTCCTTGTCACCTCTTTTAAGTGTTAACACTGCACCAACATAAATATGAGCACTTGACAAAAAAAAAAAAAAAAAAAAAAAAAAAAAAAAAAGGGCAATACATGCATCATTTCACAAATAATTTCTGGGCTTCAAAGAGCTTCAAAGAAAAAGAGCTATTAATTTTACATTATCAAATGAAAGTAGGATTGTTAGTGGGGTGGGGTGGGAAATCTCTGTCACCCGTGGGGCCCGACATTGGCAGGGCGGGGATTCCTTGCATTTTTGTCCCCCGTCGGGTCGGTGGCGCGAGGCAAAAGTTTGTCTCGCATAATGGGGCGGGACGGGGTGGGGTCGGGGCGAGGTCGGGGATTACCTTTGCCCTGCGGGTTTTACATGTACCCCGCCTCACGAGGAATCCTTGCCCCGCCCCATACCCTGCCCCGTGCACCACCTAAAGGAGAATCCTCGTCGCCTGCCTTGTACCTCGCCCTACAGGGATTCTCTGTCTTCCCAACCCGTACCACGAGGAATTCATTTTAAAAAATTAGTCGAAATCTTGCGCTTCGAACACGGGTAAGATTAAGTGTCAATATATTTGTTAAAAAATAATTAACTTAATGAGAAAAAAATTGAAAAAAGAACTAAAAAAAATCTTACTACATAATCTCGAATAAGTGAAATTATGGAACATGTGCCTTGAAAGTTTAAAAACTTTTTGCATATGCTTATACAAAAATATAATCCTAATAAAATTAATTTGATGAGAAAAAGCAAGTGATAAAAACAGAAAAAAAAAACTTATGTAAATATTGATGAAATCCCAATTTAATACTTTATGAATAGAAGCTATATTTTAAAAAAAGGATTAATTAAAATTTTGTTGCCACAATAAGGATATATAGCAAATTGACATCTTGTAGAATAAACTAAAAAAGGTAGGTCGTTGATTTAAACAATGCATACAAAGATTGTCGATAAGTATATGCCATTTCTAAATATTTTTGTTTGCTCTTGAAAAATAAAATAAAAAAGGGATCGAAATAAAAACTCAAACGTAAAAATCTGAATATAAAAAACACCGAAAACTAAATAGCTATCAAAAAGTCGAAAAGAGCAAAAAAAAAAGTTGATTGATAAGTGTTCATTTAGACATGATTTTGTAACGACTTAAATTATAATTGCCATTATTTATGACATCATTGCAGACGTGGATGCCAGCGGGGACGTTCATGGGTTCCACAGCAATGCCGGAGTACGTCCGGATTAGGTATACAGTCTGTTTTGTATGCTTTTTATTGTGTAATTGCGATGTATATGATCAATTTAGTTAAATTTCATCACAATATGTGTGTTTACATTGCTCATTAATGAATGAGATGGTGTGACACGTTTCGGCGCAAATGGCGCATAGGTGAGTGTACCGGGTGACCAATAAATAGTACACTAGGACGGGGGACTAGGTACACACAATAAATGATAAAATCCATTAAATAATTAATATAAAATGATGTTGAGGCAGTTGGTACCGTCGTTGTGCGCGAACGACACGGCTCGAGGTTCGGAGTCGGGTATTGGAACACCCGGAATGCACATAATTGGTGCCATATGGATAGGGTCAAAGAGAACCATATGGGTCAATTTTGTCACATTAGAGATACTCTTTGACGTCACATCCACCATCAAATGAAGGCTTAGAGATGGGTGGGTGAGTTTGGATGAAAATCTTCTATAAAACACGCATTTCTCATAATTTTTACCAACTTTTCTCTCTCCTCCCTATGAAATCCAAAAATTGTGAGAAAGAAGTTAGGGTTTGGAGCATCTTGTGTGATCATTTGAAGTGCTTTTGAGAGCAGAATAAAAAAAACAAGGTGAGATCTATGATCCCCTCTACTTGGTCTTCAATTTGAATGTGGTTTT
Source organism: Stephania japonica (assembly GCA_039657345.1). Classification (NCBI taxonomy): domain Eukaryota; kingdom Viridiplantae; phylum Streptophyta; class Magnoliopsida; order Ranunculales; family Menispermaceae; genus Stephania; species Stephania japonica. The sequence continues at coordinate 40,261,666 of CM077560.1, read as the reverse complement.
GGGGGTGTTGATGACGAATCCGTGATTTGAGTGTGTGCCATTGTTTTTATTCAGTTTTTGGTGTGTATGGAGTGCTATAGAAGTAGATAATGGGTTTTGGTTGTTGATTTTCAAGTTTAGTTGGTTTTCATGAAAATGAGTTTTTTTTTAAGTTTGATGTTTGATCTGAGAATTTGATGCATATTTGATGAATTTGATTGTGCCTCTGACTTTTGGAAGTGTTGTTTATTACCCCACGAGGTGAGGATGGGGTTGACAGCTTTGGTGGAGGCTTGGGATCGAATTCAGCAGTTCAACAGGGTGCTGAACTGCTTGAATTCGATTACCCAGCGCGTTGGGTAATCTAGGCAGTTGGTGTTGATAACGATGAATACCAGCGCTGGGTATTCATTAGATAGCCATTTTTGGCTGTTTTGTGTATTGTGGATATAATACGTATACTAATTGACATATTATGCAAACAATTGACCATAAATCAATGATAAATAGTAATATGTCACTTTGGGTGGTAAATTGTTGGATATCGAAGATTCGACAGTATTAGACCAGGGTTTACTTTACAGGATGAGGAGTGCGGTTTGAGGTGTGTAGTATCTCAACTGAAATTTACTCTAGTACTTACTGTTTGATTTATTTAAATATTGTCCTGTTTATTCAATAATCTTTACTTCCTATTACTTTACGGTTGGTTGAGTTTACTCTCACCTAGTGTTTATTCATTGCGGGAGCATAGGTCCATTAGGCCATAACATGTGTTCTAGTCATGCGCCGGTGAATATACTACCCGAGTGTGCTAGACATGTGTGGGTGCACCGTGGTCGACGTCGGTCACCTAGTGGGTCCAAGGTCACCCATTCGAGGTATCCTCATGGGCCGTACCTGGCGGATAGCCCGAAGTATGACTCTAGTCTGACTTTGATTGTGCACGCACTTTGTTTTCATGCTATTTATATTCATACGATGATATTCCACAGTTGCATGTATTCTTTTCTTCCACATGGTTATTTATAGCATTTTGATATTTTGATTCAAGCAGTTTATTTATGTATTTACTTGGTGAATTTCTTTGGAATTACTCACTCTGGACTCGTCATATGCCTTTTTGTGATGGCTTGAGTGTAGATCCTTGTACGAGCAGAATGAAGGGCAAACTTGAGGACTACCTGTGATTGACTACATTTGCCCTACTCGTACGTTTGTTTATATTTTTTTGTTTTATGCTGGGTTTTGTGGATGTGAGAGACATACTTGACTTGTATATGACTTGGAGGTTATATTTTGATATTTTGAGGATCACACTTGATATGTATATGTTGTACATTTTAGTATGGTTTCCACATCAGGTAAAATACACTTAAAACTTGCTTTAAATATTTAATTTGATGATTTAAGTCTTTCGCTGAATATATTTTAATAACTTACACTATAATAAGTCCATAAACTAACTTGAACAAATTATAAATGAAAATGATATAAAGTCAGCAACATTTTGATTGGTATTAAGGTTTGAGTGCTCGTGAGACACAACTGGGAGGTGAGTTGGCTAGGTTGTGGGTCCGCGATGTATACCATAGCGACTGATAGATTTGGGGCCGTTACAATTTAGTATAGGTTATAATGAGTTAATAGACTATATTTATCTTGTTTTGAAGTGATAAATGCCTGTTTTGTGTATTTCAGGGATTTTACATGAGTCGGGTGTTTTTGGACCAAAAGTGTGTTCGGGGCCTATTCGAGTGTTGTTCAGTTCGTAAGCCATAACTTTCACATCACAAGTCCGAACGACTCGCTGTTGGTCTTGTTTGAAAGAAGACTTCGAGACGAACATTTTTGTCTATTATGAGCATCATAAGATTCGAATTTGAAGTGGCTCAAAATCGTAGGACAAGGCAGCCCAGAAATTCAGTTCACAAATCACGCCTTGCACACGCCATACACCATCTTCTCCACGGCGTCACCTGCATATGAGTGGACTAGATAGCTCCAGAAACACGCCGCTGAGAAGCTTCCACCAATTTCCTTCACGGTGTCACTCGCGTTCGTGTGAACCAGGGAGCTTCAACATTCGCGTCGTGTCCACGCCACCGAGATGCCGTGAATCCGTCATCCAGACTTCGCCACCGATATCACTCACGGCGTCCCTGCGACGCCGCGACTTGAAGAACAAAAAACTCAGTATTTCACATATTATTCAGGATTTTTAGGTTTTGAACCCACTTTGGGGTCTTCCTATAAATACCAATAAACTCCAGTTTGAAATCCTCTTGTTTTTACTTCCGTTTTGCATTAGAAACTAGAGTTTTGGCTTGATTATGTTAAGCTAATTTCCTCCTTCTAGGTTGAAGGTAGATCGGTCAAGCTTGCAACTTGGAATTCCATTATGAGGTTTATCTATACTTATTGTTTATGATTCTTTTTTATGATTTATTGTCTTTGGTACTGTTTTTCATCATAGGGTTAGATTTAATTGTGTGTAAAGACCTGTGCATGAATATTAGGTTGATTACCCTTAGTCATTGAAGTTGAAATGTCCGTCCTCATGCAGTAAACTCATACTTGTGATAGTTGGCCATACTGATTGGTTAATCCCTTTCGGGACCGGTCAAGTACCTAAAGGATCTAGGCTAAATCGGGAGCACTAGCAATTCGGTTTTCTAGGTGTAGTGTCTTCACGAATTGAAGTAACGTGACTAACGCGTTAAATATGAAACACTAGAGATCAGGTTACGTGTTTGGTTAGAGAAGTAGTCAACAGTCGTACCTTAGCTACCGTGATTAGGAAGAGAGAGGAACCGAGTGTGTCATCGGGTTTATAGCTGCACTAGGTCATAGTTGAGTCTCATATTTTATATAAACTAAGGGTTAATGGAGTCAATCCTAAGTTGTATGGCGAAGACTGTAAAGCTGAATACCTAGATTCACTTTCATTGAATTTCTTTATTTTCAAAGTTTTTAAAGTTTTCAAAAGTTTTATTAAATCCCCTGTTTTCTCTTCCCCCTAGAAATTCTAAGTTGAGTTACCTAGTCCTTGAGGTTCGACCCCAAACTTACTACTACTGCAGTCTTTGTGGTGTCCGAGATAGAAAGTGGGTAATTTACTTTGACGCGTTTGGCGCCAGTCATTGATAAAGTAGCCAAGTGACAAGAAAAAGACTAAAGATAAGGATCAAAACATAAGGTGCACGAGCGAAATTACATAAGAAAACATATATATAATCGTAATCAATAAGCGAATTAAATCAATTAATCATCGGTACGTAGTTTTCAATAATGTTCTAGAACAAACGTTTATTAATTAAGTCTCCCCTTTAAAATATCATTAGCATATAATTGATTAAAAAAATTTGTTTGACAGATATTCAATTGTTAATTAGTATGATTGATTTATTCTAACTATTTATATAAAATTTGGATTTAGCAGTACTTAGGTAGAGACGCATTGTATATGCATCAAGTAAAGACATAAAAAAGACCAAAGATTGCGGATCAAAACATAGACTTATATAAAGTCTCCGCCCCGCGGGGAATTTGACAAGGCAGAGCGTGGGGCGGCAAAGTTTGCCCCGTGGAGAATTTTGAGGATAAATCCCCGCCCCACACCCCTACTAAATGCGGGGACGATATCTTCATTCTCCTGCCCACCCTACCCTACTTGCAACCCTAAATGAAACCCTTAAAGAAGAGGCCCTAAATAAGATTATTGTATGTTGATGATGCTTTACGCTTTTGAGACCCTTAAATATGAGATGCACGATATACGTATCATCAACAGGCAATAATCTTTTTCTCAGAAAAAAGGCTAATCTTAATTTGATGCATGTGCCTATTTCTATTTCTTTTTTTTTAGAGCGGTAATGTGCGGCACAGTTTTGTAAGGGCAAGCCACATTTTTTGGCACTCCAATTCCACTTATGACATCAATTAAAATGACTTAGTTACACCTTAAAACCCCCACAATCACTTGCATGCATCTCTCTCTCTCCCTCTCTCTCTCTCTCTCTCTCTCTCTCTCTCTCTCTCTCTCTCTCTCTCTTTCTCTCTCTCGTTGTGCACCCCAAACAAACTGCGACTTCGACGAACCCCTTCGATCTCTGTCGACGTAAACTTACATTTTTGGTGCCCACTCCTATCGTAAGTGTCGATTCCTTCATGTTTTATGTAGGAAAATGGTTTATTTGTATTGTTGATGTGTGAATTTATAGGATTTGAACAAATTTTTTTGTTTGCTAGGACTGTCACGAACCAATTTTGTTAATCTTGATTAATTGCTTAATTAGGATCACCAACCCGTGACATGGGGCCCGCATGAGATACGCACACAGACCGAGGCATGTGGCCAAGATAAGTTTCATATTTGTATTGATTTAGTCCTAGTGTTTTGTATGTGTGTAGACTGACTAAGTCAGTAGTTGCATTTATTGACGCCGAGATGCGGTCGGTGACATGCCTCAAGTTGCGTGCAAGCCAGGGTACCGAGTAGCGAGACTTGTTGTAAGTCTAAATTAAGTTAAATGCAATATAATTAAATTAATGCATATTAGATTATAGCCTATGGTCATAAATAAATAAAATTGAATTGGACAAATATATATATATAAATATATATTAAAAAAATATCAGAAAAATTATGAAATGACCAAGAAGGGCTTGGGCTTATTAAGAAAGGGGATAAGATTGATGGGCATTTTGGTAATTTGGCTACCCTTTTTATCGAACACCAAAACCACCACTACTACATAATCGATTCAAAAAAAAAAAGAGAAAAAGAGAGTTTGGGTGAGAGAGGAGTGAGAGGAGAAAGAAGAGAAATCGAGAGAAGAGATTAAGTTCCTGACGTCAAGGCGGAGGTGAGTTATTGTTCTTGTCGTTGTTGTGTTATTGGTGTTGTGGTATGTTGTTATTGTTGTCGTTGGGTTGTGTAATGGAGGTGGGGGTGGCTCGGATAAACTTCCATAGTAGTTTGTCAGAGGAATGAGATGGCAGGGGAGTCTTCTCCCCTGCCCAAATCGAAGTTGGGGTTGGGAAATCCCAACTCCAACTCAAAAAAAAAAGTTGCAGCGTCTCTGCGAGCTTAGGGAAGGGGATGGGCCGGTCTGACCGGCCCGATATGGGACCGGTTGGACCGAACCGGGTCAGACCCGGTTCAAGGGCCCAAACCACCTAAAATAATAAAATAAAAAATAAAAAATAAATTATATATATGTATATATACATACGTAATATATATAACAAAATACTAATTAATAAATAAATAAAAAATGATATAAAGTGACCTTTCAGGGATCTAGGGGTGTTTCGGGAGTTCGGGAACGTTAGTCGGAGTGTCGCGAGGCCAAATAGCCAGAGCTATCCTGTGACTTGTAAGTGAAACTGTGAGAACTCTCTACTTTATTTCATTCATGTTATTTCTCTTTTCAGTCAATTTGATGACTCGCTGTTAGTAATCTACCATCATGTTTTCCTTGCTCTGGTCAAATTGAATGTTGAAATAACATGATGCCTTGTGATAGTTTCATTGACTCATTTTCCTGATATGCCATGTTTTGTTATGGACTATGTTATAATTGATGTTAGAAATGCATGCTCTAGGGTTATCTGTGGTAATTGAATTTGTATTCCATTTCCTTTGGGGCTTTGTAGTCTAACTTATTGTTGATATCATAGAACCTTAGAAATGGAAAATCCTTGAAATGAAAGTTGGAGATTATCTAGTGTCCATTGCACGAGAGATGGGTGGATTCACGGGGTCACTGGACCTCAGGGTTTTCGACACTCACCACTATTACTTGGGTGGCATCACGTAGATTGAACTACAGGGTTGTCGACAAGTTATATATATATACATATATACATATATATATATATATATATATATTCGTGTGGAGTGCGGCTTTGCCATTGATAAAGTAAGTTGAGAGTATCTTCATACGATAGTGGAAAAAGGCTGACTGATAGTTCTTACCGCCGACCGGACATAGATCATCTCGACTTAGCTTGTGTCAGTCAGTCTAATTTTGTTAACTGTGGTATTTACATGCATTACTTTCTTAGCACTTTTTTGGCTATATTATGCATTTAAATATCTGTCTTTACTTTAGAAATGTAGTATATAATTCCTCGGTTATCACTTAAATAGCACTATACTCACCGTCTAGTTTGTGACGGTGGGTGTAGGTTCGTCGAGCAGCACTAGACCGGGCGAGGAGAAGATCGACGACTACCTCTGAGCTCGTAACGCGTAGCTGTCGTAAATGTAGGTCATATTTTTGTATTATGTTTATATAGGTCTTTTGCTTGGGTTGTACATTGGGATGGAAGTTAGGTTACCCAACTTTTGACTTTCGCTTTGTCTATATGTTTGCCGTTTATTGCATATTTATATTGTGATCGTTATTTCCTGGTTTCCACATTTAGGATTTATATATAATGTTTCCACTAATATGTTAAAGACTTCCGCTAATTTGATATTTCTTATAAAATGATAAATAGTAGTGATGGAAATTACTTATTCTTGAACTCGATATAGGTAGTACAGGCTGACTAATACGTAATTAGGTCCGACGTGTTGTAATTAGGGCTTAATTACGGGATTAGGCCTGGCGGTGCCCTAGATTAAGATAAGGGTCGTCACAAGGACATCGTTAATTTGGGTTGTTCAATGGTTATTGACCTTGTAAAATGGAGGATGAATGTGTAGAGGATGCGGATGTACAAGATGGAGAGGTATTTCTAGAGTTTTCCATCGATTTGTTCCTTTTTTCATGTTCAAAGTATGGGTTCCGACTCTAGTTTGGCCATGCATGGTCGAACTACATGATAGTATGTCAGTTACTATAGACCAAACTATATAGGTCGGCCCTATATGACTGACCCAATACATGGGCATGGGAAACATTTGGGTTGGTCATATGAGTGTAACGGCCCAAATTTATTTAATCAGGATTAGTGTTAATCACGGAGATTAACGGGTTAACTTGGGCGTTACGTGGACAGCTGGGCGGACTTAGATATGAGTACCCAGGTTATATTGTGTTATTTGTGTATGTTGTATGTCTATTATTGTGAAGTGGGAATGAATTGTTATTTATATAAACATCATATGTGTAAACGTTGATATCAGGCAAGGTTACGAGTCAAGTATATGTCTCGAAATGCATGTCAGGTACGGGTACCAGGTGTCGGGTAGCCGGGGTACGGGGAATTGGCTGCCGGGTAGTTGGGAGTTAGTAGGACATAAATTAAATTAATTAAAAAGGTCTATATACTAACTATGAGTATTAATGTGACTAATGTATAGTTGATTTAAATTGATAAATATAAGTCCTATAGTTGAAGGAAAATAAAAAGAGCCATAAGATAAACATGAAGATGGGTGTGTGAGATCTCAAGATAAATGGTGTTATGAAGTTGTGTCAACAAGGCAGCTGGACTTAGTGAACAGAGACCCTTAGATCTTCCTCGAGATGTGTGCGTTGAAAGAGATGAGGCCAAGGGGTATATATGGCTGTTATGTTGAGAATTCATATATGCAAATCGATTATGTAGGAATGTAGGTAGTTTGGAGGATTGAGGGAGATCAAACACGAATTGAGGAGCTGGAATGAGGATCAAACTCAGGTAACTCCTTAGGGTTATGGATTTTCCATTAAAATAGCTTGAAGTTAGGTTTATTCCATTAAAATGAAAATTTTGGGTGGGGTTACAGTTTTGATCGAACTCTTTGTGAATTTGAGGTTTGGGTAATGCTAATTGAGGTTTAAATTGGTTGTAACGAGGTTTTACTGAAAATCTGGGTAGTTTGTGTAAGTTGAAAAAATCGGACATGCATGTTGATCCGAGAAATTATTGTTGTTTTTGTGGTTTTTGATGTTAAAATTGGTCTCTTTGAGGTGTTATTGGATCAATGATAGGGAGAAGAGGGAAGAAGAAGAAGAAGAAGAAGAAAAATATACAGAGACGGATTCGTCTCTGGTTTAAACCAGAGACGAATCTGTCTTTGGGAGGAGGATGATGCATGCGCGTGTGGCGCGAGTGCGTCCCCTGACCCGGGACGGACCAGCCCAGGCAGGTCCAACCGCTTGGACCAGTTCGGTCCAGGTGGGCCCCCCAATTTAAAAATAATTTTAAATTAAATAAAAATTAAATAATATATATTATTTTAGATATTATTTTCTGGAAAATAGGGAAAATAGTTGGAAAATATCAGAAAAAATTGAGAAAATTCTAGAAAAATATAAAAAACTTAGAAAAGGTAGAAAAGTGGTTTCAAAACTTTTCGAGTATTTTTGGAATCCCGATATAGTTCGGGAGAGGTACCACAACTCAAATTTGAAAATATGATATAATATCATAAAAATAGATAATGTGCTTTATTAATAATATAAAATACTATAAATGGACTTCAGGGATTGGTGAACCATAGTTCGGGCATCGGGGAGCTAGGCAGATCGAATTGGTAGGTCCTGAAGTCGGAGAGTGTATTTCAGGTGCGTACTTGAGAAAGTTATACTTTAAATTCATGGCGTGCATTTTATCGATTATTTTATCATATGCAGTGACTGCTGGTGGTCACGCATGGTTTTTCATCTTGGTTATGGCTACACACTTAAGCATAGACTAATTTGCGATGACGACCGTGTAGATGAGAGTAGAATGTATCTACAATTGTCTCGAGGGATTAAGGGTACTTTTAGAACTAAAAAGCTTGAAAATGAGTACGCCCGTTTACTGAGTTGAGGTGTAGTCATTGTAAGCCTGTTATTAAGCACTGGTTTGTGTTAAGAACTCTGTTTTGTTATCGTATGACCGATGGGTCATGGTTTTATCGTGATTAAATGAGTGATGATTTATTTACCTGTTGATTATACATTCGAGCCCATTTAGTTAATTATTTGTTAGATTTTGGATGTTTTACATTTCTAGTTGATGTGTGATTAATGTGATACTGTGATGGTTGTTTACTGCCAGCTATGGGGATATGATTCCTGTTATCAGGGTCATATTCACATGTCTCGCAGGTTATTGATGTTTTCATGATTATCATTTAGACTTCTCTTGGGAATTTACTCACTGGGCTCGTTGTTGTATGTGTTGGACAACTGAGCGCAGATCCTGGTACGAGCAAGAGCAAGGGAAAAGAGGTACTAGGCGACTATCTCTGAGGCCGTTGCTACTGACAACTCGTGTTTTGACTACCTAATAATGTATGTATATATTATTTTGCTGGGTTTTGAGAACTTCAGAACTTTATCACATGTATATAGATTACTGTTTACTTCGTCTCAGTTATATACATGGTGTTTATTTCCTGGTTTTCCACGACTTAGGTTTAATAAATTCTCATAATACGCATTAAAGGCTTCCGCTGTTATTATTATTAACTAACTTGCTAGATGTTTAGGAGAATTTAACAATTCAATATAGTAGGATTAGTTAAACCGAGCGTCACTTCACAGAGCTGCGGATGTGGCAGCAGTGATGACGTGTCTAGTGACGTGACAAGCGCTGCTGGGCTTGCGAGCGGAGGGCGTGGGTCACGGGATGATCCCGGGAGATTGGGGCCATCACACGAGGCCGATCGAAATCTATATGGTTCGGTCCTGTATGACCGAACCAAAACTCGAACAACCACCACCGCCTCTCTTACGTCTAAATCAAAGACCAATTTGACTCAAAGGGTCACCAACAACTAAGGGAAATGTGACGCGGAGATCAACCAAGGCCAATGGGTGAAAGGGTAGTTTAGGACTTTAAAGTTTACAATGTGGTGTCGTAATACATACTTAGTAGGGATGGGCAACGATTTTCGTAAAACCGTCCAAACCGCGTGGTCTGGTTTGGTTTTTTAAACTCACGGTTTGAGGGTGGTTTAGAAAACTTGAAAACCGCGATTACGTGGTTTGGTGGTGATTTTTTATTTCTAGAAAACCGCGATTCACCAAACCAAAAGGCAATTTAAGAATTCTTATAATTTTATACTCTCCATAACTCTAACCCTGTTATCCAAACGTAATTTATCAATTCATTCTACCTCCCTTGCCTTCTCTCTATGTTCCGCTCCTTCCTCGTCACTCAATCCTTGCATTTCATGAACTGACTTTGTATTTAATTGCTTTTTTAGTGGATGGTCATATGTTTCATTGTATTTTTTATGGATGAACATGTAAGAATTTTTTATGAATGTATGCCATTTTTTTTTGAAAATATATTATAAGAAAACCGCAAAATCAAACCGTGTAAACTGTGGTCAGTTTGGTTGCGATTTTAACGGTTCGCAGTTTGGTGATGGTTTATAAAATTGTCAAACCGCGAACCATCAATTTGGTGGTGGTTTGAGGGTTTTCACCACCAGACCGCGGTTTGCCCACCCCTAATACTTAGGATGCCTAAATTCAGTGTCTTTCCCTTACAAAATTGTGGGATGCACATATCCGCGCCCTTTTTTTCATTTTTTTTTCTTTTGAGGTCAAAAGAACTTTTTTTGAACAAAATTAGAAATTTCATTAATCATTAATGGCTCGATACTGGACTAGACCAGATGTAGAATAAGAAGGTGCATTGATTTGCTAATCCTATTTGTTCCAAGGAATTGCCATTAACTTGACTGTGAATGCGATTGTGAAATTGATACAGTTCGATAATCAAATACTGCTTTCTACAACATCTGAAATATATGACAATACACAAACACCACTAGAATCACATAACACATAACAAAACTTCCAAAAAGGAAGTAAAAACTTAGGACTTCCAACAAGGAAGACAAAATCAAGATTTTCAACTCGGGAAGACAAACTAACTATGAAATGAAAACTAGAGAAAAGACCAACCCAGTCGACACTTAAAAACGGCATACGATCGTTAAAGGAGATGTACCGTAACAGGGATGGAATCGATATTCACAAATCTGATCGGATCTGCAGTATATTGGATGAATAAAACTTTAAGAGATGTGATTTGAACCACCACCGATCGATAAGGAGGATCGACAATGGTTCGATATAAAAAATCACCAACGAGAACCAAGAAAATGTTTTTTTAGGGTGGGGAAAAAGTGGCAGGTCTCTGTTCTATTAACTATTCTACTAACTGGGCAAAATCATAACTAGGTCAAAAGAACTTCATTTACAACGATCAGAAGATTTAGAACTAAAAGCAACTCCAACCTAGTGCCATATTAGCGTTGAGAGGAGGTTTTGGGGTAGGGTTGCATTCCAACCCTCTTCCAAAACAAACACCAATTTGGCATCATGCTACAGTGCTGAGAAAATGGGAGGAATTGTGGCAGGGCCCAACTTTTTATTATCAACTTCTTTTTAAATTTGGCATGCTTTTGAGTGACTTTTGGGTGAATATAAAGTGGGGTAGATGAAAATAGTGTTTTGTGTACTTTGTGCATCAAAATAGTGCAAGTTTTGCACCATTTTGATGCAATGCATTGGAGATGTCCTAAATACAAAATACAAGACATGAGGAAGTAACGATCCCAATTATTTGCGTCTGACATAGAACTCTAACAGTGCGATGAGCTAACTGATTCGCTGACCTTTTAAGAAAACAAAACAAAACAAAACCCTATCTAAGCTGTGATGCTTGTAAGTTGTGACTTATGACATATGGGTACCATTTTAGGTTGTTAATCTCTTGATAAAAAGATTAGGCACAAATTTGATCCATGTAGTGCATTTTGACTCCTAATCACAAAAGAAATAAAAATCCGATCTTGGATTCAAACGTCACTTTTTTTCTTCACTTTAACAAGTTTGATTTGGAATTTTGGATCTTAAAAAACCATTACCATCATCTGAGACCAACAACTCCAATGGATGGCATTGCTGAAACGTATAGCAGACCAAGAGAGAACACAGAAGCACCTCACACTCTCCCTTCTGAACAAACAACACCTACCCATCTCCTTCAAACAACACTTAATCCCTCTCCATGCCCACCTCATAAAATCTGGATTACAACAGAGCGACTTCTCAGTAGGAAACTTCATCTCCCAATGCGCCGCATTAGGCAAAATGTGTTACGCTAACAAGGTGTTTGATGAAATGCTCCAACCAAACTCCTTTGTATGGAACACCATGATAAGAGGGTACCAGCAGAACCACGATCCCAGTAATGCTGTTGCGTTTTTCAATCGAATGCGGGCGCAGGGCATCTCCCCCGATCACTTCACGTTCCCGTTTGTTATCAGAGCTTACGCCGCGGCGTCGAATGATCTTGTTAAGGGGCAATGGGTTCATGGGCAGTTGATTAAAATGCGGTTAGAGATTGATGTGTTTGTGGGTACTAGTTTGATTGAGTTTTATGGTGGGTTTGGGGAGATGGGGATGGTGAGGAAAGTGTTTGATGAAATGCCTGTGAGGGATACGGTTTCTTGGACTGCGGTTTTGTCGGGGTATGTCAACCAGTTGTGCGGTGACATTGAGGCGGCGAGGCTGGTTTTTGATGAAATGCCGGTGAAGGATGGTATAGCTTGGAACACTATGATTGCAGGGTACGTGAGGATTGGTGATATTGGAGTTGCTAGATCTCTTTTTGACGAAGCGTGTGGAAAGGATTTGTTGACATACAACATTTTGTTAGGTGGATACGCGAAATATGGAGGATTAGAAGCTATGCTTCAGTTTTTTAATGAGATGCCAGAGAGAGATGTGGTGTCTTGGAACACTGTCATTGGTGGGCTCGTTCAAAATAAGAGGACCAATGAAGCGATAGCATTGTTTCACCGAATGCAAAGAGAGAAGGTAATGCCGAACTCAGTGACGCTGGTAAGCATCCTTATTGCTTGTGCACAGGTGGGAGCTCTGGATGTTGGGACTTGGTTACACGCTTTTATTGACAAGAACCAAATTGATTTGGATACAATGGTGGGAACAGCTCTTGTGGACATGTACTCCAAATGCGGAGCACTTGACTGTGCTCTTAGTGTCTTTGATTCGATGGCTAGTCAAGATGTTGTAGCTTGGAATGCAATGATCATGGGGTTCTCCATGAATGGGAAAAGTAAAAATGCGTTGGAATTCTTCAAACAAATGCGAGACCAAGATATTAAGCCTGATGAAGTTACTATGATAGGAGTCTTGTGTGCCTGCAGTCATGCAGGATTGGTAAATGAAGGGTGGAAGATTTTCCACTCTATGCAGCAAGAGCTTGATATCACACCAAAGATTGAGCATTATGGGTGCATGGTTGACCTTCTTGGAAGAGCAGGTTTATTAGATGAAGCTTATGAATTCATTCAATCAATGCCAATTGCACCCCACACTGGAGTTTGGGGTGCTTTACTCAATGCCTGTAAAGTACATGGCAATGTTGACATAGCTGAGCACGCCATTAAACACTTGATCGAGCTTGACATCGAAGATGGGGGCTACTTAGCTACTATGTCTAACATATATGCTAATGCTGGAAAATGGGGCAATCTTGCCAAGATGAGAGAGTTGATGAGGGAAAAAGGAATCAATAAGCTTCCTGGGTGTAGTTCTATCGAGATAAACGGTGTGATTCACGAGTTTGGCGTTGAACAAAAAATCCATCCTCGGACAAAGGAAATCTATGAGATGATCGAAGAAATCTCAAAGCAATTACAACGAGCAGGTCATATTGCTAGCAAGACTGAAGTGTTCTTCGACTTGGAAGATGAGGAGAAGGAGAAGGCATTGTTTTATCACAGTGAAAAATTGGCAATTGCATTTGGGCTCATTGCAACAGATAAGGGAGCAACCATTAGAGTTGTGAAGAACTTGCGGGTCTGCGTCGATTGCCACTCTGCTATAAAGATCATTTCCAAGATCTTCAATAGGTTGATTGTTGTAAGAGATCGGAGCAGATTCCACCATTTCAAGAATGGATCTTGTTCTTGTGAAGATTACTGGTGATTCAGCTTCGAATACATCATCGAGGCAGATGGCCCAATTGGAAGGTTAGCATCCGTAGTCTTTTGGGTTGATGCCTTGACGGAGAGTTGTCCCTAAGCATCACGTTGACAAGTTATTATAATTTTCTATTAAAGGTATTTTTTCTTTGAATCCTCATCTCTCTTATTGTGTATGCAAATTTTCAAGTCGTAATTAACTCTCCAATTTCCATTGTTTTGATTTATTGTAGATTCATCTTAGTTAGGATAACAAAATCTAATTGATGCGTATCAAATAGAGTACCGGTAGCTCCATTAGACATAGATGTTCTGCTTAATGTTGTTGATTGTTTCTAGTTGTTCAAGTAGTACCCATAGATTAAAGTGCCTTGTGTGTGTGTGTGTTTCCTGATAACGAGTGCCTTATTAAATACTAGGAAAATGATAATCTAACACACTTTGGGCGCACACTTGGGGCGCACACTTTATCTTTTAGCTCATTTATGGTGTTTTGTTAGATGTGGGGCCACACCTTGAGAGATAAGAAAGAGTCATAAATGGGCTAAAAGACAAAGTGTGCACCCCAAGTATGCGTCCAAAGTGTGTTAGATTATCATTTTCCTAAATACTAGAGTTTTACCACATTAAAAAACTTTATTCTTGTGTTGAAAATTTGTTTTATATTTCAACTGTCTGATTCAAATTATATATTCAATTCTCCTAGTAAATTAGTATTTTGTTAAGGATCTATTCCACTTTACCTTTGTCAAGTTTGTGGGGGCAACAACCTGCTTTAGAAATAACCTTTACTTTGGAAGGCTCTTAGTGTTCTTTATATGCGCCTTGAATATCCAACTAAATGCGCATAAATTACTATCCTCCTCATCTTCAATATAGGTGTGCATAAATAACTGATTTGTGCACAAAAAAATGTTACTTCTGATAGTCAGACACAGAAAATGCAAGATATTCATGTCGAAATTAAAAGCATTCGAGGCTTAGGTGTCACTGTTATTCCTTTTACGGAGATAGCTTCATGCTATCATCTTCCGTTTTCAATAATTTAATATCATTTATGGTAATATTGTTGCAGATTTTGGATTTAAAGAAGCAAGAAAATTGAGTTAAGCTTGTAAAGCAAAAACAAAGAAGTGAAGAAGCAGCAAAGCTATTGATTTATTATTCTCTTGCTCTTGCTAACAAGATATCTTTGTGGTTGTAGAAAATTGGGGCCTTGAGAAATAAAAGGATGAGTTAGGTGCTTTATCTAATCTTTCTAATTTGAGATAGAATCAATTTTGACATGAATTAATTATTGTAAATAACCGACCACTATTCCTAATCCAAATAGTATACCTAATTAATTATCGTGATGTGTGGAACAACTTCCGTCATTGCAAATTACTTGGTACTTATTTATTTTGATAGTGCACATAATTAATTTATGATTTCATGGTATAAAAGGAAAATGTAACATGTCCCAATTAGACGACACATGGAATGAATTAAGTAAATAATTAAAACACGTGACATAAGCCCATTGCACACAATGCACGTGTGTTGTTGTGTCTCATAGTTATCCCAATAGCATAAAAGATGCTATGAATCTGGCATACATGCATCACGTAACAAACAATGTACTTGATTTGCGTAATGTACGGCTAATAGGTCATGATATGGCAACACACATTACATGATTTAAATTAATTAAATTAATCTTTCATGCAATATGTGGGCCAATCCGTGATTAGTCAAATATCATTAATACAACTATGACCTATTCAATAGGAATGTATATACACCAAATCTGATGGATAGAGATCTAATCTCTAACAACTCGTGTCTCGCGGTGAGTCTTGTGATCAACCTCACCATGGCCTTCTCATAAGGCTTTCAAATATTGCCATGATCGTCTGTACATGAAGATTTTAAATAATCGAACTGAAATCGTACCCTTTATGATTACCAATAATTGTATATCGTATATAATAATCTTTAGAAAAGAAAATTCTTATTTAGTTTTATTATCCTTTCTTATATTATGACCTATAATTCTAGCATCTAATCATGAAATATCCAATATATCAAATCATGCATAGAATAAAGATCATAAATAAATAGGAAACGATTTCACATATAGGTAAAGGATCAAGGGTACGATTTCAGTTCGATTACTTAAAATCTTCATGTACAGACGATCATGGCAATATTTGAAAGCCTTATGAGAAGGCCATGGTGAGGTTGATCACGAGACTCACTGCAAGACACGAGTCTTTAGAGATTAGATCTCTATTGGTGTATATATGTTCCTATTAAATAGGTCATAGTTGTATTAATGATATTTGACTAATCATGGATTGGCCCACATATTGCATGAAAGGATAATTTAAATCATGTAATTTGTGTTGCCATATCATGATCTATTAGCCGTATATTACGCAAATCAAGTACATTGCTTGTTACGTGATGCATGTATGCCAAATTCATAGCCATCTTTTATGCTATTAGGATAACTATGAGGCAACAACACACATGCATTGTATGCAATGGGCTTATGTCACGTGTTTTAATTATTTACTTAATGCATGCCATGTGTCGTCTAATTGGGACATGTTACATTTGCCTTTTATACCATGAAATCATAAATTAATTATGCTGGTACGGCTGCTGCATTTGAAGCTACGTGGTTCCCCATTGACACCGTCTTACTTGCGGTACTGATTATGCATGCTGTTCACTTCGCGAAGCCTTTTCCGGACACCTCAAAAATAGAGGTGTTTGATGGAGACAATTTCAAAAGATGCCCGTCTTCTCAATTTTGGATATGCACGGGGTGGCACATGCACTCACAGTCCTAAACCGTCGGGATCTTCATCAAAGCAATTGGAGCTTTGGATTCATGCCAACAAGGTTTGCCGGCACACCATTATTAGTACTTTATCTAATGAGCTTTTCGATGTTTATTGCTCTTATAAGGAAGCTAAAGGGATATGGGAATCTATTATTGCCAAGTACACCACCGAAGATGTTGGGAAACAAAAGTTTGTCATTGGCAAGTACTGTGGGAGATGGTAGATGACAATGATATTAAGGCCCAAATCAACGAGTACTACAAACCTAATTACAAGCCCAATGTAAGCAATGTTCCTTTCAAAAAGAAAGGAAATTGCTTTGTTTGTGGCAAACCAGGCCACTACTCCCTTCAATGTAGGAAAAGGTTTGTGAGAAATGACAACCCCATTAAACCAAATGCAAATTTGGTTGAAGTGGATGATGATATAATTGTTGCAGTCATTTCTCAAGCTTGATGTGAAGCAATGGGTGATAGACTCTGGTGCAACTAGGCACATTTGTGGAAGCAAAGATGCTTTTACCTCCTACACTCGAGTTGAGAAAGGGGAAGATACTGTCTATCTCGGTGACTTGCGCCCCACTCCGGTTCTTGGAAAAGGAAAAGTGCTTTTGAAGCTCACATTTGGCAAGATTCTAGCACTTAATGAGGTGCTCCATGTCCCCAACATCCGAAGTAACTTAATTTTTGTAGGGCAGTTGGAAAAGTGGGGGTGAAAGTGTCATTCGAATCTGACAAGGTCGTAATGACGAAACATAATTCTCTTGTGGGAAAGTGCTATTTCAATCATGGTTTATTTGTACTTAATGTTGCTGAAATAATTAATGAGAATGTTTGTTCTTCCGCTTACTCGATCGATTCATTTGATGTGTGACATTCTAGACTAGGACATGTTAGTAAATCTTATATTAAGAAAATGCAACAACTTGGTTTGATTTCTAGTAGTAATTCATGCATGAATAAGTGTGAGATATGTGCAGAATCAAAACAAACCAAGAAAACATGTCCATCAGTTCATAAAGAGTCAGAATTACTTAGTCTCATACATACAGACTTAGGTGATTTAAAGCAAACTATGACTCGAGGTGGTAAGAAATATTATGTGACTTTTATTGATGACTTTTCTAGGTATACTAAGGTGTATTTACTTAGACATAAAGATGAGGCTTTTGATGTTTTTCTTACATATAAAGCTGAAGTAGAAAATCAACTGGATAGAAAAATAAAAAGGGTTAGATCAGATAGAGGTGGAGAATATATTTTGCTTAATGAGTTTTGTGAAAAGCAAGGAATAATACATGAGATTACTCCACCTTATTCATCTGAATCAAATGGAGTAGCTGAAAGGAAAAATAGGACTTTGAAAGCCATGATGAATTGCATGTTAGTTAGCTCTAATGCGCATGAGATTCTTTGGGGTGAAGCAATTTTGTTTGCATGTCACTTACAAAATAGAATACCTTATAAAAAAACGGGTAGGGCATCTTATGAATTATGGAAAGGCTATCCACCCAACTTGAAATATTTAAAAGTGTGGGGGTGTTTAGCTAAAGTCACGTTGTCTAATCCTAAGAAAAGGAAAATAGGTTCTAAGACTTCTGATTGCATGTTCATTGGTTATGCTGAAAATAGTGCAGCTTATAGATTTCTTGTTTTGAAAAGTGATGTGCTAGAATGCAATACAATAGTTGAGACAAAAAATGCTGAATTTTTTTAGAATGTTTTTCCTTTGAAAATTAGTAGTATATCTCATATGCAAGATTCTCAAACAGGTGCATCTAATTACAAAATAAATTTTTCAATGAGGATTTGAGACGTAGCAAAAGGTCTAGAAAAGAAAAATCATTTGGAAATGATTTTTCCACTTATCTGATTGATAATGACCCTTTGAGTAATTCCGATGCGATTTCTTCTTCTGATTCTTCTTCTTGGAAAGATGCTATAAAAGTAGAAATTGATTCCATTTTACAAAACAAAACTTGGCAATTAGTTGATTTACCTTCTAGGGCAAAACTAATTGGTTGCAAATGGATTTTTTAAAAAGAAGTTTAATCCCGACGGTTCTATTGAGAAATATAAAGCTAGACTTGTTGCAAAAGGTTTTGCTTAAAGCAAAATGTGGATCATTTTGACACTTTTGCTCATGTGACTAGAATTTCTTCCATTCGTATTTTAATTGCTTTAGCATCTATTCATAAATTATGTATTCACCAAATAGTTGTTAAAACTGTTTTTTTTTTAATGGTGATTTGGAAGAAGAGATTTATATGAAACAACCCGAAGGTTGTGTGGTTTCTGGTCAAGAAACCAATGTTTGCAAGTTTGTCAAATCATTATATGGTTTGAAACAAGCACACAAATAGTGGCATGAAAATTTTGATTGTGTTTTATCGAATGATGGGTTTTCTCCTACCAAAAAAAAAAATGATTGGTTTTCTTCTCTAGAAGTAGATAAATGTATTTACACCAAATGTGTTGATACTGATTGTGTTATTATATGTTTGTATGTTGATGATATGCTGATTTTTAACACTAGTCTTGAACTTGTACACAAGACTAAGAATTTTCTTGCTTCTAAATTTGATGTGAAAGATATGGGAGAAGCAAATGTGATTTTGGGTGTTAAAATCATAAGGAAAGATGATAGTATAATGCTATCACTAGAACATTATGTTGAGAAACATCTTAGGAAGTTTGGACATTTCGATGTCACACCGGTGAGTACTCCTTATGATGCTAACACTCAATTAAAGAAAAATAGAGGTGATCCTATTGCTCAATGTGAGTATGCACAGATTATTGGGAGTATGATGCATTTGATGAATTTTTCTAGACCTGACATAGCTTATGTTGTGGGTAGATTAAGCAGATATACACATAATCCCAATAATGAGCATTGGACTGCGATAGTCAGACTAATGAAATATTTGAGAGGTACCATGTCTTATGGTATTACGTATAGTGGTTTTCTCGCTGTATTAGAGGGATACAGTGATGCTAACTGGATTTCAGATTCAAATGAGACAAAATCCACTAGTAGTTATGTATTTATCCTTGGAGGTGGTGCAGTTACATGGAAATCAGCCAAGCAAACTATTATTGCTAGATCTACTATGGAGTCAGAGTTCATTGCTCTGAAGTTGGCTGGTAGTGAGGTTGAGCTGTTGAAAAACTTCTTAGCAAATATTCCTTTAGGAGTAAAACCTACTCCTTCTGTGTCTATGCATTGTGATTGCCAATCAGCTATTGCCATTGCAAAGAATAAAAATTTCAATGGCAAAAATAGACACATTCGTTTGAGACACAATGTGGTTAAATAGCTGCAAAAGGATGGAGTCATATCCATTGATTATGTGAAGTCATAAGTAAATTTGGCCGATCCTCTGACTAAACCTTTGGGAAGGAAATTAATTTCTGAAACATCGAGGGGAATGGGACTATTGCCGATTTGAGATTTCAACAGTGATGGTAACCCGACCTATGTGATTGGAGATCCCATGAATTAGGTTCATATGGGTAATAACAAGTCACTAGTTGGTTTGTGAAGCATTTTTAATTAAGTCCCTCTTATGGTGTAAAAGTGCATAACTGCAATGAAAGAGTGGTTAAGTTCCGTAGCCTTTATAGGTGGTGTGTGAATCTGTAGTGTACACTTGATGGAACAACCTATATGAGCTTGGAGTGGGGCCGCTCCTATGGGACTTATGGCAAAGTCTCTAGAGCACTCATGAACGACCAAGCACGCGCATAGCCTATTAGCGCACCGCCACGTCGAACAACAGAATTGTGGGGGTACAATGTGATTGGTGGGAATTCTGCTTACTTTAGAATTCTTGGTTCATAGAAGTTTATAACTTCACCATTTATTCTGTAAGTAAGATCTCATTCTTACTAGTTTTGGTTCATAGTCCAAAAGACACCAAAATGATGGATTGTCCTTAAATGTAAATATTCCAGCGGTATCAATACCTTTTGAAATATGTAGGGGGATTGTTGTAAAAGTTTTAGGTATTTCAAAAGAATTGAAATTCATTATTTCTCCATGTTTTATTTTCTCAATTTCAACCATTTTATTAACGTTTGAAGTGCCCTAGTCTTTTGCTAAAACGTGGAGATTTCCTTGGAGAATAAGTACTCTTTATCGTTGGTGTTTTTCTATTTAAGGAGTCCTAATCCAACTGAAAAAACACAACAACGAAAAGCTTCTTTTCTATTTTTCTTCTATTGCTTTTCAACTCTTTTATGCTCTCTGTTTTCTGGTTTGCACCATAATTCTTTTCTTCTATTATTTAGTTGTGCACTTCTGTTTCTATTTCTATATGGTTTATGCACAACTGTTTAGTATTTCAGCGCTGGAATATTTTTGTGTTGCTGTTTTGCTGTTGCGCTCCTGTTTATACAACGGAAGGCTTGTTGAATTCCTGGGGGATACGCCATTAAAGGCGAAATATCCTTGAGGACAGCGACTACGCACCTAAAGGAATTTCAGATTTTAGTCCATATTTCTAACATTAATTTAGAGTTCAGAATTTGTATAGATATACTTTATGTTTTATGTGTTTTTCTTTGATAAGTAGGACCTTTATACATGGTGGCCTTGCTCAAGCAAGATCAGCTCTCCAGATGGCTGGAGTTTCGAGCTCAGATGGTTTAGTTCTCTTAAGACAAGTGGAGATTCGGTATGTTCGTTGATTGAGTGATAAATCTTTACAAAATGGTTACTCACATGTCTTTTGTAATTGACTGCATTTTAGCTTTTATTCTCCCTCAGCGTACTTCAGTCTATCTATCTATGTTTCTCTTATGGTAATCCCAGGCTCCTATCTAGCAATTTAAGGTACACAAATCAACACACACATTTGTATATTTTATGTTGTTTAGATTCTTGTTTTTCATTTTTTTTTTCTTTGTTCATTTTGGATTGATCGGGCAGATGTTAGTGGCGAATCTGAAATGGCATGTCTCAATTTTGTAGTTCGTTGTCCATGAAATCAATTCTTGCGACACTCATGCTTTTGCTTCATCCGGAGAGGCTCGGAATTTGGTATTTCACTGAGTTGATTTCAGTTGTCGTCCCGATCGCAGTAGAGCTGGTACCCACAGTGCCCACCATAGTCTGCTCTTCCATCTCCCCAGAATGGGTACCCAGTAGTTCCAAGGCCTTTCTCCCGCTCTCAAATCGATGTGAACAATGTGTACTAGGGGTCGTCGACGTCACAGGCAGCTCTAAAGTCTTGGAGATACAAGGAAGATGAAGATAAGGTATAGAGCAAGCATTCAAAATTTGTTTCAGTGAGATACATTGTTATCAAGTTTCTTTACTTTGTTTCAATTAATTGGAAGATCTGTTTATTGATTATCGCTAGTAAACATTGAATGGATTGTTACAATACTAATGCAAAACTTTTTTAAGCTTGTGGTTTTACATTTCGTGATGCCTGATTCACAAACGTTAGGAGTCATTTGAACTTGGTAAATTTGATGGTAACCAAAGCCAATCTCCATTCATTTAATGTTAAATGTTATTGATGTGGCAACACACAATATTTGAACTTGGTAAATTTTGATTATAGCAAAAACTTTTCTCATGCAAAGCCATGTGACTACATAGATGTAAACTTAAATAATTAATATTATACTATTAATTAAGGACGGTTAAAACATGTCATTAACTACATTAATTTACAGAGTTAAAAAGAATTTGATCCACCTATATAGTTGGACCGAAGTCACCCAACAGTGAAAGCTTCTCTTTAGTGAGAGCATCACTTGCTAAAAGGCAATGTGGAGAGATATCTCAAGTTCGCCTTGCATTGGAGTCACTTGTCAAAAAGAAAAAAAAAATAGTTGGACCCAACAAACTTTGAAATTGAAGCTTTGTCATCGGTACTTATTATAGTGTTTTTCATTCACGAGACTTGAATTCAAAGTCCTCACTTGTTAAATTGAATCTCTTATAATTCAGACTAACCTTGGTTGTTAGGATCTCGACTCGAATTTTACGATCTTACGATCCAAATTATTGATAACGATCCAACTCCTAATAGGATTGGATGTTGGGTGGGATCCCATCGAATCCCAATATGATTCATGAGATTTTGTAGGATCTCGACTCTATCCATGGGATCTTGACCTACAAATCTATTTCATTACAAGTTTTTGTACTTTCCTAGGGGTCACCTTAAGCCCTCATGTTACTAACATCATCAAACAATTTGATCTTTACCACTTTACCGTTAAGCACTTGCTTTATCTTCATCTATTTGACACGCCTATTAATAAAATCATACATGAGAGCATGCAATCACTCATCTAAATTTTTATTTCTCATCATACATAACTCATTTTGTCATCGTTGCTTCTAAATCATTCCAAGTTTAATGCATAACATATTCTTTACACAAGTTTATATATCCATTATAATTTTTTACTACAATATATGTATATATGTGTTAGGCTTGAAATTTACTTAGGAGATAGAATCTTTAAGATTCACGATCCCGATCCTAAGGAACACATCCTAATTGGGATGATCTAGTCTACTAGAACCTTCAGGTTATTGAAACGTGACACGTGGCACTCAAGGGATTCGTCTCACACAATAGACACGAACCCAGGACACACCCAACAATTCCCTCAAAATCTCTTCTGTTTTTCTCGTTAAAAAAAAAAAAAACAAAAAGTTCACACAACGGGACCGCCAACTAGTCCGCACAACGTCTTTGCTGTCCCAAGATTCTCTCCACTCGAACTCGATCGATCTGTCTTCGCTCCAATAGGTAAATAAATCAGAGTGTCGACGATGTTGTTTTAGGCCTTTCTTTCAATTGGATTCACTGGCTACTCTTTTCATGCTGTTTTAGGTCTTGCTCAAGATTCCATCAATTGGGATCATCCATGGCTTCCAAGGATCAGAAACAAGGCGGCAGCGGCGGCGGCGGCGGATTTTTCGCGTCGATCGCCTCTAGTTTGTCCAATTTCGGCAGCGCGATGCACAAATCTGTTAACGGGTGCGGTGGTGTTGTTTTCTTTTGGTTTTCAGATTCAGATTAGATCTCGTCGATTGGATGTTTTTTGCCTTCTTCACTTACTGTTGTTTACTTCTCGAAAACCCTAATTGAACTCTCTTTTGTTTACTTGTATGAGTTGATTTGTGCCTTTTCATTTGTTGGAGTGGAGAATTGATTTTCATGCTCATTTGGTTGTTTTAGTTGTCGTTTCAATCAACCTCGAAACTGAAAGCGGCTGCGGCTGCGGCTATGACAATCACGCAGTCTTCGCTGTGTAAATGTTGTGACTTTTTAGTTGTTAAGACTTGAATGATTGATTGGCATGAATGAGCAGTTGAGTGAACTCGAAACGCGGAAGTGATCGGCAATTTAGATCATTCACTAGCTAATTGTTGCGATTTAGTTGTCAAGCGCACCTCTCTGCGCCTTGTTTGAGTTCATTGATTTAGACGAATTTCTTCTTTTTTGATTACTCATTTTTAAGAATCTAGTTTTTTGACGCTTTTCAATCTCTATCTATTCAAAGATTAGTTCGGGGATCTGAAGATTAATGTTGGATTTGCTCATGGTAGCTCCTACTAGATAGTTTCATATTTTGCGGAACTTGATTGATGACTTTTTTTTTTTGCCAGGCTACTTGGTTATGAGGGGCTTGAGGTTATAAACCCAGAAGGAGGAACTGAAGATGCCGAAGAAGAAGCTCTTAGAGGAAGATGGAAGCAAGAGGTGCACGTTCCCTCCCTCCCTCATCTCTTTCTTCAAAAAATGGAAGCTCGTCATGATTTTGTGTTTGCGTCATGTGTCTTTACATCAGAAGAGATATAATCTTTAACTTGTGAATCCCATTGTTTAGGGTTTAGGGCTAAATCCTTTAACCAAAGAATTTTTCATTACTACAGGACTACATGATGGATTTTCCTTAAGTCTAGTTCTATTTGATTTATTTATAAATAAACTTTCTAAGTATTTTTAAGAGGAAATGTTATGGGTCATGCTATTTGAGGATATTATTTTATTAGAAAAAATCGAGATACAGTAAGGACATTGAAACTTCGAAGCAATACATCAGAATCTAACGGTTTTCATTTAAGTAGGATCAAGTCCGAATAAATGCATTTTGAGTTCATTAATAGTAGAAATTAAGATAATGTAGTAAAAATAGGAGAAGTAGCCAAAGCATCTCTTGTGAGATGGACGAGACATCACTTGCTAAAGAAAAGGTTGGAGGTTCGACTCATGTCGGAGTCAAGGGCGTAACTAAGTTGGTTTCTTATTAAAAAACAACTAAAAAGGAGAAGTAATAGTTCCAAGGGTGAATTGTTTTAGATATTTGAGATCAATCCTGCACTAGAATAAGAAATTGGAGATGAAGTTGCATATGGAACTCAAGCTGTGTGGAAGAAAAGGAGAAATGCAATAGGTACTTTATAGCTGAGTGATATTTGTTAAATTATAGAAAAGTTCTACATGATTGAAATTAGGACAACATGCTTTGTTAAAGTGAATATTTGGTAATAAAGAAACACAACAGAGGCAAGGATGCTTAGGTAGCCATGTAGTAAGATTTGTAAGGAACTAAGGATATAATAAGACAATTAGGCAATGTTATTAAGGCGCACTCAAGTGTGCTTTGAGGTGAGGCGCAACCTCTGCACCTCAATATCACCTAGGCTTTGGCGCTTCAATGAGGTTTTGAACCAGTTTCAGGGCACACTAGGCGGGCGTTTGCCTTGGTGAAAAGTGTATATTTTTGGGTTGTTTCTTTTTTAACTCAAAAAAAAGAAAAGAAATATTTTTAGTTGTCTTTTAAAATCCAATCAAAATTTTTAGTAAGAAATAATATATAGCTGCACCTTCATATACCAAATATTGAAAGTAAAAATAATAATAAATGAAATTAGAATACCAAATCCAACATTTCTGTATTTTCTTCGTATCCAAGTGAAGTTCTTGAATTTCAAAAAACAAAGGTGAAGTTCTTCCGATGGAACAAGGAGAGGAAGAATAGAATAAAAAAACACATTTGTAAAATGCAATATTATAACGAATAATCTACACCTAATATGTCATACACTTGTATGTTTGGCTACACTCCGGCGTGGCCTCGCCTTGACCCTTGCGCCTTGGTTATTCTAGGAAAATATCGCCTCAAGTGTGCCTTGTACCTTTGATAACATTGTGATTAGGAGTAACGCCAATAAAGGAAAAAATTAGAGAAAAGACGGTTACAAAGATTCAAACACATCCAAAAGTGGCTTGTAAATGCCTTGTTATAAAGCTTTGTTTTTGTCAAATCCATAGTTTCTATGGTGCTTTATATATTGGCCTTGCTTGGTACGATCAATGCTTATTGGCTATTGCGTTTGGGTGTCAACTGAGCAAATTGAGATTGTGATTTTTATAAGCAGGGGATGAGGTGGTTAATTTGGGTGCTATGCCAATAA
The DNA here is from genome assembly GCA_039657345.1 of Stephania japonica. Classification (NCBI taxonomy): domain Eukaryota; kingdom Viridiplantae; phylum Streptophyta; class Magnoliopsida; order Ranunculales; family Menispermaceae; genus Stephania; species Stephania japonica. The sequence goes on along the minus strand of CM077560.1, from coordinate 40,235,497 downwards.
ATCACGAAGGTTGCCGAAAGGCGTGAAAATTGTGTTTGGGTGCCTCATCAGCCAAACACAATTACTACCACACGTCCAAATTGTCTAGTTATCTTACTATCTTTTCTATTACCCAAAGTCCATAGCTATTGTGGTACTTAATGCATTAGTGAATATTAATAGCTTGTGGTGGCAACTATGCGTTGCCTTCGTACACAATTTTAGCGGTTTGGTGATGGTGATTGGAATGTGATCACTGTCACAATGGAGTTAGAAGTTATGAGATGTGTAGGGTTTTGATTGGAACCCTTTATTGTTTAAGTAAATATTTGTAACACATAAATAATGGTAGCAATTGTGGTAATGATGTGAAATATTTTACAGAGTAGTGAAAAGAGGTTTGCAATATTGAACGAAAAGCATCTTTCTTAAGTAAAATTTTAGATCTAGTCCACTTAGTACCGTGATAGGACTTGCATTTGGGTGTCCTGCCACTCTAATGCAAATTACCACCCATTTTATAAGTGATAACTGATAACTATCATGTTTGACTGATATGGTGCCTAAAGTCGCAATTTTGTTTTTTGTGATTTCAATGAGCAAAAAGCCTGCTGTTAGAATTGTAATCACTATTTGCTGAGTTGGCACCCAAATGCAATAAGCATTTGTCCTATCAAACAAAGCCATGGTGTTGTTCTTATTGCTTGAACTACCACTTGGGACTCTTCTTTTTCTGTTCTGTTCTGTTCTGTTCTTTTTTTTTTTTTGGTGAGTGTAAGGGAATCAAAGACAGATGCACTTGGCTTCCCTAGTTGAGATATGGTTGACTTTTAATTGTGGAATAGCTTGGTGATGTTTGATAAGACATATTTATAATCCCATAACATCATTCTGCATATTCGATGGTTACATTTAAGGTTACTAGTTTAATTTTGATGATTGATTTCTCCTATTTTCAGGAGAGGGATGGTTACTGGAAGATGATGCAAAAGTACATTGGAGCAGATATCACATCGATGGTCACGCTTCCAGTCCTCATTTTTGAGCCAATGACCATGCTTCAGAAAATGGCAGAGGTGTGTGCTTTTCTTCTGTGAAACCGTTGCCTTTATTGGGGATGTCATGTGCTTGATGTTGCTTATTTGTTGATCTTACAAATGAAATACAATCCCCGATGCAGTTAATGGAATACTCCCATTTGTTAGATAAAGCTGATGAATGTGAGGATCCTTATCTTCGTTTGGTCTATTCCGGTACATAGTCTTCAACCTGTATGCTAATACTAATAAAGTATGTACAAATAATGTTTGTGCATGAATTCTAATTAGTCATGGTTGCAGCTTCGTGGGCGATATCTGTTTACTATGCTTATCAGCGAACTTGGAAACCTTTCAATCCTATTCTGGGCGAGACATATGAAATGGCTAATCATGGTGGAATCACATTTATCTCAGAGCAGGTAGACTGCTCATGACTCGTGAAATTATGTTTTTCTACATTTTATTCTTCTCACCTCTTACTGCCATCTTTCTTTCCTTTTCCTCTTCTTCACCTTTCCACTTGCATTGTAGAAAGGGACAGGATCAGGAAATAATTTTCATTGTGTGCTTTGTAGCTAGAATGTGCTTATGAATTCGCATATGGTTTGGTTCATTTTAATTTATTTCTCTTGACAGGTCAGCCATCATCCACCAATGAGTGCTGGTCATGCTGAAAATGAGCATTTTACTTATGATGTGACCTCCAAGTTAAAAACCAAGTTTTTGGGAAATTCAGTTGATGTCTATCCTGTTGGGAGGTAAGTCTAACATCATATGGTCTGTAGATTTCACACATCTCAGTAGCTCATATCTTTCTTGTGTTAGATACTACTGGACATGCACAATTCCCTTGTTGATCAAACCCTAAAAACCCTATTAATTCTATGGACCAAATTTCTGTTGCTGGATATAAGAGGTTTTCTTGGTTAATCTTTATGACCCTGATGCTACTTCATGAGTTGAAGGACTCTAATCAGCCAAGGGTGACAGTTTTCAAGATGTGTGATTTTTTTATAGAGTGAATGCACATGATAAAGTTAAAAAGAGAAAAAGTAGGAACTGGAAGGCTCTTGGGAAGTAAGTAGGATGAGGAAGATCTTTTTTGTTGGGGGAAAAAGTTTATGTAGATGAATGCTTTGTAGCTAAAACATAAGGAAAATGATAATCTAACACACTTTGGACGCACACATGGGGCGCACACTTTGTTTTTTAGACATTTATGGCTCTTTTTTGTCTCCAAAGGCGTGGGCCCTAAATTTGACAAATCACCATAAATGACTAAAAAACAAAGTGTGCGCCCAAAGTGTGTTAGATTATCATTTTCCAAAACATAATTACGTGGAATGGAAGTGAACTTAGGTTTTTAACATTTGATGAAGAAGTGCTAATGGAAATAAATTCCAATTGCAAATCACCTTCCGTGTTCGACTTTTCTTTTGGGTAGAAAGTTCGACATTTTTAATGTCCATAAAAGTAAAGAAAAAATGAAAAGGATTATTATCATAAGAGGAAAGTATATGTCAACGACAATTTTTCTGCTTAACTTAGCAAATCTACACACATTTCAGTTATGGAGAAGTCAGTTAAAACTAAAGGCTCAGTTTCCAAGCTGGATTTTTCTGTCCTAAGCTCCAGAACTGGTCACAAACCATTTTGAACAGTGCTGCAACATTGTGTTGTACATGGCCTAATTTTCTCTTGAAAATGTCAAAGAAGTAAAGATTGAAATGTCGCAAGAAAAAATGAGCTATGCACATAGGTGGATTGACAGTATAACGTTTAGTTTCTTAAAGTGATACATGGGCAAGATTGTGGTTGGGCACAAATATATTTATAATAAAAAATCAAACTAAAACAACAGCCGATGTTGAAACAAATAATTGGACGTCCAACACATTCACAAAAAACTCAAATGATTCTCAAAGACATACAAAATCACACAGAATTCATATGCATTTGGAATGAAGCTCTGTCACAAACTGGTTTTTTGGCATGTTCATGGTTTGAACTATGTGCTTATTTACTTTCCTTTTTTATCAAATATGTTTTTCAGAACCCGCGTAATGCTCAAAAGAGATGGTGTAGTCTTGGATTTGGTGCCTCCTCCCACCAAAGTTAACAACCTTATATTTGGTCGGACCTGGGTTGATTCTCCGGGAGAGATGATTATGACAAACCTGACGACTGGTGACAAAGTTGTGCTCTATTTTCAGCCTTGTGGATGGTTCGGGTATGGCTATTCATTCACTCAATGTTTTTTCATCTCCTTTCTGTCACACTTCTTGTACCATTGGTTGACTTACTTCCTTTTGTTCTGATACAGTTTATTACAGAGAACCAAGAATGTTGTCATCCGAAAATACATTTTACTATTATTATTGATAAGGAAAATAGATTTTACCATGAGGATTGAAAGGGTTAACACACTGGTTTAACCCGCCAATTGCTTGGAACATCTTGAGACCTTGTGTGTTCTTTTTGGTAGCTTCATTTTACTTTATTAGGGATGTCGTACTTCATGAATAGTGGTTCTGAATTATCACAGGACTGGACGGTACGAAGTTGATGGATATGTATATAATGCAGCCGAGGAACCTAAAATATTGATGACTGGGAAGTGGAATCAGTCAATGAGCTACCAACCTTGTGACTCGGAAGGAGAGCCTATTTCAGGCACGGAACTGAAGGAGGTGAATTCATAACTCATTTTTTAATTCATTTTATTTTTTTGTATTTACTATTTTTTCCTAAGTTGTCTTATAAAGTCTTTTTTGGAGGAGAGAAATAATGATCTCATGAAGTTAATTGCTCAAAAAACCAAGTATGTTATAGCTGTTGGATGCTGTAAGATTTTCTTGACTAGATTCTGCTAGGATGGAGTGACATCTATGCTTTTTGTTTATTTGATTGGTAAAGTTTTTTTTTTTAGCCTTGTTTGGTGAAGTTAGTTAATAAATTGTAGCATACTGCCTGAAGGATCTTTTTCTATGCTTTTTGTTCTCTCTTTTTGCGTTGATTGCAGTGTATTGTCATTGTGTCTGTGTGAGAACGAAGTTTTGATACCCTTCTTTTGGAAATTAGTGCACCTTGTTTTGTAAATGAGTTTTATTTAGTATATATCTTCTGCATCTAGAAAAAACACAAATTGGGCTTTGCAATCTGTGATCTTGCTTTGTTGTCGAAGATGTTCTTTTTTGTGTTCAATATGTACCATTGTAGACTCTAGAATCTAGAAAAGGCTGTTTTAATAGGAGTATTGCTCATGTTATTAATTGACATAAGCTCCAATGCAATCATTTTTCAGGATATTTGAGAAGCTTTAATGCGTCAAGGAAGTTATAATTCATTGGCTCTATTCTCTTTGTCAATTGACTATAGGATTTTGACAAAGTCATTTCTTGAAGAATCTCTCCACTTATTCTTGATAGACTCCTTCATTTTGAGCCTTGACGAGAATAATTTATATTACCATATGTTCTTTCTGTTGATCCGTTTTAGAATTGTTCAAAAAAAGAAAGGAAAACAACATCAAAGCCTCATCCCAAATTTGGATTCAAAGGCATGATCAAACTCTTTCATTGTTCTCGATTTAGTGCAAAAAAGAAAAAGAAAAAAGAAATAGTAAGTTGAGTTGGTCCGCTACACTACTCTACTTCGAATTGAGTATGTCTCAAGACTCTCAACTGCAACTATTTAGTGTCCCATTGCATACACGTTTCCTATTTTCTATCTATCTTTGGTTGTCTTTTTATAAAAAGACATGGAAGGTGTAGAGCGGTAAACATAGAAAAATTAATGAGAGGAAATGAGAGTAGGAAAGTGGGAAAAAGCTTGTTGAAGACATGAACGAGATGTCCTCGTTGAATGCAAAGACTCCAATTAAAGGGAAACAATTCCAAATTTCCAATCGATCATGACATTGGCCAAAAAAATAGAACAACAATGTCCCTTCTCAAGATCCTCAAGGAATGTTAGTTGAAAAGTTTGCCGAAGACATGAACAAGATGAAGAAAAATATGATGATGATGAAAATCATGCAAAGTCTCCCAATGTCAGCATGAGGGGTCCTCTGGTTCTTGAAGCACCAGAGGTTGCATCCATAAATATTTAAAATCTGGTTGAAGTGGTGGACAAACTCCATTCAAAGTAGAGGCAAAAATTGAAATTCCTCTATATAACTGAGAACAACTTGATGCCTGGCTTAAGTCTTTAGAGGTTGACTTCAGTATCAAGTTGTATTCAAATCTATAGAAAATTAGCTTTGCAAGACTATGATTGGGAGAACATGCTCTCAATTGGTGGGATGCACATAGCATACCACAGGGTTGGCTCTCAACAATGCCCCTCCAGTTACTACTTGAGCTTAGTTTGTGATTGCACTTAGATCCTAGGAATGGCCACGAGAACGTTTGCAATTTCTACAAGAAGGAAAATGGCCGAGTGTGTGCAAGATTTTATTTCCGAATTCAGAAAGCAAGCATTGGCTTTGAATATCAATCTGCAAAACCCTTAGATCCTAGATAAATAAAAATGAGGTTTGTTCTCAAGCCTTCGAACAAAGTTGCTATTTTACAGTCTCAAATATTGATAATGCTTCCGAAAAGGTTCTAATACTGAAAACTTGATCCATATCTCAGCGACACAGTAATAATCAAATCAAGAATTGCAGAGAGAAAATAAAAGGAGAGACAAGAATATTTTCTTTTTCCTGGTAAAACGCAAAATTTGGAAATTATCCACAACTTCTTAAGATCCATAATGAAAATATCGAATTCAGCTGAAATCCTTGGTATCAAACTTCCCAGAAATTCCTCTACTTTCCTACCCTCTTTCTTTCAATATTTTTTCTGTGTGTAATATTATACACATTCCTTCTCTTTTTTCAAAAGATAATTACAGAGAGAAGTAAAATAGAAAACAGGTATGTAGTGGGAAACTGACAGTGGTTGAGACAGACTGGGTTTCAAAGTGGTGGTGTTGTGACCCAACTCAACTTACTTTTATTTTAAGGTTCCTAAAATGGATCATCTGTTGACGCCCTTTAAACTAGAATTTAACCACGAAAAAGTTCACAACTTTGTCGAAATATACTTATCAGGTGATGAGTTTCCGTACATGATAATAAACTTTTAAAGCACAATCAATTTATATTGTGCTATCTCGTCATTGTAAAAACTCATTTCTGTTCTATTTTTTCTAATACGTTCAGATTGTTGAAAAGTTTTGATTTTTGATGCTGATGTCATCAAGTCCTTGTTATTTGAGGTTTGGTTGCTAGGTGAGCTAATAAAAATCGTAAAAAAGAAAACAAAACAACTTTGCTGATAATTTCAGATTTTTTGTTTGGTTAGGAGAGTCCTCCAAATATTCTGGTTTTTTATTAGGCACGTCTATTTGGCTTCAAAACTTAATTCTCGTTAGAGTTTTAGTATTATATTTCAAAGTACAATATTTACCTGTTCAATGAGGCATGATCTACTTGCGTTAATGTTTGATTCTTCCTGGGAGTTATTGTTGCTGTGATTACCATTTTTGTCTATTTAATGATAACATCATGTATGGGAACGCTTTAGTAACAACTAACAAGTTGTGGACTTATTTTCACCTAGTCAGCTAAATATAATCTGTTTGTTTTATCCTTCTCTTTTTTGATAAAAAAAGAAAGAAAAAGAACTTGGCAATTTCTGTTTTTAGTATGATATACAATACCGGGGAACATTAACGAAAAGGATTCCCGATGATTGTTGCTTTTAACTTTTCAGTGTAATAGCTAAAACTATAAATTTCTGCCTGGAACCTGGGCTGAATTCAACTTACTTATGACTCTCAGTTGACAACTATTTCCATTCGGATGATATGGCAGGTTTGGAAAGTTGCGGGTGTTCCTGAGAATGATAAGTTCCAGTACACATATTTTGCACATAAATTAAACAGCTTAGACACTGCACCAAGAAAGTTGTTGGCATCAGATTCTCGTTTGCGACCTGATAGGTATGCTCTAGAGACGGGTGATCTATCCAAAGCTGGTGCTGAGAAGAGCAGGTACGTGCCTGTGTATAAAATCTGTTTTCCCCAGACATATAGTTGAACTGGCCTTTGCGTCATTTTTGGAATATGGAATCAGTTGAAAGGAGAGTAATGACGGAATATGCATTTTACTTGCATGTTTGTTTACGTGAGTTTACAGCCTCGAGGAGCAGCAGAGAGCTGAGAAGAGAAACCGTGAGGCCAAGGGACATCAGTTCAGCCCAAGATGGTTTGACTTGACTGGTGAAGTTACTCCTACTCCTTGGGGTGACTTGGAAGTGTACCAATACAACGGAAAATACACCGAGCATCGGGCAGCAATTGATAGCTCAGATGGCATCGATGAGGTTGATATCAGATCAATTGAGTTCAACCCATGGCAGTACGGTAACGTGGCTTCATAATGAATCTTAAATAATTTAATTTATATTGTATTTTGTTTCCTTTTTTGCTTGCTGTTTCTTTGGCAGTAATTTTTAGATCTGCGAGTTGGAAAACGAGAAAACTTTCTGATTATGCTCTGTAGAATTATTTGGTGTTTGAAAGAACTCCCACATGTTACTTACGTTATATTTATTTGATTGCATTTTGGAACCTCTCTCTCTATCTATTTGTCTGTCTGTCTATTAGGTTAGCATAAAGGGATTAAGCATTCGGTGCTTCATTTTATTTTTTTTTCTAATGTGGTTTGATGTAACTTCAATTTAAGATGACCTGCACTGCAATATTTTAGGGCAAATTTGAGTTTAATGTCAAATTTCTAGAGTTTCATTGATTCTGAAAAGAATTAAGTGACATGGATTTCGATTGTAGTTGTTTGGGATATCTGATTGTGCTTTTACTTGTGCTCTCGCCTTTCCTACGTTTGAAGCACTTCAACAGCTTTGCAGCAAAATGCATGTATGAAGTATGTTTCCAAATTATGTTACCCTATCACTTTCGGGATGAAGCGCATTTTTAGATTTTTAAGTCCATGCCGATCACTCCCTAATTTGTTTCTTGTTTGGATGCTAAGCCATATGATAGCATACCGATTTAGCAACGATTACAAGAACAAAAAATTAACCCTAGAGAAGAGTCTTAAAACTCTCTCAAACAGTCAAACCCAATCACTCAAAGAGTGTTCAATTACATTCAAATTTTAAGATGTCCCAACAAACTAATATACCCCTATTTATAATGTGTCTCGCTAGCTAACTCTACGTGACTCTCTATATGGGATCTTATCACAATATCTGTTTCACAGCTTTTGTTATGTTTTTCCTTATCTGCCTTTGAATAAGGCATGCATATTTTTGTGGACAGGAGTGCTTAGAATGTTTTATTTTTTTTTGGGCTTGTTTCTTGAAGGGATTCAGATTTTGGTGGGAATTCTTTTTTGTTTCTGAAAGTTGAATCTTTAACAAAGTTAGAAGAGCATTTTATTATTATTTTTTTGTCACCCACGTGGTGTCCGACGCCAACCGCACCGACTAATTCATGCTCGAGCACTTTCGACTGGAGCCCTCGGCTTTTAATCACCTTTTTTTCATTCACGAAATTCAAACTCAAGACCTTGCTTAAGGGAAGCTTTTGCCAACATTAGAACCTACACCGTAGCTGTTTCTGAATTCTCAAATTTTCACAAGATGTCACATGGTGGAGCATTTTAATTTATGCGTTCTTGTGTAAATAAAAGAGAGCTAAGCTCATATGAGACAGGACCATGTGCTATTCACGCCGAGTCCACATGAACTTGATCTTTACAATATTAAGGGAGATTCAGGATGGTCAGCCGTTTATCTGTACCTAAGATCCCCTATATTATAGAATGACAAGATGAAATAATTAATGATACTCAGTAATGAAACAATGATTTGAAGGCACTTGACGGACACGCTAAGTCATTTTTAATTAAAATTGATTTTATAACCAATTAACAAAAATGTTCTCATCCAACCCAACAATTCACATGTCCATTCAAATGTCCTTTTAGGGCACTTCACTTTTAAAAACTCGATTTTTTTACGAAGTCAAGTCGATCCATCACGGGTCGGACATTGCATTTGTCGATCAAAGAGTGTGCACTAACATTTGTCAATTGCGTTTGTCGATCCGTCACCACCTGGAGATTCGACGAGTTTTAATTGTTTTTAAAGTCTAATAATTGAATAAAATGACTGGGAGGCGGACGTCGCATACGACAAGTTAGTTTTTATGATTTTTGTAAATTTTTTTTTTTCCATTTTCAAAGGTGAACTACGAACGCGAATTTATCGGTCACACAGGACCGAAACATATTGTAGTGTCTCGGTACCCTATAACCGATAACTAACAAAATGTGTCAGTTATTATCAACCGAGTTTAATCTCAAACGTAATTTTTTATTACACTTTGGTTGAAAGCAACTGAGACATTGCTTAATGTCTCGTTAACAGGTCACCGAGACCAAAATCAGTAGTATCGGTGATACACAGCAACGTGGTCTAAGAGTCCTTTTCACTTAGGTGTCGACTGATATTAACTGACACTTACAAAATGGTCGGTAATGAACGTCTGAGACCAAAAGATAGATCACGACCTTGTGTGACTGAACACTACGAGATTGAAGTTAAACACAACGTCCGACCATAAAAACAACAAATTTACCTTAAACAAGCAAGAAAATGAAAAGATTTGGTATTTTGAGGCATTGATGTCATAATAGAAAGGAGAAAAGAAGGGTTTCATTTGATTTGGTGGTGGGTTGCTAGCACTTCAAACGAAAATGACATTTTGGTAAAAGTACCGGGGTGCCTTGATAAATTACTGAGGTGCCCTGATCAGCAGGGTGCCTTGAGAGGATTGCGGGGTGCTTTTAGCGCGACTCTTCGAAAAAAGGTTTAGACCTTCAATTACAAAAAAAAACAAAAAAAAAAAACAACATTTTAACCATAAATGTAATTGATCAAAAAAGATAGTTCGGCTAAGTGCACCTTACCTTTTACTAAGTGCACCTCAGAAAAGTCAAACTTAAAAAAAAATTCAATCCTACTACAAAATGACCCTTACGCCCCTTATTGTGATTAGTGCACCCCACTGCAATTTCTAAGTGCACCTCACACTCTCTTCTTTGTGATTTATAGGCATCATTGAGGGGTTCAGCCTCGAAGTTTTGAATATCTTGTTGGAGAGCCAATCACCACTTGTCGAACCTTTAATTGGAGAGTCGGTTGGAACCCATTGAACCTTTAGGTCGGCAATTGTCAACTAAATCTCACCAAAGAAATTCAGTTGGACAACACCAAGCTTAGAGGGTAAGTCTCGACTACATGTTGCCAAATCTAAAATAGATGTCTCGACCAAGGTTTTAGAGTTGAGTGCTTCGATTCACATGAAAGGGTATTTTGATAAAAATGTGAGGTGCACTTAGAAATTGAAATTTAATTTGATCGAGGTGCTACGTAAAATGGGTGTACTTAGTAAAAGGTGGGGTGCACTTAGTCGGACTCAGATTGAATGTTATCCTTAAAGTTGATAATAAGACTTTGGATGTTAGTTTGATGAACCGTGAAGCGCCTATCAATAAACACTGGCACCTTCTCAGTCTGGTTCTTCATTTTCTTGAGTATGAGTGGGAAGTGAGGATCCAACATGTCCATAGGAAAGGATTAGGACTGCGGATTGGATGGCGAATAAGACATTTCGACAAGCACTAGGCACTCAGTTTACTCAGCTATGTCCCTCTGGTTTAGGACCTATTCTTAGAGATGATGTAATGGGTGTTTGTTTTCCTAGGCTATGTTTGATGTAATGTTGGCAATTTTGCCTTCCCCTCTTAATAAAAAAAAAGGCATAATGATAAAAAATCTATAACCTTTACAACTTGTATCAATTATATCTTCATCTTTTCAATTTATTATCAATTATATCCTCAACTAATTTAGGTCCATTTTTTCTTTCATAATATATGCCCACACATCGTTCTCTTCAACTTTCTTGTGATACCATTTAAAGATTTATTCATACATACGCATTAGAGCTCAATATATTTTTTTCTTTAATGTATTCATGTATATAACACACTTAGTTGTGTGTACATATACAACTCAAATACATACATAATCTAAGTACATAATTATTTTGTCAAACCAAACAATTATAGAAAACTTTCTAATAAGTTTTTTATTCATTTTATATGTATATACATCATTATCAATTTATTATTGGTGATTTAAGAATAACTACATTTAAATTAGAGTATCAATATGTATTATTGATTTACAAATTATTATTTTTGTGAGTCCTCGTACACTTAATTTAAACATGAGGCTTAAATGATTTTGATGTAAATTGGTGAATGTGGATGATCATGAAAAGAGAAGTTAGAAAATTAAGTTGATTACTAACCAATTGGGTGGTCCAATGGTTTGATATAAAATTTGAAAGTAAGAGGTCGTGAGTTCAAACCTTGGTGGGTGCAAAAGTTGTTTCTTTCCTATTAAAAAAAAGATTAAGTTGATTTCAAGGAAAAAATTATCCTAATTAGTTTAGAATATAATTGATAGTAAATCGAAAAAGTTAGGATATAATTGATGAATCTCGAATAATAGGATATAATTGAGACAACTTGTAAAGTTTATGAAGTTTTTTTATTTTTTCTGACCCTGGGTGGTGTCCGAGCTTTGCCCAACTAGTCCCCCCAAGGGGGCACTGTTGTCTCCACCCATGGTAGGTTGACCAGTGACCCGTCGAAGCTTAACACACCGGGGAATCAAAATGGGATACATGCGCTTAACTCACACTTATCCAACTTCGCCCTTACCGTTGTGGCAATCCGACCTGGTTAAAGGTCAAGATATTTTTGATCATTTTATTTTTGTTTTCTTTTTTACTTGTCTTCACGCTAGCGCACTGTTGGGCTTTATATGGTATTAGCAATCTTTTTTTTTTTTTGGTCTAAAACACTCAATAGATGAAGTTGAATGAGTCCCAATTACTCTAGACACGAGTCGGGTATGACCACTAGGCGGCGCCAAAGCTCTCTAAGCCCTTTTTTTGGTTACAACTAAACCTAGTTATTGTTACCGCATAAAGTTAGCTTTAAAGTATTCTATATATACACGTAATTATTTAAAGCTATACCAATCAAATTCTTGATGGTTGTTTCAACGTTTGCCTTCAAATTGCATTTTCTTGTATCAAATAACAAACTACATTTAGACCATAAATCAGTAGCAAATTCTTGATGGTTGTTTCAACGTTTGCCTTCAAATTGCATTTTCTTGTATCAAATAACAAACTACATTTAGACCATAAATCAGTTGTGTGACTTTACATAGCCAAATAAATGTCGTGTCGTACGCCAAGCTATAAATATTCTGTTCAGCCTTTTATTAGATCATAGAGTACACAGATTCACCGTTCTCACTTGTTTGCTTTTGGTCATTTACACACGTGACATGAATTCCATGTTAATTCACCACTAGCACGTGACTCTGTCACTTGGTCACGTGCCTATATCACCCTCTCTCTCTCTCGATTTCAACAATCCATCCCGGTCTTGACCGACACGTGTCCAGTCTCGACCAGTTTGACGAGATAGCCGTCAAGCGTCGTGTATGTTTTTTAGTTTTTGTGACGCCGCAAAACTCGGTCCCTAAACTATAAAGTGTCGCCCATTCGTCACCACACATTTTCCTACCCTTTATAGTTTTATCCCCAACCACAATTGTGACGCCGTTAAAAGTGAAACCTCTCATATCTAAGCTTGACACCTGTCAAAGTTAACGACCGAGATGCTCCACCCAGGTTCCATTTGTGAGGTCCTGTCCAAGTCAGCTACTTAACTGTCCTCCTACGTGGTATCCACTTTATCTGAGTGCCATTTACACCAATTTTAACTTAGGTAGTGTGCAAATACTTAGTGAACACACAAATGTATAAAGATGGATGTATAACTCGTTTGTCGTTTGTTCCTTGGGGCAAAAATGGCTCGGGATCGAATCCCCCTGTCGCCAAACATGCATTGAGGGGGGAGGTAATTTTTTGTAATTTCTTGGCCCGAGAAATTAGTAGGGCTCAACAAAAAGTGATGACCCAGACACTTTCGATTATTAAAAAAAAATGCATTTGTCATTTGGCTAGATGTGTATTATTTTAACACTTTATCAAAAAGAATGTTTATCAATTTGGTGGGTGCAAACATGCTGCATAGGCAAGTACAGTGAGAGTGTTCACCAAGTGCATCTGACACTTTTTGTAAACTGAAATGCACTGGACAGATACGCTTGTTTAGAGCTAATTGTAGACGGTTTTGACTGTTAAATCAGCGCCATATACTTTTTTTTTTTGGTAAAATCAACGCGCCGTTATCTACTTCAATTACAAAAAGTGAATTTTTAAGTGCAATTTAGTGATAAGCATAAATAGTCGTTGTATCAAATTAATAGACTAAATTTATGTATCAAAAAAAAAAAAAGACTAAATTTTTTTTTTATTGTACTTAACTAAAAAAACTCTACCATTCTACCAACAAAACATATAATTATTCTAAATAAGAAGAAACCAATATTCTTCTCTTCAAAACCTTAAAAAAAAATTTATTGAACCACCGTCGATCCTCTCAACGATCGGTAGTGGTTCCAATCAAATTCCTTTGGTTATTTGTTCATTCAATAAATAATAGATCTAATTAGATTTGTGGAGATTTGTCTATCCCTGTTGCGGTGCATCTTCATCAACGGTGTTGTGTGGATTTGTGCGGTGTACTGGATTGATTTGTCTTTAATTTTTTCCACATAGTTAGTTTTCTTTCATAGTTGGAAGTATTTGATTTGTCTTCTCCTTGTCGAGAAGTTTTAGGTTTTCTTCTTCTTGTTAGAAAACTTTGTTATTTGTTTTGTGATTTTAGTACTTTTGTGCATTGTCATGAGTTTCAACGTTGTAGAAAGTAGTCCCTGATTGTCAAACTGTTTCAATTTTGAAAAAAAAAGTCAAATTAATGGCAGTTTGTTTGTACTTGATTCTATGTCTGGTCCTTTATTGAGTCATGCATGATTGATGAAATTTTGATTTCTCTGCAAAAAAAAAAGAACTCTGCCATTCTACCAAAAAAAAAAAACACTCTACCTATATTTTTGAATACTTTTGAAATTTAATTATATCTTTGATTATTTCACGAGAAATATTTCTCATCTTTTAATAAAATAAATTTTGAAAAATAAAAAAAAACTTTAACTTCAAAAAAGATTTAGATGAACAATTGCTAAGTCTCAACTCTCAACCATTGCATCACGAAAATGTTCAGTAGCGATCTATCTCAATTATGTGGGAAAACCAAATGGTGCACTGAACTCATTCAACGTTTTTAAGATAGTTGTATATTTTGATAAAAACATGCATTTTTGGTGAGTATTAGCGGTAAGAATTGCATATTCGTTTATTCGTTATATGATTTGCACCTTTTGGGGACATTGACATGTATACTTGACGCATGCCTATCGATTAAATTTGAAGGACCACTTATGTTAACATGCTATATACGGCTGTGGTCCAAATCGATGGCTAATGCTGGTGACATTAAATTAGGCTTAACACACTAAAAATAAAGGAACGTCTCTTTTTGGGTCAGCCGCCATGTGCTCTTCAGTTAAAAATAAAAGGAGTACTCGCTCAACCACTTTAAATTACGTTCCAATCCAAACCTTGGACACAAATAAAAGTACCTTATCCTAAGTTTCGACCACATTTTTTTTTTTCTTTCAAAGAAATGAAGTTATTTTATCCTTTCTACTTGAAGCAATAATAAATCCGTTTTCTCTCTCTCTCTCTCTCAAAAAAAAAAAAAAGAAAAACTAAAAAAAAAAAAATCCGTCAATTTCAAGTTTCGTCTCTACTTAACTTACTGTGGTTGGTCATTGCCTTGTCCATCTTCCTAGCATTACTATTTTAGTCATCATTTCCCCATGTTTTTTTACTTTCCTAGCTTCAACTATAACGTGTCTCAATCAATTTTAATATTTCCTCCTTCATACCTAATGTATATAAATTATAATTAACATCTTTTAAGATGGTGATGAATTAATGACCAACAACTAAAAATTAAAAATCATAGTCATTATATTTTAACTAAGAATTTTTAACTAAAAGTTATGTACATCAAAATTTAATTTGAAACAGGTTCACTTCATGACATCCTTTTTAATTAAAACAATAACGTTTGGCATACTAATATAAGTTTATTATATGCATTAAACAATTTAAACTGCTTTCATGACCGAGTGATGATTGATCTTGATCTATATGCAGTGATCTAACTAACTTGGGAGTTAGGATTATACTTTAATTAATTAGGCTTGTTGCTTGATGTTTGTTTTGCCTAGAGTGGCAACCATTGTGACAATGTCTGCAAGCATAAAAAGGCTTTTAAATTGTGCATAAAAAAGACGTAAACTCAACATTTTGTTTTGTTGGTTATTAGGTGATATTATCCTACGTTAACTGCATCTACTAATCGATAAATTAGATACATACAAAGAATGATCCACTTAATCTGTTCCATCCATACTCAAAACTGAGATATAAAATTGAGTTCCTTATCATTCGGACCAATTAATTCAAAATGAAGTTGACGAAAATCTTCTAAATATAGTTTGATTAGAAATTTATAAGGTTGACAAATGTCTCTCAAGCAAGAGAGAGTTCCGCGAGACTGCAAAATGTGGGCCTTTAGAAGGCAAGTTTTGCTGGGAACCCAAGTACGTGCTCCAAGAGAAAGAAAACAGACTCCACGTGGCGCTCACAGAGTGGAGCATGATAGAGGAGTGGATGAACCGCAACGAGGAACCGGTCCAAACGGTCGATCCCACCGGCTACAACCGGTACTTTCGCGGCTAACGCCACCCGCTGGTCCGGTCACCAGGGGTCAAAGAGGTATAAGAGTTTGGGGTTTAAGCCATGGTTGGTGGTTTTCAGAGGGTTTTTGGTTCCCACAACGAAATCATAGCGTTCGAAATCCAGATTTTCAATCGGTGAGTCCAAAGCCCGGAATTGAATCCAATCCATCGTCTTTGATGCGACTGCTACACATCTAAACATTCTCCGATCTCTCGCGATCTGTGATTCTAATTCAATGTTTTTGTGGATTTTTGGATTTTGTGTGTGATTTGATTGAATTTTGGTAGAATTGCGCGAGAGTCGTTGGATCGGTTACCGAATTATGCGAAACTGTTCATATCGAAGGATCTTTATCAAATGTTTGAGAATTGTCTGAATTTGTGGGTAATTGCGTTAGATTGTGTGAATTGTATGAGATTTTACGTTGCTTATCTTGAATTTTGGGGTTTTATTTACAGGAAGGAAAGGCGATCGACGACGACGAAGAGGATTTTCTTGAACAAGGGCTGAATTTGAGGTTAATTGTGTTTTGTATTTTCAGATCTATTGTGTATTTCAATGAATCTAATGAAGGATGGTATTAGAATTGCGAGTGTCGCCCGGTTTGTTAAATGTAGATCAATATGTATGCCCTATTTGTTACCAAGTGAATTCAGCATTTGATGATTTTATTGGCGAAGTTTCCGACTCCAATTTCTCATAGAATTTGATGATTGGATTGGAAGAATTGTGCGGTTTTCGTGGTGATGTGGTCGTCTGTTTGTCTTGGATTCATTAGGCTAAAAGGCTTCATTCTTGCAAGATTTTATGATTTATTGTTCCATGCCTACTTGCCCTGTTTGATGACGTCGCGTAAATTCAATGTGTGCGCAAACTTAATTTCCTTGACGATGCTTTCTTTGTCGTTCACAGAGTTTTGTACGCTCAATCAACAATTTGAGGCAATTGGGGCTTGTGTTGAGAGTTTGGCATTCTTTTTGATGATAGCTCTTTTTGGTTGCTGAGTGCTTGCATTCAAGAAATGGTGTTGCAGAAGAGGCTGGAATATGGGTTTAACGGCTACCAAATGCCTTCCATGCCGCGAGCTTCAAGATCGACCAGGGTAACTGTTATTGCAAATTTCTGGATTCTGATTGTTTGGATTCATTTATGTTTGTCGGACCAACCTCTTTGTTTTTACGATTGGTTCAGAGGAGGAGTTCAATGATAAAGAATGTTGAGAACAATCAATTGCGTGCGTTTGAGCTTCTGGCCACCGTAGCTGGAAAGTTGTTGCAGGAGAGGGAATCCTCCTCTTCGAGTAACGTCTCAATGAGAAGTCCACCCGGTATTGGCAAAGATGGCAGTAAGCAGGAGGTAAAAGGTGTGGTGAAGAACGTGAACCCCGTGAAAGTGGAACAATTTGATCAAGTGCACTGTGACGACAATGCCTCTACTTCTAGTCTTAGCTTACAAGTCCATCAAGATTTAGCTTTGAGTGCCCCTCATGGTTTGGATGAATCTATTGTAACCAATCCTTATGGCTCAGACAAGTTTGGTTGTCACATAGATATAGCAAGTACTGTAAGTGGAAATAAAATTGGAAAACTTTCTGATGGTATTGACAATGAAGGATATCTAGGCCTCAATAAGTCTTACAAGGGGGATGTTGGTATGGTAAAAGGGCAGATGGAACCTGAATCAAGAGGGATTAGCAGTACTCCTAAAAGAACTATGTCTGATCCATGCATTTCTGGGAATTTTGTGAATATGGGTAACACTAGTCTCAAGGTGCTTTTGTGCCGAGACCCCCTTCCTCATGGTTCTTTTTCTCAAAGCTGTGATAGAATGAAGGGCACAAGCCAAGAATGTGATGACAATTCTTTTGGGTGCAACCAAACAACAACAATGAATTCAAAGACCTTGAGAACACTGCCGCGGATTGGTGATCGTAGAATTAGAAAATTGTTTGCATCCAAATATTGGGGAGTAGCTCCAAACTTGAAGGAGAGGAACCTTTCTAATGGTGATGAGCTGCTTTCTTATCTGTCAATTTTTGGGTCCTCAACTTGTACAAGTTATCACTTTGGCCTTTTTCTTTTTAGTGGTCTATTCCATTAATTAGTGGTGCTGGCTAATTTTTTTCAGATGGGGATGTGAAACCATTTTTTCGCCACAAGAGACCATTTTACACACGCGAAAGGTCTCACAGGAATTATACTTCAAAGAGGAGAAGAACTTTTGAACAAAGTTTAGCTGCGGCATCCTACAGAAGGATAGATAGTGAACTCTCTGGTTCCAGGATTAAGGGGAATGCATTTGGCCCTAACGTAACAAAACATGGAGGTTTGTTCAATATTAATTTTTGGTTAAAATAGTTTCCTGGTTTCTTGCGATTTTTCTAAAATCGAGAAATCATGCTGTGCAGGAAATGTGGCATCATCTTCAGTGTCTGATCCAGATTCATCTTTCAACTCAAAGGATTCTCAAGGTCATAAATAATTAAATAAATTATTCGGTTTCATTTTTATTTCTTCCACACCCTCTTTTTCCTCCAAACTTGAAGCTCATTATATCAACTTTGCCTTTTCTTGGCTCAGTGAAGCTTAGTATCAAGTCCTTCAAGATCCCAGAACTCTTCATTGAGATTCCTGAAAATGCAACTGTTGGTTCCTTAAAGGTAGATGATCTTCCTTCTATATGAAATTAGTTTTGTGTTTGGTGCGCACTCAGTTAGGAAGAACCAAACTTAGTCAATGGACCTGATGAAAAGGATGCATGTGCAATATTGCAGTTTCAAGATTAAGATAAATCTAAAAGAATTCCTGATTGCTGGAAATGATTTCTTATTTTCTTGGCCTGTTAAATTTAGAAGAATCATTTAGTAGGCGGTGAAAGAACAGAAGCTTGCACGATTTTATAATTTTGGATCTCTTCACTTTGTCATGTAAATGCAATAAAATTATTATTTTGGTGAGAAAAAGTTGTATATATGTATATATTGTATCATTGATTAATCAATGTTACTGGAATTCAGTGCCCTACATGGTCTTGGTTTTTCGTCCTATTAGCTCGCATAATTTAAAAGCTCTAGGAGAAACAAATAATAGGCCATATCATGGAAGGTTTGCCTACTAACATATAAAGTGAGTTCTACTGCTGATGCACGGTCTCTAATTATATTTCCTGGTGTTGGTTTAAATAGCGGACTGTAAAAGAAGCCGTGACTGCCATCCTTGAAGGAGGATTATGTGTTGGGGTGTTAATTCAGGGGAAGAAGGTTAGAGATGATGCCAAAACTCTGCTGCAGACTGGGATTTGCAAAGATAACAAGCTGGATGGTTTGGGTTTTGAACTGGAGCCTAACTCAGCAAATGTTCCACCTCTCTGTTCTGAAACTCCTCCCCTTTTACTTCCTTGTGACAGTTCTCGAGCGCAATGCAGGTGCATATACTTTCTCTTGTGGATTTTTTTAAACAATTGTTTCTGACAATAGTCCTCTATAATGTTCAATAAGTGTTTGGTATGATTATGTTCACAAAATCAGCACTAACAAGTATCACTTGACTATAAAGTATCAATTATCAGTGACCTCTTTTCAATTTTAAATTGTTTCAGGTATTCGGCCATGTCTGCTCTTAATCCTGGACCTTCTGATTCATCTCTAAATCCTCCAGAGATGATAACTAACACAGAAACTTCTTCGGAAACCAATCTTGCTTTAGTCCCCATTCCCAGCGACATGTCTGTCGATAAGTTGGCGCCTAACTCCGGAGCTTTGGTTGACGTTCCATCTTCAAATGCAGAACCACTGACGGTGCTTTCGTTGCATGGTAAACCCAAGCGATCAGAACTTGTTCAGCGCCGAATTAGGAGGCCTTTCTCTGTTTCTGAGGTTGAAGCACTTGTTCAGGCAGTCGAGAAACTTGGAACTGGAAGGTTAGATGGTTTCCTCACTCATTTCTATTAGTGTGTGCATGTGCATGTGCATGTGTGGATAAATTTGAGACCTAATGGTACTTAACCATGCAGATGGCGTGATGTTAAAATACGTGCATTCGACACTGCAAAGCATAGAACATATGTGGATTTGAAGGTATTTGTTGTTAACATTATGCTTTTTCGTAATATATTCTTGCATGGAGAGCTATAATGCTGCATCATTCGTTGGTCATTTTTTGAGTACTCTTGGCTTGCAACTGTATTTTATTAGAGTACACTTTACATTATATTTATATAATTGGTCTACTATAAACATTTTCTTGGTTCGGAAAGTAAGGTACATAACAAGTGTGTATGCACAGAAAGATTGGATTTCCAACTGAGTTCTAGTGAAAAGGATCCCAGCATTACATCAGTTCAGCCGAAAATCTCTAGTGATCTAAACTAATATTGGATGTACCTACAAATTCATTAATACCCTTTTGAAAAAATTATCCACTGTTGCCTCATCTGGATTTACTTTTTCTTTAGTTGTACATTGAAAAAAGTCTTTTTTTCAGTTGCTTCAACTGCTAGGTTTGTTGAAGTCGGGTCAATAAATGCAAACAGTCTGGCTGATTCAGGCAAGTAACCTTTACTTGTCTTCCTGGTAACCGAATAGTCTTAACTTATCCTTTGAAGCTCTCTGTCCCAAGGAATCTTAAGAAGTCTTTCCTGCACAAAAACATGCCATGTGCACTTTCCTTATCGTTAACATACTATATTCTTATTCAAATGCTATATGACCCACTTTTTCCACTGGTTTTCATCTTTATTCTTTTCTTTGTATATATATGATACCAGAATCTCAACTAGCTAGTTTTGAGGGGTTAGGGTGCAAAAGTGATAAAAGGGGTCTCCCAAACTTCTTTGATTTGAAGATTATAGACATCAAGTGAGCTGAAATAATTGTGCTCACATGGTGGGTGGTGGTGGATGTGTACAGGATAAGTGGAAAACATTGGTGCACACGGCAAGAATATCCCCACAACAAAGGAGGGGTGAGCCCGTACCCCAGGAGTTACTGGACAGGGTCCTCGCTGCTCACGCTTACTGGTCTCACCAGCAAACCAAGCAACAGCTTAGTCTACAGACAGACTCATTAGGTATTTAAAGTGCTCTCACTGAGTCACTGTTGATCTGTTTGTGTACAGAAATGATGATGACAGACAAACAAAAAATTAGAAAAAAAAAGAGATGGGGTTATGGTGTAACAATTTCTGAATTAACATGATTCTTAGCCTGGATGTTTCACTGCGCTTGTGGGAGATCTGGCTCATGTAGATGATGATGAAAATAAGAACCAGCTAACAAAATTGATTAGTTTGATTGTTTTGTTGTATTGGAAACTCATCTGGGTTGGGAAATCTAATGTGGATTCTTTCCAATGAAATGTGAAAACTGTGAAGAATGTTTGTAACAATTTGCTTGTGGAGATCTGCCTCATGTAAATGATGATGAATCAAGTTCTTTTTTTAATTTTGGTACATAATGAATCAAGTTCTCTTTATTTACTGTATAGTCATTTGTTCTATGGGAAATGATATTTTGACATACTTAAAAGTCACACACCTTTTGAAAGCCGTGCAATGCATTTGGAGACGCATATGGAATATTTGAACAATAAATCTACTTGGACTCATGAGTCTGGACATATAGGGAGGTTTTTAAATTTTTTAAGGGGTATAATAAGAATTTTACAAGTGATTATGATTGTTTTATTAATTGCTTGAGGGTGTATTTGAAATTAAAAAAAGTTTTGAGTCCGGACTCACAAGTCTAAATAGCACTACCCATATTTGAAAGTGTACTACACAAATTTCGAAATGTATCACATAGGTTACCAATAAATTAGGTGTGCTGACTTCAAGTGTGGCAATGTAGCATTCTCTTGTTGTATTTGTTACTGTGTTTCACCTTGTGTTGTTTTAGCTTGTGTTAGGATTGGCATTGATTAACTTGTATTGATCAGTATGTGCATTTGATTAGGCAAACAGAAATAAATAGCATTAATAAGGAATCTACATTGCTAGGAAATGTTAATGTGGAGAAAGGACTGCGACCAATAAGAAATGGTGGCCAACAATGACAAGGCCTAACTATCTCCAAAAGGAAAATACTAGGATGACCTTTTTGGAGGCACTCAGGATGGACATCTGGTGATGGTGTCCATCCATTCGCGCATCGATGTGTGTATGCACAAATCCTGATGGGCAAGGGATGGACGCCATCACTGGGTGTCCACCCCGAGTGTCCCAATTGCAAAACGGGTCACCCTATCATCTCCCATCTACAAATAGGTTTCGAGTCTACTAAATTTCATATTAGTAGTTAAAATTTTAGTTGATATTTAGTTCCAAGTCTCTTTGTAGAATAGTTTTGGTTAACCATAAATTATGGTAGTTTTGAAACTGCAATTTACTGTGCCTCGATAGGCTCTTGAGTTTTTAGTGTACTAGGTTCGCATACTGCAGTTTTTTCTTATAAGCATGGTATCCGAACTGCTTCAACCCTCCCGATTAAGGCCCAACCAATCTCACGAGGTTAGGAGGGTGCCCTTACCACTAACCCAAATATCGAAGGAAAAGTAGCGCAATTGTTGTGAACTGAACTTATCACCTCAACCTTAATTAGAATACTAAAATCCTATTTGTAGCCACTCCAGCTCACCCCTTACGACTTGCTTTTTCTTAAAATTAAGAGTGCATATATCTTGGTTAGGGATGCAAATAGGTGGGGTAGAAGATGAAGACCTCATACCCATACCCATACCCATACCCATACCCATACCCACTTAAGAACCCATCAGTCATCATCTATCCCCATGTGGGGATGAATAAATTCATCCACATTAGGGGTGGGCACGAAACCCGAGAACCCGACTCGGGTCGGGTCACCCGAATCGGGTGGCGGGTGGCGGGTCGGGTAAGATGAGTTGAGAAAATGAGTCGGGTCATCAAAACCCGACCCATCGGGTGTCGGGTCGGGTTCGAGTCGGGTCGGGTCGGGATGTCATCATGGTTTTTATAGGATTTTTGTGGTTTTTGAACCTATGGGTCGTGTCGTGTCGGGTCGGGTCGGGTTCGGGTTCGGGTCGGGTCGGGGTCGGGTCGGGGTTCGGGTGTCTTGTCTAGCGGGTCGGGTGATGGGTCATTTTTATACCGACCCGACCCGAGTCGGGTCGTCGTGCATCGGGTCGGGTTGACCCAAACCCGACCCGTGCCCACCCCTAATCCACATCCCCATACTCGTCTAATTTCCATGGGGATGGGGAAACCTATGGAGAAACTTTTTTTTCCATTTCATTCCCCATTGTGGATCTCCACGGGGATTTTTGTAGGGATGGAGAATCTCCGAAGGAAAAATATTTCTTCCCACTTAATTTTCCTCAAAAAAAGAATTATACCAAATAAATTAAAATTATAAATCTCACTACCTAAAAAAAAGAAAAATTATAAATCTCATCAATGTTTGTTTGTTATGTGTATAATGTGTGTTTTGGGGTGGAAACTATGTAATATTTTATTATATTTATATATAAATATTATATGTTGTATAAATTAATATATGAGGATTCCCCATGGGGATCTCAACGGATATATTTTATTATCCATTCTTTTATCTATACCCGTGTAGGTATGAGATTTTGTCTCCATCCCCGCCCCATATCTATTTTAAATCTCTATCCCCATTCCTGTTGTGGGAAATTCCCGTCCCCCGTGGAGATTCTCTGCTGCTCTGAGTGCATCCCTAATCTTGGTTTAGACAAAGATATCTCTTATTATGGGTCATGAACTGTTTGAAGAAGAAGTATAAAGGTTGCCCTTATAGGGCTTGGTTTAACCTTTTGAATTTTAGCCCAACTATTTGGCTCAAAAATTGGACCTAACCAAACTCAATTATGTCTATTGTCTACTACTGCATGTTAAAGTCCAGTAGTTCAGTTTTCAAACAAAAAAAAGTCCAGTAGTTCATATTGAATGGATTTGGGTCTATATTAATCGGTTTGTGGATACCTTCATATCTTTGGGCTTGTGTTAGTTAAAAACGATTCCATATCCACAGCTTAGGGTTGTAAGTGGAGCAAGACGGGACTGGGATTGAAGTTACTGTCTCCGTCCCCATGGGACGCGAGGCAGGGATTTATCCTCGAAAATTTTTCGTGGGGAGAACTTTGCTGCCCCACCCCTTGCCCCATGGGGATTCATGCAGGGCGAAGAATCTTTGCGCCTCATCAATTTTATGAAAATATTATTTTGATCTTTACTCCTTGGCCCGTTTGTCGCTTAACTATTTTCTTAAATTTTATTTTATTTAGAAAACTATCTTTCTCAAATAAAATAATTTAATTTTGTTTTTGATATTGTTATGTTGATTGTGTTACAAATTATCATACTTAATTAAATATAAAATATTTTTTAAATTAATATGATAAATATATTTTCAATGTTCTAACTATATTTTAATATATCCTTATGATATATATATATATAGGGAAATTCTAGAATGGAGACCAAATATATATATCCATTCCATGAGAAACCCTCAAAATGTGTTATGCATTAAATGACTTATGCATTTATGTCGCCTCGATTAATGTATTGGATTGAAATCCAATAGTTTTAAATAGTGTACCCATGACATGGGTATGTATTTGGTTTTCATGGTAGAAGTACCCATATATATATATATATATATATATATATATATATATATATATATATATATATATATATATATATATATATAGATTAATGTTACAAGTTATGTTTAAAGTTAGAGATCTTAAATTTCATTTCATTTAACAAAAAGTTACATAATTTTGTAATAAAAATTTAAAAAATAAAAGTTTTATGCGGGGAGAAGGGCAGAAAGTAGGGAATCTCCGCGGGGTTAGAGCAATCTCCATCCTCGCCTTGCCTTGTGCCCTGCATGACCAGGCAAAACTTTTCCCTGTGCCCCGTCCCTTGGGGGGCAAAATGCAGGGAAAATTTGGGCCACCGGAGCGGAGCCCCGTAAGCAACGAAGAATCCCTGCCTTACTTGCAAACCTCAACTAGACGAGTGCAACGGGAGGGTCTAGGCGGGCTATTTTTTGAAGACCTTATTCAGGCCTGAACTTCTATCTATCGGGGCCAAACCCGCCGAAGCCCGTGCTGGCTGGACTTAGATGGGTATGTCAATAATTTTTAGAAAGTGAATATTGAATAAAAAAACAAATAAGGAAAATTTGTACTAGAGGTTAGGAGTTAGACATATATTAGGTGGTGGAGTGTTTCAGGTTCGAACTTTAGTAAATTTGAAACCCAAGTCCGACCAATGTCGGACGAGCCTGGGCGGGCTTGGCGGCTCCCCCTCCCCCCCCTCCTCCCCAACCAATATCCACAACCGCGTCTAGTTTTTTTTTTTTTTTTGTTATATTTTTTAAGGGGCCATTTTTTAATCACTTAAATCAGCCTGTTTTGCTTATAGTTATGTGTCAACTTCTGTAACCTCATATATTAGTCCCTTCTTCAATTAATCTATGGTGGGTCTCGAGCTCAAAATATATTCAATATTATATATAACCTTCGTTCTTCTAATGATTATTCTAAGCACTAATTATTTGATTAACTAATAATACCTTCAAGTCAGTGTCGCGCAAATCGACAACCATCAAGAACATTCTATAGTTTTAGACGCACAAATTAGTTTGTTAATTTGCTTTTCCACCACCCTTTATGTTCCATCAAAGATCCATCATGTATCATGTTAAATGTTAAAAATAAAAACGAAACATCATAGAAGCTAACACAACGAATTGCAGTGCCCAAGTTCAAAGGATGGCTGCTATCTTGTGATTTGTGAATTTGTGAGTGGGACTTGCATTATTGATCTTATTGTATAATTAAGTAGAACATATAAGGTAACACTAATGTTTTTTTAAAAAAAGGTAAGAGTAATGTTTTTTTTCTCATCTTTTTTAGGGTGGCTTATTTTTGTTGCTTCGGTCTTTTTTTTTTTGGTACATTGTTTTGGTCTCTTTTGTTTTCTTGTATTTGTGTTCTTTCAAGAATTACAGGATCATACACGCATACCTTCTTTTTTTTTTTTTTTTCCTAATGTCATAGTTATATTTCACTAAGAGAAAGAATCCATTCTGGTACGGGGCTCCCCCATAATCGATTTTCTTGTTATGATCCTATCTCCATTTGTTCCTTCATGAGTCGATCCTGGTGGGTAGGATATTGTGCAGTGCCTTCCAAAGAAAGACTTTGAAATTTAGTGTACAAGTATATCTACATATTTTTTTGGCCTAATGATAAAAAATATCATTACCTTTACAAATTGTATCAATTATATCATAACCTTTGAAATTTATCAATTATGTATCCTAACTTTTTTAATTTACTATCAATTATATCCTTAATTAATTTGAGGCACTTTTTTCTTTCATAATACATGCCGACACATCATTTTCTTCAACTTTCTTGTCACATCCTTCAAGGATTTATTCATACATTGATGTTCTACTCATAAAAGGATACAACAACCTATTACATCAAGGAGAATATGTATTACATTCCGATGAAGCTCGGAATAATATCCTCACAAGGAGGGCAACAACCCCACAAAGGGGGACAACAACCTCCCAATGAAGGGTAACGACCCATAAAAGGGACAACCACTGTACGCAGGCGAAGAATGCCACCGCACAAAGGTGGGGAAAACACCTGACCATACTAATCTACATATCCTAAACAACTAGAATAACATAACATAAACACTTAACATATACAAACCCTAATTAAAATACGTACATAAAATAAGAATTATAAGAGAGACCATCCAAAAAATGAGAAAACCTTAACACATGACCACCATGGCTGCTGGAACACATTCAATTTTCTCAAAGTCCCTCTTCTGCAACATCCCTTTCCACTTCATACAAATAAGAGAAGAGAAACCACAATGGAGTCAAAAGGAGGGAACAATGTAACGGCCCGTTATAATTATAACACCGTTATTTAATTATTTCAGATTAGGGCGCCAGCTCAGACGACATGTGGATGTCGCGGATAGGCTAGGCATGACTTGAACCTAGGGTATTGCCTGTGTACTACTACTTTCTTTGAGTTATGTGATGTATTATTATTATTCTGTATTATTCATCACAGGTGTGTAGCTATAATTACTTGTCGAGCGAGTTTGAGTGCCAACGTTCCGTTTTGTAGAACACGCCAACGCGAGGGCTTGGTAGCTGTGAGGCCGGGCGTTGGGGTTATACTAGATTTAATCATAACAATATGACTATGGTTGAGGATTGAAATTAATGAGATTTAAATATAACCTTAAACTAAGTTAAGTAATTCAATTAGGTACACTAAGTTTGGGTCCGCCTTGGGGAGCGTGCCGGACGCGGGGCACGGGGAGCCGGGTGGTCGTGAAGTTAGTGTGACCCTACTTACCATTTTATGGAATTTATTTGATGACTTGGGTAAGCTATATGAATTAAATCAAGTTAGTATAAACGAATCCTATAGTTGTAACTAAATAAATCAACACATTTAGGATTGCCCTCGAGACACACGACAGTTGAGATACAAGCAATTAATATCATGATAAAGTGTCCATGAATTAAGTGACACAAGCTTAATAGGGATCGCTAGATCCTCGAGATACGTGCGAACGTCAGATTAGAACAAATACTTATAAATACCAACTTGATCGGTGGAGACATGCAAAACCAAGCATTCCAAACATTTTCTGAGGATTCTGAGATAAGAAAATCCTTGTTAGGGAACAAAATTGAGTGTTTGGAGACCGGATTTAGGTGTTCAACAACGAAATATAAGACAACGAAATTTAAGGTAATCTACTCACCAAATCTTTAATTTTTATGAAAACTTGATGTTGTTGGGTATGTTGAGGTTCAAACGGATTTCTAGTGAATTCATCACTGTTTTTGTTGGATTTGTTGTTTGTGAAGTTGGTTTGATGAATCATGTCAATTTGAATCAGATTTGTGCACAAAATGAGTGGTTTGGTGATTTCGAATTTTAGACACATGCATACTTTAATCCTCTGTTTTGAGTGAAAAACTTATTTAATCGGTGTTTTGGAGAGGAATTTGATGCGGTTGGAGTGTATGAGTTGTTTTTATGATGTTTGTGAGGTGTTAGGAACCAGACATAATCTATTGCTGGAATTCTGGGCAGAGCGCACCTAGTGCGCTAAGTGATGAACACTAGCGCGCTAGGCATGCTGGGGATGTTGACGATCTTCGTGCATGAACAGTACACGGAGAATCACCCAGCGGGCTGGCCACCTTGCCTAGTGCGCTAGGGACCAGAACCCCTAAATTCCTAAACATGAAATCGAGCCTAATTGACAACAAACCCACATAATTAACCAATAAACACTGGAAATAGATCTCAGGAGTCACGGGGACAATAATTGGAGTCGGGGACTAGTTGGGGGTCAGACCGGGGGTCTTTTGGGGTTATTGAGCGCGGTTTGAGGTACGTAAAACCCAACTGCACATCACTACTGCATGTACTTATTGTTTATTCATTTGAGCTGTTAGTTCTTGATAATCTGTGAGTCTATTCTTACTGGGACGGTTGAGTTTTCCCGTCTATGTATCCGAGGGTTGTTGTGGTCGCTTGCTAAGTATGTAGCGCGTGTTCTCGGCCTCGATAGATTATATCCCGAGTTGAATACTGGTTTACGTATTTGATGTAACCCACTAGGGCTAATGCCGCTAGGACACGTCGTAAGGTCGATGGCGTAGGCCACAACCGGGGCTTTTGGTCCTAAGTACACACCTCAGTAGCTGTGTTCACACCCATTTATATATCTGTGTGTTTATATTCATGCGATAAGCTTTGAGCAGTTATCTGCATTTTCCTTCTTTCCGCATGTTTATTTAACATTATTTATTAGCTCTGTCATTTACATTCTTAAATTAAGATGCATTGTGGTTTTCTTTTGGATTTTACTTACTGGGCTCGTCATCTGCCTTTTGTGATGGTTGAGCGCAGATCCCAGTACTAGCAGTGGTAAGGGGATTCTTGGCGACTACATCTAATTTACCTACGTTGAGGCCTACTGGTACGTTTGTTGGTAATTATACTTTTGATATTTTGTATTATCTTTTGGGGTTGGGAGGCTATATTTCACACCTGTGCTTGTATATATACTGTTATAGTTAATTGACTATATGCATGGTATTGCCAGGATTTCCACTATAGGTTGAATAAGTAAACTTTATATGCTCTTTTGGTAATATTAAGACTTCTGCTTTTATTTCGTTATAAATGTTGATTATTTAATTGAATTTAACTGTAAAAATCTAAAACTATATGTAAACTACTGAATAAATTGACAAGAAGCGCAAGGGTGTCAGATAAATGATGAGCATCAGTGACGTGGGCAGAAGCTTCAAGTGCTGAGGCAGGGAAGTAACTGACCATGGGGCGGCCTCAGAATTTGGGGCCGTCTAAATAGCCACAATAGGAAATAGAATAACAGAACATCTGAAACTAAATTCTAATATATAAATAAAGTAGTAAATATGCAAATAATTTCAATTTGGATACTACTTACCTTAAATTGTACTTCGTGTCACGAAAACTAAACCTCGATCTAGCTCCACTAAACTCGACAATGGAAATACCGTCGAAATACACCTAATACCATTTATCATTAATTTGATTCAATTGGATGTATTTTAGGTCATTTAAGATAGTCATTAGGTTCAATGTCTCAAAAAAAACCCTAAAAACTACCATGTCCTGCACTCAGTGCGTGGATGTTCATCCTCATCTTCATCGTGCCCGGGTTGTCCAGCGTGCCTTAGCGTGCTGGACTAGTTCGAACCCAAAATTCCTGCATCTCTGGAAACTAGAATCTGAGCCCATGGGCACCTCCAAATGCCGTCGACCCCATCATCGCCACACTTTTAAAACGTTAGAGGCAACATCTCATAGAAAAAAAATAATCATTAAATTCAAAGATCCAACCAAACTTTCCAAAACCCAAAACTTACAAAACTTGAGCAACTTTGAAAACCAACTTGCCAATCATCAACAACAACATAACCATTATCAACACAACACCTAAAACAACCCAAAATCAGTGACACAAACCCTAACCCCAGATTCAACATCATCATGAACAAAATCAAGACCAAAAGGAAGAGAAAATGGAGGAGATTAAGAATCTCACCTTGTTTTATGGATTTACCACCTCCAAGCTCCTCAAATGATCACTCAAGTTGTGCTAAACCCTTATTTCCAATTTGTATTTTCATATTGAATGGTGAGAGAGAGAGAAAAGGTGGTGGGGAGTCAAGTCCATTGACTTATATTCCATCCAAATGATCTCTATTCACTTGTGTACCTCTAAGCCTATCTATTGGCCACCATTTAGGTAATCCAAGTCAATAAACAACATCAATGAATGACTCTATACATACTTTCCCTTTGTTCTCAACACATAACGCAGCCTCTTGAGCATTTTGATGCCCAGTTTAGCATTACAACGCTCGACATATGCAAACAATTGCGCCTCTAATCATGAACTCGACTTTACGTATTAGTTATTTATTTCATTTTATTCATTTTTATGTGAGTATTAATTCCCCATCCTAGTATTTTTGTCTTTTAGCCTATCTGGTACCTGCGCCGACATGCATATCGAGGCGAATACTCTTCACACTGTCTCGCACGTCAACAACAATTTAAATACACACACCGCGATGCCATTTAACATATTTAAGCCTAAACATATCGTAGATTATACAAAACATCATGTAAAATTACTATTTACCTAGCTCCAGTGCGCCCTGGCCTAACTGTCAGTTTACAGGGTGCTGAACTGTCTTTACGTCTGCAAACACATCATAATAACAACTTAATTAAAATTGGGCCGTTGCACCCACTTTCACACTTGTAGCCCATACATAAAATTAGTCACCACACTCTACTCACTTTGGATTGGACCTTATTATTTGATAAAAACTTAACATGGTATCAGAACTATGGTTAGATTGATTAGCCCATTGTCCAAGGGCCTTGTAGACATTCAACAAAAATAGTTGATTATTGTACTGCAGTCAAGTCCGAGTTGGACTTGAGGGATGAGTGTTGGAGATGTTGAGATAGTCCTACATCGACTACTTAGAAAGAAAAATAAGGCTTATATGTGTGGAGTGGATACTCCATTTTGCCTTGGGCATTTTGAAGTGAACCCCATTTTCACACTTGTAGCATATACATAAAATTAACCACCGCACTCTCCTCACATTGGATTGGGCCTTCTTATATGATAATAATTGAACGAAATTGTTGCGGTGGTGTAGTTACTGAGATGTGTTTGATGACCAATAGGTCATGGGATTGAACTAGGTCATCCAACTTCAAATATGTTGGTTTCTTTCAAGTCATGAAGGCGCCTAAGACCTGCTCTCATGGGCAATAGTTGAGCCTAAAAAGGCTTGGACACCAACGACTAAAAAAAATTACAGACATTGATTCTATTGGGTCGAGGCCTCAAGTAATTAAGTTAATCGTACAATTATTTATATGCCTAATATACTTAATTAATTAATTAATTATTAGATGCAGTTCTTGTTTAGGATCGTAATTGAAATTAAAAAAGAGCCCCCAATAAAGTATTTTGAAGTGTACATCTGACAATAACAAGTAAACAGATCGCATCTCTATTATAGTTATATAAATCAACTCTGGAGAATAAAATCTGTTTTAGGTGATCAGTGTCATCATAAGATTTAGATCTCTGAAAAATGAAGCTTTTTATAAACATTTGTATTGTAGTTCCATATTAAATTATATGCATAAATAATATAAAAAAACTTATATGCATAAATATACGATGTTTGATCTGTAATTCGAATTCAATACGCTTGATCAGGGCCAGTCCTAAGTATTTAGGGGCCTGAGGTGAAAACTTAATATGAGGCCCCACTTTTTTTTTTTATTGCTATTGGTTCTTTTTTTTTTTTTTTGAAAACTATTGCTACTGGTTTTTAACTTGATATTTGATGCCAATCGCGCCAATTGTATAATATATATTTGGGGTACCATTCAGGCTTGATGCGGGGTAACCCTCCTAACCAATTTGCTTTATCCACGAGACTCGAAACCAATTGACCTCACTCAACTTATTTTTGATCTCTTAATTTTTTAATAGTAATAATATGTCATGTGTTTTACCATTTGTAGTATTATAGTATAGTGCAAATAAGAGAAATGTTTTAAAGTATCATTTACTCAAAATTTGAGATGACACAAAAAACCTTGAAATCACAATTATCGAATTAAATTTATGAAGTTTAATAAAGAATTTTAGGTCTCAAGCAAGTCTAGTTACCTGAAGTAAAGAATATTGCTAAAACAGAACTTCGTTTTTAAGGGAACTCCTTTTTTTTTGGGATATGAGTAGATGAACTCATACCACATTTATTTTTTTAATATTAATACCTATCTTTTGGTAAAAATATTAATATATATAAATAAAGTAATTGAGATTTAGTTAACAATCATGACTTTGAAACGATTTGGTTTAAAAGTGGCCCCTTTTGGTTAATAATTTCATTTAATCTCAACTTTCCATGTCGAGCTTGCGAAGCTTAAATTTCTAAACATGCCTTATACATTTAGTAAAGTGTTTAATTACTTTCCAAGTTTTCATACTTCAAAAGAAAAAGAATCTTAATTACTTTCCATGCTAAATTAAAAAAAAAAAATACTTTACATACTCTATATATATATAAATTTTTTCACAAAAAGTGGGGCCCCATTGTTCAGGGCCGCCCCTGCATTTGATTAAGCTGATGCACCATCTTCCCCCCCGTTAACACCACAAATTTGTCATAAAGTCAATGTGATTATAAGATGTGTTTTGACCATATTAGATAAATTCAAGATTTTTTAATTCTTAGCCATCATTAGATCGAGCGTATAGTTTACTACTAATAACGGAGGATGTAACTATTTAATTAGTCATTAATTAATTAATTTTTTTTACTCTAGTCATTAAGTAATTTCTTAATTTAATTATTTTTTTTTGATAAAAAAGTTGTATTCATATTTAATTCAATATTGAGATCAAGCACATTTGGTCATTTAGCTAGCATATATATGGAGGTGCATCATTACATGACCAGCCTCATTCGCTTGCCTATAAACTTTAAACTCCAAAAAATAAAACTTCTAACAAGGGAAGAAAATCAAACTTCAAACTTTCAACTAGGGATGAAATCTAATTAAACCTTCCAACGTGGGAAGAAAACTACTTATTTAATAAAAAATACTAATGAAAAATATCGATTCAGTAGCCGCATGTGTAAATCCACACACAAGCGTAAATGAAGATGTAGAATTGAAGAGTCGACTTGTACCAATGTTGAATTTGATAATTGAAACACAAAAGGAATCATTTATCGATCTAAGATTTGTTTTATTTGACGAACAAAAAGAAAAACAGTATCATTGGAACAACCGCCGATCAAAAGAGAAGATCAGCTATGGTTCGGTAACTAAAATCACCAAAAAAGTGCCAAAGATTAAAAAAGAGAATTTTACAGTTTTGGAGAGGAGATGGCTAGTCACAAAAATTGTTGGTTATTCTTTTTTTTGACTTATATAAGTGAGAATCTAACTCACAACCTCCCTAAACCTTGGGATGATGTATTTACCATCTCACTATATATACTTTTGCAAAGTTGTTGGTTGTTCATAATTTAATTAGTTAAGGTATGGAGTAGATTATTATTTTTTGCAAAACACACGACTTTAGAATGCCATGTTCAAGAGTTCCCCATTTTGAATTAATTAAGAAATTATGCTCTTCAAAAAAAAAAAAGGAAATTATGTGGATGTGTTAGTAGGTTGACTTTCTTCAATCAATTAAAATGGAACTAATATTGTTTAATTTAGTCTGGATTTAGAATCTAAGACATAATCCTGACGTTAATAACACCTGCAATTTAGAGCGCCGCTAATGGCACCCCAAAATGCTGGGGTGCCTCATATAAAATGCATGTAAGTTGGGATGCCCTCATAAAAAATTGTAGTGCCTTTAGCGCTGCCCATAATTTATGTATGATTACTCATACTTGAAATAATATTTTGTATATTTTGCAAAAAAAAAAAATTGTATATGCGCACATCAAAAGAAAAAATCTTGTATGTGGCCTCCATTATATATTACTCCCTCTATTCCATATTATTTGTCACATTAGGGGAATTTTTTTTGTTCTACAATATCTGTTAAATTAGGAAATCAATGAGCATTAAATGTTGTATTTTCAATTTTAACCCCATTCTATTTAATTAATGACACCATCAATTACTCTTTTTTACACAATATCTATAATAAATGAAGTTATTTATAAGAGGGTAATTTAGTCTTTGTCATAAAATCTTAATGGTAATTAATCTCAACCTTAATTCTTGTGCACAAGTCAAAATGTGACATAATATGAAACGGAGGGAGTATATGAATTAATGAGTAATTAAATACCCTAATTAGTGTTTTAAAAAACAATACCCTAATTAGTACTCCCTCCAGTAAAAACATATAATACTTTCTACAAAATCTCTTCCGTCAAAAATATAAAACGTTTTCGAAATTCAAGAAAACTTTGTAGTTGTTACACTTATTTTACATGTCTTTTAACTCAAACATTTAATTATAATTAAACACTTGTCTTTCTTTCATTGAATGAATTAAAGAATTAAATGGAGCCCAAATATATTCTCATGCCATGGGAACCTCTCATAAAATGTTATGTATTAAATGCTTTGTGCATTTATAGCGCCTCAATTAATGTATTGAATTAAAATATAATGGTTGTAAACAGTATACCCATGTTATGGGTATATATTTGGTTCCCATGGTAGTAGTACCCACAGGAAAATTCTACAATGGAGACCAAATATATATTCATGCCATGAGAACTCCTCAAAATGTGTTGTGCATTAAATGTTTTGTGCATTTATGTCGTCTTGATTAATGTGTTAGATTTAATTTCAATGGTTCTAAATAGGTTACCCATGGCATGGGTATATATTTGGTTCCCATGGTAGAAGTACCCATACATATACATCAACTATATAAAAGTGCGAATCTTGAATTTTTGAGTGGTAAGTAAAGTTACGTTCTTGTCCTTTGCCCTTTTATTTTCAAACTCAAACACAGGTTTTGACCAAAAAAAAACTTAAACACGGACTACCAATTTGGGACATACATGACATCCACGCATCTCCAGATCCCACTTCCTCAATTCCATTAAGACATTGAAGAAATCCGATAAAAAGAAGCATTGCAGTGATGTCGATGATGTCGTAGGGCACCGGCTTCGTAAAGAGTAAAAACCCTAGCTTTTTCACGCATTCTCTCCTCGTTCTCTCGATTTGCGCATCTCTCGTGGCTCTCTCTAATCGCATTCTGAATCTTACTTTTTTAATGCATCTCTCGTGGCTCTCTCTAATAATCACATTTCGAATCTTTTTTTTGATGCATCTCTTATGGTTCTCTCTAATCGCATTTCGAATCTTGTTTTTTTGATACCTTAATTCATTTGATGACCGAGACCAAAGTTTTGATTCCTTATATAGTTGTTGTTGTTGTGACAAAAAAAATTGTGATAAGGTACTTTGATTTCTCTAAATCTGCAAACCCTAACTTTTCGTCTTTCCGATTTTGGTGTTGAATTGTGATTTGGTGTTTTGTTTCTCATTTATCATTACTAATTTGAGTTTGATATGAAGAATCCTTGTTTGGTAGCCTGTGATTGTTCTATTTAAGTTTAATGTTTGGTTGATTACTCAATTTTGAGGAGCTGTTATAAATGGCTCAGTACAACTTAATCTACTCTGTGTTATGTCACAAAAGCTTGAGATTTGATCTTGATGTTGCATTTTGAGTTGCTCAGAGACACTATGGTGAAAGTTTGTGTGTTTTTGTCAGCGTCAACTTTCTTTATGATTGTCAACAGTCTCACAATGAACTTTATCGTTCTCTATTGGTCATCTTTACTCTCTCAGTTGATCCGAAATCTTTCCATCTCAGATTAGTGGCGCTTGCATTATCGCCCTCAAGTCGTCTTGGACTGCATCAACTGTTATGAAAGGTGCAGGTTCTGATTTCTCCTTTTCTCTTTGTGCAATAATCCTATTCTCCTTCTCTAATGGAGATTTTTTGATGCCTGATCACTGTATTCAATGATCATGAGAGACTCTCATATGGGCTTTCCATCATGTATCAAAAGATTCAAAACAGGGATTTTCTAATTGTAAATCGAGTTCATCTCTAAAATCAATGGGTTGTTCTCTCTTAGGGCTCCACTAGACATAGTGAGTACCGCAACCAAAAGATTAGTCAAAGTTTTTACTGTCTTGCAATGGGTCAACTTATTAAATGTTGCTTGGAAAGAAGGTTCTTATTAAATTTTGGTTTTGCCCCTCTCCCTCCTTCCCTCCCTCATTCCCTCCCTCCCTTCGGTTTCCTTTTTCTCATGCAGGAGTCCTATACACGTGCTAAGAAGTGGGCTCAAGAACTTCAAAAGCAAGGTGGATGTGGGATTTTGCTTGTTTAGTTAACAACAAAGTCAGAGCCAGCTTCCAATTCTCAAATATGG
Organism: Stephania japonica; assembly: GCA_039657345.1. Taxonomy (NCBI): domain Eukaryota; kingdom Viridiplantae; phylum Streptophyta; class Magnoliopsida; order Ranunculales; family Menispermaceae; genus Stephania; species Stephania japonica. Next base: position 40,198,988 of record CM077560.1, on the reverse strand, counting down.
TCTCACGACATTGCTTAAATCGTACCCAAAAGGGTTTAAATCTAAAGCTCACATTAGATATGTTCACACCAACAGTAAGAGGTTGAGAATGTAAAAGAAGAAGAATGGGACGATGGTCTGACGTGGCATAGTTAAGGTGAGAAACCTTAGGGAAATCATATTTGTCCATCCATAGTTCATTAGCGAGAAATCTATCTAGACGTTGCTGAATATTCTCCACCCCATCTTGCTTGTTATTCCACATCATCTTAGGCCCTGAGTACCACATATCTGATAGTTCACATTCGGATGTAACAGTTTGGAATGCTAGAATGTGTTGAATAGACTTAGGAATGCCCCTAGCTTGTCATTGAAGACATTATTTCATTAAAATCTCCAGCAACTACCTATGGGAGGTCAAGAAGAGAATGAAGTCTGGAAAGTAGTGCCCAAGAATGATGTTTTTTCTCTCTCCTTAGGTGGCCATAGAAATCAGTGAAACACAAGAGAAAACCATTTGGCATGGTAATTTTTGTATCAATGTGTCTAAGGGAAAAATATTGAATGTCAATGCTCCACTCATCTTGCATTAAGAGTACAAGACCACAATGACATCCAGAGCAATTGACATGGAAACTATTAGAATATCGAAGTTCCCATTTTATGTTTTCTATTTTGGGGCCAAAAGATGAGTCTTTGACAAGAAAACCAATGTCGGTTGCTCTCAGCGGATTAGCTGCCTGAGTAAGATTAGAGAACCAAGGTTACCTAATCCCTAAAGGTTCCAACAAAGGATTGTCATTGCATCCGGTCAGCCTGCTACGCAAGATCCGTCAGTATCTTAGAGGAGGTAAGTTTAGAAATAGGCATAGCACGAAGCTTTTTACCAACTTTCTGAGCTTCATTTTCATCTACACTTGGATTCCTCTTACTTTTGCTAATTGCAGATCGTGGAGAAAAGTGACTAGCAGATAGGCGCTGCAGATTTCCATTTTTCCTTCTTTGTGGGATTGGTTCAATAGGTGGGGGTTGTATGGCATCTGTAAGTGTAAGATCTTCAATAGTAGCATCTAGTTGAACTTAGTTTGTCATTCGTAGGACTAGAATTTTAACTAATGTGGACTCCTTTGAGGCCTTAAGGAGAGGATCCCTGAATAAAGGGGGGAGCCACATTAGGTTGACTAGATACCGTTATTTCCATATTCGTCTTTGCTTGGCAAATACTCTCAATCACCACATCAGCCAGGTTCACATCAATGAAAGAGGTAGAAGGAGCAATAGAATGTGTAACTAATGAACTAGATATAAAAAGGTCCGAATTAGCGGGTAAGGATCTAGGAGCACTACTGGTAGGGTGAGTCATACCTAGCTGGTCCTCAAAAAAACCCTCCCTAGATTCAAATCTTTGAGGAATATCGCTTGTCAAATTTTGTTGTTTGCTAATAGCTGTCATGGGGTCACCCTCAGTTTCCATGTTATGCTCAAACAACGTGATTGCCTCCATAATATCAGTGAGTATCACATTTTCGTCCAAATTGAACCACCGATCTCTACGTCCTCGATCACCTCTGCCTCCGTCGCGGCCAAACCTCCACCTAGGCGCAGCATAAAATTTAGAGTGTGGCGGATGATTGGACACCCTTCCTTTAGAAACCCATTCCGCTCTGATTTGCGATAATGACTTCACATGAAGCTAATTCCCATACTTAGCAGTGGAAGAATTGAAAACATCCCCGTCAAAATCGACACATTTTTTATGTTGATGACCCAGTTTGCCATAGTGGAAACAAAAGTCGAGGAGACGTTCATACTGGATAACAATCGATACCTCTTCATTCACCTCCTCAATGAACACCTTCCTCCCACATTTTAAAGGTTCCATTATGTTTATCTCCACACGTACACACAGAAATCGACCATTACAACTATTCATCTTATCCATATCCACTCCTTCAACTTTTTTGAAGAGGGCCCCATAGATTGGGCGGTCAATTCCGTCATGCATACTAATAGAACATTGTGCAACTGTATCCAAAAAGCGAGTGAGTAAAGGCTATAATGGAGATGTCCCCAATGCTTGAGGGCTTAACTAACACCAACAATTGATTTTTAAAACTCCAAGGGCTGCCACTCAAAACCCTTTGTTGACCCACTTTGGTATAAAAACAAAAGACAAACGTGTTGTCACTGCTCACCAGTTCAATCTCTGGCTTTGGAGAGACATTCCAGAGAGTTTGAAAGGTGGAAATGAGGTCATCTTTATTAACTGGTTTAACTTCAATTACTTTCTCAATCAGACATCGATCTAATATTTCCAAGCCCTCCTCATATGTAATCTTATCCAACCGCACAGAGGGCTCTGCATTATCGTCAAAAGCTTTGGAGAGTTTGCCAAAATAAAAACGTCCATTGATTACAAGAACAAAAAAATGACCTCAAAGAAAGAGACAGACAAGAACCAGAGAGAGAAAAAGTGACGAGGGGTAGGAGAGGGGAGAGAATCTCAATCATCCGAGCGTGATAGCCCAAACCCTAGAACAGGGAAGAACTATTGCCATCTCCAGAGGACAAGAAACTTTATCCTGGTTTATATATGTTATACATATTTAAATATGAAAGTAAATAATATAATTACAAGCTGTTTCATTCGCAAATGAGAAGGCTCCGATGCCTTTTCCTACGCCTTCCCTTTCGCAATCATATTGCAGCAGCTGAGGTACCATGGGAGAAAAGTGGGGTGAGCAAAATATCAATGAGCTCAGTAAAGCTATAGTCCACTCTACCATCAATCACCCAAGTATATGTAATCCAAGTTCTAACTAGATTTTCACATTTCAGGTCATGTGACCTATAATCGTTTTTTGTGCAATAAAGAGTTGAACACTGGTCGAGAAGTTCATGAAATAACCGATGCGAGTAGATCGATTCAAAACACCAAACAATTAATTAAGAACCCAAATTAGGTAGGAAGGAGAATGGAGAACATGAATAGTTGTGTGAAGAGGGCATCGAGGAAGAACAAGGTCCAATGCACAGAGAGAAGAAAAATGATTAGAGAGCATTCAGAAGATGGGAAACCAATGGAATGTAGTTAAGAACAAGAGATAGAGGAGCCAAGATATCAAGTGCCAAACTAAGAGAAGACAAAATGTGCCAGAGCATTAAATTTTATTTTTATTTTTTTTGTAAAAAACACCTAATTTGAGACATTGATCACACAAGTTTAAACCCCTTTTATATGAGTTATAGATAACCAATAACAATACCAGTGTGATTTTTTTGAATTCAAACAATACCTCTATGTTATTTGGGTTGCAAGTAGGGCAGGGCGGGGCATAGATTGAAGTTATCATCTCCATCCCCACAGGGCGCGGGGCTAGGATTTATCCTTGAAAATTCCTTGCGGGGCGGGAAATCCCTCGCCTCATTAATTTTATGAAAAGATATTTATTTTGATCTCCATTACTTGGTTGTTTGCTATGTACCTACTTTCTCAAATTTATTTTTTCAGGAAAATATTTTTTCTTATATTTAAATATTAGTTTTATTTGGTTTTTAATATGGTGATGTTGGTTGATTTTAGAATTATCATGCTTAATTTAATATATAAAATTTATAAAATAAGTATATTTCAACAATTTTCTAAATACAATTTTATATTTCCTTATGATACAAATAGTATGATTGGTGTAATGATAAAAAATGTGTTGTGGTTGAAGGTTTTGAGTTTTGGTCCACACAATTATATTAATTTTTAGTAAAAAATTACACATATAAGTTATTAGTAAATATTTGAAAATGAAAAAATTTAAGTGAGGAATGGGGCAGGTGGCGGGGAATTCCCGTGGGGATCCCTGTGGGGCACGGAGCAAGGGATCCCCGCGGGACGAGAGCAATCCCCATCCCCACCGAGGCAAGGGGATGCCCCGCCCACTTGCAACCCTACGTTATACACATGAATACCAAATTTTATACCAATGTTGAAAGATTCCTTTGTTACTTGAAATGTCAATATTACCCTTTATTTTTTCTTTTGTAACATTAATCTTTTTATTTTCATTTCTTTTATAGCTGTGTTTCCAATTCTCTTGCTTATTTTTACTCTCTCTCTTGTAAATCTTATTGTTTCTTTTATATTTTTTATTTAATTTATTTAATTTTAAAAATAATGACGCTTAATCAAGTCGATAATTATACTATTCCAAGAAACTTTGGACTTTGCTCACTATTCTGAACGCAACGAGCGGACTCCAACAAATCAACTAAAGGGAGCTAAAGCATCTCTGGTGAGATATACGAGACATCACTTGTAAAAAAACAAAGGTTTTAGGAGGTCCTAGGTATGACTCTAGTTGAAATTTTTTTTAAAAAAAAAAAGACAAAAAAGAAATCAACTAAAAAGAAAACAGGTCATCTAGTAATTAGTGCCAAAGCATCTCTAGCTAGTGAGATCGATAATGATCACTAGCTAAAAGGCAAGGTTAAAGAGGTTCGAAGTTCGACTCATGATGGAGTCGTTACTTTAAAAAAAAATCCATGCGTTAATCATTAGTCAAGGGATCGATCTTTATCACTATTACCATTAGGAGTTATATCAAAGTGTAAACGTTAATCTACTCTAGCTCTTGTGAAAAAAAAATTGTAACTAAGGAAATGTAGTTGGGCTTTGTTGTGATAAGGATGACCACTTAATTAAGCTTGTAGATAATCACATTGTCAAGTATGACTCTCACATTGAATTGTAACATCATCATGACTCCTACATTGAATGTAATTAACTTGTATACTCTATTTAACTTGTATTTCTCTCCAATGGACATTCACTTGTACATATATTGTCATGTAGCTTGTAATCTTGTATGACATATGACTTTAGTGTAAGTGTGCAAATCCTCATTCTCATTATGACTAAGGCCCTATATAAGAGGGTTCCTTCACTTGTAAAGAACACACCAAGTTGTATACAACTTCTCATTCTAACCCCTCATTTCTTCTCTTCTCCTTTATAGTAGTTCTTTATATTTGTAGTAGTAGTTCTTAGTTCATACTTTCCTTACTTTAATTCTAGCCAATTTCAACTTAATTTACAACATGTTATCAGCACGATGTTGCTCTCAATAAAGGAGACTTTGAAGATCAAGAAGCTTTCTCAACGAGTTAAAGCTAGGAAGGTATAATTTATATAACTTTGATTTGATGGTGTTTGGTAACTCTTTTTCTATCCTTTATTAGTTTAAACTATAGTTTATCTTGATGATCAATCACGACATCATCCCAGTCAACCATGTTTTCAAAAGTTTGGAAAATACTCATCGATCATCGGTATCCCATTAGCCATCATGCATGTATCCTTAACAAATTTGAATTTCTTTTTCAATTCACCAAGTTGTTCCCTCATGCATTATAACTATTGTTATTAACTCCACAGTAGTATTTGTTTTGAAAAACTCATGCATTATATATCCAAATTGTACTTGAGTGGTTAATGGGGCAAGGTATACATACATACGTTCTTAATAGTGATCCATACCTTTAACTCCATTCATAAATTAATTAATGTTAGATTCTTTTTTTTTTTTATCCAAAGAAATGTTGCATTTTAAATGGCTCAAAATCAACTTCTCTGTTATGTGGCAATTATTTCCCATGTTTTATTTTTGAGGTATAAATGTTAAATGATATTTCAAAGTAGTTATACAAGCAACATATGTACTAAGGGCAATGTTAAGTTTAATTTCTAATCTCAAGTCCTATCTCATATGTTGGCACATGAAATGAAACAATACTGATATCCGTGAACATTTTTCCTTGTCTTTCTATTTTATTGGGGTTCATATCTTTTATTGTGTGTGTCATTCTTATATAATGCATAAATTATTTGAAATAAAAAAAATAACAATATACAGCCTGGAAATTAGAAGATGCGAGGATACTAATTTTAAGTAGTTCACAAACAAGTTCATCTAATAATGTCACGTATTGTTAAAATAATGTATTAAGTATTAAGTAAACATTATTTATGCATGACACATTATATAACTTCATATTGATTACGAAAATATGCTTTGTAGTTGTGTCTCGTACGATCTTCTATATCAGAAATCAATAGTCAATAAGTGACGTATAGTTTTTCTCATAAAATTAGTAACGATTAATTATGCTCTATTCTTGATTTTTATAATACAAATTATGCTATAAGTTTGAGTTGATAGTGGGTAAACCTTGTCCCCAGTAAAGCTAAATATTGAAAAGGAGATGGGTTATCCCGTTCGAGGAGGCATGGTTGTTAAGTAGACGTAGTTTCATCACCCAACCTAGAGGTTGTCCCATCAACTCATACAAGTAGTATATTTTTATGTATAAAATAATCAAGTCATGAACATTAATTTAATCGTATATTATGTATTTTACATTAAAAGGAGAAAACTATTTATGCCGTCTCTATTTTTAAAAATATTATACTTGATTGAATTATTTGCCTTAATATTGTTGACAATAATAATTACTTGTTAAGGCAACGAGATGCTAAAATTATAAATAAAGCATCAATGCAAGGCTATGCATATAGCACTAATATTTATTCGTCAAATATCTCTTTAGAGATTTAAAAAGTGTATATTTCACTTTATATTTTTCTCACCTCATGGAGTTAGGTATATCAAAACCACAATTGGTGATCCTCCAAAAAGCTACAAAATATATATCAGTCAAATATTGATTATTATTCTACAATTTTAATTACCTCTAAGTTGAGGCTATGCAAAAATATAACTAATGAGACGATAAAAAAGGACACGTGACCCACCTCGATTTATTATTGCAATAAAATATCGAGTGCAAACGTCAATTCAATTAACATTATGAATTGATTTCTTATCTCATGGTAGCTGAGTAAAATATTGAGATATTATAAATATAATATCGCTTCTGTCCAATTGATTCAGCTTCAAATTAAGAAACATATTTTGCCTACTATGACCATGGTCGCAATAACAAATTTACGGATGTGAAAAAGGTGAAAAGATATGGTAAATGTCGTATTTATAATTCCACTAAAAGTTAGAATAAAAAGTGGTGCACCACTAGAAAGGGAAAATTATTATTGACAATGAGCGTTCATAATTGTGACATTTTTTTCAAATATGAAAGTCTATTTCGCCTAAATATTGTCAAATATATAACAAAATATTTTTGTGACCTTTTATCATGCCTTGAAAATCAAGGCAAAATTATGAATTTTACTATTGAAAATAGCTCAATAAAATAGACACATTAAGATGTGTTCAAATCATGAGCTAAATAAAGGCAAATAATGCATATCTTGCTTACTATACTATATACACAATATAATATAAAATAGAGAGTATTTCTCAAATATGAAATTAACAGAGACTAGTGTTCATGCAATATCTGGTACAACTATAATGTTGTCAATACCTTATCCAGAAGTTAGTATGATTTTGTGTCGTCTGAGAATTTAAATTTTCAGCTTTATCTTCTGGATTTTACTTGAATATGACATATTGAGATAAATGTCGTCATATGATCTAATGACATTCATAAGATGAAATGATCGATTTCATCATCCATGATCATCAATTACGCGTTTAATATTGAAAATTCGCGAGGGCATCTATTATGGAACAAAATTTTTTTATTAACTGGTAATTATAGTTGTATTGCTAGTCTCAAGGAAAATTGTTGGTTAAACAAGTTCTAAGTAAAATTATTGTGGAACTCGATCATTTTCTGCTTATAATTTATTTGTGAAAAACATATGGACTTATTTATTTTTGTAGTAAATATTTTTAACTTATGCATCAACTAAGTAGTCGCATACGTATTTTTATATTTTTAACTTATATTGGCTATGACAATTCATTCAATTGATTTAAAAAAAAAATTAAGTTACTAATTTTAATTTTGAGATATGAAGTCATTGACACAACATATTTAGTTCATTTAAAGTTCTATAAAACTTATTTTAGACAAACAACGAAATATCTCATATTTGAGTTTTTCGATTATAAAGTTTTTGTTTTATTTTATATGCTTAAATAAAACTAAATGAGTTTGAAAAGAAAACTTTTGATTTATTTTGGTTTCCAACAAGTGTATAATACCTTGAGCCCCTAGAAAGGGATTTGTTTACAACAAGTTTTATTGATTGTCACTCTGATGAAGCAATTTTTTCCACCATTAGGGGGAGATATATAAAGCTGATTAGAAAAGAATGGCGTGAAATTGCTTGAAACGCATCAAAATTGTTGTATTATGATTATGATATGAACTTGAAGTTTAAGTGACAATTCATCTGCAACAAATTATGAATCAATTACTTGATGCAATTACTAATATGAAAAGTTGACAACCCCGTATGTTCCACCATTAAAGGTTCATATATAAAATGATGTCCCTATACATCAAAATGCATTAGAACCAACAAAACATTTAAGGCGTAAAAGGTTTGTTGATTCAAAGGATACAATTTCCTCGAAAAAGAGGTAGAGAGTAAAATACTCCTTATAAAATAAAATAATCCTTGGGTAAGGATTCAAAATATCCTTTTAAAAAATGGTCCAATACCACAAATAGTATGTGGAAAAATATTGAAGAAGACATAATTATTAAAAGAGGTTATCCAAACTGAGCTAAACTCGTTAAGGAAACGAGAAGTTGTTGGACTAAAAGTCTAATAGAATTGTGACACTATAAAGCCGGTTGGACTTAAATAATTTGGTCAGATGAACATACCAAAACCTCAACGATTATTTACTTTGAAAATATTATGTAAATAATCTATATTATCCATGTCTTCATTGTAATATCGTCACATGTCAATGGCTCAAATATTGTGAGAAATCAATCATGACGACATCATTATATCATTTGAATAACTAAAAAAGGAATTCAAGATGGAAGACTTTTGAAAAATAAACTTATTTTTGATTTAGAAATCAAGTACTTTTCAAGTAAAATAGTTCTCCGGATATTAATTTATCTTACTCAAAAGAGTAAAATTTGGTTTGCAAAGATTTGTTGCAAAGCAATAAGATATTTCACCTATGTCAACATAAGGGGGGAATCAAAAGGAGTTATTGATTAGTGCATTGCACTCTTTTCCCCTTCGCTATAGTTTATCTCACTGGGGAACCTAGCAAGGCTTTTAATGAGGCAATCCTAACAATATTATACTCCTTATCAAAATTGATTAGTGTATTGTACTCTTTTTTCCTTAGCTATGATTTTATCCCACTGAGTTTTCCTAGCAAGGTTTTTAATGAGACAATCTTAATAATATTATACTCCGTATAAAAATTTATGAGAGCAGTGTACTTTTTTACTAGATTTTTCCGTCAAGGTTTTTCTAGTAGAGATTTTAACGAGGCATCTATATGCATATTTTTTCAAAATATATCAATGTGTTGCACACTTTTCCATAGCTATGATTTTATCCTACTGAATTTTTTTAGCAAGGTTTTTAATAAGACAACGCTAACAATACATTTCTCGTGCCAAGATTGATGAGAACAATGCACTCTTTTTCCTTTACTAGATTTTTTTTCCCACATGATTTTTCTAGTACAGGTTTTAGGTTTTAACGAGGCATGTTCTCTCAAAGTGTATGAATGTGTTGTACTCTTTTCCTTAGCTATGATTTTTTCCCAAAGGGTTTTCCTAGGAAGGTTTTTAATGAGACAATCAATAATATATATTACAAATTAAGATTGATGAGCACAGTATACTAGATTTTTCTCACAAGATTTTTTTAGTAGAGGTTTTGAGGATGCACATGCTCTCAGCAAGTGTCATCCAAGGGGAAGTGTTGTGAAATGGATGACCACTTAACTAATTGTCAAGTATAACTCTTACATTGAATTGTAACATCAGACATGACTCCTACAGTGAATGTAACTTGTATACTCTATTTAACTTGTATTTCTCTCCAATGTACATTCACTTGTCCATTTATTGTCATGTAGCTTGTAATCTTGTATGACATATGACTTTAGTGTAAGTGTGCAAGTACTCATTCTCATCATGACTAAGACCCTATATAAGGGGGCTCCTTCACTTGTAAAGAACACACCAAGTTGTATACAACTTCTTATTCCAACTCTCTTATTTCTTTTCTTCTCTTTTATAGTAATTTTTTATAATTATAATAATAATTCTTAATTTATACTTTCTTTGTTTTAATTTTAGTCAAGTTGAACTTAATTTACAACAGGCTTTACAGTAATGGAAATAATTGCATTCAAAGGAAACATATTTGGTCTTTATTAATGATGTCTGGTACACACCTAACCGAAACTATAATCTTGACCTTGACCAAGAAAAAAGAAACTATAATTGAAACTTTATAGTTTATTCTAAAATTAAGGAAATCAGAGTGTAGTCAAACCTTGCACATGCCTAGTCTGCACCTTCGATCACAAGATGTGACTCTCCTTCAACGAATTGTATCGGAAACTCAGCCATCCCGCTATTTGACTTAAAGGAGCCCCCGCTCGTGCGCATCTTAATTAACCACCAATCCTCATTGACTTTGACCACTCCACCGGACCCCCTACCAGGCTACCACCAACTCATCAATAAAAAATCAGAAAAGTATAAAAAATCAGAAAAGTCTAACGTCACGTACATCAATAAACAGAGGAAAATGGAGACCGTAGGGAGCCCAATTTTCCTTCACTTCATCCCTAAGTAATTAACTAATTATTGTTGTGAATTGAATTGAGACTTGCTAAAAGTAGAGAAAAAAAGTAGAAGAACTAAAAATTTTTACTACTACAAAAAACTACAAAGAACTATAACTACAAAGTATAAGAGGAGAAATAAGAGAGTTGAAATAAGAAGTTGTCATTCAACTTGGTGTGTTTTTACAATGAGGTTGATACCCTTTATATAGGCTCTTTGGTGATGATGATAAATGTACTAAGACAATGTTTACAAGTTACACATACATTACATGTCATACAACTCTTTACAAGCAATGTTGACAACACATGAAATAATGAATACATTGGATATGGATATAAGTAAGAGCCATGCTTGATATTACCACTCAATGTAAGAGCCATGCTTGATAATGATTAGTCATACAAAGTCTTGATCAATTGTTCATCCATATTATAACACTCCCCCTTGGATGACAATTGTTGAGAGAATGTGCCTCGTTAAAACTTCTACTAGAAAAAACCCTGTGGGAAAAAATCTAGCAAAAGAAAAAGAGTACACATTTCTTATTAATCTTAAGATGAGTATAATATTGTTAGGATTGCCTCATTAAAAAAACCTTGCTAGAAAAACTCAATGGGATAAAACCATAGCTAAGGGAAAAAGAGTGCAATACACTAATCAATAACTCCCCCTCATATGAACATGGGTAAAACTTGTTCAGTTTCTTTACTTGCAATGTCTTTAAGTTTATGCAAGCCAATACCATATGTAAGCCTTTTAAATGTCGTAGTTAGTAAGGCTTTTGTGAATAAATCAGCAAGATTATCGCTCGATCGGATTTGCTTGACATCAATTTCACCATTCTTCTGAAGCTCATGTGCATAAAAGAATTTTGGTGAAATATGTTTTGTTCTGTCCCCTTTTATGAATCCTTCACTTAATTGTGCAATACATGCTGCATTATCTTTTGGAGAATCTTTTATTGAAGGCAATCCACATGATTCTTGAATATGTTCAATCATGTTTCTCAACCAAACACATTCACGACTTGCTTCATGAATTGCAAGTACTTCAGAATGTTTGGAAGAAGTAGCAACCATAGTTTGTTTTACTGACTTCCATGATACAGCAGTATTACCACAGGTGAATACATATCCCATTTGAGAACGGGCTTTATGGGGATCTGATAAAAATCCAACATCGGCATAACCTTGGAGATTCAATTTTACCCTTCTCGAGTAAAATAAACCCATGTCACTTGTTCCTCGAAGATATCGAAAAATGTGTTTAACACCATTCCAATGTCTTCGAGTTGGTGAAGGGCTATATCTTGCAAGTAGGTTGACAACAAAAGCAATATCGGGTCTTGTACAATTTGCAAGATACATAAGTGCACCAATTGCACTTAAATATGGTACCTCCGGACCAATTAGCTCTTCATCACTTTCTTGAGGTCGAAATGGATCCTTATCCACGTCAAGTGATCTGACAACCATTGGAGAGCTCTATGGATGTGCCTCGTCCATATAAAATCTTTTTAATAATTTTTCAATATAATTTGATTGATGGACAAGTACTCCACTTGAAAAATGTTCAATTTGCAAACTAAGACAAAGTCTTGTTTTTCCAAGTTCTTTCATCTCGAATTCCTTTTTCAAGTATCCGGATGTTCTAACGATGTCGTCGTGGTTTCCCACTATATTTAAATTATCAACATATACAGCAATAATCACAAATCCTGTTGACGATCTTTTAATGAAGACACATGGGTAAAGCGGATTATTTACATATCCTTTTTTCAGTAAATAATCACTAAGACATTTGTACCACATTCGTCCAGATTGTTTCAACCCGTACAAAGACCTTTGTAATTTTATAGAATGCATGTTATGAGGTTTTGATTTTATTTCATCGGATATTATAAATCCATCAGGGATTTTCATATATATCTCACTGTCTAGAGATCCGTACAGATATGCTGTAACGACATCCATTAAATGCATATCAAGCCCTTCAGAGACTGCAAGGCTTATCAAAAACCGAAATGTGATTGCATCTATAACAGGAGAATATGTTTCCTCATAATCGATGCCAGGTCTTTGTGAGAAACCTTGAGCTACAAGTCTTGCTTTGTACCTTGTAACTTCATTTTTTTCATTTCTCTTTTGTAAAAATACCCATTTATATCCAACAGGCTTTACGCCATCTGGTGTTTGGACAATTGGTCTAAAAACCTCTCGTTTCCTTAACGAGTTTAGCTTTGCTTGGATAGCATCTTGCCAATCAGGTCTTTTTTGACATTCGTCCACTGATCGTAGTTCTGGATCATCATCATTTTCACATATTTCAAAGGACACATTGAAAGCAAATATATCATCAGGAACAATTTTATTTCGATCCCAAATCTTACCAGAGTTTAAGTAATTTATTGAGATCTCATTACTTTCATCTTTTTCATCTTTTTCTAGAGGAAGTTGTTCCACATCAGAATCAACTTGTTCTGATAAACCCTTATCAAAGGATTATTGTGCTTTCTCAGGAGTATTTTGATTTGTATTTATTTTTACTCCCGTTTTTCTCTTTCGAGGAATTGTATCCTTTGAACCAACCGGTCTTCCACGCTTTAAGCGTTTCGTTGGTTCTTGTGCATTTTGTTGCACAGAGACATCAATTCTTGCAGAAGTATTTACAGCTGGAATATGTGATTTTGTCACTTGTTTTGCATCATTAAATGCATCTGGTAATTGATTTGCAATTTGTTGCAAATGAATGATCTTTTGAACTTCAAGTTCACACTGATTTGTTCGTGGATCATAATGTGATAAAGTTGATGCATTCCAAGCAATTTCGCGCCATTCCTTTTGAATTGACTTCTTATCTCCCCCTAATGGTGGGAAAATTGCTTCATCAAAGTTACAATCAGCAAAACGTGCAGTAAATAAATCTCCTGTTAAGGGCTTCAGGTATCTTATAATGGACGATGAGTTAAATCCAACATAAATATCAAGTTTTCGTTGTGGACCCATCTTAGTTCTATTGGGAGGTGGTATAGGACATACACTGCACAACCAAAAATTCTTAAGTGTGAAATATTTGGTTGTTGACCTAAAATGAGTTGCATGGAGGAATGTTCATGGTATGCAGTAGGCCTATAACGAATGATAGATGCTGCATGAAGGACTGCATGTCCTCAAACTGAAGTTGATAACTTAGTTCTCATGATTAAAGGTCTGGCAATTAATTGAATGCGTTTGATTAGAGATTCTGCCAAACCATTTTGGGTATGCACATGTGGAAATGTAATGTTCAATGGTAATTCCTATAGACATGCAATAATTTTTAATTGCTTGAGATTGAAATTCCCCAGCATTATCAAGACGGATGGTCTTGATTGGGTTGTCAGGAAATTGTGCTCTTAACTTAATGATTTGCGCTAAAAGTCTAGCAAATGCAACATTGCGGGTCGAAAACAAACAAACATGTGACCACCTAGTTGATGCATCTATCAAAACCATGAAATATCTAAATGGTCCACAGGTGAGGATGAATAGGTCCACATATGTCTCCCGAATGCGTTCTAAGAAAACTGGGGATTCCACAACAATTTTACTTGGAGATGATTTAACTATCAATTTACCTTGAGAACAACTAGCACAATTATAATCACCAGCTGAAAATACTTTGTGACTCTTTAAAGGATGTCCATGCGAATTATTAGTTATTCTTCGCATCATTGATGATCCTGGATGACGAAGCCGGTCATGCCATAAAATGAATGTCTTTGGATCATTAATTTTCTTATTTAAGACGACATTCGTTTTGACGTGCCTTATATGAGTAAAATATAATCCAGAGGATAAAGCTAAAATTTTTTCTAACACTTCTTTTTTCCTATTTGAAACCAATGTGACATAGAGAAATTCTCTATTATTTTCGTTCATGGTTTCAATGTAATATCTATTTTGTCGAATATCTTTAAAGCTGAGTAAATTTCTTCTGGATTTTTCAGAGTATAAGACATTGTCAACATGAATTATTGTTCCCCTAGGCAATATAATATTTGCTCTTCCAGAGCCATTAATCAAATTGGAGATGCCAGATATTGTTTGAACATTAGCCTCAGCTAAGTTCAAATTGGAGAAATATTCTCTTCTTTTGAGGATAGTGTGCGTTGTAGCACAATCAACAAGACATATATCGCCATAATCTGAACAAATAACTTAATGATCCGTTTCTACATTGAAAAACAATATGGTATTAAAGAAATACCCTTTTCGTAATAAAATACGAATATCTCAAACTTTTTGGATCATTAGTCAACAAAAGCATGGTAAAATATCACAAAAATATTTGAGTATTGTATATATGACAATATTTAGGCAGCATAGCCTTTCATACGTGACAAAAAATGTCACAATTATGAGCGCTCCTTGTCAATACTAATTTACCCTTTCTAGTGGTGCACCACTTTTTATTTTGACTATCAATGGAATTGTCAATATGACTTTTACCATATCTTTTCACCTTTTCCATGTCCATAAATTTGTAATTGCGACCATGGTCATTATATGCAACATATGCTTCTTAATTTGAAGCTAAACCAATTGGACATGAGTGATATTATATTTATAATATCTTATTATTTTACTCAGCTACCACGAGACAAGGATTCAATCTATAATTAATATTTAATGGATTGACGTGCGCGCTCGATAATTTGTTGCAGTAATACATCGAGGCGAGCCACGTGGCTTTTATTTGTCTTATCAGTCATATTTCGCATAGCCTCAATATAGAGGTAATTGAAATTGCGAATAATAAATGATATTTGATCGATATAAATTTTGTAGTGTGAGACCCAAATACTCATTTTGAGCCTTTTGGAGCATCACCAATTTTGGCCTTGATATAGATAGCTGCATGAGGTGAAATGATAATATAAAGTGAAATATTCACTTTTCAAATCTCTAAAGAGTCTAAAGAGATATTTGACGAATAAATATTTATATGCATAGCCTTGCATAGATACTTTATATATAATTTGAGCATCCCGTTGCCTTGACAAGTAATTAGTATTGTCAATATTGTTAAGGTAATTAATTCAATTATAATTAAATAAAATCTTTATGAAAATAGGGATAAACTAAATAGTTTTCTTTTTATACAAAATATATAATATACCATTAAATATATGTTCACAACTTGATTATAAATACGCAAAATGTAATACTTGTATGAGTTGGTGGGACAACCTCCAGGTTGGGTGGCGAGACGAAGTCTACTTAAAACCATGCCTCTTCGAACGGGATAACCCGTCTCCCTTTCAAAGTTTAGCTTTACCGGGGATAAGGCTTACCCACTATCAACCCAAACTCATAACACTATTTGCAATATAAAAATCAAGAATGGAGCATAATTAATCATTTGTAGTATAGTGAGAAAACAAGTTATGTCACATATTGACTTTTGATTTCTGATGTAGAAGATCGTACAAGACGCAACTACAGAGCATACTTTCGCAATCGGCGACGTTATAATGTATAGTATATGAATAAAGTATGTACATAAAAGTGAAGCAACCAAGATAATATAGAAATAAACCGAACTCATAAAAGTTATACCTTCCTAGCTTTGTCTCCTTAACAAGCCTTCTTGAACTTCAAGATCTCCTTAATGCTAGAGCAAGCTCATGCTGATAACGTGTTGTGAATTGAATTAAGACTTGCTAGAACTAGAGAAGGAAAGTAGAAGAACTAAAAACTTCTACTACTACAAAGAACTACAACTACAAAGTAGAAGAGGAGAAATGAGAGAGTTGAAATGAGAAGTTATATACAACTTGGTGTGTTTTCACAATGAGGTTGATACCCTTTATATAGGCCCTTTAGTGATGATGATAAATGTACTAAGACAATGTTTACAAGTTACATATACGTCACATGTCATACAACTCTTTACAAGCAATGTTGACAACACATGAAATAATGAGTACATTGGATATGGATGCAAGTAAGAGTCATGCTTGATATTACCACTCAATGTAAGAGCCATGCTTGACAATGATTAGTCGTACAAAGTCTTGATCAATTGTTCATCCATATTATAACAATTATTACTTATTTTCAAGCCATATATTTTTTCTAAGCTGGATGTATTATCGTATGTAGAATAATTAAGGTTGATCTTTACATTTTTTTACTCAGGTCAGGTCAGGTGCTATAAAATTAAGATAGTATTACATAAATAAAAAATTGATGTCGAGGTAGTTGCAGACGCATTTTTAGCAACTTTGGAAAAGAAAAATGAACGCAGGGAGTTGGGTCAATTTTGAGGGGCCAAAACTTTTGATCTAGGAACGCGATTGACTATTATAGAACATTTTCAGAAATGACGTTTTGTGCTCTACAACATTCACCGGAGTTTTGCTATTCGGAATTAGATTTTGCGGATCCAAATTCCTTCATTTTGGGCTTCATCGAGGTTTTCTTTTATTTAGGGTATTTTCGTAATTTTTTAGTTGTTTGGATATTTTTGTCTTTTTACATACATTGCATTTTTAGGGTTTATGTCGGCTATATAAAGCTGTGTTAGGGTTGTTTTCGAAGTTAATCAATTATTACCAAGTTTAACAAATTTCGAGTATCTCTACAAAAGCTTTAAGGATTTTTTGATTTCCTTGTTTGAATGTTTACGCTGCGTCAGTTGGTATCAAAGCGTGAATTTCGTTCGTACTAACGATGTCCAGTGGAAGAGGTGGCATTCCGAACGTCGCTCAAGATGTTGAAACCTTGCGAACCAAAGTGAAGGCTCAAGAGGTGGCAATCAGAACCTTGGAGGCAAATCTCTATCAACAATTTCGGCATATAAACGAGCGCTTTGATGCGGTGATTAACAGATTTGACGCCCTTGGGGTGAATGCTAACAGATACGAGGGTGGTGGTGAACAACGTCCAAGAGATCAGCGTGCTTGAGGCGATGCTCCTATTACACCAGTGGTTGTGAATGTCAGAGGTCGGGTTGCTGGCGGTGACTCCAATGACAAGGAAGAGGATATGGTTCTGGCCGAGGATCAGGGCAGACCTGTTAGGAGAGATCGAGGCAGTAGATGTAATAACAATAATAATCATCATAGTCGTGATTATTATGATGGGAGCGACTTTAAGTTGAAAGTGGATATCCTAGTTTCTTTGGTAATCTGAACATTGAGGAATTTGTTCATTGGATTGCCGAAGTAGACCATTTTTTTTAGTATATTAATATTCCACAAGAGAAGAGGGTGAAATTGGTGGCATGTCGATTGAAGGGTGGAACATCTGCCTGGTGGGAGAGGCTGCAGAGTAGGTGTTACAAGGAAGGTAGACAGACTGTTCGGACATGGTATAGAATGAAGCAGTTGCTCCAGCGAGATTTTCTGCCTCCAAAGTAAGAGTAGATCTTGTTTCAACAGTACCAGGGCTGTCGACAAAGTCAGAGATCTATTCATGAATATACTGCAGATTTTATGCGACTGGCTGAAAGGAATGATTTGAGGGAGATCGAGGTTCATCAGGTCACACGATATCTGGATGGATTGAAACAACAAGTTCAGGATAAAATTAGAGTGCAGGTAATAAGGACTGTCACAGAGGTGAAAAATTTAGCCATTAAGGCTGAATTAATGATGCAGGCTAGAGGTGAAGGTCAATTTGAGGGCAATAAGTGAACTTATGGTAGGGATAATTACCAGAGGAATAACAGTGGGGAGGAACTTCAAGGAGTTTGCAGAGCGGAGTAAGTCCACCTAAGATTGAAATCAGGGTACTAAACGGAAGGAAGATAAGGGACCTGGAAAGAAACTTGCTGAACAGAAAGAGGGACAAAAAGCAACTGCAAATCCTTATGCTAGGCTTATTGAGGGCAAGTGTTATCGTTGTGGGCAGTGTGGTCACAGATCTAATGAATGTCCTAGTAGAAAGCAGGTTAATGCGATCAAATGAGATGAAGAAAATGAAGTTTATTGTGGTCCTGATGGAAAGGATGATGATTATGATGAGGGAGATGAGCAGAATTGTGTGGTAAGGAAGCTAATGTTAACTCCTAAATTAGAAGATGACAGTCAGCGACACAAGCTATTTCGGACGAGATGCACTATTAATGGTTAGGTATTTGAACTAATCATAGATATTGGAAGCTGTGAGAAAATCATTGGTAGAGGTACAACCGAGGCACTGAAACTGAAGATGGAGAAGCATCCCAGTCCGTACTCTATAGGTTGGATAAAGGAAACTAAGAAATTGCAGGTGACAGAGCGCTGTAGGTTACCTTTTTCCATTGGTACTTACTAGGATGAGGTGTATTATGACGTGGTAGATATGGATGCATGCCATCTGCTGTTTGGACGACCTTGGCTGTTTGATGTTAATGCATAACACGCTGGGAGAGACAATGTGCATAAGTTGGAAAATGAGGGAGTGACATTTAACTTGCTTCCTTTAAAGGTGAGTAACCATCCCAAGACTTCTAAAGTGGAGGAACGGTATTTCCTTATAATGATACAAACTGAGCATGAGATGGACGAAACAGTTAAGGAGTCACAGGTGGTGCATGTGTTGGTACTGAGACAGATCCTTGTAGGGAATGAGAATGAGTCAGTTTTAGAGATACCAGGGCAGGTTAAACCATTGGTGGAGGAATTTGCTAAAATTACACCAGAAGAGTTGCCTGCTGGATTACCTCCTATGCACCATATTAAGCACCATATTAACCTGATTCCTGGAACTAGTTTGTCGAACTTTCCACATTATAGAATGAGTCTGAAGGAGAGTGAGGTCTTGCATGACAAGATGCAAGAGTTGCTGTAGAAATGGCATATAAGGGAGAGCATGAGTCCATGTGTTGTTCCTGCCCTGTTAACGTCGAAAAAGGATAGAAGTTACAGAATGTGTATTGATAGTAGGGCGATTAACAGGATTACAATTGGGTACAAATTTCCCATTCCACGCCTGGAAGATATACTGGATCGACTGAGTGGAGCTCGAATATTCACCAAGATTGATTTGTGAAGTGGATACCACCAGATTCGTATCAAGATGGGAAATGAATGGAAGAAAACTTTTAAGATGAAGGACGGTCTGTACGAGTGGCTGGTCATGCTTTTCGGGTTGTCAAGCACTTTTATGTGACTTGTGAAATAGGTTCTTAAGCCATTTCATTAAAAATTTGTGGTGGTGTACTTTGATGATATCCTAATCTATAGTTATTCAGAAGAGGAGCATTTAGATCATCTAAGGAGTGTGTTGACTATGTTGCACGAAAACAAGCTGTATGTGAACCTGAAGAAATGTACCTTTCTGGCTAGGAAGTTGTTGTTTTTGGGGTTTATTGTGAGTGCATATGGCATTTAGGTGGATGATGAGAAAGTTCAGGCAATTAGAGAGTGGTCAGCTCCGAAAACAGTGTTTGAATTGAGGAGTGTCTTGGGGTTGGCTAGTTTCTACTGGCGCTTTATTCGACATTTCAGTAATGTTGCAGCCCCTTTGGCTGAGTGTCTAAAGAAAGGAAAGTTTCAATGGAGTGATAAAACTGAGTCTGCCTTTGCTTTGTTGAAGGAGAAATTGTGTACTGCCCCAATTTTAGCTTTGCCAGATTTCTTGAAGTTGTTTGAGGTGGATTGTGATACGAGTGGAGTTGAGATTGGTGCAGTTTTGTCACAGGAGAAATGACCAGTAGCATTCTTCACTAAGAAGCTTAGTGATGCTAGGCGTAGTTGGAGTACTTATGATAAGGAGTTTTACTCAGTTGTGTGTGCCTTGTGAACTTAGGAACATTATTTGGTGGGTCAGGTGTTTGTTTTGTATTCTGATTGTGATGCTTTGAAACACCTAAATAGCCAGACTCGTACTATTAAAGATATGCATGCTCGATGGACTCAGTTTTTGCAGAAATTCCTATTCAAATTGAAGCATAAGGCGGGAGTTCAGAACAAAGTAGCTGATGCATTAAGTAGGAGAGTTGCTTTGCTGGTAACTTTGAGTAATGAGATAGTGGGTTTGATTGTTTGTAGGAGTTGTATGCTGATGATGCTTAGTTTGGGCAGATTTGGGGTAAATGTAGTGCTCGACAACCTTCTGACGATTTCTACATTCATGATGGTTTTTATGAAGGGTAATCAGTTTTGCATTCCTGAATCGTCTTTGAGGGAGAAGGTAATTCGTAATTTACATGGTGGGGTAGCTGGTCAACTAGGGAGAGATAAGACTATTGCTGTTGTTGTGGAACGTTTCTATTGGTCGCATTTGCGTAGGGATGTGACCAAGATTGTGCAGCGATCTTATGTGTGTCAGACAGCTAAAGGGCATTCACAGAATACTGGTCTTTACACACCTTTGCTCGTACCGCAAGATATTTAGGAGGACATGTCGATGGATTTTGTCCTTGGTCTTCCTCGTACTCAGCGCTGTTCGGATTCAGTTTTTGTCGATGTTGACCGTTTCTCGAAGATGGTCCATTTTCTTCTTTGAAGGAAGGTTGTTGGTGCTTAGAACATTGCTAAGCTCTATTTTGAGCAAGTTGTCCGTTTGCATGGTGTACCGAAGTCTATTACACCTAACAGCTCAGTCACTTCTGGCGGTCATTTTGGTACTGGCTTGATTCTTCTTTGAATTATAGCAGTACAACCCATCCTCAGACAAACGGACAGACAAAGGTTACCAACAGATCCCTGGGTAATTTAATTCGCAACATTATGGGTGATCAACCGAAGAAGTGGGATACTGCGTTGGCACAGGCTGAGTTTGCTTACAATAGTTCAATTCATAGTACTACAGGCATGACACCTTTTGCTATAGCATATCAGAAAGCACCTACCTATGCTTTAGATTTGCTAACATTGCCAAAAAAGACAACAGTGTAGCAGCTAAGCACATGACAGAGAATTGGCAGTCTACTACTGAGGCAGTTTGAAGGAAGATTGAGGAGTCTAATGCCAAGTACAAGTAGGCAACTGATAAGCATCGTAAGGAGAAGTTTTTTGTCGTTGGTGATCAGGTTATGGTGTTCCTGCGGCGAGAGAGATTCCCAGTTGGCTAGTACAGCAAGTTGCAGTCCAAGAAATATGGGTCGTATTCGATTGAGGAAGATCAATGATAATGTTTATGTTGTTGGTCTACCTACTAGTATGAGAATATCAAAGACATTTAATGTGGTGGATATTTTTCTATTCTATCTAGATGATGAGCCTTTGTATCCAGAAAACTCGAGGTCGAGTTTTTCTCAGGTGGGAGAGAATGATGTCGAGGCAGTTGCAGATGCGTTTTTAGCAACTTTGGAGAAGAAAAAGGAGTGCAGAAAGTTGGGTCAACTTTGAGGGGCCAAAACTTTTAATCCAGGAACGCGATTGACTATTATTGTACCTTTTCAGAAATGACGTTTCGTGCTCTACAGCTGTCCTTGAAGCTTTGCTCTCTGAGATTGGGTTTTGCAGATCTAAATTCCTTCGTTTATTTAGGTTATTTTCGTAATTTTTAGTTGTTTGGATATTTTTGTCTTTTTACATACATTGCGTTTTTAGGGTTTATGTTGGCTATATAAAGCTGTGTTAGGGTTGTTTTCAAAGTTAATAAATTATTAGCAAGTTTATCAAATTTCGAGTTTCTCTACAAAAGCTTTAAGAATTTTTCGATTTCCTTGTTTGAACGTTTACGCTGCATCAAAAACAGATTTTTCCACATTCCATACTATCATTACTATGTACTATGGCGACGTAATACCGGAGTGAGAAATTGAAAGTAACTATTTAGATGAGGAACGATGCATTTTTCCTTTAAGTATTATACTAGTAGGAATTTTTTTTTCTTTTTTACTTTATTTATGGCAACATATTATTTTTGCTTTCATATTGTTGGGGTTACTCGGCCCCTTCAAACAATGAAACGGAGGAATACCAAATTCTACTAAACCACGATCAATGCACGAAACTAAACACACCACAATACACGTAAGATTTAACGTGGAAAACCCTCCAAATCAAAGGTAAAAATTACAGGCCAAACTCCAACCAACCCACTATGTGAATAAAGAGTATAAGATATCTCAATTGAATGAGATTTAGTAACGATAGAGTGATACCAAAATATCACTCTTCCAAGAACTTAGATGATCGCATTAAGAATGAAGAACTTTACCCCAATTGTATCAAACCCTTGCACCTATTTTCTTGAACACCAAGAAATCACCAAAGCCTCTCTGCGGGTCTTTAGATTTAAGATCCTGTTCTTCTTCAATGCATAGAGAGAAATCACTAGAAAAATTTTACACACTTCAATCTAAATGCGCACACATCGATGAGAACTGAGGGATATGATCACAAACTCTCTTTCACTTTCGATCTTCAATAGCCAAACTCTGCTTGTTGACTTCACTAGAATACACGGAATCCCTATTCAGTCTCAACCAAATCGAACACTTGAAGTCGACTTGTAAATATCCAATTTCAGTCACATTATCGAAATACTAAAGTCCCAACTCCTATTTTGTTGGTCTTGGACTTTTACTTTCTAAAACATCAAATTAGAAAGTCTTGCCCAATAAGTTAAATACTTGTGTTCGACTTTTTGTATGTTAGGCCTACACATATCCAACAATCTCCCCCTCTAGGACATGGGGAGATATCCAACCATTTATGTTGCTCAATTGCAACTTAGTCTCACCTGCTTAGTGTAGGATTGAAGCTTTTCTCGAGTAACCATTTTACTGTTCAAAGATTTTCTACCTTTCTGAAGTTCCTCAAGCTCATAAGTGTTCTTCTTCAAAAAACTCATCTCTTCCTGCATTGCTTTTATCCATTGAGCTTTGTATCTATGTATTTGAGTTTCTTGGAAGCTCTTCAACTCCCCTTCTTTAGTAACTATAACATACGTAGAACTGGAGATTTTGTACGAGAAAGTTGCCCTTTTTCTGACCTTCTCAATGGAGGTTCTATTGTAGCCACAGGTGGAGGAGGTTGCTCGGAATCATCAACTAATTCTTGTGCATTATCAACAACAGGTTCTTGCTCGTCAACAATATCATCATGTGCATGTACATCATCAACTCCATGTTCTTCAACTAAGTCTCCATCATGTGTGGCATCATTTATCGAAGGAAACTAGTTTAGGAAGAGTTACATCATCATCAACAATGATTTTATCTGATGTCTTCAAATCTGTTATCGTCTTCTTCTCATGAAATACCACATCATTGGATCTGAAAACCTTTTTCATTTTTGGATCCTATAACCTGTAGCCAAATTCTGCATATCAAAATCCAACAGGATACACGAAACAATTTTGTCATCAAGCTTTTGTCTCTGCTCCTTAGGCATATATATGCATAAAAACCTTACATCCAAATACCTTCAAATGAGAGTACGTAACATCCTTTTCAAACCACAATCTCTCTGGGATATCAAACTATAATGGTGATAGAGGAGTGCGATTCATCAGGTAGCAAGCAATAATGAGAGCTTCAACCCAAAATGACTTCAACAATTGAGCCATTTTCAACATGCATCTGACTTTAACTAGGATGGTTCAGTTTGTTTTTTCAACAACATAATGCAGAGGGTACCCGAACCTATCTTTTTGTGTTTGATTCTAAGTCCTTGAGCAATAATTCTCGAACTCCTTTGAAGTGTATTCTTCCCCTTTGTCACTTTGAAGGCACTTCAAAAATACTTTTTTTTTCTCTTTCCATTATGGTATGGAACTACTTGAAGCATTCGAGAACCTGACATTTTTGTTCTCAAAACAAGCACCCAAACCTTCTGTGAGGCGTCATCAATAAAAGTAATAAAATATCTAATGACTCCCATAGTTTCAACATCAATGGGTCCACAAACATTAGAGTTTACCATCTCAAGTAAATTTCTTTTTCTCTCAGAAGATGAAGAAAAAGAAACTCTATGTTTCTTACCAAATAACAATCATCACAATGGCTTAGAATTTGTCCTTTAGCAAAAGGGATAAGAAACTTCTTTCTCAACATCTGCAATCCTTTCTCATTATTATGACTTAGCCGCCTATGCCATAAATCTGGTGAAGAATCATTTTCAACTATGTTCAGGTCACCTTTAACAGTCTTCAATGGAGTCGTGTAAAGTGTGTAGCTCAATTTTCCTCTAGCAACAACAATTGAGCCTTTTGGTGAGTTTCCACTCCTTGCCCCAAAGATGTTATAATAACTATCTAAGTCCAAAGCATGAGTAGAAATCAAACTTAGATGCAAGTCTGGAACATGTTGCACATATTTCAGAATCACCGTGCAACCAATATTTGTCTGCATGCATACATCTCCAATGCCAACTATATATGTAAAACTATTGTTTCCCATCTTTACCTTTCCAAAATTCCTTGCTCGATAAACAGAAAAGACATCCTTCCTCGGTGTAGCATGGAAGGATGTTTGTGAATCAACAACCCACTCACTATCTGTATTAATGACATGACCTTGATTCTTAACAAAAGAAAGTGTAACCCTAAAATTCTAACTCATGTCACATGTCATTTTAAGGTGTATTATAAGCCCAGCTACCATGGTGTACTTGTTTCGGCCTTCGTGAATCAACACCAAGGTATGTTATGTGTGTATGTTATTTTGTACTATTTATTTACTACTCGAAAATTAATTACAATGTCCTAAACGTGTGAGAAAATTTGAGAGTACACATTTACGTTGTGGATTTAGTTTGGCCGAAAAAACCGTGTGAAACGGGTACCAGGTGAACTTCACGTGTGTTTAGCTTTCTAGGGGACAATTTTGTGTAAAGCACAGACAAAATATAAATAAATATAATAATTAATTGATGTCGAATGTGTCTGGTACGTTAGTAATTTCGTGAGAACACGATGTCGCGAGTTGTGTGCGATCGAGTGCAAGAACGCCTGGGAAATCAATGTTCTTGTGTTAAAGGATAAGGAACGAGCACCAAGTCAACCAAAGTCATCTAATTAAGTCAATTAAGTTGGTGGACTGGTGTAATTAGGAACCCTTGGATTGACCTCGAGATTTGTGTGGGAAGGGTGATGAGGAGGTTTGTATAAATAGGTGTTGTCACATTTTCTCTCTCATCCTCACTTTTCTCACTCAATTAAACTGGTTTTGGAGCTAGGGGTTTTGCGAGTTTTCGAGCACAAATCGAAGGCCAAGGAGCGAGCATCTACGCGTATTAAGGTGAGATCTCGGCTCACCTCTCAATTCTTTTCGTTCTGATGCCTATTTCTCGAGTTTTTGCCGCGATGTTTTGAACACTGAATTTTCTGGGATTGTCGGTATGGAATTTGTGATCATGGAGTGTGAATAAGGGTTGTTGCTACAGTGGTTTATGGAAATCGGAGGTTGATCGATTTTTGGTGGATTTTTGGAGATTTTCGTTATGATTTTTTAATTGGGATTTGTGGAAGTGTTTGGTATTGTTTGAAAGATGTTTTGGGTTTATACCGAGGTCCCTACTAGTTTGGGATAGGCTCAGAACACGGCGACATTAGTAGAGATTTTGAAAACCAAAATTATTGTTGTCATCGACGCCTCGAGGGACGTCGTGGAGCCTAAAGCTCCATGACATCTGGGATAGGGGCAACCCTTATCCCGACGCTTTATATGACGTTGCCAAGGCTTGACTCCTATGTCGTGACACTGTTCACAGACCAAAACTTTTAGAAAATTTTGAAAACTTCAAGCCTTTGCTCAGGTATCCTAATGGGTCAATACCTGGGTAATTGACCCAAATAACGCAAATAAATAAAATTATGAAAAATTTGGAAAAATGGGAAAAATTAATGAAAATTGAACCTAAATGAATGTCAGGTAACCAACATAGTACTGATTAGTCAAATGAGGAACGTGTGGAGCTACGTGAGAGTTGTTTTAGCGGGATTTGAGGTGAGTAAAGACAATAATAGCATCAACATGAATTCTCTTCTATTTCTTGACTGGTTATTTCTTGAAATGCATGCCATTTATACTCCATTCTATTTCAGGTGACTTAGGGTTTAAGTAGCCCATCAGTAGAGAGGAGTCTCAACGAGTTTAGTAGTTGACACCGTATGTGGCTTCTCATTAAAGCCTATCGGGAGGATTTAGTATCTGCCTATGACTATGGCTTTTCCGTTGGTAGTGTGTTACGAATTAAGCATCTGGCGATGATTGTGGCTATTCCTAGCATATTAAGACGGACGATGGAAGTGACCTCCGGGCCCACTATATCACACATAATTAAATAGTGGATGTACTTTTTAGGCCCACTGTGTCAACTGCAAGCTGAGGAGGTCTTGTAACCTGTACTCTGATTGAGATTACCTATTCGCCTATCTGTTTGCTTCCCGGTCACCTGGTTATCGTTGTTTATGCTTACTATGTCTATTTATCATGCACTTTGTTGTTTATTTCCATTTCTTTTAATACCATATGATTTATAGAATTTTGCTTATTGATATACAAAATTTATGTTGAGATCCCTATTGTTGTTGCTTTATTGTTATTTTTTGTACTCACCATCCTTTTTATGACGGTTGGTGCAGATCTACAGACGAGTCAGAGCAAGGTGCCTATGCTTGGCGATATCCTCTGAGGCACACTCAGAGCCAGCTATATTTTCTCTCACTCAATAGGTGTTTATTTTGTTGTTTTGTTGTATATTTGGCTATGTATTCATACGTTTTTTTATCTCTTGGGGTCCTTGGAGAAGTTGAAACATTTGATGATGCATGTATATATTTATGTTCGGTTTTCAGTTGATCATATATATACATGAGAGGTTTATTTCAGCAGGATTTTCCACATCTAGGTTGCTTAAGTTTTTAAGTGTTTAATTCATTTTAAGTTGGTGTTGAGAATAATTTCGTTGCACACCTGACTCTATTGAGGGTAAATAATAACTTGATAGAGTTAAGAAAATCTAAGAGTTAACCATAATGACATAATAAGTAATGTTAATGAATAAATTTGATAAGTTAAGGTTGACTAGACTTGCGTTGACTCGTCGGAGACTGGCTCAGTGGTCCACATAGGTTTAGGCGGGGCGAGGCCCAGTTTGTGAATGCTAGGGTCGTCACAGAAAGCACAACAAGTTCTTCACTTGCATATAATATAGTAGTCGTAGTATTCTAATCATCCGCCTTGTTATGATTTTTCTCATCATTTTGTTCCCTTTTCCACACTACACTTTCTCTTCTTATGTCATTCCTTGCCATAGTGATAACAAGCGAATTTTCCTCTTGTTTGTGACTTATCTTTGTACTTGTTCTGCCCACTCGAACCTATAGATTCACTTCTACCTATGTGCACTGTCATAGTAACAAAAGCCTGCAAAGTATCAATCTCTTTATCCTTTCTTCTAGCCTCCTCATCATAGAGACTATCCCGTACTATGGATAAGAATAAAACACCGTTTAGGGATGAATTACTAAGAAACACCACCAATGTTTCCCAATTATCTGGCAAAGAGCTTAGAAGTAATAATGCATGTAACTCATCCTCAAACACTATCTTCATGGCACTTAACTGATTAGCCAAGTCTTCAACATCATTCATGTGCTCTATCATTGACCATCCATCTTTGTACTTCATGTTTACAAGTCTTATAACCAAATAAGCCTTGTTCTGTGCACCCTTTGTCTCGCACATACTTTGCAGTTTTTTTACAACACCTGTGCATCAACTTCTTTAATGATGTAGTGATAGAAATTATGGTCAACCAATTTCCTAATAGTCCTTGCACCTTTCCTGTGCATTTTCTTCCAATCAATATCGGATACTTTTTTTGGCATGGTTTGTTCAAATTTAATTGGATCAAATAAATCTTTACAGTAAAGATGATCTTCCATCATCAGTTGCCAAATTGAATAATTCAAAGTCAACTTGACAATGCCTGAATTTTCCTCATCCATCTCAATTCCTACAATTAATACTCGATCATAAATCAATGGTGGCTCTAATACCACTTGTTGGGGTTAACCAACTCCTTCAAATAATGAAACAGATGAATACCAAGTTCTACCAAACTACGATAAATGCAAAAAATTAAACACACCACAATGCACACAAGATTTAACATGGAAAACCCTCCAAATTAGAGGTAAATACCACAGGCCAAACTCTAAACAATCCATTATGTGAATAAAGAGTACAAGATATCTCAATTGAACGAGATTCACTAACAGTGGAGTAATACAAAAATACCTCTTCTAAGAACTTAGATGATCACACTAAGAACGAAGAACTCTACCCCAATTGTATCAAACTCATGTACCTTTTTTCTTGAATACTGAGCAATTGCCAATGTAACAACCCATTTTCCCTAATGAACCGCCACGAGGGCCACGTGGGCAAACAACCAACGACATCAAGGCCAGTTGTGTCTTACGACTATCATTAACTCCAAATCATCATTAATCCCCCATTATACCACAATTTTATAGTTTAAATTGCTATTGCACTAAAATCATCTGTTAAATATCATTAAAAACCCCAAAATCATAGCGGAAGACTTAAAACATGAAAAATTATATTGAAAGTATTAATGTCATGTCATTTGATCATATACCTAATGTGAAAAACCCTTATGTCATCATATAACAGTAAAGAGACCTCGAACTGTCACAAAATATGCATATACAGGTCCCAAAAGTGTCCCACGGTCCCAAATCCCAAATAAAAATGAGAAATACATATAGTACCAACGTACAAGTCCGGTCTATCGTCTCTGAATCACAGATAATCAACAAGCTTCCCTTGTCGCGACTCGTACTAGGATTTGCACTTAAGCCATCACAAAAGGCAGTTGATGAGTCTAGAGTGAATATTCTCAAGGAAATTAAATGAGCAATTACGAAAGTAAATACTGGAATTTAAATAAACTATTAAATAAACATGCGGGAATAAAAATTGGCAACTGTGTTCATCGCATCAATTAAATAATAGTGAAAACTCGGAATGTGTGCCTAGAGCCTAGGTTCATATTAGCACCATACTTCAGACTTTTCCACATAGCACTGGCAGTGAGTGACCCTCAAGCAAGGTCAATCTCAGGATCTGCTCGGTGGTCGATGTAGTACCTACGACACACCAACACGTGCCCCAATGCGATCCTCAGGTCGAACTATCCACCAAGATCTCTGGCACACATTTTATGATCTAGTGGACATACACACAGGAATGACACGGAGGGAGAGCCTTAACGTCCGTCCATATAGACACCACAACAAGATATAGAATAATGAAACAACAGTATTGAATTCAAATTTCCAAAAATAAGTAGATGCTCAAGTAATTTCAATTGGGATACTACATACCTCAAACCACACTCCAACTAACCAATCCCATCCAAATCACGCCCCAAATGAGTGTCCAATCACCAGTTAATCAATGTAAAGCCTGATACTCAAAAATACCAATTAATCCCTTAAACTTGGAATTTCCCAAATCCTCATTTACCCATAAATTGCACATTTTTAAATCCTCATTATATAGGTGGTAATCCTCAAATAAATCCCTAATTAAACCAAACTGGAAAATTCATTTTTAAATTTTTAAATTTTAATTTTTCGTCTCGAACGCCATGGGTGTACCGCTGTGAGATGGCATCCTCAACGTTGTGGCTCACACCGCCATGAATCCCACCCCCACGGCTTAACATAAAGCGTGGGTGAGTGGGGGCTTTCTAGTTTAGACGTCGTGGGGGTTTCCTCCCCATAGCGTCACTAATGACGTCTGAACAAGAGATGTTGTGCTAGGGCTTTTGAGCACACCGGCTCATCGTCGCAGTTCGAACCTATCCCAACACTTCATACATCCTCATATCACTCATGTCCAACCATAAAATTTCAACAGAATTCATCCGAAACTAAAACCCTTCTCGATAAAAACTCTATTTTCCATTAAAACTGCACAACCACAACAACAGCCTTAACACATCCTCATTTGTTGCTCCAAAACAAACACCAAAACCATAGCAACACTTTGAAAACCAGTGTGCTCAGTTTCAATTCCTGGAAAAGGACACCCGACAAATAGATAACGGAGAGTAGAGCGAGGATCTCACATTAGATCATCGATAGCTCATCATTTGCACCTCCAAATGTGCTCCCAAACTTCACAAAAACCCTAGTCACCACCACCAATTTTGGATTGAAAGAGAGATGAGAGAGAAAAGGTGGCGAAAACATTGACCAACTCGGTATTTATAACCAAATGGTCATCTAATGTGTTTGCCCATCTCAAGGCCTCATCCTATGGCTACATTGAGGTCAATTAGTCTAGGTGACTTACCTTCCTTGACCTTATCTAGCTCAACAACCAAACAAACCATCGGGCGTTCTCGCACCAGACTTTGCATGTGGTCTCACGTCTCTCGCGTATTCTCGCATCACGGACGAACATACGTTGTCTATTATTAATTATTTATGCATTTTATGTCATTTTCATGTGTGTATCACTACCCGACCTAGTGTACAGTCATTCGCCTACCCGGTACCCGCGTCTACACGCTAATCGATGTGAATACTCGTCACATTGTCACGCGTGATTAATAATAATATTTATACACACATTGTGATGCATTTTAACATAATTACAATTATGGATCGCAAATAATGCACAATAGCACACAAAATCACTACTTACTTAGCTCCGAGTGCGCCCTGGCCTATCTGCAGGGTCCATGGGGTGTTGAGTTGTCTTCCACGTTTGCATACGTCATAATTAATGGCTAATCAAGATTGTGTCATCACAGTTCTTCCCAACTAGGTGAAATTTTGCCCTGAAATTTAAATAACTAAACTAAAACGCACTGGCTAATAGATGGGGGTAATGTTTATGCATCGTAAACTCAAGTTCCCAAGTGAGTCCCTCAGTCCTGTGATGCTGCAAACAAAGAAAACCTTCAAGATTTTCTTGTTTCGCAGAGTATGCACTCTATGATCCACAATCTCCACTGGCTGCTCCTCATAAGTACCATCAGGTCATACCTCTATTTATCTAACATCAATCATCAGCCTCGGTCTCGACCTAGCCAGTCTCAATATTGACACATGAAACACCAGGTGTACCCCAGCTAATTGCGACAGTAACTCCATATCATAAGCCACATTGTCGATGGGTGCCTTGACCTTGAATGGCCCAATAAACCTCAGTGCCAGTTTCCCCTTAATGCCAAACCTCTTATGCCCCTTCCACGGAGAAACCTTCAGGTATACCAAGTCATCAACCTCGTAGCTCTGATTCCCGTGATACTTGTCCACATATTTCTTCTGTCTATCCTAGGCCGCCTGAAGTCTCTGCCTCATCTGTGTCACTTTCTCAATGGGATCCACAACAACCTCAAGTCTTATAGCCATTGTATCATCCGGTAACATGTGGGTGGCCTGCAAGGCCTACCATAAAGTGTCGCGAAAGGTGGCATCTCGATACTCACCTGATAGTTTTTATTGTAGGTAAACTCACATAAATGTAGATAATCCTCCCACGATCCCCAAACTGCAATATACAAGCCCTGAACATATCCTCTTATATCTGAATCAACCTCTCTGACTACCCGTCTGTCTAAAGATGATATGCAGCATTGAACTGTAATCTGCTACCGAACTACTCCTTCATACGTTCTCAAAGCTTCAAAATCAACCTGGAATCTCTATTAAAAATAATGGAGACCGTTACATCGTGCAATCTGATGATCTCTCTCTCGAAGATAATGCTCAACAGTGGGAAGGAATATCTCATAGAAATAGGTATAAAGTGTGCCAACTTCGTCAATATGTCGATAACCGCCCAAACTGTGTCATGTCGTCTCGTAGTCTGCAATAGGCCATAGACAAAGTCCATGGTCACGTGTTCCCATTTCCACTAAGGAATGGGCATCGATTGTAGCAACCCAGCCGGTCTCTTGTGCTCAACCTTTACCTGGTGACAAATATGAAAACTCCAGACGTAATTACCAACGTCAGTCTTCATCCCTGGCCACCAACACAATCACCATAAATCATGATATATCTTGATCTGACCAAGATGAATAGTGTATCGCGACCAGTGTGCGTCCTCGATAATGTTGTCCCTAAGCTCCGATACCAGCGGTATCCACAATCTTCCCCTGTGTCTCAACCACCTGTCTGACATCTCAAACCAATCTGTGCACTTCGGATCCTGAGCTAATCCACTAAAACACAAACACCGATCATCAGCCCTCTACAACTTAACCACACGCTCAAGAGACGTTGTTAGCGCTTGCATCTGACAACAAATATGTAGCTTAGCAATAGCCTATGTCACACACAAACCAACGTTGCCTCATGCAAACCATGCTCATGTGTCATATGTCGCAGTACTGTCTAGCTCTCGATGTCACTTCTGCTTAGCGCATCAGCTACAATATTCGCCTTACCCGGATGGTACTCAATGGTGAAGTTGCAGTCCTTTAATAACTTGAGTCATCTCCTCTATCGCATATTCAGATCCCTCTAAGTGAACAAAGATCTCAAACTTTGGTGATCTGTGAACAACACAAACTCTCCCCATATAGGTAATGCCTTCAGGCCTTCAGTGCAAATACGACCGCTGCAAACTCCAAGTTGTACAATGGATAACTCCCCTCGTGGGGTCTCAATCGTCAAGATAAGTAGGCCACTAGGTGTTCTTCCTGCATCAAAACGCAACCTAACCCAGTCCTTGAAGCATCTATGTACATCGATAAGCCTCTACCTGCTTTCGGTAATTCCAAGACTGGAGCATTAGTTAACTTTCGCTTCAGCTCCCAAAAGGCATCCTCACACTCTTGTGACCAATCAAATCTAACATCTCTCTTGGTCAAACTTGTCATCGACGCTGCAATTAACGAGAAATCTAGCAAGAAACATCGGTTATAGCCTGCTAAACCCAGGGAACTCCAGATGTCATAAACAAACTCGGGTGTCCTCTAGTCAATAATAGCCCGAATCTTGTCGCCATCTTCTAATATGCCCTGATCGTTGATGATGTGCCCTCAAAAACCCTACCTCACTCAACCAAAATAAGCATTTACTGAACTTCGCATACAACCTATGCTCTCTCAGCATCGCCAAAACATCTCTGAGATGTCTCTCGTGCTCCACATGAATCCTATTGTAACTCAGATTGTCATCGATTAAGACAATGATGTATTGATTAAGATATGACCTTAAAACTCTATGCATCAAGTCCATGAAGAACGCTAGCACTTTAGTCAGCCTAAACAACACGGCTACAAACTTGTACAACCCGTATCGTGTGCTAAAGGCGGTCTTCTCAATGTCACCCTATCGAATCCCCAACTAATGATAACCTAATTTGAGGTCAATCTTTGAGAATAACTTGGCTCCAACCAACTGATCAAACAAATCATCGATCCTGGGGAGTAGGTAATGATTTCGAGTCGTCACCTGATTCGACTTCCTATAATCCATATACATCTGCATCGAGTCGCCCTTCTTCTTCACAAAAAGAACTAGAGCTTCCCAAGGTGACCTATTAGGGTGAATGAAGCCCTTCTGCAGTAACTTTTCTAACTCCTCAACTCCTCATACTCAAATACAGACATCCTGTACGGTTTGCTGTAAATTGGTTGAGTCCCCAGTATCAGCTCGATAATGAACTGAACAGCTTTCAATGGTGGCAATCCTTGTAAATCATCAAGAAACACGTCCACAACCTCATAAACCACAGGGACTATCACGACCCAAATTTCTAACCTCGTTTTGATTTCCTTAATCAGGATCACCGACCCGTTACGTGGGACCCACACTGTAATGCGCACACCGACTGAGGCACGTGACCGAGGTATATATTATTTTTGTATTGGTTGTATTCCTAATGTAATGTAACATGTAAACTTACTAAGTCAATTTGTACAGTGTAGGCGTCGAAATGAGAGCGGGGACACGCCTCGAGTTGTATGCGAGCCGGGTAGTTGGCACTTTTGGTGAGTCTTGTTAAATAATATTATGAATTTATAAAATATTTATATGCATTATGGAGTTATTAAAATGCCTATGGTTCTATGTATAATCAAATTAGAGCCATATAGTTTGAAGGAAAAATCAACAAACCTTGGATTTACCTCAGGATGTGTGCTAGCACACACTCCAATTCACTTGTGTCAACATGTGGTGTCACTAAAGACTTGGACAGCTCAATTAAGAGCCTTTGGACCAACCTAGAACCATGTGGTATACATGAGATTAAAACCACTAGCTATAAATACCTTCATTCATTTGCTTCATAATGCATGTAAACACCAAAATTTCCAAAGTTGTGGAGAGGGATTTTCTTTGCTGGAATTGGAGAGATTTAGGGAAGTTTACATCACACAAGTTAGGAGAAGCAAACACAACTCCATAGCTACAACTTCGGTAAGTTTTTCTTCACTTGCATGCAACACAAAATGGGGGTTTTCGTTTTAATTGAAGTATTCTCTGTCTTGATTTATCAAAGTGTTCAAATGTTGTTTTGAATCATTTCTAAACTCTAATTTCAAGCATCAAGTCTCTTATTTTCGGATTTTGTAGGTTTTTGCCAAAAATAGTTTTTCTTGGTATTTTCGTTTTGATGAATTTTGAGCAAGTTAATGAGATTATTTTTGAAATCTAAGTTCATATTTGAAATCTTTGTGGAAAAACACTAGGGACATTTTTCAACCTTTCAGAAATTAGTGTTGCATGAATTGATTTGGAATTTCCAGTTTTAAGTGTTCTTGATGTTCTTCATGAAAATTCTGAAATGTATGTCTTTGCTTCGTTTAAATTCGATGTTTAAATGCAAATATGAAGTGTCTGGTGTATGTATGATATAGAGGAGGTGTTTGGATACTTGGTAGTGGAGAACAGGGATCCAAAGGGGCATGAGTTAGCTAATTTCGGATTGTAGAAACCCAAAAAATTCTGGGTTTTTGCACCCAGCGCACTGGGAATTTTAGCCAGTACACTGGGGACCTGAACAGTAGGATTTTTGCAATCCTACTAAAATTCTTGCAACACTACTTATACCATAACTTTATCATTTTAACTCGAATTTTGATGCTCCATATGTTGTTGGAAAGTTAAGACAGGGAGGAAAAACGTATAACCATTAGTTTTTCAAATTTAAGTCATATGATTTTTTAAAAATTGGTTAAAAGAAGAGGCTTGTTTATATAATGGTAATTTGTATAGCTATTTTGGATCATTTTGGTGTCGGATAGTCTTAACGCTTAATTTAAAGACTAAGTTCATTTAATATAACCTAGATTGACACCAGCAAATCCTTGGGGATGTCGAGGTGTGCACGACTCAAGAGGTTCGAATCCCTGGGGATGTCGACACATATTACCTGACACTATATTACACTCGGGGTTAGAGTCCCTGAGGTGGTCTACACGTTGGGGTTAGAGTCCCTGGACTCACTTAGATTAGAGGCCCTTGTGATTTATGATTATGGAGTCGGAGTGACGCGGTTCACTGCCGACTAGGCCTAATTCACCACTACTTAGCCTAGTGTCAGTTTCACTTGTTTAACTCTGGTATTTACATTCATATGGTTTATTTTTCTTTTCAGCTTTCCTAGTTATATGCTTTTAAATACCAATTGATTATATTTGGAAACGCAAAATAAACTTGTCATCGGGGATTACTGTTTATTTCTTGTACTCACCATCCTTTTTATGACGGTGGGTGCAAATCCATCTACCAGCTAGTCAGACAAGGAGAAGATAGGAGATTTTCCTTGAGTAGCGGCGTGGCACGACTTTTGTTGTAGGTCCATTTTGATATTTTGTATGTATTAGATATCATGTCTTTTATTACATTGAGTTATGTATTTGGATTGAGCGTTAGTTCCCCAACCAGACTTAGACCGTTTTGTTAAATTTTGAGGTTATCTGATATATATATATATATATATATATGATTTCATTTCTTGGTTTTCCACACTTAGGTTAATTTTCAATTGGCTTCCGCATAATATACTAATTTAATTCCACACAAATTTTATAAGACTTGCGGTAAATAACAAACCATGTTAATAAAGATTTAATTAACACTAGATGTCATCTATGGGTTTGAACACGAGAAAAGAGGTAAATAGGTTATAAGGCTGACTAATACGTAGTTAAGTCCTAGAAGGCTAAGATTATGGCTTAATTACGGGATTAGGCCGAGTGGTGCCCTAGATTAAGGGAGGGGCCATCATAGGGACATCCTTAACCCTGACCATTGTACTTGGTTTTAGCTCAACGCTAGCTGCGAACGCTTCCATCTCTTATGACGTCGCTAATCAACCTCTAGTGATCGGTAATGCAGTCTCAACTTCAACAAATGAGAACTCTGGAATCCCCTTGATATCAAATGTCACAATCTTGTTGAAGCATTCTATCTGTGCGTGATATGATGACAACCAATCCATACCAAACATCACATTAAACTCTAGGTACTCTAACACTCTCAAATAAAACTGATAACTAATGTCCCTCAATCTCAACAACACAATCCTGACAAATTCGGTTAGGGTAAATCTTATCCCCAGCTGTCGTATTTAGGACAATATGTATGTCTAGGGGGTCTGTGCAGGTAACCCTAACTCTCCTACCATACATTCAGAAATAAATGATAATCCTCTCCTATACTAAGAGTAGCTTGTGCAGCCGCTCGTAAGAAAGTAACCATCTCTCGGCCATCTCCAAGTCTCTGGTTCCATAGAAGTAGCCTGGCTGAAATCAGAGGAAGTCCTTTACTCTCTTAACCTCCACCGACATAGTATTACCCGATGTCGATGCCACTACTGGCTGCTCAGTAATTGCTGGTGTAATAACCACTATAGTCTCAATTGGTACTACAACTGGTGCAACAACTGGCGTAGCTCCCTCGGCTAGTGTCTCAAATACTGTCGCCTATACCTATGTCTCAGCTGTAGTAGGAATCACAGCTACCTGTGTCGTGGTAGGTGCAACTAATGCAGTGGTAGGAGCTACTGTAGTAGTCGCCTGAGCATCGCGTGCCCTCATCATGTTGATAATCAACGCGAACCTATCGTTCATGATCTGCGCTAACTACTGCACAATCAAGGTATCCTGAGTTAGATAACTGGTCTCCCGGACATCTGGTATTTGCATTAAAGAACGCGCATCGAGTCAGCCACGACGAAAAATATACTTGTATCGTATGAAATATACAGTTAAAAACATAATATATATATATCCCTAAACACTACGCACCTCACATCACTTCCAACTAGGATTCTATGCAATTACTTTGGGTTTCCATATCTAAAGTCTATTCATTAAGTTTTATGATCAGGTTTAACCTCAAAATCGAGCCCTAAATTTCTCAAACCTGGTTCTGATACCAAAATGTAACGACCCATTTCTCCAATGAACCACCGCAAGAGCTACGCGAGTCCATAACCAGCCACGTCAAGGCTAGTTGTGTCCCACGGCTATCATCAACTCCAAATCATCATTAATCCCTCATTATACCACAATTTTATAGTTTAAATTACTACTAAACTAAAATCATCTGTTAAATATCATTAAAAACCTTGAAATCGTAGTGAAAGACATAAAACATGACAAATTATATTGAAAATATTAAAGTCATGTCATTTGATCATATGCCTAATGTGAAAAACCCATATGTCATCATATAACAGTAAAAAGACCTCGAACTGTCACAAAATATCCATATACAGGTCCTAAAAGTGTCTCACAATCCTAAATCCCAAATAAAAATGAGAAATACATATAGTACAAATGTACGAGTCCTATCTGTCGTCTTTGAATCACAGATAATCAACAAGCCTCCCCTTGTTGTGACTCATACTAGGATTTGCAATCAAGCCATCACAAAAAGGCAGTTAACGAGTCCAGAGTGAGTATTTCCAAAGAAATTAAATGAGCAATCATGAAAGCAAATATTGGAATTTAAATAAGCCATTAAATAAACATGCGGGAATAAAAATCAGCAAAAGTGCTCATCGTATGATTTAAATAATAGTGAAAACTCAGAATGTGTGCCTAGAGCCTAGGTCAGACTAGCACCATACTTCGGACTCTTCCACAGGGCACTGCCGAAGAGTGGCCCTCGAGATAGGTCAGTCTCTAGATCCACTCGGTGGTCAGCGTAGTACTTACGACGCACCGACACATGCCCCGACGTGATCCTCTGGTCGAACTATCCATCGAGATTTCTGGCACACGTGTTATGGCCTAGTGGATATACACATAGGAATGGGACGAAGGGAGAGCCTCAACGTCTGTCCATATAGACACCACAACAGGATATAGAATAATGATATAATAGTACTAAATTCAAATTGCCAAAAATTGTAAATGCTCAAATAATTTCAATTCAGATACTACACACCTTAAACCCAACTCCAACTAACCAATCCCGTCTAAATCACGTCACAAGTGCATGTCCAATCACTAGTCAATCAATTCAAAGCTTGATACCCGAAAATACCAACTAATTCCTCAAACTTAGAATTTCCCAAATCCTCATTTACCCTTAAATTGCACATTTTAAGTCCCTATTATATTGGTAACAATCCTCAAATAAATCCCCAATTAAACCAAATCGAAAAATTCATTTAAAAATTTTTATTTTAATTTTCTGTCTCGAACGTCATGGCTTACGCCGCCACGAACCCCACCCCCAAGACGTGACATAAAGCGTGGGTGAGTGGGTCTCTTTGGTGTGGACGCCGCTGGTGACGTCGTGGGGGTTTCCTCCCTACGGCGTCCCTAGCGGCTTCTGAACCAGAGACGCTGTACTAGGGTGTTTCAACACCCCGGCTCGTTGCCGCGGTCCAAACCCGTCCCAACACTTCGTACATCCTCATATCACTCATGTCCAACCATAAAACCTCGACATAATTCGTTCGAAACCAAAACCTTGATAAATCTTGATAAAAACAAATCTCCAAAACCACAATACCAACCTCAACACATCCTCATTTGTTGCTCCAAAACAAACACCAACACTATACCAACACTTCCAAAACTAGTGTGCTCGATTTCCATACCCGAAACCCACATTAAAACCCAGAAAAGACACCTGGCACGTAGATAACAGAGAGTAGAGCAAGGATCTCACCTTCGATCGTCGATAGTTCGCCGTTTCACCTTTAAATGTGCTCCCAAACTTCACAAAAACCCTAGTCACCACCACTAATTTTGGATTGAGAGAGAGATGAGAGAGAAAAGGTGGTGAAAACATTAACCAACTTGGTATTTATAGCCAAATGGTCATCTAATGTGTTTGCCCAACTCAAGGTCTCATCCTATGGCTATAATGAGGTCAATTAGTCCAGCTTTTAAGTGACTTACATGGTTAAGTACCCTCCTTGACCTTATCTATCTCAACAACCTTAGGCGTTCCACACCCGACTCCCACGCATAGTCTCGTGTCTCTCGCGTCGTCTCGTGTCTCTCGTGTCACAAACGAACATACAGTGTTTATTATTAATTATTTATGCATTTTATATTTGTGTATCACTACCCGACCTAGTGTACTGTCATTTACCTATCCAGTACTCGCGTCTTCATGCTAATCAAGGCAAATACCCGTCACACTGTCTCACTCAGTCAATAACAATATGAATACAAACATTGCGATGCAATCTAACATAATTACAATTATACATCGCAAACAACGCAAAACAACACACAAAATCATTATTTACTTAACTCCGAGCGTACCCTGGCCAATCTACGGGGTCCACGGGGTGCTAAGCTGTCGTCCATATCTACACCCATGTCGTAATTAACGACTAATCAAGATTGGGTCGTTACAACCAAAGCCTCTCTGTGGATCTTCATATTCAAGATATTGTTGTTCTTCAATGTTTAGAGTGAAATTGTTGATGAATAAACTTAATGTGTCATTAAATTCGTGACTGCACACTAGACAAATTTTGAGGCTGATTAATGAACGAATTTGAAAGGGTAATTCTAAATCATTCTAGGCAAATGAAGAATCTATCTTTTGCAGTTTCCCATAAATAGTTATGGTTGTTTAAGTAACCAAGGGTCAGAATTTATGATTTTTAATTAATGTATGAATTCTAAGAGTCATGTCTAAGGTTATAAATAGAGTTGTATCTCAGTTGTAAAATGAAGAGAGAAGAAAACTTGTTTAAGAGTTAATAGAAAAAGATATTGTGTTTTCTTGTTCTCTCTTCCAAACAAAAAATAAGCACTCTGTTTTTATCAAATTGGTATCAGAGCTATGGCGGATTCTGGAAGTACATCATTAGGGTAAATGCCGCTGCCACGACTCACCAAGTTGAACTATGACAATTGGAGTATTCAGATGTGTGCATTGCTCGGTGCGCAAGATGCATGGGAAGTAGTCAAAAAGGGCTATGACGAGCCAGATGCAATGGTCAATCAAACTGCGAATCAGATAAAGGCGTTGAAAGAAACGTGTATGAAAGACAAGACTGCGCTCTATTTACTGTTCCAAGCAATGGATGAGTCTGGTTTCAAGAAAATTGCTGGTGCAGCAACTTTAAAGGAAGATTGGGACACTTTGCAAAAAGTGTTTAAATCTGCCGATCGAGTTAAACAAGTATGGCTTTAAACTCTTCGAGGCGAGTTGGAGGCCATGAAAATGAAGGAATCAGAATGAATCTCTGACTACATCACGCGTGTGCAAACAGTGGTAAATCAACTTAAACGAAATGGAGAAATTCTAACTAATGCAAGGGTGGTGAAGATTTTGCGGTCACAGACCGAGAATTTTGAGAATGTTGTTTGTGCAATTAAGGAGTCAAAAAATTTAGAAGAGATGACCATTGATGATCTTGCTGGTTCTCTTGAGGCGAATGAATAACATAAGAAGAAGAAGAATGAGTCGCTTGAAGAAGCGCTGCAAGCCAAGGTGTCTATCAAAGACGAAAATGTACTCTATACTCAAAACTTTTGTGGTAGAGGACGTGACCATGGAGGTCGCAGCAATGATCGTGGTGGTGGAGGCCGCGGTCGAGGTGGATACTATGAGGATAAGGGGCAGTCAAGCCAACAAAATCGGCGAGGTAGAGGGCGTGGTCATGGTAGAGGCGCCCGATCAAATCATTCAAATGTTGAGTGTTATAACTGTGGCAAGAATGGGCACTACACAAAAGAGTGCAAATCAAATGTCGAGTGTTATAATTGCGTTAAGTATGGGCACTATGCAAAGGAGTGCTATTCCGAGAAAAAGGTAGAAGAAAATGCGAATCTAGTTGTGGGAGAGGAGACAAGAGAAGATGGTGTTCCCATTATGGCTTACGCGCATGTACCAGATCAAAGAAGGACTAAGCATGATAAAAAGACAAAAGGTTACAAGTTGTTTGATCCAATAGAGAAGAAAGTAGTGGTCAGCCGAGATATGCATGTAAACGAGTCAAGTTCGTGGGATTGGAAAAACTCAACAGAGGTGATATTTGAGAAAGGAGAATCATCTACCGGTACAATTTCTACCTCAATAAACACACCAGCAAATCCACCAACAACCGATGATGAAGATGAGCCAAGACAACCAAGGATGCGAAGCATACAAGATTTGTACGACTCGACAAGTGAGGTACATTTAATTTTCCTTTTGGCAGATGCCAAAACAATTACATTTGAGGAAATTGTATGAAATGAGAAATCTACTCAGCATGAAGGACAAAAGAGAATTAAGTTTAAGGAAGGGTGTTGATGAATAAACTTAATGTGCCATTAAATTTGTGAGTGCACAATGGACAAACTTTGAGGCTGATTAATGAACGAATTTGAAAGGGCAATTCTAGATCATTCTAGGCAAATGAAGAGTCTATCTTTTAGAGTTTCCCATAAATAGTTATGGTTGTTTAAGTAACCAAGGGTCAGAATTTATTATTTTTAATTACTGTATGAATTCTAAGAGTCATGTCTAAGGTTATAAATAGAGTTGTATCTCAGATGTAAAATGAAGAGAGAAGAAAACTTATTTAAGAGTTAATAAAAAAGGATATTGTGTTTTCTTGTTCCCTCTTCCAAATAAAGAACAAGCACACTATTTTTATTAGAAATTACTAAAGAAATTTCATGCACTTCAACTCAAGTGCGCACGCACTGATGAGAGCCGAGAAATATGATCACAAACTCTCTTTCACTTCCTATCTTCAATAGCCGAACTCGGCTTGTGGACTTCACTAGAATACTTGGAATCCCTATTCGGAAGTCCACTTGTAAATCTCCAATTTCAGTCACAGTACCGAAATACTAAAGTCCCAACTCATTTCGTTGGTCAACGTCAAATTAGAAAGTCTTGCCCATTAAGATAAATACTTGGGCTATGTGTTAGGCCCACCCGTATCCAACACTTATAAATTACAATTTTTCTTGTACATATTACGTTATAATAAATAAAATCCTATTTTATATATATATATATATATATATATATATATATATATATATATATATATATATATATATATATATATATATATATATATATATATATATATATACGAAAGCGATGTTGGTGGGACAACCTTACAGAGACGTGAAATAGAGGTGGCTATATGAGAGGAGCCTTCGCTCCCATGAGTAGTCAATATATAAAGAGAGAGGTTTTGCCTGCTTTGTATTTTGCAATTCTTGGAGCCATGTGTATAATATTTATTAATTATTTGTGTTTTTTTGTAGATGATATGTATGTGTTTTTTAAGCTTCATTTAACACTTTTTGTCTCCACCGCATGAAATGAAGTGGGTCTAAAAAAGTGGAAAGGACAAGATAGGGTTTTGGATAGCTTTCTCAATTACAATCCACCAATATCTTCTACATTTCGCTTTTAAGGATAAGTCGTGATTGGCGGTCTTCATTTCTCTCCATTAAGGCATTGTTTGGTATAGGGTAGAGTTAACTTTTCAGAGATTTGTAAGAAGAGATAGGAAAATCTTATTTTATTGCTCAACTTTTCTGGAACTTATTTCTTAACTCATACTAAAAAATATGAGATAATTTTATCACCCCTTAAGAAATATTGATAAAATTGTCCCTCTTAAATCTCTACTCACGTAGTGTTATGTTGGTTCTTTATTGCCTTTAACATGTTTTATTATTTTATTTTTTTAAGAAAAATTGAAATTTCATTAATTATTCATGGCTCAATACAGGATCAAACATAGAATCCAGTAAAATGATTTCCTAATCCTATTTGGGCAAATAAACTACCATTAATTTTACTTTTTTCAAAATTGAAACAATTTGACAATTAGGGAATATTTTCTCAACGTTGAAACTTGTGGCAATACACAAAAGTACTAAAACCACAAAACGAATATCAAAACTTTCCAACAAGGAGAAGAAAACTTAAAACTTTCCAACAATGAGAAGACAAATCAAATACCTCTAACTAGAGAAGAAAACTAACTATAAAGTAAAACTAAAGACAAATCAATTCAGCATCGCATAAATTTATGGAACACCATTAATGAAGATGCACTGCAACATCCTACCAGAAAAAAGATGCACCACAACAAGGATTGACCAATCTCTAGAAATCTTATTAGATTTGTTGTTTATTAAATGAACAAAGAGCAAAATGGATTTAATTAGAACCTATGTCAATCGTTGAGAGGATCGACGGTGGTTCAAGAAGAAAAATGACTCAAAAAAAGTTATTTTTTTAGAAGAACTCCAATACTTTCAATTAATCTATAAATATAAAGATTAAATAAATAACTCAAAAAAAGTATATTTCAAGTAAGAGAATATTTTTAAAAATGATCATTAGTTGTATTTTTATTATGTTTATTAATAATAATTAATTAAATACTATTTCAAAACAATTATAAAATATTTATAATTATTTAATGTTGTTTAATATTTTTGTAAATAATATTTCATGTTTGTTATTTAGTTCAATTTTTTTATTTCTAAATGAATAGATAGTAATGCATTGTTGAAA
Organism: Stephania japonica; assembly: GCA_039657345.1. Taxonomy (NCBI): domain Eukaryota; kingdom Viridiplantae; phylum Streptophyta; class Magnoliopsida; order Ranunculales; family Menispermaceae; genus Stephania; species Stephania japonica. Next base: position 40,154,412 of record CM077560.1, on the reverse strand, counting down.
ATAATAATGTATTCTCTTTCATATGCAAGTGTGAAGGGTATTTATGTCAATTCTCACATTTTATTGTTTTTAAAATTTGTAACTTCCCTGTAAGTTCAAAATTGAACCAAACATGAATTATTACATTGTCTTCAAGGAGTTATCCCACCCATAAGAAAATTTGCTTGTAAGTTGACAAAAAAACCAAACGAGAACTAAGTCTACAACCCTATAATCGTCCTAATTTCTCTTTTTTTTTAATACACTAAACTCTTATTAACTAAAGATAACTAGAATTTGTACCCAAAAAAAAGATAGCTAGAATCTCCTACCAAAAAAAAAAGAAAACTAGAATCACGCAAGACATTTCCCAAGATACATGAAGGGACAAATATTTTAGATCCACAAACAAAATCTTTTTCTGAAAAACATCCTTTTTGTGTACTAGGAGAATGAGAGACCACAGTGCTCATCGAAAGATTAAGAAAATTAGTTGAGACGGCCCCTGTAACAGTCCAAATATAATTTGTAGTTATTTATGACGTACTGACAGACGTAGACGCCAACTCGAACTCTCGTGGACCCTGTAGCTAGGTAGGGTACACTCGGATTAGGTATACAATATGTTTTTACTTGTTGTTTGTCTATTTTGTTGTTTATGTTATTTATTACCGAGTGAGACAGTGTGACCGGTATTCGCCTCGAGTAACATGTAGATGTGGCTACTAGGTAGGCGAATTACGGTACACTAGGCCAAGGGATAATACACACATGATAAATAATAAAATACATCAAATAATTAATATTAAACGTCATTTAGACGTTAGTGACGCAAGTGTGAGTGGTTGGCACGTGCAGTGTGGGACTGAGTACCGGAACGCTCAGGCTTTCATTTAGTTTTAGTGAGCAAGGATAAGATCAAATGTAGCGGCCCCGAATCTAAGGCCCGCCACGTCATGCGCTATGCGGTCACTACCTTACCTAAAACTGGCCCAACTGTGTACCATACGCACCATATCATAAATTTTCTTCTCAAATACTATTAACTTTCCTCCAATTTATTAAGTTAGTTAGCTAGGACTTCAAATCATCTGTTTATCCACAAAATATTTTCAGCGGAAGACTTAAATAAGTAAATCATAAAAATATAAAACGTAAAATTATGTGAGGAGCATTTTCCTAGTGCGGAAACCTATCCAAAGTATCATTAATATATACAATCATCCATGTTCCATCAAAATATCAAAATTGACCTCCAAAGGTCATATACATGTCCAATTCACTCATGTCCCAAAACCCAATATAAAAACGAAATAAAGTAAATAAACATATGAGTCAATCGCGGAAGTCGATCAAAGGAAGTCCTCAAGCTTGCCTTTTCCCCTGCTCGTACTAGGGTCTACACTCAGCCGTCACAACAAAATAGATGACAAATCCAGAGTGAGTAATCTCAAGGAAATTCACTGAGTAAATAATATAAAAAAATGTCAGAATTAAAATACTATTAAATAAACATGTAGAAGAAAAGATTTAAGCAACTGAGAAGGACCCTCGTATATATATATTACAGTAGTGAACCAAAGTGTGTGCACGATCTAGGTCAGACTAGCACCATACTTTGGACTATCACCCAGGTATCGTCAGTGAGTAAATTCGAATTGATTGAAACCCCTGAGTCTGCTTGGTAGTCAGCGTAGACTACGACGCACCGACATGCGTATAGAAAAAATTAGCAGTTGGGTCGAAAATCCACCGACATACCCCTAAAACACATGCCATGCCCTAGTGTGCCACAATGCCAACGCAATAGAATAACTCGGCAGGAGTAAACTCAATCGACCGTAAATAAATACTGGAAATGAGTTTAAATAAACAACAAGACATGAATTCAAATATTCAAGCAGTAAATACTCAAAGTGTATTTCAGTTGAGATACTACACACCTCAAACCACGCTCCACTAGCTCACTAACACCAATGCCAATACACGCCACTAATTGCGTGTCAACTACCTGTCAAATCAACCCAAAAACCTAATTTTTGATAAATGTAACCAATCTCCAAACCTCAAAAATCCTCATTTCATACCAAATCATCGCCAAAAATACCCATTAAACCTTTCATATGGGTTATATAAACCCCAAAGTAATCCCCCAATAGGCCAAATTTATTTTAAAATTTATTTTTCCTGTCATTGTTTAGGACGATGCCAGAGGCCACCGAGAGTAAAGGGTCACAATGTCCTGGGTGCTGTGAATAAACGTCATCACACTTCCACCCCCACGACACCATTTAAAGCGTGGGGTGAAGAATGACCTCTAGTTTGGACACTGCGAGTGGTGTCGTGGGCTTCAACCTTCCATGGCAACCCTAGCGGCGTCTGAACTAGAGACACCTCTTGTGGTTCTCGGACCCCCTCGACTCGTCACCGCGGTTCACGCTCGTTCCAAACACTCATTAAACACCCAAATTACCATGACCAACTAAAAACCCCGTCAAAACTCGTCCGAGATGAAATCCCCGAGATTTCTCGATCAAAACTCTAAAATTCACTCAAATCCAAAACAACAACAATACAGCACCACAAACCATCACTTGTTGCTTCAACACAACCCTTGTCACCATATCAACACCATACAAACCAGTGTGCTCGATTCACGACTCCGAAACCCTCATTAAAACTCGAGAAAATACGTCTGATAAATAGAGAATGGAGAGGAGAGTTCGGATCTAATCTTTATATTCGATTCCAAGCCTTCTTGTGGTCCAATCGAGCTTCACAACTTCGCCAAACCCTCACCACCACCTCCATTTTCATCCAAGTGTGTAAGATGAAAGAGAAAAAGTGGTGAGAGTATGAATTTCTCACTTTATATACTAAAAATGTCATCTCAAGTGTTGTGGCCATCCCAAGGTTTAATCCAATGGCTCTTATGGGGTCAATAAGTCTTCCAAAGGTGACTTAAATGGAGACTTGTTCTCATACTTATCCTTGTTCTCACAACAAACCAACTAATCCATGGGCATTCCGACACCTAATCCTGAACTATTTCGCATACACTCGCGTCAATAACATAAATACGACATTTTATATTAATTATTTATCGAATTCTATCATTTATTGTGTGTGCATAAACCCCAGACCTAGTATATTAATCATTTGCCTCCCCGGTACCCACATCTACACGCTACTTGAGGCGAATATTCTTCACACTGTCTCGCTCGGCAAATAACAATATAAACACCCATATTGCGATGCAAATTAAACTAAATTGGATATATACATTGCAAAACAACATAAGTAGCACACAAAATGGACAGTATACCTAATTCGGACGTGCTCCGACCTAGTTGCGTGGTTCATGAGCGTCTGAGCTGTCGTCCATGTCTGTAATGATGTCATAAATAACAAAAATTAATAATTGGGCCGTTACATCAAGAGACCAAGTCTGAATTAGAGTTACAATAAGATGGACTTATTGACCTAATTTAGGCCACAAGATGGTCCTTTGGATGGCCATAACCCATTAGATTGATATTTACTATAAATATCAAGTTTTCCTTCCTTTCACCACCTTTTCTCTCTCTTGGTCAAAGCAAATCCAAAAATTGAAGAGGTGGTGAGGGTTTGGTGAGTTTTGGGAGCTCATTTAAAGGATCAAACGACGTGGATTTGGACAAACGAGGTAAGATCCGAACTCTCCTCGTCATTGTTTATGTTTCAGATCCATTTTGCAAGTTTTGACGTGAGTTTTGAGTTTAGATTGGATCACACAAGGTTTCAATAAAGTTGTTGTGGTTTTTAGGGTTTAATTTGGAGCAACAATGGAGAAATGGTTAGTGGTGTTGTTGTTTTAATTTTTGAATGAATTATCAGGTTTCTGCCGAGAAATATTAGTTTCATCTCAAACGGGTTTCGTCGAGGTTTCGTAGGTTTATACGGTTGGTTTGCTGATTCATAAGAGGCTGGGACGTGCTCAGATAGCGAAGACGAGCCAAGGTGCCCAAAAACCTAAGGAGTGCATTTCTGGCTGCCAGGGACACCGCGGATAACAAACTCCCACGGCATCACCTACGATATTTAAACTAGGGAGTGTTGGACTAAATGTCTCATCACTTACAACTCCACTCGGGATTTAGATGTCAACAAACAATATAGAATGATGCTAATGAGTTTGTCATATGTTTCAGAATATCAAACTTTGTTAGAATCACAAGTTCAAAGGAAAAGTCGAAGTTTGTACAAGAACAAGTCAAAGTTAAAACATGAAGCCGAAAAAGTTCAAGACTCGGCTCATACAAGGAAACAAGAACCAGAAAGACAAGGCAATCATATTTACATCATTTGTAAGGTATATAAGTACATTCCTACAAGTTAAATGCAATAAAATCATGCATTCCATAAATTTCAAGTTTTAAAGAACTTAAAATCATGATTTTTGTGTTTTTCGATTTCATGAGTTTCAAAACAATTTAAATCATGCAAACGAGTTATACATCATGTATTTGAGGTGCACCAAGTATCAGAATTGTTTTTGAATGCACCAACATGTATTTAGACGGATTTTGGATTGACATTAAAAATATTTGTAGAAAAACACATATATTTTTCATAAAATCAGAATTTTTGATTTCAGGTGTTTGTGAAAACATCCGAGATGTCTAGACATATTTTATGAACCCTACTAAACATGTATAAAGTGATTTCAGAGGTTTAGTAGAGTCGTAGAGTTGTTAGGGTCATTTTACAAAACCAAAAAAAAAAATTTCCAGGTCCCTACATCCAGCGCACTAGGCAGTTTGAACAGCATGCTAAGTGACCCAGTGCGCTGGACAATTTACCCAGCGCGATGTGCAATAATCTAACAACTTTTTTAAAGTGTTGATCAACACCTTTAATTTGAATTTGGAGATCATTTTAGGCCTTTGGATCATGTGTAATGGTCATATGGGTACAAAAAGGGTTTGACCACATATCCAAATACAAAAGAGCACCATAGTTACAACTCAAGCTCTAAAACTTTCAAAAATCCAAATTTTATATATATATTTGTATTAGATTTTTTATCACATACACTTAGTGATTTTCGGAGCTATCGATTCATCGGTCAAGGCAACATTAGAGAGGTGTTATAAGGTTTACAACCACTACGCCAAAACTTATTTTCAAATTTTACACTTGGAGTTGTAAGATTTCCTTATTTCCTACTCTTTTTGGGCTTAATCTATACTTGCTATTTAGAGTATTGTTTGGAAATTATTTGTGGTATTATTGGACATAGTTGTCATGACTTTTGCGCTTAATCTTGATGCCATAAACCCTATAACTAATTTGCACTTGTTGGGCTTAAACTTTGATTTTCAAAGTGCAAGACAATTGCTTAAAACCGTATTGAGCATAATCTATATTTATTGTTGTTGGTTTCATTAAAGTGTATGTAAAATACAACTAAAAGGGTTTTTGTACTTAAACTTGATTTTTTTTTATAAACCCGAAATATTGAGTGCATTTATCTGAACTTAATAGTAATTTTTCATAGTACTCTACATTGACTTGAAACGTACTTGTGCTTAATCTATACTTGATTTTGTGGTTTTATGCTTATGTTATGTTAACAACATATTTACAAAGGTTTCGTTCTTCATCTAAACTTTTTTGTGACATGAGGTTTTGATTGCACAACTTGAGCTTAAAATTGCATATTTTATTTGTGCATCAATTAGTCATTTATTGGAACCAAGTTGAGTTTAATCTATACTCTTCCTAATTGGTTTCAATATTGAGAGTTAGCCTATAAAACTTAATTTTATAAGGCATCTCAATTGCCAAAGTCTCACTATGACGACTCTAAATTCTCAATGCATTTGGGTACGCCCGACCTAGATTCGAACAGGTCCCCAAGTTAGTACTGGGCGAGCTTGGTGAGCTTGGCGAGCTTAGTCAGCCTCCAAACAATTTAATAAACAATTTATGAAATAGTTGTTGCAAGTTTTAACGTTGTGGAAAATAAGTAAAACTAAACAATATGGGAAATAACTTAATCAAAGGGAAATTAAGAATTTATTATGTGGAAAACCCCTAAATATTCATGCACAAATCAGAATAACAGGCACGTGATATCCATCTCAAAAATAATTCCCAGTTCAACAATCAATACAATATATTTAAAGCATCTTACAATCAGAAATAAATATTAAACCTACTATAAGGTCCGCCAATCCAGTCGCTAAGCTCCTAACAGAAAATCTCCTAGACATGGCCCCTTACCTTTCGAACACTCTGGTATATTTGCACCCACCATTACAAACTAGACGGTAAGCAACTGAGAGAAATCAAAAGTAATGCCAGAAGAATATAACAGTAATTCATGAATATCAAGTAAAACAGTCTAAATATTATGTGGTAATTGAAAGACAGAAATTTAAATAGATCAAGGTGCATGATAAACAGACTAATAGATATCAATCGAAACGTGTGTGTCCTAAGAATCAAAAGAGGCCCATGAGAAGTTCATCATGCAATACGGAAATATCTCGCAAGATCTCCTCAAGCAATGTCACAACACTAGCGCAGCATGATTATAAAAACAATCGCAACTACTCCTAATACCTACTGTCCTGGTAATGCACAACACCAGTGGTGGTCAGACAGTCTTGCAGGAAAGCCTCGCGTTCTCCCAACTGGCATCGGCCCACGAAACACATTCCGACACACTCACGCCAAGAACACACATACCAAGGAATAACAAAATTCAGAATGCCAACAATGGATAACAACAAAGCAGCAAATGAATAATAATGTATCACACGATATTTCCTTACTAGCTTACTAGCATACACATGCTTGTGGCAAGTGTACTTACCTGACAACGCAACCCACATAATAACACTGTCGCGTCCCTAACGCGTATCCTCGAGTTTTCCGTTACCTGACAAGGTCGAAAAACTCGTGTTAATAGGTCAAGTCATCAACTAAACCCTAAATTAAACCCTAGTATTTTTCCAAGTGTTTTAAGGACTCAAACAACTTGACAAATTGATAGGAAATCGAATACTCCCTTGGGTTTGAAAACCACAACAATTACCACGACAACGATATCACAACATCGATATCTACAACGTATGTAAGCTTATTCATTAGTTGTAGGCTCGGCTCGGTCGTATGTAGGTCACATCATAGCCTCGTAGACCGGCGGTGTGTCCACGACGTCATAACCATTCATCAATACTTACACAACATAGCTACAAAACCACTATCACTACTTAATTCAAACCCAAATCAACCACGTTCCAGCGAGTACGGGACCTCGCTGGTGTTTTTTGATGTTGGGGAAAGGTTACCACGGCATGGAAATGCCGAAAAGCCCTTCACCAATTCGTAATTTCATCACACATGCAAACACGAACTCGACGTCGACACTATATTAAATCATAAACAATCACATTATTCACGCTACTCTTTTGGACACACCAGGGGTTACAAAACATCAATAAAGGTTAGGTGAGATCCCCGACAGTAGTGCCGCCAAACATGGCAGTTTCTCGCAAGGATCAAAAACAACTATAACGCATGAAATAACATCAATACAAGTTCACCGCCATTATTTGCATGCTCCGGAGGATTGTGAGACACCCTCATGGATATGGAGAGGTCTTCGGCAGTCCCCCAGGTCATGGCGTCGATGGCAGCGCCACCCCAGTGGGCGATTTCTGGCGAGCAACCATACAATGAGGGAAAACGAATGAAACACAATAACACATCACCACCATTGTTTTATAGACAACTCCAGGAGCCATGAGACACAAGCAAAGGTTTGGCGTGGTCACCGACGTCCCTTAGATCACTATAACCCGACCAGCAGCACGCCAAGCTCTGTGACTCTGGCGAGGCAGTAAAGAACCAACAATTCGATAAAATAGGGTACACGTCACAAGACAACATCCATACACAAAAGTCGCGCTAGGGGAAGGTGCTTCAAGACTCCGATGACTACTATGGTCATCTCCGGTTAGTCCCTGGTCATAGCAGCGCCTCTCACAGCTGACAGACGCGAAATAGTGAGTCTGAGGGGGAGAAAGAGAGAGGAGCACGGACCTCCAACGAGGTCTGACCGCCAAGAACTACTGGTGGTCGACGGTGGTGCACTTTGGGCAGAGGAGGAGAGTGTGGGAGTGGTGAGAGAGAGATCGCTTGGTGATGAGGGTGAATTTTGAATGGGTAAAGTGGTGTAGGGTTCCTTTTTATAAACAAATCTTCATCTCCACCAATCCTCGCATCTCGAGGCTGATCGCATAGCTCTCCTCATTGAGTTGTGTCACTTTAACAATCCCCTATGTGTACTCCTTTTAGTGACTCATTTGTCACTTAGTTAACCAACTCTCGCGTTGATCTTACGCTGCTCGATCCGTATTTCTCCGTTAACTGGCTCGCCACGCCCCGTCAACCAATTATTTAAATGATTCAAAACTTCATTTATTGGTATTTTTACTGTGTTTTACTCTCCCGTTTACCTAGCAAAGTCTCATTCAGACTAAAAGTCACCTAAACGACTCTTGACTCGTATTAGACTACCATACTAATACAAACAACACAATCATAAAATCACCTCGGTGTCAAATCGCGAAGTTTGAAATACTGTCCAGTATCATGTAGCCGGGTCACGGTCCTAACAAGTGCAATACAAGTCAGGTTAAATTTGAGGGTTGTTACACTCACTTGCATCGATTCATTTTAGGATTACATTTAGCTTGTGAGAGCAGAACAACTTATATCGCTTTACCTTGTAAAGCACACTTTCATTGTATTCATCAAACTTTGATTGTAAGACTTACTGCGATCTAAGTCGAAAAGGAAGACCTAGTTGAGGGTAGACATAAACCCTAGTTGAGGCTAAGTAGGGGAAATCCTAGTTGCGGCTAGGTAGGGAAAACCCAAGTTGAGTTTAGGTGGTTGTATAAGACCTTATTGCGATAAGACATCTTATAAAAGATCTAGTTGAGGTTAGGTATTCACTAAGCTTGCAAGCTTAGGGACATTCACTTATAGGTAATATAAGGGGGAGTTGAAAATCCTAACCAGGGAGGTTAGGTAGTGGATGTAGATCGGTTGGATCGAACCACTATATATTGTATGTCTTATTTTCATCTTTTTTACCTCCTTCACTTAGTGTAGCTTCAATTCACTTGAATTATTCGGCACATTGTTATAATTCATTACTACTACACTTTGTCATTTTGTTTGACTTGCCAAACTAACTTAGTGAATTAGCAAAGAAAGTGCTAAAAAGTGTCATTCGGCCATCGCACCCAATTCACCCCCTCTTGGATGACCTTCAGGGAGACACCTTGACCTCACGCTTTAGGCCACGCCGTGGATACCAACTCGTGGAGGCGCGTGTCACAGCGCCAAGGACATTGGCTCACTATCCTGAACGTCGTAAGCATTTTCTCACGGCAGCGCCACCCACGGCGTCCAGACTAAAAATTGAAAATAAAATTTTAAAACATGTTTGGCCTATTGGGGGTTCACTTAAGGATTTATACAACTTATAAGGTAAGCTTAAATGGTGGAATTGACATCATTAATATGAAAGGGAGAATTTCCAAGGTTAGGGATTTGATCAAATTTATCAAAAATAAGGTAATTAGGTTCGTTAACGGGTAATTGGGCTCACATTTGGGTTGTGCTTTGGCGTTATCGAACTTGTTGGAACGCATTTTGAAGTATATAGTAACCCAATTGAAATTTACCTTAAGTATTTACCTACTTAATTTATTGAATTCATGTCCAGTTATTTATTTACTCTTATTTCCAGATATTTATTTGCGGTTGGTTAAGTTTACTCTGTCCAGGTTATTCTATTGCGTTGGCATGTGGACACTAGACTATAACATATGTTTTAGAAGTATGTTGGTGGATAGTCGACCCGATTGTTGTTTCCTATGCATATGTTGTTGCGCCATGGTCCACGCCGGCCATCAAGTGAACTCAGGGATTTCAATCAGTTCGAGTTTACTCACTGGTGGTGCCTAGGGATAGTTCGAAGCATGGTTATAGTCTAACCAGCATCTTGAACACGCATTTGTTTCACTACTATTTGATATTCAAGCGATGGTCCTTTACAGTTCCCTGTTTACTTTTCTTTCGTATGTTTATTTAATAGCCTTTTAAATTCTTGTATTTATTTATGTATTTACTCGACGAAGTTCCTTAGGATTACTCACTCTCGACTCGTCATCTATTTGTTGTGATGATTGAGTGCAGACCTTAGTACAAGCAGGGGAAAGGGCAAGTGTGACGGCCCCAAATTCTTAGGCCACCCCGTGGTCAGCTACTTCCCTAACTCAGCACCTGAAGCATCTGCTCACGTCACTCACTCATCATTTGGCTGACACCTTTGCTTTCCTGTCAATTTGTTTAGTAGTTTACATATAGGCTTAGATTAACAATTAAATTTACTTAAACCAATCAACCTTTTTAGCGAAATAAAGTGGAAGTCTTTATATTACCAAAAGAAAATATAAGGTTTACTTATTCAACCTATAGTGGAAATCCCGGCAGTATTGTGCATATAAGCGATCAACTATAACAGTATTTATACAAGTACAGGTGTGAAATATAGTCTTCCAACCCCAAAAGATAATAAAAAATATCAAAAGTATACTATCAACAAACGTACCAGCAGGCCTCAGCGTAGGTAAGTCCAATGTGATTGCCAAGAATCCCCTTACCCCGCTAGTACTAGGATTTGCGCTTAACCATCACAAAAGGCAGATGACGATCCCAGTAAGTAAAGTCCCAAGGAAAACCACCATGCATATTAATTTAAGAATGTAAATGACAGAGCCAATAAATAGTGTTCAATAAACATGCGGAAAGAAGGAAAAATGCAGATAACTGCTCAAAGCTCATCGCTTGAATATAAAACATACAGATATATAAATGGGTGTGAACACAGCTACCAAAGTGTGTACTTAGGACCAGGAGCTCTGATCGTGGCCTACACCATCAATCCTACGACTGTGTCCTAGCGGCATTAGCCCTAGTAGGTTACATCGAACACATGAACCGGTATTCAACTCGGAATATTATCTACCGAGGTCAAGAACACGCACTACACACTTAGCAAATGACCATGACAACCCTCGGATACATAGACGAAAAAATGAATTGTCCCAGTAAGAATAAACTCACAGATTATCAAGAATTACAGCTCAAGTGAATAAACAAATAGTAATTGCAATAGTGGTGTTCAGTTGGGTTTTACGTACCTCAAACTGCGCTTAATAATCCCGAAAACACCTCTGGTCCAAACCCCAACTAGTCCCCAACTCCAGTTACTGTCCCGTGACTCCTGAGCTATAATCCTGGGTTTTATTGATTAATTAAGTGGGTTTGTAATCAATTAGGCTCAATTTCATGTTTTATAAAATTCAGGGGTCTGGTATTAGCGCGCTAGGCTGGGTGATTAATGCGCTAATTGATCTTCATGCACTGTTTATGCACGAAGATCATCATCTTCCCCAGCGTGCCTAGCGCACTAGTTTTCATCACCTTGCGCGCCAATTGCACTCTGCCCAGAATTTCAAGAAGCGAATTCTGAGCTTAATTGGTTCCTAACACCTCACAACCATCATACAACACGCACACTTCAATAGCATCAATTTCCTCTTCAAAATACCTATTAAACAAGAGATTTCACCAAAAACAGCGGATAAAAGTGTGCATGTTTTGAAAATCTGAATTCACCAAAACACTTATTTTTGCCACAAATTCAATTCGAATTGATATAATCCATCAAAACTAACCTCATAACCAACAATTCTGGCAAAAATAGTAATGAATTCTCCAAAAAATCATTTAAACCTTACATACCTAAACACATCAAGTTTCCACAAAAATGAGAGAATTTGTGAGTAGATTACCTTGAATTTCGTGGTTTAACTCTCAAATCCAGTCTCCACACACTCTTTTACTTCCCTAACAAGGATTTCTCTCCCAGAAATCTGAAATTTTTGGTTTAAGTGTGCTTTGGTTTGCATGTCTCACGATCAAGTTGGTATTTATATGTGTTATTCTAATCTACCATTCACACGTATCTTAAGGTTGATCGGACGGTCCTTGTTAAGCCTGTGTCACTCAACTTCTGGACACCATATCATAACACTAGTTGCCTTGTTTTGATCTGTTGTTAATCTCGAGGACAATCCTAGGTGTGCTGATTTATTCAGTTCAACTATAGGACTTCATTAATTCCATTTGATTTAACTTATATAACCTATCTAAGCCATCAAATAAATTCCATAAAATGCTAAGTAGGGTCACACTAACTTCCCAACTACCCGGCTCCCCGTGCCCCGTGTCTGGCATGCTTCCCGAGGTGGTCCCACACCTAGTGTACATAATTGATTTGCTTAGCTTAGCCTAAGGTTATATTTAAATCTCATTATACTTAATCCTCAACCATAGTTATGTTGTTATGATTAAATCTAGTCTAACCCCAATGCCCGGCCTCAAAGCTACCGAACTCTCGCTTTGGCGTGTTCTACGAAACGTAACCCCCAGCGCTCAAACTCGCCTGACAATTAATTATAGATGCACACCTATGATGAATAATACATCATAATAATAAAAATAATACATCATAGAACTCAAGAAAGCACAGCAATACACAGTCAGTATCCTAGGTTCGATTCATGCCCAGCCTACCCGCAGCGTCCACGTGTCATCCGAGCTGGCGTCCTAATTTGAAATAATTAAATAACAATGTTATAATTATAACGGACTGTTAAAATTCTTTCCAACTAAAAGAAATTTCATCCTGAAATTTGAGTTAGTCTAAACATACCATGAAATAACTGGGGATAACGCTCTCACATGGTCGACTCCAACTCCCAGGTAAGTCCCTTCGTACCATGATACTGCCACCATACAAGTACTTTGGATATCTCCCTGTTCTTGAGAGTTTGGGTCTTATGATCTAATACTACCAATGGCCGCTTCTCGTAAGTTGTGTCAGGCTGGATATCAACCTGTCGCACATCAACCATGGGTCGTAGTCCGGTCCTAACCAATCGCAACATCAAAATGTGGAAGGTATGATGAATCCCTGCTAACTCAACCGGTAAGTCTAATATGTATGCCACACTGCCAACCATCTCTGCAACTCGGTCAGGTCTAATGAATCTCGGCGCCAGTTTCCCCTTAATCCAGAACCTCTGCTGGCCCTTTCTAAGGAGAAACCTTCAGATAAACCATATCACCAACCTCATAGCTTAGACTCTCGTGGTATCTATCCGCGTATTTCTTCTACCTATCCCATGCTACTTGAAGCCTCTGGCGAATCTGTCGAATCTTCTTTGTGTAATCAACAACTATCTCCAGCCCTATCGTAACTGTATCCTCCTGTTCTTCCCAACATGCTGGTGACCTACAAGGCCTCCCATACAGTGCCTCAAATAGTGGTATCCCAATACTAGCCTGATAGCTATTTTTGTAGGTGAACTCACACAGTGGTAAGTAGTCCTCCCACGAACCTCCAAACTGCAGAATGCAAGCCCTCAACATATCCTCTAAAATCCTTATCAATCTCTCTGACTGGCCATCTGTCTGGAGATGATAAGCTGTGCTGAACTGCAATTGCCAAACTGCTCCTACATCGCTCCCCATAACCTAAAAGTGAACCTGGGATCCCTGTCAAATACGATGGAGACCAGCACCCCATGTAGTCTGATAATCTCTAGCTCGAATAGCCTGCTCAACTGAGGAAACGTGTATCGCATAGAAACTGGTATGAAGTGCGCCAATTTTGTCAGTCTGTTAATCACCACCCACATCGCATCGTGTCACCTCGACATATATGACACCCCCGAACGTAAATCGATCTTCGATAAAAACTGTGCACCCGTCAACTGGTTAAACAGATCGTTGATTCTCAGAAGTGGGTAACGTTTCTTGATTGTCACCTGATTCAGCTTCCGATAGTCTACAGACATCCTCATCGATCCATTCTTCTTCCTCAAAAATAACACTGGTACTCCCCACGGTGACATACTCAGATGAATGAATCCATTCGCCAATAAATCCTCTAGCTGTCTCCTGACCTCCTCCTACTCCATTGGTGACATCCTGTAAAGTTTGCTAGATATAGGTTAAGTCCCCGGTATCAACTCTATAATGAACTCTATCGACTGTGGTGGTGGTAATCTGGGTAAGTCATCTGGAAATACATCGACAAACTCTCGGACTATCGGTACGTCCTCAATCCTAACAGGAACTCCGATCTCAAGCTCAACGATCGCTGCGAAATCCTCCATCTAGGTAGTCGTTAATCTGCCTCTCGTAATAGGTAACTCGGATGCAATCCCGGTCAACAAAAACTCTAGCAAATCCAGAATGCGAAACTCTACCCTCTTCCCAAAACAATCTATCTGTGCATGGTAGGCTGACATCTAATCCATCCTAAAAAGTACGTTAAACTCCGAATACTGGTGTACTCGGAGATCAGTTGGCAACTGATGTTCGACAACCTGAATCATGACGTCCCAAACTATCCGGTTAGGGTAAATCTTATCCCCAGTAGCCGTGGTGAAAACAAGATGGGTCTCAAGTGTGTGTGCGTCTAACCCTAATTCCCCAACTAAGCGTCCAGCAATAAAAGATAACGTACTACCTGAATCAAATATGGCATGTATAAGTCTATTGTGAATAAATAACGTACCCTCAACTAGTCGCTTGGTAGCTCCTGAGTCTGGTTATGCCACTGCATGCACTCTGTCCCTATCCAGACCCTGATCCCGTCCCAGAGATGGCACCCTGCACTCTGACCTCAGATGTCCTATATGGCCGCACCTAAAACATTTACGCGTCTCTCGCCTCCCAACCCGCCTATCATCAGATTTCTGACCCTAACCCCGGTCCCTCTGACCCCTGTCATAGCCACCCTGATCTCTATCCTGATGTTGTTATTGTCGTTGTTGTTGTGCGGGAGCTATAGTATGCACTGGTTGCCTATCCCCATACTGACTCTTGTTATCCTGGCATTTATCCCTGGCATCTCTGCCCCTGCGATCATTTCTGCGTCCCTTAGTAAGCCCGTCCCATTGTCTCTTTGGCCTCCTGTCCTGTTGATAACTCAGTCTAACCTCCACCTCGGTTGATGCTGTTACGGGAAAACCGTTCTTCTACAACAAGAACGTCTCGTAGGTCAATGCCCTCTCAAACTTAGCCTGTACAATCGGAGCCCCATATAATACAATCTCGCTAGCAATGCTCTCCTCAACTCCCTAGATGAAGTAGTAAATCTATAGGCGCTCAATGTCGGCGATATCCATCGAAAACTGCAAGAGATATCTGTATCTATCCATATACTGTAACATAGTCCGATTTCCCTATATCAGGGATAGGAACTCTTCTCTCAACCTCAGTTGAACCTCCATCGAAATAAACTGGTCATAGAATATCTCTCGAAACTCTGCCCAAGTCTCAGGATCGGCATGCGTCTCCTGGTAGTTAGTCCATCATATTGCTACGTCAGACCTGAAACACGTCCCGAATAGTCTCACCCTGTGCCTTTCTTCCGTATTCAGTTCCTTGTGCATGCGCTGATGTGACATAATCCAGTCCCCTACTGCTTTAGGATCTCTACCTTCATAAAAGTAAGTAGGCTAAAATTTGAGGAAATCCTGTAGTCTTCGAGCCTGTGGATCCATAACATACTCTGACACTGCTGTCGGCGTAACCTCCACTACTGGTGTGGGTGTAGGAGTTGGTGTCTCTACTGCCGCTACAACCGGTGTAGTCTTGGCCATCTAAGTCTTTGGTACCACTATCTGTGTCCGTATAGCTGCAGCCTTTGTCGGTCCTGTGGTCACTGCTGTCTCTCTGGTCGTAGCCAACACAGCCATCGTGACTGCCTGTTCCCTCAGAAGTCGTAGTATCTTAGCTATCTGTGTCTCATGTGCAGTCACTCGATCCTCTAGGGGAACGAATGATCCAAAAGCTCTTGCGGTGCCACTAGTCTACCCCTTCATAGTTTTCTGCATCGATATGCGTGTCCAGATCAGTTTCCAATATACGTATGCGTATAGTTTGTATACATATACAACAATACATATATCACATAACAAATCCGAACCCTACCCGCTTTCATCGATTCCCAACTAAAAATTCTAAGCAGACTCATCGGGTTTCTACATCTAATTTATTTTAAAGTTTATGCTCTTGAAAAGTTTTTATCCAGAGATTTCTCGAAACTCTCGCTCTGATACCAAAATGTGACGGCCCCAAATTCTGAGGCCGCCCCGTGGTCAGCTACTTCCCTGCCTCAACACCTGAAGCATCTGTCCACGTCACTTACTCATCATTTGGCTAACACCTTTGCTTTCTTGTCAATTTATTCGGTAGCTTACATATAGGCTTAGATTAAACAATTAAATTTACTTAAACCCATCAACCTTTTTAGCGAAATAAAGTAGAAGTCTTTATATTACCATAAGAACATATAAGGTTTACTTATTCAACCTATAGTGGAAATCTCGGCAGTACTGTGCATATAGGCAATCAACTATAATAGTATATATACAAGTACAGGTGTGAAATATAATCTCCCAACCCCAAAAGATAATAAAAAATATCAAAAGTATACTATCAACAAATGTACCAGCAAGCCTCAGCGTAGGTAAGTTAGATATGATCGCCAAGAATCCCCTTATTCCTGCTAGTATTAGGATCTACGCTTAGCCATCACAAAAGGCAAATGACGAGCCCAGTAAGTAAAATCCCAAGGAAAACCACCATGCATATTAATTTAAGAATGTAAATGACAAAGCCAATAAATAGTGTTCAATAAACATGCGAAAAGAAAGAAAAATGAAGATAACTACTCAAAGCTCATCGCATGAATATAAAACACACAAATATACATATGGGTGTGAACACAACTACCAAAGTGTGTACTTAGGACCATGAGCTCTGATCATGGCCTACACCATCTATCGTACAACTATGTCCTAGCGGCATTAGCTCTAGTGGGTTACATCGAACATGTGAACTGGTATTCAACTCGGAATATTATCTACTGGGGCCGAGAACACGCGCTACACACTTGGCAAGTGACCAAAATAACCCTCGGATACATAGACGAAAAAACTCAACCATCCCAGTAAGAATAAACTCACAGATTATCAAGAATTACAGCTCAAGTGAATAAACAAATAGTAAATGCAGTAGTGGTGTTCAGTTGGGTTTTACGTACCTCAAACCGCACTCAATAATCCTGAAAACACCCCCGGTCCAAACCCGACTAGTCCCCGACTCCAATTATTGTCCCATGACTCATGAGATCTAATCTCAGGGTTTATTGATTAATTAAATGGGTTTGTACTCAATTAGGCTCGATTTCACATTTTATAAAATTTAGGGGTCTGGTATTAGCGCACTAGGCTGGGTGATTAGCGACTAATTGATCTTCGTGCACTATTTATGCACGAAGATCATCATCTTACCCAGCGTGCCTAGCACACTAGTGTTGCTCTAATTGCATTCTGCCCAAAATTTTCAAAAACAGATTCTAAGCTTAATTAGTTCCTAACACCTCACAACCATCATACAATAACACCCATACTGCAATAGCATCAATTTCCTCTTCAAAATACTGATTAAACAAGAGTTTTCACCTAAAACAGCAGATCAAAGTGTGCATGTTTTGAAAATTTGAATTCACCAAAACACATATTTTTGCCACAAATTCAATTTGAATTGATATAATCCATCAAAACTCATAACCAAAAATTCTAGTAAAAACAGTGATGAATTCTCCAAAAATTCATTTAGACCTCACATACCCAAACATATCAAGTTTCCACAAAAATGAGAGAATTTCTTAGTAGATTACCTTGAGTTTCGTGGTTTAACTCCCAAATCCAGTTTCCAAACACTCTTTTGCTTCCCTAACATGGATTTCTCTCCCAGAAATCTAAAATTTTTGGTTGAAGTGTGCTTTGGTTTGCATGTCTCACGATCAAGTTGGTATTTATGTGTTATTCTAATATGTCGTTCACACGCATCTCGAGGTTGATTGGACGGTCCTTGTTAAGCCTGTGTCACTCAACTCCTGGACACCTTATCATGACACTAGTTGCCTTATTTTGATCTGTTGTTAATCTGGAGGACAATCCTAAGTGTGCTGATTTATTTAGTTCAACTATAGGACTTTATTAATTCCATTTGATTTAACTTATATAACCTATCCAAGCCATCAAATAAATTCCATAAAATGCTAAGTAGGGTCACACTAACTTCCCAACTACCCAGCTCCTCGTGCCCTACGTCCAGCACGCTTCCCGTGGCAGTCCCACACCTAGTGTACCTAATTGATTTACTTAGCTTAGCCTAAGGTTATATTTAAATCTCATTATATTTAATCCTCAACTATAGTCATGTTGTTATGATTAAATCTAGTCTAACCCCAACGCCTGGCCTCACAGCAACCGAACCCTCACGTTGGCGTGTTCTATAAAACGGAACCCCCGGCGCTTAAACTCGGCCAACAATTAATTATAGATGCATACCTATGATGAATAATACATCATAATAATAAAAATATTAATACATCACAGAACTCAAGAAAGCACAGCAGTACACAGTCAGTATCTTAGGTTTGGTTCATGCATAGCATACCCGCGACGTCCACGTGTCGTCGGAGCTGACGTCCTAATCTGAAATAATTAAATAACGGTGTTATAATTATAACGAGTCGTTACAGCAAGCTTGAGGACTTTCCGTGATCGATTTTCCTCCACTTGACTCATATGTTTGCTATTTATTTCTCGTTTTTATGTTGGATTGGGACTTGAGAGATTACATGGCATATATATATGATATATTTTGAGGTACTTTTGATATTTGTAAATGCATTGTTCATTGTTTATGTTGATGTTACTTTGATAGGGTTTCCACACTAGGAAAATGCTCTTATGACATCATTATTACTGCTTTATTTTGATGAACCATGTTTATAAGTCTTCCTCTGAAAAATTAATGATAAATATTATGATAAACAAATGAAATTGAGTCTACTAGCTAACTTGACAAGTTATTAAGGAAAATGATATAAAATTTAGTGGAAAAGGGTTGTTAAGTAGTGCACGATGTGCGTGGGACACACTGGGTCGTGATGTGGCAAGGTTGTTGGCCCACAACGCATGACGTGGTAGCTTTGTGTTTTGGAGCCGTCACAACCTCAATTCTCACAAATTGGGCCCCGCTCAACCTAGACCTACGTAGACCTTAGAGTCAACCCTCGTAAGTTCAATGCAAGTCTAGTATGTCTCCAATTCCATTATCCTTATTAATTTCATATTTTTGAAGTTAAATTATTAAATTAAGCAAGTTTTAACATAATAACATGGGAGATAAACTTAAAGCAATTAAAATAACTCGATCGATAGAGTCGGGATAACTTAAGAAGTGGAACCTTGCGAAATAACTCAATCATCATGTATATTTTGTGACAAGGAGTGAGGAAATGCGATGATACATGAGTCAAGATCTCTCAACCCCAAAATACCCCAAGTGTCATAAAAACAGAATATATACATAATCACAATACAAATGTGCAAGACCTACAAGTGAACAAGAGGAGAAACACCTTTAAGAGTCCTCAAAGGAAGTCGCAAATCACCAGCTCCTTGCTCTTGCTCGTTTGTGGTTCTACACTCAATCATTAACAAACAATGACGAACCTAATAAGTAAAAGCCAAAAAGATGTAAACAATACTTCAAGAGTAAATAAAGCAGTCTAAAGATCATGCAAGAGTTTAAAAGATGGATAAATAAATTGAACGTGTATGATAAATGGACTGAAAAGTAATAATAACGATAGGGAATGTCTAAGAGTCAAGGGAAGGCGTCTAAGTGGTCAAAATACATCGAGAATGGGTATCAGTACTCGACTTCCAAGAATTATGAATCTGCAAATCAACAAGTTCAGTTCGGTGTAGTGTGGGGGCATCAACGATGCTCCAAATGCATTGCCTACATCTACTACCTACAATCCAATACTTGGAGTGAGGTCACATTTGTCTATCTAGCACTAAACCCAATAGTACCTTCCGACACACTCAAGCCTTATACACTCAAAATAAGGAGTGGAAGTTCAAGAAAGATGTATAACAATCATCAAGAAAGCATAAGTGATAATTATAACAATCATCAAGAAAGCATAAGTGATAATAAACTATTGTGTATCACCTAACAGGTTTTACCTACCTTGAATCGTCACGAAAATTGACTACCGTGGCTCCTACACGTCACCAAAACTAGCTCCCAACGTCCGACTCCAATCCACTATGTGACAACCTCAATCTCCCAGGGTCGTCCCGTGACCCACGCCCTTCACTCGCAAGCCCAGCAGCGCCTGTCACGTCACTGGACACGTCATCACTGCTGCCACATCCGCAGCTTTGTGAAGTGACGATCCGTGTAACTAATCCAACTATATTAAGTTATTTAATTTTTCTAAACATCTAGTAGGTTAGCTAATTACAATAACATTAGCGGAAGCATTTAATTCATATTTTATGAGAATTTATTTAACCTAAGTAGTGGAAAACTCGAAAATATACACCATGTATATAACTGAGACGAAGTAAACAGTCCATATACATGTGATAAAGTTCTAAAGTTCCCAAAACCAGCAAAATAATATATACATATATACTCGATAGTCAAACACGAGCTATCAGCAGCAACGGCCTCAGAGATAGTCGCCTAGTACCTCCTTTCCCTTGCTCTTGCTCGTACCAGGATCTGCGCTCAGTTGCCCAACACATACAGCAACGAACCCAGTGAGTAAATTCCCAAGAGAAGTCTATACGATAATCATGAAAACATCGATAATCTACGAGACATGTGAATATAACCCTGACAATAGGAATCATATTCCCATGGCTGGCAATTAATTACCATCACATCAATCATACATCAACTGGAAATGTAAAGCATCCAAAATCCAACAAATGATTAATTAAATGTGCTCGATGTAAAATCCATAGATAAATGCATCATCACTCGTTTAATCACGATAAAACCATGACCCATCGGTCATACGATAGCAAACCGGAGTTCTTAGCATAAAACCAATGCTTAATAACAGGCTTACAATGACTACACCTCAACTCAGTAAACAGACGTACTCCTTTCCAAGCTTTTTAGTTCTAAGAGTACCCTTAATCTCTCGAGACAGTAATAGATACATTCTACTCTTATCTACACGGTCGCCGTCGCAGACTAGCCCATGCTCAAGTGTGTAGCCATAACCAAGATGAAAAACCATACGTGACCACTAGTAGTCACTGCTTACGATAAGATAGTCGATAAAATACACGCCATGAATTTAAAATGTAACTTTCTCAATGGTTTTACGCACCTGAAATACGCTCTCCGACTTCTGGACCCGCCGAACCGACCCGCTAGCTCCCCAATGCCCATGCTATGGTTCCCCTAGTCGTTGAAGTTCATTTATAGTGTTTATTAGTTAATTAAGTGGGTTGGTTATTCATTAGGTTCGATTTCACTTATTAAAATTTCAGGGATTCTGGTATTAGCGCGCTAGTCAGATCAATTAGCGCTCTAATTGATCTTTGGCACTGTTCATCATCTTCCCCAGCATGATTAGCGCCCTAATTGCACGCTGTCCAGAAAATTCATAAACCAATTATGGGTTTTCCTTGTTTCCAATACCTCATTTCATCTTAAAAACCATGTAAACACTCCAAAAATATCAAATTACTATCCAAAACATCAATTAAACAAGATTTCTTAACAAACCTGAGAATCAAAGTGTGCATGTTTAAAATCCAAAATCACCCAATTCACCCAAATTTTCCACAAATTCCATTCACAATGATGTAATTCATCATAACCAACCTCAAGAACATCGAATTCATCAAAAACAGTGATGATTTCATCCAAAATTTTATCCTCAACCCACAAATCCCACATTTTAATCAAAAATTCAAGTTTAGGATTAATGGATTATCTTAGATTAATGTTTTGAGGCTTCAATCTCCTCTCCCAAAGCTCAAACTCGTCCTCTCCAACACTAGATCTCTTACTATTTCTCTGATCTCTCAAGAATAATGTTTGCATGAACGTCACTAATCTTGGTATATGTATATATAGTGTGTTGTAATCTGACGTGTGCACGCATCCCAAGGAAATCTAGTGGTTACTGATCACCCTGTGTCACCCAAGTTCTTGACACCTTATCATGACAACACTTGCCTTGATTTCCCTTATTGTGCATCTCGAGGATTATCCTATGCACCCTGATTTTTCCTATCCAACTATAGGACTTCAATCAATCCATTTCTCAACTTTAGGTTAAATTACCTAATAAATCATTTAAAAATCATATGTAAATCATATGTGAGTCACACTAGTACTCAGCTACCCGAAAATCCATGCCCTGTACCCCGGCTATCCCATACTCGGTACTTGGTCCCCGACACGCACTTTGGGATATATACCTGACTCGTAGTCTTGCCCGATATCAACTTACATGCATGTGATGTTTATATAAATAATAATAAATCTCTACATCACAATAATAGACATACAACATACACAAATAACACCATATAACCTAGGTACTCATATCCGAGTCCGCCCAGCTGTCCACGTAACGCCCGAATTTACCCGTTAATCCCCGTGATTAACACTAATCCTGATTAACTAAATTTGGGCCGTTACACACTAGATCTCTAATATCATTTTGGTTTAGTTTTGATTGTGTTAGAGTCTTATAAACTTGGTCTATAATTTCATTTTCATTTCAGCCCATTAATAAGGTTTTTCGCATTTTTTTCTTCTAAGTTATGAAGTCTTAAAAATGGCTCAAAATATCCAAAATTGGCCTTGGAGAACCCCAAGCCTTAGTCCCAATGTTATCAATCTTAAATCATCAATATTGGTTAACTTATTAACTCATTTAATGATTTAGAAACCAATTCTTGAAGATTAATTTCTATGTGGACTTGTTTATTAACTCTTAAGTTCTTAATATAAATCATACTTAGAAAACAACGTTAAAAGTCTCAAATTGGTACGAAAATCATTGGACAACTTGATTATATGGAAATCATAAAATATAAAAAATTTGAGCTAAAACCGATGTCGAAAAAGCCTCAAAACAGTCAGAACACAAATTCAGCCAAAAACCAACCCAAACATTAGGTAGCGCTACTTGGTTTGGGTAATGTACTATCCATTATGGGTTTCTGCAACTGCATTACAGGAATTGGGGTTTTCATCCCCAATTCCAAATGAGGCTAACTCCAAAGCCTAAAACCTCCCAATTTGGGGCATTCACCACAAAATAACATCAACAACACATATTTTCATCCATTTCATCAAATTAGAACATAGATTTTTCAAATAAAGCTCTTAAAAACATTCCAAATTAAAGTTCATCCTTGAAAACCAATTTGGTTCTAAAATTTAGAGTTCACATATATTCATCAACCTATAGCAAATTTCGAAATGCATTGACATAGCTATAAAGGAAACCTAATCAATGCATGGTATCCATTTCCAATTTTAATTGAAAGATCACATAGGGTGTATGCTTCAATTTCTTGTCCTTTCTAGTTGCAATACCTTCAATTAACCCTTATTTTTTAGTCTTCTAAGAATTTCAGCAAGCTTTTGCTTTTTCTCTCCTTCTTTGAGACTTCTAAGCTTTTGGAGTATTGAGACATACATTTTAATTCTAAGGCCTCGTTTGGTTCATTTTTGCTATATTACAGTGTAAGTTCTGAGTTAGTATTTTCATGTTTTGTTCAACTTTAAACTTGTAGAGATGTTTCAAGTTTTTAAACAATAAAAAATATAAATTAACATAAATAATGACAAATCTTAACAGAGAATATGATAAGTTTATTGTGTATTATTATGTATTGATCTATTATATGTCTCTATATATAAAGATGCAATTACATGCAAAATGAACCATCTAAATAAAGGTAGCACATAATCAATGGAGTAATTTGTGCACAACATAATTACATGAGTGATTTCACAACATAATTTTAAGAGTGATTTGTGCATATTTCCTAAGTGCACAATATCTCAGGCAGACACACTAACAAAATAGCTTCAAAAATAAAAGGGCCTAAACCCCGTTTGGTGGCAAGATTGCATGGGCTAACATGTGCTCAAAAAATAGGACGAGAATCCGATCAATGAAATAAGAGAAGAAACAAGTACCACAACAGTGAGAACGAGAATACGAGAACCAAAAAAGACAAGAAACAAATAAATTCGATCGAGCATCAATGGGACCAAAGAAGGTGAAGAAACAAACAAATAAAGAAGAAGAAACCAATTGAAGAAAAAAAAGATCAATGAAGAATCAACACAAAAGCAAAAAGATTAAGAAGGAACGAGGAAGCACCAACGATGCACATAAAAGATTAGATCAACAAATGAAGTCGAGGAAGTCATGTAGTGGCCCCAAAATTCGAGGCCCGCCACATCATGCGCCATGGATCCACAAACTTACCTAAACCAGCCTAGCTATGCGCCACGTGCACCAAATCATCTGTCAATCACATTACCACTAACTTTTCTCAAATTAATTATATAAGTTAGCTTAAGGGCTCATTTTTCATCCATCAAACATTAACCTGATTAGCGGAAGACTTAGATAAATAAATCAATTAGAAGATCATTTGTCCTAGTGTGGAAAACCCATCAAAGTAATCATCATGTATATATATATATATGAGTCAGGTTCCATCAAAACATCAAAAGGACCTCAACAGGTCATATACAGGTTCAAGCTCTCATATCCCCAAAACCAACAGAAAACAAAATAATATAAACAAACGTACGAGTATAGGATAGGCAGATCAATCACAAGAAGTCATCTAGCTTGCCCTTCCCTCTGCTTGTACTGGGGTTTGCACTCAGGCATCACAACAAAACAGATGACCAGTCCAAAGTGAGTAATCTCACATCGAGTAAATAATAGGAATAAATGCTGGAATCAAAAGACTATTAAATAAACATGCAGAAGAAAAGAATCAGGCAACTAGGAAGAATCGTCACATGTATATCTAATAGCAATGAAATCAAAGCACGTGCACGATCTAAGTCAGACTAGCACCATACTTTGGACTATCACTCAAGCATCGCCAGTAAGTAAACTCGACCTAACTGAAATCCCTGTTGTCCAATCAGTAGCCAGCATAGACCACGATGTACCGACATGTGAATAGGAAAAAATAGCAGTCGGGGTTGATAATCTACCGGCATACCCCTATAACACATGCTATGGCCTAATGTGCCACAATGCCAACGCAATAGAATAAATAGCAAGAGTAAACTCAACCGACCGTAAATAAATACAAAAAATCAGAGTAAATGAAACAACTGGACATGAATTCAAATAATCCAAGCAGTAAATACTCAAAATGAATTTCAGTTGAGATACTACACACCTCAAATCGCGTTCCACTAACGCCAATTATCCAATGCACGCTTAAAACACGTGTTAACTACCCGTCAATTCAACATAAAACATGAATTCCCGGTAAATCTAATCAATTTCTTAAACCTCGAAAATCATAATTCAATGCCAAATCTTCGATAAAAACACCTATTAAACCATTTAAATAGGTTCTATAAACCCCTAGATACACCCCCTAAATTTTTCAAATTTTGTTTAAAATTTATTATTTGGCACTGCTCTGGACACCGCCAGTGGTGTCGCCGTGAACAAGCCTCCACGGCGTCCTGGATGCCCACCAGACGTCGTCACACTCAAACCCCACGGCGCCATATAAAGCGTGAGTTGGGGATTGTCCTCTGATTTTGACCCCACATGTTGCGTCGTGGCCTTCAATGCCCACGGCGCACCTGGCAGCGTCTGAGCAACGGGAAGTTTTCTGACTTTCTGAGACCCCCTCAACTCGTCGTCGCAGTTCACGCTCTTCCAAACCACTCGTCAAACATCCAAAATGCCATAAACTACCAAAACCCCTCGACTAATACCGTCCGAGACGCAAACCTCAAGTTTTCTTGACAATAAATTCCGTTCGAAAACCATAGTAATAATACAAACAACACCAAAACACTTTACCTTGTTGCTTCAAATTCATCAATTGACACCGCATAGCTGGTGTGCTCAACTCATACCCCCGAAAACCTCTTCAAAACCTAAGAATTTATTCTCGATACGTAGAGAAAGAGATGGAGATCGAAGATCTAACATTTTTAATCAAAACCCAAGCTTTCTTGTGCTCCAAATGGTCTGACAAAACACAATAAACCCTAACCGAACTCCCAATTTTCATCCAACACAACAAGAGGAGAGAGAAAAGGTCGTAGAAGTTGGATTTTTTTTACTTTTATACCAAACTTTCATCTAATGTGTCCACCAAATCCCAAGGCACATTTTGAGGGTCAAGTTGTGGTCAATTAGTCTCCATTTGGTGACTTAATTGGATACTTGAACACTTAGTGCACAACCTTCTCTTAACAACCTAGCCAATCCTCAAGCGTTCCGACACCTGGTTCTGAACCGTTTCACTTGTCTAATGCGTACACTAGCCTCACTTACGTATATACGGCATTTCATATTAATTATTTATCTTATTTTAATCATTTATTATGTGTATATTAACCCCTGGCCTAGTGTACTGACCATTCGCCTCCCCGATTCTCATGTTTATGCACTACCTGAAGCAAATACCCGTCACACTGTCTCGCTCGGCATATACAATATAACATACAACATTGCAATGTAAATAAGTTAATTCGAACAACACATCGCAAAATACAACAACAAAACATAAGAAACGGACTGTATACCTAATCCGAACATGCTAAAACCTAGCTGCGAGGTCCTCAATCGTCTGAGCTGTCATCCACGTCTATAATGATGTTATAAATAATGACAATTAATAATTGGGCCATTACAAGTCGACCAAAAGAGAGAAGAAACAAAAGATTACCCATAACCAAACGGAGGCTCTGATACCATGATAAATCTTAACAGAGAATATGATAAGTTTATTGTGTATTATTATGTATTGATCTATTACATGTCTATATATAAAGAGATGCAATAACATACAAAAGGAAATATCTAAATAAGGTAGCACATAATCAACAGAGTGATTTGTGCTCAACATAATTACGTGAGTGATTTCACAACATAATTATGGGAGTGATTTGTGCATATTTCCTAATTGCACAATATTTCTTAACAAATAACCTTCAAACAAGAGAGACATGTGTAATAAAAAAGTCATTAATGAAAGGTAATTATATCCACAACTTATAGGAGATAACTTCTTTAGAGGGGTAGGGGAGATAACTCGCACCCAAGGGTGTAACTTAGGAGATAACTTGCAGGGAAGTTGTGCAATTGAATAAGATTAGTTCCCAACTACCTGTAGGTTATCTCCTGGAAGACAAATCCACCCCTAACCAAACAAGGTCAAATTGTCCATATCATAGGTGTCTCCTCTAGATTCTAGTTTGTGTATCTCTAGATCAATCCATGGTGTGCTTTCACTCCATCTATGCAAGCTTTGATTCTCACTCATTACTTCTACTCTCCCATCCCTAGAAAGATCACATGTTTCAAATTTAAGTGAGTGGTTTTAGTTTGTCACTACATGGTATTTTTGTATTCAATTTCAAGGCCTTGGAGTTTAAAATATTGTTTCTCCTAACTTAGGCATTTTATCTATCATGTGAATGTCAATTACTCTAAGTCTCATAAATAGCTTGACCAACACCGGGCGCGAACACATTTGACAAAAGGTCGCACCCACATTTTGATCAAGATAACTAAACAAATGCATTAGAATATGCACATTGGAGTATAGATAAATATTACAATCATTGTAAAAAATAAAATCACCTCGGTGTCAACTCCCAAGGGTTGATCGAGAGTACGCTTGTGGCGACCCCTCTCCTAATCTAAGGCACTGCCCAGCCTAATCCTATAATTAAGCCACAATCATATCCACGAGGGACTTAACTACGTATTAGTCGACCTTTACAACCTATACGCTTCATTACTCGTGTTCAGGATAAGCAATACACTAGTCCTACCAATTTATGAAATTTAGAGTTAATTAAAACTTTTTATTAAATTGATTATTTAACAAAAGTCTTAACAGTTAATACGGAAGCGAATTAGTAATTTGCGAAAGCCATTGATTATATGTGGAAGCTATTTAAATAACTCTAAGTGTGAATAACCAGAAAATGATATCTCATATATGAAAACCTCAAAATAAAGTAAACAGTGTGATAGTCTAAGTCAGGTCGGGGAATTAACGCTCAACTCAATATACAACCCAAAATGTATCTAAAAAGACATAAAATAACAATTACAACAAAATACCAAAATGAGCTACAATCGAAGCAGTGTCACACCGCAAGCTCAAAGGAAATCACCGATTTTTTCCTTGCCCGGCTTGCTGGTCGATGCCTCTGCACCTACGGTCATAAAAAAGGGCGGTAAGTATAAGAATATAACAGCAATCCCCGATGACAAGTTTAATTCACATTTTCAAATATTCAAGATGGTATTTAAAAGCATATAAAATAAGAAAGACTGAAGAGTAAACCATATGCAAGTAAATACCAATGTTAAGAAAGTGATACTGACACTAGGCTAAGTAGTAGTGATCTCGGTCTGGTCGGTACTGAGTCACGTCACACCAACTCAATAATCATATAGCATGAAAGACTCTAACCTAAATGTCGCTAGGGACTATAACCTCGAGTGTCATACAATGTCAAGTAACATGTGTATGACGGCCCCAATTCCACAAACCTAAATCTGGACCCCGTCCGGCCTAGACTTACATAGACCCCGAGTCCCTCTCGCGCAGTCAACGCAAATCTAGTCAGCCTTACCTTACTTTTTACCATTTATTAAATTATTTAAGTGAAAGTTATTAATATTAATGAGTTATTCAGAGATAAACGGAAGCCTTTAACATCTCCAACTAATATAACAACCTCAAGACATAAGTTAGGATAACCTAAAAATATGAAAACCCAGCAAATATATACATCATTACCAAAAGTCATATCATATGAGAGAATATCATCATATCCATGCCTAGGATCTCTCATTTCCCAAAACCCAGTTTCAAAACTTATAATTATACTAATACAAAATCAAACCTATGTCGAGTCTAAAGATAGAACAACTCCGCTATCCTCAAAGCAAATTACCAAGCTGATGAGCTTTTCCTTTGCTCGACTGTGGATCTGCACTCAGTAAATACAAAAATGATAAGTCCCAGGTAAGTAATGCCAAGCAGGATGTTTACAGTATTTCACAATAAATAACAGTCAATATTCATGTTGATAGAAAGAAAAAGGCAGGGAATGCATGAATAAATAAAGACTTAAAATAAATCTGAAAGCAATTGATAATGAGTGTCCAGGAATACAAAGGGAAAGGCGCAAGTAGTCTTGACTTAGTGAAATAGTCGTTTAAGTCAACGAGAAACATCAATAAACTCTTTTAGAGTCAAGGCAATTCACCATCCCAACTCGGAGTTCAGGACGTGATATATCACATAGTCCTAAATCCACACAAATGTAGAATTCCTCAGCAATCTAGTGTGAAGTAATTCTCACTTCATATATATATAGGAACCAAAAGATCAGCTCGTGAATATCAAGTTAAAAAAATAACGTGCATCCCCCCAAATCTCAAGGATTACGCTGACTCACTTGCCCTTGGACCACTCAATCAGAATAGAGTTTCAAAACAGGACAGAGCAATAACAATAAGAAATTAAAGCTCAAAGAAATAATTGTAAATTTTTTCACTAGTTTACTTACCCGTGTCTAATGCTACTACGCACTCACACTCTTCCAATAACTACCCTGCATACCCAATTATATTATGGTTAGCTCTAAGAAAAATCAAATCACGAAACATCATGAAAACTACGACCAAAATACGCTCGAGAGCTAGTTCCAAAAATAATTATTTATAACTTCAACTAGCTAACTTGAAGTAACTTTTTAACCTTGAAAATCTCAATATTTGTCATACTGACCAAAAGAAACATGTAGTATGCATTTCTTACTTTCAATAGACTCCAAGAACATACAAATTGGATCAAAAACAGAGGAGTTATGAATTTTTCTATATGGCCTATTGACAATGCAAACTTCATTTGTTTTGAACTAAAAAAACTTCTCCAAATCAATATTTTCCCAGTTAAATCCTCAAATCACGCCAACAACCACCACGAAACCATTCAATACCAACTTTAAATTATTTCCACAGCCTGTGGAGTCAATTAAAATTAAAACTAATATTTAATTCATCCAAAATCCCAATATCAACTGCAAAAACATCTTCAAAACTATTATCAACTAAGTTGTATCACTTCAAACCACAAAAACCTTATCCCACGTCGGTGGAATTTATCTCAAATTAACGCAAGTCAACTCAACATATCAATTCACAACAATTGATACCAATCCCTATGAAAATCCTATGAAAGAAACCAAAAAATCACGAGATTTCTATTTAAATTGAGGAAAACATCCTGAATTAAGATTTTACTAGATTCTGGGTTGAATCCCTCGTTTCTACCACGATAACTTAGCTCAAACTGACCGTCTCGCGATGCTCTAATGTTTTGCGGAGAGAAATCGGATAAAAATTAAACGTTTGGAGCTCCACGTGCAAGAACCTGAATTGAAGTTTCGTTTCAGCGAACGAAATTCGTTCAGTTGAAAACAAAAGAATCGATCAACTTTTTTTTTTCTTTTCATATATATATATATATATATATATATATATATATATAAACCCTCAGCTGCTTGTCAGCAACTTAATTTTTTTATTTATTAATTCTCATAAATCACTATTTTGACGGTTTTTAACTTTCGGTGCCCGTTTTGAATTTAATTTTTCACCAAATTGAGCGAAACTCTCAGTAAAACAATCCATCTTCATAAAACGCTCATAACACTAGACTTTCTCTTACCAAAACCCTATATGTCTTAACTTTGTCCATGACATACCAAACTTTTATGGACCAATTTTCTGGTCATACTTAACCAAACTTGTCGACCACATTTAATTATTATATTTTGTTAGTATTTCTATTCAATTTGTTCCCTAGACAACTAATTACTCGACCACAGTTCGCCCCGACTCCTAAAAATTGCATTTCTTTGAGTCGAAACCATTTCTTTGCGCCAATGCTCTCACTCAAAAGCCCTCACACATTTGGAACATTTGAATCTACTTTCAGGTAAATAGATAATAATACAAAACACTAACTAAAATAACATACCTCGATGTCAACTACCGAGAATTGTTCACATGTATCACGACAAGAGGTCCACGTATGACCTAAAATGACGTGGCACAAGTTTGATTTTAGTGTCATTACAGTCTTCCCAACTTACAAGAATTTCGTCCTCGAAATTAAAACTAAATTAAAGGAAAGACTTACCACCTCGAAAAAGATATGGAAAGTACTCACGCATATATGACTCGAGTTCCCACGTCAGTTCATCGTCTCCGTGGTGCTGCCATTTGATAAGAACTGATGGAACTTCTTTATTCCTTAAAACCTTCACCTTTTGGTCCAAGATTTGAATAGGTTGTTCGCCATAAGTGATGTCCTCCCTCAAATCTATTTGTTTCAAGTTCACCATAGGTCGTCTACCCCCTTCAACTTATCTAATCGAAGCATCGATACATGAAATATTGGGTGGATCCCTGATAATTGAGGTGGCAACTCCAACTTATAAGCAACTCTACCTATCTGCTTCCAACTCGAAATGGACCAATAAATCTAGGCACAAGTTTCCCTCTCATCTCAAACCTCTTATAACCCTTCATCGAAGATACCTTTAGATATAAATAATCTCCGACCCGATATTCTAATTGCCCATGATACAGATCATAATACTTCTTTTGCCTGTCCTATGCACCCTTCAACCTCAATCTGATCAGACGTGTCTTCTCTGTATGATCCACTACAATCTCAGGCCCAATCACTGCCACATCCTCTGGCTCAGCCCAGCAAGATGGAGATCTGCATGGTCTCACATACAATACCTTAAATGGTGTCATACCAATACTGGCCTGACAACTATTATTATAAGCAAATACACACAAATGAAGATACTCCTCCCATGATCCACCATACTCCAACACACACATCCTCAACATATCCTCAAGAATTTGGATTAGTCTCTCTGATTGTCCATCAGTCTGTGGATGATAGGCGGGACTGAGATCCAACCGTGTACCGAATTATGTCTGCATGCTCTGCCAGATATGAGATGTAAACTGTGGCCCTCTATTAGACACAATCAATAATGGAACACCATGCAGTCGTACAATCTCTTTCTTATACAAAATCGCCAGCCTATCCACTCAATGTATGGTTGAAATTGGTATAAAGTGTGCAGATTTCGTCAACCTATCCACAATCACCTAAATGCTATCATGTCCATGCTGAGATCGAGGTAACCCACTGATGAAATCCATGGCAATATGCTCCCATTTCCATCTAGGAATAGGAAGTGGTTGTAGTAACCCTCTGGGTTTGTGATGCTCAGCCTTAACTTGCCGATAAATGTCACACCCTCTAACATAATCAAAAACATCAGTCTTTATCCCAGGCCACCAAAAGAGACGATGCACATATGCATACATCTTGGTTCTGCCTGAATGAACTGTAAAACGTGATCGGTGTGCCTCATAAAGTATCTCATCGCATAAATCAGCCACAAATGGAATCCACAGTCGCCTTCTAAATCTCAGGCATAAGTCTATCAACTGACTCTAATCTGGATTATCTGGACTCTGAGCAAACCTAAGAAATTTTTGGTATTGCTCATCTTTCTGCTGACCATCAAGTACACTCTGAATAGAGAGTCTGAGTTCTCATTTGCTCACATATCAACACCCTGGTATCTGTCATAATATCCACAGAATACATCATTTCGACCACTTTGAGTAACTTATACTCGTGTGTCATGTGACAAGTAACAGTCTCCAAGTTTACCCTTTTATGGCTCAATGCATCAGCAACAACATTAGCCTTCCCCGGGTGATACTCCAAAAAGAAATCATAATCCTTAATGAACTCTAGCCAACGTCTCTGTCTCATATTAAGGTCCTTCTGAGTAAATAAATATTTCAAACTCTTATGGTCAGTAAATAACACAAATCTCTCCCCATAAAGATAATGGCGCCAAATCTTCAGTGCAAACACTACTGCAGCCAACTCTAAATCATGCATAGGGTAATTCTATTCATGTACTTTCAGCTATCTGGATGCATAGGCATCACTCTACCGTCCTGCATCAATACACATCCCAAACCAACCTCAGAAGCATCGGTGTTCATCTCAAAGTCCTTCCCTGACTCAAGTAACACTAGTAAAGGTGCAGTAGTCAAACGTTCCTTTAAAGTCAAAAATGCCTGCTTACAATCATTGTTCCACTGAAAATGCAGGTCCTTCTTCATCAATTGCATCAGAGGAGCCACAATCTTCAAGAAGTCTTTCACAAAACGTCGATAATATCCCACCAAGCCAAGAAAACTGCGGATATATTACACTGATCTCGGTGTAGGCCAATCAATAACTACTTTGACCTTAGTAGGGTCTATGGACACTTCGCTAGCCCCGACAATGTATCCTAAGAATTCAACCTGTGAAAGCCAAAAATCGCACTTACTAAAGTTTGCGAATAATCAATGCTCCCTCAGTGGCTGCAAAATCATTCTGAGATGTTCCTCGTGATCCTCATGAGTCTTAGAATAGATCAGCATGTCGTCAATAAATACAATGACAAATCTATCCAAATACGGTCTCAACACTTGATGCATCAAGTCCATAAACATGGTTAGCATATTAGTCAATCCAAATGGCATTACTGTAAATTGATAATGCTCATATCGAGTGCAAAAAGTAGTCTTCTCCCAATCTTCCTCTCGAATCCTTAGCTGATGGTACCTAGATCTCAAATCAATCTTTGAGAATCATTGTGCTCCTATCAACTGATCAAACAAGTTATCAATACGAGGAAGTAGATACTTGTTCTTCACTGTCACCCAATTCAATTGTCTATAATCAATACACAATCGAAGGCGATCGTTTTTCTTCTTCACGTATAAAACCAGTGCTCCACATGGTGCCATACTAGGATAAATAAATCCTAACTCTAATAGCTCATCCAGCTGTGATCTCAATTTCTCCAACTCTTTCGAACCCATACGGTACGGTGGAATAGATATCGATTTGGTCCCCGAAACCAAATTGATAATGAAGTCAATCTCCTTATGCGGTGGTAAACCTGATAGCTCCACTGGAAATACGTCAGGAAACTCACATACTACAGGTAAATCCTCCATCCTAGTCTTGACTTTCCCTATCGTGCCCAAAATACTAACAAGTGTCTCTACCTCACTGCTAGAAGTTATCCTGCCTCTAGTAAATGGCAACCTAGTCGAAGTTCCCTGAAAACTAAACTTTGGATACTGCAGAATCTGAAAAAACAATTCTTTGCTGAAACAATGGATCTGTGTATGATACGTACCCAATCAGTCCATTCCCAACAATACATCAAACTCTAGGAACTCCAACACTCTCAGGTCTGCAGGTAAGACATGACCCCCTATCTCTACCGAACAACTCACACATACTAAGTTTAGATAAATCTTGTCCCCAATAGATGTGCTAAGGATCAAGGGTCTCTCTAGTATAATAGGTCTCAAACCCAATAAATCAACCATACAAAATGACATCGTTAAACTAGAATAAAAAATGGTATGCATAAAATGACCACAAATATAAACCGTACCTTCAGCAAGGTTACGTGTAGCAATCTGATTTGGTGCAACAATAGTGTGAACCGGCTCCCGGCTCTGTTGCGACTGCCCTCTGCCCAATCATGGACCAGAACCAATGAAATGACTCATCTAACCACACTCAAAACAAGCTCCTCGAGAACCTGAACAAGAAGGAATACCCTGGTCCTGTATCTGAGACTAACCAAAACTTTGACCTATTCATATCTAAAACTCTGTCTAGGTCTCTGTCCCTGACTACCACCTCTACCATCAGTCCTCTGATATTATTGTTTTTGAGGACCTGATGATGCTGACTGTTGTGGTAAATTGGCATAACTTTGTACTAGAGCAGATGATACAATAGTAGTAGAATGTGAAGATGCAACAGATGCTACACTCTGTGCTCACCTTCCTAGAAACCATTATCATTGTCTCTTCCCTCTCCTATTAACTCCAGAACGAATTCCAGTCAGAACCAACGCTGATGGTGTAACTTAAACTCCAACATGAATACCCCACAAAAGGCTCACTAGCCATCGCTCGCTCACAGGCCTCATGAAGAGTATTCGAAGCCTTAGTGACCACTACAAATCCAATAAGAGCCAATAGACCATGAACAAAATAGTACACACGATTAACATCAGTGTCCACTATGTCGTCAGAATACTCCATCAATCTCATATACCAGCTCATATACTACATCACCGACTCGCCAGCTGCCTGTCTAACATTCTAGAACTCAATCCTCTTCACGTTTCAAATTGTAGGAGGAATGAACTTTTCTTTGAACCTCTCATTAAACTCTGCCCAGTCCTTGGGCTTACCCTTCGTAGTAACCGTGCTACACTACCGAGTATCAGCCTCTCCTGAACATCTCCTGAACCTCCGCGTGGGTCTAAGGCTGATCAACAATCGCAATCCGTAATGAAAACGATTTCACGATCAAGACATAGCTATCGACAATAATATATAAAATACATCAAATAGCTCATAGTCCGACTTTAAATTCCCAACTCTCCTCACTTCTCAACTAAGACTTAAGTCAAGATCATAAAGTTCCACTCTAAGTTTCACCATTCCTAACTTTCGCTTATTATTTCTTAATAGCTTGTGATTTAATTAAAAGTCAAGTTTTATAAACTTAGGCTCTGATACCAATTGTGACGGCCCCAGTTCCATAAACCTAAAACTGGTCCCTGCCCGACCTAGACTTACGAAGACCCCGAGTCCCTCTCGCGCAGTCAACGCAAATCTAGTCAGCCTTACCTTACCTTTTACCATTTACTAAATAATTTAAGTGAGA
Source organism: Stephania japonica (assembly GCA_039657345.1). Taxonomy (NCBI): domain Eukaryota; kingdom Viridiplantae; phylum Streptophyta; class Magnoliopsida; order Ranunculales; family Menispermaceae; genus Stephania; species Stephania japonica. The sequence continues at coordinate 40,118,254 of CM077560.1, read as the reverse complement.
GTTATTAATATTAATGAGTTATTCAGAGATAAGCAGAAGCATTTAACATCTCCAACTAATATAACAACCTCAAGACATAAGTTAGGATAACCTATAAATGTGGAAACCTAACAAATACATACATCATTACCAAAAGTCATATCACATGAGAGAATATCATCATATCCATGCCTAGGATCTCTCATTTCCCAAAACCCAATTTCAAAACATATAATTATAGTAATACAAAATCAAAGCTATGTTGATTCCAAAGATAGAACAACTCCACTATCCTCAAAGCAAATTACCAAGCTGAGGAACTTTCCCTTCGCTCGACTGTGGATCTGCACTCAGTCAAACACAAAAATGACAAGTCCCAGGTAAGTAACGCCAAGCAGGATGTTTACAGTATCTCACAATAAATAATAGTCAATATTCATGCTGATAGAAAGAAAATGACAAGGAATGCATGAATAAATAAAAACTAAAAATAAATCTAAAAGCAATCGATAATGAGTGTCTATGAATACAAAGGGAAAGGCGCAAGTAGTCTCGACTTAGTGAAATAGTCGAGGAGAAACATCAATAAACTCTTTGAGAGTTAAAGCAATTCACCATCCCAACTCGGAGTTTAGGACGTGATATATCACATAGTCCTAAATCCACGCGAATGTAGAATTCCTCAGCAATCTAGTGAAGTAATTCCTACTTCGTATATATATAGGAACCAAAAGATCAGCTCGTGAATATCAAGTTCCAAAAAAACAACGTGCATCCCCCCAAATCTCAAGGATTACACTGACTCACTTGCCCTTGGACCACTCAATCAGAATAGAGTTCAGAAACAGGACAGAGCAATAACAATAAGAAATTAAAGCTCAAAGAAATAACTGTAAATTTTTTCACTGGTTTACTTACCCATGTCCAACGCTACTACACACTCACACTCTTCCAATAACTACCCTGCATACCCAATTAAATTATGGTTAAGCTCTAAGTAAAACCAAATCATGAAACATCATGAAAACTACGACCAAAGTACGCTCGAGAACTAGTTCCAAAAATAATTATTTATAACTTCAAGTAGCTAATTTGGGGTAACTTTTTAACCTTGAAAACCTCAATATTTGTCATACTGACCAAAAGAAACTTGTAGTACGCATTTCGTACTTTCCATAGACTCCAAGAACACTTAAATTGGATAAAAAACTGAGGAGTTAGGAATTTTCCCATATGGCCTGTTGACAATGCAAACTTCATTTGTTTTAAACTAACAAAACTTCTCTAAATCAATATTTTCGCAGTTAAATCCTCAAATCACACCAACAACCACCACGAAACCATTCAATACCAACTTTCAATTATTTTCACAACCCGTCGAGTCAATTAAAATCAAAATCAATATTTAATTCATCCAAAATCTCAATATAAATCAATATCAACTACAAAAAACATCTTCAAAACTGTTATCAACTAAGTTACATCACTTCAAATCACAAAAACCCTATCTCACGTCGATGGAATTTATTTCAAATTGACGCAAATCAACTCAATACGTCAATTCACTACAATTGATATCATTTCCTATAAAAACCCCGTGAAAGAAACCAAAAAATCACGATATTTCTAATTGAATTGAGGAAAAAACACCCTGAATTGATATTTTACCAGATTATGGGCTGAATCCCTCGTTTCCACCGCGATAACTTAGCTCAAATTGACCGTCTCATGATGCTCTAATGTTTTGCGAAGAGAAATCGGATGAAAATTGGACGTATGGAGCTCCACGTGCGAGAACCCGAGTTGAAGGGTTTCATTTCAACGAACGAAATTCGTTTTGTTGAAAACAAAAGAACCGGTCAACTTTTTTTTCTTTTCATATATATATATATATATATATATATAAACCCTCAGCTGCTTGTCAGTAGCTTAATTTCTTTTAATTTATTAATTCTCATAAATAACTATTTTGATGGTTTTTAACTTTCGGTGCCCATTTTGAATCCGATTTTTCACCAAATTGAGCCAAACTCTCAGTAAAACAATCCATCTTCATAAAATCCCATAACACTAGTCTTTGTCACGTCAAAACCCCATGTGTCTTAACTTTATCCATGACATATCAAACTCTTATGGACCAATTTTCTTGCCATACTTAACCAAACTTGTCAACCACATTTAATTATTATATTTTTTCAATGTTTCTATTCAATTTGTTCCCCAGACAACTAATTACTCGACTACAGTTCGCCCCGACTCCCAAAAATCGCATTTCCTCGAGTCGAACCCATTTCTCCGCGTCAATGCTCTCACTCAAATGCCTTCACACATTTAGAACATTGGAATCTAATTTCAGGTAAATAATAATAATACAAAAAACCAACCAAAAATAATATACCTTGATGTCGACAACCGAGAATTGTTCACATGTATTATGGCAAGAGGTCCACGTATGACCTAAAATGACACGTGGTCTAAGTTAGATTTTAGAGTCGTTACAATGTGCCGACATCCCCAGGAAATCTAACCCCATGAGTCGAACACACCTCGATCGAATATGAGATCTAGATTCTAAAACTGCTTTATACATTCAAGAAATGACTCAATTATGGATTTATCAAGGCAAAGGGACAACTTACAAGCCTAAGCAAAGTGATTACAATTTCATCGATCATTCATCATATTATCTACACTTACAACATGCTATTTATAACCAATTCAATAAGTCAAAACAGCAAGGAATCGACATAACATTAGTAATAGAATGAATGAAATCAATTCAATAGAAACACCATTATACCAATATTCCAAAACTGAAATAGAATCAAAGAAGCTCATAATGTTAGATTTCAATGCTAAGTCTAGTGAATAGACTGTAAATAAATCTGCAATAAAGGAAATGAAATGCAAGATAAAATGTCAATGAGTATACTTACTAATACAAGCAAATTCCTTAGCAATTTCGACCACCCGACACTCCAACACGTGTAACCGGACTACCAGAACAATCCCTTTAGGTTACTGAGGTGTTTAGATGTGGTTTGAAGTGGTTTAAACTTGTATTAAGTGTTGCAGGAAAAATTGGAGAAATGAATAATTTACTGCTAGCCGAGCCACCTAGCGCGCTAGGTGCAAGGAACGCGCTCCAGGATCTGGGCAAACCAGAAGTTTTTCAAATTTCTGGTTCTTCTTCCCCTCTTGGCCATCTGCATTCGTCTTGGGCCCCTATTCCCCTCCACCAGAGACCCATAAACATCCTCCACAACACAAATAAGGCAGGTGCTTCGATATATTCATCCATTCATCAAGAAAAACAAGGATCAAGTATGCATGCAAAGGAAGAACAATGAAGAGCACATGAAACTTGGAAAAACCATAAGTCTTTGATTTCAAAACTGTTTTCAAAAACCCTTAATGTTATTCCAAGTGTTTTTCCACAAGGAATTCGAAAATGACATTGGATTTTGCAATCAAACACTTTTACAAAACCTTTTTTTTTCATTACATGAAAACCTCATTTGAAGCGAAAATGTGAAATCTGAAAATGGGAAACTCAAATCTAAATCAATGCTTTCTTTTTGTTTAGAAACAAAATTAGACCCACTTTGAAATTGTTAAACAAAAAGGAAGAAACCCCCATGATTCAAACATACAGCTTAGATCAAATTTGTAAATGTAGGAGTGTAGGAGTGTAGGAGTATACCTAGGGTGTAGTGGTGTTTGATTCTTAATTGGTTCTCCAAAATGATGAACCTCTCTTCTCCTAGCTCCAATTGATCACAGAAACTAGCAAGCTTTCATTACAACTCTGGATTTTCTTGCTTGAGAATGCATGCAAATGACAAAAGTGACTACGTGTTCCTTTTTATAGTTGTCATGTTCATCAAGTCTCCCATTCCTATCTCCATGAAATCCTATGACTCTCATTCACTCCTACTAACCCACTAATTCCAGCTCACTAACATACAAGTATAACACTAGCTACATGGAAGTGTGTGCTAGTACGTATCTTGAGGCGTGTCTAAGTGTTATCAATTTTTATTGGAAACTATAAGACTTTAATTTGATTTGCATTTTAGGTACAACCATAGACTATCATTTAAAACCATTAATTCATATAAAAATAAATAAGACTTGTCATATAACTAGCTACCTGGTCGCACGCACGAACTCGAGGCGCGTCCCCGCTCACGTCTCCGCTCATATTTCGATGCCTACAACTGCAAGAACCGACTTAATAAATCTACGCAATTACATAACACTAGGCATACATCAATCCAAAAATACAATATACCTCGGCCATGAACCTTGGTCGGTGCGCGCATCACATTGTGGGTCTCACATCACAGGTTGGTGATCCTGATTAGGAATCAAATTAGGGTTTAAAGATTTAGGTCATGACAACGCCATGTCACGTTAAGTCCATGTCAAGGTCCTCAAATGCAACATGTGGCACAAGTTAGAAATGATGGTCATTACATTAGTGATCTCCTCCACCAAATATGCAATGAATTATTATAACTCGGTCTTCTGATTTTAGCAATCACCGCAACTTCGTCGCTTTTGATTGGTCTACTATAAGCTACATAGATCTAGCAAAATATAGCCTTCTCTTAAAGTAGTCCCGCCTCAATTATGATGATTGTTATATTTTTTTAGGGCTAACTATAAAAAAAATAACACCAACTTTCTTTGTTTTTGCAAAAATAGCACAAATGTTTAATTTCGTCAGATATAACATGAACTTTCAACATTTTCTCAATTTTAGCACAGAGTGCAATTTGGGTCTTTTAGGTGTTGACGTGCCAACGTGAACAAACTTTGTGACAGTCCTAAAATCTGAGGCCGCCACGTCATGTGTTGCAGACCCACAACCTTGCCTAGACACCAGCCTCACTGTATCCCATGCGCATCACACATCAATATCCTTATTAAAACCTCATGTTATGCATTTTCATTTTAGGTTAGCTAATGTACTCAGTTCATCTGTTAAAATCATAATTAAATCATCAAATTCAATGGAAGCCTTATTAGACATGACTAATCAGTTTAATAGATAAATTCATGTCATATGAGCATCAACCTAATGAGGAAACCATAAAAGAAATGTCATGCATATGAGATAATCAAAATCCTCAAAAGTGTATAATATACATGTCAATGTGTCTCACAATATTTTCCATATCCCAACTGAAAATAAAATAATAAACAAACGAATGAGTCAGTCTGATGATGGGCAATCATAAATAGTCTGCAAGATTCCCCTTGCCCCTGCTCATACTGTGGTCTGCACTCAAGCCATCACAACAAAATAGATGACGAGTCCAGAGTGAGTAATCCTAAGGAACTTCACTAAGTAATTACATAAATTAATAAATGAATCATAAAGACTATTAAATAAACATGCAGAAAGTAAACAAACAACAGTAAATTGATCATCGCATGAATATAAAATAATGAAGCTCAAATGTGTGTGCAGGATCCTGGTCAGACTAGAATCATACTTTAGAGGCTTAATGAACTATCTCAGTTGGTTGTGTTACATGGCTATCAGTTGGAAGAGATTTTTTGACTTTTGAGGATACAGGCTACAGTATTGTATCCTACTTCTGCAACACCGATTACTCAGGTTGATGGTAAGCCGAGTATGCCTATCGATATGAATACCATGGCGTCAGCTTCATTATGTCTACCACCATTCTTGTTGGATTTTGTTGTTCATATTTTCTCTCATGAAACAATTCATGTTGGTTCTTGTATAGTTTCCAGATAACCATCCATCCAGACCCATGTTATTGTCTTAACTATGAATGCACATTATATATGGATAGAATTCCATGACATATGAGTTTATTAGATATTTTATAACATGTATGGTTCTCCAATGTACCCCATACGCATCTAGTTGAGGATAAAGGTGGTCAAAATTAGATTCAGACAGTCAAAGATAAATTTAGATTTCTTGGTGGGGGAACCCAGTTTATACATGGGGGCAGATCAGTATTTAACTCAAATTTCGCAGGGAATTATTTGCCCATCACACTTTTTTAGTTATGTAAACAAGAGACAAATGCTTCAAAAAACACTTGTTTAAATTTTTCTTCTTTTTCACATTCAACAGATAGTTCCTGATATTTTACTTGGTCAATGTGTTCGGGTTGTCTTAGATGTTGGGTGTGGGGTAGTGAGTTTTAGTGTTTTCTGCTCTCACGAAAGGTGATTACTCTATCGATATCTCCCAAAAATGTTCATGAGAATCAAATTCAATTTGCACTTGAGCGTAGTGTGCCTGCTATGGTGGCAACATTTGCCACTCAAAGATTGCTTTAGCCTAGCCAGGCTTTTGATCAGATACATTGTTCAAGATGTAGGATTAACTGGATGCATGATGGTTAGTCATTGTGTTAAACTCCTGACCTATTTCAATTTGAATTGAATAATATGATTAGTATTGCATATTCTTATTTGTTTTTATCTGAACGAGTATAAGATTTGCATCATGCAATATCCCCAAGCGAAGCTAGTGAGTAAACTCAAATATGACTGAAATTCCTAAATCCGTTTGATGGTTGACGTGGACAAAGACGCACCGACATATGTATAGTAACAACACCTGGTCGACTATTCACCGACTACCTTTGATACATATGTTATGGTCTAGTGTGTCACAAGCACGCAACAGAATAAATTCCGACGGGAGTAAACTCAACTAACCGTGTAAACAATAATTCGAAAATTAGAATACTGAATAAATGGAAATTGAGTAAATAATGAAACAAGTAAACACTCAAGTGAGTTTCAATAAGGCTACTGCATATATCAAATCGCACTCCAAATATCTCCATACGATCCGTTTATGCTTCCAAATGCATACCCAACACCCGTTAACCAATCCTAAATCTATGGTTTCCAAATAATCAATTAATTCCTCAAATTCTTGGAAATCCCAATTCAATTTTATATGTCAATTATATCATTTTTCAATTCATTTGATACCCGGTAGTGATCCTCGGGATAGTCCCACAATAGGCTTAACCAATTAGATAAGTTCGTAATTTTTTATACTGTTTACTAGCCCGATGTCGCAGGGGGTGCCACCGTGGGTAAATTCCCACGGCTTCAACCTGAGCAGTAGATACTGCCCAGGCGTCGTAGGTGGTGCCTCCGCATGTGGGGCGACATCCCTCATGTCATTGTGCTGGGTAATGTGATGGTCTAGGCGCCGTGAGTGACGTCGTGGGGTCTTACACCCCACGGCGTCACTAGCGGCGTCACGCTAGCAACCCTATAAATGAGGTTTTTTTCTTAGGAACCTCGGCTCATCGCCACGATTTGAACTCGTTTCAACCTCATATGGTTCTCCAAACCAACCATAGGGAACCATCATACCTCGATAAACTCCGACCAAATTGATAAACTCGATGATTTTCGTCAAAATGTTGACATAACCTCAAAATCTATAAAACCAATAGCAAAATCATAAGATCTACTCAAATTCACACCAAAAACCATATCAACTCAATCAAATCCAGTGAGCTCAACTAGCTTATCGAAACTTGCGTCAAAACTTGCAATAGTATACCCGAAAGTTAAATAATGACGAGGAGAACGTGGATTTAACATTAGTTTCTTGATTCCTCAAGCCAATCTTCTCCAAATCACCACCAAAGTTCACAAAAAACCTATAAAGTTTGCTAAATTTTTGGATTTCTTGTTGAGGAGAGAGAAAAGGTGATGAAAAGTGAGCAAACGTTCCTCTATGTACCTCCAACTTGATCAAGTATGTTGTGGCCATCCATAGGCATCTTCCAATGGCCTAGATTGAGTCAAAAAGTCCACTTTGGTGACTCAAAAGTGTGACTTGATCTTTGATCTTATGCTTGCTAAAGCACCAATTACTGGCTTCCTAGGTGTTTTGGTACCCCACACCACACTACAACTCGTGCAGTTCGCGTACAATCGTGATCCTAATCGACTAGGATTCGGTTTATATTGATTATCTAACACATTTTATTTGTTTATTATGTGTGTACAATTCCTCGACTGTGTGTTCCTCTAATTCTCCTACCCGGCAGTCGCGTCGACATGCTTCTCGAGACGAATACTCATCACACTATCTCACTCAGCAATAACAATATAAATACAAATATTGTGATGTAAATTAACATAATTGAATATAAACATAATTACAAATTTTGACTATTTACCTAGTCGGGCATGCCCTGACCTAACAACAACATCCACGTAAGTCTGAGCTGACGTCCATGTCTAAAAATACATAATAATAACGACATAATCATAATTAGGCCGTTACATTTTTTATGGTTCACTTGAACCGAGACAACAAAAATCAAAATCTCATTTTTTGTGCTTTTTTTAGTGCGATAAAAAAAACCATTAATACAATCGAATCTTTTTTAAAAATAGTTTGACAATCAGACAGTTTTCCTTGGGCTTTTTTTTTTACAAATTGGTTTTTTTGTTGCAACACAATGATAAAAAAACAAGAAAAAAGAAAAAAGAAAAATATCATTGCTAAAGAAAAAAAGGACAACAATACAAATCAACTTTTTTATGGTTCACTCAATTTTTGTTAGCTCGGTTTGAATATGAACCACAAAAAACCGGTTTATGTTACTGCATCAGTGCTTAAAAGCCCCAAATTGCTCGTGCTAAAATTGAAAAATGTTAAAAGTTTGTGTTATTTCTAACGGAATTGAAAGTTTATGTTATTTCTGCAAAAATGATGAAAGTTTGTATTATTTTTTATAGTTATAGACCTTTTATTATTATTACAAGCTCATTAGAGCAACCATGTCTCATTAACAGATAATTTTTTCTTAGTGATAAGCTAAAACAAAGCAATTTCAAATTAACTTACTGATGCCAGATGACGTTCAATGGGCAGACCTAGTCATTCATAATAGACCTATATAACTTAAGTAGATCATAATGAACCTATGGAACCTAGATGAGCTTAGTAGGCACGACAGACCCACATAAGTATCAAAACCCATAACGAATCTAGATTATTTTACCAAGATCCATAATGGATTGACAGTAAATATTTACTAAAGGCCTGACATTTATTTTGCATTCCATATATAAAGACCTAAACCTTTTTTTTTTTTAAGGCAAAGACTCAAACCTTATTTGTCATGATTTAAGTGCTAAACCTTGGCCACCACATTTGGTCTGCTATGGTTTCTAATTATATTTTTTTATAAGCTAAATATGTTATAATTGTATTAAAAATAGAAAAATTTAGCGCTTCGTTGATTTTTTATATAATATATAGACAAGTTTTTTAAGAAGAACAATCCCTACTTATCAAAGAGGCATTTTTGTCCTAATTAATCACATATAAATACACGTAGAACTGGATTAATTCCACTAAGACAATCCAATAATTACAAATTAAATATATGTGTACAATTTTTTATATTTTTAAGTGTAATCTACTTTAATAATAATAATAATAATAATAATAATAATAATAATAATAATAATAAGAAGAAGAAGAAGAAGAAGAAGAAGAAGATAAAGTGAGGATACAATTTACAAGAAATTAGCAAGTTAGGATATTTTTGTCAAAATTAAAATGTTAACATATTTTTTTGTAAAAATTTTAAAACGTTAGGATATACTTATTTACTTATTAAGTCTAATATTAAAGATATCGTCTCTTTTCAGCTTTTAGCTAGCTACAGTTAGATTGTAAGCTTTCAAAATATCAATTAACTTTCTTAAATAATGGTTAAAATTTATTTCTCAAAAATTTGGTTATAATTTATAAGATGGAACTAAAGAGTAGCTCAATGATTTGGTATTTATTACTTATCAAAGGATTAGGGGATTGGGGATTCTCTCAACATTGAGGGGTTATAATAAATTTATTTTTTTTTTTTTTTTTATTTATTTTTATTTTTTTTATTTTTTTAAGAGGAGGGGCTATAATAAGTTGGTGCGTCTCCTAGTACTCCTATCAAAAATAAAAGTTACGAAACATAACTATTAATCTATATGGAGGTAGGTTAATAGTCGTTTTGATTTGATTCTCGGAGAATATGATATATTTTAATTGTTATAGGAATTGTGTAGAATTCGAAGCTACTTGGGAGATTGAGGAGCTGGGCCATATATACTTTGACTCTTCTTTTCATATTGTGAATAATTAAGATGTCCGGATGTCCACTCACATGGGGGTCAATAATTTTATTTCTGAAAGTGGCTTTAAATGGATTTGAGAAAGTTGATAGCAGCATACATATACTATTTTTGATAGGATAACATACACATATACTTGTGTGTGGCGCTGAAACCACTTATACAATGTTTGAGAAAAAAAAAATACACATATACAAATTTTTTTTTTTTTATAGAAGTGAGACTTTATTTATTATAGTCAAAAAAATAAAAGTATAAAAACAGCGATAAATAATCTATGTGTTTCTCAAAAAAAAAATAAAAAATAAAAACCTACTAATATGATAGGAAGAAAAATGCATCGTCCCTATAAAGAGTAAATACATCAACCCTATACATTTAAACAAACATATATATGGCCTTCAAAACATATATGTTTATAATTGATTTCCTTGTCAGTATGCTCTTATCTAATTCACCTGAGAATGCTAGGAGTAGGAGGGTTGCTGTTGTTCTCACATGACATACATATATGCAACCGTTCATGCATGCTTGCTCTCCAAGTTTGTCTTCATGTTTTTCAAGAAACTTGGGATTCAAGAAATCAAACTAAGTGGGCTTGAACGAACCAAAAAGACCATGTAAATAATTGCAAACAAAGATGCATGTCGAAGATTGGACAATAGACAATTTCTTTTTTTCCACATACGTCAGCTTCTCAACATGGTCTGTTATTTTAGTTTAAAAATTAGTCAGATTCATGCATATATCATATCACTCAAATATCTTCCCCTTGTTTTGTGTTGACATAGCGATTAAGGTCTCTAAAGGGGACCCACAAATAAAGGTCAATTTTTTTTTTTTTCTTGAGTGGAGCAAGACTTCAAGAGATGAACTCACTACCACCCAAAATTTTATTTTTTAGTAAGTTACGTCTTATCTATCTCACCAAGATGTGCACTATGGCAAGATTTTTTTTTTTGACTTCTGTGAGAATCGAACCATGATCTCTCGAGATCTTAATTATTTTTTTGTCAAGTGATATTTTTATCATATCATCTAAGAGGCTTTAACTATATGCAAGTCTATTGACTAAAAAATAAATAATTAAGATGGATCGGGTTTTTTAATTACAAATGCAAATACAGTATATAATATTGGACTAATTGGAGTACATACCATACGTGGAAATTGTATATCCGACTGTGGCATATATATGTAGATATAATTTCACTAATCCAAAAGTGTTAAAAGCATTTGCCAATCACTATTCACTTACTCTCTAATTTATATATTGATGATATTACAAACTAGACTGGTCTAATCCAAAAGGTCTAGTGTTTTGAGTTTTTTTTTTTAAATAAATTATATAGTTTTCGACAAAGGAATTAATGTTTATTTGGTAACATAAACATTTCTTACGTATACAATATCTAGAAAGTAGGTCATGAGGTAAATATTTTCTATTTCTTTTTTTTTTCTTCTTTTATTATTATCATGGTATCAAAAGCTTTGCGTCACCTAATCTCATACTTGAGGAAGGAAAGACAACAAAGATGACAACCTCTTGTCAACAGTTTTAAAGTTTTTTCATTCCCAGAACTCAAATTCAATGCCTAGTTAATTAGAAGAAAAGAGACTCATGTCATCCCACCACAACTCTCTTGATTAATAATTGTTATTTTTCTTATTCTTTTACAACGTGTTCTGTATGCTTTATATGAAGGTAAACTTTTACATTAGTGATAATTTTGGTTTGAATATCCATTTATTTTACGTGGCACTCATTTTTCCTCGCATCGACATTTTTTTCCTTTTGATATCTATGGTTATCCATGCAAGTCTGACTATTCCCACAAGGTCGACCTGGTGCAATTGACCTGAGTGTACCCCAATGAAATGAAAAATCTTGACGCAACAGAGAATCGAACATGCCCTCGCATCTACATTTGCACTAGAGACCGTGCTATAATTAAATTGAACACTTAAAAACATTTCCAATGCAACAATGTGAATACATTGTAGTTGTGGATTCATGTTGCATCATAACTATGGAGCGAATTATACTATGTGGCTTAAATATATTTCAAAAGTATCTTTCGATGCACAATATGTAGATTGCACCTTCTATTTTGAACTTTATTGTTTTCTATATATATTTTAGAAATGATTGCTAACGTAAGTGGGTAGATTGCACTATTTAGAGCATCTCCAATATAATGTGGATAAAATGTCAATGTGTACTACGTAGGACTAAATAGACATTGAGATGAAAAAATGTCTCCAATGAAATATGTATTTCAAATGTTTTGCTGACATAGATTGACATTGTCTATTTTGAATGTCAATTCCGGACATTCAAATTGGCAACTACGTTCGATAATTAGTCTTTTTTAAATATTTACTTATTTTATTTAAATTTTTATTTTCACATTTTAATTAATAAAATTACAAAAAAATGTCAACTCATCAATTGAGCCACAATCCACATCTACCATTGGATACTTATTTTGAAGTTCAATGCTGTCTATTTAAGCCTCATAGGATGGACATCCTCTCCATGTTGAAAATCTACGCCCACAATTCACATTTACTATTGGAGATGCTCTTAGAAGTAGACATATAAAATATACATCTATACTTTTTTCACATTATGACAGCTACACAATACCAACCAGGGGCAGTTTTAGGGGAGTCGCCCCCTAACCCCAAGACCCCTTATAGAACTCTTACGTTTTCGTCAACCTTTGCCCGTTTCTTGCTCTTCTTATAGTTGACACACGTCTCTTATAGTTAAAATTTGTCCCTCTAACAATATTTTTTAGATCCCCCATTGGTACCAATCCATTGGTGGAGTGAAGAAGGTTTTTTTAGTTCTAATGTTGAATGACATCCAACAAGGTACACACTCTTCCCCCCCTCTATATTGCGTCGGAGATACTCTAACAAAATTTATACAAATGTTTATCTAAAATACAGTTACTCTTCAACGATCTTTGATGCATCTGGAAAATGAGTTTGCCTTCAATTTTAATTAATTATCTACTGTACTATTTATTGTCAGCAACTTCACATAAATGTTCATTTAATTCAAAAAGATCAAACAAGATTGTACAAAAACACAATTGTGGTAATTATGAAAATAGAAGCTGTAGGGTGTAGCAGTGTGAAAACGAGAGCGATTACAAGTCAAAGCGCGCGTCGAGAAGCTTCGGCTACAAGCCTACAAGTAAGTGGATCGCAACCGGCGGCCCAAGGGTTAACATGTACTTCAAAGAGAGAAAAAAAAAAATGTAACTTTTATTTGGGTTCACTTGTTAAGCTTTCAAGCGTGACTGATTTTTAGTAAGCCAGGCCAACATATGTGGGAATGACACGTGGAGTGGAAAAGGTAACCTATGAGAATAAAAACGGGTCTTTAACAACGAACCGGAGATGATTCTGCCCTTAGGGAGGCCCAAATCTTTTTTTTGAGTTTTTCTTTTTGAATCAAGATCTTAAATGATCTTCTCTTTTGATCGACTGTTAGATTTGTAAAGTTTGAATATACGTACTTATTGCTATACATCTTTTTCAACACTTATTTTAAAATATGTATGTTTGTTGAGTTAGTACTTATCTTTAATTTTATTTTTAAGTAGTTTATTTTTCATTGTCGATAAATTTTATTATTTATTGTGATTATAGTGAATGTTTATGTATTGTAATGAGAGTAGTCTCTGATTGTCAAACTGTTTTAATTTTACAATTTCATTTACCATTAAAATAATGACAACTCTTTTAAATAAATAGAATTAATAAATTAATATACTTTTTTAATTCTAAATCTAATCCGCTAGGGAGCCATTTTTTTCCTTAAAAATTATTGAGATTTTAGAATGATGGAGCGAGGCGTGGAAAAGGAGAAAAAGTGACCGGATGAGGGTGAAAATTAACCGGCAATAGACGGTATTGTTGGGGAACGTGAGGTGAGGATCGAATCGGCCGCACATTCCCAGAAACTTCTCACTGCTTGGTAGTACCACATCGAAGGAAGGGGACGAACCATCTCCTCCCTTTTATAATAACATCTCCCACACAGCATTTCATTTCATTTCATTTCATTACTGCTCTGCTCTCTCTGAGACCTCAACTACCTTCGTTCGATCTGTCCTTGGTATCGTTCATCTTCTTCTCCTTGTAATATATTAGGTGTTTGTTTTGGGGTTTTGACCTAATTGGTATCATCAAATATATTGATTGAATCGATTGATTGCCGATGGTTATGGATCCACGTCTGAGGGGATTCACTGATTCCATTAAAATCAATCCGGATCAAAACTTGATAAACTTTTTCAAACCCGACGATCATCATCATCATCATCATCATCATCAGTACCTTGTTCCCAATTTCGGACCGGGAGATTGGAGCCCCAACACGGTGGCTAACATGGTGGCGGCTGCGGCTTATCCGGAGTCCAGGAACAGTGCCGGTGGCGATGACGACTCGCCGGAGGACTGCGACTTTTCGGACACTGTGCTTAGGTACATAAGTCAGATGCTGATGGAGGAGGACATGGAGGAGAAGAATTGTATGTTCCAGGAGTCATCGGCGCTGCAGGCCGCCGAGAGGCCATTTTACGAGATTCTCCATCCTACTTCGCCGGATCAGCATCCGCTCGACCGCGGAGAAGATAGCCCTGTGGAGGGCTACAATAATAGCAGCAGCGGCAGCAGTAGCAGTAGTAATAGTAATAATAGCAATCATCCTGCTGATGCTCATTGGAATTTGGATGTGATTGAGCAGAAGCCCTCTCAATCCTCTCAATCGCAGTCGCTTATCGGTGATTATTATACTTTCCAATCGAGGGCGCCTCACTCTTCCTTTAATGGCGTTATTGGCATGGGGAATGATTGGCATGTGGACTCTCCGGGTAATAAATTTTATCTATCTGATTTGTATGGGGAGAGCCAAAGCTTGTTTCATAAAGGAGTTGAAGAAGCAAGTAAGTTCCTTCCGAACAGCGAAAATCTAATTCTGGATTCCTTATATCAATTGAAAAAAGAAGAGCAAGATGTGGATGTGGATGTGGATGTGGAGGTCTCGCCGAACGGGTCGAGGGGGAAGAAGAATGTTCACAGGGTTGAGCTGGATTTGGAAGATGGGAGGAGCAACAAGCAATCGGCTGTGTCAACTACCGATGATGATGTTCGGACGGAGATGTTCGACATGGTGCTGCTATGCCAGGGGAAGCAGGTAGGCTGTGATGACGCCACTAAACTTCGGGAAGCTATGAAGAGTGAAATGAGCAAGAATTTGCAGCATAATAATGGGCAGCAAAAGGGAGGTAATGGAGGAAAAACTCGCGGCGGCAAGAAGCAAGGGGGGAAGAAGGATGTGGTGGATTTGAGGACTTTGCTTATACATTGTGCCCAATCTGTTGCAGCAGATGATCGTAGGGGGGCGAATGAATTGCTTAAGCAGATCAAGCAGCATTCCTCTCCTTTCGGGGATGGTAATCAGAGGCTAGCTCAATGTTTTGCCGAAGGCCTTGAAGCCCGCTTGGCCGGAACAGGAAGCCAGGTTTACAACAGCCTTGTCAATAAGAAAACAACAGCTGCAATCATCCTGAAAGCGTATCATCTTTTTCTTTCGGCTTGCCCATTCAAGAAGCTTTCCAATTTTTTTGCAAACCAAACTATTATGAATATGGCTGAAAACGCAACAAGGCTGCACATTATAGATTTTGGTGTTCTTTATGGGTTTCAATGGCCTTGCCTTATCCAACGACTCTCTGCCAGAGCTGGTGGCCCTCCTAGTCTTAAGATTACCGGTATAGATTTTCCTCAACCGGGGTTTCGACCGGCAGAAAGAGTCGAGGAGACTGGGCGTCGGTTATCAAACTACGCCGAGAGTTTCAACGTCCCTTTTAAGTATAATGCAATTGCTAAGAAATGGGAGACCATCCAAATTGAGGATCTTAAGATTGAGCCTGATGAGTTGCTGGTTGTCAATTGTATGTATCGAATGAGGAACCTGCTTGATGAGACTGTGGTATTGGACAGTCCAAGAAACGCTGTTCTGAATCTTATAAGGAAGACTAATCCTGCCGTTTTCATCCATGGGGTTGTTAACGGGTCGTACAATGCTCCATTCTTCATCACTAGGTTCCGAGAGGCGCTGTTCCACTATTCTGCCCTCTTCGATATGCTTGAGACGAATGTACCTCGCGAGCATCCAGAGAGGATACTGATTGAGAGGGAGATTTTAGGGAGGGAGGCTATCAGTGTCATAGCCTGTGAAGGCTCCGAAAGAGTTGAAAGGCCGGAGACGTACAAACAGTGGCAGATCCGAAGTATGAGAGCCGGGTTTCAACCGCTCCCTCTGAATCCAGAGATAATGAAGAAGGCCAAAGATCGAGTGAAGATGAGTTACCACAAGGACTTTGTTATCGATGAAGATAGTCAGTGGATGTTGCAGGGCTGGAAGGGTAGGATAGTCTATGCCACGACCGCTTGGAAACCAGTCGATCGCTAAGGTCATTTTTTTTTTTGTAGCATGGAGATGGCATCACAGTGGGACTTCCTCCCTCCACGGCACTTCCACAATGATGCCCTCTAAATCCATCGACGCATCCCTTCCCATGGAGCATCCATTGAATAGAATCAGAGGTAAATTTCCCTTCCCTTCTAAATTTTATACATTTCAATGAATTATATTGCCTTTCTTCTATTTGTAGATATATGAATGATGAGTGGCAAATTTTCAAATTCAACATGGGCTCAATGTTAAATATGCTTCTGTGATTGTAGGTGACTTGGGGATCATAAATTTTCAAGGGATGCATAACTACCATAAGAGGAAGCATAGATCCAAGTTGGAGCTCTGGTGCTCTTTCATTGACTGGTGAAGATCAAGGATGGTAATAGCTAGAAAATCTGCAGTTGTCTTTGTAGTGTACTACTGCAAACACATGGTAATATCTGGTTGAATCTGTAACATGCTTGTAATGCAAGTATTAGCAGTCAGTTGAGTAGCCTTCTCAACTGGCATTTTCTCTATATTCCAAATCCTAGGTTATTTATATGAGAAATCCTAAATTTTTTTCTAGTCTGCTATCTCCTTTGCATTATAGTGATGGGATTTCAGTCTGTCCTTAGCTTTTGCTCTTTACACTCGGTTTGGAAAATTAAGATGTTCAAACAAGGCAATGATTTTTTTTTTTTTTTTTTTTTAAAGGAAGTAACAACTTGCTCATACTTGGAATGTCAAGACCTTTTACTCCCTAACCATTGAGCTACCAAATTGGTTGGTATGTCATAAATTTTTCGGAAACTCAAGATTGCTCCGCACCCTGCTCAAACTAATCCTTACTGTTTTCAATTCCCTACTTAAACCAAATGCAAACCGAACAGACTGTTGATCATTTCACTCTTCACCATTAATATGCTAGTATATTAGAGTACATAAGTTGGGTTCTTAGTATGGAATGCCATAATAGTGTCCATGGCTACCTTTTTATGATCGGAAGGTCAATATTGATAATTTTTTACTTAGAAACAGCTGTCTTTGAAGAATTATCTTTTTCATCAATATAAGGTTCCAATCTGTATAATTCAAGCATCTCATCAGTTTTGTTTCCAGAGATAAGGCCACTGCTCTGTCGGCCCGGATGTGAAACCCCCAAAAAAGAAAACTTAATTTAAGTTCTTGACCATTTTAATTCATGCATATTAATATCAACACAAACCAACTTTTCAAGAGGACATATTGGGCTGGTGCGTGGCGCTCTTTTTTATCAAAAAGTGAGGACTTTCAATTAAATAAACCATCTGCCATGCTTCTGTTCTCTTCTGATATTCCAAGATTTCCACATCAAAGCTATAACACCTGAAATTGTTAAAAGAGATCAACAATCAACCCCAATAAATAATTAAAGGCAAAACTCATCATTTGGTCCCTGAACTTTGTGTTTTTTATGCTTTAGGTCTCTAAACTTTTATTACTACACATTTGGTCCTTGAACCTTTACAAAGACCTACATTTAGTACTTTCACCATTTAAAGTGTTAAATTATGCTAATGTGGGTAACAAAAGTGTCGCGTGACTAGTCAAAAAAAGTAAAGCGGATCCTATCAAAAAAAAGAGTAAAGTGGTTTATATTATTGAACTGGGCGACTCAGATCAACCAAAAAAAGCTGAAAAAAAATTTAATTTCCCTCAAAAACATAAAAAACTCAAAGTTTATGGACCAAATGCACAACAATGAAAGGTCAGGGATCAAATGTACACTATCGAAAGTTCAAGGACCAAAAGCATAAGAAAAAATGCAAAGTTGAAGGATCAAAAGATACGTTTTTCCGAAGAATGTTTTTTCGATCATGAAAACATATTCTTCTCAAACATATTAAACGAAAGAATATTCTTCTCAAACATATTAAATCATCTATCATGAAAACAACCTCGAAGAATGTTTTTTCGAATTAGCCGAGCACGGGTTCTTTCCGTGCTAATCTCAAACTTCTTACTTCAATTCTTTTCTTCTAGATTAGAGGTAGTAGCTGGCACCATGAAAGAAGTACACTTCCCAGATTTAGAGGTAAATAATGTAACAGATTGTGCACAACTGAACAGAAATATAGTGACACATGCAGGCAGTGGTGGTCCTAAACTGAAGAGATACTCTATATGTGGTGCGCTGTTCGTTGGTCTGATTGAAAAAGTTGATAAAGAAGGTTACTGTGTTTGAGACTAGAAGGGTCCCCCGAGTGGTACTTGTTTAAAATATTATGGATGCACTGCGAAAGTGCTAGCTTATGATCTTGTCAAAAGCAACTTGGGAAAAGCGAAAGTGGGCATAATGGAATATGGGTGTGGCCATGGAAGATTGTATTTTTGTGTTCGGGTGTGTGAAGGTGATTGGTTTCCTTATTTCATCTTCAATAAATCTACTTTGACTCATGAGTCCGGACACATAGGGAGGTTTTTAAATTTTTTAAGGGGTATAATAAGAATTTTACAAGTGATTATGGTTGTTTCATTAATTGCTCGAGGGTGTATTTGAAATTAAAAAAAGTTTTGAGTCCGGACTCACGAGTCCAAATAGCACTACCCTTTCATCTTTGTTCTGTTTGTAGACTTACTATAATTCATTTAAATTTTTTCAACATCAGTTTCATGTCCATTAGCAATTAATTACAGCGACATCTAAAAACAAGAGAGACGAACATCGTGTATTGATGGTTTTGTCAAACATCTGGTACTGATGGCTTTGTCAAGTATTTACTCATCAACATCTTGGATAACCTAGAAGATTGTACTCCCTCCATTCCATATCAAAAAATCTGTTTGGACTCTTAAAGTCCGAACTCATAGGGAGTTTTTAAAATTTTTACAAACAAAAAATCTACTTGGACTTTAAGAGTCCGGACTCATAGGTGAGTTTTTAAATTTTTCGCAAATATCAAAGGAGTGTTACAAGTTGTTATTTCAAAGTCATTGATTACTTGAGGATGACTTTGAAATAAAAAATTTTCAAAAAACCCCCTTAGAGTCCGGACTCATGAGTCCAAATAGCACTACTCTTTTACAAATATCAAAAGAGAATTATAAGTTGTTATTTCAAAGTTATTTATTGCTTGAGAGTAACTTTGAAATAAAAGATTTTCAAAAACTCCCTAGAAGTTCGAACTCTAAAAGTCCAAATAGCACTACTCATTCCATATTATCTGTCACATTTTGACTTGTGCACAAGAATTAAGATGATTAATTACCATTAAGATTTTATAACAAAGACTAGATTACCCTCTTATAAATAACTTCATTTATTATAGGTACTGTGTAAAAAAGAGTAATTGATGGTTTCATTAATTAAATAGAATGGAGTTAAAATTGGAAATATAACATTTAATGCTTAATTGATTTCCTAATGTGACAGATATTGTGGAACAAAAAAAAAACTCCCCTAATGTTATAGATAATATGGAACGGAGGGAGAATAAACCAAAGAACTCTTATTCACTAATCGACAATATGGGGAAATCGTTTTTCATCCTTTCAACTTCAGCAAGTATATTTTCTACCATTACCAGTGTATTCAAACAACATAAGTTAGCCTGACATTTAGAATTCTGAGAAAGCTGTAATTCAATGCACCTCAGAACAGTAAGGAATATAGAAGACGAAGAAAAATACACACACTATGTCCTAAGTGGGAAGTGGGAACCTATAGATGCATTTCGTATAGAAACTAAATTGAAGTAAGATCAAAGTGAACTTGATTTGCCGATGCAGACATCTAGAGAATATTTGTCCAACTTACCCATTCCTATAATCCGTTAAATCCGCATCCCAGTAATCTTCTTCTGTCTGAGAGTTAACCCTGCCATAATAAACTTCATGACAATAGGAAAAGAACACTGTATAACAAGTTCACATGTATAAACATACAATTGACGTCACATCCATTGAAATAGCGAAACGTCGCAGTGTTTTTCATTTTTGTCTTGCTTCACTCATGCTAAGGTGGGGTGTATTCAATTAGATGACTTGAAAGAATTTTAAAAGAGTATGGAGGATTTTGAAATCGAGGTATATTTAATTTGGATTTCAAAGAATTTTAATGGACTTTTGAAAAGTCAAAGGGTATTCAATTAAGATTTTGATGAATTTCTAAATAGTCTAAGGGAGATATAAAGGTGCAGTTACATAACATTTTTTTTATTTTTTAAGGAAAAAAACACTAACATTTTCTAAGATAAAAAGAGTGGTCGAGATACTTTCCAACACTAACAAGAAGCGTGCTAGTTGGGACTAAATTAATAAGAAAAAACACCACACATGATAAGGTTGAAAATTATGGAAGGGGAAGGTGATATGAACATGAAATACATTTCAGGTCTCCTGCGTTTGCTAACGAGTTGTCAACGAAATCAGTTGAAGACAGAAAATATTGAGAGACAGAGATACTGGTGATAGTTGCTCATTCATGGCACCCATAATGAACATGGAGGTCGCTCCCCACATTGTCAACAACCTTACCATATCCCAATTGATTGGAGGTCAGTAAAGCCCATGCTCAGTTCAGAGCAGCAGCCCCCATCAAGGGCGACCAAAGTTGAGAGAATGATAACACACTACACACAGTACAAGTTAAAATAAAAGGCCTCGACATTAAAGGGGGAGTGATTCCTAAAAGCAATGATGAACGCACGCGTTACAACTTAGAAGTTTTTGATGTCAGTCCAGAAAGATTCATTTGTGTCCCAAGCACATTATTGGTAGACAAAAGAGGGAATTGCATGTGTACTGGTCTGGTCCACTATGTGGTGGTAACCAGGCATCATCTAGTCAATAACTTAAATCTTAGAGAAACATTTTTGTACATAAAGATATATTGCCCAAAGAAATAACAGAACTAAATGCGAATTTACAGTAGCAGTGGGAGGAATCGACAATCACATGTTAGCAAAACAATAAAGCATTAGGCAACCTAATGGGTGTTGGTCAAGCATTTCGTACGTACTGTGAACATAGTAAAAAGTTTCATTCAATACCAAATAAGTTCATCTGGGCAGGCAAAGCAGCACAAAATTAAACAAAAGTCACAAGTACATATCTATATTAACTATTAAGGAAAAAGATAAAAGTGTCAGAAAGCCAACAGGTAGGCCTATTCATCTTTTTCACAACACAAGACTTGGATTCTAGGAGTTTAGTTCAATTGAAAACCTCCAATTTGCATGCCATTCTAACAGTTGCCTATTTAGCGGAGCACATTACAAACATATAGCTGGGATGTTAACTAAGACCTGGAATCTAGATCACGCAATTATTCAGGGATGTTCATGCATTAGGACTAACTTCAAAGACAGTTCCAATACGTGAAAATCCCTAAATAATTGTACCAGATGGGCTTGGGTGTTACGCCTGTGTAGATTTTTTCAGGTATAAGCAATCTAAGTAATATGAAGTATGAACCAATCTTATCCAAAATAATCTTTCAAAATTTTTCAAGTGCCAGTCCTGTTGAAATCTAGCACATAAGAAGAGATGTCTACCCCACAGGGTAAATCTTCTCGAGTCACTTTTTGTAGCATATTTTTTGGATTTATCCAACCAGTCGAATAAACACTCTTTGTGCCTGAATCAATGTAAGACGTAAAGATAACCAATATGTGGCTGAAACAGCGTGATCTTTAAAGTTGAGTCCGGCTAAGTGCAACTCACCTTTTACTAAGTGCACTCCAAAAAAGTCAAACTTAAAAAAAAAATTCAATCCTACTACAAAATAATCCTTATGCCCTTCAATGTGATTAGTGCACCCCACACATTCTCTTCTTTGTGATTTGTAGACATCATCGAGGGGTTCGACCTTGAAGGTTTGAATCTCTTTTTACAGAGTCTGTCGAAGCCCACCGAACCTCTGGTTGGAGAGTCGATCACAGCCTACCAAACCTTTAATTAGAGAGTCGATTTGAACCCACCGAACTTTAAGGTCGGCAGTTGTCACTAAATCTCATCAAAGAGGTTCAGTTGGACAACATCGAACCTAGTAGATAAGTCTCGACTACACGTTGCCAAACTTAAAATAGATGTCTCGACCAAGGTTTTGGAGTTGGGTGCTTCGGTTCGGATAAAATGGTATTTTGATCAAAATGTAGGGTGCAATTAGAAATTGAAATTTGAATTTGAGGTGCCACGTAAAATGGGGTGCACTTAGTAAAAGGTGGGGCGCACTTAGCCGGACTCTTAAAGTTTAAACATGTGGTGTACAATTTTTATGTGGAAAAGCGTATGCTATAATTACATGTCATGTGTTATTATAAGATTTACCCAATACTTAAAGTGATCTAATAAGGTTTCAAGTTTATGGGCCTAAATCACCAAGAAATAAGCATGTGCCTAGTATATATGTGAAGAAAGTAGAAACCCTAACACAGTTTCTCAAATCATGAAATGCGAATTAGAAATTGTAAACAACTTATTTATAAGTTGCCATTGTCCTCGAGAGAGAATTAGGTTTTTTTTACAAACTTCTCATCTTCTAAAAGACCGCATGACACAAGGCTTCTCTTAGAAAACCGAATCCAATAACGCTGCGTTAAATGGAATCAAGTACGCTCCCACTCTCATATGTACTTTGTTCAACAATTTGATGTGAGGGCTTGGTGTTGGTTAATCAAACAAGTGGTATTAGGCCATATCTTTGCATTGGATCATTTTCCCTTAATTGATTCATTATTGGGATCCGTGAGAAAAAAAATAAAGTTTTTGGATTTTCTGGATTTCAGTTGAAAACAGAAAAGGGGGTCATCAACGACGGGAAAAGGGGGATTTCATACCTTAAACTAAAAAATTTGGAGAATTTTAACCCACCATCTAACTTTCCATCTTCTTTCGTTATATTTATAGATGTGGTAATGAGTTGGACAAAGGGTGGAGCCAAATTAACAATATTAATTCTTACCCAAGCATTCCATGCATCTTTCCAATGAAACATCATTTGCAAAAATACATTCGCATTAGCACTATTTTTTACTTACTTAAAAAAGTAATTATTATTTTTTTCAATGAGGAGGAAGGTAAAAGTTAGGGTATTTTTAATTTAAGATTTTGATTAATTCATTAGTTAAATAATGGATGGTGTTAAACAAATAAAAAAATAAGAAATTAAGATGGGATTGCCATAATATGTACTTATCTATCTATTAATAATCTTTTACATAAAATAATATTTATGAATTCAAAAAAATCTTTTACATAAAATAAAAAATATAAAAACAAAAAAAATAAATGAAGGGATTATGTATTATTATTTATTAATATTTAAATTATAACACCAGTAAAAATATTAATTCCTCAAAAGAGTTAAATTACAATCATGTGATTCTTGAAATAAAAAATAGGGTTAAATGACTATTAAAATTGTGCAAATTATTTTCTTTTTTAAGTAAAAAAAATAGTGTTAATATGAATGATTTTTTTGTAAATAATGTCATAATTTCCTCAAAAAAAAAAAAATGTTCTATAAGAAAGTTGAAATGTTTGGTCAAAGAATGTTGTTAATGTGGACCTCATTCTTTGTCCAACTCATCACCACATAACAAAGAAAACGGCGAAATGTGAAAAGTTAGATGGTTGGTTAAAATCCTTCAAATTTTTTAGTGTAGGGGCTGAAATCCACTTACATTCACTTTACGGGCTAAATAACTTTTCACCCAAAGTTTAAGGGCAGAAATCTCCCTTTTCCCTACCAACAGCACATGTGAAAGTTTGGGACATGTATCGTGTTGTGAGTAGAAAGATGATCGAAAGGCCACGACGTACAAGCTGATGTATTGTTCTCTTCTTTTTCTTAAAGAACAAGAACGTGAGGAGCTGGATCTTCCTCAATCCCCACATTAATAAATGATAGACCTAATAAGTGTTTTTTTTTTTTTTTTTTGGTCAAAAACCTAATAAGTGTTTAATGAGTTAATGTTTATGTTTTTAGCGTTTAGGGTTGTGTTTAATGAGTCAATGTTTATGTTTTTTTTTAAAGGGCTAAGTTGTTCAATGGGTCAGTGTTTATATTTCTCATCATAAAAGATGTTTATTAAAAGGGAAAAAAAGCCCAATATAAATAAATCCGTTTCATGATAAGAAACATAAATATTGGCCCATTAAACTTGGAGTTTTCAAAAAAAAAAAAAATTCTAGAAAGATTTGCTTTTAATATATCATTTAGTAGTGTTTGGATCAAAGATGATCCAACACCTCATGTTCTTCTTCTCCAAGGCTCAAAACTTTGACTTCGCCTTGTAATTTGTCCACTTAAAATTCAGAAATAATTTGAGAAAGTTTAATTCAACAAGGGGAAGTTGTGCAAAATTTCGTTGGTATATGGAAGTTATAAAAAATTCTCAAAGATCCCAATAACGAATTTATCAAAGAAAAATTGTAATTTTCAATTATCCAACACAAACCATTGTGGGGAGGGGGCAATGGTTAAAGTATTTGATTGTGGATGAAGTGGTCGTGATTTGATTCCTACTAGGAGCAAATCTCTTACTTCAAAAAAAAAAAAAAAAAAAATCCAACACAAAGGTATGGTTTGATACCGGTTGTTAAATTAACCAACAAGCCCTTGCGTTAAATGAATGAATAAAGTAAACCTGAGAGCAGAAGCATACCCGATTTCATTGATAGTAACGCTATTGGCTTTGGTCTTCCAAGAGAAGCCTTGGGTCGTGCGTTCTTTCAGAAGATGGGAAGTCTATAAAGAAAATCTCTAATGCTATTTTGGGAACCACAACCATTTACATATAAGTTATGTACAATTCCTAACTCACCCATTATGATTTAGGAAAATATACTAGAACTTGTACAAGTAATATATTAGGTGCATGTTTATTTCTTGGTGATTTAGACCAATAAACTTAAACCTAATTAGATCACTATAAATATGGGGCCAAACCTTATAACATCACATGACATGTAATTATAGTAAATATTTGTCCACTAAAAATTCTAACAAGCAGTCTAAAGTAAAAACAAACAAGCAAAAAGTCCTCCATATGTTTTATAAGGTTAAGTTCTATTACATAGTAAAATAACCTTTTTTAGCATTAAATCTTGAGGTACAAGTACAACTTTAGTAATTGAGTAATTATCTATCATGCGACCACCTGGAGAAAGTACAGAAAAACAAAACCATCTAACAATTTGCAAGCAGGTGAAGCATTGCATTTGACATTTTTTTTTAATTCATTTGACACCCTTTGTCACTTCAAGAAATGGTAAAAATAGAGAAGAAAACATTGGAAAATTAATGTTTCTCTATTAAACTTTGAATTCCTAGAGCTCAAAACTACAGGTGGCACCAATAATCTAAGTGTGGAAGTTTTATCCTATCAAAGTAGCATCCCCTATAAATATAATAGCTGGGAAAGGCTTGTTATTCAACCTCATTATTTTTTAGATTCTCACTGACTTTCCTGATGAGATCGTTAATCGCTAATCTCTCCCATTTGAACTATTTAGAATTGTTCATTTTTTTCAACAAATGACTGGACAGACATATCAAAGAACGAATATTTAAATTAAGATAATCAGTAGGATCCCACTACATTTATAAACTTCGATATAAAATAGATAAATACGTAAAACAAGTATATATGAAGCAACTTAACAAATTAAAAAGAAGTGTGCAACAGGCTGTTAGGTTCTACAGGGTAGAAACCTGAGCATGAACTAGTTTTGGAATGATAGATCACATGACGTATCTCTTTTAAAGTAAATTACAAAACGGTGAGCACAGACCTGTATTAGACTTCATTTGAAAATGAAATATTACAAAAGATCAAAGATCATATATAAAAAGAGAGAACAAGAAATATTATAACCAACATGTTTTTTTATGCATCTTGCCAAAACTTTAAGTGTCACCAACACTTAGATAGTTATATTAACTTCTACACGAAGCCGAAATTTTATAGATATTCTTAACGTTGAACTAAACTTTCCTGAATTAATTCCAATTTCCAAATTTTAAATAACACCAAAGTCCTAGATGAAATCGAATTTCCGATTCTTGGGCACGAGATCAGTTTCTACTACATAAAAGCAGAAAATCTAGACTGACATCATCAATTCAGATTCACTACAGTAGAAGTCTGTCATGCTTTCTGTGAATGAATATTTCATTTTGTGGATGCGATGTTAAGCTTCCAAGAAAAAGAAAGAAGAAAAAGGAAGAAATAAATGAAAATGAAGCCTCCTACAAGACTTCAAGACTATGTTTTGCATTCCTTATTGGTCATTAAGGAAAGAAATTTGGATGAATAGCTAAAAAAATAAAGCCACTATCGTTCATTAGTCCCAGCAGCTACATTGATCTAATGTTTCATTCAACTAAATTTAATGCGTTTGATGATGTGATCCGATAATATTTTCAATCTTTTATAATTAACACATCCCAAGTTTTCTTAGGTCTAATCATATACTTTCAAATTCCTTCAATTTCTAGCTACCATTTTCTAACTGCGGCATTTTAAAGGTGGTAAGCATAAGGTAAACAACCAACAAAAAATTTGTCATTCTATATGAATATATCCAATTAATGACACAAATGTAAACCTCACTAGCATAGACACAATTTCACAACACAACACTGCAATCCTCACAAATTATTGGGGTCAGTGTGATTTTTGGACTTCAAGAAAAATGAGTACATAGGAGACTAAATAACCAATGTTATGGATTACAGCATTACTATAAAAAAAAAAATGTTAAAACAATGTACAGGTTCTGGTGAAGCTACGAGCCTTTGAATATAGTAGATCATCAATAGAAACAACAAACTTTATGAAAGAAAACTTTATTTTACTTTATTTTTTCTTGAATCGGAAAAGCATTCAGCTGGTGACATAGCCAACTAATTACATCGAGACAAAGAATCAATTTTAACCACAGCAAATTAAGAGCAATTGGGAGGAAGCTTAACTGCTATTTGAACAGCAATCACGAAGTGGCATTTCAAGCAGCGTTCTTAACGGACAGAACTTCAAAACCCTCATTGTTCAGGTGGCCTTTCCTCATCAAACCATCTAGGAGGATCGAACCCAGACCCACCTAAAAATAAAACAAACTTTCATGTAGAACTTTTTTCCAGTTGAGACTGATACAAATCGCTCACATTCTCAGTGAATGAACCAATCTAATTCCATCGATGCAAGTCATGACGAGACTAAGACAAACATATATCAGAAACCATTAAGACAGATAAAGAGTTTCATGTAGAACTTTTTTCCAGTTGAGACTGATACAAATCGCTCGCATTCTCAGTGAATGAACCAATCTAATTCGATCAATGCAAGTCAAGACGAGACTAAGCCACAAACATATATCAGAAACCATTAAGGTGGATAAAGAGTTTGTAAAATACCAAAAGGATTGCAACGACAAAGCCGCCAAGCCGTCAAGACAGTGCCTTTCACAACGCCATACCTCTTGTACGCCTCCATGGAGTACTCACTGCAAGTAGGAACGTATCGACAGCTATTCGGCAGCAATGGCGATATCTCCCCTGCCAATCAAATCTCAATGAATCAATAGCACGTTAAAATTCGACCTTTTTCGGATAAACAACCACAATGACCAACATTGAAACCACAAAACCTAAAAAACTCACTCTTGTAGAATCTGAGCATAGATAACGCCGCTTTAACGCCTACGCTCTTCACTTCATCTTCTAAAAACAAGTACAGAAAACGCAAACAATAAGAACATCGACTGGATGAACAAAATTCGAACGCAAATAAGAGGATTGATGTCAATTTCATACCTTGCGCGGTCGTTTCAATTGGATCGTTTTCGAGTCTATAAGCGATCGAGAGAGATCTTCTTCGCTGCTGTGGATCAGTACATGTGCGAAGAAATTGAGCTGATGAGATTGGAATCCCAAAACCCTAAAATCAAAGAACTACAGATCATCTATGGTTTTCGAGTGAAATTACCGATACTAATGGAGCTCTCGCACCATTGCGCCTCCATTTCGAGAGCGAATTCGAGCGAGAAAACCCTAATTTCTTGGACCTAGCGAAAGCGACGAAGGAGAGGTGCTTGGGACGCCATTGCTGCGCGGGAACAAGGACGAGCTCCATCGCGCTCCCTCTCTCAATCGTACAATCAACCATTTCAAACGGTACATTTCTGTGACACGCGTACTGGAAACCGTCAGATGTGCATCGAGATTTGGTTACTCTATTTGCGATAAGCTAATGTGCGCTTAAGAGTAAAGATGATGGTGACAAATTTGATCAAACAACACACATTCACGCCATGTTTTTTTTTTTTTTAATTTTTTTTTTTTCCATATTGGAATCAAGAATCTCTACTTATAAATGAATTTTAGAGACATTGACAATGTTGGAAAAGAAGGGAACAACAAGGCACCCAGTGTGAGCTCAACTCCTTTTGTTCTGAGGTTTCGGTGGTCTAAGTAGATTCCAGTTCAGCTTGTGGTTCTGTTGCTTCTTGTGAGATCCATTTCCGTTATTCGGGGATCCGTCGCTTGCGTTCCTTGATGACTTGTTTGGATGTTGTTGTTTATGATCACTGTTGTCAGGTTGTTTTCGCTTGTAATCCCCATCAGAGCCACTGTTGGTCATCGGTGAAGATTCGCTATCACTGGTATACAATAAGCACAATAATCAGTCTAAAGGAAGATGGGACTCTTGGTTTAAAACTAAACTGCTCAAGGAAATTTCAGTATCTAAATTGTTTCTACTTTACTAATGGTGTTCCTGCAACTCTGATGAATTTCCGAAAAGGAAAAGGCCAAACACAACATACCGATCCAGAGGACTTGGGGAGGACACTGGTGGCCGATGAAGGTTAGTTGCCTCTTCATTCAATTTCTATCAATTCAAATTTGTTTCCATGTAAGGCAAGCAAGAAAAGGAATCAAATTCTGAATAATAGGAAATCCGCACAGTTGATTAATCTGACACTCACATCAATTGAAGGATTGAAGCTTTGAAATGACATCCTGCCTATAAATGCACCAGGAGGAGGATTTCCTTCCATTATAACCATACTGCAAAAAGAAGCTACCGTTAAGTTAAGCGATAAATGATACATTGTTTGTGGAAACAATGACATTTATATTTCAAAGCATTGAAGATGGTGAAGTCAGAGATATAAGATGTGATCATAAACACCTGCAACCTTAGAGAAAGTAGAAGTTGGATGCAAATAAACTCTTGAAAACATTAAGGAGCTCTTTATGACTATCCGCAACCTCCAAGAAAGGTGCAAAGAGGATTTTCGCTTGTAAAAGTACAACAGCTAGACAGCTGGTCAAAATGATCCTCAGTACCTAGTTGTTATTATGTCACTCCATCACACGTTCGAAAAAATCAAATTGGTTGATAAATGATAAAGATCTTTCTGCCAGATGGAAAGACGGCACTAGTTTGATGCATAGCAAGCCCAAGGTCAAAGAGAGACCCAAAAACTAAAATGGACTCCCTTGAAGAGATTTGATAAGTTCTGTTAAGTCCTAAATGATCAATAAAATAGCTAATAAGAAAGTAACCTAAAAGACAAAATCCAATTAATTACCCAAACTATAGCTCTGTTTGGCAAGCACAAACTAGCTTATCTAACAAATAAGACAACTAGATTATTCCAAAAATAATCTAGCATTTTAGAAGCTACCTAGGGTAGCATTTTCTAAAAAACCGTCGGATTACATTGATTTTTCCTTTCGTACCCTTTTAGGTGCGACAAATTGTTATTTCAAATGACGAGATCCAAAAATTTAGTTAAGCATATTTTTTCGACTACTTTATTCTTTGAATAATGGTTTCGATCTGTTCACATATGAATAGTATAATTAGTATTTACATATTTACAATGTTATTTTATAATACATGATATGATCTACAAAGATAAAAGCTGATATAAGTATTTTTTTTTTAGTCAAGCCATGCGTAACAATGTTATATTATGATATATCTATATAAATAAGTTTTGTTTTGATTCATCAAAACAAAAAAAAAGTAAAAAAAATATATCAAAAATAAGTTTTGTTAAACCTTACAAGTATATTAACAAATACTAAATTATGAATATATTATTTTATTATTTTTAAGCCTAAACATGCACATTGATTCATTCCCAACTCAAACGAGTAAACTAATCTATAACAAGATTTTATCGAGTGAAATGAAATAGATACAAACGTCACATATTGAAACTCGAAACAACTACCCCATTAAAAGGAACAACTACTCTAGTATATAAAATATATCATTTAATATTCATATTTTCTTTAAAATTATTTTAAAATAATGTGTTATATTGTGTTATATATAACACATCCTTTAATGTCATTTAGCATTTATCAGATACTCAATTAGCTAGTTTTTCCAAACAGTTTTAATAGATCAGCTAAATTATAAGCTTTCAACTAGCAGCTATAGGCTTTTTCCGAAATCAGCTAAATTATCAGTTGGTGTTGCCAAACAAATCCTACATGTTTAAGTTTGAAAACTTAATTTCTTTTTTTGTCTCGAATAAAAAATTGAAAGATCGTGCTCTTTTTTGCATTTTGACATCAAATGTTAACATTTAATATACCTATGAATATCGTTTATGAGGTTGTTGGGAATTTGGGATCGAGATCCCACTTAGGAACGTAATTGATTTTGACAAGCTACATATTGAGAATAACGAACAATGTGGAGGAATCCAATTGTTGGGATCAATATCCCACCTTGTTTGGTTATCTGACAAATTTAATCACATTAAGTCAAATGGTGTTTTGCACACTGTCCTCAAAATCAATTTGATTCTTTCACATAGGTTGGTTGTCCTCAAAATCTAACTTCTCAAAATTAGAGTTGCACCTGCTATCATCAAAATCAATTCAATTCCCACAAGGTTTAGTGTTGTTCAAAGTCAGGATCGCATAATCGTATTGTGAATCTTAAGATCGTATGTTTTAAGCAATTCATGCACCTAACGTCATGGTTGCCAGAATTGAGAGTTGGATCTTACAATTCTATGATCCAAATTCTTGAGAACGATTCAACTCCTCTAGTGGGATCACATGGGATCCCAAATCAATTCATAAGATCATACAGGATCCAGATTCGATCAATGGGATCTTGACCAACATTTAGTTCCATTACATTTCTCCCATTTCTTCTCTTAGATTCATAGTGGCCACTTTGAGCCCTATGCCACCATCACCAGCTACTTTACCATTGATCGTTTCATAGTCTTCATCCGACCCACCTACAAATTCATAATGCATGAGAGCTTCTTATCAACTTATCATTCATTTGAAAACTGAGTTTTCATCGTCTATTACTATCATTCCTCTAAATTAATGCCTTTCTTGGTTTTACACCATTCCAAATTTCATTCATAATATTATCGTCTATGAGGTTTACATATTCAGCTTGTATAAACACTTATTTCAAAAGACTGTGTCAGAGTGCATAATTTACTTCAGACATACAATCTTAAAATTTAGAATCCAATCCTAAAAAACGTTGAATCGATCCTAGGTGGGATCTCCATCCTGACAACCTTGCCTAGAATATATATGCACACATATTCTAGTGCAAGAATTGTATTGGTATGTACAAGACATGTTAGACCTCCGAGTCATTATATCATACAATAATGAAGACAATGAAGTGGTTAATGCCAATGGTAGAGTGATTGACAACAAAGTGGTTGGAGATGGTGATGGTATGAGACTCGAGGTGGCCACTATGAAGTAGGTGAACAAATGGAACTAGTTGTGATGAAATTAATTGTTGCTCAAGACCCATGGATTGTGATGCATACGTATAGTTAGTAATATGAAGCAAGTAAAAGGGTAACATAGTAATATATGACCTTATAGGTTTATGAATAGATGTAATGTGTAATATCAAGTAATGAAAACCTAATTCCTCATCTTGTCTTTCTCTCTTCTCAAACTCTCTCTAATTTCTCTTCCACCTCTCTCTAATATCTTTTCTACCTCTCTCTAATTACTCTTCAATCTCTAATTCTTTCATCTTCTTCTCTAATTCACTTCCAATCTCAAGATGACTGCACATTAGAAGTGAATTAGAGAAGAAGATGAAAAAATTAGAGATTGAAGAGAAATTAGAGAGGTAGAAAAGAGTAGAATTGAGAGAAAGTTAGAGAAGAGAAAGACAAGATGGGTGAGATAAGTGACCTTTTTACAGTGACTCTCTCCCCCCCCCCCCCCCCCCCCCCCCCCCCCCAACCCCAAATATACCCTTAGCTTATGTTTGCCCCCCTCAATACCTAGAAAAAACCTCTTTTCTTCTTTGTATTCTCGGTGATGCAGGACATGTGAAGCCTTTTCATAATTAGTTCAAGTAGAGTTTGATTTGGAACATGTGTTTTAGTTTAAAGTCATTACATGATTAGAAGTTTCTATTCTAGTCAACAGTTTTTATGCAAATAGGATTAAAATTTATTTACTATTTTCGTCACTTTATTTAATCATTATTTAGAAACATATTAGGACTTCAAAATCCTAAATCTAATAGGAGTTTTATGTAAGTGGTTATAGAGATGTATGTTTAGAGTTTTTTTTCAGGGTTTGATGGATTGAAAAAAAAAAAAAAAAAAAGAGAGTTGTTGTTCTTAATTTCTGCTCTCTTTCTTCTTGATCTCTTCTCTCCTCTTATCCTCCATTACCCGGCCCAAAACCCTTCCAGCACATAACCTTCTTCTCCCCTTCAATTTGCTTCATGTTGCATTTCAAAATCGATTCTTTGATCATTGAAAGTTAAGATCCAACACAAATAAATGTACATCGTCCTAACCATTCAAGAGTGTGAATCAAATCTCTACTAAATGCAAAGCACTCAAGATGTTGCATTTGGTGGTGAGTTGTTGAGTCTAGACACAAAGATATGGGGAGGAGTGTAGAGAGTAGAAAGTAGAAGAGGAAAAAGAGATATATTTAGGGTTCAATTTAAGGTGGGGTAAAGAGAGTGAAAAGTAGAAGAGGATGAGGTTAATTAATTAGAGGTGGCGTGTAGTGAGTGGGAGAAGGGGATGAGTATAGAGTTTAAACTAGAAAATGGAAAGTAGAAGGGAAAAAGGAAATG
Organism: Stephania japonica; assembly: GCA_039657345.1. Lineage (NCBI taxonomy): Eukaryota > Viridiplantae > Streptophyta > Magnoliopsida > Ranunculales > Menispermaceae > Stephania > Stephania japonica. The sequence goes on along the minus strand of CM077560.1, from coordinate 40,084,516 downwards.
AGTTTATGTTTTAGTTTAGGGTGGGGTTATACATGTAACTTTACCAAGGACTATTTTAGTTTAAAAATATATTAAATTAAATGGGGGCTGAGGTAAGATAGAGGGGGGAATCTTGTTGCTCCCTATATTTAAAAGTAACAATCGTGGAAAAAAATAGTAGGAGAACCTAGATCAACATTGCAATTGCCGAATTGATGTGGTGTGATCCAAGCATCTTGAGAATGTACAGAAACCTCACAAACCGAGACCTCCCAGAGAACACTATGCTACATCTAATCTGTTGGTTGCAACTTGCAAGATATGCAGCAACAAAGCAGTAGCAAACAATTATCTCAACTGGATCAAAACCTACAGCATGCTCTAAGAGGAAGACCTTAACAGTCACATCAGATAAATCAATACTAGTTGAAGAACAAAGGGAGGACACCGAGAAGCTCTATCTCCTTATCTTGAAAACGGCACTTTAGAAAGAACTGATTCTTTAAAGCAACGCAAATAAGTGAAAATTCCTTTGGCATATCTCTAATTTCAGAACTTAGATTATTTCCCCTCATGCGGACTGATTATCTATATTTCCAGCACTATTAAAATGTGTACCACATCATTTGAGTTTCATCATACAAGCACTGTTTCTCAATTAAAAAAATCCCAAAGCTTCAGCCTCACTTCCTAACTTTTTAGTTGTTTTCAATAAGAAACGAGAATTGCATAAAACAGACAGCACGCGAAAAGGACAAGAAATCCTCAAAAGACTATAGACTTTTACAATGGAACAACAAACCACTCAATGTATTGAATTCCATACTGGGCAGCTGGTTCACTGCCCACCAATTACAATCCCTACAACTTCCTCACTCCATGTCATGAACTGAGGTTATAACTCATAATCACAATCACAATCACAATCAGTTCACCCTTAACCAACATAAAAAATGCAAACTTCCTAATCATAATGTCAGATATCCCTACTCTCACTTCACTAGCAACTTGGGGCTTTCACATTTTTAAGTTCTTTAATGGCATCAGAACAAAAGTTTTGCATCTTTGAAGATTGATAACTCCAACAAACAAATTCTAATTCACGACAGCTGAAATCAAAAGAAAACATGCGAAAGATACCATCTTTTGGTCTGGCTAGGAGACGCGAAGTTGCCGTCATCTTTGATCTCCACTTCCTTCTTCGCTTTCTCTTCCTTTTGAGCTGCCCTATTCATAAACTGAAATAAGAACGCAAGAAATCTAGGGTTCATCAGAAATCACAAGCTATATATATCTATAACTAGGCTAACAATCATAGCTCATTCAGGGTGCTCACCTTCAAGTTCCTCAGAGTGCTCGAGAGCTCTCGCTTCGCCATTGATGATGATTCCTTGATCGATCCCCTTCGATCCTTCGCTCCAATGGAGGCGAAGCCTGAAACCTCTTCGTCTCTATAAGAGGAGGAGAGAAGAGCGAGCGCGAAAATCCTAATCGCGTTCGTATACTACAAACCCTAACTCGATCAGAGCCCGCCGGTTCAGACCGGTTTTAAATCATAAAAACCTACAACAAGCAGTCTCGATTTCGAACTCTATAAGTAAAGTCGTTTTTGTTTGAAAGCACATTACCTATTTGTGGGCCAATCAGGCTCCAGACTATATTATTTTTTTTGTTTTAAGAAAATTGAATAGAAGTTTCATTAATCTATATGACTCGATACATAACTAAAAATAGAATCAAAAAGTAATTGATTTGCTAATTCTATTTGTTCAAAAAAACTGCTATTAACTAGGATGTGAATGCGGTTGTGAAATTGAAATAGTTTGACAATCAATGACTGCTCACTAAGATATATGAAACTCATGACAATACACAAACTCCGCTAGAACCATATAGGGGTACACACGGATTGGATCCAATTCAATTAGGGTCAATCCGCAATCCAATCCAATTATTGTGGATTGAAAAAATACAGTTCAATTCAGTCCAAATAATTTATCAATTCAATTCAATCCAATTTACAAAATGCGGATCGAACCGAATTGGATCAAGTTCTACGGATTTACGTTTTTCTATTCAAATATTCATGAAATTAGACTTAATCAAATGAATCACAAGAATTATTCATCTCATGAATGACAAATTTACAACATACATTCCATAAATCTATATATAACATATTTCCCTCAAACTTGACATTACAATAACCTTCAAAGTGCAAGTTCCTACATAAATAAATATGTCATCTACAAATCTTTACCATACACCCTCACAAAAACACAAAAAAAGTGCACGTACATATAACCTACAAAAAGGTTAAAAGCATAATAAAGACTTAAGAACAAGTATAGTCTTTTAGATATTATAGTTTAGAGTTAATAGTTTAAGTTGATACTCTTTAAGATACTAAAGTACATATGATCATATATGTAAATGTGTTGATGTGCTAAATGGATTGGATCTGATTGGATATGCGGTTTTTTAATGTAAGATCCGTAATCCAATCCAGTCTAACTGGATTAGTGATTTTTCAATCTAGTCCAATTCAATGGATCAAAAAACTGATCCAATTAGTGATAATTGGTCCAAATTGAACCAGATCCGCAGATTAGTGCAATCCGTGTGCACCCCTAAAACCATATAACGAATAACAAAACTTTTCAACAATGAGAAGAAAATCTAAAACTTATTAACAAGGAGAAGACAAATTATAAACTTATCAACTAGGGAAAACAAGCTAACCATGAAATGATAAACTAATTTAGATACTGAATGGTGAAAAAGAAAAGGTCATTAGTTAATTAAGCCCGCTAACGTACCCCAACATAGACACGCATTTGTCATTCACCTTCTATATACCTCGAGATGCATGCGTGCCCTGAGAATTAAGGGCAGCTAACGCAGTGCATACTTCTCGTGTGTGTCGATGCTGGGGCACGACAACCTTTTTCTTATCTTAGTTATCATCTAAGTTCTATGCGTTTGCTGCGACCCTACATATATTTTGATGTGAACCAAATTAATGTCCATTGCCTAATAGGCCACGCCTTGGGATTTAAGTGAGGCCAACTCATTTATTTGTGGCAATGCAGTTATGTTTTCTGTTGTAGGTCTTTTGAGATGCATGGGAGCTACAGAATGTCTACTAATTTCCCTTTGCCTTCTTTCTTAATGTTTAGGTGACAATTGATTTTCAAGCTCCATCTTTTTCTTTTCATCTACCATTAGTGCTACAGGGGTCTTGTACTAGCGAGTTTTGCTTTCATGCTCAATCTGCTCCCTCTCAAATTTTGGAATAACAGAATGATAAAATCAGAGACAATGGATGGTAATGTAAATAAAGGGAATGATGACTAGGATAAACTCGTACTTAGTTGGATTGTGAACCATGTTTTTTTTTTTGGTCAAAACTATAGTGAAAATTGTTGCATGTTATTTGCATTGTATAGGCTTATTAATTGACTAGTTTATGGAAACTAATTAATCTAATAATCTATTTTTGGATTCCAAAAAGTATACTATATTTGTATTCAAACTTTTTTGACAAGTAATTATAACTATTTGAACTTAATAGCTAGAGGCCTCTTAATTAAGGATACAATAGTAAATTTAAGTGACGGTTGAAAGACTTAATCAAAGGTAGAATAGTAAATTCAAGTGACGGTTGAAAAACTTAATTAAGAGTATAATAGTAAATTCAAGTGGTGGTTGAAAGATTGATTATTGGTGCTTATTAAGTATAATAGATATGCATTAGTCGAATAGTATATATCTTGATTCCTATCGAGCCGATCGAGTTCCATGAATGGATCCTGCTTATGTCTGGACTAAGATAAACAACAACCACAACAACAACTACTGCCTCGATTTTAAGACAAATATATAACAAAGAATTGAAGGTGTAGTAACTGTAAATTAATGACTATATGTACAGCCTTAATTTTTTTTTTTTAAATGCGTGTTCATATTTTTCATTCTTAATTTTCCATAATAGATGCTTTTGTATGAGAGCTAAAATGTAGGATGTTGATTAAATTGGTCATGTACAATCAACAACAGCTTCGACGCATAGTAATTTTAATTTCTTTCCCTCGTTCGTTCCTCAAATTAGACAATTGAAACGCTGCACGTGATGCAATATTTTTTATGAAAGAAAATGGAGGGGGACGCGTCGTGGGCTTTAGTTGCTTCAAAGCAAGTTTCCCTTCTAAAAAAAACTTGTCGAACTCAGCATTGGTAATCTTAGGCAACGTAACCAAGCACTGGCGTGCAAGTGGCTTTGGCGATTTCAGAAAGAACCAAATGCATACTGGGTAAGTGTGAACATAAGCTATACAGGGTGGAGCGAAATGGATGGGACTCAGGGGCTAGGTTTCGACCAACATGCAAAGGCCCATGGCGATTCATTTCTAATTGTAGAGATATTTTCACTTCTGGGTTGACTTCATGTTGGGAAATGGCAGAAATATCAAATTTTGGCTCAACGTATGGAATGGAGCACGCTGCTTCGCTGAGGATTTCTCGAGGCTACTCTTGCATGCTCCTTTACCCAATGTTACGGTTGCGGAGGTCGCAGGACTGGGCACGAAGGCAATCGTTGAGTGGAACCATTTATGACATTTTGACTTCAATGGGAGACTAGGGAATGCAAACATAGCAGAATATGCACTTCTTACCCTCTGACTATAGGAAGTAACTCTTAACCTAAATCATGATGACAATCATGTCTGGGGAAGGGAGGCCTCTCTATTTTATTGTTAAATCTGATTTTTTATGGTATTTGTTTGGAATCTTCTCGGCAAAACATATTTTTTGGTCCTTAAACTTTGAGTATTTTATGTTTTTGGTTCATAAACTTTCATTAGTGTACATTTGGTCCATGAACTTTCATTGTTATACATTTGGTCCCTGAACTTTTAAGATTTTATGCTTGTGTTTTTTTTTATGTTTTTGAAGGAAATTATTTTTTTTTCGGCTTTAGTTGGTCGATGTAAGTCGTTTGGTTTAGTAATATAAACCATTTTACTCTTCTTGACTAGTCACATAACACTTCTATTACCCACGTGGTGGGATTAAACACTTTAAATAGTAAAAGGACTAATGTAGATCCTTGTGAAAGTTCAAGGACCAAATATGTAATAATAAAAGTCCAGGGACCAAAAGCATAAAAGACACAAAGTTCAGGGACTAAATGATGTGTTAGGAAACTAATGTTATGTAATATCTACATTAATTATGTAACGTCTACACTGATTGTGTAACTTCTACATTAATCGTGTAACGTCTCCACTGATTATGTAACGTCTACATTGATTATGTACATCTACACTAATTTTGTTCTGTACCATTCTATAAATAGGACACTATACTGTACATTTGAGATATACAATAAACTTATTATATTCTAAAACTATCATGGTATCAGAGCTTGGTTTCTAATCCAAGGTTGGTCAACTTTTGAGTCGACGACCGATCCTTGATATATCTTAGTGTTTGTTCTTGTGTTCGATTATGCTCTTGTTTTGATTTCCTCTTGTTTCTCTTATGCGCCTTTTCATACGTTTGTCTGTTGTACCAGTCCATTTGCCTCTTCCACGGTACTCAGTAAGCCAATCCACCTACCATGTTCGCACAAATTTGATGCCTTACAACTCTGCTCCGATAGTTGTTCTGCCGACTCAGCTCCATTAGTCGTTCTGTCGACTATGTTGTTCCGTTAGTCATTCCGTCGACTATGTTATTCCGTTAGTCATTCCATCGACTCAGCCCCGATAGTCGTTCCATTGACTTCGTTGTTCCGTTGTTCAGTTATTCTGTTGTCTCGTTCGTGCATTGTTCACTAATTTGAGCACAGTTTCTGTCACGCCTGTTGTCCGTGTACTGTACGTTATCGAGCGCAGTTCGTGATGTTTTCTAGTCTCATGTACCCGTTTCAGATCTGACTATTTTGTCGGCCCGTTTGTCAATTCTGTCCGTGATCACTTGCATCTGTTCGTCGCGATCTAGTGTCCCCACACAGAATTGTCGTCGACTTTATGTATCCTCATCTTATTTGTTTGCAAACTTAAGTGGTTTCGTTGCCACCATCTTGAGTTTGAGGGGGGATGTTAGGAAACTAATATTATGTATCGTTTATATTGATTACGTAACGTCTACACTGATTATGTAACGTCTACATTAATCGTGTAATGCCTCCACTGAAAAAGAGATATTCTTTGGCGAGCGGGCTTTCTTGCACTACTTTGGCCAATTTGGGGGGAGCGCAATCACCGGATTTTCAATGAAAAAGAGCACTTATGGAGGAAGTTTGGGAGTTGACAAAAAGAAGTGTGGCAACAACTCTCTATGGTCATAAAGATTTTGAGGGGTGGTCTTGGCACCAATTGAATGAAAACTGGTATATATTGCTTTCAGCTCTTTGTTGGGTTTCTTTTGGTTTTCGACGGGGTCCCTCTCGTCATGGGGTCTTGTATGGAGGGTCCTTATTTATGTGGTACGTTGGTGGGTTGTGTTTGGGTTGCTAGTCCAGGGGGACTACCTGTTCTCAACTCCTTCGATATATTTGTAAGCCTTCGATTTTGAGAGTGGTTAGTAACTTGGTTATGGGGTTTGTGGTTTTTGTTTTTAGTCCTATGTGATCTGTTGTGGACGAGGCAATATTGGCAATATTGGATGGAGTGGGTTCTATGATTGGTGAATTCTTATTTGGGTAGCTCAAAGTGGAAGAAATTTTTGTACGTGCCACAGTTGGGGTTGTGCCTTTTTGTTCCACTTTGTACAACCCATATCTTTTTTCTTTTTTCTTTTTCTATCCTTCCTTTTTGTCTTAGTTATTTGTACATACTTATCTATTACTCCCTCCAACTGAAAATATACGACGTTTTGAAATTTTTTGCCTTCAAAAAATATATGATGCTTTCGAAATTTAAGAGAATCTTGTACATCTTATACCTATTTTACCCCTCTTTAACTCATATATTTAATTATAATTAAACACTTGACTTTCTTTCCTTGGATGAAATAAAAAATTAAATGTGGGTAAGAAAGTAATTTAAACTCATAATTAACATTTTTTATAGAGAAAATTAATGTTTTTTATAGAGAAAATTAATGTTTTCTTAATATGTGTGTTTTGAACAAAAAGTCTTATATTTTTTTACAGTAGGGCGCAATATATTTTGCACGGGATTTTCGTCCCCTTTTCATAAAAAAAAAAAAAAAAAAGAAAGAAAACGCTGGGTGTGATATTAAAATTAGACAATTGAGCGTTTGTTAACTATTTTGGTACCTAGAAAAATTTAACCAGTCAGCAGAAAGGAGCAATATTTATTGATTGAAGATTACATTTTTTTGATTGAAAATTACATTCAGGAGTACATATGCATCAATCCCGTTAAAAAAAGGTAAACATGGAGGGCCAATGTGGGAGCAGATTACAAAATTTAGAACAACACTAAGCATCTTAACTAAGCTGTAACTGAGGCAGCCATTGCAACCTCGCCGGAGTACCTAACCTTCTCCGACTTGTCTTCAGTTTCCCACAACTCTGGTAAAGCCTCTTTAATGTTGTGAATGCTCTCTAAGGCAAAATCTGCACCTTTCACTCTGTGAGAAGTACCCACCTAAAATACCAAGCAAGGAAGAAACATATGAGCTCATACACAAGAGTTCCTTTTTTGCATTACATCGATGACTCTAACAAACAATGCTTCGGCTTTTCAGTTTGCTTACCAACACTGTGTGAAGTTCCACTCGTTTTCCGGACTGTATGTTACGGACACTGTCATCGAAAAATATCTGCAGCAGATCGAATCAATACATAAATCCATTAGCAAGGAAACCAAGATATATACATGAGGTTTGTCACCTCTATTCAGCTCACCATCCAAGTGGTCAATTTTCTGTTTCTAGATCAATTGCTACTTTGTTCTGCCAAACTTTTTATTCAAGTTTAATTAGTTTGTAATGAATTCCAATGTGTTTGCTTATCATACCGTTCTCTCGGCGTTGATGTTGGCTATCTTGAGAGCGAGTTCAATAGCAGATTCAGAGGGTTTGCAGACAACGGGCGTCTTCGGAAGTTGATCAGACACTGCATTTGGTTGAGAAAAATGTGCAATTATGTCAAAGGGCACTTTTGGTGTTGGACCTTCAAAGCTAGCTTCATTACTAGCAGTTCTTTTACGGGCAGGGTTCAGTGTCTCAAAGCATATAATTCCTTCAAAACAGTCCTCCAAGCCAAGCCTATTAAGGGCTTTCACTGCGTGGATCTTATCCGCGTTTGTAAAGATCTGCCGAAACATACAGAATATTGGTCATTAAAATTGACAGACAAAATAAAACCATTTGCTATTCCTTTGACATGTCTAATGAAAGAACTTACGACTTTTCGAATTGGCAAGCTCTGCAGAAGGTTCCTTAAAACCGGGTCTGGTTTTAGGTTCTCGTAAGGTAATCTCCCATGAACGAAACTGTAAAACAGTTACGGCAACGATTATTAGATACATAGGCATAAACGAAAGATGGAGAACCAACCAAGTGGATGACTCACTGGTTTGGTACGAGGTTACTTGGGTAAGTAAGAGATGGGGAGTTAGATCGTCATATTATACAAAGTTGTGGTTTCTTTCTAATCAAAAAAAAAAAGAAAAAGAAAAAGAAAAAGAAAAAGAAGAAAAAAGAGAGGCAAATTAAAGGAGAGAATTTGTTACCTATGGTATTCATCATAATCAAAATCATAGCCAATGGCCTGCATAGAATTAATGAGATTACATGTTAACTAACTTGAACATGATGTATAGGTTTAAATAGTTGAATATGTAGTAGAAAAGGACTCGAGCCCATACTCTAAGACCAGCCATTGTAGTCCCATAGTTTTTGTACAGCAGATTACACATATCCGAAATTTTGGACTCCTCTATGCCCAGATTCTCAACCATATAATCTGAACCAGGAAAATAACAAATGAATAAAATACAAACAAATCAATTATGAGCAAATAAACTGCCAAAAAGAGCAGAGTTGATAATGATTTCGGTATTACCTCCGATGTTCTTCCGGCATTCTTTTGCCAAACCAGAACTCAAAGGATAGAGGGTATCATCCAAATCTGAAATTTAAGAACACAATTGCGCCATCAATAGTCTTTCTATACAACTAGTCCCGATCGACAAACAAGAAATTTAAGGAAGATTAGTAAAAATAAATCCCAATGAGAATGCATACCAAAGAGAAGGCAGTCATATTTTGGTTGCTGAACTTGTCGGTATGCACCCTCGTATTCCATGTTGATCTAGGAACCTTAACAAAAAAAATAATAATAAAAGGATGAATTGATTCTCTCGTCTTTTAAGTTCCTGTTATAGATTGAACAACAACTAGGAAGCCCTTATTGGTTAAAGCATAAAAAATTAAAGCCAATTGGATTCACTGCAATTAGTATCCAAAACACCAACATGAATGGTGGATCCATAGTTAAAATATTGTACACTTCTTTACAAAAATATAATCTCTGCCAAGTTGAGGAATCGCCTCACTTGAATAAAACAGAACAAAGGCCACACACTTTCAATCTTTCAAAGTCTTAATTGAAACGGTTTCCAGAATTAAGTTTATGGGATTTCATTATCATCAAGGCCCATTAAGCTTAACAATCTGAAAAATAGAGGGGGCTCAAGAAATCATGAAATACTGAAGTGGGTAGCAAGAAAATTTAACCTACCAATCAACCAGAACACAAGAGAGCAATAATTGGATGAGAATAACAAGTGATGTATAAGAGAGTGAGGAAAGGAGAGGAGAGGAGGGGGGAAGAAATGTAGGGGAGGGAGGGGTTTAAATAGGGGAAACATATGGCCTATAGTCTATAGAAGTCAATTTAGTGGATCTTTAAAACCCAATTTTATATACAAACAATTAAGCAAACTAAAATTGATTGAAACGTGAGAGGATGGGAGAAGCAAAGACGTCAGTTTTCTCTGCTCTTCTCTCCTTCATTTTTATATTTTTATATGTTTGTATTTTCTTTAAGATTCTTTTTTTTTTCTTTTCCTTTTGTTTTTACTTCAAAAATTAGGAAAATGTTTTGGTATTCCAGTACTTGTCGACAGGTAAGTATTAGTGTATGTTGTTTTTCGCATTGGAATGTACGAGCATGCATCACACATCTCAATGTGTATCAAACGAACATCGTCAAGTGTTTATCTAAGATGCCTACTCGTGTAGTGCCGCTTGAACATAGAGATGAATAACACCTTTTTATTTTAACTTTGAAAAAAAAAATGCTTGAATAACACTTTTTTTATTTCAACTTTGAAAAAAATGCTTGACTAACACCCTTGACAATACCTAAAAAAAATAAAACCCTTAACAATACAAGCCATCCCCCGCCCTCTTACCCATCATGATATGCATCTTGAGATGTGTAAATGCATAAGTTCGCATCTCGAGGTAAAAAATGATGGTTTATGTTGGGGATGTGTGTTATGTTGTTCACTTCCAAAAATGTTTTCACAATTTTTATATTTTGTATTTGAGTAAACTAGTGTTAAAGTCAAAAGGTAGTACATATGATTCCTAATTTGGTGATGTATAAAGTGGGTTAGAAATTGAATTAAAGTAACATTTCTCTTTGACATAAAGTATCATTTGGTCTCTAAACTTTCAAGCTTTTGTTGATTTGGTCATCAAATTTTTATCAGTTCACTTTTGGTCCTTAAACTTTCATTCTCATTTACTGTGGCTATTTTGTTACGTTTGGAGAATGATTACTAACAAAGTGTTTCACGAGCAATTCATGGGCGATTCACAAATCGATTGTGAACTGTTTTGTTAGTATCCGTTACTCTCCAACTGAACAAAATGACCAAAAGTAGAGAAAAATGAAAGTTTAGTAACCAAAGGTAAACTGATAAAAGTTTGAAGATTAAATCAACAAAAGCTTGAAAGTTCAGGGACCAAATAATACTATTTGTCTTTCTCTTTCATTTATTGGATCAGTTTGCTCAACTGGCCTATCCTCTTAGACCAATATCTTGAGTCCTAATAGTTGATTTATGTTTCTCCAATCCACCCTTGGGAATGTGCGGACCAAAATATAATTCCACATCATGACTTCTACTCTAAACTCTCCTTTTTGTTCTTTTGACAGCTGAATCCAACCTCTATAGTGACTTCCCTTGTAACATATTTTTCTGTTTCCACCACCGAGTTTTAGATGGTTGCATGTGGACTTTTCCTAATTAGTATTGGGGACTTTTGAGATCTCCCCATCTTGCCCTTCTCTAGTTTATGTTTCATGAACCAAGCAAACATCTCTCTTTAGGTGAATCAATTTTGTATGAAGTGTTTTGAGGCACTGTTTCAACGATTTAGTTCTCTTAATAAATTACTAGGACAAAAGGCATGATAAAACCTGCCTTTGTTTTTTTTTTTTTTTTTTTGATCAAATAAAACCTGCCTTTGTTAAGAAACTAGTAAATGGAGTGCATTGAATTAAACTAAAGTGGTGTGTTAGTGATAATTTAATGTCATGTATGCACTAATGAATTAGTGGAGGGTGTAGGTAAGTTGAACTAATATTCTTAGTTATGAATGCGAATTGGAAGGACCACCTAAAATTGACCTGAATATTGAACGGTCTTGACGTGTTCACTTAACTAACTAACGACGCCTCTAAGCTAATGCTACTCTTTTCCTAGAAGGTGTCCACTAAATTGTGCATTTATTTGTTTGCTTTTGATGGAAATGAATGTTATGCCACAAACAAAAAATACGTATATAAAATGAATAGAGATTATGCTAATGCAGTAGATGTGTGACAAAAAATATTGAAAGAATTGAATAATATTTTTTTTTTGGTTTCTAAATAAGAAGGTTTTTTTTTTTTTTTCCTTATAAGAAAAAAACACAATTTGCACCCACCGAGGTTCAAACCCATAACCTCCTACTCTCAAATCTCATATTGGGCCACCCAATTGGTTAAGTTTCTAAATAAGAAATATTAAGATTCAAAAAATAAGAAAGTGGTAATAGCTAGGTTGAAGCTTTGAGTTGAGGAACATAATCCCAGAGGCGGATAACAAGAGTATAGTTGATTTATTCCTTTCTCATATATTTTTTTTTATAAGAAAGAAACTTGCTTTAGGTGAGAATTGAACTCCAATCTCTTACATCCATAACCAAACACCTAACGATTGAGCCACTCCTACATGATTCTGATTTCCTTGTATTACTCATAGAAGGAAGATTATTAATAAGTATTGGCACAGTGCTGCATATGATCGGCAAGGAGTGGGCTGTCAAAGTTGTGCGCATTCATCGTGAAGGCAATCAAGCTGCAGACTGGATGGCTGGTCGAGCCTATCAACAACCGAGGGAATATCATTTCTTTCCTAGAGTCCACGTCATGTAAATGAGGGCTGTTTAATTACCCTCCCCTTACGAATAAAAAAGATTAACATGCCATAATTACAAAACTGGACATGCTTAAAATTAAAAAAAAAAAAAATTAAAAATGAAACCATAGACATAAATATATATATATTACTTTTTTGACAAATTAAATCTATTAATTGTTGAAGCATCTCTAGTAAGATGGACGAGACATTATTTGTTAAAAGACAAGGTTGAAAGAGGTCTCATGTGTTCAACTCAATGTAATTGGAGCCACTTATAAGAAAAACTTAAATGCGCGCGTTAATTACGAAACATTTTTTTTTTGAAAACACAAAACTTTTTTTTTTAAATCTAAATTAAAACATCAACTACTAGATCAAGATGGAATTTCAAGCCAAAAAATTTTTTTTGGAGTTGAAGAAAAGCAACATATAACGACCCAAATCCACATTGAACCGCCACGGGAGACCACGCGAGCCCACAACCGGCTACACATGACTGCCAGCTGCGTCTCACGCTCGACTAATTATCATTACACATCAAAACATACAGTGGAAGTCTTAAACGTCAAAAGGTTCAGCGGAAGCAGATAAGAAATACACAAGCCTAATGTGGAAACCAACCAAGAAGATGTGACCACCTCATATATAAAAGTCAAAGATCAAGTGTGCCTCAATGTATCACAATGTAAACATATGTCAACATAGCTCCTATACTTGGTAAATAAGTCTCACAACCTAATCCCAAGAATACAATATATACATACAATCAAGCATGCGTACGAGAGGAGTTGTCCACAGTCGGTCAGTCACAAATAGTCTTCAAGTGTCTCCTTACCCCTGCACGTATCAAATCCTGCACTCAAGCCACCCAACACATACGGTGATTAGTCCAGTGAGTAAACTCTCAAAGAAAACCATCAAGTAAATAGCAAGTACAACAGTCAACAAATAGCGTTAGCTACACATGCAGAGAGTATGGGCAGCCATAAAACCCTGCGTGTGTAGGTAACCAGCATGCAAGATGATCAACAATTACTCATGATGTAACAACATGTTCCGCAATGATTCCGACAAAACCAGACAGAGATGGAACGAGAGCGAACAAGCTAGATCATACTTCGCTAATCCAGGCGCCCAGCAGAACATATCACACCTGGGACCCACCTGGACCACTAACGGTGACGGGAACCAATCGCAAACCCACCGGACACGTACACCTCGCGGCTCAGGTCGCTATTCACCAGCGGTGCAAGTATATGCGCTATAATCTAGCATGCTCGATCGTGTTCCACAACCATCCCGAATAATCTCCGATAGTGAAAACAAATCCAATCCAACCAACACGCACACTGACACATGATCATCATGAATAAGAATAACAGGAATAGTAAACACAAGAATTAAAAGAATTAAATACTCCAAATGTGTTTATGTTGGGATTTATGCACCTATATCGCACTCCAAACGTCGTTCCTAGCCCAAATTATGCATCAAATGTGTCCCACCACCCACCAATTCCACCTAAATCACCAATTCCATACAATTAAAACCATTTCTCAAACCTAGGAAACCTCGATTCAATACCCAATTCATCGATAAAATCACTCCAAATAGATCATATAAATCCTAGGCAATACTCCAATTGGTAAATTTTTATTAAAACTTTTATCCCAAAACTGTCAAAGACGTCGCTGCACTCAACCCTGTACGACATTTCCATTGCGTCTTGGGCGCCGTGACAGGCATCGCCATGTTGTCACCCTCGCGGCGTCTCCCAAAACGTCTCCCAACATTTCTCAAATTCTCGTTTTTGGTCGAGACGCCGTGAGTGGCGCCGTGTGCGTTTACACACCATGACGCCGCTAGCGGCGTCTCCACCAATGGGCACCTTAGGGGGTTTTTGGACCTTCTCGGCTCGTTGCCGCTGTCCGAACCCGCTTCAACAACCCACTAAACACTTACACAACATTAAACAACCAAAAACCTCCGACCAAGTCCGAGACCCAAACCTGACGTTTTTCAACCAAAACCCCGACAATCAGTTGAACACCAAAACAACCACCACACCAACACCAAATCTACCATTTCCAACCTTAAAACAACTTCAAAAACCATAGCAACACCCTACTTGGCTGGTGTGCTAAAACTCATATCCGAAACTCTCGTCAAAACCCGAGAAAATTACCCCGAAACGTAGGAAAGGAGATGGGGATTGAAGATCTAAGATTTTTATCGATTTCCCTCAAGTTCTTGAGCTCCAAATTTTCATACAATCACCAAAACCCTCACCACCTCTCTCAATTTTCGTCCAAAGTACATATAGGAGAGAGAAAAGTTGACAAAGGATATTTTGTAGTATTTTGGGATGGGGAAACCTATCATAACTGTACTTGTATATAACACTGTTTAGTTAATCGCCTATATGCAAGTACAGACGGGTTTTCCACTATAGGATGGACAATGAAAACTAATATAACACATTTGTGATAATTCACAAGGCTTCCGCTGTTACTTATGGATTTATAGCATTAATTGTGAGACTATTAGATAATGGGATAGGTAAATGACGTGGCAGTTACTTCTGGTGCATGAGCTGGAGAAGTATACTGTTGCACGGGGCGACCCTAGAATTTGGGGCCGCCACAGTTGGTATCATCAACATTTTATGCCAAATTTTTCATCCAACCTCACCCACTCATCTCTAGGCATGATTTGAGGTTGAGATTGGGCCAACAAGTCCCATATAAAGCCAAAAACACTTGACTTTGTTTGTTTTGTCTATACCCATAATCTATAGCTACAACTACTCACCTCTCGGGTGTTCCAATATTCGACTCCGGACAGCGAACTGTCCCACTCTCGCGAACCAATAATCCTGAACACTTCCATATCATGTATAATGAATTATTGAGCGTATTTTATCATTTATTTATTGTGTTTAGACCTTAGGCCTAGGGTTCTAATTATTTATCGTCCGGCATCCGCGTCTACCCACTATACACAGCGGATACCCGTCACACCAACTCGCACGTCAATGAACAATATAAACACACATATTGTGATGCAATTTAACTAACTTGAACCTATACATCACAACTTCACCAAAAGAGCACACAAAACTTACTATAAACCCTATTCGGTCGTGCTCCATCTTCATTGTAGGACATTTGTGGATCCTTCCTGGCGTTCACGTCTACACTGACGTCACCAGTAACGGCTATTGAAAATTGGGCCGTTACACGACAACTAGGGTTTGGAGCATTGATTTTTTTTGTGATTCTTTAGTTAAAACCACCACTGGTCTTCTTTTTTGATCGGCAGTAGTTCCAATAATAATCTTTATTTTTGTTTATTCAATAAAAGTCAAATCTATTTAGATTTGGGACATTCAGTTTCATTCGACCTGCAACAGTTATCAGATTCGTCATTGGCACCGCTTGCCTCTCCTCCACACCTACATCTGCTATCATTCAATTTTGTCTCCACGTCTATATGCTCGTGTATAGATCTGCTCTAGTTGTTGGTTTAATGTTTTCACTAGGTTTTCTTTTTCAATAAGTTGTTGTCTTCCCTTATTGGAAGTCTATATTTTTCCCTCATTGAAAGTTTTGTTTGTCTTCCCTTATTGGAAGTTTTATTTTCCGTTATAGTTATATTATTGTAGATACAAAAGACAAGCGTATAAGTTGCACAAAAGTTTGTAAACTTTCACTATGTCGATTTGATCTCATTAAGGAGTGGGAAAAGACTGCTATTGGTGTAATTTCATTGTTAAATCAGATGTAATAGCAATTTATATGAATGGAAATATCTTTTCGTCAAAAAACTACTAGATCAAGATGGCGTTTAATGTTGAACGTTTAATTGGAAGTTGGAATTGCGGTTCATTGCTATTGTCACTATTGAGATGTGTGGACCAAAATTTAATCCCACATCGATTAGATAAGACTTCGTAAAGAAGTATATAAGTGATCATATCTCCCTCCTAATAGTATCGAGACCTTTTGAGTTAAAACCCCACACTAATAAGTTGAAGGTGGCTTAAGTTGGGGATAATATCAGTCCTGACAAAGACTAACATGCCCACAAAGAAGGGACATGGGCAGGTCACTTGTAGATGTCCCTGCGAGTGAGAAAACTAACATGGTATCAGGGCCCATGGAAGAAAAAGTCCCTTGAGTCATGACTTTAGGTCCAATGGTTTGAATGAGACTTTGAAAAAAAATGCCCCTTGAACCATGATGTTTGGTTTGTGGCACAAAACAGCCAATAATGAAATCAATAGATATGAATAAAACGAAGTTACAAATAATTAATAACATAATTGAACAACAAATAAAATTCCTGACAATAAAATTCCTAACCGGAGGCTTGCACATCTGCAATGTCCTAAAATAGAAATTTCTTTGAATTCAGTGATAGAATGTTCTCCAAAGATCTTCCCCCAGGATACAAACGGATGCTTTTTGAAATAAAAATCACCAAGTTTGAAAGTCTGTCAATTTGCATTTTTGCTTCTCTCAGAAATATTTTAATCTGAAAAAATCAGTGAGTTTCCTGTGTTTCAGTTCCACTTAATTAGAACTTGAAGCATTGGTTCAAACTAGGGGTGGCAATTCGGGTCATGACACGACAACACAACACGAACATATCATGGGTTTACCATAAGTGGGTCTAGGTCATAAACAGGTTAATCTGTTTATACACGATTAATAAACAAGTCATTAACAGGTTAACCTGTTTAACTCGTTTATGACTCGCTTAACACGATTAACATCATATAACTTCGTAGTTTGGGTTATTAAACTTGAATTTATATCTTAAGAACTTATTATTTTCTTACTTCTATGTGATATAACTTGGTATTTTGATAGTTGGGTTAGTATTTTATGTTGTTTGTATGGATTTTAAAAGTCATATCATTTATTTATCGACAGGTCAATAAACAATATAACGACCTATTTTTCAAATAGACCGTCATAAGGTCCAATGCGGACCCATAGTCTGTCTTACCAGTGACAGTTGTGTTCTACATTAGATTATATCCTCCATTTTATCTTTTTAAACCTTATTAATTGTCAATTTACTGATTAAGTTGAATTGATATCAAATTATATGTTAAGTCATCCTAAAATCCTCAAATTAACATAGTAGAAACCTTACTACACATTTACTCAGATAATGATACTATAAATGTGTGTCATTAACCATAAACCTAATGTGAAAAACCCATATATAACCATAAATACATCTGAAGTCACAAAAAGATTAATATATATAAGGTATCTCAAAATATCTAACAAGGATTGCCTTTGCCCCTGCTCGTACTAGGATTTGCACTCAAGCCATCACAAAAGGCAGAAGTCCAGAGTTAGTATTCCTAAGGAAATTAAATGAGTAGTACTAGAAGTAAATACTGAAATTTAAACAAAGCTATTAAATAAACATGCAGAAATAAATACAGTCAACTGCGTTCATCGCATGAACAGATAATAGGGAAAGCTCAAAGTGTATTCCTAGCCCCTGAGTTCAAACTACCACCATAATTTAGACTCTTCCACAGAATACTATCGACGAGTCCTACTCAGGCAGGACCAGTATTTGGATCTGCTCGGTGGCCGACGTTACACCTACGATGCATCAACACATGCCACAACGTGATACTCGGGTCTTGTTATTCACCAAAACTGATATGGCAGCACGTGTTATGGTGTAGTGGACGTGGAAAGAAGGGAGCCTAACTCAACGTCCGTCCATAATACCACAATCCAAGAATAGAGTATTGAAATGAAATAAATTGAATTCAAAATGCCAAAAGAAGAAAATACTCAAGTAATTTCAGTTGGGATACTACACACCTCAAACCGCATTCCAACTAACCCCAAACGTCACCAAATCACGCTCACAACGCGTGTCCAATCTCCACAATTCCACCTAAAACCATTAATTCCTAATAAATTGAATAAATTTCTAAACCTTGTAAATCCGATTAAATACCCAAATCATCGATCAATTCATTAAATACCCCAAATAGACCATATAGGTCCCTAAGTCAAACCCCAATTGGTAAATTTATTTTAAAAATTTTAGTTCAAAACTGCCCAAAGGCGTCTTCGAGACGCTGCCATATTCAATCCTACACGGCGCCTTCATGGCGTTTTCCCCCATTTCCTCACATTTCAACTCTGCTCAAGTCGCCGCCACTGACGCCACCGATTTTTTATTCTTCATGGTACATCCATGGCACGAGTTCCTGGGTTATTGGCTGAGACGTACGTGGGTGACGCCATGAGTTTACCTCACCATGGTGCCTCTCGCGGTATCTCTGCCAGTGGGGATTTTTAGGATTTTCGAACCACTTTGGCTCATCGTCGTGCTCGTCCAAATATCGCATAAAAACACTAATAAACTGTTTCCCATCGAAACCCCTCGACAAAGTTCGTTTAAATCCAAAACCTCGAGAAAACCAGTCAAAACCCTGATTTTGTTCCATACTTCCCTATCAACCTTAACTCTTCTACCAAAACCCATACAAATGCTCAAAAACACATGATGAATCCATAGTAACACCTCCCAAAACTGGTGTGTTCAATTCGATTTCCGAATCAACACTCGAGAAAATTATGCCAAAACGTAAAGAAAGAGATGTGGATCAAAGATCTAACCTTTGTTTTCAATTTCCTTAAGTTCTTGAGCTCCAAATGATCACCCCAACTTCATCAAACCCTCCACACCACCTCCATTTTCGGATTTCACAATGAGAGGAGAGAGAAAAGTTGATATTTTGGGTTTTTATATAAAATTCTTCATTTCAACACACCCACCCATCCCAAGGCTTCATTTAAGGGGTGAGATGTAGTCAACAAGTTCACAATTTGTTACTTATATGTGTAACACTCTTCCTTTGTCTTGCCTTGCTCAATCAAAACACTAAAACCCCGAGAGTTCTGATACCTGAGTCCCGCACGTGACCTCGCGTCCCCTACGTACTCTTGCACCACGAATGCATATACGAGGTTATTTAATGAATATTACCATTTATTGTGTGTATTTAGTTTACCAACCTAGTGCACTATCATTCGCTACCCGGTTCACGCGTTTTCACGCTTTTTGGAGCGAATGCCCGTCACACAACCTCACACATCAATTTTACTATAAATAACACACATCGCGATGCCAATAAACTAATTACTAATAAACATCACAAAATAAATCACAACAGCACAGAAATTTACTATTTACCTAACTCCAGGCACTCTCACAAGCATCTGAGCTGTCCGTCATATCTGCAAATACGTCATTAATAGCGGCGAATTAACTCCGGGCCGTTACAAACAGATTAATAAAAGAATCGTGTTAAACATATTAATACATGATTTAAATACGATCTATTTATTAAACGTGTTAAACATGTCATATACATGTCACTATTTAATAAACGTATCGTGTCCGTGTTTGCATATCGTAACACATTTAATAATCGTGTCGTATCCGTGTTTAGGGTAATTGTGTAATGACTCATTTACAATATGACACGTTTATGACTCACGTACATGAATTGTCACCCTTAGTTCAAACCAAGGTGACTGCCCAAATCAAAAAATAATACTCGTTAGTATTATTCAATAGACGACCCTATTAACAAAATAACGAAATTAACTATCAACAATTAATTCCAAATTAAATCTACTTAAGTTTTTTTTTTGAAACCAAAACTATTTAAGTTTTAAAAAAAAACATTACTTGATTTTACAAAGCTAACAAATTAAAGGCCCAAGGACTTATATATCTTTGACTTTAAATATTAAATATTATATATATTTACACCTTATTACTCAATGCCACTTTGGCTCTATTTATTGGATTTCTCTAAAACAAAGCTATAGATAAGGTATTTGTATATAAAGAGTTTGTATTGTTTTAAGTGACCAATGTGGAACTACTAAAGAATTTTCTATTCAAACTCATTTTAGACTTTGTCTCAAATTTCAATATGGTCCAAGGTAGAGTTTTGAGATGTGTGGACCGAACGTTAATCCCAAATCGATTAAATAAAACTTCATAAGAAAGTATATAAATGATTATTTTCCTCATAATCATATCGAGGCCTTTTGAGTTAAAACTCCACACCAATAAGTTGAATATGGTTAATTAAGTTGGGGACAATATAGTACTAACGAAGATCTACATGCCTATAAGCGATAAAATTAATAGTCACTGTCCTTAGACGATGTTTATTGTTTTTTTTACTAACCATAAGTATCCAAACACTTGTCTAACTAGTCTCGTGGGCCCTGAGACTGTTCACTAATAGCCCGACATTTGGCTATGGGAATCGAACTCGAGATTGTGCAACTAACCCACACAGTCCCGCCTTATCACCTTTCTTGTTTATAATACAAAATGATCCTATAAGCTTGAGTTGATAATAGGTAAGTTTGTACTCGGTAAAGCTAAACATTGAAAGGGAGACGAGTTATCTCGTTCAAAGAGACATGGTTGCTAAGTAGACTTTGTCTTACCATCCAACCTGGAGGTTGTCCCACCAAGTCATACAAGTAGTATATATTGTGTATAAGATAATCATGTTTTGGACATTTATTTAATCATATATTATCTACTTCACATACAAATGAGAAAATTATTTACTTTATTTTCAAAAATATTATACTTAGATTGAATTTGTTGCTTAAATATTATTGACAAAAATTACTTGTCACGACAACTAAATGCTACAATTAATAAATAAAGCATACATGCAAGACTGTGCATCTAACACTAATATCCATTTACCAATATCTCTTTGGAGATTTGAAAAGTTAATGTTTCACTTTATATTATCTTTTCACCTCATGGAGTTAAATATATCAATGCCAAAAATTAATGATGCTCCAAAAAGCTCAAAATGAGTGGTTAGGTCTCACGCTACAAAATTTAATCAATCGGATATTAATTATAACTCGACAGTTTTAATTATCTCTATGTTAAGGCTATGCAAAAATATAACTGATGAGACAATATTAAAAAGTTCGTGTGGTCTGCCTTGATTTATTATTGTAACAAAATATCGAGCACGAACATCAATTCAATAAATATAATGGATTGATTTCTTGTCTCATAGTAGCTAAGTAAAATGATGAGATATTATAAACATAATATCGCTTTTATCCAATTGGTTCAACTTCAAATTAAGAAGCATATGTTGCATATAATGATCATGGTCGCAATAACAAATTTACGAACGTGGAAAAGATGAAAAGATATGGTGAAGATCGTATTGAAAATTTCACTAAAAGTTGAAATAAAAAGTAGAACGCCACTAGAAATGGTGTATTATTATTGACAATGAGCGCTCATAATTGTGACTTTTTTTGTCACATATGAAAGGCTAATTTGTCTAAATATTTTCATATATATACCTGAATGTTTATGTGACCTTATAACATGTCTTCAAATCAAGACAAAATTATTAATTTTATTATTGAGAATTGCTTAATAAAATTGGCGCATTAAGATGTGTTCAAATTATGAGTTAAATAAAGGCGAATAATGCATGTCTTGCTTATTGTACTACGTGTAAAATTATAATATAAAGATAGCATTTCTCGAATTTGAACTTAGCAGAGACTAATGTTCATACAATATCTGGTACAACTATAATGTTGGCAATGCCTTATCTAGAAGTTCTTCAATATGATTGTATGTTCATAGCTTTATTTTCTAGAATTTACTTAAATAAGGCATATTGAAATAAATGTCATCATATAATCTAATGGCATTCATAAGATGAAATGATCGATTTGATCACCCCATGATCATCAATTATGTGAAAAATATTAAAAATTCATATAAGCATATATTGTGGAACAAAAAGCTTTTATCAAAAGGTAATTACAGTTGTGATGACTACTCTCAAGGCAAATTATTGGCTAAACCATCTCAAAGTAAAATTGTTGCGCAAACCTGTTTTCTGCCTATAATGCATTTATGAAAATATATGAGCATATTCATTCTTTTAATAAATATTTTCAATTTATGCATCGACAATACATAGCTGCATGTGTATTTATATATTTTATTAATGCATAATGTTTACTGTTACAATTTTAAAAAAATAAACAAATAAATGATTATCAGCCTTGAAAATGTGGGAGGTTATATTAAAACTTGCTTACTCATATTCAAAATATTCAAACTTTGAATGTGCAATTAATTGATTTAAAAGAAATTGAATTAATGATTTTAATGTAACGACCTGAATCTTCCCCGATCCGATTTAGGGGCAATTTAGTAATTTAAATACTAAATGTGTGTTGGATTTCTTTGGATTAGATTATTAGTGATATAGTAGAATATCCTACACCTCGAGATGCACATTTTATGCGGTTTGAAGAGATATCAGAATATATGCCCGTTCTTATTAAGGAAACTCACAAGAAAATAAAGATTTGAAAAACGTTTCTTAAACCAAATTTAATAGATCCTATTAATTAAGGAAAGATTTGTGGAAACGTTCTTGGTTAAAATGCTCATTAAGATAAATTAATGAAAACGGCCTAAAATATATTAAATAGGGAGTTAGACTTAAGGCCCAAGTAGGAGGGCATTTTAGTCTTTAATACAAAAGGATGTATGTAACCTAACCTAACCCTAGCCTATAAAAGGAGAAGTTAAGTAAACCTAGCCACGACTTGTTGTTCTACACTATTTGGAAAAAGATAGGAGATTAAGGGAGGACAGTTTTGAATGGTGAGAATGAGTTTTAAGAAGTCAAAGAGATCAAAGAAGTTCGGATTGAACATTCAAATCGAGCCCTAATGCGAAAGGATCAATACTAGGATTCGCGGCGAGTTTAAGGTAAGTGAGGAGCTTCGTTCATGCATTAAATATGGCTTGATTATTAGATAACTTGGAATGCATGTTTTGAATGTAACGACTTAGGAATGGGTTGCGTCGTGATATTGGTTTGGATCTCTATTATCTATGGAATTGTGAATACATTGTTTTGCCTTTTATGTTATTCGGTGCCCCAGAGTGTGTGGAGTTCCACCGCGGGCCAAATTTACAAGTGGTCTATATCTTGGACGCCCCAGAGTGTGTGGTAGTTAACCACCGAGGGTTTGCTTGACTAATTGAATGCATAAGGTGAATTATTCGAGTGTAAGGGTTTGAAGTTCCATCCTTTGCTACTTGATGATTCTTTGAGACGTGTAGCGGTGACGGCTTGGATGAATCTATCTTTGTTTTGGTGCGATTATCTAGAGGGCGTAACGGCTATTGCGTTTCCACTGATTATTGTACCAATTCGAAAATAGATGATTCAGTCACCGGATCCTTACCAATATCTAGTTCGCATTGAATGAAACAACGGTTTATATTAATATTTATATCTATCGCATTTTATTTAATCTATCATTTGACTTTATTTGTATGTCATATGTAAATTTATAAATGAAAAGTGATGAATATTATTATGCATGACATAAATGAATGTTTATCAAATGTGTTGTAAAACTGTTAGGCTTTTATGTTTAGTATGGTGATTGGAATACGATTTGAAATATTGATACATAGAATTATTGAATATCTAAATTAGATATGGAAATAATATTTAAACGTTTCTTCTTAGTATATAATTCCATTTTTCATAACTACGATGAGCATGAACCATATCTTTAATTGTATCGAATTATTTGTTCAATTAATATGCTTATAATTTTGTTATGATTTATATGTATTCGGTTATTACATGTTGTGTTATGCGTATGGATTGGATGTCATGTAGAATGTGCATGAGTACTAGGTAGTACTTGCATATTTAATGTTTGAGCGAGTCTTTCCTCTTATTGAGCATCGTTGGTTCTTTAGCTCACCCCACTCTACCCCACAGGTCCCTCTACCAGTGCGATAGACAAGAAAGGCAAGGGAAAAGATTTATTTTGAAGTGCCTTCATATGTGAGACTCATATAATACTAGTCTATCATTATTATTAATCGTTTTGTAAACCTCGTACGTGGGTTATAGCTTGAGAATTAGTAATGGGTAGTTTTGAACCTTATTATTATTATTATGAAGTTGTATGAGACTTTTAAATATTTAAGATGATAGATCTTATTATTATATACAGGATTATATGATTTTATTATGATTAACTTTTACACTCATATTATCATATATCTTGTTAGAATGATTATTCCGCAGGTTTATTTAGGCGTGCCAAGCCGTTATTTGGGCCTGGTTTAGGTATCGGGTCTAGGTAATGGCATTGGGCCGGGCGACTTGACCCTAGATCAGGGAAGGGTCGTCACAGTTGGTATCAGAGCCTAGGGATTAGAACCTAGGGAAACGTTAGGTTAGGGAAACCTAAGATGTAGAGCCTTTAAGTTTAAAGGTCAAGTTAAGTCGAACAAATCAGTGGTATGGGACATTGGTTCAAAGTCGACTTAACACGCAATAATGATAAATCTTAGGATGGGATGGGACAAAAGAAACTTGATAAAGATTTAATGTGATGATTATTTGCTACTTTGTATATATAAATATATCGTTAGATATATAGGTAAATGTATTTCCTTAAGACGTGAAACCTTGGTTCCACGAGTTGGAAATGACAATTAACGACATAAGAAAATCGAAAGGAAGTCCTCAGAAGATTCCACATGTGTTGTAAGGAAGTCCTCAACGATTGCTGCGAGAATGGTTATGATAGAACGACTAAACTTAGATTGGAAATTGTATGGCGAGATGCGCCTATACTTAACGATAGAGTGGCAAATAAAGACATAAGCAAGAATTGATAGACTTGAAAGGATAATGAGATACCACGCTAAATACGCAAGATGGAATTGTGACGCGGTTACATTTCAGAGAAGTAACTCTGACGTCGAAAACTCTATTAGGATGATTAAAATTAACGATATCTTGTTGAAAACGGAAGTTAATGATCCTAGTAAGGATGCAAATGCATCTTTGGTTTCAAACAATGATAAGCAAGTTAGTCTCGCCAGGAGGCTGAACTTAATTCAAGATATAGACGTCAAGTATACTCTAAAAACCTCTAATGCTCGATTAAGAGTGTGAATCATTGGTCTATAAATTTGATTTGAAGGTTATTGCTATAGATCGAATTATGTTGTTTCCGGTGATTTATTTTTTTTTATCGAAAAATGATTTTTCGACTATATTGGACCATGATTTTTGTATTGTTTTAGAGTTGATGTTTGCCGCACTTTATTGAAGTTTTCATGGAAGGATTTAACGTGTCTTTACAAAATTTTAAAAAAGCGAACAAGTACAAAAAGGAAATAGTTTATTTTCGTTGGTGTTCAAAAATAGATACATATATATACATATATAAAAAAAGCTTGATTTAGCTTGAAAAATGGAAACTCAATACTTGGAAATGGGTTTTGATTCAGGTTTAACTTCTCGATTGATTGATTTATGACATTCAAGTTTCGATCAAACTTGTGTAAAAGAAAAATAAAGCTAAGCTAGTTATCGATAGGTTGAATACTAAATAAGATGACCCAAATTGAGAGTTAGCTCGAAGCGTAAGTGCATAATGTACGAGATAGCGAATGAGAAATTAAATAATATATTGAAAATTACTCAATGAGAAAATCTAGTGAATACAAAATGTCAGATTAGTACACTCAAAGATGGATGAGTTACTAAAATTGAGGATCCAAAGTCAAAGATTATTTCGGTGAAATAGTCATGTGTGAAGATCGTGTTGCCAAGTAGAAAATTTATAGATGTTGTAAAGACTCAAGATCTGAGGTTAAAATGATATAAATCAAAGGTAACCACTGCAACAAAGAAATTATTCTAACATAATTAGAAGAGAGTTGATTCATAAAAATTTGAGGATACCAGGAATTGAAAAATTGTGTTCAAAATGAATGGAGAGTACGCGATAGCAGTAACCTGACTGAATAATTAAGGGAAACCCCAAACTAAACAGTATGTATGAGTTATATTAGTAGGCTGTAAAGAGTGTATGATGCAGTTAATGATATTATAATGAACTCGATGATAAGTGAATCATTAAAATCAGGGGTACACCAATGAAAATAATATTTCTGATATGATTTGTCGTGTGAACTCATAGCTTTTGAGTCAAAATGAAACCTAACTTGATTGGTAGGGGATGGTTGAATGAAAAATGGCGTTGAAAAGTAATCGAGGCAAATGATTTGTGACGGCCCCAAATTCCCAATGCATTTGGGTACGCCCGGCCTAGACCCGTGCAAGCCTCGAGTCAGTTCTCGATAACCTTGACGAGTCTAGTCAGCCTCAAAACATCAAAAAATTCAAGATTTATGAAAGAGTTATTGCAATTATAACACAAATGGAAGCAAAAATCAAATTCAAATCAAATATTGGGAAATAACTCTATCAAATGGAAGTAAAGGAATTCTATAAGTGTGGAAACCCCGGGCATTCATGTACAATTCGAAATGCAAAGGTACATGATACCAATCTCATCAAAATTTGCCAAGTTTAATAATCCCAAAGCATGTATATATAAAACGGTGTACATAAAAGCAAAACATAATAAAAACCTATAAAATAGTCTTCAACTCCAGCCGCTAATCCTCACAACAGATTTCCTAGGTAGGGTCCCTTGCCCTTGCTGCTCTCTGCCCTATCTGCACCCACCGTCACAAACTAGACGGTGAGCAACTGAATAAAATCGAATGTAATGCCGCAGAAAAACAACAAGAATTCATGATAATTCAAATCAAGTAGTCTAAATATCATGCGGAAATAAAAAGACAGAAATTAAATAGACAAGATGCATGATAAACGGACTAATGGATATCAATCGAGAGTTAAGTGTGTTCCAAAGAATCAAAAGAGGCTCATAAGTGGTCTAGTCCATAGCATAACGGCGAAGACCTCGCGAGGTCTTCCCGGCATCGACACAAGCGAAGACACACGCTATGACTGGAAAGGGACTCGAACCCATCCACCCAAGGTACTCGGTGTCACACACGATCACTAAGGGTGGTCACACACTCGTGGCCGCGAGTGCCGCGTTTTATCCCTCTAGTGCAGGTCCTAGTACTTTCGAGACAAAACACTTACGCCGGAATCACACATACAAGAAGTATGGAATGGAAGGCCAACAAGTAAATAATAACAAACACAATGGCATGAAAATGAATCACATGGCATTTTCTAACCGGCTTACAAACGTACAAATGCTTGTTTAAGGCAAGTGTACTTACCTCGAACTATCGTGACCCGTATGACAACTCCGAGATCCTAACGCGACTTCCCGATTTCCTAACCCGCACTCCAATTATCCAAATCCGAGCTTGAATAAATGCCAAACAAATCATTTGTCATTAAATTAGTTTCAATTTGATACATTAGATCAATTTTTACGTTTTTCGAGGCTAAAACCCCGACTATATCCCGCCAACATTTCCGAGAAAATCCCAAAACTCGCTGTGAACCATTTTTCTAATTTCTCATATTTTTCTGGATTTTTCTGAATTTTTCCATAATTTTTCCTATTTTTCTGGATTTTCTTTTCCATTTTTTTTTTAATATTTCTTTTTAAGGGCGGTTCGGCCGAACCGGCCGGTTCAAGGCCGAACCGGCCTTCATCTTCTTCAATTTCTCTTTTTTTTTTTTTCAACGAGGCGTGCGCCTCTGTTTTTTTTTTCTTTGGATCGATCAAGAGGGGGAGGGGGAAGAAAACGTATGAACAGAGACCGAGAGGATGAGAGAGAGACCACCGACCTTCGGTGAGGGTTCCGGCGAGGTCGTGATCGGCCCGACGATGGAGAGGGGCGGCGGTGGTGGGAGAGAGACCACCGAGAGCGAGAGAGATGTGAGGCCGAGAGGGAAGGATGAGAGAACGTGAGAGAACAACGAGAGTGAAATGGAGAGGGAGAGAGAGAGACCGTGAGTGGTGTGGTGAAGAGGTCGAGATGGAAGAGAAGGAGGGGGCGGCGGTTTTCATCAAAGGAGAAGATGAATAGTGTATGAATAGGTTTTTTTTTATGAAACGGTTTGTATATATAACATCAAATGACCTTTTTGCCCTTCTCCTTCACTTCATACATTCAAACACATCTACCCTTATGGGTCTTTTACCACATCATCTCATCTTAGCACACACACACATCTCTAGGCCAATCTCATGGCTCCTCACCATTAGATTGTGTCACTATAACAATACTAATCCCATAGCCCTTATGTTACATATTTAACTAACTCCCACGTAGATCTTGCGTTCCTCGGTCCGTATTTCTCCGTCAATTGGCTCGTCGTGTCCATTTTCTCGCCACAACCCGTCAACTAATTTATTAAATTAATTAAAAATTCATTTATTTGTATGTTTTACTTGTTTTTCTCCCCCGTTATACTAGTCGACACCTCACTCAATTAAATATCGCCCGACCGGCGCGAGACTCGTAAAATACTAAAATACTAATACATACAATCAAAGAATCATAAAATCACTTCGGTGTCGACTCCCGAAGTTCGAAATACTGTCCAGTATTCACGTAGCCGGGTCACAATTTTGACAAGTGAAATCACAAGTCAATTAAAAATTTTGGGGTTGTTACATGATTGTCACATAACCTTAGTCAATAATGACTTGGTTCTTAAAATTGGGGATCCTAGAATAGGATCGACCCATGGAAAAACAAATAAGTAATTTCGTGATGAGAAGAATTGTGAACTCAAGAGAGACAACATGTACTGAAATAGTACCCTGTACAAGAATGAAAATTTCTAATCAAAATGGTGACGTCGCTAAGAATCATGTTGATCACTTGTGGGATGTAACTTATGATCTCATAATAAAAGTAAAACATTACAAAAAAAAAACCTGAACTACCAAACTAAATGGTTGAAAGGAAAGATGAAATATCTTATCAGTGATAGGTCGACTATTAAAAGTGGGGATCTTAAGTTATGATCGAACTCCAATAAGATTTATACTGTGCAATACGTATGAAATAATAATTAGAGATGGTGAGAAAATACCCTAAACTAGCAATGAAACATGAATATAGGAGTAAAGATAAAAATTTCTTAAACTTAACACCATTAATAACTGTTAAACAAAATGTGTGGTTTATACTTGGAAGCCGAATAGATTAGAATAAGTCTAAAAGTGACAGCCCTAATGTGATGATGTAAGATAACTTGAAATATAACCCAGAGGGGTAAGCAATAGATTTGCAAATGATCAATTGTTGAAGATATCAACATGAAGTGATAATGTACGAACATTTAAGGCCGACACCTTAACTAGGGACAAAAGCATGAGAAACTTATACGGCATAAAGGTTTGCCTAAGTATGGAAAGATGTGATGAATCATGACCATGAGTTTGATCTACATTAAAAGAAAGATCATTGGGTAAATGATATTGGCAATATATAATAATTAAAAAAAAATTTGAGACCGTAAACATTAGTGTTAGTGAGTTAAACTTGAGAATTATGTCGATAAGAGAAGTTTGAAAAAGAATTCCACAGATGAGATCTCTTTGAATTATTTGTGAGGAATCAGTCTAATATTCTCACTTTCAAGAATCACTGAATTTAGAGAAGAGAAGAACATTATGAATGACTTCGTGTTGGATGTGAAGCAAGGAAACCATAAGCTAAACATTGCAGATAACTCTCGAAGCATGTATAAAAGTAAGTTTAGGTACCCTTGAATTGAACCATAGTTTTAAACTGAATGACATGCAATAATGTTTGCCTAAGTACTAAGTACCCATCGTGTACTTTACTTATGGAGTACTCGACATACAAATAAACGTGCGATAGTATTAACGCATACGAGTAATGAATTGAGAGATAGAGGGTGAATAATAAATTTGAAATGAATGAGTCGCATTGAGATATGAGTTCTAAATGACAATACCGGTGATATGAGTTGAATACTCTCAGAAAACGACATGGAAGTTAAAATTAAAGCATGAAAGCTAAATCAACCTTGGTTCTCAGTGAGAGAAATTCTAACCAAGCAATGAGAGCTAAGAGGTAGCTCAAAAGAATGACAAGAGGCATTAGTGAACTAAATGTGAACCTGACTAGGCCAAGAGAAATTTAAAATGCTCACCCATGATCATGAGAGTTAATCGATACGAGGACACAATGCGAAAAGTTTTCGAAAATTTGAGTTATTGCAATAAAAGACCTTGATGTGAAATAAAGATGACAAAGTAATAAGTGCATACAAATGAGTACCGAAATTCGCTTAGGGACAACGAGGATAATGAATACTTCACAGATAATGAATGTCAATAAATGTATGATGACAATAATATTAAGGTATTATTCCGTAAAGGAATACTGTGTCTGCCTAATTGTAACCTTCACAGATAAGTCGCAAGGATATGATGAGTCGTTCTTTGATATATATAACCAAGATGTTGACAGAGATGGTGTACTAGTGTTCATATTATAGCAGATAGCTATCCATGTTCCTACTACTAGGTGGTGGTATGGTTTTATTGCCAGATGGGCAGAGATATACCTCTTTTCAACACAGATAGACACCATATCACATCTTAATATTGTTCTTTCGTTTGGACAACTCGAGTGAACCTTGCGACATCGGTGGAGATCACAAGGGAATACCCCAGGAATGCGTAACTATATG
Organism: Stephania japonica; assembly: GCA_039657345.1. Classification (NCBI taxonomy): domain Eukaryota; kingdom Viridiplantae; phylum Streptophyta; class Magnoliopsida; order Ranunculales; family Menispermaceae; genus Stephania; species Stephania japonica. Next base: position 40,053,493 of record CM077560.1, on the reverse strand, counting down.
AGAAATTGGCATGTAGCTAAGTATGATAGCTCTATTGATGACCTACATGAGGTAGCCTTTATGAATTTTAGTTTGTAAAACGAAAATAAAAATAATGAGATATATTAAAGTCAGGAGTAAAATTTTATTTCATGTCGGGTACAGGCTGAATACGCAGGCAAAAATGTACCAACTAAAGGATGGGTGGTAAAATAAATCATTACGGACGGACACACCAAACTGCTAATGTAAATATTTTTACTTTCGAGGACGAAAGTTCTTAAAATTGGGGATGTTGTAACGACCTGAATCTTCCCCGATCCGATTTAGGGGCAATTTAGTAATTTAAATACTAAATGTGTGTTGGATTTCTTTGGATTAGATTATTAGCGAAATAGTAGAATATCCTACACCTCGAGATGCACATTTTATTCGGTTTGAAGAGATATCAGAATATATGTCCGTTCTTATTAAGGAAACTCACAAGAAAATAAAGATTTGAAAAACGTTTCTTAAACCAAATTTAATAGATCCTATTAATTAAGGAAAATTTTGTGGAAACGTTCTTGGTCAAAATGTTCATTAAGATAAATTAATGAAAACAACCTAAAATATATTAAATAGGGAGTTAGACTTAAGGCCCAAGTAGGAGGACATTTTAGTCTTTAATACAAAAGGATGTATGTAACCTAACCTAACCCTAGCCTATAAAAGGAGAAGTTAAGTAAACCTAGCCACGACTTGTTGTTCTACACTATTTGGAAAAAGATAGGAGATTAAGGGAGGACAGTTTGGAATGGTGAGAATGAGTTTTGAGAAGTCAAAGAGATCAAAGAAGTTCGGATTGAACATTCAAATCGAGCCCTAATGCGAAAGGATCAATACTAGGATTCGCGGCGAGTTTAAGGTAAGTGGGGAGCTTCGCTCATGCATTAAATATGACTTGATTATTAGATAACTAGGAATGCATGTTTTGAATGTAACGACTTGGGAATGGGTTGCGTCGTGATATTGGTTTGGATCTCTATTATCTATGGAATTGTGAATACATTGTTTTGCCTTTTATGTTATTCGGTGCCCCAGAGTGTGTGGAGTTCCACCACGGGCGAAATTTGCAAGTGGTCTATATCTTGGACGCCCCAGAGTGTGGTAGTTAACCACCGAGGGTTTGCTTGACTAATTGAATGCATAAGGTGAATTATTCGAGTGTAAGGGTTTGGAGTTCCATCCTTTGCTACTTGATGATTCTTTGAGACGTGTAGCGGTGACGGCTTGGATGAATCTATCTTTGTTTTGATGCGATTATCTAGAGGGCGTAACTGCCATTGCGTTTCCACTGATTATTGTACCAATTCGAAAATAGATGATTCGGTCACCGGATCCTTACCAATATCTAGTTCGCATTGAATGAAACAACGGCTTATATTAATATTTATATCTATCGCATTTTATTTAATCTATCATTTGACTTTATTTGTACGTGATTTGTAAATTTATAAATGAAAAGTGATGAATATTATTATGCATGACATAAATGAATGTTTATCAAATGTGTTGTAAAACTGTTAGGCTTTTATGTTTAGTATGGTGATTGGAATACGATTTGAAATATTGATACATAGAATTATTGAATATCTAAATTAGATATGGAAATAATATTTAAACGTTTCTTCTTATAATATAATTCCATTTTTCATAACTACGATGAGCATGAACCATATCTTTAATTGTATCGAATTATGTGTTCAATTAATATGCTTATAATTTTGTTATGATTTATATGTATTCGGTTATTACATGTTGTGTTATGCGTATGGATTGGATGTCATGTAGAATGTGCATGAGTACTAGGTAGTACTTGCATATTTAATGTTTGAGCGAGTCTTTCCTCTTATTGAGCATCGTTGGTTCTTTAGCTCACCCCACTCTACCCCACAGGTCCCTCTACCAGTGCGATAGACAAGAAAGGCAAGGGAAAGGATTTATTTTGAAGTGCCTTCATATGTGAGACTCATATAATACTAGTCTATTATTATTATTAATCGTTTTGTAAACCTCGTACGTGGGTTATAGCTTGAGAATTAGTAATGGGTAGTTTTGAACCTTATTATTATTATTATTATGAAGTTGTATGAGACTTTTAAATATTTAAGATGATAGATCTTATTATTATATACAGGATTATATGATTTTATTATGATTAACTTTTACACTCATATTATCATATATCTTGTTAGAATGATTATTCCGCAGATTTATTTAGGCGTGCCAAGCCGTTATTTGGGCCTAATTCAGGTATCAGGTCTAGGTAACGGCATTGGGTCGGGCGACTTGACCCTAGATCAGGGAAGGGTCGTCACATTTAATTTTGAAACATGAAGTCATTTACAGAACATATTTAATTCATTCAAAGTTCTATACAACTCATCTTAGACAAACAACTAAAAATCTCGCATTTGAGTTTTCGATTATAAAGTTTATGTTTTATTTCATATGCTTAACTAAAACTAAAATGAGTTTGAAAAGAAAACTTTTTATTTATGTTGGTTTCCAACAATTGTATAATGTTTTGAACCACTAACAGGGGACTTATTTACAACAAGTTTTGTTGATTGTCACTTCAATGAAACAATTTTCTCACCATTATGGGGAGATATATAATGCCGATTCAAAAAGAATGGCATAAAATTGCATGAAACGTATCAAAATTGTTGCATTATGACATAAACTTAAAGTTCAAATGATCATTGAGTGCTACAAATTATGAATCAATTATTTGATGCAATTACTAATATGAAAAGGTGATAATCTCGTATGTTCCACCACTAAAGGTTCATATATGAAATGATGCCCCTATGCATGCATTAGAACCAACAAAATGTTTAAGTCATAAGAGGCCTGTTGGTTCAAATAATACAAATCTCTCGAAAAAGATGTAAGGAGTAAATACTCCTTATAAAATAAAATAATCCTTTGGTAAGGTTTCAAGATATCCTTTTGGAATGATGATCTAATACTACAAATAGTGGATGAATGTTAAAAAAGACATAATTATCAAAAGAAGTTATTCAAACAGAGAAAAACTCGTTAAGGAAACGAAAAGTTATTGGACTAATAGTCCAAAAGATTTATGCCTTTTATGGCATCATAAAGTCTGTTAGATTTAAATAATTTAGTCTAATAAATATACCAAAACCTCAATGATTATTTACTTAGAAAATGATACGTAAATAATCTATTTATCATTCATATGTTTTCATTATCATATCATCATATGTTGATGTTTAAATATGGTGAGAAATCACGATGACATCATTATATCATTTTTCAAGCAAACTTTTGTCCATCAATTAATTTATTTTACTCAAAAGAGTAAATTTTGGTTTGCAAAGATTTATTTACACGTCTCCCTTTCAATGTTATGACAAGTGACTTTGGTGTAACTCACACACTTTGTGCAAGTACTCATTTTCATCATAACTAAGGCTCTATATAAAGGGGTTTCTTCACTTACAAAGAATACATTATGTTGAATACAATCTCTACATTTTTAACTCTAGCTCTCTTCTCTGTTGTCTTCTATTCCCTATTGTTCTACTTGTTCTTAGTTTATACTTTCTTGTTTTAGTTCTAGCTAAGTTCCAACTTAATTTACTACAAGTTATCAGCACGATTTTGCTCCATACAAATTAAGTGATCTTGAAGTTGATCAAGAAAGTTCTCTATGAAGAGAAAACCAAGAAGGTATACTTTTATTACTTCAAATTAATTCAACTCATTACGTTTAATATGTATCTTTATTTTATTATGATTGTGTTTGATAGATCATTAAAAATAATAATTTAGAATTCTAAACTCGTGTTGCTCTCTGTACTCTGTAAAGTTATTAATTCAAAGTGGCTTTTCTAAATTCTTTAAAAGAAAGAATAATAGTGACATTTCTTAACTCTATTTTTTTAGAACAAGTTTCTAAACTCTTTTTGGTTAACTCTATTTTTTAGAACAAGTTATTAATTCAAAGTGGCTTTTGTCCATCAATTAATTTATTTTACTCAAAAGAGTAAATTTTAGTTTGCAAAAATTTGTTGCAAAATAATAAGACGTTTCACCCATGTCAACATGAGGGGAGCATCAAAAGGAGTTATTGATTAGTGCATTGCACTCTTAGCTATGGTTTTATCTCTCTAAGTTTTCCTAACAAGGTTTTTAATGAGAAAATTCGAACAATGTTATACTTCTTATCAAAATTGATTATTGTATTGGACTATTTTTCCCTTATCTATGGTTTTATCCCACTAGGCTTTCCTACCAAGGTTTTTAATGAGCAATCCTAGCAATATAATACTATATACAAAAATTTATGAAAGCAGTGCACTCTTTTTCCTTTACTAGATTTTTTTGTAGCGGCCCCAAAATTCGAGATCACCATGTCATGCACTGCGGGCCAACAACCCTACCTAAAATCGACTCAGCTGTGTCCCACGCGCACCGTGATTATCTGTCAACCAAATTACTACTAACTTTCCTCAAATTAATTAAATAAGTTATCTTATGAACTCATTTTCATATGTTATAATCTTAAAATATTTAGCGAAAGACCTAAATAAGTAAATCACATAGAGGACCATTTTTTCTAGTATGGAAAACTCATTCAATTATCATCAACAAATATATATCAACTATATTCCATCAAAATATCAAAATAGACCTCAACATATCATATACATGTCCAAAAGCTCTCATATCCCATAAACCCAACAGAAAACAATAAATATAAACAAACATACGAGTAGCTAATCGGTTGTAAATCATAGAAAGTCCTCTAGCTTGCCCTTACCTCTACTCGTATTGGGCTCTCCACTTAGCCATCACAACAAAACAGATGACAAGTTCAGAGTGAGTAATCCCAAGGAAATTCACCAAGTAAATAATATAAATAAATGTTGGAATCAAAATACTACTAAATAAATATGAGGAAGAAAAGAATCAGGAAACTGGGAAGGACCCTCACATATATATAATAGTAGTGAATCAATGTGCGTGCACATTTAGGTCAGACTAGCACCATACTTCGAACTATCACCCAGGCACCGCCAATGAGTAAACTGGAACTGACTAAAATCCCTGAGTTCACTTGGTAGCCGACATAGACCACGGTGCACCGACATGTGTATAGAAAAAATCAACAGTCGGGTCATCTATCCATCGGCATACCCCTAAAACACATGTTATGGTCTAGTGTGTCACAATGTCAATGCAATAGAATAAACGGTGGGAGTAAAATCAACCGACCGTAAATAAATACTGGATATATGAATAATTGAATAACAAGAAAAAAATTCAAATAATTCAAGTAATAAATACTCAAAATGAATTTCTGTTAGGATACTACACACCTCAAATCGTGCACCACCAACGCCAATGCCAATGCACGCCTCAACCCTGTCAATTCAATATAAAACCTGAATTTCTGATAAACCTAAACAATTTCCCAAACCTCGAAAATTATTATTCAATACCAAATCATCATTAAAACACATATTAATCCTTCCATATAGGTTAGGTAATCCCCAATAGACCAATTTTATTTTAAATTTTATTTTCTCTCACTATTTGGGACACCGCAAGAGGCGCCATTGTGAGCAAAAGCTCACGGCTTCCTAGGCACCATGAACAGATGTCGTCACATTTCCACCCCATGGCGCCATTTAAAGCGTGGGGTGGTGTATGGTCTATGGTCTGGATGTCGCAGGTGGCGTCGTGGCCTCAAACCCCCACAAGGCCCATGGCGGCATTTGAGTCAGGAACAATTCCTGGGGTTTTAAGACCCCTCGGCTCGTCGTCGCGGTCCATGTTCATCCCAACCGCTCATCAAATGTTCAAACCACCATAAATAACCAAAACCTCTCAACCAAACACGTCTGAGATGAAAACCCTGAGTTTTCTTGCCAAAAATTCGTTTGAAATTCATAGCAACAACCCAAACAACACCAAAACATCAATTGTTGCCTCAAATCCATCACTTTGAAACCATAGCAACACCAAAACAGCTGGTGTGCTCAACTCACACCCCCGGAACCCTCGTTAAATCTTGAGAAACCACACTCAAAATGTAGAGAACAATGAGGAAAACAAGGATCTAACCTTTTTAAATGAATCCCACTTGATCTAGTACCTCCAAATGAGCTCCAAACTTCACAAACCCTTACCACTCTTCCTTATTTTCGTCCAAGTGATAGCCAAGAGAGAGAAAAGGTGGTAGGATAGGATTTTCTTGCCTTTTATACTAAAAACTTCATCACATGTGTAGATCAAATCCCAATGCCATTTGTATGGCTAAGATGTAGTCAAGATGTCTTCAAAATGTTACTTAATTGGGGACTTAAAACCCTTATACTCATGCTTCTTTTAACAACCTAGCCAATCCTCAGGCATTCTGACACTCGGTCCTGAACTGCTTCAAATGTCCAATGCGTACACTCACGTCACTCACGTATATATGATATTTTATATTAATTATTTAGCGTATTTTATCATATATTATGTGTATATGTGTAGCAACCCAATTATTAATTGTTGTTATTTATACGTCATTACATACATAGGCGACAGCTCGGACGTTCGTGGACCCCACAGCTAGGTTGCGGTAAGCTCAAATTAGATATACAGTCCGTTTTGTGTATTTTTTGTTGTATTTGCAATGTGTTTGTTCAAATTAGGATATTTGCATCGCAATGTTGTGTGTTTATATTTTATATGTCTTGCGAGATAGTGTGACGGGTATTTGCCCCGGGTAGCGTGTAGACATGGGAACCGGAGAGGCGAATGGTTAGTACACTAAGCCGAGGGTTTATATACACACAATAAATAATAAAATATGTTAAATAATACATATAAAATGTTGTATATACGTGAGTGATGCGAGTGTACGCGTTGGACGTGTGGAACAGTTCAGGACTGGGTGTCGAAACGCCCGAGAATTGGTTAGGTTGTTAAGTGAAAGTTGTGCACTAAGGGTTAAGTCTCCAATTAATTTACATTTTGGGAGAATATTTGACTTGGGATTGGATGGACACACAAGATGACAGTTCTATATAAATATCTTCAAAAATCCACATCTCACCACCTTTTCTCTCTCCTCACAACAACTTGGACGAAAATTGAGAGCATTAGCTAGTTGTGAGTTTTGGAAGCTCGATTGGAGCACAAGGGAGTTAGGAAATCGAATACAAGGATAGATCTTCGATCTCCATCTTTTTCTCTACGTTTAGGGCATAATTTCTCGAGTTTTGACGTGGTTTATGGGGGGTATGAGTTGAGCACATCAGCTGTTGTGGTGTTGCTATGGTTTCAAGTGATGAATTTGAAGCAACAAATGGATGTTTTGGTATTGTTTGAGTCCTGCTATGAATTTTGAATGGATTTTAGGATTTTAGTGAGAAAACTCGGGGTTTGCATTTCGGACACGTTTTATCGAGGGATTCCAGTAGTTTATGGTATTTTGGATGTTTGATGAGTGTTTTGGATGAGCGCGGACCGCAATGATGAGCCGAGGGGTCCGAGAACCAGAGGAATTTTCCCTAGCTCGGACACCACCAGGCGCACCATGGGCGTTTGAGGCCACGATGCCACCTGCAACGTTCAGATCAGTGACAAAATGCCACCCCACACTTTAACTGATGTCATGGAGAGTGTAAACGTGACAGTGTTTATCACGACGCCCAGGACACCGTGAGGCAGGTCGTGGAGGCCTTGTTCACGACGGCACCTCTAGCGGTGTCAACAACAGTGTCAAACAATAAATTTTTAAATAAAATTTGGAATATTGGGGGTGTACCTAAGGGTTTATATAACCTATATGAAAGTTATAACGAGTATTTTTTATCGAGGATTTGGTATTGTATAATGATTTTTGAGGTTTGAAAAATTGATTAGATTTATTGAGAATTCAATTTTAGGTTGATTTGACGATTAGTTGACATACGGTTGAGGCGTGCATTGGATATTGGCATTAGTGGAGCGCGATTTGAAGTGTGTAATATCCCAACTAAAATTCATTTTGAGTATTTATTGCTTGAATTATTTGAATTCATGTCCAGTTGTTTCAATTATTCAGATTTCTAGTATTTATTTACGATCAGTTTAGTTTACTATGCTGGTTTATTATATTGTGTTGGTATTATGACACACTAGGCCATAGCATGTGTTGTAGGGGTATGTCAGTGGATTATCGACCCGACTGCTGATTTCTCCTATACATATGTTGGTGCGTTGTGGTCTACGTCGGCTATCGAGCGAACAACAGGGATTTCAATTAGTTTGAGTTTACTCACTGGCAATGCTTGGGTGATAGTCCGAAGTATGGTGCTAATCTGACTTAGATCGTGCACGCACTTTGATTTCACTGTTATTAGATGTACATGCGAAGGTCCTTCCTAGTTGTTTGATTCTTTTCTCCCGCATGTTTATTTAATAGTCTTTTGATTCCAGCATTTATTTATATTATTTACTCGATGAATTGCCTTGGGATTACTCACTCTGGACTCGTCATCTGTTTTGTTGTGATGGTTGAGTGCAGACCCCGGTAGAATAGAGGGAATGACAAGCTTGAGAATTTTTTGTGATTTACAGTTGTTCCCTACTCGCACGTTTGTTTATATTTTTATTATTTTCTGTTGGATTTTGGGACATGAGCGACATTTGGATATGTATATGACCTGTTGAGGTTTATTTTTAATCTTTTGATGAAACATGGTTGATATATATGTTGATGATTATTAAATGGGTTGTCCATACTAGGAAAAATGTTCTTCTATTTGATTTACTTATTTAAGTTTTCCACTAATTATTTTGAGGTTTAACAAAGGAAAATGAGTCTTTAAGCTAACTTATTTAATTAATCTGAGGAAAGTTAGTAGTAATTTTGATTGACAGATGAGTTGGTGCGCGTGGAACATAACTAGTCCGGTATATGTAGGGTTGTGGGGCCACGGCGCATGACGTGGTGGGCCTCAGATTTTGAGGCCACTACAATATGAACCCCCGACCTAGTGTACTAACCATTCACCTCCCCAGTACCAACATCTACACGCTACCCGAGGCGAATACCCGTCACACTATCTCGTTCGGCATATACAATATAAACACACAACATTGCGATGCAAATAAACTAATTTGAGTAAATACATTGCAAAACACAACAAACAACACACAAAACGAACTGTATACCTAATCTGGACGTGCTCCCACCTAGCTGCGGAGTCCACGAGCGTCCGAGTTGTCGTCCACGTCTGTAATGTCGTCATAAATAACGAGAATTAATAATTGGGTCGTTACATTTTTCTTAAGAAAATGATAAAATGACCAACTTTCAACGCACACTATTATCTTTTAGCTATTTACGGCTCTTTCATATCTCCCCAGGCGTGACCCCCACATCTGACATAACACCATAAATGGCTAAAAGACAAGGGTGTGCGCCTAAAGTGGGCATTGAGAGTGTGTTAGATTATCATTTTCCTTTTTCCTACAAGACTTTTCTAGTTTCTAGTACATGTATCAATGTGTTGCACTCTTTTCCTTAGTTATGATATTATCCCACTGCGTTTTCCTAACAAGGTTTTTAATTAGGCAATCAACAATATTATATTACAAATCAAGATTGACAAGCACAGTGTACTCTTTTCCTATACTAGATTTTTTCCACAGAGTTTTTCTAGTAGAGATTTTGACGAGGCACATTCTCTCAGCAAGTGTCATCCACTGGGAATGCTATGAAAAGGATGACCACTTAACTAAGCTTATAGATGATCACATTGTCAAGTATGGTTCTCATATTAAATTGTAACATCAAACATGACTCCTGCATTGAATGTAACTTGTGCACTCTACTCTATTTAACTTGTATTTCTCTCCAATGTACATTTAGTACTTGTTCATATATTGTTATATAGCTTGTAATCTTGCATAACATGCAACTTTGGTATAACTTACAAACTTTGTACAAGGGCGCATTTTCAGCATGACTAAGGCCTTATATAAAGGGGTTCTTTCGCTTGTAAAAAATACATCAAGTTCCTTTAACAAAAAAAAGAAAAGAAAAGAATACACCAAGTTAAATACAATCTCTACATTATCTTCCCTCCTCTCTCCTCTCTCCTCTCTCCTCTCTTTCCTATTGTTCTGTTTGTTCTCAGTTTATACTATCCTTGTTGTAGTTCTAACTAAGTTCCAACTTAATTTACAACATTTTTGCATTTATTTCACGTTTTTATTATTTGTTGTAAGATATTTTGGGCCAAGAGACCGCGCGTTCAACGTACAGAGCCAAAACTTTTGGTTAAGAATACAACCATTCAACAACATATACAATTAAATTAGTGGCTTGTTTTGATGTCTCGGTTAAAAATAAACCCTATAAATTTTAGCTGCCCTTGACAAACCTTGGCCAATCAAATATATACTTCTTTATGAAGTTATATTTAATTGAAGTGGAACTAACTTTCGGTCCACACATCTTCAACACTCCCTTATAGACTGAAAGTTACATAATTTTTTTTTTCTTCTAGGTCCCCCATATTCAACCCATGAGCTCTAATACCATGTCAAATTCTTACAGTCGTGCCGCCCACGCGACGCGGGTCCGTGGATCTCCTTCATTAGCACCGATATTGTCCTCAACTTTACCACTTTTCAACTCTTAGGTGTGAGGTTTTAACTCAAAATGTCTCAATACTAGTTGAGAGTAGTTAATCACTTATATACTTCATTTCAAAATTTATTTTAATCGATGTGGGACTAACTTTCAATTATTTCTTCACGATCAAATTACTCTTAGAAGTTGATTCAGACCAAGAAATTATCTCAAGATGCTTAAAAGTGGGAATTTACTTCTTATTGAAAGTTTGAAACTCTTCAAATTAATCAATTGTAGTTAACTAGGTTCTTGAATATAGTATTAAAAATAGTTAGCGTGGTCTCTCTGCCTTGTCTTGACATTTTTTTTTCCATGCCAAATTAACAAGGTAACTTTCAACGACCAAAACTAAAACCAAAACCAAATTAACAAGGTAACTTTTGAATATAATATCAAAAGTGTTTTATTAAGGATTCGATAACCCTACCTCATAGACATTGGAACACGCTTTTACTATTGCGCTATGAGTAGGGGCAGCTTTAGGAGTTGGGACTCTCTATAGTATCCCTACATTTTCACTGCCCCTTTTCCACCCCTCCTAAAGTTGACACACATCCTCTACAGTTAAAATTCGCTCCGCCCTAATAATATTTTCCGGCTCTACCCCGGGCTATGAGTGCATGGGGTTGGTGAAGCTAGTGCTTTTATTAGCCCATAAATATAATACAGAAGGGCGTCAACTGTTTGACATGAAGAAAAATCAACAGAAACACGTGACTAATATTTCAACTTGGTATTAATGTCCAGGACAGAAAAATTAATTAATGTCACCCAATGTACATAGCGGTTATTTTATTTCATTTCTTATAAAAAAGCACACAGTGGTTGTAATTATACATGCTAATTATGTGACATTTTATATCTAATCAGTCAGTCGGTGGATCTACGTACGTTACATGCATTACTTTACCTTATTAATCAATGAAGTTTATGGCATCGTGGTCCTTCCAATGTCCACATTCTTTAAGAATGATTTAAAAATAAATAAATTAAGTTTATGAGGAATCTCACTATATCGTGGTAGAATGATTCAAATATACCTTGAATCTTGGAATTTTTTTTTATTTTTCTATAACCAACATATCATCACCCCTCAAACTTGTCGAGACTCAGGCTCTAACCAATTTCTAAGCAATCACATATCAAATTATTGATCTATCACTTGGTTGATACTCTTCGTAAGCGTATAATGATAATCAAAACAATATTTTTTAAAAACTTGGAGAAGTATATAACTGATGTCCCTCTTTTTCTTTTTCTTTTTTTTTTTTTTTTTTTTTTTTTTTTTTTTTTTTTTTTTTTGAGAATACTGATGTCCCTCTTAATGTAAGTCGAGTTTAATTTTTTTAAAGAAAGACTAAAGACGACCTTAAAAATATATAATTGGGGGCGGTGCCCCAACTGCTGGTGTGAAAGTGACCAACTATTCTAGAGCTTATAGTACGTACTAACATTTGATTAATACAAAAGTACAAGAATGTGAATATAACTCGGTCATTAGACAAATGTAACCACAAAAATACAAAACACACAGTACATGGAAAGGTCCCAAAAGGGAATACCCTTTACGTGCTCTCTAAGGCGCCCTTTAAAAAAAAAAAAAAAGAGTCCCCCTAAGTGTACTTCACATTTCACTAAGTGCACTTCAAAAAAAGTCAAATTTGAAAAAATTAATTCTACTACAAAATGACTCTTATGCCCTCACTATGATTAGTACACTTCACTACAATTTTTAAGTATACCCTACACACTTTTCTTTGTGATTTGTAGGTATCATCGAGGGGTTCAGGTTTAAGGTTCGAATTTCTTGTTAGAGAGTCGGTCACAACTTGCCGAACCTTTAATTGTAGAATCGGTCGAAACTTACCAAATCTTTAGGTCGACAGTTGTTAACTAAATCTTACCAAAGAGGTTCGATTGGACAACATTAAATCTAGTGGATAAGTCTCGGCTATATGTCGTCGAATTTAAAATAGATATCTCGACTAAGGTTTTGGAGTTGGGTGCTTCGATTCAAATGAAAGGGTATTTTGATAAAAATATGGGTTGCACTTAGAAATTGAAATTCAAATTTGGAGTGTCACAAAATGAAATACAATTAGTAAAAAATGGGGTGCAGATAGCCGAACTCTAAATATATAGTGTAAAGTGAGTACGTATTTTGAAAGGCTCACCATATCTAACCCTTCCATTTAATTAATTAAGAAGTCCTCTTCTCTCAATTATTTCAAGAAAATGGGCCTAGTGGTGCTATGACTCTGACAATTTTGCAAAAAAAAATATTGAGTTGATTAATTATTGAGTCGCTTTCCACAGTGCATGTCCTCTTTTATTTGGATGTATAGCTGGTGACGTTTATTTAAATTTTTAGTTTATTGGTGCTTAGAAGTAAAAATGATGGTCAATTTGATACATTTGATAAGTATATAAGTTACATATAAGTTTGTAAAATTTTCGCAATGTCGCTTTGATTCCAATGCGTGAAAAAAAAAATTATTAATGTAATTTTATTGTTAAATAAGATGTAATAGTAAACTATTTTTATAAATAAATATTTTTTCGTAAAAAAAATAAAAATTAGAACATTGAAAGTTGGAGCTATGACTACAATATGTGCGTACCACGCTAGCTGTAGCTTCTATGACGGTTGTGCTAAAAGATCTGTACAAATAGTGCCATGGGAAAACAATAGGTTTTAGTATCTAGGAGTGGAATTTCAAAATTATTCCATCAAAGGCAGGCTGATCACAAGTTTAGTTGCCCTGCCTAAAATAAATAAATAAGTATATTAAATTATTTTTGTAATTAATATGAAATTATAGTTAAAGGTACTAATTGTTAGTTGGTAAAATTAGAAGTGAGTTGTTATCTCTTAATTAGTGATTCAAGTTCGAGTCATGTGAATGAAGAAACTAATGTTATGAGTTTCTCCCACCAATATGATGTATGACTCGAAACGAATCTTGAGTAGTCAGATAATTTAAATTTTAAGTGATTTTGAAAAAAAAGAAAATATAATCAAATGTATTACAATAAATACGTAATGACTTACAGACGTTCATGTGTTACCTCGAACTATGAACTTAATTTGTTGCGTGAAAAATTATAGGAGTGTTATTGTATTATTATTGTCATATGTACCTTTTATGTTTTTCCATTTAATTCTAAATATACTACTAAGTTGTTGATATGATTGATTAAAAGTAAAAAGGAAAAAAAAGTCAAGCATAGCAAATGCATAGCACATTAAACGCAATAAAATATGGTCGATGTTAACTTGTAATGATTAAAAAAATTACTAGAAAGATGTATGTAAACTCCTAAATATATGGGTGGGCTACTAAAGTTTTGTTTGTGTTTTAACGTTTTATGGGTGGGTTGATCTCTATAAACTCCTAAATACATGGGTAAAAATCAATATATATATATACACTCGAAAAACAAATGTTTGAGACTCTAAAATTCATAAAAAGAAAAAAATGAACCGTAAAATAATCCAGATCCCCTATAGATTTACGAATCAACGATAGTTATACAGGCATGTCAAGTCAATTAGGCTCACTTAGATTTTATGAGTTTTTTATAACCCACCCATGTTTATTTTATGAGTTTTTTATAAACCACCCATGTTTTATATATATGGTTCTACTATGCAACTGGTTTGGTTTGGCCACTGAACCTTCCGTAAGTTTAGAATTGTCCCTTATGAGCTTGTAATTAATTGGTACATAGATATATTTTGATAGGCCTCCCATTTGCTTTAAGTGTAGAGCATCTCCAACCATAACAATAAAATAGTGCAACTTTTGCATTATTTTAGTGCAACTTTTATACCAAATCTTAACTCTCTTCTCCAACCCATCAACACTATCTTACTTTATTATTATTTTATTTATTTTTTAACATTTTCTTAAAATATGATCTTTTATATATTTTGAATATATTTCTCTACATATCAAAAAAGTTAGTTTGTTAGTATTAATTAAATACATTTATAATAAATAACTAAAAAATAAAATTAATATGTCTCTATTTATATAAATTAAATGCATGTATAAAATATAAATAATTGGCATAACACATGAAATTTAAATTGAACCCAACATAAATATTACCCTAAATCGAAATACAAAGATTAAAAAGAACATAAGCATTGATCATATATTTAAAACAACTTAATTATCATAAAATACATTTAATCATCCCAATGACCGTGTCGCTCCCATAAATGTAGTACATTTCGAAGGTTGAAGTGAGCATTATGTTCCCTTTTTTTTAAATTTTTTTCAAGGAATTGTTTAAATCGTTCTCCTTCTTTGTTTTGTGTTTCAACATTTGTCGTTGGCGACTCCCTTGCATCTTCATTAATTTCAATTGGCGCGTTGAAATGACGTTCATCCTAAATTATCATATTATGTAAAATAATGCATGTCGTCATTATGTCATGTAGCACTTCTTTTCTTCAAAAACGTGTTGGTTCAACCACAAAACGCACTTCCCAAAAGACGCATTTCCCCTTATCTTTAAGTAAACTTAACTTAAAAGGGCATGGAGGACAACTTTACTGTCCCCTATATAAAGAAGACAAAAATGATGATGATGTGGAAGGGGCACAACAGTCCAACAAAAATTCTAACCTTACACAATTTGTTTAGAGGCAAGCAAAGGATTAGTTAAGATATGGCTCATGTTAGACAAGTAAATGTGGAAGGATTTACTAATTCTTGAACCAAACAAGCCAACGCTCAGTCATTTTTATTTTTTATTTTTTATTTTATTTTATTTTGGTTATAGTCTCGGTCAATTCAAATAATGGAGTTGCAAGACTCATAATACTGATTTTATTTTTCACTACAACTCTACAAGTCATATCATTTGCCATACTAATTGGTAGGATATATTATATATTTTGAAGGTCATGTATTATGAATTAATGTACTAATTAAGTGCAGGTCCTCACTGTACTTCCTAATTAATATGATAATCCTTATTTCACTAAAAAAATGTGACAATAAACTATATGGTGTTATTAGGATAGTGATGGTTTTGGAGGTAAATTAACGGAGGGTAGGAATACAATCATGATCATGAAGTTGTTACCTAAGTATTTAATGGAATTGATTGTTGAATTTAGGCACTTGGGTCTTTGGAATTTAGTAATTTTTAAGCCCTTGTACAACTGTCAATGGTTTTTATGGTTGGCCCCCATTAATGATCAGCTCAATCATTCAAAGATCCCCAGCTCAAACTGAACTCCATTATCAGCTCCTAATAATTGAATTTGGGGAGGCCGGTTCATAGATTGAAACATCTTCATTGAGACAAGAAATATGTATATACAATTGAAGCCCCCTCCATCATCATTTTCACTTCTTTGAAATCAGGCTAGTTATCATGATGAATCATATTATTTTGCTGTCGTGCTTATCATGATTTTAATATAGGATAGTGCTATTTGGACTCGTGAGTCCAAACTCAAAACTTTTTTTAATTTTAAATACATCCTCGAGCAATTAATGAAACAACCATAACCACTTGTAAAATTCTTATTATACCCCTTAAATATGTACAAAAAATTTAAAAATTTCTCTATGAGTCCGGACTCATGAGTCCAAGTAGATTTATTGTTTAATATATTCAAGGCATCATACACGAGCTAGTTAGAAAATCAAGTCTGGGAACAGACGTTTTGTTATAACGAAATGTTAGTGGTAGTTAAGAAACAATTATATAACGATACCATATAGGTGTCGATGGGCAGAGGCGGCCCTTTAGCTCTGCCTACATCATTCAATACACAAGTATCTTTTTTTTAAGAAATAAAATTTTTATTAATCATCAATAGCCCTTACAACATTCAATGGAACAAGAGGAACATAAGTATCTACTTTAATATCGACTTGATTATTTATTAGGTAAACTAAAGTCGAAGAAGTAGTTTCACACACTACAAGTAATTAACTTGACTGCTTTTTGAACTTTGCTTTCCTTGTCACTAAATGCCTTGCCGCAATGTAATTCATCTAAAATTAAGGGCACTACCCCACTTCTAAGCATGCTTAGAAATCAGCTTAATTAACTGCTAATAAGCAAACACGTTAACCACTCTCATGATTGGGACGGTCAAATCCTTAATGAATGGGAACATTAAAAGCTTATCCCAACTAATGTATGTATTTAAACCTCAATTATTGAGTTACAGTTCCTTGTATTACTACATAGTTTCTCCAAATATCCTGACAAGGTTTTTGAAATTCTCTCATCAAAAAATTAAAGTCATCCTCTAGCAATAAATGGCATTGAAATAACAATTTGTAAAATTACTTTAATATTTGTAAAAATTTTAAAATCTCACCTATGAGTTCGAACACTAAGAGTCCAAATAGATATATATATATATATATATATATATATATGTGTCAAAGTCTTTTCCATGTCAGAAGATTGCCACTAATATTTAATTTCTAGAACATGGCATTTAATTAAGTTCTCACATTGGTCACATGAATCACGTCAGTGAAATTTGATATGAGATTGGTGGTGAAGTTGTAAAAAGTCTTGGTTCTTTTAACTTCCTAACCAGCCACACATACTATGTGGTTTGTAAGGCAGAGAGCCTGAGACGCCTCTAGTGCCCAAGATGAACGCCTCAGGCTTATGAATCATTTTTTTTTTTTTTTTGGTCATGTTTTTTTTTTTGGTCTAGATCACTCAGTGGCCCCGAACTTAACCGACCATTCCAAATTGGAGTTGAGTCGGCCCACTAAAAGATAAAGCTATCAGTGGTGTTATAAATCTTTGCTACGACTATTTTGTAGAATAATACACTTCTTCGTCACCAAATCGTTTTCTTAACTGATATGAGAATCACACATCTTCATCAAAAAGTAATTGAATCTTATGTAGATATATGAACCTTTGTTACCAGAGGCTCTGTCCCCAACTTAATCACCAAACAAGTGTGGAAGGCATTATTATTTTAAAAGGGAATTCGGTACTATTTTGTGAAAATGTCACATTCATTCGTTGTCAAATCTTCTTTAACTGAAGTAAGACTATATTTCTAAACACACATCTTCAACAAAAAGAAATTGTAAAAACTTATATGGAGATGTTACCCTATAAAACTAAAAAATAATCAGACCTAGAAATTGTATAAATAATTTTTGTGGCGATCAATATATATGAAATTATCACCACAGCGTACATGCTGGACCTGATCAACTTCGTATGGTCGAATGAGAACGAGACACAAAGCAGTTGACACATGCACCCATTTAAATGTTGAGGTGGGCACATTTCAATCACAACATAACAATAATCTCATCAGAGAAGTGACACAATTTAATTAAATTAGAGTCTTGTGGCCACAATTGGTGGATTACCCAATTTAATAATGAAACTAATCACTAATTATGTCAATAAACCTGAATCATTGGCAATCAATTAGGTCTGATAATTATGCTTGAAAAGGATGATATAGTAGTATTGTCCTAATTAATGTTAATGTTATACTAATATATAGTCCTTGGCTTTAATTATATCAACATTTCAATTCCTTAGTACCCAATTGTTGCACTTCCAAGATGCTTGCTTGGCCTTTTGCTCCTTAGAGAATGATAACTGGTCGGGACCCAATTTAAATATTCTTGCATCTTATCTGATACACTTAATAAACTAATAATACTTGTACATAATTTTGTTGTAGCTAGACATTAGTGATATCTTAGCCAGATATGCATGAATGTAGTACAGACACTAACGTGTGAATTAGTTCTTCTGTGATGTGGTGACAATAATTGTCTAAGATTGTAGTGATAACTAGACATAATATTTCCTAGTTTTCTTATGTCATGGGGTTGGGGCACCAAACTAAGTCCCACATTATTCAAACCGAAGTAAGGAGGGAGGGACTGAAAAAAGTTCAGACACCTATAATGTATATTTCATCAAGATAACTATCAAGATGAGTCAAGATTCCACTGGGCTTTTCTTCTAAATTCTGTTGAGATATAACCTATCCAGTTTTTATATATCAGATTCCAAATTTGTTCAACATGTCGAGTTTATTTTTTATTTTATTTTATTTTTTTGGCAACAGAGACAGCTGAGTATGGCAGACAAAAGAACAGTGCATTGTGTAGAATGACGATCTTCAGTTAAATCATGTCTCAAACGAGCAAACCTCTATGTAGGCATTAACAGTGACAAAAAGCCCTAGATCCTTCCTTCCACTGCTTTTGATGATGTTGCAGAGAAATGCGAATAGAGGTGGCCTTTACTATTGGGCTGACGACCCATGCTGAGTTGGAGCTTGGAGTCTCTTAAGCAAGGTCTCAGAATCAAGTCTTGTGAATAAAGCAAACAACTTCGAAACAAGCTAGATATAGAATACGACGCATCTCGATAGTAATGCTAGTATGAGACCCAACACACGCTACTGCATCACCTAGGAAAAGATAACTTATAATGGTTTAGTCATCATAAGATCAGTTCAAGATGCTAATTCTTGCAAGAAATGTTATGTGAGAATTCATTGTTTGGGAAAAATATCAAAGACCTGTACATTTTTTTCACCCGGTCAGCATAGGGGGAAAAATCCATATCATATACAATACATGCTCTAAATGATACTACGTAGGCACAACTTCAGGATCAAGTGGAGATCCGTCGTCCACTACATTCTCGCCTTGTGCAGACTGTGTGCTCTCCTCTTCTTTCACCTCGAAACCTTTCTTGAACCTGTCATAATTTGTTGGCTCACTGGTCTTGAAAGGACGCTCACCTAGCACTCGAACCAAGTCATCGTGATGAAGAACTTCCTTTTCTAGCAGCAACTCTGCAAGCTTAGCGACATTCTCTTTGTGCTCAGTTATAAGCTCTATTGTGCGATTATAGGCTTTAAATACCCATTCTCTGACTTCGGAATCAATAATTGCTGCGGTCTTGCTGCTATAAGGCTTAGTCATCTCAAAAGAATCTTCTCTCGGAGGAAATGATAGGAGACCTACTTTTTCGCTGAATCCATACACGGCCACCTGGGCATATGTCATTTTTGTAACCTTTTCCAAGTCATTCTGAGCTCCTGTAGATATCTTCCCCAACATAACCTGAATAAATATTGTGCAAAGAAGGTCAATTAAGATTTTAAACTGGATTGAGAACTCTTCCCACCATTAGGATTAAAACTACTTCCTATAAAGCAAATGCAGCTTCTTTTTTTTTGAAGTGCCGGATGCCATAAATAGAATGTGGAGACCTTTAACATTACCTGCTCAGATGCCCTGCCGCCTAGAGTCATGCACGTCATGTCAAAGAGTTGCTCCTTTGTCATCAGAAGGTTCTCATTGGGAACATATTGAGCAAAACCCAGTGCAGCAGTACCGCGAGGGACAATTGTCACTTTAAGCAACGGTTCGGCGTGTTCTAGAAACCACCCAGCAACAGCATGTCCAGACTCATGGTAAGCAACTGTTCGGCGTTCCAGCTTGCTAATTACCTGTGGAAAGAAACAGTGATTAATCCATCCAGCATCCTAAATTCTTACAATAAAAAACCTCGCAAGCCACTGAAAGGACATACTGCAACAACCAGCACCTTCCAAGAATCCATTAAATCAGATGCCAAATTTAAATAATAAGAGTTTCTAAAAGGGAAAAAAAAAGTCTCAAACCACATATTTCTCTTAGTGTTCTTTACTGCCATTACAGAAGTACACAGCCAGATAAATCTTTCACATTTCGTGTAGTAATAGATGTCTGAAATTCAGAACGACCAGCATGTCCACATCCTCATAGGGAGGGGGAGAAACAATTTTCCAGTCATTCTTGATAATGTTGTTTTCAAAACCAACTATAGGGATGCATACCAATTGAAACTAATGTTCACTTGCCAAAAAAACTGAGCCATCAAGAAACTACTCAACCACAACAACCCTATTTAGAGTAAGTGATGCGAATGCAGCAGGCAACAAGGCTACAGGTTAGAGGATCCCACGAAACCTTGGAATTCTACAATATCCCCCAAATAAAACTTAATATTAGAATCAACTTCACCGAACACACCAGCTAACAATGCAAAGTTGGTAGACCAAGTTCTAACCCAAATCCGTTTTGCCTCTCTTTCTTGTTCCTTTTCATAATCCAACTTTTTTTCTCCTTTCCTCTTATGTTGAAGAAAACTGCTGCACACCAAGTACATGATGGCAGGTAGCAGCAGCACACTACTCTACCTACTCACTCACCTCTTCATATGTGTAAACTCAACAAAATAAAAACCCTTTCCAAACCTTTACAAGCTATAGTATAGGGATTGGTGCTCCCTACGCCAATCCCTAGAGGGTTTGGCTACAATCCACTTTCCCCAAGGCTCTCAAGAGAAATATAAGAAAATTACTATTAAGATGGTCAATAATTCCATGTTCACTCTTTAGGGAAAGTTTAAAAACTATTGAGTAACATAAGCTCTGCAAATGTTAACAACTCGGCGATGCGATAGCACCAACTAGTCTAGGCAGCGTCTAGGCGGACAAAAAAATATTTACTTGAAACTCCCTAAGAAATAATTTAATTTATTTAGAGACCCCTCAACATTAAGAGGCATATTATTTAACCTACACACCCTCATCGATATATTTTCATCTCCACACTTTTCCAAGAGTTTTGAAATAAAAAAATATTTTCAAACAAATAAAATAATAAAAAAGTTTGAAAATTACAGAGCCCTCCCTAAAAAGCTTTAAAAAATATTTAGGCCCACCGCCTGCCTAGTTAAGGACTAGGCGGTGGGCACCCCTCAACGCGCCTTGAAAGCACTAGGCTCTGTTAAATGGCCAGTGCCAGAGCTAGAACTTGCAACACTGCCTGACATCAGTATGAATTCTTCAGCTAAAATCATGAGCATTTCATGACAAACATAAAAGATGATAAAGTAACATCTCAAGAATTAATTATGACCCAAAATCACGACCATATTAGAAGAATACTAGAATGTTATTATAAGTTCATATTGGTTGCAGAGCACAAATGATAGTGTTAAGACAAAACTAATGAGTAAAAAAAAAAGCTACCAATTTTAACTAGCCAGCAGCATAACTGAAGTACTCTACTAGAATCAAATTGTTTGATAATCAGGAAAGATGTAACAGGCAAACATCTACCATAAAGTCACTTGTCTAGACGTACTTTTCCGATTTCAAGAAGGTTCAGGGATGCATTGAAAGGTTTAGGGAAATATCTAGCATAAACTATTGTAGAGAAGGTGGTGATTGTCAGAAAGAGATGGAACCGATCCATACCTCATTTCATAGGACATCTCAAAATGTCACCGTTCCATTATATATTTCATACATATCCCGAATCAATTCGTTTAATATCCCTTTTGCATCCACTTCATTGACATATGAGATGTTTGTTACATATATGCTTCAACATATGCATGTAGGTGGAGGAAGTTGAGAAACCATAATAGAGAAATTGCAAAGAGAGGATAAAAGGGAGGCTTGCCATGATTTTGCAATCTTTATACTAGGAAAACTCATTCTGAACGAAGATAATTAATTTCACCATAGTAGTTACTAGTTATGTTGTAATATCTAGAAATCCCAAGGGAAGATAAAAGGGAGGCTTGCCATGATTTTGTTTTTAAATATATGTGTGTGTACTTTCAATTGTCAAAGTGATGGAGAGGGAAAGAGATGAAATTCTTTGAAAAAAGATGCAAAAGATCCAGATAAATACATGTCGAGAACTTCAAATGACAAAACCTAATGATGAAAGAAGCAACAGTTACCTTATTCTTCTTCTCCAAGCCACCAATGATTCTATCTATTGCAGCCTCAAAATGATTCATAGTCACCATCTCACTCTCATTTCTAGCAGCAATTAAAGCAGCCTCATTACAAACATTTGCAATGTCAGCTCCAGCAAATCCAGGTGTCAAGGCTGCTAGTCTCTCAGAGAAATATGATGGCTCATGATCAAGTTTAATTTTCTTCAAATATATCTGAAATATCTGATCCCGACCTTTAACATCAGGTTTATCAATAGTAATTTGACGATCAAACCGACCAGGCCTCAACAAAGCCTTGTCTAAAATATCAGGCCTAT
Organism: Stephania japonica; assembly: GCA_039657345.1. NCBI lineage: Eukaryota > Viridiplantae > Streptophyta > Magnoliopsida > Ranunculales > Menispermaceae > Stephania > Stephania japonica. Next base: position 40,030,711 of record CM077560.1, on the reverse strand, counting down.
TAGTGCCGGCTAGTACAACTACCCCTGAAGTTGTACCAAATCCATCCATTTCAACCAGTAATTGATTGAGAGTACTTTCACGCTCGTCATTAGAACCTGTGAAGCCCCCGCGACCTCTCGCCCGGCCAATCGCATCGATTTCATCAATAAAAATAATACTGGGAGCACATTGTCTAGCTTCTGAAAACAAACTCCTCACTCTGGATGGTCCCACCCCAACAAACATCTCCATAAAATCAGAACCAGATATGGATAAGAAAGGAACGCCAGATTCTCCAGCAGTTGCTTTGGCAAGTAATGTTTTCCCCGTCCCAGGAGGGCCTACAAGAAGGGCACCTTTTGGAATTTTGGCTCCTAGCTCCTCATATTTCTTTGGGTTTTTGAGAAAGTGCACAAACTCCATGATTTCTTGCTTTGCCTCATCACAACCAGCCACATCTTTGAAATACACCTGGACCAAGAAAAATGAGAAATTGTAAGATGCTTTTGTTGGCTAGATGATAAATGGTAAAAGGTCTGAGCAGAAAACCACAATGCAGATTACAGTTAATGGTGATCTATGAGGTAAATGGCTGGCAAAAAAGGGAAATCTATACCAGAAAAAGTAGAAACATATGAGGGAAGCTGTACTTCTTATAATATATAGAAGCTAAGAAAAAATCTGCACGCATAATAGACCAACCTTGTTCTTGGCATTCTTATCCAATTTTGTGAAATGAGCTTTTCCAATGTTGAATATTCCTCCCCGTCCTCTTCCAGCACCACCGCCAAGACCAAGTCCTCCCTGCATTCTTCTTCCCGTGTACAAGAGAAATCCGAGTATCAAAGCAGTTGGTAAAAATCTCATCAATTCTTGGTACCACACCATCTCCGACACGTAAGTTACAGGAACGTAATCATGTGGATCTATTCCTAATGCTTCCTGGGCTTCCTCCAACTTCTCCTCAAATGATTCAACGCTTCCAATGTTAAAATAATATTTATACTGGCTTGCATTTCCTCTAGCAGGCATGCCATTTGTAGGTCCCTGAACAACCTCATCATTGGATTGAATATTTTTAGGCGGAGAGTTTCTGACATACACCTTTGCAACTGATTTATTAGAAATAACAATGTGATCCACTAAACCTGGCTCAAGAAGCTTGTTCTTGAACTCTTGAAAACTTATCTGTAAGCACAAAATTACAAGACAATATAGTATCAGAAGATAAAATGAGGAACATATTTGACATTTACAATAGGAAAATGATAATCTAACACACTTTGGGCGCACACTTGGGACGCACACTTTGTCTTTTAGCCTATTATGGCTTTTTCTTGTCTCCCTAGACGTGAGCCCCACATCTAACAAAACACCATAAATTGGCTAAAAGACAAAGTGTGCGCCCAAAGTGTGTTAGATTATCATTTTCCTTTACAATATGATAACCAAAAACGTCAAACAGTTAAAGCAGTGTCAAGCAGAATCATGTTTCAATGCTTAACTGGGCACAAAAATCAAAATGGACGAGAGGTGCAAGAAAGATCAACACAACCTTAACAAGAAAATGAACAAGAAAGGGGGCACAGAAAATTATAGGCAAGCAGTATCATTATCCAGCTACTAAGAAGAAATCTGGATCAGAAAAGATCACCTGGATACAAAAAGCAACATACTTTCTGACCACATAATGAATTCTTCCTTGATTCCAAAGTATAAAAGATATGAATCTCAATATTGCCATTTATTTCATTTGAAAATTTTTGAATTCTAGTTCGAAGCATGATTGATTGTAAACCTCATTTCCTCTTAAATCAACATGGCCTTAGTTTTGCTGAAGGTTCATTTTCTCTTTCATGGTGTTGTAACTCACTAGAAACTGGCCAAATTTAGGATGAAGCAAGTTGATGGTGAATTGAACCAAAAAAGATTCCCTCACATCCATTCCCATTGCCTTAAGCATTGCTCCCAAATTAGACATGCTACTATGCTAGTAACAAGATCATAGGTTGCGACCACTCAATCTTCTTGGTCGTTAGCTAATTCATAAGGCTCCCCACAAAGGACTAATCAACAATGTCTGATTGTGAGTAATACTCCTAAGTTTCATCATGAATTCCTTAGCATTGTTTGTTTTCGGAATTGATGCCTTGATGTTTTCAGCAATCCTCATGCGCATCAAGTTCAAGCTAAGCCCATTAGACCGCTCCCAAGCCTCATAAAGAGACTTTCCATCATCTGAATTGGTCTCAGTTAGTTAGATACAATTTCAAAAGGGTTTACTAAACGATATTTTCGATTTTTTTATTGTGCCGATTTCTTGAAGATTGACGTGTTGATTTTGGATAAATATTTTTTTCTTGACTAACCATGGGTATCCGAACACTTGTTTGACTAGTCTCATGTGTCCTGAGATTGCGGAAAAAAACCACTAGTGGACATTTGGCTGTTAGGGGGAATCAAACTCGGGACCGTGTGCCTAACCCACACAGTCCCCGCCTTCGCCCTTGCCACTAGCCAACCCATCCGGATTGATTTTGGATAAATATGATGTGCAGAAGTTTGATTTTTATGTATGATATTGTGGACATATACGCAAACATTTAAAGCTGAATATTTTTGGACTTGCAGAAAGCCAAATAATTACGCATTTGTTAGTCTCCTTAAATGTCAATTAATTAGTAAAAATCTTAGATACACGTTAATATACTAGACAAGAATTGAAACTTCAATTTCGCCTTATAATTCGCGCTCTTGAAAATCAGAATTAATATGGAGAAGTTTAAATCGACATGGAGAACTTTTGTAAAAATTCGCTAAGTCTATGGAACTTTTATTTCAATGGAAAATAAACCAAAATTTATTTAATGAGATGCTGAAACAAGCACAAATATGCATTTCTAGCATAAAAGACCCATAATTAAATTGTTTGGGGACATTTTTATTAAAACTAATCATGCATATTATGTATGGTCCATTGCTTAAAAAATTCTTATTGACGCTAATATGGTTCTCTAGCTATTTTGTAAGTCATTGTTACATAATTGATTTTTTATAAACATTTTGATATTGATTTAAGACTATTAGATTGGGATTTATAGGAGAAATAAACACGTACTCATTTTTCTTTATACTAAACAGAAAGCAAAAAAACAAAAAAACAAGTTTGGATTGACATATTACATATTGCCTTAAGTTTTGACTTTAGAACAAAAAGATTTTCCTAAATAAATCTCGAAAAATAAGTAAAGATTTGTGTTCCTAAGTGAGTCATATTTAATCATCCAAATCTCACATCCGACTCGATTAAGGGCTTGAGCTTGGCTACATTCGGCAACAATCTGCTGAAAAGCAAAAAAAGATTAGAAGTTTGCGACAAATTTAGGGACAGCAAGAGCTACAATTGCATAGCAGTGAAGGAGAAGAGAGGAGAGGGATTGCAGCGACAGAGTCGTAGTTGAGAGAGGCATGATTACTAGCGCAATCAAAAATTTAGGGCACAAAAAGAGCAGCTCGAAGGAAAGTGAAATGATAAGAGGAGATAGAGGAGCCGATGAAGAGAGGATTGGGGAAGATGACTGAAATAATCTAACTTTTTGCATCGTGAGTTGAAATGTGTTGCATGAAAGATGAGGGGACTATTATTGTGCTATGAGAAGAAGATAAGCAAGAATCTTTCCGGTAAATCTTAGGTTCGGTTATATTTTTTTATTCTTTTATCAATTTTCTTGCATTTTCTACTTGTTTTTAACGACCCAACTCTACATATTTTGAAATTGTTTGTTGTCTATCAAAAAAATCGGAGAAACATTGTATTTTTGAAATTACCATAAAGCTTCATTTCAATCCTTTCAATATCGAAAAAACTCGCCTAAAATTCAGTGACTTTTATCGATTTCTCAATCCTTGATACTAGATACCTTGTTCCATTGAAACTGTGACAACACATGTATATCCATATGCTATATCTAGTATAAATCGTGTGTATACATTAAATGGTTTTTATACAACACAAGACCATGTGACCGTGCCTTGTGATACATGTTAATTAATATATATGGGTAATTATGCAATGGAGCCCAAATATATACCCATGCCATGGGAATCTCTCAAAATATGTTGTGCATTTATGACACGTATTGTAATAAATGCACCAAAATATTACCATTGGGTTTTAACCCAATGGTTGTAAATTATGGTTCTCATGGCATGGATGTTTTTATGGTTCTTATCGTAATACTTCCCTTTATATATGCACAACCGTATTCAAATTATCGATTAATTTGGCTGACCTATTGATATATTTTTCGTGATCTTTATTACCTAGTTTTATATATAAATCTTCCATAAAGTTTGTTTTAGCTTTCTTTCTAGCTTTTCTATATTTTCTTCATACATTTTCATCTTGAAAGTTAGACGTTTTACAATATGATTCTCTTTTCGTCTTAACTGCTTTTTGGACCATGTTTCATTCTATGGTGGTCTCAAGCCTTCGGATACATCAAACCTGTCCGATTCTACTCTCTATGCGACTACTCATTTCTAGCCACATTGTAATGGCATCTACATCATATCATAAGAGAAAAAGAGGAGAAATTGAAAAAAAAAAAAAAAATTGACCTTTTTTCTTTTTGGGTATTTCCTACATTTGGCTGGCTTTTTACATACCCCGTCCACCTTCTCAACTGCTTCAACATATGATTATAAATGTTTAAAATCATAGGACATCAAGAAGTGCAGCTCTTTCAAAGGCTTAGCCTGACTCTTGAAGGTGCCCAACCTGCTGATTATAGGTTTACATAGACCAAATAGGCATGCACCAGACATTTATATACTTATTTAGTTAATGTAAACTTGGGCACGAAAAATTATAGTTTATGATTAACCATTAACTGATTATTTGGTATGTTTTCCTAACACTCAGCTGAAGTTTAATTAATGCAGATCAGCCATTAAAGTCTAAGAAGAGACCCATCTAGAATCCTAGATTCCTATGGGTTTGTGTCAGGAATAGAATAGTAAAACTAAGGTAATTCATACACAACACCAATCGACGCCAAAATAGATGCTAATAGAGAAAGCCTGCTAGATCAAGGTCTAGTACATTTGGTAATATCATAAAAAACAACAATTTTGCAAGGAAACATCACTGATCTTCTTCAACATACACAAAAGTGCGTTAAAAAATGCACTAAAGCACTCTTTTGTGCCATAGAGGTTAGGAGACTAGAAATACTGGCATGACACTGTAACCAAACCCATGCAAACAAGTCTTCATAAAATATAAACTTTTGAAAATATATGACAAATAGAGAGCAAGGAGACTGCATGCTATAAGAAAGAAAAATATTAACTAGAATAACCCAAAGGGCTCAATACAAGTAACCAGCAAATAAGGTGTACGTAGGATAAATGACTAATTACATACCTGCCTTTGATCTGAAGAACCAAAAGAAAAGGATGACAGCACCAATCCAATAAATAACAATGGAGTAATATAATTTTGCAATTGCCGCACGAAATTCTCTTGAAAATTGCCTTGATCCTCGGTGTTGGACTCCTCTGAAGAAATTGCAATAATTTAGTGGCATAGCCCATGTTCACTATAATCTACTTATTCTACTTTCGGACTGTCACTTATAATATTTATATGAAATCGGAGCCTCTTATGTAAGAGGCTGGGGGTTTGAGTCTCAGTAGAGGCAAGTTGGTTTCTTTCTGATCAAAAAGAAAATAATAATGTTTACATGAAATCCGAAATTTAATCCAGTAACAAACAATCTACTCTTTCTTCTCAGGAATTAAAAGTGGTAAATCAAAAAAATGGGCGAGACTCGAAGGTAATCAGCATCAAAGCATAAATTAAAATCTACACTGAAAAAGTCCCATAAAATCAACAATGTCTACCACTCATTTGGAGGAATGACAATAAAACCCAGTATGTCGAAAACTTTCTCGCAAACATGTGAAACCAAAACAAACATATATACCTTTGGATTCGCCCTTCTGCTCGTTACTTTTCGGAATCTCCTTCTTCTTTCTCGGATAGAAATTCTCATAATCTGCACAAACACACGACGAAATGCGCAATTACAGTCAATCAAAAACCAATAAACACATTCAAACATTGCCAAATCAGTCAAAAAGAACAAAATCAAAACAAGCTCACTCCTTTTCTTGGGCGCCTCGCTGGAACAGAGCCTCCGAGTGCAATAACTCCCCAACCCCGCCTCGAAATCGAACAAGCCGTACTTTTTCGATAAAACCCCCTTGCTCGCACCCAAGCCCGCAACGTAGCGCCTCACGAGCTCAAACCCAGCACCATCACCACCACCGCTAACGTACGCGCGACAATGCGGAGACCTCATGAGCACATCGTCCAGAGACACGGCCCTCCCTACATGACCACTCAACAATCCGCTCTGCAATTTCATCAAATCCCCAAATCAGCACAAAAGCGCGCGCGCACACACACAGAGACCACCAAAACTCATCAAAATCGAACAAAAAAACTAACCTTTGAGAGCCTCTGACGCGCCGATTGCGATAGAGACCTTCCGATCCTCGAAAAATTCATCCTTTTATCGCCGATCTGAGTGCCCTAATTCACAAATCCAGTGTAGCCCTAAATCGAGAACCGATTGAACAATACGCGATTGCGAATTGAATTCAGAACAAAAATTGAGAATCTGAGAAACCTAAAATGGTAATTATCCAAACGAGTCTTTGTAGATTTGATGTATCAGTCGCTCCGATTGCGCTGTTTATTTTGAAGCCGCACACAGTAAGGGTGAGCTTAAGCTCGGAGGGCAGTTTGGTCATTTCGATTTTTATCACGATAACTGATAAGGAGCCGCTATATGCACCCCATTTTTATTTTTATTTTTTTTTCTTGGTAAGGAAAAAGTAAAAAACAAAAAAAAAAAATCAAAAACCTTAACCTACCAAAATTACCATTCACTCTTCCAACCTACGTGAACCCATCCTTATCACATGAAAACTTTTCTTATGATGCTACTCGGAAGTGGTATGTCATTCTTTGCTTGGCTTATGAAATAAAAAATTTGGAACGCTAAAACATTTGTAAGCTTATTGTGGGGGCACGTCGCTTTGGGTGAATTATTTGTTTGTGACGTCCGAAATATTTAGTTTAGTCGGATAAGGTGGGGGAACCATATTATCTTCTTGTCCTATCTGTCGGAAGTGATATTGTATATCTCCATTGTGTTTGGCCAAAACAAAATTTTTGATGTCTAAAATATGTGGTTCCGTCAAACCTTGGTGGGGAGACAATACATTATTTTTTTACCTTGTCTAGTCAAACCAATATGGTCAGTTCTCAATATGTCTAGCCGAACCACTTATTTGTCGTGTCTCATAAATTTGATTTTGATTAAACAGGGTGGAGATACTATATTGCCTTCTCGCCCCGCGCTGATCAAACTAAGATTATTCGTCCCCATCATGTATCGGTTAAACTACATAAATTTATCATAACCACCCAAAAAATAATTGAATGAACCTCTTACTTTTTCTACATCTTCATTTTAGTTCTCAATTTCTTGAAACAACTACATAAATTGCCAAAGAGGTTGATGCCTTACACGTACGGTTCTACAAAACCATCAAGCCATTATTTATCCAAAAAAAAAAAGAAATAAAAAACAACTTAATCACTTTTTTTAAAGATAAAAATAAAATCCTACCAAAAAAAAAAAGATAAAAATAATTTAATTATTAATGTAGGAGAAAAACAGTCACAACGTTTTAGAGCAACATCAAAACTTCACTAGAGTTGATGGCCATAGTGGGTGATGGTGAGGACACGATTTTAAAAGGATGGGTACACAATGAATAAATTTAGGCCTTATTTGGTTCATTTTATTAACTTTCAAAGAAGTTTAGTTTTCTGGAAAGTTAACCACTAAGGGAGTTGTATTTTTCATGTTTGGTTCAACTTTGAACTTCTTAAGAAATTATATATTTTAAAAACAATAAAATAATATAATTGACATAAATGTCATTTTCATTATTTTTGAGAGAGATTGTAGGAAATAAAGGTAGGTAAAGAATATTAAATAAGGGTAAAAGTGTTCATTCTTACTAAGGAAAATAACTCACCCACCTCCTATAAGTGTGTTATCTTCCCCAATGTGAGAGAAGTTGGAGGTAAAATTTTTAGAGAAATTTTTTAAAAATATCCAACCAAACAATGCGAGTTAAACTTATCTGGAAGTTATCTTATTTCCTTTAACTTTCTCCCGAACTAAACAAAGGCCTTGTTTGGCTTTGGAGAAAGTTGAAGGAAGTGGGATAACTTTCAAAGAAGTTCCAACTCGTCTTGTTTTCAAAAAACTTTCCTGAAAGTTTGATCTCTAACTTTCCCCACATAGGGGAAGATAGCTCACTTGAGGGGTAAGTGAGTTATCTTCTTGAGAGGGAATAAATATTTTTACCTTCATTTAATTCTACATTTTTACCTTTATTCCCTACAATTTCTTTTTCAAAAGCAATATAAAAGATATTTATGTTAATTACATTATTTTATTATTTTTAAAATGTGAAACTTTCCAATAAGTTCAAAGTTGAACCAAACGTGAAATGTGCAACTTCCTTAGTGGTTAACTTATCAGGAAATTAAATTTCCCTAACAGAAAATTTTTCTGGAAGTTAGTAAAATGAACCAAACGCGGCCAAAGCCTTAGTATTTTGAAGAGTTACGTTATAGTAATAATAATAACAAGCGGGGTGTATATAGCGGCTCCCTAACGTGGACGGATCAGATTATGGCGCACGATAGCGAGATTCGACGAAAAGCCCTACAGTGTTGAAGAGAAGTTGAGGGAGATGAGCGGAGGTGCGCCGGATTTCTTCTACAGAGAGGCCCAGCGATTGGGGTACTTGGCCCGATCGGCTTTCAAGGTTGTGTTCTTGATGGGTCCTGTGTGGTTTCTCCTTTGGTGGTGATTTCATGATTGATTTTGGTTCACATTTGTTTGTGTGCAGCTTTTGCAGATGCAGCAACAGCACAGATTGATCAAACCAGGAGGGTCGGTTCTGGACCTTGGGTGCGCTCCTGGGGCCTGGCTTCAGGTACCCATTTTGTATTTTGTTGTTCTGGGCATGTCTAGTGTGTTGTTTTGTTGATGTTTGTGATTGTGAACTATTTGATTTGGGTTTGGATTGGTTTAGGTGGCTTGTCAGAGTTTGGGTTCTATGAAAAATGGTGGGACGGTTGTGGGTATTGATTTGAAGGTCAGGAATGCTGGGGTTTTTCCACTTTAATGAAGTGGGTTTTTGTTGATGTGGTTGTTGTTGTTTTGACGTGTTATTTCAAATGTTGGGTTTCAGAACAGAAGGTGAAGGTTCCCAATGTGTACTGTGATTCTAGAGTGCAAACTGTGTGTGCAGATGTGATGAAGATTTCGAGGGGCCAAGCGAGGGTGCTCTCCCCAAATGTATGTCTAATGTGCTTTTGTTACCTTGCCTAGTTGTTACCTCCTTACTGGTTTGTTCATTCATTGGTTTTAAGATTTATGGGTTTCTCTGAAGTCTATCTCTTGAACAATTGCTTGAATTTGCGACATCGTTAGTCGTAATAAATTTGTGTCTGATCAGTCCATTAAATATTGTGTCTCTTGATCTACAATTCTTGAGGCTTGGGATAAGTGGTTTTTATGAGTGATGCAAACCTAGACCATTTAGGTAAGATAGGTGATTGGGGCGTTGCCTAACAATAAAAGATTTGGTGCCTAGCATTACTAGGTATGAGGTGGTGTGGCTGTCGGGTCATTGAGACTTAACCGAGAAGAGATATGTGAGTTTAGAGAGTTGATACCATGGCCTATTGTTTTAACCTGTATGTACTAGGGAAGTTGGCACCCACACTCTAAACTCCCATTGCGTGATTTGAGGATGTCGAGGATGATGGTAAAATATCGTAAAATATCCTACTTCACCACAATAAGTGTGAACTCTGGCATGTAGGCAGGGGCAAAGTCAGGAATTTCACTTGCACTTGGCTAGAGTGATTTTTTCGTTTCATTTGACTAGTATAAAATTGTTAGAATTGTTGTAAATTGAAATGAAACTTGCTAGAACTAGAGAAGGAAAGTAGAAGAACTACTAACTTCTACTACTACAAAGAACTACAACTACAAAGTAGAAGAGGAGAAATGAGAGAGTTGAAATGAGAAGTTGTATTCAACTTGGTGTGTTTTTACAATGAGGTTGGCACCCTTTATATAGGCCCTTTGGTGATGATGATAAATGTACTTAGACAATGTTTACAAGTAACACATACATCACATGTCATATAACTCTTCACAAGCAACATTGACAATACATGGAATAATGAGTACATTTGATATGGATACAAGTAAGGGCCATGCTTGATACTACCACTCAATGTAAGAGCCATGCTTGACAATGATTAGTCATACAAAGTCTTGATCAATTGTTCATCCATATCATAACACTCCCCCTTGGATGACAATTGTTGAGAGAATGTGCCTCGTTAAAACTTCTACTAGAAAAAACCCTGTGGGAAAAAATCTAGTAAAAGAAAAAGAGTACACATATCTTATTAATCTTAAGATGAGTATAATATTGTTAGGATTGCCTCATTAAAAAAACCTTGCTAGGAAAATCCAATGGGATAAAACCATAGCTAAGGGAAAAAGAGTGCAATACACTAATCAATAACTCTCCCTCATGTGAACATGGGTAAAACTTGTTCAGTTTCTTTACTTGCAATGTCTTTAAGTTTACGCAAGCCAATATCATATGTATGCCTTTTAAATGTCGTAGTTGGTAAGGCTTTTGTGAATAAATCAGCAAGATTATCGCTCGATCGGATTTGCTTGACATCAATTTCACTATTCTTCTGAAGCTCATGTGAATAAAAGAATTTTGGTGAAATATGTTTTGTTCTGTCCCCTTTTATGAATCCTTCACTTAATTGTGCAATACATGCTGCATTATCTTTATATAATATGGTTGGAGAATCTTTTATTGAAGGCAATCCACATGATTCTTGAATATGTTCAATCATGTTTCTCAACCAAACACATTCACGACTTGCTTCATGAATTGCAAGTACTTCAGAATGATTGGATGAAGTGGCAACCATAGTTTGTTTTACTGACTTCCATGATACAAAGCGATATTACCACGGGTGAATACATATCCCGTTTGAGAACGGGCCTTGTGGGGATCGATAAAAATCCAAAGATCAAGCATAACCTTGGAGATTCAATTTTACCCTCTCGAGTAAAATAAACCCATGTCACTTGTTCCTCGAAGATATCGAAAAATGTGTTTAACACCATTCCAATGTCTTCGAGTTGGTGAAGAGCTATATCTTGCAAGTAGGTTGACAAAAAAGCAATATCGGGTCTTGTACAATTTGCAAGATACATAAGTGCACCAATTGCACTTAAATATGGTACCTCCGGACCAATTAGCTTTTCATCACTTTCTTGAGGTCGAAATGGATCCTTATCCACTTCAAGTGATCTGACAACCATTGGAGAGCTCAATGGATGTGCTTTGTCCATATAAAATCTTTTTAATAATTTTTCAATATAATTTGATTGATGGACAAGTACTCCACTTGAAAAATGTTCAATTTGCAAACCAAGACAAAGTCTTGTTTTTCCAAGTTCTTTCATCTCGAATTCCTTTTTCAAGTATTCGGATGTTCTAACGATGTCGTCGTGGTTTCCCAATATATTTAAATCAACATATACAGCAATAATCACAAATCCTGTTGATGATCTTTTAATGAAGACGCATGGGCAAAGCGGATTATTTACATATCCTTCTTTCAGTAAATAATCACTAAGACGTTTGTACCACATTAGTCCGGATTGTTTCAACCCGTACAAAGACCTTTGTAATTTTATAGAATGCATGTTATGAGGTTTTGATTTTATTTCGTCAGATATTACAAATCCATCAGGGATTTTCATATATATCTCACTGTCTAGAGATCCGTACAGATATGCTTAACGACATCCATTAAATGCATATCAAGCCCTTCGAGACTGCAAGGCTTATCAAGAACCGAAATGTGATTGCATTTATAACGGGAGAATATGTTTCCTCATAATCGATGCCGGTCTTTGTGAGAAACCTTGAGCTACAAGTCTTGCTTTGTACCTTGTAACTTCATTTTTTCGTTTCTCTTTCGTACAAATACCCATTTATATCCAACAGGCTTTACGCCATCTGACGTTTGGACAATTGGTCCAAAAACTTCTCGTTTCCTTAACGAGTTTAGCTCTGCTTGGATAGCATCTTGCCATTTTTGCCAATCAGGTCTTTTTTGACATTCGTCCACTGATCGTGGTTCTGGATCATCATCATTTTCACATATTTCAAAGGACACATTGAAAGCAAATATATCATCAGGAACAATTTTATTTCGATCCCAAATCTTACCAGAGTTTAAATAATTTATTGAGATCTCATTACTTTCATCTTTTTCATTTTTTTCTAGATGAAGTTGTTCCACATCAGAATCAACTTGTTTTGACAAACCCTTATCAAAGGATTCTTGTGCTTCCTCAGGAGTATTTTGATTTGTATTTATTTTTACTCCCGTTTTCCTTTTTCGAGGAATTGTATCATTTGAACCAACTGGTCTTCCACGCTTTAAGCGTTTCGTTGGTTCTGTGCATTTTGTTGCACAGAGACATCAATTCTTGCGGGAGCATTTACAAATTGGAATATGTGATTTTGTCACTTGTTTTGCATCATTAAATGCATCTGGTAATTGATTTGCAATTTGTTGCAAATGAATGATCTTTCGAACTTCAAGTTCACACTGATTTGTTCGTGGATCATAATGTGATAAAGTTGATGCATTCCAAGCAATTTCGCGCCATTCCTTTTGAATTGACTTCTTATCTCCCCCTAATGGTGGGAAAATTGCTTCATCAAAGTGACAATCAACAAAACGTGCAGTAAATAAATCCCCTGTTAAGGGCTCAAGGTATCTTATAATGGACGATGAGTTAAATCCAACATAAATCCCAAGTTTTCGTTGTGGACCCATCTTAGTTCTATTGGGAGGTGGTATAGGAACATACACTGCACAACCAAAAATTCTTAAGTGTGAAATATTTGGTTGTTGACCTAAAATGAGTTGCATGGGGGAATTTTCATGGTATGCAGTTGGCCTATAACGAATGATAGATGCTGCATGAAGGACTGCATGTCCCCAATCTGAAGTTGATAACTTAGTTCTCATGATTAAAGGTCTGGCAATTAATTGAATGCGTTTGATTAGAGATTCTACCAAACCATTTTGGGTATGCACATGTGGAACAGAATGTTCAATGGTAATTCCTATAGACATGCAATAATTTTTAAATGCTTGAGATTGAAATTCCCCGGCATTATCAAGACGGATGGTCTTGATTGGGTTGTCAGGGAATTGTGCTCTTAACTTAATGATTTGTGCTTAAAGTCTAGCAAATGCAACATTGCGGGTCGAAAGCAAACAAACATGTGACCACCTAGTTGATGCATCTATCAAAACCATGAAATATCTAAATGGTCCACAGTGAGGATGAATAGATCCACATATGTCTCCCTGAATGCGTTCTAAGAAAATTGGGGATTCCACAACAATTTTACTTGGGGATGATTTAACTATTAATTTACCTTGAGAACAACTAGCACAATTATAATCACCAGCTGAAAATATTTTGTGACTCCTTAAAGGTTGTCCATGCGAATTATTAATTATTCTTCGCATCATTGATGATCCTGGATGACCAAGCCGGTCATGCCATAAAATGAATGTCTTTGGATAATTTATTTTCTTATTTAAGACGACATTCGTTTCGACATGCCTTATATGAGTAAAATATAATCCAGAGGATAAAGCTGGAAATTTTTCTAACACTTCTTTTTTTCCATTTGAAACCAATGTGACATAGAGAAATTCTCTATTATTTTCGTTTATGGTTTCAATGTGATATCCATTTTGTCGAATATCTTTAAAGCTGAGTAAATTTCTTCTGGATTTTTCAGAGTATAAGGCATTGTCAACATGAATTATTGTTCCCCTAGGCAACATAATATTTGCTCTTCCAGAGCCATTAATCAAATTGGATGATGCCAAATATTGTTTGAACATTAGCCTCAACTAAGTTCAAATTGGAGAAATATTCTCTTCTTTTGAGGATAGTGTGCGTTGTAGCACAATCAACAAGACATATATCGCCATAATCTGAACAAATAACTTGATCCATTTCTACATTGAAAAACAATATGGTATTAAAGAAATACCCTTTTCGTAATAAAATACGAATATCTCAAACTTTTTGGATCATTAGCCAACAAAAGCATGGTAAAATATCACAAAAATATTTGGGTATTGTATATATGACAATATTTAGGCAGCATAGCCTTTCATACGTGACAAAAAAAATGTCACAATTATGAGCGCTCCTTGTCAATACTAATTTACCCTTTCTAGTGGTGCACCACTTTTTATTTTGACTATCAATGGAATTGTCAATATGACTTTTACCATATCTTTTCACCTTTTCCACGTCCATAAATTTGTAATTGCGACCATGGTCATTATATGCAACATATGCTTCTTAATTTGAAGCTAAACCAATTGGACATTAGTGATTATATTTATAATATCTTATTATTTTACTCAGCTACCACGAGACAAGGATTCAATCCATAATTAATATTTAATGGATTGACGTGCGCGCTCGATAATTTGTTGCAGTAATACATCGAAGCGAGCCACGTGGCTTTTATTTGTCTCATCAGTCATATTTCTGCATAGCCTCAATATAGAGGTAATTGAAATTGCGAGAATAATAAATGATATTTGACGATATAAATTTTGTAGCGTGAGACCCAGCCGCTCATTTTGAGCCTTTTGGAGCATCACAAATTTTGGCCTTGATATAGATAGCTCCATGAGGTGAAATGATAATATAAAGTGAAATATTCACTTTTCAAATCTCTAAAGAGTCTAAAGAGATATTTGACGAATAAATATTTATACGCATAGCCTTGCATAGATACTTCATATATAATTTGAGCATCCCATTGCCTTGACAAGTAATTAGTATTGTCAATATTGTTAAGGTAATTAATTCAATTATAATTAAATAAAATCTTTATGAAAATAGGGATAAACTAAATAGTTTTCTTTTTATACAAAATAGATAATATACCATTAAATATATGTTCACAACTTGATTATAAATACGCAAAATGTAATACTTGTATGAGTTGGTGGGACAACCTCCAGGTTGGGTGGCGAGACGAAGTCTACTTAAAACTATGCCTCCTCGAACGGGATAACCTTTGTCTCCCTTTCAATGTTTAGCTTTACCTGGGGACAAGGCTTACCCACTATCAACCCAAACTCATAACACTATTTGCAATATAAAAAATCAAGAATGGAGCATAATTAATCGTTTGTAGTATAGCGAGAAAACTAGTTATGTCACATATTGACTTTTGATTTCTGATGTAGAAGATCGTACAAGACGCAACTACAGAGCATACTTTCGCAATCGGTGACGTTATAATGCATAATATATTAATAAAGCATGCATATAAAAGTGAAGCAACCAAGATAATATAGAAATAAACCGAACTCATAAAAGTTATACCTTCCTAGCTTTGTCTTCTTAACAAGCCTTTTTGAACTTCAAGATCTCCTTAATGCTAGAGCAAGCTCGTGCTGATAACGTGTTGTAAATTGAAATGAAACTTGCTAGAACTAGAGAAGGAAAGTAGAAGAACTACTAACTTCTACTACTACAAAGAGCTACAACTACAAAGTAGAAGAGGAGAAATGAGAGAGTTGAAATGAGAAGTTGTATTCAACTTGGTGTGTTTTTACAATGAGGTTGACACCCTTTATATAGGCCCTTTGGTGATGATGATAAGTGTACTTAGACAATGTTTACAAGTAACACATACATCACATGTCATATAACTCTTCACAAGCAACATTGACAATACATGGAATAATGAGTACATTTGATATGGATACAAGTAAGGGCCATGCTTGATACTACCACTCAATGTAAGAGCCATGCTTGACAATGATTAGTCATACAAAGTCTTGATCAATTGTTCATCCATATCATAACAAGAATATATTTAATGATATATACTATAAAAAATCAAAACTTTTTTAATTGTCGTATCATCTTATGTTTGGATAAAACATTTCATGACATCTTTAGATTGAAAATAATTTATTTTTAATTGAAACACATTTTCAACCATCAAAAATCCAAAACAACATTAATCTACAAAATAAGGTTTAAAATCTAGACCGTTAGTTGATTGAGGACCGAACTCATCTATATATGGGCGAGGCTTGAGAGCCATAGGAAATTCTTTCGATGAGCTCATACTTTCTAGGGCTATGCCCCATCAACCGACATTGGCTCATGCCAATTTTAAGGAAGAGATCAACAATCCCAAGTTCTTTTACCCTACTTAAACTCTTTTCCGCCGTATGACTCGTAGGAGGTGAGAAGGGCCCTCACTTTGGCCCATACAACGTACTACTATCACCCCTACTAGGCAACATCTACCTCACCCAACAAAATATCTTCCAAGATAAAATCAATCATTACGCTTTAAGTTTTTATAACTCAATCTTGAAAAGAATAAGAAAAATAGTTTATAATTTAGAATGAAGAAAAATGTTTAGAATGAAGAAAAATGTTTAGAATGAAAAATAAACTCTTTTTTCTTTTCTTCTATGAAATACATATACTTTTTTAAGGATTAAAGTGAATAGACTAAGTCTCTAATCTATTTTTCTTAATAATTTTTTGGTGTGTTCGGTTGGGATGACTAAAAGGTTAGTCTTAGGACTAACTTTTAGTCCAATGTTCGGTTAGGCGGACTAAGTTGTGAAATGGATGAAATGGATTTCATAGTCCTGTATCCATGTGACTAAATGGATTTCATATTGTGTTTTCTTTCCTCTGCAAACTCGTTTTCAGCCTCCTCTCTGCGAAGTCGATCTCTCCTTCCCAAAGTGGTTCCATTGTTGAGGAGCTTCATTTGCGCCTTACCTTCAACCGATGTCCTCCTCTCATTCGACTGTGAGCATCTTCTCCTCTCTTTGCGCAATTGTAGGTCCCCTCCTCCCATCTAGGGTTTTGTTTCACATCACTGTGGGGGAGCAAATTTCCACCATTGACGCCTTTTCTTCTTGGTTGTCCTCAAATTTAGTTGATTCTTGCTTGTTAGCCCATTTTAAATGGTTTTGATGCCCACGATTATAGAAAATGAAATAGTATGTTGCTTAATTATTTTTCTTGCATATGAAGATGTGATGATGACCTGATCTCATTTTTTTGCTGAGCATCTCATTGTTGAGAGCTCATGGAGATTGTTCATATGGAAAATAATAATGGGTTTTGTGGTTTTGATCTCCAATTCCTTATCTCATTTCATTTATTCAGTTGGCTTGGCAAGTTTAAAGAGTATTAGAAAATAACATATGACGAGTCAATGACTTCCATTTGTTGCACTTTCTGATTAATGAAACATTTATTGTTCTTTTGTCTGAAAAAAAAAAAAAACGAATAAATGTTGGGTATTTATATAGGGAGGGGTAGAAATGTCATTTGGACTAAACCACTTATACTCCAATCCATAACCAAACAAGTCCCCAATTTTGGATTACCCTTAATCCATAGCCAACTAATCTGATGCAACTCAGTCCAACCCTATCAAGACAAGCCTACCAACCCAACCGAACACACCATTTAAGTCTTTATAATCTACACCACACCATAAGATTCCACTTTATACTTTTATTAATTTGTGCTAGATTTGTTTTATACTTTGTAGGGGTTGTCTATGAATCATACTAAATTGAGCGCAATGGAAGAGTTTGGTCCATTTAGCTGCCCCAACTAATTTTGAGAATGAAGCTTTATTGTAGGGGTTGGCTAGATTAGTTTCTATACAATTTAGGCGTGAGCTAGCTTTTTTTTCAATTATTTTTTTTATTTTTTATTTTTTATTTTTTTTATAGAGGGAATGGGTGCTGAATTACATATATACCTTTCTTGAAGTTTTCTCAAATGTGGCTCCGCCACTACATGTAGGATCATACCTCTTTTGGGTCTTCCAGGTCAAGTCAAATAATCAGGTGATTTGTAGATATGGATTGAGATTTTTGGATGACTGCTTGGCATAAAAGCTTAGCTATTAAGTGAGGTTCCCAAAAATGAATATTAAGTTTTTCCAGTAGAAGTACTCATCAAAACTCAACACGTTTTGCGCATTCTTTCCTGGGTGTTCCATATTCATAATTTGTTGCAAAAGTAAGAAGAATGACTAAATTTCTACAGAATTTTATGTGAATGCTGTGAATCAAATTAATACGATGATCACCTCCCTTTCTATTTAACTATAGTAATCTTTTTTCTTGTATATTGAAGCCATGAAAAATATTTTCTTACTAAAATTTCTTTCATTATTTCTAAAATTATTAGCACACTTGCTTACATGACTAATGAAAATACTTGATGTTAAAATGATATTAAATATTTTCTTTATTGGGTCACTATGCTTTTTTGATATCTGACCCTATAAAATTTGTATTCAGAATCAGGATACATATAATGTGGCAAGAACTCACTATACTAACCTTACTGCTAAAATAGTTGTATGCTTTGTTGTTGTAGTCATCATCTATAGGATGTTGTAGTCATCATATATAGGATGAGCTGGCAATTGAGGTATATCAATTGCCCCCATAAAATTAATTGTACTTTTAGCCACCAGCCCAAATCCTTTAGGCCTCCATCAATATCTTCTTTAGCGACCCAAAATGCCTAACTAGTTGCTTCCCAGGTTAAGATTGGGCTTGCTTTGGTTGTTTCTCCTTCGTCCATTGCACATAAGTTTCTGGCAAACTTACCTCATCTGTTGTTTTGGTCTTGCCCTTCATTCATGATGTCTTCAAGCAATTGTTTGTTCTACCCGATTGAGGAAGCTCATTCAGTGGCGTTGAATATTCTCTTTGGGTGTTACATTTTATTTATTAATGTCTCATCATTATTTCATCTAATCTTTAGATTGGATTTTCTACGGGGTAGTGTTATTATTTTTTTTATTAATAACAGGGTGGGTGCATATCGACTTGTAAATGATTTGTGGCTTCCATGAGTTTACTTCAAAGAAGCTGCATGATGTAGGACGTGTGAAGCCTTTTCGAAAACACTAAAAGCATAGAAAATTAAAGTTTGATTTATATTAAGATTTTAATTTCTTGGAGTTTTGTGTGACTAGGAATTTTATTTTAAAATCATTATTGGATTAGAAGTTTGTATTTTAAAATTTTAATTTAGAGTTCTTATGTAACTAAAATTAGTAATGTTTTATCATTTTCCGTCACTTTATTTTAGGAGTTTTAGGACTTCGCTTATATAGACTAGAGTGTTTTCTATGATATACAACAATGAATAAGATTACCATTTCTTTATCGGAGTTGAATAGGATTACTATTTGTTCTGAATTTTCAGCTCTTCTACTCCTTTGATCTTTTCTTGAGTTACAACATACGAGATTAAGTTTTTATGGCCAATAACGCTTCCAAGTTATTGTTACAACATTGGCATTCAAGGTTACCTTGTTTAACTCAGTTGTAATTGCTTAGGCGAATGTCACCATGTTTAAATTATGTGCAAGGGTTCGACTATGAAGGGTGCGATGCTTTTACACCTAAAACTTGTTCTCAAGTATGAAGCTTATGTTCTTCTGTGACAGGGTAAAGGTTTCTCAGTTATACTATCAGATATGTGTCCCCCTGTTTCGGGGATCACAACAAAGGATGCAGCTTTATCTGCTGAGCTGGGAATGAGGGCGCTTGGTCTGGCTGTTGGTGAGGCTGCTTTAGCTCATTTGGATGATAATAATGATGGGCAGGAATCATCCCATCATTCTAGTTCTGGTGCACTTGAGAATGGTATACTGCTACCGGGGGGTAACCTTGTCATTAAGCTTCTCGAAAGTGAAGACATTCAAGGTTTGAAGCTGATGTTTGCAGTATATAAAAGTACATGGGTATTCTGGTTGTTCTTTATTTGTTGTGATTTAACATGCTTTTTGTTTTAATTTCAGGATTTAGCAAAATTTGCAAACCATGCTTCAAGAAGACTTCTTGGTTGAGGCCTAAAGCAACAAAATCTTCGTCTAGAGAGATATATTTGATTTGTCAAGGTTTGAAAAAATAGTCTTCACCACCCAGGAGTTTTGGAAGCTTTGTTTCTTTTTATTGATTGTGTTCCTCTTTCTATATTCCTTTGCACGAAGTCTAAGGTACGGCTTTTTTTTTCAAATGTTTATTTAAAAATGTTTCACACTATTGCCAATTTGCTACTTAAGGACTAGAAAAGCAATAGAGTTCAAGGAGAGTGTTTTATTTCTCATGCTTCATTCAATTGACATGCTTCTACAGGATAAAATGAGCAAAGTTATGTGTATCGAACTATACACATTGCGAAGAAGCTGCTGCTTTATGATCGTAATGAAGTGATGCTGAGATTTTGTTGCCATTTTGATACTGGAAATGCATTTCCAATGGTTTTTCTGGTATAGTGCATCTTAGATCAACTTGTGTACTCTTTTCAGGTATGTTGTAACTTTTAAATATTCTTTGTGGCTCTTGGTCCTTTTCATGGTTGTCATTTGGTATGTTGTCATTTTATTTTCAATAGTAAAAATAAAAATTCAAATTCGTAATTGAGTACAGTGGAATATTTGATGCATTTATTTCTGTAAACTTTTACATGCTTAAATTGTTCCCCCAAGTCCTTTTTTGGATCTTGAATGGGTGCTTTTTTAAGTAGTCAAGACCTATTATCATCTGCATACAGGCATGCAGACGCTGGGCATGAACTTTCTGTTGCTCGTCTCTGGGCCTCTGTTTGATTTTGGGCTTCAGAGTATGAAGTATATTTCTTTGGCTTCTTAGTCGGTGACTGGTGTTTGTGTGTTTGTGGAAAGAAGTGTGAGTAGGCAAAATGGAAGTGTAGCCCTTCATAGGTGATGACCAGAGTGTCAGGGTCCTTACTTGATCGTTCCACTTGCTTCTTAGCGCTACATCTTGGTATTGTGCACTTGTAGTAACTCCTGTTCCCCCATTTTACACAACAAAACCAAAGCCAAAGAATATTATAGGTGATAACGTATAGTTCATTATTGAAGAGAGGAGATGATTGAGTTAACATCCTCTCTTTGATTTCTTCTGTCTCATCAAAGACTTGCTTATCTATTGAGTGAATAGAACCAATCTGTTACGTAATAACTTAACTCTTGTATCAGGGAGTAGGACGAATTACAGTTGACAAAAAATTTGAAATTTTTGAGCCTGGAGCAGCATTATCCCATTGATTCACCTGATTATCAGATCATGGAATGATAAATTTTCACTACTACTTGGATGAAATTCAGTAATTCTATGACTGCCTGGTATTAATGCATACTAGTTATGTTTCTTGGATGTATATTTTCTGCACAAACCCAAGTACAAATTTTGCTACATCCTTGACTATGAATTTAAGAGCAAACAGGCTTCAAAAAGAAAGAAAGAAAAAAAAAAATTGAGAGCAAACTTGGGTTTTGGAGGATCCTGATCTAAAGTAGGATCTCATGACACAACACAGGTTTTGAATGCTCTGTCATGGTTCGACTAAATATCTTGGTGTCAAGTAAACTGGGCATAGAGTTGTATAGTTTAAATTTCTAGTTGGAACATGGAAAAACAAAACATGTATGAATTTAAATGCAAGTTCAGTTATAGAGAACAACTGAAGAATTAGTGAGTTCGGTTGTCATTTTAAATATAGCTAAGCTTTGACGAATTCCAGCTATTCTTAGAAAAAGACTGGTTTTATGGTGTCATTATAGTTTATTTAGATTTAATGCATAAAAGAAAAGGTGAGAAGAAGTACCTTGGATTCTGACTGTTCTTAATTGATTTCTGCCCGTACTTCCTCCATTTGTACCCATCATCAGCTGCCCCTTGCCTGGAACAATTGATTTCTAGTGTGAATTTGCTGTCACTCCTGGGTCTCAAATCATTATCTACGACCGATTTTCTGCAAGAAAAGATACTTCCTAATTTCTTCAGAACAAAGACCAATTTTCATTTTCTTCTTTTCGGATAGTAAAATGGAGAGATTTGAACAATGGACATCAAGAGGTGTGCGTGTTTAGCCACTGAATGAATGGCTCGAAACAAATCAATCCAGTTACATGTATTCTAAAAGAATAAGGAATTAGGGAGTAATCATTTACCCAGATTCAATAATGTTCGGTTCGCGTGGGTTACTGTCATTGCTTGTGATGCACAAAGCGTCCTCAATGTCTTTGATTGTTGGTCCTGAGTACACCTTGGATGCTAGAAAGTTTACCATCATAGAACTCTGTAAAAGGCTAGGTTCAGATTCATTGGCTTCAGGCGACACAAAAAGCGGGCTTTCTTCATCGAGCAGCTCTCTTATGAACTCATCTACCCAACCTTCTGACAGCTTCTCCATCGTAGGCATCAAGAAATGCGGAGCTTTCTGGTTAAGTGCAAGAACTAATGATGAGTAGGAGAGACACTTTTTAAATGAGGAACTGGAGAGTGGATGTGGGGTACACACTACTAAAGTGGAAGATTTTGGAGTTTTTGAATTAACTGGTGATCATCATGTGTTCTTAACTCAAAACATTTAATTGTTCCATTTGTGTTTGCTTGATTAGATTCAGTAGTATCTGGATGTTCATTCACTGGACTGTGTTTGAGGACATTTGGTCGAGCCGAAAACGCTATATATATACACGCAGTTGCGGGGGATTCATTCTGGCCTTTCTATTGTCTATTAGACTTTTGTGGGTGAAGAAGACTCCAATGTCTATTCGACTTAATGGTTCAGCTACTCAACTACTACCTTTGCACTTAAGTTCCAAAGGGGCTTTGATGTGTCTAAACTGATATTATTCTTCAATGGGTGTTAATGCATTTACTGTGAGTTTTAAATAGACCGATCTGATCGATCTAAGATGTTCAGAAACATTATATAACTAAAATGGCAAAACTTTCCGAGTGCCAAGTTTAAATCGTTGGTTGGGAGATGAGGAAGCATTTGGTTTAAAAAATGGGGCCCTATGCATTAAAGGATTTCATTAGGGTTCATGAATATGTTTGATTGTGAATTCTTTAATAATCTTGGATGGTTAGATTTCTACTTTTGAAGGCTTTGAATGATCTATATAATTTTAACAAGATAGGTATGTGCTTTGGATTTAGCGACAAGTTGCTGCTCTAAATTGATATCATGCTTATCAGCTACTTCCAGTGAAATTAATAGTTGCACAATCAATTTCATTGGTCTATAACTGGCAAATGAAACCATAGAACCTGTACTACTGAATGCTGGATGGTGAATCTTCAATTTTGTGTGTGGACCTAGTCTTCTAAATATTGTCTTAAAAAGTCTGGAGAGTAGATTTTCATTACGCGTGAGATTATTTTCAACACTCCTCGAGTTTAACTGATATCGACCTTAGTTGGTCCGTATCATTTAATCTTGCTTCGTGCTCTTTCTTGGGCTATTAAGCCACTTTTAAACTTTTCTTCAATGTGTTTCCTTAAATATTTGGATTTTCATGGACTATCAGGCCTTTGCATTATGTTTTGAGTGTAAGCTATTTTAGTTCCATGCTATTCTAAATTTTGCATATTGAATTTGATCTTAGTGTTGAAGAGGGGTTGAGAGTGGGCTTAAGATAGATTTGTAGATTCGTAGAGGCAGTGTTAAGATATTTTGGGGCTTTTGCTCTAATGGTTGTCAAATCACCCCACCCCAGCCCCACCTTTTTTTTCTATTTACCTAATGAGATTGTTCTCCATGGTAAATAACATTTTTATTTTTTGGAAATTATTGCAATATTTATCATTAGATTAGTCATTCAATACAGTAGCTTGAACTCGATCAAATCCACAACAAGAAAAGGGGATTAGTTTTAACAATCTTGTAATCGCGAACTTCATAATTTAAGATACTAGTAGCAAATGGCAATTAAGGTTGGCATAACCAAGATGTCAACATTCACGTGGAGAAATCTAAGGCAGTACAGTGACATCCTGCCAATGACATCAGTCAACGTCAAATTAACTAAATAAAATTGCAATTTGAGGTCCTTGAATTCAACGTGTGATGAGATAACCATGAAATCCCATATCTAGTCAACTGTTGAACCTTGATAGAAAGTCTTCGACGTGGACGGCCTTGTTTATGATGATGACGACATTGAAGCTGTGGTTAACGTATTACAAAATTAGAAAAGGAATTAATTGTCATTCTTGGGGGACAGTTGGGCAGCTTTATTTTCAAGTATTGAATAGCTAAAAATATAGTCATACTTTGATTATAAAAATTATATTTTGACTGTAAAGGAAGCCTTAAAACATTGTATTACAAGGGTTTTTTTTTTTTTTTTTTTTTTGGAAGGCCCAATGAAGTTCATTGATAATGAGAAAATGATCACATGAGCCACAACATTCCCTCCAATAGGGAAAACTACATACAACTAAAACAACATGCTCTAAGGCAAAAATTCACAAAGAAACTGTCACATGGGCCACAACATTCGTAGGAACCAAAAATATCTAAACAACAAAAACATTAGAGCCTTGACCCAAAGAAAGAAAAATGAAAGATTGGTTGAGTGTGTCACCCTAAAAGGATCACCATCGTTAAGCGTCGCTACCTCTAATCGCTCCCCGTCATGAGCGGCCCGTCGCCACTAGCCATTTGCCTTTGTTGACACTTACACTAAATGCGGAGGACCCAAGCCCCACCTCATGGTCTTCCTCCATGTAGACCAAGCATTAGGCAAAAAGGGCCATTGACGACCATGCTGGAAACCCATAGCAACCCGAATACTAGGTCAAAATGTTGTCCAAAAAGAAGGGGGGAAAATAGGAGTAAGAAAAGAAAAATTTGTAGAGAAGGTGGAACATAGGAAAATGGGATGAAGGGCGTTGGGATTCACAGTGGTCAAGGGGCATGAAGAGAGAGAATATGAGGAAAAGGGAGAGAGATGGGGAAGGAGGTTGGTAGAGGTGAGAGGTCGCAACAAAGAAAAAAAAGAGGAAGAGGAGAAAGGTGAAAGGGAGGAACAGATGGGGGACCGACGACATAGGCGACTTGTCAGAGCAGGTTGAGGTGTTGTCGACCCCATGCGGATCGGTTTTTGGTTGAACTCTTTGCGTAGTAAGTACTAGGGTTTGGGGAGCTTAAAAGTTTTTTCATTGCCACATTTTAGTTAGCTAGAGTGGCATTATGTTATGTTGTTCTTAATTTAACCACCTTATGAATATAGATATGGAGTTTTACTTAGAAATGCTTTTGTATTATTTGAAAAGAGAGTTACATTGTACCCTTTGTTCTGAAATTGCCTTTAATTGTGGTGGAACAATATTTCGGTATTCATATCCTCAACACGCTCTTTTTCATCTACATTCCCAACAGTCTTGTATGGGTAACGTTTGTGGCGTGTTAAGAAAAACAAAAAAAAGATCACTTATTTCTTATACATCATATGGCAGACCTTGAGATTTGTGATGATCAAGCTACAATATCTTGTGATTTTCATAAATTTATAGTGGATTAATGTGCCCATGTTTATCATCTCCCGTTAGGGTCACTCTTATAGGTAACCCTCCTTTAGGTACTGGAAAAGGGCCGTACTGAATTCCATCCTCGCTACCTACAATCTTCCACCTGAAATTCATCCAAGAAAATAATTAATGATATAATTCAACAACTAAATTAAGTTGAAACTAATCCGTTGTTATTGAATTTTGCCTATTACTTAGAACTAGACCTGTTCCTGGGCACCCGGCCAGGACTCGAGCTTAAGAATCTTAACCCAAACCTGACCCACTATATATATGTGGACCTATAGATTGGCCTAAGCTCAGTCCATGTGAAAAATGTAAAGCCTAAGTCTGGCCCATCAAACCCATGAATAAATATTTTAATAATAAAAATTCTAAAAAATATATTATTTATTCATTTAATAATTTTTCTGTAGACTTTAATAACAACATAAAGTATATTCATAGATTGTGCAAAAATGAGTAGCTCAAATGGTAAGCATCATTTAATGTGTGCATTATGTCTTAAATTCAAACCTTTCCTCTTAACACTTATTATTTTAGAATATATTAATTATAAACTTTTATTCGGGCCCAAACCGGGTCGGGCTTGGGCTTTTTAAGGTGGCCCAAGCTCAGCCCATTTAAAAGCGGGTCTAATTGGGCTCGAGTCCAGGTTGGGCTTTTCTTGAAAAGGGTTGTCCAAGCCCAGTTATTTGTTTATGGGCTTGGGCGGGCCAGGCCGGTACCCGAACCCATGATTAGGTCTACTTAGAACTAAAATGACATTATATATATACCTGTAAGTAATGGTGAGGTGGTGTATAAGAATTAGAATTTCGAGTTTTGCTAGCTCATTGCCTGGGCATGAGTGAACCCCATTGCCAAAAGGAATGAAGGTGTTGGGTCCAGGTGGAACCTGCAATATTAAACATACACATTAATATACCATACGATTTATTAATCTTAGCTCTTTCATGCATTGGGATGTGTTCGAGCAAATCTTCATGTCTATCTAAAGAACTTGAACAACCGTACGGCAAATGTATATATATAAAAAAAAAAAGAAGTATCAGAAACTAGTATTTTAGTGGGAATTAATACCTCAAACCTTGAAGGATCGAATTTTTCAGGGTGGGGGAAGAAATCTGCAGAGTGATGAATGCTTCGGAAGAGGGGAAGAACCTTCCATCCCTTTGGGATCAAGTACCCTTCAAACTCGACATCCTCGACAGCTTCACGAAATGTAAATGATAGAACACTTGCTGCTCTTAGCGTCTCTTGGATTACCTATTATATGCATTCATGAAAGCACCATAAGCTATGTCAAGTCAAGAATATGCGCTATAGACTATAAGTTACGGGCTTTGTAATTAAAGGGAAAATTACTTCTTTGGGCATTTCTACAAAGACGCTATAAAATTGTGCAATTGCCGCAATGTTTACTTGTAGACTGTGTAATACACAAACGTACATATTTGAAAGTACCTAGTATTGTATGATTTTAAGTGCATTTGACAGCACGTAAAGTTAGTGTGTACCCGCAGTGCCCCACATCCATAAATTACTAATGTTTCAAGGACTCCTATATAAATGTAACTGTGTAATAAATACATTAGAAAAAAATAAAAACTATATAATAAATACCAAGTAAAGCTTGTTGAACATGATACACAATACTGTCTTCTCTCGTATAGAGATCGATGCACATCACTTACTCGGCTAGTCAATGGCATCTTTTTTGTATCTTCCCATGTCAGCTTCCTTTCTTCTTTGGCAATCTCTCCTCGAATGCCTTCTTGTTCTCTCTAACATATATAATTTAATCAACATTTCACAGTCAAATATATAGTTGTTTACATACATTACGTCTTGCTAGGTCTAGCTAGCTAAGACAGATGCATCTTTTGAAAATAAAAAATAAGAAATATATAAGTTACCGTGACAGCATGTAACAGCTCTTCATTGTCGTGCAAATATTTTAGAATCCATGTCATGACGCTGGCAGTGGTGTCCCTGGCAGCAAATATTACTCCAATTATGTTATCAGCAATTTGAGAGTCTGTAAAACTAAGTTTATGATTATCTTTATCTTTGGATCTCAACATGACTCCCAACAAGCCCCCACCCCCACCCTTGTAATTGTTTTCTCTTCTTCTCTCAATCTCTCTCCTCAAGTTCTCGTTCAGTTGCTTCCTTGCCTATTTACATCAAGTCAAGACTCAGAATATATATTGATGAGTATATATAGTTGTCTTAATTTTAATCTTAATTTAATTCTTGATTTGGTATATAGTACATCACTCAAAAAAAAAAAAGAATTAATGTACATATATGATATTATGTAGTCACCTTCATGGATTGTCTAAACTGTGTTCCGGGTAAGTCAAGAGGCATGGAATTGTAGCCTTGGTCCAAGCGGTGGTACAATTGCTTTATGGTTTTTATATCCATATATGAAAACTCGCCAAATACAGTGAGTATTGCGACATCCAAAGTGAACTGCACAAAACAGAATAATATTAACTCCTCAAATTAATTAAATCTAATGCAATTTTTTATTCATATATATTTTTTGATAAGAAAAGAAACAATTTTGGGGGCATTCAAACCCCCTAACCCCGGCTCTGCGGCTTATACCAAACCAGTAGTAAGCTAATTGTTACTAAATTGATCTTGTTTGGTTAGGGATGTAATTAACTCCCTGGAGATAACGTGTAGGTGAGTTGGAACTAATCTTGTTTGGTTGTTCAACTTCTTTGCAAGTTATCTTCCAACTCACACCCAAGGTTAAGAGATGCCCCCAGGATAATTATCTCCTAGGAGTTTGTGGACACTATTACCTTTCATTAATTACCTTTTTATTACACATTCATCTCTCTTATTTGAAGGATACTTATGCCAATTTATATTTTTTATTGTTTAAAAATTTACTACTTCCCTACAAGTTTAAAGTTTAACTAAATATGATTTTTCACTGTGAGTTAGCTCCGCCTCACTATAAGTTGGTAAAAATGAACCAAACGAGAATTAATTAAAAATATATAAGTTCACCATCAATCTAATTGGTGCAGAAGTGATTAATTAAAATGCACTAGGTGACCAAAAATATTGTCTATGGGACCAAGTATTCAATTCCAAATATATATATATATATATATTTATTTTTTATTTTTTTATTTTTTTTCCAGACAATTCCAAATATGTTGGATTGTGATGCATGAAGCTGGATTGTACAACTAACTTTGGTAAAATTAATAAGTCGAGTCTATATATATAGCTAAGTAGGGAAGTGTCGAAAAGAGTTCAAACACCCGTAATTATTCAAAAATATTCAAGTACAAGTATTAACTAATTGATTTGTATACGTCACCTTCTTCATCTCATTGAGCGTGTTGACAGTGCTGCTGTGATTCCAAGAAGACAAAATGTGGAGTACAATTCTCTCGATAGCAGGGATGAGCTCTTTTATGGACAAGGGAAGAAAGGTGGCTTGGACCAACTTCTTAAGCTTTGAGTGGTAATCACCTTGGTGAAAGAATATGGCCTCCGGTCCTATAAGCCTCTCTTTGCTTGGTGGATAAGTTGGCTTGAACAAGTGAGCTTGGTTCACTAGCACAAGCCTTGTGGCTTCGGGGCTTGAAGAGACCACCACACAAGGGCACCCCAATATATGGGTTTTAAATATCTTTCCGTACCTGCCCAAAAAAAAAGGAACAATCAATTAAAGCAATATAATTAACATGAAATAATATATTTCAAAAAAAAAAAAAAAACTATTTAGGGGTTCTTCCTTCTTCCCTAAGTAGAGGTCTTGATTTCAAACTCTGAGTATGGAGAAGTTTAAAGGTTCAAAATATGATTCTTAATAGATTAAGATGCTCTCAATTGGTGTGGTGGAGTGACATTTGCGCAAGTGCTAAGGTGTTGACTGAGGCAGAGGTGTAGCTTCATCAATTTTCTTGAATTGTCTTTGGACTGTGGGATTGGTGCATGCACCATACTAGCCCTTTGGGATTAGGTTTTTTTTTTTTAACCCTTTGGAATTAGTTAAACGGAAGGTTTGGATACTCATAATTCTCAAAAAAAAAAAAAAAAAAAAAAAAACCAACAACAACAACACTTGACAAGTATTTTTTTTTGTGATTCTACGTACTTTATTCTTCGAGTCTAAAATTATAAATTGGGGCAATATACGCTCTGGACATCCCCTGATTCAAAACATACACAGTAGTATATATAGTGACATATACTTCAATTAACTTACCTTGATTTTCTAATAGAGAAGAACGTGTCGGGATTTTCAGTGTAGAGTTGGAGTGTCTCTCCCACGTAGGGCCAGCCCATCGAACCAGGTGGTAGGTTTTTGTTGTTTTGATGATGAAAGGACCATTTGTACAAGAATAACAATAAAGTAAAAACAACAAGGACATCAATCATACATGTGATCGAAGTCTCATCAAAGAGAGCTGATATTGAGAGAGAAAAATATTGTTGCATGGTGAGGTGGTGTATTGCTAGCTTAAGCTGCAGGAGATGAGTATTTATAGAGTTAAGCAGAAAAAAGCAATCAAACAATCGAGATGTCAGCTTAGCTTTCTACGTGTTCTCGTACAAGTACAGCGCCCACGCGAAAGGTTGAGTGATGTGCCGAAACTCAATAGGAAAATGATAAAATGTCACACTTTTAATGTACATTTTTTTTTTTAGTCATTTATGACTCTTTCTTGTCTCCTTAAGTGTAGGCCCTACATCTAACAAAATATCATAAACGACTAAAAAATAAGAATGTATCCAAAACGTGCGTTGAGAATGTGTTAGATTATCATTTTTCAACTCAATATATGTTTCCAAACCTCAGAAATCTTGTTATTAATTGGCACCGGTGTTAGGCAGTACATTGATTTTTTTTGAGAAAAGACTATAGTGCATTGATAGATACACAATTTTCAAGTCACATAAGTTTCACATGCACATTGATTATGTATGATCACACACATCTCATCAGCAGTCTGTGTCCAGCAGTCTGTGTTTATGTGGACATGCATTATTATGTATCTCGAGATTTGAAATATGGGGGGATGTGGGAGGTGCTATGAGGGGTGTTATTCTATAATTTCTCTTTTTTTATGTAAACTATCCTAATTAATGTATGAAAAAGATATAAGAAAAATTCTATCAAAAAAATACTTTTGAGGCTATTCAACCTATTACCTTTTTGTACTCTACTTTTTTTATTTTTGTCATACAATAGTTAAAATCAAAAAAAATGAGAGGATTGAGAGGTGTTAGGGTGAGGGTGAGGGTGAGGGTAAGGGTACTCTTAGGAGCTGAGGTTGAGAAGGTAAACTTTGAAGTGGGGTACAAAAAATAAAAGGATACATTTAACAAAGAGTATGGTCCGAATAGCGGTTACCAAAAAATATAAGAAAAATAAGTTGATTTAACATGTCATGGTTCCATGCTCACTTGCTCAGTTTTGCATGGTGGTCATTTTGAACATGACCATGTGTATTTACTCAAGATAAACAAAACAATAGTTACAAGGATCTAATTAAGTCAATCGGTTCACTGCAAAAATATAAAATTGGATGAAGAAAGAATGTCAATTAATTAGATTATGCTATATAATTACTTAGTTAATTGGGTTTCATACCTATGCATCAATCTTCATTAACAGTTTTTTTTTAGTCAGTTGTTTTTTTTTTTTTTTTGGTAGAAAGTCTGTTGCTTTAAATTAACAACTACTATAGTCTAACTAGAACGGTCTTAATGTACAAAATCTTGGCACGACAGTGAGGTCGTCGGGAGGGCACGTGGCAGAAAATCCGGAAAAGCGGTTCAGGGTAAGGATTCGGGAGCGGAGCACCAAATCAGAGAGAATATTTTGTATGCCACGTGGGAGACGGTTGCCATGACCACGTAGCAATCTGACTTTGATTCCATCGACACGATTTACTAGGCAAGAGTTCAATGCCTCGCTGTGGAGATCTGATTGGATTGAAGAAATCAACGGTGCCGGAGTTTCCATTGTCTTGATCTCACCGAGATCCTCAGATCCATCGTATATTGGCCTCTTAAATAATCACGTTGAAGGTTTTTTAATTCCACATACTCAGAAAATGAACATACGTGTACATACATAGGCAATTAGACCCAAATAAAGTATTTGTATTTACCTGAGTCATAAATGTAGCCAATAGCATAGAGCCGATTTTAAAATTTTAAAATTTTTAATGCATTTTTCGAAAAAAAAAAAAAAAATTAATGCTATTTTCTCTATATAGAATATATAGATATTCCCATTTTAAATATAATATTCGATATCAAAACTTTTCTAAGTAAGAATTAGTATTAAGGTTTTTTTAATTGTATCACTTATTAGAAGTTACTCAATCTTCTGCTGTAATTTCTTTTTGTATAAATTTTATATTCTTAATTAAAAATATGTAATTAAACTACTTCGTAGTGTAGTAATTCCGTTAATTTTGGTTGAGAAATCAATTATGTCAAATAAAAGTAGAAATTGTTGCTTTGTTAAAAATAAATTTTTAACATTAAGAAATATATAATAATTACAAAACTGCTTTTAATTAAATAGGTGATTCCAAATTTGGATAAACGAGCTAGAGAAATTTCAAGCCCTTATCTAGATGGTGAATGAAGTTGTAATAGGGTAACAGATTATGTAAAAACACTTTAACCAAATGGATCAAATACTAACAACTACACTAAATCAAATGCAGTGAAAGGGTTCTATACATGTAGGAGACCCCAATTAATTTGGGACGGAAAATGCTACAATGACACCTCAAAGTCACACCCTAAGAACGTGGTGTGTGCTCACGTAAAAATGTGTGTTAGGGTATCTCCAATGCATTGCACCAAAACTATCTCCAATTCAAAACATACAAAATTTTACATCAAACCACTCTACGAGAAATTTTTTTATTTTTTAAATATTTTTATGTTGATTTGTGGGCTCCACAACTAACAAAATTAAAATAAAGAAAGTATTATTCCTTTCGCTAAATATGATGCAGGAGGAACAGTGCTGTGCCATATTTGGTGCAAGGGGAACAATGGTGCACTAAGATGGTGCAGCATATGGCGCTGAGTTGGAGCACCCAACCCAGTGCCATACTCCAATGCATTGCCGTATTGGCGTTACATTAGAGATGCCCTTGGTAGATAGTTTTTGATGCATAATATATAGTGCACATGAATGATTGTTAAGGATGTAAGTCCATATACTCGTGACATAATGTGACTTCGAAGTATCGTTGTAGCTTTTTTTCCATTTTAGAGTTGCGCTTTTGTTGTTGTTGTTTGTTGTTTTAGATATAATGTTGACATTACTAGCAAAAACAAAAGAGATATATCGTTTGACGTTGTAATTTACTCAAAACATGCCACGCATTAGGTGACATACTTTTGACATGCATTTTTTTTTCTTTTTTCAACATTTGACATACATATTAACTAGTACAGTAGTTGTTGAAGTTGATTAAATGTCACATATACAAGTACAACCTTACAAACAAAAACGTGAGTGTATGCAAATTTCGTTATCAAATCCTCATAGCTGATAAGACGATAGATCCAAATTGTGTGGTTGGTCCAGAATAGCCGCTACACCGTAGAATGCGAAGTGAGTCACTGAGTCTAATGCGTGATCGATACGAACTCTTCTGAAACGCTTGGATACGCGCCACGTGTGACTGCAGCACGTTAGAAAGGCACAGTGGATCAGCGTCTTGTGGCAAAAGTCACGACACACTTGGATACTCTGATAGGTGGCCGCGTGGCTTTCTGGTCCACGGACCTGACCAAGTCAAGGACGCAATCAATTGACCTTAGCTTCAATTTTGGTTTACGTGGCATGTATTTCTTAATTTCTTCCGTATACTTAACTGGACTAGACTGCTGTACACATTACACAGCACTTAGACAATACTATTATGTTTTTGAAGTGAATTAATAAAGTTTTGACATAAAAAAGTGAATTAATAAAATATTTACCAAAAAAAGGTTAATTAATAAAGTTCAGTTAGCTTCAAAAAAAACAAAAAAAAAGTTCATTATCAACAGCTGTTCAATACCTACATCAACTAATTAAAATAATTTTTAACCCACTACGCCCACCTAGTCGTAGTGCATACACATCGCACGACGCCCACCTAGTCGATGTGTATTTGTAGGCGATTACTCTAGTAACTTTGATACATCAATATATAAGAGCATCTTCAATGTAAAATGTGGATTGTAGCTAGGAATTAATGCCATGTCAGCAATGTGGATGCAACATCCATCCTACTTTGCTTAATTAAATAGACATTCAACTCCAAAAATGTTCTTGAATGTATTGAGTTATTCAAAATTTGTAAGGTATAAAAAATTAGTGGAAGCGATTTAAACTTAAAAAAATCAAATAACTCGGAAACTAGCAAAGTCAGAACAACTTACACTGTATAACTGTGAAACCCTGGGTATATACAGTCAACATGTATATCAAGTAAAGAAAAGTGTAATGAAATTCATATACATGCCACAATACATCTCAATACCCCAAAGTATGCCCGTATGATAAAACACGTATATAATACAAAAGGTCAGAAAACCTACAAAAATGCGTGAGGGAGGGCCGCTCCAATGTCTTCAAGTAAATCACCAAGTAACGACGCCTTTCCCTTGCTCGATTGCGGATCTGCAGGTAAGTAACGCCAATAGGATCTAAACAACATTTCAAAATAAATAAAGTAGTCTAAATTCATACAGATAAAAAGAAAGTTGTAAGGACGCATGAACAATAAATAGACTGTAAATGAACAATATAACCGATAAATGAGTGCCACCAGACACAAAAGAGATGTGCTAAGTAGTCCTGTAGGGTGCCACAGGGACAAGGTCATTGATTTGCCGCAAAGCCTAGCATACTTGGTCCCCAAGACGCAACAATACCTGTTGTACTTAGACCCTCGCAGATGAGAGATATTAACGGTAATCTGGATTCGAGCTCTTACATCAAACAGAGTAATGCCTCGAGGTCATGGCCCCTGTAACTAGCCGACAACCATTCCTCTAGAGGCACTTGACTCTTTTGGCCTACAGACACTTAAATAGAGTGGGAATTCTGAGAAAGAGGTATCGAAACAATAAAAAATAACATTTAAAACTCAATGAAATAACTGTATATTTCCTAACTAGTTTACTTACCTGTGATCCAAACTAATACGCTCTTGCTCGAATTCGACACGCCGCCAATTCGATCCCCGTACACTCATCAATGAATTACACACCTCCTGTGTAATGACCTAAATTTAATTCCAGGGGATTAATGGGTTAATTCGGGCATTATGTGGACAACTGGGATGACTCGGATAGGAGTACCTATGATGTATATGTTATTTGTGTATGTTATATGCCTATTATTGCAGTGTTAAGTTTATTAATATAAATGCCACATCACATACGTGTATGTTGATGACGAGCAAGGTTGAGTGCCAAGGTTTTGTCTCGTAGAACGTGCCAACGCGGGGTTTTCGATAGTCGTTAGGCCTGGTGTTGGGGATGGACTAAGGCAAGTAATAATAATGTGATGTCAATTGAGGACTTGGGATAATTAGATTTGAATATAACATTAGGCTAAGTAAATCAAATTGGGTACACTAAGAATGAGATCGCCTCAGGGTGCGTGCCGGACATGGGGCACGAGGTGCCCGGTAGTCGGGAAGTTAGTGTCACACCATTTTATGGAATTTATTTAATAGTTTTAGTTAGGTTATGTGTATTAAATCAAAGGGAATTAATAAAGTCCTATAAATGAACTGCATAAATCAGCATACCTAAGATTGTCCTCGCGATTAACAATAGATCAAAACAAGGCAATGAGTGTTAGGATGAGGTGTCCATAATTTGAGTGACACAAGCTGATCAAGGACTGTCCGATCAGCCTCGAGATGCGTGTGCGCGTTAGATTAGAAACCCAACTATAAATAACACCTGATCAGTAGACACATGCAAATCTAAACATTTCCTCAACAAATACTGAGTTCTCTAAGAGAAATTTACATAAGAGAAGGGCAAATTTGAGGGTTGGTAGTGGATTTGGGCTTCCAACGACGAAATTAAAGGTAATCTACTCACCTAATTTTGGAATTTAGATAGAAATATGGGTTTTGTTGGGTTGAAGTAAATATGGATTTTTATTAGGGTTTTACAACTGTTTTTAAAGGATTTGGTGTTCATGAGGTTTGTTCTGGTTAATTATGTTGATTTGGATCAAATTGTGGGAAATTCGAGTGATTTGGACAAAGTTGGGTTTTTGGACATGCATGTTTGATCCACTGGTTTTGGGTTAAATCACGTTTAAATCGGTGTTTAAGTGATGTATTTAGTACGATTGAGGTGTTGTTGTGTCGATAATCATGTTTGGGTGTTGGAAAACATTAGAAACCCAAAATTTGTTGCTGAAATTTTGGGCAGGGGCGTACCTAGCGTGCTAGGTGTGAACACTAGCGCGCTGGGCACGCTGGAGAAGACGAGTCTCCTTCCTGGGCGAAGAATCGCCCAGCACGCTGGCCATTTTGCCCAATGCGTTGGGGACCCAACGCCCAAGAACAGTAATTAGAATGCCCAGCACGCTGGCCACCATGCCTAACGCGCTGGGGACCAGAACACCTAAAATTTTAAATATGAAATCGAGCCTAATTGACAACAAATCCACTTAATTAACCATTAAACACTGGAAATCGATCTCAAAGTCACGGGACCGTATTTGGAGTCGGGGACTAGTCGGGGGTTGGACCGGTTTAAGGTACGTAAAACCCAACTGCACACCACTACTGCATTTACTTATTGTTTATTCATTTAAGCTATTATTTCTTGGAAATATGTGAGTCTATTCTGACTAGGTTGGTTGAGGTTACTCCCGCCATGTATCCAAGGGTTGTTGGGGTCGCTTGCTAAGTGTATGGCGCGTGTTCGTGGCTTCGGTAGATGTTAACCCGAGTCGACTATCGATTCACATGTTCGATGTATGCCCATAAGGTTAATGCTGTTAGGACACAGTCGGAGGGATGGGTAGATTCCACATCCAAGGGCTCCTGGTCCAAAGTACATACTTAGTCAGCTGTGTTCACACCCATTTGTAGTTCTGTGTGTTTATTTACATGCGATGAGCTTTGAGCAGTTACCTGCATATTTCCTTCTTCCCGCATGTTTATTTAACACTATTCATTGGCTCCGTTATTTATTTCTTGAATTATAATGCACAATAATTTTCCTTGGGATTTTACTTACTGGGCTCATCACCTACCTCTTGTAATGGCTTAAGCGCAGATCTTGTGTATCAATAGGGGTAAGGAGATCATAGGCGACACATCTTTACTTGTTCACTGTCGAGGACCTACTGGTATGTATATTAGTATTAAATTGTTTTATTTATTATTATTGGGGACTTGTGACTATTTTATTTTTAGTACTGGTATATAAATATTCACTGACGGCAATTGTCGCCTATATACTGAGTACTTCCGGGTTTTCCACTATAGGTGTAACATGTTTAACTTATTCATGCTCAATTATAATAATTAAAATCTTCCGCACATTCAATATATCAATAATTAACTTGACAATTAGGTAATTATAGTGACTAGTTCGCTGTGGGACACAGTTGACAGCTGCGTGGCCAGCTGTGGGTCCGCATTGCCCCTATGGCAGACCAATGGGGTTTTGGGGCCGTCACAATTTGGCATCAGAGCGTCTAGGTTAGCAAGCCTAGGGAAACTTAAAAACTTTGAAAAAGCATAAGCCTTAAATAAATATAGATGTGAAAACCCGATGAATTGCCTAAAACTTTTAGTTGGGAAGCAACAATGGAATGGGTGTTGGATTTTGGGGTTCAAACGCAGCGGAGATTTCAAAACAATTTTGAGAAAAAACCCCAACAGGATCCGAATCTGATTCCATTAAAACACGTTTAGACTATGAAAACTTAATCATACCTCAGCCGCAATGTACCTTTCGAAGGTTAATCGATCTCTAAGGCGCCGCTAACAACGAACGCCTCTCATCACCGTCCACACACGAATGGCGACCGAGATTCAAAGTGCTAGCTTCGAGAGAATTTCAAACTTTTTGTTTCTCTCCAAAACGATCCGAGAGAATACCAAAAACTCTAAGTTGTTTCTAAAACGAAAAATAGAGTTTCGGCCTTTTAATAATTCTTTCGTACTTGTATTCTAACTCAAAGCGTCTATTTATACAACCCTTGTATATAGACGGTTAAGTAAATTACACATATACCCCTACTTAAAGAAGTATAAGTGTAATACACTACAAGGACGTTTACGTCATGAATTTTATCATATAAAATTCATTTTTCTCAACCATCTTAAAATCTCGCAAAAACCATTCTTAGTGTGCGACCCAATAGGCTCATACAACGTTGGCGGTGTACCAAAACACATTTTGGTATACAAGTCATAAGCGACCTCTAGCAAGACATTATGACTACCCAAGTTGTACGATTATCAAATCGATATAACCTAATCAATAGTATATATAACATCCTTTTGTCACACGATATCCTTTTGATCAAACATAAGGCATGGAATTGTCATCCAACATGTTCAATCGTACTAGTCTCGATTTCAAGGTAGATCGAAAACATCTAAGTGACATTGATCAATATCAATTCACTTAGACTAGGCCTTTTAACAGTCTAACATATCGAGGATCCACTGGATATCTCTCTTTATATGAGAGGGACAAATTCTATCTCGATTACACAACTTCACCACATTATTCACACAATAACCAATCACAACCTTTATAATTGTCCTAGTTAAAGACAACGTTTGATTGCGTCAAATCACTTTGTATTCCTAATGTTGAAGTCTCTGGTAATCTCAAGTCGAGGATTGAAAAATATACCTATCATGAGAAACAACTATGACTTAATCCATGTGATGTTCTCATAGCGGGTCGGTCCAAGATTTTATTCTATAATAAGTACTCATGATCTTGATTCGTATTCCTATACGTATGATCATCGTATGATCATCAATCAAGACTCATACTAGTCTTAATTCATTATAATTCCCAAGATAATAATCGACTAGGGACATTTAGGATATTTCGTAAATACCCATGGATCTTATTATAATGTAAACATGCAAATCAATTATAATAAACAAAAAAATAAAATACTCTATTTTATTAACTAAAATGTATTCATAAAGATCCGTTAATGGATTGACCTAGGGCACATTACCCAACATCTCCCACTTGCTCTAGGGCCAATCATTCATGCATCTAATGCCTAATGATCTAACATGACCATCATGTTTTGCTTGTGGAAGAGCCTTTGTCAATGGATTTGCAACGTTGTCTTCAGTAGGTACTCTGCAAATCTTTACGTCTCCTCTCTCAATAATTTCTCTGATGAGATGAAAACGCCTAAGTATATGTTTGGATCTGTGGTGTGATCTAGGTTCCTTGGCCTGTGCTATTGCCCCGTTATTGTCACAATACAAACAAACAGGGTTAGCAATACTTGGAACTACACCTAGTTCAGAAATGAACTTTTTGATCCAAATCGCCTCTTTCTTTGCATCGGACGCCGCAATATACTCAAACTTCATTGTAGAATCTGCCACGCTCTCTTGCTTCGAATTTTTCCACTTTACTCGCACCCCCATTCAAAGTAAACACATATCCAGATCGCGATCTAAAATCATCTATATCGCTTGAAAACTTGCATCTGTGTAACCATTTACAACTAGATCATTTTCAAAACCTCCATAGACCAAGAACACTTCCTTAGTCCTTCTTAAGTACTTAAGGATGTTCTTTATTTGCTATCCAAAGTGACTCTCACTGGATCTCGATGATATCTGCTTGTAGTGCTCAAAGCATATGATGATACATCGCCGAGTGCATAGCATGGCGTACATGATAGATCCAATAGCGATGCATATGGAATCTTATTCATACGGTCTCGCTCATCATTTGTCTTAGGACATTGATTCTTGTTGAGACTTATGCCATGAGACATTGGCAACAATCCTCTTTTAGAGTCTTGCAAACCGAACCTATTCGGTACACTTGTCTATGTAAGCACTCGACTTAGACCGATTAGCCTCTTAGATCTATCCCTATAGATCCTTATCCCTAGGATATAGGCTGCATCTCCTAAGTCTTTCATTGAGAAACACTTCCCTAACCATGACTTGACACTCTGCAATGTTGGGATGTCATTTCCAATGAGTAATATATCATCAACATACAAGCACTTAAAAACAACTACACTCCCACTGACCTTCTTGTATACACAAGGCTCATCTTCGTTCTTAATAAAACCAAAATCCTTGATTGCTTCATCAAAACGAAGATTCCAACTCCGAGAAGCTTGCTTTAATCCATAAATGGATCTTTGAAGCTTGCATACCTTCCTAGAATTCTCGGGATGTGCAAAACCTTCGAGGTTGTGTCATATACACGTCCTCAAGCAGACTTTCCATTAAGAAATGTTGTTTTTACATCCATTTGCCATATCTCATAGTCATAATATGCGGAAATGACAATTAAAATTCTTATAGATTTAAGCATGGCTACTGGCGAAAAAGTTTCATCATAATCAACACCTTGAGTCTGCCTGAAACCTTTTGCTACAAGTCTTGCTTTGAAAGTATGCACTTTGCCATCCATGTCAGTTTTCTTCTTGAAAACCCATTTACATCCAATGGTCTTACCACCTTCAGGTAAATCAACCAAGTTCCAAACTTGGTTATCATACATGGATTGCATCTCAGAGTTCATGGCACTTAGCCATTTATCTGAGTCTGGTCCAGACATAGCCTCCTGATAAGTGGTGGGCTCATTTTGATCTATAAGCAACACATCACGATTATCAGTAATGAGAAATCCGAATCTCTCTGGCTCATGTCTCACCCTACCAGCATTTACGTGGGCCTTGTGTCACTTATGCGGAGATTCAACTGGTTCAGAACGTTGTTGAACTTCCAGTAGCGGTTCAGTGTTTATTTGTGATTCTTGAACTTCTTCAAGATTTATTTCTTTCCCACTAGTGTCTTTTGAAATAAACTGTTTTTCCATAAAGGCACCATACCGAGCAACAAACACTTTGTTCTCGGCGGGATTATAAAAATAATATCCTTTTGTTTCCTTAGGATACCCTACAAATAAACACTTATCAGATTTAGGTGCTAATTTTTCTGAGGCTTGTCGCTTTACGTAAGCCTCACAACCCCAAATCTTAAGAAAAGACAAACTAGGTCTCTTCCCGTACCATATCTCATATGGTGTTTTATCAACCGCTTT
The DNA here is from genome assembly GCA_039657345.1 of Stephania japonica. NCBI lineage: Eukaryota > Viridiplantae > Streptophyta > Magnoliopsida > Ranunculales > Menispermaceae > Stephania > Stephania japonica. The sequence goes on along the minus strand of CM077560.1, from coordinate 39,989,705 downwards.
AGAAGGAACTCGATTTAAAGTGAAAGCTGCAGTTTGTAATGCATAACCCCAAAAGGATAATGGAAGATCCGCATGACTCATCATAGATCGAACCATATCTAATAAGGTTCGATTTCTCCTTTCAGAAACTCCATTCCATTGTGGAGTTGCTGGTGGAGTTAATTGTGAGACAATCCCACAACTTCTAAGATGATCATCAAATTCTTGGCTCAAATATTCACCACCTCGATCTGATCGAAGTGCTTTAATAGTTTTACCAAGTTGATTCTGCACTTCATTTTGAAATGTTCGAAACATCTCAAATGATTCAAATTTATGTTTCATAAGATATACATAACCATATCTACCGAAATCATCGATAAATGTAATGAAGTACGGTAACCTCCTCTAGCCATTGTGTTTATAGGACCGCATACATCAGTATGTATTAGACCCAATAAATCACTTGCCCTTTCACTGTGTCCAGTAAAGGGAATTTTAGTCATCTTTCCTAGTAAACAAGATACGCACGTTTCATATGATTCCAAATCAAATGAATCTAGAAGTCCATCTTTATGGAGCTTCGTTATGCGTTTCTCATTTATGTGGCCAAGACGACAATGCCAAAGATAGGTTTGATTCAAATCATTTGACTTGGATCTCTTTGTATTTATATAAAAGACTGGAGTATCTGTGGACCTTTTCATGCTTAGAATATAAAGACCATCACACAAATCAACATTTGCATAAAAAATGCCTTTACGAGAAATTGAACATCTATTATTCGCAATAATAAAATCAAAACCATCCATATCCAAACATGAAACAGAAATGATGTTTCTGCTCAAGGCAGGCACATAATAACAATTATTTAAAGTTAAAATAAGTCCAATAGATAAAACTAAGTCATATGATCCAACAAATAGGGCGAAAGAACTCTTGCTCCATTCCCTACGCGGAGGATGACTTCTCCTTTCTTCAACTTTCTACTTCACGAGAGTCCCTGCACATTTATACAAATGTGAGATCCACATCCGGTATCCAATACCCAGGAATCACTAGTAGATAAATTAATTTCAATAACATAAATACTGTGTTGGTAGTCCACTACCCTTTTTCTTCTTTAAATCTTCCAGATAGAGTTTGCAATTTCTCGAACCAATGTCCAGGTGCATGGCGAAATGACAATTTCCTTCCTTTTCCTTTTGGTGCTTTGAAGCGAAGCAGTGGGGTTTGACTTGTTCCACGAGGCTTTGCAATAGGTGCGAGCAACGACCTTGGCAACTTTAGCCTTGCCTTTGCCTTTCTTCTTCATTCCCTTTCCCTTTTGGACCATCAAGACATTAGTAGAGGGTTTCTTGATATTTTGTTCAGCGGTTTTGAGCATCAAATGCAACTCGAAATTGATTTCTCCATATTATTCATATTGTAGTTCATCACAAATTGTGAGTAACTCTCTCGGTAATGAATTCAAGATCAAATCCGTAGCCAACTCTTGGCTTATGGGAAATCCAAGTCTATCAAGTTGGTCAACATAGCCCTTCATCTTCGAACATGAGGACTAACCGACGCACCCTCGGTCATCTTACAAGAATGGAGGGTTCTTGACTGTCTCAAACCTTTCTTGCCTAGCTTGCTTTGTTGGAACATTTCCTTCAAATAAGCGTTACACCATGTCGTAGGCTTCCATTAGTTCCATGTCCTTCAAGTTCGGAACCATAGTTGCCAACATAATGCATGCAACATCGGTAGAATCGTTGACATGCTTATTATACGCATCCTTCACAAATTTCGTAGCATTGACTGGTGGGTCCTCAGGGATCGGTGCATCCAGGGACATACAACTTGCGTTCATGCTTGAGAACGATTCTCAAGTTTCAACCAATCAAGAAAGTTAGTCCCAGATAGCTTATCCTTCTCAAGGATAGATCGCAGATGACAGGGGATTATTGTTACTTGAAGAGGCCATTGATCTACAATAAAGATTATGCAGAGTTTATTTTAGTATAGAGGAATAGACTCCCACTAAATTAACAACCCTCCTAAAACATACTGTTTATTTAGGGGACTAAATCCATATTTCACCTAATTCTATGACAAATGGCATGGCATGAAACACGAGAACTAGATTATTTAGGTAGGTAACAGCTTACCAATTACATCTTATGTAACTTTAGATACTTTTATGAGACACAGACATCTTATGTCTTAGCATGTTTTTATCTCATCATATGCCTAAAGTCCAAAACTATTTTGATAGCTTTATTAAGTCGGACCAATTTAAACATTTAGGTAACTCTTACCCAACTTATCTCACCAAGATAACACAATACACCCAACTATGGTTTGAAACTATATTAGTGCGATCAAGGCCTTGACAAGTGTTTAAAATTGGATGGCACAAGACTTAAGATTTAATAGAGGATTTTTATTCAGCTTTAGTGATTTTAATTAAACAATGAAATATCATATATTTTATTGATTTGTAGAACCACTAAAATTTAGGAAAATTTTTATGCTATTCTTCTAATAGAAGAATTTCCGTGCGCTAGGATTAGTTAGATTTGCAGTCCCATTGGCTAGCTCGTCAATGGCGCATGATCCCATTGGCAGTCGATGGCGGTGGGAAAACACAAGGCGCCTGCCCCGTTTTTTTTTTTTTTTTTTTTTAAGACAAATCTCAATTCCGAAAATTGAAATTTCATATAGAAAATCATATTTTTCGCTGATTTTACCATACCAAATTTACCCCTTAGTTTATCCAAAATTAAGTCAATTAAAAACGTTTTAATTAACTCGGGCCCACATCTAACTAATCATCTTATCCTAATCCAATTAGGACTTTAGATATTTGAATCCTAGCATATCACAAATAACAAACTTCTCCATATTTATCTCCTATCCAATAGGGATAAATAAGCCGAGTTTGCATATATCTCCTACTCTAATTGTTATCTATCTTTATCAAATAAAACTTCATAACAACATAGATATAACAAGATAAATAAATAATTTCGTAAATTAATTATTTACAATTTCGATCTTCATCCAAACAATCACAAATATGTAGTTGGATCATGAATTACTATCTCAATCGAATCTAACATATTAGTTTCGAATTAACATTCAGACTTATACAATTTAAGAAACTTAAATTAATGTTACCTAAATATGCATACTGAATTACAGAGATTTCATCCATGCATCAATATACAAAAATAAAGATTATACCTAATGGTGTCATGGATAACGTAATAAAATTCAATTCATTAAAATTATTCGAACCTAACATGGTTACTTGCATGTATGAAACTGATTTCAATTAAATCATTAATATATGTATCATATACACAAAACATGATAATAAATCTCCTAGAAAACTTATGTATATCACATATACATCAACTATAATCATGCTTTCAATCATATATCATAAAAACATGCAATGAGTTTAATGGAATCAAACTCGAAGGCTCTGATACCACTGTTGGATTTTGGGGTTCAAACGCAACGGAGATTTCAAAACAATTTTGAGAAAAAACCCCAACAGGATCCGAATCTGATTCCATTAAAACACGTTTAGACTATGAAAACTTAATCATACCTCAGTCGCAATGTACCTTTCTGAAGGTTAATCGATTTCTAAGGCGCTGCCAACAACGACGCCCTCTATCAGCTGTCCACACACGAATGGCGACCGAGATTCAAAGTGCTAGCTTCGAGAGAATTTCAAACTTTTTGTTTCTCTCCAAAACGATCCGAGAATACCAAAAACTCTAAGTTGTTTCTAAAACGAAAAATAGAGTTTCGGCCTTTTAATAATTCTTTCGTACTTGTATTCTAACTCAAAGCGTCTATTTATACAACCCTTGTATATAGACGGTTAAGTAAATTACACATATACCCCTACTTAAAGAAGTATAAGTGTAATACACTACAAGGACGTTTACATCATGAATTTTATCATATAAAATTCATTTTTCTCAACCATCTTAAAATCTCGCAAAACCATTCTTAGTGTGCGACCCAATAGGCTCATACAACGTTGGCGGTGTACCAAAACACATTTTGGTATACAAGTCATAAGCGACCTCTAGCAAGACATTATGACTACCCAAGTTGTACGATTATCAAATCGATATAACCTAATCAATAGTATATTTAACATCCTTTTGTCACACGATATCCTTTTGATCAAACATAAGGCATGGAATTGTCATCCAACATGTTCAATCGTACTAGTCTCGATTTCAAGGTAGATCGAAAACATCTAAGTGACATTGATCAATATCAATTCACTTAGACTAGGCCTTTTAACATCTAACATATCGAGGATCCACTGGATATCTCTCTTTATATGAGAGGGACAAATTCTATCTCGATTACACAACTTCACCACATTATTCACACAATAACCAATCACAACCTTTATAATTGTCCTAAGGTTAAAGACAACGTTTGATTGCGTCAAATCACTGTATTCCTAATGTTGAAGTCTCTGGTAATCTCAAGTCAGAGGATTGAAAAATATACCTATCATGAGAAACAACTATGACTTAATCCATGTGATGTTCTCATAGCGGGTCGGTCCAAGATTTATTCTATAATAAGTACATGATCTTGATTCGTATTCCTATACGTATGATCATCGTATGATCATCAATCAAGACTCATACTAGTCTTAATTCATTATAATTCCCAGTATAATAATCGACTAGGGACATTTAGGATATTTCTGTAAATACCCATGGATCTTATTATAATGTAAACATGCAAATCAATTATAATAAACAGCAAATAAAATCCTCTATTTTATTAACTAAAATGTATTCATAAAGACTGTTAATGGATTGACCTAGGGCACATTACCCAACAATGGGTAGTTGGCAGAACCCTACATATGTGTTATGATTCTATTGTGTACTATATATATGTGTGTATATCCATGGAGGTTGATACGACGCACGTTTCTCAATGCAGATCAGCATGAATCGATAGTTTGCTACACCCCTAGAGACAAGACAGACTGGTGTGGTTATTAGGAGTTCGCATGCTATAGTGAGCCTTGAGGATCAACTTATAGCTCAGGAGGATCAGATGACAGAAATACTCCGAATATTACGGGACCATGGCGCCGTGATTTCAGCAATGGTTGCATCACTTATACCCTCTATAGACTAACCTGAACAATTGCTTGCCATCACACTTCAAGATATGTTAGAAGCTGATAACATTTAACTATTTTAGCTTGTTGGTAGTACCGTAGCATAGAATATGCAAAAAAAATAGTATCGATGTGTCTTTTATTACGATATGACATCACCTAAGATTGATTGAAATACATACAATCATAAATCAATTAATTAGATTTTTTAGTCCTCCTTTAGGATATCAAGAGATAGAGGAAATAACTCTTCTGATTTTCAAGAGTGTAAACTATATGAGAGTTGATCCAAGAGAGATTGGTTTCTAAAAAGAGCATCATATCAATTCAGAAAAATTATATATAAATTCAATTGCATAAAGAGTTAAGTTTTAAGTAAAGGATGATAAAATTTGAATTCTGTATGCTAGCAATGTCACGACCCAAATTTATAATCCTAGATTTTGGTCGTAATTAGAGTCACCGACCTGTGATGTGGGACCTGCGTTGGGACACATGCACTGACCGAGGCATGTGGTCGTGGTATATTTTATAATTGATGCGGTGAATGCTTAGTGTATTGTATGTGTGCACCTTATACTCGAAATTCTTAAGTTTGATAGTGTCGACGATTCGGCACACGCTGGGAAGTGCCTTGAGTTGCTTGCGAGTTGTGGGACCGGGTAGATTGTGTTATGATATGTCTTATTTATTTTTAATAAGAATTAGTGATTTATTTAGATAGTCTATGGTTGTATTAAATTGCAAATCAAATAATAAATCTTATAGTTTTGAAGTTAATTAATAATACATACACTCACCTCAAGATACATGCAACCACTAATCACCATGCAACCTTGTGTCACTATGTGTTTTAGTGGGTTAGTAGGAGTGTTTAGTGACATTTGATCACATAGAGATATGAGTAGGCACACTTGATTAAGACTTAAGTATAAATACCAATACTTAGCAGCTTTGCTTCATTTTGCATGCTTGTGAGAGAAGAAAATTCAGAGCAAACATGGCTGGAATAATTTGTGTAGGAGCTTAGGGAGGTCAATTTCATCAACTTGAGAGGGAATCAAGAGTTGGTCACCAAGCCTACAACTCTAGGTTAGAATTTTACACCCTTCATGCATTCAATTTATGAGTTATTGAGCTTGAATTCAAGGGGCATTATGTTCAAGTGGTTTTGAAGTATTTCAATGATGTTTTTAATAAAAAAACAAAACAATAATTTGTGTTTCAAACTTCAATTTTCGGTTCTACAAAGTTTGCTAAAAAATGGAGTTTTGCAAGATAATGAAAATCTGATTTTTGATCTTTGAAACGAATTTTTTTTTTGAAATCAAACACTAGATTTAGATTCTTCACTTCGTTCTAATAATTTTGATATAAAGAAATTCCAGATTTGGTTTTAAGAATCAAAAGTTATGAATTTTACAAGTTTTTTGTGTTCTTCCTCATTTTTGTGAAAAATGCATTCATGAATCCCTAAACTTTTATGGTTTTGATGATGAATATGAAGTGCCTAGTGTTGTTTGTTGTTGTGGAGGGTGTATTGGATCTCTGGTAGAGGGGAACAGAGACCCAAGGCGATAGAGAAGACCATTTTCATGAGGAGAACTCGAAATCTGCATCTGGTTGCAGAATTCTGGGTTCTGCCAGCACCCCAACACGCTAGGTGATTCTGGCAGCAGGATTTTCCTGCAACTTTTCTAAATTTCCTGCAACTTTTCCAAATTTCTTGCAACTTTTCTAAATTTCCTGCATACCTAAAACACAACAAATACCCTATAAACCTACCGAAAAATACTTTTAAATTATATCTAAACATACTAGGAGGCTAGGGAAGTGTTTTGAGAGTCTGGATGGCCAGTCAAAGTGTCGAAAAGCTAGTAAAGCTAGGATAGACATTGTTTGATGTGAGTATATCCGATGATACTATATATTGCATTTCATTTCCAATATTATTATTGTTTTAATAGTCCTTTTGACTATATAATTCTTGTATTCTGGTATCATTAGCCTTGTTGATGATTACTCGTGTGTCAAGTTTCGATTTTGTGATATTTATTCCTTGTGTCGGTTCATTGATTTCAATCTAATGCCATGTCGATTCTTGCTGTTGTGAATTATTAAATGGTTATGTAAATATCATGCTATTAGGATTAGAGGATTTATGAATGAGTATATGAACTTTGTATTTGATTTGATTAGTCTAATAGCTTATCCCTATGCCTTGGTATTCCATGCTCGAGTGATTTATTGAACATATACAAAATAGTCTTAGTATCTAGGTCCCTTACTCGATTAGGGTGTACGTGACTCATGGGGTTAGAGTCCATGGGGATGTCAATACATGTTACTTGGCCATGTGCAATACTTGGTTGTGTGTGATACTTGGTTGTGTGTGATGCTTGGTTGTGTGAAATGTTTAGTTGTGTGCGATACACCTTTTCTCCCCTCCCTTCTCCCACTCGGTTGTGCCTAATAGAGGGCTTGTAGGTGGTTGTATGGCTTTGTTCAGCGAACAAGAGAATATCCTCCTTCGCCCTCTTTAGGCGGTCGGTGGCCACAACCATCGGCCGACCCTCCTAGAGTTGCACATGGTAACACGGAGAAGAAGCTTTTGGGAGTTCGGATGGTTTGAAGGCTTCGTTGTGCCAGATTTGCCCAATACATGCTCCAATGAGGGAGGCCAGTGCAGAATGGTGGTAGAGGTCTTGTTGGAGGAGGAGTACAGTTTGTTGATCCTCACGGCTCTATTTATCCCTGACGATTTTCCTTCTTACTTTAGACTCCATGTTTATTTCTTCTTTAATCAATAGTTTTGAAGGAGATGTTAAGGGGATCGCCAGGAAGAAGAGGTGGAGTGAGACCTTGAGAATAACAACATGTGGTGGTAGAATGAAGATACATGGTTGTGGACCTCAAGTGATCGACAGTGGTTACGATGAAGAGCGGTGGGTTGGTGTTGGTGGTACGCAATCGTGATTCTTTGAGGCAACACATCTAACCATATTTTCCTTCTCCTCTCAGCTGAGGATCTATTGTATTTTTTTGTAGTTAGATTTAGTCCCACCTGTGGTATTAATCTTTTCTGTAAGCATTTAAGTTTGTTGTTTTAGTTAGTTGTTGTGTTCCTTCACTAGAGGGTAGTTTTTCCCTTCTTTGCTTCCTTCCAGTTTTACACCGGCATTTTTTCCATCAATTATGCCCTAGAGGCCTCTGATGGTGGGTGGCAATGAGGCTTTATGCCTCCATTGCTCTCGTGATGGTGAGTCGCAATGAGGTTTTATGTCTCCATTGTACTCGTGGATACCGAACTTTCTTATTGTATTATCAATGTATGGGTTCTCATTATCAATGAAACTTTGAGGAAAAAAAAGTTTAAGGGCTCAAATCACCTAAACAATAGGTGAGAGGCCAAATCTAAAAAAACCTAAAAGTTTGAGGGCCGCTTAATTTGTTTTGCCAATTATTTATGTTATTTGTTTTAAAATTTAACTTCACACATTTTTTATTGACCATAAAAAAGTTTAGTTTACTTATGCATAAACGTAAATTAATCGATGTTGTTGACATCAAACACCATGTGGGAAATAAAAAGAAAAAAATATAGAGGTATTTTTTTTAAGAATATTTTTTCATTAATCATTAATGAATCGATATAGGACCAGACACAGAATTAAAAAGTACATTGATTCGCTAATCCTATTTGTTCAAAAGAACTGCCATTAATTTGGTTGTGAATGTGATTGTGAAATTGAAACAATAAGTTTGATAATCAGGGATGCTCTCTACAACATCTAGAACTCATGACATTATATAAACATCATTAGAACCACATAACGAATAACAAAACTTCCCAACAAAGAGTAGGAAACATAAAACTTCCCAACAAGGGGGAGACAAATAAAATACTTTCAACTAAGGAAAACAAATTAACGATGAAATGAAAAACTAAAGAAAAGACCAACTTAACCGTTGCACAAAAACCATACACAACTGTTGAGGAAGATGTAGTACAACAAGGATGAAACTAATCGTCACAAATCTAGCTAGATTTGCAACTAGGCTTGGCAGTATAGTGTATGGACCCGTTGGCCTGGTTTTGTCTAAAAAGGGTTCAGCCAATATTTTAACAAATTCAAATCGGGTCTGGATTAAGACTTCTTTTCCGAATTTAAAATCAGGTCGGGCCTAGACAAGGTCTTGTAACCCAAGCCCAGCCCGAACCTAGTTCAAATTTTAAATAAAGTTAAAATTATCTTTAATAAACACTTAGTGGTTATTAAATAGATTAACAAACGCTACTCTACTCTAATACACATAAATTAATGAGCTAAAGACATCTTTAATTTTAAAATAAAATAAAATAAAATATTTTTATACTTAAACATTTGTTTCTTGACATTAAATGTTTAATTACATGAATTATATTTATTAACGTTACCTCGATTTATCGTAAGCAATTTTTGTCAAGACTTTGATAAATTGCATCATATGAAATTATAATATATATATATATATATATATATATATATTTGAAAGACTTTCTATATAAGAAGTTAATTTTTAAGATTGTTGAAAATTTGGACAATTGAACAACCCGAATTTTAAGCAAAACGGGTCTAGACAAGCTAATTTTGTCCAAATTTCAAACTGAGCCGAGTCCAGACAATGAATATACTTTTTTATAGTATGGTTTGTTCAGACCTGAACTAGTCCAGACCCAAATTTTTGCCAACGTTGAATGCAACTTATTAGATGATAAGATGTAAAAAATGCTATTTGAACCACTATCGATCAAAATGGTGGATCGGCGATGGTTCAAGATAAAAAAATTATGAAAAGAATTTTAGAATTTTTGGAAGAAAGAAAGTGGCGACATGCAGAATTTCATTTTTATATAGAAAATTTAGTAGGCTTGAGCTTTCAACTTTATCATTCATTTAATTATTGTTTTTTACTTACATTCATTTAATTGTTTTTATATAAACATGTAGCATCCCCTAATTCCATTAAGGCGATGCTCGGCCTGAAACCCTAATTAAGCCGCGGTAAACTAGATTGGACCCAATTTGAACCAGCAGCCTTATACCTATTCTTGACAACAACATGTATATTTTAATATCGAATAAACAATTAAAATAAAAAGCAGCGAAAATTTAAAACTTTTTTGATGACAAATAAGATATACAAAATCGGTATAAACTTCGGTATAAAACTCATATCCCAACACTGCTTATTACAAAAGTATAATACAATACAATATATACTATCAATAGGGAGTCATCACTATATCATAGAGAAGATAATAAACTCCTAATATTCTCCTTTCTTGAATTCCAAGTCCTAGTGCACGCCTATTACCTGGAAATGTTAAAGTGGGTGAGCTCTCACATGCTCAGTAAGTGACTTTCATACCAACCATCAATTATCCACTAATACCAAAGCAATCTATAGCAATATGAATCCAATGCATATATAAATGAGCATTTGAAACAATATAAACAATATATAAACAGATGCAAGTTCATTGGTCCATTGCAATGTACTCGTGTTTTATATTTTCAATTTTAGTAATTGAACAGAGTCGCTCTCCCACATGTCAGGAACCAATCACTGATCTTCTGACCAGTTTCAATCGATGAGCCGCCAACTCAAATAAATAGAGTCGTGCTCCCACATCGTTACTAAACCAATCACTGGCCATCTAATTGGTTTAGGACCGATGTGCTGCCAACTCAACATGAAAGCATTAATCAAGATATTCCCAGGTCACTGGGGACACGGTGATGGGAGGCCACCCCAAACACAGTTTCAAACCCCAGGCCGATTCGTCCTGCTGAACCTCTTTTCGAATTCATTTTTCATTTAAAACATTCTTGTAAAACAAAGTCAATTCAAGGTACATTGCCCCATTCCCAGTCCAGAACACTACGTGCTCTAATAATTCTATTTTACATTTCATAATTGATAAAAGATACGAGCTCCACTTACCTGTCCTCAGCTTTCCTAAGGTTTTCTCTGAGTTTTCCTAGCTTTCCGGGGTTCCATCATGTTTTCCAATGCCCGAACACCTATGTCATACCCATTCGTATCAATTCGGGTCTAATGTATATTATTCTACACCCCTAAACCAAACCCAAAGCTTACACAAACCAACCAAACTTATAACAGTTTTCCACTGTTCACACCGGTCAGCATGCTGCCCAGTTGTTTTTCTCTCTATCATGTCCAGCTCGCCCAACGCATTAGGGCCAGTGCCCAGCACGTTGGTCGACTGCGTGACTGCAATTCCAACAACAACCGATTTAGCCAAATCTGACCCAAACGTGGTCCAAACACCTTGCAACCTCAGAAAGGGATCATTACACCACCACCTAGTCGAACCAAACAACCATAGCAACTACAACAATAACAACGACAATGAAAAACAACAACAACTCACCTCGCCTGGTCTCAACGACCTTGACTCCACGAGCTCCCCGTCATGAGCTCTCCTTATCCCTTTCGGCTCCCTCGTCTCTCTTTGGTCTTCTCTCTCTCGTGTTATAAATGAGGAAGAAGAGACGGTGAAAAATATAATAAAAATAACTGCCTTGAGAGATCCCTAAACTTATCCCTTTTCACCTCACTACCCAGCACGCTAGGGCTAACATCTAGTGCGCTAATCACTAACCAGGTTTACTTTTCTAAGTTTTTCTTCCATCCTTGTGTACGCCACCGAGTCCACTCGGCGTGTACCTATCCTGATGACCTATGCGTGTCCTATTGTGACCCCGCGTGTCACTCAATACTAGTTATTTATCATTTTAATATATATTTACATATGCCCTGATATATATATATATAAATATATCTTTGCCTGTCATTACATCTATCAATACGTAATTCATGTCAACCAGCACACTCGAACATAAACGCTATCCCGCGTCTCATGTGTGTCCTCCTTAACCTACACATGGTATTAGGCGTTCCCCCATTTTTTTGATTATTAATTTATAATTAATATTACAATTGATACAAACGCAATCCGGCACGCAAATCCACACACACGCTAATCGTATATAATTGGGCTTAACCAGGAGCCTAACTCGGGTTAATTAAGATTTGAATTAATACTAATCACGTGCTTAAGGTAACGGGTCGTTACAAAACCTATTTATATTAAGTCAAACACAATATGAGTTGAGAGGCTTTTTTATTAGTGGAGAGCCTGCGGTGATCGCACTTTTTGCCTCATTCCAAGCACGTCCCTGACATTGTCAAATGGCATTTCCACACTTTTTCTGTAACGGCCAGTTATTTTTTAACGCCGTTAGTTAATTTATTTCAGATTAGGACGACACGTGGATGCCGCAGATAGGTATTGACTGGCTATGTATTGATGTATGCCTGACTTCTGTGATGTATTAATATTATTATTATTAAGGAGGTCTTATTCATCACAGGTGTGTATATATATAATTACTTGTCGGGCGAGGTTGAGCGCCAGGGTCCGTTTCGTAGGACAGGCCAACGCGGGTTTCGGTAGCAGTGAGGCCGGGCGTTGGGGTTTAATTAAACTTAAATTATTTAAACATGCTAAGGTGGAAGATTTAATTTATAATGAAATGTAAACATAACTTTAGGCTAGGTTATAAATTAAATTGGGTATACTAAATGTGGGACTGCCTCGGGAAGTGTGCTAGACATGGAGCACTGGGTGTCGAGTGGTCGGGGAGTTAGTGTGACTCTATTTACAAATTTATGGAATTTATTGATGCTTAGAATAAATTATATAAGTTAAATCAAATTAGAATAAATAGAATCCTATAGTTCGAAATAAATAATCAGCATTCTTGGGATCGACCTCGAGACACGCAACGAAAAGATACAAGGAAATTAGTGTCCTGATAGGGTGTTCAAGAACTGTGTGACACAGGGTGATCAATGGTGGTTGGATTTTCCTCGAGATGCATATACACAGTAGATTAGATAACCACCTATATATACGTTGATCGATCAACATGCAAAGAATGAAAACGTTTTCACCAAATTGTTGGGGAGATCTGTGAGAGAAATTGAGATTGGGGAAGGTGAATGCGAGCAATTAGAGAGTGAATTCGAGCTTCAGAGCACGGATCCAAGGTAATCTTTATATTCTAAATGAAAATTTTTGAAAAAAATGTGGTTTTGTGGGTTAAGGTGAAAAATGGATTTTTAGATAATTCATCGCTATTTTTGATGAATATGGTGTTATTGAGTTTGGTTTTGATAAATTACATCAATTGGAATCGGATTTGTGGAAAATTGAGGTGTATGTGGTGATTTTGGATTTTTGGGTACGTGCATGTAATTCGAGAATTGTGTTGGTTTTGTGTTGATTTGTGGTGAAATTTGGAGGTTTTGAGGGTCTCCAATAGATTGAGCGTGAAGAAAGATGGAAAGGAGAGAAGAAGAGGTAAAGATTGAAGAGAAAAAAAAAATAGAGACGAAAATCGTCTCTGGTATAAACCAGAGACGATTTCGTCTCTGGAAAGGGGACACAAGTACAGCGTGCGTGCGTCCCCCGAACCGGGCCGGACCGGCCCAGGGCTGATCCAACCACCTGGACCGGACTGATCCAGGTGGGGCCCGCCCAAAATATATATATATATATTATTTTTTGGAAAATAGGAAAATAGTTGAAAAATATCAGAAAAATTTGTAAAAATTCTAGAAAAATATAGAAAATTAAGAAAAAGGTAGAAAAGTAGGTACGAGACTTTTCGGGTATTTTTGGAACCCCGACATAGTCCAGAAGAGGTACCACAACTGAAAAATTAGAAATATAATATAATATCATAAAATTATATAATACGTTTTCAAAAAGAATAAAACACTATAAATGGACTTCAGAGACCAGGAAATCATAGCTCGGACATCGGGGAGCTAGGTGGGCGTACTGACGGGTCCGGGAAGTCGAAGTGCGTATTTTCGGGTATGTAAAACCCAACTAAACACCACTACTGCATTTACTTATTGTTATTCACTTTGAGCTGTTATTATTGATAATATTCGAGTCCATTCCTACTGGGACGGTTATGGTTTTGTCTATGTATCCAGGTTGTGTGGTCGCTTGCTGGGTGTGTGGTCTAGGACACAGTCGTAGGGTCGATGGTGTTGGCCACGACAGGGCTCCTGGTCCTCAGTTCATACCTAGGATTAGCTGGTTCACACCCATTTGCATATCTTTGTGTTTATATTCATGCGATGAGCTTTTGGGCAGTTGCCTGCATTTTTCTTCAATTCCGCATGTTTATTTAACACTATTTATTGATTTCATTGTACATTCTTAAATTGTGATGCACGATGGTTTTCTTTGGGATTTTACTTACTAGGCTCGTCATCTGTCTTTTGTGATGGCTGAGCACAGATCCTAGTACTAGCAAGGGTAAGGGGATTCTCGGCGATTACATCTGACTTACCTACGCTGAGGCTTGCTGGTACGTGTGATGACCGTTATATTTTGATATTTTGAATAATATTTTGGGAAATTAGGAGACTATATTTCACACTTGTACCTGTACATACTAACTATATAGTTCGCCATATGTACAATGCTTTTCGAGATTTCCACTATAGGATAAATCAGTAATTCTATATACATTTCTTTTGGTTAAATATATACTTCCGCTATAAAATTTTAAATTATTGAGTTAATTAGCACAAAACTTGAGATTGTCAAGTAAAATAGATAGAAAGTGACGTGGCAGAAGTTTCTTATGCACTAGCAGGGGAATTGGGAAGCCACGGGGCGGCCTCAGAATTTGGGGCCGCCACAGTTTGGTATCAGAGCAAGGTCGATAAGGTCGTAAATAAAATAAGTTAAGGAAAGAGCATAAACTTTAAACTAAATTAGATATGAAAACCCGACGAATTGCCTAGAACTTTTAGTTGGGAAGAAGTGGAAACAGAAAGAGTTGGGATTGTTATGTTGATATATGTATTGTTGTATTTGTATATATTATACTCATACGTATATGGGGAACTGATTCGGACACGAAAATCGATGCAGACCACTATTGACGGACAGACTCCTACACCCATCTCTCTGACTACTCAGCAGGAGGTTGGGGAGACTAGTGATCACACCCTTAGGGAGGTAGCCGATCTCCGAGCCATAGTGCAGAGAGTTACGGATCAGCAATTACTACAGTAGGCACAGATGGTTGAGCTCATTGAGTATATACGGAGCTCGAGGATACCTGCAGTAGCACTGACGGCTGAGTTAGTTACACCTACCCCTCCAGCCGCGTTAGCACCACCAGTTGACACATAGGCAGCAGGGACTAAGACAACGATTGAGAGAGCTGAACCTGTTGTGGTACCAGCTGATACTACTAAGGTGACGCCTACTACTACCGAGTCGCAGATTGTTGCTTCGACTGCTAGGAATAAGATGTCAGAGGCAGCGAATATGGTGAAAGATTTATGAGATTCAACCCCACCTACTTTACTGGGGTTAGTGATCCAGAGGTTGCAGGATGGTGGTTGATGACGCACCAGTGCTTACATCAGTTGTTGGAGGTATCAAAGGCGGACCAGACATGTATTTCAGGGTATTGTTTGAGAGGCCAGGCAGCGGTATGGTGGACGACCTACACCGACATTCATTCTGTACCAACTACATGGGTGGAGTTTCGACAGTTGTTTCTGGGTGAGTATATTCCCACCGAGGTATAGTTGAGGCTTAGAGAGCAGTTCCTGGCATTGAGACAGGGTAGCATGACGGTATCACAATACATGGATCGATTCAGGTGCCTTATGATGTATGCCATGGACGTGGCGAACACGGAGAGACTCCAGGTCTACTATTTCATCAAAGGTTTGGATGAGAGGATAGGTGGTGTAATTGTCGCGAGTGGAGCTGAGACGCTACAAATTGTTTATGATAGGGCATTGGCTTGCGAGACATATCTACGACACAGAGGCGAGCTTATGGATAGGTCTGGCCAGAGTTCTCGGTCTGATCAGAGGCCGAAGAGACAGAGAGATCAGTTTGACCGATAGAGGCAAGATCAGGGTCGACGACGGCGGCCTCAGCAGCAGTATCAGGATAGGGATCAGGGTGGCCGTGACAGGGGTCAGTGAGATCAGGGTCAGGGTCAGAGATTTGATAATGGGCAGACTGGGAGGCGAGAGACACGTCGATGTTTTAGGTACGGTCAGAGAGGACACTTGAGGAACGAGTGCAGGCACTATCGCTACGACATGATCAAAGTCCGGATAGAGGCAGAGTGCATGTTGTGGCACAACCAAATTCAGGAGCTACCGGGCAGCTAGTCGAGGGTACGTTATCTATTCACAGTAGACTAGTTCATGTTATGTTTGACTCGGGTAGTACATTATCATTTATTGTTGGACGATTAGTTGGGGAGTTAGGGTTAGTTGAACGCACACTTGAGACCCATCTTGTTCTCAGCACGGCTGTTAGGGATAAGATGTACCATAACCGGATAGTTCAGGACGTCATAATTGAGGTTGCCGGACATCAGTTGCCAGCTGATCTTCGAGTACTGGAGTACTTAGAGTTTGACGCACTATTTGGAATGGATTTGCTATCGGCGTACCATGCACGGATAGACTGTTTTGGGAAGAGGGTAGAGTTTAGTACTCTGTGTTTGACAGACTTTTCATTGAGTGGAACCGCATCTGAGTTACCTATTACGAGAGGGAGATTAGCGACTACTCATGAGATGGATGAGTTCACAGCAATTGTTGAGCCCGAGACCAGAGTACCTGTTAGGATTGAGGATGTACCGGTAGTTCGAGAGTTTGCCGATGTCTTCCCAGACGATTTACCTGGTATACCACCACCACGGGTGATAGAGTTCATTATAGAGTTGATACCAGTGACCCAGCCTATATCTAGCAGACCTTATTGGATGTCACCGATGGAGCAGGAGGAGGTCAGGAGACAGTTAGAGGACTTATTGGCGAAGGGTTTCATTCATCCGAGTATGTCACCGTGGGGAGCGCCCGTACTATTTGAAGAAAGATGGATCGATGAGGATGTGTGTAGATTATTGGAAGCTTAATCAGGTGACAATCAAGAACCGCTATCCACTTCCGAGGATCGATGATTTGTTTGACTAGTTGACAGGTGCACAGTTCTTCTCGAAGATTGATTTACGCTCAGGATATCACTAGTTGTGAATTCGAGAAGAGGATATTAAGAAGACTGCTTTCAGTACCAGATACAGGTTATTCGAGTTTACGGTGTTACCGTTTGGGTTGAAGAATGCTCCAGCAGTTTTCATGGATCTGATGCATCGAGTGCTGAGACCTTACTTGGACAGATATGTGATTTCTTCATCATTGATATATTGATTTATAGTCAGACACGACTAGATCACGAGAGTCATCTTCGATTAGTATTGACGACGTTGAGGGAGCATCGACTGTATGCGAAGTTCAATAAGTGTGAATTTTGGATGAGGGAAGTGAAATTTTTAGGACATGTGATCAGCGGTCAGGGTATTTCTTTGGAGGGAGACAAGATTAGAACGGTGATTGACTGGAAGAGACCGAAGACTGTTTTTGAAATACGGAGTTTCTTGGGTTTAGCAGGTTATTACCGCTGATTTGTACAGGATTTCTCCACGATTGCAGCACCGATGACGAGGTTGACGAAGAAGGATGTTCCTTTTGTGTGGTCTGAGGAGTGTGAGCAGGCATTTTTGGAGTTGAAGAAGAGATTGACTTCTCACCACCGTATTGACATTACTTGAGCCAGGGAAGAGTTTGACAGTTTACACTGATGCATCGGGAATTGGACTGGGATGTGTTCTGATGTAAGAAGGACGACCAGTGGCTTATTTATCCAAGCGATTGCGACCACATGAGTGTAACTACACCATACACGATTTGGAGCTTGCAGCAGTTGTGTTTGTGCTGAAGGCTTGGAGACACTACCTCTACGGAGAGAAGTTTGTCCTTTACACTGATCATCAGAGTCTGCGCTATCTTTTCACACAGAGAGATCTGAATATGCGTCAGAAGAGATGGATAGAGTTGCTGAAGGATTATGACTTCACGATCGAGTATCACCTTGGCAAGGCTAATGTAGTGGCAGATGCTTTGAGTAGATGTGAAGTTGACAGCAAGATCGATACGCGATATATGGGACTATTGGAGGCAGCATCACTTATGAGCATGTCAGACATTGCAGTTACGTACGATATCCAGATTTGTGGTTAGATGAGAGTACCGACAGTATCACTAGAGCGGGTATTGGAGTGTTAGAGGGCTGATGGGCTTTATGAGCGGTTCAGTGGTTTGGCACGGGATCCTGAGTACACTGATTGTATAGAGACGGCGGATCGTTGTTTGCGACACAGAGGTCGACTGTGGATACCGGCGGTACCAGAGATCAGAGATAGTATATTAGAGGATGCTCACCGGTCGCGTTATACAGTTCATCCGGGCAGAACCAAAATGTACCACCACTTGCGGAGATTGTTTTGGTGGCCAGGGATGAAGGCTGATATTGGCGATTATGTTCAAAGGTGTCAAATATGTCAGCAGGTGAAGGCTGAGCATAGACGACCAGGTTGATTGCTACAACCGTTATCCATTCCTCATTGGAAATGGGAACACCTTACCATGAATTTTGTCAGTGGATTACCGCAAACGTGCAGGCGACACGATGCGATTTGGGTAGTGATTGGTAGACTGACGAAATCGGCTCATTTCATACCAGTTTCGATGCGATATACATTTCCTCAGTTGAGCAGACTGTTCGAGCAGGAGATTGTTAGAGTGTATTTGGTGCCAGTCTCCATTGTATCTGACAGGGATCCTAGTTTCACTTCGAGATTCTGGGGAGCGATGCAGGAGCAGTTTGGCACTAGGTTGTAATTTAGCACGGCGTATCATCTTCAGACAGATGGACAGTTAGAGAGATTGATACGGATTTTAGAGGACATGCTGAGGGCTTGTATTCTGCAGTTTGAAGGTTCGTGGGAGGACTACTTAGCACTGTGTGAGTTTGCTTACAATAACAGCTATCAGGCTAGTATCGGGATGCCGCCATTTGAGGCACTGTATGGGAGGCCCTGCAGGTCACCAGCGTGTTGGGCAGAGCCGGAGGATATAGTTACGATAGGGCCGGAGATAGTTGTTGATCACACAGAGAAAATTCGACAGATTCGTCAGAGGCTTCGAGCAGTACAGGACAGGCAGAAGAAATACGCGGATAGATACCACGAGAGTCTGAGCTATGAGGTTGGTGATATGGTTTATCTGAAGGTTTCTCCTTGGAAGGGCCGGTAGAGATTTGGGATTAAGGGGAAACTGGCGCCGAGATTTATTGGACCTTATCGAGTTGCAGAGAAGGTTGGCCGTGTGGCGTACAGATTAGATCTACCGACGGAGTTAGTAGGGATTCATCCTACCTTTCACATTTTGATGTTGAGATTGGCTTGGACCGGGCCACGACACATGGTTGATGTGCGACAGGTTGAGATTCAGCCTGACGCAACTTACGAGGAGCGACCGTTGGCAGTATTAGATTGTAAGATCCAGACTCTCAGGAACAGGGAAATATAGAAAGTACTCGTACGGTGGCAGCATCACGGTACGGAGGGACTTACCTGGGAGTTGGAGTAGACCATGCGAGAGCGTTATCACTTGTTATTCCACGGTATGTCCTAAATTAACTCAAATTTCTGGGCGAAATTTCTTTTAGTTGGGAAGAATTGTAATGGCTGGTTATTTATTAACGTCGTTAGTTAATTTATTTCAGATTAGGACGCCAGCTCGGATGACACATGGACGTCGCGGATAGGTATTGACTGGCTATGTATTGATGTATGCCTGAGTTCTGTGATGTATCAATATTATTATTATTAAAGAGGTCTTATTCATCACAGGTGTGTATATATATAATTACTTGTCGGGCGAGGTTGAGCGCCAGGGTCCGTTTCGTAGGACAGGCCAATGCGGGGTTCGGTAGCAGTGAGGCGAGGCGTTGGTGTTTAATTAAACTTAAATTAGTTAAACATGCTAAGGTGGAGGATTTAATTTATAATGAAATGTAAACATAACTTTAGGCTAGGTTATAAATTAAATTGGGTACACTAAGTGTGGGACCACCTCGAGAAGCGTGCCAGACATGGGGCACGGGGTGCCGAGTGGTCGGGGAGTTAAATTATGGAATTTATTGATGCCTAGAATAAATTATATAAGTTAAATCAGATTGGAATAAATAGAATCCTATAGTTTGAAATGAATAATCAGCATTATTGGGATCGACCTCGAGACACGCAATGAAAAGATACAAGGAAATTGGTGTCCTGATAGGGTGTTCAAGAACCGTGTAACACAGGGTAATCAGTGGCGGTTGTATTGTCCTCGAGATGCGTGTACACAATAGATTAGATAACCACCTATATATATACATTGTTCGATCAACATGCAAAGAATGAAAACGTTTTCACCAAATCGCTAGGGAGATCTGTGAGAGAAATTGAAGTTGGGGAAGGTGAATGCGAGCAATTGGAGAGTGAATTCGAGCTTCAGAGCACAGATCCAAGGTAATCTTTATATTCTAAATGAAAATTTTTGAAAAAAATGTGGTTTTTGTGGGTTAAGGTGAAAAATAGATTTTTAGATAATTCATCACTATTTTTGATGAATATGATGTTATTGAGTTTGGTTTTGATAAATTACATCAATTGGAATCGGATTTGTGGAAAATTGAGGTGTATGTGGTGATTTTGGATTTTTGGGTACGTGCATGTAATTCGAGAATTGGGTTGGTTTTGTGTTGATTTGTGGTGAAATTTGGAGGTTTTGAGAGTCTCCAATAGATTGAGCGTGAAGAGGGATGGAAAGGAGAGAAGAAGAGGCAAAGATTGAAAAAAAAAAAACAGAGACGAAAATCATATTTGGTATAAACCAGAGAAGATTTCGTCTCTGGAAAGGGGACGCACGCGCAGCGTGCATGCGTCCCCCGAACCTGGCCGGACCGGCCCAGGGCCGGTCCAACCACCTGGACCGGAGTAGTCCAGGTGGGGCCCGTCCAAAAAAAATATATATATATATATTATTTTCTGGAAAATAGGAAAAATTGTTGAAAAATATCAGAAAAATTTGTAAAAATTCTAGAAAATATGGAAAATTAAGAAAAAGGTAGAAAAGTAGGTACGTGACTTTTCGGGTATTTTTGGAACCCCGACATAGTCCGGAAGAGGTACCACTACTGAAAAATTAGAAATATAATATAATATCATAAAATTATATGATATGTTTTCAAAAAGTATAAAACACTATAAATGGACTTCAGGAACCGAGAAATCATAGCTCGGACATCAGGGAGCTAGGTGGGTGTACTGACGGGTCCGGGAAGTCGGAGTGCATATTTTCGGGTACGTAAAACCCAACTGAACATCACTACTGCATTTACTTATTGTTATTCACTTTGAGCTGTTATTATTGATAATCTTCGAGTCTATTCCTGCTGGGACGGTTATGGTTTCGTCTATGTATCCGGGTTGTGTGGTCGCTTGTTGGGTGTGTGATTTAGGACACAGTCGTAAGGTCGATGGTGTTGGCCACGACAGGGCTCCTGGTCCTCAGTTCACACCTAGGATTAGCTGGTTCACACCCATTTGCATATCTTTGTGTTTATATTCATGCAATGAGCTTTTGGGTAGTTGTCTGCATTTTCCTTCAATTCGCATGTTTATTTAAGACTATTTATTAATTTCATTGTACATTATTAAATTGTGATGCACGGTGGTTTTCTTTGGGATTTTACTTACTAGGCTCGTCATTTGTCTTTTGTGATGGTTGAGCGTATATCCTAGTACTAGCAAGGGTAAGGGGATTCTCGGCGATTACATCTGACTTACCTACGCCGAGGCTTGCTGGTACGTGTGATGACCGTTATATTTTGATATTTTGTATAATATTTTGGGAAACTGGGAGACTATATTTCACACTTGTACCTGTTCATACTAACTATATAGTTGATCGCCATATGTACAGTACTTTCCGGGATTTCCACTATAGGATAAATCAGTAATTCTATATACATTTCTTTTGGTTAAATATATACTTCCGCTGTAAAATTTTAAATTATTGAGTTAATTAGCACGAAACTCGAGAATGTCAAGTAAAATAGATAGAGAGTGACGTGGCAGAAGTTTCTGATGCACTAGCAGGGGAAATGGGAAGCCACGGGGCGGCCTCGGAATTTGGGGCCGCCACATTTTCTCCTCCACATCTCCCCACGTGTCACCTCCACAAACACACAACCACCAAAACTTAAAAAGAGCTAGTGAGCTCAAAGGCCAATATATAGACCAATTCACCGGGTCGAGCACCCGCTCGGCTTGCCTGACTTGGGCTGGGCCTGCGTTCCTAAAAATTCAATAAAACCCGACCCTACTCAAGCCAATGAAAAGCCCGCGATTATCTATGGCGGGCTTGGGTTTGATTTTTTTACCTAAGTTCGGCCCGAGCCCAGCCCGATTGAGTCACAAACCTACATATATATTCAATTTAAAAATGTAAATGTTGATAATTGAAACCGAGTCTTTATGTTTATAATACTAGTTCTGTGTGATGTCTATTATATTTAATGTAATTATACCTTTTAACTCATTGAACTATTTTCAAAAACTTTTGTCTACTAATATATACTTTCAAAATTATGAATTTATCATCAAGGAATGAACTGAAAAATTTATAAATCTTTTTGTATTGAGTTTTCAAAAACAACTTCTTAGATATGTTTTCATTTCTAAATTAAGTCTTGTCATGTCTTGTTTTATCTATATAATATGTTCTTATAAAAATAGTTTGATGTCAAATAGCTTTAAATATATATATATTCTTTATTTAAAGCTTTTAAAAAGATAATGAATAAATTGTCAAAGTATTTTTTGGTAAGTACGATAAGGCTAATGTTAATTATTAAGGGTGTGTTTGATAGCAAAGAAAATGAGAGAAATTGTGGAAAATTGTTTGTTTTTTTTATATAACTGTTTTATTCCCTGTTTGATACAATTATGAACCGCATAGAAAAAAAATCTCACACCACTAATTTTCCTCATTTTTTTTCTTTTGTTTTGGCGTGAAAAATCACAATTTTTTTGGAGTGAATTCGTCTTCGACCCAAACTCGGACTCCTCTTCTACAAGAACTCATCCACCGATCTCTACCAAATCTCTTTATAACCCCAACTAACTCCTCTCAAACAATTGCCTCTGATCCTTCTCTCTCTCCCGCAATTCATTCACTCAATCTCTCCCCTACCTTCTCGTTCAATCCATCGCTCGCTGACGCGCGCCGAACGCGTCAATAAAATATTTCCTTAAACCAACTATTTGCAGATAGTGGCAAAGGGTCGATCCCGCAGAGATTGGTAATTTTTCTAAGGTTCTAAAAGAAAGGAAAATGGGGGTTTAGAGAAAATGATTTAATTAATTAATCTAATTACTAATAAATTAAATAAGTAAAATAAATATCTAAGACTATGAACAATTAATTTAAATACCTAAGTCTATGGTTCCACAAGACAAGATCAAGATTCAATGGCATATCATGGTCGTCAATCTTTCCCAAAATAATTATTAATTCAAGTTCTTCTAGACTAGCTATAGAAAATCGACATCCGCCAGAAATTCCTAATTCCCCTAATCTCGATAGCCAGGACATCCGCCACTAACTACTTCCCTAATTAATGTATAACCCTAGACATCCGCCATAAGATTTAACACACTAACCGCAGTAATAAACTTCTATGGGAATACTAATCCTAGATAACCGGATCGCGTCCGCTCCCGATTTAACCTAGATTCAATTGTTGCACACTCAAGAACCGAAAGGTTTTGACGGCAATCGGGTGAATGATTGTCACTTATATTGTCTCAAAAGTACAATTACGGATACTAATGAGTCAATTAACTATAGATTATCCACCTAAAAGCATGCACTGGCCACATACATACCCTAGATTTAAACCATATTCATTAAAATCAACAACAATGAAATAGAAGAAATTAAATTAAATAAATAATAAAATAAAAGATCTCACAAGTTATGCCATGAATCAATAATCTTGAATTGCTTCACCATCGACCTAGGCAATGGCTTGATTAGCCAGACATGGCTACTCTCAAAATAATGCAGAGAGGGAGAGTTGAGAGAGAGAGTTGAGAGCCCTTTTTTAATGAAGAATAGATGTTCTATTTATATCTAAAGTCCTAATGTGTAAAACTAGGAAGAATGGGTGTATGGAAGAGAGAAAACTATTTTTTGGTGTATTTTCATCCTTGACACGTGTCAGGCTGTCATTGGGCATTTTTCTGTGCTTGCTGACGTGTCGGAAGATGATTGGCTGGAGTGCTGTTGACCGGATGACGTGGCAGCAGGCGATTGGAGGAGAGTGGAGGCGTGACGTGCGTGAGAGGGGGAGCAGTCGACACGTGGCGGCTGGGAGGCGCAGAGAGAAGCTCGCGCGAAACGTGCGAAGATGTGGGAGTTTGTGCTGTTGTGCATCTCGAGGAAAATCGACGAGCTGGAGAGAGGAGATGGTTGTGCTTGTCCACGTGGCGGTCGTGCGTTGGTGAGGCGCCGCTAACTTGCTTTGGTGATGTGGCGCGCTCCTATTGGTAGCAGCAGCTTCTTTGTGTGACGCGGTTCGGCAAATCACGATCGACATGTGGCTTCCTGGATGAATCACACGATGACACGTGGCACTGCTGTGTACATTTATCCCACTGTCATCGTATATTTCGAGACAAACTCTCCCGGTATCCGATTACTGCAAATTAATACTCTATTTTGAGTATTTTTTCGCCACGAATCCAACCGTGCACTCCATTTCACCTAAAAACCAAAAGTAAAAATAATTAAATATATATTTAATAAACTTCCACACTAAATTATACTAAAATAGACTATAAAATCCTATAAATACTAACTTATCACTCGCTCTCTTAGTCGTGAAGAATCGAAGGTACACAATTTCTGTTGTTTTGTTGTTGATCTTGGGATTTATAGAGAGAGAAAGTAAGAGTTTAACGTGTTTTCTGTTCTCTACAAGCCCTTTCGATTCTTCTGTGTCGGTCGCATTGGGTCTAGGGTTCGTCTTCGCAGGTAGCACTTTTATTTCATTTTGATTCTTGTGTCGGCGATTCGGTCGTTGTATGATGTGTTTGTTTGTTTGTTTGTTTTGGATTTTAGGGTTTTTGGGTTGGCTTGTGTGTGGATTTTAGGGCACAATCTTTGTGTTTGATTATTTGTTTGTTTGGTTTTTTGGGGTTTTTTGTCTTTGCATTGCTATTAGGTCTTGAAAAATTGGTGTTTTTTGTATGTTGAATTTGTTGAATTTCTATTGTGTTTGATCCATTTAGCCGACGTCAACTAAATTGGGATTTGGGATTTTTTTGATTAGATGGATTTTGGGTTATTTGAAATTGTTAGTATTTTGTAATTTATTTAGGAATTCATGTTTGGATTGGGGTTTATGCACGAGATTAGATAAGTCGAATCGAAATTATAGAGTTTAGAAGCGGAAAAAATTGAAACTGTAAGTGATGGTTTGGAGGTTTATTGTGCTGCATTGGTGTAGGTCTCGGAATCGATTCTCATAAGTTATGAATTTATTGAATTTCTGTTGTGTTTTATATGGTATGATGGGTTTTTGTGTTCTTTGAAATGGTTAATGTTTGCAAATCTGTTTAGGAATTCATGCATGGTTTGGGGTTTATTCAATGTATGAGATAGGTCTAATCATATGATTATAGAGTTTGGAAGTGGAAAAATTGAAACTTTGAGTGTGATGTTTTGGTGGAGGTTCATTGTGCTGCATTGGTATGGGTCTCGAAATCGATTCTCTTACATTCTGAATTTATTAGATATCTGTTGTGTTTTGTTTGATATGATGGATTTAGTTTTCTTTGAAAGTTTTAATGTTTTCTAATTTTTTAAGGAATTCATGCTTGGATTGGGGTTTATGCATTATATGAGATAAGTCAAATCAAGATTGTATAGTTGCCTTAGAAGAGTGTTCTCCATTGAGCCAGCTTTGTTAATATTCATTGAGCTACCTCATATTTGATAGACTCTGCATTGTTGTTGATAAGTTTAGATGTGCAAGTGATTCAGATCGAACTTTTTCAGTGTTAGATCCATATATAGGTAGCAATACTAAAATGATGCTTCAACTTTTTTAGGGAGCTTATATTTTAGAGTTTGTTTCAAGAATTGTTTTACTGTCATATCCTCATTGATTAAATTTACATTTACATAGACGCCTGTTGAAGAAGTTAGAAAAAAGTAGCAACTATAATGATGATGATGTTGCTACTTGATTACGTACGACGTCGTCATTCGTTGAACATACAACCTCGATTCAATAGAGATGAAGAAATGAAACTAATATTAAAACGTTTTTACAAAGAGTCTGACAAAAATTGTAAAGAACAATTGTGATTGAAACGAGGTCCATTCAAAGAGCTTTGCAGAATTCTTCATACACATGGGCTAGTTAATGGACGCAGTGTAAAAGTAAAAGAACAAGTAGCTATGTTTTTGTTGATAGTTGGACACGATAACCGAAATAGACGAACGAACTTTGAATTTATTCGTTCTGGTGAGACAGTTAGCCGCTACTTCCACGTTGTTACAAGAACTCTCATCAGTATGTATAAAGACTATGTCAAACCTGCAAATATAAATAATTCTCCACAAGATAAAGAATCGAACCTAAGTGCTTGGTATCACTATTTTGAGGTAATTGATTTTTTAGTATATTTTTTATAAGTTTGTCCTGTATATAGCATAATAATAAATAAATTATAATAATTTGTGTCTATAAATTAAATAAATACTTAATATTAGGGTGCGGTTGGAGCATTAGATGGAACTCATTTTCCAGTGGCAGTACCGATTGAAGAGCAGCGGAAGTATCGCAATAGAAAAACTTTTACATCCCAAAATGTCTTAGTGGCTTGTACATTTGATATGAAATTTACATACGTACTTGCCGGTTGGGAGGGCTCTGCTCACGATGGTCGTATATTAAGAGATGCTGTTAGGCCAAGTCGAGTAGATAGACTAACTATACCACCACGTTAGATACATTTGTATTAAAATTATTGTTATTACTTTTTCGTTCTTGTGATACTTTCATCTAGTAAATATTATTGTGATATCATTTTAATGTAGGAAAATATTATTTGGTTGATGCTGGGTACCCTAATGTTCCTGGATTTTTAGCACCTTATCGTGGTACAAAGTATCACTTAAAAGATCAAGTTGGTCGTACACCTAGAAATGCAAGGGAGTTGTTCAACTTTCGACATTCATCCTTGCGTAATGTAGTAGAAAGGAAATAGGGCTTCTAAAAAAACGATTTGCATTTTTGAGGCACGAACCATTTGATAACGTTAAAACTCAATCAAGTGTCATTTTAGCATGTTGTGCGATACACAACTTTATGAGATAAGAAGATCCAAATGATCTATGCGAAGATGAGGAAGATATTCATGAAGATGAAGAAGAAGATGATGATGATTACAGCGCACATGAAGATTATGTCTCCATACATCATTCTCAAATTTGGGTAGCTAAACGAGATGCATTGACTGAGTTAATGTGGAATGAATATCACTAATTTATACAAGTTTATTTAGTTTTTCTGGATGAAATGATATAATGTTGAGTATATGGGTTAGTAATATAGCTTGTATGAACTTTTTATTACTTGAATTTGATTTATTTGAAACCCTTCTTAATTAATAGATTGTCATATATAGTCTTTTGTCGTATATTATCAAGTTTACCTTTTTTTTTGTTAAACATATATACAACTTTGGTATCATCTAAAAATAGTGATGGAAGAATCAATTAGGAACGTGAAAGTAGTGACAAAGGGGCAATTGCTATGGGACGGCAAAATGGATAAAATATTGCTTGAAACTATTTTGGAAGAGTATGGATTGGGCAACGGTTCAAATACTTCATGGAAGCCTGAGGTTTATACCCGAGTGTGCGTAGAATTGCTAAAGCAATTAAAACTAGAGGTGAACCCTTCAAATGTGAAGGGTAGAATCAAAACATTTAAAACCAATTACTTCCTTGCAAAGGAGGTAATTTCTCAAAGTGGGTTTGGATGGGATCCAGATACACAACTTGCCACGACAGATGTTTTGACTTGGAAAGATTATCTTGAGGTGCATTTTTGGTTTTCTTAATTAGAATATACAGTCGTATTATTGATGTATATTAGCTAATTATACATTTTTGTGTGTTGGTGTATATGTTTACATGTAACAGAAACATCCAGAAAAGGAATCATATCACAGGAAGCGTGTGTCGTACTATAATGGGTTGTCTATCATATTTGGAGACGATCAAGCAACTAGTAGGAATGCAATGACTGGTAATGAGGCAGACAGAGAGTTGCCTTCTTTGGAAGAAATGAGTGAGTAAAGTTTGTAGAAATAATTGTTTATTATTACACTTTTTAGGCTCACATAGCATTTTTAGAAGAAATATATTGCATGACTTATTATTATTATTATTATTATTATTATTATTATTTGCAGGCAATGCTGAGAAGTCACTTCCAACTAAAGAAGAAAGAGAGGAGGTAAATCGCTCGTCATCTAGTTCAAGTCGTATGGCAACAAATGGCCAAAGGATTAAAAGGAAGAAGAGTAGTGACGTTGATCCTAACCAAGGACTAACTGCAGCTGCCAACCGACTAACAGATGCATTTGTGCACACAGATTGTGCACGTCTTCAGAAGGAGCTTCGTAGTATTTCTGAACTATTTCGAGAAGATATAATGCGGGCTATGCTTTTGTTGGGAGGTGAAGTTAAGGATGCAAATATATTTTTTCAGTTGGACGAAGACTTGAAGAAGGATTGGGTGATCTTATATTAACAGAGGAAATTTTAGATTGATTTTTTTTTTTGGGATGGTGGGAAAATTTTTGATTGATTTTGAAAGCGAAAACATTAGTTTTTTTGAAGAACGTTGAAACATTAGTTATTTTCTTTCATTTATGTTAGTTATCACTTAACTTATGATTCTTTTAAGTTGATTCATGATTACCAAAGATTGTTGTCAATTAAATTTTGATACATATTGTTGATTAATTCATCAGGCACAATACTTGTAAAGTTTTGCTAACTGAAATAAGGTGGATGTGTGATTTGTTTTCTTTTGGGCTATGATGGTAATGTTATGTAGATGGTAAGAGTTTTTGGAGCTTAGGTGCACACCCTTATGGGTGGGGTTTTTGGATAATTGCTCTAGTTTAAGTGGTGATGGTTGTGGGTCCTCGCATGAGTTTCAATTATTATTATTTTTTTGATAAAATTGCATGGTTCCATGATGTACTCATTGAAGTAGATGACGAGATGATTTGTAATTGAGGTAATGTATATTGATATTTTGTCTCCCAACTCAATTTATTAGTTTTTTGTATGGGTTCATGTCAGTATAATGTTTGTGTGATGAGATGGGATCGACATGGAGGTTTTTGATTGCATAAGCGTAAATGGACACATTGGGATCGAGAGATATCCTTTTTGAGATAAAGTTCTCATGGACTTGTTGAATTTTATTTTGCTATCAAACACACCCTAAGTAATGATTTAACAAATTTTTTCTTAAAAAAAAAAAGTACTAAGCCTCTTTAATCTCATCCAAGCCCAATCCGTATTGGGCCTGGGCAGGCTTGGGCCCGTCATACCAATAAAGGGGCTTAGACAGGGTCGTCAAAAAAAAAAAAATCTGCTTATCCCGCCCAAGCCCGGTAGTTGCACTAGGGTAGTGGCCAGATCGTGGAATGTAGAAACCTTTTTGGCGCGAGAAAGTTCAAAAAAATGAAAAAGGCGCGGTGGGCAGGTGAGCCACGTAAGTCCAACACGTAGACAGTGGCCGAAGTTGAAAGCCGACACGTGGACACACACACGCTTAGCTGTCATTGGCGGTTCCCACTCTCCCTCCCTCCCTCCCTCCCTCCTTCGCTCC
This sequence comes from Stephania japonica, assembly GCA_039657345.1. Classification (NCBI taxonomy): domain Eukaryota; kingdom Viridiplantae; phylum Streptophyta; class Magnoliopsida; order Ranunculales; family Menispermaceae; genus Stephania; species Stephania japonica. The sequence continues at coordinate 39,959,547 of CM077560.1, read as the reverse complement.
CTCGCTCGCACCTTCCAGAAGAAGCCAACTCTCTACCTTCACCTCCCCACATTGTCTCTCTCTCTCTCTCTCTCTCTTTATATATAATTACACATAACAACACAAGAAACAGACAGAGAGAGACAACGTAACGTAGTACGTACTCTGTTAGAGCGTTACTGTGTTAGTGCAACAAATTAATTAACAATATTTGACATATGGAGGTGGGGATGAGTAGTAGTTACTGTGACGTTGGGGTGGAGGGGGAGGAGGATGGGTGCAGAACGCCGAGCAGGGAGGAGTGCATGATAGCGGTGAATTTGCGGTGCCCCCCGCCGCCGCCGAGGAAGAAGCCGGGGTGTTCGGAGGGAAGGGGGGCGCCGCCGAAGAATGGGTACTTTCAGCATCCTGATCTGGAGGTGCTGTTGTCTAATTCTGGTGCCACCCTTTAGCTTTAGGCAACCTTATTATTGTGCTTAATTAGGTTTTTTAGGCTTAATTTATTACTACTATTTTGTATATTTTGTGGGGAATGATATGATGATTCTGTTTATGTGTATTTGTAGAGGAAGAAATTGTGGTTTCTGGGTCTACTATATTCTCTCTATGGTTTGTACTTTATGGCCTTCTGCCTCTGCTCTGTTTCATATATTTGGAAGGTTTAATTGAGAAGACAGAGTGATATGCTCCAGGGATTGTCTCTGTCATTTAAATCAACCCAGAACAATTTGGTGCTATAACTTTAGACATTTTCTTTTTCAGGTCAAAAATCATTCATAGATCATCAACACTCACTGATTAATCTGATTAATCATAGGCGGCTGACTTAGAAACAGACATTTATTCTACAGAATGCATATACATACAGTGTGATTAAATAAAACATTGAAGAAATTAAGTGAATTTAGTATGTATGGGACCGACTGATTTTTTTTAATGCTTCTTCCTGTGTGGGTTAAAAAGCATATATATGATAAAGTATGCGCTTTTGTGTGGGTCATGATATGATATGATACGAATGAGGAGAGAGCAAGTAGCCCAGCCACTCGTTGCGACTCTTTTAGCCTTGAGATGGTGTAAATTTTCCTTTCCAAAAAAATAGAAATTAAACTTGAGTTGAAAAGCGGCCCAAAAAACGGAAAGTTTTTGAAAGTTAAAAAAAACTATGTACTAAAAAAAAAAAATGTACCAAATTATGAGATCATGTTGAACCAAATTGTACTCCTATAGTCTAGAGGAACGAGACTCTCTAGACTCGTTTGGCTATCTTCTCAGTGCATGATTTCTCATTACGGTTTACTTACCACTTTTGGAGGATGTCATCCGATTTTGGTTAGATAACAGAAACGGGATGGATTGCATTTATATGTTTACAGTTTCTCGAAATGCTACTGTTCGTTTAAATTTTCGATTGACTATGGATTCAATCTACAGGTGTCCTGGATAGTGTGGGGTTTACTTATCTGATACTGTTTATTTTGTGTATACTATTATTTTATTAGTCCCAAAATGGCATTGTCAGGTTTACCTAAGTAGGAGAAGACTTGTACTAATTCACGTTTTTCATAATGTATGTATGTTTTGGGGTTCTCGGGTGTGAGTAAGATGTGATTTGATGTTCAGAAAAGTTATGAAATAATCTGAGAGGATGGTCAGGTTGTTTATGTGTTGCATTGAAGAAAGTAAGGGTTGTGGAGTAGATGAGGCCGTTTTAGGACTTGAGTTTTTGAAACTTGTAAAAATGGCTAGAATCTAGTCTTTAAATTCACTTATGATATTATATAGTGAAATGTTTGCGAGTCCTTTTATGTATTTTTTCACCACTGTTTATTAAGTACTGAAATTTGTTGGCAGTCAATTTTTAGGGGTTGTTTTGTCAAAATATTTATAAAATTTTAGAAATCTAATAGAATGATTTCCTAATTTGCTCTACTTAATGGATTTTAAAATTTAGACTATAATAATGGAATGAGACATATCTTGAGATTGTTGAATTGAAAAATTAAGTATGGAAATCAATTAGGGTAATTAAGAAAAGTAAGAGCTTAGAGAGATGAGCTCTGACATTTATATAAAGAAGTTAATTGACGAATAAGGCTTACTAGATTATTAGGGGATTAAAGTAATTTATGCCAGTCAGACGTCCTAATGACGCGTGCCTTGACACAACCAATCATTTTTCATAAATTTACGGCTGCAACTTCCTAGTCTATGATTCAATACACATTTTATTAGATGCAAAAGCACTCTCTTTGATTGGTCTACCCAGTACCCACCCATTTGTAATATTAAAACTGAATGTTCCAAATGCACTAAATTGAATCATAGAATTTGCCCAATATAAGTTTGATTTTAGTGACAATTAATGGCAACTTTCAAAAAGAAAAAAGTTAAAAGTTACTAATTTTGACATTAACAAAACTCAAGACTAATAGCAATGAGATCTTATGGGCGAAGAAGGCGTTTGATTGGTTTTATAATTCCTGCTGGAACCTCAAAGTAAATTTAAAGGATTCCATCATTCCAACTATTTCATGTCTAAGATGGCTGATTTGATAACACGCAAAGGAAGTTCCAACACCCAAACTGTGTAGTGTAGTAGTAAGAAAGGAGTATCATAACTTCAATATATTGAGGTAATAGCGGATGTCATGAGTTCAATTCTTAGTAATATTATATATATATATATATATATATATATATATACACTAGTTGACAAGTGTGCGCTTGTGGGAATTAATTTAAGTATGAGAATATGTTTTTATTATTCAAAAAAAAATTATGAGTTTTTTAAAGGAATATAAGACAATTAAGTTCTAATATAAGAAGGTTTCAAAAAAAAGTTTTAATATAAGAAACAAAACAATATATAAATACGAAGAATGAAAGTGACTTATCAATCTAACAAAATGTTTTTACTAGTAATTGCGATAAAAAAGATTAAAAAGAAAAAAGTTCTTGAATATGACACAATATAAAGAAGTAATGAGAGACTTTTTTTTGGATATACGAAAGTTGATAGCTAAACTTTGTTATCTATAAACAGGAATGTATTTTACTTGAAAAATCGTAATTGTAAAAAAATTAAAAAAATTAAAAAAAGGTAAATCTAATAAAGGATAGAAAGATATATCAATATCTATTAAATTGATTTAAAAAGGGTAAAATTGTCAATTGAGTGAAAGATGAAAAAATATGAATTTGTAACTTGTAAGAGATCGATTTTTTAAAAGGGTAAAATTGTAAAATTAAGTGACAGATGAAAAATCCAATATTTGTGCTTATAATATTACTTATATATCACAAAATTAAAAACGGCAAGAGAGTAATTTTGCTTGCTACTCAAGAATTGGTTATTGGCTCTTTTATATAGTTGATAGATATATAAAGTAACCTATTATTGACAATCACTAAGAGCACGCACCTTAGTTTTTAATTTTTTTTTTTTTTTTACTTTTTACATTTTTTTGCTTGAAAATAATGCTTAGGTTATCCTCTATGGACACTCACCACGATTACAAAATTGTTAAAAAAAAAAGGAGTGTACTCATATGAATGTCCATAGTGAGTTATCATAGCATTGATATATATATATATATATATATATATATATATATATATAAAAATAGTGTACTTCTATAATGAGAATCAAATATATACTCATGTCATGGGTACACTATTTATAACCATTGAATTTTAATCTAATACATTAATCGAGACGATATAAATGCACAAAATATTTAATGCATAACACATTACGAGAGGTTCACATGGCATGAGTATATATTTGAGCTCTATTGCAGAAGATGGGTTAAAAATTAATGTTTGATTGGTAGGCACAATTATAAGTGTTTTATTGTCCTTTATTGTCTCTTAACTAGTGACTTGAATTCGAGTTCAGAGAATGAAAATTCTAACATTTGGGAGCTATCACTATCTATATGGTGCGCAATTTTAGGCCAACTTGAAGTAGTTGAGGTACCAGCTGGTTGGAACCAAAAAAGAAAATTGGGTTGAAAAAGTTTGAGTAGTGCTACTTGGACTCATGAGTCCGGACCCTTAGGGGGTTTTTTGAAAATTTTTTATTTCAAAGTCATCCTCAAGCAATCAATGACTTCAAAATTATAACTTGTAACACTCCTTTAATATTTACAAAAATCTCAAAAACCTCTCTTTGAGTCCGGACCCTTAGTGTGCAAATAGATTTTTTGAAAAAGTTTTAGGCACCCAAAAAACTAAAATAAAATAAAATAACATTAAAAGGAGTTGGTTTAAATAAGGGCCTATTCTAAGCAAATTGTTTAGGCCCATTCAGGTAGAAAGCCCACGCCCATTTCACCACTACCATTTTTGTTTTAATTGGACTCTTTTGTTTTTGTTGAAAGGCAAAAACAAAAGTATAAATCATTTGATCCTTGAACATTATTTTTATAAATCATTTGATCCTTGAACATTATTTTTTTTTTTGTCTCTCAATTTTTATTACTATACCGTCCTTGAACTTTTATTATTTAAGGTGCTAAATCCCGCTAACGTGGTTAACAAAAGTATCATGTGACTAGCTAAAAATAGTAAAATGATTTATATTACTGAATTCAACAACTTATTTCAACCAACAAGTTAAAAATAAAATTCAATTCCCCCGAAAAACAAATAAAAAACTCAAATTTCAAGGATAAAAAATATAAGAACTTAAAAATTTAGGGACTAAATATATACCAACATAAGATAAGAGACTAAATGTATACTTATAAAAGTTCATGCACCAAAAATTATAAAAACCTTGCAAAATACCAGCCCACAACACATCCTTTCTGTAGAAAAACTTTCTTTAATCTCAAAGTCATTGACCAGGTGACGGTGGGTCACTGATTAATTAAAACAATCCCTGTAATTGGTGATAGAATGTAATTTAAAAACACAACATGATAAGGTCGGACCAACATGATAAGGTCCAACATGATAAGGTCGGACCATAGCAATTTAAAAACACAACTTGTCCCAGTAAAAAAAGGAAAAAGGCAAAAAGTTTAATCTCACACCGTACAGCCCTCATCATCACGCACATCTTTAAGTAAATCCAACGATCATCCAAGCCAATCTCAAGTCTACGTTTCGTTTTTGGTGAATTAGTACTTGAAATTAGGGTTCTACCAAAGAATAAAATAAAATTAGGGAAGTGGGCAGGGCACGAACATCAACAAGTGAATTGAATGTAACAAACAAAAAAAGAAAAATGGTAAACAGTTTGGACGTACACTTTTAGTAGTTTTTTTTCGTCTCTACTAAAAGATAAGAACGTGGGTTCAATCATTTTTTCCAAAAAAAAAAAAGAGTAGTGCTACTTGAACTCATGAATCCGGACCCTTAGGGAGTTTTTTAAAAATTTTTTATTTCAAAGTCATCCTCAAGCAATCAATGACTTCAAAATTATAATTTGTAACACTCCTTTAATATTTACAAAAATTTCAAAAATCTCCTTTTGAGTCCGGATCCTTAGTGTTCAAATAGATTAAAAAAAAAAAAAAAAAAAAAAAAAAAAAAAAAAAAAAAAAAAAAAAAAAAAGCATAGACGCTCTAGTCTCAACCAACTGGATCGTCCCCACGTGATTTCTTAATGGGTTTCGTCTGAATCAAAGGATGGGAAACAACAGATAATCTTAAAAACCAACACTCCTATTCTCTGTATCATGTTCTGCTGTTCGTTCCTCTTCTCAAGCAGAGCTTCGAAGTGTTTTCAGTTCATCTGAGCTGTCAAAATCTTCGATTTTCTTCAAACCCACGTCGAGATGGATCAAATGAACGAAGACCCATCTGAGATTTGCAGGTTTGGTTTCTGGGTACCTCTTTGTTTTGTGTTTTGATTATGTTTTCTTTCATGTTAATCAGCTCAATCGATGGGTAGGAGAGCAGTTGATCTGGGTCTGGAGTTTGGGTTCTGGTTTGCTTTGCCAATTATTGGGCTGTCTGCGTCATTTGTTTAGACAATCGGAACTGAAACCCCTTTGATTCAGCTGAGAAAAACAGAATTTAAAGTTCCAAGGACCAAGATTGTGAGAAAAGAGGGTTTTTTAGATAGACTTTTTTGATGTGTTGTTCGGATTAGTTTTAAGGTCAAGTTTGCCAATTGTGTCTAGGCTTTGATCTTATCGCATCACTTGTTGGTTAATTTGGTTGGTTTGATGTGAAAGTATAGGGACATAGTTTGATTGATTTAATGTGTTGATGCACTTCTCTTTTATCTGCCATGTTTCAGTTACAATGTAAACCAAGTGATTCATGAGGGCATTGGGGATTTGAACAAGAAGAGGAAAATACTAGATGAGCTACTGGGTTCACCCCCGGCGAAGGCGAAATGGAGATTTCGCAATGGGGGATCTTGCGGTGAGCATTCTGAAATGGATAGCAACAGCACGGTTGGAGAGAGCAACTCTGCATCATCTCCAAATATTGAATCTACATATCAAACAGAGCTCTCAAAGTCATCACTAAGCTCTTTGAACCAATCTTCCAGTTTCTCGAGCCAGTACTCGCCGGATCGTGAAAGCAACAGCATTTTAAAGGATAGTGTTTCTTCATCAGACAGCACAAGTATGGAAGAAGAAATTATTGACAAAGAAGATGCTTATCACAGTTACTATGAACATGAGATTGAAGAATTCTTGGATATGAAGTCTGAAGAGCTTATGCTTTACTCCAATGCTGCTACATCCGATCTGTATGTGCTTTCATCTGGAAGATGGGACATCAGCAAAGGTAATCCTCACATTTATTAAAAAACAATCAAATTAAACAAAGTATGCAAGAACTGCAGTGTTTAAGTGCACTGCACTTATCGATAAGAGTTGATAATCGTAGTAGAGCAAATGTTATCTGATGTAAGCTTAATTGCATCCTAACATTCTTTCTTCTTTACCAGATGGGGGCAGTCGTCGAGGAGCGAAGGAACCCACCATTGATCAAGAATTCGAGCAATACTTCTCGACGCTAATGCTGTAGTTGTACTTGCATTTGTATAATATTAATAAGGATACAAGTTCTATGTAATTACAATGGAGAGCAAGAGTGACTGAGTGAGTTCATATTCCAGTTTGATGTAAATAGGGCTATGATCAGTGTGATAACACACTATTTTGCTTTGCCTTTTCCTTTCCCCTGGGATTTCTTGGCATCTAACTTGGCCTGCACGCGAGCGGCGGCTGTAGCTTTCGCTTCTTCCCTCTTCTTTTTCTCTTCTTCTTTGGCTGTTGCGACCTTCTCCCTCTGCTTCTTCAATTCCCTAGTTTGAAATTTGACATGGATCACCATTAGACAATCTATAATTTCAATGAATGTGTAGATGGCAATTAATATATGGCCAACAAACTTGCCACTAGCCAATGACTTACTCGAGTCTAGCCCTCTCATCGGAGACGCTGCCAAGACTTGCTCCCTTGCGTGGCCTGCATGCGACCAATTCCACCTCGAAAACAAGAGTCGCACTGTTTTAAAAGAACAAGGCATTGAATTTAGAAAAAAAAAAAAAAAAAAGTTAAGTGAAACTGAGACATAACAGTATGGTTTAGCCCTCCCATCCCAACCGATAACCGTACATCAGAAGATTATTGCTATACATCACTTGGACATGTGACTGCAAGTTTGGGAAGACCTATGGGATTGGCAACAATTATTTGGAAGCCACCATGAAACAACAGACAACAAGAAGCCTCAATCCCAAATCCATGGAACACATCGACAACAATACATGCCAATGCTCGTCTCACAACCAAAAATTCAGTGCCAAACCATCAAGAGATTTTCAGGTTTTACTGAAAAAGGTACTTATGAGTTGTGATGAAAATATCACTCTTTGAACTTCTGTATCACCCCTTTAGGAAATTTAGAGAATGTGTCTATTCACAATTAATTGAACGGACAAAATTGTGTCTATTCATATATTAAGTCTACCAAGAGTTGTATCCATTCAATTAATTGTGAATAGACACAACTCTCTAAATTTCTTAAAACCCCACCCGCTTCAATAATGGTAAGTGGTCATACTAGGAAATCCTCCAACTTCCTTTTTTTTTTTGACTTCAGCGGGAGTCGAACACATGACCTCCCTATACCTTGCTTTTTAGCAAGTGACAACTCTACCATCTCACATGCGATGCCTTGGCTATTATTCATTAACCAAAACCATATATAAAAACGTGCAACTCCATAGATTCATAGAATTGGCCATCCATCATGGTACTCTACTGTGGGTGCTGTGAATTTTCTGGAGATGAGTAAAAGTAGAAAATAATCAAGGAAAATGATTGAGGTACCCACTTTAGACACTGACTTTGGACACCCAACAGTCGCTCGCCATTCAATACACCTCAAATGCATATCTCTAGGTGTATCGACGGTGCTCAATTGCTGGGTGCCCAATATCGGTGTCTAAAGTGGGTACCCTTAGCAGCTTCCAATAAACAAATCAAGTAACCTCAGAGGAAAATAATTACTTGGGTGGAATATCTGGAGGAGAGCCTGCACTTCCATAGGCGTAGTCTGGTTTGCAAGTGATTTTTGCAACTTCACCAACCTAAAAGTGCCAAAAAGAATTAAAGATGAAAGAATGAGAATCGAAAAGATTCCAACCTTAGAGGGGTATTTGAAGGAAAAAAAAAAAATTAATCCTTCACCTTCATGGTTCTTAAAGCAATGTCCCAAGCCTTGATGACAGAGCCCTTCCCAATCTCAAAAGAGAAAATGGTATTATCCTCATGTGTGGTGTCAAAAACTTCTCCAGTTTCCTCAAGGATACCTTCATAATGAACTGCTTGACAAACAGAACCACGACTGTGGTCAAGTAATAATAAAGTCTTCATAATAATAAATTGTTGTCAAGGATTTTGTTAATAATGAGAAGTGCGATGGTTTCATAAATTTGTTTAACATCATCATCTGTTGACTCATGTTTAATAAAGAGCACTTTACCAACTGTATTCTGGCACCAAAACAAATTGAAATTTATATATACCAGGGACAGCAAAGACTTAGAGGGTCGTAGGCCGAAGATAACTTGGGACACATTGATTACGAGGGATTTAAAGGATTTGGAAAGCACATCATCAATTGTACTAAATCAGGTGCAATAGAAGAGTTTGATCCATTAGGAGGGATTAGGAAAGCACATCATCAATTGTACTAAATCTGGTGCAATAGAAGAGTTTGATCCATGTAGCCGACTTCGACTAATTTGGGATCGAGGCTTTGTTGTTGGTGGTGGTGAGGGGCAACAAAGGCTTAGAGAACAGTTTAATCGGTGTCTAAAAAATTCTTACTGCCTTTCCTCAAGATCTCCAAGATGGAGATAGATGAGCATGCTTTCAAATTACAAGAGGGTTCAAGCGATAAAGTTGTTCAAAAGCTATCTGAAAGGGATTTGCATGTCAAAAGACTTGTTTTGATACGATTCAGTTTGAAGATCGAAGAGTTCGATGGCAGTTCGAGATTAACATGTACTTTGTGGCTAGAATGTGACAAAAATGTGTTTTATGTCATTACATTATTAGATCACATAATTCTCTAATAATGTAAAGTGTTGTCACGTTTCGTTATGTATTTTTAGCAAACTAAAAATTAGGAAAGTTTTTATTAAGACGAAAATTATTATTTTATTATATCTTTAGATTAGGTTTTGAGTTTCTTGTAGCCTATAAAAAGCATAGCTTATATTGAATAAAGAGGTTTTGTTGATTTTTGAATTTTTGAGGTATCCTCTTTGAGAGTATTGGTGAGGAGTTATCAATTCTAGAGAGGATTGTGTCGTTCTAAATCTATATAGCTTATCAAACATCTTGTTTGCGGCGCTCCTTTATCCCTTTTCTTGTTTTCTTTTTCGTTTTCAGTTGATTGAACTTGAAGTCCAGGCAATTCGCATTCTGTTCCGTAGAGGATCGAAACTTTGAATTCGGCTATGATTTCACTCACTAAAATTCAGAATTAATTCAAGGAAGTATAATTTGACATAGAGTTTTGTTAAAACTTCGACATTATAAATAAGTATATTTAACTTCATCAAGTGCTAGAGAACATCCAACTTTAATCAAAAGATATTAAGAAGTATGCTTTTCTAATACTTTATGAATTTTCTCTTTCTATCGTTAATCTAAAGTTTTTAGAACTTCAATTTTGACAGGATTGATCATTTTAGCATTATTTCTTTCTAATTTATTAGGCAATAATTGAGATTGAGTTGTGGTTCAATGTCTTCTAACATATTAACATTCTTTAGAGTATTTTCTCACAAAAATTGACACCAACTTTCTTTTTTTAAAAACAAAATTGACACCAACTTTATTTCACTTTTCTTACAAAAAAGCGTTAAAACATTGAATTTCATCATTTTTCTCTAACTTCTATGGAAGTTTTGTAAAATTTCATTTGCATCTAATTCTTAATTTGGTGCGGTGAAGTTCTGAGAACTTTGGGGGATTTTCAAACCATGCGTTTTGCATCAAAGTGGTATCGAAACACAAGTTTTTCAAGTTCAAGAAAGGTGTATAAGGGTGTTCGTGGGTATCTTCATATGATTAGGAGGATGAAAGTGATTGTGAGTATAACGATTGTAAATCAAGTAGGTTATCAAGGCGATTCACAAAGAGAAATTGAGCTGACGGGGATTAGAAAAGAGGTAATGAGTACTAAAAGAAAAAAGCTTTGTTCAATCAAAAAACAATTACTTTGAAACAAGAATTTTTTGATCGGTTGGAGGAGAGCTTAGTCTTCTTATAGATGTGGTCAAGAATCGCTAGTCATCGTGCCCAAAGGAAGAAGCCCATGAATCTAAGCCCGTAGAGATTTTTGGTGAGATGAGATCTATCGATGAAGTGTTTAGAACTTTTACATCATGATTTGGAGATAATTCCACCAGAGTTTGGTTCGTTTGAAGAATTAGTTGGCCAACAATTGATTAATGAAGTTAGGGATGCAAATAGGTAGGGTAGGGGATGGGACCTCATCCCCCATACCCATACCCACTTAAAAATTCATCACCCATTCTCATACCCATCTAATCCTCGTGGGGATGGGGAATCCACCTAGGAAATTTTTTTCCCCATTTCATTCTCCATTGGGGATTTTCATGTGGATTTTTGCGGGGATGGGGAATCCTTGTTTCCCCATTGAGGATCCCCGCGGGGATGTTTATGGGGATTTTTGCAAGGATATGGAATCATCGTGGAGAAAATATTCTTCCTACTTAATTTTCCTCAAAAAAAGAATTATAAAAAATAAGGTGTCAAAGATACATACATAACAACACAATTGTTGGAATTCCAACATAAATAAAATATCAACATATCATGCAATTAAAGTTCTAACTTCTAATTGCTAACACTTATAATTAAGTTTGAACAAATTCATAACATGTATATATAAATATAAACTATATATAAAGTCAATAACACATGGGCCCCAAAATAAAAAATTTAGGAGAATCCTATAAATTAAGGTTTTGCAATTTTTCTCATTTGATCCTAAATTTTTTTTTCACTACATTTGATCATAAAATTGTAAATGATAAATATAGTTGCAAACAATTCAAAACAAAACATATAGTTAACCAACTAAATTAAAATTATAAATCTCATTAAAGTTTTTTGTTGTGTATAATGAGTGTTTCGAAGTGGAAACTATGTAATATTATATTATATTTATATATAAATATCATATGGTGTATAAATTGATATATGGGGATCCTCATAGGTAATTTGCATGGGTATCCCCACGGGGATCCCCGTGGATATATTTATTACCCATCCCCGTACCCATACCCGTGTGGGTATGAGATTTGGTACCCATCCCTGCCCCTAGACCCATTTAAAATCCCCATACCTGTATCCGTACTCATTAGGGTTAGTACCCATGGGGGATTACCCTACCCATTTGCATCCCTAAATGAGGTCCAACATGACAAGGAATTGACATCTAATGAAGATTACAATAATGAGATCAAGCATAGAATTATTGAGTTCGCTTTGCAGAAGGAAGACTCACATATACCTTATCATTAGTGCTCAAGCATCTTTCCAATCAATTCAGAGATCTTTCCAATCTTCGTGATTATTTTAGTGCGTTCATGTAATTGGTGGATCTATTGCAAATCCCAAAGTATAAGGATATGAGGTCGCGTCTTCTTGAGGAATAGTGGCTTTAATTCAAGGGCGAATCATCGTAAAGAAAAGGGGAATGATATAATCCAATTTGAAAATCGAGGAGTTCGATGGCAGTTCAAGATTCACAAGTACTTGCTAAAAGGTGTCATAAAAATATGTTCTATGTGATTACATTATTAGAACACATAATTCTCTAATAATGTAAAGTGTTGTCACGTCTCGTTCTGTATTTTTAGCAAGCTTCAAATTAGGTGAGTTTTTTTTTTAAATAAATCAGGAGAGTTTTAATTAAGACAAATTATTATTTTATTATATTTTTAGATTGGGGTTTTGAGTTTCACGTAGCCTATTAAAGGCACAGCATATACTAAGTAAAGAGATTTTGTTGATTTTTGAGTTTTTGGGGTATTCTCTATGAGAGTATTTTTGTTAAGAACTTGTCAATTCTAGAGAGGATTGTAGCGTTCTAAATCTATAGAGCTTATAAAACATCTTGATTGTGGCGCTCCTTATCCCTTTTTTGTTTTCTTTTTCGTTTTGAGTTGATTGAACTTGGAGTCCAAGCAATTCGCATTTCGTTCTGCATCATGTTTCATGTTTCCTAAAAGAATGGGCTTTGTCCATATAACAAAATGATAATAAACCTTGATTCATTCTTCATTCACATGTAGAACATAGAATGTCATAGGTCGAAAATTGAAAAGCATCCAGATTGACCAACATTCAGGATAGTTTATATCAAATGCTCAAAAGACTAGATTCAATCTTGTCGGATTAAAAAGTGGAAAATGCTTGGTACTTGTGTGTTCCGCTATATAGCTCAAAATTCTCGAGGTCGGCGCACAAGGATAGATTCATCAAGTTTGTGAAACAAATAAGTTATCATTTGTTTATGAATCATGATGAAAGAGTAGAGTTCTGCTTTATATGCATAAAATGATAACTCAAGTAACAAAGAATAAACTGAGTAATGCATTTTAATTTGCACCAGAGCAATAATACATCTAGAGCAGTTTCAGCTTGCTCCCATAAAACGTTGGAGTTTAGAAAACGAATCATACCATCAACAAGTGAAAGGTCCTCTGTTGGTCCATCAGCACCTGCTTTGGCTGGCCTTACAATAGTTTTAAGAACACCTCCATCCCCAGACAAATCCATAACATCCCCCATTGGATTTTATCAATTTCAAGCTGAGATAAATTGTAGCAAATATAAAGTTAAGAAAGGAATCGCTGATTCAAAAATGCCAGTCAAGCTTATTTTGCTAAATAGATCAATTGTACTTTGTTTAATTTCGTGAGTTTTGAGAATGGTAAATTGGACACAAGTTAAGTATTGTTAAAATTTATGTTTTTAATATACTCAACAAGGAAACTACATGTACACATTTTAAAAATCTCTATAGCGCAAGTAATAAGTAATCATATCTTTTTTTTTTCAAAAGCAAGTCTATATTCTATAAAAGATAAGGTGAGAGTTTAGAGGTTGAGTCACCATGCTTGAAAATTGCATATTTCCAGAGATATGTATGTTCTTTTTATACAAAAACAATAATAAAGAAACAAAACCACAAGCTCTCTTCATATATATGTGTGTGCGTGTATATAAGCTATTAATAAAGTCAAGATTTTTTATTGGCTTATGGTTCATGATAGAATGAATTTTTGTTATATACTCCCTCCGGTCAAAAATATAAGTCGTTTTGACTAAAACACACAAATTAAGACATCCTTAATTACAAGTGTAATTTACATATATGTCCTTTGACATTAAATGAATTGAAGATTTGAAGAATCGTAAGTATTTGGGTTGTATAAGGGTAAAATGGGCAAAAGAGCAACAAATACACTCAAATTCCGAAAACGACTTATAATTTTGAAAGAGGGGTGGTTGCTAGAACGACTTGTAAAAATGACCGGAGGAAGTACTTCATAGGATAAATCGTTATAGGATGCTACTTCCTCATTGATCCAGAAATTGCAGGCATCATAATAACTTAATAAGATAATGAGCCTGTCTATTCATTCATTTCTCTTTTACTCGTATTATATGAGACAGATTTGACTCAGCTACTCCTATGAAGTGTTCTCAAATGAGAAGATCCTTTACAAATAGGATGTATATATATAAGGTGATTCTACCATGGAGATTGGATTTAGATCTAATGAATATGACAGGTTCTTGGTACTTGTGTTGTAACGACCCGTATTTTTAATTCAATATTTGACGCTAATTGAACCATTAGTGGTCCTAATTTTGATCACAAGTCTCGGTAACTTGACGTGCTCAAATATTTAAAAAAGAAAAATAAATGGTATTAATTGTGTCTGGCTTGCTACTGCGTGTAGCATATGGTATTGCGACATTATTTCGACTTTACTAATTTGAATTCACGCAACGACAGAGACTTTGAGCTATTAAGAAAGAAAAATGGTTAAGTTAATGTTCGAAAAGAATTTGTGTGAATGTGTATAATTATGATAATACATTTGTTCAACTAAATTTAATTGATTTTAGATCTAAGGTTGTAATGGGTTTGGACAAATGGAGTAGTTGACTCAAATAAGAAAAAATAAATAATAATGAGCATCAAATGTGAACCACATAAAATGAGGGAGCTTGGTGTCCGTAACTTTAAGTGAGATGTGGTGTATTAAAAAAAAACAAATGAAGTGCCTCGATATTTGTGTTTAAAGATCTAGAAAAGGATAGGACACTTGAGTCTCTCATTTGGAGGGAGAGAACGCCCCAAATGAGAAAACCCCTAGTTCACACTTCACACTATGCATGAAGGAGAGGGCGGACAGAATGGCTCCAACGGTGACAAAGCGACTCTAGTGACGGCAAGGGGGCAGCGGGGTTGCACGACATTAGTGGCCCCTTTGCCGGAGGTTGCTGCGATAGTGGACTCTGATGTCAATGACAACGGTGAGTGCAAGAAAGAGAAGAAGAGCACGACATCACCGACCTCAAGAAGACCGTGAAGGTAGTCTAAATATTACAAGTGTGCTCCAAATCTTGATCTAGAGTTTGTGATCACCCTAGGGCTTAGAGAAGTTGGAGATATTTGGGCTCTTGTTTTACACAACCACCTCAAACGACTTGAAGTAATTGAGGTAATAAATTTGGTGTTTGACTACTACTTAATTTGCTAGATGGTTACAATGAGAGTTGGAATTTGATTAAAACTCTAATTAGTGCTTAATGAAAGCCTTTTGAGGCTTTTTGTGATTTCAAAATATGGTACGAGACCTTAAATAGATGAAAATGAGTTTAGAAGTTCAGACAAATTATAAATGAAGCACTACACATATTTGATTAAATGTCTAAAAGGGCATTTTTACTTGTTATCCTACAAAACTTCAAGTAGACTTAATTATTAAGAAATTTTTATTTAATTTGAAATTCTCTAGTATGGGACCTAATGAATGACAAAAACTAATAATTTTCATGGGTGGTCTAGATCTTAAGACGAACTTGGTCGCTACCAACTTAATCCAAATCAAGCATAAATAATTAAGGAAGATTAAGTAGGTTTCTATATTTTCTCTAAAAAAAATGATCTCTAGGCATCACAGTTACTGTATCTTAATAGAATTCCAAGTTCTAAATGAAAAGGGGTATTTTTCACTAAACTCGTCACATCCCAAAAACATTAAGATTTTGTAGCATAAGATTGATATACTTAAAGTGATGGGAGAGACCTAAACTATATAAATTAGTATTTTGAGTCTGTTGGAAAGAATCACCAAGATATTAAAGAGAACATTGAGCTAACTAGTCAAGCTTAGTGATTCTCTTTCCTTTAACGACTAGAAGCCGATGAAATAACGATATGGGTCTCAATGAAGTAAGGCCAATGGTTTAGCATCAGTAATTTTGGTGTAGCTAAACTAACCAAGGGAAGGGGTTATCAATTAACACTACTTTTAGACTCATTTACCCGATGAAGCTTTTGATGAGAGCAAAGAAATTTTGGGTAGTGAAATAAAATGATTGTGAGAAGTTTTGTGAAGTCTAAGGACTAGGTCGACATTGAATTGCCTTGCCTATGGAATTCTATTGTCATCTTTAAAACGTAATGAGAACTTAAACTATCAATCATCTCTATGATTAAACTCATTATGTAAATTGACTAAATCTCCCAATTGAAATAGTATTTGAGGTTCAATTTATAAATAAGCATTCCTTTTGATAAGAACTTGTCATGACGTTAGTTTAATTGTCGAGTTTCGTAATGAAATGGGTTTTAAAGGTCTAAGCTGCGTAGACAATTTTTTTAATAAGTCTAAATGGAATGCATTCTATTTTATGCTATTGTAGATACGCAAGGAAGACTCAACTACTTTATTTGTAGGATCGATTTGACGTGGCGAAATATGCAATTGTATTGTAAGTAAAACTAGATAGGGAATGTACAGTAATTCAACATGCTTTATAATTTTATTGTTATAGTATCGTTCCATTCCTTGGAATTCTCATTCCTACATGAGTGTTCGAGGGCCAAGTGAGTCAAGAAGGTGTCTCCAGGGTATGGTCCCTGGCTTGCAAGTGGGGGGCCATGTGCCCGATTCACTGGATATTGGTTGGAATGAGATGTGTTTTATTCGGGGCACCGTTGATATCCCTCATTCGTGACGGTCTAGGTTCAGCTGGCATTGTCGCGTCCTACGACTTGAGTCTACCTTCAGCAATGCTGCGACTCTACGACCCCCTGTGGCACCTGCATTCGATGGTCTTGGACTACTTGGGCACCTCTCTTTTGTTTTCAGGACACTTATTTCTCGTTGTTTATTTCATTTAACAGTCTTATTATCATGCATTCCTTTACAGCTTTCTTCTATCCGCATAAACTTTAGACTGCTTTACTTATTATGAAATACTATTTAGATCATACTAGCTTTTACTTAATGGACTCGTTATGATGACTTGAGTGATCCGCAGTCGAGCAAGAGCAAGGAGTCGAGGCTTAGCGACTTCCTCTGTGCTTTCCTCAGAGTCGGCATCTACTTTTACTACTTGTAGGTCTTCTTTATGTACTTCTATTATATTGCTTTATAAAATTGGTTAATGGGTTGAGTGCACATCAAATACATGTATATTTCCGCTCATTTGTTGCCATATATGCATGAGATCATATTTACTGGGATAGGACCTGTCCCGACTCTTATTGATATCGAGTTATTGAATTTGTTTTAGTTAATTTTCGTTGCTTAACTTGTAAAACTTGTAAATTTTGAATAACTTAACTAATGATTGTTAAATGGCTTAAAATAATGGATAGGAAAGTTGACTAGGCCT
The DNA here is from genome assembly GCA_039657345.1 of Stephania japonica. NCBI lineage: Eukaryota > Viridiplantae > Streptophyta > Magnoliopsida > Ranunculales > Menispermaceae > Stephania > Stephania japonica. Next base: position 39,942,121 of record CM077560.1, on the reverse strand, counting down.
GCGTTAACCTTGCGGAGGTTGACTTGGGGGTCCACATAGGCTTAGGCCAGGCAGGACCCAGTTTGTGGGGAACTGGGACCGTCACATGTGCATACATTTAAGTGTCATTAATGTGGCTATCAAATTGACCATTGGATTTAAATCCAATGGTCAAAATTTGAAATCACCATAAATGGTAATTTAAAAAGATCACTATAGTAAAATTTCCTACATACATTCGGCTAAAGAAACCAAAGGTAAGGAACTGGAGTATAGGAAGAACAATAGTCAAGCCCAAGCATCTTTGTAGATGATTAAGACAAGAATTTCAAAATCTTTCTAGTTCCTGACTTGATAAGCGGTTAGTCCTTAATTAACTAGTATATGAAGGTGATTGTTAGTGGGATGATCTGTCTTTTGCTAGTGGGTAGATGGTCTTTCTTTTGCTCTTTTTGTTGGCTCCCTTAGCATCTGCAAGCCTTATTTTCTTCTTCAGTTGTTCTATTCTCTAGGCACCAAAAAACAGTACCAAAAAACAGCACGGTCTTAGCTCAAGATTTCAAGTATTCTAAGTCTAGCAAAGAAGATAGAGCATTTCAAACAAAGAATGTCTTAAAACGTTCCTAGATAAAATCCTTTAATATTATGGATGCGCTAACCAATATGTAACAAAGAAAAAAAAAACTATTCCATATAAAACATCTACCACGGTAAATAAGATATGCATAACATTGTCAAATAATGAAAATATGCATCTTGGTTGTCCAGCCAGAGAAACATGACAAAGGAGATTTGAAATCCTTCAAAAATATGTAAATAGGAGATGCGTGATGCACCTCCTAGTAGTTGGAACAAAAAGAAAAAAAAAACAGAAAAAAAAAGTGAACAAATGTTTCAAAGGTTTTATTCTAGGGAAATCACCAAGACAAGTAGATGAGACTTAAGGCACAAAAAGGAGCTTCTCATTTTTTTTCAGAAAAGTAGGACAAATTAAACATATAAAGTACATCATTCTATTTGAAAAATAGGGGCTGTTTTCTAAAAATGTGCATCCACTAAAAATTCTTCTTTTAATATTTACCTACAATGATTTCCATTTTCTTGTTTAGCATTTGCATCCGCTAAAAATTAGGTTACTTTCTACATTCTCCTTATCTATAATTGGAATAGCTGTGGAAATACGAAGGGGAGCAAATTTTTTATTCATTCTCTTCAGTGGGATTACAATATAGTTTTTCAACAAAGCACGTGTCCTATAATTGTGCGGATTGCTTAAACATCACATTGATGCCTTAATACCCCCAGTATGTGGAGCCCCAACACAATCAACAAAGTGACTCATATCTAGGATAACATGGTCTGAAGCACATAATTGCCCCAACTCTTTAGGATCCAAGTACCTTGTGCCGCTAGTGACTAAAGAAACTTGAAAAAGGCCCACACATATATCACTATAGAAGATCTTTTTCAAGAAGCATTAAGCTTATCATAAAAGTTTTCTAGAGTAATTTCCTCCATAAACCCACTCAAAGGTTGTAATTTCTAAATGTTGTTGGGACTAGCCTCACTTGTGTTGTGTAAATAAGATGTGAGCTTTTGCACATTAAGATATTGAATGTGCTAATAAAACGTAAGCTTGTGAGTGTGAACTTTTACGATAGATATACTAAGCAAAAAAGGCGCAATCCGAGCAAAGTTCAAGGAGCTCGTATAATTAGCAAAAAGGACCTAAGGGAAAGAATTGGAATGAATTTATAGCTAAGGTAACAATTGGAGTTGTATCCAATGCAAGGATTGCAAGGCGTTAAGGCGATCTCAAGGCAATTTCCCTGGTTTAGGCGAGGTATTGCCTAACGTCGCCTAGGCGATGCCTAGACGAATGAAATAATATTTATTTAGAGGTTCCCATATAAGTATTTATTTATTTATAGGTCCTTAAATAACACTAATCATCTATTAATCAATTTGATTATTATTTATATACACTTCAAAATACTAATAAGTCTTTAGGTGTCCATATGTATCACTAATTGTGTCAAGATTTCATATTCAGGTAGGTATTTTGTAATCAAACTTAATTGTAAATAGCCCCCTTCAAAATTTTAAAAATTACTTAGAAGGACACCGCTCGCCTAAGGTATCGCCTAGGCGACGCCTTGCAATCACTGATCCAATGTTTTCAAGGTGGCGAGGCGGTGTTAGGCCGTTTAGCCCTACCTAGTCTAGGCGAACAAAAGAAATATTTACTTAGACCTCCCTAAAAAATAATTTAATTTATTTAGAGACCCCTCAACAGTAAGGGGGCAATGGGGCATATTTTTTCACCTATACATTCTCGTCAACATATTTCACCTCCACACTTTTGCACACATTTTGAAATAAGAATTTTTTTTTTGAAGTAAAATAAGAAAATATTTTCAAACACATAAAATGATAGAATAATAAGCAAAGTTTTGAAAATTAAATAGACCTCCCTAAAAAGTTATAAAAACTATTTTCAGGCACACTGCCTACCTAATTAAGGACTAGACAGTGGGTATCTCTAAACACCTAAGGCGACGCCTTGAAAAAAAATTGTATCAAATGAACTATTTAATGCCAAAGATTGTCAGCTTGTGTTAGGTGCCCCTAAACTCGCTTAAGAAAGGTCTCGAGTTGCGGTCTAGTAAATGGAGCAATGATCATTAGGAGAAATTTAATCCCTCAAAGGACCTCAATTATAGACTCTAGATTAGACTCTAGATTAGACCAGTTCAACAGGTCGGGTGGGCACCCGACCCGGCCCGGGCTTGCCCTACTTGGGTTGGGCTTGGGTCGTGAAATCTTATATAAGCCCAGCCAACTAAAGGTCGGGCTTGGGTTTGGACATTTGGCCTAGGCCCGGCCCGAGCGTGGCCCACAATTAAAATTGATACAATTTTTATACATATTCATGTAAAAATAAATGTTGATTGTGAGGTTTGAACCCAAGACGTCTTCGTGTAAGTGAAAGTCCTAACCATTACTCCACCTTCTCCACGATTGTAATTTTTAATATTTATTAAATATATTTATCTTTTGAAAAATATAAATATAAGCAACCACATTTAGGCTTGCAAAGCCCGCGTTGGGCCCGCCACATTTTAAATTGAGCATGGGTTGGCCTGGACAGGACCTTTAAAAAAAAAGCCCGCCCTGGGCCCACCCATTGAACTAGTCTACTCTGGATTAGTCGAGGCCCAATGTGGATATTAGATACCAAGGGGTCAAGCATTGAAATATAAAACATTGATTGTTGACAATCAAAATACTTGACAAGTTGGCATACTTTCATTTAACAACTAATCTCCAAAGTTCCAAACTTGCGTGCCTACTAAAATCTTTTCTTACATGAAGTGCTCACTCATACTCACCACAGTAATAGACTTGTACTCACTTTTATAAAATATAAATACGAACAAGCTCATAACTTATTCATACAAACGAAAAGCTTACCACCCTATTGAAGAATCGACATTACATAATCGAAAGAAGTTACTAAAAAACTCTAAAAAAGACAACCTTGTGAGTTGGGCTACTAATTTCCACAACTTGCATATTTGCCTACTCTTCCTATGACTCCTGTTTAGCAAGCATTTTAGCATTTGCTTTCTGTAACTTGATTTCCTTGCATAATTAATTCATCCGTGCATGAGCAAATCAACTCGATAATTTTGTTCCCCCCAAATACACAATTCTACCTAAGACACAAATTTTTTCACAATCCAACAACAGCCTCATATCCAAATTAGTTAGGGTCCGCTATATGGATCAAAATTTCAACGATCCAAGTTTCCACAAAATCAGTTAAACCAACCAATGCATCAGAATTAAAAAAAAAAAAAATCTAACCTCAAAAAAAAAAAAAAATCTAAAGAACACAATTCACAGAACTATGTATACCGAAATTGGATCATGTGCATACTGCACAAGCAATCACACAACAATTACAAGAGAATCCCCAAATTCACAAAGACAAGTTCACGATTCAACCAACAAACAAACCCTAATTTTATCTCAAACAATTCAAGCAAAGATCAAAAGCCACTGATCTGTAAAACATAGTCGGACAGTAAAAATCCTTCAAAGCAAGCATCGAAGATTCGAAATGACTAGGGTTAGGGTTTCGCTGTTTGGGATAAAAATAAAATAAAATAAAATAAAAACGAGGATTACGTTACGTTACCAATAGAGGCCGACACGGAGAGGCGTGTCGTAACGTGAACTTGTGGTACCGGATGTTGGATTGTGTCGGGGACGAAATATCGGAACCAAACGCTTGAGTAGTAGCAGCGACGGTCAGTGGCCATAGACGACGATTCTCCCTCTCCGCGCACGCACCAGGGCCGGTCAACGCCAATTTAACGAGCGTACTGCGTGAGATGCTGTGCACCGTTGGATATTTGGTACATTGGAAACGCATCACGAGGTTTTGTTAGAAGTAAACTTAAATTGATTGATTCTGTCGTGAAATGGATGACAACTTAACTAAGCTTGTCGATGATCACATTGTCAAGCTGGCCCTTACATTGAATTGTAACATCAAGCACGACTCCTACATTGAATATAACTTGTGCACTCTATTTAACTTGTATTTCTCTCAAATATAGATTTATTTTTTCATGTATTGTCATGTAGATTATAATCTTGTATGACATGTGACTTTGCTATAATTTGTACACTTAGTACAAATACTCATTCTCATTATGACTAAGGTCTTATATAAGGGGGCTCCTTCACTTGTAAAGAACACGCCAAGTTGTAAACTTCTCATTCCAACTCTCTCATTTCTTCTCTTCTCATTTGTAGTTGTAGTTCTTTATAGTAGTACTTTGTAGTAGTAGAAGTTCTTAGTCTTTCACTCTCCTTCTCTAGTTTTTAACAAGTTCCATCTCAATTTACAATACGTTATCAGCGCGATCAAGCTTGCTCTAGCATAAAAGAGATCTTGAAGTTCAAGAAGGGTAGCTAAGGAAACAAAGCTAGGAAGGTACGTATAACTTATATTAATTCAAATAAGTTTAACTCATCTCTATTAATTTCACTATAGTTAATATCTCTTTATTATGTATATGCATCATTCATATATGCACACATTATTTGTGTGACGGCCCGAAATCCTAAACACGGCGTCGCTCGGCCTAATCCAACAATTAAGCCCTAATCTCATCCACGTAGGACTTAACTACGTATTATTCAACCTCTTTAACTCATTCTCCTAGTCCCTCGTGTTCAGGATAAGTAAAGACACGTGTTGTTCTCTTATCAATTATAGGGTTAATTAAAAGCTTTTTAACAACGTATTATTTTAGCGAAAGTTTTAACATTTTAACGAAAGTCTTGTTATTATATCGAAAGCATTAATAATGAATCATAAGTGTGGAAACCAGGAAAACACGATCACATGATAATAACACCGTAAAACATGCATCAGTCGGGGAGTCTAGTCTCTCAACCCATATATATACATCCCAAAAGTGTAATAAAGACATAAGTAATAATTACATAAAACATCCAAAAAGACTTACACTGTCTACAGCCGGGTCACTAGTTCAAAAGTAGTCGCTGATCTTCTCCTTACCGAGCATGCTAGACGATGAGTACAATAAAGTAGAAAGTAAAATATGAAGATTCTATACCGCATTTCCAAATATAGTGAAAGGCATCAACAACATAAAGTAGTGAAGATGTACTAAAAACAAGGCTATGCTAGATGATACCATAATTAAACAAATTAACTGAAATAACACGAAGTAATCATCCACTAGTAGTGCACTCAGGTACCACCCTGTTGGTTACAAGTTACGTCACATCAACCTCTAGTAACAGTCAGTATCACTACTGCCCCCAAGATCACCCTATTGGTCATTGAGATCCTCATATGATCAATGGGTGGAACTAGTGCAATCTGGTATTACCCTGTTGGTCATGAGATACGTCACTTCAACTGTAAGTGGCAGCTGAGTGTCACTAACTAGTAGGAGCAAGGGTGTATTTCTAACAATTCATTTACACTAATAGCATGCTACTCAACAATTGATCAATTTATAAGAATGAATGAGGTATAATATATAGGAATAGATCAATGAATCGCAGCAAGGCATAGCATCATGATATAACATCCATTAAATGGATAGAATCAAACACAATTCATGATACCAGATTAAAAGGCACAAGTCAGTTCAAAAAGGATTGTAAAACAGTAAAGGAAATGGAATTAAAATGAAGTAAAGAACCTCGACAGATTTACTTACAAAGCACGCAATTTTTCTAGCTAATTTGGCTTTCCAACACTTCGAATCGCGCACTCGAACTCCCAGTACGTTTCCCTAGGTTCATGTTATGTTTAGATAGGGTTTAAAGGGTTTTTAGATCGGTTAATGTTAGTTTAGTTAACATATAGACAAACAAACCCCTTTAGTTAACTTTAAAAATTTATGACTGAACATTGCCTAGCGCCCCGGTACTCGAGTGGTCCCCCAGTCCCTAAAGTCTATTTGTAGTGTTTTATATCATTTAAAAACACCTTAAGTAGACTCATAATATTATATCAAAAATTCTAATTTTCATTTGTGGTACCTCTCCCGGATTATATTGGGGTACTAAAAAGGCCTAAAAAGTCCTGAATCCACTTTTCTACCTTTTTCTCAATTTTTTATATCTTCTATAGTTTTTTTTCCAGTTTTTCTAAAATTTTCTAACTATTTTCCAGAAAATAATATATAAAAATATGAAAATATATTTTTATTTAATTTTTATTAAATTTTAAATTATTTTATTTATTTATTTTTAAATGAGGGGGCCTACCTCCACGGGGTTGGACTGGCTTGGCTCGGTCCACCCCGGCTTAAGAAGACGCACACACGCTCGCACGTGCGTGCGTCATCCCCTTCCCAGAGAAGAAATTGTTTCTTCCTTTTTTTTTTCTTTTCCCTTCTCTCTCTATCCTCTCCTAACTCATCTTTTACCTCATAAAACCGATCAACCACTTCCAAAACACCAATTTAATCAATTTAATTCGAAAATTCGAAAATTGCAAAACCTACCAAAGATCCGAAAATCCCAACATCTCACCAACAATTCCCAACAAATCTAATCCAAACTAGTTTGTTTGATGAATTCACAACCTTTAAACTTCAAGTTCAACAGAACCGAAAATGCATGTATAAAAATCCGAGTTTTGTGTTTGAAACCCACAAAACCCATATGTTTGAACTCAGTCACATGAAATAACTTGAGTTAGGTGATTACCTTAACAAAGTGTCCACTGATCCAACTTCCCAGCTCTTCAATTCATCAAAATCCACCCTTCAATCCTTCTAGATCCACCTATGACGACCCAAATTCCCAACAATTGGGAACGTCTGGCCTAGACCCACATAGACTCTCGAGTCGGTACTCGACAAGTCTATGCGTGCCTAGTCAATCTCAATTCGTTCATTTATTATTCAAGTTATGAGTTATTAGATTATAAAGTTTAACATATCAATATGCAGCGGAATTCAACTGGAATCATACAATAACTCAAAGGAAAATAAAGAATTTCTAATAAATGTGGAACCCCGAATACAAGATAAATATGTATTATCTGGTGACCAAAGTATGAAGAGGACAACACATGATATCCAAGCCTCACAACCCAATGATAATACCTAATATGTTTCAAAACAACATATGTAAAACAAAGAACAACATACTATGCAAAAAGGAAAGAAATTATCCCTGAAGAGCACTCAGAGGAAGTCACTTAACGCCGATCCCTTTCATTTGCCGGTACCTGTCCTATTTGCACCTACCATCACAAGCTAGGCGGCGAGTAACTGAGAGAAATTGAAAGTAATGCTAGAAGAATATATCAGTAATTCAAGATATATCAAGTAAAGCAGTCCAAGAATCATGCGGTAATTGAAAGATAGTAAATAACACAAAATGCATGATAATCAAACTAATAGATATCGGTCGAAGTTTGCGTATTCCAAGAATCAAAAGAGGTCGTAAGTGGTCTAAATCCACAACAATATCCACAACAGCGATGTCGTAACATTGATAACCACAACAATATCCACAACAATCCAGTACTTGGTATCACACAATCACTAGGGGTGGTCACATACTTCTGCAGAATTGCCCGCGTTTTATCCCAACTAGTGCAAGCTGCAAGTACCTTCGAGATATACACTTACGCCAAGAATACACAACCAAGGAATAGAATGGAATGCCAACCATAGGAATATTTCAAATATTACAACAATAGAGGAAATTAAATCACATGTCATTTTCTTGTTGGCTTACTAACTTACGTGGTACGTCGCATACCTATCGCACTCTCATGATCCTAACCCTTTGCTCGGGTCTCCAAACTACCTGTTAATGGTTTGAACCCCAAATAGTTGGTTTATGGTCAATAAACATACCCTAGAATAATCCCTAAACTTTTTTTCAAAATTATGTTTGTTACTGTCTAAGATGTTTGTGGGATATGCCGCGAGGCCCATGGGCCGTGGCATGTCCATGACGTGAGAACACGCACATAGCCGAAACAAAACCCACACACAACGCCGCGAGATATAAACCTAAAAATGTCTCTACGTCGTTCAACTTCAACACAAATCTCGTACTCCATAGAAGTCGTAAGGAATAATACCACGAAATGCTTTACACAATCGAAAACATGTTATACATACTCGACGCCTTGTACACGCCGTGACAAACTAAACATGGAACCTCACCACGAAATTTAAGCACACACAAGCCTCACTCACGCCGCACACACACACACACTACTTTCCCACGGTGTACAACAAAACCATACTCCTATGCGGCGCAAAAACGCAAATCAATTCGGCCCTACACGCCATAGACAACATCATCACTTTTTGAACACCACAACACCTTCGCGACGTACTTTGTCTCACATGTCTGTGAGTGACACCGCGAAGGTTTGTTCTTAGCAGCATCCTCCATGGACGTAAAACCGAAAATCAAAAGTACGAAATCTCCTCTGTTCGATTCATACGTGAGAGATGCTGCCACACGATGAACACGCGACGTCCCGACGACGTTAGATAAAAATAAAGTTTCCAAAAAACACATAACACAAATTTGACTCCATTCAATACACCCCGCTTGGTCGATCCTCATCGACATGTTTTCGGGCATCAAAACCACCCGAAATCGACTTCGAGTCATCGTGGGATGCCCAGAATTCATCAATCCATCAAAAAAATACAATCAAATATGAAAATATAAGAATTAACATCAAATTAACATTGAACAACAACACTGACACCAATGTCGCGTGTTGATCACTCCAAGGTTGCCGAGATACTGGTCATTCACCAGATTTGTCTCTGGCGAGTCACCCTTGGTCATCGCGATGTAAATTTGCAGAAAAACAACGCTTTAAAATGTAAAGGAAAGGCAAGGAGGGTTGATATCTCACCTACTCCGGTGAGGTTGAGTCTCCGGCGACCCTCCGGTGGAATGGACAACCCTCTAATGGCTCTCCCCTCACTTTCTTGCTCACCAAGTTTGAGAGAAGAGGAGAAGAGAAGAGAAAGAGAGGAGAGAAGGAGAGAAATGAGAGACACATGTGAGGTAGGTCCTTATATAGGCCCACCCATCATCAACACTTATACACGCATCTCGGGGTCGGTCTAACTAACCCCACTTTAGCCGTCCACCTAATCTAACACCTCTCAATGTGACTCCACTAGGTGATACACTCACCACTTAACTAACTAAGTCTTTGGTCCGTTTTCACGTTATCGCACTCCAAACATACCATGACTTGCGGGTCGTGTGTTTTGGTCTCGCCGACGCTCTCTCATTGTCAATCGGATCAATTATCATTAATTGACTTATTTATTAATCATTTCAGTGTTTTAAAGTCTCGTGTACCCGCAATCCATCAGCTGATGCTCGCTCAGCCAATTTTCCTACTCCTTTACTGACTTCACTGTCCGGTCACTCAAATACGAGTATAAATACATAGTACACGTCATCATTCACAAATAGCCAAATTTTTGGGTCGTTATAGTCTCCCCAACTAACATGAATTTCGTCCTCCAAATTAGCTCTGACTCGAGTGAATAAGGAGAACCAACACCCGTTCACATCTCCTCCAAACTGTGGGCATTACACCCGCTTCAAACAACTTGTTCCTTACCGTTGAATTGTGGACCGATGCAAAGTCCCTTCAGACAACTCAATATGTTATGACCAACTGTGGACTAGCGCGAGAGTCACTTCCAACAGCTCGACATCAGGTATTGAACTGCGGACTTATACAAAGTCTCTTCAAACAACATAACGTCTCACTCCATGAACTGCGGACCCCTTTAGGTCACTTCAAACATCTCTTATTTCTCCACTTCTATCAAACTGTAGGCCTCTGCCACTTCGAACAGCTTGATTTCATTTTAGTCTTCAAACTGCGGGCCACAACCACTTCAAATAGCCTAATTCGACTACGGTCTCTCAAGACCACTCCCATTTCCCGAAATGGTAGGAATGCCAATGACTTCATCGTAGACATCGTCCAATAACATAACACAAGTTAGGTAATTACGAAGTAAGACTCTACGATCGCGACTCGCGCGTCATACTCGTGATGACCTCTCAACCCACTTGCGTTTCAACGCAAGTTCATCTATACCTAGGCGGTAAATATGTTCGACAAAGTTGCAACCGTGGTCACCATGAACACTATGTGTCCATGCATCGTAAGATGAATCACATCCCGTCTGGTCCTGCCTCTCTTTAGGTGTATTTTAGGGCTAGGTTTGGCAACCCATGTGCCCAAGCCTACCACCTTTTTCAGACTCTAATATAGGTTAAGTTTATCTCATCTTATACAACTCTACTAAGTTCAAATGACACTACTCTAGCAGGTATCCACCTAACTTCATCGCATAACGTCTGACATCGTAATCAACACCTAAAGCTCATATAACACTACTCTATGTATGACAAAAATGCAACAAGGAGAATTGCTTACCTACGGTAGGATCACAAACTACTGTCCACTGTGACTTAGTCATCATGTGGACATCCTCCATGGCCTAAGGCTGATCATCATCCTGTTGGTCTTTGTACAAATCTGGACATCAGTTCTAAAAATGTTCGGGCATTCGCATTGGTAACACACTCTCTGCCTCGAGAACCATCGTCGTCATTCAGATCCTTCATTCGTTTCCTGTCCTGTCCCTCTGATAGGTGCTATGTCTGCAACTCAGGCTGATCAGGCTCAATCTCCTCTGGGTGAGTACTCAAATAACTCCCCTTAGCTAAGCTCCGCTCATAAGCTCTCTATAACGTCCCTGGGTCGGTCGTGATGATCACACTTCTGATCTCGGGTAGTAGACCCTCAATAAAGTAGTACACCTGGTCTGCCTCTGTGCTAGCTAATCCCCCAACATATGGTAATAACTGCAGAAACTGTCCCATGTACTCCATGACATACTCATCCGCTAACTATCTCAGGGAAGTGAATTCGTTCCTCTTGGATCTCATTACTGTGAGAGGAAAGTACTTCATGTTGAATTGAGTCTTGAACTCTATCCAGTCTCTCGGTACGCCTTTGGTACTCATAATCGTAGTCCACCATTCGTCAGCTTCTCCTATCAACATTGAGGAAGAAATAGAAGTTCTCATATGCTTTTTAGTAGCTATGATTCAGTGTATTTTCTCGTGACTTTTTAGAAATTGCTCAGTTGTTGTCATGTAGTGCCTCCATAGAAGACTGCTGGATCATGTCTTTTGAACTCTCATTATTTTCTAGCCTTTGCAGTCGTCATAGTGCCATATACTGTAGGTGTCATGGGCATTATCTCTGTCTGTGCACGAGGTATAACTGCAGTCTCCGGTTTCACTACAGTGGTGGTAGGAAGCACAGTCGTAGTCGCAACCACATGGGTGTCCGCTTCTTGAGTAGCGAGTACTCTAGCCGTAAATGGTACCGATGCAGCAATAACTAACGCTCACAAGATCTTCAGAAGCTCCTCTAACCGCTGTTCCTAAGATGTAACTCTCTGCGCTAATGCACGAAGCTCCTCAACGCATTGTGTCAACAATGTATCGCTTTCGTAACTAGGTCCTTGCTGATCCGCCATCACTCTCTGACCAAAGAAGCGAGTTCCCAGATCAGAGAATAACTATCAATACCATATAATGTTGGTTTTGGGGTTCATGCGCAGCGGAGATTTTAAAAATAATTTTGAGAAAAACCCCAACAAGATCCGAATCTGATTCCATTAAAACACGTTTAAACTATAAAAACTTAATCATACCTTAGTCGCAATGTACCTTTCTGAAGGTTAATCAATCTATAAGGCGTTGCCAACGACGAATGCCCTCTATCAGTAGTCCACACACGAATGGCGGTCGAGATTTGAAGTGCTAGCTCCGAGAGAATACCAAACCTTTTTGTTTCTCTCCAAAGCAATCCAGCGCATACCAAAAACCCTAAGTCGTTTCTTAAAACGAAAATAGAGTTTTTAGCCTTTTAATCTTTCGTACTTGTATTCTAACTCAAAGAGTCTATTTATACAACCCTTGTATATAGACGGTTAAGTAAATTACACATATACCCTTACGTAAAGTAGTTTAAGAGTAATACACTACAAAGACATTGTTGTCATGAATTTTATCATATAAAATTTGTTTTTTTGAACCATCTTAAAATCTCGCAAAACCATTCTTAGTGTGCGACCCAATAGGCTCATACAATGTTGGCAGTGCACCATAACACATTTTGGTATACAAGTCATAAGCGGCCTCTAGCAAGACATTATGACTACCCAAGTTGTACGAATATCAAATCGATACAACCTAATCAATAATGTATATAACATCCTTTTGTCACATAATATCCTTTTGATCAAACATAAGGCATGGAATTGTCATCCAACATGTTCAATCGTACTAGTCTCGATCTCTAGGTAGACTGAAAACATCCAAGTGACATTGATTAATATCAATTCACTTAGACTAGGCCTTTTAACAGTCTAACACATCGAGGGATCCACTGGATATCTTTCTCTATATGAGAGGGACAAATTCTATCTCGATTACACAACTTTACCACATTATTCACACAGTAACCACTCACAACCTTTATAATCGTCCGGTTAAAGACAACGTTTGATTGCGTCAAATCACTGTATTCCTAATGTTGAAGTCTCTGATAATCTCAAGTCAGAGGACTGAATAATATACATATCATGAGAAACAACTATGACTTAATCCATGTGATGTTCTCATAACGGGTCGATCCAGTACTTTGTTCCCTAACAAGTACTCATAATCTTGATTCGTATTCCTATACGTATGATCATCGTATGATCATAAATCAAGACTCACACTAGTCTTAATTCATTATAGTTCCTAGTATAATAATCGACTAGGCACATTTAGGATATTTCTTTAAATACCCATGGATCTTATTATAATGTAAACATGCAAATCAATTATAATAAATAGCAAATGAAATCCTCTATTTTATTAACTAAAATGTATTCATAAAGACTATTAATGGATTGACCTAGGGCACATTTTCCAACATCTCCCACTTGCTCTTGGGTCAATCATTCATGCATCTAATGCCTAATGATCTAACATGACCATCATGTTTCGCTTGTGGAAGAGCCTTTGTCAATGGATCCGCAATGTTGTCTTCAGTAGGTACTCTACAAATCTTCACGTCTCCCCTCTCAATAATTTCTCTTGTGAGATGAAAACGCCTGAGTATATGTTTGGATCTGTGGTGTGATCTAGGTTCTTTGGCCTGTGCTATTGCCCCGTTATTGTCACAATACAAACAAACAGGGTTAGCAATACTTGGAACTACACTTAGTTCAGAAATGAACTTTTTGATCCAAACTACCTCCTTTGCTGCATCGGACGCTGCAATATACTCAGCTTCTGTTGTAGAATCTGCCACAGTTCTTGCTTCGAACTTTTCCAACTTACTGCACCCCCATTCAAAGTAAACACTTATCCAGACTGCGATCTAAAATCATCTATATCAGTTTGAAAACTTGCATCTGTGTAACCATTTACAACTAGATCATTTTCAAAACCTCCATAGACCAAGAACACTTCCTTAGTCCTTCTTAAGTACTTAAGGATGTTCTTTACTGCTATCCAGTGACTCTCACCTGGATCTGACTGATATCTGCTTATAGTGCTCAAAGCATATGATACATCAGGCCGAGTGCATAGCATGGCGTACATGATAGATCTAATAACAGGTGCATATGGAATCTTATTCATACGGTCTCGCTCATCATTTGTCTTAGGACATTGAGTCTTGCTGAGACTTATGCCATGAGACATTGGCAACAATCCTCTTTTAGAATCTTGCAAACTTAACCTATTCAGCACCTTGTCTATGTAAGCACTCTGACTTAGACCGATTAGCCTCTTAGATCTATCCCTATAGATCCTAATCCCTAGGATATAGGCTGCATCTCCTAAGTCTTTCATTGAGAAACACTTCCCTAACCAAGACTTGACACTCTGTAATGTTAGGATGTCATTTCCAATGAGTAATATATCATCAACATACAGTACCAGAAAAACAACTACACTCCCACTGACCTTCTTGTATACACAAGGCTCATCTTCGTTATTAATAAAAGCAAAATCCTTGATTGCTTCATCAAAACGAAGATTCCAATTCCGAGAAGCTTGCTTTAATCCATAAATGGATCTTTGAAGCTTGCATACCTTCCTAGAATTCTTAGGATGTACAAAACCTTCAGGTTGTGTCATATACACGTCCTCAAGCAGCTTTCCATTAAGAAATGCTATTTTTACATCCATTTGCCATATCTCATAGTCATAATATGCAGCAATGGCAATTAAAATTCTTATGGATTTAAGTATGGCTACTGGCGAAAAAGTTTCATCATAATCAACACCTTGAGTCTGCTTGAAACCTTTTGCTACAAGTCTTGCTTTGAAAGTATGCACTTTGCCATCCATGTTAGTTTTCTTTTTGAGAACCCATTTACATCCAATGGTCTTACCACCTTCAGGTAAATCAACCAAGTACCAAACTTGGTTATCATACATGGATTGCATCTCAGAATTCATGGCACTTAGCCATTTATCTGAGTCTGGTCCAGACATAGCCTCCTGATAAGTGGTGGGCTCATTTTGATCCATAAGCAACACATCACGACTATCAATAATGAGAAATCCGAATCTCTCTAGCTCATGTCTTACCCTACCAGATTTATGTGGGCCTTGTGTCATTTGCGGAGGTTCAACTAGTTCAGAACTTTGTTGAACTTCCAGTAGCGGTTTAGTGTTTATCTGTGATTCTTGAACTTCTTTAAGATTTACTTTTCTTCCACTAGTGTCTTTTGAAATAAACTGTTTTTCCGTAAAGGCACCATACCGAGCAACAAACACTTTGTTCTCAGCGGGATTATAAAAGTAATATCCTTTTGTTTCCTTAGGATACCCCACAAATAAACACTTATCAGATTTAGGTGCTAGTTTTTCTGAGACTTGTCGCTTTACGTAAGCCTCACAACCCCAAATTTTAAGAAAAGACAAACTAGGTCTCTTCCCGTACCATATCTCATATAGTGTTTTATCAACCGCTTTAGAAGGAACTCGATTTAGAGTGAAAGCTGCTGTTTGTAATGCATAACCCCCAAAAGGATAATGGAAGATCCGCATGACTCATCATAGATCGAACCATATCTAATAAGGTTCGATTTCTCATTTCAGAAACTCCATTCCAGTGTGGAGTTTCTGGTGGAGTTAATTGAGAGACAATCCCACAATTTCTAAGATGATCATCAAATTCTTGGCTTAAATACTCACCACCTCAATCTAATCGAAGTGTTTTGATAGTTTTACCAAGTTGATTCTGCACTTCATTTTGAAATGTTCGAAACATCTCAAATGATTTAGCTTTATGTTTCATAAGATATACATAACCATATCTGCTGAAATCATCAGTAAATGTAATGAAGTACTGATAACCTCCTCTAGCCATTGTGTTTATAGAACCGCATACATCAGTATGTATTAGACCTAATAAATCACTTGCCCTTTCACTATGTCCAGTAAAGGGACTTTTAGTCATCTTGCCTAGTAAATAAGATACGCACGTTTCATATGATTCCAAATCAAATGAATCTAGAAGTCCATCTTTATGGAGCTTCGTTATGCGTTTCTCATTTATGTGACCAAGACGACAATGCCAAAGCTAGGTTTGATTCAAATCATTTGACTTGAATCTCTTTCTATTTATGTTAAAGACTGGAGTATCAATGGATCTTTTCATGCTTAGAATATAAAGACCATCACACAAATCAACATTTGCATAAAAAATGCCTTTACGAGAAATTGAACATCTATTATTCGCAATAATAAAATCAAAACCATCCATATCCAAACATGAAACAGAAATGATGTTTCTACTCAAGGCAGGCACATAATAACAATTATTTAAAGTTAAAATAAGTCCACTAGATAAAACTAAGTCATATGCTCCAATAGCCAGGGCAGCAACTCTTGCTCCATTCCCTATGCGTAGGATGACTTCTCCTTTTTTCAGCTTCCTATTTCTGGTGAGTTCCTGCACATTTATACAAATGTGAGATCCACATCTGGTATCCAATACCCAGGAATCACTAGTAGATAAATTAATTTCAATAACATAAATACTTGAGGTGGTAGTCGCACTACCCTTTTTCTTCTTTAGATCTTCCAGATAGAGTTTGCAATTTCTGAACCAATGTCTAGGTGCATGGCAGAAATGACAATTTCCTTCCTTTTCCTTTTGGTGCTTTGAAGCAGGAACAGGCTGGGGCTTGACTTGTTCCACAGGCTTTGCGACAGTGCAGCAGCAGCCTTGGCAACTTTAGCCTTGCCTTTGCCTTTCTTCTTCTTTCCCTTTCCCTTTTGGACCATCAGCACATTACTAGAGGGTTTCTTGATATTTTGTTCAGCAGTTTTGAGCATCAAATGTAACTCTGAAATTGATTTCTCCATATTATTAATATTGTAGTTCATCACAAATTATGAGTAACTCTCTGGTAATGAATTTAGGATCAAATCCGTAGCCAACTCTTGGCTTATGGGAAATCCAAGTCTATCAAGTTGGTCAACATAGCCCTTCATCTTCAGAACATGAGGACTAACTGACGCACCCTCAGTCATCTTACAAGAATGCAGGTTCTTGACTGTCTCGAATCGTTCTTGCCTAGCTTGCTGTTGAAACATTTCCTTCAACGTTACAGCCATACGTAGGCTTCCATTAGTTCCATTTCCTTCTGAAGTTCAGGAACCATAGTTGCCAACATAATACATGCAACATCAGTAGAATCGTTGACATGCTTATTATGCGCATCCTTCACAGCTTTCGTAGCATTGGCTGGTGGGTCCTCAGGGATCGGAGCATCCAGAACATACAACTTGCGTTCATGCTTGAGAATGATTCTTAAGTTTCTGAACCAGTTAAGAAAGTTAGTCCCAAATAGCTTATCCTTTTCAAGGATAGATCGCAGTGATAGGGGATTATTGTTACTTGAAGAGGCCATTGATCTACAATAAAGATTATGCAGAGTTTATTTTAGTATAGAGGAATAGACTCCCACTAAATTAACAACCCTCCTAAAACACACTGTTTATTTAGGGGACTAAATCCATATTTCACCTAATTCTATGACAGCTATGGCATGAAACACAGAACTAGATTATTTAGGTAGGTAATAGTTACCAATTACATCTTATGTAATTTTAGATACTTTTATGAGATACAGGACATCTTATGTCTTAGCATGTTTTTATCTCATCATATGCCTAAAGCCCAAAACTATTTTGATAGCTTTATTAAGTCGGACCAATTTAAACATTTAGGTAACTCTTACCCTGTAACGACCCAAATTCTCCACGACCCAACTTATGGGTAGTTTGGTAATTTCATGATAAAAATATGTTGGGTGTTTGATGTGGAAATACAATTCTAAACTTGTCAAATTAAATATGAGTTAGGGAGTAAGTAAAGTTTTATTTTAAATAATAAAGCCCAATTGAGATTATGACCCAAAAGGGCATTTTAGGCAAGTTGTAAATAGTCACAACCCTAATCCCTAACCTTAATGCTATTTAAGCAAATCAAAGAAAACCCTAGCCCCAATTTTATAAAACACCTACATGGAGAGGATGAGAACAAGAGGAGAGTTCAAGCTCAAGAGATGTACAACCTCACTTCCCTCCTTGATTTCTTTATTATTTATTGAAGATTTGAAGACCAAAGGGTCGATGACATC
This sequence comes from Stephania japonica, assembly GCA_039657345.1. NCBI lineage: Eukaryota > Viridiplantae > Streptophyta > Magnoliopsida > Ranunculales > Menispermaceae > Stephania > Stephania japonica. The sequence goes on along the minus strand of CM077560.1, from coordinate 39,923,828 downwards.
GACATCGGCAAGAACGCGAGGAAAATAGAAAAGAAAATAAGAAAGGAAAGATTTGATCTATGTTAGAATGAGATTTTGGAAAGGGTTTTGAGTCAAAGACTCCATTGAAGGCATGGTGAGATTCTAATACTCTCTAGATTTATTGTCTTGGTGTTGGTATTGGTAATGAGAGTTAATGATTTGCAAAGTTTGTTCAATTTTTCTTAGATCTAGTCTTGAAATGGGTTATACAAATTTTTAAGCTTTATGATAACGAGTATTATAGATGAATCAATCTTGCTTACCATGGTTTGACGGTACATGAAAGAATTTCCCCATGATTTTAGCAAATTGAACGCGGTTGAAGTTTATTGATATGGATTTGGCATTTAAGGTTGAGTTGAGATTTAAAAAGGGACTTTGAATCTTTTTCTTTGGGAAATAAACTTATTCGATAAATTTATGGACTTTGACTGAATATTGTCATTTGGGAATTTAAATTCTAAATTGAGTCTTGTATGGTGATTTGGATCTTTTTAATTATAATTAATCGAACGTCTTCGATTTATGTTGGAAAAACCAAGTCTTAGCAGATTTTCCTTGTTTTACATCACCACATTCCTATTTTACTCGAATCATCAATTCTAATTTTAAGTGTCGATTTTAGAGTCGTGAATGACCTTTAGCGAAGTCAGCTATAAAATAGGGTGAATCTCTAAGGTCTAGACAAATGATGTTAAACTTGTATGGTTGTAGATACATAAAGTAATTATTCTTTTAAATTGTCTAGATTCGCGAGACGGTTCACATCGAGCCCAATCGCGAGAGGATCGAGATTAGGATTTGCGGCGAGTGCAGGTAAGTGGGGAGCTTGCTCAATTATCAAATATGGCATGATTATTAGTTATGCTTAGGACTCATAATTTGAATTAAAGACTTGAGATTTATGGGTTGCGTCGTGGTATTGGCTCGAACCTACGTATCTATAGAATGTGAATGCACTGTTATTCATGGCCCCAGAATGTGTGGAGTTCCACCGAGGGTCTTATTAGCAAGTAAATCAATAAGAATACCTCAGAATGTTGTGGTACCACCGAGGGTCGTTAACACCCCAGGATGTGTGGAGTTTACTACCGAGGGCTTTTCTTGATTAATTGAATTCATAAGTATGTCACGTAGGGACATGAGTTAGAGTTATCTTCTCTTATACTCTTGAGACATAGGGATGTGCATCAGTGATGGCTTGGACGAACCTACTGTTGATTTGATGGGACAAACGAGAGGGCGCATAAGGCCTGTGTGCTAGCTAGTTGTTTCCATCACTTTAAGAGTAGGAGAATCGATCACCGAATTCTTGCCAATATCTAGTATGCATTGAATGGAACATCGACTTATCATATTATTATATTTTATAGTACATAATCTCGCGAAACCCCCTCATTTGTATGAAAGTTTGAAATTATGAAATGATTTGTCAATCTCTTTAATGTTATTCATGATTATTATTGTTACAATTTGTGACTTACGAACACTACAAAAAAACAACAAATCAGAAACGGAATTAGAAACGGAATTAAGTTCCGTTTCTAAAAAAAAATTTAGCGATGGAATTGAGACGGAAACTTCAGAGACGGAATTGAGACGGAATTAGAGACGGAATTAGAGACGGAATTAAATTCCGTCTCTAAAAAATGGAGCGAACATTCTCACCAAAACTTTATTTTGTTCTACCCGTTCATCAAATCTCGAGATTTGTGCAACAAATCTCGAGATTTCCCCTTTACCCCTCTAACACCCCTCCTCTTCCTCCCTACCATCGAAAGCCCTAACTCCCACCGCGAGAAAACCTCGTCTTCGTCGTCTCTCCTCTATACTCTCGTCTCTCCTCTAGACTCTGGTCTCTCCGTCTCTCCGGTCACCGGCCCCCAAATCTCCAACCCCCAACAAATCTCTCGTCTCTGTTCCGTTGCTCTCAACTCTCTCTCTCTGGTCTCTCCGTCTCTCTCCAGTCACCGCTCCCCAAATCCCCAACCCCCAACAAGTCGTCCTCGCACTCCATTGCTCCCTGGTAGCGCTGCCCTGCTCTGGTCGTAGCGCCAGTCTTGCACATTTTCAGTCCGCGCCTCTGCTCCTCTCGGCTCTCACATAGTGCTCTCATTCAGTCCCCTCTTCGACCTCTCTGCTCTCTCATTGTGCTCTCATTCAGTCCGCGCCTCGCTGTGTTTCATTGGTGAGTTCTCCCTCTTTCCTCTCGAAACATTGTTTTTGGTTAATTGGCAGTGACATGTTTTGTTTGCTTTTACAATGATCTGTGATTTTTACTCGGGTGTGAGAATTTTTTGTTTCATGTATTTAGTTGTTTTTTTGCAACAAGTTGTTTTGGTGAGTAACAATTCGATTGCAATGTTGGCAAATATTTGGATGAATCTTCACGACGACATGTATTTGTAACATCAACTATGTAATTACTTGTTGTCTATATGTTACTTGTTCCACTTTGTGTACTCTTCTATTTACCTTGTCCACTAAGTGTAGCTTGTAATCTTTGTTCAAAGTACATATGATCATCATGATCAAGGGCATATAAATGGAGTTCATTCTCTTGTACACAATATAAAAATTCTTGAAATACAATCTCTACATTATCTCTAACTCTCTTCTCTTTTGTTTCCCTTCTCTACTTGCTCTTCTAATTGTTAGTTTAATTAAGCCTTCCATGCTTAAGTCTTTAGCAAGGCCAACTTTGGATTATACATGTTATCATCACAAATTTGCTATTGCACAAAAGAGATTTTGAAGTTCAAAAAAGCTTGTTAAAGAGACAAAGCTAGAAATGTATAATTTAAATAAATTTGATTTGGTTGTAACTCTTTACATCTTTCTATTAATTTAAATTGATTTAAATTTATGAGGTTTACCTATATAATAAAAAAAGGGAAAAAGGAAGAAAGGGAACTGTCCTTGCAAGCCTCTCACTATGTTTCTCTATGGGTGTTCGTTCTTTTGTGTTTCTTGGTCAATAGTTTTGTAATACATGGGTGGTTCATTATATTGATTATATGTTTTATAATATCATGTTAGCATTAATTTGTTGATATTGCTCCTACGTTTCGTTATTAAATATTATACGGATTGTTGACAGTTAGGTGAATCTGAACTTATTGAGCAAGTTGAAGTGTTGACCCTGTGACAAGTGATAACCCAAACCCATATGAAGACCCCTGTTTATTACATAAAAACTAAATTGATAAATAGTATTAAAACCTACGCATGGAATAAAGATCTCTTATGTTATAACCATTTTTTTTTAGATCAACAACTGAGGTACTTAAGAAGTAGTCATTGTAAAGAAGTTAATCACTTAAGTATTTTCACTTGAGGAAATAAGTCTTAGAAAAAAACTTTGATCCTAGATATCTCTACAAGTCAAAATAATGCGGCAAACGAAGTAAGTGAGGTTTGAACTATTATCAATCCTCCCATGCTAGTTTATATGCTTCGATTCATTTTAGTAGTGATTGAAGTTTAATTTGGGATCCATTATGGTAGTTCTTCACTAAGATTTTTTTAGCAGTTCCCTTTTAAACTCCTTATCATTTAAATGCCAGTGGAACTGATATAACGTTGGATAATTTCAATTAGTACCTTGTAAAGTAGGCCCAATGGCCACTAGTATGTCTCCCTTGCTATTTTATGATATCTTGATGTGTATAACTATTCAGATATCATAAGTGATATCTTGGAATTAAGGTCGTCACATTACACGTGTCAAACATGTTGAATAAGGCTTCTTTATATCGGTATTATTTATAAATTGTTTAGTTGGACACACAAGTTGTCATGTACCAAAGTGAAAGGAAGAAACTAGTTAACTACTTTAATTGCAGAACACTTCAATAGAATGTCGTCTACAAGTCGAGACTGGATGTACAACCGGCTCGACAACGGTTACGTTCGAATTGAATTCGCGGCAAAGGTTAAAGAATTCATATCATTTGCCAAACAACATTGTCCTACATACCAAAGTGAAAGGAAGATTAGATGTCCGTGCAATTTTAAGAAATGTCGACTTGTACCGTACTTGGACATCGGAACGGTTGAGTACCACATATGTAGGTATGGATTTGTTCCGGGATATCACTGTTGGTACGAACATGGTGAGAACGGAGATGAAGGCCCGCAAAACTTTTACCAAATAGATAGCCATATTGATGATGCTGATGTGGGAGGATACGATCCGACAACTTACCGCGAGATGCTACACAACGTGGCAGGTCCAAGTTTCAATTGGAATCACGTGGAAGAATCACCAAACCCCCAAGCACGCCAACTATATGACATGATTGATGCAAGTAGGGAACAATAGTGGCCGGGTTGCGAAACCATGACAACGTTGTCCGCAATGGCAAGATTACTTGTAATTCCCAAAATTTAAGCAAATAGAACACATCAATGGCCATCTCATATTCAATAAAATGAAAATAAGCCCATTAGTTACTGAAAGTAAGGATTTTGTGCTCTGACTTGATGCAATTCTATCTCTACTTCTTCTCTCGTACTTTTCTTAATTCATATTGTGCCATATATTGCTTGCATTCCTTTTGGGTATCTTAATCTATCATTCACTCGCATAAGTGTGCTAACAAGCAATGGACATTTTTTAAGGGCCACTAAACATCCAACCATACTAGATTCCCATACTTCTTTATGGAGATTATTTCATTTATGGATGTTATCAGGGACTGAAAGAAGACTAAAAATTTGAGGTCCATATTTCTGATTACTGGACAATAGGAACCCCATATACGTTCCAGCCTCTCCCCTTTTTTTCCTATATATTTTTACTTCCTTGAAAGCTCTTGATGTTGTGTGGTGTATTGCTTTTACCAGACGTTGGAGCGGATCTGTTCCTGGGCGCTATTTAGCTCTCTATGTGGTTCAGGACTGCTCGAAAGGAACCCTGTGAATATGCATTATCACTGGTTGTTGTCCTCAGATGGAGAATCAGAAGTGCTTCAAAGATGCGTTATAGTTATTATATGGAGTCCTTATTGCTCTTCTTATTCTGACTAGTCATGTTAGAGTTTTGGTGATTGGAGCTGTTGAACATTAGAGGCAACTTGTTCTTGGTTATTAAGCTTAATTCTTTTGTGCATATTTATAGGATTGTAAGTTTTCTTTTTTTGTGGTTGTTGAACAATAGGATTGGTGGTTTTTGTGAATACTTACAACTTTGGAACTTTTGTAATACAAGACAATTTTCCGTGGATATATAAATCTTTTTCAAATTTTGATTTTTACATTTTTTTTCTCTTTTGAATATTTGTTGATATATATTGTCGACGTATGAATGTCAAATTTGGTTTTTTTGTGGGATGTTAGCACCTTCAAGGAGTTGTTGGAGGGGGTGCAGGCGATGGAGTAGGTCCTATGGTTGCAATTTCAAGTTATAGGTTGGAGAACCAATTGGATTATGTTTATGTTTGAAAATAAAACGAAAAGGAAAATTAGAGACGGATTAGCGACGGAATTCAAACATTCCGTTGCTATTCCGTCTCTAATTTTCCAGGAATATATGCATCAATCACAAACGGAATCAGAGACGGAATTCGTATTTCCGTCTCTGATTCCGTTTCTGATTAGCAACGGAATCAGAGACAGATTGCAATTACAAACGCACCATTTCGGAAAAATTCCATTTATGTTCCGTCTCTGTTCCGTTTCTAATTTCCGTCTCTAAATCCGTCTCTAATCAGAAACGAAATTATTCCGTCTCTATTCTGTCTCTAATCAGAAACAGAATCAATTTTTCGTTTCTGATCGAATCAGCGACGACGTTTTTAGAGACAGAATTGATTCCGTCTTTGTTCCGTTTCTGATTGCAATTAGAGACGAAATTTTTGCAAATCAGAGACAGAAATTTCCGTTTCTGATTTGCTATTTTTTTGTAGTAGAATCTTATGTCTATGATAGTACTTGACGGTTCAGTATAAGTCTATTTTTTATGAAATTCTGCTACCATGCTACTATTTAATGAATCCTTGTTTGTTTTCAAATACATGCTAGACTTTGCATGCTTATTAGGTATTACTTGCATATTTAATGGTCTAGCGGGTTTTCTGCATTCCTGAGCTCCGTTGGTTCTTTTATCTCACCCCACTTACATCTCAGGTATCCACGACAGCGCTAGGTTGAGGCAAGGGAGAGACGAGCTTGAAGTCTCCTCTTGATGTGAGCCTTTGTATATATATATATATATCATGTATATTTGATTTTGAAACTATCAACTTGGGGTTAAAATTAAAATAGATCTTTGGGTAGCTTGAATCCTAGTTATCTTTAGTTGATCCATTTCGGAGATTATAATAAACTTGTTTAGTTTAAAGGAGTATGAACAGATGTATAATTTTTATAAATGTTCTATGAACTTAAATCTATTGGCTTAGGATATTTTTTTTATGTTCTTTCCGCAATTATTATCCTTTGTTTAGCCAATGTGTATTCCGCAGGTTTATTTGTTTAGGCGTGCCAGACCGTTATTTGGGCCTGGTTCAGGTATCGGGTCTAAATGGCAGTCTGGGCCGAGCGACCAGACTCTAGGTCGGGGACTGGTCGTCACAGTTGGTATCAGCGCATAGGGATTAGAACCTAGGGAAACGTTAGGTTAGAGAAACCTAAGATGTAGGGCCTTTACGTTTAAAGGATAAGTTAAGTCGAACGAATCAGTGGTATGGGACATTGGTTCAAAGTCGACTTAACACGCAATAATGATAAATCTTAGGATGGGATGAGATGAAAGAAATTTGAAAAAGACTTAATGTGATGATTATTTGCTACTTTGTATATATAAATATATCGTTAGATATATAGGTAAATGTCTTTCCTTAAGACGTGAAACCTTGGTTCCACGAGTTGGGAATGACAATGAAGGACACAAGAAAGTCGAAGGAAAGTCCTGGGAAGTCCTCAGAAGATCCCACATGCGTTGTAAGGAAGTCTACAATGATTGCTGCAAAAATAGTTATGATAGAACGACTAAACTTAGATTGAAAATTATATGGCAAGATGTGCCTATACTTAACGATAGAGTGGCAAATAAAGACTTAAGCAAGAATCGATAGACTTGAAAGGACAATGAGACGCCACGCTAAATACGCAAGATGGAATTATGACGTGGTCACATTTGAGAGAAGTAACTCTGACGCCGAAAACTCTATTAGGATAATTAAAATTAACGATATCTTGTTGAAAATAGAAGTTAACAATCCTAGTAAGGATGCAAATGAATCTTTGGTTTCAAACAATGATAAGCAAGTTAGTCTGGCCAATAGGCTGAACTTAATTTAAGATATAGAGGACACGTATACACTTAAAACTTCTAACTCTCGATTAAAGATGTGAATCATTGGTCTATAAATTCGATTAAAAAGTTAATATTATGAATCAAATTTTGTTGTTTCATATAATTTATTTTCTCGAAGACTAACTCTTTCGACTGTGTAGGACCATGATTTTTGTATTTCGTTGAGTAGGTGTTTATCACATTTTGATGAAATTTTCAAGGAAGCATTCTATTTGTCTGTACAAAGTTTTAAAAAGCGTGAACAATTATAAAAGGAAATAGTTTATTTTCCTTGGTGTTCAAAAATAGATATATATATATATACATATATAAAAAAGCTTGATTTAGCTTGAAAAAAATGGAAACTCAATACTTGGAAATGGGTTTTGATTCGGGTTTAACTTTTTGATTGATTGAGTTATGACATTCAAGTTTCGATCGAACTTGTGTAAAAGAAAAATAAAGCTAAGCTAGTTATCGATAGGTTGAATACTAAATATGAGGACCCAAATTGAGAGTTAGCTCGAAGCGTAAGTGCATAATGTACGAGATGGCGAATGAGAAATTAAGGAATACATTGAAAACTACTCAATGAGAAAATCTAGTGAATAAAAAATGTCAAATTAGTACACTCGAAGAGGGGTGAGTTACTAAAATTGGGAATCCAAAGTCAAAGACTATTTCAGTGAAATAGCCATGTGTGAAGATCGTGTTGACAAGTAAAAAAAATTTGTAGATGTTGTAAAGACTCAAGATCTGAGGTTAAAATGATATAAATCAAAGGTAACCACTGCAACAAAGAAATTATTCTAACATAATTAGAAGAGAGTTGATTCATAAAGTTGGGGATACCAGGAATTGATAAATTGTGTTCGAAATGAATGGAGAGTACGCAATAGCAGTACCATAACTGAATAATTAAAGGAAGCCTCAAACTAAAAGGTATGTATGAGTCATATTAGTAGGTATTAAAGAGTGTACGATGCAGTTAACAATATTATAATGAACTCGATGATAAGTGAATCATTAAAATCGGGGTACACCAATGAAAAGAATATTTTTGATATGATTTAACGTGTGGACTCATAGCTTTTGAGTCAAAATGAAACCTAACCTGATTGGTAGGGGATGGTTGAATGAAAAATGAAGTTGAAGAGTAATCGAGGCAAATGATTGTTACATAACTTTAGTCAATAATGACTTGGTTCTTAAAATTGGGGATCCTAGAATAGGATCGACCCATGGAAAAACGAATAAGTAATTTGGTGATGAGAAGAATTGCGAACTCGAGACAATATGTATTGCAATAGTACCATATTCAAGAACAAAATTTGTAATCGAAATGGTGACGTCACGAAGAATCATGTTGATCACTTGTAAGAAGTAACTTGTGATCTCTTGATAAAAGTCAAAAATTACATTAAATATCTAAACTACCAAACTAAATGGTTGAAAGGAAAGATGAAAGATCTAATCAGTGATAGGTCGACTATTAAAAGTGGGGATCCTGATTAGGATCGACCCTCAACAAAGTTTATACTACGTTAAATGCATGATACATCTAATAGGGATGATGAGGAAATACCCTATACCTAGTTATAGAACATGAATATACGACTGAATATGAAATCTTATAAATTTCACACCGTTAACATTTATTAAACAAAATATGTTGTCTATACCCGGAAGACTGAGGGCTTAATATTAGTCCAAAAGTTAAAGCCCTGATTTGATGATGTAAGAGAATTTGAGGTTACAACTCAAATGGGTAAGTAATATATTTGCAAATGATTAAGTGTCAAAGATATCAACACGTGGAAATAATGTATGAATAATCAAGGTCGACACCGTAACAAGTGATAAAAGCATAAGCAAATTATGTGACATAAAGGTTTGCTTAAGCATGAGGTCATTTTAAATCAATCCCATGAGAAAGCAGTTGATATTCTTATTTTCAAGAATCATTGGATTTAGAGAAAATGAAGAACACTATGAATGGTTTTGTGCTAAGTATAAGCAATGAATCATAACCTAAACAGTGCAAGATAATTCTCGAAATTGGGGTAAATATGAGTTTGAGTGCCCTTGAATTGAAACTTTAGTAACAAGTCGTACAAGATAAACCTATATGAGTTTTATGTACATAGATTTGTACTTTATGGTTGAAGTATCCAACAAAACGTATATGCAGTGTGACAGTAGTAATGCACGAGTGTAATACATTGAAATATAAGTTTGAATTATGAACTTGAAATAACTAGATCGTAGTGTGACACGAGTTCTTAATAACCATGTTTGGAGCATAAATTATGTAACTCCCAAGAAACAACGTGAATGTCAGGTTCGAAACATGAAAGCTAAATCACCTTCGTTTCTTAGAGAGTGAGGTACTAAATACATTATAAGCGCTAAGAGTTAGCTCAGAAAGATGAGAAAGGACCATTGTATACCAAAAAGGGGCCATGACTAAGTCAACAATGTTTAAAATAGTCACCCAGGATCGTGAGAATTGATCAGTGCGAGGACGCAATACGATAGATCTCTTGAAAATCGAGATATAGTGATAAAAGATCTTGGTATGAAATAAAAAAATGGTGATGCAATGGAGCGCATTCAGATGAATGCTGAAACCTACTTAGAAATAATGTCGATGTTAAAAATATTCCATAAGATTTTAAAAGTGGAAGCTTGTTTACGTCAATTAACAGTTAAGTGTGACAGAGGAGTTACAAAGTGGATCATTGGTCAAAAGTTGACTTGAATTATGAACCTACAAGAATGAATATCGATAAACATGTAATGCCAATAATATTAAGGTATTATTCTAGAAAGGAATACTAAGTTTGTCCATTTGTAGCCTTCACAGATAAGCCGCAAAGACATGATGAGTCGTTCAATGATATGCGTAACCGAGATGTTGATAGAGATGGTGTGCTAGTGCTCATGTTATAGCAGACAGCTATCCTTGTTTCCCTACTACCAGTTGGTGGTATGGTTTCAATGCCAGATAGGCAGAGATGTTCGTTGACACAGATATGCACCAAATTATATCTCAGTATGGTTCTATCTCTCTGTAAGTTGAGCGACTTTAGCGTATATTGCGACTTCGGTGAAGATTATAAAGGACTACCTTAAGAACATGTGACGACAGAAGAACTTGGCAATTGACTGAGTGTAACGATTTTATTGATGACCTACATGAGGTGGGCTTTATGAGTTTTAGTTTGCAAGATGAAAATAAAAAAAATGAGATATATTAGTCATGGGTAAAACTTTATTTCATGTGAGGAAACGAGCAGAGCATGCAGGTAAAGATGGCTTCAGTTAAACAATGAGTCGAAAAGAAATCCTTATGGACAGACACTAAACTACGCTATACTTTACTTTTACTTTCAAGGACGAAAGTTCTTAAAATTGGGGATATTGTAACGACCCAACTTATAGGTATTTTGGTAATTTCATGATAAAAATATATTGGGTGTTTGATGTGGAAATACAATTCTAAACTTGTCAAATTAAATATGAGTTAGGGAGTAAGTAAAGTTTTATTTTAAATAATAAAGCCCAATTAAGATTATGACCCAAAAGGGAATTTTAGGCAAGTTGTAAATAGTCACAACCCTAACCCTAACCTTAATGCTATTTAAGCAAATCAAAGAAAACCCTAGCCCCAATTTTATAAAACACCCACATGGAGAGGAGGAGAACAAGAGGAGAGTTCAAGCTCAAGAGATGTACAACCTCACTTCCCTCCTTGATTTCTTTATTATTTATTAAAGATTTGAAGACCAAAGGGTCGATGGCGTCGACATCGGCAAGAACGTGAGGAAAATAGAAAAGAAAATAAGAAAGAAAAGATTTTATCTATGTTAGAATGAGATTTTGGAAAGGATTTTGAGTCAAAGACTCCATTGAAGGCATGGTGAGATTCTAATACTCTCTAGATCTATTGTCTTGGTGTTGGTATTGGAAATGAGAGTTGATGATTTGCAAAGTTTGTTCAATTTTTCTTAGATCTAGTCTTGAAATGGGTTATACAAATTTTTAAGCTTTATGATAACGAGTATTATAGATGAATCAATCTTGTTTACCATGGTTTGACGATATATGAAAATTTTTTTCCATGATTTTAGCAAATTGAACGCGGTTGAAGTTATTGATATGGATTTGACATTTAAGGTTGAGTTGAGATTTAAAAAGGGACTTTGAATCTTTTTCTTTGGGAAATAAACTTATTCGATAAATTTGTGGACTTTGACTGAATATTATCATTTGGGAATTTAAAGTCTAAATTGAGTCTTGTATGGTGATTTGGATCTTTTTAATTATAATTAATCGAACGTCTTCGATTTATGTTGGAAAAACCAAGTCTTAGCGAATTTTCCTTGTTTTACATCACCGCATTCCTATTTTACTCGAATCATCGATTCTAATTTTAAGTGTCGATTTTAGAGTCGTGAATGACCTTTAGCAAAGTCAGCTATAAAATAGGGTGAATCTCTAAGGTCTAGACAATTGATGTTAAACTTGTATGGTTGTAGATACATAAAGTAATTATTCTTTTAAATTGTCTAGATTCGCAAGACGGTTCACATCGAGCCCAATCGCGAGAGGATCGAGATTAGGATTTGCGGCAAGTGCAGGTAAGTGGGGAGCTTGCTCAATTATCAAATATGACATGATTATTAGTTATGCTTAGGACTCATAATTTGAATTAAAGACTTGGGATTTATGAGTTGCGTTGTGGTATTGGCTCGAACCTACGTATCTATGGAATGTGAATGCACTGTTATTCATGGGCCCAGAATGTGTGGAGTTCCACCGAGGGTCTTATTAGCAAGTAAATCAATAAGAATACCTCAGAATGTTGTGGTACCATCGAGGGTCGTTAACACCCCAGGATGTGTGGAGTTTACCACCGAGGGGTGTACTTGATTAATTGAATTCATAAGTATGTCACGTAGGGACATGAGTTGGAGTTACCTTCTCTTGTACACTTGAGACATAGGGATGTGCATCGGTGATGGCTTGGACGAACCTACTATTGATTTGATGGGACAAACGAGAGGGCGCATAAGGCCTGTGTGCTAGCTGGTTGTTTCCATCACTTTGAGAGTAGGAGAATCAGTCACCGGATTCTTGCCAATATCTAGTATGCATTGAATGGAACATCGACTTATCGTATTATTATATTTTATAGTACATAATCTCGCGAAACCCCCTTATTTGTATGAAAGTTTGAAATTATGAAATGATTTGTCAATCTCTTTAATGTTATTCATGATTATTGTTGTTAAAATTTGTGACTTACGAATCTTATGTCTATGATAGTACTTGATGGTTCAGTATAAGTCTATTTTTTATGAAATCCTGCTACCATGCTACTATTTAATGAATCCTTGTTTGTTTTCAAATACATGCTAGACTTTGCATGCTTATTAGGTATTACTTGCATATTTGATGGTTGAGCGGGTTTTCCACATTACTGAGCTCCGTTGGTTCTTTTAGCTCACCCCACTTACATCTCAGGTATCCACGACAGCGCTAGGTTGAGGCAAGGGAGAGACGAGCTTGAAGTCTCCTCTTGATGTGAGCCTTTGTATATATATATAATGTATATTTGATTTTGAAACTATCAACTTGGGGTTAAAATTAAAATAGATCTTTGGGTAGCTTGAATCCTAGTTATCTTTAGTTGATCCATTTCGGAGATTATAATAAACTTGTTTAGTTTAAAGAAGCATGAATAGATGTATAATTTTTATAAATGTTCTATGAACTTAAATCTATTGGCTTAGGATATTTTTTTATATTCTTTCTGCAATTATTATCCTTTGTTTAGCCAATGTGTATTCCGCAAGTTTATTTGTTTAGTTGTGCCAGACTGTTATTTAGGCCTGGTTTAGGTATCGGGTCTAAATGACAGTCTGGGTCGGGCGACCTGACTCTAGGTCGGGGACGGGTCGTCACATACCCAACTTGTCTCACCAAGATAACACAATACACCCAGCTATGGCTGAAACTATATTAGTGCGATCGCGACCTTGATAAGTATTTAAAATTGGATGGCACAAGACTTAAGATTTAATAGAGGTATTTTATTCAATTTTAGTGATTTTTAAGTAAACAATGAAATATCATATATTTTGTTGATTTGTAGAACCACTAAACAATTTAGGAAATTTTTATGCTATTCACTAATAGAAGAATTTCCGTGCCCTAGGATTAGTTAGACGGCGGTCCCGCTGGCCGGTCAGCGGACGGGGGTATAGGGGGCAGCGCCCCTTTTTTTTTTAGAAGACGAATCTCAATTCTGAAAATTGAAATTCGCTATAGAAAATCATATTTTTCGCTGATTTTACTATACTAAATTTACTCCTTAATTTATCCAAAATTAAGTCAATTAAAACGTTTTTAATTAACTCGGGCGCACATCTAAGTAATCATTTTATCCTAATCCAATTAGAACTTTAGATATTTGAATCCTAGCATATCACCAATAACAAGATTCTTGATATTTATCTCCTATTCTAATTTGTTATCTATCTTTATCAAATAGAAACTTCATAACAAAATAGATATAATAAGATAAATAAATAATTTCGAAAATTAATTATTTGCAATTTCGATCTTCATCCAAATAATCACAAACATGTAATTGAATCATGAACTACTATCCTAATAGAACCTAATAGTGTCATGGATCATAGAACACGAAACTCAATTCATTAAAATTATTCAAATTAACCTAACATGATTACTAGCATGTACGAAACTAATTTCAATTAAATCACGAATATATATATCATATACACAAAACATGATAATAAATCTCACAGAAAACTTATGTATATCACATATACATCAACTATTAACATACTTTCAATCATATATCATAAGAAAACATGCAATGAGTTTAATGGAATCAAACTCGAAAGCTCTGATACCACTGTTGGTTTTGGGGTTTTGGGGCTCTGATTCTATTAAAAAACGTTTAAACTATAAAAACTTAGTCATACCTCAGTCGCAATGTACCTTTCTGAAGGTTAATCGATCTATAAGGCGCTGCCAATGACGAACGCCCTTTATCAGCAGTCCACACACGAACGACGGCCGAGATTTGAAGTGCTAGCTTCGAGAGAATACCAAACCTTTTTGTTTCTCTCCAAAACGATCCAGCGCATACCAAAAACCCTAAGTCATTTCTTAAAACGAAAATAGAGTTTTTGGCCTTTTAATCTTTTGTACTTGTATTCTAACTCAAAGCGTCTATTTATACAACCCTTGTATATAGACGGTTAAGCAAATTACATATATACCCTTACGTAAAAAAGTATATTGTAATACACTGTAAGGACATTTCTGTCATGAATTTTATCATATAAAATTCATTCTTCTAAACCATCTTAAAATCTCGCAAAACCATTCTTAGTGTGCGACCCAATAGGCTCATACAACGTTGGCAGTGCACTAAAACACATTTTAGTATACAAGTCATAAGCGGCCTCTAGCAAGACATTATGGCTACCCAAGTTGTACGAATATCAAATCGATACAACCTAATCAATAGTGTATATAACATCCTTTTGTCACACGATATCTTTTTGATTAAACATAAGGTATGGAATTGTCATCCAACATGTTCAATCGTACTATTCTCGATCTCTGGGTAGACTGAAAACATCCAAGTGACATTAATTAATATCAACTCACTTAGACTAGGCCTTTTAACAGTCTAACACATCAAGGGATCCACTGGATATCTCTCTCTATATGAGAGGGACAAATTCTATCTCGATTACACAACTTTACCACATTATTCACACAGTAACCAATCACAACCTTTATAATCGTCTGGTTAAAGACAACGTTTGATTGCGTCAAATCACTGTATTCCTAATGTTGAAGTCTCTGGTAATTTCAAGTCAGAGGATTGTATAATATACATATCATGAGAAACAACTATGACTTAATCCATGTGATGTTCTCAGAGCTTGGGAGTTGATGGAGTCGAGACTGAGGAGAGCTCGAAGTAAGATGTGTAGTTGTGTATGTTGTTGTTGTTGAGTGTGATGTGGTGAGGAGCTCGGTCATGGCTTTGCCATGGCTGAGAATCGAGAACCAAACCAGGAAGCAAGGAGGGTAGAATCGATTTGGGGTTGGGGTTGGGAGCCAATCCCAATCGATGAAAGAAAAAAAGTGAAACAGAGCAATGCTTTGTTAAAATCGTGAGGAAGGGGATAACCCCTGAATTGGGCCGATTCGGCTTGGTTGAGCCGAACCCGGTTCGGCCTGGTTCAGGGGCAATTAAATAACAAAAAAAAGAAAGAAAAAAAAGAAAATAGAAAAGAAAATTCAGAAAAATAGAAAAAATATGGAAAAATAATATTTTGACCAAACAAATAGAAATTGAGGGATTTCTATAGAAAATGCGAAATTTGAAAGTCGGAGGAAACTTTGCACCGGGGTTTTTACCTCAAAAAGTGTGAAATGGTCAAAATATGTTAGAAACTAGATCCCAGGATTCCAGATTCGAATGAGACTTGTTTAGAAGTATTAGTAAATGAATATTAGACTTAGATTGATAAGAAATGGTTTATTTTAGGTAATGAACCGATGTGGAAAGGTTTGAGGACTTCGAGGAGTTGTACAAGTTGGTAAAACATAGAAAGCACATGACAGGTAAGTGGTACTCGTAACTCTTATCAATTATGCAATGTAAAATAGTATTACTAGAGCATGTAGTGTACTGGACTGGGAATGGGACAATGTACCGTGATTTGACTTTGGTTTTACAAAAAATATTTTGAAATGAAAATGGATTCGGAAAGAGGTTTGACGGGACAGATTGGCCTGGGGTTTGGAACTGTGGTGGAGTTGCTAACCATCACCGCACCCCCAGTGACTTGGGAATTATCTTGATCAATGCTTTCCAGTTGAGTTTAGTAGCTCATTAATCATAAACCAATCAGATGAGCAGTGATTGATTTAGTGATGATGAGTAAGTGCGACTCGATGTTTTATGAGTTGGCGGCAAATTGACAAGAACTGGTTAGATGCCCAGTGACTGGTTCTTGAAGAATGCGAGAGGGCAACTCAGTGCAAATACGATTACTAGAAGTACAAATCACGGGTACATTGCAATGAACCAAGGAACTTGCATCTATTATATATATTGTTTATATTGATTCATATGCTCATGTAGATATGCATTTGATTCATGTTGTTATACATTGCTTTGATAGTAATTAGTAGTTGATGGTTGGTATGAGAGTCACTTACTGAGCAAGTACGAGCTCACCCACCTTAACATCTCCAGGTATGGATGTACGCTAGGACTTGGAACTTAGGAAAGGAGAAGACCATAGATTTAGTATCTTCTCTACGGTGCAGTGAGTTTCTTGCTATATATATATAAATTGTTTTGCTTTATAATTTGTAATAATTGGGGTGGGAATACAAGCTCAATGCCGATGTTCATGCCGGTATTGCATAACTTGTGTTTTATCGAAAAATTTTTAAATTTTTCGCTGCATTTGTTTTATGTTGTTTATTTAAATCAAGATATACAGGTTGTTGTCAGGAAATGTGGTAAGGCTGCTGGCTCCAATTAGGTCCGATCTAATTTACCGGGGCTTAATTAGGGTTTCAGACCGAACATTCTCAAAAAATTAGGGGCTGTTACACCAGTTATGTAGGGGTGTAGCTATGGATTGTGACATCGAGAAGACGGCTTTTAGCACGCATTGTGGATTGTTTAAGTTCACAGTCATGCCATTTGGGGTGACTAATGCGTCAGTTATTTTTATGGATTTGATGCATAGAGTTCTGAGGCCGTTTTTAGATTGTTATGTGATAGTATTTATTGATGATATTCTGATATACAGTAGGACTCGTGTAGAGCACGGGAGACACCTCAAAGATGTATTGATGACACTGAGGGATTACAGGTTATACGCCAAGTTCAACAAGTGTGATTTTTGGCTGAGTGAAGTGACATTTTTGGGTTATGTCATCAGTAACCAGGGGATATATATAGATGGTGGAAAGATTCGGGTGATCATTAACCTGAGTCTGTTACTGATGTCAGGAGTTTCTTGGGTTTGGCAGGTTACTACCGGCGGTTTGTGTAGGACTTTTCTTCGATAGCAGCGCTGATAACTAGATTAACCAAGAAAGATGTCAGAGTCAAGTGGTTAGAGGTATGTGAGGCAGCATTATTAAAGTTGAAGAGGAAGTTGACTTATGCGCCTGTATTAGCGTTACCTGAGGCAGGGAGAGGCTTTTCGATATACACTGATGCTTCTGGTACTAGATTGAGAGCTATTTTGATGCAAGATGGGCATCTAGTTGAGTACTTGTTGAGACGTTTGAGATCCACGAGAGGAACTATCTAGTACATAAGTTAGAGCTTGCGACAATTATGTTTGCATTGAAGGCTTGGAGACATTACTTGTACGGGGAGCGGTTCATATTTTTCACAGATCATCGAAGTTTGAGATATCTGTTCACACAGATGGATTTGAACATGCGACAGAGACGTTGGCTCAAGTTACTGAAGGATTACGACTTCGCAATTGAGTATCATCCTGGAAAGGCGAATGTTGTTGCTGATGCGTTGAGTTGGAGGGGTGTTGAGATTCAGACTGTGCAGAGGCCTATGACACTTGAGTATGGATTGCAGGAGGTTGCGACGGTGTTGTGCTAATCCGATGCTTTGGTTGATGTCCATATTTGCTGTCAGATACGTGTTCTTACTGTGTTGATCGAGAGGGTCGCTGAGTGGCAAAGGGTTGACAGACATTTTGCTCGCTTTAGTCGTCTGGGTCAGGATCTGAGTTGCACATTATGGTCTAGTAGATTAGATAGGTGCTTGAGACACATGGGTAGATTGTAGATACTCGAAGTGTGGAAACTACGTTACAGTATTCTTGAGAACGTGCTCCGTTCGTGGTATACAGTACATCCAGGCAGGACTAAGATGTGCTATGATTGACGCCGTTTATTTTGGTGGCCAGGGATGAAGGCTGACATGGGAGGGTATGTTAGTGCTTGCCATATTTGTCAGCCGGTCAAGGCCAAGCACATGAGACCAGCTGGATTGTTACAGTCGATGCCTATTCTTAAGTGGAAGTAGGAGCATGTCACGTTGGACTTTGTGAGTGGCTTGCCACAGACTGCAAGACGCAATGATGCTATATGGGTAGTTATTTCCAGGTTAACCAAGCCTGCACATTTCATTCCTATCTTTATGAGGCATTCATTCTCTCAGTTGAGTATCATTTTTTAGAGAGAGATCATCAGATTGCACGGAGTGCCAATATCTATTGTGTTTGATAGAGATCCCAGATGGACTTGAAAGTTATGGGATAGCATGCAGGAGCAGTTTGGCGCGAGACTCCAGTTCAGTACAACCTATCATCCTCAGACAGACGGTCAGTCAAAGAGGTTGATTATGATATTGGAGGATATGCTCAGATCTTGTATTTTGCAATTTGGGGGTTCTTGGGAAGAGTATCTGCCATTGTGCAAGTTTGCGTACAACAACAGTTATCAGACAAGCATAGGGATTCCACCATTTGAGGCTTTGTATGGTAAACCCTGCAGGTCACCAGCTTGTTGGGCAGCACCTGAAGATGTGGCAGTGATTGGGCCTGAGGTTGTTTTTGATCGTACAAAGAAGATTCGGCAGGTCAAACAGAGGTTACAGGCAGCTCAAGATAGGCAGAAGAAGTATGCTAATGATATCTTGAGGGTTTGAGCTACTCAGTTGATGTTATGGTGTATCTAAAAGTTTTGCCTGAGAAAGGTCATAAGATATTTGGGATCAAGGAGAAACTAGCACCGAGGTATATAGGACCGTTAATGGTCATACGCATTG
Source organism: Stephania japonica (assembly GCA_039657345.1). NCBI lineage: Eukaryota > Viridiplantae > Streptophyta > Magnoliopsida > Ranunculales > Menispermaceae > Stephania > Stephania japonica. Next base: position 39,904,626 of record CM077560.1, on the reverse strand, counting down.
GCACTGCAACGTACATATTAGATTTACCAGCAGAGTTAGCGGGGGTTCATCCGGTGTTTCACATATCGATATTGAGACCGGTTAGGTCAGGACCGAAGTCGATGGTGGATATTAGACAAATTGAGGTTCGTCTTGATGTTTCCTACAAGGAGCAGCCGGTGGAGATTATGGATAGTCAGATACAGATTCTGCAAAACAGGGAGATCCTGAAGGTATTAGTGCGATGGCAGCATCACGGGACTGAGGGACTCATGTAGGAGCTCGAGTTTATGATGTGACAGAGATGAAATTTCGGGATGAAATTTTAATTAGTTGGGAAGAACTGTAACGACCTAATTCTAAATTGTCATTATTTGTGATGTCATGTGTAGACGTGGATGTCAGTAGGGATGAACATGGGTCCCACAACGAGGATTCAGAGTGCACGGATTAGGTATACTGCCCGTTTGTGTGCTTGGTAATATGTAATTGCGATGTTATTGTCTAATTTAGTTAGTTTGCATCGCAATATCTTGTTTATATTGTTTATTGACGTAAAAGCTGGTGTGACGGGTGTTCATTACGACTAGCGCGTATGAGCGAATACCGGGCGACAAATCATTAGTATACTAGGCCGAGGGTCTAAACATACATAATAAATGATAAAATTCATCTAAATAATTCATAATAAATGATGTTGAGACCGGTGGTACCGTTGTGCGAGAGTGGCACACTTCGTTGTCCAGAGCCAAGTATTGGAACGCTCGAGAGTGAATGGTGGTAGCTACAAAATGGGGTTAAGAAACAAAAGGAGAAGTCAATTTCGGCATAATTTGGAGACCTTTGACCCAATCTCAACCCTCAATCAAGGTCCTAGGATGTGGGGGATGAGATTTGATGAAAATTTTTATATATAAAGGTTGGTTACTATTCATCCTCACCAACTTTTCTCTCTCTCAAGTGAAATCCGAAAATTGTGAGGAGGTGAGGGTTTTGTGGATTTCTATTGGTGATTTAGAGCTTAATAACATGAGGGATTCGATAAACGAGGTAAGATTCTCGACCATTTCTCCGTTTCCTACGTTTTGACAGGTGTTTTGTTAGTTTTGATGGAGATTTCAATAGGGGTTTTAAGCACACCAGCTATTTAGGGGCGTTGCTATGGTTTTGGTGTTGGAATTTAGGATATGGTTTTGATTTTGGCGTAGTTGCTATGGGTGTTTGGATTTCCAAATGATTTTTAGGGTTTTTGGTTGAAAATGCCGAGTTTGGGTTTTGGATGTGTGTTGTCGAGGGGTTTTGGTTTAGTGAGGCTTATGGAGTGTTTAATGAGAGGTTGGAGCGAACGCGAATCATGACGACGAGCCGACAGGGTTGGAAAGCTTGAGAAAACCTCTCTATCGAAAACGTCATCAGGCACGCCGTGGGGTTCAGAAGCCATGGTGCCACTCACGGCATTTTGGGCAGAGGCGAAATGTGAGAAATGGTGAGTGACATTTTGGGAGACGCTGTGAGAAGGGACAACATGACGACATTGTCACAGTGCCCAGGACGCCGTGGAGACGTCGTGTAGAGTTGAACTCGGCGGCGTTTTGGACAGTTTTGGGACTAAAAATTTAATAGAAATTTATCAAATGGGGTGTAATCTAGGAGTTCATATAGACTATTTAGAGGGTTTAAACGACAGTTTAATCGATGATTAGGGGTGTTGAATCGAGTTTTAGAGGTTTATGTTGTTTTTAATTGATCGAGCTTTTATGAACTTAGGTAGTACGATTGGTGAATTGACTGGCATTGGGGGCATTGTTTGGGTTAGGAACGATGTTTGGAGTGCAGTTTGAGGTGTGTAGTATCTCAATTGAACTTCACTTTAGTATTTATTGCTTGATTTATTTGAATTCAATCCTATTAATTTATTACTCTATTCCTCAATGCTTTATGATGGTTGAGTTTACTCCCATCTGGTGCTTACTATGGTGGTTGAGCGTACCATTACCTGGTGTCTTTACGGTAGTGGAGTTTACTCCTACCTGATGTCTTTATGGTGATGCGATTACTCTTTTCCTAGTGTTTATCGTGTGAGGCATAGGGTCCACTAAACCATAGCATATATCTAGGCATGCGCCGGTGAATTTGTGCTACCCGGGTATGATAGTTATGTGTGGGTGCACCGAGGACCTACACCGGCCACTAATAGGGTCCAGGGTCAACCCGTTGGATGGTTTTTACTCACGGGCCATGCCTGACGGATAGCCCGAAGTATGGTTTGGTCTGATCTGAATATCTATGTACTTTGCTTCACTGTTATTTATATACATACGATGATCTTCTACAGTTGCCTGTATTCTTTTGTTCCGCATATTTATTTATAGTATTTTGGATTCCTGCATTTTATTTATGTAATTACTTAGTGAATTTCCTTGGGATTACTTACTCTGGACTCGCCATCTAGCTTTTTATGATGGTTTGAGTGCATATCCCAGTACGAGTAGAGGGAAGGGCAAGCTCGAGGATTACCTATGACAGACTGACTGAGGACAACCCCTCTCGTACGTGTGCCTGTCTATTTATGTGTATATTGTTTTGCTTGGGATGGGTAGTAAGACTTATTTACCATGTATATAAGCCATGCTTACATTGTGATACATTGAGGTACTCTTGATTTTTATATATGACATGGCCACATTTTGGTTTGGTTTCCACATTAGGCTTGTATATTACATATTTTCTTCCGTTGTACATTAAGATGTTTAAGACTTTCGCTGTATGATTTAAGGAGAAATGATGATTAATTGGGCGTAGGACATAGCTGGAAGCCATGTGGCCGATTTTGGGCCCACGTGGCCTCCCGTGGCTGACCAATGTGGTTTTGGGCCGTTACAAATCGTCCCCGAGGAGTGCTCAAATGAAGTTACCTAACGTCAGCCCCTTTCACTTGCTGGTCCTGTTTTATCTGCACCCATCGTCACAAACTAAACAGTGAGTAACTGAGAGAAATTAAAAGTAATGCCAGAAGAATATAACAGTAATTCAAGACTTATCAAGTAAAGCAGTCCAAGAATCATGCGATAATTGAAAGATAGGAAATAACACAAAATACATGATAATCAGACTAACAGAAATCAATCGAAGTTTGCGTGTTCAAAGAATCAAAAGAGGTCGTAAGTGGCCTAAATCCACAACAATATCCACAACAACGATGTCGTAACATCGATAACCACAACAATATCCACAACAATCCAGTACTTTGTATCACACAATCACTAGGGGTGGTTACATACTTTTGCAGAATTGCCCGCATTTTATCCCAACTAATGCAAGCCGCAAGTACCTTCGAGACACAATTACGCCAAGAACACACAACCAAGGAATAGAATGGAATGCCAACCATAGGAATATTTCAAATATCATAATAATAGAGGAAATTAAATCACATGTCAATGGTTTGAACCTCAAATAGTGGGTTTATGGTCAATAAACATACCCTAGAATAATCCATAAAGTTTTTCTGAAATTATGTTTGTTACTATCCAAAGACGTCTGTGGGACACGCTGCGAGGCCTATAGGCAGCAGCGTGCCCACGACGTGAGAACACGCACACACCCGAAAAAAGACCCACGCACATAACACCGCGAGATATAAACCTGAAAACGTCTCTACGACGTTCTACTTCAACACAAATCTGGTATTCCATAGACGTCGTAGGGAATAATACCACGAAAAGTGTGACACGGCCGAAAACATGTTATACAAACTCGACACCTTGTACACGCTGTGACAAACTAAACATGGAACCCTACCACGACGCTTAAGCACACATAAGACTCACTCACGCCGCCCACACAGACGAATTTCCCGCGGCATACAACAAAACCATACTCCACACACGCTGCAAACTCGTCGTCAGGAGCACTAGTGCAAAATGTATATGCGACACAAAAACGCAAATCAACTCTACTACACGCCGCGGACAACGCCGTCATTCTTTGAACACCACAACGCTTTCGTGATGTACTTTTTCTCACATATCAGTGAGTGACGCCGCGAAGGTTTGTTCTTCGCAACATCCCCCATGGAGTAAAATCGAAAATCAAAAGCACGAAATCTCCTCTGTTTGACTAATACGTGGGAGGCACCGCCACTTAATGAACGCGTGACATCCCCAAAGCGTCGGATAAAAACAAAGTTTCCAGAAAATAGAGAACGCGAATTTGACTCCATTCAATATGCTCCATTTGGTCGATCCTCATCGACATGTTTCCTGGCATCAAGACCACCCGAAATCGACTTTGAGTCGTCGTTGGATGCCCAAAATTCATCAATTAATCAAGAAAATACAACCAAATCTGTAAATCCAAGAATTAACATCAAATTAATATTAAACGACAACACCGGCACCAATGTCACGTGTTGATCATTCCGAGGTTGCCGAGACACTGGTGATTCATCAAATTTGTCTCTGGCGAGACACCCTTGGTCATCGTGATGTAAATTTGTCGAAAAACAATACTTTAAAACGTAAAGGAAAGACAATGAGGCTTGAGAACTCACATACTCTGATGAGGCTGAGTCTCCAGCGACCCTCCGGTGGAATGGACAACCCTCCAATGGCTGTCCCCTGACTTTCTTGCTCACCAAGTTTGAGAGAAGAGGAGAAGAGAAGAGAAAGAGAGGAGAGAATGATAGACACATGTGAGGTGGGTCCTTATATAGGCCCAACCATCATCAACACTTACACATGCATCTCGAGGTCGATCCAACTAACCCTATTTTAGCCGTCCACCTATTCTAACACCTCTCAATGTGACTCCACTAGGTGACACGCTCACCACTTAACTGACCAACTCTCTGGTCTGTTCTCGCACTCCAAACACACCACGACTCGCGGGTCGTGTTTTTGGTCTCATCGACGCTCTCTCGTCGTCAATCAGATCAATTATCATTAATTGACTTATTTATTAACCATTTCAGTATTTTAAAGTCCCGTGTACCTGCAACCAGTCAGCCGATGCTTGCTCGACCAATTTTCCTACTTGTTTATCGACTTCACTGTACGGTCACTCAAATATGAGTATAAATACATAATACACGTCATCATTCACAAATAGCCAAACTCTTGGGTCGTTACACTAACTCCACTTATCCAGAACTGATTTTGCATGTATAATTCTCCTCTGATCATCCCATATATCTCTCTCTATATATTATTGTGTTATGCGAATCTCGAGGCACATCCTATGGTTTAAAGTTCAGCTGACCAACACCTCAAGTGACACACATCAGTGACACATCCTGCCTCAAAACCCAAACCCAGGATCATCTCTATGTATATCTATGGTTCTTGAATTTTAAATCCAAACTATAAGACTTGGATTAATTGAACCAATTTAATTCACATAGCCACATTAATTATATTGTTAGTGTATTAATTTCATTTATTGATCCTCTAGTAGTCCCACTAACCTCACCAACTATTCGGCGCTCGATGCCCCGCGCTCACATGTAACTTGAGGTGTTTTCTCACGTGCGTACCAACTCGTCGCCATTATCGAACTTAATTATTTCGGGTATAAGGTACACACATACGTTACACTAAGCATTCACCACATCAAATACACCATATACCTCGACCACGTGGCTAGGTCTGTGCACGTGTCCACGTGGCTAGGTGCTGATTACAGGCAAAATCTAAGATTAGAAATATGAGTCGTGACAATTTGATTTCATCCTTTTGAGTATCCATGCATTTTGGTTATGTTATATGTATGTGTGCACATGGACAGTTTACACACTAGATATGATTTAGAGATAGTTGAATGATTTCTTAAAAAGAAGTATACATTTCCATGAATTTGATTTACGTCAATTAATTTACCCACATGGAGTCTAAATAATGAAAGCGTATGTATTTTCTTTATTAGAAAAGCTTGTCCTTTAATTTATTAGTGAGTATCTACAAAAAATATATTCTATGTTCATACTTACCCTTAATTATCTCATGAGTTGCACATCAAAATTAAATGCAAAAAATGCTACTCTTGATCCACAACGCACTTAGCCTCTTCTCATATGACCACTGATGAGTGTTCATTTAGGTATGATTTAGTATAGGTTATTAGGAGTTAATAGACTATATTTATATTGTTTTAAGGTGTTAAATGCTTGTTTTATGTGTTTCATGGATTTTACATGAGTCAGACGTTTTTGGAGCAAAAGGCGTGTTATAAACTTAATTGAGTGATGTTCAGTTCACAAGCCATAACTTTCACATCCGAACTTGGAACAACTCATCGTTGGTCTTGTTGGAAAGAAAACTTTGAGACGGACATTTTTATCTCTCACGACCATCATGAGACATGGATTTCAAGTGGCTCAAAAGAGCGACACACAGTTGGCAAAGTTTGGCCAAGTTCCTTAATCATAACGTTCTCATCTCAAATCCAAATGACTTTCTGTTTCATTTGCTGGAAAGTAGACTCCAAGTTGAACATTTTCATGGCTCACAAGCTTCTTTTGATTCGACTTCTAAGTTGTCTAAAATTGCGTTTCAAGGCAGAGTATGTGAGTCACGCTGTGAGGACGCCGTGCTTAACAAATTCTAGTGGCGTGACTCACATATGAGTGAACCAGAGAGCTCGAAAAACACGTCATGAACACACCGCCATCATAAAGACTCAAAATTTTGGGATTTTACCTACTTTTTGAGATTTTTAAGTTTTCAAACCCACTTTGAGGTGTTCCTATAAATACCAATAGACTCTCAAACAAAATTAACTCTTGTTTTACTTCGGTTTTACATTAGAAACTAGGTTTTGGCTTGATTATGTCTAGCTAATCTCCTTCCTCTATGTTAAAGGTGGATCGGTCAAGCTTTGCGACTTGGGATTCTTTTATGAGGTTTATATATTTTTAATTCTTTTGATTCTTTTCTATGATCTATTCTCTTTGGTTCTGTTTATAAAAATAGGGTTAGGTTTGATTTTGTGTATAGCGTTGTGCATGCATATTAGATTGATACCCTTTGTTATTGAAGTCGAAACGTCCGTCCTTACATGGTAAACTTAAACTTGTGACAATTGACCATCCGGTTAAGTACCTTAGGGATCTGGGCTAAATCGGGAGCACTAGCAATCCGGCTGTTTAGGTGTAGTGCCTTCATAGACTGAGGTAATATGGCCAACATGTTAAATCTGGAGAACTAGCAACAGCCGTACCTTGGCTGCCGACATCAGGAAGTGCGAGGAACCGAGTGCATCACCGGGTCTATAGCTGCACTAGATCATATATTAGTCTCATATCTTTTATAAGCCAAGGATTAATGGAATCAATCCCAAGTTGTATGGTGAAGATCGTGAACTGAATATCTAGATTTTCTTCCATTGCATTACTCTAATTCAAAAGTTTTCAAAGTTTCCAAAAGTTTTACAAAATCCCCTATTTTCTTTTCTCCCTTTGAAACCTAAGTCAGTTACCTAGTTCTTGTGGTTCAACACTGAACTAGCCACTACTGCAATCTTTTGTAGTTTTTAGTCTAGAAATCAAGAATTTACTTTGACGCGTTCGGCGCGCATCAAATTTTGGCTCCGTAGTCAGGGACTAGGTCCTACTTGATTTAGATTTTTCATTTCTTTCTTTTATGCATTGGAGTCTTCGTCGATCAAATTCCACTGGATCCTCTCTACCCTCTTACCCAGAGATCGAGAAGACTTGCCGACAAAATGTGAGAGAAACACGCCAACGAAAGCAAGCTTCTGAAGCTACTCCTAGCGTTTCATATTCTCCATAAATGGAGGATAACGGCCACAATCCTCCTCGAGACGAGGGGAACAATCAAAATCAAAGGGATAATTAGGATAAGGCACCATTAGGACAGAAAGGGGGCTCTAATCCCCCAATTTTAGCTACACGCACTTAATGTGTTCATCCTGCACGTGCACCAACACTTGATGAGCCCCGCATCACCATTGAGATGGAAAACCAGGAGATGCAAATTCTCCTTGCGCATCAGCCCCATTGCATTGCATATCTTGCACGTAGGGAAGACTTTGAGCTTAAGTCCGATTTCCTAAACCTTTTACCCTCCTTCCATGGCTTGGATCATGAAGATCCGATGACTTTCATCAAAGATTTTGATTCCAAATGTTTAATGATGAAGCCACCTAGAGCACAGGAAGATGAAGTCAAATTGTTGGCTTTCCCGTTCTGTCTTAAAGATAGTGTAAGAGTGGTTGTTTCACCTCCCCCCAAGATCTATCACTTGTTGAAATGACTTGATTTCAGCATTCTTAAGGGAATACATTCCTTAATTCTCGGTCAACCTAGCTTATCTTAGAGATATATAATATCAAGACGAAAAAGGGAGAGACCTTCAATGACTATTGGGGCAGATTCAAAAGACTAATTGCACAGTGACCCCAACGTGGTCAGAGTAAAACCTTTATTGTCCAATTCCTCTAAAAGGGTCTTAGGTCCCTTGAGAAGCGCATGATTGACAACACCCGTGGTGGAGCTTATAAGAAGAGAACAACCGATGAAATGTTCGAGTTGTTCGAATCTATGACTTGTCAATCTCATCAATATGTTGGCGACGATGAGGATGAGGAGCTTTCTAGACACATCTTCAGTGGAAGTTAGTCAAGCAACATTGATAGGAAGCTTAATAAACTCACTGATCTCATGGAGCGTTTCCTTACTTCTGGGAAAGCTCAGGCCAAGACTAGCAGCTTCTGTGACACTTCTGGCCATACTACTGATTCTTGTCCCACCTTGTTCGGAGAACAAGTTAAACGCTTTAGGTGGCAAATTCCAAGGCCCTCTTAGAAATCAATACGACAATACTAATGGTAATACATATAATCAAGCTGTTAAAAGCCCCTATTTGAGTTATAGGCCACATAATCAGAACTTCTCACAATCTGTTCTGAGGGGACAACCCATCCCTCCACAACCCCAACCTGTTCAGAATACCGGACACTTAGAGGATATGATGAGGATACTCATTACTTAGGTTGACAACCTTGCGACAAACATGCCACAATACAAAGCTAATAATGATGCTATGTGCGTGACTTAGCAATTCGGGTAAGTCAATTAGCTAAAGAGGTAGGTAGGTGTGAAGACCATGGTAGATTCCCTATCTAGCCTATCCCTAATCCAAAGGCGCATGTAAATGTCGTATCATTAGCTATTGAGAGCGAGCCTAGGGAGACTGAGGTAGTCTGTGGAGAGCATCACACTACACCTGAGTAGTACGAGGATGCAGAAGCAAGGAGGCGATGTGAGATCTTGATGAGAAGTCCTTTCCCGTAGAGTCTTTCCGGAGTTGTTCCAAAAATACAGAGATCTTGAGATACCGACAAACATCCCTCTACCTCCCCCAGTTGAGTAGATTGCAGATATTCAGGAAAAGGTTGAGTTGGTTGCACAGGTCGATGAGATTGAGGATTCCCCAGAGCAAGTATGTGCAGACGTGGACGAGGTAAGTTTGGGGGTACATAAAGTACCAAAGGAACAGATTGAGAGAGATCTACCATCCAAATGTCCAAACCCTGGTATGTTTACTGACTCTTGTAAGGTAGGTCATATTACTGTTGAGAGTGCCATGTGTTATCTTGGAGCTTCCATAAATGTCTTGTCCAGTTCTTTATATGAGTCTCTTCATGATGGTCCTCTTAAGGACACTCAGGTTGCAATCCACCTAGCTACTCGGTTGGGTTCATCGAGGGTGTCCTAATCAAGATTCATGATTTTATATTTTCGGCTAACTTTTATGTAATGGATATGGGAGATGATTCTCTCTATGCCTTACCTTCTCTTCTTTTGGATCGACCTTTCCTACGGACTGCGAGGACTAAGGTTGATTTATTTAGTAGGACCATGTCTATGGAGTTTGATGGTGAGATCGTTACATTTGATATTTTTAACACTATTAAATCTCTTACTGATATTTCTTGCTTGCTTGCTATGCATGTTTCTGACCCACCATTTCACTTGTCAATTTAGGTCATACGTAGGCCTGTTTGCTGTGATACAATCGTCCAATTCTTGATTGTCGATGTCGATATATGTTATTTGTGTTCGGTGTTTTGTATTATATTGTATTACCCGAATATTTAATTCCAATGTCCCAAATGTGCGAAGAGTTTGAGTGTAAGCATTGGTACGGGGAACAGTTCAGCTCGAGTGTTACTTGAAATAACGGGTTTTCAGGCGAACGTTGGTCGGGTAATTAGTAGTTTAGGAGACTTAAATGAATTAAAAACACTAACAAAATATAAGAATAAATAATAATTAAAAGTTGTAAAGCACGTTCGATACGTTGGTACGTCCGGGGCAATGTGACGAACAAATTTGGTGTTTGAAACGAACTCGAAAACGCAAGTATTGTGCGAGAAACGATTAAGTTAAGTGAGAAAGTCATCTATTGAAATTACAAGTTCGTGTCACAGTTGGTGGATGGAAAGAATGAGAACCATGGGATTGTCTCGAGATTCGTGTATGAGTTGGAATGATAGGGGATATATGTATATATATCCATCCACCAACTTTTCTCTCACCTCTCAACCATTTTAATCTTCTCTTTCTCTTCGACGTGAGTTCGGTGGCTTTTCCTGGAGATTCATCACAATTTTATGCCTGAGGAGCGATTAAACACAAAATATAAGGTGAGAATCCAACTCCTTGTGTGATTATCTACAATACAGCAGTGTTTTCGTGTGATTTCATCGCAATAACTTCGGACAACAATTTTGGGAAATTGATTTTTATGGTATGTGTTGATGGATTGGGAGTGTATTGGGTGATCAAAACATGAATCATGAAGTGGTGAAGGTGTTTGGAAATTTTTTGAATTTTGGGATTTTTGGGAAATTTTGGATTATTTCAGAAAATCGATGGTTTGGTCGTGTTTTGGCACGAGCCGAAAGTGGTTTGACGTGTTGTTGGATGTTTAGTCGAAGTTGGGATAGGCTCGAAGCATGGCGATGCAAGCTGAGGTGTTGAAAACCACAGTTCAGAAGCATTATATTAAAGACACCATGAGTATTTTAGTTTACGGTGTCACTCATGTACATCTTGGGCAGGGCCTCAGGACACACGCCGTGAAGACGCCGCTACGACCAAACAAAGTCACGGCATCACTCAAGTACGAGTTAGGCAGTAAGCCTCATTTCCACGCCGTGGAGACACCTTCCAAGTCATTGGACGCTACGACATCCAGGAGGTGTGTAATTGTTCACAGGGACCAAAATCTTATAAAATTTTCGGAAACTTCTGGGATCTCTTGAGTATCCCAATGGGTCTGAATACAACCTAATACCCGGGTAATCGACCCAAATCGTGTGAACGAATAAATTATAGAAATTTGGATAGAATGAGAGTACTTAATGAGAATTTCAATTTAAATGCATATTAGGAATTTTGAACATTAACCTGATACGGGAGGTCATAGGAGACGTGTCGGGGGTCCGTTGAGTGCGTATTAGTTGGATTACAGGTAAGTAAATCAGTGAGAACATTTACAATTATTTCCTGTGCTTTAGTTTATTATTATTGCTCTATTTATCATTATATCCTTTGGAATCTATGTTGGTTGAGTAGTCCACTGCAAGAGAGTTATAGTTACTTTTACTTGCGATATGAGCTCTTATCTAGACACTGTTGATATCTCCTAGTTGAGTGTACACTGGGGGCTCTTATCCAGGTTTATGGATATCTCATAGTTGCAAGGGTTACAGCTGGTAGGCTGCATTCTCGTCCTGAGCCCGAGTCTTGTAGGTTTTACCTCGACTCAAAGACTATTGTCGGGACTCCTTGTTATTCTATTTGTAACTCGGACACTCATTTTTTGATTGATCTATTTACAGTTTTATACATTCATGCGTTTCTTATTCCTTTCTTTCTACCAGCATGAATGTGGACTAATGTTTATTTATTTTGAAATGTTGTATTATTGTTCTGTTTGGCGTTACTTACATGGGCTAGTCATTCTTGTGTTTGACGGAGTGCATATCCATAGTCTAGCAAGAGGAAGGCACCAGAGTTTAGAGATATTCTTTGAGGACACTAGAGCACACCTTTCCACTTGGTTTTGTATGTGATTTTTGTATTATTGTATATATATATATATATGTTGTTTTGAAACATGGGTATGGGTATGTAAGAGATTCTGGGCATGTATATCTATTGGGTTGTTCTTATATGACTGATCATTTATGATAATATACATATGCAGGTACTCTAGGATGTCTTATTTTTATATGGTTGTGATTCTTTGATTAGTTTGAGCTTTTGCTTCCGCTATATTGATGTTAACTCACTAATCAATGTTATAAACTTGTAAATGAATGGTAAATGGTAATGTAAAGCTAACTATACTTGCGTTAATCATTGAGATGGGCTCGGAGTTTCGAGTAAGTCTAGGCTGGGCTGAGCCCAGTTTAGGTTTAAGAACTGGGGCCGTCACTATGGCCATCATGTACCTAGAGCTGGTGAGACTTTTCCACCACCCCATGCTTACACATAGTGTTCCCTCCTCCCCTGGTGGAGCTGCGCGTACAAGAACCACTCGAGACATGCTCGAGTGGGATAACGTGACTTAGCACGCATGACTCTGAAGTCGAGCTAACGACTCTAACCAAAAGCGCTTTTGGGAGGAAGCCCAAATTTCTATCCTTTTTTCTTTTCAGTTAATTATTCTTATATTTGTTTTATGAACTCATTTTATCCCATTTGTGACTATTCGCAGGTGTTTTATTCTCTTTTATTAAAGCACCGGCGTTGAGAGCCCGATATCATTGCTGCGGCTCCATGGGTGGTATATATAGTTAGTCTATTTGGGATTTTGTAAGTTATTGCTTTAGGTTATTAGGATTAGTTTTCGAGTCTGCTGGAAGTATTGTTATGTATATTCCCGTAGTTTCCTGAGTAGAACATTTTTTATCACCATATTTGATATTTCATGAGATTTTTAGTCCATTAGGTTTTGCATATTCATTTTAGCATGTCATTTCGCCATTACTTATCTGTTTCATTCCATGTTCTTTTCACCTATTTTCCTTTCACTTTGTAGTTTGATAGCTTCATTCTTGTTTTAAACCTTGAGGACAAGGTTTGTGATAAGTTTTGCGGTGTTTTACTAGTATAGTGGAGTGTTAGATGAATGGATTAGCGCATGACAGGTATTACCATTTTATTATTTTTATGCATATTTCATGGGTTTGGTAAGTTATGGTTGTGTTTTTCTTTTCTTTTCACCTCATTTTCTAGTTATGACATGCTATGCATTGCTTCATTTAGGTTAGTAGTAGTTTATATTAGTTAATGTATTTTTGTAGTTATTTTGTTGCATTATTGAGTCTATGCATGTTTAGAGCCATTTTGTTGCATATAGAGTTGCCTAAAACTTTGTTGAATGTTTTTTTATTATGGATGAGTTCAAATTAAGCTACTTTAGAGACTTGAACCCTTTTAAACATTAGGAGTTGTACTTAATTTAAAGTGTTGTCCAACATTTTTGAGGTTGCTTATAAGAGAGCCAGTATGAAGTTTAGGTATTGTGCTAGATGCCAAAGAGGCAAACAGTCCTATTTTACAAGTTATCAGATTTTTAGGGTACTAGAATGAGAATGTAGTTGATTTGAGACATCAATTCATATGACTTGACCACTTTTTGGTAATGATTTATACTTAAACGGATATTGGATGAGTCGTTTGATTATAGTGAAAGTGAGAAGTGTCAACAAGAGTTTTCTAAAAAATTTTAGAGTCCCACAGATTCCACTAGAAGTGGAGCAGAGAATCTTGTGGTGGGAAAAGTGAGAAAAATGGATTCCACTAAAAATGGAGCAAGGACCGTACAACTTTTAAGTTTTTTGGAGAAAATAGAGCGTATATGCGCATAAAGGCAGAAGTTTATTAAAACTCTTAAATAAAAAGATTTGATCGAGTGCTTATAACTAGATCAATTGAGTTATTCTAATGTGTTGTTTCAAGTTTTTATATTTATGTTTGATTGTCTCTCTTTGGTGTGTTTAGTCAACATTTATGGATAATGTGTTGCACTTTTCATTCATAGTCCATTTTTTGATGTTGATGCACCATTTAAAAGAAATTCTAAACTTGAATGCTTTAATGTAGTGGCTCTAAAAAATCTTGAGTAGTTGAAGGCTTTTGTCTGGGTTGATTCTGGATTTTGAAAAGGTGATTTTCACTGATGTTCGGACTCCGTTTTCACACTATTTGACTCTGAACTTCTTTTGGGTGATGGTTACTTGAGTAACAAATTTAAATAAAAAAGGAACTCAAACTTGACTTGATGATTGGTATATGTTTGTTAGGATTAGTCATTGTAGTATAGGAGTAGAGTATATGTTTTCATTCACTCCTTTGCTCGGGACGAGCAAAGTCTAAGTTTGGAGGTGTTTAATGAATGTTCATTTAGGCATGATTTAGTATAGGTTATTAGGAGTTAATGGACTATATTTATCTTGCTTTAAAGTGATAGATGCTTGTTTTATGTGTTTCATGGATTTTATATTAGTATGACATTTTTTGGAGCAAAAGGCGTGTTATAAACTTAATTGAGTGATGTTAAGTTCACAAGCCATAACTTTCACATCCGAAGTCGGAACAACTCACCGTTGGTCTTATTGGAAAGAAGTCTTTGAGACGAACATTTTGATCACTTACAAGCATCATGAGATATGGATTTGAAGTGGCTTAAAAGAGCGACACACAGTTAGCAAAGTTTGGTCAAGTTCCTTCTGCAGTATAAAGGTTATAACATTCTCATCTCAAATAAAAATGACTTTATGTGTCCTTTGTTGGAAAGTAGACTCCAAGCTAAATAGTTTCATGTATCACAAGATTCTTTAGATTCAGCCTCTAAGTTGTCCAAAATCGTGCTGCGTCATGTTGTGAGGATGTCGTGCTTAATAAATTCTAGCAGAGTGACTCACATACGAGTGAACCAGAGAGCTCAAAAAATACGCTGCCAACATGCCGCCACCCTAAAGACTCAAAATTTTGGGATTTTACCTACTTTTAGGGATTTTTAGGTTTCTAACCCACTTTGGGGTGTTTCTATAAATACCAATAGACTCTCAAACAAAATTAACTCTTATTTTATTTCGGTTTTACATTAGAAATTAGGTTTTTGGCTTGATTATGTGTACTTAATCTCCTTCCTTTAGGTTGAAGGTGGATCACTCAAGCTTTGCGACTAGAGATTCTTTTACGAGGTTTATATATTTTTAATTCTTTTGATTCTTTTCTATGATCTATTCTTTTTGGTTCTATTTATAAAAATAGGAGGTTTGATTGTGTGTATAGCGTTGTGCATGCATATTAGATTGATACCATTTGTCATTGAAGTCGAAACGTCTGTCCTTACGCGATAGACTCAAACTTGTGACAATTGGCTATCCGGTCAAGTACCTTAGGGATCTAGGCTAAATCAGGAGCACTAGCGATCCGGTTGTCTAGGTGTAGTACCTTCATGGACTGAGGTAATGCGACCAACGCGTTAAATCTAGAGCACTAGCGACCAGGTTACGTGTTTAGTTAGGGAAGTAGTCAACGGTCATACATTGGCTGCTGACATCAGGAAGTACGAGGAACCGAGTGTTTCACCGTGTCTATAGTTGCACTAGATCATAGATTAGTCTCATATCTTTTATAAACCAAGGATTAATGGAATCAATCCTAAGTTGTATGGTGAAGATCGTCAAACTAAATACCTAGATTTTTTTCTATTGTATTACTCTAATTCAGAAGTTTTTTAAGTTTCCAAAAGTTTTACAAAATCTCCTGTTTTCTCTTCTCCTTTTGAAACCTAAGTCAGTTACCTAGTCCTTCTGGTTCAACATCGAACTTGCCACTACTGCAGTCTTTTGTAGTTTTCAGTCTAGAAATCGAGAATTTACTTTGACGAGTTCGGTGTGCGTTAGTCGCCTTTGAACACAAGAAAAAACCATTGAGTTTTATCCATGCACAATTTTCAGTCAACTTCGCAGCTTACTAATTAAAAATGCAAGCTGTTTTAACAAAAAAAATAAATAAATAAAAACACGAGCTGCAATCCGAGCTAACCCTGCCCTGTAATTGCACATATATTGTTAGATAGTTGGCCTATCAAATGAGAGTAAAAAAAAGGGTGCTTTTTGTATGAATATGACTTGATGAGGTTTTTCAATTTGGCTTTACATTGATGCACCACCATGCATATGCATTACATGCCTCTGGTATATTGGTTACATTTTTAACCAACACGCACATATATTCTCACATTTGGCTTCTTCTACATCATTTGCACTTGTAATTCTTTAAGCTTCTATATCAGTTATGCAACTTATGCCTTTTTACATTTTACTTGTTTACATGACACAAAAAATTAAAGGTGTCCCATATGTTATATGATTAGAGAAGAAAAAAGATATTGTTATTACATTTAGACATGTATGAATTTTCTTTTAGTAGAACAATGTTACATGATCTATCTTAGTAATTAATTAGACTCATGCATGTACATAAATATTCTCTGCTAGTAGCTATATGACACGCTCATGTTTTGTAGCGTCATTGTATTGCTTACGTTCATAAATGACACATTATGGTGATCAGTGAAGCTACTTATAACTCGGTCACAACTAACCACTAATATATTCTCATATATATATAAATATATTCATACATTATTCTAATAAAAGAAAGTAATATTCAGAATGTATAAGGTGAAAATCACAAGATGCGAAGCTATTAACTTTATGTTGTCCCTAGCCTTTAGACAAGTTCAACTGGTGTAATAACGCTATGTATTATTAAGTATTTTATAAAGTATCAAGTACACATTATTTATGTATGATACATTATATATAACATCACACCAACTACGAAAGTATGCTCTGTAGTTGCATCTCGTACGATCTTCTACATCAAAAAACAACAGTCAATAAATGATATATTGTTTTTCTCATAAAATTAGTAAAGATTAGTTGTGGTTCTAGTACTTTTGCTTATTGTAATAAGTTTCAACGTTGTAGAGAGTAATCACTAATTGCTCAACTGTTTTAATTTCAGAAAAAAGCCAAATTAATAGCAGTTTGTTTGCACAAATAGGATTAGCGAATCAATGTACTTGATTCAATGTCTGGTCCTATATTGAGCCATGAATGATTCAATGTCTGGTCCTCTATTTTTATTTTTATAATACAAATTATACTATAAGTTTGAGTTGATAGTGGGTAAGCCTTGTCCCCGGTAAAGCAACGCATTGAAAGGGAGACAAGTTATCCCGTTCATGGAAGCATAGTTGTTAAGTAGACTTTTGTCTCGCCATCCAACCTGAAAGTTGTCCCACCAACTCATTCAAATAGTATATTTTGTGTATAAAATAATCAAGTTGTGAACATTCATTTAATCGTATAATATGGAGAATATTATTTATATCGTGTCTATTTTTAAAAATATTACACTTGATTGAATTAGTTGCCTTAATGTTGTTGACAAGAATATATAATTACTAGTTGAGGCAACGAGATGCTAAAATTATATATATTAAGCATCAATGCAAGGCTGTGCATGTAGCACTTATATTTTTCGCCAATATCTCTTTAGAGATTTGAATAGTGTATATATATTTCATTTTCTATTATCTTTTCACCTCATGGAGTAAGGCATATCAAGACTACAATTGGTGATGCTTCAAAAAACTCAAAATGTGTAGATGGGTCTCATGGTACAAAGTTTAATCAGTCGAATATTAATTATAACTTTGCAATTTTAATTACATCTATGTTGAGGCTATACAGAAATATGACCGATGAGACAATAAGAAAAATGTCACGTGGCTCGCATCGATTTATTATTGCAACAAATTAATATCGAGCACAAACGTCGATTCAATAAATATTATGGATTGATTTCAGGTGTCATGGTAGCTAAAAAAATATTGAGATATTATAAATATAATATCACTCTCGTCCAATTGGTTCAGCTTCAATTAAGAAGCATATGTTGCATACTAAGATCATGGTCTCAATAACAAATTACGAACGTGAAAAAGGTGAAAAGATCTGGTAAGGATCATATAGACAATTCCACTTAAAGTTGGAAAAAAAGTGGTGCACCACTAGAAAGGGAAACTTAGTATTGACAATGAACGCTCATAATTGTGACATTTTTCATCATGTACGAAAGGCTATGTTGCCTAAATATTATCGTATACGTACCCAAATATTTTTTTTATCTTTTATCATGTCTTGATAATCAGGGCAAATTATGAATTTTACTACTGAAAATATCTCAATAAAATAGACACATTAAGATGTATTCAAATCATAAGCTAAATAAAGGCAAATAATGCATGTCTTGCTTATTATACTATGTACACAATATAATATAAAATAGAGAGTATTTCTTGAATATGAAATTAGCAGAGACTAGTGTTCATGCAACATCTGGTGCAACTATAATGTTGTCAATGCCTTATTCAGACATTACTCAGTATAATTTTGTTTCATCAGAGAATTTAAATTCCCAACTTTATCTTTTGAATTTTACTTGAATATGGCATATCGAGATAAATGCCGTCATATGATCAAATGACATTCATAAGACGAAATGATCGATTTCATCATCCATTATCATCAATTACGCGATTAATATTGAAAATTTACATGGGCATCTATTGTGGAACTAAAATTTTTATCAACTGGTAATTATAGTTATGTTGCTAGTCTCAAGGCAAATTGTTGCTTAAACAAGTTCTAAATGAAATTATTGTGGAACTCGATCGTTTTTTGCTTATAATTTCATTATGAAAACATATTGGTTTATTTATTCTTGCAGTAAATACTTTTTACTTATGCATCAGCTAAGTAGCCGCATACATATTTATATATTTTTAACTTATATTAGCTATGACAATTCATTCAATTAATTTAAAAAAAAAATTTATTAATTTTAATTTTGAGATATAAAATCTTTGACACAACATATTTAGTTCATTTAAAGTTCTATATAACTCATTTTAAACAAATAACGAAATATCTCACATTTGAATTTTTCGATTATAAAGTTTACGTTTTATTTCATGTGCTTAAATAAAACTAAAATGAGTTTGAAAATAAAACTATTTATTCATATCGATTTCCAACAAATTTTTTTAGTGAATTGAGCCCCGAATAGGAGATTTGTTTACAACAAGTTTTGTCGATTGTCACTTTGATGAAGCAATTTTCCTACTATTAGGGTGAGATATATAAAGTCGATTAAAAAAGAATGGCGTGAAATTGCTTAAAATGTATCAAAATTGTTGCATTATGATATGAACTTAAAGTTCAAATGATCATTCATTAGCAATAAAATTATGAATCAACTACTTGATGCAATTACTAATATGAAAATGTGACAACCCCGTATGTTCCACCATTAAAGGTTTATATATGAAATGATGCCCCTATACAATAAAATGCATTAGAACCAACAAAACGCTTAAAGCATAAAAGACATGTTGGTTCAAAGGATACAAATCCTACGAAAAAGAGGTAGGGAGTAAATTCTTCTTATAAAATAAAATAATCCCTTGGTAAGGATTTAAAATATCCTTTTTAAATGATGATCCAATACCACAAATAGTGGATGAATGTTAAGAAGACATAATTAACAAAAGAGATTATTCAGATAGAGCTAAACTCATTAAGAAAACGAGAAGTTATTAGACTAATAGTCCAAAGGATTTATGGCATCATAAAGTTTGTTGGATTTAAATAATTTGGTCTAATGAACGCACCAAAACCTCAATGATTATTTACTTAGAAAATGATGTGTAAGTAATTTATATATCATTCATGTGTTTTCATTATATTATCATCATATGTTGATGATTTAACTATGGTGAGAAATCACGACGACATCATTATATCTTTCGAATCCTTGAAAAAGGAATTCAAGATGGAAGATTCTTGAAAATAAAATTTAGCTTTAATTTAGAAATCAAGTATTTTCATGTCAAATACTTCTCCATCTATTAATTTATTTTACTCAAAAGAGTACATTTTAGTTTGCAAAGATTTGTTGCAAAACAATAAAATGTTTCACTCATGTCAATATGAAGGGAAGAATAAAAATGAGTTATTGATTAGTGTTTTGCGTTTTTTTCCTTTCGTTATAGTTTTATCTCACTGGCTTTTCCTAGCAAGGTTGTTAATACTCCTTATCAAAATTGATAATTATATTGTACTTTTTTTCTCTTAGTTATGATTTTATCCCACTGGATTTTCCTAGTACGGTTTTAATGAGGAAATCATAACAATATTACACTTCATATAATAATTTAAGAGAGCAATGTACTATTTTTTCTATACTAGATTTTTTTCCCACAGGGTTTTTTTTTCTAGTAGAGGTTTTAATGAGGCATCTATATATTCTTTCAAAATGTATCATGTGTTGCACTCTTTTCCTTAGCTTCGGTTTTGCCCACCGGGTTTTTCTAGCAAGGTTTTTAGTGAGACAATCAATAATATCATACTACAAATTAAGATTGATGCATGAGCACAATATACTCTTTTTCGACCTATACTAGATTTTTTCCACAGGACTTTTCTAGTAGTGGTTTTGATGAGGCACATTTTCTCAACAAGTGTCATCCAAGGGAAAGTGTTGTGAAATTAATGATAACTTAACTAAGCTTGTGGATGATCACATTGTCAAGTATGACTCTCACATTGAATTGTAGCATCAAGCATGACTCCAACATTGAATGTAACTTGTACATTGAATGTAACTTGTGCACTCTATTTAACTTGTATTTCTCTCCAATGTACATTCATTTGTCTATGTATTGTCATGTAGCTTGTAATCTTATATGACATGTGACTTTGGTGTAACTTGCACACTTTGTGCAAGTACTCATTCTCATCATGACTAAGGCCCTATATAAGGAGGTTCCTTCACTTGTAAAGAATACGCCAAGTTGTATACAAACTTCTTATTTCAACTCTCACATTTCTTCTCTTCTCCTTTGTAATTGCAGTTCTTTATAATAGTAGTTTGTAGTAGTAGAAGTTCTTAGTCCTCTACTTTCCTTATCTAGTTTCT
This sequence comes from Stephania japonica, assembly GCA_039657345.1. Lineage (NCBI taxonomy): Eukaryota > Viridiplantae > Streptophyta > Magnoliopsida > Ranunculales > Menispermaceae > Stephania > Stephania japonica. The sequence continues at coordinate 39,883,550 of CM077560.1, read as the reverse complement.
AGCAAGTTTCATCTCAATTTACAATAGATTGGGCTTTTTGCCAAAGCATCTATAATGGTTGAACTCCCTATGATGGTTAGTGGATTGTCACATCATTATTCCACTACACTCTTTTCTACTACAATTCACTTCTACAATAGTTAAATCCTTTACTATACACTTTATGGGACCCACAAATCAGATCACACAATTCATTTTTAAAAAATCTATACATTTTAAAAAGTCACATCATGTTGGGTTTTTGGGGTTCATACGCAACAAAAAATACAAAATAAATTATGAAAAAACTCAACAGGATCACAAATAAGTTTCATTAAACAAGATCTACAAAAGTAAACCATACCTTAATTCGTGATTTCCTTCTCTAATTGTTTGATCTCTTAGACATTCAAGTGCGCGTCCTCTATCAGAAATTCACACACGAACGGTGACTGCAAATTAGAATGCTAGCCCCAAGAGAGATAGACAAACGTTTTTCCTTTCTCTCACAAAATCCAGAGAGTTCGAAAATAGTAAAACGAATTTCTTGTTCGTTATTTAAGGTATGACCCTTTATTTATATGTGTAGATAGGCCCTCACTTAAAATCTTATTCGTAATACAACTATTATATTTAGACAATTTAAGTAAATTAGACATATACCCCTATTAATAAGTTATCATATAAAAAATCATAAGAGATTTCATGTCATGAATTTTATCATATAAAATTCATTACTCTGGACTAATTGAAATTGCATAAAACTATTCTTTGTGTGCGACCCAATAGGTTCATGCGACGTTGGTAGTGAACCAAAAACTATTTTTCGGTATACAAGTCATAAGCGGTCTCTAGCAAGGCATCATGACTACCCAAGTAGCACGAATATCAAAATCGATACAACCTAATGAATAACGTATATCATATCCTTTTGTCGTGCGATATCCTTTGATTAAACATAAGGCATGGAAAGTCACCCTTAATGTTTAATCATACTAGTCTCAATATTTAGGTAGACTGAAAACATCCAAGTGACATTAATCATATCAATTCACTTGGACTTGACCATTTAACAATCTAACATATTGAGGGATCCACTGGTATATCTCTCTTTACGAGGGGAACAAATTTTATCTTGATTACACACCTTCACATATTGCTCACATGATAGCCAATCACATTCTTTATAATTGTCCGGTTAAAAATAATGTTTGATTGTGTCAAATTACCATGCTCATAATATTAAAGTCTATGATAATCTCAAGTCGAAGGACTAAATGATATACCTATCAAGAGTAACACCTATGACTTAATCCATGTGGTGTTCTCATAGCGGGTTGGTTCAGTACCATGTTCCCTAACAAGTACTCATAATCTCGATTCGTATCCTTATATGCATGATCATTACATGTCCATCAATCATGACTCACATTAGTCTTAATTCATTATAGTTTCCAGTATAATGACCGACTAGGGACATTTATGATATTTTAACAAATACCCATGGATCTTATTATAAGGTAAATATGCAATCACTTATAACAATACAACAAATAAAAAACCTCTATTTTATTAACTAAAACTATAAGATAAACAATGTTTGTAGACTGACCAAGGGCACATGCCCCAACACATCACATATTCTACAATACATTTCACAATGAGATATTGCTCAAGGATAATAGCCAAGTAAATGAACAAATGAAATTATATAATTACTCCAATTGGTTTTACTCACAATACAACACAAAACTCTGCGCTCACGACTTTAACACGTCACCAAACCGATCTCGTACGCTCGTAACTAGTCCACTAAACACGTAGTAATCATTTTCAATCCAATTTGATCACTTTAGAGTCTTATTTTGGTTTAAATTTTAAATTCTAGTTGATTTTCCCACTTTCCAAAATATTACGCATTTTCATTATTTGGGTTCATTCCTCGGGTATTGAGTCGCATTTGAACCTATTAGAATACTCAGGAGATGTAACAACCCAAATCTAATTTTTCGTTAATTATGATGTCATTACAAACATGGACAATAGCTCGAACACTCCTAAATCCCGCAGCTAGGTCGGAGCACGCCCATATTAGGTATACAATCCAATTTGTGTGTTATTTAATGTGGTTGCGATGTATATGTTCAATTTAATTTAATTGCATCGCAATATGTATATTTATATTAATAATTGTCGAGCAAGACAGTGTGAAAGGTATTCGCCGCGAGTAGCGTGTAGACGTGGGGACCTGGTGGGCGAATAACTAGTACACTAGGCTATGGATTTATACACACATAATAAATGATAAAATGTGTTAAGTAATTAATATAAAACGTCGAATATACGTTAGTGATGCGAGTGTACGTGTTTAGTACGTGGCACAGTAAGGGGCCAGGTGTGGAATGCCCAAGGATCAGGTTCGTTTGTGTTGAGTAAGGATGAGGTTAAGAGAACAAGGGCTTAAGTTCCCAATTAAGTCACCAATTGGATGACTATTTGACCTCATGTGAACCATATGATCAAGCTTAGAGATACACATATACATTTGATGACATTTTTGGTATAAAAATGAGAAATATCACACTCTCACCACCTTTTCTCTCTCGTCTCAAGAATTAGACAAAAATTTGTGGAAGTGGTGAGGGTTTATTGAGATTTAGAAGCTTGTTTGGAGCACTACAAGGCTACAAAATTACTAACGAGGTTAGATTCTTGCTCTCCATCTCGTTTTCTAAATATTAGACATATTTTCTCATATTTTGATGAGGATTTTGGGGGTGTGATTGAAACCACACCCAAGAAGGGGGGTGAATCGGGTGTATCGAGAAGTTAACGCTCTTTTAAATTTAATTCAATAATTAAGATGTTATATGCTCATTAAAGTGCAAATATGGATGATATGCAAGTAAAAGGGATAGAAGAGATGGAAAGGGACGCACGATTTATAGTTGTTCGATCCAATGATCTACATCCACTACCTAACCATCCCGGTTAGGATTTTAAACCCCCAATTATATTGCTAACAAGTGTTACAACCTAAGCTTACAAGTGTAGAATGCCTAATCACAATTAGGACTTCCTACCAAGTTGCAACTAGGGTTTTTGCCTAGCCTCAACTAGGTCTTTCCTTTGACTTAGATTCCACTAAGTCTTACAATCATTCAATTACAACCAATAACTAAAAAATAATCAAATACATCTTACAAAGTAAAGCGGCATCAAGTTCAAATACTAGCAAGCCTCCTAGAGCCTAACCACTCTAATGCATGCAAGTATGAGAATAAATGAGATATGCAAATGTGTCACTGATTTGTGCAAGTTTCAAATATGAAATTGTTTCAAAGGCTAATGTATTCGTACAAATTTCAAAGCCAAGAACAAGAAGTTTGATAAAAGATCAAGTTTAAGTGCAAACTTTTGTCCAAACCAAATCCTAATGTTTAATAAAATAAGTTTAAACACAAAACACAAGATTAGTGCATTAAAAAATACAACAAACGATTTTTCAAGTCAAACAAACAAAGTTATGAAATCTAAGCGCAAGAAAAAGCTAGAACAAGAAGCTTTCTTACAACCCCAAGAAGATGACTTGAAAAACTATTTTGAAGAGGTTGTTGTACACCTTTAGAAACCTCAAAAGTGCTGGATTTTAGAATGAATGGACAGACTCAAGAATCTTCTTTGTATCCTTCATACAAATCAATATTCTCCTTTTTGTAAGTTTGAGCTTTTGTGTGGTTTTTCTTCTTGTTAAGACAAAACAATGTTCTTTATGGTTTTATAGTGTTACACATCTCATTTTATCAGTTCATGACCATTTTAGGGATCCAAGGGCCCAGAATTCATCAAGAATTCAAATTAAAGTTTGTTTTTCAGCTTTTAAAAAAAAACTGTCAGGAATGCAATTAGAGCGCTAATGTTAAGACATAGCGCGCTAACTCTGCACATAGCGCGCTAATAACGGTATTAGCGCGCTAACTGCAGGGACCTCAAAATAATTAATTTTGTCCCTTGTGGTAGCGACCCTTATTCGCATCCACGACCCTACCAACCCTCATATAACATATTATACATGTTTGTTATGGGTCATTAAGCCTATTTAGGTGGTTCGGATATTTTCACAAATCCCGAAAATAGAAAATCTCGGTTTCATGATATGCAAGGGGCTTTTTTGCAAATTTGCAATTTTCTTTACAAAAACATTTCAAAAACCAGTTTTTCTTTTTCGAAAACTTCTACAATGATTTTCAAAAAATGATATGAGCTTAAACACATAATTTAACATCGTTTAGACTTATATACCAAGTCCAGTTTTAAGTTTCACTTAAAACTTCAAGTAGTCACTTGACATTTGAAAATCAATTTGAAATGCTCGACGTGCATGAACTAATGCATTAGACTTGTGTAAATAAACTTGAATACCTTACATCAATGTTACAACACATAATTTGATCTTTCATCTTCATTCCTTTTTTGTATGCTGAACCTTGAACTTATATAGCTTGAATGCTGGAATACCCGTGATGTGATATTTTGCAACATTTGACAAAAATTGAAATGCACTTGATATTCATTAGTATATTTTCACCTTGTTTATTTTCATCAAAATCCTGATCGGAGTTAGAGTGACTAACCACTTAGTCCAACAGTGAGTTGAGCACACCAGCTGGTTTGGTGTTGCTATAGTTTTAAGGGTCTATTTGAAGCAACTATGAGGCTTATTTGGTATTGATGTGGTTGTTGTTTTGGCTTTCAAGTGGAATTTTAGGGTTTTAGCTGAGAAAACTCGAGGTTTTTGTCTCGAATAAGTTTTGACGGGGTTTTTGGTTTCTCATGGATTGTTTGGTGTTTAATGAGTGTTTGGGATGAGTGCGGACTGCGGCGACGAACCCCAGGAGGTGTCTCTGGTTCAGATGTCGCCAGGGGCGCTATGCGGGTTAAAGCCCATGGCGTGACTCGCGACGTCCAGACCAGAGGCCCTCTCTACACCACGCTTTATATCGCACCGTGGAGGTGGAAGCATGACGACGTGAGTCATGGCTCCAGGATCAGGGCTCACTGTTCTGGGCGCCGTGAGCATTTGCTCACGGCAGCGCCACTCACAGCGTCTAACACAGTGACTGAAAAATAATTTTTAAAAATAAATGGCCTATTGGGGGTTTCCCTAAGGGTTTATATAACCCATATGAAAGGATAAATGAGTAGATTTGACAATGATTTATGTGGAATGAGGACTTCTAAGGTTTTGGGAATTATTTGGGACTATCAAAAATCAGGTTTTAGGTTCGACTGACAGGTAGTTGACATGCAACTGGTGACGTGTATTGGAGTTAGCAAACTAGAGGAGCGCGATTTGAGGTATGTAGTATCCCAACTGAAATTTACTTTTAGTATTTACTGCTTGTCTATTTGAATTCATGTCATGTTGTTAATTTAATCTCATTTTTGGTATTTATTTACGGACGGTTGAGTTTACTCCCGCCAAGTTTATTCTATTGCTTTGACATTTTGGCACACTACACCATAACATGTGTTTTAAAGGTATGTCAGTAGATTATCGACCCGACTGCTAAGTTTTTCTATACACATGTCAGTGTGTCGTGGTCTACGCTGGCAACCAAGTGGACTTAGGGATTTCAGTCAGTTAGAGTTTACGAACTGGCGGTGCCTAGGTGATAGTCTGAAGTATGGTGCTAGTTTGACCTAGATCGTGCACGCACTTTGATTCACTACTATTGGATATTCATGCAAGGGTCCTTCCCACTTGTCTGAATTTTTTCTTCCGCATGTTTATTTAATAGTTTTTTGATTCCAGCGTTTATTTATATTATTTACTCATTCCTTAGGATTACTCACTCTAGACTCGTCATCTATTTTGTTGTAATGATGGAGTGCATACCTTAATACGAGCAGGGGAAAAGATAAGCTACATGAATTCTTCTGATCTATTTCCTTGCAGTTGACTCGAACTTTTGTTTACATTTATCGTTTTTATGTTGGGATTGGGACTTAAGAATTACTTGGACATGTATATGACCTTTTGAGGTCCATTTTGTTATTTCGATGGATCATGGATGATGGTATATATTGATGATACTTTGGATGGGTTTCCACACCAGGGAAAAAAATTTTGTGACATGTTTTACTTTTACATTTTAATGATTTACTTACTTAAGTTTTCCGCTGAATATTTTGAGGATTAAAAGATGATTTGAAGTCGTAGCTAACTAATTTAATTTATTTGAGGAAAGTTAGCGCAATTTGGGTTGACATATAGCACACGATGCGCTTGGGAAATGGCCGAGCCGGTTTTAGGTAGGGTTGTGGGCTCACGGCACATAACGTAGCGGCCTCAGATTTTGTAGCCGTCACAGGAGAAGTCCCAAAGTTTTCAAAAATTTTTAAAAATTGGGTTTGTGAACAATTTCATGCCGTGGGGGTTGACATCTTGCGACGTCACTTAAAGCGTGGGGACAAGGGTGCCCCTGTCCCAGATGCCGTGACTGGCGTCACATCTAGAACGTGAATACATAGGTTTTTCGTAAGCATGGCTCGCATTATCGTGTTTCGAGCCTATCCCAAACTCGTAGGGACCTTGATACCAACTCAAAACCACTTCCAATCCAAATGAAAACGTCACACAACCTACAACAACCCTAAAATTTAACTTGACTTGTGTTGCACTTGTTATAACCGTGACCCAGCTACGCGATACTGGATGACGCGCGCTGAACACGTCGATAAAATAATTCCTTAAACCAACTATTTGCAGACAGTGGAAAAGGGTCGATCCCACAGAGATTGGTAGTCTTTCTAAGGTTTTAAAAGAAAGGAGAAATGGGGGTTTAGATAAAATGATTTAATTAATTAATCTAATTACTAATAAATTGAATAACTAAAATAAATATCTAAGGCTACGGACAATTAATTTAAATACCTAAGTCTATGGTTCCACAAGACAAGATCAAGATTCAATGGCATATCATGGTCGTCAATCTTTCCTGAAACAATTATTAATTCAAGTTCCCCTAGATTAGCTATGGAAAATCGATATCCGCCAGAAATTCCTAATTCCTCTAATCTCGATAGCTAGGACATCCGCCACTAACTAGTTCCCTAATTAATGCATAACCCTAGACATCCGCCATAAGATTTAACACATTAACCGCAATAATAAAGTTCTATGAGAATACTAATCCTAGATAACTGGATCGCGTCGCTCCCGATTTAACCTAGATTCAATTGTTACACACTCAAGAACAGAAAAGTTTTGACGGCAATTGGGTGAATGTTTGTCACTTATATTGTCCTAAAATTACAATTACGGATACTAATGAGTCAATTAACTATAGATTATCCAACTAAAAGCATGCACTGGCCATATACATACCCTAAGTTTAAACCATATTCATTAAAATCAACAACAATGAAATATAAGAAATTAAATTAAATTAAATAACAAAACAAAAGATCTCATAAGTTATGCCATGAATCCATAATCTTAAATTGCTTCACCTCCGACCTAGGTAATGACTTGATTAGCCGGACATGGCTACTCACAAAATAATGTAGAGAGAGCATTTTTAATGAATAATAGATGTTCTATTTATACCTAAAGACCTAATGTGTAAAACTACTAAAATTGGTGTATGGAAGAGAGAGAAACAGTTTTCTGGGTGTTTTTCCTCCTTGCACATGTCAAGCTGTCATTGGGCATTTTTCTGTGCGTCGCTGACGTGTCATGTGCTGATTGGCCGAGAGTGTTGTACCGGGTGACGTGGCAGAATGTGATTGGAAGAGAGTGGAGGCGGTGACGTGCTGTGAGGGGTGTGACCGTCAAGTGGCAATTTGAGATAGGCTGGAGCTGGAAGACGGTGCCCTGCTGGATCAATAAGGAATCGCCACGTGGCGCTCAGCTGGCAGAAGAAAGTCGTGCGAGTATCACCGAAATTCTAGGAGACAACACCTGCACGTATCTCGAGGCAAATCGACGATCTGGACTTGAAGAGAACCTGTGAGAGGTGACGTGGCAGCTTCTGGTTGGCTGAGGCACTGCTGGTTTGCTTGGCGTGCATGATTGACTAGCAGCTGATGTATGAAGCGGCTCAGCGAATGGGGAGGCGACAAGTGGCTGTCTAGACGAATGACACGTTGACACGTGACACTGCTGGTGTATATTTAAACACTGGACCAGTAATGTAATTAGATATATATTTTATAGACTCCCACATTAAACTATATTAAAATTGACTATTAAATCTTATAAATACCGACTTATCAAATACCCCCAAACTTAAGACTTTGCACGTCCCGAGCAAAGGTATAAATGACAACGCAAACTAAACTAAACTCTTAATGCATTAACTAAACTAATCCTAAACCTAAACTCATACCTATACCTATTCCTATACCCAATTCAAAATTCATGGAGTACCTTTGATTAACATAGTCGCCAAGTAACAAGCCACTCAAGAAATTTCAGAGTTATGATATGTCAAAACTCGCAACTCAAATACAGTTAAGATCACACTTTAAAGACATAGATGTAGTCAATACAAAGGCCATCAACTACTCATGAGTTTTCTTGGTCTATACATTCAAGCATGCAAGTTTCAAATCTCACTTAATCTAGTGAAAGTACTCGAGCTAAATCTTTTTATTTGAGGAGTTTTCATAGACTTTCACCATTTTTATTCAATAAATACACTCCATTTTTTTCTCCATGATATTTTTTTTTCAAGTAGTACGGTCCCTGCTCCATTTCCTATGGACCGCTTTTCTCACTTTTTCCCACCACAAGATTCCCTGCACCATTTCCTATGGAATCCTGTGGGACTCTCTATATTAAGAAAACTCCTGTTAGCCCTTCTCACTTTCACTATGATTAAGCAGATTATCAAATATGAATTAAAGCACTATTACTTGCACAATTCTGACCGTCTGCCCATTTTGGTATCTAGCACAAAGTTTAACCATCATACTAAGTCCCTAATCATGAAATCATAAAAATGCTGAACTACGGCGTGATTAAATGTTTCTCCTAATTTTTCCTGAGTTTCAAGTTAAAAAACAACCATAATATCCTCATCCACAATCAAAGGCATGAACCAAAGTTTTGGGTGACTCTAAATGTAACATATGCAACTATGTAAGGTCTAAATGCAAGAACAAACATGGATAGACACATGTCTACTCCTATTAAAACTATACTAAATGCATGCATGAAAATGCATCAAATCCTAATGAAATGGAAGATGGAAGTATTAATAACGGAAAAAAAGATATGGAAAGAATAAAAGAATAGGAATAACACCACCATTACCATCCTTTAACCAGATAATTTTTTAAAAAAGTAACAATCATACCTGCGGTCTTTAGCAAGAAAATCCATCCAACACTATACACAATCCCTAAAATACCCCCAAACTTATTCTGAAGCTTGTCCTCAAGGTTTAAAACAAGTTAAGTGGTCTATACACAAAAAAATAAACAAAAATGGTGAAAGAGCATGATAGTGATAAGAAGAAGGAAATGATATAAGTTCATGCATAAAAAAAATAAAAATAAAAAAATTAAATAATACTTATCAAAATTTGGACTGCCTCCCAATTGCGCTTTTGTTTAAAGTCTTTGGCTCGACTTGGTGTATGATGTATTCACGTGATGCCTTCTAATAATGAGTATCCAAGAATGATACTCTCTCCTCTAGCATTGGGTAGTGAAACAGACACGCACCTGTGCAGAAATGGGAGCTTATCCGGGACTTCCAACACATATGAATCTATAATTTCTGAATCGTCCAACGCAAAGGTGTCGGCGGTGCAAAAAGTCTTCGAACGCTCCTTTTCGTCTACCTCCATGTTAAAATCATCAAATATATACGGGAGGGAGGGTTTACCAATACAAAGGATTGGTCATCCTTGCTCTCTTGTTGTAGATCCTCGAGCCTTGTTAAAGTGACTTCAATCACTTTTTTGGCTTCTTCTTCGTAAGTTTGTGCCATAATGATCTCCGGCTCTGATTGAGACACTTCAAGTTCCCCCTCTGACTCTTCATGATCGCTCCAATACTCATATATACAAGGTGTAAGTCCATCAATAGCAAAGTACTCGTTCATGGCATGCTTATTTGTTTCAACACTCTTTAATGAGACATCATTCAAAGTCTCTTTTTCATCACAACTTAATAGCACTGGAAACTCTTCTTCTTCAAGCATTCTATTAGGTGTATCATTCATGTTACTAGTAAGAGTTTTTGCACTTTGAAAGTTCGAATTTATGTCTTTAAAGAGTTGTTCCATATTTTCCTTATATTGTAAGATGTCTTGATGGAACGTTTGATTGGCAGAGGAGTATTCTTTGAACATATCTTCAAAAGATTGCTCATCTTGTCGAGGAGCCAGTGGGCTGGAAAAGGGATAACTTAAGTCGGGTTGTGGCGATGCATTACCCCAATAAAGATAACTCTCATATTCAGGCTCGTAAGGACAAACATCGGTAGGATGAGTATAATCTCTGCAAAGTTCACAAACCTCAACCCGTTGCACATAAGAAGGCCAATTAGAAAATTCATATCCATAATTTGACATACCTACCCCATTCATACTATCACAGTATGAGCCTTTGAATTAACTATAATTGTCGGAATAGGAGGCCATAGTGGAGTTATCTGCAAAATGCTAGAGACAAGGGTATAAAGTAACTACAAATAAATAAATAAATAAATAAAACCAAAGAAAGAAAAACCAATCCTCGGCAACGGCGCCAAAAATTGACGCGTGATAAATTGGTATTTATAGGATTTTATTGTCTATTTTAATATAGTTTAGTGTGGAAGTTTATAAAATATATATCTAATTATATTTACTTTTGGTTTTTAGGTGAAACGGAGTGCACGGTTGAAACCGGGGCGGAAAAATACTCAAAATAGAGTATTTATTTGCATTAATCGGATACCGTAGGAGTTTGTCTCGAAATATACCGTGACAGTGGGATAATTGGGGTGCAACATTGCCATGTGTCAATACATTACTGGTCCAGCATTTAAATATACACCAGCAGTGCCACGTGTCAACGTGTCATTCGTCCAGACAGCCACGTGTCGCCTCCCCATTCGCCAAGACGCGTCACACATGCCAGTTCAGCTAATAGGAGCACGCCACATCACCAAAGCAGCAGCGCCTCAGCCAACCAGCTACTGCCGTCATCTCCCACAGTTTCTCTTCCTGTCCAGCTGCTCGATCTGCATCGGGATGCGTGCAGGTGCTGTCTCCCAGATCTTCGGTGATTCACGTGAGCTTCTTTCCCGCCCTTCTTCTCGCCACGTGTCGACATCGCAACCCGTCACAGTACGTCACCACGTCTCTTCTCAGCCAATCGCCTGTTGCCACGTCACCGCACCACAACCCTCTCCTCCAATCACGTTGCGACACGTCAGCGACGCACAGAAAAATACCAAATCAAATGCTGACACGTGTCAAGGACAAAAATACACCCAAAAACAATTTTCTCTCTCTTCCATACACCAATTTAGTAGTTTTACATATTAGGACTTTAGGTATAAATAGAATATCTATTATTCATTAAAAAACTCTCTCTCTCTCTGCATTATTTTGTGAATAGCCATGTCCGGCTAATCAAGCCATTGCCTAGGTCTGAGGTGAAGCAATTCAAGATTATGGATTCATGGCATAACTTGTGAGATCTATTATTTTATTATTTATTTAATTTAATTTCTTCTATTTCTTTGTTGTTGATTTTCATGAATATGGTTTAAACTTAGGGTATGTATGTGGCCGGTACATGCTTTTAGGTGGTAAATTTATAGTTAATTGACTCATTAGTATCCGTAATTGTAATTTTAGGACAATATAAGTAACAAACATTTACCAGATTGCCGTCAAAACCTTTTGATTCTTAAGTGTGCAACAATTGAATCTAGGTTAAATCGGGAGCGGACGCGATCCGGTTATTTAGGATTAGTATTCCCATAGAAGTTTATTACTGCTGTTAGTGTGTTAAATCTTATGGCGTATGTCTAGGGTTATGCATTAATTAGGGAAGTAGTTAGTGGCGGATGTCCTAGCTATCGAGATTAGGGGAATTAGGAATTTCTGGCGGATGTCGATTTTCCATAGCTAATCTAGGGGAACTTGAATTAATAATTGTTTTGGGAAAGATTGACGACCATGATATGATATTGAATCTTGATCTTGTCTTATGGAACCATAGACTTAGGTATTTAAATTAATTGTTCATAGTCCTAGATATTTATTTTAGTTATTTAATTTATTAGTAATTAGATTAATTAATTAAGTCATTTTTCTTTAAACCCCCATTCTCCTTTCTTTTAGAACCTTAGAAAGACTACCAATCTCTGTGGGATCGACCCTTTGCCACTATCTGCAAATAGTTGGTTTAAGTAAATATTTTATTAACGTGTTCGGTGCGCGTCAATTTTTTAATACCCCCAAACTTAAGACTTTGCACGTCCCAAGCAAAAGTATATTTGACAACACATTAAACTAGATTCCTAATGCATTAACTAAACTAATCCTAAAACTAAACTCATACCTATACTTATACCTATACCCGATTCAAAATTCATGGAGTACCTTTGATTTACATAGTTGCCAAGTAACAAGCCACTCAAGAAATTTCAGAGTTATGATATGTCAAGTCTCGGAACCCAAACACAGTTAAGATCACACTTTAAAGACATAAATGAATTCAATACAAAGGCTATTAACTACTCATGAGTTTTCTTGGTCTATACATTCAAGCATGCAAGTTAAAAAAGAATCTTACTTAATCTAGTGAAAGCACTCGAGCTAAATCTTTTTTATTTGAGGAGTTTTCATAGACTTTCGCCTTTTTTTATTTAATAAATACACTCCATTTTTTTCTCCATAATATATTTTTTTTCAAGTAGTACGGTCCCTTCTCCATTTCCTACAGACCGCTTTTCTCACTTTTTCCCACCACAAGATTCCCTGCTTCATTTCCTATAGAATCCTGTGGGACTCTCTATATTAAGAAAACTCATGTTAGCCCTTCTCACTTTCACCATGATTAAGCAGATTATCAAATATGAATTAAAGCACTATTACTTGCACAAATCTGATCGTCTACTCATTTTGGTTTCTAGCACAAAGTTTAACCATCATACTAAGTCCCTAATCATGAAATCATAAAAATGCTGAGCTACGGCTAGATTGAATGTTTCTCCTAATTTTTTCTGAGTTTCAAGTCAAAAAGCAACTATAATATACTCATCCACAATCAAAGGCATGAACTAAAGTTTCGGGTGACTCTAAATGCAACATATGTGACATATGACACTATGTAAGGTCTAAATGCAAGAACAAACATAGACACATGTCTACTCCTAATAAAACTATACTAAATGCATGCATGAAAATGTATCACATCCTAATGAAATGGAAGATGGAAGTATCAATGAAAAGAAATGGAAAAGAGAATGAGAATAACACCACCTTTACCATCCTTCAACCGCATAATTTAAAAAAAAATTAACTATCATACCTGTGGTCTTTAGCAAGAAAAATTCATCCAACACTATCCACAATCCCTAAAATACCCCCAAACTTATTCCGAACCTTGTCCTCAAGGTTCAAAACAAGTCAAGTGGTCTAAACACAAAAAAATAAACAAAAATGGTGAAAGAACATGATAGTGATAAGAAGATGATAATGATAAGAAGAAGGAAATGATATAAGTTCATGCATAATAATAATAAATAAAATAAAATAAAAAATAAAAAATAAATAAAATAAAAAATAAACTAAATAATACTTATCAAAATTTGGGCTGCCTCCCAATAGCGTTTTTGTTTAAAGTCTTTGGCTCGACTTTGCGTATGTTGTCTTCACGTGATGCCTTCCAGCAATGAGTATCCAAGAATGATATTCTCTCCTTTAGCATTGGGCAGTGAAACAGAAACGCCCTTGTTCAGAAATGGGAGCTTATCCAGGACTTCAAGCACATATGAATCTATAATTTCCGAAGAGTCCAACACAAAGGTGTCGGCGGTGCAAAAAGTCTTGGAACGCTCCTTTACATCCACCTCCATCTCAAAATTGTCAAATATATACGGAAGGGTGGGTGGGTTTACCAATACAAAGGATTGGTCGTCCTTGCTCTCTTGTTGTAGATCCTCTGGCCTTGTTAAAGTGACTTCAATCCCTTTTTTGGCTTCTTCTTCGTAAGTTTGTGCCATAACGATCTCCGGCTCTGATTGAGACACTTCAAGTTCCCCCTTTGACTCTTCGTAATCACTCATATATTCCTCATCTTTCACCTCAACACTATTTAATGCAATTGTACTTATGGTATTCGTTGATCTTTTCTAGAGAATTAACTTTATTTCATCTTCAGCTTTTTGATTCTTTTCTTGAATCCATTGGTCTAATTCTTGCTCGGTGAGGTATATGTCCTGCTTAGTCTCTAAAAGAAACCTTATTTTATCCCTTAAAGGTCGATTCCGCATGGAACTATATTTGTCAAGCTGTGGCGATGAATTACTCCAGTAGTCAAAGGGACATACATTAGGAAAATGATGACAACCACTAAAAAGATCACAAGCTTTGATAGGTTCCTGTTGTACTGCATAGGGCTAGCTAGAAGAATGTTGTGAAGAGGCGGCCATGGTGGAGTTTTCCTGATATTGTAATATGTCTTGATGCAACCTTTGATTGATAGAGGAGTATTCTTTAAACATATCTTCAAGAGATTGCTTATCTTGTCGAGGAGTCAGTGAGCTGGAAAAGGGATAACTCAAGTCGGGTTGTGGCGATGCATTACCCAAATAAGGATAATTCTCATATTCAGGCTCGTAAGGACAAACATCGGTAGGATGAGTATTATCTCCGCAAATTCCACAAACCTCAACCTGTTGCACAAAAGAAGGCCAATTAGAAAATTCATGTCCATAATTTGACATACCTACCCCATTCATACTTTCATAGTATGAGTCTTTGAATTAACTATAATTGTCGGAATAGGAGGCCATCGTGGAGTTATCTGCAAAATGCTAGAGACAAGGGTATAAAGTAACTACAAATAAATAAATAAATAAATAAAACCAAAGAAAGAAAAACCAATCCCGGCAACGGCGCCAAAAATTGACGCGCGCCGAACACGTCAATAAAATATTTCCTTAAACCAACTATTTGCAGATAGTGGCAAAGGGTCGATCCCACAGAGATTGGTAGTCTTTCTAAGGTTCTAAAAGAAAGGAGAATGGGGGTTTAGAGAAAAATGACTTAATTAATTAATCTAATTACTAATAAATTAAATAACTAAAATAAATATCTAGGACTATGAACAATTAATTTAAATACCTAAGTCTATGGTTCCATAAGACAAGATCAAGATTCAATGGCATATCATGGTCGTCAATCTTTCCCGAAACAATTATTAATTCAAGTTCCCCTAGATTAGCTATGGAAAATCGACATCCGCCAGAAATTCCTAATTCCCCTAATCTCGATAGCTAGGACATCCGCTACTAACTACTTCCCTAATTAATGCATAACCCTAGACATCCGCCATAAGATTTAACACACTAACCGTAGTAATAAACTTCTATGGGAATACTAATCCTAGAACACCGGATCGCGTCCGCTCCCGATTTAACCTAGATTCAATTGTTGCACACTCAATAACCGAAAGGTTTTGACGGCAATCGGGTGAATGTTTGTTACTTATATTGTCCCAAAAGTACAATTACGGATACTAATGAGTCAATTAACTATAAATTTTCCACCTAAAAGCATGTACTGGCCACATACATACCCTAAGTTTAAACCATATTCATGAAAACCAACTACAAAAAATAGAAGAAATTAAATTAAATAAATAATAAAATAATAGATCTCACAAGTTATGCCATGAATCCATAATCTTGAATTGCTTCACCTCCGACCTAGGCAATGGCTTGATTAGCCGAACATGGCTACTCACAAAATAATGCGGAGAGAGAGAGAGAAAGTTTTTTAATGAATAATAGATATTCTATTTATACCTAAAGTCCTAATATGTAAAACTACTAAATTGGTGTATGGAAGAGAGAGAAAACTATTTTTGGGTGTATTTTCGTCCTTGACACGTGTCAGCATCTGATTGGACATTTTTTCTTTGCGTCGCTGACGTGTCGCAACGTGATTAGAGGAGAGGGATGTGGTGCGGTGACGTGGCAACAGGCGATTGGTTGAGAAGAGACGTGGTGACGGGTTGCGGTGGCGACACGTGGCGAGAAGAAGGGCGGGAAAGAAGCTCATGTGAATCGCCGAAGATCTGGGAGACAGCACCTGCATTCATCCCGAGGCAGATCGAGCAGCTGGACGAGAAGAGAAGCATTGGGAGATGACGTGGCAGTAGTTGGTTGGCTGAGGCGTTGTCGCTTTGGTGATGTGGCGCGCTCCTATTGGCTGAATTGGCCTGTGTGACACGGCTTGTCGAATGGGGAGACGACATGTGGCT
The DNA here is from genome assembly GCA_039657345.1 of Stephania japonica. Lineage (NCBI taxonomy): Eukaryota > Viridiplantae > Streptophyta > Magnoliopsida > Ranunculales > Menispermaceae > Stephania > Stephania japonica. The sequence continues at coordinate 39,867,069 of CM077560.1, read as the reverse complement.
ATCTAGACGAATGACACGTTGACACATGGCACTGATGGTGTATATTTAAACGATGGACCAGTAATGTATTGACACATGGCAATGCTGCACCCCAATTATCCCACTGTCACGGTATATTTCGAGACAAACTCCCGCGGTATCCAATTAATGCAAATAAATACTCTATTTTGAGTATTTTTTCGCCCCGGTTTCAACTGTGCACTCCGTTTCACCTAAAAACCAAAAGTAAATATAATTAGATATATATTTTATAAACTTCCATACTAAACTATATTAAAATAGACAATAAATCTTATAAATACCAACTTATCAATGCGCGCCAAACACGTCAACAAAATAATTTCTTAAACCAACTATTTGCAGATAGTGGCAAAGGGTCGATCCCACAAAGATTGGTAGTCTTTTTAAGGCTTTAAAAGAAAGGAGAAATGGGGTTTAGAGAAAATGATTTAATTTATTAATCAAATAACTGATAACTTAAATAACTAAAATAAATATCTAAGGCTACGAACAATTAATTTAAATACCAAAGTCTATGGTTCCACAAGACAAGATCAAGATTCAATGGCATATCATGGTCGTCAATCTTTCTCGAAACAATTATTAATTCAAGTTCCCCTAGATTAGCTATGGAAAATCAATATCCGCCAGAAATTCCTAATTCCTCTAATCTCGATAGCTAGGACATCCGCCACTAACTACTTCCCTAATTAATGCATAACCCTAGACATCCGCCATAAGATTTAACACATTAACCGCAATAATAAAGTTCTATGGGAATACTAATCCTAGATCACCGGATTGCGTCCGCTCTCGATTTAACCTAGATTCAATTGTTGCATACTCAAGAACCGAAAGGTTTTGACGGCAATCGGGTGAATGTTGGTCACTTATATTGTCCTAAAAGTACAATTACGGATACTAATGAGTCAATTAACTATAGATTATCCACCTAAAAGCATGCACTGGCCATATACATTCCCTAAGTTTAAACCATATTAATTAAAATCAACAACAATGAAATAGAAGAAGTTAAATTAAATTAAATAATAAAACAAAAGATCTCACAAGTTATGCGATGAATCCATAATCTTAAATTGCTTCACCTCTGACCTAGGCAATGACTTGATTAGCCGGACATGGCTACTTACAAAATAATGCAGAGAGAGCGTTTTTAATGAATAATAGATGTTCTATTTATAACTAAAGGCCAAATGTGTAAAACTACTAAAATTGGTGTATGGAAGAGAGAGAAATTGTATTCCGGGTGTTTTTCGTCCTTGCACATGTCAGGCTGTCATTGGGCATTTTTCTGTGCGTCGCTGACGTGTCGCGTGCTGATTGGCCGAGAGTGCTGTATCGGGTGACGTAGCAGAACGTGATTGGAGGAGAGTGGAGGCGGTGACGTGCTGTGAGGGGTGTGACCGTCACGTGGAAATTTGTGATAGGCTGGAGCTGGAAGACGGTGCCGTGCTGGATCAATGAGGAATCGCCACGTGGCGCTCAGCTGGCGGAAGAAAGTCGCGCGAGTATCACCGAAATTCTTGAAGAGAACCTGTGAGAGGTGACGTGGCTGCTTCTGGTTGGTTGAGGCGCTGCTGGTTTGCTTACATGGCGTGCATGATTGACTAGCAGCTGTTGTATGACGCGGCTCAGCGAATGGGGAGGCGACAAGTGGCTGTCTGGATGAATGACACGTTGACACATGACACCGCTGGTGTATATTTAAACGTTGGACCAGTAATGTATTGACACATGGCAATGCTCACCCCAATTATTTCACTGTCATGGTATATTTCGAGAAAAACTCCCCCGGTATCCGATTAATGCAAATAAATACTCTATTTTGATTATTTTTCCGCCCCGGATTCAACCGTGCACTCTGTTTCACCTAAAAACCAAAAGTAAATATAATTAGATATATATTTTATAGACATCCACACTAAACTATATTAAAATTGACTATTAAATCTTATAAATACTGATTTATCACTGGACCGTATTTTGAACTTCGGGAGTCGACACTGAGAAAATTTTATGATTCTTTGATGTGTGTAATAGTATTTTAGTGTAATACGTGTCTCAAGCTGTTCGAGCAATTTTTAGTCTGAGTGAGGCTTCGCCTAGATAAATGGAGGAGAAAAACACAGTAAAAACACAAATAAATGAATTTTTTAATAATTTAAATAATTAGTTGACGAGATGTGGTGAGAAAACGGGCATGGCAAGCCCGTTAATGGAGAAATACGGATCGAGGAGCGCAAGATCAACGTGAGAGTTGAATAACTAAGTGACGCACGAGTCACTAAAAGGAGTACACATAGAGGATTGTTAAAGTGACATAGTTCAATGGGAACAGCCATGGGACCAACCTCGAGATGTGTGTGTGTTTTGAGATGAAGATAAGGGACTATAAATAAGACACCACACACACCCACTTTACTATTCATCTACTATTCATCACCTCCTTCTCTTCACAACCGATCTACTCTCTCTTCTCTTCTTTCTCACCACCGCCCCTCTCCTTCTCCTCTCTCAGTCGACGAGTAGACCACCGGTCCCCAGGACCACAAAGGTGGTCAATCTCGCCAGATACACCCAAGGCCGCCGAAAGTGGTGAGCACCCTCCTTGAAATCTAGTTATTTCTTCTTATTTATCTCGGTCCACCCCTCCCCCAACTCGGCTCAGCACACCACTGGTCGTCGGAGGCACAAAGTTGGATGGATAGCTCGTCGGAGGTCAGTGAGTCACTCACTCTCTCTCTCTCTCTCTCTCTCTCTCTTTTTCCTACTTTTATATCTCGCTGTTTTTTTTTAACTGTGTGAGTGGGGTAGTTGTTGGCCGTTGCTGTGGTGGTGGCGATGACCGGAGACAGGTCAGAGGTCCTACCTGGTCGTAAACCAGAGCCTCGACGGTTTCAGAGCCCCAATATGTGGCGGCCCCAATTTCTTGGGTCGCCCCGTGCAACAGTTACTTCTCCAGCACACACTCCAGAAGCACCTGCCACGTCACTCATTCATCCATCTCCTCACTATATCCACATATACTCTGTGAAGTGATGTTCCTGAATTTCATACTATTTTATCTATATATTATCATTTCACAATTTATCTATATATTACCATTTCACAGTGGAAGATCCTAATACAGTCAAACACTTTAATATAGTATTGATTAGTGCACCTATAGTGGAATCCCGGACTGTACATGCATACATGCGATTAGTTGAACCAGTGTTATATACAAGTACAGTAATAACAAGTTTCTCATCCCAAAATACTACAAAATATCAAAACCATATATGTACCAGCACACGTACTAGCAAGTCTTGAAGTGGTAAGTCAGATGTAATCGCCAACGACCTCCTTACCCTTGCTGGTACTAGGATCTGCACTCAGTTATCACAAAAAACCAGATAACGAGTCCGGTAAGTAAAACACCAAGGAAAACCACCATGCATTTCAATTTATGAACATAAATGGAAACCAATAAGCAGTGTTAAATAATCATGCAATAATCAAGGGAATAATGCAGGCAACTGCTCAAAAGGAAATGCACGAATATTAACACGAAGATAACAAATGGGTGTGCAATGAATACCGCTAGTGAAGCTAGGATCAGTGGGCCGGTCATGCCCTACTCCAATGACCCGGCTGACTGTATCCTAGTCACCAAATACATTTGAGAATAACAAACCCCACACACCGAAAAACCGCCGGAACGCTACCGTTCCCATCACAATTGGATTTAGATTGACAAAGAAATAAAGCTCAACGAATAGAGTAAGTAAATGCAATAGTGGTGTTCAATAAGGTTTTACATACCTCGATTCGCACTCCTACAACCCCGAAATCCAACCAACCCCGGTCTAGCTCCAATAACACCCGACAAATCAAATTATCACCCTAAATGTACCTAAAATTATTTATCATTAAATTAGCTTCAATTTGACATATTATGTCAATTTTACATTTTTCGAGGTAAAAACCTCGGTATAAAGTCTCGTCCGACTTTTAAATTTCTCATTTTCCATATAAATTCCTCAATTTCTATTTATTTGGTCAAAATACTATTTTTCCATATTTTTCCCTATTTTTCTGGATTTCTTTTCCATTTTCTTTTTCTTTTCTCTTTTTTTTTATTTTGGATTGACCCTGAACCGGGCCGAACCGGGTTCGTCTCAACCGAGCCGAACCGGCCCGGTTCGGGGTCATCTTCTTCCTCGGCCGAACAGAGCGAAGAAATCTGTATATTTTTTTTTCGATTCTCGATTTCTCTTCCTCTTTTTTTCTCTCCAATGGAATTAGAAGGATGGGGAGACCACACGTTGTCCTTCTCCTCGACTGATTCCAATTCTCGGCCGTGGCTCTGCCATGGCCGAGCTCACCACCTCCACCACCACACAACACAACGCACATAACCGAATCACAAAAACCACTATCAACTCACCTTGTTCGCCTCTCCACCACGGGATCAATCTCCCCTCCTCCTCTCGGTCTCTCGCTCTTCGTTTGCTCTCTTTGTTTTTTTTTTCTTCTCTTCTTTCTTTCGATTTATCGAGAGAGAACGAAGGCAGAGGTGGTTAAATCAGGAAAATGACCAAAATACCCCTCATGTCTATCTCTTTCCTTATTTACTTCAATACCCTTTTTGGTAATTTCACATTTTCTATTTTTTTATTTTCTGATTTTATATATATATATATATATCAATTTACCTATATATATATAAATATATACACTCACCTATATTTCCACCTTTAAGATTTCGCCGTGCGCGCTAACGAGTGTACTCGGGCGTGCCCACGACCATACCCCCACGGGTATCAATCACGACTAAACCCCGGCTCTCAATCTCACCAAGTCAAGTATTTACAAACACACACCTGTGATGATTAATACCGTAATAATAAAATAATATCAATACATCACAGAATTTACAACCAAACATACACAGTCAAATCTCCTAATTCCAAAACCCGGCCTAATCCATATGCAGCGTCCACGTGTCATCTGAGCTGGCGTCCAAATATGAAATATTTATAACAATAACGGCATTAGTAAATAACGGCGTCCACATGTCATCTGAGCTGGCATCCAAATCTGTATCTTCTGGCTCTGCCCAACACGCTGGTGATCTGCAGGGCCTCCCATACAGTGCCTCAAATGGTGGCATACCAATACTAGCCTGATAGCTGTTGTTATAAGCAAACTCACACAAAGGTAGATAGTCCTCCCACGAACCTCCAAACTGCAAAATACAAGCTCGAAGCATATCTTCCAAAATCTATATCAATCTCTCCAACTGACCATCGGTCTGTGGATGATAAGTAGTGCTAAATTGCAACCTAGTGTCAAACTACTGATGCATCGCCTCCCAAAATCTCAAAGTAAATCTGGGGTCCCTATCAGATACTATGGAAATCGGTACCCCATGTAATCGAACAATCTCCTGCTCGAATAGTCTGCTCAACAGAGTGAACGTATAGCTCATCGAAATGGGTATAAAGTGTGCCGATTTCGTCAGTCTGTCTATTACTACCCAAATTGTATCATGTCGTCTGGAAGTTTGTTGTAACCCACTAACAAAATCCATAGTAACATGTTCCCATTTCCACTGAGGAATGGGTAACGGCTGTAACAATCCACCAGGTCGCCTGTGTTCCGCCTTCACCTGCTGACATATATGACATCTCCGAACATACTCTCCAATATCAGCCTTCATCCCTAGCCACCAAAACAATCTCCGCAAATCATGATACATTTTGGTTCTGCCTGGATGAACCATACAACGTGATCGATGAGCATCCTCCAGTATACCATCCTGTATCTCTAGCACCGCAGGTATCCACAGTCTTCCCTGGTATCGCATGCATCCATGAAATGTTTTCGACCAATCAGTGCACACGGGATCCCGTGCCAACCCGCCGAACCGCTTATAGAGCCCTTCAGCCCGCTGACACCCGATTACCCGCTCCAGTGACACTGTCGGTACTCTCATTTGACCATAAATCCATACATCACTCATCGATGTACCCTCTACCATGCTCATAACCGATGCTATCTCCAACAGTCTCATATGATGATTACTAGTTTGACTGTTGACTCCGCATCCACTCAGAGCATCTGCCACCACGTTGGCCTTGCCAGGGTGATATTCAATGGTGAAATCATAATCTTTCAACAAATCTAGCCATCTCCACTGACGCATATTCAGATCTCTCTGCGTGAAGACATAGCGTAAACTCTGATGGTTGGTGTAAAGTATAAATTTCTCCCCATACAAATAATGTCTCCAAGCTTTGAGCGCAAATACAACAGCTGCAAGCTCTAAATCATGTACAGGATAATTACACTCATGTTGTCTTAATTTCCTGGATAAATAAGCCACAGGTCGTCCCTTCTGCATCAGAACACATTCGAGTTTAGTTCCCGAAGCGTTAGTGTAAACAGTCAAACTTTTTCCCACTTCAGGTAACGTCAATACTGGTGCAGAAGTTAACCGCTTCTTCAATTCCAAAAATGTCTGTTCACACTCTTCAGACCACTCAAAAGGAACATCCTTCTTTGTCAACCTTGTCATTGGGGATGCAATCATAGAAAAATCCCGCACAAAGCGACGATAATAACCCGCTAGACCCAAGAAACTCCGTATCTCAAAAACAGTATCCGGTCTCTTCCAGTCAATCACCGCTCAAACCTTATCTCCCTCAACAGAGATGCCCTGATCACTGACAGCATGTCCTAAGAACTTCACTTCCCTCATCCAGAATTCACACTTACTTAATTTCGCATATAACCGGTGCTCCCTTAACGTCGTTAACACTGATCGAATGTGACTCTCGCGATCTTCTCGTGTCCGGCAGTATATCAATATGTCATCAATAAAAACTATCACAAATCGACCCAAGTAAAGTCTCAGCACTCGATGCATCAAATCCATGAAAATCGCCGAAGCATTCGTCAATACAAACGGTAATACCGTAAACTCAAACAATCCATATCTGGTACTGAAAGCAGTCTTCTAGATATCTTCTTCTCAAATCCGCAACTGATGATATCCTGAACGTAAATCAATCTTCGAGAAGAATTTCGCACCTTTCAACTGGTCAAATAGATCATCAATCCTCGGAAGTGGGTAACGATTATTGATTGTTACCTGATTCAACTTCCGATAGTCTATACACATCCTTAATGATCCATCTTTCTTCCTGACAAATAATACAGGTGCTCCCTAGGGTGACATACTAGGATGAATGAATCCCTTTGCCAAAAGATCCTTTAGCTGTCTCCTAACCTCTTCCTGCTCCACAGGTGACATTCGGTACGGTCTGCTAGAGATAGGTTGGGCCCCTGGTATCAACTCTATAATAAACTCTATCGCTCGAGATGGTGGTAATCCGGGTAAATCATCAGGAAAAACATCAACAAATTATCAGACTACAGGTATGTCCTCAATCCGAGTAACCACTAGAGTCTCAGGCTCAACTACCGCTGCGAACTCCTCCATCTCTTGAGTAGTCGCTAATCTACCCCTGGTAATAGGTAACTCAGACGCAGTCCCGGTCAATGGAAACTCCATTAAACCAGGAATACTAAAGTCTACCTTTTTCTCAAAACAATCTATCCGTGCATGGTACGCTGACAGCCAATCCATTCCAAAGAGTGCGTCAAACTATAAATACTCCAATACTCGTAGATCGGCTGGTAACTAATGTCCGGAAACCTCAACCATGACATCACGAACTATTCGATTAGGGTAAATATTATCCCCAGCAGCCGTGCTGAGAACAAGATGGGTCTCAAGTGTGTGTGCATCTAATCCTAACTCCCCAACTAACCGTCCAGCAATAAAAGAAAGAGTACTACCAGAATCAAACATGGCATGTACAAGTCTGCTACAATATACAACATACCTTCCACTAGCTGACGACTAGCTCCTGAATCTGCTGTGCTAGTGCATGCGCTCTGTCCCTATTGGGACCCTGTTCCCGTCAAGGTGATGATACTCTACACTCCCATCTCAAATGCCCTTGCTGACCACATCTATAACATCTGCGCGGTTCCTGCCTCCTTGCCCGCCAGTCACCAAATCCCTGACCCTGACCCCGATCTCTCTGACCCCGGTCACGGTCATCATGATGCCTCTCCTGATGCTGCGGCGAAGGGTGTCGTTGATGTTGCTCATTCGGAATTACCGCATGCACAGGTTGTCTAACGTCCCCTCTCCACTGCTTTGGACGTCTATCTCATCTACCCTGATCCTGCCTCGGCCGATCAAAGTGATCTTGCCGTCTCTTCGGCCTCTGGTCTGAACGTGAACTCTGGCCAGACCTATCCCCAAGCTCACCCTGATGTCGTAAGTATGTCTCACGAGCTAATGCCCGATCATAAACAGTCTGCAACGTCTCAGCTCCACTTACGACAATCACACCTCCGATCCTCTCATCCAAACCCTGGATGAAATAGTAGATCTGGAGTCTCTCAGTATTTGCCACATCCATGGCATACATCATAAGATATCTAAATCTGTCCATATACTTCGACACCGTCATATTACCCTGTTTCAGACTCAAGAACTGCTTCCTGAATCTCAACTGCACCTCCGTGGGAATATATTCATCGAGGAATATCTGCCTGAACTCCGCCCACGTTACTGGTGTAGTATGTGTGTCCGTGTAGGTGGTCCACCAAACTGCTACCTGGCCCCTCAAGCAGTAATCGGATATACGTGGCTGGTCTGCCTCCGGTACCTCCAGCAGCTGGTGTAAACGTCGATGTGTCATCAACCATCGACCGCAATCTCAGGATCACTAACTCCAATGAAATATGTGGGGTTAAACCTCATAAAATCTTTCACCATCTTCGCTGCCTCGGACATCCTACTTCTGGCAGTCAAACCTCCTACACGTTGCTCAGTGGTAGATGGTATTACTTCCGTAGTCTCAACTATTGTCCCAAGAGGCTTAGTTCTCTCTCTTTCTGCCTCTATCCCAGCTGCCTATATGTCATCAACTGGTGCAATCACTGCCAGAGTGGTAGGTGCAATTAACTCAGCAATGGGTGCTACTAGTGGTACTCGCGAATTCCGTATGTATTCCATCAACTCAACCATCTAAGTCTGATGTAGTAGCTGCTGATCAGTAACCCTTTGCACCATAGCTCGCAAATCTGCTACCTCCTTACTAGTTTAATCACTCAGCTCCCCAACCTCCTGCTGAGTAGTAGGATAAGTAGTAGAGGTCTGTCCATCCATGATGATCTGCACCAATTTACGTAAACCACTTAGTTTCCAATATACGTATGCGCATAATATGTACTTATATCCAACAAATACATATATCAAATAACAATACTGATTCTACCCACTTCATTCACTTCCCAACTAAAGTTCTAAGCAATTCAACGGGTTTCCACATCTAATTCGTTTAAATTTTATGCTCTTTTTCATTTCTATAATTTACTTCAAGGCCCTATTGAACCTTGCTCTGATACCAAACTATGGCGGCCCCAATTTTCAAGGTCGCCCCGTGCAACAGGTACTTCTCTAGCACACACTCCAGAAGCACCTGCCACGTCACTCATTCATCCATCTCCTCACTATATCCACATATACTATGTGAAGTGATGTTACTGAATTTCATACTATTTTATCTATATATTACCATTTCACAATTTATCTATATATTACCATTTCACAGCGGAAGATCCTAATATAGTCAAACACTTTAATATAGTATTGATTAGTGCACTTATAGTGGAATCCCGGACTGTACATGCATACATGCGATTAGTTGAACTTGTGTTATATACAAGTACAGTAATAACAAGTTTCTCATCCCAAAATACTACAAAATATCAAAACCATATATGCACCAACACACGTACTAGCAAGTCTTAAAGTGGTAAGTCAAATGTAATCGCCAACGACCTCCTTACCCTTGCTGGTACTAGGATCTGCACTTAGTTAAAAACTACCACTAGGCATTTCAATTTATGAACATAAATGGAAACCAATAAGCAATGTTAAATAATCATGCAATAATCAAGGGAATAACGCAAGCAACAGCTCAAAATGACCAAAATACCCCTCATGTCTATCTCTTTCCTTATTCACTTCAATACCCTTTTTGGTAATTTCACATTTTCTATTTTTTTTATTTTCTGATTTAATATATATATATATATATCAATTTACCTATATATATAAATATATACACTCACCTATATTTCCACCTTTAAGATTTCACCGTGCGTGCCAACGAGTGTACTCGAACGTGCACACTACTATACCCCCCACGCTTATCAATCACGACTAAACCCTGGCTCTCAATCTCGCCCTGTCAAGTATTTACAAACATACACCTGTGATGATTAATACCGTAATAATAAAATAATATCAATACATCACAGAATTTACAACCAAACATACACTGTCAAATCTCCTAATTCCAAAACCTGGCCTAATCCATATGCGGTGTCCACGTGTCATCTGAGCTGGCGTCTAAATCTGCAATACTTATAACAATAACGGCGTTAGTAAATAACGACCGTTACATAATATTTCGCGGTGTTGTGGTGGGGTGTTGTTTATTTATGTGTGTGCACCAAAATTGTGTCGACGGTTTGTCCCACATAGGGGGTGTTCTGCCATGACGGGGCTGGTCGAAGACATTGTTCAGAGGGTCGTCGAAGCTCCGATGGTCCCAAAGTACACCCCCTTTGCGTTATCAGTGTAGGTTTGTTGTATTTGTGTCAGGGGACTGTTTTATTATTTCTTTTATTGAACTATTTTGCTCCCCAGACTGCCACCGTGGGCGTTGTCGCTACCATCGAATCGCCATGACATGGGGGTTGTTGGACTGGTGTCTCAGAACCACTCGAGTGTTCAAAACAATGGTGGTGAAGGTATATTGTTTCGTTGATTTCATGTGATGAAGTCGGGACACTTTTTGTTATTTCCTATTGATATAATCCAAACTAGGGAGGGTACCTCCAGCTTCCCCATGTCGGGGTGACTCTTCCCTAACATCGAACAACACAAGCGAGATGCCATGGAGGTCTCGGTTGTATTTGTTAATTGGTTTTGATTTGGGTTTGGCCATGGGAATTCTCATTTGTTTATACAAACTGTTTTGAGGCTTTGGTTTTTATATGGTGAACTGATTTCTCAACCTATCAAGGGTGATTGTTTATCTCGATGACCACACGACATGTGTGAGAGGTATAAGGACTTATGGTTTAGGGTTTTAGTTTTGGTGTACTTCTCGGTTTGTAGGAAAACATGTTGTTACGTTCCGGTGGTTTGATTTATAGTCATGCTTGTTCGTTTACATTTCCTTTGGACGAGTTAAATGGTTGTCATGTCGTGGTCACGCTGCCGGTCCTCGAGGTTATGGCGTGACCTCTTTACGACTGAGCTAAGCCTACAATTTTATGAGTAGGCTTACATACGTTATAGTTTTCAAACTCGAGAGAGAGTATTCATTTTTCTATTGAATTATCGAGTTGTCCGAGTCATTTAAAACGTTGGGAAAATACTAGGGTTTCAACCTAGGTTAGTTAATGACTCGACCCATTAATTAGAGTTTTCAACCTTATCAGGTAACGGGAAACTCGGGGATACGCATTACGATTCACGGAAGTATTGTTATGTGGGTTGCGATAGTTCAGGAAATTACATTTGCCCTAAAGCATGTGTACGTTAGTAAGCCAGTCAAGAAAATACCATGTGATTCATTATTATTCCATCATGTTTGCTATGATCTACTTGTTGGCATTTCCGTTCCATATTCCTTGTATGTGTGTTCTTGACATAAGTGTATGTCTCGAAGGTACATACGGCCTGCACTAGAAGGGAGAAAAGGCGGGCACTCATGCGCATGAGTGTTTGACCACCCCTAGTGATTGTGTGATACCATGTACTGGATTGATGTGGATATTGTTGTGGTTATCAATGTTGCGACATCGCTGTTGGGGATTTGTTGTGGATTTTAGACTACTTATTGCCTCTCTTGACTCGTGGAACACGCTTGTTTCGATTGTTATTATTTTCAGTCTGCCTATCATGTACCTTGTTTATTTAAATTCTTGGCTTTCAATTCTTGTATGATATTTAGACTGCCATGTTTGATAATTCATGAATTATTGTTATATTCTTCTGGCATTACTTTCGATTTCTCTCAGTTACTCACCATCTAGTTTATGACGGTGGTTGCAGATAGAGCGGAGTGCAGTAGAGGCAAGGAACCTTACCTAGGAGACTTTTTGTGAGCGGCTGGACTTTAGGAACCCTAGAGTAGGTTATATGTTTTTGTTTGTATGTTGCTTGTTATTATCATGTTTTGTTGAGTCGTTGAACTCGGGATTATAGTTTGGGATTGATATCATGTAATGTCTCATTTGACCTTGGCTTATTGTACATGAATATTCCCGTTTATGGGGTTTCCATTTATATAGATTCTTGATTTCCGTTTGACCGAGTTATTTCCCAATAATTATTTAGTATTAAAGTTTTTTCCGCTATGTTATACTTGCAATAACTCTTTCATCAAACTTGTAAATTGCTAATTGGAGGCTGACTAGGCTCGCCAGACCACCGAGTACTGACTCAGGGATCTATACGAGTCTAGGTCCGGCGTTCCCAAATGCATTGGGAATTTGGGGCCATCACACAACCATTGATCCTAAAAATCGAAACAAACACATGCAACACTGAAGCCAAAACGACGTGAATTGAACGGAGAGTCAAGATCTCACCTCTGTTCGCGTCGTTACGTGTTCCTTTAGCGTTAATCCTTAATAAAAAAATCACACAACCCTCAATCTGTTCTCAAGAGATGAAAGAGAGAAAAATGAGAGAAATGAGTGAGAATGTGTTGACCAATCTTTTATATAGTATGATCCACATCTTGGCTCACACACGCATCTCGAGGTCATCCAAAGGTCCTCATTCATACCAGCCAACAACCAAAAAATGACCCACTTTAGGACTTAGTCCCTTGTTCTTATCATCTTTTAACCAATAATTGGCCTATCTCAGGCATTTTTATGCCCGACATGCACAACAACTCACATCGTCGTGCGCGAATGGAAATACTAATGACTGAACATATTTCCACATTAATTAATTATCATATTTTATTTTTCGGCCATCCACGAAAACTGTTTCTCTGACCCATGTATCCGTATTTCGTCTACCTGATACCCGTTCGACTTGTTTTCCTAGGCAAACTCTACTCATAACTCGACGTTAATGTCCTGTCACACAGACACGAGTATAAATAAGTAATACATGTCATCACACAGACATAACATATTTTTTCGTGTTGTTACATTGAACACTGCTAAAAAAAGAGAAATAGAGGAAAAAAGGGAGAGTGAACGGACGAAGGGGAGGAGAAGAAAGAAGGAGGGGGACACTGGGGCCGCTTGCATACTCCATATCAAAAATTCTGCGGCGGTGGATTTGTGATTGGTAGAGGCAGCATGGAGGAGAAAGAGAGGAAGACAAAGGTGAAAAAGGAGGTGAGGAAAAAAATGGATGGATGATCGAGGGGGCTACCAACAACAACCACATTCGCCGGAGCGAGCACAGTATCGCCGGAAACCCCAAATGGTTAATTTGAAAGTTTGCGAAGTTAAAATCTACGAAAAATTTATTAATTTTTGGGGTGCAACAAATTTATTAAAACCTACGACAAATTTATTTATTTATTTTTGATAAATAAAACCTACGTCAGATTTTTGTCATTTGAAAAGCTATAACTATCAAATATATACAACATAATTACCTACTAGTTAGGTGGCCCAATGTATATACATACAACATATTTGGTAGCTATCGTAGAGAAGGGTTATCACCTTTTGTATTCAAAAACTTATTGGGTCTCCACTAATCCAAAATCATGTCAATTAATTAACCTACGAAGAGATAAACCTTTCCCAATAAAGAATTATAATTTGTTGGATGTGAAATTGAGGCCTCTTCTAAGAGCACCTGTAATGGGGGTTACCTTAAACCCTAAAATATGTAACATACGCATATTGTTTCATTGTGTCTCGACTAGGGTTTAGTTTAATGACCCGAATCTCTTTTTGACCTATCTTAGGGACAATTTAGTAATTCTAATGCTAAATGTGTGTTGGTTGAACCTTAAATTGTTTGATTTGTGAAAAATTTTAAAATCCTTAATGGGTTAAAGGCCAAGCAAGATATAAACTAGTTAAACAAATGGCTTAGCAATGGTGAATGTGAATACAGGTGGATTGGAGGCCCATAAGGGTGGTTAGGTAATTAAACCTAGGTTGTATACAACTCAAGCGAAAAACCTTAGCCTTACCTATACATAAAAGGTTACTAAGAACCCTAGCCACTTAGTTACAACAGTTTTGGAGAGCAAGAGAGGGATGAGTGCAAGTGAAAGGAGAGGAGGATCTAGGAGTGCGTCGAAGAAAGTAATATCCCCCACTCAATCTTCACTTTCAATTTTATTGCTAATGTGTTGTTCAGGTTGTGTTGTAATATCAAGAAGAGAGGAAGACATGGGTGGCGGCATTACTAGGGTGTCTCCCTATAAGGGGGCATGAAGTCGATGATAAAGGTGCCTACAAGGCACCCCTATAGAGGTCAAGAGGAAAGGGTGGCTTCATGCCACCCCACTCCACTAGTGCCACCTCCACCCCAGCACACAATCGGGTGATGGGCCGCCCAACACCGCTGACGTTGGGGAGGGGCCACGACCACTCTCGGACGGTAAGGGAGGCTTGCCTCCTCCACTGCCATAAGAGAAAGAGATAACTCGACTAGGGAGGGGGAGAACCTCCTAGTCGAGTTAACCGAGTTGACTTGGTTTGACCGAGTGGACTTGGCTTTAACTGAGTTAATTTTGATGGATTTGAGTTGTTGACTAGCTTGAACATGTTTGACTGGTTTGACCAACCCTTGACTGAGTTGATCGCGTTTAACCGGATTTGACTAAGAGGAACTATGGGTCCCTGCGACATAATAGGAGGCTAAATGAAACCTAGGCCTCGACACGCGCGTACCGGCAACCCAAAAGGGACACCAGACAACACCAAATCGGCGGGACCCGCACCAGTAAGTCCCCAACAATTAATAAAATAGAAAATTCTTAACTTTAAATCAAGTAATTACTTATGTAATGTTTTATGAAATTGTTTAGAGTCACGTGAAGGTTCTAATCGGACCCCAAACATTTCGGGATTGGTCTTAGGCACGGTGAGTACAGGTAAGTGGAGAGCTTCGCTCATATATTAAATATGGCTTGATTAGTAGTTAAATAGGATATCACGTTGTTTTATCGAAAAATCGGGGAATGGGATGCAGTTAGTTCTTGATATGGATTTGCAATATATGGTATGCATGTGACACGTCGTCAGACAGTTTTCCCAACAAAGACGGAAGCTCAACCGTCTCACTTCGCTAGGGATGGCAGCTCACCCATCACACACCTAGGGTAGTGTTGTGAACTAAGATTGATGGAAGCACATCCATAAAGTATGGATAGGCATGATGGAAACGCACCTATCAAGTACAATCATGCATGATGGAAGTTCATCCATCAAGCAAGGCGATATGCCTAACAGCAAGTGCTCACAACCGATGATGGCTTGGAAAGATTACAGTTGGGTTGATAAATCCGTTTGGGGGACATAAAGCCTAATGTGTTTGCCAAAGGTTCCCATCACCTCGGGGATGAGAGGTTTGATCATCAGATCCATACCAAAGACTATGGATGCATGAGACATACAAATGGAATATATTATTATTTATCTATTGCATTTGATTATTCACCCTCGTGATGATTATTGATTTTCACTTGTGACTTGCGAATCTTGTCTTGATTGTGAATATTGGAATATCATCACTTGAGAATGAATGTTGTTTAATATTATGATCTTGTCATGATATGTGCTTGGTTGGGCTATGTTTCATGTTGTAGATCACCATGCGAGAAACTTAAGGTACATGCTTTTAAAGAATGACGTATATAATGCATGAATAAACTTAAGGACTTGATGTATGGACATTGAAGTAGGATCCTTGCTATAATTAAATGAGATTTGTTTAAATTGCTATTGTTATATGCTACAGAAACGAATTAGAACTTTGTCTATGATTAGCATAATAACTTGGCGTTGAAATGATGTTATTAGACGAACATGAGTACTACGTGCTTATTTCGTAATTGTTGCAAATGAATGGATTGGTGTTTCATGTAGACTTTGTTCATCTATTAGGTATTACTTGGGTGTTTAATGTGTGAGCTAGTCTTCTTACTTATTGAGCTATGTTTGTTCTTTAGCTCTCCTCACTTACCATATAGGTCTTTCGACTAGCACGGTAGATAGGAAGGGGAAAGACAAGCCATCGCTTGAAGCCCTTATTTGAGAACTTGTGACTCTATTATCTGTTTATTATTTTTGGAAAACATTTCAACATGGCTTTGTAAGTTAATATAGGTGAATTGAGTAGTTAAACCTTGACTTTCGGTTTAGATACTTGCAAGCTTTTTGGGTCACCTAGCATTGTATATTGGTGAGAAGGCTTCGTTATATCTTTGCAAACTCAACTATATTGGCTTAAGGATATCCATTCTCATTATTCTGTAGTTATTATCCTTTCATTTAGCCAATGTTTATTCTGCAGGTTACTTTAGGAAAGCCTAGTCATTGCTCGGGAATGAGTTTAGATACCTGGGCTTAGGTAACAACTTGGGCCGGGTGGCCCGTCTCCTCGGGTCAGGGCATGGGCCATCACATTAAGTGTCGTCCACCCTTCTTCCTAGCGCAGAGCACTAGATCTTCCGCCCTCGGACCGTCGGAGCACCGACACGACTTGCTCTGACGGAAGCTGGTGTCGTCAGTGGTCCTCCCCTCTCCTTTCTTTCTATGCCTTTTTATTCCTTCTTTCTTTTCTAGTTCTAGGGTTTCCTGTTTCAATCTTACTTCTTTTCAGGAGGGTTTGGTGAGTTGGATGTTAACAGGAGAGGTGTTGGTGTATGAGATGGTTTAGGGCATTTTTGGGAGGGGTCATGGAGTGGTTTTGGCGAAAGGGTATCCAAAGGTTTCAAGAAGGTGTTTGTTGATAGAAAAGGGTTTGATTCTCATCAAGAGGAAGGTGAGGGATGCGATTAGCAGATGGGCGGAAGAACATTAAGATTTATGTTGGGGTTTCATGGCTTAGGGTGTTCACGGACTGAGTTTGAAGGTGTAAGAAAGATTAATTCAAATATAATGAAGGAAAAGGTGTGTACCTATTTTAGTGTTTGGGACTACTGGCCTTGTCTCTACGGGAGGTGCTAGTATGATTTGTCTCCTGACTTTGCAGCTTCATATGTGTAATAAGTTTTTGTGTTTGGAGATCCTGAAGGGAGGTTGGTTTTTGTTTCTTATGATGGGGGAATGTGTGATGGCTTATTGTTTCTTTTTGAGATTAGGACTGGTATGATGGGTAGTCGCATGCCTAGATCGTATGGTGATTACTCTTGATGAATTTTCTATTCGTTTTATTTCATCAAAAGGTTTGGTAGTTTTTGATGGAAAATGTAGAGCTAGCAGGTTTGGGCGTTTAGGTGCATTGAAGTGGGTTGGTTGGAACTTTAGTTTGCAACAAAGGTTATAATGCTGCTGAACAAAAAACTGAGATTAATGTGGCAATTGAAGATTTCTCAGTTTCCTACTCGTCAGTATGGAACGACTTTTCTTGGTTGGTTGGGCGGTTTAATCACAATGCGACCGAGAACCAAACCATTTTTGGTCTTTTTTTTTCAACTTGTTGCTAGTAGGATTTTTGTTTTGTTTTTCTTTTTTTAAAAGCAAAGGAGGATACATATCCATTAGCTCTTTTTTTGTAATCTTTGTATATCCCACCTTTTGTTAATTGTTTTGGAACAAAAAAGTATGTTCTCTTGCCATTTCTTTTTTTTGTAAACTTATTTATTTTTTTTTTTTTACTTTAGTGAGAATTGAACCACGATCTCCTAAGGTCTTGCATTTTTTGCAAGTAATGTCCTTACCATCTCATTTGAGAGGCTTTGACTTGTAAACTTATTTTTTTTTAAAGTAAAAAAAAGTATCCGCTGAGATAAAAAGTGTAGAATATGTAATATAATAAGAAGCGTCAATTTTTTTTAATAAAAAGTGTCGAATTTATTTAAATAAATTAAATTTTGTATTGTTGTACTTTTGATTTTTTATCTCATTTATTTTTATTATTTTTTATCTAAAAATTAATTAAATAGTTATTTTATTTTTATAATTTTAAAATAGATATTTAGACTACACAAATTATGTAAAATAGATATGTAAAATAATAGTTATTTCATTTATTGATCTTTTGGGTATAAGTGGGTGATATGGCGGTCACAAGTGCGGTGAGACTGCTTTGTGATCTCTTTCACCACCGTGACTACACAAATTATTGAACGTGCCTAAACCTGTAGCTTAAGGTGGGTGGAACTGCTTTGTGATCTCTTTCACTCGCTCTAAGCTATTTGAAGTGGTTTGCTTAAGTCTAGAATCTGTCTGGGAAGTCAGGTTGTGTATTCTGTATTGCAACCTAATGGACTTAAAACACTTAAATGCCTTTTTATTTTGTACCCTCAACACTTATTTATCGTTGATATCTCAATGATTATTTATCATGCAATTTCTTATTATCTTTGTGATATCCATGCATGATATTTGTTTACCCGTTTAATTGACATTTGAAATTATGCTGAGACTCCATTTGGTTGTTACTGTTATTTCATGTACTCATCGTCCTTTTTATGATGATGGGTGTAGCCTCGTCGACCTGCAGGATAGATAAGGGTAAAGGACTGGCGATAGGCGACTTTTGTTGAGGACATCGAGGAGACCTCCACTCGCCTACTGAGTAGGTTCTTTGTACTACTTATATATATATATATATGTTTTTGAACACATTGGATTTATGGGTTTGTTAGAGATCTTGGGACATGTATACATTGATATTACTCTCCTCTGACTTGCTATGTTGATGATAGTATACATATGTGGGGTTTCCACACTCTAGGTTGTCATGACTAGTGTCTCAGAGATTATTCTATTAGTTTGAGTTTTAACTGCTTCCACTATACTCTAATAACTCACTAATTTGAATAACTAATTTAAAATGTTATTATAGCGGCCCAAAAATCCGAGACCGCCACGTCATGCGCCATGGGCCCACAACCCTACCACAACTCGGCCTAGTTGTGTCCCGCGCGCACCGTGTAACATCAATCAACCCAATTAATGCTAACTTTTATATCATTTTCCTTAATAAGGTATCAAGTTAGCTGGTAGACTCAATTTCATCTGTTTACTATCAATTTATTTTCAGCGGAAGACTTAAAATCATGATATTATAATACAGTAAATCATGTCATTGAGCATTTTTCTAGTGTGGAAACCCAACCAGAATATCAACAATATGTAACATGATCCAAATGTTTCCAAAATATCAAGATAAACCTCAAAATAAATATATACATGTCCAATGTGTCTCTCATATCCCAAACTCAACATAAAACAAACAAAAGTAAACTAACATACGAGTCAGGTGCAAAAGTCGATCAAAAGTAGTCCTCAAGCTTGCCCTTCCCCCTGCTCGTACTAGGTCTGCACTCCATCATCACAACAAAACAGATGATGAGTCCAAATTGAGTATTCCTAAGGAACTTCACCGAGTAAATAATATAAGTAAATGTTGGAATTTAAAATACTATTTAAATAAACATGCGGAAGAAAAGAATCAGACAATTGGGAAGGACCCTCGCATAAATATCAAATAGTAGTGAATCAAAGTGAGTACAAGATCTAGGTCAGACTAGCACCATACTTTATACTATCACCAAGGCATCGCCGGTGAGTAAACTCGAACTGACTAAAATCCTCAAATCCACTTGGTAGTTGGCGTAGACTACGACACATCGACATGTGCATAGAAAAACTCAGCAGTCGGGTCGACAATCCACCAACATACCTCTAAAACGCATGCTATGGTCTAGTGTGCCACTTGCCAATGTAGTAGAATAAACCCGGCGGGAGTAAACTCAACCGACTGTAAATAAATACTAGAAATGAGTTAAATTGAATAATATGACATGAATTCAATAAACCAAGCAATATATACTCAAAGTGAATTTCAGTTGGGATACTAAACACCTCAAATCGCACTCCACTGATCCAGAAATGCCAATACACGCCACCAACCGCGTGTCAACTACCCATCAAATGAACCTAAAACATGATTTTCGACAAACCTAATCGATTCCCAAACCTCATAAATCCTCCATTCCATACCAATCCTCGTCAAATGCACCCATTAATCATTCTGTATAAGTTATACAAATGCCTAAGTGAACCACCAATAGGCCAATTTATTTTAAAATTTATTTTTCAAATTATGTTTGGGACGCCGTGAGATTCGCCGCACTGAGCAAATGCTCACGACGTTCTGGGCGTCATGACCCACGCCACCAAAGGTCCCCGTACGACGTGACTTAAAACGTAGGTGGAGAGTAGCCTCTGGTTTGGACGTCGTGTGATTTAACCCCCATGGCGCCCCTAGCGACGTCTGAAGCAGAGACACCTCCTGGGGTTCTCAGACCCCCTCGGTTTGTCGTCGCGGTCCGCTCTCGTCCCAATCTCTCCAAAAACCCTCGACAAAATCTATCCGAAATGAAAACCTCGAGATTTCTTGGCTAAAACCTGAAAATCCAATTAAAAACTGAATCAACAACAAAACCTACAAAGCCTCATAGTTGCTTCAAATCATGCCTTGACATCCATAGCAACACCATACAAACTGGTGTGCTCAGCTCATACCCTGGAAACTCTCGTCAAAACCTGAGAAAATACACCCGATAGATAGAACGAATAGGAGAGTTCGGATCTAACATTTTCTATCGATTCCCAAGCCATCTTGTACTCCAAACAAGCTCCCAAAGTTTACAAAACCCTATCTTCCTTAGCCAATTTTCGTCCAAACATAAGAGAAGAGAGAGAAAAGGTGGTGAGGTGTAGGATTTCTTGGTTTATATAAGTCAAACCTCATCATTCGTGCCCACACATCTTAAGGCCTAATCCTAAGGTCCTTGTAAAGTCAAATAGTCATCCTATTGGTAACTTGAATGTGGCCTTGGTCATTTATTCTTATCCTTGCTCACAATAAACAAACCAATCCTCAGGTGTTCCGATACCCAGTCCTGAACTGTGTCGCGTGCCAAATGCACACACTCGCGTCACTAACGTCTAAATGACATTTTATATTAATTATTTAATGTATTTTATCATGTATTATGTGTGTATAAACTCCTCAGCCTAGTGTACTAGTCCTTCGCCTACCTGGTACTCGCGTCTGCATTCTACTCGAGGCGAATACCAGTCACACTGTCTTGCTCAGAAATAAACAATATAAACACACATATTGTGATGCAATTTAACTAAACTGAACATATACATCGCAAAACAAATCAATAGCACACAAAACGGACTATATACTTAATCTGGGAGTGCTCCGACCTAGCTGCGGGGTCCACGAGTTTCTGAGCTGTCGTCTACTTCTGTAATAACATCATAAATAACGATAAATTAGATTTAGGTCGTTACAGTTATAATAGTAGTAAATAGTAAGGAAGGTTGACTAGGTGTGCGTTGACTCGGCGAGGTTGGCTCGGGAGTCCACGTAAGTCTAGGTCAGGCGGGGCCTAGTTTAGGGTTGTGGAACTGGGGTCATCACATTCAGGTTTGATTTACAGTCAGTGTTGCACTGGGTAGGTCCCTGACGGTGTCGTTTAACGGCCTCTCAAGCTAGAAGGTGTAGTCGGTGGTCTCTCCATCTTTTGCCTTGGCTTGGTTCAAATGATGAAGAAGGCGATATGGGGTTTGGGTCCTCCGCATCCAAAGTGACTAGTGGCGGTGAGCCCAATAGTGGGGAACAGTCAGTGGTGGAGCATTCAACGACAATGATCTTGGATGGGGCATGACATCTAGCCACTCATGTTCTTTACTCATTTTGGTCACTGATTAGGGTATATAGATCAGTTTAGGTGTGTAGATCTGTTTGTTAAGGTTTATTCCCGCCAATGTGCGGGGGTGGTTTTCTCTGCCTACGGGCGGTGGTTGTCCCCTTTATGGAGTTTTTGCCCTCCTTTGGTAGGTTGTCGTCTCATTTGTAGGGTTGTTGCTCCCCTCGTGAGAATGTTATTTCGAGTTTTAGTGAATTGTATTGCCTATTACCCCTATTGTAATAGATTGTTGTACCCATTTTGGGTGTTAGGAACATCAATGCAACAATTTGACAAAAAAATAAAAAATAATGCAACAAAATTATTATTATTATTATTATTTTATAAGAAAGAAAATTGCTCCTTGTGTGGGAATTGAACTCCTACCACTTACTTGCATTACCCAAACCTAATCATTGGGTAATCCACATGGTTAGTTCAAAATTATGAACATACATGGCTTGTCTGTGAAGCAAAGTATTTGTCACCATTTAAATTTGACTAGGTTCTTATTTGTGAGAAACCTTTTGATCAAATCTACGCTTCTTTTTTATTATTTTGGTCAGATTACTAAGTTATCTTGATATTTTAAAGTTGAAGCACCTTAGCTTTTCAAACAAATTTAATTGACTCTTAGCTAGCAAATATTATATAGGAATTAAGAAGCATGCATGCATTGTTCTAGGAATCAATTGATCCTTCATAAAATATTTCACAAGACAAACAACGGAACAAAAGAACAAAATCTACAAAAATCTTTTTGTCCTGCTTTCCTAACTGAACATGTGATAAGTAATTCCAGCTTGGATGCACAAATAATTTATATACATGCATGGACTAAAGCATATGTAGATGGAAGTGTGGGCTTGACCAGATTATTGTTAATTTGTTAAGGTCGGTGGACAAGGAAGCACAACCATTTAATACAAATATATGGAACTCCCGTCCTCTCTAACACTCCAACACAATCCCTTTGAACGCGCGTTCATTGCACTCACCATTCACTCGTTCATGCCCGTGACACTAGTCATTGAAGGTTGCACTTGCACCACATGTGACCCAAAATGCCTCCTAGAACTCCAAAATGCCTGGGGCTGAGCTAGACTGAAAGGACCTTCTATGAGTTTGATGGGGTGGCCAAGACCACTAGGAGACGCCGCAAAAGGCCTTACTTTAGGACATCTTAGAAAACAAGGAAAGACTGCCCCCATTTTTTTGTGGGGCACCATGTTAGGTGGTGTGACTCTCCACCAAATCCTTTCCAGATCCATCGGCCTAATTAATCTGATATAATCTCAAATTCTTAATATATATACTGCCACGAATTATGATATGCATGCAAGATTAATCTAGAGCAACGCAATTTAATCGTGACAGCTATATAGCCCGAATTAGATTTTTTTTTTTTTTCAAATTAATTCCTTGTAGCGACTATTATTAGATAATTAATAGCTAAATTTATGGCTGGTAGATTTTTTTTTGAACAAATTTAAAGGGCAAAAAGACTCATTTAGTCCCTGAACTTCCAAGTTTTTTTTTAATATAGTTCTCAAACTTTCATCAATTCATTTTTTTACCTAAACTTTTATTTTCCTCTACTTTTAATCATTTTGTTAACTTGAAGAGTAACAATCATTGACAAAGTGGTTCACGAGCAAATTATAAACTGATTCATCAACCCAAAATAACTCGATTGGGAACCCTTCTCTTTGTCAGTGATCATTACTTACCAACTTAACAAAATGACTAAAAGTAAAGGAAAATTAAAGTTCAGGGACCAAAAGTGAAGTGACAAAAGTTTGAAGATCAAATTGATAAAAAACAAGAAAGTTCAGGGACCAAATGATATTATTTGCCTTTAATTAACGAACCAATGAACTAGTTAAATAAATTTTTTTTAAAAAATGAATTAATAAACTTCTATTTATCTAAACTACCTAGTATCCGGACTATCTGATTACTTCAGGTTTGCTTCGAGTCGTACATCGTATAAGTGGGGAGAGCTTCCAATGTTGGTGTTTTCATTCCCAGGACTCGAGCTCAAGTTACTAGTTAAGGGATAATAACTTGCTTCTAATTGTGTCAACCAAACATTGGTCAATGAACTTTTTATTAGGGAAACTCATAATTCTATGTATGATCCTATATTGAGACAGCCATTGATAATTAATAAAATTTGCCTTTATTTTACTTAAAAAAATTATTGTCCGAGTAACTCAACAACATTGTGTGAAAACAAATAAGCTTTGGTTTTCTTCTTGATTCTTCCTCTTGAACCACGGTCAATCATCTTTTTTGATCGGCGGTGGTTCCAATAACCTCTTTATTTGCCTCTTATTAATCAAATAAACTCAGATTCGTTTAGATTTGTTGAGATGATTAGTTTTATCCCGGTTGTGGGCATCGAATTAACTATTGAAAACAATAGTCACTTTTCTATGTCTGCATCCTTTCTGAAAACTGTGCATGGATTTGTATTTATGGGGTTAGTACTCGTCATTATTAAGTTTTATTTTATAGGGAATTATTTTCTTCCCTTGTTGGAAGGTTTAGATTGTCTTCCATCGTTGAAAGTTTATGCTTACTTCTTTTGTCATAAGTTTTATTTTTCGTTATGGTTCGAGTGATGTATTTGTGTATAGTCGTGTTTCAGATGTTTGTCAAGAGAATAGTCATTGATTGTCAAACGGTTCCATTGTTACAATCACAGTTCTTGAAAATTAACTGTATGGCGTTAAATGTTCTTTTGAACAATTAGGGTTAGCGAATCAATTTGTTGCGATGATCGATTCTATCTCTTCTTATTCTATTGAATGTATTGAGAGTCATTGATGATTAATGAATTTCTATTTCTTCAAAAAAATCAGTTGGTTTGAAAATACTCTCAAGAAAAATGATTTAGTGACTCATTTTGAGACACATAGAATGAACACCAAGTTGTTATTGTCTATTTATTTGGGCATCGATTTTATTTTTTGGTCCCTATGCATATAATGCATTGATGTATATACACACACAATTTGATGTGTATTGCATGGACACAAACAATCGAGTATCCTTTATAAGTGTCCTAAAAAGGTTTCCTTTAAATTTTATTTTATTTTTTTGAAAACTTACTTTAAATTAATTGCATCGATGAAAACTCAGGGGTGCAAGTGATTTGCATACCGCCAGACTTACTAGTGGTAAATGCTCATTAATTTGGTTCTTTAATTTCATATATTTCGTAAACATTAAATTCAAAAAGAATGAAAAAGCGAAGCCGGATATGGTCGCCTGCATTTAAAATTTTTACACCCCCCCCCCCCCCCCCAACTCAAATAATTCTTCTTGTCATTAATCAGCGTACTATGATTCTGGAAGGATGTCGCGGGTCGTTTGACTGTTTTGAGACTTTGAGATTGAGCTGGCACAGGTTTTTTCAATTCAATCCGTGATTTAATGATTTTTAATTGACGTGAAAGCCTAGCTAAATGGGTTTTTGGCTTAATTTAGGCCAGAGTTTCTATCCAAAATTGTGTATTGAATTTTCTATCACCTGTAGCGAAGAGACAACCTCGTCCTAGCTAATTATACTAGACCGATCAACATCACATATATTGTGTGGCTTCGAAATGTTCAGCCCTTCTATCGGTTTCTTGTCCGCAAGTTTCAATCAATAATGTTTCAAAAAGCTTCTCCCAAATCGCAATTGATTAATTAATAAATCAAGAAATGGACAGCTTAGCATGGTTACTATATATCTAGCTTCAAGTTCTTATGTGCACTTTGAGTTACAACTTAATTAACGTGGTAACCAAGTTAAATTATTTAGAAAAGTTAAGTTAATTGATGTCCTACATCACATGTATATACCTCTATTAATTTATTACAAAACAACAACCACAAGCATCTCTCATGATATCAGTTTATCAAAAAACAAGACTAGGGAAGGTTGGAGTTTTGACTCACAATGAAGTAAAAAATGTGAATTTTTTTAATCGAAAATGTCCTTCAAGGAGTATGGTGTAGTGGTAAATTAATTAAGAAAAGAACAATAAGACTTTGACTGAAGTAGAGGTCTCGGGTTTGATTTTAGTCAATAACATTATATTTCTTGGTTTCTTTCAGGGTTATGAGGTTGGGGCGTCTGAGTTAGTTGGATCAAAGTAAGGAGGGGTTGAAAAATGGTTCAGACACCCATAGTTATCAAAAAAATAATAATAATAAATAAATTAAAAAAATCTTACAAAACAGCATAATTTTTTTTTTTTTTAAATCCCGATTTTAGTGCCACATGCATTAGTAGCATTAGTAGTTGGAGATGCTCCCAAAAACTTGCTGAGAGGACTATAGTTTTTTTTAAAGTAAAGCGTAGAAATTTTTTTGGATACAAGGCTGAATAATTTTTTAAACCACCGCAACCATCCCATATGCTCTTAGATACATTTGTATCCCTTCTAATTTCTCCTGTTTCATTTTAGTTGAGTTTTCTAATTAAAGTATTTACACATTATTTTTGCTTATGTTCTAACCGCTATAATAGTCCTAAGTCCTTATCTAATTTTTATATCTCTTGTTGTTTTTCCTTTTTTTGTCAAATTATATCTCTTATTATTCCTTACTTTTTCCTGAGTCTTTTATTCAAAGTAATTAAATCTCTGTATCCCAAACGAGTCATAAACTTTCGAGTCAATAAAAATGAGAAAGAAGTTAAAAATATCTTAATTAATTCAGATGAATAAAGTATCACTCGTTAAAATGTAAGGTTGGTGAAAAAGTAGGTGATGGGTTCAACTTAGGTTGAAGTTAAATTATTAATTTTAATCACACTTCAAATTTGCACAAGAAGAATTAAAAATCCCCATACTACAAAAATAACATAAAATAAAAATCCACAAAAAGATAAGACCTCATTCTATGGTTCACTTCACTTTTAGTTCTAGGTGTAGATAAGGAGAAGATGGGACGCATTTCCATAGAAAGAAAGGAAAGATGTGACACAACAAAGACGAAACTATGAGTTTAGTTTGTATAGTTTCAAGATTGGATATAAGAATATCAAATCAACAAAAGTAAAGTTGATAACACATTAACTCATGGCAAGTTACGGGGCTATTTTCTGTGACGTGTGACACAAGGAATAATTAGCCCATCCAAAATGGTGAAATCTCGCTGAATCACAATCACAAATGTCCACTCCACTTTTCAATCCGACTTCAACCAAAGATCCAACCAGCTTTATTCAGAACTTTGCCATCAAATCTAACATGAACAGCACAAAGTGCTCAGCCGAACAAAAGAAATCACACCTCATGCCATAAGTGTTCGATCTAATTAAACCTTGTTTAAACATTGCTTCAATTTTAAGCCAACGCATTAATCCACCAAACTGGCAAACCTTATTTGATTTGATGCCTAGACCTTGTTAATCCACTTCATAGATCCAGACCCATGACCCAATTTGACCGGTCAAGAGAGTCCCTTTGACCAGTTAAGGGGCTTTTTAGGACTTTTTCTCAGTCAAGGGTTCTAGTTCATCCATGATCCATTCTAATTGCTTGATTTTTATTTTTTTATAAGAAAGAAACACCTTTACATCTACCAGAGTTTAAGCTAATAACTTTTTACTTTCGTAACTTATACCAAGCCATTGGACCACCAAAATTATTAATAATTGCATTGATTTTTTTTAAATCAAATTACATATTGATTGTTAAACTAATAAAGTTATTGAAAGTCAAATTTACATCACTAACTAGGCTTGATATTCACACAAATTTAGTGCAACAATATCGCTCTAAAAACGAAGTGTAATCTCCATCTAATCTCATACCATCCGGCCGTATGTATGCAATCAAACATGTGACAAACAGTCTAACTAATTTATAACTCATGTACCTCAAAAAGGTTGGAATCGAATCCACAAACACAAAGTCATTAGTTTTGTACCATACCACTAGACCATAACCTCTATTGTGCCTCGCAAATTTCGCCCAATTAAGGGCACTAGTCCTAAAGCTATCACCCATTCAGTTTCACATACCTTTTTTTTTTTTTTTTTTTTTTTTTTTTTTTTTTTTGTAGATCGTTGGCTCCCCCCTCAGAATTATGAGGCCCGAGAGGACAAATTGGGTCCAGATGTCGTGCAAATACAACTGGCTTTGCAGGAACTTATCGCGCACCAGGTGTACGATAGACACATTACTTAATTGATTAATCTGCTGATCAGTAAAATAATGTCTCGGTGTTAATGAAGATACGTCTCGATGTTAATGAGATACGTTAAAATCAGATTAAATAACTATCTCTGTCAGTCACCCTAGCCAAGCCCACTGTGCCCCTGCTGCACTCTCTGCTCCTCTAAAAGGGAATCTCGCTTTTGTGACAACCCAGAGAAGATAGCTAGTGTGTGTGTGTGTGTTTTTGTGAGGGAGAGAGAGAGAGACCACAACTACCCACAAAGATCACATAATCAAAAAACCACATAACCAAATCCATCAAAATCATATTAATTAATTAACTACCCGTTATACATATACTCGACCTCATTTTAACAAAATTTGTGACATTAGATAGAGGGGTTGGAAAAAAGTTGGGACGCCTATAGTTATCAAAATAAAATAAAATAAAAAATGTGATACTAAAGATGGTTATATAATATACAAGTATCTACTCTAAGAAACAGAGGAAACAGGGGAATGGAGATGATGATGATGATGATGATGATGATGATGTTCAAGAATCGGCGTATTCGCGCCAGCAGACGAGCATGGTGACGCAGCGGCGCATAATGTAGAACCGGGCCCTTTGTTCCTTAACCAAGCTCACGCATTTCCTACTGAAAGAGTTTCTCCTTTGTGGTGATGATGATGATGAGTTCTTCATTGTAGAAGTAGTAGTAGTAGTAGTAGTAGTAGTAGTCGATGATGTTGATGAAGCATCTCTCTTTGACAATTTGACACTCCACTTGGGGGAACTCAAGTAGAACTGGTGATGAGCAGAAGCCATAGCAAAGTGAATGTGATCAAGAGTGTTGTTAATTAGTGTAGCAGAGATGACAAAGAGAGGAGTTTTTTCTTTTTTTTCTGCACTGCTAGTGTTGTGGCTCGTTGAGGGTATTTATAATGGGATCTTGTTGGGGGTGTTGTAGTAGTTGCGGATGGTATATGATGAGGAGCAGCGTCAGCTGATGAGGAGGGCCCACTACTAATACTTCTATATTTCTTTTCTCTTGTTTGTTTTGTTGATTGATTTTCTCTGCTTTTTTATTTTTTCAAATTCTGCTTTTTGTTTTGATATTAACATTTTTGTTTTTTTTGAAAACTGATATTAACATTTTTGGTGCACTTTATTTCTTGGGGTTTTGGTTTGGGAAAGCAATGATTAGGGGATTTTATCCACTTTTAAGCCGGTCTTTGTTTATGCAACTATTATGTTTTTGTGTATATATAGGTAGGTGGTAGTCCACACTAGGTAAAGTTCTCATTAGTGTTGATAATCTGTTTGTTTCTTTTTGACTTCATGCGAACAATAATTGTCTTGGTAGATATATCTAGTACATCCGCCATGTATACTATTACTTCGTATCGCAGTGTAAGAATTCAATTAAAATCAATTTAGCTTTTATATTTCTACATATAAGTGAGGTTTTATATATGGAGGTACTAGCTCTAAGAAAAGCTTCAGTACTATTTAGGGAGAGATTGACACTCATATCTTAATTTGACGGTTAAATCATTCTTGATTAGAATATAGCTGGGTTAATTTCATATATGATCATTCAACAGTGTAGTTTGCAACACTTTGGTCACTAAATTCACATTTATCTCAAACATATCACCCAACTTTATAAAAGGTTTCACAAAATTCACTCTGGTCACTTGCCAATCAAAAATTCGATGACGCTGCTTATGTGGCGCTACGTGGGATTTCATGAAAAGTTATTTAACTTTGTGAGTGATGATGTGGCCAATTACCACACCATCTTCCCTGACCTCCAGCTCCTTCGACCTCTGTTCCTTCCCCTGCCATCACCACTCCCACTCCACTTCCACTCCTTCGTTCGGAATCTCCATTCTGATCCACTACTGATCCAAGAAATCTTTATCACAAAGATGTCACTAAAGATCAATTACTCCTCTGCTACAACTAGAAAAAACAAGAACATACCCATCACGATCCCAAAAACCTACTCAATCTCCATCTCACAATGGAAAAAAAATATAACAAAACCCCCAATTTTACCAAAACAAACTCAAAACTTATCTTGGAGAAATCTCTAAGAACGAACTAAGAGCACTATAGAAGATTATTTCTGTCGTCCAACAAGATCGTGTCTTTGGGCGACCGATTGTTCCAAGTTGGCAAGGGGTGGTTCAGAGACCAAGTGGTGCGACGAAGGTGAGTCTGGACAACACGGCGACGTCGCTGGAAGGAGATCCGAATAGAGGCGTGGAGATTCTAGACAAAGGAGCAACGGTGGAGTGGGAATGGTGGCAGTGGGGGAAGAAGCGGAGGTCAGAGGAGCTAGAGGTCGGGGAAGATGGTGTGGTAATTGGCCACATCATCACTCACAAAGTTAAATGACTTCTCATGAAATCGCACGTGGCGCCACATAAGCAACATCATTGGATTTTTTATCGAAAAGTGACCGGAGTGACTTTTGTGAAACCTTTCACAAAGTAGGGTGATATACTTGGGACAAATGTGAGTTTAGTGACTAAAGTGTTGCAAACTACACAGTTGAGTGACCATCTGTGAAATTAACTCGAATATAGCTCTTGCTTCCAGTCTACGTATTTTTTTTTATTTTTTATTTTTTTTGGTAGGAACACAGCCCAAAAAAATGGGCCGAGAATTATACTATGCTATCGCACCTATCTTGTACTAACAAGAGGAAAATACAATGAGGTTCTATGTCTAATCTATGAGTTCCATACTGCTGCAATCTGAGCGCATTATTTGCTAGGAAGTCTGCACAAGCATTAGTATATCTGGGGATGTATCTAATGTAGCTATCCTCCATTTGATGAATAGTCTGTTGAATCTCCTCGATCTTGTAGTCCATGAAAACTAGAGTATGACGAGGATCCATGAGCGAAACAACTTCTAATGAGTCTGCCTCGATCACCACCTTATTATTTTTTTAAATCACACTTACATATTTATTATATTTTAAGTCTGTGGAACGAAATAAAGGTCCACGTCGATTAAGTAAGGTCACTTTGTGATCGATGAAGGGTCCCAATTGAATAGTATGAGGTTTTTTAGAGTAAAAAAATTCAACGCCTGTGAGTTGAAGGTAGTCAAGTTGGAGACAATAAGGATACTAATTAACAAAAATACCAACAGACACAATCATACAAGCAGGAGCATACCCAATAAGTGGTATTAGAGGCAACGGTACAATTGCGAGAAGACATCTTGCATAGATTTCAGTCTAAGGCGTGAATTTCTCCCTCAAAAATAAATCAGCTTTTGAAGTGAAACCCAATTTATATGCGTTGAATGTAGTTATATTGGGACAGATGGTAGAAAAGATTTGTAAACCAAAACACAATCAATTAGACAAATAGACAATGATCATAATTGAGCAATTTTGTTGGGCGCTCTCGCGCCTGCATTTGCATTGACAACACTTGACTTTTAATTAAGCATATATATTCTCCACGGCATTTTGTACGTCAAAACTGTTGAAATCATTTGAAAATAAAGTGAGATGTATGTGACTATAAATCGCCATTTAATTATCTAAAGTACTCCAACAACATTGAAACAAAAGTATATCATTCAATCTTTTCCGTATTAAAATCTCTCCCAAGAAAGCAATGAATATATGACTATGACTAGAGTCCTTTTTAGGGGGACACCTATAGAAAAAAAAAAAAAACCAACAAAGCTTCAAAAAATAGAAGTAAATTAAATTCAAAATCAACTTCACAGGCTCTGCAGTACCACCAAATTTAGAGCAAAAACACTATAGATTAAGTAGTATATATATCTTTTTTTGTTTGGACCAAATGATGATTCTTGTTCAACAAAAAATGGATGTGGGCTATATATTTGCATGCCTCACATACCGCATAATAAAGGGGTCCTACCATGTTTAACACTGCGAAATTTGAATCAAAGATGGTGTCCCAAAACACGCTCGATCGATTCCATTGATTTCGCATAAAAACATATCGGCATGGATGCAAGGTGTGGTTTCTTAATTTATTACGTCTTGGGCTGCTCTCTCGCCCATATATAATCGCCCATATATAACCCATGGCCCTCATGTTTTATGTCACGCATGTCACCAATCCTAATAAAAGAGATAACCCTTTTTTATTCCAAAAGTTACTCCTCTTTTTTCCATAAAAACCAATACCCAATATTGCATACAGCCGCGTTATATCACTATTGGTAGGTACCCAGGGGTACCCTATATATATATAACATTATGGATTATATCCCTAGCTTTAATATAATGGGAGATTTTATTATGTGTTTTCTCTTGTGTTCCTTTGAGACTAATCGATTTTGTCGTTAGCTGAATAATGTCGAAAACAAATTCCATCCCTATTAGCTAATACTAAGAGTTTTAGGTCAGATCATGCTATATTATAATGAGTAGTCGTGTTGTGATGCTTGATAATGTTGAAACTTAAAATCTTATTTACATCTTTTATAAGTGTAATGATAGACCGAAATAATGTAAAACAATATAACTACCTATATAATCCGTTGTGAAAAAAAAATTACGTTTATACTAAGGACATTATGTATTCTCTTAGTCGACTTCTCCTCTCTCCCGTTTTTGAAGAAGGACATTATGTATTCTGTTAGTCGACTTCTCCTCTCTCCCGTTTTTGTGTTCTTCAACTATGAAGGGTTAGGCTCCTTCTCTCCAAAATTCTAAAATTATTTTGTTTGATTCACTTTTGTGATTTTTATTCTTGAACCACCACCGATCCTCTCAACGATTGACGGTAGTTCCAATCAAATCTCTTTTGCTCTTTGTTCATTCAATAACCAACAGATCTAATCAGATTTGTAGAGATTGATCCATCTTTGTTGTAGTGCATCTTCATTAACGGTATTGCGTGGATTACTGCGACACGCTGGATTGATTTATCTATAGTTTTTACTTTATAATTAGTTTTCTTTCCTAGTTGGAAGTTTTAGGTTTGTCTTCTCCTTGTTGGAAAATTTTTAGGTATTGTCCTTGTTTGGAAATTTTAGGTCTTCTCCTTGTTGGAAAGTTTTGTTATTCATTTTATGGTTCTAGTACTTTTGTGTATTGTCATGAGTTTCAACATTGTGGAGAGTACTCACTGATTGTCAAACTGTTTCAATTTAAAAAAAATCAAATTAATGGCAGTTTGTTTGCACAAATAGGATTAAAAAATCAATGTATTTTATTCTATGTTTGGTCATGTATTGAGCCATGAATGTTTAACGAAATTTCGATTTCTCTTCAAAAAAAAAGAAGACATTATATTTTGTCATATGTTTCAGATATTTGTAAAGAACACTCTCATATTATCATATGGTTTTAATATTATAGTCGCATTCACAATCTAAGTTATGTTAGATAGATTTTTGAATAAATGAGATTAGTGAATCAATGTACTTTTGTTGGGGCAATTGATTCTATATCTGGTCTATATCATTGATCGATAAAATTTCTATTGAAAAATGCTATTGACACTCCAAAGTCACACTCCAAGTCACGCCCTGTGACCGGGTGTGCAGACCCGCATCTTTAATAGTTATCTCTGTACCCCTCGAGATATACACCCTGCATGTTATACACCAAAAACTTCATGCCTAATATTCATTTTTATATGAGGCCCACTTACTACATCGCTAAAGTGTGATTCCGGAGATGACTTTGGGGCATCATTCTATCCTCTTCTGTTTCTATTTTACTTTAAAAAAATAAAAATGAGACATATAATTGATGAAACTAAAAAGGCTGGTTGAAATGGGGGAGATGATCACGTGAGCCACATGGTTTGCTGTTCCTCCTAATATGTGGTTCCATTCCAACACTTGGGGCACTCTCGGTCCTTGGGTTTCTAGACTGGCTGCACCAGTGGGCCCACCTACCTGCACATTCCCACATACCAGTGGGACCATCGATCGCAGCCGTCCATCTCATGATCGTCTTTGATTAACCAACGTACGTTTTGGTCAACATAGAACCCCGAGAGCGACCTCTCGTGCATCCCTGACTGACTCCGCTGACTCTCCTAGTCTACTACTACTAGTCTACTACTACTATACACCTCGATCTCTACGGCCTTCCAATTTGCCATCCAATTGTACTCTCTAGTACACCCTATAACTGAATTTACCAAATCGGTCACCGTGACAGTGTACTAAACTAGTACCAAGGCTGGTTCGTCTATTGAACAAAAGCCTATTGTGGACGCAACTCGATCGAAGCCCCCATTAATGGAGGATGTTCAACTGTTCATGAATGTAGTCCATCAATATTTAGCGAACTTCTTAGATACAATGTATCATATATATATATATATATATACACGCGGGCATGGACATCACAAAATCCAGTTTTGCAGATCCACTTGTTGTGTATTGTGGATGGAGGACATGAACATGCCTCACAAACTTCGAAACTATCTTTCTTCAAGTAAACACACAGCGTCCTAGAACTCAGCTATCCATGTTTCACGCCAATGGACACCTACCCTAATTTTATATCCATCTCTTAATCTCAGATTAGTTACACATTGGATTAATATATATTAATCTTGAATTACTAAGTATCAATTTGAGTAAATTAAGTCGACTATATCAACAATCAACAACCAATTGGTTTTAGTGGTAAAAGACTCGATCCCTCTTTCATGTTTCAATTTCAATTAATTAAGACGTGAATGACTGGAGCAAATTAAGTTGAAAAGGCTACAACAACATAGATTAGTCAGCGCAAGTAGTGACGGACCTAAGATTTTTGATAGTCCTAAGTTATAATTAAACTAGCCATGAAATTTTTTTTATATTATTTAATAATTTTTAAAGAAATTATACCATATTAATATACATATACTACAGTGACAGCCGAAACACACATCAAAAGTCACACTAGAGTAATGTAGCGTGCGAGCCTCATGTGAAAATGGATGTGCGCAACTAGTTCTTGATACGTACATAACATGCAGGGTGTGTATCGTGAGGTACATACGAGTGTCTCCCAAAAACACAGGCCTGTACGTCACATCACTTGGTATGACTTTATGGTGTCATTTTAACATTTTTCATCTCAAAATATTAAGCAAATAAAAAATAAAAAACAATCATATGTAAAACCAATCAAAACCACAAAATCATTAATTGACG
Organism: Stephania japonica; assembly: GCA_039657345.1. Classification (NCBI taxonomy): domain Eukaryota; kingdom Viridiplantae; phylum Streptophyta; class Magnoliopsida; order Ranunculales; family Menispermaceae; genus Stephania; species Stephania japonica. The sequence goes on along the minus strand of CM077560.1, from coordinate 39,831,697 downwards.
AGTTCAATTGGAGTGCCACAAAGAAGAAATAATAGATCAAATAAAATCAAAATTTAAAATAATAAAATCAAAGACCAAAAATAACTAGTGTCGTGTGTGGTGCAAAAATATACATTTGTACAAACAAAAAAAAATAAAAAATGAACAGCTTACATGTGTGCAACGTAAGCTTTCAAATATATTGCATTTTTATTGAGCTGATTTACGACATACTATTGTAATTTTTTAGGCACGAGAAGAAATAATTTCTTACTAAGTAAAATCACAGTCGTCAATTTTTAGGGTGCAAGTCCTTCAAGAAATCTCTTGAATGGTCACGCCTTTTTTTTGGGGAAAGGAGACTGTAAACTCCTTGTTTTTAGCCCAGAAACTTCTCTAACAACAGTCTCGAAGGAGATCATCTCGCTGCGCGTTCTATTGTCATCCCATCGGTCGTCCTCTAAAAGCCTCGCCAACGTCGTATCCTCCACCATTTCGACCACATTGACGACGAACCACTTCGATCCATGGTCGTACTTGGTTGCCTTGCTCGCCCTCAGCCATTTCATCTTTCTAGTCTTAAAAGGAATCCCTTAACTATATATATATATATCATCTATATAAAAGAGTCAATAACCAATTCTTGAGTGGTACGTAAAATTACTCTATTGCTCTTTTTAATTTTGTAATATATATGTAATAATATAATAAGCACGAATGTTGGTTTTTTCATACGTCACTTAATTTTACAATTTTACCCTTTTTAAAAATTGATATCTGACAAGTTACAAATCGATCTTTTTTTCATCTTTCACTCAATTTGGCAATTTCATAGATAATGATATATCTTTCTATCATTTATTAGATTTCGTTTTTTCTTGTTAACAATTACGATTTTCCAAATGAAATACATTCCTATTTATAGATATCAAAGTCTAGTTATCGACTTTCATATATCCAAAAAAAAAAGTCTCTTATTACTTCTTTATATTTTGTCATATTCAAGAAATTTTCTCTTTTTAATCTTTTTTATCGCAATTGCTGGTAAAAAACATTTTGTTAGATTGATATGCCACTTTTATTCTTCATAATTATATATTGTTTTGTTTCTTATAGTAGAACTTAATTGTCTTATATTACTTTAAAAATTCATAATTTTATTTTTTTGAATAATAAAAGTATATTCTCGTACTTGAATGCGCTCGTGGGTTCGTTCGTATGAAGCACGTTTGTCTACTAGTATATATATATATATATATTTGGTGATAACTTAAATAATAATTTTTGCTCACACATATTGTTAATTCCTTTTGAAAATTATCTTGATTATTTTGCAATACATTTTGTTTTTTTTTATGAAAAAACAATTTTTTCTATACATTTTGTTAAAAAAAATAATAATCAATTGATCTCTATCTGATATCTCTAACACACTATCTAATTATTGTTATTGCTAGATTCTCTATCTCTATCTCCTAATTTCCCTCACTCTCTCTCCATCAAAAAGATAAAATGAATGTTGTCACTGTAAAGTTTGTCATATTTTTGTTCACAGCGTAGTAGAGACATTGGCGATTTTTGTTTTCGTTGTTTGGACTGGAGTGCCTCCAACTGGACTTAGGCTAATTTTTGGGTTGGGCTACAACCATATTTGAACCACTTATAACTAAAATTTTTCGGATTTTTTTGTGTAACACATTGTAGGTCTGCCACTGATTGTAACTGAGCTAGGTCAGAAATTACCACATAAGAAATTGAAAAAAAATTGAGAAAAATGTTAAAGTAACCACTTTTGACACATAATTATTGTAGCCTCTTGCATATATTGTCAAATAGTACGGGTGTACATATCTCGATGCAAAGTTTAAATGACCAAAATAACTAATTAATTGTCAAAAGTGGGATAGCCAAATACTTTCAAAAAATTAAGTTCATTACGAGGATGAACCACATTTTAATTGTTAATTTGAGATGTGTAGGATATTGTCATTAGCTGTTGTAAGTAGAATTGATGGCCTAGACTCGAGGCATGAGCTTTATTTGTCGTGCTTGATCTTGTCTTCTATATGTTTTGTGGCACGCCATAGAGCGAATAATTATTAATTATAATCTATAATTACTAACTAGACCAACGGATTATGGTTTTCTAATTGAGGGTCAATGGCTTAATTGATATAGTACTAGTGACTTAGTTGTGAGAGTGGATTACAAAATTTTGGTGGACAAGTCTAGTGGTCCCAAATAATTGAAAAGGAAAGCACGGTGATGAAGTCATGATGGGCCGGTCATCAACTCCACTCACATTCCAAAACTACCATTTGATATGTATGTGTTTCTGTGCTTGGTGCTAGCTTACTATAAAAGCATGTACTCTCAAAGGACTCCATAAAAAAGTAGGCCTTGTTAATAGAATTTGAAGTTTAGCTTTCCTAATTTTCACATTGTTGGAGATGTTGAGAATAATATCACATCGAGTAGTTAGAAAGGAAAGATAAAGCTTATTATTAAGTGTGGAGTGGATATCTTGCCTTGACATGTTAGAGTGAACTCACTTTTCATACTAAATCCCATACATAAACTAATTTCTACATTCTTCTCGGAACATGGTCTCAGAGCCTATCGATCAAGTCCTAGTTGGACTTGAGGGGAGTAAAAATAATCTCACATTAAAAATAAAATAAAAATAAAAAGCAATAACAACAACTAGGCTTATAATTAATGTGGAGTTATCCACCTTGCCTTCACAATAATGGAGTTAACCACAATTTCACACTAAAGCTCATACATAAACTAGCTAGTAAACCTCACTTTCACACCAAAGCCCATACATAAACTAGTTGCCACACTCTTCTCACCTTGAATAGGGCTTAACATTACAAAAATTGAACACACACTTTCAATATATATCATTTTTTTTTTGAAGAATACAATATATATCATTTGGTTAATTACATGTAGCTTAATCTAACTCACAAAAACAATAAACTGAGGAAAACAACCACTAATTTTTGAGGACTTTATATGTACAAACCCTGTTCCATGTTCATTGAATATGAAGATCATGAGCCCGGCCACTGTTTATTAGTCGTTAGATCAGGCATTAAAATTCAAAAATATGGTCAAAATAAAGGATTTCTGTGGAATTTTAATAACATACTCCTCTCCAAAACAATAAAATTATTTTTTTGACTCACTTTTGTGATTTTTGTTCTTCAACCATCACCAATCCTCTCGACGTCGAGAGGATCAGCGGTGGTTCCAATCAAATCTTTTTTGCTCATTGTTCATTCAATAAATAACAGATCTAATAAGACTTGTGGAAATTGGTCCATCCTTGTTGCAGTGGATCTTCATCGTGGAAATTGGTCCATAACAAGTGGATCTTCATCGTGGAAATTGGTCCATCCTTGTTGCAGTGCATCTTCATCAACAGTGTTGCACGGATTTGTGCGACGTGTTGGATTGATTTGTCTTTAGTTTTTACTTTATAGTTAGTTTTCTTCCCTAGTTCGAAGTCTTCGATTTGTCTTCTCCTTGTTGAAAAGTTTTATGTTTTCTTTTCCCTGTTGGGATGTTTTGTTATTCATTTTGTGGTTATAGTACTTTTGTGTATTGTTATAAGTTTTAACGTTGTAGAGAGTTGTGACGGCCCTAGTTTCCCATAAACTGGGTCTCGCTCGACCTAGACCTACGTGAACCTCCTAATCCATACTCGCGAAGTCAATGCAAGCCTAGTCGGCCTCAAATCTTTCTATGCTCATTAATTGAACAATTTAAAAGTTGAGTTATTAGGTTATGATATTTATAAATGTTAGCAGCGGAAATTGAACCTAAAACAAAGTTAAATAACTCAATTTAAACATAGTTAGGTCAACTGAGTTAAACATAGTTAGGTCAACCTATAGTGTGTAACCCGAAATAAATTGATAAACATGCATATCTGGTGACCAAAAATATACAAAACGATAGTATACATTAAGTCACTCGATCCCGAACATTTCTAGTATTATCAAAAATAATAATGCACAGTAATCACAAGCAAAAAGGCAGAACATACAGTGATAAAAGGAAAGAAATTGCTTCGATAGTCTTTAGAGGAAGTCACCAACCATCGGTCCCTTTCCCTTGCTAGTCTCTACCCGATTTGCACCTATCATCACAAACTAGACGATGGGTACGTGATAAATTGAAAGTAATGTTAGAAAGATATAAACAGTAATTCACGAATAATTGAAAAGCAGTCCAATAACCATACGAGTATTTAAAGACAGATAAATAACACAAATTTGCATGATAAACAGACTGACAAACATTTCAATGATATTTGAGTGCTTATTGAATCAAAAGAGGCAACTAAGCGATCTAATAACCACAACAATCCAATAATCGGGGAAGAATCACGTTAAGTTGGGTAGATGCACCCCTGTAGGTAGCTTTCACGTTGGCCCAACTAGCCAAAGTCCCAAGAGTACTTTCTCGACACACTTAGACCGTAGACACTCAACCAAGGATTATCAAGAATGGAATTCCAATAAATAGCTCATATCAAATAGAAACAACAATAATGAATAATGAATTCCTATGCATTTCCTTAACTAGCTTGCTAACTTACCTTAATCGATCGCAAAATCCATCTCTGGTGGCTTCCACACGTCTCAACCAAATCCCAAAACCCTCGTTACCAATCCACTGTGTTCCTGGTATTCAATTGGGTTAAGTTTGGTCGTGTTAGAGTCTAAACACTTCAATTGATAGTTTAAATCCCATTTGAAATCCCAATTTTATTTTAAAACCCTTAGACTTGTATAAACCTTTTTTTTTTCAAAATTTATAGGGTAATTTAAACTCATTCGAACTAGTGGGAACCCCGGAAGAGGTCCCTAGAAGTTTGAGGAAACTTGACAAGTTTGTCAAATTTCTTTTTTTTTTTTCATTTTATGGGTTTGGCGCCGTCCGTTGTGAGCTCACGGCGCCTCCTACGACGCGAACCTGGTAGTGAGCCTGTCTAGGTCGCGCCGTGGAACTCATGCCCACAATGCTCTCTGTGGCGCCACACGGGTTGTTCGACTCATTTGGGGGTTTTCAAAACATCTGGCTTTCGTCGCCGCATTCCAAACCAACTCAATACCATTTGACTCCAAACCACACCAATTGATGTTCCCAAACAATACAAACGCCCACGTACCGCCAATTTTACCAAAATTCATAAAGAATCCACAAAAATATCAAAAATTCATTTATAACTTCAACAACCTCAATGATCATTAAAACCCACACTAACTATCATCAACAACCATAAATATATCAAATCAATCCACAAAATTAGTGGCTCAACTCCAAATTTGGATTTCCAACAAAAACCCCAAAAACCATATCCATTTTGCTCAGAATCGAAAGATTGGTCGAGATCTCACATTTGCCGAGGTGTGTCGTCGATTCCACACCTCCAAAACTTAGTGAACTCGCAAAGAATCTCTCTTCTTTTTCCATATTTCGGTCTCTTTGATGGGGTGTTGGTGGTGGTGGTGTTTGTGTTGAGAAAATGGGAGTCAAACCCCAACTATCCAATCCTTTTATACTCATCGTTTGAATCACTTGACACACACGTATCCCGAGGCATATCCATGGTTCACCTTAGAGTTGTCTCAACAACTTAAGTAACTTGGTTTGTGACACCCTAGCTCAGCACTTATCCATTTTCCTCTTTTGACCATTGCTTTTCGGTTACAACGCCCGACAATTCGGGACACAATTTTGCGTGAAACTTCAAATTATCGATTCAAATATCCTCGGCTATAGTTCTAACTCATTTTCCTCATTTTATGATTTTTAATAATTTATTTAAATCATTTTCATGCATTTAAAAAACCCAAAATTTCCCTAATTGTTCGTATTTAAGTGTTTTACTAGACGAAACCTCACACACAAATACGACGAAATAAATAAAATACAAACACACATTTGGTCATTCTATATTCACATTTGAGTATAAATGCTAATACAAACATTACAGAAAATAAAATACACTTCGGTGTCGACTCTCAACGCTTAGACAGTGTGACAAGTCAATACAGTCGGGTCACAATCCTGAAACGTAACAAATTAATGATAAATTAATGGCAATGTCAAACTGTTTCAATTGCGAAAAAAACCAAATTAATGGTAGTTTGTTTGCACAAAGAGGATTAGCATATCAATGTACTTGATTCTATGTTTAGTTCTATATTAAGCCATGAAAGATTAATGAAATTTCGATTTCATTTCAAAAAAAATATTGAAAGCTCATAGGTTTGGGCTCGGGCAACCGCTTTCTGATTTTCCTCTTAAACCCTAAAATTCTTATTCTTGATTCTTTTTGTGATTTTCGTTCTTGAACCGCTGTCGATCCTCCTCATTGATCGGCGGTGGTTCCAATCAAACCTCTAGGCATTGTCGACTGCTTAGCCCATATTTTTGATATTTTTTAGGTTTCTAACCACTTTTTTCAGACCAAAATACCCCTGAACTATATACAGATTTCTAAGATTGAGTATAGAACATCTTTTGCTTTGTTTTTGGTTTGGATAGAAGACGTTGGAGAAAAGCTTGGAGGCTAGGATTCTTCGGTCAAACATTGGATTTCTTCTAGGATTTGATGTTTGAATTCATGTATTCTCTTATTCTCTCACTTTTTGTGTTGTTTGTAACCCCTCTATGGGGTAATCAACTTTGTCCTAGAGATCAATTGATCCCGGGTTGCTACTCTTTCAAATCCAACATAGTTTTTATAAGTTCAATCTTCAATTCATTGTTAAGATATGTGTATTCTTGTGTTTTATACTATGCTTGTCTTGATCACACATGTGTAGAACTTGGGGTTCGAGACTCACCATGATCATTGAGGATTTTGAACCCAAATTAGGGAATCATAACCCTTGAACATATGACACGTCGACCGACGGTCGTTAACAAGGGAGGCTTTAGAATTAGGAGTTAAATGTTGCGTCTTCCCTTATGTGACTCACACCGACCAACGGAGTTCGAGTGAAATGTTAGAATCTCCATCATCGAGACCTCAGGGTAGAATAATAACAAAGGAAATTTGTTTATCTTGAATTGAATTAATGTGTTTTGAGATAAAATTAGATAGAAAGAGAGTAACTTAGGTGAAATTGAATCCCTTATACTACTTCTCCATAGCTTAAGACAAAGTTAAATTCATTGCAATTAGTGTGAGTTTGTTAAATCTAGTTCATAGTTAATTAGATTTCCATTTTTACAACTCAAAAAACACGCCCCTAACTTTATATCTATATTAGACTTAGATTAGCAATACATCGTCCCTGTGGTTCAATATCCAGTATAAACACAAGTTTGTGCCACTATTACTTGCGTCAAGCCTTATACTTGAGGCTCACATCAGGATACATACCATCTTATTATATTTCTACTGTCTACTTTTCACAACCTTCGATTTAAATATAGGGTGTTCAGACTGAAAATCTAATTAAGCCTCGGTACACCAGGTCAGGCCTAACTAGACTTTGATAGTCCCTACTTTAAATAGAGGATGTTCGGCCTGAAACTCTAATTAAGCCTTGGTACACCAGATCAGGCCTAACTAGAGCCAGCAACCTATTTCCTTATCACCTGATAACAACCTGTATATATCGCATATATCGAATAAAACTTTTCATTTCAAAAACAACGAAAATTTAAAGCTTTTATAGTAATCTTATACAATGTCTCAAGACTATATTATACAAAACTTTGTTGATCTGTAAAAGCAACCCAACCCCCAGTTATATATACAACATAGTCAAACAATATATACATATGTACTTTAGTTTCATTACATTAAGAGAAGTCTTCGAAACTCCTAAAGCTTCCCTTTTCCTTTTTTTTCTGCAGTAAGTCGATAACCTGAAATTGAATTGTTGGGTGAGCTCCTACATGCTCAGTAAATGGCTCTCAAATAATTTATCAATTATCAACTAAATAACAAAATCAATGCATAACAATATGAATCCAATACATATTTAAATAGGGTATTTAAACAATATAAACAATACATAAGTAAATACAATTTCACAAGTCTTTTACAACTGTATTTTGACTTAGGTTTTCATTTGATTAAAATCAAAGAGTCTCACTCCCACATCACTCATGAATTATCACTGACTGCTGATAATTCATAAATGATGTGCTGCCAACTCAAATGGAAAGCATTGGTCGGAATAATTCCCAATTCACTGGGGCGCGGTGATGGGTGGTCGCCCAACACAATTCCAAACCCCAGGCCGATCCGTCCCGCCAAACCTTTTCCCGGTTTTCATTTTCATTTGTTAAAACAATAACAAAACAGTTTAAGTCACAATACATTGCCCCATTCCCAGTCTTTAATACTATATACTCTAATAGTATTTAATTACGTTGCATAATTGATGAAAAACACGAGTCGCGCTTACCTTGATCACGCTTCCTTAACATCTCCTCTTGATTTCTTTGCTCTCGAGGTTCACTTCTGTCTCCTAGTGCTCGAAAATAACTAATGTCAACCTATAATCTACAATATGATTTATAATTCAAATCAAAATCCATACTCTACAAAATTTCCCTTAACTAACCTCAATATTCTTAACTTTACTATTTATCACGTCCAACTCATGCTAACGCAATATTTCACATTCTCTATTCTTTTATTCCTACTTCTCACTGTCCATTGCGTTGCACCAAGGTTAACGCGATGTGAATACCCTTCCTAATTCCCTTCTCTGGTTCACCCAACGCGCTAGCCATTGCTCCAGTGCGTTGGCCATCAATTTCCTGCAACATAGCTAAATCAGCTCTGTTGCTATTAGTCAATTTCCTAAGTTCCAACAGCAGTTAGCGTAATCTAGCACGCTAACTTCTGTTTACCTGCAATAGAGCTAATTCAGCTCTGTTGTAGTTTCCCTTTTTTTTCAATCAACAGCCCATTTATTCATTGAACACGTTCATCAATACCTGCAACCTCAGAGAGGAATATCTACACATTCATTTAACACATTCATTGAAAACATTCATATATGAATTTCCAAATCAACACCACAATGATTCATCAAAACTGATTTCCAACAACCATCTAAAATTCCAAATCCAACCACACATTCATTGAACATTTATATATGAATTTCCAATCAACACTACAATGATTCATCGACACTAATTTCCTGCAACTATCCTAAAATCCCAAATTTAACCACACAATTAGGGCTCTATCACAACTGCAATTATAATCAGTTATATATATATATATAGGTTTGGTTTCGTCATCACTTATATATATGTATATATGTCAATTCAATAGTTCATCCGAACCCCCAAAATTCACCAACTCAAACTATAATAGCTGCTAATTCAAAACTCACACTATCAAACACCCACACATCACAATTCACATCGATTTCCAGCAAACAACAACCAAATAATCAAGAACTTCAACAATCTATCCAAAATCCAAAAATCCCAAAATTACAACCTAATTCATCAATTCACCAACACAATCTAATTTCTGCCTAACCAATGATTCTAATGCTTGTAATCTCACAAAATCAATTAAAACTGAACCCACAACATCAATTCATCAATTCATCCATTTTCCCAATTTCCCGAAACCTACGAATCTCAAAACAACTGTAAAAACTTACCCAAACCTACGAGAATGACTCCCCACTAGTTGGTCTCTTCGTTGCCCTCACGTTTGCAGCGCCGTCTCTCTTCCGACGTCGCTCTTCTTCTTGGTTCTTCCTCCAACAGATCCGCCTCTCCTTCCTCGCGTTCTCAATGAAATAGAGGCGGTTCTTCCTCCAGTAGATACACACTTCTATATAACTCTGACACTCTCGCGCTAACGAGTTCACTCAGGTATTTCCGCACTCTCGCCACTCTACCGGCATTCAAGCCTTCAAAAATTTCTCGGATTATCCCATTTTTTACTTATCTGTGCTACATAGTTATATAATATACACCATACAAACACAATTGCATTCACTATCACACACCCATACACGCTATTTAAGATACGCCGACCCTAATTCCAACTCAATCTATTTGTGATTATTATTCAGTTTATCATTAATTACTTGATTAAAGTTGCAGGTCGTTACACTACTTTTGTTGGAACATCCATGAAGGCCAGGTTTTCACCACCCTCTCCATCATTACTTATTGGATTCGTAAGACGTAGATAGGAGATAAAACCTTCATGATCGTGTATAGGCAAGACAAGACATCTATATCTATCATATAGATATAATAAAGCTCAACAATAGCATAACTCATTCTTTTATCTTTCATTACCCCCAAAACATCGATAAAATCATTTATTAAGTCATCAGTTATCCATAACTTAAGAACCAATCTCCAAGTTAGTGAACCTAGACTCCAATTCAATTTATGACTTTAAGCTCGAACATTAAAATGTATCAGAGTTATTCTTGATTCTCAGAAAATTAAAGAATAGGGAAGCAAGGCTCTGAGCAGGATTTGATACCAAACAATATCAGAGTCATTCCTTGATTCTAATAAATCTCATAATAATAAAACCAAGCTCTATAAGCTAGGCTCTAATACCAAGTTGTAGCATCCTCTAATCCAATTAGGGTGACACAAGGCCTAAAAGTTAACCCTAATTAAGTCCTGGTACACCAACCAGACTTAATTAGAGCTAACGACCTCTCACCAATACCTAATAAACACAACCTATATATCTTAGTAATTGATTAATAATTAAATCAAAATGCATCAAAAATTAAAACTTTGGAAAATGATAATTTAACACACTTTGAGCGCACACTTTGTCTTTTAGTCTATTTATGGTGTTTTGTTAGGTGTGGGGCCCATGCCTAGGGAGACAAGAAAGAGTCACAAATAGGCTAAAAGACAAAGTGTGCGCACAAAGTGTGTTAGATTATCATTTTCTTTAAAACTTTTTTGATAAAACTCAAGATATACTAAAATTAGAACAAACCTCTGTTGGACTAAGTGTTGTTATACTTACACTTCACCCGATATTTTGATGTCAATAAACAATGTGAAATGATACTAACAAGTTTGTCAAGTATTTCAGCATAAGAAACTCTATTAGACTCACAAGTTCAAAAGAAACTAAACTTCACAAGTTCAAATGAAGTGGAAGAAAAGACACCGAAAAAGCTCAAGAAGTGATTAAGACAAAGAAATGCACCGTATAGCATGTCTGGAGTTATATACATCATTTGTAAGGTATAAGAGTTCAATTTCATAAGTCAAATGCATTAGAATCATGCATTTCATTATTTTTGGAGTTTTAATTATTTAAAGTTTTAAATTTCGAGATTTTTAATTCCGCGAGTTTCAAAATGTTTTAAATCATACAAATGTGTTTTATAACATGTATTTAAAGTGTATGAACTATTAGAATCGATTTTAAATGCATCGGTACATGTTTAGACGACTTTTAGATTAACATTAAAAATATTTGCAGAAAAGCCCCTATGCATGCCATGAAACCGGAATCTTTCATTTTCGAAATTTGTGAAAATATTAAGACCACCCAAATAGGTTATATGAACCATAACAAACATGTATGACATGTTATATGAGGTTTTGTAGGGTCTCGGATGCGATAAAAGGTCGCTAACTCTATGACCAAAAATATTTATTTTGAGGCCCCTGACAATTAGTGCGCTAATATTTATATTAGCACACTAAATGCAGAATTAGCACGCTAGGTCAGAAAATTAGCGCGCTAATTCCTTTCCTAACAGCTTTTTTATAAAGCTGAAAATCACACTTTAATTTGAATCTTTGATGAATTTGAGCCCTTGGATCCTTAGAACGGTTATAACCACTTATAAAGGAATGTAGAACATTATAAAACACCTAGAACACGCACATTAGACAACTCTTGCTCAAAGCACACACACACAAAGTGCTCAAAAATCATGATTTTGTAAGAAAAGTAAAAATCTAATGCATACACTCACTTGGAGATTATTGGGGCTGAACATATGCTCATCAAGTGAGGTAAACGAAAGTGTTCTAAGGCTTTCATGTAATGACCCAAAAATTTGGTTATTTGTGGATGATAATGCATGTATTAGTATATTAGTATTTTACGGGTCTCGAGCCGTTCGGGCTATATTTTAATGGAGTGAGGTGTCGCCTAGTTAAACGGGGTTTTCTGGAACCGTATTAGTGGACATTATAAATAAACAAAGTCAAATGAAAAACATGACCTAAGTTGAGGAAATAAAATTCTAACAATAAAGTATAACAAAAGCATAAGGGAATTTATTCAAATCCCAAGAGTAGGACCGCCTCGAGAAACGTGTCGGACGCGGGGCACGGTGCACCGAGTAGGCGAGAATTTTTGTAACCTTATTGGTAATTTAATAAAATTAATAAGGTTGATTTAATAGGTTAATATGGATAGGATTGTTAGAATGACACACTTGAGTGAGGAGGACCATTGGATGGTCATAGAGATGTGTATGTATGTTAAGATGAGATGATGTGGTCAAAGACCCATAAGGGAAATTGTTTAAAATTGGGTAGAAAATAAGTGGAAGGGCAAAATGGACATTTGACCTTTAAATTGTATATATAAACAAACAAACCAAACCCTACACTATTCATCTCCTTCTCCAACACTCTCACCGCCGCCACTCATCTTCTTCCTCACTTCATCATTCTCGGTCGACACACCACTCACCGGAGGACCGCCGTCGACGAGGGGAGACCTTCTCTCTCTCCCTCCCTCTCGGCTTCCGTGTCCACCCTTCTCTTCTCGGCCTCACGCTTTCCCTCCCTCCTCCTCTCGGCTGACGTCACCGCCGCCACCCACCACAAAGATTTGGGACCTCCACCACCCACCTGAGACACCTAGGTGAGTTTCTCCTCCCTCCCTTCCGTCTCTCTCTCTCGGCAGTCTATTTTCTCTCTCTACCAGTCCGCCAACTCGGTTCACTGCACACATTTTTTTCGTTCACTGCTGGCCATCGTGAGGTCACCTCCGACCGGGAACTTGGGCGTAGACTACCCACGTAGGTCTCGGTGTTCCCGGAGAGCTTCACGTCTGGCCGGTGGGTCACTTTTCCGATGAGATAACAAGGTCATTTGCTCACTGTTTTCACATTTTTGTGTGGTATTTCACATCGTTTTAGTCGCTGTTTTGGGGCTGCCATGGCTAGTCGTACCATCCCCGGTCACGGCTGATCGGAGTAGAGTCTCCGACAACTCCGCTAGCCGGAGATGACCCCTCCCCCATGTCCAACAGCCACGATTTTGGTGTGTGAGTATGTGACGGTTTGATTGGTGTGTATGACGGTTTGGTAAAACAGTGTGTGTAGGGTGGCTCTCCTATATGTATGGGGTGTGGCTGTGTGTGTACACACCCCAGTTGGGGTGTGGGTGTGTACACTATAGTGGATGTGTGGGACTGTTTTCATGAGATGTATAGGTGGGTTTAGGTTTGCATAGAAACTGTTTTGGGATGGATTTTGTGCAAGGGGTGTACACTGTGTGTACACCACAATGGGGTGTACACAATAGTGGGTGTGTACACCACAGTGGGGTGTACACAAAGATCGTATGTGTACACCACATTGGGGTGTACACAACAGTTGCAAATGTATGGAATAGTGAAAATGTGTATAAAACATAATTCCAAGTAATAAATTAATGTTCTAATGCATGTGAACATGAAAAATCACAGTGGGGTGCACACAACAGCGGGGTGTGTGTGCACAAGACAGTGGGGTGTGTGAAGTGTTAGTGTGCACACCAGTGGGGTGTACACATCAATTGTGTGTGTGACCATAATGTATAATATTATAAGTTTAAGAATAAATAAATAAGATTATAAGTATAGACATTTGTATTAAATGAATATGGACTTGTAATGAGGCCCAACAAGGGCCTAATCCACTCATTTTAATAACAAGTCCATAACAAATCTCAATTTGTGTGTATATGGGTTGTGTAAAACCCAATAAGAGTTTAATATGATAAGCACAACTTAAGGCACAAAACGAATACATAAAAGGTAATAACGAGCCCATATGTCCAAGTCTAATAATTATCCGCATATCGAGCCTACTTAGGTGGGTATAGGCCTAATACATGGACCCACCAAGAGCCTAACCAGGGTATAAAGGACATCAACGATAACATGGGTTGCAGTAATTAAATGAATTGAAACAAAGTTTATGAGGATTATCATAAAACTAAATACTAATCCTAAACCTATATTCGGGACTTAAATCGCTGTCAGGTAGTCGAGAAACATGGGAAGCGCGTTAAAGTCTCGGAGTGAGTACCGGGTCACGTTAGATCAGGTAAGTACATGCATTCCCCGTATGTATGTACGTTAGTAGACCAGTAAGAAAATGACATGTGATTTATATATCCTCTATTTATTGCTTTTGTTGCATTGATCCTTTGCTTGATATTCCATTCCGTTTCCTTGGTTGTATGTTCTTGGCATGAGTGTGTGTCTCGAAAGTATCATGTGGTCCCGCACTAGCTGGGACAACGAGGGTGCCCTCTGCAGGGGTAACTGACCACCCCTAGTGATGTGTGTACTGGGTACTGGATTCGAGAGGTGTTGCGATGCCTCTCGATTTCACGCTACGTTAGTGTTGCGACATTGCCCGGGGAGATCTTGCGAGATCTTTGTCGTATTGCTGTGAAATAGACCACTTATGGGCCTCTTTTGAATCTTAGAACATGCAAAATATCGATTGTTTATCTTTCAGTCTCTTTATCATGCATTTGATTTATTTACTTTCCAGTTATTTCTTTTCCGCTTGATACTTAGATCGTTTTTCTTGTTATAATCATAAATTACTGTTACATTCTTCTGGTACTACTAGCAATTTTATTCAGTTACTCACCGTCTAGTTTGTGACGATGGGTGCAGATAGAGTGGAGAGCAACAAGGGCAAGGGGCTCTGCCTAAGTGATATACTTTGAGGAGTTGCAGAACATCTGAGAGACTTTATAGTATGTGATTATATTTTGTTTGCTGATGTGTATATCGTTTTATACTTATTTTGTTGGGATTATTGAACTTGGTGTATCTTTTATGAGACTGGTATCATGTATATATGACTATCAAATTGTACATGAATTCCCGGGGTTTTCCACACTTATAGAATTCCTAATTTTCCTTTGATTGAGTTATTTCCCTTTATTATTAATTGTTTTAGTCTTCCGCTGTGTATAAATGCAATAACTCTTTCATAAATTACTGAATTGATTACATTGGAGGCTGACTAGGCTCGTCAGGTTGCCGAGTGATGACTCGGGGCCTGCACGGGCTTAGGCCGGGCGTACCCAATTGCATGGAGAAATTGGGGCCGTCACATTACAACTTTTGCTCAAAACTGATTTTCAGGTCTCACATTAGGGGTTGTAAGATTTCTTGATTTCCTACTCTTTTTGGGCTTAGTCTATACTTTTTATTTGGAGTATTGTTTGGAAATAATTTGTGGTGTTTTTGAACATAGTTGTCTTTGGATTTTGAGCTTAATCTTAATGTCATAAATCCTAAGACTATTTTGCACTAGTTGAGCTTAAACTTGATTTTCAAAGTACATGAAATTAGAGAAACCACATTGAGTTTAATCTATATGTATTGTTGTTGGTTTCATTAAAGTGTGTATAAAACACAACTAAAAGGGTTTTTGCACTTAAACTTTATTTTCTATAAACTTGAAATATTGAGTGCATTTATTTGAACTTAATAGTAATTTTTTAAAGTACACCATATTGACTTGAAACCCACTTGTGCTTAATCTATACTTGATTTTGTGGTTTCAAGCTTGTGTTGTTTTAACAACATATTTATAAGGGTCTTGTTCTTAATCTAAACTTTTTTGTGATTCAAGGTTTTGATTGCACAACTTGAGCTTAAAATTGCATCTTTTATTTCTGCATCAATTAGTCTTTCATTGGAACCAAGTTGAGCTTAATCTATACTCTTTTTAATTGGTTTCAATATTGAGAGTTAGCTTATAAAAACTTAAATTTACAAGGCATCTCAATTGGCAAAGTCTCACTTGCATCTATTCATATTAGGATTAAATTTGGCTTGAAAGAGGAGAATAACTTATATCGCTTTATCTTGTAAAGCACACTTTCATTGTATTCATCAAACTTTGATTGTAAGACTTAGTGAGATCTAAGTCGAAAGGGAAGACCTAGTTGAGGCTAGGCATAAATCCTAGTTGCAGCTAGGTGGAAAAAATCCTAAGTGAGTCTAGGTGGGGAAAATACTAGTTGCGGCTAGGTGGTTGTATAAAACCTTATTGCAATAAAACATCTTGTAAAAGAGTTAGTGGAGGTTAGGCATTCACTAGGCTAGTTAGCTTAGGGTGTAACACTTGTTGGTAATATAAGCGGGGGTTGAAAATACTAACCGGGGATGTTAGGTAGTGGATGTAGATTGATTGGATCGAACCACTATATATCGCGTATTTCATTTCCATCTCTTCTACCTCCTTCACTTAGTGTAGCTTACAATTTACTTGAATCATTCGGCACATTGATATTATTCGTTACTACTACATTTTGTCATTTAGCTCAACTCGCCAAGCTAACTTAGTGAATTAGTAAAGAAAGTTTTAAAAAGTATCATTTGGCCATCGCACCCAATTCACCCCCCTCTTGGGTGACCTTCAACCTCGATAGTAAGACCATATCCTAACCCTGTTTATTAAAAAGCAAAAACTCAATACAATATATCTATATATATACATTAAAGAATATCAATACATCATAGAGAAAACTATAAATTCCTAATATTCTTCGTTCCCAAGTCGAAACACACGTCGATTGTAACGACCCAATTTCAATTAAGATATTATTATGATGTATTTACAGATGTAGACAATGACTTAACACCTCATGGATCCCGTAGATATGTAAGGGCGCGTTCAGAGTTAGGTAAATAGTGATTTGTTGTGATGTTTTGTATAATTTGTAATGTTTATACTTAAATATGTTAAATGACATCACGATATGTGTATTAATATTGCTATTGACGTGCGAGATAGTGTGACGAGTATTCACATCGATATGGGTGTCGAAGCGGGTACCGGGTAGGCTAAAAGGCAAAATACTAGGCCAGGGAATTAATACACACATGAAAATGAATAACATGAAATAAATAATTAATATGTAACACCGAGTTGATGTTTAGTGGCATGATAGTACGGGTATGTTGAGTGTTGTGGCGAGAAATCGGGCGTCGAAATGCCAAGAGGCAAACTTCGTATGTTGAGAACTAAAGAGAGTCTACATGTGAGTCATTTTTAAAGTCATAGATGGATGGAAATGGACGAAATAGGTTCTTTTAGATGTGTCTTGTGATTGGTATGTGTTAGGAGATCATTTTGGGATATATAAGTCAACAAAACTTATCTCCCCACCGCATTTTATCTCTCATACATGTTGAATTCGAAAATCCAAAGTGGGGAGCAACGGTTTCATGAGTTTGTTTGATCATTTAAGGAGCTTGGAGGTGGTGAGTCAACAAAACAAGGTTGGACCCTCAATCCTCATTCTTTTGGTGTTCATTTTGTGGGTATTGGTGTTGAATCCGGGATGGGTGCTTTGTTTCTGGTTTTGGGTTGTTTTGGTGTGGTTTTGGTGATGGCTATGTGGTTGTTGTTGTTGCTTAAGATGGGGTCTAAGTTTTCAAGTTTCAAGTTTTGGGTTTTTGCAAAGTTTGGTTTGATTCTTAAATTGGATGATATATGATGTTTTTGGATGTTGTCTCTAGCATTTTTGAAGGGTTGTGAGTCTCCCATGAGGTGAGGATGGGGTTGATAGTATATGGGGTCGGCCATGGTGTTGATTTCTAGTTTTCAGCTTTGCTGCAAATATGGAAATCGATCACCTAGCGCGCTGGGCAATCCCTCCAGCACCCTGAGTGCTCATCATGGCTGAATACTTAGGGCTGTTTTGGGAATTTTGACCATAATAACTATATTAAATGACATAAAATACACCTAATTGAATCTAAGTCAATGATAAATGATATTAGGTGAATTTAGGATATATTTTAATTGTCGAGTGTTTAGCCGGACAGGGGATTGGTTTTCGGGACACAAAGTGCAGTTTGAGGTGTGTGGTATCATAATTGAGATTCTTTATGTATTTACTACTTTATTTATATTGGAATTCCATTTAAAATGTTCTATTATTCTATTTTCTATTGTGGTTATATAGACGATTAGTAGGGTGTTTCCTCGTCGTGTTATTCTTGTGTGTATGTCCACTAGTTCATAACACATGCCGCTAGGGGTCTCGGTGGATAGTTCGACCCGAGTATCATGACAGGGCCCATGTCGATGTGCCATAAGTCTACGTCTGCCATCAAGAGGGCCCAAAGACTGGACATGCTAGAGTTTACTCGCTGGCAGTGCTCGGGGAGAGTTCAAAGTATGGTGCTAGTTTTACTTATGCTTAGACACACACTTTAAGCTTTTACTATTATTTATTCATGCGACGAGCACAGTTGTCTGTTTATTTTTTCGCATGTTTATTTAATAGCTTATTAAATTCTAGCATTTATATCCATATTTACTCATTAAACTCTATTAGAAATACTCACTATAGACTCATCATCTACCTTTTGAGATGGCTGAGTGCAGATCTTGGTATGAGTTGCGGCAAAGGCAAACTTGCTAATTACCTGTGATTTCTAATACGACAGGACGGACTTGTATATTTGTATTATATGTATATTACTTTTTTATCATGGGTTTGGAATTGTGAGAGATACCCTTGACAATATTTTAATGTTTAGTTACATTTTGAGGTATATTTCACTTTAAATAATGATTACGGGTTTTCCACATTAGGTTTATGCTCCAATAACATGATATGGATGTTTTACTTTTAATCTATCATGTCTTAAGTCTTCTGCTGATATTGATGATTTAACAGATGATTGGATTCCAGTAATATAATCTAAATAACAATAATGATTATAATTTTAGGTTTAAACGATATGTGATAAGTTAAATGGTTGTGGGAAAAAGCTGGCAGTGATGTGGCTGGTTCGTGGCACCCGTGACAGGCCTTAGTGGTTTGGGGTTGTTACATCGATAACCTAAAATGTTAATTGAGGAATGAACATTCCAAATTACTTAGTAAGTGATACTCATAAATATATCAATTATCAACTAATATCAAGAAATCAATGAATAGAAATATGAATTCAAAACATATCTATTCAGGTATAAAAAATGATATAAACAATAAATAACTGAATGCAAGTTGTGACGGTCCCAAATCCCGAGGCCGCCCCATGGCTAGCTATTTCCCTTGCTTTTGCACTGGAAATCGCTGCCACGTCACTCGTCTATCCATTCTACCTGTCACTCTTGAGTTTCGAGCCATTTAATTTAGTAGTTTACAATGACAGCGGAAGTCTTTATATCACCAAAGCAGTTTATAAAGTTAATTTATTTGACCTATAATGGAAAAACCCTGAAGTACTCAGTATATAGGCAACAACTGCCATCAGTGAATGTTTATATACAAGTACTGAAGATGATATAATTACAGTCCCCAAAAATATTAAGTAAAAACAAATTAATACTATTACACATACCAGTAGGTCTTCGACAGTGGACAAGTAAAGATGTGTCGCTCGTGATCTCCTTGCCCCTACTGATACATTAGGTCTGGGCTCAAGTCATCACAAGAGGCAGATGACGAGAAAAGTAAGTAAAATCCCAAGGAAAACCACCGTGCATCATAATAAAAAATGTAAATGGAAACTAGTAAATAGTGGAAAATAAACATGCGGAAAGAAGGAAAGATGCAAACAACTGCTCAAAGCTCATCGCATGAATAATAATACACAGAAATACAAATGGGTGTGCACCAGCTAACTAAGGTGTGTACTTAGGACCAGAAGCCCGGTTGTGGCCTACGCCATCGACCCCACAACTATGTCCTAGGCCACATGCCTAGCAAGCGACCACACAACCCCCGAATACATAGACGGAAAAATTCAACCGTCCCAGTAAGAATGGACTTGTAGATTATCAATAATTTACAACTTAAATGAATAACAATTAAGTAAATGCAGTAGTGGTGTTCAGTTGGGTTTTACGTACCTCAAACCGCGCTAAAAAATCTCGAAAATACCTTCGGTTCGACCCCCGATTAGTCCCCGACTCCAACTACTGTCCCGTGACTCCTGAGATCTAATCCTGAGGTTTATTGGTTAATTAATTAGGTCTATAATCAGTTAGATTCGATTTTCATATTTTAATTAAGGTTCAGGGGGTTATTAGCGCGCTAGGAAGATTAATTAACACGCTAATTGATTAATCTTCGGCATTGTTCATCATCTTCCCCAGCGTGATTAGCGCGTTAGTGTTCATCACCTAGCACGCTAATTGCCTACTACCCAAAAATTTGAAAAACGAATTCTGGGTTTTCCTTGATTCCAACACTCCAATTCCTCATACAAACCATGCACACACTCCAAAAACATCAAATTATTATCAAAAACACCAATTAGACAAGGTTTCCTCATAAAACTGAGAATCAACAGTGTGCATGTTCAAAATCGAAAATCTCCCATTTCACCTAAATTTTCCACAAATTCGATTCAAAACTATGTAATTCTTCAAAACCAACCTCAAGAACACCTAATTTATCAAAACCAGTGATGATTTCATCCAAAAATCCGAGTTCACCATAATACCCATTTTAATAAAATTTAAATCAAAACGAAAGTTTGATTACCTTAGATCGATGTTGTGAGGCTCAGATTCCCTCTTCAAAACTCGAATTCTCCTTCCCCAACCTCATATTTATTCACTGATTTCCAAAATTTGTGATGAAAATCTCCTCTGCATGTCTCTACCGATCAATCAACATTTATATGTTTGTTCTAATCTAATGTGTGCACGTATCCCGAGGTTGATCTAACGGCCACTGATCACCCTGTGTCACCCAAATTCGTGACGCCTTATCATGACAACACTTTCCCTGTTGTGTATCTCGAGGTTTATCCTATGCACCCTGATTTTCCTATTCAGACTATAGTATTTCAATTAATCCATTAATTCATTATTCAACCTTAGGTTAGGCCACCTCAATAAATCATATAAAATCATGTGTGGATCACACTAGCACTCAGCTCCCCGACAACTCATGTCCCGTACCTCGGCTACCCGATACCCGGTTCTCGATCTCTCGGGACATATACCCAACTCGTGACCTTGCCCGATATCAACTTACATACATGTGACGTTTATATAATAATAATAAATTCCCACATCACAATAATGGACATACAATATATATAAATAACACAATAAAACCTGGGTATGCATATCCGAGTCAATCCAGTTGTCCACGTAACACCCGAATTACCCGTTAATCCTCGCGATTAAAACTAATCCTGATTGGGTCGTTACACAAGACCAAAGTAAATTGCAACCGTACTCAGGGGCAGATCTAGAGGGAACAAGGGGGCGATCATCCCCCTAACCCCCGAGACCCCTTATAGTACCCTTATTTATTTGTTAACCCTAGCCCCTTTCCGCCTCCTTTTCACTCCTCCTATACTCGACACAAATTCCCTATAGTTAGGATTCGCCCCCCTAACAAGATTTTTTGGATCCGCCACTAACCATACTTATGATTTGTAATTTGAGTTTCAATATAAAGTCATACTCTCACATCACTAGAGAATAAAACCACAAAATCCACATGTTGGACGACATGTTATTCTGTTGGTTTATTTAAGCTTGATTGAGTTACCAACTCTGATTGGACAATGCCGACTCAGGCAAAACTATGACTATTGGGATTGAAGGGCGGAATCCATTTCCATGAAAGCCTTTACCTTATTTCAGGAATAAAGGCGAAATTCATATTTAAAAATAGTCAAGTTATAGTACGTTGCCCCACTCCCAGTCTATTACCCTATATGAACTAAATATACTAATTTACATTGCATAATTGATAAGAGTATGAGTCCCACTTACCTATATCGAGCTTTCCTAACTTTATACCGACTTACACGACTCTTGGAATCCTCAAACCTTTTCCTCGTCCATCAAGAACCTAAAATGGATCAATTTTCATCAATTTGTGTCTAATAACCTACGTTTAAAACCCTTAAAGTAGTCTTTAAACCCTCGCCAAAACCCATATTCCAAACAACAAAAATGTTGCACTCATGTTCATCATTCCTATATTAGGTAACGCGCTACCTGCGTCTGCTCTGCAATTACAGCTACTGCTGGTCGTCCAAACCGATCCTAAATCCATCCAAAACTTCCCCAACAGCTTGGGGATGGCCTCTAATGAAGACTTACAACAACAATGATCAGAGATCTTCATGAACAATAATTAACCAATATTAACACGGATTCATCACCAATTTCATCAATCGATCACCAAAATACTAAAAACTCGAGCTTACCCCAAAAAACCATGATTTTAGCCCAAAAATTCTCAGTATGACTAGGTTCTAATGATCCCAGTTCGACCACCCCAATCTCAGCACTTATCCTAATCAGTTCTTGCACCCCACTAAAACCACTTCACTTCATTAAAGAACAATGAGAAGAGCTTACCAAAGAGTAAGGGGAAGAAAATGACCACCTTCCAAATCGATCATTCCCTCATCTTCTCTCCCTTTGTTTCAATCTCTCTCTCTTTTTCTCATTTTTTCTCTCATTCTCTCGATGTTTCGATCAATTGAAGAAGAAGAATGGTAAGGTGGTGGTGATTTTGTTTGATTTATATATAAATTTTCTCGAGATACATACACACGAATCTCGAGGCTGGTCCAAAGATCATGAGCTAAGATGACACCCTTAAAGTGATACAAATCGTGACTCACTTTATATTTTTTTGAATTTTAATATATATATCGATATCTTTACATATACAATTTCGTCGTGTGCGCCAACGAGCACAGTCGGACATGCATACTATTGCACAACCCATGCATGTCACCCATAACCCCTCATATCACTAGGGCCCTACCAATTTATTTATTATTTATTTATTTTTTGTATACATATATATATATATTTATATATTTGTACGCCTATAATTTCGTCATGCACGCCCATGAGTACACTTAGGCGTGCATGCTACCCCACGAATCATGTGCATCAGCCTTGACCCACACACGATATTAGACGTCCCATAATTTTCCAATTATTTTCATAATTACTAATATAATCCATATAAATACCAAATGACACACAAATTTACGCACACACTAATTAAGACAAGTCGGGCTTAAACATGAGTGATAAGTGTTTAATTATGTAGCATTTAGTCTAGTATTTATGCATTAATGGACTAATTCTCTCATTTATAGTGACAAACTCTCGCTTTTGTGGATTTCAGGTATTTTAGACTTAAAACATGAATATGAGGTGACACTGGCACTCAGGGAAGATAATGTGAAGTTTGGGAATTGTGCGACACTAAGTTGGCCTAGTTTGATTTAGATTCACATTGACACTGCTTCAGTATAAAGGCCATAATTTCAATATTGCAACTCTGAATGACTTAACGTTTCTTCAATTGGAAAGTAGACTCAGAGCTGAACACTTTCATGTCACGAGCATTGCCATATTCAGCTTCTAAGTGCCCTCAAATCACCTTGCAATTCGGAGCGGCAGTCAGTGCTACAGGCCAAAGCGCCAGCCACGGTGAGTCCTTTTTAGAGTCAAGTGTCTTAGGAATCTAGGCTAAATCGGGAGCACTAGCCATTCGGTTGTGTGACGAATCTAATTTTAAACAAAATAAGATATACCATGTTTGTGTAAACTAGGAAACCCTAACTCACTTAAAAGCTTGTGGGGCCCACAGATTAAGACTAGGAGGCACTAGGGTTTGGAGTGGCCCAGACTTTTGATTTTCAAGAAACCAATATGGAAAGTAAGAATTAAGTTTTTCATTAATTGAGGAGAACGTTACGGAAAGTAATAGTTTGAAACTTTTGACTTTCTACAAATTAATATGGAAAGTAAGAATTAAATTTCTCATTAATTGAGGAAACTGTTACGGAAAGTAACGATTTGAAATCTCATTATTTAGGAAGTTAGAGATTTTAAATCTTAGAGCCCCTTGATTGTTTTCTATGAAAATTGAGGGAAAGGAAATGCAAGAGAAAAAGAAGACACGAAAATCGAGAGAGCATAGTGGAATGAGGGAGGCGATCTTTGGAGTTCCTCGTGTTACGTTGATTAAACTTCGAAGTACGCTCGTGAGTGCCAACTAGACATTTGGAAATTAGTGTAACAGGTGTAACGACCCCAATCTCCCGGGGTCGTCCCGTGACCCACGCCCTCCGCCCGCAAGCCCAGCAGCGCCTATCACGTCATCAGACACGTCACTACTACTGCCACATCCGCAGCTTTGTGAAGCGACGCTCCGTCTAACTATCCTACTATATTAAATAGTTAATTTCTCCTAAACATCTAACAGGTTAGTTAATTATAGCGGAAGCATTTAATTCGTATTTTATGAGAATTTATTTAACCTAAGTAGTGGAAAACCCGAAAATAAACACCATGTATATAACTGAGACGAAGTAAACAGTAATCCATATACATGTGATAAAGTTCTAGAGTCCCCAAAACCCAACAAAACAAAATATACATACTAGATATTAGAACACGAGCTGTCAGCAGTAACGGCCTCAGAGATAGTCGCCTAGTACCTCCTTCCCTTTGCTCTTGCTCGTACTGGGATCTGCGCTCAATTGCCCAACGCATACAACAACAAGCCCAGTGAGTAAATTCCCAAGAGAAGTCTACACGATAATCATGAAAACATCGATAACCTGCGAGACATGTGAATATAACCCTGACAACAGGAATCATATTCCCATGGCTGGCAGTAAACAACCATCACAGCATCACATCAATCACACATCAACTGGAAATGTAAAACATCCAAAATCCAACAAATAATTAACTAAATGGGCTAGACGTAAAATACACATATAAATGCATCATTACTCGTTTAATTACGATAAAACCATGACTTTCCGGTGATACGATAGCAAACCGGAGTTCTTAGCACAAACCAGTGCTTAATAACAGGCTTACAATGATTACACCTCAACTCAATAACCGGGCATACTCCTTTCCAAGCTTTTTAGTTCTAAGAGTACCCTTAATCCATCGAGACAGTAGTTGTTACATTCTACTCTCATCTACACGGTCGACATCGCAAACTAGCCCATGCTCAAGCGTGTAGCCATAACTAAGATGAAAAACCATGCGTAACCACCAGTAGTCACCGCATACGATAAGATAATCGATAAAATACACACCATGAATTTAAAGTGTAACTTTCTTAAGGGTTTTACACACTTGAAATACGCTCTTCGACTTTCGGACCCGTCGAAGCGACCCGCCTTGCTTCCCGATGCCCGAGCTATAGTTCCCCCAGTCCCTGAAGTCCATTTATAGTGTTTAGTGGTTAATTAGGTGGGTTGGTAATTTATTAGGTTCGATTTCACTTTTTAAAATTTCAGGGGTTCTGGTATTAGCGCGCTAGTCAGATTAATTAGCACGCTAATTGATCTTCGACACTGTTTATCATCTTCCCCAGCGTGATTAGTGCGTTAAATTTCATCACCAAGTGCGCTAATTGCACGCTACCCATAAAATTCTAGAAATAGATTCTGGATTTTCCTTGTTTCCATTACTCCAATTCATCACACAAACCATGCACACACCCCAATAGCATCAATTTACTATCAAAAACACCAATTAAACAAGGTTTTCTCATAAAACCGAAAATCAAAGTGTGCATGTTTAAAATTTGAAATCTCCAATTTCACCTCAATTTCCCACAAATTCGATTCAAAACAATGTAATTCCTCAAAACCAACCTCAAGAACATCTAATTTATCAAAACCATTGATGATTTCATCCAAAAATCTGAGTTTTATCTTCAACCCACAAACTACATTTTTATTCAAAAATTCACATTTATGAGGGATTGATTACCTGGATCTCATGTTTGAGTCTTTAATCTCTTCTTCAAGCTCGGATTTCACCCTTCCCTACAGATTTCTTCTCTGGATTCTAACAAAAATTGGTTGGAAAGTGTTGGATTTTCCTGCATTCCTCGATCAATCGTATATTTATATGTTGGTTCTTATCTAGCGTGTGCATGCATCTCGAGGTTGATCCAACGACCACTGATCACCCTGTATCACTCAAGTTCTTGACACCTTATCATGACAACAGTTGCCTTGATTCACTCTGTTGTGCATCTCGAGGATCATCCTAGGCATCCAAATTTTTTCTATCCTACTATAGGACTTCAATTAATCCATTAATACATTTCTCAACCTTAGGTTAGTCCACCTTAATAAATCATTTAAAAATCATATGTGAGTCACACTAGTACTCAACTACCCGGTAATCCATGCCTTGTACCCCGGCTATCCCGTACCCAATACCTGGTCCTTAACACGCACTTCGGGACATATACTCGACTCGTAGCCTTGCCCGATATCAACTTACACACATGTGATGTTTATATAAATAATAATAAATTTCCACATCACAACAATAGACATACAACATACACAAGTAACACAATATAAGCTGGGTACTCATATTCGAGTCCACCCAGCTGTTTACGTAACGTCCGAATTACCCGTTAATCCTAATGATTAACACTAATCCTTATTAACTAAATTTGGGATGTTACAGCAGGTAAGTTGGGATTGAAGTTATTGCTTTTATGATTATTTACCTCTCTACTAGAATATATGATAGGAATCATGTAAGTAAGTCATGTGGGTAGATTGAGGTGCATTGTTAGACATTGTATGTCAAAAACTTAGTGGAGCTCACTAGGAGCCCTTGCACCATATGCTACTAGTTCAACCAGGAGTTCGGGACAATTGGACCGTACAAGGGAGAACAACATAAGGCAGCTGCCCAGAATGAATATTTAATAATTGAGAATAATAATAAGTTCCAATGTTATCAATAAATTTTGGTAGTAGGTGTTATGTCCAGTTGGAAGAGATGTGGACTTGGTGATAGGTGAATCTTGCACAGTGTAAGGGAATGGAGTGTTGACACCGCTACGACCATAGTAGGGTCAACCTTCACGAACTTTAGTGTGATTGAGAAGTCTATCACAGTAGCTCATACATGTCTAGCATTTGTACATTTTGATGCATTGTTAAACACTTCATTTATATACTTCTTGTTTATTCATTTCGTCATATTAAATATTTGCAAGTCATGCCTTTTATTTAATTTTGTATTTAGTAAATGGAATGTTCATAACGCCCATAACTTAACCCAACTTGCTGAGCACCGTTGAACTATTTGTGCTCACCCAACATTTTTCCCCTACAAGTTCTTCATCAAGAGTCGACAAAGAGAAAATATTAGCTCTAGTTGTTTAGAGGTGTATTTCTAATTTTTGATTTGTTTTGGTTCGAGATTGAATCATTCACCTTGTTTTTATTTATATTTATTATCATGGGGTTGGGATTTGAATAATATGAACTAGAGAGGTATTATTCTAGTTGAGAACTTTTGAATGCCATAAATAGTTTTTATGTCAACTTTGATTAAGTTTTATTTAATAATATTCCCCTGCGATTATGATTCAGTTATAAAATCTCAATTGTTGATAAATGATAAAGAGTTAGTGTTGATAGAAGGCTTACTAGTTTGGCTTATAACATAACAACTGAGTTGGTTGGCGAGTAATGGAGTGGGCTAGGCCGGTCGGGATTCATTTGGGAAATGGGGTTTGACAACGTGGTATCAAAGCGGATAGAATATAAATTGCAAAAGTTAAGATACCAATAACATTGGTATCAAAGGCTAGGCTTAATGCCTAGGGAAAAATATAAATTGAGAAAAATTTAAGATACCAACACCATTAGTATCATAGCGTTTTATTGAAAGTTGAAAATAATAAGAGATTTAAGAAACTCCTAAGTTGGGGAAGGGAAATTAAAAATTGTATAATGTTACCTTTGCTCGTATGTATATATTATATCAGATAGATATAGGCTTGTAAAGGTTATGAAACTAGAGATACGAGGTGGTGTATCGGCTCGCGTACACTAGACTTATGAGAAAGTAGTGAAGAGCGTACTTCACTACATTACGTCAATGAGAGGAAGCAGTGAACTCCAAATTTCAGTACAACCGAACCAGAGTTAGGGTAAAGGAAGTGGAAATGGGGGTTTCTCAAAGCATCCACAACATAAGAGGCATGAAACGAACGACTAGGTAGTGGTAGCTTCAGTGGCACCAGGGTTATTATGTAGGTCATGAAGCTGCTAAACGCACCACAAACTCAGGTGAGTCAGGGGTCCAGAAGCAGGCGAAAAATTTCACAAGTGGGACAGCAGGAGTTTCAGGCATGCATACTTGATTAAAGTGTGGAAGGCAGAGTCACTGCCATAGTGCTGCAGCGACATTGTTAGGCAATGTGGCCCAATTGATTAGATCACAGATAAAAGCAGTAGCAGAGTTAGATCTAGATATAGCTATCAACTCGTTGAAGGTATGAATTGCTTGTCTTGAGCACCACAGTGAGTAAGAAAATATACCCCAATCTTTCTTGTCGAAACTGTGGGGTAATGATTGATGAGCATGACCTACCCATAGACCTTAGAGTTTTAGAGTTTCTTGAGTATGATACATTTTTGGGAATGAATTGGTTTATCCCTTATCACGCCCACATTGGTTGCTTCTGCAAGACAGTCATTTTTGAAGTTCCAAATCTACCTCCATTTTTATTCAAAGGCGGAATACCTCATCGACACACCACTCAAGGAAAAATGACGACCATTCAGGAGATTGAACGAATGATGGGAGTAACCACTTTGGAAAAAGAAGGTCGGGAAAATGAGATTAAAAAGATACCTATTGTGCGACAATTCATGAAAGTATTTCCCTCTGATCTACTGAGTATTCCTCCATATAGGGAGATTAAGTTTATCATCGATCTTATTCTCGAAACGAAACTGATATCCATACCTCCTTATCGTATGTCACCTAAGAAGTTGCAAGAGTTGAAGAACGAATTGGAAGAGTTGTCAGAACAAGGTTTCATAACCCTGAATATGTCACCTTGGGGCGCTCCGGTCATATTTGTAAAGAAGAAAAATGGGAGCATGAGAATGTGTGTAGACTATTATCAGATAAATCGAGCAACTGTGAGAAACAAATATACATTGCTGAGAATTGATGATCTATTCGACCACAGATAAGAAAAGCTAAATTTTTCTCGAAGACTAATTTCTGATCAGGCTATCATCAACTAAGGATCAGGGAGGAAGATGTTTCAAAGACGACATTCAGTATGAGATTTCTTCATTTTGAGTTTACAGTTATACCCTTTGGTCTAACTAATGCGCCCGTGATGTTCATGGAACTCATGCATTGCGTATTCTGACCTCATCTGGATCAGTTTGTCATCGTTTTCATTAATGAAATAATGATATACTCGAAGTCCCAGGAAGAGCACGAAACACATCTCAAAATTACCTTACAGATATTAAAGGATCACAAATTGTACACTAAGTTTAGTAAGTGTAAGTTATGTGTGACAGAAGTGAAGTTCTTGGGACACATCATCAGTGCAGAAGGGGTGACAATTGATTGTGATAAAGTTGAGGCAGTGGTTAATTGGTCGAAATTGAGTTCAATGGCAGAGACCAGAAGTTTCTTGGGATTGGCAGATTATTACAGAAGATTTGTTAAGGGTTTCTCCAACATTATTGCCTCATTGACACAACTGACATAGAAGAATGCACCATTCGATTGGAATGATAAGTGTGAAAATGCTTTTGTGAAATTGAAGCAAATATTGATCACCGCCCTAGTGTTGACACTACCAAAACCCGCGGTGGCACTAACAGTTTATACAGATGCTTTAGGGACCAGATTTGGTTGGGTATTGATGCAAGATGGGGAAGGTGATAGCCTACGCATCTCAAAAACTCAAGATTCATGAACAGAATCACTCGGTTCACGATCTCGAGTTGGGAACAGTTGTCTATGTCTTAAAGATTTTGAGACATTATCTTTATGGCGAAAAGTTTACTTTCTATTTAGATCGTAAGAGCTTGAAGTACCTTTTCACTCAGAGTGAGGTAAATATGAGACATAGGATATGGCTCAAGTTTCTGAAAGATTACGATTTTAGCTTAAAGTACCACCCAGAGAAGGCAAATGTGGTGGCAGATGCTTTGAGTTGACAGAGACACGGTGACGGAGTCAGTTGATTCATTGATGACACGGGAGTATCAACTACTTGAAGATCCGTCGATGTTGAACAGTCAAAATGATTTGCCAGGGAACTCAGTGTGGGCAATGTTAAGGGTCGAGCTAGAGACCATTACCAGAATCATCTAGTGTTAGAAGCTAGACTTAGAGTATGGGTATTATAAGACTTAGGTCGATAGTGGTGAGTAGCTAGATTAGAGGAAGTCGACTGATGGAACTTTGAGATATAGAGACAAAATATGGATCCCTACTCACGAAGAGCTGAAAGAAGAGCTACTATGAGATTCATACAAGTCCAAATACACCATTCATCCGAGAGGTAACAAGATGTATCGGAATATGAACTTGACGTTTTAGTGGTCGACGATGAATGCTGATATTGCAGAGTACATTAGGAGATGTGATACATGACAATAGGTAAAGGCAGAGCATCAGAGACCAGGTGGTCAGTTACAGCCGTTACCCATTCCTGAATGGAAGTGGGAACACATCTCGATGGACTTTGTGGTTGGTTTTTTGAGATCACGGAAAGGAAATAATGTTATTTGGGTCATAATGGATCGTTTTACAAAATCAGCTTATTTTCGACCCGTAGCTATCCAATACACACTTGAGAAACTGAACAGACTCTATATTGATTGGATTAGGAGGTTGCATGGAGTACCAATATCTATCGTTTCAGATCGAGATCCTCGATTTTCATCAATCATGTGGCAAGGTTTGCAGAGATAGTTAGGTTCTAGAGTACACCTCAACACAACATTTCATCTTTTGACAGATGGTCAGACGGTGCATACCATACAATCTTTGGAAGAGATGCTCAGAACTTGTGTGTTAGATTTTGGTGGCACTTAAGAGAAATATGTGTCCTTATGCGAGTTTGCATACAATTTAGTTACCAATTAAGTGTCAGAATGGCTCCTTTCGAGACACTTTATAGTAGACCTTGTCGTTCACCAGTTTGTTGGACTAAGGTTAGTAAGGCAGGCTTGATGGGGAGTTAGTGCATGACTATACAAAAAAAAATTAAACTGATCCGACAATGCATGAGTGCAGCACAGGAAATGCAGAAGCGTTATGCAGATAAGAAACGCAAGACCGCCATGTTAGACAAGGACGAATGGGTATTATTGAAATCTTTCCATGCAAGGGACACCGAAGGTTTGGGATCAAAGAAAAGCTTGCACCGAGATTCATTGCGCCATTGAGTATCACCAAGAAGATTCGTACAATAGCATATCAGCTTGAGCTCCCTCAGTAGTTAGCATTAGTTTACAACATCTTCCATGTCTCGATGTTGAGAAAGTCATTCTCAAATGCACAGCGGGTAATTGTTTGGGCTCAATTCGAGCTACAGGAAGATGCCTCCTATTGTAAGCAACTGGTTCAGATCCTAGATAGGAAGGTTCAAAAGCTCAGAAAGAGGGAGATACCATTAGTAAAAGTGAAATGGCAATTTCAGGACGACAAGGAGAT
This sequence comes from Stephania japonica, assembly GCA_039657345.1. Taxonomy (NCBI): domain Eukaryota; kingdom Viridiplantae; phylum Streptophyta; class Magnoliopsida; order Ranunculales; family Menispermaceae; genus Stephania; species Stephania japonica. The sequence goes on along the minus strand of CM077560.1, from coordinate 39,799,946 downwards.
GACTTGAGAGCAGGAGAACTATATGCACAAGTATTTTCTAGACTTGTTCTACATTGAGGCATGATTTGCCTTTTGAATTTCGAGGACGAAATTTCATAAGTTGGGGAGGTTGTGATGACCCTAATTTTAAATAAAATAAGATATACGATGTTTGTGTAAACTTGGAAACCCTAACTCGCTTAAAAGGGTATAGGGTTAAGACTAGAAGGCACTAGGGTTTGGAGTGGCAGACATTTTTGATTTTCAACAAACCAATATGAAAAATAAGAATTAAAATTTTCATTAATTGAGGAGGCTCTTACGGAAAGTAACGCTTTGAAACTTTTGACTTTCTACAAACTAATATGGAAAGTAAGAATTAAATTTCCCATTAATTGACGAAATTGTTATGGAAAGTAACGGTTTGAAATCTCATTATTTAGAAAGTTAGAGATTTTAAATCTTGGAACCCGTTGATTGTTTTATACGAGAGTTGAGGGAAAAGAAACGCAAGGGAGAAAGAAGACACAAAAATGAGAGAGTGCCTAGGACGGAATGAGGGAGACGATCTTTGGAGTTCCTCGTGTTAGGTTAATTAAACTTCGGAGTACACTCATGAGTGCCAACTAGACATTTGGAAATTAGCGTACCAAGTAAGTTGGGATTGAAGTTATTGGTTTTATGATTATTTACCTCTCTACTAGACTGTATGATAGGAATCATGTAAGTAATTCATGTGGGTAGATCGGGGGTGCATTGTAAGGCATTATATGTAGGCAACTTAGTGGAGCTCATTAGGAGTCCTTGCACCATATGCTACCATTTCGACCAGGAGTTCGGTACAGTTGGACCGTACAAGGGAGAACAACATAGAGCAGCTGTCCAGAATGAATATATAATAATTGTGAATAAGAATAAATTCCAATGTTCTCAATAAATTATGGTAGTAGGTGTTATGTCCAGTTGGACGAGATGTGGACTTGGTGATTAGTGAATCTTGCATAGTGTAAGAGAATGGAGTATTGACACCGCTACGGCCATAGCATTTGCATATTTTGATGCATTGTTAAACACTTCGTTTATATACTTTCTTGTTTATTCCTTTCATCATATTAAATATTTGCAAGTCATGCATTTTATTTAATTTTGCATTTACTAAAGGGAATGTTTATAATGCCCGTAACTTAATCTGACTTACTGACCATTGAACTATTTGTGCTCATCCAACATTTTCCCCCCACAGGTTCTTCGTTGAGAGTCGACAAAGAAAAAAGAGCAGCTCTGGTTGTAAATAGAAGTATTTCTGATTTTTTATTTGGTATGGTTCGAGATCGAAGCATTCACCTTTTTATTATTTATATTTATTATCATGGGGTTGGGATTTGAATTATTTGAACTAAAGAGGTATTATTCTAGTTGAGAACTTTTGAAGGCCATAAATAGTTTTTATGTCAAAACTTTGATTGAGTTTTATTTAATAATATTCCGTTGCGATTATGATTCATTTACTAAATCTCAATTGTTGATAAATGATAACGAGTTAGCGTTGATAAAAGGCTTATGTAACGACCCTAAAATTTTAACTCGTGCCACGTGACATTTCAGGGTCGTATTATGGGCCCAACTAGCCATGGTGTACTTTTTTCTGTCCTCGGGAGTCGACACCGAGGTATGTTATATTTGTTTGGTGATTTGTGTTATTTATTTATTACCGAACATTAAATTCAATATTCCAAATGTGTGAGGACGTGGTGAGTGTGTGTTAGTACCGTTGAACGAGTTCGGTATGAAATAACGCGTTAAACAGGTATTTGAGTCAAAAAATGGAATTAAATAATAAATTATAGGCGCCGAGTGATATGCGGGGTCGTGGGCGACAAGCATGGGTCGAATGGTAGTGCGCACGCCCGAGTGAACTCGTTGGCGCGTACAACAAAATTGTAGGCGCAAAATTACAATTATATGTATATGGAATATATATATATAAATGTGTATATATATAAATAAAAAGAAAATGTGAAATGACCATGAGGGGTATTAAGTTGGTGATGAAGTGGATAGGAATGGAGGGGGCAAAATGGTCATTTGACCCAAAATTTGATCAAAAACACCATTGACAACCCCATTCACACATTTCGACCGAGAGAGAGAGAGGAAGAGGGAGAAAAGAAATTGAAGAGAGAGATCGATCAATTGAGGTATAAGGATGCCTGAATCGTTGAAGTGAGATTGAGGTGTGGGTTTCCGAAATTGAAGGGAGGTTGAGCATCGTGTTGGTGAGTTTCATTTTCTCTCCACTTTTGTTTATTATTTTCAAATTTTTTGGGTTGATGATGAAGATGTTGTTGTTGTTGTAATGTTGTTGTTGTTTGTTGAAAAGAGAAAGAGAAAGATGAAATTGGTGGGCTGGGTCATGGTGACTCGGGCCCGAACCGGCTGGGCCGGACCGAGCCCGACACGGGTGCATCGGCTCTGGTCCGACCTAGTTGGGGTGGACCGGGTCGGACCGACCCGGGGACCCACCCATTATTAAAATAATAATTTATTTACTTATTTATAATAAATAAAATAAATAAAATATGTTTTATTTTTATTAGTTTTGAAATAATATTGGAAAATCAGAAAATATTCAGAAAAATAGGAAAAAATTCTGAAAAATTATATTTCAACCAAATAAATAGAAATTTGAGAATTTCTATGAAAAATGAAGAATTTGAGATTTGCGACGAGACTTTTGTCGTGGTTTTTATCTCGTAAAGCATGAAATTGTTAAAAATAGTCAGAAAATATTGAAAAATATTTTTTTTAAATTGCATGAAAATTATGAGGTTTCGCTCAGGTATATTTATGGGTCTGAATGCAACCCAATACCTGATTAAGTGACCCAATTGCGCAAACGAGTAATAATTTAGAAAAAATGTAAAAAATGGGTCAAACTTGAGAAAATTGAGGAATACTTGAGATAATTAGGAATAATTAACATAAATTAGTCAGAATAATTGTCAGGTGACCAGCAGAGTGTTGGTAACTAATTGGGGAACGTGTGGAGCTACGCGAGGGATTTTTAGCAGGATTTGAGGTGAGTAAAAGCAACAATAGATTCAACATGATTGCTTTTCTATTTCTTAATTGATTATTCTTGAAATGTGAGCCCTTTGTATTTCATTCTAGTTCAGGTAACCTAGGGTTTAGGTAGTCTGACTGTGATGAGAAGTTTCAACGAGTTTAGCAGCCGGCATAGACTATGGCTTCTCGTTGGAGCCTATCGAAATGATTTAGCATCTGGCTTGTGACTGTGGCTTTCTTTCTATAGTGTGTTAGGAATTTATTAGCCGGTTTTGTCTGTGGCTTTTCCTAACAGAGTGTGCGTTCAGTGGAGGCGACCTTCGGGCCCACTGATTCGTACGGGGTAGATTGAGCAAGGGAGGCTGTAGGTTTGGGCCAATTGTGTCAATCGCAAGCTGATAAGGTCTTGTGACCCGCAGTTTGATTGGGACTATCTATTCGCCTATCCATTTATTTTTCGGTCACTTGATTATCATTGTTTGAGCTTGTTAAATCTATTTATCATGCGATTTGCAATCTATTTCAATTTCTTGTTATACACTGCATGATTCATAGACTTGTGATTATTGAAAATTCAGTAGTTTATGTTGAGATATCTATTGTTGTTGTTTACTGTTATATTTTGTATTCACTGTCTTTTTTATGACGGTGGGTGCAGATCCACAGACGAGTAGGGGCAAGCCGCCGATGCTTGGCGATATCCTCGGAGGCACACTCGGAGCCGTTAACTTTGCTCTCACTTTATAGGTATTTTGTCATTTTGTTGTATATTTTGGCTACGTATCTATTTGTTTTGCTATATTGGGGCTGTAGAAAGTTGAATCTGATTGTTGATATATGATATGTTCATTTTGGGTTCTCAGTTGATCTGTTATATACATGTGATGTTGTTTGGACATGATTTTCCACATTTAGGTTGACTGAGATTGTAAATTGTTTTAAGTTGGTATCAAAAACAATTCCGCTGCACACCTAACTATAATTGACGATAAAAGATTAGATAGAGTTAAGGTGAATCAAAAAAGAGTGATCCAGGGTGAGTGAGTGAATAATGTACTGAGTAATGGGTAAGTTAAGGATGACTAGACTTGCGTTGACTAGTCGGAGACGGGCTCAGGGGTCCACGTAGGTTTAGGTCGAGGCGGGGCCCAGTTTGTGGTTGCAGGGGCCATCACAGCTTACTAGTTTGGTTCATAACACAACAACCGAGTTGGTTGGCGAGTTATGAAGCGAGCTAGGCCGGTCGGGATTCATTTGGAAAATAGGGCCTGACAGGTTGTCTCGGTGTAGTACTTTTAGAAAACTATTTGAAATCATTGAATTAAACCCTATTTGCGTGAGTCCAGGGTTGTGTCTTTGGTTAGGGTACTAGTTAATGTTCGTACCTTGACTACAGAGAATAGGAAGTACAAGGAATCGAGTACGTTACCGGGTCTTTAGCTACACTAAAATATAATGGAATTACATATTTTTGTATGGATCGATGACCAATGAATTCCATCTGCCATTAGACAAAGTTCGAGAAATCGAAAGTCTAGGTTACTTTCCTCTATTGAACTTAAAAAATCCTTGATTTCCTTTTTTGTGTTTTCAACCTTAGAAAGATTACCAATCTATGTGGGATCAACCCTTTGCCACTATCTACAAAATTGTTGATTTAGGTTATATTTTTTATTGACGCGTTCGGTGCACGTCAATTTTATGAGCCTAACTCGGGTTAATTAGAATTCAAATTAATGCTAATCGCCTACTTAAGATAAAGGGTCATGAAACTGGGGACAAATCTTTAAGAAAAATACTATCACCAAATTCAAAGAAATTTATGTCTTAGGACATTGCTTCTATGCAAGTTTCTGGTTATAAATTTTATTTGTTGTTCAATTTTGTTATAAATTATTTATAAATTCATTTTATTCATATCTATTTGGTATCGTTATTGATTGTTTTGTGTAATAGTTCATACAAAAGCTGCAGATCTAGTCAGATTTGTGGAGATTGGTCCATCCTTGTTGCGGTGCATCTTCATCAACTGTATTGCGTTGATTTGTGCGACGCGCTGGATTGATGTTATTTTTAGTTTTTCATTTTATAGTTAGTTTTTCTTCCTTCGTTGGAAGTTTTAGATTCGTCTTTTTCTCGTTGTAAAGTTTTATGTTTTCTTCTCCTTATTGAGAAGTTTTGTTATTTGTTATGTGTATCTAGTGGTATTTGTGTATTGTAATAAATTTCAACGTAGTAGATGTAGAAGATGTGTGGACCGAAAAGTTAGTCTCACATCGATTAAATGAAACTTCAAAACGAAGTATATTAGTGATTAACTCATCCTAACTAGAGCTAATGCCTTTTGAGATAAAACCCCACACCTAAAGTTGAAAGGTGGTTAAGTTGGGGATAATATCGGTGCTAGCGGACGAGATCCATGGGCTCGCGCAGCCGTGAGATAACTTGACATTGTATTAGATCTGACGATTCAGAAGGGACCTGTCGAGAAAAAAAAAAGATTATGTGACTTTTGGTCCATGGGGGAGTGTTGAAGATGTGGACTAAAAAGTTAGTCCCACGTCGATTAAATGAAACTTCGAAATAAAGTATATTAGCGATTAACTCTTCCTAACTAGTACCAAGGCCTTTTGAGATAAACCCCACACCTAAAGTTGTAATGTGGCTAAGTTACGGACAATATTGATGCTAGCGTAGGGGATCTACGGGCTCGCTCATGCTTGTGCGGCGTGACCGTAAGAGAATTTGACAGTAGAACAGTCCTTGATTGTCAAAACTGTTTCAATTTCACAATCGCATTTACAATCAAATTAATGACAATTCGTTTGAACAAATAGGATTAGCAACTCAATGCACTTAATTCTATGTCTGGTTATATATTGAACCATAAATGATTTATGAAATTTTGATTTCTCTTAAAAAAAAAAAAAGGATTTATGTGATAAAGGCCAGCTTTTGTCGAGTTAGAGATTAAGAAATATTGTTGGGCCATTCACTAGCAATAATTTTGTTAATTAAATTAGTAATTCTACTCGTCCTTCTCAAGAATATATGTTTTAAACTCACATGATTCCATGTTACTTGAATATATGCATATATAACAACTCAGTATTTTTCCTTTTTTTTGTTGTTCTTCATTTTCTATATATTATGACTCAACCCCTCAACAATATTTTTTTTTGGGAAAGAGATCAACTTCCTCCATTGAGATAGGACCCCCAACCTCTCATAGAAGTAACTCATGCCAAATTAGTAAGCTATTCATTCAGTTGGTATCCCTCAATTAATTCAAATAAACTTTTTTGCTGAGCTCATAAGAGTTTGGAAGGATTTACAACATATTATTATTTTTCTTTGTGCCTAATCTTCTAATCTTTTGTTTTTAAACTTAAGAAGGCACACATTGATTGTTCTTAACTCAAGAAAATAAGTCAATCTAATACAACATTTTAACGAGTGAAATGCAATAGATACTACATTACATACCAATGCCCAAAATTACCCTAATTATTTTTCTCTGCGCCTAATCTCCTAACTACTTGACTGTGCTAGTTCAACAACAACTAGTATAAAAATATTTGTATGGACCAAATGTAAAATATATATTTTTTTTCATTTGGGAGTGGGCTAAGTCCCCAATCAAAGAGTCAAATTAACTCTCAAATGAAGAATCTAGCCTTGATTTAATTAGAAGTAAGAACCGAATAATAGAGACAAGAAGATCAAAGAAAATGCATGAAGGAATCATTAGAGAAAGCACGAGATCACGTTAACAAAAGGCAAATGATCCGTATCTTTGCAGTGATTGAATTAACAAATGCGCACCACTTTAAGAGCGTGAAATCTTGCTAACATCAATCATGCATAAATAATTATAACCTAAAAACTTAATTGATTTAGGACACAAGTGGAAAAATATATGGTCAAATGTGATTAAATCTAACCTTAATTTATTTCTCGTGTTGCGCTCTTGATTCCCTTTGTAATCTTAATGTGATTCTTAATGATTGGAAAAAACTATCTTGCCCCACCTTTATTGACTGCTTTTTCAAGCAATTTAGCTGTGGAAAATTTCATTAAGTGGGAAATAAAGTGATTAATGTGATTCGGGATGATGTTGACATGCAATCAACCCAAGACACATATTAATTTAACCACGAAATTCTTGTAATAAAACCAACTTTATAGGTTTCTTGTAATAAAACCAACTTTATAGGTTTCATAATTCTATATATATATATACCTAGCCTTATTAGAGCTTTTTTTTCTTTGACCTTTTTCTCTTGCTGGCAAAGGTAACTAATTAATTAACTAATTGATTTATTTATTATTTGACAAAGAAAATTATTTAACTTATTAATCAGCATGCATGTGTGTGTATATATATATACTCCCTCTAGTAAAAAATATAAGACTTTTTGCTCAAAACACACATATTAAGAAAGCATTTATTGTGAGTTTAAGTTACATTCTTATCTACATTTAATTATTTATTTCATCTAATAAAAGAAAAACAAGTGTTTAATTATAATTAAATATTAAGTCAAAAGAGGGGTAAAATAGGTATAAGAGGTATAAAGTTCAAAAAACGTCATATATTTTTTGAAAGAAAAAATTTTTAAAAGTTATACATTTTTTACTGAAAGGAGTATATATGTTTTGGAAAACACGTTTTTGACTTGTATACTTTTTTTTGATAGGAACAAAATTTTATTTTAATATAGCCATAATAAATTATATATTTGACGAGAAATAATGTGTTTTCCTTAAAATAAAATCCAAAAAATGACTTGATGTATGCCATCAAGTCATTTTTGACTTGTGCATTCGTTCGAGTGTATTGGATACACTTTGAGAAGTGTGCATACAACTCTAAAAGAAAATGACTCGATGACATACATTTTTTAAGGTTATTGTTAGGCTATCAAAAGTTTGTTCCGAATAATCTCATATTCTAGGATTATAGACCAACAAGGCAACAAGACTATTCTTTTAAGAGTTTAAATTTAAACCTTCGTTATATTATTGAAAAAAAAAAAAAGAAAAGATAACAAACCTACCAAGAACTAGTTGGTTTGATAAAGGATTATTTAAGCGAGGTTTTGAGTTGGAATTTCTTTGAAAGAAAACAAACCTTGCTTATGGGTACTTCTAATCTTGCATCCAGACCTAGGATAGTCTCACTAAAAATTATGAGCCGTACTATTCTTGATACGTTTGCAATTTGGGTGTGAGATACTATAAGCGGACGTCCATTGACGTACATTGGGCTTGGACATAATGAAGCCCAAAGGATCACAATTCTTTGATGTTTATACGCAGATAGGACCAAATAATTCTCTCTTTGGAACATTTTTTTTTGTTATAGTATTTCGAACATTTTGTAATTAATTGCGTTAAATTAGTCTTTGGTTAATAATACTCACGGATCATGGCCATCAAACTTTACCGAATGCATCACTTTGGTTCCAAGAATTTCTTTTATAACAAAATAGGTACAAATTATATAAAGTCTTATAAAGTCATTCTCTGCGAGATTTGAGGTAAGGCGGTGCCTCACAAAAACTCATTCAAAGTCACAAATTTTCTGTTTGAGGTAAGGCGGTGCCTCACAAAAACTCATTCAAAGTCACAAATTTTTTGTTCATGTGTGAATGAGAAATTGAATTTAGTCATGATGTTACGTAAATATTATGAACTAATTAGCTTAACATTACTTAACTAACGTGAGATTACCAACCAATTGGTGGCATGGTTTGATATGGAGTTTGGAAGTAAGAGTTCATGGGTTCAAACTTGAGTGAGACAATTTGTTTTTCTTACAAAAAAAAAAGCAATAAAACAATTAAAAAAAAAGAAAAAAACACTAAGTTGAGATTATACATTAAACTTTTTTTTGAAGCAAAAAACTAAATTAACGCTGTCGCCACTAATGTTGTTTGTATGTTTAGAAGAAAAACTATACCTTTAATCACATGCCATAATAATAAACTTTAATATTGGGCACCCAACGAGCAGTCCTGGCTAGAAAATGTAAATTCCAAATTGCGTGTGTGTGTATATATATATGTGGAAAATTCTACAATGAAGATCAAATATGTACCCATACCATGGGAAACCTTCAAAATGTGTTGTACATTAATTGTTTTGTGCATTTATGTCACTTCGATTAATGTGTTAGATTTAAATCCAATGGTTCTAAATAGTGTATCCATGTCATGGGTATATTATATGCAAAATGATAATCTAACATACTTTTAACGCACACTTTGGGTGCACACCCTTGTCTTTTAGCCATTTATGGTGTTTTGTTAGATGTGAGGCCCACGCATTGAAGCCAAAAAAGAGCCATAAATGACTAAAAGACAAGGGTGTGTGCCAAAGAGTGCGTTGAAAGCGTGTCATTTTATCATTTTCCATATTATACATATTAATATATGAAATCATCAATCAACAAGGTCGACCTTGTTAAAAAAATAGATATATTAATTTGAAATATATGATAACTATTAGTTGAGATAGACTTAGGATATCTGAATAGTTACAAAAACGTTTATCTTTCTAACGCAGTAGAGATCTTCTAAATCGGATACTCGAACACCACGAACAAACAACCTAGGGTTAGAGAGAATTAACACCAAACTGACACAGCGGAGTCTTCCAAACTGATTATTCAACACTATGAATAATGCAATTTAGGGATTTGAGAATTAAACCCTAATTCTCTAAAAAGAAACATTGTTCTTTATTAAAAAAATCAATAGTCCACCCCTAAACTATTACATATGTAGCATTTACATAGCCCTAAACTATTACATATGTAGCCTTTATATAGGCTTGTAAAATAATAAAGACTCTTAATTCTAATAAAGTACCAAAAGACACATTAACTGTAATTCTAATAGAACACTTTCTACCACTAACTCTTATTTAAAATCTAACTTTGACACAAAAAGTTCACATAACTTATAATCCAACTAAACAAAATCATCTTATCTAATAAATAAAAAATCCTTATTCTAACACAAACTCTTATTTGCATCATTCTTTCCTAGTTGAGGAAATTCGTAATCGAATTTAATGCTTGAATCATTCTCTCGCACATGACGTCTATGGTCTTCATCTTCATCATTCTCCCAAGGGTCAAGAAAATTCGACCTCAAATTTTTGTTCATTCGCGCGGCTTATGAATTGAAACAAATTTATCTTCAAAGATAGGCTTGATCTCATAATCTGAAAAGCTAACAACAAAGTTCTGATAGCTGGAAAAGTCATTCACGAAAGATTTGTTGACGCCCATATCACCAACTACTTCTTCAAGCACGTGAGGAACTTTAAACAATGAAACTACTTCAATGACAAAACCATCTTCTCCAAAGACTATTTTGTCCTCCACAAAGTCATACCCATCACAGTCAAACTTTGGCGCTTCATCAAAGTTTTTTTATTCCTCCTCAATGAAGGTCGAATCTATTCGCCATGCGTCACCATAAAGAAAAAAACCCCATCTATTTATTCCTTAGATACAAATCCCTCCTCGTCAAAATATTTCTCTTCTGGTTTCTCACTAAAAGCAAACTCCACCCTCAGTTACATGATTATCCAAACCGAATTGAGGCTCTGATACGAAACTGACATGTCTTCCTGACTTTGAGAACGAAATCATCAAAACTAGTCTCAACATGCTTGAAAAATAAAATAGGACATTATTCTGACTAGAAAAGTCATGCAAATATCCAACGACGCATACGTCGTCATTGGTTGCAAATTTGAGTACTTTTACCTTTGCAATAAGGCCAATGGAGTTGACGCCGACATCACGAACCACCTCTTCAAGCACTTGAGGAAATTCAAATAATGAAACCACTTCAATGACTAAGGCATCCTCTCCAAAGGTTAACTTGTCCTCCATGTCATACCCATTACTATCAAACTTTAGCTCTTCGTCAAAGTTGTTGGAGTCCTCCTCAAAGAAGATTGGATCTATTCGTCACACATCACCGTAAAGAAAAAGAACCTCATCTATTTCTTCATCGGATACAGATTCCTCCTCATCGAAATAGGAATATTCCATTTCTCGTTCCTGACCAAAGCCAAACTCCACCCTCAGTTGCACGATTCATCCAAATCATGCGTGACGATGGCTCTGATACCAATTAACACAACGGGGATCTTTAAAATCGGATGCTCGAACACCATGAACAAACAACCTAGGGCTAAAGAGAATTAACATCAAATTCTCAAGAAAAGAAATAAGTTTCTTTATTAATATAATCAAAATCAACTTTACATCCATTTCATATATGCCTTTATATAGACAAAGAAAAAAAAGACACTTCTAAATAATGTTGCACATAGCCATACTTCTAATGGAATTAAAAAAAAAGAATATTCTAATTTCCTAACCTAACTAGAACACGTCCCCTTAGGATTTCAATAATAGCAACTTTCTACTTGATTGGACTCACATTAGTAACTATATAAACAACTATCTAACAACTATAATATACTAATAGGGGTGCACACGGATTGCACTAATCCGCGGATCCGGTCCAATCCGGACCAATTATCACTAATTGGATTGATTTTTTAATCCCTTGGATTGGATTGGATTGAAAAATCACTAATCTGGTTGGACTGGATCGGATTACAGATCCCACATTTAAAAACCGCAGATCCAATCCGATCCATTTTGTTTATCACATCAACACATACATATTTCATCATATGTACTATAGTATCTCGAGGAGCATCAACTCAAACTATCAACTCTAAAACTATATAGTATCTTAAAGACTTTGCTTATTCTTACCTCTTTTATTACATTTCAGATATTTTTTATGTGGTTTGTATGTTGCAATATGCATTTTTTTGTGGAGTTTGTGGATGACATTTTTATTTATGTAGGAACTTGCATTTTGAAGGTTCTTGTGATGGCAAATTTGTGGAAAATATGCTATATATAGATTTGTGGGATGTACATTGTAAATTTTTCAATCATGATATGCATAATTTTTGTGATTCATTTGATTAAGTTTAATTTCATGAATTTTTGGATAGGAAAATGTCAATCTGTAGAACTTGATCTAGTCCAGTCCACATTTTGCAAATTGGATTGAGTTGGATTGATGAATTATTTGGATTGGATTGAACTGCAATTTTTCAATCCGCAATAATTGGATTGGATTGCGGATTGACTCTAATTGGACTGAATCCAATCCGTGTGCACCCGTATATACTGATCACCTAATATTTAAAAAATATCACATACTACTAAATTTTAGGACTCTAATTAAACACCTAAATTAACTTAAATAAAATAACCAATTGAAGAAAAGCGATTTTGTGCGTGACACACCATGTTACGTGCTCCAACTAACAATAGCCTCATGATACACATCTATGATTCAATCCAAGCCTGCATTACTTTCCTATTTTGTATTTGCTCTATATCTATAAATAGGGATCCTTTGTCCCTAATAAAACAATCTCATTATTTGCAAATTATTATGGTATCAGAGCTAGGTTATGGGTAATCTCTTATTTTTTCTTTGTTTTGATCGGCTGCCTCGACTACATGCTACTCTGGCCATCATGTGAGTAAAGATACTCCGTCTCACTTTTGTTCTTCGCATCTCTATGCCACTATTTCAAAGTCACAAGCCTACCATCCCTTCTAGACCGTTTTTCTGGTCTCTTGTTTTTGGGTATCGATATCTGCCTGTGCGCGTTTGTGCACGTCTCTGTCTGTGTGAGCAATCTGCCCTGTTTGTGTGTGTATCTTGAGGAGAGATCACGTCATGCCTGCTAATTGCCCAATCTATCGCACGTCTCTGCTCGTCCATCTTGATCCGCTCTGCTCTTGCATTTGCGCATATCATCCTTGCATTACTAAATTTGCTTTGCACCTCGCGATCTTCTCCAGCCTGCGTGCTTGTTGATCCTGTTTCAACATGTTCTTCAGCCGTACGTGCGCGCCAACCAAGCACCTACTTTGTCGTCCGTCCGTGTGTATACGTCGTGGGCTTCATCAAAGAACATGATACAGAGCAACGAAGATATAGGATGAACGGGATCATGGAGCGAGCCAAACGGTAGCATACAATATGGATGGAGACGTTGGTTAGAGTCCTAGATCAATTAGTGTGATTGTGTGTGATCTAGCAGTCAAATAGGTGCCAGAGTTTCATGTTTTTAGTTTTAAGTAAGTTGAAAAAGTAGATTGTCTTTTATTTCTAATAGATATAGTTATCTAGGTGTTAGAAGTGTGTCACTTAAAGAGTCTAGCTTAACTAGGTGGTGATAGATATTAACTACATCGTTGACTGAAGTCGTGACTAATCCTAATTTTACTAGGATTCTTTTGGTTTTGTTAAAAGCTTATAAAAGGTATGAGAACGTGTTACATGGTTGGTTGATTTTGATTATATTAATAAAGAATTTTACTATGTTGTTGTTGTTGTTGTTGTTGTTGTTGTGAGAATTTGGTTTTAATTCTCAATGCATGAATTGCATTATTCGTATGGCGAATAATCAGTTTGGAAGACTTCCACTGCGTCAAGTGGTATTAAAGCCTTCAATTCATCGAACGTGATGATTTGACGTTAACTATGTCTGCGAAGAAGAATCAGAACCACCAACGAGTTGAAGTTGTTTCTCAACGAGATGACCAAGTCCGACTGGAGCAATTCTTTACCCAATTTCTTGCATCATAAGAATAAACGCATGTGCAACTTAATGAGTTATCTACCGAAATGACAGAATTGATAAGGATTCATGGAATTCATATCCCAAACTCTCGAAGAGACACTATTGTTTTTAAAGAAACAAAAGGAGATTCTTCTTCTGATAGGGATGATGAGTACAACGACGAAGATTATTGGTCAGAAGAATGCATTGATCTAATTGAATGCAACGACGGTCACATCTTCGACATCAACAAGCAGCCAATTTTTTATGATAATGATGACGTCATTGTTAAAGAAAATGTGTTATTTGGAGATGATGGTCATGTACTTGAGGTTACATAGTTGACGTCAAATACCACAAGTGTCAATGGTGGTGTTGTGTGATGAGGCGTCATCAACGAAGATACATGGTTTTTGGGATGAAGTTGAAGAAATTACTCCTCGCATATATGTTTTACTCGTTGTTGATGGTTTTGTTAAGGGTGAATTCGAAAGAGAATTGTCTATCTTTGAAGATTTTATAAAAGTTTGTCACATCCATGAAAATAAAAAACTCGAGAACGAATTTTCATCAACGGTGGGAGTATGATGTAGAGCAACGAAGATAGAGGATGGATGGGATCATGGAACGAGCCAAACGGTGGCATACAATATGGATGGTACAATAAAATTCAGTCTCCATGAGAAAAATGGAGGCAATAAGCCTCACCACACCTACCATTAGAGGCCGTTAAGGCACAACTGATGGGGGAGAAACGTCGGATACAACTGAAGAAAAGCCTTGATGAAAGGGAAAGTGGCCTACAAGGGGACTAACAAACTACAATAACTACACACAAAAAAACTTCAATCAACAGGAAACAAATCCCAACAACAAGAAACAAATCCCAATAACAAGGGATGTTACTGCACGCAGACGAAAACCAAATTGAACCCAAACCATAAAACAACATAAATAAACACAAACATAAACACTACGATTAGTGAAATTAAACACAAAAGGGGAGGAGAAACCCCCACCTCCCGGAATAGATGACAACACGACAGGCAAGAACCAACGAGAAGCAGCGAACCCCGAACCCAAGATTTGCTTGGCCATGGTTATGGCCACAGATTGGAGAAGCGTGCATGCCGATGAACCTTATAATCAAGCTTGCGTATGTGCCAAATGATGAAGTCTAAGAATTAGCTTGTAAATTCTAGGAAAAATATAATGGAAAGATATGACAGGATGACATTTTAGTAATTTTCGCAAATGGCGAAGTTTGGGTTTTTGACGTTCCGGGGGCATGAGTTTATTGGAAACGGCGTGGAGATCACAACTCACAACTCGCCGTGACAATGATGTTTTTCGGCGAAATTCCATCGTTTCGCCCTCCGAAACGGCAATTTTGCTATTTTTGGAAAGTTTTATTTTGTTTATAACTCTCATTAAGAATTTCTGTTTTTATTGCCGTTTGCTGCGTTTGTTTCTATTTTTCGTCTAGTTTTTAGTTTAAGGCTTTTTGGACTTTTTACTATTTTTGGCAAATTTTAGTGTTCGCTATTTAAGCGATCTATTGGGTGTAATTCGCAGTTTTTGCTGAAATAAAAGAATTTTCAAACTTTGGCTTAAGTTCTGACCTAGATCGAGTTGTTCGTGGATTCGTTCGACTGGTTCAGAAGATCTCCGCTGCGTTAGTTGGTATCAGAGCCTGCTTCAGCGTGATTGGAGAAATCATGCCGCCGAAGAGGAACCAACAGCGTATCAATGAGGTGTATGACCGTGACAATCTGAATCGACAAATTGTCCAATTGATTGACCAACGCATGGGCGCGGTGGTAGAACAATTAACTGCCCGAATCGATCAGTTGTTTGGTTAGAATATGAATCATATCTGTAACCATCGAAAGGAACCTATTGGTGATGAACCAGTATGAGATTCTTCTATCGAAGGGGAGGATGAGTATGTTGAGGCACTGAGGAGGCGCTACAGGCCGCGTGCAGTTGAGGATGATCGCAGGCGGTGGGAGTCTAGGATGAAGATGGAGGTCCCAGAATTCCATGGCACCCTTCAACTGGAAGGATTCTTAGACTGGCTAGCGTCAGTTGAAGAAGTCATAGAATTCAAAGGTGTGCCTGAAGACAAGCGTGTGCAACTGGTTGCGACTAGATTCCACAACAGGGCCATGGCTTGGTGGCAACAGCAGAAGTTTATGCGGAATAGGAATGGAAATACGAAGATTACCTCGTGGGAGAAGATGAAAAAACACTTACGGACTGAGTTCTTGCCTTACAATTTCCAACGCCTTATGTATCAGAGGTTGCAGAATCTGAGACAAGGGGCAAAGTCAGTAGATGATTATACTACTGAGTTTTATTAGTTAGTCGCTAGAAATGAACTGCAGGAGACTAATGACCAATTAGTGGCACGGTGTATTAGTGGACTGAGGGTGCAGATCCAAGATGTCGTCAATATGTTTGATCCGACTTCCTTATCTGCTGCGCACCAGCGAGCATTGTTGGTGGAGAAACAACAGCGTCGGGGTGTGAGTAATGCTTCCAGTAATGTTAGTGTTGGGACAACCAATATTGAGGGTAATATCGCTGCAATTAACCCTGCTAGTCGCACAAACAGACCTAGCACTAGTGGGATTAAATGCTTCGGTTGTGGCGAAGTTGGTCACAGGAAGTCAGAATGTAAAGGGAAGAAGGCTCTCTTTATTGAGAACGAAAAGGAAGACGGAGGGGAAGAGGCCAACATCACTGCAGAACCAGTGTTTGGCACTTCTGACAACACAGACGAGGAGGTCGTGACTGGAGATGTGGGTACTGCCTTAGTTGTAAGGCATTCTTGTATGACTCCTAGAGTTGTCGTTGATGATGAGTGGCTGCGGAATAACATCTTTCAGTCCAAGTGTACCATCTTGGGCAAGATGTGCAGGTTCATGATTGATGCAGGCAGTTGCAAGAATATCGTCCCAGTTGAAGCAGTTCAGAAGTTGGGCCTTGCAACTGAACAACACCCCAGACCCTACAAACTAGCTTGGCTGAAGAAGGGTGGTGAGGTGAAGGTGTCGAAGCGCGCCTTGGTGACTTTTTCTATTGGTGCTAACTACAAGGATTCAGTCTGGTGTAATGTTGTGGCTATGGATGCTTGCCACTTGTTACTGGGACGTCCTTGACAGTTTGATAGGGGAGTTGTACATGATGGCAGAACCAATAAATACACCTTTATGTTCAAGGTGCTAGTACCCGCCAAGGACCCGGAGGAAGTTAAGCCCACTAAAGAATCTAGCAGTTTGCTGTCTTTGGCAAGATTTGAATATGAATTACAGGATTCTGATGTCATTTACATCTTGATGGGAAAGGAGGTAGATAAAGATGTTGATGTTCCTGAAGCTGCAATTCCTATTATGAAGGATTTTTGTAATGTTTTCCCTGATGAGATGCCAGAAAGACTGCCACCATTGCGTGATATTCAACATCAGATTGACCTTGAACTTGGTGCATCACTACCTAATAGACCACACTACCGAATGAGTCCCAATGAGCATGAGGAGTTGCGCAGACAGGTTGAGGAGTTATTGGCGAAGGGATTCATCCGTGAAAGTCTGAGTCCGTGTGCAGTGCCAGCTCTCCTTACACCAAAGAAAGATGGCTCCTGGCGGATGTGTGTGGACAGTAGAGCAATCAATAAGATTACTGTCAAGTATCGCTTTCCTATCCTTCGCTTGGATGATTTACTTGACCAATTGAGTGGAGCAAAAATTTTTACAAAACTGGATTTGAAGAGTGGGTACCACCAGCTTCGCATTAGAGTTGGGGATGAGTGGAAGACTGCTTTTAAAACTAGGGGGGTTGTATGAGTGGTTAGTCATGCAGTTTAGGCTGTCAAACGCACCTAGCACATTCATGAGAGTCATGAATCAGAGTTTGAGACCTTTGATAGGCAAGTGTGTTGTGGTATATTTTAATGATATATTGATATACAGTACTAACGAGGAGGAACACCTCCGGCATGTGCGAGATGTTCTGACTATCTAGCGCAGGGGGAAGTTCTATGTTGCGATGAAGAAGTGCTCATTTTTGACACCGAAGGTCCTTTTTTTAGGCTATGTCATTTCTGGATAAGGGTTGCAAGTTGATGAGTCTAAAGTAGAAACCATCCGCACTTGGCCTAGACCCACCACAGTTACGGAGGTTCGCTGTAACAACCCCGAATTTATAACTGACTTGTGTTACACGTGTCAGGATCGTGACCCGGCTACATGGATACTGGACGGTATTTCAAACTTCGGTAGTCGACGCCGAGGTAATTTTATGATTCTTTGACTTTGTGTATTAGTATTATAATATGTTACGGGTCTCGAGCCGTTTGGGCTATGCTTTAATTGAGTGAGATGTCACCTAGTTAAACGGGGTGTTTCGGGAACCGTTTTAGTGGATTTGATTACTAAACAAGCCAAATGAAAAACATGACCTAAGTTGAGGAAAATAAATTTTTACAATAAAGTATAACATAAGCATAAGGGAATTTATTTAAATCCCAAGGGTGGGACGCCTCGAGAAGCTTGTCGAACGCGGGACACTGTGTACCGAGTAGGCGAGAATGTGTGTGATCTTATTTATAATTTAATAAAATTAATCTAAGGGATTAATATAGGTTAAAATGGGTAGGATTGTTAAAGTGACACAAGTCAGTGAGGAGAACTATTGGATGGACATGGAGATGTGTGTGTATGCTAAGATGAGATGATGTGGTAAAAGACCCATAAGGGTAGGCCGTCCCAAGGGTTGGGCAAGTTTAAAAATCAGGGGTAAATGGGTCATTTCACATTAAGTCACATATATAAAAACAAACCAAACCCTAAAACCCTAAAACACTATTCATCATCTCTTCCACACTCCCACCGCCACTCTTCATCGTCCTCCCCCTCTCATCACCACCGCCACCCCTTCGTCGTCGAAGGCAGCACGTCCGACTCTGGGTGAGCTCCTCCTCTCTTGCCTCTCACTCTCTCGATCTCACTGCCATATGTATATATATAGTTGTTTTGTTTTTAAACTGTATATGTGACAGCTTTGTCGTCGTCTCTGTGCCCGGCGCCGGTGCCGTCGGTCTTGCCGCCGATCGGAGTCAACCTCCGGCGACACTGCTGGCCGGAGGTGACCCCATATGTGGTTATGTTGGAGTGGATAGGTGTGGTTGTTTGATGGTTATGTTGTGCAACGTTTTGGTGAAGGTGTGTGGGTGGGGTGTTTATATATATGGGGGTGTGGTTGTGTAGGTGCACACCCCCATTTAAAGGGGTGTGTGCACTTTGGTGGGTGATCATAAACGGTGTTATGTCTCATGGAGTGTGTGGTCACAAATTTCATTATTTTATGTGTATGTGTGACGGCTTTAAGTGTGTATGTGCAAGGGGTGCACATCTCACTGTGTGTACACCACAGTGGGGTGTACACAATAGTGGGTGTGTACACCACAGTGGGGTGTACACAGCACTGTGTGTGTACACCACATTGAGGTGTACACAACAGTTGTGTATGTTTGGAATAGTGACAAGGGGTATATGACATAGTTCTTAAATAATAAAGTAAGGTATTAATAAATGCAAACATGGTAAATCACAAAGTGGGGTGCACACACCGGGGGGTGTGTGCACAAGGCAATGGGTGTGAGAAATGTTAGTGTACACACCAGTGGGGTGTACACATCAATTTGTGTATTTGACCCAAATGTACATTATTATAGATTTAAGAGTAAGTAAACAAGATTTTTAAGTATAGACATTTATATAAAATGAATATGGATTTGTGATAAGGGTTCAACACACAATATAATGAGAACCCAACACATCCAATACACATTACAATCAAAGCCTAATACAATAGGTACAACATAAAGAATGAATGCGAACCTTAAACTAATATTCGGGATTCCAAAACTTTATTAGGTTGTTGAGCACTTGTGGGGAAACGTGTTGGAGTTTCGGAGTGATACCGAGTCGCGAATAGACAAGTAAGTACATGCACGCCTCGTATGTATGTACGTTAGTAGACCAGTAAGAAAATAACATGTGATTTATACATCCTCTATTTATTGCTATTGTTGCATTGATCCTTTGCTTGATATTCCATTTCGTTTCCTTGGTTGTATGTTCTTGGCATGAGTGTGTGTCTCGAAGGTATCATGTGGTCGAGCACTAGCTGGGACAACGAGGGTGCCCTCTGCAGGGGTAACTGACCACCCCTAGTGATGTGTGTACTTGGGTACTTGGATTCGAGAGGTGTTGCGATGCCTCTCGATTTCACGCCTTGCGCTAGTGTTGCGACATTGCCGGGAGATCTTGCGAGATCTTTTCCGTATTGCTTTGTGAAATAGACCACTCATGGGCCTCTTTTGAATCTTAGAACATGCAAAATATCGATTGTTTATCTTTCAGTCTCTTTATCATGCATTTGATTTATTTACTTTCCAGTTATTTCCTTTCCGCATGATACTTAGATGTTTTTCTTGTTATAATCATAAATTAACTGTTACATTCTTCTGGTACTACTAGCAATTTTATTCGATTACTCACCGTCTAGTTTGTGACAAATGGGTGCGAGATAGAGTGGAGAGCGAAAGAAGGGCAAGGGGCCCTGCCTAGGTGATATACTTTGAGGAGTTTCAGGACATCTGAGAGACGTTATAGTAGGTGATTATACTTTGATTACTGATGTGTATATCGTTTCATACTTGTTTTGTTGGGATTATTGAACTTGGTATAGTTTTATTAAGACTGGTATCATGTATATATGCCTATCGAATTGTACATGCATACCCGGGGTTTTCCACATTTATAGAATTCCTAATTTCCCTTTGATTGAGTTATTTCCCTTTGTTATAATTGTTTTAGTCTTCCGCTGTGTATTAATGCAATAACTCTTTCATAAACTACTGAATTGATTAAAGCGAAAGCTGACTAGGCTCGTCAGGTTGCCGAGTGATGAAACGGGGCCTGCACGGGTTTAGGCCGGGCGTACCCAATTGCACGGGGAAATTGGGGCCGTCACAGTTGGTATCAGAGCCTAAGGTTATAACAACCTAACTGTTGATTTAAAACACAAACCATTAAGATAGCGGAAGTTAGGAATGGTTGAACTTAGAGTGGAAACCCTATGACCCTAATTAGAACTTTAGTTCGATGGGATGAGTTGGGATAAGTTGGATATGATGTTTGTACATATTATGATTGTTGTGTGTAATATATGGTATGCGGTAGCTATCCATTGATCCGAAAAATTTCGCTTTCTTGTTTAGACGACGATGGCGGATCAGGGAGGTCCGAGCGACGACAGTTGGACGACGGATTCTCGATTTATTACTTCGGAGGAGTTCCGCGCTTGGACACAGAGATTTGAGGATCTAGTGAGGTCACTGACGACACCCATTCATACTACCACGGCACCATTGACTCCGACTACGCCTTTGCCGCCTGTTTCTACCACTCAGGGGACGGAGACACCAGTTGCTACGGCTTCCACCGCCCCGATTGCGTTAGCGGCGATTCCCGAGGGAGCAGTTGCTACGACAGGGACACAGACTGAGGCGGAGATACCTCCGTTACAGGCAGAGTTAGTACGAGCGACGGAGACACCGACTACGCCGGTTGCCGCCGCAGAGATTACTCCCGTCACTACTCCGGTCACTACTCCGGAGAAGAGTCCTAGGGCCACTGCTGAGGCGAGGCAGTGGAGAGAATTTAAGAGACACGATCTAGTTAAGTTTTTCGGTGGTACAGACGTGGCAGCGGCGAAGCTTTTTCTGAAGAATCACGAGAAGATTCATACGATTATCGCGACTGAGGATCACATGAGAGCGACGATTTCCTCATCTATGCTTCAGGGAGAGGCAGATGATTGGTGGACCACCAATGTAGCTACCCGAGGCATTCCGCGAGACTGGATCGATTTCAAGACCCAGTTTAACCAGAAGTATTTCCCACCGACAGTGTTACGGGCGAAGAGGAATGAGTTCACATCATTGCGACAGTCAGTGGGAGAGCCAGTGATGGATTACATGGGCAGATTCATTCAGCTATTACCCTATGTAGGAGGATCAGCAGACTCAGAGGCCGATCGTATCTACCATTTCACTGAGGGTTTGCTACCTGCCATTGGAGGTTCAGTAGTCACTACCGAGCCGGAGACTCTTCAGAGGGCATACGAGCGGAGTTTGGCTAGAGAGAGCTACCTGATTTCTCACCCTGAGGAGGCGAGACCGGTCAGATTGGAGACTAGATCAGAGGACCATCAGGACAAGAAACGGAGGAAGAACAGACTTCGTTATCGAGATTCCAGAGCTCCGAGTGTAGGATCCACTGCACCATCTGCTCAACCAGCACGGACGACTCCACCAGTGCCGAGCTTTGCTAGTCATCCTCCACACCTACGAGACACATACACAGACGATCACGGGGACGATCCTACAACGAGCCGAGATTCTGGCAGAGGAGGTAGACAGAGACAGACACAGAGGTCAGGGCAGACTCAGACTCATATTCAGAGATCTACACAGAGTCGCGGACAGGGTCAAACTCAGGGTACACAGGATACACGTACATGTTACAGATGCGGTAGAGTGGGCCATCTCCAGCGCAGTGTACTCAGCCTGAGAGGATACGTACACGGCATCATCGGCACCGAGAGGAGCGGGTGCGGGCGGCGGTTGAGCGGATCCGGGGCGTCCGAAACCTAGTTGAGGGTATGATTTCTATCTCTAGCACATTCATGCATACCATGTTCGATTCTGGTTCGACTGTTTCGTTTATTTCCGGACGTATGGTAGACTTGTTAGGGTTGAGACCCGTTAGACTTAGTAGACCCTTGATCCTTAGCACGGCTGCTGGGGACAAGATTTACCCAAACTTTCTATGTGTTGAATGTCCGGTAGAGATAGAGGGCCACGTGTTTCCTGCTGACTTGAGAGTACTTGAGTTTCTCGAGTTCGATGCCTTATTGGGCATGGATTGGTTAGGAGCATACCATGCTTATGTCGGTTGTTACGAGAAGACGATCACGATTCCGTTGGCAGACGGTACGGAGATTTGCATTCGTGGTACCGTCTTGCTCTTCTTCGATCACCGAGAGGCGAGAGGCTACGAATGGCGATGTCGAGATTGTTGCGAGCGTCATGAGTACTGGTATGAGACAGGAGGTTGACATAGAAGATGTACCGATCGTGTGCGAGTTCACTGACGTATTCCCCGAGGATCTACCAGGATTACCACCGCAATGGACGATAGATTTCATCGTTGACTTAGTCCCGGGGACTAGACCGATTTCGATACCACCGTATAGGATGGCACCCCGAGAGCTTGAGGAGCGAGGAGTCAACTAGATGAGTTGCTAGAGTTGGGCTTCATCGGTCCCAAGTATGTCGCCATGGGGAGCACCGGTGTTGTTTGTCGAAGAAGGACGGTAGTTTGAGGCTTTGTATCGACTACGAGCAATTGAATAAGGTTACTGATGAAGAATAAGTACCGTTACCGCGCATTGACGATTTGTTTGACCGGCTAACCGAGCGCAGTGGTTTTCTAAGGTAGATCTTAGATCGGCTATCACCACTCAGATCGGGGCCGAGGATCGGGAGAAGACAAAGATTCAAGACGAGATACGGTCATTTCCGGTTCACGATCATGCCGTTTGGATTGACTAATGCGCCGCGATGTTCATGGACCCGATGCACCGAGTGATGAGGGATTTCCTAGATCGATTCGTGATTGTGTTCATTGACGACATCCTCATCTATTCCAGGACTCGTGAGGAGCACGAGGGACATCTACGTACAGTGTTACAGACTCTGAGGGACCACCGACTCTACGCTAAGTTTAGCAAGTGCGAGTTTTGTCTACCAGAGGTTAGATTTTTAGGGCACGTAGTTGGAGCTGACGGTGTTGCCGTTGACCCAGAGAAGATTAGAGCCGTGATTGAGTGGCCTACTCTGACTACCGTGACTCAGATTCGCAGTTTCCTTGGCTTAGCAGGATACTATCGCCGATTTGTGCAAGATTTCTCCAAGATCGCTACACCAATGACGAAACTGACGCAGAAGAACGCGAAGTTTGATTGGAATGAAGAGTGTGAGCAGGCATTTTCTACTCTGAAGGAGAAATTGACGACCGCACCTGTCTTAGCATTGCCCGAGACCGGGAAGGACTTAGTCGTGTATACTGATGCGTCGAAGACTGGTTTGGGTGGTGTGTTGATGCAAGAGGGCAGAGTTATCGCTTACGCATCCCGACAGTTGAAAGTTCATGAGAGGAACTACCCGACCCACGACTTAGAGTTGGCGGCGATTGTATTTGCATTGAAGATTTGGAGACACCATTTGTATGGCGTGCGTTTCGAGTTGCATACAGACCACAAGTGCTTGAAGTACTTGTTTACTCAGAAGGAACTCAACCTGAGACAAAGACGTTGGCTTGAATTTCTGAAGGACTACGATTTTGCACTTGAGTATCATCCGGGGAAAGCCAATGTTGTTGCCGATGCTTTGAGCCGCAAAGGATCTGATGCAGAGGTAGTGGTATGTCGTATGACTCACGAGTATGCGTTACTTGAGTCAGCCGAGATGATGAGTTCAGCGGACGTGCCGACGACTACCAGGACACAGATGTGTGGTCAGATGAGATTGCAGACCATTTCACTACTGCGATCGTTCTCGAGGACGACGAGGCGACGAGTCGTACCAAAGATTTACGGTGAGATGGCGACGGTGCGAGTATCCAGATTGAAGTCGGTCGACAGACTCTTGCTTGAGGTATCGTGGGCGACTGTGGATTCCATTGGCGGCTGACTTACGCACCGAGATACTTCAGGAGGCTCACCGTTCCCGTTTTTCTGTGCATCCGGGTCGAACCAAGATGTACGCTGGCATGCGACGTCTTTTTTGGTGGCCAGGGATGAAATCCGATGCGTCGGAGTTTATTCGAGCATGTGAGATATGCCAGCGCGTGAAAGCTGAGCATCGACGGCCTGGAGGATTGCTGCAGCCCCTACCCATTCCTCGATGGAAGTGGGAGCACATTGCTATGGATTTCGTCAGTGGCTTGCCCCGATCTCCTCGTGGACACGACAGCATCTGGGTAATTGTGGATCGATTGACGAAATCTGCTCATTTCATACCGGTATCCACTACACATAGAGTTGACAGACTGAGCATCCTCTACGAGCGCGAGATTGTCAGATTGCACGGAGTTCCGTTATCGATTGTGTCGGATCGAGGGGCGCAGTTCACTTCGTTATTATGGCAGAGTATGCAGGCTCAATTTGGCACCAGACTGGAGTTGAGTACGGCGTTCCATCCACAGACAGACGGACAGTCCGAGAGGTTGATCCAGGTGTTAGAAGACATGCTCAGGATGTGTGTTTTGGAATACGGCGGGTCATGGGAAGAGTACCTTCATTTGTGCGAGTTTGCATACAATAACAGTTATCAGGCGAGTATCGGTATGGCACCGTTCGAGGCACTCTATGGTAGGCCTTGTAGATCACCTTCTTGCTGGGCTGAGCCAGAGGATGTTGCGACAGTTGGTCCTGAGATTGTTGTTGATCATACTGAGAAGGTACGGCAGATTCGTCAGAAACTTAAGGGTGCCCAGGAGCGGCAGAAGAAATACTACGACCAGTATCACGATGAGCTTCAGTACGACTTGGGAGACTATGTATACCTGAAAGTCTCACCTCTGAAGGGTCACAAACGGTTCGGAATCAAAGGGAAGCTCGCTCCGAGGTTTATCGGCCCCTTTAAGATTGTAAAAAGGGTCGGTAAGGTTGCGTATCAGTTAGAGTTACCGCCAGATCTCGCCGGTGTTCATCCAGTATTCCACATTTCGATGCTTCAACTAGACAAGTCAAGTGGAGGGCGACGACCGACAGTAGACATGAGCCAGATCGAGTTGCAGGATGATGCCACGTACGAGGAGCAACCGATCCAGATCATTGATCGCAAAGTCAAGACGTTGAGGAACAAAGACATTCCTTCAGTGCTCGTGAAATGGCAGTTTCATGGAGACGAGGAGTTGACCTGGGAGTTAGAGTCCTACATGCGCGAGCACTTTCCCTACCTATTTGATTCCGGTAAGTTTGTAAATTAGTTTTACTTATTAGTTTAAATTTCGAGGACGAAATTCTAATAAGTGGGGGAGACTGTAACAACCCCGAATTTATAACTGACTTGTGTTACACGTGTCAGGATCGTGACCCGGCTACATGGATACTGGACGGTATTTCAAACTTCGGTAGTCGACGCCGAGGTAATTTTATGATTCTTTGACTTTGTGTATTAGTATTATAATATGTTACGGGTCTCGAGCCGTTTGGGCTATGCTTTAATTGAGTGAGATGTTGCCTAGTTAAACGGGGTGTTTCGGGAACCATTTTAGTGGATTTGATTACTAAACAAGCCAAATGAAAAACATGACCTAAGTTGAGGAAAATAAATTTTTACAATAAAGTATAACATAAGCATAAGGGAATTTATTTAAATCCCAAGGGTGGGACCGCCTCGAGAAGCTTGTCGAACGCGGGACACTATGTACCGAGTAGGCGAGAATGTGTGTGATCTTATTTATAATTTAATAAAATTAATCTAAGGGATTAATATAGGTTAAGATGGGTAGGATTGTTAAAGTGATACAAGTGAGTGAGGAGAACTATTGGATGGACATGGAGATGTGTGTGTATGCTAAGATGAGATGATGTGGTAAAAGACCCATAAGGGTAGCTGTCCAAGGGTTGGGCAAGTTTAAAAATCAGGGGTAAATAGGTCATTTCACATTAAGTCACATATATAAAAACAAACCAAACCCAAAAACCCTAAAACACTATTCATCATCTCTTCCACACTCCCACCGCCACTCTTCATCGTCTCCCCTCTCGCCATT
Source organism: Stephania japonica (assembly GCA_039657345.1). Taxonomy (NCBI): domain Eukaryota; kingdom Viridiplantae; phylum Streptophyta; class Magnoliopsida; order Ranunculales; family Menispermaceae; genus Stephania; species Stephania japonica. The sequence continues at coordinate 39,773,298 of CM077560.1, read as the reverse complement.
GCTGCCGCGCTCCCCGCCGGCGTTATTTAACCCCGACGAGGTGAGCTCCACCTCTCTTTCTCTCCGATCTCTCTCTTTCTCTCGTTTTCACTCTCGGTTCTCACTCAACTCTCGGTTCTCGACCCTCTCTAACGCCACAGGCTCCCATCCTTTGGCTGGACCGCCACCACCACGGCCTTCTCCCTCGTGTCATTGGAGCAGGTGAAGTGCTGTACTCTTTCTCTCTTTCGTGTTCTCTCTCTCTCACTCACGCTCCTTCTCGATTTTGAAAACTCACACTTGTGCTCTCTCGATCCCGTGTGTGGCGCCACCATCATCTCACGGCGAGCTCGTCACCACCGCCACCCTTCGTCGTCGTCGGCGGCACGTCCGACTCGGGTGAGCTCCTCCTCTCTTGCCTCTCACTCTCTCGATCTCACTTGCCATATGTATATATATAGTTGTTTTGTTTTTAAATCGTATATGTGACAGCTTGTCACTGTCCTTGTGTACCGGCCATTGGTGCCGTCGGTCTTGGCCCGAGGAGGTCAACCTCCGCGACACTGCTTCTGGCGGAGGTGACCCCATATGTGGTTATGTTGGAGTGGATAGGTGTGGTTGTTTGATGGTTATGTTGTGCAACGTTTTGGTGAAGGTGTGTGGGTGGGGTGACTGTTATATATATGGGGGTGTGGGCAGTGTAGGTGCACACCCCATTGGGGTGTGGGTGTGTGCACTTTGGTGGGTGATCATAAACGGTGTTGTGTGTGTGGAGTGTGTGGTCACAAATTTCATTATTTTATGTGTATGTGTGACGGCTTTAAGTGTGTATGTGCAAGGGGTGCACATCTCACTGTGTGTACACCACATTGGGGTGTACACAAAAGTGGGTGTGTACACCACAGTGGGGTGTACACAGCACTGTGTGTGTACACCACATTGGGGTGTACACAACAGTTGTGTATGTTTGGAATAGTGACAAGGGGTATATGACATAGTTCTTAAATAATAAATTAAGGTATTAATAAATGCAAACATGGTAAATCACAAAGTGGGGTGCACACACCAGCGGGGTGTGTGCACAAGGCAAATGGGGTGTGAGAAATGTTAGTGTACACACCAGTGGGGTGTACACATCAATTTGTGTATTTGACCCAAATGTACATTATTATAGATTTAAGAGTAAGTAAACAAGATTTTTTAAGTATAGACATTTATATAAAATGAATATGGATTTGTGATAAGGGTTCAACACACAATATAATGAGAACCCAACACATCCAATACACATTACAATCAAAGCCTAATAGAATAGGTACAACATAAAGAATGAATGCGAACCTTAAACTAATATTCGGGATTCCAAAACTTTATCAGGTTGTTGAGCACTTGTGGGGAAACGTGTTAGAGTTTCGGAGTGATACCGAGTCGCGAATAGACAAGTAAGTACATGCACGCCTCGTATGTATGTACGTTAGTAGACCAGTAAGAAAATAACATGTGATTTATACATCCTCTATTTATTGCTATTGTTGCATTGATCCTTTGCTTGATATTCCATTCCGTTTCCTTGGTTGTATGTTCTTGGCATGAGTGTGTGTCTCGAAGGTATCATGTGGTCCCGCACTAGTTGGGACAACGAGGGTGCCCTCTGCGCAGGGGTAACCGACCACCCCTAGTGATGTGTGTACTTGGTACTTGGATTCGAGAGGTGTTGCGATGCCTCTCGATTTCACGCGCGCTAGTGTTGCGACATTGCCGGGGAGATCTTGCGAGATCTTTTCCGTATTGCTTTGTGAAATAGACCACTCATGGGCCTCTTTTGAATCTTAGAACATGCAAAATATCGATTGTTTATCTTTCGGTCTCTTTATCATGCATTTGATTTATTTACTTTCCAGTTATTTCCTTTCCGCATGATACTTAGACTGCTTTTCTTGTTATAATCATCAATTACTGTTACATTCTTCTGGTACTACTAGCAATTTTATTCAGTTACTCACCGTCTAGTTTGTGATGGTGGGTGCAGATAGAGTGGAGAGCAGCAAGGGCAAGGGGCCCTGCCTAGGTGATATACTTTGAGGAGTTTCAGGACATCTGAGAGACGTTATAGTAGGTGATTATACTTTGATTACTGATGTGTATATCGTTTCATACTTGTTTTGTTGGGATTATTGAACTTGGTATAGTTTTATTGAGACTGGTATCATGTATATATGCCTATCGAATTGTACATGCATACCCGGGGTTTTCCACATTTATAGAATTCCTAATTTCCCTTTGATTAAGTTATTTCCCTTTGTTATAATTGTTTTAGTCTTCCGCTGTGTATTAATGCAATAACTCTTTCATAAACTACTGAATTGATTAAATCGAAGGCTGATTAGGCTCGTCAGGTTGCCGAGTGATAAATCGGGGCCTGTACGGGTTTAGGCCGGGCGTACCCAATTGCACGGGGAAATTGGGGCCGTCACATTCGCAGCTGGCTTCATTCTACAGGTAGTTCATTCATACTTCAGCAATATCATGGCCCCAATTACAGACTGTATGACGGGCGTGAAGTTTGGGTGGAGCAACGAGGCAGATGAAGCGTTCCAACTAATCAAGGTACGGTTAACCACTGCACCGATTCTGGTGTTGCCAGATTTTCACCTACCATTTGAGTTACATAGTGATGCATCCAAGGTAGGCATAGGAACTGTCTTGAGTCAGAATAATAGGCATGTTGCCTATTTTAGTGAGAAGCTGTCTGGGGCAAAGTTGAGGTATAGCACATATGATGTGGAGTTCTATGCAGTGGTACAAGCCGTGAAACATTAGCGGCATTATCTTTTTCACAGAGAGTTCGTGTTGTTTACAGACCATGAGGCATTGCGACACTTATATGGGCAGAACAAGGTCTCCGCGAGACATGCTTCCTTGGTGGCCTATTTGGAGCGCTTACTTTTGTGGTGAAACACAAGTCTGGTGTGACCAACAGAGTTGCCGATACCCTGAGCAGACGAAAAAGTTTGTTGAGCCGCATGACCATTGAGGTACCTGGGTTTTCCTACTTCTCTGATTTGTTTACTACTGATCCTTTCTTTGCTAATATTGTGGAGAAAGTGCAGAGTGGGGAGCGTACTGATTACACACTCAAAGAGGGTTTCTTATTTCGGGGCAACCAGTTTTGTATTCCTAATTGCAGCTTGAGATTGCTGATTATTAGAGAGTTGCATGGAGAGGGACATGTTGGGCATGATCGCACTTTGCAACTAGTGCAGCCACTTACTTTTGGCTTACCATTCGCAAGGAAGTGGACAGATATGTACAGCAATGTCAGACTTGCCAGCTTTCGAAGGGTACCGCAACTAATGCCGATCTATATATGCCTTTGTCCATTCCAAAACAACCATGGGTTGATATTTGCATGGATTTCGTGCTGGGGTTACCTAGAACACAGCGGGGTGATGACTCTATTTTTGTGGTGGTTGACCGTTTTTCCAAGATGGTTCACTTCATCCCATGCAAGAAGACCACAGATGCTGTAAAGGTGGCTCAGCTGTTCTTTCGGGAGGTGTATAAATTGCATGGCCTTCCTACCTCGATTGTTTCAAATCGGGACACCAGATTCCTCAGCCATTTTTGGCGCAGTTTGTGAGCTATGGTGAACACGCAGCTGAAATTTAGCAGTGCTTACCATCCGCAAATAGATGAGCAGACTGAATTTGTCAACCGTTTGTTAGGCAATCTTTTAAGGAGCTTGGTGGGTGAGAATGTCAGGAGTTGGGACTTCAAGTTGAGCCAGGCAGAATTTGCACACAACCATGTTGTTAATCGAAGTACCTGGTTTAGTCCTTTTCAGGTTGTGTATTCAGTACTACCTCGAGGTCCTCTTAATCTGTTACCAGTGTCAAATAAGACTAGATGGCATGGCAAGGCAGAAGACTTTGTTAGTGTGCTGCAAGAGATTCATCAATCTGTCAAAGATAACTTGCAGAAGGCTGCTGACAAGTACAAACAATATGCATCTATCGGAAGAAGCATCATGTGGAGTTTGAAGTGGGTGACTTTCTCGTAGGCGCTCTCACTAAAGACCGGTTCTCTGTGGGTGATTACAACAAATTGTCAGTTCAAAAGATTGGTCCTGTGGAGGTTCTTGAGAAAATTAATCCTAATGCTTATAGATTGAAGTTGCCAAGTCACATTCGCACGGCTGATGTATTTAATGTCAAGCATCTTGTTCCCTATTATGGGGATACGTCTGATGATGAGAATTCGAGGGCGAATTCTGTCCACCATGGGGAGAATGATGAAGTCCAAGAATTAGCTTGTAAATTCTTGGAAAAATATAATGGAAAGATATGACAGGATGGCATTTTAGTAATTTTTGCAAATGGCGAAGTTTGGGTTTTTGGCGTTCCGGGGGCATGGGTTTATTGGAAGCGGCGTGGAGATCACAACTCGACGCCGTGACAACGACGTTTTTCGGTGAAATTCCATCGTTTCGCCATCTGAAATGGCAATTTTGCTATTTTTGGAAAGTTTTATTTCATTTATAACTCTCATTAGGAATTTCCGTTTTTATTGCCGTTTGCGGTGTTTGTTTCTATTTTTCATCTAGTTTTTAGTTTAGGGCTTTTTGGACTTTTTACTACTTTTGGCAAATTTTAGGGTTTTGCTATGTAAGCGATCTATTGGGTGTAATTCGCAGTTTTTGCTGAAATAAAAGAATTTTCGAACTTTGGCTTAAGTTCTGACCTAGATCGAGTTGTTCGTAGATTCGTTTGACTGGTTTAGAAGATCTCCGTTGCGTCACCAGTGAAGCAAACTCAATGTCCCTCCTAAAAAGCCCCTTTTGAGTAGCTTCAAATCCAGTTTGCGTAACCGTTATCCCCTTCCTCTACTTTCTAAAAAACAAAACAAAAGAATAGAAAAAAGAGAAGGGAAGAGAAGAAAAGACCGAAAGAGGAAGGGGGAACAAAAAACGAGGTTAGAGATCTGAGGGGCCATCAACGGCGCTCATGGCAGCTGAAGCAAGCGTCGGCATGCCAAAAGACCCACGCGAATCAGATATGGAGGGCCAAGTTTTGTGGTGGCGAGAGGGAGAGAAACCCTAAGCAAGCGACGCTTAGGGTTTAAGCCATTAATTAGTTTTGAGTCAAAAGGTTATGGTATATTCCTTCAAAAACTAAGATAATTTTTTTTTTGAGAAAAAAAAACTTAGATAATTAAGATAAGATAATTTAGTGGGATTTCACATGCATCAACGCCCATGATTATAAGGTATTGAATAATTGATCACATAAAATCAAATCCCAAATCTGTATACGAGGATGTCCCCCTCAGCATTAAATGTTGGTAGCCCTACAGACAACACAAAGTCAGGTGGGCCGGAAGAGACTACCTCTGAGATATTGAGATGCTTAATTTTCTAGCGTTCCTGAAACTGCAGTAATAGCGCTTTTTATAATTTGCATCAAATTATGGATGTATGTATACGAGCATGACTAATTAAATTAAATCTAGAATGTTTATATTGAAAGCAAATAATACAATTCTCAAAAAAAAAAAAAAAAACAAATAATACAATAAGCCCGGCTCAAATTATATAACAAGTACCATGCATACATGATACATATAGCTTTGGTTTCAATTCTGCAGTCAAAACTCGAAACCTAATCATAAGTTGATTCTAGACTTCAAAAAAGGAAAAAAAAAATAAAAAAATAAAATTGATATTCTAAGTTCTCCTGCATTAATTGCACTTGCAATGTTTGCGCAAAGTGTGAAAATTTACATATGGGTCAATATGATTAATGGGCACATTTACATTTGCTACAAATATATAGTATACATATGTATAAAGTTGTGACACATTTCCTAAGGGAATTAAACAAGAATCATATATAAAATGATTCCATCTCCAGATCTGTTTCAGGAAATTAAATTAAAGTTAGCTAGATTAAATTATCAAAGATAAAATAATTAGAAACATGTTGACAAAATAATAATTATCAATGTTAGGTCGTCTTGATGAGCCTACAGATATTTCCAGTATTCCTTGTGTTCGATAAGTGAAGCTGTAGTTGAAGGACAAAGGAACAACTGAGTCAAATACATGCCCATCAAGCTAAAACGAAATTTGGAAGTATCTTAGTGGTTACAAGCGTATATCTGATCAGTAACACCAAAGCACAAATAGAACCAAAGAGAGAATTCTAGGGTCAGCGTCATGATGATCTGCAAGAAAGAAATGCAAGAGAGAACATATTCACATACATATACGTACGTCAGTTCTCGTTCACGTGTTCACACTTTCTCCAACCCTTCTACATGATCATGATCATGATCATACAAAAAATAAAGCCAGTTATTGCCGATGCAGCATCATCAAGATTCGCATACCGAGAGAGCCTCGACTAACAGATGTCGTGCTCTATTATGTGAATCTCGATGATGCTACACCCGCAAACGCTGACTGATTCCGCCGCTACAAACACTTCATCCAGTATCAATCAAGGAAGAAACTCACGAGAAGATAGGAAGAAACTCATGAGAAGATTGGAGGAAGAGCTAGAAACCCTAGATAACTCAAAGTCTCAAACCCTAATTCATCAAACACAAAGGAAAGTGAATGTATAAAAGTGAGATCAAAAGAGAATCTCCAAAGCAGCGAGAGAGGCTCACATCAATAGGGTGCATGGACTGAAAAGACTTAAAGAAACATTTGGGCAGTACCTAAGCCTATACAGTGAAGACAACAAAAAGGGGAAAAAGATAGAACTAGAGAGAGAGAGAGAGATGGAAGAGCAACTATAGGTAGAGAGAGAGAGAGAATTAGGGTTTAAAAAAGAGAGAAGAAGAAGTGAGGAAGTTGTGAGGAATGAAGAGGGGGGGAAGGGTATAAATATATGAGGGTTTGGGGTGGTGGGGGAGAGATGGGGCCAATAATGGTGGAGAGTTTGTCAGATAGGAGAGAGGGTAGTATAGTAAGTATATGCACTGTAACTACAACAGTTATACATCGCAATCTTTGCTTCCAAAATTACCAAAAACCTTTAATCCTCTCTGCGAATCCACTTTCTGCATATGTCAAGTAAATAATAACATCGGCTAATAAAGGAAATGTGAACTTGTCCTCTAATGTTTGAGTTTAAGTTTGAAGGGTTTTTGTTGCGTTCTCCACAAGCATTTTTTTCTTCAATTAATTGACAGCCTAGCTATAGCTCTTCTGACGACTACTAATATATGTTTTTAGTCTAATTACCAAAATCTCTACTTAATCAGTACTACTACTCTTGCCTCTTTATCAATTATCAATACTATTAACGTTGTTGTATCTTAATATTTAAAGTTTTTAACCTCCAAAGTGGGCAAAATTAAATGTATGTATAATAAAAAATAAAAATTCAACTTCAGTCAAAATACATTTATTTTATTTAATTTTGTTTGATAAGAAAGAAACCAACTTGCCTTCATTGAAACTCAACTCCCAATCGATTACTTAATTAGTTGGTAATACACTTATATTTTTTTTATATGCATGTGGTATCAAAGATTACCTGACTACTCATGAGGACTTAGGAGCACACTCAAGCATATTTGGGGACATACTGTTATTTATTTAAATTTATTATTATTATTATTATTCCAAGATACTAGCACTTTTATTAATTTCTTTTTAATTTCTTTTTTTTTTCTTTTTGATTACAGATTCTTGGTGTGTTTTTTTTTTTGAAGTAAAGATTCTTAGTGTTTTTTTCTTTATTGTTGTTGTTGAAATAAAACAAGTGTATAAATACCTGTTGTGAATTTTCTTTTTTTTGATAAGAAGGAATTAATTAAGTTTAATTGTAGGAATATATATTGAAATTAGTGTCTTTTAGAGTTTCTATTTTGTTTGAAATAACATATCAATGTTAAGTAGGTACCACACATACATACACGCATGTTGTTTCTTTTCAGCACAGTAAGTTTTGATTTGATCTTTCTTGATCTCTTCCCATCAACAAGGTTGCTTTGACTACTATCCTTATGCCATTTTTGGTCCATTTTAAAATTTCTTCATATTATGGATCTATAATTATCCCATATTTAGTATCCTCTCAAGTTTTTGAATTAACCTATCAAAGTTTTTTTTTTTTTCTTGAAACCTATCAAAGTTGGCTACCTAGTAGCTAGGCCGTCTTTATAATACACCTTCACAGAGATAACTTATGGAGAGCTTACAAATGCCATATTTGGTTCTTTTGAGTCTTTTGAAACATTTAACTCATCTGTGTATAAACCCATATTTAGTGACTTTCAAGTGTTTTGATTTGATATGCATTATATCCACCTAATTAATAGGTACTTTCGGCTGTATTTCCGCCGCTCTTAGCTTCTAAGCTTGATCGATCATTTCTTATCGTAGATCTCCTCCCTTTTAGAGTTCTTGACTAGAAGTAACACACCTTGGTTCTTACCATTTGTGGTTGTTTTAGATTTATTTTCTTTGATGGAATATATAAACCTTTATTTAGTATCATACAAAGTTTCCATTGCATTAATATTTTCTTTCTCTTTTAAAGTATCGTGTATACTTAATTATTTTTACTTTCCAAATCAATTTGATTTTTAAAATTTTAATTGAAGTGTAACCATTTTTAAATAACTTCATTGATGTCCCAGTAATTTAGGAAAAAAATTTGTTTTTTTTTTTTTGATGAAGGAAAAAAAATGTTTTTCTACACTCTTATTATCATTTTTTGCCAATCAATTTTTAAGTTTTAGTTAGTGTAAATTAATTAACGTTGTCTCAATTTTGTGTATTACTATTATAAGCAGTGTGCACATGTTCCAAATGCATCATCATCATCATCATCATCATCATCATCATCATCATTATTATTATTATTATTATTATTATTATTATTATTATTATAAGTCTCCGCATGTAATTTCATAATTAAATAAGAGAAAGAAAATAGTTAGAAAGAGAAATTTTAATTATTACCGAAAATGACCCCAATTTTGTAGTTGTTATTTATTTTTTATACTAATTAATTACAAAAAATATAGATAAATTAACTAATGCCTATACTTAGACCTTATCGATCAGATTCTGATTTTTAGTAAATACACGTCTTAAGAAGTTGAAATGTGTATTTGATTGAGATTTTACTTTATTTTTAAGAAAGTAGTCAATAATATTTAAATCTCAAATTGTTGTGACTAAGTATAACACATTTTTTGTCAAAGCATCTTAAGTGAGATAGTAGAGAAATCCACCCACTTGCCAAAAGGTAAATCGGGAGGTCGTGAGTTCAACTCCCATGCACCTAAGTAAATATATATATATATATATATATATATATATATATACATATATATAACACCTTTTGAAAATATTTAAGTTAATTCATATGAAGGATAGGTTGTCCAAAAAAATGCAACCTTGTTTCCCGGCCCCAAAGAATTTTTCACCTCATTCCTCAAAAAAAAAAAAAAAAAAAAAAATTGTCACCTCCATTTCCCAAATCAAGTGCATGATTATTAATGGTACTTTTTTTTGAAGCCAAGTGCATGATAAATACTAATATCCCGTTCTTTACGCGTTTCAAATTTCATTAATTAATGAGCTGATATTGCTATTAAATCTTATGTGACTCATCCACATAATTATAAGCATTTCCAAGCTTAAGAAATAAATGTGTGGATATAGCTGCGGTTCTAGTTGACAATACATAAAGTTTTTCAGCTTAAAGCAATTATGCCGTGATAGGACGCCCATTATTGATCACCAGCACAGCTTATATCTCGGAGACTCGGTCCATAATTATTTAATACACACAAAGATATGTGTATGTATGTATGCAGTACATTCATGTAATTATACATATTGTAATCAGTTCGCACACTACTCTCGATTTTTTTTGAGGGCGATCTCACTGTAGGTTATGAGATTTACGGAATTGGAGGTATCCAAAGGCCACTTATGTGGAATCTAACTAATCCTTCAACTGGGAGGATGAGCCACGAACAAAATTCCCTCTCTTTCTCCAAAGATGCATGATGCATGTGGAGGAATTCAAACACGGGCCCTATCTCCCGAACTACTCTCGATCACTTGATTTAATTTCACGATCGAGCATATATATGTATATAAATGTGCATGCTGTACGTATGATGCATGTATGAGTATGACACTCCTCTCGTGGTGTACGAACCGTGGGCCAAGGTCGTCGCGCAAGTTCATGCAACAGAAATTATTCAGGACCAGGATACTGGATACGTACCAAAGGCATGGAGTTACAATTGTTTAGATAGAATTCGGAAATATGCATGTATATGTATGTAACGGACCTACGTAACAAAAAAGTGTCGCGTTTTAATAAAGAAAGAAAATATAGGAGTATCCTACCAAAAAAAAAAAAAAAAAAAAAAAAAAAAAAAAAAAAAAGAGAATATAGGAGTATATTTGATACCAAGATTCAAATTAAAGGGGGCCTTGCCAATAAACATGTTCCATATATATACATGGGGCATCTAATGACCCATAACCTACCATATATAGTACATATATATGTATTTGGGAAATGTAGTTAGAATAACACCCATAGAATGCAAAAAGAAATGCAGATAGGATTAGGGGTGGGCACGGGTCGGGTTTGGGTCGACCCGACCCGAAACCCGACGACCCGAGTCATATCGGGTCTATGTGCAATGGACCCGACACCCGACCCGATAGGCAAAATACCCGATATATACCCGACCTGTTTAGGGTCGGGTCGTCGGTGACCCGCTACACTCGCAAAAAAAAAAAAAAAAAAAATCGATGAAAAAAACGTATGACTTTTTTTCAACTTCAAATGCATAAAATCAATGCGACGTCTCATTACTCCTCCTCTCACCATGTGCACACCTCTCCACAATCACCAACACAATCAAGCCCAAACCGCCCCCCACAAACCCCAAAATGCCGATCTCGTCCCCCCGCCCTCCTCCTCTCCTCATGAACCTCTCCCTCCGAAGCGCCGATCGCGTGAGCTACTGCGCGGACATGGCGTCGAAGCTCGCCATGGACAAGCGGCTCGACGACTTCGTGATGATTCTGGAAAGCAACGGCTCCGATTTGTCGGTGTTGGTGGGTTTGTTGGATGCGAGGATGGTCTCGGCCGGGATTTGTGGGTTGATTTGCGAGGGGAGGGTTGGGGAGGTGGTTAGAGTTTTTAGGCTGGTTGAGGGCTTGGGAATTGGGGCGTTCGAGCTGTGCGATGAGTTGGTGAAGGCGGTGCTCGGATTGGAACTGCGGCGGCTTGTGGAGGAGGGGGAGTTGGGGGAAGTTGAAGTTGAAGTTGAAGTTGAAGTCGCGGATGGATGAAGAAGATGATGACGAAGAAGAAGCTGCAGCAGAACGAAGAACTGAAGAGTGAAGAAGCAACAGCAACAGTTAGGGCTTGGGTTATTTCATTTATTTGTTGTTGAAGTCGGGTCGGGTCGGGTACCCTATTACTAATTTCATAACACCCGAACCCGACCCGACACCCGACGGGTCGGGCTTTTTTGACCCGATTCTTTATTTTCACTCACTCTACCCGACCCGCCACCCGATTCGGATGACCCGACCCGAGTCGGGTACTCGGGTTTCGTGCCCAGCCCTAGATAGGATCAAGGGAATACTAAACCCTAAGACATTAAGATAATGTCAGATGTATATTATAGGTATACCAATGTCTAATTCTTAATTATAAGTAATAAGTTAAATTGGACGGGTGGGGCATAGTGGTACAGGTGATGACGAGGTTGTGTGGGTCAGGCGTACGACTTCAGTATTGATTCCCCATGATAGCCAAACGTCGGGCTACTGGTGGTCTTGTTGCATAATCTCAGAGCCCATAAGACTAATCAGACAAAAGAGTCTAGATGCCCACGATTACTCAAAAAAAAAAAAAAAATTATAAGTAATATGTCAATGCCTCCACATCAATTGCTCGTGTTCACCTTGCGATGCCTAAGCCCAATATGCATATATAACACGGTGGGTAGTGGGGCCGTGGCGGTGTGCTTTTTGTGCACTAAGATCGATTGCATTCTAGAAATTAAATAAAATACCGCCTTTGAATGGAACTAAAAAATGTATGAATATGGATTAGTCTATATAATTAGTTCTGAACACAGGCAGTAGAAAAAAAAATATTTTAGAATAATCTTAATTAAAGGCGTTGTGAAGCTAGCATTTTGTGAGCGATCACCATACATATATTTGTGAGAAGAAAAAAATGCACTAAATGTAACAAATATTAATAGTTAATTTTTTTTTCAAGAGTAGGTAATAATAATAATAATTTTTATTTTTATAATAAGAAAGAGAGCACAACTTGTTCATTAGGAGTCTGACCTCTTGCTTAAATAACTTCATTCTAAATCAGTTAATCATTTGCTTGGTTGTTACCTAAGTACTAATAATCCTTAACACAAATAATTAAGGGGAGCTATTTATATATAGGTGCAGGTGTGGGGGTGGGGCTAGGGAACGAGACTTGACGTTGATGGATCTCCGAAGGTACGGAGAGTTAGAGAGAGGTTGAAACGTCAGGTTGTGAGAAGCGTCGAACACGGAGGAGTGGAGCCGACTGCTGGTTTCATCAGACGTTGATGATCGATCGATGAATGAACCACCCAACCTTCATCACCACCACATTTAATTTCCACACATTTATTACTTGTTGGAACAAAGGCCTATCCCCTCATGACGTATGCGCATCCAACAATGCTACATTCCAAATGTGATCGATCGATGGGTTCATCCACGGCTCCCCCTTTATACCCTAACCCCTCAACACACCACTTGATCAACCTTAAGCATCTTACCTCTCTATTATTAGATTCATGAATTGATTCTCTTCTACTTCTTCCTCTACTTCAATTTTTCATTCATTATACCAACCATGTGGATCCAGTGCATGGTTAGGTACAGAGTTATGGAAGTAAGCGATTGAGGTTCGATTTTCACATGAAGTTTTTTTCTTATCAATTTTATTTTTCATTCATTATTAATTTGTGTATATTCTCATAATCATCACTACACCTATGATTTATTAATTAATGTGTCATGTCGATCATCTTCTTAGTATCAAACAAGCAAATAAATTAGAGGAGCAAACTTGTAACTACATGTCAACCATCAGAGAATGAAAGGGAGCGTAACAAAGTGATACTACATCGACCTTTGTGAACTTACAAATCAAATTAATTAATTAAGAGGCCGGCTATGTGCACCCCGGTCAACACTCAGGGCACCCCATTTTTTTCAATTGTATGTGTAATGACTGATGTGCCCTCCAACCTAAATCTACAACAAAAACCCAAAAAATCAGAATTACCAAGGCACCCCACCCCATTTTTGAGCTTGGTTACTCCCGTTCAATCCCTATACCTCGGTTAAGTCGACAATCATCACACGACGTTATTGGCCGAAAGAGTTTATACAAGGTCGGTATCCTCATCTATTGTTCAGTTTTTGAGTGTTTGAATCTTGCGTTTGGTGTGTTTTGGTGTTGACAATGGTGGTGTTTGATGATTCTCGTTTACTTAGGGTTTGGAGCAAATCGTTTGGTGTTTTAGTGTACAATGGATGAACAAAACTCAAGTGACGATGAATCGAGGCAGTTGGAGGTGAGTTTTAAAGTTTTTTTAGGTCTAGGGTTTCGCAATATGCAAATGTACCACGTACACGATTGTTTCGGCCATACAGGATCGAGATATCTGTATATATATCGGTGGCACGCAACCGATACTTAAACGTAATTCTCGGTAGTAGATAACCGAACATTTTTGTAATGGGTTACTAGTGGACTCGGTGGTCATGTGCCGAGATATATTGAATGATCTCGGTTGTGACATACCGAAACTATTCTTTACGTGTCGACCCTGTACTACCGAGAATTGCGTTTTTAAGGATTTTCTAACTTTTAACACCGAGTACTTATGATATTTGAATTATTCTTGCAGGAAGTAGCATCGACAAGTGCATTTCAAGATATATCTTATCTTTTCAAACGGGATGCACCATTTGAAACTAGAAAAGAGGCACTCAAATGGGTTCAAGAGACAGGACGTGCTAGAAAGTTTGTCCTGGTTATAAAGAAGTCGATGCGGAGGGAATGGCCGTAGGGGAAGGGTCACAATTGCGTGTGAGAGATCCGGAACATATAGGGGTATTTCCCAAAGAGTTGGAATTGCTAAAGCTGAACTAATTGAGAAGATGCCACGTAAGTTGACAAACGCAGAGGAAGAGGACAACACAAGACCAAACACCTAAGTTAAAAAATGCCAGTGCCCTTTTCTTATTCAACTCAAGGAACACCCAGACTCATATTGGTATGTAAGTGTGGTATGTGGCATGCACAACCACAACTCTGCGAATTTCTTGGAAGGGCACTCATATGCTGGAAGGTTGACTCAGGATGAGGCAGCTATTTTGGATCAGATGAGTAAGGCTAATGTTAGGCCACGACAGATCCTAAACACTTTGAGGCAAAGGGATAAGAACAATGCTTCAACATTGCGGACAATATACAATGCACGACAAAGGAATCGAATTAAAGAAGCTGGTGGGAGAACTCAAATGCAACAACTCTTACATTTATTGGAAGACAATATGTATCTGTCATGGCATAGGAAGGACCCCGAATCGAATGTAGTTACAGACTTGTTTTGGTCCCATCCTGACTCCATAAACTTATTGAGGTCTTTTCCATACGTTCTTCTAATGGATTGCACATATAAGACCAATAGGTACCGATTGCCGTTGTTGGAGATTGTTGGGGTCACTTCGACGACATTACATTCTCGGTTGGGTTTTGTTTTTTATCTTCGTGAGACTATGTCCAACTACACATGGGCATTGAACATTTTGAGAGGTTTACTAGACGGGTGGCCTACACCTAGTGTTTTTGTCACCGATAGAGAATTGAGCCTAATCAATGCAATTGAAGAAGTTTTTCCACAATGTTCCCACCACTTTGTACATGGCATATCAACAAAATGGTGTTGACCAACACCAAAAAGATGTTCGCACGAAATGATGACTTTCAACTCTTCAATAAGAGGTGGACGGATTTGATGTATGCTACGACCGAAGCATCATTCGAGCTTATGTTGGCTACGTTACGTGTTGAGTATGCGAGATATGAAAGGTCTCGCTTAATTATTTGGAGGATACTTGGTTGCGGGATTACAAGAATAGATTTGTACGTGCATGGACAAATCCACTTTTTCATCTTGGAGAAACCACAACGCAAAGGGTTGAGTCTGCACATTCCACTCTCAAACAAAGATCTCGGCACATGTACCGCAAACTTTGAGGCGTTGTGGAGTGTAATTCATGGAATGTTAGACATACAACATAACAGGATCAAATCGTCGTTTGAGGTTAGTTTGAATGTTGTGCAACATGGATATATGGATGGATTGTATCGCCGTTTGCGGGGTTATGTATCCCTGAAAGCGCTTAAGTTGATTCGTAACGAGGTTGAACGTGGGGTGAATGTTGGGACAGACCGAGCTTTATGTGGTTGTGACCTACGTACCACTTGTGGGCTTTTGTGTGCACACGAGCTTAATGTACATATTTTAGCTGGTTCACCTATACCACTTGAAGACATACATGTGTATTGGAAGAAGTTGAGTATGGTACCCGATGCATCAGTGAATCGGACTGCCTATAACTTGAATGACGAGCTTCAAAGAGTTGTGTCTAAGTTTGAAACATTTGTTGATGAGGATTCGCGTGTTAGGACTATTCAACAACTAAGAGAGATTAGTTGTCCTTCCTCGACGTCATGTATTGCACCACAGGCAAAAGTGAAGACAAGGGGGAGACCGAGTCTTGATAGTTTTGGTAATTATGTTATAGGGAGCAAGAAAATAAAAAAAAAGGGAAGAGAGGGATGAAGAGGAAAGCCGAGGAAGATGATACTTCTACGACGAGAGATCCAAGTGGCTTTGAATATGTACTTACACCCGCCGAGGCGAAACAATGCGCGAAGGAAAGTAAAACAAGTTAGGAATAAAGTACATCGAACACGTGGGGCATCTATGGGAGTATCTGAGATTGGATTCATTCACACTATACAACCGGATTGGATTCAACATGTTGAGACTACAGTAAATGTGGATAGCGATGGAAATTGTGGCTTTCGTTGTGTTGCCGCCGGTCTTGGATTCTCAGATATAGATGGTTGGAAAAGGGTTAGAACAGCTATGGTTAATGAACTACAAGAGAACCAAGAGTTTTGGAAGGATTTGCTTGGAAGTTACTTCGACCAAATTAAAGGAGCTGTGCAATTCTTTGAAGGTAAGGATGTCGGGTCTGACAAGTGGATGACTCTTCCAGACATGGGACTTCTAATTGCAACAACATTTAATGTTGTGCTTGTCAACGTGTCATATGGTTGTTGCATGACATTTCTTCCTCTACGTAATGCCCCTCCGCCTATGAAAGATCGGGTAGTTATTGGCGTTACAAATGTCAACGACACTCATTGGGTTAGGGTAAGTTTTTAGCGTTTGTATTAAATTTTGGTTAATATGTCAATGCACGTTACTTATTCTTTCTTTTATGTTGCTCCTCCATTTGACAGTCATATTCAAGCCTAATGTACCGGTTCCCCCTGTATTCTTGGTGTGGAAGACCTTCGCGAATGTTGATGCTCAAGGGTGGGGTATTGGTATTAACATCCAAGCACAAGTCCCGGTTCAATCTTCTCATGTACACACGCCTTTCGTGGTAGACTTAGCGTCACCTTAAGCAAACTTGAATTGATGTTGTTGAATGAATATTATGTCTTTGAAACTTGGCATGATGCTTTTGTGTACTTTTGTTGATGTATGTAACTTGAATTGATGTTTGTTGAATGGATAAATTAATGATATGCCAAGTTTGTATTCTCAATTAAAAGGATCGGTTACAGAAGGTCGAAAACTACCCCCAAGTCTCGGACAGACAGACAGAACGTGACACCCATTGTAATCTCGGACAATAAGGTTCGTGAGCATCCAACAATGGGGTGCCCTAAATACTTCGGTTACATGACATCGAGATTCTTGCTAAATTACGGTGACTAATGACCGAAAAGGAGACCAGAGTAACAGAACATAATAACCGATTTAATGTAAATAATTGCGGTAGCATGTGGCCGATTTAATGTGTGTTCCTTGCATGTGAGCATTGGTCAAAAGCAACCGAGACCCTTAATTACCAATCGGTATTTTATAGCCGAGACTAACTCATGAATTACGGTATTCCGTAACCGATTTTATCTGCAAAGTTGTGATAATAGGAGGCCGAGTCGTTATGTGTAATAGTTGCGTAATAATTTCGGTGATGAACTACCGAGACCATACATAGGTTTTCGGTACCCCTTGATCGTAATTTAGACATTACTTGCGGGTGTGCATGACCGATACTATATAAAATTTGGCCAATATGGCAGGGTTCGCATGGAGGTGTCCGAGCTCGATGGACCAATCACGGTCATGCATAACCGATAATTCTCAGTAGTTCTCGTTCTGCGTGGCCGTGGATTTCTCTCAGTCTTTGTGGTAACTTATTGCAAACATGGCGGTGACAAAAATAGAACAACAAATAGTAGTAGAACACATCAATTCAAACATGACTAACAAGTCAAATATTATCAATTCAATAGAACAATACCGAAGAAGGTAAACAATACCAAATTAACAAGTTAAACATCATCCATCATCAAATACCAAACAAGTTAAACAATACCAATTGAACAAGACAAACAACATGTTTTTTCACTTGAGCCCTTTTGCTTTCTTTCGCTTTGCGACTAACATATGTTGTCGTGGGGGACTTCCTCTTAGGTGGTCGGCTAGAACTTGGAGTGGGCGAGAGGGGCATTCTTTCTCACCGAAGGCTCAATAGAACTTGGGGTAGGCACACTTTCGGTTGGGGTACTATCATGTTGTGAAGGAGCGTAGGTGCACTCGGTGTTGTGGTGTTGGTCGTGGTGGTGGTGGTACCCGTACCAAGACCCCTACCCGTCAAGTAGTCCACGACATCATTCGCCATTTTCTCAAGCCACCTCCATCTTGGCCATACCCGCCGCAAGTCTATCCATGCCAATACACTATCCAATGCCCGTCGATTACGCTTGTTCAAAACCAATAGAGAAACTATGAATAAATAATACAAAAGAAATGTGATAAACCAACTTAAATTCAAATGGTTGCAAGGCTCTTACCTCCAATAACTCATTATCACCAACCGTATCGGGAAGTCATCACCGTGCGCTGGGTTCTCAATGGTAGGATGTGAAACTCGTGTGAACCATGGCAGATATTCTGGTGCAGCCATGAACTCGAACCTCGCCTTCTCCCCTCGATCTTCAACAGAGAGTGAATGGCTACGCCACCTTTCCCAATTCTCCTAGGTTGGAATGAGTACTTAACCGAGTATTTCATTGCAGTGCGGCCTCGATTTGCTTCGAGGGGGCGATATGGAGACGGCGGTATTCCTTGAACATGGCCAAGCTGTCGAAGGAACCTCTCCGGATGGTATGGCTCCACAACTTCCATGTACTTCAAACAACCAGAGTAGAAGGCCATCGGTAGAACAATACCGCCTGTCCTGATGTCACTGTATGGGTCCCACGTCACCTACACCAATGAAACAAACAATTTATATTAAAATATGAAGTTTGATAAATTGGAATATCAAACTCAAAGTAATAAAACAAAGTACCTCACTTGGTCGTAACCTATCAAGGGTCCTACGAATACTACTTAGCTTGTCCACGTTAGCTACCGTCTCGTGTCTTTGTACCCACCTCGAGACACGTGGCTGAAGGTGGTCCATGTATTTCGCATTCGACGCAACAAGCTGGAGTGGGAAGTGCTCGTATACCCATCCCTAAAAAAAGAATCAACAAAAATTAAAAAATAAGTACTGGATTTGTATTGGCCGATTCACAAGTAATGCACAAGAAATATGTACCTCGAGCAAAGTTAGGTACCCCGTCTGCGACACTTCTACCCCAGTGGTGACCCGAGATGACGGTAAAGATAAGCTAGAGCAAAGAAGACCCCATGCGTAAGTCCCGACCTCATCCAAGTTCTCCGTGCTTCGCAATGAAATTGAAACTCGTGACCCACTCTTATCGGCGAATAGGGTGCAAGAGAGCAAGTACAAAAAGTATGCACGTGCAGTGCATTCCACTGGAGGGTACGTAGTAGGAGAACTGGAAGTACTGGAAGACTTGGACTTGGGTGGGCAAAAACGACTCTTCAGCCAAACTACTCGCACTGTGAGACCCTTCGTAATGTTAACCTCTTCCTCTGCTTCGTCAGGAGAAACCCCGAGCAGTTTTGAAACTAACTCAATTGCATCCTTGCGGGACTCCTCTGTGTACCTTGAAAAATTCTCAACCGCCACCACCTTGCCCGTCACTGGGATCTTCAGTAAAATGCTCACGTCCTCGAGCGTGATGGACATTTCACCAAATGGTAAATGAAATGTATTGGTCTCCGCTGCCACCGCTCGACAAAAGCTGATATCACCTCCTTATTGGCCTTCCGATAAGAGCAGTCTATTAGTGGAGCCAAACCTGACCTCTGAATGATTCTTTGCAGTCCCTGGGTATCGGGGTGACAAGATTGCAAATCCCACTCAGCTATTTGAGCCCCGTGGTTTATGCACTTAAGCAACGGTCGATGCTACAAAAAAAACATAATTCATAAATACATTATCGTATATGAATAGCAAAAGTAATAATTTGATTGAAAATGAATTGATATTTTGCCAAAAAAAGGCTACATACCTCATTATTCCAAATTGCTGCCGCAACATGATCCTTAAAACTCTTCAACAAAGAGCGGTCAACAGGACCGCCAGGGAAAGGAGCAGATGGGTCATCTTCGGGCTCCACAACATTCCCACCAACAATACCGCTACTACTCCTAGTTACTTGTGGTTGGGATGTGGTGGTTTCTTCCATTGCGGCCCTGCGGGCCTCATCCCCGTCTGCACCACCCCGACTACTGCTCCCCACAGGGACATGAGATGCCTCATCCTCGACGTTATCCCTTACCGGTCTGCGTCCACGTACACCCTCAATAGCTTGCACTTTCGCCTTTCGATATGATGTAGTCTGTGCCTTCCTCTTACCATGGACATCACAAGCGAGAGGAGCAAGCAGCGAAGCGAGGGAGCAAAGCGCGCGAAACGAAGGAGCAAGCAGCAGGAGCAGCAGCAGGAGCTGTAGGAGCAGCAGGACCAGAAGGAGCAGCAGCCACGACCGATGCTCGTTGTGCTCGTGCTCGTTGTGCTCTCGTGGGCTCTCCATCGACATCTTCTCTGGAAACAGTACATTTTCCTCGAGCCATATCTGATAGAGAAAGACATTGTAACCATATAATCTCTTAAAAAAAAAAAAAAACCCCAAAAAATATATTTTCAACACTGAATCGGTATGGCACAACCGATAGCAAAACAAAATTTTCGGTATACCATAACCGAAACATTAGGAAACATTTCGGTATGACGAAACCGAGATCTATCGCAAAGTTTCGGTATTTATCATCCGAGACTAAACCTACGCATAAGTAATATACGACCTTCGGTTTAATGTCACCGAAACAAAACCAAGAATCTCGGTTACTTGTGTCCGAAATGTAATGAAATTTTATATGGGCTAAGTGTCGTTTGGATACAAACGAGACGTACTCATAAGTCTCGGTATAGTATTTCTGAGATTAATGACTATATCACGGTCCTGTGTGGCCGAGTATTACGGGTTTGCAAAAAAACGCAGATTTTTTAAGCATTTTCATAGACGACTACAAAGAAAACGAACCAAATGAACATAAAATCGAACAAAAACTCAAAGGTACCTTACTTTCCCTCTCGATTTCACAATGAACTCAAACCCGAACCTGTCCCTAGCCGCTGACCACTCCAACTGGGCGAAAAAACCTGTCCAACTCGAAAAAACCAGGAATATGTGGGAGAGAACGATGAAAAATACGTGATTTAGTTGATTTCGCCTCCAAATCACGATGGCAATGAGAGCTTTTGTAGGAAATAAGGTTTTGAAAAAATGGAAACCAGTTCTAGGGTTTAGGGTATAGCCGAAATAGGTGGGGTGCCTCAGCCTTAGGGTTCAAGGGCATTTTTGTCAAATTTGGGGGGTGCCCTGATAACTTTGATGGGTGCCCTTGTAAATGGGGTGCCCTGAGTGTTGACCGGGGTGCACATAGTCGGCCTCTTAATTAATTAAGTGATGATGACAACAAATGTCGTCATGAGATAACAACTACTGTGTATATGTAATTAGATTTTATCTAATAAGAAAAAAAATAGGGTTTATCTAATTAAATTCTTTATAAGAAAGAAGCAACTTGCTCCCAATGGGGTTTGAACCTTCAATCTCTTACTCTCAAATCTCATACCAAACTATTTATTCGACCATCCAATTATTTCGGCCATCCAATTATTGGTTGGTTGGTTTATCTAAGTAATTAGCCACATAAGAGTGATAAATTTGTTGTAGTGTCATACACATTGCTATACAGCCTAGTTCATCCACTTTCTAGCTAGACACAGCCTATATATGTATATATATTCTTTCCATTTTTGGCTTCTTCAAGTGCAAGATGCGAAAAGACCTATATTGAGATTTGATTAACAAAAAATTAATTTCTTAAAAAAATAACTACAAATTAATTTTTTTTATGAGAATGAGACTTTATTTTTTATTATAGCCAAAACATAAATAACTACAAATTAATTGCTTTTCAATATTTGGACTTCTTCAAGTTCAAAATACAAAAAGACCACTAAGTGTCACCCAAGCATCTCTAGTGAAATCGATGGATGAGATGTACATTACTTGCCAATTAAAAGAGAAGATTTGGGAGGTCTCAGTTTAACTTAGGTTGGAGTCACTTGTTAAATTAGAAAAATAGAATACTTTTTTTTAAAGGACTAGAAAAAAAAAAGAATATGTGTTATTATGCCATCTGCAATCTCGTGAAACCCTAATTAAATCCTGAAGATCCTGAAACCCTAATCACCCCTTGAGAGTGATAGAGAGATTGAGAGAGATTATAAGGTTTTGTTGTTTTGTTTTGTAACCACACGTCGGTTAGTCAAATCACATCTTTCACACCTGGATATCATGTAGTGCCATCATCACCTTTTGTTCGTCTCTTGCAAGGTCCGATGGATGTGAAATTCAGACCCTTTTTTTTTTGCAGTTTAAGAGAGGAACTGTAATTAATTTGAGGAGATCTCTCTTTTACATGAGTGGGGGCGAACTGTCCCCTTTGTGGCCAACAGCTTTGACCTCTTGACAAGCCACGGTACTATGCCATCTCAGCTAATTCATATTAATTGAGACCCAAAACATCTCTAGGAACACCAACTTTAATTTCATCTTTATTAAAAAGCTATATAAAGTATGTAAGCACAAAAGAACAATTGGTTTATAGTTTGTGCTAAGGGATTTTAGTTTGTAATCTTGTTAGGTATAGATTGATATGTGAATATGCGATAATTAAAGAGTGGAGAGGTAGGTGTTACGTACTAGTACTAATTAGCACCAGCAGCTTAATTAGTTTGCTGGACGTACAATTGATTAGATTGCTAATTAATTAAACAGCCTGTCTTGGTGACTTCGATCGAATTTAGTCAATTATTATTTTGGACCAAATTTAATCAGCTTGCATTGTTCAAAAAGGTAGTCAAATACTACTATATATAAATTGAGCTTTTCAAGGTGCAAACCATCAACAATAATTGCGTAATTTGGCGTGATGATTATCGTTAACTAAGTAAATACAGACCCTAAGCGGATCCGGCTCAGAGGGCCTCTAATGTACATACAACCTTAGTAAGAAATGCAACTTTTAGGAGCGAGATGAGCTCCTTATTCTAAACAAGAAAAATTGTTTAACCAATGGGTTGGTTAGCACAACTGAAAATGGGTCATTTTTTTTTTTTGATTAACTATGGGTATCAAAACGCTTGTCTGACTAGTCTCATGGGCCCTAACATTGAAGAAAGAGACCACTACTGCCCAACGTATAACTCTCGTGGAGAATTGAACTCGAGATCGTGCATTGAGTTCAAGTCCTGAGAATGAAAATACCAACATTGGGAGCTCCCTCCGCTTATACAGTGTGTGACTCGAAGTGAATCCAAATTAGTCGAGTAGTCCAGATACCGAATGGTAATTTAGACCAAAAAAATTGTTAACTAATTGAGTTCATAAAGATCACTCATGAATTAACTCATATGAGATGTTTTTACCAATTAAGTGGTAGCTTAATGAATTAACATATATTTTTTTTTATATATTTATACAAAAGAGATTGAGGGTTCAAAATTTGAGGGGTAATAATAATAGGAAAATGTATATGTTGGTTTCTTCTCATTAGATATGTGTCCGTCTTGTGAAACCCTAATTGGTTGACGAAGAAAAGTGATCATAAAATTAATTATAGTTCAAAAATTACTTATAGTTTATCATAATGTTAGATAAGCTAGCTATGCAGCTAGGCCATGCACCACATGTGTAAGCAAAAAAGAGCGTTTCAGTCCCTAAACCAAACACCAAGAGACAGATTAGCCCTTAAAGTGATTATTGGATCATCCATACCTACGCCTGGCAATATCGTCGGCCCGATTTTGTCCAAACACCAAGGGCCAGATTAGCTATGTTTTAACAAATTCAAAACAGGTATGGACAAAGATTTCTTGTCTGAATTTAAAACTGGATCGGGTTTGGACAAAGTCTTGTAACCCTAAACTTGGCCCGGACCCGGTTTAACTTTTAAATAGAACTAAAATTATCTTTACTAAACACTTAGTACTTATTAAATAGATTAACAAACACTAATCTACTCTAGTACGCATAGAAATCTATGTACAAAAGATATCTTTGATTTTAGAATAAATTAAATTTTAATCTTTTTTATAATTTTACATATGTTTCTTGCCATTACATGAATTATTTCTAGTAGTGTTACACTGATTTATTGTTTGCAATCTTTGTTAAGACTTTCACATTACTTTTTCAAATTGCATTATATGACATTAATATATATATATGTATATATATTAACATTTGAAGAGACTTTCATACAAAAAGTTAATTTTAAAGATTGTGAAAAATCGGACAATCAGTCAACCCGAATTTTAAGCAAAATGGGTCTGAACAAGTTAGTCTTGTATGAATCTCAAACCGAGTCGGATCCAGATAATGAATATACTTCTTTATAGTAAGGGTTGTCCAGTCCTGGATACGTTTAGACCCGAATTTTTGACAGTGTTGTAACGATCCGTTACCTTAAACACTTGATTAATGTTAATACGAATTCTAATTAACCCAATTTAGGCTTTTGGTTAAGCCCAATGAATTATAGTTAGAGTGTGTGTGGTGATTTGTGTGCCAGATTGTGTTTGTATGGATTGTAATATTAATTATAAGTGCATGATTGGACAAATGAGAGAACGCCTAAGACCATGTGTGGGTCAAGGAGGCACACAAGAGACGCAGGATAACGTTTACGCCTAGTGTGCTCGTTGGCGTGTATTATGTAATTGTAAACGTAATTATAGGTGTATATATATTTATATATTGTGGTATAAATAAATATATATATTAAAATGATAATAATTGATGAATAACGAGTATTGAGTGACATGTGGGGTCACGAGGGGACAAACATAGGTCATCAGGATGGGTGCACGCCGAGGGAACTCGACGTCGTGCACGAGGATTGAGTAAAATTTTTTAAAATTGGTTTGGTCGGTCGATCAGCACGCAGGGTATTGGTCCTAGTGCGATGGCTAGTGAGGTTAAAAAGATAAGTTTAAGTGAACCTCGTGATGATGCGATGCGTATCTTTCTTAAGACCAAGAGAGAGAGAGAAGAAACGAGAGAAAATAGGGAGGGATAGGAGAAGAAACAAGCTGAGGAGTGAGCTCACGTGGTCGGTGAGCTCAAGGAGTCGAGGTTGGGACGTTGTGTGGACAAGGTAAATGTGTTGTCGTGGACGAGGTAAATGTGTTGTCGTTCATGTTGTTTCATGGTGGCCATTGTAGTTGTCATTGTTGTGGGTTCGATTGGGATAGGTGTGACGATCGATTATTGTGGTGAATGGTTATATATGTTGTAAGTCCTCGATAAAGGCCCTCCCTGAGGTTGCAGGATGTTTGGTGTTTGTTTGGGTCAAGTTTGGTGAAGTCAATGGTAGCAGGAATTACAGTGGTTCTGTAACAGCCCAATTCTAAATTGTCGTTATTTGTGACGTCATTTGTAGACGTGGACGCCAACAGGGACAGACTCGGGTCCCATAACGAGGATTAGGAGTGTATAGATTAGGTATATTGTCCAACTTGTGTGCTTTGTAATGTGTAATTGCGATGTTTGTGTTCAAGTTAGTTAAACTTCATCGCAATATGCTTGTTTATATTGTTTAATGACGTGCAAGTTGGTGTGACGGGTATTCGTTGCGACTAGCGTGTAGGAGCGAATATCGGGCAACGAACCATTAATACATTAGGCTGGGGGTCTAAACACATTAAATAAAAGATAAAATACGTTCAATAATTCATAATAAATGATATGGAAGTGTTCGAGATCCTTGGCTCGTGAGAGTGGGACAGTTCACTATCCGGAGCCAAATATTGGAACACCTGGGAAGTTGAGTTGTAGCTATACATTGTGGGGGAAATGTATCAAACAAGGAGTCAAGTTTTTGGCACCATTAGGAGACAAATTGACCACATTGCAGCCCTTAAAACATACATCTGGATATGGGGTTGTGGATGGATGATCAAATAGGTATATATATGTGGTGATTGGTTGGTTTTACCAACTTTTCTCTCTCTTCTACTCAAGTGGACGAAAATTGAGTGAGCAACGGAGGGTTTTATCAGTTTTGGAGCTTAAGAACTGAGGGATTCGATAAACGAGGTAAGATCCTCGACCATCTCTCCATTTCCTACGTTTTGGCGGGTGTTTTGTTAGTTTTGACGTGGTGTGTGGTGTAGGTTTTGAGCATACCAGTTTTTGGGGTTGTTGCCATGGGTTTTGAATGAAGTTGGAGGTATTGGATCTGGTTTTGGGGTTGTTGCTATGGTGGTTGTGGTTTCAAATGAATTTGTCTAGTTTTTGGCTGAAAGCCACCGAATTGAGTTTCGAACGTATTGGAATATGTAATGAGGGTGATTTGGTGTTGTTAAGGTGCATTAAGGGTTGTTGGAGTGATCACGAGGCGCGGGAACGAGCCGAAAGGGTTCAAAAACCCTTAACAAGGGTTTCCTGGTTCGAAATCTGCGATGGCGTCCTAGATGACGTTTGGACCAGAGACGAAATGGGGAAAAATGTTGGGGAGACGTCGTTGAGACGTCATGCGGGAATGACCATATCGGCGTGGTCACGACGCCAATGACGTCGCAAAGACGTCGCACAGTGTGAACCTGGCGGCGCATTTGGTGGCTTGTTGGACATTTTTGGGACTAAAAATTTTAAAAAAATTTACCAAATGGGTCATAATCTAAAGGTTCATATGGACTATTTGAAGAGCTTAAACGATGGTTTTATTGATGATTTGGGGTTTTGAATCGAGTTTTTGAGGTTTATGATGTTTGGAATTGATCGGGCTTTTATGGACTTAGATAATATGATTGGTGACTTGACTGGTATTAGGGGCGTTTGGGCTAGGAATGACGTTTGAAGTGTGGTTTGAGGTGTGTAGTATCCCAACTGAACTTCATTTTAGTAATTACTGCTTGATTTATTTGAATTCAATCCTATTCATTCATCACTTTATCCTTAATGCTTTACGATGGTTGAGTTTACTCCCATCTGGTGCTTACTACGGTGGTTGAGCATACCATTACCTGGTGTCTTTACAGTAGTGGAGTTTACTCCTACCAGCTGTCTTTACGGTGATGCGATTACTCTCTACCTAGTATTATTCGTGCGAGGCATAGGGTCCATTAAACCATAACATGTATCTAGGCATGCGCCGGTGAATTTGTGCTACCCGGGCATGATAGTCATGTGTGGGTGCGTCGAGGACCTATGCTTGCCACCTATAGGATCCAGGGTCACCGGTTTAATGATTTTACTTGCGGGTCGTGCCTGGCAGATAGCCCAAAGTATGGTTTGATTTGATCCGAGTGCTTACGTACTTTGTTTCATTACTATTTATATGCATGCGATGATCTTCCACAGTTGTCTGTATTCTTTTATTCCGCATGTTTATTTATAGTGTTTCAGATTCTTGCATTTTATTTATGTAACTACTTGGTGAATTTCCTTGGAATTACTCACACTGGACTCGCCTACTGACATTTTGTGATGGTTTGAGTGCAGATCCGAGTACGAGTAGAGGGAAGGGCAAGCTTGAGGATTACCTCTGACAGACTAATGAAGACAGCCCATCTCGTACATATGCCTATTTACTTATGTGTATATTTGATAAGTGTTCATTTAGGCATAATTTAGTATAGGTTATTAGGAGTAATTGGACTGTATTTATATTGTTTTATGGTGATAAATGCATATTTTAAGGATTTGGTGATTTATTGGAATAATATGAACATATATATCTAATAATATTTGATTTTTGTTTTTAGGTGAAACAGAGTGCACGGTTGGATCTGGGGCAGAAAAATACTCAAAATAGAGTATCCATTTGCAGTAATCGAATACTGGGAGAGTTTGTCTCGAAATATACACCAACAGTGGGGGTAATTGGAGTCAACATTGCCATGTGTCACTTTGTTGTTGGTCCAGCGTTAAAACATACACCAACAGTGCCACATGTCGTCGTTTCATTCGTCTAAAGAGCCACATGTTGCTTCGTGATTCATCCAACCGCGTCACACACAACCGCCTCAGCAAATCGGGAGATGCCACGTTGCCGCACACACATTGCTCCACTAATGAGCTCGTGCCATGTCACACAGTCCACAGCTGCTCTTGCCTCAGTCGCTCGATCTACCTTGGGATGCGTGATAGCACCAACTCCTATAAATTCGCACGGCTTCTCCTATGCGCGAATTCATTCCAGCCCACCACGTGTCCTTTTCTCACTGGTCTAGCGTATTACCAACTCACCTTCCAGCCAATGAGAACCAGCCACGTGTCGCCTACACCTATCACCAGTACGTCACCACGCTGCTTCTCGTCCAATGAATGAGCGCCACGTTAGCGCGAACTCTCCTCTCCACTAGTCAGACAACGACACGTCAGCAAAGCCCCAGAAATCACCCAATCACACACTGCCACGTGTCACGAAGCCAAGAAACACCAAAACAGTTTTCTCTCTTTTCCAGAGACCAAATTTTAGGAATATATATATATATATTAATATTAGGACTTAGAGAAGAGGGAGGATCAATCTATTTTATTTTATTTTTCTTTTAGTTTAGTTTAATTATGTCTAGCTAGTTTCTTTAATTAGGTTGAAGATGGATCGGTCAAGACCACGACTTGGGAATTCTTTATGAGGATTATTTATTTTTAATTATTATTGATTCTTTTATATGATTTATTTTCATTGGTATTGTTTGAACAATTGAGGTTAAACACTAGTTTAAACCTTGATTTACATGTCAATGAGTCGTAAGCACCCGTCCTTGTGCGACAAGACCACACTAGTGGCAATTGACCTTACCAATTGATTAGACCTTTTTGGGACCGGTTGAATACCTTAGGTATCTAGGCTAAATTGGACACACGAGTGATCCAATTGTATAGGTGTAGTGCCTTCACAAATTGAAGTAATGCGACCAATGCGTTAAATCTGGAGCACTAGCGATCAAGTTGAGCGTTTGGTTAGGGAAGTAGTCAACAGTCGTACCTTGGCTATCGACATCAGGAAGTGCGTGGAACCAAGTGCGACACCGGGTCTATAGCTGCACTAGATCATAGATTAGTTTCATACTTTTCATGAACTAACAATTAATAAAATCAATCCCAAGTTGTATGGTAAGACTGTGAAACTGAATACCTAGATTCATTCCTATTAGATTTCCTCTCATTTAATTTCTGTATTTTCAATATATTTACACATTCTCTCTAAAACCCAAATTTCCCTTTTTTGTATTTTTCTTACTTAAGAAAGACATCAATCTCTGTGGGATCGACCCTTTACCGTTATCTACAAAATAGTTGGTTTAGGAAATATATTTTATTGATGCGTTCGATGCGCGTCAATATTATCTTACTTGGGATGGATTGTGAGACTTCTTTACCATGTATATGAGCCATGCTTACATTGTGATAAATTGAGGTACTCTTGACTTTTATATATGACATGGTCACATTTTGGTTTAGCTTCCATATTAGGCTTGTGTATTGCATATTTGCTTACGCTGTACATTTTGATGTTTAAGACTTCCGCTGTATGATTTGAGGTAAAATGATGATTAGTTAGGTGTGGGAGACAGCTGGCAGCCACGTGACCGGTTGTGGGCCCACGTGGCGTCCCTTGGCAGTCCAAATGTGGATTTGGGCTGTTACATTTTGGTATCAGAGCCTAGGTTGATTGAAAGCCTAGGCTATATTTGAGGAAAGAATATGTATTGAATTAAGGAATAAACCTGATTGTAAAACCTTATATGCGGAGACCATAAATGATTGACTAAAGCTTTTGTTAGGAAGTGATCTGAGGGGGTAGAGTTAGAGAGTTATATATGTGTATGTTCTGAAATGTATAACGTATATCATATGCGTATATATATGTTGAGTCTGATCCAATACACGTTGGTTATGCAGATGGATATGGACGGACAGACTCCTAGTGCTACTCCATCGACGACTCAGTAAGAGGTCGATGAGACCAGTGAGCCCACTGGGGAGGTTGTGACTCTACAGACATTGGCACAGAGTCACTGAGCAGCACATACTGTAATGGCCTTGTTATTTATTAACCAGTTATTTATTAACGCCGTTATTTAAACTATTTCAGATTAGGACACCCGCTCGGACAACACGTGGATGCTGCGGATAGGCTAGATCGGAGACTAACTTAGGCGACTGACTTTGTGTTGACGGTTGGCCAGTTCTTTGATGTATTTTTATATTATTTATGTACTATTCATCACAGGTGTGTATTTACAATTATTTTGTCGGGCGAGAGTGAGAGTCAGGGTTTCGATTCGTATAACGTGCCAACGCGTGGGGTTCGGTAGTTGTAGACTGGGTCTTGGGGATTAGATTTTAATTAAATAATTAAAATGTGACTACGAATGAGGAATATAATTAATGAAACTTAATAATAACTTTAGGCCATGATAAGGAAATTACATAGGTACACTAAGTGTAGGATCGCCATGGGAAGTTAGTGTGACCTCATTTACAATTTATGGAATTTTATTGAGGGCATAAATAATTTATATAAGTTAAATCAAATGATATCAACAAAGTCCTATAGTTGTAGCTGGATAATGCAACATCCTTAGGATTATTCTCAAGATGCACAACAGGGTGATTTAAGACAACCAGTGTCATGTTAAGGTGTCAAGAATTTCAGTGACACAGGGTGATCAGTGACCACAGGATCGTTCTCTAGATGCGTGTACACAATAGATCAAAACCCAACTATATATATGGTTGATCAGTCAAACGAGGAAAAAAGGTGAAATTGAGAGAGAAATCTGTGGAGAAGAGGAAGAAGATCATTAGCTGGAGTAGGAAGAGAGTGAATCAAGGCATTCAACAACAAGATTGAAGGTATTGATTCATCAAAATTTGGATTTTTATGAAATTTTGGTTTTGTAGGATAATTGAGGTTCAAATGAATTTTTGGGGAATTAAACACTGTATTTTATTGAGATTTCATGCTCATGAGTTTGGTATTACATGGTTTTGTGGATTTGATCAAATTTGAGAGAAGTTGGATAATTTGGATAAAAGGGTTTTGGACGTGAATTTATAATTCTTTGATTTTGGGGTTTAAACTTGATAATTTTGTGTTGGATGATGTTTTAGATGTCATTGATGTGTTGTGAATGTGTGTGGATGGTTAAAATGGGTTTAGGAGGTGTTTGGAACCCAGAGATTTAAATCTGAAAATTCTGGACAGAGCGCTATTAACGCGTTAGATGATGAACACTAGCGTGCTAATCACTCTGGGAAAAATGATGATGAACAGTGACTAAAATCAATTAGCGCACTAATTGATCTGATTAGTGCGTTAATGTCACTCTGGATTTAAATTAAAATATGAAATAGAACCTAACCGATTATAAACTAAATTAATTAACTAATAAACCTCGGAATTAGGTCTTAGGACTCACGGAACAGTAGTTGGAGTCGGGGACTAGTCGAGGGTCGGACCGGGGGTATTTTTGGGATTTTCGAGTGCAGTTTTGAGGTACGTAAAACTTAATTGAACACCACTATTGCATTTACTTATTGTATTTCATTTGAGCTGTAAATTTATTTATAATCCATGAGTCATTCTTACTGGGATGATTTAGTTTCCGTTTACGTATTCTGGGTTGTGTGGTCGCTTAGTAGGTGTGTGGTCTAGGACACAGTGGTAGAGTCGATGGTGTAGGCCACGACAGGGCTCCTGGTCCTCAGTACACATCTTGGGTAGCTGGTTCACTCCCATTTGATTATCTTTGTGTTTATATTCATGCGATAAGCTTTGAGCAGTTATCTGCAATTTCTTTCTATCCTGCATGTTTGATTTACATAATTTATTGATTGACATTTACATTTCTTAAATTATGATGTATGGTGGTTTTCCTTAGGATTTTACTTACTGGACTCATTATCTGGTTTTTGTGATAACTGAGTGCAGATCCTAGTACCAGCAGGGGTAAGGAGATTCTTGGCGATTATATCTGACTTACCTACGCCGAGGACTGCTAGTACGTGCGCTGGTAGTTATTTCTTTTTGATATTTTGTATTATATTTTTACGATGGGAGACCATAATCACTTCCGTACTTGTATATATTACTGTTATAGTTTGATCGCCTATATGCATGTACAGTCAGGAATTCCACTATATGTTGAACAAGTTAAATTAATACAACACATTTTTTTTAAATCATAAGACTTCCGCTTTTAATTATGGATAAATAGTATGAAATTCAAGATTATTAGATAATGGGATGGATGAGTGACGTGGCAGGTACTTCTGGTACATAGGTTGGAGAAGTATCTGTTGCACGGGACGACCCCAGAATTTAGGGCTGCCACACATACTACATCAGGCACGGATGGAAGATATTTTGGAGTACATTAAGAGTACCAGAGTGTCTGCAGTAACGCCTATGACTACCATATTGGTTGCTACTGCTACACAGGCAACCATAGCGCCAGCTATTCCAACACAGGCTGGGATAGAGATGTTAGTGGAGAAGGCTGAGCCTGTTGTTGCACCAATGGAGACTACCGCCGTGACACCGGCTACGACAGAGCAGCTGAAAGTAGCTTCGTTTGCCAGGAGTAGGATGTCAAATGCGGCGAAGATGGTGAAGGATTTCATGAGGTTTAATCCGACATTTTTCACTAGAGGCAGTGATCCTGAGGTTGCTGGGCGATGGTTGGTGACACACCGAAGACTACATGTATTATTGGAAGTGCTAAAGTCTGATCAGGAACGCATATTGGGGTTCTGTTTGAGGGGACAAGCAGCGATTTGGTGGACCACGTATACTGTTACACATCCCAAGCCACCGACCTAGGCGAAGTTTAAACAACTATTCTTAGATGAGTACGTTGGGTTTTGGGTTCATGCGCAGCAGAGATTTCAAAACTATTCTGAGAAAAACCCCCAAACGGATCCGAATCTGATTCCATTAAAACACGTTTAAACTATGAAAACTTAATTATACCTCAGTCGCAATGTACATTTCTGAAGGTTAATCGATCTCTAAGGCGTTGCCAATATCGAACGCCCTCTATCAGTAGTCCACACACGAACGACGACCGAGATTTGAAGTGCTAGCTTTGAGAGAATACCAAACCTTTTTGTTTCTCTCCAAAACGATCCAGAGCATACCAAAAACCCAAAGTCGTTTCTTAAACGAAAATAGAGTTTTGGCCTTTTTCTTTCATATTTGTATTCTAACTCAAAGCATCTATTTATACAACCCTTGTATATAGACGGTTAAGTAAATTACACATATACCCCTACTTAAAGAAGTATAAGTGTAATACACTACAAGGACGTTTCTGTCATGAATTTTATCATATAAAATTCGTTTTTCTGAACCATCTTAAAATCTCGCAAAACCATTCTCAGTATGCGACCCAATAGGCTCATACAACGTTGGCAGTGTACCAAAACACATTTTGGTATACAAGTCATAAGCAGCCTCTAACAAGACATTATGACTACCCAAGTTGTATGAATATCAAATCGATACAACCTAATCAATAGTGTATATAACATCCTTTTGTCACACGATATCCTTTTGATCAAACATAAGGCATGGATTGTCATCCAACATGTTCAATTGTACTAGTCTCGATTTCTAGGTAGACTGAAAACATCTAAGTGATATTGATCAATATCAATTCACTTAGACTAGGCCTTTTAACAGTCTAACACATCGAGGGATCCATTGGATATCTCTCTTTATATGAGAGGGACAAATTCTATCTCGATTACACAACTTCACCACATTATTCACACAGTAATCAATCACAACCTTTATAATCGTCCGGTTAAAGACAAAGTTTGATTGCGTCAAATCACTGTATTCCTAATGTTGAAGTCTCTGGTAATCTCAAGTCAGAGGACAAAAAAATATACCTATCATGAGAAACAACTATGACTTAATACATGTGATGTTCTCGTAGCGGGTCGGTCCAGTACTTTGTTCCCTAACAAGTACTCATGATCTTGATTCGTATTCCTATACGTATGATCATCGTATGATCATCAATCAAGACTCACTCTAGTTTTAATTCATTATAGTTCCCAGTATAATAATCGACTAGGGACATTTAGGATATTTCTGTAAATACTCATGGATCTTATTATAATGTAAACATGCAAATCAATTATAATAAACAACAAATGAAAATCCTCTATGTTATTAACTAAAATGTATTCATAAAGACTATTAATGGATTGACATAGGACACATTTCCCAACATCTCCCACTTGCTCTAGGGTCAATCATTCATGCATCTAAAGCCTAATGATCTAACATGACCATCATGTTTCGTTTGTGGAAGAGTCTTTGTCAATGGATCCGCAATGTTGTCTTTAGTAGGTACTCTGCAAATCTTTACGTCTCCCCTCTCAATAATTACTTTGATGAGATGGAAAACGCCTGAGTATATGTTTGGATCTGTGGTGTGATCTAGGTTCCTTGGCCTGTGCTATTGCCCCATTATTGTCACAATACAAACAAATAGGGTTAGCAATACTTGGAACCACACCTAGTTCAGAAATGAACTTTTTAAATCAAAACTATCTCCTTTGCTGCATCGGACGCTACAATATACTCAGCTTCTGTTGTAGAATTTGCCACAGTCTCTTGCTTTGAACTTTTCCAGCTTACTGCACCCTCATTCAAAGTAAATACATATCCAGACTGCGATCTAAAATCATCTATATCAGTTTGAAAACTTGCATCTGTGTAACCATTTACAACTAGATAATTTTCAAAACCTCCGTAGACCAAAAACACTTCCTTAGCCCTTCTTAAGTACTTAAGGATGTTCTCTACTGCTATCTAGTGACTCTCACCAGGATCTGATTGATATCTGCTTGTAGTGCTCAAAGCATATGATACATCAGGTCGAGTGCATAGCATAGCATACATGATAGATCCAATAGATGATGCATATGGAATCTTATTCATACGATCTCACTCATCATTTGTCCTAGGACATTGATTCTTGCTGAGACTTATGCCATGAGACATTGGCAACAATCCACTTTTAGAGTCTTGCAAACTGAACCTATTCAGTACCTTGTCTATGTAAGCACTCTGACTTAGATCGATTAGCCTCTTAGATCTATCCCTATAGATCTTTATCCCTAGGATATAGGCTGCATCTCCTAAGTCTTTCATTGAGAAACACTTCCCTAACCAAGACTTGACACTCTGCAATGTTGGGATGCCATTTCCAATTAGTAATATATCATCAACATACAGTACCAGAAAAACAACTACACTCCCACTGACCTTCTTGTATACACAAGGCTCATCTTCGTTCTTAATAAAACCAAAATCCTTGATTGCTTCATCAAAACGAAGATTCCAACTATGAGAAGCTTGCTTTAATCCATAAATAGATCTTTGAAGCTTGCATACCTTCCTAGAATTCTCAGGATGTATAAAACCTTCAGGTTGTGTCACAAACACGTCCTCAAGCAACTTTCCATTAAGAAATGTTGTTTTTACATCCATTTGCCATATCTCATAGTCAGAATATGCAGCAATGACAATTAAAATTCTTATGGATTTAAGCATGGCTACTGGCGAAAAAGTTTTATCATAATCAACACCTTGAGTCTGCCTGAAACCTTTTGCAACAAGTCTTGCTTTGAAAGTATGCACTTTGCCATCCATGTCAGTTTTCTTCTTAAAAACACATTTACATCCAATGGTCTTACCACCTTTAGGTAAATTAACCAAGTTCAAAACTTGGTTTATCATACATGGATTGCAACTCAGAGTTCATGGCCCTTAGCCATTTATCTGAGTCTAGTCCAGACATAGCCTCCTGGTAAGTGGCGGGCTCATTTTGATCCATAAGCAACACATCACGACTATCAGTAATGAGAAATCTGAATCTCTCTGGCTCATGTCTTACCCTACCAGATTTACGTGGGCCTTGTGTCACTTGTAGAGGTTCAACTGGTTCAGAACGTTGTTGAACTTCCAGTAGCGGTTCAGTGTTTATCTGTAATTCTTGAACTTCTTCAAGATTTATTTCTCTCCTACTAGTATCTTTTGAAATAAACTGTTTTTCCATAAATGCACCATACCGAGCAACAAACACTTTGTTCTCAGCGGGATTATAAAAGTAATATCCTTTTGTTTCCTTAGGATACCCCACAAATAAACACTTATCAGATTTAGGTGCTAGTTTTTCTGAGACTTGTCGCTTTACATAAGCCTCACCAAATCTTAAGAAAAGACAAACTAGGTCTCTTCCCGTACCATATCTCATATGATGTTTTATCAACCACTTTAGAAGGAACTCGATTTAGAGTGAAAGCTGCAGTTTGTAATACATAACCCCAAAAGGATAATGGAAGATCTGCATGACTCATCATAGATCGAACCATATCTAATAAGGTTCGATTTCTTCTTTCAGAAACTCCATTCCATTGTGGAGTTGCTGGTGGAGTCAATTGGGAGATAATCCCATAATTTCAAAGATGATCATCAAATTCTTGGCTTAAATACTCACCACCTCGATCTGATCGAAGTGTTTTGATAGTTTTACCAAGCTGATTCTGCACTTCATTTTGAAACATTCGAAACATCTCAAATTATTCATCTTTATGTTTCATAAGATATACATAACCAAATCTGCTGAAATCATCAGTAAATGTAATGAGTACTGATAACCTCCTCTAGCCATTCTGTTTATAGCATCGCATACATCGGTATCTATTAGACCCAACAAATCACTTGCCCTTTCACTGTGTCCAGTAAAGGGACTTTTAGTCATCTTGCCTCGTAAACAAGATACGCACGTTTCATATGTTTCTAAATCAAATGAATCTAGAAGTCCATCTTTATGGAGCTTCGTTATGCATTTCTTATTTATGTGCCCGAGACGACAATGCCAAAGGTTTGATTCAAATCATTTGACTTAAATCTCTTTGTATTTATGTTAAAGACTGGAGTATCTGTGGACCTTTTCATACTTAGAATATAAAGACCATCACATAAATCAACATTTGCATAAAATATTCCTTTATGAGAAATGGAACATCTATTATTCGCAATAATAAAATCAAAACCATCCATATCCAAGCATGAAACAGAAATGATGTTTCTGCTCAAGGCAGGCACAAAATAACAATTATTTAAAGTTAAGATAAGTCCACTAGGTAAGACTAAGTCATATGATCCAACAGCCAGGGCAGCAACTCTTACTCCATTCCCTACGCGGAGGATGACTTCTCCTTTCTTCAATTTTCTACTTCTGGTGAGTCCCTGCACATTTATACAAATGTGAGATCCACAT
This sequence comes from Stephania japonica, assembly GCA_039657345.1. Classification (NCBI taxonomy): domain Eukaryota; kingdom Viridiplantae; phylum Streptophyta; class Magnoliopsida; order Ranunculales; family Menispermaceae; genus Stephania; species Stephania japonica. The sequence continues at coordinate 39,736,127 of CM077560.1, read as the reverse complement.
TCGGTATCCAATACCCAGGAATCACTAGTAGATAAATTAATTTCAATAACATAAATGCCTGAGGTGGTAGTCGCACTACCCTTTTTCTTCTTTAGATCGTCCAAATAAAGTTTTGCATTTTGAACCAATGTCCTGGTGCATGACAGAAATGACAATTTCCTTCATTTTCCTTTGGGTGCTTTGTAGCAGGAATAGGCTGGGGCTTGACTTGTTCCATAGGCTTTGCAACAGGTGCAACAGCAGCCTTGGCAACTTTAGTCGTGCTTTTACCTTTCTTCTTCATTCCCTTTCCCTTTTGGACTATCAGCACATTACTAGAGGGTTTCTTGATATTTTGTTCAGCAGTTTTGAGCATCAAATGCAACTCTGAAATTGATTTCTCCATATAATTCATATTGTAGTTCATCATAAATTGTGAATAACTCTCCGGTAATGAATTTATGATCAAATCCGTAGCCAACTCTTGGCTTATGGGAAATCCAAGACTATCAAGTTGATCAACATAGCCCTTCATCTTCAGAAAATGAGGACTAACTGACGCACCCTCAGTCATCTTACAAGAATGCAGGTTCTTGACTGTCTCGAACCTTTCTTGCCTAGCTTGCTGTTGGAACATTTCCTTCAGCGTTACAGCCATGTCGTAGGTTTCCATTAGTTCCATGTCCTTCTTAAGTTCAGGAACCATAGTTGCCAACATAATGCATGCAACATCAGTAGAATCGTTGACATGCTTACTATGCGCATCCTTCCCAACTTTCGTAGCATTGGTTGGTGGGTACTCAGGGATCGGAGCATCCAGAACATACAACTTGCGTTCATGCTTGAGAACGATTCTCAAGTTTCTGAACCAATCAAGAAAGTTAGTCCCAGACAGCTTATCCTTCTCAAGGATAGATCGCAGTGATTACTTGAAGAGGCCATTGATCTACAATAAAGATTATGCAGAGTTTATTTTAGTATAGAGGAATAGACTCCCACTAAATTAACAACCCTCCTAAAACATACTATTTATTTAGGGGACTAAATTCATATTTCACATAATTCTATGACAGCTATGGCATGAAACACAGAACTAGATTATTTAGATAGGTAACAATTACCAATTACATCTTATGTAATTTTAGATACTTTTATGAGATACAGGACATCTTATGTATTAACATGTTTTTATCTCATTATATGCCTAAAGTCCAAAACTATTTTGATAGCTTTATTAAGTCGGACCAATTTAAACATTTAGGTAACTCTTACCCAACTTATCTCACCAAGATAACACAATACACCCAACTATGGCTGAAACTATATTAGTGCGATCGAGGCCTTGATAAGTGTTTAAAATTAGATGGCATAAGACTTAAGACTAAATAGAGGGTTTTTATTCAGTTTTAGTGATTTTTAAGTAAACAATGAAATATCATATATTTTATTGATTTGTAGAACCACTAAACAATTTAGGAAATTTTTATGCTATTCACTAATAGAAGAATTTTTGTACGCTAGGATTAGTTAGACGGCGGTCCCGGCCGGTCAGCGGACGGGGGAACAGGGGGCAGCGCCCCCGTTTTTTTCTTCTTTTTTTTAGAAGACGAATCTCAATTCCGAAAATTGAAATTCGTTATAGAAAATCATATTTTTTGCTTATTTTACTATACTAAATTTACCCCTTAATTTATTCAAAATTAAGTCAATTAAAACGTTTTTAATTAACTCGTTCCCACATCTAACTAATCATTTTATCATAATCCAATTAGGACTTTAGATATTTGAATCCTAGCATATCACCAATAACAAACTTCTCCTTATCTATCTCCTATCCAATAGGGATAATGAAACCGATTTTGCATATATCTCCTAATCTAATTGTTATCTATCTTTATCAAATATAAACTTCATAACAAAATAGATATAACAAAATAAATAAATAATTTCGAAAATTAATTATTTGCAATTTTGATCTTCATCCAAATAATCACAAACATGTAATTGAATCATGAACTACTATCCCAATCGAACGTAATGGTGTTATGGATCATAGAACACGAAACTCAATTCATTAAAATTATTCAAATTAACCTAACATGATTACTAGCATGTACGAAACTAATTTCAATTAAATCATGAATATATGTATCATATACACAAAACATGATAATAAATCTCATAAAAAACTTAGGTATATCACATATACATCAACTATTAACATGCTTTCAATCATATATCATAAGAAAACATGCAATGTGTTTAATGGAATCAAACTCGAAGGCTCTGATACCACTGTTGAGTTTTGGGGCTCATGCGCATCGGAGATTTCAAAACTATTTTGAGAAAAACCCCAAAAGGATCCGAATCTGATTCCATTAAAACAAGTTTAAACTATGAAAACTATATTATACCCCAGTCGCAATGTACCTTTCTGAAGGTTAATCGATCTCTAATGCGTTGCCAACGAAGAATGCCCTCTATCAGCAGTCCACACACGAACAATGGCCGAGATTTGAAGTGCTAACTTCGAAAGAATATTAAACCTTTTTGTTTCTCTCCAAAACGATCCAGAGCATACCAAAAACCCTAAGTCGTTTCTTAAACGAAAATAGAGTTTCAGCCTTTTTCTTTCATACTTGTATTCTAACTCAAAGCGTCTATTTATACAACCCTTGTATATAGACGGTTAAGTAAATTACACATATACCCCTACTTAAAGAAGTATAAGTGTAATATACTACAAGGACGTTTTCATGAATGATTTTATCATATAAAATTTATTTTTCTGAACCATCTTAAAATCTTGCAAAACCATTCTCAGTGTGCGACCCAATAGGCTCATACAACGTTGGCAGTGTACCAAAACACATTTTAGTATACAAGTCATAAGCGGCCTCTAGCAAGACATTATGACTACCCAAGTTGTATAAATATCAAATCTATACAACCTAATCAATAGTGTATATAACATCCTTTTGTCACACGATATCCTTTTGATCAAACATAAGGCATGTAATTGTCATCCATCATGTTCAATCGTACTAGTCTCGATTTCTAGGTAGACTGAAAACATCTAAGTGACATTTATCAATATCAATTCACTTAGACTAGGCCTTTTAACAGTCTAACACATCGAGGGAACCACTTTGGATATCTCTCTTTATATGAGAGGGACAAATTCTATCTCGATTACACAACTTCACCACATTATTCACACAGTAACCAATCACAACCTTTATAATCATCCGGTTAAAGACAACGTTTGATTGCGTCAAATCATTGTATTCCTAATGTTGAAGTCTCTGGTAATTTCAAGTCAGAGGACTGAAAAATATACCTATCATGAGAAACAACTATGACTTAATCAATGTGATGTTCTCGTAGCGGGTCGGTCCAGTACTTTGTTCCCTAACAAGTACTCATGATCTTGATTCGTATTCCTATATGTATGATCATCGTATGATCATCAATCAAGACTCGCACTAGTCTTAATTCATTATAGTTTCCAGTATAATAATCGACTAGGGACATTTAGTATATTTCTGTAAATACCCATGGATCTTATTATAATGTAAACATGCAAATCAATTATAATAAACAGCAAATGAAAATCCTCTATGTTATTAACTAAAATATATTCATAAAGACTATTAATGGATTAACCTAGGGCACATTTCCCAACATAGTACATCCCCTATAGAGGTCCAGCTAAGACCCATAGAGGAGTTCCTTTTGCTGAGACAGGGCAGGATGACAATGTTGGCCTATATGGAGATGTTCCGGTACTTGTTGCAGTATGCCATGGATATGGCTAACACTGAGAGGCTTCAGATTTATTACTTTATCGGAGGGCTTGATGAGCGGATTGGTGGAGTCATAGTGGCGAGTGGAGCTGACACTTTACAGGCTGTCTACACTAGAGCCTTGTTACGAGAGACGTACATGCGACAACATGATGAGATGGCTGACAGTGCTGGATAGGGTTCTCGATCTGACCAGAGACCGAAGAGACAGAGAGACCAGTCTGACAAGTAAAGTCAGGATTAGTATAACAGATGCAAAGACTGGCAGTATGATCAGAGGTTCAGAGACAGACACCCGACGACGAGAGGACAGAGACGGTGGTACATATTGCTGCACCTTCACTTGCACCTGTGGAGCAGCTGCGACAATGTACTAGGGACGGAGGAGGTTGTGGTAGAAGACAGAGAGGTCAGGGCCGTAATAGGACCCAGGTGTAGGCAGTGACTTAGATAGGGTGGCAGGATATACGAAGAAGTTTCAGATGTCAGCAGGTGGGACATATATAGACAGATTGTCCTATGGCACCACCACCACCACTGGTTGAGCCTGCTAGGGAGAGGGCGCATGCTGCTGCAGCATCTGTGGGTGGACAGACAGGCCGAGGTGCGACTCATGAGCTTATTGAGGGTACGTTATTTATTTGTGGAGTTCCTTTGCATACATTATTTGATTTCGGCGGTACATTGTCTTTTATTGCGAGACGTATGGTAGGACAGTTAGGGTTGCATGCAGAGACTTTAGATCCATATCTTGTCCTCAGTACGACTATTGGGAATAAGATTTACCCTAACTGGATATGCCGGGATTGTATAGTAGAGATAGTGGGACATCAGTTACCGGCTGACCGACGAGTTTTGGAGTACCTAGAGTTTGATGCTTTGTTGGGTATGGATTTGTTTTCATTGTATAGGGCATACATAGATTGTTACAGTAAGACAGTGATCTTTGATATTGAGGGTACTCCAGTGTTTGTTTTTTCCGGTACTACGTCAGAGTTACCCATCACTAGGGGTAGACTAGCTACAACTCATGAGATGGAGATGTTTATGGCAGCTGTAGAGCCAAAGGCGATACCAGTTTTGAGAGTTGAGGATGTCCCGGTGGTTTGTGAGTTTCCAAAGATATTCCTCGACGATTTGCCAAGTTTGCCACCTCTTAGGGCAATTGAGTTTATTATTGAGTTAGTTCAGAGGACTCAACCGATACTGTCGTCCATATAAGATGTCAGTTGCTGAGCATGAAGAGTTGAGGTCCCAATTGGAGGAGTTGTTGCATAAGGGTTTCATTCACCCTAGTATGTCCCATTGGGGCGCACCGGTCCTTTTTGTCAGGAAGAAGGACTGGTCTATGAGGATGTGTGTTGATTGTAGGAAGCTGAATCAAATGACAATACGGGATCGTTACCCACTTCCTAAGATTAATGACCTATTTGATCAGTTGGTTGGAGCCAAGCTCTTTTCGAAGATTAATCTACGGTCTGGTTATCATCAGTTGAGGATCCGGGAGAGTGACGTTGAGAAGACGGCTTTTAGCATCTACTATAGTTTGTTTGAGTTTACTATCATGTCATTTAGGTTGACTAATGCGTCTGCTCTCTTTATGGATTTGATGCACAAGGTTTTGAGGCTATTCTTGGATCGATATGTGATTGTATTTATTGACGATATCCTGATTTACAGTAAGACTCGTGTGGAGCACGAGAGACACCTTAGAGATGTATTGATGACACTAAGGGATAACGGTTATACGCCAAGTTCAACAAGTGTGATTTCTGGCTGAGTGAGGTAAGGTTTCCAGGACATGTCATTAGTAACTAGGGGATATCTGTTGATGGTGACAAGATTCGGACGATTATTGATTGGAGGACAGCTGAGTCTGTTGTTGATGTTAGGAGTTTCTTGGGTTTGGCAGGTACTATCGGTGGTTTGTGTAGGACTTTTCTTCGATTGCAGCGCTGATGACTGGATTGACCAAGAAAGACATCAGATTTGAGTAGTCAAATGAGTGTAAGGCAGCATTCCTAGAGTTGAAGTGGAAGTTGACTTATGCGTCGGTTTTAACACTACCAGAGACGGGGAGAGGCTTCTCTCTGTACAATGATGCTTCTGGTACTGGTTTGGGAGTTGTTTTGATACAAGATGGGCATCCAGTTGCACACTTATCGAGACGTTTGAGACCCCATGAAGGGAGCTATCCAGTGCATGATTTGGAGCTTACAGCGGTTGTGTTTGCACTGAAGGCTTAAAGACACTACTTGTACGGGGAGTAGTTCGTATTGTTTACAGATCACCAGAGTTTGAGATATCTATTCATACATAGGGATCTGAACATGCGACAGAGGGGTTGACTCGAGTTACTGAAGCACTACGACTTCGTGATTGAGTATCATCCTGAGAAGGCTAATGTTGTTGCTGATGCGTTGAGCCGAAGTGGTGTTGAGAGTTAAAATATGCGGAGGCCTATGACACTTGAGTATAGATTGTTGGAGGCTGCGACAGTGTTGTGCTTATCCGATGCTTTGGCTGATGTTCATATTTGCTGTCAAATGCGTTTTCCTATTGTGTCGATCGAGAGGGTCACTGAGTGGCAAAGGGCTGATGGGCATTTTGCTCGTTTCAGTCGTCTGCCTCAGGATCTGAGTTGCACAGATTGGTCTAGTGGATTAGATAAGTGCTTGCGACACAGTGGTAGATTGTGGATACCCGATGTGCGGGAACTACGCAACCCATACTGTTTGCGGTATACAGTACATCCAAGCAGGACTAAGATGTTCCATGATTTGCGCTGTTTATTTTGGTGGCTAGGGATGAACGTTGGCGTGGGAGCATATGTTAGGACTTGCCATATTTGTCAGCAGGTCAAGGCCGAGCATAGGAGACCAGCTGGATTGTTACAACCGCTGCCCATTCATGAGAGGAAGTGGGAACATGTCACGATGAACTTTGTGAGTGGCTTGTCGCAGACTGCAAGACGTCATAATGTTGTATCAGTGGTTATTGACAGGTTGACCAAGTCTGCACATTTTATCCCTATCTCTATGAGATATTCGTTCTCTTAATTGAGTATTATTATTTAGAGAGAGATCATCAGACTGCACGAAGTGCCGATATCTATTGTGTCTGATAGAGATGCCAGATTGACGGTCAGTCAGAGTGGTTGATTCAGATAGACGGTCAGTCAGAGTGGTTGATTCAGATATTGGAGGATATGCTAAGAGCATGTCTATTACAGTTCAGATGTTCTTAGGAGGAGTATCTGCCGTTGTGCGAGTTTGTGTACAATAACAGTTATCAGGTGAGTATTGGGATAACACCATTTGAGGCTTTGTATGATAGACCCTATAGGTCACCAGCTTGTAGGACAACACCGGAGGATGTGGCAAAAATTGGGCCTGAGGTTGTTGTTGATCATACAAAGTAGATTCAGCAGATCAGAGAGAGGTTACAGGAAGCTCAAGACAGGCAGAAGAAGTATGCTAACAGATGTCTTGAGGGTCTGAGCTACTCAGTTGATGATATGGTGTATCAAAAAATTTTGCCCTGGAAAGGTCATAAGAGGTTTGGGATCAAGGGGAAACTAGCACCGAGATATATAGGACCGTTCAGGGTCATGGCACGCGTTGGCACCGTAGCGTACAAATTAGAGTTACCAGCAGAGTTAGCAGGGGTTCATTCGGTGTTTCACATGTCTATGTTGAGATTGGCTAGATCAAGACCGAGGCCAATAGTGGATATCAGACATATTGATGTTCATCCTAACGTTTCCTACGAGAAGCAGCTGGTGGAGATTATGGATCGCCGGATATAGATTTTGTGAAATAGGGAGATCCCAAAGGTATTAGTGCGATGGAAGCATCACAGAACTGATGGAGTCACCTGGGAGCTCGAGTCTACGATACGATAGAGATATCTGCATCTATTTGGTAGTAAGTATAATTACGACTTAAATTTCAGGATGAAATTTTAATTAGTTGGAAAGAATTGTAATGGGCCAATTCTAAATTGTTGTTATTTGTGACATCATTTGTAGACGTGGACGCCAGCAGGGACGGATCGGGTCCTATAACGAGGATTATGAGCATACGTATTAGGTTTATTGTCCGACTGTATGCTTTGTGATGTGTAATTGCGATGTTTGTGTTCACGTTAGTTAAATTTCATCGCAATATGCTTGTTTATATTGTTTAATGACGTGGAAATTGGTGTGACGGGTGTTCGCTGCGACTAGCTCGTAGGTGCAAATACTGGGTGACGAACCATTAGTCCACTAGGCCGGGGGTCTAAACACATTAAATAAATGATAAAATACATTTAATAATCTATAATAAATGATATGGAAGCGTTTGGGATCGTTGGTTCGCGAGAGTGGGACAGTTCGCTGTCTGTAGCTGGGTATTGGAACGCCCGAGAAGTTGAGTTGTCGCTATGCATTGTGGGGGGGAATAGATCAAACAAGAAGTCAAGTTTTTGGCACTATTAGGATACAAATTGACCATATCACAGCCCTTAAAACATACATTAGGATAAGGGATTGTGGATGGATGATCAAGGAGGTATATATATGTGGTGTTTGGTTGGTTTTACCAACTTTTCTCTCTTCTACTCAAGTGGACGAAAATTGAGTGAGCAACGGAGGGTTTGAGTGATTTCCATTAGAGATTTGGAGTTCAAGGATCCGAGGGATTTGATAAATGAGGTAAGATCCTCGAACATATCTCTGTTTCCTACGTTTTAGCGGGTGTTATATAGTTTTGACGGTGTGTGCGGTGTGGGTTTTAAGCACTCCAATTTTTGGGGTTGTTGCTATGGATTTTGAATGACGTTGGAGGTATTGGATGTGGTTTGGGGTTGTTGCTATGGTGGTTGTGGTTTCAAACGAATTTGTCGAGTTTTTGGTCGAAAGCCACCGAATTGGGTTTCGAACGTATTGGAATGTGTAATGAGGGTGATTTGATGTTGTTAAGGTGTATAAAGGGTAGTTGGAGTGATCACGAGGTGCGACAACGAGCCGAAAGGGTTCAAAAACCTTTAACCAGGGTTTCCTGGTTCGAACACTGAGATGGCGCCGTAGAGTGTAAACTCCCACGGTGCTACCCATGGCGTCTGGACTAGAGATGAAATAGGGAAAAATGTTGGGGAGACGTCATGGAGATGTCGTGCGGGAATGACAACTACGGCATGGTCACGACGCCAATGATGCCGCGGTGACGCCGCACAGTCTGAACCTAGCGACGCCTGTGGTGGCGTCGTCTTGGACATTTTTTGGACTAAAAATTTAATAAAAATTTACCAAATGGGGTGTAATCAAGGGGTTCATATGGTCTATTTGAAGGGCTTAAATGATGGTTTTATCGATGATTTGGAATTTTGAATCGAGTTTTTGAGGTTTATGATGTTTGGAATTGATCGGGCTTTTGTGGACTTTGGTAGTACGAATTGTGACTTGGATCGGGCTTTTGTGGACTTTGGTAGTATGATTTGTGACTTGATTGGTATTGGGGGCATTGTTTGGTCTAGAAACGACGTTTGGAGTGCGGTTTGAGGTGTGTAGTATCCCAATTGAACTTCACTTTAGTAATTATTGCTTGATTTATTTGAATTCAGTCCTATTCATTCATCACTTTATTCCTTAATGCTTTACGATGGTTGATTTTACTCCCATCTGGTGCTTACTACGGTGGTTGAGCATACCATTACCTGGTGTCTTTATAGTAGTGGAGTTTACTCATATCTGGTGTCTTTACGGTGATGCGATTACTCTCTACCTAGTGTTATTCGTGCGAGGCATAGGGTCAATTAAACCATAGCATGTGTCTAGGCTTGCACCGGTGAATTTGTGCTTCTCGAGTATGATAATCATGTGTAGGTGCACCGAGGACCTACGCAGGCCACCTAGAGGATCCAGGGTCATTCGTTTGATATTTCACTTATGAGCCATGCCTAGCGGATAGCCAGAAGTATGGTTTGATCTGATCCGAGTGTCTACGTACTTTGTTTCATTACTATTTATATGCATGCGATGATCTTCCACAGTTGCATGTATTCTTTTGTTCTGCATGCTTATTTATAGTATTTCAGATTTCCTGCATTTTATTTATATAACTACTTGGTGAATTTCCTTGGGATTACTCACTCTGGAATCACCATTTGGCTTTTTGTGATGGTTTGAGTGCAGATCTGAGTACGAGTAGAGGAAAGGGTAAGCTCAAGGATTACCTGTGATAGACTGACTGAGGACAGCCCCTCTCGTACGTATGCCTGTTTACGTATGTGTATATTGTTTTGCTTGGGATGGGTTGAAAGACTTATTTATTATGTATATGAGCCATGCTTACATTGTGATACATTGAGGTACTTTTGACTTTTATATATGACATGGTCACATTTTGGTTTGGTTTCCACATTAGGCTTGTGTATTGCATATTCGCTTATGTTATGCATTTTGATATTTAAGACTTCCGTTGTATGATTTGAGGTGAAATGATGATTAGTTGGGCGTGGGACACAGCTAGCAGCCACGTGGCTGGTTGTGGTCGAACTTGGCCCCTCGTGGCAGTCTAAATGTGGGTTTGGGCTGTTACAGGTTCAGTGGACCAGTGGGCTGGGCACTGGCCCTAGAGTGCTGGTCGATCTGGATAGGAAGGGGGTATAGCAGTGCGTTGGGCACTGACCCCAGCACACTGATCATTGTGACCAGTGAAAAACTGTTTTTGAGTTGAATGGTTTGTGTGAGCTTTAGGTCTAGTTTAGGGGTTTAGACTAGTATACATTGGACCCGAATTGATGCCAATTCGTATGACATAAGTATTCGAGCATTAGGAAATGTGACAAAACCCCGAAAAGCTATGGAAACCCAGGGACAAAGTTAGGAAAGCTCAGAATAGGTTAGTGAGACTCATGTTACTATCAAAGCATATAGTACTAGGAATGAAGCAACGTACTGTGACTTAACCATGTTTTAAACTGTTTTACAAAATGAAAATGGATCTGGGAAGAGGCTCAGTGAGACGTATCAGCTTGAGGTTTGGATTTTGTGTTGGTGTGGCTACCCAACATCACTGGTCACGCGTCGAATATGCTAAATATATATCCCGTTGATATATATCGGATCCTATAATGGATTTGTAGTAGCGGTAAAGACGGGGTCGAACCACAAGAACCAAGTTATTCCTCTAGGAGGTGCGAAAAGGGAAAATCGAGAGTTTTAAGAATGAACTAGATTAAGAGAAGATAAGAAAGTTAGCAAGCAAGGATAATCAAGTAGAGAATTCTGTAAGAAAAATGATCCAAACCATCAACTTCACACGACTATCCTATGACAAATACACTGATCATTGACCTAAACAAAAATAGATTGAATGTCGTGATCTAGTGTAGCTATAGAATCCCGTAAGACCTGAATTCCTCATTCTCCTATTACCGATAGTTAGGGTAAGACCTCTAACTATTACCCTAGTCAATTCACATAACCCTAGGCACGTACCTTGGGTTCAACATGATGACTGCTCTAATTCATGATTCATGAGAACACTACACCTAGATAACTGGTACAAGTGTGTTCGATTCAACCTATATTTATAAGATACATGGTCTAAAACTCTGTGAGGGGATTAACGCAACCAGAGTGACCACTTGCCACAACGAGTCTTTTGCACGATTACGTATGCATTCGACTCGATGGTGATAGGTCTCAAACTACAACTAATGCGAGGGCCCTTCACATCAATCAAGTAATCGACCATAATATTAAGAACAATACCAAAGAAACTAGAAAACAACAATCAATTAGTGAAATTGAAGAATAAATAGATCTTACAGCGGTTAGAAAGTCATAGAATAGCCGCGATCGATCTCCGGCTTGAATCCCCGAAGGATTAGTCGGACATAATTGAAGTAATACACCACGCTCTTTTTATTGAAGAAAGACAAAAAAACACAAAAACCCTAAAATAATATGTTTGTCGCCTCCGTATGTTCTTCTCCGAACAAAGGATGCCTCTACCAATCTCTCAACCCCAATTTATAGATGTATCTTTGTAACGGTTGGAGTGATTTATGCCAATTTTAATGTTTTTATGATTAATGGCATGATTTGTGCATCGGGATTGATTCGAGCATTTTGTGCAAGTTCAAGAAACTTGTCATGCTCTGATTAGTCAAAAATTGTGCTCTGCTGACGTGTCGGAAGCTCATTGGTTGAGGAAGGTGTTGGTGACGTGCTGGCGCGACACGTGGTGCGTGATTGGTGGAAACAGCTGATTGTCGTGATTTGTGGTGCATGATTGATGGAAAAGGCTGATTAGCGTGATTTGTGGCGCGTGATTGATGGAAAAGGCCATTGAGACGTAGCTTTTGTGGCGCGTGATTGATGGAAAAGGCCTGTGAGACGCAGCTTGACCAATAAAATCATAACACGTGGCAGAATTAAATACTTTATTACGAGAAAACCCCGTCATCCAATTGCTGCAAGTAAATACTCTATTTTGAGTATTTTTCTACCCCGAATTCAACCGTGACCTCGGATTCACCTAAAAGTGAGAGATGAGTATAAATTTAGTGGTATTTTGGAGACTTCAATATAAAAACACACATAAATAAATGGTAAATAATGCATATTAAACGACTTATCAAATACCCCCAAAACTTAGGACTTTGCACGTCCCGAGCAAAGAAGTAGATGATACACAATCCTAAAATGTAAACTAAGCCTCCTAATACTACAATGACTCAATACTAACCTAGCATGATGAAAGACATACTTAACTAATCCTATGCCCAATTCCAAGTTAAATGGAGGTACCTTTAGTTTATATCGCCACTAAATCGACTACCTTTTCAATGAAGACTGGAGTTATGATTTGTTCAGCATTAGAGTCAGGATATTGATAGAAATAACACTTTTCAGAAACTAGATCCCGCCTAAACCAAGACCATCAACTACTCAAAGGTTTTCTAGGTCAATTCACGAAGGCGCACAAGAATGATCTCTTCATGATAGCGCATCAACGCTTTTAAGTGTACCGTAGGCGAGAAATGCAACCATACTCTCCACTAGTGTGGATCAAACACCAATTAGGGTCAATAGGACTTTCATGAGTTATGGCTTGGCCGAGGTGGGGTACAAAGGAAAAGATATAAGGGAATTCGAAGCATTGGAAAGCTGAAAACTTAGACTCTCAAAAGATAAGTTATAAGAGAACATGAAGGATTACAAATGCACTTAACTGATTTTTCTTTGAATTATATGCAATCCTCACCTTTTTCCAACCACCCGGCTCCCTGCTCCATTTCCTGCGGATACCATTTTAGATGCGACTCTCTATTCATGACTTGATTTTTTTTGTCATAAAAAATTTTCCCTTATTTCGGGTATATAAAAAACGCTTCAATCTCATTTTTTTAGTTCATGTCTCTTTTTAAAGATTTCAAGTCAAAGCCAAGCTTCCAATTGGGTAAGGATAGTATAAGGCTAAGGGTGTTGGTTTTGTGTTAGGTTGAAGGAAGTTAAAGTTTGGTTGGTTCAAGGGGGTTAACTAGAGTAATCGCATTAGGTAGGCTAGAGGCTAAGGGTTATATCAAAGACGGCCTAAATCACTCCCTCAATGGTTGTTCGATCATAAGAAATATGCCTCAAGTAGGTGTCACCATCGTTCCAGTACCCTTGAAATCAAACTTGGCAAAAGTTTGACCATCTACCCTTTTTGGTATCTAGTACAAGGCCCAAACAAAGGTCCGGCCTCCTATTATGTGATCTCAACAACACCGGACACCGTACAAAAGTGAAGATGTCTCCAAAACCTCAAAAAATATCAAGTCTTGAAAGCGGCTTATGCAACTCATCCATAACCAAAGGCATTTAACAAGGTTTTAGGCGGTTCTAAATGTCCTAAGCTAAATGATCCTAAATGCATCTAACATATGCTACATAAACAACATTAAACAACATGATCCTAGATAACATACTACATGAGATGTCACGAAATGTATGAAGATGCAAAATAATAAGAATGTGACAAGAAAAAGAGAAACACAACCATACATACCATCCCATGGAATACACAATACTCGAAAAAAATATAACTATTACACTTGATGTCTTGCGCAAATTCCATACCAACCAACAGAAAGTAGTTCATAATCCCTAAAATCACCCCCAAACTTATTCTAAACCTTGTCCTCAAGGTTTTAAAAATAAGCGGGAAGGTGACAATCCACAAAGAAATAGAATGATATGATACAAATGCAAAATGTTTAAGTCTCCAATCAAAAGAACCAGATACTCTGGGCATCCACTCATGAAAGAACGACACTGTAACGACTCAAACCTGCAAGATAAGTGGTGAGTAAGGGGAAAACAAAGAGACTCGAATAAAGAGAGCTAAGAAGTAAGTCAATAAAGCAAAAGAAATGAGAATTTGGGCTGCCTCCCAATAGCGCCTTTGGTTAACGTCGTTGGCTTGGCTTAATCTGACTTCGCCTCAGCGTTGGCTGAGGTGGTCTTCAACAAGGTCCTCTGCACCATTTTTGTCTTTAATGGTGATGTGAAACTCCTGGAGTAGGAGTATCCATCTGATGAGACGAGGCTTCGCATCCTTCTTTGCCATAAGATATCTCAATGTTGCGTGATCTGAATAAATAGTCACTTTTGTGGCAAGTAGGTACGACCAAAATTTCTCGAGTGCGAAAATAATGGCTAAAAGCTCTTTCTCGGTCGTAGTGTAGTTAACCTGTGCATCATCCAGAGTTTGGGAAACATAATAGATGACATGAGAAGCTTTCCCAACGCGTTGCCCAAGCACAACACCAACAGCATGGTTACTGGCATCGCACATAATCTCGAAAGGAAGCTCCTAATTGGAAGCCTGAATTACCAGAGTAGAGGTGAAAGAAGACTTGAGTGTTTCAAAAGCACTCATGCATGCTTTATCAAATGCAAAAGGCACGTGTTTATTGGTGGGGTATGGTAGCTTACGAATGACGTCGACCTTAGTTGGATCGAATTCCACCCCCTTAGAAGAAACAATATGTCCTAGAATCAAGCCTTGATTGACCATGAAGTGACGTTTCTCATAATTCAGGACGAGATGCTTCTCGACACATCTGTAGAGTACCTTTATCAGATTGATGAGACATCCATCGAATGAATCACCGTAAACGGTGAAATCGTCCATGAATACCACAATGAAATGCTCGACAAAATCTGAGAAGATACTGATCATGCACCTTTGAAAAGTGGCTGGTGCATTGCATAACCCGAAGGGCATGCGTCGGTAGGCAAAAGTGTCAAATGGACATGTGAAGGTTGTCTTTTCCTGGTCCTCGGGAGCCACAGGCACCTGGTGGAACCATGTAGAAATGTTAAGCTTCCTGTAATCAATGCATACCCGCCATCCATTTTGAATACAGGTTGGGACTAGCTCTCCCTGAGAGTTGGTGACAACAGTGACGCCTGTTTTCTTAGGTACTACTTGCACCGGGCTTACCCATTTATTGTCAGATATAGGGTATATCATGCCGACGTCAAGGAGTTTCAGGATCTCCTTCTTCACGACGTCCATCATTGGCGGATTGAGCCTCCTCTGGGCTTCTCTCGAAGGTTTGGCCTCTTCCTCCATATGTATATGAAGCATGCATGTGGAGGGGCTTAGACCCTTGATATCCGCGATGGTCCACCCAATTGCTTCCTTAAATTCCTGGAGAACTCGAATGAGTTTCTCTTCCTCTAATGAAGATAGCTTGGCCGAGATAATTACTGGGAGTGTGTCATTCTTGCCCAAGAACATATACTTCAAGTGCTCAGGAAGTGGTTTAAGTTCCAATGTAGGTGCTTTAACCAAAGAAGGTAGAATAGTGGAGTTAGTGTGGTGCAACTCCACATAGCAAGCAGTGGGGGGACGTGAGTTAGACGGAATCCAACTCATGACAAATCTCCTTGACCCCAGTATCGAGGATGAAGATACCATCATCTAAAGAAGTGGTGTTAAGATGATGTCTAACACCACGCGCAACTCATCAGACTCCCTCGTAACAGATGCAGCATCAACAAGTGAGTCCACATAATCTAGACAACAAACAACAGAGGAGACATCACTAGGGAATCGCATGGCGTCATATATGTTAAATTTGATTACCTCGCCATCGATATCCATAGTCAAATAGCCATCATGTACGTCAATTTTTGCTCTTGCCGTTTTAAGAAATGGCCTCCCCAACAACATCGAGGACGAATGCGGAAACAATTCCTCTCTCATGTCTATGACATAGAAGTCAGTAGGAAACACAAGCTCATTTACACGAACCAAGACTTCCTCAAGAACACCCTCTGGTCTCACTACCGAATGGTCAGCCAATTGTATGATGATACCAGTCTCTTGGAGTGGGCCTACCTCTAGGTTCTCATAGATAGACAAAGGCATAACATTAATTGAAGCGCCCAGGTCACACATGGCCTTTTCTATGCTCACGTTCCCAATTATGCAAGGCACCGAGAACATCCAGGGTCTTTACATTTGGGAGGCAACGTTTTCTGAGGATAGCAGTGATAGATTCCCCCATTTGGACTTTCTCATTGCCTTTAAGCTTTCCCTTGTTAGTGCACAGTTCTTTAAGGAATTTTACGTAACACGGTACTTGCTTCAGAGCATCCAAAAACGGAATATTGATTTCCACTTTTCGGAAGATTTCTAAGATTTCCTTCTCTTCCTCCTTTTTCTTATTCAAGATTAAGCGTTGAGGAAAAGGAGGTTTCACAGTGAAGGAATGTGGTACTTCTTTTTTAGGATTTTCCGTTTGCTTAGAACGAGACGGAAGTACATCAAGCTCATGTTCTTCATTATTGGCTTTTGAGGTCTGACTCTTGGGTTGAGGCTCTTCTAACTCTCTTCTATTCCTAAGAGTGATCGCACTAGCGTTAACATTTGGGTTGGGATGCAGTTGCGAGGGCAACCATCCAGGCTTATTCTGTCTTACTAATTGTTATGCCATTTGACTCAATTGAGTCTCAAGATGTTTAATCTGGCGATCAGTGTCCTGCTTTTGACGATCTATCTCTTGTTTATGCTGAGCAAAGAGATTTTTCATCAAATCCTCGAGAGAAGAGGTGTTAGAATATTCTGGCAATGGTTGCCCCCTCGATACGAAACTCTGGTAATTTTTGTTGTGTGGGCTGTAGCTGAGGTTTGGGTGGTTCTGTGTGTCCTGATTGTACGTGTTATCGTATGGACCCCTGGTGCATGGAACTGATTACTCAAAGCATTAACCTGAGGCGAGTTCTCGAAGAGTGTAGGACACGCATCCGTAGTATGCGCAGTAGCTGAACAAATGCCGCAAGCCTTAACATGCTACGGCGACTGGTGGGTAATAAGACGTTCCACCAAGTTTGTCAGTTTCTCAATGGCAAAGTTAGAACTTCCTCCATCAGAACTACTCTGACTAGACTTGCCCCACTTTGCCCCGTAATGTCGAGATTGATTGGCCATAATCTCATAAAGCTCCATCATCTGATGAGCTGTTCCATTCATGATGTGACCCCTACATACATTATCAACATTTCTCCGTTCCTTGTAAATCAAACCATCATAGTAGTAACGCGAAATGCTAATGTCAGTCTGGTTATGTTAGGGGCAACTAGCGAGTAATCACTGGTAGCGCTCCCAATACTGGTAGAGGGGTTCATCATCATCCATAGAAATGCCAACAATCTGCCGAATAATTTGTGAAGCTTGTGAACTGGAGAAATAGTGATTTGTGAAGATAGACACCATATCGACCAAAGTGTGGATAGATCCGGGAGAGAGATAGTAAAGCCAATCCTTGGCTTTATCCTTATGAACAAAAGTAAAAGCTATAAGCATGACAGTTTCCCTGTTGGCATTCGAAGGTTTCAACGAATGGCAATTCAGTTGAAACTCCTTTATGAAGGATATGGGGTCTTCACCAGGTTTTCCGTAGAAGGTCAGCAAAAGGTTAATGAAGCTAGACCATAACTCGAAGGCCCCCATATCCAGAGGATAGGTAATGAAAAATGGATGTTGCGCAAGAAGGTGTTGCACATTCAGAGAGGCTTCCCTAAGTGTAAGGGGACGACCTTCTCGTGCATTAAGAACTACAACATGTGCATGAACAAGACGATAGCCACCTCGAGGTAGGTCGTCTAAGGGTGAATTATTGCCATGAGGGTGATCAGCACGTGGACGATCATCGCGAAGACGATCATCAAGGGGTGGATCTTTATTATCTATTGATGGGAAAGGATTAGACGAGCTCAAGGCTTATTGACTCATAGACTCTCTTTCAAGGCGCTTGTAAGTTCGCTCGATCTCCGGATCGAAAAGTAGAAGTGGTCCTGTGGGGTTAGACCGAGTCGAACTCCGGTGCATAAAAAATATAAAAAAATAAATTAAAAAAATCCTAAAGGAAAGGGACTTGGTCCCCGGCAATGGCGTCAAAATTTGATCACGCGTCGAACGTGCCAAATATATATCTCGTTGATATATACCAAATCCTACAATGGATTTGTAGTAGCGGTAAAAACGGGGTCAAACCACAAGAACCAAGTTATTCCTTTAAGAGGTGCGAAAAGGGAAAATCGAGAGTTTTAAGAATGAACTAGATTAAGAGAAGATAAGAAAGTTAGCAAGCAAGGATAATCAAGTAGAGAATTCTGTAAGAAAAATGATCCAAACCATCAACTTCGCACGACTATCCTATGACAAATACACTGATCATTGACCTAAACAAAGATAGATTGAATGTCGTGATCTAGTGTAGCTATAGAATCCCGTAAGACGTGAATTCCTCATTCTCCTATTACCGATAGTTAGGGTAAGACCTCTAACTATTACCCTAGTCAATTCACATAACCTTTGGCACGTACCTTGGGTTCAACATGATGACCGCTCTAATTCATGATTCATGAGAACACTACACCTAGATAACCGGTACAACAAGCGTGTCCGATTCAACCTATGTTTATAAGATACATGGTCTAAAACTCTGTGAGGGGATTAACACATCCAGAGTGACCACTTGCCACAAATACGAGTATTTTGCACGATTACGTATGCATTCGACTCGATGGCGATAGGTCTCAAACTACAACTAATGCGAGGGTCCTTCACATCAATCAAGTAATCGACCATAATATTAAGAACAATACCAAAGAAACTAGAAAATAACAATCAATCAGTGAAATTGAATAATAAATAGATCTTACAGCAGTTAGAAAGTCATAGAATAGCCGCGATCAGTCTCCTGCTTGAATCCCTGAAGGATTCAAGACAAAAAAACACAAAAACCCTAAAATAATATGTTTGTCGCCTCCGTATGTTCTTCTCCGAAAAAAGGATGCCTCTACCAATCTCTCAAGCCCAATTTATAGATGTATCTTTGTAACGGTTGAAGTGATTTATGCCCATTTGAATGTTTTTATGATTAATGGCACGATTTGTGCATCGGGATTGATTTGGGCATTTTGTGCAGGTTCAAGACACTTGTCATGCTCTGATTGGTCAAAAATTGTGCTCTGCTGATGTGTCAGAAGATCATTGGTTGAGGAAGGTGGTGATGTGCTGGCGTGACACGTGGTGCGTGATTGGTGGAAACGGTTGATCGGCGTGATTTGTGGTGCATGATTGATGGAAAAGGCTGATTGGCGTGATTTGTGGCACGTGATTGATGGAAAAGGCCTGTGAGACGCAGTTTGACCAATAAAATCATAACACGTGGCAGAATTAAATACTCTATTACGAGAAAACCACGGCATCCAATTACTTCAAGTAAATTCTATATTTTGAGTATTTTTCTACCCCGAATTCAACCGTGACCTCGAATTCACCTAAAAGTGAGAGATGAGTATAAATTTAGTGGTATTTTGGAGACTTCAATATAAAAACACACATAAATAAATGGTAAATAATGCATATTAAGCGACTTATCAATCACGCCCCAGTGACCTGAATTATCCCAATTAATGCTTTCAATTTAAGTTGGTGGCACATCACTCATAACTAATTAGATGACCAGTTATTGAATTGTTGATGATGTGGGAGTGTGACTCAGTCCCAAACTGAAACCAAAATGTAATTTACAGTACAGTTGCAGATAATCCGTGGAATTGCATGTTGTTATGTATTTTGTATATTATTCCAATTTCCTGGTCAGATATGCTTTGGATTTATATTGTTATGCATTATTTATTGAAATGTAATGTGTAATTGATGTACTCCTGAGAGTCACGTACTGAGCATGTAGGAGCTCACCCACCTTAACAATTCCAGATAATGGACATTCACTAGGATCTAAGAAAGAAGAAGATTAGAGGTATAATATCTTCCCTACGATGTAATGATTTCCTGCTAATACATATCATGTATTGCATTGAATTACGATTTTCTATTAATCAGGGTTGGGATCCGAGCTTAATTTCGAGGTTTATACTGGTTTTATTTATTTTGGTTGTTATCGAAAAAGTTTTAATTTTCGCTATGTTTTGTTTCAATTGTTTACTCGATATCAAGATATATATGTTGTTGTGAGGAACAGGTACAAGACTCCTGACTCTAACTAGGTCCGATCTGATTTATCAGGGTTTAATTGAGGTTTCAGGACGAGTATTGCTATAATGGAATTAAGGGATGCCCCTTTATGTGAATAAAAAAAGTCAATCATTTTAACCCTTCAGTTAACTTTCCATTCATTCCACCGTTATATATTATGTGGTGACGTAAACCGCAGACTTAACATGTTGAGTCATCATTAAAAGGTTCTTTATTAATTTAATGTTTTTGAAGGGACCATGTGATGTCATGCACATAACACATTTATTTAGAGCACCGCCATGTGCACCCCAATTATTTATGAAGGCACTTCAATAGTGTACCAATTTACATGTATTTTGGGGTGCCCTAAGAGGACACTGGGATGCACATAGCGCGGCTCTTATTATATATATATAAATATAAGAAAGCTATGTACATGTCGACCATGTCAAATCTATATAGATTTGAAATTAATGTTTTGGTGTATTAAATAGTTTGCCTAATTAATAGCCTAATTTACATCAGTATCCTAATTACTAGTCTAAGTACATTATTTTCAGTCTTTTTATTTTTATTTTTTATTTTTTTACACAATAACAACTTTATTACATCATTCTTCATATATTTTATATTTAATTTTTAAACAATTTTTATTTATAAAAAATAAATATAGATTCATAATATTTCAGGTCTGGGACAATGTTTGAGTCTAAAACTAGTTTATTTTTATATTTAGAGCCATTCACATGCACACATAAATAGTCTCAAAGTAAGTAAAATCTTCAGAGACCACAAAAAAGTAAACTTTTTCTTCGCCTGATTTAGAATTAAAAAATATTTTTGTTTTCTTTCTTTTAATACCAAAACAATCTAATAAATTATTATTAATAAATTATAATATATATATAAACTATTAGCTAAAATAAATAAATAAATAAAATTTAAGTATTTTTGTTGGTTGTAATTTACAAAGGAATCCAACATCATGGATCAGAAATGTTTTAATTTTATTTATTTATTTTGATGTTAAGAATTGGTCACCTAACCTCATAGATGTGGGAGCTGCCTCTTCCATTGGGATATAAGCATAGTTGACATTTATTTTATTTTATTTTTGAATTAATTAATTTCTTTTGTCTATAATTTTATTTACTTATTTATTAGGATTTATTAATATTTATAAAATTTTATTGATATATTGAAAAAAAGCTTTTTCTAACAAAATAAAATCTCTTTTAATTATGAGTCAAACCGCAAAAAAGTGTATTTTTTGTGGGTCCCACATTTTGTGGTCTTATAGATATTTTTTCTTTTCATAGTTTATGATATATTTGACGTGCGTCGAACGCGTCAAGGAAGATTACCGATTGCCAAATTAACTGTAGTAACGGCAATCATGTGGTTGATCCACGATAGGGGTGGCAATTCGTGTCAGCGAGTCGTAAACGCGTCTTGTCGTAAACTGGTCATGACACATATAATGCAAACCCATGACATGACATATTTATTAATCTTGTTAATCGCTTTCGGGTCTAAGTGGGGTCATGGTATAAGCATGTCAATATTCGTATTACCTGTTTATTAAATATTTTATTTAAACATATTTATTTATTTAAATTTATTTAAAATTTTTACTATATTTTCAAATATATCTATATGTATAAATTTAATTGAACATAATTATATATATATATATGAATAAGTGTTTTTTACTAGCTTAGGTTTGTAACACGAAAAGAAAATTGGGGTCTGAAAGTGATTTGAGAAAATGAATGAAAATTAGATAATGTAAATGCTTTTGTTAAGAATTCAAGTGAGAAAGTAACCTAAACCTTTAGCTTCTCAAACTCTATCTAATGGCATGTAACAGTTTCATTTGTCGTCGATCCACACAAATATATGCTAATTAATTGCATCTTGTTGTAGCTATGAAACCAAACACGCGTCTAGGGTTCTAGTCTTCCTCTAGTCGATAGATAGGGTACGACCACTAATAATTTCCCTAATTATTCGCATAACTCCAAACACGCACTTAGAGTTTAATGTGGTGACCGTTTTTGCTTCATAAAAACACTACACCTAGACAACCTGATTCCTAAGGTATTTGACTAGTCCCAAAAGGGTGCCTGTGATGAACTCAATTCCACAACCCTCAACTAGGCTCCACCCCATCTAGACTTAGGTAAACCCCGAGTCAACACTCGCACAGTTAACACAAACCTAGCTAGCCTTCCTTTCCATTATCTATTAACTTAAATTATACTAAATGTGAGTTATTCAAATTAGTGAGTTATTAAAAGTATAGCAGAAACAAATTTTACTAAACAAAATGAAATAACCCAAAGACACCTATTAGGACAACCTAGAGTGTGGAAACCCTGCATATATATACCAACATCATATATATTAAACGAGAGGAGAGTACACCATACAATACATGTAATAAAATTACCTACCCAATAAATGAGATGAATAACCTAGTTGACCTCAAGGTCAATAGCTTGTCACTGATCCTTTACCCCTGTAAATCCTTTAATATGACGGGTTGCACCCACTGTCATAAAAAGAACGGTGAGTACAGAAAATATAATAGTAATAACCAAGTGGAGATTCAATATAATTTCTAATGTCAAATAAACGGCTAAATGAGTATCATGCGTGGATATCACAAAGATAATAAAAGACAAAATGATAATAAATCACTGAGATATCAACAATAAATTAGTGTCGAGTGCATAAAGCAAAAATGCATCCAAGTGTTTCAACTTCATCAGATTGCAACACCAAGTACGCAACAAACTTCCCAGACAGATTTTTGACCTAAACAAACCACCATACAGTTTAGAATGAGTCACTATATCGTAGCCCATACAGAGTTCAACTTACAGTCAGACTTTCCATTTCCTAAACTGTGGGTTTAGGCACATCCAAAATTCGTGAAATCACGGTAGAGAGAGATCACTAAGCAGATTCACCGAACCCGTGATCACCATATCGCTCATATAGACCTAAAAGACTACTCATTAAGGAATTTAAGAAAGCCAAACCGATAATCCACCAAGGACAGATATAACAAATGGAATTCAAGAAAGGTTTTCACAAAGAAATACTACTCAACAAGGATAACAACCAAGTACATGCACAAATGAAATAATATTAAAGATCCTACTGGTTTTACGTACTGTACAATGCGAAAATTCGCGTTCGCGCCTCTCAAACGTCACTAAACTGATCTCATACGCTCACCAGTCCACTAAGTACTTGGTAATAATTTTCGATCCAATTTGTTTGAGTTAGAGTCTTATTCTTGTTTAAATTGTAATTTTCCCCATTTTCTAAGCATTATCCATTTCCACTATTTTGGGTTAATTCTCTAGGTATTGGATCATATTTGAACCCATTTAGATACTCAAGATATCCCTAAATTTTTTTTTGTATATTTTCAAAATTTAGTCTGATGAACTGTGTCACGCGCGTGAGTGGCGCCATGGGGGTGGACACCCTGCATCATCACTTAAAGCGTGAATTCCCTAACTTTCACTGTCTCAAGCGCCGTGAGGGGCGTTGTGGCCTTCAGGCCTCATGACGTCCCTCCCGACGTCGATGTTGGGTTTTGGGGTTCATGCACAGCGGAGATTTCAAAACTATTTTGAGAAAAACCTCAACATGATGCGAATCTGATTCCATTAAAACACGTTTATACTATGAAAACTTAATCGTACCTCACTCGCAATGCACCTTTATGAAGGTTAATCGATCTCTAAGGCGCTGCCAACAACGAACGCCCTCTATCAGCAGTCCACACACGAATGGCGGCCAAGATTTGAAGTGCTAGCTTCGAGAGAATATCAAACCTTTTTGTTTCTCTCCAAAACAATCCAGAGCATACCAAAAACCCTAAGTCGTTTCTTAAAACAAAAATAGAGTTTCAGCCCTTTTTTAAATCTTTCGTACTTGTATTCTAACTCAAAGCGTCTATTTATATAACCCTTGTATATAGACGGTTAAGTAAATTACACATATACCCCTACTTAAAGAAGTATAAGTGTAATACAGTACAAGGACGTTTCTGTCATGAATTTTATCATATAAAATTCATTTTTCTGAACCATCTTAAAATCTCGCAAAACCATTCTCAGTGTGCGACCCAATAGGCTCATACAACGTTGGCAGTGTACCAAAACATATTTTGGTATACAAGTCATAAGCGGCCTCTAGCAAGACATTATGACTATCCAAGTTATACGAATATCTAATCGATATAACCTAATCAATAGTATATATAACATCCTTTTGTCACACGATATACTTTTGATCAAACATAAGGCATGGAATTGTCATCCAACATGTTCAATCGTACTAGTCTCGATTTCTAGGTAGACTGAAAACATCTAAGTAACATTGATAAATATCAATTCACTTAGACTAGGCCTTTTAACAGTCTAACACATCGAGGGATCCACTGGATATCTCTCTTTATATGAGAGGGACAAATTCTATCTCGATTACACAACTTCACCACATTATTCACACAGTAACCAATCACAACCTTTATAATCGTTCGGTTAAAGACAATGTTTGATTGCGTCAAATCACTGTATTCCTAATGTTGAAGTCTCTAGTAATCTCAAGTCAGAGGACTGAAAAATATACCTATCATGAGAAACAACTATGACTTAATCCATGTGATGTTCTCATAGCGGTTCGGTCCAGTACTTTGTTCCCTAACAAGTACTCATGATCTTGATTCGTATTCCTATACGTATGATCATTGTATGATCATCAATCAAGATTCACACTAGTCTTAATTCATTATAGTTCCCAGTATAATAATCGACTAGGGACATTTAGGATATTTATGTAAATACCCATGGATCTTATTACAATGTATACATGCAAATTAATTATAATAAACAACAAATGAAATCCTCTATTTTATTAACTAAAATGTATTCATAAAGACTGTTAATGGATTGACCTAGGACACATTTCCCAATAGTCGAAACCTGAATGAGAATCCGAGGATTTTCAATACCGCGGCTCGTGTCGCCGCGGTCCGAGCCTATTCCAAACCCATACTGACTTCCATACCTACTTAACCCACTATTCAAAAACTCCGAAAAACTAATACTCCAACGAGACAATCGAAAACACCCTGACTAAAACCCACCAAATGTATGTCAAAACATAGAGAACTTCGCAAGAAGTCGGAATCTTACCACAACTCGGGTGTTTGGTTGTTTCTCGGTGTTGTTGCGAGCTTAAACCCGCTAAAACCCATCCTCTGTTCACATGCGAGAGAGAAATGAGAGAAACGAAGGTGAGCAGTGGAAAGTAATAAGTGTTCATTTAAGCATTAGTTAGTATAGGTTATTAGGTGTAAGTGGAATATATTTATCTTATTTTGTGGTGATAAATGCATATTTGAGGGATTTAGGGATTTATGGAATAATATAGAAATATATATCTAATTATATTAAACTTTCATTTTTAGATGAAATGGAGTGCACAGTTATATTTGAGGCAGAAAAATACTCAACATAGAGTATTTACTTGCAGTGATTGGATGCCAAAGGATCTGTCTCGAAGTATGCACCGATAGTTGGGTAATTGGAGTCCTGCATGCTTCCATATGACAAATTCTAGGTTTTTACCCTTTTAGCCACATGACAGTCACCTATTGGTCCATGTGTGTCACACACAGCCTTCCTAGCCTATCAGAAGCCAACACGTGTATGGTAAACTCTTCAACGCGCAAAATGTTTTCACCCATTCCGCGTCCTTGCGCCACGTGACGCGCCCTTTCTCCAGCACATCACAACTCATTTCCTCCTCCAATCACCATTTGCCACGTCAGCAGAACACCATTCCTCACCAATCTGTAGCTGCCATGTGTCTCTCTCTTTCTCTCACAATAACGAAATACACATTCTGCATTAACTGCATGTACACACTGATTTCACAATTCTCATGGCTCCTTCGTGACGCCTCAACCAGGACTCGGGAAAATTGGTAATTTCACAAATTCTTGGAATTTTTAGAGTTCCAGCCGACTTGGAAGTGTTCCTATAAATACCAGTAGAATCTCAAACGAAGAAAACTCTTTTTTTTTACTTCTGTTTTGCATTATACTTAGGTTTTTTATTATGTCTAGCTAGTTTTTCCTCTAGGTTGAAGGTGGATCGGTCAAGCCTACGACTTGTGGATCCTTTATGAGTTTTATTTATCTTTATTATTATTTATTCTATTATATGATCTATTTTCTTTAGTATTGTTTATAATATTAGGGTTAGATTTAATTTTATGTAAACGCTTGTGCATGCATATTAGATTGATCACCTTTTGTCATTGAAGTCGAAACGTTCGTCCTTACGCGATAGACTTATATTTGTGACAATTGGCCAGCTGGTCAAGTACCTTAGTGATCTAGGCTAAATCAGGAGCACTAATGATCCAGTTGTCTAGGTGTAGTGCATTCATGGACCGAAGTGATGCGACAGATGCATTAAATCTGGAGCATTAGCGATCAGGTCGCGTGTTTGGTTAGGAAAATAGTCAACGGTCGTATCTTGGCTGCCGACATCAGGAAGTACGAGGAACCGAGTGTGTCATCGGGTCTATAGCTGCACTAGATCATAGATTAGTTCACATCTTTTATAAACTGACAATTAATAAATTCAATCCCAAGTTGTATGACGAGATTGTGAAACTGGATACCTAGACTTCAATCCTTTCATTAGATTTCCTTATTTTTGAAATATTTACACATTCTCAAAAATCGTAATTTCCTTTTGTTTGTATTTTTCTTACCTTAGAAAGACCACCAATCTCTATGGGATCGACCCTTTACCACTATCTACAAAATAGTTGATTTAGGTATATATATTTTATTGACGCGTTCGGCACGCGTCAGAGAGAGAAACAAAAATTTATATTAATTTCTTCCATCTTCACGTACACGCGTATCTCGCGGAGCATTTGATGGTTCCCTTTTTTTCCACCCACCATAACCGCCTCAGCCTGGGAACACACTTGAGCAACTCACTTAGGTGACACAAGGTTTTCCACGAGCATTTTCACACCCAGATTGCACCACGACTCACTCCGTCGCGCGCGAATAGAATATTAACGACCCAAACAATTTTCCAAATTAATTAATTATTGTATTTTAGCTGTAGGTCATTCACGAAAATTGTTTCCCGACCCTATGAGCCCATATTTCGTTCGCCTGACCCCATTCAACACGTTTTTTTAGGCGAACCAAATTCATAAAGTGACGTCATTGTCCTGTCATACAGTCGCGATTATAAATACGTAATACACGTCGTCACATAGACATAGTATATTTTTCGGGTCGTTACAGTCTTCCCAACTAATAAGAATTTTTTCCTCGAAATTAAACTTAACTCGAGCGAAATCTTAATAAAATACATAATAGGGAAGTACTGTCTAACCAGTCCCTTTAACCTCACTCACGTGGACCTGTACCAACGTAAGTAGGTGATACTAAACTCTCTAACTGGTGGCATACAGCTAACCTAACCAGTCTACGGTCACCCCGTAAATTACAGATTTACACATAATCTTTTGGGAGCATATACCGAATTCACACATAATACGCGCACGTAGCTCGATATCTTACTTGAATTTACGGACCCAATTAGAGTGATAAGGTAGATACCGAATTCACACAGAATTCGCACACACAACTTGACATCTCACCTTGATCTCCAAACTCACACAAAGTTCTTAAATAGATACCAGATTCATATAGAATTGCGCACATAGCTTGGTACCTTCCATTGATGTCATACTCACATAGAGTTGCGCACAAAGCTCGATATCATTCTTCGAAGTATAGACTCACCTAGAGTCAAAGCACATAACTTTATTCAACTTAGGCTTACATAAAACCTAAACTCAGGCTCACACAGAACCTAGATTCACACAATCTATGCACACAGCCTATTCAGACCCACACAGAGTCTAGACTCACACAGATTCCTGGCACACAGCCTCATCCACCACTTCAAAATATAGACTCACACAGAGTCAATGCATATAGCTAGATATCCTTTCAAAGTTAGACTCACAAAGTCAGGGCTCACGCAGAGTCAGAAACACCATACACAGCTGGCTTCTCATTTTGAAAGTCGACTCACACAGAGTCGTCGCACATAGCTAAATATCTATAATACTTCGAAGGGTGTATTCACACATAATTCCTTACCACTACTCACAAAGAGTAATTCTAACAACTGACTCATACAGAGTTATTTCATGACTGACTCATACAGAGTCAATTCTAATCCTTGACTCATATAGAGTCACTTTTATTCCTTGACTCACCAAAAGTCGATTCTAACTCAAACTCACCTAGTGTCCACTCAGATCAGATATAGACTACATACCCAACAACCTAAAATCATGCCAAGACGCACAATAACTCTTACTCGCCATCGAGTCTCACATCGTCTTTAGATCCATATTTGTAAAACCCTGTGCTCTCTTCTGCACATGTAACTGAGTACTATCCAGCAACACTCTCACCAGATGAGTACAATAAATAACAATGTGTCTCTGCTGTCTACAACAGCAACACCATCTTTCTCATTGCGATATATTATCTTTGCTCTTGGTACTATACGGCTGATGTAGTCCCGCATGTACTCCCTAAGGTCGCCTAACAACACTGCTCGCTGGAGAATGAGGAATTTCTATCTTAGATACTAAACCTGTCGGTGGTGCAACTACCTCTACATTATCATCCTCATAATCATCACCATGGCTCCTCCACCTCTTACCATCTTTCAAACTGACTCCCGATTATGATGATGCTAATGACGCAACTGATACTTTGGCGTGTATGCTCAAGAAATACTCACTTGCCAAACCTTTCTCGTAGGCTTCCCGTAACTTCCTTAAAGCTGTAGTCACCACCATAGAACCAATATAGTCTAACAGACAATGCATGAAGTAGTAAGTATGGTCCGAATCGGTGCCACCTATGCCCTCGACATACTCCATCAATTGCAAGTATCGACCAATGTATTGTATCACTGTCTTGTCGGTCATCTGCCTGATGTTCTGAAACTTGATCCTCTTCAGATTACGGACCGAAAGAGGAAAGTACTTCTCAGTAGACCTCTCCTTAAACTCAAACCAATCCTTAGGCTCGCCATTCATAAAACCATGCTACGCCACCAAGTGTCTGCCTCTCCAAACTTGGATGCTAATGAAATCGAAGCTTCCATGTACTCCGGTGTGGTTAACACACATGAATCTTCTCATGACTCCTCATGAATTTCTTTGCAACCTCGAGATCTATACCACCCTGAAATATTTTCAGGTGATGTCTCTAAAACTAAAGAGACTGTCTTACCTTAGCTGTCGCCCTAGTACTAATATCTATAAGCGTACTCGGCTTACCTTCAACCTGGGTACTGGTGTTGCAGAAGTAGGAGACAATATTGTGGTATGTGCCCTCAAAAGTCGAAGAATTTCCTCCAGCTGTTGGCCCTGTAATGTAACAAACTGGGATAGCTCATCCAACCTTCGTTGAGAATCCTCCAAACTGTAACCCCTAGACTCTGGCTGATCGGCCATCGTAATCTGCCACAATAGCATGTCCTTAATAAGACTATAGCTACCAATAGTAATAATATACAACACATCAAATAGCTCATAGTCTAGTTTTAGTTTTTTTTCAACTTTCCTCACTTCCCAACTACGACTTAAGTCAAGATCCTGGGATTCTACTCTAAGTTCAACCATTGTCCTAACTACATTGGCTTGTGTCTTATGCTGGTTCTGATTTAATTAAGAGCAAAGTTCAAAACTTTAGGCTCTGATGTCAACTATGACATCCCCAACCCTAAACTGGGCTTCGTCGAGCCTAGACCTACGTAGACCTCGAGTTAACACTCGCGCAGTCAATACAAACCTAGTCAACCTTCTTTTCCATTATCCATTAATTTAAGTTATATTAAATGTGAGTTATTCAAATTAGTGAGTTATTCAAAGTATAACAGAAGAAAATTTTACTCAATTAAATGAAATATGCCATCGTCATCATCATATATTAAACAAGAGGATAGTACACCGTATGTTAAAACAACCTAGAGTGTGAAAACCCCGCATATATATACCATCATCATATATTAAACCAGAGGATAGTACACCATAGTATACATGTAATACAATGACCTATCCAATAAGCAAGATGAATCACCTAGCCAACCTTGACTTCAATCGCTTATCACTAGTCCTTTACCACTGTCAATCCCGCAATAAGTCGAAGCTGCACCCACCATTATAAAAAGGACAGCGAGTACAAAAAATATAACAATAATAACCAATTGGAGATTTAATATAATTTGAAATGTCAAATAAACGGCTAAATGAGTATCATGTGTGGATATCATAAAGATAATAAAAGATAACATGATAATAAGTCACTGAGATATCAACGATAATTGAGTGTCGTTAGCAAAAAGCAAAAAGCAAAAAGGAAGCTAGGTGTTCAAATTCCATCGGATTGCAACACCAAGTACACAACCAGGCTTCCTAGAAAGATTTTGAATCTAAACAAACCACCAAACAAGTTAGAATGAGTTACTATACCGTAACCTACACATAGTTCAACTCATGGTCAGACTTGCCATCTCCTAAATTGTGTGTTTAGGCACATCCAAAATTCATGTAATCACAGTAGTGAGAGAGATCACTAAGCAGACTCACCGAACCCGTGACCACCATATCGCATACTTAGACCTAAAAGACCACTCATTAAGGAATCAAGAAAACCAAACCGATAATCCACCAAGGATAGATATAACAAATGGAATTCAAGAAATCATATTTTACCAAGAAATACTGCTCAACAAGGATAATAACCAAGTAAATGCACAAATGAAATAATATTAAAGTTCCCACTGGTTTTACTGACTGTACAACGCAAAAAATTGCGTTTGCGACTCTCAAACATCACCAAACTGATCACGTGCACTCGTCACCAGTCCACTAAGCACCTGGTAATCATTTTTTATCCAATTTGGTTGCGTTAGAGTCTTATTCCCATTTAAATTGTAATTTTCCCTATTTTCTAAACACTACCCATTTCCACTATTTTTGGTTAATTATCCTGGTATTTGGTTGTATTTGAACCATTTAGCTACTCGAGAGATCCCCGGAGTTTTTTGTAAATTTTTGAAATTTTAGTCTGATGAACACTGTCACGCGCCATAGGGGTTAATTCCCTACGACGTCAATTAAAGCATGAATTCCCTAACTCTCACTGTCTCTAACGCCGTGAGTGATGCTATGGGAAAATACTCTTCTGAGCGTCACCTAAAGTGTGAAAATTACAGATCCTTCTCTGTTATGGACTCTGTAGCCTTCAGGTGTTACGACGTCCCTCGTAGCGTCGAAACCTGAACGAGAAGTCTGGGTTTTTTGACAAACTGACTCATGTCGCCACATTCCAAGCCTATCCTAAACTTATAGGGACGTCTATACCAACTCAACCCACTATTCAAAAACTCCAGAAAACCAAAACTCCAATGAGACGACCAAAAACACACGACAAAACCCACCAAATGTATGTTAAAGCGTAGAGAAATTCGTAGGGAGCAAGAATCTTACCACAACTCGGGTGTTTGGTATTTTCTCGGCATCGTTGCAAGCTCAAAACCCATTGGAACCCATCCTTTGTTCACACGCGAGAGAGAAATGCGAGAAAACAAAAGTGATAGGTGGAAAGAGAAACAAAAATTTATATTAATTTCTTCCATCTTCACGTACACACGTATCTCGAGGCACATTCGACGGTTCCCTTTTTCCAGCCACCATAATCACCTCAGCCTGGGAACACATTTGTGTAACTCACTTGGGTAACACAAGGCTTTCCACAAGCATTTTCATACCCAGATCACACCATGACTCACCTTGTTGACGACCCAAACAATTTCCCAAATTAATATATTATTGTATTTTAGTTGTCGGTCATCTACGAAAATCATTTCTCGGCCCCGTGTACCCTTATTTCGTTCCCCCGACCCCCATTCAACACATTTTTTTAGGTGAATCCTACTCGTAAATTGATGTCATCGTCATGTCATACAAACACAACTATAAATAGGTAATACACGTCGTCACATAGACATAGCATATTTTTTGGGTCGTTACATTGCGAATTAACTGGTATGATGAATTGCCACTAGTCGTGAGCTTTCCTACAACATTTTGTATGCAGTCAACTCACTGGCAATGGGTTTCCTCCTAGAAATATGCAAGGGCCCTTTGCAATATATCCAAACTTAACCCTAACAATCGAATAATACCAAGGAGAATAGAACACAATGAATATAAATGAATTTAAAGTAATGTAGATTTCACTTGATGTTCTAATGGCCAAAAGACTTCGTTTTATCCACTTCCAGCTTAGATCAATGGAGTTAGTTTGACATAACTGAAGTAAACACCAAGTTCTTCAAGTTTTCTTTTGTCACGGCCCAATTTTGATTAACGTTGTCATGTGAGTGTTATTGGATGTAGACGCCAGCTCAAATCCACGGGGACGCCACGGACAAGCTAGGATACGCCTTTGTTGGACAAAAAATGTTATTTTCGACTGATTAGTTGCGTAACTGCGATGGTAATTATTATTTCATGTCTTATTACATCTCATGTGTGAATTATATTGATATACTGAGTGAGATAGTGTAATAGGTATTTGCCTAAAAAAAACTTGTTAACGCGGGTATTGGGCAGGCAAATTATGGGAACACTTGGCCAGAGAAATGGGTTCACATAGATAAATAAAATTGAATGTGACAATTAAATTCATTTGGGAAAGTGGTGTAGGCCAAATGTATCATCAAAGTTGTATACGACAGGTCGAGATAGCGGGTCTCAGGTATAAGAATGCTCGAGGAATCAATAATTGAAGCTTTGTATGGATAAGACCAAGAGATGAAGTCACCATTTGTGTCACAAGAGATGGACGTTTAGACCAAATCAAGTCCATTTGATGAGCCTTAGGATGTGGACATCACATTAGATCAATGAGGTGGTACAAAAATGAGATTTTCATTCATTTCCACTAACTTTTCTCTCTTCAAGTGAGAATCCAAACACTTGTGTGAAAGTTAGGGATTTTGGACTGCTTGACTTGGTGATTTGGAAGAGGATTGAACTAGGAAACAAGAATCCAAGGTTATATTCGCTCTTACCTCATTGCCCTTTAACTTTTGGTTTCACGAGTTTTGGTAAAGTTCTCGGAGAGTAAGTCAAGTTCACTGGTTTATGGGATTGTTTATATGGTTTTAATGGTGGTTTTAATCATTTATTTGATGGATTTGTTAAGGGTGTTGTTGTTGTTTGAGAAAAATGGGGTTTGGCATAAATCGTTAGACTTTTCAATTCAGTCGAGGTTTGTCAAGGTTTAATAACACTCTTTGGTTGGTTTGGAGAACCATAGGAGGATGGAATGGGTTCGAACCACGGCGAAGGGCCAAGGTTTCAAAAAAAACCCAAAGAAAATAGGGTTCAGCTTTGGCATTGCCAGAGGCACCGTGGAGAGTAAATCTTGACGATGCCACCACAGCGGTTGTGCAGTGGTTCACTGCCTTGGCGCCCCGAACGACGTCGGGTCAATGACAAATAAAAAATAAATAAAGGAAAAATAAGCAAATGTTTGGAATTCTGAGTTTTAATGATTTAAATGGTTCATTCAAACACCAGGGAGTTATGAAAACATAATTGAGTATTGAGCGCGCATTCCGAGGTGAGAGTAGGATTGGACTGGGGATTAGTTTTGGAAATTGGAGTGTCGTTTGAGGTGCATAAACCCCACCAAAAACACATGGAGTACTTAATGGTTTCAGTTCTTGCATTGTTTATTCATGTTGTTCATTTATGTTATTGATCGTGTGTTAATTTGTTTATTGGTATTCGAATTGGTTTGGTTATGTCGTCGGTGATTATTTGGGACGGTGTGGTACGGGATATAGTAAGCTAGATTGTAGCACGTGTATTTTTGACCTCAGTGGATTGTGACCCGAGCTACGTGGTGCACGTGTCCAGTGGGTTGGGATTAGTTCGAATTCACCATTAGTAGTTTGTGTGTAACCGAAGCTTGAAGTGCTTAGATGGGGCTTCCGGATTGACGAAATATAATCTAGTTTTGCAGTTTCGTTACACATTCGTCTGTTTTTATTGGTATTGTTGTTGCACATTTACTTTGTTATATTATGATTATTTGTTGATCTTCTTGTATTGGTTGTTAACTACG
Organism: Stephania japonica; assembly: GCA_039657345.1. Taxonomy (NCBI): domain Eukaryota; kingdom Viridiplantae; phylum Streptophyta; class Magnoliopsida; order Ranunculales; family Menispermaceae; genus Stephania; species Stephania japonica. The sequence continues at coordinate 39,701,511 of CM077560.1, read as the reverse complement.
CATGCGTTGATTTATAGTTGCATGTAGTTACCACATGTTTAGTTAACCTATTTATTGGCTTATATTATTATCTACTCGATGGTTTTCTTTGAGAGTTTACTCATTGGACTCGTCAGTGTATTTGCTGGGTGACTGAGTGTAGATTAAGATATAAACAGAGACACAGAGATACTAGGCGACTACTTCTGATTGTTTGTTGTCTACGACCTACTTGTACGTGTACATTTGGTATTTTGCTTTATGATAGGTTATTGGGGACTTTTCAGATACACGTACATGTATATACTTACTGTTGTCGCCTTATATACACTGTATTGTTTTGAGTTTTCCACATAGGACTAATGCTCTAATTATGATGAAATGAAATATTAAATTATCATGTTATTACATCTTCCGCTGAATTATTTTTAAATGTCAAAGACTCTGATGAATGAGGAATAAGGTACGATGGTTGCGTGTAGGACATAGTCGGGCAATGACGTGGCAAAACTGTGGGCCTGCAGCGCATAACGAGGTGGGCCTCGAGATTTGGGTCGTCACATCCTCAAAGTTTAAGGTAGCAGATAACGAAAATACGAGTTCCAATTTATATGAAAACCAAAAAATTTGTTATGATTTGAAAATATCTGAAAATTATCCGCACAATTCTTGACAATCCACGCCATGAACGATGCCGTGATGGTGACAAGGACTGCGTGGATGGCGGTGTGGAATGAAGAAGTATGAGTTTCTGCACCGTGAAACGCAACGTAGGGAAAAAATTTAAAGCGTGGTTGACAACGCGAAATGGGGGATGCTCTCGGTTTCAACATAATGTTGTGGCTCACATCGTGGGCTTCCCTGCTGATGACGTGACTAGCAACATGACAGTCTGTTGTGTGTTTGTTCAGACTTGCTCCCATGTCCGTTTCTCCCGATTTCGCTTCAATTCTTTGCTCCGGGTCCCAAAACCTATAGTGATCAAAATTGAGAGTTTTTCACTATAAAATAAAGAGTTAGAGTCCTCAAAATCAAAACACATACGATACTAAATAGTTCATTAATATAGACTTATCAATATTGTATATGCATGACATCATGACATGGCCCTTCAAAATTAATAAATATAATTAAAGAACCTTTTAATTCTGAGTCAGCATGTGGAGTGTGCACTTCAACTCACCACATAACAATGGAATGGATGAAAAGTTAACAGAAGGGTGAACATGACCCTTTTTATTCACTTCTACAAAAAAACAGGTTATAAATAGCTTAAGAATCTCTTTAAGACGATATGGACCTTGGTGTTTAGTTTAGGGGCCGAAACACCCTTCTGCCACCATGTGTAACAAACGACGTGGGCTTACTGTTAAGTTTTTTTTTATTTGTGCAATCAATTTACAGTCCGGCTAAGTACACCTCACCTTTTACTAAGTATGCCTTATTTTACGTGATACCCCAAATTTAAAATTTAATTTCTAAGTGCACCCCATACCTTTCATTCGAACCGAAGTACCCAACTCTAAAACCTTGGTCGAGACATCTATTTTAGGTTCAGTGATATGTAGCCGAGGCTTATCCACTAGCCTCGGTGTTGTCCAACTGAACTTCTTTGGTGAGATTTAGTTGACAACTGTCGACCTAAAGGTTCAGTGGGTTTCGACTGACTATCCAATTAAAGGTTCAGTGAGCTTCAACCGACTCTTCAATAAGAGATTTGGACCTTTGAAGCTGAACCCCTTAATGATGCCTACTAATCACAAAGAAGAGAGTGTGTGGCGTGTAATTAGAAATTGTGGTGGGTTTCTACCAACAAAAAAAAATTGTGGTGGGGTGCACTAACCACAGAGAGGGACGTAAGAGTCATTTTATAGTAGGATTGATCTTTTTTTTAAGTTTGATTTTTTCTGAGATGCACTTAATAAAAGGTAGGATCATTTTGTAGTAGGATTAATTTTTTTTAAGTTTAACTTTTTATAAAATACACTTAGTAAAAGATAAAGTGCACTTAATCTAACTCTAAATTTAAGTCACAAGGTTCGAGGTGGTTCTGACTTCCACCCATGTTGACAATTTATTTTGAGGCCGGCTATGTGCACCCCAGTCGTTACTCAGGGCACCCCATTTACAAAGGCACCCATCAAATTTCTCAGGGCACCCCTGAGTTGGACGAAAATGCCCTTCTTCATCAATGTAAGGCACTCCACCACCAAATCTTCTTTCACACTCCTTCCCATCACAAATCGACACCTCAATCTACTAAATCTCCTCATTTTCTTACTCGTTTGCCCCTCGATTTGTTGTTTTTTAGGGTCGGGTGAGTGTTTGTGGTGTTTGTGAGGTGAGGGTTTGAATGATGACTTTGTAATAGATGGCTGATATTGAATCGTATAGGGTTCGAGGGTGTTTTTCGTTGAGTTTGTTGTTCCTTTATCTTGTGTTGTTGTTGTCTTTCATGGGAATGTACCCATCACTGAGTTCAACCACAATCCCGTAATGTTCGGCCACGCAGGGCCGAGACTATTGAGTAAGTCTCGGAACTGCATGAACGAGACTCTGCAGTACATCTCGGTACCAAGTAACCGATCGAACAAGTAACTTAATTCACAATGGGTTCGGTTATCAAAGAGACCGAGACATAAGAGGATGTCTCGGTTGTTGGTAACCGAAACATCCTCTTATGTCTCGGTACCCGGTAACCGATCGAACAAGTTACCCATTTCACAATGGGTTCGGTTAGAAATGAGACCGAGACATAAGAGGATGTCTCGGTTCTGTGCGTCCGACACTTTCGTGTATGTGGTACATTTCAAAATGCGGTAAATTCTAAACTCAAAAAAGTCAAAGCACACCAAAACTCATGCTTCCAACCCTTAAAATGGGGTGGTGGGGTGCCCAAAGTTGTATCTGACCGTCGACGAAGATGATGGGATCGATTGGGAGCGCAAGGGTGGTGGAGTTCGGTGGTCACACATTAAAATGGGGTGGTGGGGTGCCCAAAGTTGTTTTTTTTGTTTTATTGTGAATTTGTGTTGGAGGGCATATGAGTCATTACACATACAATTAAAAAAAATAGAGTGCCCTGAGTGATGACTGAGGTGCACATAGCTGGCCTCTTTATTTTTTGAGGTGGTTCTGACTTCCACCCATGTTTTGACAATTAATTTTTTAGTTGATTTCTTATAAAATATGTTTTCCAATGGAATATATATATTATTAGACCAAAACAATTAAATATTGGATACGTAGATACATAGTGATTCGACCCAAACCTGTGGGGGGTACTCTTTTGAGCGAGTGAGACAGAGAGATCAGGACGCATTTGAGCCGCATGGATTAATCCTACTTTCTACTCAACTTTATGTACTTGTGGCATTTCATCGAGTGGCTGTGGACAGATGTCGAGTCACGACGCATGCATGCGACTTTTGATACATTGAAAAGTGTTGAAGATGTGTATATTGAAACTTGGTCCGCATGGAATAAATATAACTTTATATCTTATCAAAAGAAATATAACTCAACAAGTATATAATTGGTTAACTCCTCCTAATTAGTACTGAGATACTAAGGCCTTTTTGAAAATAAACTTTACATTTAAAGTTAAAGGTGGTTAAGTTGAAAATAATATAGTACCGAGACCTTTTGCGATAAAACTTCACACATAAAGTTGAAAGGTAGTTAAGTCGTGGACAATATCGATACTTGCAGAGGAGACTCACATGCTTGCGCATGCCCGTGCGGCCTGGCCATGAAAATTTAACATGATATAAGAGTGCCCATGGTTCGAATGAGAGACCTGAGAGAAAAAAAATCCCCCTGAATTATGTGGCTTTTAGTCTATTGGGGAGTGTTGAAGATGTGTTGACCAAAAGTTAGTCCCACATCAATTAAATATAACTTAATAAAGAAGTATATAAAGTTGAAAAGTGGTTAAGTTGAGGACAATATCGATACTAGCAAAGGAGATTCACGGACTCGCGCATGTGTGTGGCGCGACTATAAAAATTTGATATAGTATCAGAGCCTATGGTTCTAATGGGACCTGATAAAATATATATATATATATATATATATAAAAAAAAAAATTCTCTGGATCATGTGGCTTTCGGTCTATGGAGAAGTGTTGAAGATATGTGGACCAAAAGTTAGTCTCACATTGATTAAATATAACTTCATAAAGAAGTATATTAAGTTGAAAGATGATTAAATTTGAGACAATATTAATACTAGTGGAGAAGATTTAGTGGGAATTTGACTAATTAATCCTACTTTCTACTCAATTTTATGCAGTGGCATTTCATCGAGTTGCTGTGGACGGATGTCAGGTCATGACGCATGCTACATATCTCTTCCCATCCACTTTAATTAACATACAATCTCACCGTGAATCTTGTAGTGGTACAATTACAAAACGCACAATATACCATAAGAGCCGTTGGATTCATTTCCAGATGAGAGTCATACACATGTCGAGAGGTATGACACAATAATATATAAGTCCTTAATTACGACGTCATTATGTGTTCTGTTGTGCGTTTGTGTTGGCATTGTAATATTTTTCTATTTTACTATCATATGGAACCGAGAACACAAACATAGTAACATGGATGTTAACTAGCTAGGATATATGTGCATGATGATAATGATGATATAGATGATGACATCGTCTACTTCGTCTCAATCGTATATGGCACATACAACATTATCGATCGTCACCACCACGGCCATTGTTGCTGCTCCTACTGGGCGAACCACCACCTCATCTGCACTACCACTTGATATATGTTTGGATCCATGCATGGTTATGGTTTGTTCATGACTCAGCAGTACTTCTGCAAATAAGTGTACGTGCATGCATTTTTTTCACAGGCACTGCGTGGGAGATGATGTAAGAACGCGTGTCCACTTCTGCCTATTATCATCAATCTTTCTTCATCCATGGCGTTGCGGAATATGTATAGTATAGATCAATTATTACTTGTTAGCTTAATTGGTTAATGGCATATGCGCATCTAGAAGGGGGTGTGCATGGTCAGCAATGGGAGAACTTGTACAATTGATTATCACTTATGCTTGCGGACGTTTGGATATTTTGAAGGGTCTTTAATAGTAATTAAGGTGACATAATTATTTCTCAAAACAAATTAAGATGACAATTATTTAGACATGTCTGACCCGATTTAAAAAAAAAGTCTCGTAGGGTTACTTAAAAATAATCTATTTATGCTGGATATATGTTTTGAAAAAAAAAAAAAATATATATATATATATATATAATCGTGGTTGAATCTAAATAATTACAATACCTTATTTTTCCTAAATTTAAAAATCGTCTTCTAAATCTGACCTCAACTAATTTCATAAGAGACAATATGAGAGCATCATTATATGTTTTCAAAAAAAATAAAGTAAATTTCATCTATATATTAACCATTGATTTTCTTGACATTGGGTATCTGTGTTGCTCCATAACATGCATAATTGACTTGTATTTGTTTGTAGTATTGACTGAAACTTAGACAATTGCTTTTAAGATGATATTGAATGTGATAATATTATTATACAAGATAAACTTTTTTTTAATTACAAGCTCACGATGAGCAACCCAAATCCCTTAATTAGATGCATTTTTTTTTTCCAAGCATTTACAAGACCTTCAATAGATATATATAGGAAAATAACAATCTAACACACTTTGGACGCACACTTTATTTTTTAGTCATTTATGACTCTTTCTTGTCTCCCCAGACATAACCCCACATTTGACAAAATAACATAAATGGCTAAAAAAATAAAGTGTATGCCCAAATTAAGTGTGTTAGATTATCATTCCCTAACCCGCCATACTAGACCCACAAACCTAGGAAGGTCCCATCAAACCCAGGCCTACATAACAACCAGAATATAATGGACCTGAGTTATACTACAAAGGTTCATGCAAGATATTTTTTTTGTAACTATGCATATAAACGTCTATATATATAAGCACGAGGCAATTAATTAATTAAGCCGATCGAATTGAGACTCGAAAAGAAATGGCTAGGCAATTCATGACACGACCACTCGAATATATGTGTGTCACGGCTTTTACTTTCACAGACATGATCAGCCTCGTAGGTCCATCCTTGTGCTTCTATATCTTTTTCTAGGTAGCCCACCAGCACGAGAGGGATGTGGTCTCAAACAGTTTAGGAATTTAAAGTTTGCAGTTACTGTCATTTAGATCTCAAATGATAGTGACCATACAATATGATATAATTTATATGCATATATGTGGGCCTGCCTGATTGAACTAGGAATAAAGGGCCCATTGGACGACCACACGAGTTCCCTATTCTTGGGCTTTCCTTTTCTTTTTTCTTTTATTAGATTAGAAAAACATAATCATAAATGATGACGTTTAGGTAAATGTGTAGTAAAACTCGTAAAGAAAAAATAAGAAATACAAAAATTTAAAAACAAACTCCAACCAATTAGGTGGCCAATGGTTTGGTATGGTGGTCGGGAGTAAAAAGGTTATAAGTTCAAACCTTGAGAGAAACAATATATTGTTTTTTTCATATATAAAAAAAACTTAAAGACAAGCAGAACTAGCAATGATTCACACAAAGATTAAAAAAGGACGGTTACGGTGGCTTGATCATGACCTGCAAAGACAATTGAAAAATATACTTTCTTAAAAACTTAACTTGATATAAACCGAAGAAATTCGACGAGGTAAGGTAGACCGAAGTTAACTTGGGACACATTAATTAATTAAGAGGGATTTGAATGGATTGAAAAGCTTATCAATTGCACTGAATTGAACATGATGGAAGAGTTTGATTCATATAACTGACCATACTAAATTTGGGGCGGAGGCTATGTTTTTTTTTTTCTTTTGTTAACGACGTTCATTAACCTAATAAATCGTTTACAAGGCTACCAATACATTATGGTACGCAATCATTCCACACAGTGGAGAACACGTCAACACTGGTTTTTTGGGGCAAAGCATGAGCAATTACATTGAAGTGTCTTGGCATGTGTTCAAATGTAAAGGCGTCCCCGAGAACAGCTAAAGAGCGGATTTCATGGGCCAGAAGCTCATGATCACTGAATTGAGCATCACCTCATCGAATGGGTTCCAGTGCAGTGGTAGAGGTTTTGTTTTGTTTTTTTTTTTTTTTGTGGGATAAGATGGAGGCGATACTCCTTTTTATTGATAAATATATACAAAAAATAGTGTTACAAAAATAGTATAGACTATATATACACAAAAATGGACCATCATGACTCCCTTTATCCTTCCAGCAAAGACATAACCCCGCCAACATAACGACCGCCCTTAAGAACCAGAGCCAATAACTCCACCTCGCGGAGTCCCAATCACCACAACTAGAGCCGGTCCCAAAAAGAACTAAATGTCAAATTCTCATGGTCGTGCTGCACACACATGCACGAGCATGTGGATCTCTTCTGCTAACACCGATATTATCTCCAACTTAATCACAAGTTTTAGGTGTGAGGTTTTATCTCAAAAGGCCTCGGTACTAATTGAGAAGAGTTAATCAATTATGTTCTTCTTTATGAAGCTATATTTAATCGATGTGAGACTAACTTTTGATTCACATCTTCAACACTCACCCATGAACCAAAAGACACATGTCCTGAATTTTTTTTCTCCCAAATCTCATTCAAATCATGAGTTATGATATCTTGTTAAATTATAGTATTTTGCTAAGAATTCAACACTAAAGCAAAGAACACTTGCAAAATAGGAAAGAAACCAAGCCATAGATCCAAAACCAACTTCTTGAGTGGATATAGAAGTAAACACAAAGTCCATAGCTCAGCAAGTCCAACCGATTCCGAAGCATAGCCTAAGTGCGCCACACCAAGAACCTTTCACTCGAGACTCACCCGGTACTCAGACACACGTTTTATGGTGCTTGACATACGTGAGATATCGAGCGGCCAGTATATGGTTAATCGAAAAATAAATAAATAAATAAACCTGAGTTCACCAAATATACCACCAACATACGCTAGAGTGGTCGGTGAGTGTCAAGAGTTTCATTTTTGACAGCAGCTCACATACCAAAAATAAACCATGCCCCCTCATTCACACAACAATAAAAAGTTTACCTTAAAGCACCCAAAAACTTAATCAAGATCACGCATTAATGGCCATGTGAGCGTAGCCCCACCCCCGACCAAAATCAATGCGGACCACCACAATGCACAAATTAGAATAATACGTTCTAGTCCCCATTCAAGTGGGATCATGACTGTAATGACTCTAAAATTTAACTCATGTCACGTGTCATTTTAGGGTTGTACTGTGATACCCAGTTGTTGTGGTTTTCTTGTCCAGTTCTCGGGCATCAACACCGAGGTATATTATTTTTATCTAGTATTTGTATTATGTCTTTTATACCCGAATGTAAATCTAATTGTCCAAACGTGTGATGACGTATTTGATAACGCGATTGAGTTATGGACTAGGTTTACGTATTGAAACAGGTACCGAGCGAGCAGAATACGGGTATATTAAAGTCTGGAGAATATTTTTATTTAATAAGGAAATTAAACATGATAAATAATTAGTACGGGAACATATTCTAGTTGATAGTATTGTTATTTGTACACGATGGTGTGAGTCATGTTGTAAGCCAGATACTGGAACGTCCGAGAAAACCAATTGTTTGTGCTTAAAAGGATAAGACCAAGGGACCAAGACACCTATTTAAGTCACAAAGGTTGGTAGATGGACTCATTTAGAGCCCTTAAATGAACCTAAGGATTGGCAAGTGAGTCAAGATGGACGAGGGGTATAAATAGGGGGTTTTGGCAATATTTCCATAAACTTTTCTCTCTTCCTCTGACGCAGTGAAAGATCTTCCAAATTGATTATTCGACACTACGAATAATGCAATTCAAGGCATAAGAACTTAACCAAAGTTCAAATTTTATTCAATAATAAAATAAAGGTCAAATTACAACGAATATGGTGCTTTAAATAGCAAAACCCTAAAATTTGCCAAAAATAGTAAAAGTCTAAAATACATTAAATTGGAAACTAGACAAAATAGGAAATCTAACGCCACAAATGGCATAAAAAATGGAAACTCTTAAAGTTGTAATCAAACTAAAACTTACTAAAAATAGAAAAATTACTAATCCGGAGGCCTAAGCGAAGAAATTTGGTCAAAAAACGTCGTAATCACTACATAATAATATGTATTGATCACCACGCCGTTTCCAATAAAACCTTATCGTTAAAACTGCTGAATTGCGTAGTCGGACTCTCCAAAAGTCAATCAAAAATTATTTCCAAACAAACTTTTCTAAAGAAGTGTGACACTTCTTGAACTGCATCATTCTTCCCAGAGTGGATAGGATTTGCCCTCGAGTCTTCATCCTCTTGATACACATCCCTGATTCAATCCAAACCTGCATCATACTCACCTTGTTGACAAAAAAATCATCCTCTAATTTCCGTACCCTCTCGAGTCTTCCCGGCTTTGACGATGAAATCATCAAAACTAGTATCGGGGTGCTTGAAAAAATAAAATAGGACATTATTCTGACAAAAAAAGTTATGCAAATATCCATTGACGCATAAGCCATCATTGTTTGCAAATTTGAGTACTTTTGCCTTTGCAATGAGGCCAAGGGAGTCACTGTTGACGTTGACATCACGAACCACCTCTTCAAGCACTTGAGGAACTTCAAACAATGATGAAACCACTTCGATGTCTAAGCCGTCCTCTCCAAAGACTAACTTTTCATCCACGAAGTTGTACCCATCACTGTCGAACTTTGGTTCTTCGTCAAAGTTATCGGAGTCCACTACAAATAAGATTGGATCTATTCGTCGCTCGACACCGTAAAGAAAAAGAACTCTATATATTTCTTTCTCGGATACATATTCCTCCTCATCAGAATAGGAGTATTCTACTTCTCGTTCCTCACCAAAGCCAAACTTCACCTTTAGTTACAAGATTCATCCAAATCACGTGTGACGAAGGCTCTGGTACCACTTGACGCACCGGAGATTTTTCAAACTGATTATTTGACACTACGAATAATGCAATTCAGGGCACAAGAACTTAACCAAAGTTTGAATTTTACTCAATAATAAAAAAAAGCCGAATTACAACAAAAAGAGTGCTTTAAATAGCAAAACCTTAAAATTTGCTAAAAATAGCAAAAATCTAAAATACCCTAAACTAGAAACTAGACAAAATAGGAAAGCTAATGCTATAAACGATATAAAAAATGGAAACTACTACTTAAATTTGTAATCAAACTAAAACTTACTAAAAATTGAAAAATTGCTAAGTCGAAGGCGTTAATGAAGGAATTTAGCCAAAAAACGTCGTACTCATTACAAAGTAGCAAGTATTGATGACCACGTCGTTTCTAATAAAATAATGTCTTTAAAACTACTGAATTGCGGTAGCCGAATCATCTAAAAGTCAACCAAAAATTATTTTTCGTCAAACTTTTCTAAAGTTTGGACTGCATCATTCTCCTCAGAGTGGACAAGATTTTTCCTCGAATCTTCATCCTCGTGATACACACCATTGATTCAATCCAAGCCTGTATCGACCTCTCAAAATAAAAAAACGTGGTGATTTCAAGTAGGGATTGAAGGCTTATGATCGCTCAACGACGCTATTTTAAGGTTGATCTCGACTCATCGGTCAATTCTCGTGGTTTTGAGCGTAGTTTTTCTAGTTTTTGTTGAAAATTGAGAGCAACACCTTGTCTCGCTAGTTTTTTGGGTTTTGGGGTTTATTTTGTGCATGTTGAGGGTCAATTGTAGCATGTATATTGGTATTATTGTGGTGATTGGAAGGAATTTATGTTTTTTAGTCATTTTTAGATGGATTTTTTTTATTTATTGTGGAAAATAGTGTTGTGGATGAATTTATATAATTGGAAGGTGGTATTTGGTGTTATTCGAGGTCCCTATGAGGATGGGATATGCTCGGAGGCATGTCAGCGAAGGCAGGTGGCTCGGAAACCCCCAAAATCCAAATTATTGGATTGTCACAGTTAGGGGCGCCATGGGCAGCGCTTTGGGCAAAATGCCGATGACGGCACCTAAGGCGCTAGATCAGAATTTTTGAAATTTTGTAATAATTTTGAAAACTTCGGGGGTTCTTTCTGGTATACTAATGGGTTTAAATGTGACCAAATACTCAGATAATTGACCCAAATTATATGGAATGTGTAACGGTATCTGACCGGGTTATTTAAGGAATTTTAACGGGATTTTAAATTTAAATTGAAACATGACTCTAATACAACCAAATGGAATCCAAATGATTATCAGGGGGTGTAATTCATAGACGAGCTTATGGGAAATGATTCGGTGGCATGTCGGAGCCGAGTGAGTGCATGTTGGTTCAGATACAGGTAAGTAAACTAGCTAGGAAATGCACAGTCATTTCATTTAAAGCTTTTGAATATTGTTGTTCATTGCTTCGATATCCTACTCTTGGAATTCCATTCTGGTTGAGTTGTCTGAGCAAAGGGAATCAATGTGATCCTTGGAAGTACAGGTTATCTGGGTGATATTCCGGAGTCATGACCTTGGGATGCACTGTTTTGGTTTGTTTGGTTCTATTTAGGGTGGGAGTTCTTAGTCAGAACATCGAGAAATCTCTCATCCATGAGAGTCTAGGGCTCCTAGGCTTTGCTACGTCCTAGTACCCGAATTTTCTAGGCTTTGCTGCGACTCAATGACCTCAGTGGACAGGACTACTTAGGGGCTCTTTGTTTTGATTTCGAGACACTCATTTATCGTTTTTTATTGATTCATTTACAATATTTTATTATTCATGCGTCTTTATATCTTTCTTTCTATCTGCACGAATATAAACTGTTTTATTTATTTCAAAATACAGTTTAGAATCCTACTAGCGTTACTTACTTGGGCTCATCATTCTTGTGTTTGACCAAGTGCAGAACTACAGTCGAGCAGGGGAAAGATGCTAGTACTTGGTGACTTACTTTGAGCACATTAGAGTGGCACTCCCTCTCTCATTTTTGTAGGTTTTTGATACTTTTGTATTACTTATATATTTGTTTTGTCACATGGGATACATTTGGGTTTGTGAGATATACTAAGACATGTATATCATTCATTTCACTCTCCTTTACTTATTATACATGTTGGTTGTATATATTCGGGGTTTCTACACTCTAGGTTGTCCTGACTTAATTGATTTAGAGTTGTTCATTTTTTTTAAATTAAAACGTTTCCGCATAATCTTTAATAACTTACAAATTTTGGAATAACTTATCTTAAATTATTATAATCCAGTGTTTAATTAATGGAAAATGGACAGGAAAGATGACTAAGTTTGCATTGACTTCGCGAGAGTTGACTCAGGGGTCCACGTGGGCTTAGGTCGGGCGGGGTCTAGTTTATTTGGAAACTAGGGCCATCACAGTTTGTATTAGAGCCTAAGTTCTAGAAAAGAGCTAGGTCTGACTCTTAGATAATCACAACTAACATAAGACATAAATCAATAATAAAGTTAGGACAATGGTTGAAACTTAAAGTGGAACCCTAAGATCCTCACAAAAAGTCTTAGTTGGGAAGTGAGGAGAGATGTGGAAATTAATATTGGACTATATCAACTATTTGATGTATTGTATACTACTACTATCGATAGATATATCCTGATTAAAAACTCGCTTTCATTGCAAATTGTGATGGCCGATCAACCTGAGACCAGTGATGGTAGTTTGAGAGATGTTCTAGGGAGGCTAGATGAGGTGTCCCAACTGGTCACATTTCATGGCCAACAACACAAGGAGATCTTTCGATTGTTGAGGGCATATGCTACACCATCGCCTTCTACTTCTGCAACACCCATTACACAAGATAGGAGTGCACCTACTATACAGGACATTCCTGTGGCTCTTACAGTACTACTATGACCTGTGATAACTAACGAGGCACAGGTTCACACTGAGATAGTACCACATATACCGTATAAACCGGCTGAGGATACGCCTACTACACCCACGGATACCAGTACTAGGGCGACACTTGAGGCGAAACAGTTTTGCGAGTTCCAGCGGCATCATCTGGAGAAGTTTCATAGTGGAACGGATATCGAGGCTGCAAAAATGTTTATGAGGAGCCGCAAGAAGATCCATAATGTCTTGGCTAGACCAGACCACATGAGGTCGAGCATCTCATTAGCGTCGATGTTTGGAGAGTTGATGCATGGTGTCTACGAAAGGGAAGCCTGATGACTGGGTTAAGTTTAAGGAAAGGTTCACCCAGAAATACTTTCCTCCTTTAGTTAGGAATATGAAGAGGATTGAGTTTCAGAACATCTAGTTTACCGAGGAGACAGTGATGCGGTATATGTGCTGATATATGCAGTTGTTGGAGTATGCTGGGGGCATAGTTGACACCGATACCGATTAGGCCTACTATTTCACTCATGGCCTATTAAGCAATATTTGAGATATGAGGTGACCACTGATTTGGGGACTTTACAGGCAGTCAATGAGTGGAGTTTGGCCAGCGAGACTTTCTTGAGTATGCGTACCGAGGCGGTAGTCACGGTTCCAACACCAACACAGTCGGACTTTAGATCTAGAGGTGACAAGAGGAGGAAGAGAACCCGTCAGTCTAGGCAGAGAGATCGAGCTCAAAGCATAAGATCTGTTGCATCTCTGCCTTACCCAACTTGTACCGTGCCAATACCATCTGCTCTAATACGGAGTTATGCCAACACATCATAGCAGTTGCCACAATTAGGTCCTCAACAACAACATTATCAAAGGGCTGAGGGGCAGTGGCAGTGATAGGGGCAGAGATAAGGAATGGATCAAGGACAGAGGTATGGCCAGGAACCGGGTCAGAGTTCCAGTTAGGTGTAGAGATAGGGACAAAGGTCTTATTATGCAGGGCGGTTATCACATCAAGCATGTTATGAGTGTGGACATACAGGGCACTTCATCAGTGCATGTCCACGGCTAGGCAAAGGGCAGCCGCAGCAAAGCCATGAGTTGGTTCACATTATTGTCGCGCTAGATCTGACTGCTACATGCAATTTAATTGAGGGTAAGATTTATATTTCCAATCGATTTATGCATACTATGATTGACTTTGGTTCTACAGTATCATTTATTTCGGGTTACATGGTTGATGTGTTGGGTTTGTGACCCACTAAACTAGAGAGACCCTTGATCCTTATCACAACAGTTGGGGACAAGATATACCCGAACTTGTTGTATGTTGACTGTTTGGTGGAGATAGAGGGTCACATATTGCTAGTGGATTTGAGAGTGTTAGAGTTTCTCGGGTTTGACTTTTTTTGGGCATGAATTGGTTGGGTGTTTATCATGCACATATTCATTGCTTCAGCAAGACGGTCACTTTTCAAATTCTCGGACATCCAGAGTTTAGCATCCATGGCACTGCGACTTAGTTACCAGTCAGCAGAGGTAGAGGGTTTCTAGCGTTGATGTTGAACATTCACTAGTATAATGAGTATGGTGAAAATAGTTGAGATTAAGATGGAAAAGGTACCAGTCGTATGCTAGTTCCCAAACGTGTTACATGTGGAGCGACCAGGTTTACCACCACCGACTTCATCATTGATTTGGTCCCAGGTTCCAAACCTATATCAGTTTTGCCATACCATATGGCTTTGGGGGAGCTAGAGTAGCTAAGATCACAACTTAATGAGTTATTGGAGTTGGGATTCATTCACCTAAACATGTCACCTTGGGGCGCGTCGATCTTGTTTGTTAAGAAGAAAAGTGGCAGCTCAAAATTGTGTATTGACTATAGACATTTCAACAGGTTTATAAGGAAGAACAAGTACCCACTTCTTCGTATTGATGACTTGTTCAACCAGCTGATAGGAGTACAATGGTTCTTAAAGATTGATTTGAGATCTGAGTACCATCAATTGAGGATTAGAGCAGAGGATAGAGAGAATAATACCTCAGTGATATTTATGGATCTCATACATCGAATGTTGAAGGAGTATTTGGATAGGTTCGTCATTGTATTCATTGACGACATTGTTATCTACTCCAAGACTCATAAGAATCACGAGGAGGACCTCAGGATGATTTTATAGAATTTGAAGGAGCACAGATGTATGCCAAGTTTAGTAAGTGTGAGTTTTGGCTTATAGAGGTCAGATTTGTTGGACACACCGTTAGAGTTAGAGAAATGTCTATGGACCCCGCTAAGGTCAGAGCAATGATTGACTGGCCTAAACTGAGATCAGTGATAGATATTTGTAGTTTCTTAGGATTGACATGCTATTATAGGTGCTTTGTTCAGGGCATTTCGAATATTGCGGTACCTATGATGCAATTGACGAAGAAGGATACCAGTTTTCAATGGAATGACAGTTGTAAGCAGGGTTTCAAGACTTTGAAGGAACGCTTGACTACCACACCAGTGTTAATTCTACCTGAATCATGGAAGGGTTTTAAGGTGAATAACGATGTTTTTAAGGTTGGTTTAGGCTGTGTTTTGATGCAGAATGGTAGAGTGGTAGCTTAAGCGTCCTGACAGTAGAAGATTCACGAGAAAAATTACCCTACACATGACTTGGAGCTAGCAGCAGCAGTCTTACAAAGAAGATTTGGCACCATTATCTCTACGAGGAGAGATTTGTTTTGTTTACTAACTACAAGAGCTTGAAGTACCTCTTCACTCAAAGAGAGTTGAATATATGATAAAGGTATTGTCCTCAGTTCCTAAAAGATTATGATTTCTCTTTAGAGTACCACATGGAGAAGTCTAATGTCATGACAGACGCATTGAGCCGCAAAGGGTCTAACTCAGAGATTATAACTTGCACATAACACACGAGTATGGGTTACTCGAGGTGGTCGAGTTAATGTATTATGTTGATATCCTGACCACTACCAGGGTGTTAATTTATGGCAGATGAGGACTCAAACATTGTCTAATCAGAGCGTACTTGAGGGTCAGTAGGTAGATGAGTAGTACTAGAGGTTTGATGGAGTTTGCTCAGAGTTCAGATCATTCAGATTGGAGTCAGTCGACAGAGTCATGCCTGAGATTTAGATAGAGTTTATGGATTCCATCAGTGACTGGTTACGTGTTGAGATACTTCATGAGGCTCACCACTCACATTTTATAGTTCATCCGGGTCAGACCAAGATGTATGCTGATGTAATGACCCGAAAATTTGGTTATTTATGCATGATGATGTGTATTACATATTTATACGCGTATTTGAGTGACCGAACGATTAAGTTGGTGAATGAGTAGGAAAATTAGGTTACTGGTACACGAGGGATTTAAAACACTGTTAAAATATAAATAAATGAATTATTGGATAATTTAAATAATTATTTAAAGGAATAAAGCAGGACTACGCATGCGATGAGTCGAAACGGATCGAGTAGTGCAAAATTTACGTGGGAGTTGGTGGACTAATTGATTTAAGAGTTAATTGTTGTAACACACCTAAGAGATTGTTAAAATGATACAACTCTAAATTGAGGAGTCTTGGGATTGGCCTCGAGATGTGTGTGTTTTGGGATGAAAAGTGGTGGAAAATAGAACAAAGGTCAAATAGTGTAATAATCATTTTAAATAACTAATGTATAAATATATACTTTAAAAAGAAAACCTACAAAAGATATACCCTCACTGCCGCCACTCATCTTCTTCCTCACTTCATCTCTCTCAGACGTTCTCCTCCCCCCACTCCACAGCTGTGACACGAGCTCGACGAAGACTGCTCATTGGAGGCTTCCTCTCTCCATTTCATCCACTATCTCGGCCTCTAACTCTCCCCTCTCGATTTTCTCTCTCCACCTATTCCACTCACTCTCTCGATCACGCTACTCGAACTCACGGCCAGCCACCCAAACTACAGTCTCGTGGTGGCTGAACCTTGCCGGAAGAAACTCCGGTCACCTGAATAATGAGGTATACCATCTCTCTCTCACTCTCTCTCGGCTTCTCACTCGAGCCCTCTCTCCCTCAGTCATGCACGTCTCCTCTCCCCACTGCTGTCCACAACGCTGCCGAACTGGGAGGGTGGCCATGACCGTCGGAGGCAGTCCTAGGTGGTCTCCGAAGTTGAGGTGTTTCCATCACATACACTCGGTCTTTTTCTCTCTCTTTCTCTTTCTCTCTATATCGTCTCACTGTTTCGTTTTCTTCTTCTTTTGGCACTAGTTTTTGCACTGCCTCTCGCCTGTCCGAACTGCGGTGGTGGACAGCTGTGATTGGAAGTGTTTTGGACAGTGAAATGTGGGTTTTTTTTCGTGAAGGTTTGTGTGTGTCTCACTACTGAAATGTTGAGGTGTGGGGTGTGTATGTTGTGTCTCACTGTTGAGCCATTAGGTTGTGGTGTATGTAGGATGTGTGGGTTGGGTGTGTCACAGTGGGCATGCATTTTCTTAGTGTTGTAATGATTAATCGAGGTTCTTTATTCGTGTCGTCATTTCATGTAATTCCGTTGTCTAGTTGATTGACTTGATTTTAATTAAACGATCGAACTCGTTGTAGTTTCTTATCAATGTTGCGTGGTTTCGATTTTCGATCATAATGACTATTCTTTGTCGATAACGTCGGTGTTGAGTTTTCACTCAAGGTTTTGTCAATTCGGTTTGAATGTTTTTTGATTTAAAATGGGCGTGAAGCGTAATGATGATTTCATGTGAGTCTATGTATTGTAAATGGTAGTGACGTCTTGGTCACACTGCCGATCCTCAAGACTATAGCGTGACTTAGTTACGACTGAGCCGAGCTTAAGATGTGTGACTAGGCTTACATATGTGTTGTAATTTCAAAACCCTAGAGAGTTATGTTTCAATGATTCTTTGCTCGTTTTATCGATTTGTTATTGAGTCGTCGAGTCCTTAAAATACGGGGAAAGTACTAAGAAGTTAACTTAGGTTAATTAACGACTTAACCTATTAATACGAGTTTCTAACCTTGTTAGGTAGCTAGAAACTTGAGGATACGCGTTAGGATTCGTGGGAGTGTTGTTACGCAGGTCGCGATAGTATAGGTAAGTGCACTTGCCCTAAAGCTTGTGTACGAAAGTAATCCAGTAAGAACATTGTATATAATTCATTTTCATTCATTTTTGCTTGTTGACTCCCTTTGTTGGCATTCCTATCTTGTTGATTCTTTGGTATGTGTGTTCTTGGCATGAGTGTGTCGATGTGATTCTTGAGGCCTGTGTCCCTCATTTATCAAACTGTGCTAGCGTCGTAACATTGTCCAGGAAGAGCCAATGTCCTCTTTCCGTATGCTAGGAGGCCTGTGTCCCTCTGATGCTGAGCTAGTGTTGCAACATTGCCCAGAAAGAGCCAGAGTCCTCTTTTCGAATGCTATAGTTTTACTGCTTGCTGCCTTTTTTGTTTCTTTAGAACACGCATGTTTTCGATTGTTATTTCCTTAGTCTGCCTATCATGCATTTTGACTATTTATTGTTCCTGTCCTTTAATTACCGCATGATATTTAGACTATTTTAATTGATATTCATGAATTATTGTTATTTTCTTCTGGCATTACTTTCAATTTTCTCTCAGTTGTTCACCGTCTAGTTTGTGACGGTTGATGCAGATTTACTAGAGCATTAGAAGGGTAAGGAACCTTGCTTAGAAGGCCTTTTGGTGAGGATTTGCGGCTGGATTCGAGCACTTTAGCCTAGGTTATGTTTCATTTCTGTTTGTATATTGATTTCTTTATATACATACATCATGTTGGTTTGAACTTGGGATCATAGATTATTTGATATCATGTACAGCTTTACGTGGTTTCCATTCGAGGTACATGAGTATTCGGGGTTTCCACATATATGAATTTCCTGATTTTCATTTGACTGAGTTATTTCCCAATACTTGCTTAGTTTTTCGCTGCGTATACTTCAATAACTCTTTTATAAATTGTTAAATTAAATAATTGGAGGCCGACTAGGCTCGTCAGACTCACTGAGTACCGACTCGGGGTCTGTACGGGTCTAGGCTGGGCGTACCCAAATGCATTGGGAATTTGGGCCATCACAGTTGGTATCAGAACATAAGCTTTATAACCTTAAGGACAGAGTTTAGAGTTGTCTAAAAATTATGATACCGACATCACAATTGGTATCAGAGCGCAAGGTTCTAAAGACCTAACTCTTGATTTAAATTCATAAAACATAAGCCATTAAACCAGCGGAAGTTAGGAACGGTTGAACTTAGAGTGGAAACCCTATGATCCTAATTTAGAATCCTAGTTGGGGAGTGAGGATGTGTCGGGTAATGGAAACTGATAACTTATTGGCATAAGTATGTTTTATGTGATGTACTATATGGTATCGGTAGTTATTCGCCGATCCGGGAACTCGCTTTCTTTGTCAGATAGCGAGGGCGGACCAGGTTGGATCTAGTAACGACTACGGTAAGTCGTTAACATATTGCATAGAGGACCTTCATGCGTTAGCGCAGAATGTCACATTTTAGAGCATCGATCGGAAGGACATGATAGGAAGTGGATGAGGGATCTGAACGATGACAGTAGTTCTCAAAGGCGGAAGGTATGTTACGAGTACAGACAACCCAGACATTTCCAGAACCGATGTTTAAACTTGTACGAGGATCAGCAGGATGACGATCAGCCTCAGGCCATTGAGGACGTGCACATGGCAAGTGAACAACAGCTGACAGTGGTTCGTAATCCCACCGGAGATGAGGAATCTTCCTGGTTAATATACAACATGCATGGAACTAATTATTTGAAACTTTAGGTGTTTAAATGCGATGTTAGACGTCATGTGACAGAGTTAGGGTCGATATGACTAGAGTGGTACCATTTAACCTTTTAGCAGAGTTGTCTAGGATAAGGCAGACCTAACTTAGATTAGAGTCCTAAAGAGATGGTAAGTTTAGGCACAATGGGTTACCAAAACTAGCCACGAGTACACCTAAAGGGAGGCAGGACCAAACTGGTTGTGATTCATCTTACGATGCATGGACACGTAGTGTACATGGTGGCCAGGGTTACAACTTTGTCGAACATATTTACTGCCTGGGTATGATTGAAACTTGTGTTGAAACGCGAGTAGGTTGGGAGGTCATTACGGGTTTGACGTGCAAGTGACGATCGTAGTGTTTTACTTCGTGATTACCTGACTTGTGTTGTGGTAGTGGGTGGTGTCTGCGACGAGGTCGTTGGCATTTCTACCATTTTGGGAAACGGGAGCAGTCTAGAGAGACCGTAGTTAAATTAGGCTGTTTGAAGCTGTTGGGACCTGCAGTCTGAATACTGAGATAAAATCAAGCTGTTCGAAGTGGCAGAGGTCCACAATTTGGTGGATATGGAGAAAGGTAATGGATTTAAGACGTTGTGCTGTTCGAAGAGACTTTGTACAAGTCCGCAGTTCAATACCTGATGTCGAGCTGTTGGAAGTGACTCTCGTGTGAGTCCACAGTTGGTCATAGAATATTGAGCTGTCTGAAGTGACTTTGCATCGGTCCGCAGTTCAACGGTGAAAAGGAAGCTGCCTAAAACAACTCTAGAAAAGTTCGCAGTTCGATATGAAGGATCCAAGCTATCCGAAGTGGCTCTAAGCCCGTAGTTTGGAGGAAGTGTGAACAGGTATTGGTTCCCCTTATTCGCTCGAGTTAGAGCTAATTTCAAGGACAAAATTCTTGTTAGTTGGGGAGACTGTAACAACCCGAAAATTTGGTTATTTATGCATGATGATGTGTATTACATATTTATACGCATATTTGAGTGGCCGGATGATTAAGTCGGTGAACGAGTAGGAAAATTGGGTTATGGGTACACGGGGGATTTAAAACATTGTTAAAATACAAATAAATAAATTATCGGATAATTTAAATAATTATTTAAAGGAATAAAATAGGACTACGCGCGCGACGAGTCGAAACGGATCGAGTAGTGTGAAATTTACACGGGAGTTAGTGGACTAATTGATTTACGAGTTAATTGTTGTAACACACCTAAGAGATTGTTAAAGTGGCACAACTCTAAATTGGGGAGTCTTGGGATTGGCCTCGAGTTGTGTGTGTTTTGGGATGAAATGTGGTGGAAAATAGAACAAAGTTCAAGGGGTATAATAGTCATTTTAAACAACTAAAATATATATATATACATTTTAAAAAGAAAACCCTACAAAAAATACACCCTCACCGCCACCACTCATCTTCTTCCTCACTTCATCTCTCTCGGACGTTCTCCTCCTCCCCCACTCCACGGCTGTGACACGAGCTCGCCGGAGACTGCTCATTGGAGGCTTCCACTCTCCATTTCATCCACTCTATCGGCCTCTCACTCTCCCCTCTCGGTTTTCTCTCTCCATCTTTTCCACTCACTCTCTCGGTCACGCTACTCGAACTCACGGCCAGCCACCCAAACTACAGTCTCGTGGTGGCTGAACCTTACCGAAAGAAGCTCCGGTCGCTTGAATAATGAGGTATACCGTCTCTCTCTCACTCTCTCTCGGCTTCTAACTCGAGCTCTCTCTTCCTCAGCCATGCATGTCTCCTCTCCCCACTACTGTCCACAACGCTGCCAAACTAGGAGGGTGGCCACGATCATCGGAGGCGGTCCTAGGTGTCTCTGGAGTTGAGGTGTTTCCATCACACACGATCGGTCTCTTTCTCTCTCTTTCTCTTTCTCTCTATCTCGTCTCACTGTTTCGTTTTCTTCTTCTTTTGGCACTAGTTTTTGCACTGCCTTTCGCCTGTCCGAACTGCAGTGTTGGATAGCATGATTGGGAGTGTTTTGGACAGTGAGATGTGGGTTTTTTTGTGAAGGTTTGTGTGTGTCTCACTACTGAAATGTTGAGGTGTGGGGTGTGTATGTTGTGTCTCACTGTTGAGCCATTAGGTTGTAGGATGTGTAGGATGTGTAGGTTGGGTGTGTCACAGTGGGCATGCATTTTCTTAATGTTGTAATGATTAATCGAGGTTCTTTATTCGTGTCTTCATTTCATGTAATTCCGTTGTCTAGTTGATTGACTTGATTTTGATTAAACGATCGGACTCGTTGTAGTTTCTTATCAATGTTGCGTGGTTTCGAGTTTCGATCATGATGACTATTCTTTGTTGATAACGTCAGTGTTGAGTTTTCAGTCAAGGATTTGTCAATTCGGTTTGAATGTTTTTTTGGTTTAAAATGGGCGTGAAGCGTAATGATGATTTCATGTGAGTCTATGTATTGTAAATGGTAGTGACGTCGTGGTCACGCCTCCGGTCCTCAAGACTATAGCGTGACTTAGTTACGATTGAGCCAAGCCTAAGATATGTGACTAGGCTTACATATATGTTGTAATTTCAAAACCCTAGAGAGTTATGTTTCAATGAGTCTTTGCTCATTTTATCGATTGGTTATTGAGTCGTCGAGTCCTTAAAATATGGGGAAAGTACAAAGAAGTTAACTTAGGTTAGTTAACGACTTAATCTATTAACACGAGTTTCCAACCTTTTTAGGTAGCTAGAAACTCAGGGATACGCGTTAGGATTCGCGGGAGTGTTATTACGCGGGTCGCGATAGTACAGGTAAGTGCACTTGCCCTAAAGCTTGTGTACGAAAGTAATCCAGTAAGAACATTACATGTAATTCATTTGCATTCATTGTTGCTTGTTGACTCCCTTTGTTGGCATTCCTATCTTGTTGATTCTTTGGTATGTGTGTTCTTGGCATGAGTGTGTCGATGTGATTTTTGAGGCCTGTGTCTCTCATTTATCAAGTTGTGCTAGTGTCGTAACATTATCCAGGAAGAGCCAGCGTCCTCTTTCCGTATGCTAGGAGGCTTGTGTCCCTCTGATGCTGAGCTAGTGTTGCAACATTGCCCGGAAAGAGGCATCGTCCTCTTTTCGAATGCTATAGTTTTACCGCTTGCTGCCTCTTTTGTTTCTTTAGAACACGCATGTTTTCGATTGTTATTTCCTTAGTCTACTTATCATGCACTTTGATCTATTTATTGTTCCTGTCCTTTAATTATCACATGATATTTAGACTGCTTTAATTGATATTCATGAATTACTGCTATTTTCTTCTGGCATTACTTTCAATTTTCTCTCAGTTGTTCACCGTCTAGTTTGTGACGGTGGATGCAGATTTACTAGAGCATTCGAAGGGTAAGGAACCTTGCTTAGAAGGCCTTTTGGTGAGGATTTGTGGCTGGATTCGAGCACTTTAGCCTAGGTTATGTTTGATTTATGTTTGTATATTGATTTCTTTATATACATACATCATGTTGGTTTGAACTTGGGATCATAGATTATTTGATATCATGTACAGCTTTACGTGGTTTCCATTCGAGGTACATGAGTATTCGGGGTTTCCACATATATGAATTTCCTGATTTTCGTTTGACTGAGTTATTTCCCAATACTTGCTTAGTTTTTCGCTACGTATACTTGCAATAACTCTTTTATAAATTGTTAAATTAAATAATTGGAGGCTGACTAGGCTCGTTAGACTCACTGAGTACCGACTCGAGGTCTATATGGGTCTAGGCCGGGCGTACCCAAATGCATTGGGAATTTGGGGCCGTCACAGCTGATGTGCGTCATCTTTTCTGGTGGTCGGAGATGAAAACTGATGTTACTGATTATATTCAAGTATGTGAGATATGCCAGCGAGTTAAGGCTGAGCATCGGAGACCCAGTAGGTTATTACAACCATTTCCCATTCCTTGCTAGAAATGGAAATATATTGATATGGACTTCGTAAGGGGTTTACCTCGATCTCGACGCGGACATGATAACATCTGGGTGATTGTGGACAGGTTGACTTAGTCTACGCATTTTTTTATCGATCTCTACCACATATCAGGTGGATAGGTTGGCAAGTTTGTACGAGAGAGAGACAGTTTAACTGCGTGGTGGTCCATTGTCGATTAGGTCAAACAGAGGGCCACATATTACATCTTAGATTTGGCATAACATGCATGCATAGTTTGGCACGCGGTTGGATCTCAGTACCACCTATCATTCAAAGACAGATTGACAGTTAGAGAGACTGATCTAGATACTCAAGGATATGTTGAGGATATGTGTATTAAAGTACAGTGGTTTGTAAGAGGACTATCTTCATTTGTGTGAATTTGCTTATTATAACAATTATCAGGCCATTATTGGAATAACACCATTTGAGACACTTGGTAGACCATGCAGATCTCTATCTTGCTGGGTGAAGCCCTAGGATGTGGCAACTATTGGGCCAGAGATTATAGTGGATCAAAAAAGAAAATACACTAATCAAATTAAAGTTGAAAAGTGCGCAAGAGAGGCTAAAGAAGTATTATGACATGTACCATGGCAAGTTAGAGTATGATATGGGAGACTATGTTTATCTTAAGCTTTCTCCGATGCAGGGTCACAAGAGGTTTGGAATTAGAGGGAAACTTGCACCGAGATTCATAGGTCCATTTATAGTGAAGAAAAGAATAGGCAAGGTTGCGAACGAGCTGGAGTTGCCACCTCAGTTGTTTGAGATCTACCCTGTATTTTATATTTCAATGCTTCGACTTGATGGGTCGAAAGAGAGCACACAGCCGACAATGGACTTAAACAAGTAAACTTAAGGGAGGACATCTCCTATGATAAGCCGCTTATTCAGATTCTGGACCGTAAGGTGAAGATTTTAAGAAACTAAGAGATTCCATTAGTCCTTATCAAATGGCGGTATCACAGGGACGAGGAGCTGACGTAAGAGCTCGAGTCATACACGCTCGTGCACTTCCTATACCTGTTTTGAGTTACGATGAGTTTTACTTTAAGTTTTGTCTAATCTCGAGGACGAAATTCTTATTAGTTGGGAATACTATAATGACCATAATATCTAACTCGTGTCACGTGTCATTTCAGGGTCGTACTATAGGACCCAGTTGTCGTGGTAATCTTGTACAATTCACAGGCATCAACACCAAGCTATATTATTTTTTTCTGGTGTTTGTATTATGTATTTTATACCCAAATGTCAATCCAATTGTCCAAACGTGAGGGTGTATTTGATAAGACGATTGAGTTACGGACTAGGTTTGCCTAGGAAAAGGTATAGAAACGGGTACCGAGAGAGTGAAATATGGATATATTAAGTTCTTGAGAATATTTTTATTTAATAAAGAAATTAAACATGATAAATAATTAATGTGTAACGACCCTCAAATTTAATTGGTGACACGTGTCGTATTTCAGGACTGTGACCTACCCGACATGACTTGTAATATTACTCAAGCCTCGAGAGTTGACATTGAGATATATTTTATTTTTCTATGATGTGTATATTATTATTTATACCTGAATATGAACTCTATACATTCTAGTGAGTGATCTTGTTTTATTAATCGCCACGGAATTTTGTAGGAGATTCGCATAGGAAAAACATGAATTTTAGGGTATGATACGAATAAATAAACATTGAAAAGTGGTAATTTGTGAATTATTGAAAAATAATAAATAATTATATAAAATGCGAGAGCGATGTTGCGTCTGGGAACGCACGATGTGCGAGTCGTGAGGTGAAACGAAACCGAGAACGAGCGGTGTGATCGAGAATTTGCTAAGTGTTAATGTGAGAGTCACCCATTGAAGTTATAAGTTGGAGTTAGAGTTGTTAGATGGAATGAGGGAGAGACACAAGATGTGCCTCGAGATTCGTGCGTGTATATGATGAAATGAGAAGTATAAAAGGCCATCACTTTTTCTCTCTCCTCTATTTTTTTTTCTTCTCTCATCTTGAATGTGAAAACGTGGTGAGGAGGGTTTCGGTGTTTTCGAGCTCGTTGCGACGTCGAAGATCGACCAACTACGCGTAAAATGGTAGGATCCCGACTCCCCTCGAGTTTCTCTACGGTTTGGTGTAAACTTTGTGGGTTTTCGTCACAACGATTTCGAACGAGATTTTTAGGAAATGTTGCAAATAAGTTTGGGTGGTGTTTTTGCGATCAATGAGATGATTTATTAATGGTTTGTGAATTAGTTTGTGTTTTTGAGGAAATTTGGAATTTTTGGAGATTTCTGATGAATTTTCGTGTGATTTACGAATCAAGGTATTTGTCGGGGCTTCAACACAAAGTGAGGTATATTTGTTGTTGTTTTGGACTTCCCTAAGAGTTTAGGATAGGCTCGGAACGTGGCGACACAAGTCGGAGTTTCAAAAAATCCAAAAAAGTGTGTTCAGTGTGCCACGCTGTGATGGTTCTAATTCCCTATAAAACTGGGTCCTGCCCGGCCTAAAACTACGTGGACCCCTGAGTCCCTACTCGCGAAGTCTACGCATTCTAGTCAGCCTCAAATCCTCACATACATCGTTAAGTTATTGCTTAATTGTGAAAGTTATAGGATTATAAAATTATCAGGAAATTCGCAGTGGAAATCACTATAATCAACTATAACTAATAAATGGAAATCAGGAAAAATAGATAACCTATCATGTGGAAACTCTGAGAAATGGATAAATACATGCATGTCAGGTGATCAAAACTAAACAGTGCGATCATACATGATATCCCTAATCTCTCAATCCCTAATACATGTCCCAGTGTTTTACAAAACATAGAATACAATAATCACAGTCAAAAGAACAAAACCTACAATGAATAAGGGATCGCTCCGAGAGTCCTTAGAGGATATCACCTAGCATCAACTCCTTCCCCTTGCTTGTATCAGATTTATCTACACCACCATCATAAACTAGACGGTAAGTGCCTGAAAAATATGAAAGTAATGCCAGAAGAAACTAAATAGTAATTTAATATTTACCAAATAAATAGTCCAAATATCATGCGGTATTGAAATACAGAAAATGTAACAAATTACATGATAAACAGACTGACAAATAGAGTAATGAAGTTTGAGTGTCCAAAAAATCAATAGAGGCCCATAAGTGATCAATTCATATGCAGTCCAACAATACCACATTTATAATCACAACAGTGACCAACAATCCATAGGCACAACAGTGCCCAACAATCCAGTACTCGGGGTATAACCCGCTATCAGTGGGGTAGGACAACACCCCAGCAAGAGTGTTCATGCTTACCTACTAATATGGACCCAAGAATACCTTAACAACACACGCCAAGACACTCAACCAAAAAAGTATAGAATGGAATGCCAACAATAGCTCAATTCAAATAGAAATGACAATAATGGAAAATGAATTAGTGTATACTTTCTAACTGGCTTATAATCGTGCTATAACGTACCTCAATCGATCGTAAAACTCCGATCCTCACGTACCTAAAAGTTATCTCACGCGAATTCCAAAAGTATGTCAATCAATCAACCCAAATTTGCAAATCCTACTAATAACTTTCTAATTTACCCAATTTTTCATAATTATTTTATTAGTGTAATTGGGTTGATTTCTAGGTTATCATATCGTATTCGGAACCATTTGGATACCCGAAAGATCCCCAAAATTTTCTGAAATTTTTAAAAAATTGCCCTTGTGAACAATGTCACACCGCCCTGACGTTGTGGAGTTCAACACTCGGCGACATCCCCATGGTAGGAATTCGTGGCTGACTGCCTGAAACGCCGTGATCGACGCCGTGGAATAAAATCCTCACGGTGTCCCTCGCGGCGTGGCCAACAAAACATTATATCCGGGGTTTTTCTGAACCCTGGCTCGTGTCGCCGCATTCTGAGTCTATCCATAATTCTTAGGGACGTCCAAAACAACATCACACCTAACTCACTTTGTGTCAAAACCCCGACAAACACCCTAATTCGTAAATCACACGAAATTGCTTCAAAAATCTTCAAAAATTTCAATAAACTTCAAATACACAAACCAATCACCAATTCATCAAAAAATCATCCAATTGATCCCAAAACACCAATCAAACTTATTTCCAACATTTTCTCAAAATCTCGTCCGAAATCGTCGTGACGAAAACCAACAAAAATAATGCCAAACTATACACAAACATGAGAAGAGTAGGGATCCTACCTTTTTACGCATGAGTGGTCAATCCCCGGCGTTGCAACGAGTCTGAATCACATTGAAACCCACGCTTCTCTCTCGTTCTCTAGTTCGTGAAAGTGGAAAATGGATTAAGGAGAGAGAAAAGTTGATATTTATACTTCCCATTCATCTCTTGTCACGCACGAATCTCGAGACACATTTTGTGTCCCACCTTAATACCATCCAACAACATTAACTCACAAACCAAGACTTCAATGGGTGACTTAAAGCTCAAAACCACTCCGTTTCTTGCTCACAACACACATTCTTAGTCCTGTTTCACCTCACAACTCGCACCGCGTGCGTTCTTGGATATAACATCGCTATCACATTTTATTTAATTATTTATTATATTCTTATAATTCACAAATTACCATTTTCTGATGTTTAATTACTTATATTATACCCTAAAATTCTTGTTTTTCCTAGGCGAATCTCACATAGAAATTTATAGTGATTAATATAACAATAACCACGCACTATGACATACAATGTTCACATTCGGGTATAAATAATAATACAAATATCACAGAAAAATAAAATATACCTCAGTGTCGACTCACGAGGCTTGAGTAATATGACAAGTCACGATGGGTAGGTCAGTTCCTGAAAACAGGACACGTGTCACCAATTAAATTTAAGGGTCGTTACATTCTTCCCAACTTATTAGAATTTCGTCCTCGAAATTTATCTAATAATTACTCAAAATAAAGACTTACCGGAATAAAAACAAATGAGAAAAATACTCACGTATATAAGACTCTAACTCCCAGGTTAACTCTTGGTCGTCGTGGTATTGCCACTTAACGAGTACTGAAGGTATCTCCTTATTCCTTAGTATCTTAACCTTCCTGTCCATAATCTGAATCGGTTGCTCCTCATAAGTAATATCATCATGCAAATCAATCTGATTCAGATCTACCGTCGGTCTCTGTCCTTCACTTGACTTGTCTAGTCGAATGATAGAAATACGGAAAACTTGATGAGCTATAGTGAGTTGAGGCAGCAAATCCAACTCATAAGCAACCTTGCCGACTCTCTTCACAATCCTGAAAGGACCAATAAACCTAGGTGCAAGTTTTCTCTTGATTTCGAACCTCTTGTGACCTTTCAAAGGCGAAACCTTCAAATAAACATAGGCTTCATCATCGTACTGCAACTCGTCATGATACTTATCATAATATTTTTCCAGTCTCTGATGAATCTGTCGCACCTTCTCAGTATGATCAACAATAATCTCAGGCCCAACTATCACTCCATCCTCAGGCTCTGCCCAATAAGATGGTGATCTACAAAGTCTGCCATACAGTGCCTCAAACGGTGTAATGCTAATACTAGCCTGGAAACTGTTGTTGTATGCAAACTCGCACAAATGAAGGTACTCTTCCCAAGATCCTCTGTACTCCAGTATACACATCCTGAGCATATCCTCTAACACATGAATCAGTCTCTCGGACTGTCCGTCTGTCTACGGATGGTACGCCGTACTTAAATCAATCCTGGTGCCAAACTGAGCCTGCATATTCTGCCATATCAATGACGTGAACTGTGGTCCTCTATCTGACACAATAGAAAACGGAACTCCATGCAATCTGACTATCTCACTCTCCTAGAGAATACTCAATCTATCAACTCTGTATGTAGTGGATACCGGAATGAAATGTGCAGATTTCGTCAATCTGTCCATAATTACCCAAATATTATCTTGTCCGCGAGATGATCGAGGCAAACCACTGACAAAATCCATAGCTATGCGCTCCCACTTCCATAGTGGAATGGGAAGAGGTTGTAGCAATCCTCTAGGTCGCCTATGCTCAGCCTTCATATGCTGGCATATCTCACACGCTCGTATAAACTCTGAAACATCGGATTTCATCCCTGGCCACCTGAAATGACGTCGCATATAAGCATACATCTTGGTCCTACCCAGATGAATAGAAAAACACGAACGGTGAGCCTTCTGAAGTATCTTAGTGCACAAATCAACCACTAATAGAATCTACAGTCGCCCTCGATACCTCAGACATGTGTCTGTCGACCGACTCCACTCTGGATAATCTGAACTATAAACCATCTCACTAAACTTCTGATATAACTCATAAGTTTGTTGTCCCTCATTAAAACAAAGTGGGCACCTAGATGGGAACAAAGTGTGGTTCAGGCTTTGTCCTTACAAGACATCCATCGTATTGAGCTTCCCCAACCAAGCCATCGAAGTAAGGACGCTGCATTTCATAGAAGCATAAGATTTCCATATAAGATTATTAGTAAGACATAACCAAAGGAGTAGCACTACAAAAGCCAAAAAAGTAGATTTAACAGTTAAAGATTTAGATGAGTCCCAGTCCCAATCGCGAGAGTCATCGACATGTGGGATAAGGAACACTCCCTTTAAGTGAAATGTGAACTCGATCGCCTCGCCAATCTCCGCATCTCTCTATTGGTTATGAATAAAGTCATGATGCCATGTGTGATCCCACATTCCATCTCCATCGAACATAGCCACCTCTATAACACTCCAGTCTACCTTGATGGTGAGAGAGAAAAACCTCGTGAATTCTACTTTCAAGCTCTGTGTATCGTTCCATGCGTCGTGCTAGAACTGAATCTTCTGCCTATTTTCCAGGCGATGTTTAACTCCTTTTAAGAAGTTGTCCCTATAGCTTTCGATGAAGCGCAATGGTTCCTTATATGTGGGTCTGAAGTTCCCTAGGGTCCTATCCATTCGAACTAGAGCCATAAATACTTTTAATGATCCTCACCAAGTACGAGTATGGTTCCTTTTAAAATCACCACAACCATTTACACACCAATGCCCTATTTCGAACAACCAGATTTTCGATGCCAAGGTCACCTATTTTCTTAGGAAGCGAAACCTGCTTCCAACTAGTGCTCATGATGTGTCTTCATTCATGCGCTTCCATAAGAAATCCTTCGTCATTTTTTTCATTTTATTTATGATTCCAGTAGGTAACTAATATAATGACATGAGGTATGTGGGTAAGGAGTCAATAACCACTGTGATAAGAGTAAGCCTGCCTCCTTTAGAGAGGACGCCACACTTCCAGGTCTCTATTCTGCGCGCAATTTTTTGAATAACGGGTTTCCAAAAGTCTAACTCCCATGGGGAGCCCCCAAAGGCATTCCAAGATATTTCAGGGGCCAAGAGCCTACCTAACAGTTCGATGCCAATGCTACCTTGGACACTTCGGTCTCAAGGACATTTATTCCTAACAAATTACACTTTAGCATTAGACTCGAAATCATGCAAAAAGAGTGCACCAGAGTCATCATGTTCTGAACTGCCCCAGCGGTCCTTCAGATAAAAATAAGAGAGTCATCCGTGTACTAAAGATGTGTGACATGTATCTCGTACTACCCCACTTTAAAGCCTTAGACCATGCCATGACCCTTGACCGTATGTGACGACCCCAAATCTATCGGTTGCCATGACGTGCACTGTGGGCCCACAGCCTTGCCAACTCACCATTAATTTGTGTCCCATAACTACTCATAACTCATTACTAATCAAATATTGCCAACTTAATGTCGTTTTCTTTAATTATAGTTTCAAGTTAGCTTAAGGGCTTGTTCTTATGAGTTAACCTTAAATTATACAGTGGAAGTCTTAAATATTAAAATGTATAGCGGAAGCAAGTGATTATAAAACTAAGCTTTATGAGCATTTTTACCTAATTTGGAAACCATGCCAAAATGTAGTCAAGATATATACATCAAGTGCGATCCATCAAATTTAACAAAATAAACCTCTAAGTCATATATAGGTCAAAATATGTCACGCACAACCCATACCCAGTATAAAACAATAAATATAAACAAATGTACAAGTAGGGCAAATGATAATTAATCACAAGCAGTCTTCAAGTTTGCCATTCCCTCTGCTCGTACCAGGATTTGCACTCAAGCCATCACAAAAAGGCAGATGACGAGTCCAGAGTGCGTAATCTTAAGGAAATTCACCAAGTAAATATATAAGTAAAACTGTTGGAATCAAAATACTATAAATAAACATGCGGAAAAAAAGAATACAAGCAACTGTGGAAGATCATCGCATGAATATAAATAGCATGGAAACAAAGTGTGTACACAAACAAAGTTCGGGTTATCCGCCTAGCACGACCCGTGAGGATACTTCGAACGGGTGACCTGGACCTACGGCGCACCCATACATGTCTAGCATAACTGGGTAGCATATTTATTGGCGCATGACTAGAACACATGCTATGGCCTAGTGGACCCTATGTCCCCGCAATGCATAAACACCAGGTGGGAAACAAACTCAGCCACCGTAAAGCAATCAATTAAGAAATAAGAGTAATAAATAAACTGGATAGAATTCAAGTAAATCAAGCAGTAAGTTCTAAAGTGAATTTCAGTTGGGATACTACACACCTCTAACCGCACCCCAATAACGATCCTAGTCCAAATAGCACGCCTTAACTGCGTGTCCAATACCCGCCAATCCAACCTAATTCACCAATTTTCGATCAATCCAACATATTTCTAAACCTTGTAACCTCAATACAAAATCCAAATCATGGATAAAACTATCATTTGTACACTATAAATAGACTATATAAGTCCTTAGGTCAAACCTCAATTGGTAAATTTTTATTAAAATTTTTATCCCAAAACTGTCTCAAGCGTTACCGCTGCGTTCAACCCTGCACGACATCTCCAAGGCGTCTTGGGCGCCGTGACCACGCCGCCATGCTCATTTCCTTCGCAGTGCCTCCCAAAACGTCTCCCAAAATTTCCCAAATTCTCGCCTTTGGTTGAGACGCCATGAGTGGCGCCGTAGGCGTTTACACGCCACAACACCGCTAGCGGCATCTCCGCCAATGGGTTTGATTGGGGGTTTTCATACCCCCTCGGCTTGTTGCCGCGATCCCTCGACTAAATGCGTCCGAGAACAAATCCTGTGTTTTTTGGCCAAAAACTCAACAAATAACTTCAAAAACCAAAACGACAACCACGACAAAACTAAATCCACATTTCCAACTTCAAAACAAACTCAAAAACCATTGCAACACCTCGCATAACTAGTGTGCTCAAATCCTCAACCCAAAATCACTATAGAAACCCTTGAAAAATACCCTGAATCATAGAGAAGGAGATGGGGTTCGAAGATCTCACTTTGTTTTGATGACTTTACACCCACAACCCCACATCTCAATACCTCTTTGGATGGCTAAGATGAAGTCAAAAGGTCCTCATGAAATGACAAAATTGACTCTCACATGTGTCCTTTGACCTTATCCATTTGTCACAAATTATATGCACTCTAGGCATTCCAATACCCAGCTCCGCGCTTCGACCCGTGCCGTTCGCGCATAACGACGGTACTAATTGCCTCAACGTCATTTATTATGAATTATTTAATGAATTTTATCATTAATTATGTGTGTTAAGTCCCCCGTCCGAATGTACTAATCATTTGTCGCCCGGTATCAGCGTCTATCATACGCAGCGAATACCCGTTACACCAGCTCGCTCGTCAATAAACAATATAAACACACATATGGCGATGCAATTTAACTAAATTGAACACCTACATCGCAAAAACACAACAAAAGCATACAAAACGGAATGTATACCTAATTTGGTCGTGCTCTGTCCTCGCTGTGGGACCCGTGAACGTTCCCGCTGGCATCTACATCTGCAATGATATCATAAATAACGACAAGTAATATTTGGGTTGTTACACCATATCAATCATTTGCCCTAACATATCTGCCATCAGGATTAATAGAAAATGGGAGAGTGGGTCACTTTGCCTAAGCCCCTTATCCTACGAAGTTCCCTTCAGGACAACCATTGATCAAGACTTTAAAATTGGCGATGGAAACACACCCCGTAATCCGATTCTTCCATTTATAACCAAAACCTTTCCTTCGTAGTACGAAGTCTAATAACCCAATCTACCATATCGTATGCCTTGACAAAATCCAGCTTAAGTACAAAGCCTTGCATCTCTTTTTTGGTGGCATATTCCACCACTTTGCTCGCAATGAGAATCGAATAAAACATTTATCAGTGTGGGACAAACACATTTTGTTTTTTCGCCACCGTGAACTGGAGAACTTCTCTAAGACGTGCAACATGGACTTTAGCCATGAGTCTATACATAGACATGACCAAACTAGTCCTCGACATGTCCGAATAACCTCCATTCTGGATAAAGCAATTG
Organism: Stephania japonica; assembly: GCA_039657345.1. Classification (NCBI taxonomy): domain Eukaryota; kingdom Viridiplantae; phylum Streptophyta; class Magnoliopsida; order Ranunculales; family Menispermaceae; genus Stephania; species Stephania japonica. The sequence continues at coordinate 39,667,354 of CM077560.1, read as the reverse complement.
AGGGTCTCGTTCATGTTCTTGGTGACCATCCCATTTATATGGAAGTCATCAAAGAACTGCATGATGGCCCTTTGAATCGTGTCCCAATATTTCCTTGTAAAAGTGAAATCGTCAGGGCCAGGCTCTTCATCCATCTCACATGCATTCACTACCAATTGGACTTCGTCTACACTAAAAGTCCTTTTCCAAGTGTCGAGCTGACGCAGTAGGGATAAGCTTCATTAAATTCCCTCGATTTCCCACCTACTATCCATATCGTTCGTGTGCAAAGGCTTATAGAATCCTACGATCTCTTGGATAATTCTCTCCCTATCCTAAAAAAGTTCCCCACTTTTTAGTTGGAGTCTATCAATGACATTTTTGCTCTTTCTTGCCCTAGGAGTTGGCGGATGAACTTTGTGTTTGCATCACCCTCTTTTGCCTACTTGACTCAAAGTTCTTGGCGAGCCATCTTGTCCTATATAAGTAGCACCCTGTCCAGCTCCGTTTTCGCCATCCTCCGCTGTTCAGCTATATGAATGTCCCATGCTATTGAACCTTCACACTCATCCAAATGGTTGATGGTCGATCGTATCTCGTCTATCTTGTTTTGTATTTTTTCAAAGACAACCCTATTCCAACGCTCAAGCTTACGCCTAACCTTCCATAATTTACGCATCAATGTAAATCTTGGACTGCCATTACCCTCATACTACTCCTACTATAAAATTAATGTTCCCGTAAAGAACTATGATTGAGCTAGACATTCTTGAAGCGAAATGGAGATGGACCCGATTTAATTGTCCCAGTATCCAGTACCACTAGTGAGTGACCAGACGTGACCCGATTGCCTAAGGTCTGTCATTCGTTGGGAAACATCTCCCTCATTCCCGTAAGAAAAGGAAGTGATCTAAACACGCACAGATCAGATAAGTTTGAAAGTTAGACAAAGTGAACTCGCCATTAAGTAAAGGTGGATCAATTAACTCCATGTAACTCATAATCTTATCAAACTGACGCATGCTAGTCGTAATTCATACGCTACTACGTTTCTCCTCAAGGAAAATAGGGAAATTAAAATCCCTAACTATGCATCAGTTCGGGTTTCATAGTCTTAATAAAGCCTCAATCTCCTCTAAAAACTCGTTTCTCCCCCTATGAGAAGAAGGACCGTAAACCCCTGTCAACCATCATGATGATTCGCTCGACTCCTCCACTTGAATTAACACTGAATATTGTCCTATTAAACTATTAATCACTTTCACCTTACATGCATCCCATATAATCACAATGCCCCCTCACGTCCCTATTGCATCTAATGTTACCCACTCGTTAAATCTAGCATTCCAAACACCCATAACTTCACCCTAACTAAAAGACTCTCGTTTGGTTTCCTGAAGAATAAGGAAATTTGGATTATGACACATAACCTCCCTCCTTCATTGCCCTTCTCTTCTCGCATCCCTTAGACCTCTAATATTATAAGAAACTATCCTCACCAAGACATACCCTTGCCCCTTTTATCCACTTTGTAGTACATCCCTAAATGTAACCTACCCTTTTCCTTCGCTGCCCGGCACTACAAAAAATAAGGATTTAAAAACATAAAATTCCATCTATATACCCCACCTTTTCTGTTGCTGAACAGCTTAGCAATGGAATTAGAAATGGAAAAACATCTATATCTAAAATGCTCAATGCTAAATTTTAGAAATGAAATTTTGAGTTTGTTTCTAAATTTAGCAACGAATTATCCGTTACTAAAAGAAGGCATGGTCCGCCCTTTTGGAAAGGATATTAGTAACGGATTATTTTTTAACCATTTTTTTAAAAAAATTATTTTAGCCAAAATAAAGAGAGCGGAATTGTAGAAAAAAATGAATTTCAAGATTTAATAAATTTTGCAAAATTAAAAAACAAATTTCAAGAAAACATGAATTTCAAAATTTAACCAATTACAAGATTCACAACATTGTTGTCAAGAAAATAATTTACAAAAACATGGCCAAACCTTAATTAATTATAATAGAGATAGACAACATTCAATGACTTTACATAATTATAGAATAAGAAAATAAAATAAAATAGGAACTTAGCCATTGAAACTATTGTTGTAAAGATCAAGAGTGAAGCTTTGAAAGTCTCCCCATCTCGGCATAGGACCTCTAATATTGTTCTTCTACAAGAGCCTTAAACACAAAATAAAAGGCTTAATCATTAAATTTACCAACATATATAAACAAAAGTTTTTGATGACTAAAAAAAGAAAATCTAATACATCATAAATTGTATCCTTGCCCTTGGTAGATTAGTCAAGTTTCCTTTAATTGGAAAGAGTATGAGATAAGTTAGGAGTCCTCCTGCAGCAATGCCATTAAAGTAATCAGCTTCATAAAGGACTCTTCAACATAGTCTCTATATTATATAACTTACTACTTCAAATTCAAAAATCACTTAATTAAGAAAAGAAAATTCATCATAATTTCTCTTCTCATTGAGATCAAACCATAAAGAAAAAAAAAACCTTCCTTTATAGATATGAGGAGTCGAGACCCTTCACAAATATGTGCATAGTGAAACACTCACATGCAAGATATAAGAAATACCAGCAAACCATGCCCAATGCAACAAATTGAATAAGGAAAAGATGCCCATGTTTCAAAACCTCATGAACCTTTGTTGGTAGAAGGAACAAAAGAAGTGCTACTACAACAATGAAATAGTAGCATCTCCATATATAATGGCAACAACAATGATTCTAAAACAATTAAATGATTCCTAAAAGTACTTGGCAACTAAACAAACCTTGAATATGATTTCTAAATTTTAGATAAGAGAAAATAATTTATTCTAAATAAATTAGAGTTAAAGGTAAAATCACAAAGCAAGAACAACTTCACATAGATCACTTCCTTTAAGAGTAGTCTAAAAATCTAAAATAAGATCACCTGTTCTCTTGTCATATAGGCCACAAGCAAACATCGGTGATTCTGTGTACACTATTCATTTCTTATTTCTACAAAAAAAGTAGCATTAGATAAAACATATAGTTAGTACAAGGGTTTTTCATTCCATCACCATATTTCATTCAACTTGTCTCAAAGCACTCCAAATAGTTATAATTATTTAAAAAAGTAAAGAGCCATGGAGCACCAAAACTGGTATAATTTGAGTGACTTTTGAGTAGCATTTTTAAAAGTCGAGTGATTTTTTTGGTACAAAGTTAAGTTTTGTGACTAAAGTGTTACAAACTAAAAAGTTGAACGAACATCAATGAAATTAACCCATTGTATGCATATAGTAAAGGAGCTGAAAATCCAGATTAAAGATCTAACATACAGATTTTCAGTTGAGAAGGGCGAGAGAAATAAAGTGAGGATACTACATAAGTACATATAGTCAAGAAAACACAAGAAACATAGCAAGTACTTGAATTGCATCAATAGCCAATTAAAGGAACATTTGTTTTCAAATAAAAAATAACATTTAACTTCAGTAATATGTTTCATAAGAAATTTGCAACCATATGAAAGAGCACATTTTAGATGAATCCATTAACTTTTTACATTTTAACTTAAAAACCATAGAGATGTTAAAGAAGAAAAAGAAAAATAATACACATGTTAGTCTCCTAAGCCATTTTGTGAATATTTAATTCTTTTATCAACATCTAGGTTTCTAAAAAATAATCAAAGAACTGCACGAATTAGTTGATTGACAAATGCTCACTAAGAAAAAGGAGTAAATAATAACTTTCTCTAAAAACTATTTGTTCCTAATACATATTAAGAAAAATGAGTTGAAAGCTACATCAATTTTTTAAAAAAAATTCAACATAAACATGAGATAAATACATAGTTACAAATCCTACCAAAAAATACATAGTTACAAAGGGTGGGAAAAGATAATTAAAAATGAAAACCAAAAGATGCCTAACCTTATTGTTGTATGACCCATATCTCTAGCCAAAAGCTATAGAACACCCACAGTAAGAAAGTAGAGTAGTAAAAAAAATTAAACAAGCACAAAAACTTGATCAGAAAAAAAAAAGGTACAAAGAGACCAAAGAAACAAAAATGCCCAATGCGGCAAGATCTCTATCCATGATGAGGTATATGTGTAACCAAAAAGAACCCTAAAAATTAGATTTATTGAGATAGGTAGCCTAAGAAAACTGAAATTGAATCAAAAAAATTAAAAGGGTAGAAAAATTAGGTAATTTTATTTAACACTTGATAATTGAAATGCAATCACAATAGCTTATGAATCCCTAGCTTTTCTTCTAGATATTTCATTTAATACATCAACAAGTTCATAATCGCCTTCAAATCACCCTCAAAGACCCAAAAATTCATAGCTTCATATAGCCTGATTACATTAACAATAAATACTTAAGTCCCTTAAAAGTCACCAATTCAATAAAGATGTAAACAACTCATAAGAATGAAAACTTGTCTCAAAAGAACTTTTGATTCACATTAATTTGCCCTAACATATCAATGTTGTGTGGTATGACTAAGTTTCTAGCGACTCCAAAGTCCTGAGAATTCATAAAGAAACAAGTTTACTCCGAAACAACCAATAAGTCCAACCAACAAGTTTAAACAATTTAACGACGTATGTGGAACAACAATTCTGACCCATCAGTTTGGACATAACACTACATATTCTCTAAATTCCTTTGTTAACTTGTATACCCATCTTTGCTAAGTTTATTAGTTGAGGGGTCTGTACCACTATATACACTGTCAATTATTCAACGAAGAAGATGATAAAGAAGATAAATAAAAGGAAAAGTTTTTGAGCTTGGTACAGTTTTCAGGTGCACAGAGAAGTTTGATGTTTTAAGAAAGAGTTTTGCCAAATAGGGTGTAATCTCACCAAAAAGAAAGAAAGTGGGAAAGAAAAATAAAGAATGATTAGAGGCCCACCTTGCTATCTTATATATCTGAGTTGAGAGCAACATAAATTCAAAAATGTAAAAGATCTTGTGTTCATCTTAGTAAATTCTGCACTAATGTTCTTAGAAAAGTCAGTAGCTTCTTTATGATTCAACTAATACACATACTATATACTTTTTTCTTCTACGCTTAATCTATCATAATTGACAGTTTAGCTAAGCAAAATACAGATTACTGTTCATTATGCAAAAGTCATTAATATGTTCAACAAATACTAATAGTTGCAAATTTCACAACATACAATTAATTAAGTTTCTAAATGGTGGTGATAAAATTGAATTTCTTTTTTTACCAGAGCCACTTTCATAGGTAAGTCAAAGATTAAGGTATGGTATGCCGAAAGAATATGAAAACAAACAATAACATTGCAATGATGAACAATTGTACTGATAAAGAATATAAGGCAAATGACGAGAACAAAAAAAGCAGGTCTAGCTTCCACTAGAAAACGAACACTTGCGATTGATCAATACTTGCTGCTTAATTTACCTCAGATTTGCGCAAGAAAATCTAGCAAAGGCTTAAACCCAAACCCTGAGTAGTAGAAAGTTTTAGTGATCACTAATATGTTCAACAAACACTTGCGATTGATCACTAATATGTTCAACAAACACTTGCGATTGATTAATACTTGCTGCTTAATTTGATCAATATAAGTTAAATCATTGATAGGGCCATAATTTTAGATAAAATGTTTATGTACATAAAAGTAAAGGCTTAAACCCAAACCCTGAGTAGTAGCAAGTTTTGATGATATTGAAAAACCCCTGTCAACTTCCAATATTCACCCCACAAAGCCGCAATAGTTCCTAAGCTACCTTTTCACCAATTTTAATAGAGAATTGCTAGTTTATGCCTTTAAATCCACAAAACATAACAAAAATGCAGCTGCTCTGATTTGTACATTTGATTATCCTTGGCACGCAACGTGGAGCACCACACTGAAGTTGTCATGATCATGTATAAACACTGCTCAAAGAGGATCGTGTGTAAACACAACTCAAAGAGATACTAAATTTGTTTTAAAAAAAAAGATACTAACTTTTAATCAATATAAATGAGAAAATAATTGAATATCAACTGGCATAAACCATCGAAACTTGAAAACATTACATCAATACCAAGATCATTATGCATTTTCATGTATTTCAAACTGAAAAATAAAAATCTTGGTCATGCAAATACTGAACAAAAGGTGATTGACATGGTCTCATACTAATTAGGGGATGTCACAATAAAACACTTGTCCTACTAATAGTGAATAGGAGTTCATTCTCAAATTACAAAATAAGGCCCAATCCTTTTACCAGATGAGAATGTTTTCTAGTCCAAAACCCTGAAAGTTTGATAGGCATGACCTATTTGAATTTGAATTTAAACTTCACAAAAAAAATCCTCAAGTCCCGTCATCCAAAATGCATCAAGCCATCTAGTAAAAACATATGAATCGTCATGACTCTTCAAAACACTATAAAAGAAAATCAAGGTTCTAACTAAACAATACGCCTTCAGTACTCATCAGTTCCTTTCTCTTTCTTCATTTCTTTTTTGTTCTTGATACTAATAAATTACTTTACTAATGAGTTAGTTCTATATAAGCATATAGGTTGGAAATGAAATCAATTGCTACTACAACAGTTCTATAAGAAGATATCATTTGGAAGGGATAGAAATCAGTGTGTGCCATGTACTGGGAAATACTCTCTTGATGATTTACTAAGTTTACTCTCTAAATATACCCAAATGCTAAAAGTAAGAGCTAAGATGTATGTCCATCCAAATATTAAGATGATCCCTATACTAGAAAGAATAGTAATCGGACCATTCTCATCTAATCTTGTTTCTTCTGTTAACTGAGTTGCAACATCATAAACAAATTAACCATACTCTAAATCAAATGCCCAATTAACAAGTAGAACCCATTAAGTTTTGTGGCAAGTACGCCTTATTCTCCCTTTGCTACCTCTCTACTTCCATTCAAAAATACTAAACAAATGATTTTAAGTGGAACAACTACTCCATCAAAATTCACACAATTAAACAAGCCCTAACTAGTCTAATTCCCACGAAAACTACACAATCATACACAAAACCCCCAAAATTTGATGACTATAATAGAAACCAATCGCTACTTCCAACCAAAGCAATTAAAATCGAAAACAAAACTAACATGAGGAGATTGAAAGCTAGGGTTTAAAGTGTTGTGAAACCTTGCGCCAGGAGTGGGTGGAGGAGATGAAGATCTGACGAGCGAAATCTTAACGACCCAGATTTAAGTCGCCGTTATTTATGACGTATTGTAGACATGGCCGATAGCTTAGCCTCCTGTGGGACCCACAGCTAGGCTAGAGCGCGTCTGGAGTTAGATAAATTGTTGTTTTGAGTGTTGTTTTGACTAATTTTGTGATGTTTATGTTAAAATAGGTTAAACGACATCGTGATGTGTGTAATTATATTTCAATTGGCATGTGAGATTGTGTGTTAAGTATTCGCCTCGATATGCATGTCGACCCGGGTACCGGGTAGACTAAAGGACTAAATATTAGGCCGGGGAAAATAATACACACATTAAATGAATTAAATGTGATAAAATAATAAATTGATGAACGCCTAAGGACACGCAGGGTCGTGTTCGACATGCGTGGGTGGTACGGTAGTGTGCACGCTCGAGTATGCTCGTTGGCGCGCACGACGAATTTTTAGGCATAAAAATATAGGTGAATATATATATATATATATATGAAATTTAAAATATATATGTATATATATTAAAAATCAGAAAATTATAAATAATTGTGAAATGACCAAAAAGGGCATTAGATTATTAAGGATGAAGATAAGAACATAGGGGCATTTTGGTCATTTTACCCTAAAATATTAATAACCACCACCACCGACACCTCATTTTCTCACAGTTTCGATCAAAAGGGAGAGGAGAAGTAGAGCCAACGAGAGAGACCGAGGAGGAGAGAAAAAGCATGGTTGAGGTGAGTTGTTATGTTGTTTTGTTGTTGTGTTGTTGTTATGCGTTGCTGTTGTGGTAGTGGTGGTGGTGATGGTTCGGTGGTAGTGGTGGTGGCGACTTCGGGAGCTCAGACGAACTACAAAAGCAGTTCGTCCAACAAGGGAGACGATACCCATGTCGTATCCCATCCCAATCGATAGAAGAAGAAGAAAAAAAAACCTTCCCAAATAGACGGGTCGAGCAGATCTGGTCATGGCCCAAGCGGAGCGGGTCGGGCCGAGCCAGCCCAGACCCGGTCGGTCCGGTTGGGCCGGACCGGGTCTGACCGAACTGGACCCGGTTCATCCCAACCCAAATTGAAAAAAAAACAGTTTTGAAAAAAAAATCTGAAAAATTAATAGAAAATTCAGATAAAATAGGAAAAATTTAGAAAAAATATATTTTGATCAAATAAATAAGTTTTAGGATTTTATCAGAATTTTGGCGAGATGTTGTCGGGGTTTTTACCTCATAAAACGTAAAATTGACATAATATACCCAATTAAAGCTAATTCAATGACAAATGATATTAGGTATATTTGGGTGATAATTTTCATTGTCGGGTATTTATTAAAGCTAGACCGGGGTTTGGTTTTTAGGACGCGGAGTGCGGATTGAGGCGTGTAGTATCCCAACTGAAATTACTTGAGTATTTACTTCTTTTGGCATTTGAATTCAATTTCTTTCATTTCAATATTCTACTCTAGTTATGGCCATATGGGCAGACGTTGAGTGGGGCTCCCTCCATTCCATTCTTGTGTGTATGTCTACTACACCATAGCACGTGCTACCAGATCGGTCTCGGTGAATAGCACGACCCGAGTATCACGTCGTGGCATGTGTCAGTGCGTCGTAGGTGTAACGTTCGCCATCGAGCGGATCTAGATACTTGCCCTGCTTGAGTAGGACTCACCGGCAGTATTATGTGGAAGAGTCTGAATTATGGTGGTAGTCTGACCCTAGGGGCTAGGAACACACTTTGAGCTTTTCCTATTATTTATTCATGGAATGAGCGCAGTTGCCTGTATTTATTTCTGCATGTTTATTTAATAGCTTTATTTAAATTCCAGTATTTACTTTCAGTATTGCTCACTTAATTTCCTTAAGAATACTCACTCTGGACTCGTCATCTGCCTTTTGTGATGGCTTGAGTGTATATCCTAGTACAAGCAGGGGCAAGGGCAAGCTGCCAAAGTATCGTTGATCTAAGATTGCCTGATTCGTACGTTTGTATTATATATATTTTGTTTCACTTTGGGTTTGGGGATTTTGAGATACCTTGTGTATATTGATCTTTTTGTGACTTCAGAGGTATTTATGGTTATATATGGGTTTTCCACATTAGGTTTATGGTTTGTGTTACACATTTATAGTATCATTATCCAAGTAAATGTGTTAGTAAGGCTTCCGTTATGTGTGAAATTGAAGATTTTATAATGACTTAACATATAATTTGATTTCAATACAACTTAATATAACGTGTAAAAAGATCAAATGGAGAATATAATTCAATGTAGAGCACAGCTGTCGCTGGTAAGACAGACTGTGGGTCCGCATTGGCCCCCGTGACGGTCTATTTGGAAAATGGGCCACTACAAAGAGTGAATCAAGGGGTTCGTCAGAGTTGATGACCTCCTTTCGCATCTATCCCACACGTCCTTCGTAAGACAGAATTTCGGTATCCTTGTCTCGATCTCGCTTTCACTGTAGATCGATGTGGTTTGTTTGTGCGGATGCTAGAGAAGGGAGGCGATGGGAGGGGACGACGAGGTAGTTAGATGGCAGTGGGAGCGGTATGAGAAGACGACAATCAAACAACGTCGTGGAACAAATCGGGAGCGGTGGGAGTGAAACGTGAGCAACAGAGAGGGAGAGTGAGGGAGATCGAGAGAGGGGTGATTAAGAGAGTGAGTAAGTGCGAGAATGTGTGGGAGAGTGGGGAACGGTGGTGAAGCCTCCGACAACAACGAGAGTGGTGTGGGTAAGGGTTTGGGCAAACAACAATGGTGAAATGAGGGACAAAAGCCCTAATGTGATTTCTTATTTCAAGTTTGCAATGGATTAGTAATAGAATTAAATGTCGTTCCTAAATTCTGTCTCTAATCTGTTGGTAATCCGCTTCAAAGCAGTCAATCAATTTTCAATCACACTATGTCTCTATTTTGTTGCTGATTAGCAATGGATACTTATTCCGTTGTTGATGTCCATTGCTAATTCACTATTTTTTTATAGTGCAGGCCTCATTAATCTCCTCTTGCGTTCTCGGTCACCGTGTAACCTATAAACTGCACTGTGAAATAAACTGAGTAGGTGGGAGAGAGGAACTACCCATGTCCATAGTCCCTAGGCCTTTACTCACTGTGACGGCCCTAGTTCCTAGTTAAGTTGGACCTCGCCCAGCCTAAACCTACATGGACCCCTGAGTCAACCAACGCGAAGTCAACGCAAACCTAGTCAGCTTTCTTTACCATGATTCATTAATTAAACAGATGATTAATAAATATAGTTGAGTTATTCAAAATTTGTGAGTCATCAAAGATTATATGGAAGCATTTTAAAACCTCAAGCAAACTGAACAACCCTAAATTAGTCGGTCAGGACAACCTAGAATATGGAAACCCTAAACATATACAACCAACATGTATAATAAGCAAAGGAGAGTGAAACGAATCATATACATGCCCCAGTATATCTCACAAACCTAAGTATCCCCATGTGACTGAAGGATCAAGCGCTTACCACTGCGCTAAAAGCAATTGCTTGTAGTGCTGGCGCAACTTTATTTCCTTAACAAGTGGCAGCGCAAAGCCCCGTACTAAGCGACAGGTGGGCATGAGGGGCTGCACCACGTGGGTGCCAACGGGTCGGGCGGTTAGTCCCTGGAGCGGTTAGTCTCCCGAGCAAAGGATGGTGCTGACACCCCATAAATGCCAACAATCACCCCCAAAGACTGGCTGGGAGCTCGAACCCGCGACCTCGCTCTGATACCAATTGAAGGATCAAGCGCTTACCACTGCGCTAAAAGCAATTGCTTGTAGTGCTGGCGCAACTTTATTTCCTTAACAAGTGGCAGCGCAAAGCCCCGTACTAAGCGACAGGTGGGCATGAGGGGCTGCACCACGTGGGTGCCAACGGGTCGGGCGGTTAGTCCCTGGAGCGGTTAGTCTCCCGAGCAAAGGATGGTGCTGACACCCCATAAATGCCAACAGTGACAAAGCAATATATAAGTAATACAAAAGATATAAGAAAACCTACAAAAATGAGAGAGGGAGGGCCGCTCCAATATCCTCAAAGTAAATCACCTAGTAATGGAGGCTTTTCCCTGCTCGATTATGGATCAGCACTCAGTTAAACACAAGAATGATAAGCCCAGGTAAGTAACGCCAGTAGGATTCTAAACAACATTTCGAAATAAATAAAACAGTTTATATTCATGTAGATGGAAAGAAAACTATAAGGTCGCATGAATAATAAAAGGGTGTAAGTGAATCAATAAAGAACAATAAATGAGTGTCCTGAAATCAAAATAGAAAGGCGCAAGTAGTCCCGATCGAAAGGTCGTTGAGTTGTGGAAAACCCAGCAGACTCGAGAACTAGGACATGGCAAACCTAACAAGCTCTAAACCCACGCGGATGAGAGACTTCCTAGTAATCCAGCTAATAACTCTCATCTTGTATAGAACTAAACAAACTAGTGCAGTGCATCTCGAGGCTATGGCTCTGGAATATTACCTCAGATAACTAGTCCTGCCAGACACCACTATTGACTCACTTGCCTTCGGACAACTCAATCAGAATTAAATTTTCAAAAATAGAAACCGTGCAATAACATCAAATTAAATCACAATTGAAATAACTGTACATTTTATAGTTGGTTTACTTACCTGTATCTGAAAATAATACGCACTCAACTAACTCCGACACGCCACCAAACTAATCCCGTATGCTCGTCAATGAATTACACTCCCTAATAATCATTTTAATCACGTTTGGCTGTATTAGAGTCATATTTACACTCGCATAAAAAAATTGAAGTTTTACAAAATTTTTAGAAAATTTTCTCCAAAAACATGGTCGATGTCGTGGATGGCGACATGGGGTTCATCCCCACACGATGCCCCCCTAAAACGTGGGTGTAGGGGTGCCTACTGCCCCAACGCTGTGGGTGGCATCGTGGAAAGAAGTTATTCATGACACCTATCACGACATCCAACTAGGGTATTCCCTCTGCCCTAGCGTCGTGACCAACGTCGTGAGGGAATGATCCTCACGGTGCGCCTATGCCAAAATCAAAATTTTAGGGTTTTTCATAACCCTTACTCCCGTCACCATGTTTCGAGTCTATCCCATCCTCGGAGGGACCTAGATACCAACTTAAAACCATCATCTAACCATACTAAACTCGTCCATGAAAACCTTTTTCACAATTAAACCCAAAATTCCTCAAAAATAGCAAAATCCACAACGTTTAGAATAACAACTACAACAACCAATGCATATATGCCTTAATTGAGCATCCAATATTATCAACAACACACCCAAAAACCCAAAAAATCAAGTGCTCAAGGATGTGATCACAAATCTCGACAAAAATGCGAAAAACTACAACCAAAGCGTCAAGAATTGAACAAGGATACGAGATCTAACCTTGACGTGTCGAGAATTGAACAAGGATACGAGATCTAACCTTAACACACGTCATTGGTCGATCCCTTAGTTTCAATCTCCATTTAAAATCACCAAAACCCTAGCCCAATTTTTGAATTTGTTTATGTGACGGCCCCTCTCTTAATATAGGGCACCGCTCAACCTAATCCCGTAGTTAAGCCCAAATCCTATCCACGCAGGACTTAACTACGTCTTAGTCAGTCTTTATAACCTATACGTCTCGTTACTCGTGTTCAAGATAAGTAATACACTAGTCTTACCAGTTTATGAAATTTAGAGTTAATTAAAACTTTTATCAAGTTAATTATTTTAGTGGAAGTCTTAATGATTACGCAGAAGCAAATTTATAGTTTATGCAGAAGCGATTAATAATTTATGCGAAAGCCAATTAAAATAACCCTAAGTGTGGAAAGCCAGGAAATGATATCACATACGTATAAACCTCAAAATACAGTAAAACAGTGTGACAATCTAAGTCAGGTCGGGGAACTAACACTCAACACAATATACAACCTAAAAAATGTATGAAAGACATAAAGTAACTAATACAACAAACAAAGACCTACAATCGAAGCAATGTCGCGTTGCTAGTTCAAAGGAAATCCTCAATTTTCTCTTTGCCCGGCCTACTGGTCTACGACTCTACACCCACCATCATAAAAAGGATGTTGAGTACAAGAATATAACATTAATCCCCGATGACAAGTTTAATTCACATTTCCAAATATTCAAGATGGTATTTAAAAGCATATAAAATAAGAAAGACTGAAAGTTAAACCATATGCGAGTAAATACCAGATTTAAACAAGTGATACTGACACTAGGCTAAGTAGTAGTGGTCTAGGTCCGATCGGTAGTGAACCGCGTCACACCAACTCAATAATCATGTAGCACGAGGGACACACCAACTCAATAATCATATAACACGAGGGACTCTAACCCAAGTGTCACCAGGGACTCTAACCCCGATATGTAGACCACCTCAATGACTCTAACCCCAAGTGTCATACAATGTAAGGTGACATGTGCCGACATCCCCAGGGACTCTAACCTCGTGAGTCGTGCACACCTCGATTGAGTACGGGACCTAGATACTAAAACTACTTTATACTTTCAAGAAATGACTCAGTGTGAAGTGTCAAAGTATCTTCTCCACAAAAACATTGAAACACAAAAAATCTTTGAATAAAAGTACTTTATCCATTGTTCTTCAAGCATCATTCTGAAAAGTTCTTAAAGAGTTTTTTTTATAAGATAGAAACAATTTGGCCCCACCATGGTTCGACCTTGTGACTTACTCCCAAGCACCATACCAAACTACTGGGTCACCCAATTGTTTTTCAAGAGTGTTTAGGTTAGAATTGAGTTACACATTCAATCTCTAACACCTATTAGAGGTTGAATTGTATCTTGAAGATGAGATTTCTAGTTTCCCATTGTGTATTCGCAATTTAGACCAAAAGGGAGAAATCTTGTCTAAAAGAAAGCGATTACACACCTTCAACCTTTGAGATTTTCTCATTCAATCTTTTTTTTCCAATCCGAAGAAATTTGTTCCAACATAATATTCCCTCTTAATGATATATATGCAACAATGTTTTCTATCACGCAAGATAAACACGAAAAAATAAGTTCTCTCTTTTCGCTCAAATTAATGCAGATAAATGTTGACACAATCATGTCAATTTCTTGAGTAATTCGTACTAGTCTTGTAGTTTTTCGTCGTTCGTTTTTTTGAGTTATTTATTTTTATTTATTTTTTATAAGAAATAAACATTTGCTCCTCATGATCCTTTACTCTCAAACACCATACTTTATCATTGGGCCAACCGATTGATTATTTTTTAGAGTTAGTTTGGAGTAGATTATCGATTTTCATAGGATACTTGTTGCATGCGTTGTTTTGGATGATTACTATACAAATGTGCACGTTGCTTATTATGATGAGTCAGCAGTACTTGGTAATTATATAGTACACAGGGGCAATGGACCCCGAAACAGAAAACACTGTGCATGTGAACTTTAGCATATATATGTATATATATGTGACTTCTATTGACATAAATTGAGTAGATGTCAGTATGCCCCACTTTAAGTACTTAAAGGTTCAGCAACTCCCATGTGTAGTAAGGGGCACTTCCCCTTAATTTACACTTTCACAGCTGCACATGTTCTATTCTGCTCTCTGAGTTTGTACACAACAGGCGTTCAGGCAGTCCGTAGTAACAACACAGACGCATCACTAATTCCTTAGTACCATTGATTGAAAAAAAAAAAGAAAAAAAAAAAAAAAAAAAAAAAAACGCTCCTTAGTACCATTGATTGAAAAAAAAAAAAAAAAAAAAAAAAAAAAGGCTCCGAGGAGAGTTAATTAGTGTGATGGTAAGAATTGAGTTCAACATATCAAAAGTGTAGGTTGGATTCCTTACCTCTCCCTTCTTCATCCGATTTCTTTCTTGAGTTCTCTGGTGGGGGCAACTAATTAAGAACCCCCGCTATTAGTTCGGTGTTAGCGGCAATGGCTTAGGTGCCCTCGACTATAAAAAAATAAAAAATAAAAAAAGCAAAAAAAAAAATAAAGAAGAAAAGTTACAACTTACTTTATATATATATATAAAGTTTTATGTTGGATATATAATGTGTAAAGAATCCCAAGTGAAATTATAGGTAAATTAAGTGGACCCTATGTTATTACTTCATAAGAAGAATCTTAGCTAGATATATATAGTGAATATTTAACCTGAGAGACAAAAATATGTGTCTCTTTTAAGGTTGATGACAACTTTGAGTACTCAAAGTAAACTTTCCCACTGCTTTAATTCTGCAACCATACACAGAGCTTTGACATGCTTCATTATTTGCACCTCCTCAGCTCCAATTATCAATTTACATGTATTTCATTGTATTAATTCTTTAATTTTATCCTTTCTTTTGAAAAGGAAAACTTGATTAATTAGTACTTTTATTATCTTTCCTCTTTGGGGAGCACGAACCTTACATGGTACAGACTTACAGTCATTAGGGTCCATGTATTTGCTGACACCCACTAATAGTTAGGATTCGGATACCCTGATATTTATGTAATTGAATCCCTCCTTGGCTGGCTCTCTTTTATTTTGTTAATTGGTCCATCTCAATTTTTATGTTGTTCATGATGTTGCATGTACCCTCTCCGATCGTTCATTTCACATATATTAATATACTATTGTGACTTGCTACTAATACTAATCAAATTAATAAAAATACTAATTTAGAGCTCTCCTAAACACTATTTTGAGCCCAAGCTTGCCTGATAGTATTTTTTGGTTTTTTATTTTGGTGGATGTATTTTTTGGTTTTTTAAGTATAAATAAGTTAAATTAGATTACTTAATAAACTTTCCTCTTTTTTTTCTTACTTCAGAGGGAGTCAAACCCATTTATTTTAAACCTTACCTTTTGACAAGTGATACCTCGTTTATTTCACCAGAGATATTTTGGCTTAATTTAACTTATTTATCACAACAGATCTAGAAAATTAAGTTAGGAGACTACTTTTTTAGTGATATAAAATTTTGATTGCAAAGAGGTGAGGATCGACAATTATATATAGATATTTAATTTTAAAAAAATTTGATTGAAACAACCATATAACTAGGTATAAAATTTTGATTACAAAGGGGTGAGGATCAATAATTATATATACTTAATTTTAAGAAATTTTGACATGAAACAACCATATAACTAGGTTGTTATTTAGAGTGAACTACAGAACAATCATTTGCAATATCTTAAATTCAAATTCAAATACAGAGCACTAGCCTGAACCAACTATACAACATGTACTGTTAATTCGTTGTATAACATTATTCTCGCAGCAGCATAAACTGATCATGCAAACTCAATTGGACAATTTAGAAAATTTTCAAAAAACGAAATTGAAAAATAAAGCTAAAATAAAACCACATTCTCAGTGGCACATTAAAGTCAAAAGCCAAAAGTGCCGAACTGTTCTTCTTCAACAGCTTGGAAGATCTGGAGGTGGAGGTGGCAGCTTCTGATTGGGCAATTCCCCATCCAACACTATCCACGTCATTGTCAGCCCCCAACTCGCATGCACATCGAAGTGACAGTGCATGAACCACACACCTGTTGACACGTCACCAGTAAAACCAACTAATTAATAAACTATTCAATTAGTCAAGAAATAATGAGGTTTTTTTTTTTTTTTTCTTCTAAGAGCATCTCCAATGGTAAATATGGATTGAGACTGTGGATTACCACCACATCATCAATTTTGAGGGGATGTGCACATTACATTGCGTAAATACACATTGAAGAGTGAAAACCTTCTCCAATCGATAATGTGGACTTTCCTTTTTTTAGGCTTTTTTTTTTTTTCTTTCCCTTGCTTTTAGATAATTTTTATTTGTTTTTCCTATTATGTAGGCTTTTAAAGTTTTTCAGTTTTTCTGTTTATGCGCATGGACTTTTTTTTGTTTTATTATTTCGATTTTATAAGATGATGTGGCATTGTGGACAGTGTCTATCGCACCCTCTAGATGTAGAAGGTGCGGTAGACAGTGTCTATGCCACATCACCCACACAGTGCCAATCCATATTCTCATTGGAGACAATTTTTTTTCTCCAATGTCTATTTAATCCTATGTAGACATACATCCACCCCAATCCACAGCCCCATTGGAGATGCTCTAATTGCCCTAAACTTGCAATGTCTCTTCATCTCTCCAAAGACAATTTGGCATCAAGAAATAATGAGTTAAATAATATATATATATATATATATATGTGGATTCTTCTACAATTGAGCCCAAATATATATATTCATGTCATGGAAACCCCTTAAAATGTGTTGTGCAGTAAATGTTTTTTGCGTTTATGACGCCTCGACTAATGTATTGAATTAGAATCCAATAGTTGTAAATTATGTACTCATGACATGAGTATATATATGGTTCTCATGGTAGTAGTACCCTAAACCTTAAACCCTAAACTATATATATATTAAGAAAATAATTTTTTTTTTCATTAAAAAAAATGATTTTGATACACTTAAACTCGCATACTAAGTTACGCACCCTAACTTTTGATAACTTTGATACATCTTTTTTTTTTTTTTTTATAAGAAAGGCACAATATAATTATGTGTACACATACACATACACTTCAATATGCATTGCACAAAATTCAAACTATATCTGAAGGTTACTAAAGAGTGTTCGACGGTGTGACGTTAAGTGTTTCAATGTAGCTAGCGTTACTCTAAATATTAAGTAGCTTTGTACTAGGCTCACCTGGGTTGTCTGCTAAAAATCGTATCGCGGCCCAACCCCCTGCAGGCACCCCCACCGTATTCCTTTGAACTGGGTTGACGAGATTAAACTTAGCAGGATCACGACTCGGGTCGTAATTCCCCATCCCTTGACCCACCACAAAGAAATCGTACCCATGAAGGTGTAGGGGATGGCTCTCGGCCCCCAAAATACTCGTATCCTGGAGCACAAACTCCACACTTGTATTAAACCTAAGCACCACCGCTTTAGTCCCATTGCTCACATTGGTGTTATTGGGTGGGGCCCCGGTATAGTTAAACGGGTCGGGTGGGTTTTCCGGGAAGTCCGTGGTGTACACCCCATTGGGCCGCCCAAAGTAGTGGGCCTGAAGCATGGCCGTGGTTGGGAGAGTGTCCGAGACGTTGTTGATCGAAGCAGCAAATTTGGTGGTATTTGTTGGGCCTTGGCAGGTCTTATTTCGCGGGCATGGGCTCGTTCCTTGGCCTATCGCGAAAAAGAACCTTTTGTCCACTTTTTGTGGAACATTGGTAGGGAAATTTGAAGAGCCCAAGCTTTTCAAGCTATTGGTGAAATTGAAAGCAAAATTTGTGTCATTGATGGATGGAAGAGATGGATTGAATAATGGAAGTGGAGTTGTTTTGTTGGTGGTGTTTGAATGTTTTGGTTTGTATTCGAGGAGGGCGACGGTGGTGGAGTTGTCGATGGTAGCCAGGCCAACGAAGTAGGGTCGGGCAGCTATTAGGAAGGTGGCATTGGGGAAGTGAGGCTTAGTTTTGAGGAGGAGATTGGTGGTTTGCCCAGGGGTGATGAGAATTGTATTGGTTTCGAAGGGTTTGATGTAGTTGGCATCGACATCCACTGCGGTGAGAGTGTGATTAGCGATGCCGAAGTAGAGGTCGTCGTTGAGTGCCGCATTGATCACTCGCAATAGGTAGGTCTTCCCTGGCCTCACCTTCAGCTTGAATGTATCTAATAAAAGAAAACATCAATCATCAATGGTTATATATGGCCTTTCCTAAGCCATGTTGTTTAGTTGTTCAACACCTGCAATTGTTGCTACCTTTGGATTTGGAAGAGCAGTTGTAGAGAAAGCCTGGGAGGCCATTAATGGTGTGAGCGTCGGAAACGTTTGGAGATGCACCGGTTTGAAGGGCTTGCGCAATGACAGCCAACGGATCGGCGTTGAACCAGTCTCCTGCAAATCGAAATCCAGGGAATACATATACAATATTTCACAAACTAGGCAAATTGAATAGACAAACAAAATGTTACTAATACTTGAAGTTGATCAATTTGATTGATAGATTACCAAAAATGATGGGGATTTCCTTGTAAGGCTTGGGGAAAGGATAGGAATCGTTGCGGCGAGGGAGGATAATAATAGGACCATAGATGGTGGCCCTAAGCCAGGATAAGTGAGCATGCCACCACAGGGTGCCTATCTGGTTTGTAATGGTGAAGTTGTAGACATAAGTCTGGCCGGTCTGGATGGGGCACTGTGTTATGTATGCAGGGCCGTCATACCATCCGCTTCGAAGCTGTCTAACTCCATGCCTGTTTTTGCAGTTCATCACACAATGCAGCACCCCCCAAATAGCTCACAAATCAAACTACTGAGTTACTAACATCCTAACATATAATATCATTTGAACAAGATTTTGATGAATATCATTTGAACATAAAATTATTACTAAAAAAAGAATTATTACAGTTATAGATGGAGAAGAATTTAATACCAGTGTATAGTAATGTTGTTTCGGACATGATTAACAACCTTAACGACGACTCTATCACCTTCCCTTGCCACAATAGGAGGCCCAGGAAACTTTCCATTCACAGTCAGAATAGTTTTGGTTGTGCACAGCCTTGTTACATTTTGATACTTTATCTATAAATTAAACATAGCTCAAATGAGACAATTATTAATTAATTGATTGATTGAGTCAATTAAAAGCAACGCAACATACGTACATGAAATTTGTAATATCTTGTAGTGCTTGGATGAGCAGCAACCGTGAGCTCAGGTAGAAACCACAAAGCACTAGAAGCAAACACAAACAAAACTGAAATCTGAGGAAGACAAGGAACATTATGCATCATCTTCTCTGATCAGTATATTGACACTTGAACAAAAGTGTAACCAAGAAGCCTAATTTAATTTGGTTTTTCAAGCAAAATGACAGGCTTAAGGGAGTCATTAGACCCTTTAATTATTCTTATATGCATTGTTGATTTGAAGAGTGGTAGGCTTTGTTAGGTGATGAGATTGTGATTGAGACCAACGGCCATTTGAACACTAAATTCTTGGTCTTTAATTAATTAATCTTGGTCTGGCTGAACTATAGAGTGATCATTAAGCAATAATTTTACTTATATTAGGTAACTAATTAATTTAGAAGGGGGTAATTAGTACCTTTATTTTTCTGAAAGACTAGGACAAATTACTGAAATGAAAAATGGACAAATCACCTTGCAAAGTGCTAGTTATAAATGGAACCACAAACAGGGTGCCTTGAGCTGTAAATTTTGCCAAGAAAGTTAAGAAAATAACTTTATATATAGATTAATGTTCTACCACTTATTGCCACACAATATTCAAGTTCATTCTATTTCATTATCAAGTTTTAATCCTAGGTAAAATTTTTCAACCGATTAAGGGTAATTCTTTTCTTGTTTTGCGCATTTGTAGGCAACCCCTATATTTTTAATCGAAAACAACTTTTGTATTAATAAGGAGTGTCTACAATTACTAAAGCAACACATGATATATACCTAATTTTTTTCCGAGGAAATACATACCCAATTTTAATGACTAACTTATCTCACAAAATTGCGAGACCGTTGGCTGGGAGTGAAGAAGATTCATCAACTCTTACATCTTTGTCATTTTCTATCTCTAAATTGAAGCCAATCAAGTGGTAGCTACACTAGTTTGACATGTTCTCCGACTAGATGATGTTGAACCATGTTACTAATTAAAAAATAATGAACTTTTGTATCTAATGTATGCCACTCACTCTGTCACAATGAAAACTAATTACTTAATTAGTAGAATTATGCAAGGGCTGTTATAGGTTTGATAAATGTAGACTATAGAAGTGGGTAATAAATTATTAGGTTTGATAAATTTTCTTTTAGGTTTACATTTGAGGATCCATTGTTTCCATCATGATGACAAGGGTTGTTCCTCCGCACAGGACATCCCTTCTCTCTCTGATTGTTTAGTTGGATCAAAATGTCTTTCAAGATGTCTTAATTACTTTTTCCTTTATTTACTTATGTTTTGCTTCTCATGCCCGCTATTCTCTCATGATTCACTCGAGATTCTTGCAACAGTAAGACAGACCAACAGCAATCATACTTTTATTTTTTTTGGTCTTGTGACCCTGGAATCAGCATCACATAGCGAGGGACTCTCTAAAGTCTTATCTATCCACACACCATGAGTAGAATTCCTTAATCGTGCTTAAGGGGCATCAAGTTTCTTACTAATGAATCCAACATCTATGTGAAAAAGAGTTGTGGGATCTCATTTCTCTCTTGAATCCAACACAAGTTGGACTGCGTGTGTTAGGTACATGGTAAGGTACATGGTTCTTCTGAAGCTGGAATGCTGGAATCCAACACAACATCAACATCATCAAGTTTCTGGAATGCTGGAATGTGTTAGGTACATGGTAAGGTACATGCTGGAATCCAACACAACATCAAGTTTCTTACTAATGAATCCATATCTTGGTTCTTCTGAAGCTGGAATGCATGTGTTAGGTACATGGTAAGGTAAATAGGAGTACAAAGTTGATTAAGAAATGTCACTTGTGGGATCTCATTTTTCTCACAAAGGCAGATTTATGTAAATAGGAGAGGAACACTGTTGGGATTAAGAGAATCAATTAGGGTCGCTGTTTCTTGGGCACAAAGGCGTATGTGAGCTAGGAGTCTGCTGGCTACAATCCAAAAAATCATCCTAAATATCAAGCAATATGGTTTATTTCTCCTGCACGCATTTGGTCGTTGTAACTGCGTTGGAAATGTTGACTGGTTGCATTATCCATGTTTTTGTATGTCAAACTAGGTTCAAAAATAGTTTCTAGACAGTTCATCAAAGTTTGTAATTCTCTTTCATCTATTGTGTCAATGACTGAGAGAGAGCAATGTAATATCCACACCATAAGCAACAATGCAGTAAATGGTGAAAACCACTCAGACTAACATCTCTTACAACCTGAATGGAAAAGAACCACTTGAGAGGATGTTTTTATTGGGATTGGTCTATTGCCAAAGTTCTTTGTGAAACTGACCAACTTTTGTAAAGCTGTTTGCATCAGAAACTTCTTAATGACAAAGCTGATGAACTTAGATTTAGCTTGATCAAAACTTATCCTACAACTAAGATTGACCTAAACCTTAAATTCTCTTCACTAGTATCATATTAGCATAATCAGGTCAAATTGAGGCATCAATAAATTCTAAACTAAGGAGAGAATGGCTTTAAATGAAATTCCGCGTACTCGAACAGCCCAAAAACTGAACCATCAAACAGGCAAACAAGTAGAAATGCAATATATTCATGTCTTTTCCTTCAGAAGAAAGAAAAAGGAAAAATAAAATAAAAATAAAATCGCGCAGTAATTAATTGTTACAAGATTTCAATGATACCCGTTAGTACGTTTTATACAAATGATATAAATTCTGAACCTCTTTTCCAATGTTTTCCTCCCTATCTAAATTATATTTAACCAATGAGAATATTGTTTTTCTAAAATCTCAAAATTACATGCATGAAGAGCAGCTTCGCAACTTACTCATCAAATATTTGTGTATAATCTAAAAAGGATCCTCGTGAAATTCACTAACGAGTGAACCCAAAAAAGAAATATACAGGCTGCGCAGATGAAATGGTACACTTACATGCTCTGCTCAGCTTCAATCCATTCACAACGGTAGAATGATGAGCTAGGAAGCCACAAGGACCCTCATCTCGAAGATGATGCTGAATTCATGTCATCATACATCGTCTTGAATCGCAGTCCAGAACCAATATGTTTAGATGTTGGACACAACCAGGTGAAAATGCTTGGGCCAAGAACCTGTGAATAAAGAAAAATAAGATACAAATTAATACATGATTAGGCATGTCATCGCATCAACTCGCGCAATCATGTCAACAATGAAATCTACACCCATGGGTACACAATTAATGATTCGTGGTGGTGGCTATTCAAGAGTCAAATAAATGGTGTTAAAATTGACATAAGAGATGAATAATGATGAAATAGCTGATTCGGGAAAGCTGATAGAGGAAGAACAACTTAACAACATTACAAAGACTACTAGACAAATAGTTCTCTAAAAGTTCTAACTTCTAACTCATAAGTGAAAGCCAGTATCAACGTGTCTAAACAGAATGGGAGCACGAAATAATTACCAATGTTAAATTCTCATAGGGACCGAGGTCATATGGATGTTGATAGACATTTCCAACCTTTTTGGCAAGCCACATAGCTCTTACTCCTTCATGATACTGCGAAAAAACCAACTATCAAGATATATGAATCAAAATGGTGAGAGGACATGCAACTTTCAGATTCGAGAGTAACAAACGGACCTCTATAGTGGTCTTGTTACGCAGGATGAGATATATATGCCAACCTAAAAGGATGCTCAATGCCACAGTTAATAGGACTAGCAGAATTCCTGAAATGATCTGCAAAAATACAAGAAATGAGCATAAAAACAGACTAGATATCCTTTGGATTACTGACATAATGTAAGATTATAAACTCACATAAGAAGTATTAGATGAGCTCTCAATCTGCTTCCAATCCTCTTGAGCATCATTTGAAACACTACCAATAAGCAAGACCTAAAGAAAGAAAAGAAAATCATCATAAATTCATTTGCAATGCTTCGATTTTCACCAATTATATCTGAGTAAAGGTTTTTTCACTGGACCAAAGGGCACCAAAGCATACCAGTGCATGAATGCATGAGAAGACAGCATATGCCACAAAGACAAAGAAGAGTTTGTAATTTTCATGGCCCACACAGTTATTGATCCAGATGCAGTGGTGGTCCTGCAGCAGTAACAATTTTAAAATCCAACAAGAAGAATGTATGATCAACTAGAAATCAAGAACATAAAACAAAAAGAAAAAATAGTTTCATCATGTGCATACCATTCGTAAAACACATCGTTTGCATACACGACAATGATGTGCTCGTGGAGGTTTGTAGTGAGAACATTTTTGGCAAAATCTCAAATCCCCACCCTGCAAAAATCTAACTACAAAATGAGAAAGGGAGCAAGATTGACTGCAGGAGCAATTCATTCCTTTAAAGTAACATTTCAATAGAATGAAGACATAAAACCCAAAGTAGAGGAAGCCATATCCTAGGACCTCGCCATCCAGGAAGATAAATATCAAACTAGAACATATTATTTCTTCAACAGGAAGATAAATGACGCCAAGTCTTATTTATAAAAAAACCATTCCAAAGTAGGCACAATTAGGGGTGGCAATTCGTGTCGGCAAGTCATAAACGTGTCGTGTCGTAAACAGGTCATGACCCATATAATGCAAACCCATGACATGACATGTTTATTAATCGTGTTAATCATTTTCATGCTAAGTGAGTCGTGTTATAAACATATCGGTATTCGTGTCACATGCTTATTAAATATTTTATTTAAACTTTTTTACTTATTTAAATTTTTATAATTTGTTTACTGCATTTTTAAAAATATCTATATGAATAAATTTAAATGAACATAATTACATAGACAATAAAATATAATGGAGATGTAGTCTTAAGTTTTACTACACTTTTTCATTCAAGTCTTTACTCTTTAGTGTTAATAATGAAGGAAAAATGACTTGTAACAATTAACATATACAAGACAACAAGAATCCTCCAACAAAACGTGTAAATTTTCATAGTTTTAATAAATAATTATTAATAAAATTTTAAACCTGAATAATATATTAAAAGTAAAATAAATATTTCCTCTAAAAATAAAGTTAAGTATGAAAAAGGATGTCTGCAAATAAGAAATAAATCATGTTATTAACATCTATTCAAATAGGTGAATTTTGCAATAATTTATTTATTATTTCATATTTATTATTAATTTATAGATCATTCTTTAATCGTGTTAAGCGAGTTATAAATGAATCAAGCAGGTTAACATGTTAATGACTCATTTATTAACCGTGTATAAACAAGTAACTTGTTTATGACCCAGACCCACTTATGTCAAACCCATGACATGTTTATTACGTGTTGTGTCGTGTCGTATCGTGTTAAAAATTTCATGACCCAAATTGCAATCCCCAGGCACAATGTTCAACAACAACATAGCTTCAATTCTAAATTAGTTAGGGTCGGCTACATGGATCAAACTCTTCCATTGTGCTTGATTTAGTGAGGAACATTGTTCATTAATACTAAAAGAAGAGATCATTTATAGCAATCAACATTTAAAAGATAAATTCTAATTTTGCAATAAATTCCTTCTCAAATGGTAATATTGTGTTATTTCAGCAATTTTAATTTTTCACAGCAATAAATTACTAATATACTTCCGCTAATGAACAAGGATAAATTTTCTTTGATCAATAATCTACATGCATTGGACTACCATCACCTAAAAACAAGCATTCCACAAGGGCTTAGACTTAAACAGCTAACTGATCCTGAATCGTTTTTCCTCAGAAGGGAAGGCAACCCAACTTAAGTAGCAACTTAGCATTAGACTTATACCTTTGAGTTAGAGGCCACTAAGATGAATTTTAGTCACCCAGCTCTCAAAGGCTCAACAGCTGCAACAATGCTGCTTTTAATTATTTACTTGCAATGACAGTAGCAATAGAATGAAGGAAAAGACGTAACTATTACTATTTAGTCACAGCCATGTCTAACTTAGCGATAATACAGGCAACAATCAAAACAAATTCCAGAAAACTGAGTGTTCCTTTTCAATGTTCATCCGTGTCTCTCAAAAGGAAATTGCAGCCAAACCTTCCAACACAAATCTAAAATTCAAGGAATTTGTTCAAAATTTTAAATAGACACTCATGCCATATTTTTTACCGGAGACACTCATGTCATATTCAATGTAATTGTTTGTTGTTTGTGTCTAACTTGCAACATCCCTTCATTTTTCTCAAAGGAATCAAATCATGTAATGACTTTAGAATTCCCACCATCATAACTATTTGATGGAGTTCTACAATCTAAAACTACAGTAGACAAGCCAAGAGAAACCAAATTTAAAACATGGCTTCAACTAACACAACAAAGTCTCAATCCCAAATTAGTTGGAGCTTCTCTTATGCTCTATATGCCGGTCCCAAGTCTAGATAAAGGAGGGATCCCAACTCCGGATAAAACATTTGTCACACTTTATGAAATGGCTGCAGCTAACACAACCAAAACCAGAAGGTCCAGGATGCATATAGTGAGAAACCATAAACCAAACCACAAGAAAAAAAAATTAACAGATTAATCAACACAAACAGAGAAAAACAATGGACCTACTTAAAGCTCTCTTAATAGATTCTTTGGTTAAGCACTAGCTGATGGGTTCCCATATTGAACATGCAGCATGCTGTCATTAAGACTTGCCTCTTCTAACTATTCCCAGCCAAAAAAAAAACACACACACACCTTTCACCAAATAAGCACTTCCTTGGAACAGCCCAACTCCAACAAAATCACACAAAATCTAGCTCAGAAAATAGACAAAAAGAGGAACAAGGAAAAATTACATATTTTTCCAATCTTTTCTATATAAGCTACACCAACAAAGGAATAGCATCGTCAAAGGATCAGTTTTTTAAGACGATGAACCAAACAGGGCCGATAAATACATTAAACCAACATAAAATTGAAAGGGAATCAAAATCTTTAACTTTACATGGAATCTCAACTTTTCAAATAAAAGAGCAAGAAGGAAAACAATGTAATTGGATCATGATAAAAAATGTATAGCAATTGTAAAATCCTTTTTTAAAGGCCCAAGTGGCCAACATCTTGATCATATAATTTTCAACAACATCCCTAATTCAAAAAAGTGTAACCCAATCAACAACGTGGCTAAGGAACACATCCGATGGCCAAAAAGAGAAAAAGGTAGAAGGAAAAGGAATCTACAGAAATACGAGTAATTCTCCCACTTCCTCGCATCACATAATTGTTTCAAGCAAGTCCATAAATGCGAATGATGACCTTTTCTCCATTAAATTTATGGCTCCTTCAGACATGCCCTTACCAAAGGAGACCAACTCTATCATTTCAAATTTGAAATTCCCCAGCTCAAGCTTCCAACTTCCTTCCAAGACACCAAAAAATTTGGTTCGACACATTTTTCCCAAATATATGCAAGATGTCCTATAATACTAATGAATTTTGATGGAAATTGGAACCTGAAGAGAACGAGTAATTACTTAGAATTGCCAATTGATTTATGGTTAGACGCACCCAAAAGATCAAAATGCCCTTTTCCATACATGACCTCTCTTACAAATCTTCGACATATTGGCCACCAAGAACTTTCTGATTGTAGATTATTCACTAGCAGCAAGACTAAACACTTCACTTTCCATTCCCTAAAAAACAATGAATTTGGTGTGCCTATAAATTGAGTTATGGTTAATTCGCATCTATCCCTATGATCCAGTTCTCCCTTTGTTTATGGCCAACTTTGAAATAAAAAAAGTGCACGCCATCCTTGCAACATTGCAAAAATACTAGGGTCCAAGAAAGATGTTGTCATACGAATTGGAGATAAGGGACTTCCATGTCATTCCTGCTCACTACCATACCTTCCATGGGCCTAAAACACATGCTTTCTCTCAAATCTTTTTTTTTTTTTTTTTTTTTTTTTTTTTTTTTTTTTCCTTTCTATTCCCTCTAATTTTGGGATATTGATTATTCTTTACATAGGAATAATTTTCAACTAGTGGCAAAGGCAATTTTCTTTCTGATCAAACTGCCAATAAAGGAAAGAGCACAACTAACTACTAAGCATAGTTATTCAACAACATTTAATAAGACAAGAGTATGAGGGTTTCCTCCAAAAAGCAAGACAAAATGATAAACTACCTTAAGCCATAGAACATCGAATAAATTATATATGAATCTTACCTTATCTTTAAATTATTATTAACATTTTCTCGATTTTCTTATCTTCGCTTTACTCAAGCACAAACTGCACGTATTCTATTAAAATGCAGTTAAGAGACATGATAATGAGACAACACATTTCCAACATAACCAATAATGCACTATCTATATTATAATAGCAGTCTAGCAGCCCTCATAATTTTATACTTATAATCTAAAAAACAAGAAGTATACATTTGAAAAGAGACATAAATATATATATATATATATTTGACTGCAAGATAAAAGGCCTTATTGGTCAAAAAAATTGCACACAAGTGCCTAGATAGCCACCTACAACAACAACAAAGCCTCAATTCCAAATTAGTTGGGGTCGCCTAGATAGCCACACCTATTGACAAAAAATGAAGAAACCTAAGGCCTCCAAAAAGAACCACAAAATGGTGGACCCAAAACAATGGTTCTAAAACGGGGAGGGCAAACCTACAAAATGAAAGCTTTGGTTACTTAGCTATACTTTTCTTGTATATTACTACACTCCTCCCATGGAATGAGAAATCAAGCACCACTAATATCCCCAGTTAAGCAACAAACATCTTCCAAATTCCTCCATGAAATCCTTAACGAGCTTGAAAAAATCGACAATTAACAACACAAAATGAAATGAGAAACAAAACAGAATCACTATAATCCAAAGTCTAGACACTTTCTTCATATTAGACTAAATGTGCTAGACGCAATTCTTATGAATTCAATTTGGATTGCTACATTGTTTCTCTAAATCGAAACCGAGAGGATAATAGACGCCAAACTAGCCACTGGACCTACACATTGTCGCCAAAAAAAAACTTTCAAAGAATCAATACGCAAATATATGCACAATTCATAAACCCAATCCGAAACACGAATTCAGCTCGAAAAGAGCATGAAGTGCGAATAATTCAACAACCCATATCAAATTCGAACCACATTGGCAATCGTAAACCCTAAAAACCTAAAACCCTAATTCCTCAAAGAAACCCGAAATTGAGAAACAGAAACAAAAAAAGATCAAATCTTTATGTGAAGAACAGACCTTCCTCTTGATCTCGTGCATCGGGGTCTCGGAATCCTCGACGTCCGGGACGAAGGTCTCGGGGACCTTGCCGGGGTCCTTGAGGATGGCGGCGGCGTAGGCGGCGAGGCAGATGGCGACGACGGCGGTGAAGGCGAGGGCGTTGAGGAGGCCGGGGGAGGTGGCGAGGCCGAACCAGTCGTCGATGAAGACGAAGACGGTGGTGTAGTAGAGGTAGAAGATGGAGGAGAGGACTGCGATGATGGGCAGGGTGATCGCCCCACTCTGCCTCATCTCCGGGAATTACGAATTTACGATACTGTCCTCGCCTAGCAGGGGAGGGGCTGGATGGGGGAGGGAAATGGGGAGAAGATGAGGGGCATTTTGGGGATGGAGAGTGGTGCTGGTGGTTGGTGGGAAGGGCGACGGACGGTGGTGGAATGTAACAGTCGGTGACACGGTGTGGTTTTTTTTTTTTTTTCGCATCCGTCTGGTAAGCACAAAAGTGGATTTATATGTTTCGGAGCGATATGTCTTCTACAGTTCTAGTAATAAGCTGCTGGAAGTCTCCAAAAAAAAAAAAAAAAAAAAACTGCTAGGAGTGAATACAGCGATACAACGATAAACAACAACAACAACAACAACAACAACAACAACGTAGCCTCAGTTCTAAATTAATTGGGGTCAATTATATGGATCAAACTCTTCTATTGTGTACGTTTAATGCAATTGATGATGAGCTTTACAAATCATTCAAATCTTTGCTAATTAATGTATCTCAAGTTAACTTCGCTCTACCTCTACCTCGTTGAATTTCTTCAGTTCCTATTAAGTCAAGTTTTCTAGTTGGGGCATCTATAGGCCGTCTTTGCAGGTGACTGAGCCACTGCAACCGTCATTCCCTAATCTTCGAGTCAATTGGTGTCACTCCTATTTGTCTTTGAATTTTTATATTTCTTATCATATCCTTACGAGTTTTACCACACATCCACTTAAGCATCCTCATTTCTACTACGTTCATTTTATGTAATTGTTGTTGCTTTACCGCCCAACATTCACTTCCATAGAGCATAGCTGATTTAATTGCGGTCTTATAAAATTTTCCTTTTAACTTGGTAGGCATATTTTTATCATTGATCACACCAATTGCACTCCTCCATTTCTTCCATCCACCTTGGTAACTATGTGTGACATCATTATCAATATTGTCATCGTTTTGTATGATTGATCCTAGATATCTAAAGTGTTTCACATTAGGAAATTCTACTTCCCCTAATTTTATCACTCCATCATCTCGATGTTTCTTATTTCTAAACTTACAATACATGTATTCGGTTTTCGTCCTACTCAATTTAAAGTCTTTAGATTCTAATGTATTCTTCCAAAGTTCTAATTTCATATTCACTCCATCTCTTGTTTCGTCCACTAAGACAATATCATATGCAAATAACATCCACCATGGTATATCCTCGTGAATATGTCTAATTAGTTCATCCAAAACTAGCGTAAAGAGATATGGGTTTAAAGCTAATTCTTGATGTAGTCCTATCGTAACGAAAATTATTTTGTAGTTCCTCTGAATGTTTTTATACTAGTTACTACTCTCTCATACATATCCTTAATCGTATCTATGTATCTAGCATACACCATTTTTCTTTCTAGAACCCACCAAAGAACATCTCTAAGAACCCTATCATATGATTTTTTTAAAATCTACAAATACCATATGAAGATCTTTTTTCCTTTCTCTATATTTTCCCATCAATTTTTTTACAAGAAAAATTACCTCCATAGTTGAACTTCTATGCATGAAATCAAATTGATTATTTGATATTGTTGTTTATCTTCTTAACCTATTGTTAATTATCCTCTCTCAAAGTTTCATAGTATGACTCATAAGTTTAATTTTTCAGTAGTTTGAACAACTTTGAATGTCTCCTTTGTTTTTGAAGATTGGTGCAAGCCTACTTCTTCTCCAATCCATTGGCATGCGCTTTGATTTTAAAATTTTGTTAAAAGTATTGTTAGCCAAGTCAATCCAATTTCTCCTAAGCATTTTTAATCCTTTATAGGTATTTCATCTGGGCCACATACTTTACCTATTTTTATCTTTTTCAATGTCTCTATAACTTCCGAAATTCTAATATTGCGTGTATAGTTTACATTTCTTTTTTGGTGTGGGTTTTCATCTACTATGATATCAATTTGGTCATCATTAAATAAACTATCGAAGTAACTTTTCTATCTCTCCTTAATATCATCTTCGTGCATTAAAACATTTTGATTTTTGTCCTTACTACGTCTTACATGGCTTAGGTATTGTTTTTTTTTATCTGTTAATTTGGCTAGCCTATAAATATATTTTTGGTCATCTCTATTACCTAACTTTGTATATAGATCTTCCATGAAATTTGTTTTAGCCTGACTAACTACTTATTTAACTTGTTTTCTAACTTCTCTATATTGATTGTACGCATCTTCATCTTGACACCTAGGAAGGTGTCAAGATGAAGATGCGAACAATCAATACAATAATATATAAGCCTGCGAAATTGGAGTTATAAATATTTTCAAAAAGAAAAATTAGAGTTATCAACTAAATCCCAATTTTTTTTCCTTTGATTTCCTTTATGATTCCTGCGTGAGCCACCGCCGATCTTCTATATGATCGGTGGTGGTTACAGTAAGAGTGTTTACTACATGCATTTTCTTCAATAAAACACATATATATTTAAATTTGAAAGTTTCAATCCTGCAACGATTGTCAGATTCATCATTAGCGCCACCACTTGCTCCCCCTCCATTTGTGCATCTATCATCATTCAAGTTCATCTCCACTTCTATTGCTCTTTGCGTGGGTCTGCGCTTACAGTTATTGGTTTGACAGTTTTATTAGGTTATCTTTTTCAATAAGTATTTGTCTTCCAATATTGGAAGTTTGTGTTTGTCTTTCCTTATTGGAAGTTTTATTTTTTGTTTTGGTCTTAGTATGTCTGTGTACTGTTGTTTCAGACGTTTGTCAAGAGAACAATCATTGATTGTCAAAATTCTTCCATTGTTACAGTCGCAGTTACTATTTGATGTGTTAAACTACTCTTATAGTTTACAAGTGCACCCCACCACCAAAACAATACAAACGACACTTACAGTGGTTAAAATGATTTTTGGGCTCTAAAATTGTAAGGTTGCATCGCTATTGGTCGTCGGAGCCGAAGACGTAAATAAGTTTGAATGAGGTGCACAATGAGTGAGAGAGAGAGAGAGAGAGAAAACATGTGAGACATTGTTTGATTTCTAAGGGGTAAGTGGATAATTTCTTATAGGGACATAATTAAAATTATGGGGCCAAAAAAATTGTGGCTTGCCCTTACAAATATGTGGGGTGCACATAATGGCACCCTTACATAATAGTTATACAACATTGAAGCACTGTAACTCACGTTTGCGACAAGGGAACCACATGATCTCAAACCTTACATTTTTCAGTAACATTCACGGATAATGTAAAACTTGCTAATTTTTTTTATAAGAAAGAAAATTAAGTGGTCCTTATTGGGACTTGAACTCCATACCTCTTAGGTCTTGTTTGGTTAGTGGAGGAGTTATCTACCGAGAAATAACTTACAAGGAGTTGAGAATTAATCTTATTTGGTTAGTGGAGGAGTTATCTCCCGGGAAATAACTTACAGGGAGTTATGAACTAATCTTGTTTGGTTGCCCAACTTCCTTGCAAGTTATCTCACTTACACCCTTAGGTGCGAAATATCTCCCCCACCTCCTTAGGAGAGTTATCTTCTGAGAGTTGTGGACACAATTACTCTTCATTAATGACCCTTTTTATTACACATCTCTCTCTTATTTGAGGTTATTTATATCAATTTATATTTTTTATTGTTTAAATTTTGAAACATCCATGCAAGTTTAAAGTTGAACCAAATATAAAAATATTATCTGCAAGGAGATAAGTTCAAAATAACACTGTAAGATATCAAAACCGAACCAAACGAGGCCTTAATTACACACAAAACCACATACCAATTCGTTGGACTATCCACTTAGTTGGTACTCCCTGATCCGGTCACAAATGTAGGTCGTTCTAACTAATTTCTCTTGTGCAAAAATGTAAGTCGTTCTCTCATTTTCAAGCATATTTTACCTATTTTGCCCTTATTAATGAAGCTTTGAAAGTTGGATCAATTTTTGCCTACTAGTGTGTCAAGTTGGATCTCTCTCTCTCATTTCACTCAAAAAGACATTAATAAAAGTAAGGGTAATATAGCAATGATATCTTATAATTAAATCGCTCCATAATTTTTGTGTCTTTACCTCAAACGACTCACAATTATGACCGAAGGAGTGTAAATAAAGCCTGCTATTCAAAAAAAAAACTACTCCTTTTCCATTTGTGGAGCTCTACAAGCCTTAGGCTTCAACTTCTTACTGTTAATTCTTGGTGATCAATCTAAAACAACAATTAGAGCTATAAGTCAACATTTCTTTTCGTTTTAACTGTCGATTGTTGTTCATGTTATTACATGTTTTGGCTAATTAGTATTTTTTATGGTTTGTCCATGCAATTCACAGCTGATCAAATTGACACTAGTACTACAGTATCGTTGACATAATATGTTTAATTGGACTTTCAGTTTTAATGACTTCGATAATAAGTTTTGAACATTAATTGCAGAACAAAGTGGATCCAATTATAAACTTAATCGATCCGTCATGGGGTAGACCGTACCCTTTTATATAGTTCGATCAATATCTCTGGTGGCACGTAAGGTATTGGGTGATGATCAGGAAATGCGACCTTTCAACTGTGTAAATTAGTGGCAAAACTCTCATTCAAAGCAATGCCCAATGTAATGTTTAAGCATGAAATATAATGAATTCTATTGGGACATTCACGTTATAGATGATAGTTATCAAGGAACTTTCCAACTTGTACATCAACCTAATTTTAGACACTAGTTGTGATGTGATTTTAATATAGTTTAAATGGAATTTCTAAGTTTTTTCTTATGATATTATATTTCTTTTTGTATAAATGGAATTTGGTGGTTATAAATCAAGGAACACAACCAAGCACACATTATTTCCCTCATCAG
Source organism: Stephania japonica (assembly GCA_039657345.1). NCBI lineage: Eukaryota > Viridiplantae > Streptophyta > Magnoliopsida > Ranunculales > Menispermaceae > Stephania > Stephania japonica. The sequence goes on along the minus strand of CM077560.1, from coordinate 39,633,159 downwards.
AGAAATCTTGCAGAGAATTCTCAATTTGTTTGCCGATTCAATGGCAAAGATGACTCTCTTGTAGACTAAGTTGTAGTAATAGTACACAAGGGTTCTTTGGGAAACCCCTAATTGCATTAAACTCCTGTTGGAAGTAGAATGCAACAGCTCTGCTGTCATTAATTAATAAAGGTCATCCATGTTGGGAGCTCCTCATTCAAATGGTGCACGATTCGGGGTGAACTCGGAGTAGTCGAATAATCTAGATACCGAGTGATTTAGATCAAAAAAAAAGTAGTGCTACTATAACAATGGGAAGTCACACCCCAACACAAAGTGAATGTCCGCCTCAGAATATGGGCACACACACAGATCCGATGCATACCACGTGAGTCGAGGCCGCATTGATGGCTCTTGTGGGCTATTGTGTGTTGGGGTGTGACTTACCCATTGTCATTCTATTATTTTCCAAAAAGGGCCTAAAAGACCTATGCTTGACAAAAGCAGAGAACACTTTGTTCATGTGTTAACTTGGTTTAGGATCAAAAACTTGTCTTTATATATATATATATATATGGAAAATGCTTTAGTGACCCAGTTAGGGGTAGGGATGCAGGTGGGGCAAGTTCGGGCCGGGGAATACAATTCTCACCTCCACCTCCACTTTTGCCAGAGCGGAGATTCCCCGCTTAAATTCTCCACCGAGAAATTTTTCATCCCCATTCCCCACCTGGTGGGGATTTCTACCCCCGTGAGGATTCCCCACCCCCACTATTTTTTGATATAATATCTAAAAAAAAATTAAATAAATTATAGATATAAAATTTAATAATTTAAATCTCTTTCTTCACATACTTTAAATGCTTTAAATAACATACTTAAATACTTTAAATAATATACTCACATTATTATATATAAATTTTAAGTTTTATTAGTTTTTTTCTTGATAAACTTAGTTGGATTTGTTTAGAGTTGATAAACTTACTTACATATCCCCGTGGGAAATCCCCATATTAAGGCAGGGTGGGGAATCTCCACGGGGTGACAAGTAATACCACCTCTGCCCCGCCTCGCATGGTGGGGGTGAAATTCCCCCCATCCCCCGCCCCATAGGGGATAGTTGGCGGGGAATCCCCATTCCTCACGGGGATTTTTCCCGTGGGGAATGGAGATTCCCCGCCCCACCTGAATTGTGACGACCCGTCCCCGACCTAGGATCGGGTCGCCCGGCCCAAACTGCCACTTGGACCCGATACCTGAACCAGGCCCAAGTAACGGTCTTGCGCGCCTAAACAAATAAACTTGCGGAAAGTACATTAGCTAAACAAAGGATAATAATTGCGAAATAAATACAAAGAGATATCCCTAAGCCAATAGATTTAAGTTCACAAGAATATCTATGAAACTATAAATGGGTTCGTATTGAGTTAAACTATTAAAACTCCCAAGTGGATCAACTAAATATAAGTAGGTTTCAAACTACCTAAAGACTTCTTTTAATTACAACCCAAGTTTAATAGTTTCAAAATCGAATATACATGATATATTGCAACTCAAGGCTCACATCAAATGAAGACTTCAAGCTCGTTTCTCCCTTGTCTCAATTCTAGCGCACTCGTCGATGAACCTGTATTGTAAGTGGGGTGAGCTAAAAGAACCAACGGAGCTCGGTAATGCGGAAAACCCGCTCAACTATCAAATATGCAAGTAATACCTAATAAGCATGCATAGTCTAGCATGTATTTGAAAACAAACAAGGATTCATTAAATAGTAGCATGGTAGCAGGATTTTAAAAAAATAGACTTATAATGAACCATCAAGTACTTTCATAGACATAAGATTCGTAAGTCACAAATTGTAACAACAATAATCATGAATAACATTAAAGAGATTGACAAATCATTTCATAATTTCAAACTTTCATACAAATGAGGGGGCTTCACGAGATTATGTACTATAAAATATAATAATACTATAAGTCGATGTTCCATTCAATGCATACTAGATATTGGCAAGAATCCAGTGACCGATTCTCCTACTCTCAAAGTGATGGAAACAACCAGCTAGCACACAGGCCTTATATGCCCTATCGTTTGTCCCATCAAATCAACAGTAGGTTCATCCAATCCATCACCGATGCACATCTCTATGTCTCAAGAGTACAAGAGAAGGTAACTCCAACTCATGTCCCTACGTGACATACTTATGAATTCAATTAGTCAAGTAAAGCCCTCGGTGGTAAACTCCACACATCCTGGGGTGTTAACGACCCTCGGTAGTACCACAACATTCTGAGGTATTCTTTAAGACCCTCGGTGGAACTCCACACATTCTGGGGCCATGGATAACAGTGCATTCACATTCCATAGATACGTAGGTTCGAGCCAATACCACGACGCAACCCATAAATCCCAAGTCTTTAATTCAAATTATGAATCCTAAGCATAACTAATAATCATGTCATATTTGATAATTGAGCAAGCTCCCACTTACCTGCACTCGCCGCAAATCTTAATCTCGATCCTCTCGCGTTTGGGCTCGATGTGAACCGTCTCGCGAATCTAGACAATTTGAAAGAATAATTACTTTATGTATCTACAACCATACAAGTTTAACATTAATTGTCTAGACCATATAGATTCACCCTATTTTATAGCTAACTTCGCTAAAGGTCATTCACGACTCTAAATCGACACTTAAAATTGGAATCGATGATTCGAGTAAAATAGGAATGTGGTGATGTAAAACAAGGAAAATCCGCTAATACTTGGTTTTTCCACCATAAATCAAAGACGTTCGATTAATTATAATTAAAAAAATTCAAATCACCATACAAGACTCAATTTTGACTTTAAATTCTCAAATGACAATATTCAGTCAAAGTCCAAAAATTTATCGAATAAGTTTATTTCTCAAAGAAAAGATTCAAAGTTCCTTTTTAAATCTCAACTCAACCTTAAATGTCAAATCCATATAATAAACTTCAACCGCGTTCAATTTGCTAAAATCATGGTAAAACCATTTCATGTACCGTCAAACCATGGTAAACAAGATTGATTCATCCATAATACTCGTTATCATAAAGCTTAAAACTTTGTATAACCCATTTCAAGACTAGATCTAAGAAAAATTGAACAAACTTTACAAATCATCAACTCTCATTACCAATATCAACACCAAAACAATAAATCTAGAGAGTATTAGAATCTCACCATGCCTTCAATGGAGTCTTTGACTCAAAATCCTTTCCAAAATCTCATTCTAACATAGATCAAATCTTTCCTTTCTTATTTTCTTTTCTATTTTCCTTGCGTTCTTGCCGCTGTCGACGCTATCGACCCTTTGGTCTCCAAATCTTTAATAAATAATAAAAAAATCAAGGAGGGAAGTGAGGTTTTACATCTTTTGAGCTTGAACTCTCCTTTTGTTCTCCTCCTCTCCATGTGAGTGTTTTATAAAATTGGGGCTAGAGTTTTTTTTTTATTTGCTTAAATAGCATTAGGGTTAGGGATTAGGGTTGTGACTATTTACAATTTGTCTAAAATGCCCTTTTGGGTCATAATCTCAATTGGGCTTTATTATTTAAAATAAAACTTTACTTACTCCCTAACTCATATTTAATTTGACAAGTTTAGAATTGTATTTTCCACATCAAACATCCAACATATTTTTATCATGAAATTACCAAAATACCCATAGGTTGGGTCGTGGAGAATTTGGGTTGTTACATGCATCCCTAGTTAGGGTACCTTTTTGTGCACCTAGTTGACGTAGATAGTGGCCCCCACCTCTGTCAGTGAGATAGCGGGACCCACCGAATGCACAACAAGGTGCCCTTAACTGGGTTACTTTAGAATTCCCTTATATATATATAAAGAAACTGCCCCCGTTTGAAACTCAAACCCCAACCTCTTAACCAATTAAGTAACCACATACCTTATCAAAACATCTCGGGTAATATGGTAAAGATATCCCTTGCTAAAAAGCAAGACCTCATAAGGTCGTAGTTCGACTCCCACTGAAGTCAAAAAAATAAAATAAAAAATTAACCACATACGTTTGGTAATGAATTTTTTTTATTGATTTCTCTTTTTTTGGTTTTCGGGTTTTTTTCTATTTTTTTGTGAACGCCAAGACTTTTGGTAACAGTTAAAAAATTCAGATTAAGTTTCATTATTTTTATATTTGAATCAAACTATAAATTTTTAAGTTTTACCTGTAGAAGAAATCTCCAAAATTATAATATATTACAACAAAATTTAGTTTCAGCAACGAAACAATTTGTTGTTGATCATTAACTTTTCGTTGCTAGAGCTCTTCAGCAACTAAATTTTTTGGTCACTACATTCGATAGTGTATCTCTAAATGTTACGAGCAACAAATTAAGCGTTTGTTGCCAATAGACGTTACATCAACAAAGCTTTTAGGTTGTTGAAATTGCTTTTAGCAACAAAGAAATTGTTGTACCAAAAAAAAACAAAGAAATTGTTATGTACCAAAAAAAACAAAGAAATTGCTAATATGATGAAAAGAGCGAATCACGTACACAAGACATGGATTCGAAGATTGTAGCAACGACAAGTTTATAGATTGAACAAGAGAGTGGATCTTTGTGTTCATTGAAGTAGATCTGACAAAAATCGAAGCTCCTTCACAGATCTAGTGTTAGATTGAATTGAAGTTCTTTCATTGAGCAATCCATGAGAGATCTGAGTCATCAAGTGCATTCAAAAGTAAATAGAGATTTAGTGAAGTGAGGTCGCGAGAGCAGAGAGAGGTTGCAAAGAGAGCTCTAGTGAGGTTGCAAGAGAGATTTGATAAGGTGCGATTTTGTCAAAGAGAGCGAAAAGAATGGATCGAGAGAAATCTTGTGAAGTCGCGACTCGCAATTTGATGGGGTGAAACTACACCAACAATTAATCTACCCTTCTCTTGAGTTGCCAAATAAGAACCATAATCACAATATGAGCAATCCAACAAGTAAAGAACATTGGAAATGCAATAATCAAACTACAACACAAGATTTTTAACGTGAAAAGCTTCTCAAATTAAGAAGTAAAACAACGACGTGACTAACACCTATGAAATACTCTCCACTAAGGCAAATGGAAATACAAAGTCTTCTCTAACACTAGTTAGAGGTATGAATATAGAAAAGGGTATAGTAAGATCTCTAGCAATGGTGATGTAGAGCTCAAAACCGTGAATCTCCCCTTTGAATCTCGCCTCAAACGGACTCCGTTTGGCCCTTCAATCAAGCACTTGAAGGATGTTTCAAAGCTAGGACTTAAAGAACACAAATCTCCCCAAATTTCTTCTCTCAAAGTCCTTCTCACTCACTCCATAAAAACAAAGCAAGTTGTTGCTTTTTATAGGGATGGCAAAATGACAAGTTTGCCTTTTCACTAATAGGGTTGAAAAACCCAACGAGTTTAAGGTGTTTTTTAGTGAGACAAGTGAGAAGAGAAGACAAGTTAATGTGTAAAAGGAGTCATTTAGTTCCTAAAAGTTTCAATTAGCAATGAAACGTTTGTTGTTATTTTTTGTTTTTATCACTTCCAAAAAATAAGAGAAACAAAAAATATTCTTTTGTTGCTTAAAGAAATTTGAAGCAAAAATTATTCCTTGCTACTATCTCTAATGATGAATAGGTGCAAAACTAATGATTTGTTGTTGTTCAACAAAGACTTTTCTTCTTATAAAATGGTTGTAAGTTTTCCTATTTTTATAAAAAAGGCTACGAGTTTTCCTCTCCTTTAAAAAGGTTATGTGATTTTTCTTATTTTTATCCTTACTGTTAAGGAAAAATATTTATTGTCACTATTTGCACAACCTAAGGTTGGTAAGAAAATGATATAGTAACTGTGCATGTAATATGTAAGTTGTGCAGAACTGTTTTTATCGGTTCTGTGTCCACAAGCTTTCTTGTGGGGACAAAAGTCATCCTAAATAGAATCACAAAATGCTCTATCACAATCAAGTGGGACAACTAGACAGATTCGTTGAATGTGGTCTCTGAGTACAGTCAGCAAGGAATATTCTCAGGCATCCTTTCCTTAAAATAAACTCATACAACTTGCAAGAAATATTCTCGAGCATCCTTTCCTTGGAGAATAAATATGATTGAAGAATATGAGGAAAGAATATATTCACCAACCATTTGATTGAAGACACAATATGGAAAGTTTTCAAATTCTTGTATTGTGTTTTCTTTATAAATTGATGTAATCACCAATGGGTTCTTTGTCCCTAAACCCCGAAAACCTATTGTGAGATAGACGAAGATGAACACTAGTTCAATCTTTATTTTTTGTTTTTATACAAAACCTGTCAAGGGGACTTGACTTGTAAGCCAAGGGGATTTCAGGTACAAAGGGGAACTTAGGTTAGTGTAGGATTGATTGTGAAGTTTGGTGTGGGATTCACTAGCTAGATGAGGGATCACTAGTTAGGGACTTTATATAAATCTATAATCTTTCTCTTATAGTGCATCTTACACCTAGGCGTGGCCTAGAAAACGTAAGACGAGAGGACTAAACTGTGACGAACACAGTTCCCCATAAAATTGGGTCCCACCCGGCCTAAACCACGTAGACCCCCCGAGTCAGTCCTGGCGAAGTCAATGCAGGTCTAATCAACCTCTAATAGTTATATTCTCATTAAATTAGCATCTTTAACATTGAATTATTAAGTTATGTCATTTTTCAAAATGGTTTGCAGCGAAAATAAACTTAAAACAAGGTTAAATAACTCAAATTAAATAAAATTAGGACGACCTATGATGTGGAACCCTAAAATAAATAGATAAACATGCATATTTGGTGACAATAAACATAAAGAGCGATAATACATGATATCCTGTCACTCGATCCCAATATGTCCCAGTGTTATTAAAAACAATAATATACGATAATCCCTATACATGCATATTTGGCATAACATATTATGGTGCAAGGTAAGAAACCGCTTTAAGAGTCTTTAGAGGAAGTCACCAATCATCGGTCCCTTGCCCTTACTCGTCACTGCCCGATCTGCACCCACCATCACAAACTAGACGATGAGTACAGTAAACTATAAAGTAATAAACAGAAAGATATAAATATAATTCATGAATCATTTAAAAGCAGTCTAAGTATCATGTGAGTATTTAAAGACAGATAAATAATAAGAAGAGTGCATAATAAACATACTCACAAGTATTCACAACGATAATGAGTGTTTAGGAATCAAAAGAGGCATACTAAGTGGTCTTAAATCCACAACAAGCCACAACAATCCAGTACTCGTGTAACGACCCAAAAATTTGTATTATTCCTGTGTGATGACGTGTACTATCGATGTATACTCGAGTATGTGTAAATGGATAGTAATGTCGAGTTTCGAGTGGAATTCGCCTCAAAAAACGTGATGAACGGGTATCGGCGAACGAAATACATGTACACGAGTCCGAAAAACTATTTTTGTGGATGACCGAAAAATAAAACATAATAATAAATTAATTCGGGAATAAGTTTGGGTCGTTAGGACGTATATTCGCGAGCGACTGTACAAGTCGTGGTGCATGTCGAGTGCAAAAACGCCTGAGGATTGCTCAATTTTTAGTTAAATTTGGATAGGGACAAGGCAGAGAATCTCCATGTGTGTCACAAGAGGAGGTTGAGGCTGGTGTGTTTGGAGGCCACAAGATGTGCCTCGAGATACGTAAACACACCAAGATGAAGGATCACTATATATAGTGAGTCAACTCACTTTCTCTCATTCGTTTCTTTCTTTTCTTTCTCTCTACGTGAAGAACGAAAAGAAGGAGGAGAGTTCCGACATTCCCGAGCCCGGACTGACGACGGGAATCAATCAACTACGCGATTTGAGGTGAGATTTCGACTCCCTACGCGTTACTCTACGTTTTGACACTTATTTTAAGCATTTTCATCGCGATGAATTCGGACAAGATTTTAGAAAATCAATTCTTATGAGTTATTTTGATGGATTGGGATTGAATAGGGTGAGTAAATGATGATTTGTGAAGTGGTTTTTGAGATTTGAAGGTTTTATGAATTTTTGGGATTTTTTTGTAAATTTTGGATGATTTTCGTAAATTGATGGTTTGGTCGGGTTTTTATGCGAGCCGAGTGTGGTTTAGCGTTGTGTTGGATGTTTAGTCGAAGTTGGGATAGGCTCGAAGCACGGCGACGCGAGCTGGGATGTTGAAAACTCCAGTGTAAAGGCGTTCTGGGTCAGACGCTGTGAGCATTTCAGCACACGGTGTCACCCACGTGTGTCTTAGGCAGGAGCTTCAGAGGATTACGCCGTAAGGACGCCGTCACGGCCAATGAGGTCATGGCGTCACTCATATACGAGTTGGACAGTGAGACCTCATCTCCACGTCGTGGAGACGCTGTCCAAGTCATTGGACACCACAGCGTCTTGGCGGCGTGTCACTGTTCACAGGGACCAGAATTTTCAAAAAATTTTAGGGACCTCTCGGTTATCCAAATGGGTTCAAATATAACCCAATACCCGAGTAATCGACTCAAATGGATGAACGAGTAAAATTATGAAAAAATTGGGTAAAATGGTGAAATTAATAGGGAATTGCAATTAAAGGAAAATAAAACTCTAACACGACCAAATTGGATCGATAATTATCACCAGGTGCTTAGTGAACGGGTGATGAGCGTGCGAGGTCATTTTGGTGGCGTGTGAAAGCCGCGAGTGCGGAGTGTTGTGTGGAGGTTGCGTTGTACTGTGAGTAAAACCAGTGGGAGTATTTATATTATTTCATTGGTGCATTTAAATTGGGTAGTTATCTTTATTAAGCAGTATTTTTTAATGAAATATGTTTCCTTGAATTCCATTTGTGAGCTTTATTCCGTGGTGGTTATTGGCGTTGTTTGCGTGGGTTTCCGAATGAGTGCTCCAAAAGCAAGTGAGTCATGGTTACTATTTATCTGCGATATGTGAGCTCTTATCTAGACACTGTTGATATCTCCCGATAGGGGGTACGTTAGAGGTTCTTATCCGGATCTATGGATATCTCATAGTCGCAAGGGTTAGGGCTGGTAGGTCATGTTCTTGTCCTGAACCCGAGTTTGTTGGGCTTTTGCCGTGACTCAATGACCTATTGGTCGGGATTACTGGCGTTTTTCGTTGTTTACTTGGACACTCAATTATCGAGGATTTCCAGTGATTTACTGTCATGCGGTCTGTACTATCTTCGTGATATTCCTGCATGGGTTTAGCCATTTATTTGACATTTGAAATTATATTTAAACTCCACTTGGTTGTTACTGTTATTTTATGTACTCACCGTCCTTTTTATGATAGTGAGTACAGCCATGTCATATTGCAGGGTTGATAGGGGAAAAGGACCAGAAATAGGCGATTGAAGTTGAGGGTTGCTAGGCGACTTCTCTTGCCCACAGTGTAGGTTTCTTTGTATATATGTTTAAGTTTTTGGTACATGGGGATATGGGTTTTGTGAGTGATTTTGGGACATGTATACCGTATTTGATTCTCCTATGACTGGGTATACTTATGGAGGTATACATATGCGAGGTTTGCACACTCTATGATGTCTTATCTTTATATGGTTGTGATTAATTGATTAGTTTGAGCTTTGCTTCCGCTATATTGATGATAATTCGCTAATCAATATTATAAAATTGTAAATGAATGGTAATTTGAAAGGAAAGGCTGACTAGGTTTGAGTGGCTCAACGAGACTGGCTCGGGGGTTTTGCGAAGGTCTAGGCCGGGCGGTGCCCAATTCTAGGGTTGTGGAATTTTAGGCCGTTATAGTTGGTATCAGAGTCGAAGTCTTAAATACTCGACTCTTGATTTAAATCACAAACCATTAAGATACAAACTAGTGGAAGTTAGGATAATGGTGGAATTTAGAGTGGAACCCTATGATCCTGACTTAAGGCTTAGTTAGGAAGTGAGGAGAGTTTGAGAATTTAAAAAAAAAGTTGGACTATGAGCTATTTGATGTGTTGTATATTACTACTATCGGTAGCTATAGGTTGATCGAGGATACGCTTTCGTGACAAACTGGGATGGCCGATCAACTAGAGTCCCGTGGTGGTAGTTCGGAGGATGTTCAGCGAAGGTTAGAAGAGATGCCTCAGCTGGTTATGTTGCATGGCTATCAGCTGGAGGGGATTCTTCGACTTTTAACGACATATACCACAGTATTGTCTCTTACTTCGGCAGCACTGATTACTTAGGCTGATAGCACGCCACGTATGTTTATTGATACGAATAACAGGGCGTTAGCTGTAGAGAGACATGAGAGGATTCATGGTGATGATGATGAGGTGGAAGTTCCTTATGTTCCAATGACTGGTGTCTTCAGGCAATCAGCTCAGGGAGTGCACGCGGGACAGTATCAGCCGTACAATACCCAGAGTAGAGGTAGTAGATCGCGGCGGGGTGAAAGTCAATGTTACTGTTGCAGACAGTCGGGGCACATTACTAACGATTGTCTCCTGAAGGCGAAGATGTCGCAGGATGATGCTCAGTTATACGTGCAGGATGAAGCACATGTTGGTATAGATCCGAATCCAACGCTGACGTGAAACCCGAAGGCAGGTAAAAGTTTATTCTTACGTTTGGGCATTTTTATATATATTGTTGGGCCTATAGTTTATATCTGATTGAGCGGACTATAGGTGAGTCTGGGGACTTAAGTAGACTTTAGGTGAGTCAGGTATAGGAGGTGACTTGGTGTGAGATAGGGTTTGGAATTGACTCTAGGTGAGTCATGGGTAGAGATGACTCAGTGTGAGTCAGTCTTGAAACGACTCAGTGTGAGTCAATTGTATAAATTCTAGGTGAGAAATTTTGTGTGAATAAACTCTTCGAAGTATCATATATGTTTACTTAGGTTTGATGATTTTGGGGGAGTCAACTTTCAAAGAATCAACTTTCAAAGAATGGAACTGGCAAGGTGCGTTGCTCTTTACTCTAAATGAGTTTGTGCCTTTGAAAGAATCATTAGCTATGTTCAGTGACTTTAGGTGGGTCACTATTTTGAAGTGGTGGATGAGGCTATGTGTCAGGACTCGATGTGAGTTTATACTCTAAGTGGGGTCTATAAATTCAGGTAGGATATCAGTTGATTTGGGTCTAAGTGGGTAATATGGTGATTACGGGTTCGGTGAGTCTGATAGGTAATCTCTCACTACCGTAATTACACAGATTTTGGATATGTCTAAACCTGCAGGTTTAGGGATTTAAGTCTGACTGTGAGTTGAACTGGCTGAGGGCTACAGTATAGTGATTCATACTAAACTGTCGGTGGTTTGTTTAGGTCCATTATCTGTCGGAGAAGTCAGGTTGAATATTATGTATTGCAATCTGATGGATTTGGAACCCTTATATGCCTTAATGTTGGGTGCACATATTCTAAGTGAAACTGATATCTGCCGCAAAAAGATTATAGATGAATCTGTAATTTACGGGACAACCGTAGACTGGTTAGGTTAGCTGTGTGCCACCAGTTAGAGAGTTTGGTCTCACCTACTCACGTTGGAAATGGGCTCACGTGAGTGAGGTTAGAGGGATTGGTTAGACAAAATTTCACTATTGTATGTCCTTTATTAAAATTTCGCTTGAGTTAAGTTTAATTTTGAGGACAAAATTCTTATTAGTTAGGAAGACTGTAACGACCCGAAAATTCATATTATTTTTGTGTGATGACGTGTACTATCGACGTATACTCGAGTTTGTGTGACAGGACGGTGATGTCGAGTTTCGAGTGAAATTTGCCTCGAAAAACGTGATAAACGAGTGTCAACGAACGAAATACGTATAGATGAGTCCGGGAAACTATTTTCGTGGACGACCAAAAAATAAAATAAATTAATTCAGGAATAAGTTTAGGTTGTTATAACGTATATTCGCGCGTGACGGTACGAGTCGTGGTGCATGCCGAGTGCAGAAACGCTCGAAGATTGTTCAATTTTTAGTTAAATTTGGATAGGGACAAGGAAGAGAGTCTCCATGTGTGTTACAAGAGGGGGTTGAGGCTGGTGTGTTTGGAGGCCACAAGATGTGCCTCGAGATACGTAAACACACCGAGACGAAGGATCATTATATATAGTGAGTCAAGTCACTTTCTCTCATTTGTTTCTCTCTTTTCTCTCTCTCTACGTGAAGAACGAAAATAAGGATGAGGGTTTTGGCATTCCCGAGCCCGAATCGACGACGGGGATCTACCAACTACGCGATTTGAGGGAGATCCCGACTCTCTACGCGTTACTCTACATTTTGACCTCTATTTTTGGTGTTTTCGTCGTGATGAATTCGAACAACAATTTTAGAAAATCAATTTTTATGAATTATTTTGATGGATTGGGATTGAATAAGGTGAGTAAATGATGATTTGTGAAGTGGTTTTTGAGATTTTAAGGTTTCTGAATTTTTGAGATTTTTTGGTAAATTTTGGATGATTTCTGTAAATCGATGGTTTGGTCGGGTTTTAACGCAAGTCGAGGGTGGTTTAACATTGTGTTGGATGTTTAGCCAAAGTTGGGATAGACTCGAAGCACGGCGACGCGAGCCGGGGTGTCGAAAACCTCGGTACAGAGGCATTCTGGGTCAGACGTTGTGGCGACGTCGTGAGCATTCCAGCTCACGGCATCGCCCACCTACGTCTTGGGCAGGAGCTTCAGAGGATCACGTCGTGACGACGCCGTCACGACCAATGAGGTCACAACATCACTCACATACGAGTTGGACAGTGAGACCTCATCTCCACGTCATCGAGACGCCGTCCAAGTCATTGAACGCCATGGCGTCTCGGCGGCGTGTCACTGTTCATAAAGGTCAAAATTTTATAAAATTTTAGAAATTTTCGGGGATCTCTCGGGTATCCAAATGGGTTCAAATACAACCCAATACTCGGGTATTAAGGCCAAAATTTTATAAAATTTTTAGAAATTTTCAAGGATCTCTCGGGTATCCAAATGGGTTCAAATACAACCCAATGCTCGGGTAATCAACCCGAATGGGTGAACGAGTAAAATTATGGAAAAATTGGGTAAAATGGTGAAATTAATAGGGAATTGCAATTGAAGGGAAATAAAACTCTAACACGACCAAATTGGACTGATAATGATCACCAGGTGTTATTGAGCGAGTGACGAGCGTGCGAAGTCATTTTGGTGGCGTGTGAAAGCCACAAGCGCGGAGTGTTGTGCGGAGGTTGCGTTGTACTGTGAGTAAAACCAGTGAGAGTATTTATATTATTTCATTTGTGCATTTAAATTGGGCTGTTATCTTTATTGAGCAGTATTTTTTGGTGAAATATGTTTTCTTGAATTCCATTTGTGAGCTCTATTACGTGGTGGTTATTGGCGTTGTTTTCATGGGTTTCCGAATGAGTGGTCCAAAAGCAAGTGAGTCATGGTTACTATTTATCTGCGATATGAGCTCTTATCTGGACGTTGTTGATATCTCCCGATAGGAGTACGTCAGGGGCTCTTATCCGAGTCTATAGATATCTCATAGTCGCAAAGGTTATGGCTGGTAGGTCGTTTCCTCGTCCCGAACCCAAGTCTGTTGGGCTTTTGCTGCGACTCAATGACCTTTTGGTCGGGACTACTTGCTTTTTTCGTTGTTTTCTTGGACACTCAATTATCGAGGATTTTCAGTGATTTACTATCATGCGATCTATACTATTTTCGTGATATTCCTGCATGGTATTAGTTTAGCCAGTTATTTGGCATTTGAAATTATATTTAAACTCCACTTGGTTGTTACTGTTATTTTATGTACTCACCGTCCTTTTATGACGGTGGGTACAATCACGTCATATTGTAGGGTTGATAGGGGAAAAGAACCAGAAATAGGCGATTGAAGTTGAGGGTTGTTAGGCGACTCCTCTTGCCTACAGTGTAGGTTTCTTTGTATTATATGTTTAAGTTTTTGGTACATGGGGATATGGGTTTTGTGAGTGATTTTGGGACATGTATACCGTATTTGATTCTCCTATGACTGGGTATACTAATGGAGGTATATATATATATATGCGGGGTTTCCACACTCTAGAATGTCTTATCTTTATATGGTTGTGATTACTTGATTAGTTTGAGCTTTGTTTCCGCTATATTGATGATAATTCGCTAATCAATGTTATAAAATTGTAAATAAATGGTAATTTGAAAGGAAAGGTTGACTAGGCTTGTGTGGCTCAACGAGACTGGCTCGGGGGTTTTGCGCAGGTCTAGGCCGCCTGGCACCCAATTCTAAGGTTGTAGAATTTGGACCAATACAACTCGGGTAAAATTTACGTTTGGTTGGGAAGCTGCACACTAGCAGGTAGTGTTCATATTTGCCCAACTAGCTATAATCTGAAGAGTACCATCTCGACAAACTTAGGTCATTGACACCCAACCAAGGAATAAAGAATGAAATTCCAAAAGTAACTCATATCAATGAAAACAAGAAAAAATGGAAAATGAATTACGACAAGTCACAACGGTTCAAGTCGCAGTCCTGAAATGTGACACGTGACACAGGTCAAATTTGAGGGTCGTTTGACGAACTGCGCAAGATCTTGTGTTGTGTTTTGGTGCATTTTATCTTTACTGTTTTTATTGTACTTTCATCATAAGCCAGGGAAAGTAGTTTGTACTTGTGCCCACAGCAGATCAGTTGGCACTGAGATATTGCACTCTCACTTACAATGGAGAATTGTTTAAGGATTTTAAACTCTTCTGATGAGGAGGAAGAAGATTTAGTGCTGGAGGTGGGCGATTCCACACTGACAAAACCATCCATTTCATGTCAATGAAAAATCAGATTGCTAACATTTGACATCAAGTGAGGGGCATCACGATTGTCAAAAAAGATACCTTTTTCAATTCTACCAAAGGGCTATGGATCGGATAATGTGCTCGAGGGTGGACCTTAGTCGTTCAATTGCTATTTTCTGTTGCTGCAAGCTTGATGAAGGAGGAGATACTCCGAACAAAGTCCCTGGTTTTCATGTGGGTTATAATTCACCTTATCTCATTTGGTTACATGTACAAGGAAGTGCAATTTTATTGGAAGGTTTATTGAGTATGACAGCCAAAATAATACTGGTGGGTGGAAGAATTACATGAGGGATGTGTTGGGGTGGATGTCTGAAAGCCGCTGAAGAGAAGTATGGAAATATCCCAACTTACCATTCCTGTGTGGTCTTTTAAAACATAATGAGCAATTTTGTCCAAAGCTCTTCGAAGAGTACAATGAAAATCTCCCCAGAAAATATGGTCCTTACTCGAGCACCAGTTGGAGGGGTCATTGTCAGAACTTATCAAACACATAATTAATACATAAATAAATTTTTATCAAAAAAAAAATTCACAAATAAATTTAACTAGAATTTAATAATCGATATGTTGATCAAACTTTAATATTAATCTTATATTATTTAATAAGTCATTTCATATAAATTTTCAAGATTAATAATATACTATAAAGCGCTGGTTATGTATTGATTAAGTTTTAACAATAGTACGTAGCATGCAACAATATTTAGAGTGTTATAAAATATATATTTTCTTGTAGTGTGCATTTTTTTAAAGACTTAATTATTATATAATTGATATTTTTTTAACGACTTAATTAATATATTTAGAGTGCTATAAAATATATATTTTCATATTAATATATAATTGATACTGGTTTTCATATAAATAGACAATGATTTATTTGTCATTAAAAAAAAAATTTTATCCTAATCTAACCAAAGCTAGCACAATCAAAGGGGGTTCATTAATTTTTTGAGTGTCACCTCAGCATATTTGAGAATCTAAATTAATGATTTAATTAGAATACAGATTCACTCAAAATATATAATTTCAACTTTTAAATGTTTGAGATTTTCTCAAAAAAAAACTTTTAAATGTATGAGATATAATTTAATCGCTAACCAAGCATGTAGCACACTGAAAAAAAAAATGATTAATTCTATCTCTATTAGGTCGGGTGATTAAATACTTAAAAGAAGATATAACTCCTACCCAAAAAAAAAAGAAGATATACTTTAAACAATATATAATGAACTTGAAACTTGAATACCTTGCAAATTAGCATATTTTTTATAAGGTACTATTTTTGATGTATTTATTACTTTAATACCTAGCAAACAATTTACATAAGTTGTAACAAAAAAAAAAAAAACAATTTACATAAGTACATACTTTTTTTTTGAGGTACATATATACTTAATTATTAGATAATAAAATTGCTAATAGATACCATAACAATTCACATCAAGATACATATTTAATGGTAGCCAGAAAGGCATCACTTACCAAAAAGGTAAGATTTAGAAAGGTCATGAGTTCGACTCTCACTTAAGTAAATAATAAAAAAGATACACATTTGATGCAATTCATCGAGATATATGGGAAAATCAATTTTATCAAAATTCTTTCAATTAGTGTATGGTCTTGTACAAAAAGATCAAGCATGAATCATTACAGCTCCTTAATGACTAAGGTACAAACTAAGATGTATTGGTTTGATTTACCTATTCTTCCAACCATCTTGATTGCATGCGTATATATATGCTTGGTCCACTTGGAAAACCTTTGGTATGCCAATTCAAATCTTTTATTTTTTTAATAAGAAAAAAACCACAACATGTCTAGTATGAAACTTGAACTCCCTGCCTCTTACCCAACTAACCTCATACCACTTGGTCGTTGCAATTCAAATGATTTGTGAACCAACCAACATTCCTTTTTTGTTCTATTGGCGCATCTTTTCAACTATTTTTCTAAATGATGTATACGAGCCAATACAAGAGCACATCGCTCCTACTGCAATGATGAATACACAAACTGCAATCTGCAATGGAAGGACAAGGCCATCAGGCTACACATGCATGTATATATTCCCTCAGAAATGCAATCAGTTTGTATACTTTCATCAAATCATGATCAACAAATATTTTGATTTTTTTTTTTTGGATAATCGTGTGCGGTGTCGAAGTTATCCTCACTAATCCACACACAAGGCCCTGACTCAATCAATCGGGAATGAGACCCAATGGCCCAGACGATCTTACCACATCGGGGATCGAAACCATGGTCATGCGCTTAACTCGCACAACCCCGCCTTCGCTCTTACAATTTTGACAACCCATCCTGGTTAACTATTTTGATTTTTCACCAAAAGGAATAATAAACATATAGTAGAAGTTAATTTAAGGCGCGATTTATTAATGATGAGAAGCTTGGCAAGATCATTAGAGTAACCAGTGGTGTTGAGATTCATCTTACCTGCCTAAAATTCAATCTGCCGCTGTGGATCTTTAGATAGCAAGCACAAGGAAAGATGAGAGCCTGCAGTGACACATTTGGTTTACTAGCATGTAATTAATTCAATGAACATAACTTCTAAGTATATAAGTTTAGTTAACATTCTAAGAAACTTACCACAACCATTGATAGAAAAGATCCAATTAAAGCCATGATAAGACCTGAAATTGAGTCAGCAAAAACAAGCACAATAAAAGTCCAGTTAGAATAAACTATGTTGTGTTCTGTTCTGTTTTGTTCTGTTCATTTCTTTTTAGTTTCTGTATTTTAAGAAAATGTAGCACATAAATATAATTGCTCTTTGTTTTCAAAAAATAAATAAATATATAATTGCATTTTATATTTCTAGGATCAAGGTCTTTGAGGCAGTCACCATCTAATTAAAGATGATATTAAATTAGTTTCATGTGATCATGAAAGTCGAATTTATCATTGATAAACCTTGTGCAAATGAAGTGTGAAAACTCTTACCGAAGAAGGGAATGGTAAGTCCGACAACCAACGTTGAGAGAACCAAAATTGTTCGGATCGATAATGAAGTGTAACTGCAACCCCTTTGAGAGGAGGGGAAGAATTCTTCGAGGCTCATTGCAACTGGAGTCATTGTGAGGGCATATTTCGACAGTGGGCTCAAAATCTAACAAGAAAAACCCAAGTAAATTCGTCGTTATGAACTATATTCATGTAGATTACTCTAAAACAAGTAAAGAACCATGGATTGTTGGAATGGATAACAAGATCAAGAACTAGTCCTGTCCCTAACAAATCAAATCTTTTGTTCAGAGGCTATAAATGATCTGGAGGCTCTCCATTGGATTTGAACATCTATTTTGAAGTAATGGGACCTCTCAAATGAGTTCAAACAAAACAAAAGTACTAAGAGAATTGACATCAAATTTGATCAATACCGTCGTCCAAACTGCGATTTTGGAAGCCACAAATCTTTGAGGCATGTTTAGAGTATACTGCGATTGAATGGCATCGCCAAACATTGTAAAGCCACATATAGCTACCCCAGCATAAAGCAAAGTACACATAATGAAACTGCAAAGAAGAAAGACATGGTTATTTACAAGGCTGTAACATAAAACTTATTTGCAAATTTAATAAACAAATAAAGTTGCACTTATAACTGATTGAAGTAATATAATACCTGTAAATGAGGACTGCTGAAAAATGTGATGGTTGTTCCATGGAAGAATATATATTGGGAAAAACTGAATGACCAGCATAACAGAAGCTATATATCCCTAAAGCGACGGGAAAATTTGCAACATCCAAAACTACGCCATTCGCGTGAAATCCAACTCCATTAACTACTCCAACCCAAAGTAGGCAAAACGCAACAAGCAACGAAGCAACCACTCCTCCTGCTGAAATAAGAACAACAATATTGTCTAGGTTAGTGAATATTAATTAATCCTAGTTATATCACAAAGAATATCGAGTAATGGTGATCAGCGACTCCAAAAGAAGTGGCCGGGAGTCCAAAATATACCTGATAGGTAAGAAAGTAATTTAAGGTTTCGAAGCCAAACAGTAGGAAGAACGGTGAGAGTGGTTGCTGCGGCGAATATGCATTGAGAATTCAAAGAAATTCCAAAGATATGTACTTGGAAACTTGGAAACACTTGTGACAAATTATCGCTCATCAAAATAATGAACTCAACGCAACAAACCTGCAAAAGATCAAGCAACAGTTTCATAAAAAGGGCAATAACACAAACAGAAAAAATTGAAATCATGGAAGTTGTGATTTAAGACATGGCACTTACATATAATTCTATGTATAAGACTATCTGCATTGGATCAAATTCCAGGAATGATCAGTTCTTACGTTTAAATTAATTTCATATTAGTAATTACTAAATATCAAGTCTTAGAAAATGTTAGATAAACTTACAGCTATAGCTACGCGACCGGCCAAACCAAAAGCAGCATGTCCAATATCAGGGTATGTATGAAGTCCAGGAGAGTGCTCTAAACACCGCTTTAGTAGAATTCCGGTGTAGCAAAAGATGGCAGCAAATATGACCAGTATAAACAGACTAATCCAACCACCTTCTTTGATTGCAAATGGTGTTGATAAGAGTCCAACTCCAAATAGCAAATTAACCCCTGCTTAGAAAGAAAAATAAATAAATAAAAAATAATAATAAAAAAATAAAAAAATGGAGTTCTATTGCTATTTTAAATTCTTAAACTAACCATTTGAACTCGTGAAATAGCATTTTAGCTGGTATTGTGAATTTGTGAGAGCCTACCATTAAGGAGTGTTTGGCCAAATGAACATTTTTGCATTGGTGGTAGCCCATGACAAGAGGGCATCGTGGATGATGACTTCCACGTCGGAGAATAATGTTGTTGTTGCCTTTCAATATTTGCATTGGCAATGAATGGTTTGTTCAAGCTAGAATCATATTCGGAGCGTTGAGATCTCTTGTATGATGGAGATGATGAGGTAAAACTCTCTCTCAGACTCGACGCGGACAAGAAGTTAACATTAGTAGGAGTCATGTGGCTCAGCATGTCCATGGATTGCCTGATCAAGGCATAATGCAGAACCATGGATTAAATTAACCAAATGAAATCATAGAAGGTCAGACTGCTATTTAGAAGAGTGAAAAACAGAGAAATGTCAGAGACATTGATGCAATTGAGCAATCAATTGAATCATAAAATTAATTAACATACATGGATGGTCAAAAGTACCTATAAGTTTGAGGCCACAACGAATTAGGCTCATGAGAATTGTCATATAGATAAGAGTTTCTCGTCGACAATATTGATGCGGTATCGGAATCATACCCACCATTACCATCACCAATGTGATCCCCGCATATTTGAGCTTCATTGTCTTCATCATCTGTCTCAAATCCGATATCCCGATCGGGACCCAATTCTTCGTCTCCCTTCGCCATCTCCGAAGCGTCTTAATTGGTAGGAATCAATCAACTTGGCTTCTTGTAGATCAAAAAAGAGTTAGGGAGAGCACACCTAGATCTATGAGTTCTCTAAGAAATTCGCTAGGACACGTGCATGAGGAGACGTACATATAGTGTGTATGTTATGTGAATAAATGTTGTCCATTTTTTCTCAGAAAAAATAAAAGTGTTGTCCAATTAGTAGTGATTAATGGATTGATTGATTGAGTGAGGGAGGGATTGATGGATTGATTGATTGTTGGAAATTTTATATTTGAATACATATGTACCTATGGTGTGTGTCTATCAAAGTATAAATGAAATCGTACTCGTATTTTTCTTGTGGACGTAGGTTAAAGAACCGAATCACATAAATCATGGTCTCCATTTTTATTGCTTTTATATTTGTTAGTATTTTTATACATAACTGCAGGCCCGGTTTTGCATGGGGGCCTGGTGGGCAACTGCCCCGGGCCCCCAAAGTGAGCAAGGCCCCCATTTGGCACTAAAGTAGGGGTATTTTTTGTAATTTTATATTTTTATTTATTTAATTATAGATTATTAAAGGTACAATGCGTTGAAACTTCCAAAAAAAAATCTGCGACTTCAACAACTCTACGACTTCTCAACTCCCCTTCCATTCAACACGTAACCTATTCGGCTATTCTCTCTTCCCCGTCAAATCAACCAAACAGTCTTTTCTTCTTCTTCGCTAGATCTCTCAAGTCTTACATTTATGCTAGATCTCTCTCTTTGCAGCAAACTTGAAAAAAAAATCTCTCACACAAGATCTCTCCTCAATCCTCATCATCCTCAAACTGAGGACGAAGTTTAAAGAGTCTTATAGAATATCTTTCAGTAACATCTCTCACAGTCTCACATCATTGGTTGTTCAATGATCTTCAATTGAGCACTCCTTTGCAGCATCATCTCTCACTCTTTGGTATATTTCCTCTTTTTGGGTTACAAACTCTTTTAGTATACTTTTAAGTTACTACTATTACTTTTTTTTAGTACAATTTCAGTTCTTATTGTTACTTGTTTTACCTAAAAAGAATTGATTTTTGGTGGCGGTGAAGTACTCATCAATAGACCTTCAAGTCTTTTAGATCAATTTTTTTTTTTAAGGTTTAGATTTCTTAGCGTTTAGAAATTTTTTTATTAGTGTAAGATACGTGATGCCTAGAAAATATGCTTCCGGTTTTGATAAACTTAAGAAAAAAAGGAAACAAGATGAGTTAGCCAAATCTTTAAAAGGAAGCTTAAATAAATTCTTTTTTAGTAAATGAATTAATTGATGTAACAACATCAACAACAACAACAAAGTCTCAATCCCACAATGATATGCTTGTTGATGAATATCTAGATCATGAATGTGAAAACCATGATATAATTGATAACTCAAATAAAATTGGTAGTGAGCTTGTTGATAAAAATATAGATGTTAGATGTGAAATAGATGATATAGTCAATAACTCAAATCATATTGATTGCAACCTTATTAATGAAATTAGTGATGTTAGATGTGATCTGGAAAATAGTAATGATAATAACAATAAAGACAATAGTAATATAAATTATGATAATTTCAAAATTGTTGATTTTGAGTTTATTGCGTGCTATTCATATATAACTCACTTAATCTTTAATTTATTTTTTTAACTATATTTATTTTTATATAGAAGGCCTCATTTTTAAGGTTCGCCCCAGACCTCCAAAATGACAGGCCGGCCCTGCATAACTGTTGTGCAATTGATGTCAAATTCTCCCATTAAGAATTACGTCTTCAAGCCAAGTTCAATTCTTAGGAACATTGATTGCCTTGGCTTTCTTTCTTTCAATTCTTTATTTTTTTTGTTTTTTTTTTTGGTTTTTTTTTTTTTTGTTTTTTTTTTTTTTTTTTGTTAAAATCTTTCTTTTTTTGGTTAAGACAAGGCGGGGCTTTCTATATATGATGGGAACCGGAAGCGTCGTCTTATAACAGTTATATGGATCAAAGAGACCAATTAAGCTAATAAATAAATAAAAATAAAAATAAAGTGTTGCCGTATAACACAAATCAACCCACAAAATCGATTTTTTGAAAGTTAGCTAGTTTTATATATTTATTTATTTATTTATTTTTGGTGAATAGAAAGTTAAACTAGCTTGTACCAACCTTCAAAAACAAAATTTTTCAACAAAATTTTAAAAGGGTGCGAGAATTCGGACCCCTTTTTTGCTTCTTTTACTCCACCCTTGTGAAATGACCCAACTACCCTACCATATAAAGGGTTTTTACTCACGCATACCCCAGTCACCCCTTTTTCCAACCAAATTCTCACCACTAATCCAAATCCGACAAAATCCGAATGAAACCCCATTGATTCGACGTCGTAAGTGCATTCTTCATCTCTCTTAGTGTCGATTTTGTGGATTTTGGAGATTTTTTTTCCTTTTTTAAGTCAGTATTGTTTATAGTTTTGTTGTTGGGCTTAGGGCTTTGATTTGGAGCTTGAATCTTACATTTTTTGTACAAAGTTTTGATAGAATCGAAAATATCAAGCAATTCTGAGCAAAACACACTATTTTTTGTCATTTTCATCTATTTTTTATGAGTTTTGAAAAAAAAATTGTTCGATCTTGTTGCCCGCGAGTTCAGACACACAGGGTCGACAACTCTTAAGAGATCTTGGTTGGATCCCTCCATTGCCCACTGAGACTGAGTTTTCTTCACAATCTCGATCGAATTCTACCGACACCTCTTTAGAGGTTGCGGTCATAGGTGTCTGTGTCGGTGTCGGTGTCGGCCCTGTGCGACTGAATCCTGCAGGCGACACCTTTTCATTTATAGGACACATTGCGACCACATCCAACCTTATTCAACAAAAAAAACACTACTACAACACTTGGTGATCTAGTACAAGTGCTCTACATGACTAAAATCGAGAAATATAGAGGATTGAGGGGTGTTGGGGTGAGGGTGATGGGGTATGGGTGAGCAAGGATATTTTTGAGATTTTGAAAAAAAAAATTGAAGTAAATTAAGTAAAAAGTGGGTAAACGAAGTAAAAAAATTTTAAATGGTGTACAAGAAGCAAAAGGTGGGGTTCGAATAGTCGCACCCTGCTAAAATCAAAGCGCATGCCAATAGATTGGAGAAAAAGCACGCTTGTATCAATCTTCAAAAACAAATGAGACATTCAAAATTGTTCAAACTATCGGAGAATTAAACTTATGAGTCATACTATGAAACTTTGGGAGAGGATGATTAATTGACAATAAGCTAAGAAGAGAAACAACAATATCATAGAATCAATTTACTTTCATGCTTGGAAGGTCAACTATGGAGGTAATTTTTCTTGTAAGAAGATTGATGGAAAAAAATTAAGAAAGGAAAAATGATCTTCATATGATATTTGTAGATTTAGAAAAAAAAAAACATATGATAGGGTTCCTAGAGATATTTTTTGGTGGGTTCTAGAAAGAAAAGGAGTGCATGCTAGATACATAGACACGATTAAGGATATGTATGAGGGAGTAGTAACTAATATAAAGACATTCGGATGAACTACAAAAGAATTTTTCATTACAATAAGACTATATCAAGGATCGACTTTAAGTCCAAATCTTTTTATGCTAGTTTTGGATGAACTAACTAGGCATATTCAAGATGATATATCATGTTGCATATTATTTGTAGATGATATTGTCTTAGTGAACGAAACAAGAGATGAAGTGAATAGAAAATTAGAACTTTTGAGGAATACATTATAATCTAAAGGCTTTAAATTGAGTAGAACGAAGATTGAGTGCATGCAGTGTAAGTTTAGAAATACGAGACATCGAAATGATGGAGTAGTAAAATTAAGGGAAGTAGAAGTTCCTAATGTGAAACACTTTAGATATTTAGGATCAATCATACAAAATGATAGCAATATTAAAGAATGATGTCACACATAGAATCTAAGCTGAATGGAAAAATGGAGTGCAACTGGTGTGATCAGTGATAAAAAATATGCCTACCAAGTTAAAAGAAAAATTTTAAAGGACTGCAATTAGGCTGACTATGCTCTATGGAAGTGAATGTTGGGCGGTAAAACAACAACAATTACATAAAATGAACGTAGCAGAAATGATGATATTTAGGTGGATGTATAGTAAAACTCGTAAAGGTATGATAAGAAATACAAAAATTTAAAGATAAGTAGGGGTAGCACCAATTAGCTTAAAGATTAGGGAAGAGCTGTTGCGATGGTTTGGTCACTTGCAAAGACAGCCTACAAATGCTTAAATTAGAAAACTTGACTTAATAGAAACTGAAGAAATTCAACGAGGTAGGAGTAGACCGAAGTTAACTTGAGATGCATTAATTTTGAGGGATTTGAATGGTTTGGAAAGCTAACCATCAATTGCATTAAAATCGAGCACAATGGAAGAGTTTGATCCATATAGTCGACTCCAATTAATTTGGGACTGAGGCTATGTTGTTATTGTTGAATAAAAAGTTAAATTAGTTTTTTTCCTGCCATACTTGAAAAATAAAAAAAGACCCAGTGAAATGGAACAAACTACCAAGAATTAAAGCATACAATTTCAGCAATCACAGTAAATGGTTAAAGAGATAATAGAGTTTTGAGTCATCCGGATTGCCAAATAATTGTTAAAGCATCAATATTTATTTTATGAATAATAACACATTAGATAAGAGAAATAGAATGTGAACAAATGCAGAAGAAAAAAATATTTTGAACTTGTACACAACAAACAATAGAGTAGTTCAAGCATGCACATATATAAGATGATGATACAATAGAATCTCATATCTCCATGGTCATTTTCCAGACTCCAGTAGTGTGTCCCCTACTTATCAACCTGTCCAAGCTTCCCAAGACCATTGCATCGACGGCAGACGATCTGGGTCTGGTCCTTCCGCGCCGCATTGGCACGCAAGGTCACACCAGACTGCCTCACAAACCCAGCACCATCGCATTCTGGGCACCTGCCCACATTCCCCACAATATTCATTCAAACATAGTCCATTAATTCCAATTCCCCATTCAAATTCTCAAAAAATGTAAATATATAACAAATGTACCCAACACTTATTGAATGTTCAACTTAGTTGATTCGATCTATTACTCTCTCTGGTAGGGGTTTTTCCGACTTTATTTAGAGAATTTCTCGCCACCACGTTGTTTATTATTTGGATTATTAATAAATAAAGTCTGTTACTATCAAAATAAAAAATAAAAACGGGCACAATACGTACAAATCCTTCCGGGAGAAGAGGATGGGGAAGGCAGTGCCAAGAAGCGCCACCGCGGCAGCACCCGCAATCAGGTAGGTGGTGCCGGCATCGGAGACATCCCCCACGGCGGCAACCACAGTTGAAGCCGCCCTTTTCTTCGAAGCCATCCTCAGAGTCAGCTGAGGTGGTGTTTGAATTGGTGTGGCAAAAGGTCCAGAGCTCTTGAGAGGGGAGGAGACGGGAAGGGCGGCGGAGAGAGGGGCAATGGAAGTCATTTTCGCAGAGATTTGGATGAATCTGTGAAGTGCAGAAGAGGTTGAATTGGAGTTGAAGATTGTTGTTGTTGGGTTCTAGCGTGTGATGTGAGGACGGAGGAAGCGCACGTACATGAAAGTAGTGGAAATGGATAAGGGCCACGTACGTCCTAAGATATATGGAGATTGAATTGATTTTCTTGTGTTGGATAAACGGGGGCCCAGAAAGCCAATGGTGCCTCTGTAGATGTAAAATATGTGGAAGTCTGGAAAATCTGTAACTCATAATAATAGTTATTCCAAGATTTTGAGTCACAAAGTGGCTCAATCAGAACCCGCACGGGTTGGCATGCACAATGGTAAGCGGCAAGTGCACGATTGTGTGAGTGAACCGCACGATCCCTTCGTTTCTCACCGAGGCCGTGTCTTGGTCGATAAGTAACAAGGCCAACCCCTAGTCGATAAGAGCAACAAGGTCTCGTAAGACTAGTGAGGATAATCGAAAAAAAAAAAAAAAAAAAATCAGGTCCAACTCTAGAGCTGTTGGAAATTGGGTGCCTTAAATCGTGTAAAATACGCTATTCGAAGCACATCTGACGGGTATCAAGGTAGTAGCAGATTAAATGGTTATGAACTTTTTTACACCCTTGCAACCACTTGGAAGAATTCAGTGTTGTATATTGGGTTTTCTGTCTGAAGAATTAACCTATCTTTAATTTAACACGGTTTTGAAAGAATGAGAAATCTCTGGAAAAACAATGGTTCTTTATTACTCTCTGTAATTCTTTATTACTATTTATCTTCTTCACGACTTCATAACTTTTCTAGAACAAAACTTAACTTGAACGCAACACCAGAGCCATCCATCAATGAGATCAGACGCCGCAAACTAAACGATGGCTCACACTAGTTTATAATTTCAAACCTAACAACCACCTATCAAGTATCAAGAAAACTACACCAACAACCAATCGATCCAAAAGGTAAGGAACTCAATTCGCCTATAGCGAAGTCTCAAAGTTCGAATTTCGTAAATGAAAAAAATTGGATTGAAATGGAAACACGTGAGAAATCAAAAATACAGGAATTATTGAATCAATGCTATGTGGTTGGCCCAACCCCTTGGTCAATCTAAGAATGAAAAGCCCTTCTAGCTAGCCAACTTGCAATTTACAAGTTGCAACCTAAATTACAAGACAAGAACTTAGAAGAATACACTCAAACTATTCCATGACAGAATACTTGAACAATTGAAGCAACAAGAAGCTCCCTAGTTTCAGCAATTTTCAAAATGTTCCCTAATCAGAGATTCTTGACGTATGCATTCTGCACTACCCTCTTTGCTTTGTATCAGACTGAAAAAAGAGAATTTTCAGACAATTCACTGAGAATACTTCCCTGCCTAAATCATCAACTCCTTAACACCTAATCAGTAACAATTACCAAACAAAACACTGCAAGAAACTTTGCCAATTCCAACCACCTTCATTAACAAGAAACACATAATTTGCAAAGTAAAGGCAAAGAAGTACACTCATTTGAAACTAAAACCCGAATACATGAAAAGGGAAGACATACAAAATTAAAAATCATACTTAAAAGAGTTATTTTCAGTATAATTAATGAATGCTTTAGACCATCTGAAAGCATAACAACCATTTACAGTAAAAGCTTGTACCTTCTCAACTTCTGATAGCCCATCATCATCTTCTTGTTCCATTCCCAATCACATTACAACAAAAAGAAATACACATCAGAATTACTAACAATGATTTGAAAGAACAGTCAATCATCCATTAAAGGTAAACTGAACCCCCCAAAGCATTCCAATGAAGAGCTGCTAATACTTCATTATCTCCAACACAGAATCATAATTCCCCGTGTAAATTCTTCTCTTCTCTTTCTACCCTTCACAGATTGAACATTAGAGACTCCAAAGAACCTTGCTTTTACAAAGAATTCAAAATCTGTTCAATTAAAGATTGGTTCTTCGTTGCGAAAGAAAGCGACAAAGCAAGCAAGCAGCAGAGCATTACAGAGAGCGCTCTTGAATCTGCATAGTAGTACATCTAGTTAATGTACCTCATCTACATAGGCCCATGATCTGCTCTGCCTCCGCGAGGCCCTCCTACTACCGGAACTCGATCGACTCCTAACATTCGAGCCGTTATCCGATTCGGAACGAGCTGAAGACGACGACGACGATGATGATCTACGCCTCCTGAAGAAAGACAAGAAATTTCTAAACACAGCCCCAATCCCACCACTCTGTCTGGACCTACTCCCCCGTGAAGTCCATGAAATCCTCCTCGGCGCGCCGCTGGTGTTGAACCCACCATCCATTTCAGTATACACAACCGGAAGCTCCCGCTCCCCGGCTCGCCGCCCGCCCGAAAACCGGCCCACCGCAAACCCCCCGCCCGGCAGCCTCCACACCGTCAGGCCCACCGTGTCCTCCTCCTGCGGTGGAGGCGGCGATTGCGGTTGCGATTGCGTCTGCGACTGAGATTGAGATTGATTGTGATCTAATTCAGGCGATTCAGGCGATTCGGACGAATTCCTCCCCCTAACGTCCGTCGGCAATTCGTGGCGGCAAACCGGGCAAGAATTTCGAAGCGAAAGCCATGGGAGGATGCAGTCTGAGTGGTAGATGTGCTTGCAGGGCATCTCCCGCGCCTCCGATCCGAGCTCGAACTGCTCTTTGCAGACGGCGCAGTGAGTCTCGGTGGCGATGTGGCTGCAGAGGATCTCGATCGTCGGCATCGATTCGACGGCGGCTTTCGACGCTGGTGGATGATCGAACCGCCCCACGCCGTTGATCTCGATCTGGGCGAGCTGATCGAGGAGCCGATCGAACCCCGAACCCATCAAAAAGTCAGACATGCTTGGAGGGAGAGGGCGTAACCCAGTACTCACTCCATCGTCGTAGTAGAGCTCAAACGTTCCCCCCCTCTCACCACCGCCTTCGTTTCCACCTCCACCGTCGGATGGCCCTCGAAGGACGATCACTGGATTAAAAGGCGACCGATCCCCGCCGTTCCTTCTGCTCCTCCGAACCCCGATGTTGGTCGTCTGATCCGAACTCGCCCGATTCCCGAGCATGTACATCGCCGCCGTAGGAAACCTCCGCCGCCTCGCCTCCAAATGCGCAGATCTGCGTGGATTCTCTACTTCCTCGATGAACCCCCCTTGACAATCTGGGCAAACAAGGGTATCATCGTCAGCCCACGGAGCCCCGTTTTCGGCCCAAACCCTAACGAATCTCTCGCACCTGTAACACCAGTACGATGATTCCGCTGAAGCCATACAACAACAACAACAACAACAACAACAACACCAAACCCAACCCTAGATCTTCAAACAATGCCCAAATCAACCCTAAAAATCGCTTCTTTTTGTTGAAATTCTCGAGAACTTCTCACCTACTGCACCAAATCCAGATCTACCAAAAACCCACCTAGAAAACCATCAGATCTGTCCAATTGAATCGAAAATCGAAGAGATTGGACAAGATTGACCAATAACCCTAAATTTCTACAGATCGAAGAGCGAGAGAGAGAGAGATGTCCGAAGAGGAGAAAACGAGTGATTGAGGGTTTTAAGGTGGCTTTGGTTGGAAGTCGTAACGGCGAAACCGCGTTCCTTTTTTATTTCCGTTAGCGTGCTATCCACGCTCAGATGACAAAAATAACGGAAAAGAAGGGAAAGCACTAGAGGGGGAGTAACGGGCGTTAGTTAACGGCGTCAACGAAATAATTGACGAGTAGAGACCGGTCAACGATGGTCAAAGGCGTAGTAAATCGTCTTGCGAGGAAGGAACACGTCGGGCCGAGCTGTCCACGATCCCGCATGCGAGAGCGGACAGTTGGACGCCCATTTTGAAACTTTTTATCTGAGAGGTGGTGATTCGGTGCACCCGCGCGCGTCGTTGCACTGTGAGCAAGTCAGATCAGGACCGTCTCGTTAGGTGTGATGTAACTGATCGTTAGGGGAGGAGCGTATGGAGAAGTCGACAAGTGGCGGAGCGGGACCATGTTCTGGTATTGGTGCGTAAATGTGGGACCCATGCCTCACGCGAACCCACATACATCGCGAGTCAAAGGATCAGATGATCTATGTATCATGTATGTGTACATCAATAAAAATACATGTACATACACATACATATGAACGTATGTATAACTTGGTCGATGGGTGGAAAAGAAAAGGAATCGAATAAATATGGGAGATGCGTGAACGCGCCCTTGATACATGGAAGGAAAAAGTGATGGGGCACGAATAAATAACATTAAAGACTACTAGTGGAGCGTGGCTGACCACGTCAGCTCACCATTACCTTCAATTGATGGGGTTAATTAAGTCCTTGCCATCCAAGAGCTGCATAGGGTGACAAAACGACCGATACGGACACTCCTTCATAACAATTAAAAATAATATTTGAACTCGTACTCATTTTTATAACCGACACTTTTAATTGTTTAGACCCGGTGACTCGTTTTTTTTAACCCATTTTTTAATATAATAAATTAATTTTTTACGCATAATTATTAACAAAAATATATGATTTTCATGTCACAATACATCCTAATACATTTGCATGGGTGAAATTACCCGTTTTTAACAAAAAGATATATTATATATTTAAAATTTAAGTCTTAAAAGTTTATAAATAAAAATAATATTTACATGGGCGAAATTACAATACATACATCGTAAAAGTTTTCAAATGCTCATATGAATAGATAAAATATCATGCAAATTAATCACTAAATGAGTACCCATTTTTAAAAACTTTGTCCAAACCCGAACGCGCTTTTTAAAACAAAAAAGAAAACATGTCAGGACCTGTATTTTTTTTGGTAGGATCAGGAAAACCATGTCCAGACTCGCTTTAGTGGGTCTGGACACTTTTTGCCACCCCTATAAAAGCATCTTCAATGGGGATGTAGATTGGAGGTGAATATGGGACATGTAGCATAGAATAGACATTTCAATAAAAAAAACTCTCTCCAATAGTAATGTGGATTAACACTATAGAGATGATGTGACACAAATAACCATCCATATTGTGCTATGCCACCTCATAAAAAACGTGTATTTTCCACTTAACCACCTTTAACTAACTATGGTGTGATAGGAATTAAAAGTAATGTCGGAAGCATACCTTTCTCCTATTGCGATTGTGTGGAACTTCCAGTCTTTTCCACAGCCCAAGAGTATTACAAAGCACTCCTAGTGAACTCTCGTACCACACAGATGCCTAAAACGTTAATTCTCATAATGTGATTTATATTAACTCTAGAGATAAAGGTTATGGGATTAGATATCCTGTTAGTTTTCAAAACCTATTCTAGTTTATCCGTTTTAGACATATTTAAAACGTGACCCAAAATCTGCCACTCGGTATGTAAATTTTCTTGTCGAGTCGGGTCGATCACAAACATTGGCGCCCCATGTTTTGATAACATAGATATCTCCCACTCGCACATCGTGTGTGGAAAAAACATTCAATTCTCAATTGGCAGTGTTCCATTGAAACTGATGGGTTGTGCGACTGTGAGATACCCTAAATATATATATATATATATATATCTCACTTTGCCCCGTATCCATATAGTCATGTCTGTTCAAAACATTATCTAATTCCTTCAAGAGAAATATTTGAACCTTAAATTCATAGCATTATATTCTAACTAATATTGGCATCCAATTGATGCAACACTAGTGTCGCGACATAGAATATAAAATATAACAACCCGTTTTTATTAACGTCATTATTATTTAATATTTACAGACTAGGACGTTAGGTCATGCCCACATGGACACTGCAGATAGACTAGGGATGCGCCTACTAGGTACACTAGTTATTATTGTCGGTTGTTTGCCTATTTTGTGATGTTAATTTGTTATTTTATTCATTTATATGTCGCACGTTTGAATTTACCTTGTTATATCTTGCGAGATAGTGTGACAAGTATTCGCCTCGTAAAGCATGTCAACGCGGGTAAACGGCGTAGGCTAATTACGAGTACACAAGAAAACACAACTAACTCACATTACAAAGTCTATTTGATCAATAAAATGAATGATGAAACCATAAGCTAAGTTGATTAGACGAACTAGGGTACGCCTCGAAATGCATGTTGAGGCGCAGGACGTCGAACATCGAGGGTTTCAAGCATTAAAATAGACATGACTAAATTGAATAGAGTGGCCTAATAGAGTCATTTTTTAGTGTTTGGTTGGTTTAAATGAGGACCACATGATGTACCTCAAGATATGTGACAAAAACTAAATATATAAATACACTTGAGTTAGTGATCAAACTCCACATGCAACCATTCATCAAAAATTAGGAATTTTGGACAGCAAAGAGAGGAGTTTTAGAGCTGATTCGTGCTGGAATTTGTAGAAGAAATTGAGGATTTGGAGTGATCAACTTGGAGAGATAAGTTAAGGCAACAAATCCCTCTCACTTTTCCTTCAAATCATGAAAAATGAACTTGAAATTGGGGTTTTGATGCAAACGAATTTGATGTTCAAGACAACTGTTTCCAAGGTGTATTTCCATGATTTGGAATGTCAATTGAAGTGATTAGTCACATTGGCAAACTGGTTTTCGAAATTTAAATTGTGTTCTTGAACCCCCTGTGTGAACGTATGTTGGATTTTTGTGGAAACTTTATGAATTGATGAAATTGAACATGATAGATTATGTAAATTGTAACGGCGTTAAAATCTAACTTATGTCACGTGTCATTTTAGGTCGTACGTGTACCCACTTGTCGTGATACAAGTATCCAATTCTCAGTCATCGACACAGAGGTATGTTATTTTTGTTCGGTGTTTGTACTACTTATTTTACTGCCCGAATATAAAATTCAATATCCCAAACGTGTAAGGACGTTTGTGTGTGAGCCTTGGTGTTGAGAAATGAGTTTGGGTCAGGAAAACTTGCGTAACAGGCGTCGAGCGAACAGTTGTCGAGTAATTAGCTGTCCGATGGATAATTAGATTAAAATACTGACAAAATACAAATTAATTAATAAATTTTGTGTAACGTGTCTGGTATGTCGGTACGTCCCTGAGCACACTGCAGTGCGAGTCGTGGTACGGTTCGGGTGCAGGAATGCTCGAAAAGGAGATATTTTTGAGTTAGAATGAAAGGGAGTCACTCAATGGAGTCATGAGGTTAAGTATGGAGTTGTTGGGCTGGACTGAAGGAGGACACTAAATGTGCCTCGAGATACGTGTGTGCAAAAGGATGAGATGATAACTATATGTAGGATTGTCAACTTTTCTGTGACGGCCCCAAATTCTCAATACATTTGGGTATGCCCGACCTAGACTCGTGCAGGCCCCGAGTCAGTACTCATCGAGCCTGACGAGCCTAGTCGGCCTCCAATTAATCAATTTACCATTTATGAAAGAGTTATTACAATTATACGAAGCGAAAAACTAAACAAGTATTAGGAAATAACTCACTCAAATGAAAATCAAGAAAACTATGTATGTGAAAACCCCGAATATTCATGTACCTCAAATGGAAACCAAGTAAAGCTGTACATGATATCAAATAACCTATGATCCCAAGTTCAAACTAACATGATGTATATATATAAAGAAATAAACATACAAGCATGAATCAAACATTACCTAGGCTAAGGTGCTCGAATTCATCTGCAAGTCTTCACAAAGCCTCCTAAATAGAGTTTCTTACCCTTCGAACACTCTGATAAATCTGCACCCACCGTCACAAATTAGACGGTGAGCAACTGAGAGAAAATTGAAAGTAATGCCAGAAGAATATAACAGTAATTCATGAATTATCAAACATGATAGTCTAAATATCATGCGGGAATTGAAACATGCGTGTTTTACGAGTCAAGAGAAGCCATAAGTGGTCTAAAAATCCATTACAAATCCACAACAGCGATATCATAATATCGATAACCACAACAATCCAGTACATGGTATCACACAATCACTAGGGGTGGTCAAACACTCGTGCGCACGAGTGCCCGCGTTTTATCCCTTCTAGTGCAGGCCGCATGCACCTTCAAGACATACACTTATGCTAAGAACACACATACAAGGAATATGGAACAGAAATGCCAACAAGTAGTTCATAGCAAACATGATAGAATGATAATGAATCACATGGTATTTTCTTAACTGGCTTACTAATGTATACAAGCTTTAGGGCAAGTGTACTTACCTGAGCTATCGCGACCAGCGTAACAACACTCTCGCATTCCTAGTACGTATCCCCGAGTTTATCGCTACCTGACAAGGTCAGAAACTCCAATTAAATGGGTCGAGTCATTAACTAATCCTAGGTTGATACCCTTAGCATTTTTCCATCATTTTAAATGACTCAAATAACTCATCAATTAAATAGAAAAATGAATACTCTCTCTCGGACTTGAAAACCATAATAACAAACACGACTGAGATATCATGACATCGATAATCATAATGCATGTAAGCCTACTCATGAATTATAGGCTCAGCTCGGTCGTTAATAGGTTACGTCATAGTCTCTCAGATTGGCGACGTGACCACGACGTCACTACCATCTAATCAACTTAAAAACATAGTATAAATATCTCTCGACAGTAACGACTCAATAAGAACTCAAAATGACCATACACTGGCGAGTAGGGAAGCTCGCGAGTGTGGTCCAATGTCCGTAGGGTGCCAACACGACATGGAAAAGTCGTAGGCGTGCTCTACGCCACGTCAACGATCACTCGACGTGATAAAAGTACTCACACATGAATTCACCATTACAACGACTCATCACCATCGACATGGACGCTCCGGGAGTTATAGGACACATACGAGAGGTTTTTGTTGTGATCCCCGACACTGCCTTAGTCATGGCGTCCGGCGGCAATGCCGACCATACACTATGATTTATGACAAGACATGCAAAAACAACAACACATGAAATGACGTTCACTAAGTTCACCACCGCTAATAGAGACGCTCCGGGGCTGTGAAACTCCATGACGGGCATGGTAAGGTCTCCGGCAATTCCCCTATGTCCTCGCATTGACGGCAGCACCGCCATGATGGTGGTTTTCCGGCGAGAAGAAAACATTAACAACACTTAATGAAAACAACATAAAACACATACAAACGCCACTATTTTGGGCCACTCTAAAGGTCGTGGGACTCAAGCAATAGCTTGGTGGTGTCCTCGACGGTGATCCAGTCATGGTGGTCTAGCGGCGGCGCCGTCCAATCAGGCAGTTTTCGGCGAGACACGACACAATAACCAATTTCGATAAAAATGGTCGTCATAACACAACCATCAACCCTCTTCACAAATGTCGAGATGGGGGTGCTTCGGGGACCGTCGGGACTGTGGTGAACCACCGTTCATAGCCTCCGACTAGATCCTAGTCATGGCATCACCACCATAGTGGCGAAAAAACAAAAATAGTGCAAAATAGTCGAAACATCACCACAGTTGACATCCATAACCAAACCTCCGCGTCTGCCCTGAAGTTGAGAACCCCGAGATTATTGAGGCGTCCCCGACCATCCCTATCCACACCAGCAACCACCAATGTGGCAGCAAGGGATGAACAACATGGAGAAGAAAGAAAATAGTGAGGAACAATCGAGAAAGAGAGAGAGAGAAAGAAATCGGGAAAGATAAATATACCTTTAGATCCGACGACCCGAAACACCTCCGGCGAGGTTTGACCACCACGAAATTGCTATGGGTTAGTGGATGCTCACCAAGGGGAGAGGAGGCGTAACCGAGAAAGGGATAGGGAGAAATCAAGAGAGAAATTGAGAGAGAGAGAGAGAGAGAGAGAGATAGAGAGAGAGAGAGAGAGACCGAGAGAGTGAATAGAAGAGGACCTCCGGTGAGGTTTGGCCGTCCAGTGTCGGTGGTCGGCGGTGGCGCACTAGGGAGGAGGATGAAAGTGGAGGAGTGGTGAGAGAGAGAGAGAGAGGTCAGTGATGAAGAGAAATTAGAGAGATGATTGGTATGTATATATATATATATATAAAAGGAGATGTGAATAGTAGATGAATAGTTGTCAAATAGTAAAGTAGGTAATGTGGATTCTCATTAATGCCCCTTCATCTCAACACACATACGCATCTTGAGGTAAATCCCATGGCTTCTCAAATTACAGTTGTGTCACTTTGACAGTCCATATCCCATAAACTGTATATCGCGTAGCTATCCAACTCCCCGTGTCCAAACAACGTTCTTCGATCCGGTTCGCCTCGTCGCGTGTGTAGTCCCGCCTTGTTTCTTCAAATAATTATTTAAATTCTACAAAATTTCATTTAATTATATTTTAACTATGTTTTACTCCTCCGTGTACCCGTAAACTAACTGTCGATCCCCGCTCATCCAGTTTTTTCTATTCATTCACCGAACCCATTGTCCGATCACTCAAAAACGAGTATAAATACGTAATGCACATCATCATACACAAATAACCAAATTTTTTGGTCGTTACATTTTCTCTCTCCTAAAATTTTTCTTTCTCCACAACAAAATCGGTAGGAGAGCTTGGGGTATTTGTGAGTTTCTAGCTCAGAATTGACGTCGTGAATCGACCAACAACATGTAATAAGGTGAGATTTTGGATCCTCGCTTAATTCTTTACGTGTGAACACCAGTTTTATGCATTTTTGTCGCAATGATTTAGGAGACTAAATTTGGATTTCAAATTTTTAGTTGGGAATTAGTGATGTTTTGATGATCTTGGTAGTGATAGATTGGTTGCTATAGTTGTTTCAAGGATTTGGGAATTTTGTGTATTTTTGGTGGATTTTTTGCTATATTCGAACGAATTGTCGGAATCTGAGGTTTTCGGGCGTTTTAACAATGTTTGTCAATGGATTTGAGTTTGTAACGATGTCCCTATGAGTTTGGAAAATGCTCGGAACACGTCGACACGAGCCGAGGTTTTGAAATACCATAGATTCACATTCTGTTTCGAATGTCGCGAGGGACACCATGGAGCGCAAAGCTTTACGGTGTCGGTCACAGCGCCCAGGGTAGAGGCCCTGAGAAGTCACGATTTAAGTGATACCATGGAGGGGTATACTCTACGGTACCACTCACGGCATTCAAGACAGAGGACCAACAGGTTTCACGCTTTAAGTGACGTCGCAGGGTTCTGACCCCCATGGCGCCACCTGTGGCGTGACACTGTTCACCAGTTCAATTTTGGAGAAATTTTCAGAAAATTTCGAAGATCTCTCGAGTATCCAAATGGATTCGAATACAACCCAATACCCGGGAAATTGACCCAATTACACCAATAAATAAAATTATGGAAAATGAAGGTTAATTAACATAAATTGTAATTAAATGACTATCAAGGAGATTTAGTCATTGACGGGTCATACAAGGATTCGTAAGAGGCAAGTCGGGATGTATGAGTGCGTGTTTAGTTTCGGATACAGGTAAGTAAACCAGTGAGGAATTCTACAATTATTTCTTGAGCTTTAATTTGTTTTATTATTGCTCTGAGCCCTTTTTGGCATTATATTTTGTTTGAGTTGTCCAAGGGCAAGTGTGCCAATGGTGATCCTTCGAAGGGTGGTCATCTAAGGTAACATACCAGAGCCATGACCTCGGGATGCACTACATTGGTTACTGATTTGTGTGGGGAGTGAATTCTTAGCTGGATTATCATGAAGTTTCACTTGCTCGTTGGATTTAAGGCTTGTTGGGTGTTGACCATGTCTTAGAATCCGAATCTGGTAGGGTATTTCCTTGATTCAATGACCGTTTAGTCGGAACCACTCATATTCGATTGCTCAGTCATTTATTTACAGTATTTATTTATTCATGCATTCCATGTATCTTTCTTTCTGTCGGCATGAATATAGACTGGTGTTATTGTTTTGAAATCTTGTATTTATGTCTTGTTTGGCGTTACTTACCTGTGTTTGTCATTCTTATATTTAGCAGAGTGCAGATCCGAAGTCTAGCGGAGTGCAGATTCGCAGTACTGACGATATACATATGCAGGATTTCCACACTCTGAGTTGTCCTAACAAGTCTTAGAGTTTTTCATTTAGTTAGAGATTTATTGCTTCCGTAAAACTAATTTGATAACTCACTAAATTGATTAACTCAACTATTAATTGTTGAATAAATAGTAAATGGTAAAGAAGGATGACTAGGCTTGCGTGACTCAGCGAGACTGGCTCGGGGGTCCATGTAAGTCTAGGTCGGGCAGGGTCCAGCTCTAGGGTTGTGGAATTGGGGTCGTCATATAAATGTTGTTATTGTTGATGTATTTGGATGGGGTTTCGACCCAGGATCATTTCGCGTGAGATACCCTTATTTTGAATTTTTACTTTGTGTACCCCACTTTTTTAAAAAAATTTCTAAAGGAAAATGATAATCTAACACACTATCAACACACATTTTGGGCGTACACCCTAATCTTTTAGTCGTTTATGGTGTTTTATCAAATGTGGCGCCCATGCTTAGGAAGACAAAGAAAAGTCATAAATGGCTAAAAGACAAAGGTGTGCGCCTAAAGTGTATTGAAAGTGAGTCAATTTATCATTTTCCTTCCAAAAATATCATTGTTTAGTATACCCCACTTTTTTACTTCGTGTACCTTATCATCTTCACCCTCACCCTAATACCCCTTGCATGTGGGTTCGAACAAACAAAGCCGATACCTCTGAAGAGGTGCCGTTTTTTAATAATACACAGGGCCGACACCTCTTTAGAGGTCTCGGCCGACTCTGGCAGATAATGCGAAGATAACTCGGTTTTAGTGGATAACAGAGAGATCTAACCGAAACCTCTTTAGAGGTGTCGGCCATGTCAGCTCTGTTCCTCCTATGCCTCTTCAGAAGTTTCAGTTATATTAGTCCGTAACTTATGGGTGACCAAAATGAACAAAAAAACTTCAAAACCCTCGAAAACACATGAAAATGGCCAAAAAAAGTGTGGTTTGCTCGAAGTCACTTAATATTTTCGATTTCATTGAAACTTTGCACCTAAAATGCAATATTCAAACCTCAAATCGAAGCAGTAAACCCGAAAACAAATTCACAAACAAAATGACTCAAAAAGAAAAAAAATCCAAAAAAACCTCAAAATCGGTCCTGAAAGAGATGATGAATGCACCCACAATGTTGAATCCATATAGTTTTACTCAGGTTTCGTCAGATTTGGCCAGTTTTTGGAGAGCGCGATTTGAGAGGGGCGACTGGGGTATGGGGTGAATGGGGTATGGTGAGTAAAAACCCTTTATATGGAAGGGTAATTGGGTAATTTTACAAACTATAGTACGTTTAACAATTAGTGGGGTATGGTGAATAAAAATCTTTTAATATGGAGGGGTAGTTGGGTAATTTCATAAAACTAGGGTACATTTAGCAATTAGTGGGATTTGTTTAACCACTCTCTATATATTGGGAGCGGCTAAACGGACTCCACTAATTACGAGAGAGAGAGCAATTAAACAGACCCCACTAATTGCTATATATATAGTGTTTTGACATTGTGACGACCCCAAATTCTCAATGCATTTGGGTACGCCCGGCCTAGACCCGTGCAGGTTCTGAGTCGATACTCAGCAAGCCTGACGGGTCTAGTCAACCTCCAATTAATCAATTTAACAATTTATGAAAAAGTTATTGCAATTATACGCAACGGAAAAACTAAACAAGTATTGAGAAATAATCCAATCAAATGAAAATTAGGATATATATATATATATAGATGTGGAAACCCCGAGTGTTCATAGTATCCATCCCAAAAATGATCCCAGTTCAATATCCAACATCATATATATAAAACATCATACAATCAACAATAAACATGAATCAATCTAACCTAATCTTGAAGTCGCGTACTCTGAGAGGTCTTCGGAGAAAATCACCAAGTAGAGGGCCCTTGCACTTGCTGCACTTCGGGATATCTGCACCGACCATCACAAACTAGACGGTGAGCAACTGATAGAAAATCGAAAGTAATGCCAGAAGAATTTCACAGTAATTCATAAATATCAAATAAAGCGGTTTAAATATCATGCAGTAATTTAAAGACAAGAATTTAAATAGATCAAAGTGCATGATAGGCAGACTGAAATGATAGTAATCGAAACATGTATGTTCTAAGAGTTAAAAAAGGTCATAAGCAGTCAAAATTTACAACAATAACTACAACAATCCAGTGCCAAGGTTCACACAACACCAGGGGTGGTCAGACACTCCTGTAGAGAGTGGCTCGCGTTTCCTCAACTGGTGCGAGAAACATGAGACCTTCACAATCAGTACCCAGGTTCACACAACACTGTGGGTAGCAGTAATTTCGGTAGGAAATACCCAAGTTTCCCCAACCAGTGCGGGCCACATGATACTATATCGATACACTTATGCCAAGAACACACATACCAAGCAAATAAAGGAATTTGAATGCCTACAATGGATAATAGCAAGAATAGCAATAAATGATAATCAATCACATGAGAGTTTCTTAATTGGCTTACTAACATACACAAGCTTTAAAGCAAGTGTACTTACCTGAACTATCGCTACCCACGTAATAATCACTCACGTTCCTAGCACGTATCCCCGAGTTTCCCGCTACCTGACAAGGTCAGAAACTCCAATTAAATGGGTCGAGTCATTAACTAATCCTAGATTGATACTCTAGTATTTTTCCAACGTTTTAAATGACTCAAACAACTCGAAAATTAAATAGAACAATGAATACTCTCTCTCGGGTTTGAAAACCACAATAATAACTACGACTGCGATATCACAACATCGAAAAATCATGAATTATAGGCTCGACTCAGTCGTTAATAGGTCACGTCATAGTTTCGCGGACTGGTAACGTGATCAAGACGTCACTACCGTCCAATCAACTTAAAAACATAGTATCAATATCGCTCAACAGTAATGACTCAATAAGAACTCAAAATGACCATACACCGACGAGTAGGGAAGCTCGTGAGTATGGTCCAACGTTCGTAGAGTGTCGACACGGAATGGAAAAGTCGTAGGCTTGCTCTACGTCATGTCAACGATCACTCAACGTGATAAAAGTACTCACACATGAATTCGCCATCACAACGACTCATCACCATCGATATGGATGCTCCGGGAGTTATAGGACACACACGAGAGTTTAGTTGTGATCCCCAACATTTCTCAGTCATGGCGTCTAGCACACAGTGCTGTCCATACACGATAGTTTACGACGAGACGCTCAACAACGAAATCACATGAAATGACGCTCACAAAATTTACCACTACTAATAGAGACGCTCCGGGGGCTGTGAGACTCCATGATGGACATGGTAAGGTCTCCAGCAATCCCCCTATGTCCTCTCGTCGATGGCAGAGCTGCCATAGCGGTGGTTTCCGATGAAAAAGTACAACATACATAAAATGTATAAATGACATAAACAAATAATGACGCCGCTGTTTTGGGCCACTCCGAGAGTCGTGAGATACAAGTATGGACTTAGCTTGGTCCCGGACATCTCTGGTCACGGTGGCATAGCGGTGGCTCTGCCCACGGCAACAAATTCTGGCAAGGAGTTTAACCCAACATGAAATAACATGAACATAAAATAACAAACACTTGCCCAAACCAAGACTCATACACATATACACACCATTCTAGCGACAATCCGAGGATGTAGGATCTCCAATGGGCCAGGTGGGCCTACCCACAACTATCCCCGACCACCTCAGTGACTCCGGCAGTTGCTCCAAACACAATCACGAAAACAGTTTTGAAAAGAAATGATACTAAAATGCCAGTGAATCTCGGCCACACCAACCATAATCGTCAACTATGGGAGGTGCTCTGGGACCGTCGAGGCTCCGGTGAGCCACCGTGTGTCGTCCCCGACGAGTCCCAGTCGCGGCAGCAACCCCCTCTCCGATCGGACAAACACGACAATACAAAACAACAACTCATCTCAAACTCGTGCTACTGTTCACAGCGATGGAGTTAGGGTGTCTCCGAGGCTCCGATGGCCACTTAGGGTCATTTCCATCCTCCACAGCCATTACTCCGGCCAACCAGAACTGCCCCCATAAAGAACAGTCCAAAACTAGTGAGAGAAAGAATGAGAAAGAGAGAAAAAGAAAGGGAGAGAGATCTCCGGTGAGGGAAGTGAACCCCGACCACCACTGGTTCAGCCAAGGCCAGTGGCTTGTTAAATCAAGAGAGAGCTGAGAGGGGAGAGGGGAGATGATGGCCGAGAGAGAGGGATCGAGGGAGTGAGAGATCGAGAGAGCAAACGAGGTCAGTCACCGCTTGCCACCCTATGGTGTCGGTCGCTGACGTTCATCGCCATCAACTTCAAGACTGCCATTTTGTTTCTTAGTCTCTCCTCCACCCGATCACGAGCCTAACCACCAAAAGGAGGGCCATCAACATTGTTGCGTTGGAAACCCAAAAACTTGTGGCATCTACAAGCTATC
Source organism: Stephania japonica (assembly GCA_039657345.1). NCBI lineage: Eukaryota > Viridiplantae > Streptophyta > Magnoliopsida > Ranunculales > Menispermaceae > Stephania > Stephania japonica. The sequence goes on along the minus strand of CM077560.1, from coordinate 39,590,996 downwards.
GAAGTCACCTACAAAAAAATAAATAGAAAAGAAGAAGATGGAGTGGGAAAAAAAGGGAAAAAATTGGGGGATGGGACATAACAAATATGAAAGAGGGGTGGAGAGATAACAGACGAATGGAGGGGAGGTGAAGATGGGGTTTAGGAGTGGAGGTGTTGAAGGAGGATAGAAGATGACGGATTGGAAAGAGAAGAGAAGAAGTGAGAACTTGGATATTAGGGAGACGAGGTGGTGGGGATCGGCGGCGAAGGTGAGCCATGACAACGCCACCCCATATCAGATCTGATGTGTTAGTGACTTTGGCGGCTAGGGTTTTGGGAGGGACGACTCTAATGCTTTGATCAGGTGAGGAGATTGACTAGAATGTTAAATCTAAGGCACTGATAATGAGACCTTGTGCCATTTCATTTTATTTTTTTTTATACCAAACCATTGCCCAATTGGTTGGTGATCACAATCTGTAACTTATGCTACATATCCTAACATTTCAATTTTTATAAATACTCCATTCTAACGTATTAGGTTTTTTATAAATTTATCCTAATATTTTTATATTTACAAATGCATCTTAATGTTTTAGCTTTTTTATAAGTTTATCCTAAAATCTTGATTAAGTAACATTAAAAAGTTAAAATATACGAGCCGTTTGCAATAACAGGTTAAATACTACAACAAAAACATGTTATTATACTTTCTTCAAAAAAAACATATTACTGTACTTTTAACGATGTTATTGCAACTGGATTTATTTTAACTTTTTAATGTCACTCGTCGTTAAAAGAAATCTCAACATAATTAATTTAAACTTATTCATATCATACAATTTACACAATTTCAAAAGATTAGGATGTATCTGTAAAAATTGAAACGTTAGGCTAACTATATAAAAAATCTTGAACTTTTTTTTTGAGAAAAAATAAAATAAAATATTAGACATTAGAATATATTATGTTATTCTTTTATCAATAGAAAAACTTTCTCATTATTTATAACGTGATGTTGATTGTTGCGCATTCATAAAATGATGAAAGCAATTAATTTAAGAGATGGCTAATCATGGCTTGATATATCTTTTTATTTATGAGAAATCGAGATTTCATTAATCATTTTGTGACTCAATACAGGACCAAACATATAGAATCAAGTACATTAATTCGCTAATCATAGTTGTTCAAACAAACTGCCATTAATTTGATCGCAAATGCAAAATTGAAATAGTTTGACAATTAGAGACTGCTATGTACAACATTGAAACTCGTGACAATACACACAACTACTAGAACCATAAAACAAATAACAAAACTTCCCACCGAGCAAAAGAAAACTTAAAACTTCCCAATAAGAAGAAAACAAATTAAAGACTTGCAACTATGGAAGAAAACTAAATATAAAATAAAACTAATTACATGATCAATCCAGTGCGCTGCACAAATTCATGCAACATAGTTGATGAAGATACGCCGCAATAAAAATGGACCAATCTCCACAAATCTTATTAGATTTGTTGTTTATTGTATGAACAAAATGCAAAAGGGGTTTAGTTGGAACCATTGCTGATCGATGAGAAGGATCGGCGATAGTTCAAGAATAAAAATTACAAAAGTGAAACAAGACAGGATCAATCCAATGTGCTACACAAATTTACATAACACCGTTGATGATGATGTACTGCAACAAGAATGGACCAATCTCCACAAATCTTATTAAATTTGTTGTTTATTGTATGAACAAAATGCAAAAGGGGTTTGATTGGAACCACCACCGATCGATGAGGAGGATCGGTGGTGGTTCAAGAACAAATATTACAAAAGTGAATCAAGAAAAAGTTTTTTAGGGTTTTGGAGAAAAAACAGAGAGGTTGTTGTCTTATCGATCACGATGTTTGCCATAACATGGCTTGATATCTTGTAACCGTTGAAAATGAAACTACAATGCCAAATTTCAGGACAAAAAAGTAATTTGAGCCTTCATGGATCACAATTACCACTTAATTATGCATTTTTTTTATTTGTAACGGTACCTTTTATGGCATAATTGGTTAAAATATCCTAACTTTTTACAACTTTTGTTTTTTTATATCCTAGCTTTTTTAATTTGTTATTATATCTTCAACTTTCATAAGTTACTTTTTTAATCCAAATTTGATAACGTGTCACCTAAATAATAACTTTGAAAAGTCACCTCATCATCTATAATTACTAAAATTATTACTTAATTTATTTTTTAAGCTCATTAATTAAATGTTACCTCATCAAATTTAAAGTTAAAAAGTGAAGTAGTATACAAACTTATCAATGTAAAAAGGTTAGGATATAATAACAAATTCAAAAATATTAGAATATAATAATAAAAGTTGTAAAAGGTTATGATATTTTAACCGATTTGACCTTTTTTTATTCGTACTAGTACCTTTTTATATATGGATCATAATTACCCCTAAACATATTAGTCTTTGGGGTTCATACGCAGCGGAGATTACAAAACAATTTAAGAAAAACCCCAACAAGGTTTCGAATTTGATTCCATAAAAACGTTTAAACTATGAAAACTTAATCATACCTCAGTCGCAATGTACCTTTCTGAAGGTTAATCGATCTCTAAGGTACTGCCAATAACGAACACCCTCTATCAGCAGTCCACACACAAACGACAGCCGAGATTTGAAAAGCTAGCTTTGAGAGAATACCAAACCTTTTTTGTTTCTCTCCAAAACGATCCAGAGCATACCAAAAACCCTAAATCGTCTCTAAAACGAAAATAGAGTTTCGGCCTTTTTCTTTCATACTTGTATTCTAACTCAAAGCATCTATTTATGCAACCCTTATATATAGACGACTAAGTAAATTACACATATACCCCTACTTAAAGAAGTATAAGTGTAATACACTACAAGGACATTTCTGTCATGAATTTTATCATATAAAATTCATTTTTTCTGAACCATCTTAAAATCTCGCAAAACCATTCTTAGTGTGCAACCCAATAAGCTCATACAATGTTGGCAGTGTACCAAAACACATTTTGGTGTACAAGTCATAAGCGGCCTCTAACAAGACATTATGACTACTCAAGTTGTACGAATATCAAATCGATACAACCTAATCAATAGTGTATATATAACATCCTTTTGTCACACGATATCCTTTTTGTCAAACATAAGGCATGGAATTGTCATCTAACATGTTCAATCGTACTAGTCTCGATCTCTAGGTAGACTGAAAAAATCCAAATGACATTGATCAATATCAATTCACTTAGACTAGGCCTTTTAACAGTCTAACACATCGAGGGATCCACTAGATATCTCTCTCTATATGAGAGGGACAAATTCTATCTTGATTATACAAATTCACTACATCATTCACACAGTAACTAATCACAACCTTTATAATCGTCTGGTTAAAGACAACGTTTGCTTGCGTCAAATCATTGTATTCCTAATGTTGAAGTCTCTAGTAATCTTAAGTCAAAGGACTGAATAATATACATATCATGAGAAACAACTATGACTTAATCTATGTGGTGTTCTCATAGCGGGTCAGTTCAATACTTTGTTCCCTAACAAGTACTCATGGTCTTAATTCGTATTCATATACGTATGATCATCGTATGATCATCAATCAAGACTTACACTAGTCTTAATTCATTATAGTTCCCAGTATAATAATCGACTAGGGACATTAAAGATATTTCTGTAAATACCCATGGTTCTTATTATAATGTAAACATGCAAATCAATTATAATAAGCAGCAAATGAAATCCTCTATTTTATTAACTAAAATGTATTCATAAAGACTACTAATGGATTGATCTAAGGCACATTTCCCAACAAAACATGCACACAATCATTCAAAATCAAAAGATTAATTGATCATCTGCGAAATGAGATCAAATAAGATAGGTTAACTTATCTCACAATAATTTTATTCACATTTAATTTAGAGCACCGCTATGTGCACCTCAATTGTTTATGAGGGCACCTCAATAGTGTATTAATTTACATGCATTTTGGGGTGCCTTGAGAGGATATTGGGGTGCACATAGCGCGGCTCTTAATTTAAAGGGCTAGTCTCTTTTTTTTTTTGCCAAATGATCAAAAATATCCTAACATTTACAAGTTGTATCAATTATATCCTAACATTTGAAAATTATCAATTCTATCATAACCTTTTCGTTTTAGTATCAATTCTATCCTCAACTAATTTTGGACACTTTTTATTTGAAATTAACATAATTTTCTAACTTTTCTTTTCATGATCATCCATATTGATCAATTTACACATTGAAATTTTGTAAGCCTCGTATTTGAATTAATGTACGAGAACTCACAAAAAAATAATTTATAAATCAATGATACGTTAATACCTTAATTATTATTTTTAGTTATTCATAAAGCACAAATAGTAAGTTAAAAATCATGTGTATATACATATAAAAATAACATATAAAATTTATTAGAAGGTACCCATAGTTGTTTAATTTAACTAAAAAAGAATATTAAGCTTTAATGCATATGTATGAATAAATCTTTAAATGGTATAATAAGGAAAAAAAAATGATGTGCAAAAAAAAGGAACTAAATTAGTTGAGGATAGAATTGGTACTAAATTCTAAAGGTTAGGATATAATTGATAAATTCCAAATGTTAGGATATAATTAATACAACTTGTAAATGTTAGGATATTTTTTATCATTAGGCCTTTTTTTTCAAACAAATACACAATTCGTTTGAGATTGATGATATGTTGTTGTTACTGTTGTTGTTGTAAATGCCAAATTCACCTCAAAATTATTATCACCTTACTAATACATGTGAGAAACTTAACCTGAACGGTTTGGTTTAACGGTAAAGCGAGTGTGAGATTGTGTGGGTTAGGCAGGATTGATGATATGTTTGTTGTTGTCATTGTTGTAAATGCCAAATTCATTCCAAAACTAATATCACCTTACTAATATAGGCAAGAAACTTAATCTGGACGAGTTGGTTTAAATGGTAAACGTGAGTGTGGGATTATGTACATTAGGTGCATGAACCACTATAAGAAAATAATTATTTTACCACACTACACTTTCTACCACTCATTAATCTACAACAAACAATTTAATAATTTCTATAACATTTGACCCGTTGTAGAAAAGGAACTTTATTACCACAAGTCATAACCATTGTAAATCTACTACTTGTGGTAGAAACTTTTGTTGACATGAACAAGCTTGTTATAGATTTGCTAGTTATAGAAAGTTCATGCTTTCAACAAGAAGCAACATAAGGTTGTTGGTGGTCAATAATATAGTTTCTTGTAGTGGTCTCAAGTTCGATTTTCTGGTATGTCGAGTTTGATCGGCCTACTAGGGCCCTTAAATTCTCAGTCTATGAGTAACATAAACTCGTGCGAATAGTCATGATAGTAACCCGGATACCTGCGACTATCAAAAAATAAAAATATAGGCGAGAAGCTTCATAATGACTTTCATCCATACTATTGATGCGAGATTCACATATTTTTTCCATAAAGTTGCTAAAAACTAATGTGTAAAATTCTACTTTGGTATTTTTCTTAAACAAAATTCTACTTTGGTTTATATAATCAAATGCTATATTTAAATTAATATTAAATACTATATATAACAAATTAATAAAATATAAAAATAAAATAACTAAGACAAGAATGGTCTTACCGTCACCAATTTGACCCGCTTAACCCAATTCACATTATCTTTTTTTACCCTATTCATATTACATGGATTTGTTTTTTCAATTAAGCTTACCACCTCGAATATGATAACAATCTGTTCTCGTGAAACCACTATTAAATGTTTATTATAAAAGTTTAAAACCTCTATGAACAGACAATTAAATATGTTCTAGTGAAGATTGATATGCTAAGATCCAGATGTCATTAATTAATAATATACCAATTCATCTTAGATTAGTCGACTTGTCTTCTTTATCAGAAAAAAAAAGGATCCTACCAAAAATAAATAAATTAAAAAAAGAACAAAACAAAAGGTTGACCCATCTACACATAGTTAATAGCTAAATCAAGAACTATTTGTAAACCAAAGAAAAAGAAATAATCAAATATTATTAAGGCAATGTATACTAAAAAATAAGTTTGACCATTTCGTATATCATTTAATTTGTTCATCCAATCTATAGTCTGAATCGGCAAAACAAGGGATATTTATAATTGGAATTCTCTATCAAACTTCCAGCCATCTAAAATCTTCAAAACGAAGTTTTGTGCTCACAATTGTAGCCACTTGGAGCTTCCAAGAAATATCAGAGAAGAAGCGAAGAAATAATTAATATTATGCGGCATCTTCATATGTTTGTTTATATAAACGAAAGTCAAAGGCAGCGCCTTACTTGTGGTATTGACAATTCTAGAAATATGGTTGAAAACTATATGATTTTTTTTAAAAATGAAAACTATATCAATTGGGTTATATATATATAGAATTATTCTATAATAAAGCCGAAATACATATACTCATGCCATGAAAACCTTCAAAATATGTTATTCATTAAATGCACATTTATGATATCTCGATTGATGTATTTAATTATCCTAAAACCTAAATATTGGTACTTCTACCATGGAACCCCTCAAAATATGTTGTGCATTAAATGATTTGTACATTTATGACGTCTCGATTAATGTGTTGGATTAGAATCTAATAGTTGTAAATAGTATACCCATTATTTATATATATATATATCAACCCAATTGATCGATCTAGAATTGTATATTCTAGAATTATATATATACTTAGCTTTACCAACCAACTTAATGCATATTCTTGTATTTCATAATGCAGATGGAAGACCTATAGAAGATGCGATGGAAAATACACAAGGGAACAGACAAAGAAGCGATTATATTTGAGGCATGTGTTGGACATATATAGATTAATCGATACGTAACTCATTTTGTTGTGAATGTAACATCCGACCACGCATATGTCTCTAGAGTTCGATTTGGCCTTGTAATTATCATGTGTATTTGCCTCACAAAGTTATGAAATTGTAGACATTAAGAAAATCGGTGACAGTAACGTTAGTGGACAAGGTTCCGAGATTCACTTTAATTTATTTTGGCTACTAAATAAAATTTGATTATATTTTATTGAAAATGAAAACAAATTATAATGTGTTAGCTCCCCAAGGGACGTATGTTATTTTTACTAAAAATATATGTTTTTTTTATGCTATTAAAGCTTTTGGAACTGATCCTAGCCTCAGTTCATAGATGTTACCATTAGTTGCTCCAAGAAGAGATTGGTTTTTTAATAAGAATAAAAGAAGAGATTAAAAAAAGAAGAGATTAAGAAGAGATTAATTGTGGCTAAAGAAGAGATCTTGAACTCCACCGATCTCTACTTTGATCAGCGGTGGTTCCAATCAGTACATATCTTCGTGTTTTATTTGTTCAATAAAGTGTAGATCTTTTCAGATCTATGAAGATTAATAGATTCATTCTTGTTACGGTACATTTTTCTCAACGATCATTCGTAGATCTGTACGGTTGTTGGGTTGGTTATCTCATTTAATAAAAGAAGAGATCAAGAAAAAAAAAAGAAAAGAAGAGATTTAAAAAAACAAAATAAACAAGATATAAGAAGAGATTTAATTGGGCTAAAGAAGAATGCAACAACTCTAAACCCTAACATATTTTTTTTAGTTTTCTCTCGTCATTCAAGATCTTGAACAACAGATCTTGAACCACCGTTAATCTAAGATCTTGAACCACCACCGATCTCCCTTTTGATCGGCGGTGATTCCATTTAATCGGTGGTGGTTCCAATCAGTACATCTCTTTGTGTTTTATTTGTTCAATAAAGTGTAGATCTTTTTAGGTCTATAAAGATTAATAGATCCATTCTTATTACAGTACATCTTCCTCAAAGATCATTCGTGGATTTGTACGGCAGTTAGGTTGGTTCTCTCATTTAATTCGTTTTTATTTTTATATAGTTTGACTTCCCTTGTAGGAAGTCTTCATTTTGTCTTACCTTGTTGTAAGTCTTGTGTTTGTCTTACCTCGTTGGAAGTTTTGATTTTGTCTTCCCTTGTTGGAAGATGGAAGTTTTAGGTTTACTTCCCTTTTATCTTTGAATAAAGATTTACTTTCTTTAATTATTGGAAGTTTCGTTATTCGTTACGTGGTTCTAGTAGTGTTTATGTATTGTCATGTATTTCAATCTCGTAGAGAGCAGTCTCTGATGTCATAATGTTTCAATTTCACAATCGCATTCACATCCAAATTAATGACAGATCTTTTGAAAAAATAGAATTAACACTTTTTTTTGGGCAATTGATTTATCTCTAATAATGTATCAAGTTATGAATGATTATTGAAATTTCTATTTATCTTCAAAAATAAAAAAGAGATTAATTAGTTGTAAATTAAATAAAAATGAGAAATTATTTTCAAAATTTCCTGCATGAGCTCTTTTTTCAAATGAGCCACTTGAACTAATTAACTCGGTCCGTACCTCCTCCGACCACCAAACAATCAAACAGACAGCAACAATAACCGCAATCAAATCAATCTTAACATTTTATTGAACTGGTAGGTCAGTGTAACAGCGTACATATAATGAACATATAGTACAGGCTAAAGTCAGATCAACCACTAATAAAATTCCCTTCTTCCCAAACCAAGAAAAAAACAAATAGCGATTAATTAACAACAAAAAAATTTAATTAATTAACAAAATACATAGCAACAATCACACAAATTACAATGATTATAGCAAGATTAAGACCCAGATCAAATAATACACAAGAAGAAAAAAAAAAAAAAAAAAACATGAATCAATCGGTGAATTATACAAGTATGTTGATCACTTAATTTATAATGAATGGCTTGAAAGCACTCACAATGTTCTTCACTCGATCCACACAAGAAGTATACGCCACTGTCCCATCGTTCCCAGCAAGAACCCTGTACTTGTCCTTCCTCGTGAAGTTGGTGCACTCGAATCCCAATGTGGCGCCCAGGATCCTCTGCACATAATTGGCCACGTCATGCGGGGTCTTCCCAGCCGTACACGTGGCCTCAACTGGCAACTGGTTCAAAAACGTGACCTCGTAAACGGGCCTTGGGTTCATAAAGAAGAAAATTGGGTCCAACGCTTTCCAGCCACGGGCCGTGGTCGCATGAAAAAAGCCCACTCTGTAGTTCATGGCGACGGGCACGATCCGGTCCGTTAACTCGGCAAAGAGTGCACTGAACCTCAGAAGGAATGGCTCACGGCACGTGGTGCCCTCCGGGCACACCACTAGGTCTCCCTTCATGAGCTCACGCTTGATCTTGTCGGAGTCGACATGGCGGATTCGGGTGAGGCGGACGGTGGGGATGGGGGAGAGGATCTCGGAGAGTCGAGAGATGGAGTAGGTCACTGCGGGGATTTTGCGGGCGAGGACGACTGAGAGGACTACTGGGTCCATTAGGGTGCGGTGGGTGCACACGAATAGGACGCCGGTGTCGGAGGTGGAGGCGGAGGCGGGCGGTGGTGGTTTTCCTTTCACGACGACGCCTCCGCCGAAGAGGCGGGAGACGTGAGGGATGACAGACATGGGGAGGATGAGGCCGATGGTGATGCGGATTGCGGCGAGGAGGATGCCCAGTGGGAGCCATAGGAGGATGAGGAGTGCCGTGGAGGGTGTCGGCCGCTTCGCGAGGCGCCCGTCGTGGAAGATGACAGGATGTGGTCGAATAAGCGACGACTGATCGTGCTTTAGGTTGGTGGTGTTCAATGGGGAGTACACTCGCTCCTGCAAACATTCATGCACGCACGTAAAAGATCATTTTTCTTGTAGTGTCTATATGGTGTAAAAGATCAATTTTCTTGTAGTGTCTATATAGTGTTATTTGGCAGTTCGTAGTAATAAAAGATCATTTTTCTTGTAGTGATATTACCGTACCTTACAAAAGGAGAGAAAACTCTGACACTTGTCAGGCTTCGCCCTACCGAGTCCCAAAGATGGCCTCTCAGCGTCGAACATGGCCTTAACACGAGCACCGATCGATCCAACATCTTCCCTAACGAACCCAGTGGCAAACCCAAACCGATTAACCACTAGCTCACTCCCAATCACCTCATCAGCGCCAAGATGCTCCTTCACAAACCTCTCAACCATCACTCTAGGACTCCTAGTCACCACAACCCTCCTATCATACCCACTAAACACTCTCCAAGCCTCCATATTCACATCATCCATGTAAAACTTAGGCAGCACAGCTCTCGTCACCGACTCGATCTCGGCCTCCCTGAGCCCGGCCACCGCAACAAAGACGGTCAACTTTAGGCCCAAGTCCTCCAACCCCAGCAAGCCTAGCAACCGAATTAACGGCCACAACAATAACAGGAGAGCAAACCTTATGAGCCCTGAAGCCTCAAATGCTATCAACATGAAGTATGAGAAGGGGTCTTGATCGTTCAATAGAGTGCCCTCCAATTCCGATACAACTGATGATGATGATTGTGTTGGTGAATTCTTAGATTTCTCCATGTTTGATTGAATTGTTGTGTTTTGTTTTGTATTTTGTGTTGTGTGCATGTTTGATTGAATTGTTGTGTTTTGTGTGATTGATTTTCTAATTGGGGTGTGTTTTAAGGGGTGAAGATTTTGTTGTTGAATTGGCTATAGATAGGTGACCCAAATCGAGGAATTTGGCAGTTTAACGGTCCCCAACTACCACAAAGACTGTACGAGTGTGTATGTGTTTTTTTCCTTTTTTTCTTTTTATTTCTTTTCGGAAATCTAAGAACTACACGCCACGCTAAGAGACCGGATAGATTGCTCACTGAATTCCAACAACTTCGATGGTCGATTGTTTTTGTCCCACGCGTTCACCTAAAAATTGGCCTACCCGGCATTGTTCTCTAGGTTACTTACCAAGCTAATTATAGCATCTGCTCTAGTTTTTTCATGGAATATCTAAATTAATGCTGATGTTAGCAAAAGTTACTTTTTATTTTTTATTTTTGCAAAGTTGGAGAAAGTAAATGAAAATATATAAAGTCATTAAAGGTTTTAATCAAATAAGAATTAAAAGTAATGACGGAAGCGTACCTTTGTCCTATCATGTGACAATGTGAAATTCACACTCTTTTCTATGACCCAAGAGTATTTGGAAGCACGCACTCCAAAAGAACTCTCCGTACCACACAATTACCAAAAGCCTTATATTAAAATCACATATTACCCGATTATATTAACCTCATTATTCTTGGGCCTTCCTAAGAGATACGGGTTGTTGGGATATTAAATATCATGTTAGTTATCAAAACCAATTGAAGAGTTTACACATTTATTAATTAAACATTTAAAACGGGCCAACATGTAAAGATTGTTAGAGAAATGGACTTAATTCATCTTGCTTGAGGCGCGTATTCACTGTCTTCAAGGATATTTCATCGTAATCAACGTACCCCCTAGGATCCACAAGCCTTCAGTAATTAAACGAGAGTAGAAACAACAGAATTAACACGAATCGAAAGATCCCAGCAATAATATAAAACAACTTACGAAAAGAGAAGGATGAGAAACTTTTCGTTTAAAACAAAAAAAAATGTGAATAGAAAGTTATTTTTTTGGTGTATATAAAGAGTTGGGGATGAACCCTTTGTATAGGAGTTTGTCAAAACGTAATCGTCAACACCATTAACAACAAATAACAGTAACAAAATGGCCAAAAAGAAATAATGGAAAATAACGGTAACAAAACGGTCAAGAAAAAATAAAGGATTCAAACCTTTTGAAATATTAATAATTTTCCAACAATCCCCCACATATTTCAAAAGGTATTAAAGTTGCGGGGATATTTTCATTTAGGGACAATGCATCGATTTTGGTGTCTTTTGGACTATGAATCAAAATTAGAGAGAATGGGTTCTTACTTACATAATAAATGTTGAAGTTATACACTTTTATGAACCAAGAAATCTCAAATAAGCAGAATTCCCACCAATCACGTTATACCCACAATTTTGTTATTCAATGCGGTGATGCGCCAATAAGCCATGCGCGTGCTTCGTTGTTCATGAGTGCTCTAGAGAATTTGCCCTCAATCACATAGGAACAGCCCCACTTCACACTCATGTAGGTTGTTCCATCAAGTGTACATTATAGATTCATACACCACCTATAAAGGCTATGGTACTTAACCATTCTTTCGTTGTAGTTATGCACTTTTATATGTTAACGCAATAGGAGAGACTTTACTTTAAAAGTGCTTCACAAACCAACTAGTGACTTGTTATTACCCGTATGAGAATTCATGGGATCTCAAATCACATAGGTTAGGTTACCATCACTATGACTACTCAGATTGACAATAGTCTTATTCCCCTTTATGTATTAGAAATGAATTTCCTTCCCAAAGGCTTAGTCAGAGGATCGGTCAAATTCACTTCTGACCTCACATAATCAATGGATATAACTCCATTTTGGTTTTTTTAACAAAAATCTATCTTATTGCAGTTGCTTAACCATATTGTGTTTCAAACGAATGTGTCTAACGTGAATCTGAGATCTAATTAGCATCAATGTATCTCTCTAATACAGTGAAAAATTCACTATACATAATACCATAGGACATGGTACCTCTCAAATACTTCATTAGTCTGACTAACACAATCCAATGCTCATTATTGGGATTATGTGTATATCTGCTCAATCTACCCACAACATAAGCTATGTCAGGTCTAGAAAAATTCATCAAATGCATTAGATTCCCAATAATCTGTGCATACTCACATTGAGCAACGTGATCACCTCTATTTTTCTTCAATTGAGTGTTAGCATCATAAGGAGTACTCACCGGTATGAAATCAAAATGTTCAAACTTCCTAAGAAGTTTCTCAAAATATTGTTCTTGTGATAGCATTATTCCATCACCTTTCCCAAAATCACATTTGCTTCACCCATATCTTTTATATCAAATTTATAAGCAAGAAATTTCTTAGTCTTTTGTACAAGTTCAAGACTAGCGCTAAAAACCAGCATATCATCAACATCCAAACATATAATGACACAATCACTATCAACACATTTTGTGTAAACGCATTTGTCTACTTTTAGAGAAGAAAATCCATCATTCAATAAAACACAATCGATTTTCTCATGCCATTATTTGGGTGCTTGTTTCAAGCCATTTTAAGAATTTGATAAGCTTGCAAACTTTGGTTTCTTGACCTATAACCATACAACCTTCGGGTTCTTTCATGTAAATTTCCTCTTCCAAATCATTGGGCAAGTTATGGATACTTGGGGTACAGGAGCTATAGGACAACATTCTGGAGGACATATACCGTTCGCGTTACACAGTTCATCCTGGCAGGACCAAACTGCATCACAACTTGCGACGTTTGTTTTGGTGGCCAAGGATGAAGGCTGACATGGGTCCGTATGTTAGGGGTTGCAAATTTGCCAGCAGTTGAAAGCTGAGCACAGGAGACCAGTCGGATTACTTCAGCCGCTACCCATTCCACGGGGGAAGTGGGAGCATATGACTATGGATTTCGTCAATGGTCTACCGTAGACTACGAGGCGACATGATGCAGTTTGGGTAATGATCGACAGGTTGACTAAGTCAGCACATTTCATCCCTATTTCTATGAAGTACTCCTTTCCCCAGCTGAGCATTATCTTCGAGCGAAAGATCATCAGGCTTCACGGAGTATCGATATCTATTGTGTTCGACAGGGATCCAAGGTTGACATCGAAACTCTAGGAGAGTATGCAGGAGCAGCTCGGCACTAGGCTACTGTAACGACCCTCAAGTTTAATTGGTGACACGTGTCGTGTTTTCATGACCATGACCTACTCGTCGTGACTTGTCATATTACTCAATCCTTGGGAGTCGACATTGAGGTATATTTTATTTTTCTGTGATATTTGTATTATTATTTATACCCGAATGTGAACACTTTATGTTCTAGTACGTGATTTTTGTTTATTAATCTCCACAAAATTTCTGTGTGAGATTCGCTTAGGAAAAATGAAAACTTTAGGGTATAATACGGATAATTAAACACCAGTAAGATGGTAATTTGTGAATTATCAAAAAATAATAAATAATTAAATAAAATGTGAGAGCGAGGTTATGTCCGGGAACGCACGTGGTGCGATTCGTGAGGTAAAATGGGTTCAAGAATGAGCGATGTGATCGAGAATTGGTTAAGTATTGAAGATAAAGTCACCCATTGAAGTTACTAATGTGAGTTAGAGTAGTTGGATGAAGTGAAGGTGGGACACAAGATGTTTCTCGAGATTCGTATATGTGAATTGATGACATGGGATGTATATATATCACCTTTTCTCTGTCAATTCATTTTATCAGTTTTGATCAACGAGAGAACGAGAGAACGAGGGAGGTTTCAGGTGTTTCGAGCACGTTACGACACCGGAGATCGACCTATCACGTGTAAAAAGGTAGGATCCCTACTCCTCTCATGTTTCTCTACAGTTTGGCGTCAATTTTGTGAGTTTTTGTCATGAAGATTTCGAACAAGATTTTGGGAAAATGTTGGAAATAAGTTTGGGTGATGTTTTTGTAATCAACTGGTTGATTAATTGAGGTTTTGGTGATTGGTTTGTGTATTTGAAGGAAATTAGAATTTTAGAGGATTTTTGAAGAATTTCTTATTATTTACGAATCGGGGTATTTGTCGGGGTTTCGACGCAAAGTGAGGCGTGTTTCATGTTTTTTTGAACGCGGCGACACGAGCCGTGGTTTTGAAAAACCCCGGAAGAGTGTTCTGTTTGACACGCCACGAGGGACGCCGTGGGGATTTTCTCCTACGGTGTCTGTCACGACGTCCCAAACAGCCAGCAAATTATTGTGCACACTTTAATGTGTCGTGGGTTTTGAACTAGTAGTGTGGAGAACAGCAAAAATAGATAAAATTTTGAATAAATTTCTAAAATTTTGGAAAACTTTGGGGGACTTTCTAGGGTTACGGAATGACTATAATTGAACCAAATTTAGGTTAAATGATTGCCAGACTTTGAGAATTTGAGTGGAACAACTTAAAGGGTTACGCGAGGATCGAAGTTTTGCGGTATTGAGGTACGTTTTTCGTACGATTGTAAGCCAGTTAGAAAATATACATTAATTCATTTCCCATTATTGACATTTCTATTTGAATTGAGCTATTGTTGGAATTTCGTTTTATATTTCCTTAGTTGAGTGTCTTTGCGTAAGTGTATTGTGAAGTACTCCTAGGCCCACATTAGCTAGGTTAGCATGAGCACTGCCTACAGTGGTGTTGTCCACCTCCCTGATAGTGGTTTACAACTCGAGTACTGGATTGTTAGGCACTGTTGTGGCTATAAATTGTGGTACTGTTGTACTGCATAGAAATTGACCACTTATTGGCCTCTCTTGACTATTTGGACACTCAAACTTCGTTGTTATGTTTGCCAGTCTGTTTATCATGCAATTTGTTATATTTTCTGTCTTTCAATATCGCATGATATTTGGACTGTTTATTGGGTAAATCTTGAATTATTGTTTAGTTTCTTTTGGTATTACTTTTATATTTTTCACTCACTCACCTTCTAGTTTGTGACGGTGGTACAGATAGAGCTGAGACGAGCAAGGGGAAGGAGTTGATGCTAGATGATATCTTCTGAGGACTCTCGGAGCGATCCTTTCCTTTACTCACTGCAAGTGTTGTTTTTTTTTACTATGGTTATGGTATTATATGTTTTGTAAAATATTGGGACATGTATCGAGGATTTAGAGACTAGGGATATCATGTATGATCGCATTATTTAGTTTTGATCACCAGACATGCATGTATTTATCTGTTTCTCATGGTTTCCACATGATAGGTTTTTTTAATTTTTCCTGATTTCCATTTATTAGTTATAGTTTATTATAGTGATTTCCGCTGTGAATTTACTAATAACTTTATAATCTTAAAACTTACACATTTAAATAATAACATAATGATATATTTGAGGATTTGAGGCTGACTAGGATGCGTAGAGTTCGCGGGTAAAGGCTCGGGGTCCACATAGGTTTAGACCGGGTAGGACCCAGTTTTATGGAGAACTGGGGCCGTCACAGTTACAGTTCAACGCAACATATCATCCCCAGATAAACGGGCAGTCGAAAAGGTTGATTCAGATCTTAGAGGTTATGCTAAGGGCTTGTATTTTACAGTTTGGGGGATCATGGGAGAAGTATTAACCGTTGTGCAAGTTTGCATACAACAATAGTTATCAGGCGAGCATTGGCATACCATCGTTCGAGACTTTGTATGGTAGGCCCTGCAGATCAACTACTTGTTGGGCGTCACCAGAGGATAAACAGTTATTGGGTATGAGGTTGTTGTTGACCACACATAGAAAGGTAGATAGATTCAACTAAGGCTTCAGGCAGCTCAGGAAAAACAAAGAAGTATGCAACAAGTATCTCGAAGGTCTGAGTTATGAGATTGATGACTTAGTGTATTTGAAAGTTTCACCTTGGAAGGGTCATCAGAGGTTTGACATCAAGGGAAAACTGGCACCAAGGTTCATTAGACCATTCAAGGTCGAGGCACGCATTGGCATTGTGGCATACATATTATAGTTGCCACCACAGTTAGCGGTGGTTCATCCGGTATTTCATATATCTATGTTTAGGCTGGCTAGGTCAGGACCGAGACTGATGGTTGATGTCAGACAGATTGAGGTTCGGCCTGATGTGACCTATAATGAGCAATCGATGGAGATTATAGATCGCAGGATACATACTCTGCGGAACAGGGAGATCCCAAAAGTTTTAGTTCGTTGCAAGCATCACGGGACTGAGGGACTAACTTAGGAGCTTGAGTCTATTATGTAGCGTCGTTACCCCCAGCTATTTGCTGGTAAGAATTTTGTTTTGATTTAAATTTCGGGACGAAATTTTCCCTAGTTAGAAAAAATTGTAGCGGCCCAAATCTAATTTCTGTTATTTATGACGTAATTACAGATGCGAGCGTCAGCTTGGACACTCATGGACCCCGCATCTAGGTCGAAACACGCCCGAACTAGGTATACAGTTCATTTTTATGTGCAATTGATTTGTTTTGCGATGTTTATGTTCAATTTAGTTAAATTACATCGCAATATGTGTATTTATATTGATTAGTACAGAGCGAGACAGTATGACAGGTATTCACTTCGAGTAACGTCAAGACGCGGGTACAAGGTAGGCGAATGACTAATACACTAGACCGGGGGTTTATACACACATAATAAATAACAAAATGTGTTAAATTTAGACGATAGTGACGCGAGTGTATGTAATTGGCACACAACACAGTGTGGGACTGGGTATCGAAATGCCCGAAGGTTCATTGGATTGTGTTGAGTAGGGATAAGGACATGGGACCATGTAACGGCCCCAAATTCCTAATGCATTTGGGTACGCCCGGCCTAGACCCGTGCAGGTCCTAAGTCGGTGCTTAACGAGTCTGACGAGCCTAGTCAGCCTCAAATCATCAAATCTCAAGTTTTATGAAAAAAGTTATTGCAAGTATAACACAACAGAAGAAAATTTAATACTAATCAATTATTGAGAAATAACTCAATCAAACGGAAATCAGGAATCTATATAAATGTGAAAAACCCCGATATGTTCATGTCCAAGTCAGCATAACAAACTCATGGTATCCATCTCAAAAATGATCTCCAGTTCAAAAACTACTACCATATATATAAAACATTATCCAAACATAAATAAACATAAACCTACTCTCGGGTTCCTCAATTCCAGCCACTCACAAAAAGTCTCCTAGACGGTGAGTAACTGAGAAAAACCGAAAGTAATGCCAGAAGAATATAACAGTAATTCATGAATTATCAAACATGGCAGTCTAAATATCATGCGAGAATTGGAAGACAGGAATTTAAATAGATAAGATGCATGATAGACAGACTGGAAATAATAGCAATCGAAATATGCGTGTTCTACAAGTCAAGAGAGACCATAAGTGGTCTAAAAATCCACAACAAATCCACAGCAGCGATGTCGCAACATCGATAACCACAACAATCCAGTACATGGTATCACACAATCACTAGGGGTGGTTAAACACTCATGCGCATGAGTGCCTACATTTTATCCCTTCTAGTGCAGGCCGCATGTATCTTCGAGACACGTACTTATGCCAAGAACACACTGTAACAACCCGTAAATTTTAACCGACTTATGTAGAATTGTGACCGGACTAAGTGATATTAGACAGTATTTCGAGCCTCGATAGTCGACAATAAAGTAATGTTATGTTTATGTGATGTATGTATTAGTATTGTAGTTTATTTCGGGTTTCGCGCTGTTCGGACAATTTTTAGACTAAGTGAGTTTTCGCTTAGATAAACGGGGAATAAAACACTGTTAAAATACAAATAAATAGATTTTTAGATAATTTATATAATTATTTAAGGGAACAAGGCGGGACTACGCGCACGGTGAGTTGAATCGGACCGAGGAAAGTTGTTTGAATGCGGGGAGTTGGATAACTACGCGATATACAGTACATGTGATAGATTGTTAAAGTGACACAGCTGTAAGTTGAGGAACCATAAGATGGACCTCGAGATGAATGTGTGTATTGAGATGAAAGACCACAAATATGACAACACAAACCTACTTTACTGTTCATGTACTATTCATCATCATTTTTATATATAAATATATATATATATATACAAACACACACTCATCTCTCCCATTCTCACCTTCACCACCGTCCTCACAACCTCTCACCACCGCCACCCTCCTCCTCCCTGGTTCGTCGACCACCGGCTTTGGACCTCACCGGACTTCTCGCCGGAGGTACTCTCTCTCTCTCGAACTCTTGTACTGTTCCTCTATTTTATTCTCTCTTTCTCTCGGCTTCTCTCTTGAGTTTCTTCCTTCATTTCTCGGTCACGCCTCACCCCACTGCTGTGTTGTTGTCCGTGACGCTGCTGGACTAGGAGGGGACTGTCAACGTCGAAGATGACCAGTGGTGGTCACCGGAGTCCTCACCGGAGTCGAGGTAACTCTCTCTGACTCTCTCGGTTACTCCTCTCGGGTTTCTCTCGATCTCTCTCGTTTCTCTCTCGGTGTCACCTTGATCTCTCTCTCTCGGCCATTATCTCCCTTTCCCTGCTCGGATCTACTTGGTGGCTAGCCGTTGATCCTCGTCAGAGCTCCATCACGTCCTCTCTCTCTCTCTCGGGTTCTTTGTTATTCTCTCCTACTCTCTCGTTTTTGCTCACTGTTTTTCTCTTGTTTGTGGTTTGGTTGGGTTGTGGTGTGTGTGCACCCCACGGTTGAGGTGCATTATGATATGTAAGGTGAACACCAAACCGTGATGTGCGGGCAGTTTAGATGTGTTGGTTGTGTGGTTCGGTTGTGTGTGACGGTTTTGGTGTGAGTGTGTGTGTATACCCACTGGTGGGGTGTATGCTGAGGTGTGGGATTGGACTGTTGGTATGGTGTGTGGCATTGGACAGTGTGTGCGTGTGTACACCCCACAGATGGGGTGTGCGTGGTGTATTGAACAAGGTGTGTATGTCCATGCATGTGTGTGCATGTGTGTGCATGTGTATGCATGGGTGTGTACATGTATATGCATGTACACCCCACGATTTAGGGTGTATGCACCCCACGGTTGTTGTGCACCCCACTACTGGGTGTGGGGTGTACCATGTGTGAGTAGGTGAATGGATATGGGTGCACTTAATTGTGTGGTTGTCACATTATGTGTAGGTGTGTAAATAAAATGAAATAAAAATAAAGGAGAAGTATGTACACTTTATGAACAAAATAAAGTGATGTAAATGGGCTTGTGTTAGGGTCCAATAAGGGCCCAACATAACCAATATAAAATAGGCTTACATATTTGAGTCCAACTAGAGTCTAACAAATGATACAAACTCGTACAAATCAACTTGAGATTTAATGCTAAACCTTACACTAATATTCAAGATTTAAACAATTATCAGGTAATAGGGAAATCACGGGAGACGCGTTAGGAACTCAGAGTTGTCACACGGGTCGCGATAGTTCAGGTAAATACACTTGCCCCAAAGCTGGTGTACGAAAGTAATCCAGTAAGAACATTGCATGTAATTCATTTTCGATCATTGATATTTGTTGATTGCCGTTGTTGATGTTCCTATCTTGTTGTTTCCTTGGTATGTGTGTTCTCGGCTTGAGCGGGTCGATGTGATACTTGAGGCCTGTGTCCCTCTTGTATCAAGCTGTGCTAGTGCCGTAACATTACCAGGGAAGAGCCAGCGTCCTCTTTCCGTAGGCTCGGAGGCCTGTGTCCCTCTGATGCTACGCGAGTGTTGCGACATTGCCCGGAAAAAGCCAGCGTCCTCTTTCCGTATGTTGTGATGTGACCACTCACTGCCTTGCTTGTTTTCTTAGAACACATATGTTTTCGATTGATATCTGATAGTATGTTTATCATGCACCTTTATCTTGTTATATTGCCTGTCTTTAAATTTTCGCATGATATTTAGATTGTTTCATTCGATGTTCATGAATTATTGTTATTCTCTTATGGCATTACTTTCATTTTTCTCTCAGTTGCTCACCGTCTAGTTTGTGACGGTGGGTGTAGATTCGCTAGAGTATTTGAAGGGTAAAGAAACTCTGTTAGAAGGTTTTGTGAAGATCTGCGACTGGATTAGAGCACCTTAGCCTAGGCTATGGTGGATTACTGACCGTAAATTGATTTATATATATATATACAATTCGTTTGGTTGATTTTGGGATCATAGGTATAAAATATCATGTACAACTTTATTTGGCTTCCGTTTGACGTACATGAATATTCATGGTTTCCACATTTATATAGTTTTTCCTAATTTTCGTTTGATTGAGTTACTTCCCAATACTTGTTTAGTTTTCCGCTGCGTATAAATGCAATAACTCTTTCATAAACTTTTAAATTGATTAATTAGAGGCTGACTAGGCTCGTCAGGCTCGCTGAGTATCGACTCGGAACCTGCACGGGTCTAGGCCGGGCGTACCCAAATGCATTGAGAATTTGGAGCCGTCACACACACACATACAAGGAATATGAAATGGAATGCCAACAAGTAGATAATAGCAAACACAACGGAATGAAAATGAATTACATGGTATTTTTTAACTAGCTTATTAATATACACAAGCTTTAAGACAAGTGTACTTACCTGAACTATCACAACCCGCGTAACAACACTCCCGCGAATCCTAACGCGTATCCCCGAATTTTCTGCTACCTGACAAGGTTAGAAACTCTAATTAATTGGTCGAGTCATTATCTAACCTAGGTTGAAACCTTAGTATTTTCCCAACGTTTAAACGACTCAAAAATGACTCGATAATTCCATCGATAAGTCAACCATAAAACCAAACGTATACTCTCTGGTTTGAAAATTACAACCACAACCAAAACTACGACAATGATATCACAAAGTCGGTAACCATAGTGCATGTAAGCCTAGTCATGAATCATAGGCTCAGCTCGGTCTTGTGTGGGTCACGTCATGGTCTCAAAGACTGGCGGCGTGACCACGACGTCATAACCAATTCCCGACTTTAAAAAGCAAATCCATAACTACAACACGGCTCAAATCTCAACTGGACAACAAATTGAAACTTCCATGACAACACGCTGACATTATTCTATGTCGAGAAAGAATTTCCTCGGCATGAAATGGCTGGGAAATACCCTCGAACATCGGTAAACAACGCGACACAAACAAAGTAAACGGATCTTAACATACTGAGGGAAAATAACATAAACTCGCACTTGCTGCCACTGGTATGAACCATTTGGAGGGCTATAAGATACCTGCGAGGCATAGAGGGGTCTCAGGCAGCTTCCTTAGGTGGCAGTTCGACCAACAGAATCACCAGGGGTGGCGGTTTCTAGCGAGTACAACGTATACAACTAACATAACACATGAAATGACGATATCTTGCACTGTCAATACTAGTTCGACCATTTTGGAGGGTGTGGGACTCAAACAGGAGCTTGGTGGGCCCCGATAGCGCTCCAGTCACAGTGGTCCAGCGGTGGCGCCGCCAGTTACGGGGGTTCTCCAGTGAGCAACACAACAACACACATACGTTGGATAGTGAACAACAACATAAACTGACAACTCTATACTAATGCTGCGAGTGGGGGTGCTCCAGGTCCGTCGAGGCTCCGGTGGTCCACCATTCATCGCCTCCGACCAGCCCCAATCATGGCAGCCACCACTAGACGCGACAGTGATAGAAATAATAAAAAATAGCAAACAGTGGTGTGAAAAAAATAGTGAGAGAAATAGAGAGAGAGAGAGAGACGGACCTCTGCTCCAGTGACAGAGACACCTCCGGTAAGGTTCGAACACCATAGGCCGGTGGTGTTTCGATGGTGGATTCACGAGAAAGAGAGAGGAGTGAAGGGAGGGACGGTGAAGAGAGAGAGAGAGTAAAAGAGAGGGAGAGGCCGTGACAGAGCTCCAACGAGCGGGGGCCTCTCCGGAGAGGGTCGAGGGTCGGTCACCAGGGGAGGGAGAAAGGGATGGTGGTGAGGGATGAGGGAGGTCAGTGGTGAGAGAGGAGTGGGTGATTTATATAAAAAGAGAGGGTGAATAGTAGGTGAATTTTGGGGTAGGTAGTGTGTTGTCACATGCCTAGCCCTTCATCTTCATATACACACACATCTCGAGGCTGATCTATGGACTCTCCACCATTGGGCTGTGTCACTTTAACAATCCTATCCCATGGTTCGTTTGTTATGTAGTTATCCAACTCCCGTGTTCAAACAATGTTCGCCAATCTGTCTCACCTCCTCGGTCCATATTTCTCTGTCACGCGCATAGTTTCGTCTTGTCTCGTACAAATAATTATTTAAATTATCTAATAATTCATTTAATTAGGTTTTTACTGTATTTTACTCCCCCGTTTACCTAGACGGAACCTCACCCATTAAAAATCGCCAGAACGGCTCGTGACACGCATTAAACTAAAATACTATTACACACATCAAAGAATCATAAAGTTACCTCGGTGTTGACTCCCGAAGTTCGAAATACAGTCCAGTATCGTGTAGCGAGTCACGGTTCTGACAAGTGCCATACAATTCGGGTTAAAATTTGAAGGTTGTTACAGACCAAGTCATGGAAAAGAGTGACATTTTGGTTGTATATTTGACTCCGTCTTGGCTTTAAATGAAGCCTTAGGATACATTAACGCATTGGATGGCAATTTTGGTATAAATAGTTGAGAAATATCTCATTCACCACCTTTTCTCACTCTTGCTCCTCACTTGGAAGAAAATTGGCTAAAGAAGCTAGGGTTTTGTTGAGCTTTAGGAGCCCATTTAGAGCACAAGAAGGCTTGAAACTCGATAGAAAGGTTGGATCCAAACTCTCCTCTTTGTTCTCTATCTATCGGACATAATTTCTTGTGGTTTGACGAGGGTTTCGGGGACAAGAGTTGAGCACATCAGTTTTCATGGTGTTGTTATAGTTTAAGGGTTTGATTTGTGGCAACTATGGACAAATTGTTGGTATTTTTGTTGTTGTTTTGGTTTTTGATGGAAATACCGTGTTTTGTCGAGAAATCTCGGGGTTTTCATCTCGGATAGGTTTTGCTGGGGTTTTTTGTTTCTCATGGATGGTTTAGTGTTTCATGAGATGTTGGGACGAGCGCGGACCGCGACGATGAGCCAGGGAGTCCAAGAACCCTAGGAACACGTTCCTGGTTCAAACGCCACCAAGGATGTCATGTCACCCATAACGTCCAGACCAGGGAAGCACCCCGAACCCACACTTTAAGTCATGCCGTGGGGGCTGTAAGCGTGATAGCGAGAGTCACGGCGCCAGGACCTTTGCCCACTGTCTTGGACTCCATGAGACACAATGCTTACGATAGCGCCATTCTTGATGTCCAGAATAATAAAGAAAATAAAGATTTTAAAACAAATTGGCCTATTGAGGGTTCACCTAGGGGTTTATATAATTCATATGAAAGGCTTAATGAGTGGATTTGCATTGATTTTTATGGAATGAGGATTTTCAAGGTTTGGGATTTGATTAGGCTTATCAGAAATCAGGTATTAGGTTTGTTGACGGGTAGTAGGCGCGTAGTTGAAGGCATGTATTGGCGTTAACGGACTAGTGGAGCGCAGTATGAGGTGTTTAGTATACTAACTGAAATTCACTTTGAGTATTTACTGCTTGATTTATTGAATTCATGTCTTGTTTAATTAAATCTCATTACTAGTATTTATTTACGACCGGTTGAGTTACTCCCGTCGGGTTTTTTATTGCGCTGGCATGTGGCAAACTAGACCATGACATGTGTTTTAGAGGTATGTTGGTGGATTGTCGACTGTTTTCCTATACACGCGTTGTGGTCTACACTAGCCACCAAACGGACTGAGAGATTTTAGTCAGTTCGAGTTTACTCACTAGCAGTGCTTCAGTGATAGTCTGAAGAATGGTGCTAGCCTGACCTAGATCTTGCACGTACTTTGATTCACTACTATTTGATATTCATGTGAGGGTCCTACCCAGTTACCTGATTCTTTTCTTTCGCATGTTTATTTAAGTAGTATTTTAAATTCCATCATTTATTTATATTATTTACTCAGTGAAGTTATTTGGGATTACTCATTGTAGACTTGTCATTTGTTTTATTGTGATGATGGAATGCAGACTTTAGTACGAGCAGGGCGAAGGGCAAGCTTGAGGACTTCCTTTGATCGACTTCCTTGTTATTGACTTGTTCGTTTGTTTATATTTACTTGTTTTATGTTGGGATTGGGACATGAGTGACACTTGATATGTATTTGACATACTTGAGGTTTATTTTGATATTTTTAGATACATGGATCTTTGTATATATCGATGGCACTTTGGTTGAGTTTCCACACTAGGTAAAATGCTTAATGACATAATTTATTGCTTTATTTAGATGATATCATGATTTAAAGTCTTCCGTTAAGAATAAATTGATAATAAACAGATGAAAATGAGTTCACTAGCTAACTTGATAATGTATAAAGGAAAATGACAAATAAGTTAGCATAATTGGGTTGATTGATGGTACACGATGCGCATGGGACGCAGTTGGGATGAGTTGTGGCAGAGTTGTGGGCGCGTAACGCATGACGTGGAGGTCTCAGATTTTAGGCCGCTATAACGTCCAGGGTCTTGAGGGCGTTTTAAGTGACACTGCAGGGTTTTGAACCACACGACGCCAGTCATGGCATCTAGGGCAGTAGACTTCCCTTGTACCACGTTTTAAGTAACATCATAATGACTTCCACGACACCACCCACGGTGTGGACCTTGTTTTTGGAAAAAATTTATAAATAATTTTGAAAACTTCAAGGATTTTTATACGAGTATAAACACAACTCCAATACAACCAAACTTGATCAAAATGATTACCATGGAGTGTAATTTGCTGACGAGCATACGAGATTAGTTTGGTGGCATGTCGAGGTCAATTGAATGCATGCATGTTAGCTTCGGATACAGGTAAGTAAACCAACTTGGAAATGTACAGTTATTTCAATTGTGTTTTAATTTGATGTTATTGCACGATTTCTATTCTTGTAATTCCATTATGATTGAGTTGTCTGAGGGCAAGTGAGTCAACGGTGGTCTTTGGTAGGAGTGGTTATTTGAGGTAATATGTCAAAATCATGACATCGAGATGTACTGCACTGGTTACTAGTTCTATACGGGGTGAGATCTCTTAGTTGGATTACCAAGAAGTCTCTCATCTACGTGGGTTTAGTGCTTGTTGGGTTCGCCACATCCTAATTTTTGAGTTTTTTGGGTTTTTCACGACGCAACGACCTTTTGGTCGGAACTACTTGTGCCTCTCTATTTTGATTCGAGGCCACTCATTTATCATTGTTATTGTTTCATTTACAGTCTTTTATTATTCATGCATCCTTATAGCTTTCTTTCTATCTGCATGAATATAAACTGTTTTTATTTATTTTGAAATACTGTTTATATCCTACTAGCATTACTTACCTGAGCTCGTCATTCTTGTGTTTGACTGTATGCAGATCCGTAGTCGAGTAGGGGAAAGGATCCATTATTGGGTGATTTACTTTGAGAACATTGGAGCGGCCCTCCCTCTAACATTTTTGTAGGTTTTTCTGTTCTTTTGTATTATATGTGTATATATATATATATGTTTTGCCACATAGAGATACTATGGGTACGAGAGATATATTGGGACATGTTTATGATTTATTTTGCTCTCCTTTACTTATTATACATGTTGGTTGTATATGTCCGAGGTTTCCACACACTAGGTTGTTCAATTTGTTTGAGCTTTTGAAACGCTTCCGCATAATCTTTGATGACCTACAAAATTTGAATAACTCAACTCAAATTATTAAATCCTCTGCTTAATTAATAAATAATGGTGATGAAGGTTGACTAGGCTTGCGTTGACTTCACGAGGGTTGACTCGGGGGTCTATGTAGGTCTAAGTGGGGCGGGGTCCAGTTTGGTTGGAAACTGGGGCCGTCACATATCAACTTTAGATTCGGCAACATATGGCTGAGACATATCTTCTTGGCTCGATATTGTCCAGCCAAACCTCTTTGGTGAGATTTAGTTGATAACTGTCGACCTAAAGGTTCGGTGGGTTCTGACCGACTCTCCAATTAAAAGTTCGACAGACTGTGATCGACTCTCCAACTAGAGGTCCAGTGGGCTCTGACTGACTCATCAACAAGAGATTCCGATATGTGAGGTCGAACCACTCGATGATGCATACAAATCACAAGAAGAAAGTGCGTGGAAGGATGATGATGGGGTACACAAAACGAGAGGAATGTGTAGTGTGGTGCACTAATCACAGTGAGAGGCATTTGGGTCATTTTTGTAGTAGGATTGACTTTTTTTTAAGCTTGATTTGTTTTGGGTGCACTAAGTAAACGGTGGGATGCACTTAGCCGGGCTATTAAATATTTCAATGTTTCATTTGGGGTTATTAAAAAAGTAAGGTTGTTTTACTTTAAAATTCATTAAATAGGGTAAATTTATTTAAAATTACAAAACTAATGTATATAGCCTTTACAAAAGGCGTTATTAAGTGTGACATGGCGGCAGGTGTGTGATGTGGCAATTCCAATTGTATAAATGACTTCTTTTGAAAATGAGTCATTTGAACAAAATATGAAATGTATGAATGACTCTTTTTTAAAAGGAGTCATTCATACAACTTATATTCCATCATACCCTTGCCCACCTATATTAAAAATACTACACATAGATCAACCCAAACCATATTAAAAATATATATTGGGTGTGTTCCACTTAAATCAAGACGCATATAGATAACTCAAACAACAATGTGTGTTTTGGCATGTTCGTGTAGCATTCCTCAAACATAATACCATTTTCATTGAATTCATCTAACAATTAATTTTTCAAGTACACAACACGACAAAATTAACAAATTCATATACAGGCCAAAACATATCACTCATAACCCATACCCAGCATAAAACGATAAAAGTAAACAACCGTACTAGTAGGGAAGTCCACAGTCAGATCACAAGAAGTCCGCGAATGTCTACGCTAGTGTCCACGTCTGCAATGATGTCATGAATAACGACAATTAAAAATTAGGTCGTTACAATACAAGTAAGAGAAAAACAAATAACAAAAAAAACTCGAACAAATATACAAATGCAAGAAATTACCATGACATGAAAGAAACTCATACAAATGTATGATGCAGTTCTATCAACGTCGACGTTGCTCCTCCGTTAGGCAAATCAGTCGTACTCTATTTAGACTTGGATTTCTCCGTGCTTGTACGTCTGGCTAAGTCTGTTGAGCTCGAATAGTCGACTGAACTTCTTTCTCGTGTTGACTCGATTCACCTCTACTGCCAGTGTTATCAAAGATAGGGGTTAAACTATTCCAACATACTGACTTCTTGTATGTGGTTGGGTGAAAGGAACATGAGGTGGCATGCCTAATAAGTGCATGAATGAGCCATCTCCACTATATGGAGTATTGTAATTATAATATGGCGAAGTAAATGGACTTGGCATTAATTGAGGCAATGAACTATGCATTGAATGTGTTATGCATTCTATGGTCCATGTAGGAAGATGATGGCCCAAGCGCATATAGATCAAAATGATAAGGATGAACACTCATGCTCGGTGCCCAAGGTAAAAACACATGAGCATCAGGTTGCATTAGGGGCGGTAAAGGAGTGTACCCATAAGAAGAAGGACGGGGTGGAGGTGGTGGAGGAGAACGTCTGCTGCTCTCACCAACAGTCTCTGACGTTCTTGGTGTTGGACGAGTTGGAGGTGGTGGAGGAGAACGTCCGGTGCTCTCACCCAGAGTCTGTGTCCTTCTTGTTTTTCTTCTCTTCTGTGGCGGCCCCTAAATTTTACCGGGCCGCCCCGTGGTCAGCTACCTCCCCCTGTCTCAGCTCCGGAAGTCGCTGCCATGTGTCCCTCTGCCTTCGTACTTTAAGTAATTTGTTAAAGTCATTTAGCTTATCATTTTCAAAGAAATTAACAGCGAAAGGATTTAAAGTTTAACAAAATGCATTCATATTTATATATATAAAAGTTTACTGATCAAACCTATAGTGGAAAACCCGGCTGTACTGTGCATACAGGCGATCAACTTTAAGAGTATGTATACCAGTACAAGTGTGTATCCAGTTTCCCAACCCAAAAGATAGTACAAAATATCAAAATATAGACATCACACGTACCAGCAGGCCTCGGCGTAAGCAAGTCAGATGCAATCGCCGATGATCCCCTTGCCTCTGCTAGTACTAGGATCTGCGCTCGGCCACCACAAAAGGCAGATGGCGAGCCCAGTAAGTAAAATCTCAAGGAAAACCACCGTGCATAAATAATGGAAATAATTAACGAGCCAATAAGTAGTGTTAAATAAACATGCGGAAGGAAGGAAAATATGCGGATAACCGCTTTCAAAGCTAATCGCATGTATATAAACACATTGATAGACAAAAGGGTGCGAACACGGCCCACTAAGTGTGTACTAGGACCAGGAGCCCTCGTCGTGGCCCATGCCTCCGACCCTACGACTGTATCCCAGCGACATTAACCCTAGTGGGCTAATCGAACGCGTGCATGGAGTCCAACTCGGGATATCATCTACCGAGTTCCTAGAACACGTGCTACACACCTAGCCAGCGACCTCAACTACCCGTGGATACATAGACGGTCCCATAACCGTCCCAGTAGGAATATAAATCACAGATTTTCAAGAAAATAAAGCTCAATGGAAATAAATAAGTAAATGCAGTAGTGGTGTTCAGTTGGGTTTTACGTACCTCAATCCGCGCTCAACAAACCCCGAAATTACCCCCGGTTCGACCCTCGACAAATTCCTAACTCAATTCCACTATCTTGAGACTCCTGGACCAAATTTCAAGGTTTATTGGTCAATAATTTGGTTTATAATCAATTATGTCCAATTTCACACTAAATTCTATTCCAGATGATTATTAGCGCGCTAATGAGATCAATTAAAGCGTTAATTGATCTCGATCACTATTCATCATCATTTCCAGAAAGAAATTAGCGCGCTAATTCCAACTATTAACGCGCTAATAGCACTCTGTCAGGCATTTCCAGATTCAAATTTATGGATTTCAGCACCTCCTAAACCCATTCAAATCGATTTTTCCACTTCCCACATGCCTCATTGACACCCAAAAACATCATTAAACACGAATTTATCGAGCTTAAACCTCAAATTCAACAAATCATAAAAATCATGTTCAAAACCCATTTTCACAAATTCATCAAATCTCTCTCAAACTTGATCAAAAACACAACACCTGTTATACCAACCTCATAGTCCTCAAATCTAGTAAAAATCAGTGGCAAATGCATAAAAACTCGATGAAATCATACATACCACAACATGCAACATTTCTCATCAAAAATCCAAGAAACAGGGGAGTAGATTACCTCAAGCTTGTAGTTAATGTTCAAATCCAGCCTCTAAAACGCCATAGTTGAGCTCCCTAACATTGATTTCTCTCTCGTAAATCAAGTTTTTGGTTCGAATGGCTTGTGGTTTGCATGTGGGTTTGATCGGTGGTATTTATAGTTGTTAATATCATCTAAAGTGCACACGTATCTCGAGGCCCATCAGACGGTCCTTATCCAGCTCGTGTCACTCCATCCAGCCACCTTATCATGACACATATTGCCTAGTTTTTGATCTGTTGTCAATCTCGAGGATCATCCAATGTGTGCTGATTTTCCAGTTCAAACTATAGGACTTTCTTCAATTATATCTATCTTAACTTGTACACTCTACCCAAGCTGTCAACTAAATTCCGTAAAATGCCAAATAGGGTCCCACTACGCTCCCGACTACCCGGCTCCCCGTGCCCCGTGTCCGACACGCTTCCCAAGGCGGTCCCACACCTAGTGTACCAATTATTCATTCATTTAGCCTATAGTCACATATGAATTTCTTTGCATTTAAACCCTCAACCATACTAATATAATATTGATTGAATTTGTCTAACTCCCAACGTCCAGCCTCACAGCTACCAAACCCTGCGTTGGCGTGTTCACCGAACTAAAACCCCAGCTCACAACTCACCCGACAAGTTTATTTTAATTGCACACCGGTGACAGATAATACGTCATTATCAAGAAAATGAAAATATCAATAAATCACCGAAATTAGAAAAACAACAATACACAGTCAATACTAGGTCCAGAACATGCCTAATCTATCCGCGGCGTCCACGTGTCGTCCGAGCTGGCGTGCTAATCTGAAATAAGGTAAATAACGGCGTTAATAAAATAACGGGCCGTTACATCTTCCCTCTATTTGTTAGGCTTTGACCCTCTTCTTGCTGTTCTTCCTTTTCTTCTTGAGAAGCGTCATCATTTATTTCCGGTTCAACTACATTTTCATCATTCCACATAGTAGTCCTTTGCCATTCATCCTCATTTAAGATTATAATGCCTTCATGTAGAGCAGCAATGCCTTAATCGATACCGTTATCAATGAACACTCACTCCAATTGACGCGCAAATGTAGACTAATATACAAAAAAAGGCAGTGTTAGTTAACAATTTTAAATATGACTCATGAGGATAACAACATTATAGTTTCAAGCTTACCGAAAATTCGCTTAGAGCCCCGTCATGTCCAATGAATCGCCTGGTGATAGATCTGTACCACCTTATATACTCTTCCTGATCATGTTCCCTTTCTTGTTCTATTGTGGCTATGGTATTACTACGATTTTCCCACAACTCTATATATCTTCAATGATACACTGCCAAATTTTCTTGAAGGTGTCCTCTCAATTGGATGCGGTGCAGACGTGTGTCAAAATCACAGTTAGGTGGCACGATCTGTATCAATCCGAACTGTCTCATTACTCTTTCCGGTCTATGCCACTATACTATATGGAAACAAATTAAAGGACACGTCGAACTCCAGCTCCCATGACCTTGAGTACAGAATTGTGGAAGTGACTCGAGGACATCAACGTATGGTTGCCAGTCCACGACATTCTCCCTCTACGTGTCAAGTGCATCACGATATGATGATAAAACGTATGAGAAAGTCCTAGTTACCAAAAATGCAACTATCCATCTGTATACAAAACAATAAATTAGTCATAAGTTAAAAAGACGCAATGAATAATTAAAAATAATATGAGAAACATTTTTATTACCGATATCCCTAAGGAACTTCATTGGGCATGTATACTCCATCACATGATCGAGGTCGAGCTCTAGGAACAGGCATACGCCTTGGTGCTATAAATGGAAACCTATCCCAGACCTATAGTAGTATAAGAATTGACGCACCAGCGACCTCGTACGCATAAGAACGAGATTCGCGACACAACTCCCTTTGTAAATAAGCCAAACATGCACTTCCCTAACTATACTGTCCAGCTATTTGAAGGTCCTCGAGCAACGGAAGAAACATCAAATGTACATATCGGTTCGACTTGTCAGCGAACACACAACCACCAATAAGTTGTAAAATGTACGAACGAACATAACGTCGAACCATATCCCCATTGTTGTCATCCTCTATAGGTGGCACATTTTCTTCGAGCCATGAAATAAGAACTCTATTCCCAGAAAGGTCAAGTGCATCAGGTCTTGCACCAAGTAGTCTTTCACACACCTCGGGATAGTCGATATATGTGCTTCCAGTCACAGGCATACCATTAATAGGTAACCCGAGCTGAATCTCAACGTCTTAGAGTGTTATCGTACACTCACCACAACGCATGTGTCTTTGAACGCCATCTCTCAATGAAAGCGGTGATCAAAGCCTAATCAAGTCTAAAAAATTCTACGCGTGAAACCCCATTAAAGCCACTAGAACGTAGGTAAGGGATCATTCGAGAATGGTAATTTACCCGTCAATCAACCACACCCCGTCTTCTTCGCACGCGAATCGTATCATGTACCTTATAATTAAAAAATGTGTCAATATATATGTATCAAACGTTTTTGCATAAATATTAGGCACATACATGTTAAATGTATATACCTGACCCCTCCAGGCTTGCAATCTGTGTGTAGATTGGAGGCATAAAAGAGAAGGGTCAGATGGTACTGATTCCATGTGTACTTGCTACAACTGTGTGATTAGGAAAATTAGTAGAGTAGTTTTAAATGTCACAACGAATCATTAATATGAGTTAAAACATTAACAAAGGCCTATATATTACTTTACGTAACATATCCGAATACTATATTAATATAAATGTTATGAAATTACCAACTGACACCATTTACAAACAAAATACAAATCCCCTCATTGGTTTGGATTGTGGGGTTGAGCTTTAGATGGACAATTTTTTTTGTTATGTCCCTCTGCACGATAAAGACTGCAACGGTTCCTCCTAGTAGGGACCCGACCACGATCTCTATTCAGACATGTTGTTCATTTATGTCTTTCTTGATGACATATGCCACATCGTAAGGTCCTCGAAACATTAGGAAGATCCATCTCATTTTGCCTTCGTGTTCCCTTTCATCTCCCTCGGCCACGTTTACACCTAGGATCTAGTAAAATCTTTGTTGCAAAAGTCGGCCAATATTTCTCATTGGGGATGGCTTTGAATTGAGAGGAGTAGCATCGTGTGTACACGTCCATCCTGTAGTATGGCTCAATAAACTGTGTATAATCCAGTCGAATAAGGGCACATGCAGCTAACACGTATGAGCAAGGGAAACCAAACGATTGTCATTTATTGCACCTGCAATACAAGTTCTTCAGGATAACAATTTGTGTATTGTTGCCTTTATGCATGCGATCACCATAATGTCCAGTGAGCACCTCAAACTCACCATTGTCTCGATTTATCAATTCGATGTAATGTCTCTTTGCAAATTGTTCATAATGTGCAATTTTATCCATGGCATATTTTGTGTAATAGAGCCCGTGCAAGATTGCTTCATCAATTTCCTGCTTGTGTCAGTTGGTGTATGTCACCAACCTGTTGTAAATCATTTAAACCATTACTGTTATTGGCAAGAATCGTGCCCCTTTCAATACACCGTTAAAACATTCTACGATAGTAAGATAATGTCGTGTCATATTATCAGCACAGTGATAAAAAAATATAATATAACAAACATAACTAATATCGATTATATACCAACTCCATTAGAATTCATCCATTCGTATTGCAGGCCTCTGTCATGCGATTGAGTCCAGAGTTCCTTGGTAATGGCATTCACATATTGAAGACATTGAGGAGTTCCCGATGACAAATAAGCAAAATGCTCCATGCATGCATCAAATTTCCTCACATCATGTTGACCAACAGCTCGAGAAATGATGTTCTTCAATGATTCATTTTTGAAATTCGTGTTAAAATTACTGGTCAAGTGTCGCAAGCAATAACAGTGGTATCCTCTTGGTGGACAAAAACCATTTGCTGGTATGTTAACAGCATCGAAAATGTCAGAGTGATGGTCGGAAATAATATAAATACCATCTCTATCGATCACGTGTTTGCGCAACATCCTCAAAAACCACACCCACGAGTATGTTGATTCGTTTTTTACAACTGCAAATGCAATTTACCATCAACAGATAGGGCAATCATTAGCTTACCACAGCATTTGTCATACAAGAATGTCGCGTCAATTTGTAGAAGAGGCCTACAAAGTTTGAACCCTTCGATTAATGCTTCGAATGCGAAGAACACACGACGAGATTAAGGATGCTCTGTCTTGATCTCATCTGCAGCCCATTGTCTATGTGACCATTCAATCTTTGTCCCTGGGCTCTTATTATGTATAGCCGCCAACCATCTTGGTAAACTAGCATACGACGCATCCCAATCTCCGAATGCATTTGCAATCGTTTTCCTTTTAGCATCTCACATTCGTTTGTAGGGAACTTCATGTCCGTATTTTAGCTTAATCATTTCTACCAAGGCCTTGATAGTAATTGTCTGACCTATTTGGACAACTCTTTGTATCTCACGTGCAAGCATGTTGGCGTCGAGTTAGGCATGACTGTGTTCTATGCCGGGATTTATATAGCTGTACAGCTCGTCTAATTGAGTGATCTCCCACAATTGTTTCTTCTTTCGTAAACAAGCACGAAGACGCCACATGCACCCAGCTTACGGTGCACTTTTGCACTTCACCGCCCATAAGGTTGTAGTTGACTCCATAACATGGTATTGACAATGGTTGTTAACATGCCATACTTTAATGGCATGCTGCAAGTCTTTCTTATTGTCAAAGCATATTCCTCTTTCCAACCCAAAATTAGGCATGTCTCATCCAATCGAATGATGAGAATGTTGGGTGGCAGTAGAATTAGTGTGGCGGCCCCAATTTCCACATTGGTCCGCCACGGGAGGCCACGCGGGCCCACAACTGCCCATGTCACCGCCAGCTTGTGTCCACGCCCAATTATCCATTATTAATCAATTTTCGGTTAACTTTGATGTTATGAGTTAACTTTATTTCCTTTAATATCATATAACCTCAAATTACGCAGCGGAATATTTACTAACCACATAAAGATTTATCATGTAAATTATGAGCATAATGCCTAAGTGGAAACCATACCAAATGTAAATCCTATACATATCATCCAAGATCCTCAAAATATCAAAATATATGCAACCCATCTCTCAAATCCCAAACCCAAGATAAATCAAATAAATACATACAACCAACTAGGCATATAAGAGGAGTAGTCTCCGTCTTCGATCCTGAGATAATCTTTAAGTGTCTCCTTGCCTCCTTCACATATCAAATCCTGCACTCAAATCACCCAACACATACGGTGACGAGTCCGGTGAGTAAACTCCCAAAGAAAACCATCGAGTAAATAATAACAGATTCGAAGCCAATAATTAACGTTAGCTACACATGCAAAGAGTATGGGCGCCATAAAACCCTGCATGTGTAGTAGTAACAAGCATGCAAGATGATCAACGAATAATCATAATGCCAACAATATGCTCCACAACAATTACGATAAAACCGGACAAAAGTAGAATGCAATCTCACATACTAGATCATACTTCGTCAATCCGAGCGCCCGAGGAAACACATCACACTGGGATCCACCGGACCACTAACGGTGACCGGACGAATCACGATCCACCGAACACGTGCACCCCGCGGCTCGGGTCACAATCCACCGGCGGCGCGCAGTACACGTGCTACAATCTAGCATGCTTGATCACGTGCCACAATCGTCACGAATAAACTCCGATCATGAAAACCAATCCAACACCAACCAATAACAAGACCAACCCATGATCACAATGAATATGAATTTCAAGAATAATAAACGCAAGAATTTAAATAATTAAATACTCCAGATGTGTTTCTGTTGGGGTTTACGCACCTATATCGCACTCCTCGTCCCAAACCAAACCTCGCTCAGCTCCAATAGCACTCGACAATTCAAATTATCACCCGAATTGTACCTAAGACCATTTTTCATTAAATTAGCTTCAATTTGATATATTATGTCAATTTTTCATTTTTCGAGGCTAAAACCCCGACTTTATCTCGTCAACATTCCGAGAAAATCCCAAATTTCCTTTATTTGATCAAAATATATTTTTTTTCTAATTTTTCCTATTTTATCTGAATTTTCTATGAATTTTCCAGTTTTTTTTTTTTTTTTTTTTTTTTTTTTTCCAAACCGTTTTCTTTTTTTTTTTTTTTTTTTTTTTTTTTTTTTTTTGAATTGAGTTGGGGTGAACCGGACCGGTTCACCATCGGTCCGGTTCGGCCCAACCGAACCGGCCCACCGGTCACTGACCCGCCCAGACCGGCCGGGTCGGCTCGGCCGACCCGGTTGGGTCGTCTTCCTCCCAAACAGAGGCGCGCGACGCGCTCTGTTTTCACTCTTTTTTTTTTTTTTTTTTTTTTTTTTTTTTTTTTTTTTAAGAGAAGGAGAGAGGAGAGGGAGAGGAGATTGGGGAGACGATTGTCGTCTCCCTCCTCGACGTCCGAGCTCTCGAGTTTCCCTTCCCACCATCACCACCGAATCACCATCACCACCATCACCACAAACAAGACACACACACAACATACAACATCAACAACACAACACCAACTCACCTTGTTCTCCTCGATCCCACGAGCTCCCGATCCCTCGATCTCTCTCTTCCTCCTTTCTCCTCTTCTTCCTCCCAATCTTCCTCTCGATCTTCCTCTCGATCGATCAAATTGTGAGAAAATGAGTGTCGGTGGTGTTTATCAACAATTTTGGGTAAAATGACCAAAATGCCCCTCATGTCTATTTCTTTCCTTCTTTCCTTTAATACCCTTTTTGGTAATTTTACATTTTCTATTTTATTTTTTTCTGATTTACCATATATA
This sequence comes from Stephania japonica, assembly GCA_039657345.1. Classification (NCBI taxonomy): domain Eukaryota; kingdom Viridiplantae; phylum Streptophyta; class Magnoliopsida; order Ranunculales; family Menispermaceae; genus Stephania; species Stephania japonica. Next base: position 39,554,113 of record CM077560.1, on the reverse strand, counting down.
TTTATATATATATATATATAAATATATACACTCACCTATATTTTCGCGCCTAAAATTTCGTCGTGCGCGCCGACGAGCGTACTCGGGCGTGCACACTAACGTATCACCCACGCGTGTCGACCACGACCCCGCGTGTCACTAGGCGCCCACCAATTTACTATTTTTTTTTTCACATTTTACCACAACAAGCATACAAAACGGACTGTATACCTATTCCAAACTCGTTCCAGCCTCGCTGTGGGGCCCACGTACGTCCTCGCTAGCGTCCACGTCCGCAATGACGTCATCAGTAACGGCTATTGAAAATTGGGCCGTTACAATTAGCCACTTCCCAATCAATTTCATTATACACCGGCAATGGTTGGTAAACTTCTTCATCGCTTGCTTCTTCCACGCACTCCTCTTCATCAATAGAAAATTGCTCATCATCTTGCAAGTTTTCACCCCTGGAGGTTCATAGGTTGGGTCGTTTGTAACAACATTTATATTTGCCCAATCAACAGATGGCGCGGCATCCTTGAGGGGACATACGTCCTCGTCGATGTCGTTGTCGTCGTCCTCATTAGGATCATCACTGGGAGCACTAATATCACCATTAATCGGAGTAACAAATCTATCTTGCACAACATCACATATAGGTGATTGCATATGTAATATTTCCATCATTGATGTAGGGCATATCATGCCGACATTTTCTTCTACCACTTGTGGATGCACAATAGAGTTTTGAAATGGCTCGATTGGCTCGAAGGTTAAATAAATCTCTATCTTCGTTGATAATGGTAGATTCACCACTGTTTACCACATCAACTCGAAGTGGGTCTCGTCTTGCAACGACACGGGGATAAAATATTGTGAACCTGATGGATGGGTTATTACGTAACGATACGTCATCGTAATGAGAGTCTTGGTGGACGAGATATCAAACGAGTTATACACGTGATCTATCAACTCATGTTTACTCATTTCAAACTTAAGAATCAAGATCATTGATGGGGGTCTGCTGTGCTCGATGCCTTGCAAAACCTTAACAATTTCTCTGTATGCATAAAATAGAAACGGGATATTCCTATGTTCTATGACCTACATAATTTACCGCATCGATAATGAAAAAAAGATTACATATATATCAGGCCAAAAAATGATCAAAATAGTGATTTGAGGCATGACCGAACTTTTCAAGAATTTATCGTCAAAGATTATTTTTATCCTTATATCAAAATGGAGCATCTTATTGTAATTTTTCAAAATGATTAGAGTTTTATCCTAAAGTTGTTCCAGGAGCCTCATAGGAAATGAACGAGACCCTTCTAAAGAACTTAGTATCAACTAAGTATTCAATTTTCTTAAAGTCCCATTTTGGAAAAGTGAACTACTCCCTTATAAGGAACTTAACTTAGGTTTAGATTTATACATAGAGAAAGTCGAATGCAATGAAAATGCAAGCATAGTTCAAATATATTTGGAGTCATTTTTATCTTTTTTTTTGGTATTAGAAAATACATATCATATTCAATTTCTATTTCTTTTACTTTTTTTTTCCTTATTCATTCGCAAGTCAATATGACAAATAAATTCATATTGAATCTAGCAATGTTTATATTGGTTGAAATAGGCACATAAGTCATGTTATAATGTTTATATTGGTAGTTCCCCACCCGATTTTTTTCATTGTACGATAGCTGACCGAACAATTGGAAATGAATGTATCTGAATAGGTGGACGTACGGGGCAGCGCCTATGGTCTACTATCAGCACTAGAGAGTAGAGTGAGGACACGTGTGAATGCGAGATTAGGTATTTTGTTAGTGATGTTGTTGGAGATGGTGAGGGGACTAGTAGTGTAGACAAGAAGGTTGATGAGGGGAGGAGGGAAGGGTGTGGAGATGGTGCAGGTGTGCCCAAGAGTGTTGATGTATCTATTTTTAATTTTTGAAAAAGGATTACATTAATTGTTGTATCTATTTTTAATTTTTGAAATGTTTAAATTTTTATTTTTTAATTTTGTATCTATTTTTAATTTTTAAAAAATATTTTACTACAAACAATAAGCTACGACAACCACTACTAAAAATTAGTTTTTCTATAGCTTTAAATTAATTTCACCTTTCTTAAAATGCAATAAAAAAACATAGTCATTACTTCAAAATAAAATAAAATAAATAAAATGCATACATTTTAATTTAAATGGTCTTAATAGGGTTTAACATTTGTAACATTTTGTTAACTACAATGTTATGCTGCAACATCTTTTATTAGCTATTTGAAAAAAACAATTAAATTACACACACCATGCAATAAACACATGCTACTTAACTACATTTTCTTAAAAAAACTATGCAATTACACAATATAAATTAATAAATAAATAAATAAAATTTTGTTCTTACTATTTTCCTTCCGTTTTGTTCTTCAATTTAATATTCCATGACCTACAAAAAAAATTAATATTCCATGTGAAAAAAATAAATTTAGTTATTTTATTCAAATGAAAACTAAACAACAAAAAAATACTCATAAAAAGAATAATTAAAAATATTGGTTTAAAATAATTCCACCTTTCTTAAAATGCAATAAAAAAACATAGTCATTACTTCAAAATAAAATAAAATAAATAAAATGCATACATTTTAATTTAAATGGTCTTAAATTGTAACATTTTGTTAACTACAATGTTATGCTGCAACATCCTTTAATAGCTATTTAAAAAAACATTTAAATTACACACACCATGCAATAAACACGTGCTACTTAGCCACATTTTCTTAAAAAAACTATGTAATTACACAATATAAAAATAATAAATAAATAAATAAATTTTTGTTCTTACTATTTTCCTTCCGTTTTGTTCTTCAATTTAATATTCATTGACCTTAAAAAAATTAATATTCTCTGTGAAAAAAAATAAATTTAGTTATTTTATTCAAATGAAAACTAAACAACAAAAAAATATTCATAAAAAGAATAATTAAAAATATTGGTTTTCTTGGCTAAGTGTTCTCTAAATACACACAAACACACACTCTCTCCGCTCTCCTTTGTAAACCGAAACACACACACTCTCTCTCTCTCTTTCTCTCGGCTCACACACTCAGTTGTTCCCTCTCTCTCTCGACTCACACAGTTGTTCCCTCTCTCTCTCGGCTCACACAGTTGTTCCCTCTCTCTCTCGGCTCACACACTCAACCCAAACACACACACACACTCTCTTTCTCTCTCTCTCTCTTGGCTCACTCTCTCTCTCTCGCTCACATACTCAACCCAAACACAAACACACACACACACACACACACACACACTCTCTCTCTCTCTCTCTCTCTCTCTCTCTCTCTCTCTCTCTCTCTCTCTCTCTCTCTCTCTCTCTCTCTCTCTCTCTCTCTCTCTCTCTCTCACACACACTCACTCGTGAAGGGTTGGTTCCTTCTCTCTTTTGGCTCGCACACACACACACACTCTCTCGGCTCACACACGCACTCTTTCCCGATCACCGGTTTCCTCTCTCTCACGGCTAGTTTCCTCTCCCTCGGCTCTCCTTGGTTCTACTCACACTACCGCTGCTGCCTCCATTCGCCGCCGTTGTTGCCTCTCTCGATCTCCTCTCTCTCACTGCTGCTGCTGCTGCCTCTCTCAATCTCCTCTCTTTCACTGCTGCCTTTTCTCCCTCACGGTGCATCCCCCCTTCTCTCCCTCTTTTAAACTATCAAACAACACCATTAAACACACCCCACTATCCTCAACAAACTTTCAACCCCCCATTAAAGACCCTCGATCCATAGGGGGTTTGCAGAGAATATATTCTCTGCAAACTTTTCGCAGAGAATATGAGACACGAATTGCACATTTTCTAATTGTGCAATTCGTGATCCCACGTGGCTGGACAACAACACGAATGACGTCTTTTGTAAAGGCGTCATTCGTGTTATGTGACACCACGTCAGCTGAATTGTACTTTTTGGCGCAATTCTAGCTGGGCTTTTCCAACGAATAGCGCATTCGCAAAATGCGCCATTCGTATTGGCCATAGCCACGTGGCGTGCCATGTCACACACGAATTGCGCCTTTTCAAAAGGCGCAATTCGTGTTGTGTTTATGTGATTTATTTCCAGCATGTGGCGCCTTTTGAAAAAACGATATACATTAATCAAAGAATAAAAAAAAAATCACAGTAATTTATAAATTTTAAAGAAAAATTATCGTACGGATGTAAAATTTTCGTTTCATTCATGGTCTACTGCTGTATGTATTAATGTTTGTCAGAGTCAAACATTAATTTAAACTCCTTGGACCATTGATCTTACTTTTAGTCAATTTATTTAACTCAATTGACGAAATCGCCCTTGTGTTTCCTAACGCTGTGGATTTGCCGAGTTTTTTTTTTTGCCCTTTGTTAAACTTTGTTTTTTTCAAGCTCATTGTCAAATTTTGTTGGGTTGTTGCTCCTTGTATGCACTTAATTAAAGTGTAACCATTATATCTTTAACGATAAAATAATATCCACACAACAACGACAACAACCTTATGCAAAGAGCAATAAACCCTTGTAAAGTAAACAAAAAAATTTAGATCTCTATAACAAAAGGAAGAAAAATGAATTCAGCAACATTGTCGATAATTGCACCTAGGGGACTTCACGTCATTTGGGACGTTGCTCATTTTTTAGAGGTAGGTCGTCAACATCATTCTCACTGCTTGAAAAAATGACTGGCGAGCTTAGCCGAAAGAGTGGTTTTCAAGAGCGGCCGCACCAAAAACCTGTTAGCATCTCGACCATGTCGATTTGTCGAGTTGATTAGGTTAACAACTTTGTTTTATGCCTAAACCTAGATTAATAAACTTAAGCCACAAGCGGAATTCCGTAGTTTGAAACTTCCATTACAATATTTTTACTAAATTGTATGTTAGGCGTTTAAGTGTTAAAAAAGATTTATTAGCATAAGGGGATTTCTTATCAATTAACTTGTTTAAGGGTGGGTTGGTTTGGCAGGAAAAAGTAGTGTGATTAGATGATATCCTACAAGTCTTTTCCGTGGCTATATAATGTTAAATATTATGTATTTTCTTTATGGAAAATGATAATCTAACATACTTTCGACATACACTTATGGTGCACATTTTGATTTTTAGCTCATTTATGATATTTTATTAGATATGAGGCTCACGCCTGGAGAGACAAAAAAGAGTCATAAATAACTAACAAATAAAGTGTGTGCGCGCTCAAAATGTATTAGATTTTTTTTTCCTTTTCTTTTCCATCTCAAGTGATAACATGTTTATCAATTAATTCTTTTAAAAACATGCTTATCAAGTAACTACCTTACCTAACTAGTCATCATAGAATAGGTACTATACTCAAGGTCTAGTGTTTTCGCTAGAGAGAAAGAGCATCATATAATGCATAATAAATGTTATACATTTACTTAATTTTTAATCGAGCGCATCATGGATCTTGTACATAGAATTCTAATCCATTATAAAACTAGTACTTATGTGAGTCTATCGGTCCGCTAGACTCATTTAGGCTCTATGACTTTGTTGTGTAACCACTTAAGTTCTATAAGTCTATTATATATATATTAGTCGATTTCCTGCGCTCTACGCATGGGTTATTTAATCTTTTATGAGGAACTTAATAAATTAATTTACATCAATAAACTGTAATGTCTTATAATTAAAATTACAATTCACAATAATCAACTCATATCATATGTACAGCACATTATATTATATTTTTATTATTATTTCTAAGAAAAAAGTATAAAATTTTATTTATTAGATTAAAAATGCATTAATTATTTTTTTTATAATCTTGGGGTATTCGGCCCACCCAACTAATCCCCAAGGGGCGTTGGACCTACCACCAAGTAGTTGGGCCAGTGGCGTGAACGAACTTGTCAATTCAGGGAATTGAACTCAGGATCGTGCGCTTAACTCACACAACCCCAAGATTGTCCTTACCGACTTGGCAACCCGTCCGGGTTAATGCATTAATTAATATTAAGAGGTGCATAGTATGTATCCATACATGAATTCTAAGAGGTCTAATGTTAAGTTGGTCGTACTTTTTTAAGTTCAATGTATTCATTAATTATAAAAATAAATATAATTAATGGAAACCACTACACTAATTTTTTTTTGGTAGGAAACCACTTCACTACTTTAATTCATTGAATCTAATATCATGAGTCATTTTGTTTCTCTAAAATATAGAAAACATAGGGAATGAATATAGGCCTTTCAATTTCTTAAAAATATTAAAAACTTTGGGGAACCGACAATTTTGAAAAATGAAATTGAAAAAAATTGAAAAATGCAATGAATGTAAGATCTTTAATATTATGCTCAAAGTCTAGCCAAATATTTTTAAATTTTTCTACTTTTAGAGCTCGAAATTAACCAAGACATAATGGAGAATCTATGTCATCCTCACAATTCAACAAACTAAAAAATTTGACAAAAAAATAACTAAAATAAATATATTAATTCAGAAATTAAGAATTATTAATTAAGAATGAATATATGGAATTTTTTTTATAAGAGAATGAATATATGGAATTATGCATATATACTCTGTACATATATATACACTATGTACTAGGAGTGGGCAAGAAACCCGATGACCCGACTCGGGTCGGGTCACTCGACTCGGGTGGCGGGTGGCGGGTCGGGTAGGGGGTTTTAAAAAAAAAAATCAAGTCAAAAAACCCGACCCGTCGGGTATCGGGTCGGGTTTCGGGTATGTCACAAAGTGTACCCGACCCGACCCGATACCCGACCCGACCAAATACCCTAATCCCTAAGTAAGTTAAGCCCCTCATCCCGTCTCTGCGTCTCTGCTGCCTCATCCCTCGCCTCCCCGCGGCCCGCCCCCGCTGTCCACACTCCACAGTCCACACTACTCTGCGTCTCTGCGTCTCTGCTCCTCATCCCGACTCCTCATCCCGACTCCCCACTCGGCCACTCCCCAACTGCTACTCTGCTGCCTCATCCCTCGCCTCCCTCGCCTTCCTCATCGATCATCGATCGATCATCCCCTCTTCGTCGAGCAGAGCCTCCCTCCGTCCCTCGCCTTCCTCATCGATCACCCCCTCTTCGGCTCTTCCTGCTTCGGTTCGCTCCACTGCACCGCCATCCGCTCCGCGCCATCCACCATCATCTTCTTCATCCGCCTCACGGCCCTCACCTCCGCCTCACCTCCGCCTGCACAGTGACACATTCGCTGCACACATCCTCCGCGGCTCCGCCTCACCTCCGTGTGCAACTGCGTTGAAGATCTCTCTCCGTTTTTTGTTGTTTTTTTTCTGTTTTTTGGCTGCCATGGAGACCCGACCCGACCCGACGACGCTGTTTTTCATGAAACCGGGTCACCCGACGACCCGACCCTAAACGGGTCGGGTTTAGATCGGGTCTGCTACTTGTCGGGTCGGGTTACGGGTCAGTTTTTCAAAGACCCGACAAGAGTCGGGTCGTCGGGTATCGGGTCGGGTCGACCCAAACCCGACCCGTGCCCACTCCTACTATGTACTAATAATTTTCAAGTATGAGTGTGTATCTGTTGTTGAAGGGCAAAGATGTGGGCAAACAACCGTATACGTGGTCGCAAATGTAAGCTAAAGCTTCATTGTATATGCTAACCATGACATCAAGAAGTTTATGAGAAGGTATGCGAAGGAGGAGCTTAGAGATATTATTGGCGCTAAACACCTTGTGCACTGCCCCAAAGTGCATTGCGCCTTGCTCGGAGTCGAAGCAGGAAAAAGGGGGGTGAGATTGAAGGCTTTGGAGATGATGAGGACATGGGTTTGCTTGAGTTGATTGAGTGGCAGAGAGGATTGAAGGAGGAGATGCAAGGTTGTACATAATACATAGAAACATGAACACAAAGTACATAGTTTTTCTATTACAAAAATCAAAATCTGAGACAGATCTATTACAAACAACAAAATTTGAGGCAGAGCTGCGATGAAAAAATATTTCACGATCCCATTGAAAGGAGATGCAAGGTTGTTCAATGGTTTGTCTTACCAATTGCGTCTAGAAAGCAAAGTTCATATGGATTCGTATGGATTGCAAGAAGAATGGATGAGAGGTGATATTTATAGGGGGAATAAAACTTTGAGAATATTCCATTCCATGTATATAGCCATGGTTTGGAGTTCCACACATTATTAAGTAGTAATAGATGCATACATTATACTAGCTTCATTGCAAGAACTCTTCCCAAGCTAGAAGTTAGCACTTTATGAAGCAAAAACTTTGAAGTTTCCCATGTTGTGAAGTGTGTGCAAATGTGTGAGTACACTTTTATGAGTTTACATTGTTGGGTGGGACCGAAATTGTTTTTTACAACCATTTAAATACTGAAAAATAGACAATTTGAAAATTTGAGTTGGGTGGGACCGTGTGTACACTTTGATGAGTTTACATTGTTGGGTGGGACCGAGGTTTTTTTTACAACCATTCAAATACTTAAAAATTGAAATTTTGAAAATTTGAGAAAATGTTAAAAATAAAATGCTGAAAGGAGAGAGCATGTGAAACTTTCTCTCTCCTCCAACTTATATATATATATATAAGTACATTAATATAATAAGCACCAATATTGAAATATTCCTCCGTCACTTAGACGGCCGTTTTTACCCTTTAATTAATTATCTATTAATTAGTCTATTATCACTTCTTTTGTTTTTTTGGCTTTCTATTTAGTTACCTATATTTATTTCTTAGAAAATAGTTGATCTTTACATAAGATTTAAAATAATTATAATAAATTATTGACTATATTTATTTCTATTCTACACTATAATAGAAGTGCTAATATCAAATTTACTATTGATGCGTGAACTTTTATTTTTTACTTTTTTATTAATATTGTTTTATTTTAATTTTTGTTGTAAAGCCATATTTTTTCTTATAATCGTGTGTGGTGTTGAAGTTAATCTCATGTATATTTTTTAGATAATAAACATAAGTTGTTAGATTGATTAAATTTTTGCAAGCGCAATGAAAACTATATATATATATTGGCGATTAAGTCTAACCAGTGAATATCAGTAATCTTAGAATTGTTACTCATAATTTTGTAAAGGGGAAAATATGTCTTTTAAGAGGGCAGAGATTGCTTATCATAATTAGGGATGCAAATGGGTAGGGTAGGGGATGGAGACCTCATTCCCATACCCATACTCATATGGGGATATAAATTCTCATATCCATCCCCATACCTATCAAATCCCAATGGGTGTGGAGAATCCCCATGAGGAAAATGTTTTAACCATTTAATTATCCATTGGAGATCCCTCGTGGGGATTTCTATGTGGATTTTTGGCGATGGAGAATTCTCGTGGATAATTTTTTTCCTCATTCCATTCCCCATTAGGGATCCCTGCGAAGAATCTCAAAAAAAGAACTGTAACAAACAAGGAGTCAAATATACATACATAACAACACAATTGTTGAAATTTCAAAAAAAAAAATCAACATATCATACAATAAAAGTTCTTACTAAGTGCAAACACTTATAATTAGGTTTCTACAAAATCATTGGTATGTGTATGAGTGTTTGGAGTGGAAACTATGTAATATTATGTAATACTTATATATAAATATCATATGGTATATAAATATATATATATATATATATATATATAGTATATAAATTGATATATGAGGATCTCTGTGGGTAGATGGGTATCCTCGCGGGGATTACCTGTGAGTATACCGGTGAGAATTCCCCATGGGAATCTTCATGGGTATATTTTATTACTCACATCCGCGTGGGTATGAAATTTTTTACCCACCCCATCTCCATTTGAAATCTCCATATCCGTACCCGTTAAAATAATTCTCCATCACCCGTGGGTATTTTTTTACCCATTTGCATCCCTAATCATGATCGAACTTGTTATTAAAAAAAATGTTTATCCATTAATTCTTTTAAAATCATGTTATGAAGTAATTGTTTTACCTTAGTTATATACGGTTTAGGGCATGGATAAATTTGATTCAAAAAATTTGTTTGGACTCTTAAAGTCCGGACTCATAGGAAGTTTTTTAAATTTTTATAAATATCCAAAAAGAATTATAAGTTGTTATTTCAAAGTTATTTATTGATTGATGATGACTTTGAAATAAAAAACTTTCAAAAACTCTATAGGAGTTTGGACTCTAAGAATCTAAATAACACTACTCGATTTGATTTAGGCCTTATTTATGTTTGGTAAGGGTAAATTGGGGGAAGTGTACTTCTCACTAAGTGGGCATGTTAGCTTGTAACTTTGGCCTACAATATTTTTTTTTCTTTTTTTTTTTTATTGCTGGAAAACTTGGCCTACTTTGTTTCAGAAGGAAACGAAGGATATGCATAAACTATTCCCTAATTAATAAGAGATCGAATTGCAAGTTTTGGACAAATACTATATCTTTTTTATATGGATCAATCAGTCATAATGATGTTTTCTTTTTGGGTAAAAATGTTTTTTTTTCAAGAAAACCATAGGAATGTTATACTCCCTCGAGTAAATAATAATGTGTGTTTTTTTTATCAAAACGTACATATTAAAGAGCGTGTTAATTACTTGTTCAAATTGCATTCTTGTCCCTACATTTGGACATCTCTAATACATCACATCAAAATGGTGCAACTTTTACACAATTTTAATGTAAAAAGTATCAAAAACATTATTTTTATCTCTATGAACATATCCAATGCAACGCCTCTTTGGCACAGGCGCTGTATTGGATGATGGCACTAAGTTGACTGGTCCAACCTAACGCCATCCCCCACACCAAAATGGTGTTGCGTTGTAGCACCCACACTATTTTGGTGAGGGTAGGTGTGGGTACTTTATATTATTTTTTCAAATTTTTTGTTTGGCTTATTGAGTTGTGGCCCCACATGTGTTAAAAATTAATAAAAAAAATTAAAAATACTTAAAATATTCTCTTTTGATGTAAGATTTAATATAAAAGGTTAGAGTTGAAAATAATATTTTGTGTACTTTTTACTTTAAAACGGTACATTTTTTGTACCATTTTAATGTTTTCTATTGGAGATGCCGTAATCCTACATATTAAATCTCACACAAAAAGTGAACTCTTTAGCAAACTCTTACATATGTTTACTAAAAAGTCAAAACCATGATAAATAAAGGGACCCACTTTCAAACACCGAAAAAAACAAAAAATAACATAAACAGTTGTTGCTACAGTGTCCCACCTATATGGTAGCGCATTGCTACTCTAGTTTTATTCTTGGCTCTCCAGCCCATGCTATATTAGTGTACGTTATGCCTTAATTATGTAAGTGACTATACTAACCCTCCATCTAAAGATAACAAATATTTAATTACAATTTAACGCTCAAGCGTAAAATAAGTAAAGAGGCATAAACGCTCTTTATAATTTAAAAAACGATGTAAGTTTTTTAAGGAGTTTTTGAAGAATGAACTATATTATTGACTGGGGGAATATTTAAAAAAAAATCCAATTTGAAGGAAGGTAGAAATCTGAGCACAAAATACACCAATATCAACTTCTAACTAGAAAATCAATTCCTACCAAACAGGGACTTAGTTTTTTCTCAAACCTCAACTGATTAGATACTGTATTGCAATGTCCCAGGGTGGGCAGGCACGTGCGACACGCAATCACTCAACCACCCTTCATTCTCACGGCCTACATGCATATTGACTTATTGAGGTGTATTAAAGGCAGATGATGAGTGCGTGTCACTCTTGTGTGTCTTACCCACAGCACTCCTAATCTCCTAACGTATATATGTGCCGAATAGGAAGGAATGCTTCCACCCAAAGAAGAAAAAGGAGCAGAGTACAAACGCTACAATTAGGACCGGATCTAACGTGATAGACCCTTATTAGCTAAGCTGTCCAAACCCAGTAGAACGTAAATATATGGTGGGTGTGGGTGTGTCAGGGCAAGGGGTTTCCCTTCTTTTCTATGATGTTGGAAGAGGACCATAAAAAGGCATGTAAACATCGCTTTTGAAGCGTGCCGTCGCATTGTCAAATCTATGGGAAAATCACTAATCGAGTACCACCTTAGTAATTATAGTAAACCAACTGTCAAATGCTGCTCCGCACTCCTTGTTTGGTCTTCAAATAAGGGGGCCCAAAGCCCTTGTTTTCGTTTTTCTCTTTTGTTCTTTCTTTTTTGGCTAATTCACGTATAAATCAATATTTTCTTTAATTCACGTATAAATCAATATTTTCTTTTAAAGAGAAGTTAAAATTTCATTAATTATTTATAGCTCAATACAAGACTAAACAGTTTGATAAACTATCATTAACTTGATTGTAAATGTGAAATTAATACAGTTTAACAATAAGAGACTGATCTCTACAACGTTGAAACTCATGACAATACACGAAACTATTAAAATCACAAAACGAATAACAAAACTTTTTAATAAAGAAAAGAAAACCTATAATCTCCCGACAAGGAGAAGACAAATAAATACTTCCAACTATAAAAGAAAACTAACTATAAAATAAAACTAAAGATTAGATCAATCCAGTGTTCTGCACAAATTCACGCAACACTATTGATGAAGATACACCGCAACAAGGATAGATCAATCTCTACAAATCTGATTAGATCGGTTGTTTATTATATGTACAAAATGCAAAAGGGATTTGATTGGAACCACTGTCTATCGGTAGTGGTTTAAGAACAAAAATTACAAAAGTAAATCAAGAAAAAAAGATTTAAAGTTTTTTAAGTATAAATCAATGTTAATCAATAGTGTTATCACATAAATTAAGTTATAATTCATCTTAGCTAGATGTATCACAAAGGAGGAGCTCATTGAACTTTGCACGAGGTGTTGATCATTTTAGATGATAAATTAATCTCGATATTTTTTTTTGGGTGGAATAATCTTGATATTTTTCCTTAGATTGAATAAATATATCATGGCCGGATAAGATGGATAATTGTTTTAAAAGAAATATACAATTTTTTTACTTGAAATGAAAAAAACTCTCTGTGAGTATTGAGTAGTTTTCAGTAAGAAATATTCATATAAAAATAACGTCCTTCGAAGAAATAAATAGAAAAACAATTTAATCTATGCACTAAAGCATCGAATCAGTTGGGATAGAGCCTTAGCGCGCTACATCACCGTCAACTCAGTTAGGCTGACCTCAGAATAATAGAGTGGGGAAAAAGTTCAAAGCACCCTATAGCTACAAGCATTAACCATCCATGGAGAAGACTGACGATGTTAATTAATGACTTTCCATCAATAAACCCTACAACTAGAAACATTAACCATACATGGAGAATATTGATGATGTTAATTAATGACTTTCCATCAATAAACCCTACAACTAGAAACATTAACCATACATGGAGAATATTGATGATGTTAATTAATGACTTTCCATCAATAAATATTGGGCATTTCATGACAGTACATTGCTTTTACTCACCATAGAAATTATATTAATCTCTTAATTGCTTTTAGGTGAACTTTACCTATATGAATTTACTGCTCATACATGTCAATCAACCTTCAAAAACCCTAGTGAAGGAAAAAAATATATATACAGAGACACTTCTTTAATTCTCCCGGCAAGCCCATATGGAATGTACTGTGCATTTGTATTCTCACGTTTATGGAAAAAATAAAAGGAATTAGAATTGAAATGAAATAGTTTCAATTAAGATTTAGGTTTTGATTAAAAAAATGAGTTCACTTCAGCACATCCTTTTTTACAAATCTGATAAAAATATGTTAATTTTGACGTCTATTAATAATTGGTATACCGAATAATTGTTGAGCTGCAATAATTTTATCAAATGTTGTCGCCAAACGTTGTCGATCTTAATTAATTTAGAGTTAAGGCTTTAATATTATTCTTATGCCATTGCCAAGAGTTGCTGATTTGAATTTTATTGATTCTTTGGGTAAAGATTCGACGAAATTTATAAGAATATAAAAAGAAAAATTAAAATAAATGTAGCGATTTATTTGGTGAAAAGCCAAAATTGACCTTAAGATATTGAGATTAGTTTATTCATTTAATTTTGACATTTCTGGTATTTAATGAATGTTATAGTATTCAGTACGACCAATCGTAGATGTCACACACTGACTACTGTTCCCACACGCAGTTACATTCACGTGCACCGCATTAACGTGTCAACATACGACCGTTACAACGTGTCCTCTGCCATCACTTCATTTATTAGGATCCTCTTACTTTATGAGCCGGCTAACTACACCCACCATTTATTTAGGGCACCACCAACAAAAAAAGTCGAACTTAAAAAAAGTTATATTCTACTGTAAAATGACCTTTATGTCTCTCACAACAATTAGTGCACCCCACCACCCTTTCCTCTCATTTTATGCACCCCATCATCATCCCTTCGCACACTTTCTTCTTGTGATTCGTAGGGCATCATCAAGTGGTTCAGCCTCACATGTTTGAGTCTTTTGTTGGAGAGTCGATCAGAGCCCATCGAACCTTTCATTAGAAAGTTCGTTAAAACATGTTGAACCTTTGATTAGAGAGTCGGTTAGAACCCACTGAACCTTTAGGTTGGCAGTTGTCAACTAAATTTTATCAAAGAGGTTTGGTTGAACAATACCGAGCCTAGAAGATAAATCTTAGTCATACGTTGTTGAATCTAAAATAGATGTCTCGACTAAGGTTTTTGTAACGACCCAAAAATTCATATTATTTCTGTGTGATGGCATATACTATCGATGTATACTCGAGTCTGTGTGACAGGACGATGACGTCGAGTTTCGAGTGGAGTTCACCTTGAAGAACATGAAGAACGGGTATCGGGCGGGTGAAATACGGGTACACGGGTTCGGGAAATGATTTCGTAGACGACCGAAAAATAAAATATAACAATAAATTAATTCAAAAATATGTTTGGGTCGTTACGAATTCTATTCGCACGCGTCGGTACGGAGTTGTTGTGCATGTCGGGTGTAGAAACGCCTAAGGACTATTCAACTTTTAGTTAAATTTGATAGGGACAAAGAGGGAGTCACATAAGTATGTCCCATAGTGGTTGGTGGCTAGTGTGATTATGGACTTTCGGATGTACCTCGAGATGCAGAAGTGGGCCAAGATGGGGACTCACAACCCTCTATTTCTTCTCATTCCCTTTAATTTGTTTCTCTCTTTTCTCTCACCTCTACGTGAAGACACAAATAGAAGGAGGAGGGTTTCAGCGGTTTTGCGCCCGGATCGACGACGGAGATCGACTAACTAAGCGGTTTGAGGTGAGATTCCGACTCCATATGCGTTACTCTACGTTTTGACATCTATTTCATGTGTTTTCGTCGCGATGTTTTCGCAACCCGAATTGGGATTTCGGTTCTTATCAAGTTTTTGACGTGGTTTTGTCGGGCTTGCGATAGCCGAGAATAGTTTTTACGACGTCGAGACGACGATATGGAAGTATTGTAATTTTCTGGGATTTTTGGTAATTTTTAAAATTTTCGATTGGATCCGAGAAACGGGGTATTTTCAGACATTTGAGAAGGTTCGGTGGTGGTTTGGATGGGTGTTGAGGTCCCAACAAGGTCGGGATAGACTCGAATCATGGCGATGCGAGTCGGGGCGCAAAAATCCCCGACAGAGGCGCACTGGGCGCGACGCCGCACCTGGCGCCGTATGGCTTTAGCCCTGCGACGGCGCCACTGGCGGCGTTTGGGGCAGTGGCTCCCCTGCCCAAGAGGAAAAATCCCACGACGTCCGGAACAGTTACCGTAAGAGAATTTTTAGAAATTTTGGAATAAATTTGGGGGATCACTTGTGTAACGGTCCGAATTTAATTCGACGTTATTTGTGACGTATTGCAGACGTAGCGGACAGTTCAGACACCCGTGGGACCCGTATTTGGCCGCAAATATGTAGCTCAGCAACAGACTCTGTTACACACAACACCGATGCAGCCTCAAGCAACCCATGCTCATGTATCATATGCCGCAGGCCCGTTTGAATCTCGATGTTACTCCTGCTCAGCGCATCAGCTACGACATTCGCCTTCCCCGAATGATACTCGATACCGTAATCGTACTCCTTCAATAACTCGAGCCGTCTCCGCTGTCTAATGTTCAACTCCCTCTAAGTGAACAAATATCTCAAACTCTGGTGATCGGTAAATAGTATGAACTTTTCACCATACAAAATAGTGCCTCCAAGCCTTTAGTGCAAATACGACTGCCGCAAGCTCCAAATTGTGCACTGGATAACTCTCCTCATGTGGTCATAATCGTCGCGATAAATAGGCCACTGGATGTTCGTCCTGCATTAACACACAACCCAACCCAGTGCCTGACGCATCAGTATAAACTGAGAAACCCTTTCCTGCCACGGGTAATGCTAAAATTGGTGCATAAGTCAATTGTCTCTTCAGTTCCCAGAAAGTATCCTCACACTCCTGCGACCAGTCAAATATAACATCTTTCTTGGTCAACCTCGTCATCGGCGCTGTAATCAAGGAAAAATCTTGTACGAATCGCCTGTAATATCTTGCCAAACCCAAAAAACTCCGATTGTCCGAAACTGACTCAGGTGTCCTCCAATCAATAATTGCTTGAATCTGCACTCAAGCATCACAAAAAGACAGATGACGAGTCCAAAGTGAGTATTCCCAAAGAAATTAAGTGAGCATTTCTAAAAGTAAATACTGGAATTTAAATAAAGCTATTAAATAAACATGCGGAAATAGATACAGACAACTGTGCTCATCGCATGAATAAATAATAGGAAAAGTGTGTTCCTAGCTCTTAGGGTAAGACTACACTATAATTCGGACTCTTCCACAGAATACTGCCGGCGAGTCCAACTCAAGCAGGGAAAGCATCTGGATCCGCTCGATGGCCGGCGTTACACCCACGGCGCATCGACACATGCCACGACGTAACACTCGGCCGAGTTCGATCTGGTAGCACGTGCTATGGTGTAGTGGACATACACACAAGAATGGCACGGAGGGAGCCTCGCTCAACGTCCGCCCATAAAAACATAACCAAGAATAGAGTATTGAAATGAAAGAAATTGAATTCAAATGCCAAAAGAAGTAAATACTCAAGTAATTTCAGTTGGGATACTACACACCTCAATCCGCACTCCGCATAGCTAAAAATTATGGAAAAATTCAGAAAACTATGAGAAATTAGAAAATGGGTCAATAAATGAGTTTTTGGGATTTCCTCGGGATTTTGGTGATATGTAGTCGGGGTTTTTACCTCGAAAAATGTAAAATTAACATAATATGTCAAATTGAAGCTAATTCAATGATAAATAATCTTAGGTACATTTGGGGGTGATAGTTTTGATTATTGGGTGTCTATTGGAGCTAGACTGGGGTTTGGATTTCGGGACGCGGAGTGCGGATTGAGGTGTGTAGTATCCCAACTGAAATTACTTGAGTATTTACTTCTTTTGGCATTTGAATTCAATTTCTTTCATTTCAATACTCTATTCTTGGTTATGTTTATATGGGCGGACGTTGAGCGAGGCTACCTCCGTGCCATTCTTGTGTGTATGTCCACTACACCATAGCACGTGCTACCAGATTGAACTCGGCCGCGTGTCACGTCATGGCATGTGTCGATGGGCCGTGGGTGTAACGCCGGCCATCGAGCGGATCCAGATGCTTTCCCAGCTTGAGTTGGACTCGCCGACAGTATTCTGTGGAAAAGTCCGAATTATGGTGTAGTCTGACCCTAGGAGCTAGGAACACACTTTGCACTTTTCCTATTATTTATTCATGCGATGAGCACAGTTGTCTGTATCTATTTCCGTATGTTTATTTAATAGCTTTATTTAAATTATAGTATTTACTTTTAGAAATGCTCACTTAATTTCTTTGGGAATACTCACTCTGGACTCGTCATCTGCCTTTTGTGATGGCTTGAGTGCAGATCCTAGTAGGAGCAAGGGCAAGGGCAAGCTGCCAGAGTACTGTTGAGCCGAGATAGCCTGACTCGTACGTTTGTATTATATTTACTTTGTTTCATTATGGGTTTGGGGTTTTGAGAAACTTTATATATATTGAACTTTTTGGTGACTTAGAGGTATCTATGGTTATATATGGGTTTTCCACATTAGGTTTATGGTTTAGGTTACACATTTATAGTATCACTATTCGAGTAATGCATTAGAAAGGCTTCCGCTATGTGAATTTGAGGATTTTATAATACTTTAACATATAATTTGACTTCGATACAACTTAATCAATAAATGGATAATTAATAAGGTTTAAAAAGATAAAATGGAGGATGTAATCCAATGTAGAGCACAGCTGTCGCTGGTAAAACAGACTGTGGGTCCGCATTGGCCCTTGTGGCGGTCTATTTGGAAAATAAGCCTTTACAATTTAGATACGAGTTCCTACGGTGTCTCTAGAGCGGGTTGCTGAGTTGCAGAGAACTGATGACAGGTATTTACAGATCAGTGGATTGGCTCAGGATTCCGGGGTGCACCGAGTGGTCTGAGGGTTCAAACGAGTGCTTGAGACACAGGGGTCGTTTGTGGATACCGGAGGTACCGGAGCTCAGGGATAGTATTCTCGAGGACACACACCGGTCGCGATTTACAGTTCATCCTGGTCGGACCAAGATGCATCACGACCTTTAGCAATTGTTTTGGTGGCCAAGGATGAAGGCTGACGTGGGGAGATACGTCCGGAGTTGTCATATTTGCCAACAGGTAAAGGCTGAGCGCAGAAGACCAGTTGGGTTGCTACAGCCGCTGCCCATTCCTCAATGGAAATGGGAACACGTGACCATGGACTTCGTCAGTGGCCTACCGCAGACAACGAGGAGACACGACGCAGTTTGGGTAGTTATTGACAGGTTGACGAAGTTGGCACATTTCATACCGATTGCCATGAGATATTCAGTTACACAACTGAGCACTATTTTCGAGAAAGAGATTGTCAGATTACACGATGTACCGGTCTCCATTGTTTCTGACAGAGATCCGAGGTTTACTTCAAGACTTTGGGAGAGTATGCAGGAGCAGTTTGGCACTCGACTAAAATTTAGTACTGCGTACCATTCTCAGACTGACGGGCAGTCGGAGCGATTGATCCAGATTCTCGAGGATATGCTCAGGGCGTGTATTTTACAGTTTGGTGGATCGTGGGAGGAGTATCTGCCATTGTGCGAGTTTGCGTACAACAACAGTTATCAGGCGAGTATCGGGATGCCACCATTCGAGGCATTATATGGTAGGCCCTACAGGTCACCAACATGTTGGGCGGCACCGGAGGATACAGCGGCTTGTGGATCACACTGAGAAGGTGAGGCAGGTGAGGCAGAGACTTCAAGCGGTGTAGGATAGACAGAAGAAATATGCAGATAGATATCACAAGGACCTGAGCTACGAGGTTGGAGACATGGTGTACTTGAAAGTTTCGCCTTGGAAGGGTTATCAGAGATTTGGAATTAAGGGGAAACTAGCACCAAGGTTCATTGGACCGTTCAGAGTAGAGGAACGTGTAGGCAAAGTAGCATATCGTTTAGAGTTATCGCCACAGTTAGCGGGGGTACATCCAGTGTTTCACATATCCATTTGAGGCTAGCAAGGTCAGGACGTCGACCTATGATTGATGTACGTCAGATTGAGGTGCGATCAGACGTGTCATTTGAGGAACAGCCTGTGGAGATCATGGATATGAGGATTCAGACTTTGAGGAACAGGGAGATCCCAAAGGTTTTAGTTCGTTGGCAATATCATGGAACTGAGGGATTAACCTGGGAGCTCGAGTCTACCATGCGACGACGGTATCCCCACTTATTTGCCGGTAAATATTTAAGTTTAATTTAAATTTCGGGACGAAATTTCACCTAATTGGGAAGAATTGTAACAGTCCGAATTTAATCACTACAAAAAAATAGCAGATCAGAAACGGAAATTTCCGTCTCTGATTTGCATAAATTCCGTCTCTAATTAAAATCAGCAACGGAATAGAGACGAAATTTATTCCGTCTCTAAAATCGTCGTCGCTGATTCAATCAGAAACGCAAATGTGATTCCGTTTCTGATTTAGAGACGGATCAGAGACGGAATAAATTCCGTTTTTGATCAGAGACTGAATTTATTCCGTCTCTAATTCCGTTTCTGATTATTTCCGTCTCTGATCCGTTGCTAATCGAGAGACGGATCATAAACGGATTTGATCCATTTCGATTCATGTATCTGTTCCTCGAAAATTAGATACGGAAATAGCAACGGAATCTCTGAATTCCGTTGCTAATTCCGTCTCTGAATTCAAATCCATCTCAATTCCGTCTCTGAATTCATATATATATATATATATATATATATATATAGGTCTCACCAAGCACATTTAACTTTTTACCAATATATAATACAAATCATAGCTAAATAATATATTGATATTGCACGGTTTATATAAACTTAACATATCCTTAAAATTATCTTTTCTCAATGTATTGTACACGAAACAACAAAAACAATCTAAAAAGTTTATATATCGTATCTTTCTACAAAAGTAAAAGCAAAAATTGTTCTAAATGAAAAAAAAAATGAAGAAGTGTTCCGAGATTATATATAGTTGATTGTGCTTCAAATAATACTTGACTTCGTACAAAACACCTGAAAAAAGATCAAAAAGAAAAAAATCACTAAATTATACAAACAATAATAGGAATATAAACAATATTATGGGAGAACTACGTATCATCGCAAGCACAAGTGTATGAGCCAAACACAACATAAATAAAGTAATAAAGAAAAATAAATTCATCATTATCCAGAAGGAACATGGTGTTAATTAGCAAATTATCTCTCGCTCCAAACAATGACACAAAATTTAGTTCTAGATTAACACAAACAAAAGTCAATTGTCCTCGATGCTCCAAAAATTAAGAAGACACTATACAAAATGAAATTAAAGTAAAATGAAACAAAGGATAGAACACAAATTAAAAGTAAAGAAAACTAAAATAAAAGACTCAATAAGATAAACAATGTGTAATGGAAGTATTAAATAAATGATACAAGACAAGTACCAATTTTCATAAGTACTTCAATATTAATAACTATTTCTTTTTAGAGACAAGTGATGTTCATGATCTTCAACACATTATTACAATGAATGCATTCTCAAAAAAATTCTAACTCTTAATTTCCTACAAAATACTTAGCAAAGTTTCTCCTACAACTAGGGGTTCCCAAAAATTACAAAACATGGAAGAACCCTATAGTAATTACTAGGGTTCTTTCATTGATGAGTTCAATAGAAACTTTAGTATATATTCTTCTTAGCAAACAAAATATAATTAAATCAATGTTAAGAAACTTAGTCACCCAAAAGATATGTAGGATCTAAAAGCAAGTTATTTGTATCAAGAAATGAAGTAGTACCTTTCTCATAGCCCTTTTTTTCAATGACACAAAAGATATGATGTCGAATCTCTTACATTCCATTTGCACCTAAAATTACAAATAACAAAAAGAAAAAGTAAACCAATTAATACTATTATAATGTTGTGCATCACAAGAAAAATCTTCATATATTCATCATCATTATTGATATTGACTATCAGAAAGTAACACGAAGTTTGGAATACAGTAGAAATTTTCAAGCAATTGAAGTTTTTTCTTCTTCGAAGTGGTAAGTGTCAAATTCTCCTTAACCTTCTCTGATTTACTTCAATGAAAGAGCATGTAATTTACGAAGATTAACATGACAGGCTAATCTTTTCAATCTTTATCCCCTAGTAGTCATACTAACTATTACTAATAGTATGGAGTTTTTCGAAATTTAGAGAAGGAATGAAAATCCATGTGCATGACATGCTAATCTATTCAAAGAAAAAGAATAAAGATAAAGAAAACAAAGACAAAAGCAGAGAACTTTTTGTTTTTGTTAATGCATTAGTAACCTAAAAATGTCACTTTGGAGTAGTAGATTGTCTCATCACAATAATGGTCATGCATTGAACGATTTAATCAACAAACAAGTGCCGGTCTTATCATGTTTTTTTTTTTGGAGAAAAAACTCACCATTGCACCAGATGAGGCAAGATACCATATAGAGCAAATATGACAATGCAATAGGCGCGTTTGAACCAGTGTCTTAAATGGAACAAGATATGTTGAATCGTCGATTCGTTCAAAGAATAAGCGGTGAAAAAGATATGATCTTCCAACGTCTCAATATATATAGAAATGTGCAAGAACATATTATCTCGCAACAAATGCATAAGAAAAGTGCTTAAGTTAATAATATTAACCTTACTTTCCAACTTAATTCCTAAGAAGGGACATACAAAATGAGAAGGAAAGATAAAATTAAAAAAAAAAAAAAAATGAAAATGAAAACCCAAAAATATAGTGCACAACAAGCAAGATAGCAACTTGGCAGCAGAGGAATTGCATTTAAAATCCTTCCACTACCAATATATATATTTTTTTAGAAGAGTTCCACTACCAATACTTGGATATATTAATTGAGAGCACACGCCTATATGTATATTTTACCAATGTAAATCATCGCCGGTGCTAATGTACATAAAAAACTCACCATTGCACCGAGATAAGGCCAAAGCTATTAAGTCCTAAGGATTTCCCTGTAAAGATACCAAAATAAAGAACTTAGGATCTTGTTGATGATAAGTAATGTAAAGGTAGTACAAAGGCACTTGCAATTTAAGTAGAAACATGAGAAACAAACATAATTATAGGTAGAGCTAGTCTTCGTCGAGAATTGTTCTACTTCAACCCACGTGAGTCGACAAAGAATTAAAGAGAACAATATCATATTATCATTGCAAGATTATATGGATGCTATAGTGAGCAAACGATGCAAAGCAATAAATGTATTAACCATATAGTTCGGGTTAATGAGACAATGATACTTTGGAATGGAATGAGTTGCTAGCACAAATAGATTTTACTATTGGTTTATCCAAAAGGTTGCTTTGTGTATGATGATATATATAAAGATATGTAAAGCGAGAAAATGTTGGCATAAATGAGTAAAGAAAATCCATGCGGTTCATGCAAAAGAGGCAATGGTTTTATTAAGTAAATGGAAAAAACTTCTACGATGCACATTCAATCCAAAAAAAATCGTGCGAAAGAAAGAAGGAAAGTCATGATAAAATTAATGGCCGACCTTGTATAAGTACTTCTTTTGAAGTTTAATAGTTTGTGCTTATGCATTTTCTTACATTGATCTTCAATATCTTATCATTGAACATCTACAACATTTGAAGAAAAGTGAGAAACCAATCTTTCCAATTAAACCAAAAAAATTGCTACCAATAGAAAGTGTTGTATAATGCGCGTTGCACTAATTGTCGGAAAAAAAATACATTGCACTTAGAACTGTCAATAAGAACAACTATACAACATGAAGAAAAAGAAAGATATGTAAATGTGATAAAATTATATAAGGTTTTCGACCCTTCCATATGTTTGCTAATTTTTTAATCAAACTGTATGGTAAATGAGTCCTCCATATTCCAATTGGTAAGGACATAACTTTGAACCACCCCATTTAAGACTGGTTCACCAAAGTAATGTCTTGAATGTTAAAGTTTTTGGCACCTCAAATTAGTTGGCAATTGCTAGTCTTGATTACAACAATACAGAAGCTAGTAGTAATCGGTTTCTTTATTTTTATTTCAATTAGCGCGACCATTGTGATTTGCTACTTATAAACATTTCGGTTTGTCATCCAAGTCAATGCGACTTTCTTGAGAAAACTAAATCAATAAAATATAAAGACATGTGCATCAACTATGAATTAATCACAAACTGTCCAAGCAAGGTAGAAATCATAAGGGTCAAACATACACCATATGCAAAAAAAATATTCAACCTTCATTAAACCTATCATATAAGCCCAAAAAATAATAATACAATCGGGAAAAATGAAATAACCCTATAAAAGAGATAAGATAACGAGATCATTGCAAGCCTTGCAAAGACTTCATATATTCAGATAGACCCAAACTAGATGTGGAAGAAAAAGAAAACTAATGCAGGATAATGCCTTACCTTTATTAAATCATCAATTGAATTGGTTTCTTTGATGATCTTTTGACGATTGAGAATAAGAATTGCTCCTACACAGAAAGTTGATAGTTCATCATCTGCATTCCATGACGAAACAACACTAGAAATATGCATTCAATCATTCCTTGACCAAAAGCTTGTCGCCAAACCACAAAAGGGATAACTTGAAGCTTGTTTATTTACAACATTATCGAATTTTTTCCGCTATATATGCCCATTCGAGTCTGCTTGATCACCGATATCCATCGTACGGGCAAGCTCGAGTAGTGCTAACGACATAAGTTAGGCATCGCTTGTAGTATAAATGAGTACACTGCGATTTGTAATGCTTCATTTGGATGAACAAGCAAACGACACACCGGACGAAATACTCCCAAAGTAAGTGATTGTATGTTTAAAATACACTCGTTGTCAAAACCCATTTCAATTCACACATAATTCACCACTCTGCATTAAAGACCAATCCTTTCATCAACATTAACACCCTCAAATCATAAACCCAAAAAAAAAAAAACCATAACACAAAATCAACTCCACCAACTAAAATCACAATCAAGCATCAAACTTTACAAATGAATCAAACGAATTAGACATTATTGATGATTTGATAGAGCAAAAACGCAACACATGAGAACCACAAACCCCAAGATCAACAAAACCTCTAACAAATTTCAAGGTTCGACATTCAACCTAACATCTATCCAAAAAACCTAATCGCATGAACAATCAAACAACACAAATGATCGGAAACGCTAGAAATTGAAACCCTAAAAAAGGCACAAACAACTAGCTAGGACATCGACAAAGAAATCTCAATAGAAGCATCGATTGAATATGCTTACCGAAATTTCATCAACGCGAAGGTTCGAGACGAATCGGAAACGGAATCCCTGGACGAAGAGAGGAATTTGAGACGGAGAGAGTGAGAGAGCAGAGAGCTGCGAGAGTGAGAGAGCGAGAGAGCGGCGACGGTGAGAGAGAGAGAGAGCGGTGACGAGAGAGAGAGAGAGAGAGCGGTGACGGTGAGAGAGATCGGTGAGAGCGGTGACGGTGAGGTTTGTCGAGAAAGGGAGAGCGGTGAGGGAGAGAGGTTTGTCGAGAGAGAGAGAGCGGTGAGGTGAGGGAGAGAGATTTTAGGGAGAGAGAGTTTTGTGTTTGGTCACCTTTTTGGGTATCTAGATCAAAGCACGCACGAATCTCGAGACGTAATGGACGGTTGTAAAAAAAGAAAGTTTTGGTGGGAATGTTGGCGCCATTATTTAGAGACGGAATTAAATTCCGTCTCTATTTCCGTCTCTATTTCCGTCTCGATCTCTCTCTATTCCGTCTCTGAATTATCCGTTTCAATTCCGTCTCTAACCATTTTTTCTTAGCAACGGAACTTAATTCCGTTGCTAATTCCGTTTCTAAATATCATTTTTCTTGTAGTGAATTCGCCGTTATTTGTGATGTATTGCAGACGTGGCGGACAACTCAGACACCTGTAGGACCCGCAGCTAGGCTAGAGCGCGCCTGGAGTTAGGTAAATAGTTATTTTGTGTGTTGTTTTGTTTAATTTGCGATGTTTATGTTAAAATAGGTTAACCGACATCGCGATGTGTGTAATTATATTTTAATTGACGTGTGAGATGGTGTGTTAGGTATTCGCCTCGATATGCGTGTTGACGCTGGTACCGAATAGACAAAAAGATGAAATATTAGGCCGGGTAAAATATTACACACATTAAATGAATTAAATGTGATAAAATGGTAAATTGGTGGGCGCATAGGGACACGCGGGGTTGTGGTCGACACGCGTGGGTGGTATGGTAGTGTGCACGCTCGAGTACACTCATTGGCGCGTACGGCGGAATCTTAAAGGTGGAAATATAGATGAGTGTATATATTTATATATATATAAATATATATATATATATAGGTAAATTGATATATATATATATAAATATACATATTAAATCAGATAATAAAATAAAATATAGAAAAATAGAGAAAAATAGCTAAAAATTATGAAAAAATTCAGAAAAATCAAGAAAAATATGAGAAATTAGAAAATGGGTCAATAAATGAGTTTTTGGGATTTCCTCGGGATTTTGGCGAGATGTAGTCGGGGTTTTTACCTCGAAAAACGTAAAATTGACATAATATGTCAAATTGAAGCTAATTCAATGATAAATAATCTTAGGTACATTTGGGGGTGATAATTTTGATTGTTGGGTGTCTATTGGAGCAGACCGGGGTTTGGATTTCAGGACGCGGAGTGCGGATTGAGGTGTGTAATATCCCAACTGAAATTACTTGAGTATTTACTTCTTTTGGCATTTGAATTCAATTTCTTTCATTTCAATACTCTATTCTTGGTTATATTTATATGGGCGGATGTTGAGCGAGGCTCCGTCCGTGCCATTATTGTGTGTATGTCCCCTACACCATAGCACGTGCTACCAGATCGAACTCGGCCGAGTGTCACGTTGTGGCATGTGTCGATGCGACGTGGGTGTAACGCCGGCCATCGAGCGGATCCAGATGCTTGCCCTGCTTGAGTTGGACTCGCCGACAGTATTCTGTGGAAGAGTCCGAATTATGGTGTAGTCTGACCCTAGGAGCTAGAAACACACTTTGCACTTTTCCTATTATTTATTCATGCGATGAGCACAGTTTTCTGTATCTATTTCCGCATGTTTATTTAATAGCTTTATTTAAATTCTAGTATTTACTTTTAGAAATGCTCACTTAATTTCTTTGGGAATACTCATTCTGGACTCGTCATCTGCCTTTTGATATGGCTTGAGTGCAGATCCTAGTAGGAGCAAGGGCAAGGGCAAGCTGCCAGAGTACTGTTGAGCCGAGATAGCCTGACTCGTACGTTTGTATTATATTTACTTTGTTTCATTATGGGTTTGGGGTTTTGAGAAACTTTATATATATTGAACTTTTTGTTGACTTAGAGGTATCTATGGTTATATATGAGTTTTCCACATTAGGTTTATGGTTTAGGTTACACATTTATAGTATCACTATCCGAGTAATGCATTAGAAAGGCTTTCGCTGTGTGAATTTGAGGATTTTATAATACTTTAACATATAATTTGACTTCGATACAACTTAATCAATAAATGGATAATTAATAAGGTTTAAAAAGATAAAATGGAAGATGTAATCCAATGTAGAGCACAACTGTCGCTAGTAAGACAGACTGTGGGTCCACATTGGCCCTTGTGGTGGTCTATTTGGAAAATATACCGTTACAACTCGGGTATCCAAATGGGTCTGAATACGACCCACTACCCGAAAAATTGACCCAAATACATAAACGAGTAAAATTACGAAAAATTGGGTAAAATATGGAAATTAATAGGAAACTACAATTAAAGGGAAATAAAACTCTAACACGACCAAATTGGAGCGATAATGATTACCATGTGCTTAGTAAGCGGGTAACGAGCGTGCGGGGTCGTTTTGGGTGGCATGAGAAAGCCGTGAGCGCAAAGTGTTGCGTTGTACGGCGAGTAAAACCAGTGGGAGCTCCTATATAATTTCTTTTGTGCATTTATTGGGCTATCATCCTTGTTGAGCTTGAAATTGGTTATCGTTATTGTTATTGTTGTATCGTGGTTTGGAATTATATTCTAGTTGAGTGGTCCAAAGGCAAGTGAGTTAACGCGATCCTTGCAGAATTTCGAGTTTTCTGAGGTAACATGCCAGAGGTCGACGACTGGGGATGCACGATATTGGTTCTGGTTTTATACGGGATGAGTGTTCTTACTGGACTACCAGGGAATCTCATTTGCGTGGACGTTAGGACGGTGTGAGTGTACCGCGTCCTTAGCGTCGAGTCTTTAAGGTGTTTACCTCGACTCAACGACCTTTCCTTTCCTTTGTCTTCCTGGACACTCATTGATCGTTGATTTCTCAGTGATTCATTATCATGTGTGTTTTTATTATCTTTGTGATATTCATGCATGATACCAGTTTAGCCGTTTATTTGCATTTTGACATTATATTGCGACTCCACTTGGTTGTTACTGTGATTTTCTGTACTAATCATCTTTTTTATGACGGTGGGTACATCCACGTCGTACTGTAGGGTCGACAATTGCAAAGAACCGTAATTTTGGCAATTGAAGTTGAGGGTTGCTAGACGACCTCCTCTTGCCTACAATGTAAGTTTCTTGTATTATATGTCTATGTTTTTTATATGTTGGGATATGGGTTTGTGAGATCTTTTGGGACTTGTATACAATCTTTAAAGGGGTATTTTCGTAAAAATGTGGTGCGCTCTTATAAATTGAAATTGAATTTAGAGTGTCACGCATAATAGGGGTGCACTAAGTAAATGGTGGGGGTGCACTTAGTTGGGCTCTAATTTATTCAAGGTAAAACTTATTAAGTAGCCCTCAAACTTTGAGGTTTTTTAAATTTGACCCCTGAATTTTACTTTTAGTGAATTGAACCCTTTTACTTCTATTTTGAATCACATTGGGCCATTTTAAGAGTCTCTGATGTCATATCTTTGACGAAAACGAAGAGTTCAAAGCAACCCCTTTAAAATCCAACCAAATCTAACTCTCTCTAGACACTAGAGCAATTTTGGTCTTTAATAGAAGTTTCAAAACCACTATTAAATATGGGTGTTATTAAATGTCATGTGAGAATCGATGGGTCGTGTTTTAATTGCTAATACAAGTATTATATAGATGTTGCTTAAAACTCCTATCAATAGGTGTTATTAAATGCCAAAACTCTTCTGGTGATAAAAACACAACCCATTGAACACATTTCTCACATGACATTGATAACACCCATATTTAATATGTGTTTTGAAACCTCTATTAAAGACCAAAATGTGAGCGACAAATCGTCACTGTGAAGCCACTGTACACGTGCATTTTTGTGAAGCTTCATCTCTCTCTTTCTGACGCACAATTAAATCAACTCAATTAGAAGCCTAATCAATGTGAGGAGATAAATTGATTAGCAAATTGAATAGGCATCAACGGATTGATGTTTTGAATATATTGAAATTTTGTGTGTTGCCTCATCACTCTATCTTTCACGATTCAAGTCGACTCGAATCAAACCCTAGTTGTGCATTGAATGATTTCAACGTATTGATCTTTCGAGTTCTTAGTATTATGATTTTGTTTAGATTGGTTAAAATCATTGAAGCTAATATGGCCATGCAATGCATGTTACTGGATTGATTTTCAATTGGAAACATGTGTTTGCCTTATAAATAGCATATATTCCATCGATTTTGGGGACAAATAGATGATATTGAAGTGGTTGATTATGGTAGATCTGAATCCCAAAAACAACAATCACTTTTTGGTTAGGTGATGCTTTCGAATGACTGATCAGGACAAGTGTCGATCAAACCACTTCATCATCTAGTCGAGCCAAGATGTAGAAGTCTATGGAAATTGCAGTCGGTCGAAAGAAGTGGAAGTTCGAAGGCATGGCCGACGCACAATCTATTTTTTCTTCGAACTAGCTAGTTATTTTTTTTATTTCTTTTCGTTCGTGTGCGTGTGGTATTCGATTGATTCGTTTGACTTTAAGGGGGACTTATTTGTACTCATGCTAGCCTTCTGTTAGATTTAACGTTGGGAACTCCTAAGAGGGTCCAATGTGATGCAAAATAAAAGTTGGAGGGTTCAATTCACCAAAATTAAAGGTCAGGGGCCAAATCTAAAAAGTCCTCAAAGTTTGAGTGTCAATTAATAGGTTTTGTCTTTATTCAACACCACTATGTTCCTAATGCAACCCCTCAAGATCTTGTTGCGCATATCAAGATATGTTGTAATGAATCCCTCCATTTTTTTTTCTTTATGGGGAATGCACTTCTAATTGTAAGTTATAAATCGCTAATGACATATACACAAAGATAAATACACCACAATACGAAGTGATGATTACACAGTTTAATTCAAGACCTACATTTGTGGAACCACGCCCAAACATGAAATTATCCACTACTAACGAGAGAGTTACAAATTTACACAAGCCCTCAATTTGTGATCCTTCATAAACTTGTTACACTACTCTCTGCTCTTACAATGATATAACGCAAACCATGATCCCTTTGGTAGGAATACCCAAGCTCCCCTCAAAGATTACAAATCAAGAAAGAGAGAAACATAAGTTCATAGCTGCAACCGCTGAACCAAAAACTCAACAAAAGAAGAATGTCACATAATGGTACATATAGGTATAGCCTTGTGTTATTCCTAAAAATCAACGCTGATAAGATGAGATGTCCAAACCCCAAAGTAGCATGAACGTGTTGAACTTCTCTTCACACAATTAAAAAGTTGCTTGAAGTCTTTTAAGAGATTAATCAACACCTAAATTCAAAATAAAATTTTCTTTAAGTGATATAAATTTTATTAAGTGGAAACTTCTATTTTCGTATTTGTTGCAAGCGACCCAGTTGTAACTGACCTAGTTATAATTTGCTTTGCCCTTGTTGTAACGATCCATAATTTCACATCGATAACTTTGGATTTATGATTACACGGTGAAAAATTGTGCAAATAGTGCAATTAATTTTTACACTAACACTAACGCAAGAAGTTAACTCAAGAACGACAAACACCTATTTGCGCACTGTGTGATGTGCCCGGGGATGCATTTTTGTTAAAATGGATGGAGTCTAAGCATAGGTCGAACCAAGAAACTTAATTAGGGGACGAATTTTACCTAGGTCCACCTAAAGTGAGTCAAGCTTGAGTTGTAAGGGTCGTAAGGCTAATATATCCTGGACCCTATTCAAGATTATAAAAGCCCAATAATTTAACTTGCAAGTTTAAATTTGCATTTATCGACTTAAGTTGTGCACTTGTAGAACTTATAAAATATTTTGGTGTAATGAGTTAGTTAGCTTTAAAAAAAATTATCAAATAAAAGATTGAGTTGAGCCTGTCTAAAACCCAATTTCAATCCATATCACAATTAGGCGGGCCACATAGAATAAATTTTTTGCGTCAAATTAAAAAATATGTTAGTAAAAATTCATAATTGAATAATAAGCTAATAATCGCAATGATTTGCAATATAAATTAATAAGAAACAAGCAAAATTTCATGAGAATAAAGTTAATTTTGTAAGTCGTGGATTAATTATTTTTCCACTTCCCAAGCTTTCACTTAACTATTATATGATTTGAAACAATAACAAATGAGGTCGGAGAGCTTTTAAACTTTATCTTTGTGGAGATATTTCGTAATTAAATATAAATTTTATCAACTTTAATTAAGTGTATTATGACTATAAGATTTTGGTGAAACTAGGCTTCAATATCCTTACAACATATGATTTTTTACAAGTTTTATTTAACAACATTCTTATGTTCTTATGTTCCATGGTGATGTTGTGGTGGTCTACTTCTTTATTTTTCACCTCTTTTGATAGAGTTTAATTTGGTTTTAGGTTTCAATTTTTGGGGTTTCATTGTACATATATTAATTATTATTAACATGATCAATTATTCTACCGAAAAGAATGTCGATAGTAAGGAGGTAGGAATAGGTCGGGGGGCGAAAGCGTGTGAGGAGCGAAAAAGGGGTTTAAGTGGTGACCGAGTGTAAGGGGGGATGGGAAAAGGGAGCGAGGCCCCCCGCCTCCTCCCCCCCAGATCCGCCACTGAGTATAGGTAGGTGTGTGTCGTTTCTGGGTTAACTTTTTAGGTTATCATAGGAATTAAGTTCCATCCCTATTTACATACGTGTGACTTAAAACAAAACTAATACAAAATATGCTACCTAATTTTTAAACTTTTACTTAAAAAAAATGAAACAATTTAGCTAAAAAGACATATAATTACTAATATTTTTTTTCAATCCATAATCATTCTTATAGCTAAAGGTGGAGCAGCTGCCTTGGTCGCAGCCTAAACTAGCCTAACCCTCAGAGTAAATGCTTAAGTTGTTTTTGTTCTAACCTATGAGAGCTTAAAATTCGGACTCCATCCTTGCAATAATAGCCACTCCTTATCTAATCTTGGATTGACTTCACAAAAATCAGTCAAACAACTAATAACCTGGTCACTCAAAAGAAATCAATGTAATTCAAGTTAGATGTCAAAGATATATTTCATATCTTTAGTTATTTGATCCTCTTCTACTTTACTAATAATATTAATTTCTTTATTTGTTTATGAAAGCTCCCAGATAGGAAAAACAAACAACAAAATCTTGAATTAGGGTTAGAGTTGGGACACATGAATTAAGTATTATTTGGGAGCCATTACACTATGCTCCAAAGGTGCATTCCGTTCCGCTTCATGCACCATGTCTAGATGACCACCCTGTTAAAAAAAAGATTGAACGAATAAGAATTGATTTTGAAAGGACACGTGTGATGGAGTTGTAAAGAAAAAGAATGGTAGAGGAGATAGTGTTGGTCACGTGGCTCGAATAAACTGATAATATTAAGTCAATGTTTGACCTACTAACGTTATCTTCCTGCTTAAAATATGTCTAATAAGTTCTAGCGAAAAAAAAAAGGTATGTCTAATAAAACTATGCAAATTATATATCCTTTAAAAATTGAAAACAATTTATTAAGTGAAGATTAGAGGGATGCAATAAGCTAGGGCCCATAGAATCCTATACATCTTCTAATATCTTCCAATGAAAACAGTATATATGTGTTGAAAATCTTCACATTTCACATTTCACATGCCTTTATTTCTTGAGCAAAATTTGAAGAGCTGTGTTAAAATCTTCAATTTTTTTTTCAATATAATCTTTTGAATAACATCAAAAATCCCCTTAAGGGAAGGGATCAAATCTGAATATACTTTCAAAATCAACCGATCAAGCTAGCACTATGAAAAGTTTCTAGTTATTATTATTATTTTTTTTGGTAGGATCTAGTTATTATTCCCTTAAATGGTTAAAATCATTTTATGATTATGTTAGAAGATGTCACGAAATCTGTTTTCTAGTTCCATTGCATAATATGAATATTAGATGCCGTAATAAATAGATTGTTTAAATTCAAATGTACTCATTTTTTTTGTTGTTGAGGAGATTCAAATGTACTCAGTTAAAGCTTATGAAAGTTATTTATATGATTTCAAATAATTACGATACAGATGTGATCAATCCCCCATACTGATTAGTAAAGTTTGGGATTTGTTTTTAAATTTGTATTATATTAAAGATACAAAATAAGGAGATGGAGTAAATTATTTCACTGAAAACTCTAATTCACAATCACTTGAACCGAACACGCTTAAAGGACTTTTAGTGGGGTTTGACTGCAACTCATCAAGAGTAGAAATTATATAATTGAAATGACAAAAGATAAGGATAGAATAAATTAAAAGTCTAAAGTTGTTGATGAATTAATCTGATAGCACTCACTAACTTTATCCCTAAACACATACTGTAACATATTGTACACCAATCTTACTCAACAAGAAGGAACTACATTTGTGCTAGGTGATTTCATATTTCCAGTTTTCCAAAAATACCCATGCTCCACATGCTTTTCATTCCTATAACTTACAAAACTAGATGTAGTTACTAGTTAGGATGACTCGGTAAACAAACCCTAGAAAAAGTAACAGATGCGAGTGCCGTCGGAGTAGTGTCACACAAGGGCGTATCAGCACGATGACGTGGCGTCACCCATCGACACTTTAAAGCACGAGGAGACCAAAACCCAAACATCATTATCACACTCGATAACTCAAACAGCGACTGCACTGCGTGACTTGCTCCACTAATCACAAACAAATTAGTTAGCGTGACAAGAGGAAATGACGTTCTTAGCCCCACATTTATTTCGTCGATTATAAAAATAAAACCCTAACAGGATTGTTCTTGTAAGAACAAATCCGTAGATCCAACGGTCCTCGCTTCTCCATCTCAACTGTTTATCACTGTCCGATGCCACTCACTCTTCTCTTCTTTTCTTCTTCGTCTTCTTAGCTATCCTTCACAGTTTTCACTGCTCAAGCTGTGCAGCTCTTCCGTTCTTCGCTTCGAATCCACAAATCCCTAAAAAAGTTTCGATTTTGTTTCGTTTTTGTTGCAAATCATGGTCGAATCAGTTTTCTATCGTTTGTGTTACCGTAAAAACCATTCATTTCGACTGAAATCGTTCGGTTGTTGAGCGAATCACGTCTCTGCCGATGAAATCCGTCGTTCGATCATGGATTCGTTGAGCGATTCGAGGTTTTGGGGTTGACATTTTTGGTCCGGAAGATTGGTTTTTGAGCTGTATTGGTTGGGGGAAGAGCTGGTGGAGCTACGGAGATTTCGAGAAATTTCGCTCCTTTGAGGGTTTTAGGGTTTTCTAGGGCTTTCTAGGGTTTGGTGATCGTGTGATGGTTGTGGAGGATTCGTTGAAGATGATGTCGGAGATGGGAATGCGGCCGATGCTGGGGAGGGAGGAGGGGTCGTATGGGGAGGATTTGGGGGGTTTGATGAGGAGGGAGGAGTGGAGCGATCGGGAGAGGGAGCTCAGCATTTACAGGAGCGGCTCGGCGCCGCCGACCGTCGAGGGTTCGTTGACGGCGGTTAATGGGCTGTTGGGGCATTTGGGGGAGTCGTCAATGTCTGAGGAGGAGATTCGATCTGATCCAGCTTATGTATCGTATTACTACTCGAATGGGAACCTGAATCCGCGGCTTCCGCCGCCATTGTTGTCGAAGGAGGACTGGAGGTTCGCGCAGAGGTTGCAGGGTGGTGGAGGGGGTCTGTGTTGGGGGGATTGGGGATAGGAGGAAGGGGAGTCGGGTCGAGGGCGGTGGCGGTGGCGGGAGTAGATCATTGTTTTCGCTGCAGCCGGGGTTTGGGGCGGAGAAGGAGGAGAGTGAGATTGATCAGTTGAAGAAGCAACAGGGGTCTGGAGCTGAGTGGGGAGGGGATGGGTTGATTGGGCTTACCGGGTTCGAGCTCGGGGTCCGAAAGAAGAGCCTCGCCGATTTCTTTCAGGTGAGTTAGACAACTAATATCCTCTTACTATAATTGAAAAAATCTTACCATAATTTCTCTGATACCATAATTTTTTCACTGATTGTGTAAATCAGCTATTTCCTTGTATCACATAAATTTTCATGTATATTGTTTTGTACTATTCTATAAATAGGGCACGACATTGTACGTTCCTACACAATATACAATAAACTTTTCATATTCTATTAAGATCGTCATGATATCAGAGCCTCTGTTTGGTTATGGGTAATTTCTTGTTTCTCCTCTCTTTTGGTTGACTTCTTCAACTTCGTTTGTGTCCCTAATCTTTGGCGTGCATCGTTGTTCTTGCTTTCCTTGCTTGGTGCTTTTATTCTGCTACTGATCTTGTTTTTCTTCATTTTCTTTGGTTCTCGTGTCTGCTTGGTCCGTTTGTTACTCTAATCGTATTCTTCATCTTCATCGTTTGTTTTTTCTTCATCTTCTTTGCTTTGTTTATGTGTTTGTTCCACCTGCATGTCTGTTGATTTTGTTCGTGATCACTTGCATCCATTCGTCACGATTTGGTGTCTCCATGCAGAATTAAAATATGGATTTTGCCTGTTATCCGTGCATTGTCTGTTGATTCGAGCACAGTTTATGATGCTTGCCACGCCTGTTATTCGTGCATTGTATGCTGATTCGAGCGCAGTCCACGATGCTTGTCATGCCTGCCCGCTTTTATGAATTGACTTGCAAACTCAAGTTGGTTTTATTGTCACCACCTTGAGTTTGAGGGGGGATGTTAGGCAATTGATGTTCTCTTACTATGATTGGAGAAATCTTACTATAATTTCTCCACTGATTGTGTAAATCAGTTACTCCTTCCGCTCAATAATATAAGAGCATCTCCAATGGAATGTATATTGCATGTCAATGTGTACCACCTATGACTAAATAGACATTGGAGTGAATAAATCATCTCCAATGAAATGTGTATTTTGAATGTCAAGAGACGTGGATAGACATTGTCTATTTTGAATGTCACTTCTTGAAATTTAAATTGACATTCATGTTGGATAATAGGTTTTTTTAAAAATATCTACTTATTTTATTCAGACTTTATTTTCATAATTTAATTAATAAAATTACAAAAAAATGCCACATCATCAATTGAGCCACAAATCCACATCAACCATCGGAGACCTATTTTGAAGTTCAATGTTAATTTGAGCCACATGGGATGGACATCCTCTTCATATTGAGAATTCCTACCCACAATCCACATTTACCATTGGAGATGCTCTAAGTCGTTTTGACAAAACACACAAATTAAGACAGTCTTAATTGCATGTGTAATTTACATATACATTCTTTAAGATTAAATGAATGGAAGAATCATAATTGTTTGGGTTGTATATAGACAAAATGGGTAAAAAGGTAATAAATACACTCTTGAATTTTGAAACGTCTTATAATTTTGACCAAGGGGTTTTTGCTAGAACGACATATATTATTGTCCGGATGGAGTATTTACTTGTATCACGTAAGTTTACATGTATATTGTTTTGCACCATTCTATAAATAGGGCACCACATTGTACATTCCTAACACAATACACAATAAACTTATCATATTCTGTTAAGAGTTGTCAGATACTCCCTTTGGTCAAAAATGTAAGTCGTTTAAGGTAAAGGCACTTGAATTAAGAGAACCTTAATTACGAGTGTAATTTATGTATATTTCCTTTGACATTAAATGAAAGGAAGAATTGAAGAATCATAAATGTTTGGATTGCATAAGGGTAAAATGAGTAAAAAAAGCAATAAATACACTCCTCGAATTTTGAAAACTACTTACAATTTTGAACAAGGGGTTTTTGCTAGAACGATTTATATTATTGACCGGAGGGAGTTTTTTTTATTGCTAATCACCATCATTTTAATGTTGTTTTTCATGGTTTGAAATCTTTGACTGTTAATGATGTTTTGAGCTATGAACAGATGCGGTGTTAATGATGCAATCAAATGGTTATGTATGTGAGCCATATATACAAATAAAAAGGAAGTAAAACTTGTTAGAAATGCTTGGAGTTTTTTCCTTTGCAGCTTGAATATGTGCAGTGGAGGAATGCAGCTATTTATAATTTTATATGTAGAGATTAGACTTACACCATAATTGCTTGCAACTATAATACAACAACCAGTTTGTGTGTGTATATAGCAACGATCATGAACCAAGTGGTTACTTCTTGTTGTAAACAATGGTGGTATAAACCTGATCTCTATATGTAGCATACCCACATTCCTTGTCTGTACACATACAAACAATCCTACGCAAGTGCTGGTCACTTTGTTACAGTCGTAAACGACTTTGGTATAAATCTCATCCCTACTTGTATGAACAAACTCAAGTTGCGAAGAAAAACCCTAACCAATTAATTATCAATTTGTGCAATGTTTTAAAGAAAAACCATTTGATGAAACGATGGAAATTTATAGTACATATTTGATTCATGCAAAGCTCTTTTTTGCTTGTCAATGACTACACTACGAATTCAAGATACTTCTTCAATTCCTTAACATTGGTTTAATTATTCTTTTGGACAACCATACCAAATTGTCCATTATTCAGCATTTCTCACTGGGTTATTTTCTTTTTTCCTGTGAACCATAGTTTCCATTCTTGGTTTTGCAACTTGTTCACATAAAAATCTCCAAGAACAGCATTTCTTTTTTGCTAGGATCATGCTGCTGAGGGTCTAGTAGTTTTTGGTTACCTTATATCTTATAACCTTTGTTGGTCTCATGATCTCCACAGTGGAAGAATGACAAACAATTTGGTATGAGTATATAATTGACTCACTTTATTGGCTATATGCATCGGTATTTGAAATGAAAAACCTTCATTCAAAGAATCTTCTTTCTAGTTTTGGCTATTCGTTTTTCATTTTTTTCCCTAGCGATCAAGCTGTTTTTTTGTTTCCCCTGTAATATTTTTTTGTGCATCTCTTAATGTGCCTTCTTGAACAATTACTTTTTTTTTTTTTTATTTCAATTTATATTACTCTCAGAATTACAAATTTTATCCCAGTTCCTTGCTTATGTGAACGCATTTAGGCGGATGGTGACAGATGCATGCATATAATTTCTACACGTATTAATGATCTCTGGATTGATGTTAGGCCATTTTAGTAGAGTTTGAAGTTTTGGTGTGGTGTGACAATTGGTTACTCTCTTTAAATGAACAAGTATTTCATGCAGCAAAGATACATTGTGTAAAATTAGTTTTTTGTGAAAAACTTCTTGTACTACAAACAATGTTGTGTATCAAAATTTTCTGTGTACTAGGCACTCTGTTGATGGTGAACATAAAGTTTCTTTTCTGGGAAAAAAGTGCAGACCTTTATTTTCTCTGGGATAAACGTTAAAAAGGTTTTTCATCACTTAAGTGTACTTTTTTGTAATCCTATTATTTCCTTTTCCATTCCTAGCCCATTTTATGATATTTATGTTTTATTTATCTCTAAGGAGAAATTTTTTGAGATCTTGGTGTTCTTTTTGAGAAACAAGAATTTCCTCTTGTTGCAGGATGATTTGGGGCACGTGACTCCTGCTTCAGGACACCCTTCTCGCCCTGCTAGTAGAAATGCCTATGGTGATGGTGCTGATACACTGGGCTCTGTTGAATCACAGCCTTCTCAATTCGATCATGAATTGGGAACCATAGAAACTTTGCGATCGGTGCGTGCACAGGGTACAACTGCTTCTCACAAATATGCATCCGCTTTAGGTGCTTCCTTGTCAAGGAGCAACACTCCTGATCCTCAACTAATTGCTAGGGCTCCTAGTCCTCTTCCCCCCTTGGGAGGAGGGAGGCTTAGTTCAGATATGAGAAGCACTAGCGCTCAAAATTCATTCAATGCTAACTCTTCAAGTATGTGCAAATCCGGGGACCTTGCAGCTGCTTTGTCGGGAATGAATTTGTCAACAAATAGTGTGCTAGATGATGAAAATCATCTACAGCAACATATTCATCCGGACATTGATGATCATCACAATTTCCTTTTCAATTTGCAATCTGATCAAAACAACGGACATCAAAATCCATATCCAAAGAAACCTGAATCTGCGCATTTACCTGTTCGCTCTGTTCCTCAATCCATCAAAGCCTCGTATTCCAGCTTGGGGAAAAGGAATGGTGTTGGGTTGGAATCGACCAACACGTTCTTGACTGATGAGCAAGTTGAATTGCATAAGGTTGTTGGCTCTTCTGCTTCATCATACTTGAACAGCCCCTCCATGCACTCTCTTAATGGTGCAGGAGGCTCGCCAGCTCATTATCAGGGTATAGATGGTGCAAATTCTACATTTGCAAATTATGGTTTAGGCACACATTCAATCAATTCTGCACCATCCGCTATGTTGGCTAGCCAACATGGAAATGGTAATATGCCTCCTTTGTTTGAGAATGTTGCTGCAGCTTCTGCCCTGGCAGCTGCTGGTATGGACTCCAGGCTATTTGGAGGAAGTTTGCCTTCAGGAACGAATTTAATGGGAGCTGCAGAGTTGCATAATCTTAATAGGATGGGGAATCACAATGGGGGGAATGGTCTTCAAGTACCTGCTGTGGATCCATTGTATGTTCAGTACCTTAGATCTGCTGAATACGCTGCAGCACAGGTTGCAGCTATTAGTGATCCGTCTTTGGACAGGAGTTACATGGGAAACTCATATGTTGATCTAGTTGGACTACAGAAAGCATATCTAGGAGCACTACTTTCACCACAGAAACCACAGTATAATCTTCCTTTCCTTGGAAAATCTGGTGGTTTTAATCATGGGTACCATGGAAATCCCTCATTTGGTATTGGCATGTCATATCCTGGAAGCCCCTTGGCAAGTCCTGTTGTTCCCAACTCTCCTGTTGGACCTGGTAGCCCCCTTACGCATGAGCGTAACCTGCGGTTTCCATCTGGTATTAGAGGCATGGGTGGGAATTTCATGGGTCCTTGGCACTCAGACTCTGTGGGTAGCATAAGTGAAAGTTTTGCTTCCTCACTGTTGGAAGAATTTAAGAGTAGCAAGACCAAATGCTTTGAACTTTCAGAAATTTCAGGGCATGTCGTTGAGTTCAGGTAGATACAGTCGCAAGCATTTCCTGTGCCTTAAGCTTTCTTTATTAATTCACTTGTTCATTAAGTTTTTTATTGTACAGTGCTGATCAATATGGAAGCCGCTTCATTCAGCAAAAGCTTGAAACAGCTACCATTGACGAGAAAAATATGGTTTTCCAGGAGATCATGCCTCATTCATTTTCATTGATGACTGATGTTTTTGGTAACTATGTGATCCAAAAGGTATTTATAGTTGGCTTTACTGTTGCTAGTGTGTATAATATATATATATGTTTGAGTTCCTGTATTAGTTGTTTTTGTGTGGTCAAGGCTTATTGTTTTGGTTCAGTTTTTTGAGCATGGAACAGCATCTCAGAGAAGAGAATTGGCAGACCAGCTCACTGGACATGTATTGACCCTTAGCCTTCAAATGTATGGTTGTAGGGTTATTCAGAAGGTATGCTACCATATTTAGCTAATTCGGCGTTTGCATTCACAAGGATGGAGTTTCTAGTTTGAGCACCTTGCATAAAATGTGATTAATGAGATTTGGTTCAAGACTCAAACATGGGGAATATAAAAAGCTCTTCGTGGTCTTACACTTCTGAGTTTAGGATCACCTTTCTACATTCCATTTTGAATTGAGCCTGGTGTGAAATCACCATCATTACACATTCTTTGTTTTTAAGGATCATTTGTGAGTGGATTGTTGATGTGGAGAGTTTTGTACTTAAAACTAAAAGCTGTTGTGGCGGAAAAGAGGTTTGGCTGAAAATATTTTAGTGTTGGACTGTTAGTCTTGCATTAAATCAAGCTGAGCGGAAGTGTTTAATCCATGTATTCGGACCCCAACAAATTTAGAACTGAAGCTTTGTTATTGTTTTGGGAGACTGTTAGTCTTCTCTTCAAATTGCCAATCTTTTAATTCAAAGTAATGATATGCGAAGTCATACCCAAATTCCAGGTGATGAGAATTTCCTAGAATTACTGCTATTTTAATTGATTCTCATAGGACACCGATTGTGGTGGATGGTCTTATTAATGAGGGTTGGATTCTGCAGAGATGGATCCGTTCATCTGAATTAAGTGGAAATGAGTCTCCCTAGGAATTAAAATTATTAAAACATTATGCACATGAAGCAAAGTTTCCAGCCTTTGACTGCTGTTTATCATTCTCTTTTTTTGAATCGCTTGTAAATATGTTCCCAGTTGAATAACAGGGCCATTCTTCTCTATCTAAAATGATACTGATATCATTTATATATTTTTCTTGGACTGAAACCTAAAATGATATAGAGAAAAACTGTAATTGATTGATGCAGGCAATTGAAGTTGTAGATCTAGACCAGCAGACGGAAATGGTTGCAGAACTTGAAGGTCATGTGATGCGATGTGTACGGGATCAAAATGGGAATCATGTCATCCAGAAGTGTATTGAATGTATTCCTCAAGATGCTATTCAGTTTATCATTTCATCCTTCTATGATCAAGTTGTAACATTGTCCATGCATCCATATGGTTGTCGTGTCATACAGGTTTGCATCTAACATATGCGACTATGCTTTATCATTAATTCCATTTAGGGAACGGCTGTTGATACTAATTTTAACTTTTAAAACATTTTACAGAGAGTACTGGAGTATTGCAGTGACCCAAAAACCCAACAAATCATGATGGATGAGA
Source organism: Stephania japonica (assembly GCA_039657345.1). Classification (NCBI taxonomy): domain Eukaryota; kingdom Viridiplantae; phylum Streptophyta; class Magnoliopsida; order Ranunculales; family Menispermaceae; genus Stephania; species Stephania japonica. The sequence goes on along the minus strand of CM077560.1, from coordinate 39,512,363 downwards.
TATTGCTATCTGTCTGCAAGTTGGCGAAAGATCAGTATGGAAATTATGTTGTTCAGGTTTGTCTATCTCTGTAAAAGCTTTGTTTTATCTTATGCGGTGTTTTATTAAAGAACAAGAGTTAGGTTATGAATACCCATAATTGATATTAAATTCAAGTCTCACCGTTTTAATGGTTCGTAGTACTTGTTTCTTTGGTACCTTTCTCATATTTCTACCCTTACCTCCAAGATGTTCATCTCAATCTCTGCAATTAGATTGCTTTTGGTCTTTTTTCACATAAAATCTTCCTGTAAAAAACTCTAAAATAACTGTTTCAAACACCGATAAATTGGATACCATAAAACTTAAACATGTTTAATATTTACTTGAAACAAGTATTTATAATTTTTTCTGCTTGTACGGTATCTAACATATTATGAAGTAAGTAATCAAAAGCTTGTATTAGTCTTTGACAAGCATGTGGCAGTATTTTTTACATTGTTTGATTATTTCTGATGGCTTTATGAGGTACCTAGACTAGTTATTGGTTATAGGTTGGGAATCAAGCTTCCCTTGTCTGATTGAACTGCTCCTTAAGCACTCAATCACGTTTTTGACATTGCAATGAAACATAGGGAGGTAATGTGTTTGCTGCGTTCCAAGGCTCGAAGACTCAGACTGCTGACAGTTACATCATATTTATTATTTACTCTATTATTCATTCCATATGTTGCATCTACATGATATATCCTGACTTAGTTGTTATATATGATGCTATAAGAATGTGAAATTCATGCTATGCATTCATATGATTTATCACATACTTTACTGGCTCTGATAAGAATTTTGCTCTTTTTTATAACAGCATGTGTTGGAGCATGGAAAGCCTTATGAGCGCTCTTCTATTATCAAGAAATTAGCTGGACAGATAGTTGAAATGAGCCAACAGAAATTTGCCTCCAATGTTGTAGAGAAATGCTTAACCTTTGGTGGTGCTTCAGAGCGTCAAATATTGGTGAATGAGATGCTTGGGACTACAGATGAGAATGAACCTTTACAGGTTTGTCAAGTCACTATGGATTTATTTATGCCTGAAGCTAAAAAGCTCTTATTCTTTTTGCAACACTTCTTTCTAGAACTTCTATTTTTCCATTAGTGGAATATTGCCTAGATTGTGGAACGTGCTGATTTGCAAGAGATCATCTTGGACGCTTATTTCATATTGGGATCCATTTATTAGGCTTCAGGAAGTAAGTTGTGTAGGGTCTCTCAATTTCTTTTCTACTCATTTTCTCTGCTGCAATCATCTGCTCAGGCAGTGAATATTTGTATCTAACTACCTCCATCTGGCGACATGTCTCAGAAAGCATATGTGATCTGGGAGAAGTCACTTTCGAAATGATCCATTGTTCTAGGATTTATCTCTATTCTTTAATTGATTTAGATCTGGTAGCAGTTCAACTCTGCATTGTATGAATTGTTTCTATAGTAGCAAGAGTCTGCAAAATGGCATAGTAATTGGTTTGGCATCAATTTTGGTTGAGAACGACTGCAACTTTTTTATGCCTCATTTAATAGCATACATGAACTCTCTTAGCAAGGGTATTCTTTTTGTTATTTTTCATTTTTTTCCCTCCCTCTCTCCTATCTTCATTTTTTGGATGCTTCCATAGTCTGAGGTCATTCTGACAATTTCGAAATTGTCACTCTTTCATGGGAGTCAATTTCTTTCCCCTTTTTCATGATCTCTGGTTTGGGATTGAGGCTTTGTTTTCATGATTCTCTGGGAGTCATCTTATTTAGGTTGAGAAATTTCAGGTCCTTTGAAGCCAAAGTACGCTATGATGTCGTTGGCCTTGAGGTTATATTTAACTTTAGGCATCTTTTCAATTGAGTACAAAGTGCAAAGATGCTATATCCTCCTGAAGGTTTTTGCCGAGTTTTCATGGTCTTTTTAATTTTTCTTAATGTGGTCAACGCAGCTGGCCCCGCCCCAACTTATTTGGGATTGAGGCTTTGTTGTTGAGCTCCACGATGTTGGAACAATACTTGTCTATTTTTCAATTAGATTTTGAATGATGGAAAGTCAAAACGTCTTAATTAGATTTTTTTTTCTTGAACATAATTTTCTGACCATGTCAGCTAGTTTTCACTTGTTAACTTTGTTGCATTAGCGCTGGTTCGTCGATTGTTTCTTATTTTTGTTAATCGATTTAGGCTATGATGAAAGATCAGTTTGCAAATTATGTTGTACAAAAAGTGCTGGAGACTTGTGATGATCAGCAGCGTGAACTGATCCTCTCTCGAATAAAGGTTCACTTGAATGCACTTAAGAAGTACACTTATGGGAAGCACATTGTTGCCCGTGTTGAGAAGCTTGTTGCTGCTGGAGGTAGATCTCAATCCTTCGTTTGCTATATTTACTGGGAATCTTTTGGTGCTTGTTAACAAGATTGTGCATTGTTATTTGTTGGTGTCCTAATGTCTAGGGTGTTAAAATACTGTTATTGTGCAATTGCGATTTGAAAACATTTGTTCTAACCGATATATATTGCTTGCAGAACGGAGAATCGGTATTCAGTCCCCATACCTACCTTAAAATGCATACAAAAGAGTTGTTGTACAGCTGACTGAGGCTAGAGTTTGAGCCCTCTCATCTCCAATCTTTGTCTAGTTTTCGCTCTTATCTATTTGGACAGGTATGAGCTGATTGGAAATAAAAAGGTGGCTTGTACTGAGAACTGTACATTCTGTAGTTTGAGGATATATCTAGAATTAGTTAGGCCGAGGGTCAGATGACTAATTCAGCTGACGCCCTTGCGGAGGAGATAAGCGAGATTGTACAAGTTTTTAAGGTGTAAAGAGAGGTAGTGAATATGTTAATGCGACTGTAAAAAAATGTCACCTTGTTGTCGAGAGGCTTTGTTTTCAAGGCATGTGGCCAGATTTTTTGTTTAAAATGGTATTTATGGATTTTATTGCCTTTTTTTTGTTTAAAATGGTATTTATGGATTTTATTCATGCTGTCTGCAAGTGCTGGCAATTACATTGCTAATTACATGATTCATATATATATATATACTTCCCTTGCGTTTGTTTCCTTTCTTATTTCCCTGTCTAACTATGTTGCCAAGTTGCTGTGTATTTGAGTTTCAGTTTTAACAGATTACTTGAGCTTCTAATGTCCATTGCTGAACATATATTCTTTTCTCATGCCTGCATGCCAATGCTGCATGGTGCCATATGACGCCGATATGCGCAAGGTACTCTAGAATAAGCTTTCTTACTTCCTCTGGTTGTTGGGCTATCTTTTATCTTGATTACTGAATTGTTAGAGTTGTGCTCTCACTATTGTCAGTCTTGACTCTTGCATTGCTTAGAAATCTGCAAATCCTCAGAAAAGCATAGTTACTGAACCCTTTATGATCTTAACTTGAGAATCACATATTGTCTGAAGTTGAAAATTTACAAATTCAAAGGCAAAGTAGTTGTACTTGATTTAAATTGGTGGGTGGGTAAGCAATTGCCAAACATGAAATACAGTGAAATGAAGGTCAAAAGATGATCTTTTTTACTCACTAAAAACCATTATCATCATCATCTTCATCAATCTTCTGGCCAAACCCTCTGGGCCCATTCTTAGCTCTCACAGCTCCCCTCTTCCCTTTCACCTTGCTCTTCTTCTCACTCTCTTCCTTCTCAAACTTCTCTCTCTCCCTCTTCTCCAGGAAATCAGACACCCCAATGTACACCACCTGCACTTACACACAAATCAAGTTCAAAATCAACCCAAATTGTTCAACTTATTGAACACAAATCTATCTTCTTCTTCGCTTACCCCTATAGTGAGAATCGTGAGACCCGCAAAGGCTACAAGCAGAAGAATTGAAATGAAATTTGAGGCAGCGCTGTCGTTGGATTGAATCATTTGTTGGGCAGTCTCTAATGGGGGTTCTGAAGAAAGCCCAGTTTCAGTTGTGGCAGAGACTCTCTGAATTTCGTTGATTCTCCTCGACCCATGTGAATGTGATGAAGATAGGGTGGGGTTTGGGGTTTGGTTGAGAGAGGGGAAGCGGAGATTGAGAGAGTTGCGAGGTTTGGCTGTAGTAATGGAGATGGGGTTGAGAGGTGGGAGAGATGAAGTGAGAGCTAAAGCAGACATTTTTTCGTCTCATCTCTTCTGCTCTGCTCTCTGTAAGCCATCTTATATCACAGTCGTCTAAATTAATGGGTCAAAAGTTTTTATGGTCATCTGATCAGATGGCTGAGATTCAACGTGGCTAAAGCCACTTGGTATATGAGTAAAAGGCAAAACGGATCCCAATTTTAAATTTTTACTTTGTGTACCTACTTTTTACTTAGTTTACCCCACTTTTTTTTAAAAAAATTTCAAAAATACCCTTGCTAACCTAATCACCCTCACCCTCACCCCAACACATTTCAATTCTCTCCATTTCTCGGTTTTAGTTATTGTATAACACTTGTACTAGGTCATTAAATGTTGTAGGAGTTTTTTTTTTTTTTTTTTTTTTTGTTGAATAAGGTTGGATGTGGTCGCGTCATGTCTTAGAAGTGAAGAAGCGTCGCTCGCGGGTTTTTGATGAGCAGAGTCGACACCTATTTAAAAGACTCGATCGACTCCGACCGATAATGCGAAGATAACTCGATTTCAGTGGGTGACGGAGGGATTTAGTCGAAACCTCTTTAGATGTGTTAACCCTGCGTGCTCGACACTTTTTTAGAGGTGTCGGCTTTATTTGTCAGTCACCTCTTTATAGGTGTCGGCTTTGATAGTCTGAAACTCGCGGGTATAGATTTGGGTTGCTGGTGAGTACGATTTGAGAGAGAGGTGAGTGAAGGTGAGTAAAAACCCTTTTATATAGAGGGTTAGTTGGGTAATTTTACAAAATTAAGGCCCATTTAGCAAAAATTGGAGTCCGTTTAGTTGCTGCCTATGTCATAACACCATGTTTGTCTCGATTTGCGCTTTGTAATTGGGGGATAAACTCTTTAACATTGACGTTTCTATTGGTAGGACTCATACTTAATACCGCGGGGTTATTAAAAAAGTAATGATGTTTTTTTTAAAAAAATTTATCAAATAGGGTTAATTTCTTTAAAATCACAAAACTAATGTATTGTGGCTTTTCAAAAGGCGTCATTGGTGAGTAGGTGTGTGTGACGTGGCAGGTGAGTGTGACGTGGCAGGTGGATTACATGAATTGCTCCTTTTGAAAAGGAGTCATTTGAACAAAATAGTAAGTGTATGGTTAACTCATTTTCAAAAGAAGTAATTCATATAACTTTTACAAACCACACCCTCGTCCACTAAATTGAAAATATTACACATACATCAACCCAAACCACACTAAAACACATTGGGTGTGTTCCGCACTAAATCGAGGCACATATGGATAACTCACACACCAACTTGCGTTTTGATATGTCTGTGTAGCATTCCTCAAACTTAACACCATTTTCATTGAATTCCTCCAACAATTAATTTTTTAAGTACACAACACGACGAAATTAACATTTTACTTCACCTTTGCACAATGTTATGAAAACATGCATCATAAGTAATTCATAATAAGGAAAATGCAAATGACATAATAGCAAAGTCAAATTGAAAAACCAAAAAAATTCTATTGATTGTTTTGAAAGAGATAGTTTGAAGATCTTACTGTTAATTCAGGTTTTTCCTCATAAATAAGAGAACTTAAAAGTGGTCTCATTGTAACTTTAGCACTTGATTGCCTCTATCTTCATCTCCATCTACATTATATATGAAAACTTGCGTACATGTAGCGACCCCAAAATCCATTGGCCGCCACGTCATGCGTCGCAGGTCCAAACCCTTGCCATAACACTGCATAACTGTGCCCCACGCGCATCAACATACCAATACAAATCATATATCGCTAATTTTATATCATTTTAATTAATAATTGGTTCAAGTTAGCATATGGACTCGTTATCATCTGTTAAACCTCAAAATATTAAATGGAAGACTTATAATTATCAAATTATGTGTGAAAAGCATATTTAAGAGCATTTTCCTAATGTGGAAACCATACAAAAATATCATCAATATATATGTCAAGTATGATCCATCAAAATACCAAAATGAACCTCAAAGTCATATACAGGTTAAAACGTACCACTTATAACCCATACCCAGCATAAAACGATAAAAACAAACAAACGTACCAGTAGGGAAGTCCACAGTCAAATCACAAGAAGTCCTCATGCTTTCCCTTCCTTCTACTCATACATGATCTGCACTCAAGCCATCATAAAAAGACAGATGATGAGTCAAGAGTGAGTAATCCCAAGTAATTTCACCGAGTAAATACATAAATAAAAGTGCTGAAATCAAGATACTATTAAATAAACATGAGGAAGAAAAGTACTACAGACAACTGTGGAAGATCATTGCATGAATATAAGTAGCATAGAACAACAAAACGCGTGCATGATCTGAATCAGATTAGCACCATACTTCGGGCTATCTCCTCCGTGGCGCCTCTTAAAATGCCACTCTCCGTTTGCCTCTGGTTCGGGCGCTGTGGTCGCGTCGTGGGAGTTAGCCCCCACGGCGCCGCTGACGACTGTGAAATGCTCCTTGTCTATTTAAATTTTCGTCTTTCAATGCCTGCATGATATTTAGACTGCCATGTTTGATAATTCATGAGTTACTATTATATTCTTCTGGCATTACTTTCGATTTCTCTTAGTTACTCACCGTCTAGTTTGTGACGATAGGTGCAGATAGAGCGGAGTGCAGTAGAGGCAAGGAGCCTTGCCTAAGAGACTTTTTGTGAGTGGCTGGGCTTGAGGAACCATAGAGTAGGTTATATGTTTTATTTTAATGTTGCTTGTTATTATATACAATGTTTTGTTGAGTCCTTGAACTCGGGATTATAGTTTGGGATTTATATCATGTAATGTTTCATTTGATGGCTTATTGTACATGAATATTCCCGTTTATGGGGTTTTCCATATTTATATAGATTCCTGATTTCCATTTGACTAAATTATTTCCCAATAATTGTTTAGTATTAAATTTTCTTTCGCTGTGTTATACTTGCAATAACTCTTTCATAAAACTTGGAAATTTGATAATTTGAGTCTGACTAGGCTCGCCAAACCGCTGAGTACTGACTCGGGGATTTATACGAGTCTAGGCCGGGCGTTCCCAAATGCATTGGGAATTTGGGGCCATTATAGTTGGTATTAGAGTGTATCAGGTTTAAATTCATAAAACATAAGCCATTAAACCAGCAGAAGTTAGGAGTGGTTGAACATAGAAGTAGAAATCCTATGATCTTGCAGAAACTTAACTGGGGAAGTAATGGGTTGAGTCGGATAATTTTAATACATTTTATGATTGTTTAGTGTATTATTATATTATACGGTAGCTATAGACTAATTCGAGAAGTTCGTTCTCTTGATTTAGACGATAATGGCAGATCAGACCGGTCCGGGCGACGATAGCAGCACGTCTGGCACATTATATGCTAGCGCGGACGACGTGCTCGCCTTGACATAGAGAGTCGCGACGCAGGACCAGCAGCTACAGGAGATGTTACGATTGTTGAGGACACTCGTACCAGCTACCACTACACCATCTACTCCGACTACACCATTGCCACCTACTGTTACTTGGGGAGCAGAGACCCGGATTGCTGCGGCATCTACGATTTCGATTCCGTTAGCGGTGATACCCGAGGGAGCTATTGTTGCGCCAGATACGCAAATTAAGGCGGAGACACATCCATTACAGACTGAGATAGTACGAGCGGCGGAGACACCGACTACGCCAGCAACTGCTGCAGAGATTACTCCGACTACGACTCCAGAGAAGAGTCCGAGAGCCACTATCGAGGCGAAATAGTGGAGGGAATTCAAGAGGCACGATCCATTGAAGTTCTATGGCGGTACTGATGTCCGAGCAGCGAAGCTATTCTTGAATAATCATGAGAAGATCCACTCGATTATTGCCACGAAGGACCATATGCGGGCGACGATCTCTTCGTCTATGTTACAGGGGAAACAGATGATTGGTGGATGACTATCGTTACTACCCGAAGGATTCCGAGAGACTGGACCAATTTCAAGACCTAGTTTAACCAGAAGCAATTTCCGCCAATGGTAATACAAGCGAAGAGGAACGAGTTTACGTCACTGAGGTAGTTTACAGGAGAGCCAGTTATGGACTACATGGGCAGATTCATTCAACTATTGCCTTATGCGGAGGATCAGCTAATTCAGAGACTGATAGGATTTACTACTTCACTAAGGGTTTACTACCAGCGATTGGAGGTTCTGTAGTCACTAAGCACCCGTAGACCTTGCGGATTGCGTATAAGCGGAGTCTAGCACGGGAGGGTTACCTGTTTACTCATCTAGATGAGGCCAGACTAGAGTCCCTATTGGAGGAGCACCATTAGGACAAGAAGAGGAAGAAGGGCAGGTTAGGGTTCAGAGTGTAGGGTCATTTGCACAGCAGACTACTCGTCCGACACAGACAATTTTGCCGTACCGAGTTTTGGCAGTCATCCACAGCAGCCTAGCAGTCGTAGAGGCAGACTACTGAGAGTAGGGGTACTGATTGAGGAGATAGGCAGAAGAAGACACAGATGTCTGGTCAGACTCAGACTCAGAGTTCCGCACAGGGATGATGCCAGAGCCAGACTCAGGGATTGCATGATACTCGCACATGTTTCAGGTGCAGAAAGGTTGGCCACATTCAGAGGGAGTGCCCTCAACCAGCAAGAACACCACCACAACATCACCAACACCAGAGGGAGCATGTTCAAGCAGCTGTTAAGCCAGATTATGGGGCGTCTCGAAACCTTGTTGAGGGTATGGTTTCTATTTGCGGTACTTTCATGCATACCATGTTCGATTCCGGTTCCACTGTTTCGTTTTTTGCTGGTTGCATGGTAGTTAAACTAGGTTTTAAACCTGTTAGGCTTAGTAAGCCTCTAATCCTTAGCACTGCTGCTGGGGATAAGATTTATCCGAATATGTCATGTTTTGATATTCCGGTAGAGATAGAGGGTTACGAGTTACCAGTTGATATGAGAGTACTTGAGTTCTTGGAGTTCGATACCTTGCTTGGCATGGACTGGTTAAGATAGTTTCACGCTCACATCAGTTGTTATAAGAAGAAGATTACGATTCCGTTAGTAGATGGTACGAAGATCAACATTCAGGGCACAACATCGCTACTTCCTATTACCAGAGGCAGGGAAGCCACGAATGGCGAGATTAAGATGGTTGTGAGCGTCATGAGCACTAGGGAGAGACAGGAGATTGATATTGCCTAGGTACTAGTCGTATGCGACTTCACAGATGTGTTTCAGGAGGATTTTCTGGGATTACCACCACCGAAGGAGATCGACTTCACATTGACTTAGTCTCAGGGACTAAACCGATCTTGATACCACCATACTGTATGGCACCTTGAGAGCTTGAGGAGTTGAGGAGTCAGCTAGATGAGCTGTTAGAACTAGGCTTTATCAATTCGAGTATGTCGCCATGGGGAACGTAAGTGTTGTTTGTGAAGAAGAAGGATGGTAGTTTAAGACTATCTATAGATTACCGCTAGTTGAACCGGGCCATAGTGAATAACAAGTACCCGTTGCCACGTATTGATGATTTGTTTGATCAGCTGACTGGAACGCAGTGGTTCTTGAAGATATATATAAGGTCAAGCTATCACCAACTCAGGATCAGGGCTGAGTACTGAGAGAAGACGACATTCAGCATGAGATATAGTCATTTTCAGTTTACAGTCATGCCATTCGGCTTGACTAATGCGCCAGCGATGTTTATGGATCTCATGCATCGTGTGATGAGGGAGTATCTTGATCGGTTCATGATTGTGTTCATCAACGACATCCTCATATATTCCAGGATTCGTGAGGAGCACGTGGGGCATCTATGAGCAGTGTTGCAGTCTCTGAAGGACTACCGACTGTTTGCTAAGTTCAGCAAGTGCGAGTTTTGGCTATCAGAGGTCAGATTTCTAGGGTATGTAGTTGGAGCTACCGGTGTTGCCGTTGATCCGGAGAAGATTAGAGCCGTGATTGAGTGACCTATTCCGACTACCGTGACGCAAATTCGCAGTTTTCTGGGGTTGCCAGGATACTATCATCGATTTGTGTAGGACTTCTCCAATATCGCTGCACCGATGATGAGACTGACTAAAAAGAATGTGAAGTTTGATTGGAATGAGGAGTGCGAGCAAGCGTTCAATACGTTGAAAAAGAAATTGACTACCGCGCCTATCTTAGCATTGCCCGAAACAGGGAAAGACTTAGTCGTGTACACCGATGAATCGAAGATTGGTTTGGGTTGTGTGCTGATGCAGGAGGGTAGAGTTATCGCTTATGCATACCGATAGTTGAAGGTTCACGAGAGGAACTACTCGACACACGACTTAGAGTTGGCTGCGATAGTATTTGCATTGAATATATAGAGGCACCACTTGTATGGCGTACGCTTTGAGTTGTTCACAGACCATAAGAGCTTGAAGTACTTATTCACTCAGAGAGAGATGAACCTGAGACATAGACGTTGGCTAGAGTTCCTGAAGGACTATGACTTCTCGTTAGAGTATCACTCGGGAAAAACTAACGTGGTTGCTGATGCTTTGAGCCGCAGAGGATTTGATGTTGAGGTAGTTGTATGTCAGATGATCCACGGGCATGGTCTCCTTGAGGCAGCCGAGTTGATGTGTCCAATGGACGTGCTGACGACTACCAAGACACAGATTTATGGTTAGATGAGGTTGCAGACTGTTTCACTTTAGACTGTTCTTGAGGGATAGCAGGGCGATAAGTCGTACCAGCATTACAGTGAGATGGCAGATAATTCAGAACATCCAGATTGGAGTCATTCGACAGACTCTTGCTTGAGGTATTATGGGCAACTATGGATTCCATTAGCGTCTGACTTACGCACCGAGATACTTCGAGAGGCTCACCGTTCTCATTTTTTTGTGAATCCGTGTCGGATCAAGATGTACGCTGATATGCGACGTCTTTTTTGGTGGCCAGGGATGAAGTTCGATGTGTCGAAGTTCATTAGAGCGTTTGAGATATGCTAACGTGTGAAGGCCGAGCATCGACAGCCTGGAGGATTGCTGCAGCCCCTACCCATTCCTCGATGGAAGTGGGAGCACATTGCTACGGATTTCGTCAGTGGCTTGCCCCGATCTCCTCGTGGTCATGATAACATCTAGGTAATTATGGATCGATTGACGAAATCTGCTTATTTCATACCGATATCCATTACACACCGAGTTGACAGACTAAACATCCTCTACGAGCGTGAGATTGTCAGATTGCACGGAGTTCCGTTGTCGATTATGTCAAATCGTGGGGCGCAGTTCACTTCGTTGTTGTGGTAGAGCATGCAGACTCAGTTCGGCACCAGACTAGAGTTGAGTACGACATTCCATCTGCAGACAAACAGACAGTCTGAGAGGTTGATCTAGGTGTTAGAAGACATGCTCAGGATGTGTGTTTTGGAGTACGGCGGGTAATGGGAAGAGTACCTTCATTTGTGCGAGTTTGCTTATAACAACAGTTATCAGGCGAGTATCGGTATGGCACCGTTTGAGGCGCTCTATGGTAGGCCTTGTAGATTACCTTCTTACTGGGCTGAGCCATAAGATGTTGTGACAGTTGGTCCTGAGACTGTTGTTGATCATACTGAGAAGGTACGACAGATTCGTCAGAGACTTAATGGTGCCCAGGAGCGGCAGAAGAAATACTATGATCAGTGTCACGATGAGCTTCAGTACGACGTGGGAGACTATGTGTAACAACCCTCAATTTTAACCCGATTAGTATTGCAGTAATTAGGATTGTGACCTGGCTACGTGATACTAGACAGTATTTTGAACCTCAGGAGTCAACACTGAGGTGATATTATGTTTCTGTGATGTGTGTATTAGTATTTTAGTCTTATAAGTGTCTCGAGCCGTTCGGGCGATTTTTAGTTTAGTGAGGTTTCGCCTAATCAAACGGGGGAGAAAAACATAATAAATAATACAAATAAATGAATTTTCTAATAATTTAATTAATTAGTTGATGAGATGTGGCGAGAGAACGAGCGCGATGAACCAAATTACAAAGTAATACTGACCAAAGATACGCAATATCAACGTAGGAGTTGGATAGTTTCACAACATACGGGCTATGGGATGGAAATTGTTAAAGTGACATAGCTTAATGAGGAGAGCCACGAGATTGGCATCGAGATTTGTATGTATGTGGAGATATGATAAAGAGGTAAAAGACCCATAAGGGTAGCTGTTTTCAAGTGTATGAGAAGGAGGATGAAGGGCAAAAGGGTAATTTTACCCGTTTATTCATATATATAAATAATTAAGCCCTGATTTCACTATTCATCTTCTTCTTTGCTTTAACCCACTGTCGCCACTCTTCCTCTCCCACTCGGCCTTGCCGAAACCGACCACGCCGGAGGTCCGTCACTCTCTCTCTCTCTCTCGTTCTCACTGGTCTTCTCGTTCTGGGCTGTTGTCTGCCTCTGCTTGTCGCTGCCGTGGGTGACGATGATCGGGGACAGGTCGGAGGTCACACCTGGTGGTCCACTAGAGCCTCAACAGTCCCGGAGTCTCCCTTAATCGCGGCGGATGTAAGGCACTGTTGAACACATTTTCGGTTGGTATTATGTTTGTCCTACCTCCGCCGACTGTGGGAGGGAACTGCCGTGACCAGGACCGTCGGAAGTGCTACACGGTACCTCACCAGTGTCCCTCGGCCCTAGAAAACCCCCATCATGGCAGACATGGCATACCTGGTTGAGCTACTGTCCGATGCTCTATTTTGCAATTTGGTTTATGTGCCGTCGACTGTTGGCCGCTGCTCCACCGCCTTGCGTCACCGTCGCCGATCGCAGTGACCTTGGGTACATTGGGGACACTCTCATGAACCTGTGGGTGCTTCCTAATCCTCGGAGCGGTCCATATACCAGCAGTTGTGGTATAACCTTGTAAATTTTCTCGTTGTGTTCCTTCAATTGAACATCTTACTGTCTCGCCGAAAACTGCCCTAAGGGCGGGGCCGCCGCTGGACCACCGTGATCAGGGGTTGACGGGGACCACACTATACACATGCTGGTGTCTTGCAACCCCAGAGTGGTCCATAACAGTGAAGGTAGAGAAGAGTTATGGTGTTTAAACAATTTTCTTGATTTTTGTTATCATTTCATGTGAATTTCAACGTCGAGTTCGTAATCGTATGTATGGTGGGAATACGATCTGGTTGATGGGTTTTCTGGCAACTCAATGCCGTGGTGACCCCTCCCCAATGTCGGACAACATCAACATGTTGCTACAATAATTTTCAGTCTCAATTTGGTGTTCGATCTTAGTTAGGTCTCGAGAATATGTTGTGTTGAAGTTTGAGGTTATAGGGACATTGGTATGTGTGTGCGGCGTAGTATGTGTACATGTATACTTCACGCCGAGCAATGTGTTTCTTGTGTCATAATTTCGTGGCTAATTGCATGGTGTGAGTGTTTTCCTTCCATTTCGACCCTACGTTGTGTATAACTTGGTCCATGGGTGTTTGAACGTCGCATGCTAAAGGTTTATCTATTGCGAATAGTTATGACGTCGTGGTCACGTCGCCGGTCCTCGAGGCCATGGTGTGACCTAATTACGACTGAGTCAAGCTTAATATGTGTGATTAGGCTTACATACGTTATGGTTCTCAACCCAAGAGAGTACTCATTTTCTATCGATTTGTCGAGTTGTTTGAGTCCTTAAAACACTTGGAAATACATTAGGGTTTAACCTAGGATTTAGTTAATGACTCGATCCATTAAATAGAGTTTCCAACCTTGTCAGGTAGCAGAAAACTCGGAGATATGCGTTAGGACTCGCGGGAGTGTTGTTATTCTCGGGTTGCGTTGTCAGGTAAATACACTTGCTTTAAAGCTTGTGTATGATTTGTAAGCCAGTAAAAAAATGCCATGTGATTCATTATCATTTATTCAGATTCGTTATGCTCTATTATTGGTATTCCATTCCATTCCTTGTTGTGTGTTCATAGGGTAAGTGTTTCGTCTCAAGAGTACTAGGACCTGCACTAGAGGGATAAAACGCGGGCACTCTTGTACAGGAGTGTGTGACCACCCTTAGTGAGCGTGTGACTGTAATGACCCGAAAAATTTGGTTATTTGTGGATGATGATGCATGTATTAGTATGATAGTGTGATACAGGTCACGAGTTGGGCAAGTATAAATCCGAGTGAGGTTCCGACTAAGTAAACGGGGTTCCGATAGTCGATTAAGTGAGTATTAAAAGTGATAAACGAAGTCAAACCATGAATATGACCCTAGTTGAGGAAACATGATTTAATCAAATAAAGTATAACTCATGCATAATTAATTCATTGGAACACTAAGTGTGGGATCGCCTCGAGAAGCGTGCCAGATGCGGGGCACTGAATACTGGTTAGACGAGAGTTAGTATGACATCGGATACTAATTTATTAAGTTCAATTGATGTGCTAACATAGGTTATATGATTTATTTTGGATTTTATTTATATAAGTCCTATAATTGAGTGAGATAAATGTAACTAACTTAGGGTGAATTTTGGGATACACCACATTAGGGTATTAAGGTAAGATGTGTCATAGGTGGGTGTCACCTCGAGATAAGGGTGTGTTTTGAGATGAAAGTAAGGGCAAAAGGGTCATTTTACACCTATATATATATAAACAAACAAAAACCCAAATACACACTATTCATCATCTCTCTCACATAACAGCCGTCACCTCTCCTCTCTTCTCTCGCTCCTCACCGAATCGGACCACGCCGGAGTTGCTGGTCGCCGGAGGTCCGTGATCTCTCTCTCTCCTTCTCTTTCTTTCTTTTTCCCTCTCGTTCTTACTGGCCACCGCGACTATGCTCACTGTTGCACGTCTATTTCACAGTGGTGGTGGTTGCTTCAGGTCGGAGATCTGAAGGAGACGACTTGGTAGTCCCGGGGCTCCTCCCAATCGCGGTGGTTTGCATTGAGAAGGTCGTACAAAGCGTTACAGTTTCATCACACCGTTTTCACTGCTATCGTGTTTTGCCGCTGCCGGAGGTGGTGGTGCTCGTCAGGGGTGGTCGGGGATGGTCCCTAGTGGTGCCCTAAATCCCCACATCCCCAGAGCACTCACGTTTGTGTCATATAGGGTGTTGTGGTCGATTGTGCACTGTTTTCATAAATTGGTTATTGTTTTATGTCTCGCCAGAATATGCATGTGTGGGCAGCCCTACTGGCCAAACCACCGAGTGTGGGGGTTGTCGGGGACCTCTCCATGACCTCGATGATGCCTCATTGCCCTTGTGATCGATTTAGTCGTGTTGCAACTGTTTTAGTGTCTTCAATCTAGGTGATGTTGTCGTCATGTTATTTGGACTGTTTTTAAGTTCTCGTCAGAAACTGCCCCTAGGGACGGTGCTGCCACTAGACCACTAGGACTGGAGGTTTTCGGGGACCCCACTAAGCCTTAGCTTGGGTCCCACAGCCCGCCGGAGTGGTCAACAACAGTGAGGCGAGCACAAACTTTTGATATTTCATGTTTTGTTCATTTCATGGGTGTTATGCTCCTCCTCGTTGGAATCCGCTGCCGTGGGCAACGCCACCACTGTTCCACCGTGACCGGGGATGTCGGGTACCAAGCTAAGTCCATGCTTGTGTCTCACGACTCTCGGAGTGGCCTAAAACAACGGCGTCATTATTTATATTACGTCGTTTATGTGTTGTATGTGTGTTGTAACTTTCTCGTCGGAAACCACCCGTCGTGGCGGTACTGTCGTTGACGTGATGACATGGGGGACTGTCGGAGACCTTACCATGTATGTCATGGAGTCTCACAGTCCCGGAGCATCCATATCAATGGTGATGAGTCGTAATGGCAAATTTATGCGTGAGTTGTTTATAACATGTCGAGTAGTCGTCGACGTGACGTAGGGCGTGCACACGGCATTTCCATGCCGTGTTGGCACTCTACGGATGTTGGACCACACCCGTGAGGTTCCCTACTCACCGGTGAATGGTCATGTTAAGTTTCGCATTGAGTCGTAATTATTGAGCGACATCTAAGTTGTGTCTCACATTGGTTGAACAGTTATAACGTCGTGTGCACGTCGCCGGTCCTCGAGGCCATTGAGTGACCTAATTACGACTGAGCCGAGCCTAATATGTGTGATTAGGCTTACATACGTTATGGTTTGCAAGTCTGAGAGAGAGTATTCGTTTTTCTATTTAATTGTTGAGTTATTCGAGTCATTTAAAACGATGAAAAAATGCTAAGGGTATCAACCTAGGAGTAGTTAATGACTTGACCCATTTAATTGGAGTTTCCGACCTTGTCAGATAGCAGAAAACTCGGGGAAACGTGCTAGGAATGCGAGAGTGTGGTTACGCGGGTTGTGATAGTTCAAGTAAGTGCACTTGCCCTAAAGCTTGTGTACGAAAGTAATCCAGTAAGAACGTTACATGTAATTCATTTTCATTCATTGGTTCTTGTTGATTCCCTTTGTTGGCATTCCTATCTTGTCGATTCTCTGGTATGTGTGTTCTTGGCATGAGCGTGTCGATGTGATTCTTGAGGCCAGTGTCCCTCATTTATCAAGTTGTGCTCGTGTCGTGACATTGCCCGGGAAGAGCCAGCATCCTCTTTACGTATGCTTGGAGGCCTGTGTCTCTCTGATGCTGCGTTAGTGTTGCGACATTGCCCAGGAAGAGCTAGCGTCCTCTTTCCATATGTTGTGATTTTTACTGCTTCCTGCCACGTTTGTTTTCTTAGAACACACATGTTTTCGATTGATATCTGATAGTCTGCTTATCATGCACCTTGATCTTGTTATATTTCTTGTCTTTCAATTACTGCATAATATTTAGACTGCTTTATTTGATGTTCATGAATTACTGTTATTTTCTTTTGGGATTGCTTTCAATTTTCTCTCAGTTGCTCACCGTCTAGTTTGTGACGGTGGGTGCAGATTAATCAGATGAGAAATTGCAGCTGGATTCGAGCATCTTAGCATATGTTATGTTTGATTTCTACTTATAAGTTGGTTTATATATATATATATATCATGTCGGTCTGAATTTGGGTTATAGGAAATTGAGATCATGTATAGCTTTACTTAGTTCCATTTGAGGTACATGAATATTTTGGACTTCCACGTACATAGACTTCCTGACTTTCCTTTGATTGAGTTATTTCCTAATATTTGTTTAGTTTTTCCGCTGCGTATAATTGCAATAACTTTTTCATAAACTGTAAATGGATTAATTGGAGGCTGACTAGGCTCGTCAGGCTCGTTGAGTATCGACTTGGGTCCTGCACGGGTCTAGGCCAGGCGTACTTAAATGCATTGGGAATTTGGGGCCATCACAGTTGGTATTAGAGCGCAAGGTTCGAAAGACTTGACTCTTGATTTAAATTCATAAAATACAAGCCATTAAATCAGTGAAAGTTAGGAACGATTGAACATAGAAGTCGAAACCCTATGATCCTGACTTAGAATCCTAGTTGGGGAGTGAGGACGAGTTAGGTAATGGAAACTGAAAACTTATTGGTATAAGTATGTTTTACGTGATGTATTATATGGTATCGATAGTTATTCGTCAGTCTGGGAACTCGCTTTCTTTGTCAGATAGCGAAGGCGGATCAGGCGGGATCTAGTAACGACAACGGTAAGACGTTAACACGTTGCATAGAAGACCTTCGTGCATTGGCGCAGAGAGTTGCATTTCAGAGCATCGATTGGAAGGACATGACAAGAAACGAACAAGGAATCCAAACGATGATAGTGATCCTCGAAGGCGGAAGGTGTGTTACCAGTGCCTATAACCTAGACATTTCCAGAACCGATGTTCAGACTTGTACGAGGACCAGCAGGATGACGATCAGCCTCAAGCCATTGAGGGCGTGTACATGGCGAGTGAACAACAGCTGACAGTGGTCTGTAATCCCACCGGAGATGAGGAATTTTCCTGATTAACATACAATATGCATGGAACTAATTATTTGAAACTTTAGGTGTTTAAATGCGATGTCGGACATCATATGACAGAGTTAGGGTCGATACTGGCTAGAGTGGTACCGTTTAAACTTAGCAGAATTGTTTAGGATGAGACAAACCTAACTTAGATTAGAGTCCGAAAGAGATGGTAAGTTTGGGTATAATGGGTTGCTAAAACTTGCCACGAGTAAACCTAAAGAGAGGTAGGACCAGACTAGTTGTGATTCATCTTACGATGCATGGACATGTAGTGTACATGGTGGCCACGGTTACAACTTTGTCGAATCTATTTTACTACCTGGGTATAGATAAACTTACATCCAGATGCGAGTGGGTTGGGAAGTTTTCTCGAGTATGGCGTACGATTCGCGATCGTAGCGTTTTACTTCGTAACTACCTGACTTATGTCGTGGTAGTAGGCGATGTCTGCGACGAGATCATTGACATATTTACCACTAGCGGGAATTGGGGGTGGTATTGAGAGACCATAGTTGAATTAGACTGGTTGAAGAGGTGGTGACCCGCAGTCTGAAGACCAAGTGTTCGAAGTGGCAGAGGCCTACAGTTTGGAGGTGGTAGAGTATGGAGTTGTTTGGAGTAATCCAGAGGGATCCGCAATTCACGGAAAGAGACGTTGTACCGTTTGAAGAGACTTTGCACAAGTCCGCAGTTCAATACCTAGTGTCAAGCTGTTGGAAGTGACTCTCGCTAGAGTCCACAGTTGGTCATAGCTTATTGAGCTGTCTGAAGTGACTTTGCATCAGTCTGTAGTTCAACGATGAGGAACAGCTGTCTGAAGTGACTCTGAGATAGTCCGCAGTTCGAGAAATGATCTAAGCTATTCGAAACGACTCTAAGCCGCAGTTTGCAGGAGACGAGAATAGGTTTTGGGTCTCCTTATTCACTCGAGTTAGAACTAATTTTGAGGACGAAATTCTTGTTAGTTGGGGAGATTGTAATGACCCGAAAAATTTGGTTATTTGTGGATGATGATGCATGTATTAGTATGATAGTATGATACAGGTCACGAGCCAGTTGGCAAGTATAAATCCAAGTGAGGTTCCGACAAAGTAAACGAGGTTCTGATAGTCGATTAAGTGAGTATTAAAAGTGATAAACGAAGTCAAACCATGAATATGACCCTAGTTGAGGAAACATGATTTAATCAAATAAAGTATAACTCATGCATTATTAATTCATTTGAACACTAAGTGTGGGACCACCTCGAGAAACGTGCTGAATGCGGGGCATTGAGTACTGGATAGACGAGAGTTAGTATGACATTGGATACTAATTTATTAAGTTCAACTGATGTGCTAACATAGGTTATATGATTTATTTTGGATTTTATTTATATAAGTCCTATAATTGAGTGAGATAAATGTAACCAACTTAGGATGAATTTTGGAATACACCACATGAGGGTATTAAGGTAAGATGTTTCATAGGTGGGTGTCACCTCGAGATAAGGGTGTGTTTTGAGATGAAAGTAAGGGCAAAAGGGTCATTTTACACCTATATATATATATAAACAAACAAAAACCCTAATACACACCATTCATCATCTCTCTCACATAACAGCCGTCACCTCTCCTCTCTTCTCTCGCCCTTCACCGAATCGGACCACGCTGGAGTTGCTGATCGCCGGAGGTCTGTGATCTCTCTCTTTCTTTCTTTCTCCCTCTCGTTCTCACTGGCCAGCGTGACTGTGCTCACTGTTGCACGCTTGTTTCACGGTGGTGGTGGTTGCTTCAGGTCGGAGATCTGAAGGAGACGACTCGCTAGTCCCGGGGCTCCTCCCAATCGCGGTGGTTTGCATTGAGAAGGCCGTGCAAAGCGTTACAGTTTCATCACACCGTTTTCACTGCTATCGTGTTTTGCCTCTGCCGGAGGCGGTGGCGCTCGTCAGGGTTGGTCCGGGATGGTCCCTAGTGGTGCCCCAAAATCCCCACATCCCCAGAGCACCCACATTTGTGTCATATAGGGTGTTGTGGTCGATTGTGCACTGTTTTCATAAATTGGTTATTGTTTAATGTCTCGCCGGAATATGCATGTGTGGGCGACCCTGCTGGCCAAACCACCGAGTGTGGGGGTTTTCGAGGACCTCTCCATAACCTCGATGATGCCTCGCTGCCCTTTTTGTGACCGATTTAGTCGTGTTGCAACTGTTTTAGTGTCTTGAATCTAGGTGATGTTGTCATCATGTTGTTTAGACTGTTTTTAAGTTCTCGTCGAAAACTGCCCCTAGGGGTGGCGCCACCACTGGACCACCAGGACTGGAGGTTGTCGGGGACCCCAATGAGCCTTGGCTTGGGTCCCACAGCCCTCCGGAGTGGTCAATAACAGTGAGGCGAGCACAAACTTTTGATATTTCATGTTTTGTTCTGTGACGACCTGCCCCTGACCTAGGGTCAAGTCATCCGGCCTAAACCGTTACCTAGACCCGATACCTGAACCAGGCCCAAATAACTGCTTGGCACGCCTTAATAAACTTGCGGAATAATCAATCTAACAAGATATATGGTAATAAGAGTGTGAAAGATAATCATAATAAAACCATATTATCTTGTATATCATAATAAGATCTGTCATCTTTAATATCCTAAAGTCTTACACAATATCATAATAACATCATAAAAGTTCAAAACTACCCATTAACTAAGTTTTAAGTTACAACCCACGTACGAGGTTTACAAAATGATCAATAATTACAATATACTAATATTATACGAGGCTCACATGTAAGGGAACTTTAAGATAGATCCTTTCCCTTGCCTTTCTTGTCTATCACGCTGGTAGATGAATCTGTGGGGTAAAGTGGGGTGAGCTAAAGAACCAACGGTGCTCAATAAGAGAAAAGACTCGCTCAAACATTAAATATGCAAGTACTACCTAGTACTCATGCAAGTTCTAAGATGACATCAAATCCATACTCACAACACGTCATGTAAAAGCCAAATAAATGTAATTCATAACCAAACATAAGTATATAAATGAACACATGATTAGGTACGAGTATAGATATTGTTCATGTTCCTCATAGTTATGGAAATAAATTCATTTTCTAAGAAGAAACATATAAATAGAATTTCCATTACCAAACTAATCATCATATAGTCTAAGTATCAATATTTCAAGTCGTAATTCATTCACCATAATATACATAAAAGCATGAAGGTTTCACAACACATACAATAAACATTCATTCATTCCATGCATGATAATATTCACCACTCTTCATTTATAAAAATCTACACATGACATACATAGAAAGTCAAATAAAAGGTTTAAATGAAATGCGATAGGTATATACTAATATAGTCCGTTGTTTCATTCAATGTGAACTAAATATTGGTAAGGATCCGGTGACCGAATCCTCTACTTTTAGGTTGGTACAATAACTAGTGGAAACGCAATGGCCATTGCGCCCTCTAAATAATGGCACCAAAACAAAAGTAGTTTCATCGAAGCCGTCACCGCTACACGTCTCAAAGAACAATCAAGTAGCAAAGGATGGAACTCCAAACCCTTACCCTCGAATGGTTCACCTTATGCATTCTATTAGTCAAGTAAAACCCTCGATGGTGAACTACCACAAACATTCTGGGGCGTCCAAAATATAGACTACTTGCTATTTTGGCCCGCGGTGGAACTCCACAAACATTCTGGGGCATCGAATAACATGAAGGGCAAAACAGTGCATTCAGAATTCCATAGATAATAGAGATCCAAACCAATATCACGACGCAACCCATACCCAAGTCATTCTATTCAAAACATGAATTCCTAATTATCTAATAGTCAAGCCATATTTAATGCATGAGCGAAGCTCCCCAATTACCTGAACCCGTTGCGATGCCTACACCGACTCCTTGCGCGCTTGGGGTCCTACGTGAACTACCTCGCAAATCTAAGCAATTCATACAACACTATATAAGAAATTTACTCAATTTAAAGTTGAGTATTTTACTTGTTAATTTATATTTGGGGACCCAATGGTGCGGGTCCCACGGGTTGTACCATTTAAGGGCTTTGTCGAGGGTGGGACCCATCGTCGAGTCCCTCGGAGTGCGCGTGTACGCCTCCGATGAAGCCGTAGAGGGGCTGAGACATTCCAGCCCCTCATTTTATTATTGCAGGGACATTTTAGTCCCTGGTCAACTAGTTTGGTTGATCGGTCAACTGGTCTGGTTGATCAGTTGACCAAACAAGGGGGAAGCTTGGCTCCCCCTTGTTGGAGCCGTGGAGGGGAGCTTAAGCTCCTCTCTAATGGGCCCCTCCGCCCCTCCGGCCACCGGCGCCGATTGCGCCGGGGCCTCCGGTGGCTGGCCAGAGGGCCACTGCCCCCCTGTCCGGCCGCCGTCGAGGCCGAGGAAGGGTGGCGAACCACCCCTTTCCTCCCCTCTCAATGGTTCAAATAGGGTGGGAAAAGAGGAGCCTCCTAGTGGGGCTCCCACCCCCTTCTCCGGCGAGAATGGGGCTCCCTTGTGGGGCCCCACCACCCACAGCGGCGGCGGCGGTAGTGAGGCCACCGCCATTGCCTTGATGATGCCACCACCACCACCACCTTGACCATTTTCCCTATTAAAAAAAATCCTCTTTTTTTTTTAATAAAACCAACAAATAAAAACTTAGATGGGATTAGGGGAGGGTGTGATTACCTTCTTGAATGCTTACATACACTTCATCATCATCTTCTTCTTCATCAACCCTTCTCCACTTCTCTCCCTTCTCAAGTTTAGGGTTTCAACACAAAAGAGGCTACAAACTTTATAAAAGGTTTATATAGGTAGGGTTTTAGAGCAAGGTTGTATACAACCTTGTTTATTTTACCAAAATGCCCTTATGGGCCTCCAAATCATTTACATCTACTTACTCTTGTTAGGCCCAATATTCATTTAACCTAAGCTATACTTTTCACACTTAAACAATTCACAAAGCACACTTGCACACATTCAGTATTGAAAATCACTAAATTACCCTCGAGTCGGGTCAGGTAGAGTTCGGGTCGTTACATGTTCATTTCATGGGTGTTATGCTCCTCCTCGTCGGAATCCTCTGCCGTGGGTGATGCCACCGCTGTGCCATCGTGACTAGGGATGTCGAGTACTAAGCTAAGTCCATGCTTGTGTCTTACGACTCTCGGAGTGACCTAAAACAACGGCGTTATTATTTATATTACGTCGTTTATGTGTTGTATGCGTGTTGTAACTTTCTCGTCGGAAACCACCCGTCATGGCGGTACTGTCGTTGACGCGACTACATGAGGGACTGTCGGAGACCTTACCATGTCCGTCATGGAGTCTTACAGCCCCGGAGCGTCCATATCAATGGTGATGAGTCGTAATGGCAAAGTTATGCGTGAGTTATTTATATCACGTCGAGTAGTCGTTGACGTGACGTAGGGCGTGCATACGACCATTTCATGCCGTGTTGGCACTCTACGGATGTGAGACCACACCCGTGAGGTTCCCTACTTGCCAGTGTATGGTCATGTTAAGTTTCGTATTGAGTCGTAATTGTTGAACGACATCGAAGTTGTGTCTCACGTTAGTTGAACGGTTATGAAGTCGTGGTCACGTCGCCGGTCCTCGAGGCCATTGAGTGACCTAATTATGACTGAACCGAGCCTAATATGTGTGATTAGACTTACATACATTATGTTTTGCAAGTTTGAGAGAGAGTATTCGTTTTTCTATTTAATTGTTGAGTTATTCGAGTCATTTAAAACGATGGAAAAATGCTAAGGGTGTAGTTAATGACTTGACCCATTTAATTGGAGTTTCTGACCTTGTCAGGTAGCGGAAAACTTGGGGATACGTGCTAGGAATGTGAGAGTGTGGTTACGTGGGTTGCGATAGTTCAGGTAAGTACACTTGCCCTAAAGCTTGTGTACGAAAGTAATCCAGTAAGAACATTGCATGTAATTCATTTTCATTCATTGTTGCTTGTTGATTCCCTTTGTTGGCATTCCTATCTTGTCGATTCTTTGGTATGTGTGTTCTTGGCATGAGCGTGTCGATGTGATTCTTAAGGCTTGTGTCCCTCATTTATCAAGCTGTGCTAGTGTCGTGACATTGCCCGGGAAGAGCCAACATCCTCTTTCCGTATGCTTGGAGACCTGTGTCCCTCTGATGTTACACTAGTGTTGCGACATTGCCTGGGAAGAGTCAGCGTCCTCTTTCCGTATGCTGTGATTTTTACCGCTTACTGCCTCGTTTGTTTTCTTAGAACACATATGTTTTCGATTGATATCTGATAGTCTGCTTATCATGCACCTTGATCTTGTTATATTTCTTGTCTTTCAATTACTGCATGGTATTTAGACTGCTTTATTTGATGTTCATGAATTACTATTATTTTCTTCTGGCATTGCTTTCAATTTTCTCTCAGTTGTTCACCGTCTAGTTTGTGACGGTGGGTGCAGATTAATCAGATGAGGAATTGCGGCTGGATTCGAGCATCTTAGCATATGTTATGTTTGATTTCTACTTGTAAGTTGGTTTATATATATATATCATGTGGGTCTGAATTTGGGTTATAGGAAATTGAAATCATGTATAGCTTTACTTAGTTCCATTTGAGGTACATGAATATTCGGGACTTCCACGTACATAGACTTCCTTACTTTCCTTTGAGTTATTTCCCAATATTTGTTTAGTTTTTCCGCTGCGTATAATTGCAATAACTCTTTCATAAACTGTAAATGGATTAATTGGAGGCTGACTAGGCTCGTCAGGCTCGCTGAGTATCAAGTCGGGTCCTACACGGGTCTAGGCCTGGCGTACCTAAATGCATTGAGAATTTGGGGCCGTTACAGTGACACTGAATACTTGGTGGGTGGGTGGGCTTGTGTCCCTCCCATCATTGTTGTGCCTTCGCTTGTGTCGATGCCCGGGAAGACCTCGCGAGGTCTTCGCCGTTATGATTTAGACCACTTATGGGCCTATTTTGATTCTTTGGAACACACTTGAAATTCAATTAATATCTATTAGTCTGTTTATCATGCACTTAATCTATTTAAATTCCTGTCTTTCTATTACCGTATTATATTTCGACTGCTTTACTTGATATATCATGAATTACTGTTATCTTTTTCTGGCATTACATTCGATTTCTCCAGTTGCTCACCGTCTAGTTTGTGATGGTGGGTCCATATAAAGCAGAGTGCAGTACAAGCAATGAGCCCTGCCTATGTGACTTTTTGTGAGGATTAGCGGCTTGACATAGCAACCTTAGTGTAGGTCTATTATATCTTTTGCTCAGTTGTATGACATTATATATATATATATGTTTTTGATCATTGAACTTGGGGTTATTTCGATATTGGTATCATGTACTGATTTATATCTCAAGTCTGTTTATACATGAATACTTCGGGGCTTTCCACATTATAGATTCCTAATTTCCCTTTGACTGAGTTATTTCCCTTATGTTTAGTTTATTTACTTTTCGCTGCGTAAAACTTGCAATAACTCTTTCATAAATTGTATAATTGAATGATTGGAAGCTGACTAGGCTCGCCAGGTCTGCCAGGTACCAGCCTGGGGACTTGTACGAGTGTAGGCCGGGTATACCCAAATGCAAGGGGAATTTGGAGCCGTCACACTATGTATACCTAAAAGTCTCACCTCTGAAGGATCACAAATGGTTCGGAATCAAAGGGAAGCTCGCTCCTAGATTTATTGGTCCCTTAAAGATTGTGAAGATGGTCGGTAAGGTTTCTGATAAGTTAGAGTTACTGCCAGAGCTCGCCGGTGTTCATCCAATATTCCACATTTCGATGCTTCGACTAGACAAGTCAAGCAAAAGGCGACGACTTACGGTGGACTTGAGCTAGGTCGAGTTACAGGACGATGCCACGTACGAGGAGCAACCGATCCAGATCTTGGACTGCAAGGTCAAGACGCTGAGGAACAAGGAGATTCCTTCGGTTATCGTGAAATGACAATTTCACGGAGACGAGGAGCTAATATGGGAGTTAGAGTCCTACATGCGCGAACACTTTCCCTATCTGTTTGATTCTGGTAAGTTTGTAGTTTAGTTTACTTATTAGTTTAATTTCAAGGACAAAGTTCAAATAAGTGGGGGAGATTGTAACAACCCTCAAATTTAACTTGACTTGTGTTGCACTTGTCAGGACCGTGTCCTGGCTACGTGATACTGGATAGTATTTTGAACTTTTGGAGTCAACATTGAGGTAATTTTATGATTATTTGATGTGTGTATTAGTATTGTAGTCTAATACGTGTCTCGAGTCGTTCAGGTGATTGTTAGTTTGAGTGAGGCTTCGCCTAGGTAAACAGGGGAGTAAATCACAGTAAAAACACAAATAAAGAAATTTTTGTATAAT
Source organism: Stephania japonica (assembly GCA_039657345.1). NCBI lineage: Eukaryota > Viridiplantae > Streptophyta > Magnoliopsida > Ranunculales > Menispermaceae > Stephania > Stephania japonica. Next base: position 39,485,955 of record CM077560.1, on the reverse strand, counting down.
TTAAGTAAATAATTGGCCAGACAAGGCGAGACTATGCGCGTTACGGGAGTTGGGGCAAGGCAAGACGGACTGGGGAACGTCGTTTGAAAGTGGGAGTTGGATAATTACACAACACATGGACTATATGATAGGAATTGTTCAAGTGGCACAACCCAAAGGTGGAGGGCCATCGGATTTTCCTCGAGATGCGTATGTGTGTCGTGATGAAGTTAAAAGTTCTATAAATAGGACCCTATCCTCACTTTACTATTCACTCATTTCAAAGCACACATATCCCGATCCTCACATTCTCTCTTCCTCTTTTCACTCTCCCCCTCCTCCTGTGAACCACCACCATCCCGTGGTGGTCCGACCTTGCCGGAGGCGCACCAGGGTGGTCGAACTCTCTCTATTTCTCTCTCGCCCCTATCATGTTTCTCTCTCCTCCCCCACTCCTCTCCTCCTCTACAACTTGACTGCACCACTGCCGACCACAAGTGGATCTGGGCAATCGGACCTTGCCGACGAACGTGATGGTCTCTCTCTTTCTCTCTCTCTCTCTCTCTTTTTCTCTCCCTCTCGCATGACTGTTTTTCTTGTATTTGTGGGTGTTTTCTTTTTGCTGTGGAAGATGTAATGATCAGAGGCTGGTCGGAGGTTGTGCCTAGTACATCACCAGAGCCTTGCCAGTCTTAGAGCACCTCCGTTCACGGTGGAGCAGTAGTGGATTTGGTGGTGTTGATTGGATTTATTTCTCTTTCTTCATGTCTAGGCGGCTGTGTCACATCTTGATCACTGCTAGGGGACTGGCGGTGCTCGGGGAATGTCGGGGATGAGCCCTCATGGCCCACCAGAGCCCCTCCGTCCCTTGAATGTGTCTTTAGGTTCATTGTATATAGGTTGGTAGTGTGTGTGCTCCCATTATTTCATGTGTTGTTTCCATTTTGGTTCCTTATAGGAAACCGCCATGCCTGGCGGCGCTGCTGGCCAGACCACCTAGTCTAGAGGACTGTCAGAGACCTCGCCACGCCTTGTTGGTGTCTCACAGCCCCGGAGTGGTCCACACCGATGATGGCAGTTGTGCTTCATGCGAGTTTTGAGTATGAATCTTCTAGTTTGTATGTGTTTGACCCCCGATCTGATGGTGGGTATATCCGGCTTCCCCATGCCGAGGTTACTCCTTTTGGACATCGGACATCATCAGAAATGTCACCATGAAAGTCTTGGGCTCACATGGTGATCGATGATGGCGATTAGTCCTTGTCATGGCCGATTTACTAAGTGTTGTTTAGGGTTTGTTCATCTTGATTCCTATTTTGATTATGTTAATGGTGTTGGTTTGGTGAATTATATGATTTGTGGTATTGGCTTCATATATGTGTATGTTGTGTTTTCGATTTTGACGTGATGTGGGTCGAGTAGTAGGAAAACATGTTGTTACGTTCCGGTGGTTTGATTTGTTGTCATGCACGTTCGTTTACATTTTTGGATGAGTTAAATGGTTATGACGTCGTGGTCACGCCGCCAGTCCTCGAGGCTATGGCGTGACTTTTTTAGGACTGAGCTGAGCCTACGATTTTATGAGTAGGCTTACATGCGTTATGGTTTTCAAACCCGAGAGAGAGTATTCATTTTTCTATTGATTTGTCTAGTTGTTCGAGTCATTTAAAACATTGGGAAAATACTAGGGTTTCAACCTTGGTTATGTAACAACCCTTAATTTTAATCCAACTAGTGTTGCACTGGTTAGGAACATGACCCAGCTACTTGATACTAGACAGTATTTCGAACTTCTGAAGTCGACACCGAAGTAATTTTATGATTATTTGATTGTGTGTATTAGTATATTAGTGTTTTACGGGTCTCGGGTCGTTCGGGCAAATTTTTAGTTGAGTGAGGTTTCGCCTAGTTGAACGGGGGATAAAAACACAATAAAGAATACAAATAAATGAATTTTTATTAATTTAATAGATTAGTTGATGGTATGTGGCGAGAAAACGGGCGCGGCGAGCTAATTGACAGAAAAATATGGGACGAAGAACTTTGTTTGAACGCGGAAGTTGGTTAACTACGCAACATACGGACTACATGATAGGATTGTTAAAATGACACATCCCAATAGTAAGGAGCCATGAGATCGACCTCAAGATGCGCGTGTGTGTTGAGATGAAAAGCCATCCAAGTGACAACACACACCTACTTTAAGATGTAATAAAGAAAAAAATAAATAAAAAGACCAATAAGGGAAATTGTTTTAAATTGTGTGAGTAAGTTGGGGGGGGGCAAAATGGTCATTTGACCAATTAAATGAATATAAAGGCAACGTGAAGGAGGAAACCCTCATTTACTATTCACCTTATTCCTCAAAACACCACCGCCGCCACCCCTCCTACTCACCCCACTCGGCCTCACCGGAGTTGACGCCGGAGGTCCGTCATCTCCCTCTCTCTCTCTTTCTCTCTCTCTCCCTCTCTCTCTCTATCTCGGTTTCTCCACTCTCGGCATCTCACCTCTCGGTCTTTCACTTCTTCGATCCCTCCCTCGGCCATCATCTCGGCTCTCCTTTCATGACTGGACCACGACTCTGTCGGAGCTCCTACTGGTCGTCGTAAGCTCTCTCTCACTCTCTCTCTCCCTCGTGCTCACGGTTATGCGTTTGTGCGACTGTGACACAGTCTGTCCATGGTGGGTATGACTGCTGGCGACACAACGACGGTCACCAACATCCCAGCAACCTTGAACCTTCCCCCAACCGTGGAACACACATGGAGACACCTGTCTTCCTTCTTCACGAACTATGGTGTTGGTTTTTGCCCTGTTTCATGCGACTTTGCTATTGCCGGACCACCTGGCTGGGCGGCGTCGCCGCCATTGATTGCTGTGATATGGGGAAATGTTGGGGACTCTTCCACGAGCATGTGGGTACCTCCCAATCCTCGGTGCAAGTAAAATAATGGCGGGGGTGGTGTGTGAACCCATCATTTCATGTGAGTTATGTGTTTTTTGTTCTCACCGGAAACCACTAGTTTTGGTGGCGCTGCCATGGGACTGCCGTGACCAGGGGTTAATGGAGACCACGCTACACTCATGTTAGTGTCTCCCAACCTCGGAGCGGTTCATACTAGTGGTCGCAAGCCATTTTCGTTGTTATTGAATGGGTTGTTTTTATGTATTCTTTGTCGAAATCTTTGAACTAGGGCGGGTACATACGGCTATCTCATGTCGTGGTGGCTCCCTCTCGACATCAGATAACACCAGCGAGACACCATGGAGGCTTTGGATGTATTGGTTAATTAGTTTTAGTTGAAGTTTTGACCATGGTGATTCTTATTTGTTTATACAAACTACTTTGAGTTTCTAACTTTGTTTTGAGGTTTTGGCTAGGATATATGGACTTGGTTTTACTTGTCTAGGGTGCTCGTTTGTGTTGATGAACAAATTGTGTGTGCGAGAAACTAGATATATGTTTTATGATTTCAATATCAAGTGTGTGTTGGGAACGTGTGGTTATGTTCTGGTATTTTAATGTCATTTCCATATATGCTAGTATTACATTCTTTTAAAAATAGTGTTTAAAGTTGACGAATGGTCATGACGTCGTGAACATGCCATCGGCTCTCGAAGCTATGGCATGACCCACAAACGACTGAGCCGAGCTTATAATTCATGAGTAGGCTTACATGCGTTATGATTCTCGATGTTGTGATATCGTTGTCATGATTATTGTTATGGTTTTTCAAACCCGAGAGAGTACTCTTCTTTTTATCAAATTGTTGAGTTGTTTAAGTCCTTAAAACACTTGGGAATACACTAGGGTTTCTCCTAGGGTTTAGTTAATGATTCGACCCATTAATTAGAGTTTCCAACCTTGTCAGGTAGCGGGAAACTTGGGGATACATACTAGGAACGCGAGAGTGTTGTTACACGGGTTGCGATTAGTCAGGTAAGTACATTTGCTACAAGCTAATGTACGATTTGTAAGCCAGTAAGAAAATGCCATGTGATTCATTATCTTTTATTCTGTTTCGTTATGCTCTATTGTTAGTATTCCATTCCATTCCTTGTTGTGTGTTCTTGGCGTAAGTGTTTCGTCTCGAAAGTACTAGAACCTGCACTAGAGGGATAAAATGCGGGCACTCATGTGCACGAGTGTGTGACCACCCTTAGTGACCGTGTGACACCGAGTACTAGGTGGGTGAGTTAGAGTCCCTCCCGTCATAGCTGTGCTTTCACTTGTGTTGATGCCCGGGAAGACCTCGCGCGGTCTTCGCCGTCATGCTATGACTTAGACCACTTATGGGCCTCTTTTGATTCCTTGGAACACACTTGACTTTCGATTGATATCTATTAGTCTGTTTATCATACATCTTGTCTATTTAAATTCCTGTCTTTTTATTACTGCATGATATTTAGACTACTTTACTTGTTATATCATGAATTACTGTTATATTCTTCTGGCATTACATTCGATTTTTTCCAGTTGTTCACCGTCTAGTTTGTGACGGTGGGTACAGATAGAGCAGAGTGCAGTAGAGGCAAGGAGCCCTGCTTAGGCGACTTTTGTGAGAATTAGCGGCTGGACTTGGAGACTATTTTGTAGGTTTCCTTATGTTTTGCTTTTATGTATATCGTTTCATATATATGCTTTGGGATTATTGAACTTGGAAATTTTTGATGAGATTGGTATCATGTACCTTTGCATTTCGAATTGTACATGAATACCCGACGTTTTCCACACTTATAGAATTCCTATATTTCCCTTGATTGAGTTATTTCCCCTTTGTTATAATTGTTTAGTCTTCCACTGTGTATTATTGCAATAACTCTTTCATAAATTACTAAATTGATTAAATAGGAGGCTGACTAGGCTCGTCAGGTTGCCGAGTGATGACTCGAGGCCTACACGGGTCTAGGCCTGGCGTACCCAATTGCACAGGGAAATTGGGGCCGTCACAGGTTAGTTAATGACTCGACCCATTTATTAGAGTTTCCAACCTTGTCAGGTAGCGGGAAACTCGGAGATATGCGTTAGGATTCGTGGGAGTGTTGTTACGCGGGTTGCGTTGTCAGGTAAGTACATTTGCCTTAAAGCTTTTGCACGTTAGTAAGCCAGTTAAGAAAATACCATGTGATTCATTATCATTCTATCATGTTTGCTATGATCTACTTGTTGGCATTTCTGTTCCATATCCCTTGTATGTGTGTTCTTGGCATAAGTGTGTGTCTCAAAGGTACATGCGGCCTGCACTAGAAGGGATAAAATGCGGGCACTCGTGCACACGAGTGTTTGACCACCCCTAGTGATTGTATGATACCATGTACTGGATTGTTGTGGTTATCGATGTTGCTATATCGTTGTTGTGGATTTTTAGACCACTTATGGCCTCTCTTGACTTGTAGAACATGCATGTTTCTATTGCTATTATATCTAGTACGTCTATCATGCACCTTGTCTATTTAAATTCTCATTTTTCAATGCCTGCATGATATTTAGATTGCCATGTTTGATAATTCATGAATTATTGTTATATTCTTCTGGCATTACTTTCGATTTCTCTCAGTTACTCACCGTTTAGTTTGTGACGGTGGGTGTAGATAGAGTGGAGTGCAGTAGAGGCAAGGAATCTTGTTTAGGAGACTTTTTGTGAGCGGTTGGACTTGAGGAACCCTAGAGTAGGTTATATGTTTTGTTTGTATATTGCTTGTTATTATATACCATGTTTTGTTGAGTCATTGAACTCGGGATTATAGTTTGGGATTTATATCATGTAATGTTTCCTTTGATGGCTTATTGTACATGAATATTCCCGTTTACGGAGTTTTCCACATTTATATAGATTCCTGATTTTCGTTTAACTGAGTTATTTCCCAATAATTGTTTAGTATTAAATTTTCTTCCACTGTATTATACTTGTAATAACTCTTTCATAAAACTTGAAATTTTGATAATTTGAGGCTGACTAGGCTCGCTAGACTGCTGAGTACTGACTCGGGGATCTGTACTAATCTAGGCCGGGCGTTCCCAAATGCATCGAAAATTTAGGGCAGTCACATAAACACTCATATTCGGTGCCCTAGGTAAAAATATATGAACATCAGGTTGCAGTGGTGGCGGTAAAAAAGTGTACCCATAAGAAGAAGGACGTGTTGGAGGTGGTGGAGGAGAACATCTGTTGCTCTCACCAACAGTCTCTGTCGTTCTTGGTGTTAGACGAGTTGGAGGTGGTGGAGGAGAACATCTGCGGCTCTCACCCATAATATGTGTCCTTGTTGTTTTTCTTCTCCTCCCTCTTTTTGCTAGGCTTTGATCCTCTTCTTCCTGTTCTTCATCTTATTCTTGAGAAGCTTCATCATCTATTTCCGGCTCAACTACATTTTCATCATTCCACATAGTAGTCCTCTGCGGTTCATCCTCATCCAAGATTCTAATACCTTTATGAAGAGCAGCAATGCCTTGATCGATCCCGTCATCAATGGACACTTGCTCCAATTGACGCGTAAATGTAGACTGATATACAAAAAATAAGTGTTAGTTAACAATTTAAAATATGACTTATGAGGATAACAACATAATAGTTTCAAGCTTACCGAATATTCGCGTAGAGCCCCATCATGTTCAATGAATCGCCTGGTGATAGATTCGTACCACCTTATGTACTCTTCTTGATCATGTTCCCCTTCTTGTTCCATTGTGACTATAGTATTACCATGATTTTCCCACAACTCTATAAATCTTTTATGATACACTGCCCAATTTTCTTGAGGGTGTCCTCTTAATTGGGTGCGGTGCAGTCGTGTGTCAAAATCACAGTTAGGTGGCACAACCTGTGTCAGTCCGAACTGTCTTATTACCCTTTCCAGTTGATGCCACTTGACTATAAGGAAACAAATTAAAGCACATGTCGAATGCCATCTCCCATGACCTTGAGTATAGAATTGTAGAAGTGACTTGAGGACATCAACGTATGGTTGCCACTCTACGACATTCTCCCTCTGTATGTCAAGTGCATCACGATATGATGATAAAACGTGTGTGGAAGTTCTAGTAATCGAAAATGCAACTATCCATTTGTATACAAAACAATAAATTAGTCATAAATTAAAAAGACGCAATGAATAATTAAAAATAATATGAGAAACATTTTTATTACCAATATCCCAACGGAACTTCATCGGGCATGTATACTCCATCATATGTTCGAGGTCGAGCTCTAGAAACTGGCATGCGCCTTGGTGCTATAAATGGAAACCTATCATAAGCCCATAGTTATATAAGAATTGACGCACCAACGACCTCGTGCGCACCGGAGTGAGATCCACAACAATACTCCCTGTATAAATAAGCCAGACATGCACTTCCCTAACTATACTGTCTAGCTGTTTGAAGGTCCTCGAGCAACGGAAGAAACTTCAAATGTACATATTGGTTCGACTTGTTAGTGAACACACAACCACCAATAAGTTGTAGAATGTACAAACGAACATAACGTCGAACCATGTCCTCATTGTTGTCATCCTCTATAGGTGGCACATTTTCTTCAAGCCATGAGACTCTATTCCCAGAAAAGTCAAGTGCATTAGGTCTTGCACCAAGTAGTCTTTCTGTAACGGCCCATTTTCCAAATAGACCGCCACAGGGCCAATGCGGACCCACAGTCTGTCTTACCAGCGACAGCTGTGCTCTACATTGGATTACATCCTCCATTTTATCTTTTTAAACCTTATTAATTATCCATTTATAGATTAGGTTGTATTGAAGTCAAATTATATGTTAAATCATTATAAAATCCTCAAATTCACACAGCGGAAGCCTTTCTAATGCATTACTCGGGTAGTAATACTGTAAATGTGTAACCTAAACCATAAACCTAATGTGGAAAACCCATGCACAATCATAAGTACCTCTGAAATCACCAAAAAGTTCAATATATATATAGTTTCTCCAAAACCCCAAACCTATAATAAAACAAAGTAAATATAATACAAACGTACAAGTCAGGCTATTTCGGCTCAACAGTACTCTGGCAGCTTTCCCTTGCCCCTGCTCGTACTAGGATCTGCACTCAAGTCATCACAAAAGGCAGATGACGAGTCAAGAGTGAGTATTCCCAAAGAAATTAAGTGAGCATTTCTAAAAGTAAATACTGGAATTTAAATAAAGCTATTAAATAAACATGCGGAAATAAATACAGACAACTGTGCTCATCGCATGAATAAATAATAGGAAAAGTGCAAAGTGTGTTCCTAGCTCCTAGGGTCAGACTACACCATACTTCGGACTCTTCCACAGAATCTTTGCCGGCGAGTCAAACTCCAGCAGGGCAAGCATCTGGATCCGCTCGATGGCCGGCGTTACACCAACGGCGCATCGACACATGCCACGACGTGACACTTGGCCTAAGTTCGATCTGGTAGCATGTGCTATGGTGTAGTGGACATACACACAAGAATGGCACGGAGGGAGCCTCGCTCAACGTCCGCCCATATAAACATAACCAAGAATAGAGTATTGAAATGAAAGAAATTGAATTTCAAATGCCAAAAGAAGTAAATACTCAAGTAATTTCAGTTGGGATACTACACACCTCAATCCGCACTCCGCGTCCCGAAAATTAAACCCCGTCTAGCTCCAATAATCACCCGATAATCCAAATTATCATCCCAAATGTACCTAAAATTATTTATCATTGAATTAGCTTCAATTTGACATATTATGTCAATTTTACGTTTTTCAAGGTAAAAACTCCGGTATAAAGTCTCCTCCGACTTTTGAATTTCTCATTTTCCATATAAATTCCTCAATTTCTATTTATTTAGTCAAAATACAATTTTTCCATATTTTTCCCTATTTTTCTCCTATTATATATATATACATATATATACATATATATATATATATACATACATATATATACATATATATATTATTATTATATTAGAAAAGGATGCACACGCACGGCACGTGCGTGTGCATCTTCTCCATTTTTTCGACTGGTTCGAACAACAAACCTTTTTTTTTTTTTATTCTTTTCATTTCTTTCTTCTTCATCAATGGAATCGAGAGGGTGGAGACCACACTTCGTCTCCCTCCCCGACTGATTCCAATTCTCGGCCATGGCTCTGCCATGGCCGAGCTCTCCACCACCTCCACCACACAACACAACGCCACAACAAAGACAACAAAACACAAAATCACAAGAACCACAATCGCTCACCTCATTCTCCTCGATCCCACGAGCTCACCTCCTCCTTCTCTTCGTCTCGGCTTCTCTCTTTCTCGTCTCGCTCTCTCTCTTTTTTTTTTTTTTTTCTTCTTTCTTTCGATTTATCGAGAGAGAAGCGGTGAGAGTTTATCAAAATTTCGGTAAAATGACCATTTTGCCCCTCCAATATTATCTCCTCCTTAACAACCTCAATACCCTTTATGGTAATTTCACAATTATTTATTTATTTTCTGATTTATATATATATATATATTAAATTAATTATATACATATATATATATAAATATATATATACACTCCTATATTTTCGCACCTACAATTCCGTCGTGCGCGCCAATGAGCGTACTCGAGCGTGCACACTACTGTACCACCCACGCGTGTCGATCACGACCCCGCGTGTCCCTAGGCACCCACCAATTTACTATTTTATCACATTTAATTCATTTAATGTGTGTAATATTTTCCCCGGCCTAATATTTCATCTTTTTGTCTATTCGGTACCCGCGTCGACACGCATATCGAGGCGAATACTTAACACACAACCTCACACGTCAATTAAAATATAATCACACACATCGCGATGTCGTTTAACCTATTTTAACATAAACATCGCAAATTAAATAAAACAACACACGAAATAACTATTTACCTAACTCCAGGCGCGCTCTAACCTAGCTGCGGGTCCCACGGATGTTTGAGCTGTCCGCCACGTCCGCAATATGTCACAAATAACGGCGAATTAAATTCGGACCGTTACAATTCTTCCCAACTAGGTGAAATTTCGTCCCGAAATTTAAATTAAACTTAAATACTTACTGGCAAATAAGTGGGGATACCGTCGTTGCATCGTAGACTCGAGTTCCCAGGTGAGTCCCTCAGTTTCATGATACTGCCAACGAACTAAAACCTTCGGGATCTCCCTGTTCCTCAAAGTCTGAATCCTCCTATCCATGATCTCCACAGGCTGTTCCTCAAATGACACGTCTGGTCGCACCTCAATCTGACGTATATCAATCATAGGTCTCGGTCCCGACCTTGCTAGCCTCAACATGGGTATGTGAAACACTGTATGTACCCCGCTAACTGTGGCGATAACTCTAAACGATATGCCACTTTGTCGACACGTTCTTCCACTCTGAACGGTCCAATAAACCTTGGTGCTAATTTCCCCTTAATTCCAAATCTCTGATAACCCTTTCAAGGCGAAACTTTTAAATACACCATGTCTCCAACCTCGTAGCTCAGATCCCCGTGATACCTATCTGCGTATTTCTTCTGTCTATCCTGCGCCGCCTGAAGTCTCTGTCTAATCTGCCTCACTTTCTCAGTGTGATCCACAACAACCTCAGGTCCTATAGCCGTTGTATCCTCTGGTGCCGCCCAACACGCTGGTGACCAGCAGGGCCTACCATATAATGCCTCAAATGGTGGCATCCCGATACTCGCCTGATAGCTGTTGTTGTACGCAAACTCGCACAACGGCAGATAGTCTTCCCACAATCCTCCAAACTGTAAAATACACGCCCTGAGCATATCTTCGAGAATCTGAATCAACCGCTCTAACTGCCCGTCAGTCTGAGGATGGTACGCAGTACTAAACTGTAGTCGAGTGCCAAACTGTTCTTGCATACTCTCCCAAAGTCTCGAAGTAAACCTCGGATCTCTGTCAGAAACAATGGATACCGGTACACCGTGCAATCTGACAATCTCTTTCTCGAAAATAGTGCTCAGCTGTGTAACTGAATGTTTCATGGCGATCGGTATGAAATGTGCCGACTTCGTCAACCTGTCGATAACTACCCAAACTGCGTCGTATCTCCTCGTAGTCTGCAGTAGGCCACTGACGAAGTCCATGGTCACATGTTCCCATTTCCACCGAGGAATGGGCAGCGGCTGTAGCAACCCAACTGGTCTTCTGTGCTCCGCCTTCACCTGCTGGCAAATATGACAACTCCGGACGTACCTCCCCACGTCAGCCTTCATCCTGGCCACCAAAATAATCGCTAAAGGTCGTGATACATCTTGGTTCGACCAGGATGAACGGTAAATCGAGACCGGTGTGTGTCCTCAAGAATACTGTCTCTGAGCTCTGGTACCTCCGGTATCCACAAACGACCCCTGTGTCTCAAGCACCCGTCTGAACCCTCAGACCACTCGGTGCACCCCGGATCCTGAGCAAGTCCACTGATCCGTAAATACCGGTCATCAGTTCTCTGCAACTCAGCAACCCGCTCTAGAGACACCGTAGGAACTCGCATCTGGCCGCAAATATGTAACTCAAATAGACTCTGTCACACACAACACCGATGCAGCCTCAAGCAACCCATGCTCATGTGTCATATGCCGCAGGCCCGTTTGACTCTCAATGCCGCTCCTGCCAAGCGCATCAGCTACGACATTCGCCTTTCCCGGATGATACTTGATAGCGAAATCGTAGTCCTTCAGTAACTCGAGCCATCTCCGCTGTCTCATGTTCAACTCCCTCTGAGTGAACAAATATCTCAAACTCTGGTGGTCGGTAAGTAGTATGAACTTTTCACCATACAAATAGTGTCTCCAAGCTTTCTGCGCAAACACGACTGCCGCAAGCTCCAAATCGTGCACTGGATAACTCTCCTCATGTGGTCTTAATCGTCGCGATAAATAGGCCACTGGATATCCGTCCTGCATTAACACACAACCCAACCCAGTGCCTGACGTATCAGTATAAATCGAAAAACCCTTTCCTGCCACGGGTAATGCTAAAACTGGTGCAGAAGTCAACTGCCTCTTCAGCTCCCAGAAAGCATCCTCACACTCCTGCAACCAATCAAATATGACATCCTTTTTGGTCAACCTCGTCATCGGCACTGCAATCAACGAAAAAAATCCTGTACGAAGCGCCTATAATATCCTGCCAAACCCAAGAAACTTCGCATGTCCGAAACTGACTCAGGTGTTCTCCAATCAATAATCGCTTGAATCTTGTCCCCATCAACCGATATCCCTTGATTACTGATAACATGTCCGAGAAACTTTACCTCACTTAGCCAAAACGTACACTTGCTGAACTTGGCGTAAAGTCGGTGCTCTCTCAGCATCGTCAACACCTCCCTGAGATGACTTTCATGCTCCACACGAGTCTTGCTGTAAATCAGGATATCGTCGATGAAAACTATGACATATCAATCCAAAAACGGTCGGAGCACCCTATGCATTAAATCCATGAAGATCGCCGGCGCGTTAGTCAACCCAAATGGCATGACTGTAAACTCATACAATCCATATCGCGTATTGAAAGCGGTCTTCTCAATATCTCCCTCTCGAATCCTCAATTGATGATATCCCGATCTGAGGCCAATCTTCGAGAAGAATTTGGCTCCTGCCAACTGATCGAACAAATCGATCCTGGGAAGTGGGTAACGATTCCTAATAGTCACCTGATTCAACTTCCTATAATCCACACACATTCGCATCGAGCCGTCCTTCTTCTTCACAAAGAGAATTGGAGCTCCCCAATGTGACATGCTAGGGTGAATGAATCCTTTCTGCAGTAAGTCCCCTGAGTCCTCAACTCCCTCTACTCCGATGCTGACATCCTATACGGCCTGCTATAAAGCGGTTGAGTTCCAGGAATTAGCTCGATAATGAATTCAACAGCTCTCGGTGGTGGCAATCCTGGCAAATCCTCAGGAAATACATCGAAAAATTCACAAACCGGGACATCCTCAACCCTAATCACTGTCTTAATATCTGGCTCCACCATAGCCGCATACGTCTTCATCTCCTGCGACGTAGCTAGTCTGCCTCGAGTGATAGGTAATGTTGACGCATTTCCGACAAATGAAAACTCTGGAATTCTCTCGATGTGAAATGTCACCGTCTTGCTAAAACAGTCAATTTGTGCATGATACGACGATAACCAATCCATACCGAGCATCGCGTAGAATTCCAAATATTCTAATACTCTAAAGTCAGCTGGTAACTGATGTCCCTCAATCTCAACTACACAATCCCGGCAAACTCGGTTAGGATAAATCTTATCCCCAGCTGTCGTGCTGAGAACAAGATATGTATCTAAAGTTTGTGCATTTAATCCTAACAATCCTACCATATGTCCAGATATAAAGGAGAGTGTGCTGCCGGAATCGAACATAACATGCATAAAAGTATCACAGACAGATAACATACCTTCAACAAGCTGTTTGGTCACCTCCCGATCTGGCTGTGTAACCCCAAAAGCAGCTGTTTGGCCCCTATCTCTGGCCTGATTAGTCTGTGATGGTACTAGCACTAGTCTGGTACACTCCACCATAATATGTCCTACCTGACCACAATGATAACAAGTTCAAATTTCGATCTGTCAGTAGTCCTCTGACTGTGCCTGACTCTGGCCTCGGTTTATCCACCTCATCAACTAGTAACATCTCATGTAATCTCTCGTGAACCAATAGCCACCTCTCGGCTATCTCTGGGTCTTCGACTCCATGAAAGTATCCTGGAGGGAATCTAAGATAATCCTTCAACTTTTTCACCTCCACTGTCATCAAACTCCCTGATAAAGACGCTACAGCTGGCTGCTCGGTAATCGAAGGAGTTACAACTAACGCAGCCTTTGCTAGAATAACCACTGGTATAGCCCTCTCGGCATGTGTCTCGGATACTGCAGCCTGCCACTAAGTCTCAGCGGTAGTGGGAGCAACGACTGCAGTAGTGGTAACCAATGGTGCAGCTATAACTGTAGTAGGAGTTGTCACGGTCTCACGAGTCCTCAATAAAACCAACAACTGTACGAATCTATCATCCATTGTCCACGCTAACGACTCTAACGTCAATGTCGACCTAGCAGGATCGCTAGTATTCCCAACCTCTGGCTGAGTCGTACCTGAAGGCTACCCGTCCATCGGTATCTGCATCGAAGAACGTGCCTCGGTACGAATATACGTGTAACGTAGGTAATATACAAACAAAAACATAACACGTATATCTTGATTTCTACCCATCTCTCATTGCTTCCCAACTAAGACTTTAGGCAACTCCTTTGGGTTTCCACATCTAAAGCTTATTCAATAGGTTTATGATCAAGTTTTTCCTCAAATTCGAGCCCTAGGTTTTCCTAAACCTAGGCTCTGATACCAAAACTGTAACGGCCCATTTTCCAAATAGACCGCCACAAGGCCAATGCGGACCCACAGTCTGTCTTACCAACGACAGCTGTGCTCTACATTGGATTACATCCTCCATTTTATCTTTTTAAACCTTATTAATTATCCATTTATAGATTAGGTTGTATTGAAGTCAAATTATATGTTAAATCATTATAAAATCCTCAAATTCACACAGCGGAAGCCTTTCTAATGCATTACTCGGGTAGTAATACTGTAAATGTGTAACCTAAACCATAAACCTAATGTGGAAAACCGATGCACAATCATAAGTACCTCTGAAATCACCAAAAAGTTCAATATATATATAGTTTCTCCAAAACCCCAAACCTATAATAAAACAAAGTAAATATAATACAAACGTACAAGTCGGGCTATTTCGGCTCAACGGCTCAACAAGATTTCTCGCAGCTTTCCCTTGCCCCGCTCGTACTAGGATCTGTACTCAAGTCATCACAAAAGGCAGATGACGAGTCCAGAGTGAGTATTCCCAAAGAAATTAAGTGAGCATTTCTAAAAGTAAATACTGGAATTTAAATAAAGCTATTAAATAAACATGCGGAAATAAATACAGACAACTGTGCTCATCGCATGAATAAATAATAGGAAAAGTGCAAAGTGTGTTCCTAGCTCCTAGGGTCAGACTACACCATACTTCGGACTCTTCCACGAATGCTGCCGGCGAGTCAAACTCCAGCAGGGCAAGCATCTGGATCCGCTCGATGGCCGGCGTTACACCAACGGCGCATCGACACATGCCACGACGTGACACTTGGCCTAAGTTCGATCTGGTAGCATGTGCTATGGTGTAGTGGACATACACACAAGAATGGCACGGAGGGAGCCTCGCTCAACGTCCGCCCATATAAACATAACCAAGAATAGAGTATTGAAATGAAAGAAATTGAATTTCAAATGCCAAAAGAAGTAAATACTCAAGTAATTTCAGTTGGGATACTACACACCTCAATCCGCACTCCGCGTCCCGAAAATTAAACCCCGTCTAGCTCCAATAATCACCCGATAATCCAAATTATCATCCCAAATGTACCTAAAATTATTTATCATTGAATTAGCTTCAATTTGACATATTATGTCAATTTTACGTTTTTCAAGGTAAAAACTCCGGTATAAAGTCTCCTCCGACTTTTGAATTTCTCATTTTCCATATAAATTCCTCAATTTCTATTTATTTAGTCAAAATACAATTTTTCCATATTTTTCCCTATTTTTCTCCTATTATATATATATATATACATATATATACATATATATATATACATACATATATATACATATATATATTATTATTATATTAGAAAAGGATGCACACGCACGGCACGTGCGTGTGCATCTTCTCCATTTTTTCGACCAGAGACGCAACAGCGTCTCTGGTTCGAACAACCAACCTTTTTTTTTATTCTTTTCATTTCTTTCTTTTTCATCAACGGAATCGAGAGGGTGGAGACCACACTTCGTCTCCCTCCCCGACTGATTCCAATTCTCGGCCATGGCTCTGCCATGGCCGAGCTCTCCACCACCTCCACCACACAACACAACGCCACAACAGCAACAAAACACAAAATCACAAGAACCACAATCAGCTCACCTCATTCTCCTCGATCCCACGAGCTCACCTTGTGACGGCCCCAAATTCCGAGGCCGCCCCGTGGCTTCCCATTACCAGCTGCACGTGCACCGGAAACGCCTGCCACGTCACTCGTCTGTCCTCGTACTTAGGTAGTTATCATATAAGTTGTTATAGTCAAAATTTAACAGCGGAAGAATTTAAAGTTTGACAAAAATGCATTCATATATATATATAAAAGTTTTACTGATCAAACCTATAGTGGAAAACCCGGCTGTACTGTGCATACAGGCGATCAACTGCTAGAGTATGTATACCAGTACAAGTGTGTATCCAGTTTCCCAACCCAAAAATATAATACAAAATATCAAAACGTGGTACTATCTACACACATACCAGCAGGCCTCGGCGTAGGCAAGTCAGATGAAATCGCCGATGATCCCCTTGCCCCTGCTAGTACTAGGATCTGCGCTCGGCCACCACAAAAAGACAGATGGCGAGCCCAGTAAGTAAAATCCCAAGGAAAACCACCGTGCATAAATAATTAATGAAATAAGTAACAGAGCCAAAAGTAGTGTTAAATAAACATGCGGTAGGAAGGAAAATATGCAAACAACTGCTCAAAGCTAATCGCATGTATATAAACACATTGATAGACAAAGGGGTGTGAATACGACCACTAAGTGTGTACTAGGACCGGGAGCCCCGGCCGTGGCCCATGCCTCCGACCCTACGACCGTATCCCAAATGACATTTACCCTGGTGGGCTAATCGAACGCGTGAAATGGAGCCCAACTCGGGATATCATCTACCGAGTTCCTGACCACGCGCTACACACCTAGCCGGCGACCTCAACTACCCGTGGATACATAGGCGGTCCCATAACCGCCCCAGTAGGAATAAAATTCACAGATTTTCAAGGAAATAAAGCTCAATGGAAATAAATAAGTAAATGCAGTAGTGGTGTTCAGTTGGGTTTTACGTACCTCACGCCGCGCTCAAAATCCCAAAAATACCCCCGGTTCGATCCCCGACTAAGTCCCCGACTCCAACTACTGTCCCGAGACTCCTGAGGTCTAATCCCGGGGTTCATTGATTAGTTAACTTTGGTTTAACATCAATTAGTTTCGATTTTCATGTTTTATTTAAGGTTCAGGGGGTCATTAGCGCGCTAGGTGGGGTATTAGCGCGCTAATTGATCTTCGTGTACTGTTCATGCACGAAGATCTTCATCTTCCCCAGAGGATTAGTGCGCTACTATTCATCATTAGCGCGCTAATTACTCTCTGCCCAGATTTTTCTAAAAATCCGAACTATTCCCTAACTTGATTCAAACACTCCAAAACCAACATGCAACATCCAATATACTTCAATATCATCGATTTACTCTTAAAAACATCAATTTAGACTAGAAATCCTGCTAAATTCTCAAATCCAAATGTGCATGCTTAGAACAAGAATCATCCAAATCATTCATTTAAGCTCAAATCCGTTTTTAGTGGATCAATAGTTCTAGAAACGAACATCAAACTCACAAATCCACTACAAAGCAGTACACATTCATCACATTTTCGTTTAACCACTCTAACCACAACATGCAACACTTTCCATCAAAATCCATGAAATAAACAAGGAAATTTACCTTAAGTGGATGATTTGATGCTCAAATCCAAATCCAAATCCCCTTGCTTTGAGCTCCCATAACACCGATTTCTCTATCGAAATCCAAAATTTTGGTTTAGAATGTCTTGTGGTTTGCATGTGGGTTTGATCGGTGGTATTTATAGTTGTTAATATAATCTGAAGTGCACACGTATCTCGAGGCCGATCGATGATCCTGTCCACTGTGTCACCCAACTCCTAGCCACTTATCATGACACTAGTTTTCTAGTTTTGATTCATTGTCAAATCTCGAGGATCATCCAATGTGTGCTGATTTTCCAGTTCAACTATAGGACTTTCTTCAATTATATCTATCTTAACTTGTACACTCTACCTAAGCTGTCAACTAAATTTCGTAAAATGCCAAATATGGTCCCACTACGCTCCCGACTACCTGGCTCCCCGTGCCCCGTGTCCGGCACGCTTCCCAAGGCGGTCCCACACCTAGTGTACCAATTATTCATTCATTTAGCCTATATTCACATATGAATTTCGTTGCATTTAAACCCTCAACCATACTAATATAATGTTGATTGAAATTTGTCTAACTCCCAACGCCCAGCCTCACAGCTACCAAACCCCGCGTTGGGAGCATGTTCACCGAACTAAAACCCCGGCTCACAACTCACCCGACAAGTTTATTTTAATTGCACACCGGTGACAGATAATACATCATTATCAATAAATCACCGAAATTAGAAAAACAACAATACCAGTCAATACTAGGTCCAGAACATGCCTAATCTATCCGCGGCGTCCACGCGTCGTCCGAGCTGGCGTCCTAATCTGAAATAAGGATAATAACGGCGTTAATAAAATAACGGGCCGTTACAATTCTTCCCAACAAAAGAAGTTTCGTCCCGAAATTTGGGTTAGTTTAGAACATACCGTGGAATAACTGGGGATAACGCTCTCGCATGGTCGACTCCAACTCCCAGGTAAGTCCCTCTGTACCGTGATGCTGCCACCGCACGAGTACCTTAGCTATCTCTCTGTTCCTGAGAGTCTGGATCTTACGATCTAATATCGCCAATGGCCGCTCCTCGTAAGTTGCGTCAGGCTGAACATCCACCTGTCGCACGTCAACCATGGGTCGTGGCCCGGTCCTGGCCAATCTCAACATCGAAATGTGGAAGGTAGGATGAATCCCTGCCAACTCCGCCGGTAAATCTAGTCTGTACGCCACACTGCCAACCTTCGCTATAACTCGATATGGTCCAATAAATCTCGGCGCTAGTTTCCCCTTAATCCCAAACCTCTGCTGGCCCTTCCAAGGAGAAACCTTCAGGTAAACCATATCGCCAACCTCATAGCTCAGACTATCGTGGTATCTATCCGCGTATTTCTTCTGCCTGTCCTGTGCTGCTCGAAGCCTCTGACGAATCTGTCGGATCTTCTCTGTATGATCAACAACTATCTCCGGCCCAATCGTAACTGTATCTTCCGCTCGCCCAACACGCTTGGTGACTGCGGGGCCTCCCATCGCTCTGGCGCCTCATAAGGAGGCATCCCGATACTAGCCTGATAGCTGTTGTTGTAGGCAAATTCACACAGTGGTAAATAATCCTCCCATGAGCCTCCAAACTGCAAAATGCAAGCTCTCAACATATCCTCTAAAATCTGTATCAATCTCTCGGGCCGGCCATCTCGTCTGCATGGGTGATAAGCCGTCTGAACTGCAACCTAGTACCAAACTGCTCCTGCATCGCCTCCCAAAATCTCAAAGTGAACCTGGGATCCCGGTCAGATACTATAGAGATTGGTACCCCATGCAGTCTGATGATCTCTTGCTCGAACAGTCTGCTCAACTGGTGAAACGTATACCTCATCGAAACTGGTATAAAGTGTGCAGATTTCGTCAGTCTATCTATCACCACCCAAATCGCATCATGTCGCCTCGAAGTCTGGGGTAATCCACTGACAAAATCCATAGCGAGGTGTTCCCACTTCCACTGAGGAATGGGTAACGGCTGCAACAATCCTCCAGGTCGTCTATGCTCCGCCTTCACCTGCTGACATATGTGACATCCTCGAACATATTCACCAACATCAGCCTTCATCCCCGGCCACCAAAACAATCTCCGCAAGTCATGGTACATCTTGGTTCTGCCCGGATGAACTGTGTATCGCGACCGATGAGCATCCTCTAATATACTATCTCGTATCTCTGACACGGCTGGTACCCATAGTCGACCTCGATGCCGCAAACATCCATCAGATGTCTCCGCCCAATCAGTGCACTCGGGATCCCGTGCCAATCCACTGAACCGCCCATAAAACCCATCAGTCCTCTGACACTCTGATACCCGTTCCAGTGACACCGTTCGTGCCCCTCATCTGACCACAAATCTGTAGATCCTGCATAACCGAAAGGTCTGACATGCTCATAACTGACGTCATCTCCAACAGTCCCATGTGTCGAGTCTCGGTCTGACTGTCAACCTCGCATCTGCTCAACGCATCAGCCACTACATTGGCCTTTCCGGGATGATACTCAATCGTAAAATCATAATCCTTCAACAAATTCTAACCATCTCCTCGACGCATATTAAGATCTTTCGTGTGAAAATGTAGCGTAGACTCGATGGTCGGTGTAAAGCACAAACTTCTCTCCGTAGAGGTAGTGTCTCCAAGCCTTCAAATAAGCAAACACAACTGCCGCAAGCTCCAAATCGTGTACGGGGTAGTTACACTCATGTGGTCGCAATCGCTTGGATAAATAAGCTACTGGTCGTCCTTCCTGCATCAGAACACATCCTAGACCAGTTCCCGATGCATCAGTGTAAACTGTTAACTCCTTCCCTGGCTCAGGTAATGCCAACACTGGCGCAGTCGTCAACCGTTTCTTCAACTCCAAAAATGCCTGCTCACATTCCTCAGACCACTCAAATGGAACATTCTTCTTAGTCAACCTAGTCATTGGTGCTGCAATCGTGGAGAAATCCTGTACAAATCGGCGGTAGTAACCTGCTAAACCCAAGAAACTCCGTATCTCTAAAACAGTCTCCGGTCTCTTCCAGTCAATCACCGCTCTAATTTTGTCTCCTCAACAAATGCCCGATCGCTGATCACATGTCCCAAAAACTTCACTTCCTCATCCGTAATTCACACTTCTTGAATTTCGCATACAAATGTAGATGCTCCTCAACGTCGTCAACACCGATCGAAGATGACTCTCGTGATCCACTCGCGTTCGATCAGTATATCGAAGATATCGTCAATGAAGACTATCACGTACCGGTCTAAGTAGGGTCTCAGTACTCGATGCATCAAATCCATGAAAACTGCCGGAGCGTTCGTCAACCCAAACGGTAACACCGTAAACTCGAATAACCCGTATCTAGTACTGAAAGAAGTCTTCTTGATATCCTCTTCTCGAATCCGCAACTGGTGATATCCCGAGCGTAAATCGATCTTCGAGAAGAACTGTGCACCCGTCAGCTGATCAAACAGATCGTCGATCCTCGGAAGCGGGTAACGATTTTTAATCGTCACCTGGTTCAGCTTCCGATAGTCCATACACATCCTCATCGATCCATCCTTCTTCCTCACAAACAACACTGGCGCTCCCCACGGTGACATACTCGGTTGAATGAATCCCTTCGCCAACAATTCCTCTAGCTGCTTCCTGACCTCCTCCTGCTCCATAGGCGACATACGATAAGGTCTGCTAGATATAGGCTGGGTCCCTGGTAACAACTCTATAATAAACTCTATCGCACGTGGTGGTGGTAATCCGGGTAAATCATCTGGAAAAAGGTCCGTGAATTCTCGGACTATAGGTATGTCCTCGATCCTAACAGATCCTCCGGTCTCAGGCTCAACGATCGCTGCAAAGTCCTCCATTTCCTGAGCAATCGCTAATCTACCTCTCGTAATAGGCAATTCGGAGGCGTTCCCGGTCAACGTAAACTCTGGTAAACCCGGAATACGGAACTCTACCCTCTTCCCATAACAATCTATCTGTGCATGGTAAGCTGACAGCCAATCCATACCAAAGAGTGCATCAAACTCTAGGTACTCCAGTACTCGGAGATCGGCTGGTAACTGATGTCCGGCAACCTCAACCATGACGTCCCGAACTATCCGGTTAGGGTAAATCTTATCCCTAGCAGCCGTGCTGAGAACAAGATGGGTCTCTAGTGTGTGTGTGTCCAACCCTAACTCCCCCACTAACCATCCAGCAATAAATGACAATGTACTACCCGAGTCAAACATAGCATGAATAAGTCTACTGTGAATGAGTAACGTACCCTCAACTAGCTGCCTGGTGGCTCCTGGATCTGGCTGTGCCACTACATGTACTATGTCTCTCTCCTGACCCTGCTCCCGTCGTGAAGATGGCACTCGACAATCCAATTTCAAATGTCCCCTTCGACCGCACCGGAAACATCTGCGTGTCTCGCGTCTCCTTACCCGCACCTCATCCGATCTCGGCTCCTGACCCCGGTCCCTCTGACCCCTGTCTCGGCCACCCTGATCTCTAACCTGGTGCTGCTGAGGCTGCCTGCCGTTGCTGTGGTGCTGGAGCTATGGTGTGTACAGGCTGCCTGTCCCTATACTGATCCCTACCATCCTGACGTCTGTCTCTGCCATCCCGGCGGTCATCCCGGCGACCTCTAATAAACTGGTCCCGCTGTCTCTTCGGTCTCCTATCCTGTCGAGAGCTCTGCCCAACCTCCACCTCGGTCGATGCTGTCATAAGAAGACCATTCTTTTGCATCAAGAACGTCTCGTAGGTAAGTGCTCGCTCAAACATCACCTGAACTGTCGGTGCCCCGGACGATACGATCGCGCTGGCAATGTCATCACTCACTCCCCGAATGAAGTAGTAGATCTGTAATTGCTCTGTGCCAGCGATATCCATCGAGAACTGCAGCAAATATCGGTACCTATCCATATACTGCATCATGCTCCGGTTTCCCTGCCTCAGGGATAAAAACTCCTCTCTCAATCTCAATCGTACCTCCATAGGTATGAACTGGTCATAAAATATCTCTCGGAACTCTGCCCAAGTTGCGGGATCAGCATGCGTCTCCTGGTAGTTAGTCCACCACACTGCGGCATCGATCGAAACACGTCCCGATAGTCTCGCTCTAAACCTCTCTTCCGTATTCAACTCCTTGTGCGGCGCCGGTGCGCGATAAAATCCAATCTCCCCGCAGCCTCGGGGTCTCCTCCTCCATAAAAGTAAGCGGGCCGAAACTTGAGGAAATCCCGTAACCTCCCGGCCTCGCGGATCCATCACATACTCTAACACTACCGTCGGGTAACCTCTACTCTTGCGCGGTGTAGGAATCGGTGTCTCCACTGTTTACTACTACCGGTAGTATCGACTTTCGAACCTCGGGTACCACCGCTGCGAGTAAGAGTAATCGGTCTCTATGGGTCCCGTAGTCGCCACTGCCTCCCTAGACATAGCCATTTCAGCCATCATAGCGGCCTGCTCTCTCAATAGTCGTAAGATCTCGGCTATCTGAGTCTTGTGCGCCGTAACTAGGTCCTCTAATGGAACTGACGATCCGGAAGCCCTCGCGGTATCACTAGACTGTCCATCCATCGTGTCCTGCATCGTGATGCGTGTCCGGATCAGCTTTGTATATACGTATTCGTATAGTATATATATATACAACAATACATATATCACATAACAATCCTAGCTATACCCGCTTTCTTGCTTCCCAACTAAAAGTTCTAGGCAGACTCATCGGGTTTCCACATCTAGTTTGTTAAGGTTTATGATCTTGTAAAACTTTTTAACAAATTATTTTCTCGAAACTCTCGCTCTGATACCAGCTGTGATGGCCCCAAATTCCGAGGCCGCCCCGTGGCTTCCCATTACCAGCTGCACGTGCACCGGAAACGCCTGCCACGTCACTCGTCTGTCCTCGTACTTAGGTAGTTATCATATAAGTTGTTATAGTCAAAATTTAACAGCGGAAGAATTTAAAGTTTGACAAAAATGCATTCATATATATATATAAAAGTTTTACTGATCAAACCTATAGTGGAAAACCCGGCTGTACTGTGCATACAGGCGATCAACTGCTAGAGTATGTATACCAGTACAAGTGTGTATCCAGTTTTCCAACCCAAAAATATAATACAAAATATCAAAACGTGGTACTATCTACACACATACCAGCAAGGCCTCGGCGTAGGCAAGTCGGATGAAATCGCCGATGATCCCCTTGCCCTGCTAGTACTAGGATCTGCGCTCGGCCACCACAAAAAGACAGATGGCGAGCCCAGTAAGTAAAATCCCAAGGAAAACCACCGTGCATAAATAATTAATGAAATAAGTAACAGAGCCAAAAGTAGTGTTAAATAAACATGCGGTAGGAAGGAAAATATGCAGACAACTGCTCAAAGCTAATCGCATGTATATAAACACATTGATAGACAAAGGGGTGTGAATACAGCCACTAAGTGTGTACTAGGACCAGGAGCCCTGGCCGTGGCCCATGCCTCCGACCCTACGATTGTATCCCAGCGACATTTACCCTGGTGGGCTAATCGAACGCGTGAAATGGAGCCCAACTCGGGATATCATCTACCGAGTTCCTAGACCACGCGCTACACACCTAGCCAGCGACCTCAACTACCCGTGGATACATAGGCGGTCCCATAACCGCCCCAGTAGGAATAAAATTCACAGATTTTCAAGGAAATAAAGCTCAATGGAAATAAATAAGTAAATGCAGTAGTGGTGTTCAGTTGGGTTTTACGTACCTCACGCCGCGCTCAAAATCCCAAAAATACCCCCGGTTCGATCCCCGACTAAGTCCCCGACTCCAACTACTGTCCCGAGACTCCTGAGGTCTAATCCCGGGGTTCATTGATTAGTTAACTTTGGTTTAACATCAATTAGTTTCGATTTTCATGTTTTATTTAAGGTTCAGGGGGTCATTAGCGCGCTAGGTGGGGTATTAGCGCGCTAATTGATCTTCGTGTACTGTTCATGCACGAAGATCTTCATCTTCCCCAAAGGATTAGCGCGCTACTATTCATCATTAGCGCGCTAATTACTCTCTGCCCAGATTTTTCTAAAAATCCGAACTCTTCCCTAACTTGATTCAAACACTCCAAAACCAACATGCAACATCCAATATACTTCAATATCATCGATTTACTCTTAAAAACATCAATTTAGACTAGAAATCCTGCTAAATTCTCAAATCCAAATGTGCATGCTTAGAACAAGAATCATCCAAATCATTCATTTAAGCTCAAATCCGTTTTTAGTGGATCAATAGTTCTAGAAACGAACATCAAACTCACAAATCCACTACAAAGCAGTACACATTCATCACATTTTCGTTTAACCACTCTAACCACAACATGCAACACTTTCCATCAAAATCCATGAAATAAACAAGGGAATTTACCTTAAGTGGATGATTTGATGCTCAAATCCAGCTCCAAATCCCCTTGCTGAGCTCCCATAACACTGATTTCTCTATCAGAAATCCAAAATTTTGGTTTAGAATGTCTTGTGGTTTGCATGTGGGTTTGATCGGTGGTATTTATAGTTGTTAATATAATCTGAAGTGCACACGTATCTCGAGGCTGATCAGATGATCCCTGTCCAGCCTGTGTCACCCAACTCCTAGCCACTTATCATGACACTAGTTTTCTAGTTTTGATTCATTGTCAAATCTCGAGGATCATCCAATGTGTGCTGATTTTCCAGTTCAACTATAGGACTTTCTTCAATTATATCTATCTTAACTTGTACACTCTACCTAAGCTGTCAACTAAATTTCGTAAAATGCCAAATATGGTCCCACTACGCTCCCGACTACCTGGCTCCCCGTGCCCCGTGTCCGGCACGCTTCCCAAGGCGGTCCCACACCTAGTGTACCAATTATTCATTCATTTAGCCTATATTCACATATGAATTTCGTTGCATTTAAACCCTCAACCATACTAATATAATGTTGATTGAAATTTGTCTAACTCCCAACGCCCACCACACCTACCTACCAAACCCGCGTTGGGAGCATGTTCACCGAACTAAAACCCCGGCTCACAACTCACCCGACAAGTTTATTTTAATTGCACACCGGTGACAGATAATACATCATTATCAATAAATCACCGAAATTAGAAAAACAACAATACCAGTCAATACTAGGTCCAGAACATGCCTAATCTATCCGCGGCGTCCACGCGTCGGCGTTAATAAAATAACGGGCCGTTACACACCTCCTCCTTCTCTTCGTCTCGGCTTCTCTCTTTCTCGTCTGCTCTCTCTGTTTTTTTTTTCTCTTCTTTCTTTCGATTTATCGAGAGAGAAGGCGGTGAGAGTTTATCAAAATTTCAGGTAAAATGACCATTTTGCCCCTCCAATATTATCTCCTCCTTAACAACCTCAATACCCTTTATGGTAATTTCACAATTATTTATTTATTTTCTGATTTATATATATATATATTAAATTAATTATATACATATATATATATAAATATATATATACACTCCTATATTTTCGCACCTACAATTCCGTCGTGCGCGCCAATGAGCGTACTCGAGCGTGCACACTACTGTACCACCCACGCGTGTCGATCACGACCCCGCGTGTCCCTAGGCACCCACCAATTTACTATTTTATCACATTTAATTCATTTAATGTGTGTAATATTTTCCCCGGCCTAATATTTCATCTTTTTGTCTATTCGGTACCCGCGTCGACACGCATATCGAGGCGAATACTTAACACACAACCTCACACGTCAATTAAAATATAATCACACACATCGCGATGTCGTTTAACCTATTTTAACATAAACATCGCAAATTAAATAAAACAACACACGAAATAACTATTTACCTAACTCCAGTCGCGCTCTAACCTAGCTGCGGGTCCCACGGATGTTTGAGCTGTCCGCCACGTCCGCAATATGTCACAAATAACGGCGAATTAAATTCGGACCGTTACACTTTCACACACCTCGAGATAGTCGGTATCTATACTTCCAATCATATGCATACCATTAATAGGTAACCTGAGCTGTATCTCAACGTCTTGGAGTGTAATCGTACACTTGCCACAATGCATGTGGAATGTATGTGTCTCTGGACGCCATCTCTCAATAAAAGTGGTGATCAAAGCTCAATCAAGTTTAAAAAATCGTAAGCATGAAACCCCATAAAAGCCACTAAAACGTAGGTAAGGGATCATTCGAGAATGGTAATTCACCCGTTGATCAATGACACCCTGTCTTCTTCGCACGCGCATCGTATCATGTACCTTATAATTAAAAAATGTGTCGATATATATGTATTAAACATTTTTGGATAAATATTATACACAAAAATGTTAAATGCATATACCTGACCCCTCCAGACTTGCGATGATCTGTGTGTAGATTGGAGGCGTATAAGAGAAGGATCAGATGGTCCTGGTTCCATTTGTGTACTCGCTACAACTGTGTGATTAGGAAAATTAGTAGAGTAGTTTTAAAAGTCACAACGAATCATTAACGAGTTAAAACATTAACAAAGACCTATCTATTACTTGACGTAACATATCTGAATAATATATAAATATAAATGTTATCAAATTATTAACTGACACCATTTATAAACAAAATAAAAATCCCATCATTGGTTTGGATTGAGGGGTTGAGCTTTTGTTGGACAATTTTTTTGTTATGTCCCTCTGTACGACAAAGACCGCATCGGTTCCTCCTAGTAGGGACTCGAGCACAATCTCCATTTGGACATGTTGTTCGTTTATGTCCTTCATGATGACAATGCCATATCGCAAGGTCCTCGAAACATTAGGAAGATCCACCTCATTTTGCCTTCATGTTCCCTTTGGTCTCCCTCGACCACGTCTACACCTTAGATATGGTAGAATCTTCGTCGCAAAAGTCGGCCAATACTTCTCACCGGGGATGACTTTGAATTGAGAGGAGTAGCATTGTGCGTACACGCTCATCCTATAGTATGGTTCAATAAATTATGTATAATTAAGTCGAATAAAGGCACATGCAGCTAACACGTGTGAGCAAGGGAAACCAAACGATTGCCATTTATTACAGCTGCAATACCAGTTCTTCAGGATAACAATTTGTGTATTGTTTTCTTTATGCATGCGATCACTATGACGTCCAGTGAGCACCTCAAACTCACCATTATCTCGATTTATCAATTTGACGTAATGTCTCCTTGCAGATTGTTCATAATGGTCAATTTTATCCTTGTCATATTTTTTGTAATAGAGCCCGTGTGAGATTGCTTCATTGATCTCCTGTTTGCGTCAGTTGGTGTATGTCACCAGCCTGTAGTAAATCATATAAACCATTATTGTTATTGACAAGAATCTTGCCCCTTTCAATACACCGTTAAAATATTCTACAATAGTAAGATAATGTCGTGTCAGTAATATCAGCACAGTGATAAAAAGTTATTGGATAACAAACATAACTAGTATCGATTAAATACCAACCCCATTAGAATTCATCCATCCGTACCCGCAGGCCTCTGACATGCGATTAAGTTCAGAGTTCCTTGGAATGACATTTACATATTGAAGACATTGAGGAGTTTCTAATGACAAATAAGCAAAATGTAACGACCCCGAATTTTTAACTGACTTATGTTACACTTGTCAGGATTGTGACTCGGCTACGTAAATACTGGATAGTATTTCGATCTTCGGTAGCCGACACCGAGGTAATTTTATGATTCTTTGACTTTGTGTATTAGTATTTTAGTATTTTACGAGTCTCGAGCCATTCGAGCGATTTTTAGTTGAGTGAGGTTTTGCCTAATTAAACAGGGGATAAAAACTCAATAAATGAATTTTCTAATAATTTAAATAATTAGTTGAGGGGATGTGGCGAGAAAACGGGCACGACGAACCAAATTACGAAATAATACTGACCGAAAAGATGCAATATCAATGTGGAAGTTGGATAGTTTCACAACATACGGGCTATAGGATAAAAATTGTTAAAGTGACACAACATGATGAGGAGAGCCATAGGATTAGCCTTGCGATGTGTATGTGTGTTAAGTCATGATAATGAGGTAAAAGACCTATAAGGGCAACTGTCCAAGAAATGAACAAGTGTTGATTTAAGGGCAAAAGAGTCATTTTACACTTAGTACACATATATAAACAAAAAGAAAGAAAACCCTAATACACATTATTCGTCATCTTCCCAACTCAACAGCCGCCACTATTCACCTCCTCCCTCCTCTCGCCACTGCCACCACGTCCCACCGGAGACGCCGACTCCGACGAGGCCAGCGAGACCGGAGAACCGCCGTCGATGAGGTGAGACACTCTTATCTCTCGTTATCCCTCACCTCACGGTCTCTCACTCTCGACTGTGCAAGCTCTCTCTCCCTCTTACTCTCAGCTGGATCGTCACCACCGCCACCCACCACGGAGCTGACCTCTTCACCACCCACCGAAGACGCTTAGGTGAGCTCCTCCTCTCTCTCTCTTCCCTTTCTCTCTCGGCAGTTCACTCTCTCTCTCTCTCACTCTCATTCTTCTCGACCTCCACGCCGTGACAGTGGCTCCTCCTCCCTAGACCGGCAACCACCCTCACTCTCACGGCACAAGAAACCTTGGCCACCCACCGGAGACACCAAGGTAAGCCATCCTCGACGGTCCCTCTCTCTCATTTTCTCTGCTCGCTGTTCTTCATGTTTTTGAACTGTTGTTGACGTGGGCACCACGGTTTGGATGAATGTCGATCAAGGCTGGCCAGAGGTCATCCTCCAGCAACTCTGCTGGCCGGAGAAGACCCCCATGTGTGATTGTTTCGTGGGTGTTGTATGGACAGTTGTGTATATGTGTGTAGACGATTTAGGTGACAGTTTTGGGTGTGTGTGTGCATGGGGTGTGCATCTCACTGTATGTGTGTACACTACAGTGGGGTGTACGCAACAATTGTGTGTATGTGCATTATGAGAATAAACTAGTGTGTGTGTGTGAGTAGTTGGGGTGTATTTAGTGTGTGATGTCTTTTGTGCATGCGTGTGTATGGGGTGCATGCAACAATGGGGTGCACACAACAATGGGGTGCACACAACAGTGGGGTGTAACAAGTGTGGGGTGTATCAAATGTGGGGTGAGTGACCATAATGGGTGTTATTGTATGTGTGTGAATAAATAAAAAGGATTATAAGTATGGACATTTTTAAAATAATTATGGGCTTGTATTAAGGCCCAATAAGGGCCTAATACACTCATTATGATAAGGGCCCATAACAAATTACAAATGGTGTGTATATGGGTTGTGTAGAGCCCAATAAGGACTCAATATAATAGGCACAACTTAAAGCCCAAAACAAAGGCATAAAATGTAAGAATGAGCCTATATATTTAGGCCCAATACGTGTCCACACAAAAAGCCTACTTAGGTGAGTATAGGCTTGATAAATGGGCCTAACAAGAGCACAAAGAGAGTTATGTTTTGTGAAAAAGGGCAATAACCATAGAGATGGATTGATCCACAATGGTTTGAGTCGCCTTAATTAAATGTAATTAAACTAAACATACAAGAAACACCCTAAGACGAGGTACTAACTCTAAATCAACATTCGGGGTTTAAACCTTTATCTGGTAGTCGAGAAACTGCGGGAAACGCGTTAGAGTCACGGAGTGGTACCGGGTTGCATTGTCAGGTAAGTACATACGTACCTTGTATGTGTGTATGTTAGTAGGCCAGTAAGGAAATAACATGTGATTTATACATCCTCTATTCATTGATATTGTTGAATTGATCCCTTATTTGAAATTCTATTCCTTTTCTTAGTTGTATGTTCTTGGCATGAGTGTGTGTCTTGAAGGTATTATGTGGTCCCGCACTAGCTGGGACAACGAGGGTGCCTCCTGCAGGGGTAACTGACCACCCCTAGTGTTATGTGTACTGGGTACTGGATTCGAGAGATGTTGCGATGCCTCTCGATTTCAAGCTGCACTAATGTTGCGACATTGCCCGGGGAGATCTTGCGAGGTCTTTACCATATTACTGTGAAATTAGACCACTCATGGGCCTCTTTTGAATCTTAGAACATGCAAATTTCGATTGTTTATCTATCAGTCTGTTTATCATGCACTTGATTTATTTACTTTCCTGTTATTTCATTTTCGCATGATATTTAGACTAATTTGTTTATTAAAATCATAAATTACTGTTACATTCTTCTGGCACTACTTTTGATTTCTTCAGTTGCTCACCGTCTAGTTTGTGACGGTAGGTGCAGATAGGGTGGAGAGCAGTAAGGGCAAGGGGCCCTGCTTAGGAGACCTACCTTGAGGAATTAGCAGCGGGATCAGAGAGACTTTATAGTATGTGTTTATGTTTTGATGATTTGCATATCGTTTCATATTCATGTTTTGGGATTATTGAACTTGGCATTTTTGATGAGACTGGCGTCATGTATATATGCTTATCGAATTGTAAATGAATACTCGGGGTTTTTCACACTTATAGAATTCCTATATTTCCCTTGATTGAGTTATTTCCCCTTTGTTATAATTGTTTAGTCTTCCACTGTGTATTTTTTGCAATAACTCTTTCATAAGTTACTAAATTGATTAAATAGGAGGCTGACTAGGCTCGTCAGGTTGCCAAGTGATGACTTGGGATCTGCACGGGTCTAGGCCAGGCGTACCCAATTGCACGAGGAAATTGGGGCCATCACACAAAACGCTCCATGCATGCATCAAATTTCCTAACTTGATGTTGACCAGCAGCTCGAGAAAAAATGTTCTTCAACCATTCATTTTTGAAATTCATGTTAAAATTACTGGTCAAGTGTCGTAGGCAATAACAGTGGTATCCTCTTGGTGGGCAAAAAATATTTGCTAGTATGTTAACAGCCTCGAGAATGTTAGAGTGACGGTCAGAAATAATACAAATACCATCTCTATTGGTCACGTGTTAGCGTAACATACTCAAAAACCACCCCTACGAGTCTGTTAATTCATTTTTCTCAACTGCAAATGCA
This sequence comes from Stephania japonica, assembly GCA_039657345.1. Taxonomy (NCBI): domain Eukaryota; kingdom Viridiplantae; phylum Streptophyta; class Magnoliopsida; order Ranunculales; family Menispermaceae; genus Stephania; species Stephania japonica. The sequence continues at coordinate 39,454,378 of CM077560.1, read as the reverse complement.
ACTGGAAGTAGATGTCCATTACCATCAACCGATAGGGAAATCATTAGCTTACCACTATATTTGCCATACAAGAATGTCGCGTCAATCTGTAGAAAAGGCCTAAAATGCTTGAACCCTTCGATTCATGCTTCGAATGCGAAGAACACATGACGAAATTGAGGATGCTCTGTCCCGAACTCATCTGCAGCCCATTGTTTATGTGATCATTCAATCTTTGTCCCTGGGCTCTTATTATGTATAGCCACCAACCATCTTGGTAACCTAGCATATGACGTGTCCCAATCTCCGAATGTATTTGCAACTGCGTTCCTTTTGGCATCCCATATTCGCTTGCAGGGAACTTCATGTTCGTATTTTAAATTAATCATTTCTACCAAGGCCTTGATAGTAATTGCCTGATTTATCTGGACAACGTTTTGTATCTCACGTGCAAGCATGTTGGTGTCGAGTTGGGCATGACTGCATTCTATGCTGGGATATACAGCTGTGCAGCTCGTCTAATTGAGTGATCTTCCACAATTGTTTCTTCTTTCGCAAACAAGCATGGAGAAACCACATGCACTCAGCTTCTGGCGCACTTCTGCACGGTATTGACAATGGTTGTTAACATGTCATACTTTGATGGCATGCTGCAAGTCTTTCTTATTGTCAAAACACATTCCTCTTTCCAACTCAAAATTAGGCATGTCTCATTCAATCGAATGATGAGAATGTTGGGTCACAGTAGAATTAGCCACTTCCCAATCAATTTCATTATACACCAGCAATGGTTCGTAAACTTCTTCATCGCTTGCTTCTTCCATGCACTCCTCTTTGTCAATAGCAAATTGCTCATCATCTTGCAAGTTTTTCGCTGCTAGAGGTTCATAGGTTAGGTCTTCTGTAACAACATTTATATTTTCCCAATCAACAGATGGCGCAACATCCTCGAGGGGACATATGTCCTCGTCGTTGTCGTCGTCCTCGTCCTCGTTAGGGTCATCACTGGGGGTACTAATGTTACCATCAATCAGAGTAACAAATCTATCTTGCACAACATCACCTATAAATGGATTGCATATGTAATCTTTCCATCATTGATGCAGGGCATGTCACGCAGACATTTTCTTCTACCACTTTTGAATGCACAGTAGAGTTTTGAAAAGGCTCGATTGGCTCTAAGGTTAAATAAATCTTTACCTTCGCTGATAATAGTAGATTCGTCATTGTTGACCACATCAACTCGAAATGGGTCTCTGCTTGCAACGACACGGGGATAAAATATTGTGAACCTGATGGATGGGTTATTACGTGACGATATGTCATCGTAATGAGAGTCTCAGTGGACGAGATACCAAATGCGTTACACACGTGATCTATCAACTCATGTTACTCGTTCCAAACTTAAGAATCAGTATCATTGATGGGGGTTTGTTGTACTCGATGCCTTGCGAAACCTTAACAATTTCTCTGTATGCATAAAATTGAAACATGATGTTCCTACGTTTCATGACTTACATAATTTATCGCATTGATAATGTAAAGAAGATTACATATATATCACGCAAAAAATGATCAAAATGGGGATTTGCGATCGAACTTTTGAAAAAATCATCATCAAAGATTATTCTTGTTCCTATATCAAAATGTGGAGTATCTTGTAGTAATTTTTCAAAATGATTTGAATTTTATCCTAGGGTTGTTCGAGGAGCCTCTTAGGAAACGAACGAGTCCCTTTTAAGGAACTTAGTATCACCTGGGTATTCAATTTTCTTAGAGTCTCATCTTGGAAAAGGGAATGAGCCCCTTTTAAAGAACTTAACTTAGGTCTAGATTTATACATAAAGAATTTCGATTGCAATGAAAAATGCAAGCACGGGTTGGGAATACATTCAATTTTCAAATATATTTGGAGTCTTTTTATCTTTTTTTAGGCATTAGAAGATACATATCATATTCAATTTCCATTTCTTTTACTCTTTTTTTCTTATTCATTCACAATTCAATATGATGGATCCGGCTAAATAGATTCATATTGAATCTAGCAATGTTTATGTTGGTTGAAACGAGCATATAAGTCATGTTATACTGTTGAATAACAAGCCTTCAATTATTCTGAATAAAAATGATTACATTTTTTTTATCACTACATTGTTGTCTCTATTTTTAATTTTTTAAAAATATTTTACTTCAATCAATAAGCTATGACAATCACTACTAAAAATTAGCTTTTCTATAACTTTAAATTTATTCTACCTTTCTTGAAATGCAATAAAAGATATAGACATTACTTAAAAATAAAATAAAATAAATAAAAGACATACATTTTAATTTAAATGGTCTTAATGAGGTTTAACTTTTGTAACATTTTGTTAACTACAATGTTAAGCTGCAACATCATTTGATAGCTATTTTTAAAAGCAATTAGTAGTTACGTTAACTAAAAGCAATGAATAGTTAACCTATAACTTTTTTTAAAAGCTATGAAAAACATGTGATAACGTTGGTAAAAAACAATTAAATTGATGTCACAACGTTTTTCACAAGCTATGAAAAACCTTCTTTCTAGTTGTGAATTCTAATATTTTCTTAAAAACACAGTTAAATTACACATACCATGCAATAAATACATGCTACTTAATCATATTTTCTTAAAAAAAACTATGCAATTACACAATATAAAAATAATAAATAAATAAATAAATTTTAGTTCTTACTATTTCTTTCCTGTTTTGTTCTTCAATTTAATATGCCCTGACCTACAAAAAAATAATATTCCCTGTAAAAAAAATAAAGTTAGTTATTTTATTCAAATGAAAACTAAATAACTAAAAAAATATTATTAAAAAATAATTAAAAAACTGCATCTTAACGAAACCCCCACCTTAACAACCTCCTGGTTTTCAATCCGTCATCGATCTTGTGGATTCAACTTCAACCCAACTCTCTCACAAACCCTACTCTCTTCTCCCCACTTCGGCCCAACGCCTAACTCTCTCTAAATAAATTCAACTAACCAAACAAACAATAAGCTATGACAACCACTACTAAAAATTAGTTTTTCTATAGCTTTAGATTTATTCTACCTTTCTTGAAATGCAATAAAAGACATAGGCATTAATTAAAAAATAAAATAAATAAAAATGCATACATTTTAATTTTAATGGTCGTAATGGGGTTTAACTTTTGTAACATTTTGTTAACTACAATATAAAGCTGCAACATCCTTTGGTAGCCATTTTTAAAATCAATTAGTAGTTACGTTAACTAAAATCAATGAATAGTTAACCTAATTAAAAATTTTATTTTTTAAACCACAAAATAATTAAAAACACAGTTAAATTACACACAATGCAATAAACACATGGTACTTAACCACATTTTCTTAAAAAAATTATGCAATTACACAATATAAAAATAATAAATAAATAAGTTTTAGTTGTTACTATTTTTCCCCTGTTTTGTTCTTCAATTTAATAGGCCCTAACCTACAAAAAAAAATTAATATTCCCTATAAAAAAAATAAAGTTAGTTATTTTATTCAAATCAAAACTAAATAACTAAAAAATATTCTTAAAAAAATAATTAAGAAAAAACTTGAATAAATGACCTCTGATTTTCAATCCGCCGTCGATCTTAGCTTCTACTTTAGGCCAACTCTCCAACATCCCCCAAACACCTAACTCTCTTTAAATAAACTCAACTTACAAAAAAAAAAAACACACACACGCACACTCTCTCTCTCTCTCTCTCTCTCTCCTATTCAAAATGCTGAAACGAAATAGAGAAGAAGAACCGTGAAGCTCTCTCTCTCCACAATCTAAGAGATCGAAAGGCGCCTTGCTCCACCTTCTCGCTCTTCTCCAACATAATCCTCTTCAACCTAATCTCTGTAATATCTCTCTCTCTCTCTCCCTCTCTCTATCGGCTCTCCTTGGTTCTCTCTCTCAGCTTTCCCTGCACTCGCTCTCCCTACTGGCTCTGTTCGCTGCTGCTGCCTCTCTCAATCTCCTCTTTCGCTGCTACTGCTAAGATCTCGCTGTTGTGGCCTCTCTCGATCTCCTCTATGTCTCGCTACTGTTGCTTCTCTCGCACTCCTTTGTTCCAAACTCACTCACTTACTCTCTCTCACTTTGATCGGTGTGTCCCCCATTCTCTCCCTCTTTTAAACTTCCAACCAACACCCCCAATGCCATTACCCAACAAATATTCAACCCCCCATTGAAGGCCCTATCAATCTATAGGGGGGCTTTAGCAGATATTCTCTGCGAAATCGCAAAGAATATATTCTCTGCTGGCAGGAATCATGGGTCGCGAATTGCGCATTTACTAAATGCGCAATTCGTGATCCACACATCACACGAATAGCGTCTTTTCCAAAAGTGCTATTTATGTGTTGTGTGCGCTATCTACGTAACATGTATAACGCCTTTAAAAGGGTCATTGTGTTACTTGGATTCACACGAATAACGTTTACGGAAAAAGCTATTCGTGTGAATATTTTGCTGCGTTGGCCTTCTAGGTCACACAAATAACGCCTTTTGGAAATGCACTATTTGTGTGATTCACACAACTACTACGCAAGTCACTATTTGTTTCTCTAATTTCGCCTTTTGAAAAGATGAAATACTTTAGTTTGCCAATAAAAAGAAAACTCACAGTACTTTATGAATTTAAAAGTAAATTAACTGTACGGATGTAAAATTTTCCAATACCGCTAGTCAAGTAACTAGTCAACTTACAACTCAATGTCAGTGCATGAACTAGCCATTGGTATCTTTTTTTTTTAGTCAAAACGACTCGGTATCCAGACTCACACACTATATAGGTAGGAAGCTTCTAAGGTTGGTATTTTAATTCTTACGGCTCGAACTTGAGTCACTAATTAAGGGAAAACTAACCCAAGCCTGAATCGGGTCTTTATTAAAAAGAGCTACCTAAGCATTATTATTTTGTTCACTCACTTAAGCGGGCTGGGTGGCCCTCGAGCCCATGATTAAGTCTAATCGGAATCAATTGAGCTTCCCGTGGTTTAAAACCAAAAGAAAAAGAAAAAGGGAAATGTTATAATGACAACACAACGCCACGATACAAGACATAACAAATAGGGTTGCAAGTGGGGCGGAGAATTTCTGCCCCCCCATGGGGCCCCGTATCGGCGGGGCGGGTGTTCCCCGCATTTTCGCCCCTGCCGAGGCAAGGCGGGGGGCGAAAGTTCGCCCCGCATAACGGAACGGGACGGGGCGGGGCGGGGGGCGGGGTATGCCTTTGCCCCGCGGTTTTCCTCGTATAACCGCCCCGTTTCTCGCTCCGCGGGGAATCCCCGTCGCCCCGCCCCATCGCCCCACCCCGTGCCATGCCCCATATCCCGCCACACGAGGAATCCCCGTCTCCTTGCCGTGTACCCCGTCCCACGAGGAATCCATTTTTAAAAACTAGTCGAAATCCCGCTTCGCGCACTGGTAAGACTAGGTGTCAATATATTAGTTAAAAAATAATTAACTTAATGGGAAAAAAACTAAAAAAATAATCTTTACTACATAATCTCAAATAAATTTTAAGTGAAGAATAATATCATTTAATCTTTTGTAGCAAAATTAGGGAATATATGCCTTGAAAGTTTAAAAACTTTTTGCATATGGTTATACAAAAATATAATCCTAATAAAATTAATTTGATGAGAAAAAGGAAGTGATAAAAAGAGAAAAAAAAACTTATGCAAACATTGGTGAAATCCCAATTTAATACTTTATGAATAGAAGCTATATTTATTTTGAAAAATGCTTAATTAAAATTTTGTTGCCACAATAAAGGATATATAACAAATTGACATCTTCTTGAATAAACTAAAAAAAGGGAGGTCATTGATCTAAACAATGCACACAGAGATTGACGATCAGTATATGTCATTTCTAAAGTATTTTTGTTTGCTCTTGAAAAGAAAAATAAAAAAGAGATTAGAATAAAAACTCAAATGTAAAAATTTGAATATAAAAAACACCGAAAACCAAATAGCTATCAAAAAGTCGAAAAAAGCAAAAAAAAAAAGTTGAAAAACAACTAAAAATAAAAAAAATGTTATGGTAAAAAAGTGCGACATAAGGAAACTTCAAATGTATAAATAAATTTTGTTGAGACAGTGAGAATCTATAATAAAAATATATGATCTTGTCAAATAAACTTAAAATTGGAGATCATAGATCTAGGCAACATTTACCAGAGATTGTCAACAAATACATATCACTTCTTTAATTATTTTGTTATTAGAATTTTGATTCAATCCTAAAAAGAAATAAAAAAAAATCAGAATCAAAACGAAAAGTAGAAACTTGACAATAATGAATATGCATTGGAAGATATGTATTCTCAATATGTGGAAAAACGCATTAAAATATGTTGTGGCTTGTTAGCATAGTTTGTTATTTTGTACCTATATGTCGCATAGTTTGTTATTTTGTATCTATATCCCACATAGTTTATACTTTTGGGTTTTGTATATATATGTCACCTGGTTTATATTTTAAAAATATATAAGGATGCTCTTATTTATGTATTTGTTGTTTGGAATGAAATGAAGCTTTTTACTTGTGTTTAAAGTTGAATCTATTTGTATTTACTATTTTCTTTCTTGAGGACAAAGTCCATTTTCTAGTTGTGTTCAAAGTTAAAATGTAACTTCTTTATTGATGTGGTAAATATATCATTACAAGTGATTCTAAATTAATAAAGAAAGGACATCCAATAGTCAATTTTCTAGAAAGATGTCAAACATGGACCATTAAATGATTGCAACATCTTCCATATGTCTCGCACAAGATTCTCATATACACCATCGAAGTATTGAACTCCCGCGTAACGATTCGGTCAACAATGACCAATGCATCACTCTCTATTAGTGGGGTACGAGGATCCCCGCCCCCCGCGGGGAATCCGGCGGGGCGGGGCGTAGGGCAGCAAGTTTGCCCTGCGGAAAATTTTTGAAGAAAAATCTCTACCCCGCACCCCCACAGATACAGAGACGGTATCTTCAATCCCTGCCCTGCCCCGTCCCGCAACCCTAATAACAAATGATGCAATGCATGTCACTCCCTTGTATTTCAACACAAATACATTGAACACACTGGTGGGCCCGTGGCGAAAAAAAGGAGGAAGAGAAGAGAATGTTGAAGAGAACTCCCACTGTGGGGAAGGTTCAGGAGGTTTCGAGATTGGTCGGCTGAGTCGCTATAAAAATCCCAAAATTTCTTCTTTTCGTATGTGAGCAAATCCCTCATTAGGGTTCGAAAAAGTCCGGTTGGTTTTGAGTTTTTGTCAATCTAGGGTTTTTGGGAGCTTGATTGGAGCAATGGCGAAAGAGGGTCCCGATTGGGATGGACTGCTAAAATGGAGTATCGCTAATTCAGATGGGACTCGCCCACCTCGAAATTTAAGGTTTTTGATCTTTAAAACCCTAATTTAGCTGCTAAGAATCTCGAGTTTAGTCCGCAATGATTTTAGGTTTGTGAAGAGGGTTTGCTTTTTGACGGAAATTGCGTGGTTTGCAGCGAAGAAGATCGAAAATGGTTCATGGAAGCAATGCAGGCGCAGACTGTTGATGTTGTGAAAAGGATGAAAGAGATCACACTTGTTATGCAGACTCCTGAGGATGTGTTGGAGGCCCAAGGGGTCACCTCAGCTGACATTGAAGGTGAAATTAACTTGGATGGATCATATGTTTTTCGCGACTTTGATTAGCGGTTTATCTATTGGCTTAACTTTCTTTGTCATGTTTGTCTTCTGTTAATTTGACAGATTTGCTGGATGAGCTGCAGGAGCATGTCGAGTCCATCGACATGGCTAATGGTAAGTTTGTTTTCTTCTCTCTTTTTTCCTGCTATTTACTGCAACTATGACTTAGACTAGAAGGAAAGAACATGGTGGTTTTGAGCAATTTAATCATTTCATGTGTTGGTGGAAGAATGTTAAAGTTCTTTACTAATTATACATTCATAAGCGATTTTCGAGGCCTGGAATACTGTAGAATTCAGTTATGCAATTCATAGAATAGAATGAAACTGGACTAAACTTCTCTTTTTCAATCTTTGGCGTCCTCCCATTATGGGCAAAGACGAGATGCTTAGAAGTGAATGGTCTCCAACAGTCATAGTGTAGCTGTGAGCCAGTCATTTATGATCAACCATGCCTTCCATTGAAAGCTGGAGTTAGCATTGGAAAATGTATTCTTATTATATTGCATGATAAAAAGATAACAGCTACCATTCTTTTTAGATTCCAGAACAATTTTACTCTTCTTGAAGAGGTACAAATATATTTTTGGTACATGCTAAATACCGCCCACCTAATTTTTTGGTTCTTGGTTGCTTAATGTAGCACTGGTTGTGATATTTGGATTTGCACATGTTGTCTTTCTTTTTAAACCTAGTTATCGTAACTAGTACTTAAAAATTCTTCCGTTGCATTGTGTAACACATGCCAATGCTTCCTCATCAAAAAATTGTGACGTTTAGAGTATGTGATATCAAGATTGCATAATAATGGGTGAGACTGTCACACACAAGGCATTTGTTTCTCCTTGGGGAGTACATTTCCACTGATTTTTTTTTCTTTTTCTTAACCTCCATTATATCATGGTCTATATGTTTCATTCGTTCAGATGTTTGCCACTAAACAAAATAAGATTTTTGGTTGAGAAGAATTGAACACCTTGAAGTTACTTATAAAGGCTGGAGATGTAAAAATTCCCAAACATGATCTTTCTTTTTCCTTTATAAAAATGGTGTTCTGGAAAATGTAGGTGAAACTTCGTAGTATCCATTAAATGCCATGTAAATAAAATCTTTTAAAGTCAGTTATGGAAGCTAACCGCTGGCCCCTGTTAAGGTATATTGGGTATTTAGGGTTTGGCCTTTTGAGCGCATTATGTGTAACTATATATTGACCTATTGGTCTTTAATAAACAACTTCAGTCTTTTTCCCAAAACCTAATATGATATCAGAGCTTAGGAAACCCTAATTCTAGGACGTTCGACTTTCGAGTTGACGGCCGTTTTCTTGGTATTTTTCATCTTCTTCGATGCTCGTTCCAGTTTTTCTTTGATTCCTTTGCGATGCCTTTGTTTGCCCATCTTGCTTTTGTGTTTTGATTAGGATTTTGGTCAGCCCTTCCAATCTTGCATGACCATCTTGTTTCCCATTCGCTTTGTGCTATTCTCTGCATTTGTCCTCCTTCTTTCTTGCGTGTGCGTCGCTTTTCTCTCTAGACTAATCAGATCTAGTCTTGCTTGATCTGTCGTATGACGATGTGCTCTGTCACGCATACATCCGTGGTGTGTGCTTGTGTGCCCCGTGTTGCCCTTAGCGTCAAATGCTTGATGATCCTTGCATTGATTCTCTTCTTGATCTTCTTGCTTCCTTCCCTTTCGTGGTGTTCATCCTTGCATCTTTATTTTCTCGTCCTTCGTTTTCTTCATGTACGTGTGCTTGCCCACCATCAGATCTATTGTCCATCTTGCTAGCTACATCTGCTCGTCGATCGCGAGCCCTGTTTCTGATGCTCGTGCTATCCTTGTTATTTTGCTTGTCTGCTTCACTACCTAACTGATCTACTGTGTGGTTTCATCACCTCTGTTCTTATGTGGCCGTTGTTGTCCGCCTACGTGTCACAACCTTTGCTATAGAATCTCTTCGTTTGTGCCTACCATTGGTTTTGTTAAGTTGCAGATTTGTGTGATGAAGAAGGAATTTACATTGCTAAGTAGCTTTCCAGTCTATTGAATCAAGGCTCCTGATTTTTGTCGTTTATGAAGTTTGTCCTTGGTTAGTGTCATGTGTGATCGTTGATTGGTTAATGTTGGATGGTCGTTGATTGGTTAATGTTGGACGATCCAATTATGTTTCTCATCAGCCTTTCTTCTTTTTGACGGATGAACATTTCGCAGCAGCTCTGTGTGCATACTTCTCATCAGTATGTCATCGTCACTGCCTTGTAGTTGCCAGACCGTCGCCATTGTTTGCCGGATGAACTTTTCGCAATAGTTCTTGTGTTCCTGTGTGCGTGCTTCTCGTCGACCCTTCTTATCTTTGTCTTGTCGGATGAACTTTTCGCAGCAACTCTGTGTCATTGTTTGTCGGATGAATTTTTTGCAGCACTTCTTGTGTTCTCGAGTGTGTCTTCTCGTTGGCCCTTCTTCATCCCTTTCTTCGTCGTCGATCTTTGTTGGACAGTCAAATTCGTGGTGCTCACTGCTTCCGCTCATCATAGTGTCTTGGTGCTTGCCAGAGTCATTGTTATTATTATTTTTGTTCTAGTCAGTTATTCTTACTTTGTCTATTTATTTAGTGTATTAGTTGCAAACTCAAGAGTTGATCCACCTTGAGTTTGAGGAAGGGTGTCAAGGTATATTGAGTATTTAGAGTTTGGCTCTCTGGGCCCATTATCTGTAACTATATATAGTGGCCTATTGGTCCTTAATAAACAACTTCAGTTTTTTTCCCAAAACCTAATAGCCCCAACTCCCACTTGAATTGTTTAATGGGAATAAAAGAGAAGATTTTTAGCCAAAATTGAAGAGGGAAACAATAGTGACAAAATGTTCTTGAAAAAGCTGTAGGCCGTAGTGATGCGTTGCTTCCTAATGTAATTTTTTTTTGTTGGTTGTTTGACTGGTGATCCCAATTTATTTTAGAATTCTTTTTTGTGAATATGCAGCGTGGTACTTTTGAATGGTTACAACCTTTTACTGAATCTGTTCATTATTTTTTTCAAACAAAGATCTTATTGAGCGGTAATTTTATGTGGCTGCTACTGTAGATCTTCACTCAATTGGTGGTTTAGTCCCTCTTCTCAGCTACCTAAAAAATTCTCATGCTGGAATTCGAGCAAAGACTGCGGAAGTTGTGACCACTATTGTTCAGAACAACCCCAGGAGCCAACAGCTAGTGATGGAAGCAAATGGAATGCAGCCTCTCCTGTCTAATTTTACATCAGATCCTGATGAAACTGTCCGAACAAAGGCACTTGGTGCCATATCCTGTGAGTATCACCATTGTCTTTGGATTCTGTTTCGCAGTTGCTTCTGTCCGTAGTGCTCAGTTAATGCTTATAGTCATGTGGGGCGTGCTATTCCTAGTCAATGTTGGTCATTGACATGCTTTGGTTGTGTTGGGTTTCAGCTCTGATTCGCCACAACAAACCTGGTATTGCTGCATTTCGTCTGGCAAATGGCTATGCCGCTTTGAAGGACGCTCTGGGTTCCGACAACGTTAGATTTCAAAGGTAAGTCCTAGGGAAAAATGATTATTTGATCTTTCTTACATCTCGTGTTGGATATGTTACTAATGCAAGTTCATTATAAATCAAGGCGTAAAATAATATCTAGTGTTTCAACAAACCAAGCTCTATATGCTGACATTGGTAAAAACCCATTTGCAGGAAAGCCCTGAACTTGGTCCAGTACCTACTGCATGAAAATGGTTCTGATTGCGATGTGATCACTGATTTGGGATTCCCACGCATCATGATGCATCTTGCCTCAAGTGAGGATGCAGATGTTCGAGAAGCCGCATTAAGAGGACTACTAGAGCTTGCCAAAGACAGGAAAGGTGAATCCAATGGTGGCCTAGCAGAAGATGGTGAGAAGCTGAAGCAGATTCTCGAAAACAGAATCAAAGGCATCAGTGAAATGGGTCCTGAAGACCTTGGCGCTGCCAAGGAAGAGAGGCAACTTGTTGAGTCACTTTGGAGTACCTGTTATAATGAGCCATCCTCTCTTCGAGAGAAAGGCCTACTCGTTGTTTCTGGTGACGATGCACCTGCTCCGGACGTGGCCAGCAAGATTTTTGAGCCCCCATTGAGAGCTTGGGCTGCAAATAGGGAAGCAGCAACTACAACGGCAACTGCGACAAAAAATAGCAGTGAAGAAAAGAGAGAAGCTCCTCCATTGTTGCTGGGGTTCGGTTCTTCATCCAGGTCAATAGAAGAGCAAGCCAATTCAAGAACCCAGGAATGAGTGCTAGTTTGTCGTTCAAGGAGATTGAATGTATACATAACTTCTGTGTCTTTTGAAAGAAAGTATAGTTTAATGTCTTAATGAGGTTTCACTATTTTGAAGTTCTCTTTGGCTGTGCACTTGTGTGTTGGCAATTGGCATACACTGTTTTAATGATTCAATTATGCTTGCAGCTCTTATTGTGGGGAAAAAATTGGAAAAGTTCACAATGGTAAACTAAATGTGTTTGGTTTGGCATGTCATCCTTAATAGGTGTGATGTATATAGAGTTGCAAATAAGTACCTTCTTTCAAAAAAAAAAGGTACTCATTCCAGTAAAAAATATACGATGTTTTGAAACTTTTTGACTTCAAAAAATATAATACACTTTTAATATTTAAAATAACTTTATACCTCTTATACAAATTTTACGCTTCTTTTAACTCAAACATTTAATTGTAATTAAATACTTGTCTTTCTTTCATTGAATGAAATAAAGAATTAAATGTGAGTAAGAATATAATTTGAACTTACAATTAATATTTTCTAAATATGTGTGTTTTGAATAAAAAGTCTTATATTTTTTACTAGAGGAAGTATATTATTGCACATATGAGTATTGAAGTAGACTTGGTGTATTCAATTTTTATTAGCTAAATCATATATTTTCTTGGTTTCTTCTAGATTGTAGAGTCATAATGTTGAATTAACTCTCATAAGATTAGTCGAACTAAAATAAAAAAAGAGTAGTACTATTTGAACTCTTAGAGTCTGGACTTTTAGGAGAGTTTTGAAATTTTTTTATTTCAAAGTCATCCTCAAGCTATAAATGATTTCAAAATAACAACTTGTAACTCTTCTTTGATATTTGTAAAAATTTCAAAAATCCTCCTATGAGTCCGTACTCTAAAAGTCTTAACAAATTTTTTGATAAAAGAAATCTCATAATATTAGTCGAAGGAAAGTAAAGGGGCTTAAAAAGAGAGTTCGGCTAAGTGCACCCCGATTTTTAGGAAGTGCACTCCATTTTGCGTAGCACCTCAAATTCAAATTTAATTACTAAGTGCACCCCACATTTTTATCAAAATACCATTTCATTCGAATCGAAGCACCCAACTCCAAAACTTTGGTCGAGACATCTAGTTTAGGTTCGGTAGCATGTAGCTGAGACTTATTAACTAGTTTAGACGCTCAGTGTTGTCCAACCGAACTTCTTTGGTGAGATTTAGTTGACAATTGCCGACCTAAAGGTTCGGTGGGTTCTGACCGACTCTCCAATTAAAGATTTGGCAAGCTGTGACCGACACTCCAACTAGAGGTTCGGTGGGCTCCGATCGACTCTCCAACAAGAGATTCAGACCTCGAGGCCAAACCTCTTGATGATGCCTACAAATCACAAAGAAGATAATGTGTGAGGTATACTTAGTAATTGCAGTGGGGTGCACTAATCACAGTGAGGACATAAGGGTTATTTTGTAGTAAGATTGATTTTTTTTTAAGTTTGACTTTTTTAGGGGTGCACTTAGCCGGACTCAAAAAAAAAAGATGAGGCAAAAGTAATGTTGGCATGAGAAATAGTAAAGGAATCATCGTATAAGTGTTAGACTTGCCGATTTGCAAGGGTCGAATAAAGATCCTAACAATTGGAAAATTCAGTCATCTCCACTCTTCTATACATGTTTTAAGGGATTATCAACTAGCTCGCTAAGTTTGGAAATCCCTACCCCAAATGATATCATCTCCACTCTTCTATACATCAACATTGGTGGATTGGCTAGTGTCGAATCTCAGTCAGAAATACCACCGCAAGAAAGTAATGTTTGGAGTTTCCTGTTGGAAGTTGTGGTCCTAGAGAAATAGCACTGTGTTTGAGAATTGATCTGATACAGGATATGAGATCAGGCGATTCGTTATTTACAGAACTGATGAAATTCTTCATTCGGAAGGTTTGTGGTCAACCTCGAGCCAGGCTCTAGCAAGAAGAAAGCATTGCCATTGGGTAGTACCAGAGGAGGGGTGACTGAAAATAAATTGTGATGGGGCGGTACGAAAGGAGGATGAGGAAGCCACAACGGCACGAGTTATACGAGGAATGAAAGGCGATTTTCGAGCAGCATTTCAAGCAAAATTGAGTCGGTGTTCACCTCTTTGCGCCGAACTATGGAGAATTAAACATGGCTTGCAACTGGCGTGGGATAAAAGATTTAGAAAACTCATTGTGAAGCTAAACTCACATGAAGCAATTGATCTTATTATGGACTCAACACAAAACCAATTTCGAGATCCATTGATTCATGATATTATAAAGGAGGTGAACAAGGAGGGGTATAGTTTTCAGCTACACATTTAGAGAGAATAATATATGTGCAGACTATATGACCAAAGAAGCTTTTCATTATGATGTTGATTTTAAGATTTGGGAACATATTCTAAATCATATTTTCATGTTGCTAGAGCAGGATATCCTGCCGTTCCAGATATAACTTAAATTGGATTTGATATTTGCCGATAAAAAAAAAAATTCAGTTATCCCAACAACCCGCGGTCCACGTGTCATCTCAACAGCACATCACTTTATTGGGGAATCGGATATTATAGGCACTTTTCTTACCAAATTAATTAGTTTCACAGAACACTGGAGCACTGTCACCACAAAATATCTTCTTTCTTCATCTTCTTCTTCTTCTCTTCTTCATCTCTCGGTCCTTCAAAACCCTAGCTAGGTTCTTCGATGAACGAATACGAAGAAGATCGGATAAACAGTAACAATAATCTCGAGGAAGATCAAGATCGAATCCTGGATTGGGAGGAGGGACTACCCACCGCTGCGGACGACCTCATTCCCCTCTCTCAGCTCCTCATCCCTCCCGACCTCGCCACGGCCTTCAACGTCTCCGCTCAGTCGTCTCGCACCGCGATCGAGGTCAATCGCGCGTCCCGCCTCACTCTATCAAATCTCCGAAAACCCAACTTATTAGCATCTATCAATAGGTCTCTGCCCTATGATGATCCGACGGTCATCGATTCCGAAGAAGGAGAAGTAGAAGAAGAGGCTGTGATTGTGAAGCGAGCGAGGAGGGTGGTGTGGAATCCGCTGCTGCACAAGAGATTCGTGGAGGTGGTTGCGCATTTGGGGGTGGAAAAGGCGGTGCCCAAGGCCATTATGTGTCTGATGAATGTGGAGGGGCTGACCAGGGAGAATGTCGCCAGCCATCTCCAGAAGTATCGCCTCTTCTTGAAGAAGAGAATCTCCATTGATCATCATGATTTCGATCAGAGGATGCCGCCGTTGATGGCGCCGCCGGTTTTCGGGATGGCTGCCGCCTATGGTCAGTTTCCAAATTTCCTCTTCTTCATAGCTTTTGGTTCAAATGAATTGTGTTCTGAATGAATTTAGTGATGAGGGTCTTCAATTTGGCTTTAATTATTAAAAAGACCCTTTTAGATAGGGAAAGATAAGAAGACCTCCAACAAAATACTGCACATGAGGACTTTATGAAGAGAAATTGAAATTTCATTAATCATTCATGGCTCAATACACTAATCCTATTTGTTCAAACGTTCTGCCATTAATTCTGCCATTAGAATCACATAATGAATAACAAAACTTTTCAACAAGGAGAAGAAAACTTAAAACTTTCTAACGAGGAGAAGACAAATCAAAGCCTTCCAACTAAGGAAGAAAACTAACTATAAAATAAAAAGGCAACGACTATTCCGACCCCACTTTTTGCTTCATGTACCCCATTTTGAATTTTTTACTTCGTTTACCCCCCTTTTACTTAATTTACCCCAATTTTTTTTTCAAAATCTCAAAAATACCCTTGTTTATCCCATCATCCTCATCCTCACCTCAACACCCCTCAATCCTCTTCATTTCTCGATTTTAGTCATTGTAGAACACTTGTACTAGGTCACCAAGTGTCGTATGAGTTTTTTTTGTTGAGCAAGGTCGGATGTGATCGTGATGTGTTGTAGAAGTGAAAAATTGTCGTCCGCGGGTCGCACAAGGTCGACACCTCTAAAGAGATATCGGCCGACCATGACTGCAGCCTTTAAAGGGGTTACGGTTGAATCTGACCGAGACCTCTAAAGAGGTGTCAGTTGAATCCAACCGAGACATGTTCTGTGCGTCCGACACCTCTTAAGAGCTATCGACCCTGTGCGTTTGAACCCACGGGCTACAAAAAAGAACTTTTTTTTTTTCAAAACTCCTAAAAAATACATGAAAATGACAAAAAAAAAGTGAGTTTTGCTCGGAATCGTTTGATATTTTTGGTTCCATCAAAACTTTGAACCCAAAATGCAAAATTCAAGCCCCAAATCGAAGCCCTAAATCAAAAAACAAAACCACGAACAATACCGACTCAAAAAAGAAATAAAACCTCAAAAAAATCTCAAAATCAACACTAAAAGAGATGCACCTACAACGTCGAATTGATGGGGTTTCGCTTGATTTTTGTTGAGTAGGTGAGAGTGCAATTTAAAAGAGGGGTGACTGGGGTATGTGTGAGTGGGGCAACTAGGGTATGCGTTAGTAAAAACCCTTTACATGGAGGGGTGGTTGGGTCGTTTCACAAGGGTGGGGTAAATGAAGCAAAAAGTGGAGTCTGAATAGCCGCACCCATAAAAAACTAAAGGCAAGATTAATCCAACACGCCACACAAATCCACTCACACTGTTGATGGAGATGCACCGCAACAAGGATGAACCAACATCGATAAATCTGACTAGATCTGCAGTTTATTGGATGAACAAAGTACATAGGGATTTGATTAGAACCACTGCCGTTCGAAGAGGAGGATCACGGTGGTTCAAGAACAAAAAAAAAAAGAGAATCACGAAAAATAATTTTAAAGTTTAAGAGAAAAAAGAGAAAACGTTTCGAGAACATTTTCTCTTATTAATATATGTTATATATGCATAAATTATATGACCATTACCGTTACCAATTTTATGAATTATAATATTAATGTCGAAAGCTCAATGATTCTCCCTCAAGCCTATAACAGAGCACTTGTACCATTAAACAATGTGCTGAAAGTCTTGAGGATCATGAGGCTAAAAGATTTTGGTGATTTAAGGGAATTATGGCTTCCGTAGGTAATTTTCTAAAAGTTCTATATTTCTTGTTGTTAGAAATGCTTACCCTTTATGCTCTTGGAAGAGAAGATTAATCTCTTGATAAATCTAAATGAGAACTCCTAATGAATGCTTTATTAATAGATTTGAGTGACAATTTATATGGTAGATTGCACACCATCTTCCCTGCTTAAACTTCAGTTGTTATTTCCTTTTTCTTGTAGGACTGCAGTGACTCATCTTAACAAGAGGCGACTCACTCGTATTTGGTGCCATTCGTGGGAAAATAACTCTTCTTTCTAACTACATTCCGGATCCGTGGCTTGATCTGGCTTCTGGATGTGAAAAGAGACGATCTATATCAAGTCGGCTTTGTCATTCTAAGTTAATTCAGCATATGTTGGAGGAAAGTATGTTCAAGTGATGACATGACCAATTAAAGTTTTGGGGAATAAGGAAAGACAGAATAACATTAATCTTTAGTAAGAGCTTGAATTTTTGTTCTGCTTTCTAGATTATCAGTGAAAGTAGAGAGATTGTAAGCTTTCAAAATTGAAAACAACAGTTGCAAAATTTTCATTTTATCTTTTCGAGTCAACTTCGCTTCGATGTATTTTTCCTTTAGTATGATGGGAAGCAAGAATTTACATTTTCCTGATGTTGATATTCTGGCTGATTGGAACTTTGGAACTCTCCTGTGCTTGGATGTGTTGATGCATTGTTATCCTTTTTTTTTGCTTCTTTGTCGCTGCTCGCATTTTGTTCTAGTTTCTTCATTCTAAGGGAAGTTGGAAACCCAGAAATTAATAATTTTGTTCATTTTAATCTCTTCATTCTAAGGGAATTTAGAAACCCTTCCAATGCCAGGATTAGCACAACGGTAATTTGCTTGTAAAAAGATATTCAATGCAGGCCACTCAAGAATTTCGTAGAAATAACATTTAATCTGATTGCACAATCTCTAACCAGCTGCACCCTGCACTTATTTTCAGTCTCTTCCTCTTAGCGGTCTTCTTCCACCTCTCAGCATTCTGCCAATTCCCAGCATTTGCATGTAAGCTTGATAACGACAAGCAACTCCCTGCGCTCTCCGGCTCAATCTCATATAGTTGCTCTGCTGCTATCTTGGCAAGTTCAATGTTTCCATGACTCTTACATGCTCCTAACAATGCTCCCCACACAAATCTATCTGGTTTTAACGGCATTGCCTTAATAAGGTTATAAGCCTCCGCAAGCTCACCTGCTCTACCGAGTAGATCCACCAAGCATGCATAATGCTCCAGCCTTGGTTCGATCCGATGTTCTCGCATCAACTGGAATATACCTCTTCCAAGCTTTACCATTCCAGCATGACTACAAGCTGTAAGTGCTGCCACAAATGTCACATGATCAGGCTCAGCCTCTTCTAACATCTTGTAGAACTGTTCAATTGCTTTAGTGCAGTGCCCATGATTTGCATATCCAAAGATCATAGAATTCCAAGTAACTGTGTTTTTTTCGCGCATCTTGTTGAACAAATTCTCTGCTTCAAATATGAATCCACATTTTGCGTACATATCGACAAGAGAACTGCATACATACAAATCTTCCTCGACACCCCTTACCAGTGCATAGCCATGAATCTCCCTTCCCAATCTTGAATTCGCCGCTGTTGCACAAGCAGGCAAAAGACTGCTAAGTGTGTATGTGCTTGGCTTGATTCCTGCACTTAGCATTTGATTGAAAGTATCGAAAGCTTCACGGTTGCAGAAATTCTGAACAAAGCCAGACACAACAGAAGTCCAAGAGATCACGTCAGGCTGAATCCCGTCCACCTTCATTATCCGAAACAATTCCAGAGCGATCTCTCCGTCACCAACTTGAGCAAAACCTGCAATCAAGGCATTCCATGTTACTAAACTGGGGTTCTCTCCCTGGCCTTTCATTTTGTTCAGCAATTCCATGCCTTCTCTTGGATGTCCCTGCCGAGCATAGCCTGAAACCATACTGTTCCAGATCACTATATCTTTTTCAGGCGCTTCGTTGAAGACTCGCCGCGCTTTCTCCACTTGGCTACACTTTGAGTACATGTCAATTAGTGAACTAATCACGAAAACATCGCTGTCAAACCAATGACGAAGAATCACACCATGCATCTTGACCCCAGTTAGTCGATCAGAAACGTTTGCGCAAGCTCTTAGGACACTAGGAAGAATGTACACATTCGGTCTCGGATAATATCTTTGCATTTCCCTGAATAGCTCCATCGTTTCTCGATAATTCCCTAGTCGGGAATAGCAACCAATTAGAACAACCCAGCAGGAGAGATTCGGCTGTGGAATACGGTCGAACACTTTCCGGGCATCGAAAACTCGCCCACATCGAATGTGGAACGCAATGAGCTTGGCAGAGGCATTGGTCGATTGCGCTAGGCCTGCAGTGATAAGGTGTGCCTGAATAACTCTCCCTGAACGCAGGTCCTGATGATGGCCATAGATTTCTAAGTATTTTGCATAAAAATCAAAACATGATTGATACCGACCGCGGCCAATGATGATCTGAGAAGAGATCTTCATAGTTGTCTGCATTGCATTGAAATTCTAGTTCAAGAGCTCATCACCAGTAGTCACCACAAGAGCAACAGCCCTGCTTGAAGCAATGGAACCTATAGTTATCTCTCAATACTATCTCTCGCGACGTCGCTGTCGATATGTATTTCATAGCAGAATGGCAGTCATTGCAGACCCTTATGTTCTTGAACACTCTAATAGGCTTATTTGGAGACAAGCTTATAAGGCCAAAGCAGACTGCAAGCTTTTCACTATGAAGCAATATGTTTTCTTGCTTTGAAACCTCATCAGCTCTTTGAGTATGAACAAGTTTTGTGTCAGGAACATATCCTAGTGTTCTTATTTCCTTCACTACTTCTTCTAATTTTGCATAGACTTCTGGCATTTCAGATAGTTTCTTGTCTCTCGAGTAGAACTTGTATAGTCGTCGGTTCGCTTCGATCCAGCTTGAACCGGGTTCCTTCTCCACTTCCTTCAGCTTCATTAACCTTCTTTGTTTCTCAACATCACTCCATCTCCTTACTTTGGCATACATGTTTAAGAGGGTGACATGAACTGTTGGATCACTAAAGTCTTCCTTTAAGATCTGTTCTGCGGCGAGTTCAGCAATTTGAAGGTTATGGTGTTGCCTGCTGGCAGCGAGCAATGGTCTCCATATCGATGCGGTTGGTACTATGGGGGAATTGTTAATGAAGTCTCTTGCTTCTTCGAGCCGCCCGGCTCGGCCAAGCAAGTCTACAATGCAGCTGTAGTGAGCTTCTTCAGGAGTTATTTCATAGTCTGGAAGCATGGTTTTGAAGTGCTCTAGGCCTTCTTCGACTAATCCTGAATGACTGCAAGCAGATATCACAGAAAGAAATGTGGCACTTGTTGGTCTTGTTCCTTCTTTTGCCATTTTATTGAATAGAAGCATAGCTTTCTTTGGTTGCCCATGTTGTGAGTAAGTTTTCACCATTGAGTTCCATGACACCACATCCCGCTCTCGCATCTGATAGAAAACACGCTCGGCGTTTGCTAGTATGCCGCAGTTTGTATACATTTCTATCAAAGAGCTCGCAACATGCATGTTTGCTTCATATTTGGTTTTGATTATGCAGGAATGAATTTGCTCACCTGCTGCAAGGGAGGGCAAGGAAGAAGCAGCTTTCAAGATATTACTGTAAGTGAATTCATCACATTTGATGCCGCTATTTAGCATTCTATTCAGCGCTTCCATTGCATCCTCATTTTCGCCATTGCTCACATGCCCCGCAATCAGAGCATTCCATGGAACATTACTAGATGACAAATAATCATTCATCTCATCCAACTGCTTTTCCGCACTCCCCATTTCTCCAACGGCCGAATACAAGTCTAAAATTGCAGTCCCCACGAAAACATTTCTCGCAGCCATCCCATTTTTTATAGCCAAAGCATGAAGCATGGAACCGAAGTCCGAATCTCTCATTCCACCACTAGATGCAAGTGCAACCGCGAAGGTGCGCTCATTGGGCGCCACTTCACTGTGTCTCATGCAGTGAAACACCCAGAGAGCCTTTTCAAAGCATTCTTGTCTGTAAAATCCTGCTATGATTGCAGTCCATGTAATATGGTTTCTACTAGGATGTTCTTTGAACAAAATCTCAACCTCATCCATCATCCCAAACTTGCTATACATTGTCAAGAGAGAATTATTAACTACTGTGTTGGATGAATACTGCATTTTCACTACTTGGCCATGAACTTGCTTTCCCTCATTGACTGCCACAAGAGTTGCACAAGCACCAAGTACAATAGAGAATGTATATGCATTGGGTCTAATCTCCTCATTCTGAACTTGTACAAACAAATACAAAGCTCGATTAGAAAACCCGTTATTTGCGTAGCCGAGAATCAAGTTGTTCCATGAAACAATGTCCATATCAGGACACTGATCAAACATTTTAGATGCATCTTCAACCTCCCCACATTTCGAATACACGCCGACGACCGCAGTCGCCGCAAATTTATCGAAAGCAAGTCCTTTCTTGATAACCAAAGCATGGTAGCCTTGCCCAAGAACCAGATTTCCTTGATTGGCACACTGATTCAAAGCATGAATCAAAGATATGCGTTGCTCATGTATACTACTTCTTGACTGAGTAAACATGTCTACAAACTCGGTTTCACCGAGGTTATCGCTTGTCCCTCCAATACCCAGTTCAGATTCCTCAAAATGAATTGGGAACTTGTGATTATTTGAGGATATGATGCTTGCATTGAATGCACAATTGGTGGGAACAACAGTGTTTTGTTTAGGCAAATGACTGCCTCTCAAGTGAGAAAAACTGAGCGGTGTACTGTGAAGGGAGAGATTGCAGTGTAATGCCATAATAAACTGAACACTGTATAAGATAACTAGTAATTTTGTGATGCTACTTTATTTTTTGTATCCAAAATGGTGAGGTCTGCACGCACTTTTGGAATGGATGGCATCTTTGATTGAATATGCATAAACTTATCCACAAATAAAACCAAATAAACATAAACTTTGCCAAGGTTGAAGGGCCTACTACATCAATTGCTGGGCAACTTTGAAGGTCACTTTGTTTTTTTTTGTGTTATAGCCTTATAGGAGGACCACAATTCATCAATTACATTTCTGGGCAAGATCTTCACTTACAGAATTTCTGAATCTCATATCATCAAATTCTGTTAGTCTTTAAAAGTGGGTTTTAGTATCCACGAAAGTTGGTCCGAGTGGTTCAACGCTCCAAATCCCATCCCTTAAGTAGAGGTCTTGGTTTTTAGCCCTACATAAGAGTTAAATTTTTTGTGGGCCGAATTGACTCAGCTTGAGCCTGGATTAGTTAGGGCTAGTGGGCTTTCGGATACTAAGTGGTGCAAAATGAGAAGGACAAAAATAAAATAAAATAAAATAAACAAACAAACAAACAAAATGCAGTAATATACTATTGAAGATGTGTAGACCGAAAGTTAGTCCCACATCGATTAAATGAAACTTCGAAATGAATATATAAGTTATCAACTCCTCCCAACTAGCACCGAGGCCTTTTGAGATAAAACCTCGCATCTAAAGTTCAAATGTGGTTAAGTTGGTGATAGTATCGATGCTAACGGATGAGATCCAGGGGCTCGCGCATGCATGCATGTGCAACACGGCCGTGTGAATTTGACATGGTATTAGAGCCCATGGTTCGAATAAGATCTGGAAAAAAAAAAAAAAAAAAAAAAAAAAAAAACCTGGATCACGTGACTTTCGGTCCATGGAAAGTTACTCCTCCCAACTAGTAATGAGGCTGCCACACCCAATAAGTTGAAGGTGGTCAAGTTGGGGACAATATCAGTACTTGCGGAGATCCACTCGCCCACTAAGTACCGCTGCTACACTTAATCGATGTGGGACTATATTTCAGTCTACACATCTTCAATATACTCTAAATTGAGCTAAACATAACCCATCAATGGAGCAATTTATACTTCATTAAATTGACAAAACACCAGAACAATTCACAAAAACCCCAATCAACAATTGAACAAGAACAGATTACTAAACCTCTCTGTCCCAAACCATCACAAAGATCACTAGCCCTTTGTTTCGACCACAAGCCCTTATTTTGGAGGGCAAAAGGTGATAACATACCGAGAAGCCCTGCAAGTTTTAAGGCTTGAAGAGTCATCATAAGCATAGCTATACGCTTTAGGACATATAGCCTTGAAGAGATGAGCAAATATTGTAGGCTTACAAGTATTAGGATTAGCATACTCTCCAGTACAACAATACTTAGGCGAATTCGTCGCCAAACAAGCACTCTTACAACCAACTATCTTCCCTTCTTTCTTCATCACCAGTGTCGAAGGGCAACACGCATTCAAATCAACCTCACACGCCGCCACGCCGCACCCTACACCGCCACCAACAGGCGCCATTGACACCGGGATATTGAACCCATCCACTAGACTCACATCATAGTAATGTAGACTAGACTTGGATGTTCCTAGTGTCATCTCTACTACAGTTGCTGGTGGAGTACCTCCTAGGCCTCTACAATTCAAAAAGCCCGCGCAGTCTCCGGTGTTGCAGGAGCCCTTGCCATTCTCATCAAAGCAACAGCCCTGTCTTGCCCATATTCTCCCTGACCACATCTCTGGTACATCCATGGCTACTTGCTCGTTGCACTTGAGATGGAAGCCGCCCTCGAGTGGAGACACATGGCCGGCGCTCCCGAGGATCCCGGGCCATATGCTCTCATTGCAGTTGTTCACTATGATCAGTTGAGTCCCATCTGCAACAACAAAAAACACAGTGACCCAGTTAGCATTTTTACTTGCATGTTCTTTGTAATCAATATCTATCAAGGGGGAGGAGTTAGTACTTGTTACGGCGGCGCAGACAAGGAAGAAGAAGAAGAATGGAAGGAGATTTGACGCCATTGACATTGTTTGTGCTTTCTGATTGTTGTTCTGTAATTTTGAAGTATTGAAAACTGAGTTGTTGCAATAATTGAACCGTCGCTTTGTTTTATAAAACAAACTTTTTTAATCTTTTTGTATCCGTTACTTCTGGGCTTCGGTTTACAAACGCTTTTGTGTTTGACATCACATCTGGATCATCAGTTCTGTTCAAAATAAAATTCATTCTGAGGTGGTGGGAGATTAAACAAAACTGAAAGTGCGTTATAAAGTGTCCGAAACGCTTTAGATTTAGTATTTCAAAAAATCTATTTCAATTTTTAGAGTATGGACTTATAAGGGGTTTTTGAAATTTTTACAAATATCAAAGGAAAGTTATAAATTGTTATTTCAAAGTCATTTATTGCTTGTTGATATATGACTTTGAAATAAAAAATTTTCAAAAACTCCTTAGGAGTCTGGACTCTAAGAGTCTAAATAATACTACTTAATATTTTTTTTGTCATTAAGCTTTAGATTTACTTTGTTACATGTGATTATGTGCCTTGCTTTCACTACAAGGCGCCCTCTTTAGAGTTCTTTAATTCTTTTGAGATGTGATTTGCATAGACTTTATAACACTGTACCATGTGAAAAATAAATACTTGGTAGCGAAGCACATAGGGCTAATTTATAGCTTCTTGGGACTTGGGTGCTCTATTTTTGTCACCGTCCATGCATGGCCAAGTGAAAAGTGACTTGAAAAATTCAACAAAAAACTATTTACGCTCCTAAAGAGAGGATCCAATGACATTACTTTTGGGAGGTGCGTGCAGTAGTATAAAAGCAAAAAAATTTGGACATCTCACATCCTATACCAGTTGATGTGATGTTAGACTAGAGTAACGAGTAATGACTTCAAAGTGTGTAACACTGCAATTTTTTTAAGGGAAACTTTTGCACACTTATCTGCAAGAGTCCAACAAAAATCTAATAGAATACTATGAAGTTTCGATTTGCACTTGAAGTGGTGAAAATCGAACCAAAATAAATGCTGTAATTTTTTTTATCTTCTTCTTCCCCCAAACATCTTCTCTTATAGGCCTTCGATCAATCTAGTTAGAAAAGAAATGGGATAGTGGAGAAGAGTGAGGAGTTTTAATTGTCAAGCTTCACTTAGTCAACATTGAATAAGTTTTAATTAACTACCCATTAACACCTACTTAAGTTAAAGGGGTCAATTAATTAACCACCCACTTATTAAGTCGAAAAATGGTAAAAAATTTATAGCCACACACATACATGTGCCAAGTGCTAAGTGCGCCGCACGTGGCTCATTTTGTATAGCTCTTGTAGTTTTTTTTATACACTTAAAAGTATTGCAAGAGTATATTACTCTTTAAAGTAGAATTTTTTTAAAGAATTTTCTAACCCGCGTGAGAGTAAACATTTCATTTGTTTTGAAAATGTTCAACATGTGATCCATTAATGGAATAAATCCGGAAGACCAAAGTTGCTAGGCCAGTGTAGGTGAATTTGGGCCTTGATGAAGGGTACAGAGTTCATGTTGGTACCTCTAAACTTTGGGCTTTGTGTTGATTGTAAATGTAGTTGGATTGTCGCCCGTTATACTTGTGTTGTGCTTGATATGGCTTTTTTTTTTTCGTAAATTGCTTGATATGTTTTCATCTTCAATGATGAGAGGTTTGTTTTCCACTTCATTATCGAGAGGTTTGTGTCTCTCCTTCATGGTGAGCACCGAGCAAGTCTTTGTCTTGTTGATTATATTAATAAGTTTTATTCTGTTCTGTTAATGATTATCTTGAGTTGAAACGGTCGTACAGGTTAGGGCGCCGGAGAGGTTGTGGGTAGCTATATCTTAAAAAAAAAAGTTTAGAAAATACAAGAATGACAACAAATATGTCACATTTACGTTTAAAAATAAGATGTTATAAGTTTGAATCTAAGAGCATATCCAATGGTAAATATAGATTGTCGGTGTAAATTTTTTATGTAACAAAGATGTCCATCCCATGTAGCTCAAATAGACATTGAACTTCAAAATATGTCTTCAATGGTAAATATGGATTGTGGCTCAATTGATGATGTGGCATTTCTTTTTATAATTTATTAATTAAAACATGAAAATAAAAATCTAAATAAAGTAAGTTAATATTTTAAAAAATATTGATTATCCAGCGTGGATGTCAATTTGAATGTCAAGAATTGACATTCAAAATAGACAATGTCTATCCACGTCAACTTGACATTCAAAATGCACATTCTATTGGAGAGGGTTTTTTCACTCCAATATCTATTTAATCCTAGGTAGCACACATTGACATTCAATTCACATTCCATTGGAGATGCTCTAAGTAGGGGCAAGTTTTCTCTTATTGGAAGACACATCGGTCCACTTGAGTCATCCATACAGCTTCGACCCGCGTGTTATGCACTGAGATCTACATATGTTCGTATCTTGAGGCATGTATTTGCATTCCTTTGTCCCCTCGGCGGCTCCAAACCATAAAACTCTATTTGATCTTCTTTTGAGAATATAGATCTAGAACCACCGTTGATCTTCTTTTTTTGATCGGTGGTAGTTCAAATCACATCTCTTCGTATTTTATTCATTTAATAAATCATAGATCTATTTAGATCTGTGAAGATTAATTTCATGCTTGTTGTAGTACAACTTTCTAGGCGTTTGTGATGGATATATGTGGCTACCGAATTGGTGATTTTCTTCAGATTTTTGCATTTAGTAGGTAATTTTTCTTTCCTTTGTTGGAAAGTTTAATTTTATCTTCCCTTGTTGAAAGTCTTTTATTTTTCTTCCTTTTGTTGTAAGTCTTGTTTGTCATTATATGTTTCTAGTGTGTTTTTTTAAAAGAAATTGAAATTTTATTAATCATTTATGGCTCAATATAAGACCAGACATTGCTAATCCTATTTGTGCAAACAAACTGCTATTTATTTGATTTTTTTTCGAAATTGAAACAGTTTGATAATAAGAGACTACTCTTTACAACGTTAAAACTCATGACAATACATAAAAGTACAAGAACCACAAAACGAATAACAAAACTTCTCAACAAGGAGAAGAAAACCTAAAACTTCACAACAAGGAGAATAATCAAAGACTTCCAAACTAGAGAAAAATTAACTATAAAGTAAAAATTAAAGACCAATCAATCTAGCGTGTCGCACAAATCCACACAACAAGGATGGATCAATCTCCACAAATCTGATTATATTTGTTGTTTATTTAATGAGCAAAGAGCAAAAGAGATTTAATTGGAACCACCATCGATCGTGGAGAGGATTAACGACGGTAGTACAAGAATAAAAATCACAAAAGTGAATAAAAAAAAAAGAATTTTAGAGTTTTAGAGTGAAGAAGAGGCAGCTCTGACTTATGTGGTTCTAATGTATTTGTGTATTGTCTTACGTTTCAAATGTTTGTAGAGAACAATCCTAATTATCACACTATTTTTGTAACGGTCCATTTTTTAAATAGACCGCCACGGGGACCAATGCGGACCCACAGTCAGTCCTACCAGTGACAGCTGTGCTCTACATTGGATTATATCCTCCATTTTATCTTTTTAAACCTTATTAACTGCCCATTTATTGATTAAGTTGTATTGAAATCAAATTATGTTAAAGCATCATAAAATCCTCAATTTAACACAGCGGAAGCCTTACTAACACATTTACTCGGATAATAATACTATAAATGTGTAACCAAAACCAATAATGTAATGTGGAAAACCCATACACAACCATAAATACCTCTGAAGTCACAAAAAAATCAATATACACAAAGTATCTCAAAATCCCAAACCCATAATAAAACAAAATAAATATAATACAAACGTACGAGTCAAGATATCTCAGATCAACAGTACTCTGGCAGCTTGCCCTTGCCCTTGCTCGTACTAGGAACTGCACTCAAGCCATCACAAAAGGCAGATGACGAGTCCAGAGTGAGTATTCCCAAGGAAATTAAGTGAGTATTACTGAAAGTAAATACTGGAATTTAAATAAAGCTATTAAATAAACATGCGTAAATAAATACAGACAACTGCGTTCATCGCATGAATAAATAATAGGAAAAACTCAAAGTGTGTTCCTAGCCCCTAGGGTCAGACTACACCATAATTCGGACTCTTCCATATAATACTTCCAGTGAGTCCAACTTAAGCAAGGCAAGCATCTGGATCCGCTCGATGGCCGGTGTTACACCTACGGCGCACCGACACATGCCACAACGTGATACTCGGGTTGTGCTATTCATCGAGACCGATCTGGTACCACGTGCTATGGTGTAGTGGACATACTGATGAAGTCCAAGAATTAGCTTGTAAATTCTTGGAAAAATATGATGAAAAGATATGACAGGATGTCATTTTTAGTAATTTCTGCAAATGGCGAAGTTTGGACATTTGTGTGACGGCCCCAATTTCCCCGTGTAATTGGGTATGCCCGGCTTAGACCCGTACAAGCCCCGAGTCATCACTCGGCAACCTGACGAGCCTAGTCAGCCTCCTATTTAATCAATTTAGTAATTTATGAAAGAGTTATTGCAATAATACACAGCGGAAGACTAAATAATAAATAACAAGGGGAAATAACTCAATCAAAGGGAAATTTGGAATTCTATAAGTGTGGAAAACCCTGGGTATTCATGTACAATTCGTTAAGCATGTATACATGATACCAGTCTCACCAGAATACTAAGTTCAATAATCCCAACAATATAAGTATGAAACGATATATAAATCAACAAAAATATAAACACATACTATAGAGTCTCTCTGATGACGCTGCTAGTCCTCAAAGTATATCTCCTAGGCAGGGCCCCTTGCCCTTACTGCTCTCCATCCTATCTGCACTCACCGTCACAAACTAGACGGTGAACAACTGAAGAAATCTAAAGTAGTGCCAGAAGAATATAACAATAATTTAAGATTTAACAAGTAAAACAATCCAAATATCATGCGGAAATGAAATGACAGGAAAGTAAATAAATCAAGTGCATGATAAGCAGACTAATAGATAAACAATCGATATTTGCATGTTCTAAGATTCAAAAGAGGCCCATGAGTGGTCTAATTTCACAGCAATACGACAAAGATCTCACAAGATCTCCCCGGGCAATGTCGCAACACTAGCGCAGCGTGAAATCGAGATACATCGCAACACCTCTCGAATCCAGTACTCAGTACACACATCACTAGGGGTGGTCAGTTACCCCTACAGAGGGCACCTTCGTTGTCTCAGCTAGTGCGGGACCACATGATACCTTCGAGACACACACTTATGCCAAGAACATACAACCAAGGAAAACGGAATGGAATTTCAAACAAGGATCAATTCAACTATATCAATGAATAGAGGATGTATAAATCACATATTATTTCCTTACTGGCCTACTATCGTACAAATGCTTTTTAGGGAAAGTGTACTTACCTGACTAATCGCGACCCAGTATTCACTCCGAGACTCTAACGCGTTTCCCGTGTTTCTTGATTACCTGACAACGAATCAAACCCCGAATGTTGTTTTAGAGTTCTTGTTTAGTTTTAGAGTGATTCCCATAAACTTGGTTTGAATTCATTTAATTAATGTAACCCATACTATACTTGATTCCCTTTACACCCTGGTTAGGCTCTTGTTGGGTCCATGTGTCAAGCCTATATTCACTTAAGTAGGCTTAATATATGGACACTTGTTGGGCTTAGGTACATATGGGCTATTTCTTTCATTTTATGCATGTATTTGGGCTTTAAGTTGTACTTATTGTATTGGGCTTTTTATTGTAATGTGTGTTGGATGTGTGTTGGGCCCTCATTATAATGTGTGTTGGGCCCTTATTGTAATATGTGTTGGGTGTATGTTAGGTTCTTATTGGGCCTCAACACAAGCCCGTACTCATTTTTTTAAAATAAATGTCCATCCTATCATCACTTCCTTTATTTATCTAAAGTCACATAAAATAATGTACATTTTATAGTCACACACACACAACTGATGTGTACACCCCACTGGTGTGCACACTCACACTTCACACACACCCCGTTGTTTTGTGCACACAACACCCCGTTGTTTTGTGCACCCTACTGTTATTTACATCCCATGTTCACATGCATTAATATATCACTTTATTACTTAAAACTATATCATATACACTAATCCATTCTCACACCCACGACCATTATGTACGCCCCACTGTGGTGTACACATACACGCTGTTGTGTACACCCCACAGTGGTGTACACTTACACACCCATTCATGCACCCCATCTACACCAAACCCAAAATCAAAACTGTCACACACTCACAAAACAGTCCACACACACTGCTATACATATCACTATACCCATAAAATAGTCCCACATGGTACCCCCCCACACCCCAACTGGGGTTTGCACACACACAGCCATACACACCCCACACCATCACACACTTCACGGTTTCCACCAACACCCATAATACAACTACCCACATTCATCAAACGTCACACACACAACTCCCAAACAGCCACATATGGGGGTCACCTCTGGCCAGCAGGGTCGCTGGAGGATGACCTCCGGTCAACCTCGACCGGCACCAGCGCCGGTCACCAAAACATTGGTGTATATCATCACCAAAACAGTCCCAAAGAGAAGAAAAATTACAAAACCAACAATGAAATCGAGAGAACGAGAGGGACAGTCGGGGAGCTCACCTTGGTGTCTTCGTGGTGGCCGAGGTTCCCAGCTCCGTGGTGGGTGACAGTGGTGACTGGCCGAGAGAGAAGACAACCGAGAGTGAGAGAGAGGACGTGATTGTCAAGAGAGGAAGAGAAGAAAGAGAGAGGAGAGATGAGCTCACCTCAACTCCGCCGGTGGGTGTTGGGACGTCAGGTTCATCGATGGTGGCGGTGGTGGTTGTTCAGCCGAGGATGGGAGGGCTGTGGTGTGAGAGAACCAAGAGCCGAGAGCAGAGAGCCGAGAGCATGGAGAGGAAAATCGAGAGTGAGTGAGTGAGAAAATGAGAGAGAGAGAGATGTTGGAGAGAGAGACTCACCTCGTCGAGGTCAGCGTCACCGGTGGGAGGTGGCGGCAGTGGCGAGAATGATGGGGAGGTGAATAGTGATGGCTAGGGTTGGAGAAGAAGATGAATAGTGTACATTAGGGTTTTCTTTGCTTTTATATATGTGTAAACAATGTGAAATGACTCTCTTGCCCTTAAGTCCACACTTGTTCATCCTTTGGACAGCTTATGGGTCATTTGGTTTATCATCTTAATTTAACACATATACACATCTCCATGCCCATCCAATGGTTCTCCTCACCACATTATGTCACTTTAACAATCTTATCCTATATTAACCCATTAGATTAATTTTATTAAATTATAAATAAGATCACACAAATTCCCGCCTACTCGGTACACAGTGCCCCACGTCTGACACGCTTTTCGAGGCGGTCCCACACTTAGTATTCAAATAAGTTTCTTTACGTCTAAGTTATACTTTATTGATAAAATTTTATTTCCTCAACTAAGGTCATATATTTCATTTGACTTTGTTTACTAATAATGTCCACTAAAACGGTTCCTGAAAACCCCGTTTAACTAGGCGGCACTTCACTCAATTAAAATATAGCCCGAACGGATCGAGACCCGTAAAATACTAATATACTAATACATGCATCATCATCCACAAATAACCAAATTTCTGGGTCGTTACAATATCTCCAACTAACAAGAATTTCGTCCTCGAAATTAGTTCTAAATCGAGTGAATAAGGAGAATGAATACCCGTTCGCAACTCGTCTAAATTGCGGGCTTACAGCCACTTCAGACAGCTTGGATCCTTTATCTCGAACTGTGGACTAACTCAGAGTCACTTCTCGAATCGCGGACTACCTCGAGACTTGTTCCTCATCATTAAACTGTGGACCGATGCAAAGTCACTTTAGACAGCTCAATAAGCTATGACCAACTGTGGACTCTCGCGAGAGTCACTTCCAACAGCTTGTCACTAGGTATTGAACTGTGGACTTGTAAAGAGTCCCTTCAAACAGCATAACTTTTCTTTTCATGAACTGCGGATCCCTCTGGATTACTCTAAACAGCTCCATATTCCACCAACTCCAAACTGTTGGCCTCTACCACTTCGAACAGCTTGATTTATTTTGGTCTTCAAACTGCGGGTCGCAACCTCTTTAAATAGTCTAATTCAACTACGGTCTCTCTAGACCGCTCCCGTTACCTAAAATGGTAGGAATTCCACGACCTCGTCGCAAGCATCGCCCACTACCACGACTCAAGCTTGGTGATCACGACATAAGACGCTACGATCGCAACTCGCACACCATACTCGTGAAAACCTCCCGACCCACTCGCGTCTCGACGCTAGTTTATCTATACCCAGGCGGTAAAATAGATTCGACAAAGTTGTAACCGTGGCCACCATGTACACTACGTGTCCATGCATCGTAAGATGAATCACAACTCGTCTGGTCCTGCCTCTCTTAAGGTGTCCTCATGGCTAGTTTTGGCAACCCATTGTGCCCAAACTTACCATCTCTTTTAGACTCTAGTCTAAGTTAGGTCTGTCTCATCTTAGACAACTCTGCTAATTTTGAACGGCGACCCTAACTCTGTCACTTGACGTCCAACATCACATTTAAACACCTAAAGCTTCAATTAATCGGTTCCATGCATGATGTATGATAACCAGGAAAATTCTTTACCTCCGGTAGCATCACGAACCACTGTCAGCTGTTTTTTACTCGCCATGTGTACGTCCTCAATGGCCTAGGACTGATCGTCATCCTGCTGGTCCTCGTACAAGTCTGGACATCAGTTCTAGAAATGTTCAGGTTGTCTGTACTGGTAACACACCCTCTGCCCTCGAGAACCACTATCCTCGTTCAGATTCCTCATTCGTTTCCTGTCATGTCCCGTTGATCGGTTCTCTAACTACAACTCGGGTCGATCAGGCTCAATCTCCTCGTGGTGAGTACTCAAGTAACTCTCCCTAGCTAAGCTCCGCCCATAAGTTCTCTGCAACGTCCCTGGCTCGGTCGTAACGATCGCACCTCCGATTTCGGGTAGAAGACCCTCAATAAAGTAATACACCCGGTCTGCCTCTATGCTAGCTGATCCTCCAGCATATGGTAATAACTGCAAAAATCGTTCCATGTACCCCATGACGGACTCATTCGTTAACTGTCTCAGGGAAGTGAACTCATTTCTCTTAGCTCTCATCACGGTGGGAAGAAAGTACTTCATTTTTGAACTGGGTCTTGAACTTTATCCAGTCCCTTGGAACACCTCTGGTACTTACAATCGTAGTCCACCTATCGTCAGCTTCTCCCATCAACATCGAGGAAGAAATAGAAGCTTCCATGTGCTCCTCAGTAGCTATGATGTGGTGTATCTTCTCATGACTCTTCCGGAACAACTCTGCCGTGGGCACGTCAGTGCCTCCATAGAAAACGACAAGGTCATGCCTCTTGAACTCTCGCCACTGCTTGGCCTCAGTAGTCGCCGTAGTGCCATACACTGCCGGTGCCACTGGTGCAATCTCTGTCAGTGTACGTGGTATAACCGCCATCTCTAGTCTCGCTATAGTGGTGGTAGGAAGCATATTCATGGTCGTAACCTCCGGTGTGTTCTCCTCCTGAGTAACGGTTACTCTAGCCGTAGATGGTATCGATGCAACAGCAACTGACGCCCTCAATATTGATAGAATCTCTTCCAACTGTCGCTCCTGAGCTGCGACTCTCTGCGTCAAAGTCTGAAACTCCTCGATACTAATAGCTCGAGTACTGGACGTCCCGCTGTCGTCACTAGGACCCCGCTGATCTGCCATCGCTATCTGATAATAAAAGCGTATTTCTGGATCAGTGGATAACTACCGATACCATATAATACACACAACAATCGTAATATGTAAAAACATCACATCCGACTTATCCCAATAAGTTTTCAGTTCCCATTCCCTGACTCATCCTCACTCCCCAACTAGGATTCTAAGTCAGGATCATAGGGTTTCCACTTCTAAGTTCAACCGTTCTTAACTTTCGTTGGTTTAATGGCTTGTGTTTTATGAATTTAAACCTGGTATGCTCTGATACCAACTGTGACGGCCCCAATTTCCACGTGCAATTGGGTACGCCCGGCCTAGACCCGTATAAGCCTTGAGTCATCACTCGGCAACCTGACGAGCCTAGTCAGCTTCCTATTTAATCAATTTAGTAATTTATGAAAGAGTTATTGCAATAATACACAACGGAAGACTAAACAGTAAATAACAATGTGAAATAACTCAATCAAAGGGAAATTTGGAATTCTATAAGAATGGAAAACCCCAGGTATTCATGTACAATTCGATAAGCATGTATACATGATACCAGTCTCACCAGAATACTAAGTTCAATAATCCCAACAATATAAGTATGAAACGATATACAAATCAGCAAAAATATAAACACATACTATAGAGTCTCTCTAATGACGCTGCTAATCCTTAAAGTATATCTTCTAGGTAGGGCACTTGCCCTTACTGCTCTCCACCCTATCTGCACCCACCGTCACAAACTAGAAGGTGAGCAACTGAAGAAATCAAAAGTAGTGCCAGAATAATATAACAATAATTTAAGATTTAACAAGTAAAACTAGGGGTGCACACGGATTGCACTAATCCGCGGATCTGGTCCAATCCGGACCAATTATCACTAATTGGATCAATTTTTTGATCCATTGGATTGGACTGGATTGAAAAATCACTAATTCAGCTGGACTGGATTGGATTACGGATCCTACATTAAAAAACCGCGAATCCAATCCGATCCAATCCGTTTAGCACATCAACACATATACATATATGATCGTATGTACTTTAGTACCTTAAAGAGCATCAACTTAAACTATTAACTCTAAACTATAACATCCAAAAGACTATGCTTGTTCTTTAACTCTTTTGTTATGCTTTTAACCTTTTTTTGTAGGTTGCATATACGTGCACTTTTTTGTGCTTTTGTGAGGGTGTATGGTAAAGATTTGTAGATGACATATTTGTTTATGTAGGAACTTGTGTAGGAACTTGCATTTTGAAGGTCATTGTGATGACAAGTTTATGGGAAATATGCTATATATAAATTTGTGAAATGTATGTTGTAAATTTGTCATTCATGAGATGTATAATTCTTGTGATTCATTTGATTAAGTCTAATTTCATGAATCTTTGGATAGAAAAACGTCAATCCGTGGAACTTGATCCAATCCGATCCGCATTTTGCAAATTGGATTGAGTTGGATTGATGAATTATTTGGACTGTATTTTTTCAATCCGCAATAATTGGATTGGATTACGGATTGACCCTAATTGGACTGGATCCAATCCGTGTGCACCCCTAAGTAAAACAGTCCAAATATCATGCGGAAATGAAATGACAGGAAAGTAAATAAATCAAGTGCATGATAAGCAGATTGATAGATAAACAATCGATATTTGCATGTTCTAAGATTCAAAAGAGGCCCATAAGTGGTCTAATTTCACAACAATATGACAAAGATCTTGCAAGATCTCCCCGAGCAATATTGCAACACTAGCGCAGCGTGAAATCGAGAGGCATCGCAACACCTCTCGAATCCAGTACCCAGTACACACATCACTAGGGGTGGTCAGTTACCCTTGCAGATGGCACCTTTATTGTCCCCGTTAGTGCAGGACCACATGATACATTCGAGACACACACTCATGCCAAGAACATACAACCAAGAAAAACGGAATAGAATTTCAAACAAGGGATCAATTCAACAATATCAATGAATAGAGGATGTATAAATCACATATTATTTTCTTACTGGCCTACTATCGTACAAATGCTTTTTAGGGCAAGTGTACTTACCTGACTAATCGCGACCCAGTATTCACTCTAAGAAACGCGTTTCCCGTGTTTGTCGACTACCCGACAACGAATCAAACCCCGAATGTTGTTTTAGAGTTCGTGTTTAGTTTTAGAGTGATTCCCATAAACTTGGTTTGAATTCATTTAATTAGCGTAACCCATACTATAGTTGATGTCCTTTACACCCTGGTTGGGCTCTTGTTGGGTCCATGTGTCAAGCCTATATTCACCTAAGTAGGCTTAATATATGGACACTTATTGGGCTTAGGTACATATGGGCTATTTCCTTCATTTTATGCATGTATTTGGGCTTTAAGTTTTACCTATTGTATTGGGTTTTTATTGTAATGTGTGTTGGACGTGTGTTGGGCCCTCATTATAATGTGTGTTGGGCCCTTATTGTAATATGTGTTGGGTGTGTGTTGGACCCTTATTGGGCCTCAACACAAGCCCATACTCATTTTTTAAAAAATAAATGTCCATCCTATCATCCCTTCCTTTATTTATCCAAAGTCACATAAAATAATGTACATTTTATAGTCACACACACACAACTGATGTGTACACCCCACTGGTGTGCACACTCACACTTCACACACTTCGTTGTTTTGTGCACACAACACCCCGTTGTTGTGTGCACCCCACTGTTATTTACACCCCATGTTCACATGCATTAATATGTCACTTTATTACTTAAAACTATATCATATATACTAATCCATTCTCACACCCACAACCATTATGTACGCCCCACTGTGGTGTACACATACACGCTGTTGTGTAGGTGTACACTCACACACCCCACAGTGGTGTACACTCACACACCCATTCATGCACCCCATGCACACCAAACCCAAAATTAAAACCGTCACACACTCACAAAATAGACCACACACACTGCTGTCCATATCACTATACCCATAAAACAGTCCAACATGGTACCCCCACACCCCAACTAGGGTTTGCACACACACAACCATACACACCTCACACCATCACACATTTCACGGTTTCCACCAACACCCATAATACAATTGCCCACATTCATCAAACGTCACACACACAAATCCCAAACAACCACACATGGGCATCACCTCCGGCCAGCAGGGTTACCGAAGGATGACCTCTGGTCAACCTCGACCGGCACCAGCGCCAGTCACCCAAACAGTGGTGTACATCATCACCAAAATAGTCCCAAAGAGAAGAAAAATTGCAAAACCAACAATGAAACCGAGAGAACAAGAGGGACAGTCGGGGAGCGCACCTTGGTGTCTCCGTGGTGGCCGAGGTTCCCAGCTCCGTGGTGGGTGGCGGTGGTGACTGGTCGAGAGAGAAGACAACCGAGAGTGAGAGAGAGGATGTGACTGTCAAAAGAGGAAGAGAAGAAAGAGAGAGGAGAGAGGAGCTCACCTCAACTCCGTCGGTGGGTGTTGGGACGTCAGGTTCGTCGATGGCGGCGGTGGTGGTTGTTCAGCCGAGGATGGGAGGGCTGTGGTGTGAGAGAATCGAGAGCTGAGAGCCGAGAGCCAAAATCATGGAGAAGAAAACCGAGAGTGAGTGAGTGAGAAAACGAGATAGAGAGAGATGTTGGAGAGAGAGACTCACATCGTCAGGGTCAGCGTCGCCGGTGGGAGGCGGCGGCAGCGGCGAGAATGGTGGGGAGGTGAATAGTGACGGCTAGGGTTGGAGAAGAAGATGAATAGTGTACATTAGGGTTTTCTTTGTTTTTATATATGTGTAAACAATGTGAAATGACTCTCTTGCCCTTAAGTCCACACTTGTTCATCCTTTGGACAGCTAGCCTTATGGGTCATTTGGTTCATCATCTTAATTTAACACATATACACATCCCCATGCCCATCCAATGGTTCTTCTCATCACATTGTGTCACTTTAACAATCTTATCCTATATTAACCCATTAGATTAATTTTATTAAATTATAAATAAGATCACACAAATTCCCGCCTACTCGGTACACAGTGCCCCGCGTCTGACACGCTTCTCGAGGCAGTCCCACACTTAGTATTCAAATAAGTTTCTTTATGTCTAAGTTATACTTTATTGATAAAATTTTATTTCCTCAACTAAGGTCATATATTTCATTTGACTTTGTTTACTAATAATGTCCACTAAAACGGTTCCCGAAAATCCCGTTTAACTAGACGACACCTCACTCAATTAAAAATATAGCCCGAACGGCTCGAGACCCGTAAAATACTAATATACTAATACATGCATCATCATCCACAAATAACCAAATTTCTGGGTCGTTACAGTTTTATTTTTGGCGTTCCGGGGGCATGGGTTTATTGGAAACGGCGTGGAGATCACAACTCACCGCTATGCCGTGACTACGACGTTTTTTGGCGAAATTCCATCGTTTCGTCCTACGAAACGACAATTTTGCTATTTTAGGAAAGTTTTGTTTTGCTTATAACTTTCATTAGGAATTTCCGTTTGCGGCATTTGTTTCTATTTTTCGTCTAGTTTTCAGTTTAGGGCTTTTTGAACTTTTTACTATTTTTGGCAAATTTTAGGGTTTTGCTATTTAAGCGATCTATTGGGTGTAATTCGTAGTTTTGGCTGAAATAAAAGAATTTTCGAACTTTGACTTAAGTTCTGACCTAGATCGAGTTGTTCGTGGATTCGTTCAACTGGTTTAGAAGATCTCCGCTGCGTCACATATACACAAGAATGGAACGGAGGGAGCCCCGCTCAACTTCCGCCCATATAATCATAACTAGAATAGAGTATTGAAATGAAAGAAATTGAATTCAAATGCCAAAAGAAGTAAATACTCAATTAATTTCAGTTGGGATACTACACACCTAAATCTGCACTCCCCGTTACGAAAACTAAACCCCGATCTAGCTCCAATAAATGCCCGCCAATTCAAAATTATCACTCAGATTGTACTTAAGACCATTTGTTATTAAATTAGCTTCAATTGGGTATGTTATATCAATTTTTCATTTTTCGAGATAAAAATCCCGACAATATCTCGCTGAAATTCTGAGAAAATCCCAAAACTTATTTATTTAATCAAAATATAATTTTTCTAAAATTTTTCCTATTTTATCTGAATTTTCTATTAATTTTTCAGATTTTTTTTAAAAGCTGTTTTGTTTTGTTTTTTTTTTAATTTGGTTTGGTTCGGCCTGAATCGGGTCGAACCGTCCCTCTCCTTCTTCGTTGGAACAGAGCAACAGCTCTGTTCCAACAGAGAATTTTTTTTATTGATTATCGATTGGGGTTGGCTTCCAACCCCAACCCCAATTCGGTTTGGCAAGGGAGACTACTCCCTTGCCGTCTCCACCCTCGGTTCGGTTCTCAATTCTTGGCTATGGCTCCGCCATGGCCGAGATCATCACCACACCATACACAACAACAACTACAACACAACAACACATCGTCTCACCTCAATGTCATCGACGTCACGAACTCCCCGAGCTCCTCCACCACCCTCTCCTTCTTCTCCCTTTCTTCCTCGTCCGTTTCATCTCTCTCTCTTCTCTGTTTTTCGATTTATCGAAGAAACGAGGCGGTTTAGGTGGGAGAAATAACCAAAATACCCTTATCTCATCCACTTTTCTTAAACAAACAAATACCCTTTTTGGTAATTTCACAATTATTTATTTATTTTCTGCTTTTTAATATATATATATATATATTATATATATATTTTTTAAATTACCTATATATAAAAATATATATTCACCTATATTTTCGTGCCTATAATCTCGTCGTGCGCGCCAACGAGTGTATTCGAGTGTGCACATTACCGTACAACCCACACGTATCGACCACGACCCTGCGTATCCCTAGGCGCTCACCAATTTACTATTTTATCACATTTAATTCATTTAATGTGTGTATTATTTCCTCCGACCTAATTTTTCATCTTTAGTCTACCCCGTACCCGCATCGATACGCATATCGAGGCGAATACTTAACATAATCTCACACATCAATTGAGATATAATTGCACACATCGCGATGTCATTTAACCTATTCTAACATAAACATCGCAAATTAGACAAAACAACACACAAAATAACTATTTACCTAACTCCAGGCGCGCTCTAGCCTAGCTGCGGATCCCACGGGTGTCTGAGCTGTCCGCCACATCTGCAATATGTCACAAATAACGCCGAATTAAATTCGGACTGTTACAATTTTATTGTTACAATCGTATTCACAGCCAAATTATAGATAAATGTTCTTTTGGACAAATAGAATTAGTGAATTGATATTCTTTTATTAGGGCAATTTATTTCATTTCTAGTCCTGCATTAAACCATTAAACCATGTATTAATGATTAATAAAATTGATCGCAAGGTCTTGCTTAAAGACAAGATTTGGGAAGACCCGAGTCGGACTCTGCTCACTGTAAAAAAAAAAAAAGTTAAAAATGATTTTACTATTAGTTTGGATCAGAGGTTCAGAAAAATTCGATCGAATATGATGAGGGCTCTGCCGAGATGAGAAAGAAGAAATAAACATGCATGGAAGAATTTCTGCATTTCCACAAGCAACTCCACCAATAGCAGCAACAACAACAGCATCAGCAAATGAGCTCCCCTGCTTTTCCTCTGCATTACATACATCTCTGATTTCTCGCACTAATCGTCTCTACTCGCAAAGACAGTCGAATTCATCGATACCCATTTGCAGATGCGGCCTTGCGAGCAGCATTGATTACGCTTCATTCGATTTCCGTGCTTTTTCGCTCAGTAATCGGAAGACAAAGAAGAGGAGGTGGAGTACCCTTTTGAGGGCAAGTCGTAGAGAGTCCCCATATGAAGTTTTGGGGGTTTCACCGTCTGCGAGTGCGGATGAAATCAAGAGGGCTTATCGAAAACTTGCTCTTAAGTTTCACCCAGATGTCAACAAAGAGGTATCTTTGCTTCAATTTCGTTGTTGCAATGTTAATTGAGGTTGAATCCACTTGTGAAAAGCAGGGGTTTTGATGTGAGTTTGTTCAATTTTATTTGTTTTCAATTTGGGTTTCCGTTATAGATTTGATTTGGATGAAAATGAAGCGGAGGGTTGGGAGAAACCTAATAATTAGGTCATGAATTGGGAAGCATTAGAGTTACATGCCCTAGTGAGAAAGATAAGTTGGGTCTTTTGAGGTACAAAGATGTCATTCATTACTGGAATAGGCCAAACGTCGGGCCACTAGTGGTCTCTTTCGGCAATCCTAGGGCTGATGGGGCTGATGGGACTAGTCAAACAAGTATCTTAATAACAATGGTTAATCCAAAAAAAAATAATAATAATGGAATATGTGAACATCAACATACTATACCAGTAATTGCTGGAGTTTATCATGAGCATTTCTGTAGAATGGCACAGTATATTCTGCTCTTTTATATGCTGCAGTTCTTTAGTTGGGGTTCTCCTTTTTAATTGCTTTGTGCAATCTGTTGTCTAAATGCAATCTCGTCTAAATCAGTAGATGATACTAGAAATGCGAAACAAAGCTTTCTTTACTTCATCGTTTGACTGACCGAGGTTCATAGCTAGGCATCTCTTACTAGTTGTTTTTTGTCAAATTTAACCAAGGGGGCCCAACTAATTTGTGATTCGGGGGTTTGTTTTTGTTGTATTTTATTTTTGGTCATAAGGAAGAAACTTGTGAATGAATGATGAAATGTTTGAAATAGAGGTCCCAGAGTCCACCAACAACAAGGAGGCAAGAACGAAACAAATACAATGCGCAATAAACCTAAGTTATGTACCAACTATATCCCACTCAGATAGAAATCGAATCACAACTCCTAATAAGGTCCGCAATGGTTTTGCTCTTGTTGCCTCTTGTCTGTCTTCATAAATTGAAAATGATTCACAAATATTTGTATGCCTGACCTTTATGTTTAAACATATGTGCAGGCTAATGCCCAGGAAAAATTTATGCGGATCAAACATGCTTACAATACATTGATGAAATCAGAAACTCGACGCAAGTATGACTTTGGAGGTGGAGCATCTGATTATTCATATTCTCCATCCGGAAGAAGCCAAACAAGGAATGGGCAGGATGAAGAAGAGTTCTATGGACTTGGTACTCTCTTCTAGAAGCCTGTCACTATATTAGTAGTTATTATCTGAATTTGGATGTTCTAAATCTATTTAATTCTTATATTCTTCTCTTTCACTAGGCTGATTAGGGCATTCAAATGATTTATTTTTTTAATACTCAGTAATCAGTACCTTTACTACGCTAGTGCCTGCCTTGCATACATGTACGAAAATGAATTATATTGTTCTGTTTTTTTAACTGATACCTCAAGCCTTGAGATATCTTATTAAGTATGAGAAAATTGTTGAGATAATCTTGACATCTAATGTATCAAATCCATTTGTTGGGTAGTAAACACATGATTAGTATGAAAGGAAACATGTCTCCTTTCAAATTGACGTTTTTCCTGACAACCAAAATCTTTCATATAGAGTAGAATCCATTAATTAGGCGTCACTGTGTTCAATGACTAATATGCGTTCTTAGATTTGCAGCCTACGCTGCCTTTAAACTACGTAAATTCCTGCCTGGCCTTTTTGTTGGTCTCAATACTCTCAATATGAATAAGAAATTGAGGATGCACAATATTTTTCAGACCCAATTCTACAAATGTAACTTATCCTCACAAGGTCAGACTTCGCTTTAAGTTCTTACAAGGGCGCGGTTTATGCTGCAGGTAATCTTTTGAGAGATGTCCAAATAACAATAGGTAGATATTTCAATTCTCAGTTCTTTACGAGGATTATGGTTTAGTTATGATCTTGTCAGCATTTCATGTTTATTGTGGCATGTAAAGCACTTATATTTTAGTTTTAAAATGTGAAAATTGGTGGTTTACAGAGGACTTCTTTAGAGATCTTCAAGCAGAGTTCAGAAACTGGGAAGCAACCACTGATTCACAAGGGAAGCCAAAGAGTTTGTGGGAGGAATTGGCGGTAAGTAGTCAAAACTCACAATGGTTTTTTTTTTTTTTTTTTTTTTTCCATGTCATCAAAAAATATGCTTTTGTTTTTTTTTTCTCAAAAAAGTTGCTTTTGGAAAAATTATTTCACATACAAAAGAACAGCATCTGCTTGGGGAAACACCCAAGAACTGAAAGATATCAACTTCATGTACACATGAATATTATTATGCTACGCACCATTTCTTGTATCTAGTCATCTAAAGAAAAACCAACAAACTTATGAGCTATCATGTATCAACAAAGTGTTGTCTTGTCTTTTATAGGTCCCACATTTCTACCTCATCCATCAACTTCCCTTCTAACATTCTGGAATTTTCCTCCTCCATGCAAAGCAAAACACTGTCGTCGCTGCTATATTTCATGTCTCTTTAATCTTTATATATTTTGAGAATTCATGCATAACTCTTCATCAAACAAACCCAACCATCAATCTAAATGCCATGCGGCCTGAAAAATGATACTTTAGTTTTTACCTTTGAATAAAATAAAGAAGCTTCTCTTGGAGAATTTAGTCAAATGAATCTTAATGAAAAGGTCTAATTATTACAAAGAAAAGATAGTAGCCCCGTAGATACCTAAATTTAACACAATTACCGAACTCATCACTTGCATTTGTTATTTTTCGTCCTCAACTAGAGGTAAAATGACACTTAGAGGTACTGCTACGGGAAAGAAAACAATCCCGTCTATAAATCTAAACGTTCTGCAGCCCTGAAAAAGATGCATTCATTTTTACTTTGTAATAGGACAACCAAGCTTTAGTTGAAGAATGTAGTCTAATGAGTGACATCTGAATGAAGGGAGTAACAGCAAAGAAAAGACAGTAAGCCTCATAAATTTCTACCTCAATTCAATTCTCTTACTTAGCACTTGTGTTTTGTTATATTTCTTCCTTAACAAGGGATAATGTCTTGAAAAGACATTATTTCGTTCCACTTCCTTTTTTTGGTTTATGAGTTTTTAACGTAACCACTAAGGTTGCCTAAATAATATACCCATTGCTTCTGCCAACAGTAGTTGTTGTATTCCTTGTGGTGCTTTTCATACACTTGGGTACTGATCTAAGGATTCAGATTTGCCTTGACCATGTGATTTGCTGGTGAATCTGCATAGGAGCTACCCTCTCTAAAGGTATTTGTTACCACTTTCAGTTACCAACTATGATGCCGATTTAGGGACATCCTTAGCAAACGGATCTTAACACACGAGGGATAACTCAAATTGTTGACACAAAATAATTATGCAATCGCTTGATCATATCCTTCTGTATTTTGACAAAGTTAAAGTTATTTTATCCATGAACCTCTTTTATAATTTCAAATATAAAATGATAGTTTCGAAGTTGATACTGTAATAAAATGGCTAGATTGTTTTTTCCTTGGGACTTTGGGAGAATAACAGGAGTATCCACATGGGCCCATCATGGGTTTTGTAA
Source organism: Stephania japonica (assembly GCA_039657345.1). Taxonomy (NCBI): domain Eukaryota; kingdom Viridiplantae; phylum Streptophyta; class Magnoliopsida; order Ranunculales; family Menispermaceae; genus Stephania; species Stephania japonica. The sequence continues at coordinate 39,410,072 of CM077560.1, read as the reverse complement.
ACCACAAACGCTTTCAGTTAGACCCTAACAGTAGCATCAATCGTTCTTCCCACCCCCTCTGCCAAGTGAGCACATTTAAGTTGTTGGAGCTGTGATTCAAACTCCTGAAGTGGAGAGTTACCATGTGACTCTGAACCACAATGCTTCACTGGCTAGATTATTGATAGTTAATGTGATTTACTTTCCATTTTTTTGATTAGTGTTAAAAGCATCCCTTGGGTAGTCTAGTTTTCTGAACTCTTGTCCTCTCAATATCCTGACCTTAACAAGAGTTAGTGGGGAGGTTCTTGCTATTATTCTCCTTTTGTCTTGAACATCACATGTATTACATTTAGGATATAATTCTGCAGGATATTGGTGAAGAATTTGTGGAGTTCCTAGAGAAAGAGTTGAATATAACGGAACCAACCGTGAACTCGGAAAATAGAGATGGACCCGTTAAGGATAATCCATATGAATATGCAAACCCTGAGGGAAAGGGAGCAGGTGTGAAGAACAATGCTGGAAAAGAAAGCAGCATTGAAGATAACATCGACGAAATTGAAGCTGCCCTTGCACAATTGAAAAAGGAGTTAGGGCTCTAGTAGAAGATAAATTGTTTAATTGTAACTGTAATCAAGATGCGTCTTATTTTTCATTTCTTATGTTTTTTGGTGAATAAATGTCTTATTTTTTGTACAAAAGGCCCTTTGTTAATGGCATTGGAAAATTCTACTCATCCCTACACATCTGTGTTTATGGTTTTGCTAATGAAAATGATGATGCAGGCATATTTGTCCTCAACAGCAACTCTCATTTGGCTGTACAATTACTATGATTCTTCTTATAACAACAATGGTTTCTCAAGTACACAATACCATCAATAGCTGGTTCAAATTTAGGCATCAGACTGCCTCAAGCGTGCTCGTCTTACAAAGCGACGCGTCTTTACTCGTGCACATGGATTAGAACTTCTGGGACTTGACTCCTGGAGACCACAACCATGGCAACTTGCCTAAATTTCTTCGAGCACATCAAGAAAATCAACGCCAGAAAACATGGCTTAGAAACCTTATGATAGTAATAACTCGTTAGAGCATCAACAAGAATGAAAAAGAAGAGAGGAGAAAGAAAAAGAGGACAACATACATTATAAGAAAGTTTTCAACATCTAAAAGCTCAAAGTTGGTACACTGCAACAGCACCTAGTATCGTTTTTTTTCCAAAAAGCACCACTCTACATGAAACTATAAACAAAATTTTGCCAACTTGTGCAAATAGTGATAGAGTTCCCTTAGAATCTCTCACCAAATCGTAAGAACACAGCCCCAGACCCGGAATTATGATCAACAGCGTACTCAGCTCTTACTAAACCCAGCTTGGCACCTATACCATATGATGAGCCATGACCCATTCTACGATAGAATTCTGTTGGATTACCCTTAACATCCTTTGAACTTCCCAAATCGTTTCCATGCTCAGCAAACACATAAACATGCGTGTTCTTCACAGGTATCCGAAGCTCCGCAGCTACCTGCATTGGTTGTTTCAAAAGAAGTGCATTATAGTTAAACATAAGAGAGTATGAAAGTAAATGAGGATTGGGAAGAACTTATTTTCTTCAAGGAAAAACTCCTTTACCTCAAGGATGTTCCTGCATGCTCCCAGTTCACCCATATTGTAGCCCCTCACAGAATAAGGTCCACCAAGAGTGAAGGCGTCATAACTAGGAAGATCTCCAACACAACCACCATAGTGGCCATGAAGAACAAGCACAGGGGGTGATGGCTTACCAGCACCTTCTTCAACCTGCTTCAACTGGATGAAGTGGGTCAGAGTTAGCTGGTGGCGGTTGAAAAATGGGAATTTGCTGCCAATGCCAAGGCCCTGATCCAGCTGCAATTTGTATAGATATACATGTTAGCAGGTTAGGTCTCCAAATGCTAAATAAATTCACAATCAATATCCAACAATGATGTATCAGAAAGTTTTTTAAGTTTCCTCCATAAGAAGAGTAAAAAACAACAGGAAAGTGATTGGGTAACATTTTTTTGATAGAGACATTTGCTTCACAGTTGATAGTCTGCATAAAACAATAGGATTTTCACGTGCATACTTCAATGTATGGATCAAACAGATCTCAACAACTGTGAATCAGTGTAAGTAGCAAAAGAATGTTACTTGAACTTTCTCCAAAGCAATATATCCGTTTCCTTTTCTCCTCCTACCACAAGAGGAACTTGTGCCTATTCTTTTTTTTTCCCCTTCAATTTGCAAGAAATGTCTGTCACAATAAAATGGCACTAGGAGATAGAAGAGAGAAATATAAGCTCAGTGGCACTGCTGAGAAGTCCAATGAGAATAACTATGGCAAAGGAACAAGGTTGGTGTCTTTTGCATCAAGCACAATGTTGCCCTCAAAAAAAAAAGAAAACATAATTAAAATGCAATATGAACCAAGTAAATCATGAGTAACACGGAAAAGAATGGACAATGATATTTCTGGTTAAGTGACATGGAACTAATAGAGGGCAATTATAATTATAAGTTTATAACTGATACATAGGGCTGTATTAGTAAATGAACAAGAAAATGGATGAATTTATCAAGGACAATTTTTATGTCTTCCCCATTGAAATGCATCATAGTTCTAAAATTGATGATTTATGACAACGAGATTCAAAGACATGATCGGCTAGGATAATGGTAAAGAAACACAAGAACATCTTACAATATTAGGAGAAAAGCCACTGTCGCAGTTTTATGGTCAATATGGTAGGCGAGATCATACATTATTCAAGAATCAAAATATGGAGAAAGATACAGTTAAGCAGTTCAGAAAATTCATCTCAGCAAGCTGAATTGCTTATACCAAGTCAGATATGGCTATAAATAGCGCTTCTATGTAAAATGGTCAATGCATTAATTAACAGGTTTTCTATTTTTTTCTCTATGGATTCCAGTCTAGAGAATCACTTGTCCTCCTCAACATTAAAACAACAAAGCCTCAGTCCTTGGGGTCGGCTACATGGGCCAAACTCTTCCTTCCATTGTGCTTGACTTGGTGCAATACTTGTTCAATCCATTCCATAAAAAGTGATTGAAGTTTACGTTAGCTTTTAACCTACCGCAACCCTCCCCCATTTTTTAGGTATGGATAATGGGCTTGGGAAGAAAACGTGAAAAGTTTAAATTGCACGCGCCAAGTGAATGAAAGTACCTGGAACACATTTCTCTCACCAACAATAGCTCCATTAACAAATTTGGTGTTATCACGAGTGATATTTGCCTGCCCAAACACCATCTGGTCAACACCAGAGCCACTAAGCGTCGTAGGGGGGCCATCTGCACTGATCCCTCCACTGGGTAATTGCCGCTGGCCATAGGGTGAAATGTGGCTGCTCTCATCACGAGTTGTAATCTTCTCCATAACCAGTCCATAAGTGAATTTGCTTTGACGGGTGAAGCTCTACGAGATCCATACCAAGTAGAATAAATTATTGGAGCGTTTCTGAAACATAATCCTTACTCATTAGAACAATTGAAAACTTGACCAAAACACACAACAAACCTCTGTTATATTGGCTTTGATGCCTGTCCTGTCAACCCATATTGGTGGGACCTCATCCATCCCTGGCCCTCCAGTGAAAACTGGACTTAGTTTCCTGCTGTTGAAGCAGTTTGCACGGAATGTACGGTTACGAGTATTGTAAATGCCATCGACATATGGATGGACATACTCGAACTTGAAAGAAAGATCATCCTAAAAATGGAAGTGAGATGAGAGTCTCTTGAGAAAATAACAAAGTTAATGTAAAACTCACAAGTCTAACAGAGAATACCCTTTAGAACCACAGTTAACAGAAGCGTGCAATACCTGAGGATCGATGAAGTTATTTGTGTTCAATGACCCAACAAGCGATCTGTTCAGTCCATTAAGGTTTCGATGCTCTATCGTAACAGTACCACCAGGCTGGATTGAAGCCTGTAACATTGGCGTATAGAATATACACACATTGTTAAGAGTATCCACAACAACTGATCATCGATATCACCAAAGACAAAATAACTTAATTTCCATCAACTAAGTAAAAGCAATTTCAATGGTTAATTCCATAGCAGTGAATACCAAAGTGGGGCGACCGTTGCGTCCAGGCACAATGCTCCATTCAGTACTAACTTCAGCTGTCTTTTGCTCAAGTTCTTTAAGCTTTATCTCCACTATAATCCCACCTTCCTTCTTCTCATCAGGTCGCGGATTAACTTCGATGTTCGAAAACAAAGCAAGGGAATTGATATTCCTCAGTGCTTGCTTTCCCGCCTCAATGTTAAACACATGCCCCGGTCGAAGCTGCGTGTACCAAAGCAAGCAAATAATGATTAATCTGGGCTTGGGAGCGGCTATACAACGTTAGAATGGCGTACATTGGCGGAGGAGATGAGAAAAGCAGGAAGTGAAAATGAATATAAAAAAAATGAAGGCATACATACATACCTGCTTAGGCAATTCCCTCCTAATCACAGGGAGCTGAGTGTTCCCCTCGCACACATTCCCCAACTTATCCAAGAACTGAATGGCCAGCTGCGTGATATCCCCCTCGACAACCTCACACACAACCTCCTTAGTATTCAAATTCCCAAAATTGACAACTTGGGCACAAGCATAGCCCTCATCATGATACCACTTCTGCACTCGGTCGCGGATCCTCTGCAGCAAGCGAGCGCTCACAGTCCCCTGCTCCCTCAGCATCTGAAGAACCTCCCTATGAATGGGCACCGGCAGCAAGCAGGGCCTCGCACGCTCAATCCTCCTCCTGTAGTCCTTCTCCTGGCTCTTGTAGTACTCGTACGCCTCCTTGTCGGTCATGTCCGAGTCCATCTCGATCGCCTTCGACTGCTGCATCAGCCCCACGTTGATGCACCGGAAAGAGTCCGCCGACTGCCACGTGCTCTCCGTGAAACCGATCGTCACTCCAATTGTGCCGTCTGCCTTCGTCTTCGCCTCCAAGTCCACCTTCTCGAACATTCCGCAGGTCGCTAGGGTTTCGAGCTCCTTTTGGAGGACGGCTTTCGTGTAGATCCCGTTCGGTTGGAGGGATACCATCTCGAAGAAGGAGTCGTCCGTGCCGACCGTCGTCCATCTTCGCTGATCGAAAAACAGAATCTCGGAGACCTTGTAGCGCTTGAATCCGCTCAGCTTGTTCAGCTGGACGACAATGTTGGAAGGGAGACCGTGGGAGTCCCATTCCTGCGACTCCTCGTCCTTCGCGGTCGCTGCCGGAGAGAATAGCTTCGACCAGAAGCTTCCTCCGCCTCCGCCGCCGCCTCCGCCACCGCCGTTCCAGCCCCAGCCTCCGCCGCCGCCGCCGCCGCCGGGGGAGAGGTGGTAGACGAGGGAGAACACGGCGGAGGCGGCTAGGGTTTTGGAGAGGGAGGGGAGGGTTTTGGAGGGTTTATTGCGGTCTGAGGAGGGGGAGAGGTGGCATTTGGGGAGGGCGGCGGCGGTGTCTCTGCGGCGGCTGCGGCCGGCGGAGGAGGGGTTGGGTGGGAGAAGGAAGTGGCCGGCGCCGCACAATGCCATTTGGGAGCGGAGGAGATAAAGGGGAGAGTAGAAGAGCGGAGAAATGGATACTAATAAAAATGTCCTAAAACCAAACACTGGTCAGCCCTAGTAATTTCTTATTTTCATAGCAGTATTTTTTTTTGCTTTCAACTACACTAAATGGGGACTTTTGGACTACTCCTGGTTTGCACTGAGTCGCACACTTTATAAGTAAGGGAGCTCCCAATGTTAGTCGATGTCACCTCGGCTGGTGTGGGTGGTGCAAGTGGTACTATACCCGCTGGTACTGATACTAGGGTAGTGGCTACCGGATAGGGGTGGGTTGTCTCTACAAAACCGCTCAAACCTTCCAAACCGTCCAAATCGTGTGGTGTGGTCTGCTTTTTTTAAATTGTCGTTTGAGGGTGGTTTAGAAAACTTGAAAAAATGTGATTTTGCAGTTTGGTGGTGGTTTTCATTTATAAAAAACCATAGGTCACCATGACGCAAAACCACCTCAAACTTGGAATGAAATAAAATGGAGTTTGACGCCTTTTAATATTGTTTTAACTTTGAAAATGAAATTACATAATTTTGATTGAATTCGTGTGTTTCATTATTTTTTAGGTGAATGGTCATGTATGGGCATGTGTTTTGTTGATGGACATGTATAGGCTTGTATGTAATGTGTTATTTATTTTTATTTTGAAAATATGTCACTGGTAAACTGCAAAACCAAACCAAGTAAACCGCGGTCAGTTTGGTTGTGGTTTTAAGGGGTCGTGATTTGGTTGTGGTTTGTAAAATGGTAAAATCAAGACCAGTTTGGAGGCGGTTTGAAGATTTTCACAACCAAATTAACCGTGGTTTGCCCACCTCTACTATAGGTACAACTACAAGAGTGGTAGGTGATGAAGTGGCATGTATTATAGGCACGGTTGCCTCCTAAGCAATGTGCGTTGTCGATGTAAACGGTGATGGTGTGGCCGTAGGTAATGTTAGAACTTGAAAAATGCTTCAAGTGAGTTTGAATAGAAAAACTCTTTAGTCCCACATTGCTCACTTCAAAGAGTACAAACTCTTTATATACAAACATCTGCTTTAAAGACTTGCTTTAGAGAAACCCAATGGATAGAGCCCAAATTAGCACCCATTGGGTAATAGGTGTACATATATATATAATAATTATATTTAAAATCATAGATAGGGCCTTGGGCCTTGGGCTTAGATTTGTTAGCCTTGTAAAATCAAATAAAATTTTTTTTTTATTTCGAAATTAATTGTTGACAGTTAATTTCGTTATTTTATGAACAGGTGCGACTATTGTGAACAGGTACGATTGTTGAATATGTTGTTTTTGAATTTGAACAATCACATTGGTTTGAACCAATGCCTCAAGTTCTATTTAAGTGGAACTAAAACACTAGAAACTTACTGGATTTCGAATTTAGTTTTTTCTGAGAGAAAAGAAAAATCACAGTTTGACAGACTTTTGAATTTGGTGATTTTTTATTCGAAAGGGCATCCGGTTGTATCTTGGGGACAGATCTTTGAAGAAAATTCTATCACCAAATTTAAGGAAATTTCTGTCTTAGGACATTGCTTCTGTGCAAACCTCCGATTAGAAATTTATTTTATTGATTGATTCTGTTATTAATTATTTGTAAAACTTGTTTATTCATGTATATTAGTATCATTATTTATTGTTCTGGACAACAATCTAAGACAGAAATTTCTGAGATTTTGTGTTTTTTTGTGAATTTCAGAAATTATGAAAATGGTGGGACAATCGAGTTTGAACAACTCTAAGAAATCAGAAGACAAGTCTGAGAAATCTAAGGGAGTGGATTTCAAGAGGCATGAAGAAAAGCCTGAAAAATTCACCGGAGTGGATTTTAAACGGTGGTAACAAAAATTGTTGTTTTACTTGACAACCCTCAATCTTACACATATTGTAAGAGAGGATGAACCTAAGACAGATGTGGATCCTCTATCGAAGGAGACTATTATGTCCATTGAGAACTGGAGAAATTCTGATTTTCTTTGTCACAATTACATCCTTAATTGCTTGGATGATAACTTATATGACATATATTCGTCATATGACACAACAAAGGAAGTATAGAATAATCTTGAGAAGAAATACAAAATTGAAGATGTCGGTGTGAAGAAATTCATAATCGGTAAATTTTTGAAGTATCTCATGGTGGATGTTGAACTAAGTGGTTAGTCACTATAACTCCGACCGAGATTTTGATGAAAACAAACAAAGTGAAAATATACTAATAAGTTTATCAAGTGTATTTTAGTTTCGTCAAAGGTTGCAAAACATCACAATCTCAAGTAGTCAAGTATTCAAGACATATAAGTCCAAGATTCGACAAACATAAGGAAAAGAAGATGAAAGATCGAACCACGAGTTGTAAAGTTGATGTAAGGTATTCAAGCTCATTTACGCAAGTCTATTACATTAGTTCATGCACATCGAGTTTTTCAAATGAATTTTCAAATGTTAAGTGATTACTTGAAGTTTTAAGTGAGAATTAACACATAACTCGATCTATAAGTTTTAAAAAGACGATAACTACTCGGTAACCCAATTAACCCCGCCTTTTGGGTGACCTTCAATTGGTATCAGAGCGGGTTATTGTTCAATGTGTTACTAACATATTTTTGAGTGTTTTCTTGCAAGGATGCAAACATTTGATTTCGTTCGCCCTAAGGAAGGCAACTCATCTATTAGGCCTCCCTACTTTAATGGGACAAACTATGCTCATTGGAAAGTAAGGATGAAGTTCTACATTAGAGCTCAAAAAAGATTTTTGTAGGATGCAATTGAGAATGACTCCACTCCACCGGACAAGCCCTTGAAAGAGTACACCACCGAGGAGATCAAAACTGAGCTCTCAAATGATCAAGCCGTGAATCATTTGTTTTGTGCATTAAGTGAGAACGAATTCAAACGAGTTAGTGCTTGTCAAACGGCTAAGGAAGTGTGGGAAAAACTTGAAGTGCATTATGAAGGGACGTAGCATGTCAAGAACACAAAATTGAGGATTCTTGAAGAACATTATGAGACTTTTCGAGTTGGGCCACATGAAGATATAGCCACGGCCATTACAAGGTTCACGAAACTTTTGAATGAGATCAAAAACCTTGAAAAACATTATGATCAAGAGAACTCGGTGTACAAGTTCCTTAGAGGCTTGCCTAAGGAATGAGATGCGAAGAAATATGCTATTCAATCAGCCCAAAACCTTGGATATTACACTTTTGATGCATTATGTAGAGAGTTGACGGTTCATGAATTTGCGCTAAAGGACCATGCCAGATTGAAAGCACTTGGTGGAATGACCAAACAAGAGTCAAAGAATGAGCATGCCTTGAAAGCTACTTGCTCACCGGCCGAAGATGATGTGAGCTCAAGTGATAGTGACTCCATTGAACAAGAAATGACCATGTTGTCAAGAAAGCTAAAAAAGATTACATTCAAAAGAGACAAGTACAAGAAGAAGTATAGAGGTGCAAACAATGCAAGCAAATCACGCGAGATGATTTGCTATAAGTGCGGCAAATCGAGACATAAAGCAACGGAATGCAAATACATGAGAAGAAGCAAGAAATACGACTCATCATCATCATCATCATCATCATCTAGTACTGACTCCGAGTCTGAAAATGAGAAGGCTATCATTTGTCTTATGGCAAGGAGTGAGGTAAGTGACTCTATCTCTTTTAATCATGATGATGTAAATGCATTAGATGATATGTCTATTGTTCACGACCTTAGGAATGAATTAGAAAAGGAGATCAAAAAGACCAAGCAACTTAAAAAGAGCTTGATCAAAGCTATTAGTGAGATTGAATCTCAAAATGAGATTATCGATGATCTCCAACATAACTTAGAATTGGTCATAAATGAGAAAAATGGCTTAGCAAAAGAAGTAGAGGACTTGACCACCACGGTGACCAAGTTCACAAATGGCACTAAAATGTTTGACATGATGTTAGGTGCACAACGACGTGCACTCAACAAGAGAGGCATAGGATATGGCGCAAGCCTATTGAGCTATGGAAAGCTTTTAGCCAAATCTAAGAGATGCTTCAAATGCAATAGATTTCATAATGTTGGCAAATACTAATAGAGGTAAACTAGCATGGGTAGAAAAGAATGTATATGATACACATTTTATGGAACACAAAGGTGTATGGGTACCAAAGTTCATGATTCATAAAGTGAATTAGATTTACTTTGGAACATGAATGTGCTAAAATGATAGATTGATATATAAGAGTTAAGCATGATAGGTCTTGCATTAGTCACACACACATAGCGTGCTTATATTATTATTTTTAATGTCATGATTACAATTCATATGGACCATGATAAATGAATACAATGTAGCCAAGCACTTTTAGGCCAAAGTCATTGACACAGCGTGAGTTAGGCATTTTTCATGAATCGAACCTTCTACACATGTTTTAGGTGTTTTAATCCTCTCTATATGGTATAAATGAAGTGTCCATGAAGTTTGAGGTGAATTGGAGTTGTGCGTCAAAAACTCAAAAATTTTAATTCCAAAATTCCAGAGAGAAATTAGCGCACTAAGTCTGGCAATTAGCGCGCTAATACCCCCTGGCCCAGATTGCTAAACCGAGTTCATGTATACACTGTTTTATATTAGGGGAGAATTTTACATAGTTTGAATAATATTGATAGGGGAAACTTCTTACCCATTTTTGTCGGTATTTAACTATTTTTATGGTGAGACTTGCAACTAAAATGAGAAAATATATTGATATCATGAACTTGAACATGCATGTTGATAGAGGAAACTTATGTTTTCAATTATTTCCTTAAACTTAAATATGATTCATATTGATAGTGGGAGCACTCATTTGGTATCATTTTTATAAAACGGGGGAGAATGTATTTGAATTCTATTTATTGGATTTATTCCTTCGCCATTACTCTACTTGCATCATAATTTTACATGCCCCTCTTTTTGATGGTATCAAACGGGGGAGAAAGGTTGTTGAACTTGAGAGAGTATAAATTTTGTGTAACCATGAATGCGATGTTCATAGATGTTCATACACTTGTATTATGTTTTATGCTTGTCAAGTTCACATTGTTTGTTATCATTAAAAAGGGGGAGATTGTTGGACTAAGTGGTTAGTCACTCTAACTCTGACCGAAATTTTGATGGAAACAAACAAGGTGAAAATATACTAATAAGTTTATCAAGTGTATTTTAGTTTCGTCAAAGGTTGCAAAACATCACAATCTCAAGTAGTTAAGTATTCAAGCCATACAAGTTCAAGATTCGGCAAACATAAGGAAAAGAAGACGAAAGATCGAACCATGAGTTGTAAATTGATGTAAGGTATTCAAGTTCATTTACGCAAGTCAATTGCATTAGTTCGTCGAACTTTTCAAATGGATTTTCAAATGTTAAGTGATTACTTGAAGTTTTAAGTAAGAATTAACACATAACTCGATCTATAAGTTTTAAAAAGGCGATAACTACTCGGTAACCCAATTCACCCCCCTCTTGGGTGACCTTCAGTGGACTCCAAAACTGTCATTAAGCAAGTAGAGGAAATCCAAGTCCTAATTTATGAATTGCATGCTGAAGGATGTTCTATCAATGAACACTTTCAAGTTGGTGCAATTATTGAGAAGTTATCTCCTTCGTGGAAAGATTTTAAGATCTATTTAAAACACAAAAGGAGGGAGATGACTATAGAGGACTTTATTATGAGGTTTCGAGTTGAAGAAGATCATCGTAAGGGAGACAAAGTTGAAGTAGCTACCTTGTCTGCAAAAGCAAATATGGTTGAATAAGAGGCTTCAAAATCCATTTTTCAGAAGAACAAAGCAAAGAAGTTTTCTGTGAAAAACTCTAACAATTTTGCACCTAAAGGCAAGCCATTTAAGAAAGTTAAAGGTAATTGTTGGGTATATGAAAAACCTGGCTATAAGGCTCAAGAATGTCATCACCGGAAAGATCAACCTGCTGAAAATTCTTCTCAAAAGAATCAGGCCAATGTTACAACTACTGAAGAAGACTAGTGGTTATTTTTGAAGTCAATATGATTGACAATGTTAAAGGTTGGTGGATTGACACAGGAGCTACTAGGCATATTTGTGGTGACAAGGCGTTATTTTCAACCTTTGAAGATATTACTAATGATGAAAAACTTTACATGGGGAATTCATTTACTTCAAGTGTCAAAGGAAAAGGAAAAATGTTGCTGAAATTTACTTCTGGAAAAACTTTTACTTTGATTGATATACTTTATGTTCATGAAATAAGAAAGAACCTAGTCTCTAGTACTCTTCTTACTAAAAGGGGATTCAAACTAGTGTTCGAATATGATAAGTTTGTGTTATGTAAGGCTATGGACTATATAAGACGAGGGTACTTAGTAGATGGTATGTTCAAACTGAATGTAATGGTTACTAATGCTATGAATTAAGTGAATGCTTATATTTATGTGTGGATTCTTATGATATTTGGCATGCTATATTAGGCCATGTAAATAGTAGGTCTATCAATAGAATGGTTAATCTCAATTTATTACCTAAATTTAATTTTGTTGTGAAGCACAAATGCCAAACTTGCACTAAATTTAAGTTTGTTCGGAAATCTTTTAAGACAGTCCTAGGAAGGTCAAATGAATTGTTAGGATTAATACATAGTGACCTTTGCGACTATAAATAAACCCTTACAAGAGGAGGAAAAAATTACTATATCACTTTTATAGATGATTGTAGTAAATATTGTTATGTCTATTTGATTAAAACTAAAGATGAAGCTTTTGAAATGTTTAAGACATATAAAGCCGAAGTTGAAAATCAATTAGATAAAAGGATTAAAGCAATAAGAACGAATAAAGGTGGAGAATATGAATCCTCTGAATTTGCTGAATTTTCCAGTAGTCATGGAATTATACATCAAACTACAACACCATACACACCTTAACAGAATGGTGTCACGGAGAGGAAAAACAAAACTTTTAAAAACATGATAAATTCTATGCTAAATAGTTATGGACTTCCACACAACATGTGGGGTGAGGCACTACTTACAGCAAATTATATCCTAAATAGAATCTCAATTAAGAAGACAAATAAGTCTCCTTATGAATTATGGAAAGGAAGAATTCCTACTTTCAAAATTTTAAAAGTGTGGGGTTGTTTAGCAAAGGTACAAGTTCCTATCACCAAGAGAACAAAATTGGGGCCTAAAACTATAGATTGCGTATTTATTGGGTTTGCTAACAATAGTGTTGCATATAGATTTTTGGTAATAAATTATGAGATTAGTGATATCCATGTTAATACAATTATAGAATCTGCAGATGTGCAATTCTTTGAAGAAATTTTTCCTTATAAAGAATAGAAATCAAGTTCATCAAACAAGAGAGTTCGAGATGAACCATCCACTTCTAATGTTCCAACATTAGATGAAGAACCAAAAAGGGGAAAAAGATCTAGAGTTCAAAAGAGTTTTGGGCCAGATTTTTATAAGTTCTTGAGTGAAACTGAACCACAAACATATAAAGAAGCTATGACTTCTACTGAGGCTATTTTATGGAAAGACCATAAATAGTGAAATAGAATCCATTTTAATTAACCACACATGGGAATTGGTTGATTTACCTCCCGAGATTAAACCGATAGGTTATAAATGGATTTTTAAACGAAAATTGAAAGCCGATGGATCAATTGATAAATATAAAGGTTGTTTAGTAGCTAAAGGATTTCGATAAAAAAAGGGTTGGATTATTTTGATACATATTCTCCAGTTTCAAGAATTACTTCTGTTCGGATATTAATTTCAATTGTTGCAATTTATAATATGGATATACATCAAATGAATGTAAAAACAACATTTTTAAATGGAGAATTAGATGAAGAGATATATATGGAACAACCCGAAGGATTTGTGGTCCAAGGTTAAGAAAATAAAGTCTGAAAACTGTTAGGTCTCTATATGGACTTAAACAAGCACCAAAACAATAGCATGAGAAATTTGACCATACTATGCTTGCAAATGGATTTAAAATTAATGAATGTGACAAATGTGTCTACATCAAAGAAATGAAAAGTTCATGTGTCATAGTATGTCTCTATGTTGATGATATGTTGATAATTGAGACTAATAAGGATATAATCATTTCAACTAAGAAAATGTTGGATTCTAATTTTGACATGAAAGACTTAGGTCAAGCAGATGTAACTTTGAGTATTCAAATCAAACGAAATGATAATAGATATATCCTTACTCAATCACATTATGTAGAAAAAATATTGAAGAGGTTTAATCAATTTAATTGTAAACTTGTTCCTACCCCATTTGAGCCAAATTGCAAACTTAAGAAAAATACAGAAAGTGCAATTTCTCAATTGGAGTACTCCCAAATAATTAAAAGTTTGATGTATTTGATGAACTCTACAAGACCAGACATTGCTTATGCAGTGAAAAGATTTAGTAGATATAAAAGCAATCAAAACAATGATCATTGGGAAGCATTGATAAGAGTACTAAGGTATTTAAAACATGCTTTAGAATATGGATTGCATTATACAAAATATCCACCGGTACTTGAAGGGTATAGTGATGCCAATTGGATTTCTGACAATACTGAAACTAAGTCAACCAGTGGATATATTTTTACATTGGGAGGAGTTGCGACTTCCTGGAAATCAACTAAGCAAACGTGTATAGCACGTTCGACAATAGAATCGAAATTTGAAGCCTTAGATAAAGCTGCTGAGGAAGCAGAATGGCTACAAAACTTTTTAGAAGATATTCCATTCTGGCCAAAACCAGTGCTAGCAATATGTATACATTATGATTGTATGGCAGCACAAGCTAATGCTAAGAATAACGTATACAATGGTAAGTCAAGACATATAAGACACCGATATAATACTATAAGACAATAACTTTCAAAGGGAGTAATTAGTATAGATTATGTAAAGTCAAAGGAGAATATTGTAGATCCTATGACAAAGGGCTTACCAAGAAATCAAGTTTTATTGTTATCGAGGAGAATGAGTTTAAAGCCTACAAATGAGTTAAATCTGGTGGAAACCTAACCTAGGTGATTGGAGATCCCATGTACTAGGTTCAATAGGCAAACTGGTTAGATGGAACTCGTAAGAAGAACATATATTCGTTCATTCCTAAGATAAAAACTGTGTTCAGAAGAAGTTCAAGGATATGTTAAACATTTAATGACAAATAAAATTGTCACCTATATAATAGTAAATGTAGGTCGCATTTATGAGAACGAGACAGGCTAAATTCTCTAAATCTATCGTGAAACCAGGATCTGTCCAGGACCAAAATGGACAAAAAACTTATAAACTGAATTTTGATAATCGTGTCATGCGTAACACATATTGTCTTGATTTACTATGAAACGTGAACAGTTCAAAATCCTCCATATCCACTGCGTCACTAAGTAAATCCAATATGTTTTACTATGGTAAGTTCAAGTCTTTCAGATACTTTTCCTGACAACATGACATGAGACTTCTCTCTCTCTTTCATGTATTATAATTTTCTTTTATAATATTTTTTAAATAAAACCAAATTTGAACAAAAATGTGGGGTAAAGTGATATTTTCTTTTCAAATGTGGGGTATTGTTGGAACTTGGAAAATGCTTCAAGTGACTTTGAATAGAAAAACTTTTTAGTCCCACATTGCTCACTTCAAAGAGTACAAACTCTTTATATATAAACGTCTACTCTAAAGATTTGTTTTAGAGAAACCCAATGGATAGAGGCCAAATTAGAACCCATTGGGTAATAGGTGTACATATATATATAATAATAATTATATTTAAAATCATAGATAGGGCCTTGGGCCTTGGGCTTTGGGCTTAGATTTGTTAGCCTTGTAAAATCAAATAAATTTTTAATTTTTATTTCGAAATTAATTGTTAACAGTTAATTTTGTTATTTTGTGAATAAGTATGACTGTTGTGAATAGGTGCGATTGTTGAATATATTGTTTTTGAATTTGAACAGTCACATTGGTTTGAACCAGTGCCTCAAGTTCTATTTATGTGGAACTTAAATACTAAAAACTTACTGGATTTCGAATTTAGTTTTTTCTGAGAGAGAAAGAAAATCACAGTTTGTCAGACTTTTGAACTTGGTGATTTTTTGTTCGAAAGGACATCCGGTTGTATCCTGGGGGCAGATCTTTGAAGAAAATTCTATCACCGAATTCAAGAAAATTTTTGTCTTAAGACATTGCTTCTGTGCAAGCCTCCGATTAGAAATTTATTTTGTTGATTGATTCTATTATTAATTATTTGTAAAACTTGTTTATTCATATATATTAGTATCATTATTTATTGTTCTGGACAACATGTAATCCCCTAAGTATCGATAGGATCTCATCCAGTTGTGTATCCTGTCGATGTGACCCATTGAGTTAATGCCTCGAGGAACTATAGCCCCGTTATCATCACCTGGCCCAAACTGATCAACCATTTGATTTGTAAATGAAAGTGAGTATTTGATCAGTGCATAGCTAGCGGTGATAGTATAGCACACTCAACAATAGCATATATATAATTTAAGATTTAAAATTTTCCAATTCTCTTCACTTTCCAACTATAAGACTCTCAGTCAGGATCATAGAGTTCCACTCTAACGTCCAACTGTGTCCTAACTCTAAATTTAATTGCAAACTTAAGTTGATTGTGGGTTTATTGAAAGTTACGTTATGTACCTTGACTCTGATACTAACTGTGACGGCTTCCATTCCCACAAATTGGGCCCTGCCCGATTTAGACCCACATGGACCCCCGATCAGCCCTCGCAAGGTCAACGCAAGCCTAATATGCATTCATTTTCATTATCATTGTCATTTTAGCATTTTAAAGTGGAGTTATTAAGTTTTACAAGTTTTAATAGTTTTACCACGAAATTAACTTACACAAATTAAATAACTCATTTAAAGTAAAGTCGGGACAACCTAGAGCGCATAACCCTGCAAATATAGGCAATCATGCATATTTGGTGACCAAGTAAAAGAAAGTATCAATATACATGAGTATATTATGTCTCTCAACTTACAATGATGAAATAATCTAAGGAGGGTGTATTCAATTTGACAAATTCATGGATTTGCTTAAATGATAGTTTTATATGGATTTTATAGAATTTGATGGATTTGGATGGACTTGATCTAAAATCCACCAAAATCTTATGGGTAGGAGTGAGATTTGCTTACATTTTTTGAACAAAAATACATCACAATTCAATAAAATTCATCAAAATTCTAATGTGCTTAAAAATTGATACACCTAGACTTTTTAGAAATCCATTAAAATCCATTAAAATCTTAATTGAATACCCCTTGACTTTTCAAAAGTCCATTGAAATCTTTTGAAATCCAAATTAAATACACCTCGATTTCAAAATCTTTCAAACTCTTTTAAAGTCTTTCCAAATCCATCAATTAAATAAGTTAAGGATTCTCCTAAAGTAAGTACTATTGTTGAAGTCTTAAAGTAAGAGAAGTTGATTCTCATGATTTTACTAAAATTGCCTCTGATTCTATGATTCTTAATCAAGTTTTCAAGTATTTCGAGTCTTTAAACTCATCAAGCAAATTTATGAAATTTTGAGCTAAAAAATAGGGTTTTATAATGTTCTGAAAATTCTTAAATTCTGATTTAAAAGAGGTTTTACTTTCAAAAACAAACTCTAAATTTAGATTCCTTGTGAAATTCCACACAATCTACTATATTGGATTTCAAAAATTGGTTGTGAAATGAATTTCTAATGGATTTTTGAAGTTTCATAGTGTTCTTCATGAAAAGTGGAGTTTTCCAAGAGATTGAAATGCTAGGATTCTGATGTTAAAGATATTTTGTTGTTGAAAAATAATTTCATATTTGGATTTAAAAAATTCTACTAAACTAGCTATCTTGTTTTTGTTTCATGAAAATGCTTTGAACTATCTATAAAAAATGCTTTGAACTATCTATGCCTATATCATATTGTTGAAGTGTAAGCTGTCTATGCTTTCTTGGAGGAAGTTTCGAACCCTTGGTGGAGAAGAACTAGGGTCCAGAGGCACTAGAGGAGGCTCTTCCCAGGAGTACCTGTGCAACTACCGCGCTAATGGAGCTCCGGTCCATAGCGCACTAACGGGGTTCTTGACTGAATTTATACACTTTTTGTTAAAACCTTACAGCACCTAAACTGAGCCTAAACCCCTAAATAATGGTTCAAATACACCCTAATAAACTCTAGTGACCTTCAAGAACGTAGAGAGTCGACACCAGGTGTGGGACACAAGTTCGGAGTGGTTAGTAACTGATTTAGGTTAAGAACTTTGGTATGTTTTTTAGGTAAGTAAATTTGTAGAGCACTTATTTCCATTTCATTCCACTAAATTTGTTAAAATTATAGTTGCTTGAACTGGTTGAGAATTTGTAATGACCCAGCCTAGCGCCCAGGCTACCACTGGACCACTGGCTCCATGGGGGCGCACCCCATTGGCATCGCTAGTCACAGTCAGGGTGGTACCAAGCCCTACCTTATCCGTGTCCCCCCACACGGTCTTTCGCCTCCCTCGACTCAAACCTGGGTCCTGAGGGATAAGATTCCAGGTTTCACGAGTTGAGTACCACTGAGCTGGTTCAGCATGAAGGCACCGGATCCCATCAGAACTCCGCAGTTAAGCGTGCCTGAGAGAGAGTAGTACTAGGATGGGTAGGATCCGGTGCCTTCGTGCTGAACCAGCTCAGTGGTATTCGACTCGTGAAATCTGGAATCTTATCCCTTAGGACCCAGGTTTGAGTCGAGGGAGGCGAAAGACCGTGTGGGGGGACACGGATGGGGTAGGGCTTGGTACCACCCTGCCTATGAATAGCGGTGCCAGTGGGGTGCGCCCCTATGGAGCCAGTGGTCCAGTGGTAGCCCGGGCGCTGGGCTGGGCCGTTACAGAATTTTTATATTGAAATGTCATGTTTCTTGTCTCCTTGTTGATCCTATCCTTGCGAACTCATGACATGCTCGTGTATGAAGCATTCGAATTCCTTTTTGTTGTTCATTGAAATTGTATGTTGTCCCATGATATAATTATCCTTCATTTGAGTTTCTATCTTATCCTCATGTGTTATAATATAGCTTGCTATTGGATGATTATGAATGGTACCTCAGAGAGGTGGACCGGTGGACGGTGGCCACAAATAGCCTCCATATATTATTTCATGTTATCTGGATAGATGTATAACTATTCAATATCATTTATGACATCTGAAGTGTGTATGTTGATTCGGTTCTAATGAGTGTGCCTTGATGTCCTTGTTAGCGATCCTAGGTTTTCCCTTGATGAGCTATGTAAGTGTTCGACTCACGCTAAGTGAAATATCTAGTTTTTACTTCATTTGACTATGGCGTTCTTATATCTTTGTTAATTTTGTTGAACTATCATGTTTGGGCATTGTTTTTTCTATCTTGCATGGTATAGTGCATTTTGCTTATGTAAGGGTATTTTGGTAAAATAAACAAGGTTATATACAACCCTACTATAAAACCCTACCTATATAAATCTTTTATAAAGTTTGTAGCTTCTTTTGTGTTGAAAACCTAAACTTGAGAAGGAAGAGAAGTAGAGGAGGGTTGATGATGAAGTGTATTTAAGCATTCAAGAAGGTAAACACACCCTCCCCTAATCCCATCTAAGCTTTTATTTGTTGGTTTTATAAAAAGAAAAAAAATGGATTTTGGATAGGGAATATGGTCAAGGTGGTGGTGGTGGCACCATCAAGGCAAAGGCGGCGGCTTCACTGCCACCGCCGCTGTTGTGGGCGATGGGGCCCCACAAGGGAGCCCCATCATCGCCGGAGGCCGGAGGGGCGGAGGGGCCCAATAGAGGGGAGCCTAAGCTCCCCTCCACGACCCCAACAAGGGGGAGCACGGGCTTCCCCCTTATCTGGTCACCAGTTGACCGGTCAACTGGTTAGTTAGACTAGTAGACCGGTCAACCAAACCAGTTGACCGATCAACCAAACCAGTTGACCGGTCAACCAAACTAGTTGACCAAGGACTAAAATGTCCCTGTAATAGTGAAATGAGGGGCTGGAATGTCCCATCCCCTCTACGGCTTCATCGGAGGTGTACACGCGCACTCCGAGGGACTCGACGACGGGTCCCACCATCGACAAAGCCCTTAAATGGTACAACCTGTGGGACCCGCACCATTGGGTCCCAAAATAAAAATTAACAAGTAAAATACTCAACTTTAAATTGAGTGAATTTCTTATGTAGTGTTGTATGAATTGCTTAGATTCGCGAGGCGGTTCACGTGGGACGCCAAGCGTGCAAAGAGTCAGTGTAGGCATCGCGATGGGTCCAGGTAAGTGGGGAGCTTCGCTCATACATTAAATATGGCTTGAGTATTAGATAATTAGGAATTCATGTTTTGAATAAAATGACTCGAGTATGGGTTGCGTCGTGATATTGGTTTTGATCTATATTATCTATGGAATTGTAAATGCACTGTTTTGCCCTTCATGTTATTCGATGCCCTAGAATGATTGTGGAGTTCCACTGCGAGCCAAATTAGCAAGTAGTCTATATTTTGGACGCCCCAGAATATTAGTGGTAGTTCACCACTGAGAGTTTTACTTGACTAATAGAATGCATAAAGTGAACCATTCGAGGGTAAGGGTTTGGAGTTCCATCATTTGCTACTTGATGGTTCTTTGAGATGTGTAGCGGTGATGGCTTGGATAAAACTACTCTTATTTTGGTGTAATTATTTAGAGGGCGCAACGGCCACTGCGTTTCCACTAGTTATTGTACCAACCTAAGAGTAGAGGATTCGGTCAACGGATCCTTACCAATATCTAGTTCGCATTGAATGAAACAACGGACTATATTAGTATATATCTATCGCATCTCCTTTAAACCTTTTATTTGACTTTCTATGTATGATGTGACGGCCCCAATTTCCCCATGCAATTGGGTACGCCCGGCCTAGACCCATACAAGCCTCAAGTCATCACTCGGCAACCTGACGAGCCTAGTCAGCCTTCAATTTAATCAAATTAGTAATTTATGAAAGAGTTATTGCATCGATGCAATGGAAGACTAAAATAATTATAATAAAGGGGAAATAACTCAATCAAAGGAAGTAGAGGAATTCTATAAGTGTGGAAAACCCCGAGTATTCATGTACAATTGGAAATGCAAAGGTACATGATACCAATCTCATCAAAATTTGCCTAGTTTAATAATCCCAAAGCATATATATATATATATATATATATATATATATAAAACAATATACATAAAAGCAAAACATAAAGAAACCTATAAAATAGTCTCCAAATCCAGCCGCTAATCCTCACAATAGATCCCCTAGGCGGGGTCGCTTGCCCTTCTTTGCTCTCAGCCCTATCTGCACCCACCGTCACAAACTAGACGGTGAGTAACTGAATAAAATCGAATGTAATGCCAGAAGAAGATAACAGTAATTCATGATAATACAAGTAAATCAGTCTAAATATCATGCGGTAATAAAAATGACAGGAATTTAAATAAACAAGATGCATGATAAACAGACTAATAGATATCAATCGAAAGTCAAGTGTGTTCCAAGGAATCAAAAGAGGCTCATAAGTGGTCTAAACCATAGCATAACGGCGAAGACCTCGTGAGGTCTTCCCGGGCATCGACACAAGCGAAGGCACAGCTATGACTGGAAAAGGACTCGAACCCATCCACCCAGTACTCGGTGTCACACGGTCACTAAGGGTGGTCACACACTCGTGGCCACGAGTGCCCACGTTTTATCCCTCTAGTGCAGGTCCTAGTACTTTTGAGACGAAACACTTACGCCGGGAAACACACAACAAGAAATGGAATGGAATACCAATAATAGAGAATAACAAGACTGAATAAATGATAATGAATCACATGACATTTTCTTACTGGCTTACAAACATACAAATGCTTTTTAAGGCAAATGTACTTACCTGACTAATCGCAACCCGTAGACACTCTCACGTTCCTAACGCGTATCCCCGAGTTTCTCGCTACCTTATAACAATTTCCATTGCATCTTGGTAGCGGTTGTACATACCTATAAGGCTCCCATTATATGATGATGGAAGAATAATTCTTTTACTCTATCTGCACATGCTTCTCCAACATTTGTTGCATCTTGCAAACCTTGGTATAGTTCAGATCGAAGAGTCTTTTTGTAGTCTTTTAGATACTTCAATCTCAATGATTCAATTTTCACATACATGTCTACTGCATATTATTGTAGAAGACATCCACCGTAAGCGATAATGAGGTCTGATGGCCGGATCTGATATGAAAATGTTAGTTTCTTGTCTTAAATAGTGTTGACTTTTAAATTGTTAACGTTATATTTCTCAATTATCTAACTCCCTCCCTTAATTATCTAACGTTATAAATAGAGGTTATATTTCTCAAAAATAATTAGACTTTATAAATAGACGTTATAATTAGACGTTATAAATAGACGTTATAATTATAACGTTTTAAATAGACATTATATTTATAACGTTTTAAATAGACGTTATATTTCTCAAAAATAATTAGTAACGTTATAGACGTTAGTGTGATTGAGGAAGTTTGGGGAAGTTACCCTTAAATAATAAATTTTTTTATTTTATAGTCCGTATGTTACATATTTAACCAACTCCCACGTTCAAACGACGTTCCTCGGTCCGTTTTTCCTTGTTCCGACTCTCGTAACGCATGTAGTCTCGTCTTGTCTCGCCAACTAATTAATTAAATTAATTAAAAATTCATTTATTTGTATGTTTTACTTGTTTTTCTCCCCCGTTTAACTAGTCGAAACCTCACTCAATTAAATATCGCCCAACCGGCTCGAAACCCGTAAAATACTAAAATACTAATACACACAATCAAAGAATCATAAAATCACTTCGGTGTCGACTCCCGAAGTTCGAAATACTGTCCAGCATTCACGTAGCCGGGTCACAATTCTGACAAATGCAGCATAAGTCAGTTAAAATATTTGGGGTTGTTACAGTCTCCCCCACTTATTAGAATTTCGTCCTCGAAATTTATCTATTAAGTAAGCTAGATTAACGACTCTTCGCAACTCCTAACGAGACCGATAAGAACTCAGAGTGAGTCATTTCTTGACTCCGAACCGTTCATAACCCTTCAGTGAAAAGACCTTCAGGTATTTAAAGTCTCCTCGAATCATACTGAAGCTCATCGTGATACTCGACAAGTATTTCTTCTGCCACTCCTGGGCACTCTTAAGTCTCAAACAAAACTATCCACAATTACCCAGATTCTATCGTGACCACGAGGAGATCGGGGCAACCACTAACGAAATCCATATCAATATGTACCCAATTCCATCGAGAAATGGGTGGGGCTGTAGTAGTCCTCCAGGTCGTCAATGCCCAGCCTCTACGCGCTGGCATGTCACACGCTCGAAAAACTCCGACACCTCGGAAATCATCCCTGGCCACCAAAAGAATGTCGCATATCGGCGCACATCTTAGGTCGACCCGATACACAAAAAAAAAACGAAACGATGAATCTCCCGAAGTAACTCTTCACACACATCGACCACCAATGGAAACCCCGGTCGCCGCGATACCTCTAGCATGAGTCGTCGGCCACTCATCATCAAGGCAATCTGAACTATTCACCATCTCACCGCACCGTGGTATGACGCATCGCCTTCTTTGTCCCTCGCGCACAATGCCAAATGAGACGGTCTGCAACATTGTTTGACCACGTATCTAGGTCATGATAGTCATCGGCACGTCATTGAACTCATCAACTTGACGCCTCACGTAAACCACGCTCATAGGTTCTTTGACACACGACTATCTTCGCATTCAATCCTTTGCAGCAAAAAGCATCAACAACAACGTTGGTCTTCCTCGGATGCCACGCAAAACGAAAAGGTGTAATCCTTCACGAACTTAGACCAAGGCTTTTCTGTCAAGTTCGACTCTCCCTCTCGAATGAATAGGTGCTTCAAGCTCTCGGGATCATTATGTAACTCGAACGAGCATCGTACGGTGACGTTCTCATATCCTCGCCGCGAACACGATCGCAACTCACTCCAGGTCATGGGTTGATCAGTTCTTCTCGCAAACTTTCAGATATTCGAATGCATAAGCAATCTCACGACTTAAATCTTCTCGAATTAATTGCATCACCATTTGCTCTAAACACGCATCCTAAAATCTAACCCTGGGTAACAAATACTCATACGCGATTCAATATCTTAGCAGCGTCGACATCTGTTTCGCTCTACCACATACGCTACCCACAAGGGTCTTAATTTCATCTTCTCGTATTATAACCCGAACATGAAATGCACCAAACCAGTTCGTACCAAAAGAAACATTGAATCTTAAACTCCATCATGGACTCACATGCGCTCTGCCTCAACGCAATGAACTCGTTCCTTTTCGCTCGAAGGACAGTCGGCGGTAAGTACTTCTAACTAAACTGGGTCTTGAAGTCAACCCAATCGCTCGGGATGCCTCGGGTAGCAACAATTATCGCCTACCAATCGTCCGCCTCCCCCTGCAACATTAACGAAGAGATCGTCGCCTTCATGCGTTCATCAGTAGCGATGATGGTGTGAACCTTCTCGTGATTCTTCAAGAAAAGCTTTGCCGCTCTAATGTTGGTACCACCATAGAACTTCAACGGGTCGTGCCTCTTAAACTCTCTCCACTACCTAGCCTTGGTAGTGGCTTTCGCACTCTTTGCTGGAGTCGTAACTGAACTAGTCTCAGCAGTGGCCGCCGGTGTAGTTATTGTAGTAGGTATCTCATTTGCTTGTGCTATCGGCGGTGTTTCAACCTCAGTTTACGCAACTGACGCAACAACAGCTCCATCAGGTATCGCTGCTAACGAAATCGGAGTCGCGAACGTCGCAGCAATCGGAATCTCGACTCCTCGAATAGTATTTGTAGGAAGCAACGTAGTCGGGGTAGATAGCGTCGTAGTAGTCTGTGCGGGTGTCCTCAGTGACCGCACCAACTCCTCAAATCTCTGTTCCTGCGTCGCGACTCTCTGAGATAATGTATGTATCTCCTCAAGGCATCGTAACAAAATCTTGCCGATCTCGTCATTCGGACCTGGCTGATCCGCTATCGTCGTTTGAACAAGAAAACGAATACTACGGATCAACACATAACTATCGCATACCATATAGTACACATAACAATCATAATATATACAAATTTAAATCTAACTCATCCCGAACTCCCCCATCTAAATTTTTAAAAGGATTATAGGGTTTCCACTCTAAGTTCAACCGTTCCTAACTTCCGCTGGTTTAAATGGCTTGTGTTTTATGAATTTTAATCAAGAGTCAGGTCTATACAACCTTGCGCTCTGATACCAACTTTGATGTTGGTATCACAATTTTTAGACAACTCTAAACTCTGTGTCTAAGGTTATAAAGCCTATGCTCTGATACCAACTGTGACGGCCCCAATTTCCCCATGCAATTGGGTATGCCCGGCCTAGACCCATACAAGCCTCGAGTCATCACTCGGCAACCTGACGAGCCTAGTCAGCCTTCAATTTAATCAAATTAGTAATTTATGAAAGAGTTATTGCATCAGTAAACAGCGGAAGACTAAAATAATTATAATAAAGGGAAATAACTCAATCAAAGGAAGTAGAGGAATTCTATAAGTGTGGAAAACCCCGGGTATTCATGTACAATTGGAAATGCAAAGGTACATGATACCAATCTCATCAAAATTTGCCTAGTTTAATAATCCCAAAGCATATATATATAACAATATACATAAAAGCAAAACATAAAGAAACCTATAAAATAGTCTCCAAATCCAGTAGCTAATCCTCACAATAGATCCCCTAGGCGGGGTCCCTTGCCCTTGCTTTCTCTCGCCCTATCTGCACCCACCGTCACAAACTAGACGGTGAGTAAGCTGAATAAAATCAAATGTAATGCCGAAGAAGATAACATAATTCATGATAATACAAGTAAATCGATCTAAATATCATGCGGTAATAAAAATGACAGAATTTAAATAAACAAGATGCATGATAAACAGACTAATAGATATCAATCGAAAGTCAAGTGTGTTCCAAGGAATCAAAAGAGGCTCATAAGTGGTCTAAACCATAGCATAACGGCGAAGACCTCGTGAGGTCTTCCGGGCATCGACACAAGCGAAGGCACGGCTATGACCGGAAAAGGACTCGAACCCATCCACCCGGTACTCGGTGTCACACGGTCACTAAGGGTGGTCACACACTCGTGGCCACGAGTGCCCACGTTTTATCCCTCTAGTGCGGGTCCTAGTACTTTTGAGACGAAACACTTACGCGGAAACACACAACAAGAAATGGAATGGAATACCAATAATAGAGAATAACAAGACCGAATAAATGATAATGAATCACATGACATTTTCTTCGGCTTACAAACATACAAATGCTTTTTAAGGCAAATGTACTTACGACTAATCGCAACCCGTAGACACTCTCACGTTCCTAACGCGTATCCCGAGTTTCTCGCTACCTTATAACAATTTCCATTGCATCTTGGTAGCGGTTGTACATACCTATAAGGCTCCAATTATATGATGATGGAAGAATAATTCTTTTACTCTATCTCGCACATGCTTCTCCAACATTTGTTGCATCTTGCAAACCTTGGTATAGTTCGGATCGAAGAGTCTTTTTGTAGTCTTTTAGATACTTCAATCTCAATGATTCAATTTTCACATACATGTCTACTCGCATATTATTGTAGAAGACATCCACCGCGAAGCGATAATGAGGTCTGATGGCCGGATCTGATATGAAAATGTTAGTTTCTTGTCTTAAATAGTGTTGACTTTTAAATTGTTAACGTTATATTTCTCAATTATCTAACTCCCTCCCTTAATTATCTAACGTTATAAATAGAGGTTATATTTCTCAAAAATAATTAGACTTTATAAATAGACGTTATAATTAGACGTTATAAATAGACGTTATAATTATAACGTTTTAAATAGACGTTATATTTATAACGTTTTAAATAGACGTTATATTTATAACGTTTTAAATAGACGTTATATTTATAACGTTTTAAATAGACGTTATATTTCTCAAAAATAATTAGTAACGTTATAGACGTTAGCGTGATTGAGGAAGTTTGGGGAAGTTACCCTTAAATAATAATTTTTTTTATTTTATAGTCCGTATGTTACATATTTAACCAACTCCCACGTTCAAACGACGTTCCTCGGTCCGTTTTTCCTTGTTCCGACTCTCGTAACGCATGTAGTCTCGCCAACTAATTAATTAAATTAATTAAAAATTCATTTATTTGTATGTTTTACTTGTTTTTCTCCCCCGTTTAACTAGTCGAAACCTCACTCAATTAAATATCGCCCAACCGGCTCGAAACCCGTAAAATACTAAAATACTAATACACACAATCAAAGAATCATAAAATCACTTCGGTGTCGACTCCCGAAGTTCGAAATACTGTCCAGCATTCACGTAGCCGGGTCACAATTCTGACAAATGCAGCATAAGTCAGTTAAAAAATTTGGGGTTGTTACATATGACATGTGTATATTTTTATAAATGAAGAGTGGTGAATATTCTCATACCTGAAATGAATGAATGTTTATCATACGTGTTGTGAAACCTTCATGCTTTTATGTATATTATGGTTGATGGAATTACGATTTGCAATATTGATATTTAGACTATATGATGATTAGTTTGGTAATGGAAATTCTATTTATATGTTTCTTCTTAGAAAAATGAATCTATTTCCATAACTATGATGAATATGAACAAGATCTACACTCGTTCCTATTCATGTGTTCATTTATATACTTATGATTGGTTATGAATTACATTTCTTTGGCTTCTTCATGGTTTGTTGTGAGTATGGATTTGATGTCATGTTAGAATTTGCATGAGTACTAGGTAGTACTTGCATATTTAATGTTTGAGCGAGTCTTTCCTCTTATTGAGCACCATTGGTTCTTTAGCTCACCCCATTTTACCCCACAGGTCCATCTACTAGCGAGATAGATAAGAAAGGCAAGGGAAATGATCTATATTGAAGTTCTCTTACATGTGAGCCTCGTATATTATTAGTATATTGCTATTATTGGTCGTTTTGTAAACCTTGTACGTGGGTTGTAACTTAAGAGTTAGTTAATGGGTAGTTTTGAACCTTTATGATGTTATTATGAAGTTGTGTAAGACTTTAGAATATTAAAGATGATAGACCCTTATTATGATATATAAGATAATATGGTTTTATTATGATTATCTTTCACACATTTATTACCATATCTTGTTAGATTGATTATTCTGCAGGTTTATTTAGGCGTACCAAGTCGTTATTTAAGTCTGGTTCAGGTATTGGGTTTAGGTAACGGTTTGGGCCGGGTGACTTGACCCTAAGTCAGGGGCAGGTCGTCACAGTTGGTATCAGAGCCTAGGGATTAGAACCTAGGGAAACATTAGGTTAGGAAAACCTAATTTGTAGAGCCTTAAATTTTAAAAAAAATCAAGTTTAAGTCGAACGAATCCATGGTATGGGACATTGGTTTGAGTCGACTTAATGTGCACAAATGTCAAATTCTAGATTGGGAAGGGATAGAAAATCAAAGATAAAATGTTAATATAATGTTATATGTTTATGAATGTAATATATTTATAACATTAGATATTTTTGCAAATTCTTCAAATTATTGGACTAAACACTTGTTGCTCTACAGTGCACTATGAGTAACCATGGGGGAAGTTCTTATAATTTGAGGGATGCTCAGGACAGGGATAATAGACATTGGCGTAGGTAAATGGAGCAGCGCATCTCTTCCTTAACGGAGTCACATCAGAAAGCCCTACAAGAAATGGTGTTTGCCCAAGAAAGGAATATGGCCCGTATTATGGAACTTATACAAACACAAGAAAATGCTAGATCAACTGAGCAAGTGCAGGTAGGACAGGGGCCTAATCCTCTATTAGAACCTGTCTTTTAGCACCAAATAGCAGAGGAAGGTGCGGATTCCGTCACTAATACGGTTGCAACAGCCGTACATGGAGGAGACAAGGATACAGAGGCATATCGGAGAGGCAAATTACAGATGGAGTTCATGAAGTTTGATATAACTCGTTTCTATGGGGTTAGTGATCCTGTAGAGGCTGAAGGATGGATCTTGCATATGGACAAGATGATGAAGACTCTATGTATAGATGAGGGGACCATGGTGCCTCTAGTGTCTTTCTTGCTGGAGCATCGAGCCCACAAGTGGTGGTTGTCTGTGGAAAGAGCTCAAGGGACTAATATGACTTGGTCACAGTTCAAGAAGTTATTTTATGATTAGTGGTTCCCAGAATTAGTAAAGGCAACAAAAATTCGAGAATTTCTTGACTTAGTGTAAGGCAGCATGAGTGTAACAGATTATGCAGCGAGGTACAATGAATTAGCGGAGTTTGCACACGAGTATGTTCCATCTTAGAAGACACGAAGGAGACGTTTCGTTGATGGGTTGACGAAGGAGATACACTCCCTAGTGGCAGCATCAGGGGCAGAGACATTTCAACAAGCATATAACAGGGCACTCGACTGTGAGGATGCACTCCGTATTGATGAGACACGATCCGGTCGGTATGGTTAGGGCAAATGAAACTTTGACAGTTATCAGAGGGGTCCTGAGAAAAACTTAAAGAAACTTCGGTTTGGAGGAGCATCAAGCGGACCGACACACTTGGGAGTTGCATCGAAGGCCACACACACTCGGACGGGGACCACCACACATTCCCATGTTTTCGCACCTTCGACTACCCAGGGTGTGACATTTAAACAGCCACGTCCACCACAACAGAGTAAGAATAGTGGCAGGTGATCAGTAGGGCCAAGGTCGAGTGTATTAGGTAGCGTCGAGCAGCCACAGTCGAATGCTCATAAATTACATATCGTATGTTTTTGGTGTAAGACGCCGGGGCATTACAAGAGTCAATGTCCTTACGCACCATCATATGATGAGAATGCAGTCCTAGTTGCTCGAGGAAGAGTCCATGCTATAGCGGAACAGGATCAAAGAGTCGAGCAACAGTTAGTCGTAGGTACGGTTTCAATTAATGGTCGTAACATGCATACATTATTTGATTCTGGTTCTACTATTTCTCTTATCTCGGGGGCATGGTTACATGCTTTGGGATTGACACCAATTAGAGCACACACATACTTGATTTAGAGCACAGTCTCCACCAAAAAAATATACCCTAATATGACATGTGAGGGGTGCATAATAAAAATTGGGGATCACACTATGTCGTTTGATTTGCGAGTTTTAGAGTGTTTAGAATATGATGCACTATTGGGCATGGACTGGTTAGAGACGTATCACGCTAAGATAGATTATTTCAATAAGGCGGTGACTTTTCAGATTCTGGGCACTCCTCCATTTGAGTTTAGAGGTTGTTCATTGGCTAATGCTATCAGCTGTAGTAGAGTTGCGACATTTGCTAAGATAGAGACTATTGCGAGTCTAACATCTATGGGAGAAGATGGACAAGAAGTCCTAATTGAGAAGATTCCTGTTGTTAGGGATTTTCCAGACGTTTTTCCTTCAGACCTTCCAGGACTTCCTCCACATCGAGACATTGACTTTATGATTGACCTTATACCCAGTACCAGACAAGTTTATAAGGCACCTTACCGTATGGCCGCTACCGAGTTGAAAGAGTTGAAGAAGCAATTAGAGGAGTTGACTCAAAAAGGCTTAATTTCCCCAAGTGTCTCGCCATGGGGAGCACCCGTGTTATTCGTGAAGAAGAAGGACGGCAGTTTGAGAATGTGTATTGACTACTGACAGTTGAATAAGGTGACTATTCGGAACAAGTATCCGCTTCCTAGGATCAATGATTTATTTGACCAATTAAGGGGAGCAAGGTTCTTTTCGAAAATAGATTTGAGATTGGGGTACCATCAGATGCGCATACGAGAAGAAGACATACCAAAAACAACATTTAGTACACGATATGGCACTTTCAGTTCACAGTGATGTCGTTTGGGCTTACCAATGCACCAGCCATGTTTATGGATTTGATGCACCGTGTTTTCAAATCATTCCTCGACCAGTTTGTGATTGTATTTATCGATGACATCATGATATATTCTAAGACTAAGTTGGACCATAGGAAGCATCTTAGGAAAGTGTTGCAGACATTAAGGGAACACAAGCTTTATGCTAAGCTAAGCAAGTGTGAGTTTTGGGCTTCCGAAGTAAAATTTTTGGGCCATGTGGTGAATGCAGAGGGTTTAATGGTTGATCCCACAAAGATTGAGGCGATCCTTAGATGGCCACAACCTAAAAATGCTTCAGAAATACGAAGTTTCCTAGGACTAGAAGGGTATTATCAGCGTTTTGGAGTAATGCATGCGAGGATGCTTTCAAGTTGTTGAAGGAGCGTTTGACTACCGCACCTATTTTAGTCCTACCAGAGTCCGGTAAGGAATTGCCAGTGTACAACGACGCTTCAGGGATTGGATTGGGAGGAGTACTAATGCAAGACAAGAAGGCAATCACCTATGCTTCACGCCAACTTAAGACTCACGAGAAGAATTATCCGGTGCATGACTTAGAGTTAGCAGCAGTGGTGTTTGCTTTGAAATTGTGGAGACATTATCTATACGGGAAAAAGTTTACTGTCTACTCTGATCACAAAAGTTTGAAGTACCTGTTCACTCAGAGTGATTTGAACATGAGACAGAAGAGGTAGTTAGAATTCTTGAAAGACTACGATTTTACACTCGAGTATCACCCAGGGAAAGTGAATGTAGTGGTGGATGCTTTGAGTCGTATACGATTGGAGTCAGAGTTCGAGGTTGTAATGCAAATACATGAAGTACCTATAGACGACTCAGATGTCATAATGAGTCAAGCGAATGTTCAGATGAGAGCGGAGCCAGTAGCATTGTTTAGAGTGATTGACTGTCAGAGGGCTAATTTTGAGTACGGAAGGTACAGGTCGTTGGCAGATAATAGTGATGATGAGGACTGGAGACTATCAGGTGATGGGGCGTTGAGGTTTCGAGACAGAGTATGGATACCACCTCATATATAGTTGAGAGATGATTTACTCAAAAAGGCGCATAGATCAAGGTTTACAATGCATCCAGGAGGTAACAAAATGTACCAAGACATGAAACGAATGTATTGGTGGCCAGGGATGAAAGTTGACATCGCTACTTACATTCAAAACTGCGAGATCTGTCAGCTAGTAAAAACATATTACAAAAAAGCCGGGAGGATTATTGCAACCATTGCCTATTCCACAATGGAAGTGGGAACACATAGCCATGGATTTTGTTTCAGTGCTGCCGAACACACAAAAAGGACATGATGCGGTTTGGGTGGTCATGGATCGTTTGACTAAGTCGGCACACTTTATTTCTATCTCCATGAGATATTCAGCATACAGGTTGGGAGGCATGTATGTCAATGAAATTGTCAGGTTACATGGGTTCCGGTGACTATAGTGTCGGATCATGATCCGAGATTTACCTCTCAGTTTTAGAGAGGGTTTCAACATCAGATGGGGACTCAACTCAATCTCAGTATGGCCTTTCACCCTCAGACTGATGGGCAGACCGAGAGATTGATACAGATACTTGAGACATACTTCGAGCCTGTGTATTGGATTTCGGTGGAAGTTGGGAAAAATACATTTCGTTGTGCGAGTTTGCATACAATAACAGTTTTCAAGCAAGCATTGGTATGGCACATTTTGAGGCTCTTTATGGGAGACCGTGTAGATCTCCAGTTTGTTGGACCGAGGTCGGAGATGTGGTGTTGCTTAGACCAGAAATGGTTCATGACCAGACGGAAAGAATTAAGCTTATTAGGCAATGGCTAGAGACCGCCCAAAGCCATCAGAAAAAGTATGCCGATAAGGACCATCGAGATGTTGTATTCAAGGAAGGGGAATTTGTGTTTTTGAAATTTTCTCCTATGAAAGGGCATCACCAATTCGGGTTAAAAGGAAAGTTATCTCCTAGATTCATCGGACCATTCGAGATTAAGAAGCAAGTGGGACTAGTAGCCTTTTGCCTCAAGTTACCACCACAGCTAGCGGGAGTACATGATGTTTTTCATATCTCCGTGTTGAGGAAGGCACATAATAAACATGCACCGAGGATCGATTGGGGGCAAGTTGATCTAAGGGAGGATGTGTCATACGATGAGCAACCGATTCAGATCATGGACAGGAAAGTACGAAAATTACGAAATAAGGAATACGCGATAGTGCAAGTTCGATGGCAATTTCATGGAGAACAAGAGTTGACTTGGGAGCGAGAGGATTATATGGCAGAGAATTTTCCATTTCCTTTCGAATCTTAAGGTATGGCTCTGATTTAATTTCGAGGACGAAATTCTTTAAATTGGGGATATTGTAACGACCTGAATTCTACCTGACCCGACTCGAGGGTAATTTAGTGATTTTCAATACTGAATGTGTGCAAGCGTGCTTGTGAATTGTTTAAGTGTGAAAAGTATAGCTTAGGTTCAATAAATATTGGGCCTAACAAGAGTTAAGTGGATGAAAATGATTTGGAGGCCCATAAGGGTATTTTGGTAAAATAAATAAGGTTGTATACAACCCTACTCTAAAACCCTACCTATATAAATCTTTTATAAAGTTTGTAGCCTCTTTTGTGTTGAAAACCTAAACTTGAGAAGGGAGAGAAGTGGAGGAGGGTTGATGATGATGAAGTGTATTTAAGCATTCAAGAAGGTAAACACACTCTCCCCTAATCCCATCTAAGCTTTTATTTGTTGGTTTTATCAAAAGAAAAAAAAAAGGATTTTGGATAGGGAATATGGTCAAGGTGGTGGTGGTGGCACCATCAAGGCAGGGGCGGCGGCCTCCCTGCCTCCGCCACCACAGCTGCTACGAGCGGTGGGGCCCCACAAGGGAGCCCCATCCTTGCCAGAGGCCGGAGGGCAGAGGGGCCCAATAGAGGGGAGCTTAAGCTCCCCTCCACGACCCCAATAAGGGGGAGCACGGGCTTCCCCCTTGTCTGGTCAACTGCTAGTTGATCGGTCAACCAAACTAGTTGACCAGGGACTAAAATGTCCCTGTAATAGTGAAATGAGGGGCTGGAATGTCCCATCCCCTCTACGACTTCATCGAAGGCATACACGCGCACTCCGAGGGACTCGACGACGGGTCCCACCCTCGACAAATCCTTTAAATGGTAAAACCCGTAGGACCCGCGCCATTGGGTCCCCAAATATAAATTAACAAGTAAAATACTCAACTTTAAATTGAGTGAATTTCTTATGTAGTGTTGTATGAATTGCTTAGATTCGCGAGGCGGTTCATGTGGGACCCCAAGTGCGCGAGGAGTCGGTGTAGGCATCGTGACGGGCCAGGTAAGTGGGGAGCTTCGCTCATGCATTAAATATGGCTTGAATATTAGATAATTAGGAATTCATGTTTTGAATAGAATGACTTGGGTATGGGTTGCGTCGTGATATTGGTTTGGATCTCTATTATTTATGCAATTTGTGAATGCACTATTTTGCCCTTCATGCTATTCGATGCCCCAGAATGTTTGTGGAGTTCCACTGCTGGCCAAATTAGCAAGTAGTCTATATTTTGGACGCCCCAGAATGTTAGTGGTAGTTCACCACTGGGGTTTTACTTGACTAATAGAATGCATAAGGTGAACCATTCGAGGGTAAGGGTTTGGAGTTTCATCCTTTGCTACTTGATGGTTCTTTGAGACGTGTAGCGGTGACGGCTTGGATGAAACTACTCTTGTTTTGGTGCAATTATATAGAGGGCGCAACGGCCATTGCGTTTTCACTAGTTATTGTACCAACCTAAAAGTAAAGGATACGGTCACCGGATCCTTACCAATATCTAGTTCGCATTGAATGAAACAACGGACTATATTAGTATATATCTATCGCATCTCCTTTAAACCTTTTATTTGACTTTCTATGTATGACATGTGTAGATTTTTATATATGAAAAGTGGTGAATATTCTCATGCATGAAATGAATGAATGTTTATCATACGTGTTGTGAAACCTTCATGCTTTTATGTATATTATGGTTGATGGAATTACGATTTGCAATATTGATATTTAGACTATATAATGATTAGTTTGGTAATGAAAATTCTATTTATATGTTTCTTCTTAGAAAAATGAATCTATTTCCATAACTATGATGAATATGAACAAGATCTATACTCATACCTATTCATTTGTTCATTTATATACTTATGATTGGTTATGAATTACATTTCTTTGGCTTCTTCATGGTTTGTTGTGAGTATGGATTTGATGTCATGTTCGAACTTGCATGAGTACTAGGTAGTACTTGCATATTTAATGTTTAAGCGATTCTTTCCTCTTATTGAGCACCGTTGGTTCTTTAGCTCACCCCACTTTACCCCACAGGTCCATCTACCAGCGCGATAGATAAGAAAGGCAAGGGAAATGATCTATCTTGAAGTTCCCTTACATGTGAGCCTCGTATATTATTAGTATATTGCTATTATTGGTCGTTTTGTAAACCTTGTACGTGGGTTGTAACTTAAGAGTTAGTTAATGGGTAGTTTTGAACCTTTATGATGTTATTATGAAGTTGTGTAAGACTTTAGAATATTAAAGATGATAGACCCTTATTATGATATATAAGATAATATGGTTTTATTATGATTATCTTTCACACATTTATTACCATATCTTGTTAGATTGATTATTCCGCAGGTTTATTTAGGCATACCAAGCATTTATTTGGGTCTGGTTCAGGTATCGGGTTTAGGTAACGGTTTGGGCCGGGCGACTTAACCCTAAGTCAGGGGCGGGTCATTACAAATCCTCTCAGGGTATCCCGCCATTTTTAATTAAAACTGGTTTTATAACCAATTGACAAAAATACCTCTCAGGGCACCCCACTTTTGAAAACTCGATTTTTTATGAAGTCAAGTCGATCTGTCGCAGGTCGAACATCGCGTTTGTCAATCTATCGCCGCCCGGATATTTGACGAATTAAGTGTTTTTAAGAGTCTAATGGTTGAAGAAAATGAGTGGGAGGTGGACGTCGCACACGAAAAGTTAGTTTTTATGGTTTTTGTAGATTTTTTTCATTTTCGAAGGTGAACCATGAACACGAATTTATCGGTCACACTGGACCGAGACAAGTTGTAGTGTTTCGGTACCCTATAACTGATAACTAACAAAAGGTGTCAGTTATTACCAACCGAGTTTAATCCTTAATGTTGCTTTTTATTACACTTTGGTTAGAAGCTATTGAGACATAGCTTAATGTCTCAGTAACAGGTCACTGAGACCAAAACTAGTAGTCTCGGTGATACACAACCACATGGTCTAAGGGTCATTCTCACTTAGGTGTCGGTTGATATTAACCAACACTTACACAATAATATCGGAAATGGACGTCCGAAACCAAAAGACAAATCACGATCCTGTGTGACCGAACACTACGGGATTGAAGTTAAACATATCGTCCGACCATAAAAACAACAAATTTACCTTAAACAAGCAAGAAAGTGAGGGGATTTGGTATATTGAGGTATTGATGTCGTGATAGAAGGGGGAAAAGAAGGGTTTCATTCAATTTGGTGGTGGGGTGCTCGCATTTCAAACGAAATGGCATTTTGGTAAAAGTATTGAGGTGCCCTGATAAATTACTGGGGTGCCTTGAGAGGATTGCAGGGTGCCCTTAGCGCGACTCTTATTGTGAACGTAATATGAAATTGTATTGATTAGGGTAAAACATGACAAATTGTATACAACGGGGTTGCTCTTATTTATAGAGCGATACAAAATAATATACATGGAATGTGAACGTAATGTGAAATTGTATTGATTAGGGTAAAACATGGCAAATTGTATATAACGGGTTGCTTTTAATTATAGAGCGACACAAAACAATATACATGGAAATAACTGATTTACACAATTTGTGGAGAAGTTACACAATCAGTGGAGAAGTTATGATATACACTGTAACGACCCTAAAAATTTAACCCGTGCCATGTGTCAATACAGGTGATACGTGGGTCCACGCCGTTGTACAGTCATCAATTTTTGGATGTCGACGTCGAGGTATGTTAGTTTTGTATGGTGTTTGTATTATATTCTATTTTATTTGTTCAATTTCAAAGTTTTTAACATGTAAAGACGTTTGTGTACGAGCGTTGGTAGTTTGGGGAACGAATTTAATTAAAAAATACTGACAAAAATATAAAATAAATAATAATTAAAAAGGTTGTAAAATCCGTTTGTTATGTCGATACTTCTGTGGTGATATGACGAACAAAGTTAGTGTTATGAGTCGGGTGCGGTCGGGTACGGGAATACCCGAAGGAAGCTTTAAGTATTGTTTGAAATGGATGAGATCAAAAGACCAAAATCAACAAAGAGTCATCTATTTGAGTCATTAAAATTGGTGGAGGTGGCTACAAAATGATCAAAAAGGGCATTTAAATTGTAAAGGGTATGGATAGGGGTGGGGGGTATTTTGGTCATTTGACCACAACCCCCCCAAAACACCAACACGCCACCGCCATCACCATTTTCACCATTCTCAATCGACTGAGAGGAAAGATCAATGAGAGGAGAGCATGGATGCGACGTCGAAGCGAGATCCAGGTAAGGTAGTTATTGATTTTATTGTTGGTGTTATTGTGGTTGTCACTGTTGTCGCCGAAGTTGTTGTCAAGGTTGTTGTTGAGGGGTTGTAGATTTAAATGGTGAAAATGGGATATTGATGATGGTGGTAATGTGTGTGTTGATTGTTGTTGTAATGTTTTTTTTTTAAAAAAAAAAATTGTTCCAACGAATAGAGAGCTTCTGTTCATTCCAACGAACAGGAAGAGAAAATCGGGCTGGGTTAAGGTGACCCGCCCCGGTTGGGTCAAACTGGGTTTGACTCGGTTGGACCGGGTCCCGGTCCGACCTGGTCAGGGAGGTCCAGATCTGACCCGGGACCCACCCATCTATTATTATATTAATAAATAATTATTTATTTAAATTAAATATATTAAAGGATTTTAATTGAAATAAATTCCAGAAAAATAGGAAAAATTCAGAAAAAAAATTATAGAAAATTATATTTTCATCAAATAAAGAGAAATTTGTAAATTTCTATAAAAAGTGAAGTATTGTAACGGCCCGGAAATTTGGTTATTTGTGAATGATGATGTGTAATATGTATTTATACTCGTATTTGAGTGACCGGACTGTGAAACCGGTGAACGAGTGGGAAAAATGGACGCGCGGGACTCGACAACTGTGTTACGAGTACACAGGAGACTAAAAACATAATTAAAAGAATTATTTAACAATTTTATAGTTTATTTGTTTAAGACAAAGGTAAGAGTGTGGTGAGGATAGTTCGGCAATAGGGTGGTGGGTGCATGCGGGTGTATGTGCATGCATGAGTGTGTAGTGGAAAAATGATGGTGTGTGAATGGATGCATGTGTTTGCATGAACACCCCACAGTTTGGGGTGTGACACTGTGCACCCCACTGCTGGGGTGCGAGATGAATTTGTACACCCCACTATTAGCTGTGGGGTGTACCATGTGTGAGTGAGTGAATGAATATGGATACATGCATGAATATGTATGTGCACCCCACAGTTTAGGGTGCGTGACAAGACGTGTATGACAACGGGGTGCACACAATAGTAGGGTGTTGTGTGCACAAATCAGCGGGGTGTACACAACAGTGGGGTGTTGTGTACACCTCACAGTGTGGTTTACTTAGTGGTGTGGTGGTCATATAATGTGTATGTGTCTAAATAAAATAAAATAAAAATAAAGTAGAAGTATGGACACTTTATGAATAAAATAAAGTGATGTAAATGGGCTTGTGTTAGGGTCCAATAAGGGCCCAACATAACCTATATAAAATGGGGCCATAACAAGTAAATAATTGCATGAAAATGGGCTTACATATTTCAATCCAACTAGAGTCTAACAAATGATACAAACCCATACACATCAACTTAAGATTTAATGCTAAACCTTACCCTAATATTCAAGATTTAAACCCTTAACAGGTAATCGAGAAATCACGGGAGACGCGTTAGGATTTCGGAGTTCGTCACACGGGTCGCGATAGTTCAGGTAAGTACACTTGCCTTAAAAAACATTTGTACGTTAGTAAGCCAGCTAAGAAAATATCATGTGATTCATTTCCATTTCTTTGTGTTTGTTATTATCAAATTATTGGCATTCCATTCCCTATTCCTTGTATGTGTGTTCTTGGCATAAGTGTGTGTCTCGAAGGTACATGCGGCCTGCACTAGAAGGGATAAAACGCGGGCACTCGAGCGCACGAGTGTTTGACCACCCCTAGTGATTGTGTGATACCATGTACTGGATTGTTGTGGATTGTTGTGGTATTGTTGTGGAATATAGACCACTTATGGCCTCTCTTGACTAGTAGAACACGCATGTTTCGATTGCTATCATTTCCAGTCTGTTTATCATGCATTCTTGTTTATTTAAATTCCTATCTTTCAGTACCCGCATGATATTTAGACTGTCTTGTTTGTTATTTCATGAATTACTGTTACATTCTTCTGGCTTTACTTTCGATTTCTCTCAGTTGCTCACCGTCTAGTTTGTGACGGTGGGTGCGGATAGGACGGAGAGCAGTAGGGGCAAGGGACCTTGCCTAAGAGACTTTTTATGAGCTGCTGGACTTGAGGTACCGCGATGTAGGCTCATGTTTATTTCTTTTTGTATGACGATTATATATATGATCTTTTTGGGACTGGGAAATATGTTTTGAGGTGGATTCCATCAATCCATTTTGTTGACTTGGATATGACTATATCGGGGTTTTCCACATTTATATAGATTCCTTATTTCCCTTTGATTGAGTTATTTCCCAATATTTGATTTGAATATGATTTTGCTTCCGCTGTGTTATAATTGCAATAACTCTTCCATAAATCTTGAAATTTGGATAATTTGAGGCTGACTAGGCTCGTCAGGGTCGCTGAGAAACTGACTCGGGACCTGCACGGGTCTAGGCCGGGCGTACCCAAATGCATTGGGAATTTGGGGTCGTCACATCGGGGTTCTTGCGAGACGTTTTGTCGGGGTTTTTGCCTTGAAAAGCGTGAAATTGACAAAAATAGTTAGAAATTTGAAAAAATCATAGGAAATTAAGGAAATTGATATAAATTGCATTATCAGGATTATTGTACACACGAGGACCATAAGGGCTTGTCGGAGTCCGTGTTAGCGCGAATTAGTTTTGATCAAGGTAAGCAAACCAGTGAGGAACATTACAGTTATTTCTTGAGTTTTGAATTATTTATTTATATTGTTTCAATACATTTTTGATATTCCATTCATATGAGTTGTCGTAAGGCAAGTGTGTCAAGCGTGATCCTTGCAAAATTTCGGGCTCGCGGTGTATTATACCGGGGTTTATGGCTGGGGATACGTGATTGGTTGTAATGACATGTACGAGGTAAGAGTTCTCCACTAGATTGTTGCGGACTCTACATTCGTGTAGGGGTCTTAGAGGAGATTTTGTCATCGACTCCTAGCCTTTGAGGAGATTTTGTTCTTGGCTTAACAACTTTAATTGGTCGAGACCACTTGTTCCTTTCTTTTGTATTCCGAGACACTCAATTTCAATTGCTCATTTATTTATACACAGTCTTTATAAATTAATGCACTCCCTGTCCTTTCTTTCTATCTGCATGAATTGACTGTTCATTTATTTAATTCGAAATATTGTATTTATTGTTGTTCCTACTTGGCGTTACTTACCTGGGCTCGCAATTCTTGTGTTTGACTGAGTGCAGATCAACAGTCCAGTTAAGGAAAGACCATGCAGTTAGGCAATATACTTTAATCGGCCTTCCTCTGCTAACATAAGTGACTTTTTTGTTGTATTAGCTACTTAGATTGTTTTTGTACATAGGGTTATGAGTTGAGAGATTTTTTTGGATATTATGACTTGGATGATACTCTCCTTGCTTTACATGGTGTATATAATATACGTGGTTCCCACACACTAGGTTTTTGTCATAACTTGGAGCTTTTGAGGTTAATTGATTAGTTGAGATTTATTACTTCTGTTTTATACTTTAATAACTCGTTAATTAATTGACTTCACTTTTAAATGATTAATAAATGATTGAATGGTAAGGATAGGCTCACTAGCCCCACGCGACTCGGTGGGATTTGCTCGGGGTTCGCGTGGGTCTAGGTCGGCCGGCGCCCGATTCTAGGGTTGTGAAATTTGGGGCCGTCACAGTTGATATCAGAGCGTAAAGGTTGAATAAAAGGCTCTTAAATTTAAATCACAATCCACTAAGACATAGGAAAGCGAAAGTTAGGATAGTTGTTGGACTTATAGTGGAACCCTATGAACCTAACTTAAGTCTTAATTGAGAAGTGAGGAGAGTTGGGGAAAAATTGGAACTTGTAATGTACATGCTATATTTGAGATGGTGTATTATTATGATATTGATTAGCTATTTACTGATTCGGAGATTCTCCTATTTGCAGACAGCGATGGCGGATCAGCCAGATTCTAGTGATGATAGTGGGACGCCAGGTCCTAGAGGAGTCAGTATGGAAGATTTCCAGATGTGGACTCAGAGGATTATGAGTCAAGATCATCAACTTGAGGATATCTTGAGACTATTGAGAGCACCCCCTACAGCGACACCATCTACGCCTACTACTTTCCAGTTGCCTACTCCACAAGAGACTGGCACACCGACTATAGCAGCGATATCGACAGCTCCTATACCGATTGCAGCGATGCTAGATATCGCAGTAGCTTCGATAGCACAAGTAGGGGTTATACTGCCTACTCAGATGAAGGTGATACCTTCGACACTGAGTACACCAGTTACTGAGATGCCCGGTACACCGAGTACTTCGAGTACTCTGAGTACTAAGGCTACGCTAGAGGCGAGGCAGGCCACGGAGTTTCAGAGGCATCAGCCTAAAAAGTTCTACGGGGGTATGAATCTTAAGGCAACAAAGATCTTTTTGAGGAGTCACGAGAATATTCACGACATTTTAGCTATACCGACCTACATGTAGCTTAGTATATCTTCCGCCTCACTGTTCAAAGAGGCCGACGTTTAGTGACGCACTACGGTGGCCACGAAGGGGAAGCCCCGATATTGGGGTGAGTTCAAGAGGAGGTTTGAGCAGACGTACATTCCTTTTACAGTCCGTAATTTGAAGAGAACCGAGTTTCATAATATCCGACAGAGAGCTGACGAGTCCGTGATGCAGTACATGGATCGATATCTATGACTGATGG
Source organism: Stephania japonica (assembly GCA_039657345.1). Lineage (NCBI taxonomy): Eukaryota > Viridiplantae > Streptophyta > Magnoliopsida > Ranunculales > Menispermaceae > Stephania > Stephania japonica. The sequence goes on along the minus strand of CM077560.1, from coordinate 39,368,162 downwards.
AATATGTCGGAGGAGCAACAGATACTGACGCCGACCAGAAATATTACTTTATACATAGGCACCTCGATTTGATAGGTTCGATAGTGGTGACAACAACTCCGAGCACACTACAAGCAGCGTATGAGAGAGCCATGGCCAGTGAGGGATTAGGTAGTACACGCACCGAGGCACAGGCTACTTCATCGGCACCTTCTTAGGCCGGAATGCCTTCGGGGGCTGGTAGGAGAGGAAGAGATTCAGGCAGTGGTCACAAAGAGACCGAGCTCAGAGTGTAGCATCAGTAGCACTTCCACCCACGACAACAGTTGTATCATCCACTCTGACACGGAGTTATGCTAGTGTTCAGCTACCGTAGACTTAGTCCGGACAACACAAACAACAGCACCAGAGGAATGAGGGTAAGGGGCGACTGTCAGGAACAGAGATACCGACAGGGACAGCGACGCGATCAGGGCCAGGGACAGAGTTCTAGTCAGGCACCGAGACAGGGACAATGTGATCTGTCTGGTTCAGGGTCTCAGAAGGGAATATTCTTCGAGTATGGATAGTTGGGCCACTTCGTCAGCGCTTGTCCACAATTGGGTCGAGGGCAGCCACAAGGCCGAGAGCAGGTACATGCCATCGCCGTACCAGACACGACTGCTTCACAGAACTTGATTGAGGGTACGGTTTACATTTGCAATTAATTTATGCATACCATGTTTGATTCTGATTCCACAGTTTCTTTCATTTCGGGTCGTATGGTTGACGAGTTAGGGTTGAGACCTATTCAATTAGAGAGACCTTTGATCTTTAGCACGATTGCTGGGGACAAGATTTACTCGAATTTAGTGTGTGTCGATTGTTCGGTAGAGATATAAAGACACACCTTACCTGTAGACCTGAGAGTGTTGGAGTTCCTAGAATTTGACGCACTACTGGGCATGGATTGGTTGGGTGTTTATCATGCACAGATTCACTACTACGGTAAGAGGATCACGTTTCAGATTCTTGAGAATCCAGAGTTTAGCTTCCAGGGGACTTCGACCAATTCACCGATCACCAGGGGTAAAGTCGCCACTAGCGTAGATGTAGAGACATTCGCTAGCGTGTTGAGTACGGAAGATAGAGTAGAGACTAGGTTGGAGGATAGAGTAGAGACTAAGTTGGAGGATGTGCCAGTAGTATACGAGTTCCCTGATGTTTTTCCAGCGGAGTTACTAGGCTTACCACCACATAGGGAGATCGATTTCATCGTTGGCTTGGTCCCAGGGACCAAACCCATTTCTATTCCTTCGTACCGTATGGCTCCGAGAGAGCTAGAGAGCTGAGAGGACAACTCGACGAGTTGTTGGAGTTAGGCTTTATTCGACCGAGTATGTCACCTTGGGTAGCGCCGGTATGTTTGTGAAGAAGAAATACGACAACTTGAGATTATGTATCGACTTCCTCGCATAGACGATTTGTTTGACCAGTTGACAGGTTCGCAGTGTTTCTCGAAGATTGATCTGAGATCCGAGTACCATCAGCTGAGGATTAGAGCAGAGGACATGGGGAAGACTGCATTTCACACTCGATATGGGCACTACCAGTTTATAGTCATGTTGTTTGGGCTGACTAATGCCTTAGCGATGTTCACGGATTTGATGCATCGAGTGTTGAGACAGTACTTGGACAGATTCGTCATTGTGTTCATCAACGACATCTTGATATATTCTAGGACTCGCGAGGAGCACGAGGAACACCTTAGTTTAGTTTTACGGACACTAATAGAGCACCAATTATTCGCTAAGTTCAGTAAGTGTGAGTTTTGATTGACAGAGGTAGGATTCTTAGGTCACATTGTTGGAACCGGTGGAGTGTCAGTGGACCTCGCTAAGTTTAGGGTACTTAGCGATTGACCTACACCGAGATTAGCGTTAGATATCCGCAGTTTTCTGGGCTTGACAAGTTATTATCGGCGTTTTGTACAGGACTTCTCGAGGATCGCGACACCGATGACGCTATTGACAAAGAAGGATGTCAGATTTCAGTGGAACGACGATTGTGAGTAGGCGTTCAAGACATTGAAGGAACGACTGACTTCCGCACCAGTTTTGGTTTTGCCCGAGTCAGGTAAGGGTTTTGAGGTGAACACCGATGCTTGTAAGATCGGTTTGGAATGTGTTCTGATGCAGGAGGGTAAAGTGATTGTGTAACGACCCCTATTTTCATCTAGGGCACCGCCCAGCCTAATCCCATAATTAAGCCCTAATTACAACACGTATGACCTAATTACGTATTAGTCAGCCTGTACTACCTATTATCTCATGAATTAGGTTCAGGGATAAGAAAATCTCCTATCATTTTATAAGAATTATCAAATTAACGGAAGTTTTTAACGTATTAGCGGAAGTATTTTATATAAATCCTAAATGTGGAAACCAGAAAATAACAATCACAATATCAATATGAAATAAACGACGATCATATAGACAAAGTGAAATTCCAAAAAGTTGGGTGAACTAACTCTCGTCCCAACAAAACAACCAAAGCAAAAGACGTATATAAACATAATACAAAAAATATGACATACATGTACGGCAGCTACGCGCTACGAGCTCAGAGGTAGTCGCCGATCTTCTCCTTGCCCGGTATGGTACTGCTCGACGGACCTACACACACCGTCACAAACTAAACGGTGAGTATAGTGATATTTAAGTGATGAATGGGGAATTCTAAACTACATTTTCAAAGTAAAGACAGATATTTAAATGCATAATATAACAGAAAAATGTGTTGAGAAAGTAATGTATATAAATATCACAGTTAACCGAGTTAGATAGACTGACACAGGCTAAGTCGAGATGATCTACGTCCGTTCGGTGGTGAGAAATATCAACCAGCCTTTTTCCACTATCGTATGGAGATACTCTCAACATACTTTGTAAATTTTTGAATATATATATATATATAGAACTTGCCGACAACCCCGTAGTTCAAGCTACGTGATGCCACCCAAGTAATAGTGGTGAGTGCCGGAAACCCCGAGGTCCAGTGACCCCGTGAATCCACCAATCTCTCGTGCAATGGACACTAGATAATCTCCAACTTTTGTTTCAAGGATTTTCATTTCTAAAGTTCTACGATATCAACAATAAGTTAGGCTACAAAGCCCCAAAAGAAATGGAATACAAACCAAATACCACAGTAACCCTAGTGCATGCATTTCTAACATCAATTATAACATAATTCACAACCAAATATGGCACATTAGGAAAGGAGTCAATGAAATCATCACAAGGCATCATGCTATTACAACATTCAACTTGAATAGAGCAAAGAAAGCATGATGGTAGATTTCTAACAAGTCATCAAATTGACTGAAAAGAGAATTAATATGAATGAAATAAAGTAGAGAGTTCCCTCAGTTTCACTTACAAGTCGCAAGATAGCTATGGCTATCCGACTCCGTGACACTTCGACTAGCGCTCCCGAACTCCCGTAACACCCTAGGTCCCTGAAAAGTTATTTCATATCATTTATTTATTTATTTATTAATATTTTGTTACATAGATATATTTTATGTATATATACATATATGTGTATATGTATATATATACATACATATATACATATATATAAATATATATATATTTTTTATTTTATCTTTATTTTTTTTCTTTCTTTTTTCTTTCTTTCTTTCACTCCTTTAATTCATCAACATAATAATACCACCAACACCATAGCATCAACAATCCACCATTAACACATTAATTTCAAAATCAATCAACTTCATCAACATCACCATTAATGTCTACAACAACAATGCCAACCTCAACAACAAAGACTCACTTCGCCAATGTCGTCGTCGTCTCGATCTCCTCCGGTGACCTCTCTTCTTCTTCTTCTTCTTCTTCGTCTTCTTCTCCCTCTCCTTTTTTTTGTGCGGCGGTGGTGTTTTTATTAGTGTTTTGGAGTCAAATGACCATTTTACCCCTCCAACTCTATCCTTTTCCATATAAGCCAATGCCCCTTTTTGTCATTTCTCAAATCTTTTTTTTTTCTGATTTTTAAAATGTATATATTTATATATATATATATATAAATATATGTGTCTAATTCAATTTAATTAATTTATAACCATAGACTATGATCTAATGTGCATTAATTTAATTACATTGTATTTTATTAAATTTAGACTTACCACAAGTCTCGCTATTCGGTACCCCAGCTTGCACGCAACTCGAGGCGTGTCCCCGACTACGTCTCAGCGTCGATAGCTGCAAATACTGACTTAGTCAGCGTACACACAAACAAAACACTAGGAATACATCAATACAAATATAAAATTTACTTCGGCCACATGCCTCGGTCTGTGTGCGCATCTCATGCGGGCCCCACGTCACGGGGTCGGTAGTCCTGATTAAACAGCTAATCAAGATTAGCAAAATTGGGTTGTAACAAATTGCCTACACGTCCCGACAGCTGAAGATTGATTGGAAGAATTACCATACTCACGACTTGGAGTTGGCGGCAATAGTTTTTGCACTGAAGATTTGATGCCACTATCTCTACGGGGAGAGATTCGTCTTATTTACTAACCACTAGAGTTTGAAGCATCTCTTCATACACACGGCTCTCGAGGCAAATCTTATGGCTCATCTTTAATCTAGCCAACCACTCTGACACACTAACTTGACTTCAATGGGTAACTTAAACTTCAAAATCGTTCCATTTCTCGTTCAAAGCTCGTGTTCCCGGACCTGTTTCAACTCACAACTTGCACTGCGTACGTTCCCGGACATAACTTTGCTCCCACATTTTATTTAATTATTTATTATTTCTAATAATTTACTAATTATCATTTTTCGGTGTTTAATTATCCATATTATGCCATAAATTTTCTTTTTTCCTAGCCGAATCTCACACAGAAATCCGTGGCGATTAATAAACGAGAACCCGCACTATGACACAAAGTTCTCATTTGAGTATAAATAATAATACAAACATCACAGAAAAAATAAAATATACATCAGTGTCGAATCTCGAGGCTTAAGTAATATGACAAATCACGACGGTAAGTCACGGTCCTGTAAAACACGACATGTGTCACCAATTAAATTTGAGGGTCGTTACACACCAGATCGCGACTAACGGATGCAAGTGATCTTGGTTAGAATCGACAAACAGGCAAATCTACAACAACATTACAGCGAACAGGCATGAAAGCATCACAAACTGAGCTCGACAACGTACAATACATAGGGAACGAGCAGGATCGTATGAGATACGCTCGCACGAACAAGTAGACAGATCCAAAACAGATTGCACTTCAAGTATACGGGAAGCTTATTACTAGATGCAATACCAACATCACAAATTATAAACCTTCATTTTTTTTCATCACTTTTGCTTTCTTATGATGTGCGGTTGTCGATGTAGGCCAACATGGGCTGAAATCCCATGAGATTCCACATACAAAATTGCAAAAACGGAACTGAAGCGCATGGGCATACGAGACTAAGACATGGGTTCAACAGATATAAGCACGAACGAGAGGAAATCACACGAAGACACACGAGTCCAGACAAACAAAGTACATGCACACCAAGAGGAGTGCTAATGGAGAAAACTAACCTAGACATGATAGGGCTCTTATACCATGTGAACGTAATATGAAATTATATTGATTAGGGTAAAACATGACAAATTGTATACAATGGGTTGCTCTTATTTATAGAGGGGTACAAAATAATATACATGGAAATAATTGATTTACACAATTTAAGGAGAAGTTACACAATCAGTGAAGAAGTTATGACATACACAATCAGTGGAGAAATTAAGGTATACATAATCAGTTTCCTAACAATTATTTTTTGATGTAAGCCTTTATTTATTTTAAAATAGAATTGTAATAAAAAAGGTAGCGACTGTTCAGACCTCATTTTTTGCTTTTTTTACCTTACCCTTGTGAAATGATCCAATTACTCTCTATAAAAAAGGATTTTTACTCACGCATACCTCAATCACCCCTTTCTCCAATCACACTCTCACCACCAATCCAAATTCGACGAAATCTGAGCGAAACTCCATCCATTCGACATCGTAGGTGCATTATTCATCTCTTTTAGTGTCAATTTTGTGGTTTTTGAGAGTTTTTCCTTTTTTGAGTCGGTATTATTTGTGATTTTGTTGTTGGGTTTATGACTTCGATTTGGAACTTGAATCTTGCATTTTGGGTACAAAAGTTTTGATGAAATAAAAAATATCAAGCCTTTCCGAGCAACCCATTTTTTTTGTCATTTTCATGTATTTTTTAAGAGTTTTGGAAAAAAATTTGTTCATTCTTGTTGCTCGCAGGGTTTGGATGCACAGAACCGACACCTCTTAAGAAATGTCAGACACACATGGATGACACATCTAAAGAGGTTTCAATTGGATTTCTCCGTCACCCGCTGAGGCTGAGTTTTTTTTATAATTTGAGTCGAATTCGATTCGACCAATACCTCTTTAGAGGTCGCACGATCAGAGTCAACCGATATCTCTTCATAGGTGTCAGCACTGTGTGATCAAACCTCGCGAGCGACACATTTTCGCTTTTAGGACACATCGTGACCACATCCGACCTTGTTTAACAAAAAAAACACTCCTACAACACTTGACGACCTAGTACAAGTGCTCTACAATGACTAAAACTGAGAAATAAAGAGGGTGGAGGGGTGAGGATGAGGATGATGGGGTGAGTAAGGATATTTTTGAAATTTTAAAATTTTTTTGAGGTAAATTAAGTAAAAAGTGGGGTAAATTATTTTAAGAAATTAAAAAATAGAACGCCTAAATTGCCTAAAAAAAATGAACGTAAAAAACGAGCAATATATTCTCGTTCTTGGACCAGCACAAGAGACCGCATCAGCCAGAGTCAATGCTCATCACTTCCACGGTCATGCACCTTCTTCGCCGCACACAAGAAACAGAGAGCGTAAATTTACTGTGGAAGTGGTTAGTTTGGAATTGCACTACAAGTGCCTGTTTGATTGGAGTTATATGTAAGGTATTGGGATTAACTTAAATATGATTGGTCTTTGTGAGAGATAGGAGTATGCATTGCAGCCGTTTGGTACAAGTATAAATCTATGAAGAAAAATAGGTAAAATATCTAAAATGCCCTTATTTAATGTCATAACACCTACCACTACCCACCACGTTCGACATTTTACCTCAAACGTTGAGTGGACTTATCATTAGATAAGTCCACCCGTCATTTAGTAAGTAAGCTGGTATATGAGAGTTTATGTAAGCCTGTTGCTTACTTAACACTCCAACCAAACAATAGACTTATCCCTAATCTCATGTTTAACTAACCTAATACCCCAACCACACAGGTACCAAGTGTTTGATGAAATGCCACACAAAGACTTAAAATGCCTAATTGTTTGTTTAAATCAGAAGAGCTGGTATTTCTGATACATTGGTCAACAATTGAAGCATAAATTCACTGTAACGCTAGACCAGAATTTGATTATTTGATGACCCAATAACATATTGAAAGCATCTTTTAGGTGAAATAGAGACATAATAGGTAAAATGCAAGAGTAGGAAAGTTGTGGGTTCGACTTCAACTATAGTTTGAAAGAAAACCATGTTTCAATCAATAATAATCTACATAAATAAATAAATACAATCAATATAGACTTATAAGTTATGAGGTACAATCACAGTGGAAGATCAAGCCCTTTCCCAACTTCAACTCCAATCACTTGAAGTATGCCCTTGTTCAATATCTGCCAAAAAAAAAAAAAAAAAAAAAAAAAAATCAATAGCACAAGAGAGAATCACAAATGAAAACCACCAAAAGGGCTAAAAAATTGTTGTTACCAGCTCGACCACAAATGTGCCGATGAGGCCGATCATGCAAGCTCTGGCGTTCCACGTCTCTGCAACTCTAGTGAATCCAGCAAAAGGGGGCGTGAATTTGGGCTCAACTTTGGGGTTCTCCACCTGAAAACCTCAATACCCATTAGAATTCTTGATCAACACTGTACTGGGTCTCATCAAAATCAAGTATAGAAGGGGTTAAAGAGACCTACTCCTGGTGGAAGCTTTGCGGCTCTGATTCTCAAAAGAGGGCGTTTGCGGGGTCTGATGCTTTTGTGGTTGAATCCACCATGGAAGCTGAAGCGATGATGAGATGAGAGAGGCGGGGCTTGCTGGATTAGAGGCCGAGTTGATGAAATGATTGATGAGGTAGCCATTGCTGCGCTTGTGCTTCCTCTGCTTCCTCTGTCTCTCTCTGCCTTATCAACGTTCACTCAGTCCAGGCCATAGAATCCGGGGCAAACTAGTAATTTCATGTCCATCTTCATTTTTTGTTACCCTCTGGCCACTAATAATATGTGGTGCTAATTACCGCGACTAATCTGATTATTTTTTTAATTAAGTTCAAGCATTATAAGTTTTTATATAGGGTGATTTTCCTAACTCAATTTGTTTTATCATGGACTAAACCTCACTTAACATATCTCAGTTGACGAAAGACTAATTGATGAGTCTAACTGAACTCTATGATTTAGTATGAGATTTGAGGATATAAGGTTATAAGTTCTAATCACAATAGAGCAAGTTGTTGTTTCTTTCTTATTATAAAAAAAAAAAAAAAAAAATTGAACTCCATTTTCCACACTTCTTTTAGGGTTCAAAAGCTAAAATAACGTTTTATTTTTAATTTTTTGTTTTTTAACTTTTTAAGTATTTTAATTTTTTTAATATTTAATTTACATTAATAAAATATAAAATACATTTTTCTAAATTTTCTTATTAGTCAAACAAATTATTAAAGAGAAATGCTACACTAACTCAATTTCTAATTCACTTTATACACTTATAACACTAAATTATGAATTATTTGTACTATTTTTTGACTTTAACAATGGTTTACTGGTATATAAAATATAAAAATTATTAAAAATGTTTATTAAAGTAGACAACAGAGCAACAAAACACACATCCTCAACATCTACAGTTTATTTTTACCTCAAAATGCGAGCTTACACATCTTGAGATGCATAACACGACGAGTAAGAGGGTGGGGGATGCCTTATGTTGTCAAAGGTATTATTGAAACATTTTTTAAAGTTGAAATAAAAAGTAGTATCGAATAATTTTAAATTTAGTGTCGTGAGTATATAAAGTGGGTTAGAAATTAAGTTAATGTAGTATTTATCTTTATTAAAATATAATTTTTGAGAAGAAATATAAATTATTAGATAGTTTGACATGTCAAGAATCGTAAATTGGAGTGAAAATAGAGTTTGTGATTGAAAATGGCCTTTACTCAAAATCCTTTATTAGGAACCAGCGAATTATTAGTAACTTCATATCCATCATCCGATTCTCATCATTTTTTCTATTTAAGCAAAAAAATTACTTGTCCTAAAAAAAAAGCAAAAGAATTGCTTGAATTTAGACCACATGTTGAGAGTGGTCAAGGATCCATCATGACCAAAGGGGGACCTACAACTTCTCCTAGACCAACCAAATCCCATAACATCTCTGCCACGTGTGTTCCAAACTTAGTCAGCGTTGACCCATCTATTGGCCACGTGGCAGAGCCACTACTTGCGATTTTCCTGGTTTACAATCACAAAACTTGAAAAAGTGTTCTTCAGCCTTACAGAGATTCTTTGTATCATAAAATTGTTCTCTAATTCCACTGACCATCTTTATTTCTCTCTATACATTGTCACAGCAATGGCTCAACCTGATGATCCCACTAGGAGGTCCTTCAAGAGTCCGAAAGGCGGCGGCGAACAAGAAGTCACCATAGAATATCTTTTTCAAGGTATCAATATGTGTAACTCAGTTTGATGATAAATTGTTAATGTGCTATATATTGTTGTGAAATCTAATATATTGACATTTTTGTTTGTTCAAATGCATGCAAATAGTTGATGATTTAAACAGTCAACAGGCATGCACGTCGCCTACCGTTGGAAAGAGTCAGAGTCCTCGTCAAGAAGAGGATCAAGAACCACAAGTAAAGAAATCGGTTCTTGCCAGGGTGAGGGAGAAGGCCAGGAAGCTCAAGAATTCACTGAGCCTGAATAAGAAGCATAGCAATGACGATAATGATAATGCTGCGCCGACCGCATCTGAAGCGAGTGTGGATGTCGGCCGTTTGAAAGAAGTAGAAGAAGAACCGGAGGAGGAAGAGGAAGATGCGGAGTATTATGGAGCCCCAAGTAACAATGCCGTCGATTCTTATTATATACTTTTAATGAATTTGTGTTGAGTGTGATTGATATGCAATTCTGTTTGTTCTTGATGAATGTATATATGTTATATGTAGTGTATGAATCGGAGATGGCACCGAAAGAGCTGAAAGAAACGGCGAGGCAGCATCCAAGAGAGGATGTTGAGATTTCGGAGAAGCACATTTTGGTGGGAAGAGGTGAAGCGATTGCGGAGGGGGAAAAGGAAGAAGTGGTGAGCAAGACAATCTCTGAATCTGTGTCGGAGAAGTTGGCGGCGCCCGCATATGCCATGGCAGAAGCGACGCAAATGATCACTTCAAAGATTCAAGACATGGCTATAGCGACGACAAAGACACTGGAGAGAAAGGGTAGCAGTGCTGGTGAGCAAATATGGGACAAAGGGGTTTCAGTGAAGGAATACTTGATGCATAAGCTAGAGCCTGGAGACGACGAACGGGCGCTATCTCAGGTGATATCGGAGGCTATAAGCCCAAGGAGTAAGGGAGTTAACAAGGCGGAAGGGACCGCTTCATCTAATTTGGAGAACAAGGAATATTCATCAACAACATCGATGTCATCGACGGCAGCATCAGAGCCAAACACAACATCATCCAAGGCTTCAAACATTCCTGTCTCCTGGAATGCTTATCAAGGTATATAAAACACCTAGCCAACCAATTTGTTCTTTCTTTACATAACTTTTTCGTTGATATTGATTTTAGTCATTAAGATCTCATTGAGTCTTTTTTCATATTTTGTAGAAGTTGAGGAAAACCATGAAGGAAGGATTCTGCAAGCCAATTAGTGCATGCCTTCATTGTTACAAGGCAAGGCTCTCTCTTTTGTATTCAAATTAATGTGAATCTGTACTTAACTAACTGCATAGAATAACTATTTGAATTCTTCTCATGATCTTTGCATATAACATGCTTTATTACAATTCCCAGTAGCCATTCCACCATCACCACAAAATAATTCATTGTTTTATGAAAAGCAAGTTTGATTATAACAAATTATTGGATAAACAAATCAATGAAGGAGAGAACACACGACCAATCAATGTAGGTGCAATATGCCAATCAAGAAATTCAATTGCTTCAAACATTTTCTTCCAGCTTTCGCTTCTTGGGATTTAATGAGTGAGTTAAATCTGAGGCAGAGGACACGGAGAGGGAGAGATCAACATGACAGTTGAATTGGCGAGGGGATGCCATCACCGTTACAGGGCTGGAAGGGAAGTAAGCATACCCGCCGCTGCTAACAGTAGTTAATGTGTACAAGGGATCTGCAACTCTCTCCTCCATAACCTTATAACAGTTTTCTATTTCTTCCTGCACCACAAACATGATCATCAAATTAATTAATCTCCAAAATCATTATAAACATAACCAAAACATGATCATTAAACAACTATACAAAAAACTACTATTAGTTAATCACCTTGTGATTGATAAGATTGATTAAGGTTGAAAGGTAGAAATTGGATTTTGATGGAAGCACTTCCTCTAGGCCACATCTCAGTGCAGATGCCGCAACCACGCAGGGCTTGAACTCAACAAATTTGGGATCTGTGCAATCAATATATATAATTTGTATCAACATATGAAAATTAACTAGCGATTGAAATAACATTAATGTAAATAACTTATTTACCGTAAAGAGTTGGGAGGATCAACTCTGACATTCGTGCTATTAAGGCGATTTGCAATTGAAGTCGAAGCGAATTCATATTAAGAAGTGTCGAGAGCACTTCAAGGTAAGAGTAGGCAGTTGTGCAGCGAAGGCGCCATTGCAGGGTCTCCAACACTCTCAATTCAACGCGTCGAATTTCACCAGATTGAAATGTATTCTCCATATCATGGCCACCTGCCATCTGCAATACAAATACATACACATATATACTTAGCAACATATATATTAATCACATTGACACAATTCATCAATGCCTAATTGATTGATTCATAATCAATTAATTATACCTGAAAGTCCTGCAACTGAGGCCCCGAGATCTCATTAAACTTGGCAGCAAGTGAAAAACAAGCAATGGAGAGCAATTCAACCAATGCAACAGTGCTCACCACTTCGCTCCCCTTCTTCGAAACAAACCGGTCGAAGTAATTCACAGCGTAGAACACCGTCTCCGCCACGAAATTCAAGCGTGAACGACACTTGAAGAATCAAATTAAGATAATGTCAACACGTACATAATCATCATAATAAAAAAAAAAACTAATCAATAGATTACACACATACATTAATTAATTGCTGACATTAATTGTAACATTTTATTAACAGACCTTGATGAAGTAGTTTATGGCCCTGGACCGGGCATGCACCAATTGAGGAGAGTTTCTAAGGCCCTCAACATACTCACGTTCGGGCATGTAAGTCGCCTCCCTTTCCAAGCAATCCAACAATTGAGTGTTCAAACTGCCCTGATCAACCAAGTGACTACTACTGCTGCCCATGTAAATAATGTTGTTAGTACTTTCCTTCGCCACCTTATAATTAGTACGCTTGTCGAGACGATTAACTTGACGAGGAGGAGGAGGAGGAGGAGGAGGAGTACTGGCAAGCCAATCTTCATCACATAGTAAGTCCAACTCGGCCATGATGCCTATTGAGTTTAGATATCAAGAGGCGGGGGAGGGGGGAGTGAGAATGTGTGTGTATATGAGACTGAGAGTGAGTGATGGTTGGGTTGATATATGAGGGGTTAAGTAACTAACCAAACCAAACCATGGTTAAGGGAGTGGGGGTGTGGGGGGGATTTATAAGTAAGTAATTCGGGGGACACGTCCCTCATGAAACGGGGTAAATGCATGGGAGTGTGGTGGATTTTAACTGAGGGCGTGAGAGGACACGAGGAGGGAGAGTGTTTGGTGGGACCCACTTTCGCATGATCTTTCACAATTGACGGTTGGAGCAGTTACTTACTTGCCATATTAGTAGTTGTATACATAGATTAATGGGCTCTCTCTTCTCGGTCGTAACTGTTGGCTCATCGAACCGCTGTGCCGGTTAAGCTCAGCCATTGAACCCTTACATTACCAAATTTAACTATCTAGGTTCATAAAAGAAAATAAATAATTTACTAAATTCACATATCCATACTGACATATTATATCTTTTTGCAATAATATATTGTAGTATCTTTTTTTTTTTTTTTTTTGCAAAGTGATATATTACATCTCGCATGATGAAAATGTTGATATGATGAAATGAAATTAACCTCTTGTGGCTTTAAAAAAAAAAGACACCAACAATTAAATGTTGATATGATGAAATGAAATTAACCTGTTGTGGCTTTAAAAAAAAAAGACACCAACAATTAGGTGTTTATGAAGCTTGTCGAACAAATTAACACTGATATGAAATTTGACAATTCTTTAAAGGAAAGTGAATTCAACAATATTTTCAAGAAGACCTTTTCTCTACTCGGCCTACTCTATTTTTAAAGTTTTTATTTTTGTTTTTATTATTATTATTTTTTTTTGTAGAAACAAGATAGTACAATGATTTTAAATTTAGTAATGAAATGAGGCGAAATTAGGTTAATGTAGCATTTCTCTAAATTATTGGGTATAAAACCTCAATTAAGAAATTTCTCCATTATTCTTGCAAACAAATATATAAAGCCAAGCTAAAGGCGGCCCAACTTTTTATAAGGGCAGTTTAATTTTGAGTGTACCCCAAATTCAAATTTTAATTTATGAGAGTACCCTGACTTTTTTACTAAAATCTCCAATCTATCCATTCGTCTCAATCGAAGCACCCAACTCTAAAAACCTTGGACGAGACATTTATTTTAGGTTCAGCGACACATGGTCGAGGGGTATCTCAATTTTGTCTAATCGCACTTCTTTGGTGAAACTTAGTTAACAACTACAAACTTAAAGATTTGATAGGTTCTAACTGACTCTCCACCTACACGTTTGACAAGCTCTGATCGACTCTCCAGTTAATAGTTCGGACCTGCACAACCGAGCCACTTGACAAGGCCTTACAAATAATAAAGAGTGCATGTAGAGGGATGAAGGTAGGATGCACAAAACGAGAAGGAGGCGAGGTGCACAAAATGAAATGAGAGGCATAAGAGTCATTTATTAAAAACGACATTTTCCAAATTCACTAAGTTGCCCACATGAACAGTTGGAGTTCCTTCAACTTGGCTCAAAGTATATTCAGGTACAAGATAACCATAAAACATGAAAGCTAAAAATTGAAACTTTTGCGAAAGAAAACACAAAAAAAATTACGAAAGAAAACATAAAAATATAACATATTAACTCATCGTTACAACAACAACAAAACCTTAATTCCAAATAAAATAAAACAAAAAATACAAGAACACGACATGTAGACTCCTCGCTAATTAAAAAAAGTCTTAATCCCAAATAAAATAAAATAAATACAAAATACAAAAATAAAACGTGTTCGTTGCTAATTAAAACAATAAAATAAAAACTCAACTTTTAACAATTTTAAATAATTAAATAGTGTGAAGTCCTACTTGACGTCATCGAAACACATAACTCGAGTTGCAACCATAACTAGTCAACAGCAACAAAAAAAAGCTTATTGGGATGGACTTCATGAATCATTGAAGTTGACTTGCCAAGAATTAATGAATGGTATGTAAAAGAAGCACAAGAGTGTGCAACACTTTGTGCATGCTTCATGAATTCAACCATTATACAGATTATGATGTGCAAGTCATGGTCCAATATAACAGTATGTATCATAAAGTTGCCTTCCAAAAACTTGTGATTGTGAACCGAGCTTTCAGGCAAAGTGTTGATGGTTTTTTATTGATGGATACACACTTCTACATATCAACCCATTGCTTGCAATATGCTCTGTTCACAAGTAGAAAGATTCTGGCCTTTAAGTTGGCATAGTTTTTACAACCTGGCTTCACTTGAAAGCTGATCTGTCACTGCAATTGATAGGAGGAAAAGCTAAAGCCAGACTTTCCTTCGTTTGTCGACTTCAGCTCAAGCTTTTGAAAGGGGCTGCACGTGATTAAAAAAACATGCCGAGAGCTCGAAGATTAGAACAATTACAACTGACTTCTAGGGGAGAATGAAAATGTATTTTAACTGGGTTTCGACTTTCGTGGGTACCTGCTGTTAGGATCATAGTAGAAGCCGTCAATGGAACCGTCACTGACAGAGAAGCAAACATAGTAGAAGCCGGCAATGGTTAAACCACAGTCTACGCCAACGTTAACAAAGTACTGCTCTTTCCATCTCTGCACAGAACGGAATTGAGTAAGTGAGACAGTAAAACAATTGACAAACAGTAATTTTATTTTAAAATTTTGATCAAATGAAGCAAACTTAGCAAGGTGCAGTACCATAAATATGTAGGGGTAGTTGCTCAAGTTCAAAGACCTACCCCCATCATCCTTCACTTCATTCTGGAAAGAAAGATATCCATTCAGTCGAAAGAGCGGGTGGTAAATCACGCACCCAGATTTCGTTCAATCAATGGAGAAAATTGAGCATACCAGAAGAGGAGAGAAAGACGGAAACTTTGACCAGTGCCTTATGTCATCCTCTATCCTGTTAAGAGTGACCAAGCTAGTGAACTGCATAGAAATGGAACAAAGTCGACTATCTTCACTTAAAAGCTCAAGAAAAGAGCAGCATATATAACCTATCAAAAATTACAAGCGAATAGAGATCTAATCTTCTGAACTGCATATAGGTGGAACAAGGTTGACTACCCTCACTTAATAGCAAGAAATTAACATTATATATAATATGTACCCAGTACTAAAAGCAAATATATTTGGGACTGAAGTTATGTTGTTGTTGTTGTACTAAAAGCAAATATTATTCCTAGACTTTCTGATTCAGTTCAGAGAGATGGCCATACGTTGCTTCCCACTTGCCAGTAAAGAAGGTGTAGTTCTTTGTATCAACGATTTCTCCCTCCCAGAATGTCACTACCTGACAATATATACACAAAAATGTCAACCACATATTCCTCAAAGTTAACAACAGTGCCCAATTTCCAGTCTAATGAGTTCCAGGAATCATTAGAAAATTTGACAGTATAGAGGTTGATAAAATGATTACAAAAAAACAAAGTAGAGCCACAAAGTTCACTTATAATAGCTAATGTTTGGAATTAAATGCCTAAAAAGTTCTGAATGCAATAGAGATGCAAAAAACTAAAAGTAACATCAGAGGGCAAACAATGACTAGCTATAATAAAAAATAAACAAAATGAGATCACTAGTAAGAAAATGATCATGCAACAACCATAGAAGTATGAGCTTACAAAAAGCATTCAACTACACATTCAGAAAGACATCACTGACACAATACTTCATGGGGAGGTCTTGAGTTCATCTCCCACTCAAGTCAAAAAAAAAAAAAAAAAAAAAAAAAAAAAAAAAAAAAAAAAAAAAAAAAGAGGAATGCCACAGGACCCATCTTGGAGTGATGGAGGCTGAGATTTTATGCAATCAGCAGTGATCAATTTTGGCAGTTTATAATGAAGCTTTTTTTCACCCCAATTGCCAAGAATGCCATTCTTTAAATATACGTTATAGATTAAGGCAATTTTACCTTTTTGTTTGATTGCACATAAGTAAACAAAAAAGGCCACTTACAAAGAAATTTGCAATCCAAGAAACCCATAAATGAAGCCATTGAAACTGCCATTCCTTTTTACAAATAGTTAATTACTTACTGTAAGACCCTGTTTTTTAACTATGATCTCCCGAGATCTTGCCTTTTTGGATGTCTTTACCATATCACCTGAAAGGCTTTAACTACTGTAAGACCCTGTTTGATTGCAAGGAAAAGGAAAATAGTGATTTTAGTGGGAATATGACACTTTCTTGCATTTGATAATCAAGGTTTTCTCATAGAGACTTTTCTCATGATTGTTAATTTTCCCACCTAAGCTCTATATATTTTCCACCTAGAATGAAAAAAAATTGAGTTTTCCATTGAAAATTTGAAAATTGAACACAAAATGACCCAATAATATATAAAATTACTTTTGTACCTATATATATATATATTAAAAATAAATAACTAAAATGCCCTTAAAAATATAAAATTGCATTTTTGTTTTAGATGTGGATACATCATAATAGAAGAAATATTGTTGAAAAAGAAAAAAATATGGCCATTCAAGATAAAAATGAGTGATACGCAAAAAAAGATAGATAATGAATAATGACAACGGCACGAAAGCGTGGGAATGAAAAACATTTGAGTAATCAACTTGAGCTCATAAAATATATAAAAAAAAAAACACAAATTGAGTAAAAAGATATAAAATAAAGCATACGGCTAAGATGCCAAAGCATCTCTGGTGAGATGGGCGAGGCATCACTTGCCAAAAGGCAAGGTTAAAGGAGGTCGTGAGTTCGACTCCCGCTAATTCAAAAGAAAGGCATACGGCTAAGATGCTTCAGGACATTTCTTGCTGCAAGAAATCCAACAACAATTTGCCAACAAGAAATTTGAAACTATAGCAGGATAGTTAATGTTAACAACAAGGGAAACAAATTGCAGAATAGACTAATATTTGCTTTTTTCCAAGCATAATAGACTAATATTTGGAAAAGCAAAAGTAAGAACACAAGTGAGGACTATGTCCACATTCCATGTTGTCTGCAGCATGTTTTTCCCAATGATCACTGTGAAATCAGAAGGGTTTTCCATAATAAGACAAGGATGCCGTTAGAAGACAGATATTTGCTTTATCACTGGCTTAAACTTCATGATAAAATCTACAAACATGAAGCTCTGAAACAGTGAGACTGAAATACGAAAAGAAGATGTTGACTGAAGTGCTAAATTTCTTGAAGAGCAAATAAAAGATTAACAAATCGTGCAGATAAGATCTGCTCCCTATAGAAAAGAACCATCCTCAAACACTACAACGACGTCATTGACGACGTTAGATTAGATCTATTAGGATCAGATTGCTCGACGAAAATCATACAAAACTTGAGTCCAAATTGTGAATGAAATAACACCAAGCATCGAAAAATATTTACTGCCCATTTGAATTAACAAGTGCCATGCCCATCAGCAAAATTTTGAATGGTTTGAAGTAACATCAAAGTTTCTCCTCAAAACAAATACTCGATAAGTATATAATTCAAATAATCACTCCTGGAAATTAAGAATATGCACCTTTTGCTCTAAATATTCGGGGTTGATAGTATCGAAGGTTAGTTGAGTGTACTGATGGGATTTATTCGGAAGACATACGTGATAACGATCAAACACACACCAAATTCATCTCGAGCCTTTGATAAAAACTCTAATGTTTTGGGAATTATGTAATTGCTTTCTATCTGAAAAAACTCGGATTCGGAGGAGTTATGCTTGACCCACAAACATATTTAGTCAATTGACATGATTAACTCACAAAATCAAGTTTTATTTGATCAAAACTACTTAGGATAATAGTTAGATCTAAGCAAAAATCTCTAGTACCTCTCAAGGTTCAATCAGACCAGAGAGATTACCGACCTCCGATTGCATGACAGCAAGAGGAATTCATCTAATCCTACTGGAATTGGAGGTCGCGTACTCTAATACCAAATCGATTGACCGCAAAAAGCTCCATTTTAGGATTAGGGTTTTGTGAAATCAGTGCTTCATCCAAAACCGAACAAGTGGGTGCGTAAGTGCTTAAAGACTACTCAACTTTCGAGCTAAATATAAAAAATTCCACCAAACCCTACAATGTTGAAAGATAATATTTGATACTTTTTGTTGTATTCTGCTCGTTCTTTCTTATCTTTTTTTTTTCAAAAAAAAAAAAGCTCTTAAGGTATCAACTATGTAGATTGAAGGGGGTATGATCCCAAATATGTAAACCTGTTGTAAATCTCGTATGTTGAAAATATAATTTTTTTTCTTACGAATAACTGTAATTAGATTGTTTAATATTTCACACTTGGTGATGATCACCCCATTTTTTCCTTAATAGAAATATGACCTTGTTTTTCTTCTATCACAAAGGATATGACCTTGATTTATTGTCCTCTTTTTCTTTCCTTTTTTCACAAATTCTATGGTCACCTTTGATCAATATGTGATTCCATTTAGTGTGCAGCTAAACAAACCTTAGAATTTCAAGTTATCATTACTTTCTTCTAAAGGTCTTTTCAAATAATCAGAGCTGAATAAATCAATTTGCTATTATTAAACATAAAATTGTAATTTTTTTAAATGGGAAACTATAATTTTGTTGGTAAGATGAAAAAAGGATCAACATTCCCCAATACATC
This sequence comes from Stephania japonica, assembly GCA_039657345.1. Taxonomy (NCBI): domain Eukaryota; kingdom Viridiplantae; phylum Streptophyta; class Magnoliopsida; order Ranunculales; family Menispermaceae; genus Stephania; species Stephania japonica. Next base: position 39,348,674 of record CM077560.1, on the reverse strand, counting down.
AAAAATACAAATTAACAAACTCATGAATAGCATGAGTAAATTTCTCCCATCTCGCCATAAAAAGAATATTCCAATAACATGTATCAGACCTAAAAATACAATTATACAAACCATAATTCCAAACAACATAATTTTATTTTCAAGGGTAAAGCCATTTCGTAATAGAATACACTTTCTATTAAACTTATTCATTCCTATCAATCCAACAACCAACACCCTAGTTGCTTCTCATAATCATGCCATTAAAAATGGCGTTGTCCTCAAAAACTTTGCAATTTCTCTAAACCACAAACCTCAAAGAGCCGGTGTAAGTTGCTCCATTTTTGTTACAGCAAAAAAGTTGCTCCATTTTGGTGCCACGGTTTGCTCCCTTCCAATAAATCAAGCTAAGATCTCATGTACTGGAAAGAGTTTTGACTATATATCAATTCATGCACCATTTCATTTATTCCATACTTGACAAGATACTTAACCATGAAAGAATTGGTTTCTCCATCGTCTCACTAACCTTAATCTATGATACTCGGACTTGGCCTTTCAGGGTGGAGTATCGGGCCGACACGACTCGACACGGGCACCGACCTTGAATATGTGTCGGATATTGGAAAGACAAGGATGGACGCGTTGATGAAGGGGAAGAAGAAAGAGAAAGGGGAGAAAAAAGACAGGGAGAGAGACATCGTTGCGACTATGTTTCGATTGTTCAATAAACCCTAAAAGAAGAGGACGAAGAAATAAGATGAAGAAGAAAGAAGAAGAAGAAGGGTTTCGTTGCTGTTGCGGAAGAAGAAGAGGTGTCGACGCTGTTGTTGTTCACTCTCTTGTCGTAGAGTGTTTACATTAAAAAAAGGGTTGTAGTGCTTACAGCTTGTACACAAACTCTCTCTCTCTCTCTCTCTCTCTCTCTCTCTCTCTCTCTCTCGTACAGTGTTTACATAAAAAAAAAAAACTAAAGTTGTAGTGTTTACAGCCTGTACACAAAGTGACAAAACAAAGTTTAGGGGTCGTTTTCTATTTGATAGAAAAAAAATGACTTTTTATCTTATCTTATTTTAAGAAAAAAAACAGTTTTATTTATATAAAATGTTTGTTTTATCATAATATAGCACCAAACTAAAGAATAATATTTAAATATTACAATTTCTAGCCGTGTTCAAGTACCCGTGTCTAAAATTTTGGACACTTATTACCGAGTCCCCAAGTCCTAAAAAATAAAAAAAACCAAGTCGGACTCTTAGACACATACCCGCACCCGACACCCATATCCGAGTCCGGGTAACATAGGTACATTAGCAACATTAATTAAGGCTACTTACAGTTAAAATTGTGCAAAGCAAGGGTAATTTTGTGAAGTGAAGACAATTCTTTCCCATTAATGAGATTCAAATTCAACATAAGTTTCTACATCTTGAATTGACATGATATTTTGTTGTTTATGTGATCTATAGAGTTTATATGTCTAAATGTTCATGGAAACCGTAGACCTTAGGTATAATGTTGGTATTAGAGTCTATCATGCATAATCATAAACCCTTTAAATAACTAACTTGGCAAATATTATTGAATATGCCAACTTTGGCCCCCCAAAAAGTTGACATATTACTCTAGTATCCATACAATAACTTTTTACGACAATTATGCCCCCAGCCAATTACTTTATACCATAGTACAAAGCCTCGATTCCAAATCTATTGGGGTTGGCTACATGGATCAAACTCTTCCATTGTCCTCGATTTATACCATATTAAATCACTTTACTTTATGAAAAAAAATGCTTTACTTTAGGCTAACTAAATTAATGACACGACACATTTTATATTACATGGTGGCCCCAATAAAATATAATTTTTTCTAAAATGAAGCACTCAAAACAACAATAACTTAGAGAGTCATAATAAGAGATAATAAATGAGTTGCCTATGCAAAATAAAAGATGAATGACACATACGTTGTCTATGATGTTACTGATTGATTAAACTAGATTTAACTTTTTTCCTTCTCCAAAAAAAACAGGATATAACTTTTTCTTGAACAAAGGTTAACAATATTGAATAAAAATTATAAAACATGTCCCATTTTTGCCGAAAATAAATCCATGCTGAAAGGAAAACCATACAATTCATCATAGAATGCACTTGCAAACGAAACACAAACAACTAAAATAAATGAAAACAAGCATATACAACCATAAAGGTAAAATGCATAAATGGGAATTGGAAAATGAGAATGATGGAGAAATAGAAAAAATGAAGATAATGCACTAGAAAGAAAGCCAGTTTTTTTTTAAGGAGTACTCAAGGGACACTGAAACAGTCAGATTGTCTTTTGCTAAAGATGTACTCTCATTTCATCAATCTGCAGACACAAAATTAACTCTACTAGAATATTGATAGTTCTAGTCAGCAAAGAAGATTGGATGGAGGCAAAAACATGAAGCATACACAAACCCAGGTCAAAGGTAATTCATGGCCATAGCTTTCTACTATAAATTGAAATAAGGCAAAAATGGAAGTTCAGTAACAAAGCAAATCTGATAGATACCTAACCAAGGTTATTTTGGCCACATCAATGGGTTTCTATAGAAATTAGAGTATAAATAGATGTGAGTTAGTCGTAATAGATATGTTCAATATGGAGTGTCCCAATTACGATTCCAAATTCAAAATATCTATTACAACTAACTAACACCTATTTATATTCTAATTTCAACACAAACCCATTGATGTGGCTAAAATAACCTTGGTTAGGTATCTATCAAAGTCTTTTGTAATAACCAACCAGGAAGAATAAAAAAAATGCATGCATACAAGAGAAAATGAAATAGCCTTTATTCTACTGTTAAATGAATAATTTCTTACCGGTGTGTCTGCAAACGGAACGTTAAGAGCTTCCATGGTGCCGCATAAATATCCATGATCAAGATCACAACCTTGGATCCGAACATTAACCTTCCAAGCTTCATCCTTTTGTAAACTAGAAACATTTTGAGATCCTGAAAAGGCCTGTGTGAAAAATCACAGGATGAAGGTCAAATAGTGTAATAGGAGGCTCTCTTTGCAAGTTTTAAATGGATCACAATCAAAGCTCCTTTCTCCTAACATAAATAATATACCGCAGATTAACTATGATTTCAAGATTACATTAGTTGTGTATATCTTGATTATTTGTCAATAGAACCCATAATTTCTTAAGCAAAATCTTCAGATGATAAACAACACAATAGATATGAAATTGAAAATGCTTACATGTGTTAAAACCTAAAGGTAAATAAATATTTTCCTCTTAAGAGCTTAAAGAGGAATAATTAATATTTAATGTTAAGCTCTAGCAGTAACACGAGCATATCTTAAACTCCTCTTCCTTGCTCATATGAATTACTGAATAATCATATGCATAGTTGCTCACATCTTACACGAACATTTAATGTCCTACTATGACTAAATTTCTTCAATATAAAAAAAAAATCAGAACAAAACATTTGAGGCAAAGAAACAGCTTTCAACAACTCTCCCATCAAAGACATGGAAAAAAATTCAATTTACCAAAACTCGTTGCACTCACTTGTCCGACGCTTAGAAGTGTACAAGCAGGAGGTAGAGTATCCCCAGAGTTAGCACCTTGATGTCAAAAAAAGCCATTTCAGTTAAAACAACACAAGGTAAAAAAAAAAAAAAAGATCCACATTCAAACATTCATTTCCCCATTACAGATAGAAAATCCTTCCTCGCGAGAGTAATTAAATGACATGTGAATTAACACATAACAAACAAATGAACCACTGAATTAAGTAAGTGAATCCGAAATCGAAAGGTTCCTCGCAATTAATTCCATTTCACAACTTTCACTAACTAGACGTCAACCTAGAATTCCAAACTTCAGTACACCTGAAAAAAATGCTAACTTTCTACAACAAAAACCTAACTTTCAGGTAGATTCACATTCTAAGTAATCAAATGCTTGGTTTCCGAAATCATCTCAAGAACAGCTCCATCATCAGAACCCTAGACATCAAAAACCATAGCTTACGCAACCAAACCAAATCGAAATCGAAATCCAAAACCCTAAACATCATAAGTACCTGATCCTTGCGAAGGCGTCGAACACGAAGAACTCTCCGCGATTCGCACAGGCATTTCGCCAATCGATCGCACAGAATCAAATTTGAAGAAGAGGTTTTGGAGCCAATCGATCTGATTTTGTAATCAAAGCAAACCAATCGAACAAACTCAACCAACCAAAACAACAACAGTCGCGTATATATCTACGGCTCGCCCGGTTTTCCCGGAAAACCAACCGGTCAAGAAGGTATCCACACCTCACATCCACCGGTTCACCCGGTCGCCCCCAAGCGGTTCGCACCAAACCCTAACCGGTCCAACCGGTCACGACTCGCCCGATTTATAACCAAACCGGTCTCTGTTCTTCTCTCTGTGTTCTCTTGCTCTGCTTCGAAGATAGGAAGGAAGGAAGGACTCTTCGATTGAAGCGCGACATTAATATAATAATCTTGTAAGTTTATTTAGTTTGATTGAATGGTCTTCGATTTCCAGAAAAAGTTTGGTTTTTTATGATGAATTTGGAGCCATGAATGGCGAAGTTGATGTAAAAAGGTTTGATTTTTTTGAATTTTTTTAAAGTTAACAATGGCGAGTGAATTAGAGCCCATACCTATAAGTTCGCTGAAACACGACCCGGCATGGAAGCACTGTCAAATGTTCAAGAACGGGGACAGGGTACAACTCAAATGTGTGTATTGTTACAAGATGTTTTCTGGGGGAGGGATTCATAGGATTAAGGAGCATTTAGCATGTCAAAAGGGGAATGCCTCGTGTTGTCCGAGGGTTCCGGGCGATGTCCGCGACGTTATGTTGCAGAGTTTGGAGGGGGTTTCGGTGAAGAAGAGGAAGAAGCAGAAGATTGCTGAGGAAATTAAGAGCATTGTGCCGGGGAAAGATGAGGTGGGTGGTTTTGGAGTTGAGACTGATGTGGGTGCTGGGGTGAAAGTGGTTGCAACGCCGAATGCGGTTGGGAGGAGTAGAGGTTCGGAGAGGAGGAAAAGAGGGAAGATCGATAATGTACTATTGCCTTCTTCTTCTATAGTTCATGATGGGAGTATGATTTCGGTTAGTGAACTTACGACGAAATCTGTGAAGGGGAAGGACCAAGTGCATATGGCGATAGCGAGGTTTTTGTATGATGTTGGGGCGTCTCTTGACGCAGTGAATTCTCCGTATTTTCAACCAATGATTGATGCCATTGCATTGAGAGGACCGGGGGTTGAGATGATATCGTATCATGACCTTCGGGGATGGATTTTGAAGAATTCCATTGAAGAGGTTAATGGTTTTTTCGATAGGTGTAAAGCGACGTGGGGGAGGATTGGTTGTTCTGTCCTGGTTGATGAATGGATTACGGAGACGGGAAGAGTTTTATTAAATTTCTTCGTCCATTGCGCTGAAGGATTAGTGTTCTTAAAGTCTATTGATGTGTCTGATACTATTAGGTCCTCGGATGCCCTCTATGAGTTGCTTAAGGGGGTGGTAGAAGAAGTTGGAGTAAGCAATGTATTGCAAGTGATCACTGGCACTGCAGAACACTACGTTATTGCAGGGAAAAGATTATCTGCAACTTTTCGTACGCTATATTGGACTCCATGTGCGGCTCGTTCCATAAACTCAATGCTTGAGGATATTAGCAAAGTTGAATGGATAAGTGTAACTCTTGACAGCGCTAAATCGATAACAAGGTTTATATACAACCATGGTGCCATTTTGAATATGATGAGAAGGTATACTAGTGGGAGGGATTTAGTCCAACCTACAGTCTCTCGTTTTGCAACGGATTTTGTGACATTGAAAAGCATGGTTAATCTGAAAGATAGTCTGCGGACCATGGTTACTACGCAGGAGTGGATGGATTACCCCTTCTCAAAACAGGCAGAAGGAATTGAAATAATGGATATAATTTTGAGTCAATCTTTTTGGTCCTCCTGTTCTACTATAGTTTGCCTAACAGATCCGTTGTTGGGACTTTTGAGAGTGGTTGGCTATGATAAACGCCCGGCAATGGGTTACATTCTTGCTGGCTTATATCGTGTCAAGGAAGCTATAAAAAATGAATTGGGTGAGAAAAAGGAATATATGGCCTATTGGGATATTATAGATAGCAGGTGGGATCAACAAATGCAGCATCCTCTTCATGAGGCAGCCTTTTTCCTTAATCCAAGATTCTTTTATAGTCTTGATGGTGAAGCACGAGATAAGATCCCATCGGGAATGTTGGACTGCGTTGAGAAATTAGTGCCTGATACCAAAATCCAAGACAAAATTAATAGAGAGCTGATATTATACAAGAATGCAGCAGGAGATTTTGGCCGTAAGATGGCAATTCGAACTAGGCATACTTTGCTTCCTGGTAAGACAACTTTTCTCTCATTATCACTTAAAAAACTGAACTATGTTTTTTTTTTTTTTCCACTTATGGTTACTCAAATTACAAGACCTGACAAGGATGAAAATTCTAATGCATTATGGATCATAAACATTCAAAAGTGCTTTCAGTAAAATCCTTAAAAATGTATAGAAACATACAAGGAATAAAAGTGTACGATAGTAAGCCTATTGGCTACCATTGTCTTAGATTTGTTTGAAGAAATGTCTTTGTTTGAGCACAATTAATTAGAAAGAAGGGAGCTCGACTCTTTGATTTCTTATTTTGATGCAGTTATTAGTTAAGTTGCGATTGATCTTAACTTTCTTAAATTTATTTAGCTTCCTTAGGCAACAATAACAGAATTAAATTAGTGTTTGTTGTTTGTTTAGACAGCAAGAATTCATTGATCCATCCTGGCATGTTATGTCATGGAATAAGCCTCTCTAAGGAAATAGACTGCTTAACATATTTTTTGGATATCATGTTGTTAGATGTAGACCTATGCAATGGTATAGTACTCGTATGAAATGAATTCCATTTCAAATATTTTTTTGGGCAAATTGCATTCAAATATTTAAGTATAAAGCAATTGAACTTTGGGCTAGTGTTTATGGTCATGACCTGAGTAATTATTAGCATAGTATTGAGTTGTATCTTAAGCATATACATTTGTTTATATAAAATATATTTATCTAGGTAGAAGTAGAACAAGCCTCAATTCGTCAATGTAGTTTGAAAATGATTTACCTCAATAGATTTTTGGACGTAGTACTTGTCAAAATGGAATAGTCTAACAAGTAAGAATAAAAAAAAAAAGAAATTTAAGGCTTTTAAGCATAATCACATATAAAGTTAGATTCATGTCGATACCAAAGTAGTTATGATTTTTCTAATTTATTTAAAAATTATGAGTTGTTACTAATAAAATTTATGAGCAGAATAATTGTATCAATGTCATCTTTTGTTTCTTTTTTGGATGAGATGATCTCTTGTTTCTTGATTTTGAATCATATATTCATGTTATGATTTACACTTGTAAGACTCATGATTCTGTGCATTGAGCTGAATCGTCTTACTTAGTACACATTATTCTTGCAGCTGAATGGTGGTCTACGTATGGAGGGGGTTGCCCCAGTTTAGCTCGATTGGCTATCCATATTCTCAGTCAAACGTGCAGTGCTATTGTGGGAAAAAGAGTTTCTATTCCTTTTGAACAAGTGCATAAAACAAGAAACAGCCTTGAGCGTCAAAGGCTATCCGACCTTGTTTTCGTTCAGTACAACTTGCGTTTGCAGCAAATGTAAGGAAACTAACAAGGAAAAGATTTTGTGCATTTCTTTCAGGATTTTGAATCTTTGTCCAAATAATGAAAATGATGGGAATTTCTTTGTGATGAATTTGCAGACAAGTTGGGAAAAATAGAGAACCAGGGCCTGCAGATCCTATTTCTTCTGAAAACATTGATCTTTCAGATGAGTGGGTAACAGAGAGAAGGGAATTTTTTGGTGATGGTGATTCCGACTGGATGGCACTTGATCAACCACTTATCAATAGCATGTTATCTGATCCGAATGATGAGTTCGACAACTTGATTTCAGGTAATAACAATCCCTTCCTTTTTTGGTAAATTGGTAGTAAAAATGCATCAATTGTGCAGCTTTAAGCATTTGGAAGAATGGCGTGGAGCTGATACTGGTTCATCCATTCGTGAGTGTGAATACATGTGCTTTTAGATTCTTGTAATTAAGTTTCCGTTGAACTAAATGCAGCAGGATTTGAATATCAAGAGAGAGAAAATGGAGTCAAAGATTTTGACGAAGACGGCATGATAAGGCTATAGATGCGAATGTGATCTTACTAGCGGGGTAGCTGCGTATGATTGGCTTGCACCCCCTTGACAAATGGAGGGAGCTTTGAGTAAGGGATGTTTAACTGAACCTGCAATTTATTTATTCTGCCCGTATTCAGAAATGCGATTTCCAATGCTCGGGGAAAGGAAGGGGAGAATTATCATGCAGTTACCTGGAGCATATGAGCATCAAAGCACTTCCGACAGACAAGATTAACACTCTTCAATCGATGAAATATATGACAATAAGAGAGCAGTATGTGAAGCGCTTCATCAAGTGATGTGCACCATTGCAGCTACCAACTCAGTCATACCTTCACTTTCTGCGCGTTTAACCTGATGAACTTTTGAATCCATGGAATCTAATGGGCAATAGGAATGTACGTTTTTGGGCAATAAATATTTATTTCGACGAACTTTCTTTGATCCCTTTGTTTCTTCTTCATGCTCTCTTCAAATTGAGTGGCAGTCACTCGATTCTTGAAATTCAGGAGTTACTACCTTTACTACTCTAGTTATTATTTGGAAGTGTTATCTTCTAAAGTTTTTAGAATTGATATCCTATTTAGGATAAAAAATGGTCGAATGACTCTTCGAACAACAACATGACTAACAATGCCGCTAGCATTTGTGTTATGCACCTTAAGATGTGCGTCTACACAACTCTCTAAGTGTATGGTTTGTAATAGGCGATTTATTCTAGCACTTCACATTTTTCAAGGGTTTATGATCAACCTTGATCTATCCTCAAAATTTAACAAACGGTTAATTGAATAAAGTCTGCTACCATCACACCAATTAATTGAAGTAGGGGGATCGGTCACCAACCCTCTTTTTTCTTTTAATTTGACAACCCTTACAAAATTACTCTCACAAACAATGGTAATTTTGTGGTGTTGTCGTTGTTAGACCCTATAACGACTGTGTTTGGGTCGGCCTGTCTATTTTATTTTATTTTTTTAATTAATTGGGAGTCAAACTCGCGATCTCCCTAAACCTTGCCTTTTAACAAGTGATGCATCTGTCATCTCATAAGAAATACTATGACTAGGTCTGTCTGTCTTAATTGACACATAATTGTCAAGTTAAGGGTTCGGAGTTCGAGTATGAGTCTAGTACTTAGGATGATCGATGAAATCGAAGATATGAAGAAGGAAACCCTACGCTTGGGCAAGAAAACAAGTGTAGATACAACTCAAAGTTCGTGTACTAAACAAAATCCTAGTAAAAAACAATTGCGAAGTCGTCTGCAACGACAATAGTGTAATCGGAGTCGAAAGAGGAGTCTATATACAGGTTGAACATTGTGAAAAGTCAGGAGATAATATTTATCTACAACAACCACGAGAAGTCAAAGCTACTTAAGTGAAGGTCTTCAAGATGAACTACAACTAAAAATTCAATAACAATATAATGTTAAGAGCTTCGTCGAGACAAAGTAGGTTTTGTGCTCTTAAGGGCATGTGCAATGGGGTGTGTGTAACAGCCCCTAATTTCAATTAGAGAATGTTCGGTCTGAAAAACTAATTAAGCCCTGGTAAACCAGATCGGATCTAATTAGAGCTAGCAGCCTTACCCCATTTCCTGACAACCACTTGTATATCTTGAGTTTAAATAAACAAAATAAAACAAACGCAGTGAAAAATTTAAAACTTTTTCGATAAAACACATGATATATACAATACCGGCATGAACATCGGTTTTGCACTTGTATTCCCATGCCAATTATTACAAATTATAAAGTAATGTAATATATATATATATATATATATATATATATATATATATATACAACAGGAAAACTCACTGCACCGTAGAGAAGATACTAAACCCCTGATCTTCTCATTTCTTGAGTTCCAAGTCCTAGCGTACATCCATACCTGAAAAATGTTAAGGTGGGTGAGCTCTTACATGCTCAGTAAGTGACTCTCATACCAACCATCAACTACCAATTAATATCAAGGCAACGTATAACAACATGAATCAAATGCATATCTACAGGAGCATATGAATCAATATAAACAATATATATAACAGATGCAAGTTCCTTGGTTCATTGCAATGTACCTGTGATTTGTATTTCCAATATTCGTATTTGCATTGAGTTGCCCTCTCACATCTTCAAGAACTAATCACTAGGCATCTAACAAGTTCTTGTTAATGTGCCGCCAACTCATAAAACATAGAGTCGCACTCCCTCATCATCACTAAACTAATCACTGCTCATCAGATTGGTTTATGATTAATGAGCTACTAACTTAACTGGAAAGCATTGTTCGGGATAATTCCCAAGTCACTGGGGGCGCGGTGATGGTTAGCAATTCTACCACAGTTCCAAACCCCAGGCCGATCCGTCCCGTCAAACCTCTTTCCGAATTCATTTTCCATTTCAAAACAATTTGCATAAAACAAAACCAAATCACGGTACATTGCCCCATTCCCAGTCCAGTACACTACATGTTCTAATAATACTAATTTACATTGCATAATTGATAACAAATACGAGTCCCACTTACCTGTTCTGAGCTTCCTATGTTTTACCGACTTGTATGACTCCTCGGGGTCCTCAAACCTTCCCACATCAGTCCATTATCTAAAATGGATCAATTGTTATCAACTTAAGTCCCATGTTCATTTATTAACATTCCTAAACTAGTCTCATTCGAATCCGGAATCCCGGAATCTAATTTCTAACCTATTTTGACCATTTCACGCTTTTCGAGGTAAAAAACCTCGATATAAAATCTCCTCCGACTTACGAATTTCTCATTTTCAATAGAAATCCCTCAATTTCTATTTGTTTGGTCAAAATACTATTTTCCATATTTTTCTGAATTTTGTTTTCCATTTTCTCTTTTTTCTTTTTTTTTTTGGTTGGTCCTAAACCGGGCCGAACTGGGTTCAGCTCAACTGAGCCGAACCAGACCGGTTCAGGAATTACTGTTCCTCTTCCTCACCTGCTCTGTTCGTTCGTTTTTTTTTTTTTTTAATTGCTGGGGTTGGGAGCCCCAGCTCGAACTAACAAGGGAAACCACTCCCTTGCCTTCACCACTCTCGTTGCTTCCTGGTTCAGATTCTCGGCCATGGCCGAGCTCACCATCACTAACTCACCCATACACAACAACAACAACATACACATCTAAATCATCTCACCTCAGTCACGTGAGCCCGACTCCACGAACTCCCGGCTTTCCTCTGCTCTCTCCTTCTTTTCTCCCGATCTCGGCTTCTCTCTGCTCATCTTCTTCTTCATTTTCGATTTTATTAACGAAGAAGGCGGTTTATGGGGAAAAAGACCGAAATGCCCCTAAGCTCATCTCCTTTCCTTTACAACCTCCATACCCTTAATGGTAATTTTATATTTTCCAATTTATTATATATATAAATATATATATATATTTTATCGATATATTACGCCTAAAATTCCAGTTGTGCGTGCCAACGAAAACTCTCGGGCGTGCACACCATCATACGTCCGACGCGTGTCACTCCCCGCGTATCACTTTGCGCCTGATAATTTACTATTATTTTATTATTTTCTATTTTAATATATATTTATATATAAATATATATTTATGCCTATAATTACGACTATGATTACGTAATTTACTTCAACGAGTACACTCGTACGTCAACGCTATTCCGCGACTCATGTGTGTCATTCTTGACCCACACATGGTATTAGGCATTCCCTCATCAGCCTGATTATTCATTTATTCACGTATACGTACTACTACACACCAAACAAACACAATACATCACACAATTCCACGCACACGTTAATCGAGACAAATCAGGCTTAACCACGAGCCTAACTCAGATTAATTAATATTCGGATTACTGTTAATCACGTGCTTAAAGTAACGAGTCATTACAGTGTGTATGTAGTAGGGGTGGTAAAAAGTATCCGGACTCGTTTGTCCGTATTTGTCTGGACTCGCTTCTAACGGGTCTGAACATAATTTTTTTAAAATAAATACAGGTCCAGACATGTTTTCTTGTCTGTTTTAAAAAAACTGGTCTGGGTCCGAAAATTTATTTTTAGAAGACGAGTACCCGTTTAGCAATTAATTCGAATAATATTTAATTTAGGGTATTTAGAAACTTTTGTGATATTTGCATTGTAACTTTACAAATAGTGATGTTATTTTTACATGGAAAGTTGTAAGACTTGAGTTTTGAATATATTTTTTGTGGTGATGGAATGTATGGTGACATAAAAATTATGTATTTTGTAAAATAATTAAGAAAAAAAATATTTTATTATATTAAAAAACGGGTCTAGTATGTTTTATAAAAATGTCCGTTTAAAAAATAGGAACGAGTCTAGACACTATTTATAGTCGTTATTAAGAAGGGGGTCCCATACGGTTGTGGGGACGGTTTGTTGATTTTGGAGCATTTGCCCCTTATAAATTTTTTTGATTATTTTTTATTGCCTTAATTGATTAAAATGTCTTAACATTTCGCAATTTTTGTTATTATATCTTAACCTTTTTGACGTTTGTTATTATATTCTACCTTTTCTAAATTGTTTGATTTGTATCCTATGTCATTTTTTAACTCAAAATTTGATGAGGTGACATCTAAATAATGAATTTAAAAACCTATCTCATCATCCATTATTGCTAAAATAATTATGAAATTTATTATTTACATTTATTATTTGAGTGACACATCATCAAATTTAGACTTCAAAAGTGACATAAGATACACATTAACCAATTTAAAAAAGTTAGGATATAATAACAAAACTCAAAATGTTAGTTTATAATAACAAAAGTTACGAAAAAGTTAGGATATTTTAACTTATTTAGCTTTTTTATTTGCAGTGAAACAGTTATCTTTTAAAGTGGAAAAGTTGATTGTGGGTCTACGGTCTAATAGATTGATGATGTAGCATGTGCTTTTTATACCATTAAACCTATTTTGGTACAATTATTGCTCATGCCCTAAATAACGTACTAAGCTGAGTCTATAGTCACTCTCATATGTCACACCTAGTAAGAATTTTATTCAAGATATCACATTTTCCTTCTTCCCCCTTGACTTAGGACATCTCACCCCTTGACTTAGGCATTATTTCCCTTTCTTGAATGAAAAATGGTAAAATGATCCACTTTTAATGCATACTTTGGACGCACACTTTTATCTTTAGTCAATTATGTCTCTTTTTTGTTTACCCAAAGGGTGTGCACCCAAAGGTTCATTGAAAGTGTGTTAGATTATTGATGAGTGTCCATTTAGACATGATTAGTATATGTTATTAGTAGTTAACGGACTATATTTATCTTGTTTTAAAGTGATAAATGTGTGTTTTATGTGTTTCAAAGATTTTATATGAGTTGGTGTTTTTGGGACCGAAAGTGTGTGTTGAGCTTAATTGACAGTTGTTCAGTTCAGAAAGCATAACTTTCACATTCGAAGTCAGAATGACTCGACATTAGTCTTGTTGGAAAGAAGACTTCGAGATGGACATTTTCTTCTCTCACAAGCATCACGAAATTCGAATTCGAAGTGGTACAAAATCGCAGTACAAGTCACGGCAAGAACTTCTGTTCAAAAATCACCTCCACCAATCACAGCGCACCACATCATACAGCGTGTCAACACAATAGTTGACCTCCCAACCAGACCACGACACGTGTACATTCCAACTCTCAGTCTTCTCACGAGAATGAACTCCCGCGTTTTCCATGATGATACGTGTCGCGCAACCACCCTTCTCCAGTACGTCATGACATCACCTCCAGGGAATGAAATCGTGCCATGTCAGCATCACAACAAATTCCTCCAATAAGGCGATGCCACATGTCTCTATCACAATTCAGCAACGCACATTGCGTATTCCACGCCGTCCTCAACGTTTTCTCGCGGCGTCCACGCGCGCCTCAACCAGGAACTTAGGAAAATTATGAATTTCACATATTTTTTGGATTTTTGGGGTTCCAATCGACTTGAAAATTGTTCCTATAAATACTAGGAGACTCTCAAACGAAATTGTCTTTTGTTTTAATAGTAGTTTGCATTAGTTTAGTTTTTAATTATGTCTAGTTAGTTTCTTCTTTTAGGTTGAAGGTGGATCGATCAAGCCTACGACTTGGGAATCCTTTATGAGGTTTATTTATTTTTAATTATTATCGATTCTTTTATATGATTTATTTTCTTTGGTATTGTTTGAACAATTGAGGTTAAACACTAGTTTAAACCTTGATTTACATGTCAATGAGTCGTAAGTATCCGTCCTTGTACAATAAGACCACACTAGTGGCAATTGACCATACCAATTGATTAGACCCTTTTGGGGCTGGTTGAATACCATATGAATCTAGACTAAATCGGACACACGAGTGATCCGGTTGTCTAGGTGTAGTACCTTCACAAAGCCCATTGCAGTCAGCGCATTAAACGCGAAACACTAGAATAGGGTTATGCGTTTGACTAGGGAAGTGGTCATTGTCGTATCTTGACCATCGAGATAGGGAAGTGCGAGGACCTGCGTACGTTACCGGGTCTATAGCTACACTAATTTACTATGATTTGCATCCTTTGATTAGATTGAGGACCATATGTAAAATTATGCTAAATTGAGGAGATTTGTGATACTGATGGTTTAGATTGTTCCCCCTCTTGATTAATTTATTTACTTGATATTTTAATTATTGTTTTTAGTGAAATTAGAGATTATCCCTGTGAACACTCTGAGTTAGTTTTAGTTTCGTACCCTAGGTTGAAAACTTGATTTTCGTGGTTCGACCCCGTGCTTGCCACTACTGCAGTTCTTGTGGTCATCGGTAATCTCATCGGGACTATATATAAATATTTATTTTGACGCATTCGACACGCGTCAATTATCATTACAAGTCAACAACACCAACACTACAAATACAAAGAAGAACCCTGTTTAAAGCTTATTGGGATTCATGGCTTTACACATGAAAACTTCTGAAACTATGAGTACTTTTGTTATAATTCTTGCTTTGAATTTCACAGCCTTGTTAGGACAAAGAGACAACTTTGTCTACAATGGCTTCATTGGATCAAATCTGCAACTAGATGGCCTAGCAGAAATCAAACTAAATGGGCTTCTTCAGCTCACAAACTTGACTAACCAACAAACAGGCCATGCTTACCACCCATTTGTTATCAACTTCAAAAACTCCTCTTCTTTTTCCACTACTTTTGTGTTTGCCATAGTGGCTGAGATGCCAAACAGGACAGGCCATGGCTTTGCCTTCACAATCTCGCCTTCCCACATTGGAGGCTCCCCCGCGGAGTATCTCGGCATCTTAAACATTACCAATAATGGGAGTTCTTCAAATCACATCTTCGCGATCGAAGTAGACACCTCAAGGAGCCTTGAATTCGGAGACAAAGATAACAATCATGTGGGCATTGATGTGAATAGTTTGAACTCAATTGAATCTGCCACTGCAGCTTATTTCAATGAAAAAGAAGGGAAGAATGATAGCTTGTATCTCTCAAGTGGGGATCCCATGCAGGTTTGGATTGATTATGATGCAGTGAAGAAGAGAGTTGATGTTGCATTAGCTCCTATGGGAGTAACTAGGCCTAGAATTCCCCTTTTGTCGACGCAGCTTGATCTTTCTTTAGTTTTTGTGGATCAAATGTATGTTGGTTTCTCTGCATCTAATGGGAATCTTCAGAGCTCTCAGTATATTCTTGGGTGGAGCTTTAACAAAGATGGTGAGGCACAAAATCTCGATATCACTCGCCTTCCTCCCGTTCCGCGAACAAAGCAATCAAAGAGAAGACATGGGCAGACGATCGGATTATCGGTGGGCATTGTGATGGTTGTGCTGATAGCTCTATTTTGGGAGTTATATATAGTGAGGAGGAAGAGATATGACGAAATTCGAGAAGATTGGGAGAAAGAATATGGTCCTCAGAGGTTCTCCTACAAGGATTTGTACAAAGCCACTGAAGGTTTCAAAGACAAAGCCCTTCTTGGATCAGGTGGATTCGGCAAGGTTTATAGAGGCACCCTTCAGAAATCTAAAGTTAAAGTAGCCATCAAACGCGTGTCCCATGAATCGACGCAGGGGATGAAGGAATTCATCGCGGAGATTGCAAGCCTTGGAAAGCTAAGGCACAGGAACATGGTGCCTCTTCAAGGCTATTGCCGTCGAAGCGGGGAGCTTCTCTTGGTTTACGACTACATGTCCAATGGAAGCCTAGACCAGTATCTGTTCAACAACGAGAGATTGAAATTAAGTTGGACGCAGCGATATAAAATCCTTCAAGGCATCGGTTCGGCTCTTGCATATCTTCACGAGGAGTGGGAGCAAGTAGTACTTCACAGAGATGTCAAGGCTAGCAATGTTCTCTTGGATGGAGAGTTCAATGGAAGATTAGGGGACTTTGGGCTTGCAAGATTATATGACCACGGTGCAATTCCTCAAACCACCCATGTCGTCGGAACTCTTGGGTACCTTGCACCCGAGCTTACTAGAACTGGAAAGGCGACCACAAAGACCGATGTGTTTGCATTCGGGGCTTTTATGCTTGAGGTTGCTTGTGGGAGGAGACCAATTGAGCCGCAAGAATTGCCTGAAAAAATCATATTGGTTGATTGGGTACATGAATGCTGGCGAAAAGGGACTATTTTGGAGACAAGTGATCCTTCACTTGGAGATGACGATGTAGTGGAGCATATGGAACTAGTATTGAAGCTTGGACTGCTTTGCTCACACCCTCTACCCGATGCCCGGCCTAGTATGAGGTATATCTTGCATTGCTTGGATGGAGAAGCAGTTTTATCTGAACAAGCATTGGAAGGTTTTCCTATCGACGCATCCGCCGCCACAGCAGTTATCGGTTATGGCTCTTCTAGTGTTGTTGCATCCAATGCTTCCTCCCCACCACAATCGTGCAGTGTTAATTCGTTGGTCTCCAGCGGCCGATGATCTTGAATTAAGCTTAGAATTATTTGTGTTATGCTATGGTCTTCAAATATGTATGCAATGTATCTTAGATGTGTATTGCAAGTGATCACTGGCACTGCAGAACACTATGTTATTGCATAGTATTAAGTTGTATCTTAAGCATATACATTTGTCTATATAAAAAATATATATATTTAGGTAGAAGTAGAAAAAGCTTCAATTCTTCAATGTAGTTGGAAAATGATTTACCTAAATAGATTTTTGGACATAGTACTTGTCAAAATGGAATATTCTAACAAGTAAGAAAAAAAAAAAAAAAACAAAATTTACGGCGTTTAAGCATAATCACATATAAAAGTAGATTCATGTCGATACCAATGGTGTTATGATTTTGCTAATTTATTTAAAAATTATGAGTTGTTACCAATTAAATTTATGGGCAGAATAACTGTATCAATGTCATCTTTTGTTTCTTTTTTTGGATGATCTCTTGTTTCTTGATTTTGAATCATATATTCATGTTATGATTTACACTTGTAAGACTCGATTTTGTGCATTGAGCTGAATCTTCTTACTTAGCACACATTATTCTTGCAGCATGAAGGGGTTGACACGAGCCGAGCACGTCAATAAAATAAAATTACTTAAACAACTATTTGCAAAGAGTCGATCCCACATAGATTGATTTTCTTTCTAAGGTAAAAAAAATAACAAAAAGAAAATCGGGGGATTTAGAGAAAATGAGTTAATTACCTAATCTAAATATAAACAAAATAAATAAAAGCAATTAAAATAAAGTTAAAAACAATTAATAAAAATAACACCTAGGTCAAGGCATACAAGTTCGGTTTGATAAAAAAAATTGAATTTGGTCGTCGACTTATGTCAAAAGATACAAATCAAATTATCCTAGTGTAGCTATAGACCCGGTAACGTCTGCGGTTCCTCGCACTTCCTAATCTCGATAGCCAAGGTATGACCGTTGACTACTTCCCTAACCAAACACGTAACCATCAAGTGCTCCAGATTTAACGCGTTGGCCGCATTACCTCGATTCGTGAAGGCACTACATCTAGACAACCGGATCCCTAGTGCTCCCGATTTAGCCTAGATCTCTAAGGTACTTGACCAGTCCCAAAAGGGTCTAATCAATTAGTAGGGTCAATTGCCACTAGTGCGGTCTTGTCGCACAAGAACGGGTGCTTACGACTCACTGATATGTAAATCAAGGTTTAAACTAATGTTTAACCTCAATTGTTCAAACAATACCAAAGAAAATAAAATAATAATGAAAAGCTTGAAATTAAAATATATAAATCTCACAAATCCATTGAATATGCGCAGTCGAACCTCCCTCGCAGTTTTGCCTAGGCCATGGACTTAGTGTCTCATGGTTGAAGAAATAAAAATAAAATAAAAGAAAACAGAAAGAGAAGGGTGATTCCTCCCCGAATACAGGATTCCCCAAACAATCCCTCAAGCCCTAATTTATAGAAGTATTTTTGTAATAGTTGGAGCAATTTGCGCCTTTTTGACCATTTTATGATTAATAGAGTGATTTGCGCCTCTGGGACTGTTTTGGACGTTTCGTGGAGTGATTTGCACTTTGTTTGACCTTTTGGAGTAATTTGTGCAATTGAAACTGATTTGGGCATTTTTTGCACTTCATGACACATGATAGATTGGTGGAGAAAGCTGGAGTGTTGATGTGGCAGTCGACTATTGGCTGGAGAGACGTGGTGTGACGCACTGGACGAACCAGATAGAGACACGTGGCATGCAGCAGGGAGGGCGTGAGGGCGTTTGCGCGGAAGACTTTGCGGAAGTGAACACGTTGCGCCTTTGAACTCCTTTCGAAACAAACCCTGCGACGTCCAATTACTACAAGTAAATACTCTATTTTGAGTATTTTTCTGCCCCGGATCCAACCGTGCACTCTGTTTTACCTAAAAATGAAAAGTAAATAATGAGACATATTATAAAAACATCCATTATTAAATTATATATTACATTAGACCACCAAATCCTAAAACCACCATTTACCACCATAAAATAGGATAAATATAGTCCATAATACATATAAATTTATGCTAACTAATACCTAAATAGACACTTATCAGGGGTCTACTTATGGAGGGGGTTGCCTCAGTTTAGCTCGATTGGCTATCCATATTCTCAGTCAAACGTGCAGTGCCATTGTGGGAAAAGAGGTTCTATTCCTTTTGAACAAGTACTGATGCAGCGAAGATCTTCTAAATCAGATGTTCGACACTACGAACAAACAACCTAGAACTAAAGAGAATTAACACCAAATTCTCAAAAAAAGAAATTTAATTCTTTATTTAAATCAATAAAATCTACCTAAAACTATTACATAGCCCTCATTTATTTAGGCTTTTAAAACAAAAGACTTCTAACTTTAAGATAACTATAATAAATAAAACTCTTAAACTAATGCATTAACCGATCTATAAGCTGTTCCTTTGTACTCACTATTTGAGTCCAAATAAAATACCCACTAACAAAATAAAATCTAATCCTAAACTGATCCACCGTTCCTTTGCAAACACCTATTGCTGCCATTTGTCATCATCTCACCAATCAAATACATGACTAACATGCACAAGTCTCACATGAATATCCTTGTATATTTCCATCTATGCATTAACGCGCACCACACATATCTCGACGTGCACACATGGTGCACCAACTTGCAATCTTCACTTAAGCACGTCCAAACGTCCCATTGCATTTTGCTACCTTGTGATATGCACCAACACATTTTACAAGATGACTCGCCACCGATCTCCAAACCACTAATTTCACACTCGGATTTCGATCCAAATCATTGTAAACCTTTGAGTCGCTCACATAACACTTCCACGCTCCAAATAGACCTTATTGAACTAGCAAACGGATGACCTTTATAATTGCTCCAATTTATTAATTGCCTCGATACACATCTCTAATTCGATCCAAGTCTACATCAAGTACATATAACAAGAAACAACCGTAAGCATCAAAGGCTATCCAACCTTGTTTTCATTCAGTACAACTTGCATTTGCAGCAAATGTAAGGAAACTAACAAGGAGCATGTCACTCCAGTTGTGAATCGAATCCACAGGAAGGTAGTAAAGCCAATCCTTAGCTTTATCCCTCAGATAGAACGGAAAAGCTTTGAGCTTAACCGTTTGTTCGTTAGCATTTTTGGGTTTCATCGAGTTATAGTTTGTATGAAACTCCTAGATGAATGAGATAGGATCTTCGCCGGCCTTGCCATAAAAGGTCGGTAAGAGGTGAATAAAACCCGACTTTAGCTCGAAAGCTTCCCCATCATTTGGGTAAGTGATGCACAACGGCTATTGTGTGAAAAGGTTCTGCACATTTGCAGTAGCTTCTCCGAGAGTACGGGGTTGGTCGAGACGTACTGCGACGCCTACATGAACTCTTCGGTCGTCTTCGACAGGTGGATCTCCATTGCAAAGAAGATCATTGAGTGGGGGATCTCTATCATCCATAACTAGTGGTGTCAGACGAGCTCGATGCTTGTTGACTTTTAAGCCTCGACTTTTTTTTGAAATGCCCGCAAGTTCGTTGGATCTCTGGATCGAAGGGTGCGAGTGATTCGCTGACGTTAGACCGATTTAAACTTCTAGACATATAAATAAAAAAAAACAAAAAATATAAAAATAATAAAAATAATCTCTTTTTTAAAAAATAAAATAAATTAAAAAAATAAAAATATCCTACAAGAAAAAATCCTAAAGAAAAGTGTCTTGGTCCCTGGCAACGACGCCAAAATTTGGTCATATGCCGAGTGTGCCAAAAATCTATCCCAAAGATATACCGAATTCTATAATTAATTTATAGTAGTGGTAAATGGGGTCAATCCTCGGAGACCAAGATTTTACTTTAGGAGGGAAAAATAGGGGGTTTTTAAAGAAACTAATTTAAAGAGGAAATTCAAAAACACAAATGGAAAAGGTAAGATCAATGGAATTCAACTTCTCAAACGCAGTCGGATAGCATTGCAAATCATATATTGGTCATCGGTTTCATAAAATAATATTCAATTTAATTATTCTAGTGTAGCTACAAAGCCTAATAAACATTCAGACTTCTAATCCACCTAATTTCAGATACTAAGTTAAGACCATTAGTATTATTCTAGCTATCTCACAACTTGAGACACGCGCCTCCGAGTTTAATGAGACAATCGCATCAAGGTCTGTGTGGACACTACACCTAAGTAACTGGATCACCATCGTGTCCAGTTTAACTTAGATCCTTAAGGTATTAACTCGTGACCGAAGGCGTGCGAGGCGAACAGGTGAGTTATTTGCTACTTATGTGCAATCTCCTACACTATCACTTATGCAATTGGTGCACTAGCAATATGAAAAGACTATAATAATATACTGGCCAAATACAAAATCCCAGATCTAATCATGAAAATAATATAGAACCAAAGGTAATAAAATAAATTGAATTGAATTAAATGAGTTTGGAAACCTCACAATACAATCGCAATACCAAATCCGACTTTGTTGATCCGCAGAGGCTTAGAACTAGGGTTTAGCTAAACATCATATTAGAAAACACAAAAGAAAAGAATTTTCCAAAGCTCTCTATATGTTTCTTTCCAAAAGAAATGATGTCTTTCCTCTACTCCCCTAAGTCCTATTATATACAAATCCTAAAAATTGGTCTCGGGAGGTGAGAGAAAGCAGTTTTCGTGATTAGTGAAGTGATTTGCGCCTTAAGAACCGTTTTGGTGATTGATGGAGTGATTTGCGCATCCAAAACTATTTTCGTGATTAGTGGAGTGATTTGCACCTTCAGGACCGTTTTGGACGTTTTCTGCAAGTTCTGCCACGTGTCAGATGTTAATTGGTTGAATTTCTAGGGACCGCTGACGTGGTGCGCTCTGATGGGGTGAGTTTGTTGGAGTGGTCGATGTGGCGCGACATGATTTGCTGAGATAACGCGACTGGAGTAATTGGAAAATGACATGTGGCATTACGGACTCCAATTACTCAACTGTGCAGTGTGTATTTCGAGACAAATACTCCAGCATTTGATCACTGCAAGTAAATACTCTATTTTGAGTATTTTCACCCCGGATTCAACTGCGCGGTCCATAATACCTGAAAATGAAAAATACAAACAATTAGACTAATATTTTGGAGACTTTACTACGAAAATACTCAAATACATAAAAATACTGACACTATTAATGACTTATCATGTATTGTGAACGTCTTGTTCACTTCTTTATCAAGATGTAAACACCAAAGGGACCTGGATGTTCCAGTGAGGGGGAGCCTCACAGTGCAAGTGAGAGACTTGTATTGCATTGAGGACAGCTCGACGCACCGAGTGAAAGCTTGGGTATTCCAGTGAGGGGGAGCACCACCGTGCAAGTATCAAGAGATTTGCGTAAAGTCTATTGTGAAGGTGAATAGTAGTGTTGCAAGCCTAGTGAGGGATCACTGGTTCGGGCGTTGCGTAAATCTGTGACTCTTTTATTTTAGTAGATTTTACACCTGGGTGTAGCCCTACAGATGTAGGTCGTGGACCGAACTGCGTGAACAATCTCTTGGTGTTCTGATTTGATTTGCTTTACTGCTTTAATTTACATTTCAGTACTGTTTAATTCCCTGTTACAGCATATTACGTTTCCTGTTATAACAAGCATTTATGAAAATTTCTTTATGATGATTTTGTAGAAAACTTGGGAAAAATGGAGAACCAAGGGCTGCAGATCCTACTTCTTCTGAAAACATTGATCTTTCAGATGAGATCTTTCAGATGAGTGGGTAACAAAGAAAAGGGAATTTTTTGGAGATGGTGATTCGGACTCGATGGCACTTGATCAACCACTTATCAACAACATGTTATCAGATCCGAATGATGAGTTTGACGACTTGATTTCAAGTAATAACAATCCATCCTTTTTGGTAAATTGGTAGTAAAAATGTATCAATTGTGGCAGCTTTAAGCATTTGGAAGAATGGCGTGGAGCTGATTACAGGTTCATCCATTTGTGAGTGTGAATACATGTGCTTTTAGATTCTTGTAATTTAGTTTCCGTTGAACTAAATGCTGCAGGATTTGAATATCAAAAGAGAGAAAATGGAGTCAAAGATTTTGACGAAGACGGCATGGTAAGGCAATAGATGCGAATGTGATCTTACTGACGGGGTAGCTGTGTATGAGTGGTGTCACTGGTGTGTACCCCTTCGAAAATAGTCGGAGCTCTGCCGAAGCAATGTTGGACTGGATTCACAATTAATTTATTCTGTCCCTATTCGGAAATGTGATTTTCCAAAGCTCGGTTAAAGGAGAAATGTTATTCTAGCACTTCTCATTTTCCTAAGGTTTTATGATAAACCATTGATTAGTACACATCATTCTTTCCAAGACTCTGATCGATCATCAAAATTCAACAACCGGTCAGTTGAATATGCTACAGAAATCATACAATTAATGCAGGGGATCCATCATTCAATCCTCTTTCCAAGACTCTAATCTATCTCAAACTTTGCTTCTATTGTCAGATCTAGACTTAAAAAAAGATTATCTCAATCTATTTCAAACTTCACTTTTTAACTTCAATTTTATCTCCAACCAAAATTAGAAAAAGAAATTTCGGATTACACATTTTGATGTTTCATATAGAGCTCAACAAATCTTGTTAAAATAAATTGAAGCATCTCCATGTGTCGATGCTTAATTGAGTTCATTTTATTAATTATTCTTTCACATAAGTTCAATTTCTTTAATTACAATTTTTAGTTGAGGACAAAATTGAGATGAAAAAGTGAAGTTTGGGATAGATATGAGATAATCTTTTATTCAAGATAGATGTGAAACTCCAAACAAAGTTTGTGAAACTATAAAAATTGGCGTTGTCACTAGTGAAAATGGCAATGACATTCAGTAAAACTTCTTTGACAAATATGAAGAAGCTTTTTTAAGAAAAAGTGTTAAATAAAGAAATTAATGACATAACAAGATCAAAAATGCTAGGATGACATTGTTTTGCCACAATTTTTAGAGACATTATACATCCGAGTATTAAAACTATGCCAAAAGAATACCAAAAAAAAAAAAAAACTATGTCAAAAGACCATAATGTCATCTCTTTGTTCCATTACTACAAAAAATGTTAGGGTGGCATACATTCAATACATCCTTTTCATCAACAGTTGTCAGAGTCCTTTCAACAATTTTCGAACGAAATGTTGATACGAATAAAGGGCCTTTCGCAACACTATATCAAAAGGAAAATGTTGAAGTAATCATCTTTTCATGAAATGGGCACATAGCGAATTTTTGTCCAGCAATGCACCTAGAGAGGTGTGCAAAACACATCTTAAGGTGCATCGCACAACAAAAACCCACTTTGTATCCATTTGGTTGTGGGGAGAGTGGATTACACAAACATTTTTCATATCAAAAAGGTGGTGACAATTGGCTACCACCAATCATTTTCCTTTTATGACAACATATTGATTATTGGATCATGATGCCTACTTTTGAACGTACACTTTAGCTGCATACTTTATTTTTTAACCATTTATGATGCTTTGTCATATTTGGAACCCATGCTTAGGGAGATGAGAAAAAATTATAAATAGCTAAAAAGTAAAGTGTGTGTCTAAAGTGTATTATATTAACATTTTCCACATTAAATTCAAGAAAACCCTTTTTAATTCATGTAGATTCAAGAAACCCTTTTCAGATCTCATTGTGAATCTCTCTTAAGAATCTCAAAATATGAACCTTTGATGAGTTCTTCATTGTTTTTGAGTTTCAAACCTTTTAGCCACAATTGGGGATATATAAAATGGGGGGCCTTGACGAAATTGTGAGGTCCAACTGGATGAAATTGATTTCATAGTACACAAATCACATGGGATTAAAAAGGGTTCTCAGCTCTGTCCATTTAACTTCATCTCATCTGGGTTTGGCTTGAACAAGTCCAACAAAACCATCACTACAAATACAAAGAAGAACCATTTTTTAGCTTATTATGGGATTCATGGCTTTACACGTCAAAGCTTCTCAAATTGTGAGTATTTTTGTTATAGCTCAAGCTTTAAATTTCTCAGCTTTATTAGGACAAAGAGACAACTTTACCTACAATGGCTTCATTGGGTCCAATCTGCAACTAGATGGCCTAGCAGAAATCAAACCAGACGGGCTTCTTCAGCTCACAAACTTTACTAGCCAACAAACAGGCCATGCTTACCACCCAATTGTTATCAACTTCAAAAACTTCTCTTCTTTTTCCACTACTTTTGTGTTTGCCATTGTTGCTGAGATGACAAACAGGAGAGGCCCTGGCTTTGCCTTCACAATCTCGCCTTCCCACATCGTCGGAGACTCCCCTGGGGAGTATCTCGGTATCTTAAACATTACCAACAATGGGAGTTCTTCAAATCACATCTTCGCAATTGAAGTAGATACCGCGATGAGCCTTGAATTCAGTGACAAGGATAACAATCATGTGGGCATTGATGTAAATAGTTTGAACTCAATTGAATCTGCCACTGCAGCTTATTTCAATGAAAAAGTGGGGAAGAATGATAGCTTGTATCTCTCTAGTGGGGATGCTATGCAGGTTTGGATTGATTATGATGGGGTCAAGAAGAGAATTGATGTTGCATTAGCTCCTATGGGAGTCACTAGGCCTAGAATTCCCCTTTTGTCGACACAGCTTGATCTTTCGTTAGTTTTTGTGGATCGAATGTATGTTGGTTTCTCTGGATCTAATGGGGTTCTTCAGAGCTCTCATTATATTCTTGGGTGGAGCTTTAACATAGATGGCCAGGTACAAAAACTTGATATCACTCACCTTCCTCCCGTTCCACGAAGAAAGCATCCGAAGGAGAGACATGGGGAGACGATCGGATTAACAGTGGGGATGGTTATGATTGTGTTGATAACACTATTTGCGGGGTTGCATATAGTGAGGAGGAAGAGATATGACGAAATTCGAGAAGATTGGGAGAAAGAATATGGTCCTCAGAGGTTCTCCTACAAGGATTTGTACAAAGCCACTGAAGGTTTCAAAGACAAAGCCCTTCTTGGATCAGGTGGATTCGGCAAGGTTTATATAGGCACCCTTCCGAAATCTAAAGTTGAAGTAGCCATCAAACGCGTGTCCCATGAATCGACGCAGGGGATGAAGGAATTTATCGCGGAGATTGCAAGCCTTGGAAAGCTAAGGCACAGGAACATGGTGCCTCTCCATGGCTATTGCCGTCGAAGCGGGGAGCTTCTTTTGGTTTACGACTACATGTCCAATGGAAGCCTTGACAAGTATTTGTTCACCAATGAGAGATCGAAGTTAAGTTGGATGCAGCGATACAAAATCCTTCAAGGCGTCGCTTCTGCACTCGTATATCTTCACGAGGAATGGGAGCAAGTAGTCCTTCACAGAGATGTCAAGGCTAGCAATGTTCTCTTGGATGCAGACTTCAATGGAAGACTAGGGGACTTTGGGCTTGCTAGGTTATATGACCAAGGCGCAATTCCTCAAACCACCCATGTGGTCGGAACTCTTGGGTACCTTGCGCCTGAGCTCACTAGAACTGGCAAGGCGACGACAAAGACCGATGTGTTTGCATTCGGGGCTTTTATGCTTGAGGTTGCTTGTGGGAGGAGACCAGTTGAGCAGCAAGAATTGCCTGAGAAAATGATATTGGTTGATTGGGTACATGAATGTTGGCGAAAAGGGACTATTTTGGAGACAAGTGATCCCTCACTTGGAGATGACTATGTAGTGGAGCATACGGAACTAGTATTGAAGCTTGGACTGATTTGCTCACACCCTTCTCCCGACGCCCGGCCTAGCATGAGGCATGTCTTGCATTGCTTGGATGGAGAAGCAGTTTTATCAGAACAAGCATTGGAAGGTTTTCCTATCGACGTATCCGCCACCACAGAAGTTATCGGTGATGGCTCTTCTAGTGTTGCTGCATCCAATGCTTCCTCGCCACCGCAATCGTGCAGTGTTCATACAACCACCAGAGGCCGACGATCTTGAATTAATCTTAGGATTATTATTTTTGTTGTGCTATGGTCTTCAAATATGTATCCAATGTTTTGATCTTAGATGTGTATGTATACCAACTGGTTGTAAATTTATAGGTTATTAAGAAGCTTAAATATACTGGTCACAAGTGCAAATTAACTTAAGAAATAATTCGTCTTTTTCACTTCTTGCTTTTCGTTGCTTTCACACACATGCAGATAAGATGCCGTGCTTAGATATTTAATTGATCATTGAAATCTTTATTTTATACATATTTTTTTTTTTCCTTCACCAGTACTATCCTTTTAAAATGCATACACTTAACTGTCAAGCTCTCACGGTCGCACCGCACATGCGTGCGCGTGGCTCGATTGTGAAAAAAAGAGGTTCTATTCCTTTTGAACAAGTGCATAAAACAAGAAACAGCGTCAAAGGCTATCCGACTTTGTTTTGGTTCAGTACAACTTGCGTTTGCAGCAAATGTAAGGAAACTAACTAGGAAAAGATTTTGTGCATTTCTTTCAGGATTTTAAATCTTTATCCAAATAATGAAAACTACGGAAACTTCTTTATGATGATTTTGCAGACAACTTGGGAAAAATAGACATGAACTCTTAAATCCATGGAATCTAATAGGCAAAGGAATGTAGATTTTTTTGGCAGTAAATATTTATTTCTACAACATTTCTTCTTCTTGTCTCGCTGCATGGAAATTGATTGGCAGTCACTCATTTCCTGAAATCCAGGAGTTCTTCATTTACTAGTCTAGTAATGATATTGAAGTGTTATCTTCTGAAGTCTTGAGAATTCTGAAAAAATGCTAGTATGACATTTCGAACGAACAACAAAACTCACAATGCCTGCCAGGCTGTGTTATGCACTTCAAGATGCCAGTATACACGACTCTAAAGTATATCTGATGGTTTGTGGAATGCGATTTAGGATTTTCTCATTTTCCTAAGGTTTTATGATAGGCCATTGATTAGTACACATCATTCTTTCCAAGACTGATCGATCATCAAAATTCAACAACCGGTTAGTTGAATATGCTACTGAAATCATACCAATTAATGCAGGTGATCCATCATTCAATCCTCTTTGTTATAAATTGAAGCATCTATATGTTGATGCTTAATTGAGTTCGTTTTATCAATTATTCTTTCACATAAGTTCAATTTCCTTAATTACAATTTTTAGGTGGGGATAAACTTGAGATGAAAAAGTGAAGATTGGGATAGATATGAGATAATCTTTTATTCAAGATAGATGTGAAACTCCAAACAAAGTTTGTGAGACTCTAAAAGTTGGCGTTGTTGACGCGTGTCGTAACACATCAAATATAATTCTTGATTTCTAGATCGAAAACTATAAAAGAATGTAGTAGTGGCAAGCTCGGGGTTGAACCCCAAGGATTAGGTAACTGACTTAGGTTTCAAGGAGAGAAGAGAAAACAGGGGATTTTGTAAAACTTTTGGAAACTTTGAAAACTTGGGATTGAGTAATGCAATGGAAGAAAATCTAGGTATTCAGCTTCACGGTCTACACTATACAACTTGGAAATGATTCAATTAATCCTTGGTTTATGAAAGATATGAGACTAATCTATGATCTGGTGTAGCTATAGACCCGGTGACGTGTTTAGTTCCTCGCACTTCCTGATGTTGGCAGCCAAGGTACAACCATTGACTACTTCTCTAACCAAACACGCAACTTGATCACTAGTGCTCCAAATTTAACGAGTTGGTCGCATTACTTCGATTCATGAAGGCACTACACTTAAACAACCGGATCGCTAGTGCTTCCGATTTAGCATAGATCCCTAATGTACTTGACCGGATGGCTGATTGTCATAAGTTTGAGTCTACCGCATGAGGACGGTTGTTTCGACTTCAATGACGAAGGGTGATAAACCAAATATGCACGCACAACGCTATACATACAATCAAATCTAACCCTATGATTAAAAATAATACCAAAGAGAATAAACCATAGAAAAGAATCAAGAGAATTAAATATAAATAAACCTCATAACAGAATCCTAAGTCGCAAAGCTTGACCGATTCACATTCAATCTAGATGAAGGAGATTAGTTAGACATAATCAAGCCGAAAACCTAGTTTCTTATATAAAATCGAAGTAAAACAAGAGTTCTTTTCGAATTGGAGTCTATTGGTATTTATAGAAACACCCCAAAGTGGGTTGAAAACCTAAAAATCCCGAAAAGTAGGTAAAATCCTGAGATTTTGTGTTTTTAGGGTGGCGGTGGCGTGTTCACGACATCCTCATGGCATTTTTTTTAGCTCTCTGGTTCACTCGTATGTGAGTCACGTCGCCAGAATTTGTTAACCATGGCGTCCTCACGGCGTGACTCACATACTCTACTTTGCAACGCAATTTTGGATAACTTAGAAGCCGAATCTAAAGAAGCTTGTGAGACATGAAAATGTTTAGCATGAAGTCGACTTTCCAACAAAGGAAACGACAAGTTATTTGGATTTGAGATGAGGAAGTTATGACCTTAATACTGAAGAGGGCATTAAGAAACTTGACCAAACTTTGCCAACTGTGTGTCGCTTTTTTGAGCCACTTCAAACCCGTATCTCATGATTCTTGTGAGAGATGAAAATGTTTGTCTCAAAGTCTTCTTTCCAACAAGACCAACGGTGAAGTTTGAGATAGATATGGGACAATCTTTTATTCTGGATAGATGTGAAACTCCAAACAATGTTTGAGACTCTAAAAATTGGTGTTGTAACCGATGAAAATGGCAATGATAAACTCAGTAAAACTTCTTGACAAATATGAAGAAGCTTGTTAAAAAACAAATAAGGAAATTAATGACATAATAAGATCGAAAACGCAAGGATGACATGGTTTTGCCACAATTTTTAGAGTAATTAGGACATACATCAGAATATTAAAACTATGTCAAAAGAATATAAAAAAAAAGAATTCAAAAGACCATCACCCAATTAACTTTTTAACAATAATGTCTAAGCCTCTCAAGTTTGATAATAAAGACATCACTTGTTAAATGACAAAAGTTTGAGAGTTCGTGGCTTGATTTTCTCTAAAGTATTAAAAAAAAAAAAACAATAATGTCATCTTTTTGTTCCATTACTACAAAAAAAAAATGTTAGGGTGACATACATTCGATACAAGCTTTTCACACACAAACAATTTTCGATCGAGATGTTGACAACAATAAATGGCCTTTCGCAACACTATTTCAAAAGGAAAATATTAAGTAACCATCTTTTCATGTAATGCGCACGGAGTGGATTTCTGTCCGGCGGTACACCTAGAGAGGTGTGCAAAACACATCTCAATGTACATCGTACAACGAAAACCTACTCTGTGTCCATTTGGTGGTGCGAAAAGTTTGTTACACAAACATTTTTCATATCAAAATGGTTGTGACAATTGGCTAATGACAGCATACTGATTATTGAATCATTGATGTCTACTTAGGACCCCGCACACTATTTTTAGTCAGCTTTGTGACACCCATTTCATTACAAATCACTCTTACACGCGTCACACCTAATAGTGAAGGTTTGTCAAGATATTTATTACCCAATCACTCTTGACTTTGGCCGCCGTCTCAAAAACCAATCTAGAATGGATCAAATGTAAATTCCCCTTTTTAGATCTCATCATAAATCTCTCTCAAACATCTCAAAATCTGAACCTTTGATGAGTTCTTCATTGTTTTTGAGTTTCAAACTTTTTAGCCACAATTGGGGATATTTAAAATGGGGCCTTGACCAAATTGTGATGTCCCCCTAGATGGAATTGATTTCATAGTCCACAAATCACATGGGATTAAAAAGGGCTCTCAGCTCTCTCCATTTAACTTCATCTCATCTGGGTTTGGCTTGAGCAAGTCCAACAACACCATCACTACAAATACAAAGAAGACCCCTTTTTTGAGCTTATTATGGGATTCATGGCTTTACACATCAAAGCTTCTCAAATTGTGAGTATTTTTGTTATAATTCTTGCTTTTAATTTCTCAGCTTTGTTAGGACAAAGAGACAACTTTTCCTACAATGGCTTCATTGGGTCCAATCTGCAACTAGATGGCCTAGCAGAAATCAAACCAGATGGGCTTCTTCAGCTCACAAACTTGACTAACCAACAAACAGGCCATGCTTACCACCCATTTGTTATCAACTTCAAAAACTCCTCTTCTTTTTCCACTACTTTTGTGTTTGCCATTGTTGCTGAGATGACAAATAGGAGTGGCCATGGCTTTGCCTTCACAATCTCGCCTTCCCACATCCTCGGAGGCTCCGCCGCGGAGTATCTCGGCATCTTAAACCTTACCATCAATGGGAGTTCTTCAAATCACATCTTCGCGATCGAAGTAGATACCGCGAGGAGCCTTGAATTTGGAGACAAAGATAGCAATCATGTGGGAATTGATGTAAATAGTTTGAACTCAATTGAATCTGCCACTGCAGCTTATTTCAATGAAAAAGTGGGGAAGAATGATAGCTTGTATCTCTCTAGTGGGGATGCTATGCAGATTTGGATTGATTATGATGGGGTCAAGAAGAGAATTGATGTTGCATTAGCTCCTATGGGAGCCATTAGGCCTAGAATTCCCCTTTTGTCGACACAGCTTGATCTTTCGTTAGTTTTTGTGGATCAAATGTATGTTGGTTTCTCTGCATCTAATGGGATTCTTCAGAGCTCTCAGTATATTCTTGGGTGGAGCTTTAACATAGATGGCCAGGCACAAAAACTTGATATCACTCGCCTTCCTCCCGTTCCACGAAGAAAGCATCCGAAGGAGAGACATGGGCAGACGATTGGATTAACAGTGGGGATGGTTATGATTGTGTTGATAACACTATTTGCGGGGTTGCATATAGTGAGGAGGAAGAGATATGACGAAATTCGAGAAGATTGGGAGAAAGAATATGGTCCTCAGAGGTTCTCCTACAAGGATTTGTACAAAGCCACTGAAGGTTTCAAAGACAAAGCCCTTCTTGGATCAGGTGGATTCGGCAAGGTTTATATAGGCACCCTTCCGAAATCTAAAGTTGAAGTAGCCATCAAACGCGTGTCCCATGAATCGACGCAGGGGATGAAGGAATTTATCGCGGAGATTGCAAGCCTTGGAAAGCTAAGGCACAGGAACATGGTGCCTCTCCAAGGCTATTGCCGTCGAAGCGGGGAGCTTCTTTTGGTTTACGACTACATGTCCAATGGAAGCCTTGACAAGTATTTGTTCACCAATGAGAGATCGAAGTTAAGTTGGATGCAGCGATACAAAATCCTTCAAGGCGTCGCTTCTGCACTCGTATATCTTCACGAGGAATGGGAGCAAGTAGTCCTTCACAGAGATGTCAAGGCTAGCAATGTTCTCTTGGATGCAGACTTCAATGGAAGACTAGGGGACTTTGGGCTTGCTAGGTTATATGACCAAGGCGCAATTCCTCAAACCACCCATGTGGTCGGAACTCTTGGGTACCTTGCGCCTGAGCTTACTAGAACTGGCAAGGCAACGACAAAGACCGATGTGTTTGCATTTGGGGCTTTTTTGCTTGAGGTTGCTTGTGGGAGGAGACCAGTTGAGCAGCAAGAATTGCCTGAAAAAATGATATTGGTTGATTGGGTACATGAATGCTGGCGACAAGGGACTATTTTGGAGACAAGTGATCCCTCTCTTGGAGATGACTATGTAGTGGAGCAAATGGAACTAGTATTGAAGCTTGGACTGCTTTGCTCACACCCTTCTCCCGACGCCCGGCCTAGCATGAGGCATGTCTTGCATTGCTTGGATGGAGAAGCAGTTTTATCAGAACAAGCATTGGAAGGTTTTCCTATCGACGCATCCGCCACCACAGCAGTTATCGGTGATGGCTCTTCTAGTGTTGCTGCATCCAATGCTTCCTCCCCACCGCAATCGTGCAGTGTTCATACGACCTCCAGAGGCCGATGATCTTGAATTAAGCTTAGAATTATTATTTTCGTTGTACTATGGTCTTCAAATATGTATCCAATGTTTTGATATTAGATGTGTATGTATACCAACTGGTTGTAAATTTATTGGCAATTAGGAAGCTTAAATACACTGGTCACAAGTGTAAATTAACTTAAGAAATTTGTTGTAAGCTTGTCTGAAACCAAGGTATGCAGAGGGAATTTTGTGCTCTTACTCCCCTTTATTTCTGCCTGTTCTGTTTATAATGGGAAGATGCCCAACTCTCTCATTTTTAGACATCCATGGCATAAAGAACCTAAATTGTGCAAACATTGAAACTAATAGAGGCCTGGCCAAGTATTTGTTTCCTTTTTTTGTATTGGTGAGTAGCATTGTGCCTTTTTCAAAACTATTCCAAGAGTTCATATTAGTCAAGGTAAGTGAACCTCAACTTAACATCAAAAAATTAATCATGCTTTTTTCTCTCTTGATGACTTGCATAAATATTATTAGCATTAGCTTTCCTTTGCTGCATTTTTCTACTTTATCATCAAGTCGATATAACTTTGAGGTGCCAAAACTCTATACGTCGGAGCAAATTAATTGCAATAGCATTAAGACTTGAATTGAGGCTTCTAAGACTAGCTTTATAACAACAACCATCACTCGAGCAGCTTTAACTGCTTAACCCGATACCAACAAAGCAATACTCAGGTTTGAACTAGCATTACCTTTGACTTTCTAAGGTAATTAGATTTGGCCAACCTGGGTGGCTGAGCATCTAACATTCATAAAATAAAATATTAAAAATAAACGTGCACTTCTTAAATTTTTTTCCCCAGTTGAGGGGGGACGAAAGTGCAATAATTCGTCTTTTTCACTTCTTGCTTTTCGTTGCTTTCACACACATGCAGATAAGATGCCGTGCTTAGATATTTAATTGATATAATTGAAATCTCTATATTATACATATTTTTTTTTCCCTCACCAGTACTCTCCTTTTAAAATGCATACACTTGACTTTTTATATTTCTTAACAGCATGGCCCATCACAATGAGGACAAGCGCCTCACGTGTTAGAGATGGGCCAACCTCACCCCAACTTTCTTCGAATGGTACTGTAATAAGTTAAGAGTCGTTATGTGCACCCCAACTTTCTCCCATGACATTTTGTCATTTTTAATTAAAATTAATTTTATAATCAATTAATAAAAATGTCCTCATCCAACTTAATAATTTACATATCTATTCTAATGTCCTCTCAAGGCACTTCACTCTTAAAGAAAATGAGTGGGAGACAGATACCACAAATGACAAGGTTAGTTTTCATGGTTTTTTGTAGTTTTTTTTTCAATTTTCGAAGGTAAACCACATACGTGAATTTATCAGTCATACAGGACTGACATGTTGTAGTGTCTCGATACCCTATAACTGATAACTAACAAAAGTTGTCAGTTATTACCAACTGAATTTAATCCCAAACGTAACTTTTTATTACACTTCGGTTGGAAGTAACCGAGACATAACTTAATGTCTCGGTAACAAGTCACCGAGACCAAATTCAGTAGTCTCGGTAATATACAACTACGTGGTCTAAAGGTCTTTCTAACTTAGGTGTCGGCTGATATTAGTTGACACTTACATAGTGGTATCGACAATGGGCGTTCGAGACCAAAAGACATCACAACCTTGTGTGGCCGAACACTACGGAATTGAAGTTAAACACATCACCCGACAATAAAAATAACAAATCTACTTTAAATAAACAAGAAAATAAAGGGATTTGGTACAATGAGGCTTTGATGTAGTGATGGAAGAGATAAAAGAAGGGTTTCATCAATTTGGTGGTAGAGTGCTCGTGTTTCAAATGAAAGAACGTTTTGGCAAAAGTTCCAGAGTGTCCTCATAAATTGTTGAGGTACCCTTGAGAGGATAGCGAAGTGCACATAGCGCGACTCTCAGTTAAAAACACATCAAACGCACAATATAATGGACCACACCGCACTTTAGATGCGTTAATTTTTCTATTCAAGGCGAATCCTTCGATCTGAGTGGGCCATTATATGTCAAGCGTTTCCATTTTCCATGTTTTCTTAAATTTTGGTGAGAAGTGCTCTGGATAACGTCTGGTAAAGCTAAGGCTGCTAAGCTGTGGACTCGGTGGCTTGATTAACAAAAACACAAGCCACTTAGTTTGACCATTCAAATTCAAACTCCTCTATCAATGTCCAAATCCATTTTGGTTACAAATCACTCTATGTGAATCCTCTCCATGCTCTCTTCTCTCCCCTAGTTTGACGTCTCTGATCTTCATATTAACTAAAGATAAAAAAAATAAAAAATATAGATTCTCAAAAATAGAAAATAATGACTCATTTGAACGTATTTTTAGCGCATTAATTAATTATGAAATGTTTAAAAGATTTTAGAAGTCAATCATAAGGTATCAATCAAATTGAGCAGAGTGAAGAATGGCAGTTCATTCGCCTCAATTAATTTGGATCTTTAACTATTCTAAGAAACACATTCCAATTCAAAGATATATATCAAAAACTAAAACAAAAAAAAAGAAGTACATCTAAGTCACTCTTGATTTTTCCATCTCTACGTCACTCTCCCGTCCGTAAAAAGTAGACATCTGAGGTCGCCTTAAATTTATATGGGTATAAATTTAAGGCAGGCGTTGCTCTACAATCTTCCCAGAAATAATCCTAAATAAATAATGTGGTCCCCATTCTCTGATAAACCCCCATCCAACTTTTTTTCACTTCACGATATGCCATCCAACCCCAACTCCAACCCCAACCTCCATGGCCATGCAACTCTCCCTCCCACTCCTCCTCCTCCTCATCATCCTCCAAAATCCCATCCATGTCCAACCCCAACCCCAACAGTCCTTTACATTCAACGGCTTCCAAAACTCAGACCTCCAATTCGACGGCTCAGCCAAAACCCTCCCAAACGGGCTCCTCCAGCTCACCGACCTCTCCACCAACCAAATCGGCCACGCCTTCTTCAAACACCCTCTCCACTTCCCCCCAACTCCTCCTCCGATCCACCTCGAGATCCGCTCCCCCTCCCCCTCCCCTTCTCCTTCTCCACCACTTTCGTCTTCGCGATGGTCCCCGAGATATCCAACCGCAGCGGCCAAGGCATCGCCCTCGTTATCTCCCCCGACTTCCGCATCAACGGCGCCTACCCCGCCGAGTACTTCGGCCTCTTCAACACCTCCACCAACGGATTGTCCTCGAACCACATCTTCGCCGTCGAACTCGATGTGGGTCACAGTCTCCAGTTCAAAGACATCGACGACAACCACCTCGGCATCGACGTCAACAGCCTCCACTCCATCGACTCCGCCTCTGCAGCCTATTATACAGGCCAAAAACAGAGCACAAAACAGAGTTTGCTGCTCGTTAGTGGGGACCCTATGCAGGTTTGGATCAATTACAATGGATTGAATCACCAAATCAACGTTACAATTGCCCCTTTTGGGATTCCGAGGCCTATCGCGCCGCTTCTATCGACAAAATTCGATCTTTCGCGGGTTTTCGTCGAAGAAATGTATATCGGATTCTCTGCATCTAATGGTGGTCTTTGTAGCTCACATTACATACTTGGTTGGAGTTTTAGTAGGAATGGTGTTGAAGCTCAAGAGCTGGACTTGTCTAGTCTTCCCAAGGTTCCCAAAACTAGGAAATCAAAGAAACATGTGGAGTTGATGGTTGGGTTGTCTGTAGCAATGTTTGTAGTGGTCTTAGTAGGATTTGTTGGTGTGTTGTTTGTGATTGTGAGGAAGAGAAGGTATGTGGAGATTAGAGAGGATTGGGAGCAAGAGTTTGGGCCTCATAGGTTCCCGTACAAGGACTTGTATAGAGCCACTAAGGGGTTTAAGGACAGTGAGCTTCTCGGCTCGGGCGGGTTCGGGAAGGTTTATAAGGGACTAATTCAATCTACAAACACCCAAGTGGCAATCAAAAGAATCTCTCATAATTCGAAACAAGGGATGAAGGAGTTCATCGCGGAGATCGCGAGTCTCGGGCGGTTAAGTCATCGAAACATGGTTCATCTTCTTGGGTACTCTAGGCTCAAAGGAGAGCTTCTACTAGTCTATGATTATATGCCTAATGGAAGCCTTGATAAGTTCTTGTATGATACTAATTCGACTGCGACGAAGCTCAAGTGGGATCAGCGGTTTCGAATTATCAAAAATGTTGCATCTGCACTTTTGTATCTCCATCAAGAATGGGAACAAGTGGTGCTACATAGAGATGTGAAGGCTAGCAATGTATTGTTGGATGGGAATTTTAATGGGAGATTGGGGGACTTTGGGCTCGCGAGATTATACGACCATGGAGCCAACCCCGACACCACCCATATAGCGGGAACGGTTGGGTACATTGCGCCGGAGCTGAGTCGGTTGGGGAAGGCGACGCCAATGACTGATGTGTTTGCATTTGGGGCTTTCATGTTAGAGGTAGCTTGTGGGAGGAGGCCAATTGAGGCCAAAGAGGTGCCTGAGAAAGTGATATTGGTGGACTGGGTGTATGAGTGTTGGAAAAATGGGGGCATTTTGGGAACAAGGGATGCTTGGATTGGTGATGACTTTGTGGTTGAAGAGATGGAGTTGGTTTTGAAGTTGGGGTTGCTATGTTCTCACTCAGTTCCTAGTGCTAGGCCTACTATGAGCCAAGTTGTGCAGTACTTAGATGGGGATGCACCCTTGCCTGAGATCACATTGCAAGGTTGGCCTGTTGGCATGCCCTCTACCGTCGGTGGGGATGGTTTTTCGAGTAATATCGCAGCGTATTCTTCGTCGCAGTCGCTGCTTACATTGAACTCGGCTCGCTCCACTGATACATGAATGCGTACATATATACTTGTTCTCCAATGTAATTGTGAGATTGTTAATTAGTTTTTTCAATACTAATTGTCCAATGTCTACAGATCTCCCAACTAAAAGTCGTATACAGGAATGTTATATGATCATTCATCAATTTTTTGCTTAATAATTGTCATGGGTTTAGCTTATACGTGCATAAATGTTTTGTAGAAATAGCACTAAAATCATTTTAAAATAGTCTGGTCTGATAGTTTTACTTTCAAGCTCAACCCTGTTTTGGCTGCTGTGTATAGTGAACTGTCTGATCATTTCAACGAAAACTCAGTTGTCCTATATAACGTAGAAATTACGCGTTTCTTTGTAAAGCAAATCACAGCATCAATGCATGGAAGTGCAGAGTCAAAGCTCTTAATGCATATGTTGGGCCACGTTTATAATAACGTGTAAAGATAATACCAAAGAGGCTTCATTTTCAAAGTATGGGGCTCTCGCCAAAGCATTTCTACTTAGATGAATGAGGTATCACTTGCTAAAAGTAAGGTTGAGGTTTTTAATAAAGTGATTATATTTTATAGGGTTCAAACTTCACTTATGTTGGAGATCATAAGAGTATTATTGTAATAAAGTCCTATCCAAAAAATTATTGTTATGAAGTTGGTTTCTCGCCAAGGCGGAGCCACATACATGGCTATCTTAAGCTATAGCCCATGACAACGATGTATGTGCCCCCTTATGCCTTAGTTGTAAAAAATATATAGGCTAGTCCATCCCTCAAATTAATATTTAAACTACCCTCGCTAAAGTCTAGGGAAGGTTGAAATCCTGGCTCTGCCTCTACTTTTTTATAAAGAAAAATTTACAAATTTCTGAAAATATATACTGAGAGGATTGTGGTGGGATGATTAGGTCTCTCCCCCGCAATTAGATCAATCAAACGAAGTCTCAATTTTGAATATGTGATTTCAAACTCTTTATTAGATATAACTTATTTGTGATCCCCTGTTCTGTGAGTCTAGGGAAGTGTCAATGCAAGAACGTTGATGTAAAATCATAGTGGCCATGTCACACGTGTGAAAAGAGTATCTGATAAGTGTTCATTTAGGCATAATTTAGTAAAAGTTATTAGGATTAATTGGACTATATTTGTTTTATTTTATGGTGATAAATGCATATTTTAAGAAATTAGGGATTTATTAGAATAATATGAGAATATATATCTAATTATATTTAATTTTTGTTTTTAGGAGAAACAGAGTGCACGGTTGGATCCGGGGCAAAAAAAAATACTCAAAATAGAGTATACACTTGTAGAAATCGGACACCGGAGGGTTTGTTTTGGGGTGTACACAAGAGTAGGTGAATTGGAGTTTTGGATGGCCACGTGTCGCATCCCCATTGGTCTGGTCACGTCACACAGCCGCTTAGCCAATCAGAAGCCAACACGTGTCGGTCAACTTTTCAACGCACGCCACGTCACATCGTCCACAGTTCCTCTCTCCAGACCGCAAGATCGTCCTCGGGATGTGTGTCCACACGAACTCCCAGATCTTCGCACGAACTCGCGCGATTCCTTCTCACCAGCGCTCGACACGTGTCACTCTCCTATTCGTCGTCGCGTCGGTGCGACGCAAAGAAGAATAAATCAATCACAAGACGCCATGTGTCGGCCCGTCATCGATCCAAAGACGTCCATCGCTCATCCTCACGGCCTATCAGATGATGCCACGTCAGTGCGCCACAGTTTCACAGCCAATCAGGCAGCGACACGTCAGCAATGCCCAGTTTTTTCACCAATTACATGCTGCCACATGTCAAGAAGCCAAGAAACTCCCTAAAATTACGAAAATTAGTTTTTCTCACCTCCAGAGACCAAATTTAGGGTATAAATATATATTAGGACTTAGGAATTGAGCAAGGAGGAAGAGGATCTATTTTAATTTTATTTTATTTTAGTTTAGTTTAATTATGTCTAGCTAGTTCCTCTATCTAGGTTGAAGGTGGATCAGTCAAGCCTGCGACTTGGGAATCTTCATGAGGTTTATTTAATTTTAATTATTATTGATTCTTTTCTATTATTTATTTTCTTTGGTATTGATTGAACAATTGAGGTTAAACACTAGTTTAAATCTTGATTTACATGTCAGTGAGTTGTAAGCACCTATGCTTGTGCGATAAGACCACACTAGTGGCAATTGACCATACCAATTGATTAGAACCTTTTGGGACCGGTCAAATACCTTAGGGATCTAGGCTAAATCGGGAGCACTAGCGATCTGGTTGTCTAGGTGTAGTGCATTCACGAATCGAAGTAATGCGACCAATGCGTTAAATCTGGAGCACTAGCGATCAGGTTGCGTGTTTGGTTAGGGAAGTAGTCAACGGTCGTACCTTGGCTATCGAGATTAGAAAGTGCGAGGAACCGCGTACGTCACTGGTTCTATAGCTACACTAGATAATAGATTAGTTTCATATTTTTCATGAACCGACAATTAATAAATTCAATCCCAAGTTGTATGGCAAGAATGTGAAACTGAATACCTAGATTCTTTTCCATTTAATTTCTTTATTTTTAAAATATTCATATATTTTCTCTAAAACCTTAATTTCCCTTTTTTGTATTTTTCTTAACTAAGAAAGAAACCAATCTTTGTGGGATCGACCCTTTACCACTATCTACAAAATAGTTGGTTTAGGTTTATTTATTTTATTGACGCATTCGGCGCGCGTCAATTTTTGACGCAGTTGCCAGGGATTGGTTTTTCTTTCTTTGGTTATTTTTGTTGTATTTTTATTTATTATTTTTTATTTATTTATTTTTGTATATAGTCCCTTGTTTCCAATATTTTTGCAGGAAATTTCTCAATGGCCTCCTACTACCATAATTATGATCGATTCGAAGACTCATACTATTATGGTATGAATGGGGTAGGTATGTCACATAATGGACATCAATTTTCTAACTCACATTCTTTTATGCAACAGGTTGAGGCTTGTGATTTTTGTGGGGAATCCTTTCATCCCACGTATGCTTGTCCTTACCATCCGAGGTATAGAAATCATCACGGTTCTAGCTATGCATCGCCACAACCCGACTTCTATATGTCTAGGCCAAGTCCACGGAGTCCTCAACAAGAACGGAGAACCATTGAAGACATGGAGAAAGACATGATCTCCGACTGGCTTTCTCTAAGCACAAAAAATACCCCTTTGACGACTGGAGTAATTCATCATATCAGCAGGACACGTATAGTTCCATGCGAAATCAGCCTTCAAGGGATATAATAAGGTTTCTTCTAGAGACTGAGCAAGATATGAACCTCACTGAGCAAGAATTGGACCAATGGATTGAACAGAGGGATCAAGAAGCTGAAGAAGAAATAAAATCAATTCTCCAGAAAATATCAGCTGAAACAATGAGTGCAATCCCATTGGAGAGTGTTGAGGTAAATGAGGTTACATCGATTGAGGACTATTGGAGTGAACCAAAGGAAATAATTGAAGTTTCCTTACATGAGCCGGACATTAGCAGTGCACGGAATAAAACATCTGAAGCCGAGAAAGAAATTGATGTCATTTTAGAAAGGCCTGAGGAATCGCGAAAAAGGAGCAAGGAAGACCAACCTCTGGTGCTCTTATGGTTACCTGTTAAATTTACAAAGGGGGTGGTCATAAAGGAGCGTTCACAGATCTTCTACACGGCTGACACCTTTGTGTCAGATGACCATGATTTGATAGATTCATATGTGTTAGAGGTCCCAGATGAGCTCCTACATCTGAAGGAGGGCATGTATGATGAATTGCCCAAAGCTATAGATGCTCCATTCGTTGTCGACATCTCGAAAGGAGAGTTGATCACTCACGACAAGTCGAGCTAACGACTCTAACCAAAAGCGCTATTGGGAGGCAGCCCAAGTTTTTTTTTTATGTTTTTTTTAGCTTGCTTATTTTTATATTATATTTGTTTAGTGCACTCACCATTATCCCATTTTTGACTATTTACAGGTGTTTGATACTCATTTGTTGAAGCACCAGAGTTGAGAGCCCGATATCACTGTTGCGGTTCTCTGGTATACATGGTTAGTCTTATTGGGATCTGGTAAGTTCTAGGTTTTAGATTATTAGGTTAGTTTTTGTGTCTGCTGGAGGTAATTAGATGTATATTCCCTAGCTTTCCTAAATTGAGCATTTTTATCACCGTGCTTCATATTTCATGAGATATTATAGTCCGTTAAGTTTTGCATATTCATTTTAGCATGTTATTTCCCCTTACTTGTTTCTTTCACTTCCATGTTCTTTTCACCTCTTTTCCCTTCATGTTGTAGTTTGATAGCCTCATTCTTGTTTTAAACCTTGAGGACAAGGTTTGGGATAAGTTTGGGGGTGTTTCAGGTATAGTGGAGTGTTGAATGAATGGAATTAGCGCATGACAGGTATGATTGTTTTATTATTTTTATGCGTATTCCATGGGTGTGGTAAGTTATGGTCGTATGTTTATATTCTTTTCACCTCATTTTCTTGTTATGACATGCTATGCATTATATCATTTAGGTTGATAGTAGTTTATAATAGT
Source organism: Stephania japonica (assembly GCA_039657345.1). NCBI lineage: Eukaryota > Viridiplantae > Streptophyta > Magnoliopsida > Ranunculales > Menispermaceae > Stephania > Stephania japonica. The sequence goes on along the minus strand of CM077560.1, from coordinate 39,306,093 downwards.
TCATGCATTTTTTTTATTCTTTCTTTTTTCTTTTTTGTTGATTCTAGGCATGTTTAGAGTCGTTTTGGTTGCATGTAGAGTCGCCTAAAATCTTGTTGAGTGATTTTGATTGTGGATATGAGTTCAAATTACGCTACTTTTGAGACTTGAACCTTTTTGGATATTAGAAGTTGTACTTAATTTAGAGTGTGTCCAACATCTTTGCTTATTAGAGAGCTAGTATGAAGTTTAGGCATTGTGCTAGAGACCAAAAAGGCAGGCAGTCCTATTTGCAAGTTTTCAGATTTCTAGGGTGCTAGAACGAGAATGTAGCTCACTTGAGACATCAATTCATATGACTTGACCACTTTTTGAGAATAATTTAGACTTGAACATGCATTAGATAACTTGTTTGATTATAGTGAAAGTGAGAAGGGTCAACAAGAGTTTTATAAAAAATTTTAGAGAGTCCCATAGATTCCACAGGAAATGGAGCAGGGAATCTTGTGGTGGGAAAAAGTGAGAAAAGCGGTTTCCACAGGAAATGGAGCAGGGACCGTACTACTTTTAAAATTTTTGGAGAAAATAGAGTGTACATACGCATAAAGGCGAAAGTTTATGAAAACTCTTAAATTAAAAGATTTGACCAAGTGCTTATAGCAAGATCAATTGAGTCATTCCGATGTGTTGTTCCACATTTTCATATTTAAGTCTGATTATCTCTCTGGTGTGTTTCGTCTACATTTTATGGATAGTGAGTTGTATTTTTCGTTCATAGTCCCTTTTTCGGTGTTGATGCACTATTCATAAGAAATTCTGAACTTGTGCGCCTTAATGTAGTGGCTCTGTAAAATCTTGAGTAGTTGAAGGCTCTTGTCTAGACTGATTCTAGTTTTTGAAATGGTGATTCTCATTGATGTTTGGACTCCGTTTTCACACTATTTGACTCTGAACTTCTTTTGGGTGATGGTTGATTGAGCGACATATTTAAATAAAAAAAGAACTCAAATTTGACTTGGTGAAGGGCATAGGTTTTTTTTTAGGATTAGTCATTGTAGTATAGGAATAGAGTATATGTTTACATTCACTCCTTTGCTCGGGACGAGCAAAGTCTAAGTTTGGGGGTGTTTGATAAGTGTTCATTTAGGCATAATTTAGTATACGTTATTAGGATTACTTGGACTATATTTGTTTTATTTTATGGTGATAAATACATATTTTTAGAAATTAGGGATTTATTAGAATAATAAGAGAATATATATCTAATTATATTTAATTTTTGTTTTTAGGAGAAACGGAGTGCACGGTTGGATCCGGGGCAAAAAAATACTCAAAATAGAGTATACACTTGTAGAAATCGGACACCGGAGGGTTTGTTTTGGGGTGTACACAAGAGTAGGTGAATTGGAGTTTTGGATGGCCACGTGTCGCATCCCCATTGGTCCGGTCACGTCACACAGCCGCTTAGCCAATCAGAAGCCAACACGTGTCGGTCAACTTTTCAACGCACGTCACGTCACATCGTCCACAGCTCCTCTCTCCAGACCGCAAGATCGTCCTCGGGATGCGTGTCAACACGAACTCCCAGATCTTCGCACGGACTCGCGCGATTCCTGCTCACCAGCGCTCGACACGTGTCACTCTCCTATTCGTCCAGCGCGTCAGTGACAGTAGCAGTAGCGAATCATAGCACGCCATGTGTCAGCCCAGTCATCGATCCAGCACGTCACTGCTCATCCTCACGGCCTATCAGATGACGCCACGTCAGTGCGCCATAGTTTCACAGCCAATCGGGCAGCGACACGTCAGCAACGCCCAGTTTTTCCACCAATTACATGCTGCCACGTGTCAAGAAGCCAAGAAACTCCCTAAAATTACGAAAATTAGTTTTTCTCACCTCCAGAGACCAAATTTAGGGTATAAATAAATATTAGGACTTAGGAATTGAGCAAGGAGGAAGAGGATCTATTTTAATTTTATTTTATTTTAGTTTAGTTTAATTATATCTAGCTAGTTCCTCCATCTAGGTTGAAGGTGGATCAGTCAAGCCTGCGACTTGGGAATCTTCATGAGGTTTATTTAATTTAAATTATTATTGATTCTTTTCTATTATTTATTTTCTTTGGTATTGATTGAACAATTGAGGTTAAACACTAGTTTAAACCTTGATTTACATGTCAGTGAGTTGTAAGCACCCGTGCTTGTGCGATAAGACCACACTAGTGGCAATTGACCATACCAATTGATTAGAACCTTTTGGGACTGGTCAAATACCTTAGGGATCTAGGCTAAATCGGGAGCACTAGCGATCCGGTTGTCTAGGTGTAGTGCATTCACGAATCGAAGTAATGCGACCAATGCGTTAAATCTGGAGCACTAACGATCAGGTTGCGTGTTTGGTTAGGGAAGTAGTCAACGGTCGTACCTTGGCTATCGAGATTAGAAAGTGCGAGGAACCGCGTACGTCGCCGGTTCTATAGCTACACTAGATAATAGATTAGTTTCATACTTTTCATGAACCGACAATTAATAAATTCAATCCCAAGTTGTATGGCGAGACTGTGAAACTGAATACTTAGATTCTTTTCCATTTAATTTTTTTATTTTTAAAATATTCATATATTTTCTCTAAAACCTTAATTTCCCTTTTTTGTATTTTTCTTAACTAAGAAAGAAATCAATCTCTATGGGATCGACCCTTTACCACTATCTACAAAATAATTGGTTTAGATTTATTTATTTTATTGACGCGTTAGGTGCGCGTCAGTATCAAAAAGATTGGCTAACGATCATTAATTTCTTATGTTTAATGTCGGTTGGTTTTGAAACAATTAAGGAAGCTGTAAGGGTGACGCGTTACGCTATCTTTTTATAATTGTGGGCATGGGTAGAATGCATTTAAAGCTTAAGCAAAGACTATTCTTAGAAAAAAAAAAGGCAAATAGTATCATTTGATTTTTGAACTTTGAAGCTTTTGTTAATTTGATCTTTAAACTTTCATCAGTTCATTTTTTGTCCATAAACTTTTATTTCCTTCTACTTTTGGTCATTTTGTTAAGTTTAGAGAGTAACGAACACTAACGAAACGGTTAACAATCAGTTTTTTGAGTTGAATCTGTTGTGAACCACACGTGAATTGCTTGTGAAGCTTTTTATTAGACCGTTGTTCTCCAAACGTAACAAAAGGATTAAAGTAGAGGAAATGAGAGCTCAGTGACTAAAAGTGAATTGACGAATTCATTAATTTTTCGCTAATAATTGTCAATTAGCTTATACGTGCATAAATGTTTTGTAGAAATAGCACTAAAATCATTCTAAAGTAGCTGGTCTGTGATAGTTTACTTTCAAGCTCAACCCTGTTTTGGCTGCTGTGTATAGTGAACAGTTTGATCATTTCAATGAAATGCCAATTCTCAACGTAGAAATTCCGCGTTTCTTTGTAACACAAATCACAACATCCATGCATGGAATTGCATAGTCAAAGCTCTTAAAATGTATATGTTGGGCCACGTTTATAATAACGTGATAAAGATAATATCAAAGTGGCTTCATTTTAAAACTAAGGGGGCTCTTGCCAAAGCATTTCTACTAAGATGGATGAGGTATCACTCTCTAAAAGTAAGGTTGAGGTTTGTAATAAAGTGATTTTATTTTATAGGGTTCAAACTTCACTTATGTTGGAGATCATAAAACAAGAGTATATTACGGTCCAATCAAAAAAATTATATATTGTTATAAAGTTAGTTTCTCATAAAGAAAAATTTACTAGTTTTTGGAAAAATATAAGGATTGTGGTCAAAGACGGACACATTGTAGCTAGCGGGGGACCATGGCTTCCCTCAAGTTTTTTCTTATAGCTAGCAAAATGTATAACAATTAATCCAAGCTTGCCTCTTTCCCATTGAATAAAAACCTCATTTGGCCCCCCTCAGTTGTTCAATTTTCAATATGAAAAACTATGGCCACTTTTGACACTTAATTAGTTGTTGTTACCCTTTAGTTTTTTTTTATCAAGATTTGCTCCACATATTTTAAAATATATCTAAATGTCCACAATAGCTATGGGTCGGAAGTGGGTTAGCCTAGCATTTTCTTTTCAATTTGTCTTTAAGTGATCGTTGCAGTCACACATCTTATTTCTTTGAAACCTGCATCTACTATTTTTTGAAGAGCGTTCTCTCTTTTTTCTTACATAAGTTCTCACCATTTTACATCTTAATTCTTTGAAACCATGTTTACCACCCATTTGTTATCAACTTCAAAAACTCCTCTTCTTTTTCCACTACTTTTGTGTTTGCCATTGTTGTTGAGATGACAAACAGGAGTGGCCATGGCTTTGCCTTCACAATCTCGCCTTCCCACATCCTCGGAGGCTCCCCCGCAGAGTACTCGACATCTTAAACCTTACCAACAACGGAGAAGAATTTTATAGAAAAACGTTGTTCTTAGTTATTGAGAGAACAACTCAAATCATTGTTATTAGATTGATGGGATGGATACACATTTTATAATACAATCTGTTACAAAAGATAACAATGATCTTTATTGGATTACACCCATTATCTAACAAACTAACAGCTTAGATTTAACTAATAGTTGAGATTTGAATTGATAAGCATTATCTCCTAACATCCTCCCTCAAGATCACAGGGCGTTGTTGAACGGTGAGCTTGTGTCTGAGATGTGTGAATGAAGTGGAAGGCAATGGTTTGGTGAGAATGTCAGCTAGCTGGTTGGTAGATGGAATGTGGGCAACTTGCAGTTGCTTGCGTAAGACTTTCTCTCGAACAAAATACAAATCAATAGCAGTGTGTTTCGTCCGAGAATGAAGGATTGGATTCAAAGCTATATAACCTGCACTAACATTATCACATAGGACTAATGGTGGTTTGAATAAGGATACGTGCAACTCTTGCAACAAATTTTGAATCCAAGCAATTTCAGCGGTAGCATTTGCAATAGCTCTATATTCTGATTCTGTGCTGGATCGGGAAACGACTCTTTGCTTTGTAGCAGACCAAGAGATGAGATTAGGTCCAAAGAAAACACAATACCCTCCGGTACTTCGATGATTATCAGGACACGATCCCCAATCCGCATCTGTGTAGGCTGTTAAACGAAAATCACCAGGTGCTGCGTGAAGTGACACACCAAGGCGAGTTGTGCCTTTCAAGTAGCGCAAAATGCGTTTTGCTGCTTGTAAATGAACGTCGATGTAGGTGCATGAAGAAATTGACATACTATTAACAAAGAAAAGAAATGTCTGGTCTAGTAATTGTGCAATATTGCAATGCACCAACAATGCTTCGATACTCTGTTGGGTCAAGCAACGGAGATCCCTCTTTGATAGAGATAAGGGAACCGGATGCCATTGGAGTCGCAACAGACTTGCTGTCTTGAAGACCAGTTCGAAGTAGGAGATCATTGACATATTTTTCTTGGTTTAGATGAAGAATGTCACTTGTGTGTGTAACATGGATGCCAAGAAAATAGGACAAAGGCCCTAAATCTTTCAAGGAGAACTTGCCGTTAAGTGCAGAGATAAGTTCTTGAATGAGAGAATATGAGCTTCCGGTAATAATAATGTCATCGACATAAATGAGTATGACCAAAAGCACATCCTTCTTGGAGTAGATAAACATGGAGCTATCAGATTTAGATTGAGTAAACTCCCATTCATATAAGACCGAACTGAGCTTAGTAAACCATGCACGAGGTGCTTGCTTAAGTCCATATAAAGCTTTTTTAAGCTTTCAAACATAAGAGGGAAAAGAAGGATCTTGAAAACCAGGGGGTTGTGCCATGTATACCTCTTCATGAAGATCTCCATTCAAAAATGCATTGTGTACATCAAGTTGTCGAATAGACCACCGCTGAGACAAAGCAAGAGATAAAACTGTACGAATTGTTGTTGGTTTGATAACTGGGCTAAACGTATCAAAATAATCAAAACCAAACGCTTGATGGAAGCCCTTAGCAACTAGCCGTGCTTTATAGCGATCAATGGCGCCATTTGGTTTGTGTTTAACTCTATACACCCACTTGCATCCGATTACATTAGCGGAGGGAGGAGGAGGAACTAACTCCCAAGTGCAATTGTGTTGAAGAGCAGAATATTCTGCTTGCATTGCAGACTGCCATTCGGGCCATTTGGAAGCTTCTTTGTGTGTTTTGGGCTCACTAGGTGGAGAAATAGAGTGAGAGACAGGCTTGGAAGAACTAGTGTGAAGGAGACAAAGACGGTCAATGGGTTTGGTAATGCCACTTTTACTACGAGTTTGCATTTGGTGGGTATGTTCTTGACTTGGAGGAACTGTTGAAGTAGGAGATGATGATATGGCAGGCACAGGGGGTGCTGGAGAAGAAGAGTTAATTAGAAATGGTTTTGTCGATGGAGATGGTGGAGGGGTATGTGAGGTGGGTGAAATAATTGTAGTTGGTGAAATAGTTATAGTTAGTGGAGAGGTAGGTGTAATAGTTGTAGTAGGTGAAGTAGGTGGCTGGCTAGATATTAATGGATCAACATTTGGTGATGTGGGAGAATAGTCTGATGGGATTTGGTTACTAGTTGAAAACGGTGAGGTATGTGTAGTGGGTAGAGTAGAGAGATCAAGTGGGATAGTACAATATCTCTTTAGAGATCCTGAAGATATAGCAACTGGTGAACTACATGAAGTAAAAGGAAAAGTTAGTTCATCAAAGATGACATGCCTGGATACAAGTAAGCGTCCTGTCTGCATATTTAAACACAAATAGCCTTTGTGTTTGGTGCTGTAGCCCAAGAAAGTGCTCAAAGCCGATCGATATGCAAGTTTATTTGCATTGAAGGGACGAAGACAAGGAAAACATGCACAACCAAAGACCCTCAATAAGTTGTATTATGGTATTTGCTTGTAGATAATCTCATATGGAGATATATTGGCAAGCGTTGATGTTGGAAGCCTATTGATGAGATAAACTGCAGATTGAAATGCAAAGGGCCAGAACACCATAGGCATAGATGATTGGGCTAGGAGAGCTAGTCCCGTCTCCACAACATGACGATGTTTTCTTTCCACTCTACCATTCTGTTGTGAAGTGTAAGGGCATGAGACTCTGTGAATAATGCCATGAGCAGTTAACAATTTATCAACTACCTGAAATTCTCCACCACCATCTGTTTGTAGAATTTTGATGGAACTGTCAAGTTGTTTTTCTGCCATTGTTTTAAATTGGATAAATGCTGAAATTAATTGATCTTTTGAGTGCAACAAGTAAAGCCAAGAAAAGAGAGAGAAGTCATCAACAAATAATGCAAAATAGCGAGCACCATTAATTCCGGCTTGAGGTGCAGGACCCCATAAGTCTGAGTGTACAAGATGCAAGGGAGCCGAAGCTCGTGATTCAGACAATGCAAAAGGAAAGCAATGGCTCTTGGCCATTTGACACACACTGCATACATGAGAGTTAACTTCATACGGAAGACGACAAGTAGATAAGACTTTGTTGACAATACTAGTAGACGGATGACCGAGGCGGCAGTGCCATAGAGATGACTTATTGGAGTTGCAAGAGTGAAGTAGACATGTAGAAGATGTAGGAGGGCTAGCTAAAGCTGAGAGCTTGCAGAGTCCACCATTACCAACCTTGTATAAACCATGTTCAAGCTTGCCCTGAAGAAGAGCCTTCTTCGTTTCGGAGTCCTTTAAAACAAAGCCACACGCATCAAACTCAACAAGAACATCATTCTCAGAACAAAGTTTAGGAACACTTATGAGATTGTGAGAAAGTTTGGGAACATGTAAAATATTATGTAATTTCAATGTTGCCTTCTCACCAAGAAGAGAATGACCAATATTAGTAATAGAAAGTCCAGAACCATTTCCCACAAACACCTTTTCTTACCATGATAAGTTGTAGGTGCGGCAAGATTTGAAGAATTTGGTGTCATGTGATGTGTAGCTCCTGTGTCCATAAACCATGAAGTATCATCAGTTGCAGAAGATGATGCTAGCATAGCAGTCGGGGAAGCATTCACAGTGGGCTGAAAGTTTTGATCATAACGGTGCCAACAATCGATCGCGGTATGTCCCATTTTGCCGCAAACTTGGCATGTAGGACGATCATTGTTGGAAGGAAAAGTTTGTGAGTTGTTGAATCTCCCTCCATTGAATTTGCCTCTGCCTTGATTTCTGCCTGTAGAAAAACCACCTCGTCCTCGTGAGCAATTTTGTTTTGAATAAAAATTGTTACCTCCAGAATTATTGTTGAATTGCATAGGCGGCTATGGTTCTTGCGCGGTTGAGCTGAAGCGACATTTGCTTGAATGAGATTAGTGGGATCAATAGAGTGTTGTTGCTCTAGCCGTACTTCATGTGTGAGCAACATGCTATGAATTTCTTCTAATGTAACTGAATCAGTTCTGGTTGTAGCCGATATGACAAAAGAATTGTATTCAGCACCAAGTCCTCCTAAGATGTAGAGAATTTGATCTTGCTCTTTCACTGGTTCACCTATTGCTGCAAGATTGTCAGTGATGGATTTAATTTTCAAAAGAAAATCAATCATGCTCAGCCCCCTTTTTTTCTGTGTTTGCAATTGCAACCGGAGTTGCATTATTTTCGCCTTAGAAGCTGCAGAAAAAATTGTTTCAAGTGCATCCCAAATTTCAGCTGCAGTGTTTAAACCAACAATTTGAGTCATAGCATCTTTGGTGAGTGATGAGTAAAGACAACACATGACAACATGATTTTGTTGCGACCAAGTTTTATACTTGGGATTTTTTTCATTGTTGGCGAGAAGTTTTTCTGGTGGGGGAATAGAACTATCAATAAAATCTTCATAACCATTGGCTTCAATAAAGGTCAACAACTGAGTTTTCCATAAAAGATAATTGGAATGATCCAATTTAATTGATGTAGCATGATTAATTTGTGGCAGAGATGAGGCGACTAGACGTGTTACCTGCCCATCCGAAGTTTGGATCCATGTTACCTTAGGATCTGAGGATGAAGAATGATTTGAAGAATCAGTAGAAGCTGCCATGATTACTGGATCTTCAGCGCTCTGATACCAAGAAGAATTTTATAGAAAAACGTTGTTCTTAGTTGTTGAGAGAACAACTCAAATCATTGTTATTAGATTGATGGGATGGATACACATTTTATAATACAATCTGTTACAAAAGATAACAATGATCTTTATTGGATTACACCCATTATCTAACAAACTAACAGCTTAGATTTAACTAACAGTTGAGATTTGAATTGATAAGCATTATCTCCTAACAAACGGGAGTTCTTCAAATCACATCTTCGCGATCGAAGTAGACAACAATCATGTGGGCATTGATGTGAATAGTTTGAACTCAATTGAATTTGCTATTGCAGCTTATTTCAATGAAAAAGAAGGGAAGAATGATAACTTGTATCTCTCACATGGGGATTCCATGCAGGTTTGGATTGATTATGATGCAGTGAAGAAGAGAGTTGTTGTTGCATTAGCTCCTATGGGAGTAACTAGGCCTAGAATTCCCCTTTTGTCGACACATCTTGATCTTTCGTTAGTTTTTATGGATCAAATGTATGTTGGTTTCTCTGCATCTAATGGGCTTCTTCAGAGCTCTCAGTATATTCTTGGATGGAGCTTTAACATAGATGGTCAGGCACAAAAACTCGATATCACTCGCCTTCCTCCCGTTCCACGAAGAAAGCAACCGAAGGAGAGACATGGGCAGACGATAGGATCAACGGTGGGGATGGTTATGGTTGCGTTGATAACACTGTTTGGGGGGTTGTATATAGTGAGGAGGAAGAGATATGACGAAATTCGAGAAGATTGGGAGAAAGAATATGGTCCTCAGAGGTCTCCTACAAGGATTTGTACAAAGCCACTGAAGCTTTCAAAGATAAAGCCCTTCTTTGATCAGGTGGATTTGGGAAGGTTTATAGAGGCACCCTTCCGAAATCTAAAGTTAAAGTTGCCATCAAACGCTTATCCCATGAATCGATGCAGGGGATGAAGGAATTCGTTGCGGAGATTGCAACCCTTGGAAAGCTAAGGCACAGGAACATGGGAGCAAGTAGTCCTTCACAGAGATGTTAAGGCTAGCAATGTTCTCTTGGATGAAGACTTCAATGGAAGATTAGGGGAGTTTGAGCTTGCAAGATTATATGACCACGGTGCAATTCCTCAAACCACCCATGCCGTCAGAACTCTGGGTACCTTGCACCCGAGCTTACTAGAACTGGCAAGGCGGTCACAAAGACCGATTTGTTTGCATTTGGGGCTTTTATGCTTGAGGTTGCTTGTAGGATGAGACCAATTGAGCCGCAAAAATTGCCCGAAAAAATGATATTGGTTGATTGGGTACGTGAATGCTGGCGAAAAGGGTCTATTTTGGAGACAAGTGATCCTTCACTTGGAGATGACTATGTAGTGGAGCATATGGAAGTAGTATTGAAGCTTGGACTGCTTTGTTCACACCCTCTACCCGGTGATGACAGTTGACATTTTTGTTGTATCTGAAAATATAATTATGTATCTTTTGTTATGTATTTCTTAGTTTAACTTGTATGTTTAAGCAAGACATGGTCAAGTATGAACTTGTCATTGTTTAGGTGAAAAGAACTTCACAAGTATGGTGAAGTAGATCATTAGTTTGGACTTTTGGTAATGCGCAGAAGTAAAATCTGCAGCTTTTGTAGCAAACCATATGAAGCTGTAATTTCTGAAATGTATGAAGGTGATGAGAAACTGATACAAAGCAATTGGTGTTATGCTATTTTCTCTCCACTTCTTTGTGTTCAAAATGCTGCATGTGGGCTGTGAGTTTTGAGAGAAAACAAGTCAAGATCCTCATCAAACAAATACCAACTTCAACAGAAATGGCTTCAAACAATGTTAGAGTGTTGCCACCTCCAATCTTCAATGGTGAGAACTATCAAATGTGGAATGAAGGCTTTGTTGAAGGGGCTGGACTTGTGGGAGGCAGTGGATACAGGAGTTGATCCTCCTCCTTTGAGAGCAAATCCAACCATTGCACAAATTAAGCACCATGCTGAAGAAACATCAAAAAAATTCAAAGCTCTTTCCTATATACACTCAGCTGTGACTGAGCCTATATTCACATGCATCATGGCATGTGAAACAGGAAAAGAATCCTAGGATAGGCTTAAGGAAGAGTTCCAAGGAAGTGAAAAACAAGACAGATGCAAGTGAAAAAACAACACAGATGCAAGTCTTGAACTTGCGAAGGGAGTTTGAAGCCTTGAAGATGAAGGAAACAGAGAATGTGAAGGAGTTCACTGATAGAGTTCTGAAAGTTGTGAACCAAATCAGAATTCTTGGAGAAGATTTGGCAAATAAAAGGGTGGTTGAAAAGGTTCTTCTGAGTCTACGTGAGAGGTTTGAAGCAAAAATTTCCTCTCTTAAAGATTCAAAGGATCTTACAAAAATCTCACTTGTTGAGTTAGTGAATGCCTTGCAAGCCACCGAGCAAAGAAGAATGTTGAGGCTGGAAGAGCACAGAGAATGCTCTTGCCATGAAAAACAAAGAAAAGTTTCAGTCCAACTTCAAAGGTAGAAGAAATAAAAGAAAAAACAAGAAAGAAGGCGAAAACAACAAACCCGAAGAAAGAAGAGGCAAATTTCCTCCTTGTCCAAATTGTAAAAAAACAAATCATTTAGAAAAATTCTGCTGGTACAGACTTGGAGTTCAATGTTGGTCTTGTAAAAAGTTTGGACATGTTGAGAAAGTTTGCAAATCAAGAGCCCAAGAAAGCCAACAAGCACAAGTTGCAGAAAATCAAGAACAAGAGGTTAACTTGTTCATGGCAACTTGTTGTGCAGCCAAAATCAGCACTGATTCATGGCTGATTGATAGTGGATGCACTCATCACATGACCTCTGAAGCAAGCATGTTTCAAAAGCTTGACAAATCATATACCTCCAAAGTTAAAATTGGAAGTGGAGAGTTTCTAGTAGTCAAAGGCAAAGGAGAAATTGATGTTAGAACTCCTATAGGTATCAAATTCATTTATGAAGTTCTATATGTGCCTGAAATAGATCAAAACTTACTTAGTGTTGGTCAAATGCTTGAGAAGAATTATTCATTGTCTTTTAAAGATATGGCCTGCACAATTATAGATCCTACTGGAAATGATTTGATGATTGTAAAAATGAAAGATAGAAGCTTTTCTTTGAAGTTTGAATGTGGAGTGCTCATGCCTTTTCTCGGTTCTATTGATCATTTCTCACTTTGGCATAGAAGATTTGGTCATTCAAATTTTCAGTCACTTAAACAAATGCATGAAAATCTTTAGTTGAAAATATGCCTCCTATGCATGATCAAGATGGTGTTTGTGAAGTGTGTCAACTTGGCAAGCAAGCTAGAATCCCTTTTCCAATAAATCGATCATGGAGAGCTATGAAAAACTCGCAACCGATTCATAGTGATGTTTGTGGTCCTATGAGTATTCCCTCACTCAATGGCAAAGAAATACTTTGTTCTCTTCATTGATGATTTTTCAAGATTTTGTTGGGTGTATTTTCTACAACAAAAATCGAAGAAGTCTTGCCGAGTACATTTCGAAATTCAATGTCATGGTGGAGAATCTAAGTAATTTCAAGATCAAAGCCCTCAGATGTGATAATGGCACCGAGTACACTAACAAAAACTTCAAGAAGCCATGTGAAGAAGCAGGAATTCAACATCAATTCACAGTTAGCTACACCCCACAACAAAATGGGGTGAGCGAGAGGAAGAACAAAACAACATGGAGATGTCTAGATGTTTAATGTTTGAAAATAAACTTCCAAAGAAGTTTTGGGCATAAGCTGTAAACACTTCAGTTTATCTTCAGAATAGACTTCCTACAAAAGCACTGCAAGAAATGACTCATTTGAAGATTGGTTTGATGTTAAACCATTTATTGGGCATCTCAAAGTTTTTGGCAGCATTTGTTATGCTCACATTCCTGCAGTAAAAAGAGATAAGCTTGATCGCAAATCAGAAGTTGGAGTTTTTCTCTACAACAGTAATGCAAAAGGGTACAGAGTCTTCAACTTGCAAACTGAAAATGTGATGATTTGCAAGGATTTGAAGGTTGATGAAGAAGCATTTTGGGACTGGGAAAAGTCACAAGTGCAACAAATGGACAAAAATTCAGTTCTGTCCAATTCTCAAAGTCAAAATGTCATTGTTGAAGAAAATGATTCAAGTAGTGACTCGATTCGAATTTGCGCTTAGAGGTACCAGATCCTTGGAGGACATTTATGCAAGATGTAATGTGGTACTTCTTGAGCCAACAACACTTGAAGAAGCAATGAAATCATCAGATTGGAAGCATGCAATGCAGGAGGATCTGAAAATGATTGAGAAGAATGAAACTTGGAATTTGGTTGACAAGCTAGTAAACAAAAAAGTGATTGGTGTGAAATGGGTTTTCAAAACTAAATTAAATCCCAATGGTTCAGTCAACAAACACAAGGCCAGATTAGTTGTGAAGGGGTACTCACAACAATTTGGAGTTGATTATACAGATACTTTTGCACCTGTGGCAAGTTATGATACAATTAGGCTTCTCATTTCCTTAGTAGCTCAAAGAAGTTGGAAGATTTACCAACTTGATGTAAAATCAGCCTTCTTGAATGGTTATCTTCAAGAAGAAATCTTTGTAGAGCAGCCTCCGGGATTCATCAAGAAGGGGGAAGAAGATAAGGTTTTCTTGCTGAAGAAAGCTTTATATGGTTTAAAACAAGCCCTAAGGGCTTGGAACAATAAAATTGATGATTATCTCCTGCAGTTGGGATTCAAGAGAAGCCCAAGTGAAGCTACATTATATGTGTGAAGACACAAAATGCTGATTTGCTATTGGTGTCCTTGTATGTAGATGATCTTCTTCTCAGTGGAAGTAGCATTGAGCTTGTGAAGCTCTTCAAAAAGGAAATAGAATCTGTTTTTGAGATGACTGACATGGGTAACATGACATTCTTTCTTGGTTTGGAGGTTCATCAAACAAATCAAGGAACCTTTATATGTCAAGCAAAATATGCCAAAGAGGTTTTGAAAAAGTTTGGAATGGAGAAATGTAGCAAAATTGATACTCCCTTAGCTCAAAATGAAAACTTGAGCAAGGAAGATGGCTTCGATAAAGTTGACGTTGGATTTTACAGAAGTTTTATTGGTTGTTTGTTGTATCTTACTTCATCTAGACCTGATATCATGTATGTTACAAGCCTGTTGTCAAGATTTATGCAAGAACCAAGTCAAAATCATTTCAAGGCAGCAAAAAGGGTGCTCAGATATGTCAAGGGAACCATTGATTTTGGAATCTGGTTTAAAAATGACTTAGATGTGAAGTTGATTGGCTATGCAGACAGTGATTGGGGAGGCTCAATTGATGACATGAAAAGCACCTCAGGTTATGCATTCTCTCTAGGTTCAGGTTTTATCAGCTGGAGTTCAAAGAAATAAGAAGTAGTAGCTCAATCCACTCGCTGAATCGAGTATATTTCAGCTATCGCATTTGTGAATCACGCCATTTGGTTGAGAAAAATGATGAAAGACTTAAAGCAAAATCAAGAAGAAGCTACTGTCATATTTTGTGACAATCAATCTGCAGTGGCTATGGCTAAGAATCCTATTTTTCATGGTAGGACAAAGCACATTAAAATCAAATATCACTGCATCAGAGAAGCTGAGAAGGATAATGAAATTAAGCTTGTTCATTGTAATTCAGAGTCATAAGTTGCACACATTTTGACAAAAGGACTGCCTAAAATCCGATTTGAAACATTAAGGAGGTGCCTTGGCGTTTCCAGCAAAAATGCCAAGGAGTGATGACAGTTGACATTTTTGTTATATCTGAAAATGTAATTATGTATCTTTTGTTATGTATTTCTTAGTTTAACTTATATGTATAAGCAAGACATGGTCAAGTATGGACTTGTCATTATTTAGGTGAAAAGGACTTGACAAGTATGGTGAAGTAGATCACTAGTTTAGACTTTTGGTAATGTGCAGAAGTAAAATCTGCAGCTTTTGTAACAAACCATATGAAGCTGTAATTTCTGAAATGTATGAAGGTGATGAGAAACTGATACAGAGCAATTAGTGTTAAGCTCGTTTCTCTCCACTTCTTTGTGTTCAAAATCCTACACCCGGCCTAGTATGAGTCATATCTTGCATTGCTTGGATGGAGAAGCAGTTTTATCTGAACAAGCATTGGAAGGTTTTCCTATCGACACATCCACCACCACAGCAGTTATCGGTTATGGCCCTTCTAGTGTTGCTGCATCCAATGCTTCCTCCCCACAACAATTGTGCAGTGTTCATACGATGGTCTCCAGCAGCCGATGATCTTGAATTAAGCTTAGAATTATTTGTGTTATGCTATGGTCTTCAAATATGTATGCAATGTATCTTCGATGTTTATGTAAGTGGTGTATTGCAAGTGATCACTGGCACTGCAGAACATTATGTTATTGCAGGGAAAGAATTATCTGCAGCCTTTCGCACGCTATATTGGACTCCATGTGCAGCTCGTTCCATAAACTCTATGCTTGAGGATATTAGCAAAGTTGAATGGATAAAGTGTAACTCTTGTCAACGCTAAATCGATAATAAGATTTATATATAACCATGGTGCCATTTTGAATATGATGAGAAGGTATACTGGTGGGAGGGATTTGCTGGGATTTTCCAATCCCATTAAACCACTGGGATCACATATTAAATTATTGAGAATGTAAAAATAACTAGAATATATAAGTGTAACGACCCAAATTAATTTAATCAGGATTAGTGTTAATCATGAGGATTAACAGGTAATTCGGGCGTTACGTGGACAGTTGGGTGGACTCGGATAAGAGTACCCAGGTTATATTGTGTTATTTATGTATGTTGTATGTCTATTATTGTGATGTGTGAATTTATTATTATTTTTATAAACATCACATGTGTGTAAGTTGATATCGGGTAAGGCTACGAGTCAGGTATATGTCTCGAAGTGTGTGTCGAGAACCGGCTACCGGGTACGGGATAGCCCGGGTACGGGGCATGGGTTGCCGGGTAGCTGAGTGTTAATGTGACTAACCTATGATTTTTATATGATTTATTAGGTGATTTAACCTAAGGTTGAATAAATGTATTAATGAATTAATTAAAGTCCTATAGTTTGATAGGAAAAATTAGCATAAATAGGATAATCCTCGAGATGCACAACAGGGAGATTTAAGGCAAGTGTTGTCATGATAAGGTATCAAGAACTTGGGTGACGCAGGGTGATCAGGAACCGTCCTATCGTCCTCGAGATGCGTGCACATGCCAGATTTGAATCAACATATAAATAGACGATTGATCGATCAACATGCAAATGCAACATTTTTCTCAAACAATTTGAGAGGGCTCTGTGAGTAGAAATCTGGACTGGGGAGGGACAAAAACCGAGTTTGGATAGAAGATTGAAGACTCAAACGTGAGATCCAAGGTAATTTATTCATTCTAAAAATGAATTTTTGATAAAAATGTGATTTTTGTGGGTTGAGGTCTAAACGAATTTTTGGAAGATTTCATCACTGATTTTGATGAATTCAGTGTTATTGAAGTTGGTTTTGATGAATTACATTGTTGTGGATCGAATTTGTGGAAAATTGAGGTGAATTGGTAAATTTTTGGGTTTATTTACATGTATTTTGATTCGAGAATTTGATGTTGTTTGTGTGGATTTGAGGTGAGATTTTGAGGTTTTAAGGGTATCCAAATGGATTGAGAGAGAAGAGGAGTAGAGGAATCAAAAAAGAAGGAGAAAAAAAAAAGAAAAACAGAGACGAAAATCGTCTTTGGTGTAAACCAGAAACGTTTTCGTCTTTGGGAAGGGGACGCACCCGCTGCGTGCGTGCGTCCCCGAACCGAGCCGGACCGGACAGCCAGGCCGGTCCAAGTGGGCCCCACCCAAATAAAAAATAATTTATTATTATTATTATTATTATTAAATTAAATAATATATATTATATATATATTATATTATATTATTTGCTAGAAAATAGGAAATTAGTTGAGAAATATCAAAAAAATTGGGAAAAATTCTAGAAAGATATAGAAAATTAGAAAAAGGTAGAAAAGTAGTTTCAGGACTTTTCGGGTATTTTTGGAACCCCGACATAGTTCGAGAGAGGTACCACAACTCAAATTTGAAAAATATGATATAATATCATAAAATTAGATAATGTGTTTTATTAATAATATAAAACACTATAAATGGACTTCAGGGACTGGGGAACCATAGCTTGGGCATAGGAGAGCTAAGCGGGTCGGATTGACGGGTCCGGGAAGTCGGAGTGCGTAGTCACAGGTGCGTAAAACCCTTGAGAATGTTACAGTTTAAATTCATGCGTGGTGTGTCCATGAAAATGAATGTTTATTCATTTATTTATTTACCGCATTGTTTACTTATTGGAGTGCCATGTTTATGCACGTTGATCACGTGTTGGTCGGTGGTTGATTTGTTCACACGGTCGAAGGTTAATTAAGATGGTCGTGGTACGAAATTGAGCAGGCTAGATTGTAGCGCGTGTATCTGGATGCTGCCGGTGAATAGCTATCCGAGTAGCGGGGTGCACGTGTCCAATGGGTTGTGATTTGTTCCAGTCACCGTTAGTAGTTCGGATGTGGTTTAGACTTGATGTGCTCAGTCGGGGTCATCCGAATCTACGAAGTATGATCTAGTTTTGTTAGACTCCGTCACACCTCTATCTAGTTTTCATTGATATCGTTGGTTGAACCAGATTATTCGAATGCTGTTTTATATTCACTGTGTGTGATCGTCATATTTATTGTGGATATTGTTTACTGCCAGCCATAGGAATATGATTCCTGTCGTCAGGGTCATATTCACATGTCTCGCAGGGTATTGTGGTTTTTCACGATTAACGTGTAGACTTCTCTTAGGAATTTACTCACTGGGCTCGTTACTGTATGTGTTGGGCAACTGAGCGCAGATCCTGGTACGAGCAAGAGCAAGAGCAAGAGCAAAGGAAAGGAGGTACTAGACGACTATCTCTTAGGCCATTGTTGTTGATAGCTCTTGTTTTGATATCATGTATGTATATACTATTTTGCTGGATTTTGGGAACTTTAGAACTTCATCACATGTATATGGATTACTGTTTATTTCGTCTCAGTTATATACATGGTGTTTATATCCGGGTTTTCCACTACTTAGGTTAAATAAATTCTCATAAAATACAAATTAAATGCTTCCGCTAATAATGAAATTGTAATTATTAACTAACCTGCTAGATGTGTTAGACAATTTAATATAGTAGGATTAGTTACACGGAGCGTCACTTCACAGAGCTGCGGACGTGGCAGCAGTGATGACGTGTCCGATGACGTGACAGGCGCTGCTGGGCTTACGGGCGGAGGGCGTGGGTCACGGGGCGACCTCGGAAGATTTAGGGCCGTCATAATAAGCGTACCTGAATCCATTTCTCAAAAGCATTCTAACTATGGCGAGATGCAAAATAGAATCAGAAGTCAGTTGTGTGGCCTGGGGACCATAACTGTTTTATATAGGGTTACACATAGGAAACACTAATCTGTATTTCCAGTATTGCCTATCATGAAACTAGAGAATACCCTTAGTCTCTACACATCATAGCTCCACACCCTCCAGATACATTTAAAGTCCAAACATAATTATATCACTTTTAATAGACTTAACCTTACATGACAGCTCAAAATACATTATTATTAACATATAAGTCCATCAATGAAATTTATTCCAACAATCTCCCACTTGGACATATGTAACAACCCTAAAATTTAACTCGTGTCACGTGTCATTTTAGGTCGTACGTGGACCTCTTGTCGTGATACATGTGAACAATTCTCGGTAGTTGACACTAAGATATGTTATTTTTAGTTGGTGTTTTGTATTATTATTTATTTCCTCGAAATTAGATTCCAATGTTCTAAACTTGTGAGGGCGTTTGAGTGAGAGCATTGACAGGGAGAAATGAGTTCGCCTAAAGGAAATGCAATTTTTGGGAGTCGGGCCAAACTGTGGTTGGGTATTTAATTGTCCGGGGGGACAAATTGAATAGAAACACTAACAAAATACAATAAACTATAATAATTAAGATGTGGTACAACAAGTTTGATTAAGTATGGTAAGAAAATTGGTCCATGAGAGGTTGGTATGTTATGGACAAAGTTAAGACATATGGGGTTTTAGTGTGACAAATGCCAGTATTATGTGCGATTTATGAAGATGGACTGTTTTGCGAGAGTTTGGCTCAATTTGGTGAAAAATCGGATTCAAAACGGGCACCGGAAGTTAGAAACCGTCAAAATAGGGATTTATAGAAATTAATAAATAAAAAGAAATTAAGCTGCTGACAACTAGCTAAGGGTTTATATATATACCATTTAACAAACGATTCATTCAGCAAAGAACGATTGTTTCGTTGAAACGAAACCCTTTAACTCGATTTTTCGCATGCGGAGCTCCTGGCATTTAATTTTCGTCCAGTTTCTCTCTGCAAAACAGTAGAACATCGCGAGATGGTCAGTTTTAGCCAAGTTATCATAGTGGAAACGAGAGATTCAGCCTGGAATCTGGTAAAATCTCAATTCATGGTGTTTTTTCTCAATTCAATTGGAAATCTCACGAATTTTTGATTTCTTTCACAGGATTTTTGTAGGAATTGTTATGAAGTGTTGTGAATTGATGTATTAGGGTTGATTTGCGTCAATTTGGAAAAAAATTCACTGGTGTGGGATAGAGTTTTTGTGATTTGAAGTGATGCAACTTAGTTGATAACAGTTTTGAAGATGTTTTTGCAATTGATATTGATTTATATTGAGATTTTGGATGAATTGAATATTGGTTTTGATTTAAATTGACTCAACGGGCTGTGGAAGTATTTTAAAGTTGTTATCGAATGGTTTTGTGGTGTTTGTTGGCGAGATTGAGGATTTAACTGCGAAAATATTGATTTGGAGAAGTTTTGATAGTTCAAAATAAATAAAGTTTGCATTGTCAATAGGTCATATGGGAAAACTCATAACTCCTTTGTTTTTTATCTGATTTAAGTGTTTTTAGAATCTATGGAAAGTACGAAATGCATACTACAAGTTCCTTTTTGGTCAGTGTGACAAATATTGAGCTTTTTAAGGTTAAAAAGTTACCCCAAGTTAATTAGTTGAAAGTTAGTTGAAGTTATAAATAATTATTTTTGAAACTAGCTCTTGAGTGTACTTTGGTCGCAGTTTTCACGATGTTTCGTTATTAGATTTCACTTGAAGCTTGACCATAAAATAATTGGGTATGCAGAGTAGTTATTGGAAGTGTGTGAGTGCGTAGTAATGTTAGACACTTGTAAGTAAACCAGTGGGGAAATTTACAGTTATTTCTTTGAGTTTTAATTTCTTATTATTATTGCTCTATCCTGTTTTGGAATTCTATTCTGTTAAGTGGTCCAAGGGCAAGTGAGTTAATGTGATCCTTTGAAGTGATGGGTTAAGCTGGTGCATAAACCAGAGGCCAGGAACTTGGGATGCACGCTATTATTGTTTTGGGAACTTGATATACTCAAGCTGATCTTTTGGTTCCTATATACGTGGTAGGAATTACTTCACTAGATTGTTGAGGAATTCTACATCTAAATGGAGTTCAGGATGATGCATGCATACCACGTCCTAAACAACAACACACCTTTGAGAATTACACATTCTTCATCAAAACAACAACCATAACTAAATCACCTCCCGCAAACTCAACATCCTCAAGAAACACATTAAATGCTTCATCCTTAAGAAACAACATAAATCTCATATATACTATATATTGTCATAACTTACCTCCTTTCTTTAAAACAGATGCAAAACTCAGTAAGTAAAGATTATTATAAAAAAATAAAAAAATTGGAACAAACCAATTTTTTAATTATACAAATTTATTCAATTTTTGCATTCGTTATGAAACTTAACTAACCATAATAGTTTAAAATAAAAATCCATTTAAAAGATAATGCGAATTAAAACTTGAATACATTCTAGTCTTTAAAATAATAATCTAAACTTCCTACTGCCTTTACTTTAACTATCTTGCCCTTGCCCATAGAGATGCCTCTTTCAGCATCACTTGGTATTTGACAATGGAGGCAACCCTTTCTTAACACGCCATGCATGAAAATTAGTACAATTCTTCTTAATATGCCCTTCAGCACCGTAGAAATAACAACCTGTAGTTTTAGATGTATTTGAAGTTTCAAATTTCTTTGGTTGTTTCTTTTTGATAAAAACAGAGTGCTTTTTCTTTATTTGGAAGAGAGAACAAGAGAACACAATATCTTTTTCTATGAACTCTTAAACAAGTTTTCTTCTCTCTTGATTTCACAACTGAGATACAACTCTATTTATAGCCTTAAACATGACTCTTAGAATTCATACAGTAATTAAAAATAATAAATTATGTCCCTTGGTTACTTAAACAACCATAACTATTTATGGGAAACTCCAAAAGATAGACTCTTCATTTGCTTACAATGATCTAGAATTGCCCTTTCAAATTCGTTCATTAATCAACCTCAAAATTTGTCCACTGTACAGTCACGAATTTAATGGCACATTAAGTTTATTCATCAACACCCCTCCTTAAACTTAATTCTCTTTTGTCCTTCATGCCGAGTAGGTTTCTCGTTTCGTACTGCTTCCTTAAATGTAATTGTTTCGGCATCTACCAAAAGGCAAATTAAATGTACCTCACTTGTTGAGTCGTACAAATCTTGTATGCTTCGCATCCTTGGTTGTCTTGGCTCATCTTCATCATCGGTTGTTGGTGGATTTGCTGGTGTGTTTATTGAGGTAGTGATTGTACCGGTAGATGATTCTCCTTTCTCAAATATCACCTCTGTTGAGTTTTCTCAATCCCACGAACTTGACTCGTTTACATGCACATCTCAGCTGACCACTACTTTATTCTCTATTGGATCAAACAACTTGTAACATTTTGTCTTTTCATCATAACCGATAAAGATATACATTTTGCTTTTGTCATCAAGCTTGGTCCTTCTTTGATCCGGTGCATGCGAGTAGGCTAGACTATCGAACACCTTTAAGTGAGACACCATTGGTTTTTGTTCGCTCCATGCTTCTTGCGGTGTTTGATCTTCCAACTTCATATGAGGGCATCGATTTTGCACATAGACTGCACATAACACTGCTTCCACCCAAAATTCCTTTGGCATTTTCTTGCTCTTCATCATCGACCGAACCATATCAAGAATGGTTCGATTCTTTCTCTCAACTACACCATTTTGTTGAGGTGAATATGGTGCAGTTAAGAATCGCTTGATGCCTTGTTCCTTGCAAAAATTCGTGAAGACAGTTGATGTGTACTCCTCGCCTCTATCTGATCTGACGGCTTTGATGAGCATGCCGGTGGTTTTTTCTATCAACACTTTGAACTTCTTGAATGAATTTAGAGCTTTAGATTTTTCTTTTAGAAAGTAAACCCATGTTTTCTGAGTGTAGTCATCAATAAATGTAATGAAATATCTTTTTTCACCAAAAGATTTTGGAGTGATTGGTCGGAAAATATCAGTATGTATGAGCTAGAGTGGTTTTTTCGCACGGTATTCTGCATTTTTCATAAATGAAGTCCTTACTTGCTTGCCGAGTAAACATCCTTCGCAAAACTTGGTGGTGAAGTCCATGTCTGGTAACCCATGAACCATGTTCTTCTTGGCCAATTCCTTTAGGCCACCGTAATGAAGGTGACCAAACCTTAGATGCCACAACCGTGATTTGTCTTCCTTGTCAACTTGTAAACATATTTCTTGAACGTTTTGTAAATTGAGCTTGTACATGCGATTTTAGGCCATTTCGACTCGTGCTACCAAGCGCCCTCGATTGCCTTTTAATTGTAGTACCGAGTTTTCATGAATACCGAGTATCCCTTCTCCATGAATTGCCCCAAACTCAAAATATTGCTCTTTAGATCAGGTACATAATAAACATCCTCGATTGATCCTTCCGTACCACCTTTTTGTAAATAGTGAACCGTACCCTGTTTGAATGACATGTGTCCATCTTTAACCTCTCACATCTCCTTGAATAGGTGCTTGTGCCCGCACATGTAGTTATTGGCACCTGTATTGAGATACCACACCGTATCGTTGTCGGGAATGGTATTTCTGTAGGCCATCATGAGAACACCATCTTCTCTTGTCTCCTCTTCCGCGACTAGATTCGCATTTTCTTCTACCTTTTTTCTCGGAATAGCACTCCTTTGCATAGTGCCCATACTTACCGAAATTATAACACTCGACATTTGATTTGCACTCTTTTGCGTAGTGCCCATGCTCGCCACAGTTATAGCACTCAATATTTGAATGATTTGATCTGGCGCCTCCACCATGACCATGCCCTCTACCTTACCGATTTTGTTGGCTTGACTGCCCCTTCTCCTCATAGTATCCACTTTGACCATGGCCTCCACCACCACGATCATTGCTGCGACCTCCACGATCACGTCCTCTATCACAAAAGTTTTGAGTATAGAGTACCTTTTCATCTTTGATAGACACCTTGGCTTGCAACGCTTCTTTAAGCGACTCATTCTTCTTCTTCTTGCGTTGTTCATGCACCTCAAGAGAACCAGTAAGATCATCAATAGTCATCTCTTCCAAATTCTTTGACTCCTCAATTGCACAAACAACATTCTCAAAATTCTCGGTCAGTGAACGCAAAAGCTTCTTCACCACCTTTGCATCAATTAGAGTTTCTCCATTTCGTTTAAGTTGATTCACCACTGTTTGCATACGCTAGAGATTCCTTCTGACTCCTTCATTTTAATGGCCTTGAACTCGCCTCGAAGAGTTTGAAGCTGTACTTGTTTAACTCGATTGACACCTTTGAACACCTTTTGCAAAGTGTCCTACGCTTCCTTTGAAGTTGCTGCACCAGCAATTTTCTCGAAACCCGACTCATCCATTGCTTGGAAGAGTAAATACAGCGCGATCTTGTCTTTCATACGCGTTTCTTTCAACGCCTTTATCTGATTCACAGTTTGATTGACCGTTGTATCTGGCTCGTCATAGCCCTTTTCGACTACTTCCCATGCATCTTTCGCACCGAGCAATGCACGCATTTGAATACTCCAATTGTCATAGTTCAACTTGGTGAGTCGTGGCAGCGGCATTTGGCCCAATGATGTACTTCTAGAATTCGCCATAGCTCTGATACCAATTTGATAAAAGCAGAGTGCTTTTTCTTTATTTAGAAGAGAGAACAAGAGAACACAATATCTTTTTCTATTAACTCTTAAACAAGTTTTCTTCTCTCTTGATTTCACAACTGAGATACAACTCTATTTATAGCCTTAGACATGACTCTTAGAATTCATACAATAATTAAAAATAATAAATTCTGACCTTTGGTTACTTAAACAACCATAACTATTTATGGGAAACTCTAAAAGATAGACTCTTCATTTGCCTAGAATGATCTAGAATTGCCCTTTCAAATTCGTTCATTAATCAGCCTCAAAATTTGTCCACTGTGTAGTTACGAATTTAATGGCACATTAAGTTTATTCATCAACACTTTTGAGGTGTTTAATCTATAGTTTCCTTTGCTTGTACCATTTTCTTTCCTTTGCCATTTCCCTTGTAAGTTGAGGCTAAATGAGCACTTTCTGTCTTATCTAGCTTCAATCTATCCTCTTCTTGAACACAGTGTTAGATGAGCTCATTTAGAGAGACCATGTCTCCTTCTGGCAATTGTAGCTCACCTTGAACTGACTGAACTGTGATGGAAGAGAAATCAACACAAAATGCACTAGCAAGTCCTCCGAGAGTTCTAGCTTAAGTGGTTTTAACCTTGAATCTAAATGAGACATCTCCATGATGTACTCCCTGATGTTCCCATTGCCTTTATACTTCATTGAAGTTAGACTTGTCAAAAGTGTGCCAATTTCTGCCTTTTCACTCTTAATAAACCTTTTCTCAATATCAGCAAGGAACTCTCTTGCCAAATTAATCTTTTCAGAAATAGTGCCCCTGAATGCTTCTAGAATGGCCTTTTTCATAATCATGATGCACATGCGATTTGATCTCTTCCACTTTTCAAAATCCTTCTTAGCAGTAGAAGAACTCGCATATGTAAGTGGGGCAGGAGGATCAATCCTTAACGCAAGGTTGGGATCCATAACTCCCAAAACAATTAGGAGGTTCTTTCTCTATGATTTGAAGTTTGTGCCATTCAGTAAAGGAAACGAATTGATGCCGGTAGAAATACTTGCAGTTGACAAAGTTGAACCAAATAATATTTAAATAAGTAACATGATCACAAATAGCCAAAAAAAACTCAAATAAAGGCGAATTCCCATTAATATTTCATCTTTGGACAAAATAGTAACTTGTAATTGATATCTTGTCGTAGTGATCAAACACTGATAATAAGCAACATGTCAAATAATAAACCTTCTTTTGGGTCGATGTACCACTCACGTGTAAAATATACCAAATAATTATCACGTATTTACCACCACATTTGCAAATATAATTTCATCAAATGTTAACCTTCCTTTGGGCCGACCAATATTCATAAGATTAAATGTATGCAAACTTTTGTATTTTTAAAACAACTAATTTCTTGAACGTGTTCGCACGTGGGAGCGCGCTATGCTCTTGGGAAGTCAATTCTACTAACTTGATTTTATAACATAATGTATATAGGCAAAAATAAATTACACATTAAATTTCTAAGTTAAAATCAACATTTGTTTATAATTCAATCTATATGTCCCCCAAATAATTGTCCAATAAAAATAATAAAAATTAAATAACTATACTAATAGGGATGCAGGTAGGGCAGGTTCAGGGCGGGGAATGCAATCCCCACCCCATCCCCATTTTTGGTGGGGCATTCCCTGCTTAATTCTCCACCAGGAAATTTTCGACCCCCATTCCCTACCCGGCAGGGATCCCCACCCCCACTATTTTTTGATATAAAAAGAAGATTAAATAAATTATAGATACAAAATTTAATCATTAAAATCTCTTTCTTCATGACTCTAAGTCGCTTTTTCAAAGCTTTTGAATCTAGATAAATACTTTAAATAATATACTTCTATTATTATATATAAATTTCAAGTTATATTAGTTTTTTCTTAATAAACCTAGTTGTATTTGTTTAAAGTTGATAAACTTAATTACATTATTTCCGCGTAGAATCTCCATATTAAAGCAGGGTGGGGAATCTCCACGAGGTGACGAGTAATACTACCCTCGCCCTGTTGGGTTTCGGGATCAAGTGTAGTGGAATTTTTTGAAACCTTTTCAAAATATCTTCGAACCAGGATCCTATTGATACCATTAAACTGATATATCAATAGAGAAAAATCATATCTTAATAAGCACAACTTCATGTCTGCCTTGTTTGGTGTTGATCGATTCCTTCAAGACGCTACTAGAGACGAACGTCCTCTATTAGAAATCCATACACGAACGATTGATCACAATCCGGAGAGCTAGTGCCAAAATTCTAAGGAAGAAAATTCTCACAAAAACTCTCTATAAAAATCTCTCTAGAAAAGTCTCACACATACAACTATGACCCTAATGTTTTATTTATAGTTCAATAGGTCGAGTTGTAAAAGAACTCCATCTCATAGTCATACTCTAAATAGAGTCTTAGATAAAGTCCAACTCTAAAAAGGATAGAGTTATAGATAATCTACAATTACTAATCCAATAAGAGTTGTAATTTATCTAAAACTCAAATAAGAATTAAAGTCATACTTTAATTCCAATTAGAATCCTATTCAAAATAGGATTTACTAAGAGACTAAATTTTTAGTCACACTAGAAACGTAGGAGAGTTTTGAATCCTAGTCAAACTAGGACACTTAATGAGAATCTTCAGAATGAATTTTATCAAATAAAATTCATTAACCTAGATAATATTAAATTGTGCAAGTTCGTTCTTTGCGTGTGACCCAATAGGTTTATACAACATTGGCAGTGAACCAAAACCTTTTTTGGCACACAAGTCATAAGCGACCTCTAGCAAGACATTATGACTGCACAAGTTGCATGAAGATCAATAAATTGATACAGCCCAATATATAGTATATATCATATCCTTTTGTCACGCGATATCTTTTTGATTGAACTTAAGACATGAAATGTCACCCTTATAGTTCAATCTACTAGTTTCGATCTCCGAGTAGACTGAAATTTTTAAGTGACATTGATCCAACCAATTCACTAGACATGGCTATTTATCAGTCGAACATATCGAGGGGCCCAATAGATATCTCTCTCTAAAAGAGAGTGATAAATCCCATCTTGATTACACAACTTCCACACATTAGTCGGACAATGACCAATCACAATCTTTATAATCATTCGATTAAAGACGGCATTTAATTGTGTCAAATCATAATACTCATAATATTGGAGTCTTTGGCGATCTCAAGTCGAAGAACTAAATGATATAACTATCATGAGAATCACTTATGACATTGACCATGTAGCGTTCTCATAGCGGGTCGGTCCAGTATTTGTTCCCAACAAATACTCATGATCTTGATCCGTATCCGTATACGCATAATCATCACATAACTATCAATCAAGACTCATACTAGTCTTAATTTATTATTATTCCCACAATAATAACTAACTAGGGACGTTTAGAATAATACAATAATCATTCATGGATATTATTATAAGAGAAACATGCATCTACTTGTAATAGTTAAACATCATTTACAGAATTGGCCTAGGGCACATTCCCCAACACGCCCTGGCCCACATGGTAGGGGTGAAATCTCCCCATCCCCCGTCTCGTGGGGAATAGTTGGCGGGGAATCCCCACCCCATCGGGGAGGATTCTCGCGGGGAATGGGGATTCCCCTGTTAAGGAATAGTGTGCAATTAGAAAATATGCACAAATCACTCTCGTAATTATTTTGTGCACAAATCACTCCTATAATTATGTGCGCTACCTTATTTAGATGCTTCCTTTTGTATGTAGTTGCATCTCTATATATAGAGACATGCGTATCACGAACAATATACAAGACAATAATAAACTTATCATATTCTGTTAAAATTTCAACATGGTATCAGAGCCTCCATTCGGTTATGGATAATCTATTGTTTCTCCTCTCTTTTTTGGTCGACTTCCTCGACTTTGTTTGTTGCCCTAATCATTTGTGTGCATCATTTTTCCTTGTTACTGTCGTCATAAATCTCTCATCTCCGCCACCGTTTTCGGTCCGTTAATGCTTGCTTCTCTGTTTTTGTTTCGGTTCCTACCTTATGCTTGTTTATTCCTCCCGATCTGGCGTCCCTCAAGTATGTCTGTCCGTTGCTCACTCATCTTCCATTTATATGGAAAATCAATTTTCTTTTCTTAGTTTTGATGCCTTTTAGCTTACCAATGTTCAATCGGTTGTTGCTCCGCAGCCGATTGCCAATCAGTTAACATTCTATCCGAATGCTATTCATCATTTCCCTAAACCATCATTAGATTTGGTTTTAGTGTCTTCCGTTAAATGCGTAATCAATTCATTTTCTTTTACTGGTTGTGATGCCTTGTGGTTGGCCAGTTTTCAGACGATTGTTAGTCCGCAACCGATTGTTTCTCATATTTGGGACCATCATATCCCTTTTAGATGTCTTCCATTCATTTGGAATCATGTTTTTCTTCTTTTCTTGGTCATGATGTCTTGTGGCTGACCAGTGTCTTACCGGTTGTTCCAACCGTCTGACCTCTTATGGCCGACTGCTTCTTGTATGATTGTTGATGGACAACCGACTGTTGATGAAGTTCTAGATTACGATGTTCTTCTCGGCGACCCATTTCTCAGATCGAATAGCTTGCTAATTGATCAACTCAGTCAACTTTATTACTATCTCCATTTCTGTTAAAGTATCTATTTGGTATTTATTTTGGTTTGCAAACTCAAAGTAGTTTCATTGTTCCCGCTTTGAGTTTGAGGGGGAGTGTTAAGAAATATTGTGCAATTAGGAAATATGGACAAATCGCTCCTGTAATTATGTTGTGCACAAATCACTTCCATAATTATGTGCGCTACCTTATTTAGATGTTTCCTTTTGTATGTAATTGCATCTCAATATATAGATACATGTGTATCATGATAAAAAAACGATAATAAACTTATCATATTCTATTAAGATTTCAACATCCCCGCCACACCTGCATCCCGATATACTAATGTGTATGTATTAAATGCTCAAGATTCATGAATTAAATTCTAATGCATTGTCCATACAAATGTGTGCAACTAAAATTGTAAGAGTCTAATTAATGATAGTCCAAAATATCTCGTTGATGAGGCATGTATAAAGTAGAGTTTTATTATGAACCCTTCAGAAAACAAAAAATTTAAATTGACAAACTTATGTTTCATCAAGACATACTCACATGTGTCAAGACATCTCTGGTTAAATGGTAAACACATCACTTGCCAGAAAGGCAAGACCTTGGAAGGTCATGGTTTGACTCCCATTGAAGCAAAAAAAAAAAAGAAAAGACATGCTCGCAAGCATTTATAAATATTAAGACTATAGATGCTGAGAGAAAGGTCACTGATCCAATTGAAAAAAGAAAGCAACAAAAAGTCACTGCCACTTAAAAGTGATTAACGCCCTAGGTTTACAACTTTTTATAATTTACTTTGGCGGAAAAAATGAAGTTTCAGTAGCCTTTTAAACCCCTTAATACAGCATTGGAAATGAACCCAGGACATAAATCCCTCCACAAATACTTGTCTCGACAGGTAGGTGGGCAACTCCATTTTCGGATCGAGAGATCAAGTTACAAGTACAACCACTGCAACTCCATTTTCGTAATCACTACTGAAGCATCTGTGTTCAATTTGACTTTGCCCCCTTTGAGGAGGAGCCCATTTCTCAAGAGATTGAATTTTCGTAACTGGATTCTTTCTTTTTTTTTTTTTTTTTTTTTTATCAAAGTAACTGGAATCTTTCTCATATAGACTATGGCCTGGAATTTGTCCAACCATGTTATTGTGTAAGGACTCATTTCATTGGAACCATAGGAAAACACAAACTTTGTTCAAACTCCTCTGGCTTAGCCGAGAGATGGAAGCTAAACATGTCCAAGAGGACCAAGACATTGTGAATTTGAGCCCTTTTGACTCATGGTCCTTCTCGCATTGAGGCCAAACAAATGAGGTTTGTATCATGTTCGCGTTTGGTTGTTGAGTATTGGTAGGGCATCCAGACCTGTCCACCAACTAAAGATGCAAACATTTGGTGGAATGTTCAGACACCACATATATTTCCAAAAATGTCCCAATACAGTATCTGCAACTAAATTGTCATTTTTAGTCACGAGAACAATAAAGAGGATTACATCTTATTATAAGTCTTTAATTTACCTTAGGCATAAAAATGGTATTTGGATTATTGTTATGAAGTCTTTTGGAAGTATTTGAACATTTGTACCATCAGAGACAAAAAAAAAATGAAGTTAAATATATGATGGAAAGAAATTTTGTGCAGCAAAAACTAAAATGACTCAATTCCAATAGAAAAAAGCAATAATCTCGGCTTGAGTGAGAAATAAATTCCATGGCAAATGAGCAAATAGGTTCACATAGTACAAATGAAGCACAAGTAATGAATAAAGAGATAATTTCTCCCTTTCTTATAAAAAAAAAAAGAGAATATTTCCTTAAGAACAAATTAAAGGCCTCAGTCCTCTCGGAGCAACATAGTAGTTATTAGAGGAGTGATTTAACCTCTCTATACTAATAAAACAAAAACTTAAGAGTGAGCTAATAAATCTAGCAAGCTCAACCACTAAAGCTCCGCATCATAACAAAGCATAAGTTCATATTCAAGAAAACATCAAATAGATACTGTAAACAATTGGGCATGCATGTAAGAATAAGTACGAGGTGTTTATGAACGATACGTCATACTTTCAATGCATCAACTTGAGTTCTGAAATCCAACTTCATGACATCATCATACAGTCATTCCATTGGAGGGCGATGTATATGAATACGCTCAACAAACCTATGTTAAAATTGTTGATGAATAAACTTAATGTGACATTAAATTCGTGACTACACAGTAGACAAATTTTGAGGCTAATTAATGAACGAATTTGAATGGGCAATTCTAGATCATTCTAGGCAAATGAAGAGTCTATCTTTTGGACTTTCCCATAAATAGTTATGGTTGTTTAAGTAACCAAGGGTCACAATTTATTATTTTTAATTACTGTATGAATTCTAAGAGTCATGTCTAAGGCTATAAATAAAGTTGTATCTCAGTTGTAAAATAAAGAGGGAAGAAAACTTGTTTAAGAGTTAATAGAAAAAAGATATTGCGTTATCTTGTTCTCTTTTCAAAATAAAGAAAAAGCACTATGTTTTTATCAAATTGGTATCATAGCTATGGCGAATTTCGGAAGTACATCGTTGGGGCATATGCCACTGCCACGACTCACCAAGTTGAACTATGACAATTGGAGTATTGTCGCAGGGGAGATCTTCTAAACCAGTTGAACGAATCCATGAACAACTCGATCTAGGTTAGAACTTAAGCCAAAGTTTGAAAATTCTTTTATTTCAACCAAAAACTGCGAATTACACCCAATAGATCGCTTAAACAGCGAAACCCTAAAATTTGCCAAAAATAGTAAAAAGTCCAAAAAGCCATAAACTGAAAACTAGACGAAAAATAGAAACAAATGCCGCAAACAACAATAAAAACGGAAATTCCTAATGAAAGTTATAAGCAAAACAAAACTTTTCTAAAATAGCAAAATTGCCGTTTCGGAGGCGAAACAATGGAATTTCACCGAAAAATGTCGTAATCACAGCATAGTTGTGTGTTGTGATCTCCACACCATTTTCAATAAACCCATGCCCCCGAAACGCCAAAAACCAAACTTTGCCATTTGCGAAAATTACTAAAATGCCATCCTGTCATATCTTTATCTTTCCATCATATTTTTCCAAGAATTTACAAGCTAATTCTTGGACTTCATCATTCTCCCCATGGTGGACAGAATTCACCCTCGAATTTTCATCATCAGAGGTATCCCCATAATAGGGAACAAGATGCTTGACATTAAATACATCAGCCATGTGAATGTGACTTGGCAACTTCAATCTGTAAGCATTAGGATTAATTTTCTCAAGAACCTCCACATCATATGTGCTATACCTCAACTTCGCCCCAGACAACTTCTCACTAAAATAGACAACGGGCCTATTATTCTGACTCAAGACAGCTCCAATGCCTACCTTGGATGCATCACTATGTAACTCAAATGGTAGGTGAAAATCTGGCAACACCAGAATGGGTGCAGTGGTTAACCGTACCTTGATCAGTTGGAATGCTTCATCTGCCTCGTTGCTCCACCTAAACTTCACGCCCGTCATATAGTCTGTAATTGGGGCCATGATACTGCTGAAGTGTGGAATGAATCGCCTGTAGAATGAAGCCAACCCATGAAAGCTGCGAACCTCTGTGACTGTGGTGGGTCTAGGCCAAGTGCGGATGGCTTCTACTTTAGACTCATCAACCTGCAACCCTTCTCCAGAAATGACATAGCCTATCAAAGGTCTCAAGCTCTGATTCATGACTTTCATGAAGGTGCTAGGTATGTTTGACAGCCCAAACGGCATGACTAACCACTTATACAACCCCTCCCTAGTTTAAAAAGCAGTCTTCCACTCATCCCCAACTTTAATGCGAATCTGGTGGTACCAACTCTTCAAATCCAGTTTTGTAAAAATTTTTGCTCCACTCAATTGGTCAAGTAAATCATCCAAGCGAGGGATAGGAAAGCGATACCTGACAGTAATCTTATTGATTGCTCTACTGTCCACACACATCCACTAGGAGCCATCTTTCTTTGGTGTAAAGAGGGTTGGCACTGCACACGGACTCAGACTTTCACATATGAATCCCTTCGCCAATAACTCTTCAACGTCTGCGCAACTCCTCATGCTCACTAGGACTCATTCGGTACTGTGGTCTATTAGGTAGTGACGCACCAGGTTCAAGGTCAATCTGATGTTGAATATCACGCAATGGTGGCAGTCCTCTGGCATCTCATCAGGGAAAACATCACAAAACTCCTTTACAATAGGAATTGCAGCTTCAGGAACATCAACATCTCTATCTACTTCCTTTCCCATCAAGATGTAAATGACCTCAGAATCCTGTAATTCATCTTCAAATCTTGCCAAAGACAGCAAACTGCTAGATTCTTTAGTAGGCTTAACTTCCTCCGGATCTTTGGCGGGTACTAGCACAATCTTCACTCCCTTAAACATAAGGGTATATTTATTGGTTCTGCCATCATAAACAACTCCCCTATCAAACTGCCAAGGACATCCCAGTAACAAGTGGCAAGCATCCATAGCCACAACATCACACCAGACTGAATCCTTGTAGTTAGCACCAATAGAAAAAGTCACTAAGGCATGCTTCGACACCTTCACCTCACCACCCTTCTTCAGCCAAGCTAGCTTGTAGGGTCTGGGGTGTTGTTCAGTTGCAAGGCCCAACTTTTGAATCGCTTCAACTGAGACGATATTCTCGCAACTGCCTGGATCAATCATGAACCTACACACCTTGCCTAAGATGGTACACTTAGACTGAAAGATGTTATTCTGCAGCCACTCATCATCAGCGACAGCTCTAGGAGTCATACATGAATGCCTTACAACTAAGGTAGTACCCACATCTCCAGTCACGACCTCCTCTTCTGTGTCGTTAAAAGTATCAAACACTGGTTCTGCAGTGATGTTGGCCTCTTCCCCTTCGTCTTCCTCTTCGTTCTCAATAAAGAGAGCCTTCTTCCCTTTATATTCTGACTTCCTGTGACCAACTTCACCACAACCGAAGCATTTAATCCCACTAGTGCTAGGTCTGTTTGTGCGACTAGCAGGATTAATTGCAGCGATATTACCTCCAGTATTGGCTGTCCCAACACTAACATTATTGGAAGCATTACTCACACCCCGACGCTGTTGTTTCTCCACCAACAATGCTTGCTGGTGCGCTGTAAATAAAGAAGCGGATCAAATATGTTGACGACATCTTGGATCTGCACCCTCAGTCCACCAATATACCGCGCCACTAATTGGTTGTTAGTTTCCTACAGTTCATTTCTAGCGACTAACTGATAAAACTCATTAGTATAATCATCTACCGACTTTGTCCCTTGTCTCAGATTCTGCAACCTCTGATACATAAGGCGTTAAAAATTGTAAGGCAAGAACTCAGCCTGTAAGTGTTTTTTCATCTTCTCCCACGAGGTGATCTTTGCCTTTCCATTCCTATTCCACATAAACTTCTGCTGTTGCCACCAAGCCACGGCCCTGTTGCAGAATCTGGTTGCAACTAATTGCACATGCTTGTCTTTGGGCACACCTTTGAATTCTAGGACTTCTTCAACTGACGCCAGCCAGTCTAAGAATTCTTCCGGATGAAGGGTGCCATGGAATTTTGGGACCTTCGACTTCATCCCAGACTCCCACCGCCTGCGATCATCCTCAACTGCACGCGGCCTGCAGCGCCTCCTCAGTGCCTCAACATGCTCATCCTCCCCTTTAGAAGAAGAATCTCCTACTGGTTCATCACCAACAGGTTCCTTTCGATGGTTACGGATACGATACATATTCTGACCAAACAACTGATCGATTTTGGCAGTTAATTGTTCTACCACCGTGCCCATGCGTTGGTCAATCAATTGGCCAATTTGTCGATTAAGATTGTCAGGGTCATACACCTCCTCGATACGCTGTTGGTTCCTCTTCGGCTGCATGATTTCTACAATCACGCTGAAGCAGGCTCTTATACCAACTAGCGCAGCGGAGATCTTCTAAACCAGTTGAACGAATCTACGAACAACTCGATCTAGGTCAGAACTTAAGCCAAAGTTCAAAAATTCTTTTATTTCAACCAAAAATTGCAAATTACACCCAATAGATCGCTTAAATAGTGAAACCCTAAAATTTGCCAAAAATAGTAAAAAGTCCAAAAAGCCCTAAACTGAAAACTAGACAAAAAATAGAAACAAATGTCGTAAATGGCAATAAAAATGGAAATTCCTAATGAAAGTTATAAGCAAAACAAACTTTCCTAAAATTGCAAAATTGCCGTTTCGGAGGGCGAAACGATGGAATTTCGCCGAAAAACATCGTAGTCACAGCTAGCTGTGTGTTGTGATCTCCACGCCGTTTCCAATAAACCCATGCCCCCGGAACGCCAAAAAACCAAACTTTGCCATTTGCAAAAATTACTAAAATGCCATCCTGTCATATCTTTATCTTTCCATCATATTTTTTCAAGAATTTACAAGCTAATTCTTAGACTTCATCAAGTATTCAGATGCGTACATTGCTCGGTGCGTAAGATACATGGGAAGTAGTCGAAAAGGGCTATGACGAGCTAGATGCAACGGTCAATAAAACTGTGAATCAGATAAAGGCGTTGAAAGTAATGCGTATGAAAGACAAGACCGCGCTCTATTTGATGTTCCAAGCAATGGATGAGTCGGGTTTCGAGAAAATTGCTGGTGCAGCAACTTCAAAGGAAGCGTGGGACATTTTGCAAAAGGTGTTCATAGGTGCCGATCGAGTTATACAAGTACGGCTTTAAACTCTTCGAGGCGAGTTGGAGGCCATGAAAATGAAGGAGTCAGAAGGAATCTTTGACTACATCACGCGTGTGCAAACAGTGGTGAATTAACTTAAACAAAATGGAGAAATTCTAACTGATGCAAAGGTGGTGGAGAAGATTTTGTGGTCACTGACCGTGAATTTTGAGAATGTTGTTTGTGCAATTGAGGAGTCAAAGAATTTAGAAGAAATGCCCATTGATGATCTTGCTGGTTCTCTTGAGGCGCATGAACAACACAAGAAGAAGAAGAACGAGTAGCTTGAAGAAGCACTGCAAGCCAAGGTGTCTATCAAAGACGAAAAGGTACTCTACACTCAAAACTTTCGTGTTAGAGGACGTGATCGTGGAGGTCGCAGCAATGATCATGGTGGTGGAGGCCGCGGTCGAGGTGGATACTATGAGGAAAAGGGGCAGTTCAACCAACAAAATCGGAGAGGTAGAGGGTGTGGTCATGGTAAAGGTGACCGATCAAATCATTCAAATGTTGAGTGCTATAACTGTGGCAAGCATGGGCATTACGCAAAAGAGTGCAAATCAAATGTCAAATGTTATAATTGCGGTAAGTATGGGCACTATGCAAAGGAGTGCTATTCTGAGAAAAAGGTAGAAGAAAATGCAAATCTAGTCGCGGAAGAGGAGACAAGAGAAGATGGTGTTCTCATGATGGCCTATGCGCATGTACCGGATCAAAGAAGGACTAAGCATGATGAAAAGACAAAAGGTTACAAGTTGTTTGATCCAATAGAGAAGAAAGTAGTGGCCTGCTGAGATGTGCATGTAAACGAGTCAAGTTCGTGGGATTGGGAAAACTTAACAGAGGTGATATTTGAGAAAGGAGAATCATCTACCGGTACAATCACTACCTCAATAAATACACCAGCAAATCCACCAACAACTGATGATGAAGATGAGCCAAGACAACCAAGGATGTGAAGCATACAAGATTTGTACGACTTAACAAGTGAGGTACATTTACTTTGCCTTTTGGCAGATGCCGAAACAATTACATTTGAGGAAGCGGTATGAAATGAGAAATCTTCTCGGCATGAAGGACAAGAGAGAATTAAGTTTAAGGAGTGGTGTTGATGAATAAACTTAATGTGCCATTAAATTCGTGATTGCACAGTGGACAAATTTTGAGGCTGATTAATGAACGAATTTGAGAGGGCAATTCTAGATCATTCTAAGCAAATGAAGAGTCTATCTTTTGAACTTTCCCATAAATAGTTATGGTTGTTTAAGTAACCAAGGGTCAGAATTTATTATTTTTAATTATTGTATGAATTCTAAGAGTCATGTCTAAGGCTATAAATAGAGTTGTATCTCAGTTGTAAAATGAAGGGAGAAGAAAACTTGTTTAAGAGTTAATAGAAAAGATATTGTGTTATCTTGTTCTCTCTTCAAAATAAAGAAAAAACAATCTGTTTTTATCAAAAATAGAATCAAATATCAAATACACAAAATCGCATACAATATAAATTATCCAAAACTAAAGTGAATGTTGGGTTCATTTCGATTAGATAAAACTCATCTCATCAAATTCAATGCAAAAGCGAGTTGCAAACGCAAAGGAAATGAACATCTCGGCTTGTGCACTCTTTTTATAAACATAGGATAAAACACATAAAACTGAAGAGAAAAATCTAGAAACATTGAGAACAAAGTTGGAATAATTTGCAATTAATAAACAGAGGTCATCATGTTATTGTTTGCTTTGAATTGTGTATGAAGATTCGACAATCTATTTTTTCCTAGATCAGTCTCATAAATAATTTCAGTACGCCCGTCATCCATTTACCATGCGTGTGAAGAATTAGGAAATGTCATTCAAACGCTACATTGTATGCTATTCAACCGATTGAACGATAAAACTTTCCATGATCAACTAATAAACTTAAAATGCAATAAATCACAAAACCTTTAGATATTAACACCTAACACGATGGATGGCAAGATCTATGATTTAGAAGGTGCCTATACCCGATTTTTTTTCCTTCATCAACAAATTTAGCACATCGTCCCAGCTACTCAAATCTTTTTGTGTAGATGCACATTTGTGTTGCAAGAATCCAACTTACCATCACTCATAAATGCAAGCATTAACTGTATAACCCACAAACTACTTACAATAACCATCAAATTATGTGCCTTAAAGTATTTGAAGTGATTGTTTCCATTCCACTCAAATGTATTTCTATTTTCTAAAATTTTATTATGTTTTTTGGTGTTGCAAGTGTATTTTCACACTCGATAATTGATGCAGTCCAAGAAGTGTAAAACACTTTTTTAGAAAAAGTTTTGACCAAAAATAATTTTGGTTGGCTTTTGAAGGGTCCGACTACGGAATTCGGCAGTTTTGAAGACATAGTTTTATTGGAAACGATGTGTTGATCAATACACACAATGTTGTAACTACGGCGTTTTTTGGCCAAATTCCTTCGTTTAGGCATTCGAATTAGCAATTTTTCTTTTTTAGTAAGTTTTAATTTGATTACAACTCTTAGTAGGAATTTCCGTTTTTATGTTGTTTTTTGCATTAGCTTTCCTATTTCATCTAGTTTTCAATTTAAGGTATTTTGGACTTTTGCTATTTTTTGCAAATTTTAGGATTTTGCTATTTAAAACACCCTCTTGTTGTAATTAGACAATTTTTTTGATTATTGAATAAATTCGAACTTTGATTAAGTTCTTGTGCCCTGAATTGCATCATTTTCGTGTCGAATAATCAGTTTGGAAGATCTCCGCTGCGTCAAGTGGTATCAGAGCTTTCATTGCGCGTGATTTGACGTTAATCATGGCTCCAGCGAAGAAGAATCAAAACCACCAACGAGTTGAAGACATTTATCAGAGGGACACCCAAGCCCATAATGAGCAGTGGTTCACTCAGCTTTCGAAGTTGCATGACCAATTGGGTAAACTTGATGAGATGTCCACACGGATAGCAGAGTTGTTACGGGCTAGGAATCCAGCTCCTAACTGTTGTAGGGAGCCTCCTTTTGAACCTTCTATTGCAAAGGAGATGGATGGAGATGCTTTTTCAGAAGGGGAGGACGAATACTTTGAGGCTCCATGGAGGCGTCATCGACCACGTGCAGTTGAGGATGACCGTAGGCAGTGGGAGGCTGAGATAAAGACAAAGATTCTTGAATTCCATGGTACACTTCTGCCTAAGGAATTCTTGGATTGGTTGGCAACAGTTGAGGAAGTCCTAGAGTTCAAGAACGTACTAGAAAATATCACGTACAATTGGTGATAACCAGATTTTGCAATTTCACCTTGGTTTGGTGGCAGTAACAAAAACTAACAAGAAACAGGATGGGTAAGGGAAAAATTACCTTGTGGGAGAAGTTGAAGAAACATCTGCGGGCTAAATTCCTACCCTATAATTTCCAGCGCTTGATGTATCAAAGATTGCAGAACCTGAGGCAGGGGGCAAAGTCTGTTGATGAGTACACCAAAGAGTTTTACCAGTTGGTTGCTAGAAACGACCCATAGGTGACTAGTGATCAATTGGTGTCGGAGTATATTAGTGGGTTGAATCTGAAAATTTAAGATACTATCAACATGCTTGACCTAGTTTCTTTAGCAGCAGTGTGTCAGAAGGCAAATTAAGTAGAGCAACAATTACGATGTGTGTTAGTTTTGTTCCTGCGAATGTCGGGGGTGGACTAACTAATACAGGCGAAGTTAATGTTGGCAGGGGAACCGTAGTGACAATCCTGTTGTTAGTAGCACTAGTAGAATTAAGTGATTTGGTTATGGCAAGATTGGCCATCGAGTCTCCTAATGCAAAGGAAAAAAAGTCCTCTTTGCTGACAACGAGGAGGCGGTTGATGACGTGGAGGAAGCATACATCACCACAGAACCAATTTTTGATACGTCTGCAAACAACATGGAGGAGGTGGTTGTGACCGGAGATGTCAGCACTGCATTAGTTGTGAGGCGATCTTGTTTGACACCGCGGGTGGATCTTGATGATCAATGGTTGAGGAACAACATCTTTTAGTCCAAGTGCACCATCTTGAGCAAAGTTTGCGAATTGTTGATTGATGCAGGTAGCTGTAAGAACATCATCTCTATCGAGGTAGTTCAGAAGTTATGGCTTACAACGGAGAAGCATCATAACCCTTACAAACTGTCCTAGCTGAAAAAGGGCAGTGAGGTAACGGTTTCGAAACGTGTTTTGGTGATTTTCTCTATTGGTGCCAAGTATAAAGATTCTATTTAGTGTGATGTTGTTGCTATGGATACATGTCACTTATTGTTGGGGTGCCCATGGAAGTTTGATAGAGGAGTTATGCATGACGGGAAGACCAATAAGTATACTCTTATGTTTAAAGGTGTGCGAATTGTTCTTCTGCCTACAAAGTGTTGTGATGATGATAAGCCGACGAAAGAGAGTAGTAGTTTGTTGTCATTGAACTTATTTGAAGAAGAGTTGCGTGACTCAGAAGTAGTTTATATGCTACTTGGGAAGGAAGTGAGTAATGCTGTTATGATTCCCGAATCAGTGGCGCCTATGGTGGCTGAATTTTCTAACGTCTTTCCTGATGATCTCCCCAATGAATTGCCTCCATTACGAGACTTCCAACATCAAATTGACCTTGAGCCTGGTGCGGCTCTGCCCAATAGGCCACATTGTAGAATGAGTTCTGCTGAACATGAAGAATTGCGGCAACAAGTTGAGGAGTTATTGTTGAAAGGCTTTATTCGTGAAAGCTTTAAGCCCTTATGCAGTTCTAGCCCTCCTAACTCCTAAGAAGGATGGCTCATGGCGGATGTGTGTTGAGAGCAGAGGAGTAAACAAAATCACTATCAAATATTGTTTTCCAATTCCTCGTCTGGATGATTTGCTTGATCAATTGAGCAACGCTAAGGTGTTTATGAAACTGAACTTGAAAAGTGGGTATCACCAGATTCGTGTTCGGATTGGCGATGAGTGGAAGACGACTTTTAAAACTCGAGAGGGATTATATGAGTGGCTAGTGATGTCATTCGGGTTGTC
The DNA here is from genome assembly GCA_039657345.1 of Stephania japonica. Taxonomy (NCBI): domain Eukaryota; kingdom Viridiplantae; phylum Streptophyta; class Magnoliopsida; order Ranunculales; family Menispermaceae; genus Stephania; species Stephania japonica. The sequence goes on along the minus strand of CM077560.1, from coordinate 39,265,415 downwards.
CAATGCACCTAGTACTTTCATGAGAGTCATGAACCAGAGTTTGAGGCCTCTGAGAGGCAAATGTGTCTGTATTTTAATGACATTTTGATTTATAGTTGATAAGTGTTCATTTAGGCATAGTTTAGTATAGGTTATTAGGTGTAATTTGACTATATTTATCTTATTATATGGTGATAAATGCATATTTTAGGGAATTAGTGATTTATGGAATAATTCTAAAATTTATATCTAATTATATTTAATTTTCATTTTTAGGTGAAATGGAGTGCACGGTTGGATCTCGGGCAGAAAAAATACTCAAAATAGAGAATTTACTTATAGAAATATGATACCTGAGGGACTATTTTTGAGTATACACAAGAGTTGGCCACGTGGGGTTCGTTGATTGGTCCAGCCTCATCATAGCAAACTGTCCCAGCCAATCAGGTTCCGCTACCTCATAAGTGACTGCGGTTACCACCAATCTAGACACGGCATGTGGTTCGTCTCCTCCCAACCAGCTCTAATCACTGTCCGCCATGTCGCCAAGCAAGCAACTTATCTTCTGCGTGCGCTTGATCTGCCTCGGGATCTGCATCAGTGCTGTATCCCAGATTGACGCATGAACTCGTGCGAGTTCTCTCCTGCACAGTTCGTCCACCACGTTTCGCACAACCACACGTCCAGCACGTCTGCAACAGCAGCCTCCTCCAATCTGCTTGCGGCACGCCAACAATGCACAGAAATACCACCAATCAGCTGTTGCCAAGTGTCCTAAATTACACAAAACACCCAAAACACTCCCGGATGCAGAATTCACTCCCTAAACTACAAAAATTGGTTTTTCTCATCTCTAGAGACCAAATTTTAGGAATATATATATATATATATATATATATATTAGGACTTAGAGAAGAGAAGGAGGATCTACTATTTATTTTTAGTTTAGTTTAATTATGTCTAGCTAGTTTTCTCCATCTAGGTTGAAGGTGGATCGGTCAAGCTTACGACTTGGGAATCCTTTATGAGGTTCATTTATTTTTAATTATTATTGATTCTTTTATATGATTTATTTTCTTTGGTATTGTTTGAACAATTGAGGTTAAACACTAGTTTAAACCTTGATTTACATGTTAGTGAGTCGTAAGCATCCGTCTTTGTGCGATAAGACTACACTAGTGGCAATTGACCTTACTAATTGATTAGACCCTTTTGGGATCGGTCAAATACCTTAGGGATCTAGACTAAATTGGGAGCACTAGCGATCCGGTTGTCTAGGTGTAGTGCCTTCACGAATCGAAGTAATGCGACCAATGTATTAAATCTGGAGCACTAACGATCAGGTTGCGTGTTTGGTTAGGGAAGTAGTCAACGGTCGTACCTTGGCTGCTGACACCAGGAAGTGCGAGGAACCGAGTGCGTCATCGGTTCTATAGCTGCACTAGATCATATATTAGTTCTCATCAAACTGATAATTAATAAATTCAATCCCAAGTTGTATCGCGAGATTGTGAAACTGAATACCTAGATTCATTCCCATTAGATTTCCGTTCCATTTAATTTCTTTATTTTTAAAATATTTATATATTTTCTCTAATTTCCCTTTTCTGTATTTTTATTACCTTAGAAAGACCACCAATCTCTGTGAAATCGACCCTTTACCGCTATCTACAAAATAGTTGGTTTAGGATATATATTTTATTGATGCGTAAATTTTTGGCGCCGTTTTTGGGGATTGGTTTTTCTTTCTTTTTTTGTTGTATATTTATTTATTATTATTTATTATTTTTTTGTATCTAGTCCCTTGTTTCTAATACTTTTGCAGGAAATTTCTCAATGGCCTCCTACTCCCATAATTATGACCGATTCGAAGACTCATACTATCATGGTATGAATGGGGTAGGTATGTCACATAATGGACATCAATTTTTTAACTCAGAATCTTTTATGCAACAAGTTGAGGCTTGTGATTTTTGTCGAGAATACTTTCATCCCTCGTATGCTTGTCCTTACCATTCGAGGTATGAAAATCATCACGGTTCTAAATATGCATCGCCACAACCCGATTTCTATATGTCTAGGCCAAGTCCACAGATTCCTCAACAAAAACGGAGAACCATTGAAGACATTGAGAAAGATATGATATTCGAATGGCTTTCTTGAAGTACTAATGTATGTCTCTTTGACGACTGGAGTAATTCATCACATCAGCCTGACATATTTAGTTCTATGCGGAATCAGCCTTCAAGGAATATAATAAGGTATTTTTTGGCGACTATACAAGACATGAACCTCACTAAGCAAGAATTAGACCAATGGATTGAACAAAGGGATCAAGAAGCTGAAGAAGAAATAAAGTCAATTCTCCAAAAGATATCAGCTAAAACCATGAGTGCAATTCCATTGGAGAGTGTTGAGGTGAATGAGGTTACACCGGTTGAGGACTATTGGAGTGAACCAGAGGAAAGAATTAAAGTTTCTTTACATGAGTCGAACATTATTATTACACAGAATGAAGTGGATGAAGCCGAGAAAGAAATTGATGTCATTTTAGAAAGGCCAGAGGAACCTTAAAAAGAGAGCAAGGAAGATCAACCTTTAGTGTTGGTTAAGCCATCCACCCTCTCATGCTTACTTGTTAAATTTAAAAAGTGGGTTGTCGTAAAGGAGCGTTCGTAGATCTTCTACATGGCTGACACCTTTGTGTCAGATGACCATGATTTGACAGATTCTTATGTGTTAGAGGTCCCGGATGAGCTCCTAAATCTGAAGGAGGGCATGTCTGCTGAATTACCTAAAGCTATAGATGCGCCATTCGTTGTCGACATATCGAAAGGAGAGGGCATCACGTGATCATTCACGAAAAGTCGAGCTAACGACTTTAACCAAAAGTGTTATTGGGAGGCAGCCCAAGTTTTTTTTTTTCTTTTATGTTTTTTTTAGTTCGCTTATTTTTATGTTTGTTTAGTGTAATCACCATTATCCCATTTTTGACTATTTACAGGTGTTTGATACTCGTTTGTTGAAGCACCGGAGTTGAGAGCCTGATATCACTGTTGAGGTTCTTTGGTATATATGGTTAGTCTGATTGGGATCTGGTAAGTTCTAGGTTTTAGATTATTAGGTTAGTTTTTGAGTCTGCTGGAGGTAATTAGATGTATATTCCCTAGATTTCCTGAGTTGAGCATTTTTATCACCGTGCTTCATATTTTATGAGATATATTAGTCCATTAGGTTTTGCATATTCATTTTAGCATGTCATTTCCCCATTACTTGTTTCTTTCACTTCCATGTACTTTTCACCTCTTTTCCTTTCATTTTGTAGTTCATAGCCTCATTCTTATTTTAAACCTTGAGGACAAGGTTTGTAATAAGTTTGGGGGTGTTTCAGGTATAGTGGAGTGTTGGATGAATGGATTAGCGCATGACAGGTATGATCGTTTTATTATTTTTATGCGTGTTGGTAAGTTATGGTGGTGTTTTTCTTTTTCTTTTCACATCATTTTCTTATTATGACATGCTATGCATTGCATCATTTAGGTTAGTAGTAGTTTATATTAGTTTATACATTTTTGTAGTTATTTAGTCCTATTATTAAGTCTATGCCTTTTTAGAGTCATTTTGTTGCATGTAGAGTTGCCTAAAACCTTATTGAGTATTTTTTTATTATGGATATGAGTTCAAATTAAGCTACTTTTGAGACTTGAACCCTTTTGAATATTACGAGTTGTACTTAATTTAGTGCGTTGTCCAACATCTTTGATGTTACTTATAAGAGAGCCAGTATGAAGTTTAGGCATTGTGCTAGATACCAAAGAGGTAAGCAGTCCTATTTTGCAAGTTATTAAATTTCTAGGGTGCTAGAACGAAAATGTACCTCACTTGAGACATTAATTCATATTACTTGACCACTTTTTGGGAATGATTTAAACTTGAACGGATATTGGATGACTTGCTTGATTATAGTGAAAGTGAGAAGGGTCAACAAGAGTTTTAAAACAAAAATTTTCTTAAAGAGTTCCACAGATTCCATAGGAAATGGAGCAAGGAATCTTGTGGTGGGAAAAAGTGAGAAAAGCGGTTTCCATAGGAAATGGAACAGGGACCGTACTACTTTTAAAATTTTTGGAGAAAATAGAGTGTATATACGCATAAAGGCGGAAGTTTATGAAAACTCTTAAATAAAAAGATTTGACCGAGTGCTTATAGCTAGATCAATTGAGTTATTCCAACGTGTTGTTCTACATTTTCATATTTAAGTCTGATTGTCTCTCTCAGGTGTGTTTAGTCAACATTTATGGATAGTGTGTTGCATTTTTCATTCATAGTCCTTTTTTCGGTGTTGATGCGCTATTTATAAGAAATTATGAACTTGTGTGCGCTTTAATATAGTGGCTCTGTAAAATCTTGAGTAGTTGAAGGATTTTGTCTGGATTGATTCTAGTTTTTGAAAGGGTGATTTTCATTAATGTTTGGATTCCGTTTTCCAACTATTTGACTCTGAACTTCTTTTGGGTGATGGTTACTTGAGTGGCCTATTTAAATAAAAAAGGAACTCAAACTTGACTTGGTGAAGGGCATAAGATTGTTAGGATTAGTCATTGTAGTATATGAGTAAAGTATAGGTTTTCATTCATTCCTTTACTCAGGACGAGCAAAGTCTAAGTTTGGGGGTGTTTGATAAGTGTTCATTTAGGCATAGTTTAGTATAGGTTATTAGGTATAATTGGACTATATTTATCTTATTATATGGTGATAAGTGCATATTTAGGGAATTAGTGATTTATGGAATAATTCTAAAATATATATCTAATTATATTTAATTTTTGTTTTTAGGTAAAACGGAGTATACGATTGGATCCGAGGCGGAAAAATACTCAAAATAGAGTATTTACTTGTAGAAATCAGATATCAGAGGGACTATTTTGGAGTATACACAAGAGTTGGCCATGTGGAGTTCGTTGATTGGTCCAGCCTTGTCATAGCAGACCGTCCCAGCCAATCAGGTTCCGCCACCTCATTAGTGACAGCGATTCCCACCAACCAGCTCCAATCATCGTACGCCACGTCGCCAAGACAACAACTCATCTCCTGCATGCGCTTGATCTGCCTCGGGATCCACATCAGTGATGTCTCCCAGATTGACATAGGAACTCGTGTAAGTTCGCTCCTACACAGTTCATTTGCCACATGTCGCGCAACTACTCGTCCAATGCATTAGCAATAACAGCCTCCTACATTCCGCTTGCGACACTTCAGCAATGCACAGAAATACCACCAATCAGCTTGTGACGGCCCCAAATTCCCAATGCATTTGGGTACGCTCGGCTTAGACCCGTGCAGGTCCCGAGACAGTTCTCAGCGAACCTGACGAGCCTAGTCAGCCTCAAAATATCAAAATTTCACGTTTTATGAAAGAGTTATTGCAATTATAACACGAATGGAAGCAAAAATCATATTCTAATCAAATATTGGGAAATAACTCAATCAAAGGGAAATTAGGAATCTATATAAATGTGGAAAACCCAACATGTTCAGTTCTAAGTCAACAAAATGGATTGATGGAATCCACCTCAAAACATATTCCCCAGTTCCAAAACAATCATATATATAAACGTCATACAAAAAGAAATAAACAAGATCCTACATCTCGGTACCTCAAGTCCAACTGCTCACAAAAAGTCTCCTAGGCAAGGTCCCTTGCCCCTACTGCTCTCCGTCCTATCTGCACCCACCGTCACAAACTAGACGGTGAGTAACTGAGAGAAATCGAAAGTAAAGCCAGAAGAATATAACAGTAATTCATGAAATAACAAACAAGACAGTCTAAATATCATGCGAGTACTGAAAGATAGGAATTCAAATAAACAAGAATGCATGATAGACAGACTGGAAATGATAGCAATCGAAACATGCGTGTTCTATGAGTCAAGAGAGGCAATAAGTGGTCTAAATTCCACAACAATTCCACAACAGCGATGTCGCAACATTGAAATCCACAGCAATATCCACAACAACCCAGTACATGGTATCACACAATCACTAGGGGTGGTCAAACACTCGTGCGCTCGAGTGCCCGCGTTTTATCCCTTCTAGTGCAGGCCGCATGTACCTTCGAGACACACACTTATGCCAAGAACACACATACAAGGAATAGGGAATGGAATGCCAATAATTTGATAATCACAAACATAAAGAAATGAAAATGAATTACATGATATTTTCTTAACTGGCTTACTAACATACAAATGCTTTTTAAGGCAAGTGTACTTACCTGAACTATCGCGACCCGCGTAATAAACTCCGAGACTCTGACGCGTCCTCCGCGACTTCCCGACTACCTGATAAGGTTTTAAGTCCCAAATATCAGTTTAAGTCCTTATATTTAGTCTTAGGGTGAGTCTATAAATTTATTTTAGGATTGTTTGTTTAGGCGACTTAAACTGTTGGAAAAAGTCCCCCGATATGGTGAATATATTCCTACTTCTATAGGTTATGATTCTTAACATAAACTTGTCCCTCTTATGGCCCTTATTGGGCCCTAACTCAAGCCCATTTACATACATTATGATATTTCTAATTCATCCATACTCTCTCTTTTATTTATTTATTTATTTATTTTATTTACACACACACATGTTATGACCCACCCCACTGTTGTGTGCACACAACACTCCACTGTTGTGTGCACACAACACCCCACTGTTGTGTGCACCCCACTGTTTTACATCCCATTCACACAACACACACATGCATGCACATGCATACACACCACCCCACTACCAAACTGTCCGCACCCCACTCCATATTACCTTGGCTGTCCAGTCCACCCACACCCATCACGCACCCCAACTGTGGGGTGTACATGCATACACATGCACACCCACATGCACACACATGCATGCATGCACATACACCCACATGCATGCCCCTAAACTGTCCACATACACCACACATCAGTCCAACGCCACACCCCACTCATTTTCACCAAAACACTTATACGACACACACCTCATCACGGTTTCAACAACAAAAACAAAATAAAAACAGTGAGAGTGAAGAAAAACCGAGAGAAGGGAAGGGAGATAGGGAACGACTTCGACTCCGGTGACCACCAAGAGCCATCTCCGACTGTCATGGTCACCATCCTTGTCCGGCGACATCGTGGACAACCACCACCGTGAAGAGAGGAGACATACATGGCCGAGGGAGAGGAAGAAACCGAGAGTGAGAGAGAGACCGAGAGGGAAAGAGAGAAACGAAGAGCACATACCTCCGGTCAACAAGCACCCTCCCAGGCGGTCCGTTTCGGTCGTCGGCGACGAGCTGGGGCGGTGGTGAGGTTGGACGAGTGAGAGAGACCGTGAGGAGAGAGAGAGATGAAGACCGTGAGAGAGTGAGGAGAGTGAGAGAGATGAAGACTGTGAGAGAGTGAGGAGAGTGAGAGAAAAGTGAGAGTTGTGTTTGTATGAGACGCGAGAGGGTGAGGTGACGTGAGTGATAGGTGTTTAAATGAGGGTGAGGTGAGGTGACATGAGTGATGGGGGTGTAAGAGAGTGATGTGAGTGATGGGGGTGTAAGAGAGTGATGGGATAGGTGTGAGTTGATTTGAGTGATGAGAGTGATGGAGGTAGGTGTGTTTATATTATTATTATTATTTTTTAAATGGGTATGATAGTTGTGTCCACCCATTTCTTTACCAACCCACACATCTTAAGGTTAAACCCAAGGTTTCCCCAACATCCGTGTTTTTTTTCCAAATATTTTCCCCGACACATCTCACCTCCTCGGTTCGTATTTCCTCGTCACATGCATACTTTCACCTTGTCTCGTACACATAATTAATTTATTCAATAATTCTTTTAATTATGTTGTTTATTGTATTTTTCTCCCCCGTTTACCTGAACGAAAACTCACTCATTTTTAAAATTGTCCGAATGGCTCGTGACACGCATTAGACTAAAATACTATTACATACATCAAAGAATCATAAAATCACCTCGGTGTCGACTCCCGAGGTTCGAAATACTATCTAGTATCACGTAGTCGGGTCACAGTTTTGACAAGTACCATACAAGTCGGGTTAAAATTTGAGGGTTGTTACACAGCTTCTGCCAAGTGTCCTAAAGTACACAAAATGCCTAAAACACTCTCGGATGCGGGAATCACTCCCTAAACTACAAAAATTAGTTTTTCTCACCTCCAGAGACCAAATTTTAGGAATATATATATATACATACATATATATATATATATATATATATATATATATATATATATATTAGAACTTAAAGAAGAGAAGGAGGGTCTATTATTTATTTTTAGTTTAGTTTAATTCTGTCTAGCTTGTTTTCTCCATCTAGGTTGAAGGTGGATCGGTGAAACCTATGACTTGGGAATCCTTTATGAGGCTTATTTATTTTTAATTATTATTGATTCTTTTATATGATTTATTTTCTTTGGTATTGTTTGAACAATTGAGGTTAAAACTAGTTTAAACCTTAATTTACATGTCAGTGAGTCGTAAGCACCCGTCCTTGTGCGATAAGACCACACTAGTGACAATTGACCTTACTAATTGATTAGACCCTTTTGGGACCGGTTAAATACCTTAGGGATTTAGGCTAAATTGGGAGCACTAGCGATCCGATTGTTTAGGTGTAGTGCCATCACGAATCATCGAAGTAATGCGACCAATGCTTTAAATCTGGAGCACTAGCAATCAGGTTGAGTGTTTGGTTAGGGAAGTAGTCAACGGTCGTACCTTGGCTGTCGACATCAGGAAGTGCGAGGAATCGAGTGCGTCACTGATTCTATAGCTGCACTAGATCATAGATTAGTTCTCATCTTTTATAAACCGACAATTAATAAATTCAATCCTAAGTTGTATGACGAGACTGTGAAACTGAATACCTAGATTCATTCCCATTAGATTTTCGTTCCATTTAATTTCTTTATTTTTAGAATATTTATATATTTTCTCTAATTTCCCTTTTCTGTATTTTTATTACCTTAAAAAGACCACCAATCTTTGTGGGATCGACCCTTTACCGCTATCAACAAAATAGTTAGTTTAGGATATATATTTTATTGATGCGTTCGACGCTCGTCAATAGTGCTAACCATAATGAACACCTCGAGCACTTGCGAGATGTTCTTACGATTTTACACCGGGATAAGTTTTATGTTGCCATGAAGAAGTGCTCGTTTGTGACTTTCAAAGTTCTATTTTCAGGTTATGTCATCTGTGGAGATGGTCTGCATGTGACGGCCCCAGTTTTCAAACCTGAATTGGGCCCTGCCAGGCCTAGACTTATGTTAAACTCTAAGCCCATCTCAACGAATCACGAAAGACTAGTCAGCCTTTCCTTACAAAGTACCATTCATTAATAACTTTATAGCATTGATTAGTGAATTATCATCAATATAGCGGAAGCAAAACTCCAACTAATTAATTAATTACAACCATATAAAGATAAGACATCCTAGAGTGTGGAAACCCCGCATATGTATATCATCATAAATGATCAGTCAGAGGAGAATAGTCCAATAGATATACATGCTCAAAATCTCTCACATACCCAAACCTAAGTTTCAAAACAACATATATATATATAATACTACAAAAATCACCAACTCAGCCAAGTGGAAATGCGTGCTCTAATGTCCTCAAAGCAAATCTCTAACCTCTGGTGCCTTTCCTTTGTTAGACTATGGATCTGTACTCCGTCAAACAAAAGAATGACGAGCCTAGGTAAGTAACGCCAAACAGAACGATAATATAGCATTTCAAAATAAATAATGTCAGTCCACATTCATGCTGATAGAAATAAAAGAATAAGGAATGCATGAACATATAAAACTGTAAATAGATCAATCGAAATGTGAGTGTCTGAGTAACAAAATAGAATAGCAAAGTTTTCAAACCTGAATTGGGCCCTGCTCGGCTTAGACTTACGTGAAACTCCAAGCCAATCTCGACGAATCACGTAAGACTAGTCAGTCTTTCCTTACAAATTACCATTCACTTACAATTTTATAGCCTTGATTAGTGAATTATCATCAATATAGCGAAAGCAAAACTCAAATTAATCAATTAATCACAACCATATAAAGATAAGACATCCTAGAGTATAGAAACCCCGCATATGTATATCATCATAAATGATCAGTCAGAGGAGAATAGCTTTATAGATATACATGCTCAGAATCTCTCACATACCCAAACCCAAGTTTCAAAACAACATATATATATAATAATAATAATACAAAAATACCTACTCAGCCAAGTTGAAAGGTGTGCTCTAATATCCTCAAAGCAAATCTCTAAGCTCTGGTGCCTTCCCCTTATTGGACTATGGATCTGCACTCCGTCAAATAGAAGAATGATGAGTCTAGGTAAGTTGTAACAGCCCATAATTTCAATTAGAGCATGTTCGGCCTGAAATCATAATTAAGCCCTGGTAAACCAGATCGGACCTAATTAGAGCCAGCAGCCTTACCACATTTCCTGACATTAACCTGTATATTTTGATTTAAATAAACAACATAAAACAAACGCAGTAGAAAATTTAAAACTTTTTCGATAAAACACAAGTTATACAATACCGGCATGAACATCGGTATTGAGCTTGTATACCCACCCCAATTATTACAAATTATAGAGCAACACAATTTATATATATAACCAGAAACTCACTGCACCGTAGAGAAGATACTAAACCTCTGGTCTTCTCGTTTCCTGAGTTCCAAGTCCTAGCGTACATCCATACCTGGAGATGTTAAGGTGGGTGAGCTCCTACTTGCTCAGTAAGTGACTCTTATATTAACCATCAACTACAATTACTATAAAGCAATGTATAACAATATGAATCAAATGCATATCTATAGGAGCATATGAATCAATATAAACAATATATATAACAGATGCAAGTTCCTTGGTTCATTGTAACATACCTGTGATTTGTATTTCTAATATTCATAGTTGCACTGAGTTGCCCTCTCACATTCTTCAAGAACCAGTCACTGGGCATCTAACCAGTTCTTGTCAATGCGCCGCAACTCATAAAACATCGAGTCGCACTTACTCATCATCACTAAACCAATTACTGCTCATTTGATTGGTTTATGATTGATGAGCTGCTAAACTCGACTAGAAAGTATTGATCGGGATAATTCCCAAGTCACTGGGGGCGCGGTGATGGTTAGCAACTCCACCACACTTCCAAACCCTAGGCCGATCCGTCCCGTCAAACCTCTTTCCGAATCTATTTTTCATTTCAAAACAATTTTGTAAAACCAAAGTCAAGTCACTGTACATTACCCCATTCCCATTCCCATTCCCAGTCCAGTACACTACATGCTCTAGTAATACTCTTTTATATTTCATAATTGATAAAAGCTACGAGTCTCACTTACCTGTCCTGAGCTTTCTATGTTTTATCGACTTGTACGACTCTCCAGATTCCTTACACTTTTCCACATCGGTCCATTACCTAAAATAGACCAACTATTATCAACTTATGTCTAATAGTCATTTATTAACATTCCTAAACTGGTCTAATTCAAATTCGGCATCTGGGGACCTAATTTCTAACATATTATGACCATTTCACGCTTTTCGAGGTAAAAACCCCGGTATAAAGTCTCCTCCGACTTTCGAATTTCTCATTTTTCATAGAAATCCCTCAATTTCAATTTGTTTGGTCAAAATACTATTTTTTCATATTTTTTTCCTATTTTTTTTTTCTGGATTTTCTCTTCTATTTTCTCTTTTTTTTTATATATTTAATTGTTTTTTTGCCTTGAACCGGGTTTGGCTCAACCGAGCCAAACCGGTCCGGTTCAGGTTCGTCTTCAACCTCTGGCAGCTCTATTTTTTTTTCCTTTTCGATTGGGGTTGGCTTCTAACCCCAACCCCAATCATTCTCAACATTTAACAGCAGGGAGTGTTGGGAGACAACCCTCCCTACCTTGATTCCTGGTTCGGCCATGACTAACGCCATGGCCGAGTCTCCCAACCGCAACACCCATACACAACAACAACAACATACACAACTATGCATTTCACCTCGAGCTCTCCTTGGTCTTGACTCCATGGAACTCCCAAGCTCTCCTCATCTCTTTCTCACTGTTCAGTCTCTCTCTCTTTGCTCATGTTTCTCAATTTCTCTCTTTCCCACGGTTTAAAGAAAACGAGAGGCGGTTTGGGTTTGGGAAATACCCAAAAAACCCTTGTGTTCATCCACTTTTCCTATTTAAACCAATACCCTTTATGGTAATTTCCCATTTTCCTAATTTTTATTATATATATATATATTTATATATACTAATTTATATATAAATATATATTTATCGATATATTGCACCCAAAATTCTGGTTAGCATGCCAACGAGAATTCTCGGGCGTGCACACCCTCGTATGTCCTACGCGTGTCACTCGTGACCCCGCGTATCACTCTGCGCCCGACAAATTACCATTATTTTATTATTTTCTATTTTAATATATATATATTTCATATATATCCATAATATATAAATATATGTTTATGCTTATAATTATGCCAATAATTACATAATTTTTGCCGCCGAGCACACTCGAGCGTCAACGCTATCTCGCGTTTCATGTGTGTCCACATGATCCACACATGGTATTAGACGTCTCATCATTGGTTCGATTATTCATTTATACATGTATGCGTATTACTACACATCAAACAAACATAATACATCATGCAAATCAACACACACGTTAATCGAGACAAACCGGGCTTAACTACGAGGCTAACTCGAATTAATTTGGATTCGGATTACTGTTAATCACGTGCTTAATGTAACAGGTCGTTACATAAGTTAACGCGCGTCGAACGTGTTAATAAAATATATTTCCTAAACCAACTATTTTGTAGATAGCGGTAAAGGGTCGATCCACAGAGATTGGTGTCTTAGGTAAGAAAAATAAAAAAAGGAAAATTAGGGTTTAGAGAAAATATATAAATATTTTAAAATAAAGAAATTAAATGGAATAGAAATCTAATGGGAATGAATTTAGGATTCAGTTTCACAGTCTCGCCATACAACTTGGGATTGAATTTGTAACGACCCGTTACTTTAAGCATGTGATTAACTGTAATCCGAATCTAAATTAATCTGAGTTAGGCTCGTGATTAAGCCCAAATTGTCACGATTAACGCATGTGTGGAACTGCATGATGTATTGTGTTTGATTGGTGTGTAGTAATACGTATATGTGAATAAATGAATAATCAGACTAACGAGGGAATGCCTAATACCAAGTGTGGGTCATATGGACACACATGAAACGTGAGATTGTGTTGACGCTCGAGCGTGCTCCGCGGCGAAAATTACGTAATTATAGGCATAAATATATATTTATATATATTATGGGTATATAAAAATATATATTAAAATAGAAAATAATAGTAAATTGTCGGGCGCAGAGTGACACGAGTGACACGCGTAGGACGTATGGTGGTGTGTATGCCTGAGAGTTCTCGTTGGCATGCCAACCGAAATTTTAGGCGCAATATATCGATAAATATATATATATATATATATATATATTTATATATAAATTAGTATATATAAATATATATAATAAATTGAAAAATGTGAAAAGATACTTAAAGGGCAATGAAGTAAGGAAAGAAATGAGATGAGCATAAGAGTATTTTGGTATTTTCCCTGACCAAACCGCCTCTCTCTTCCTTAAGAATAAAAAACGCAAAGAGAGAATGAAGAAACAGAGAGGTCAGGGAGAGAACAGTGAGTGCGTGAGAGGGAGAAGGCGATGGCAAGCTCGTGACGTCGAGGCAAGGTGAGTGTGTTCGATCATTGTCGTTTTCCTTGTGGTTGTTGGACGTTGTTGTAGTTGTTGTTCAATTTTGTATAGTGTGGTGATAAGTTCGGCCATGGCAGAGCCATGACCGAGAATTGAAATCGATATGAGGGTGGAGACGGCAAGGGAGTAGTCTCCCTTACCAAACCGAGTTGGGGTTGGGGTTGGGGTTAGGAGCCTACCCCAATCGAAGAAGAAGAAGAAGAAGAAGAAGAATAAGAAGAAGAAGAAAAAGAACAGAGCAGATGCTTTGTTCTCGTGGGGAAGAAGGTACTGAACCGGGCCGATTCGGCTCAGTTGAGCCAAAACCGTTTCGGCCCGGTTCAGACCCAAACAAAAGAAAAAAAAGAAAGAAAAGAGAGAAAATGGAAAAGAAAATCCAAAAAAATAGGAAAAAATATGGAAAAATAGTATTTTGACCAAACAAATAGAAATTGAGGGATTTCTATGGAAAATGAGAAATTCAAAAGTTAGAGAAGACTTTATACCGGGTTTTTTACCTCGAAAAGCGTGAAATGGTCAAAATAGGTTAGAAGTTAGGTCCCGAGATTCCGAATTCGAATAGGACCAGTTTAAAATGTTAGTATATATGTATGAAACTTAAGTTGATAATAGTTAGTCTATTTTAGGTAATAGACCGATGTGGAAAGGGTTGAGGACTCTGGGGAGTCGTACAAGTCGATAAACATAGGAAAGCTCAAGGCAGATAAGTGAGATGCGTACTTTTTATCAATTATGCAAAGTAAATTAGTATTATTAGAGCACATAGTGTTCAGGACTGGAATGGGGCAATGTACCATGATTTGGTTTTGTTTTACACAAATCGTTTTGAAATGAAAAATGAATTCAGAAAGAGGTTTGACAGGATGGATCGGCCTGAGGTTTGGAACTGTGGTGGAGTTGCTAACCATCACCGTACCCCCAGTGACTTGGGAATTATCCCGAACAATGCTTCCCATTTGAGTTGGCAGCTTATCAGTCATAAAACAATCAAATGAGCAGTGATTGGTTTAGTGATGATGAGGAAGTGTGACTCTAGCGTTTATGAGTTGGTGGCACATTGACAAGAACTGGTTAGATGCCCAGTGATTAGTTTTTGAAGATGTGAGAGAGCGACTCAATGCAAATACTTAAATTGAAAGTACAAATCATGAGTACATTGCAATAGACCAATGAACTTGCATTTGTTTATGTATTGATTATATTGATTCAAATGGTCCTTTAAATATGCATTGGTTGCACGTTGTTTTATATTATTCTTTGAATATTAATTGGTAGTTGATGGTTAGTATGAGAGTCACTTACTGAGTATGTAAGAGCTCACCACCTTAACATTTTCAGGGATGAATGTAAGCTAAGACTTGGAACTCAGGAAAATGAGAAGACCAGGGGTTTAGTATCATCTCTATGGTGCAGTGAGTTTCTTGTTATATATATTGTATTGTTTTATAAATTATAATAATTGGGGTGAGAATACGAGCTCAATACCGATGTTAATGCCGGTATTGCATATCTTGTGTTTTATAGAAAATGTTTTAAATTTTTCGCTGCGTTTGTTTTATTTTGTCCTTTAATATCAAGATATACAGGTTGTTGTCAGGAACTGGAAAAAGGTTGTTGGCTCTAATTAAGTCCGATCTAGTTTACCGGGGCTTAATTAGGGTTTTGGGCCGAACATTCTCTAATTGAAATTTGGGGTTGTTACAGAATTTATTAATTATCGGTTTATAAAAGATGAGAACTAATCTATGATTTAGTGTAGCTATAGACCCGGTGACGCACTCGGTTCTTCACACTTCTTGATCTCGGTAGCCAAGGTACGAGCGTTGACTACTTCCCTAACCAAGCATACAAATTGATCACTAGTACTCTAGATTTAACGCATTGGTCGCATTACTTTGATTTGTGAAGGCACTACACCTAGATAATCAGATCGCTAGTGCTCTCGATTTAACCTAGATCTCTAAGGTATTTGACTGGTCCCAAAAGGGTCTAATCAATTAGTATGGTCAATCGCCACTAGTGTGGTCTTATTGCACAAGGATGGATGCTTACAACTCACTGACATGTAAATCAAGGTTTAAACTAGTGTTTAACCTCAATTGTTCAAACAATACCAAAGAAAATAAATCATAGAAAAGAATCAATAATAATTAAAATAAATAAACCTCATAAAGGATTCCCAAGTCGTAGTCTAGACAGATCCACCTTCAACCTAGATGGAGGAACTAGCTAGACATAATTAAACTAAACTAAAAATAAATAATAGATCCTCCTCTCCTTTTATTCCTAAGTCCTAATATATATATATATATTCCTAAAATTTGGTCTCTGGAGATGAGAAAAACTAATTTTCGTAGTTAGGAGAGTGATTTTCGCATCTGGGAGTGTTTTGGGTGTTTTCTGCATGTTCTTACACTTGGCATCACTTAATTGGTGGAGAGAACTAGAATTGATGATGTGTCACGCTATGATTTGATGAGGCAAACTTGCGCGCTGATGTGGCATCGTCTGATAGGCCAAGAAGGAGTGTTAGATGTGCTGGTGGGTGATTGGGCGCCATGTGGCAGGAGTTAATTGGGGAAACAGCTGAGTTGAGACGCGCTAGGCGAATAGGTGGTCGCCACGTGGCATGCAGCTGTTCGGGAGGAACT
Organism: Stephania japonica; assembly: GCA_039657345.1. Taxonomy (NCBI): domain Eukaryota; kingdom Viridiplantae; phylum Streptophyta; class Magnoliopsida; order Ranunculales; family Menispermaceae; genus Stephania; species Stephania japonica. The sequence continues at coordinate 39,248,925 of CM077560.1, read as the reverse complement.
CGCGTGAAGTCCTGCGAATATGTGGGAGTTTGTGTGGATACACATCTCGAGGCAGATCGACGACGGTTGGCGAGACGAGGAGCTGTGAGGGAGAGGTGGCGCGTTGTGAGTGGCGGAGGTGCTCTGTGAGTTTCGAGATAAATCCTCCGGTGTCCGATTTTTGCAAGTTTATACTCTATTTTGAGTATTTTTTCGCCCCGGATCCAACCGTGCACTTCGTAAAACAAAAATTAAATATAATTAGATATATATTTTTATATTATTCCAATAAATCACTAAATCCTTAAAATATGCATTTATCACCATGAATAAGATAAATATAGTCCAATTACACCTAATAACCTATTCTAACTAATGCCTAAATGAACACTTATTAAAATAATATAACATTTCGAAGTAAATAACATCAGTCCACATTTATGTTGATAGAAAGAAAGGAGTAAGGAATGCATGAACATAAAAGACTATAAATAGATCAATCAGAATGTAAGTGTCCGAGTAACGAAATAGAATAGCAAAGAGTCCCGACAACAGTCGTTGAGTCGAGGTATAACCTACAAGACTTGGGTTCAGGACGAGAACACAGCCTACCAGCCCTAACCCTTGTGGCTATGAAATATCTGTGGACCCGGATAAGAGCTTCCATCGTACACTTAACCGGGAGATATCAACAACGTCTAGATAAGAGCTTATATCACAAATATTTGGTAATCATAACCCCCTTGCCAATGGACCACTCAACCAAAAGAGATTCCAATAGATATGATGATAAATAGAGCAATAACAACAAATTAAAGCTCAAGAAATAACTGTAAAAGTTCTCACTGGTTTACTTGTAATCGAACTAATTACGCACTCAATGAACCCCTAACACATCTCCTATGACCTCTTGTTTCCCGTCAATGTTCAAAATCCATAATATACATTTAAAATTGAAATTCCCGTTAATTTCCTTTATTCTATCTAATTTTTTCATAATTTTATTTATTAACCCATTTGGTCAATTACTCGGGTATTAAGTCGTATTCGGACCCATTGGAATACACGAGAGATCCCCGAAAGTTTTCAAAAAGTTTATAAAAATTCACCCCTGTGAGCAGTGATACGCCGTCGAGACGCCATGTCGTCCAATGACTTGGACGATGTCTCCTCAACGTGGAGATGAGGTCTCACTGTCCAACACGTACGTGAGTGACGCTGTGACCTCATTGGTCATGGCGGCGTCCTCATGGCATGTTTCCCCCTGAGATCCTGCGCAAGACGTACGTAGGTGATGCCGTGAGTTGGAATACTCAAGGCATCGCCACGATGTCTTTTGCAAAACACCTTTGATTCGGGGTTTTTGACACCCCAACTCGTGTCGCCGTGCTTCGAGCCTATCCCAACTTTGACTAAGCATCCAAACACACACCAATCCATCCTCGCCTTGCGTCAAAACCCGACCAAACCGTCGATTTTCCGAAATCATACAAAATTCACCCAAAAATCTAAAAAATTTAGAAAAATTCCCAAACACCAACACCAATTCACGATTCATGTTTTGATCCTCCCATTGACTCATAATCAATCAAAACAAATCATAAGAACCGCATTTCCCAATTTATTATCTGAATTTATCGCAACAAAAACCCACAAAAATACCGCCAAAACGTAGATAATGATGTGGGGAATCGAGATCTCACCTTATAACTCGTGTTTGATCGCTCCAATTCCGCTGAATCGCGGCAAAAGTCTCCCCAACCCACTGCACAATTCACATTTTCGTTGAGATGAGAGAGATAGAAATGTGAGTTGAGAGAGAAAAGTTGGTGGGGATTGGGTTTATATACCCCCTCATCTCCTCACACGCACGAATCTTGAGAACCATCTCATGGTTCTCATCTCTTCCAGCCACCTAACTTAACACCCAATGGTGACTTCAATAAGCAACACAATATCTTGTTTGAGCCTTTTCTCACAAAATACGCGAGTTTTTGAACCCGTTTCGAATACCAAATTTATTCGTCATGTCGCCCTGGACATACTAATGTATCGAACGAGTTTTACAACTTTCATTTATTATTTATTTTATATTTTGTCAGTGTTTTTAATTCATTTAAGTCTCCCAGACTACTAATTACCCAACCAATGTTCGCCTGAAAACCCATTATTTCACGAAACCCTCGAGCTGAACTGTTTCTCGTACCAACGCTTACTTTCAAATGTTCATGCACATTTGGGACATTAGAATTACATATTTGGGTAATACAATATAATACAAAACACAGAACAGAAATAACATACCTCGGCGTCGACAAGCGAGAATTGGACTATGTATCACGGCACACACCCCATGTATGACCTAAATTGACATGTGGCACAAGTTAGAATTTCGGGTCGTTACAGTCTTCCCAACTAATTGAAATTTCTTCCTTGAAATTAAAACGAACTAACAGAAGACTTATCGAATCAAAAGAGGTAGAGAAAATACTCGCGCATGTAGGACTCAAGCTCCCATGTCAACTCCTCATCACCGTGGAGCTGCAACTTGACTAGGACTGACGGTATCTCCTTGTTCCTCAGAATCTTCACTTTCTTGTCCAGTATCTGAATAGCTTGCTCATCATAGGTGATGTCCTCCCTCAAGTCTATCAGGCTCAGGTCCACCATTCGCCTCTTGCCCTTACTCAACCTATCGAGTCTGAGCAACGATATGTGAAATATAGGGTGAACTCTAGACAATTGAGGTGGCAACTCCATCTCATACGCGACTCTACTTACCTACTTCCTAACTCTGAATTGACCAATAAATCTCGGCGCAAGCTTCCTTCTGATCCCAAACCTCTTATGACCCTTCATCAGAGACACCTTCAGGTATACGTAGTCCTCGACCTTGTACTCTAACTCCCCATGATACAAGTCATAATATCTCTTCTATTTCTCATGCGCACCTTTCAGCCTCAATTTGATCAGGCGTATCTTCTCTATGTGATCCACAAGAATCTCTGGCCCAATAGGTGCCATATCCTCTGTCTTTGCCCAGCAAGATATAGATCTGCACGGCCTCCCTTATAGTGCCTCAAATGGTGCCGTACCAATACTGGCCTATAACTGTTGCACACACATCCTCTACATATCCTCGAGTATCTGTATCAGACGCTCTGACTGTCCATCAGTTTGTGAATGATAGGCGGTGCTAAGATCCAACCGCGTGCCAAACTGGGTTTGCATGATCTACCAAATATGTGACATGAATTGTGGCCCTTTGTCAGATATAATCAATAAAGGTACACCATTGATAAGTGCTCATTTAGGCATAATTTAGTATAGGTTATTAGGAGTAATTAGACTATATTTATTTTATTTTGTGGCGATAAATGCATATTTTAATGATTTAGTGATTTATTGGAATAATATGAAAATATATATCTAATTATATTTAATTTTCATTTTTAGGAGAAACGGAGTGCACGGTTGGATCCGGGGCAGAAAAATACTCAAAATAGAGTATACACTTGCAGAAACCGGATAGCAGATGGTTTGTTTCAGAGTATACAAGAGAGTTGGGTAATTGAAGTACCGGATAAGCCATGTATCGTGCAACCATTGGTTGGACCGCGCCACACACAATCATTTGGCCAATCAGATGGTGCCACATTGCCAAGGACACAACACCTCTACCACTCACAACGCGCCATGTCTCTCTCATTGTTCCTCGTCTCGCCAATCATTGTCGATCTGCCTCGGAATGTGCAACAACAGAAACTCCCAAAATTTGGCATGAGCCTTGCGAAATCGTTCCCGCGTTACACATGGCGGTCTCCCACTCGTCCAACGTTATCACAACTCTCCTTCACGGCCTATCAGAAGATGCCACGCACATAAATTCAGCCAATTACAGCGTGACACGTCATTGGGTCTAGGTTTCTCCACCAATGAGTTGCTGCCAAGTGTCCTGAAGTATAGAAAACACCCAAAACAACCCCAGATGTGGAAATCACTCCCGAAAATATGAAAATTAGTTTTTCTCACCTCCAAAGACAAAATTTTAGGAATATATTATTTTCTATGATTTATTTTCTTTGGTGTTGTTTGAACAATTGAGGTTAAACACTAGTTTAAACCTTAATTTACATGTCAGTGAGTCGTAAGCACCCGTCCTTATGCGATAAGACCACACTTGTGGCAATTGACAATACCAATTGATTAGACCCTTTTAGGACTAGTTGAATACTATAGGAATCTAAGCTAAATTGGACACACGAGTGATCCAGTTGTCTAAATATAGTGCCTTCACGAATCAAAGTAATGCGATCAATGCGTTAAATCTGGAGCACTAGCGATTAGGTTGCGTGTTTGGTTAGGGAAGTAGTCAACGGTCGTAACTTGGCTATCGAGATTAGGAAGTACGAGGAATCGTGTGCGTCACCGGGTCTATAGCTGCACCAGATCATAGATTAGTTTCATACTTTTCATGAACTGACAATTAGTAAAATCAATCCCAAGTTGTATGGCGAGACTGTGAAACTGGATACCTAGACTTCTATCCTTTCATTAAATTTCCTTAGTTTTGAAATATTTACACATTATCAAAAATCCTAATTTCCTTTTTTTGTATTTTTTTTACCTAAAAAAGACCCCAGTCTCTATGGGATCGACCATTTATCGCTATCTACAAAATAGTTTGTTTAGGAAATATATTTTATTGACGCATTTGGCGCGCGTCAATTTCTGTGCAGTCAAACTACCTCACGCTCGTACAACAAAGCCAACCTATCCACCCGATGTGTGGTCAAAACTGGTAAACAGTGTGCAGACTTTGTCAACCTGTCCATAATCACCCAGATACTGTCGTGATCACGCTGAGACTGAGGTAAACCACCAACGAAATCCATCGCTATATGCTCCCACTTCCACCGAGAAATGGGAAGTAACTGTAGCAACCTGCTAGGTCTGCGATGCTCAACCTTAACTCGATGACAAATATCACACCCTCGAACGTAATCAGAATTAATGGTTTTCATCCTCGGCCACCAAAATAGATGACGCACATCAGCATACATCTTGGTCCTGCCCAGATGAACCGTAAAACGCGAGTGGAGTGCCTCATGAAGTATCTCATTGCATAGCTCAGCCACTGATGGAATCTACAGTCGCCCTCTAAATCTCAAGCATGAGTTTGTCGACTGACTCCAATCTGGATGATCTGAACACTGAGAGAACTCCAAAAATATGCCATACTCTTCGTCAACCCGCTGACCATCTAGTACACTTTGAATAGAGACAGTCTGAGTCCTCAACTAGCCACAAATCAATACACTAGTGCTAGTCAGAATATCAACTGAAAACAACCTCTCGACCGCCTCATGCAAACCATACTCATGTGTCATGTGGCAAATAACAACCTCTTTACGGCTCAACGCGTCTGCAACCACATTGGCCTTCCCTGGGTAGTACTCTAAAGAGAAATCATAATCCTTGAGGAATTCAAGCCAACGCCTCTATCTTATATTCAGATCCTTTTGAGTAAACAGGTACTTCAAACTTTTATGGTCAGTAAATAACACATATCTCTCTCCGTAGAGGTAATGATGCCAAATCTTTAGTGGAAACACTACCACCAACTCCAAGTCATGCGTAGGGTAGTTCTTCTCGTGAAGCTTCAACTGTCGTGACGCGTAGGCAATCACTTTACCGTCCTACATCAAAACACAGCCTAACCCAACCTTCAAAGCATCAATGTTCACCTCAAAACCCTTCCCTAACTCAGGCAATACCAGCACTGGTTCGATAGTCAAACGTTCCTTCAAAGTCTGAAATGCTTGCTCACAACCGTTAGTCCACTGAAATTTCATGTCCTTCTTCATCAACTGCGTCATAGTTGCCACAATCTTCGAGAAGTCTCATATAAATTGCTATAATATCCTGCCAAACCAAGGAAATTGTAAATATCTAACAGTGATCTCGGTGTAGGCTAATCAATAACTGCTCTGACCTTAACAGGGTCCATTGACACTCTGCCTGCTTCGACGATGTGTCCTAGAAATCCGATTTTCGCAAGCCAAAACTCGCACTTACTAAACTTGGGGAATAACCTATGCTCTCTCAGAATCTGCAACACCAATCTAAGATGCTTTTCGTGATCCTCACGAGTCCTAGAGTATATCAAAATATCGTCGATGAACACGATGATAAAGCGATCTAGAAATTGTCTCAACACTTGATGCATCAAATCCATAAACATCGCAGGTGCATTAGTCAGCCCAAAAGGCATGATTGTGAACAGATAATTCCCATATCGAGTGTGAAAAGGAGTTTTCTCCCTATCCTCCACTCTAATCATCAGATGATAGTACCCAGATCTCAAGTCTATCTTCGAGAATCACTAGGCTCCCATCAGCTGATCAAACAAGTCGTCGAAGCGTGGAAGTGGATACTTGTTCTTCATTATCACCCTGTTTAACTATCGGTAGTTAATACACAATCGCAGGCTACCGTCCTTCTTCCTGACAAACTGAAGTGGCACTCCCTAGGGTAACATGCTTGGGTAGATGAAACCCAACTCTAGCAACTCATCTAGCTGACTCCTCATCTCCTCTAGCTCTCTCGAAAGTCATCCAATACGGTAGAATCGAAATAAGTTTGGTCCCCGGGACCAAGTCGATAATAAAATCGATCTCCCTCAGCGGTGGTAACCCTGGTAACTCTGCTAGAAATACGTTAGGAAACTAGCACACCACTAGTACCTCCTCTAACCAAGTCACAACTCATTCCGTCGTACTAAATACACTAGCGAACATCTCAATATCTACGTTAGTGGCTACTCTACCTCTAGTATAAAAACTAAACTCGGGATGCTCTGGAATCTGAAATATAACCCTCTTACTGAAGTAGTGGATTTGTGCATGATATGCACCTAACCAATCCATGCCCAGTAATACGTCAAACTCGAGGAACTCTAACATTCTCATGTCCGCTAGCATGAAATGATCGTCTATCTCTACTGAACAATCAACACACAACAAGTTCGGATAAATCTTGTCCCCAACAGCTGTGCTAAGGATTAAGGGTCTCTCTACTTTAATAGGTCTTAAACCCAACACATCAACCATATGACTTGAAATAAAAGATACGGTAGAGCCTGAATCAAACATAACATGCATGAAATGACTGCAAATGAAAACCGTATCCTCAATAAGACTACAGCTGGTAGCCGAATTTGGTGTAGCAACCGTGTGAACCTGCTCTCGGCTCTGTTGCTGCTGCTGTCCTCAATCCAGTCGTGGACACACACTAATAAAATGCCCCAACTGATCACACTCCCAACAACCTCTCTGAGATCCTGACCTAAACTATGTCCTCTGTCCCTGCCCCTGTACCTGACTAGACCTTTATCCCTGTCTCTGCACCTGATTGGAACTCTGACCACTACCTTTACCATGAGTCCTCTGATAGAAATTATTATTGACGACCTAACTGCGCTGGCTACTGAGGTGAACACTGAAGCAGCTGGTACTATTGCAGTAGACAGTGAAGACGCAACAGATGCTACGCTCTCAGCTCGATCACCCCTGCCTCCATTGTCTTGCTCTCTTCCTCCTCCTATCCCCTCTAGACCCTCCAATTGACTGCGAGGGTGCTGACGACGTCGTCGGTGCCTCGGTGCATGTGCTCCCAAAGCTCTCACTAGCCATAGCCCTTTCATAGGCGGCCCAAAGCTCTTACTAGCCAGCTCAGTGGTACTGGGACTCAACGAATTATCGCCTTAAGCCTCAGGGCGCGAGTTCGAGTCCTGGGGGGGCGAAAGACACCATAAGGGTGTGGTGATGGTGAATGGGCATGCGGGCGGGCTCACTGCCTGTGCGGTCCAGCGGGCTTGCAGACGAGCTGGGCCGTTACAGCGATCCTATCAGTTGAGCTCTCAGTAGTCTAAGAATCTCCTGTAACTGTTGGTCATGAAACGATATCCTCTGCGACATACCATCCAATTGGCCCTGTACATCACCCGTACTAATATCGCCCGTATTAGGCTGATCAGCCATCACTATCTGAAAAGAAAGTAATTCTCACAATCAGGTCATAGCTATCGATAATAAAATATACAACAATCAAATAGCTCATAGTCCAGTTTTTATTTCCTCAACTCTTCTCACTTCCTAACTAAGACTTACGTTAGGTTCATAGGGTTCCACTCTAAGTCAACATTCCTAACTTTTTCTGATTATTGTCTTAATGGCTTGTGATTTAAATCAAGAGTCGAGTATTTAAAACTTCAGCTCTGATACCAATTGTGACGGCCCAAGTTTTCAAACCTGAGCTGGGCCCCACTCGGCCTAGACTTATGTGAAACTCCAAGCCCATCTCGATGAATCACGCAAGACTAGTCAGCCTTTCCTTATAAAGTACCATTCATTTTCAATTTTATAGCATTGATTAGTGAATTATCATCAATATAGCGGAAACAAAACTCAAACTAATCAATTAATCACAACTATATAAAGATAAGACATCTTAGAGTGTGGAAACCCCGCATATGTATATCTATTGGGCTATTCTCCTCTGGCTTATCATTTATAATGATATACATATGCAGGGTTTCCACACTCTAGCATGTCTTATTTTTATATGGTTGTGATTACTTGATTAGTTTGAGCTTTTGCTTCCGCTATTTTGATAATAACTCACTAATCAATGTTATAAATTTGTAAATGAATGGTAAATGGTAATGTAAGGCTGACTAGGCTTGCGTGACTCGTCGAGACGGGCTTGGGGTTTCGCATAAGTCTAGGTCGGGCGAGACCTAGTTTAGGTTTGAAAACTGGGGCCGTCACACTACAGGTGGATGAGTCCAAGGTGGAGTTTGTACGACAGTTACCGAGGCCTTGCACCATTAGTGAGATTTGCAGTTTTCATGGATTGGCCTCCTTTTATAGGCGGTTCATTCCTCATTTCAGCGGTATTATGGCACCAATTACAGATTGTATGAAAGGAGCAAACTTTGTGTGGAGCGATGCGGCAGAGGAGGCGTTTCAACTGATTAAAGTGCAGCTTACTACTGCACCTATATTGGTGTTGCCAGACTTTCATCTTCCTTTTGAGTTGCATTGTGATGCTTCTAAAGTGGGCATTCAGGCTGTCTTAAGCCAGAATAGTAGACCTGTGGCATATTTTAGCGAAAAGCTATCTAGGGCTAAGTCACGTTACAGTATTATGATGTGGAGTTTTATGTTATGGTGCAAGTAGTAAGACATTAGCGCCATTACTTATTCCATCATGAGTTCGCGTTATTTACTGATCATGAGCCCTTGCGACATTTACACGGACAAGATAAGGCATCAGCTAGGCATGCTTCATGGGTGGCGTACTTGGAGCATTTTACTTTTGTGGCAAAACACATATCGGGTGTTACAACTACGGTTGTTGATGCTTTAAGTCGAAAACGAAATCTATTGAGTCAGATGACAGTAGAGGTGCTTGGATTCTCATCTTTCTCTGATTTATTTGATACTGATCCTTTTTTTGTTGGTATTCTGCCGAATGTGCGTAATGGTGAACGTACAGATTATGCATTGTCTAAGGAATTTCTATTTAGAGGCAACCAACTTTGTGTTCCTGATTGTAGTATGAGATTGCACATCATCAAAGGGCTACATTCTGAGTGTGGGTCGTGATAGGACTTTGCACTTGGTTCTGGCTTCCTACTATTGGCCTACCATTCGCAAAGAGGTGCAGAAATTTGTGCACCATTGCCGCACTTGTTAAGTCTCTAAGGGTACAACGACTAATGCGGGTCTTTATACGCCATTACTAGTTCCAGAACAATAACGGGTTGATATTAGCATGGATTTCGTATTGGGGATGTCTAGAACACAACGGGGACATGATTCTATCTATGTGGTGGTTGACCATTTTTCTAAGATGGTTCATTTTATTCCGTGTAAGAGGACTACAGATGCTGTGAAATTGGCTCAATTGTTCTTTCGGGAAGTTTATAGGCTGTACGGTTTACCTAATTCAATTGTGTTAGATAGAGATACTCGGTTCCTTAGTCACTTTTGGCGTAGTTTGTGGAAAATGGTGAACACTCAATTGAAATTTATAGTGCTTATCATCCGTAGACAGATGAACAAACTGAGGTAGTCGACCGCTCTCTCCGCAATCTTTTGTGGTGTTTGATGGGTGAAGATCTCAGGAGTTAGGAAATGAAGTTAAACCAGGCCAAATTTGCACACAATCATGTTGTTAACTGGAATATGGGATTTAGTCATTTTTAGGTTGTTTATTCCTTAGTTCCTCGGGATCTTCTTGATCTGATGTCCTTACCAAGTAAAACAAGGTTGCATGGAAAGGTAGAAGACTTTGTCCTTGGTTTACAGGATGTTCATCAATTTTTCAGGGATAGTTTGCGGACGGCTAATGACAAGTACAAGAAATTTGCTGATCAGAAGAAACGTCATGTGCAATTTGAAGTTGGTGATTTTGTTTAGGCAGTCCTTACCAAGGATCATTTTTCAGTTGGCGATTACAACAAACTCTCAGGAAGGAAGATTGGCCTGGTTGAAATTGTTGAGAAGATAAATCCTAATGCCTACTAATTGAAGTTATCGAGTCATATTTGTACAGCTGATGTGTTCAATGTTAAGTATTTGATTCCTTTTATCGAGGGCGAATCCTGTCCACCCTGGGGATAATGATGCAGTCCAAGAAGTGTCAAACACATTTTTAGAAAAAGTTTGACCAAAAATAATTTTGGTTGACTTTTGGAGGGTCCGACTACGAAATTTGGCAGTTCTAAAAACATAGTTTTATTAGAAATGACGTGTTGATCAATATACACAAAGTTGTAACTACGTTGTTTTTTGGCCAAATTCCTTCGTTTAGGCATTCGAATTAACAATTTTTCTATTTTTAGTAAGTTTTAGTTAGATTGCAACTCTTAGTAGGAATTTTTGTTTTTTATGTCGTTTGTTGCATTAGTTTCCTAATTCGTCTAGTTTCCAATTTAGGGTATTTTGGACTTTTGCTATTTTTGACAAATTTTAGGGTTTTGCTTTTTAAAACACCCTTGTTGTAATTAGAAGGTTTTTTTATTATTAAATAAATTTGAACTTTGGTTAAGTTCTTGTGCTCTGAATTGCATTATTCGTTGTGTCGAATAATCAGTTTGGAAGATCTCCGATGCGTCAATAATTTCATGCCAATCCCTAGGATTTGGAGATTCAACACTACAAAAAAAACCAATTCAGCAACAACCCAATCTGTCACTAAATTGGTACGAATTTGTCACAATGTGGTATTGCAACAGTCCTGTGACAGAACAGGTTTGTCGCTGAACTCTTTGTCGCTGATCGAAAATAGCGACAAACAGAGAGTCTGTCGCTGATTAGCGACAAGCTATCTCTTACAATTCTGTCACTAAATAAAGACAGAATAACAATCTGTCACTGAGTGGAATCTGACAAGATTAGAGAATTTAGCGACAACACTTGCTTTGTCGCTAATATTTAAAAAATAAACTTTTAAAAATAAAATCTTAAAATAGTAAAAGCGTAAAAAAGCTCAAAACTTTAAAACTGTAAAATAGTGAAAATACACATTAAACAGTAACAAAACTAATTTTATCCAAACTATGGAGATATCTACAAACTGTAGAGCACACATCCTAAAACTAATTCATAATGTGTTATAATTTTTGAACATATTTCTTATGTGAACAAAGTTCAATATAAATGAGGGTCAACCACAAAGAGATATATATATATATGCCCAACAAAAAGGTAATTGGCAAGGAAAACGTACAATTTGAAGTTCAATGAACAATTTTGACACTATATTATAAGACAAATATTACATCAAGTAGTTCGCAACTGATGGAAGAGAAAGCATGAATTAAACCATGTATAATTCCTTCACGGGATGCCAAAATAGATCATCGTCATCATGAAATTGTTCGTTGGTAGAGAGACAATGCTCTTTGAGCCTCCCGCTCTGTCCTCGCCCTCTTTACCTGCAACAACCAACATAGATTGATCGATCAAAATGTTCATAATCTGAACCAATGTATAATTTGAAGCAATAGGCACCAAAATATTGTATCGATTCTTTTTTCTATTACCATGACATACATAGTTGGATTTCTACTCCACAAATATAAGGGTGTAACAAGCATGGTATCAAAGGTAAAAATCAAGCTCACTTTCAGCTTAAGGCATGTAATATCTGGAATCAACACAAAGAAGTGTAACTGTGATAGTTTTTTTTATTTTTATATTGTAGCTACAACATATTAGAAAGTAAGGACTTACATCATCCAACAACACACAGTTGCATCCAACAACACACTGTTGCAGTTATAACCAATGTTAAGTATTGTAGCCTGCAAAAGCAAAGAAGGTTATTTTAGAATTTAGAAGAACAACAAAAGATAGGCAATTTAATAGAGGTCTTCTTATATTTAGTTATTCAACTCTAAAGAAATGTCTTTGATTATATGCTATTCTAGAAGCACTGCCAAACTTAACTCAATTTTCTTTAGTCTTAAGACCCATATTATGTTTAATTCATTTTTTCTATACCTACCGATAATTAAATAGGTGAATGAAAATAAAATACATACAATGCCTACTCAATGATGCCTCTCAAATCTCAGCCTTTGCCCCTATGTGATCTCTCTCCTTGCATTAACACTTCCATTAAAAACAACATTCACCACATACACTTCCACTCCAACTAATCTCAAACTATCTAAATTCTAATGCCTTTCTCCAATTATCGCTTGGATAAAAAAAAAACCCACATTGCATTTAAATTGTTCAATTAATTGATGATATAATGCTAATGAATGAAATTTAGAAAAAATGAAACAAAAAATGCCAAAGTATACATAAATTCAACCAAATAGACAACAACCTAATTCATGGATATACAAGGATTCCAACAGGTTCAACCTTAACTAATTTAGATAACAAATGCCTATTCAAATTATCATCTCAAGTTGCTATGTTGCAACTGTTATAATAGGACAGTTCAAATTTAGACTATATCAACAGGCTATGTAATACCTTGTTTTTCATTGACCAAACAAATTCCAATGGCCACAATCTTTATTGATCATCAAAGTAGGTTATACAAAGATTCAAATGAACCTATTCACAAGTATTTTGAACCTCATTTGATGTCTCAAATTGACACCCCAACTTGCCTATTAGAAACAATTTTTATACTTTGTCAAATTTTAGCAAGTCTAAAACAAGGTTTTATCCCATGTTCTTGGGGCTGAAAATCCCACCAAAACTCATCCGAAACAAAATTTGACTATAATGGAGCTAGATTGACATACCAAAATTGAACCCATCAAAGTCTTCGTCGAAAAACACTCGTTTGATTGTCCGGAATCGTTACCCAAGTTGGTCAAAAAATTAGACTGCACTACTAGTTTTTGCAAAACTAGTTTTTTTATGCGATCAATTCGATTATAATTGACCTACGAAACTTCCACCAAACCTCAGGCTAATTCTCATGGACTTAGTTTGACATACAAATATCACAAATCATCGAAAATTAAACCTTGAAAGCATCAATTGTCGACTAATCATATCTACCAACAACAACAATAAAGCTTACGTCAAAATAAGTTGAGATTGGCTACAAGGATTGAACACTTCAACTAAGCTCAATAATATACTTTTAAGTTGGAACTTAGAACAAAAAAAGAGAATTATGCTTTTTAAAAGATTACAATGTGTTGAAGAACACCTTGACTTTCAAGATGCAATATCTTGATTACTGCATGTTCCATAGGACCGCTTTTGCTAGTCTTCTCCATTGCTTTGTTTCGCATGCCATTGATCTTAAAGTGGTTTATGGCTTGTTATTGCAGTATCAACAAGATGATTCAGTTACTCTCTGGGTAAACAAGGTTGGACCTTACAATAATTCTCTCATTCACACTCATTAACAAATCACGTGAAAATATAAACAAAGATCTAATGTAATATATTAAATTAAAGACCTCTCTCATCCAAGAAACATGATGAACTAGTAACACACACTACATTTCACTTTTTGCTACCAAAACACAAGTTTATGATTGAAAATGGAGACAACAAACCCAAATCTAAAACCAAGTGTCTATCAATTTTTAAGATCAATACAAATTTCAAGAACTATGCACCACAGGTTGATTTGCCCATAAATATTCAACAAAAAACCAAACAAACCTTAAACCCACATAGATCAAACTAACTTAAACAACTCATTAACACATGTACTAGCAATTATGTACTAGCAATTTAGCCAAATAGCTACCCAAATAAATTAATTCCTCACAAACCCAAATCAAAACAACGAAATTACACACCAAGAAAAGACAAATTCAAATAAACTAATTAATTTATATACACTTACATGTGTGTGAGCAAATGCATTTACAAGGACAATAGTGTATCTATTTTTTTAAGGACAACATATTGATATAGGTATGTACTTCATGAGTTTTCGCATGATATGTACCAACAAAGTGGGAAAGAGTGATAACCTTATAGCTGATGTTAAATGCTCTCTCACAATCATTCACTTTTAGTTTATGAGAGCAAAGAATGAAAGAGATGCAAATGTAGGACCAAAAATTAAGTTAGACAAACTTCTTGAATTTATGAATGTACATGTTTGGTATGAAGAATAAACTTCTTTCATGTATTGTGAAGTCATTGGGTTTATGAATATATAGGTTTGGCTATTATCAGGCAGGTTTGAATTGTCAAGGCTTCATACCAAAAATGTAGTAGACTTTAAATACTAATCCAAAAGATTAAGGAAATTAACAGCGAGATTGAATGCCAATCGTTCCTTGAAAAAGATTGGAAGGGAAAGCTAAAGAAAATTCAAGTTAGTCATTTTTTAGTTGTATTACTCTTTTATCTTCCCAAACGAAAAGTATCATAATGATGAAGTCATAAGAGTGGTCAAGACTTGCAGCAAAACAAACGTACAAGACAATACAATGGCACAAGCTGAAACACCTAGGCCTGACATTGCTAAAATAGATATCACAAGGCAATGCACTACCACTACGAACCAATACAAAACCTAACATACCCACACACACTATCATATTTCAAAAAAATCAGATCATACACCAAACTAACCACAAGAAATCAAACAAAAAAGTAAAAGAAGAGAAGTATGAGATTTGCACCTTTTCAAAAGGGAGATCCAACTAGAGGGAGCAAAGCCAAATCGTGGGGGGAGGCCGAGCAGGAGAGCGATGGAGAGAATCCCTAACAAACAACGTGAAAAAATATACAACGTATTAATAAAAGAAAAATCCCACAACCGATGCCTATCATGAATATAAACTCTTACAATTGGATTCTCTTAAGAAAAATAAAAATGAAGCACAATAGAATTTACCTTAAACATAACTCGTGCTCCTTTGAGTGGATCCTGTGCTACTCTCCCTTCATAAAGGTCGTAAGAGAGCTGCCATTGACACCATTAGTAGAAACAACCATGACAATGGCAAAACCAAAAAACTGAACCAAAAAAAGGGAACTATTCTAAGTTCCTAGAAAATGAACCACGTTCCACAAAAAAAGTACAACAACAAATCATTCATGAGATGGCGGTGGTCGCGGAGGCGGCATTAGTTGCGACATAAACTCGTCATCATCAACCAAAAGTCGTTGCCTATCCTGAGGTAGCACTCTGCGTGAATTGGTCCAATATCCAGGATGGTGGTCATCCAGGTAAGTGGATTGCGAAGGAGACTGTGGACCCAAAGGTGATTGATGATGTGCTATGGACATAGATCTGTGGTTCACCAAGTGTTGGGTGTCAACAACATAGACACCCCTCCGAAAGTCGTCTCGATCACCAGAAGGATTTGAAGCTGGTGGAGGTGGGGGTGGAGGTGGAGGTGGAGGTGGAGGTGGCGGTGGTGGCGGTATCGAGGGCCTGAATCCAAATTGTTGCATTAACAATGCCTCCATACGTTGTAAACGGTCTTGATTCACTCGATCTGATTCTTGTCGTTCCATTTGCTCCTTCAACAATAATTCTTGCAATCTACGGTGGTCCCTTTGCAGCTCTTCAAACTCATGAGGTCCATAAGTTGGGCTTCGGGAAGAACTTGCTTCCCCCGAAGATGTGATGTGACGATAAGAACCTTGCGAGCCCAATCCGTAGACACGACCCTTAACTGGATTCACAACCTCAAGGTAAACTGCATCCTCGTCAACTGGTGTGTCCAAAGACTGAGTCGATAACTCCTCCACTCTCCGAGCGAGTTCAGTCTGCATTATATAAAAAAATAGAGAACTCGGTTGTATTTAACGAACATATTATATATCCTAAAAAGTAATTATATGTAATTAGCTTTACTTACAGCAACCCTCTCGGATCTCTGATCGATGAACGTCTGACCGTCGTGGTTTTGGGTATGGAGGTGTCGGAACAACTCCTGGAATGTGGGATGTCGATGTAACTTCTTTTTCTATACATGAGGTGTGTGGTTAATAATTCATCATGATTTAAAGGTAAATAATCTACTTAAAAAAATCAACCATATAGAGAATCATCAACTTAATTTTCTGATGTAACACGTACCAAAATATCCTTGTGTTGTCTAGCAGATATCGATCCGCAAGTGTGCAATGACATACCAGTACCCGGCCCTCCTTTCTCAGACTTTCTATTTGCGCTCATCTGCACCGACTTTGTCTTGAACTTTTCGTCCGTCGCTCGTATTTTCTTGTAATTCTCAAACACCTCGTTTGTCAAGTAAATAGGTGTTCTTCTCATCTTTGCAATGAGGTACATATTGTTGGCGTAGCGAATGGCTGCCTTCTTCAACCATGCTGCATATACCCCAAGAGACAACCGTAAATCCCAAGTGAAGAAAACCTACACATTAACAAAAAATAATCAATACACAATGTTCATTTATACTACAAATTTGATATGAAGTTACTAACCTTCCACCTTTTCCAGTATATATCTCGTTGGGATTGTGGAACCAATTCCCATTTCCATACGTCTTTTAGATATCCACTCTTAAAAACAAAAGTCATCTTCCCAGCCGCCACTGAAGAAGGGTGTAACCTACCATTTCAACATTTAAGTTAGTCGGGCAAACATATAAATGATAGTATTAATTTTCAGCCAAAGTATATATTGTGGAAAAACATACATATCATCTTCCAAAAATAGATGAATCAGAGGGTCTTCGCCTTCTACAGGGGCGGGCGGTGGTCTAAAAAAGTCTGGAATCTCCTCAATCGCAGGTGGTATCGGTGTTGGTGGTATTGGTGCTGGTGGTATTGGTGCTGGTGGTATCGGCGCCGGTGAGTTGCGAGTAGGTCCCTCAGGGCTACGCGATGTAGAAGTGTGATCGACTACCCCAGGATAATGAGTGGGATGACCTGAATTGTGATGACTATGAGGTGATGGGTGGTGTGACGTGAAGAGGAAGGTCTAATACCATGTTGAGGTGTGTATAGATGATCTGGAGGTGATGGTGTAGTGTGATGTGATGAAGAGGGGCTAGTACTGTGATGACTATGAGGTGATGGGGTGGTGTGACGTGAAGTGGAAGGTCTGATACCATGTTGAGGTGTGTATAGATGATCTGGAGGTGATGGTGTAGTGTGATGTGATGAAGAGGGGCTAGTACTGTGCTGAGGTGTGGGTGATAGTGAGACATGTTGTGATGAAGAGGAGCTAGTACGTAATGGTGATGAAGTGGTGTGATGTGACGATGAGGGTCCGGTACCCTGAGGTGGGTATGGATAAACTGGATGTGATGGAGTGGTGTGACGTGGTGGGTAAAAATGAGTCTGAGGCAATGAGCATCGATGACCCGGACGGGAAGGAGTGGCATTCTGTGAATACGATCGTCGTCCAATGCCTCCTGTGGTATTCTCTGTGGTGTCATCAAGGTCCTCCATATCCTCATCCTCTATGAAAGCATGTCCTTTACCTCTCTCCATATATAATGGTATCTATATCAATAACGCAAAAAAATATAAGTTGATTGGTATTTATAACAATCAGAAAGACAAACAAAGTTTTAAGCATATAAATGAGACAACACAAACTCACTCTAATCACCCAAACTCATCTTCGTTATCACTATTTGATGACGATATCAATTCATCATCTTTATCATCATTTGCATTCATCTCAAACTCATCATTGTCAGACACAATTGCATTCGTCAAATCAACGACCGTTGACAGTGATGGGTCTTCATCAACAACGTTGGCATCATTAGTTTGATCAACTTGAAAGGCGTTATCCGTAACGACCCTTTCTGTGCCAACGACATTGGATTCATCTACAAACTTCGGTTGGAGCTTACATACAGCTAACCAGTCACTTCGTTCCCTTCTCCCGATAGATGGGTAAGGAAGATAATACACTTGATTTGCTTGCATCGCCAAAATGAAAGGCTCGTACGTGTTAAACCGACGATTTTTGTGAACTTCAACTAAATTCAATTTTCGATGAAGTCGCGTACCATTTGACGTCGGATCAAACCAAATACATTTGAACAGCACTGTACGGAGTGAACCATCATGGTAATTGATTCGAATTACGTCTTGGAGTACTCCATAATAGTCAGTGTTGTTCCCCCCTTTGACGCATACACCATTGTTTTGTGTTTTCTTGTTTTTCCCATATGACTGCGTGTGAAATTTATATCCATTCACGATGTATGCATTGTAAGTCTTGCATGAACGCATGGGTCCTTGAGAAATTTGGCGAATCGTGCTGGGTACATCATTCTCGGCAGCCTGCCGAGTAATGTTAATAAAAAATATTCGAAATTATAAAATGAGTTCGACAAGATTCCAAAAGAAATTAAAATGGTTTAGATTAGGTTTATGTACGATATTACGTACAAATTGCATGAACCACGATGCAAATTTCTGTTCAAGCTTAGCCTCGATAGCCTGATCAGAGATGTTAGGTTCTTGCGAATGAATGATAGATTTGAATATGCTACAAAAGAAAGATACAAAATTATACAATACACATGCAAGTAGTGATAGAATAATAGTCAACCTAAAATGCAATACCTAGTATACGAGATATACTTCCGGGCAATTTAGTAACACATATTGATGAGCTGCAACATACTCCTCCGGTGTGAGGTACCGTTTCTTTCCTTTAACAAATGGTGGTCGTCCTGGATGCGTAAAAATCGAGAATGCGCCATTGTAATTAAGACTCGGTCCTACCCCACCAAAATCATTGCGTTGTGCCCGTTCATGTGTAGTACTGATATGATCCTCGAAGTAAAAGGAACAAAAAGAAGTTGATTCCTCAACTAAGTATGCATTACACATGGATCCTTCTACTTTTGCCTTGTTTCTAATATTGTTCTTTAAATGTTTAAGATACCTAAATGATGAGATAAAACATTTATATGACCAGTCAAATTAGATAGATAAAAGCAACATAAACTAAGAAATTGATTCGTCATTATAATATATGTTTTGTAAGGCTACCTCTCAAATGGATACATCCACCGAAATCGTACGGGTCCAAATGAGATGAGCCTCGTATGCTAAGTGTATGGGAAGATGCTCCATTGAATCAAAAAAACTAGGAGGGAAGATTTGCTCCAATTTGCACAATATTTTCAGAATGTTGGAGTGCAACAACTTAATTTGTGCCACATTAACGTTCTTAGCGGTCAAGTCTCGAAAAAATGCGCTCAACTCACTAATTGCAACCCACACCTTATCTTCTAATAGTTCGCGAAAGGCAATAGGAATCAATCTCTGCATGAAGACATGACAGTCATGGCTTTTCATTCCAAACATCCTCAATTTGTTGGAGTCCACACATCGACCAATATTTGAAGCATATCCATCAGGAAAGCGCAATTGTTGTATCCAATCGCACAAAACTTCTTTATTACGTTTATCAAGTGCATAACTCGCTTTAGGATATGTATTGGACACAGGGTCATATTCGAGGAATGGTCGGTTGCAAATTTCTTTCATATCTAATCTCGATTTTGCATTATCCTTACTCTTCCCAAGAACACTCAGAATTGTATTGAAAATGTTGTCAAAAACATTTTTTTCAATGTGCATGACATCCAAATTGTGCCTAATGAGATTTGTCCTCCAATAAGGAAGATCCCAAAAAATGCTTCGTTTTCTCCACCCTGAAGATTTGGCAATCTTATTGTTCACCTCATTATATCCAATGTCAGTTACTTTCATCAGCCCTAAGGCTTCAATTTCCCTCAAAATATATTCTCCATATTTAATTGGCGGGGGTCCTTTTCGACAAGTTTGTTCGCGTTTGAAGCCATTCTTGTCACTTCTTAAAGTAGAGCCTCGCGGTAGAAAGCGGCGATGACAATCAAACCAAGAAGTTTTTCCACTATGCTTTAATTGGAATGCATTAGTATCATCCAAACAATACGGACAAGCCCTCTTGCCATTTGTGCTCCAACCAGACAACATACCATAAGCAGGGAAGTCACTGATAGTCCACATAAGTGCGGCTCGAAGTTGGAAGTTCGTTTTGGTGGAAATGTCATAGGTAAGTACACCTTCATGCCACAAATCTTGCAACTCCTTTATTAACGGTTGCAGGAAGACATCGATTTTATTTGTAGGATTGGTCGGACCAGGTACGATGACCGTTAAAAACATGAACTCTTTCTTCATGCACATCAAGGGAGGTAGGTTGTAAGGAGTTAAAATTATGGGCCACGAAGAGTAGTATTGTTTCCCAGACTGGCCAAACGGTTGAAAACCATCCGTACATAACCCTGAACGAACGTTACGAACTTCAGCACTAAAATCGATGTTGACATCATTGAAATGCTTCCATGCGATAGAATCAGAACAATGTTGCATTACAATGTCATCTGAAATATGTTCCCCATGCCATCGCATGTGCTTAGCTGTCACTTCGGATGCAAACAAACGTTGTAGCCGAGGTGTTATGGGGAAGTAATACATTTTTTTCTGAGGTCGCCGCACGTCATTCCCTTCTTCACAATCAGTTGTTTATACCTTGACTCCCCACAAAACTTACACATCGTCAACTCCAAATCCTCACCCCAATAAATCATGCACATAGACTTGCAACAATCAATTTTTTGAACTGGTAACCCCAACCCTTGCATTAGTCTCTTAGTGTTATAAAAACTATCGACTAAACAATTGTTAGTCGGCAATGCATCTTTACAAAATTGAAGAATTTCATCGTACGCCTTTTCTGAAATATGATGTTCTGATTTGATTTTTAAAAGTCGCGCCATTGCCGACAATTTTGTCATGGTCTCACACCCCGACCATAATGGCTCACTTGCTGCATCGATCATTTCATACAATTTTTGTGAATAAGGATTTGGAGGTTGTTCCGAGACTGTGAAGATGCTGATAAGGGGTCTCCAACTACCGTCCCATTGATCGCCACCTACCACTGCTCGTCGTCAGTCAGCCACACCAGTGAGCAGCAACCGCGAGAGAAGAGAGACAAAGAGAGAAAAAGATAGAGAGAAAACGAAAGAGAGGGAGAGAGAGAGAGAGAACGAGTAACCTCGACTCCATGAGGATTGTGGTTCAGTCGCGGAGGAGGAGAGTGTGGAGGGGGGAGATAAGAGACCGACGAAAGAGACAAGTGAAAACAGTCGACTAGGGAGAGAGGGAGAGAGATTCGAATTTGGAAAGATAAAAACAAAAGAATTTTTTGTTGGTTATGTGATTAGGGTTTTCTTATGAACGGTTTTATATATACATCAATTTGTTCAAAATGACCTTTATACCCCTTGATCTTGTTATATTTTCCTTTATATTTTACCTCAAAACACGTACGCATCTCGGGGCCAATCCCCATGGCTCTACAAATTAGAGTTGTGTCACTTTAACAAGCTCTTATGTGTGCTCCAACAATTTACTCATAAGTCATTTAGTTAACCAACTTCACGGGTTCCAACAACTCTCCTTGGTCCGTTTTTCCTTGCAATGACTCTCGTCTCGCTTGTAGTCTCGTCACGTCTCGATAAATAATTATTTAAATTCTACAAAAATTCATTTAATTCTATTTTAACTATGTGTTACTCCTCCGTGTACCCGTAACCCAATTGTCGATCCCTGCTCGTCCAATTTTTCCTATTCGTTCACTGAACTCATTGTCCGATCACTCAAATACGAGTATAAGTACGTAATACACATCATCATACACAAATAACCAAATTTCCAGGTCGTTACATTATAGCTAGTTGGGAAAATGTGAACAATACCTACAGAAGTGTAACTACCCAAGCAAACGTGAATTCTCCCTGAGTACTGGATTGTTGTGGATTGCTGTGGATTTAAGACCATTTAGTTTTCCTCCTTTGATTCCTAGGCACTCAAATATATTTGTGAATACTTGTTAGTTTGCTTATCATGCACATTCTCGCTATTTATCTATTTTTGAATACTCGCATGATATTTAGACTATTTTTAAATAATTCATAAATTATTGTTTATATCCTTCTGGTTATTACTTTCTACTTTATGGAACTTACTGTCTAGTTTGTGATGGTGGATGCAGATTAGGCAGAGACTAATAACAGAAAGGGGTCGATGATTGGTGACTACCTCTAAGGACTCTCGGAGTGGTTTCTTCCCTTCTACATTGTATGTGTTCCCTTTTTGCTTATGATTATTTGTACATTACTGTTTTTGATAACACTGGGAGTTTTTGGGATCGAGTGACTTAAGATATTATGTATTATTGTTGGTCACCAGATATGTATGTTTATCCTCTTATTTCGGGGTTCCACACTTTAGGTTATCCTGACTTTATGCTTACCTAATTATTTAAACGTGTTAGAGTTTATTTTCGTTGTGATCAAACTGAAAATAGCATAACCTAATAACTCAACAATAAAATTATAATATTAACGAGAATGTAACCATTGGAGGCTGACTAGGCCTGCGTTGACTTCGCGAGGACGTCTACATAGGTCCGAGCCAGGCGAGGCCCAGTTAGTGTTGGAACTGGGTCGTCACAATGATGGAGCAGTGATGAGCGATGAAGAAGGCGGCGTGGGAAGAATAGGGGACTGAACGTAGCGGCGACGTCATTGTTGTTCTGCACCTCGATCTAACCATTGAATGAGATTTGCAACTGCCTTGAAGTTGAAGAATTGTGCATTTGTTTGCCTTGGTGATTGATACGCACAAGCTCCATGAATAAACCATTGTTTCGTCGATCTCACCACCTCAGGATGCGCCGCTTAACCTGATTCATGTTGATAGCCATTAGAGCATGGAGCCCGAATTGCCTTGAAACGAGGAAGTAAAGATTGCCGAAATTAAAGTTCAAACTTGTTGAACTTTTGCTCCAAAGAGTGGATAGATGCCCAAAGGGCCTGCACTCCTTGGTCATTGCCAATGGAGCGAGTTCGATTACTTCAACTCTTTGCCATTAATGGACACTACACTGAGCGCTGATATCACTGATGCAAAGAGTTAATTGGAAAGAGAAGAACAACAAAGAAAATAATTCAAAACACCTAATCCATGGCTTCAACACACAATTTCATTTGATTGGATAAAAATTTATAGTCTTTACAACCTTATATACTAAAACACTAAAAACCCTAATACATCAATAATACTATATATATATATATATATATATTTCTAATATGCCCCTACCATATAATTAGTTCTAGTTCTAATATTAAGGTCGCATGGTCACTACATCACCAATTAATGCAAAACAAAGTCGTGATGCACAAAAAAAACTCTCGGCCATTAATTAAGAGAGCAATGAAGACGAGAAAATCTTGACGAAAAAAAGAAAAAAAAAAAAAAAAGACTAGAAAACATGACATTTTTTATTTAATTTTAAGTGTGCAAGTGGCTATATCTTGTTATCTTTCGTTTTAGAAGAATGCGTCACAATTATAATTCACTTCTTAGGAATGCTCAACAATTCAGCATCATCAAGTCTTCCTTTCACCCAACAACCATGAAACTTCTTTTGTGCGTAGCGTCAACCACCAAACTACAAATATGTGTCAAGTGGCTTGCTTTGTATCGTTGGGTTTCATAAAAGTCACTAAGTCATAAATTTATTGAATTTATTATGCCCTACATTTAATTAAGAAGCAACAGCATAGAGATGTGTGGTGGTATACATCTCCATCCATATCTAAGATGAGACCATGCTCTTGACTTTTCTTGTCTTCGCTAGCTATAGCTTAAGCTTGTTTTTTTTTTTTTTTTTAGCAAAACCAATAAAGTGGCCCTCAAACTTTGAGGTTTTTTTAGATTTAGTCCCTCAACATTAATTTTGGTGAATTAAACCCTTAAACTTTTATCATGCATCACATTGGACCCTTCCAAATTCCCCAATGTTTAAATCAAACGAAAGGGTAACGGGGAGTCCAAATTATGAAGAAATGAGCAATGATGAAGAAATGGTGCACCCTAATTTCGGTAAATCTATGCATGTTGTTGAAAGAGGCCGCGGGAGGTCTTTCTAGTGAAGGAGCCTACAATTCCAATATGAATCCCACTATAGCCAATCTGTTGGTGGTAAGTACCTTGTTGATGATCCCTATCCGTACGATTATGTGGGGCATGACATGAAATGTCCATATTTTATGATTAATTCATGTCCATATTTTATGATTAGGCTTCTAAATCGAGTCGACTTTAATTGTGCGAGAGAAAAAGAGATGAAGCTTCATAGGGAGTCACGATACAATGACTTCACAACCATGCTTTGTCGCCCATGAGGATTGTAGCCAACCTAGAGATGGTAAGATTTTATTTGATTAATTTGAAGAGGGGATGATTTGGAATTTTTCTTAGCCTTCCCTTTGAGTTAACGTTGGGGCTCTTGAGAGGGCTCAATTGAGGCAAAATAGAAATGCAAGGGTTCAATTCACCAAAACCAAAGTTGAGGGGCCAAATCTAAGAAAACTTCAAAGTTTCATGGCCAATTAATAAGTTTTGCCTTCTTTTTTTTTCAGAATTAAGTCTTAGCTTAAGCCTTAAATGCATTCTACCCGTGCCCACAATTATACAAAGACAGACGTAACGCGTCACCCTTACAATTTCTTTAATTGTTTCCAAACCAATACCGACATTAAACAAAAGAAATTAATGATCGTTAGCCAATATTTATACATTTAATCTTTTTTTCACACATGGCCACTGATAATTTTACAGCAACGTTCATATATAATTATATAGATACAAGGTTTCAAAAAAAAATAAATTATATAGATACAAGTTTTCGTCAAAAAAAAAAATTATATAGATACAAGCAAGTGCATGTAAAAAAATGGAAATATGAAAGTAGTTTCTTCCCACAACAGTATTTTCTCATGTACAAATTTGAAAATGGAGCAACTTTTTTTTTATTATTAATTACATAGATATTCAAAGCATCGCCTCTACTAATTTCAAACTCAAAGAATGTAGTATTACAAAGAAGTTACCTCTAATAAAGAGTTTCAAATAACATAATTCAAAATCAACACTTTGTCTGATTGATCTAATTGCGAGGGATAGACCTAATTATCCCACCACAACCCTCTCAGTATATTTTTTTAAAAACTTGTAAATTTTTCTTTATGAGAAAGTAGGGGTGGAGCCAGATTTCAACCTGCCCTCAGCTTTTTATCAAGGATAGCTTAGACATTAATTTGAGGGGTGAACTACCCTATATATTTTTTATAGATTTTTTTAGTGAACAATTAAATCATAAGGGGCACATACATATTTGCCTTGGACTACAGTCTAGAATAGTCATGTATGTGGCTCTGCCCCAGAGAAACCAACTTTATAACAATAATTTTTTTGATAGGACTTAATTACAGTAATAGTCTTATGATCTCCAACATAAGTGAAGTTTGAACGGTATAACATATAATAACTTTATTACAAACCTCAACATTACTTTTAAGAAGTGATACCTCATCCATGTTAGTAGAAATGTTTTGGCTAGAACCCCCTTTGATTGAAAATGAAGCCACTTTGATATTATCTTTACGCGTTATTATAAGTGGCCCAACATGTACATTAAGAGCTTTGACTATGCATGCATGGATGCTGTGATTTGCTTTACAAAGAAACGCGTAATTTCTACGTTATATATGACAATTGACTTTCATTGAAAGGATCAGACAGTTCACTATACACAGCCGCCAAAACAGGGTTGAGCTTGAAAGTAAACTATCACAGACCAGACTAGTTTAGAATGATTTTAGAGCTATTTCTACAAAACATTTATGCACGTATATGCTAAATTCATGACAATTATTAAGCGAAAAAATGATGAATTCATCGATTCACTTTTAGTAACTGAACTTTCATTTTCTTTACTTTAATTCTTTTGTTAAATTTGGAGAACAACAATTATTAAGAAAAAGTTTCACATGCAATTCGCGTGTGGCACAACAGATTCAACTCAAAAAACTGATTGCAAATCGTTTCGTTAGTGTCCGTTACTCTCCAAACTTAATGAAATGATCAAAAATAGAGGAAAATAAAAGTTTATGGACCAAAACTAAACTGATAAAAGTTTAAAGATCAAATTAATAAAAGTTTGAAAGTTGACTAAATAATACTATTTACCTTTTTTTTTTTTTTAAGAATAGTCTTTGCTTTAAGCTTTAAATGCATTCTACCATTGCCCACAATTATAAAAAGACAGCGTAACGCGTCACCCTTAAAGTTTCTTTAATTGTTTCCAAACCAACCGACATTAAACATAAGAAATTAATGATCGTTAGCCAATCTTATGGATCCTTTTTTCACACATGGCCACTGATGATTTTACATCAACGTTCATACATAGATACAAGCAAGTGCATATAAAAAAATGGAAATATGAAAGTAGTTTCTTCCCACAACACCATTTTCTCCTATACAAATTTGAAAATGGAGCAACTTTTTTTTTATTATTATATTACATAGGTATTCAAAGCATCGCCTCTACTAATTTCAGATTCACAGAACGGGGGATCACAAATAAGTTACCTCTAATAAAGAGTTTGAAATCACATGATTCAAAATCAAGACTTCGTCTAATTGATCTAATTGAGGGGGAGAGACCAAATCATCCCACCACAACCCTCTTAACATATTTTTTTGAAAACTTGTAAATTTTTCTTTATGAGAAAGTAAGGGCGAAGCCAAGATTTCAACCTTCCCTAGGCTTTATGAAGGGTAGCTTAGACATCAATTTAAGGGGTGGGCTAGTCTATATATATTTTATAGATTTTTTTAGTGAACTAAAGCATAAGGTGGCACATACATGGCTACCCTGGGCTACAGCCTAGGATAGACATTTATGTGGCTCCGCCCTTGTGAGAAACCAACTTTATAACAAAATTTTTTTTTCATAGGACTTTATTACAGTAATACTTTTATGATCTCAAACATAAGTGAAGTTTGTGTTGGGTTTAATAATTAAACATATGGGCTTATGTGTTAATAATTATCTTAAGGGCTATTATATAAAGTAAAACCCAATTAAAGTAGTCAAATACGGTATTGGGCTTTAAACATCTAATTAAAGTGTGAGCTTATATATGTGTAGAGACCAGATTGTTATTTCTAATATTATGATGGGCAGAATTGGAAATAACATTAGGTTAACTCTAGTTGACCTAATTATAAATATAGTTATGGTCCCCAAATCAGATGTGTCGTCATACTCTTTCTGATATCTCATCGTTGGAGAGAAAACAAAAAGGAGACCGCATATTGATTTGGAAGACTAACTCAGTGTTCTTCCACCATGGATGATTCAGGTACGCTTCCGCTATTTGGTTTAATTTTTATTCTTGATGATTTGACATGAATCTAATTGTTGGAATGGGTTTTGCGTATTTATTAAAATACCAACAAGTGATATCGGAGCCGGGTTTTGTTAGATCATTGAGAATATTTATATGTTTTTAGTTTGATTCATTGACTTTTTTTGTGCCTAAAAGGTTCTATATATGGGCATATAAATATATATAATTATGTTCAAAAGATTCTATATATATATATATATATATATATATATATGAACATAATAAAACGAATATATTATAATTTTGAATATTTTACCCATTAAATTCGGGTAATTTAAATTCAAGTTTTGGTAATTATTTCGGGTATCTAATATTTTGAATTAAATTATCGAAGTAATATGTTGCCAAAGTAACCTCTTTTATGAAAGTTATTTATTTTAAAATATTGGAATAGTTTTATATATGTGAGTCATGCGGATATTACCCGGTCCAAAAGAATGCTAATATTTGGCCGATTTACATGTATGCTTGTGGTGATAAATATGTGGTAATTATTATGTTTTCTATTTAATTAATTAGTCGGTCCAAAGAAAGGCTAATTATTTGACATAAATTTTATTATCAACATTTGATCACTACACCAAGAGTACCACTTACAAGTTAATAATTCTGTCCAAAGATGAAATATTAATGTTGTGCTAGGTATCTTGTGATAGGTTATACCTTTATTTGAATTTTTTATTGTAAAATTTTGGTACTTATGTGAACATTATTTATTTATTATATCATTATCTGTTCAGTTAAAGGTTCTGCTGCAAATATCTCTGCTAGTGTTAATTCCATTTCTATGCTTAATGGTACAAACTTTAAGTCATAGAAAGTAAATGTTTTAATCGTTCTTGGAGTCATGGACTTAGACCTTGCGATAAGGACCGATCAACCTCCTGCTATTACTATCAAGAGTACCTCTGACGAAAAGAGGGAGATGGAAAAGTAGGAGCGATCAAATCGCATCAGTCTTATGGTCATGAAACGTGCTATTCCAGAGGCATTCCGGGATACTATGTCTTATGAGATTAGTACAGCTAAGGGTTTCCTTGAGGATATTGAGAAAAGGTTTTCCAAGAATGAAAAGGCTAAAACTTGTACACTCTTGGAAAACTTATCTCAATGAAATACCAAGGGAAAGGAAACATAAGGGAGCACATTTTTGAAATGTCTCATCTTGCTTCAAAACTTAAGGCACTCAAACTGGTGTTACATGAGGACTTATTGTTGCACTTAGTTATGATATCTCCTACATCACAGTTTAATCATTTCAAGGTGAGCTATAATTGTCAAAAGGAATTTTGGTCCCTTAATGAGCTCATATCACACTGTGATTAAGAAGAGGAAAGGTTGAAGTAAGATAAGATAGAAAGTGCTCATTTAGCTAGTACTTCAAAAGACAAAAGGATCAAGAAAAGAAAGAAAAATCAGGAAATTGTGGGAAAAACTCCAGAAAAGAAACAACATGCGGAAAAAGAACAAAATGAGGATGGTTGTTACTTTTGTGGAGCTAAAGGTCACAAGAAGAAGAATTGTACTAATTGTCACGTTTGGCGTGTAAAGAAGGGTATGTTTCTTAATTTTGTTTGTTCTGAGGTTAATTTGACTTCAGTTGCTAGACACACATGGTGGATAGATTTTGGTGCAACAACTCACATCAGTGTGTCTATGCAGGATTGCCTGAGTTGCCAAAAATCCAGTGATGATGAAAGATACATTTATGTTGGTGATGGCAAATTAATTGAGGTGGATGTTGGACTAAGTGGTTAGTCACTCTAACTTCGACTAGGATTTTGATGGAAACAAACAAGGTGAAAATATACTAATAAGTTTATCAAGTGTATTTCAGTTTCATCAAAGGTTGCAAAACATCACATCACAAGTATTTGAGTACTCAAGCCATTTAAGTTCAAGACTCGACATACATAAAGGAATGAAGATGATAGATCAAGACCACGAGATGTAACATTAATGTAAGGTATACAAGTTCATTTACGCAAGCCTGTTGCATTAGTTCATGCACATCGAGCTTTTTCAAATTGATTTTCAAATGTCAAGTGATTACTTGAATTTTTAAGTGAAACTTAACACATGACTCAGTCTATAAGGTCAAACAATGTCAAACTATGTGTTTATGCTCACATCGTATTTTGAAAATTATTGTAGAAATTTTCGAAAAAGAAAAACTGATTTTTGAAAGGTTTTCAAAAAGAAAACTGCATATTTACAGAAAAGCCCCTCGCATGTCATGAAACCGAGATTTTCCATTTTCGGGATTTGTGAAAATATTTGGACTACTCAAATAGGCTATATGACCCATAACAAATATGTATAATATGTTATATGAGGATTTGTTGGGTCCCGGACACGTTAAAGGGTATCTAACCAAAGGGACGAAAATATTTATTTTGAGGTCCCTGCAGTTAGCACGCTAATAAATTTATTAGCGCGCTAAGTGCAGAGTTAGTGTGTAGGTCTGAATATTAGCGTGCTAACTGCTTTCCTGACAATTTTTTTAAAAGGCTGAAAATCATATTTTAATTTCATTGTATTACTCAAATCTTGATTGTAAGACTTAGTGGGATCTAAGTTGAGAAGGAAATCCTAGTTGCAGCTAGGTAGAAAAATATCTTAGGTGGATCTAGGTGGAAAAATCCTAGTTGCGGCTAGGTGGTTGTATAAGACCTTATTGCGATAAGGTATCATGTAAAAGACCTAGCCGAGGCTAGGCATTCACAAGGCTAGTTGGCTTAAGGTGTAACACTTATTGATAATATAAGTGGGGATTAAAAATCTTAATCGAGGAGGTTAGGTAGTGGATGTAGATCGGTTGGATCGAACCACTATACATCGCGTGTCTTATTTCCATCTCTTCTACCCCATTCACTTGCATAGCATAGATATTTATCGTTGGTGTATGCATTATCATTGTTATTTACTCATAAAGTTTTAAAAAGGAAATAACTACTCAGTAACCCAATTCACCCCCTTCTATTGGGTGACCTTCAATTGGTATCAGAGCGGGTTATTTCTCAAATTGTTACTAACGTATCTTTGAGTCTTTTCTTGCAATGATGCAAACATTTGATTTCACTCGCCCTAGGGAAGGCAACTCATCTAGTAGGCCTCCCTACTTTTATGGGACAAACTATGCTCATTGAAAAGTAAGGATAAAGTTCTACATTAGATCTCAAAATAGATTTTTGTGGGATGCAATTGAGAATAGCCACACTCCACCGGACTAGCCCTTGAAAGAGTACACGGCCGAGGAGATCAAGACTGAGCTCTCAAATGATCAAGCCGTGAATCATTTGTTTTGTGCATTAAGTGAGAACGAATTCACCCGAGTTAGCGCTTGTCAAACGGCCAAGGAAGTGTGGAAAAAACTTGAAGTGCATTATGAAGGGACGCAACATACAAGAACACTAAATTGAGGATTCTTGAAGAACATTATGAGACTTTTCGAGTTGGACCCCATGAAGACATAGCCACGGCCATTACAAGGTTCACGAAGCTTTTGAATGAGATCAAAAACCTTGAAAAGCATTATGATCAAGAGAATTCGGTGTACAAGTTCCTTAGAGGCTTGCCTAATGAATGGGATGCGAAGAAGTATGCTATTAAATCGGCGCAAAACCTTGGAGATTACACTTTTGATGCATTATGTGGAGAGTTGACGGTTCATGAATTCGAGCTAAAGGACCGTACCAGATTGGAAGCACTTGGTGGAATGACCAAGCAAGAGTCAAAGAAGGAGCATGCTTTGAAAGCTACTTGCTCACTAGTTGAAGATGATGTGAGCTCAAGTGAGAATAAATCCATTGAACAAGAAGTGGTCATGTTGTCAAGAAAGCTCAAAAAGATTACATACAAAAGAGATAAGTACAAGAAGAAGTACAAAGGTGCAAACAATGCAAGCAAATCACACGAGATGATTTGCTATAAGTGTGGCAAATCGGGACATAAAGCAGCGGAATGTAAGTACATGAGAAGAAGCAAGAAATACGACTCATCGTCATCATCATCTTGCACCGACTCCCAGTCAGAAAATGAGAAGGCTATCCTTTGCCTTATGGCAAGGAGTGAGGTAAGTGACTCTATCTCTTGTAATCATGATGATATAAATGCATTGCATGATATGTCTATTGTTCATGACCTTAGGAATGAATTAGAAAAGGAGGTCAAAAAGACCAAACAACTTAAAAAGAGCTTGATCAAAGCCATTAGTGAGATTGAATCCCAAAATGAGATTATCGATGATCTCCAACATGACTTAGAATTGGTTATAAATGAGAAAAATGGCTTAGCAAAAGAAGTAGAGGACTTGACCACCACGGTGACCAAGTTCACAAGTGGTACTAAAATGTTTGACATAATTTTGGGCGGACAACGACGTGCACTCAACAAGAGAGACATAGGCTATGGTGCAAGCCTATTGAGCTATGAAAAGCTATTGGCCGAGTCTAAGAGATACTTAAAATGCAATAGATCTCATAATGTTGGCAAATGTGTCATAAATAAGACCAATAGAGATAAACTAGCATGGATAGAAAAGAATATATATGATACACATTTTATAGAACACAAAGGTGTATGGCTACCAAAGTCCATGATTCATAGAGTAAATTAGATTTACTTTGGAACATGAATGTGCTTAAATGATAGTTTATGAATAGGAGTTAAGCATGATAGGTCTTGCATTAGTCACATACATATAGCATGCTTATATTGTTATTTTTGATATCATGCTTGTATTTCATATGCATTATGTGTAGGACCATGATAAATAAAAACAATATAGCCAAACACCTTTGAGCTGAAACCATTAACACGGTATCAATTAGGCATGTCTTGTAAATCGGACCTTCTACACATGCTTTAGGAATTTTAATCCTCTTTATATAATGTTAATGAAGTGTCTATGAAGTTTGAGGTGAATTAAAGTTGTGTCAAAAATTCAAAATTTTTATTTCTGAAATTCCAGAGAGGAATTAGCGCTAGGTCTAGAAATTAGCGCGCTAATACCCCTTAGACCAGACTGCTAAACCGAGTTTATGTATGCATTTTTTTATATAGGGGGAGACTTAATACCCATTTTTGTTGGTATCTAAATTTTTTTGAGACATGTACACAAAATGAGAAGTATTGAAATTATGAATTTGAACATGCATGTTGATAGGGGGAGCCTATACTTTCAATTATTTCCTTAAGCTACATATGACGCATGTTGATAGGGGGAGCCCTCATTTGGTATCATTTTTATAAAATGGGGGAGAATGTATTTGAATTCTATTTTTTGGATTCATTCCTTCACTATTACTCTACTTGCATCATAATTTTACGTGCCCCACTTTTTGATGGTATTAAATGGGGGAGAAAGAGTGTTGAACTTGAGAAAGTATAAATTTTGTATAACCATGAATGTGATGTTCATACACTTGTATTATGTTTTATGCTTGTCAAGTTCACATTGTTAGTTATCATCAAAAAGGGAGAGATTGTTGGACTAAGTGGTTAGTCACTCTAACTCCGATCGGGATTTTGATGGAAACAAACAAGGTAAAAATATACTAATAAGTTTATCAAATGTATTTCAGTTTTGTCAAAGGTTGCAAAACATCACATCACGAGTATTCGAGTATTCAAGCCATTTAAGTTCAAGACTCGGCATAAATAAAAGAATGAAAATGAAAGATCAAGACCGCGAGATGTAACATTAATGTAAGGTATAGAAGTTCATTTACGCAAGTCTATTACATTAGTTCATGTACAGCGAGTTTTTTCAAATTGATTTTCAAAGGTCAAGTGATTACTTGAAGTTTTAAGTGAAACTTAACACATGACTCGGTCTATAAGGCTAACAATGTCAAACTATGTGTTTATGCTCACATCACATTTTGAAAGTCAATGTAGAAGTTTTCGAAAAAGAAAAACTGATTTTTGAAAGGTTTTTAAAAAGAAAACTGCATATTTGCAGAAAAGCCCCTCGCATGTCATGAAACTGAGATTTTCCATTTTCGGGATTTGTAAAAATATTTGGGCCACCCAAATAGGCTATATGACCCATAACAAACATGTATAATATGTTATATGAGGATTTGTTGGGTCCCGGACGTGTTAAAGGGTCGCTAACCAAAGGGACGAAAATATTTATTTTAAGGTCCCTGCAGTTAGCACGCTAATAAATTTATTAGCGTGCTAAGTGCAGAGTTAGCGCGCTAGGTCTTACTATTAGCGCGCTAACTGCTTTTCTGACAGCTTTTTTAAAAGGCTGAAAATCACACTTTAATTTGAATTCTTGATGAATTCTGGGCCTTTGGATCTCTAGAATGGTTATAAACTGATCTATAAATATATAGAACACTCTCAAACACACAAGCACAAAAATTTGGTTTTGAAAACAAAGAAAAACACAAGTGCTCAAATTTTTCAAGAGGAGTAGCTTGGAGTTTTTAAGTCATACTTTGAAGCTGTTGATTCAACATCAAAACTAGCACTCTTGAGGCATTCTAAGGAGTACTACAACCTCTCCAAAACTAATTTTCAAGTCATTTTCTTGGGGTTGTAAGAAAGTCCATTTCCTAGATTTTCTTGTGATTAAATTATATATACTTGTGTGATTGACTTGGGAAATCAGTTATTATGTTGTTGAACACATTTACCTTGGGTTTTGCACTTAAACTTGATTTATTAAATTCTAGGACTGATTTGGACAAGAGTTTGCACTCAAACTTGATTTTTATCAAACTTCTTGTTCTTTGAATTTTAAACATGTTTTGTTCTTATCAATTTATGTAAAATGGTTTCATATTAGAGTTTTGCATAAAATCAGTTATATATTTGTATTTCTCAATTGTTTTCATACTTGCATGCATTAGAGTGGTTAGGCTCTAGGAGGCTTGCTTGTATTTAAACTTGGTGTCGCTTTACTTTGTAAAGTGTATTTCATTGTATTACTCAAATCTTGATTGTAAGACTTAGTAAGATCTAAGTCGAAAGGGAAATCCTAGTTGCGGCTAGGTGGAAAAATATCTTAGGTGGGTCTAGATGAGAAAATCCTAGTTGCAGCTAGATGGTTGTATAAGAACTTATTGTGATAAGACATCGTGTAAAAGATCTACTTAAGCCTAGGCATTCAGTAGGCTAGTTGGCTTAGGGTGTAACACTTATTGATAATATAAGTGGGGATTGAAAATTCAAACCGGGGGGGTTAGGTAGTGGATGTAGATCGGTTGGATCGAACCACTATATATCGCGTGTTATATTTCCATCTCTTCTACCCCATTCACTTGCATAGCATAGATATTTATCGTTGGTGTATGCATTATCATTGTTATTTATGCATAAAGTTTTAAAAAGGCAATAACTACTCGGTAACCCAATTTATCCCCCCTCTTGGGTGACCTTCAATGGAGGCAATAGGAAAATTTAGATTATCGTTAAGAACTGGATTTTATTTGGATTTAAATGAGACTTTTGTTGTACCGTTATTTAGACATAATTTAGTTTCTATTTCTGCTTTGGACAAAATTGGATATTCTTGTTCATTTAAAGGTAGCAAGTTTAGTCTCTTTAATGATTCAAATTTGGTTGGTACTGGTTCCTTGTTAGGTTATGATAATCTATATTTGCTTGACAATATTGCCTCTTATAATGAAACCTTGCATGTTAATACAAGAAATTTAAAACGGAAATTAACCAATGAGAATTCAGCATCTCTATGGCATAAAAGATTAAGTCATATCTTTAAAAAGAGAATTGAGAGAATTGTGTCTGAGGGTATTCTTGATCCCCTTGATTTTTCAGATTATGATCTATATATTAATTATACAAAGGGGAACTAAACAAATGTGAAGAGATTTGGTGCCAATAGGGCTTTAAAAGTCTTAGAACTTGTGGACCGTTTCCTACACCTTCTTGGAATGGTCACCAGTTCTTTATAACGTTCATAGACGATTATTCACGATATGGTTACCTATATCTCATTCATGAAAAATCTCAGTCATTGGACATGTTCAAAAGTTACAAGGCTAAAGTTGAAAATCAACTTGGCAAAAGAATAACGACCATTCGATCTGACCATGTATGCAGATATGATGGATCAGGTGAACAACGTTCAGGATCATTTGCTAATTCCTAGATGAATGCGGTATCGTTCCACAGTACATGTCACGACCCAAATTCCGAGGTCGCCCTATGGTCAGCTACTTCTCTGCCTTAGCACCTGAAGCCTCTGCCCACGTCACTCATGCTCATCATTTATTTGACACCTTTGTGTTTCTTGTCAATTTATTCAGTAGTTTACATATAGTTTTAGATTTTACAGTTAAATTCAATTAAATAATCAACATTTATAACGAAATAAAAGCGAAAGTCTTAATATTACCAAAAGAGCATATAAAGTTTACTTATTCAACCTATAGTGGAAATCCCGGCAATACAATGCATATAGGCGATCAACTATAACAGTATATATATACAAGTACAAGTGTGAAATATAGTCTCCCAACCCCAAAAGATAATGCAAAATATCAAAAGTATAACTACTAACAAACGTACCAGCAGGCCTCAACGTAGGTAAGTCAGATGTGGTCGACAAGAATCCCCTTACCTCTGCAGGTATTAAGATATGCACTTAGCCATCACAAAAGGCAGATGACGAGTCCAGTAAGTAAAATCCCAAGGAAAACCATCGTGCATCTTAATTTAAAAATGTAAATTGCAGAGCCAATAAATAGTGTTAAATAAACATGCGAAAAGAAGGAAAAATGCAGACAACTGCTCAAAGCTCATCGCATGAATATAAACACACAGATATACAAATAGGTGTGAACACAACTACTAAGGTGTGTACTTAGGACCAGGAGTCCTGGTCGTGGCCTACGCCATCGACCCTACGACTGTGTCCTAGCAGCATTAGCCCTAGTGGGTTACATCGAACACGTGAACCGGTATTCAACTCGGTATATAATCTATCGAGGCCGAGAACACGCGCTCACACTTAGCAAGCGAGCACAACAATCCTCAGATACATAGACGAGAAAACTTAACCGTCCCAATAAGAATAGACTCACAGATTATAAAAATTAACAACTCAAATTAATAAACAAAAAGTAAATGCAGTAGTGGTGTTTATTTGGGTTTTTATGTACATCAAACCGCGCTCAATAACCCCGAAAACACCCCCGGTCCAACCCTTGACTAGTCCCCAACTCCAATTACTATCTTGTGACTCCTGAGATCTATTTTCGGTGTTTATTGGTTAATTATGTGGGGTTTGTTATCAATTAGGCTCGATTTCATGTTTAGGGATTTAGGGGTTCTAGTCTCTAGCGCGCTAGGCAGGGTGGCTAGCGCGCTGGGTGATCTTCGTGCACTGTTCATGCACGAAGATCATCATCTTCCCCAGTGTGCTTAGCGCACTAGTGTTCATCACCTAGAGCGCTAGGTGCGCTCTGCCTAGAATTTCAGTAACGGATTCTGGGTTTTTCTGGTTCTTAACACCTCACAAACATCATAGAAATTACTCACACACTGCAACGGCATCAAATTCCTCTCCAAAACACTGATTAAATAAGTTTTTCACTCAAAATAGAAGATTAAAGTGTGCATGTGTCTAAAATCTGAAATCTACAAACCACTCTTTTTGTGCATAAATCCAATTCAAATTAACATGATTCATCAAAACCAACCTCACAAACAACAAATCTAGCAAAAATAGTGATGAATTCGTCAGAATTCCGTTTGAACCTCAACATACCCAACAACATCAAATTTTCATAAAAATCAAAGATTTGGTGTGTAGATTACCTTAGATTTTGTTGCTGAACGCCCAAATCCGGTCTCCAAACACTCAGTTTCGTTCCCTAACAAGGATTTCTTCTCTCAGAATCCTCAAAAAATGTTTGGAATGCTTAGTTTTGCATGTCTCCACCGATCAAGTTGGTATTTATAGGTGTTTGTTCTAATATGACGTTCACACGCATCTCAAGGCTGATCTAGCGGTCCCTGTTAAGCTTGTGTCACTCAATCCTTGAACACCTTATCATGACACTAATTGCCTTGTATCTCATCTGTTATGTGTCTCGAGGACAATCCTAGGTGTGTTGATTTATTTAGTTACAATTATAGGATTTGTTTATACTAACTTGATTTAACTCATATAACCTACCCAAGTCATCAAATAAATTCCATAAAATGGTAAGTAGGGACACATTAACTTCCTGACCACCCAACTCCCCGTGCCCCGCGTCTGGCACGCTCCTCAAGGTGAACCCACACTTAGTGTACGTAATTGAATTACTTAACTTAGCCTAAGGTTATATTTAAATCTCATTAATTTAAATCCTAAACCATAGTCATGTTGTTATGAATTAATCTAGTCTAACCCCAACTCCTGGCCTTACAGCTATTGAATCATTGTGTTGGCGGGTTCTACAAAACGGAATCCCGGCACTCAAACTCGCCTGACAAGAAATTATAGATACACACATGTGATGAATAATACAGAATAATAATAATAATACAAAATAATAATAATACAAAATAATAATAATACATCATAAAACTCAATGAAAACAGTAGTACACAGTCAGTACCCTAGGTTCGGGTCATGCCTAGCCTATTCGCGGTGTCCACATGTCGTCCGAGCTAGCGCCCTAATTTGAAATAATTAAATAACACTCTCACATGGTCGACTCCGACTCCCAGGTAAGTCCCTCCGTACCGTGATGCTGCCACCGTACGAGTACCTTGGATATCTCCCTACTCCTGAGAGTGTGGATCTTACGATCTAATATTTCCAAAGGTCACTCCTCGTAAGTTGTGTCAGGCTGGATATCAACCTGTCGCACATCAACCATAGGTCGTGGCCCTGTCCTAGCCAATCGCAACATCGAAATGTGGAATATAGGATGAATCCCTGCTAACTCTGCCGGTAGGTCTAATATGTACGCCACACTGCCAACCCTATTTACAACTCGGTAAGGGCCAATAAATCTCGGCGCCAGTTTCCCCTTAATCACAAACCTCTGCTAGCCCTTCCAAGGAGAAACCTTCATATAAACCATATCACTAACCTCATATCTCAGACTCTCGTGGTATCTATCCGCGTATTTCTTCTGCCAGTCCTGTGCTACTCGAAGCCTCTGGCAAGTCTGTTGAATTATCTATGTTCGATCAACAACTATTTTCGGCCCTATCGTAATTGTATCATCCGGCTTTGCCCAACACGCTAGTGACCTGTAAGGCCTCCTATACAGTGCCTCAAATGGCGGCATCCCGATACTAGACTGATAACTGTTGTTGTAGGCGAACTCACACAATGGTAAGTAGTCATCCCATGAACCTTTAAACTGCAAAATGCAAGCCCTAAACATATCCATACTATGGAGACCCCCCATTTCCGATAATCTCTTGCTCGCCACAATGTGGCGGCCCCATTTCCACATTGGTCCGCCACGGAGGCCACGCGGCGCACACCGACCACGCCACCGTGTGTCCCACGCCCAATTATCCATCATCAATCAATTATCGGTTAACTTTGATGTTATGAATTTACTTTTATTCCTTTAATATCATTTAACCATAAATTACGCGATGGAAGATTTACTATCAATATAATGATTTAACTTTGATTCTGAGCATTATGAACAAAATGCCTAAGTGGAAACCATATTAAGCGTACATCATATACATATCATCTATGAATCCTCAAAATATCAAAATATACAACCTATCTCTCAAGCCCAAAACCCAATATAAAACGAATAAATATAAACATACGTACGAGTGGGGCTAAGCGTCAATCGATGTACTCTTCAAGCTTGCCCTTCCCAGAAGCTCGTACTAGGGTGCACTTTCGACCATCACAAAAAGACAGATGACGAGTCCAGTGAGTAATCCCAAGGAAATTCACCAAGTAATTACGAAATAAAAATCTTGGAATTGAAAATACTATAATTTAAACATGCGGAATAAAGAAATACGGACAACTGTAAAAGAAAGATCATCGCATGCATAAATATAGTGACGAAGCAAAGTACGTGCACAGTAAAAATCAGACTAAGTCATACTTCGAGCCTCTCCTTGGGCACAACCCTCAAACACACCAACAGGTTGTCCCTGGACCCTCAGGTGGCGGCGTAGACCACGACGCACCCACACGAGCCTACCATAACCGGGTAGCCTATTCACCGGTATATGCATAGACAAGTGCTATGACTTAGTGGACTTTATGGCGTAACGAATAAATACCAGGTGGGGAGTGATCTCGTAAAGGCTCCAAGTAGGAGTAAACTCCACTACCGTAAAAACACCAATTACGAGAACTCAACCACCGTAAAGCAGTAATGGAATGAGATAACGAATAATCGGAACTGAAATCAAATAAATCAAATTGTAAATACTTAAAGTGAAGTTCAATTGGGATACTACACACCTCAAATCGCACTCCTCGTCTCGAAAATCAAACCCCGTCTAGCGCCAATAATCACCCGATAATCCAAATTATCTCCCCAAATGTACCTAAGATTATTTATCATTGAATTAGCTTTAATTTGACATATTATGTCAAATTTACGTTTTCGAGGTAAAACCCCGACAATACCTCGCCAACATTTTCGAGAAAATCCCAAATTTCCTTTATTTGATCAAAATATAATTTTTCTATTTTTTTCTTATTTTCTATGAATTTTCTATGAATTTTCCAGATTTTTTTTTTTTCTTCTTTCAAAAGCTGTTTTTTTTTTTTTTTTTTTTTTTTTTTTTTTTTTTTTGAGTTGAGGTGAGCCGGACCGGTTCACCGGTCCGGTTCGGCCCAACCGGACCGGACCGGCCAACTGCCGGGTCGGTCGACCCGCCCGGGATCCGGGCGGGTCGGCCCGACCCGGTTGGGTCGTCTCCTTCCCAACGAGAGCGCACGGCGCCTCTGTTTTTCTAACTCTTTTTTTTTTTTTTTTTTTTTTTTTTTTTTCCATGAATCTATAGAGGGAGAGGGAGAGGGAGAGGGAGAGAGGGAGTCGTCTCCCCCTCGGACGAATTGCTCTCGCAATTCGTCAGAGCTCTCGAGCTCTCGAGCTCCCCACCACCACCACCGAACCACCAAACCACCATTATCACCAACACATACAACAACAACAACAACAACAACCAAACAACAACAACAACTCAACAACTCACCTCTTTAGTCTCCTCCTCTTGTTCTCTCTTCCCTCCTTTCTCCCGATTCCTCCTCTTCCTCCTCAATTTCGATCAAAATGTGAGAAAATGAGGAGCTGTGGTGACGGTGTGGTGTGTATCCCCAATTTTTGGGTAAAATGACCATAATACCCCTCTCATTTTATCCTTTCCTTTACAACCCCAATACCCTTATTGGTAATTTCACTATTATTTATTTATTTTCTGATTTTTGATATATATATTTATATATATATATATTTATATATATATATATATATTAAATTCCTTATACACATATATATATATATATATATATATTCGCTATACTTTCGCGCCTAAAATTTCGTCGTGCGCGCCAACGAGCATACTCGGGCGTGCACACTATCGTACCACCCACGCGTGTCGACCACGACCCCGCGTGTCCCTAAGCGCCAACAATTTACGTATTTTATCACATTTAATTCATTTTATGTGTAACATTTTTCTCAACTTAAAATTTCGTCTTTAATCTACTCGGTACCGCATCGACACGCATATCGATGCGAATACTCATCACACAATCTCCCACGTCAATTTAAAATACAATTACACACATCGCGATGCCGTTAACCTATTTTAACATAAACATCGCAAATTAGTCAAATCAACAAACAAAATAACTATTTACCTAATACGGACGCGCTCTCGGTCTCGCTATGGGACCCACGAACGTCCACACTTTGGCGTCCACGTACGTAATGACGTCATAAAATAACGGCAAATATTAATTGGGCCGTTACAATTCTTCCCAACTAAATTAAAATTTCGTCCCGAAATTTAAGCTATAATCAACACTCACCGATAAATAGCGAGGATATCTCTGTTTCATAGTCGACTCGAGCTCCCGGGTAAGTCCCTCGGTCCCGTGATCGCCATCGTACCAACACCTTCGGAATCTCCTGTTCCTCAAAGTCGAACTCTACGATCCATGATCTCAACGGGTTGTTCTTCATATGAAACGTCGGGACGAACCTCAATCTGTCAATATCCACCATCGGCCTCGGTCTGACTTAGCTAATCTCAACATAGACACGTGAAACACTTGGATGAACGCTTTGCTAACTCTGCTGGCAACTCCAATCTATATGCTGCTCTTTGTCCCAACACGTGCTATAACTCTAAACGGTCCAATATATCTCGGTGCTAGTTTCCCCTTGATTCCAAACCTCGATGTCCTTTCCAGGCGAAACTTTCGGATATACCAAGTCATCCACATCATAACTCAAACCCTCAAGATACCTATCGGCATACTTCTTTTGTCTATCTTGAGTACTTGCAATCTCAACCTAACTTGCTTGAATCTTCTCGGTATGATCAACAACAACTTCGGGTCCAATCAACTGCCACGTCCTCGAGTCTTTGCCCAACAAGTGGTGATCTGCAAGGTCTACCATACAAAGCCTCAAATGGTGGCATACCAATGCTCGCTTTGATAGTTGTTGTTGTACGCGAACTCGCACAACGACAAATACTCTTCCCAAGCACCTCCAAACGCAAAATGGATGCTCTAAGCATATCCTCTAATATCCGTATCAATCTCTCAGTGACCATCAATCGAGGATGATAAGCCGTCTTGAAGCTATGATCTCTCGTCCCAAACCCAAAGCTGCTCTGCATGCTCTCCCACAACTTCGAAGTCAACACAGGGATCTCTGTCGGACACATAGATAACGGCACCCCATGTAGCCTAACAACCTCTCGCTCAAAAATGATGCTCAATGAGAAAATGAATATTTCATCGATATAGGAATGAAGTGTGCGGACTTTGTCAATCTATCAATCACAACCCACACGCATCATGGCGTCTCGCGATCTGTGGCAACCCGCTCACAAAATCCATCGTAACATGCTCCCATTTCCACTTGTGGAATCGGTAGTGGGCATAAACAATCCAGGTGGTCTCTCTGTGCTCGGCCTTAACCTGGCTTGACAAATATGACAAGCTCTCACATATGCACCCACATCGG
Organism: Stephania japonica; assembly: GCA_039657345.1. Lineage (NCBI taxonomy): Eukaryota > Viridiplantae > Streptophyta > Magnoliopsida > Ranunculales > Menispermaceae > Stephania > Stephania japonica. The sequence goes on along the minus strand of CM077560.1, from coordinate 39,205,929 downwards.
CCTTCATCCCAGGCCACCAAAACAAACGTCGCAAGTCATGATACATCTTAGTCTGCCGGGGATGAGCGTATACCGCGAACGGTGTGCATCCTCAAGAATGCTATCGCGTAGTTCCTGCACCTCAGGTATCCACAACCTACCTCTGTGTCTCAAGCACTGGTCCGAACCACTAGACCAATTTGTGCAACCCAGATCCTGAGCCAGACAGCTGAAGCGAGCGAGCAAAATGTCCGTCAGCCCTTTGCCACTCAGCGACCCTCTCTAACGACACCACAGGAACACGCATCTGGCAACAGATATGAACATCAGCAAAAACATCTGATAAACACATCACCGTCGCGACCTCCAGCAATCCATACTCATGTGTCATCTGCCGCAGCACAGTCTGACTCTCTACACCACTCCGGCTCAATGCATCAGCAACTACATTCGCCTTCCCAGGATGGTACTCAATCGCGAAATCGTAGTCTTTCAATAACTCAAGCCACCGTCTTTGCCGCATATTTAGATCCTTCTGAGTGAACAGATACTTCAAACTACGATGATCGTAAATAACATAAATCGTTCCCCATAAAGGTAATGTCGCCACGCCTTGAGTGCAAACACAACTGCAGCTAGCTAGCTAAATCATGCCGATAATTCTCCTCGTGGGGTCTCAATCGCCTCGATAAGTATGCAATGGGTGTCCTTCACATCATCAACACGCATCCCAACCCGATTCGGAAGCATCGTATAGGCCAGAGAAGCCTTTCCCTGTCTCGGGTAGAGCCAACAACGCGCCGAAGTCAACTTCCTCTTCAACTCTAAAAATCTTTGCCTCACAATCTTGACCCATTCAAACTTAACATTCTTCTTGGTCAACCTCGTCATCGGTCTTTGCAATCAACGAAAAATCTGCACAAATCGCCGGTAATAGCCCGAAGCCCCAAAAACTACGAATGTCTGCAGCATCTGTCTCGGGTGTCCTCCAATCAATTATCGCTCGAATCTTGTCTCCATCAACAGATATTCCTTGACTACCAATGACATGTCAGAAATTTCACCTCTCTCGGCCAAAAAGCACACTTCTTTGAACTTAGCGTACAATCTATGCTCCCTCAACGTCATCAAAACATCTCTAAGGTGTCTCTCGTGCTCTCACGAGTCTTCTTGTATATTAAGATATCATCGATAAACACAATCACATAACGATCCAAAAATGGCCGTAATACTCGGTGCATCAAATCCATAAAGATAGCGGCGCATTAGTCACCCCAAATGGCATGATTTGTGAACTCAAACAATCCATAACGCGTGCTAAACGCCGTCTTCTCTATATCACTCTCCCGAATCCTCAGCGATGATAACCGGATCGTAAATCAATCTTGAGAAAAACTTAGCACACCAACTGATCAAATAGATCATCAATCCTAGGAAGTGGATAACGATTTCGAATCGTCACTTGATTCAACTTCTGTAATCTATGCACAACCTCAAAGAACCATCCTTCTTCTTAACAAATAGCAGTGCTTGCCCCCGAGGAGACATCTTGGGATGAATAAAACCATTCTGCAATAACTCCTCTAATTGGGATCTCAACTCTCCCTGCTCCGATGCTGACATCCGGTACGGTCGGCTATATATCGGTTGCGTCCCCGGAATCAACTCAATCATAAACTCAACTGACCTAGGAGGTGGTAAACCTGGCAAATCGTCGGGAATACCTCGGGAAACTCACACACTCTTGGGACATCCTCTAATCTAACCTCTGGTCTCGGGTCGGTCTCGACCACCGTCTAAACGCCTCCATCTCTGTGTCGTAGCTAATCGACCTCGGTAATCGGTAAGTCGACGCCGTACCAACAAAAGTAAATACGGAATGCCCTCGATATCAAATACTACCGTCTTACCGAAACAATCAATGTGTGCGCGATACGCCGATAACCGATCCATACCCATAAAGCATCAAACTCTAAATACTCTAGGACACGAAAGTCGACAGTGCTGGTGTCCCTCAATCTCTACTACACAATTCCGGCATATCCGGTTAGGGTAAATCTTATCCCCAGCAGCCGTACTGAGGACAAGATGTGGATCTAAAGTCTTAACAGATAACCCTAACTGTCCAACCCTACGTCCCGATATAAGACAAAGTACTACGGAATCAAATAATACATGCATGGAAACATCGCATATAGATAACATACCCTCGACAAGTGACGAGTCGCATCACGATCGGGTGTACGACGGTAGGTGCGGTAGCGACGACATGAACTCTCTCCCTAGGCGCCTCAATCTGCGGTCGTGATGATGAAGGCGACATCGGACAATTACTCGTATATGTCCGACCCGATGATTATCTCGTAACATCGTCGTGTATCCTGCCAATCCATTGTGATACTATATGTACACAGAGCCACTGTCACGACCTCGACCTCTCTGTCCTCTACCACGACCCCCTCCATCTCGCACACGCTTGTCGTGGGCTGCTCAAATGGTGCGGTGCGGGTGCGACAACGTACACTACACCCTCTCATCTCCTCTCTCTGCTGCTCAAAACGTCTATCTCGTCGACCACGATAATCATGTCTCTGTCGATCGATCGTGATCTCTCTGTCTCTTCGGTCTTTGATCAGACCGAGAACTCTGTCCGGACCCATCTCCAAGCTCACCCCGGTGTCGTAAATACGTCTCGCGAGCCAATGCTCTGTCAAAAACACTCTGTAGCGTCTCCGCACCGGTCGCAACAATCACCCCACCAATCCTCTCATCTAGGCCTCTGATGAAGTAGTAAATCGTAACCTCTCCGTGTTAGCCACATCCATGGCATACATCATGAGATACGGAATCGATCCATGTCTTTGTGACAACGACATATTACCCTGTCGCAGTCCCAAGAACTGCTCCCTCAGCCTCAACTGCACCTCAGTAGGGATGTACTCATCGAGAAATAACTGTCGAAACTCTGCCCACGTCGATGGTGTAGAATGTATGTCAGTGTAAGTAGTCCACCATACCGCATTGCGACCTCTCAAACAATACCCCGAGATACGCGCACAGGTCGCCTCGGGTACCTCTAATAGGCTGGTGTAGTCGTCGATGTGTCATTAACCACCGGCCGGCAACCTCGGGATCACGACTCCGGTGAAGTACGTAGGATTAAATCTCATAAAATCCTTCACCATCTTCGCCGCCTCGACATCCTACTCTGGCGGTCGAAGTCCCTACTTGCTTTGCTCCGTAGTGGTGGGTGTCACCAGTAGTCTCGGTGGCACAACAACGGGCTCAACTCTCTCTATCATTGTCTCGATCCGGCCGCTTTGTGTAGCAATAGCCGGTGCTAATGCGGTGCAGTGGTAGCGAGTGCAACGCGCTCGGCGATCGGTGCTCTGGCTTGGCGTCCTCGAGCTACGAATGTACTCCATCGGCTCGACCATCGAGCTCTTTGCAATAATTCTTTGCTCTCTTTGAATCAGCTAGCTTGCTCGATCGGCCTACGTATCATAGCTCGCATATCGGCCATGTCACTAGTGGTGCGATCACTAGTATCTCCAACCTCTGGTGAGTAGTGGGCGGAGTAGTAGAGTCAATCCGTCCATCTAAAGCGCACAACCATCGTGCAATGGATCAGACTCAGTACATATACGCGTATACTATGTAATACACAATCAAAACGTACGTATATGTATAATTCCCTGACTCTACCCGCCTCACATCACTTCCCAACTAAACCTTTAATCATTCACTTGTGGTTTCCACATCTAAGATTTATTCATCAAGTTTATACTCTTATTAACTCTCCAAACCGAGCCTAAGCTCTGATACCAAAATGTGGCGGCCCCAATTTCCACATTGGTCCGCCACGGGAGGCCACGCGGCGGCCCGACCACGTCACCGCCATTGTGTCCCAGCCCAATTATCCATCATCAATCAATTATCGATTAACTTTGATGTTATGAATTTACTTTTATTCCTTTAATATCATTTAACCATAAATTACGCGATGGAAGATTTACTATCAATATAATGATTTAACTTTGAATTCTGAGCATTATGAACAAAATGCCTAAGTGGAAACCATATTAAGCTTGTACATCATATACATATCATCTATGAATCCTCAAAATATCAAAATATACAACCTATCTCTCAAGCCCAAAACCCAATATAAAACGAATAAATATAAACATACGTACGAGTGGGGCTAAAGCGTCAATCGATGTACTCTTCAAGCTTGCCCTTCCCCCGGCTCGTACTAGAGTGCACTCGACCATCACAAAAAGACGGATGACGAGTCCAGTGAGTAATCCCAAGGAAATTCACCAAGTAATTACGAAATAAAAATCTTGGAATTGAAAATACTATAATTTAAACATGCGGAATAAAGAAATACGGACAAGCTGTAAAAGAAAGATCATCGCATGCATAAATATAGTGACGAAACAAAGTACGTGCACATAAAAATCGAACTAAGTCATACTTCGAGCCTCTCCTTGGGCACACCCTCAAACACACCAACGGGTTGTCCCTGGACCCTCTAGGTGGCGGCGTAGACCCACGACGCACCCACACGAGCCTACCATAACCGGGTAGCCTATTCACCGGTATATGCATAGACAAGTGCTATGACTTAGTGGACTATGGCGTAACGAATAAATACCGGTGGGGAGTGATCTCGTAAAGGCTCCAAGTAGGAGTAAACTCCACTACTAGTAAAAACACCAATTACGAGAACTCAACCACCGTAAAGCGGTAATGGAATGAGATAACGAATAATCGGAGCTGAAATCAAATAAATCAAATTGTAAATACTTAAAGTGAAGTTCAATTGGGATACTACACACCTCAAATCGCACTCCTCGTCTCGAAAATCAAACCCCGTCTAGCGCCAATAATCACCCGATAATCCAAATTATCTCCCCAAATGTACCTAAGATTATTTATCATTGAATTAGCTTTAATTTGACATATTATGTCAAATTTACGTTTTTCGAGGTAAAACCCCGACAATACCTCGCCAACATTTTCGAGAAAATCCCAAATTTCCTTTATTTGATCAAAATATAATTTTTCTATTTTTTTCTTATTTTCTATGAATTTTCTATGAATTTTCCAGATTTTTTTTTTTTTCTTCTTTCTTTCAAAACTTTTTTTTTTTTTTTTTTTTTTTTTTTTTTTTTTTTTTTTTTGAGTTGAGGTGAGCCGGACCGGTTCACCGGTCCGGTTCGGCCCAACCGGACCGGACCGCCAACCAGGGTCGGTCGACCCGCCCGGGGGCCGGGCGGGTCGGCCCGACCCGGTTGGGTCGTCTCCTTCCCAACAGAGGCGCACGGCGCCTCTGTTTTTCCTAACTCTTTTTTTTTTTTTTTTTTTTTTTTTTTTTTTTTTCCATGAATCTATAGAGGGAGAGGGAGAGGGGAGGGGGAGGGAGTCGTCTCCCCCTCGGACGAATTGCTCTCGCAATTCGTCAGAGCTCTCGAGCTCTCGAGCTCCCCCCACCACCCACCGAACCACCAAACCACCATTATCACCAACACATACAACAACAACAACAACAACAACAAAACAACAACAACAACAACAACAACTCACCTCTTTAGTCTCCTCCTCTTGTTCTCTCTTCCCTCCTTTCTCCCGATTCCTCCTCTTCCTCCTCAATTTCGATCAAAATGTGAGAAAATGAGGAGCTGTGTGACGGTGTGGTGTGTATCCCCAATTTTTGGGTAAAATGACCATAATACCCCTCTCATTTTATCCTTTCCTTTACAACCCCAATACCCTTATTGGTAATTTCACTATTATTTATTTATTTTTCTGATTTTTGATATATATATATATATATATATATATATATTTATATATATATATAAAAATTCCTTATACACATATATATATATAAATATATATATTCGCCTATACTTTCGCGCCTAAAATTTCGTCGTGCGCGCCAACGAGCATACTCGGGCGTGCACACTATCGTACCACCCACGCGTGTCGACCACGACCCCGCGTGTCCCTAGGCGCCCAACAATTTACGTATTTTATCACATTTAATTCATTTTATGTGTAACATTTTTCTCAACTTAAAATTTCGTCTTTAATCTACTCGGTACCGCATCGACACGCATATCGATGCGAATACTCATCACACAATCTCCCACGTCAATTTAAAATACAATTACACACATCGCGATGCCGTTAACCTATTTTAACATAAACATCGCAAATTAGTCAAATCAACAAACAAAATAACTATTTACCTAATACGGACGCGCTCCGGTCTCGCTATGGGACCCACGAACGTCCACACTTTGGCGTCCACGTACGTAATGACGTCATAAAATAACGGCAAACAATATTAATTGGGCGTGTGTCGTTACATACTCAATCGTGAAGTAATAGTCCTTCAGCAACTCTAACCACCTCCTCTAACGCATATTAAGATCTCTCTGCATGAAAATATAGCGTGGGCTCTGATAATCAGTGTAAAGGACAAACTTCTTTTCATACAGGAAGTATCTCCAAGCCTTCAGCGCAAATACAACTGCTGCTACCTCCAAATGGTTTACGGGGTAATTACACTCATGTGGTCGCAACCGCCTGGATAAGTAAGCCCCTGGTCGTCACTCCTGCATTAGAACACATCCCAGTCCAGTCTCCGAAGCATCAGTGTAAACTAACAAACTCTTCCCTGCCTCGGGTAACGTCAACACTAGTGCAGAAGTCAATCATTTCTTCAACTCCATAAATGCCCACTCACACTCCTCAGACCACTCAAATGGAACATTCTTCTTCGTCAGCCTCGTCATCGGTGTCGCAATCGTGGAGAAATCCTGTATAAACCACAGGTAGTATCCTGCTAGACCTAAGAAACTCCGTATCTCAGCAACAGTCTCTGGTGTCTTCCAGTCAATCACCGCTCTAATCTTGTCTCCCTCCACAGAGATGCCCTAACCGCTGATAACATGTCCCCAAAACTTCACCTCCCTCATCCAAAATTCACACTTGCTAAATTTCGCATACAGTCTATGCTCCCTCAATGTCGTCAGTTCTGATCGAAGATGACTCTTGTGATCCTCTCGCGTCCGGCCGTATATCAATATATCATCAATGAAGACTATCACATATCTGTCTAAATAAGGTCTCAACACTTAGTGCATCAGATCCATGAAAACTATTAGAGCGTTCGTCAACCCAAACGGTAACACCGTAAACTCGAACAACCCATATCTGGTACTGAAAGCAGTTTTCTTGGTGTCCTCTTCTCGAATCCGTAACTGGTGATATTATGAGCATAAGTCGATCTTCAAAAAAAACTGTGCACCCGTCAGTTGTTCAAACAGATTGTCGATTCTCAGAAGTGGGTAATGGTTATTGGTTATCACTTGATTCAGCTTTCGATAGTCTACACACATCCTCATCGATCCATCCTTCTTCCTCACAAATAACACTGACGCTCCCCACAGTGACATACTCGAATGAATGAATCCCTTCACCAATAAATCTTCTAGTTGTCTCCTGACCTCCTCCTGCTACATCGGTGACATCCTGTAAGGTCTGCTATATATAGGTTGTGTCTCCGGTATTAACTCTATAATGAAATCTATCGACCACGGTGGTGGTAATCTGGGTAAGTCATCTAAAAGACATCGGCAAACTCTCGAACTATCGGTATGTCCTCAATCCTAACAGAAACTCTGATCTCGGGCTCAACGATCGTTGTGAAATCCTTCATCTCTTGGGTAATCAATAATCTGCCTCTCGTAACTTGGATGCGATCCCAGTCAATGAAAACTCTGGCAAATTCAGGATGCAAAACACTACCCTCTTCCTAAAATAATCTATCCGTGCATGGTACGCTGACAGTCAATCCATCCCGAAAAGTGCGTCGAACTCCAAGTACTCCAGGACTCGTAGGTCAGCTAGTAACTGATGTCTGATGACTTCAATCATGACGTCCCGAACTATCCGGTTAAAGTAAATCTTACCCCCAGCAGTCGTGTTGAGAACAAGATGGATTTCAAGTGTGTGAGTGTCTAACCCTAATTCCCCAATTAAGCATCCAACAATAAAAGATAACGTACTACCCGAGTTAAATATGGCATGTATGAGTCTACGGTGAATAAATAACGTACGCTCGACTAGCTGCCTGGTAGCTCCTGAGTCTGGTTGTGCCACTGCATGTACTCTGTCCCTATCCAGACCTTAATCCCGTCGTGGAGATGGCACCATGCACTCTGACCTTAAATGTCCTCTCTGGCCGCACCTGAAGCATCTACGCATCTCTTGCTTCCCAGTCTGCCTATCACCAGATTTCTGACCCTAACCCTGGTCCCTCTGACCCTTGTCACGGCCTCCCTGATCCTTGTCCTGGTGCAACTGCTGAGGCTGTTGTCGTTGCCGATGTGTTGGAGCTATAGTATGCACTGGCTGCCTATCCCCATACCGACTCTTGCTATCCTGGCACCCATCCCTGACATCTCTACCCCTACAGTCATCCCTGCGATCATCTCTGCGACCCCTAGTAAACTGGTCCCGTTGTCTCTTTGGCCTCCTGTCCTATCGAGAACTCTGCCCAACCTCCACCTCGGTTGATGCTGTTACGAGAAAACCGTTCTTCTGCAACAAGAACGTCTCGTAGGTCAGTGCCCTCTCAAACATAGCCTGTACTGTCGGAGCCCCAGATGATACGATCGCGCTAGCACTACTTTCCTCAACTCCCCGAATGAAATAGTAGATCTGTAGGCACTCGGTGCCAGCGATATCCATCGAGAACTGCAAGAGATATCTGTATATATCCATATATTATAACATCGTCCGATTTCCCTACCTCAGGGATAGGAACTCCTCTTAACCTCAGCCAAACCTCCATCGGAATAAACTGGTTGTAGAAAATCTCTCGAAACTTCGCCTAAGTTGCTGGATCGGCATGCGCCTCTTGGTAGTTAGTCCACCACACTGCTGCGTCAAACCTGAAGTACGTCCCGGATAGTCTCGCCATGTGCCTCTCTTCCGTAGTCAGCTCCTTATGTAGGCGCTGATGTGATACAATCCAGTCCCCTCCTACCTTAGGATCTCCACCTCCATAAAAATAAGTAGGCTGAAATTGGAGGAAATCCCGTAGTCTCCTAGCCTCTGGATCCATAACACACTCTAAAGCCGATGTTGGGGTAACCTCTACTATTGGTGTACGTGTAGGAGTCAATGTTTCTACTGTCGTTATAACAAGTGTAGTCTCTGCCATCTGAGTGTCAGGTACCCCCGTTTGTATCTGTGTAGGTGTAACTACGGCCTCTGTCAGTCCCGTGGTCGCTGTTGTCTCTCTGGTTGTAGCCAACGCAGCCATCGTGACAACCTGTTCCCTCAGAAGTCGTAGTATCTCGGTTATCTGTGTCTCATGTGCAGTCACTCGATCCTCTAGCGAAACGGATGATCCTGGAGCTCTCATAGTGTCACTAGTCTGCCCCTCCATAGTATTATGAATTGATATGCGTGTCCGGATCAGTTTCCAATATACGTATGCGTATAGTATATATATATCACATAACAATCCTAACTCTACCTACTTTCATCGCTTCCCAACTAAAAGTTCTAGGCAGACTCATCGGGTTTCCACATTTAATTTATTTTAAATTTATCCCGAGGTTCCTCAAAAACCTCGCTCTGATACCAAAATGTGACGGCCCCAAATTCTGAGGCCGCCCCGTGGTCAGTTACTTCCCTACCTCATCACCTGAAGCCTCTGCCCACATCACTCATGATCATCATTTATCTGACACCCTTGCGTTTCTTGTCAATTTATTCAATAGTTTACATATAGTTTTAGATTTTACAGTAAAATTCAATTAAATAATCAGCATTTATAACGAAATAAAAGCGGAAGACTTAATATTACCAAAAGAGCCTATAAAGTTTACTTATTCAACCTATAGTGGAAATCCCGACAGTACTATGCATATGGGCGATCAACTATAACAGTATATATACAAGTACAAGTGTGAAATATAATCTCCCAACCCCAAAAGATAATACAAAATATCAAAAGTATAACTACCAATAAACGTACCAGCAGGCCTTAGCGTAGGTAAGTCAGATGTGGTCGCTAAGAATCCCCTTACCTCTGCTGGTACAAGGATTTGCGCTCAGCTATTACAAAAGGCAAATGACGAGCCCAGTAAGTAAAATCCCAAGGAAAACCACCGTGCATCTTAATTTAAGAATGTAAATGACAGAGCCAATAAATAGTGTTAAATAAACATGCGGAAAGAAGGTAAAATGCAGACAACTGCTCAAAGCTCATCGCATGAATATAAACACACAGACATACAAATGGGTGTGAACACAACTACTAAGGTGTGTACTTAGGACCAGAAGCCCTGGTCGAGGCCTACACCATCGACCCTACTACTGTGTCTTATCGACATTAGCCCTAGTAGGTTATATCAAACACGTGAACTGATATTCAACTCAGGATATAATCTACTAAGGCCGAGAACATGCGCTACACACTTAGCAAACGGACACAACAACCCTTGGATACATAGATGGGAAAACTCAACCATCCCAATAAGAATAGATTCACAGATTATCAAGAATTAACAACTCAAATGAATAAACAATAAGTAAATGCAGAAGTGTTGTTTAGTTTGGTTTTACGTACCTCAAACCGCACTCAATAACCCAGAAAACACCCCCGATCCGACCCCCGACTAGTCCTCGACTCCAATTACTATCTCATGACTCCTAAGATCTATTTTCGGTGTTTATTGGTTAATTATGAGGCTTTGTTATCAATTAGGCTCGATTTCATGTTTAGGAATTTAGGGGCTCTGGGCCCTAGCGCGCTAAGCAGGGTGGCTAGTATGCTGGGTGATTCTTCATGTACTGTTCATGCACGAAGATCATCATCTTCCCCAGAGTGTCCAACGCGCTAGTGTTCATCACCTAGCGCACTAGGTACGCTCTGCCCACAATTTCAGCAACAGATTCTGGGTTTTTCTGGTTCCTAACACCTCACAAACATCATAGAAACTACTTACACACTCCAACCGCATCAAATTCCTCTCCAAAACACTGATTAAATAAGTTTTTCACTAAAAAATAGAGGATTAAAGTGTACACGTGTCTAAAATTCGAAATCACCAAACCACTCATTTTGTACACAAATCCGATTCGAATTTACATGATTCATCAAAATCAACCTCACAAACAACAAATCCAGCAAAAATAGTGATGAATTCGTCAGAAATCTATTTGAACCTCAACATACCCAACATCAAGTTTTCATAAAAATCAAAATTTGGTGAGTAGATTACCTTAGATTTCGTTGTTGAACACCCAAATTCGGTCTCCAAACACTCAATTTCGTTCCTTAACAAGGATTTCTTCTCTCAGAATCCTCAGAAAATGTTTGGAATGCTTGGTTTTGCATGTCTCCACCGATCAAGTTAGTATTTATAGGTATTTGTTCTAATCTGACGTTCACACGCATCTTGAGGCTGATCTAGCGGTCCCTGTTAAGCTTGTGTCACTCAATCCCTGAACACCTTATCATGTCACTAATTGCCTTGTATCTCATCTGCTGTGTGTCTCGAGAAAAATCCTAGGTGTGTTGATTTATTTAGTTACAACTATAGGATTTATTTATTCTAACTTGATTTAACTCATATGGCCTACCCAAATCATCAAATAAATTCCATAAAATGGTATCTAGGGCACACTAACTTCCCGACCACCCAACTCCCCATGCCCCGCGTCCGGCACGCTGCCCGAGGCGTACCCACACTCAGTATACCTAATTGAATTACTTAACTTAGCCTAAGGTTATATTTAAATCTCAAATTTAAATCCTCAACCATAGTCATGTTGTTATGATTAATTCTAGTTTAACCCTAACTCCTGGCCTCACAGCTACCGAACCCTCGCGTTAGCGTGTTCTATAAAATGGAACCCTGACACTCAAACTCGCCCAAAAAGAAATTATAGATACACATCTGTGATGAATAATACAGAATAATAATAAGAATAATACATCATAAAACTCAAAGAAAACAGTAATACATAGTTAGTACCTTAGGTTCGGGTCATGCCTAGCCTATCTATAATGTCACGTGTCGTCCGAGCTGACACCCTAATCTGAAATAGTTAAATAACAGTGTTATAATTATAACGGGCCGTTTCAGTACACCATGCCATGATCACTTAGCATGAATGGTGTTGCTGAAAGATGAAATAGAACGCTTAAAGACATGGTAAGGAATATGATTAGTCATTTTACCTTACCAGAATCACTATGTGGAGAAGCATTAAAGATCGCAGTTTATTTACTTAATAGAGTTCCAACAAAAGCAACAAATAACACCCTTTTGAGCTTTGGACAAGCAATAAGCCAAGCTTAAAGCACCTGCACATTTGGGGATGTCTAGCAGAGGCAAGACCTTACAAGCCAAATGAAAAGAAAGTGGACTCAAAGACCATTAGTTGCTATTTTATTAGATATTCTGAAAGATCTAGGGGTTACAAGTTCTATGATCCTACGACTAAGGCAATATTTGAGACGATAAATGCTCGGTTCCTTAAGGATGTTGAGTTTGAGGGAGGAGAAAGTGTTAAGGATTTTGTCTTTGAAGAGGAATATGTTCACATTCCTCCAATTGATGCTAATAATGATCATAATTAGACTATCATACCTGACATTATTCAAGAAGGAAATTCAGATTCAGACAATGTCATTGAACCTCTTGTTCAAGAAACCATTCCACAAGGACAAACTCTACAACCTCAAGAACTTACGTCATTAAGAAGATCCACAAGAGAGAAGAAGTACGGTTTTAGATGAATACGTCGTATATCTTCAAGAACATGAAGGTGACATTGGACTGATGGAAGATGATCAAACAACTTCCGTCAAGCCATGGAAAGTTCTAACTCTGAAACGTGGATAGATGCCAAGAATGAAGAGATTAAGTCTATGAGTGACAATGATGTCTGGGACCTTATTCCCTTGCCTGAAGGTGCGAAACCCATTGGCTGTAAATGGATATTTAAAACCAAGAGGGATTTAGAAGGCAACATTGAGAGGTACAAGGCACGTCTTGTCACAAAGGGTTTTACACAGAAAGAAGGCATTGACTATAAAGAAACTTTCTCTCCAGTTTCATCAAAAAACTCTTTCAGGACTATAATGGCATTGGTAGCTCATTTTAATCTTGAGTTACATCAGATGGATGTAAAGACTGCGTTTTTTAATGGTGACATTAATGAAACGATTTATATGGTGCAACCAGAAAACTTTGTTTCGGAAGATTCAAAGAATATGGTATGCAAATTATGGAAATCTATCTATGGACTGAAACAAACGTCTCGACAATGGTATCACAAGTTTCATCAAGTAATTATCTCGTTCAGTTTTGAGATAAATATTGTTGAGGATTGTGTATATCATAAGTTTAATAGGAGTAAGTATATTTTTCTGGTTTATATGTCGATGACATACTGCTTGCTACTAATGATATAGGCTTATTGCACAAAACTAAGAAATTTTTATCAAATAATTTTGAGAGGAAAGATCTTGGTGATGCCGCTTTTGTATTAGGAATCCAATTACATCGAAATCGCTCTTAAGGTGTTCATGGATTATCATAAAAGAGCTACATCGAAAAGATACTTAAGAGGTTTGGCATGCATGGTTGTAAACCATTAAGAGGTTTGGCATGCATGGTTATAAACAAGGGGATACCCCTATTTCTAAAGGAGATAAGTTCAGTCTTGATCAATGTCCCAAGAACAATATTGAGGCTAAAGAAATGCAAAAGATCCCTTATGCTTTAGCTGTAGGGAGTCTTATGTATGCTCAGGTTTGTACGCGTCCAGATATTGCGTACATTGTTGGGATGCTAGGGAAATATTTAAGTAACCCAGGAATAGATCATTGGAAAGCAGTCAAACGGTTATGAGGTATTTACAGAGAACAAAGGATTACATGCTCACATATAGGAAATCAGATCAGTTGGAGATCATTGGTTATTCTAATTTTGATTTTGCTGGATGTCAAGATAGTCAAAGATCCACTTCGAGCTATATCTACCTGCTTCCTGGAGGAGCTATTTCTTGGACGAGTGCTAAGCAGACACTCATAGCTTCTTCCACTATGGCAGCGGTGTTTATAGCATGTTATGAGGCATCCAATCATCGAATGTGGCTAAGGAATTTTGTCACTGGGCTACATATTGTAGATAATATAGATAGACCATTAAAGTTATTCTGTGACAACAAATCAGCAGTGCTATATTCTAACAACAATAGGATCTCGACAAAGTCTAAAATATAGACATCAAGTTCCTAATTTTGAAAGATAGAGTTCAAAGTAGACAAATGTCTATAAAGCATATTGGGACAAACTCCATGGTTGCGGATACGCTTACTAAAAGATTACCACCCAAGGTCTATCATGAGCACATTGCTCATATGGGTGTCATTTTCCTTTAGGATATATAGTTTCACTGGGAGTTTGTATTTTGTTTTATGCTTTTCCTTTTACATATTTTGTGTTAAGGTTTTGGATATAGATTTCATTTATGGTTAAAGTTTATGGTTACAGTTTACAGTTAAGGTTAAAGTATATTTTGATTTTCATATCTCTGAACTTAATAATATATTGGTAAATCGATCTCACTAAAGTTTAAGGTTGGACCAGTTGAAAATAGACATGTTTGATTACATTACATGTAATTTCCATGCTAACATCCATGTTTGATCTATGTCATTTGGTTATATTAGTGTTTGTGATCATTGATGAGTTTAGTTATGATAAATGTAACGAAAGCCGCTTTGGTTCTATATTAATATAATTGATGGACCGAATTGTTTGGAGATGCATTTGGTAATGATAGCAAAATTTTGAGTACTCATAAGGTTTTCATACAACTATAAAGTTACACACATAGCCCAAGTGGGAGATTGTTGGGTTTAATAATTAAACATATGGGCTTATGTATTAATAATTGTGTTAAGGGTTATTATATAAACTAAAACCCAATTAAAGTAGTCAAATACAGTATTGGGCTTTAAGCATCTAATTAAAGTGTGAGCTTATATATATGTAGAGACCATATTGTTATTTCTAATATTATGATGGGCAAAATTGGAAATAACATTAGGTTAACCCTAATTGATCTAATTATAAATATAGAGTTATGGTCTGTAAATCAGATGCGCCATCATACTCTTTCTGATATCCCATTGTTGGAGAGAAAACAAACGGAGACCGCATATTGATTTGGAAGACTAACCTAGTGTTCTTCCACCATGGATGATTCTGGTACGCTTCCGCTATTTGGTTTAATTTTTATTCTTGATGATTTGACATGAATCTAATTGTTGGAATGAGTTTTGCGTATTTATTAAAATACCAACAGTTTGAACCTATTAAATATAATCACTTTATTACAAACCTCAGCCATACTATTAGCAAGTGATACATCATCCATCTTAGTAGAAATGCTTTGGCGAGAGCTCCTTTAGTTTGCAAATGAAGCCACTTTTATAGAGGAATGCTAATTTGACCCGAAAATTATACCTAGTCAACGCACCTGGTGACATGGCGCCCCGTGGGTCTCACCCAAAAACAATTAATTTTCGGGTGTTGATGTCACTGGGTGTGATTTCCGAGTCAAATTAGAATTCCTCACTTTGATATTTTATTTATCACATTATTATAAATGTGTCCCAACATATACTCCCTCCATTCATTTTTGTAGGTGGTTTAAGTCAACTCTCTTTGTTCAAATTTGTAAGTCGTTCACCAATTTCAAGATTAGTTTTACCAAATTTACCCTCATTTAAAGAATCATTTATCGACCTCAAAAAAATAGATTAGTTTTAATAAAGTTATTAATGAAAGAGTATTATAGTAATGTTAACCCATAATTTAATGACTTCTTAAAAAGTGTGTTTGATCCTTAAACGACTTGCCAAAAAAAAAACGGAGAGAGTACATTTAAAGAGCTTTGACTATGCAATTTCATGCATGGATGATGTGCTTTGCTTTAAAAAGAAACGCATAATTTGTACGTTATATACGGAAATTGACTTTCATTGAAATGATCAGACAGTTCACTGTACACAGCAGCCAAAACAGGGTTGAGCTTGAAATAAACTATCACAGACCAGACTACTTTAGAATGATTTTAGTGCCATTTCTACTAAACATTTATGCACGTAAGCTAAACCCATGACAATTACTAAGCCAGAAATTGATGAATGATCGTATAACATTGCTGTATATGACTTTCAATTGGGAGATATGTAGACATTGGACAATTAGTATTGAAAAAACTAATTAACAATCTCACAATTACATTGGAGAACTAGTATATATGTACGCATTCATGTATCAGTGGAGCGAGCCGAGTTCAACGTAAGCAGCGACTGCAACGAAGAATATGCTGCGATATTACTTGAAAAACCGTCCCCACCGACACTAGAGGGCATGCCAATAGGCCAACCTTGCAATGTGATCTCAGGCAAGGGTGCATCCCCATCTAAGTACTGCACAACTTGGCTCATAGTAGGCCTAGCACTAGGAACTGAGTGAGAACATAGCAACCCCAACTTCAAAACCAACTCCATCTCTTCAACCACAAGGTCATCACCAATCCAAGCATCCCTTGTTCCCAAAATGCCCCCATTTTTCCAACACTCATACACCCAGTCCACCAATATCACTTTCTCAGGCACCTCTTTGGCCTCAATTGGCCTCCTCCCACAAGCCACCTCTAACATGAAAGCCCCAAATGCAAACACATCAGTCATTGGCGTCGCCTTCCCCAACCGACTCAGCTCCGGCGCAATGTACCCAACCGTTCCCGCGATATGGGTGGTGTCGGGGTTGGCTCCATGGTCGTATAATCTCGCGAGCCCAAAGTCCCCCAATCTCCCATTAAAATTCCCGTCTAACAATACATTGCTAGCCTTCACATCTCTATGTAGCACCACTTGTTCCCATTCTTGATGGAGATACAAAAGTGCAGATGCAACATTTTTGATAATTCGAAACCGCTGATCCCACTTGAGCTTCATCGCAGTCGAATTAGTATCATACAAGAACTTATCAAGGCTTCCATTAGGCATATAATCATAGACTAGTAGAAGCTCTCCTTTGAGCCTAGAGTACCCAAGAAGATGAACCGTGTTTCGATGACTTAACCGCCCGAGACTCGCGATCTCCGCGATGAACTCCTTCATCCCTTGTTTCGAATTGTGAGAGATTCTCTTGATTGCCACTTGGGTGTTTGTAGATTGAATTAGTCCCTTATAAACCTTCCCGAACCCGCCCGAGCCGAGAAGCTCACTGTCCTTAAACCCCTTAGTGGCTCTATACAAGTCCTTGTATGGGAACCTATGAGGCCCAAACTCTTGCTCCCAATCCTCTCTAATCTCCACATACCTTCTCTTCCTCACAATCACAAACAACACACCAACAAATCCTACTAAGACCACTACAAACATTGCTACAGACAACCCAATTATCAACTCCACATGTTTCTTTGATTTCCTAGTTTTGGGAACCTTGGGAAGACTAGACAAGTCCAGCTCTTGAGCTTCAACACCATTCCTACTAAAACTCCAACCAAGTATGTAATGTGAGCTACAAAGACCACCATTAGATGCAGAGAATCCGATATACATTTCTTCGACGAAAACCCGCGAAAGATCGAATTTTGTCGATAGAAGCGGCGCGATAGGCCTCGGAATCCCAAAAGGGGCAATTGTAACGTTGATTTGGTGATTCAATCCATTGTAATTGATCCAAACCTGCATAGGGTCCCCACTAACGAGCAGCAAACTCTGTTTTGTGCTCTGTTTTTGGCCTGTATAATAGGCTGCAGAGGCGGAGTCGATGGACTGGAGGTTGTTGACGTCGATGCCGACGTGGTTGTCGTCGATGTCTTTGAACTGGAGACTGTGACCCACATCGAGTTCGACGGCGAAGATGTGGTTCGAGGACAATCCGTTGGTGGAGGTGTTGAAGAGGCCGAAGTACTCGGCGGGGTAGGCGCCGTTGATGCGGAAGTCGGGGGAGATAACGAGGGCGATGCCTTGGCCGCTGCGGTTGGATATCTCGGGGACCATCGCGAAGACGAAAGTGGTGGAGAAGGAGAAGGGGAGGGGGAGGGGGAGCGGATCTCGAGGTGGATCGGAGGAGGAGTTGGGGGGAAGTGGAGAGGGTGTTTGAAGAAGGCGTGGCCGATTTGGTTGGTGGAGAGGTCGGTGAGCTGGAGGAGCCCGTTTGGGAGGGTTTTGGCTGAGCCGTCCAATTGGAGGTCTGAGTTTTGGAAGCCGTTGAAGGTGAAGGACTGTTGGGGATGGACATGGATGGGATTTTGGAGGATGATGAGGAGGAGGAGTGGGAGGGAGAGTTGCATGGCCATGGAGGTTGGGGTTGGAGTTGGGGTTGGATGGCATATCGTGAAGTGAAAAAAAGTTGGATGGGAATGGGGACCACATGATCTATTTAGGATTATTTATGGGAAGATTCTACCCTAAACTTACGTCTCTATCTAAAAATAGGTGTTAGGTGGCACATAACACTAAAGATGTGGGTCAACCCACCGAATCAAATAGTGACTTGGATGTCATTCCAACATTTTTCTTGTTTAATGGATTCGTCGTTTATGCTGTGGGTCAACGTGAGATGTCAACTCTTTAGAGGCGGGAGAGTGACGTAGAGATAGAAAAAACTAGTGAGTCGATTAAGAATTGGTGGATCAGATATTAAAGGCGATGTTTAAGTTCACTTTTGATGAAGATTACCAACGTCAAAGCAAAGCATCTCACCGTGAAGGTAACAGACTTGCCGAAGTGGCTGGTTGACTATCCAAAGATCCAAAGATGGACGACATATGGCATTCTTTAAATTCCTTTAAGAATGTGTTTTCTTAAATAAAATAAAAAAAAAAACTTTGTTTGTTTTATTTTTTGAGATATACCTTTGAATTGGAATGTGTTTTCTTATAATAGTTAAAGATCCAAAATAATTGAGGCTGAGATTTCTAAACCAATGCGTGTTACAACAGAAAACGAAGTATATTGTAACAGATAATTAAACGGTATTGAAATGTAAATAAAAGCAGTAAAGCAAACCACAAGATCAGGAGATTATTCACGCAGTTCGGTCCACGACCTACATCTGCAGGGCTACGTCTAGATGCAAAATCCACTATGAACACGTACGATCTATAGGACTCCTTTAGTGACTCCCTCACCGAGCTCCTACTAGTATCTCTCTATGCTTCTGGATCTTACACACAAGTCTCCCACTTTCAGGAATGGGGCTCCTCCTTACACTAGCACCCAAGTCCCCTTGGAGTTTTACAACTCGATAACATAAGTGAACACAAATGTTCACTGCACATAACAAAGTTAAAAGAGAGGAATCAATGAATCAATACATACTCTCTACTTTCACACATATATATATAGATGATTTACAAGAGTCTCAAATCTTAACAACTACTAGAATCCGATCGTCTTGATCCTCGAAAACTTTCACTTTCTTCTCATGAATTATGTGGGAAAGTCACTCTCTGAATCTGTACCAATTTTCAACTCCTTCTTGTTTGGTTGTGGATAAGTATGCATCGCAACCACCCACAACTGTCAGATTCTGATCTTCGTTATAACTGATCTGATCTTCATGTTATAACATAATATCTTAACAGATATAAGAAAGTCAAAAGATAAACTATTGATATACACATAAAGAGTCATGTCATGTCAGCAGTTTTTCCCAGTCTGTTGCAATAGTTTTTAGTCTTCTCATTGCAACAATTCACAAGTAGCCATACATTATGGTTGAACCAACACATCCATAAACAGTAGCAAAACAGCAGTAGCTCAGTAGCTCGTCTTAGTAGTACAATAACAATAATAATAGCAGTAACAATAGTAATAGCACATCAGAATGAAAAATGCAAAAAAAGTGTACTACTCCCCCATAGCAAAACATTCTCCCCTTTGTGATATAAGAATGACAATTACAGAAGAGAAAACATATACTATAACATCTTAACTAGTGGGGTGGAGCAAGAAACAGAAGAAACTCTAAGAGCTTATCAAGCAGGCCATCAGACAGACCTCAGACAACCTCCATCAATTCCCTCTCCTTCATGCGTCGAGGGTTTATTTTAGCATTTTCATCAAGAAAACCATGATCATCTGACTGGAAAGACACCTTAGGTGGAGCAGTGCTGGTCGATGCTTTGTCTTTCTTCTTCTTATTCTTCTTTGTAGAGATCTTCTGAGTAATACCACCTTCATTGTCTGTTATACCAGGTGCAAGGCCATGTTTCAATAGATATTGTGGATGAAGAGAAATCTCAACGTCAACGGGAAGATCATTCACATGTGAAGAGTCTGCCTTGAATATTTTTGCAGATATGGTACGAAGGGTAGCTGATACCCAATGATCTTGCCTTTCAGCTGGAACCTTTTAAAGACTCATTAGCTCAGTAAGAAGGCATGGAAAGAATAGGAAATTAAAAGTAGATTCTGGATTCTGTAAAGAAGAGCACGAAAAATGATCTCCCCAATTTCACAAGAAACTCTCAACTCTATAGTAGATAACAGAACCCCCATCTCTCTCTCTATCTCTCTCTCTCTCTCTCAAAAGTAGTCGTATACTTGATAGGCAGGAGGTTATAGATGCAGTGAGAATAAATATCATGGAACAAGGTACTTAAATCTTTCACATCTTTCCTTTCCTCATTCTTTTTCCATCTTTGAACCTTTCTAGCAGTAATGGTTATAACTAGAGACTTCATCTTATTGTCAACATTAAAATCCTCATGAAACTTATTCTTTTCATTATTCACAATACAACCCAGAATTTTATTAATCACAGCAGGTGAAAACTCAATAATCTTCCCCCTCACATAGACTTTATGGAAATAAGGTGATGCTTTATCACTCACAGAAATTTTCAGATTAACATAAAATTCTCTAACCCATGTCTCATTGTATTTAGAAGGAAAAGAGAAGAGTTTAAAAAGTGACCTTGACTTTAGGAAGGTTAACATGTTCTTTTTTTCATAGGAATCCTGATGGAGGTACCTCTCAGCATGAATTTGCATTCTCTTCACACCCTCAAACCTGAACTTAGCCTCATTAGCATAGAAGTATTTTGAAATACCTCTGGTCTTCATCCTTAGAACTTTATATGAATCACTGTCCTCATCATCAGGTGATGGCGTGACAGGGAATTTGCCTTATGTTATAACAGGGCCAGATGGCCTTATTGTTACACCAGAATTTTTCTTTACTTTTTTCTTTGGTTCCAAAGGCATCTTCCCTTTTAGTTTTCTTTTGAGTGATGCCAGAGGAATGGCCTCATCTTCATCCATAGGTAGCTTCTCAGTGTCATCTGGAGCGAACATGTCCTCTAGTCGATCAACCTATGTATTCTCGTTTGGTACATTCTAATCCTCAGCTATATTTTTCAAGGAAACCTAGTCAAGTTGGTTCATCGTCTGTTTAGCATTATGTGGTGATTATTCTTAAGACGATAGTGTCATCTTGGGCTTGAATACTCTTTTCAGTCTATAGATCTAGTTGATATGATATAACAGGGACAATGTCCTGTTATGACAGACTCTGATTCTCCTCCACCAGTACAACTAACTTAGGTTCTTTCTCAGAAGATGTTCCTGCAGGTCTCAACTCATAATTAGTTGCATCATCGGACTCGGAGGTTGATGATGGTGCAATCGGGACGACATGCATTTTGATAATTGGTGGCAAGCCCTCATATGATGATCCTGTTTTCTCAAGCGTCTGACCTTCTGATTGTGGAATGCTTTGCAAAGGAATCACATCGATTGGTTCAATTTTTCCTATACCCTTCTTCTTGACAGATCTGGGTGGAGGTTTTTGAGCCTTCAGCTTAGATGGTGGCTTGGATGTGGGTTCTTTCTCTCCTCTTCGTATTACAACCATTGTGACCGGCTTAGTTTAACTGCAAATTGAGGAGAAAACATTACACATGCAAAGGTTAATTCGCTCAAGGCATAAGTAGAGAAGAAGATTAGAGAGAAAGATGATCTCAACTAGAGTATTTTGATCAACTAAATATGCCAATAACCCCTAATAACTCTCTCTCACCAACTCAAGATAAACACAATAAAACAACTTAATCCCTAAAAAATTGAAAAATAATCTAAACAACTAGCTATTATTAGCATTAAGTTCCCAACGACGATCACATGATAATTACAAATTAAAAAAATCAAAATACTACAAACAATATATATCTCCCCCTTTTTTCCTATGAAATAAAAAAAACTCTATTATTGGTTGGAGGGATAAATAAATATATTGAATGTATCAAATAGGGCAAGAACAAAACCCTAGTTCACCCCTAAATTTTTCGAACCTATTAGCATCTAATGGTTTGGTCAAAATATCAGCTGACTGATCATCAATACTTATGTATTAAATGCATACCTCCTGTCTTTCAACTAATTCACGAATGATCTGATACCTCAGATCTAGGTGCTTGGTACGTGAGTGCTGAACTGGATTCTTAAATATGTCAATCGCACTCTTATTATCACAGAACACTAGAAGTTGTAACAAGATATTGTAGTCACACAACATTTGCTTCATCCATATCAGTTGAATGCATCAACTCTCAGTAACAATATATTCAGTTTCTACTATTGATAAAGATATATAATTTTGCTTTTTATTGATCCAGGAAACAAGACTTGTACTAGCAAAGAAACATCCACCAGAAGTGCTTTTACGATCATCTGCACTTCCTGACCAATCTGCATCACTATATCCAACGAAAGAAATGTTAGAGTTAGCAGAATACCATAAACCCAAGTGGGTACAACCTACAATGTATCGAAGGATTCTCTTAACAACAATCAGATGTGCTTCCTTAGGAGAGGCTTAATATCGAGCACATAATTCCACACTGAAAGCAATGTCAGGACGAATTGCAGTTATATACAACAAACTTCTAATGATGTTTCGGTATAATGATGGATCAATAGACTTCCCTCTGTCATCGTTGTATAGTTTCTCTGTGGTGCTCATGGGAGTGCGCATATGACTAGCATGAGCTACTCCAAACCTCTAAACTAGTGACACTGAATACTTTTGCTGAGATACAAAGGTTCCCTTACTGGTATGCTGAACTTGAAGGCCAAGGAAATAGGTAAGTTCACCAACCATACTCATCTCGAACTCATGTTACATACTCGTAACAAATTTAATAATAAGAGCTGGTGTTGATGAACCAAAAACAATATCATCCACATACACTTGAGCAACTAACACAGCTTCAGACCTTCTTTTAACAAACAGAGTTTTGTCGATTCTTCCTTGTGTGTAGCCCTGATGAAGTAGAAACTTTGCAAGTCTGTCATACTAGGCACGTGGAGCTTGTTTCAACCCATATAGATCCATCCTCAACTTGTAAACATGATCAGGAAGAGATGGATCCACAAATCCTTTGGGTTGCTCTACATATACTACTTCAGAAATTACTCCATTTAGGAATACACTCTTGACATCCATCTGATATAATTTAAAACTAAGAGAGCATGCAACAAGAAGAAGTTGTGACGGCCCTAATTTCCCCGTGCAATTGGGTACGCCCGGCCTAAACCCGTGCAGGCCCCGAGTCATCACTCGGCAACCTGACGAGCTTAGTCAGTCTTCGATTTAATCAATTCAGTAATTTATGAAAGAGTTATTGTATTAATACACAATGGAAGACTAAAACAATTATAACAAAGGAAAATAACTCAATCAAAGGGAAATTAGAAATTCTATAAGTGTGGAAAACCCTAGGTATTCATGTACAATTCGATAGACATATATACATGATACCAGTCTCACAAAAGAAATACTAAGTTCAATGATCCCAACAATATAAGTATAAAATGATATACACATCTGTAAAAATATAAACACCTACTATAGAGTCTCTATGATGTCACTGCTAATCCTTACAGTAGATCACCTAGGCAGAGCCCCTTGCCCTTGCTGCTCTCCACTCTATCTACACCCACCGTCATAAACCAGATGGTGAGTGACTGAATAAAATTGCTAGTGGTACCAGAAGAATGTAATAGTAATTTACGACTATAACAAGAAAAGCAGTCTAAGTATCATGCGGAAATGAAATAACTGGAAAGTAAATAAATCAAATGCATGATAAAGAGACTGATAGATAAACAATCGATATTTGCATGTTCTAAGATTCAAAAAAGGCCCATGAGTGGTCTATTTCACAGAAATACGGCAAAGATCTAGCAAGATCTCCCCGGGCAATGTCGCAACACTAGCGCAGTGTGAAATCGAGAGGCATCGCAACACCTCTCGAATCTAGTACCCAGTACATACATCACTAGGGGTGGTCAGTTATCCCTGCAGAGGGCACCCTCATTGTCTCAGCTAATGCGGGACCACATGATACCTTCGAGACACACACTCATGCCAAAAACATATAACCAAGGAAAATGGAATGGAATATCAAGCAAAAGATCAATGCAATAATAGCAATAAATAGAGGATATATAAATCACATGTTATTTTCTTGCTGGTCTACTAACGTACACACATACGAGGCATGCATGTACTTACCTGAACTAGCGTAACCCGGTATTAACTCTGAGACTTTAACGCGTTTCCCATGTTTCTCGACTACCTGACAACGAGTCAAACCCCGAATATCATTTTAGAGTTCGTGTTTAGTTTTAGGGTGATTCCCATAAACTTAGTTTGAATTCATTTAATTAACGTAACCCATACTATAGTTGATGCCCTTTACACCCTGATTAGGCTCTTGTTGGGTCCATGTGTCAAGCTTATATTCACTTAAGTAGGCTTAATAGGTGGACACTTGTTGGACTTAGGTACATATGGGCTATTTCCTTCATTTTATGCATGTATTTGGGCTTTAAGTTGTACCTATTGTATTGGGCTTTTATTGTAATGTGTGTTAGATGTGTGTTAGGCCCTCATTACAATGTGTGTTGGGCCCTTATTGTAATAGGTGTTGGGTGTATGTTGGGCTCTTATTGGGCCTTAACACAAGCCCACAATTAATATTTAAAATGTCCATACACTTGTTTTATTTATTCACCCACATATAATAATGTACTTTATGGTCACATCACACACATACAACTGATGTGTACACCCCACTGGTGTGCACACTAACACTTTACACACCCTGCTATTTTGTGCACACAACACCTCGCAGTTGTGTGCACCCCACTGTTCACATGCATTAACACGTTACTTTATTACTTAAAACCATATTATATACACATTTTCACCATGCACACCATATACAACTGTTGTGTACACCCCACTGTGGTGTACACAAACAGTGCTATGTACACCCCACTGTGGTGTACACACATATTGTTGTGTATACCCCATTGTGGTGTACACACAGTGTACACCCCTTGCACACAATCCACACCAAAACAACCACCTATACAGACCCACATCACCTACACACATTGTTATGTTAATCGAAACTCACACACAAACCACCCATGAAAATAGTCCCAAATGGTACCCCACACCCCAACTGGGGTGTGCACATACACAGCCACACACCCTACACCATCACACACTTCACGGTTTCCCATCAACACCCATATTACAACTGATCACCTTCATCAAAACGTCACACACCCACACACACAAACAGCCATACCTGGGGGTCACCTCCAACCAGCAGGGTCGTCGGAGGATGACCTCCGGTCAGCCTCGACCGGCACCAGTGCTGGTCACCCAAGCAATGGTGTTCATCATCACCAAAACCGTCACAAAGAGGAGAAAAATTTTCAAAACTAACAGTGGAACTGAGAGAACGAGGGGACAGTCGAGGAGCTCACCTTGGTGTCTCCGTGGTGGCCGAGGTCCCTAGCTCCGTGGTGAGTAGAGGTGGTAACTGGTCGAGAGAGAGAAGACAACCAAGAGTGAGAGAGAGAACGTAACTGTCAAGAGAGGAAGAGAAGGAAGAGAGGGAAGAGAGGAGCTCACCTAGTGTCTTCGGTGGTGGTGGAGGGATCAGTTGTCGTGGTCGAGGGTGGCGACACAGCTGAGGGTGAGGGAGAGCACGTGAAGCCGAGAGCAATATGGGCTGGTCGAGAGGGATAAAGAGACGTGAGTGAGTGACGAACGAGAGAGTGAGAGAGAGAGAGAGAGATTGGAGAGGGAGGCTCACCTCGTCGGCGTCAGTGTTGCCGGTGGGAGGCGGCGGCAGTGGCAAGAGGGAGGAGTGAACAGTGACGATGGTAGTTTGGAGGAGATGATGAATAGTGCACATTAGGGTTTTAGGGTTTCCTTTGATTTTATATATGTGTAACAACATGAAATGACCCTTTTGCCCTTAGACTAACACTTGTTCATCCCTTGGATAGCTACCCTTATGGGCCATTTGGCTCATCCTCTTAATCTAACACATATCCACATCTCTATGACCATCCAATGGTTCTCCTCACTCACTTGTGTCACTTTAACAATCTTATCCTATATTAACCCATTAGATTAATTTTATTAAATTACAAATAAGGTCACAAAATTTCCCGCCTACTAGGTACACTGTCCCGCGTTCGACACACTTCTCGAGGCGGTCCCACACTTGGTATTCGAATAAGTCTCCTCATGTCTAAGTTATGCTTTATTGTTAACATTGTATTTCCTCAACTTAGGTCATATATTTCATTTGACTTTGTTTATTAATAATGTCCCCTGAAACGGTTCCTGAAAACCCCGTTTAACTAAGCGATACCTCACTCAATTAAAATATAGCCCAAACGGTTCGAGACCCGTAGAATACTAGCATACTAATACACAAAGTCAAAGAATCATAAAATTACCTCGGTGTCGACTACCGAAGTTTGAAATACTATCCAATATTCACGTAGCCGGGTCAAAATCCTGACACGTGTAACACAAGTCAGTTAAAAATTTGGGTTGTTACAGAAGTAATCGAATAGATTCAAGTCTAGCTACAGGAGCAAAAGTTTCATCAAAGTCAATACCTTCTACTTGAGTGTATCCTTAAGCCACTAACCTGTTTTGTTCCTTACTACATCTCCTTGTGCATTTGACTTGTTTTTGAAGATCCACTTTGTGCCAATGAAATTACAGTTATCTGGTCAAGGAACCAATTCCCACACGTCTAACCTTTGAAGCTGGTTCTTCTTGCATAGCCATAAGCCAATACTCATCCTGTAAGGCATTAGAAACATGTTTGATTTAATGGAGGAGACATAACATACTAACTTAGCTAACCTTCAATAATCAACTTTGGTAGTATCTCGTGTGACCACTCCATCATCAACTGATCTAATGATATTATCAACCGGATGATCTCTTTGTATTCTGGTGCTGGGTTCTTTATTGGAACATGAAGGCATGGTATCAGATGTAGGCGCTGTTAGATCAGCTTCATGAACCTCTGTTGTAACAGATCCTGATGGTGTTATTGTACTAACCTCAGAGACATTCTATTCTTTTTCATCTCTTTTTGCTTGGCGCTGATAAGCTGATGGTGTGTCATCAAACACAACATTGATCGACTCCATTACTTTCCCAGTGCCCTTGTTGACACCTGGTATGCACAGCTAGTTGAGGAATATCCTACAAATATCCCTTCGTCTTTTTTTTGTCAAACTTTCCAAGAAGTGTCCTATCCTTCAACACAAAACACTTATAACCAAAAGGGTGAAAATAACCGAGATTAGGCTTTTTACCTTCCCACAACTCATATGAAGTTTTGTCCATTGCTGGACGTAAGTAGGTTCTGTTAATCATAACATGCAGTGCTCACAGCTTTAGCCCACATTTTTGTATTCGGCTCCTTCAACGTGAGCATGACTCTAGCCATTTCTTGCAGATGTTTGTTATTCCTTTCCACAACTCTTGAGGAGTAATGGGTGCTGAAAATTCCTGATGAACTCCATGCTTTTTGCAAAACTTATGAAAGCACGAGTTTTTAAACTACTTTCCATGATCACTTCGAACTCTAATCAAGTGTTCTCATGTGGACCTCTTTTCTGTCATGAGCTTTAGACACAGATCTTGAAATTTGTTAAATGCATCTGATTTTTCTTTAAGGAAAAGTACCTAAGTAAAGCGTGAAAAATCATCTACATAAATAAGAATGTAACGATTACGAGAAATGCTAGTAACTTGAGTTGGACCCACCAAATCAATGTGGAGCAGTTCTAAGACACTTGATATGGTACATCCTTCAACATATTTGTGACTTTCCTTTTTCTGCTTTCCCTATTGACAAGGACCACAAACTCTTTTGGTGGTAAGATGAAACCTTGGTAGTCCTGGAACAACACCCATATTTGCAAGCCTGCAAATATGTCTGTAATGAACATGTCCCAGCTTCTTGTGCCATTCTTCGATGTGGTCAGTCTAACTGTTGTAACAAGCAAGATTTGGCTGTCATAGCAAATAGTAGTTGCTGACAAACCTATCTCTGGTCATTATACATTCTCCCTCAGAGTCATGAACTAGACATCCTTCTTTGGTGAAGTTCACTTGATCTTGATCACATAGCTGATTGATGTTTGACAGATTCCCTTTGAGTTCTGCTACATGAAGTACCTCCTCTAGTATTGGAAGATCTTCAACTTTTAGTGTTCCTTTCCCAATGACTTGACTCCGAACTCCATCTCCAAATGTAACATGTCCTTCAACACATGACTGATAATTCTTAAGAAGGTTTTGAGATTCTTTGACAAATTCACTTGCTTTGGTGCTGGATTTTTTGAAGATTTTCCTACAACATAGTTGAGACCTTTATGATCTCTTGTTTTGTTTCCTTGAGAGAGGATGTCGTCAAGTTTCACCTTTCCTCTGTTCAGCTGCTTCATGGTATTTTGGGCCTGTTCTAGTTTGGCTTTGTACTCAGCTAGTTCTTCATCCTTCTCATTGAGATGCACAAGTAGAGATTGATTACATGTAACTGCTTCCTCCCATTTGTTCATCATTTCAGAGTAGGCAGCTTTAAAATCTACATTTAGAATCAAATTAGAAGATTCACATTTATAATCATCAGAATCAACTTCAAATAAGTGAGTAGCAATCTCTTTTGTTTGAACAGATGAAATGTTTCCACCTAGACCCACCTAGGACTTTTCCAACCTAGCCGCAACTAGGATATATGCCTAGCCTCAACTAGGTCTTCCCTTTCGACTTAGATCTCACTAAGTCTTACAATCAAGATTTGACTAATACAATTGAAATTACACTTTACAAAGTAAAGTGGTATCAAGTTCAAATACAAGCAAACCTCCTAGAGCCTAACCACTATTATGCATGCAAGTATGAAACCAATTGAGAAATGCAATTATAAAACTGATTTTATGTAAAATTCAAAACT
The DNA here is from genome assembly GCA_039657345.1 of Stephania japonica. Lineage (NCBI taxonomy): Eukaryota > Viridiplantae > Streptophyta > Magnoliopsida > Ranunculales > Menispermaceae > Stephania > Stephania japonica. The sequence continues at coordinate 39,176,516 of CM077560.1, read as the reverse complement.
GAAACCGTTTCAAATAGATTAATGAGAAATAAACCGGTTTCAAATCCAAAGAACAAGAAGTTTGATAAAAATCAAGTTTAAGCACAAACTCTTGTTCAAATCAGTCCAAGGGTTTAATAGATCAAGTTTGAGTGCAAAACCCAATACAAGTGTGTTTATCAACACAATAAGTAATTTTCCAAATCAATCACACAAGAATATATAATTTGAGCACAAGAAAAGCTAGGGAATGGACTTTCTTACAACCCCAAGAAGATGACTTGAAAATCAGTTTTGGAGAGGTTGTTGTACTCCTTAGAGTGCCCCAAGAATGCTGGTTTTGATGTTTAAGGAACAGCCTCTAAGTGTAACTTGAAGACCCCAAGTTCCTTCTCTTGAAAAATTTAAGCACAAATGATTTTCTTTGATTTTAAAACCTAATTTGTGTGCCTTTTGTGTTTGGGAGTGTTGTATATATTTATAGACCAATATATGACCGTTGTGTGCATCCAAGGGCCGAGATTTGATCAAAAATTCGAATTAAAGTGAATTTTTCAGCTTTATAAAAAAGCTGTCAGGACTGCAATTAGCGTGCTAATTTTATGACCTGGCGCGTTAACTCTGCACATAGCGCGCTAATAACAGTATTAGCGCGCTAACTGCAGGGACCTCAGAATAATTAATTCTGTTCCTTGTGTTAGCAACCCTTTAACACATCCTAGACCCAATAAACCCTCATATAACATATAATACATATTTGTTATGGGTCATATGGCCTATTTGGATGGTCCAGATATTTTCACAAATCCCGAAAATGGAAAATCTTGATTTCATGATTTGCGAGGGACTTTTCTGCAAATATACAGTTTTCTTTTCAAAGACCTTTCAAAAACAAGTTTTTTCTTTTTCAAAAGCTTTCACAATGATTTTCAAAATGCGATATTAACATACACATATAGTTTAACATAGTTTAGACTTATAGGACCGAAATCTTCGAGTAATCACTTGACATTTGAAAATCCATTTTAAAATCACGATATGCATGAACTAATGCAATATGCTTGCTTAAGTGAACTTGAATACCTTACATTAATTTTACAACTCTTGGCCTTGATCTTTCGTCTTCATTCCTTTTTGTATGCCGAGTCTTGAACTTGTATAGCTTGAATGCTCGAATACCCATGATGTGATGTTTCGTAACCTTTGACGAAACTGAAATACACTTGATAAAACTTATTAGTATATTTTCACCTTGTTTGTTTCCATCAAAATTCCAGTCGGAGTTAGAGTGACTAACCACTTAGTCCAACATAAACATATGATTCATAGTTTGGAATTGAAACTGACCTAAGAAGATGGGAGGTTGGAGAAGGCAACCCTAGCTGGAGATGAGAATATCGGAGGGCAAAGCGGAGCATGTACGACAACCCTAACTGGAGCAGAGGCAACGTCAATGGCGAAGCGTAACGGAGCAGAGGTGACAATGGTGGAGCGCACCGGAGCAGAGGTGACGGACGATTGGACCGGAGTAGAGACAATTATGGCAGAGCAGAGGCGACGATGCCGGAGTAGAGGTGATGATGGCAGAGTGGACCGAAGCGACAATGGTAGAGTGGAGAATGATGGCGGAGCAGAGGGGACGACAACGGAGTAGAGGCGACGACGACGACGACCGAGCAGAGGCGGCGACGACAGAGCAAACAACAATGGCGAAGCAGCAACCACCAGAGGGGACGACGTTGGAGAAGAGAGGTCGAGATGGCGAAGAAGAGGGTTCGGGATGGCGGAGCACGTTAGCTAGGGTTTAACAGACCATGTGTCTGTTAATGTAGTGGTGGTATGTTATGGCAGACTAATTTTAGGGGAAAAGAAACTTTCCGTCCTTATTCCGTCCCTATAGATCAGGGACGGATTTAGAGACCGAAACTAGAAAGACACATGGCATATCTTTGCATTTCTAATTTCGTCCCTAGTATTTAGGGACGGAATCAAAGACGGATTTATTACGCGAGAACCTCAGAAACGAAATCAGGGACAGAAATTTACGCGGGTTATTTGTGCGCCAATCACTTAGGGACGGAGTAGGTTCCGTTGGTCCTTATTCTGTCACTGTTCGGTCTTTAACTAGTCAACATGCCTCCAAATCATTTTCTGTCTCTATACCATTCCTGAATACTAACCGCCTATATTTCATCCCTAAATTCCGTCCCTGATCAAGCCCATTCTTGTAGTGACTTATCCGTGTTCTTTTTCACCACTTTTCTTTATTTTGTTGTATGGATTTCTTGACTGGTTTGAACATTGAGGACAAGGTTCGGAATAAATTTGGGGATACTTTAGGACTTGTGGATTGAGTTGGATGGTTTTCTATATATGCGAAAGACCGCAGGTGAGATCGTTTAAATTTTTTCAATTATATGCAGTTATATGCAATTGATGGGTGGTAATGGCGGTGTTTGGTATCAATCATTCTCTCATTTCTTCCATTTATTTTCCCTCCATACTTCTCTTTCTCATGTTATTAGGAGTTGATACATTTTCATGCATGCATTTAGTATAGTTTTTTTTATTATTAGTAGTAGACATGTGTCTATCTATGTTTGTTCTTGCATGTAGACATTACATAGTGTCATATGTTGCATATGTTGCATTTAGAGTCACCCGAGACTTTGTTCATGCCTTTGGTTGTAGACGAGTACATTATAGTTGCCTTTTTGACTTGAAACTTATGAGAACTTAGGAGAAACATTCAATTAAGTCGTAGCCCAGCATTCTTATAACTTCATGATTAGAGACTTAGTATGTTGGTTAAGCCTGTGCTTGATACCAAAATGAGCAGACGGTCAAAATTATGCAAGTGATAATATTTTAACCCACATTGGGGAATTTGCTTGATTATAATGAAAGTGAGAAGGGCTAACATAAGTTTTTTTAATATTGAGAGTCTCACAAGTTTTCATAGGAAATGGAGCAGGGAAACTTGTGGTGGAAAAAAGTGAGAAAATTGATCCATATAAAATGGAGCAAGAACCGTGTTACTTGAAAAAAAAATAATGGAGAAAAGAATAGAGAATACAAAAAAATAAGAATAAAGGCAGAAGTTTATGAAACTCCTCAAATAAAAAAGATTTAGCTCGAGTGCTTTCACTATATTAAGTGGGATTTTAAACTTGCGTGCTTTAATTTATAGACCAAGAAAACCCATGAGTAGTTGATGTCCTTTGTCTTGAATGCATCTTTATCTTGAAAGTGTGATCTTAGTTGTGTTTGGGTTGCGGTTCTTGACATATCATAACTCTAAAAATTTCTTGAGTGGCTTGTTAACTTGGCAACTATGTAAACCAGAGGAACTCCATGAATTTTTGAATCGAGTATAAGATTAGTTGAGTCAGTACATATCTATATTAGTAGTCTAGTTTATTTGTGTTTTGTTATTTACACCTTTGCTCGGGACGTGCAAAGTCCTAAGTTTTGGGGTATTTGATAAGTTGGTAATAGTGTTATAGTATTTTTATGTATTTATGTATTTTTGTAGTAAAGTCTCCAAAATATTAGTCTAATTGAATGTATTTGTCATTTTCAGGTATTATAGACCGCGCGATAGAAACTGGGCCAAGAAACTGTATAAAATGGAGTATTCATATGCCCATATATGTTCTACATCGAAAAGTGTGCTAGCGCGCATCTCGAGGTGGCATTGGTGGCCCACACATGAAGAATACGACATGGCATGTTCGTGTCGTTCAAGAAGAAGAGAATTGGAAATGGATAGATTTGTTAGATTTGTTTAGAAAAGATTATATTTTTATATTATATTATATATATAGATCGATCATAAGGAAGGGAGGACTCTCAGCTCTTTTCTCTCGTCTTATCTCTCTCCCTTTATGCTATTTTTATTTTCTTTGTTCTTTGAGTTCTTTAACCATGAAGGGGTAAGTTCATAACCTAGGCAAGACTGCGAGGGAGGTTCGACTGTGCATATTCAATGGATTTGTGAGATTTATATATTTTAATTTCAAGCTTTGCATTATTATTTTATTTTTTTTGGTATTGTTTGAAAAATTGAGGTTAAACACTAGTTTAAACCTTGATTTACATGCCAGTGAGTCGTAAGCACCCGTCCTTGTGCAATAAGACCACACTAGTGGCAATTACCCTACTAATTGATTAGATCCTCTTGGGACTGGTCAAGTACCTTAGAGATCTAAGCTAAATCAGGAGCACTAGCGATTTGATTGTCTAGGTGTAGTTCCTTTACGAATCGAAGTAATGCGGCCAAGGCGTTAAATCTGGAGCACTAGCGATCAAGTTGCGTGTTTAGTTAGGGAAATAGTCAACGATCGTACCTTGGCAATCGAGATTAGGAAGTGCGAGGAACCGAGTGTGTCACCGTGTCTGTAGCTACACTAGGATAATTTGATTTATATCTTTTGACATAAGTTGACAAGCAAATTCAATCTTTTTATTGAATCGAACTTGTATGCCTAGACCTAGGTGTTATTTTTATTAATGGTTTTTAACTTTATTTTAATTGCTTTTATTCATTTTGTTTATATTTAGATTAGGTAATTAAATCATTCTCTCTAAATCCCTTGATTTCCTTTTTGTTATTTTTTTGACGTTAGAAAGAAAATCAATTTCTGTGGGATCGACCCTTTGTCACTATTCTGCAAATAGTTGGTTTAGGTAAAATATATTTTATTGATACGTTCACCGCGCGCCAGTTTCAAACAAGCTTACAACAAACTTCTTAAGTTAATTTACACTTCTGACCAGTGTATTTAATCTTCTTAATTGCCTATAAATTTACTACCAGTTGGTATACATACACATCTAAGATCAAAACATTGGATACATATTTGAAGACCATAGCACAACAAAAATAATAATTTTAAAGCTTAATTCAAGATCATTGGCCTCTGTAGAGGGTCGTATGAACATTGCACGATTGCGGTGGGAAGGAAGCATTGGATGCAGCAATACTAGAAGAGCCATCACGAATAACTGCTGTGGTGGCGGATGCGTCGATAGGAAAACCTTCCAATGCTTGTTCCGATAAAACTGCTTCTCTATCCAAGCAATGCAAGACATGCCTCATGCTAGGCCGGGCGTCGGGAGAAGGGTGTGAGCAAAGCAGCCCAAGCTTCAATATGCTCCATATGCTCCACTACATAGTCATCTCCAAGAGAGGGATCACTTGTCTTCAAAATAGTCCCTTTTCGCCAGCATTCATGTACCCAATCAACCAATATCATTTTTTCAGGCAATTCTTGCTGCTCAACTGGTCTCCTCCCACAAGCAACCTCAAGCATAAAAGCGCCGAATGCAAACACATCTGTCTTTGTCGTCGCCTTGCCAGTACTAGTAAGCTCAGGCGCAAGGTACCCAAGAGTTCCGACCAAATGGGTGGTTTGAGGAATTGCGCCTTGGTCATATAACCTAGCAAGCCCAAAGTCCCCTAGTCTTCCATTGAAGTCTGCATCCAAGAGAACATTGCTAGCCTTGACATCTCTGTGAAGGACTACTTGCTCCCATTCCTCATGAAGATATACGAGTGCAGAAGCGACGCCTTGAAGGATTTTGTATCGCTGCATCCAACTTAACTTCGATCTCTCATTGGTGAACAAATACTTGTCAAGGCTTCCATTGGACATGTAGTCGTAAACCAAAAGAAGCTCCCCGCTTCGACGGCAGTAGCCTTGGAGAGGCACCATGTTCCTGTGCCTTAGCTTTCCAAGGCTTGCAATCTCCGCGATAAATTCCTTCATCCCCTGCGTCGATTCATGGGACACGCGTTTGATGGCTACTTCAACTTTAGATTTTGGAAAGCTGCCTCTATAAACCTTGCCAAATCCACCTGATCCAAGAAGGGCTTTGTCTTTGAAACCTTCAGTGGCTTTGTACAAATCCTTGTAGGAGAACCTCTGAGGACCATATTCTTTCTCCCAATCTTCTCGAATTTCGTCATATCTCTTCCTCCTCACTATATATAACTCCCAAAATAGAGTTATCAGCACAACCATCACAATACCAACCGATAATCCGATCGTCTGCCCATGTCTTCTCTTTGATTGTTTTGTTCGCGGAACGGGAGGAAGGCGAGTGATATCGAGATTTTGTGCCTCGCCATCTATGTTAAAGCTCCACCCAAGAATATACTGAGAGCTCTGAAGATTCCCATTAGATGCAGAGAAACCAACATACATTTGATCCACAAAAACTAACGAAAGATCAAGCTGCGTCGACAAAAGGGGAATTCTAGGCCTAGTTACTCCCATAGGAGCTAATGCAACATCAACTCTCTTCTTCACTGCATCATAATCAATCCAAACCTGCATGGGATCCCCACTTGAGAGATACAAGGTATCATTCTTCCCTTCTTTTTCATTGAAATAAGCTGCAGTGGCAGATTCAATTGAGTTCAAACTATTCAAATCAATGCCCACATGATTGTTATCTTTGTCTCCGAATTCAAGGCTCCTTGATGTGTCTACTTCGATCGCGAAGATGTGATTTGAAGAACTCCCATTATTGGTAATGTTTAAGATGCCGAGATACTCCGCGGGGGAGCCTCCAATGTGGGAAGGCGAGATTGTGAAGGCAAAGCCATGGCCTGTCCTGTTTGGCATCTCAGCCACTATGGCAAACACAAAAGTAGTGGAAAAAGAAGAGAAGTTTTTGAAGTTGATAACAAATGGGTGGTAAGCATGGCCTGTTTGTCGGTTAGTAAAGTTTGTGAGCTGAAGAAGCCCGTCTGGTTTGATTTCTGCTAGGCCATCTAGTTGCAGATTGGACCCAATGAAGCCATTGTAGGTAAAGTTGTCTCTTTGTCCTAACAAAGCTGAGAAATTTAAAGCAATAGTTATAACAAAAATACTCACAATTTGAGAAGCTTTGATGTGTAAAGCCATGAATCCCATAATAAGCTCAAAAAGGGGTCTTCTTTGTATTTGTAGTGATGGTGTTGTTGGACTTGTTCAACTGCATTAATTGGTATGATTTCAGTAGCAGATTGAACTGACCGGTTGTTGAATTTTGATGATCGATCAGAGTCTTGGAAAGAATTATGTGTACTAATCAATGGCCTATGATAAAACCTTAGGATAATGATAAGTGCTAGAATAACACTCCTAAATCGCATTCCACAAACCATCAGATATACTATAGAGTTGTGTATACTCGCATCTTGAAGTGCATAACACAGCCTGGCCGGCATTGTGAGTTTTGTTGTCTGTTCAAAATGTCATACTAGCATTTGTCAGAATTCTCAAGACTTCAGAAGATAACACTTCAATATTATTACTAGACTAGTAAATGAAGAACTCCTGGATTTCAGGAAATGAGTGACTGCCAATCAATTTCCATGCAGAGAGACAAGAAGAAGAAAGGTTGTAGAAATAAATATTTATTGCCAAAAGAAACTACATTCCTTTGCCCATTAGATTCCATGGATTTAAGAATTCATCTCGAGTTAAACAAGCAGAAAGTAAAGCAATGAGTTAGTTGGTAGCTGCAATGGTGCATAACATGTTGAAGCGCTTCACAGTGCTCTCCTGTTGTCAGATATTCTCCGATTGAAGAGTGTTAATCTTGCCTCTCGGAAGAACCTCGATGCTCATATTCACTAGATCAATGACTGCATGATAATTTTCCTCCTCTAACCGAGCTTTGGAAAATCACATGTCCGAATAGGGACAGAATAAATTAATTGCGAATCCAGTCCAACATTGCTTCGGCAGAGCTCCAACTATTTTCGAAGGGGTACACACCAGTGACACCACTCATACACAGCTACCCCGTTAGTAAGATCACATTCGCATCTATTGCCTTACCATTCCGTCTTCGTCAAAATTTTTGACTCCATTTTCTCTCTTTTGATATTCAAATCCTGCTGAATTTAGTTCAATGGAAACTAAATTACAAGAATCTAAAAGCACATGTATTCGCACTCACAAATGGATGAACCTGTATCAGCTCCACGCCATTCTTCCAAATACTTAAAGCTGCCACAATTGATACATTTTTACTACCAATTTACCAAAAAAGGATGGGATTGTTATTACTTGAAATCAAGTCGTCAAACTCATCATTCCGATCAGATAACATGCTATTGATAAGTGGTTGATCAAGTGCCATCCAATCGGAATCACCATCTCCAAAAAATTCCCTTCTCTCTGTTACCCACTCATCTGAAAGATCAATGTTTTCAGAAGAAATAGGATCTGCAGGCCTTGGTTCTCAATTTTTCCCAAGTTTTCTGCAAAATCATCATAAAGAAATTTCCATCATTTTCATCATTTGGACAAAGATTCAAAATCCTGAAAGAAATGCACAAAATCTTTTCCTTATTAGCTTCCTTACATTTGCTGCAAACGCAAGTTGTACTGAACGAAAACAGGGTCGGATAAAAACTATTTTTCCCACAACAGCGCTGCATGTTTGACTGAGAATATGGATAGCCAATCGAGCTAAACTGGGGCAACCCCCTCCATAAGTAGACCACCATTCAGCTGCAAGAATAATGTGTACTACGTAAGAAGATTCAGCTCAATGCACAAAGTCACGAGTCTTACAAGTGTAAATCATAACATGAATATATGATTGAAAATCAAGAAACAAGAGATCATCTCATCCAAAAAAGAAACAAAAGATGACATTGATACAGTTATTCTGCTCATAAATTTTATTAGTAACAACTCATAATTTTTAAATAAATTAGCTAAATCATAACTTCTTTGGTATCGACATGAACCTAACTGTATATGTGATTATGCTTAAAAGCCTTAAATTTCTTTTTTTTTTTTTTTTTGTTTTGTTTTTTTTTTTTTTTTTTTTTTTCTTACTTGTTAGACTATTCCATTTTGACAAGTACTACGCCCAAAAATCTATTGAGGTAAATCATTTTCCGACTACATTGACGAATTCAAGCTTGTTCTACTTCTACCTAGATAAATATATTTTATATAGACAAATGTATATGCTTAAGATACAACTGAATACTATGCTAATAATTACTCAGGTCATGAACATAAACACTAGTTCAAAGTTCAATTGCTTTATACTTAAATATTTGAATGGACTTTGCTCAAAAAAATATTTGAAATAGAATTCATTTCATACGAGTTCTATACCATTGCATAGGTCTACATCTAACAACATGATATCCAAAAAATATGTTAACCAGTCTATTTCCTTAGAGAGGCTTATTCCAACGACATAACACGCCAGGATGGATCAATGAATTCTTGCTGTCTAAACAAACAACAAACACTAATTTAATTCTGTTATTGTTTCCTAAGGAAGCTAAATAAATTTAAGAAAGTTAAGATCAATCGCAACTTAACTAATAACTGCATCAAAATAAGACATTTCTTCAAACAAATCTAAGACATTTCTTCAAACAAAGACATTTCTTCAAACAAATCTAAGACAATGGTAGCCATAGGCTGACTATTGTATACTTTTGTTCCTTGTATGTTTCTATACATTTTTAAAGATTTTACTCGAAGCACTTTTGAATGTTTATGATCCATAATGCATTAGAATTTTCATCCTCGTACAGGTCTTGTAATTTCAGTAACCATAAGTGGAAAAAAAACATAGTTCATTTTTTTTTAAATGATAATGAGAGGAAAGTTGTCTTACCAGGAAGCAAAATATGCCTAGTTCGAATTGCCATCTTACGGCCAAAATCTCCTTCTGCATTGTTGTATAATATCAGCTCTCTATTAATTTTGTCTTGAATTTTGGTATCAGGCACTAATTTCTCAACGCGGTCCAACATTCTGATAAGGGCCCAACACATCAGCCCATAGGGAAGCCGAGCCCAAGCCCACGTTGTTGGGTAAGGTTTACTATAGGAAACGACTCAGAAACAAAGGAGCTGTCCCAGTTTAGAAGCCCAGCAGTTCTGATGGGTCCCACAGTGGAGTCTAAAGTTGGTACAGCGTGTGTAATCTGGTTTGCATGTGAGAGGAGTAGGTTGATGAGTGTGTGAGTATAAAAAGGTGCATTGTTCATTAATGTGGGCATCTTTTGAGTGAATTTTGTAGTGGGAGAATCGTTCTGATCTTGGGAGGGTATTGATAGAGTCTCTCATACTCTAGGGTTTAGTGTTTTATATTGTTGTAACCCTTTTATTTTGATCAATAAAATACCGAGGAATCCCCTCGTTTTCCCTCATTTAGTCGGTTCTTGACATTGGTATCAGAGCAAGATAGCCATGGCACCAAAGGTCGACTCTCACGTAGATCAGTTGGAGGCGAAGATGAAGAAAATGAAGATCTTGGTAGGCGAACTTTGAACTGAGATGGAAACGCAGAGATCCACGATGGAGTCCCAATTCTAGCTCTTGTCCCAGAAGATGGAGGTTTTGATTAATCACCAGAAGGCAATTTTGGGAGGATCGGCTTAGATTGGGGAGTCTAGCGGTGCCAAGGTACCAGATCCACCAGATTCAAAACAGAGGTTGGATTAGATGATGGAAGAAAGTCCTGATCGGGGGGATGGTCGTACAGATCGGGCCCCAAAGTTAGGAAGATTGAGATGCCTACGTTTGACGGAGAAGATTTGCTCGTTTGGTTGAATCAGACAGAACACTACTTCCAGTTACATGAGATGTTGAAGGTTCCAAAGTTGCGGGTCGCGAGGATCTTCTTGGTAAGAGCCGCCCAGATCTGGCTTCAGACGGAGGAGATTAACCGCCCCTTCGAGAGTTGGTCGGAGCTCCATGCTCAGCTGATAAGTATTCATTTAGATATGATTTAGTGCAGGTTATTAGGTGTAAATGGACTATATTTATCTTATTTTGATGTGATAAATGTTTATTTTAGGGATTTGGTAGTTTATTTTATATTTAGTTTAATAAGGAATGTTTTTAAAATATATGTCTAATTATATTTAGTTTTCGTTTTTAGGTGAAATGGAGTGCACGGTTGAATCTGGGGCAAAAAAATACTTACAATAGAGTATTTCCTTGCAGTGATCGGATATCGGAGGATTTGTCTTGAAACTCAAGCTACACAGTTGAGTAAGTGAATTCCAGCAGTGCCACATGTCGAATTCTTATTGGTCCAGCGCACACAACAGCTCCACGTGGCATTCATCCATTGGCCAGACTGCATTTCACCGCTGCCCTAAACCAATCACAAGTTGCCACGTCTTCCTGGTCAGTCATCGCACCAATCAACTCGCACCACATCGCCAAGTACACAGTCGCCTGGAACAATCACATGCTACCACGTCGCAAGCCACAACTGCTCCTCGCCTCAAGCGCTCGATCTGCCTCAGGAGCATGTCCGCACAGACTCCCAGTAATTCGCCTCAAGCTTGCAACTTGGGATTTATTTATGAGATTTATTTATTTTTATTCTTTTATATGGTTTATTCTCTTTGGTATTATTCTTAGTTCTAGGGTTAGGTTTAATTGTATGTAAAAGGTTTAATTGTATGTAAAGGATTATGCATGCATATTAGATTGATATCTTTTGTTATTGAAGTGGAAACGTCCGTCCTTACGTAGTATACTCATACTTGTAACAGTTGGCTATACTGATTGGTTAGTCCCTTTTGAGACCGGTCAAGTACCTTAGGGATTTAGGCTAAATCGGGAGCACTATCGATCCGGTTATCTAGGTGTAGTGTCTTCACGAATCGAAGTAATGCCACCAACACGTTAAATCTGGAGCACTAGTGATCAGGTTGCATGTTTGGTTAGGGAAGTAGTCAATGGCCGTACCTTGGCTGCCGATATCAGGAAGTGCGAGGAACCAAGTGCATCACTGGGTCTATAGCTACACTAGGTCCTAGTTGAGTTACATATCTTTCATAAACTGACAATTAACAAAATCATCCAATGTATTATGGCGAAAACCATGAAGCTGAATACCTAGATCTCCTCCTACTGAATTTCTTTATTCCAAAGTATTTAAACATTCTCTAAAACCCCAAATTCCCCTTTTTAGAAAATACCTTAGAAAGATTACCAATCTTTGTGGGATAGACCCTTTGCCACTATCTACAAAATAATTGGCTTAGATAATACATTTTATTGACGCGTTTGGCGCGCGTCATCAGCTTACCAAGAGGTTCACTAAAGCTGAACCACAACTATTGTATCAACAGTTTTTTGACATCAAACAAGATATTACAATATCGGAGTATCGAAAGCAGTTTGAACTGCTCTTTTTGCATGTCAAAGGCCTACCAAAGGATTTCAAAATTGTCGTCTTCATCAACAGCTTGGTAGATCGTATCTGGTTGGAGCTGCTGGTGGCGCCACCGACAACGTTGAGGTTGGTGATGGAGCATGCGTCACAGTTCGAGAAAAAGATGAACGAAGGAGATGGGTTTGGCTTGGGCCAACCCTCTTCAAGTGGGCCCTAAAGCCCAACATCAAGGGGATCGCCCATAAAAACTAAGGCTCGACCACCCATATAGGTTTCGCACACCATATCTGGGCCCACTAAAGGCCTATAATCTTCTTATTCCAAGCCCAGTCCTTTATTGGACTCCACCACCAAATCAAGCCTAATCTTATCCGGTTCTTCAAGCCCATCCTCGACAATTCCTGTAACACCAAAAGTCTCTCTTCCAAAATACAAGAGATTGACGGAGTCAGAGGCCTTGGCTCGCCGAAAGTTGGTTTATGTTATCGTTGCAATGAGAAATGCATGCCGGACATCACTGCAGCTCGAAGACATTGAATGTGATGCTAGTCTAAGATGAGAGCATGAGGAGACTAGTGATTCTCCACCTGAAAGTCCTGGTTAGGAGGCGAAATGCATGGTCGTGGAACTCACTGTTCATTCCCTGGAAGGGTTGCCAACTCCTCACACCATAAAGGTAAAAGGGGAAGTTCAGGGTAAGGACATTGTGATTCTGATTTATTGCGGTGCTTCTCACAATTTTATTTCTCCAACACTTGTGTCGTCGTTGTCCTTGTTGGTATCCCCAATTTCAGAGTATGGGGTTTATGTAGGAGGAGGGGCTCATTTCTCAGGTTCGGGTATTTGCAAAGAGGTGTTGGTTTTGTGTCAGCAGTTGTATTTTACGACAGACTTCTATCCAATTGGCATGCGTGGATCGAATTTAATTTTAGGCATGACTTGGCTAAGGTCTGTGGGCATAACTACCATTGATTGGCCTAACCACACCATGTATTTTGAGTTCCATATGAAACTAACAGTCATAAAAGGGGATCTTATACTTCACCGCGCCTTGGTCTCGTGCAAGTTCGTGTAGCAGTCTACAGAGGATGATATGGGTTGTTTCTTAGTGGAGCTCTGCAATGTTGAGGTGTGTTCCCCTCCTGCCGATGCCGTATCCCTCGAACCATGTATGCAACACATTTTCGATGCCTTCGCTCCTCTGTTCGCCACTCCAGCTACTCTTCCGTCACTGCGTGACTGCGATCATGCTATCACCTTAAAGGAAGGCTCGGAGCCGGTACAGGTGCGCCCCTATCGATATCCCTATATTTAGAAATCGGAGATTGAAAAAATGGTTTTTGAATGTTGTCAGCGGGCTTCATTCAACCGAGCAACAGTCCATTCTTAAGTCCAGTTCTATTGGTTAAAAAATGGGAGTTGGAGGTTCTACATCGACTATCGTGCATTGAATAAGAGCACCATCCCGCACAGATTCCCTATCCCCCAACATTGACTAGTTGTTGGACGAGTTACATGGCGCATCATTATTCTCTAAGCTTGATTTTCATTCCGAATATCACCAAATCAGGCTGCGAACTTAGGATGTTCATAAGACAACCTTTCAGACACATGAGGGCCACTATGGATTCTTGATCATGCCTTTCGGTCTATCAAACGCACCTGCGACATTTCAGTCACTCATGAACACCAACTTCAAGGGGCTGCTACGACGTTCAGTTCTTATCTTCTTTGATGACATCTTGGTCTATAGTAGGACCATGAGTGACCACTGCGAGCACTTATACCAGGTTCTTTTGATCCTCCAGTCTCATTCTCTTTTTGTTAACATCAAAAAATGTTGCTTTGCTAGAACCACCCTAGAGTACTCAGGACACATTATCTCTGAGGATGGCATCGTAGCTGATCCGGTAAAAATACAGGCAATAGATCAATGGCCACAACTTACCACACCAAAGGAGTTGCGGGGCTTTTTACCACACCAAAGGAGTTACTACAAAAGGTTTATTATGAAAAATTTACAGCCCCCTTGACTCAGCTGCTGCAAAAAGATTCTTTCAAATGGCCGAATGTTGCTTCATATGCCTTCTCCACACTGAAGCAGTCCATGAAGGAAATGCCAATCCTTGCTCTACCCGACTTTAATGGCCTGTTTTTCATCGACAATGATGCGTCTGGGATCGGTGTGGAAGCAGTCCTTTCGCAGGTTGATCGTCCTACTGTTTTTTTTAACTAGGATTTGTCTATGAGAGCGCGTGGCAAGTCTGCCTATGAAAGAGAATTGATGGCTATTGTCTTGGCAATTCAAAAATGGCGTCACTACTTGCTAGGTCGACTATTTGTGGTTCACACTGACCAGAAAAACCTTAAGTTCCTCTTAGAGCAACGTGAAATGTCCCCTAAATACCAAAAGTGGTTAGTTAAGGTGTTAGGCTTCCAGTTTGATATTCACTACAAGCCCGGGCACACCAATATGGTTGCAGATGCTCTCTCCCGTTATCCGTCGGCTGTCGACCTCCATTCCATCTTAGTGATCACATTTGATGTTGACTCAATTATTGCCAAAGTGGTGGAGAGTAACCCCTATTTGGGACCCATTTTGAATGTTGTTTCAACCAATCCTTTAGTACAAGAACATTGAGGAGTCATTCACGGGCAGTTGCGCTACGAATACCGTGTTGTTCTCTCCTCTTCTTCTTCCTTCAAACAGCGGATTCTACAAGAAATCCACTCTAGTCCAATTAAGGGTCATGGGGGCTTTCTCAAAACCTATAAAAGAATTAGTGTTGAGTTGTATTGGTCGGGTATGAAGCTTAACATTAAGTCCTTTGTCACTTCCTGTGAAGTTTTCCAACGCAACAAACATGAGTCCTTGGCTTCTGGGGGTCTCTTGCAACCTCTGTCCATTCCAATGGCAATATAGGAAGATATCTCGATGGACTTTGTGGAAAGCCTTCCTACATCCAAAGGATTCAACTCTATCTTGGTGGTCGTGGATCGACTGAGTAAGTTCGTTCATTTTATCCCTCTAAAACATCCTTTTACAGCTAAGAAGGTAGCCGAGATCCTCCTCAAAGAAGTAGTTAAGCTATATGGGTTTCCTTGAAGCATTACCTCTGACCGCGATAAGGTCTTCCTGAGCCATTTTTGGTGTGTGCTTTTTCGTTTACAGCACATAAAGCTTAATCGCAGTTCAGCATATCACCCACGAAGCGACAGATAGATGGAAGTTGTCAGCCGTTATCTCGAGTATTACTTGCATTGTTTTATTTCTCAGCGCCCAAAGGAATGGTCTGATTGGCTTTACTGGGTTGAATATTGATTCAACACATCATTCCATACCTCACTGAACTGCTCTCTTTTTAAAGTGGTGTATGGTTGAGAAACCCCTCCTTGGTGAGGCAACACTATTTCAACCCTTATCTCCGATTTAGAGTCCATGTTGTTGGTCTGTGATCATGTTCTCGCTGAGTTGAGGGATCAACTTCTAACTATCTAGAACAGGATGAAGCAATCAGCTGATAAGATGCGCTGTGATGTATCCTTCGCTGTGGGGGATTTGGTATTTCTAAAATTGCGACCCTATCGACAACTATCTCTATCTTGGGGGTCCTACTCTAAACTCGGTTCCTGGCACTATGGTCCTTTTAAAGTACTAAGTCAAGTGGGTAATGTGTCTTATAAGTTGGAGCTTCCCCCTTCATCCTTCTTTCACCCAGTCTTCCATGTTTTACAACTGAAACCAATGTTCAACACTACCCCTGCAGCCACTGACTTGCCTCCGTTATCTCTTGAATCCATGATTGTCGTTGTTGAGCCTAAACTAATTCTGTCTTATCGTTCATCTACAGCTAGGTCGAAGTTCTTGGTTAAGTGGATGATTTTACCTGCATCAAAGGCTTCCTAAGAACTCGTCAAGCACATCGCGAAGTTGTTCCCTTCTTTCCACCTTGAGGACAAGGTGAGAGTTCAGGGGGGAGTATTGATAAGGGCCCAACACATCAGCCCAGGGAAGTAGAGCCCAAACCCACGTTGGGTAAGGTTTACTATAGAAAATATCTCAGAGACAAAGGAGTTGTCCCAATTCAGAAGCCCAGTAGTTCAGATGGGTCTTACAGTGGAGTCTAAAGTTGGTCCAGCGTGTGTAAGCTGGTTTGCGTGTGAGAGCAGTAGGTCGGTGAGTGTGTGAGTATAAAAAAGTGCACTGTTCATTAATATGGGCATATTTTGAGTGAATTGTGTAGTGGGAAGATCGTTCTGATCTTGGGAGGGTATTGAGAAATTCTCTCATACTCTAGGGTTTAGTGTTATCTATCATTGTAACCCTTTTTATTTTGATCAATAAAATACTGAGGAATCCCCTCGTTTTCCCTCATTTAGTCTGTTCTTAACACATTCCCAATGGGATGTTCTTAACACATTCCCGATGAGATCTTATCTCGTGCTTCACCATCAAGACTATAAAATAATCTTAGATTAAGGAAAAAGGTTGCATCATGAAGAGGATGCTGCATTTTTCATTTTTCTCAATAGGCCGTATATTCATTTTTCTCGCCTAATTCATTTTTTATATCTTCCTTGACACGATATAAGCCAGCAAGAATGTAACCCATTACAAGGCGCTTATCACAACAAACTACTCTCAAAAGTCCCAACAACGGATCTGTTAGACAAACTATAGTAGAACAAGAGGACCAAAAAGATCGACTCAAAATTATATCCAGTATTTCAATTTATTCTGTCTATTTTAAGAAGGGGTAATCCATCCACTCTTGCGTAGTAACCATGGTCTACAGAATATCTTTCAAATTAGCCATGTAAAGTAACATAATCTATTGTAGAATGAGAGACCATAGGTTTGACAAAATCCCTCCTGCCAGTATACCTTCTCATCATATTCAAAATGGCACCATGGTTGTATATAAACCTTGTTATCGATTTAGCGCTGTCAAGAGTTACACTTATCCATTCAACTTTGCTAATATCCTTAAGCATTGAGTTTATGGAACGAGCTACACATGGAGTCCAATATAGCGTGTGAAAGGTTGCAGATAATCTTTTCCCTGTAATAACATAATGTTTTGCAGTGCCAATGATCACTTGTAATACATCGCTTACAACCAAATGGTATATATACACATCTAAGATACATTGCATACATATTTGAAGACCATAGCATAACACAAATAATTCTAAGCTTAATTCAAGATCATCGGTCGCTGGAGACTGTCGTATTAACACTGCACGATTGTGGTGGGAGGAAGCGTTGGATGCAGCAACACTAGAAGGGCCATCACCGATAACTGTTGTGGTGGCAGATGCATTGATAGGAAAACCTTCCAATGCTTGTTCAGATAAAACTGCTTCTCTATCCAAGCAATGCAAGATATGCCTCATACGAGCAAAAGGAAGAGAAAGCTAGAGGACTTCCTATGATTGATCTACATACCTCTACTCGTATGTTTGATTATATTTATCATTTTTTGTTGGGTTTTGGGACATGAGAGTACCTGTATATGTATATGACCTGTTGAGGTCCATTTTGATGTTTTGATGGAACATGACATATATATATATATAGGGTTTAGATTTAGGGTTTTCCACATTAGGAATAATGCTCTTCACATAATTTACAGTTTATATTTTACTAATTTATTCATTCAAGTCTTCCGCTGAATATTTTAAGTCTTTAACAGATAAAAATGAATCCATATGCCAACTTGAAATGTAAAGTTTGAACAACGATATAAAAGTTAGAGAAAATTTGGGTTGACAGATGCTTACGGTGCGCGTGGGACACAATTGGATTGGATTTAGGTTGGGTTGTAGGCCCGCGACGCATGATGTGGTGGTCTCGAATTATGGGGCCGCTACAATAGTCTCAGTCTCAAATTAATTAGGATCAACTACATGGATCAAACTCTTCCATTTTACTCGATTTAGTGCAATTGATGGTGAGCTTACTCATAGTGGCTCATTTTTTTTAGCTTTTCTTTTTTCCTCTTTTGTTATTATTTGTAACTACTATGGTGGTTATAAAACTGAGAGCAATTATGTAAGTCTAGCTTGCTTTCACTTGAATATGCACTATGTTCATATTATTTAAAGCAATTCTTGCGACCGTCATGAATTTAACGAATACACCTCTTTTAGTATCTTTGTCGCTGCATTTTGATGTCGTTTTGTTGGTTGATGGTGTTGAATTTACTCATATTATTCTTATTCTTATGTTTTGTAGTACTAAAAGTTCTCCCTTTTGTCCAAGTTGTTGCGTTGGAGGAAGAAGTAGTTTAGATCAAAGGCTTGGTATAGTTGTGGAGGTATGTGAAATCGGTTTGGTATAGTTGTGGAGGTATGTGAAATCCTTTTCTATAATTCATTCCTTCATTCATTCATTCCTCTATTTAATTTTATGGATATCAAAATGAAAGGGAATGCAACTTAGAGAGAAGATTACCTGACCCAGAGAAAGGAAAATGCGCCTTTTAACCTAATACCCAAATTACAATTCACAAGCGACTCACTTCTGAACAGGACTCGACTTTTATACTAACCCGAACTCTACCTCTCTCTTAGCGACACGTCACATATACACCATATGTAGCATCCCCTAATTTCATTTAGGTAATACTCAACCTGAAACCCTAATTATGCCCCGGTAAATCAAATCGGACCAAATTAGAGTCAGCAGCCTTGTACCTATTCCATACCATAACCTGTATATTTTGATATTCGATAAATAATTAAACAAAATGCAACGAAAATTTAAAACTTTTTCTATAAATCTCAAAATATACAAACCGGTATAAACCTCAGTGTTTAGCTCATTCCCCAACCCTATTTATTACAAAATTATATTCCAAAATAATAAAATAATAACAAAAAAAACCATATTACATCGCAGGGAAGATATTAAACTCATAATCTTCTCCTTTCCTGACTTCCAGCGTTCTTCCCTAACCTGGAAATGTTAAGTTGGGTAAGCTCCTACATGCTTAGTAAGTGACTCCCATATCAAACATCAATTATCAATTAACATCAAAATGATATATAACAACATGATTTCGATGCATTTCTAAGGAAGCATTTCAATCAATATAATAATATATAGAAAAGAATTCATTGCAATGTACCCGTGATTTGTATTTCAATTTCAGTATTTGAATTGAGTCGCCCCGCCACATCATTAAGAACTGGTCACTGGGCATCTATCCAGTTTCCCTCGATGTATCGCCAACTCATAAAACATAGAGTCGCACTCCCTCATCGTCACTAAACCAATCACTGCTCATCTGATTGGTTTATAACTGATGAGTAGTCAACTCAAATGGAAAGCATTGATCGGGATATTTTTTAAGTCACTGGGGGC
This sequence comes from Stephania japonica, assembly GCA_039657345.1. Lineage (NCBI taxonomy): Eukaryota > Viridiplantae > Streptophyta > Magnoliopsida > Ranunculales > Menispermaceae > Stephania > Stephania japonica. The sequence continues at coordinate 39,156,998 of CM077560.1, read as the reverse complement.
GCAGTGATGGAAGGCCACCCCATCACAGTTCCAAACTCCAGGCCGTCCGTCCCGCCAAACCTCTTTTTGAATTCCATTTTCATTTAAAAACATTTTTGTAAAATCAAAGTCAAATCACGATACATTGTCCCATTCCCAGTTAACTATACTACATTCTCTAATAATATTATTTTACCTTGTATAATTGATAAAAGATACGTGTCCCACTTACCTGTCCTGAGCTTTTCTAAGATTTTCTTCTAGTTTTCCTAGCTTTCCGAGGTTCCCTCATACTTCCCAATGTCTGAATACCTATACCATTACCTTTGGTATCAACGTGGGTTTGATATCTATCAATTAAAACCCTCAAAGCAGTCCCACATCTCACATTCACATAACTAGTCCAAAACAGTTTTCTCACTATTTTACATTGTCCAGCGTGCTAGGGCTAGTGCCCAGCTCGCTGGATAGGTACGATGCTGCATACCAGTCATGATCGACATGATCAACTTTGACCCAAACGATGTCCAGACGTCCTACAACTTCAGGGAGAGTCTCACACAAGAACTTACACAACGAATCACCACAACTCATACCCGAAACCACAATGACAACTACAACAACTTCAACAACCACATCAACAACAAATCATACTCACCTCGACATTGTAGTCTCGTTTTCCTTAAGCTTCTCCAACTCCTGAGCTCGTTCTCGAGCTCTCCTACTCTCGGCTCTCTCTCGCTGTCGAGCTCTCTCCCTCTTTCTCTCACTGTCATATATATATATATATATACACCAGTAGTGAATGAGGCGGTTACCACTACCTCGAGATGCACATCTCGTCATCTCGAGGATTCTCCAAACTTATCCTATTTACTGCACTATCCAGCGCGCTAGCTATTAGCCAGACATCATTTCTAAATTTTTCTTTACTTTTCTTGCACGCCACCAAGTTCACTCGCTACACATACATCCTTAGAACATACATGTGTTACTTCATGACCCACACATCATGTAATACTCGTTATTTCCATTTAATATATATTTATATATATCATAATATATAAATATATCATTATACGCCTATAATTATGTTTACCCTACGTAATTCATCCCACAGAGCACACTCGGTCATTAACACTATTTCGCGTCTCATGTGTGTCCACCTTGACCCACACATGCTATAAGACATTCCCTTATTGGTTCATTTATTCATTTACACATACTAATACAGTCCATACAAATACAATACAACACACCAATCTATGCGCGCATTAATCAAGATAAATCGGGCTTAACCACGAACCTAACTCAAATTAATTACTGTTCAGACACTGATCACGTGCTTAAGGTAACAGGTCGTTACAATCTCCCCAATTGAGCAATGATTTCGTCCTCAAAATTAATGGTACGTACTAGTCACCAATAATGCCGAAAAGTGATAAAATTCACTTTTCCATTATAATTCCTGTTCCTCAGGTTTCTCTTCTTTTGCTTGTCTAGTATATATGATTGCACCACCATATCACTAGTAGAAAGCTTATCTCAACTTTACTTTAAAGAATAAATATAACCAAATTACATTTTCATTATTCTCTTTCAATTTAATGGAATGTGAGTAACACTATTCCATTAATTTAACTTAATCCGAATCTATATAGCCCGTTCATAAGTGAGATTTCCTAAAAGATATCATTTATCTTTTGATACCTCCAACAACCTATGATATTTGTCACGTTTTCTCTTTTTCTTAAGGATTGTTGTGGCTCAAGCATTGACGAATCCACTCAGTATCAACAGTATCGTGTCTCCTACCTCCGTTCATCCCATGACTAAACGGCAAGGTCGACAATCATCATTCCTCTTACCTCTTTCCACTATAAATGAACAGCAAGGTCAACATATGTGTGTTTCCTACCTCTATTCCACCCATCAGTGAATGGCAAGGTTAACCACACCACATTCTCATCAATCTCTTTCGATACTTGCTTGAAACTTATAGATTTTGTCAATCTATATACTATAACTTGTACATTTTAAACCTTTTATTATTCATTTCCTTTATATTGTTTTTACCTAGTCTGCTCTATTTCCTCTGTATAGTTCTTTATTACTTCATTCACTCTAGTACAATATCTTCCATTCTTATTTCTTACCCCTATGGTAGGATAAGAAAGAGCATACCTCATTCTGTAATCCCTCAGATTATTAAGATCATTAAAGAAACTCACACAGGTAAATCGATTCTTTCAATGATTAATATGATAAGACACAAGCTCCATCATATTTCTTGCTATCAGGATTAGCACCTCATTTTCTTTATTAACCCAACAATATACTATGGCAAGACTCAGAATGGTTTATCAATATCAATATAACTTCTTCCCTTATTGGAAGCAAGTCTCGGATCTCTATCCCGAAGTTTAAACATCAAACCATTTCTCATCTTCCATAACTTTATTTTGCTGAATCCTTTCAAATATGACATATACTCTCACTGACAAGAATTTGCAGACTTGGTTAATCTATCAACTACAACTCACATTTTTCATTGTGCTTACGTTTGATTCACATCATAAAATCCACAATCGTGTTTTTCTTCTTTTATCAGGTATAGACAAGAATCTACCTAACTTTTTAGGTTTTACTACCCAATATCACATACTGAATACATCTCATATCTCTTTATAATCTCACTATATATTATCATCTCAAACAATTTATAATTTGTTCATATATCCAAATGTGATATGACATTGCATATATCAATAATATAAAGAAATCCATGAGATATTCAGAATGATTCTCGTCTAACCTTTCATCTGAACCAGATTTTCATTTTAGAATTTAATACGTCCAGCACAATTTTTATTAGATTATCTAATCTGGATATTATTCATTTCTAATCAATCTCTAACACCTTGAATAGTTCCAATTAGTTCTTTTCCTCAATTTCATCACCCATTAATTCATTCATTCACTGAGTTCAGTCTCCCTCTGAACTCCAAAGAAATAGACTGATAATTATCAATTCCAACCTCTCAATTAATGATATGCCTGCGCAGGACTTCTTTTATTCATCAATCTTATCTATCTCTCTGATGAGATAATGCTGAGAAGTTCTTATTATAATTACACCTCATGTCCCTTTCTTTCATTCAAGTATTGACCATCGTCAATCACTTTATATAGGTGATTCATCAGAGTGAATATATCATTTTTTCATTATGATGACTCATTACATCTAAGATTTATTGCACTCTGGCATAATTATACTCTTCAAACTCTCAAGTTTAAAGCTTCCTTTAAATCACATTTTACCAATTTCACTGGTTTTTCAAAATTTTCATCTATTATTTAGTGATTCCTCTAAGATATTCTAATCTTATGAATAACTAAACGGCATTCATACCTTTCAAACCCTTATACATGATACACCTGTCCTTTAATAAATGAATGAACTTGCATGTCTTATCCAATCAACTGAATTTATACTAATAGTGGGATCATAATCCCTATCTTATCATTTTCAAGTCTTTCCTTTAAGACTTATTCTTGCAATCCATTTCATCCATCGTTTGAAATACATATTCTCAGCTTCTCATTATCAGTTGATGCCTTACAATAATTTGGTACTCTTACCAACACCATTGTTTCATATTAGTTCTTCTTGAACTATATCAAATGTATTTACTATAATCTCTTGCTTTATTGTGTCAACAAACAACTACTTGGATAGAATATTAAAATACACATCTAACTTTCCCTAATCCAAGTATAATCAAGCAACTATTGTAGTTAAACTACATTTCAATTTCCTCAAGGCATCCTTTGTATAATGTACAACTCATCTCCACTCAATTCTAGAATTAATTGAATATACAACATAACTATATCACAACTCTTTGTATAAGTTGTTTGTATCCTTCAATTATTTCACATTTTATCATTTTTTTATCTTTGTGTTGAATATAAGACAATTCTCTAATTTTCTTAATCTTAGTCAAATCTCTTGACTCATAATTTAAAATTCAACACATATCTTAGGGGTTTATAGTTGAAACTTATCCATTACACTTACAACTTTTGGTATATACTAATCTATCGTCAAAGTTCACATAACTCTACGATAATGCTTGTATTTTTGGTAAGTCTTCAACTCTTTTTTTGCATTCTTCATCATTTTAACTTAATGATAACTTATTTCAATAGAGTTTAACAACTCTACATTCTTCTATTATTAAATATAGCATGAGCTCTAGTGAGTTTCTATGGTTTACACCATAATCTTTCACATTATCAAGCCATTGCTTGACCATATACTCCTAAATTCTGATATTTACTCAATGATAACCAAATCTCACTCAACTATTGAGAACAATTGGTTTCATTTCGATTATTAACATGAATAGTTAATTATGGGAAATAACAATCATTCACTCACAATTTTATTCAAGTTAACTCATCGCTCGAATTGAGTTCTTAGACTCATACAATTCTAATAATACCTCAAAGTAAATAGAATTGATCATTGGTTTGGTCTCATAAATCAAGTAATTGATGAATTCCTAACTTAAGTTGTGATAAAATTTCAAGCACCACGTATAAACAATCCTCTTGAAACGTTAACAACACAACTTTTATTCATCAAGTTTGATTTTCCATTTCTGACCTATTAATCTTTACCCAAACCATTTGCATTTCATGTGATAATTATATTTCCACAAATCACTATTCGTAGAAAATTAGAGATTTCTAACAGATTCCATTAAGGATAGCAGTTAATACCAACCCTTTTAAAATATTGTTTACCTATTCATTCCCAGTATTGTACATCATTATCTGGATTATCAATCCTTAACTTTATTGACAACTCATTCTCCCCAATTTAGACTGTACAGTCGAAAAGATCAAATTACACTTTACTAGCTCATTGCCACGTTTTTCTCATCCTACCTGAACTATACACTTCTTGTCTATATCTGGTATCTACGATGACAAGAGTGTCATGCCTGTAAATCTTTCTGCCTCCATACCCAGAAAGTTCCTAAATGAGTTGATGTTAAACCTCTACCCTTAACCTTACCTGTCGTTAGGCTTATGTAGTTGCAACTTACCCTTCACTTTCATTTTCGATTTACCATTACCCTAAAAGTGATTATAGTTCATCAGATAAGATAAAGTTGACCAACAACATGAGTTTTCTAAAATCCTTCAACTCTTATCTTTTGTTGTAACTATTCACTTTTAATGTATCATTACTCTCAACTCATTTCCTTATATTCCAGCATTGATCGACACATCAACCTGGTATCCTCACATTTCATTTCATCATTCTTTTCTCTTTATTGCTCTATTAGTGAGTGCGGTTACCTACAATAATACTAATAAGCTATTTTTATTCTGCCTTTAGTATGAGTAACTACATCCCAACTATACTGACAGACTTTCTTATTATCATACTATTAGTGCGTGCAGTTACATCGCAGCTACACTAATAAACCTCTTTCTTACCTTGCTTTCAGTATATGTGGCTATCCTATAACCATACTGATAAACTTCATTATAACTCATGAAGTATGAATAATTGGTGATTACCTAACCTCAACAAGGTTCTTATCATCATTCACCACTATTTTTCTCATTGAATAACCTTTCATCCAACTCAATTAGTCTCAACACTAGTATATTTTCTATTCAAAGTGCCTCATCACTTTTGAGTTTCATTGTTAATCATTTCATATTTCATTCACATTTTATGGTCATTCCATCTGACCTATGTCTCTAAATCCAAAACCCATCGTTCCTTCTACACTGATTATTTCTCATCAGACAATATCAGTGAGGACACAGACCATTACAGACTATTCCATTGAAGAGTTATATCTAAACTCTTCCCTTTCCATATCTATATTATTAGAGTTCACGGTTCTACAAGCCTAACCCTCAATATCTAAACATTCTCATCTCATGAGAAATAGATGGATACAAACCATCTTATTATCATTTCACTTTCTTCATTTATCTTGTTATCCCTGAAGTCCAGGTTCCCCAGAGCCCTCACCATCAATTTTCCTTTGACTTACCAAGTCATAGGTGTGAGATAAGACTTTCAGATTTATTCCTAGTCAAGACAGTACAGCTATATTTATCGTATAGATATAATATCAACTCAAAATACATTCTTAAATTTTTATCTTTCCTTCCCCCGAAACATCGATAAAAACTATCTTTTGTTTAATTTTATGTTACCCTAGACTTGAGAATCAACCTCCAAGTCAGTTAACCTAATTTTTATTTGATATACAGGTATAACTTAAAGTTCCAATTCAAACAATATCTGTATCATCACATCACTTCGAAACCCGATCAAAAGTGATCACCTTAACCTATGATACTCACCGTATCATAATCATTCCATTGACCTTCATCAAGGAATATTAACCCAAGCTTTACAAGCTGGGCTCTGATACTAACTGTAGCATCCCCTAATTTAATTTGGGCAATACTCGGCCTGAAACCCTAATTATGCCCCGGTAAACCAGATCGGACCTAATTAGAGTCAGCAAACTTGTACCTATTCCATATCATAACCTGTATATTTTGATATTCGATAAACAATTAAACAAAACGCAGCAAAAATTTAAAACTTTTTCCATAAATCTCAAAATATACAATACCGGTATAAGCCTCGGTGTTTAGCTAGTTCCCCAACCACATTTATTACAAAATTATATTCCAATACAATAATATAATAACAAAAACCACATTACATTGTACGGAAGAGATTAGACTCCTAATCTTCTCCTTTCCTGAGTTCTAGCGTTCGTCCCTAACCTAAAAATGTTCAGTTGGGTGATCTCCTACATGCTTAGTAAGTGACTCCTATATCAACTATCAATTATCAATTAATATCAAATTGATATATAACAACATGATTCCAATGCATTTCTAAAGAAGCATTTCAATCAATATAATAATATATAGACAGATGCAAGTTCATGAATTCATTGCAATGTACCCGTGATTTGTATTTCAATTTCAGTATTTGAATTGAGTCGCCCCGCCACATCATCAAGAACGGATCACTGGGCATCTAACCAATTTCCCTCGATTTGCCGCCAACTCATAAAACATAGAGTCACACTCCCTCATTGTCACTAAACCAATCACTGCACATCTTATTGGTTTATAACTGATGAGCAGTCAACATAAATGGAAAACATTATTCGAGATATTTCCCAAGTCACTGGGGGGGACACGGAGATGGAAGGCGACCCCATCACAGTTCCAAACCCCAGTCCGATCCATCTCGCCAAACCTCTTTCCAAATTCCATTTTCATTTAAAAACATTTTTGTAAAACCAAAGCCAAATCATGGTATATTGCCCCATTCCCAGTTCACTGCACTACATTCTCTAATAATATTATTTTACTTTGTATAATTGATAAAAGATATGAGTCTCACTTGTCTTGAGCTTTCCTAAGATTTTCTTCTGGTTTCCCTAGCTTTGTGAGGTTCCCTCACACTTCCCAATGTTCGAATACCTATACCATAACCTTTGGTATCAATGTGGGTTCAATATCTATTAATTAAAACCTTCAGAGCAATCCTACACCTCACATTCACATAACCAGTCCAAAACAGTTTTCTCACTATTTTACATTATCCAGCGCGCTAGGGCTAGTGCCCAGCGCACTGGACAACTACACTGTTGCATACCAATCGTGATCGGCATGATCAACTTTGACCTAAACGACGCCCAAACATCTTACAACTTTAGGGAGAGTCTCACACAAGAACTTACAACCTGTGCACATGATCCTAAACACAACGGATCACCACAACTCATGCCTGAAACCACAACGACAACTACAACAACTTCGACAACTACAACAACTTCGACAACCACAACAACAACAAATCACACTCACCTCGACGTTGTAGTCTCGTTGTCCTTGAGCTTCTCCAGCTTCTGAGCTCGTTCCTGAGCTCTCCTCCTCTCGGCTCCCTCTCACTGTTGAGCTCTCTCTCTTTCTATCTCTCACTTTCTCTCGTTGTCATATATATATATATATATATATATATATATATATATATATATATATATATACGAGCAGTGAATGAGGTGGTTACCACACCTCAAGATGCACATCTCGTCATTTCGAGGATTCTCTAAACTTATCCCATTTACCGCACTATCCAGCTCACTGGCTATTGGCTAGATATCATTTTTTAATTTCTTCACTTTTCTTGCATGCCACCAAGTTCACTCGTTATGCATACGTCCTTAGAACATATGTGTGTTACTTCGTGACCCACACATCACGTAATACCCGTTATTTCTATTTAATATATATTTATATATATCAAAATATATAAATATATCATTATACGTCTATAATTACATTTACCCTACGTAATTCATCCCACCGAGTACACTCGGTCGTTAACACTATTTTGCATCTTATGTGTGTCCACCTTGACACACACATGGTATTAGACATTCCCTTATTGGTTCATTTATTCATTTACACACACTAATACAGTTCATAAAAATACAATACATCACACCAATCCACGCACACGTTAATTGAGACAAATCGAGCTTAACCACAAACCTAACTCAGATTAATTACTGTTCAGATTAACATTGATCATGTGCTTAAAGTAACGGGTCGTTACACCATACAACTTGACTCCTACACTTTATGTGTGTAAACTGACTGGCTTACTGAATCTACGTGCTGGTTCACCCAGACCAGCTGATGCACTCGATCAATAGGGGGTTCACCTCATCTTCCTACATTGATACACTCGATCAATAGGGGGTTGTCTCATAATGCTAAGAAATTTCTAAATGTGCGATTAACGAAAATAACCCTCTTGTTGAGTAATAATTAAGATTCTTATTTAGTTTTTATTTTTTTTGTTGTAGTTGTTGGAAGCATATATATCTCTATCCCTAATCCCTAACCCTAAAAAAGATGACTTCTCCGAGCCCCTTATGTTTCGTCGTCGTCGTTTTCACGTGCCTACACACGCACGATCGACGCTTCTTTGATTGGCATCAATGTGTAATGGCAAATCTCGATACAATAACTTTTCTTGTCAACAAAGACAAGTCGTGATAGGGATTTTCTTTCTTACCTTGGCGCAAGTTATGTCTGGGAAACGAGCTGTGAAGTCCGTCTGCTTACCCACGTCGTGCAACATTGACCTTCGCCGTAATCGATCAGGTTGGGTTGTCTCTCTTCTTGTATTAAGCTTGCATTTCCATCATTTTTGGGTGTCTCTTGTTCTTGAGTTTAGGAAGACAAACCTTATGTTTCATTGAGAACGGAAAATGAAGAAGGTTATTCGGACTGTATTTTCTCATTTTTCGGCTCTTACATCCATTGATACTATAAATCTATTAAATTCTCTCTCTGTATATTTGTTCGTGCTTATGTTTGTTCGATTTCTAAAGAGAAATTTGTGATTTTGTTGTGGTTTCAGGTGGGGTACCCACTGTTCTTCTTTGTAATTACTGCCATTCTCAAATTTGATTAGCTCACTGATTTCACGGGTAATTTCTAAGAACAATGTAGTTTCTTACCTCATTTTAAAGTCCTTAAATAGCATTTATGGAAGAAATTATGTTGCTTTGAAGTTAATTTTGTGCATCGCTTGGTTTGATTGAGTGTGACTGTTATTTTTTTACTGTTGTTATTTTGTGTTTTGTGTGTGTTAATTAATGTTCATGGCCTAATCTTGAATAGATGTGTGCAGTTTATGGGGTATGGAACCTGGGGTGTGGGGATTTATTTAGTTAGTGTTACAGACCTACTACATGAGATTGTTAGACAAAATCCTTGACCAATTAGGGTAGTACGAAGTGCACCCGTATCGATTACCATTTTCATCGTAGTTTACATGTGTACGCCACACGTATGTATTACAATCTTGAGTCGTTCGATCAACGTGAAAATTTGTGATCAAAATCGTACCCTCTTTAGACTTTGCTTGTTCATCAAGCTTTCTTTGTCATTCTCTTCAATCTCCTCGTCTTGTCTAGGGCTCCATTTTGAATCGCAAACCCTAAAATTGAACCAAACTCTTATCCAACCCGACACAAACGAAGAAGAAGACTATATTGTTTCAGATTAAGCAGATTCTCAATTAGGGATAAAAGATTTCGCTGCCAGATGTCTCTCCAACTTTAGAAACGAATAAGAGAAAAGATTTGAGGTGAAGAAACGAGAAGGAGAAGGATGCGAAGGGGATTTCGTGCTAGGTTTGGTACATTGTGAGTTCATTGTTTTTAGGTGTTGATTATTTTTATCTTTGTGATTTGGATTGAATGCGAATGGGATTTCTTGCTAGGTTGGGTTTGCTTGATTTTTAAAGGATTGTGAGTCCGTGTCGAAAAAGTTTGAAAGCTGTGAAGGGATTTCCGACTACAGATGGTCAACCATCAGACTTCTCTCAATGGCATGTTATTACACCTGGCCTATGTTTACTTGATGCTCTTGATAGCAGAGATTAAGTAAAGTATGTTGTTTGAGTGGTTTTTGAGTTAGTTTTGTGAATTGGTTGTGAGGCTCTAATATAAAATGTGTTGGTTTCGTTAACATCGTGGTCTACTTCCATTATATTCATTTGTTGTTGCAGTTGAGGTGAAGAATCGAGAAGGAGAACACTCTACAATCTGCTTCGACTGTTGACGTGGGATCTCAATTTCAGGTACAAGGTGAGTTAATTTTTTTAGGTACTAATCTTTTTGGTCTTTTTGATTTGGATTGGATGCGAATGGGATTTCGTGCTACGTTCTGTGTTTATTTTTTGGACTTTCTTTTATGCATCAATTAATGTTTTATTTAGATTTTTGGTTGATTTTGGGGTTTCTTTTTTTTGTCAAGGGATTTTGGTGTTGATTGTTTGATGAGTTGGCATTGTTTTTTTTTTTTTAGTTAAGAAGGGCCTCTTGCATTGAAGTTAGGTTTTGAGGAAAGCCAAGTGTGATGGAAGTGGTACTAAACAAAGAGCTTGGCTATCTCTGTGCTTTTCCTTGTTAGAAGATTTGATATTGTGGGTCTTTTTTGTTATTAGGGATTATTTGGATTTATGATCTCTTTGTGAGTTTCCAATGTTAATACTGTAGTATACATTATTGTTGATCCCTACTTTTTGGTACAAGTTCTTTAAAGCACATTATTTTTTTTTGTTTTAGAGACTAGCTGCAAATTTGTGGAGTAATAGCAACTGTTGTTTTAGTTCTAGGGATTGACTGGTTTGATTCTTCATGATATTGAATTGCGCTGGGGTAAAACTCTTGTTGTATTCTCTCATTCAACAAACATCATTTCTCATATTCTAAATCTCTAATCATCAATCGAGTCTGGTTAGTTGTTTTGTTGGAGTTTCAATGCTTGATTTGATTTTTTGAGTTTCAGTTCAGTTTCTTAATGGATTCGAGAATCTTGTTTTGAATGTGACACTCGCCGAACACGTCAATAAAATATTTCCTTAAACCAACTATTTGCAGATAGTGGCAAATGGTCGATCCCACAGAGATTGGTAGTCTTTCTAAGGTTCTAAAAGAAAGGAGAATGGGGGTTTAGAGAAAATAACTAAATTAAATAATCTAATTATTATGAAATTAAATAACTAAAATAAATATCTAAGTTTATGAACAATTAATTTAAATACATAAGTCTATGGTTCCACAAGACAAGATCAAGATTCAATGGCATATCATGGTCGTGAATCTTTCCCAAAACAATTATTAATTCAAGTTCCCCTAGATTAGCTATGGAAAATCGACATCCGCCAGAAATTCCTAATTCCCCTAATCTCGATAGCTAGGACATCCGCCACTAACTACTTCCCTAATTAATGTATAACCCTAGACATCCGCCATAAGATTTAACACATTAACCGCAGTAATAAACTTCTATGGGAATACTAATCCTAGATAACCGAATCGCGTCCGCTCCCGATTTAACCTAGATTCAATTGTTGCACACTCAAGAACCGAAAGGTTTTGACGGCAATCGGGTGAATGTTTGTCACTTATATTGTCTCAAAAGTACAATTACGGATACTAATGAGTCAATTAACTATAGATTATCCACCTAAAAGCATGCACTTTGGCCACATACATACCCTAAGTTTAAACCATATTCATTAAAATCAACAACAATGAAATAGGAAAAATTAAATTAAATAAAATAATAAAATAATAGATCTCACAAGTTATACCATGAATCAATAATCTTGACTTACTTCACCATCGACCTAGGCAATTTGATTAGCCCGACATGGCTACTCACAAAATAATGCGAGAGAGTGAGAGAGAGAGCCCAATGAATAATAGATGTTCTATTTATACATAAAGTCCTAATATGTAAAACTACTAAGAATCGATGTATGGAAGAGAGAGAGAACTATTTTTTTGGTGTTCTTCGTCCTTGACACGTGGCAGAACCAGATTGGCTGTTTTCTGGGCGTTGCTGACGTGTCTGAAGGTGATTGGCGCCGAAGTGATGACCGGGTGACGTGGCGAAAGAGGCGATTGGAAGAGAGTGGAGACGTGACGTCTTTGTGAGGGTTGAGCGCCGACACGCGTGGCGATCGAGAGCGCGGAGAGGAGTTCGCACGACTTCACCGAAGATCTGGGAGACAGCACCAGCACGCATCCCGAGGCAGATCGAGCAGCTGGACGAGAAGAGAAGCTTGCTTGTCCACGTGGCTGGACATGAGTGGTGCTGACGGTGCTGGACAGACGTGGCGATCTGTAATTGGCGGAAACAGCATGTGTGACGCGGCTTGACGAATCACGAATCAACACGTGGCTTCCTAGATGAATCACACGATGACACGTGGCACTGCTGTGTACATTTATCCCACTGTCGGCGTATATTTCGAAACTAACTCTCCCGGTATCCAATTAATGCAAGTAAATACTCTATTTTGAGTATTTTTTTGCCCCGAATCCAACTGTGCGCTCTGTTTCACCTAAAAACCAAAAGTAAAAATAATTAGATATATATTTTATAAACTTTAACACTAAATTATACTAAAATAGACAATAAAATCCTATAAATATCGACTTATCAAATACCCCCAAACTTAAGACTTTGCATGTCCCGAGCAAAGGTATATTTGACAACACATACTAAACTAGACTCCTAATGCATTAACTAAACTTATCCTAAACCTAGACCATACCAATACCTATACCTATTCCTATACCCAATTCATAATTCATGGAGTTCCTTTGATTTACATAGTTGCCAAGTAACAAGCCACTCAAGAAATTTAAGAGTTATGATATGTCAAAACTCGCAACTCAAACACAGTTAAGATCACACTTTAAAGACATAGATGTAGTCAATACAAAGGCCATCAACTACTCATGAGTTTTCTTGGTCTATACATTCAAACATGCAAGTTTAAAATCTTACTTAATCTAGTGAAAGCACTCGAGCTAAATCTATTTATTTGAGGAGTTTTCATATACTTTCGCCTTTATTTATTCAATAAATACACTCTATTTTTTTCTCCATATATATATTTTTTTTCAAGTAGTACGGCCCCTGCTCCATTTCCTATGGACCGCTTTTCTTACTTTTTTCCCACCACAAGATTCCCTGCTCCATTTCCTATGGAATCCTGTGGGACTCTCTATTTTAAGAAAACTCATGTTAGCCCTTCACACTTTCACTATGATTAAGCAGATTATCAAATATGAATTAAAGCACTATTACTTGCATAAATTTGACCGTCTACTCATTTTGGTATCTAGCACAAAGTTTAACCATCATACTAAGTCCCTTATCATGAAATCATAAAAATGTTGAGCTACGGCTTGATTAAATGTTTCTCCTAATTTTTCCTGAGTTTCAAGTCAAAAAAACAACCATAATATACTCGTCCACAACCAAAGGCATGAACCAAAGTTTCGGGTAACTGTAAATGCAACATATGTGACATATGACACTATGTAATGTCTATTCCTAATAAAACTATACTAAATGCATGCATGAAAATGTATCATATCCTAATGAAATGGAAAATGGAAGTATTAATGACGGAAGAAAAAGATATGGAAAGAATAAAAGAATTGGAATAACACCACCATTACCATCCTTCAACCGCATAATTTTTTTAAAAGATAATGATCATACCTGCGGTCTTTAGCAAGAAAAATCCATCCAACACTATCCACAATCCCTAAAATACCCCCAAACTTATTCCGAACATTGTCATCAAGGTTCAAAACAAGTCAAGTGGTCTATACACAAAAAAAAAAAAACAAAAATGGTGAAAGAACATGATAGTGATAAGAAGAAGGAAATGATATAAGTTCATGCATAAAAAAATAAAAATAAAAAACTAAATAATACTTATCGAAATTTGGGCTGCCTCCCAATAGCGCTTTTGTTTAAAGTCTTTGGCTCGACTTGGCGTATGATGTCTTCACGTGATGCCTTCCAATAATGAGTATCCAAGAATTATACTCTCTCATTTAGCATTGGGCAGTGAAACAGAAATGCCCTTGTTCAGAAATGGGAGCTTATCCAGGACTTCTAACACATGAATCTATAATTTCTGGATCGTCCAACACAAAGGTGTCGGCAGTGCAAAAAGTCTTCGAACACTCCTTTTCGTCCACCTCCATCTCAAAATCATTAAATATATACGGGAGGGTGGGTGGGTTTACCAATACAAAGGATTGGTCGTCCTTGCTCTCTTGATGTAGATCCTCCGGCCTTGTTAAAGTGACTTCAATCTCTTTTTCGGCTTCTTGTTCGTAAGTTTGTGACATAACGATCTCCGGCTCTGATTGAGACACTTCAAGTTCCCCTTCTGACCCTTCGTAATCACTCATATATTCCTCATCTTTCACCTCAACACTTTTTAATGGAATTGCATTCATGGTCTTCGCTGATCTTTTCTGGAGAATTAACTTTATTTCATCTTCAGCTTTTTGATTCTTTTCTTGAATCCATTGGTCTAATTCTTGCTCTGTGAGGTATATGTCCTGCTCAGTTTCTAAAAGAAACCTTATTTTATCCCTTAAAGGTCTATTCCGTATGGAACTATATTTGTCAGGTTGTGGCGATGAATTACTCCAGTAGTCAAAGGGACATACATTAGGAAAATGATGACAACCACTAAAAAGATTACAAGTTGTGATAGGTTCCTGTTGTACTGCATAGGGCCAGCTAGAAGAATATTGTGAAGAGGCGGCCATGGTGGAGTTTTCCTTATATTGTAAGATGTCTTGATGAAACCTTTGATTGATCGAGGAGTGTTCTTTGAACATATCTTCAAGAGATTGCTCATTTTTTCGAGGAGTCAGTGGGCTGGAAAAGGGATAACTCAAGTCGGGTTGTGGCGATGCATTACCCGATAAGGATAACTCTCATATTCGAGCTCGTAAGGACAAACATCGGTAGGATGAGTATTATCTCCGCAAATTTCACAAACCTCAACCTGTTGCACAAAAGAAGGCCAATTAGAAAAATCATGTTCATAATTTGACATACCAACCCCATTCATACTTTCACAGTACGAGTCTTTGAATTGACTATAATTGTCGGAATAGGAGGCCATCGTGGAGTTATCTGCAAACATGCTAGAGATAAGGGTGTAAAGTAACTACAAATAATAAAAATAAATAAATAAAACCAAAGAAAGAAAAACCAATCCCCGGCAACGGTGCCAAAAATTAACGCGCGCTGAACACGTCAATAAAGTATTTCCTTAAACCAACTATTTGCAGATAGTGGCAAAGGGTTGATCCCAAAGAGATTGGTAGTCTTTCTAAGGTTCTAAAAGAAAGGAGAATGGGGGTTTAGAGAAAATAACTAAATTAAATAATCTAATTATTATAAAATTAAATAACTAAAATAAATATCTAAGTTTATGAACAATTAATTTAAATACCTAAGTCTATGGTTCCACAAGACAAGATCAAGATTCAATGGCATATCATGGTCGTCAATCTTTCCCAAAACAATTATTAATTCAAGTTCCCCTAGATTAGCTATGGAAAATCGACATCCGCCAGAAATTCTTAATTCCCCTAATCTCGATATCTAGGACATCCGCCACAAACTACTTCCCTAATTAATGTATAACCCTAGACATCCGCCATAAGATTTAACACATTAACCGCAGTAATAAACTTCTATGGGAATACTAATCCTAGATAACCGAATCGCGTCCGCTCCCGATTTAACCTAGATTCAATTGTTGCACACTCAAGAACCGAAAGGTTTTGACGGCAATCGGGTGAATGTTTGTCACTTATATTGTCTCAAAAGTACAATTACGGATACTAATGAGTCAATTAACTATAGATTATCCACCTAAAAGCATGCACTGGCCACATACATACCCTAAGTTTAAACCATATTCATTAAAATCAACAACAATGAAATAGGAAAAATTAAATTAAATAAAATAATAAAATAATAGATCTCACAAGTTATACCATGAATCAATAATCTTGACTTACTTCACCATCGACCTAGGCAATTTGATTAGCCCGACATGGCTACTCACAAAATAATGCAGAGAGAGTGAGAGAGAGAGCCCAATGAATAATAGATGTTCTATTTATACATAAAGTCCTAATATGTAAAACTACTAAGAATCGATGTATGGAAGAGAGAGAGAACTATTTTTTTGGTGTTCTTCGTCCTTGACACGTGGCAGAACCAGATTGGCTGTTTTCTGGGCGTTGCTGACGTGTCTGAAGGTGATTGGCGCTGAAGTGATGACCGGGTGACGTGGCAGCAGGCGATTGGAAGAGAGTGGAGACGTGACGTGCTGTGAGGGGTTGAGCAGCCGACACGTGGCAGACTGAGAGCGCGGAGAGGAGTTCGCACGACTTCACCGAAGATCGGGAGACAAGACACCAAAGACGCATCCCGAGCGATCGAGCAGTGGGACGAGAAGAGAAGAGCTTGCTTGTCCACGTGGCGGACATGAGTGGTGCTTGACGGTCTTTGACACGACGTGGCGATCTGTAATTGGCGGAAACAAAGATGTGTGACGCGGCTTGACGAATCACGAATCGACACGTGGCTTCCTAGATGAATCACACGATGACACGTGGCACTGCTGTGTACATTTATCCCACTGTCGGCGTATATTTCGAAACTAACTCTCCCGGTATCCAATTAATGCAAGTAAATACTCTATTTTGAGTATTTTTTCGCCCCGAATCCAACCGTGTGCTCTGTTTCACCTAAAAACCAAAAGTAAAAATAATTAGATATATATTTTATAAACTTTAACACTAAATTATACTAAAATAGACAATAAAATCCTATAAATATCGACTTATCAGAATGCATTATGAGTGTTTGTGTATAATGGACAATGTGTTTATTCATACTTGTAGACATTGACAATTATAAAAGGATTTACTCGTCCAATCGTCTCTCCATCAAAGGTTTCGTCTTCTTCACCGATTCAACCATTACATCCTTGTACCAATCTTTTTCCTTTTCTTAACCCAGATAATAGAATGAGTAGGTTTACAAGTGCTTTTCAGGGTTTTCTTATTTGCTAATACGAATGTTATGTGTTTTCATGGTCTTGCTGAATAGGATTTTGGGCTTATTTATGATGATCGTAATTTAAGAATTAGTTTTAGTTAAACTCATATGGTTGTAGCTTTAATCAAATTAAATCATGTTGTCTTTCTTGTGAGACACTCGCCATAAAGATTTACATCACATATTTATGTGATTCTATAATAGGTCAGTTAACTTCAAATATTTGGGTCAAATTATGATGGTAATTCAATCGACGAAGTACAAGAAAAGGAGTATGGTGTTATTTGTGCAAATGCTTGTTGATGTTGTTGTGAAATCTTGAGACTATGTTGTCTTTTTTTTTCTCGACTTGTATATGTCTGAAACCAATTATCCATAACACGGACAATACGGGAGGGTTGTGATAGGTTGGCAACCTCACGAGCTCCTCCTTCCTCTTTCTCTCCGTGATCTCTCAGCCTCTCACTCTCTCAACTCTCTACTCATTTTTAGTGAAGAAAGAGGCGGTTGGGCTTGGAAAATACCCAAAATGCCTCCAAGCCTATCTTCTTTCCTTTTGTACCTCAATACCCTTAAAGGTAATTTCACAATTTTTGATTTAATTATATATTTATATATATTATTATGTATATATTGGTCGATATCGTCGCGCCTACTATTCCGTTATGTGTGCCAATGGCACCCTCGGGCGAGCACACCCCCGTATGACCCACGCTTGTCACCCTTGACCCCGTTTATTACTTGGCGCCCTGACAATTCACCAGTATTTTATTTATTTTTCATTTTAATATATATATATATATATTTTATATATATCCATAATATATATAAATATATATTTATGCCTATAATTACGCCAATAATTACATAATTCACGCTGACGAGTACACTCGGGCGCAACGCTATCCCGCGTCTCATGTGTGTCCTCCTTGACCTACACATAGTATTAGGCATTCCCTCATTGATCCAGTTTATTCATTTATACATACTAATACAGCCCAAACAAACACAATACATCACGCAAATCCATACACACGTTAATCGTGACAAATCGGGCTTAACCACGAGCCTAACTCAGATTAATTACCATTCAGATTAACACTTATCACGTGCTTAAGTTAACGGGTCGTTACATGCAACAACCTATTGGTGGACCCTGTATATATACATATATCATGCATATCGAGTGATGAGAGTGTAGATGAATACCATATACATGAATCAGTACATCTCATATTCTCAAAATACCATATACATGAATCAGTACATCTCATATTCTCAAAATATCCCAAAATCGATAAACATCATACATACAATACAAATGTAACCTACTCAAAAAACAAGAAGAAGGCCACTCCGATGTCCACAAAGAAGATCGTCTAGCCTTGCCCTTGCTCGACTGCGGATTTACACCCACTATCACAAACTAGACGATGAGTACAGTAAGGTAGAAAGTAAAAGCAGTAGCGTCTTAACTAGTATTTCAAATGTCAGATAATTGGTTAGCCAAATAATTATGCAATGATATCATAAAAATAAGAAAAATAGCCGCATGATAAGTAAATCAACAGAGATAACAACGATAAATGAGTGTCAATATCACAAAGAAAGATGTATGTAAGTGTTTCAAGTCCATCTAGTTGCAACACAATGTACACAACTTGACCTTCAAGACAAATCTTGGGTCTAACTAAGCCACCAGTCAACTCTACCACCTTGACTCCCAACTTTAAATTGCGAGCTTAAGTAAGTTCAAACATATGTGGAGGCACGGTAGTGGAAAAGATCACAAAGCATTCCCACCGTACCCGTTATCACCATAACTCCCACTTAGACCCTAGACCACACATTATGAAATTAAAAGAATATGAAACCCATATTTCATCAAGGATAAATATCACAGTGAAAACAAAGTAACACATGAATAGCATGAATTAGAATTCAAACAATGATTCAAAAGGAATACAACTCGACATGAATAATAACTAAATAATGCACAAATGAAATCTTATTAAGGCCCAAACTGCTTTTACTTACTTACATCGAACGTTGCAAGCTCTCACTACTCCTACGCGTCACCGAAGTTGGTCCACAAACGCCTGTCACCACTCCACTAGATCCTTGGTATCCATTTGGGTCAGTTTTGGTTGCGTTAGAGTCTTGTCAACTTGTTTTATAATTTTATTCCAATTTAAGTTGCGGAGTTCAATATAACTCACCAATACCCTGTTCTGACCCCGTCTCACTTACGATTATCGAACTATTGCCCCTAAGCCCCGAGGATTCATTCCATGCATTTTAGGGTGACTTAAATGTATTTGAATAGGTTTTAAACCCAATATCTTAAAACAACCATTAACTGGTATTGTTCATAGTGGGGAGCGCACTCCCTGTGTTCTTCCTTAAGAATATAGGGCTCTGCCCCGATTGGGGAGAGTGCTCCTTAGCTTAGGGAGCGTGCTCCCCGACGTTGCGAGGCCGTCTCCTTCACCGTCGACCCCATCCTCAACTCGTGAGGGAACTCCAACAACAACAAAATAGTTCAAATAACAACAATTCACATCAATTTAACAAAATCATCAATTTCACCAATTTCATCAATTTCAATTAATTCACCAAAACCAACAAAATACTACCAATTAATTGATAAAATGAGCTCCTACGACACTTTGTTTCACAAAATCAATGATCTATGATTTAAAATTCTTTTTTCATAAAAAATCCATAAAACTTAGCTCAAATTGTTATGAATTAAAAGGAAAGGTGGAATCTTACCTTGTTGGTTGTGTTAGATCGATCAAACAACTCAAAATTTTCATGTTTACATCAAACTTTTCTCACCTCTTCTCCTATTTTCGGATTTTTTGAGATAAGTATCAGTAAAGTTGACCAAAAAATCTCAATTATGCTTTTTATACCTCAATCTTATCAAGTGATCAATCACAGACCCCGAAGACATCATAAGCCCACTAATAGGGCTGTACAAATCAATTAAATGATTCCAATAGCACACTCCCTAGTTGATTCTTATCCATTTTTCAGTATTTGGTGTTTCGCACCATCAGCACGCATCACGAGATGCATCGTAGTCTAATTTTTTTACCAAATGGCTAGACTATAGTTTCATCAATAATATTTTTTCATATTTATCCCGATCGCCAATAAAGATCATCATCCAAACTTAGTATTCCCGTATTTTGATCGCCCGATACCCATATCGAGACATTTTTCCTAGGTGAACCTTACTCTTAAATTTGACGATAAAGTCCATTCAACTTGAACATGAGTATATATAGGTAGTACACATCATCATTCACAAATAAAATATTTACGGGCCGTTATATTGGACAAATAAGTTGTGTTTGGTAACTAGCTTATTTCGAAAATCGTCTAGACACGACGGACCCAGGATTTTAAGTTGCCCTGTGTTGTACCTAAACAAGTGGCATCTGTTTTTTTCCTTTAACTTAAACAATTCCTTAATATGTTTTTGCAAAATCTACACTAATATAATGGGGTTTCTTGGCAGTTGACAGTGAAGCCTTTTTGGCCACTAAACTGCCAAGAATGCCCTCTATATAAATGTAAATTAAAAGAGACCATAAGGCTTAGAAAAAAGGTATGCAAGGGTATTAAAGTTAGTAGAGAGTATGTACCTAATCTCTTCTAAACTTTTTTTGTACAGTGAACATGTGTGTTTGCTCATTTTCTTATCGAGTTACAAACCTCTAAGGGGACTTGGGTGCTAGTGTAAATGGGAGCCTCATTCCTGCAAATGGGAGACTTGTGTGTAAGATCCATAAAAGCATAGGGAGATGTTAATAGGAGCATAGCGAGGGAGTCACTAAAGGAGTCCTGTAGATCATACGTGTTAATAGTGAATTTTGCATCTGGGCATGGCCCTACAAACATAGGTTATGAACCGAACTGCGTAAAAAATCACTTGTTCTTGTGGTTTGCTTTATTGTTTTTATTTACATTCCAGTATTTTTTAATTCCTAATAACAACATACCACGTTTAATGTTGTAACATGCATTGGTTCAGTAATTTCATTTGGTATCAGAGTGAGTATTACTTAAACTTTGTTGTCTTTACAGACTGTAGTGAGGTCCTAATACTAACTGAATGTATCAAGGAAATCAGTCAGACCAATCAAAAGGAGTGTCCAACAATTGACCTCCTTTGCTGCCAGTATAAATTATAAGTACTGGAAGGCAAGAATGGAAGGGTATATTATGTCCGTTGACATCAAGACCTGGAGATCAATCGAAAGAGGTTATGCCACACCTGTTGTTGATGAGATAGCAAAGAATCCTGACGACTGGATAGAAGTTGAAGAGGAATTGTTACCAACCAACGCCAAAGCTCTCAATGCCATTTTTGGAGCTGTTACACAAGAACATTTCAAACTAATCTCCTCGTGCAAAATAGTAAAAGAAGCATGGCAGATCTTAGAAGACTTCTTTGAAGGTAATAAACAAGTGTGAGAGTTAAAGCTTCTCATGCTTAAATCATAGCTTGAGTTGATGAGGATGGGAGAAGACAATACCATATCAGACTACACTGCCAAACTGAAGGATCTTAGAAATCAAGCACATCAGTTGGGCAAAAGATACTCCACAAAAAGATGGTGCAGAAGGTTGTCAACCACTACCTGAGAAGTTCAGCATAAAAGTTGCTTCTATACAAGATAATTGAGGATTGAAGAATCTGAGGTTTAAGGAACTTGTGGGTTTCTTGACAACCTATGAAATGCGTCTCAATCAACAAAAGAAGTAGACAAAGGAGCTTGCCTTGAAAGCTACTGAAGTTACCTCTATTCCAGTTTAGGGAGATCTTGCTTTACTAGCTCATAAATATAATAAATTATATAAAAAAATCTTAGGGTTTAAAGACTAAAGACTCATCACGAAAGGAAGGATAAACTAAAGTGTTTGACAAAAGTAAGATGGCTTGCAGAGAATGTGGAGGACTTGCACATTTCCAAGCAGAATCCCCATAAAAGAAGAAGGAGAAATCACTTACCTCTACATGGAGTGACTCCGATTCTGATAATGAAGAGGAGATGACTAGCCTGCATGTCGCTTTCACGGTGGTAGTTGTTACAACACAGGCATCTAATGTTATTGCAACTAAAGCAATAAAGCCTATCAAATCCGATAAAGCTT
Organism: Stephania japonica; assembly: GCA_039657345.1. Lineage (NCBI taxonomy): Eukaryota > Viridiplantae > Streptophyta > Magnoliopsida > Ranunculales > Menispermaceae > Stephania > Stephania japonica. The sequence goes on along the minus strand of CM077560.1, from coordinate 39,134,291 downwards.
CAACTGTTCAACAAACAAAAGAGATTGTCACTCACTTATTTGAAAGTGATTCTGATGATTTTGACTATGAATCTTCTAATTTGATTCCAGATGTAGATTTCAAGGCTGCCTACTTTGAAATGATGACCAAGTGGAAAAAATCAGTTACATGTAATCAGTTTCTACTTGTGCTTCTCAAGGAGAAGGAAGGTAAACTAGCTGATTGCAAACTCAAACAAAAGCAGGTCCATAATACCTTGAAGCAGCTGAACAAAGGGAAGGCAAAATTCGATGATATCCACTATCAAGGAAAGGGGACTGGAGATCATAAAGGTCTCGATTATGTTGCAGGTGAATCTTCAAATACTCTAGAGCAAATGAAGTTTGTCAAAGAATTTCAAAAGGTTGTCACTACTGATCAACAAGTCAAACAGAGGTTCAAACTTATGTGCTACTATTATGGAATCAAGGGCCACATAGATGATCAGAGAACTAGCCAGAAGGTAACATGAAGTTACATAAAGAGTCTTTTGAGCAAAGTAGCCTATCAGAACTCAGAAGAGATGGGTTCCCAGAAAGGAAGAAGTGTGTAATGTTGCACACATATCCTTGAAATCCATAATGAGCACCGAATGGTGCTTTGACAGTGGATGTTCTAAGCATATGACTGGTGATAAAAACCTTATTAAGAATTATCAGTCATGTGTCGAAAGACATGTCACGTTTGGAGATGGATTCCAAAGTCAAGTCATTGGGAAATGAACATTGAAAACTAAAAATCTTCTAATACTGGAATATGTACTTCATGTAGCAGAACTCAAAGGAAATATTTTGAGTATCAATCAGTTATGTGATCAGGGTTATCATGTGAGCTTCACCAAGGATGTCTAGTTCGTGACTATAAGGGAGAATGTATAATGGCTAGAAATAGATTTGTCAACAACTATTATCTGTTACGACAGCCAAAGAATGTATGTTACAATAGTCAAACTGACCACATCGAAGAATGGCACGAAAAGCTGGGACATGTTCATTACAGACACATGCACAAACTTGCAAATATGGATGTTGTTTGTGGACTTCAAAGATTTCATCTCACTACCAAAAGAGTTTGTGGTCTATGTCAATTGGGAAAGTAGAAAAGAGACAGTCACAAATTGTCACGGCCTAAATTTCTAATCTAAGATTTCAGCTGTAATCAGACTTACTGACACGTGACGTGACCCGAGGGCGGGCCCACTATTCTGAAAACTCAGCTCGAAGATCGAGAAATATGTTATTTATGTGTGTTGGATGCCTAGTGTGGTGTATGTGTGTACATTATGTTGATTAATGTTCAGTTCGACTATACTGTCGATTCGACACGAGCGGGGGATGCACCTTGGAGTGCGTTCAAGTGCGGGTATTGAGTAGAATTACTCGGGATTGCAAAATTGGGCTAGGAAATATTAGTTGGTGTCTAATTAACCTTAGCCTAAGTTAAATTATATAATTTAGTTGGAAAATGTGATATTCAATGCACGGGGAAAGTACCTCGAGTTGCGTGCAGGTCGAGGCACCGAATGTCGGATAGTCGAGGGTCAGCGTGACCACTTGTGTAAATTTTTTAAATTAGTGTGACCAATTAATTATGGTCTATGTGAATTAAATTACCTAAGTTAGTTAATTGAATTAAATTGACATTTTGATGTCCTATAGTTTGAAGGATAAAAATCAACAAACCATGGGACTTACCTCGAGATATGTGCTAGCGCACACTCCCATGAATTAGTGTCAATATGTTGTGTCACATGGCTAGAAAGTTAGTGGGTGTAGGAGTTGATTTGAAGCCTTGGATCAACCTAGAATCAATGGAGGGCACACTAGATGAACTCACTATCTATAGTCTTGTTTGTTTCATTATGCATGTTCTATAAACTCAAAAAAAAGTCCAGAGCTTGCTGGAAAATTTGCAAACAAACTACAAAAAAGTGAAGAAATCACAAAGCAAAGGAAATCAAGCTAGGAAATCATCCACTCAATTTAGGCGATGTGTTTATTCATTATTCTTCAACGTTGATGCAACTAGTTTTCAAAAGATTGGGGTTCAAAGGTTGGGGTTGTTGTATCTAAACAATTTTCGTGAGTCTTTTAAGTTGTTTGAAGTTATGTAAAATCATCAATTCGAATTTTAAACGCCAATTTTCAGTTTTGCAAGTTTTTGCTCAAAAAGTGGATTTTTGCATGATTTCTGTTTTTTTTTATTTTGAGCTATTAAATGATGTTGTTTTCGAAATCTAAATTCAATTTTAGATTCCTGACGAAAATCACTTAGGACACTATCCAATCTTTTGAAAATCAGTGGGCTTTTGGTTGGGATTTAATCCCAGTTTTAAGTTATGTTTCTTGGTGTTCTTGATAAAAAAAAAAACTTTAAAAATCATGCCTTTAATCCTTGTTTGTTTGATGTTTTGATGAATGCATGTATGGAAATTGAAGTGTCTGGTGTATGTGTATTGTGTAGGAAATGATTGGATCCCTGGTGATGAAGAACAGGGATCCAAAGGGCTTAATTTGGTCATTTTCAGGTTGCAGAAACTTAGAAAATACTGGGCTTCTGCACCCAACACACTAGATATTTTAGCCAACGTAATAGGGACCGGAACAGCAGGATTTCTGCAATCCCGCTGAAATTCTACAACACTACTTACACCATAACTTTCTCATTTTAACTCAGATTTTGACACTTAATATACCGTTGGAAAGCTAAGACAGATACGAAAAACCTAGAACCATTAGTTTTTAAAAATTAAGTCATATGTTTTTTTCAAAAATGGGTCAAAAGAAGAGGCTTGTTTATATAATAGTCATTGTATAGCTGTTTTGGGTCGTTTAGGTGTCGGATAGTCTTAACGCTTAACTTAAAAACTAAGTACATCTAATATAACCTAGATTAACACTAGAAGGCTTCGAGAGATATACTTGAATCCGGGAGAGCAAGTCGGGGTGTCGGGACGTTGGATTTATTAGGAATTTGTATGAAGGTGAGTATACCCGTTGACAACTTTATTTAGTATTTCATTCCTATTAAATGCTATTCTTGCATAGTCCTCTTGACAATATTGTCTTTGTATTCTGATATCATGTGGTTCCTTATGTGTATGCTCATTTGATGAAACTTGCTAACATGATATCCATTTCGTTGGTTTGGTTCATTGACTCTATTTCGTGCCATGTCTATTATTGTTGTTTTAATTATAATTTGAATGATAAATAGCATGCTATTAGGCTAGTACATATAAAAAAAGTTTATATGGACTTGTACTCCCTATTTGATTAGATGTTAGACTTGTATATGCCTTGACATTCCATACTTGGTCTTCCTTGAAATTTAAAAGTAGTTTTTATAATTTGGTCCTATACTCGATCGAGATGTGATCGACTCACAGGGTTAGAGTCCCTGGGGTTGGTGACACATATTACCTGACACTGTATGACACTCGTGGTTAGAGTCCTTAAGGCAGTAAACACACCGAGGTTAGAGTCCCTGGACACACTTGAGTTAGAGTCCCTTGTGATTTATCATTATAGAGTTAGAGTGACACGGTTCACTGCCGACCGGACCTAATTCACCACTACTTAGCTCAGTGTCAGTTTCACTTGTTTAACTGTGGTATTTACTTGCATATGGTTTATTTTTCAGCTTTCCTAGTTATATACTTTTAAATACCAGTCAATTATGTTTGGAAATGCAATTTAAACTTGTCATCGGGGATTACTGTTTATTTCTTGTACTCGCCATCTTTTTATGACGGTGGGTGCAAATCCATCTACTAGCTGGTCAGGCAAGGAGAAGATAGGAGATTTTTCCTGAGTAGCGGCACGGCACGACTTTTGTTTTAGGTCCATTTTGATATTTTGTATGTATTAGATACCATGTCTTTTATTACATTGGGTTGTACATTTAGGTTGAGTGCTAGTTCCCTAACCAGACTTAGACTATTTTGCTATATTTTGAGGTTATATATATATATATGATGTCATTTCCTAGTTTTCCACACTTAGGTTATTTTTCAATTGACTTCCGCATAATATTCTAATTTAATTCCACATTAAATGACTAAGACTTCCGCTAAATAACAAACCATGTTAATAAAAATTTAATTAACACTAAAGGCTATAAATGGATTTGGACACAAGAAACAAGGTAAATAAGTTGTAAGGATGACTAATACGTAGTTAAGTCCTACGAGGCTAGGATTAGGGCTTAATTATGGGATTAGGCCGGCGGTGCCCTAGATTAAGGGGGGGTCATCACACAAATCTGTTGAAGGTTGTAACACATCAACAGCTTTAGAACCGCTCCACATTGATTTGGTGGGACTAACTCAAGTCACCAACATTTCTAGTAATCGTTACATTCTTGTTTATATACATGATTTTTCACGTTCTACTTGGGTTTTTTCCTTAAAAAAAAATTAGATGCATTTGACAAGTTTCAAGATCTGTGTCTACAGCTCATGACAAAAAAGAAGTCCACAGGAGAACACTTAATTAGAGTTCGAAGTGATCATTGAAAAGGAGTTTGAAAACTCAAGCTTTCATGAGTTTTGTAGTAAGCATGGAGTTTATCAAGAATTCTCAGCACCCATTACTGTTGAACTATATGAGAGTTTGTGTTGTATCCAATATTAGTCCAACATGGGAAAGAAACATTTTTGTTTCTTTCCTTATAACATATCTTTCACTTACAAGTATTAGTTAAGTGAATGTGGGTTGGAGGCAAAGACCATGGGTATTCCTCATTGATTAATATATATTAAATACTTGATATTTAATATATCTTTGATTAGGCCTTGGGCCTTGGGGCCGAGGGGCTAATGTTAAAATAACTTATCTAATTCACAACATAATTTTTTTTATTAAGTAATTTCGTAATTACTTATTTATGTGAACAGTTGTAATTTTTCATGAAAAGTTGTAATTTTTCATGAACAGTTGTTTGTGAACAGGTGTAAGTATTCATGTTTTGTGAACAGGTGCATGTAAACGTTTTATGAACAGGTGCATGCATGTGACTGTTCATAAGAGACATGTGACTGTTTATAAGAGACATGTGACTGTTCATAAGAGGCATTATTTGTCTATAAATAGTATGTACGAAATAGAAGAAATATTAAGTTTTTTGTTGAGAGAAATCAAAATGTTGCACAAGAAAGGTTCTTTGATTGGTGTGTAATCAAAGATCAATCCAGTTGTATCCTGGAGGCGAACCTCTTGAAGCATTCATACACCGAATTGGAGGAAAATTTGTCTTAAGACATTGCTATTTAGTGCAAGCCTCTGGTATGATTTAATTTTGTTCTTTGTAATTGAATTCACATATAATATATATTATAGTTTAGTGATATGCATATTGTATAATTGTTCCATCAATCTAAGATGAATCCATATTAAGTTATTACTGGTTAACATACAATAGTTGAGTGCATATAATTAGTTCACTGATTTTAGAAAAACTAGTCACTGATTTATACGAAATTGTTGTTTTCATACTAGTTTGAAATGGCATCTCTTGTAACTGAGAAATATGAGAAATCCACATCTGCCAATCCCAAAGATGAAAGACCAGAGAAGTTCAAGGGTCTTGACTTTAAAAGGTGGCGGCAGAAAATGCTGTTCGGGCTGACCACTATGAATCTTGCCAACATAGTAAAGGAAGAAGTTCCAAAATCTGATGAGGACCCTTTGTCCAGGGAAACTCTCCTTACTATTGAAGCATGGAAGAATTCTGACTTTCTTTGTAGGAATTACATTTTGAATAGACTTGATGATACATTGTATGATGTCTATTCTGAATGTAAAACCGCAAAGGATGTTTGGGATCTTCTCGAAAAGAAATACCGAACTGAAGATGCAGGGGCTAAAAAGTTCGTTGTAGGCAAGTTTTTGAAATACAACATGGTGGATTCAAAGTCCGTGGTAAAGCAAGTGGAAGAACTGCAAGTTCTGATACATGAATTGCACGCTGAAGGGTGCATCGTAAATGAACATTTTCAGACTGGAGCCATTATTGAAAAACTTCCACCGTTGTGGAATGACTTCAAGGTCTACCTAAAGCACAAGCGAAGGGACATGTCCATCGAGGATCTCATTCTGCGACTTCGTGTTGAGGAAGATCACAGGAAGGGAGACAAAAAAGAAATGGCTAATGCTAATGCTAACATGGTGGTAGGAAAATCAAGCAAGTCCAAATTTCAGAAATTCCAGAATAAGAATTTCAAGAAAAATCTTAAGAGAACCGCCAAACCGTTAGCACCAAAGGGGAAGGATTACAAGAAAATTAAGGGAAGTTGCTGGGTTTGTGGAAAGCAGGGTCACAGGGCTCAAGATTCTCGCCACAAGAAAGATCAGAATTTTGATAATTTTGGTGTGAACAACCAAGCAAATGTTGCTGACATGGAAATTGATGATACTGACTTTGATCTCACTGCGGTTGTTTCATAAACTAATATGGTTTCTGATGCCAAAGGATGGTGGATCGATACTGGTGCAACAAGGCACATATGCAGTGACAAAACCTTATTTTCTGAGTTTCATCCGGCTGATAGTGAAGAGAAACTTTACATGGGAAACTCATCCTCCTCCAAGGTTGAAGGCAAAGGAACAGTGAAGATGAAGTTCACGTCTGGAAAAGTAATCACTTACTTGATGTTCTTTATGTTCCTGATATTAGGAAAAATCTTGTATCTAGCCCTTTACTGAATAAGAAAGGGTTCAAACTTGTTTTCGAGTCTGACAAATTTGTATTGACTAAGGGTGGCATGTTTATAGGGAAAGGGTACCTTACTGAAGGTCTCTTCAAATTAAGCATTGTAATTGTTAATGGCACTGGTAATAGAATGATTGTTTCTGCGTATATGAATGTCTCTGCTTATATGATTGAATCTTTTGATATATGGCATGCTAGACTAGGTCATGTAAATAACAGATTAATTCATAAAATGGTGCATTTGAACATGTTACCAAAGTTTAAAATTGATTTTAAACACAAATGTGAAGTTTGTGTAGAATCAAAGTTTGCTAGGCAAACATTTAAATCTGTTCAAGAAAGTTCAAATGAATTATTAGATTTAATTCATAGTGATCTTTGTGACTTCAAATCAAATCCTACGAGAGGAGGAAAGAACTACTACATCACTTTTATTGATGATTGTAGTAAATATTGTCATGTCTTTTTGATCAAGAATAAAAAGCGAGGCCTTTGATATATTTAAAATATATAAGGCAGAAGTTGAAAATCAACTTGACAAAAAGATAAAAATATTAAGAACTGATCGAGGTGGAGAATATGATTCCATTGAATTTACAGAATTCTATAATACAAATGGAATTATTCATCAGACCACTGCGCCATATACACCTCAACAAAATGGTGTGGCAAAGAGAAAAAATAGAACTCTCAAGAATATGATTAATTCTATGTTGAATGATTTTGGGCTTCCCCAAAACTTGTGGGGTGAAGCATTACTGACTGCAAATCATATCTTGAATAGAGTTCCATTCAAAAAATCTGATAAGTCTCCATATGAGATTTGGAGAAAGAGAAAACCCACTTACAAAACTTTAAAAGTGTGGGGTTGCTTAGCAAAGGTTCAAATTCCTTTACCAAAAAGGACTAAATTGGGACCTAAAACCGTAGATTGTGTGTTCATCGGTTTTGCTAAGAATAGTGCAGCATATAGATTCTTAGTAGTTAAATCACATATTTCAGATATTAGTGACAATACTATCATAGAATCTGCAGATGCTACATTTTTTGAGCATATATTTCCTTTTAAGGAAAAACAAAATGGTTCATCACGAAAAAGGACGACTGAAGAGAGTCTAGAAGAACCAACTACTTCAAGGATTCAAGAACAAGAATTGGAACCTAGAAGGGGAAAAAGAATTAAGGTTCCAAAGAGTTTTGGACCTGATTTTATAAGTCTATTAACTGAAAATGAACCTCAGACTTATAGGGAGGCTATGTCTTCGCCGAAAGCGCCTTTATGGATGGAAGCAATCAATAGTGAAGTTGAATCCATTTTACAAAATAATACATGGGAATTGGTTGATTTACCATCCAGAATCAAACCAATTGGATATAAATGGATATTCAAAAGAAAGCTTAAAGCTGACGGTACTATTGATAAATACAAAGCACGATTGGTTGCAAAAGGTTATAGACAAAAAGAAGGTGTAGATTACTTCGACACCTATTCTCCTGTTTCGAGAATAACTTCTATTAGAGTATTGATTGCCATAGCTGCTTTATACAATATGGAAATACATCAAATGGATGTTAAAACAGCATTTCTAAATGGAGAGATAGAAGAAGAAATTTATATGGACCAACCTGAAGGGTTCATAGTCAAAGGCCAAGAGAATAAAGTTTGTAGACTTCTTAAGTCATTATATGGACTCAAACAAGCTCCAAAACAATGGCATGAAAAATTTGATCATACTATGCTAGCAAATGGTTTCAAAATAAATGAATGTGACAAATGTGTGTACATTAAAGAAATGAAAAACTTTTTTTTCATAGTATGTTTATATGTTGATGACATGTTGATTATGAGCACAAGTAGAGATGCTATAATGTCAACCAAAAAGAAGTTGAATTCTAGTTTTGACATGAAAGACATAGGTCTAGCTGATGTAATACTAGGAATTCAAATCAAAAGGAATAACGAAGGTTATGTCCTCACACAATCTCATTATGTTGAGAAAATCTTAAAAAGATTCAATCAATTCAATTGTAAACCTGCTCCAACTCTTTTTGATGCTAATTGTCATCTTAAGAAAAATAATGGAGAAGCAATTTATCAATTGGAATATTCTCAAGTAATTGGAAGTTTGATGTACTTGATGAATTCTACTAGACCTGACATAGTTTATGCAGTAAGGAGGCTGAGTAGATACACAAGTAATCCTAATGATGCTCATTGGACAGCATTAATAAGAGTTCTAAGGTATCTTAAATATACCTTAAATTATGGACTTTATTATACAAAATATCCACCTGTACTTGAAGGGTATAGTGATGCAAATTGGATTTCTGATAATACAGAAACCAAATCAACAAGTAGATATATATTCACATTAGGTGGAGCAGCGATTTCTTGGAAATCAACAAAACAAACGTGTATAGCACATTCCACTATGGAATCTGAATTCATAGCTCTTGACAAGGCAGCTGAAGAAACTGAATGGCTAAGAAATTTCCTAGAAGATATTCCTTGCTGGCCAAAACCAGTCGCAGCAATTTGCATACATTATGATAGTATGGCAGTACAAGTAAGAGCTAAGAACAATATATATAATGGTAAGTCGAGACATATAAGGCGCCGACACAATACTATAAGACAATTACTCACAAGTGGAGTAATTAGTATTGATTATGTTAAGTCTAAGGAAAATATTGCAGATCCTTTGACTAAAGGCTTACCAAGAGATCAAGTGAAGATATTATCGAGGGGAATGGGCTTAAAGCCTATAGAGTAAGTCAAGTCCAGCAGAAACCTAACCTAGCTGATTGGAGATCCCATGGTCTAGGTTCAATAGGCAAACTAGTTAGACTTGACTTAACAAACAGGACACACAATTACCTGTTCCTATGATGAAGTAAGTGTGTTAATAAGAAGTTTAGGGTATGCAATACTGCATTTAATGATTAAAGATAAGTCACTTATATGATAGTAAATGTGGGGTTGCATTTATGAGAATGAATAGGCTAAATTTTCTAAAGCTATCATGAATCCAGGATATGTTCAGGACCAAAATGAACAACAAAGAATAACGTGCATCAGTAATCATGTCTTAAGTGAGACATATTGTCTTAGTTTACTACAAAAAGTGAACAGTTCAAGATACATACATCATTGCGTCATGAAGTGAACTCGATATGATCTTACTAGGGTAAGGTCAAGTCCATACAACACTTACCTGAGTAACGTGACATGATAATCTCTCTCAATTATTTTAAAGTAATGATATTTGTGTTTGTGATTTGGCAAAGTAAACTTGGTCATGGTTGCAGATTGATACAATACAAATGTGGGGTATTGTTGAACTATATGAGAGTTTGTGTTGTATCCAATATTAGTCCCACATGGGAAAGAAACATTTTTGTTTCTTTCCTTATAACATATCTTTCACTTACAAGTATTAGTTAAGTGAATGTGGGTTGAAGGCAAAGACCATGGGTATTCCTCATTGATTAATATATATTAAATACTTGATATTTAATATATCTTTGATTAGGCCTTGGGCCTTGGGGCCGAGGGGCTAATGTTAAAATAACTTATCTAATTTACAACATAATTTTTTTATTAAGTAATTTCGTAATTACTTATTTATGTGAACAGTTGTAATTTTTCATGAAAAGTTGTAATTTTTCATGAACAGTTGTTTGTGAACAGGTGTAAGTATTCATGTTTTGTGAACAAGTGCATGTAAACGTTTTGTGAACAGGTGCATGCATGTGACTGTTCATAAGAGACATGTGACTGTTCATAAGAGACATGTGACTGTTCATAAGAGGCATTATTTGTCTATAAATAGTATGTACGAAATAGAAGAAATATCAAGTTTTTTGTTGAGAGAAATCAAACTGTTGCACAAGAAAGGTTCTTTGATTGGTGTGTAATCAAAGATCAATCCAGTTGTATCCTGGAGGCGAACCTCTTGAAGCATTCATACACCGAATTGGAGGAAAATTCGTGTTAGGACATTGCTATTTAGTGCAAGCCTCTGGTATGATTTAATTTTGTTCTTTGTAATTGAATTCACATATAATATATATTATAGTTTAGTGATATGCATATTGTATAATTGTTCCATCAATTACTCCTCAACAAAATGGAGTGGTGGAAAGGAAGAAAACACATCTACCAGAGATGGCCAGAGTCAGGCTTACATCAAAGGAGCTAGCTACAAAGTTGTGGCTCGAGGCTTTTAGCACTACATGTTATGTGATAAACAGAACTTACCTTCGTCCAACAATAGGCAAAACATCATATAATTTGTGAAAAGATAAAAAGTCTAATCTAAGTTACTTTCACCCTTTTGCTTGTAAGTGCTTTGTATTGAAGGACAAAATGCCTCTTGGGAAGTTTGACAAAAAAAGTGATGAAAGAATATTTTTGTGACAGTCCTCGACTAGTCGAGCATACAGGGTGTTCAACAAGTGCATTGAAAAAGTAATGAAGTCTATTAATGTAGTGTTCGATGACACACCTTCAAAGTTTTAGCATCAAGCAAAAGGAAATGATGAAGTACAGAATGCCTCTAACGCTATTACAACAGCGTCTTTTGCGTCTAGTACAACAAATGCCCATGAAGCTGGTGCAACAACAATCACATCCAAAATAGTACCACCATGTTCCAGCAAAGAACCCAACACCGGAATACAGAAAAATTATCTTGTTGATAATATCATTAGCTCAGTTGATGATGGAGTGGTCACACGAGATACTACTAAAGTTGATTACCGAAGGTTAACCGGGTTAGTATGATGTCTCGTCCATTAGCTGATAATGGAGTGGATCAGTTAGCCCTGTTTGATACATTCGATACATATTTTTCCCTCTAAACCATAATAAAGTTTTTATTTATCACTGCATTTCAATAAAAAAGGGGGAGATATATATTGTTTGTTATTATTATTTTGATTATATTTATCTTGATTTGGTGAGAGAGTTATTACTGGTTATTGGCATCCTTGGATGATTTGATTACCCTAACTGATCTCGTCTCTCTTCTGTACTTGCACTCCTTTTGCGAATTTTTGAATCATCTTCTGCCTGTGTAGTGGTCAATCTGCAGTTGGAATAACCATGTTATAATGGTTGCAACACGAAGAGGAGGGAAATAATCCACTTCCAAGCCACCATCAAAGCTAAAGGATCAGAACCTCCGCCATAATCAACTAAAAAGAAAGTTGGGGGAGGAATAAATCCCAAAGATGTTGTACCCCTGCTGAGTATTCTGCCACCTAAGGTCCAGATACAAGAGAAAGCAGTGTCATCATCGGAGGGCTAACCACTGTTGATCAAGAGGCCATCAGAGAAATAAGAGAAGCCTGTTACACCTCTTACACCCTCCTCAACCTTTGAATCTGATGATGCAAGAACTATGAGTTGAGGCCTATAGGAACAATATCTAAGAAAATGCCTGAGTTATATGTTCTTGTGGAGGAAAATCAAGGCATGTCACAACATGACACAACCACTATTATAGCAGATCAATCAAATCAGAATACAGAAGAGGGTATTTGAGCCTAAGATGACATTGCCATCAATGATTCTACCAAGGTCAGGACTGTTTCTCCACATCAAGAAATGACTGAAAAGATTGGGAAAGAATTAGTTTCTAGTAAAGTTCCTGGTGAGGTTCCCATTACTGAAACGCAAGGGTCAGAACCGATTTTTAATCAATCGCCTCAAGAAGAGTTACCATATGATACTGAACAAATGAAGAACTTGTCTAAATTAGGTCGGGCTCTCCCAGAGAATGCGGTAGATCAGATGAAGGATCAACATGAACATGATCAACCAGATAAGCATGTTGAAGTTAATCAACTGAAAGACCACTCCATTCTAGATGAACCTGAGGAGCATCCTATGGATGAAGAGATCATTCCTCTTGCATCACTTAAAAGGAAACTGAAAGGCAAAATGCCTATGAAACATAAAAAGAAGGTGAAGAAAGGTCATGGTGTGATAAGAAAGGCATCTGGACCGTTCATAATAGAAGGCAAGTTCCCTGTTATGCCATCACTTGATGAGGACAGTGATTCAGATCAAGTTCCCAGAATGAAGACCAGAGGTATTTGAAAATACTTCTATGATTATGAGGCAAAGTCCAAATTTGAGGATGTTAAAAGAATGCAAATCCATGCTGAAAGGTACCTCAATCAGGACTCGTATGAAAAGAAGAAGATGGTAACTTTTCTGAAGTCAAGGTCTCTTTTTAAACTCTTTTCTTTTTCCTATAGATACAACAAGACATGGGTTAGAGAGTTTTATGCTAATCTTAAACTATTTGTGAGTCATAAATCATCACCATATTTTCATAACGTCTATGTGAGGGGGAAGATTATTGAGTTTTCACCTACTATGATTAATAAAGTCCTAGGATGTACTATTAATAATGGGGGCATAAGTTTTATAAGAAGTTTAACACTGATAATAAGATGAAATCTTTTGTGAGAACCATCACTGCTAGGAAGGTTAGTAGATGGAAGAAGAATGAGGAAAAGAAAGATGTGAAAGATCTGAGTACTTTGTTCTATGTTATAATATTCACGATGCATCTATGATCTCCTACCTATCAAGCACATCTCTACTTTTGAGAAAGAGAGAGAGATGGGTATTCTGTTATATGCTATAGGGTTAGGAGTTCCTTGTGACATTGGGGAGATAATTTTCAGAGCTCTGTTTCACAAAATTGATCCAGAATCTACTTTTAACTTTTTGTTCATTCCATCTCTTCTAACTAAGTTGATGAGCTTTCAGTAGATTTCAGCTGAAAGGTAAGACAAATGGGTCTCAGCCACTCTTCAAACCATATTTGCAAAGATATCTAAAGCAGACTCTTTTCATGTGAATGATCTTCCTGTTGATGCTGAGATTGCTCTTCATCCACAATATATGTTAAAACATGGTCTTCCACCTGCTATAACAGACAATGAGGAAGGTGCTGCTAAAATTCATAAGATCTTTAAGAAGAAGACAAAGAAGAACAAAGCTTCTATCAACTTTGCTCCACCTGAAGTGTATTTCCAACTAGATGATTGTGAACTTCATGACGATGATGTTGATATGAACCCTTGGCATATAAAAGAGAGGAAATTGATGGAGGCAGTTCGTAGTCTTTCTAATGGCCTCCTTGATAAGATTTTGGAATTTCTTTTGTTTCTTGCACCACCTCGCCAATAATGCGGTTATGGTATACATTTCTCTTCAACGAGTTGCCATTCTTATATCATAAAAGAGGAGAATTTTTTATTGAGGGGGAGGAAAAAAAAATTTTACTATATTTTCGATGTGTTGTTACTGTTGTGCTACTACTGATTTTCTGCTGATCTTCGGTCATTTGAGTATGGCTGATAGTTTATATTTTTGTTGCTTATATCTCTGTGCCAGAGAAGCTAATCTGTGAAGAAACTTATTATCTTAGTGCAATGTGATGACTGAAAGCTGTTGCAACAGACTGGGAAGACTGTTGATATGACATGATTAATTTTGTATATATCAGTAGTTTATCTTTTAACTTTCTTATGTTTATTTTGAACTTATTAAATCACAAGTTATGTGATGAGATTGTTGGTAGCCATGTGGAAATTATGGTTTTACTCGAAAAGTAGTTTGCAATTTTTTAACTACTTATATTATATGGCGTTTATATCTTAACTCATTTCATCTATTTAAAACAACAAGAATGACGAAGGGGCAGATTGTTACTATCGTGATGAATTGTCATCAATTGTCTTAAAATGAGTTAAAGATGTCATGTGGTTCACATTCTGATTTAGAGAACCATAATCTATTATGATATGTTATTATAACATGAAGATCAAATTAGTTATAACAGAGCCCAAAATCTAGTAGCTGCGGGTTGTTACGATCTACTCTTATCCACAACTGAGCGAGAAGCTATTGGCGTTCGGTGCAAATTCTGAGGGCGATTTTGCCCACATGTTTCATGAGAAGAATTTGAAAGTTTATGAGGATCAAGATGATTGGATTCTAGTTGTTGTTAAGATTTAAGAATATTGTAAATCATCTATATATATATATAGGTCAAAGTAGAGAGTATGTACCTCATCTCTTCTAACTTTGTTTTGTACAGTGAAAGTATGTGTTCACTCATTTGTTTATCGAGTTGAAAAGCTCAATGGGACTTGGGTGCTAGTGTAAGGGAGAGCCTTATTCCTACAAGTGAAAGACTTGTGTGCAAGATCTAGAGAAGCGTAGGGAGATTGTAACGACCCTAAATTCAAACTTGTGTCATGTGTCAATTTAGCTCATATGTGAGCCCATTTGTCGTTATACATAGTCCAATTCTCGGTCGTCGACGCTGAGTTATGTTATTTGTGTTCGGTGTTTTATATTATATTGTATTACCAGAATATTTAATTTCAATATTCCAAACGTACGAGGACGTTTGAGTGCGAGTGTTGGACGGGGGAACGGTTCAGCTTGAAGGTTACGTGAAACAACGGGTTTTCAGCCGAACGTTGGTTATGTAATTAGTAGTCTAGAGACTTAAATGAATTAAAAACTATGACAAAATATAAAATAAATAATAATTAAAAGTGTAAAGCGCGTTTGATATATTGGTACTTCTGGGGCGACGCGACGAACAAGTTTAGGTGTCACGGATTGAAGTCACCATTTGGTGTCATAGTGGTTAGCTAGAATGAATAGAGACCACTAGATTAGCCTCAAGATTCGTTCTCTCTCTTATCATCGAAACAACGTGAAGAACAATGGGGTTCCAAGGCGTTTTAATGCAGTTTGATGCCACAAGAGCGCCCAATCGTGAATTCTAAGGTGAGAGTTCGATTCCTCACGTCAGTATCTATAATTTGGCAGTATTTTTGTGGTGTCGCGATAAATTCGAACAATGAATTGGGAAATTCAATTTTTATGGGATGTTTTGATGGATTGGGAGTGTGTTGAATGAGCAAAACATAATTTGTGAGGTGGTTTTGATGTTTGAGAATTTTCCTAAATTTTAGGGATTTTTGGGAAATTTTGAATGATTTTGGCAAATCGGTAGTTTGGTCGGGTTTTGACGAGAGCCGAAGTTGGTTTGGTGTATATTTCGATGTTTAGTTGTAGTTGGGATAAGCTCAAAGCACGGCGACACGAGTGGGGGTGTGAAAAACCCCATTTTTAAAGGTGTTCTGCAAAAGACTTTGTGGAGACGCCGTGAACGTTCCAATGCACGGCGTCACCCACGTACGTCTTAGGCAGTGCCTCAGGGGGAAACACGCTGTGAGGACGACATCACGACCAATGAGGTCACAGATTCACTCTCGTACATGTTGGGCAGACGGCCTAATATACACACCATGAAGACGCCGTTCAGGTCATTGGACCCTATGGCGTCTCGGCTGCGTGTTACTGTTCACATAGACCAATTTTTATAAAATTTTTAGAAACTTTCGGGGATCTTTTCAGGTATCCCAATGGGTCCGAATACGACCTAATATCCAGGTAATTGACTCAAATAGGTGAACGAATAAAATTATAGAAAATTGGTTAAAATGAGAGTTGTTAATGGAAATTTCGATGTAAACGTATTTTAGTTTTGAACATTGATGGGACACGGGAGGTCATATGAGACGTGTCAAGGATTCGTTGAGTGCGTAATTAGGTGGATTACAGGTAAGTAAACTGGTGAGAACTTTTACAATTATTTCTTGAGCTTTAATTTATTCTTATTGATTTGTTTATTATCATATCAGTTGGAATCTTTTTTATTGAGTGGTCCATTGCAAGGGGGTTATGGTTACTTATCTGTGATATGAGCTCTTATCTAAACGTTGTTGATATCTCCCGGTTGAGTATACATTGTGGGCTCTTATCTGGGTTTATGGATATCTCATAGTCATAAGGGTAGGGCTGGTAGGTTGTGTTCTCGTCCTGAACCCGAGTCTTATAAGTTTTACCTCGACTTAACGACTGTTATCGGGACTCCTTGCAATTCAATTTCATAATTCGGACACTCACTTTTCGATTAAATTATTTATAGTCTTATACATTTCATGCGTTCCTTATTCCTTTTTTTCTATCAGCATGAATGTAGACTGATGTTTATTAATTTCGAAATGTTGTATTATTGTTCTGTTTGGCGTTGCTTACTTTGGCTCGTCATTCTTGTGTTTGACAGAGTGTAGATCTTCAGTCCAGAAAGGGAAAGGCACTAGAGCTTAGAGATTTACTTTGAGGACATCAGAGCAAGCTTTCCACTTGACTAAGTAGGTGAACTTTTTGTCTTATTATTATATATATATATGTTGTTTTGAAAACATGGGTTTGGGTATGTGAGAGATTCTAGGCATGTATATCTATTGGGCTATTCTCCTCTGACTGATCATGTATGATGATATACATATGCGGGGTTCCCACATGCTAGGATGTCTTATTTATTATGGTTGTGATTAATTGATTAGTTTGAGCTTTGCTTACGTTATATTGATGATAATTCGCTAATCAATGGTAATATATTGTAAATGAATGGTAAATGGTAAGGGTTAAGGCTGACTAGGCTTGCATAACTCTTCGAGACGGGCTTAGGTTTCACGTAAGTCTAGGCCGGGCGGGGCCCAGTTCAGGTTTGAAAACTGGGGCCGTCACAGAGATGCTAGTAGGAGCTCAATGAGGGAGTCAGTAATGGAGTCATGTAGATCATACGTGTTCATAGTGGATTTTACATCTGGGCATGGCCTCGCAGACGTAGGTCGTAGACCGAATTGCGTGAACAATCTTCTGGTCTTGTGGTTCGCTTTACTATTTTTATTTACATTCCAATATTGTTTAATTCCCTGTTACAATATACCACGTTTTCTGTTGTAACACACATTAGTTCAGTAATTTTAAAAAGTAATTAAATGTAAATCACCGAAGAAAGGACGAGCAGAGGTGGGAGTGGCAGCTTGAGTTTTAAGGTTGTTTTTGGATTTGGGGTTGCCGGCGACGACTCCTCTGATCTACGTTGGTGGCCCTTTCCCCCTCTCTTCACTTATCCTTTTCTTCTTTTGCTAAATAGAAGTGAGTTTTTCGTCTCCTTATCGAAAGACTTTGAGTTTTCCTCTCCTTCTAGGGAGGTTTGAGTTTTCCTCTCCTTATTGGGAGGTTTAAATTTTTCTTTTCTTATTGTGAAGATTCGAGTTTTTTTTGTAAGAAATGGATCGACGATACTCGTGGAGCATGCAAGCAAGGAGCCGTGAATGGCTTAAGTTTGAAGGCGTAAGTTTGAACTATTGAAGGCTTGGCAAACCTCGATCAGTTCTTAATCTAGGGGTTTAGTTAGGTCGAATAAGCCATATACTTTTTTTTTGTGTTTTGATATTATTGTTTACTTATAAGTATATAGAATAGTCGATTCGATACATTCGACAAACATATAAGTTGCACATAAGTTTACAAACTTTTTGCAATGTTACTTTGATCCCAATGCATAGGAAAAGACTGATATTGATATAATTTCATTGCTAAATCAAATGTAATAGTGAGCAATTTTTATAAATGGATATATTTTCGTCAAAAAAAATAGCACGTCTCTCTTTGACACGTGTCCCACTCTCACACTCCTCCTTCCTAACTATTCTCTCCCTCTCCTATCTTCTCGCTATATAACTTCATCTTTTCATTCCCTCTCTCTCATGTGCGAGTTTGATCTCCCCAAAGAAGCAACATGCAAATTAGTTACCAAATCAAAAAAGCACTACTATTACACTATAAAACATTATCCCATTAATTTTCAGTCAGTTGGAAGTAGACATTAATTTGGAGACCGGCTTTGATAATTCAAAGGGAGAAAGTAGCATGGTGGGAGACTTGATTTTTGAGGTGTTATCCGTGTGGTCTCTACAACAGCACAACTTATCGATCTTATCTCATTCCAAGTGCCAATTCAATCAGTCTACTAATATATTGCATTTTTTTAGTTGGTCTCCTCATTTTTTAGATACACAACAGGGAATAACGCTTTGTTAGTCATCACTAATTAAGATCTTAAGCATTCTCTCTATTGATTTCTTCTTGCACTTACTGTTCACATTTAGGTTGTTTTTTATCATATGTTCGCATCTAGGTTGTTAATAGTTGTTTAATTTGGAAGTAAGATGTCATGGGTTCAGGGGTAGAGCTAGATGCGTGGCTGCCCTTGGCTATAGCCCAGGGCAGCATTGGATAAAAAAAATGTTCTTATTTATATTTGGCCCAAACTTGGGACTAAGCCCAGCCCAAGAAAAAGACAACATTCTAGTCCAAAAACAACAACATGAGGACGATTTTTAGAAACGCAAAATGCTATCTTGACACAAAATCAAACACCACATTGCACTCAATATTTGGTAAAGTGATACTTTGTTGTGTGCGCACACATCTTCAAATATATTACACAGATATCCAATAGATGTGGGACTTTAAGTGGTCAAAACATCATTTTTTATTTTAGAATTCATCCATTATATCTTAAATTATCTCTCATAATCTCCTAAAATATTCGCCATATCCTAAAAAAGAGGATTGTTTTCTTAAAAAAATAATTTTTCATTATGTTGAGAATAAAAACCCAATAAAATCTCAAATCCTCAAACTTTTCTTACTTTCTATGTGAATAGTTATTTTTTAATTGATGAAATATGTGATATTTTCATGGTATTTTTTTTTGTTAAATGATAGTTTTTCTTTTTTGGTAGATGATAGTTTTTATTTTTAATATATTGTTCGCTTAAACATTGCAGCTATTTGACTTCTTTTTTTACTTTTATATGTAGTTTTATTTAAATGAAGATTAAAAAAAATACTATTAATTCTAGACTAGATGGACCAAAAATCCTATCTCCACCCCTGCATAGGTTCAAACTTTAGTGGGTGCAAAAATTATTTTTTTTATAATAAAAAAATAGTTGCTTAATTTTGAGAATTTTGTTCTTCTTATAACAGATTTTCATAATTGACTACTATGTATGTATATATGTACTTGGGAATGCTCTCCATGGGTTAGTTGCACTCTTTAGGCTTGGGAATTGGTGATTGTTAACAGGGTACATATCACGAACACAACATATTCATTCGCTTTCAAATGATGAATTTTTAAGAGAGAATAAAAGGTGGTATACATTTTACATATATGAAACAATACTCTGTACATAGGCAAAATATAGGAAACTGACAATCAATATATCCTACGAGGCTGCCAGTTCCAGTGGTACCTATAAGAATGGAGAAATAACATTCTTATCTATCCTTCCATAATTTTATTCTCAATTCTTGACACCTTCTTTTGTCTCAGTGTTGTTTATTGCTTAGGAGATGAGCAAGAGACTAGCTATGCACTAATTAAGAAGGGGAGGAACCAAGGATTCTTTGTCAATGGTTTTCGTGAATGGAAAATGATAATCTAACACACTTTGGGCGCACACTTGGAGCGCACACTTTGTCTTTTAGCCCATTTATGGCTATTTCTTGTCTCCCAAGGTGTGGGCCTATATCTAACAAAACACCATAAATAAACTAAAAGACAAAGTGTGCGTCTCAAGTGTGCGCCTAAAGTTTGTTAGATTATCATATCGTGAATAGAGCCATGAGTGGGCACGTAACATGTGGAGTTCAATTAGATCAAAAAGTTGATATAAAATTTATGTGTATCAACATGAAGGAGCTCAAATTATGGTGGTTGATTAAATAAAAAAAAAATTTTGCAACCTTAAAAATGTTATAACATACATGTTTCTTGACATTGACTTGAATATGGGTCGGACACTTAACCTAGCTGGGTTTTGGGTTAGTTTAACCCGGTTAGTAAGTTATTAAGTTAAGTAGACAACATGATTTGTCTCCTAGTACAACATGATTTGTCTCCTAATATATATAAGTTGTGTCTTGAGAAGTTAATGTTTTTGTTAAGCGTGAGAAAGTTGGAGGCTTGACGTTGGTATAATCTTCTGAATTAATAAAATCTCTGTTCTTTGTCGTGGATTGAGGCACATTGCCAAACTACGTAAATCTCTAGTCGATTGTGTGCGTGTGTTGTTTGTTTCGCTGCGTTTGCTCTAACAAATTGGTATCAAAGCTGATGGTTCAGCTGTGACAAGGCATGTCTGTCGGTAGTCGCAAGTTTCTCGAGTCGTCTCTTCTCGAGATGAGCGATGATAGATCATGTAGTGAAGCAACTTGGAAGGAAGTCGGTCTAAGGTGGAGGCAAAATGCCTGAGATTTTGGTCCAAGATGGAGATTGTTGAGATGTGTGGATCAAAATATAGTCCTACATCGGTTAAGTGTAACTTCATAAAGAAGTGCTTAAGTTTTGGTTCTCTCCCAAATAGTACTGAGGCCATTTAGAGCCGATGGCTCAGTTGAAACAAGGCATGTCTGTTGGTAGTCGCAGGTCCTCGAGTCGTCTCTCCTCGAGATGAGTGATGACAAATCATGCAAAGAAATAGCTTGGATGGAAGTTGGTCTAAGGTGGAAGCAAGACACCTGAGATTTTGATCCAAAATGGAAATTTATTGGGATGTGTAGACCGAAATATAGTCCTACATTGGTTACGTAGGACTTCATAAAGAACTACTTAAGTTTGTGGTTCTCTTCCAAATAGTATCAAGGCTTTTTAGAGTAAAACCCCACATCTGTGAGTTAAAGGTAGTTAAGTTGTGGACGCACCGGTACTAGCTACGGACATGCGAATACAGGCCAAGGCGGGCCGAACAATGTTATATCGCGTATCATCTTCTTTCTATTCAACTTCTTTGAAAAAAATAATTTATTGGTTGTCCTTTTTATTAGAGCAGTGATTAAATTTAATTTCTTTTTTATTTTTGGTAGAGTACGTATCAAGAGTTTTTGCCTTTTGAAGCCTCTCTTTTTTTATGGCAAGTCTAAGTAGTGCAACTGATCACCGGATCCAATATACTGCTGCAAGTTGTATATTTATAGTAATGGATTGTCTACTATAATTACATGATAAATATAATAAATCTGAGCTACATAAGGCGGAATCAGAGTTTACATATTGTTTTTGGACTTCCAATAAGGGTCTACAGTTGATTCCATCTCCATTGACTATAAAGAAGCTCTTTTTTTATCCAAAATAAAGAAGCCATTTGAAAGGCTTAGCATAATGAAATAAAAAAAAAGTTGTTCAATTAATGGTTTAAAGTTTTTTTTCCTGAAGAAAATTAATGGTTTAGAGTTTGGAACTATACTTTTTTCTTAAAACATTTTTTTGATTAAAAATAACATTTTTTTTTTCAAATGTCAAATATAAATTGACAATCATCAACAATTACAATCCCAAGTACTGTATAAACTTGAAAATAGAGGGAAAATAGTTTTATGAAAACAAAAATTCTTCGCCACACTTGCTTACGTACTAGCAAATATAATTATAAAGAGAAATAAGTATAAAATCATACTATATCTATGTTTTTATTGTAATAAATGAGAAAACTTTGCACTTGTGGTCAGTCTAAATGGCAAATAAGGGACTTGATTTTTTCTAAGCAACTTCCTAGTTTTGAGTCTCGTAGAAAAAAATAAATTAGGTCGAGAAGTTCACTAATTAAGAGGTTTAATAATGCTCAAGCACTAGCATGTATTAGTCGGTGCAAAAATTTTACATCCGCTTTAAAGCCCTCTTTCAATTGTAAGGTATCAATTGTTTATTTACCAAAAAAAAGAAAAAAGGTCTCAATTGTTTGGGTGGAGGGATTACTTGTTCGGGTGGAGGAAAAAAAATTAACATACAATTGATACATACATTGACTACACAGTTGTTAGTCCTTTAAATTTTGCATATAAATATGTACATATAAATGTATATATGTTGAAATTATCCTCGACAATTATCTATTAAAAATATATTAAAAGTATGATATTCAATCAACTCAATTTGAATTGAGGAAGCGGCTAGGGTTTGGAACATTGGTTGTTTTATTGTGATTCTTTAGTTTGAACCACCATTTATCTTCTCTTTTGATCGACGGTGCTTCCAATAACAATCTTTATTTTTATTTATTCAATAAAAGTCAGATTTATTCAGATCTTAAATGTTTCTTTTCATTCGGCGTTGAACAGTTGTCATGTTCATCATTGGCACCACTTGTCTCTCCTCTACACACATGTATCTGTTATCACTCAATTCTGTCCCCACTTCTATATGCTTGTGTATGAATCTAAGTCACTTATTAGTTTGATATTTTTCACTAAGTTTTTTATTTTTGTAAGTTATCGTCCTCTCTCGTCAAAAGTTTTTGTTCGTCTTCCCTTGTTGGAAGTTCTATTTATCGTTATGCTTATATTATTGTAGATACAAAAGACAAGCGTATAAGTTGCACACAAGTTTGCAAACTTTCAAAACGTCGATTTGATCTCAAAGAGAAGGAAAATGGTTGTTATTGATGTAATTTCATTGTTAAATCAGATGTAATTGTAAGTAATTTCTATGAATAGAAATATATTTTTATCAAAAAAAAAAATGGGGATCCATAAAGCGCAAACAAATGGGCTTTTTGTTTTTGTCAAACAAACAAATGGGCTCTGTTAGCACATGGGCTGCTTTCTTTTTATTTTCTGTTGAAGGAAATAATTGGGGTGGGCTTTCTTTCGTCTTTTTAGTTGAAGGAAATAATTGGGGCGGGCCGAACATAATTTTTGAAATGGACTGGCTTATAAATAAAGGGTAGCTCATATATATATACAAACGTGAAATTCACAAGTTGCCCTGGGTTAGCCAGGAATATTTAGACACTATCCTTACTAGCGTTTTGTTGAATAAACGCCAGATGAAATTTAGTTTTCTCTTGATGCCCTTTTAAGTGCCGAAAATCCATTTCGTTTAATGGTGACCGAAAAACTAGGTGCCGCATGATGGTTTAGATAATAATCTTATAACATTACGTGCTTATCTTTAAGATAAATATCATGTACTATATAAAACGATAAATGTGTAACATATTAACATATGCAACAATATTATTTTTTTTCTTTTTTGAAGCCGTAACAATATTATTTAATATTTGTATCTATAAATAAATATATGAAAAAAATACTAAATCAAATTTCTTATCGAAAAATACTAAATCGTTATGTTACTTAGGATTTAACATTTTCTTTAAAAAATATTTAATGTTTAAAAAAACATTTTTTTTTGAAGAAAAATAAAAGTTTCATTAATTATTAATGGCTCGGTACAAGACTAGACATAAAATTAAAAAGTACATTGATTCACTAATCATATTTGTTCAAAAGAACTGTCATTACTTTTATTGTGAATGCGATTATGAAATTGAAACAGTTTGACAATCAGAGACTGCTCTCTACAACGTTGAAACACATTACAATAAACAAACACTTGTTAGAACCACATAACAATAACAAAATTTTCCGATAAGGAGAAAAAAATCTAAAACTTCTTGACAAGGAGAAGACAAAATCAGGACTTCCAACAAAGAAAAGACAAACTACATAATAATAAAACTAAAAATAAGGATCCATCTAACCATCGCACAAATCCAAAAACGAGTGTTGAGGAAGATGTCGCAACAAGGAGATCCAATCTTTACATATCTGAAAGGATCTGCGCTTTATTGAACACATAGAACACGGAGAGATGAAGATTAGAACCATCGCTGATCAAAAGAGAAAATCGACAGTGGTTCAAGATCTTGATTGAAAAGAGAAAACTCAAAAAAGGTTATTAAACGATCGTTATTTTGGACTTATATTAGTTACATTTTTTGTGATGAGATATAGTTATACTTTGTTTCTAAATAATATAAAATTAAGTTATTTTATGTTATTTGTGTTATATAAAAAAGATATATAGTTTTTTATATATAATTTATTTACATTTTTATAAAAATAAATTATATGATTATATCCGTTTCAAAAGAAATTATATGATTATATAATTAATACATTCATATGTCCTTTTACGTCATTTTTCATTTCTTAACTATTCAATCAGCTATTATTTCAAACAATTTTTAATTCATAAGTTAGATTATCAACTTTTCGCTACCAGTTACTAAATTATCAACTATCAATTAGATTATCAACTGTCAGCTAGATTATTAGTCGTGCTACTAAGCAGAGCCTCTATCAAACACCTTGATAGCAAAAAGTCGTATTTTCAAATGCTATTACATTAAGGATAAATGCTTAGGTAGGCAATTTCGCACCCAGATGGCATTAGTGGAAAAGAGCATTGTGACTTGCTAACTTCAACAAAATAAAATAAAAAATACAAGGAGATTTATGGATGAATCATGTATAATAAGACTAATTGATTCACCCCACCTCATTTGTGATTATGGGATTGGCTAATGCCTCACCGTGAACATTGGCGTCGTTGCTTCCTTTGCCTTTTGCAATGAGATGCGCCATGAGATGTTGAGATGTGTGGATTAATAATAGTCCCCACATCGGAAATGGGTAACGCGAGATTGAAAATTTTAACATGGTATTATAGTCGACGGTTTGATCGGAGCCTGTCGTGAAAAACCCCCTTGAATACATCGGATAAGTGAAACTTCTAAAAAAAAGTATATAAGTGATTGTTTCCCTCTAATAGTATCAAGGCCTTTTGAGATAAAACCTCACTCTTAAAAGATGAAGGGTTTAAATTGGAGACAATATCGGTGCTAGGAAGATCAATGGCTCGCAAAGAAGTGCCACGGGCGACCGCTTGCGGGTCAAGACATAAAAATTGAACATGAGAAGCGTGCCCTATTAGTGCAGTATATGAACCCATCTCAAAAATAGGAAAATGATAATCTAACACACTTTGGGTAGTAGTACACTTTATTTTTTAGCCATTTATAATTCTTTTTTATCTCCCCAAGCGTAGCCCTCACAAAATACCATAAGTGTGAAACCCAAGTGTGGCCCAAAGCATGTTAGATTCATTTTCCTAAAAAAAAATATGATCGGCTGGACATACTTTTGTCACATATATTTGCTAACTACATAGTAAGTCTAGGTCTATTTAAATGTAAGAAAATCAGGGAAATTCATGTGGCGAAACATTCGTCCAATTTTACAGAAACAACAGAGCTGAAAAGGTAGATCGCATTGTTGCGGCGCTGTAGCTAATCGGTCATCTGCTCATTCGGTAACAACACTGATCTCTCTTGCTTCTAAGTGTAGGCTTGTTTTAAAGATTTTGATTAAATTAGGTTAAACATTGATTCTTAAGCGTTTTTTTTTTTTCCTTTGTAATAAGAAACTTGCTTACACCATCCCAACTAACAACCGAACTCTCTCACACGAGAATACTTGAATAGTTGAACCCTGAACCTTATTTAAAGGTGAGCTCAATGCTCCTTAGGTATAGTTCTTGATTTGAAGCACTTGGTATGGAGAAAATTTGTAGCAAAACCTCCACTTATATGTTGGCGCTACTGTAAGTAGGTCTTGACTAGTCATGGGAAGGCTTTTTATATTATTGGGTGTGTTTTACTGAAAAAAAAAGAAAAGTAATTGATGTTTACATACCTTATAGGATATTACAGAAGAGAAGAACAATAATCTAATAAAACATAACTATTGTGCGTGTTACTAGTCTTTTACAAAATTAAATACCTTATAGGATTGATGATTACAGAATTGAGTTTGATCATCGGCCCGTGGAGAAAAATGGTTCTGTTATAGTAACCGATGGTTTTGAGTGATTATCCAATTCAAAACCTGGTGCCATGACCCCATCACTTTGGACTTCATTGTGCTCTTGCACTAGAGAAATAACATCCAAATCATCTGGTAGAGAAGCATTGCCTCCTAAATACTTAGTGACTTGGGACATGCTTGGCCGGGCATCACTTCTTGAGTGAGAGCAAAGCAAGCCTAGCTTCAATACTAGTTCCATTTCCTCCAACTCATAATCATTTCTTAGTTTGGGATCAGCTAGGGTCAAAATCTCTCCATTTCTCCAACATTCTGATGCCCAGTCCACCAATATTACCTTCTCTGGTAACATTTTTGTCTCCACCGGTCTTCTCCCACAAGCAACTTCTAGCATGAACGCCCCAAACGCAAACACGTCTGTTGCTTTTGTTGCTTTCCCTGTTCTCGCGAGCTCAGGAGCAATGTAACCAAGTGTGCCAGCCAAATGGGTAGTATTAGGATCCATCCCATGGCTACTAAGTCTTGCAAGACCAAAATCCCCCAGTTTGCCATTGAATTCACTGTCTAATAAGACATTGCTCGCCTTAATGTCCCTATGATAAATGACCTGCACCCATTCTTCATGCAAGTAAGCAAGTCCAGTGGCTATGTCTTTGATGATCTTAAATCTTTGGGACCAATTTAGTGTTTGCTTGGCTTTGCTGAAGATGAACTTGTCAAGACTAGCATTGGGCATGAAATCATACACCAAAAGAAGCTCTCCTTTACAACGAGAATAGCCTAGCAAGCGCACTAAATTGGGATGCCGTAGCCGCCCGATGGTTGCTATCTCAGCTATGAACTCCTTCATTCCCTGACTTGATTCGTGTGAGACTCTTTTAACTGCAACTTGTGTCTTTGAAGATGGCAATTCACCCTTGTAGACCCGACCAAAGCCTCCTCGTCCTAGAAGCTGTGTATTACTGAAGCCCTTGGTTGCGATAAATAGTGCCTTGTACATGAACCTATGAGGCCCAAATTGGACCTCCCAGTCTTCAAGTACTTCCTCAGGTTTCTTTCTTCTCCTTACCATGAAAGTGATTCCAGACACCACAACCATAAGAAAAACTATTGCAATTGCAGCCAGTCCTGTTATCAATTTCTTAGAAATTCTCTTCCCTTGTTTTTGTTTTTGGTTTTGAGGTACTAATGGAAGGCGTGAGACATCAAGTGCTTGAGCTTCCCCATTCAATTGAAAGCTCCACCCAAGAACATAATGGGTCCCTATGAGCAGACCATTGGCAGAACAGAATCCCACATACATGGTGTCTAAAATAACCGATGAAAGATCTACATCAAAAGACAAAAGCGGGCGTCGAGGCTTGGAGACTTCAATTGGAGACAAAGTCACATTAATTTGCTTTCTTAGGCCATCGTAGTCCACCCATACCAGCATCCTCTCTCCACTTGCAAGGTCTAGATTTCTAAACTCGCCACTGCTATCAGAAAAATAACCAGCAGGTGCAGATATATTCGATGCCAAGCTGTTAATATCAATCCCCACATGGTTATCATTGATATCGGCAAACTCAGGAGTTTGCAATGTGTCAAGCTCTATAGCCAAAACATGGTTCGATGGGTCTCCAATATTGCTTGCATTGAAGATACCTAAATATTGAGCAGGAAGAGCATGAGGGAGTCCTCTCGAGGGAGCTATCACGAAGGCCATTCCATGACCGTGCAGATTGGGAATGTCCATATCTTTGACTATGGCGAAGGCAAAGGTGGTGGAGAAAGAGAGCACGTCTTTACCGGTGGAGTTTTTGAATGAAAAGGGCATGTTGTAGAAGGCTTGGCCAATACCGTAACTTTTGTTGCTTGTCAGCCTGAATATGCCATTTTGTGAAATTTCTGCCATACCTCTCACCGCCATGAACTCATTATATACGAACCCTTCACCCTTAGCGGCTGCAATTTGTACGAGCAGAATCATCAATTTTAAGGCTATAGATGATGACATAGCTACTTTTACTAATCTCAATAACCTGGAATTGCACGTGAAGAATCCTCTCTCAGATATGAAGATGAAGAAATTCGCTCTTTTCTTGAGAAAATTAGGAATATGAAAGAACAACAAAAAATACGAGTTTCTTATTCTTAAATTCCCTATCTCACTCTTTTCATCGAATGTGCACTCTTCTTGACCGGGTCAGTCTTTTTGGTGGGACAAGGTTTGTGGAATTATTTCACATACAAAAGTCAGTAGAACAAATTTTTCTTCCATTTTTTTGGGACTATTAACAATTACTGGTATCAGTTTTATTGATTTACGCAACTAACATAATTTACTACTCAGTAAAATGTTTCACCTCACCTGTGCAACTAATATAATTCGGTAGTCTTCCTGTATTGGAAGTTTCCAAGGCCGGCCTTTGATAATACCACCAGATGGAATGATGGGACGAAAACACAGAGAGGAACTTTGTACTTTTGTGTTTAAAAAAAGCACGGAATAGGGAGACCTTGACAAGATCATGAACACTGAATGGTGTGTTTAAATGATTGCAGGAAGTGCACTTCACCTTCCCTGGCCGATTCTTAGGGGCGGGTTCTGTTTAGCTATGGCGGAAGAGAACAAGCAAAGCGAAGTCCCCCCACTAGTGCAACCTGGTGTTCCAGAGAGCTATCCTGGTATTGGATTTGCTCTCTTCTTTTTATTCAGTTTAATAATAACTCTTTTTATTTCGTTTGTGCATTTATCATTTATGTACCATTGAAAGAACTTTAACCAATTCACTAGGATTATTTAGCTGTTGCAGACACAAAACTTGACCACTTCACTAGGATTATGTAGCCGGCCCCAACTAGTTTGGGATCGATCGTGACTTTTATAATTCAGCGCCTCATTCTAGAAATCAATGACAAGACATAGTTATGTGTAGGAAGTTCAGGTTCAAAGAAAGAATGGCCAGAAGTGGTGGGTTTCACTCCTGAAGAGGCAGAAATGAAGATAAGAGTAGATATGCCTATGGTTCAGTTCCAGGTGGTTCCACCAAACCACTTCGTCACCATGGACTACAATCTACGTCGTGTTCGCCTATTCCTTGACTCTGATGGCAAGGTTGCGAGGCCACCCAGAATCGGGTAATGCCACTTCAGTACTAAATTGCTGCTTGATGAGCTTCAATTACGTACTAGTGCTGCTCTTGTTTGAATTTTTCTGTGGAATGTGCTATGGATCCTTATTTACTGTAAATGGTGTCTGATCATCTATCATAGGAACTTGGAGGTACAAACGCTCTTATAACGTTCTTCGCCTCCCTTGATTCCCATTGATCGACTAGTTGTTTGGTCAGTTTTACTAATAAGACATGAACGTTGTAGCAATCACTATTTCGGTTTCTTTACGATTATCTTGGATCATTTGTTAATTATGTGTGTGACTGCAAACATTGACAGATTCTTAAAGCGCATAATCAACAAATTGATGGTTTCATAGATAGGAAAAACACAGTAAATGAGAATGTCCTCATATCATAACCATAAATCACTCAATTTGTTGTCAAAAATCTTTGTTCGAGTTTTTAAACTCATGAAGTTTATAGAATTTGTTGCATCGGGAGTCCTTTATTTTAAAAAACTTCACTTCTCTTTGTTCTCCATCAAAATGGGGTGTTCAGTTCATAGTGGTTCTGCCGCACCACTCAGTCACCTTGGACCTCAACCAACTTCGCGTTCGCATATTCCTCGACTCCAATTAGAAGGTTGCGAAGCCACCCATAATCGGCTAAATTGTTCATAGAATATGCTATAGATCCTTATTTGCAGCAACAACAACAACAACATAGTCTTAGTCCAAAATTAATTGGGGTGGGCTACATGGATCAAACATTTTCTTAATTTCAAACATTTACAGTTAATGTTACTTTCATTTACAGTTAATCAAACAAACAATAACAGGATAAACAAAACTCTCTTAACTTCTATGCCTGGATGAGCAGACACTAAAACAAAAGTTACAAACTAAATAACACGTACCTAAACAAAAGTTCACATCTCTAACTATCAGTAGTACCATCATCATTAGAATTTCCCCCTCCCTGAAATGAAAACAAGAACACTTTCTCCGAAGAAGATGGATACGAATGCACGAAAGCATCGAACCCAATCTCATTCTGCCACCCCTCCCCCTCCCCCTCCCCCGGCGCACTCACCACTGCCGGAACAACCGCCTCCCCTTCAAAATATCCCACCACCTGCCTCATAGTAGGCCTCATCTCCGCCGCGCCATTCGAACACATCAACCCCAATTTCAACACCATCACCACCTCCCCTTTATTATACTCCCCCTCCAACCTTCCATCCACAACCTCCAACATCCTCCCCTCCCTCCACCTCTCCCACACCCAGTCCACCAATACCAACTCCTCCGGCGATGCCTTGTTCTCTATAGGCCTCCTCCCACACACCACTTCAAGCAACAATGCGCCGAATGCATAAACATCGGTGCTAGTCGTCGCCTTCCCAATCCTAGTCAGCTCTGGCGCTAAGTACCCGAGCGTGCCAACCACCCTAGTGGTGCTCGGGTTTGAGCCATGCTCATATAATCTTGCGAGCCCGAAATCTCCCAACCGACCACTCAGGTCGCCATCCAACAAGACATTGCTTGCTTTAACATCCCTATGAACCACCACTTGTTCCCACTCTTCATGTAGATACAACAGACCTGAAGCCACCCCTTTAAGGACTCTAAACCTCTGTTCCCAATTGAGTACTAATTTGGGGTTGTCAAATATGAAGTGATCCAAGCTTCCATTAGGCATGAAATCATAGACTAGTAGAAGATCACCTCGTCTTCGACACCAACCCAGTAATTGAACAAGGTTCCGATGGCGAAGACGACCAATACTTGAAATCTCCGACATGAAC
This sequence comes from Stephania japonica, assembly GCA_039657345.1. Taxonomy (NCBI): domain Eukaryota; kingdom Viridiplantae; phylum Streptophyta; class Magnoliopsida; order Ranunculales; family Menispermaceae; genus Stephania; species Stephania japonica. The sequence goes on along the minus strand of CM077560.1, from coordinate 39,103,017 downwards.
TCGCGAAGACCTTGTTTTGATTCGTGTGAGATTCGCTTCACCGCGACTTGAACTTTCGATATAGGTAGTGTTCCTCTGTAAACTCTTCCAAACCCACCAAACCCAAGAAGCTCTCTATCCTTAAACCCCTTTGTTGCTCTCTTGAGCTCTTCGTAGGCGAACCGATGAGGGCCTATGTTGAGCTCCCACTCTTCAATCACATCTGCATTTTTTATTCTCCTCACTAGATAGATTGACAACAAAACTGTGATGATCATGCCTATTGAAGCAGGGACCGAAACCCCAATTATCAAAGCAAAGTGTTTCTTTGGTGGCAAAGGAAGTGAAGGCAATGAAGAGATATCAAGATTTCTAGACACTCCATTGAATCTAAAGCTCCAACCCAACACATAATGCGTGCTCGCGAGACGACCCGTCGAAGCGGAGAATCCAACAAACATGTTCTCTAGAAGAACTGGCGACAAATCAACTTTAATAGATATCAAAGTCGAAGTAGGCTTCACCGAGTTAGGCGAAACCGTGACGTTGAGAACATTGTCGATAGAATCATAATCAATCCACGCTTGAATCTTGTTCCCGCTCTGCAGCCCGATCACTTGCTTACTCGAATTCGTGGTGAAGTACGCAGCCGTTGCAGAAGCAATGGACTCCAAGCTATTGATATCAACTCCAACATGGTTGTCATCAATGTCCTTGAATTCCAAGTCCTGGACAGTGTCGAACTCCACCGCGAAAACGTGGTTCGAAGAGTTCCCTATATTGGTTGTGTTGAATAGGCCGAGGTACTGCCTTGGGGAGGCGCCTTGAAGGTCTGTTGTAGGGGAGATGACAAAGGCCATGCCGTGGCCGCCTAGCTCGGCGTATTCGGGAACGATGGAGAAGACGAAGTTGGTTGAGAAGGAGAGAGCCGAGCCATTTGTGGAGTTCTTGAATTGGAGTGGAGTGGAGTGGAAGGCGTGGCCGAGTAGGCGACTGGTGCCGTTGGTGAGGCGAAGGAGGCCATGTTTTTCGATTGATGCAGCACCATTTAAGGTGAAGTTTTGAGCTGCGACGTCGTTGAAGCCGTCGTAGAAGAAGTCGTCAGTGGAATGGGCGTTGATGAGAAGAGAGTAGTAGTAGCAGAGAATACTCATGACTATAATGGAGAGAGGTTTTGTTCTGGTTATGAAAATCATCATTTTTGGTTGGAGAAGTTGAGGCTGTTTGAGGGGTTTAGGATTTTTATTATGGAGTTTGGGGGGTGTGATGTGTGCATGTGTGGTGTGAATTATGGTGAGTTGGAAACTTGGGATTGATTTGATCTCTTGTTTCTAGATCACCAACAAAGGTGGGAATGGCATTCATTTAAGTCATACCTTATAAGAAGGGTTCAAAAAAGAAATGTTTAAAAATAGTTTCTACTTTTTCGTTTGGTGTACAAATAGCTACTTTCCATCTACTTTAATTTTGAGTCACATCAGCTTATTTATTATTGGAAAATGATAATCTAACACACTTGGGGCGCACACTTGTCTTTTAGCTTATTTATGTTGTTTTGTTAAATATGGAGCTCACAACTAGAGAGACAAAAAAAGTCATAAATAAGTTAAAAGACAAAGTATGCACTCTAAGTATGCGCTCTAAGTATGCGCCCTGAGTATGTTAGATTATCATTTTTTTCTGGTTGGTATATGTTGTCACATGGTTGGTTTCTTTTTTTTTTGCATATCCTTCATTTTGATTTGTGTTGGCACGACTCACGAACGAATAATCGCTATGGCTAAGTGCACCCACTATTTACTAAGTGTACCTCAGAAAAAGTCAAACTTAAAAAAATGTCAATCCTAATATAATTAAAATGACCATTATGCCCCTCACTGTGATTAGTGCACCCAACTATATTTTTTTCTCATTTTGTGCACCTCATCCCTCTACACACTCTGTACTTACGATTTGTACGCATCACCGAGTGATTCGACCTCCCAGGTTCGAATCTCTTGTTAAAGAGTCGGTTAGAACCCACCGAACCTATAGTTAGAGAGTCGATCGGAACCCACCGAATCTTTAGGTCGGTAATTGTCAACTAAATCTTACCAAAAAGGTTCGGTTGGACAATACCGAACTTAGAGGATAAACCTCGAACATATATCGCCAAACCTAAAATATATATCTCCCTAAGGTTTTGAAGTTTGGTGCTTCAGTTCGGATGAAGAAGTATTTTGATAAACATGTGAGGTGCACTTATAAATTAAATTTTGAATTTGAATGCCACTCATAATCACGTGCCACTTAGTCGGGCTCTTATTAACTTCGTTTTGTTATATGTAAATTGATGTTTATCTAACGTCACCCTTGAAAAATAATGGCACGTAAAGCCTTTTGAGAGAGAATTGTGACACCAGCACTCTTGTTATTCACCTCGAAAAGCAGCCTTATGTGAATCTAACGATTCTTATAGATCGTTGTGTTGTGATTTGTTGTGTTTTTTTCAGGGACGGGACAAGTCTACGACGATTGACTCGGAGTCAAAGTCGATGGGGCCACATTGCACTCCGTCGTCGTTTGGTGACGTCACTGACTTCCAGAGCGAGAGTGCCCTTACAAACGAATTAATTGCGCATTGCACTCCGTCGTCGTTTTGGTGACGTCACTGATTAACCAATTTATAACTCTTTCTTATTTATCTTAATGTGACTCTACATTTAACAAAATATTATAAATAGGTTAAAAGATAAAATGTACACTTCAAGTGTGCGTCAAAATGTGTTAGATTATTATTTTATTTATGAATAAAACAAGAAAGCCCCAATTTCAAAAAGAAAATGATAATCTAACATATTTAAGGTGGATACTTTGTTTTTAAACTATTTATATCTCCTTTTTGTCCCTCCAGGCGTGGACCCCACATATAACAATACACCACTAATGGTTAAGAAACAAAGTGTACAAAGTGTACGCTCAAAGCATGTTAGATTATCATTTTTCATTTCAAAATTAGTTGAAATCGATTATATAGATTAAACTCTTTCAAAATTAATTGCGTTCAACAGGCGTGGACCTCACATGTGGTAAAGTACTATAAATGGCTAAAAAAACAAATTGTGAGTTTAAAACATGTTAAATTATTTTTTTTCATTTTAAAATTAGTTGAAATTGATTACATACATCAAACTCTTTTAAAATGAATTGCGTTCAATTGATGGGGTACTGTACAAAATTACAATCGCATGCAACTAAAAAAAAATGACAATCACTTGCTCCTCGGTTGTGATTCTTGTGAATTCAGATCAACGGCCAAGAAACAATCATGACTAAATGTCTAAAAGTTTAATTAGGATACATGAAACAATCATGACTAAATGTCTAAAAGTTTAATTCAGATCCTTGGTTAGACACGTTATATTACTAGTTTAATTAGGATACATGAAACAATCATGACTAAATGTCTAAAAGTTGAGGCCAAGAAAATAAGGTCTAAAAAGTCTAGTAATAAACTTTCGATATGAAGAAATTTATGCGACTTAATGTTTGAAAATTAGTGGTAACTGTTAAGCCTTTGATGCGAAGAAAATTATGCTGAAGATGTTAGTTCTTCTTCTTCTTCTTCTTCTTTTTTATTTTTTTATTTTAATGACAAAGGTAGAATTCAATTTTCTTTTATAAGAAAGAAACAACTTGCCCCCACTGAAGTTAAAACTTATGACCTCTTACTTTCAAACCCTACATCAAACTATTGAGTCACTCAATTAGTTAATGGTAGAATTAATCTTAGCTAGTCAATGATATATAATTAACTAAAAGCAGTTAATTAATTTGCCCCTGTATGATGGGCATCCGCGAACCCTAGGGATGTGGTGAAGCGATTACGAATAAAACTTTAGTACTCTGATTAAGGCAGAGGTGATGAGTTTGATTCATGACAGCTGCACCATTTTCCTTCGACATTTAAGTTAGTTGTATGGGAGAGCTTAATTAATTTGCCCCTTTTTCCACCTCAATTATTTAAAGGGCTAATAGGCAAATATCTCCTAACGTTTGAAGAGTTTTACAAAAATATCCTAATATTTTAATTTTGGCATATATATCATAATCTTTCATTTGGGATGAAAATTGCATCCTCAAGTCTTAATTTTTCAATTCTGCCCTTATAAATAATGACATGGCATTAAGAAAATACAAAAAACAGTGATACCTTTAACAGTTTAAACTCAATATAAACACAAAACATTTGCATTTAAGTTTCCCTCAAATTAGGTTCATCCCTCTGTTGTCGAAGATCGAATTCAAAGAGAAAAAAATAAAAAATAAATAAAAAGGAAAGTTCTTTTCAAATTGATTTGATGCTGTTCATTTCGTATTCTCCTCAACTCCTACACATCGATTTTCATTCTCAACGTAGGCTATGACTATGAGCCAGACCTATGGGCCACAACCGTAGGCCCCAAATTTGACAAGGCCCCAAATTGATTAGACAAGCAGGGGTATATTAGTAATTACTTATGTTTTCACTTGACACGCATTTTTTACGTTTCAACTGATTTATGTGTATTGCGATAAAAATAAATAAATAAATAATCGATGCCCATTTGCATCTTGCAACATACTAATATAGATTTCAAAAATAAGGCTTAGGATGTGCACTAATGCTAGCTAATAAGTTAAAAATACATTTAACAATTACTTTGATCTAAATTATGACAGTGTACATAACATGAAAAAAAGACTGAACTAATGAGTTAGTATCAAATATTGATTATATATTAAGAAATATTGAATGGATTATCCATGTTATTGATTGAGGAACATTTATTATCGAATATCAATTATGATTATATACAAAAATTTGCTTCACATAATGACAAAATGCACTTAGGTTAATTTTACAACAATAGAATTATAAGTCTTGAACTTATTTAATTATTTTTTTATTCATATTGCTTTTTTTTGTTAATTCTTTTCTTCTTTGGTTACCAATCTAAAATTTAATTTTTGCGGCTTTTTTTGTTAATTCATGCCTAATTTTCATTACTAACCCTTATTTAACTCCGCCATTGATAAGTGATATATTTCTCATTACCGATTCCAAAGTCTAGAGAAGGAGGGAAAATGTATAATTTTTTTTTTGAATTTCGCCCTAGGTCTCTAAAATGACAAGGTCAGCCCTGCTAAGAGCTTGTCAGACAGAGAAAATGTTGGAGCAGGTTTAGAACGATTTGAATAAAGAGTTTAAATCTTATTAGTGCCGAGATAATCGGTATTGTGATCGACTAGTTAGATTGTCATCATGCTGATCATATTATTAGATTGGTAAATGACTCACCTAAAGCATGTTCCACATGATCAAATCAGAATATAAACTTTAGGTGGTTTGGATGAAGATATGTGGTTGCAACAGAATGTAGATGGTGTGGTTGCAACTGAACCTCTGAATCGGTTTGTTAGAGATTTGGTCTTATCTACAACCAACTGAAGATCTCTTGGAAGTTGAAGTTTCTGTTAAGAGGCTTATCACCACGTGTTTAGTTTGCAAGGACGTGGTTGTTTGAAGATGAAGATTGAGCATATCTTAAGCATTTTGTAAAGATATGTAGTTAGGATTTTGTGTCCTTTATCAATCTATATGTTGTGTCAAAGTTGATAGAGTTTGTATCCCTCTTTAACTTTGTATTGTGAACGCGTTGTTCACTTCTTTGTTAAGATGTAAACACCAAAGGAACTTGGGTGTTCCAGTGAGGGGGAGCCTCACAGTCCAAGTGGGAGACTTGTATTCCATCGAGAGGAGCTCGACGCACCGAGTGAAAGCTTGGGTATTCCAGTGAGGGGGAGCCTCACCGTGTAAGTATCGTGAGACTTGCGTAAAGCCCATTGTGAAGGTGAAGAGTAGTGTTGTAAGCCTAGTGAGGGATCACTGGTTCGAGTGTCGCGTAAATTTGTAACTCTTTTATCTTAGTGGATTTTATATCTGGGTGACGCGCGTCGAACACGTCAATAAAATATTTCCTTAAACCAACTATTTGCAGATAGTGGCAAAGGGTCGATCCCACAGAGATTGGTAGTCTTTCTAAGGTTTTAAAAGAAATGAGAAATGGGGGTTTAGAGAAAATAACTAAATTAATTAATCTAATTACTAATAAATTAAATAAGTAAAATAAATATATAAGTTTATAAACAATTAATTTAAATACCTAAGTCTATGGTTCCACAAGACAAGATCAAGATTCAATGGCATATCATGGTCATCAATCTTTCCCAAAACAATTATTAATTTAAGTTCCCCTAGATTAGCTATGGAAAATCGACATCCGCCAGAAATTCCTAATTCCCCTAATCTCGATAGCTAGGACATCCGCCACTAACTACTTCCCTAATTAATGTATAACCCTAGACATCCGCCATAAGATTTAACACATTAACCGCAGTAATAAAGTTCTATGGGAATACTAATCCTAGATAACCGAATCGCGTCCGCTCCCGATTTAACCTAGATTCAATTGTTGCACACTCAAGAACCGAATGGTTTTGACGGCAATCGGGTGAATGTTTGTTACTTATATTGTCCCAAAAGTACAATTACGGATACTAATGAGTCAATTAACTATAGATTTTCCACCTAAAAGCATGCAATGGCCACATACATACCCTAGATTTAAATCATATTCATTAAAATCAACAACAATGAAATAGAAGAAATTAAATTAAATTAAATAATAAAATAAAAGATCTCACAAGTTATGCTATGAATCCATAATCTTGAATTGCTTCACCATCGACCTAGGCAATGGCTTGATTAGCCGGACATGGCTACTCTCAAAATAATGCAGAGAAAGAGTGAGATAGTGAGAGAGTCCTTCAATGAATAATAGATGTTCTATTTATACTTAAATTCCTAATGTGTAAAACTACTAAGATTGGGTGTATGGAAGAGAGAGAAAACTATTTTTGGTGTTTTTTCGGTGTTGCCACGTGGCAGAACCGGATTGGCTGTTTTCTGGCATTGCTGACGTGTCTGGAGATGATTGGCGGAGAGGGCTTGACGATGCTGACGTGGCAGCAGGCGATTGGAGGAGAGTGGAGGCGTGACGTGCTTGAGAGGGGTGAGCAGTCGACACGTGGCGGCTGGGAGGCGCGGAGAGAAGCTCGCGCGAAACGTGCGAAGATGTGGGAGACAGCACCTGCACGCATCCCGAGGAAAATCGAGAAGCTGGAGAGAGGAGATGGATGTGCTTGTCCACGTGGGCTGGACATGAGTGGTGCTTGACGACGGTCTGGACGGCCTACGTGGCGGTCTGTGATTGGCGGGCACGAACTGGGTGACGCTACTCAACGAATGGGGAGGCGACATGTGTCACTGCTGTACATTTATCCCATTGTCGGCGTATATTTCGACACTAACTCTCCCGGTATCCGATTAATGCAAATAAATACTCTATTTTGAGTATTTTTTCGCCACGAATCCAACCGTGAACTCCGTTTCACCTAAAAACCAAAAGTAAAAATAATTAAATATATATTTAATAAACTTTAACACTAAATTATACTAAAATAGACAATAAAATCCTATAAATACCGACTTATCACTGGGCGTGGCCCTGCAGATGTAGGGCGTGGATCAAAATGCGTGAACAATTTTCTGGTGCCTCTGGTTTGATTTAATTTACTATATACTTTATTTATTTTCTTTTTTTTTGAAGTAAAATAGAAATCTCATTAATTTTAGGACAAAATCTAGAACAGTTCATACCACTGATAACCTTCCTCTCTTCAACATTAGATAAGATATTAGAAAAAGCCTCAGGACATAATAAAAAAAGATAGGGGGATAAAGGACATCCTTGCCTAAGACCTCGAGAAGGAATAACATTACCCACAATAAAACCATTCATACAAAAACCAAAGATAGGGGTAGAGATACAATTCATCACAATTCTTATCCACCTATCAGGGAAAGACATTTTTTTCATCACAGCTTCTAAAAAAGACCACTCCACCCTGTCATAGGCTTTACTCATATCCAGTTTAAGAGCCATAACCACTGTCTCCCTTTCTTTCTTTTATGAAGAGTATGTAACATTTCAAAAGCAATCATTACATTATCAGTAATTAACCGACCTGGTACAAAAACACTTTGGTATTAAGAGATAATGTTAGGAAGCACTCTTTTTAGCCTATTAGCAAGAGTTTTTGTAACAATCTTATAAAGCACATTACATAGACTAATGGGACGAAAATCAACCATAGTCTATATATTCCTTTTCTTTGGAATGAGTACAACATTAGTAGCATTAGCTTCTTGAATAGATTTACCCTCATTAAGGACTCTCAAACATGTCTTCAATACATCATCACCTACAATATTCCAGTAATTCTGATAAAAAAGACTATGGAAACCATCGGAAGTTGGGGCTTTGGTAGCTCCAATATTGAAAACTGTACTTTCTATTTCTTCTTTAGTAAAGGGATCTTGCATTAGTTTCACATCTTGCACATCAAGCTTACTTTGAATACACTTTGTGGCCTTATCCACATCAGAGACAGAAGGATTAAATGAAGAAAACAACTGCTGGAAATATTCTGTTACAATTTCAGTAATTTCATCATTTTTTTTAAACCAGTGCGCTTCATTATTTTTAATCTTACTAGTATGATTCTTAGATCTTCTTTGTTTAGCCTTAAGATGAAAATAACGTGTATTTCGATCCCCTTCTCTCAACCATTCAGCACGAGATCTCTGTCTCCAATGCTCTTCCTCAATAATCAACAGTTTCTCCATCTGTTTCTCCACCCTTTTGATATTTATCATCATACCGGGCTCATTACGTTTACCATACATAACTTCTTTTTCTTTTTTCAGTACCTCAATCTTTTTAGTAATATTACCAAAAGTTTGAGAACTCCATTTACGCAACTCACCCCCACAGTTAGCAAGTTTCATCTGTATATTTAGTATAGGATCCCTAAGACGTTCCATATCTTGCCAATTCTCATCAATAACTGTTTCACAATAAATATTTTTCATCCATTAAAGTTCAAACTTGAAGCTTTTCCCAGTACGCATATTTGGATCTCTATCATTGCTCCTATTTAAGGATAATAAGATAGGACTATGATCAGATTGATAAAAATCTAAATTAGTCACCTTTCCTTCATCAAAATGAAATCTCCAATTTTCACTAGCAAAGAATCTATCCAATCTTTGTTGAATATTTTCCTTACCATCCCTCTTATTGTTCCAAGTCATTTTAGGAAACCCAAATCAGTCAACGAGCATTCAGTTAAAACATTTTGGTACTCCAATACAATGGAATTTGATTTTTCTAATCCCCCTTCTTTATCCACCATACTAGCAATTTCATTGAAGTCTCTACCACATACCCATGGTAAATGTAAATTATGAGCCAACTGTCTCATTAAGTCCCATGAATGATGTCTTTTCTCCCTCCTAGGATGACCATAGAAACCCGTAAACCTCCACTTAAAGCCATTAGATATAATTATAACATAATCAATATGACCAGGGGAATAAGATTTGATATATGTAACGATGATAAAATCTAACTTGTGCCACATGTCAATTTAGGTCGTACGTGGGCCCATTCGTCGTGATACAATTGTTCAATTCTCGGTCGTCGACGCCGAGGTATGTTATTTTTGTTCTGTGTTTTGTATTATATTTTATTACCCGAATGTAAATTCTAATGTCCCAAATATGTGAGGACGTTTAAGTGTAAGCGTTGGTGTTGGGAAATGGGTTCAGCTCGATAGGAACGTGAATAACGGGTATTGGGTGAACAGTTATCGGGTAATTAGCAGTCGGGGGGATTTAACGGGTATTGGGTGAACAGTTATCGGGTAATTAGCAGTCGGGGGGATTTAATGAATTAAAAAGACTAACTAAATACAAAATAAATAATAATTAAAAGTTGTAAGTCGCGTTTGATAAGTTAATACGTCCGGGATTACGCGACGAGCGAGTCGTGGTACGGAATGGGTTCAGAAATGCGCGTATTATTCAAGAAAAGGCTAAGTATATGTGTAAGTGTCATTCATTAAAGTCACAAAGTTGTGTTAGAGTAGTTGGATGAATCAAGTGATGAATCTCAGGATCCATGTGTGGGGATAGATAATGAAGGAGTATAAATACAACCCACCATCACCTTTTCTCTCTCATATCTCATTTTTCCTTTCTCTCTCTCTAACAAAAACGCAATGATTTGACTCCAAGGGATCGCTCAAACTCGAAATCTAAGGTGATTATCTGAGTCCCCACGTTAATATCTACGTTTTGACGCCAGATTTTGGTGTTTTCGTCATGATGAATTCAGACAACAATTTCAGAATTTCAATTTTTATGAGTTCTTTTGATGAATTTGGAATGAATGAGATTATCAAATGATGATTTGTGAAGTGGTTTTGGTGAATTGAGAAGTTGCAGATTTTCACGAGTCGAGGGTGTTTTGGCGTTGTAACATAAGTCTCAATGAAGTTGGAATAGACTCGAAGTATGGTGGCGCTAGCCGGGGGTGTGAAAAACCCCTAACTGGGACATCTGAACGAGACGCCACGAGCGACGTCGTGGGCATGTATTGCCCACGACGCCACTCCACGAAGTCTGGGGCAGTAAGCTCATTTTCACACCGTGAGGACGCCACCATGAGTTGAACACCACGGCAGTCTGACACTGTTCATAGGGGCATTTTTATGAAAATTCAAAAAATTTTAAGGACCCAAATAGGTTCGAATATAACCCAAAATCCCAGAAATCAATCCAATTACACTAATAAAATAATTATGGAAATTAAGTAAATTAGAAAGTAATTAATAGAATTTGTTATTTAATTGAATTATCAGGGGCTTTAGTTGTTGACGGAACACATTGGATTCATAGGAGGCAAGTCAGAGGTCGTGTGAATGCGAATTAGTGGGATTATAGGTAAGTAAACCAGTGAGAAATTTTAAAGTTATTTTTTTAGCTTTAATTTGTTGTTATTGCTCAGTTCATTTATTTTATTGGAATTCTTGTTGGTTTAGTAGTCTATTGGCAAGTGAATCATGATTGCTTTTACCTATGATATGAGCTATTATCTGGATACTGTTGATATCTCCCAATTGAGTGTACATTGGGTGCTCTTATCCGAGTCTGTAGATATCTCATAATCGCAAGGGTTAGGGCTGGTAGGCCGTGTTTTCGTCCTGAACCCGAATCTGCTGGGCTTTTCCACGACTCAACGAACTTTTGGTCGGGACTTCTTGCTATTCAGTTTTCGTATTCCGGACACTCTATAATCGATTGATTTATTTATAGTCTTGCATATTCATGTGCTCCCTGTTCCTTTCTTTCTATCTACATGAATTAGACTGATTTATTTATTTCGAAATACTGTAATTATGTCTTGCTTGGCGTTACTTACCTGGGTTCATCATTCTTGTGTTTGACAGAGTACAAATCCACAGTCCAGCAAAGGAAAAACTCCACAGCTTGGAGATTTGATTTGAGGATATTGGAGTACGTCTTTCCACTTGGCTGATAAAGGTGTTCCTTCTTGTATTATTGTATATATTGTTTTGAAACACTGGGACTTGGGGTTTTTGAGAGATCTTGGGCGTGTATATCTATATGTTGTTCTCCTCTGACTGATCATTGATGATGATATATATATATATATATGCGGGGTTTCCATACCTTAGGATGTCTTATTTTAAATGTTTGTGATTACTTCGATTAGTTTGAGGATTGATCGATTCTGCTTTAATAATGTTAACTCACTAATCGTTGTTTTAATTTGTAAATGACTTAAAATGGTAAATGGTAAAGGAAGGCTGACTAGGCTTGCGTGACTTGGCGAGATTGGCTCGAGGGTTCACATAAATTTAGGCCGGGCGGGACTCAGTTTAGGATTGTGAATTGGGGCCGTCACAATTTCCACATCCCATTCATCCTTCCACAATAAGATCAAACCTCCATTTCTGCCATTACTGTCCACATGAAAAATTTTTTGAAGACCCAACTTCCTTTTAATATCATAAACTCTCATGCTATAGAGTCTAGTCTGAGAGAAAGACTATCCCCAAGGAAATTACGAATTAAAAGCTTTAAAGGAAGCATAGTGATAGGGTTCCCCAATCCCTGCACATTCTAACATATTATCGTCATATCTGTCAGTTGTCCTAGTTCACCAGGACTGCCGATGGAACATTAACAGAATCAGAAGAGCTAACCATATCAATAGTAAAACTCTTTGATTTCTTGACAATTGTAAAGGCAATCTCAGAACTTATATTCAATCTTTTACCATTTAAATTTGATGTAACATTTGGAGACTTGGCTGATTGAATATAGTTCTTTTTATATGCAGGACTTCTTGCCACCTTCTTCCCTTCTCTTCCACAACCCAAAAGTTTAGAAGGATTCTTATACGATTAACGCGCTATCCTCTTCCATTTTCGAGAGGATCCAACAGGAACATCATCAACATTAGAAATATCACCAACATTCAACTGAGGAGAACCTGAGACTTGCACAGAAAGTTAGCTGGTAAAGAAATGTCTTTACCCTTAGAGAGTTTAGACCCATAAGAGATTATAGCATCACTTGAGAGAAGATAGTCATAAGTTGTAATAACAGGACTGTTCTTCGAAGTCACCACTTTAACAGATAACTCATCGACAACAAGAACTAAGGTAATATCCTATTCCATACCCAACGTTCATTTTTCTGTACATAGAGTTGGAGACCTAACGGTATTTGGGAGAGAGAGACTAGGCGTACTACTCCTAATATGACTTATATTAGGGGCAATACCCAGTTGACCCTCCCTATTTCTACTCCTAATATGACTTAGGTGGTGTTTGGTAACTCCACTTCTTAAAATCTTAGCACTTATTTATTAAGACTCATGATTTAAGAACTTATTAGATGAGAGCTTATAATTTATATAACGTTTGGTATCAATCATATCAAACCTCTTATTTAAAAATAGAGTGTTTGATGAACAAATTTGAGAAACTCTTATTTCTTTCTTATTATAAGGTCATTATGTCATTTCAATCAAAGAAAAAATGTAAAATTATCTATGAACAAATGTCTCTCACTTGTTTTGTCTTTTTATTTCTCTTTGCCATTTCGTCAAACAGAACATAATCACGGCATATTAGGCAAGTGTGTGGAACATTGGTAAATTTTTTAGCCCCAATATCTAATTCACAAACTATGGAGAACAATTGGAGGCAAGTTGGTAAATCAATGCAAAAAGGGCATAAAAAGCAAATTAGCTGACCAACGAGAGGAGCAAGGTGATGATCATGAATTCCGCTAACACTTAAACTAGTAACATTGGGCATTAAGGAAGTAGTGTGGGACAAATTACAGAAGGAATGGTTTTGAATTCGTTCTATAGCAGCCACGATAGCAAGATGATTGTCTCCATCTCTCATCTCAAGGTCTTGCTCACCACTGCGCAAGCTTTGAATTGCAAGTACGCAAAAAGGAGTGTTAGAGTTGGGGGCGCTGGGTTTGCGAGAATTAGGAGAGGGGTTTTGTTAAATTTGAATGGAGAGATGAGTCCAGAATTTGTGAAGTTCATGATTATTGAATGGTTATAGAGGACATCTGCACTGCACAATGAAGATGAGAGCAGTGGAGATCGAACTCGGAAGACATAGGGCAATTTGGGGATTATGAAATTAATCGCCGCTATAACCTCTACCCGCTTAAGAGCTTTTCTCACTTATTAAAAAAGTTAAGAAATCTAACTTTTTTTATAAGAGGTTTTTCCTCTATATCACCAAAAGACTTATTCACAATAAGAGAAAACTACTTTCCCAAACACACTTATTCCAAATCAAGTTCTTCTTAAATAAGACTTAAAGCTAATAAGAGGTTAAAATAGAGTTACCAAAAACCACCTTATATTAGGGTCGAATTAATTATTGTTTCAATAAAAATTTAACAGTGATATGACGTGGCATTTTTTTTTTGTATTTTCTTAATTCCATATTATTATTTATAGGGGTAAAATTGGAAAAGTAAGACTTGAGGATACAATTTCATCTCAAATAAAAGGTTAGGATATATGCTAAAATTAAAACATTTGGATATTTTTGCAAAAATCCTCAAACATTAAAATATATTTGTCTATTAGAACTTATTTAAACTTCAAATTAGTCGGAGGTCAAATGTGACTACCGAATGTCGAGGGGGGACAAGGACCTAAAAAAAAACATAAAGAGTTGCACAAAGGCACATCATCCCATTTGAGATAAAAGTGCTATGCTTTTTAAATTATCACAAATCCAAAGAAGCTATCAAAAGCTCATGCGTGTGCAATTTTTATTTTTTTTATTTTTTTTGGTAGAATGCATGTACGATTCAAATGACAGTAGGAAATTTGATCAAATAAAGTCCTTTCTTACCAAGCCTCAAATCATAGCATGTTATACAAATGGGCAAACCCATAGATTAACTAACACTACTTCTCTATGAATAAAGGGTGCCCTCACACTCCTCTGTTCTCAATTCATATAAAGCATTGCCCCTTCAATTCTCCAGCAACATATTCAATCCAATTACAAACCTAGACCTGATACATGCAGCTGCCATCATCGCTCCTGGCTGTCGGATCGTAGTTTTTCGCCAATGGATCGGTGCAGCCTTCGGGGACAGGGATGTTCACTTGCTGTGCTGCTTTCCCTAAAGAACATATCAAAAAAAAAAATTGAGTGAAGGAACATTAATTTAATAACAAAGAGACCAATTAAGGGTTAGTTATAAAACCATACTAAAGGTCTCTATGTATAGGTTTTTAGTGGTGCTCACCATAGAAGCTACCACTCTTAATAGCATCCTCATTTGCATCACCAAGTGCAGCTTCATTCAAGTACTTATCAGCCAATTGAACTCTCTTCACATTCTCTTGTTCCTTCACAAGCATGCTTCCATACTCAAGCAGCTTGTCCATCGACATCTTCGGCTGCTCAAAAGTCGGCGGGCCCTCCTTCGAGTTCACAAGCCTCCGTCCGACATTCTCAACACCAATTCCTGCTATCCATTTTCTCACCTCATCGTCGTAAACTCTAGCCCTAAGAGCACCAAAGAAATCTACATATAGGAGAAAATTGTATAGAAAGAACTAATGAATACCCTTTTCGTTTTAGTTGTGTTAGATAGTATATGACCAAACAAAGTGAGAGTATTCACCAATTGATTGTCCGGGGAAGGTATCGACAAGCTTGACAATGTCTTCATCAGGGACACCATCAGTTCGGAAGATGCCTTTGCAGACACCAATGCGATCTTCCCTTGTAGGTGCCCAGTAGAACTTCTCCATACGCCCGTCGCGGATGAGTGGAGCATACAATGTGGAGAAGTCATTTCCGGTGACTATGATCGGGACTCTAGGGTTCTCCTCTTTGTTGTACATGCCGGGGAGCTGAACATTGGTCGGATTATCGGCAATGTTCATGAGGGTTGCATTCACCATCTGGTTGTTCACTGTGTACTGGGTAGTTCCACCAAGCCTACCAGCTCCTGCATCAAGATCATTGATGAAAAGGCAGCACATCTTCCCCTTCTTGATGATATCTGCCGCCTCACGGTACCTTTGCCTGATCAATTTCGCAGGCTCTCCAGCATTCCCGCTTTCCAATTCACCGGCACTCATCATGATAGGGCTGCGTTTTCATCATGAATGCCCCAAAGAGTAAATTAGTGTTGAAATGGACCATGGTTCTTTCCTTTACAAAACCAAATGCAAATATATATCTATGAACTCACTTGATTCCCATTTTGGAAAAGACAAGCTCACATTGGAAAGACTTGCCCTGACCTTTGCCTCCCCAAATACCAAGAATCAGAGGAACCTATAGCGAATACAAAGAAACAATTAGTGTCTCGTGCATTCATTGTGATACAATAAAGATTTGAAAATGGTACATTGAATTAGACATTCTTGGTATACCTTGATGTTGGGCAAAGTCAAGAAATTCTTAGTGATGTGAACAACCAACTTGTCCATAAATGCTGGTGCTATGTACAAACCATCCATCATGTTATCTAAGTTGTACCTGCCCCATAGTTTTCAACTAATGAGCTTCACAGATAAATAAGTCCAATTTTAAAGAAATCCCAATATATATGTTCACTTCATATCAATTGGCATAAACTCAACTAATTTTTAACATGGTATCAGAGTAATTGATTGTGAGTTTTGCAATTTCACTTACTGTCGGAGCCCTTTGCTAACGTAGTCATAGGAACTCATGACTGCATAGTGGGTTCCGCTTTGCATGGGAGCTTGGAAGAGAGTATCCACCATTCCCTTTCCTCTGGTGATGTCCTGCTGGTCGTCGGAGGTGTCGTAAGCGAGGCCTCTCCATTTGTCCTTCTCAGTCTGCTTCTCCTCGTTGACCTCAGCAACAATTTTGAGGCTTCTAGATGAAACCTTAGGGAGAATGAAAGAAGAGTTCACTTTCTTCAAGTTGCACCCCCAGAAGGCAGAGCTTGGGACGGAAGCTCCAGCTCCAGAGCCTGGCAAGCTCAACTGCACAACCCAAACAAAACCATCACTTTTTCATTCATTACACATTTACACTAAGCCAAGCAATGCATATTAAAATCCACAACAAATTATACAACAAAAGGCCTCACTAACCAAGTGGGCAGCTCACTAATTTTGGTATGGGGTCTTTTGTGTAAGACGTCTTGGTTCGAACCTCAATATGGGCAAGTTGTGGTTTCTCTTATTATCAAAAGATAAGAAAAGGTTCTCTCCCAAATTAAATGTCGCCCACTACATGGATCAAAATCTTCCATAGTGCTCGACTTAGTACACTTATTTGCGCATTTCCAAATCCTTTAAATAATATTTCCTAATCAATGTGTCAGTCAGCTTAAGTGTACCCTACATCGTCGAATTTCTTCAGTTTGTATACGATTGTATACGAGTGGAGTTTTTATAACTTGGCATTTGTAGGCCGAGATCAAAATCTATTAGAGAATCTCTTTTTTTTTTAAACCAATAAGAGAACCATTTTTACTTTATACATCAACACTACAACAATATATGTCTATTGTAACATTTATATCAATAAAGAGTTGGCAAATTTAAAATTTCAACTACATTAATAAGAAAGCACTACCATTTGAAGACATTAATCAATTCTGCAAACCAAAACCGACCCTTAGAAGAAAAAACAATATTTTTACTATGATGTTGTAGATAAAATGAAAACCAAATAGTGAATTCTGCAAAAATGATGCAGAAGTCATGAATGGGTCGCCTCTGAATCAAACTAAGAAATACCCAGAAAGACAAAGATCAACTTTAAAATTCCACACCAATTTACACAAAGAAACCAAACAAAAATCTAAAACGGAACAATAACGGTTGAAAAGGGCGGGAAAAACAAAGTACCGGTGCCCTGTTGACAGATCCAGCGGTTGAGACGGCTGCGGCCATTGAAATGGAGGGCTGAGATTGATTGGGATTTGGATGAAGAACTGAAATGGAAGTGTTAGCTGCAGATAGGAGAGCGATGTACAGCTGTTGGTGTGTTTCGTTAGTGAGAAAGAAGAGAGGAGGTGGGTTTAAATACAAGTGGATTGGATTGCGAAGGCTCGCAATGGCCACAAAAATAGAGGTTGGTGAGTGACACGTGGTTGTCTTATAGTGTTTGAGAGGATAGCGAAGGGTTTAGTTCAAATACAAAATAGAGTATTCTAGCGAACCAAGAAAAAAAAAAAAAGAGTATTCCAGGGAGGAAACCGTCTCTGAGGTTAGGGTTTCAGCTTCCCTAACCTCCACAAAAAAAGAGCAAAAATAAATAACATATTTTATTTTTGAAATTTCTAAAAAATTAATGGGCACGACTATGTGCAAACCACTTTTTTTTTTTTTTTTTTTTCAAAATACCCTTGCCCTTGAGCACCTCCATTTTCAACAATGCAAAAAAAGAGAAAACACTCAAGCCCTAGGTTAATCTTTGCAGTCACCCCATGGTGGTGGTTCATCTTTGCATCAACTCTGTCGATTTTCACGTCACCTTTGTTTATCTTTGCTCTCACCCTAAGTCTTGCTTCGAGGCAGTCGTCACATAATCAACGATTAAACTTAGTCGATTTATGGTATTAATATGGACGTTTTATCAATTTTTCGAAAGTTTTTGAACAATTTTGGTAATTGTGTATGTGTTTGTAACTGTTTTTAATATAGCATTTTGGTCGATTTGTGCATTGTTGATGGTCGACGCTCGATCGGTGACACAGGACCGATTGACAATGCACTGTTCGGTTGAAGGTGACCGAATAATGCATGTTAATCGGTCTTTTATGACCAAACCACATTATAGTGTTCAGAACTTAGTCTACACAAATGCTTGTTTGGTCATAGGTTACCAAATATACATGTTTCAATCGGCCTCGACAAACCGAGCAAAAGCCATTTGTTCGGCCCTGCGAGGCCGAACTAGAGGCGAAACCCTTGGTTTGAACACAAAAAAAAAATTAAATGAAAACTCAATAAATACTTCTCCATCTTATATATCCGTATCTCCTACACATCCATCATCCATTTTTATGGTAAATAGCTACCGAACAATGCAAATAAACAATGTCGAAAATTTTTTTTGTTCAAACCATATAAAATGCATTCAAAATAGTGGAGAAACATGATTTTTCAGTGAAGAAGATGTAGAAATCGACTCTTATAATGATAGTGGGCCTCAAAATTGCAACTTTGCATCGTCAGTGGTTGGAGAGAATTATTTGTGTGGGGTGCACAACGTGAGAAGGAAGAAGGACATTTTTGGAAGTGGAGTTGAAATAAAATAAAAAGTGATTTGCCTTTAGTAAAAATTGGTTTGCACGTATCTGGGCCCAAAATTAATGGATAGAATTAAGGTTTTGTATTTTTTTGTTAATCAAAATGAGGCAAAAGTATCTGCTATTACATCACTCAACGGCAAGGAAAAGTATCTCCCCTTGCGTCCTCGATAAGAACATTAGAAAAACTTAAAAGGAACATGGAGAATGTCATAGTAGCCCATATCAAAATACAAGCAACTTTGTTTTCTTAAAAAAAAATAAAAATACAAACAACTTCGACTCAAACATGAGTCTAACTCCAATCTCCTCATCAGCATTGCCTTAGAAAAGTAATGACTCATTCATTTCAATAGTGATGCTTTGGTAGGGTTTTATATGTTTAATTCACAAAATTTACAACCTTTATTTTCTTGTTATGAGTTTTTAGTATTTTCTTTTGTTCTTATAAAGGATTAAAATTTGAAATTTTTTTTTGACAATGCATATATCCTTAAGCGAGCTTTCTCGCACTTCGAAATTAATTTTTGAAGCACTATTTGAATTACCACCTCCCTTATCCAAAGATTTTTGAAGCATTACACTTGCTCATTAAAAAAAATCCAGGTGTTCGAGTTTAGGATTTACCTAAATCTCTCTTAATAGATCTTGTTTGGTTCATTTTTTCTAACTTACCATGTTAGTTCAATAGAGATATAAATGTCTTTCAACGAGGATCAATAGGTAAATATCAACGTGTGGTCACAACCTTCTTGTTAACGCGTCACTAAATATGATCAGTACCCGAGCAAAACGAAAATAGTACTAGAAATGAGTTCTAATGTACTATATGAGGATAATTCTCAAGTCGGTTAACTAATCCCACATAAGTTGTTTCAATTTCTGGCAACTCCTTTTGGATCCTATAGAAAACATACTCGACGAAAAGCCAACTATCGGAGTCTCAAGATGTAATGACTCAATTATTTCAATTGACGTCATTCTCAAGTATTTTCAGACGTTGACGCCATCTCAGGTCCAAGGGAACACCACGTTGATGAGAAATGTTGTTTTTTATTGCTTTATTTTTTAAATGCGATGGTAATTATTTTTATTTGACTTATTATTATATCGCATGTATAAGTTTTTATCGATATTACCTAGCGAGATTGTGTGACGGGTAGTCACCCTGAAAAGCGTGCTTAAGAGGGTACCAGACGGGCGAATTACAGGTAAACTAGGCTTGGGAATGAGTTCACATAGATAAATACAATTGAATATGACAATTAATCGATATAGGAACATGAAGTAGGCCAATTGTGTCATCGATATTGAGTACGATGGGTCGAGTTGTCGGGTGCCGGGTGTTAGAACGACCGAGGAACAAATGATTGGTGTGTTGAGAGGATAAGACCAAAGGACCAAGTCATCAAATAAGTCACCAAGAGAGGACTTTTTGACCAAATGGAGGCCATTTGATTGGCCTAGAGATGAGCAAACCACACGAGATCAAGATGTATAAATAGTTGATTTTTTTTCACTCTCACCAACTTTTCCCTCTCCTCTCATGAGCAAATTCGAAAATTTGGAAGTGGTGGAGGGTTTTGTGAACTTGTGGAGTTGATTTGGAGGATCAATTGGCGAGGAATCGAAGACCCGAGATTAGATTTGCGTTCTCCTCTCCGTTATTTAACTTTCAACTATATTTTCTTAGATTTTGATGCAAGTTTCGGTGTGATGAGCCAAGTTCACTAGTTTTATGAGGCATTTTATGGTTTTTGGTTGTAGTTTTGAGCCAAGTTGGTGGATTTATTAAGGTTTCGGTTGTTGAAGAAAAACGGATTTTCTCAGCGTTTTGAAGCGAAATCATCGGGTTTGTCGATTCAGTCATGATTTGTTAAGGTTTAAATTCATACTATAGTTGTTTTGGAAAACCATAAGAGTTTGGAACGGGTTCGAACCACGGCGACGGACTGAGGGGTTTCGAAAAATGACCCAACTAGGTACAAAGGAGACGCCGCAAGCGACGTCGTGGAGAGTAATTCTCCATGGCGTCACCCATGGAATGAAGTCCTGGGGCTCACTGCCTTGGACATTGTGAGTCACGTCGTGGGCTAATACCCATGGTGGCGCCTCCCACACCGTGAAGAATAGGGCCTCATTACCCTAGATGTCGTGAGCATTTGCTCACGGTGACACCACCCACGGCGCCAGAACAATAAAAATTAAAAATAATAAAAATAATAAAAAATAAAATAAATATTTGAATTTTCAGGTTTTGAGGATTTAACAATCCATTAAGACATCAAATACTCGGGATACCATAATCGGGTATCGAGCACGTATTCCAAGGCAAGAACGAGATTTGAACTGGGGATTATATCTGGGTATTGAAGCACGTATTGAGGTGCGTAAAGTCCTGATAATGCTTCACTTTATTTATGTTTGATGAGTTGGTATATATAGCCTATTTTTGTATTTATTTACTTTATTATATTGCGACAAAGTCTCCAATTTTAGTGTGCAATTATTTATTTTTGTTAATTTGATGTTTGTAAGCTTTATTGATTAAAAAGAATAAAATCAGAGTTCTTTTGGTATATTTTTAGTGTTCACCTCAAAAATCACACTAGCACGTATTCCAACACTGTCCCGGGACCACATTGGCCTATGGAGTTGATTAATTGGCTTGCAAGAAGGCTTGAGGTGCATAAGTTGAAGAAATATACAAGGAATTGGCCAAGTCTTGAAGTAATTGTTGATGTTCATCAACCCTTGATCTCCCCTCGAGGCAAGTTTTTTGTAGCTGATGAAGGGATGGAAAGTAGGCAGAGTGACGAAGAACTGGGACACGGAGAGTGATACAGAGACATCCACAACTATACAGATCGCATCGGGATTCGCACAAGCAACCAGATGAGATGAAAATCATTAATTGAAGTCCGGGCCCACAACACCCCCCAACTTGTGATTGCATTCTCCCGTGCGCTCGTTCCTTCGTGCGTGCGTCTTCACGGCTGTCCAGATGCACCTCGATAGAAGCATTACTTACACAAAAACAATCAGCAACCACGGATCGTCCTCGTCGCTTGTATAGCAGCTGCTTTTTCTTCGGTAAACGAATTTGAATTCGTTATTTGGGGATTTTCTATCAACTAGGGTTTCTCCTAGCACGACACGTGTCCATTCTCTCTCTCTCTCACTCTAACTGGAAACAAAAGCCGCCACCTCATCACTCAACACGTTTTTCTTTGAAAAATGATAGTCTAACACACTTTCAAGGTATACTTTGGGCGCACACCCTTATCTTTTAGTTATTTATGGTTCTTTCTTATCTCCCAACGTGTGGACCCCAAAACACCATAAACAACTAAAAGACAAAAGTGTACGCTCAAAGTGTACGTTGAGAGTGTGTTAGATTATTATTTTCTTTTTTTTTTTACCAACTCGGCGGAGACACCCCTCCATATATTTCGACTCCCATCATCTTCTTCAACGACTCCTTTCTCTTACCATCCTCTCCACCAACAAACATCATATTTTCATATTTTTAATTGTCAGAACTGGTTTTTGTGTTTAGGGTTGTTTTTGATCTGAACTTGCATTCGAGCGACACTTGGGGACTATTGTTTAGTTGTATTTTTCATGTTTTCTTAGTGTAGCTTAGAGTATGAGAGATTGATAGATTCGACAAAAGATGAGGTCGGATTGCCATGACCTTGGTGCTGATACCATTAAGTTTGATCTTTTCATAAACACACTCTCTCTCTCTCTCTCTTTATTATTTTAGTTTATATATTTTTGAGACTTGATGTGCTTATGAATGTTTTGTGTTGAATGAATCATGTTTAGTTGCATTTCTTGTTCTACTTAATGTTATTTTTAGTGTTCCACACTCTATACTTTGATTGCACTGATCACTTAGTCACTGAAATTAAGGAGAGATAGCCACTGAGACCTCGGGGCTATCGAATCGGAATTGAATACTAGAACTTAATATGCTAGGATACACCGACTGGTTGCCTAGAATTTGAGAGACCTTATGAGGTTTTGAACTTAATGCTTTGATGCTCTTATGCTGCTCGCACAGACCTATGGAGCCCAAAAATTAATATAATATTCTCGCCACCGAGACCTTAGAACGAGATGACTCGTAGGATACCTGGTCTATAAATTGAGTTGAACACATCTTTTGATTAATTTGTCGCACATTTAATTTGATTGATGAATTCAAGTCTAAAATAAATTTGTTCTTGTCATTTCACTTCTTAGATAGTTCAATAATTATACTACTTGTTTATTTATGTTAAAAATCATCTAATCTACTCTAGTGCTTTGCGCAATTATTCCCTGTGGATTTGATAAACCCGGTGCAACACTATTACTACCACGAAGCTCTACACTTGGAGCTCGCCATCAATGGTTTATCGCGGTTTATTCATTTCGTATTTATGTGTGTCTGCTGGTGGGCACACATGGCTTCACTCCATAAGCTTCAGTTGCATATATATATATATATATATATATATATATATATATATATATATATATATATATTGGTGGTGGCTAAATTCCTTGCGTGAGTCGTTTTAGGACAGGGCTCAGGATAACGGCAGTAGGATATACTTGTGGCCGTCGGGGGGATTAGAGTGGTTCTTGATGGGTAACATCGTCGAAGAGATCATGTCATTTACTGAAGTTCGGGTTTATTCACTGGATTCCTGAATAGTATATATGTGTGGTTCCTATCTTATATTATCGATGTTTTGGTCGAGATGGGTCGAGGGATTTATCGTGGTTAATCAATTGATGATTTATTTACTTCTTAATGTCGAGTCAGTTTATTTAATTACTGTTGCTTTTGAAGTATTTTATGATGCTTTATATTTCTTGCTGGTATTTTGTGTTGATGTATGCTACCTACAATCACGGGAATGTGATTATCTGTTGCCAGAGGTCATATTCACATGTCTTGTAGATTTTTTTTATCGGTTTTGATTCATGAATATTGTGTAGACTTCTCTTAGAAATTTACTCATTAGACTCGTCATTGTATTTGTTGGGTGACTGAGTGTAGATCCTTCGTCGAGCAAGAGCAAGAGCAAGAAAGTACTAGGTGACTATTTCTGAGTTTATTGTTGCGTCAGCTCGTGTTTTTGGACTACAATATGTATTTATAATTTGTTTTTGCTGGGTTTTTGGGAACTGTAGAACACAAAATATATGTATATGAATTTCTATTTATATTCACCTTAGTTATATGCATGGTATTTTATCAGGTTTTCCACATTAAGTTAATGTTTTAACTAACATGAATTTCATATTTCTTTCATGCTAATAAGTCTTCCGTTGAATTATTGTAAATCGAATTTAAAACTGTGAGGAATGAAGACTAAAGTGGTCGGGTGCGCGTGGGAAACAGTCGGGCGATGTTGTGGCAAGGCTGTGGGCTCGCATTGCATGACATGGCAGCCTCGAATTTAAGAGCCACCACATCTGGTATAAAGCTTTCCCGAGGTTGATGAACCTCAGGAACATTTAATGAAAGTATATAAAACTTAATGAAAAAAATTAGTTGGGAAAACCTGAAGATCCTGACTTATAATCCTATTTGGAAAGCAAATTGGGTAGTGTTAGAATTATATACGTATTATGTGTTCTAAATGTATATTATATACAATACACGTATATACCGAGATTGAAACAAAACACGTATTTCGATATAAATCACGATGGACAGATAGCAGACTCCACCGGTTGCAAAGGTGGATCAGATGAGTGATCATACCAAAGATGGAGGTTTGGATCTGTATCGACCCTAAAATCTAACTCGTGCCATGTGTCAATTTAGGTCGTATGTGGGGCCATTCGTCGTGATACAGTCATTCAATTCTCGGTCGTCGACGCCGAGGTATGTTATTTTTGTTCGGTGTTTTGTATTATATTTCATTACCCAAATGATAATTCCAATGTCCCAAACGTGCGAGGATGTTTGAGTGGGTGCATTAGAACAGGGAATGGTTCAGCTCGAGTGTTACGAGAAATAACAGGTTTTTCAGGCGAATGTTGGTCAGGTAATTAGTAGTCCAGAGGACTAAATAAATTAAAAATACTGACAAAAATGCAAAATAAATAATAATTAAAAGTTGTAAAATGCGTTTGACACATTGGGATGTACGAGGTGACGTGACGAATGAATTGGGGTTCGAAATGGATTAAAAACGCGAGTATTGTGCAAGAAATCACAAAATAGAGAGATTGAGTCATCTATTGAAGTCACACATTAGTGTCAAGGTTGGTGTATGGATTAAGTGAGAGTCATAGGATGGGTCTCGGGATCCGTATGTATGTATTGATAGGTGTGGGGTATAAATTCCAACCCCATCACCTTTTCTCTTTTTTCCCTCATTTCTCTTATCTCTCTCATTGATCAAACAACGAAAATAGTGTGGGTTTTCGGGGTTCTCAACGCGATTCAACACTGAAGGAACGATCAATCTTCGAATATAAGGTGAGATCCGAGTTCTCCACAAGTATATTTACGTTTTGGCAGTATTTTTGTGTTTTTTCATTGCGATGGATTGGAATGACGATTTGAGAAATCGATTTTTGTAGTTCTTTTTGATGGATTGGGATTGAATTGGATGCCCAAATAAGGATTTGTGAAGTTGTTTTGGTGGTAAAAGTGTTTTCTGATTTTTTGGAAATTTTGGTAGAATTTTGGTTGATTTTTGAAATCGGATGGTTTGTCGAGGTTTTGACCCGAGCCGAGAGGGTATTGATGAGGTTATGGAGGTCTAAATGAAGCTGGAATAGGCCCGAAGCATGGCGACGCAAGTCGGGGTGTGAAAAATCCTCGATTAGGATGTCTGGTCGAGACGCCGTGGGAGCGTGTGGGGCAGTGAGCCCCATTATCACGTCTGGGGATGCTGCCAGGAAGAAAAATCCTAAGGCGTTCTGGCGGCGTGACACTGTTCACAGGGACAAATTTTTATAAAATTTTTGAAAACTTTCAGGGATCTCTCGGGTATCCAAATGGGTCCGAATACGACCCAATACCTGGGTAATGGACCCAAATGGGTGAATGAATAAAATTATGAAAAATTGGATAGAATGAGATGGGAATTACAAATTAAATGGTTAACAGGGGTTTTAGTTGGTTGACGAGCTATCCAGGGATTCGTAGGAGACGAGTTAGGGTTTGGTTGAGTGCGTATTAGTTGGACATAGGTAAGTAAACCAGTGAAGAAATTTTACAGTTATTTCTTGAGCTTTAATTTGTTGTTATTGCTCTGTTTATCACTTTATTTTATTGGAATTCTTATTGGTTGAGTGGTACACTGGTAAGGGAGTTATGATTACTCTTGCATGCGATATGAGCTCTTATCTGGATGCTGTTGATATCTCCTAATTGAGTGTACGTTGGGAGCTCTTATCCAGGTCTGGATATTTCATAGTTGCAAGGGTTAGGGCTGGTAGGCCATGTTCTCGTCCTAAACCCGAGTCTGCTGGGCTTTACTGTGACTCAACGACCTTTCGGCCAGGACTCCTTGCTACTCTGTTTTCATATTAGAGACACTCCATATTCGATTAATTTATTTACAGTCTTGTGTATTCATGCGCAACCTGTTCCTTTCTTTTTATCTACATGAATTAGACTGATTTATTTATTTCAAAATGTTGTATTTATGTCCTGCTTGGCGTTACTTACCTGGGCTCGTCATTTTTGTGTTTGACGAAGTGCAGATCCACAGACTAGTAAGGGAAAGGCTCCAGAGCTTGGAGATTTACTTTGAGGATACAGGAGCACGCCTTTCCACTTGACTGATTAGGTGACTTTTTGTATTATTGTATACATATGTTTTTTTGAAACATGGGTCTGGGTATGTGAGAGATTTTGGGCATGTATATCGATATGTTGTTCTCCTCTGACTGATCATTTATGATGATATACATATACGGGGTTTCCATACTCTAGGATGTCTTCTTTTAATATGGTTGTGATTATTATGATTAGTTTGAGCTTTTTGCATCCGCTATCATGACAATAGCTCATTAGTCAATGTTCTAAATTGTAAATGAAAAATAATTGGTAAGAAAAGGTTGACTAGCCTTACGTGATTCGTCGAGACGAACTCGGAGTTTCATATAAGTCTAGGCCGGGCGGGGCCGAGTTTAAGGTTTGAAAACTCGGGTCGTCACAGGATCCGATAGTAACTGTAATGCCCAAATATAATTTGTCATTATTTATGATGTCATTACATGTAACGGCCCCAAATCCATTGGCCATTATGGCGTGCACCGCGAGTCCCCAACTCTGCCAACTCACCATCCAGCTGCGTCCTACGACCACTCATTACTTATTACCAATCAATTATTGCTAACTTAATTTCATTTTCCTAAATTATAGTTCAAGTTAGCTTATGGACTCATTATTATCATTTAACCTTAAATTACACAGCGGAAGTCTCAAATCATTAAATGATACTAAATGTAACATGTTTAAATATCAATTAATCTAATGTGGAAACCATACCAAAATGTAGTCCATAAATATATATCAAGTGTGATCCTCAAAGTCATAAACAAACTAAAATGTAACTCTCACAACCCAAACCCAGCATAAAACAAATAAATATAAACAAACATACGAGTAGGGCCGTATGCGATCAATCATAAATAATCTTCAATCTTGCTTTTCTCGTTCTCGTACCAGTATCTGCACTCAAGCCATCACAAAAAGGCAGATGACGAGTCCAGAGTGAGTAATCCCAAGGAAATTCACCAAGTAAATACATAAATAAATTTACTGGAATAAAAAATACTATAAATAAACATGCGAAATAAAAGAATACAGGCAACTGCGGAAGATCATCACATGCATAAATATAGCAAAGAAATCAAAGTGCGTGCATAAACACCAGGTGGGGAGTGATCTCAACACCATAAAGACTCCAGGTAGGAGCAAATTCAACTACCGTAAAGACACCAGGTGAGTACTCAGCCACCATAGAGTAATAAGCCGCAATGAATAAACACTAGGTGGGGACGAACACAACCACCGTAAAGTAATAGGAAATAGAGAGTATTGAATAAACATGACAGTATTCAAATAAGTCAAGCAGTAAGTATTAAAGTGAATTTCAGTTGGGTTACTACACACCTCAAACCACATTCCTCGTCCCGAAAACCAAACCCCGGTCCAGCTCCAATAAACACCCAATAAATCAAAATTATCACCCGAATTGTACCTAAGACCATTTGTCATTAAATTAGCTTCAATTTGATATATTATATAAATTTTTACGTTTTACGAGGTAAAAACCCCGACAACATCTCGTCAAAATCCTGAGAAAATCCCAAAATTCCTTTATGAACCCTTTTTCTAATTTCTCATATTTTTTTGGATTTTTCAGAATTTTTTCATAATTTTTAGCTATTTTCCCTATTTTTTATATTTTATTTTATTTAAAACAGTTTTTTAATTTATTTAAATAAAATAATAAAATAATAATACTATTTAAATAATATGGGGGTGGGTCCCCTGAACTGGGTTTGACTTGACCCAACCGGGTCAGACCCGGTTCAGGCCCACCTGGGTTGGGCCTGGGCCGGTTCGACCCCCCCCCCCAGTCTTCTTCTTCACAGAGGCGCTGTGTGTGCCTCTGGTTCTTTTTTTTATTTATGGATTGGAATTGGGAGGGAGGGGGAGACAACCCCAGTTCGTCCGAGCTCTCGAGCTCCACCCCACCAAACCACCGAACATCACTACCACCACCACCACCACCACCACAATAACAACGTACATAACACCACAATAACAACTCTTCATCTTTGCCAACGCCGCTTCCACGAGCTCCCAACCTCGATCTCTCTTCTTCTTTCGTTCCTTCTTTTTGGATTCGATCAAAAAATGGAGAAAATGGTGGTGTCGATGTAGTTATCAACAATTTGGGGTAAAATGACCAAAATACCCCTATGTTCTTATCATCCTCTTTCATAAACAAATACCCATTTTGGTCATTTCACAACTTTTTATTTATTTTCTGATTTAAAAATATATATATATATATTAAATTACTTATATACATATATATATATATATAAATATATATATTCGCCTATACTTTCGCGCCTAAAATTTCGTCGTGCACGTCAATGAGCGTACTCAGGCGTGCAAACTACCGTACCACCCACGCATGTCGACCACAACCTCGCGTGTTACTAGGTGCCCACCAATTTACTATTTTATCATATTTAATTCATTTTATGTGTGTATTATTTCCCTCAACTTAAAATTTTATCTTTTAGTCTACCCGGTACCCGCATCGACACGCATATCAATGTGAATACTCAACACACAATCTCACATATCAATGGCAATATAAACACACATATTGCGATGCTATTTAACTAACTTGGACCTATACATCGCAACTTCACCACCATAGCACACAAAACGGACTGTAAACCCTATTCGGTCGTGCTTCGTCTTCACTATAGGACGTACGAACGTCCTCGCTGGCATCCACATCCACAATGACGTCATCAATAACGACCATTAAAAATCGGGCCGTTACATTACAGGCGTGAAAACAGCTTAGACACTCGTGGACCCCGTAGCTAGGTTGGTGCATGCCCAAACTAGGGATACAATTTGTTTTGTTTGCTATTTGATTTGTTTTGCGATGTATATGTTCAATTTAGTTAAATTACATTGTAGTATGTCTGTTAATATAGATATTTACCGAGCAAGATAGTGTGATGGGTATTCACCGCGAGTACCGGGTAGGTGAATTACTGATACACTAAGCCGGGGGTTTATACATACATAATAAATGATAAAATGCGTTAAATTAATATAAAACATCGTTTAGACATTAGTGACGCGATTGGTACACGATACAGTGTGGGACTGGGTATCGAAACGTCCATGGATTCATTTGATGTGTTGAGAAAGGATGAGGATAAGGGCTCAAGACACACAAACAATGTCACCATTTGGTGGACTAATTGACCTCACTAGGGTCCTTAAATGAGTTTAGGGATTTGACCAACACATGAGATGACCAACTTAGTATAAAAAGCCAAAATATCTTATCTCACCACCTTTTTCTCTCTTCTCTCTTGTGTAAATCCAAAAATGGAGGTAGTGGTGAGGGTTTACGAAGTCCAATAGGCTATTTGGAGCACTAATCGAAGTGGAAATTGACAAATGAGGTTAGATTCTCGCTCTCCATCTCGTTCTCTATCTATTGGGCACATTTTCTTGGGTTTTGACGAGGGTTTCAGGGTTATGAATTGAGCCCACCGGTTTGTGGTGTTGATGTTATTGTTTCGGTTTTTAATGGATTGTATGGTTTTGGCCGAGAAATCTTGGGGTTTTGTCTTGGACAGGTTTTGTCGGGGGTTTTTGATTTCTCGTGGATGTTTTGGAGTTTCATGAGAATTTGGGACGAGCAAGGAGTGAGGCGACAAGCCGAAGCCGAGAACCCTAGGAATATGTTCCTGGTTCTGACGTTGCCAGGGACGCCGTGGGAGTTAAACCCCATGACGTCCAGACCAGGGAGGCACCTACCCCACATTTTAAGTTGTGTCCTGGGGTTGGAAGCGTGACGGCATGAGTCACAACGCCAACATCATTTCTCACTGTCCTGGGCGTTGTGAGCATTTGCTCACGGTGGCGCCACTTATGACGTTCAGAACGGTAGAAAAAAATCAAATTTTAAAACAAATTGGCCTATTGAGGGTTCACCTACAGCTTGGTATGATTTGTGTGGAACGATTAATGAGTGTATTTGACGATAATTAATTTGGTATGGAATGGGATTTTCGAGGTTTGAGAATTGATTAGGTTTATTGAAAATCATGTTTTAGGATTGTTTGACGGGTAGTTGACTCGGTTGGTGGTGTGTATTGGCATTACTGGATTAGTCGAGTGCGATTTGAGGTGTATAGTATCCTAACTGAAATTTACTTTGAGTATTTACTGCTTGGTTTGTTTGAGTTCATGTCCAATTGTTCAATTAAACTCATTTTCAATATTTATTTACGGTGGGATGAGTTTACTCCCGTCGGGTTTATTCTATTGCGTTGGCATGTGGCACACTAGGCTATAGCATGTGAGTTAGGGGTATGTCGGTGGATTGTCGACCCGACTACTATTTTTCCTATACACATGTCGGTGCGTCGTGGTGTACGCCAGCTACCGAGCGGAGTTAGAGATTTCAGTTAGTTCGAGTTTACTCACTAGCAGTGCCTGAGTAATAGTTTGAAGTATGGTGCTAGTCTGACCTAGATCTTGCACGCACTTTGATTCTTTACTATTTGATATTCATACGAGTCTGATTATTTTCTTTCGCATGTTTATTTAAATAGTATTTAAAATTTCAGCATTTATTTATATTATTTACTCGGTGAAGTTTATTGGGATTACTCACTCTGAACTTGTCATCTGTTTTGTTGTGATGATGAAGTGCAGACCTTAGTACGAGCGAGGGCAAAGGCAAGCTTGAGGACTACTTTTGATCGGCTTATGCACCTGACTTGTACGTTTGTTTATTTTTATTCATTTTTATGTTGGGATTGGGATATGAGCGAGACACATGACATGTCTATGACATCTAGAGGTTTATTTTTTATATTTTGAAACATTTAGATCATTTTATATATTGTTGATATTTTGGTTAGGTTTCCATACTTGGAAAATCCTCTATTATATGATTTACTGTCTTAATTGATGAAAATCATGATTATAAGTCTTCAACTGAATAATTTGATAATAAACAGATGATTCTATGTCCAATAGCTAACTTGATAACTTGAACTTGATAAAATAATGTAAAAGTTAGCAAAAATTGGGTTTCTTGATGGTACACGGTGCGTGTGGGACATAGTTAGGCCAAGTTATGGTAGGGTTATTGTAGTCCCGCGACGCATGACATGGCAGTCTCAGATTTTGGGGCCACTATAGTAGCCGCACAATTGACAACTCATGATAGGTAGTTTGAGCTACTCATGGAGATGATGTGCACACAGACAGTGGCACTTGCATCTCTTACTGCTGGACAAACACCGAGTACTACGAAGATGGCAGTTGCTTCGACTACAGCTTCCTCTGTCACTTAGAGCGTACCGGATTAGGCGGCGATACAGGGGACTCTGACAGATATGGCTACACCGACAGTAGTTGAGACAGGGACAACTACAAGAAAGACACCTGCAGTTGCGCAAATACATGTTTGGGAGACCTCTTTGACGATAAAGGTTAAGTTGATGAGGGTGTTCGTCAAGTTTGATCCCAAGTATTTTTATGTGGGCGGAGACTCAGAGACAGTCGGGAAGTTGTTGATCGCTCATCAGAGGTGACATAAGCTGATGAGGATTCTTAAGAGTATTCAGGCCCACATGTCAGGACACATGCTGAGGGTAATGCAACTGTGTGGTGGAAAACGTACACTCTAACGGCCCCAATTTCACAATCCAAAATTGGGCACCGTCCGGCCTAAACTTACGTAGACCCTCGAGCCAACTTTGCAGAGTTGACACAAGCCTAGTCAGCATTCCTTAACATTTACCATTAATTAAGTCATTATAAATGTAATTAAGTAAGTTATTCTAGATCAGGTCATAGTGGAAGCTTTAAAATCTCAAACTAACCCAAAACAACTCTAAAACACAAGTCAGAACAACCTAGAGTGTGAAAACCCCACATATGTATACCTCCAAAAGTATAACAAGTCAAAGGAGAATCAAATAAGGTATACATATCTCAAAATCTCTCACAAACCCATATTCCAGTGTATCAAAAACATAAATATGTAATACAAAGAAATTTACATTGTAGGTAAGAGGAGGTCGCTTAGCACTCAATTTCAATCGCCTATTTGTGGTCATTTTCCCTTATTGACCCTGCAGTATGACGTGGCTGTACCCACCATCATAAAAAAGGACGGTGAGTACAAAAAATAATAGTAACAACCAAGTGGAGTTTCAATATAGTTTTTAATGTCAAATAAACGGCTAAACTAGTATTGTGTAGGTATATCACAAAGATAATACAAAACCGCATGATAGTGAATCACTAGAAATCAACGATAATTGAGTGTCCAAGAAAACAACGAAAAACGCAAGTAGTCCCAACCACAAGGTCATTAAGTCGCAGCACCTAGCTCAGCAGACTCGGGTTCAGGACGAGACACAGCTTACCAGCCCTAACCCTTACGACTATGAGATATCCAAAAACATAGATAAGAGCCCCCAACGTACACTCAATTGGGAGATATCAACAGCGTCTAGATAAGAGCTCATATTCCAGGTAAATAATAATCATGACTCACTTGCTTTTGAATCACTCATTCAAAAATCCAAGAAAAACAATGTTGATAATCCACCAAGGAATAAATACCACCAATGAAATTTAAGAAAACATATTTCACCAAGAAATACTGCTCAAGAAATATAACAACCCAATTTAAATGCACAAATGAAATAATATAAATACTCTCACTAGCTTTATTCACAGTATAACACAACCTTCGCGCAACTCTCGGTGCTTACAGATTTCACACACCACCAAAACGACCCCGCATGCTTATCACCAGCCCACTAAACACTTTGTGATCATTATCGGTTCAATTTGTTTGTGTTAGAGTTTTATTTCCCTTTAATTGTAATTCCCTATTAATTTTTCCATTTTATTCGTTATGTTTTCGGGTCAATTTTCTGGGCATTAGGTCGTATCTGGACCCGTTAGGATACCCGCGAGATCCCCCAAGTTTATACCGAAATTTCCAAAAATTTTTCCATTGGTACTGTTCTGGACGCCCTGGGGTTTCCCCTTGGCGGTGTCTCCGCGGCGTGGGGCAAGGGAGCCAGTGCCCTAGATGCTGCCAGTGGCTCTTTGGGGCTAAAGCCTCACGACGTTGGGCGTGGTGTCGCGCCTAATGCGCCTTTGTTGGGGGATTTTGTACCCCGACTCACGTCGCCATAGTTCGAGACTATCCCAACCTTATCGAGACCTCAATATCCAACCAAAACTACTACCGAACCAACCCAAAAAGTCTGGAAATACCCCATTTCTCAGATCTAATCGAAACTCCCAAAAATCCTCGAAAAATTACGACACTCCCTAATCACCGTCTCTACATCGTAAAAACCTTTTCCGGCTATCGCAAGCCCGACAAAATCATGTTGAAAACTCGATAAAAATCGAAATCTCAACTCGGGTTGCGAAAACATCGCGATGAAAACTCGCGAAATAGGTGTCAAAACGTAGAGTTACGCGTAAAGAGTCAGAATCTCACCTTAAATCTCGTTGTTGGTCGATCCCCGTTGTCTTTTCGGGCTCGGAACTGCTGAAACCCACTACTTTTCATTTTCTCAAGGTGAGGAGAGAGAGAGAGAGACAATGAAGGAATGAGAGAAAAGTGAGTTGACTCACTATATATATAGTAATCCATCATCTTGATGTGTTTATGTATCTTAAGGCACATCTAGTGGCCTCCAAACACACCGGCCTCAATCCCTTCTTGTGACACACATGAAGACTCACTCCTTGGCCTTGTCTCATTTGCACAAATAATTGACCTTTCTTCAGGCTTTTCTACACCCGGCTTGCATCACGACTCGTACCGTCGTGCGCGATTAGAATTTTTAACAACTCAAACATATTCCCGAATTAATTTATTATTTTATTTTATTTTTCGGTCGTCTACGAAATCGTTTCCCAAACCCATGTACCCGTATTTCGTCCACTCGATACCCGTTCTTCACGTTCCTCAAGGCGAACTCCACTCGCAACTCAACGTCACCGTCCTGTCACACAGACTGGAGTACACATCGATAGTACACATCATCATGCAGAAATAATATGAATTTTCGAGTCGTTACAGTCTTCCCAACTAATAAGAATTTCGTCCTCGAAATTAATCTTAACTCGGGCGAAATCTAAATAAAAAGCATACAGCAGGGAAGTACTGTCTAACCAATTCCTTTAGTATCACTCATGTGGACCCGTCCAAACTTGAGTAGGTGAGACTAAACTCTCTAACTGGTGGCATATAGTTAACCTAATCAATTTTTGGTCATCCCGTAAATTACAAATTCATGTAGAGCCTTTTTGAAGCAGATATCGATTTTTATGTAGTATATGTACACCTAGTACAAAGGCATCTAAGGGTTCTAAATCTATTAGATTATAATACATAGTATTCAACCTAACTTCTCCGACCGATAATGGACCTAAACAAACCACTGACAGTTTAGTATAAATCACAATATCGTAGCCCACACCTAGTTCAACTCATGGTCAGACTCCAAGTGCTAACACATGCGGGTTTAGACACGTCCAAAATTCGTGTAATTATGGTAGTGAGAGAGATCACTTAGCAGACTTACCGAACCCGTAACCACCATATCGCCCACTTAGACCTAAAAATAACTGATATCCTACCTGAACTTACGGACCCACCTAGAGTATATACTCACATCGAGTCCTGGCACCTAGCCTCATCCGCCACTTCAAAAAATTGACCCACCTAGAGTCGCTGAACATATTTAGTGATTCTTTTAAAGACACATACTCACTTAGAGTCAAGAGCAACACACCTTGCCAGCTTCATTCTTTGTAAGTTGACTCCCCTAGAATCATCAAACATAGCTAAACATAATACTTTGAAGGGTTTATTCACACAGAATTCCTCACCATTACTCACTCAGAGTTTATACAACTGACTTACATAGAGTCGTATCTACCCATGACTCACCTAGAGTCAATTCTAAACCCTGACTCATATAGAGTCACCTCCTACACTTGACTCACCTAGAGTCTACTCAAGTCCCAGACTCACCTAGAGTCCACTCAAATCAGATCTAAACTACAGACCCAACAATATAAAATGATGCCCAACACAAGAATAAAACTTACCCGCCCTCCGGTTTTGTGTCGGCGCTGGATCCAGATCTGTAACATGTGAATCCTTCTGTACATGCAACTGAGTACCATCTTGTGGCATCCTCCACGTTAAAAGACAATCATTAGCGATATGTCCCGGCTGCCTGTAATGGTAACGTCGCCTTTCTCCCTACGATTTACTACCTTTACTCTGGGTACTGTACGATTGATACTGCCCTGCCTACACTCCTTGAGCTAATCGACTAACGACACCTGTCGTTGGAACATAAGGAACTTCCACCTCTTCATTCTCATAATCGTCATCAAGGATCTTTTCATGTCTCTCCTTAACTGATGCCCTGATATTCGTATCAATAGGCATACGTGGCGTCCCATCAACCTGAGTAATCACTGTTGTCGAAGTAGGAGACAATACTATGGTGTGTGTCTTCAAAAGTCGAAGAATCATCTCTAAATGATAGCCATGTAATGTAACCAACATAGATATTTCATCCAGCCCCCGCTTAGAATCCTCCGAACTACCACAACTAGACTTTGGCTGATCGGTCATCGCAGTCTGCTACGAAGGTGTATCCTCAATCAAACTATAGCTACCGATAGTAGTAATATAAAACACATCAAATAGCTCATAATCCAATTTTACTTTTCCCAACTCTTCTCACTTCCCAACTAAGATTTAAGTTATGATCATAGGGTTCCACTTTAAGTTCAACCATTGATCACGCGTCGTGCGTGCCAAATATAACTCGTAATTGAGTTACTAATCCCATAAGGGTGTAGTAGTGGTAAATACGGAGTCGAATCCACAGGACTTGAGTTTCACTTTAAGTTAACTAAAAATGGGGGTTTTAAAAGAAGTTTTAGAGCAAACGATTAAAATAAAAATAGTAGGAATCAAGATTGCAAGAATAATATCAATGAAAGAAAACACCTAGGTCTATGGTTCCACAAGACAAGATCAAGATTCAATGGCATATCATGGTCATCAATCTTTACCAAAACAATTATTAATTCAAATTCCCATAGATTAACTATGGAAAATCGACATCCGCCAAAAACTCCTAATTCCCTTAATCTCGATAGCTAGGACATCCGCCACTAACTACTTCCCTAATTAATGTATAACCCTAGACATCCGTCATAAGATTTAACACACTAACCGTAGTAATAAACTTCTATAGGAATAATAATCCTAGATAACCGGATTGTGTCCGCTCCCGATTTAACCTAGATTCAATTGTTGAACACTCAAGAACCGAAAGGTTTTGACGGCAATCGAGTGAATGTTTGTCACTTATATTATCCCAAAAGTACAATTACGGATACAATTGAGTCAATTGACTATAGATTTTCCACCTAGAAGCATGCATTGGCCATATACAGACCCTAGGTTTAAACCATGTTCATGAAAACCAACAACAAAGAAATAGAAGAAATTAAATTAAATTAAATAATAAAAACAATTAGATCTCACAAGTTATGCCATGAATCCATAATGTTGAATTGCTTCACCTCCGACCTAGGCAATGACTTGATTAGCCAAACATGGTCTTCATAAAACTCCAAAGAAAATAATATAAAGAGTTCTCTAAAGAATAATAATTGTTCTTCTAATAATACTTAAAGTCCTAATATATAAAACTACTAAAAATTGGTCTCTAAAAGAGAGAGAAAACTGTTTTGGATATTTTTTTTCGTTTAGGACATGTGTCAGCGTATGATTGGCTGAGAAACTGGTATCGCGCTGATGTGTCGTGTTCTGATAGGCTTTGAAGATGAGCTTGTGACGCGCTGGACAAACCGAACGTGGACACGTGGCGGGCGAAAGTGGAGAAGAAGCTCACATGAAGTCGTGCGAAGATCTGGGGGTTCGTGTGGGCAGGCATCCCGAGGCAAATTGAGCAGCTGGACGAGAAGAGAAACTGTGAGAGAGGACGTGCCAGAATTGGATTGGGCGAGAGGACTGCTGGACTAGTGACGTGCGCGCACCGATTGGTGGAGACGGCATGTGAGAGGTGACCTGACGAATGGGGAGGCGACACGTGGCATAAGCTGTGAGTGAAAATATGAGATTTGACCTGTGGCAGCATGCAGGACTCCAATTACCTAACTGTTAGTGTATATTTTGAGAAAAATTCTCTCGGTATCCGATTACTGCAAGTAAAGATCCTATTTTGAGTATTTTTCCGCCCTGAATTCAACCGTGCATTCCGTTTCACCTGAAAATCAAAATTAAATATAATTAGATATATATTTTAAAGACTTTCCACACTAAACTATATTAAAATAGACTATTAAATCCTATAAATACTGATTTATCAAATACCCCCAAATTTAAGACTTTGCACGCCTCGAGCAAAGGTGTAAATAACAACACAAACTATACTAGACTTTTAATGCATTAACTAAACTAATCCTACATCTATACTCATACCTATACCCATACCTATACCCGATTCAAAATTCATGGAGTTCATTTGATTTACATAGTCGCCAAGTAACAAGCCACTCAAGAAATTTTAGAGTTATGATATGTCAAGACTCATAAACCGAACATAGTTAATATCACACTTTAAAGACAGATTTGGTCAAAACAAAAGCAATCAACTACTTATGAGTTTTCTTGGTTTATATATTCAAGCATGCAAGTTTAAAATCTTACTTAATATAGTGAAAGCACTCGAGCTAAATCTTTTTTATTTGAGGAGTTTTTATAGACTTTTGTCTTTTTTCATTTAATGAATACACTATTTTTTTCTCCATATTATTTTTTTCAAGTAATACGGTCCCTGCTCCATTTCCTATGGACCTTTTTTTTCACTTTTTTCCACCACAAGATTGCCTGCTCCATTTCTTATAGAATCTTGTCGGACTCTCTATATTAAGAAAACTCCTGTTAACCCTTCTCACTTTCACTATGATTAAGCAGATTATCAAATATGAATTAAAGCACTATTACTTATACAATTTTGACCGTCTGGCCATTTTGGTATCTAGCACAAAGTTTAAACATCATACTAAGTCCCTAATCATGAAATCATAAAAATGTTAAGCTACAGCTTGATTAAATGTTTCTCTTAATTTTTCCTGAGTTTCAAGATAAAAAACAACTATAATGTACTCATCCACAACCAAAGGCATGAAACAAAGTTTCGGGTGACTCTAAATACAACATATGTGACATATGACACTATGTAAGGTCTAAATGCAAGAACAAACATATATAAACACATGTCTACTCCTAATAAAACTATACTAAATGTATGCATGAAAATGTATCATATCCCAGTGAAATGAAAGATGGAAGTATTAATGACAGAAGAGAAAGAGATGGAAAGATGGAAGAATGAGAATAACACCACCATTACCATCCTTTAACCGCATAAAAAATTAACGATCATAACTGTGGTCTTTAGCAAGAAAATCCATCCAACACTATCCACAATCCCTAAAATACCCCTAAACTTATTCCGAACCTTGTCCTCAAGGTTTAAAACAAGTCAAGTGGTCCACACAGAAACAAACAAAAAGGTGAAAGAACATGATAGTGATAAGAAGAAGAAAATGATATAAGTTCATGCATAAAAAAATAAAAAATAAAAAAACTAAATAATACTTATCAAAATTTGGGTTGCCTCCCAATAGCGCTTATGTTTAAAGTCTTTGGCTCGACTTAGTCTGAGTCTGTCAATCAACATAGACTGGTTGTTCAAGTGATACGCCCTCTACATTTTGACTCGGGAAGTCTTCATAAAAGATCTTCAATCGGTGGTCGTTCATTTTAAAAGCATTACCAGTCTACAAACTCTTAATCTCCACTACACCGTGATCATACACTACAATCACCACATACGGTCCTGTCTACCTCAGTTTACCTGCAAAAATCTTAAGACATGATTGAAATAAAAACACTTTTTGACCAACACGAAAAGATTTCCTAAAAAGAATGCGATCATGGAACGTTTTGTTTTTTTCCTTGTAAATTCGTGCATTTTCGTATGCATCGTTCTTGATTTCCTCCAATTCTTGGAGAGTGTGCTTTCTTTATTTTCCTGCTTCGTCGAGCTTTATATTAAGCTGTTTCACAGTATGCTCGAGCTCAACTGGCAGGCGACAAGCTTTTCCAAACACAAGGCTATAGGGGGGCGTTCCAATTGACATTTTAAACGCCATTCGGTAAGCCCAAACCGCATCATCAAGACATGTACTCCAATCCTTCCGAGTAGGATTCACCATCTTTTCCAAGATAGATTTGATCTCCTTATTAGAAACCTTTGCCGGGCCACTCGTTTGAGGATGATACGGCGTAGATGTTCTATGAGTGACATTGTAAGAAGACTTTAAACCATACGGTTGTAGAAGTGAGTGCCTCTATCACTGATTAGGGCACGCGGGGTACCAAATGTGTAAAAATCCTCGATTTGAGGAATTTACAAACCACTTTAGAATCATTAGTGCGGGTAGCTTTAACTTCCACCCATTTAGACACGTAGTCAACCGCTAAAAGTATGTAAACATTACCAAATGACATTGGAAATGGTCCCATGAAGTCTATACCCCATACATCAAATATCTCACAAATATGAATCAGGGTAAGTGGCATTTGGTCCCGATGACTAAGGTTACCAGTTTTCTGACAGTTAGGACAAGTCTTGGTGAACATGTATGAATAATGAAAAATAGTGGGCTAGTAAAACCCACTTTCAAGAACTTTCCTAGCTGTCCTACGGGGACCGAAGTGGCCACTGCAGGAGTAAGTGTGACAAAAAGTCAAGATGGAATGACTCTCAGTCTGAGAACCACACCGCCTAACAACCTGATTGGAGCAAAATCTCCATAAGTATGGGTCATCCCACACATAATACTTAGCATCGCTCCTAAGTTTATTCTTCTGAGCCTTCGAAAAATGAGGAGATAGCTCGCCAGAGGTGATATAGTTCACCAAATCGGCATAGTAGGGAAGATCCTCCATGATAACATAAATGTACTCATCAGGGAAATCATCTTTTATAGGGGTAGGACGTTCACCATTCTCAATCCTGCTGAGATGGTATGCGACTAGATTTTCTGCACCACTTTTATCTTTAATTGTAATGTCAAACTCTTTTAATATGCGTATCCATCTAATGAGCCAAGGTTTGGCATCCTTTTTACTCATCAGGTACTTCAAGGCTGTATGATCAGGGTAAATAATAACCTTGGTACCCAGAAGATAAGGCCAAAACTTTTCTAGTGCAAAGATAACATCAAGGAGCTCCTTCTCAGTAGTGGTGTAGTTCATCTGAGCCACGTCTAGAGTATAAGAAGTATAGTAAATAACATGTGAAGCTCTCCCGACTCTCTGTCCTAAGATTGCACCCACTACATAATTATTAGCATTACACATGATTTCTAGTGGAAGCTCCCAATTAGGGGCTTGAATTACTGGTGTGCTAGTAAGTGAGGCTTTTAGTGTATCAAATGCACTCCTAATGCCTTGTCAAACTCAAAAGGTATGCCATTTTGGAGTAGATGACAGGGGTTGTGCAATCTTTGAAAAGTCCTTGATGAAACGACGGTAAAAATTGACGTGTCCAAGGAAAGATCTAATCTCACGTACATTCGTAGGGTAGGGAAGTTTCTTGATAACATCGATTTTAGCTTGGTCTACCTTTACACCCCTGGCTGAGACAATGTGTCCCAAAATAAGACCTTGATCCACCATAAAATGACACTTTTCATAGTTCAGAACCAAGTTCTTCTCGATACACCTGCTGAGTACTTTTGTCAGATTAATGAGACAACTATCGAATGAATCACCGTAAACAGTAAAGTCATCCATAAAGACATCTATGAAATGCTCAAAAAAAATTGAAAAGATACTCACCATTCACCTTTGAAAGGTGGAAGGTGCATTACATAACCTAAATGGCATGCGTCGATAGGCAAAAGTGCCAAATAGACAAGTTAAGGTCGTCTTTTCCTGGTCTTCAGGCACTATCGGCATCTGGTGAAAATCATAGTAACCGTTAAGACAACAATAATGAGAACGACCAGCTAATCTCTCCAACATCTGATCAATGAATGGAAGAGGGAAGTGATCCTTCCTAGTAGAAGCATTTAACTTCCTGTAGTCAATGCAAACCCGCCATCCATTTTGAATGCGGGTTGGAACCAACTCACCATGTGAATTGGAGACTATAGTGACTCCTGTTTTCTTAGGAACCACTTGGACAGGGCTTACGCATTTACTATCAGAAATAGGGTATATCATGCCAGTATCAAGGAGCTTCAGTATCTCCTTCTTTATAGTATACATCATAGGCGGATTGAGCCACCATTGGGC
The DNA here is from genome assembly GCA_039657345.1 of Stephania japonica. Lineage (NCBI taxonomy): Eukaryota > Viridiplantae > Streptophyta > Magnoliopsida > Ranunculales > Menispermaceae > Stephania > Stephania japonica. Next base: position 39,061,005 of record CM077560.1, on the reverse strand, counting down.
TTCTCTAATAGGTTTTGACCCCTCTTCCATATATATATGATGCAAGCAAGTGGAAGGGCTCAAACCTTTGATATCCGCTATGGTCCACCCAATAGTCTGTTTAAACTCCTGGAGTACTCGCAGTTCTCTTTCTTCCTCCAAATGTAAGTTTGGCTGTGATGATCACAGGGAGTGTGTCATTCTCACCTAAAAACATGTACTTTAAGTGCTTAGGTAGTGGCTTTAGCTCAAGTGTGGGAGCTTTATCCAAGAGGGAGAAAGTTCAGAGTCGGTAGTGGGCAACTCCAAATAACAAACATTTGGGGGCAGTGGTTGGAATGAATCCAACTCTAAAACAACGTCCTCGACATCAGTATCGAGGGTCAGAACACTTTGGTGGATATGAGTAGTGTGGAGATCGTTCTCTAAAATTACTTTCACCGCATCATCGTTACTCGTGAGCAAAGCCTGCTCAATGAGTGGGTCCACACAGTCCATGGTACATACCACAGAAGATACATCACTAGGGTTTCGCATCGCATCATAAATGTTAAACTTGATGACTTCAATGTCGAACACCATGGTATGAGATCCATCATCAACATCTATCTTCGTCTTTGCCGTCTTCAAGAACGGGCGTCCAAGTAGCACTGACGAAGCATTAGGAAATGGTTCCTCCTTCGTATCTACCACGTAGATATCAGCATGAAACACAAACTCATTTACTCAAACTAGAACATCCTCAAGAACACCAACGGGTCTGACAACGGAATGAAAATACCAGTCTCCTCTAATGGGCTGCATTTAATGTCTCATAAATAGACAATGGCATGACATTAATGGAAGCGCCAAGGTCGCACATAACCCTCTAAATGCTTACATCATCTATAATACAAGGCACCGAGAACATCCTAGGATCCTTGCATTTAGGAGGCAACTTCTTTTGTGGGATAGCCGTGACGGTTTCTCCCATTTGGACTTTTTCGTTACCTTTAGTTTCCCTTTGTTAGTGCATAGTTCCTTAAGAAACTTTACATACCTAGGGAATTGCTTCAGAGCATCGAGGAGTGGAATATTGATTTCCACTCGCCGAAAGGTCTCGAGAATTTCTTTCTCTTCTTCCTTTTTCTTGTCTAGGATAAGTCATTTTGGAAAATGAGGTTTGACCTTAAATATGGGTGGGGCTTCTTTTTGAGTAGTTACCATCTGTTTAGGGATAGACAGGTTCATTACTAACTCATGCTCTTCCTCATTTGCCTGGTCTTTGGCATTAGAAGACCCATTGTTCCTTTTGGGTCCCTCTAGCTCTTTACCACTTCTGAGTGTAACTGCGTTAGCACTCGCTTTAGGATTTGGGTAAGGTTGTGAAGGTAACTTACCATTATCCTCGAGACGTCCCAATTGCTATGATATTTGGTCTATTCGAACTTGAAGGTTCTGGATCATTGAATTGGTGGCACTGATGGATTTTTCAGTGGTAGCCTTGAATTGGACAACATCTCTTGTAAATTGCCTCTGTTCAGCCATAAAAGCTTTCATCATATCCTCAAGTGAAGAGGACTGGTTGGAGGGTGTAGGCAATGGTTGACCTCTTGGGATAAAGGTCTGGTAGTTCTGATTTTGAGGCTCGTAACTAAAGTTTGGGGTTTTCCTCGCTGTTGCGTGATTATATGTATTCCCAAATGGGACTCTAGATTGTCCCTGGAACTGTTTACCCATGGCATTGGCCTGTTGATTGTCCTCAAAGAGACTAGGACATTCATCAGTTGCATGATTTGTGGTAGTACAAATGCTACAAGCCATGACTTGCACTTTGCCAGAGGAGAGGAGACGTTCCATCATGGAGGTCAGTTGGTCAATTTCTTGGTCAGTAGAACTTGAGACACTTCCAGTAGTTAGACTTTGGTAAGCATTGTCATCAAGATCTCCATAAAGGCGTGACTGCTGAGCGATGTCCTCATACAGTTACTTCATTTCGGTCGAAGTTTTATTTTGAATGTAACCCCCACACGCATTATCAATCATGCGTCGTTCTATAAGCGACATGCCAACATAAAAGAAACGAGTTATGGCCTTCTCAGACTGGCCATGCTTCGGGCAACTAGTAATTAATCGCTTATAGCGATCCCAATATTCACCAAATGATTCACCCGACTTCATTTTGACTCTGCAAATGTCCTTGATGAGCTGAGTAACTCTATCCTCAGGGAAATATTCATTTAAAAATGCATTTGTCATCTCATTCCAGGAGTTAATGCAGCCAAACAGAAGGTAGAAAAACCATTCCTTGGCTTTGTCTTTAAGACAAAACGGAAAAGATCTAAGCTTAACCGTATCCTCATCCGCATTAGAGGGTTTCATAGACTTGCAGTTAGTCTGAAACTCCTTCAGAAAAGTAATAGGGTCTTCATTCTCGCCACCATGAAAGGACGGTAGGAGATGAATGAACCCTAACCTCAACTCAAAATCTCTGTTATTATTCGAAAAGTTGATGCAGAGGGGTTGTTGTGCCAAAAGAGCTTGAAGTTCTTAATTAGCATGCCCTATAGTGATTTGGCGATTTTCAGCCATTTCTGGAGGATTTTAGCCTTGTTGTTGCCTAAGTAGGGTCTCTCTATTCAACCTATGAAATGTACTCTCCGGTTCAGGATCGAAAGGTAACAATGAACCAGTCAATTTTGATCGAGTGAGTCGTGGGAGCATAAAACTAAGAAAAAGAAAAAGAAATCTAAGCTCAGAATGAAAGACTAAGTCCCCGGCAACGACGCTAAAATTTGATCATGTGTCGCGCGTGCCAAATATAACCCGTAATTGAGTTACTAATCCCATAAGGGTGTAGTAGTGGTAAATACAGAGTCGAATCCACAGGACTTGAGTTTCACTTTAAGTTAACTAAAAATGGGGGTTTTAAAAAGAAGTTTTAGAGCAAACAATTAAAATAAAAATAGCAGGAATCAAGATTGCAAGAATAATATCAATGAAAGAAAACACCTAGGTCTATGGTTCCACAAGACAAGATCAAGATTCAATGGCATATCATGGTCGTCAATCTTTCCCAAAACAATTATTAATTCAAATTTCCCTAGATTAGCTATGGAAAATCGACATCTGCCATAAGATTTAACATACTAACCGCAGAGATAAACTTCTATGGGAATACTAATCCTAGATAACTGGATCGCGTCCGCTCCCGATTTAACCTAGATTCAATTGTTGCACACTCAAGAACCAAAAGGTTTTGACGGCAATTGGGTGAATGTTTGTCACTTATATTGTCCTAAAAGTACAATTACGGATATAATTAAGTCAATTAACTATAGATTTTTCACCTAGAAGCATGCACTAGCCATATACATACCCTAGGTTTAAACCATATTCATGAAAACCAACAACAAAGAAATAGAAGAACTTAAATTAAATTAAATAATAAAAACAATTAGATCTCACAAGTTATGCCATGAATTCATAATCCTGAATTGCTTTACCTCCGATCTAGGTAATGACTTGATTAGCCAGACATGTTCTTCATAAAACTCCAAAGAAAATAATACAAAGAGTTCTCTAAAGAATAATAATTGTTATTCTAATAATACCTAAAGTCCTAATATATAAAACTACTAAAAATTGGTCTTTGGAAGAGAGAGAAAACTGTTTTTGGTACTTTTTCGTTCAGGACACATGTCAGCGTGTGATTGGTTGAGAAACTGGTATCACGATGATGTCTCGTGTTCTGATAGGCTGTGAAGATGAGCTGGTGACGCGCTGGACCAACCAAATGTGGACACGTGGCGGGCGAAAGTGGAGAAGAAGCTCGCGTGAAGTCGTGCGAAGATCTAGGAGTTCGTGTGGGCACACATCCCGAGGCAAATCAAGCAGCTGGACAAGAAGAGAAACTGTGAGAGAGGACATGGCAAAATCGGATTGGGCGAGAGAACTGCTGGACTAGTGATGTGGCGTGCACTGATTGGTGGAGATGGTATGTGAGACGTGGCCTGGCGAATGGGGAGGCGACACGTGGCATAAGCTGTGAGTGAAAATATGAGATTTGACCTGTGGCAGCGTGCAAGACTTCAATTATCTAATTGTCGATGTATATTTCGAGACAAATTCTCTCGGTATCCAATTACTGCAAGTAAATACCCTATTTTGAGTATTTTTCCGCCCTTAATTCAAGCGTACACTCCGTTTCACCTAAAAACCAAAACTAAATATAATTAGATATATATTTTAAAGACTTTTCACACTAAACTATATTAAAATAAACTATTAAATCCTATAAATACTGATTTATCAACCATTGTCCTAACTTCCGCTGGTTTGTGTCTTAATTGATTGTAATTTAAATCAAGAGTCGATTATTAAAATTCGGCTCTGATACCACTTGTAACGACCCTAATTTCACAATTCAAAATTCGGCACCGTCTGACCTAAACTTACTTAGACCCTCGATTCGCAAAGTCGCCACAAGCCTAGTTAGCCTTCCTTAACATTTACCAATAATTAACCCATTTTAAATGTCATTAAGTGAGTTATTCTAGTTAGTAAATTATTAGGTCATAGTGGAAGCTTTAAAATCTCAAACTAACTCGAAATAACTTTAAAACACAAGTTAGAACAACCTAGAGTATGGAAACCCTGCATACTTATACCTCTAAAAGTATAACAAATCAGAAGAGAATCAAATACAATATACATATCCCAAAATCTCTCACAAACCTATATCGCAATATATCAAAAACATAAACATATAATATAAAGAAACCTACACTGTAGGCAAGAGGAGGTTGCCCAGCAACCCTCAACTTCAATCACCTATTTCTGTTCCTTTTCCCTTATCGACCATGCAGTGTGATGTGGTTGTACCCACCGTCATAAGAAAGAATGGTGGGTATAGAAAATAACAGTAATAACCAAGTGGAGTTTCAATATAATTTTCAATATCATATAAACGACTAAACTAGTATCATGCAGGAATATCACAAAGATAATAAAAACTGCATGATAGTGAATCACTGAGAAATTAACGATAATTGAGTGCCCAAGAAAACAACAAAAACACAAGTAGTCCCGACTACAAGGTCGTTGAGTCGCAGCACCTAACTCAACAGACTCGGGTTCAGGACGAGACATAGCCTACCAGCCCTAACCCTTGCGACTATTAATATCCAAAGACTCGGATAAGAGCCCTCAACATACACTCAATTGGGAGATATCAACAACGTCTAAATAATAGCTCATATCGCAGATAAATAGTAACCATGACTCACTTACTTTTTGACCACTCATTCAAAAATCCAAGAAAAACAATGCCGATAATCCACCAAGGAATATATACCACCAATGGAATTCAAGAAAACATATTTCATCAAGAAATACTGCTCAAGATATATAACAACCTAATTTAAATGCACAAATGAAATAATATAAATACTCCGACTGGATGTACTCACAGTACCACGCAACCTGCCCGTAACACTCTGCGCCCACGACTTTCACACAGCACCAAAACAACTCTGCACGGTCGTCACCAGCCCACTAAACACCTGGTAATCATTGTTGGTCTAATTTGGTCATGTTAAAGTTTATTTCCCTTTTATTGTAATTCCCTATTAATTTTCCCATTTTATTCGTTATGTTTATGGGTCAATCTCCTGGGCATTAGGTTGTATTTGGACCTGTTATGATACCCGCGAGATCCCCTAAGTTTATTCCAAAATTTCCATAAATTTTCCCATGGGTACTATTTTAGACGTCGTGCGGTTTCCCCTTGGCGGTGTCTCCGCGGCGTGGGGCAGGGGAGACACTGCTCCAAACACCGCCAGTGGCACCGTATGGCTAAAGCCTCACGGTGCCAAGCACGCCCTCGCGCTTAGTGCACCTTTGTCGGGGTTTTTGCGCCCTGACTCGTGTCGCCGTGATTCGAGACTATCCCAACCTTGTCGAGACCTTAATACCCAACCAAAACCACCACCAAACCAACCCAACAAGTTCAGAAATACCCCGTTTCTCGAATCCAATCGAAACTGCCAAAAATCCTTGAGAGTACGACATTTCCAAATCATCATCTCCACATCGTAAAAACCTTTCCCAGCTATCGCAAACCGAACAAAACCACATTGAAAACTCGATAAAAACTAAAATCCCAACTCGGGTTGCGAAAACATCGCGATTAAAACTCGTGAAATAGGTGTCAAAATGTAGAGTAACGCGTAGGGAGTCAGATTCTCACCTTAAATCACGTTATTGGTCAATCCCCGTCGTCATTCCAGGCTTGGAACCGCTAAAACCCACTCTTTTTTCATTTTCTCACGGTGGGGAGAGAAAGAAACAAGCAAAAAGTGAGAGAAAAGTGAGTTGACTCACTATATATATAGTGATCCATCATCTTAGTGTGTTTACGTATCTCGAAGCACATCTTGTGGCCTCCAAACACACTAGCCTCAATCCCATTTTGTGACACACATGGACACTTTCTCCTTGTCCTTATCTCCTTTGCACAAATAATTGGCCTTTCCTCAGGCGTTTCTACGCCCGGCTTGCATCACGACTCGTACCGTCAAGCGCGAATAGAATTTCTTACGACCGAACATATTCCCGATTTAACTTATTATTCTATTTTATTTTTCAATCATCCACGAAATCATTTCCCAGACCCATGCACCCATATTTCATCCGCCTGATACCCGTTCTTCACATTCCTCAAGGTAAACTCCATTCGCAACTCGACATCACCGTCCTGTCACAAAGACTCGAGTATACATCGATAATACACGTCATCACACAAAAATAGTATGAATTTTTGGGTCGTTACATACATCAATACTCATTCTGAGCCGACTACATGGGCAGAGTTAGGATAGATGTTCAATGACTAGTACATTCCGATAGAGGTCCAGTTGAGGTCGAGGGAGAAATTCTTGGCCCTGAGACTGGGTAATATGTCAGTCTTGCAGTATATGGAGTGGTATAAATATCTGTTGTAGTACGCTACGGATTTGGCAAGTATGGAGAAACTGCAGATATATTACTTTGTCCAGAGACTGGTGGAGGACATTGCCAGAGTTATTGTTTGTAGCAGTTAACTGACATTACAAGACATGTACGATCAGGCTCACTCACACGATACATATTTGTTACGGAGGGACAACCGACAAGAATCTATGGTGAGAGAGTCAGACTGGAAAGGGTTCCAGGCTGGGTCATAGGCCGAAAAGATAGAGAAAGCGATACGACGGTGATGACAGGCAATATGGTCGTGATCGTAGGGATGGTGATCGGACCGCCAGAGTGTATGTTGTACCAGCACTACCGGCGCCACCGCAGAGGTATGCCCAGGACTAGGGAGGCAAAGACCGGAGATCGCAGGGTCAGAGCTAAAGGTTAGGATATGGATTTCCGACGGGGTGCTGGCAGTGCGAACAAGAGGGGCACATTTAGAGGATGAGCTACAGAGAGTGGTGACTCTATCTGTAGTGATACCGGTGCAGATTTGATAGCTGTTGCACGCGTTGACTGAGCCAGGACGGGAGACTTCCTAGAGACAGGTTCAGGGTTAGAAATTTACTATAAGTTAGTTATCACTACTAAAGTTAGGGCTGCGAATTTAGTGTCCCGGCCTGCCGACCCGGATTAAAAATGGTTCAGATAATGTCTTGATAAATCTGGGCCGGGTCTGGACAAAAACCTCTTGTCTGAATTTAAAATTGGGTCGAGTCTGGAAAAAGCCCTAAAACCTGAACTCGATTTGAATTTTATATAAAGTTAAAATATCTTTGATAAAAAAAGGTATATTGAGAACTTAATACTTATAAAATAGATTAACAAACAACAATCTACTCTAATACACATAAATTAATGTACTAAATATATCTTTGATTATAAAATAAATTAAATCTATGTATATTTTAACATTTGAAGAGGTTTTCAATATGAGAAGTTAGTTTTCAAAATTGCGACAAATTCGAACAAACGGATAACCCAAATTTAAGCAAATTGGGCATGAACAAGCTAGTCTTGTCCGAATTTAAAACTGGGTCGGGTCCAGGCAATGAATATACTCTTTATAGTAAGGCTTTTCCATACTCGAACCCGTTTGAACCCAAATTTTTGCCCCTAGTTAAAGTGCATGTACACATATGTGTTTAAGTTACAAAATGTTATGGTCAGATAAACCATGGTCAGTTTTAGTATGAAAGAGTTATCATATTGGAATACATGATGGAAAAAGTTTAGTGTTGTATGGCAAGGTGAGCCATGGTATATTTATGATTAGGTCTATCATGTTCTACACATGATGGGGGAATTTCAGTCAACCGGGTGCTAGGTGACTGGGTTAATGAAGACTTGGGCACTGTTATAGGCTGAGGATTAAGTCATGGATGTCAGACATGACAGGTATGTTCATGTGGCATGCGCCTATTGCTTAGGGTTATAGCGGAGTGTTCAAGGGATCATTGAAAGGTACAAGGTGTGAGGGTATCACATAGGGAACTGGTTCGATGAACTAGAGTTCTAGGAGATCTAAATTTCAAGAACAAAATTTTCTCTAGTTGGGAAGAATTTAACGACCCAATTTTTTTAATTGACCTCGTTGTCGAGTATTTTCGGATGTAGACGCCAGCTCAGGTCCACGGGGATGCCATATTAGCGAGAAATATTTTTTTGAATGTTTGATTTCGTAAATGTGATGGTAATTATTATTATTTGACTTACTACGTCGCATGTGTTAGTTTATATCGATGTTACCAGACGAGATAGTGTGACGGGTAGTAGCCCCAAAAAGTGTGTTGACGTTGGTCCTGGCGAGTTGAATTACGAGTACACTAGGCTGGAGAATGAGTTCACATAGATAAATACAAGTAAATGTGACAATTAATCGATATAAGAACGTGGCATAGGTCAATTGTGTCATCAAGGTTGAGTACGGTAAGTCGAGTTGATGGGTGTCGGGTGTTAGAACGCTTGAGGAAAAAATGATAGGTGTGTTGAGAGTATAAGATTAAATGACCAAGTCACAAAATAAGTCACCAAGGGAGGACTTCTTGACCAAATAGAGGTCATATATTTGACGGGCCCAGTGACGAGCAAACCACATGAGATCAAGATTGGGTATAAATAGTTGATTTTTTTCACTCTCACCACCTTTTCTCTCTCCTCTCATGAGAAAATCCAAATATTTGGAAGTGGCGGAGGGTTTAGTGAACTTTTGGAGCTGATTTGGAGGATCAATTAGCGAGGAATCGAAGATCTGAGGTGAGATTCGTGTTCTCCTCTCCGTTATCTAACTTTCGGTTATATTTTCTTAGATTTTGATGCAAGTTTCAGCGTGGTGAGTCGAGCTCACTGGTTTTATGAGTTGTTTTATGGTTTTTGGTAGTAGCATTGAGCCAAGTTAGTGGATTTATTAAAGTTACGGTTGTTGTTGAAGAAAAATGAATTTTATCGGTGTTTTGATGAGAAATCGCCGGGTTTGTCGATTCGCTCGTAATTTGTCGAGGTTTAAAGTCATACTATGGTTGTTTTAGAGAACCATAGGATTTTGAAAAATAACCTAACTTGATATAGGGGAGATGCCGCAAGCGACGTCGTGGAGAGTAATTCTCCACGGCGCCACCCATGGTGTGAAGTTCAGGGGCTCTTTGCTTTGTATGTTTTATGTCATAACGTAGGTTAATACCCACGGCGACGCCTCCCACGACGTGAAGGATAGGGCCTCACTGCCTTGGGCGTCATGAGCACTTGCTTACGGCAGTGCCACCCACGACGCCAGAACAGTAAAAATTAAATAAAAATGTTTGAATTTATGGGTTTTGAGGATTAAATAATTCATTATGACATCAAGGACTCGAGATACCATAGTCGGGTATCTGGCACATATCCCGAGGCAAGAACGGGATTTGAACCAAGGATTATATCCAAATATCGAAGTACGGATTTAGGTGCGTAAAACCCTTAAGAATGTTTCACTTTATTTATGGTTTATCGAGGTTTATTCGTATCGTATTTATGTGTGTCTGTTGGTAGGCACACATGGATTTCACTCCATAAGCTTCAATTGCCTATATATATATCGGTGGCGGTTAAATTCCTTGCATGAGTCGTCTTGGGACTGGGCTCAGGTCGATGACAGTAGGATATACTTGCGGCCGTCATGAAGGATTAGGGTGGTTCCTGATGAGTAACACCGTCGGAGGAATCATGTCGTTTCCTGAAGTTGGAGTTTAGTCACTGCATTCTTGAATAATATATATGCATGATTCCTATCTTGTTTTATCGATGTTCTAGTCGGGCTAGGTCGGTGGATTTATCGTGGTTAATCATTTGATGATTTATTTACTGCTTAACGTCGAGCCAATTTATTTAATTACTGTTGTTTTTGAAGTATTTTATGATGCTTTATATTTCTTGTTGGTATTTTGTATTCATATATGCTACCTACAGCCTTGGGAATGTACATATTCGCATGTCTCATAGATTTATCAGTTTTGATTCATGAATATTGTGTAAACTTCTCTTGGAAATTTACTCATTGTACTCATTACTGTACTTGTTGGGTGACTGAGTGTAGATCCTTCGTTGAGCAAGAGCAAGAGCAAGGGCAAGGGCAAGGAAGTACTATGCAACTATTTCTGAGTTTGTTGCTGCTTCAGCTTGTGTTTTTGGACTATAGTATATATTTATATATTGTTTTTGTTGGGTTTTTGGGAACCGTAGAACACATAATACATATATATGAATTTCTATTTATATTCATTTCAGTTATATGCATGGTATTTTGCTGGGTTTTCCACATTGGGTTAATGCTCTAAATGACATGAATTTCACATTTATTTCATGCTAATAAGTCTTCCGCTGTATTATTGTAAATTGAGTTTAAAACTCTGAGGAATGAGGAATAAAATGGTCGGGTGCGCGTGGGACCCAGTCGGGCTGTTGTGACAAGTTTATAGGCCCACGACACATGACATGGTAACCTCAGGTTTTGGGCCTGTCACACAAGTCTCGGACGTTTGACTTACAGTACCCTTTACGCATGAGTGAATGATCAACAAATGTGTAATGCATAAACAACGAGTTAAATGCATCATAATATAATAAATAGTAATAAAGTGATCGGTGTAGGATGTACTTACAAGCAACCAACTTCGAGCTAAGTTTTCAGAGTTACCGGAGCGTCAGATCACCTGAAAAATCACTCCAATAGCTTCCTTGCATACCTAATTATTTTATGGGTCAAATGTAAGTGAAACCAAATCACGAAACCCCATGAAAACTGTGGTCAAAGTATGCTCGAGAGCTAGTTCCAAAAATAATTATTTATAACTTAAACTAGCTTTCAACTAGCTAATTTTGGACAACTTTTTAACCTCGAAAACCTCAGTAAATATTATACTCACCAAAAAGAAACTTGTAGTACTCATTTCGTAGTTTCCATAGACTCTAAGAACACTCAAATCAAACGACAAATGGAGAAGTTATCAATTTTTCAATATACTCTGTCGACTAGGCAAACTTTATTAATTTTGAACTAACAAAACATCTCCAAATCAATATTTTCGTAATTAAACTCTCAAAATCAACACCAAACACCAGAAAATCACTCGACGCCAAATTAAAAATAAATCCACAATCTGTGGAGTTAACTTGGATCAAAACCAATATTCAATTCATCAAAAAAATCTCAATATAAATCAATTTCAACTATAAAACAACTTCTAAATAGTTATCAAATAAGTCGTATCAATTCGATTCACAAAAAATCCTATCCCACGTCGGTGGAATTTATCCCAAATTATTGCAAATCAACCTACTATACCAATACACAACAATTCAAATTGAATTGAGCAAAATACCAGGCATTGAAAATTTATGAAATTTCGAGCCGAATACCTCGTCTAGTGATGCTTTATTATTTTGCAGAGAGAAACTGAATGAAAATCGAACGTATAGAGCTCACAGAGCGAAAGATGTTGTGAAAAACGAAAACAAATCGTTCGGTTTGTTTGAACGATTTGATGTTTTTTATTTTTTTTATTTTTTTTTATATATGAACCTTTAGCTGCCTGCTTGAGTAGTTTAATTTCTTTTTATTTATTAATTCCTGAAATCCCTATTTCGATGTGTTTTAACATCTCGTGCTCGTTTTGGATCCCATTTTTCATGAAATTGAGTCATCAAACTCTTGACAAAACAATTCATTTTCATAAAGCATCCATAATATTGGTATTTATTACACTAAAACTCCAAAAATCATAACTTTGTCCACGACATACCAAATTTTTATGGACTAATTATTTTATCATACTTAGCCAGACTTGCACCAATTTGAACCAATCTCAACCTCGACCACCACCAACTAACACAAAACTCAGGGCAAGGTCTTGCACTAACTTTGTTCTCATTTCATATTACCACTGATCCCGACTTACATGCAAACCGATGCAAAATACTCATGCGAAACTTAACACTTGATTTACGAGTTTTTGAGCAACTAATTATTTATTTTCACTCGTACTCTTCAAACACGTACTAGCAACCTCGATATGACAATTTGATGATTCACCTTAACAGACTTTGACTTCGCGATGAAATATCATATAATACATACACTAGGCATTCACCAACAAAAAAACATTTATTGTAATGGCCCAAATTAATTTAACTAGGATTAGCATTAATCTCGGGGACTAACAGTCATAATTCGGGCTTTACGTGGACAACTCGATTTACTCGGACACGAGAACCGAGGGTATATGTTATTTATGAATGATGTCTGTCTATTTTTACGATGTTAAAAATCATTATTTATTGTATTGCATCACATGTGTGTATGTTGTTATCGGGTGAGTTGGTAAGATGAGTATTCATCTCGAAGTGCATGTCGATGCAGATATCGGGTAAGAGTTGTCCGGGGATGCTAGGCTAGACCAAATATAGTAGATGATGTCTAGTTGAACCATAGCTTAAGTTGGTTAATTTAATATGGTGAGTTACGGCACGCCTCAAGATGTGTGTTGGGGCGCGGGACACCGAGTGTCGAGTAGTCAAGGGGTTAGGGTGGCCCGCATATATGATTTATTGGCCCAATGTGACAATCCTAAGATAACTCTGTGAATTTAATTAAATCAAATCAATCATAGGCCTATAGTTTGGATTTAAATATTTAGAACCATGGATAGACATGTGGATGATCCTAAATTAATGGTTACAAGGATTGTTGTCACTGATTTATGGACTGGAGTTGTGGACTGCTTAAACAAGAACTTTAGGATAGTCCTCAAGATTAGTATTGAACACAAGATCATAAGCACAACTTTATATATGATTGCACTAATGGGTTTGCTCAACATGCAACCAAATAACTAGAAAATTCATAACTCTTGGAAAGTTTTGGAGCTGAAATTTGCAGAATTTGAAGCTTGAGTTTAAGTCCAATCTAACTATAAATTTAAGGTTTTGAATTGGGTTTCATGAAAATTTAGATTTTGGGTTTCATTTTGGATGAAAAATGGATGCATGCATATTTATAATTTGTTGATGGATTTATGTTCTGGATGTTTTGGGAGGTCATTAGTTCCCTTACGAGTTGAGGATGGTGAAGAAGGCGTAGGTGGTGGCCGTGGGCATTTGAAACACAATAATTCTATTGCTGGAATTCTGGGTTTTGACGCGCGCTAGTTGCCCTGGGGAAAATGATTGTTCTTCATTACGAAGAACAGTAGCGTGTTGGGCAAGGCCCCTGGCTCGTTAAAGGAACTGGACAAACCCCTCAGCATTATGGACAGTTCTACCTAGTTTCTAAAATAAGTCACTAAGGGGCTATTTTGGCAAATTGACTATAAAACTTATCTAAACAAATTATAACCAATCTAAAACACATAAAATGGACTTAAGGGACCGAGGAACCGTATTTCGGGTACTGGGGAGCTAGACGGATCAGATTCGGGAGTCCGGGGAAGTTGAAGCGTGTATTGAGGTGTGTAAAATCTTTTAGTATGCTTCAATTTATTTATGGCATGGTTTTCAATCGATTATTGTTTCATGCGTGACTATTGGTGGTCACGTATGGGTTTTCACTTTTGGTTGTGGCTAGATCTCTTGGGAGTTTTCTTGTTTTAGCGCTCGTGTCAATTGCAATAGAATATGTCTACGACTGTCAGGAGGGATTAGGGATTCCCTTAACTTGAAATAGCATCTGGAGTGGTTCATTCCATTATTGAAGTTAGATCACTGCAAGTCTGAATTCATCCGCGCAATGCAACGCAGGATTCCTATCCTCATTTTATCGTATCGACCAGTTTAGGTCGGGGTTTACTCGTGTGACTGAACTATTTATTTATTTAATTGCATTACATTTGAGCCTACTTAATAAATGCTTTTACTTTTAAGTTTGTATTGTTGTTGATTTCCTGCTTATTCGTATGTTGCCTACATTCATGGGAGTATGTTTTCCTGTTGCTAGAGGTTATACTTGCATGTCTCGTAGTTTATCTGTTTTATTCATGAATGTTATGTGGACTTCTCTTGGAAATTTACTCACCAGGCTCGTCACTGTATTTTTTAGGAAACTGAATGCAGATCCTTCGACGTGCAAGAGCAAGGGTAAGGACATCTTAGGCGACTACCTTTGAATTCGTTGCTACTACAACTCGTGTTTGACTATAGTATGTATATATTTATGTTTTTGTTGGGTTTTGAGAACTGTAAAACACTGAATACATGTATATGGATTTATGTTTATATTCTCCTCAGTTATATGCAAGATATTTTACCAGGGTTTTCCACTACTTAGGATTGTTATAATCTGCATAAATTTTTTTTGGTAGGATAATTTGCATAATTTACTCACACTTAAAAATGCTTCCCTTATATAAATGACTTTAAATTTGTTAACTTAACTAATATAACATTTAAACTATTATTAACCGAGTAATTAGTTAAGTTAGGTTTTATTGAAAAATGTGTAAGCAATTGGGCCAGTTCGCAAGTCATAATTAATGGGATTGCATATGTGGCGGAGCTTGGTGATATATTCGACGACCTAGTGTTGCCCGGGGTTGCGTTGGAGTTCGGGGCTGCCAAATTTACCTAATGATCTCTCTTTCTCACCGATGCGAGTCATAATCCACAACACATGTAGTGATTAAAAACCGCTAATCTCGTAATTAATACTCATACATGTTTATTGAAATGAGGGATTTCAAAATTGCAAATTTTTAAACAATAAAATATATGAATTGACATAAATAGTCTTTAAATAAGAGAGGGGTGGGTAATAAAAAAGTCATTAATGAGGGGTAATTGTGTCCACAACTCATGAGAGATAACTCCCTATGGGGGAGATATCTTTTACCCTAAGGTGCAATTTGGGAGATAACTTGCAGAAAAGTTGGGCAACCAAACAAGATTAGTTAGGCATGTTTTTGGTGAGATAACTCCAACCCTAACCAAACAAGGCCAAAATGTGTAGGTTGAGGTAAGCTAGAATTCAAATTCTTTTATTAAAAAGGAAACAAAAATAAAATCTACAAAACCAATCAAACCGTTGTTCGATTGGTTAGGCTTTTTTTTTTTTTTTTTACTTCAATGAAAATTGAACTACGATCTCTCGAGGTCTTGCCATTTTAGCAAGTGATGTTTTTACTATTTAACTTGAGAGGCTTTGACTCAATTGGTTAGGCATGTTCTTACCCATTTATGAGGATAAGAATTGAGTCTCTCATCAAGGGTACAGGAGATAGTGATACGTAAAATGAAGGTTTCTCTTGTTTTCAAAAAAAAAAAAAAAAAAAAAAAAAAAAAAAAAAAAAAAAAAAAAAAAAAAAAAAGTTTGCTTAGTTATGGTTGCTTAGTTATGCATGCCTAAAAAACAAAAACTTGGAAGAAAAAGATTAGAATAATCTCTCCAAAACCATAACAAAATTCTCAATTCGAGCTTGGTAGAATAGTTCGAGTTCACTATAGGTTTGCTTAGTTATGCATGCCTATTGGACCCACTCGCTTAGGCTTTATCGCGACCCACCTAATCTTATGGTCTATTATAATCGGCTAACTAAATGTAAATAAATTTGGAATTGCTGATTGTAAACTTGGATTCATTCCTCAATTAGGAATTTAGGTAGGAAGAGAGGGTTGTGACAGGAAATTATAACGGCCGGTCTTTGACTCCTAATGAATAGGGCCGTATATAGTTAATGAATGGCATAAAAATAATAGTGGGAGTTTCTTGGTCTACTACTGCCCGATCATCCCCAATAGAGGAGCTTATTTCCGTTATTAATGCTAACCGTCGTTCAAAATCAAGAACCACTTCAACCTTTTTTTCTCATTTTCCCCACCTTATTCATCTTCACCCGCACGTTTTTATTAACCATACCAACCCCTCTCACCTTCTCAATCTCTCGCACATTTCTCTTTGTGGGAATAATCAGGTTGGCCTAAAAACCCACTGATATCAACAGTATATATACCATTTTCATTGTATTGCATTTTGAATAATAAATGGATGTGGAGGATCATAGCACCAGCATATTTGATGGGCAGCACAAGCAACAGGAAGCCAGAGGGAATAAAATGCCCACCAGGTTGCAAAAGAGGGCCCCCGCATTGCCTCCACTTGATCCCTCCTGCAATTGGAAGTACAACGACGGAAATTCCTCCTACGCCGAGTCTTCTCAAGACCACGAACCGATCCCTCTCTTGTCGCCCCTCATCATAACAACGCCACCACCATCACCGGTGATGACGCTGGTGGAGAGCACGGATCAAGAGAAATTAGACGAAAAAGGAAAAGATAGTGATCAAGACGATGAAGAACTTAAAGAACCTTCATCCCTTTTATCATTTCTTCAATCACAATGCGTGCTTGTAGATCATTCTCAATGAGATGTATGTGTGCGTTTGTGATTTGCATGCATGTTTTTAATCTGCTTCGAAGGATATCGGTATCGGTAAT
Organism: Stephania japonica; assembly: GCA_039657345.1. NCBI lineage: Eukaryota > Viridiplantae > Streptophyta > Magnoliopsida > Ranunculales > Menispermaceae > Stephania > Stephania japonica. The sequence continues at coordinate 39,044,072 of CM077560.1, read as the reverse complement.
ATAACAACTCTGTTTCTCCTTAGATATTCTCGCATTTTTTTCTTTCAAATATTATTCGAGCAAGAGTTGAACTTGCAATCTTAATGTCGCAATGATTAGGCAGTCGAAGCAGCACAATCAACACAAACCACACACTGAAGTATTAAGTTATGCAGTATGTCAAAAGTCGGTGCACAAAAATATTTGGAAAAAGAAATGCACAAAAATATAACCACTCAATGAAATGACTTGTTTAAGAATCTGTTCTACATCTCACAAACAGTGACTGGTAAATCTTTCCAAAGAGAGGAAATACAGAAAATAAAGGAATGACTTCCCCTCAATGTGATATAAAAATTAGTTCAGCATATACAAAGTGAATAAACAACACAAGATAAATAGTTTCTCAGGATTTGGTCGTTCTAAGTATGGCCCAAAAAGGCCCTTCTATATACAACCATCCCAACCATCCATCCCAACCCAACAATGAACACCACGAACCATTGTGTTCACCCCCCTTGCTTCCTCTTCATCAATGGAAAGAATTGAAAACGCTCTCACCGGACTTCTTCAATGACCATGCAAATTTTTCTGGGGGGTGCAAATAATACCCGAGCAATGGAACTCAGAAGTCAAACTCGCCAGTAGCCTGTCAAAATATAATTAAATCAAAAAACGGTCACCCACAGAAGAACAAAGAGAAATTTGAATGCAATAGGTGCATCACGAAACACCAGAGAGAAATATCAAATATAGCGAGCTTAAATCGAGCTAGGCGCACCTTTGTGAAGAGAATGTCCTTGCTGTTGATGCGCATAATGCCATCCTTCAGAGTGCATTTCCACTTGCTTTTTGTCCTTGTCACCTAATTACCCAAAAATATTAATGGGACAATCAAGACACCTTAACAAGTCTAACATGAATTCATTCAGAACTTGACTTGTAAAGTATGGTATGGGAGTCTTCACCACGACAATCTATGGCTTACAAGCGAAATTACGAAAACCATGAAAATGCGGCCCCTGGGCTTCTTGGATAAACTCAATAATACAACTCAAACAAGTGAGAACTAATGAAATTTATCTTGTAAGGTATGAATCCTTGAGTGGTGTGTTATCCCAACAAGATTTCCCTATTTGCAACTGTGAGAAAACACACCGACTGCAAGTTTACCTTGTCAAACTGAGCAAGAACTAAATGCTGCGTGTTTGGCTCCTCTCCTTCAACATCATCCAGATCATCATCATCATTTTCATTCAGAGGAGGTTCATCATCATCATCATCCCCGCCTTGATCAGTTGGGGCAGCAACAGCTGGAGTTGTGGCATGCAGCTCTAGCAAATGCAAAAGCACCAATGAAATTCAGAGTTCATCAAGCAAGAGAAAACAAAGAGAGGGGGAGGAGCAGTGTCGTAGAGAAAAAATAAAATTCAGATCTATCCAAATTGCTGTGAATTAATATTTTTTGTAAAAGTACTTAATCAACTTACCATGACCAGCGGGTGTGTTCACTGTGTTGTAGTCTTCACTGGCAACTCCTTGATAAGGGTACAGCTTCAAGGACAAAAAGCAATAGATGATGATATGAGACGTACTACATTGCAAGTTTTTCTATGCGTAGACACTCATAAACAATTGAGACAAGCCTTAGATTCCAATGCAAAATGCAGAAATTGAATACTTTCAAGTCAGCCAAGCTACTAATAAAATGACAAAATGGGGACAATTCCAGCCAATTAACAATCATCTAAGAAGTTCTTCTCTATGTTATAAATCAATCTGTAGCATAATCTTGACAAGGCTATGGTGGTTAGAAACCACAGCCACATTGTCCAGACTATCCAGAATGCATAGTGTTAAATCCGTTCCTTGGAGTAACTCTGTATCATAGATAAGGATTAAAGAACTGCAATAATAGTTAAGTGCCAGAAATGTGATTTTCCTTCAACAGTTTAATGAGGAGCAATCAACTCATTTGAAAGCAATAGCGAGCAAATGAACTCCCAAGCAACTAGCACAAGGGAGCAATAGAAGAAAAAGGCCCTGCCAAAGCATTCACTCATCTTGGTCAAAATGAGGTCTCCCTATACTCCAAGAGCAGTAGCAAGCGGAGATAACAAGATTCAGACCAATGAGAACTTTGAGCCAAAGATTACCATGCTATCACAATGTGCTATAACGCTTTCACCAAGTCTATTAGTTCTGAATGAACACAGCTGATACTCCGAACAAAGTAGCAAGTAGAGCAGACAGAATTTGAATCCACAAAAATTTTAACTACCATGTTATGCAGAAACCTTGCCAACAGGTCCAGTTGCTATTGTTATGATATTAACTCAGAATATTGAAATGTTCTCATGAACCACCCCGCCAAAATTCCATAGGTCAATAATGGATAATCACAAGCATTTTTGAATGACTTGACTAACAGAACCTCTAGATCCCTGAAAGCACTCTAAAAAGAAAATTCTCAAGAGCTTGGTCTAATAAGTTAATGGATGCCTAATCATGAATTAATTCCCAGACTGAAATGACATCCAACTCTTTTACACAAACTCAACAGTCCATCTACCCTAAACTAAATGATGGTGAGGACTAAAATGTTAGGAAGTACAGGCCTGCCTAAATGCCTATATCCCTAATGTCAGACCAAATTCTGATTCAAAACACTAACCACCATACATCCACCAATTTCAAATCACTTGGTCGAAGTTAATCCCACTGCTTGGCAATCTAAAAGCAATAAGCTACAGCTAAAAAAAACAACCCAGTTCATGGGATTAGAATTGGCTCTCCTTTCCCATGAATCAAAAATAAAAAATTCAACTCTTATTTTTAAGAAAAAGAACAACAACAATGAAAAAAAAAGGTAAAAGGAGAGAGGACCTACAGTTGGCAATCACACTAGGACATAAAAAAATGGAAGGAAACTGAGTTGCACGAACCCATAAGTTGAAAATAGGCATGCAACTAAAAAATAAAGTTCCGCATTGCATGTAAAACTAATTCACATCTTAACAAGAACAAACACCATTTCCAGGACAGATCAGCAAGACTACAATTAGCCATTGACTTAATGACTGCAACCCATTTTGATGACATCAATTCACTTTTCCCAAAGAAACTGATTCCTTTTCGTCACCTTTAAGTATGAGAATTTCTCCCTTGCCACAAAATGCAGAGAATTGCCAGAAATCTTATAGCAGAAAAATGAACTACAATTAGCCGGAGACTTGATGACTGCAACCCATTTTGATGACACCAATTCACTTTTCCCAAAGAAACTGATTCCTTTTCGTCACCTTTAAATATGAGAATTTCTCTCTTGCCACAAAGAGCAGAGAATTGCCAGAAATCTTACAGCAGAAAAATGAATTTTGCAGCTAGACCCATCTAGTTACTAGAAGGGAAAACAATGCAGCAACAGAGACAGGATTAAAAACTGAGCCGCTGATTTCCATCCACATTACAACCGAGAAAGGGCACCCACACATAAGATGGTCTACATCCTCACAATTTTGAGGCATTTCGAACAACAATGAGGGGAGAGACACATGAATGGTAATGCATAAATCTGTAAATCTAAGGCCTTTGTGAATCAACAGATGCCCAAACATCTTTGCTTTTAGGTGTTCACATAAGAAATTAAACTTCATCAATAAGTTTGAGAAGTTATAGCAAAAATTTCCAAACACTGAAAAACTGGTACCAAAGTCCTGGAGTGAGCATAGGTTGGCATCATGAATCATCACAAAAAAAAAAAAACTACTATGCATACTTGAATTGCGTCTCCATCAGCACCAAAAGGCTGAAGTGATGATTATCTTCCCCCTATGTATAGCGATGTCTAGTACTAATCAGCAAATTGCAAATTTAGCATGTATTGTAAATATGTACCACAATCACACAAGTCATGCATTCACATATATAAATAACTTAGTGTAAAGATGGGGCAAAGGTCCTACTAAGTTCTTTGTGAGCAAGCTGGAGTTTGAATCATCAAGCACAATTCCCACCATCTAACCATAACTTACATGGAAGTTTGAATACATAAACATAAGTTTGATTAAAAATGAAGATGGGATAACAAAATTTTTGTTTATTTGAGGACCAAAAATTACACTTATGAGTCATACTATAAAACTTTGGGAGAGGATAAATAACAATAGGCTAAGAAAAGAAACAACATCAGATAATCAATTTGGCTTCATACCTATAAGGTCAACTATGGAGGAAATTTCATTGTAAGAAGATTGATGGAAAAATATAGAGAAAGGAAAAAGGATCTTCATATTGTATTTGTAGAATTAGGAAAAGCATATGATAGGGTTCTTAGAGATGTTCTTTGGTGGGTACTAGAAAGAAAAGGGATGCATGCTAGATACATAGACACGATTAAGGATATATATGAGGGAGTAGTAACTAGTATAAAGACATTCGGAGGAACTACAAAAGAATTTCCCATTACGATAGGACTACATCAAGAATCAGATTTAAGCCCATATCTCTTTACGCTAGTTATGGATGAACTAACTAGGCATATTCAAGAGGCATACCATAGTGTGTTATTAGCAAAGGATATTGTCTAAGTGGATGACACAAAAGATGTAGTGAATAGGAAATTAGAACTTTAGACAAATACATTAGAATCTAAAAGCTTTAAGTTGAGTAGGACGAAGACCAATTACATGCACTGTGAGTTTAGAAATACTAGACATCAAGATGGAGTGGTAAAATTAGGGGAAGTAGAAAGTTCCTAAGGTGAACCACTTTAGATATCTAGGATCAATCATACAAAATGATGGCACTACTGAGAATGATGTCACACATAAAATTCAAATTGGATGGAAGAAATGGAGGAGTGCAACTCGTCTAATCTATGATAAAAATATGCCTACCAATTAAAGAAAATTTATATAGGACTGCAATTAGGCTAGCATATGGAAGTGAATGTTTGGCGGTAAAGCAACAACAACTACATAAAATAAACGTAGCAGAAATGAGGATGTTTAGGTGGATGTGTGGTAAAACTCGTAAAGATAGAATAAGAAATACAGAAATCTATAACAAACAGCAGTAGCACCAATTGACTCAAAGATTAGAGAAGGGCGATTACGGTGGTTTGGTCACCAACAAAGATGGCCTACAGATAGGAAAGCTTACCATCAATTGCACTAAATCGAGCACAATGGAAGAGTTTGATCCATGTAGTCGACCCCAATTAATTTGGGACTGAGGCTATGTTGTTCATTAGAGGACCAGAAATTACAATCAATTTATGATTGTTGATATATATTTATAAGTAAAAAAATGATTTGAGATTCTTTGAAACATTATCCGCACCTTAAACCTCAACTAAAATAAATCAAATATTTTGATATCTGATTGGGTTCATACAAAGCATAAGAAGTTATGTCGTTCAGCATTCACAAGTTTCAAATTTTATTATGGTCAATTGGATTAATCTAAATGCCAGGAAGTACAAAGAATCAAATGAAAATAGAAGAGAAATTATTAGCATCTTAAATCATGATACCTACTTTCATGAGCCTGATGAGAAATAAAATAGAGGGTGCAAGATTTATATTTCTATATATCAAAAGAAAAATAAGGCGTATATTCGCAATTAAGAATTACAATCTAATCAATAAAACAATAGATGTATGACATAACAAAAATATTCATAGAAAAGCAAACATAAGATTCATACAAAACAACCATAAAGGCTGTTTTAGAGCGTGAATCTCCTCACATCCAAGTCGAAGGTTGACAACCCCTTTTCCAAGCTTGAGAATGGTAGACTGTTTCGGATAGACTAGGTTCTAGTAAATTAGGCTAGAGATGTAACACAACACAAGTAGGTCATGGTAGGCCAAAACTGTTTTATCACAAAAAAATATGGTGAGCCAGATATGGTGAGTGGTGGACAAACAGTTAAGCAACTTACTACAGTTCAAAAAAGTGCCAAACCTATCTCGTTAAAAATGTTATCAATTTGATTTTCCCAACAGAGTATTCTCCAAAAGTTTGATCCATGTAGCTTACCACAACTCATTTGGGGTCTTTAATTTGTTGTATAACCTCCAAAAGAAGCTACACTCTCAAATCATGCGACACATTTAAGATTTCCGTGCTACCACTTGGAAGTTTATTCAATTTCTATAAAGCTGAAGACGTAGGAAAATCACAGTTTATTAACCAGTTAATTATAATAATACCAAACGATAAAGATGAAGAACCTTAAATTTTGACAAAACCAATAATCTCTACAAGTTCCAGTCAACATTTATCATTTTAATTCAGTTTTTATATTGTTAAAGTAACTTAGTAACATGATTTTAGTTCCAATTCCAAGGATTCCGCAATGTGTGAATGACATTGTTGTACAAGACCCTACCAAGTCTTTGAGATGGCAGTTCCATCTCCGTTTTAAGCATAGATAAAATTTTCAAAGAGGAAAAGAAAAGATACAAAGGCCTTCGAATGTAAATATGTCCGGCTTCCTAAGCCAAATTGAGAATTTTACATGTAGACATGCAACCAAACTTCACTAACATAATTACATTTAAGTTTTAAAACCAATTTGATGGGAAAGGAACCATAGGAAATAGGAATTCAACACATGCTTATCTAGAGAGCCTAAACATTGGTTTAGCACAAACTACACGGTATCCACAACAATCACTCACATACTTAAAATAAGCACCTTCAGAAAACAATTGAAACCAGAGCCTCGGTTGGACTTGAAGAAACCAAAACAAAAGGCTCAACCACATGGATCTGCTAGAAAAACCATTAGGATCGTATTCAACGCTCTGTTACATTTTTGTTATGAATATGAGGCAAGAAATTTCAATCTTTTATAGACCGTTTTATACTATGTCAATTTTCACTCTTATCACCTATTTAACAGAGTTAATTGACGCCATCTCACTCATTGCCGGTTCACTTGGCCTTAATCTTGACTTTCAAATAATATGAAATTCATAGGCACTTCTGCAGAATAGCAAGAAAAATATTTTATCAATTACATTCTACTCAATCTAACATCTTTCGACCTTGATAGGACTTTTCTACAACAAAACATTCTTCACCATTAAGAAATCTTGACAAAGGAAAACTGTGAAAGTAAATTAGCTAGAAGTACCCATGAAGTTCACATAGAGGAATTTCAGCCAGCCATGCAGAAGTTCTTACGTCGTCCAAAGCCAAAATTAGCTTTCTTTATCAAGAATGTTTAGTTTCTCATAGACATCTCCTAGATTTCTTATTTATTAGTGGGAATATCAAAAAACCACACAAGAATTTCTCTTCAAAGCAAGATTAAAATTCTACAGGCATAAATCCAATGCTTAAAGAAGCAATTACACGCTAGAAAAATGAAAGTAAGACCATATCATATTGCTACTTAACTTGTCCGACAGAATTCGATTCTACAATTATTTGGGCTATGTTGGCTATGTTTTTTCTTTCCATAAAAACAAAGAAACAAACAATTACTATGCAGGGTTGCCAGGGCATCAGTAACTATATCCAAAATAGAAACCTGAATTTAGAAGGGACAAAAAATAACCAATTAAGCAAAATGAATCATAAATTGATCAGCAATAATCACAGATTTGTTTAACCAGGTCCACAGTATTTCAATGCATAGGAGAAGGATGCAGATTGTGCTAAAATAGCAATTAAGAAATCACCTCAGACTGGAAAACATCATAGGTAGCATCTCCAGCACCATCTTGCTGTGGAATGTATCCAGTTCTAGGAACTTGAGGTGGAAAATCCTCACGCTTCCGCTTTCCAGAAGGGACCACAAAGAAGTCCTAAGTTTGAAATCCAAAAAATCAGGTTCATGAATAAAGCTTAGGTAGTATCTTAAAACCGACTAACAAGAAACAAAATATATTTTCATAAACCAATACATAAAGAAAGCCTTTTCAAATTAAGGCAGGGCTGATTACAAGTACTTTGGGGCCTGAGACGAAATTATAATACAGGGCCCCTAAATTTTACACTAGTAAAAGGACACATATTTACCACCTGAAGCAAGTTCTTTATTTTAAATGAAATAAAACTAACAAAGGACATTTCTCATATCGAACTAGATAAAAAAGGATATTTTTTTCATCAACATAATTGTTTGAATCGTTCCAATCTTTCCTTTTCCTTTTCATTTTTCTCAAGTTCATTATCCTATTTTCTAAGAACTATTTATAATACCTTTAATTTCCAACAAAATCTACATAATAAATCTAAAAATCTTACACCATCAAAAGCCTTAAACAACAAATAATGGGTCCTAAAATCACATGAAATCAAACAAATTATGGAAAATCTCTATTTACCGAGAAAAAATAAAAAATAAAAAAAACTCTAAAATCTAAAAGAAATGCAAATCTAATATGATTTTCTTAAAAAAATCAGAAGCTTAATGAGTACCGACAATTAGTTAATCCGCTCGAAAGTAATTAGCAACGGGCAAGAAAAAAAAAAAAAAAAACTTGAAATCATGATTCCTAAATCTCTAAAAATATACAGTATTTGATAAGTAAGAGATATATATGCTAGAACGAGATAGAAATTAATCAAGAATTAAGTTTGAAAGACAAAGTACTCGTGTGAGTTGGGTCATTGAGAAAAAAGGAGATAACACTCAAGTTTCGAGTTTTTTATAGTTCATTTCATAAGTTCCTAAAATAAAAAGTTTACCAATGGTAATACCTAACTAATTGTTATTCTTCCAAATTTCATTTTAAATATAAAGGACGCTTCTAACCGATAATTTTAAAATTTTACATATGCATACATACATGTACATTAGTAAAAAATTTGAAAAGTGGGCACTGCTTGAAATTCCTAATTTTAGATTTTCATAATATTTAATATGTATGTATAATATACGGTCGTAATGCTTACTATATACAGATTCTTTATTAAATGTTGCAAGTATATTTCCATAAAAAAAAATGAAAAAAAAAAACTTTTCAAATTAAGTTTCTATATATATATATATATATTGAAAAATTTTAAAAGTCGGGCGCCTCAATTTAGTGGGCCCAGGGTCATCACCCCACTAGTGAATGAAGAACAACACCTCATAACCTAGTTTCACCAGCTAAGGGTTTTTTTTTTTCATATGAACTCTCTGCTTTATAGGCTATCAAGTGCTAAGAAGGTACAAGTGTGAATATCATCACAAAATTATGATACAACAAAATGGATCACCTGTGTCGTGGGTTGATGAGAAGCTCCTTTGTCACCTTCCTCTCGGCCTTCAACGTAAGCTAAAATATTCACAATTACCTTAAATGCCTAAAATTATAGATAAAGTAGGAAGAATCTATTTTGTTCTTTCTACTAACCAACATTAACATCAACACCAAGAGGTCTTTGGTTCATCCATGGAGATGGTGGTTGCTGCAAAAAAGGGAGTAAGTTATAGTGTGCACTTCGAAAACAAATTGAAATGAATGAAAAACTTAAACCTCAAACAAAAACTGTACAACAACACGTTTTTGCCCTTCACAAACCAATAATTCACAACATGGAAAAAGAACAATGAAAAAACAAACAAGCGAAATGAATGAAGCCATGAACATAAGAAACAAAACTTGCCATGTAAGGGCTAGGCCTCCCAGGTTTAACCTCGGGCACGCCTCCACTGTCCTGAGGAGTAGGATAGTCACTCGGAGTCGGAAGGTGATACATTGAATGTTCAGATGTTCCGGGCAAAGGTGTTTGAATGGGAGTCTGCAATGGTGTCTATGATCCAAAAACCCCAATCAGACATAACACGAAGTCGCCTCTCAAGGACGCAGTAATCACACAAAAAAGGACCAAATATTACCGGAGGAAAGAGCATATCGGCGGTAGGAGTTTCATATTCCTCCGGCCCTTCATAAGGCACATTCAGATCATGAACAGGAGTAATAGCACTGCCACCAGGACCAGGATGCTTAGGCAGAGATGACCTCTCTATCGGTCCGCAAATTGCACCACATTCCATCATCTTGTGCTCCCACAGCTAAAGATCCACACACATCAACAGAAACCCAATAAACACAATCAAAACAACCAAATTCACAAACCTAAACCCTAAAATAACCAAAACCATAAAAAAAACCCTCCTTTCGCATCAAAAATCAAACCAAATCACCAAAAATGAAAGACTTTCTCCAAAACCAAACCCTAAACAGAAGAAAAGATTCAACAAAACAAAAAAAACCAAAAATTACCGCTTGAAGTTGGCTGAGAACACCTTCATCAACACCAGATTGCAAGAACTCCTCTCTAACCTTGTTGACCACGTCTTCGATGACATTGATGTAAACCGTGCTAGTAGTCGTGGCCGCCATGGCTGACAATTCAACAAAACCACAAAATCTGAAGATCCGAACCAGCAAACACAACGAAATCGAAGGCGAGAGCTGCTTGGATCGACGAGAACAACACAGATGGGACGAAGAGAAGCGATTGAACAGTTCGGAAATCGAGAGCTGGTCGGAGCTAGCGCGATTTGGAGAGAAAAGAAGTTTAGGGCTCGAAGGGGCGGACGAGAAAAGAGAATAAAGAGGGGAATATAAATAGGTTTGCATCCGTATATAGTGAGAGGACACGTGTTGCGACGGCGTGTGAGATGAGATGATTCGCGATAGTGGATTTGTTTTTGTTGGTTTGCTTGCTTTTTAGTCTTCGTTTGCAGCTCAGCTGTGGTCCTTTCTTTTAGGACACGCCACACCACTCTACTGTAGAGGACAGTCTAGTTTAATAACTTTTGAAAATCTTTTTTTTTTCTTGAAAAATGAAAAAAGAAATTTATACAAATGTATTATAGTGTATAGAGATTAATTGATTTTGTTAGTGTTAAATTCTCACGGCCAAGCCGCAAACACATGCACAAACTTGTGAATCTCTTTCTCTAGCACCTGTTGACGCACGCCGAACGCGTTAATAAAATATATAAACCTAAACCAACTATTTTGTAGATAGCGGTAAAGGGTCGATCCCATATAGATTGGTGTCTTTCTTAAGTAAGAAAAATACAAAAAAGAAGAATTTGAGTTTTAGAGAAAATATATAAATATTTAAAAATAAAGAAATTAAATAGAAATAAATCTAGGTATTCAGTTTCACAGTCTCACCATACAACTTGAAATTGAATTTATTAATTGTCGATTCATGAAAAGTATAAAACTAATCTATGATCTAGTGCAGCTATAGACCCGGTGACGTACTCGGTTCATCGCACTTCCTGATATCAATAGCCAAGGTACGACCGTTGACTACTTCCCTAACCAAACACGCAACCTGATCGCTAGTGCTCCAGATTTAACGCATTGGTCGCATTACTTCGATTTGTAAATGCACTACACTTAGACAACCGAATCACTCGTGTGTCCGATTTTTGCAAGTGTATACTCTATTTTGAGTATTTTTCCACCCCGGATCCAACCGTGCACCCCAAAAGTCCTGAAAATGACAAATAAAGATAATTGGGCCCATATTTCGGAGAATCAACACTAAAATATATAAATAAACTATATATAATATGCATAAATAACAGCTTATCAAATACCCCCAAACTTAGGACTTTGCACATCCCGAGCAAAGGTGTAAATGACAAACAAACAAACTAGACTCCTAATATAACTATGCACTGACTCAACTAAACTATACCTGATTCAAAAGTTCATGGAGTTCATCTAGTTTACATAGTCGTCAAGCTAACAAGCCACTCAAGAAATTTTGGAGTTATGATATGTCAAGAACCGCATCTCGAATACAATTAAGATTACATTTTCAAGACAAAGATGCAGTCAAGACAAACACTATCAACTACTCGTGGGTTTTCTTGGTCTATATATTCAAGCACGCAAGTTTAAAATCTCACTTAATTTAGTGAAAGCACTCGAGCTAAATCTTTTTTATTTGAGGAGTTTTTATAGACTTTCGCATTTATTCTTTTTTTTTTTTCATATTCTCTATTCCTTTCTCCATTTTTTTTTCAAGTAACACGGTCCCTGCTCCATTTCCTATGGACCGATTTTCTTACTTTTTCCCACCACAATTTTTCCTGCTCCATTTCCTATGAAAACTTGTGGGACTCTCAATATTAAGAAAACTCCTGTTAGCCCTTCTCACTTTCACTATAATCAAGCAAATTCCCCAAAGTGGGTTAAAACACTATCACTTACACAATTTTGACCATCTGCCCATTTTGGTATCTAGCACAAGCTCAACCAACATACTAAGTCTCTAATCATGAAGTCTTAAGAGTGCGGGGCTACAATTTGATTAAGTGTTTCTCCTAATTTTTCCTAAAGTTTAAGTCAACAGGCAACCATAAAGTACTCATCCATAACCAAAGGCATAAAACAAAATCTCGGGCGACTCTAGACAATATAGACTACACTGAAAACATGCATGAATGTGTATCAACTCCTAGTGAAATGAGAAAGTGAGATATGGAAGGAAAAGAAATGGAAGAAATGAATGAGCAATATATATCAAACACCACCATTACCATCCTATAACCGCATATAAAATAAATTTAAACGATCTCACTTGCGGTCTTTCGCATAGAACACCATCCAACTCAATCCACAAGTCCTAAAGTACCCCCAAACTTATTTCGAACTTTGTCCTCAAGGTTCAAAACAGGTTAGAAGGCATAAAACAGGTTAGAAGGCATACATGAACACACACAAGAGGGTAAAAGAACATGATAGATATAGAAGCAAGGAAATGATACAAAATCATGAATAAGAATGATACTAATCCTAAATCCACGAACGAAAAGAAGATGGGTAACCTTACGAGATCTCAATGTGACTAACCATACGTATAGACATGTGATAAGCCGTCAGAGCAATACCAGGCTCTCAAAATCTAGTGTGCTAGGCAGAGGTCACAACACCTATAAAAAAAAGTCACAAGGAGATAATAGTAAGAAAACCACATAAAATACGAAAATAAAATCAAAGGGATAGAAATTTGGGGTGCCTCCCAAGAGCGCCATTTTTAACATCGTTGGCTCGACTCAGTCTGACTCTCTCTCAGTCAAGGTACTCTACAACTGCTAGCGTATCGCTCTCGATCTCGTGATGTGGGAAGTTCTCATAGAATGGCTTCAGTCGATACCCATTCACCTTGAAAACTTTCCCTGTATCTGTGCTCCTGATCTCAACTGCACCATATCCAAATACATTAGTAACAACAAAAGGTCTAAGCCATCGTGACCTCAACTTCCCTAGATGGAGAGTTAATCTAAAATTATAAAGCATGACTTTTTGGCCGACTACAAAAGTCTTACGAGATAAGTTGCGATCGTGGAACGCCTTAGTTTTATCCTTATAAATTCGAGTGGACTCGTAGGCATCGTTCTGGATCTCCTCCAATTCTTGAAGGTCCAACTTTCACTCTTTACCGGTAGCGTCGAGTTCCATGTTGAGTTGTTTGGCAGCCCATAGAGATTTATGCTCTAACTCAACTGGCAAATGGTAGGATTTGCCGAAAACTAGGCGATAAGGAGACATTTCGATTGGCGTTTTAAACGTCGTTCGATAAGCTCATACTGCGTCATCAAGGCGAGTGTTCCAGTCCTTCCGTGATAGGTTTACGATCTTCTCCAAAATGGCTTTAATCTCCCTGTTTGACACCTCTGCTTGGCCACTCGTCTGAGGATGATAGGTCGTAGACGTATGGTGTGTAACATTATACTTACGTAGGAAATTTTCAGCCATGCGGTTGCAGAAATGGGTACCTTGATCACTAATCAAAGCCCGTGGAGTGCCAAAACTTGGAAAAATTCGTGATTTTAGGAAATCACATACAACTGACGAATCATTGGTGTAAGTGGCTTTGACTTCCACCCATTTGGACACGTAGTCCACCGCTAATAAGATATAAAGAAATCCATGTGACGGTGGAGTCGATTCCCCAAACATCGAAAATCTTATAGAATAGGATCGAGGTTAGTGGCATTTGATTCCTGTGACTCAGGGTGCTGGTCGACTGACATCTGGCACAGGTCTTAGAGTATATGTAGGAATCGTGAAAAATGGTGGGCCAGTAGAGCCCACTCTCCAAGACCTTCATAGCAGTCCTACGTGGACCGAAATGGTCGCCGCAGGCTATGAATGACAAAATGCCAGTATAGATTGTGTCTCCGTCTGGGAGACACATCAACGAATAACTTAGTCTGAGCAAAACCTCCACAAGTATGGGTCACCCTATACATAGTATTTGGAATCACTCCGGATTTTATCCTTCTGGGCTCGCATAAGATGAGGTGGAAACTCTCGTGTAACAAGGTAGTTTACCAGATCTGCAAACCAAGGGAGTCCCTCAAAAATTTCTAAGAGATGTTCATTAGGAAAATCATCTCGTAACGGGACAGGTGCTTTACCATTCTCAATACGACTGAGATGGTCAGCAACAAGTTTTTTGGCACCACTTTTATCTTTAATCTCGATGTCAAACTCTTGTAACAAGAGTATCCATCGAATGAGACGAGGTTTAGCTTCCTTTTTTGCCATAAAGGTACTTTAAGGCAGCATGATTAGAATAGACGACCACCTTAGTTCCTAAGAGATAAGGCCAAAATTTTTCCAAGGCGAAGACAACAGCTAGAAGTTCCTTCTCTGTAGTGGTGTAATTCAGTTGGGCAGGATCAAGAGTTCGGGAAGCGTAGTATATGACGTGAGAAACGCGCCTGACTCGTTGCCCGAGCACAGCACCCACAGCGTGGTTGCTGGCATTGCATATAATCTCAAAAGGTAGCTCCTAGTTGGGAGCTCGAATCACTGGAGTAGAGATGAGAGAGTCTTTGAGTGCATCAAATACACTCTTACATGCCTTATCAAGATCGAAAGGCATGTCCTTCTGAAGAAGGCGACAGAGGGGTTGTGCAATTTTGGAGAAATCCTTAATGAATCACCGATAGAAACCGACATGGCCAAGAAACGATCGAATTTCTCGCATAGTCGTGGGGTAAGGCAATTTTTGAATTACTTCAATCTTTGTGGGTCTACCTCCACACCCCTAGCAGATACGATGTGACCCAAGATAAGACCCTGATCCACCATGAAGTAACATTTCTCGTAATTGAGGATCAAGTTCTTTTGGATACATCGGTGAAGAATCTTATTCAGATGACTAAGGCAAAGATCGAATGAATCGTCGTAAACGGTGAAATCATCCATGAATACTTCGATGAAGTGTTCAATGAAGTCAGAGAAGATGCTCATCATACACCTCTGAAAAGTAGCAGGTGCATTGCATAGCCCAAATGGCATGCGCCAGTAAGCAAAAGTACCAAAAGGACAGGTGAAGGTAACCTTTTCCTGATCCTTAGGTGCTACGGGAATCTGGTGAAAACCAGAGTACCCATCCAAAAAGCAGTAGTGAGACCTGCCTACTAAACGCTCTAACATTTGATATATGAAAGGCAATGGGAAGTGGTCTTTCCCAGTGGAAGCATTAAGCTTCCTGTAATCAATGCAAACTCGCCATCCGTTTTGGATACGAGTTGGGACTAACTCACCTCGTGAGTTTGTGACCACTGTGATCCCTATTTTCTTGGGAACCACCTGAATGGGACTGACCCACTTGCTGTCGGAGATCGTGTAGATCATCCCAGCGTCAAGGAGCTTTAGAATCTCCTTTTTAACCATATCTATCATCGGTGGGTTCAGTTTCCGTTGTGCTTCTCGTGAAGGTTCAAACCCTTCTTCCATATATATCTGATGCATGCATGTGGAAGGGCTAAGACCTTTGATGTCAGCAATCGTCTACCCTAAGGCTTCTTTGAACTCTTGAAGCACATGAATCAGCTTCTCTTCCTCTGGTAATGTGAGTTTGGTGGAGATGATCACTGGTAATGTATCATTCTCACCTAAAAATACATATTTGAGGTAGGTAGGCAATGGTTTGAGCTCTAGTATGGGTGCTCGCGCCATAGAAAGGAGAAATGTAGTGTTCAAAGCAGGTAAGTCGAGATAGGCTAAGGTGGGAAAATAGAGTAGAGCAGAGTCCAACTCAGATATCAGCTCCTCAATTTCAGTATCAAGGATGAAACATTGCTTTCACAAGAAATCGGTATCGAGATGATTCTCTAACACCACTTTCATATCATCACCTTTCACGAGAAAGGTATCCTGGATAAGTGAGTCCAAACTGTCCAAGGCAAGCACCATAGAAGAGGCATCGCAGGGATGGCGCATCGCATCATAGATGTTGAACTTAATAAGTTCACCATCAAACTCCATGGTCAGAGCACCACTGTGAACATCAATCTTGGTCTTGGCAATCTTAAGGAAAGGGCTGCCAAGTAAGACTAAGGAGAAATGGGGGCATGGCTGAGTCTTCATATCAATGATATAGAAGTCACCAGGAAATATGAGCTCACTAACCTTCACCAGGATGTCTTCCAAGACACCCACAGGACAAACGACAGATCGATCAGCCAAATGTATGACAATCCCAGTATCATTTAGAGGGCCAGCCTTCAATGTCTCATATATAGATAGTGGCATGACATTGATAGAGGCGCCAAGGTCGCACATAGCTTTCTAAATCTCAACTTCACCAATTGTGCAAGGGACTGAACATGCCCGGGTCCCCACACTTGGTGGGCAACTTTTTGCGTAGGATAGCTGAGATGTTCTCACCTACGGTGAATTTCTCGTTGCCTTTGAAACAACCTTTGTTGGTACATAAGTCCTTGAGCAGCTTAGCGTAGCGGGGCATATGTGCTAAGGCATCAAGAAGTGGGATGTTTATCGCCACTTTCCTCAAGATTTCCAGAATTTCCTTCTCTTCTCTCGCCTTTTTATATTGATTGAAGGGTTAAGGGAATGAGGGTAGAATCTTAAGAGAAGGTTGTGCTTCCTTATCCAAGTCTACCATTTCAGTGTGAGACAGTTGAACCTCGAGCTCTTGCTCGACTTCCTTGGATTTAGTGGCGGCCTCTCTAGGCTTAGGGTCTTTAGGGGCCTCTTCCAGCTCTCTGCCGCTACGAAGTGTGACAGCATTGACATTCGCATTTAGATTTGAGTGCGGTTGAGAAGGAAGCCTGCCTTTCTCATCCGTACGCCCAACTTGTAGGGCCAATTGCCCTAATTGCACCTCGAGACTTTTAATGCTGGAAACATGATTCGTGATGGTTTCATTTTTAAGTTGAGTCAATTCTTTAGAGAATCTTTCTTGATTAGCAATGAGTGTCCTCATCATTTCTTTTAAAGACCCCGAATTTTGAGCGGGTTGGGGTTGTGGAGGGAGGGGTTGTCCCCTCAGAACAAACTGTGAGAAATTTTGATTTTATGGCCCATAACTTAAGTAGTGGCTTTTAACGGCATGATTATAAGTGTTACTGAAATTGTTACCGAATTGATTCCTTAGTGGTCCTTGGAATCTGCCTCCTAGAGCGTTTGCTTGCTCATTCTCGAACAATGTGGGACACGAATCAGTGGAGTGGTCCTTGGTTGTGCAGAAGCCACAAGCTTTAAGTTGAGCTTTTCCCGAGGTGAAGAATCACTCCATGAGGTCAGTGAATTTATCAAGCTTGCTATTGGCAGAATTTGACCCTATTCCATCAAAAAGACTTCGTGAAGGTCCATCATCCTCGTCATCAATGTAATGACGCGACTGACTTGCTATAGCGTCAAACAGATCAAACACCTCCTTGGTGGTCTTACATCTGTAATCACCTCTACAGGCACTATCAATCATCCGTTTCTCTAGTGGTGTGAGTCCCATATAGAAGAAACGAATAATGGAGAGGTTGTTTTGGCCATGTTGAGGGCATTGCACAAGTAAGCGCTTATAACGACCCCAATAATCGCCAAAAGATTCGCCCCGTTTCATTTTGATACTACATATCTCTCTAATAAGTTGGGAAGCTCTAGATTCAGTAAAGAACTCTTTGAAGAATGTAGAAATCATTTCGTTTTAATTTGTAATGGAACCAGGTGGAAGATAGAAGAGCCAGTCTTGAGCTTTATCCTTTAGGCAGAAAGGAAAAGCTGAGAGTTTGACTTCTTCTTCATCGACTCGGGGGGGAATCATGGTCCTACACTTAGAATGAAAATCTTTGATGAATGGACTAGATCATCACTATCTAGTCCGTAAAAGACGGGGAGCAGGTTAATGAAACCTGATCTGAGCTCAAAATTGCCCCTGTGGGCTGGGAATGCGATGCAATGTGGATGATGGGCTAGGAGATCTTGTATCCCATCATTTCCCATCCCAATGGTAATGCGATAGTCGACCTGAGGTTGTGCCTTAGGGTTAGCTTGTGGCCTTTGTGGATGAGGATCAACCACTCTTTGGTCGAATGGTTGGTAGTGGTGTGCTACAGGCCTTTGCTGTTCTACTGGTGCATGTGGTTCAACTGGTGCGACAAACTGTTGGGGAAGAATAACTAAGGGTTCCTCCCGTCCCTCATGTGGTACGACGGGTACATGTGGGTTCCCAGTGTGGTCAACCATCGGAGGGGGTTGCTCGTCGTTCAGTTGAACTCTTGAGGATTGGTTCTGTGACGGCCCCAAATTTCCATTGCATTTGGGTACGCCCGGCCTAGACTCGTGCAGACTCTAAGTCGGTGCTCGGCGGTCTGGCAAGCCTAGTCAACCTCCAATTATCAAATTTTAAGTTTTATGAAAGAGTTATTGCAAGTATAACATAACAAAAGAAAATTTAATACTACACAATTAATGGGAAATAACTCAGTCAAACGGAAATCAGGAATCTATATATATGGAAACCCCGTAAACAGGAATATTCATGTACAATAAGCCAAGGTCAAATGAGACATTACATGATATCAATCCAAACTATAATCCCGAGTTCAATGACTACCAAAGCATAATAATAACAAGCAACATACAAACAAATACATATAACCTACTTTAGGGTTCCTCAAGTCCAACCGCTCACATAAAGTCTCCTAGGCATTCCTTGTCTCTACTGGACTCCGCTCTATCTGCATCCACCGTCACAAACTAGACGGTGAGTAACTGAGAGAAATCGAAAGTAATGCCAGAAGAATATAACATTAATTCATGTATTATTAAGCAAGGCAATCTAAATATAAAGCAGGAATTGGAAGACAGTAATTTAAATAAACGAGATGCATGATAGACAGACTGGAAATAATAGCAATCGAAACATGCGTGTTATAACGGCCCAATTTAAAATTATCGTTAATTATGACGTCATTGCAGATGTGGATGCCAGCGAGGACGGTCGAGGGTCCCACAGCGAGGCTGGAACGCACTCGAACTAGGTATACAGTCCATTTTGTATGCTTGTTGTGGTAAATTATGATGAAAATGTACAAATTAGCTAATTTCATTACAATATGTGTGTTAATGTAGTTTATTGACGAATGAGGAATTGCCTCGGGGTGCGTGCGGACACGGGACACGAGGCACGGGGTGCCGAGTAGTCAGGAAACCACGGTGAGCTTACTCATAAATTTTGGAATATTATTGAATAGAATGGATAATTGATATAAGCTAAATCAATTGGAAATCAACAAGTCCTATAGTTAAGGAGAATAAAACAACAACAGTGGGATGATCCTCGAGATGCACAATGGAGAGAATCGAGGTGTCAAATGTCAAGATAGGGTGTGTAAGTTGGAGTGAAACAGGGTGATCAGTAACCCTTAGATTGTTCTCGAGATGGGCACACACACCTGATCAAATGCCAAGTATATATATATGCTTGATCGATCAAACAAGGGAGAGAAAGAGAGTGAGATTGGAGAGGAAGCTTGGAAGAGAGAATCGGTGGGAAGAAGAGGAGGAAGAACAGCCACTAAGGTGTGAAGGAAGTGATTTTGGCATCCAACAACAATATCAAAAGGTATGGACACAACAAACTTGGGTTTTGTGAGATTGTTAGTGAGGGTTAGAATTTGTGAAATTCGAATTTGTTGGAGGATTAAACACTTGGTTTTTGTTGAGAGTGAGTGTGTGTGAGAATGGTATGTGATGGTTGTGCATTTGAGCAAATTTGAGAGAAATTGGATGATTTCCTGAAAATGGGTTTTGAAAATGTGATTTTTGATGATTCTTGGATTTTGAGTTTAAACTTGATGAATTTGTGTTTAAATGGTGTTTTTGAGGTGGATGATGAGTTTTAGTGGTGTTGGAACCAAATGAATGGGTGTATGAGGAACTTGGAGTATGGGTTTTTGAATTGTAAAAATCTGGACAGAGCGCAATTAGCGCTTTAATGGGTGGACCTGGCATGCTAATTACCCTCTAGAAAACGATGAACAGTGACTCAGATGAATTAGCGTGCTAATTCATCTCATTAGCGCGCTAATAGTTCACTGGAACTCAAAAATTGGAAAATGGAGAAATGAGTCTAAATAATATTATAAACCCATCAATTGACTAATAACCCTCATAAATGAATTCCAGGAGTCTTGGAATAGTAATTAGAGTCGGGGTTTAGTCGGGAATCAGACCGGGAGAAATATCGGAGAATTGAAGGAATCGAGCTGGGGGGTTTAACTTGTGGAACGAGGAGTGTGTATTGAGGTGTGTAGTATCCCAATTGAACTTCACTTTTAAGTATTTACCGTTTGATTTATTTGAATTCAGTTCTATTTATTCTTTACTCCATTTCGTTATTGCTTTACGGTGGTTGAGTACTCTCACCTGGTGACTTTACGGTAGTGGAGTTACTCCTACCTGGTGTCTTTACGGTGTTGAGATCACTCCCCACCTGGTGCTTATTCGTTACGGCCATAGAGTCCACTAAGTCATAGCACTTGTCTAGGCATACACCGGTGAATAGGCTACCCGGGTATGGTAGGCTTGTGTGGGTGCGTCGTGGGTCTACGCCGACCACCTAGAGGGTCCAGGGCCAACCCATTGGTGTGTTTACGACGGTGCCTGGGGAAAAAACCCGAAGTATGACTTAGTCTGATTTTTATGTGCATGTACTTTGTTTCATCACTATATTTATGCATGCGACGGTCCTTTTTACAGTTGTCTGTATTTCTCTTGTTCCGCATGTTTAAATTATAGTATTTTAAATTCCAGTACTTTTACTTCCATAATTACTTGGTGAATTTCCTTGGGATTACTCATTCTGGACTCGTCATCTGTCTTTTTGTGATGGCTGAGTGCAGATCCTAGTATGAGCCGGGGAAAGAGCAAGCTTGAGGACTATATCGATTGACAGCTCTATCCCTTCTCGTACGTATGTTTATGTTTACTCGTTTTATATTGGGTTTTGGGCTTGAGAGACAGATTGTACATTTTGATATTTTGAGGATCAGATGAGATGTATATGATGTACAGTTGATATGGTTTCCACTTAGGCATTTTGCTAATAAAATATAAGATGAATCTTTATGTTGTTCATTTAAGTTTACGCTGCTAACTTGAGGTTATATGATATTAATATAATAAAAAATAATAAGAATTGATCGATGATGGATAATTGGGCGTGGGACACAATTGGCGGTGACGTGGACAATTGTGGGCCCGCGTGGCCTCCCGTGGCGAACCAATGTGAAAATTGGGGTCGCCACACGTGTTCTACAAGTCAAGAGAGGTCATAAGTGGTCTAAAATCCACAACAAATCTACAACAGTGATGTCGCAACATCGATAACCACAACAATATCCATAACAATCCAGTACATGGTATCACATAATCACTAGGGGTGGTCAAACACTCGTGCGCGCGTTTTATCCCTTCTAATGCAAGCCGCATGTACTTTTGAGACACACACTTATGCCAAGAACACACATACAAGGAATATGGAATGGAGATGCCAACAAGTAGATCATAGCAAACATGATAGAATGATAGTGAATCACATGGTATTTTCTTAACTGGCTTACTAACGTAAACAAGCTTTAGGGCAAATGTACTTACCTGAACTAGCACAACCCGTAGACACTCTCGCATCCCTAACACGTATTCCCGAGTTTCCCGCTATCTGACAAGGTTGGAAACTCTAATTAATGGGTTGAGTCATTAACTAAACTTTAGTTTAAACCCTAGTGTATTCCCAATATTTTAATGACTCGAACAACTCGATAATTCAATTGGTAAATCAAACAAAAAATACAACGAAACAAAATGACTCTCTTGGGTGTTATATCCACACCTATGTAAGCTTAATTACAAGTCTTAGGCTCAGCTCAGTCGTATGTGGGTCATGCCATAGCTTCGAGAGCCGGCGGCATAACCACGACGTCATGACCATTTCACCACATGTTATCACAACATATACACTAAACCATAACCACACTCGTCATGAACCCCGACCAATAACACACTCATATACAAAACCAATATCGTACTTGACGCATATATGTTCTCACGTAGGCATGAACTCAAATCACTTAATCATGAATTCATGCCATTAGTTCTTCAATGAAAGAAATTTAACATCACATATCCTTGAAACATAATAAAAACCGAACACCCATCAAGACCATGAACTATTGTAGTATCATGTTGATGTTGTCCGACATTGAGGTGAATCACCCTGGTATTGAGAAACCAAAGGAATCCACCGACCGGTCGAAAAAAATGAAGTACGACTTAAAAATGAACGTTCGACATCAAATGCATACAATAATAGTAACGCATACCCACCACCATTGATATAGACACTCCCGAGGGATGTGGAAACACCAGCAAAAGCTAGGCGAGGTCCCCGACAGCATCATGTTCACGGTGATCCGATAGTGGCGCCGCGTAGTTCAAAAATTTTGGCGAGGGACAAATCAACATAAACTACAGGAAATCATGACTAAAACAACTCAAATGAATCTGGTTCGGACACAACAAGGGTTGTGAGTCACCATCAAAGACTTGGAGAGGTCCTCGACAGTCCCCATATGTGGTGGTCCAGCCAGCAGCGCCGCCTTTCGCGGTGTTTTCAGGCGAGACTCTCAACAGCAAGAAAATTTGCTAAAACAGAGCACATGGATAGCAACGACACATATATAGCGAATCAGAGGTGTTCCGAGGACGTGGGGACTCTGGTGGGCTACCCTTGACCGCCCCCGATCACCTCCGACCACCAGAGTGGCAGCCGGAACTTAAACCGACGAGGATAGACATAATGAAGAAGATAACATATCCCGTTTAAACACTCGACCATATCCGGGCTTCCACTGCTCTCCGTCATGATTGAGAGGGTTCCTCGGACTATGGGTTGTATTCGACCAGTCCCTCGACCATCGCCAATCACCACAACGGCAGCCGAGTCGGAGCAGTGAACAAAATGCACGGATAAGAAGAAAAGAAGAAAAACAGTAGAGAGAGAAAACAAAAGAGAAACCATGAGAGAAAGAGGAAGAGAGAGGGAGAGAGACTTCCGGTGAGCAGAGTGACTTTCGGCCACCCCGAGGTTGGCCAGGGAAGGCAGTGCAGTGAGGTCGTAGAGGGAAAACATGTGTGACAGTGAGATATCGAGAGAGACACCGAGATAGAGAGAGAGAGAGAGGGAGATCACGGACCTCCGGTGAGGGTTCCGGCAAGAGGCGTGACTGGCCTGACGATGGAGAGGGACGGTGGTGGTGGGAGAGGACGTGAGGTTTGGGTGGGTGTGTGGAGGAGATGAGTGAATAGTGGATTAGGTTTTTCCTTCACGGTTTGTTTTTATATGCCTTAAATTGGTCAAATGACCTATTTGCCCTTCAACTTACTTTTACACATTATAAAACAACTACCCTTATAGGTCTTTTACCACTTTATCACATCTCATCATACACATAAATCTTGATGAGAATCCCGTGACTCTCCTCATCAAGCTGTGTTATTTTAACAGTTTCTATCCCCTAATCCGTATGTTGCGAAGCTATCCAACTCCCATATAGATCTTGAGTTTCCTCGGTCAGTATTTCTCCATAAATTGGTTCGCCGCACCCATTTTCTCGCCACATCCCATTAACTAATTAATTAAATTATTGGAAAGTTTATTTATTTGTATTATTTATTGTGTTTTTATCCCCCGTTTAACTAGGCGAAACCTCACTCAACTAAACATCGCCCGAACGGCTCGAGACCCGTAAAATACTAAAATACTAATACGCACAATCAAAGAATCATAAAATCACTTCGGTGTCGACTCCCGAAGTTTAAAATACTGCCTAGTATCACGTAGCTGGGTCACGTTCCTAACAAGTGTAACACAAGTCA
This sequence comes from Stephania japonica, assembly GCA_039657345.1. Taxonomy (NCBI): domain Eukaryota; kingdom Viridiplantae; phylum Streptophyta; class Magnoliopsida; order Ranunculales; family Menispermaceae; genus Stephania; species Stephania japonica. Next base: position 39,019,911 of record CM077560.1, on the reverse strand, counting down.
GTTAAAAAAATATAGGGTTGTTACTGGTTCCTCTGCCTAGTTTCTTTTGAGTTCCAACGGCAAGTCTTTTCGATCTCTGGATCAAGAAGGAGTAAAGATCCAGCGGACAACGATCGACGAAGACTGTGGGACATACAGGTGAACACAAAAGAAATAAGAAAAAATCTAAGTAAAAAAAAAACTTGGTCCCCGGCAATTGCGCCAAAATTTGATGCGCGCCGAACGCGTCAATAAAATATATAAACCTAAACCAACTATTTTTTAGATAGCGGTAAAGGGTCGGTCCCACAGAGATTGGTGTCTTTCTTAGGTAAGAAAAGTATAAAAAAGAAGAATTTGAGTTTTAGAGAAAATATATAAATATTTAAAAATAAAGAAATTAAATGGAAATAAATTTAGGTATTCAGTTTCACAGTCTCATCATACAACTTGAGATTGAATTTATTAATTGTCGATTCATAAAAAGTATAAAACTAATCTATGATCTAGTGTAGCAGCTATAGACCCGGTGACGCACTCGATTCCTCGCACTTCCTGATATCGATAGCCAAGGTACGACCGTTGACTACTTCCCTAACCAAATAAGCAACCTGATCGCTAGTGCTCCAAATTTAACGCATTGGTCGCATTATTTCGATTCGTGAATGCACTACACCTAGACAACATCACTCGTGTGTCCGATTTCTGCAAGTGTATACTCTATTTTGAGTATTTTTCCACCCTGATCCAACCGTGCACCCCAAAAGTCCTGAAAGATAATTGAGCCCATATTTCGGAGAGTCAACACTAAAATATATAAATAAACTATATATAATATGCATAAAAAAAAGTTTATCACCTGTCCTCAACTTAACCACCCTTTAACTACAAGGTGTGAAGTTTTATATAAAAAAAAGTCTTCGTACTAGTTGGGAGGAGTTAATCAATTATGTAATTCATTTTGAAGTTTCATTTTTTTCAATGTGGGACTAACTTTCAGTCTTCTCATTTTCAACACTCTCCCATGGACCGAAAGTCACATGATCCAGAGGGTTTCTTTTTTACTCCCAAGTCTTATTTGAACCATTGGCTCTGATACTATGTTAAATTTTTACGGCCGCACAACACACGAGTGCACGAGCCCGTGAATCTCCTCAGCTAACACTGATATTGCCTTCAACATAACCACCCTTCAACTAAATTTATGTCAACGTGCACGATTAAATTTATATCAACGTGCACGGTGTTCGATTTGTTACTCACATCCACGCGAAAGGCGAACAACCATTCAAAACATGCACAAATAAAAAAATTACAGTGAATCGCAAGAATAATGCTCTCTCTCTCTCTATATATTTTTTATAGTGCAAAAAGAAAATGTGTTGCAATCTATAACTATTTATACTAAAATGGTGTAATTTGTATATTAAATTAGTGAGAGAGTTTTTTATGTTTTACTTGAAACACGATTCTTAGCTCGAAAAAAGAATAATCTTATGGTTTAATCTTTTATGGCACAATATACATTATTGAAAAAAAGATTTGAGAAGCCAAACAAACACGATTTTTAAGAAGTTATATTTAAAACTCATCAAATACTACGGATATGTTAATAGTGCAATAGACTAGAATTTGCCAACCATTATTTTCTATGTAGTGCAGTAGAAAAAACATGCTCCCTCCTGAGATTGGGTGATCGGTTCCTTAAAAAAAATAATAATAAAAATAACTATGTACAATATTATGGAGTGAACTGGTAATGATTTTTACAGTTCACTTCATCACATGAAGGGCTCAATGGCTCATGTTTCAGAAATTGAACAATTTCAGTTCAGATCAACTAATTAGCATTGTTGTGAAACAGATCCTTTGTTTTTCTAATTATTGCAGAAACATCTCTCATGCTTGGCCGCTCTTCAGGCGCTTCAGCCGCGCAAGACAGAACGAGCTTTATCACCCCAAGAAAAATTTCCCTACTCCGAATTTCATAGTCTTTCACCAAGTCGGAATCCAAAATGTCCACCAACCGATCTGGGAGCGCTGAAACCACCCATTTTTGGAGATTCAATCCCTCCCTAAACATCTCATTGGTGGGCTTCTTTCCTGTAAACATTTCTAGCAGAAGAATTCCGAAGCTGTACACATCGCCTTTTGTCGTTACGCCTCCCCCGTAACCATATTCTGCAGTGAAAAAATGATTCACCAGTAATAAACAAGTAAAGCTTTGTCAAAAAAAAAAACAAGTTATAAAATTAAGAGAACATGACTGGTGAACTTAATTAACTTTTTGCCTTTTTTTTTTTTTTTTTTTAATGTATGATATGGAAGGCAATGAAAGCAGAAGAAAAATACCTGGCGCGATGTAGCCAATGGACCCTTTAAGCCCAAGAGTGCTGCTTCTGTGACGATCGGTAGAATCGCCATGGAGCATCCTGGCGAGACCGAAGTCTGCAACATGAGCAGTCATGTCTTCGTCGATGAGGATGTTACTTGGTTTGAGATCACAGTGCACAAAGGGAGTTTCACATTCATGATGCAAGTATTCCATTGCTAATGCAACATCTGTGGCTATCTGCAATCTCTGAATAAGAGTGAGTGGCACTCTCTCGCTGTGAAACTGTGATCCATCTGTGCTACTGAGCCAGTTCTCCAAGCTCCCATTCGGCATGAATTGTAGCACCAAGGCCTTGAACTCACTACTTGAGCACGCGCTCAAAATCTTAACCAGGTTTCGATGTCTGAGATTTCGAAAAGCCTCGCATTCGTAGAGGAAGCTCTTGAAAGCGCCATGTTGCTGCAGATTAAAGACCTTGACAGCTACTGGAGTCCCATCTGTCATCAAACCTTTGTAAACAGATCCAAAGCTCCCTTCGCCGATCAAGTTAGATGGACTAAAACCGTTAGTCGCAGCTCTAAGATCATAGAAAGTATAAAGCCTGTGAGCATTATCAAACAATACAACTTCCTCCTTGGGATTACGAAAATCTTTGTGTTTCCTTCTCAAATAGCACCACATCAACAAAATAAGACCCATCAGAATACACAGAGTAATTGCTGAAACCGCCACAAGGATCACGATCAGCTTTGTTTTCGACCTTTTCTTGGAGTGATCGACCGAGGCAATGTTGTCACATTTGGTGAGTCCCAATTTGGGGACACCGCCGCAGAGCTCAGAATTCATGGTTACAGAAAAACTTGTCAAGTTTGCAAAGACTCCTTTATTGGGCACCTCTCCTCGTAGATGATAATTTGCAGAGAGATTCAAGAGCTGAAGAAACTGTAGTGAATCTAAAGAAGATGGAATTGGGCCAGACAGACCATTCGATGAAAGATCGATATACTCTATACCCTTTAACTTAGCAATGGCATCTGGAATACTACCTTGAAAGGAATTTCCTGACAGATCTAAATACAAAAGATTGGAGCAACCACCAATCGTCGCTGGTATTTTCCCTGATAGATGATTCTTAGATACGTCGATCACCTGCACCATGGCCAGATTTCCGATTTCTGGGGGCAACGAGCCAGTTAGAGAATTCCAAGATATATTGAAAAGTTTCCCCAAGCTTGACAAACTAAAGATTTCTCTCGGTATCTCCCCATTGAATTTGTTTAAAGAGAGATCCAATGATGCGAGGGACTGGCAATTTGAGAGGGCAGAAGGAATTTTTCCAGTTAAGCTATTACTGTACAAGTTCAGTTCATACAATTGCTTCAGCTTTCCAAGAGACTCCGGTAACGAGCCAGACAAATGGTTCAAGTGCAATGAAAGAGATTGCAAATTTTGCAGATTTCCAATTGTGGAGGGAATGCTTCCACTCAGCGAATTTGATTCGAGAGCTAAACTAATCAGACCCCCCAAGTTACCAATTTCTTCGGGTATTCTTCCTTGGAAGTAATTTTCCGTCATCACTAACAAGGCAAGCTGATTTGAGAGGTTTCCAAGAGAGGAGGGAAGGTGACCAGTAAGTTGATTTGTAGCAACTGAAAATACTCGAAGCTGGGTGGAGTTTGCCAATGATGTGATAAAACTCAAACCATACTTTGCATCACTTACAAAGTAATTGTATTCAAGATTCAAGATCTGGATGTTTGGAAGATTAAGCTGTGAAGGAATTTGGCCTGTAAAATTGTTCACCGAGAGGTCTATGCGCTGGAGCGCTGTTGCATTAGAAATAGATGCAGGGATGGATCCTTCAAGCAAATTTCCTCCAACAAACAAGGTTTGCAGTCTGGGAAGTCTGATGAAAATATCAGATGGAAGACGGCCCGAAATGCGGTTCTTCGCAAGAGATAATATAAGCAGAGAAGAAATATTGTACACAGAATTCGGAATCTCACCAGAAATATCATTATCAGCTAAATGTAATTGCAACAGAAGATTAAGTCTGCCAAATTCACTTGGGATCACACCATGCAATTTGTTGGACAACAAAATGAGGTTGTTAAGCAAGGAGCAATTTGCAAATGAGGGTGGAATAGTACCAGTAAGATTGTTCTTCGAAAAGCTCAAGTCCACTAAATTGGACAATAATCCTATGTCAGATGGAATTGTTCCTTCAAGCTGGTTCTCGGAAAGATCAATGACGCTAAGCTTAGAACAACTGCTAATGGAAGGAGGTATTGTTCCACTGATGTCATTGGAAGCTAGTATGAGTGTTTCTAATCGATAAAGCCTACCAATTTCTTTAGGAATAGGACCACTAAAGCTGTTGTTTTCCAAGTTGAGAACACGAAGAAATGAGAGATTGGCAATAGCGGGTGTTATTGTGCCAGAAAGAGAGAAGTTACCAAGAACTAGACCAGTGACCCGATACTTATCGACATTGCAAATGACTCCATTCCAATCACAAAACGATGTGTTTGAATTCCAAGTATGTAAAGCTCTATGAGGATCATTACTTACAGATGACTTAAATGAAAGAAGGGCTTCCATGTCAGTCGAATTGTCGAACCTTGGCCGATGTAGAGCTTGAGAAAGGCAAACACAAGAAGATGAGAACATAACTAGAGAAATGACAATGAAACATGTCATTGATAAGCCCATGTCCTTATTCAGCCCTTTGTTAAATTGGAAGAAGTGAAAAGGATTGTACAGGTGATTGCAAGTACTAAAATCTTGAAAAAGTTGCAGAACTAGGGAGATACTACTAACAAATATGAACACAAAGGTTTGTATAATAACAATAGTGCAATCTTAGACCATTGTTTTATAATGGGCAGCAAAGTATGTGACAAATCAAAAAGAGTTGAAAAAAAAAGGAGAAAGCCTGTCAATAAAAAGGCCAACAACTTGCTTGGCAAAATCCAAAAGCTACCCAATGTACCCATTGATTTGAAGATGAGGATAAGAAAAAATCAAGCAAAATCAATGGCAGAGAAGAATAAGAGCGTTGCATCAAGTGGCAAGTTTGGGCTTCCACTGTCAAGCTGTTATGGCAGTATAGGAGTTCAATATAATGACAATTCACAAGTCAAGAAAAAAAAATTGAATTGCCACACCATACATAGAAGACTTTCTGACACTCCAATAATGGGAAACTGAATGTGAAAGGGTTTGCTCTGGTTCATACTGTGGGATCTAGCCACAAGATTTTCTAGATATGAATGAAACAGTGGGGCAAATTCCATTATATTAAATACATCACATGCATAGTCAAAAGCTTAGTGATTATCCTATTTTACACAAGAGACTTCTTTATATCTTGGGTGGTACAAGGAGTACCCACATACCACCAATAGGGTGCCAATTCAATCCCTATTGCCGGAATTATAGTGGTGCTTTCCTACTAGGCGATTTTCTTATAGAGTTATAGAGTTATTGAGTTACTTTAATCACTGCAAAATTCAGAAGAGAATGAGGATTTAAGCTCATGCAGCATTGTATTCCCAAGAATTTGTGTTGCGGTTTAAAAGTGTCTTGTATCGTAGATATTGGTTCCTAGTGATTTACTGCTTGTATCAATGGGATAGAATGGAACAATGTAATATCCGGTGACGCAGGGGCGGAGCTAGTGTAGCCCAGGGCATTTCACTACAAACCCCCTATATATTTATAAATTTTTTAAATAAAAGAAAAAATCTCCAACCTTAGTCTACCCCATTAGAAGATATTTACAATTAAACTCACCCTATCTCAAATTCCTGGATCTGCCCTATCATGACGAAAATTAAAATAAACATTAAGGTGGTAGGAATTCAACAATGCCTAAATAATAGAAGTCTTCGGCGTCCAAGTGAAGGAACATATAAACACGCCTAACTTAAAAAGGTTGACCTAATTAAACTATATCCAATCTTTTAAAGCTTCTTTAAGAGAGCACCTAAGTACGTTTAAAATATGCATTGCAAGTACCAAAGGTTTGAATCAAATTAAGAGTCTTTTGAGTGTTCTTCATGTATCATTCTATCAAGTTCTTCAAAAAGTATTTTAGGGTAGAATTTTGTACACTCAAACTTCTAACAAACATTGGAGACTTGATTGTATCCTGAAGGTGAGATTTCATTAATCTAATAGTGTGTTCACAATTTTGATCAGAAGGAAGAAATCTTGTCTAAAAGCCTTTAAGGGCATCTCCAATCCATGTCATATTGTGTGGATTTGGAGCTTTTAGTGCGGGATTGACTCGGTGCTTTTGATTTTATTTATTTAGTCTTTTAGGGGGTTTGAAAGTGGGCCCATTTTATTTTATTATTTTTTAATGTGATTTTGAATGAATATATGTAGGAGTTTGTGGTGGGCCCACTTTTGATGTGAGATTTGATGAGAAGGGTTAAAGATAAAAAATAATGTTTTGAATACTTTTTACACAAAAATAGTGTTATGCATCGGAGATACCACAAGTCTTTGTTTGGTAATCCTCATCCTCTTTTGCTTTTTCCATTGGTAGAAATTTGTTAACTTACAAGTCCACCAAAATTTTGCTCAAACTGAATAAAAAATCCAGATCAACCAAAGCTGAATATCAAGAATTAATTATCTCAACAAAGCATCAATTGGTTGAAATCCTTTTTTTTTTTTTCTACTAAATTAATGGCCCCCAACACCCCTAAACAAAGCATCAATTAGTTATTAGTTGAGTCTTTTTTTTGATTTCTCAAGTGGTGTCGGACGCCAAGCACACCGACTAATCTCCGCTCGTACACTGTCGAGCTCTATATGGTGGGCAACCCTCGCAACTTAATTTTTTCTATTCACAAGACTCGAACTCGAGACCTTACTTAAAGCGACCAAGTCTCTTACCACTTGAATCAAGTGGTTGTTGGTTATTATTGGTTGAATCTTTATCTTACTTCATCATCTAGGGTTAGAATCTAAACTCTCCATTCATATCTAGAATCATCTCATAAAATTTAAAAGCCACTACCAAATGATGATGAACAATAAGAGATTGTACTTACATGTAAAGCTGAGCCCACCAAAGGCGCCTATACATGCAATTGCAGCAATGTCTACCCCTCTCAACCGCTCGCACTCTTACACACACAAACGCGGTCAGGCTCATCATCAGAAACATGCTCTCGACCACACTCCACATGTGTGGAATACTTTTTCCGAATATCGAGGCCACCATTACAGGAGCTTGGTTGCTTAGTTGATAGATAGGACATGAGTCGATCAGTATTTTGAAAAAGGCAAATGGTAATTTAAATCATTTTGGATGCACAATTTAGTCATACATCTTTATTTTTTAATTATTTATGACTTTTTTTCGTCTCTCTAGACGTGGGCTCTATATCTGATAAAATACGATAAATAATTAAAAGACAGGGGTATACATCCAAAGTGTACATTGACAGCATGTTAGATTATCATTTTCTTTTTGAAAAATGCTAAGATAATCCATTGCGAACACCCAGTATAAAGTACTAAAGCCCCCCCTTAAACTACAACTTAGTAATTAATAGCCAGATCAACCCCTAAAGTGACCTCTCGGCCATTGACACCCTTGAAGTGAAAAATAATAGAACTAAAATATAACTAATCACATGGAAGTTCTAAAAAAATTCATTAAAGTGATAACAAAATTTGAAAACATTGCACTAGTGATTCACATCCGTTGGATTGTATATATATTGTTTAATCTAAGTTCAACTACTAATTCTTAAGATATAGTCTATAGATAATTTATCTATCTATCAAAATGTTAATTAATTCATCCATTTATATGACGCAATTAATCAAACACGTCATGGAATTGCTGTGATTTAAACAAATCTACAGATGATAGTCAAGAATTAAACTCAACTTTCCAATGGCTTAAAAAAAATCTGAGTCTCCAAACTTTGCAAAGTCGTTCGCAATTACAACACACTCAAAAAATAAGTTTAGGAAAATCTTAAAATTGAAAAAATAAATTACACACAATAACCAGAGATCGGAGAAGAGATATATGGATGGTTGATGATTTTAATTAATAAATAAAAAATTAATCTTACATCATAAATTTCATCAACACGTTAACTTTAACAGGTGTTTTTACAATTTAAACTCTAAAGAGATATTTTAATTCTACTTTTTTCACTTTAAGGGTTTCAATGGCAGTGAGGTTGTGGCGGCCCCAAAACTCGAGGTCGCCACGTCATGCGCTACAGGCCAACAACCCTGCCATGTCATCCACCCGACTGTGTCCCGCACACACCAACCATCAATCATCAACCTTAGTTATTAGAGTTAATCATTTAAAATGTTGGGGCATGTGCCATAGGTCAATCTACGAACATTGTTTATCTTACAGTTTTTAGTTAATAAAATATAAGTTTTTTTATTTGTTGTTTTATTATAAGTGATTGCATGTTTACCTTATAATAAGATCAATGTGTATTTGTTGAAATATCCTAAATGTCCCTAGTCGATCATTATATTGGAAACTATAATGAATTAAAACTAGTGTGAGTCTTGATTGATGGTCATGTGATGATCTTACGTATAGGGATACGAATCAAGATCATGAGCACTTGTTAAGGAACAAGGTACTGGACCGACCCGCCATGAGAACATCACATGGGTTAAGTTATAGGTGTTACTCTTGATAGGTATACCATTTAGTCATTCGACTTGAGATTACCATAGACTTCAATATTAGGAGCATGGTAATTTGACACAATCAAACGTTGTCTTTAACTGGACGATTATAAAGATTGTGATTGGTTATCATGTGAGCAATATGTGAAGGTGTGTAATCAAGAAAGAATTTGTCGCTCTCGTAAAGAGAGAGATATCAGTGGATCCCTCAACGTGTTAGATTGTTAAATGACCAAGTCCAAGTGAATTGATATCATTAATGTCACTTGGATGTTTTCAATCTATTTAAAAATCGAGACTAGTATGATTGAACATTAATAGTGACTTTTCATGCCTTATATTTAATCAGAGTATATCGCACGACAAAAAGATATGATATACGTTATTCATTAGGTTGTATCGATTTTGATATTCATGCTACTTGGGTAGCCATAATGTCTTGCTAGAGACCGCTTATGACTTGTGTACCAAAATGGCTTTAGTTCACTACCAACGTCGCATGAACCTATTGGGTCGCACACAAAGAATAGCTATACACAATTTCAAATGGTCCAGAGTATTAAATTTTATAAGATAAAATTCAAAATATATAAGCCCTTATGATTCGTTATATGATAACTTATTAATAGGGTATATGTGTAATTTGCTTAAACAACATAAATACAATAGTTGTATTTCGAATTTACTTAAACATCGTAAATATAATAATTGTATTACGAATAGGATTTTAAGTGAGAGCTTATCTACATATATAAATAAAGGGTGATATCCAAAAACGGAAGATAAGAATTTCGTTTTTCTAATTTTCGTATTCTCTGAATTTTTGGGAAAGAAAGAAAAATGTTTTCAATATCTTTTGGGGTAAGCACTCCAAATTATGGTCACCATTCGTGTATGGATTTTTGATAGAGGAAACGCGCTTGAACGTCTTGAAGATCGAACAATCAGATAAGAAAATCACGAATCAAGTTATGGTTTACTTTTGTAGATCTTGTTTAATGAAACGTATTTGCTATCCTGTTGTGGTTTTTCAAAATTGTTTTTGAATTTTTCACTGAAACCCAACATAAAATGCATTATAAGTCAGCAGAAGCTTTAAAAGTATGTAATTTAAAATTTCATTTCATCAACAGTAGAGCATTCAATCCTATGTGAAAAACTCGACAATGTACACCGTATATAACTAAACAAAAGTGTTTACATACACGTACAGGTGTCTCAAAAAGTTTCCATGAACCCAAAAATAAGTCAAACAACAAAATATAAATACATACAAGTCGAACTGTTGACGACAAGTCACAAATAATCAGCTAATTAAAGTCTCCTTGTCGCGGCTCGTCGTAGGTCCTGCACTCAAGCCATCACAAAAGGCAGATGATGAGTCTAGTGAGTAAAACCCCATAAGGAAACCACCAAGCATTTATAATAATATAAACCAACAATATGCTAAATAAACATGCGCATTAAACATGCAACTATAAATAAAACGTATGCATAAATAACACCGATAAACCAAAATACATGTGTGTCGTGTAGCAGGACTGAACCCCTAATTCAGATATCAGGATTTCTCCAGGGGGCTACTCCCCTGCTCTATCCATCATTTGAGTCTGTCTCTATTGTTCAGCCTACCCAAGTCCACCCACACATCTTGGAATAAACCAGAACCCGACGACGAAATAAACAACCAATTGTGCAACATAAGTAAGCACATGGAAAGATTACGCAACGATAAACAATAATAGCTGAATCAAATGAAAAACCAACAAATAGAAATACTCCAGTGTGTTTAAGAGGTTTACGCACCTAAATTGCACTCCAATTACCCGGTATTAGTCCCCGATCTAATCTCGCTCTTGCCTCAGTATGCATGTCCGATACCTAACTAAGTCTTCCTAAATCCCTAGTATCCAAATAAACCACTGGTATCCCAAAAATCTGGAACTCCAATTAATTTTCAATCTATTTTATTTTTATTTTATGTATATTACTGTTCAGGGTGTCGTGAGTGGCGCGAATTGCTCTCCATGATGCCGTTTGCGGTGTCTCCCTTGTCCCGAGTTGGGTTGATTTTGTAGACCTCCTAGGCTCGTCGTCGTGATCCGAACCCATTCCAAACCCTTATGGTTCTCCAAAACAACCATTGTATGCATTCAAACTTTGATAAATCTTGACACAATTGATAAAACCCCACGAATTCTCGCCAAAACGCTATTTTCTTGAAAAACCACAACCTCAACTTCACAAACTCTTACCCTTAAGTTCAAAACCTCAACAAAATCCATAGCAACCACACTAAAAACTAGTGAGCTCGGCTCACCTCTCGACAACTCTTGCCAAAACACGCAAAACTTGGCCTAAAAGATGAAGAACGACGAGGAGATCGCATATGTTACCTCGGATCATCGAGTCATAGCCGATTGCTCCTTCGAATCACCACCCAAGAATTACCAAGCCCTCAAGTTTGCTCCATCATTTTCATCCAAGAGAGGGAAAAAGGTGGTCAAAACATCCAAAAACCCACCTTTTATACCTTGATTTTCATCAAATGAACTTATCTCTAAGCCCATCTTTGTGGCAGTTATTGAGTCAAAAAGTCCATCCCCAAGTGACTTGATGGGTGACTTGTCCTTGTTTTTATCCTCTCAACACAACAACTAATGCATTCTCAGGTGTTCTAATACCCATTACCCGACAACTCGACCCACCATTCGAAACTTTAACGATATCCCCGGCTTACGTTGTATTCCTCCATTTGTTATTTGTTTACATTTAATTATATTTGGCAATGTAAACCCATTCCCCAGCTTAGTGTTCACGTTGTTTGCCATGTGACGGCCCTAGTTCCTTATAAAACTGGATCCCGCCCAACTTGGTCTACGTGGGCCCTCGAGTCCTTACTAGCAAAGTTTACTTATCCTAGTTAGCCTCAAATCCTCAGATATATCATTAGTTAATCGTTTAAATGCTTAAGTTATAGGATTATGAAGTTATCAGGAAATTCGTAGCGAAAATTACTATAATCAACTATAACTACAATAATAGAAATCAGAAATAATGGACAACCTACTCAAGTGGAAACCCTGAGAAATGGATAAATACATGCATGTCTTGTGGTTGAAGCTATACAAAGCGACCATACATGATATCCTTAGTCTCTCAAATCTCAATACACGTCCCAGTGTTTAACAAAACACATAATACATAATCACAACCAAAAGAACAAAAACCTACACTGAGTAAAGGAAAGGAGCGCTCCGAGAGTCCTCAGAGAAGATCACCTAGCATCAGCTCCTTCCCCTTGCTCGTCTCACCTCTATCTCTATCTGCACCACCGTCACAAACTAGACGGTGAGTGCTTGAAAAAGAGAAAGTAACGCTAGAAGAAACTAAACAGTAATTCAAGATTTCAAATAAACAGCCCAAATATTATGCACTATTGAAAAACAGAAAGAATAACAAATAACATGATAAACAGACTGACAAGCAGAGCAACGAAAATTTGAGTGCACTGAATCAAAGAAGGCCCATAAGTGCTCAAATCAATGTAGTCCGCAACACCACATTTATAGTCACTACAACAACCAACAAACTATAAACACCGCAACGTCTAAACAATCAAGTACTCAGGGTATAATCCGCTATCAGTGGGGTGGAACAACATAACCGCAGAAGTGCTTACGCTTACCCACTCATATGGACCCAAAAGTACCTTCGTAACGCACTTACGCCAAGACACTCAACCAACAACAACAAGAATGGAATTCCAACAAAGGCTCAATTCAATATAATTGACAATAAATAGATAATCAATTAATGCATATTTCTTATCTGGCTTACAATCGTACGATAACGTACCTCGGTTAACCGTAAATCTCCGATTCTCGCGTACTACTAAGCTATCCTCTCGAATTCTCAAAGTTTGTCAATTAACCAATTTACAAATCTTATTAATATCTTTCTAATTTATCCATTTTCCATTATAATTTAATTAGTTTAATTAGGTTAATTTTCAGGGTATTGGGTCGTATTTGAACCCAATTGGATACCCGAGATATCCCTGAAATTTTTCAAAATTCTTAAAAAATTTGGTCTCTGTGAACAGTGTCATGTAGGCGCCGTGACCAATTGCTTGGACGGTGTCTCCACGGCATGGAGAAAAAAAAGCCGTCGGTCCAACTAGTATGTGGGTGACGCCGTGGGAGATCCTTCTCACAGCGTCCCTCATGGCGTTTTTCCTGGTTTTCATTGTTTTCACTCTGCTCAACACGTCCGTGAGTGACGTCATGGGAGATCCTTCTCACAGTGTCTCTCACGACATGTTCAGTAGAATACCTATTCTAGGGTTTCTCGAAACCCCAGCTCGAGTTGCCGCGTTTCGAGTAAAACCATTTGGGGCATCCAAATCAACTTGAAACTCAACTCCCTTTCCGTCGACAAAACTCCCCGATTCGAAAATAACTCAAAATTCTTCAAAAATTCTCAAAAATTCCAATTCATTTCAAATCCACAAACCAACCACCAATTCATTAATCAAACACCCAATTGATTCAAAATCCATCATCCAAATTCATTTCCCAACATTTTCCCAAAATTTCGCCCAAAGTCGTCACGGCAAAAACCCACAAAATTTAGCGCCAAAACATAGATAAACACGCAAAGAATAGGAATCCTACCTTTTTATGTGTATTCGATCGCTCCACAATGTCGCAACATGCTCGCAAAGATCCGAAACCCCCTATCCTCTTCGTTTCACGTTGGATCGAAAATAAAAATAATGGATGAGGAGAGAGAAAAGTTGATACTTATACAACTTTTTCATTATCTCACACGCACGGATCTCGAGTCAAATCTTGTGGCTCCTTTTCATTTGATCCAACAACTCCAACATAAATAAATAACTCCAATATGTGACTCAAGTTTCAAAACTGCTCCATTTCTTGCTTAAAACACGTGTTACCGGACTCGTTTCAACTCTCAACTCGTACCACGTACGTTTCCAGACATAACCTCGCTCCCATTTTATTTAATTATTTATTATTTTTGATAATTAACTAATTATCATTTTTCAATGTTTAATTATCCATTTTATACCCTAAATTTTCATTTTTTCTAGCCGAATCTCTCGTAAAAATCCGTAGCGATTTATAAACATAAACCACGCTCTAGGACACATAGTTTTCTCATTAAGGTATAAATAATAATACAAACATCACAGAAAAATAAAATATGCCTTAGTGTCGACTCCTGAGGCTTGAGTAATATGACATATCACGATAGTTGGTCACGGTCCTGTAAACACACAATAGTGTCACCAATTAAATTGAGGGTTGTTACATGCCTATTCGGTCCCTGCGTCAGCACGCTTTCTAGGCAACAACCTATCATACAACCTCGCATGTTCTAATTAATATAAAACCTACAAGTGATGTAGTAAGTTATTACATAATCCTTACCATCGCAATTACTTAAACAATCAATCAAAAATAACATTTACGCTCAATCCAGGCATACTGTAGCCTTTCTGTGGCATCTCCGTGGACTGAACTTGTGTCCACGTACAAAAATACGTGAATAATGACCTTAATGAAATTTGGGTCATTACAGTTCTTCCCAACTAGGAGAAATTTCGTCCTGAAATTTGAGTAGACCTCCACCTTGTACCGTGGAACAAAAACCGTGGTGGAAAGTAACTGATGTAACGGACCAATTAATAATTGTTATTATTTATAACGTCATTGTAAACGTGGATGCCAGCAGGGACATTCGTAGGTCCCACAGTGAGGACGGAGTATGCCCAGATTAGGTATACAGTCCATTTTGTGTGCTTTTGTTATGTATTTGCAATGTATATGTTCAATTTAGTTAAATTGCATCGCAATATGTATGTTTATATCGTTTATTGATGAGTAAACCGGTGTGACGGGTATTCGATGCTTATAGCGGGTAAACACGGGTATCGAGTGACGAATGACTAGTACACTAGGCTGAGGAACTTAACATACACCGTAAATGATAAAATTCGATAAATAATTCATATTAAATGATGTTGAGGTGATTGGGGTGGTTTTTATGCGTGAAAGGATCGATTCACAGTGTGGAGCCAGGTATTGGAACGTTCGGGAACGAATGGTTGTAGCTAGGAGGGGCAAGGTCAATGGATCAAGGTGTGGGTCAAGTTTTTGTTAAGTTGTGGACTAATTGGCCCAATCTCAACCCTCAATTAAGGCCTTGTGATGTGGGGGTGGAATTTGATGAGATTTTATATATAAATAGATTGGTTACTATTCATCCTCACCAACTTTTCTCTTTCTTCAAGTGCAAATCCTAAAATCTGGTGTGGGTGAAGGTTTTGGTAAGTTCAATTGATTATTTGGAGCTCATGAAACCAAGAGGAATCGATAACAAAGTTAATTCTTCGATCCCCATCTCCTTCTCTACGATTCGGGGTATTTTTATGGGATTTTGACGGTGGTTTAGGGTGTGGGATTGAGCATACCAATGTAACAAGGTGTTGCTATGGTTTTTGAAGTGGTTTGGATGTTGTAAATGTGAATTTGTTGTTGATGTTGTGGGTGTTTTTGATTTCCAAGTGATTTTTAAGGTTTTTGGTCGAAAAACTCGGGGCTTACATTTCGGACGTGTGTTGTCGAGGGATTTTGGTTTTGTGGGCCTTATGGAGTGTTTAATAAGTTATTGGAGCGAGCGCGAATTACGGCGACGAGCCGAGGGTGTTCGAAAACTCTAGAAAACCCTTTCTACTAAAGATTCCGTTAGGCACGTCGTGGGGTTCAGAAGCCCACGGTGCCACTCGCGACGTCTTAGGTAGATGTGAAATGTAGAAAATGGGAAAATGACGTTTTGGGAGTCGCCGTGGGGGTAGACAACGTGACGGCGTGGTCACGGTGCCCAAGACGCTGTGAAGACGTAGTACAGGGTTGAACTTGGCGGCGTCCTCGACGCCGTTTGGGGCAGTTTTGTGATAAAAATTTTAAATAAAATTTACCAATTGGAGTTTGACCTAAGGACTTATATAGCCTATTTAGAGTGTAAAAATGATGATTTGATGGATGATTTGAGGTTTTGTAATGAGGTTATAAGGTTTGGGAATGTGTTGGATTGATAAAAAATTGGTGATTTTAGGTCAGATTGACGGGTAATAGGATGCATTTGAGACGTGCATTTGAACTAGGAACGATATTAGAGTGCGGTTTGAGTTGTGTAGTATCCCAACTGAAATTCACTTTAGTACTTACTGCTTGATTATTTGAATTTTTGTCCAGTTTGTTCAAAACTCTTACTTCCTGTTATTGCTTACGGTGGTTGAGTTTACTCTTACCTGGTGTTTATTCATTGCGGGGGCATAGGGTCCATTAGGCCATAGCATGTGTTATAGTGATGCGCCAGTAAATATGCTACTCGGGTGTGTTAGACATGTAAAGGTGCGCCGTGGTCTACACCGGCCATCTAGAGGGTCCAAGGTCACCCGTTCCAGCGATCCTCACAGCCGTGCCTGGTGGATAGCTCAAAGTATGGCTCTAATTTGACTTTGATTGTGCACGCACTTTGTTTCCATGCTATTCATATTCATGCAATGATCTTCCACAGTTGTTTGTATTCTTTTGTTCCGCATGTTTATTTATAGTATTTTTATTCCAGCAGTTCTACTTATGTATTTACTTAGGATTACTCACTCTAGACCCATCATCTGCCTTTTTGTGATGGCTTGAATGCAGATCCTGGTACGAGCAGAGGGAAGGGCAAGCTTGAGGACTACGTTGATTGACTACGATTTGCCCTATTCGTACGTTTGTTTATATTTTATCGTTTTATGCTAGGATTTGGGTATGTGAAAGACAAACTTGACTTGTATATAACTTGGAGGTTTATCTTTTGGTATTTTGAGAATCACACTTGATATGTGTATAGATTACATGTTAGTATGGTTTTCGCATTAGATAAAATGCTCATAAAACTTACTTTTTATATTTACTTCAATAATTTAGGTCTTCCACTGAATACTTTGATGTTACATACGATAATAAGTCATTATGCTAACTAGGTTTAGTTAATTATAAATGAAAATGTAGCAAAGTTAGCGACAATTGATTGGTATTACGATATGAGTGCTCGTGGGACACAACTGGAAAATGAGTTATTTAGGTTACGGGCCGCCGTGCATGTAGTAGCGGCCGATGGATTTGGAGCCATTACAACTGACATCACCATCTCCTCCACGACTCAATCCTAGACCATACTCCGATATGTCGGGATCCCACTAGTGTATGCATCACCTGACCAATCACCCATAACCGATCCATCAGAGATCCCACCACTGATCACACCCAATCCTAGCCAATCACCTAACGGGCCCTCGCTATGGCCTAGTGTATTGTTTGATCAATCAAGTCTTCAACAAAATCCTCCGGTGAATCCATCAACTACCCCCAAGCACATAGGTAATAAAAACAATATATATACACCTATGAAATAAACAATAGAATAGATAAAGAAATTAACACATACCTTCGACAGGCTGTCGAATCTCCTCCCGGATCAGTTGTGCAACAACGTAGGCCGTCTCTCTAACCTGCACTGGCTCTAATGGTAATGATGCCCTCCTACAATTTACTCGAAGGTGTCCAATCTGACTGCAACGATAAAAATGACGTGTCTCTGATCTCCCAGCATGCCTATCCCTGGATCTCTGACCCCAACTCTGGTCCCTCTGATCATGGGTAGGGTTGTGTGTCCTCTAGGCTGCTTTGCCGGTGTAGGTACAATCGCCTGTACAACCTGGTGGCCATCATCGCTAAACAAATCATCACTCTGCTCCCAATCGTCCCAGTGATCCTAATTTGTCTGCCAGTGAGCTTTGCGTACTCGGTGCTCTTGTCCTTGGTCGTCAAACTCATCCCTGTCTTTTCAGCCTGTAATCCAGCCGAGAACTCTGCTCCAACTGTTTCTTCTTTGACAGTGTAGTACGTTGTCCATCCATTGTGATCTGCATCGAAAAGTGTGTGCCAAACCAGCCTCAGTATATACACGTATCGTATATAGCATACAATCAAACGCATAACGTGTATATAAACTGTCATTTCCCAACTAGTGTTCTAAAGCAAATACAGCAGGTTTTCCACATCTAAGTTTTATTCATTAAGTTTTATGCTCTTTCATTACACTCTCCCGAGGTTACATCGAACCATTACTCTGATACCAAATGCGACGGCCCCAAAACCCGAGGCCGCCATGTCATGCATTATGGGCCCACTTCCCTACCATGTCATCCGTTCGACTGAGTCCTGCACGCACCAACCGTCAATCATCAACCTCAGTTATCATAGTTAATCATTTAAAATTCATTATAGTTCAACGGGAGCTTTAAAAGTATGTAATTTAAATTTTCATTTCATCAAAAGTAGAGCATTTAGTCCTATGTGGAAAACCCGACAACATACACTGTATATAACTAAACAAAAGCAACTACATACATGTAAAGGTGTCTTAAAAAGTTTTCATGAACCCAAAAATAAGTCAAACAACAAAATATAAATACATACAAGTCGAACTGTCGACGACAAGTCACAAATAATCAGCTAAAGTCTCCTTATCGCCACTTGTCTGCACTCAAGCCATGACAAAAGTCTGATGATGAGTCAAGTGAGTAAAACCCAGAAGGAATCCACCAAGCACTTATAATAATGGAAACAAACAATATGCTAAATAAACATGTGCCTTAAACAAACAACTGTAAATAAAACACATGCATAAATAACACCGATAAACCAAAATGGATGTGTGTTGTGTAGTAGGACTGAACCTTAATTCATTCCCCAGCTCAATGCTCGCGTCATTTGCCCATCCGGTTCCCGCGTCGACACGCTTTTCTAGGCAGCAACCTGTCACACAACCTCGCCCGGTCTAATTAGTATAAATCACACATGCAATGTAGTAAGTCATTACATAATCCTTACCATTGCAGTTACTCAAACAATCAGTCAAAAATAACATTTTTGCCCAATCCATGCATATCGTAGCCTTTTCGTAGTGTCTTTGTGAACCTGAACTGACGTCCACATCCGAAAATACGTGAATAACGACCTTAATGAAATTTTGGCCCTTACAAATGTTACTTAAAGGGGTTGATCTAGCTATTAGGTTGTAGTTTATAGGGGTTTTAGTACCTTATGCACCACTCATGTGTGCATCATCATATTGATTTTCTCTAAATAACCGCATGCACTTAACCTTGGAATATATGCCTAGCTTGTAGTTTGTAGCTTTATTTGGCTTTATTAGTTTCCCTCATATCACATGGCGCACTGATCATTTGAATAGTTTTTCACATGGTGCACAATATTAATTAGCATGTGTATAGTGTTAAAAAGCACATAACATAAGAGATGTCTAGAAAATCATGAAATTTCGTAATTAA
This sequence comes from Stephania japonica, assembly GCA_039657345.1. Classification (NCBI taxonomy): domain Eukaryota; kingdom Viridiplantae; phylum Streptophyta; class Magnoliopsida; order Ranunculales; family Menispermaceae; genus Stephania; species Stephania japonica. The sequence continues at coordinate 39,000,472 of CM077560.1, read as the reverse complement.
GTTTTTAGTGTTGTAAAATAAATTGGAACTTGCTAAGAGCTAGATAAGGAAATAGAAGACTAAGAACTTCTACTACTACAAACTACTACTACAAAGGAGAAGAGAAGAAATGAGATAGTTGGAATGAGAAGTTTTCATTCAACTTGGTGTGCTCTTACAATGAAGTTAGTATCCTTTATATAGGCCATTTGGTATGATGACAAATGTGCCTTAGCAATGTGGGACTAAAACATACACCCCATGTACATTGAAATGGTTACAAAGAACATGACAATACATGGACTATGGGAAGTACATAACTACACAATATGTTGGTGTACATGCATGGTCATCCACACTTCATAACACTCCCCCTTGGATGACGCTTGCTTAGAGATTGTGCCTCGTCAAAACTTTTACTAAGAAAAACCATGTGGGAAAAAATATAGTAAAAGAAAGAGTACACTATTCTCATAAATATTAAGATGGGTATAATATTGTTAAGATTGCCTCATTAAAAACCTTGCATGGAAAACCCAATGGGATAAAACCATAGCTAAGGGAAAAAGAGTGCAATACATTAATCAATAACTCCCCCTCATGTGAACATGGGTGAAACTTGTTCAGTTTCTTTACTTGCAATGTCTTTAAGTTTACGCAAGCCAATACCATATGTAAGCCTTTTAAATGTCGTAGTTGGTAAGGCTTTTGTGAATAAATCAGCAAGATTATCCCTCGATCATATTTGCTTGACATCAATTTCACCATTCTTCTGAAGCTCATGCGCATAAAAGAATTTTGGTGAAATATGTTTTGTTCTCATCCCCTTTATGAATCCTTCACTTAATTGTGCAATACATGCTGCATTATCTTCATATAATATGGTTGAAGAATCTTTTATTGAAGGCAATCCACATGATTCTTGTATATGTTCAATCATGTTTCTCAACCAAACACATTCACGACTTGCTTCATGAATTGCAAGTACTTCAGAATGATTGGAAGAAGTGGCAACCATAGTTTGTTTTACGACTTCCATGATACAAAGAAGATATTACCACGGTGAATACATATCCCATTTCGAACGGGCCTTATGGGGATCGATAAAAATCCAAAGATCGGATAACCTTGGAGATTCAATTTTACCCCTCTCGAGTAAAATAAACCCATGCCACTTGTTCCTCGAAGATATCGAAAAATGTGTTTAACACCATTCCAATGTCTTCGAATTGGTGAAGAGCTATATCTTGCAAGTAGGTTGACAGCAAAAGCAATATCGGGTCTTGTACAATTTGCAAGATACATAAGTGCACCAATTGCACTTAAATATGGTACCTCCGGACCAATTAGCTCTTCATCACTTTCTTGAGGTCGAAATGGATCCTTATCCACTTCAAGTGATCTAACAACCATTAGAGAGCTCAATGGATGTGTCTTGTCCATATAAAATCTTTTTAATAATTTTTCAATGTAATTTGATTGATGGACAAGTACTCCACTTGAAAAATGTTCAATTTGCAAACCAAGACAAAGTCTTGTTTTTCCAAGTTCTTTCATCTCGAATTCTTTTTTCAAGTATTCGGATGTTCTAACGATGTCGTCGTGGTTTCCCACTATATTTAAATCATCAACATATACAGCAATAATCACAAATCCTGTTGATGATCTTTTAATGAAGACACATGGGCAAAGTGGATTATTTACATATCCTTCTTTCAAGAAATAATCACTAAGACGTTTGTACCACATTCGTCCGGATTGTTTCAACTTTGTACAAAGACCTTTGTAATTTTATAGAATGAATGTTATGAGGTTTTGATTTTATTTCATCGATATTACAAATCCATCGGGATTTTCATATATATATCGCTGTCTAGAGATCCGTACAGATATGCTGTAACGACATCCATTAAATGCATATCAAGCCCTTCAGAGACTGCAAGGCTTATCCAAAATCGAAATGTGATTGCATCTATAACAGAAGAATATGTTTCCTCATAATCGATGTCAGGTCTTTGTGAGAAACCTTGAGCTACAAGTCTTGTTTTGTACCTTGTAACTTCATTTTTTTCATTTCTCTTTCGTACAAATACCCATTTATATCCAACAGGTTTTACGTCATCTGGCGTTTGGACAATTGGTCCAAAAACCTCTCGTTTCCTTAACGAGTTTAGCTCTGCTTGGATAGCATCTTGCCATTTTTGCCAATCAGGTCTTTTTTGACATTCGTCCACGGATCGTGGTTCTGGATCATCATCATTTTCACATATTTCAAAGGACACATTGAAAGCAAATATTTCATCAGGAACAATTTTATTTCGATCCCAAATCTTACCAGAGTTTAAATAATTTATTGAGATCTCATTATTTTCATCTTTTTTCTCTTTTTCTAGAGGAAGTTGTTCCTCATCAGAATCAACTTGTTCTGACAAACCCTTATCAAAGGATTCTTGTGCTTTCTCAGGAGTATTTTGATTTGTATTTATTTTTACTCCCGTTTTCCTCTTTCGAGGAATTGTATCCTTTGAACCAACCGGTCTTCCACGCTTTAAGCGTTTCGTTGGATCTTGTGCATTTTGTTGCGAGAGAGACATCAATTCTTGCGGGAGCATTTACAAAGTGGAATATGTGATTTTGTCACTTGTTTTGCATCATTAAATGCATCTGGTAATTGATTTGCAATTTGTTGCAAATGAATGATCTTTTGAACTTCAAGTTCACACTTGATTTGTTCGTGGATCATAATGTGATAAAGTTGATGCATTCCAAGCAATTTCGCGCCATTCCTTTTGAATTGACTTCTTATCTCCCCCTAATGGTGGGAAAATTGCTTCATCAAAGTGACAATCAAGCAAACGTGCAATAAATAAATCCCCTGTTAAGGGCTCAAGGTATCTTATAATGGACGATGAGTTAAATCCAACATAAATCCCAAGTTTTCGTTGTGGACCCATCTTAGTTCTATTGGGAGGTGGTATAGGAACATACACTTTTGCACAACCAAAAATTCTTAAGTGTGAAATATTTGGTTGTTGACCTAAAATGAGTTGCATGGGGGAATGTTCATGGTATGCGAGGCCTATAACGAATGATAGATGCTGCATGAAGGACTGCATGTCCCCAAACTGAAGTTGATAACTTAGTTCTCATGATTAAAGGTCTGGCAATTAATTGAATGCGCTTGATTAGAGATTCTGCCAAACCATTTTGGGTATGCACATGTGGAACGAATGTTCAATGGTAATTCCTATAGACATGCAATAATTTTTAAATGCTTGAGATTGAAATTCCCCGGCATTATCAAGACGGATGGTCTTGATTGGGTTGTCAGGGAATTGTGCTCTTAACTTAATGATTTGCGCTAAAAGTCTAGCAAATGCAACATTGCGGGTCGAAAGCAAACAAACATGTGACCACCTAGTTGATGCATCTATCAAAACCATGAAATATCTAAATGGTCCACAGTGAGGATGAATAGGTCCACATATGTCTCCCTGAATGCGTTCTAAGAAAACTGGGGATTCCACAACAATTTTACTTGGGAATGATTTAACTATCAATTTATCTTGAGAACAATTAGCACAATTATAATCACCAGCTGAAAATATTTTGTGACTCCTTAAAGGATGTCCATGTGAATTATTAATTATTCTTCGCATCATTGATGATCCTGGATGACCAAGCCGGTCATGCCATAAAATGAATGTCTTTGGATCATTAATTTTCTTATTTAAGACGACATTCGTTTCGACATGCCTTATATGAGTAAAATATAATCCAGAGGATAAAGCTGGGAATTTTTCTAACACTTATCTTTTCCCATTTGAAACCAATGTGACATAGAGAAATTCTCTATTATTTTCGTTCATGGTTTCAATGTGATATCCATTTTGTCGAATATCTTTAAAGCTGAGTAAATTTCTTCTCGGATTTTTCGAGTATAAGGCATTGTCAACATGAATTATTGTTCCCCTAGGCAACATAATATTTGCTCTTCCAGAGCCATTAATCAAATTGGAGATGCCAGATATTGTTTGAACATTAGCATCAGCTAAGTTCGAATTGGAGAAATATTCTCTGTTTTTAAGAATTGTGTGCGTTGTAACACAATCAGCAAGGCACATATCGCTCTTATTTGGTTCATGACTTGAACACATGATTTGTTGATCCATCTGGACAAATAATGTTTGACAAATCAGAAAAAGAGTCATGATAATATTCATAATATTTTGCCTTTGATTTTAAAGGCATGGTAAAGGCCACAAAAATACTCGGGCATATATATGACAATATTTAGGCAAAATAGCCTTTCATATATGACTAAAAAAATGTCACAATTATGAGCGTTCATTGTCAATAATTATTTGCCCTTTGTAGTGGTGCACCACTTTTATTCCAAAATTTGGTGGAATTGTCAATACGACCTTTACCTGATATTTTCACCTTTTCCACGTCCATAAATTTATTGCGATCATGATCATTATATGCAACATATGCTTCTTAATTTGAAGCTGAACTAATTGGACGGGAGTGATATTATATTTATAATATCTCATCATTTTACTCAGCTACCATGAGACAAGAAATCAATCCTTAATATTTATTGGATTGACGTGCGCACTCGATATTTGTTGCAACAATAAATCGAGACGGGCCACGTGACCTTCCTTTTATTGTCTCATCAGTCATATTTCCACATAGCCTCAACATAGAGGTAATTAAAATTGCGGAATTATAATTAATATTTGACTGATTAAATTTTGTAGCATGAGACCCAAATTACTCATTTTGAGCTTTTTGGAGCATTACCCTTTTGGTATGTATAACTCCATAAGGTGAAAATATATATAAAGTGAAATATTCACTTTTCAAATCTCCAAAGAGAAATTGACGAATGATTATGTATAACACACAGCCTTGCATAGAATTATCATGACAAGAATTATAATAAGGTAACAAAAACAAACTATGGTTGAAAAGAATTTTGAAAATAAATTCAATATAAAAGAGTTTTCCCTTTTTTTATGTAAAAACAAAACATATGATTAAATATATATTCACAACTTGATTATTAGTATGCAAAATGTATTACTTGTATGAGTTGGTGGGACAACCTCCAGGTTGGGTGGTGAGACGAAGTCTACTTAAAACCATGCCTCCTCGAACGGGATAACCCGTCTCCCTTTCAATGTTTAGCTTTACCGGGGACAAGGCTTACCCGCTATCAACCCAAACTCATAACACTATTTGCAATATAAAAAATCAAGAATAGAGCATAATTAATCGTTTGTAGTATAGCGAGAAAACTAGTTATGTCACATATTGACTTTTGATTTCTGATGTAGAAGATCGTACAAGACGCAACTACAGAGCACACTTTCGCAATCGGTGACGTTATAATGCATAATATATGAATAAAACATACATATAAAAGTGAAGCAACCAAGATAATATAAAAATAAACCGAACTCATAAAAGTTATACCTTCTTAGCTTTGTCTCTTAACAAGCCTTCTTGAACTTCAAGATCTCCTTAATGCTAGAGCAAGCTCGTGCTGATAACGTGTTGTAAAATAAATTGGAACTTGCTAAGAGCTAGATAAGGAAATAGAAGACTAAGAACTTCTACTACTACAAACTACTACTACAAAGGAGAAGAGAAGAAATGAGATAGTTGGAATGAGAAGTTTTCATTCAACTTGGTGTGCTCTTACAATGAAGTTAGTATCCTTTATATAGGCCATTTGGTATGATGACAAATGTGCCTTAGCAATGTGGGACTAAAATATACACCCCATGTACATTGAAATGGTTACAAAGAACATGACAATACATGGACTATGGGAAGTACATAACTACACAATATGTTGGTGTACATGAATGGTCATCCACACTTCATAACATTTAGTTTTTTTTTTTTGAAAAAAAGTTTTTAGTTCTGTTAGTTTCGAGAGCCACATCAACCCGTCTGCAAGAAGTGTCTAATAGTGTAAAAGGACAGAAACACTAGCTACAAAAGCGATTTTTGAGAGCTAACAGCTATGGCAACCGGCTCGTCCGGCTGTGAGATCCGTCGGTAGCCCCTTGTTGTCTTCTTCCATCCTTTTCTCTTCTAATGTCTAGTATAATAGTACGTATCTTCTTCTTTTTCCTAGATCTAGTTTTGTTTTCTCTCCAGATCTAGGTGAAAGAAAAAATTACATTCGTACAGTTAATTTACATTAAAATCAATAAAGTACAGTGAGTTTTCTTTTTATTGTCTAAATAATGTATTCTTTCTTTTGAAAAGGCACAATTAGACAAGGAAACGGTAACTCGCACGAGTTTGTGTGACATGGACCGCCATGTCACGTAGGCATTTGGGTGTGGATCACACGAATAACGTTTTCGAAAAAGGCGCTATTCGTGTGTGATGTGGATGTCACGTGGATCACGAATTGCGACTTTACTAAAGGCGCAATTCGTGATGGCCACCACACAGCAGAGAATATATTCTCTGCTAAGGGCCTATGGATTGGGGGGGATAGGGTCTTCAATGGGGGTTGAATGTTTGTTGGGATGGTGAGGTGACTTTTATGGGGTTGGTTGGGAGTTTAAAAGAAGGAGAGAAGGGGATGTAAGGGAGAGAAAGAGAGAGAGTTTGGTAGAGAGAGGTCAAGCTTGGTCTGAGAGGAAGCAACGAAGCAACAGCATTAGTAGGGAGAGTGAGAGAGCTGGGAGAGCTGGGCGAGAGCAGGGAAAGCAGAGAGAGAGCCGGGAGAGAGAGAGAGAGAGAGTGTGTGTGTGCGCGCGCGTGTGTGTGTGTGTTTGGTTAGTTAGATTTAGTTAGAGAGAGTTGGGTGTTGGTGCGACGTGGGGAGAAGAGAGTAGGGTTTGTGAGAGAGTTGGGTTGAAGTTGAATCCACAAGGTCGATATCGGATTGAAAACCAGGAGGTTGTTAAGGTGGGGGTTTCGTTAAGGTGTAGGTTTTATTTTTAATTAATTTTTTTATTAATATTTTTTTAGTTATTTAGTTTTCATTTGAATAAAATAACTAACTTTATTTTTTTTACAGGGAATATTACTTTTTTTGTAGGTTAAGGAATATTAAATTGAAGAACAAAACAGGAGGGAAATAGTAAGAACAAAAATTTATTTATTTATTTATTATTTTTATATTGTGTAATTGCATAGTTTTTTTAAGAAAAGGTGATTAAGTAGCATGTGTTTATTGCATGGTATGTGTAATTTAAGTGTATTTTAAATTATTTTGTTCTTTAAAAAACAACTTTTTTAATAAAAAGAAAATATTAGAATTCACAACTAGAAAGAAAGTTTTTCATAGCTTGTGAAAAATGTTGTGACATCAATTTAATTGTTTTTTTACCAACGTTGTCACATATCTTTCATAGCTTTTAAGAAAACTTATAGGTTAACTATTCATTGCTTTTAGTTGACGTAACTACTAATTGCTTTTAAAAATGACTACCAAATGATGTTGCAGCTTAAGATTGTAGTTAACAAAATGTTACAAAAGTTAAACCTATTAAGACCATTTAAATTAAACTGTATGTCTTTTATTTATTTTATTTTATTTTTAAGTAATGCCTATGTCTTTTATTGCATTTCAAGAAAGGTGAAATGAATCTAAAGTTATAGAAAAACTAATTTTTAGTAGTGATTGTCATAGTTTATTGCTTGTAGTAAAATATTTTTAAAAAAATTAAAAATAGAGACAACAATGGAATGATAAAAAAAATGTAATCCTTTTTATTCAGAATAATTGAAGGCTTGTTATTCAATAGCACAACATGACTTATATGCTCGTTTCAACCAATATAAACATTGCTAGATTCAATATGAATCTATTTGGCTGGATAAGAAAAAAAGAGTAAAAAAAATGGAAATTGAATATGATATGTATTTTCTAATGCCTAAAAAAAGATAAAAAGACTCCTAATATATTTGAAAATTGAATGTATTCCCTAACCGTGCTTGCATTTTTCATTGCAATCGACATTCTTTATGTATGAATCTAGAACTAAGTTAAGTTCCTTAGAAGGGACTCGTCCATTTCCCAAGATGAGACTCTAACAAAATTGAATACTCAGTTGATACTAAGTTCCTTAGAAGGGACTCGTTCCTTTCCCAAGAGGCTCCTTGAACAAACCTAAGATAAAATTCAAATCATTTTGAAAAATTACTATAAGATGCTCCATTTTGATATAGGAAAAAAATAATCTTTGATGAGGATTTTTTTCAAAAGTTCGATCGCGCCTCAAATCCCCATTTTGATCATTTTTTGCTTGATATATATGTAATCTTTTTACATTATCAATGCGGTAAATTATGTAGGTCATGGAACGTAGGAACATCCCGTTTCAATTTTATGCATACAGAGAAATTGTTAAGGTTTTGCAAGGCATCCAGTACAACAAACCCCATCAATGATCCTGATTCTTAAGTTTGGAACGAGTAAACATGAGTTGATGGATTACGTGTATAACACGTTTGGTATCCCGTCCACTAAGACTCCCATTACAATGACGTATCGTCACGTAATAACCCATCCACAAGGTTCACAATATTTTATCTCTGTATCATTGCAAGACGAGACCTACTTCGAGTTGATGTGGTCAATAGTGACGAATCTACCATTATCAGCGAATGTAGAGATTTATTTAACCTTTGAGCCAATCGAGCCTTTTCAAAACTATACTGCGCATTCACAAGTGGTAGAAGAAAATGTCAGCATGACATGCCCTACATCAATGATGGAAAGATTACATATGCAATCACCTATTGGTGATGTTGTACAAGATAGATTTGTTACTCCGATTGATGGTGACATTAGTGCCCCCAGTGATGACCCCTAACAAGGACGACGACAACGACATCGACGAGGATGTATGTCCCCTCGAGGATGTTGCGCCATCTGTTGATTGGAAAAATATAAATGTTGTTACAGACGACCTAACCTATGAACCTCCAGGGGCAGAAATCTTGCAAGATGATGAGCAATTTGCTATTGACTAAGAGGAGTGCATGGAAGAAGCAAGCAATGAAGAAGTTTACCAACCATTGCCGGTGTATAATTAAATTGATTGGGAAGTGACTAATTCTACTGCGACGTAACATTCTCATCATTCAACTGGATGAGACATGCCTAATTTTGAGTTGGAAAGAGGAATGTGCTTTAACAATAAGAAAGACTTGCAGCATGCCATCAAAGTATGACATGTTAACAACCATTGTTAATACCATGTTATAGAGTCAACTACAACCTTGTGAGCGGTGAAGTGCAAAAATGCGCCGAAAACTAGGTGCATGTGGCGTCTTCGTGCTTGTTTGTGAAAGAAGAAACAATTGTGAGAGATCACTCAATTAGACGAGTCGCATAGCTGTATAAATCTCGGTATAAAACGCGGTCATGTCTAACTCGACGCCAACATGCTTACACGTGAGATACAAAACGTTATCCAGATATATCAGGCAATTACTATCAAGGCCTTGGTAGAAATGATTAAGCTAAAATACGGACATGAAGTTCCCTACAAGCAAATGTTGGATGCCAAAAAGAAAGCAGTTGCAAATGCATTCGGAGATTGGGATGCATCGTATGCTAGGTTACCAAGATGGTTAACGACTGTACATAATAAGAGCCTAGCGACAAAGATTGAGTGGTCACATAGATAATGGGCTGCAGATGAGATCAGGACAGAGCATCCTCAATTTCGTCGTGTGTTCTTTGCATTTGAAGCATCAATCGAAGGGTTCAAGCATTATAGGCCTCTTCTACAGATTGACATAACATTCTTATATGGCAAATATAGTGGTAAGCTAATGAATGCCCTATCTGTTGATAGTAATGGAGATTTACTTCCAATTGCATTTGCAATTGTGGAAAACGAATCAACACTCTTGGGAGTGGTTTTTGATGATGTTGCGCAAACACGTGACTGATAGAGATGATATTTGTATTATTTCTGATCGTCACTCTGACATTCTCGAGGCTGTTAACATACCAGCAAATGACTTTTGCCCACCAAAAGGATACCACCATTATTACCTGTGACACTTGACCAGTAATTTTAACACGAATTTCAAAAATGAATTGTTGAAGAACATCTTTTCTCGAGCTGTTGGTCAACATCAAGTGAGAAAATTTGACGCATGCATGGAACATTTTTCTTATTTGTCATCAGAAACTCCTTAATATCTTCAATATGTGAATGTCATTCCCAAGGAACTCTGGACTTAATCGCATAACAGAGGCCTGCGGTACAGATGGATGAATTCTAATGGGGTTCTTATGTAATCGATACTTGTTATGTTTGTTATCCAATGGCTTTTTATCACTGTGTTGATATTGCTGACACGACATTATCTTACTATTGTAGAATATTTTAACGGTGTATTGAAAGGGGCACGATTCTTGCCAATAACAACAATGGTTCAAATGATTTACTACAAGTTGGTGACATAAACCAACCAACGCAAGTAGGAGATCGACAAAACAATCTCGCATGGGCTCTATTACATAAAATATTCCATTGATAAAATTGCACATTATGAACAATTTGCAAGGAGACATTACGTCAAATTAATAAATCGAGACAATGGTGAGTTTGAGTTGCTCACTGGACGTTAAGGTTATCGCATGCATAAAGGCAATAATACACAAATTGTTATCTTGAAGAACTGGTATTGTAGCTGCAATAAATGGCAATCGTTTGGTTTCCTTTGCTCACACGTGTTAGCTGCACGTGCCCTTATTCGACTTGATTATATATAATTTATTGAGCCATACTACAGGATGGACGTGTACACACAATGCTACTCCTCTCAATTCAAAGCCATCCCCGATAAGAAATATTGGCCGACTTTTGCGACAAAGTTTCTACCAGATCCAAGGTGCAAACGTAGCCGGGGGAAACCAAAGGGAACACAAAGGCAAAATGAGATGGATCTTCCTAATGTTTCAAGGACCTTGCGATGTGGCATATGTCATCAAGAAGGACATAGACGAACAACAAGTCCAAATAGAGATCGTGCTCCAGTCCCTACTAGGAGAACTGATGCAGTCTTTGTCGTGCAGAAGGACATAACAAAAAAAAAATTGTCCAACAAAAGCTCAACCCCCTAATCCAAACCAATGATGGGATTTGTATTTTGTTTGTAAATGGTTTCAGTTGGTAATTTGATAACATTTATATTTATATAGTATTCAGAGATGTTACGTTAAGTAATAGAAAGGTCTTTGTTAATGTTTTAACTCGTATTAATGATTCGTTGTGACTTTTAAAACTACTCTACTAATTTTTCTAATCACACAGTTGTAGCGAGTACACAAATGCAACCAAGACCATCTCATCCTTCTCTTCTACGCCTCCAATCTACACACAGACCATCACAAGTCTAGAGGGGTTAGGTATGTACATTTAACATGTATGTGTCTAATATTTATGCAAAAACGTTTAATACATATATATCGACACATTTTTTTAATTATAAGGTATATGATACGATGTGTGTGCGAAGAAGACGAGGTGTTATTGATCAACGGGTGAATTACCATTCTCGAATGATCCCTTACCTACATTTTAGTGGCTTTTATGGGGTTTCATGTGTAGGATTTTTCAAACTTGATTGGGCTTTGATCACCACTTTCGTTAAGAGATGGCATCCAAAGACACATACGTTCCATATGCATTGTGGCGAGTGTACAATTACACTCCAAGACGTTAAGATACAGCTCGAGTTACCTATTAATAGTATGCCTATGACTTGAAGCACATATACTGACTATCTTGAGGTGTGTGAAAGACAACTTGGTGCAAAACCTGATGCACTTGACCTTTCTGGGAATAGAGATCTTGTCTCATGGCTCGAAGAAAATATGCCACCTATAGAGGATGACAATAATGAGAACATGGTTCGACGTTATGTTCGTTTGTACATTCTACAACTTTTGGTGGTTGTGTGTTCACTGACAAGTCGAACAGATATGTACATTTGATGTTTCTTCCGTTGCTTGAGAACCTTCAAAAAACTAGACAATATAGTTGGGGAAGTGCATGTTTGGCTTATTTATACAAGGAGTTGTGTCGCGGATCTCGCTCCAGTGCGCACGAGGTCGCTGGTGCGTCAATTCTTATACAACTATAGGTATGGGATAAGTTTCCATTTATAGCACCAAGGTGCATGCTTGTTCCTAGAGCTCAACCTCGAACATGTGATGGAGTATACATGCCCAATGAAGTTCCTTTGGGATATCGGTAATAAAAATGTTTCTCATATTATTTTTAATTATCCATTGCGTCTTTTTAATTTATGACTAATTTATTGTTTTGTATACAGATGGATAGTTGCCTTTTTGATTACTAGGACTTCTACACACATTTTATCATTATATCGTGATGCACTTGACACGTAGAGGGAGAATGTCGTGGAGTGGCAACCATACGTTGATATCCTCGAGTCATTTCCACAATTCTGTACTCAAGGTCATGGGAGTTGGCGTTCGACCTGTCCTTTAATTTGTTTTCATATAATTAAGTGGCATCGACCGGAAAGGGTAATGAGATAGCTCGGACTGACACAGGTCATGCCACCTAACTGTAATTTTGACACACGACTGCACCAAGCCCAATTGAGAGGACACCCTCAAGAAAATTGGGCAGTGTTTATAGAGTTATGGGAAAATCATGGTAATATTATAGCCACAATGGAACAAGAAGGGGAACATAATCAAGAAGAGTATATGAGGTGGTACGGATCTATCACCAGGCGATTCATTGGACATGACGGGGCACTACGCGAATATTCGGAAAGCTTGAAACTATTATGTTGTTATCCTCATGAGTCATATTTTAAATTGTTAACTAACACTTATTTTTTGTATATCAGTCTATATTTGCGCGTCAATTGGAGCGAGTGTTCATTGATGACGGGATCGATCAAGGCATTGCTGCTCTTCATGAAGGCATTAGAGTCTTAGATGAAGATGAACAACAGAGGACTACTATGTGGAATGATGAAAATGTAGTTGAGTCAGAAATAGATGATGAAGCTTCTCAAGAAGAAGAGGAAGAACAAGAAGAAAAGGATCAAAGCCTAGCAAATAATGGGGGAGAAGAAAAACAATAAGGACACAGATTGTGGGTGAGAGAAGCAGACGTTCTCCTCCACCACCTCTAACGCGTCCTTCTTCTTATGGGTACATTCCTTTGCTGCTCCCAATGCAACCTGATGCTCATATGTTTTTACCTAGGGCACCGAACATGAGTGTTCATCCTTATCATTTCAAACCATATGCGTCTGGGTCATCATCTTCCTACATGGACCATAGAATGCCTACACATTCAATGCATAGTCCATTGCCTCAATACATGCCAAGTCCATTTACTCTGCCATATTATAATTACAATATTTCATATAGTGGAGATGGCTCATTCATGCACTTATTAGGCATGCCACCTCATGTTCCTTTTACCCAACTACATACAGGAAGCCAGTATGTCAGAATGGTTCAACCCCCTATCTTTAATAGCATTGGCAGTAGAGGTCAATCGAGTCAACACAAGGAAGAAGTTCAGTCGAATCATCGAGCTCAACAGACTCAGCCGGACGTACAAGCACACAGAAATCCACGTCGAAATAGAGTACGACCGGTTTGTCATACGAAGGAGCAACATCAACGTCGATAGATTTGCATCATATCTTTGTATGATTTCTTTGATGTCATGATAATTTTTTGGATTTGTATATTTGTTCGAGTTATTTTGCTATTTGTTTTTCTCTTATTTGTATTGTAACGGCCTAAGTTTTAATTGTCGTTATTTATGACGTCATTGCAGACGTAGACACTAGCGTTGACATTCACGAACCCCACAATTAGGTCGGAGCACGCCCAGATTAGGTTTACAGTCCGTTTTGTGTGCTTTTGCCGAGTATTTGCGATATATATGTTCAATTTAGTTAAATTTCATCGCAATATGTCTATTTATATCGCTTATTTTTGAGTAAGGTAGTGTGATAGGTATTCGTCACAAGTAGTGTGTAGACGCGAGTATTGATTAGGCGAATTACGAGTACACTAGGCCGGGGGACTAGATATACACAATAAATGATAAAATTCATCAAATAATTATATAAAATGACGTTGAGGCGGTTGGTAGCTTTGTTGTGCGCAAACAGAACAAGTTGCAGTGCAAAGTCGGGTCCCGGAACGCCCTGAGTCCTATGGTTGTAGCTAGAAGGATAAGGTCAATGGGCCATGTGTGGTCAAGTGTGTCAATAATGTAGCCATTATATCAAACCTTGTGATGTATGTGCGTGTTTTGATGATGACTTTTATATAAATATCTCATTTCTCACACCATCACCAACTTTTCTCTCTCCTTTAAGCGTTTTGGATGAAAATTGGTGAAGTGTTAAGGGCTTGGTGAGCTTTGGACGATCATTTGGAGCTCAAGAGTTCAAGGAAAATTGAAACCAAAGTTAGATCTTTGATCCCTATCTCATTCTCTACGTTTTGGACTAATTTTCGGAGGTTGACGGTGGTTTCAGGTTGGATTTGAGCACAACAACAACAAGATAAGGTGTTGCTATGGTTTTGAAGTTGGTTTTGAGGTTACAAATGTTAGATTTGGTATTGGTGTTGTTGTTTTGAGTTTCAAATGATTTTTGTAGGTTTTTGACAAGAAAACTCGAGGTTTGCATTTCAGACGCCTTTAGTCGAGGGGTTTTGATTGTTTAAGCTTGGTTAAGTGTTTAAGGAGTTGTTGGAGTGAGCACGGATCGCGGCGACGAGCCAAGGGGTGCAAAAAAATATGAGAAAACCCCCTCCGGTTCAGATGTCGTCAACGGCGCAGTGGGGGCTAACTCCCATGACGCCACCCACGGCGCGCGAACCAGAGGCAAACGGAGAGTGGCGTTTTAAGAGGCGCCACAGAGGGGATAGCCCGAAGTATGACGCTAATCTGATTCAGATCATGCACACGCTTTGTTGTTCTATGCTATTTATATTCATTCAATAATCTTCCACAGTTGTCTGTAGTTCTTTTCTTTCGCATGTTTATTTAATAGTATCTTGATTCCAACACTTTTATTTATGTATTTACTCGGTGAAGTTCCTTGGGATTACTCACTCTGGGCTCGTCATCTATCTTTTTGTGATGGCTTAAGTGCAGATCCTGTACAAGCAGAGGGAAGGGAAAACTTGAGGACTTCTTGTGATCTGACTGTGGACTTCCCTACTGGTACGTTTGTTTACTTTTATCGTTTTATGTTGAGTATGGTTATGGGTGATACGTTTGGATCTATATATGGCTTTGAGGTTCATTTTTTGTATTTTGATGGATCATATTTGACATATATATATATATATATATATATATATATATATATATATATATATATATATATATGATGATATTTTGGTATAGTTTCCATTAAGAAAAGGCTCTTAAATATGCCTTTCACACACAATTTAATAATTACAAGTCTTCCGCTTAATATTTTGAGGTTTAACAGATGATAACGAGTTCATATGCTAACTTGAACCAATTATTAATTAAAAAGATATAAAGTTAGCAATATATGATTTGTATTGGGATGTCGATGTGTGTGGGGCACAACTGTATGGTGTTGTGGCAAGGTTGTGGACCCGCAACGCATGACGTGGCAGCCAATGAATTTTGGGGCCCTACACGTACGCCAATTTTCATATATAATGCAGATGGAGATAGAGATAGAGGTAAGCAAGTGCTAAAGTTACAATGAGACTACTTTTAAGTTCTCTTATTTATGAGGAAAAACCTGAATTAACAGTAAAATCTCCAAACTATCTCTTTCAAAACAATCAAATTTTCTTTTTTGATTTTTTAATTTGGCTTTGTTATTATGTCATTTGCATTTTCCTTATTATCCTTATTATGAATTACTTATCCTTATTATGAATTACTTATGATGCATGGTTTCATAACACTGTGCAAAGGTAAAAGTAAAATGTTAATTTCGTCGTATTGTGTACTTAAAAAATTAATTATTAGAAGAATTAAATGAAAATGATGTTAAGTTTGAGAAATACTACACAGACATATCAAAACGCAAATCGATGTGTGAGTTATCCATATGCGTCTCGATTTAGTGTGAAAGTAGTTTGGGTTGATGTATGCGTAATATTTTCAATCTAGTAGGCAAGGGTGTAATTGAAGTAAAAGTTATATGAATTACTCCTAATGAAAAAGATTTAACCATACACTTAACATTTTATTCAAATGACTCTTTTTCAAAAGAAGTAATTCATATAATCCACTTGCCACCTCGCACTCATCTGCTACATCACACACACCTACTCACCAATGCGAGCAATTTTAGTGGCGGTAGTGTTGGTGGGAGCACGCATATGCAAGGTTCTAGCGGCGGCGGTTGTGGGGTTAATAGTTCCATAGGTGGTGGGTTGCCATTAGCTGGTTTACTGTTCTATGAAGTCCTCTTCCAATGTGCTGTTGACTGTAGTGAGAAATTCCAATCTGGCAACCTTTCTTCGCCTGAAATCATGCGCCCAAACGATCGAATAACTGATCTCGGGATCATTTTGTGAGGTTAAATAATAACGAACTGGAGAACAAACATCTTCCCATTGTTATTTCCTAGCTTATTGATGTAGACTGTAGTGAGAAATTCCTTTTTTTTCTTTTTCTTTTTTTTTTAGGTCAAAATAAAGAGAAATTCCTTGTCACTGTGAAAAATGAAATTCATCATCAATTCGTTTAATCAAGGAGTGACCAAATTGAAAGATACAAATTAATATATTAACCACTTTTTCTGTTAATTAGCATTTTCTCCAAAACACTCCAATACAATTAGAAAGTTAAAAAGAGAATTAACACAAGTTCTCACTGCTAAATAAAACCAAAACATGTACCCAAAAACAAAAATAAAACCAAAACAGAACTTTCATAAACTAAAAACCAACCACCAAATTTACCAATGTACCAAAGGCTCAGTAAAGTGTAATGCTGATAGTATATATATATATATATATATATATATATATATATATAAAAAATAGCAGATGTGATATTGTGAAAGCTATCACCAAAGGGTTCTCCGACACAAGCTGAGGCCAAGGCTATGTGTGAGTCTCTCTTATAGGTGAAATCACCAGCTTGGTACCACTTTGTAATATTCGTATCGTATGCATTGGGTGTGGTTTGGGAGTACAGCAGACTGAAGTTAATGAATCCGAACTGGGACAACTACTATATGACTGCAGATCACTTCTCAGCAGTGAACCAAGTTGGAAGGTAAAACACATACGTCAATAAGCAAACAAGTTTGCACATGAAATGGCAAGACTTTCGCGAGGTCATGAGTATGTGACTATATGGAATGATATAGTGAGCTGAAATGAATGAAATCATCTATTCGTCGAAAAAACAAAAAAACTATTTATCTAACATCACCCATCATAATTATCATTCATAAAAATAATCAATCCCTAATTCACAATAACTCAAATCACAATGGACAGACAAATAATTAGAAATATTCTAAACACACATCAATCACGACTAAATAGGTAAAACATATACAAATGGGAAATTCTACAATAAAACTTCTTCCTCCGGTCAATAATATAAATCGTTCTAGCAAAAACCCCTTGTTCAAAATTGTAAGTCGTTTTCGAAATTCAAAAGTGTATTTATTATTTTTTTTACCCATTTTACCCTTATGCAATCAAAACGTTTATAATTCTTCAATTATTCCTTTCATTTAATATCAAATGACATATAAGTAAATTATATTTATAATTAAGGCTCTCTCAATTTTTATGCCTTTACCTTAAACGACTTACACTTTTGACCGGAGGAAGTATTTGACCAAAAAGAAAGGTAAAACAACTAGCATAACAAATAAAACTCCATTTTCACATATCTAGGTAATAATGAAGTATGTTATTTTTTTGAAAACAATAAAGTATATGTTATACTCCCTCTAGTCCAGATTATTTGATGTTTTGAGTTTTTTGGGCATTCAACAATATAAGACGTTTTCACATTCCAAGATAAAACTTTCCAAATATGCCCTTTGTTCCGAAACATGTAATTAAACTCATTACCTTATTTCCAAAAAATGGGAAGTTTGAAGAGAAATGGAAAGTGAATTTAATGTATGATAACACGTGTCAACCAAATACCAAAAAAGTGAAAGCATTTTTTTTACTTTACTCCATCCGGTATAAAATATATGACTTTTTTTTTGTGCTCAAAACACACATTTAAAAAACATTAATTGTGAGTTTAAATTAAATCTTTGCCTACATTTAATTTTTTAATTCATCCAACGAAAGAAAGACAAGTGTTTAATTATAATTAAATAAATAGGTAGGAGTGGTACAAAGTTATCTCAAATTCCAAAAACGTCGTCTATTTCTTACGAGAGAATTTGTAGAAAGTGTAATATTTTTTTACCGGAGGGAGTACTTTTTTGTTTCAAGGGCAAAAACGTAATTTGAGGCTATAATTAAAGCACACCTCGGTCTTCGAGTTTTGCCCAAAACGTCAAATATTCTTGACTGGAGGAAGTGATACAGAAGGCATATATATAAAGATTTTACATATATTTGGTCTTCATTGTAAAATTTCCCTATATATATGGGAATTACTACCATGAAAACCAAATATATACTAATGTCATGAGAACCCCTCAAAATATGTTGTGCATTAAATGTTTTGTGCATTTATTGACTCATAGATTAATATAGATTAATGTGTTGGATTAAAATCCAATTGTTGTAAATGATGTTCCCATGGGTATTTTTATGGTTCCTATGGTAGTAGTGTATATATATATATATATATATATATATATATATATATATATATATATATATATATATATATATATATATAGAGAGAGAGAGAGAGAGAGAGAGAGAGAGAGAGAGAGAGAGAGAGAGAGAGAGAGAGAGAGAGAGAGAGAGAGAGAGAGAGAGAGACCTCTTCTACTCCACCTTCTTCCAAGTGGTCTGATGATCTTTTTCTCCTCAATCAAACAGTTACATATATGCAACAGTTTCACATATATGCACAAGAGTATATGCATGATTTAGCATGTATATATATTCTCAATCACAAGTAGAACAAGGAAACTAGAGGTGGACAGAGTTAATAGCAATTAATTAATTAATATAACTGATCACTAAAACCCTAAAAGTAGAAGGCAAGAAAACTCAAAGGATGAAATTAATTAAACTATATGCATGTGGCCACGTCAACAATAATCTGATTGAAGTGATGCCATCAGAAAATGTAAATTAACGAAATGGTGACAAAGATTACAGTACCCCAACATATTGCAAAAATTAACAATGAAAATTAAACTAGCCAGAAATTCATGGCGATGAAGACAGTCTAGTCTAATCTGAAACCATATCATAGCTTTCTTCTTTTTTAAGAATATCATAGCTAGTTTAATTAGAAATGGAGGACATATATATTAGATTGTTGTTCCATACTTTGGGACTTTATGTTCATAACGACGTCATGCTCGCTTTTGGTACAGGATCATGCTAAAACACTAGTACAAGAATACCTACATCAAGCCTGAGTTTCCAAAATAACTTTTCCAATATTTTCTAACATTTCATTCTTGACATGTATATACATGTACACATATTCCCCCGAATTACTTTCGTGATTAGAGTAGATAATTCTCAAAGCTTAGTGACACTAACATTCTTGGGATATAATTAAAGAGGATACCAAAGTTCTTATTCTAATTTGCCTAAGCAAGGACTGACAATGAGTCTTCACAATCACGTCGACCTTAAAAATTAATATCTAGACAAATATTGCTAGGAGCCTAGGAAGTAGGAACCAAACAGAATACATATCCATGAGAGAATAGGAAATGCTTTCTAGTTTGAGATAAGGCCATTTCTATTGTATTCATTGGATATATGAGAAGACTGAAAAAGAATCTTGAGTCTCACAATGGCAAGATTCCAGCATCAATGACTATATAGTGCTTTATATATAGAATAAAAGTCTAATCTTTAAAGACACTAACAGTGACCCAACTTTTGAAATAGGAAAAGAGGTGGATGAAGACAAACCTACACAAAGTAAAGCTACAATCACCTCCAGAAAATTAAATAAGGCACACATTACAAAGACAAAAGAATGATGGGTTTGCTAAAAGGAGAGAGAGAAATATATCCTTATTGGTAAGATGACACACTAATTGAATGGCATATATATTGGCATGCATAGTTCAGAAACCACTCCCAGCTTGTTGGTTATGGTGTCGATCTAAAATAACAAGCATGCGACCTGTTTGAAGTATGTTCTTTTATGCAAACGAGAATCACCAACAGCTTAAGTATAACTATTTCAGTAAAAGCAATCAGCTAGCTAGAAAAATCAACAAATTTTCATAAAATAGAAAAGTATATTCAAAGCATTTGGTACTTTTTATGTGAAACCATTTTATATATGATACTTAATAAGAAATAGTTAGTCTTTTTTATCAAAAAAAAAAAAAGAAAAGAAGAAGTAGTTAGTCTTAATAGGCTTCTTTTGTAGTCGCATATAGAAAAAGAAAACATGCAATCATATATATAATTAATCAAAGTTAGTGAATGGTATCTATTCGTATTGAAAGTATAAAATTGTACAATTGACACCCAAAGTGCAATATTAAAACATTTCCTCACATAAAATTTAAAGTATTCTCAAGTCTAGGAAGACAAGAGAATGGTAAAGCATTTCTATGA
Source organism: Stephania japonica (assembly GCA_039657345.1). Taxonomy (NCBI): domain Eukaryota; kingdom Viridiplantae; phylum Streptophyta; class Magnoliopsida; order Ranunculales; family Menispermaceae; genus Stephania; species Stephania japonica. The sequence goes on along the minus strand of CM077560.1, from coordinate 38,979,726 downwards.
GTCTAATTAAAGAGATACCAATCCTGATTAAATAATTAACTCAATGTCTACATATATAGAAAAACATAATATATATCTTGCACATGAGAAGCAAAAACAATATAAGCCTTGTTTGGTTCATTTTGTAAAACTTCCAATGAAGTTTTCTTTCAACACACACACACACAAAAAAAAAAAAGAACCAAATAAGGCCATAGTAGATCACATCAACCAAAACTACTTTTTATTCAATATGAGGAACAGGATGCTTTGAACTCTAGATCTACTCAATCCAATGGCTTGATGTGCGCGCGCGCGCACACACACATACACACATATATAACCAATAATAATTAAATAAAGTTAACTATAGCTTGCGATGTGTTAGAATATTAGAACAATGAATCTATCATCCCACATACATAGATCCCCATTACACTACTCCCTTCGTTCCATATTACCTATCACATTTTGACTTGTCCACAAGAATTAAGGTGATGATTAATGACCATTAAGATTTTATAACAAGACTAAACTACTCTCCCATAAATGACTTCATTTGTTATATGTATTGTATAAAAAGGTGATTGATGGTGTCATTAATTAAATAGGAATAGGGTTAGAATTGGAAATGAAGCATTGAATGCATGTTTTCTTTATTTTCTAATGTGACACATATTGTGGAACCAAAAAAAAAAAAAAAAAAACCCAAAATGTGACAGATAATATGGAACAGAGTGAGTACTAATTAAACATGGTAACAATTTACCAATTACTATAGTTAAATGATAAACGTTATCAATTTCTATCAACAAGAGTAAGAAAAATAGAGTATGTTTTCTTCCATGTATATTTAGATTACGAAAGATCAATATTAATCAATACCAAACTTGTTTTCAGTATAGAATTGCCATTCACAAATCAAAGAGCAATGTGACTTTAACAAGAAATATCATCTCAATTCACCCTATGTATTTTACATATTTTGAGACATATCTAACACACTTATTGTGCATATATGTTTAATTATTTTAGGTGTCAAAGGATCTTTTCCAACTAAAGACAAAAGAAATATATGCAGACTTAAATGCATTTAGCTTTCTTAATTGGTATGTTATTTTATTTTATTTTTTTATATCAATTGGTATGTTAATTATTAGCCTGCAAATAATTAACTAAAATAAATCCATACGAATGATATTAGAGATAGGAGTACGTACTACTGCCAAGTCCACCCAACCAAGTAATTTTAATTCTAATATTCAAATTAGAGTTATTGACTAAGTTACTAATCTACCTACGACTCCTTGTGTTGTCCCTGGGGACGATCAACTATATACTCAAATTGCCTTGGTTCAATGCATATCAAGTTAGACAAGGACAGCTACATGTAGTTTTCAGCTCAATAGAGACAATATATATAGTTAAATTAAGTTACCAAACACAACCACTCCTCAATTATTCAATCTAGGGAAGCACAAGAAGAAAACACAACTATATGTATATATATTAATTAATAAAGAATAAAAACCAAGAAAAGAACTTTCTTACCTTCTTGGGCAAGCTAATGAAGCAAAGGTACTCTAATCTCTCCCTGAAATCAATAGCATCCATATCTTCAATCATCTCCATCTCTCACCACCTTATTTGTTATGTTTTCTACTAAATTCCTCCTTGCACAAGAACATCAGATTTGGGGGAAAAAAAAAGGAAACGAGAACTAGCAAATTAAGTTAAAACACCACATGTAATTAAACCTCAAAGATTATAAAATTAGATTCACAAAACAAGAAGTTTAAAACCAAAGTAGGCCTGCTCTAACCTTAATTGCCTTCTATGTGTACATGACGATGATGATGATGATGATCAACAAAACATTCAAAAACTACTCACGAATTAATTAAGCATTCCCTCATCTTCTTGTTTCATATATTCTTCTTTTTCTTCTTCATATTTTCCGTCAATAAGATGAGGGTGGGCGCGACGCAGGCGGAGTAGGCCAGTAAGCAGCTTCATGCGGCATCTGTCCATTGGGCAACAGATTTGGTGGCAAATTATACATTGTCAACGACGATGGATCACCCAATCCATGACCGGACTGCGACGCCGAGACGCCGCCACCATCATTCCCCGAATTCATCCCCGATGAAGACGGGGGCAAAGGCGTCACCTCCCCGGCAGCCTCCTCCTCCATAGGCAACCTCTCGTAAGTCGCATTAGTGAAAGTGGCGGCAATCACAATCACCGGCCCCGACGCCACCAAGGGGCCAACCACACTCCCTCCCACGACCTGGCCCTGGCCGCCGGCAAGATACACAGTCAAGCCAGTGGCCCCAGGCGGGGACGGCGCCGGAAGAAACGCACCCGATAACGACAATATCTCGAACCTCCCATGAAGCGTGACGATCGCCCCAGGCGTGGCCGGCTGCCTTAACGTGACATTGGTGACAACCCCATTGCCGCTCAAAATGGACACCCCCTGCTGCCTCCTCCTCGCAAACGTGGCAATGCTGTCGGAGATATCGCTGCCGCTGGCGATCTCAAGCACATGTGACCTAAGCGCGTTGGGGCTCTCCCGGGTGACAATGATCGGAGGCTTCGGCTTGTTCTTAGACCCCGGAGGGCGCCCGCGGGGGCGTCGTCCGGAGCTGCCTTCTGCCGAGGCCTCATGCGCCCCAGTCTGCTCCTCATCGTCGTCGTGGCTGCCGGTGTCGTCGTCCTGCTGCTGGTGCTGGTGCTGGTGCTGGTGGTTGTGTTTGTTAGCTGCAGTGTTGGTCGCCTCTATGATGAGCTCTTGTTGATCTCTCGAGCGATGAGATCCGCCGAGGCGCCCCAGCGCTGCGGCGGCGTTGTCGGAGTCGTCGGGGTTGCCGAGCTGCAGCGACTGGTCCATGCCGGCGTTGCCGCCGCCCATGGCCACATTCCCGACCCACCACCGGTTCGCCAGGTTGTCGAAAATCTTGGGTAGGATTTGAATACTATATGTAGAGAGAGAGAGAGAGAGAGAGAGAGAGAGTTTTTTGTTTATTTATGGTATGGTGTGGTGGTGGTGGTGGTGGTGGTGGTGGTGGCTCAGGGATCAAGAAAATTGCAGTGGAGTAAATGTGAAGTGTGAATGAAATTGGCGCAGTAGTAGTAGCGCGTGGGTTTGAATTCCAGCCAAAGATGGAGCAACAACTGGACGACTGAAAGAGGGCGACTTATCTGGGAAGCTACTTTGCTAGCTGGCCTGTCTGGTTGCTTGTTGAGATCTGATCGATGATGAACAAAACACGAAACCCAAAGCCTTATCTCTTCTCTTCTACTATTCTTCTCACCTAATTCATCAGATTTCAAACCCTAATCACTTGCTGCCTCCGTAGACTTCCTTGTATATTAATTAGATGTTGCACCCGAAACCCTAATCCAACCATAAATCAAAACCTAGAATAAAGCTCGTCAGGAAGCTATCTTGGTTGTAAAGACATCAAAAACCCTTGAAATCACATGAGGAACACAGAAGAGAGCAAAGCAGCTGATGAAGATGACTCCCTCCATGATGACTCTTTTAATTATTGAGGTTGACGATGCCTACACAATAATAATAGAGAAGAGACCAAAGCCTATTTGATGAAGTACTGTTGTTGAAGTAAGAGGTATTGCGTGGTTTGTTGCCTTTCCAGATAAGGAAAGTGGCGCCGCAGGAGGGGTAGTGCTAATGGTACTATAGTACTAAGTAATAAACTGCAAAGACGCATACAACACAGACAGAAAGACAGAGACACCCAGAAGACAGGCGCCCTTTTTCTGTGGGCGTACGATAACTAACCCCCCCGTCTCCCCTCCCTACCTAGCGTACAACGCAAGTCTGCATCATCAGATCTCCTCCTCCTCCTCCTCTCTCTCTTTTTTCTTTATCCTTTATATATGGGATTCCACAATACTAACTAATTAGAAGAGGAGATCGATCGATCGATCGATCGATCGGCTTGATAACCTTAACTGTGTTTCTCAAAGACCAAACCCTAAAAAAAAAGAAGACAAAATAACTTGCTATAATCAAAAATAGCAGTTGGTTTGGAGAAGAAGAAAGATGGAAAAATGTCGTTGGGTTTTGTTTGGGGTTGGTGGCGTGTTTGAAAAGGAGGGAGGGTGCGCAGGGTAGCCTCGGGACGGGCGCGGGGGTAACGTGCGCGTGATAAAGTGGGGGGTGAGTGGGAAGACGTCACCATCGCAAGTTCCGACATAGTATCGAATGCCAAGGTCAGACGAACCTCAATACACACACCCAGTACCCACTCCACCCATATTATCTTACTATTTTATTAGGGAGCGGCTAATTTGCTACGACTTAACTACTCCTCAACACCCCTTTTTTATTTGGGTAATATTATTTAGACTTATAAGTTTGGACTCAATATTTTTTTTTTACTTTTAAATATACCTTCGAGTAATTAATAAAACAACCATAAATCACTTATAAAATTCTTATTATACCCCTTAAACATATATAAAAAAATTAAAAATTTTTCTATAAGTCCGAACTCACGAGTCTAAGTAGATTTATTATTTTTATTTTTACCATTTTAAGTTTTGTTATATAATGATTAAAATTATAAAAAATAAAAATTAATAAAAAATAAAAAAAATGAGTGGATTGATGAGTGTTGGAGTGAGAGTGAGGATGAAGGTGAGAATATTCTTAAGAGCTTAAGTTAAAAAATACAATTTGAAGTAAAATACAAAAGAAATAAAAGGATACATTTAGTAAGAAGTTGGGTTGTTTTATTCATTGTCTTTTATTACTTTAAACCATAAATAAAATACCACCTGGCCAAGGTCCGCCTGATCATTCATGTGTACGTATATACCCTCACCTCACATGTTGCCCACCCAACTAACCCCCACCATCTCTCTCTCCCGCTCACTCCCTTCAAAGTATTTTTTTTTTTTTTTTCTATATGAGATACGATATTTTTTTATTCATGACCTAATTAACATCAGTGCATAGGTTTTTTTTTTTTTCCTTTTTTTTCGAAGAGATTATATTGATCTGACCCAAATAGACAAGGCAATCCATTATACATATATATTACGTAGTTATATAAAATCAGGGTTTAAATCTCTAGTCGTAGCTTTTTTCTTGAAGTCTCCTCTTATCCTAGCTTGGCACTTTTACTAGTTGTATGTAAAGCTTTGATTGATTGTGCACAAATTTTTTCTTGGCGGCGCTGATCTCACACCCTTATACATAATACCAAATAGGTGAATATAATTTTTATTAATGAAATCACGAAATGTAACCTATTTGTTTTTGAAAGCAATATATTATCAATTCTACTTTAAGAAAAAATTATTAATAATCAATACTATGACCCACTATACATATAGGCAGCGGCTAAACGGACTCCAATTTTTACTAAACATACTCTTTTTTTTAAGAATGTGAAATGACTCAACTACCTTTCATATAAGAGGGTTTTTGCCCTCCCCATACCCCACTCATCTCATCTATTCATACCTCCAGTCACATCATCGTCTCACCCACTCTCAAATTGCACTCACCTTCGGCCCTAATCTAACGAAATCTGGGCGAAACCACATCGATTTGACGTCATGAGTGCGATTCTCATATCTTTGTGTCGATTTTGAAGTTTTTTTGAGATTTTTTGCCCATTTTAAGCCGATTGGGTGTTGTTGTGTTGGGTTTAAGGTTCGATTTTGGGCCTTGAATCATGCATTTTGGACACAAAATGTTAATGAAATCGAAAATATCAAGCAATTATGTCACAACCCAAGTTTCTAAATTTTAGATTTGAACCGTAATCGGAGTCACCGACTTGTGACGTGGCCCAAAAGCAGGTGCACAAACCCACACTCAGCTCGAGAACTGAGTAATATATTATTTTTTTGTGATGGATGTCTAGTGTGATGTACGTGTGTACCTTATACCCTAAATAATTAAGTTCGATAGTTTCGACGATTCGGCGGGAACAAAGAAACGCCTCGAGTTGTGTGCGAGCTTGGGCACAGGGTGCCGGGTTGTCGAGGGTTAGTGGGACCATTAATGTGTCAAGTATGTCACTAAATATACTAATTAACCAAATCGAATTATGTGCCTAAGTTGAGTTGAATAAATCAAATCAAAATTATATCCTATAGTTTGGACAATTAATCAGGAGTCATAGATCTATGTAGAGATGAGCCTAGATTGAGGCATCTAAGGCAAGATAAGTCAAGTTGTGTGTCACAAAGAGTTTGGGACAGCCCATCTAGGAACCATGGGACAGACCTCGAGATGCGCAACACACACTATATTACAAGAGTACTATAAATACCAACTTGAAGGATTTTCTCGTCAAAACACCACCATTTTACATGCAAATTTTGGATAGCCAAGGGGAGGTTTTTAAAGTTGGAAATGGGAGGTTTAGGGCTAGAAGATTAAATGTTCAGAGCTTAAGACCAAGGTAATCATCTTCATCACCTCTCTATGTTCCAAAACCCTATGAAATGAGGTTAAATTTGGGGGTTTTCCATTTAAAACAATTTTTAGGGTTTGCTCACTAATTTTATGAAATCCTTGGGTGTATTTGAGTCTAAGCTAGCACTCAAATGAAGTTTGTATACTAATTTTACAAAGAATTAGAGTTTTGAGAAAATTTGAGAAATTCATGAATGTGTGTTTATGATGTCAAATCTATGTAAGATTTTGGTTTAAATCGACTCAAATAGGTTGCATGTATGATGATTTATGACCACTGATCGTGTTTCAAAGTTATGGTATGATTTTGGATCATTTGGGATGATTTGGAGTGATTTAGGGGTGCAGAACTGCGTTCGAGCAGGGAGCGGGCTCCATCAAATGAAAGAGCGCACTCCCTCTCCTGAACAACCTCTATTTAAATGGTTTTAGTAAAATCACAATATTTCTCTCATTTTAATTTGGATTTCGACGTTCTACTTATCGTTAGAAAGCTAAGAGAGAGCACAACAATTTAAAGTCATTAGTTTTCAAAAATTAAGTCATATTATTTACTAAAAATGGATTGGAGTTCAAGGGTTGTACGAAGGGAATGTTGTTTGTAAGTTTTGGGGCTATTTTAGAAATTTCAATTTAATACACATCTAAACAACATGAAAATACACTAAATAACCTAAATTCACAAAAGGAATTTGGATAATTATTTCAGGAGTTTGGGCGCGAGAATTTGGGTATCGGAAGGCCGGATTTGCTAAGGAATTTGCGTGAACTGTGAGTAGACACACTAGACACTTATTTTCATTTCATTTCCACTTTAATTTATGAATTTTCAGTTGGTCATTGTATGTTAATCCTTGTACTCAAAATGTCATGTTTGTTGTGTGATCATCTCATTTATGGAGTAATTTGTTATGACATTCCTTTTGAATTACTTACTTGTTCTTTGTCAGTATCCTTCCTTGAATACTTAGATAGATGAGCGCGAAACACGGAGTATGGGATCCGGGGTGTCCGCATCTATTCAGTTAGTGACGCATACCTACTACATGAGGTTGTTTGATGAAATTCGCGACCAAGTAGGGAAATACCGTAGTGCACGTGTACTGACCTATTACATGAGGTCCATGTGTGGCCAAGTTGGGTAATACAAAGTGTACGTGACTGACCTATTTCATGAGGTTGTTAGGATGGTGGTCTTCAACCAATAAGGGTAATACCGATGTGCCTGACTAGTTGAGCCATTCGACCAAGTAGGAGAATACTGAAGTGCACGTGTATTGGCCTATTACAAGAGGTCCATGTGTGGCCAAGTAGGGTAATACGAAGTGCACATGTACTGACATATTTCATGAGGTCATTAGAACGGAGGTCTAATTATATTCGAGTCAATATTACTTGTGTTCTTGTGGTATTTACAAACATATTTTCTATTTCAAGCAATCATTCTCTGTATTATGTTGTTAAATACCTATTTCTTGTATTTGGAAATGTGGATAAATGTCTATTCTAGCCTACTATTATTTTACTGTACTCACCGTCCTTTTTATGACGGTGGGTACTGATCCATCAACTAGCGGGCCGGGCAAGGAGAAGATTGATGACTATTTTTTAGCCTTCGACGTACTGCTACCTTTGACTTACATAGGTTTTGATATTTTGATGTATTTATTTACTTATGTCTTTCATATACTTTTGAAATGTATGTTCAGGTTGAGAGACTAGGCTCCCCGATTGATGCATGTATTACGGTGTTTATTATCATCTGATCGTGATTTCTTGGTTTCCACTCTTATGATTTAACTCATAATGTTTCCTCGAAAATGATAAGACTTCCACTGAAATTAATATATTGTTAAAAGGATTTAATTAACCCTAAATTTAGTAAGGGAATAACATGTGTGTTTACTTATCTAGAATGCGTGGAACGAGGAAAATAAGTTAAAGAGGTTTACTAATACGTAGTTAAGTCCTACGTGGATGGGATTAGGGCTTAATTATGGGATTAGACCGGACGACACCCTGTTTAAGGATTTCGGGTCGTCACATATTTCAAGTAAAAACTAATAATTTTATGAGTGTTTTCATGTATTTTTATGAGTTTTGGAAAGACAAGTTCGTTCTCGTTGCTCGCGGGTTGCGGACACACAGGCCAGAGACTTTTTTAGAGGTCTCGGTGGGTTAAGAGATCTCAGTGAGAGTCAGTCGAGAACTAGTTGTCTTTACCAAGGCCAAGACCTCTAAAGAGGTATCGATAGGATTTAGATGAAGCCAGTCGAAACCTCTAAAGAGGTCTCAGTAGGAGTCATCCGATACCTCTTTAGAGGCCTCAGTCATGTATGGCTAAAACCCACAAGTCGGGGAGACAATGGTATGTTTGAATAATGGGGTACATTTAGCAAAATATGGGTACATTTTGTAAGAGTATTTAGATTTTTTTTAAAAGTGTGGTACGTTTAGCAATTAAAATTCAAAAACTGGGGTATGGTGAGCAAATGAGATATATTTAGTCGTTACCTAATATATACATACAATAGAACGAACCCAAATATAGAACCATTTACTTTAGTAATTAAGAATTTATTGATTTAGAAGAAATAGTTGTAATTATTGAAAATAACAATCAAACTATCGTAAGGTTGATTTAGAAGAACTGCAACTGTTATATATATACTAGTTTCTAGAGCGTTCTATGCATGCCTAAACTCGCTCGCTATGCTCGCGGGACTTTAATTAATTTAATAATCAATTTTTATATTTTTAAAAGTATTATGCTACTTCATTTTTATTCTAACTTTTTCGCAACTAATTATAACTATTTGGGATTAATAGTGGGAAGACCATTAATTATGGGTAGGATAGTGAATTCAAGTGATGGTTGGAAGAATTAATTACAGGTAGAATAATAAATTTAAGTGACGGTTGAAATACTTAATTAAGGGTAGAATAATAAAGTTAAATGACCGTTGAAAGATTGGTAATTCGTGTTTATTAAATATAGTAGATATATATTGTAAAATAAACTTTTGATGAGGCGCTACAACTTATAACAAGTGGCGACAACTCAAAATTTTCAATAAGGGATAAAAATATATAACTACCGATTCAATAAAAAAATATATATAACTACCTAATCAATGAATGTATAATTTCCATTCCTCTTGGGGATACATATATAGGTGATCTTGTTGTACATTTTTTTATTAGTCATATTAGTAACATGTTGATAACCAATTGGGTGGTCCAATAGTTTAGAATGGAGTTAGAGAGTAAGTAGTCATGGGTGTGATCCGTAGTAGGGGAAGTTATTGTGATGGCCCCTCTCCAAATCTAGGGTACCGCCCGACCTAATCCCGTAATTAAATCCTAATCCTATCCACGTAGGACTTAACTACGTATTAGTCAGCTTTAAAACCTTTCAACTCGTTTCTCGTGTTTAAGATAAGTAATATATTAGTCCTATCAATTTTGTGATTTAGTGTTAATTAAAACTTTTTTTTCAGATTAATTATTTAGCAGAAGTCTTATTGAAATATGTGGAAGCTTTATATAATGTGCGGAAGCAATTTGTAATTTATGCGAAAGCCAATTAAAAAAGTCTTTTAGTGTGGAAAACCAGGAAATGATATCACATATATATAAGTAACCTCAAAATACGGTAGAATAGTTTAAGTCAAGTTAGGGAACTAACACTTAACCCAAATATACAACCCAATAGTATTTGAAAGAAATATATAACATATACAAACAAAATACCAAAATAAGACCTACAATCGATGCAATGTTGGGCCGCTAGCTCAGAGATAATCACCAATCTTCTCCTTTACTAGCATGCTGGTAGACGGCTCTATACTCACCGTCATAAAAAGGAAGGTGAGTACAAGGCTAAAACAGTGTTCCCCGATGACAAGTTGAAATTGCATTTCCAAATATAATTGACTGGTATTTAAAAACATATAAATAGGAAAGCTGGAAAATAAACCATATGCGAGTAAATACCAGAGTTAAACAAGTAATACTGATACTATGCTAAGTAGTGGTGAATTAGGTTCGGTCGGCAGTGAACTGCGTCACTCCAACTCAATATCATATAGCAGAGGGACTCTTGTAATGACCCAATTAATTATTTTCATTATTTATGACGTCATTGCAGACGTAGATGCTAGTGAGGACGTTCGTAGGTCCCACAGCGAGGACGGAGCACGACTAGATTAGGTATATAGTCCATCTTGTATGTTTTTTATTGTGTATTTGCAATGTATATGTCCAATTTAGTTAAATTGCATCGCAATATGTGTGTTTATATTGTTCATTGACGAGTAAGCTAGTGTGATGGGTATTCACTGCGTATAGTGGGTAGAAGCAAATACTGGGTGACGAATGATTAGTATACTAGGCCGAGGGATAATAAATGATAAAATTGGTTAAATAATCCATATTAAATGACGTTGAGACGGTTGGTACCGTTGTTGTGCGAGAGTGGCACGGGTTGCAGCTCGGAGTTGGTTACCAGAACGCCCAAGGATAAGGGTGGTAACTAGAAGGTTAAGGGCTAAAGACCAAGGGAGGGTCAGTTTTGGAACCACTAAGTGGACTTGTTGACTTTATCTCAACCCTCTAACAAGGCTTAGGGATGTGGGAGTGAGGCAAGATGACAATCTTGTATATATAAGTGGTTTGTATCATTTTCTCATCAACTTTTCTCTCTCCTCCTAGAGAAATCTAAAAATCTGGTATGGGTGAGGGTTTGGTGAGATTTGTGTGACAAATTGAAGCTCAAGAAGCTAAGAGGAATCGATAACAAGGTTAGTTTTTCGATCCCCATCTCATTCTCTAAGATTCGGGGTATTTTTCCAAGATTTCGACGGTGGTTTCGGGTGTGGGTTTCAACACATCAATGCAACAAGGTGTTGCTATGGTTTTGAATGATGGTTTGGAGGTTGTAGTCATGAATTTGAATGATGGTTTTTGGTCGAAAAACTCAGGGTTTACATTTCGGACGTGTGTTGTTGAGGGTTTAGGTTTCATGGGCTTTATGGAGTGTATAATGAGTTGTTAGAACTAGCACGGATCGCTGTGACAAACTGAGGGGGTTCGAAAACTTGAGAAGACCCTCTCTGTCGAAGACGCCGTCAGGACGTCGTGTGGTTTAGAAGCCCACGACGCCACTCGCGGTGTCTTGGGCAGAGGCGAAATATGGAAAATGGGAAAATTACGCTTTGGAGACAGCGTGGAAAGAGATAACGTGATGACGTGTCCACGACGTCAAGACGTCGTGAAGGCTTGAACTTGGCGGCGTCCTCGGTGGCGTCTGGGGCAGTATTAAAACTAAAACTTTAAATAAAAATTCACAAATTGGGGTTGTCTTAGGTATTTATATAGTCTATTTATAGTATAAATATGATGGTTTTATTGATGATTTGGGTGTTGTATCGAGGTTACAAGGTTTGGAAATATGTGTGGTTGATTGGAGAATTATGGTTTTAGGTCGGATTGACGGGTAATTGTACACGCATTGAAGGAGTGTGATTAGATTAGGAACGATATTGGAGTGCGATTTGAGGTGTGTAGTATCCCAACTGAAATTCATTTTAGTACTTACTGCTTGATTACTACTTGATTTATTTGAATTCAGTCATGTTCATTTATTGCTCTATTTCCTTATTGCTTTACGGTGGTTGAGTACTCTTACCTGATGTCTTTACGGTACTTGAGTTTACTCCTACTTGGTGCCTTTACGGTGTAGATCACTCCCCACCTAGTGTTTAATCGTTGCGGGGGCATAGGGTCCACTAAGCCATAGCATATTTCTAGGCATGCGCCGGTGAATTTTCTACCGGGGTATGATAGGCATGTGTAGGTGCGCCGTGGATCTACGCCGACCACCTAGAGGGTCCAGGGTCACCCGTTCGAGGTATTCTCACTGGTCATGCCTGGCGGATAGCCCGAAGTATGGCTTGGTCTAACTTTGATTGTGCATGCATTTTTCTTAACTATTATAATTATGCATGCGATGATCTTCCACAGTTGCCTATATTATTTTGTTCCGCATATTTATTTATAGTATTTTGATTCCAACAGCTTTACTTTTGTATTTACTTGGTGAATTTTCTTGGGAATACTCATTTTGTACTCGTCATCTGCCTTTTTGTGATGGTTTAAGTGCAAATCCTGGTACAAACAGAGGGAATGGCAAGCTTGAGGACTACATTGATTGACTACGATTTGCCTTACCCGTACGTTTATTTATATTTTATCGTTTTATGTTGGGTTTTGGGTATGTGAGAGATAGACTTGACTTGTATGTGACTTGGAAGTTGATATTTTGATGTTATAAAGATCACACTTGATATGTATATGGATTAGATTTTTGTATGGTTTCCACATTAGGTTTTGTAATTATTAAGCTTGCTTTCGATGTCATTTATGATGTTTTAAGATTTTTGCTGTACATTATTACCATATATGATGGTTAGTTGAGTTTTAAGTGGTCATGGGACACAATCAGATGATGAGCTGGCAATGTTGTAGGCTCGAGGTGCACGCCGTAATGGCCAATGGATTGGGGCCATTACAACTCTAACCTAGTGTTGACAGGGACTCTAACCCCGGTGTGTAAGACCACCCCAGGGATTCTAACCCCGAGTGTTATACAGTGTCAGGTAACGTGTGCTAACATACCCAGGGACTCTAACCTCGTGAGTCGCGCACACCTTGATCGAGTACGGGACCTAATTACAATAATGACTTTTTAATTTCAAGAAAGACCAAGCATGGATTTTCAAGGCATAGACACATCTACACATCTAAATAAATAAGGAATACAAGTCCACTTAAACATTTATGAGCTATTCACTAGCCTAATAGCATGATATATAACATTCAATTCATAAGTAGACAACAAGAATAAAACATAGCATGAGATAAAATCAATGAATATTAACAAGGAAATGGATATCATGATAACAAGGACTCATCAAGTGAGCATATAATACAACCAACACATGATATCCGAATACAAAGGTATTATAGTTAAAAAGACAATGCAAGGACAACAAATAATGGAAATAAAATGCAAGTAAAAGTTTTCGTTTGGTATACTCACAATATAAGAAATTCCCTAGCTTATCCGGCCTCCCGACACGCATACTCAGACTCCCATAACACTTCCTTAAGTTCCTAAGGTGTTTATATGTAATTTAGGGTGGTTTAGAGTTGAATTAAGGTGGGTTTAGGTGTTAAGTTATGTTGTAGGAAAGCTGGGAATATTGCAGGAAACTCGTTGCAAGAACCCATTTTTTTTTTTCTGGGTTTCCTGCAACCAAAATTTGGCCACTCCAAAGCCCTTAGATTTTGTTCTCCCCCACCAGAGATCCAATTACATCCTCCACAACACACATACACCAGGCACTTCGTTATTTCCATGCAAACATCAATTAAAACGAGAATTCATTGCATACATTTGTTCAAACAAGTGAAGAACACTTGAAAATTTTCCAAACTTATGAAAACACCATTGATTTTCGAAACCCTTAGGGTTAGTCCTAGTGTTTTTTGATGGAGAATTCAAATATGAACTTAGATTTCAAAAACATCATATAATAGCTCGAAAATCCTAAAAACAGAAATCACAAGAAAATTCAATTTTTTTTGGCAAAACTTACAAAATTCGAAAATGGGACTTTAGGTTTGAAATTATCTTAGGAATGTATTAAAACAACTTTAGAACACTTTGGCGAATCAAAACAGAAAACCCCTTGATTTAAAACCCAAAAACCCCAAATCGGAATGCATGAAGTTGAAGAACACATTACCTATGTGGTGTTGGTTGAACTCCTAGTTTGATCCCCCAATTCTTGGTGATAAAAACACTCCCTTAATCTCCCAAATTTTCAGCAAATCTAGTCCTCCACAACTCTGATTTTTTTCAGCTAAAGAAACATGTAATGTGAAGCATTAAAGAGAAAGAATGGTTTATGCATAGTGGGGTTTTGATTAAGGTGTGGGTACCCAATCTCTATAAAATCTTGTGGTCTTCATTTACTCCTACCAACCCACTAGTTTTCAGCTCAATGACACAACATGTTGACACACATATTATGGGAGTGTGTGCTAGCGTGTATCCTGAGGTAAATCCAAATGTTATTTATTTTTGGTTTCAACTATAGGACTCTAATTTGATTTGTATTTATTCAACACAACCATAAGCTTATAAATAAATCCTTAGTTCATATAAATTTTAAATAGACTTACCAAAGTGCTAACTACCTAGTTCCCTGGCTTGCACGCAACTCGAGGCGCATCTCTGCTCTCGTATTGACATTTTACAACTGTTCAAATCGACTTAGTAAGTCTACACAATACATAACACTAGGTATACACTCAATGCAAAAATACAATGTTCCTCGGCCACGTGCCTCGATCGGTGTAGGTATCACGGTGTAGGTCTCAAGTAACGGGTCGGTGATCCTGATTAAGGAAATCAAAACGAGGTTAATGATTAAGGTTGTGACAGTTATTTCTTTCATATAAAAAATAATAAAAAAAAATAGTAACATGCTGATCGAGCTTCCAAAAAGGGGAAAAAAATAGAAGCCCACTATGTGCACCCCAGTCATCATTCAGGGCATCCCATTTTTTTTTCTAATTGTATGTGTAATGACTCATATGCCCTCCAACACAAATCCACAACAAAAACAAAAAAAAACACAACTTTGGGCACCTCACCACCCCATTTTGATGTGTGACCACCGAACTCCACCACCCTTATGCTCCCAACCAATCCCATCATCTTCGTTGACGGTCAAACACAACTTTGGGCACCCACCACCCCATTTTGAGAGTTGGAAGCATGAGTTTTAGTGTGTTTTGACCTTTTTGTGTTTAGGGTTTCCCGCATTTTGAAATATACCACATACACGAAAGTGTTAGACGCACAGGAGTGAGACATAAGAGGATGTCTCGATTGTTGGCAACCGAGGCATCCTCTTATGTCTCAGTCTCGTTTCTAACCAAACCCATTGTGAAATGGGTAACTTATTCTATCGGTTACCGGGTACCAAGACATAAGAGGATGTATAGGTTACCAACAACCAGGACATCCTCTTATGTCTCAGTCTCTTTGATAACCAATCCCATTGTGAAATAAGTTACTTGTTCGATCGGTTACTGGACACCGAGATGTACTGCAGAGTCTCGTTCATGCAGTTTTGAGACTTAATCAATAGTCTCGGCCCTGTATAGCTGAACATTACGGGATTGTGGTTGAACTCAGTGATGGGTACATTCCCATGAAAGACAACAACAATACGAGATAAAGGAACAACAAACTCAACGAAAAATGCCCTCGAACCCTATACGATTCAACATCAACCATCTACCACAGCTCATCATTTAAACCCTCACCTCGCAAATACCGCAAACACTCACCAAAACCTAAAAAAAACAAATCGAGGGATAAATGAACAAGGAAATGAAGAGATTTGGTAGATTGAGGCGTCCATTTGTGATGGGAAGGAGTGCAAAAGAAGATTTGGTGGTGGGGTGCCTCACATTGATGAAGAATGACATTTTTGTCTAACTCAGGGGTGCCCTGAGAAATTCGATGGATGCCCTGAGTAATGACTGGGGTGCACATAGCGAGCCTAAAAAAATAAGTATACAAGAAGACATGCAATAACAAAATCTTACAATAAGTAATAATTTTAATTATTTTAGCGTCAAATTTTAATAAATTTACGTGGAGATATCATTACAACTTTGATTGATTAATTAAGAAGGATTTAAAAGAACTGAAAAACTCACTACTAATTAATTATACTAAATTGGGCACTTATAATTAATGAGTTTGATCTATGCATATGTAATTGGCCCCAATTAATTTATGATTGAGGCTTTGTTGTGGAATGGGATTTGTTAATGTTAGCAATGTTTACCAATAGTGACGTGCCACGTGGACAAAATATTAAAAGTTAGGAGGGCAAAAGTGTAAAATTAAAGCACATCTATTTTTTCCACATGACACGTTACTATTAGAGCATCTCCAATGGAATATGGATTAGATGTCAATGTGTGTCACCTAAGACTAAATAGACATTACAGTGAAAAAAAAACTCTCCAATGGAATGTGCATTTTGAATGTCGAGCTGACGTGGATAGATATTATCTATTTTGAACGTCACTTCTTGACATTCAAATTGATATCCACGATGGATAATCGGTCTTTTTAAATATTTATTCATTTTATTTTGATTTTTATTTTCACATTTTAATTAATAAAATTACCAAAAGAAATGTCACCTCATCATTTGGGCCACAAATCCACATTTACCATTGGAGACCTATTTTGAAGTTCAATGCCTATTTAAGCTACATGGGATGCACATTCTCTTCATGTTGAGAATCCACACCCACAATCCACATTTACCATTGAAAATGCTCTTAGTAGACATTACCAACATTAATTAGTTTCCTAACATTAGCAAATCCCCTTCTGTTGTTGTGTGTGTATATGAAGAAATCAATATGTATTGCGTATAACATTCATGAAATGCTTAATTAAGATGGAGTCGCCATGACAAAACCATTAAAATTTCCAACATATATGGCCTTAATCCTATAAGAAAAAATATGGCCTAACTAATACTCCTTCTAGTCAATAATATAAGTTATTCTAGCAAAAACATTTTGTTCAAAATTGTTAGTCGTTTTTAGTATTCGAGAGTGTGTTTATTGTTTTTTTACCCATTTTACCCTTATACAATTTAAATATTTATGATTCTTCAATTCATTTAATGTCAAAGGACGTATATGTAAATTATACTCATAATTAAGGCGGTCTTAATTTTTATGTCTTTACCTTAAATGACCTACATTTTTGACCAGTACAACATACGTTGAATTGGATTGACGTTCTTAATATTTGCTTACTACTTTTGTTTTGTTTTGCGAAAAATGGTTAAATATTAATTTCCTTTACTTCGAACACTAATAAACTCAAAGTTAATTATTAATTAAAATTTAATTTAGATAGTTTTTAATTATATTTTTTAATTAAGATTGAATTGGACGTACTAAATTGAGATTTTAATCTATAGTGAAGTAGGTTATTATATGATCTATGTGTGCCCTAGGCATGTACTCAGGTTGAATCCGATTCATTTAAGGTCAACTCGCTACTCGATTCAACTATTGCGAATTAAGAAATTTCAATTCGATCCAACTCATTAACTTTTTAACTCGGTTCAATCCTATTAATAAAATGCAAATTAGACCGAATCAACTTTGTGGATTGCCACCAAATAATTATCTCATAATTAAGAGTATGCACATTAATTAAAAACAATTCCATGATCATTAAACAACATAAAATAAAGTTCATGATTATACAACACATTAGACTTGATTCAACTTAATACAAAAGTTATATAACAAGCAACCAATTGGGTGACCCAATGGTTTAATATTGTGTTTAAGAATAAAAGGTCATGGGTTCAAACTTTGGGGGAAGCGTTTGTTTCCTTTTTATTGAAAAAAAAAATTATATAAGGAAACTAAAAGTTGGACTAAAAAACTAAAAATAGAGTTCAAAAATTAAGTAATACAACAAAAAAGTAGATCAAATATAAGTTGAAAAAACAACCACTGAGAACTAGATGTAACTATAAGTCCAGATCTACATGCATATAATGTTTCGGATCTCGAACTGGATTGGATTCGTGAATTGTACATGTAAAATTTACAAGTCGGTCTAATCGGAGCTTATTGGCATTTTTGTAATTCAATCCAGCCAACTAATTATAAAAACTTGATCTGATCAATTTACAATAATTAGACCGAATTGAATTGAATTCGCAGATTACTTGTTCAGTATATACCCTATGCGCCCCTATGATTAGAAGCAGGGTCTCAAATTTAGTTTTACAAATCTAAGTCGATAATTATATAGTCTGTACTAACGTGCACTCAATTATTGGCGTGGCATGTTGAAATATGGAATCTACAGTAATGCAGGCATTGATTAATTAATTAAGCAGTCAGCCGATGCAATTAAATACGATTCGTGCACCTGGTGATCGAGATATATAGACGTAGGTAGGCCCTCCTTGGATGCGAGTGTAAAAATACGACTTGATGAGATTACGAAGAAAAAGAGTGGCTAAATGAATTTTACTTTTTGTTGAGGGAACTTCATTATTCCTTAGTACTTTATTTTTTTACATTTTAATTGTTATTATACAATAGTTAAAATTAAGAAAAATGAGAGAATTGAAGAGTGTTGAGGTGAGATTTGAGAGTATTCTTGAAAGTTGAGGTTGGAAAGTAAACTTTGAGGTGGAGTATAAGAAGTAAAGAGGTAGGTTTAGATTGGCAAAAAAAAAAAAAAAAGACTTGATTAATTATTTTCATTTAAGAGTAAAAAACAATAGACGAAAATTAATTTCAACAAGCACGAATACTAAGAAGGTTTTGCTTTCAAAATTGTGTCGACCAAGAGACATGAAGTGAAGGCTAAGCTCCAAACGCGATGAATCGGTTTCAATGCATATTAGACACATGATCATACATAAATATACAATCTCTCGCTCCCATAAAAGAATTGATTTTTCTTGTCTTCTTGACGTGCCCATGCATTTCAAGCACTACAACTGCACTAGTACTCTATCAGTACAACACGGAGTATATATGTAACAATACTACTATATACTCGATCGTTTGGCTTTGAACTACACGTACATGCTATTTGTCGCATTTGTCTAATCACACCACCACCATTACCACTCACGAGAACTTCGATAACAATGAACGGACTACTTCAATTTGTCTGCTCAAATCAATTGTTTACTTACCTTTTTTAGATAGGAGATTATTTAATTGATTACCTAGCTAAGCCAAAAATCAATTCAACGTTAGGTATTAATCTACTACAAATCTTTTCACTCATATATCGCGTCATCGGTCACGCCTCTTCTGTCGAATTTTTTAATGCTAGTTAATGCTGGATTTATATATTATAATCATTAATTAATTAATGGGGCCAATGTGCCTATATTTAATCGATTAATTAGCTAGGTAGACAGCATGCGCATCACTCCAAAACATGGAATATTAATTGGACAAACTTCCTTTGTTTGCGTGAATCCACTGATCACATGACATCGATTGCATCAAACCCAACCACACATGATGCTTTCTTTCTCGAAAAATAATTGGGTAATAGTCTTTTGACACAGTGACACAGTGAAAGATCTTTCAAATTAATAATTTAATACTACAAATAATACAATTTAGGACACAAAAACTTAATTAAATGTTAAATTACAGCAAAAGTGTTACTTTAAATAGCAAAACCTTAAAATTTGTCAAAAATAAAAGTCTAAAATACCCTACACTGAAAATTAGACGAAATAGGAAAACTAACGCCAGAAATGACATAAAAAATAAAAACTCTACTTAAAGTTGTAATCAAACTAAAACTTACTAAAGATAAAAAATTGTTAATTCGGAGGCCTAAACGAAAGAATTTAACCAAAAAACAATGTGGTCATGACGTTGCGAGTATTAATCACCACACCGTTTCCAATAAAATCATGTCTTCAGAACTGTCGAATTCTGTAGTTGAACCTTCTAAAAGTCAACTAAAATTATTTTCGATCAAACTTTTCCAAAAAAGTGTTTGACACTTCTTGGACTGCATCACATAGTTAGTTGTCACGCATTTGTTGATGTCCTTCGAAATGAAAAAAATAGAATTTTATGCATGAATGTGCTAAAGCACATAATATTTGAAATTAGAGAGATAGATTATACATCATTTGCCAAAGGAAAAATAGATTAGGCATCATTTGCCAAAGGAAAACTTAACTAGAAAAGGTCATGAATGTGACTCATTTTTAAAGCCAATGTTACTCATATTCAAGTACTCAAAGTTGTACTAATTTATTATAAAAAATTGTGCAGGCATGTTTTAATACAATATATATAGAATATTACTAATGAAGGAATTAAAACAAACCTGATCATATCCTCGGAAGTGGAAGTGGAAGTGGAAGCGGATCGGAAGCGATTACTTGTTCACTGGTCAAACAGACAAGATCAACAATTTGGAAAGATACCCAAAAACTATAGCCTAAATACCTTTCCAAAGACTCACTTAGAGAAGGAAATGTACATTGGTTCTTCAAATTGGTTTACGAGAGATAAAACTAATTATCTCTCAAAAATAATTACTCATTAGTTATCCAAGACTTTAAACTACATAAACCCACTAAACTCACGTGTTTATTCCAACATCTCCCACTTGTACATAATGAGTTTAATTTATCATAAGTTAAACACTTATGTGCGTACAGGTTTATTAAACCCAACATCTCCCACTTTCACAAATGGGCTTAATTTCTTATAAGTTTCATCTAAAGAGAACATCTATAATCTCTACAAAACATATTCATAATAGTGAATAGGTTGTGCTACCAACTAACATATGAGAGGTATATATAGCAACTCAAACTATAAGTAGAGTAAGTATGCAATACCTTAGATACATCGGTCACATTTGAATATCTCAAGATCTCTTTTTATTTCTTCAATTTATATTCTCATGCATCCAAGATTATATTTAACAAATAAATATAATTGGTCGACCAGTGGATACAACTCCAATAAATGAGACACTTCGATGATCTCCTTATCTCCTTACATTTTAAATCAACTATTATCCAGTGATCGATGCCTCGTAGATCGAATGATTCATAATCATTGGTAACATTCTAAGATAACTAACATTGAGATAAAACTTTAAGATTAGCCAAAAAGTCTTAAGGGTACTTAGTTGAAATTCCATAATCTTAAAGACTCACACAACTTGAAAGTAGAGATAAATTTTTTTTTGTTACTATTATTGGTCGCTAAATGCACACTTGGTATGAAACACATGCTATAATATTATTCTCCTTTTTCTAAGGAGCGTATATCTCAAACCAAAATTGTACAGGTGATAGTTCAGAAATACTCAATATCTAACTTGAGTCCACAACTCTACTTTGAATTCTCAAATTATAACCACAAGACTTCCACCTAATATATATACTAAGGTAAACTAGTTGGAGGTGTAACGACCCAATTTTGATTATGTCGTTATTATTATTTATTTTCAGACGTGGATGCCAGCTCAGATCTGCGAAGACGCTGCCGATAGACCAAGGCATGCTCGACTAGGTAAATAGTTGATTTTGTGTGATGTTTTGCTTAATTTGCGATATTAAATATTCAATTATGTCAATTTACATTGCATGTGTATTTTATATTTTATTACCGAGTGAGATATTATATATTTGCCTCGAAAAGCTTTTCGATGCGGGTACCGGGCAGGCAAATTGCAGGTACACTAGGTTGGGGAATGGTACACACATACCAAACAAATCAAATGTGTTAAATAGTAAATATGAAATTGTATCCTAGTCGATTAGTGTTGTTATCGTACACGATGGTGTGATGCGGAGCAAGCAGGTTCCAGAACACCTGAGAGAAACAATTATATGTGCTTTGTGAGGATAAGAATAAGAGACCAAGTCACCCATTTAAGTCACCATATTAACTTGGGTTGACCAAATCAAGTCAACAAGATGTCCTAAAGATCAACATATCACATGAGATCAAGTTTGGAGGCATGAATACGTCATTTGATGACTTTTCATCAACTTTTCTCTCTCCTCTTTAAGCAAATCAGAAAATTGGTGGAGCAAGTGAGGGTTTTTGTGAGTTTGGCTAGAGAATCAAGTATTCAAAGTGGGATCTACTATCCTCTCTCCGTTCTTTAACTATAGAACTTCATTTTGCTGGTTTTGGCACAAATATCAAACTTGTGAGTCAAGCTCACTGATTTTTGGGTGTTTTATGGTCTTGATGGGCGTTTTGAGCAACAATGGTGTATTTGTTGGTGGTTGAGAAAAATGTTGGTTTTGGAGTTTTATTGACAATTTCGACAAGAAATATTGGATCTATCGATTGGTCGATGTAAATCATGATTTGTTGGTGCCCTATGGTTGATTTGGTGAACAATAGGAGGAAAAAATGAGTACGGACCACGACGACGGGGCGAGGTTTCTAAAAAACTCAAAAATTGGATTTCAGGGCTGGCGCTGCTAGCAGCACCGAGTAAAAACTTTAAGATTACTCAAGAAGTTTTAATGGCACTTAAATGAGATTCCATAATCTCAGGCTTACATAACTTGGAAGTAGAAATAATAAAACTTTTGTTACCTTTATTGGTTGCTAAATGCACACTTGGTATGAAACACATGTTGTATTCTCATTTTGCTATGGAGCGTATGTCTCAAACCAAAATTGTACGATTGATAGTTCAGATATACTCAATTTCTAACTTGAGTCCACAACTCTACTTTGAATTCTCAAATTATAACTACAAAGACTTCTACCTGACATATAAACTAAAGTAAACTAGTGGGAGGTTTCACCTTTCGGTTACAAATGACCTCATGTTAATTCACTATCAAGAAGATTATTTGTTTTAAGCTCGAGCTCCCCAAAATTATACCAAAAAGCTTAAAACCAATCTCATTTCTATACATTACTAAGTCATAGAAGCGATTGCCTGTAAGAGAAGGCCAACATATTAAACTCTATGCAATCTTAGAGATTTCACGTGGCCATTGAACACATTTCTAGGTATCAGCTTCATAAGAGGATCAACAATCATTTCTCCCTTCTGCCTTAATTTGCACTCGAGGGCCAATCTCCGTCTAGCTAGAGGAAACCTTTGCATATATTCATTACCTTGTAGGTGGCCTACGCCCCATAAAACCTATCTATCTGAGATTGTCCTTTAGCTTGTAGGTCCAAACACAAGGTTAGAATTCTAGCTCTTCCAGAGTGTATCTTATTAATGGCTCGGCCCCCAGAAGGGGGCTTTCTTTGCTCTCCATTTAAGCTGCGCATGAAAGGCCCCAAAGCCAATCTTAGGGAACAATAAAGCTTCATAGGGTCTTTTTGTTCAGGTTAGGGTCTTTTTGTTCAGTTGCGGGTCTTCCGCATCTTCACAGACATTTCTATTTCACTAAACAATAGTCTCGTGTGTAAATATGTATCGTACTTTCACTTCCTTTTGTGTAACCATGTCTCTAATAAAGTTATACTTGGTGTCAATGTATTTGGCTTTTTAATGGTGCTTGGATCTCTTGTGAAAGCAATTGCACCCTGATTATCACAATTTATTAGAACTGAATATGATGCATCTTTGTCAAACCCCAAGTGGCTCAAAAATCTCTTAAGCCAAATTGCTTCTTGCACTGTTATTGAACAAGCTACAAATTCAGCATCCATTGTTGACAAGTCTATACATGCATGTTTGTTTCTTACTACTCCATGAAATCATTTCATTGCTCAGTAAGAAAACATAAATTGAGGTAGATTTTCTTTTATTTAAACCTCCTCTCCAATCAACATCAGTATAACCAACTAGATGTAAATCATTCCATTGATAACACAATGAATAATATGTAGTGCCTTTGAGATATCTAAGTATCCTTTTGACATATTTTCAATGAGTTTTCACCTCAAAAAAATTGATCTTTAACAACACTTAATTATGTTGGTATACCATACATTGTTAAAACTTAGGAAACGGCTACATTACATTGACACTTTTTGACATGTTTTTGACATCCATGGGCCCATGGTGGCATGTCAATTGAGGTGGCTTGCCACGTCCCTACAAGCATGTGGGATTTAAGTGCGTCAAAGTCAGTGTCAAAGAAATGGAATTCGAAAAGTGAGTTTGAAATATGTCAGAGCGGTTGTCACCTCATGTTAGTGGTGCATTAATTTCATTGTCTTTTTTTGCACACACTTTAGTGTTGTGTTTTTTGACTTTTAAAGAGGAAACTTGTAGGTGAAGCTATCAAATCTTATGGGAAGAGAAGCTATCAATGACCCCTCCTTGTTTCTTCTCATCTCATTGTACATAGAAGCATTTGATTACGGAGGAGTGGAAAAGAAGAGAAAGAAAAGAAGGCAAGGTCGTTCTGTCGGAGGAAATTTCTTGACAAACACAAAGGTTAACCATGGCCTGTTAGTTTTTTCTTTTACAACTAAACCATGGCATGTTTTCATTGATCTAGTGTTGGAGAGAAGTTAATAAAGGGAATTTTTAAGACTGTGTACTTTTTTTTTATGCAGGAATGGATACCAAACCATGTTATTTTTGTGGGAAATGCTCACATGTAATTGCAGACTGCCCTTACGAGAAGCCATGTTTTAAATGCAACGACAAAGGCGAGTTGGAGTTAAGACAAATGCAAAAGATGTTGCCAAACAAATGTCGTTTGTTCTTCAAGTGCACAACAAGGGGGTGCCATGTGTTCCTCTAGGGAGACAAAGCAAAGAAGGCAGACGTGGAAGTGAAAGAAAAGAAAACATGGGTGCCCTTTCCTTATGTTGGTTCAAGTAATGACAAAGACGAAGAAGCGGGACTGCTAAACCACGATACAACCTTAAGGATGATGACCGCGATATTCAAAAAAGTTGTTGCAATGGCGAACAATACAAGTTGAACTTTAGATGTGAAGATGAGGGAGTTTTCTGTGAAGTTTTCAAAGCAAGGTTTTTTAAGTCTGGTGGTCTGTGTTTTTAGGTCTTTCTTAAGGGTTTGGTGCAATGCAGTCTACTTCTATGGGTTTGAAGTAGTTTTTTTGTGTTTGTCATCGTTATTGTTATCCCCTTTTGCACTGCTAGCCTAAGTGCTTGCTATGATTTAAATACTATTTCACTTCATTATTTATGTTGATTGTCATAATGTATTTTGTGTTTCTTTACCTTAAGTTTTTTGTTCCACTAGGTAGTTATATCATCGCTAAATCACAACACACCGCATTTGTGCTCATTTAATACTTGTGCTCAACCTTCAATTGAGCTCAACTCATAGTTTAGCAAGCTTCAAATTACTTGTTAGGCCTGAAGTATTCACTCGAGCCATCAAATATCAATGGTATAATCTTCCCACATAATACCAAACAACACATCCTCGATACAACCATCTCACTAACGAAACATATATATAGTAAATAAATCATGAAACATACATAACTTGCGAGCAACTACATATAAACAAGTATACTAAGAGCTGTGTAAGCAAGTAAGCCAATCAAAACATACAAAAATCAGTGCAAATCAATACAAGCATAATAATTAGATTACGAATGCATTAATTGGCACATATAATTAACCAAAATCATAATCATAATAGTTAGATTACGAATGCATTAACTCACGCATGATAGCCAAAATATTCAAGCATTAGCCAAACGTGGTGGAGCATAGCTCAAAACCAATGCAACGATAATAATAGTAAAGTGTTGAACTATGCTTAAAGTGAAATTTGAGCAGAGACCGCAAAATGTACGTGGTGGAGCATAACTCAACACCCAAAATATTATAGACCAAAGTATTCAAGTTCAAAGAAAACCATGCGAAATAGTAAGAAGAAGATGGCTTCATTTCCTAATAAAGGTTGACTTTCTCCGGCTTATACTTCTGTGACGGCCCCAGTTCCCCATAAAGCTGGATCTCACTTGACCTAGGTCTCTCGTGGGCCCCCGAGTCATTACTCGTGAAGTCTACGCATCCTAGTCACCCTCAAATCCTTAGATACATCGTTAGTTAATCATTTAAATGCGTGAGTTATAGGATTATAAAGTTATCAGAAAATTCGTAGCGGAAATCACTATAATCAACTATAACTATGTAATGGAAATCAGGAACAATAGATAACCTAATCACGTGGAAACCCTGAGGAATGGATAAATACATGCATTTCTGGTAATTAAAGCTATACAAATTGATCATACATGGTATCCCTAGTCTCTCAAATACCAATACATGTCCCAGTGTTTAACAAAACATAATATATAATAATCATAGTCAAAAGAACAAAAACCTACACTGAGTAAAGGAAAGGATCGCTACAAAAGTCCTCAGAGAAGATCACCTAGCATCAACTCCTTCCCTTTACTCATCTCACCTCTATCTCTATCTGCACCACCGTCACAAACTAGACAGTGAGTGCTTGAAAAAGAGAAAATAATGCCAGAAGAAACTAAAAAGTAACTCAAGATTTCTCAAATAAACAGTCAAAATATCATGCAGTATTGAAAAACAGAAAGTGTATCAAATAGCATGATAAACAGACTGAGAAGTTGAGTAACGAAGTTTGAGTGTCCACAGAATCAAAGAAGGCCCATAAGTGGTCAAAATCAATATAGTACCGCAATACCACATTTATAGTCACTATAGTGACCAATCAATCAAAGACACCGCAACGTCCAAATAATTCTGTACTCAGGGTATAACCCGCTATCAGTGGGGTGGAACAACACAAACGCAAAAGTGTTCACGTTTACCCACTCATATGGACCCAAGAGTACTTTGCAATACACTTACGCCAAGACACTCAATCAACAAAATAAGAATGAAATTCCAACAAAGGCTCAATTCAATATAATTGACAATAAATGGATAATGAATTAATGCATACTTCCTATCTGACTTACAATCGTACAATAACGTACCTCGATTAACCGCAAATCTTTGATCCTCGCATACCTCAAAGCTATCCTCTCGAATTCTCAAAGTCTATCAATTAACCAATTTCACAAATCCTATTAATATCTTTATAATTTATCCAATTTTCCAAAATAATTTAATTAGTGTAATTGGATTGATTTCTGGGGTATGGGGTCGTATTTGAACCCAATTGGATACTCGAGAGATCCCCAAAATTTTTCTGAAAGTTTTAGAAAATTTGGTCTTTGTGAATAGTGTCACGCCGCAAAGATGCTGTGACGTCTTTGGCCTGGGCAACGTCTCCACGACGTAGAGAAAAGACATTCTGCCTAACTCGCATGTGGGTGACGCCGTGACCATTTTGTTCTATACGGCGTCCCCACGACGACTTTCTTGGTTTTCGTTGATTTACCTCTGCTCGAGACGTTTGTGAGTAAAGTCGTGGGAGATGCTTCTCACGGTGTCCTTTGCGGTGTGTTCAGCAGAACACTCATTCCGGGGTTTCTCGAAACCCTGACTCAAATCACTGTGTTTCGAGTTTATCCCAAAACCTTTGGGACGTCAAAAATAACTTAAAACTTAACTCCCTTTCCGTCGAAACCATGACAAAACACCCCGATTCGAAAATATCCCAAATTTCTTCTAAAATTCTCAAAAATTTCCATTTACTTTCAAATCCACAAATCAACCACCAATTCATCTATAAAACACTTCATTGATACTAAAATCATCAATCAAAATCATTTTCCAACATTTTTCTAAAAATTCATCCGAAATCATCGTGACGAAAACCCACAAAATTAATGCCAAAACGTACACAAACATGAGAGGAGTGAGGATCCTACCTTTTTATACGTGATTGATCGATCCATGACGTCGCAACGTGTCCACGAATCATGAAACCCACGTCTCCTCTCCTCCTTCTCATTTGAACGAAATGATCAAATGGGATTGAGGAGAGAGAAAAGTTGGTTTATATACCAATATCTCATCTCTGCACAAGCACGAATCTCGAGGCAAATCTTGTGGCTTCTCCTTCATTCACCCACCAACTCTAACACACAATATTGACTTTAATGAATGAATGACTCTGTTTTCAAAACAACTCCGTTTCTTGCTTAAAACTTGTGTTCCCAGACCCGTTTCAACTCTCAACTGGTACCGTGTATGTTCCCGGACATAACCTCGCTCCCAAATTTTATTAAATTATTTATTTTTTTCGATAATTCACTAATTATCATATTTTGATGTTTAATTATCTGTTTTATACCTTAAATTTCCTTTTTTCCTAGCCAAATCTCACATAAAAATCCGTTGTGATTTATAAACAAAAACCACGCATTAGGACACACAAAGTTCTTATTTAGGTATAAATAATAATACAAACATCACAGAAAAATAAAATATACTCAGTGTCGACTCCCGAGACTTGAGTAATATGAAAGATCACGATGGTAGGTCACGGTATTGTAAAAATACGACACGTGTCACTAATAAATTTGAGGGTTGTTACAGTCTTCCCAACTTATTTGAATTTCATCCTTGAAATTAATATAATAATTACTAAAAATAATGACTTACCGAAATCGATTAAATGAGGAAAATATTCGCGCATATAGGACTCTAACTTCTAGGTCAACTCCTTGTCTCCGTGGTACTGCCACCTGACGAGTATTGAAGGTATCTCCTTATTCCTTAGTATCTTGACCTTCTTGTCCACAATCTGAATTCGCTGCTCCTCATAAGTAATATCATTGCACAAATCAACCTGACTCAGATCTACTGTAGGTCGTCGTCTTTCGCTTAACTTGTCTAGTCGAAGCATCAAAATATGGAACACTGGATGAACTTCGGTGAGCTAAGGCGACAAATCCAACTCATAAGCAACCTTGCCGACTCTCTTCACAATCCTGAAAGGACCAATAAGCCTTGGCTTAAGTTTCCCTTTGATTCTGAACCTCCTTTGACCCTTCAAAGGCGAAACCTTCAAATAAACATAGGCTCCCTCATTGTACTGCAGCTCATCGTGATACTTGTCATTATACTTTTTGTCTCTCTTGAGCACCCTTCAGCCTTTGACGAATCTGCTGTACCTTCTCAGTATGATCAACAACAATCTCAAGTCCAACTTTCACTGCATCCTCTAGCTCCGCCCAACATGATTGTAATCTACAAGGTCTGCCATACAGTGCCTTAAATGGTGCCATATCAATACTAGCCTGAAAACTGTTGTTGTACGAAAACTCGCACAAATGAAGGTATACTTCCCAAGATCCTTCGTACTCCTGTACACACATCTTGAGCATATCCTCTAACACCTGAATCAGTCTCTCGGACTGTCCGTCTGTCTGTGGATGGTACGCCGTACTCAAATCAATCCTTGTGTCAAACTGAGCTTGCAAACTCTGCCATAGCAATGATGTAAATTGTGGTCCTCTATCTAACACAATAGTTAATGGAACTCCGTGCAGTCTGACTATCTCACGCTCGTAGAGAATACTCAATCTATCAACCATTTGTGTAGTGGATACCGGAATGAAATGTGCAGATTTCGTCAGTCTGTCCACAACTACCCAGATACTGTCATGTCTGAGAGATGATCGAGGCAAACCACTGACAAAATCCATAGCAATATGCTCTCAATTCCACTGTGGAATGGGAAGAGGCTGCAACAATCCTCCATGTCACCTATGCTCAGCCTTCACACGTTGACATATCTCACACGCTAGTATAAACTCCGACGCATCGGCTTTCATCCCCGGCCACCAGAAAAGATATCGCATATTAGCATACATCTTGGTCCTACTCGGATGAATAGAAAAACACGAACAGCGAGCCCCCTGAAGTATCTCAATACATAAATCAGCCATTAATGGAATCCACAGTCGCGCTTGATATCTTAGACACGCGTCTGTCGATCGACTCTAGTCTAGATAATCTGGACTATAAGCCATCTCACTAAATCTTTGGTATAACTCATCAGTCTACTGTCCCTCATGGACTACCTGAAGTGAAATAGTCTACATCCTTAACTGACTACAAATCAGTGTCTTGGTAGTAGCTGGCACATCAACTGAAGTCATCATCTCAGCTGCCTCGAGTAACGCATAGTCGTGTGTCATGTGGCACACAACTACGTCACTATCAGATCCTCTCCTACTTAAAGTATCAGCAACTACGTTGGCCTTCCTAGGATGATACTCAAGCAAAAAATCATAAATCCTTCAGGAATTTTAACCGTCTTTGTCTCAAATTCAACTTCTTCTAAGATAATAAATACTTCAAGCTCTTGTGATCAGTGAAAAGATCGAACCTCACCCCATACAGGTAATGTCTCTAAATCTTCAATGTAAATACCACAACAGCTAACTCCAAATCATGCGTCAGATAATTCTTCTCATGAACCTTGAGTTGTTAAGATGCATATGCAATCACCTTGCTTTCCTGCATAAAAAAACAACCAATCCCAACCTTCGACGGATCAGTGTAAACCACTAAGTCCTTCCCTGTTTCAGGCAATGCAAGAACTGGTGCAATTGTTAGCTTCTTTTTTAGAGTAGAGAATTATGTCTCACAACTCTCATCCTAGTCAAACTTCACATTCTTCTGAGTTAGTCTAGTCATCGGTGTAGCAATCTTGAAAAAATCTTGCACAAAATGACGATAATACCCAGTTAAACCTAGAAAATTGCAGATCTCTATCACTGTAGTCGGAGTAGGCCACTCAACAATACCTCTAATCTTCGCGGAATCCACAGAAACACAGCTAGCTCCAACAACATGACCAAAAAATCTGACCTTTGGTAGCCAAAACTCACACTTACTAAACTTGGCATACAACTGGTCGTCCCTTAAAGTCTGTAGAACTATCCGGAGATGTCCCTCGTGATCCTCACGAGTCTTGGAATAGATAAGAATGTCATCAATGAACACAATTACAAATCTATTCAGATAAGTCCTCAGTACTCTGTGCATGAGATCCATAAACATAGTTGGGGCGTTAATCAAACCAAATGGCATGACCATGAACTGATAATGACCGTATTTTGTACTAAATGAAGTCTTCTCCCTATCTTCAGCCCTGATCCTGAACTGGTGATAACCTGATCTCAGGTCTATCTTCGAAAACGACATTGCTCCCATCAACTGATCAAACAAATCGTATATATGAGGAAACAAATACTTATTCTTCACCGTCACCTGGTTCAGCTGTCTGTAGTCAGTGTATAACTTTAGGCTGTCGTCTTTTTTCTTCACAAACAACCCCGGTGCACCCTACAGTGACATGCTAGGATGAATAAATCCCAACTTTAACAACTCATTCAACTGAGTTCTGAGCTCCTCCAACTCTCGAGGTGCCATCCTATACGGTGGTATAGAAATAAGTCTATGATGAAATCTATCTCTCTCGACAGTGGTAATCCTGGTAGATCGTTAGGGAACACGTTGGTAAACTCGTACACTACTGGTACATCATCAATGCTGACCTCCAGTCTCTCAGTAGTGCTCAAGACACTCGCAAATGTCTCTATCTTACCACTAATAGCCTCTCTACCCTTGGTGATAGGTAATAACATTGATGTGCCCTGAAATCTAACCTCCATACCATTGGCCAATGGAATCTTGAGAATCTTCTCATAACAATCAATATGGGCATGATAAGCTCCTAACCAGTTTATGCCCAACAACGCATCAAATTCTAGGAACTCTAGTACCCTCAAGTCAGCAGGCAAATCGTGACCTCTATAACTACTGAACAATCAACACACAACAAGTTTGGATATATCTTGTCCGCAGCTGTTGTGCTAAGGATTAAGGCTAATAAGCCTAATGGATCTCAACCCTAATGCATCTACCATGCGTCCATAAATAAATGAAACTGTAGAACCTGAATCAAACATGATATGCATCAAAGTACTACAAATCAAAGACATACCCTCAACGAGGTTACGAGATGCTCCCTAGTCTGGCTCAACAATAACCTGGACTCTCTCTCGCTACTGCTGGTGATGCTGTGGTTGAGCTCTGGTCAATAACAGACATTAAAACTGTAAATGTCCAATCTGACCACACTTGTAACAAGTACGTGTTTCCCATAAACTAGATAAACCCTGCCCACGTCCCTGTGGAGGTCTCTGAGTCTGACCAGACCTCTAAGTCTTTGTTTTTCTAGATCATTGAGTTTGTGTCTGTATTTGAATTTGTCCACCTCCTCTACTAGTATCCTTACTCTCGACTGCTGCCTCTGCTGCTGTACAGGTCTAGTAGCCTGTGGTGGTTAACCAGTGAAACTCTATGCAGGTATTGGTGCAATTACTGTACTCTGTGTAAGTCGTGGTGGTGGAACAATTGAACCATTACTCTGGGCTCTACTGTTTCTGAAACCTTGCCTATTCTTCCTCTTCTTCCTATCCTGTCGGCCCTTAGAATGTGTATCCTGCCTAATAGGTCTAATACCTTTGGATGAGTGTGTAGATATCCCTCCTTAGCCAAACTCCTCTCATAAGCTCGCTGTAGAGTCTCTAACTCTGTGGAAACTACAACACCTCCAATGTCAGGCAACAATCCCTCCGTGAAGTAGTAGACTCTATTAGTCTCACTGTTTGCTAGACCCCTAGCATAGGGGTAGCAACTACAGATATCACACCATATAATCCATGACAGACTTATCTGCAAGCTGCCTAATCGTGGAGAACTCGTTCCTCTTCGCTCTCAGAACTGTAGGAGGAAAATACTTCAGGTTGAACTGGATCTTGAACTCTATCTAGTCTTTCAGAACCCCTCTGGTAGACACAATCATAGTCTACTAGTCATTAGCTTCCCTGAACAACATAGAAGATGAAATCGAGGCTCGCATATCCTCCTTAGTTGCGATGATACTGTGTACCTTCTCGTGGCTCTTTAGAAACATCTTAATAGCCACCAGATCTGTACCCCTAAAGAACTCCTTCAGGTTATACCGCTTGAACTCCCTCAACTGTTTAACCTCCGTTGTGGCCCTAATGCCTCTCTCTATTACTGGAGCAAACACTATGTCAGTCTGAACAAGAGGTACTACAGGCACTGCCTCACCTTATATTGCTGGTAACACAACAGTCTCCGGTATCGTTGCAACCGTAGTAGGAACAGTGGATGTATCGAAAATCGATATCTCCATCTCCTGAGTAACCGGAACTCCTGAGGTAGATGGTGGTGATGGTGTAACAACAACTAGCATCCTCAAAATCTTCAAGATCTCCTCTAACCTCTGATCCTGAGTAGCTACTCGTTGTGTCAATGCTTGAAAATCTTCGACACTGAAAACACAAGGACTAGCAGCCCTACTGTCATCACTAGGCTCCGTCTGATCAGTCATCGCAATTTGAAATCGAGAGCGAATCACCAAATTAGTCAATAGCTACCGATATAGTATAATACATCACAACAGATATAACATATAGAATCGAGTTTTACTTTTTCCCAACTGTGAATTATAGGGTACCACTTTAGGTTCCAACTATTTCCTATTTTCGCTAGTTTGTATTTTATGCAGATTGTAAGGTAAATCAAGAGTAAGTATGCTCTAATACCAACTGTAACGACCCCAGTTCCCCATAAAACTGGATCCCACCCGGCGTAGGTCTACGTGGGCCCTCGAGTCCTTACTCACGAAGTCTACGCATCCGAGTCAGCCTTAAATCCTCAGATACATCGTTAGTTAATCATTTAAACGCATGAGTTATAGGATTATAAATGTAACAACCCTCAAATTTCAACTCGACTTGTGTCGCACTTGCTAGGACCGTGAATGGGCTACATGATACTAGATAGTATTTCGAACCTCAGGAGTCGACACTGAGGTGATTTTATGTTTCCATGATGTGTGTATTAGTATTATAGTCTATTACGTGTCTCGAGCCGTTCAGGCGAATACTAGTTTGAGTGAGGCTTCACGTAGTTAAATAGGGGAATAAGGCGCCGTCAAAATACAAATAAATGAGATTTTGTATAATTTAAATAATTATTTGGTGAAATGAGGCAAGACTACGTGCACAATGGAGAAAAACGGATCGAGGAATACAAGGTTTACGCGGGAGTTGGTTAACTAAGTGACTTACGAGTCAAGTGTTGGATAACATATAAGAGACTGTTGAAATAACAAAACCCTAATTTGAGAAGCCATGGGATTGGCCTTAAGAGGTGTGGATGTTTTAAGATCAAATATAGAGGGAATTATAGCAAACTCCAAGGGTAAAATGGTCATTTTGACCCAACTGATGTATATATACCCTAACCCTTCTAACCCCTTACTGCCGCCCCCCTCTTTTTCCTCCATCTCGTCCCTCCCATCACCCTCTTTCAGTCCCTCTCCTCCCTCTCACCCTTACTGTCTCCTCCCTCACCATCTCTCTTCACTCACGGTCACGACCTCTACTTTATCTCTCTCACTCTCGGCTTCATCTCTCTCTCATGGTTCGAGTCACTCTCCTCCCAAGGATCACTATCACTGCCACTCTCCTACTCACGGAGTCGACGAGCCGAAGGTAAACCCTTTCCCTTCCTCTCTCTTTTTCTCGATTTTTTTGGCACTCACTCCTTCACAGTATCTCTCCCTCCCTATCGGCTGGTGCTCTGCTCGGTGTTAGGCTTCGTTGTGGCCGGTGGGACAATCCCTGGCCACTGCTGATTGGAGATGACACCACTGTTGGGGTATAGGTTGGACATGGGTTTGGACTGTTGGGGTGGATTGAACTTGTGGTGTATGTGTGTGTGTGGTGACTGGTGGGGTGCGTGATGATGGTGTGGGGTGGACTACCAACTGGTGGCGTGGGTGTGTGTGTGTATGGCTGGTGGGGTGCGTATCGATGTGTGGTGTGGACAATCAAGTGTGTGTGTGTGGGTGTGACTGGTTGGTGCACGATGGGGTGTGATGTGGATTGTGTGTATGGTGTGGGTCTGTGTACACCCATTAGTGGGGTGCGTGAGGGGTTTAACATTGAACAATGTAATGGGTGTAGTGTGCATTAGACTATTGGTGTATGTATGAATAATATGGTGTTTACACCCCACTGTTGGGGTGTAATAGGGTTTGTGCACCCTACGGTTGAGGTGCATAATGGAGTAGTACACCCAATGGCTGGGGTGTGGGGTGTACCATATGTGTTAACTAAAAAAAAGTAAGAAAAATAAATGAATTGTGGACTTGTGTAAGGCCAATAAAGGCCCAATGCACACATTACCCATAAGGACCCATGACACCTATAAGTGGACGTAAGTGGGTTTGAGTTGGGACCAAATAAGGGCCCAACAAACTTAATATATAATAGGACATATAATATATAAGGAAAATATACAAAGAAAATATATAAATGGTTATGGACTTGATAATAGGGCCCAACAAGAGCCCAAACATGGACAAAAATGACGGTAAAACCCATAACCTATGAAAGTAGGGATATATTCATCGTATTGGGAAACTTTTCTCAACGATTTGAATCGCCTAAACAAATCATCCTAAAACCAATTTATAAAGACTCACCGTAAGACTAAATACAAAGATTTAAACTGATATTTGGGACTTAAATCCTTATCAGGTAGTCGGGAAATCGCAGGAGACGTGTTAGAGTTTCGGAGTTTGTTTTATGGGTCGCGATAGTTCAGGTAAGTGCACTTGCCCTAAACCTTGTGTACAAAAGTAATCTAGTAAGAACATTGCATTTAATTCATTTTCATTCATTGTTGCTTGTTGATTCCCTTTGTTGACATTCCTATCTTGTTGATTTTTTGGTATGTGTGTTCTTGGCATGAGCGTGTCGATGTAATTCTTGAGGCTTGTGTCCCTCATTTATCAAGTTGTGCTAGTTTCGTAACATTGCCCGGGAAGAGCTAGCGTCCTCTTTCCGTATGCTAGGTGGCCTGTGACCCTCTGATGTTGCGCTAGTGTTGCGACATTGCCCGGAAAGAGCCAGCGTCCTCTTTTCGAGTGCTATAGTTTTACCACTTGCTACCTCTTTTGTTTCTTTAGAACACGTATATTTTCGATTGTTATTTCCTCAGTCTGCCTATCATGCACTTTGATCTATTTATTGTTCCTATCTTTTAATTACCGCATGATATTTAGACTGCTTTATTTGATATTCATGAATTATTGTTATTTTCTTCTGGTATTACTTTCAATCTTTCTAAGTTGCTCACCGTCTAGTTTGTAACGGTGGGTGTAGATATCCCAGAGTGCGGCAAGGGCAAGAGCCCTCTACTCGGTGATTATCTCTGAGGGCCTCTCAGAGTACACGACTTCAGGATTAGGCTAGATCTGATTCATGTTTATTGCTTTTGTATGAGGTTGTATATATACGATGTTGGTTATTGAACTGGGGATCACTTTTGAGATGGATACTATGAACACTCGGGGTTTCCACATTTATATAGATTTCCTAATTTTAGTTTGATTGAGTTATTTCCCAATACTTGTTTAGTTTTTTTCCGCTGCGTATAATTGCAATAACTTTTTCATAAACTTTTAAATTGATTAATTAGAGGCTGACTAGGCTCGTCAGGCTCGCTGAGTATCGTCTTGGGACCTGCACGGGTCTAGGCCAGGCGTACCCAAATGCATTGAGAATTTGGGGCTGCCACAATAAAGTTATTAGGAAATTCGCAGTGGAAATCACTATAATCAACTATAACTATGTAATGGAAATCAAGAGCAATAGACAACCTAATCACTTGGAAACCCTAAGGAATGGATAAATACATGCATATCTAGTGATCAAAGCTATACAAAGCAATCATGCATGATATCCCTAGTCTCTTAAATCCCAATACATGTCCCAGTGGTTAACAAAATATAATATACAATAATTACAGTCAAAAGAACAAAAACCTACACTAAGTAAAGGAAATGATCGCTCCGAGAGTCCTCAGAGAAGATCACCTAGCATCAGCTCATTCCCCTTGCTCGTCTCACCTTTATCTCTATCTGTACCACCATCACAAACTAGACAGTGAGTGCTTGAAAAAGAGAAAATAATGCCAGAAGAAACTAAACAGTCATTCAGGATTTCTCAAATAAACAGTCCAAATATCATGCAGTATTGAAAAGCATAAAGTATAACAAATAACATGATAAACAGACTGACAAGCTGCACAACGAAGTTTGAGTGTCCACAGAATCAAAGAAGGCCCATAAGTGGTCAAAATCATTGCAATACCACAACACCACATTTATAGTCACTATAGTGACCAATCAATTAAAGACACTGCAACGTTCAAACAATTCAGTACACAGGGTATAACCTGCTATCAATGGGGTGGAATGTAACAACCCCAAAATTTTTAATTGACTTGTGATTTCACTTGTCAAAATTGTGACCCGGCTACGTGAATACTGGACAGTATTTCGAACTTCGGGAGTCGACACCGAAGTGATTTTATGATTCTTTGATTGTATGTATTAGTATTTTAGTATTTTACGAGTCTCGCGCCGGTCGGGCGATATTTAATTGAGTGAGGTTTCGACTAGTCAAACGGGGGAGTAAAACATATAAATAAATGAATTTTAATTAATTTAATAAATTAGTTAATGGGGTGTGGCGAGAAAATGGACACGACGAGCCAATTGACGGGGAAATACGGACCGAGGAACGTCGTTTGAACGTGGGAGTTAGTTAAATATGTAACATGCGGACTATGTGATTAGTATTGTAAAAGTGACACAAACCTAATGGTAAGGAGCCATGAGATTGGCCTAGAGATGTGTGTGTGTGCTAAGATGAGATGATGTGGTAAAAGACCCATAAGGGTAGATGTGTTTAAATGTATGAAGTGAAGGGAGAAGGGCAAAAAGGTCATTTGATGTTATAAATATATACAAACCGTTTCATAACAAAACCCCACTATTCATCTTCTCCTTCGTTGGAAAACCGCCGCCCCCTCCTTCTCTTCCATCTCGACCCCTTCACCACACCACTCACTCGTCTCTCTCTCTCCCTCTCCATTTCACTCTCGCTGTTCTCTCTCGATCTCCCTCCCCACGCTCGTCGTCTCTCACGCTCTCGGTCATTCCCTCCTCTCGGCCTCACGCCCTCTCACGCTCTCGGTGGTCTCCTCTCCCGGGAGCCGGAACAGCCACCACCACCGCCTACGTCACCGAGGTAAGTGTGTGTGTATCTCCCTCTCTTGATCGATTCATATGGAAAAAAAAAAAAAAAAAAAAAATGAAATGAGAAAAACAGAGCGCCGTGCGCCTCTGTTGAAAAAAAAAAAAAAAAAAAAAATGAAATGAGAAAAACAGAGGCGCCGTGCGCCTCTGTTGAAAAAAAAAAAAAAAAAAAAAAAAAAAAAAAAAAACTTGAAGAAGATGCACACGTGCATATTATATATATAAATATAATATATATATATATATGTATGTATATATATATATGTATAAATATGTATATGTATAGAAGAAAAATAGCAAATATATATATATATTGAAAAATTCAGAAAAATATGATAAATTAGGAAATGGGTTCATAAATGAGTTTTGGGATTCTCTCGGAAATGTTGGCGGGATATAGTCGGGGTTTTAGCCTAGAAAAACGTAAAAATTTATATAATGTATCAAATTGAAGCTAATTTAATGACAAATGATCTTAGGTATAATTCGGGTGGTAATTTTGATTTGTTTGACATTTATTCAAGCTGGACTAGATAATTGGAGTGCGGTATAGGAAATCGGGAAGTCGCGTTAGGATCTCGGAGTTGTCATACGGGTCACGATAGTTCGTAAGTACACTTGCCTTAAACAAGCATTTGTACGTTTGTAAGCCGCTTAGAAAATGCCATGTGATTCATTTTCATGCCATTGTATTTGTTATTATTTACTTGTTGGCCTTCAATTCCATACTTCTTGTATGTGTGATTCCGCGTAAGTGTTTTGTCTCGAAAGTACTAGGACCCGCACTAGAGGGATAAAACGCGGCACTCGCGACCACGAGTGTGTGACCACCCTTAGTGATCGTGTGACACCGAGTACCGGGTGGATGGGTTCGAGTCCCTTTCCGGTCATAGCCGTGTGCCTTCGCTTGTGTCGATGCCCGGGAAGACCTCGCGAGGTCTTCGCCGTTATGCTATGGACTAGACCACTTATGAGCCTCTTTTGATTCTTTGGAACACACTTAACTCTCGATTGATATCCATTAGTCTGTTTATCATGCATCTTGTCTATTTAATTTCCTGTCTTTTTATTTCCGCATGATATTTAGACTACTTTATTTGAATTATCATGAATTATCATTGTTTTCTCACTGGCATTACATTCGATTTTATTCAGCTTGCTCACCGTCTAGTTTGTGACGGTGGGTGCGATAGGCGAGAGCAAAGAAGGGCAAGGGACCCTACCTAGGAAATCTGTTGTGAGGATTAGCGGCTGGAGTTGAAGACTATTTTATAGGTTTTTATTATGTTTTGCTTTTATGTACACCGTTTTATATATACATGCTTTGGGATTATTAAACTTGGCAAATTTTGATGAGATTGGTATCATGTACCTTTGCATTTCGAATTGTACATGAATACCCGGGGTTTCCACACTTATAGAATTCCTTTACTTCCATTTGATAGAGTTATTTCCCAATATTTGATTTGAATTTGACTTTTGCTTCCGCTGTGTTATAATTGCAATAACTCTTTCATAAATCTTGAATTTTTTGATGTTTTGAGGCTGACTAGGCTCGTCAAGGTTATCGAGAACTGACTCGAGGCTTGCACGGGTCTAGGCCGGGCGTACCCAAATGCATTGGGAATTTGGGGCCGTCACAGTTGGTATCAGAGCATAGGCTTTATAACCTTAGACACAGAGTTTAGAGTTGTCTAAAAATTGTGATACCAACATCACAGTTGGTATCAGAGCTTAAGGTTATAACGACCTGACTCTCAAGTTAAAACACAAACCATTAAGACAACGGAAGTTAGGAATGGTTGAACTTAGAGTGGAAACCCTACAAGCCTTTTTAAAAAACTTAAATGGGGGAGTTCGGGATGAGTCGAATTTAAATTTGTACATATTATGATTGTTGAGTGTACTATATGGTATGCGGTAGCTATGTATTGATCCGAAGTATCGCTTTATTGGTTCAAACAGTAATGGCGGATCAAGCCGGTCCGAGCGACGACAACGGGACGACTGATTCTCGATTTGTCACTTTGGAGGAGTTTCGCGCTTGGGCACAGAGATTTGAAGATCTAGTGCGGTCGTTGACGACACCCGCACCGACTATCGCGACACCATCAACCCCGACCACTCCTATTCCACCCGTTCCGGTTACTCAGGGAATGGAGACTCCAAGAGCTACGAATTCCACCGCCCGATTCCGTTAGCGGCGGTTCCGAAGGAATAGTTGATGCGACAGTACGCCGATCGAGGCGAGACACCTCCATTACGAGACGGACATAGTACAAACGACGGAGACGCCGACTATGCCGATTGTTGCTTTGCAGAGACTACTCCAGCTTACTACTCCGGTCACTACTCCGGAGAAGAGCACTAAGGCCACCGCCGAGGCGAGGCGGTGGAGAGAATTCAAGCGACACGATCCGCCAAGTTCTTTGGTGGTACGTACGTAACGGCCGCAGAGCTTTTCCCGAAGAATCACGAGAAGATTCATACTATCATCGCGACCGAGGATCACATGAGAGCGACGATTTCCTCATCTATGCTCCAGGGGAAGCGGATGATTGGTGGACGACTATCATTACTACCCGAGGCACCCCGAGAGATTGGATCGACTTCAAGACTCAATTCAACCGTAAGTATTTTCCACCGACTGTTCTTCGTGCGAAGAGGAATGAGTTTATGGCACTGAGGCAGAGCACCGATGAGTCAGTGATGGATTACATGGGTAGGTTTATTGCACTATTACCTTATGCTGGAGGATCTGCAGATACCGAGACTGATCGAGTCTATTACTTCACTGAGGGTTTGCTACCTACGATTGGAGGTTCTGTAGTCACTACACAGCCGGAGACTTTGCAGATTGCGTACGAACGTAGTTTAGCGAGGGAGAGTTACTTACTCACGCATCCGGACGAGGTTAGGGCGAACAGAGCGGAGACCCGATCAGATAGTCACTATCAGCAGGACAGGAAGAGAAAAAGGAGCAGATGGGAGAATCGTGAGCATCGGGCACAGAGTGTAGGATCTGTTGCACAGCAAACCACACGTTTGGTACAAGCCGTTCCACCCGTGCCAAGCTTTGCCAGTCATTCACCGCAGTCTAATCGACATGACCAACAGTCGCAGAGGCAGATTACTGAGAACAGGGATGCTGACCGAGGAGTTAGGCAGAGGAGCACGCAGAGGTCTAGTCAGACCCAAACTCATGGTTCTACACAGGGACGAGGCCAGAGTCAGACTCAGAGGTCGCAGGATAACCGTACGTGTTACAGATGCGGACAGGTCGGTCACCTTCAGAGGGAGTGCTCTCACCCAGTAAGAGCATCGTCGCAGCATCACCAGTACCAGAGAGAGCGTGTTCAGGCTGCTGTTGAGCCAGACCAGGAGGCATCCAGACACATTAATGAGGGTATGCTTTTCATTTGCGGTATTTGCATGCATATCGTATCCGATTCAAGTTATGTTGATCCCTTGATTGTTGTGCGTTTGGTAGACCTGTTAGGATTGAAAAAAAACTCAATAGATGTAGCAGGCCTAAGTCCTAGTCACAGCTGTCAGGATGCGACATACTTGAATGTGCACAGTCTTGACATTTCGATAGTGTTAGGAGGCTACGAGTTGCCGGTAAGATGCGAGTACTATAGTTGTTAGAGTTCGAAGCCTTGGTTGGTGCGAATTAGGTATAAACATTACGTGCGTTGTTTGGTGGATACGAGAAGATCAACATTGTTGTTGATGCATTGCACTTCAAAGGATTGAATGCGGAGGTAGTTGTGTGTCAAAGAACCTATGAGCGTGGTTTACGTGAAGCAGTCAAGTTGATGAGTTCAGCGGACGTGCCGATGATTACCAGGACCTAGATACGTGGTGAAACGATATTGCAGACCATCTCATTTGGCATTGTGCGCGAGGGACAACAAGACGATGCGTCATACCAGCGGTGCAGTGAGATGGTGGATAGTTCCGATTGCCTAGACAAGAGTCGGTCGACAGACTCATGCTTGAGGTATCGCGGGCGACTGGG
The DNA here is from genome assembly GCA_039657345.1 of Stephania japonica. Lineage (NCBI taxonomy): Eukaryota > Viridiplantae > Streptophyta > Magnoliopsida > Ranunculales > Menispermaceae > Stephania > Stephania japonica. The sequence goes on along the minus strand of CM077560.1, from coordinate 38,937,549 downwards.
GTTTCCATTGGTGGCTGATGTGTGTGACCAGGTACTTCAGGAGAATTCACCGTTTTGATCCTGCTGTGTGTCCGGGTTGACCTAAGATGTGCGCCGGTATGCGACATTCTTTTGGTGGCCAGGGATGATTTCCGAGTTGTCGGAGTTATTCAAACGTGAGATATGCCAGCGCTTAGAGGCTGGGTATCGACGACCTGGAGGATTACTACAGCCTTACCCATTTCTCGATGGAATTGGGTACATATTGATATGGATTTCGTTAGTGGTTGCCCCGATCTCCTCGTGGTCATGATAGCGTCTGGGTAGTTGTGAGAAATTTTATTTGAGACTTAAGATTGCCCGGGAGTGGCATAGGAAATACTTGTTGAGTATCACGATGAGCTTCGATGATTCGGGAGATTATGAATACCTAAAGATCTCTCTACCAAGGGTCACGAACGGTTCGGAGTCAAGAAATGACTCACTCGAGTTTTTATCGGTCTCGTTAAGAGTTACAAAGAGTCGTTAATTTAATTTACTTATTAGGTTAATTTCGGGGACGAAATTCTAATAAGTGGGGCGACTGTAACAACCCCAAAATTTTTAATTGACTTGTGATTTCACTTGTCAAAATTGTGACCCGCTACGTGAATACGGACAAGATTTCGAACTTCGGGAGTCGACACCGAAGTGATTTTATGATTCTTTGATTGTATGTATTAGTATTTTAGTATTTTACGAGTCTCGCGCCGGTCGGGCGATATTTAATTGAGTGAGGTTTCGACTAGTCAAACGGGGAGTAAAACATATAAATAAATGAATTTTAATTAATTTAATAAATTAGTTAATGGGGTGTGGCGAGAAAATGGACACGACGAGCCAATTGACGGGGAAATACGGACCGAGGAACGTCGTTTGAACGTGGGAGTTAGTTAAATATGTAACATGCGGACTATGTGATTAGTATTGTAAAAGTGACACAAACCTAATGGTAAGGAGCCATGAGATTGGCCTAGAGATGTGTGTGTGTGCTAAGATGAGATGATGTGGTAAAAGACCCATAAGGGTAGATGTGTTTAAATGTATGAAGTGAAGGGAGAAGGGCAAAAAGGTCATTTGATGTTATAAATATATACAAACCGTTTCATAACAAAACCCCACTATTCATCTTCTCCTTCGTTGGAAAACCGCCGCCCCCTCCTTCTCTTCCATCTCGACCCCTTCACCACACCACTCACGGTCTCTCTCTCTCCCTCTCCATTTCACTCTCGCTGTTCTCTCTCGATCTCCCTCCCCACGCTCGTCGTCTCTCACGCTCTCGGTCATTCCCTCCCTCTCGGCCTCACGCCCTCTCACGCTCTCGGTGGTCTCCTCTCCCGGCCGGAACAGCACCACCACCGCCTACGTCACCGAGGTAAGTGTGTGTGTATCTCCCTCTCTTGATCGATTCATATGGAAAAAAAAAAAAAAAAAAAAAAAAATGAAATGAGAAAAACAGAGGCGCCGTGCGCCTCGTTGAAAAAAAAAAAAAAAAAAAAAACTTGAAGAAGATGCACACGTGCATATTATATATATAAATATAATATATATATATATATGTATGTATATATATATATGTATAAATATGTATATGTATAGAAGAAAAATAGCAAATATATATATATTGAAAAATTCAGAAAAATATGATAAATTAGGAAATGGGTTCATAAATGAGTTTTGGGATTCTCTCGGAAATGTTGGCGGGATATAGTCGGGGTTTTAGCCTAGAAAAACGTAAAAATTTATATAATGTATCAAATTGAAGCTAATTTAATGACAAATGATCTTAGGTATAATTCGGGTGGTAATTTTGATTTGTTTGACATTTATTCAAGCTGGACTAGATAATTGGAGTGCGGTATAGGAAATCGGAAGTCGCGTTAGGATCTCGGAGTTGTCATACGGGTCACGATAGTTCGTAAGTACACTTGCCTTAAACAAGCATTTGTACGTTTGTAAGCCGCTTAGAAAATGCCATGTGATTCATTTTCATGCCATTGTATTTGTTATTATTTACTTGTTGGCCTTCAATTCCATACTTCTTGTATGTGTGATTCCGCGTAAGTGTTTTGTCTCGAAAGTACTAGGACCTGCACTAGAGGGATAAAACGCGGCACTCGCGGCCACGAGTGTGTGACCACCCTTAGTGATCGTGTGACACCGAGTACTTGGGTGGATGGGTTCGAGTCCCTTTCCGATCATAGCTCGTGCCTTCGCTTGTGTCGATGCCCGGGAAGACCTCGCGAGGTCTTCGCCGTTATGCTATGGACTAGACCACTTATGAGCCTCTTTTGATTCTTTGGAACACACTTAACTCTCGATTGATATCCATTAGTCTCGTTTATCATGCATCTTGTCTATTTAATTTCTGTCTTTTTATTTCCGCATGATATTTAGACTACTTTATTTGAATTATCATGAATTACGTTGTTTTCTCGCGGCATTACATTCGATTTTATTCAGCTTGCTCACCGTCTAGTTTGTGACGGTGGGTGCAGATAGGGCAGAGAGCAAAGAAGGGCAAGGGACCCTACCTAGGAAATCATGTTGTGAGGATTAGCGGTGGAGTTGAAGACTATTTTATAGGTTTTTATTATGTTTTGCTTTTATGTACACCGTTTTATATATACATGCTTTGGGATTATTAAACTTGGCAAATTTTGATGAGATTGGTATCATGTACCTTTGCATTTCGAATTGTACATGAATACCCTGGTTTCCACACTTATAGAATTCCTTTACTTCCATTTGATAGAGTTATTTCCCAATATTTGATTTGAATTTGACTTTTGCTTCCGCTGTGTTATAATTGCAATAACTCTTTCATAAATCTTGAATTTTTTGATGTTTTGAGGCTGACTAGGCTCGTCAAGGTTATCGAGAACTGACTCGAGGCTTGCACGGGTCTAGGCCGGGCGTACCCAAATGCATTGGGAATTTGGGGCCGTCACATGGAACAACACAACCGTAGAAGTGTTCACGCTTAGCCACTCATACGGACCCAAGAGTACTTTGCAACACACATACGCCAAAACACTCAATCAACAAAATAAGAATAGAATTCCAATCAAGGCTCAATTCAATATAATTGATAATAAATGGATGATGAATTAATGCATACTTCATATTTGGCTTACAATCGTACGATAACGTACTTCGATTAATCGGAAATCTCCGATCCTTGCATACCTCTAAGCTATCCTCTCGAATTCTCAAAGTTTGTCAATTAACTAATTTCACCAATCCTATTAATATCTTTCTAATTTACCCAATTTTCCAAAATAATTTCATAAGTGCAATTGGGTTGATTTCCGAGGTATTGGGTCGTATTTGAACCTAATTGGATACTCGAGAGATCCACAAAATTTTTCCAAAATTTTCACAAAATTTGGTCTCTGTGAATATTGTCAAGCCATCAAGATGCAATGACGTCTTTGGCCTGGGCGACGTCTCCACGGCGTGGAGAAAAGATACTCTACCCAATTCATTTGTGGGTGAAGCCGTGACCATTTTGTTCTATACGACATCCCACGACGTCTTTCCTGGTTTTCATTGATTTACCTCTGCTCGAGATGTTTGTGAGTAAAGTCGTGGGAGATGCTTCTCACGGTGTCCTTTGCGGTGTGTTCAGCAGAACACTCATTCCGGGGTTTCTCGAAACCCTGACTCAAATCACTGTGTTTCGAGTTTATCCCAAAACCTTTGGGACGTCAAAAATAACTTAAAACTTAACTCCCTTTCCGTCGAAACCATGACAAAACACCCCGATTCGAAAATATCCCAAATTTCTTCAAAAATTCTCAAAAATTCCCATTCACTTTCAAATCCACAAATCAACCACCAATTCATCTATAAAACACTTCATTGATACCAAAATTATCGACCAAAATCATTTTCGAACATTTTCTTGAAAATTCGTCCGTAATCGTAATGACAAAAACCTACAAAATTAATGCCAAAACGTACACAAACATGAGAGAAGTGAGGATCCTACATTTTTATGCATGATTGATCAATCCACGATGTCGCAACGTGTCTGCGAATCACGAAAGCCACGTCTCCTCTCCTCCTTCTTGTTTGAACAAAATAATCAAATGTGATTGAGGAGAGAGAAAAGACAGTTTTTATACCAATCTCACATCTCTTCACACGCACAGATCTCAAGGAAATTTTTCGGCTCCTCCTTTATTCACCCACTAACTCTAGCACACAATATTGACTTCAATGAATGACTCCGTTTTCAAAACAACTCTGTTTCTCGCTTAAAACACGTGTTCCCGGACCCGTTTCAACTCTTAACTCGTACCGCATATGTTCCTGGACATAACCTCACTCCGACATTTTATTTCATTATTTATTATTTTCAATAATTAACTAATTATCATTTTTCGGTGTTTAATTATCTGTTTTATACCCTAAATTTCTATTTTTCCTAGCCGAATATCACACAAAAATCCATAGCAATTTATGAACAAAAACCACGTATTAGGACACAGAGTTCTCATTCGGGTATAAGAAACATTATAGAAAAATAAAATATACCTCAGTGTCGACTCCTGAGGCTTAAGTAGTGTGACAGATCACGATGGTAGGTCACAGTCCTGTAAACACAAGGCACGTGTCATCAATAAATTTGAGGGTCATTATAGCTTCCATGCTTTGCGTTTTTACCTCTCACGCAGCTAATGCTCATACCTCGCAAGCAACGGGTTGAAATGATCCAAAAAGTTTTGCACCACAACCTTCGAACTCTCGATCCTCTCCACCAATTCATGTACGTGCAACCACCTTGTTTCCATGTCATTGTGCACCAGGGTCAAGCCATGGCTACAATCCTTTGTGGTTTTGTTTAGTGCGCTGACCAGGTTCGTTACCTTTGCATCAACTTCTTTAATCGACTCCTGAAGGCATGTTTGCTCTTACACCACCTTTTCCAAGCTATCAAACCGAGTCTCCATCATCACTTGAAAAACATGAAAGTGGTGTTCCAACATCTGTGTGAATTCTGCCGTCATTAGTGGCGGTGAACTTATAATATAGGATAGCACAACTGCTATGGCGTCATCAACATCTTTCCCTTTCAAAGTCACATCCCCAACATGAACCATGTTGACATCCCCTTGTTCATACTCCGCATCCGGGGAAGGTATAGGTCCCTGGTTTGTTCTATCTCCAACATCATTTGCACCCACAAGCACACTCCCAACATCATTTACACCCACAGTCACATCCCCAACTTCATCCCTACCCACAGTCACGTCTCCAACTTCATTTCCACCCACAACCATGTCCCCAACTTCATCTTTCCACCTTTACTCAAATTCTTGAGGGAACAAGCTGTCATACACAACTGCATGGATTGCATTTATGATTGCTTCTCTTACTTTGCAATTGCTAATTTTCTCAGGCGACTTCTTCATAATATGCCATAGACACAACTAATGTCGCGCTGGTGGGAACACATGTTTGATTGCTGCTTTTATAGAGCTGCATTGATCGGTGATAATTGCCCCTAGAGCCTTCCCATTCATGCAAGTCAGCCAACCCCCAAAGAGCCATGTGCAACTTTCAATTGATTCACTTAACACTAGACCGCATTCCAGCAAAATGGTTTGACCATGGTGGTTCACTTCAAGGAATGGGGAGAAGGGCATGTCATACCAGCTGGTCAAGTATGTACTATCGAATGGTATCATATCATTAAAATAATTGTAGGCACTTCTAGCCCTCGCATCTGCTGAAAACACACCTTTGAGCCTACCATGTTTGTCAATATCCAACTCATGAAAGAAATTGGCATTCTACATTTACTTGTGAGCAATGTATGAGCACAGTACTTCTGCATCACCTTTCCCAAGTATCAATCTTCGAATAGTGTTTATAAAATTCCTTGCATCATTCTGTCAAAAATCCAATGCACTTATCCCTCCTTCGGTCTCCTTAGCCATGGACATCATGTTTTTCAAAACTGGTATACCGGCCTCATCATTCATAAAGAGTTTTCTCTTGCATTTTTCACTAATGACCTTGTGACTTCGGAATAATCTTAAGTTTGTTGGACTCAGTTTGTGATTGTGCACCAATTTAACAGTCATCACATTCTACAACTCATCGTCCAATAGTCGCACCATGACTCGAGCCGGACAGTGAGTCCTTGTGCTCATACTAACGAGTTTTTTCCTATTTTCATTTGGCTTTGAAAATTCTTCCTTCGAGCAGACAAATATGTACTTCCAGACTTCCCTTTTCAACCATACGTGCCTCTCAATTTTGTCTCGAAACCAATTGAAAAAACAAAAGTGTTGTAGTGGTTTTTGGCACTTTCCCATGAACTGAAAGTCATCCCAACATTTGGAGCACGACACACTGCAACTTCCATGCCTTTCGAGTTGGAGTCTTGACAGTCGATGAAGCCTTCACCATCACTGTTAGTGTGATGGCCGCAGTTTCATAACCTTAAAACAGGCCTCGCCTGACCTAGACTTAAGTGGACCACGAGCCAACCTCGTAAAGTCAACACAAGCTTAGTCAGCCTTACTTACCATTTACCATCATTATAACTAATTTTAAATGAGTTATCTATATTAGCGAGTTATAAATTAATAGCGGAAGAAAATATACTCCAAACTAATCGAATAAGACACAAGTTAACACAACTTAGAGTGTTAAAACCCCACATATGTATATATCAATTAAGCATCACAAGTCAAAGGAGAGTCAAGATACTGTATACATGTCCCAAGATCTATCATAATCCAAAAAGATTTCATTTGTCAAAAACATATACATAATAGTTCAATCAACCTACTCAGTAGGCGAGTGGAGGTCTCCTCGCTATCCTCAACAAAAATTGCCTATCGTCGGTCCTTTATCCTTGTATATCCCGCAGGTCGACGGGGTTGCACCCACCGTCATAAAAAGGACAGTGGGTACAGAAAGTAATAGTAACAACTAAATGGAGTCTCAACCTAATCTCAAATGTCAAATTAGTGACTAATCAAATATCATGCATGAATATCATAAGGATAAGAAAAAAACTGCATGATAAATAAATCACTGAGATATCAACGATAAATGAGTGTCAAGAGCACCAAGCAAAAAGGCATCTAAGTATTCCACGTCTATCAGGTTGCAACATAAAATGCACAACCTGACTTCCCCGAAAGATTCTAGACCTAAACAAACCACCAAACAGTTTAGAGCCAGTTAAAGAGATCACAAAGTAGTTTCATCGAACCCTAAGATGCGGGTTTGGGCACATCCAAAAATTCGTGTAGTCACGTTGGTGAAAGAGATCACAAAGCAGTTTCATCGCACCCGTGACCACCATATCGCCCACTTAGACGAAAAAAACCACTCATTACAGAATTCAAGGAAGTATAAAGCCAACAATCCACCAAGGATAGATATCATAAACGGAATTCAACAACACATTTCACACCGAGATACCACTTAACAAAGATAACAACCAAGTAAATGCACACATAAAATTATATAAACACTCTGGTTGGTATTACTCACAATACAACGCGAGACTCCGCGCTCACGACTTTCACATATCATCAAATCAGTCTCGAACACTCGTCACTAGTCCACTAAGCAATTGGTATTTATTCAAATTCAATTTGGTTACGTTAGTCTTGTTTTTCATTTAATTTAATACCCGTTATTGTCACGACACAATTTTCTAACCTTGATTAATTTCCTTAACCAGGATCACCGACCCATAATGTGGGACCAGCGTGAGATGCGCACTCTGACCAAGGCACGTGTCTGAGGTACATTTTATATTTGTTATGGTGTATGCCTAGTATTATATATGTGTGTAGACTAATTAAGTGTATTTCATGCAGCTATAGGCGTCGATACGCGAGCGGGGACGTGCCTCAAGTTGCGTATGAGTCGGGGGACTGGGTAGCTAGACTTGTGATAAGTCTAAACTTAGTTAAATATTTTTTTTCAATTAATTATTTACAATAGCCTATGGTTTTTCAATAATGTAAATCACATTAGGAAAAGGGCTATAATTGAAATCTAATTACCACAACTAAAGGATTGACCTCGGGATTTGTGCTAGCACACACTCCCATGTTGAGAGTCACAAATCTGTGTCACCAAGAAAGTTGGACTGCCTAGTTAGGAACCTTCAAATTTGCCTCGAGATACGTGGCACACACTAGATTAAAACCAATACTATAAATACGACTTGATGAGTGGAGCTCACATCAGTTGATCAATTTTAACATGCAAAATTCTGGAATTCCAGAGGAGAAAAGGGAGATTATTGCTGAAGAATTGAAACTGAGGCTAGAAAATCAGAACTGAGGGCTAGGTAATCACACTCACCACGTCTTTTCCTTTAAAATGATCCTAAAATGGGTTTTTGGTGTGAAAATCGGATTTAAATTGTGATACCTAATTTTGAAGTGTTTTTATATCATATTCATGTTGATTAAACAGTTGTTTAAGGATTTGAATTGATATTTCGAAGAAATTGGGGTTTTTGGTGAAAATTGTAAATGTGTTCATGCATGGATTTGAAACTGTAATTCAAGGATTTCTTGGTTTCTGTGTATTTTTCTGAGTTAATTTAGGTCCTTATGAATCATGCATGGACCGAGAAGTGTGTTGGTGGTGTTTAGTACATTCGAAACACCAAAATTCCCTCTAGAATCCTGGGTTTCGACACAGGAAGCGCGCTGGCAAAGTTGCTCAGCGTGCTGCCTGTTTTGGGGAAGACAAAATACTGTTCACCCAAGAATAGTAGCGCACTAGGCAACTTTGCCAACGTACTGGACACTGTTCACAGGGATAGTTCTAATTAAAATTATTAAGCGGCTAATTTCACTACCCGGGTACACGATTGATGGCGAGCCCCAAGTGTAGGACTTTGCGGTAGTAATAGCGACTCAAACTAGTGTTCGAGCCACGGATATCGAACCTAAGGGACGGTTAAAAGCTAATCTAATGTCTAATCAAGACATAAAGTTAGGAAACATGGTTTGGGTATTTGAAATGAAAATTAACCTAACTAATGAACTACTAAATTAAACTAATTAACTTTAAATAAGCTAACACTTATTGCAGTTAATTAAAATTGGTTTTAAGCTATGGAAAAGTAGTTATAGGGAATCTATTCACCTAAGTTGTATCCTTTTGATCCAATGCAATTAGAAAACTCCTCAATTCATGTGTTGATAAGTGAATTTCTTAAAATTCACTCCATCTCGAGGTGTCGGTGATGGAGATTCTGTTGGCTCACTCGGACTCCACCGGTCGGCACGAGCAGCGTAAGTGAGAGCACAAAACTAGACATCAAATTCTAAAGCCTCTTTATTCAATGGTCGTCGGTCGACGTACACATTTCCTAAGGTTGCATTTCTCCAAGTCCGGGTTCCAAAACTCCAATGGTCATGATGACTTCCTAACCCTACATTCTACACCTACTTGGTAGACATAGCATAGCACGCAAGAATACACAAATCAACACATTGAAAAAATATAAATAATATATTCACATTGAGATAAAAAGAAATTGAACTCGGGGTTCCTAGACCCCTAGAACAAGAGGGATTACCCCCATAAACAAGTTCAAATCATCAATTAACATGTTAAGAACAAAAGAAATTATGATTCAATGCCTCCAAATTGTTGAGAAATCCAAGTGAATCAAAATTATCTGGCGTTGCAAGTCTTTCACAAAAATAAAATAAAAACTGGAGAGGAAAAATGGTGATGAATAGTGTTGTGGATAAATGTATTGGTGTGGAGAGCTGGTGAGAAAAACGTGTTGGATAGAGGGGTGTTGACTGCTGGAAAGATCGAATATGGTGTATTCTTGCTGCTTGTGGTGTGGTTGTGTTGTATCTTCATGAATGGAGGAAAAAACGTGTTCGATAGATGTGTGGCGGTTGGATATCGAAAAACAGGGAGAGTGAAAACGTGTTGCGAGGGTGGCGACTGGTGTTGGTCGTCCCGGCCAAGTGGTGAGCGTGGAGAGGGTACGTGTGGCGCCTCTATTGGTATATGAGAATGTGGGAGCGTCCTTCCGTGATTGCTTGCTGGTGTGTTGAGAGTGAAACCCTCATTCTTAGTGAAATTCCAGCCTTGCCCTTGCAATCAAGTGAATCTGATGGACGACACACGAGTCGAGGCTGATCTCTCGGACAGCAGGGTGCCACGCATGGGAGGGAGAGCAGACAGGTGGTGTTTCTGCAGATCCCGAGGCGTGATGGAGGGCTGCTTTTTCGCTGCGCACGGAGAGACGAAACACACGGGAGCATGGAGAGAACGCGTGCGTGATTGGAGACTGCTGTGCTCATGACACGTAGAGCGAATGTGTGGGCCCGACTGGTGAGTTGCTTCATCAGTGCTGACGCGCTACTGGAGGCCTATCTGTCTGCTTCTAAAGGCAAAATACATCAACTGTGTCATGTCTTCGAGTCTCCTAGCTGCTGTGATTTCTTGTACTGTGCGTGTCATGAGGAACATCAAGGGCTGCTGAACGAACCCCATCTAATAACAAAGACGTAGCCAATTTCTTGCATTTTCTTTAACGTTGAGGCTCCAACTAACTCGTCAACAATCTGACCATCAACATAGACTACTGTGGGTCCGGCAAAATTGTCTCGAGATGCATGCAAGTGCGCCAAACTAGGCGAACACCAAAAATATTCCAAAAGCCTCAATTTTATTCTTTTTAATCTACAAGCCCTACAAACATCAAATAAACAAATATTAGTAATTATGAACCAATTTAAGACTTTGAAATATTAAAACGTAGCAAATGCACATTAAAATGGAGCATATAAACTAACTTATCAACGACCTACCCAACCACCACTCCCAGACCCTAAAATAAGTATTTAACCATATCAGGGATTTAGGGAAGTATACTGGGAGTCTGGGAACGCGGGTTACGGAGTGTCAGGAGGTCGGATAGCTAGAACTACTTCTTTGACTTGTAATTGAAATTGTGAGAATTCTTTACTTTATTTCATTCCATTTATTACTGTTTATCAGTCTATTGGTAAACTTCTTGTTTGAATTGACACCATGCTTTTCTTATTTCTTTTCAATGTGAATGTTGACATAGCATGATGCATTGTGAAATTATCATTGACTCTATTCCTTATATGCTCAATGTTTGTCTTTGATTGAGGATTGGTCAATACATATAAAAGCATGCTTTAGGACTATTTAATATGTCTGGACTTGTATTCTACTTTCTTTGGGATTTGTAGCTTATCTTGTCTTTGATATCATAGAAATGTAGGAATATAAATCCTTGGAAACTAAGTAGAGATTATCTAGTGTCCATTGCACAAGAGATCCGCAGATTCACGGGTAGGTCTCTCGGGGTCTCTAGCCTCACCACTACACTTGGGCACACACGTGGTATGGGCCACGGGGTTGTCGGCAAGTATGAAATAAATAATTTATACGTGTAGAGCACAACTCCGCTATTTGTTAAGATATGTAGAATACAACTCTATATAGTAGTGGTAAAGGCTGAGTGATATTTCTCATCGCCAACCGGACATAGATCATCTCGACTTAGCTTGTGTCAGTTTAAATATTCATGTTAACTGTGGTATTTATTTGCATTAATTGTTCAACATCTTTCAGTTATGATATGCTTTTAAATACCTGTTGATTTAATTGAAAATGTAGTATAGAATTCCCTAGTTATTACTTAAATATCACTATACTCACCGTCTAGTTTGTGAGGTGGGTGTAGGTTTTTCGAGCAGCACTAGGCCGGGCAAGGAAAAGATTGGCGACTACATCTGAGCCTTGAACGCGTTGTTGTCTTTACATGTAGGGTATTTTGATATTTTGTATTAGGCTTTTATTTATGCCTTTTTACTTGGGATACCTAGTAGGTTGAGCGATAGTTCCCTAACTTTTAACTATCACTTTGTTTATATGTTCGCCATTTACTTGCATATATATATATATATATATATATATATATATATATATATATATATATATATATATATATATATATATATGGTGATCGTTATTTTTTGGTTTCCACACTTAGGCTATTGTAAATGCTTTCGCTAAAATGTTAAAGACTTTCGCTAAAATCACATTGAGACTTCTGCTAATTTAATAACTTTGAATTATCATAAATGGTGGGAATAGTGAATTATTTATCTTGAATGTGATCAAGTTGGCAAATAAGTTAACAAGACTGACTAATACGTAGTTATGTCCTACAGACCAAATTAGGACTTAATTACGAGATTAGGCCGGGCGGTGTCCTAAATTAGGAGAGGGGCCGTCACAGTTATTTTCCTATTTTCCAAAATGCTTCTCATTTCAACTATTTTGGGTTGCGCATTTGATCCCATTAGAATACTCGAGCGAAATCCCGAAGTTTTTGAAAACATTTAAAAAAAATTCCATAAATTGGGCTTGGAGCCGTAGGGAACAATTTCCCAAAGCGTCCCCAACAACGTGACCAGGGCACTGAGCCACTGCTCTAGACAGCGTGGCCCGCGCCATGAGGAATTGTTCCTCATGGCGCCCCTGGTGGCGCCAGGTGTGATTTTTCATTGCTGGGATTTTTTGAAACCTCGGCTCGCGTCGCCGTGTTACTAACCTATCTTTACCTCATAGGGCCTTGATACCAACTTAAAACCATAATCAAATCATACAAAAACATTCATTATAACCAATTTCTCAAATAAATCCTGAAAATTCACCAAAAATATGAAAATACCACACTTTTATCAATAACCTTCAAACTCCACAACCGATACTCCATAACTTATCACTTAACATCATTAATTCCAACACAAAAATTTAGAAAATTAGTGGTTAAGGGTCGAGCTCCGAAAAATTTTGACAAAAATGCACAAAAATACGACCAAAACAATAAGAATCGAACGAGGAGTCGAGATCTCACCTCCGTTTGTGTCGTTGGTCGCTCCATAGTCTTCAATTTCCATCCAAGATAAACAAAATCCCTCTCCTTTGTGCTCCATTTTCTGATTTTGGTGGTGGTGTTGACCAAAAATGGTCATTTGACCAATTTTCGCCTTTTTGAAGTTCCTTAACTTATCAAGACCCACACACCCATCTCTAGGTGCATCCTAGGGTTCATACACACCCTATCCAATAACTCCCATGACTTCAATGGGTGACACAAAGTCAACTTGGTCCTTAGTCTTATCCCAAACCAACCAATTATTGGCCTTTTACAAGCGATTCTGCGCTTGGCATGCATTGTAACGACCCGAAAATTTGGTTATTTGTGGATGATAATGCATGTATTAGTATATTAGTATTTTACGGGTCTCGAGCCGTTTGGGCTATGTTTCAATTGAGTGAGGTGTCGCCTAGTTAAACGGGGGTTTCGGGAACCGTTTTAGTGGGCATTATTAATAAACAAAGTCAAATAAAATATATGATCTAAGTTGAGAAAATACAAGGTTAACAATAAAGTATAACTTAGACAAGAGGGAATTTATTTGAATCCCAAGAGTGGGACCGCCTCGGGAAGCGTGTCGAATGCGGGACACGGTGCCCCGAGTAGGCGAGAAGTTGTGTAACTTTATTGGTAATTTATTAAAATTTATGGAGTTAATTTAATAGGATATTATAAATGGAATTGTTAAAATGACACGGGTGAGTGAGGAGGACCATTGGATGGGCATAGGGATGTGCACATGTGTTAGATCAAGGGGATAAGCCAAATGACCCATAAGGGTAGCTGGCCAAAGGTTGGACAAGTGAGAGTGTAAGGGCAAATGGGTCATTTCACCTATGATACATAATATAAAAGAAGTGAAAACCCTAAAACCCTGAAAACACTATTCATCATCTCTTCCACACTCCCACCGCCACTTGTTCACCGTCCTCCTCTCTCGCCATTGCTGTCGCCTCCCGCCGGCGTCACGAACTCCGACGAGGTGAGCTCCACCTCTCTTTCTCTCCGATCTCTCTCTTTCTCTCGTTTTCACTCTCGGTTCTCACTCAACTCTCGGTTCTCGGCCCTCTCTAACGCCACAGGCTCCCATCCCTTGGCTGGGCCGCCACCACCACGGCCTTCTCCCTCGTGTCATCGGAGCAGGTGAGGTGCTGTACTCTCCTTCTCTTTCGTGTTCTCTCTTTCTCTCACTCACGCTCTTCTCGGTTTTGAAAAACTCACACATGTGCTCTCTTGATCCCGTGTGTGGCAGCCACCACCTCACGGCGAGCTCGTCACCACCGCCACCCCTTCGTCGTCGAAGGCAGCACGTCCGCCTCTGGGTGAGCTCCTCCCCTCTTGCCTCTCACTCTCTCGATCTCACTACCATATGTATATATATAGTTGTTTTGTTTTTTTTTTAAACTGTATATGTGACGGTTTGTCACTGTCCTTGTGTGACCGGCGCTGGTGGCCGTCGTTGCTGACCGGAGATCGACCTCCGGCCGACGCTTCTTGGCGGAGGTGATCCCATGTGACTTTGTGTTGGAGTGTGTAGGTGAGTTTATGTGAAGTGCATGTGAGTCTTTTTGGGTATGTTGTGCAACGGTTTGGTGAAGGTGTGTAGTGGGGTGCCTTGTTGTATAAATTGGAGTGTGGTTTGTGAGATGCACACCCCAGTTGGGGTGTGGGTGTGTGCACTTTGGTGGGTGATCATAAAGCTGTGTTGTGTGTATGGGGTATGATAGAAAATGAATATACAACAAAATTCCAAGTAATACATTAATATTCTAATGCATGTGAACATGGAAAATCATAGTAGGGTGCACACACCAATGTGGTGTGTGTGTGCACAAGACAACGGGGTGTGAGAGATGTTAGTGTACACACTAGTGGGGTGTACACATCAATTTGTGTATTTGACCCTAATGTACATTATTATAGGTTTAAGAGTAAGTAAACAAGACTTTTAAGTATAGACATTTATATAAAATGAATATGGAAGTGTAATAAAGGTTCAACACACAATGTAATGAGGACCCAACACATCCAATACACAATGCAATCAAAGCCTAATGCAATAGGTACAACATAAAGAATGAATGCGAACCTTAAACTAATATTCGGGATTCCAAAACTTTATCAGGTTGTTGAGAACTTGTGGGGAAACGTGTTAGAGTTTCGGAGTGGTACCGAGTCGCGAATAGACAGGTAAGTACATGCATGCATTGTGTGTATGTACGTTAGTAGACCAGTAAGAAAATAACATGTGATTTATACATCCTCTATTTATTGCTATTGTTGCATTGATCCTTTGCTTGATATTCCATTCCTTTTCCTTGGTTGTATGTTCTTGGCATGAGTGTGTGTCTCGAAGGTATCATGTGGTCCCGCACTAGGCGGGGACACGAGGGTGCCCTCTGCGGGGGTAACCGACCACCCCTAGTGATGTGTGTACCGGGTGCTTGGATTCGAGAGGTGTTGCGATGCCTCTCGATTTCACGCCGCTAGTGTTGCGACATTGCCGGGGAGATCTTGCGAGATCTTTGCCGTATTCTTTGTGAAATAGACCACTCATGGGCCTCCTTTGAATCTTAGAACATGCAAATATCGATTGTTTATCTTTCGGTCTCTTTATCATGCATTTGATTTATTTACTTTCCAGTTATTTCCTTTCCGCATGATACTTAGATCGCTTTTCTTGTTAAAATCATAAATTACTTGTTACATTCTTCTCGGTACTACTAGCAATTTTATTCGCTACTCACCGTCTAGTTTGTGACGGTGGGTGCGGCAGAAGAGTGGAGAGCGGCAAGGGCAAGGGGCTTTGCCTAGGTGATATACTTTGAGGAGTTGCAGGACATCTGAGAGACTTTATATTAGGTGATTATATGTGGTTTGCTGATGTGTATATCGTTTTATACTTATTGTGTTGGGATTATTGAACTTGGTATATCTTTTATGAGACTGGTATCATGTATATATGCCTATTGAATTATACATGAATACCCGGGGTTTTCCACATTTATAGAATTCCTAATTTCCCTTTGATTGAGTTATTTCCTTTGTTTATAATTGTTTTAGTCTTCCGCTGTGTATTAATGCAATAACTCTTTCATAAACTACTGAATTGATTAAATTGAAGGCTGACTAGACTCGTCAGGTTACCAAGTGATGACTTGGGGCCTGCACGGGTCTAGGCCGGGCGTACCCAATTGCACGGGGAAATTGGGGCCGTCACATGCATCACGACTGACACCATTGTGCGCAAATGTAAATAATAACGACTCAAACATATTCCCA
Source organism: Stephania japonica (assembly GCA_039657345.1). Taxonomy (NCBI): domain Eukaryota; kingdom Viridiplantae; phylum Streptophyta; class Magnoliopsida; order Ranunculales; family Menispermaceae; genus Stephania; species Stephania japonica. The sequence continues at coordinate 38,921,306 of CM077560.1, read as the reverse complement.
TATTACTTAATTATCGTATTTTATTCTGGCCATTTACGAAAAATTCATTTTCTAGACTTGTGTACCCATATTTCGTCTGCTCGATACCAGTTTGCCACGTTTTTCTAGTGAAACCCTACTCATAAATCGTCGTCATCATCCTGTCACACAGACACGAGTATAAATAGATAGTACACGTTGTCACATAGACATAACATATTTTTCGGGTCGTTACAGTTGGAACTGAAAATCACTCCAACCCCTACATTTGGTGTAGAGCACATTGGGTCATCCACAACTTCCTTTCCATTAGATTTGTGGTCCTCACACTCAAATGAAGCCTTAACCGCTAGAACAGGAAAACATTTTGGTTGTCTCTCCATCCGAGTTTGAGTGTATTATCTAATACCTTCACAAGAAGCCAAAACTTTAAACAAATTAAAAAGAAAGAGACATTGTATAGTGCATAATCATTTTTGTACTCCTCAAAATAGAGCAAGGAACTTAAGGAATCTTTACACTTTTTTTCGAAAAATCGAACGAGATTCATTCACAAAAATAGAAATTTTTTTCACAGAAACTCAAAAGAATTTTATACTTTTCATAGAACAAAAAATGAACTCAAAAGCTTAAAAAAAATGAAATAAAATAGTTACCTCAATAAGAGCAATGATCTAATTCTTTTGAGTCAATGCTTCCATTACCTTGGGACAAACTCTATTTTTGTCTTCTCTATCGATTGATGGATGGAGGGATGGAAGGAATTGTAATGACCCTAAAATTTAACTTGTGCCACGTGTCATTTTAGATCGTATGTGGGCCCTTACCGTGATGCGTGTGTACAATTCTCGATCGTCGACATCGGGGTATGTTATTTTTTTGGTGTTTGTATTATTTATCTATTTACTCAAATATAAATTCCAATGTCCCAAACGTTTGAGGACGTTTGAATGTGGGCATTGATGTGGAAAAACATTGTTTATGGGTAATTAGTTGTCGAAGGGACAAATCTAATTAAAACACTAACAAAATATAATAATTAAACGTTGGGTAACGAGTTCGGTACCTTGGTAGGTTCTTGGGCACATGGCGGTGCGAGTCATGTTGCAGATCAGATGCGAGAATGTTGGGAAAACATGTATATATTGAATGGTGTGCATGGGAGGAAGTCTCGAAGTGTGTCACACTTGTGTGTTAGTGGAGTGTTAATGAAGGGCGGTTAAGTGGCTGGAGTGATAGGAGAGTCATTAGATATGCCTCGAGATATGCGTGGGAGCTTGATGGAAATGATATATATGAGTTGCTACCTTTTCTCTCTTTCCGTTTTCTCATTTCATTCTTTTCTCTCTCGTGTGTTCAAACACAATTAAATAGGGAGAGTTGATTGGTTTTTCAGCCGGAACGACGTCGAGGATCGACTAATCACGCTTATAAGGTAAGATCCCGACTCATTGCGATGTTCTCTACGTTTTGATGGGTGTTTTGAGTATTTTTGTCGTGGTTCTTTCGGGCACTTTGAAGTTTTGATTTTTCGTAAATTTTGAAGATTTATATGGATAGGTTGATTTGTATAGAACACAACCATGCAGTTTTTTTGGTTTTTTGGATTAGTTTCATATTTTTGGTGAATTTTCATGAATTTTTGGGTTTATTTCCATATTGGTGTATTTGTGACAGTTTTGATTGATTTAATGGTGGTTTTGGACGTAATTGAGCATCCCCATGAGTTTGGGATAGGTTCGAAACTCAGCAAAATGAGCCGGGGTGTTGAAAGACCCCAAATTTCAAATAATGTAACTGATGCTGCAAGGTACACCGTGAAGCCATAAGGCCACGATGTCCAGACCAGAGAGTCTAGAATTTTGGCGTTTTAAGTGACGTCGTGAAGCCTTTCACCAACGATGGCATTCACGATGTGATACTGTTCATCAGGCTAAAATTTTAGAAAATTTTGAAAATTCTGGGGATCTCTCGGATATCCAAATGGGTTCGAATATGAGTCAATACCCAGGTAATTGACCCAAAATACATAAATGAGTAAATTGGAGGATAATTAATGGATTTTACAAACAATTAATCAATAGGGGATTGTAGGACAATGATAGTCACACGAGGGGATTCATTAGACACAACTTCAATTCATGTGAGTGCATAATATCGTGGGATACGGGTAAGTAAACCAGTGGGAAAATTTATAGTTATTTCTTTGAGCTTTAAATTGTTTATTATTGCTCTATTCTTGGTTTGGAATTATATTCTGATTGAGTGATCTAATGGCAAGTGAGTCAACGTAATCTTTTGGAGTGCAGGATTTCCTGATGTAATATACTTGAGCCAGGAGCTTGAGATGCACGATATTGTTTGTGGTTTTATACGTGGTGAGAGTTCTTCGCTAGATTGTCGAAAACTCTAAATTCACATGGTCTTTAGGATGGTGTGAGTGTACCACGTCCGAAACTCCGAGTCTTGAAGGTATTATTCCCATGACTCAACGAACATTGGGTCGGGACTACTTGTGCCTTTTTGTTGTTTTTCTGGAGACTCCTCTTCGATTGATTCATGTTATTTACATTTTTTATTTATTCATGCATTCCCTGTGCTTTTCTTTTTATTGATAGATATAGATTGCTTATTTCTTTCAAAATGTTGTAAACATCCCACTTGGCGTTGCTTACCTGGAACTCGTCATTCTTGTGTTTGACTGAGTGTAGATCCCGAGTCAAGCAAGGGAAAGGCTCCTCAGCTTGGTGATTTACTTTGAGGATATTAGAGTTGTTCATATTTTGTTATCGATGTAGGTTTTAGTTTCTTTTGTATTACTGTATATATTTGTTTCACATTGGGATATGGGGATATGAGAGACCTTGGGCATGTATACATGGTTATTACTCTCCCGTGACTTGACATATGATGGATAGTATACATATGCAGGGTTTCCACATTCTAGGTTGTCCTAACTAATGTCTTTGAAGTTGTTTTTATTAGTTGGGGATTTTAATGCTTCTGCTTATCTTTGAATAACTTACTAATATTAATAACTATCATGTAAATTGCTTAATAAAGGATGAAATGTATGGTAAGACTGATAAGGTTTGTGTTGATTGCGCGGTTGACTCAGGGTCTATGTAAGTCTAGGCCGGGTGAGGTCCCATTTTAGGGTTGTGGAATTAGAGCCGTCACAGTTGGTATCAGAGCCTAAAGTTTTAAAACTTAACTCTTGATTAAATCACAATCCATTAAGACATAAATTAGCGAAAGTTAGGACAATGGTTGAACTTAGAGCGGAACCCAATGTTCTTGACTTAAGTCTTAGTTGGGAAGTGAAGAGAGTTGGGGAATTTAAAAATCGAACTTTAAGCTATTTGATGTATTGTATATACTATTATCGATAGTTATGTCCTGATCATGTATTTGCTATATTTTCAGATTGCGATGGCTGATCAATCTAGTACCAGTGATGGTGGTTCAGGAGACGTTCAGGGGAGACTGGATGAGATGTCTCAGTTGGTTACATCACATGGCCAGCAGCTTGGGGAGATTCTTTGATTATTGAGGATTCAAGGTACACCTTCACCCTCTATGTCTGCAGCACCATTTACACAGGCTACACCTTCCCCGTCTTACCCAAATAATAGCAAGTGTCTCCATATCACTGCTAGAAGCTACCTTGCCTCTGGTAAGTAGCAATCTAGTCGTAGTCCCTTAAAAACTAAACTCTGGATACCTGAGAATATGAAAGATGACTCTTTTGCTAAAAATGGATCTGTGCATGATAAGCACTCAACCAATCCATTCTTAACAACCTCATGTCTGCAGGTAAGACATGACCGCCTATATCCACTGAACAATCAAAACATATCAAGTTCATGTAAATCTTGTCCCCATTAAACGTGCTAAGGATAAAGGGTATCTGTAGTCTAGTAGGTTTCAAACCCAATTCATTAACCATGCGACCCGAAATAAATGACACCTTAGAGTCAAAATCAAACATGGTATGCATAAAACAACTACAAATGTAAACCATACCTTCAACAAGGTTATGTGTATCAATCTAGTTTGGTGCGACAACAGTGTGAACCGTCTCTCGGCTTTACTACAGTTGTCCTCGACCTAATCGTGGACAAGTACTAATAAAATGACCTGTTTGACCACACTCGTAGTAGGCTTTCTAAGAACCTGATCCAGAAGAAATGCTATGTCCCTGTCTTTGTGACTGACCAAAACTCTAACCCTGGTCATACCTAACACCTTATGTAGATCTCTATCCCTGACCACCAACTCTGCCATCAGTCTTCTAATACTATTGTCTCCAAGGAACTGATGATATTAGTTGTTGTGGTGTATTAACATAAATCCATACTGGAGCAGATAGTACAACAGGAGTAGTAGATAGAGATGCAACAATTCCTACATTCTGTGCTCGATCTCCCTATATCCACTATCTGGATCTCTTACTCCTATCACCTCTCGAACAGACCCCTGTCTATACAACAATAACTGTAGGCATATCCTGCACTGTAAACCTATCTGGAGTGTCCTGAACCATCAGTGCACTCTCAGCCTGAGTAACTAGTGCTGCAAATACCAACTGTGACAGCCCCAGTTCCATAACCCTAAAACTGGACCCTGCTCGGCCTAGATTTACGTAGACTCTAAGTTAACCCTTGCGCAGTCAACAAAAGCTTAGTCAGCTTTACCTTACCTTTTATCATTTATTCAACAATTTAAGATGAGATTATTGATATTAGTGAGTTATTCAAATATAAACGGAAACATTTAAAACTTTAAACAAATATAATAGCCTCAAGACATAAGTTAAAACAACCTAGAATGTGGAAACCCTACATATGTAGACCACCTCATATGTTATGTCACATGAGATAATGTTATAGCATACAAGCCCCGATATCTCTCATACCTAAATCCTAGTATTTCAAAACATATATATACAATAATACAAAATGTCAAACCTACGTCGAGACTAAAGGATGAACAACTCCAATATCCTTAAGCAAGTATCCAAGCTAAGGAGCTTTCCCTGTGCTCAATTATGGGTTTGCGCTCAATCAAACATAAGAATGACGAGTTCAATGTAAGTAGCGCCAAACAGGAAGTGTACAATATTTTGGAAGTAAATAAGCAATATATATTCATGCTGATAGAAACAAAAGTACAGAGAATGCATGAAAAAATAAAGCTAAAAATAAATTTGAATCAATCGAAAATGAGTGTCAAGGAATCAAAAGAAAGGCGCAAATAGTCTTGACCAAGAAACAGTCGTTAAGTCGAGATAAACATCTCTCAGACTCGGAGTTTATGACGTGGTACATTCACACCATCCTAAAGTCAGCGAGCATGCTGAATTCCCCAGCAATTTAGTGAAGAATTTTCACCCTGTGTAGAACCCATAAAATATCATGCATCCCGAGTCCCCCTGATTACTAGTGAATGACACCAAATGACCAGCCCTCCCAAATATCATGTTGATTCACTTGCCCTTGGACTACTTAATTAAAATAGAGTTCCAAACCAAGAATAGAACAATAACAATAACCAATTAAAGCTTAAAGAAATAACTATAAATTTTCCTACTGGTTTACTTACCTCCGTCCAATGCTATTACGCACTTATACGATTCAAGTTCGTCTTTACGAATCCCTTATGTAACTGTCACTGACTACAATCAACCAACTTTCAACAAACTTTTCGACGTTACTAAAGTGTCAGATCACCTTGAAACTGGTTCTAATAGCTTCCCTATATACCTAATTATATTACGGTCAAGCTTTAAGTGAAACCAAATCACAAACCTCGTGAAATCTGTGACAAAAGTACGCTCGAAAGCTAGTTTCAAAAATAATTATTTATAACTTGAACTAGCTAACTTGGGGTAACTTTTTAACCTTAAAAACCTCAATATTTGTCATGCTCATCAAAAAGAAACTTGTAGTACACATTTCGTACTTTCAAAAGACTCCAAGAACCCTAAAATCATATCACAGACGGAAAAGTTATAAATTTTCCAATACAGCCCGTTGACAAGACAAACTTTATTTATTTTGAATTGAGAAAACTTCTCCAAATCAGTATTTTCACAGTTAAATCCTCAAATCTCGATAACCAACACCAGGATATCACTCGACTTCAAATTAAATATATTTTTGTAGCCGTTGAATCAAATTGGAATAAAACCAATAATCAATTTATCCATAATCCTAATTCAAACCAATATCAACTATAAAAACATCTTCAAAACTATTATCAACTAAGTCGCATCACTTCAAATCACATAAACCTTAACCAACATAGGTGAAATTTATCCCAAATAGACGCAAATCAACCCAATACATCAATCCATAACAATTAATATCAATTCCTATAAAAACTGTGTGAAAGAAATAGAAAAATCATGAGATTTCAAATTGAATTGAGAAATACCTTGAATTGAGATTTTACCAAATTTTGGGTCGAATCCCTCGTTTCCACCGCGACAACTTGGCTTAAACTGACCGCGATGCTCTACTATTTTACGGAGAGAAACTGGGCAAAAATTAGACGTATAGAGATATGAGAATGAAAGATCAAGCTGAATGGTTTATAAACTAAAAAATCCATTTCGTTTTGTACGAACGAAATTAATGAAATGTTTTTTTGTTTGTTTTTTATATTTATATATATACCCTCAGCTGCCTGCTTGAGCAGTTTAATTTCTTTTCATTTATTAATTCACGTAAATCCCTATTTTGACGTGTTTTGACTTCTGGTGCTTGTTTTGAATCCGATTTTTACCAAATTGAGCAAAACTTTCAGCAGAATAGTCCATTTTCATAAAACGTTCATAACATTGGTCTTTCTCAAACCAAAACCCCCAAAATCTTAAATTTGTCAACGACATTACCGCCAATTGACACAAAACTTGATGCAAGGTCTTGTACCAATTTCGTTCTCATTTTACACTACCATCGATTCCGATTATAACGAAAATTGAGGTTATACCTCAACAAACTCTAACTTTGAAACAAAATACCATATAATGTACAAGAACAAACAAAAATAACATACTGCGGCGTCAACGACCGAGAATTGTTCATACGTGTCACGACAAGGGTCCACGTACAACCTAAAATGACACGTGGCACAAGTTAGATTTTAGGGTCGTTATAGTCTCCTCGACTTATTAGAATCTTGTCCTCGAAATTAAATTAAAACTAAGGAAAGACTTACCAAATTCAAAAGATATAGGGAAAGTACTCACTCATATATGATTCGAGCTCCCACATCAGTTCCTCGTCCCCATGGTGCTGCCATTTGATAAGGACTGATGAGACTTCCTTATTCATTAGAACCTTCACCCTACTGTCTAGAATCTGAATAGGTTGCTTGTCATAAGGGACATCCTCCCTTAAGTCTATATGGCTCAAGTCCATCATTGATCGTCTGCCCTCTTTCGACCTGTCTAGTCAAAGTATCGACACATGAAATATTGGGTGGATCCCTGATAAATAAGGTGGCAACTCAAACTCATAAACAACTTTGCCTATCCGCTTCCTAACTCGAAATGAACCAATAAATCTCGGCGTAAACTTCCCTCTAATCTCAAACCTTTTATGACCTTTCATCGGAGATATTTTCAATTAAGCATATTCCCCGACCTGGTACTCTAGCTCCCCATGATATATGTCGTAGTATTTCTTCTGCCTATCCTGTGCATCTTTCAATCTTAATCTAATAAGACGTATCATCTCTGCATGATCCACTACAATCATAGGCATAATCACTGCCACATCCTCGTGCTTTGCCTAGCAAGATGGAGAACTGCACGACCTTTTTGCATAATGCCTCAAACGGTGCCATACGAATACTAGCCTAATAATTATTATTGTAGTCAAACTCACACAAGTGAAGATACTCCTCCTATGTCCACCATAGTCCAAACACACACATCCTCAACATATCCTTAAAATTTTGGATCAGTCTCTCTTACTGTCTGTCAGTCTCTGGATGATAGGCGGCATTAAGATCCAACCGCGTGCCGAACTGTGCCTGCATACTCTGCCTGATAAGAGATGTTGAACTATGGCCCTCTATCAAACACAATCGATAATGAATCACCATGCAATCAAACTATCTCTTTCTCAAACAAACTTGCTAACCTATCCACCCGATGTGTGGTCGAAATCACTATAAAGTCCGCAGACTTCATCAACCTGTCCACAATCACCTAGATGTTATCATGTCTGTGCTGAGATCGAGGTAACTTGTTGACAAAATCCATGGCGATATGCTCCCATTTCCACTTGGGAATGGGAAGTGGCTGTAATAACATACCGGATCTGTGATGCTCAGCCTTAACTCGCTGACAACTATCACACCCTCTAGCGTAAGTAGAAACATCGGTCTTCATCCATGTCCACCAGAAAAGACGACGCACATCTGTATACATCTTGGTTCTGTTGGATGAACTGTAAAACGTGAGTGGTGTGCCTCATAAAGTATCTCATCTCGTAGATCAACCACTGAAAGAATCCGTAGTTGCCCTATAAATCTCAGGCATTAGTCTGTTGGCTGACTTTAATTTGGATGATCTGGACTTTGAGCAAACTCCAGTAATTTTCCATACTGCTCATCTCTCTCTTGACCATCAAGTACACTCTGAATAGAGATAGTTTGAGTTCTCATATGCCTATAAATCAACACCCTGGTATCGGTCGGAATATCAACAGAGTACATCACCTCTACCGCCTCAAGTAAATGGTATAACTCAACTGCCTCAAGTAATCCATACTCATGTGTCCTCTGACAAGTAACAATCTTCGAGTCAACCCCTCTGCGGCTCAATGCATCAACAACAATATTAGCCTTCCCCATGTGATACTTCAAGAAGAAATCATAATCTTTGAGAAACTCAAGCCAACGTCTTTGTCTCATATTAAAGTCCTTCTGAGTAAATAGATATTTCAAACTCTTGTGGTCAGTGAATAAGAAAAATCTCTTCCCATAGAGATATTGGCACTAAACCTTCAATGAAAACACCATTACTGCCAACTCCAAGTCATGTGTAGGGTAAGTCTTCTCGTGAATAACCTCCAGTTGTTTATACGCATAGACAATCACTCTACTGTCCTGCATCAATACACAACCCGAACCAACCTTAGAAGCATCGGTGTTCACCTCAAGTACTTCCCTTTCCCTGACTCAGGTAACACTAGCACTGGTGCAGTAGTCAAACGTTCCTTTAATGTCAAGAACGCTTGCTCACAACTATCATTCCACTGAAATTGCATATACTTCTTCATCAACCATGTCATATGAGTGTTAAGTCAATAATTATGTAGTTCTATTTGTCTATTTAATGTATTTTGGATGGAAAGTCTCTAAAATAATTATCTAATGGCTCTTATTTGTTATTTGCAGGTTTATGAGGATTTGGATCAAAATCGAGGCATGAAACGGGTGTCTTGGAGATTGTAGGGAGTTTCCTTGTAAGTGATGGTGATGGATGAGGTGTCTCTGAAGTACAATTGGAATGGTAAGTACATGAAAATTGGGCAAAGTGTGTATGTGAGATAACTAAAGTACTATGCATAAATTCATCACGCAAGCATATGCATGATGGCAAAGGATGAAATCACTAACATCATTATTGAATTATGGATAATGAGATGGTTGATGTACATGTTAACTAAGTCAATAAATATGCATGTTGTTGGGATATAATCTCACATTGGAAATATAATAAGAGTTGGTGTGGTATAAAGTGGTGTAGATTGGATCCTAACAAAAGCTAATTGGTTTTGTGCAAAGATGGGCTCCAACCACATTTGTATACCCACCAAGTGCGTGTGTGGCCCAACACTTTCCGGGCCTATGGATTTCTATAAGGTATCAGAGCGGAATGATCCTGGACTCATATTTGAAGATCTAGATCTGTTTGTGGACCTAGAGCCTATAAAAAATAGGCCTAGGCATATTTACGGACCTATAAAGAGTAGGTATGTGTTTGATAAGTGACAACTAGTTTAAGCCTAGTTGCACTTGAGGGGGAGTGTTGGGATATAATCCCACATTAGAAATATAATAAGAGTTAGTGTGGTATAAAGTGGTGTAGATTGGATCCTAGCAAAAGTCAATTAGTTTTGTGCAAAGATGTGCTCCAACCCCATTTGTACACTCACAATGTGCGCGTGTGGCCCAACACTCTCCGAGCCCATGGATTTCTATACATGTCATGCAGAAGACCATCAAGAAAATCAAAGTAATCGAATTAAAAGTTAGGGATTTTTGTAATTCGCTCGCTCTCTCCTTCGATTTGAGGGTCAACTTTTTTAACCCCTCTCTTCTTTTATTTCTCTTTGTTTTGTGTTCTTCAACTATGAGAGGCTAAATTCTCTAGCATAGGCAAGACTATGATGGAGTTTGACTACTACTATTAATGGATTTCTGAGATCTATTTTATTTCAATTGCATGGTTATTCTTTTGTGTTCTATTTGTTTTGGCATTATTTTAATTCTAGGTTAGAATTGACTGCATTGTGAAGAGCTTTCACTTGCAATTTAGATTAACCACCCTTAGTCATTGAGTCTAAATGTCTGTCCTCATACGGTAGACTCAACCAAGTGACAGGTGGCCATACTGATTGGTTAGTCCCTTTCGGGACCGGTCAAGTGCCTTACTGATCTAGGCAAAATCGGGAGCACTAGCGATTCGGTTGTCTTGGTGTGGCTTTCATGAATTGTATTAATGTGGTCATCACATTAAACCCAATTCGCATGAGTCCAGGGTTATGTGTTTGGTTAGGGAAATAGTTAGTGGTCATACCTTGACTACCAAGACTAGGAAGTGCGAGGAACAGAGTGCGTCACTGGGTCTATAGCCACACTAAGTCTGATTAATTAACTTATATATGCATAGATCGATGACCAAATCCAATCTTTTGTCGAACCAAAATCGTATGTCTTAACCTAGGTATTTTAATTAATTGTTTTCAAAGTTATTTCCATTGTTTATTTATTTTCTTAGTAATTAGATTAGTTAATTGAATCATTCTCTCTTGTTATTTTCTTACCTTAGAAAGACTACCAATCTTTTTGGGATCGACCCTTTATAACTATCTACAAAATAGTTGGTTTAGGTATATTATTTTATTAATGCGTTCGGCACACGCCAAGGAGTTGCAATCAAAACACCGATAATATCCCGCCAAGCAAATAAAACTACGGATATCTGACATTGATCTCGGTGTAGGCCAATAAATAAGAACTCTGACCTTAGTAGAGTTCACTGAAACTCCGTTAGCCCCGATAATGTGTCCGAAAAATCCGACCTCCATAAACCAAAATTCGCGCTTACTAAACTTGGCGAACAATCTATGCTCCCTCAGTAGCTGTAAAATCGTCCTAAGGTGCTCCTCGTGATCCTCACGAGTCTTAGAATAGATAAGGATTTATTGATGACATCCTATCCAAATACGGTTTCAACATTTGATGCATCAAATCCATAAACATCGCTGACGCATTAGTTAGTCCAAAAGGTTTACAGTCATGCCCATATTAAGTGCGGAGTGCAGTCTTCTCCTTATTCTCCTTTCAAATCCTTAGCTGATGGTATCTAGATCTTAAATCTATCTTTGAGAACCACTGTGCTCATGTCAGCAGATCAAACAAGTCATCAATCCAAGGAAGTGGATACTTGTTCTTCACAGTCACCTGGTTAAGTTGTATGTAATCAATACACAATCGAAGGCTACCATCTTTCTTCTTAACAAACAAGACCTGCGCACCCCAAGGTGACATGCTAAGGTAAATGAAACCCAATTCTAACAACTCATTGTCAAGGCCCAAAATTCTAATCCTAGATTTTTGGCGTAATCGGGGTCACCGACCAGTGACGTGGACCTGTGCACTGAACAAGACACGTGGCCGAGGTATATGATATATTTGATGAGATGAATGCTTTAGTATAATATATGTGTGTACCTTATACCCGAAATAGTTAAGTTCGATAGTGTCGACGATTCAACGCGCACGGGAAAACACCTCAAGTTGCGTGCGAGCAGTGGGACCAGGTAGCTAGTAATGTGGTGAGTCTTAAGTTATTTACATATGATTTAATGACTAAGCATATAGCCTATAGTATTTATGTTAAGGCAAATCAAATATGTCGCCTATGGTTTTTATTCAATGTAAATCAAGTTAGAAAAGCCTAAAGTTTAAATAAAAATCCTACTCAAATTGATATGCCTCAAGATATGTGCAACAACCAATCTCAATAAGGCTTTGTGTCAATTTGTGTGTTAGAGGGCTAATTTTAGTGGAAGTAGGAGTGATTAATGGTCACTAAATCATCCTAAAGATGAAAAATAATCAAATGATGGATGACCAGGATAAAGAAAACTACATGCTTGGCAAGTGGCATTGAGGGGAGTTTCATGCTTGACAAGTGTCATTGAGCTGAAATGAGTGGGTTGGTAGGAGTGACTAGTTTCCTTTCGATGTCATGGAGATAGGGTTTTACATTTGGATGAAAGCCAAAAACTATAAATACAAACTCCTAGCCTTTTTGCTTCACTTTACATGTTGTCTTCAATACAAAAAAATAAAAAATAAAAATTCAGAGTTGTTGGAGGTTTTTACTTGCTGGTAATTCTAGTTTGTGAGAAAACAAGAAAGATTGTAAGTGTTCAATTTGAAAATCAAACATATGAGGTTCAACTAGAACACTAGGTATGCATTTATATGCTTTCCTTTGATCAATTCTTTATAAATTCAAGCATGCATCATTGGACTTTTGGAAAATCATTTAAATTTGAGTCTTTTTATGGTTAGTTGGTCCCAAATTAAAAAATCTTTGAATCACTAAACTTGAGGTTTGAAAATTGGAAGTTTTTAACAAAAAATGATTTGAATCCCGTTTTGGTTTTGAGCTGTTTCCAAATAGTAAATGTGGGAATTTTTGTAGTTGCTTTACATATTTGGATTCCTTGTGTTTCTTCACTTAATTTGCTACAATGAAGTTTTTGATTTGGTTCATTTTTGAGTAAGTTATGATGTTTCAAAGTTTGCATGTGTTCTTAAAAGAAAAACTGAAATTCTGCATGTTACCATTTCAAACCAACATCTGTGTTTCAATCATAACTTTCTTATTTTAAATCAAAATGGACTCATTCTGGTGGCATTGGAAAGTTAACTCAATGGGGAACAACGTTTGACTACTAAAAGATTTTGAAATTCAAAAGTTTTGCTATCCAAAAATCCTCTACAACTTTGGTGTTGAATCTGAATTTTCTGAACTTTATTATTTTGATAAATCAATCATTTCTTATTGGATTGAGCTCATATTACGTATGATATTCTTGAGTATGTTTTTAGACTCCAATAAAAAAATCATGATTTTTGGAGCTATGGTTTAGGATAAATAAATTGTACAAATTTATTGGTTAGACTTGAAAACAGTTTTAAGTGATTGTCGTAGAAGTTTCATATCTCTCTCATCTTTAATCGGAATTGCGCATTCCTAACACTTTTGGAAAGCTAAGACATATTCCAAAAAACTTCCTTTTGTGCCAAAATTTTGAATTCAAACATTTTGGTGACTGAAATCAACTCACAAGTTAATGTATTAAAATTGTCCTTGTTCTAATAAATTAAAGTGTAACATAAACAAATTCTTAGGGAGAATTTACGAGGAACAGGACGCGAGTTGTACATCGGGAAGCTGGTAGTTAGCTAAAATGCTTGAGAGTGAGTAGATAGGCTAGACATTTATTTTTCATTTCATTTCCTCTTTATATTCAAAATTTTCATTTGAACATATGCGTTAATTCGTTGTACTCGAAATATCGTTGTTGTTGAATGATCTGATCTCCTCTTTTATGGAGTGAGTAGTTTATGGTATTCCTTTGAATTACTATTTGTTCTTTGTCAGTATCTTTCCTTGATTACTTAAATAGGTGTGCGCGGCTCATGGGATATGAGTCCTGGGTTGTCGGGATCTATTCAATTAGTGTTACAGACCATTACATGAGCTTGTTAGATAAAATCTATGACCAATTAGGGTAATAACGAGGTGCACAAGTACTAACCTACCATATGAGGTCCATGTGTAGCCAATAAGGGTGGTACAACGTGCTCGTGTACTGACCTATTACATGAGGTCGTTAGGATGGAGGGTTAAAACCAAAAAGGGTAGTACGGATGTACACTACAATTAATTTTATATCCGAGTTAGTCTTACTTATGTTCTTTTGGTATTTATAGCATGTTTTCTATTTCAAATAATCCTTCTTTATTTTATGCTATTAAATACATTGTTCTTGAAATTGGAAATTTTGATAAATGTCTATTCTCGTCTACTGTTATACTTTTGCACTCAATGTCCTTTTTATGACAGTGGGTGTAGACCCGTCGAGTGGCAGGTTGGGCATGGAAAAGACTGACGAATACCTCTGAGCTTGAGCCTGTTCTCGACCTGACTTGTAGGTATTTTCGATAATTTTTATTATTACTTATTATGTCTTTTGATGATGTTGGGTTGTATATTGGGTTAAGCGATAGTTCCCCGACCTTTAATGTTCACACTGTTTATATTCGTCACCTGCTATATATATTTTTTATGATCGCTATATTCTTGGTTTCCACACTTAGGATTTAATATACGTTGCTTCTGCATAAACTGATAAGGCTTCCGCTGTATTTAATATTAATTAACCCTAAAATTAATAATGGAATAACACATGTATTTACTTATCCTGTACATGAAGATGGAGGAGAATATGTTAAAGAGGCTGACTAATACGTAGTTAAGTTCCACGTTGATGAGATTATGGCTTAATTACGAGATTAGGTCGGAAGGTGTCATGTTCAGGGATTCAGGCCATCGCATTCATTTAGTTGTGATTTCAGCTCCTCTAGCTCTTTTGGAGCCATACGGTACGGTGGAATGAATATCGATTTGGTATTCGAAAACCAAATTGATACAAAAATCAATCCCCCTAGGCGGTGGTAAACCTGGTAGCTCCTATGGAAATACCTTAGGAAGCTCACATACCGCATGTAAATCCTCCACCATAGTCTCAACTTTTCCCGTCGTATCCAAAATACTAGCAAATGTCTCCACATCACTGCTAGAAGCTACCCTACCTCTGGTAAGTGGCAATCTAGTTGAAGTCCCAAGAAACTAAACTCTGGTGTAACAACCTTCAAATTTAACTTGACTTGTGTTGCACTTGTCAGGATTATGACTCGGCTACATGAATATTGGATTGTATTTCGAACTTCGGGTGTCGACGCCGACATAATTTTATGATTCTTTGATTGTGTGTATTAGTATTTTAATATTTTACGGGTCTTGAGCCATTCAGGCGATTTTTAGTTGAGTGAGGTTTCGCCTAGTTAAACGGGGGATAAAAACACAATAAAGAATACAAATAAATGAATTTTCTAATAATTTAAATAATTAGTTGATGGGATGTGGCGAGAAAACGGCACGACGAACCAAATTTGGGAGAAATACGGATAGAGGAGCAGAAGACCAATGCGGGAGTTAGATAGTCTCGCAACATATGGGCTATGGAATAGAAATTTGTAAAATGACACATCATAATAAGGAGAGCCATGAGATTTGCATTGAGATGTGTATGTATGTTGAGATGTGATAAAGGGGTAAAAGACCCATAAGGGTAGCTGTTTTGAAGTGTATGAAAACGAGGATGAAGGGCAAAAGGGTCATTTTTATTATATATATACATAACTTTTTGTCAAAAAACCCTACTATTCATCATTTTCCCCAAACGGCTCCCCCACACTCTCCTCTCCTCTCCACTCTCCCCTACTGCCATCACCAAACCACCATACCTCTAACCAAGTTAGAAGTGGTCGGAGACCGGGATGGCGTCACCTCCCTCTCTCTCATTCACTCTCACTCTCGGCCTGTTCACTCTTTCTCTCGCAACTCGGCAGTTTCACTCCTCTTGGCTGGATTGTCAGCACCACCACCTCCCATTACGCTGGAACCTCCACCAACCACAGGAGACACCTAGGTAAGCCTCTCCCATATCTCTCTATTCTTTCTCTCTCGACAGTTTACTCTCTTTATCGACAGGTTGAACCTCTCACTGTACACCCATTTTTCACCCACTGTCCGGTCACCCTGGGTCATCTCCGACCTGGAACTTGGGCATAGACCATCCATGTGGGACTTGACATTCCCGGAGGGCCTCACGTTTGACGAATGGGTTGTGTTTCCAACGAGATAAGAGTCATTTTCCCATTGTTTTTCCCATTCTTGTAACTGTTTTGGCTATTTTCTTAGGCTATCGTGGCTAGTGGGATCGTCTCCAGTCACAGCTGATCGGAGGAGAATCTCCAATGATGCCGCTGACCAGAGATAACCCCTCCCCCATGTTCAACAGTTGCATTTTTGGAGTGGTGGCGTGTAGTGTTTATGATTTCTTTTGGGTGTTTGGAGTTCGGTTAGGAAGATGGGGTGTGGATGTACATTTCACGATGTGTGTGTGTGCACCACAGTGGGGTGTACACAACAGTGGTGTGTATGTGTGCACCACAGTGGGGTGTACACAACAGTGGTGTATTGTTGTAAATTCTTGTTTTGCTGATGTTAGATCTCCTATCCAAGTAGTGTTGATGATAATTCGAACTGGTGGAGGAGTTTTTCGGCGTCCCCATGCCGTGATGACCTCTCCCCGATGTCGGATAATGCCAATATGTTACCATAGAGGTCACAGTGTTTTGGTTGGTGGGCCAGATTGACTATGGTTTCTTGTCAATACCGGTTTAAATTGTAGCTTTTTACTATTTGAGTTTGATGTTGTTTCACTTCAAAGTTTATTATGGTTTCAAGTTGGGTTTTTTGCCTATGGTGATGGTTATTTATTTATGACGAAGTAATTAAGATTTTGGCCATGGAGGTTGAGTAGTTAATTGTTCATTGACTTGTGTAAGTGTGTGGAACGTTGTATGTCGCTTTGAGACATTTTTCCATATGTTGTTAATACATGGTTAAGACACGGTGTGAATACGTGCATGTGTATCTAATCATCGTAAATTGGTTATAACGTCGTGGTCACGCCGCCGGTCCTCGAGTCTATGGCGTGACCCACATACGACTAAGTCGAGCCTATGATTGATGAGTAGGCTTACAGGCGCTATGGTTGTCAATGTTGGGATATCATAGTCATTGTTATGGCTTTTCAAATCCGAGAGAGTATTTATTTTTCTATTGAATTGTCGAGTTGTTCGAGTCTTAAAACATTGGGAAAAATGCTAGGGTATCAACCTAGGGTTAGATAATGACTCGACCGAATAACTAGAGTTTCCCGAACTTGTCAGGTAGCTGGAAACTTTGGGATACGTATTAGGATTCACGAGAGTGTGTTCGTGGGTTGCGATAGTTCAGTTAAGTACATACGTACGTTGTATGTGTGTATGTTAGTAGGCCAGTAAGGAAATGGCATGTGATTTCTACATCATCTATTCATTGATATTGTTGATTTGATCATTTGTTTGATATTCCATTCCATATTCTTGGTTGTATGTTCTTGGCATGAGTGTGTTTCTCGAACGTATCATGTGTTCCCGAACTAGCTGGGACAACGAGGGTGCCTCCTACAGGAATTACTGACCACCCCTAGTGTTGTGTACTGAATACTGGATTAGAGAGGTGTGCGATGCCTCTCGATTTCAAGCTGCGCTAGTGTTGTGATATTGCTCGGGGAGATCTTGCAAGATCTTTGTCGTATTGCTGTGAAATTAGACCACTCATGGGCCTCTTTTGAATCTTAGAACATGCAAATTTCGATTGTTTATCTATCAGTCTGTTTATCATGCACTTGATTTACTTACTTTCCTGCTATTTCATTTCTGCATGATATCTAGACTGCATTACTTATTAAATTATAAATTATTGTTACATTCTTCTGGAACTAATTTCGATTTCTTTAGTTGCTCACCGTCTAGTTTATGACGGTGGGTGCAGATAGGGTGGAGATCACCAAGGGCAAGGGGCCCTGCCTAGGAGATCTACTTTGAGGACTAGCAGAGGGATCAGGGAGTGACTTTATAGTATGTGTTTATGTTTTGCTTACTTGTATATCGTTTCATACATATGTTTTGGAATTATTGAACTTGGCATTTTTAATGAGAGTGATATCATCTATATATGCTTATCGAATTGTACATGAATACCCGAAGTTTTCCACACTTATAAAATTCCTATATTTCCCTTGATTGAGTTATTTCTCGTATTATACTTGTTTAGTTTTCCGTTGTGTATTATTGCAATAATTCTTTCATAAATTGTTAAAATTGATGAATCGAAGGTTGACTAGGCTCGTCAGGTTGCTGAGTGATGACTCAGAGCCTGCACAGGTCTAGGCCGGGCATACCCAATTGCACGGGGAAATTAGGGCCGTCACAGTTGGTATTAGAGCTTAAGGTTATAACGACCTGAGTCTTGATTTAAAACACAAACCATTAAGACAGCGGAAGTTAGGAATGGTTGAACTTAGAGTGGAAAACCTTACGATCCTGATTAGAACTCTAGTTTGGAGGGGTTAGTTGGGATAAGTCAGATGTGATGTTTATACATATTACGATTGTTGTTTGTAATATATTATATGCTGTAGCTATCCACTGATCCAAGAAATTTGTTTCCTTATTCAGACGACGATGGCGGATCTGACCGGTCCGAGTGACGATAGCGACACTTCCGGCACACGATATGCTATCATGGATGATGTGCGCGCCTTGACACATAGAGTCGCGACGCAGGATCGGCAGCTATAGGAAATGTTACAACTGTTGAGGACATTCGTACCAGTTACCACTACACCATCGACTCCGACTACACCATTTCCACCTACAATTATTCGGGGAGCAGAGACTCCGATTGCTGCGGCATCTACGGCTCCAATTTCGTTAGAACCGATTCCGAGAGAGCGGTTGCTGCAACAGGTACACAGACTAAGGCGGAGACACCTCTGTTACGTTTGAGATAGTACAAGTGGCGGAGACACCGATTACACTAGTAGCTGCTACAGAGACTACTACGGTCACTACTTTGGGGAAGAGTTATAGGGCCATTATTGAGGCGAGGCAATGGAGAGAATTTAAGAGGCACGACCCAGTCAAGTTTTTCGGTGGTACAAACGTAGCAGCGTCATAGTTTTTCCTGAAGAATCATGAGTAGATTCATACTGTCATCGTGACTGAGGATCATATGAGGGCGACAATTTCCTCATCTATGGTACAGGGGGAGGCAGATGATTGGTGGACTACTATTGTCACTACCTGAGGCATTCCGCGAGACTAGATTGATTTCAAGACTCAATTTAACCATAAATACTTCCTACTGACAGTGTTACGGGCGAAGAGGAATGAGTTCACTTCGTTGCGATAGTTTATTGGAGAGCCAGTGATGGACTACATGGGCAGGTTTATTCAGTTGTTACCTTATGCTGGAGGGCCAGCAGATTTATAGGTCGATCGTATCTACTATTTCACAGAGAGTTTGCTACCTGCCATTGGAGGTTCAGTAGTCACTACCGAGCCAGAGACTCTTCAGAGAGCATAAGAGCGGAGCCTGGCTAGAGAGAGTTACCTAATTAATCACCCAAAGGAGGCGAGACCGGTCAGACTGGAGATTAGATTAGAGGATCATCATGACAAGAAACGGAGGAAGAACAAACTTCGTTATCGAGATTTAAGAGCTCCGAGTGTAGGATCCATTGCACCGCCTACTCGATCGGCACAAACGACTCCACCAGTGCCGAGCTTTGCTAGTTACCCACTACAACCTACGAGAGCTATACAGTAGTCACAAGGACAACCTATGGCGAGTACAGATTCTGACAGAGGTGGTAGACAGAGATAGACACTGTGGTCAGGGCAAACACAGACCTAGAGATCTACACAGAGTCGAGGACAAGATCAGACTTAGGGTACAAAGGATATACGTACATGTTACAAATGCGGCAGTGTTGGTCACATCCAGGCTAAGTGTACTCAGCCTGAGAGGACACAGGCACAACATCATCAGCACTAGAGAAAATGGGTGCAAGCGGCAGTTGAGCCAGATCAGGGGGCGTCCCGAAACCTAGTTGAGGGTATAATTTCTATTTGTAGTACATTCATGCATACCATGTTCGATTCTGGTTCCACTGTTTAGTTTATTTCCGGATGTATGGTATACATGTTCGGGTTAAGACCCATCAGGCTTAGTAGACCCTTGATCCTTAACACGACTGCTGGGGACAAGATTTACCCAAACTTTCTTTGTGTTGAGTGTCCAGTAGAGATAGAGGGCTACAAGTTTCCTACTGACTTGAGGTGCTTGAGTTTCTTGAGTTCGATGCATTATTGGGCACGGATTGGTTGGGAGCGTACCATGCTCATATTGGTTGTTACAAGAAGACGATCATGATTCCGTTGGCAGATGGCACGGAGATTAGCATTCAGGGTAACGCACCATTACTTCCGATCACCACAGGCAGAGAGGCCACAAGTGGCGATGTCGAAATTGTTGCGAGCGTCACGATTACTGGTGTAAGATAAGAGGTTGACATAGCAGATGTACCGATCATGTGTGAGTTCACTGACATATTCCCTGAGGATCTGCCAAGGTTACCACCGCAAAGAACGATCGATTTCATTGTAGACTTAGTCTTAGGGATTAGACCGATTTCGATACCACCATATAGGATGGCACCTCGAGAGTTTGAGGAACTGAGGAGTCAGTTAGATGAATTTTTAGAGTTGGGCTTCTTCCGTCTTAGTATGTCGCCACGGGGAGCGCCAGTGCTGTTCGTCGAAAAGTAGTACGATAGTTTGAGGCTTTATATCGACTACAGGTAATTGAACAAGGTTACAGTGAAGAACAAGTATCCGTTACCGCGCATTGACGATTTGTTTGATCAGTTGACCGTAACGCACTGGTTTTCTAAAATATATTTGAGATCAGGATATCATCAGTTCAGGATCAGGGCTGAGGATCAAGAGAAGATATCATTTAGCACAAGATACGGTCATTTCCATTTCACAGTCATGCCGTTTGGATTGACTAATGCGCAGGTAATGTTCATAGACCTGTGCACTGAGTGATGAGGAATTTTCTAGATCGATTCGTGATTGTGTTTATCGACGACATCCTCATATATTCCAAGACTCATGAGGAGCACAAGGGGCATCTACGAGCAGTGTTGCAGACACTAAGGGACCACCGACTCTGCGCTAAGTTTAGCAAATGCGAGTTTTGGTTGCCAGAGTTCAGATTTTTAGGGCACGTAGTTGGAGCTGACGGTGTTGCCGTTGATCCAGAGAAGATTAGAGCCGTGATTGAGTGGCCTACTCCGACGATCGTGACTCAAATTCGTAGTTCTCTGGGATTAGCAGGTTACTATTGCCGATTCGTGCAGGACTTCTCTAAGATCGCTACACCGATGGTGAAACTAAGGCAGAAGAATGCGAAGTTCGATCGGAATGAAGAATGTGAGCAAACATTCTCCACTCTGAAGGAGAAATTGACGACCGCGCTTGTCTTAGCATTGCACGAGATCGGGAAAGACTTAGTCGTGTACACCGATGCGTCAAAGATTGGTTTTGGTGGTGTGCTGATGCAAGAGGGCAGAGTTATCGCTTATGCATCCCAACAGTTGAAAGTTCACGAGAGGAAGTACCCGACCCACGACTTAGAGTTGGTGGCGATCGTATTTGCGTTGAAGATCTGGAGACACCACTTGTATGGCGTGCGCTATGAGTTGTATACAGACCACAAGAGCTTGAAGTACTTGTTTTCTCAGAAGGAACTCAACTTGAGACAGAGACATTGGCTTGAATTCCTGAAGGACTACGATTTTGCACTTGTGTATTATCCGGGGAAAGCCAATGTTGTTGCAGATGCTTTGAGTCGTAGAGGATCTGATGTAGAGGTAGTTATATGTTGTATGACCTACGAGTATGCGTTACTTGAGGCAGCCGAGATGATGAGTTCAGCGGACGTGTCACGACTACCAGGACACACCAGGACACAGATGTGTTGCCAGACTGTTCTCGAGAGACAACAGGGCGATGAGTCGTACCAGCATTACAGTGAGATGGCAGACAATTCAGAGTATCCAGATTGGAGTAGGTCGACAGACTCTTGCTTGAGGTATCGTGGGCGACTGTTGATTCCATTGGCGGCTGATTTACACACCGAGATACTTCAGGAGGTTTACCGTTCCCCTTTTTCTGTGCATCCGGGTTGAAACAAGATGTACGCTGACATGCGATGTCTCTTTTGGTGGCCAGGGATGAAGATCGATGCGTCGGAGTTTATTCGAGCGTGTGAGATATGCCAGTGTGTGAAGGCTGAGCACCGACGGCTTGGAGGATTACTGCAGCCCCTACCCATTCCTCGATGGAAGTGGAAGCACATTGCTATGGATTTCGTTAGTGGCTTGCCCCGATCTCCTCGTAGTCACGACAACATCTTGGTAATTGTGGATCGATTGACGACATCAGTTCATTTCATACCGGTATCCACTACACATAGAGTTGACAGACTGAGCATCCTCTACGAGCACGAGATCGTCAGATTGCATGGAGTTCCATTGTCGATTGTATCAGATCGAGGGGCGCTGTTCACTTCGTTGTTATGGAAAAACATGCAGGCTCAGTTTGGCACCAGATTAGAGTTGAGTACGACATTCCATCCACAGACAGACAGATAGTTTGAGAGGATAATCCAGGCGTTGGAAGACATGCTTAGGATGTGTGTTTTGGAGTACGATTGGTCATGGGAAGAGTACCTTCATTTGTGCGAGTTAGCGTACAACAATAGTTATCAGGCAAGTATCGGTATGACACCGTTTGAGGCACTCTATGGTAGGCCTTGTAGATCATCTTCTTGCTAGGCTGAGCCAGATGATGTTGTGATAGTTGGTCTTTAGATTGTTGTTGATCATACTGAGAAGGTACAATAGATTCGTCAAAAACTTAAGGGTGCTCAGGAATGGCAGAAGAAATACTACGATTAGTATCACGATGAGCTTCAGTACGACTTGAGAGACTATGTATACCTGAAAGTCTCACTTCTGAAAGGTCACAAACGGTTCGAAATCAAAGGGAAGCTTGCTCTGAGGTTTATCGGTCCCTTCAAGATTATGAAGAGGGTCGATAAGGTTGCATATCGGTCAGAGTTACCGCCAGAGCTCGCCAGTGTTCATCCAGTATTCCACATTTCAATGCTTCAACTAGACAAGTCAAGCGGAGGTCGGCGACCAATGGTGGACCTTAGCCAGATCGAGCTGCAGGACAATGCCACGTACGAGGAGCAGGCGATCCAGATTGTTGACTGCAAGGTAAAGAAGTTAAGGAACAAGGAAATTCCTTCTGTGCTCGTGAAATGGCAATTTCATGGAAACGAGGAGCTGACCTGGAAGTTAGAGTCCTACATGCGCGAGCACTTTCCCTACCTATTTGATTCCAATAAGTTTGTAATTTAGTTTACTTATTAGTTTAAATTTCAGGGACGAAATCCTAATAAGTGGGGGAGACTGTAAAACCCTCAAATTTAACTTGACTTGTGTTACACTTGTCAGGATTGTGACCCGGCTACGTGAATATTGGATGGTGTTTCGAACTTCGGGAGTAGACACTGAGGTAATTTTATGATTATTTGATTGTATATATTAGTATTTTAGTATTTTACGGGTCTCGAGCCGTTCAGGCAATTTTTAGTTGAGTGAGGTTTCTCCTAGTTAAACGGGGGATAAAAACACAATAAAGAATACAAATAAATGAATTTTCTAATAATTTAAATAATTAGTTGATGGGATGTGGCGAGAAAGTAGGCACGGTGAGCCAAATTTGGGAGAAATACGGACCGAGGAATGTAAGACCAATACGGGAGTCGGATACTTTCGCAACATACGGGCTATGGGATAGAAATTGTTAAAGTGACACATCATAATGAGGAGAGCCATGAGATTGGCATTGAGAAGTGTATGTATGTTGAGATGTGATAAAGGGGTAAAAGACCCCATAAGGGTAGCTGTTTTGAAGTGTATGAAAAGGAGGATGAAGGGCAAAAAGGTCATTTTTATTATATATATACATAACGTTTGTCACAAAACCCTACTATTCATCATATTCCCCAAACGGCTCCCCCACACTGTGTTCTCCTCTCCACTATCCCCTACTACCATCACCAAACCACCGGACCTCCGACCAAGCCAGATGTGGCTGGATACCGGGACAACATCACCTCCCCCTCTCTCTCTCTCACTTTCATTCTCGGTCTGTTCACTCTCTCTCTCAACTCGGCAGTTCTCACTCCTCTCGGCTGGACCGTCACCACCGCCACCTTCCATGACGCTGGAACCTTCACCACCCACCGGAGACACCTAGGTGAGCCTCTCCCATCTCTCTCTATTTTTTCTCTCTCGACTATTTACTCTCTCTCTCTCGACAGTTTGAACCTCTCACTGTACACCTATTTTTCACTCACTGTCCGGTCACCGTGGGTCATCTTCGATCGGGAACTTAGGCATAGATCATCCATGTGGGTCTCGACGTTCCCGGAGGACCTCACGTTCGGCGAATGGGTTGTGTTTCCTACGAGATAAGAGAGTCATTTTCCCACTATTTTTGCCATTCTTGTGACTGTTTTGGCTATTTGCTTAGGCTTTCGTGGCTGGTGGGACCATCTCCAGTCACGACTGATCGGAGGAGAATCTCCAATGATGCCGTTGACCGGAGATAACCCTCTCCCATGTTCAACAGTTGCATTTTTGGAGTGGTGGTGTGTAGTGTTTATGATTTCGATTTTTGGGTTTTAGATTTCGGTTAGGAAGATGGGGTGTGAGTGTACATCTCACGGTGTGTGTGTGTGTGCACCACAGTGGGGTGTACACAATAGTGGTGTGTATGTGCGCACCACAGTGGGGTGTACACAACAGTGGTGTATTGTTGTAAATTCTTGTTTTGTTGATGTTGAGTCTCCTATCCGAGTAGTGTTGATGATAATACGAACTGGTGGAGGAGTTTTCCGGCGTCCCCATGCCGTGATGACCTCTCCCAGACGTTGGATAATGCCAGTATGTTACCATAGAGGTCGCAGTGTTTTGGTTGGTGGGCCGGATTGACTCTATTTTCTTGTCAATACCGGTTTAAATTGTAGCTTTTGACTCTTTAAATTTGCTTTTGTTTCACTTCGAAGTTTATTATGGTTTCAAGTTGGGTTTTTTGCC
The DNA here is from genome assembly GCA_039657345.1 of Stephania japonica. Taxonomy (NCBI): domain Eukaryota; kingdom Viridiplantae; phylum Streptophyta; class Magnoliopsida; order Ranunculales; family Menispermaceae; genus Stephania; species Stephania japonica. Next base: position 38,896,083 of record CM077560.1, on the reverse strand, counting down.
TATGGTGATGGTTATTTATTTATGATGAAGTGATTAAGATTTTGGCCATGGATGTTGAGTAGTTGATTGTTCATTGATTTGTGTAAGTGTGTGGAACGTTGTATGTCACTTTGAGACATTTCCATATGTTGTTAATGCATGGTTAGGACACGGTGTGAATACATGCATGTGTATCTAATCATCGTAAATTGGTTATGACGTCGTGGTCACGCCGTCGGTCCTCGAGGCTATGGCGTGACCCATAAACGACTGAGCCGAGCCTTTGATTGATGAGTAGGCTTATATGCGTTATGGTTGCAATGTTGGGATATCGTAGTCATTGTTATGGCTTTTCAAATCTGAGAGAGTATTTATATTTCTATTGAATTGTCGAGTTGTTTAAGTCTTAAAACATTTAGAAAAACACTAGGGTATCAACCTAAGGTTAGATAATGACTCAATCGAATAACTACAGTTTCCCGAACTTGTCAGGTAGCTGGAAACTCGGGAATACGTATTAGGATTCACAAGAGTGTGTTCGCGGGGTGCGATAGTTCAGTTAAGTACATACGTACGTTGTATGTGTGTATGTTAGTAGGCCAGTAAGGAAATAACATGTGATTTATACATCCACTATTCATTGATATTGTTGATTTGATCCCTTGTTTGATATTCCAATCCATATTCTTGGTTGTATATTCTTGGCATGAGTGTGTGTCTCGAAGGTATCATGTGGGACAACGAGGGTGCCTCCTATAGGGGTAATTGACCACCCCTAGTGTTGTGTGTACTGGGTACTAGATTCGAGAGGTGTTGTGATGCCTCTCGATTTTAAGTTGCGGCAATGTTGCGACATTGCCCGGGGAGATCTTGTGAGATCTTTGCCGTATTACTGTGAAATTAGACCACTCATGGGCCTCTTTTAAATCTTAGAACATGCAAATTTCAATTGTTTATCTATCTGTCTATTTATCATGCACTTGATTTACTTATTTTCCTGCTATTTCATTTTTGCATGATATCTAGACTGCTTTACTTGTTAAATCATAAATTACTGTTATATTCTTCTGGCACTACTTTCGATTTGTTCAGTTGCTCACCGTCTAGTTTGTGACGGTGGGTGCAAATAGGGTGGAGAGCACCAAGGGCAAGGGGCCCTGCCTAGGAGATCTACTTTGAGGACTAGCAGCGGGATCAGGGAGTTACTTTATAGTATGTGTGTATGTTTTGCTTACTTGAATATTGTTTCATACATATGTTTTGGGATTATTGAACTTGGCATTTTTGATGAGACTGGTATCATGTATATATGTTTATTGAATTGTACATGAATACCTGGGGTTTTCCACACTTATAGAATTCCTATATTTCCCTTGATTGAGTTATTTCCCGTATTATACTTGTTTAGTCTTTTGCTGTGTATTATTGTAATAACTCTTTCATAAATTGTTAAAATTGATGAATCGAAGGCTGATCAGGCTCGTCAGGTTGCCGAGTGATGACTCGGGGCCTGCAAGGGTCTAGGCCGGGCATACCTAATTGCACGAGGAAATTGGGGCCGTCACATCTAGATACTCGAGAATTTGAAATATGACTATTTTGCTAAAATAATGGATCTGTACGTGATACGCACCCAACCAATCCATTCCTAACAACCTCAGCTCTGCAGGTAAGACATGATCCCCTATCTCTACCTAACAATCAACACATATCAAGTTCTGGTAAATCTTGTCCCCAATAGCCGTGTTAAGAATCAAGGGTCTTTCTAGTCTAATTAGCTTAAAACCCAATTCATTAACCATGCGAACCGAAATAAATAACACCGTAAAGGCAAAACCAAACATGGTATGCATAAAACAACTACAAATATAAAGCATACCTTCAATAAGATTATGTATAGAAGTCTTGTCTCGTGCGAGAATAGTGTGAACCATCTCCCAACTCTGTTGTAGCTGTCCTTGACCCAATCGTGGATAATTACTGATAAAATGACCTGTCTGACCAGACTTGTAGTAGGCTTTTTGAGAACCTGACCTAGACGGAATGCTATTTCCCTATCTCTGTGACTGACCTGAACTCTGACCCTGGTCATACCTAACACACTGTCTAGATCTTTGTCCCTAACCATCACCTTTGCCATCAGTCCTCTGGTACTGCTGTCTATAAGGACCTGATGTGGTGTATTAACATAAATCCATACTGGAGCAAATATTACAACAGGGGTAATAGATGGAGTTGCAATAATTCCCACATTCTGCGCTCGATTTCTCCGTATCCACTCTCTAGATCTCTTCCTCTTCATATGACATCCCAAACAAACCCCTACCTGTACGATAGTAACTACAAGTATATCCTGCATTGTAAACCCCTCTAGATTGTCCTGAACCATCGATGCACTTCCAGTCTAAGTAACTATTACTGCAGATGTAGGAGGTAGTAATATGGCCTGTGTCCTCACTAATTTTAGAATATCCTCAAGCTATTGGCCCTGTAATTTAACCAGCAAGGTTATCCCATCCAGCCTTCGCTGAAAATCCTTCGAACCACCACTACTAGACTCTAACTGATCGACCATTGCAATCTAAAATGATGACGAATACATGATTATAACATAGCTATCGATAATAATATATACAATAAATCAAATAGCTCATAGTTCGATTTTAAATTCCCCAACTCTCCTCACTACCCAACTAAGACTTAAGTCAGGATCATAGGGTTCCATTATAAGTTCAACCATTGTCCTAATTTCCATTGATTATGTCTTAATGGATTGTGATTTAATCAAGAGTCAAGTTTACAAACTTAGGCTCTGATACCAACTGTGACGGTCCCAGTTCCACATCCCTAAAACTAGACCACGCTAAGCCTAGACTTACGTAGACCCTGAGTCAACCCTCGTGCGATCAATGCAAACCTAGTCAACCTTACCTTACCTTACCTTTTACCATTTTATTCAACAATTTAAGATAAGATTATTAATATTAGTGAGTTATTCAAAGATAAGCGGAAGCATTTAGAATAGCCTAGAATATGGAAACCCTGCATATGTATACCACCATCATATGTCATGTCACATGAGAGAATATCATGGTATACAAGCCCCAAGATCTTTCATACCCAAATCCCAGTGTTTAAGAACATATATATATATATATATATATACAATAATACAAAATTTCAAACCTACCTCGAGACCAAAGGATGAACAACTCCAATATCCTTAAAGAATGTCACCAAGTTGAGGAGCTTTCCTTTGCTTAACTGTGGATCTGCATTAGGTCAAACATAAGAATGATGAGTTCCAGGTAAATAATGCCAAACAAGATGTTTACAGTATTTCGGAAGTAAATAAGCAATCTATATTTATGATGATAGAAAGAAAAGTACAGGGAATGCATGAATAAATAAGGACTAGAAATAAATTTGAATCTATAAAAAATGAGTGTTTAGGAATTAAAAGAAAGGCGCAAGTAATCCCGACCAATAAAATGTTGTTGAGTCGAGATCGACATCTCCCAGACTCGGAGTTTAGAACGTGGTACATTCACACCATCTTAAGTCCACGAGCATGCAGAATTCCCTATCAATCTAGTGAATAATTCTCACCCCGTATAAAACCCACAGAATATCGTGCATCTCGAGTCTTTGGTTTCTGGTGAATGACACCAAATGACCAGCCCTCCCAAAGATCACGTTCACTCACTTTCTCTTGGACCACTGAATCAGAATAGAGTTCCAAACATGGAAAATAACGATAAAAATAAGCATTTAAAGCTCAAAGAAATAACTGTAAATTTTCCCCCTGGTTTGCTTACCCGTGTCCGATGCTATTTCGCACTTACACGACTCAAGTTCAGTAACGGCCTCAATTCCCGAGGTCATCCCGTGACCCACGTTCTTCGCTTGCAAGCCCAATAGTGCCTGTCACGTCATCACCACTACTACATCTGAACCTCTGTGAAGTGACGCTCCGTTTAACTAATCCTACTATATTGAATTGTTTAATTCTTTTAAAAATCTAACAGGTTAGTTAATCATAGCGGAAGCCTTTAATGCGTATATTATGAGAATTTATTAAACCTAAAAAGTGGAAAACCCAGAAATGATATCATGTATATAACTAAGACGAAATAAAAACAGTAATCTATATACATGTAAACAGTGTTATAATGTTCCCAAAACCCAACAAAAGTAAATATATACATACACTATAACAAAACATGAGTTATCAGCAGTAACGACCTCAGAGATAGTCGCCTAGTACCTCTTTCCCTTGTTTTTGCTCGTACTAGGATTACATCCCCAAAACCACAGAAACAATAATAAATCCTCGGATCAACGTGCATGTATATAAACCCAAAAATTCACCAATTTGTCACTAAACCATCACAAATCTGAGTAAAACTGGTGTGTTTTATCACAATAAACCTTTAAATCATCAATTTCATCAACAACAGTTGTAAATTCATCAAAATCTGAGTTTAAACCTCACCCAACGAAACATATTTTCCTCAAATTTCCAATTTCATGGGATGTAGATTACCTTATATTCGTATTTGAGACCTCAAATTCGCTCTCCAGTGACCGAAATTGCCTCTCCAGCACAACATTCCTCTCACTGATCTCTCAAAATTTCTTAACAAGTTTGGGTTATGTATGTGAACACTAATTGGGTGGTATATATAGTGTGTGTTCTAGTCTAGTGTGTGCAGAACCCGAGGACGATTTAATGGCTCCTAGTCAAACTAGTGTCACCCAATTCATTGATACCTTATCTTGACACAGCTTACCTTGTATCATCTTGTTGCTTGTCTCGAGAACAATCCAATGTGTGCTGATTTATTTGATCTACAACTATAGAACTTTATTGATTAACTTTAATTAATTTATACCACCTCCTCAATAATTCATAAAAATCATAAATAAGGTCACACTAACTCCTAGCTACCTGGCAACTTGGCCCCGTACCTAAACTACTCGATACTCGGACCCTGACACGAACTTCGTGACATATACTCGACTCGTAGCCTTGCCCGATATTAACGTACACACGTATGATATTTTATACATATATTCAGAAAAATAGGCACTACATCATACACAAATAACAAAATGTAACATGGGTACCCAAATCTGAGTCACCCAGCTGTCCTCATAACGCTTGATTTAACTCGTTAATCCTTGTGATTAACACTAATCCTGATTAAATTATATTAGGGTCATTAGAAGTTCGTCCCTCAAGAATCCCCTACGTAACTATCACTGACTACAACCAACCAATTTTCAACAGACTATTCATGATTACTAGAGCTCCAAATCACCTTGAAACAGGTTCCATTAGCTGCCCTGTATGCCCAATTAATTTGTGGTCAAGTATTAAGTGGAACCAAATCACAAAACCTTGTGAAATCTGTGACCAAAGTACGCTCGAAAGCTAGTTCCAAAAAAATTATTTATAACTTCAACTAGCTAACTTGAGGTAACTTTTTAACCTTGAAAACCTCAATATTTGTTGTGCTCACCAAAAAGAAACTTGTAGTATACATTTCGTACTTTCTAAAGACTTCAAGAACCCTAAAGTCAGATTACAGGCGAAGAAGTTATGAATTTTCCAATATGGCCCGCTGATAAGGCAAACTTTATTTATTTTGAAGTGAGAAAACTTCTCCAAATCAATATTTTCACAGTTAAATCCTCAAACCTCAATAACCAACGGCAGGAAATCACTCGACTTCAAATTAAATATATTTTCACTGTCCGTGGAATCAAATTGGAGCAAAACCAATAATCAATTTATCCATAATCCCAATTTAAATAAATATCAACTATAAAAACATCTTCAAAACTGTTATCAACTAAGTCACATCAATTCAAATCACAAAAAACTTAACCCACGCCAATGGAATTTATCCCAAATTGATGCAAATCAACCCAATACATCAATTCAGAACAATCGATATCATTTCCTATGACAACCCCGTGAAAGAAATAGAAAAATCACGAGATTTCAAATTGAATTGAGAAAAACAACTTGAATTGAGCTTTTACCAAATCTCGGGCCGAATCCCTCATTTCCACCACGATAACTTGGCTCAAATTGATCGTGCCGTGATGCTCTACTATTTGTGGAGAGAAACTGAGCGAAAATCGGACGTCCAGAGACCAGGATTACATCCTCAAAACCACAAAGACCAGGATTACATCCCCAAAATTGAGCGAAAATCACAGTAATCATGTCAATCACACCCAATGAATACAAAAAGCATAGTTAGTTGTCAGGGGCGCATTCTAAGACGTGAACGAGATCAGATAGGGTATTTTCTGGACTTTTGAGCGCAGATTGAGATATGTAAAACCCTTGAGAATATTTCACGTTATTTATCATGTATCGAGGTTTATTCGTATTGATTTATGTGTGTTTGCTAGTGGACAGACATGGGTTTCACTCCTTAAGATTCGGTGCGTGTATGTATATATATATATATATAGGTAGTGGCTAAACTCCTTGCGTGAGTCTTCTTGGGACAGGGCTCATGTCGACGACACTAGGAGATACTCGCAGCTGTCTGGAGGGATTTAGATGGTCTTGATAGGTAACACCGTTGAAGGGATCATGTCGTTTACTGAAATTGAGGTTTAGTTATTGGATTCATGAATAGTATATATACATGGTTCCTTTCTTGATTTATCGTTGTTCGACCGGGATAGGACGGTGGTTTTCTCCGGATTATTCGATTGGTTGTTTATTTACTAGTTTAAGGCGTGCCTATTTATTTATTTACTACTTTTGAAGTGTAATGTGTTTCTTTACATTTCTTGCGAATATTTTAGTGGGATGTATGCTACTTGCAAGCCTTGGGAATGTGATTGTTTGTTGTCAGATATCACATTCACATGTCTCGTAGATTTATCAGTTTTATTTCATGATTATTGTATGGACTTATCTCAGAAATTTACTCAATAGACTCGTCATTGTATTTGTTAGGTGATTGAGTGCACATTCTTCATCGAGCAAGAGAAAGAGCAAGGAAGTACTAGGTACCTCCTTTGGCTCGAGTTTTGAGATATAATATGTATTTATATATTATTTTTGTTGGGTCTTGGGAGCTATAGAATATTGAATATATGTATATAAATTTTTGTTTATATTTGCCTCAATTTATATGCATTGTATTTTGCCGGGTTTTCCACATTAGGACTTAATGCTCTAACTTTTGATGAGATAAAATTTTAATGATCATGTTTAAAATTTTTGCTAAATTTATTGTATTTAAATGACGAGCTCTGATGAATGAGAATAAAATGATGTATAGTTTGCTTGAGACACAACATGCGGTGACATGGCAAAGCTGTAGGCCCACGCCACATGATGTTGCGGGCCTTTGGATTTGGAGCCGTCACTGTTTGGTATCCATTGATGTCAATGAACCTCGGGAAGGAATTAATGAAAGAGTATAAAGCTTAAACAATCAAACATTAGTTGTGGAAACTCAAAAACCCTGGCTTAAAACATTAGTTGGGAAGCAAATTTGAGTCGGGTAGTGTTAGGGTTATGTACATGTTATGTGTTTTGATTGTATATTAAATACAATACATGTATATGTCGAGGCTGATCCAGAGCACGTCTTTCGATGCAGATTACGATGGAGGGACAACATATTCCACCAGTTGCAGAGGTGGAACAAATGAGTGATCAGATCAAAGATGGAGGTTTAGATCCGGTAAGAGCCGCTTGCCTTGCAACTCATGATAGGCAGTTCGTGCTACTCATGAAGATGATGCGCACCCAGATAACCTTGCTTCTTTCTCTTACTACATTAGAATATTAAGCTCGACTGAATTGGTGGTTGCTCTAACTACAGCTGCTCCGATAAGTTAGAGCATACCAGATCACTTAGTGGTATTTAAAACTCTAACTGATATGACTGCTAAAGCTATGGTTGAGACAACGACAGCTATAGCAGAGACACTCGCAGCTATGCAGGTAGATGTTTTTGAGACCTTTTTGACGACAGAGGTTAGGTTGATGAGGAAGCTTGTCAAGCTTGATCCTGAATATTTTCATGGAGGCAGAGACACGAAGAAAGTCGAGAAGTGGTTGATTGCTCATCAGAGACTGCATAAACTGATGAGGGTTCCGAAGAGTATTCAGGCCCTCATGTTAGGACACATGTTGAGGGGGTGATGCAGCGGGGTGGTGGATGAATTATACTGAAATTCATCATGAGCCGACCACATAGGCAGAGTTTTGACGGGTATTCCATGGCCAGTATATCCCGATAAAGGTCTAGTTAAGACTGAGGGAGGAGTTATTGGCTTTGAAATAGGGCAACATGTCGGTATTACAGTATATGGAACAGTACAAGTATCTGCTGCAGATGCGCCACAGATGTGGCGGGTAACGAGCGGTTGCAAATATATTACTTTGTCAGAGGACTGGTGGAGGATACTGCCAGAATCATAGTTTCAGCAGCGCTCAAACTCTGCAGGTCATGCACGATCGGTCCCTCGCACACGAGACGTATTTTGCAGAGGGACAATCGATAGGGATTTGCGAGATCAGGGAGGCAAAGACCGGAGGTTTTAGGGTTAGGGTCGGAGATCAGGGTATGGGGTTCTGATAAGGTGTTGGCATTGTGGCCAGGATGGGCATTGTAACGGCCCAAATTTATTAAATCAGGATTTGTGTTAATCACGAGGATTAACGGGTAATTTGGGCATTACATGGATAGCTGGGTTAACTTGAAAATGAGTACCCAGGCTTGTATTATATTATTTGTGCATGTTGTTTGTTTATTATTGTGATGAGAAGTTATTATTATTTATATAAACATCACATGTGTATAAGTTGATGTCGGGCGAGGTTGAGCGCCGGGGTTTCGTGGTGTGAGATCAGGCCAACGCGGGGTTTTCGAAGTTGTAAAACTGGGTGTTGGGGTTTGATGAGTCAAATAATATAATATGACCCTAATTTAGGGGTTAGTATAATGAAATGTAAATATAACTTTGGGTTAAGTTATATACTTATTTTGGAACACTAAGGGTGGGACCACCTCGGGGTGCGTGCGGACGCGGGCACGAGTGTCGAGTGGTCGGGAGACTAGTATGACCATATTTATAAATTTTGGAAATTTATTAAGTTGATTTGGTAATTATTATAAGCTAAATCAATTGATGTCAATAAAATCCTATAGTTGAAATTTGGATTAATCGGGACCCTTTGGATGTTTCTCGAGATGCACAATAGGGTCACCAGTGTCAAGATAAAGTGTTAGTGAGTTGGAGTGACACAGGGTGAACAGTGATCATCAGATTTGCCTCGAGATGGGTGTATACACTTGATCAATATCAACTATATATATATACATGTTTGACCGATCAAACAATGAAGGAGAAGGAAAATTGAGAGAGAAGAGGAGAGAATCGGTGAGAAGGGGAGATAGGAGAAGATTTGTTGGAGTTTGGAGAGTGAATCAAGGCCAACAACAACAAGATCAAGGTATGGATTTATTAAAAACTTGGGTTGTTTGTGAAATATTGGTGTTGATTTGAAATTTAAGGAAATTCGGATTTGGAGGTATTAAACACTTTGTATTTTGTTGGGATTTAGTATTTATGAGTTGGTTATAGCATGGATTGTGTAATTGAGCAAGTTTGAGAGGAATTTGAGGATTTTCTAAAAGTGGGTTTGAAAATGGAAATTTTGTAAATTGTGGATTTTGGTGTTTGATTATGGTAATTCATGTTTAAAGGGTGTAATTGAGGTTATTAATGTGTTATGGAAACATGGGAATGGAAATTATGGGTTTGGAGTTCAAAATCTAAATTTGGAAATTTTACGACAATGAGCAATTAGCGCGCTAATTGGAGAAATTAGCGCGCTAATCACGCTGAATGAAGAGTGATAAAGATCAATTAGCGCGCTAATTGATCCCATTAGCGCGCTAATTGTCCTCTGGAACTTAAAAATTGGGAAAATGAAGAAATAAGCCTAAATAACATCATAAACCCATTAATTGACCATTAATCTTCACAAATGAAACCCGGAAGCTCGAGACAAGTAAAAATTAAGTCGGGGAATTAGTGGATGATCGGGCCAGGGTATTTTTGGGATTGTGAGCGCGGATTGAGGTATGTAAAACCCAATTGAACACCACTATTGCATTTTCTTATTCTATTCATTGAGCTTTATTTCTTTGTCAATCTAAATCCGATTGTGATGGGAACGGTAGCGTTAGGCGGTTTTTTCGGTGTGTGGGGTTTCTTCTTCTCAAATGTATTTGGTGACTAGGATACGATCAATGGGGTCTTTGGAGTAGGGTATGACGGGCCACTGATCCTAGCTTCACTTGGCGGTATTTATTGCACACCCGGTTTGTTTTCTTGGTGTTGGTATTCATGCATTTCCTTTTGAGCGCTTACTGCGTTATTTCCTTGATTATTGCATGATTATTTAACACTTTGTTTATTGGTTTCCATTTATGTTCATAAATTGAAATGCACTGGTGGTTTTCCTTGGGATTTTACTTACTGGACTCGTTATCTGGTTTTTGTGATAACTGAGTGCAGATACCAGTATCAGCAGGGGTAAGAAGATCTTTGGCGATTATATCTGTCTTGCCTAGGCCGAAGCCTGCTAGTACGTATGTTGCTAGTGTATTATGTTGATATTTGTATTACTTTGGGATGAGAGACTACAACCATTTCTATACTTGTGTATATATTGGTATAGTTGATCGCCTATATGCAAGTATAGCCGGGTTTTCCACTATAGATTGAATTAAATAACTTTATATAATGTTTCTTTTATTAAGACAAGACTTCCGCTGTTGCTTATGAATAAATAGCTCTAATTTGAAGATTCGTAGACGACGGATAGAGATATGACGTGGCAGTTACTTCTGGTGCATGAGCCGAGAAGCTTGGTGCGACCACCCGAAATGGGGCCGCCACGGTTTGGTATCGAGCTTAGGTTTGAGAAACACGTTGAGGAGCTTAGGTTTGAGGAACCTTGGTGGGAGGATGGAATGGAGGTTATAGTTAGCTCGATATGGTTACGTTTGATATCAGATTGGTCAAACTTCGGGAATTGGAGTTAAACAAGAGGGAAGGTGGTGAATGCTACCACATCGTACTTGTTGAGCAAGCAACGACAACAACCTTCGCCACGACACCGGTATAGACATCGGGGTGGCCGGGACGGGGGTCGAGTGACCGGAGTCAGGGTCAAGGATTTGATGACTGGTATACTGGGAGGCGTAAGACACGTAGATGTTTTAGGTGTGGTCGGCGAGGACACTTGCGATATGAGTGTAGAACACTATCACCTCGACGGGATCAAGGTCCGAGATAGGGACGAGTACACGCGGATGGCACGACGGATACGGGAGCTACCGAGCGGACTAGGAAGAGAGAGACGCGCAAATGTTATAAATGCGGACGGAGAGAGGACATCTAAGGGTTAGTTGCCAGACACCGGCGGCTGCAGTAGTCGAAAATCATAGAAGATGTCGACGACAAGCTACAGAGGAATCGCAACAGAGAGAGGTTAGGGACAAACAATACGAGCTGCTGAAGAGTGAGACTATGCAACAATCAGAAACTCCGACTAGGACACCAGATGCGGCTAATTCTGTTGTGTCAGGTACTGGAGGTTCACAGGAGGGATCGCCACATGTTCCGAGATGTATTTATTGTGGAGTAAGGGACATATACATGGGGAATGTGTGTTGATCTGGATGGCATCGGTAGTGGTAGAGCCGTTGCGTGATCAGGCTTCAGGTTCGGAATGTATCTGAACAATATGTTGGGCAATTACTGGAAAGTGTCAAGTATATTTTTTTTTTGTGTAAATTATGGAAATTGGTAGTGCTATGTATAAAAACTATCAAGTTGTTTCCATTTTGGATACAAATGAAACCTGAGGATGTTTGGTAAAACATATATATGGTATATTATGGAGAATGGATGGTTGCTCAAACAACGTAACAAGAGAAATGGTATATTTCGGGTAATCGAAAATTTGAGGCCAAATTCAGACTGTATTGATGACATTGAGGGAACACAGACTGTGTGTGAAAATTCAGAAGGTGAAGTTCCGGGGCATGTTATCAATAGTCAGGATATATTCTTTATAAAAGACAAGATTTTAGCAGTGATTGACTTGAAGACATTAGAGACTGTTACCGAGATATGAAATTCTTGTGTCTAGCAAGATACTCCGGTGGTTTATACAGTATTTCTCCATAATTGTAGCACCAATGACGAGGCTGACAAAAGAAGGATGTTTTCTTTTGGATGGTCTGAGGAGGGTGAGAAGGCATTCCTGGAGTTGAAGTAAAGATTGATTTCTGCACCAGTGTTGACATTATCTGAGTCAATGAAGAGTGTGATCAGTTACACTGATGTTTCAAGGACTGGACTAGGATGTGTTCTGATGTAAGAGGGACGACCAGTGGCTGGCTTATCCAAGCGACTGCGATCACATGAATGTAATTACTCAGTATATGAGGTGAAGCTTGCGGCAGTTGTATTTGCGCTAAAGCTTTGGAGGCGTTATTTGTATGGACAGAAGTTGTGCTTTACACCAACCATCAGAGTCTACGCTACATTTTCACACAAAAGGATCTTGATATACGTCAGAGGAGATGGTTATAGTTGCTAAAAGATCCTGATTTACGATCGAGTATCATCTTGGTAAGGCCAATGTGTGGCGGATCTTTTGAGTGGATGCGGAGTCGACAGTCAGAGCAGTATGCGATATATGGGACTGTTGGATACAACATCAGTTATGAGCATGTTAGACATTGCAGCTACGCATAATGCTCAGATTTGCGGTCAGATGAGGGTACCAACAGTGTCACTAGGGTGAGTAATCGGAGTGTCAGGGGGCTGATGGGCTCGATGAGCGGTTCAGTGGTTTGGCACGGGATTCCGAGTGCACTGATTGGGCGGAGACGTCTGACGGAGGTTTACAACACCGAGGTCAATTATCGGTACCAACAGTGCTAGAGATACGTAATAGTGTTTTAGAGGATGCGCATAGGTTGCGATACGCAATTCATCCGGACAGAACCAAAATGTATCACGATTTACGAAGAATGTTTTGGTGGCTTAGGATAAATGTCTGAAGTGGAAGAGTAAATTCGGAGGTGTCAGACAAGTCAGCAGGTGAAAGCAGAGCATAGACAACCTGGTGGATTGTTGCAGCCATTAACTATTCTTTGATGGAAATGTGAAATCTTTTACCATGGATTTTTGTCCGGAAGTTATCGTAGACATTGGGGCTACACGAGGCGAACGGGGAAAGTGATGACAGACTACATGAGGTGTCGATCTCCATAATAATCGACAGGGATCTCAGGAGGACTTTGGGGTTCTGAGAAACGATGCAGGAGTAGTTGGAGGTTCATGGGAGGACTATTTATTACTGTGAAAGTTCGCTTACAATAACTATCAAATTAGTATCGGGCTATTGTCATTTAAAGCTTTGTATGGGAGGCCCTGCAAATTTTCAATACGTTGGGCAAAGCTGGAGGATACAGTTACGATAGGGTTAAGGATGATTGTGGATCACACAGGAAAATTTGGCAAAATTCGTCAGAGGCGGCGAAGATGGTGAAAGACTTTATGTGGTTTAACCCCACTTATTTTTATGGGGTGAGCGATCCAGAGTTAGTTGGGTGTTAGTTGATGACGCATCGACAGCTATATCAGTTATTGGAAGTGCTGGAGGTTGAACAGGCACGAATTTTGGGGTATTGCCTGAGAGGACAAACGGCAGCCTGGTGGACAACTTATACTGATACACAACCAAAGCCGACGACTTGGGCTGAGTTTTATCAGCTGTTCTTACATATATATATTCCGATAGAGGTACAACTGAGGCTCAGAGAAGAGTTTCTCGCGTTGAGGCGGGGTACCATGTCTGTGCTTGCATACATGGAGAGATTTAGGTATTTGATGCAGTACGTCATAGATGTGGTGAACATCGAGAAACTCCGGATTTATTACTTCATTAGGGGATTAGATGAGAAGATCGTTGATGTTATTGTTGCGAGTGGAGCCGACACTTTGCAGGCTTTATATACGATAGGGTTTTGGCTCGTGAGACATACTTGCTGCAAAGCGAGGAGCGATCGGATCACGTTGGATAGAATTCTTGGTGTAATCATAAGCCGAAGAAACAGAGGGATGAGTTTAGTAGCCAATGCAGGCCAGAGATAGGGTCGATGCTGTTGCATTGTCGATCCGGGAGGAGGCTAGACAGGCTATTGAGGATACTTATGAGTTTAATTGCTTCTTTTGTTGTTTTATTTCGTAGGTGAAGCTATTGTTTTATTACCTACGCGATTAAGGATGATTGATGTGTTCACCGGAGGATGTTGATGAAAAATTAATTGAGCACGCGATACACTAGGCCATAGCGAGGGCTATCGGGTGACGGACTAGGATTGATCGTTATCACTGGTGGATTCCTAGAGGGATGTGTTATGGGGAATGGGCCAGGTGATGCGTACACTAGTGGGAATCCCGACGTACCAGAGTATGGTTTAGGGCTGAGTCGCGGATGAGATAGGATGTCGCAACGATCGACGAGTCATCGAGACATTTTTCACACAATTGTAACGGCCCAAATTTATTAAATCGGGATTTGTGTTAATCACGAGGATTAACGGGTAATTTGGGCATTACATGGATAGGCAAGGGTTAACTTGAAAATGAGTACCCAGGCTTGTATTATATTATTTGTGCATGTTGTTTGTTTATTATTGTGATGAGAAGTTATTATTATTTATATAAACATCACATGTGTATAAGTTGATGTCGGGCGAGGTTGAGCACCGGGGTTTCGTGGTGTGAGATCAGGCCAACGCGGGGTTTTCGAAGTTGTAAAACTGGGTGTTGGGGTTTGATGAGTCAAATAATATAATATGACCCTAATTTAGGGGTTAGTATAATGAAATGTAAATATAACTTTGGGTTAAGTTATATACTTATTTTGGAACACTAAGGGTGGGACCACCTCGGGTGCGTGCCGGACGCGGGGCACTGAGTGTCGAGTGGTCGGGAGACTAGTATGACCATATTTATAAATTTTGGAAATTTATTAAGTTGATTTGGTAATTATTATAAGCTAAATCAATTGATGTCAATAAAATCCTATAGTTGAAATTTGATTAATCGGGACCCTTTGGATGTTTCTCGAGATGCACAATAGGGTCACCAAAGGTGTCAAGATAAAGTGTTAGTGAGTTGGAGTGACACGGGGTGAACAAAGGTGATCATCGATTTGCCTCGAGATGGGTGTATACACTTGATCAATATCAACTATATATATATACATGTTTGACCGATCAAACAATGAAGGAGAAGGAAAATTGAGAGAGAAGAGGAGAGAATCGGTGAGAAGGGGAGATAGGAGAAGATTTGTTGGAGTTTGGAGAGTGAATCAAGGCCAACAACAACAAGATCAAGGTATGGATTTATTAAAAACTTGGGTTGTTTGTGAAATATTGGTGTTGATTTGAAATTTAAGGAAATTCGGATTTGGAGGTATTAAACACTGTATTTTGTTGGGATTTAGTATTTATGAGTTGGTTATAGCATGGATTGTGTAATTGAGCAAGTTTGAGAGGAATTTGAGGATTTTCTAAAAGTGGGTTTGAAAATGGAAATTTTTGTAAATTGTGGATTTTGGTGTTTGATTATGGTAATTCATGTTTAAAGGGTGTAATTGAGGTTATTAATGTGTTATGGAAACATGGGAATGGAAATTATGGGTTTGGAGTTCAAAATCTAAATTTGGAAATTTTCTGGACAGCGAGCAATTAGCGCGCTAATTGGAGAAATTAGCGCGCTAATCACGCTGAATGAAGAGTGATAAAGATCAATTAGCGCGCTAATTGATCCCATTAGCGCGCTAATTGTCCTCTGGAACTTAAAAATTGGGAAAATGAAGAAATAAGCCTAAATAACATCATAAACCCATTAATTGACCATTAATCTTCACAAATGAAACCCGGAAGCTCGAGACAAAAAAATTAAGTCGGGGAATTAGTGGATGATCAGACCGAGGGTATTTTTGGGATTGTGAGCGCGGATTGAGGTATGTAAAACCCAATTGAACACCACTATTGCATTTTCTTATTCTATTCATTGAGCTTTATTTCTTTGTCAATCTAAATCCGATTGTGATGGGAACGGTAGCGTTCCGGCGGTTTTTCGGGTGTGTGGGGTTTCTTCTTCTCAAATGTATTTGGTGACTAGGATACAGTCAGCGGGGTCTTTGGAGTAGGGTATGGCTGGGCCACTGATCCTAGCTTCACTGGCGGTATTTATTGCACACCCAGTTTGTTTTCTTGGTGTTGGTATTCATGCATTTCCTTTTGAGCAGTTGCCTGCGTTATTTCCTTGATTATTGCATGATTATTTAACACTGTTTATTGGTTTCCATTTATGTTCATAAATTGAAATGCCTGGTGGTTTTCCTTGGGATTTTACTTACTGGACTCGTTATCTGGTTTTTGTGATAACTGAGTGCAGATACCAGTATCAGCAGGGGTAAGAAGATCTTTGGCGATTATATCTGTCTTGCCTAGGCGAAGCCTGCTAGTACGTATGTTGCTAGTGTATTATGTTGATATTTGTATTACTTTGGGATGAGAGACTACAACCATTTCTATACTTGTGTATATATTGGTATAGTTGATCGCCTATATGCAAGTATAGCCGGGTTTTCCACTATAGATTGAATTAAATAACTTTATATAATGTTTCTTTTATTAAGACAAGACTTCCGCTGTTGCTTATGAATAAATAGCTCTAATTTGAAGATTCGTAGACGACGGATAGAGATATGACGTGGCAGTTACTTCTGGTGCATGAGCTGGAGAAGTAACTGTTAGCACGGGGCGACCCTGGAAATTGGGGCCGCCACAGGCATATCAAGAGGGACTGTCCACAATGAGTGGGGACTACAGAGGTAGTGACACTAGTGCAGACTCAAGAGCCGATGCACGTGTTGACTGGGCCAGGTTGGGAGACGTCCCAGAGGCAAGTTTAGGGTAAGAAAATTTATTACAAATTTTTTTACTGTTAAATGCATGTATACATGTGTGTTTAAGTCACAAGATGTTGTGGTCAGATAGACCATGGTTGGTTATTGTATGGCAAGGTGAGCCATGGTATGTCTACGCGTACTAGGTCTATCATGTTGGGACACATGATAGGGAGAGGAGGTAGGATTACCTTGTACTAGGTGTCATGATGTTTTGGCAGGGTAGGCCATGTTCGATATAGTTTGTCAATGTTATCATGTTTTGGTACATGATAGGAGTGATTTTCAGTTGACCAAGTGTACAGGATTTGGGGCCGTCACAAATAATGGGTTTAAAATCTTGCATATTGAATCTTTCATGAAATTTTTTGATGTATGGTTCTTGTGAAAAAGTTAACATCTTCTATGATTGATCCCTTTTGATTTTTACACCAAGTATATATGTTGCTTCACCCGTGTCCTTGATCTCAAAATTGGAGGACAACTATTGCTTAATGGTCATTAAGTACACCTTATCATTTCTAGCCAATAGTATGTCATCTATATAAAGTGAAAGAATCTTAATTTTACTTTGGGATATTTTGACATACACGCAGTGCTCTTCGTCAATCATCACAAAATAATATGAAACGATTGTTCAATGAAATCTTATATACCACTGTCTGGAAGATTGTTTAAGTTCAATGAAATCTTAAAAGTCTGCACAATTTGTGCTTTAGACCTTCAACTATGAAACTTAAAGGTTGTTCTATATATATTTCCTCTTCCTGTTCTCCATTTAGAAATGCAGTTTTTACATCCATTTGATGTAATTCCAAATCTAAATTCACAACAATGGTTAGAATGAACCTTATAGAGGAAAATCTCACAACTGGGAAAAGATTTCTTCATAATTAATGCACCTTTGTTGTGTATACCCCTTTGCTACAAATCGTGCCTTGTACCTTTCAATAGAACCATCGGTTTTTCACTTAATTTTGAGAACCCATTTGTTCCCATTATATAGTTTTGCATCCTTCAAGGAAATCAACCAATTCCTAAACATTCTTTGAACTTATGAACCACATTTCCTCTTCCATTGCAATTTTTCATTTCTCATTAGTAGGATAAGCTAGAGCTTCTTGAACACTTTTCGGCTCCTCATTACCAGTGCAATCATATAGACCTCATTTTCAATAGGAAAGTGGCATTTGATGATATTGCCACGATTGTTGCATGTAATGGAACAATTTTATTCTGTATTTTTAGTCTAGGACGCTAGCTCAACCCACATGGACGTTGCAGATAGGACTAGGGCACATTTGACTAGATAAGATTGTTATTTTTTAGTATTGATTTGCCTAAGTCATGATGTTTATTGCTTATTTATTTAGTCTTACATCGCATGTGTGTGATATACTCCATTATCGCGTGAGTAATGCGATGGGTACTTTTACCTCGAGAAGTGTGCCATCGCAGGTATTGGGTAGGCAATGTATGGTAATACTAGGATATCCTATGCAACGACTCGTTACCTGAAGTAAGTAATTAGCGTTAATCCATATCTTAATTAACCCGAGTTAGGCTCATGGTTAAGCCGAACTTGTCTTAATTAGCGTACGTGTGTGTTGGCGTGATTGTATTCTGTTTGGTTGATGTGTAAGTAAATAATTGATAAATTGTCGGTGCACTTAATGATGTGTGAGTCATGGTTGACTCGCATTGGATGTGGAAGTAGTGTGCAACCTGAGTCAGCTTGTAGACGCGCATGGAGAATTTATAGGCGCAAAGTATATAGGTGTATATATATTTATAATTTTATATATAGGTTATATATAAAAATATATTAAAACAAGCCTAAAGTTGAAAAATCAAATCAAATGAATTATGTGCATCGTTGAATTGACCTTTTGTACCTATGCGTGCCACGATTGGTATCATAATAGGATATTGTCATTTTAAGGTGTTAACCATTTGATGGTTCTCGGGATTTTCTGTGGGGATGATGATAAATTAGCGCTAATCCATATCTTAATTTTAACTAACATTGTCATTTAGTTAGTGAGAGAGAGATTGATTCACAACTCCAGTGCCTTCAACCTCATCGCTTTCATTTCTCCACTCTCACTCACTCTCTCTTTCTCTCTGTGTCTCCATCTTCGTGACGCCATCACCGCCATAGTCTATGGTCATTCTGTAAATTACAGGCTTACATTAAATCTGTTTGGGGCAAAATATCCGATTCACATAGAATTCGTGCCGAAGCTTGGTATCATTTTCCTTTGGAATGTAGACTTACCCAGAGTCAAACATGTGACCTCACTCAGGCTCACACAAATACTAGACTTACCAAGAATCTACGCACACAACCCTCTTAACTTACCTAGAGCCTAAACTCACGTAAATACCTAACACACATTCCATTTTTTTTTTCTTGACCCACACAGAGTCCTAGCACACAGCCTCTTCCACCACTTCGAAATATTGATTCACACAGAGTCATTGCACACAGCTAGATAATCTTTCAAAGGTTAGACTCACACAGAGTCAGGCTCATACAGAGTCAGGAGTATCATACACAGTTTGCTCCACCCCTTCAAAAGTTGACTCACACAGAGTCGTCACACACAACTAAATATCTATTATACCTCGAAGGGTGTATTCACACTGAATTCCTCACCATTTCTTACACAGAGCATGTTCAACTGACAGTCACACAGAGTCTCCCCAAGTCCGACTCACATAAAGCCGCTGCTAGTCCCTGACTCACCTAGAGTCACCATTTATTCTAACTCAGATTCACCTAGATTTCACTTGAGTCGAATATAAATTATCGACCAAACATAACAAATTTATGCCAAGATGTAAAATAACTCTTACCCGCCATTGGGTCTCGTGTTGTTTCCGGAACTAGGTCTGCAATGGCATGTGCTCTCTCTTGCACGTGTAACGGAGCGCTGGCCTGCGACATGCTCATCATTTGAGGACAATGGATGGCTATATGTCCTGGCTGCCTGCACTGATAACATCGTCTGTGTCCTTGCGATCTACTACCTCCGCTTTGGTTACTATACGGTTGTTGTCGTCCCGCCCGTACACCCTGAGGTGATCGCCTAGTGACACGGGTCGCTGGAGCAAATGAAACCAACCCCGTAGATACTGAACGTGTTTGTGGTGCAGCCATCTCTACGTCATCATCCTCATAATCACCATCCAGTCCTGACACTAGATGTATCGTACTAACAAAGCCCTCACTGGCCATGGCTCTCTCGTAGGCCTCCTGCATTGTACTTGGAGCCATCCTTACAACTATCGAACCAATAGAGTCGAGTAGCCCATGCACAAATTATACGCCTGGTCAGCATTAGAGTTAGCTGCTCTTTCATCATACTCCATCAATTGCAGGTATCAGTCTATATACTGCATCACGGACTCGTTTGACCTCTGTCGAATATTTTGGAACTCTGTCCTCTTCAGGGTACGGACTGAAGGAGGAATGTATTTTTGCTCGAACCTCTCCTTGAACTCAGCCCAGTCCTTAGGTTTCCCTTTCGATGCCACCGTAGTGCGCCACAAAACATTGGCCTCCCCGAACAATAAGGCTGAAGATATACTCGGCTGCATGTGTGCCGACGTAGCCAATGCATCATGTATCTTCTCATGGCTCCTCATAAACTTCTCTGTAGCCTCAAGGTCAGTTCCCTCGTGGAACTTCTCCGGATGATGTCTCATAAACTCACGAGCCTGCCTCGCCTCAGCTGTCGCTCTAATACTCATGTCGATAGGAGTACTCGGCATATCATCTGTCGGTGTAGGTGGTACTACCTCTGTCTGAACCCGTACCTCCTCAGTCACTACAGGTCCTATTGGCACAGTTTGTGCCCTCAATAATCGGAGAATCTCCTCGAGTTGTTGGCCATGTAAAGAGACCAACTGAGACATCTCATCAAGTCTCTGATGAGCATCATCTGTACCGCCACCATTAGAATACAGTTGATCGGCCATCGCTATCTGTCATGAAGGCGGGTTCTCGATTAGGCTATAACTATCGGTAGTAATAGTATACAATACATCCAATAACTTATATAGTCCAAATTTTTTTTCCCGAACTCTCTTCACTTCTCAACTAAGACTTAAGTTAGGTTCATAGGGTTCCACTCTGAGTTCAATCGTTATCCTAACTTTCGTCGTTTGTGTCTTAGTGGATTGTGATTTAACTTAGTAACCAAGTTTAAAAGTTTAGGCTCTGATACCAACTGTGACGGCCCCAAATTCCACAATCCTAGAATTGGGCACCGCCCGGCCTAGACCTACGCGAACCCCCGAGCTAGCCTCGCTGAGTCACGCAGGCCTAGTCAGCCTTCCTTACCATTTACCATTTATTACATATTTACGAGTGAAGTTAATTAATTAGTGAGTTTATTATCAGATACAGCGGAAGCACTTAAACTCCAAACAAATCAATAACTTCAAAACACACCAGTTAAGACAATCCTAAGGTGTGGAAACCCCGTAATCATGTCCATCATATGAATAAAAAATGAGTATCAATACTGTCCTACATGCCCAAGGTCTCTCATAACCCATAATTCCATGTTCAACAAAACAATATAGATACTTAATACAAAACATACTCAATACGCGCGAGGAGAACGCCTCGTGGTCCTTTCCTTCAATCGCCTAACGCTAATCCTTTTCCTTGGTCTGTTCGCCCGTCTACCCACCGTCACAAACTAGATGGTGAGTACAGTGATGTAGAGAGTAAAATACCAATAGAGTCTAAACGGTATTTCAAATGTCAAGTAAATGGCTAAACTAGTATCATGCATGGATATCACGAAGAATATAAAAGATAGCACGATAAGTGAAATCATGGAGATAACAATGATAAATGAGTGTCAAGAACACAAAGCCAAAAGAAAAGGAATCTAAGTGTCCCGAGTTCACCAGATTTCAACACTTAGTTTACAACCTGACTTCCAAGGCAGACTCTGGACCTACACAAATCCAAGACAGTCTAGAATAAGGCATTTAGCCCCAGGTCACACTTAGTTCGCATACGGGCCCCGCAGCGTCACACACAGTTCAACATACGGCCACCGCAATTCCAAACTGCAGGTTTAATTACGTCCAGAATCTGTGTACTCACGACATAGACCATGAGCACCATGTTGTCCACTTAGAGCCAAGTAGACTACTCATTAAGGAATCCAATCAAAACCAAACCAATAAATTAACAAGGAGGGATATAATAAAGGGAATTCAACAATTCATATAATCCACAAAGAAATATGTTCAAACAAGAATAACAACCAAGTAAATGTACAAATGAAATAATGTAAATACTCTGATTGGTTTTACTCACTAATACCGCACGTAACTCCGCGCTCGCGGTTCTCACACGCCACCAAACGACTTCGCACGCTTGTCACCAATCTACTAGACACCTGGTCATTATTTTTTATCCATTTACAACATGTTAGGGCCTTTTAGGAAAATTTTGGATTTTTAAATCCATTTGTCATATTTTCTTTAATAATAAATTTTTTTCTAAATTTCTTGGCTATTTTTGCCAATTTCACGTTTTTCAAGGCAAAACCCATACATAATGTGCCATAAGAATCTCGAATACTTCACTTTTCATGGAAATTCTCAAATTTCTCTTTATTTGATGAAAATATAATTTTATATAATTTTCCAAAATTTTTCATTAATTTTCCCTATTTTCTGAAATTTTATTTCAATTAAAATTCTTTTAAATATATTTAATTGAAATAAATAATTATTAATTAATATAATAATAGGGGTGGGTCCCGGGTCGGGTCTAACCCGACCCGACTGGGTCGGGTCTGGACCACCCTGACCCCATCTGACCGGGTCGGGTCCGGTCCACCCGGGTCGAACCCTATCCACCCGGGTCTGACCCGGTCCACCCGAGTCAAACTCGGTCCTGGTCAGACCCAGTCCGACCGAAACCGGGTCGGGTCAAGTGACTCGACTCGTTTCTCTTTCTTCCTTGTTCGTTCGCTGGAAAAATTTCCAGCGAACAAACAGGGGCGCTTTTTTTTTTTTTTGGATTGGTGGTTGGGATTTCCCAACCACAACTTCGATCTAGGCAGGGGAGACTACTCCCCTGCCGTCGTCATCCTTGTTCGAGCCTCTTCCCCAAAACTTACAACAACAACAACGAAGCAACAATAACAACAACGACACCAATAATCACCACATTAACACTTACCTCACCTCGCCAACACCGCCAATGTCGCTTCCCTGAGCACTCGGTCTCGATCTCTCGCTCTCCTTCTTGGCGGCTTCCTCACTCTCTTCTTCGATTCTTCAATGGTGAGGATGGTGGTGTGTGGATATTTTGGAGGGTTGGTCAAATGACTAAAATGCCCCTCCATTCTTATCCATTACTTAATAAACAGCTTGCCCTTATTGGTCATTTGCATTTAAATTTTTATTTTTAATATTTATATATGTATATATATAATAACTTACATACATATACATATATAAATATATATATATATTTGCCTACAATTTCTTCGTACACGCCAACGAGCATACTCGGACGTGCACACTACCATACGACCCACGTGTGTTGCTCATAACCCCGTGTATCACTCGGCGACCATTAATTTATTATTTTGTCAGTGTTTTATTTAAATGTATTTTCCCCCAGGACACCGTAAACTTGTAATTCGCCCGTCGAACCCATTTAACACATTTTCTCGAGGTGATCACTACTTGTTTATCGACGTCACCGTCCTATTACATAGACACGAGTATAACTCGATAATACACGTCATTACACAAAGATAATATAAATTTTCGAGTCGTTACAGTGTGGGTCACGGAGGTTGTGGTCACGAGTGAGGATTGGTTTGGCATGTCTGTAGGGTTCATTAGAACCCTACAACTCTGATGGAAATGTGATGTGTGATAGCAAAGCATTGTTGTCCTAAAATTTTTGTTGTTGATGTGGGTAAAAATATGAGTTTATGAATCCATTTTTTGATGAATCAGTGTGGGATATTATTGAATGATGATCAACTGATATGGGGATCAACTCTAAACACATTTATAGGTTATTAGGTTCACTTAAGATCTATTTTGAGAGGTTTATATGGTCAGTTATAATTGTCTTAGGGTTTTGTATGTTGGTTCAAGTTATGCCTTTCAAGTAATTGAAATAAGCTCATATTGTAGCAGCTCCGACAGTTCGCATAACTTTTTAAATACTTATTCAAATTGGCTAATTTCAGATAAGTTTTTGGTTGATAGTTAGGTAGCTTCCTACCAAAAATCATGATTGTTGAATGTCTATTTTGGGAGTTATTATTTATCTAAGTTGTCCTAAACTTGCTATCAAATTGAGGCTAGTTGGGTGTTTTGCATGTAACTCCTTCAACTCTCATCAGAAAGCTAAAAAGTAGATGATAGGTTAATAATTCGACATGTTTTATTGTGTAATTAGGTTGATTTTAGATATTAATGATTATATCACACTGAGTATTTTCTCATTTTTTTGATTTCATGTTATAATTGGAAAAAAATGAATAAAGGGAATAAAAATGGATGAAAAGTCAAAAAACCAACTGGAAAAGTAGCCCAATGAATTCAGAGCGAATAGAAAATGAACTAGGAGTCGCTGGAGGAATTGGCAACAAAAAAGAGGCCATCGAATGTCTAGTGAATCGAGAAATACACAGGATTCGCTGGTAAAAATTAGTGAAGCACAAAGACATATTTCCAGTGACTAACTTAATGAATTGAGCCCAAAATGGATTTGCAGGAGTCGGTTACAAGTTTTTTAGATAAGAATGAAGAGTTTGAGTTTATCTAGGACTTGTATACATTAGGAAGCTATGAATAGGCCCCTAGGGTTTCGAAATTCAGAGCCCTTGATCATTATTTCAGAGCAGTTTACTTTCTATTAGTCAATTTTATTTTTCAATACTTTTTGGAGTTATTTGGAGATTCCAGACTTATTTTAATAGTGGTATTTTATATTAATGTTTTTTATTTATTTAATTGTGATGTTTGTTTCCATTATGAGTGAGTAGTTCATTAATCTACACAATGCTCTAAACATGAGTTAAACTAGATTGCATGACAGTTATAGTCATGAAATATTGTACTTAATGATTTAGTTCTATTCATATACGTCAATCACTGTTTTAATAAGTTGTTTTTGCATATTACAACTAACGATTATTACAACTAACGATGATTTATGTTGCATTTGTAGTCGCGAATATGCATTGTGATATGAAGATTTTGTCTCTATATCTATAGTTATTGACAACAATTATAAAAGTAGTAACTAAGATTAATCTATAAGGCTTCCGAGTGGATATCTTAGGTGATTGTGTTCTAAGTTGTTTATTATTCGGCTTCGGTTAATATTGGCTTAGATTAGGCATGATTTTCACAGAGTGTAATGCTATCATGTACTCTTATATTAATTGCATGTTGTCCAAATATTAGAGTGACATGGGTAAGAATATGAATTTTCCAATGATAAAAGGAATATTGATTGTTGGCTAAAGGCTATCAACCTATATATGATATTGGGTTTAATGAACTAGTGATTCCATGATTTAACTATAATTAATATGCAATAATGTGCGATAATAATAATTATTAAGTGTCAATGTTCAGAGGTGATATGGTTTAATTTCATTGTTTAAGAGTGTTTGTTTAGACAATTTTTTATATATTGACTTGCTTATTATTAATTGTGTTTATTTAGAGATTGTTTGCATTAGTTTAATTAGTTTGATTAGTTTAGTTGATTGCATTAGCTTAGATTTAGTAGTAGTTTAATTCCTGTTTAATTAAATTAATTAAATTAAATTAATTAAAATAACCAAAAATAAATAAAACCTTTTTTCTCGAGGAATTTGCAAAACCCTTGTGGAGACGATATCCCACTTACCACTACCACAAATTATAGGAATGTACGAGAAACTATTTTGCATTTCAACACTGCATCGGTAGAGCTTCAACATTTCTGAATGATGTGCACTTCAAATTTAGATGTTGAGATGCTAAAAAATAGCCTGCAATAATTCAGCTAAAAACAGTCTTTACATGTCTCTTTTACTTAGAAAAATGATGGAAAAATGGAGTTCGAGTTGCGGGACTTGAACCAGACTTAGGCTAAGGTTCTAGAATGGTATTGAGACTAGTCTAAGACTTAAATTGACTTATCTTAACCTATATTTGTGTAGATTTACTCAAGAGTTCTCTTGGAGATTAGAAAAGTTCGTAAAGGTAAGGAAACTACAACCGAGGTAAGTGAAACTCGTATTCTTATTAATTATGCTTTGTAAACTAGTATATTTAGTTCATGTATATGAACTAGTAAATGAGGCAATGTAATGCGACTTGATTATGTTTTAAATGTGAAAAACCTAAGAAGTAACCGATAAGGCGAACCAGAATTGAGAAATGGGAAGGAAAACAAAGAAATGGATTTCGCCCATTGTCCTAAGTAATGGAAAAGATAGCCAGGAAATGAATTCTGCCTTTAATCCTTAGTGGCCAAAGGTTACCTTAGTCGTTCATTGCCCAATTAGAGTTGATAGCTCAGTTACACTTGAATACAACAAATTTCTATGCTATGCAAGTGAATGGGGTAGGAGAGATGGAAAGCGACACACGATTTATAGTGGTTCGATCAAATGATCTACGTCCACTACCTAACCTCCCCGGTTAGGATTTTCAAACCCTCACTTATATTCCAAATAAGTGTTACAACCTAAGCATACAAGCCTAGAATGCCTAATTACAATTAGGACTTCCTACCTAGCCGCAACTAGAAATTGTGCCTAGCCTCAACTAGGTCTTTCCCTTTGACTTAGATTCCACTAAGTCTTACAATCATACACTTACAACAATTTGCTGAAAAGAAATGAGATACACTTTACAATATAAAGTGATATCTAATTCAAACACTAGCAAGCCTCCTAGAGTCTAACAACTCTAATGCATGCAAGTATGAGAATGGATGGAAAATGCAAAGTGTGTCACTGATTTTGTTGCAAATTCGTAATATGAAATCGTTTTAAAATCCAATGTATTTGTGCAAAACCGATTTCAAAGCAAAGAACAATAGTTTAACAAAAATCAAGTTTAAGTGCAAAACTTTTGTTCAAAACAATCTTAGGGTTTAATAAAATGAATTTAAGTACAAAACCTAAGATAATGGTGTTAAAACACACAACAAACTGATTTTGATTCAAAACACACAAAACTATGTAGATTAAGCTCAAGAGAAGGA
Organism: Stephania japonica; assembly: GCA_039657345.1. Taxonomy (NCBI): domain Eukaryota; kingdom Viridiplantae; phylum Streptophyta; class Magnoliopsida; order Ranunculales; family Menispermaceae; genus Stephania; species Stephania japonica. The sequence goes on along the minus strand of CM077560.1, from coordinate 38,868,772 downwards.
ATCTAGAACAAGGACTTGCTTACAACCAAGAAGATGACAAAAGAGATCAGCTTTGAGGAGACTCTTGTACTCTTTGAATGCTTCAAAGTGCTGGATTTTTGTGCTTGTGGACAGCCTCAAGAATCTCCTTTGTCTCCTTCACAAAAATCAAAGTACTTCTTTTTGAATCTTTTGAGCTTTTGAGTGTGTTTCTTCCTTGTTGTGAGAAAACCATGTTCTTGGTGATTTTATAGTGTTAGGTATCCCATCTTGACAGTTTGTGACCGTTCTAGGGATCCAAGGGTCCAAAATCCATCATAAATTCAAATTAAAGTTCATTTTCCAGCTTTTTAAAAAAGTCAGGGAGGCAAATTAGCGCGCTAATCTACGAGACCTAGCGCGCTAACTCGCACTTAGCGCGCTAATGGCAGTATTAGCGCGCTAACTGCAGGGAGCTCAAAATAATTATTTTATCCCTTTGTGTTAGTGACCCTTAAACACGTCCGGGACTTAACCAACCCTAATAAAACATGTTATACACGTTTATTATGGGTCATTAAGCCTAATTGGATGGTCCAGATATTTTTACAAACCCCGAAAACGGAAAATCACCATTTCATAACATGCGAGGGGCTTTTCTGCAAACTTGCAGTTTTTCTTTTCAAAAACCTTTTAAAAACAAGTTTTTCAGTCTTGAAAACTTCAACAATGATCTCCAAAATGCAAATGATCATTAATACATAATCTCACATTGTTTAAACTCGTGGACCTAGTTATGTGTTAAATTTCATTTTGAAATTCCAAGTTACTTCATGACTTTTGAAAATTGGTTTTAAGACTTGATATGCATGAACTAATGCATTTGGCTTGCGTGAAAGAATTTTGATACCTTACATCGAAATTACAAATTGCAATATGGTCTTCCATCTTCATTCCTTCACGAATGTCGGGTCTTGAACTTGTATGGCTTGAATACCTGTGATGTGTTGTCTTGCATCCTTTAACAAAAACTGAAATACACTTGATATTAATTAGTACATTTTCACCTTGTTTGTTTCCATCAAAATCTCGGTCGGAGTTAGAGTGACTAACCACTTAGTCCAACACAACCAACACCATGATTTTGTGGATTGTATTCTTGGGTAAGGCAGGAATACAACTTTGAACTTATAAAGAGTCGGTAGCTCAATTACATTTGAATATACCGACATAACCTATGATGACCCATATCCTAATCTAGGGCACTGCCTGGCCTAATCTCATAATTAAGCCATAATCTCGATCCCGTAGGACTTAACTACGTATTAGTAAGCCTTCCTATTCCAATTACCAACTTGATCGCATTCAGGATAAATAATACACTTTTCCTACCACTTATTAAACTTTAGAGTTAATTAAAACTTTTATCAAGTCAGTTATTTTAGCGAAAGTCTTAACAGTCATGCGGAAACGGTTTAGTAGTTTATGCAGAAGCAATTAAAATATAACCCTAAGTGTGGAAAACTAGGAAAATATGTCACATGCATATAAACACAATAATACATGCATCAGTAAGGGAGCCTAGTCTCTCAACCCAAATATACAACCTAAAACGAATATCGAAAGCAGGATCACACCATTGCTTAGAGGTAGTCACCGATCTTCTCCTTGCCCAGTCTGCTAGTCGATGGCTCTGCACCCACCGTCATAAAAAAGACAGTGAGTACAATAAAATAACTGTAATCCCCGATGATATGTTTATCTCGCATTTCCAAATATAATGGACCGGTATTTAAAAACATATAAATATGAAATACTAAAAAATTAACCATATGCGAGTAAATACCAGAGTTAAACAAATGATACTGACACTCGACTAAGTAGTAGTGATCTGGGTCTAGTCGGTAATGAGCCGCGTCACACCAACTTAATAATCATAACCTCACAAGGGACTCAAACTTCGGTGTATCACACACAACCAAACATTTCACACAACTAAGCATTGCACATAGTCAAGTATCACATACAGCCAAGTATTGCCCACAACCAAGTAACATATATCGACATCCCCAAGGATTCTAAATCAATGACTCGGGCATGGAATACCAAGGTATAGGGATAAGCTATTTGACTACTCAAAGTGAGTGCAAAGTCCATAGTCATAATAATAAATTCTCTAATCCTAATAGCATGCTATTTAAAGCTCATTTACCATTGAAAACATCAAATAAAGACATAGGGCACACGAATGGAATCAATGAAAGCATCAACACGACAATATCATGATGAGCAAGTTCAAGGAGTGAAGAATATCAACAAATATCATGATATTAGAGTACAAAGGAACCATGTAGTTACAAAGACTGCCAATCAATCAGTAATAAAAGGAAATGAAATGTAATGTAAAGTATCATCGGGTATACTTTCAAGCATCGTAAAATATGATAGCTTTACCGACTTCTCGACACCCCGTGACTCGTAAATGCCTCTGCAAAACTCTCTTCTAAGCTCCTGGTGTTTGTTAAATTTAATCAAGTTTCTTAGTTTGTCTTTAAGTGCTTTAGATTGGGCAAAATCAAAACAACTCTAAACACCATTCGAAAACTATCTCTACACATCCTTTTGTTTTAAGTTCATTTTTACCAAAGAATATTGCTTGATTTTTAAATTTCAATGGCTCTAAGTTGTTATTCTCTCCCTCATCTTTCCAAAACTATAAGGAGCTCCCAATTTCGATTTAAATTGAGAGAGATAAGACAATTTTACAATAATTGCTCAAAACAGTTATAAATTTCATCCAGCAAATTCAAAAATTCATTTATCCAAAACCATAGCTCTAAAAATTATGATTTTTATACTAAAGACCACAAACATACCCAAAAACATCATACTAAAATATGAGCTCATTTGAATATGAATTGAGGGAGTAATGCCTTTTCAAAGTTCATCTTCAATAATTTCGTAATGACATTTAATCACCTATTTGCATAACATTTTTAAGCAAGAACGAGCTAGTATTTCAAAATATGGTAAAACAAAAGTTGTTCATCTATGAGTTAGCTTTCAAATGGAGTTTAAATCACCTAATTTGGAGTTAAGATAAGTGAGTTATGCTCAATTTACAAAGGTTAGGTCAAAAACTTAACATGCATTCTCAAATTCATTTCAAAAACCTAATTTTGAGCAAAACTTGAAAAATCCGAGAATAAAAGCTTGAGACTAAAACCAATGCTCTCATTTGATCAAGGAACACTCTTCAAACACTTTGAAACTGATTTCTTACAAAAGGCCTATGATTCTATACCCAAAAAACTCAGAAATTGAAGCATGGAAAAATAGATTTTGCTTATCTAGGTGGGTGGTTTGATTCCTAGCACTTGTACTCTCTTTTGTATGACGAATTTTGCTTTCGAAATCCTACTTTCTTTTCTAAATAATTTAGCTTTGATTTTTTTGTTGTTGTACAACATGAAAAGTGATGAAGAAGAATACTAATTTAATATTTATAGTTTTTTAACTCATCTAGTGTGTACAACCCATCTTCATGTGAATCAAGTATGACGACCTCAAATTATAAGGCCACTCCGTGGCCTGCTGTTCCCTACCCGCGGGCCTGGCTGCACCCGCCACTCGAACTGGTGGTCCCACGATCCACTACATCCATCCTCATATCGGCTTCCTCGATTCTTGTGCCAACTTATTCGATTATTAAATGTGTGTTTTATTCTATAATTTGTCAGTTAGCTTGTTTAACTTAGCCTTTGGTATTGGATTGTGTTTCTCAATAGTTGTAAGAAATTAACCAGTTGTAACAGTGGGAGTCTTAAATACTTATAAAAGAATCGTAAACATATGGTTTCCATTAAATATAAAGCACAAGTCCTAATGTGGAAAACTCGGGAAAGTACTCTGTATATAAGTGACAACATAAACAGTAATTATACATGTACCATGTCTCTCAAGTCCCACAAATACCTAAAAGTAAACAAAATATCAAAGTAAACACGTACTAACCCAAATTTTGGACGAAATTTCTTTTAGTTGGGAAGAATTGTAATGACCCGTTATTTATTAACGCCGTTAATTTTTTATTTTCATACTAGGACGCCAGCTTGGACGCCGCAGATAGGTTAGGACTATGCTGACCTAGGATTTCTTACTGTGATATGTTGTATAGGTTATGTGATGTATTTTACGTTGTAGTTGTTACACTATTCATCACAGGTATGCATTATATTATCTATGTTGAGCGAGATTGAGTGTCGGGGTTCCGTCTCGTAGAACGTGCTAACGCGGGGGCTTCGGTAGTTGCTAGGGCAGGCGCTGGGAATAGACTGAATCAAATGATAACAATATGACTAAGGTGTCCAGGATTCAGTAACACAGGTGATTAGGGACCATTAGATAAGCCTTGAGATGCGTGTGCGCGCCATATTAGAACCACAACTATAAATACCGACGGATCAGTGGTTACGCAAACTCATGCTTCTCAAAAAATTTTGAGAGCCTTTGAGAGGGAATTCAGTGTTGGAGGAGCGAATATGAGGGTTTGGAGAGTGAATTTGGGCTTCCAACAATGAATATAAGGTAAATCTAATCATCTAATCTTGAAATTTCATGAAAATATGGTTTTGTTGGATTTTGGGTTCAAACGGATTTTCTTTTGAATTCATCACTATTTTGTTAGATTTGATATTATATTGAGGTTGTTTTGACAAAATATATTAAGTTGGGACAAATTTGTGGAAAATTGGAATTATTTGGGTTATTTTTGGATTTACACACATGCATGCTTCAATCCTTTGTTTTGGGTTAAATTGTGTTTAAATTGGTGTTTTGGTGTGAGATTTAGTGTGATTGTAGTGTAGGAGTGATGAGGATCGCGTTTGGGTGTATAGGACACCTAGAAAACCCATAATTCACTATTGGAATTCTGTGCAGGGTCATACCCACCATGCTGGGTGATGAACACCAGCGCGCTGGGCACCTTGGGGAAGATGAAAATCTTCGTGCATGAACAGTGCATGAAGAATCACCAGCGCACTAGTTACCCTGCCTAGCGCGCTGGGACCCAAGACCTATAAACGTAAATCAGACCGCCTAGCGCGCTGGGGGCTGAGACCTGAATTTGGCTGAATATTTAACTGAGCCCATTTTGACATTGTAAGCTAATAAACCCATTTAATTAACCATTAAACACCAATAATCAATCTCAGGAGTCACGGGATAGTATTTGGAGTTGGGGACTAATTGGCGATTGGACCTAGGGGTGTTTTCTGGGTTATTGAATATGGTTTGAGGTACGTAACTAAACACCACTACTGCATTTACTTATTGTTATTCATTTGAGTTGTTCGTCCTTGATAATCTGTGAGTCCATTCCTATTGGATCTATTGAGTTACTCCCGTCTATATAACTGAAGGTTTTTGAGGCGCTTTCTAAGTGTGTAGCACTTGTTCTTAGCCTCGGTAAATAATATCCCGAGTAGAATACCGGTTCACGTGTGCAATGTATGCCAGTAGGGCTAATGTCGCTAGGACACGGTTGAAGGGTCGATGGTGTAGGCCATGACCAGGGCTCCTGGTTCAAAGTACACAACTTAGTCAGTTGTGTTCACACCCATTTGTATTTCTGTGTGTTTATATTTATGCGATGAGCTTTGAGCAGTTGTCTGTATATTTTCCTTCTTTTCGCATGTTTATTAAACACTATTTATTGGCTCTGTCATTATTTCTTAAATTACTATGCACGGTGGTTTTCCCTGAGATTTTACTGACTGAGCTCTTCATTTGGTTTTGTGATGGCTTGAGTGCAGATCCTAGTACTAGCAGGGGTAAAGGGATTCTTGACGATCACATTTGACTTACCTGAGCCAAGGCATGCTAGTATGTTTGCTGGTATATAGCACTTTTGATATTTTGTATTATCTTTTTGGGGTTTTGCGAAACTGTTTCACATCTGTACTTGTGTATATATACTGTTACAGTTTGATCGCCTATATGCACTGTACTACCGGATTTTCCACTATAGGTTTAACAAGTCTAACTTATTATGCTCATTTTGCTATATTAAAGACTTTCACATTTATTAAATACTGGTTATCTACCTGCAACTTAAATAATAAAACTAAAATCATATATAAATTGTTAATTTAGACAGCACGAAACGCGAGGTTGCAAGGTAGTTTATCGACACAATGACGTGGTAGTTCCTTCCAACACATGGGCAGGGAAGTAGCTGGTCACGGGGCAGCTTCAAGAATTAGGGTCATCACAGCTTGCCATATGAGATTTAAGAAAAAAAATTGCATATCAGAAGCTTGCTATTTTAAATCTTTACTTTTTGTTCTTTTTTTCAGTTGATTTGACTTGTATGTGACATGGTGTACCAACCATATAAGCACGTGAAACGAAAAGTGGACAAAAATGTATTTTTGACATTTCCCTTAGTGACACTTAGGGCTGGCAACTCAGTGTCGAGGCCCGCCGGCCTGATTTTGTTCGACTCAGAATGAAAAGTTTTCAGACAATATTTAATCAAATTCGGGCTTGGTTTGAATAAAGATTTCTTGTCCGAATTTGAAATCGGGTCAGGTTTAAACAAGGCCTTGTAAATTTAGACCCGGCCCAGACCCGATTTAAATTTCAAATAAAGTTAAAGAATATTTTTAATGAAATAGTATATTAAACACTTGCCACTTATTGAATATATTTACAAACATTAATCTACTCAAATAGATATAGAATTTAATATACTAAAGATATTTTTATTGTATAATGAATTAAATTTTAGGCAAAACCCGTCATGTAGTCCCTGAACTTTGTGTTTTTTATGCTTTTATTCCCTGAACTTTTATTATTACACATTTTGTCCTTCAACTTTCACATAGATCTACATTTAGTCCTTCTATCATTTAAAGTGTTAAATTCCATCGATGTAGGTAACAGAAGTACTACGTGACTAGTTAAGAAGTGTAAAGTAATTTATATTACTGAACCAGATGACTTACATCTACTAACAAAGCCGAAAAAAAAAATTAATTTCCTAAAAAAAAAATTCAAAGTTAAAGAACCAAAAGCATAAAAACTCAAAACTTCAAGGATCAAATGTATAACAATGAAAGTTCAGTGACCAAATGTACACTAATGAAAGTTTAGGGACCAAAAACATAAAAGACTCGAAGTTCAATGACCAAAAAATATGTTTTGCCTAATTTTTTTTTTATATACTTGAATAATTATCTCTTGATATTAAATATTTAATTACATAAATTTGACGTTACTTTTTCAAATTATATCCATGAGATTATAATGTGTATATTTAAACATTTTCTCAAAAAAAATGTTTATATTTAAATTGAATAGGTTTCCAATATAAGAGGTTAGTTTTCAAAATTGTGACAAATTCGAATAATCGGATAACCCGAATGTTAAGCAAAATGGGTCTGGACAAGCAAGTTTTATCCGAATTTAAAACCAGGTCAGGTCCGGACACTGAGTTTACTTCTTTATAGTAGAGGTTGTCCAGACCTGAACCTGTTGGACCCAATTTTTTGCCACCTCTAGTGACATTCCTTTTGGCACACCCATCTTTCCCGCTCATTTTGGCCACGTTACATGCCTAGATTCACCACGTCACCTGCCATGTGGGCAATGTTAGAAGTAGTTTTATCATATAATTTCTCTTTCAAATATATCACGACCCTATATATTTGCTATTCAGTATTCACTCTTGTACTAGAAATATAAGTATACATAGGTCCTGGCTATATATTATTTTAATGAATTCCATTGTTTAGCTGAAATTTTATACATATTAATTCATATCCATATATGGTCGATCAAGAAGAATTTCTCAAACGTCCAGTGGAGTAAGCGTCTCTCCGGCCCTGCAATTTCTGATCATCACATTTAACAAGCTACTCCCCATATCTGTACTCTCTTCTCCACTCTCGCTCATCACCTCGCAACACTGTCTCCTTGGTGACTGTCATCATTACAACAACAAATAAAAATTCAATCAGTTGGCAAACCAAAGACAAATGCATATTAAAGAGTGTTATAATTAGCAATAGCCATTGGGGCATGGTGAGGAATAAGTATTGTACATATAAAAATTGGGAAATCCCCCAGTCACAACTACAAACACAATGCAGAACACAAGCAATTAATGCCCACTTTATGAGTCCTCTATGTACATCTCGATGTGGGCTTATGTATCTCGAGGTACATCACACTTGTACATTATTTTCACATTAATGTTGCATTTTCTTAATGACATCGCCTCGGCCCTTCTTGACTAAAGCCCAATTAATCCCACAGGGTTAGGAGCGCACGGAAACCTCTACCACTAACCTAAAGGCCGTGTTTGATTATAAAGAAAATGTTTCATAGGAAAAGAACATTTTCTTAATAAAGTTTTCTCGATCAAATGTTCGTAAGAAAATCTTTCTACGTGTGTTTGATTGCACATATAAGAATTCTTTCCCTCAAAATTCACCAACAACAAGTTTCTGAATAAATATGAAAGCTTACCATATATATTAAATATATTAATTTTCATATTTAAAATATAAATTTACTGTCTTAATATGAAAACTCACATTTTTTCAAAAGAATATTCAATTTGCCCACCATAATATGTGGGAAAAATATGTTGGTCCTAATATGGAAAACTGGCAATCGTTGAGAAAATGTTCCGCAAGAAAGTTTTAGCTATCAAACGCAAGAAAATGTCATTTTCCTATGGAATTTGTCATTTTCCTTGGAACATTTTTCTTTTCCATCCAATTAAATAGGGCCTTAATGTCAAAGGAAAATGGTGCAACTACAAACCCATATTCACATTTGCCTTAATAAAAAAGTACTTATTAAACCCTATTCATACCCACTACTCCCCACAACCTTTGGGAGCTTCATTGTAGCATTTTTCATAAAAAAAAATAGTAGGATAAAATACAAAATGTTCTCTAAGGTTTGATGTAATGTCCACTTTAGTTCTTTTGTTTTTAAAAAATATGCATTTTAGTCCCTCCTTCATACTTTTGTCTAAATCATAGTTAAGTTAAGGTGAAATGACAAAAATGCCACTAGAAAAGACAAACACGCCACTAGAAAAGACAAACATAATGACAAATTAAACCCAACATTTTTTTCAAAAAAAAATTAATCCCAACACTTTTATACTTCCCACTTAAGCTTTTTCAAATATAAAAATAATTATTGAGACAAACTTTTTGTGTTGGATTTACACATTTTTATTAATTAATTAACAAATATTTTTAGTGTTAATTTACTTATTTTATAGCTTTAATTATATTTTGTGCGTGTTCTGAACAAGTTATAGAATAGTGTTTCTTCAAAAAAAATTATAAAATAGTGTAAATTGGGAAGACAAAGGTAGGAATTTAATTTTTTTACTTTATAGTACAACAATTTGTATATATTTATTCATTTTATGGTAAAAATTAACATGGGTTTATTATTTTGGTTGTTAAGCCATTTTATTAAATATGATTTATCGATTTATTTTTATTAAATGATAAATATATTTTCATTTTTTTAACAGAATAAATATATTTTCATTTGGATTATTATTTTTTGGTTTCGCACTTGTGATTTTATTAATTCAAAAATATGAATTACTTTTAGATAAAGGATAAAAATGTAAAACATAATTATCGATTGAACACATTGCCATATCATCATAAAGTAATATGATAATAATATTTTGACCCAACACTAACATGAGGATGATTTTGCTTATCCAAGAGTAAATTTGAAGGATTAAAATGCATATTTATAAGAACACATGGACTAAAGTACATGTTTCAGCAAATCTAAGGGGGCATTTTGTATTTTATCCAAAATAGTACAAAGAATTCTAAAATAACTAATTAACACTCTTACCTAGCACAACAGATTGTACGTGCATATCCCTATCCCACCGAGTTATGCATGTCAGGCGGCTGATATGGGAGGTGGGCGTTATGTTGTGATGCAATGGAGTGTTATTCTAATATTTTCCATATAAAAAAACATACCATGAATAGCGTGCGTACCTTTTTCCATTGCTTGTAGTCCATTTTTGCAGCAACCACTCTGACCATCCTCGGCAACACCTTTTCCACACCACCACACCCCACAATCTCACTCCCATTTCTCCTATAGTAACTAACAGTCTCCTTCCCTCTCTCCTCAACATCACCACTGACAAAGTACCTGACCTCACGTTCACACGGCCCAACGTTCGCAACCTCTCTAGTGTTATACGTGAAGGGCCCTTTAGTGTTTTTCCTTATTGTCCGATACGTCCGCATGGCCGTCCACAGCTCCTTCGCTGTCATCAACCGAGTGTATATTTGCGCGGTGTACCCCCACGACACTGAAACGGACCACTTCCGCTGTAAGTCGTAGCACATGCTCTGCTGCAGCGCACGTGCGGGGTCTCTTTTGTATGCAGCGTATAGAGTCCGCACCGACTCTTCTCTTGTCTGGTTGGGCAACAACGGCTCCACGTTTTGCAGGTGGTGCACCGTTACAAGTGGCGCCATTGGATGCGCTGCTAGGAGACCGTATGCGCTTCCACGAATGTCCATCTGTTCACGTACGTGTACACGTACAATGTTGAAAACAATTCGATCACACATTAATTGGAGTTACTTACTTGGTTATAATGTTGAATACCTTTACTAAGGCAGTTAATTCTATGTTTTAGTATTGAAGTGAGCTTTTCTCAAAAAACAAATAGTATTGAATTGAGCTATTAATAATTAATAAAATTTTATTTTACTTTAAATGAAAAAAAGAATATTATGAAAAAATATTTTTAGTGAGATAAAAGGTTATGAGAGGTTGTAGGTTTGACTTATATTTAAGTCAATTGTTGGTTTTTTATACAAAAAAAATGTTAGAATCTTGCAATTTCACCATGTCCTAGCCCAAAGCAGAATCATTTAATTTTCATGGCTTCCTAATTACGATAAAGTTTTTTGCAGAAAAAAATATAAATTACGACAACTTTATTACTACAAATCAAGCTATCTACGGCAAAGTATATTATTGTTATTACTATGGACAGAATTTTGTGGTAGAAAGATTATATCTTTACATATATTCATAAAACAGTTCCTAGATTGGATAGTGGTAAAAAGTTCATGTTTCCTATACAATGTGCAAGAAATAGATTGATTGTAGTAAAATGGTAGTGATGGCGTTTATGTAATATTTTGTAAGAAGAAAATTCACATTGTGTTTGCTAATAGAAGTGTCCTAATGAGTTGCTCGTCTCAATGGTCCTGAAACTACGAATTACTTGAATCCAAATATTTTGGTATATATCAACTTGTTTAAGACTTATTAGTGACATTAAAGTGATATTTTTTTTAATATCTTTTGAACTTAATAAATATCTTTTAAATTACCATAAATCAACATTAAACTTTTTAAATTTGTCCAAAATGTTTTTCTTTGTCATAAATTTGTCCAAAATGTTAATCATTAAATTTTCTAATCGGGTCATATTCTTAAACTTTTCTTCATAAGCGCTATATTACAACAAAGTGGGTCTATAGCGACACTTTTTTGCCAACCCTAATAAAAGCATCTCCAAATTTTAATTTTAGAGACGCATGATGTACAATCGTTGCCAAATTTAAAATTTCAAGATGCATAACATACAAGCGTCTCCAAATTAAGGACACTTAATATTAAAATGTCGCTAAATTTAAAATCTCGAGACGTATAATGTACAAGTGTTTCAAAGTTAAGGACACTTGATGAATAAGTGTTGTCAAATTTAAAATTTAGAGACTAATTTATAAGTGTCGCTAAAGTTAAAATTTAGGATGCAAACAACAAGTGTTATCAATTTCAATATTTAGGATGCATAATATATAAGTGTCTCATATATTTGAGACACTTGGTAAATTAATTTTGCCAAATTTAAAATTTGGAGACCCTAATTTATATGTGTTGTTAAAATTCAAATCTAAGGGCACATAATTTACAAGTGTTAGATTTTAAATTTAAAGACACATAATTTACAAGTGTTGTTAAATTTCAAACCTAAATACACATAATTTACAAGTGTTATTAAACTTCAAATCTAAAGACACATAATATATAAGTGTTGCAAAATTTCAAAATCTAAGGACACATAATTTATAAGTGTTGTCAAATTTCAAATCTAAGAACACAAATGTTATCAAATTTCAAATCTAAGGACACATAATTTATAAGTGTTGTCAAATTTCAAATCTAAGGACACATAATTTATAAGTGTTGTTAATTTCAAATCTAAAGACACATAATTTACAAGTGTTGTTAATATTTAAGGAACATAATTTATTAGTGCTGCTAAATTTAAATTTTAAAGAAATGTATTCAAGGAATTCGCGAATTGAGAAAGCAAAAGGGTATACTGGTTTTCTTTTATCAAAAATTACAAAAGTTGACCTAAACCCATGTTTTTACTAAAATCAATCGAACCTCATTTTTGCTCCTCGTGAGAGTCCGAGCTCGCGTGAATAGGTTTTCATGGCACAGAATCGGAGACTCAGAGCTCCAAAGGAGAAGCGTAGTAGCGGCGATGAGAGAGATAGTGGAGCGGAGGAGGAGGCGAAGATGTAGAAGAGGAGGATGAAGTGAGAGTTTTTGGATGCGTAAAAAGTAGATTAGGTCGTGGAATTCATAAGATCGAAGAGGAGAGTTCGAGAGTGGAAACCCTAGGTGATGAGTTGTTGCAATTCGATGGTCATTTTGAGGTTTGATTGTGATTTCGTATATGAATTCTCAATTTATGGGTTCTTTTGATCTCTAATGATGGAAACTACGAAGATCTCTGGGTGTTTGATCTCTACGACCTATCTTTCTCATTTTATAGGCTTGTAAACTCAATCAATGAACTCTACTCTTATGCATCTGTAGATTTAGTTCTTTGTTTGTTTTTTGGCGTTTGGTTTCATTGGTTCTTTAATTAGATTTGTGGAGTTCAATCATTGAAAATTCATGCTTTCAAAGATTCATTCTTTGGAAAAATGTCCTGAGAACTTGAAATTTTGTATTGCATTAAGAAGAGCAGCTCTACCTCAGTGTTTTTTGGAGTTGAGTATGTTCATCTTCGATTCAAGTTTGCTTTTTAGTATTGGTTTAGTGTTGATTATGAATACATCATTGCCTTTTTGTGATATCAGATCTGGTTTCATTTGCATGTTTAGTAGTGTAACGACCCATTACCTTAAGCAGGTGATTAGCGTTAATTCAAATCCTAATTAACTCAAGTTAGGCTCGTGGTTAATCCCAATTAGCTATGATTAGTGTGTGTGTGGATTTGCGTACTGGATTGTGTTTGTATGAATTGTAATATTAATTATAAATGAATAACCGAACAAATAAGGGAACGCCTAATACCATGTGTGGGTCACAGAGGACACACATGAGACGTGGGATAGTGTTTATGCTTGAGTTTGTGTTCGTTGGCGTGTATTACGCAAGTGTAGGTGTAATTATAGGCATATATATATATATATTGTTGAGTATATATAAATATATATTTAAATGATAGTAATGAGTAAATGATAGGACGTTAGACACCGTGAATGAGTCATGAGTAGACCCACGAAAGTTGTGAGTACGGGTGCACACCGAGTGAACTTGGTGGTGTGTACAAGAAATTATTTAAAAACTTGAAAAAATATTGTCAGGCTAGTGGCCAACGCGTTAGGCATTGGCCTTAGCACGCTAGGTAGTAGGGTCTAGAGTTTAACTTTGAGGATCCTCGAGATGATGCGATGTGTATCTCAAGGTAGTTATTTTATATTATTTCACCGCTTATTTTCTTTGTTATAAACTAAGGAGGGAGGGAGAGAGAGAAGACCAAAGAGACGAGAGAGAGTGGGAGAAGAAGGAGAGGAAGGAGATGGGGAGCTCCCAAGAGTGACGATGAGCTCGCGAAAATCGAGATGTGGAGTAACGGGACGAGGTGGGTGTTGGTGTTTGTTGTTGTTGCAGTTAGTTGTTGTTGTGTTGGGTTCGGATGGGATGGTGGTGTAGTGATCCATTGTAGTTGGGATCATACATATATGTTGTGAGTTCTCTTGTGAGGCCCTCTCTGAGGTTGTAGGGGTAGTTGGACCCAGTTTGGGTCAGATTTGGGTAAATCGATCACTACTGGAATTACCGTCTCACAGTCAACCAGTGCGCTAAGCGAGTTAGCGGGAACAGGGAACAGTGTCACTGGGCAGCGCATTGGGCACTGGCCCTAGCGCGCTGGCCAGTGTGATTAGTGATAAACTAATTTGGTTTGGGTGGTTTGGAAATGGACTTTCGGCCTAGTTTAGTGGTTTAAATTGGTATACATTGGACCCAAAATGATATCGATAGGTATGACATAGGTGTTCTGGCTTTGGGAAACATGATGGAATCCAGAAAGCTATGGAAAACCGAAGAAACCTTAGGAAAGCTTAAGACAGGTAAGTAGGACTCGTATCTTTTATCAATTATGCAATGTAAATTAGTATTATTAGAGCACGTAGTGTTCTGGACTGGGAATGGGCAATGTACCATGATTTGACTTTGGTTTTACAAAAATGGTTTTAAATGAAAATGAAATTTGGGAAAAGGTTTGGCAGAACGAATCGGCCTGGGGTTTGGAACTGTGTTAGGGCGACCTTCCATCACCACGCCCTTGTGACTTGAGAATATCCAGATCAATGCTTTCCTATTGAGTTAGCAGCATATCGGTCATAAACCAATCAAATAGTCAGTGATTGGTTTAATGATGATGTGGGAGTGCGACTCTATTTATTTGAGTTAGCAGCACATTGATGGGAATTAGTCAGATGCCTAGTGGTATATTTCTAATGATGTGAGAGGGTGACTATTGAAATGTTAAAATTGAAAATACAAATCGCGAGTGCATTGCAATGAATCAATGAACTTGCATCTGGTTATATATTGTTTATATTAATTCAAATGCTTCCTTAGATATACATTGGATATACGTTATTATATGTTATCTCTTGATTTTAGTTGATAATTGATGATTGTTATGGGAGTCACTTACTGAGCATGTAGGAACTCACCCACCTTAACATTTCCAGATAATGGGCATGCGCTAAGACTTGGAACTCAGGGAATGAAAGATTAGGAGTTTATTATTTTCTCTTCGATGTAATGAATTTCCGTGTTATACAAGTATTGTATTGAATACTATTTCGTAATAAGTAAGGTGGGATTATAGGATTAATAACGAGGATTTGAATCAGTTTGTATATCTTATATTTATTGAAAAAGTTTTAAATTTTTCATTGTATTTTATTTTAATTTGTTTATTCGATATTAAGATATATAGGTTGTTAGAAATAGGTATAAGGTTGGCTCTAATTAAGTCCAATCTAGTTTTTCAGGCTTAATTAGGATTTCAGGTCGGATATCCCCTAATTGGGATAGGGGATGTTTCAGTTGGTTTCAGAGATTAAGATTATCACTTTCGAATTGGTTTCGAATAGTGTGGTAAGTCTGATATAGAGGGATTGAAGCCTTGAGTTAAATACGTGTATACTAAATGGAAGCTTAGGTTAACTGATTTGAAGATTGGTTTTCAAGTCAGGGATAAATTAGAATTAAAAAAATGGCTTTATCGATGTTTTGGAGGTAATGAATGATAAAAGCTTGAGTATATGTATTTGTGAAGCTTTATTATATTGATGCGATAGATATAAATGTCTTGTCCCACCTATAATTGATATTAAAGGCCTTATCTCACATTTATGACTTGAAAAGTCAAAAGAGTATTGATGGTGATGGTTCTTGGGAATTTGGACTTCAGAGATAATAAGATAAAGGAAGACAGTAGAATGATAATAAGATGGTTTGTATCCATATATTTCTTATGAGATGAGAATATATATATTGATAGTTAGGTTTTGTGGAACCCTAAATCCTAATAAAATTGATATGGAAAATAGATGGGTTTATAAATAACTCTCTCATTGAGTAGTCTCTAATGGTCTTCATTCAATGATATTGTCTGATGAGAAATAATTAGTGTAGAAGGAATAATAGATCCTGGACTTAGAGACAGATGTCAGATGGAGTGACATTAAAAGATTAATAAAATATAGAATGACTTACACTAAAACTCAAAGGTGATAAGTCACTTTGAATGGAATAAATACTAGTAGTGAGACTAGTTGAGTAAATTAAAAGTCATTAGATAAGAGAAAATTAGTGGTTAATGGTAATGAGAACCTAGTTAAGGTTAGGTAACCATTACATTTTGCATACTTCATGAATGATAATGAAGTATACGATTTTAGATATGGTGCTAATCCATATTGGAATAGTGAGAAAGAAACTTGTCAGTATGGTTGTAGTGTGGCCTCACATACTGAAAGTAAAGTAAGAAAGAGGGTATTAGTGTTGTTATGGTATAGCCATACGTACTAATAGTATGATAATGAGAAAGCAATGAGAATGTGATAGACATTTAAAGAAATGAAATGTAAAGATACCAGATTGATGGGTAGATCAATGCTAGGATAGTAAGGAAATAATAAAAATGACGAAGCTACACTAAAAGTGAAGACTTATGACAATAGATAAGAGTTAATGGATTATAAAGAATACGCATTGTTGGTCAACTCCATCTTAACTGTTGGACTTCAATCACTTTTATGGTAATTTCAAATTGAAATTGAAACTTGTAAAAACTTATGTAGTTGAGAAAAATATGGCAGTGAGCTAGTGAGGTATTGTAATCTGATCTTTTAGACTGGTGCAGTCTAAATTGGGGAGAATGAGTTGCCAATAAAGGAAATTGAGGATTTGAGAATCCATAAATGAAAATTTTGGAAAATTTTTAATTTTCTATGAATGATGATTCGTAGAAATACGGTAATCACTCAAAATTCAAATGGATTGGGTTTATATAAACCAATTATAGATTATAATAGGAAGTCAAGATTGATGAACAAAAGTTATGTTGTTAAGGTTTCAAAAAAATTGTTTATCCGAAGTGGTTAAAATCTTATTACAATTTAAGTTAGGAATTCATCAATCACTTGATTTTCGATACCAAACCAATGACCAGTTCCATTTTACTTGATGCATTATGGGAATTGGATGAGTTTGAGAACTCAAATCGGGTGATGAATTAGTTTGAATTATAGCATAAATGAATAGTTATTTCCTAGAATTGACAACTTATGTGGTAAGCTAAATGAAACTAATTATTCTCAAGATTTGATTGAGATTTGGTTATCATTAAGTTAAGATCAGAATTATAGAGATAATGTTAGGCAGTGGCTTGATAATGTGAAAAATTATGGTGATGCCATAAAAAACTCATTAGAGTTTATGCTATGTTCATAAATGGAAAATGTAGAGTTACTGAACTTTATAGAAATAAGATTATCATTGTGTTAACAATGATGGCGAATATAAAAAGAGTTTAAGACTTAACAAAAGCACAAACATTGTCGTAGAATTATGAGAACTTTGATGATAAATTGGTGCATACCAGTGATTGTAAGTGCAAATACAAAGTTTCAATTGTAAACCGCTAAGATGTGTTGAATTTTAATTGTGAGTTAAAGGATTTGACTGAGCTTAAAACAATTGGTGAATTGTCTTATATTCAAAACAGAATCAGAAAGATATATTATCTTGAATGATTGAATGATACAAATAAGATATACATAGAGTTGTGATATCATTGTATTGTATATTCAATTAACTCAAGAGTGATACTTGAGTTGAGTCATAAAGGACACAAGGATGTCTTGAGAAAGAACTGAAATATAGTTTAACTATAATAATTGCTCGATTATACTTAAATTAGAGAAAAGTTGGAGGTTAATCCAATAATATTCTCCAGGTAGTTGGCTATTGACACAATAAAGCAAGAGATTGTAGTAAATATATTTAATATAGTTCAGGAGGAACTAATATGAAATACTTGTGTTAGTAAGAGTACCAAACAATTGTAAGGCATCACTTGATAAGGAAAGAACATGTATTTCAAACAATGGATGGAATGAATTGTAAGGATAAGTCTTAGAGGTAAGACTTAATGTTATAAGATCGGGATAAGAACATAGTTTAGTATGAATCTAGTGGATTAGATAGAAGTGCAAGTTCATTCATTCATTATGAGGTTTTGAAGTACAGTTGTATCATGTATAAGGGTATGAAGGTCGTTTAGTTATTCCTAAGATTAGAAGATCTTAGAGGAATCACTAAATGATATATGAAAATGATGGAAAATGAGTGAAACTGGTGAATGTGATTTGAAGAAATCTTCAGACTATGGGAGTTTGAAGAAAATGTAATATTAATAAGAGTGAAAGAAATTCGAGGTGAAATGAGTAACCAGAATAGGGAAGATGATGAATTCACTATGAGGAATCAACCATACAAAGTAAATGATGATGATCAATACTTTGAAGAAAAAGGGAAATGAGGTGTTATTTTAATAGAAACTTCTCAGTATTATCTCTTCAGAGAGATATATAATATTGATGAATAAATGAAGCCCTGCGCAGGCATATCATCAATTGAATGGTTGGAATTAATAATTATCAGTCCGTTTCTTTGAAGGTTCGAGAGAGACTGAACTCAATAATTGATTAATTTGGGTGATAAGATTAATAAGAAGTCTAGTTGAGACTACTCAAAGTGTTATGATTAGAGTAAGGAGTAGTGTCCAGGTTAGACTGTCGAATAAGATTGTGATGGATGTATTGGATTATGTGATGTGATAAAACATCAGCACAATGAGAAATATGAGTTGTAGTTGATAAATGAAACAAGTATGCGAATTCTTGTCAGTCGGGATATGTATTGTTTTGAAAGGATTAAGCAAAATATATGCATGAGAAATTAAAGATGGTATGATGTTTAAATTTTGAAATAGAGATCCGAGACTTGGTTTCAATTAGGGAAAAAGTTACAGATATAGTTAAAAATCATTCTCAATCTTAATACAATATATCTTATTTATGTTAATGAAAAAATTGAGTTGCTAATCCTAATTCCAACAATAATGATTGAGCCTCATCATGATAACCATTGAAAGAATGAGCTTTCCTGTGTAAGTTCTTTAAAAAGGTATGCTCAATCTTATCCTACCATGAAGGTAAGAGATAAGGATTGGAGATACCAGTATGAGAAAGAATAAAATGATAAAGAACTAGACAGAGGATATAAAATAGACTAAGTATTGTATAACTACAACAGTAAAGAGATATAGACAGTATGAAATGAAATACTATAAGTTGTAGACTATAGATTGACAAAATCTACAAGTATCAAATGATGTTGTATGGTTGACCTTGCCATCTACCAAGAGTGGAATGGAGGTAGGATACCCAACACTTGTTGATCTTACTATTCATTTATATTGGATAGAAATAGGAGACACGATTATTATTGACCGCGTTGTTCATTAATAGTGGATAGAGGTAGAAGACATAATTATTATAGACGTTTACTATTTTTTAATAATGAACAGAGGTAGGATACACAAAGATTGTTGACCTTGTCATTAACTAATATGTAAAATGGAGGTAGGAAACATCATAATTATTAACCTTTTCATTCACCCATATATTGAATGAAGGTAGGAGATATTATGGTTGTTGCCTTGCCATTCATAGATTAAATGGATGGATGTAGGAGACAATTATATTGATACTTAAATAGACTGGTCAATACTAGGCTACAACACTATTAAGGAAGAAAAATTTTGATAAATATCATAGGTTATTGGAGTTTTTAAAGGATGATACAAATCTCTTAAAATTCGCACCTATGAATAGGTTCTATAGATTCATATTAAGTTAAAATAATAGAATGATGATGTTCACATCCATTAAATTAAAAGAAAGAAATGAAACGATAACTTAGTTACGTTTATTCTTGTAGCAAAGTTGAAAAAAGCTTTGTTCTTTGTTTTGGTGGTAAGGTGGTGTACCCACATACGCTGAACAAGCAAAAGAAGAGATAATTACAATGGAAGAGTGAATTTCATTACACTTCGAAGTTATTGGTGATTTGTACGTTACTTTTAATGTTGAGGATGAAATTCTTGCTAAATTGGGGAGACAGTAATGACCCGTTACCTTAAACAGGTGATTAGCACTAATTCGAATCTTAATTAATTCGAGTTAGGCTCGTGGTTAAGCCCAATTAGCTATGATTAGCGTGTGTGTAGATTTGAGTGTTGGATTGTGTTTGTATAGTATTTGTATGAATTGTAATATTAATTATAAATGAATAACTAGACAAATAAGGGAATGTCTAATACCATATGTAGGTCACGGAGGACACACATGAGACGTGGGATGGCGTTGACGCCTAAGTGTGTGTTCGTTGGCATGTATTACATAAGTGTAGACGTAATTATAGGTGTGTATATATATATTGTTGAGTATATATAAATATATATTGAAATGACAATAATTAGTAAATGATGGGATGTTAGGCACCGTGAATGAGTCATGAGTGGACCAACAAAATTTGAGAGTACGGTTGCACACTAAGTGGACTTGGTGGTGTGTACAAGAAATTATTTAAAAACTCGAAAAAAATGGTCTAATCGGTGACCAACGCACTGGGCATTGGCTCTAACATGCTAGGTAGTGGGATCCAAAGGATAACTTTGAGGATCCTCGAGATGAAGTGATGCGTATTTTGAGACAGATATTTTATATTATTTCACTACCTATTCTCTTTGTTATAAATTGAGGAGGGAAATAGAGAGAAGACCAGAGAGACAAGAGAGAGCGAGAGAAGAAGGAGAGGAATGAGAAGAGGAGCTCCCTAGAGCGACGATGAGCTCATGGACGTCGAGATGTGGAGTGACGGGACGAGGTGAGTGTTGGTGTTTTTTATTGATGTTGTTAGTTGTTGTGTTGGGTTCGATTGGGGTGGTGGTGTAGTGATCCATTGTAGTTGGGATCATACATATGTTGTAAGTTTCTCTTGTGAGGCCCTCTCTGAGGTTGTAGGGTGTTTGGACCATGTTTGGGGTCAGATTTGGATAAGTCAATCGTTGCTGGAATTACTGTCTCATAATTGACCAGTGCACTGGGCGAGCTGGCAGGAATAGGGAATAGTGTCACTGGGCAGCGCGTATGCCCAGCTGGCTAGTGTGTTTAGTGATAAACTGATTTGGTTTGGGTAGTTTGTACATGGATTTTGGGCCTAGTTTAGGGGTTTAAACTAGTATACATTAGACCCGAAATGATATCAATGTGTATGACATAGGTGTTCAGGCTTTGGGAAACGTGATGGAACCTCGAAAAGCTAGGGAAACCCATAGAAAGCCTTAAGAAAGCTTAGGACAGGTAAGTGAGACTCTTATCTTTTATCAATTATATAATATAAATTAGTATTATTTGAGCACGTAGTGTTCTGGACTGGGAATGAATCAATGTACTGTGATTTGGCTTTGGTTTTTCAAAAATATTTTTAAATGAAAATGAAATTCGGGAAGAGGTTTGGTGGGACAAATCAGCTTGGGGTTTGGAACTGTGTTGGGGCGACCTCCCATCACCGCGCCCAATGACCTGGGAATATCCCGATCAATGTTTTTCTATTGAGTTGGCGGCACATCATTCATAATTCAATCAGATTGTCAGTAATTGGTTTAATGATGATGTGGGAGTGCGACTCTATTTATTTCAGTTGGTAACGCATTAATGGAATTCGTCAGATGCCCAGTGACTTATTCCGAATGATGTGAAGGGCGACTCTATGAAAATTTTGAAATTGAAAATACAAATCACGAGTACATTGCAATGAACCAATGAACTTGCATCTATTTATATATTGTTTATATTAATTCAAATGCTTCCTTAGATATGCATTGGATACACGTTGTTATACGTTATCTCTTGATATTGGTTAATAATTGATGATTCTTATGGGAGTCATCTACTGAGCATGTAGAGCTCACCCACCTTAACATTTCCAGGTAATGGGCATGCGCTAAGTCTTGGAACTCAGGGAAGAAGAAGATTATGAGTTTATTAATTATCTTCTTTCGATGTAATGAATTTTCATGTTATATAGATATTGTATTGAATAATATTTTGTGATAAGCAAGGTGGGATTATGGGATTAATAACGAGTATTTGAACCGATTTCTATATCTTATATTTATCGAAAAATTTTAAATTTGCTGCATTTTATTTTAATTTGTTTATTTGATATTAAGATATACAAGTTGTTGTCAGCAATAGGTACAAGGCTGCTGGCTCTAATAGGTCTGATCTTGTTTATTGGGGCTTAGTTAGGGTTTCAGGCCAGATATCCCTTAATTGGGATAGGGGATGTTTCAAGTAGAATCCATTTCAGATCTGGTATTGATTTTGTTTGTAGTTCAATGGCAGCTATTCCCCATCGACAACACCATTACACAAGGTTACAATTAATGACTGATAACAAGGAGTCGTCCAAGATGTGACTGACCGCCTAGGTTTATTCAATCTGGTCACTTTTTTGGTTTATGGAGAATGACACACGAGCAAAGGTAGTGGAGTGGTTAGAACCCTCATTAAATAGTAAAAGGTCTTTGGTTCAAACCTCATAACTAACATTCATTTTTATAAGAATAAATATAAAATATAATAAATCTTAAATACTGGTAGGGCTCAGGTCGGGCCTAGTTCAAAAGCACAAACCCAAGCCCGCCAATTGATTAGTCGGGCTTTTATGGGCTTGGGCTGGACCGGGCTTTTTTTAGTTTTTCAAGACCCAAGATTGGCCATATTAGATGGGCCTGGGCGGGTCGAGCGAGAACACGGTCCAATGAGTTATTCTACTTCCAACTTGACTAGTAGGTTTTAGTAGTGAATTTATATAAAATGTGTGAATCTATATAAATAATATATTGATAAGAACTTATTAAGAAAATATTTAAATTGATATTCATGCGTAAATTTAATATATAAAATGTGTGAATATCATGAAATCGAGCACTTATTAAATTTATTAGGAAAATATTGAAATGATATTTACGCATTTATTAAATTTATTATCAAATCAATAATTTCTTAAATTTATTATGAGCTTATATATTTTAACGACCTAAAATTCGAAACACCTATCCTAGGGGAAATTTGTTAATCTATCATGTTGATTTGTTGTGGCGAGCTCAAATGGTGTGTAATTTTTAATTATAATATAAGGCTATCAAATTTAAAACCAAAGTTAGAGTCACTAACTTGATCAAATATGGAAATTAATACAAATTATGTGCAATGAGCACTTTGGTAATTTTGTAAGAAACTCTACACTAAGTGCACCACTATATAAGTCTAGATATTAAACCCTACCCAACATTTGTTGTCCTGCACAAAATTTGAGAGAGAGGAAAGAAGAGAACTATGGGCACTCCTAAGCTAGGTGGAGCTCCAAAGAAGGTAACACTATTTCCTATTTTCTTCCCACTTAGTTCTTTTGAAAATTTTGGAGTTTAATGGAGAAATTGGGGCAAAGGGGGTGGTGGTGTCACGGTGGCACCACCCACAAAGGAGGTGGCGGCCTCACTACTACCGTCGGAGAAGGGAGGAAGGTCCGCTATACCCCCTAACAGCTCGACCAAGAAAGGGATAGAAGTGGGTGGTTTTTGCCACCCCCTCCGACTCAGCCCCAAGGCGGTCTACCAGAAGGGCGGTGACCCTCTGGCCAACTGCCGGGGGGAGGTGGACGAGGGGGTTGAGAAAGGGGAGCATCCCCTCCCACGACCATGAAGGGGGGTAGCTCGTGCTCCCCTTCGCCATGGCTGGTCAACTGGTCAGCTGTACTAGTTGACCGGTCAACCAGACCAGTTGACTGGTCAATTGGTCAAAGGGACCAGTTGATTGGTGACTAGGAGCTAAAAGGGCCCTTGATTAGTAAAATGAGGGGTTGGAATGTCCCAGCCCTCTACGGCTTTGTCGAAAGCATACACGCACACTTCGGGGGATCCGACAGCGAGTCCCACCCCCCAATACACTACACGGGACTTCGACGAAGGCCCCGAACGACACGAAACCCGTGGGTCCCACACTAGTGGGCTCCAAAGACAAATGTATTAAAGAATTAATGACTTTATATTAAAATTAATATTGATGTGTAACCTTATATGAATTGCTTAGATTCGCGAGCTGGTTCATGTAGGACCCCGAGCACGCAAAGAGTCATTGTTAGCGTCATTGCGAGTTAGGTAAGTGGGGAGCTTCGCTCAAGTATCAAATATGATATGTTATTAGATAAACTAGGAATCATGAATTAAACTAAGGACTTGGGAACGGGTTGCATTATGATATTGACTTGGTTTTACTTATCTTTGGGATGTATCTATGTGCACCCTTTTTACAATGTGTCGATTCAATTATTCGAGGTGTGCTGGAAAGAAGTCATCAATCCATCACTTGAGCTTTGGAAAGAAGTCATTGATCCATCACTTGAACTTTGGAAAGAAGTCATCAATCCATTGTCTGCGCTCCCCTCCAATACGAATAGCACGTAAATAGTCACATTATGGAAATGAGTTTAGGCCACCATCTCTTCGAACTTAAGCGATTAGGTGTACACATCGGCGATGACTTGGACGAACCTACTGTTGTTTGATGAGACCATTGAGGGGATACAACGGCCATTTTATTCACTAGTGATCTTCATCACCTTGGGAGTAGGGGATTCGGTCACCGGAATCAAGTCAATAACTAGAATGCATTGAATGGAACAATGACGTATATTATTATCTATCTATGGTATCTCTTGTGGGCCTTTTGTTCAAATATCGGAATTAAATTTATGATTTACAAATCTTTGCCTTGATTTTAGATGATGGATTATGAAATAGGTATTGCATGATATGAATGAATGTTATGCTTTTATGACTTTTGGAATGGTTTTAAATGCTATGAATGGATGAATTCTCTCTTGATTCATAAATGTGGGCTTTTACTTCATGCTACTATGGAAATGAAAATGTTATGTCTCTTTCGTTAGTTGATTGGAATCCTTATTTCCATGTTACCATGATGAATATGAACCATTTGAAATGCGAGTGTTTGGATTTTGACCTAATGATAAGAATCTATTTATCTATTGTGTACTACTTATGTGTTTGGTGTTTGAGCGAGACTTTTTACTTACTGAGCTCTATTGGTTATTTATCTCACCCCACTTACATCTCAGGTATCCACGTTGGTGCTAGATAGAGACAAGGGAAAGGTGTGACGGCCCTAAATTCCCAATGCATTTGGGTACGCCCGGCCTATACTCATACTGGTCCCCAAGCCAGTACTCGGCAAACTTGGCGAGCCTAATAAGCCTCCAATCATTCAATTATACAATTTATGAAAGAGTTATTGCAAGTTTTACGCAGCGGAAAGTAAATAAACTAAACATAAGAGAAATAACTCAGTCAAAGGGAAGTTAGGAATCTATAATGTGGAAAGCCCCAAAATATTCATGTACAATCAAATATGAAAGAGAGTAATGTATACGTGATATCCAAATCAAGATGATCCCCGGTTCAATGGTCAAGAATAATTGTGATACCGACGTCACAGTTGGTATCAGAGCGTACACAGTTTAAATTCATAAAATCATAAGGCATTAAACCAGTAGAAGTTAGGAACAGTTGAACGGTTGAACTTAGAGTTGAAACCTTATGATCCTAACTTAGAATTCTAGTTAGGGAGTGAGGATGAGTATCGTAATGGAAACTGAAAACTTATTGGCATAAGTATGTTTTATGTGATGTATTATATGGTATCGGTAGTTATTCATCGATCCGAGAACTCGCTTTCTTTGTTAGATGACGAAGGCGGATCAGGCTGAATCTAGTAACGACAACGGTAAGTCGTTAACACGTTATGTAGAGGACCTTCATGCGTTGGCGCAGAGAGTCGCATTTTAGAGCATCGATCGGAAGGACATGATAGGAAACGAATAAGGGATCCAAACGACGACGGTGGTTTTAGAGGGCGAAAGGTGTGTTTCTAGTGCAGACAGCCGGACATTTTTAGAACTAATGTCCTGATTTGCACGAGGACCAGCAGGATGACGATCAGCCTCAGGCCATTAAGGACGTGCACATGACGACTGAGCCACAGCTGATGGTGGTTCGTAATCCTACCGAGGTGAGGAATCTTCCTGGTTAACATACAACATGCATGGAACTAATTATTTGAAACTTTAGGTGTTTAAATGCGATGTCGAACGTAATGTGACAGAGTTAGGGTCAATACTTGCTAGAGCGATGCTGTTTAAACTTAGCGGAGTTGTTTAGGATGAGACAGACCAAACTTAGACTAGAGTCCGAAAGAGATGGTAAGTTTGGGCACAATGGGGTTGCTAAAACTAGCCACGGGTACACTTAAAGAGAGGCAGGACCAGACGGGTTGTGATTCATCTCACGATGCATGGACACGTTGTGTACATGGTGGCCACGGTTGTAACTTTATCGAACATATTTACTGTTTGGATATGAAAGAAACTTACATTGAAACGCGAATAGGTTGGGAGGTCATTACGAGTTTGATGCGCGAGTCGCGATCGTAGCGTTTTACTTCATAATTACCTGACTTGTATTGTAGTAATGGATGGTGTCTGCGGCGAGGTCATTGGCATTCCTACCATTTTGGGAAACGGGAGCGGTCTAGAGAGACCGTAGTTGAATTAGGCTTTTTGAAGTGGTTGGTGACCCACAATCTGAAGACTGAGATAAAATCAAGCTGTTCGAAGTGGCAGAGGCCCATAGTTTGGTGAATGTGGAGAAAAGGTAGTGGATCTAAGACGTGTTGTTCAAAGAGACTTTGTATCCACAGTTCAATACTTGATGTCGAGTATTGGAGGTGACTCTCGCGCAAGTCCACAGTTGTCCATAGCTTACTGAGCTGTCTGAAGTGACTTTGCATCAGTCCACAGTTCAACGGTAAAAAGAGAGCACCAAAGAAACTCTGGAAGAGTTTGCAGTTCGATACGAAGGATCCAAGCTGTCTAAAACAGCTTTAAGCCCGCAGTTTGGATGAGGTGTAAACGGGTGTTGGTTCCTTTTATTCGCTCGAGTTAGAGCTAAT
Organism: Stephania japonica; assembly: GCA_039657345.1. Lineage (NCBI taxonomy): Eukaryota > Viridiplantae > Streptophyta > Magnoliopsida > Ranunculales > Menispermaceae > Stephania > Stephania japonica. The sequence goes on along the minus strand of CM077560.1, from coordinate 38,841,731 downwards.
TTCGAGGACGAAATTCTTGTTAGTTGGGGAGACTGTAATGACCCAAAAATTTGGTTATTTTTGAATGATGATGTGTATTACATATTTATACTCATATTTGAGTGACCAGACAATCAAGTCAGTGAACGAGTAGGAAAACTGGATGAGCGGGTATCGACAATTGGGTTTACGGTAAGCGGGGGATATAAAACACTGTAAAACACCAATAATTGAGTTTTTGGATAAATTAAATAATTATTTTGGTGAGATTAGGCGAGAATACGTGCATGGCAAAGAAATACAAAGCGAGGAGCGCAAGACCAATGCGCGAGTCGGATGGCTATGCGACACACGGGACTATGAGATAGGGATTGGTAAACTGACACAACTTCATAAGGAGAGTCATGGGATTGACGTCGAGATGCGCGTGTGTTGTAAGATGAAATAAAAAGAAAAGGGTATAAAAGTCATTTTGATCAATTGTATATATATATATATATCATAATATACACACTATTTATCATCTCTTTCATAGATCTGCCACCCACTCTTCTTCTTCCCCACTTCTCCCTCTCGGACAAACTCTCCCCTCTCCCTTGGTGACCAGATGTGACCTCACCGAAGTAAGGTTTTCGTTCTCTCTCTCTCTCTCTCATTCTCTTTCTTGTTTGGTCCACTGTCACCCCACGTCTGGCTCGAACTGCCGTCGCCGGAGGTGTTAGTCGACCGGAGGTTCTCTTTCTTTCTCTCTTTCTCTCTCTCTCTCTCATTCTTTTGGTGTTCACAGCATTTCCTGCGTCTGTGAGGTTGTAGCGCACGTCTGTCCGCATCGAGTGTCATTTTCGACGATGGTGCGATGACCGGAGGCTGGTCGGAGGCTATTCCTGGTGTGTCACCAGAGTCTCGCCGGCTTCAGAGCACTTCAGTCACGACGAAATAGCCGTGCAGTTGGTGGTGGTGCCAACTGTTTTGTCTTGTTTTTTTTTTTTTTTTTTTCGTGGTCGTGGTGAGATGAGTCTGTCCGGTGGAGGAGACAGCAGCAGTGACTGGGACTAGTCGGGGATGACCCACAGTGGTTCACTGGAGTCCCAATCGTCTCAGAGCACCCCTCCCCTAGCGGTGAATAGGTGTAACTCGTGTTTTATCGCGTTATACCAAAATAGTCCACTATTTCGAGTCTTGCCAGAAATCGCCGCCTGCTATGACATTGCTGGCTGGACCACCACCGATGGGGGGGGTCACGGACCTTGCCAATGTCCTTAATGGTCGCTCATAACATTTGGTGTGTCTAAACACTATTAATGTTATTATTTGGTCGATAATTTCACGTGGTGGTTTTATCAGGTTTCAATCGTTGTATTGTGTGGTTATCGACTTGTTGTTGAGCGTGCCTCAGCTTTCCCATGTCGCGGTAGTACTCTCTCGATGTCGAACAACATCAGCAAGTTACCATGAAATCTCAATTTTGGTTATGGTTCGATGATACGTTATGTTGAAGTTTTGAGGTCATAGGGACATTGGTATGTGTGTGCGGCGTAGTATGTGTACATGTATATTTCACGCCGAGCAATGAGTTGTTTGTGTTGTAATTTTGTGGCAAATTGCATGGTGTGAGTGTTTCCTTCCGTTTCGACCCTACGTTGTGTATAACTTGGTCCATAGGTGTTTGAATGTCGCATGCTAAGGGTTTATATATTGCGAATGGTTATGATGTTGTGGTCACGCTGCTGGTCCTCAAGACTGTGGCGTGACCTATTAACGACTAAACCGAGCCTATAATTTGTGAATAAGCTTACATATGTGTTTTGATTTCAAAACCCAAGATAGTCGTGTTTTCATTGGGATCCTGATCGATTTACTGATTAATATATCGAGATGTTGAATCGTTAAAACACTGGGAAAAATTTAGGGACTCAACCTAGGTTTAGTTAACGACTTGACCTATTAACTAGAGTTTCTGACCTTTCCAGGTAGCGAGAAACTCGGGGATACGCGTTAGGATTTCGCGAGAGTGGATATGATTTATGATTAGTCAGGTAAGTACACACGTGCCTTATATGTGTGTATATTAGTAGGCCAGTAAGGAAATAACATGTGATTTATATATCCTTTATTCATTGATATTGTTGAATTGATCCCTTATTTGATATTTCATTCCATATTCTTAGTTGTATGTTCTTGGCATAAGTGTGTGTCTCGAAGGTATCATGTGATCCCGCACTAGCTGGGACAATGAGGGTGCCTCCTGCAGGGGTAACTGACCACCCCTAGTGTTGTGTGTACTGGGTACTGAATTCGAGAGGTGTTGCGATGCCTCTCGATTTCAAGTTGCACTAATATTGCGATATTGCCCGGGGAGATCTTGCGAGATCTTTGTCGTATTGCTGTGAAATTAGACCACTCATGGGCCTCTTTTGAATCTTAGAACATGCAAATTTTAATTGTTTATCTATCAGTCTGTTTATCATGCACATAACTTACTTACTTTTCTGTTATTTCATTTTCGCATGATATTTAGACTGTTTTACTTGTTATATCATAAATTACCGAGATAGTCTTCTGGTACTACTTTCGATTTCTTTAGTTACTCACCGTCTAGTTTGTGACGGTGGGTGCAGATAGGGTGGAGAGAAGCAAGGGCAAGTGGCCCTGCCTAAGTGACTTACTTTGATGACTTAGTAGCGGGACTGGAGAGACCATTATAGTAGGTTGTTATGTTTTGTTTATTTGTATATCGTTCATATATATGTTTTGGGTTTTAGAACTTGGTATTTTTGATGAAATTGGTATCATGTATCTATGTATATCAAATTGTACATGAATACCCGGGGTTTTTAACACTTATAGATTCCTGCATTTCCCTTTTATTGAGTTATTTCCCTTATTATACTTGTTTAGTCTTCTGTTGTGTATCATTGCAATAACTCTTTCATAAACTGTTAAATTGATTAATCAAAGGCTGACTAGGCTAGTCAGGTTGCCGAGTGATGACTTGGGACCTGCACAGGTCTAGGTCGGGTGTACCCAATTGCACCGGGAAATTGGGGCCATCACAAAAGGCGTGCTTGAAGCCTTCTCTTGATGTGAGCCTTGTATTGATATATTTTACATTCTTATTTTTTTGAAATTATTAAACTGGGGTAATTAAATAGATTTTTTGGGTAACATAAACCCTATTTCCCTTTAATAGATTAACTTCAGGAATTTTTGGAAAAGCTTATACGGTTGTTGATTGAGAACATAGTTATAGTTGTAGTTATTCATATGGACTTTATCTTATTTATTTCCGCACTTTTGGTCCATATGATCTTTTGTGTTATTCCGTAGGTATGTTTAGGAGTGCCAAGTCGTTACTCAGGACCGGGTTCAGGTACTCGGCCTCGGGTAACGGTTTAGGTGAGCGACCTGACTCTAGGTCGGGGACGGTCGTCACACATATCCACGTGTTTACATAAATTCACACGTGAATATCAATTTCAAGGTTTTCTTAAGGAGTTCTTAATAAGTCTATTTATTTTCTCATATAAACTCATAGGTTTTATATAAATTCACTATTAAAGCCTGTTAGTCAAGTTGGAGCACGTTTTATTTCTTTCTCCAATGGGTTTCTTATCTATACAAAATTGTAATGATGATTCTACAACCACACAGAGATCCCATTGAGTTCCACGCAAAAGTAAGAAAGGGTTAAGTAGTATACCTTTTTGAACTTTAAGTTCAACTCGCTAATCAAGAACCAGAGCCAACTAGTTCACCTCTACAACCACTACAAAAAACTGTCGAATTAGCAACGAAAATTTAGCAACAAAACTTATCTGTCTCTAGTTCGTTACTAAATTTAGCGCCAAAATTTTTCCCCAAAAGTTTTCATTGGTAATCCATTGGTAAATTGGGTGCCAATATTTCCTTCCAAACATCTTGTTGCTAATCTGTTGGTAAAACTTAACAACGGATTAACAACAGAATATGGTAAACACATTTTGATTGAATCCATTGCTAAACTTTAGCAACGAATTAGCCACATAATCTGGTAGACACATTTTAATTGAATCTGTTGCTAAGCGAATTAGCAACAAAAAAATAGGGAGTTTAGCAATGGAAATTTTCATTCCTAATTCGCAGCTTTTTGTAGTGATCATCTCAGTGAAAATCATTATATTGTCACAGTTGAGCAGGTTAACATTAATTTCATGTCTTTTACAACTAGCTCATGAACCTTTTCTCTCTTAAAATCTATCATTTAATGTTGGAATTGAGTACGCTAGATCTCCAAATCAATATCATAAACACACCTACAAATGATGGTCCATAGACAACAAGTGAAGCTCCATCCTCGAGGAGCCAAAATCTTAGTAATGGAGCAAGATATTATGTAAGTAATGAATTTATACCTTTATTTTTCAACTTTGTTCTTGATTACTTACATAATGTCTTGCTCCATTACTAAGATTTGGGCTCCTCGAGGATGGAGTTTCACTTGTTGTTTGTGGACTGTCATTTGTAGATATGTTTATGATATTGATTTGGGGATTTAGCATACTCAACTTCTACATTAAATGATAGATTTTAAGAGAGAAAAAGTTCTTGAGTTAGTTGTAAAAGACATGAAATTAAAGTTAACTTCTCATTAATTGTGACAATATAATGATTTTCACTGAAATATTGTAGAGATGAGCTAGTTGGATCTGGTTTTTGATTAGCAAGTTCAACTTGAAGTTCAAAAAGGACTATTACTTCAGACTCTCTTACTTCTACGTGAAACACAATGAGATCTCTGCAAGTCATCATTACAATTTTGTATAGATAAGACAACTCATTGGAGAAAGAAATAAAACATTCTCCAACATGACTAATAGGCTTTAGTAATGAAATAACATAAAACATGTGAGTTTAAATAAGAAAATAAATAGACTTATTAAGAACTTCTAAAGAAAATCTTAAAATTGATATTCACGCTTGAATTTATGTAAAACGTGTGAATATATAAGTTCTTAATAAATTTAATAAATGTCCGATTTCATGATATTCACAAATTTTATATAATAAGTTTACGCATGAATATTAATTCAAACATGTTCTTAATAAGTCTATTTATTCTTTATATAGATTAACACGTTTTATATAAATTCACTACTAAAGCATACTAGTCAAGTTGGAGGTAGAACAGTTCATAGAGTCAAGTACTCGCCCGACCCACCTAGGCCTATCCAACATGGGTCGAGTTTGGCTCCTAAAAAATTAAAGAAGCTTACCCAAGCCCAAGCCCATAAAAGCCCAACCAATAAATGGGTAGGCTTGAGTTTATGCTTATGGCCCAAGCCCAGTCTGCATTTAAGATTTATTATATTTTATATTTATTCTTATAAAAATTAATGTTAGTTGTGACGTTTGAACCAAAGACCTTTTACTAATTAATGAGGGTTCTAACCACTGCACTACCATTGCTTGTGTGGCATTCTCCATATTTATTTTTATGAAATTTATATTATGTAACTGTGTCAAAACAAATCGACTTACAAAAAGATTGATTATACATTTCAAATGAGACATTTTCCCCATGCATGTCGGCCTCGTTAACTTTCTCAAAAGACTCGTAACAATGAAAATTGCTTATAAAATTAGATACTCCAAGAGATCAATAATGCTACATTACATGAAAAACAACTACATAGTCATAGAAAACGTTTTTTAAGATGTAATAAAAAAATCGTTACACAGATATAGGAAACATTTTTTATTTGAATTTTGTTTTTAACATAGTTTTATGGACATTTCTATATACTGATGAATTTGAATTACTAGACTAATATATATTGCAGGTATGGTATTATAATCTAATATGCTAATTATTTCTTATCAATTCTATTCTATCACACACTAGCCACATTTCAAGTCTTTTTTTAGACAATCAGAATGAAAGTATATCTGACCTTGGCTAAGTTACATGAAGTTGTACTAACTGTGTCGTTTGTGTAAAATCTGGGGATAGACAGCTAGAGGCCTTGAGAATATCATTTGAAGACATTTAAAATCAATAATGCCTTATCACTTGATTTACTACATGTAGTTCTAGGGAGTCTTGCACAAACATTATTGAATGTCAAGGTATAAAAATCACTCAAGTATGTCATGGTATTGTAGCTCATCTCCTCATCCTCCTTCTCGCATTATCATGATTTGAATTTGCTGAAATTCAATCTCCTATCGGAGATTTTTTGAAGGGGGTTGTGTGTCGTTTGTGTAAAACCTGGGGATAGACAGCTAGAGGCCTTGAGAATATCATTTGAAGACATTTAAAATCAATAATGCCTTATCACTTGATGTACTACATGTAGTTCTAGGGAGTCTTGCACAAACATTATTGAATGTCAAGGTATAAAAATTACTCCAGTATATCATGGTATTGTAGCTCATCTCCTCATCCTCCTTCTAGCATTATCATGATTTGGATTTCCTGAAATTCAATCTCCTATCAGAGATTTTTTGAAGGGTTGTGGATGTTCAACTACTTGTGAGATCTGGTTTTTCTCAATTTCTCTCATTTGAAGTTGCATTCTTTTTCTTAGTTGTTGATTTCCTATTGTCTCTACAATCATTATTCTTGCATCTACCTTTAATTCTTGTATTTTGGATTGTTAGGCCGATAAGGAGAATGATGTGGTCTATGCTAAGGTCAATAAAACCTACTAATTCATTCAACTTTCCTTTTTGTTCTCATAAATTCTAGAAGAGGTGGTTTGCCCTGCAAACTGTTAGTCTGTGAATCTTTTAAATTCAAAATCCTTACTATTATCACTGTGATTGCTGAAAATATATAAAGCTTTCTAGTTGCTATAGTTGATTGATATCATGGGCTCAAGGAATCATATTGATACGGTGATATCTTTGAGTTTGAAATGCCTTTCATTTTATTTATCTTTTATTTTCATTGTTTGTGAGAAGTAATCAATACTTCTTTTTTTAAGAAATCAATACTTCTATTTGCTCTCTATTTTCTCTTATTCCACTGTACTAATTACTCTTTTTAGTTTTCTCTTGAAAATTAATGAACAAATCTAATCTATCATTCATAAGCTCAAGATTGAGTACTAGCTCACTTCCTCCCTTTCTTCTAGTTGTTCTTAAGATTCAATAAAGCAGGACTATCAATAAATATTTGTAAGTATTGCTCGTCTTAATTTCTTTTTTTGAATGAGTTCATAAGCATCTTTCTTTTTTAATTGGAGAAGAACTGATTATGGACTCTGCATAGTTTTGCTCGTCTTAATTTCCCTTTCTAAAATACTCTTCATATTTCATGGACTACAAAGTTCTTGGCTTAGCCTTGATCGAGTGCAACTGCTTTTCAACATTTTATTATTGGTTTGGCTAAAAATGATAACCCACTTGGTGTGGTGTGGTCAATAGCTTATCTTATTTAATGAGTTACAACTATTTTTCATAACATTAATCTTCAATAGCATTATGCATACTTATAGTTCTTTGTTGGCGGAAAGAGTTTAGCATCTAAGATATCTGAAAAAATGGTGAACTTCTCATGACGCTGAATTCCAATTCACTTATTTATATGTAGTAAGTATTTTTCATTTACTTAAGGTGGTATATCTCATTGCAATTGCTTTTCTGAATACATATGCAATTTTGATTACATTTAAGGTTTTTCACTGCTATGATTGGCACTTGCTACTGTTAGTTGCTACATTTAGTGATGAGTATTGTGTTTAGGAGTTTCTAAAGAAGAATATTCAAGATTCAGATTTTCATCTTTGGTTAAGACTTGATTTGGTGATTTTGAATTGAATTCCTTGATTGAATTCTTATTGAGATCATTGATTTTTTTTTTGTTTTGGATTGTTTTGATTTGTTGTGAAGGTTTTTAGATATTGTAAGTAACTTGTTTACTTTTATTTGTTGTTTATGAAGATTGTTTAAATCGGTGTTCGATTAAAGACTTCGAGTTCAATTCAGTGGTTGATTGAAGATTGTGCTTTTTGCATCAATGGTTGATGAGCTTGTTATGGTATGATTAATTATATTTTAGTATTCTATTTATATTAAACACTTAGTTTGATTAACTCTTCAATTTTTTAAGCTTCAATTCCTATATTATTTTATTTGAAAGAGCATTTTACTTTGCAATCATTTAGCTTACAAAATCAATTAATCTTATTAAACTCTTATTGCTTGCAATCTTACATGGCTAAGGAGCTTTATGTTCCTACACTTTAAAGGTTTTTCAATGGCAAATAAAGATTATATGTTTAACAATTTACTTCCTAACTAAACTTTTAGTGTGTTATGTTCCTTGTCCTGATTCAATATTTTTTTTATAGTTGGTATTTTCTTATTTGATTTTCTTAAGTCATTTTATGTTTAGAAAAATGAGCCTTTGTGCAAGAACTTAAGTTTATGAAATTCACGGACTTAAATTTGGAATTCGCAATAATCTGCCTGCAATATTTGAATTTGAAATTCATAGTGTGTGACTTGTAGTTGGTATTGTGCTTCCAGACAATAGGGGAGTGTGGATGAGTAATGTATTGAATGATTGTTAGTTTGGTACTTAAGAGTAAGGCTAGCTATGTTGTTGTTGAGTATGAAATGTGATGTCTCTTCTCTAGTTATGATTCATTTAAGGATTGTATGAAGAACATCATTTATAAATTTGTTAAATGTAGAACCTTTTTTACTGATGCCCTAAAGGATTAGTTGAGATGAATTAACTTTTATATGTTGAAGTTTACTTTTTAATTTTGCAGTGTTGATAAGCACAACTGAATGTTATACGAGTATGTTCTTTGACCAGTGATGAATCAACTTTTATAAACTGAAGTTTACTTTATAATTAATGACAAGGGTGTTGTGTGGATTGATGTTGAGTTTTATACATGTGTTCAGTTTTTGTTGTGGGTCTTGATGTGAATGTATCAGTAGCCTCTTTGTTGTCGAGTTGTTGTGAAGGGATTAGTGAGGAGGGAAAGTATCTACTTCAACTGAATAGCGGATTACATGATTAGTCTAACTATCAAGCACTAGTTTTGATGTTGTATGTTATCAAAATGTAGAAGGCTTTCTTTTGCTCATTGTTTTATCCATTGCTTATGGTAACTTATTGTATCTGAAATATATATTGCAGGTAAGCTAGCTCTTGAAGTTTTGTAAGTAGAGTGCACAAAGAAAGTTGGAGATACAAAGACAAAGTTGTAAATGAATGTATGTTTTTTTGTTCTTGTTACTTTAGTAAATTTCAAACCAGCCTTAAAAAAATTGCAATTGTTGATATGAACTTTATTGTAAATATTACTAAAAGTAAATCAATGAAATAAATATTTTTTTCTATCAATAACTAATATTTTATTGCTTCAGTGTAACTTTTTTTTTGGTAGGAGATTCAGTGTAATTTAATTTATATATAAAATCTTCTTTTCAACAATATTTATTGTTAATGAGGACGCTAAGTGTATAAGAGTTGCTAATTTGGAGACATTAAGTGCAAAAGTATTGTCAACTTAAGAAAATTAAGTGTGTAAGTGTTGCTAAGTTGGAGACATTAAGTGTAAAAACATTGACAATTAAAGGACACTAAGTGTGTAAGGGTTGCTAATTTAGAGACATTAAGTGCACAAATGTTGTCAATTTAATGACGCTAAATGTGTAAGTGTTGCTAATTTAGAACATTTAAGTGCACAAATGTTGTCAACTTAAGGACACTAAGCTTACAAGTGTCTTCAATTTAGGGATGCATAAATAAAGAGTATCTCCAAATTTGGAGACAAACAAAAAGCGTCCCAACGTTAACGCTTATGGTAAAAGTGTCATAAATAAATGTTACCAACACATACTTTTTATGTCATAAAAATGAGGGTGATATCACTTTTACCAACACAAGTGGCAATATTTTATGATGCGTCCGTAAAATTTTTAGAATGAGTAAATTAATGTCGATAAACACACAATGTCTTATAGTAGCATAACCCGACTTCCTTTTTAAATTCTTTATTATTCGTCTTATATAGATCTCATCACATTTGTTTATCCGCGATTTCTTTAGCTAAAAACATTCACTAGATGCTTTGAGAAAAAAAAATAAATAAATAATAAAATAAATAAATAAAACAAAAAATTAAAAAAAAAAAACCAACGAACGAACAGTTGACTAGATTTTTTTTACAAGACTTCATTCCGATATAAAAAATATAAAAATATAAAAAAAATAAAAAAAAAATTGTGCGTATTTAAAAAAAATATAAAAATTAAGGTTTTCAGTTTAAATATATATATATATATATATATATATATATATATATATAAACTGAAAACCTTAATTTATTAAGGTTAACGATTAAAACGCAATCACAATATATTTTTCCATGTCAAGATCAATTTATTGCCATTTACTCACTTGATGAAATCCCGGCTCCACCGTCACGCGAACCCCAATCTCAGTCAAGCAAGAGGCGATCCGATCATCCGAGCCGTACAAGTCATGGTAGCGGTCGATGCACCCGTCCAACACCCTAACAAGCTCCTTCGCGAGTGGGTAACTAATGGCGAACCCACCCCCTCCAAACCCCATAGTGTACGAGTGAAACGTGACTTGTTCAACGCACTCAGAGATCCCACCAACGTACACTATCTGATTATGATCATACTTGGACAGCACAAAGACCAAATTGTCCCTGAAGAACACTGTATCATCGTCTCCCATCACGAACCACCTGACGTCATCGATCCCGAGGCGAAAACTCTCCAGCACGATTCGCGCGATCCGAACTGCCGATCTATTGCCGAAGGAGCACGAGTACTTGAACCGCGACGTGTCTTCCGAAACTCGGATCGGTGGGGACGAGCGAGTCGACTCGGAGTGAGCGAGCGGTTTGTCGAGCCACACGAAACCGCGAGTCGCGTTTTTGTCCCACCAGATCCGGTTCAGTTGAGTCCGGTGCGGCCAGGTATTCGCCGAGCTTGCGATGCCGAATAAGATGTGAGAGATGTTGGTCTCTGGCTCTTCTTGGTTGAGTTCCTCGAGATGCGTGACTTGGTTCCGATGGACGGTATCCGCCACTTCGATGAGTTTTTGACTGTGATGGATGGTGGTAGAAAAGAGGAGGAGAACGATGAGAACTGATAGAGATATCAAAAGAAAGATTTTCATTATTAATGTAAACGAATCTCCGGCTCTTTTCGTGATAGACTTCGAGAATTCAATCGGGTTGTGACTCGTTTTTCGCATTGTAGACATTGCTAGCTCCTATAGAAATTCACTCTCAACTTCAACATGTATGAATGTGAAATGTGAGATTAATACAGAGCAATTAGTAAAAGACAAATAGCACATATGTATGGTTGAAGGGAACCACAAATATTGCAAGTCATTTAATTGTAATTAAGAAAATGATCATAAATTTATACAAAGTTATATATAAATCAATGTTATTGATTTCCTATGTATGTATATTAGGAGAATAATCAAAGTTGAGAATCTAGGTTAATTAATTACAAACCTTTAGTCTCACATCGATTATATATAACCACGAAATGAAGTATATAAGTGATTAACTCATTCCAACTAGTATAAAGGTCTTTTGAGATAAAGCCCTCATACCTAAAGTTGAAGGGTTACTAAGATAGGGCACTACAAAAAAACAGCAAATCAGAAACGGAAATTTCCGTCTCTGATTTGCAAAAATTCCGTCTCTAATTGCAATCAGAAACGGAACAGAGACGGAATCAATTCTGTCTCTAAAAACGTCGTCGTTGATTCGATCGAAACGGAAAATTGATTCCGTTTCTGATTAGAGACAGAATAAAGACGGAATAATTTCGTTTCGATTAGAGACAGATTTAGCGACGAAATTAGAAACGAACAGAGACGAACGAAATGGAATTTCTCCGAAAATGGTGCGTTTGTAATTGCAATCCGTCTCGATTCCGTTGCTAATCACAAACGAGAATCGAGACGGAATCATCGAGACGAATTATCCGTCTCGATTCCGTTTCGATTTAGAGATTTTAAATTATCCGTCTCGATTCCGTCGAGACGAATTATCCGTCTCGATTCCGTTTTCGATTTAGAGACGAAATTCTTATATCCGTCTCTCGATTACGTGTTAGATTTATGCATATATTACGGAAAATTAGAGACGGAATAGCAACGGAATGTTTGAATTCGTCTCTAATCCGTCTCTAATTTTTCTTTCATTTTATTTTCAAACATAAACATAATCCAATTGGTTTTCCAACCTATAACTTGAAATTACAACCATGAGATCTACTCCATCGCCCGCACCCCCAACAACTTTTTGGGGGTGCTAACATCCTACAAAAAAACCAAATTTGACATTCATACATTGACAATATATATCAACAAATATTCAAAAGAGAAAAAAAATGTAAAAATCAAAATTTGAAAAAGATTTATATATCCACGAGAAAATTGTCTTGTATTACAAAAGCTCCAAAGTTGTAAGTATTCACAAAAACCACCAATCCTATTGTTCAACAACCACAAAAAAAAAAAAACTTACAATCCTATAAATATGCACATAATAACTATAACGCAGCTTTTGAAGCACTTATGATTCTCCATCGAGGACAACAACCGGTGATAATGCATATTCACGGGGTTCCTTTCGAGCGATCTGAACCACGAGAGAGCTAAATAGCGCTAGAACAGATCCGCTCCAACGTCTGGTAAAAGCAATACACCACACAACATCAAGAGCTTTCAAGGAAGTAAAAATATATAGGAAAAGAGAGGAGAGGCTTGGAAAGTATATGTAATGTTGATTAGTTGCACACTTTGAAATCGACTATACAAAAATAATGACTTGCCATATCTAATGTTGCAATAGAGGCATTACACATGATCAATACCCCATATAAGTAGTAAGCAATAATTGGCAGGCATTGCAAGAACAAATATGAAAAATGTTAGGATTACTACCATAAATATAATGAATATAATGTAAGAACAGGCACACTTAAAAATATATCTAAAAAAATAAACAAAAGGGGACACTTCCAAACCAACAAATTTCTTTTGCAATGCCAAGGCTGAATACCTAAAACAAACCAATGCATCCGCATGTGCATTATACATGAAGTTCAGGTTCAATAGAAAAGAAGACAAGAAAATAAATGTCACAGTAGATATAAACTAGTGTAGGGCAAGAGTCGACGTCACTAAAATGGCCATGAAAGGAAAGTCTAATGTGCATAAAATAGTTTAAGCTCATGTAGAAACAAGTGGTACCTTGAGTACCCCGACAAATGAATTTTCAGGTTGATCTTGATTATAACTAAGTTGTTGGTGTCAAAGCCCGTGATTGGATCGTACATGAAGGTGAAATCTACACAAACTATACATTGTGATCCATGAGAATGACATTGTTTCAACCCTACCAACAAATTAGATTTTGAGTAACAATCTTGAAGAACAGTGAAACAAATCGAAAGAGCCAACTATTTCATAATCCAAAGATAGAAGCTAGAAACTTAAGGCCAAAACATAAAACAAATACAATATGCAAGCATTATTTTATGAGCTACAAGTACTCACCGATTATTCTCCTTTCAAAGACCAAACAGAGTTCTTCGGATGCTCACCCCGCATTTACAATGATAAAGTTTCCAAATCACTTAATAGATCCACCTTAAAAAGGAACTAAACCTTTAGAAGCACAAGAAAAGTAGTTTAATATATCATATAACACAACTTAATTTCCATGTATTAAACCATAAACTCGAAATCCAATCGGTTCCAAAACCTCAAAATCAAAACTTTGTGTTACAAAGTATAAATTAAGGGAGATGAGAAACTAAAAAATAGTGAAAAAGACGATATCATGAAATGTACGTTCTTAAAAGTTCTCTTGTTTTAATTTTGTTTCGTTTGGTAACTCAGTTATGTTTTTTTTTTTTCTTTTTTCTAAAGCTTCGTAAGAAAAATATTCCTAGTTACCTCAATGTGAACTTAATTACGCTCAAATTTTCATATACTTGACATTTTATATATCATGTTAAGGAGTTGTTTAGGCTGAGGGCTTTCCATTTGATAAAAAAAAAGTACGACAATGAAATAGGGTTTTGATTCTCGCCAATAATCCATGGTATCCACCTCTTAGCTGAAAAAGACTCTGCAGAACATAACTCTTCATTGAGGTCTCACTATCATATTCATACTCATTGGTTAAGTTCAAATGATCTAGCATTGACATATCTTTTTTATCTCTTTCTAGCATTGACATATCTTTTTTATCTCTTTCGCTCGTTTGAATCATTCTTTAATGTTTAAATTGAGGGCACTCCTCTTTGATCATGATATGTTGAGGTAGTCATAAAACCAACTTCTTTACGAAGGATAACCCTTACAAAGTGGCGAATTTTTACCATCATGAGAATTGTCCATGACAACTTCATTTGTCCCATTTCCTTTCCCTGCCTCTGCAGCTGCTTTAGATTCCCACATAAAGGAAACAACATTTGCTAACCTTTCTTTAGCAACATCAATTTCAATTAAGGCTTTGGATAATTTACTACAAGCTCCACTCTTGCAGCTCTGAGCAAACTTGAGGGAGTGCCCCATGTTTGATGGATTCACTATGTCGGTACGCGTGAAAGCTCAGGGAGCCAATGCATATTCATCCTCTGGACCATAATGGAAACCTTGAACCTGATTTCAGAGAAAGGAGATCAAAAAAGAAATATAATTAGAAGATCAAGCAACGTATAATCCACACTCTTGCAAAAGCGAGACATCTTAACCGACTTTGTATAATGTCTTCCAATATTGAAATTTCCCATTGGTCCATCGGACCCACGGTAGAAGTATCATATAGAGATCAAAACCATGACTCACATCATCCGAAATCATAATGGCATTAAGCAAACAAATTCATCTAAGACTTGGTCTTCCAAAAGCTATTTTTTCAAACTAGGAAACGACTTACACAAAATCAAACTTTCACCGATCATAAAATAGTTAAAGCCTGAGTAAATATCAGTGCGTGCATGAGTACAGAATTGGATGTTCCAACGAATATTAATTACTTTTTAATCCAATGAAGGATGGGAGGAATATTAATAAAACCACTAAAGAACCATGTAAATGCAAAGAAATTAAGAACTTAAAATAATTAAATTCTTAGACCATATTAGACACAAAATACTAGTTGCTAAGCGTAATTTATTAAGAAGCCTGATTCATATAACTCTTGAAGCAATACAGCATAACCAAAAGCAGAAACTGCAGCCATTTAAGTAAGCAACTTCAGAGAAAGAAAGCATCACTGATTCACTACAATATTTGGACAAAGTAAAGTCATAAAATAGGGCTTACAGCGAAGCTGAAGAAATTAGATTGACTCATCTATTAAACATACCATCGGGGAATAATATAAATCTAGCTGCAAAGATGTTGAAAAACATTTCTTGCAATGGCATGAGCAATGCAGGAATATTGTGATCAATCACGCAAGCATTGTTCAAATTTTCAAAACTTCATCAAATGTCAAACAGCTTGCTCAATCTCTACAATTGATATACCTGCATACCAACTACTTTCAGTAATAGAACTAGATTCACATAAATAAAAACAATACGAAACACGAAATGTAAGGATGCACGCTTCTCATTGGCATTGCGACCATCCGTGCTTCCTTGATTTTTTATGAGGAACATGCTTTCATAGAAGTGAAGAGTTTTTCCAAGTACAAAAGATATGATAGCAATGAAATAACAGGCACCAAAAGGACTAAAGGAGAAACTGCAAAAAACATGTGCCAAAAGCCCCCAAAACTGAAGACTAACATTTTCTAACTCTCTTCAACAATAGTTTCCAATTCTTTCTCCATTCGTCACATGGTAGCCAAGGGATTTGCCGCTGGTAGAGATTCACCATGCTGCACTATCCCAAGAAAGCTACCTTAGTTTATTTTCGCACCAAACTTTGCCTTCAACCTCGGCCAAGTTTGCGGGAGGATATGGAGACATATACAAATGACATCAAACCTTGAGAGAATAAGGAAAAAATTCAAATTATATCTATAACGGTCACTTTCCTTATTGTATCTCTAACGGCTACTTTCCTTCTTGTATATCTAACGGCCATTTTCCTTATTGTATCTCTAACGGCACTTTCCTTATTGTAAATATTGTTCCTATATAAATATTAGATCATATGGACTCTCACAACACAACGAGAGACATTCTCAATAAAATTCAAATTGTTCTTCTAATTCAATTTGTTAATTTTCCTTATTGTAAATATTGTACCTATATAAATATTAGGAAGGCTGACTAGGCTCGAGTTGACTATGCGAGAGTTGACTCGGGGTCCACGTAAGTCTAGGCCGGGTGGGGCCCGGTTTAAGGTTGTGGAAATGGGGTCGTCACACTCTTGAAATCCAATGTCACTATAATTAGAAGCTCTCGATCAAATGAGAACAAAATAAAAAAGCTATTAATAGTATATGGTAATTTGAAGTTCAACCAACAAGAAAAACAAATTAAAAGAACAAGGAACTAATGCTAATCAACCGGTTCACCATTGTTTTTTTCAAAATATTTGTTGCAAAAAGTTATGAAAAGATCTTATAGAAATGAAAACTGAAATGAGGTTTAATGACTCACCTTCCAATGGAGTCGTTGAATTCACTGGTTATCAAGGGATTGGAGATTTTGCGGTTGAAGTGAATCTAATTTGTGATTCTTGTACTTCAAAAGCATCCTTGAATCCTCTCCAGGAGAAAACAACCATAACCAATTTCAACGACTTCTTTGTCATGAAATCGGAATGATTGGCCTAACTGTTAGACCTCTGCAGGACAATGTTAAAGCTACATGATCACAGAAACATGGAAAAAAACACAATGTCAAATATTGCAGTTTATGAAATATTAAATACATGCGCACCACGCCAAAGAAAGGACCATTTACAAAAATATCTAAGCATATAAAAACATACCTAATCTATAGCCTCAATTGTTTGTCTTTGTTTCCTTCAACTCTTCACAAATTTGATTTAGCTCTTTGAAGTGTTGGCGAGCTTCATGCATTTTTTTTGATCGAAAGAGATATCTCTGTCATTCTTTAACAGAAAATAGGATGGGAATTTTTGTTCCACACCCAACATACAAAAGTATATATCTATATCTATGCAAACCACACCTTTTCATAGCAAAAAGAAAAGAGAAAAAGAAAAGAAAAAAAAAAAAAAAAAGATTATCTTGTATCATGAAAAATTTCCACCCAAGTACGTTCCCTATCATGAAAAATTCTATTGTTCCTTTCCTCCCATATGGACCAAATTTCCTCTTCGGCCTTTCAAAGTGTGAGCCTCTCCATCATCCAAGCAATCATGTAAACTTCTAGGCGTTCTTCCAATCAACCCCACTCGGAGATCATCTCCTTCCAAATCCGATGTGATACGAGCATTGAAGAAACACATGATCAATTGTTTCATTATCTCGTTTGCAAAGAACACACCATGATGGAGAGAGATAAAGATATGGACATCGATTTTGCAACACATTTGCCACATTAACTTTACCTTTCCAATCAATCTAAATATGCACAAAAAGAAATGTCAATCATAAAGTTATGCGAAGAATTTACACAAGCAACAAGTAAAATACCTATGTATCACCAAGTGCTCATCTCTCGAAGCCACGCTTACGTCTCACGCTCAACATTGTCCCCTTGTTGTGGTGGATCGACCGGATCTATTTGCGACACTGTTGCTTTGGTCATGAGGTGGCGGTGCTTTGGTGGTGGTGGTGGTTGTTCTTTGAGATAGGCTGCTCCGTCCATGTTCATCCCGAGATCTTTGCTTGCATGAACTCCATAACCTTTCGTAGTTGCTCTGCAACGACATTGAACTCTGCACGCGGCACCATATCCGGCATCTCGGACGTGCTAGCACCAGGATCTGCATATCTCCTCTTCTTTCTCCCTAAAGACCCGAGACCGTAGACACGTCCTTTGGGACACTCACCCGCCACATTGAGGTACACCGCCTCATCATCCACCGATTGGTCCGGTGTAGCTCAGGTGAGCTCCCGACATCTCCTCTGGAGCCTATCCCGAGATATCAACAACAAACAAAATACATGATATGGTTTAAAGTAAACTTAATACTATTTTACATTTCATTTCTATACTTACATAGAACCGCTCTGATCTAGTATCGATGAATGTCATCCTGTCGTGATTTACGGTGTGGAGATGCAAATACAATTCATTCACCGTCGGTGGCGTCTCGGATGAATCATTCTGCGTACAGGACCAAGCATAGTGAACAAGTGTATAAATGTAAAAAATAACCAAGAGGTTAAAAAAAACTTACCAATCTTTCTTGGGTAGTCACAAAGACACGGAACCACCACTGTGCTTCGAGGGTCCAGTCCCAGGGCCTTCGACCTCAGTGTTCCTATTCGCCGTCGCTTGACTAGACCTGGCAAGGAAGTCCTCGCTCTCCCAGTACTCCAAGTATCTCCTCCATGCCTCATCTATAACATACACTGGTTGCACACGTTTCTTCTTTAATTTGTGCATCAATGCGGTGTACCTTATGCCCGCAAGCTTTGTCGTACGCCGCTCGAATGAGATCCTCGGGAATCGTGTCATCCCATCTAAAAAATACCTACAAATTGACGATTGCTATTGTTACGAGACATTGAGGAAATAGTATAAATCATAAGACATTTAGTAGTCGTGTTTACCTTCCAATGGCGCCAGTATTTGTCTTTATGATGAGGCGGTACCGACTTCCAACAATACCCTTCAGGAATCATCCATCTTTTGAAAACTTTTGTCATCCTCCGTGCACAAAAATGCGAAGGATGCAACTCCCTGTGTTTCATGAACATGCATAACATCTTAACTACTTCTTCAATAATTTACATTCATATTTAGAACGACATATATGAGTCAAATACAAACTTATGTATCATTGGCAATCGATCGATAGGGATCTCATGTACGTCGGGGGCTCCATCCCTATCCTCTCGAGGTGCTCGCGGAGGGCTGTCACCTCCAACCCCGCTCTTACGTCGTATTGTGGGGATGCTTGCCGGTGATGCTTTGTGTCCGGGGGTGCGAGCCTCGTGGGTAAAGGAGTCCTTGATGTCAACGATGGTGACTGGGCTGCATATTTGGTATAGTCCTTGATGACGACGATGATGGTACGAGCGACGCCGACGGTATGGAAGGCGAAGGTGACGTTGCGGCTATCTCGTGATCGAGGGAACGAGAAGTCGGAATCGATAATGCAGAATCGACCCACGACCTCGACC
Organism: Stephania japonica; assembly: GCA_039657345.1. Taxonomy (NCBI): domain Eukaryota; kingdom Viridiplantae; phylum Streptophyta; class Magnoliopsida; order Ranunculales; family Menispermaceae; genus Stephania; species Stephania japonica. The sequence goes on along the minus strand of CM077560.1, from coordinate 38,822,457 downwards.
GCCACGACCTCTATGGACCCCTCGTGTGGCACGACCATGAGGCCCGGTCGGTATTTCGCCTCCGAGAGGTCGGTCTTTGCACCTCTTCCGCTGGACGATGTCCTCCTAATGGGAAACCTCGACGTGGTGGATGACCACCTCCGCCATGAAACCTAACAAAATAGCAATAAAATTTCGAGAGAAGGAGGGCATACAAAAACTAGAAATTAAGTCTAAATGATTGGAATTAATAACACGGGATCCATGCGATAAAAGTAACTAAATGATTGGACGTTGACATAACATATACATACATTATTCGCTATCATCCGTTTCAAATTCACTCTCATGATTAGAAGTTGATGATTCTTCTTCTGAATCATCTCCACTATATACTTCTTCACTTAGACCCGCTTCAACAATGAATCGAGTCCCATTCAGATCATCCAGATTGTTGATATCGACGATTGCATCGTCGACTACGCACGTGGTGGCCATCCCATCTTGGAATGCAATCTCTACCGAGCCTTGGTCATTATCGTCTTTGCGAGTTTCCTCGTCAGGGAATTTTGGTTGACAGCAACAAACTGCTAGCCATTCTTGTCGGTCGTTCCTCATAGAAAAGGGTACGAAAGGTAGTACACTTGAGTGGCTTGCATTGCTAGTACAAATGGCTCGTAGTTGTTATATCGTCGACTTCGATGAACCTCTACCAATTGAAGTGTTGGGTGAGTCCTCACACCATGATTCGGTGTAGGGTCATACCATTCACACTTAAACAAGACCACACGCTTGAGGCCGATATACTCAATCTCCACAACCTCTTGCGGTACTCCATAATAGTTATGGGAAACATCGGCGTAGTTTGAACCCTTCACCAAAACACCGCTGCTTTCTGCGTCGATCTATTAACGTCATATGTTGCGGAGTGGAACTTATACCCATTAACAAGGTAACCAGGGTAGACAGATACATGATCGACTAGGACCAACAGAAAGATCAACAAGCGTCTCGTCAACTATAGAATTCCGAGCCTATTCAAAAAAAATTAGAAATGCAATATGACACATTACTTATGGAAGAAATTTATGAATCTATAACGCACAAAAGTAATGACCTTACGTATGTTTGAAACCAAATGGGAAAGTTGTGCTCTAGACTACTATCAACTTCCGACTCCCCATTGCTTGAGTGATTTCATCGATGAATATCCTAGAAGAAAGGAACATGTAAGTAGGTTGTCTTAGTAAAATATGAACAATGAATGTCTTGCAATATTGAATGAAAGTGACGGATGTCTTGGACGTAAGGAGCGATCTCGGACAATTAAGTAGTATGTACGAATGAGCGGCATTAAACTCCCGCTCTGTTAAGTACCGCTCCTTCGACTTGCCAATGGGTCGACCAGGATAAGTGAAAATTGAGAAATTGCCGACAAAATGCGGTGTGGGCCCGATACCGCCATCGTCGTTACGTTGCACTTTGTCATGCAATGTAAAGACGTGATCTTCAAAGTAGTAAGAACAAAAGGATGTGACCTCTTCGACCAAATAAGCATTACACATGGAGCCCTCTACCTTCGCTTTGTTCCGCACATTGTTCTTCAAATGTTTAAGGTACTGTATGAATGTTATAGGAAGTGTTGATTTAAAACTTATTGAATGGGAAAATAATTTCAAGGGCTCAAGATAGTACCTCTCAAATGGATACATCCATCGAAATTGAACGGGACCGACGGACGAGCCTCGTAGGCCAAGTGGATTGGTAGGTGTTCCATAGAGTCGAATAAGCTTGGAGGGAATATTTTCTCCAACTTGCAAATGATTTTTGGTATTTCAGACTCTAAGACCTCCATATCTTTGAGACTGACACATTTCGCAGTTAGGGATCGAAAAAAAGGCTTAATTCGCTAATTGCAACCCAAACCGGGTTTGGGAGGAGTTCTCTCGATGCAATTGGTATCAACCGTTGCATGAAAATATGACAATCATGGCTCTTCATGCCGAACATTCGCAGATTTCTTTGGATCCACACATCAACCAAGATTCGAAGCGTAACCATCGGGAAACGCAACTTTTCAACCCACTCGCACAATTTTTGTTTTTTTGATGTATCAAGAGCATAGCATCCAAGGATGTAAGTATTTGTCGCCGAATCAATGTGTAGAGAAGGTCGGTGACAATATTCACAAATATCTTGTCTCGCTTTCGCATTGTCCTTACTCTTGCCTGGTACACACATAATAGTGTTGAATATGTTGTCAAAAACATTTTTCTCAATGTGCATGACATCTAAGTTGTGGCGAATCAAGTTTGTCTTCCAATACGGCAAGTCCCGTAATATGCTTTTCTTCCTCCATCCCGAATTCTTAGCTATCCGCCCATTCACGAATCAGCTCCGATTTCTGTCACTTTCATCAAGCCTAACGATTCAATTTCTGCCAAAATTTCTTCACCAGAACGCAAAGCGGGCGGATCATCATTTATGACCATTTTGCCTCTAATGAAATTTTTTTTGTCTTTCCTTAATGGTGATGACTTCGCCAAGAAACGACGGTGACAAATCGAACCACGATGTCTTACCACCATTTCGCAATTGAAATGCATTTGTATCCTCCATACAATATGGACAAGCGTACTTACCATGTGTGCTCCAACCGGACAACATGCTATATGCAGGGAAATCACTAACAGTCCATAAAAGGGCAACTCGCATGAGAAAATTTGTCTTTGTGGAAATGTCATATGTAATCACACCATTATTCCATAAATCTTGCAACTCTTTCACAAGCGGCTGAAGGAACACGTCGATTTTCTGCTTTGGGCTGGTCGGTCCAGGAACGATAACCGTTAAGAACATAAACTCGATTTCATGCACATCGACGGTGGAAGGTTGTAAGGAGTCAAAATCACGGGCCACGAAGAGTACGATTTCCCTGAAAGCCCAAATACTTGAAAACCATCAGTGCACAATCCTAAACGAACATTTCGAACCTCGGCGGCGAAGTCTCTATTGACGTCATTAAAATGTCTCCAAGCAATCGAATCGAAACGGTGTTGCATAACATCTTCGGCGAGGAATGATCTCCATGCCATCGCATATGTTTTGCCGTTGACTCGACGCATACGATCGTTGCAACCGAGGGCCCAAAGGGAAGTAGTACATTTTTTTGCAAGGGCGGTTTTTTGTGTTCCGACCACGACCTCGTCGATGTGCAATGTAGCGTGATTTCCCACAAAATTTACATGACGTCAACTCGAGTCCACTCCCCAATAAATCATACATTGGTCCTCACAACAATCTATTTTCTCAACAGTAGACCTAGACCTCGCATTAGTCTTTTAGTGGCATAAAAATTTTCAACCAATGAATTGTCATTTGGCAAACAATCCTTCATGAGTTTAATGATTTCATTATACCCTCGTTCGAGATATATGATGTTCGAGACTTGATCGCAAGTAATCTTGCCATTGCGGACAACGTTGTCATGGTTTCGCAACCCGGCCACAATTTTTCCTACTTGCATCAATCATGTCATATAGTTGGCGTGTTTGGGGGTTTGGTGATTCTTCCACGTGATTCCAATTGAAACTTGGACCTGCCACGTTGTGTAGCATCTCGCGGTAAGTTGTCGGATCGTATCCTCCCACATCAGCATCACCAATATGGCTATCTATTTGGTAAAAGTTTTGCGGGCCTTCATCCCCGTTCTCACCATGTTCGTACCAACAGTGATATCCCTAACAAATCCATACCTACATATGTGGTACTCAACCGTTTCGACGTCAGTGTACGGTACAAGTCGACATTTCTTCAAATTGCACGGACATCTAATCTTCCTTTCACTTTGGTATGTAGGACAATGTTGTTTGGCAAATGATATGAATTCTTTAACCTTCGCCGCGAATTCAATTCGAACGTAACCGTTGTCGAGCCGGTTGTACATCCAGGTCTCGACTTGTAGACGACATTCTATTGAAGTGTTGTGCAATTAAATTAGTTAACTAGTTTCTTCCTTTCACTTTGGTACATGACAACTTGTGTGTCCAACTAAACAATTTATAAATAATACCGATATAAAGAAGCCTTATTCAACATGTTTGACACATGTAATGTGACGACCTTAATTCCAAGATATCACTTATGATATCCGAATAGTTATACACATCAAAATATCATAAAATAGCAAGGGAGACACACTTGGTGCCATTGGCCCTACTTTACAAGGTACTAATTGAAATTATCCAACGTTATATCAATTCCACTTTGGCATTTAAACGATAAGGAGTTTAAAAGGGAACCGCTAAAAAATCTTAGTGAAGAACTACCATAATGGATCCCAAATTAAACTTCAATCACTACTAAAATGAATCGAAGCATATAAACTAGCATGGGAGGATTGATAATAGTTCAAACCTCACTTACTTCGTTCTTAGCATTATTTTGACTTGTAGAGATATCTAGGATCAAAGTTTTTTTCTAAGACTTATTTCCTCAAGTGAAAATACTTAAGTGATTAACTTCTTTACAATAACTACTTCTTAAGTACCTCGGTTGTTGATCTAAAAATAAATAAATAAATGGTTATAACATAAGAGATCTTTATTCCATGCGTAGGTTTTAATACTATTTATCTATTTACTTTTTATGTAATAAACAGGGTCTTCATATGGGTTTGGGTTATCACTTGTCACAGGGGTCAACACTTCAACTTGCTCAATAAGTTTAGATTCACCTAACTTGTCAACAATCCGTATAATATTTAATAACGAAACGTAGGAGCAATATCAACAAATTAATGCTAACATGATATTATAAAACATATAATCAATATAATGAACCACCCATGTATTACAAAACTATTGACCAAGAAACACAAAAGAACGGACACCCATAGAGAAACATAGTGAGAGGCTTAATTAAACTATTATAAAACTATTGGCCTTGCTAAAGACTTAAGCATGGAAGGCTTAAATAAACTAACAATTAGAAGAGCAAGTAGAGAAGGGAAACAAAAGAGAAGAGAGTTAGAGATAATGTAGAGATTGTATTTCAAGAATTTTTATATTGTGTACAAGAGAATGAACTCCATTTATATGCCCTTGATCATGATGATCATATGTACTTTGAACAAAGATTACAAGCTACAATTGGTGGACAAGGTAAATAGAAGAGTACACAAAGTGGAACAAGTAACAATCACGAGATCATTGTAAAAGCAACAATCACATATCATTGTAAAAACAACTTGTGTATAATAAACTTGCAAAAAACAACTACATACATGAAACAATAAATTCTCACGCCCGAGTAAAAATCACAGATCATTGTAAAAGCAAACAAAACATGTCACTGCCAATTAACCAAAAAAAATGTTTCGAGAGGAAAGAGGGAGAACTCACCAATGAAACACATGCGAGGCCGGACTGAATGAGAGCACAATGAGAGAGCGAGAGAGGTCGAAGAGGGGACCGAATGAGAGCACGATGCGAGAGCCGAGAGGAGCAGAGGTGCGATCGAAAATGTGCAAGACGGGCTCTATGACCGAGAGCGAGGCGCGCGCACCAAATGGGAGCAATGGAGTGAGAGGACGACTTGTTGGGGGTTGGGGATTTGGGGAGCGGTGGCGGAGAGAGAGAGAGACCGAGAGAGAGAGAGAGACCGAGAGAGACCAGAGAGACCAGAGAGACCAGAGAGACCAGAGAGTTGAGAGCAACGAAGCAGAGACGAGAGATTTGTTGGGGGTTGGAGATTTGGGGGCCGGTGTAGTGGGAGAGTATCGATGCTAGCGGAGGAGATCCATGGGCTTGCGCAAGTTTGCAATGCAGGCGAGAGAAAATTTGACATTGTATCAGAGCTCATGGTTCGAATGAGACTTGAGAGAATAAAAAAAGCCCTTAGATCATGTGACTTTCGGTCCATGGGGGAGTGTTAAAAATGTATGGACCGAAAGTTAGTCCTACATCGATTAAATATAATTTCTAAAAATGTATGGACCGAAAGTTAGTCCTACATCGATTAAATATAATTTCAAAATGAAGCATATAAGTGATTAACTCCTCTTAACTAGTACAAAGGCCTTTTGAGATAAAAACACACACCTAAAGTTGAAGGGTGGTTAAGTTGGAGATAGTATCGGTGCCAGCGGAGGAGATCCACAGGTTCATTAAGAAAATTTGACACTATGCATTACAAGCTAGCTTTAGAGTATTGTAACGACCCTAAAAATTTAACCCATGTCACGTGTCAATACAAGTGGTACATGGGCCCTTCGTCATGGTACAGTCATCAATTCTCAGATGTCGACACAAAGGTATATTATATTTGTTCGATGTTTGTATTATATTGTATAGCCTTAACACTAATTTTGATGTCCCAAACGTGAGACTTTTGTGTACAAGTGTTGGTTGTGCGAGGCGACATTTAATAGTCCGGGGGACAAAGTGAGTTAAAAACACTGATAAAATACAAACTCTAAAATTATCGAAATAATTGGTGTGCGCTTCAACCAAGTGCGCAAGAGTCGCGGAGTGCGGCGCGGGTTGAGTCCAGATGCACAAGGGATGAGGTGATAGGCTAGAAAAAGGAGCAAGTCAACTAGAGTCACCTAATGGAGTCACTTAAGTAGGTGGGATGGGGTGATTATGAATCAATTGATGGACCTAGGGATGGGTGTGTTGGGCCAAGATTGGGTGAAGGGTATATAAACCCCACACCCACCCCTTTCTCTCTTTTCTCTTTCTCTTCTCTCTCTCTTCTCTCCTTGACACCTCCCTCAAGCAACGGCGGACTGTGGTGGCTAGAGCGGTGCGACGACGGCGGTTTCAGGCGATCCGAGGTGAGATTCTTCATCCCCTCGTCATTTCCTACTCGTTGGTAAAGGTTTTACCCGTGTTCGTCAAGATGAAATTTGGACACCACGTCGAGATTTCAAACTCGATGGAAACTCTCAACGTTTTGGTAATCCTCACGACGATCAACACGAGATTTGTGAAGGTCGTATTTGATTTGGGGGAGTTTTGGATTTCTAGTGAATTTTTGGGGATTTTTCGAATGACTTTCGTTTTGAGTTTTTCGTCGATGATTTCAGACGTTTAAGAATGTGTCAAAGGTATTTTTGGGATGGGTAGAGTTCCCGATGGAATATGAACCAAATAGGCTCAAAGCATAGCGAGCGGGGGTAGGAAAACACCTCCGACAGTCCCTCAAGAGACGGTGCCACGACTAACGTTGTGGTGCCTTAACCCTATGGCGCTAGGTGCGTTTCTGGGGATAGAGGGGTCTCTATGTCCCTACACCGTGGGGGCGCTGTGGAGGGATAAACCCTCACGGTGCAACCCACATACGCCTGTGGTAAAGTCACTCTGCCCCACGCCATGAAGGCGCCGTGGGAATGAAACACTGCCACGGTGTCTCTGCCCCACGACATGGAAACGCCGCCGAGGGGAAACTCTCACAGCGTCCAGGTGGTACCCAGAACCCAAATTTTCCAAAATTTTTTGGAATCCTCGGAACGAATTGGGAACTTCCCAAGGTATCTAAACGGGTCCAATTACGACCCAATAACTCGAAATTCGACCCAAAAACACAATAAAACATAAATAAAGAAAATTGGATAAAAATTAATGGAAACCACAACAAATTATATTATTAGGATTATTAGCACGCGGGACTACGTAAGGACGAGTCAGAGTCCGCGAGAGTGCGATTAGCTTGGATTGAGGTAAGTAAACCAGTGAGAAACATTACAGTTATTTCTTGAGCTTTTAAATTATTATTGATATTGTTTAATGTCATCTTGCAAATTATATTCTTAAGAGTTGTCCTAAGGCAAGTGTGTCAAGCGCGATCCTTGCAGAATTTTGAGCTTTCAGTGTATTTATACCAGGGTTTTACGGTTGGGGATACGTGAATAGTTGTGATGACAAGTACGGGGTGGGATTTTCCACTAGATTGTTGGGGACTCTGCACTCATGAAGGGGATTGTGTCCTCGACTCCGGACCTTTGAGGAGATTTTGTCCTCGGCTCAAACGACTTTGATTGTTTGGGACCACTTGTGCCCTTCCTTTTGTATTACAGGACATTCAACTTCGATTGCTCATTCATTTATTTACAGTCTCTATATATTCATGCGCTTTCTGTCCTTTCTTTCTATCTGCATGAATCGACTGCTTAATTATTTATTTCAAAATACTATTATTTATTGTTCCTGTTTGGCATTATTTACTTGGGCTTGTCATTCTTGTGTTTAACCGAGTGCAGATCCACAATCCAGCAAGGGAAAGGTCGTGCAGCTAGGCGAGATACTTTGAGCAGCCCTTCTCTACCTGATATAGGTGACTTTTTTGTTGTATTATTTACTCATATTGTTTCGAACATGGGGTTATGGGTTGAGAGAATGTTTGGCTACGTATGGCATTGATGATACTCTCTTTTGTTTCACATGGTATATAAGATTTACGGGGTTCCCACACCCTAGATTTTGTCCTAACTTGGAGCTTTAGAGGTTGATTAATAAGTTAAGATTTATTATTTTCACTTTATACTTTAATAACTCACTTATTAATTGAATTCACTTTTAAATGCTTAATAAATGATTGAATGGTAAGAATAGGCTCACTGAGCCCGCACGACTCAACGAGACCAGCTCGGGGGTTCGTGGGGGTCTAGGTTAGGTGGCGCCCGATTTTAGGATTGTGGAATTTGGGGCCATCACAGTTGGTATCAGAGCGTAAAGGTTGAATAAAAGACTCTTAAATTTAAATCACAATCCACTAAGACATAAGAAAGCGGAAGTTAGGATAGATGTCGAACTTAGAGTGGAACCCTATGAACCTTACTTAAGTTTTAGTTGGGAAGAGAGGAGAGTTGGGGAAATTAAAAGCTGGACTATGAGCTATTTGATTTGTTGTATGTATTATTATCGATAGCTATGTCTTGATCGTGGAAATCACTTTCTTTTCAATTAATGATGGCCGATCAGCCTGAGGATAGTGATAGAGGTACGAGCGACGTACAGAGGCGACTAGATGGTATGTCGCAGATGATTTCTGCCCATGACCAGCAGCTCCAGGAGATTCTTATACAGCTGAGGGCCCTGGCGACAACATCACCTAGTACGTCGACAGCTCCTACTCCGACCGTAACGACACTAGAGATCGCAATAGCTACTATGGTGCATACGAAGGTGGTAGTACCTCCTACTCAGACCGAAGTGAGGCTAGTGACGTCAAAAACATTGGTTGCGAAGATGCCTAGTACACCAACTACTACGGGCATTAAAGCTACACCAGAAGCAAGGCAGGCCAGGGAGTTTCAAAGGCATCAACTCAAGAAGTTCTATGGAGGTATGGATCTTGAGACAGCAGAGATCTTCTTGATTAGCCACGAGAAGATTCATGGCATTCTAGCTACTTCGGCCCACATGTAGCCGAGTATATCCTCCGCATCTCTGTTCGGAGAGGCCAATATCTTGTGGCACACAACGGTCTATAACCTGAAGAGGTGGTTTGAGCAGAAGTACATCCCTCCTACGGTTTGTAACCTAAAGAGGACAAAGTTTCAGAACATCCGACAGAGGGCAGATGAGTCTGTGATGCGGTACATGGATCGATATTTACGACTGATGGAGTATGCCGGAAGAGCAGCAGAAATTGAAGCTAACCAGGCATATTACTTTGTGCATGGGCTACTCGACTCGATCGGTTCGATAGTGGTGACGACAGTTCCGAGCACATTACAGGTGGTATATGAAAAAGTTATGGCCAGTAAGGGCTTCATCAGTACAAGCACCAGGACACAGGCTATTTCATCAACAACTTCCCACTCAGGAAGGCCTTCGGGGGATGGTAGAAGGAGGAAGATATTCAGACAGTGGTCGTAGAGGGACTGAGCTTAGAGTGTAGCATCTGTAGCGTCTCCACCTACGCAGCAATTGTACCATTCGCTCCGGAATGGAGCTATGCTAGTATTCAGCCATTATAGTCTCAGTTAGGCCAGCACAAACAACAGCATTAGAGGACTGAGGCCAGGGGCGGCGTTCAGGAGCAGAGATACTGATAGGGACAGCGACGAGATCAAGGCCAGGGACAGAGTTCTGGTCAGGCACCAAGACAGGGACATCGTGATCTGTCTAGTTCAGGGTCGCAGAGGGGAGCATGTTATGAGTGCAGACAGTTAGGCCACTTCATCAGTGCTTGTCTACGATTGGGCCGAGGGCAGCCACAGGGCCGGGAGCAGGTTAATGACATTGCCACACCAGATTCAACTGCCACACGAAACCTGATTGAGGGTACGATTTACATTTGCAGTCGATTTATGCATACTATGTTTGACTCTGGTTTTATGGTTTCTTTTATTTCAGGTCGTATGGTTGGCGAGTTAGGGTTGAGACCTATTCTATTAAAGAGACCCTTGATCCTTAACATAGCCACTGGGGACAAGATTTACACGAACCTAGTGGGCATCGATTATTCGGTAGAGATAGAGGGTCACACCTTACCTGCAGACCTGAGAGTATTGGAGTTCCTAGAGTTCGATGCACTACTGGTCATGGATTGGTTAGGTGTTTATCATGCACAGATTCACTATTATGGTAAGATGATCACATTTCAAATTCTTATCTGGAGTTTAGCTTTTAGGGTACTTCCACTAGTTTATCGATCATCAGAGGTAGAGTCACCATTAACATAAATGTAGAGACATTCGCTGGAGTGTTGAGTACGACGGGCAGAGTGGAGACTAGGTTGGAGGATGTACCAGTAGTATGCGAGTTTCTTGATGTTTCCCAATGGAGTTACCAGGCTTACCACCACCTAGGGACATCGATTTCATTGTTAACTTGGTCCTGGGGACGAAACCCATTTCAATTCCACCGTACCGTATGGCTCTGAGAGCTAGAAGAGCTAAGAGGACAGCTCGACGAGTTGTTGGAGTTAGGCTTTATCCGCCCTTGTATGTCGCCTTGGGGAGCGCCGGTGTTGTTTGTTAAGAAGAAATATGGTAGCTTGAGACTATTCATCAACTACAGACAATTGAACAAGGCGACGGTGAAGAACAAATATCCACTTCCTCACATCGACGATTTGTTCGACCAATTGACAGGTTTGCAGTGGTTCTCGAAAATTGATCTGAGATCAGGGTACCATCAGTTGAGGATTAGAGCAGAGCACACGGAGAAGACTACATTTTGCACTCGATATGGGCATTATCAATTTACAGTTATGTCGTTTGGGCCGACTGACACCCTAATGATGTTCATGGATTTGATGCATTGAGTGTTGAGATAGTATTTGGACAGATTCGTCATTGTGTTCATCGATGACATCTTAATCTATTCCAGGACTTGCAATGAGCACGAGCGAGAACCTCAGATTGGTTTTGTGGACACTAAGAAAGCATCGATTGTTTGTTAAGTTCAGTAAGTGTGAGTTTTGGCTGACAGAGATATGATTTGAGGTCACGCTGTTGGGACTGGTGAAGTATCAGTGGACCCACTAAGGTCAGGGCAGTTAGTGATTGGCCTACACCGAGATCAGCGTCAGACATCCACGGTTTCGGGCTTGGTAGGTTATTATCGGCGTTTTGTACAGGACTTCTCGAGGATCGCGACACCTATTACACAGTTGACGTAGAAGGATGTCAGATTTCAGTGGAATGAAGATTGTGAGTAGGCGTTCAGGACATTTAAGGAACGACTGATTACCGAACTAGTTTTGGTTTTGCTCGAGTTAGAGAAGAGTTTTGAAGTGAACATCGATGCTTTTAAGATCAGTTTGGGTTATGTTTTAATGCAAGATGGTAGAATGATTGCCTACGTGTCCTGACAGCTGAAGATTAATAAGAAGAACTACCCTACACACGACTTGGAGTTGGCGGCAGTGGTTTTTACAGTGAAGATATGGTGCCACTATCTCTACGGGGAGAGATTCGTCCTATTCACTGACCATAAGAGTTTGAAGTATCTCTTTACTCAGAACGAGTTGAACATATAACAAAGACGATGGCTTGAGCTCCTCAAGGACTATGATTACTCATTGGAGTACCACCCAGGGAAAGCTAATGTGGTTATAGATGCATTGAGAGGTTGTTAGTTGCCACATGACATACGATTACGGCTTGCTCGAGGCGATTGAGAGGATTTATTATGAGGATGTTTCGACCAATACCAAAGTGATAATTTGCGAGCAGATGAGGACTCAGACAGTGTTGATTCAGAGTGTACTCGAGGGTCAGCATGTTGATGAGCAGTATCAGAAGTTTTTAGAGCTGGCACAAAGTTCAAATCGTCTAGATTGGAGTTAGTCGACAGACACATGCCTGAGGTTTAGAGGACGACTGTGGATTCCATCAGTGGCTGAGCTACGCAATGAGATACTTCATGAGGCACACTGCTCACGTTTTACGGTTCATCCAGGCAGGATTAAGATGTATGCGAGGTGTGTCATCTCTTATGGTGGCTGAGGGGATGAAGACTGATGTTGTTGATTTTGTTTGAGGGTGTGATATTTGTCAGCATGTTAAGGCTGAGCATTACAGACCTGGGGGGTTATTACAGCTACTTCCCATTCCTTAGTAAAAGTGGGAGCACATTGACATGGACTTCGTTAGTGGGCTACCACGATCTCGGCAGGGACATGATAGCGGCTGGATGATTGTGGACAGATTGACCAAGTTCGCGCACTTCATACCGATCTCGACCATACATCAGGTAAATAGGTTAGCAGAGTTGTACGAGCGAGAGATAGTTCGACTTCACGGCGTACCGGTATCGATCGTGTCTGACAGGGGGCCGCAGTTTACATTGTAGATCTGACAAAACATGCAGGTACAATTTGACACAAAGTTGAACCTCAATACGGCTTATCACCTATAAATGGATGGACAGTTAGAGCGTTTGATCTAGATTCTCGAGGATATATTGAGGATGTGTGTGTTGGAGTACGGTGAATCCTAGGAGGGGTATCTTCACTTGTGCGAGTTTGCTTATAATAACAGTTATTAGGCCAGTATTGGCATGGCGCCATTCGAGGCATTATATGGAAGGTCGTGCAGATCTCCATCTTGTTGGGCAGAGCCTGAGGATGTTGCAGCGATTGGGTCAAAGATTGTGGTGGATCACACATAGATGATACGCCAGATCCGTTTGAGACTGAAGGGTGCACAGGAGTGGCAGAAAAAGTATTATGACTTGTATCACGAGGAGTTAGAATATCAAGTCGAAGATTTTGTATATTTGAAAGTGTCTCCATTGAAGGGTCACAAGTGGTTTGGAATCAAGGGGAAAGTTATGTCGAGATTCATAGGTTCATTCAGAATGGTGAAGCGAGTAGGTAAGTCACGTACGAGTTAGAATTTTCACCTCTGATGTCAAGGATTCATCCTATCTTTCATATATCAATGCAGCGACTGGATAGGTCTAGGGAGGATAGACGACTGACAATAGATTTGAGCCAGATAGACCTGAGAGAGGGTGTCACATACGACGAGCAGGTTATCCAAATTTTAGATTGTAAGGTCAAGACCCTAAGGAACAAGGAGATCCATCAATCCTCGTCAAATGGCAGTACTACGAGGATGAGGAGTGGACGTGGGAGCTGGAGTAGTACATGCGCAAGTGTTTCCCCTACCTCTTCTGATTTTGGTAAGTCTTTCATTTAGTTTCTTTTTAATTTTGAGGACCAAATTCCAGTAAGAAGGGAAAACTGTAACGACCCTAAAAATTTAACTCGTGCGACGTGTCAATACAAGTGGTACATGGCCCATTCGTCGTGGTACAATAATCAATTCTCGAAGGTCGACACCGAGGTATGTTATATTTGTTCAATGTTTATATTATACTGTAAAGCCTTAACATTAATTTTGATGTCCTAAATGCGTGAGGACTTTTGTGTACAAGTGTTGGATGTGTGAGGCGACGCTTAGTGGTTCGGGGGACAAAGTGAGTTACAAACACTGCTAAAATACAAAATGTAAAATTATCGAAATAATTGGTGCACGATTCGTTCAAGTGCACAAGACATGCGGAGTGCAATGCGGGTCGAGTCTGGATGCACAAGGGATGAGGTAGATAGGCTAGAGTGAGGAGAAAGTCAACTATAGTCACCCAATGGAGTCACTTAAGTAGGTGGGATGGTGATTATGAACTAATTGATGGTCCTAGGGATGGGTATGTTGGGCCAAGATTGGGTGAAGGGTATATAAACCACACACCCACCCCTTTCTCTCTTTTTTTATCTCTCTCTTCTTTCTCTTCTTTTTCCTTGATCTCCTTCAAGCAACCGACAGATTATGGTGGCCAGAGCAGCGCAACAGCGGTGCTTTCTGGCGATCGGAGGTGAGATTCTTCATCCCCTTCTCAATTCCTACGTGTCGGCAGAGGTTTTACTTGTGTTCGTCGCGATGAAATTTGGACTCCACTTCGAAATTTCAAACTTGATCGAAACTCTTGACATTTTGATGATCCTCGCGATGATCAACACGAGATTTATGAATGTGGTATTCGATTTGGGGGAGTTTTAGATTTTTTTGTGAATTCTTAAAGATTTTTTGAATGATTTTCGTTTTAGGTCTTCCATCGATGATTTTGGACGTTTTGGAATGTTTCGAAGGTGTTTTTGGGATGGGTAAAGTTCCCAATTGAATATGGACCGAATCGGCTTAGGGCGAAGCTAGTCGGGTGGGAAAACACCTCCGGCAGTCCCTCAGGAGATGACGCCAGGAGCGACGCTGGGGACAAAAAGGGGCCCCTTTGTTCCCACGCCGTAGGGGCTCTGTAGAGGGATAAACCCTCATGGCACAACCCACATACGCTTGGGGTAGAGTCACTCTACCCCACGCGATGAAGGCGTCGTGGGGATGAAACACCCCCACGGTGTCTCGAGCGAAGCATTTTGCCCCACACTGTGGAGTCGTCACCCTCATGGGGTCCTGACGGCACCCATATTTTTCAAAAATTTGTGGAATCTTTGAAATGAATTATGAACTTCCTGGGGTACCTAAACAAGTCCAGTTACGATGCAATAACCCAAAATTTGACCCGAAAACACAATAAACATAAATAAGAAAAATTGGATAAAAATAAATGGAAAACTACAAAGAATTATATTATAAGGATTATTACACGCGGGACTACGTAGGGACGAGTCAGAGTCCACGAGAGTGCGATTAGCTTGGATTGAGGTAAGTAAACCAGTTAGAAATATTACAGTTATTTTTTAAGCTTTTAAATTATTATTGATATTGTTCAATGTCATCTTTCAAATTCTATTCTTATGAGTTGTCCTAAGGCAAGTGTGTCAAGCGCGATCCTTGCAGAATTTTGGGCTTTCGGTGTATTTATACTGGGGGTTTACAGCCGAGGATACGTGAATGATTTTGATAACAAGTATGGGGTAATAGTTCTCCACTAGATTGTTAGGGACTCTACACTCGCGTATGTTGGGTTTTGGAGTTCATACGCAGAGGAAAATTCAAAATAATTTTGAAAAACCCCAACTGGATCGCAAATAAGTTCCATTAAACAAGATCTATAGAAGTAAATCATACCTTGATTCATGATTTCCTTCTTTGATTGTTCGATCTTCAAGACGTTCAAGCGTGCATCCTATATCAAAATCCACAAACGAACGGTGAACACGATTTGGAGTGTTAGACCCAATTGAGATTGAAAACCGATAAGTTGTTATTTATGCATATTATATATACTTTATTTATATATTCTAGTATTGATTCTCCGAAATATGGGCACAAGTATATCTATTTGTCATTTTCAGGACTTTTGGGGTGCACAGTTGGATCCTGGTGGAAAAATACTCATAATAGAGTATTTGCTTGAAGAAATCGGATACTAGAGGGTCTGCTTTGGAGTGTACATAAGAGTAGGTGAATTGGAGTTTCGAATGGCCACGTGTTGCATCCCGATTGGACAATCCACATCACACAGCAGTAGCAGCCAATCACGTCGTGCCACATCACCCATCCCAGCCTATCACATTGCACCACGCTCTCTCACTGCTCCTCGTCTCACCAGTCGTCGTCAATCTGCCTCGGGATTCGTATGAGCATAGACTCCCAGAATTTTGCACAATTTCACGCGAGTTCGCTCCACACACAGTCACTGCCACGTGTCGTTCGCCTATTTGCCCATTGTGTATTCACTCAACTGCTCACCCAATCACGCGCTGCCACGTGTCGGCGTCTCCACTTCCAGCACGTTACACAACCTCCTCTCCTCTTATCAGCGTGCGCCACGTCAGTAACACCAACAGAATTATAACGACCCGAATTCTACTTGACTCAACTCGAGGGTAATTTAGTGATTTTCAATACTTAATGTGTGCAAATGTGGTTTGTGAATTGTTTAAGTGTGAAAAGTATAACTTAGGATAAATAAATATTGGGCCTAACAAGAGTTGAGTGGATATAAATGATATGGAGGCCCATAATGGTATTTTGGTAAAATAACAAGGTTGTACACAACCCTACTCTAAAACTCTACCTATATAAACCTTTTATAAAGTTTGTAGCCCATTTTGTGTTGAAACTCCAAACTTGTGATGGGAGAGAAGTGGAGGAAGGTTGATGATGAAGAAGATGATGATGAAGTCCATTTAAACATTCAAGAAGGTAACACACCCTCCCTTATCCCATCTAAGCTTTTATTTGTTTATTTTATTGAAAAAAATGGAGTTTAGACAAGTTGTAAATAATCATAACCCTAATCCCTAACCCTAATGCTATTTAAGCAAATCAAAGAAAACCCTAGCCTCAATCTTGTTAAACACCCCCGTAGAGAGGAGGAGAGCAAAAGGAGGATTAAGTTCAAGAGAGATACAACCTCACTTCCCTTATTGATTTCTTTATTATTTATTGAAGATTTAGAGACCAAAGGGTCGATGGCGTCGACATCGGCAAGAACGCGAGGAAAATAGAAAAGAAAATAAGAAAGGAAAGATTTGATCTATGTTAGAATGAGATTTTGGAAAGGATTTTGAGTTAAAGATTCCATTGAAGGCATGGTGAGATTCTAATACTCTCTAGATTTATTGTCTTGGTGTTGGTATTGGTAATAAGAGTTGATGATTTGCAAAGTTTGTTCAATATTTCTTAGATCTAGTCTTGAAATGAGTTTTTCCCATGATTTTAGCAAATTGAAGCGGTTGGAGTTTATTGATAAAGATATGGCATTTAAAGTTGAGTTGAGATTTAAAAAAAGGAGTTTGAATCTTTCTTTGGGAAATAAACTTATTCGATAAATTTGTGGACTTTGACTGAATATTGTCATTTGGGAATTTAAAGTCTAAATTGAGTCTTGTATGGTGATTTGGATCTTTTTAATTAAAATTAATCGAATATCTTCGATTTATGTTGGAAAAACTAAGCCTTAGAGGATTTTCCTTGTTTTACATCACCGCATTCCTATTTTACTCGAATCATTGATTCTAATTTTAAGTGTTGATTTTAAAGTCGTGAATGACCTTTAGCGAAGTCAGCTATAAAATAGGGTGAATCTCTAAGGTCTAGACAATTAATGTTAAACTTGTATGGTTGTAGATACATAAAGTAATTATTCTTTCAAATTGTCTAGATTCGCGAGACGGTTCACATCGAGCCCAAACGCGAGAGGATCGAGATTAGGATTTGCGGCGAGTGTAGGTAAGTGGGGAGCTTGCTCAATTATCACATATGACATGATTATTAGTTATGTTTATGATTCATAATTTGAATTAAAGACTTGGGATTTATGGGTTGCGTCGTAGTATTGGCTCGAATCTACGAATCTATGGAATGTGAATGCACTGTTATTCATGGCCCCAGAATGTGTGGAGTTTACCACCGAGGGTCGTTAACACCCCAGAATGTGTGGAGTTTACCACCGAGGGTCGTTAACACCCCAGGATGTGTGGAGTTTACCACCGAGGGCTTTACTTGACTAAATGAATTCATAAGTATGTCACGTAGGGACATAAGTTGGAGTTACCTTCTCTTGTACTCTTGAGACATAGAGATGTGCATCGGTGATGGCTTGGACGAACCTACTGTTGATTTGATGGGACAAACGAGAGGGCACATAAGGCCTGTGTGCTAGCTGGTTGTTTCCATCACTTTGAGAGTAGGAGAATCGGTCACCGGATTCTTGCCAATATCTAGTATGCATTGAATGGAACATCGACTTTTTGTATTATTATATTTTATAGTACATAATCTCGCGAAACCCCCTCATTTATATGAAAGTTTGAAATTATGAAATGATTTGTCAATCTCTTTAATGTTATTCATGATTATTGTTGTTACAATTTGTGACTTACGAATCTTATGTCTATGATAGTACTTGATGGTTCATTATAAGTCTATTTTTTTTAAATCCTGCTACCATGCAACTATTTAATGAATCCTTGTTTATTTTCAAATACATGCTAGACTATGCATGCTTATTAGGTATTACTTGCATATTTGATGGTTGAGCGGGTTTTCCACATTACTGAGCTCCGTTGATTCTTTTAGCTCACCCCACTTACAATACAGGTTCATCGACGAGTGCACTAGAAATGAGACAAGGGAGAAACGAGCTTGAAGTCTTCATTTGATGTGAGCTTTGAGTTGATATATATCATGTATAGTTTTATTATTATTCTATGAACTTAAATCTTTTGGCTTTAGGATATTTCTTTATATTTATTCCGCAGGTTTATTTGTTTAGGCGTGCCAGACTGTTATTTGGGCCTGGTTCATGTATTCGGTCCAAGTGGCGGTCTGGGCCGGGCGACCCGACTGTAGGTCGGGGGCGGGTCGTCACAGTTGGTATTAGAGCCTAGAGATTAGAACCTAGGGAAACGTTAGGTTAGGAAAACCTAATATGTAGGGCCTTTAAGTTTAAAGGTCAAGTTAAGTCGAAAAAATCAGTGGTATGGGACATTGTTTCAAAGTCGACTTAACACGCAATAATGATAAATCCTAGGATGGGATGAGATAAAAGAAATTTGAAAAAGATTTAATGTGATGATTATTTGCTACTTTGTATATATAAATATATCGTTAGATATATAGGTAAATGTCTTTCCTTAAGATGTGAAACCATGGTTCCACGAGTTGGGAATGACAATTAACGACACAAGAAAGTTGAAGGGAAGTCCGCCGAAGGTTTCACATGCGTTGCAAGGAAGTCTACGACGCTTTGCTGCAAGAATGGTTCTGATAGAACGACTAAACTTAGAGTGAAAATTGTATGGCGAGATGCACCTATACTTGACGATAAAGTGGCAAATAAAAATTTAAGCAAGTTAGTCTGGCCAGGTGGCTGAACTTAATTTAAGATATAGTGGACACGTATACACTTAAAACTTCTAATGATTGATTAAGAGTGTGAACCATTGGTCTATAAATTCGATTTGAAGGTTATTACTATAGATTGAATTATGTTGTTTCAGGTGATCTATTTTTATCGAAAAATGATTTTTCGACTATATTGGACCACGATTTTTGTATTGTTTTCGAGTGGATGTTTGCCGCACTTTATTAAAATTTTCATGGAAGGATTTAACGTGACTTTACAAAATTTTGAAAAGGCAAACAAGTACAAAAAAAAGAAACTATTTATTTTCCTTGGTGTTTAAAAGATAAAGCGAATAGACTCATACATATTTCGAGTATTTGACGTTGTAATTGTAATCTTTACATAAAGAGTTTTACTGAATTTCAAAGTTTTGACTTGATGAAAATGCAAAGCATCGTTTGGATCTATGTTACCATTTTGTAGTGTTGGAATACAAATTTTCTTGTGGACGTGATTTATATTTTGAAAGTATATTGACCAAATCGATTAGAAAGAGGTATTACAATTCGCTTGAAATGCAAGAAAGCTTTTAAATGATTCCATAAAAATAAGCTAGACTTAGCTTGAAAAATCGAAACTTAATATTTTGAAATGGACTTTGATTTGGATTTAACTTTTCGATATGTTGAATTATGGCATTCAAGTTTTGATCGAACCTGTGTAAAAGAAAATTAAAGCTAAGCTAGTTATCGATAGGTTGAATACTAAATATGAGGACCCAAATTGAGAGCTAGCTCGAAGCATAAGTGCATAATGTACGAGATGACAAATGAGAAATTAAAGAATATATTGAAAACTATTCAATGAAAAATCTAGTGAATACAAAATATCAAATTAGTACACTCAAAGATGGACGAGTTACTAAAATTGAAGATCCAAAGTCAAATACTATTTTGGTGAAATAGCCATGTGTGAAGATCGTGTTTGCCAAGTAGAAAATTTGTAGATGTTGTAAAGACTCAAGATTTGAAGTTAAAATGATATAAATCAAAGGTAACCACTGCAACAAAGAAATTATTCTAACATAATTAGAAGAGAGTTGATTCATAAAGTTGGGGATACCAGGAATTGATAAATTGTGTTCGAAATGAATGGAGAGTACGAAATAGCATTACCATGACCGAATAATTAAAGGAAGCCCCAAACTAAATGGAATGTATGAGTCATATTAATAGGTTTTAAAGAGCGTACGACGCTGTTAATAATATTATAATGAACTTGATGATAAGTGAATCATTAAAATTGGGGTACACCAATGAAAAGAATATTTCTGATATGATTAGACGTGTGGATTCATAACTTTTGAGTCAAAATGAAACCTAACCAGATTGGTAAGGAATGGTTGAATGAAAAATAAAGTTGAAGAGTAATCGAGGCAAATGATTGTTATATAACCTTAGTCAATAATGACTTGGTTCTTAAAATTGGGGATCCTAGAATAGGATCAACCCATGAAAAAACGAATGAGTAACTTGATGAGAACAAGAATTGCGAACTCAAGAGAGACAACATGTACTACAATAGTACCCTGTCTAAGAACGAAATTTCTAATCAAAATGGTGACGTCGTTAAGAATCATGTTGATCACTTGTGGGAAGTAACTTGTGATCTCATAATAAAAGTAAAACATTACAAAAAAAAACCTGAACTACCAGACTAAATGGTCGAAAGGAAAGATGAAATATCTGATCAGTGATAGGTCGACTATTAAAAGTGAGGATCTTAGGTTATGATCGAACCTCAATAAGATTTATACTATGTAATATGTACGAAACAATAATTAGGGATGGTGAGGAAATACCCTAAACCAGCAACGAAACATGAAAGCTAAATTACCTTTGTTTCTCAGAGAATGAGGTACTAAACACATTATAAGAGCTAAGAGTTAGCTTAGAAAGATGAGAAGGGACCATTGTATACCAAAAAGGGGTCATGACTAAGTCAACAATGTTTAAAATAGTCACCCAGGATCGTAAGAATTGATCAGTACGAGGACGCAATACGATAGATCTCTTGAAAATCGAGATATAGTGATGAAAGATCTTGGTATGAAATAAAAAATGGTGATGCAATGGAGCGCATTCAGATGAATGCTGAAACCTACTTAGAAATAATGTCGATGTTAAAAATATTCCACAAGATTTTAAAGGTGGAAGCTTGTTTACGTCAATTAACAGTTAAGTGTGACGGAGGAGTTACAAAGTGGATCATTAGTCAAAAGTTGACTTGAATTATGAACCTACAATAATGAATGTCGATAAACATGTAATGCCAATAATATTAAGGTATTATTCTAGAAAGGAATACTAAGTCTGTCCATTTGTAGCCTTCACAGATAAGTCGCAAAGACATGATAAGTCGTTCAATGATATACGTAACCGAGATGTTGATAGAGATAGTGTGCTAGTGCTCATGTTATAGCAGACAGCTATCCTTGTTTCCCTACTACCAGTTGGTGGTATGGTTTCAATGCCAGATAGGCAGAGATGTTCGTTGACACAGATATGCACCAAATCATATCTCAGTATGGTTTAGCGTATATTGCGACTTCGGTGAAGATTATAAAGGACTACCTTAAGAACATGTGATGACAGAAGAACTTGACAAGTGGCTGAGTATAATGATTCTATTGAAACCTATAAGAGAGGCCTTATGAATTTTGGTCAGTGGGACGAAAATGAAAATGTTGAGATAGTATAGTCAAGAGTAAGACTTTATTTTATGTGGGGTATAAGCAGAACGTGTAAGAGAGAATTGACACCAATTAAATAATGGATCATTAGGGAAACCATTACGAATGGACCATTCAAATTATGAGTGTACGTTATTTTGACTTTCGAGGATGAAAATTCTTAAAATTGGGGATATTGTAACGACCCGAATTCTACTTGACCCGACTCGAGGGTAATTTAGTGATTTTCAATACTGAATGTGTGCAAGTGTGCTTTGTGAATTATTTAAGTGTGAAAAGTATAACTTAGGATAAATAAATATTGGGCCTAACAAGAGTTGAGTGGATGTAAATGATATGGAGGCCCATAATGGTATTTTGGTAAAATAACAAGGTTGTACACAACCCTACTCTAAAACCCTACCTATATAAACCTTTTATAAAGTTTGTAGCCCATTTTGTGTTGAAACTCCAAACTTGTGATGGGAGAGAAGTGGAGGAAGGTTGATGATGAAGAAGATGATGAAGTCCATTTAAACATTCAAGAAGGTAACACACCCTTCCCTCATCCCATCTAAGCTTTTATTTGTTTATTTTATTGAAAAAAATGGAGTTTAGACAAGTTGTAAATAATCATAACCCTAATCCCTAACCCTAATGCTATTTAAGCAAATCAAAGAAAACCCTAGCCTCAATCTTGTTAAACACCCCCGTAGAGAGGAGGAGAGCAAAAGGAGGATTAAGTTCAAGAGAGATACAACCTCACTTCCCTTATTGATTTCTTTATTATTTATTGAAGATTTGGAGACCAAAGGGTCGATGGCGTCGACATCGGCAAGAACGCGAGGAAAATAGAAAAGAAAATAAAAAAGGAAAGATTTGATCTATGTTAGAATGAGATTTTGGAAAGGATTTTGAGTCAAAGATTCCATTTAAAGCATGGTGAGATTCTAATACTCTCTAGATTTATTGTCTTGGTGTTGGTATTGGTAATGAGAGTTGATGATTTGCAAAGTTTGTTCAATATTTCTTAGATCTAGTCTTGAAATGAGTTTTTCCCATGATTTTAGCAAATTGAACGCGGTTGGAGTTTATTGATAAAGATATGGCATTTAAGGTTGAGTTGAGATTTAAAAAAAGGAGTTTGAATCTTTCTTTGGGAAATAAACTTATTCGATAAATTTGTAGACTTTGACTGAATATTGTCATTTGGGAATTTAAAGTCTAAATTGAGTCTTGTATGGTGATTTGGATCTTTTTAATTAAAATTAATCGAATGTCTTCGATTTATGTTGGAAAACTAAGTCTTAGAGGATTTTCCTTGTTTTACATCACCGCATTCCTATTTTACTCGAATCATTGATTCTAATTTTAAGTGTTGATTTTAAAGTCGTGAATGACCTTTAGCGAAGTCAGCTATAAAATAGGGTGAATCTCTAAGGTCTAGACAATTAATGTTAAACTTGTATGGTTGTAGATACATAAAGTAATTATTCTTTCAAATTGTCTAGATTCGCGAGACGGTTCACATCGAGCCCAAACGCGAGAGGATCGAGATTAGGATTTGCGGCGAGTGCAGGTAAGTGGGGAGCTTGCTCAATTATCACATATGGCATGATTATTAGTTATGCTTAGGATTCATAATTTGAATTAAAGACTTGGGATTTATGGGTTGCGTCGTGGTATTGGCTCGAATCTACGAATCTATGGAATGTGAATGCACTGTTATTCATGGCCCCAGAATGTGTGGAGTTTACCACCGAGGGTCGTTAACACCCCAGAATGTGTGGAGTTTACCACCGAGGGTCGTTAACACCCCAGGATATGTGGAGTTTACCACCGAGGGCTTTACTTGACTAATTGAATTCATAAGTATGTCACGTAGGGACATGAGTTGGAGTTACCTTCTCTTGTACTCTTGAGACATAGAGATGTGCATCGGTGATGGCTTGGACGAACCTACGGTTGATTTGATGGGACAAACGAGAGGGCACATAAGGCCTATGTGCTAGCTGGTTGTTTCCATCACTTTGAGAGTAGGAGAATCGGTCACCGGATTCTTGCCAATATCTAGTATGCATTGAATGGAACATCGACTTATCGTATTATTATATTTTATAGTACATAATCTCGCGAAACCCCCTCATTTATATGAAAGTTTGAAATTATGAAATGATTTGTCAATCTCTTTAATGTTATTCATGATTATTGTTGTTACAATTTGTGACTTACGAATCTTATGTCTATGATAGTACTTGATGGTTCATTATAAGTCTATTTTTTTTAAATCCTGCTACCATGCAACTATTTAATGAATCCTTGTTTATTTTCAAATACATGCTAGACTATGCATGCTTATTAGGTATTACTTGCATATTTGATGGTTGAGCGAGTTTTCCGCATTACTGAGCTCCGTTGATTCTTTTAGCTCACCCCACTTACAATACAGGTTCATCGACGAGTGCACTAGAAATGAGACAAGGGAGAAACGAGCTTGAAGTCTTCATTTGATGTGAGCTTTGAGTTGATATATATCATGTATAGTTTTATTATTATTCTATGAACTTAAATCTTTTGGCTTTAGGATATTTCTTTATATTTATTCCGCAGGTTTATTTGTTTAGGCGTGCCAGACTGTTATTTGGGCCTGGTTCATGTATTGGGTTCAAGTGGCGGTCTGGGCTGGGCGACCCAACCGTAGGTCGGGGGCGGGTCGTCACAAGAATCATCCAATCACGTTGTGACACATGGTAGAGTCCAGAAAAACACCAAAAAGTAGCCACAAATTGTCCTCGGTGCATGTGTCATGTACCAAACTCGAAAATAGGCAATGGGGACCAGAATTTGGGTGTCTTAATTAGGGTTTTTGGCAGAGAATTAGTCATCTATTGTTTTCTTCTTTTCTTAGCGGCTTCTAGTATTTTCTCCACTTTTTCTACACTTTGTTTTTAGATTTTAATGGAGTTTATGACAACGATGGCCAGCTAAACTCATCAGTCTGAGCCTGAGGTGGATCAAATCACCCTTTTTGGCCTCAAAACATATATGAGTTCTATTTTATTATTTATTTAATTTGTTCTTCATAGTATTTTATTTTCTTTGGTATTGTTTGAACAATTGAAGTTAAACACTAGTTTAAACTTCAATTTATATGCCAGTGAGTCATAAGCACTTGTCCTTGTGCAATAAGACCACACTTGTGGCAATTAACCATACCAATTGATTAGACCCTTTTGGGACCGGTTGAATACCATAAGAATCTAAGCTAAATCGATTACACAAATAATTTGGTTGTCTAGGTATAGTGCCTTCACAAAACCCATTTCAGTCTGCGCATTAAACCCGAAACACTAGAATAGGGTTATGCATTTCAATAGGGAAGTGCTTATTATCGTACCTTGACCATCGAGATAGGGAAGTGCAAGGACATGCGTACGGTACCAGGTCTATAGCTGCACTAATTTACTATGATTTTCATGCTTTGATTAGATTGAGGACCATATGTAAAATTATGCTAAATTGAGGAGATTTGTGATACTGATGGTTTGGATTGTTCCCCCTTCTTTATTGATTTATTTACTTGATATTTTAATTATTGTTTTTAGTGAAATTATAGATTATCCCTATGAACCCTCTGAGTTAGTTTTAGTTTCGTACCCTACGTTGAAAACTTGATTTTCGTGGTTTGACCACGTGCTTGCCACTACTGCAGTTCTTGTGGTCATTCGTAATCTCATTGGGACTACATATAAATATTTATTTTGACACATTCGACACGAGTCAAATTTTGGCGCCGTTGCCGGGGACCAAGTTATTTTTTACTTAGGTTTTTTCTTGTTTTTTGTGTTCACCTTTATGTCCCACAGCCTTTGTCGATCGTTGTTCGCTGGATCTTTACTCCCTTTTGACCTAGAGATCTAAAAGACTCACCGTCAGAACTCAAAAGAAACTAGGTAAAGGAACTAATCCTCAAGAGTTCAACTGAATGACGAGCAACCCCCTCCAATGACTGACTACATTGGGAACCCACATGCACCCGTTGCACTACGTGAGAGATGGGAGGAAAGTTATTCCTTCCCGACAGTTTGTCGCACCAGCTGAACCACGTGCACCAGTGAAACAGCAAAGGCCTGTACCATACCGGTATCAACCATTTGACCAAAGAGTGGTTGATCCTCATACACAAGGTGTTGGACTAAGTGGTTAGTCACTCTAACTCCTACCGAGATTTTGGTGGAAACAAACAAGGTGAAAATATACTAATAAGTTTATCAAGTGTATTTTAGTTTCGTCAAAGGTTGTGAAACATCACATCACGGGCATTCAAGCATTTAAGTCATTCGAGTTCAAGACTGGACATACATACAGGAATGAAGGAGAAAGATCAAGACCACGAGTTGTGAAATTGATGTAAGGTATTCAAGTTCACTTAACCAAGCCTATTGCACTAGTTCATGCATATCGTGTTTTTAAAATGGATTTTCAAATGTCAAGTGATTACTTGAAGATTTCGGTCCTATAAGTCTAAACTATGTTAAGCTATATGTGTATGTTAATATTGTACTTTGAAAATCATTGTGGAAGCTTTTGAAAAAGAAAAACGTGTTTTTGAAAGATCTTTGAAAAGAAAAACTGCATATTTGAAGAAAAGCCCCTCGGATGTTATGAAACCGAGATTTTCCGTTCTCGGGATTTGTAAAAATATCCAGACCATCCAAATTGGCTATATGACCCATAAGAAACATGTATTATATGTTATATGAGGGTTGGTTGGGTCTAGGACGAGTTAAAGAATTGCTAACATAAGGGACATAATTAATTATTTTGAGGTCCCTGCAGTTAGCGCGCTAATACTATTATTAGCGCGTTATGTGCAGAGTTAGCGCGCTAGGTCTGACTATTAGCATGCTAATTGCATTCCTGACAGCTTTTTTATAAAGCTGAAAAATTCACTTTAATTCGAATTTTTGATCAAATCTCAGCCCTTAGATGCACACAATGGTCATATACTGATCTATAAATATATACAATACTCTCAAACACATAATGCACACAAATTAGGTTTTGAAATCAAAGAAAAGCACTTGTAGTCATTTTTCAAGAGGAGGAACTTGGGGTTTTCAAGATATACTTTGAAGCTATTCATTCAACATTAAAACCAATACTCTTGAAGTACTCTAAAAAGTATAACAACCTCTCCAGAACTGATTTTCAAGTCATCTTCTTGGGGTTGTAAGAAAGTCCATTTCCTAGCTTTTCTTGTGCTTAAATTATATATTTTTGTGTGATTGACTTGGGAAATTACTTGTTGTGTTATTAAACACACTTGCTTTGGGTTTTGCACTTAAACTTGATTTATTAAACCCTTGGACTGATTTGAACAAGAGTTTGTGCTTAAACTTGATTTTTATCAAACTTCTTGTTCCTTGGATTTGAAACCGATTTTTGTTCTCATCAATCTATTTGAAACAGTTTCATATTTGAGTTTTGCATAAAATCAGTTTTATAATTACATTTCTCAATTGTTTTCATACTTGCATGCATAAGAGTGGTTAGGCTCTAGGAGGCTTTCTTGTATTTGAACTTGATACCACTTTACATTGTAAAATGTGACGGCCCCAATTTACACGTGCAATTGGGTACGCCCGGCCTAGACCCATACAAGCCCCGAGTCATCACTCGGCAACCTGATGAGCCTAGTCAGCCTTCAATTCTATCAATTTAGTAGTTTATGAAAGAGTTATTGCAATAGTAAATAGCGGAAGACTAAAACAATTATAATAAAGGGGAAATAACTCAATCAAAAGAAGTAGAGGAATTTTATAAGTGTGGAAAACCCCGGGTATTCATGTACAATTTGATAGGTAAACATACATGATACCAGTCTCACAAAAGAAATACCAAGTTCAATGATCCCAACAATGTAAATATAAGACAATATACACATCAGCAAAAGTATAAACACCTATTAAAGAGTCTCTCTGATGTCGCTGTTAATCCTCACAGTAGATCACCTAGGCAGGGTCCCTTACCCTTGCTGCTCTCCGCCCTATCTGCACCCACCGTCACAAACTAGACGGTGAGCAACTGAATAAAATCGAATGTAATGCCAGAATAAGATAACAGTAATTCATGATATAACAAGTAAAGCAGTCTAAATATCATGCGGTAATAAAATGACAGGAATTTAAATAGACAAGATGCATGATAAACAGACTAATAAATATCAATCGAAAATCAAGTGTGTTCCAAGGAATCAAAAGAGGCCCATAAGTGGTCTAAATCATAGCATAACGGCGAAGACCTCGCGAGGTCTTCCCGGGCATCGACACAAGCGAAAGCACAGCTATGACTGGAGGGACTCGAACCCACCCACCCAGTACTCGGTGTCACACGGTCACTAAGGGTGGTCACACACTCGTGCGCACGAGTGCCCGCGTTTTATCCCTCTAGTGCAGGTCCTAATACTTTCGAGACGAAACACTTACGCCGGGAAACACACAACAAGAAATGGAATGGAATACCAATAATAGAGCATAACAAGACTGAATAAATGATAATGAATCACATCGCATTTTCTTACTGGCTTACAAACGTACAAATGCTTTTTAAGGCAAGTGTACTTACCTGAACTAATCGCAACCCGGTATTCACTCCAAAACTCTAATACGTTCCCCGTGAGTCTCGACTACCTGATAAAGTTTTGAATCTTGAATATTAGTTTAAGGCTCGCATTTAGTCTTAAGGTGAGTCTTTATAAATTCGTTTTAGGGTCGTTTGTTTAGGTGACTCGAACCGTTAGGAAAAGTTCCCCGATACGCTGAATATGTTCCTACTTTCATAGATTATGAACTTTAACATCGTTTTGTACCTCTTTAGGCTTTTGTTGAGCCCAAACTCTAACTCCATAATTATTTTTATATTTGATGTCTTTGTCTTGGGCCTCAAGTTGTACCTATTTCATTGGCCCTCATTTAGGCCTTAACACAACTCATTTGCATCACTTATACGGGTTATGGGCCCTTATTGGGAAATGTGCATGTTGGGCTCTTATTAGGCCTTGACACAAGTCCAAAATCTCTATATACATATATATGTGTATATGTGTGTACATATATATATATAATTTGTCCTTAACTTTCTTTTTTTTTCATTATTATTATTTCCATATATACATGGTACACCCCACTATTATGTGCACACAACACCCCACTGTTATGTGTGCACCCCACTATTATATCTCCCATTTACACACTACACACACATGCATGCATATGCACACACTACATACACATATGCATGCACATGTACACACACCACCCCATTGCCAAACTGTCCACACCCCACCAGTCATACACACACCCACCAGTTGGTTGTCCACCCCATTCCATCATCACGCACCCCACCAGCCACCACACACACACACATACACCACAAGTCTAATCCACCCCAGCCGTGGTGTCGCCCCCGATCGGTCGTGGCTGGGGACGGTCCCACCAGCCACAACGATGCCCAACGCCGATCAGAGCACCGGTCGAGAGGGAGGGAAAGAGAGAGAGAGAGAGTTACCTTCGGCGAGTTCGACTTCCCGAAGACCATGAAAATCGTCAGCAGCGAGAAGAGGAGGGTGGCGATGGCAGTGACGACGAAAAGGAGAGTGAGCCGTGAGTGTGAGTGGGAGGGAAAGAGAGAGAACCTGAGACTGAGAGAGAACAGCGGGAGTGAGAGAGAGATCCCGAGACCGAGAGAGAGAGAGAGAGAGAGAGATCGCGTGACCGAGAGAGAGAGAGAGAGAGATTGCGTGACCGAGAGGGAGGCCGAGAGTGATGGAGAAGAAGGAGAAGAGAGGTGGCGGCGGTGGGGGTTTGTAGAAAAAGATGAATAGTGTAGGGTTTCTTCTTTTGTTTGTTTATATATACAATTTAAAGGTCAAATGACCATTTTGCCCTTCCTTAACTCTTGTTCACTTCTTGGACAATTGCCCTTATAGGTCTTTGACCACATCATCTCATCTTAGCACACACACACATCTCGAGGCCAATCTCATGGCTCCTCACCATTAGGCTGTGTCACTTTAACAATACTAATTACATAGTCCATATGTTACATATTTAACCAACTCCCACGTTTAAACGACGTTCTTCGGTTCGTTTTTCCTTGTTCCGACTCTCGTAACGCGCGTAGTCTCGCCTTGTCTCGTCAACTAATTAATTAAATTAAATAAAAATTCATTTATTTATATGTTTTACTTGTTTTTATCCCCCGTTTAACTAGTCGAAACCTCACTCAATTAAATATCGCCCGAATGGCTCGAAACCCGTAAAATACTAAAATACTAATACACACAATCAAAGAATCATAAAATCACTTCGGTGTTGACTCCCGAAGTTTGAAATACTGTCCAGTATTCACGTAGCCGGGTTACAATCCTGACAAGTATAACACAAGTCAGTTAAAAATTTGGGGTTGTTACATAAAATGTATTTCAATTGTATTTAATCAAATCTTAATTGTAAGACTTAGTGGGATTTAAGTCGAAAGGGAAGGCCTAGTTGAGGCTAGGCATATATCCTAGTTGCGGCTAGGTGGGAAAAGTCCTAGATGGATCTAGGTGGGAAAATCCTAGTTACGGCTAGGTGGTTGTATAAGACCTTATTGCGATAAGGTATCGTGTAAAAGACCTAGTTGAGGCTAGGTATTCACTAGGTTAGTTGGCTTAGGGTGTAACACTTATTGATAATATAAGTGGGGTTTGAAAATCCTAATCGGGGAGGTTAGGT
Source organism: Stephania japonica (assembly GCA_039657345.1). Lineage (NCBI taxonomy): Eukaryota > Viridiplantae > Streptophyta > Magnoliopsida > Ranunculales > Menispermaceae > Stephania > Stephania japonica. Next base: position 38,791,693 of record CM077560.1, on the reverse strand, counting down.
AGTGGATGTAGATCGGTTGGATCGAACCACTATAAGTCACGTGTCTTATTTCCATCTCTTCTACCCCTTCTTGATTGCATAGCATTAATATTTATCATTGGTGTATGCATTATCATTGTTATTTACGCATAAAGTTTTAAAAAGGTGATAACTACTCATTAACCCAATTCACCCCCCTCTTGGGTGAGCTTCAATTGGTATCAGAGCGGGTTATTGCTCACAGTATTACTAACGTATCTTTGAGTGTTTTTGTGCAAGGATACAATCTCTAGACCTTTCTCGCCTTAGGGAAGGAAACTCATCCGTTCGGCCTCCCTACTTTGATGGGACATACTATGCTCATTGGAAAGTTTGAATGAAGTTCTACATTAGAGCACAAGGTAGACATTTGTGGGATGCAATTGAAAATGGCTACACTTCACCGAACAAGTCCTTGAAAGAATACACCGCCGAGGAGATCAAGATTGAGCTCTCAAATGATCAAGCCATGAATCATTTGTTTTGTGCACTAATTGAGAATGAATTTAACCGAGTTAGCGCTTGTCAAATGGCCAAGGAAGTGTGGGACAAACTTGAAGTGCATTATGAAGGTACACAACAAGTCAAGAACACTAAGTTGAGGATTCTTGAAGAACATTATGAGACTTTTCGAGTTGAGCCCCATGAATACATAGCCACTGCCATCACTCGGTTCACGAAGCTCTTGAATGAGATCAAAAATCTTGGCAAACATTATGATCAAGAGAACTCGGAATACAAGTTCCTTAGAAGCTTGCCTAAGGAATGGGATGCGAAGAATTATGCTATTCAATCGACTCAAAATCTTGGAGATTGCACTTTTGATACACTATGTGAAGAATTGACGGTCCATGAATTTGAGCTAAAAGACCATGCTAGATTGGAAGCACTTGGTGGTTCGACCAAGAAAGAGTCAAAGAAGGAGCATGCTTTGAAAGCTACTTGCCTATCAGCCGAAGATGATGTGAGCTCAAATGAAAGTGACTCCATTGAACAAGAAGTGGTCATGCTATCAAGAAAGTTCAAGAAGGCAACATACAAAAGAGACAAGTACAAGAAGAAGTACAAAGGTACAAACAACGCAAGCAAGTCACACGAGTTGATTTGCTATAAGTGCGGCAAACCGGGACATAAAGCCTCGGAATGCAAGTACTTGAGAAGAAGCAAGAGACATGAATATGAATCATCATCATCATCATCATCTAGCTCCGACTCCGAGTTGGAAAATGAGAAGGCCATCCTTTGTCTTATGGCGAGGAGTGAGGTAAGTGACTTTATCTCGTTCAATTATGATGATGTAAATGCATTGGATGATATGTCTATTATTCATGACCTTAGGAATGAATTAGAAAAGGAAGTAAAAAAGACCAAACAATTCAAAAAGAGTTTTATCAAAGCCATTAGTGAGATTGAATCTCAAAATGAGATTATTGATGATCTCCAACAGGACTTATAATTGACCATAAATGAGAAAAATGGCTTAGCAAAAGAAATAGAGGACTTGACCACTACGGTGACCAAGTTCACAAGTGGCACCAAAATGTTTGACATGATGTTGGGCGCACAACGACGTGTATTCAACAAGAGAGGCATAGGCTATGGTGCAAGCCTATTGAGCTATGGAAAGCTTTTGGCCGAGTCTAAGAGATGCTTAAAATGCAATAGATCTCATAATGTTGGCAAATGTGTCCTAAATAGGACCAATAGAGGTAAACTTACATGGGTAGAAAAGAATGTATATGATACACATGTTATGGAACACAAATGTGTATGGGTACCAATGTCCATGATTCATAGAGTGAATAAGATTCACTTTGGAACATGAATGTACTAAAACGATAGATTGATATATAAGAGTTAAGCATGATAGGTCTTACATTAGTCACATACGCATAGCATGCATACACTGTTATTTTTTATGTCATGACTGCATTTCATATACATTTTATGTAGGACCATGATGAATTAAAACAATGTAGCCAAGCACTTTTAGGCCAAATTCATTGACATTGCGCGAGTTAGGAATTTCTCATAAATTGGACCTTCTACACATGTTTTAAGTGTTTTAATCATCTTTATATGGTGTTAATGAAGTGCCCATGAAGTTTGAGGTAAATCGGAGTTGTGCGACAAAAACTCAAAACTTTTAATTCTATTCCGCATGGAGCTATATTTGTCGAAATTGAAATTCTAGAGAGGAATTAGTGCGCAAGGTATTTCTATTAGCGCGCTAGGTTCAGCAAATTAGCGCGCTAGGTCCATCAATTAGCGCGCTAATACCCCATGACCAGACAAACTTCACATTCACTATGTTTTAAAGTCATATGTTAAAGTCATTGTTTTATATTGGGGGAGACTTTTAGATAATGTGAATGATATTGATAGATTCAAAGCATATCATGGTCATCAATCTTTCCCTAAAAAACAATTATTAATTCAAGTTCCCTAGATTAGCTATGGAGACTTTATACCCATTTTTGTTGGTATCTATTCTTTTGGGGGGGTAAGACATGTACCTAAAATGAGAAATTTATTGGTATCACAAACCGAAACTTGCATGTTAATAGGGGAGCCTAGATTCTCAAATATTTCCTTAAGCTTTCATTTGATGCATATCGATAGGGGGAGCACTTATTTGGTATCATTTTCAAAAAATGGGGGAGGAGCCTTTCTAATGGTATCATGATTTTTTCGTGCCCCACTTTTTGATGGTATCAAACGGGAGAGAAAGAGTGTTGAACTTGAGAGAGTATAAATTTTATATAACCATAATTGTGATGTTCATATACTTGTATTATGTTTTATGCTTGTCAAGTTCACATTGTTTGTTATCATAAAAAAGGGGGAGATTGTTGGAGTAGGTGGTTAGTCACTCTAACTCCTACCGGGATTTTAGTGGAAACAAACAAGGTGAAAATATACTAATAAGTTTATCAAGTGTATTTTAGTTTCGTCAAAGGTTGTGAAACATCACATCACGAGCATTCAAGCATTTAAGCCATTCGAGTTCAAAACTCGGCATACATAAAGGAATGAAGGCGAAAGATCAAGACCACGAGTTGTAAAATTAATGTAAGGTATTCAAGTTCACTTAAGCAAGCCTATTGCACTAGTTCATGTATATCGTGTTTTTAAAAATGGATTTTCAAATGTCAAGTGATTACTTGAAGATTTCGGTCGTATAAGTCTAAACTATGTTAAACTATATGTGTATGTTAATATCGTACTTTGAAAATCATTGTGGAAGCTTTTGAAAAAGAAAAACCTGTTTTTGAAAGGTCTTTGAAAAGAAAAACTGCATATTTGCAGAAAAACCCCTTGGATGTTATGAAATCAAGATTTTTCGTTCTCGGGATTTGTAAAAATATCCGGACCATCCAAATAGGCTATATGACCCATAAGAAACATGTATTATATGTTATATGAGGGTTGGTTGGGTCTAGGACGAGTTAAAGGGTCGCTAACATAAGGAACATAATTAATTATTTTGAGGTACCTGCAGTTAGCGCGCTAATATTGTTATTAGCGCGCTATGTGCAGAGTTAGCGCGCTAATACTGTTATTAGCGCGCTATGTGTAGAGTTAGCGCGCTAGGTCTGACTATCAGCGCGCTAATTGCATTCCTGACAGCTTTTTTATAAAGCTGAAAAATTTCACTTTAATTCAAATTTTTGATCAAATCTCGGCCCTTGGATGCACACAATGGTCATATACTGATCTATAAATATATATACAACACTCTTAAATACATAAGGCACACAAATTAGGTTTTGAAATCAAAGAAAAGCACTTGTGCTCAAATTTTTCATGAGGAGGAGCTTGGGGTTTTCAAGTTATACTTTGAAGCTGTTCATTCAACATTAAAACCTACACTCTTGAGGCACTCTAAGGAGTATAACAACCTCTCCAGAACTGATTTTCAAGTCATCTTCTGGAGGTTGTAAGAAAGTTTATTTTCAGCTGTTCTTGTGCTTAAATTATATATTTTTGTGTGATTGACTTGGGAAATTACTTGTTGTGTTATTAAACACACTTGCCTTGGGTTTTGCACTTAAACTTGATTTATTAAACCCTTGGACTGATTTGAACAAGAGTTTGTGCTTAAACTTGATTTTTATCAAACTTCTTGTTCCTTGGATTTGAAACTGATTTTTGTTTTCATCAATCTATTTGAAACAGTTTCATATTTGCGTTTTGCATAAAATTAGTTTTATAATTGCATTTCTCAATTGTTTTCATACTTGCATGCATAAGAGTTGTTAGGCTCTAGGAGGCTTGCTTGTATTTGAACTTGATACCACTTTACGTTGTAAAATATATTTCAATTGTATTTAATCAAATCTTGATTGTAAGACTTAGTGGGATCTAAGTCGAAAGGTAAGACCTAGTTGAGGCTAGGCATATATCCTAGTTGCGGCTAGGTGGGAAAAGTCCTAGGTGGGTCTACGTGGAAAAATCCTAGTTCCGGCTAGGTGGTTGTATAAGACCTTATTGCGATAAGACATCGTGTAAAAAGACCTAGTTGAGGCTAGGTATTCATTAGGCTAGTTGGCTTATAGTGTAACACTTATTGATAATATAAGTGGGGTTTGAAAATCCTAACCGGGGAGGTTAGGTAGTGGATGTAGATTGATTGGATCGAACCACTATAAATCACGTGTCTTATTTCCATCTCTTCTAACCCTTTCTTGATTTCATAGCATAGATATTTATCATTGGTGTATGCATTATCATTGTTATTTACGCATAAAGTTTTAAAAAGGCGATAACTACTCGGTAACCCAATTCACCCCCTCTTTTGGGTGTGCTTCAAAAGGCCACAAGCTAACCCTTGGGCACAACCTCATGCCAACCATCGCATTACCATTGGGATGGTGAATGATGGGATCAGGATCTCCTAGCCCATCATCCACACTGCATCGCATTTCCAACCCTCAAGGGCAATTTTAAGCTCAGATCAGGTTTCATTAACCTGCTCCCCATCTTTCACGGATTGGATTGTTAGGATCGAGTCACATTCATTAAGGACTTCCATTCTAAGTGTAGAACCATGATTCCCCCTTGAGTCAATGAAGACGAAGTCAACTCTTAGCTTTTCCTTTTTGCCTAAAGGATAAAGCTCAAGACTAGCTCTTCTATTTTCCCCCTGGTTCCATTACAAATTGGAACGACATGATTTTTGCATTCCTCAAAGAGTTTTTCCTAAATCTAGAGTTTCCCAACTTACTAGAGAGATGTAGTATCAAAATGAAACGGGGCGAATCTTTTGGCGATTATTAGGGTCGTTATAAATGCTTACTTGTACAATGCCCCTAACATGGCCAAAACAACCTCTCCATTATTCATTTTTTCTATATGGGACTCACACTCCTTGAGAAATGGATGATTGACAATGCATGTGGAGGTGATTACAGATGTAAGACCACCGAGGAGATGTTTGACCTGTTTGACTCTATAACAAGTTAATCACGTGATTACATTGATGACGAGGAAGATGGACCCTGACGAAGTCTTTCTTATAGAGTAGGGTCAAATTCTACCAATAGCAAGCTTGATAAACTCATTGACCTCATGGAGAGATTCCTCACCTTGAGAAAAGCTCAAGTTAAAGCTTGCGGTTTCTGTACAGCTAAGGACCACTCCACTAACTCGTGTCCTACCTTGTTCGAGAATGAGCAATCAAATGCTTTAGGTGGCGGATTCCATGGACTACAGAGGAATCAATACGACAACAATTTTAGTAACATTTATAATCATGCCGTTAAAAACCCCTATTTAAGTTATGGACCACAGAATCAGAACTACTCACAATTTCTTCCGAGGGGACAACCCTTCCCTCCATAACCCCAACCTGCTCATAATTCAGGGTCTTTAGAAGAAATGATGAGGACACTATTACTAGTCAAGACAGATTTTCTAAAGAATTAACCCAACTCAAAAATGTTGGGTTTTGGGGTTCATGCACAGCGAAGATTACAAAACAATTTTGAGAAAAACTTTAACAGGATCTGAATCTGATTTCATTAAAACATGTTTAAACTATGAAAACTTAATCATACCTCAGTCGCAATGTACCTTTCTAGAGGTTAATCGATCTTTAAGGCACTGCCAACGACGAGCGCCCTCTATCCGCAATCCACACACGAACGGCGGCCAAGATTTGAAGTGTTAGCTTCGAGAGATTACTAAACCTTTTTGTTTCTCTCCAAAACGATCCAAATCATACCAAAAACTCTAAGTTGTTTCTTAAAATGAAAATAGAGTTTTTTTCCTTTTAATCTTTCGTACTTGTATTCTAACTCAAAGCGTCTATTTATACAACCCTTGTATATAGACGGTTAAGTAAATTACACATATACCCTTACATAAAGAAGTATAAGTGTAATACACTACAAGGACGTTTCTGTCATGAATTTTATCATATAAAATTCATTTTTCTGAACCATCTTAAAATCTCGCAAAACCATTCTTAATGTGCGACCCAATAGGCTCATACAACGTTGGCAGTGTACCAAAATACATTTTGGTATACAAGTCATAAGCGGCCTCTAGCAAGACATTATGACTATCCAAGTTATACGAATATCAAATCGATACAACCTAATCAATAGTGTATATAACATCCTTTTGTCACACGATATCCTTTTGATCAAACATAAGGCATGGAATTGTCATCCAACATGTTCAATCGTACTAGTCTCGATTTCTAGGTAGACTGAAAACATCTAAGTGACATTGATCAATATCAATTCACTTAGACTAGGCCTTTTAACAGTCTAACACATCGAGGGATACATTGGATATCTCTCTTTATATGAGAGGGACAAATTATATCTCGATTACACAACTTCACCACATTATTCACACAGTAATCAATCACAACCTTTATAATCGTCCGGTTAAATACAACGTTTGATTGCGTCAAATCACTGTATTCCTAATGTTGAAGTCTCTGGTAATCTCAAGTTAGAGGACTGAAAAATATACCTATCATGAGAAACAACTATGACTTAATCCATGTGATGTTCTCATAGCGAGTCGGTCCAGTACTTTGTTCCCTAACAAGTAGTCATGATCTTGATTCGTATTCCTATACGTATGATCATCGTATGATCATCAATCAAGACTCACACTAGTCTTAATTCATTATAGTTCCCAGTATAATAATCGACTAGGGACATTTAGGATATTTCTGTAAATACCCATGGATCTTATTATAATGTAAACATGCAAATCAATTATAATAAACAACAAATGAAATCCTCTATTTTATTAACTGTAATGTATTCATAAAGACTGTTAATAGATTGACCTAGGGCACATTCCCAACAAAAAATGAAACCATCACGAGTCATGCTTCTATCATTAAAAGTCTCGAGGTGCAATTAGGGCAATTGGCCCAACAGGTTGGGCGTACGGATGAGAAAGGTAGGATGCCTTCTTAACTGCACTCGAATCCAAATGCGAATGTCAACGCTGTCATACTTCGTAACGGCAGAGAGTTGGAGGAGGCCCCTAAAGACCTTAAGCCTAAAGAGGCCGCCCTTAAATCCAAGGAAGTCGAACAGGAGCTCGAGGTTTAACCATCTCACACTAAAACGATAAACTTGGATAAGGAAGCACAACCTTCTCTTAAGATTCTACCCCCGTTTCCTGAACGCCTCAATCAATATAAAAAGGCAGGAGAAGAAAAGGAAATTATGGAAATCTTGAGAAAAGTGGAGATAAACATCCCATTTCTTGATGCTTTAGCACATAGGCCCCGCTATGCTAAGCTGCTCAAGGACCTATGTACCAACAAAGGTCGTCTCAAAGGCAACGAGAAAATCATTGTAAGTGAGAACGTCTCAAAGAGGCCTTAGGGTGGACGACTGCTGACATTAAAGGTCTTAGCCGTTTTACATGCATGCATCAGATATATATAGAAGAAAGGTCTAAACCTTCAAGAGAAGCACAACGGAGACGGAAGCCACCGATGATGGATGTGGTTAAAAAGGAGATTCTGAAGCTCCTTGACGTTGGGATGATCTACTCGATCTTCGACAACAAGTGGTCAATCCTATTCAGGTGGTTCCCAAGAAAACGAGGATCACAGTGGTCACAACCTCACGAGATGAGTTAGTCCCAACTCGCGTCTAAAATGAATAGCGTGATTGCATTAATTACAGGAAGCTCAACGCTTCAACTAGGAAAGACCACTTCCCATTGCCTTTCATCAATCAAATGTTAGAGCGTTTAGTAGGCAGGTCTCATTACTGCTGCTTGGATGGGTACTCTGGTTTTTACCAGATTCCCGTACCACATGAGGATCAGGAAAAGACCACCTTTACCTGTCTTTTTGGTACTTTTGCTTACCGGTGCATGCCATTTGGGCTGTGCAATGCACCTGCTACTTTTCAAAGGTGTATGATGAGCATCTTCTCTGACTTCGTTGAGCACTTCATCGAAGTATTCATGGATGACTTCACCGTTTACGGCGATTCATTCAATCTTTGCCTCGGTTATCTGACTAAGGTTCTTATCCGATGTATCCAGAAGAACTTGATCCTAAATTACGAGAAATGTCATTTCACGGTGGATCACGTTCTTATCTTGGGTCACATCGTATCTGCTAGGGGTGTGGAGGTAGACCTGGCAAAGATTGAAGTAATTCAAAATTTCCTTACCCCACGATTGTGTGAGAAATCCGATCATTTCTTGGCCATGCCGGTCTCTATCAGCGATTCCTTAATGATTTCTCCAAAATTATGCAACCCCTCTATCGCCTTCTTCAGAAGGACGTGCCTTTCAATCTTGATAAGGCATGTAGGAGTGCATTCAATGCGCTCAAAGACTCTCTTGTTTCTACTTTAGTGAATCAAGCTCCCAACTGGGAGCTACCTTTTGAGATTATGTGTGATGCCAGCAACCACACTGTGGGTGCTGTGCTTGGGCAACGAATCGGGCGCGCTTCTTATGTCATATACTATGCTTCCCAAACTCTTGATCCTGTCCAACTGAATTACACCACTATAGAGAAAGAGCTTCTAGTTGTCGTCTTCACTTTGGAGAAATTTTGGCCTTATCTCTTAAGAACTAAGGTGGTCATCTACTCTGACCATGCTGCCTTAAAGTACCTTATGGCCAAAAAAGAAGCTAAACCTCATCTCATTCGATGGATACTCTTGTTACAAGAGTTTGACATCGAGATTAAAGATAAAAGTGGTGCTGAAAATCTTATTGCTGGCCATCTCAGTCATATCGAGAATGGTGAAGCACCTGTCCCGCTATGAGATGATTTTCTTGATGAACATCTCTAGTAATTTCTGAGGAACTCAGTTGGTTTGCAGATCTGGTAAACTATATTGTTACACGAGAGTTTCCACTTCATCTTACGCGAGCCCAAAAGGATAAAATCAAGAGCAATTCCAAATACTATGTATGGGATGACCCATACTTGTGGAGGTTTTGCTCAGACCAAGTTATTCGTCGATGTGTCTCCCAGATGGAGATACAATCTATATTGGCATTCTGTCATTCATACGCCTACAGCGGCCATTTTGGTAGGACTGCTATGAAGGTCATGGAGAGTGGGCTCTACTGGCCCTCCATTTCTCACGATTCATACATATACTCCAAGACCTGTGCCAGATGTCAGTCAACTGGCACCCAGAGTCACAGGATTCAAATGCCACTAACCTCGATCTTATTCTGTGAGATTTTTTATGTTTGGGGAATCGACTTCATTGGGCCATTTCCACCGTCACATGGTTTTCTTTATATCTTACTGGCGGTGAACTACGTGTCCAAATGGGTGGAAGTCAAAGCCACTCGCACCAATGATTCGTCAGTTGTATGCGATTTCCTAAAATCATGAATCTTTCCAACTTTTAGCGCTCCACGGGCTTTGATCAATGATCGAGGTACCCATTTTTGCAACCACATGGTTAAAAATCTCTTGCGTAAGTATAATGTTACACACCGTATGTCTACAGACTATCATCCTCAGACTAGTGGCCAAGCGGAGGTGTCAAACAGGGAGATTAAAGCCATTTTGGAGAAGACCATTAAACCCATCATAGAAGGACTGGAGCACGCACCTTGATGACGCAGTATGGGCTTATCGAATGACGTTTAAAATGTCGATCAGAATGTCTTCGTATCGCTTAATTTTTGGCAAATCGTGCCACTTGCCGGTTGAGTTAGAGCATAAATCTCTATGGGTTGTCAAACAGCTCAATATGGAACTCGATGTAGCAGGCAAAGAGAGAAAGTTGGATCTCCAAGAATTGGAGGAGATCCAAAAAGATGCCTACAAGTCCGCTCAAATTTATAACGATAAAACCAAGGCGTTCCATGATCGCAACTTATCTCGTAAGACTTTTGTAGACGGCTAAAAAGTCCTGCTTTATAGTTCCGGATTAACTCTCTATCTTGGGAAGTTGAGGTCACAATAGCTCGGACCTTTTGTTGTTACTGATGTGTTTGGACATGGTGTAGTTGAGATCAGGAGCCCGGATACAGGAAAAGTTTTCAAAGTGAATGGGAATCAACTGAAATTGTTTTATGAGAACTTCCCACAGCACGAGATCGAGAGCGAGACTCTAGCAGTTGTAGAGTACCTTGACTGAGAGAGAGTCCGATTGAGTCGAGCCAACGACATTAAAAAAAGCGCTCTTGGGTGGCACCCCAAGCTTATATCCTTTTGATTTTATTTTAGTATTTTCTATGGTATTCTTACTATTATCTCCTTGTGACTTTTTACAAGTGTTGCGACCTCTACCTAGCACACTGGATTTTGAGAGCTTGGTATTGCTCTGAAGACTCCTCACATGTCTGTCCATATGGTTAGTCACATTGAGATCTGGTAAGGTTACCAATCTTCTTTTCATTTGTGGATTTAAGATTAGTGTCAGTCTTATGCATGATTTTCTATCATTTCCTTGCTTCTATATCTATCATGTTCTTTTACCATCTTGTGTGTGTTCATGCATGCATCCTAACCTGTTTTGAACCTTGAGGAAAAGGTTCGAAATAAGTTTGGGGGTACTTTAGGACTTATGGATTGAGTTGGATGGTGTTCTATGCGAAAGATCGCAGGTGAGATTGTTTAAATTTATTTTAGTTATATGCGGTTGTTGAATGGTATTGGTGGTGTTTGATATCTATTTTTCATTCATTTCTTCCATTTCTTTTCCCTCCATATCTTACTTTCTCATTTCACTAGGAGTTGATATCGGTCATGCATGTTTTCAGTGTAGTCTATATTGTCTAAAGTCGCCCGAGATTTTGTTTCATGCCTTTGGTTATGGATAAGTACTTTATAGTTGCCTGTTGACTTGAACCTTAGGAGAAATTAGGAGAAACACTCAATCAAGTCATAGCCCAGCATTCTTATGACTTCATGATTAGAGACTTAGTATGTTGGTTGAGCCAGCACTAGATACCAAAATAGGCAGACTGTCAAAATTGTGCAAGTAATAATATTTTAACCCACATTGGGGAATATGCTTGATTATAGTGAAAGTGAGAAGGGCTAACAAGAGTTTTCTTAATATTGAGAGTCCCACAAGTTTCCATAGGAAATGAAGCAGGAAAACTTATGGTGGGAAAAGTGAGAAAATCAGTCCATAGGAAATGGAGCAGGGACTGTGTTATTTGAAAATAAAAAAGAAGAAAAAGGAGAAAAGAATAGAGAATATGAAAAAAAAAGAATAAAGGCGAAAGTTTATGAAAACTCCTCAAATAAAAAAGATTTATCTTCAGTGCATTCACTAAATTAAATGGGATTTTAAACTTGCATGCTTGAATGTATAAACCAAGAAAATCCGCGAGTAGTTGATAGTGTTTTTCTTGACCATATCTTTGTCTTGGAAATGTGATCTTAATTGTGTTTGAGTTGCGGTTCTTGACATATCATAACTCCAAAATTTCCTGAGTGGCTTGTTAACTTAGCGACTATGTAAACCAGAGGGACTTTATGAACTTTTGAATCGGGTATAGTTTAGTTAAGCCAATATGCAGTTATAGTAGGAGTCTAGTTTGTTTGTTTGTGTATCATTTACACCATTGCTCGGGATGTGCAAAGTCCTAAGTTTGGGGGTATTTGATAAGTTGTTATTTATGTATATTATATATAGTTTATTTATATATTCTAGTGTTGATTCTCCAAATATGGACTCAAGTATCTCTATATGTCATTTTCAGGACTTTTGGGGTGCACGATTGGATCAGGGGAGGAAAAATACTCAAAATAGAGTATTTACATGAAGAAATCGGATACCAGAGGGTCTGCTTTGAAGTGTACACAAGAGTAGGTGAATTGGAGTTTCGAATGACCACGTGCCACATCCCCATTGGACAGTCCACGTCACACAGCAGCAGCAGCCAATCACGTCGTGCCACGTCGCCCATCCCAGCCTATCACGTCATGCCACGTCTCTCTCACAGCTCCTTGTCTCACCAGCCGCCGTCGATCTGCCTTGGGATTCGCATTAGCACATACTCCTAGAATTTTGCACGATTTCATGCAAGTTTACTCCACGCACAGTCGCAGCCACGTGTCGTCCACCTATTCGCCTAGCGTGTCATCACTCAGCTGCTCACCTAATCACGCGTTGCCACATGTCGGCGTCTCCATTTACAACACGTCACACGACCTCCTCTTCTCCAATCAGCGTGCGCCATGTTAGTAACACCAGCAGAATCATCCAATCACGCTGTGACACATGGCAGAGTCTATAAAAATACTAAAAATAGCCACAGATTGTCCTCGGCGCGCGTGTCATGTACAAAACTCGAAAATATGCATTGGGAACCAGAATTTAGAGTTTTAATTAGGGTTTTTGGTAGAGAGTTAGACATCTATTGTTTTCTTCTTTTCTTAGCGGCTTCTAGTATTTTCTCCACTTTTCTACACTTTGTTTTAGATTTTAATGGAGTTTATGATAACGATGGCCGACTAAACTCATCAGTCTGAACTAGAGGTGGATCAAATCACCCTTTTTGGCCTCAAAACATATGCAAGATCTATTTTATTATTTATTTAATTTGTTCTTCATAGTATTTTATTTTCTTTGGTATTGTTTGAACAATTGAAGTTAAACACTAGTTTAAACTACATTTTATATGCCAATGAGTCGTAAGCACCCGTCCTTGTGCAATAAGACCACACTAGTGGCAATTAACCATACCAATTGATTAGATCCTTTTGGGGCTGGTTGAATACCATAGGAATCTAGGCTAAATCGGACATACTAGTGATCTGGTTGTCTAGATGTAGTGCGTTCACAAAGCCCAATGCAGTATGCGCATTAAACCCGAAACACTATAATGGGGTTATGCTTTTAACTAGGGAAGTGGTCATTGTCGTACCTTGACCATCGAGATAGGGAAGTGCGAGGACCTGCGTACGTTACCAGGTCTATAGCTACACTAATTTACTATGATTTGCATGATTTGATTAGATTGAGGACCATATGTAAAATTATGCAAAATTGAGGAGATTTGTGATACTGAGGTTTGGATTGTTCCCCCCTCTTGATTGATTTATTTACTTGATATTTTAATTATTGTTTTTAGTGAAATTAAAGATTATTCTTGTGAACACTCTGAGTTAGTTTTAGTTTCGTACCCTAGGTTGAAAACTTGGTTTTCATGGTTCGACCCCGTGCTTGCCACTACTGCAGTTCTTGTGGTCATTGGAAATCTCATCGGGACTATATATAAATATTTATTTTGATGCATTCAACACACGTCAAAAACATTTTTCTTTCTCTCCCAAAATCCAAAGAATATTAAAATTGAAAAAACGAAATCCTTATCTTACGTTTTAGGTACCACCCTTTATTTATATGTGTAGATAAGCTCTCACTTAAAATCTTTTTCGTAATACAACTATTGTATTTTCGTTGTTTAAGTAAATTAGAAATACAACTATTGTATTTACTTTGTTTAAGTAAATTACACATATATCCCTATTAATAAGTTATCATATAACGAATCATAAGGGCTTATATGTTATGAATTTTATTTTATAAAATTCAATACTTTGGACAATTTGAATTGTGCAAAGTCATTCTTTGTGTGTGACCCAATAGGTTCATGCGAAGTTGGTAGTGAACCAAAGCCATTTTGGTACACAAGTCATAAGCAATCTCTAGCAAGACATTATGACTACCCAAGTAGGATGAATATTAAAATCGATATAACCTAATGAATAACGTATGTCATATCCTTTTGTCGTGTCATATCATTTGATTAAATATAAGGCATGGAGAGTCACCCTTAATATTCAATCGTACTAGTCTCAATCTTTAGATAGATTGAAAACATCCAAGTGAGATTGATCATATCAATTCTTTTGGACTTGGCCATTAAACAATCTAAAACATCGAGGGATCCACTGATATCTCTCTCTTTATGAGAGCGACAAATTCTTTCTTGATTACACAACTTCACATATTACTCACATGATAACTAATCACAATATTTATAATCTTCCGATTAAAGACAACGTTTCATTGTGTCAAATTACCATTCTCCTAATGTTAAAGTCTACGGTAATCTCAAGTCGAATGACTAAATAATATATTTATCAAAAGTAACACCTATGACTTAATCCATGCAGTGTTCTTATAGCGGGTGGGTCCGTACCTTATTCCTTAACAAGTTCTCATGATCTCAATTCGTATCCCTATACGTATGATCATCACATGACCATCAATCAAGACTCACACTAGTCTTAAATCATTATGGTTCCTAGTATAATGACCAACTAGGGACATCTAGGATATTTCACCCATGGATCTTATTATAAGGTAAACATGCAATCACTTATAATAAAACAACAAATGAAAACCTCTATTTTATTAACTAAAAACTATAAGATAAACAATGTTTGTAGATTGACCTAGGGCATATGCCCCAACATCTCCCACTAGCACTAGGGCCAATCATTCATGTATCTAATACCCAATGACCTAACATGACCATCATGCTTTCCTTGTGGAAAAGCCTTCATTAAAGGATCAACAACATTGTCTTCTGTTGGAACTCTGCAAATCTTCACGTCTCCCCTCTCAATGATTTCTCTAATGAAATGAAAACTTTTGAGTATATGTTTGGATCTATGGTGAGATCTTGGTTCCTTATCCTGTGCTATTGTAACGACCCAAAAATTTGACTATTTGTGAATGATTGCTTGTACTATGTATTTATACTCGTATTTGAGTGACTGGATAGTGAAGTCGGTGATCGAGTAGGAAAACTGGTCGACCGGGTAATAGCAATTGGGTTACCGATACACAGGGAATTTAAAACACTATAAAACACCAATAAATGAATTTTTGGATAATTTAAATAATTAATTGGTGAGACAAGGCGAGACTACGCATGCGACGAGGCAAAACGGACCGAGGAGAGTCGTTTGAACACGGGATGTTGGTTAACTAAATAACACCTGGGGTACTTGAGTAGGAACAAGTATGGATTGTTAATGTGACACAGCCCAAGTAGGAGAGCCATTGGATTGGCCTCAAGATGCGTGTGTGTTTTGAGATGAAATAAAGTGTATAAAAGAAACCCTACCTCACCAACTCACACACACTTTACTCTCTCTCAAATCGATTTTTTTTCTCTCCTCTTCAAATCGGCTCTCTCCTCCCCCTCTCCACTCTCCTCTCTTGGTGACCGAACCACCGGCCTTCGGCAGCTCTAGTAGTGGTCGGCAATCACCGGAGAAACCTCAGGTTTCCAGAGAAAGGTATTTTCTCTCTCACTCTCTCTCTCTCTCTCTTTCTTCTCATTCGTGCACACTGCATGCTATTATCGATGTGTGCGAAGATGGGGTAGATGGTCTGACCGTAAAGGGTCGAAGACACCTCTCATACGTTTCAACAGCCTCAAAGTCCTCCCCAATCGCACGGACATGGAATTATGAGTCTATTGTCGCAAATTCGTGTGACTGTGTACATTGTTGAGTATTGTCCAGAGTTGGGCACTACCATGATCAGAGAGCTGGTCGGAGGTAACTCAGCGTTGGCCCACAGTAGCCCTGACAACCTAGAGCATTTCCCCCTTGCGTCACTAGTGTAGATTCACGGTTGTATAAATTGTTTCACTATTTTTCTATGTTCTACTTCCTTGCCGGAGTTACAGAGCTCGGGCAACGCCACTGCCAGACCACCATGACTAGAGTTATGGGGGACATCGACATACACATGCTGGTGTCTAGTTGCTCCGAAGTGGTTCATATTAGGAGCAGAAATGGTGAAGTATGTTGGTTTTATAAGTTGTTGTCATTTTGGTCCTACATCAAAAAATCTGCCCTACATGGCAACGTTACTAGCCGAACTGTCGAGTCAGGGAGGCTGCCGGAGACCTTGCCACACTTTGCTAGTGTCTCACAGCTCTGCAGCGAGTTTGGACAGTGGTGACAGTGTTGGTTTTTTGTGAATTCATGTTTGTTTTGAGTTCGGTCATTCTTGTTTCTATGTGTGCGTTTGAGCTTCGATTAGGGGAGATGTTTTCCGGCCATTCCATGTCGAGGAAACCCCTCCTAATATTGGACAATACTCATAAGTCGATGTGAAGGTTTTGACCTTGGACATGATTTGGTTTATCGTTGTTTGGTTATGTCGATGAACACATGATGTGTGTGAGAGACTTGTGGTTATGATGAGTCATGGTGGTTATTTGAGTTTACATGTTTTGGTGTATATGTTGTGTATGTGATAATGAATGGTTATGATGTCGTGGTCATGTCGCTGGTCCTCGAGACTATGTCGTGATTCATATATGATCGAGCTGAGCCTATGATTCGTGAATAGGCTTACATTGGTGTGGTTTCCAAACCCAAAAGAGTCGTTGAGTTTTTTATTATTTTACCGAGGTTTCGAGTTCATTAAAACATTGGGGAAACACTAACCTAGGGTTAATTAAAAGACTAGACCTAGTAATTAGGTTTTTTCAAGCTTGTCAGGTAGTCGGGAACTCAGGGATACGTGTTAGGACCACGAGAGCGCGACATACCAGGTAAGTTAGTAAGCTAGTAATAAAATATCATGTAATCCTATATCCTTTGTTAATTGTGATTGTTGAATTGATCTCATGCTTGACATTCCATTATATTCTTTGGTTGTGTATTCTTGGCGTAAGTGTGTCAGAGTACTTAGCCCTGCACTAATGGGGCAACGCTGGCATTTTTGTACAGGAGTGTGGGACCACCCATAGTGATCACGTGACACTAAATACTGGGGGCTTGTGTCCCACATCATGGATGTGCCTTTGTTTGTGTCGATGCCCGAGGAGACCTCATGCGGTCTTCGCTGTTATGCCATGATTTATACCACTTATGACCTCTGTGGAATTCTTGGAACACGCAAATTATGATTATTATTTGTTAGTCTAATTATCATGCACTTTGTGTTATATTTCCTATCTTTCAATTACTGTGCGATTTTTGGACTGCCTTGTTGTTTATCTTGAATTACTGTTATATTTTCCTGGCATTACTTTCAATTTCTATCAATTACTCACCGTCTAGTTTGTGACGGTGAGTGCAGCTAGGGCTGGTGACAACAAGGACAAGGGAACGGCGATAGGTGCCTTCCTCTGAGCGTATCTCGAGGACGATCTCTTGCTTTGTTGCCTAGTATGTATTTATTTTGAGTTATATATGTCGTTTTTGAAACCTATCGAATATTATTTAGGTTGTGAGGCTTAGATATCATGTATAAACATTATGGTCACCGGGATATGCATGTTTCATCATGCATACGGGGTTCCACATTGTCAATAGAATTATTGATTTCCTTCGAGTTATTGAACTATTGTAGTTAAATTCCACTATGCATTGATCTGATAAGCTTTATAATCTAATAACTCATAACTTGAACGGTGAATGAACTATTTGAGGCTGACTAGGCACATATAGACTTGTCGAGTAACAACTCGGGAGCCTATACAGGTCTAGGCCGAGCTCTCCCAATTGCTTCAGAAATAGAACCATCACAGTTGGTATCAGAGTGCAAGGTTTTAAAGACCTAACTCTTGGTTTAATATTCATAAAACATAAACCATTTAAACCAACGAAAATTAGGTATGGTTGAACTTAGAGTGGAACCTTATGATCCTGATTTAAAATCCTAGTTAGGGAGTGAGGATGAGTCAGGAAATGAAATCGAAAACTTATTAGTATAAGTATTCTTTACATGTGTATTATATGATATTGGTAGCTATCCACTGATCCGAGAATTCGCTTTCTATGTCAGATAGCAATAGTGTATCAATGGGGTCCTAGTGACGACAACGGGACGTCGAGTCCTTGAGCTGTCAGTATCGAGGAGTTTCGGACCTTGACGCAGAGAGTCGAAGTTTAAGAGCAACAACTAAAGGAGATTCTGGCGATATTGAGGGCATCAGTTACCGCTACATCGACACCATGTACTGCTGGAGTAGTCCCTACTCAGGGGATGGATACACTGGTGGTTGCGACCATGATTGCGATACCTACCATCACTACAACGAGACCAGAGACTGCAGTTATACCTCGCACACAAACAAATATAGTGCCCGCAACATTGGTAGTATATAGCACTACGACGACTACTGAGGCCAATCAGTGGCGAGAGTTTAAAAGGCATGACCTTGTTATTTTCTATGAAGGCACTGACGTAACCACGACAGAATTGTTCCTGAAGAGTCACGAGAAGATACACCACATCATAGCTACTGAGGAGCACATGAAGGCTTATATTTCTTCCTCAATGTTGCTGGGGGAAGTTGATGACTGGTGGACTACGATTGTAAGTACCAGAGGTGTGTCGAGGGACTGGATAGAGTTCAAGACCCAGTTCGACATGAAGTATTTTCCTCCCACCGTGATGAGAGCTAAGAGAAATGAGTTCACTTCCCTGAGACAATTACTGAATGAGTCCATTATGGAGTACATGGGACGTTTTTTGAGGTTGTTATAATATGCTGGAAGATCGGCTAGCACGGAGGCAGAACAGGTGTACTATTTTACTGATGGTCTACTACCCGATATCGGAAGTGCAATCGTCACGACCAAGCCAGGGACATTCTAGAGAGCTTACGAGTAGAGCTTGGCTAGGGAAAGTTATTTGAGTACTCAATGCGAGGAGATTAGACCTGCTCGACCAGAGTTGTAGTTTGAGCATCAGTCGGAAAGATATAACAAAAAGAGAATGAAGGACCAGAATGACATTAGCGGTCTTGGTTCTCGAGGACAACATGTATGTTTCTAGTGCGAACAACTCGGACATTTTCAGAATCGATGTCCAGATTTGTACGAGGACCAGCAGGATGATGATCAGTATCAGGCCATTGAGGACGTGCACATGGCAACTGAGCCACAGCTAACAGTGGTTCGTGATCCTACCGGAGGTAAGGAATTTACCTATTTATCATACATTATGCATGGAACTAGTTACTTGAAACTTAAGGTGTTTAAATGCGATGTCGGACGTCATGTTACATAGATAGGGTCGATACTTGCTAGAGTAGCGTCATTTAAACTTAGCAGAGTTGTCTAGGATAAGACAAACCTAACCTAGATTAGAGTCCGAAAGAGGTTATAGGCTTGGGCACAATGGGTTGTGATTCATTTTACAATGCATAGACACGTAGTATATATAGTGGCCAGGGTTACAACTTTGTCGAACATATTTACTGCCTGGGTATAGATGAACTTGTTTTGAAACGCGAGTGGGTTGGGAGGCCATCACAGGATTGACGTGCGAGTCGCGATCATAGCGTTTTTACTTTGTAATTACCTAACTTGTGTTATGGTAGTGGATGATGTATGCGACGAGGTCATTGGCATTCTTACCATTTCGAGAAAAGGGAGCAGTAACGGCCCGTTATTTATTAACGTCGTGATTTTAATAATTTCATATTAGGATGCCAGCTCGGACAACACGTGGACGCCGCGTATGTGCTAGGCATGATCTAGACCTAGGGACTGACTATGTATTGATGTATGCCTGAGTTTTGTGATGTATTAATGTTATTATTATTATGGTGTATTATTCATCACAGGTGTGTATTTATATTTACTTATCGGGCAAGGTTGAGCACCAGGGTTTCGTGTCGTGAGACATGCCAACGTGGGGGGTTCGGTAACGCTGAGGCTGGGTGTTGGGGTTTTATTTGATTTAAAACAATATAGCATGACTCTAGTTTAGGAGTTAAACATAATGAAATTTAAATATAATTTTAGACTATGTTAAGTAAATCAATTAGGCACACTAAGTGTGGGACCGCCTCAGGATGCGTACCAACGCGAGGCATGGGTTGCCGAGTAGTCAGGAAGTTAGTGTGACCCTACTTACAAATTTATGGAATTTATTGATGACTAGAATAGGTGTTATGAGTTAAATCAATTGGATTATATATAAGTCCTATAGTTGTAGCTAAACAAATCAACACACCTAGGATGCTTCTCGAGATACGCAACGGGGAGATTCGAGATACATGGTGTCATGATAGGGTATCCAGGAATTTGGTGACACATGGTGATCAGTGGCCGTTGGATTATTCTCGAGATGTGTGTACACAGTAGATTAGACAACCACCTATATATACACTTTGATCGATCAAACATGCAAAATCAAACCAAAAATCTAAACATTTCTCAAAAATTGTTGAGAGATCAGTGAGAGATCCAGTGTTGGGGAAGTGAATTCGAGCTTTGGAGAGGTGACTTAGGCATCAAAACGGAGATACAAGGTAATGAATCCTCATTGTTCTTGAATTTTTCATTAAAATGGTGTTGGTGAAATTCGGATTACATTGCTTTTTAATGGTTTTTGGAGGTCAACTTGGAGGTTTTCGAGTTTCTTATGATGAATTACACTAGTTTTATTCGAATTTGCGTGAATTAGTGACCAATTGGGTAATTTCGTGATTTATGGTTGTGCATGTTGATCCGAAAATTGGGTGTTGTTTTTGTTGCTTTGTGGTGAAATTTTGAGGTCTTGAAGGTCTCCAATGGATTGAGAGAGAAGATGAATAGAGAGGAGGGAAGAAGAGGCAACATTGAAGAAGAAAAAAAAAAAAAACAGAGACGGATTCGTCTCTGGTGACAACTAGAGACGAATAAGTCTCTGGAAGGGGGGGCACACGCGATCCGCACGCGCGTGTGCCCCCTTGACTCAGACCGGACCGGCCAGGCAGGCCGGTCCAACCTCCTGGACCAAACCTGTCTAGGTGGGCCTCTTCAATTAAAAAAATAATTTTTTTTTTAATTTAAATAAAAATTAAATAATATTATATATATATATATATATTTTTATGGAAAATAGGAAAATAGTTGAAAAATATCAAAAAATTGGTAAAAATTCTAGAAAAATATAGAAAATTTAGAAAAAGGTAGAAAAGTAGTTTCGAAACTTTTCGGGTATTTTTGGAACCCCAACATAGTTCGAGAGAGGTACCATAAATGAAAAGTTAAAATATGATATAATAGCATAAAATTATATAATATGTTTTCAAAAAGTACAAAAACATTATAAATGGACTTCAGGGACTGGGAAACCATAGCTCGGGCATCAGGGAGCTAGGTGGGGCGTACCGACGAGTCCAGGAAGTCGGAGTGTGTATTTTAGGGTACGTAAAACCTAACTGAACACCACTACTGCATTTACTTATTGTAATTTCATTTGAGTTGTAAATTATTGATATTCTAAGAGTCCATTCTTACTGGGACGGTGGAGTTTTCCCGTTTATGTATCCGAGGGTTATGTGGTCGCTTGCTAGGTGTGTAGTCTAGGACACAGTCGAAGGGTCGTTGGTGTAGGCCATGACAGGGCACCTGGTCTTCAGTACACATCTAGGATTAGATGGTTCACACCCATTTGCATATCACTGTGTTATTATTCATGCGATGAGCTTTGCGCAGTTGTCTACATTATTCCTTCTTTCCGCATGGTTTATTTAACACTATTTATTGATTTCCATTTACATTCTTAAATTATGATGCACGGTGGTTTTCCTTAGGATTTTACTTACTGGGCTCGTCATCTGCCTTTTGTGATGGCTGAGCGCAGATCCTAGTACTAGCAAGGGTAAGGGGATTCTCGACTATTACATCTGACTTACCTACGCTGAGGCTTGCTGGTATGTGTGATGACAATTATATTTTGATATTTTGTATAACATTTTGGGAACTGGGAGACTATATTTCACAGTTGTACCTGTATATATTAACTGTATAGTTGATCGCCATATGTACAGTACTTTCCGAGATTTCCACTATAGGATAAATAGTAATTATATATTTTCATTTTGGTTAAATTTAGACTTCCGCTGTAAAATTATAAATTATTGAATTATATAGCTCAAAAACTCAAAAGTGATAGGTAGATTAAATATATTAGTGACGTGGCAGAGGTTTTCGATGCACTAGCAAGAGAAATGGGGTGCCACGGGGCGGCCTCAGAATTTGGGCCCGTTACAGGAGCGGTCTAGATAAACTATAGTCGACAGTTGGTCATAGCATATTGAGATGTCTAAAGTGACTTTGCATTGGTTCGCAGTTCAATGGTAAAAATGAGCTATCTGAAGAAACTTTGGAAGAGTTCGCATTTCGATAAAAAGGATCCAAGCTGTCTGAAGTGGTTGTAAGCCCGCGATTTTAAGGAGTTGTGAACGGGTGTTGGTTCCCTTTGTACACTTGAGTTATAACTAATTTCGAGGACGAAATTCTTGTTAGTTGGGGAGACTGTAACGACTCAAAAATTTGACTATTTGTGAATGATTATGTGTACTATGTATTTATACTTGTATTTGAGTGACTGGTTAGTGAAGTTAGTAATCGAGTAGGAAAAAAGGTCGAGCAGGTATCGGCAGTTGGGTTACGGGTACACGGGAAATTTAAAACATTGTAAAACACCAATAAATAAATTTTTTGATAATTTAAATAATTAATTGGTGAGATAAGGCGAGACTACGCATGCGACGAGGCAAAGCGGATCGAGGAGCGTCGTTTGAACATGGGATGTTGGTTAACTAAATAACACTCGGGGTACTTGAGTAGAAGTAAATAGGAATTGTTAAAGTGACACAGCCCAAGTAGGAGAGCCATGGGATTGCCCTCGAGATGCGTGTATGTTTTGAGATGAAATAAAGTGTATAAAAGAGATACTACCTCACCAACTCACACACACTTTACTCTCTCTCTCAAATCGATTTTTTTTCTCTTCTCTCCAAATTGGCTCTATCATCCTTCTCTCCACTCTCCTCTCTTGGTGACCGAACCACCGGCCCTCGGTAGCTCCAGTGGTGGTCGGCGGTGAACGAAGAAACCTCAGGTTGCTGGAGAAAGGTCTTCTTCTCTCTCTCTCTCTCTCTCTCTCTCTCTCTCTCTCTCTCTCTCTCTCTCTCTCTCTCTCTCTCTTCTCATTCACGTGCATTGTGTGTTGTTATCGATTTGTCCATGGATGGGGGTGGCTGGTCTGACTGGAAAAGGTTCGAAGACACCTCTCCAACGTCCCAACAGCTTGGTTGTCCTCCCCAATCACACGAACATGGAAGTATAAGTCTACTGTCGCGAATTCGTGCGACTGTGTACATTGTTGAGTTATGTCTGGGTTGGGTGTTTCCATGATCGGAGGGCTGGTCGGAGGCGACTCAACGGTGTCCCACCGTAGCCCTGATAGCCTAGAGCAGTTCCCCCCTCGCATCACTGTTGTAGATTCGTTGTTGTATCAATTGTTTCATTGTTTTGCTATGTTCCACTGCCTCGCCGGAGTTACATAGCTCGGGCGACATCGCTGCCAGACCACCACGACTAGGGGTTATAGGGGACATCGCCATACATATGTTGATGTCTCGCAACTCTGAAGTGGTCCATATCAGGAGTAGCAGTGGTGAAGTGTGTTGGTTTCTTAAGTTGTTGTCATTTCGGTCCCACGTCGAAAATCCGCCCTACATAGCGGCGCTGCTAGCTGGACTGTTGAGTCTAGGAGGCTGCCAGACCTCTCCACACTTCGCTGGTGTCTCTCAGCTCTCCAGCAAGTTTGAACAGTGGTGACAGTGGTGGTTTATTGTGAATTCATGTTTGTTTTGAGTTTGGCCACTCTTGTTTGTATGTGTGCATTTGAGCTCCGATTAGGTGAGGTGTTCCGGCCATTCCATGTCGCAAAAACCCTCCCAATATTGGACAATACTCATAAGTCGATGTGAAGTTCCCGACTTTGGACATGATTTGGTTTATCATTGTTTGGTTTTGTCGATGAACACACGATGTGTGTGAGAGACTTGTGGTTATGATGAATCATGGTGGATGTTTGAGTTTACATGTTTTGGTGTATATGTTGTTTATGTGTTAATGAATGGTTATGACGTCATGGTCACATCGCCAGTCCTCGAGACTATGGCGTGATATATACAACTGAGTTGAGCCTATGATTCGTGAATAGGCTTACATTGGTGTGTTTCCAAACCCAAAAGAGTTGTTAAGTTTTCGATTGTTTTACCGAGGTTTCAAGTTCATTAAAACGTTGGGGAAACACTAGGGTTTTAACCTAGAGCTAAATAAAAGACTAGACCCAGTAATAATGGTTTTTCATGCTTGTCAGGTAGTCGGGAACTCGGAGATACACGTTAGGATCGCGAGAGTGTGCCAGGTACGCGACGTACCAAGTAAGTTAGTTAGTCAGTAAGAAAATATCATGTGATTCTATATCCTCTGTTGATTGTGATGGTTGAATTGATCTCATGCTTGGCATTCCTTTCTATCCTTTGGTTGTATGTTCTTAGCGTAAGTGTGTGTCAGAGTACTCGGCCCTGCACTAGTGCGGCAACACAGGCACTTTTGTACAGAAGTGTGGGACCATCCATAGTGATAGTGTGACACGAAGTACTGGGGGCTTTTTTTAACCACCCTCAAATTTAATTGGTGACACGTGTCGTGTTTTTCAAGACCATGATGTACTCGTTATGATTTGTCATATTGTTCAAGCCTCGGGAGTCGACAATGAGGTATATTTTATTTTTCTGTGATGTTTGTATTATTATTTATACCTGAATGAGAACACTGTGCCCTAATGCATGGTTTTCATTTATTAATCGCTACGGATTTCTGAGTAAGATTCGGCTAGGAAAAACATAAGTTTTAGGGTATAATGCAGATAATTAAACACCAAAAAATGGTAATTAGTGAATTACCAGAAAATAATAAATAATTAAATAAAATGTTGGAGCGAGGTTGTGTCCGGGAACGCACGCAATGCAAGTAGTGAGTTGAAATAAGTCTGGGAACACGTGTTTTGAGCAAGAAACAGAGTGGTTATGAAAATAAAGTCACGTATTGGAATTATCCATTTGAGTTAGAGTTGGTAGAAGGGATGAAGAGGAGACATAAAATGTGTCTCGAGATACATGCGTATGATGAGATGAATCGAAAGTATAAAAACCAACTTTTCTCTCTCCTCATCCATTTTATCATTTTGGTCTAACGTAAGAGAGGGAGGAGAACGACAGGAGTTTCGTGGATTTTGAGCACTTTACGACATCGTGGATTGACCCAATACGCGTAAAAATGTAAGATCTTTACTCCTCTCGTGTTTATCGTCAGTTTGGCATAAATTTTGTGGGTTTTTGTCGGGACGATTTCGAACGAATTTTCGGGAAAACGTTGGGAAATGAATTTGATTGATGGTTTTTAGATCAATTAAGTGTTTTATTGATGAATTGGTGGTTGGTTTATAGATTTGAAGTCAAATTGAATTTTTGAGAATTTTTGAAGAATTTTAGGTTATTTTCGATTTGGGATGTTTTGTCCGGGTTTCGACGCAAAGGGAGTTGGGTTTTAAGTTTTCATGGATGTCCCTAAGGGTTTGGAATAGACTCGGAATGCAGCGACACGAGCTAGGGTTTTGAAAAACCCCAGATTAGGTGTTCTACTGAACACGCCGCAAGGGACGCTGTTAGGAGTTATCTCCAAGGGCGCCACTCACGGCATCTCAAACAGATAGGGAAAATAGTAGTAAGAGAAGACGTTGTATAAACCAATGAGGTCACGGCGGCATGACACTGTTCAATGAACAAGTTTTTTAGAAATTTCTGAAAATTTTGGGGATCTCTCGGGTATTCAATTAGGTTTAAATATGACATAATACTCCAGAAATCAACCTAATTACACTAATTAAATTATTATAGAAAATTAGATTAATTAGATTGATATTAATATGATTTATAAATTTGGGTTAATTGATAGACTTCGAGAATTCGAGTGGATAGCATAGAGGTACACGAGGATCGGAGTTTATGAATCGTTTGAGGTACGTTATCGTACTATTGTAATCCAGTTAGAAAGTGTGCATTAATTCATTTTCCATTTAGTGCTATTTCTGTTTGAATTGAGCTATTGTTGGAAATTCATTCCTTATTTCTTGGTTGAGTGTCTTGGCGTAAGTGTGTTACAAAGGTACTCCTGGGTCCATATTAGCAGGTAAGCGTGAACACTCATGCTAGTGTATTGTCCCACCCCACTGATAGTGGGTTATACCCTGAGTACTAGATTGTTTGGGCATTGCTGTATCTATGGTTTGTTTGTCACTGTTGTGACTATAAATGTGGTGATGTTTACTACATTGATTTTGACCACTTATGGGCCTCTATTGACTCTTTGGACACTCAAACTTCGTTGTTATGCTTATCAGTCTGTTTATCATGCAATTTGTTAAATTTTTTGCCTTTCAAAATCGCATGATATTTGGATTGTTTATTTGGTATATCTTGAATTACTTTTTAGCTTCTTCTAGCATTACCTTCTGGCATTACTATCTCTTTTTCAAGCACTCATTGTCTAATTTGTGATGGTGGTGCAGATTGAGTAGAGACGAGCAAGGGGAAGGAGTTGATGCTAGGTGATATCCTCTGAGGACTCTCGGAGCGATACTTTCCTTTACTCAGTGTAGGTTTTTGTTCTTTTGACTGTTATTATTGTATATTATGTTTTGTTAAACATTGGGAGATGTATTTGGGGATTGAGAGACTAAGGTCATGTATGACCGTTTTGTATAGCTTTGATTACCAGACATGCATGTATTTTTCCATTTCTCAGGGTTTCCACATGATTAGGTTATCTATTATTTTTTTATTTCCATTTAATAGTTATAGTTGATTATAGTGATTTCCGCTGCGAATTTCCTGATAACTTTATAATCCTATAACTCACGCATTTAAATGATTAACTAATGACATATTTGAGGATTTGAGGCTGACTAGGATGCGTAGACTTCCTGGACTAAGCTGACTAGGCCGAGTGCAACCCAGTTTTATCGAAAACTAAGGCCGTCACAGTTGGTATCAGAGCGTACTAAGGTTAAAGTTTTAGTACCTGACTTTTGATTTACCTTACAACCTGCATAAAATACAAACCAGCAGAAATAGGAAATAATTGGAATCTATAGTGGAACCATATAATCTTAAGTTGAGGTTTAGTTGGGAAGTGAGGTGAGTTGGGGAAAAGTAAAACTTGATTCTACATATTATATCTGTTGTGATGAAATACTATATCGATAACTATTGACTGATTCAGTGATTCGCTTTCTGTTTCAGATCGCGATGACAGATCAGACTGAGCCTAGTGATGACAGTGGGGCTGCTGGTCCTCGTGTTACAAGTGTCAAAGATTTTCGGCATTGACACAGTGAGTTGCTACTAATGATTAAAGGTTAGAGGAGATTCTGAAGATTTTGAGGACGCTAGTTGCTGCTACACCATCACCACCATCTACCTCAGGAGTTCTTGTTACTCAAGAGATGGATACACCGATTATTACTACATCTACTGCTCCTACGACTATTGCAACGAAACCAGAGATTGTTGTATTACCACCGGTACAGACTGAAGTAGTGCCTGCAACACCTCTTGCTCAAACTGATATAGTGCATGCACCAGTAACAGAGAGAGGCGTTAGGGCCACAACTGAGGCTAAACAGTTGAGGGAGTTCAAGAGGCATAACCCGAAAGAGTTCTTCGAGGGTACAGATTTAGTGGTTGCTGAGATATTTCTAAAGAGCCTCGAAAGGATGCACAATATCATCACGACAGAGGAACACATGGGAACCTTGATTTAATTTTTTATGTTGTTTGGGGAGGCTGATGATTGGTAGACTATGATTTTGTTTACCAGAGGGGTTCCAAAGGACTGGATAGAGTTCAAGACTCAGTTCAACCTGAAGTTCTTTCCTCCTACAGTTATGAGAGCAAAGAGGAATGAGTTCTCCACGATTTGAAAGCTTACAGATAAGTCTGTCATGGACTTTATGGGTCGATATTTGTAGTTGCTACTCTATGCTAGGGGTTGAACAGACAGTGAGACCGACAAAGTCTACTACTTCACGAAGGGATTGTTGCTTAACATTGTAGGTGTTGTAGTCTCCATTGAGCCAGAGACTATACAATGAGCTTATGAGAGGAGATTGGCTAGGGAGGGATATCTATGCACACACCCAGAGGAGGTTAGACCTGTTAGGTAGGAGAAAAGTTCAGAGAGCCGATAGGGTAGGAAGAATAGACAGGGTTTCAGGGACAGTAGAGCCTAGAGAAATGATTCAGTTGCTCCACCACCACGACCTACACAGACTATACTGATTGCACCAGTACCTGCACAAAGTTTCACTGGTCAACCACCACAAGCTACTAGACCTACACAGCAGCAGAGGTAGTATTCTGAGAGTAGGGATACTAGTAGAGAAGTTGGATAGACATAGACTCAAACACAGACGCAGAGATCTGGACATGCAATAACTTAAACATCTAGTTAGACTAAGAAATCTTCACAGGGACGTGGGCAGGGTCAGACACAGGGGCAGGTTTCATCTGGTTCACGGGAAATGCGTACTTGTTACAAGTGCGGTCAGATCGGACATTTACAGCTTCAGTGTCTGTTGTTGGCGAGAGCTCAGCCACAGCATCACCAGCAGTAGTGGGAGAGAGTTGAGGTTGTTGTTGAGCCAAACCAGGGAGCCTCTCGTAACCTCGTTAAAGGTATGTCTTTAATTTGCAGTACTTTGATGCATACCATGTTTGATTCAAGTTATACAATTTCATTTATTTCTGGACGCATGATAGATGCATTAGGGTTGAGACCCATTAGGCTTAGTAGACCCTTGATCCTTAGCACAGCGGCTGGAGGCAAGATATATCCGAACTTTTATATGTTGATTGTTCAGTAGTTATAGAGAGTCACGATTTGCCAACTAATTTGAGAGTACTAGAGTTCCTAGAGTTTGATGCGTTGTTAGGCATGGACTGGTTAGGAGCTTATCATGCTCATATTGATTGTCATGGGAAGATTATCACGATTCCACTGGCAGATGATCACCAGGGCCAGAGAAGCTACTAGTGGTGAGATTAAGACATTTGCGGTGTCATGAGCACTACTAAGAGACTGGAGGTCAGTATTGATGATGTACCATTAGTGTGTGAGTTTACCGATTTTTTCCCTGACAATCTACCAGGATTATCACTGTAACAACCCTCAATTTTAACCCAACTAGTGTTGCAGTGATTATGATCATGACCCAACTACGTGATACTAGACAGTATTTCAAACTTCGGGAGTCGACACCGAAGTAATATTATGTTTATGTGATGTGTGAATTAGTATTTTAGTCTAATACAGGTCTCGCGCCATTCGGGCAAATATTAGACTGAGTGAGGCTTCGCCTAAGTAAACGGGGGTGTAACACAATTAAAAAAAAATACAATTAAATGAATTTTTGTATAATTTAAATAATTATTTACGAGACAAGGTGAACTTACGTGCATTTCTAGAAAACGGGCGTGGCGAGCCAATTGACAAAGAAATACGGACCCAGGAAAGCAAGATCAACGTGGAAGTTGGATAATTTCACAATACACGGGCTATGAGATTGAAATTGTAAAAGTGACACAGCTCAAAGTGAGAGAACCTCGGATTTTCATCGAGATGCATGTTTGTGTAGAGATTTAAAACAAAAAGCATATAAATAGGACCACCTCCACTTTCCCAATCCACTATTCACTCATCTTCTCCACACACACTCGAGTCTCCCATTCTTCTCACCGAGGCTCCTCTTCTCCTCTCCTCTCCTCTCCCTTGGTGACCAGACCTCACCCTTACCGAAGCCTCACCGGTAGTTTATGATCTCTTTCTCTCTTTCTCATTCTCTTTTTTCACTCTTCTCTCGGTCATACACAGTAGGCTATGGTGGGTGCTGTCCGACCAGGAACTGGTCGAGGATGACCCACCGGAGTTCCAGCAGTGGTGGATCTCCTCCCCAACCTCACAACGTACATGTGGTGATGACCCAAACGATATTCACGACTGGCGGCTATGTCGTGTGTTGGCCACTGTTAGGATGACTGGCGACGGTCGGGGACAGTCGGGGACGGGCCCTCGTGGCCCACCGGAGCTCCCATATCCCTGGGAGACCTCTAAACGTTTGATACATAAAGTAGTTGTTGTCCATACTCTGTTTACACATGTGTTGATGATTTTTTTATGCCTCGCCGGAGTTGTAGAAAGTGGCACCGTTGGTTAGACCACCGTAACTTGGGGAACGTCGGGGACCACGCTAAACCCATGCTTGTGTCTCACGGCTTCCGGAGTGGTCCATAACAGCGATGGTTGTGAGGTGTCGTATTCTATTTGATTTTTCTCTATTATTGATGTCTCGCCAGAAACTGCCGCAACTGGCGCTGCGGGCCAGACACCACATCCGAGAGGCTGTTGGGGACCATGGCTTGCCCTTGCTGGTACCTCGCTACCCTTCGGTGTGTTCGAATCAGTTGCGTTTGGACTGGTTGGTCTTAATTTCATGTTTATATTCATTTCACGTGCATTATGCTCCTCGCCAGAATTCGCTGCTGTGGGTGACGCCACCATTGTGCCACCGTGACCGGGGATGTCGAGGACTGAGCTAAGTCCATGCTTGTGTCTCACGACTCTCGGAGTGACCTGAAACAGCGGCGTTATTGTTTATATTATGTCATTTATATGGTGTATGTGTGTTGTAACGTTCTTGTCGGAAACTACCCGTCGTGGCGGTATTGTCATCAATGTGATGACATGGGGGACTATCGAGACCTTACCATGTCCGTCATGGGGCGATGAGTCGTAATGGTGAAGTTATGCGTGAGTTGTTTCTATCACGACGAGTAATCGTCGACATGACATAGGGCATGCAAATGGCCTTCCCATGTCGTGCTGACACTCTAAGGACGTTAGACCACATCCGCGAGGTTCCCAAAATCATTGGTGCATGATCATTTTGAGTTATGTTGTTTTATAGATTTGCGTTTAAAGGTCGAGAATTGGTTATGACGTCGTGGTCACGTCGCCGGCTCATCGAGGCTATGACGTGACCTACATACGACTGAGCCGACCCTACGATTCATGAGTAGGCTTACATGTGTCATGGTTATTGATGTTGTGATATCGTAGTCATGGTTATTATTGTGGTTTTTCAAACCCAAGAGAGAGAGTATTCATTTTTCTATCAAATTGTTGAGTTGTTTGTGTCCTTAAAACACTTGGGGATACACTAAAGTTTAACCTAGGGTTTAGTTAATGACTCGACTCATTAAATAAAGTTTCCAACCTTGTCAGGTAGCGAAAAACTTGGAGATACGTGTTAGGACTCGCGGGAGTATTGTTATTCACGGGTTGTGTTGTCACGTAAGTACACTTGCCTTAAAGCTTGTGTATGATTTGTAAGCTAGTAAGAAAATGCCATGTGATTCATTATCATTTATTCAGATTCGTTATGCTCTATTATTGGTATTCCATTCCATTCCTTATTGTGTGTTTCTTGGCGTAAGTGTTTCGTTTCAAGAGTACTAGGACCTGCACTAGAGGGATAAAATGCTGGCATTCTTATACAGGAGTGTGTGACCACCCTTAGTGACCGTGTGACACTGAGTACTGGGTGGGTGGGCTTGTGTCCCTCCCATCATAGCGGTGCCTTCGCTTGTGTCGATGCCTGAGAAGACCTCGCTAGGTCTTCGTCGTTCTGCTATGATTTAAACCACTTATGGGCCTCTTTTGATTCTTTAGAACACACTTGAAATTTGATTGATATTTATTAGTCTGTTTATCATGCACTTGATTTGTTTAAATTCCTGTTTTTCTATTGCCACATGATATTTAAACTACTTTACTTGATATATCATGAATTACTGTTATCTTCTTCTTGCATTACATTCGATTTCTCCAGTTGTTCACCGTCTAGTTTGTGATGGTGGGTGCAAATAGAGCGGAGTGCAGTAGAGGTAAGGAGCCCTGCCTAGGCGACTTTTTGTGAGGATTAGCAACTAAACTTGGAAGACATTATAGTGGGTTTTTATGTGTTGCTTACTTATATATCATTTCATACATATGTTTTGGATTATAGAACTTGGTATTTTTGATAAGATTGGTATCATGTATCTTGGCTTATCGAATTGTACATGAATACTTGGGGTTTTCCACACTTATAGATTCCTACATTTCCCTTTGATTGAGTTATTTCCCTTATGTTTAGTTTATTTACTTTCCGCTGCGTGAAACTTGCAATAACTCTTTTATAAATTGTATAATTGAATGATTGGAGGTTGACTAGGCTCGCCAGGTCCACCGAGTACCAACTTGGGGACCTGTACGAGTCTAGGTCGGGGTGTACCCAAATGCAAGGGGAATTTGGGGTCGTCACAACCACCGTTGAGAAAGATAGATTTTATCATAGACTTAGTACCTGGGACTAGACACATTTCTTTACTGCCATATAAGATGACACCTCGAGAGTTGGAGGTGCTCAAGACTCAGTTGGATGATTTGTTAGAGTTGGGATTCATTAATCCTAGCATTTCACCGTGGGGCGCATCGATGTTGTTTGTAAGGAAGAAAGATGAACCTAAGGTTGTGCATCGACTACAGACAATTGAACCTGGTGACAATGAAGAATAAGTATTCGCTTCCTGGTATAGATGATTTGTTTAATCAGTTGATGGGAGTGGAGTGGTTTTCGAAGATAGACCTAAGATCATGTTATCACCGACTTAGGATTAGGGCTGAAGACAGGGAGAGAACTGCATTCAGTATGAGATACGGCCATTATCAGTTCACGATCATGCCATTTGGTCTAACTAATGCTCCGGCTATGTTTATGGATCTCATACACAGAGTATTGAGGACTTATTTGGATAAATTTGTAATTGTGTTCATTGATGATATCCTTAACTTCTCCAGGACTAGTGAGGAGCACAAGGGACATCTTCGGATAGTTCTACAGACTTTTAGGGACCACCGGTTGTATGCCAAGTTCAGTAAGTAAGTTTTAGCTACCAGAGGTCAGATTTTTGGGTTATGTTGTCGGAGCTAGCAGTGTTTTTATGGATTCCGCAAAGATTAGAGCTACTATTGAGTGGCCTACTCCAACTACAATGACAAAGATCCGCAGTTTTCTGGGTTTAGTTGGGCATTATCATCGTTTTGTGCAGGGTTTTTCTAGGATTGCTACACCGATGACTAACCTTATTCAAAAGAATGTGAAGTTTAACTGGGATAAGAGTTGTGAGACAACATTCTCTACTCTGAAAGATAAGCTGACTACTGCACCAGTTCTTGCATTGCCTGAGACAGGGAAGGACTTGGTGGTTTATATTGATGCATTGAAGATTATGTTGGGTTGTGTTTTAATTGCAAGAGGGCAAGGTGATTGCATATGCATCTCGACAGCTCAAGGTTCATAAGAAGCATTATCTGACATATGATTTGGAGTTAGCTGATGTAATGTTTGCATTGAAGATTTGGAGGCATTTCCTATATAGGGTAAGGTTTGATCTTTTTACTGATCACAAGAGCTTGAAGTATTTATTCTCTCAAAAGGAGTTGAATCTGAGACAAAGACTTTGATTAGAATTCAAAGATTTTTCTTTTGAATATCATCTGAATTCCGAATACTTTGAGTAGAGGATCCAGTGAGGTAGTTGTATGCGACATAACACATGAGTATGCGTTACTCGAGGTAGCTGAGATGATGAGTTCAGTTGATGTGCCAGCTACTACCAGGACACAGATTTGTGGTCATTTGAGGATGCAAATTGTTTCACTTTAGGTAGTCCATTAAAGGCAATGATCCAAGATTCGATGAGATGGGTGATAGTTCAGATTATCCAAACTGGAGTCGATCGACAGACGCATGTCTGAGGTACTAAGGACGATTGTGGATTCCATTAGTGGTTGATTTGCTCTCTGAGATACTTCTGGAGGCTCGCCGTTCGCATTTTTCTATTCATCTGGGTAAGACCAAGATGTATGCTGATATGTGACGTCTTTTCTGGTGGTCGGGGATGAAAGTTGATGTTTCGGAGTTTATACGAGCGTGTGAGATATGCTAGCGTGTGAATGCTAAGCATAGGCGACCTGGAGGATTGCTGCAGCCTATTCCCATTCCATAGTGGAAGCGCATTGCTATAAATTTTGTCAGTGGTTTGCCTCGATCATCTCGTGGACATGTCAGTATCTAGGTAGTTGTGGACAGACTGACGAAATCTGCACATTACATTTCGATATCCACTACACACATGATAGATTGAGTATTCCCCACGAGCATAAGATAGTTAGACTACACAGAGTCTCATTATCTATTGTGTTAGATAGAGGACCGCAGTTTACGTCATTATTATGGCAGAGTATGCAGGCTCAGTTTGGCATGAGGATAGATTTGAGTACGGTGTACCATCCACAAACAAATGGACAGTCCAAGAGGCTGATTCAGGTGTTAGAGGATATGCTCAGGATGTGTGTAATGGAGTACAAAGGATCTTGGGAAGAGTATCTTCATTTGTGCGAGTTTGCTTAAAACAACAGTTTTTTGGCTAGTATTGGTATGGCACCATTTGAGTGACTGTATGGCAAACCTTGTAGATCACCATCTTGTTGGGCGGAGCCTAATGATGCAGTGACGGTTGCGCCTAAGATTGTTGTTGATCATACAGAGAAGGTACGACAGATTCGTCAAAGACTGAAGGGTGCTCAGGAGAGACAGAAAAAGTATTATGACAAGTATTACGATGAGTTACAATATGATGAGAGAGACTATATTTATTTGAAGGTTTCACCTCTAAAGGGTTACAAGAGGTTTGGGATCAAGGTGAAACTTATGCCAAGGTTTATTGGTCCTTTCAGAATTGTGAAGAGAGTCAGCAAGGCTGCTTATCAGTTGGATTTGCCACCTCATATCGTTAGAGTTCATCCAGTATTTCATATTTCTATGCTTAGACTAGACAAGTCAAGCGAGGGAAGGCGACTTACGGTAGATCTGAATCAGATTGATTTGCGCGATGACATTACTTATGAGGAGCAACCGATTCATATTGTGGACAAGAAGATCAAGATACTGAGGAATAAGAAGATACCTTCAGTACTCATTAGGTGACAATACTACAGAGACGAGGAGTTGACCTGGGAGTTAGAGACTTATATGCGCAAGTATTTTCCTCATTTGTTTGATTCCAATAAGTCGTTCTTTTGAGTAATTATTAGATTAATTTCAAGGATAAAATTCTAATAAGTTGAGAAGACTGTAATAACCCTCAAATTTAATTGGTGACAAGTGTCGTGTTTTTTAGGACCGTGACATACTCATTGTGATTTGTCATATTACTCAAGTCTCGGGAGTAGACATTAAGGTATATTTTATTTTTCTGTGAAAACACTGTGTGTCCTAGTGCGTGGTTTTCGTTTATTAATCACCATGGCTTTTTGAGTGAGATTCAGCTAGAAAAAACATAAATTTTAGGGTATAATACGAATAATTAAACACCAAAAAATGGTAATTAGTGAATTATCAAAAAATAATAAACAATTAAATAAAATGTAGGAGCGAGGTTGTGTCTGGGGACGCACGCGGTGCGAATAGTGAGTTGAAACAGGTCTGAAAATACGTGTTTTGAGCGAGAAACGAAATGGTTTTGAAAATTAAGTCACTTATTGGAGTTATCCATTTGAGTTAGAGTTGGTGGAAGATATGAAAAGGAGACACAAGATGTGCCTCGAGATAAGTGTGTGTGATGAAATAAAAAGTATAAAAACCAACTTTTCTTTCTCCTCGTCCATTTTATCATTTCGGTCTAACATGAGAGAGGGAGGAGAACGACGGGAGTTTCATGGATTTTGAGCACATTGCGACATCATTGATCGACCCAATACCCGTAAAAAAAAGTAGGATCTTTACTCCTCTCGTGTTTTTCGTCAGTTTGGCATAAATTTTGTAAGTTTTTGTCGCGACAATTTCAGATGAATTTTTGGGAAAATGTTGGGAAATGAATTTGATTGATATTTTTTGTATCAATTGAGTGTTTTATTGATGAATTGGTGGTTGGTTTATGGATTTGAAGTGAAATGAAGTTTTTGGAAATTTTTGAAGAATTTCTGGTTATTTTCGAATCGAGGTATTTTGTTGGGGTTTCGACACAAAGGGAGGTGGGTTTTATGTTGTCATTGACGTCCCTAAACTCAAAACGCGACGACACGAGCTGGGGTTTCAAAAAACACCGAATCAGGTGTTTTGTTGAACACGTCACGAGGGACGCCGTGAGGAGTTATCTCCCACGGCGCCACTCACGGCGTCTCGAACAGACAGGAGAAAAAATAATAAGAGAAAATGACATGGGGGACGCTGTATAAACTAATGAGGTCACGGTGCTTGTAGCGGCGTGACACAATTCACAGAATAAATTTTCTAGAAAGTTCAAAAAAATATGGGGATCTTTCGGGTATTCAATTGGGTCTGAATATAACCCAATACCCTGGAAATCAACCCAAATACACTAATTAAATTATTATGAAAAATTGGGTAAATTAGAATGATAATAATAGGATTTGCAAATTTAGGTTAATTGACAGAATTTAAGAATTCGAGTGGATAGCTTAGAGGTACGTGAGGATCGGAGTTTGCGAATCGTTTGAGGTACGTTATTGTACGATTGTAAGCTAGTTAGAAAGAGTACGTTAATTCATTTTCCATTTATTGTTATTTCTGTTTGAATTGAGCTATTGTTGGAAATTCATTCCTTATTTCTTGGTTAAGTATCTTAGCGTAAGTGTGTTACGAAGGTACTCCTGGGTCCATATTAGCAGGTAAGCGTGAACAGTCCTGCTAATGGGTTATACCCCGAGTACTTGATTGTTTGGACACTGTTGTGTCTATGGTTTATTTGTCACTATTGTGACTATAAATGTGGTGTTGTTGTACTTCATTGATTTTGACCACTTATGGGCCTCTATTGACATTTTGGACACTCAAATTTCGTTGTTATGCTTGTCAGTCTGTTTATCATGCAATTTGTTAAATTTTCTGCCTATACCGCATGATATTTAGACTGTTTAATTGGTATATCTTAAATTAATATTTAGTTTTTTCTAGCATTACTTTCTCTTTTTCAAGCACTCACTGTCTAGTTTGTGACGGTGGTGCAGATAGAGCAGAAACAAGTAAGGGGAAGGAGTTGATGCTAGGTGATATCCTCTGAGGACTTTCGGAATGATCATTTCCTTTACTCAGTGTAGGTTTTATTGGGAAATATGCCCTAGGTCAATCCATTAATAGTCTTTATGAATACATTTTAGTTAATAAAATAGAGGATTTCATTTGCTGTTTATTATAATTAATTTTGCATGTTTACGTTATAATAAGATCTTTGGGTCTTTATAGAAATATCCTAAATGTCCCTAGTCGATTATTATACTGGGAACTATAATGAATTATGACTAGTGTGAGTCTTGATTGATGATCATACGATGATCATACGTATAGGAATACGAATCATGATCATGAGTACTTGTTAGGGAACAAAGTACTGGACCGATCCGCTATGAGAACATCACATGGATTAAGTCATAGTTGTTTCTCATAATATGTATATTATTCAATCTTCTGACTTGAGATTACCAGAGACTTCAACATTAGGAATACAGTGATTTGACACAATCAAACGTTGTCTTTAACCGAACGATTATAAAGGTTGTGATTGGTTACTGTGTGAATAATGTGGTGAAGTTGTGTAATCGAGATAGAATTTGTCCCTCTCATATAGAGAGAGATATCCAGTGGATCCCTCGATGTGTTAGACTGTTAAAAGGCCTAGACTAAGTGAATTGATATTGATCAATGTCACTTGGATGTTTTCAGTCTACTTGGAGATCGAGACTAGTACGATTGAACATGTTGGATGACAATTCCATGCCTTATGTTTGATCAAAAGGATATCGTGTGACAAAATGATGTTATATACATTATTGATTAGGTTGTATCGATTTGATATTCGTACAACTTGGGTAGTCATAATGTCTTGCTAGAGGCCGCTTATGGCTTGTATACCAAAATGTGTTTTGGTACACTGCCAACGTTATATGAGCTTATTGGGTCACACACTGAGAATGGTTTTGCGAGATTTTAAGATGGTTCAGAAAAATAAATTTTATATGATAAAATTCATGACAGAAACGTCCTTGTAGTGTATTACACTTATACTTCTTTAAGTAGGGATATATGTGTAATTTACTTAACCGTCTATATACAGAGGTTGTATAAATAGACGCTTTGAGTTAGAATACAAGTACGAAAGATTTAAAAAGGGGTCGAAACTCTATTTTCATTTTAAGAAACGACTTAGGGTTTTTGGTATGCTCTGGATCGTTTTGAAAAGAAACAAAAAGGTTTGGTATTCTCTCGAAGCTAGCACTTCAAATCTCGGCCGTCATTCGTGTGTGGACTGCTGATAGAGGGCGTTCGTCGTTGGCAACGCCTTAGAGATCGATTAACCTTCATAAAGGTACTGATAAGTCAATATTTATAGGATTTAATAGTATATTTTAATATAGTTTAGTGTGGAAGTCTATAAAATATATATCTAATTATATTTACTTTTAGCTTTTAGGTGAAACGGAGTGCACGGTTGAATCCAGGGCGGAAAAATACTCAAAACAGAGTATTTATTTGCATTAATCGGATACCGTGGGAGTTTGTCTCGAAATATATCGTGACAGTGGGATAATTGGGGTGCAGCATTGCCATGTGTCACTTTGTTACTGGTCCAGCGTTTTAAATATACACCAGCAGTGCCACGTGTTATCATGTGATTCATCGAGAGAGCCACATGTCGATCCGTGATTTGCCGAACCGCATCACACAGCGGCTGCCAGCCAATAGGAGCGCACCACATCACCAAAGCAGCAGTGCCTCAGCCAACCAAATACTGCCACGTCATCTCCAACAGCCATCTCCTCTCTCCAGTCGCTCGATCTGCCTCGGGATGCGTGCAGGTCCTGTCTCCCAGATCTTCGCACGAACTCGCGCGACTTCTTCCCGCGTCCCTGCCGCTACGTGTCGCGCTCTCGACCCCTCACAACACGTCAGCGCCTCCACTCTCCTCTAATCACGTGCTGCCATGTCAGCGCGGTACCAGTTTCAACTCCAATCACCTTCTGACACGTCAGTAACACTCAGAATTGACCCAATCAAATGATGACACGTGTCAAGACCGAAAAAACACCCAAAATAGTTTTCTCTCTCTTCTATAGACCAATTTTAGTAGTTTTACATATTAGGACTTTAGGTATAAATAGAACATCTATTATTCATTGAAAGAACACTCTCTCTCTGCATTATTTTGTGAGTAGCCATGTCTGGCTAATCAAGCCATTGCCTAGGTCGGAGGTGAGGCAATTCAAGATTATGGATTCATGGCATAACTTGTGAGATCTTTTATTTTATTATTTTATTTAATTTAATTTCTTCTATTTCATTGTTGTTGATTTTAATGAATATGGTTTAAATCTAGGGTATGTATGTGGCCAGTGCATGCTTTTAGGTGGATAATCTATAGTTAATTGACTCATTAGTATCTGTAATTGTACTTTTGAGACAATATAAGTAACAAACATTCACCCGATTCTTTGTCAAAAACCTTTCTGTTCTTGAGTGTGCAATAATTGAATCTAGGTTAAATCGGGAGCGGACGCGATTCGGTTATCTAGGATTAGTGTTCCCATAGAAGTTTATTACTGCGGTTAATGTGTTAAATCTTATGGCAGAAGTCTAGGGTTATGCATTAATTAGGGAAGTAGTTAGTGGCGGATGTCCTAGCTATCGAAATTAGGGGAATTAGGAATTTCTAGCGGATGTCGATTTTCCATAGCTAATCTAGGGGAACTTGAATTAATAATTGTTTTGGGAAAGATTGACGACCATGATATGTCATTGAATCTTGATCTTGTCTTACGAAACTATAGACTTTAGTATTTAAATTAATTGTTCATAGACTTAGGTATTTAAATTAATTGTTCATAGACTTAGGTATTTAAATTAATTGTTCATAGTCTTAGGTTTTTCTTTAGTTATTTAATTTCTTAGTAATTAGATTAGTTAATTAAATCATTTTCTCTAAACCCCAGTTTTCCTTTATTTTAGAACCTTAGAAAGACTACCAATCTCTATGGGATCGACTCTGTGCCACTATCTACAAATAGTTGGTTTAAGAAATTATTTTATTGACGTGTTCGACGCGCGTCAGTACATTGCGACTAAGGTATGAATAAGTTTTCATAGTTTAAACGTGTTTTAATGGAATCAAATTCGGATCCTGTTGGGGTTTTTCTCAAAATCGTTTTGTAATCTCCGCTGTGTATGAACCCCAAAACCCAACAAGTTTTTGTTCATTTGACTGTGATTATTGTATATTATGTTTTGTTAAACACTGGGACATGTATTTGATGATTAAGAGACTAGGGATATCATGTATGATCGCTTTATATAGCTTTGATCACCAGACATGCATGTATTTATCCATTTCTCAAGATTTCCACATGATTAGGTTGTCTATTATTTCTAATTTCCATTAAATAGTTATAGTTGATTATAGTGAATTTCGTTGCGAATTTCTCAATAACTTTATGATCCTATAACTCACATATTTAAATGATTAACTAATGACATATTTGAGGATTTGAGGCTGACTAGGATGTGTAGACTTCGTGAGTTATGACTTAGGGGTCTACGTAGGTCTAGGCTGGGCAGGACCCAGTTTTATGGGGAACTGGGGCCGTCACACTTATGTCCCCCATCATGGTTGTGCCTTCGCTTGTATTTACCTTGAGTTATATATGTTGTTTTCGAAACATATCAAATAGTATTTTGGTTGTGAGGTTAAGATATCATGTATAAGCCCTTTTTATACTGTGGTCACTAGGCTATACATGTTTTATCTTGTATACGTGGTTCCACATTGTTAATAGAATTCCTGATTTCCTTTGAGTTATTGAATTGTTGTAGTTAAATTATGTTGTGCATTAATGTAATAAGCTTTATAATCTAATAACTTATAACTTGAACGACGAATGAACGAATTGAGGTTAACTAGGCATATATAGACTCGCCGAGTATCGACTTAGGAGCCTATACGAGTCTAGGATAAGCGTTCCCAATTGCTTCGGAAATTGGGGCCGTCACAGCTATAGCCCCGTTGTTGTCACAGTACAAGCAAACAGAGTTAGCAATACTTGGAACCACACCTAGTTCAGATGTGAACTTTCTTATCTAAACAGCCTTCTTAGCTGTATCGGATGCTGCAATGTACTCAGGTTCAGTTGTAGAATCGGCCATAGTCTCTTGCTTCGAACTTTTCCAGCTCACTACGCCTCCATTCAAAGTAAACACATATCCAGATTGCGACCTGTCATCGATGTCAGTTTGAAAACTTGCATCTGTGTAACCATTTACAACAAGCTCGTCTTCCAAACTTCCATATACCAAGAACACTTCTTTAGCCTTTCTCAAGTACTTAAAAATGTTCTTTACTGCTATCCAGTGACTCTCACCAAGATTAGACTGGTATCTACTTGTTATGCTTAAAGCGTATGATACATTAGGTTGAGTGCATAACATGGCATACATGATAGATCCAATAGTTGATGCATATGGAATCATATTCATACGTTCTCTCTTATTATTAGTCTTTGGACATTGAGACTTGTAGAGAGTTATTCCATGAGACATTAGCAGCGACCCTCTTTTAGAGTCTTGCATACTGAACCTATTCAGTACCTTGTTAATATAAGCACTCTGACTTAGGCCGATCAACCTTTTAGATATATCCCTATAGATCTTAATCCCAAGGATGTAGGTTGCATCTCCTAATTCCTTCATTGAGAAACACTTCCCCACCAAAACTTGACACTCTGCAGGTTAGGATGTCATTTCCAATGAGTAATATATCATCAACATACAGTACCAGAAAAACAACCATGTTCCTATTGACCTTCATGTATACACAAGGCTCATCTTCATTTTTAATGAAACCAAATTCCTTAATTGCTTCATCAAAACAAAGAATCCAATTTCGAGAAGCTTGCTTTAATCCATAAATAGATCTTTGAAGCTTGCACACCTTCCTAGAATTCTCAGGATGAACAAACCCTTCAGGTTGTATCATATACAAGTCCTCAAGTAGCTTTCCATTTAGAAAAGTTGTTTTGACATCCAGTTGTCATATCTTATAGTCATAATATGTGGTTATGGCAATTAGAATTCTAATGGATTTAAGCATGGTTACAGGAGAAAATGTCTCATCATAATCAACACCTTGAGTTTTTCTGAAACCTTTTGCTACTAGTCATGCTTTATAGGTATGCACATTGCCATCCATATCAGTTTTCTTCTTGAAAGCCCATTTACATCCAATGATCTTACTACCTTCAGGTAAATCAACCAGATTCCAAACTTGGTTATCATACATGGATTGCATATCAGAGTTCATGGCATTAAGCCATTTATTTGACTCAGGGCTAGACACAGCCTCCTAATAAGTAGTAGGTTCATTTTGATCCATAACCAATACCTCATTACTATCAGTAATAAGAAATCCAAATCTCTCTGGCTGATGTCTTACCCTATTAGACCTACGCAAGCCTTGTGATACCTGTGGAGGCTCTACTAGTTCAAGACTTTGTTGATCTCCCACTGGCGATTAAGTGTTTATTTGTGGTTCTTGAACTTCTTCAAGACTAACTTTATTCCCATTGTTGTCTTTTAATAAACTCTTTTTTCATGAAGACACCACTCCGAGCAACAAATATTTTGTTCTCGGTAGGATTATAAAAGTAATATCCTATAGTTTCTTTAGGATAACCAACAAATACACACTTGGTAGATTTGGCTGATAATTTTTCTGAGATATGTCGTCGTATGAAAACCTCACAACCCTAAATCTTATGGAAAGACAAACTTAGTCTTTTCCTAAACCACATTTCATGTGGTCCTTTATCAACCGCTTTAGAAGGAACACGATTCGGTATAAACGCAGTAGTTTCTAAGGCATAGCCCCAAAAGGAAATATGAAGATCTGCATGACTTATCATAGACCGAACCATATCCAATAAAGTTTGATTTCTCCTTTCAGAAACACCATTCCATTGTGGAGTTGATGGAGGAGTTAACTGTAAGACAATCCTACAGTTTCAAAGATGATAATCAAACTCTTGGCTCAAATATTCACCACCTCGATCTGATCGAAGTGTTTTAATAGTTTTACCGAGTTGATTTTGCACTTCATTTTGAAATGTTCGAAACATCTCAAAAGATTCACCTTTATGTTTCATAAGTTACACGTAACCATATCTACTGAAATCATCGGTAAAAGTAATAAAGAACCGATAACTACCTCTAGCCATTGTGTTTATAGGACCGCATACATCAGTATGTATTAAACTTAATAAATCACTTACCCTTTTACTGTGTCTAGTAAAGAGACTCTTTGTCATCTTACCTAATAAACAAGATACACATGTTTCATATGATTTAAAATCAAATGAATCTAAAAGTCCATCTTTATGGAGTTTAGAAATGCGTTTCTTATTTATGTGGCCAAGTCGACAATGCCAAAGGTAGGTTTGATTCAAATCATTTGACTTAAATCGCTTTGTATTTACGTTAAAAATATGAGTATTTGTAGACCTTTTTCATGTTTGAAATATAAAGACCATCGCACAAATCAACATTTGCATAAAAAAAACATTTTTACGAAAAATGGAGCATTTATTATTCGCAATAATGAAATTAAAACCATCCAAATCCAAACATGAAACTGAAATGATGTTTCTGCTCAAGGCAAGGATATAATAATAATTATTTAAAACTAAAACTAGTCCACTAGATAAAAACAACTCATAGCATCCTACAACCAACGCAACAACCTTTGCTCCATTTCCGACTCGTAGGATAATTTCTCCTTTCTTTTAGCTTTCTACTTTTGGTGAGTCCCTGCACATTAATGCAAATGTGAGAACTACATCTAGTATCCAATACCCAGGAATCACTAGTAAACAAGTTAACTTCAATAACATAAATACCTGAAGTAGTAGTTGCAGTACTCTTCTTTTTCTTTTGATCTTCAAGAAAGGGCATGCAATTTCTTAACCAATGCCCAGGTGCATGACAGAAATGACAATTTTCTTCTTTTTT
Organism: Stephania japonica; assembly: GCA_039657345.1. Classification (NCBI taxonomy): domain Eukaryota; kingdom Viridiplantae; phylum Streptophyta; class Magnoliopsida; order Ranunculales; family Menispermaceae; genus Stephania; species Stephania japonica. The sequence continues at coordinate 38,747,180 of CM077560.1, read as the reverse complement.
TTTCCTTCAGGGACTTTGAAGTAGAAGCAACCTTAGGCTTAACTTGTTCCACAGAATTTGTAACTGGCACAATACCCTTGACAACTTTAATTTTGCATAAGGTCTTCTTCTTCAAAGTCTTTCCTTTATGAACCATCAATACATAGGCTATGGGTTTCTTGAAATTCTACTCAGCAATTTTGAGCATCAAATGCAACTCTGAGATAGATCTCTCCATATTATTCATGTTGTAGTTCATCACAAACTGTGAAAAACTATCAGGCAATTAATTAAGGATCAAATCCGTAGCTAACTATTGGCTTAGTGGAAATCTAAGTCTGTCAAGATGGTCAATGTAGCCCTTCATTTTTAAAACATGAGGGTTAACTAACGCACCCTCAGCCATTTTGCAAGAACAAAGGTTCTTGACTGTCTCGAACCTTTCTTGTCTAGCCTGCTGTTGGAACATTTCCTTCAGCATTATAACCATGGCATAAGCTTCCATGTGTTCCACGTCCTTCTGAAGTTCAGAAACCATCATTGCCAACATAATGCATGCAACATCAGTAGAATTGTTGACATGTTTGGAATGTGTATCCTTCATGGCTATTGCACCATTGGCTGGTGGTTCCTCAGGAATAGGACCATCCAGGACGTACAACTTGCGTTCATGCTTAAGAACAATTCTTAAGTTTCTGAACCAGTGAAGAAAGTTTATCCCAGATAACTTATCATTTTCAAGGATGGATCTCAATGACAAGGGATTAATGTGATTTGATGAAGCCATTAATCTACAACAAAGAGTTTAAATCAATCATGGAGACATACACGATTATTTCACAAAACGACCAATGTATTCAATAACATAATCATATTAAATCAATCATATTAACCTAAACTGATTTCTATCATGGAACATACAAAATTCAAATTGTTCAATTTAAAACATATATTAATCGAATGTACTAAGCATGAATTCAATCAATGAACCACATCATGCATATGTATCAAATATATAAATTAACAACATGTTTTAAAATCAATTCTTGATAACAACTATCACAAAACCTATATGTATATCATATATATCTTAATCACAATCATGTTTTCACACATATATCACATATATATCAGAGAAAACATGCTAACATTTAATAAAACCGAACCTAATGCTCTGATACCACTATTGGGTTTTAGGGTTCATACGCAGCGAAAATTCAAAACAATTTTGAAAAACCCAACAGGATCGCAAATAAGCTCCATTAAACAAGATCTACAAAAGTAAATCATACTTTGATTCGTGATTTCCTTCTTTCATTGTACGATCTTCAAGACGTTCAAGCGTGCGTCTTCTATCAGAAATCCACACATGAACGGTGACCACAATTTAGAGTGCTAGCCCCAAGAGATATTGAAAACATTTTTCTCTCTCCCAAAATCTAGACAATACGAAAATTGGAAAAAAAATTCTTATTTTACGTTTTGGGTATCACCCTTTATTTAAATGTGTAGATAAGCTCTCACTTAAAATTCTATTCGTAATACAACTATTGTATTTACGTTGTTTACGTAAATTAGAAATACAACTATTGTATTTACGTAGTTTAAGCAAATTACACATATACCCCTATGAATAAGTTGTCATATAACAAATCATAAGGGCTTATATATTATGAATTTTATCTTATAAAATTCAATACTCTGGACAATTTGAAATTACGCAAAGTCATTCTTTGTGTGCAACCCAATAGGTTCATGCGACGTTGGTAGTGAACGAAAACTATTTTGGTACACAAGTCATGAGCGGTCTCTAGCAAGGCATTATAACTACCTAAGTAACATGAATATCAAAATCGATACAATCTAATGAATAACGTATATCATATCCTTTTGTCGTGCGACATCCTTTGATTAAATATAAGGCATGGAATGTCACCCTTAATATTCAATCGTACTAGTCTTGATCTTTAGATAGATTGAAAATATCCAAGTGACATTGATCATATCAATTCACTTAGACTTGGCCATTTAACAATCTAACACATCGAGGGATCTACTAATATTTCTCTCTTTAAGTGAGCGACAAATTCTTTCTTGATTACACACTTTCACATATTGCTCATACGATAACCAATTACAATCTTTATAATCGTCCGGTTAAAGACAACTTTCCATTGTGTCAAATTACCATGCTCCTAATATTGAAGTCTATGGTAATCTCAAATCGAAAGACTAAATGATATACCTATCAAGAGTAATACCTATGACTTAATCCATGTGATGTTCTCATAGCAAGTCGGTCCAGTACCTTGTTCCTTAACAAGTACTCATGATCTCAATTCCTATCCCTATATATATGATCATCACATGACCATCAATCAAGACTCACACTAATTTTAATTCATTATGGTTCTCAGTATAATGACCGACTAGGGATATTTATGATATTTCAACAAATACCCGTGGATCTTATTATAAGGTAAACATGCAATCACTTATAATAAAGCAGCAAATGAAAAACCTCTATTTTATTAACTAAAAACTGTAAGATAAACAATATTTATAGATTGACATAAGGCACATGCCCCAACAACATAGGGGTCTTAGAGGGGATTCTATCCTCAACTTTAGGCCTTTGAGGAGATTTTGTCCTCGACTCAAACGACTTTGATTGGTCGGGACCACTTGTGCCCTTCCTTTGTATTCCGGGACACTTAACTTCGATTGTCAATTCATTTAGTTATAGTTTATATATATTCATGCCCCTCCCTATCCTTTCTTTCTATATGTATGAATTGACTGCTTAATTATTTATTTTGAAATATTGTTATTTATTGTTCCTGTTTAGTATTACTTACCTGGGCTCGTCATTCTTATGTTTGACCGAGTAAAGATTTGCAGTCCAGTAAGGGAAAGGCTGTGCAGCTAGGCGAGATACTTTGAGCAGCCCTTCTCTACCTGATATAGGTGACTTTTTTGTTGCATTATTTACTTGTATTGTTTTTGAACATGGGGTTATGGGTTGAGAGAATGTTTGGTTACGTATGGCGTTGATGATATTCTCTTTTGTTTCACATGGTATATATGATTTACGAGGTTCTCACACCTAGGTTTTGTCCTAACTTGGAGCTTTAGAGGTTGATTGATAAATTGAGATTTATTGCTTCTGCTTTATACTTTAATAACTCGCTTATTAATTGACTTCACTTTTAAATGCTTAATAAATGATTGAATGGTAAGGATAGGCTCACTGAGCCCGCACGACTCAGGGGTTCGTGCGGGTCCAGGCCGGGCGGCACCCGATTCTAGGATTGTAGAATTTGGGTTCGTCACAAGTATCTCTGATGATAACGTTGATTTAGAGCATGGATTGGTGCCAAATCATGGATGTGGAGATGATGTTTATCCTATGTGATACTAGATAGATATTCAAATTCTAAAATGATCTCCAATGTTACGCAGATTTAGACAATAAATTATAACTCTTCTTTTGTTTTCATGTGGATAATGCCCTTTATTTGTCTTTTTCATTTTTCTTTGAGGGCTTTATGCCATTTCTTTATTTCTCTAACTAAAAGTGATGACGTGGCAGTGGCGAGGATGTCTACCATAATGTCTAGAAGTAAACATTGGGTAGACACCCTCTATTTAGAGCATCTCCAATGGTCATATGGATTTAGAATATGAATTAATGCCATTTGGTGGATATGGGGGGATGTCTATCATATGTGGCATTAGAAAGACATTCAAATTCCAAAATAATCTCCAATTGTAATGTGGATTTAGACTAAGAATTGTGACTTTTTGACTTTCTATAACGAACAATGATGAGGTGGTAGTGGATTAGAGTATGTGACTATAGATTGGGGTAAAATGAATCCACCTATGACACAATCCACATCCAACTCAAAAAGTGGTCTCCAATGGGACCATAAATTGTGAATATATATTCTATGCGGCAGGGAATCAAAGTAGAGAGTGTCTATCACAATGTCTACTTCTAGACATTCTGGTAGACATCCTCTCCAATGCTACGTCATCACTTTTAGTTAGAGAAATAAAAAAAGATATAATAGCCATCAAAGAAAAAAGAAAAATGCAAAAATAAAGGTCATTATCCATATGAAGACAAAAGAAAAGTTACAATCCTAGTCTAAATCCACTTTACCATAGGCGATCATTTGGAATTTGAATGTCTATCTAGTGTCACATAGGATAGCATCCTCTCCACATATATGATTTGGCACAAATCCATGCTTTAAATCCACATTATCATTAGAGATGCTCTTAGATTTCCTGCCACATAGGATATACATTAGCAATCCACGGTTCCATTGGAGAATATTTTTTTGGTTGAATGTGGATTGTATCCTAGGTGGATCTATTTTTACCCCAATCCATGGTCAAATGGGAGATGTTCTTATTTATTTATTTTATTTAGTTCTAAACCGCTCGATATCAGAATTGTTTAACTACTCTAAATTCACCCAAAGTTGTGCACCTAGGGCCAGCCCTGACATTTTTGGGGCCTAGGGTGATATGAGAAATGAGGTCTTTTTATACTTAACTTATTTTCTAGCGAAGAAAAATATTTGACTTATGAACCACACATTTAAAATTCTTTTTTGGTAGAAATAGGGTTTACCTAGGCCACTACACATTTTTTTTCTATATACAGAGCATGTGTTTTTTATTCAAAAATTAAAATTGACTATCAAAAAATAAAATAAAATTAATTTACATAAGTAATGCATGTTTTTAACGATAATATGATCAATACAATATGAGTTATAGAAAAAGTTTTTTTTTTTTGAGATACAGATAATAGAAGCAAAATGTTAATTATTTTTTTGTGATTGACATATATGGATCAATTAAATTATTTATATATAATGCAGTTCATACACTCATGATTATTAAAAAAAATATTTATATATCATACTAATCTCTTTTGGTTAATAGTTAATTATTTTTTAATTAAAACATCAATTATTTTTGAGAAAAATTGTTAATTTAATTAATTTATTACAATTGCCTAAATTATTGTATTATTTTTTTTCTTAATTCAATAGTCATGTTGTTGAGTTTATGTATATTACTATATGGGTACTTCTACTATAGGAAACAAACATATACTCATGCCATGAGACACTATTTAAAACTATTGAATTTAAATCTAACATATTAATCGATGCGACATAAATGCACAAAGCATTTAATACACAACATATTTTGAAGGGTTCTCATGACATAAGTATATATTTGGCCTCCATTGTAGAATTTCTCTTACTAAATTTTTTAATCTAAACAAAAGCTGACTTCTAGAAGTGAAAAAAGGGTTTCCTCAAAAAAGAAAAGGTTTTTATTTTTTTATTTTTTTTGAAGAGCAAGAAAAGGTTTTTATTGTTTTTCAGGAAAAAATAGTTTTATTAATTATTACAGTGAGAGAGGGAGAGTAGCCCAGTAATTAGACCAAGGGGAGAGAGGGGTAAAGTGAGATTCAAAAGTGGGGCCCACATAATAAGTCAATGTACAACCATATACATGGTGTGATTCATCAAAGTGAGTCGGCGGAGTATACGAGGGATAAACTTAAAAAATTTTGAAGCCTAACTGGGGTGGGGTCAGGGGCGATTGCCCACCCCACCCACTCCCAAAATCGAGCCTATGTGCACCATGTAGATGGAGGAAGGTGCCAATCTTAATTGATGTTTCCATTCTCAAAACTCAAACTCAGTCACTACTCAAGAGATAACAACCGCTTCCCAACCAACCGTTGGTCAACAGACTAGCTTTGATTGGGTTTATCATGTATCATTAATCATTATGCTCCAATGGAACTTTTTTTGGATGGAGAAGAACAAAGGCCCATTCAGCAAAGTTGCAAGGAAACGAGGTTGGCAAGGTCCATGGCCCAACGAGACCCGTAACATTGAAGGCCCTCTTTAGATTCATGATTTGGTCATCCAAATCACCGATTGATTAATCAATATGGCATGTACATAAATAAAATTAATATTGACCAAAAAATAGTGTTTTATTAGAACAATTGATTTTATGTATGATCCAATATCGAGTCATTAATGGATAATCAAATTTATATTCTTTTTCAAAAAATATTACTCTTGATATTTGAATTGCTTCATAATCATAATTCGTTCTATTTTGACATACTTTTACACGTCAATTTCAAACTTATAAAAGAAAGAAGTTGTGTCATGGATAAACCACTACCCTGAAAGTGAATTTCCGTATGACTGTGGTGTAATCATCAAACACCAATCGCCCCTCAAGGTTAGGGCAACACTTCATCACACGTGCACTCGTGGAAGGAAGTTGGATAGCAAACTTCAATTTCCGGATAAACTAGTCACAAAAGAGAACTAGACGATGAGGAGGAAATACTCAGTTCACAAACCAAAGCCCTTCTCCCTATTTTAAAACCGAAAATATTTACGACTGTTTGTGAGATCTTTTTGGAGAAAAATCAGTTTGTTAAGGTCGTGTATATCAATCACATACACTTTCTAGGTGGTAATTGAAAAGTTCAATCATGTGGATACCCATTACTAGTCACGTACTATAAATCGTTTCACATTGATTTTTATATTCACACGTATCGATGCAAAAAGCAACCGTTGTTGTGTGAAAAGTAACTCAAAAAATAATTTTTCAATAATCATTTCAAAATTAACCTGCATCAAACACACAACCTCACCCCCGGATGAAATTATTGTTGACGTATATAACCTTATATCTAAGTCTATCGTACCTTTTCTTCTCCAAAGAATTCAAATATGACCAACAATTCTTCTTTACCTATAATTCATCTTGCATTCTCATAAAAAAACTCGAAAACAAGAAAAGGTAAGTGATATATTTACAAAATCATTGTGTTAATTACTTAATTGTTAATAGATATCATGATATCTCGGGGGGTAATGTCAGTGACTCTCCTAGCTTACACTTTCTGATCCTCACCTGTAAAACACTACTCTCTGTCTCCTCTTCATGCTCGTTGATCACCTCACAACAATGTCTTCTTGGCGCCTGTAAATCAATTTAAACAATATGATGTGTGATTTAAACATGCATGAGACACGACAATTAATCGAGTAATAAGAAAAAAAATCCAAATCTTTTCTTATAATTATTTTGAAACTATAAAATAAGAGGTTCTTTTGAGAAAAAGAAAAGAAAAAAATCAATTTTTTTTTGCCATTGCCCCTAATTAATAAGTAAAAACACACACAAAAAATAAATTGCAGTCCTTTAATTGATATTTAGTCTAATTAAGCTAACCATGAATCTTGATAAAATAATCGACATCTACTATGTAAATTCGAATATTTACGTAGGTCTGTTGTGACCTACAAGAATTACACAAGTTCTACAAGTTCATTTTAACCCATTTGAGTTAACGTCTTTAGGTAGCAAGGTTGCTTCACGTAAGCTTGTAATTAACTCTAAAAAATGCAAGTGTTGGATTCACCTCGAGTTAAAAGACCTACACAACTTGAGGTGCATATAATATGGTTATCGGTGAACGTTGTGTGTTTGTGTTATCATTCTCGTAATATAGCCATAAAATTAAGTAATAACTATTATACTTTTTATGAAAAAAAAAAACTATTATACTTACTTTAAACTTGATCCACTCCAAGGGGTCCATCTTCACAGCAGCAACATCAACACTCTTGGGCACAACCGCACCATCTCCACACCCTTCCCGCTCCCCTTCATCAAACCTTTTGTACACACTACTAGTACTATGCCCCTCTCCATCCCCTTCAACGTCACTAACAAAGTACCTAATCTCGCGTTCACACGTGTCATCACTCTCCTCTCTAGTGTTGAACGTGAACGGCCCCTCACTCCAACTCCTCCAACTCCTAAACGTCTGTAACGGCGTCAACAACTCCTTCGCCGTTATCAACCTACTGTGTATCTGAACAGTGTACCCCCACGACACTGAGACGGACCAGTTCCTCTGTAAGTCGTAGCATACGCTCTTCTGAAGCGCACGTGCAGGGTCTCTCTTGTAGGCTCTGTGTAGGGCCCTCAGTGAGTCCTCTCTGGTCTTGTTTGGTATCAACGGCTCCACATAATCCAAGTGGTGAAGGGATACGAGGGGTGTCGTTGGATGTGCTGACAATAGACCATAGGCGCTGCCCCGTATGTCCACCTGTCCAGATACATTCATTTTCAATTGTTCAGTCAACCATTCATTCGGTCAGCCATTCATACGTATAATGAAAAAATCAGGTGGAGAAAGCTACCAAAAAGAGAAAATTAGGTGGGACTTTTGTTGACCCGGTCAACGAATTAGGCATAATAGTTTATCGGGGAAAATTATGTGTTTCTTTCTTTCTTTTTTTTTTTGCTTTTTTGATGAATGAATGATTGTGTTCGTGTGGGTTATAAATTTAGGCATAATAGTTTATCGGGGAAAGATTAGAATTGACAATACAATAACGTCACAATACAAGAAATCATAGATAAAGTGTCACGTGGGCCTCACATTAAAATGAGGTGTTGAATTTCTTTTTTTATGAGATTTTGATGTGAGTCCACATAACACATTATCTGTGGTGCCTTGTGTTTAGGATGGCAAAAAAAGGTCCGGACGAATACGAGTCCGAATACCCCCCTTAATAACGATTAAAAATAATGTTCGGACCTGTACACTTTTTTTTGTCCGGACCTGTATGTTTATAAAACATCCAAAACTCAATTTATGTCCAGACCCGTTTTTTAATATGATAAAATTAATTTTTTTTCACCTAATTATTTACAAAATGCATGGTTTTCATACATTCCATTACCACAAAAAAATATTATATATTCAAAATTCAAGTCTTGCAAGTTTTTACACAATATTATTGGTGAATTACAATACAAATTTCATAAAAAATTTTAAATATACCAATAAATAAATAAAATATAATGCGAACCATTCTTAAAAATTTTGTCCAAACCTATACCCATTTTTTAAATGAATAAGAAAATATGTCCAGACTTGTATTTATTTAAAAAACAATTATGTCCAAACCTGCTTAAAGTGGGCCCAAACAAATGTGAACAAACGAGTCCGGACACTTTTTGACGCCCCTACTTTTATTGTAACATTGTATGTCATTCTAGCACTTCCGTATTTTATAAATATATCCAGTCAGTTTCAACTTTTTTATTAAAAAATTAATATCTTCATTTTAAAAATTAAATATTTTCATAAAATTAATCATTACTCAGTTATATTTTTAGTTCATTACACTTGAAAATACGAAAATAAAAGGAAAATGATATAATGACGATACAATGTCACAATATAAGGCACGTCATTTATTATGCCATATGTGGCTTTAACACATGTGACACATCATCTATTGTACCTTGTGTTGTGATATTCTATTATCATTCTATCATTTTCCTTAATAAAATTAACAAAATAAGAAGAATTTTGCACATGTATAAGAAAATGTTTTTTTTTTTAGTATATAAGTGTCATTTCATATAATTCAATAGGTACGCCAACAAAACATCATATGAAGGGCTTCAAAGAAAAAAGTTCAGATGAAGTGGTGCTTAAGCCTACCATTTTTCATACCAAAAAGTGAGGTGGGAGTTCTAAAGCCCATTTTCGATACTAAGGGAGAGTAGTGATTAATTAATTAGTTGATAGTCATCATAAAACTTTGTCATCACTCTTTATGAAATGGTTCAAACATAGTCGTACTAAATTGAGTGCATTAATAAAAGTTTGATCTATCTAGCTAGTCGACCTTAAATAATTTGGGATTGGGGTTATATATTGTGCTTTTTGTTGTGTTTTACAATCTCTCATATTTTCATATCAAAAAATCTGTTGGGACTCTAAGAGTCCAGACTCATATGGAATTTTTTGAAATTTTTACAAATATCAAAAGAGTGTTACAAATTGTTATTTCGAAGTCATTTATTGTTTAAGGATGACTTTGAAATAAAAAAATTTCAAAAACCACCTTAGGAATTCGGACTCATGAGTCCAAATAGCACTACTCTTTTCATATATGATATGGTATAGGAAATCAAGAAAGTTTGTTTATGTTCAAGGCTAATGCACACTAATTAAAATGACATTAATCATAAGTTCACTTTGCATATTTTTCCTTCCATATAAAATTAGTAGTAAAAGAAGTGCTTTAGTGCTTTAATGACAATTGAATTAATGTTTTTATTACTTAGCTTTAATTAATGGCAATAGGATGTCTAAGTTTTTTTTTTTTTTTTAACTTGAAGGATTTTTAAGTTTAAATGAATGGTGAAATAGATATACAAGGTTTCAAATTATGAAAACTAGGAAAACAGGTTTTGCTAAAACCGCTTGTATCTATAATTTCAAAAAAAAAAAACGCCTATTTCTATGGATAGAGTATTTTTAATTTTTAGGTTAAGTTAATTTTCTTTTTTTTTTTGAAACCTATTTTCTTTTGTTAATAATAGAATTAATTACTTTTTTCACAATGTTTTCATAAAAGAAGTTGGCTAGTTTATATTAATGAGAGGCGGTTCAGTCTTGATTTGCATTCTCTTTTACTAAATGAGCTATTTTATATAAATAAATAAGAAATATGATAAACTAACACACTTTGGCGCACACTTTATTTTTTAGATCTCACATCTAACAAAATAACATAAATGAAGTTAAAAAATAAAATGTATGTCCAAAGTGTGTTACATTATCATTTTCCAATAAACAAACCCTATATACTCTTGAAAAAAAAAAAAAAAAAAAGAAGCTCTATTATATGTAAATCTCCTTGTAACCAAACCTGATGGAAGCCCGGCTCATGAATGGTGCGAACCCCTATCTCAGCCACGCATGCACCAACCCTTTCGTCCGACCCAAAGAAGTAATGATACCGATCGATGCACCCGTCCAACACCGGAACCAGCTCCTTCGCCAACGGATAACTAATCGCAAATCCACCCCCACCGTACGCCATACCGTACGAATGAATCACATCTTGCTCAACACTTTCCGAGTTCCCACCAATGTAGACCATCTGATTATGATCATACTTGGACAGCAAATCGACCAGATTCTCCATGAAAAACACCGTATCATCGTCCCCCATTACGAACCAACGCACGTCCTCCATCCCGAGCTTAAAACTCTCCAACACGATCCTCGCGATACGCACCGCGGACCTCGACCCGTACGAGCACGTGAACTTGAACCGTGACGTGTCTTCCGAGACTCGGACCGGGATAAATGACCGAGTCGACGACTCGGTCAAGTTGAGCGGTTCGTCAAGCCACGCGAACCCCCGCGTGACGTTCGATTGCCACCACACCTCCGTGTAGCGGCTTCGGTATTTCCAGTTCTTTGCGGTCCCTCCGATGCCGAACACAATGTGAGAGATGTTGGTGTCCGTCTGCCGTTGGATCGGTCTCTCGGGATGCGCGTCTTGGGGGGTTTGATGGAGGAATTTGATGAAGTTTTTGTTGGTGTATTGTTGTGGGGCCGGTTTGATGTGGAGGAGGAGAAGTGCGAGGGAGGTGAAGATGGAGAGAGAGAGAGTTAGTTTCATTAACGAAGACAACGAGTCTCTGGGTTTGGACATCGCTGGCCTCGATTACACCACAGTGATCAATCGTACGGTCGTGGATGATGTTGAACAACTATGGTTTATGATCATCAATTGCATCGTCTTGGTGTGTGTAAAATGTGAGGGCTTTGGAGAGAGGTTTGAATCGGAAGTTACGGAAGTGGCCTTGGAGTTTTAAGGAAGGAAAGTAAGAAACAGAGAAGATACAGAGTGACGGTGACGAATACCTTCCAGTTATGGGCTTTGGTTTTAACGGTGACCGTTGGTTGCGGTGGAAGAAAAAAATAAAATAAAAGACAACAGGCAACAGCAATGAATTTCTAAAAAAAAAAAAAAAAAAAAAAAAAAACAGGTAACAGCGATGAAAACCTTATCTATTATTATAATCATTTTACCATGTGCGTGTTGTTTTGTATTTCCCTTTTACAATTGATCTTATTTCGAATTAAGACGCTGCTAAGGAAATAAAATGTGTATGGTAACTTAAATCTTATCAAACGGGTCCAGTTTTAATAGGAGGCCTGGTGTGGGCCATCGCTCCACACCCCAAAATAATAGAAGGCTCTCAATTTACATAAAATTGGTAGTACTTTTTTAATTTCACATACTTTTTAGTAAAAATATGAAAATGTAGAGCATCTTCAATGGTAAATGTGGATTGTAGCTGTGGATTCATGCTATGTCAATAGCGTGGAGAGGATGCCCATCTTACGTGGCTGAAATAGACATTGAAGTCAAAAAATGCTCTCCAATGCACAATGTGGATTACCTCATTCAATTGATGAGGTGGCGGCTCCTTTTTTTAAAAAAAAAACCATTATAAATAGTTATTGAATAATAAACTTAAAAATTAAGAAATTGATTTCTTTTTTTTGACAAAAAATTATATTAATTATAAACCATTTTTATATAAATAGAAATTAAATAAGAATATATAGTTTTAAAGTCCGTACCCTTTTTTTTAAAGCCCTATACATATGTTTTATAATAAGGAGTGGTAATGTTTTTTATATTAAAAAAATGAACAATTGTAAATATGTACCATATGTAAAAATTATTCATATTAATTAATAAAATAGTTCCGTTTCTTATAAAAAAAGAGAACAATTGTGTTTTTTTTTCTTTTGAAGACACATTTATGTTTTTATCTATATACGTATTTGTAAAATCACATAATTAAAAAATATTATCTTACCTTTGTTGGTGTTTTTATATTGTTAGGAATCCTATCTTGACAGTTTATGACCGTTCTAGGGATCCAAGGGTCCAAAATCCATCAAAAATTCAAATTAAAGTTCATTTTCCAGCTTTTTAAAAAAGCTCTGATACCACAATGGTTTTCTCATAACAAGGCAAACACACACTCAAAAAGTTCAAAAGATTCAAAAGAAGAACTTTGATTTTTGTGAAAGGAACAAAGGAGATTCTTGAGGCTGTCCACAAGCACAAAAATCCAAAGACTTTGAAGCATTCAAAGAGTACTAGATTCTCCTCAAAGTTGTTCTCTTTTGTCACCTTCTTTGTTGTAAGCTAGTCCTTGTTCTAGATTCCTTCTCTTGTGCTTAATCTACAAAGTTTTGTGTGTGTGTTGAATCAAAATCAGTTTGTTGTGTGTTTTAACACTATTATCTTGGGTTTTGTACTTAAACTTATTTTATCAAACCCTAAGAATGATTTGAACAAAAGTTTTGAACTTAAACTTGATTTTTGTTAAACTATTGTTCCTTGCCTTGAAATCGGTTTTGCATAAACCCATTGGATTTTAAAACGATTTCACATTTGGAATTTACAACGAAATCGTGACATATTTGCAAATTCCATTTACTCTCACACTTGCATGCATAAGAGGTGTTAGGCTCTAGGTGGCTTGCTTGTGTTTGAATTTGATACTACTTTGTGTTGTAAAGTGTATCTCATTAATTTTTAGCAATTTGGTGTAATTGTAAGATTGTAAGACTTAGTGGAATCTAAGTCAAAGGGAAGACCTAGTTGAGGCTAGGCACAAATCCTAGTTGCGGCTAGGTAGGAAGTCCTAATTGTAATTAGGCATTCTAGGCTTGTAGGCTTAGGTTGTAACACTTATTTATAATATAGGTGGGGGTTTAAAAATCCTAACCTAGGAGGTTAGGTAGTGGATGTAGATCATTGGATCGAACCATTATAAATCGTGTGTCAATTTCCATCTCTTCTATCCCATTCACTTGCATAGTATATATATTCATTGATTGTGTATGCTTTACAATTGTTACTTGCGCATAAAGTTTTAAAAAGGGCAATAACTACTCGGTAACCCAATTCACCCCCTCTTGGGTGACCTTCAATTGGTATCGAGCGGGTTATTGCTCAAAGTATTACTAACGTATCTTTGAGTGTTCTTGTGCAAGGATGCAAAGTCTAGATCCGGCTCGCCTTAGGGAAGGTAACTCCTCGAGTAGGCCTCCATACTTTGATGGAACCAACTACGCACATTGGAAAGTGAGAATGAAGTTCTACATAAGAGCACAAAATAGATTCCTATGGGATGCAATTGAAAGTGGATACACTCCACCCGACAAGCCATTGAAGGAATACACCGCCGAGGAGATCAAGAGTGAACTTTCAAATGATCAAGCCATGAATCACCTATTTTGTGCATTGAGCGAGAATGAGTTCAACCGAGTGAGTGCATGTCAAACGGCAAAGGAAGTATGGGAAAAGCTTGAGGTCCACTATGAAGGCACAATGCAAGTGAAGAAGACGAAGTTGAGGATCCTTGAGGAACACTATGAGACTTTCCGAGTTGGATCCGATGAAGATATTGCCACCGCCATCACACGATTCACTAAGTTGTTAAATGAGATCAAGAATCTTGGAAAGCATTATGATCAAGAGACATCGGTATACAAATTCCTTAGAGGCTTGCCTAAGGAATGGGATGCCAAGAAGTATGCAATCCAATCGGCACAAAATCTTGGAGACTACACTTTCGATGCATTGTGTGGAGAATTGACGGTCCATGAATTTGAACTCAAAGACCGAGCAAGATTGGAAGCATTAAGTGGAGGTACAAAGAGCTCAAGAAAGGAGATTGCATTGAAGGCAAATAGTTCCCCAAGCTCATCGGTGGAAATCATTGAAGATGAAAAATCTTGTGATGATAATGATCTTGAGGAGGAAGTTGCAATGCTCTCAAGAAAGCTCAATAAGGCCATATACAAGCGAGACAAGTATAAAAAGAAGTTCCGAAGTGGAAGCAAGGGAGGAAAGTCAAACGAAACCATATGCTTTGGGTGTGGCAAACCGGGTCACATCAAGGCGGAGTGCAAATCGAAGAAGGTGTTTGACAAGAAGAAAGGAAAGAAGAGCTTCAAAGCAACTTGGGATGACTCATCATCATCAAGCTCGGAATCCGAATCGGAGAGTGAAAAGGCAATACTTTGTCTCATGGCACAAGGCGAGGTAAACTCTAACTCTTTTAATTTTGATGATATAGATGATTTGGATGATGTTCCAAATCTTGATGAACTTAGGAAAGAGTTGGAAAAGGAGGTCAAAAAGACCAAACAACTCAAAAAGAGCTTAACCATAGCAATTAGCGAAATAGAGTCACAAAATGAGACCATTAGTGATCTCCAAAGCGACTTGAATGAAGTCATAGAGGAGAGAGATGCCTTAGTCAAGAAAGTAGAGGACTTGACTAACACGGTGCATAAGTTCACCAATGGTAAAGAAATGTTTGACATGATGTTGGGAGCACAACGACGTGCACTCAACAAGAGAGGCATAGGTTATGGAGCAAACTTGTTAAGCTACAAGAAATTGCTCAATGATGATCGTAGATGTTCAAAATGCAATAAGACTCATGAGGTTGGGAAATGTGCTTTACAAAAGGCCAAAAGGGGTAGACTAGCTTGGGTAGTTAAAAATGTTTATGACACTAACTTTCTCGACCCAAAGGAGTTTGGGTACCAAAATCTAGTGTGTTTCCCATTGTGTAGGATGCAAGGAAGAGCACCCCATGGTACCTAGATAGCGGGTGCTCAAGACACATGACCGGAGATGCACATCAATTCATTGAGCTAAAGCGGCATGACGGTGGAAAGGTTACATTTGGAGACAACAACAAAGGAAAAGTTATTGGTCTCGGAACCGTTGGTAACCATTCACTCTCTATTTCTAATGTTTATCTTGTTGATGGTTTGAAACATAATTTGCTTAGTATTAGTCAATTGTGTGACAAAGGATTTCATGTTATGTTTGAATCATCGAAATGCATTGTTAGGAATGAGAAACATGAAACCTTATTTATTGCATATAGAGATAAAAATGTTTATGCCATTAACTTTGATGAGATGCATATGCAAAATGTTTCATGTTTGAGTGCACAAAGTGAGTGTGATGCATGGTTGTGGCACCGTAGACTAGGACATTCTAGCATGGAAAATTTATCAAAATTGACTAAGCATGATCTAGTGAAGGGCCTACCCAAGTGCACCTTTAAGAAAGACAAGGAATGTGAACCTTGTATCCTCGGTAAACAAGTGAAATCGTCATTTAAGACGAAAGTAACAAGTGATGTAACTCGAGCGTTAGAACTTATCCATATGGACTTGTTCGGACCTACCCAAACACAAAGTCTAGGAGGTAAATCATATTGCTTTGTTATTGTTGACGACTTTACAAGGTATACATGGGTGTATTTTCTATCTCACAAGCATGAAGTGTTTGAGGATCACATATAATTCTGATTATCAAGTCTAGATAACTAAAGTGCATGTCGATTTCGCCTTTTTTGATAGGGCCCACCTCCCAATTCGGGAGATTCTCGATTCCGCGGGATGGACATCCTTTTGTTCTCACAACGCAAACTACAATCCCCCATTGGTTCGTGTTTTCTACTCGAATCTTGAAACATCGACCCAATTTATCCTACGTTCGTCGGTTGGTGGCCGTCCGTTGAGATTACCCCTGAAAATCTCGCCCAACGGCTACACCTTCCATTGCATCCTCCTACCACACGGTAGTAGGAAAATTCTTGAGTTGGCCTTTTGATCGTCTTGAAGTGCTTAACTCGTTCTTTCGGCCGAAACGAACCCTAACTATCCAATCGGCATTACGGATACGACTTTAAATTGATGCCCCACCTTCTACATAAAGTACTTCATAAAGTTATTCTTCCTCGTGGCGGGAGTAAAAACTATGTTACTCTCCTCGATATGTTCATCTTAGGGCATCTATTTCGTGCCATTCCTCTCGATCGCTCCCATATTATCATTGGTTATATTACGAGCACGTGCGTGCAGTGGGTCGTCATCTCCCATATGCCCATATCATCACATCTTACTTGGAGTCCTTGCCAAGTAGATCTTGCGTTAAGCGGTGCGTCCCCTCACTGCTTGTCTACGACACCATTGACATGGCCACTCGAAGGCCATGAAGTGCCGTTACATACGCGATAGGGAGCGGTGGACACGTGACGATGCAATCCCGATGGTAGGTACTATGGTGGCTATGAGTCTCCATTGCCTACGGACCCTCCAGGTTGCTCCATATGACGCGCGACTACTACTAGAGTATAGCTACGTTTTGGTGGTGATGATGATCATGATGACGATGGAGGCTTTGCTTTGGCGATGCGACCATGATGGCGATGAGGAAGTTCATCATGACTCCACCATTCCACCCGCCGTCGCGACCCTACGAGACCCGCCTCCACCTCCCTACATTTGGCGGCTTCACTCCTCCACCGAGATATGTCCCCCTCGTCCGCTTACGTCTCTGCACTTGGTGGGTTACACCTGCACTCCTACGTGACTCGGACCTTTGCTACCATGACTCGGACCTTTGCTACCGTCGGCGAGCATCCGGCATCAAAAATGATCGTCTTCGTCGCATTGAGGGTCGGTGCTTCCAAAGCACATCCCGCGCACCGATCGTACTTCAAGTTCTCGCACGTCGACCATCATCCTCGCGGAGGAGTGTTTAGTCTTTTTATCGCATGTCAAGCACTAGGTTCGTTCGGTCGTTATTTTTGTATCGAACCACTAGGTGAGCACTAGGCTCCAACCTTTGTTAGGCTTTGATGTTTTACATATTTTTCTTTTACTCATGTTTACGCCACAACTATGTTCACACCGCTTTATGCTATCTATATCATGATTTCTTTTATTGCGTATCTCACGAGTTTCTATATGGCTTTTACTTGCTTCACTATGACTTCTCATATCGATTATGTCTCGCTTCCGTCTTTGTCTTTGGTTATGCATAGAGTAAGGGGGAGCGTATTTGTTCTTGGTTTCATTAACTTATGCATCACCGTATTTCTCAAACGAGGAGCTTGGCCCCACTTTTTGATGTTATCAAACGGGGAGAAATGTGGTTGAACTTGAAAATGTTGATGTGTTTGAAATTGCACAAACGAAATGTACAATCTTGAATGAAATACACACTTAGATTATGGTTTATATTTTTAAAGTTCACATTGTTTGTTATCATCAAAAGGGGAGATTGTTGGACTAAGTTATTAGTCACTCTAACTCCGACCAGGATTTTGATGGAAACAAACAAGGTGAAAATGTACTAATCAATATCAAGTGTATTTCGGTTTTTGTGTTAAAGGATGCAAAACAACACATCACGGGCATTCAAGCCGTACAAGTTCAAGATCCGCATTCGTGAAGGAATGAAGATGGAAGACCATAGTACAAATTTGTAATTTCAATGTAAGGTATCAAAATTCTCTCACGCAAGCCAAATGCATTAGTTCATGCATATCAAGTCTCAAAACCAATTTTCAAAAGTCATGAAGTAACTTGGTATTTCAAAATGAAATTTAACACATACCTAGGCCCACGAGCTTAAACAAGGTGAAATCATGTGTTAATGATCATTTATATTTTGGAAATCATTGTTGAAGTTTTCAAAGGCTAGAAAAAGCGGCTTTTAAACTGTTTTTGAAAAGAAAAAGCGCAAGTTTGCGAAAAAGCCCTCGCTAGTTATGAAATCGTGATTTTCCGTTTTCGGGGTTTGTAAAAATATCCGGACCATCCAATTAGGCTTAATGACCCATAATAAACATGTATAACATGTTACATTAGGGTTAGTTAGGTCTCGGACGTGTTTAAGGGTTGCTAACACAAAGGGAGAAAATAATTATTTCGAGCTCCTACTGATTAGCGCGCTAATCTGTCATTAGCGCGCTAAGTGCGAGTTAGCGCGCTAGGTCTCGTATTAGCGCTAATTGCCCTCTGACAGACTTTTTTAAAAAGCTGGAAAATGAACTTTAATTTGAATTTTTGATGGATTTTGGACCCTTGGATCCCTAGAACGGTCATAAACTTGTCAAGATAGGATTCCTAACAATATAAAAACACCAACACAATGGTTTTCTCATAACAAGGCAAACACACACTCAAAAAGTTCAAAAGATTCAAAAGAAGAACTTTGATTTTTGTGAAAGGAACAAAGGAGATTCTTGAGGCTGTCCACACAAAAATCCAGACTTTGAAGCATTCAAAGAGTACTAGATTCTCCTCAAAGCTGTTCTCTTTTGTCACCTTCTTTGTTGTAAGCTAGTCCTTGTTCTAGATTCCTTCTCTTGTGCTTAATCTACAAAGTTTTGTGTGTGTGTTGAATCAAAATCAGTTTGTTGTGTGTTTTAACACTATTATCTTGGGTTTTGTACTTAAACTTATTTTATCAAACCCTAAGAATGATTTGAACAAAAGTTTTGAACTTAAACTTGATTTTTGTTAAACTTTTTTTTTGTCAACTAGATAACTAAAGTTTTTAAATTTGTATTTATCTTATCATATTCATTATAATTATCTTCAAATCTATATGAATAAAGAAACGAAAAAAATGATGAAAAAGAAACGAAAGTGATTTTGGAGCGCCGACTATTTTTTGATTTTTCCGAATATTTTGGTCTTCCTTTATAGTTATTTTGATGAGTTGGCAATGTAGACACTGTCTATTGCACCCTTATTTCTAGAGGGTGTGATTGACAGTGTTTATGTCACATCACCCACACAGTGCCAATCCATATTCTCATTGGAGACAATTTTTTTACTCTAATGTCTATTCAATCCTATGTGGACACACATCCACCCCAATCCACAGCCCCATTAGAGATGCTCTTAGGCTTTGATTAAGTCAACTGGGCACGTCGTGCACATCATATTAGATTGACACGTCCTCCCATCAATCATTGTTCATGTCAGCGAAGAGAATAAAGAAAAAAAAAAAAAACAAAGACTCTTAATCAATCCATCTTCTCAACTCTCTCCCCTCTCTCATTCTCTCACTGTTGCAAACTTGCAAGTAACAAAAATCTTATTTTGTCTATCTTAATTAATAATCAACTTCTTTGATCATTGACTTCCCTCCTTGTTTATTCAATACGTTTCAAAAGAAAAAAAAATCTTAGAAAATATTCCACAATTTAGGAAATTATATAAATTTCCTAAAGCACATAAATTTCTTAAGATACAAGTTAATTACCATACACATTTATTTTCACAACACTCATAAACATACCTCAATACCTCAAATGGTGGAGTTGAGATCTATACAACAGATATGATGGATTAACTTTGGGTCAACAAGAGAGTTCTATTTTGTGTGGAAAGTGAGTTGATATCACTACAAGAGTGAGAAAAGGATTTTAATGACAATTTTTAACCATCATTAAAAGCCTTTAATAATAGAGAAATCCGTCACATAGCCCGTTATGTTATAAACAGTTATAAATGTTTAAAGCCTTTTATGACGGTTTTGCACCGTCATCTTATCTAAAATTTCATATGCCAGGAAGACTTTTAATGACGGTTTTAAACCGTTATTAAAAGGTTTTGATTTTTTTAAAAAGGACTGTTGTACCCTACATCATATAGTTTCTTTTACAAATAATAATAATAATAAATAGTAATTATTAAAAAAGAAATTGAAACTTCTTATACAACAAACAATATAAGCAGACCACACAAATCTTTGTGGTGCCACATCACACCAGGTTTCCTAGCACTAAATTATTTTGATATCCATGACTGACTTGATATATACATTGCAGTTGACAACATCTCGAGCTGAGAAACACTAATTGCTCCCAAACATTTCAAAACATACTCATCTTCATCCTCTTCATGGGTCTCATCATCAGTATCCTCCATTTTGTCAGTGAAATTCGGATCATAACTTGTGAACTCCAAAGAAAGTCGTAGCATTTCATCACAATACAAAGATATCTCTAGGACATCTGAGTAAAAAACTCTCAAGTGCCTGCAATCAAATCACAAGTAGGATATGAAAAATCAACTTAAAATAACAAGCAAAAAACTGCATTAGAATATAATATAACCCAAACAAATACAAAACCTGTAAATTATAGTCTCAAAGTTCTTCATCATTTTCAGATGCATTGGTGCAATAATCAATCAAAACTGGAACAGCGTCCCCAAGATGAGGTTCAAAGCGATAATATCCAACAGACCGACTGAATCATCATTCATTATAACAGCATCAACAAGTGTTATAAGTATTAAAGATACCACAAGCACTACTTTTGACAAAATTAATAATTAAAAAAATCATTAGTTATTTTATTAGTAACTTTTAATAAATTTATGAAAATCCCATAATTTCTCACTAATGATTTGAAAAGGCAAAGAAAGATGCATTCTGCATTATGACTTCCACAAGTACCATCACAGGTTGATGATATTAAACAATTTCTAAAAGATTAAAAAATTAAGTAGCAAGATAAAACACCAGCTTGGAGTTAACCTGAGAGCTCCAATCATCTGAATATTTATCCCGGTAATTTCAAGCTTAGCACCTTTTACTTTTCAAGAGGTGAACAAATTTTACTGTTGCCTTAGCCAGCAAATCATTTGATAAGCTTGCAGCAAGAGATGTTGTAGCAAAGAAGAATCATCACACATGATCATTTTCTTCAGATGCAAAAGCAGGAACTTCAAAAACATCTAAATCGCTAGAAAATAGTTAGAGGTAATTATCACTAAACAATATCCTTAGACAGTTAGACTTATATACACATATTCTCTTACCAATGCATGAAACAATCCTCTTCCACACGCTGGCCTGATTCGATCGCAATTAGGATTGTAATTATCTCTAAACATCAGATTTCCAAATCTATGAACGACATCGCATAAGATATCAAGGCACTCCCATCTGATCTATGTTCTCATTCCCTGGAGAGAAATGCGACAAAAATAAAATCAGTTCTAACAGCAGACCACGCTAAAAAATAAATTAAAGAGCATATTTTGCTTTTAGTGATAGCATCTCAAATTACAAGTCATCACATTAATGACCCGTAATGCAGAATACATGACAAACACTAACTAATGCAACAGACTGATAAACACTTATAGGGTCTACACGTTAACCTTGAATAGCATGCCCTCCATGTACATCTCTGATAAACACTTATAGTATGTGTATCCAAAATTGAGTGGTCTGTATATGGTATGTATATATAAAAATAGTGTTTGCAACATATAGAAATAACAAAGGTTAGTGAGCAACTGGTCTGGTGGTGGGTGGTGCTCTATATATGATTAAATATATATAATCAAGTAATGGAGCATGAGTGATGAGACATAGGTACCTTGTTATGTTCTGCAATGACTCCAAACATGAAGGCAAGCACAACAAAGGCCTCGAAAGTAATTGAAAAAATGAAGTCTTAAGTGCTATTGTTGCCTTTAT
Organism: Stephania japonica; assembly: GCA_039657345.1. Lineage (NCBI taxonomy): Eukaryota > Viridiplantae > Streptophyta > Magnoliopsida > Ranunculales > Menispermaceae > Stephania > Stephania japonica. The sequence goes on along the minus strand of CM077560.1, from coordinate 38,724,897 downwards.
TATATAGGTCTGAAATAAAAAAAAAGAAATAAAAAAGCATCAGAACTCTGAACAACTTAACTCCTAATAGACCTAACCTAATATATATGGCTCTAACTGATAGTTGAAACACTTACAAATCAAACTAAATCATTTGTCAATTGATATTTCTAGCTAAACATAACAAACATTGAACACCAAAGCAGTAGAAGAAAGGTCAAACACTTACAGGTCATTCAGATTTGTACATGAGCTCAAATTCTCAGGTATTGCACCTCGAGCTTCTTATTTGCAAGATTCCTGAGAGACACATAAATTAGCCTTTCCAGCACATTTGGGAGCAGGAAACTTATGGGCCAGCACTATAACTCTTTTAGAATAAGTAAATCACACAAAAAAAATGAGAAATGCTAACTGCATTCTTCTTAGAAAGAAGTAAATGCAGGGATTACAGCCCGACCCTACATGAGATGATAGAACTAATGACAAAAATCATGTGCTGAAATATTTTAGATAGTACAAAATAGAATCAAAAGTTAGGAAATGCAAGCACACTTTAGATCTTTTAATATCTTCCATGACTCCCATATAGTCATACACTTGCTTTGCAATTTTCCGCATCTCTTGGTAAACTTATAAGTCATTCACTAAAAATTAGGGGAATCCAACAATTCAACATTTTTTCACTAAATTACAATGCAAGATAATGGCATGATTGGCATTGAATAGCAAATGCCTCGATCAACATCATTCAAATAATTCTTGAAAAAAAGGAACTTTACCATTGTAATGGTCGATAATGAACTAAGAATTAATACTAAACTAATAAACTATACATCTGACATTGTAACATCTCTCCGGTTTTGATCGAAAAGTATGTAGCAACGAACTACCATTAAGTCAATTCTACAACACCAATTTCTAACACAAGAGGTACATACCAACTAAAACTAAAAAACCTAAAACAGCTAAACAGTTAATTTACTAAAACACAAATCAGGGTCACAAATGCTGAATTGAGCGAAACCCTAGATCATGAATCGACATAGAACATCTTTTTTTGAGAATATGCATAAACAACAATAGCAACCACAAACCAACAAAAACCTCAACAAATCAACCACAAATCAAAACATAGAGAGAAGGAGAGATGCAAAGGGACAAATTCAAAAAAATCAACCACAAAACCAGCAAAAACCTCAACAAATCAATCAAAACTCACGTTCTTCAAAATCACAAAGCTTGACCTGATGTGTAATAGGATCCACCTATAATAATAAACGAAGAATGGTTAAGAGAACACCAATTTCAAATCAAATATAAAATGTCAGATACAAAACATACCAAGAGATTATGTGGCTTCACATCCTTGTGGCAAACCCCAGGAAAAACATGAATATACGCTAGGCCCCGAAAATCTGGAAATCTTTCTATAAATACTAATATTAATATAAATGATGGTGGTCTAAACCAAGCACACTCGCAAGTTATATTTACTTGGTATGTGTAGAGCTTCAAACAGAGAAATGGGTATTGCAAGGCCATGGCATTCAACCACATAGAGCTTCAAACAGAGAAATGGGTTGTGTTTGTGTTTTGGGTTGTTCCTCTCCTCTTTGTGTTTCTATGTTTCTTCTTATTTTGGTCGATCGAAGAACTTGCAGGTTGAAACAAATCTTGAAAATTTGCTTCAAATGACTCCCTATAAATACAACCAAATTGATGCATCACATTCCAGTAATAATAAAATGCAATCATTGAGATTTTAAGGAGGGTAGGGGATACATTACAGCTGTACGACCCGAAAATTTGGTTATTTGTGGATGATGATGTATGTATTAGTATTGTATTGAAATACGGGTCTCGAGCCATTCGGGCGAATATTAGGCTGAGTGAGGCTTTGCCTAGGTACACAGGGAACTTAAAAAAACAATAAAAATACAATTAAATGAATATATGTGTAATTTAAATAAATAATTTGCGAGACTCAGTGAAACTACGCGCACTACGTGAGTCGGGACAAGGAAAGACGGACCGAGGAACCTTGTTTGAACGTGGGAGTTGATTAGCTACACAACATACGGACCGTGGGATAAGGGATTATTATTGTGACACAACTTAATAGGATTGACCCCCGAGATGAGTGTGCGTTTTAAGATGAAGGTAAGGACCTATCAAAATAGCCCACCCTAGTTTCACTATTCACTCATCTCCCCCAAACCGTTTCTCTCAAATCGGCCACCCATTCTCTCCTCCCTCTCTCCACTCTCCTATACTGGTGAACGAACCACCGGACCTCTGACAAAGCTAGTGGTGGCCGGAGCACCCCAGTAAGATATATCTCTCTCTCCCTCCCTCTCGATTCTTTGCTCACTATCTCCTCTTGACTGTCCTCCTCTGTGACGACTCCAATTTCTCCGTGCAATTGGGTACGCCCGACCTAGACCCGTGCAGGCTCCAAGTCATCATTTAGCAACCTGACGAGCCTAGTCGGCCTTCGATTTAGTCAATTGAGTAGTTTATGAAAGAGTTATTGCAATAATACACAGCGGAAGACTAAACAGTAATAACAAAGGGAAATAACTCAATCAACGGAAATATAGGAATTCTATAAGTGTGAAAAACCCCGAGTATTCATGTACAATTCGATAAGCATATATACATGATACTAGCCTCACAAAAAATGCCAAGTTTAATAATCCCAAAAACATAAGTATGAAACGATATACAAATCAGCAAAACATAAACACATATTATAGAGTCTCTCCAATCCCGCTGCTAGTCCTCAAAGTAGATCTCTTAGGCAGGGCCCCTTGCCTTTGTTGTTCTCCACCCTATCTGCACCCACCATCACAAACTAGACGTTGAGCAACTAAAGAAATCGAAAGTAGTGCCAGAAGAATATAACAGTAATTTATGATTTAACAAGTAAAGCAGTCTAAATATCATGCGAAAACGAAATAACAGGAAAGTAAGTAAATCAAGTGCATGACAAACAGACTGATAGATAAACAATTGAAATTCGCATGTTCTAAGATTCAAAAGAGGCCCATGAGTGGTTTAATTTCACAGCAATACGGCAAAGATCTCGCAAGATCTCCCCGGGTAATGTCGCAACACTAGCGTAGCTTGAAATCGAGAGGCATCGCAACATCTCTTGAATCCAGTACCTAGAACACACAACACTAGGGGTGGTCAGTTACCCCTGCAGGAGGCACCCTCGATGTCCCAGCTAGTACGGGACCATATGATACCTTCGAGACACTTACTCATGCCAAGAACATACAATAAAGAATATGGAATGGAATTTCAAGCAAGGCTCAATTCAACATTTTCAATGAATAGAGGAATGTATAAATCACATGTCATTTTCTTACTGGCCTACTAACATACACACATACAAGTTATGTATGTACTTACCTGAACTAGCGCAACCCGGTAACACTCTGAGACTCTAACACGTTCCCCTCGAGTTCTCGACTACCTAATAAAGGTTTAAATCCCAAACGTTGATTTAGAGTTAGTACCTCGTCTTAGGGTGTTTCTCGTATGTTTAGTTTAAATACATTTAATTAAGGCGACTCAAACCATTATGGATCAATCCATCTCTATAGTTATTGCCCCTTTTTCACAAAACATAACTCTCTTTGGGCTCTTGTTTTGCCCATTTATCAAGCCTATACTCACCTAAGTGGGCTTTTTGTATGGACACTTATTGGGCCTAGATATATAGGCTCATTCTTACATTTTATGCATTTGTTTTGGACTTTAAGTTATACCTATTGTATTGAATCCTTATTGGGCTCTACATAACCCATGTACACACCATTTGTGATTTGTTATGGACCCTTATTAAGATGTGTATATTGGGCCCTTATTGGGCCTTAACACAAGCCTATAATCATTTTTAAATAGTGTCCATACCTATCATCTTTTTATTTATTCACAAACACACATAATACACATTATGGTCACACACCCCACATTTGATACACCCCACACTTGGTACACCCCACTGTTATGTACACACAACACCCCACTATTGTGTGCACCCCATTGTTGTATGCACCCCATACACACATGCACTAAAGATATTACACACTAAATACACCCCAACTATACACACACTAGTTGATTCTCACAATGCACACACACAACTGTTGTATACACCCCACTGTGGTATACACATCGTGAGATGTACACCCCATGCACACATACACACACCCAAAACCATCACACATATACACATAAAATAATACAATTAGGGTGTGCACACACACTGTCACACACCCCACAACTGTTCCAACCCAACACAACACTATATTCACTGAAACACACACTAATAATGTTACATATGGGGTCACCTCTGGCCAGCAGAGTCGCAGGAGGATGACCTCCGGTCAGCCTCGACCGACACCAGTGCCGGTCATCCAAACCAGGGCCACCGAACTCATACAACAGTCCCAAAAGAATAGACAAAACAATGAGCAAAGGAAATGAGAGAGAGAGACAGTCGAGGACTCCTCACCTTGGTGTCTCCGGTAGGTGACCGAGGTTTCCAGTGCCGTGAGGGTGAGGGTAGTTGTCGGTCCAGGGAGGGGGAGCAACTATCACGGCGTGGAGGTCGAGAAGAATGAGCGTGAGAGAGGGAGTGAACTGCCAAGAGAGAAAGAGAGGAAAAGGGAGGAGGAGCTCACCTAAGCCTCTCCGGTGGTGGTGGAGAGGTCAGCTCCGTGGTGGGTGGCGGTGGTGATGGTTCAGCCGAGCATGAGAGGGAGAGAGGTCTTGCACAGTCGAGAGTAAGAGAGACCATGAGGTGAGGGATAACCAGAGGGTAGGGTGTCTCACCTCGTCGACGGCGGCTCTCCGGTCTAGCTGGCCTCGTTGGAGTCGGCGTCTCCGGTGGAACGTGGTGGCAGTGGCGAGAGGAGGGAGGAGGTGAATAGTGGCGGCTGTTGATGGGAGAAGAAGATGAATTGTAACATTTAGCTTAAGGTTCTACTTGTTTTATATATACATAACAAAGGTGAAATGACCCTTTTACCCTTAAGTTAACACTTGCTATTTTTTTGAACAGATGCCCTTATGGGTCTTTTACCCTTTTATCACATCTCCACTTACATACATATCTCGATGAAAATCCAGTGACTCTCCTAATCGAGCTGTGTTACTTTAACAATTTTATTTCATAGTCCGTATGCTACGAGACTATTCGACTCCCACATTGATCTTACCTTTCTTCAGTCCGCATTTCTCCAAAATTTGGTTCGCCGCTCTTATTTTCTCGCCACATCCCATCAACTAATTAAATAAATTATTAAAAAATTCATTTATTTGTATTCTTTATTGTGTTTTTATCCCCCGTTTAACTAGGCAAAACCTCACTCAACTAAAAATCGCCCGAACGGCTCGAGACTCGTAAAATACTAAAATACTAATACACACAATCAAAGAATCATAAAATTACCTCAGTGTCGACTCCCAAAGTTTGAAATATAATTTAGTATTCACGTAGCTAGGTCACAATCCTGACAAGTGTAATACAAGTTAGTTAAAAATTCGGGGTTGTTACATCCCCTCCTCCCTGGACCGACAGCCACCACCTCCCTCCACGACACTGGAACCTCAGACGGTCACTGGAGTAGGTATAGCACTCCCATCCATCACCTCTGCCTCTCTCTTTCTCTCTTTTATTTTTGTTTCACTGTGATGCACACACTCACTGTTTTCGGCAACCGTGGGCCACCTCCAATGGGGGACTTGGGCGTAGACCACCCATGTGTATCTCGACGTTCTCGGAGGGCTTCATGTTCAGTGAATGAGTAGTTTTTCTGACGAGATGAATGGATTATTGCCCACTATTTTTTTTACTATTTTTTAAGACTATTTGTGGATGGTTGTAGGCTTGCCATGGCTGGTATGTTGTCCCAGGTTGAGGCTGATCGGATGTGATCCTTCGACGACCCCACTGGCCAGAGACGACCCCCCCATGTGCTGCAGTGGGGTGTTTGAACTGTTGACAGTGGGTTCGGTTAGTGTGATGTGTTGATGTAATCCGTGATATGTGGGTTGTGTGGGGTGCGTTATGGTGGGGCGTGTCATGTGTGGGGTGTGTTATGTGTGGAGTATGCTGTGATGGCAACGAATATGTGTTGAGGAAGAAGATGAAGTTTTGGTTATTGGGCCTTAATAGTGTAGGCCCAATAAAGGCCCACTACCTTTCCTTACTTAAATTACAACCCACTTGTGTAATTTTTTTTAAATGCATAGTGTGTATAAAAGCCCATTATATGTGTGTGTGATTTAACGTGGCGGTTTATATGAGTATCCTTGTTGTGAGCTTGGTACTCGGGTGTTGTGAGTGTGTGTGTATGTCTTTGGTGTGAATATGTGGATTCATGGTTGTGGTGTATATGGTTCTGTATCATAAAACCATCGTATTTACGCCGTAGAACTACGGGCTTACGGCGTAACCTGAACATAACCCAAGTGGTGAACTTTTTCGCAACTATTTGAGTTGCTCTTACAAACTGTTTTTAAACCAAACTTATGAAAATCACCCTAAGACTAAATACTAACCCTAAACCAATATTCAGGATTTAAACCATAATCAGGTAGTCGGGAACTCTCAGGGGACGTGTTAGAGTCACGGAGTGGTATCGGGTTGCGATAGTTCAGGAAAGTACACACGTGCCTTATATGTTTCTATGTTAGTAGGCCAGTAAGGAAATAGCATGCGATTTATACATTCTCTATTCATTGATATTGTTGAACTGATCTTTTGCTTGATATTCCATTCTATATTATTGGTTGTGTGTTCTTGGCATGAGTGTATGTCTCGAAGGTATCATGTGGTCGAGCACTAGCTGGGACAATGAGGGTGCCTCTTGCAAGGGTAACTGACCACCCCTAGTGTAGTAGCGGTAAAGACGGGGTCGAACCACAAGAACCAAGTTATTCTTTTAGGAGGTGCGAAAAAGGAAAATCAGAAGTTTTAAGAGTGAAATAGATTAAGAGAAGACAAGAAAGTTAGCAAGCAAGGATAACAAGTAGAGAAGTAAAGAATTCAGTAAGAAAAATGATCCAAGCCATCAACTTCACACGACTATCCTATGACAAATACACTGATCATTGACCTAAACAAAGATAGATTGAATGTCGCGATCTAGTGTAGCTATAGAATCCCGTAAGACGTGAATTCCTTATTCTCCTATTATTGATAGTTAGGGTAAGACCTCTAACTATTACCCTAGTCAATTCACATAACCCTAGACACGTACCTTGGGTTCAACATGATGCTCACTCTAATTCGTGATTCATGAGAACACTACACCTAGATAACCGGTACAATACGCTTGTCCGATTCAATCTATGTTTCTAAGATACATGGTATAAAACTTTGTGAGGGGATTAACGCAACCATAGCGACCACTTGCCACAAATACGAGTCTTTTACACGATTACGTATGCATTCGCCTCGATGGCGATAGGTCTCAAACTACAACTAATGCGAAGGCTCTTCACATCAATCAATTAATCGACCATAATAATAAGAACAATACCAAAGAAACTAGAAAACAACAATCAATCAGTGAAATTGAAGAATAAATAGATCTTACAGTGATTAGAAAGTCATAGAATAGTCGCGATCGGTCTCCGGCTTAAATACCCAAAGGATTAGCCAGACATAATTGAAGTAATACACCGCGTTCTCTTTATTGAAGAAAGACAAAAAACACAAAACCTTAAAATAATATGTTTGTCGCCTCCGTGTATTCTTCTTTGAACAAAGGATGCCTTTACCAATCTCTCAAACCCCAATTTATAAATGTGTCTTTGTAACGATTGGAGTGATTTATGCCCGTTTGAATGTTTTTATGATTAATGGCATGATTTGTGGATTGGGATTGATTTGGGCATTTTGTGCAAGTTCAGGACACTTTTCATGCTCTGATTAGTAAAAAGCTGTGCTCTGCTGACGTGTCGGAAGCTCATTGGTTGAAAAAGGTGTTGGTGACGTGCTGGCGCGACACATGGTGCGTAATTGGTGGAAACGGCTGATTGGCGTGATTTGTTGTGCATGATTGGTGGAAAAGGCCTATGAGAGGCAACTTGACTAATAAAATCTTAATACGTGGCAGAATTAAATACTCTATTATGAGAAAACCCCAGCATCCAATTACTTCAAGTAAATACTCTATTTTGAGTATTTTTCTGCCCCGAATTCAATCATGACCTCGGATTCACCTAAAAGTGAGAGATGAGTATAAATTTAGTGGTATTTTGGAGACTTTGACATAAAAACACACATAAATAAATGAAAAATAATGCATATTAAACGACTTATCACCTAGTGTTGTGTGTACGGGGTACTGGATTCGAGAGGTGTTATGATGCCTCTCGATTTCAAGCTATGCTAATGTTGCGACATTGCCCGAGAGATCTTGCGAGATCTTTGCTATATTGCTGTGAAATTATATCACTCATGGACCTCTTTTGACTCTTAGAACATGCAAATTTTGATTGTTTATCTATCAGTCTGTTTATCATGCACTTGATTTACTTACTTTCCTACTATTTCATTTCCGCATGATATTTAGACTGCTTTACTTGCTAAATCATAAATTACTGTTATATTCTTCTGGCACTACTTTCGATTTCTTTAGTTACTCACCGTCTAGTTTGTGACGGTGGATGCAGATAAGGTGGAGAGCAGTAAGGGCAAGGGGCCCTGCCTAGGTAACTTGCTTTGAGGACTTAGCAGCGGGACCGGGGAGACCATTATTATAGGTTTTTATGTTTTGCTTATCTGTATATCATTTCATATATATGTTTTGGGTTATAAAACTTGGTATTTTTGATGAGATTGGTATCGTGTATCTATGAATATCGAATTGTACATGAATACCCGGGGTTTTCCACACTTATAGATTCCTGTATTTCCCTTTGATTGAGTTATTTCCCTTATTATACTTGTTTTGTCTTCCGCTGTGTATCATTGCAATAACTCTTTCATAAACTGTTAAATTGATTAATCGGAGGCTAACTAGGCTTTTCAGGTTGCCGAGTGATGACTCGAGGCTTGCACGGTTTAAGCTGAGCGTACCCAATTGCACGGAGAAATTGGGGCCGTCACAACAACACAAAAACTCAGTGACTAAACACATGCATTTTTCAGAAGCAGCAGCAACAACAGATGAACAAATAGCTACGTAGAAGATTAACAAAAGCAAAAGAACAATAACCAGGGAACAGCTTCAGGAAATCCAGCTTATCCAAAAGAAAATACAACCATTCCATAGAAAAAATATAAAAATGAAATGTACCTGATTTAGAATCTCAAAATCTGACAGTAGTTTAACTATCATATGGTATTCCTGCATAACCCATTTTTAGCACTATTAGGAAGAAGTAATAACAACTTTTTCAAAACAATCAAGATAGATATTCATTCACAAATTCATACTTGTTTTAAGTAAAAATAACCGCAATAGCTTCTTTCAGCCATGGAATTATTTCACCAAGAACATTGTCCAATGTTGTCCAATTATTTTGATTCCTCCACAAGAAGGCATTGGGATCAAACACCATCTCTACATACACCAAGTAAGCACCTCCTCCAATAGGTATGCTGTCCACAAGATGCATGGGATCGTCAGTTTCAATCTCTCCTTCGCCGACTAACTTGCTTGTACACAACTAATCAAAACCCAAGTCCTCTCACACGCCCCTGGTGTTCAGATCCAAACACTTGCACGATTGGGTCCTTGTTTATTGATTGAGATGTTGAAGTTGATGATCTCATTTGACATTCATTAATTTTTTCCTTCAATAATAACTAAGTATTAGCAACAAATAAAAGATCACTTGAATAAAATAAAATAAGCAAGTTTATATACCAATTAATCATACCACAACTCTAGCAATTTCATCACTATGAGGTTGCCCATTTTTGTTTTTATGGCCTTCAATCCACAAATCAGCTCTAGTTACATGGGTCCCTCCACTTTTTACTCTCTAAAAGAACAAAAACAAAAATTATCACTAAATAAAAAGATGTAATGAATTAAATATATATGACAAACAAATTAAACGTACCATTTCTTCTTCGAGGCGAGCATACCCCTTTCGACTCATAGTGTAAGCAAGTTTATTCTTCTATCTAAGCTTCTCGTATTTATTGCTCTTCATAATGCAGGTCGATGATTCTGCTTCCTTTCGAAAGGCTAACCAGTCAGCTAAATTGACTGCTTGAGGTTTGAGATCACTATTGATTTTATCATTTGGCCATCCTTTTTCATGTGCTATCTTTATTTTTGTTCTTAACCTTGATTTTGAACATTTCTAAAGATTTCTAATATGCTGCAATGTGTTCTCCATTTGTTCCTCTATTAAACCTTCAAATCTTAACTGTAATGAGATGAATATGATTAGAATGAGGAACTAAATAACTAAGTTAACAACAAAATTAAAAATCAGACCTTCACCAACTTCCATAATTCTTCCTTCCTCTTTGCTGATACATGGGGTCACTTTGGTATATTGATTCTCACGATATCACGCCTTAAAGCGCCCAAAAAAGAAGAAAATTTCTTCGAATTCTCCCCAATGGGCTGACCCTTATCATTGAAATGAATCACTTGGCGAGTTTGTATAGCAAATGTTTGAAGCTTAGTTGGACCTCACTTCTTTTTTTGGGGGGAATGGTTGCCTTGTTGAGACGGAGCTGAAGGAGCTCGAAATGAGGCTGAAGGAGATGCAACTCGAGATGGAGTTGAAGGAGCTCGAGAAGAGGCTTGAGATAGATCTCAGATTGTGTTTGAGATGGAGCTATAGATGGTGCACGAGATGGGGCTACACATGGAGCTTGGGATGGAGCTCGAGGTGAACAAGGAGATGACACTGAAATCGAATTAGCAGGTCTAAGTGGAGCTCTAATCCTTGCACCGACATTTGGATTTTGAGTTAGAATTGCTTCAACAGCTCGTCTATCATTCTCTTGCCTTTTATTTGCTTTTTTAAAACTCTAATAAAAATTCATGAATTTGTTAGAAACCACTAAAAATATACTTATTTACATAAAAATAATGCATAGAGTTTTTTATTTTTACCTCTCCCTTACGAGCCTCAACTACACCTTTTCCCTTACCATCGCGTCGACGCATCTTTTATCTATGTCACAAACCTGCCCAAACATTCTAAATAAACATACAAATGATTGGATATATTTGCACATGTAAACATACAAGGTATAATACACAATTTAAGTATTTAACATTAGTTTAAGTATCAAGTACACAAATCTCAGACATTCAGGAACTGAAGTCAGCAAGTATTACTGCATTTGTAGGTAAACCTTGTCCTAATGGAAAGCTCAATCATGCAAGCCAGAAAGATTTACATTAAACACTAATAAAGCATATACTGCATAGCATATCATTCTAAAATAAAAATAATCCTCACTTCAAATAAGTGGTCTAAGAAAAAAATGAGACAGAGACCTGACAAACACCAAGATGAGGCACTGTAATCTACTAAGAGGAACTTGCACCAAAAAAAAAAAAAAAAAAACTAAAGAGCCTTAATTCGATCTTTCATCAAGTAAAGTGATTGAGTAACTCTACGAGCGCCCAATTATTGGCACAAATGAGATGCATCAATAAGTACCCTTAATGAACATTTCACTGAGAAGATAAAAACTCAATCCAAAATTATTCAAGTCATATCCTTTAGTACCCCAATTAGCTAATACACATAACTGAAAGCTGAAACTAATTCAACAAGAAGGAAAAAACCCTCAAACAATTACCATCGAAACCATAACACCAATTTTCAAAAATTCAAGCTCTAAAAGAACCTCATTGTTCAATCAAATGGATCATTAAATATCCATGATGACAATAATAATAATAACAGAGAATTGAACAGAGGAGCAGAGACAATGCAAATGATCACTAATTTGGGTTTGGGGCTTTGATAGTAGGACAATACAAATGATCACTAAGTGCACCCATTTGAGCAAATTCATATACAAGAAATAGAAAGTCACCTCTAGCAGCATATCCAACGTCTAAACAACACAATCACAACAAACATAACAAGCATTACCAAATTAAAGCAAATGGGAGAATGGTACTACTTTCTGCAACACAGAGAATTGTCGGGTTTATATATTCATGAAATCATCTTGTCATGTTATAGTAACTAAGAAATTGCAATAACTTCAACACAGAAATAATCTATCATGTTATAGTTCCCCTATCATTTATAAGAACTAACTCGTCATTTGAATCTCGAATTGCTCTGTAATATTAGAAGAACTAAGGCTATTCTCCAACTAGGCATCAGTTGAATCGATTCGACTTTCTGACCTTCTCCAATGATTCAATACTTAAACCATCCAAATTGATACAAACAAACTCAAAAGGAGACGCAACAAAAATACAAATTCTTGAATTTCATCTATAAATGTCAATGCTGATAACCTAAACCTAATACCAAATCTCAAATAATTGATCCTCATGTCTGCATAACATACAATGTTGAATCAACAAAACAGAGATTAAACGAAAAGAGAGGCATAAACAAAACTTGATCGAAAATCTCAGCACATTCTCGATTCCTCCACTCGTCGAGCTTAGATGATTATCAACAAACCAACATTCATCCCCAAATGAACGATCAACCGAGCCACCAAATCACGAACTGATTCTTCACAACGTACAATTGAATCGATCAATCAATGTTTCAAAACAACAACAATTTCAGATATGAAAAATTGAATGAATTCATTCGAGAAACCAATCGCATTTGAAACCCTAGATCAAAATGGAGAAAGAGATAGGCAAATTTGAACCTCCAAATAAACCTTAAATCGAAGCTCTCCTTGAGAGAGGCGAGCTCGAGAGATGCAAAGAGAGACGAACGGTGATCGACGAGAGAGATTGAGCGAGACGAGCAATTGGTGGCGAGAGAGAAGGTCGAGAGAGAGGGTTGAACGAGGATAGGGTCTAGAGAGATGGTCGATAGGGAGAGAGGGTCGTGAGGGAGGGAGAGGGTCGCGAGAGGGTCGAGAGTTTGGTCTTTATATTCTATGAACTATAGATGACGGTAGCAGTTATTAAAAATTTTGCTTCTCATTAATAACGGATATACCCAAACCGTTATTAATGACTCTGTTATTAATGTCCATAAATGTTGTAGTGTATCTATACCCTAAACCCAAAACCCTGTAATTTTCCTATAAATACACTGCCTTTTTTTTGTTCTGGTTCATGCCACTTCAATCGTGGCGGTTGTATATGTGTCGATAGCCACGTCGCTCCTAAGGTCAAAATGTAAGTAGTATTGTAGTATAGAAAACTTGTGAACAAAAAAATTTGTTTCGGGAAAGTACGTACTAAAGTTTTCGTTACATGACACTTAATGGTTACCACTAGATTTTGGTATGAGTTTGAGAGTAAGAGGGCGTGGATTTTTAGGGACAAGTTATTTCTTTTTTTTATTAAAAAAATTCATCTATCCGCACCCCACTTTTTACTTTAGTGCACCTAACAAAAAAGTCAAACTTAAAGTCAATTCTACTATAAAATGACCCTTCATGCCTTCATAGCGATTAGTGCATCCACCTCCCTTTCCTCTCATTTTGTGCACCCTGCCATTATCCTTCCATACACTCTTCTTGTGATTTATAGGGCACCATCAAGTGACTCAGTCTCGCAAGTCCAATTCTCCTATTGGAGAGTTGGTTAGAGCCCTTCGAGCCTCTAGTTTCGTAGAGTCGATCAAAGCTTGTCGAACTTTTGATTGGAGAGTCAGTCGGAACCTACCGAGCTTTTAGGTCGGCTGTTGTCAGCCAAATTTCACTAAGGAAGTTCGGTCGGATAACACCGGCCTAGAAGATAAGTCTCGACCTGATATTGCCAAACCTAAAATAGATGTCTCATCCAAGGTTTTAGAGTTGGGTGCGTTAGTTGGGATAAAGGGTTATTTTGGTAAGAATGTGGGGTGTCCTTATAAATTTAAATTTGAATTTGGGGTGCACCAAATAATTGTTAAAAAAGATACACCGTAACACACTCATATATACATAAGATGGAATATGGCTTTTGGGGGACTTCATTGGTTATTAATAGATGCGGTGAATAGTTGATGGGCTGTGAATTATAACTAGGAAAATGATAATTTAATACACTTTAGGCGCATACTTTATTTTTTAATTATTTATGAATCTTTCTTATCTCCCCAAGCGTGAGCCTCACATTTGACAAAATACTATAAATAGCTAAAAAATGAAGTGTGCACTCTAAGTGTGAGCCCAAAGTATGTCAGATTATCATTTTTCTTTAATTATAATATCGATCGAGTGTACATTGTTGTATCAATAGTTCCGTACATGATGGGATTGTGTTGTTTTGGAGAGAAAATTCTAGAACCGATAATGCAATCCTAATACTATCGATAAATTGTTGAAAAGGGGTTAAATGGACCCTACAACCCCTACATCTTGCTAAGTCGTTAAAGATGATAAAGCAAACTCCAATAAGCTTTGAACTCGATGATGAAAGCGAGGACAAGATGGTTTATTTCGTCTAGAGAGCACTCCGATATGAAGGCATGAAAATTTAGGTTTTTGTTTGATTTGTGTAGTTTCTATATTAATGGATGAAGTAAGAGGGGCACATTCATCACTTATGTTTGATGTAATAATAGGCTATTAGCCTCCCCTGGTCTTACTAAAAAAAAGCAAAAGGGCTAATTAGTTCATGTTCTCTTATTAAATTGCTAATTCAATCCCTAAATAGGGTCCCCTCCAACAATGACCATCAACTTTTCTGTTAAAATAATTGTTCCCGACTCTCATCTCTTCTCCTCACTAAATTAATTACTCGCATAAACTCTTCTCACCTTGTGAAAACATAAAAAAAAATAAAATTGCAGAGTTTTCGCATCTGTTCATGGAAATTCAGAACTTTCGGATTTGAAGAACTGGATCAATTGGGGAAAACAAATTAAAGCTGAATCTCAGTGCAAAACATGTTGCTTGATTTTGATCTTATGCAAATAGACGAGCAGCGAAAAAATCCTCAAAGTTCATTCTTCAACTCTAGCTATTTCACCTATTGCAACCGAATCAATTTTACCATCACAATGTTGGATCGAGGCTGAGAAAGTTTGATTTGAAACTATTAACTTGATTTCCTTTGATTAATCGTCTAAGTTATATACGATTTACATCCTTGACCCAAGGAAAAAGTAATGCCTTAGAATGATGCCTTGATCTAAGGAAAAATTCATGCCTTAGAATGATATAAGCAAATCTCAAACATTCTAAAAATACAAAGATTACTTACTAATTTACAACTTAACTAAAATAACAAAATATAAAGTAACTGTCAACAAGGTATTATGCAGTTGGCCATAGTAAATCTTCAACACTCCCCCTCAAGTTGGAGCGTATAGGTTACGAATGCCCAACTTGCCAAGTAAATGATGGAATTGTCCATTACCAAGGGCCTTCATAAAGAGATCAACAACTTGTTCACTTGAACGAACATGGTGAGTACACAACTCATTGTTGGGTAATTGATCATGAATGACATGACAATCGATTTCGATGTGCTTTTTACCGTCATGAAATATGGGGTTAGTTGCTATATGGATTGACACTTCGTTATCACATACAAGTGACATGGGATTTGGAAATGAAACCTTAAGATCGAGTAATGACGCGCACCGAGCGCGTCAAAGTAAATTACTTGATTTTTATACCGGATACCACAAAGACTCTAGTAGTGGTAAGCTCGGGGTCGAACCTCAAGGACTAGGTAACTGACTTAGGCTTCTAGGGAGGAGAGAAAACAGGGGATTTTACAAATACTTTTGGAAACTATTGAAAACTTTGGAAATAGAGAAATTCAGTGGAAGTTAATCTAAGTATTCTGCTTCACAGTCTTCGCCATAAAACTTGGGAAGGGGATTTTACAAATACTTTTGGAAACTATTGAAAACTTTGGAAATAGAGAAATTCAATGGAAGTTAATCTAAGTATTCTGCTTCACAGTCTTCGCCATAAAACTTGGGAATGATTCCATTAATCCTTAGTTTATACAAAATACAAGACTCAACTATGAACTAGTACAACTATAGACTCAGTGACGCATACGATTCCTCGCTCTTCCTAATCTCAGCAACCAAAGTACGACCGTTGACTACTTCCCTAACCAAACGCGTTGTGATGGCCCCAATTTTCCCATGCAATTGGGTACGCCCGACCTAGACTCATGCAGATCCAAAGTCATCACTTGACAACCTGACGAGCCTAGTCAGCCTCCTATTTTATCAATTTAGTAATTTATGAAATAGTTATTGCAATAATACATAGCGGAAGACTAAACAATTATAACAAAGGGGAAATAACTCAATCCAGGGAAATATAGGAATTCTATAAGTGTGAAAAAACCCTAGGTATTCATGTACAAGTCGATAAGCATATATACATATTACCAATCTCATAAAAATGTCAAGTTCAATAATCCCAAAAACATCAATATGAAACGATATACAAATCAGCAAAACATAAACACCTACTATAATGTCTCTCTGATCCCGCTGCTAGTCCTCAAAGTAGGTCTCCTAGGCAGGACCCCTTGCCCTTACTACTTTCCACCCTATCTGCACCCACCGTCTCAAACTAGACAGTGAGCAACTGAAGAAATCGAAAGTAGTGCCAGAAGAATGTAACAATAATTTATGATTTAACAACAAAGCAGTCTAAATATCATGCGAAGATTGAAATAACAGGAAAGTAAATAAATCAAATGCATGATAAACAGACTGATAGATAAACAATCGAAATTTACATGTTTTGAGATTCAAAAGAGGCCCATGAGTGGTCTAATTTCACAGTAATACAGCAAAGACCTCGCAAGATCTTCCCGGGCAATGCCGCAACACCTCTCGAATCCAGTACCCAGTACACACAACACTAGGGGTGGTCAGTTACCCCTGCAGAGGGCACCCTCGTTGTCCCAGCTAGTAAGGGACCACATGATACCTTCGAGACACACACTCATGCCAAGGATATACAACCAAAGAAATGGAATGGAATTTCAAACAAGGGATCAATTCAACAATATCAATAAATAGAGGATGTATAAATCACATGTTATTTCCTTATTGGTCTACTAACATACATACATACAAGGTACGTATGACTAATCGCAACCCGTTACCCCTCCGAGACACTAACGCGTTCCCCGCGATTTCTCAACTACCTGATAAAGGTTTAAATCCTGAGTGTTGATTTATACTTAGTACCTCGTCTTAGGGTGTTTCTCGTATGTTTAGTTCAAATACACTTAATTAAGGCGACTCAAACCATTGTGGATCAATCCATCTCTATGTTTATTGTCCTTTTTACAAAACATATCTCTCTTTAGGCTCTTGTTGGGCCCATTTATCAAGCTTATACTCACCTAAGTAAGCCTTTTGTGTGGACACTTATTGGGCCTAGATATATAGGCTCATTCTAACATTTTATGCCTTTGTTTTGGGCTTTAAGTTGTGCCTATTATATCGAGTCCTTATTGGGCTCTACACAACCCATGTACACACCATTTGTGATTTTGTTATGGACCCTTATTAAAATGTGTGTATTGGGCCCTTATTGGGCCTTAACACAAGCCCATAATCATTTTAAAACAATGTCCATATCCATCATCCTTTTTTTATTTATTCACACACATACAATAATACATATTATGGTCATGCACCCCACATGTGATACACCCCACTGTTATGTGCACACAACACCCCACTGTTGTGTGCACCCCATTGTTGTATGCACCCAATACACACACATGCACTAAATATATCATACACTAAATATACCCCAACTACACACACTAGTTGACTCTCACAATGCACACACACATACCACAGTGAGATGCACACCCCATGCACCTATACACACAAAACTGTCACCTATACACAACCCAAATCATCTACGCACATGCACAACTGTCCATACAACACCCACGAAATAGTCACACATGAGGGCCTCGTCCGGCCAGCAGTGTCGACGGAGGATGACCTCCGGCCAGCCTTGACTGGAACTCATCCAAACCATGGTACCCACGTCAACAATAGTTCAAAAACATGAAGAACAGTGAGCAAAGAAAATGAGAGAGGGACAGTCGAGGACGGCTCACCTTGGTGTCTCCAGTAGGTGGCTAAGGTTTCCAGTGCCGTGAGGGTGAGGGTGAGGGTGGTTGCCGGTCCAGGGAGGAGAAGCCACTGTCACGGCATGGAGGTTGAGAAGAATGAGAATGAGAGAGAGACAGTGAAACTACCAAGAGAGAAAGAGAAGAAAGAAAGAGGAGGAGCTCACCTAAGCGTCTCTGATGGGTGGTGGAGAGGTCAGCTCCGTGGTAGGTGGCGGTGGTGACGGTCCAGCCGAGAGTGAAAGGGAGAGAGAGCTTGCACAGTTGAGAGTAAGAGACCGTGAGGTGAGGGATAACGAGAGAGAAGAGTGTCTCACCTCGTCGACGGCGGTTCTCCAGTATCGCTGGCCTCATCGGAGTTGGCGTCTCCGGTGAGACGTGGTGGCAGTGGCAAGAGGAGGGAGGAGGTGAATAGTGGCGGCTATTGAGTTAGGAAGATGATGAATAGAGTGTATTAGGGTTTTTGGATAAAACGTTTTTATATATGTGTACTAAGTGTAAAATGACCTTTTTGCCCTTAAGTCAACACTTGTTCATTTCTTGGACAGTTGCCCTTATAGGTCTTTTACCTCATCATCATGACTTAACACACATACACATCAAAAGACTAATCCCATGGCTTTCCTCATCATGTTGTGTCACTTTAACAATTTTTATCCTATAGTCCGCATATTGTGAAACTATCCAACTTCCACGTTGATATTGCGTTTCTTTGGTCAATATTACTTTGCAATTTGGTTTGTCGCGCCCGTTTTCTCACCACATTCCATCAACTAATTAATTAAATTAATAAAAATTCATTTATTTGTATTTTTGTCCCCCGTTTAACTAGGCAAAACTTCATTCAACTAAAAATTGTCCGAACGGCTCGAGACCCATAAAATACTAAGATACTAATACATACATCACAAAATCAAAAAATTTACCTCGGCTTCGACTCCTGAAGTTCGAAATACAGTCCAGTATTCACGTAGCTGGGTCACAATCCTGACAAGTGTAATATAAGTCAGTTAAAAATTTAGGGTTGTTACACACGTAACCTGATCGCTAGTGCTCTAGATATAACGTGTTAGCTGCATTACTTCGATTCGTGAAGGCACTACACTTAGACAGTCGGATCGCTAGTGTTCCCGATTTAGCCTGGATCCCTAAGGTACTTGACCGGTCCTGGAAGGGACTAACCAATCAGTATGGCTAACTAAGTATGAGTCTACCACGTGAGGATGGACGTTTCGACTTCAATGACTAAGGGTAATCAACCTAGTATGATTCATAGGCCTTTCACATAACTAAATCTAACCATAGGATGAAAAACAGTACCAAAGAAAATAAGTTATAGAAAAGAATCATAAACAATAAGTATAGATAAACTTCTCATAATAGAATTTCAAGTTGCAAAGCTTGACTGCTCCACCTTCAACCTAGAAAGAGGAGATTAACTTGACATAATCAAGCCAAAACCCTAGTTTCTAATGTAAAACGGAAGTAAAATAAAAGGTCCTTTTCGAATTGACACCTACTCCTATTTATAGGAAACCCCCAAAGTGGGTTTCAACCTAAAAATTCAGAAATAATCTCAAAATTTCTAAATTTTTGACTTTTATGTTTAGGGCGCCGCAGCGACGTCTTGGCCGAAATGGCTCACGGCGTCCCGGCGGTGTCACATCTACATTGCCTGACCTGAAACACGATTTTAGACTATTTAGAGGTCGAATGTGAAGAAGCTCGTGAGACTTAAAAATGTTCAAATTGGAGTCTAATTTCTAAAAAAGAAAACGAGAAGTCATTTGGATTTGAGATGAGGAAGTTATGGTCTTTATACTGAAGAAAGGTCATTAAGAAACTTGACTAAACTTTGCCAACATTGTGTCGCTCTTTTGAGCCACTTCAAGTCCATATGTCATGATGCTTGTGAGGGATAAAAATATTGTCTCAAAGTCTTCTTTTCAACAAGATCAATGGAGAGTCATTCCGACTTGTGATGTGAAAATTATGGCTTGTAAACTGAACATCACTCAATTAAGTTCATAACACACCTTTGGTCCAAAAACGCCTGACTCATGTGAAATCTCTGAAACACATTAAACAAATATTTATAGTCCATTAACTCCTAATAACCTATACTAAATCATGCCTAAATGAACACTTATCAAACACCCCCAAACATAGACTTTGCTCGCCCGAGCAAATGAGTGAATGAAAACCTATACTCTACTCCTAATACTACATTGACTAATCCTAACAAACCTATGTCCATCACCAAGTCAATTTGAGTTACTTTTTTATTTAAATCTACCACTCAAGCAGCCATCACCCAAAAGAAGTTCAAAGTCAAAATAATGTGAAAACGAAATCCAAACATCAGTGAAAATCACCATTTCAAAAACTAGAATCAATCTAGACAAAGGCCTTTAACTACTCAAGATTTTACAGAGCTACTACATTAAAGCTCACAAGTTCATAATTTCTTAAAAATAGTGCATCAACGCCAAAAAAGGACTATGAACGAAAAATACAACACACTATCTATAAATGTTGACTAAACACACCAAAGAGAGACAATCATACTTAAATATGAAAATGTGAAACAACACATTGAAATAACTCAATTGATCTAGTTATAAGCACTCAATCATATCTATTTATTTAAGATATTTCATGGACTTTGGTCGTTATATGAACATACAATCTACTTTCTCCAAAAATTTTAAAAGTACTACGGTCCCTGCTCCATTTCCAGTGGAAACCACATTCACTTTTCCCACCACAAGATTCCCTGTTCCTTTTCCTGTGGAATCTGTGGGAATATAAAATTATTTATAAAACTCTTATTGGCCCTTCTCATTTTCACTATAATCAAGCAAGTCATCCAATGTATGTTCAAGTCTAATCATTCCCCAAAAATGGTCAAGTCATATGAATTAATGTCTCAAGTGAGCTACATTATTGTTCTAGCACCCTAGAAATCTGAAAACTTGCAAAATACGGCTACCTGCCTCTTTGGTATCTAGCACAATATTTAAACTTCGTACTAGCTCTCTAATAAACAACCTCAAAGATGTTGGACAACGCTCTAAATTTAAGTATAAATCTTAATATTCAAAAAGGTTCAAGTTACAAAAGTAACTTATACTGAACTCATATCTACAATAAAAAACACTCAACAAGGTTTTAGGTGACTCTACATGTAACAAAATAACCATAAATATGCATAGAATAATGCAAATTACTACTAACCTAAATGATGCAGTGCATAACATGTCATAACAAGAAAATGAGGTGAAAAGAAAAAAAAACACCATACCTTACCATAACCATGGAATACGCATAAAAAATGATAAAACTATATTACCTGATATGCGCTAATCCCATTCATCCAACAAAATCAAATCCACTATACCTGTCAAACACCCCTAAACTTATCTCAAACCTTGTCCTCAAGGTTTAAAACGAGATTGAGAATATCAACTACAAAAGAAAAGAAAAGAGATGAAAGGAACATGGAAGGGGAGAAAAACTTAATGGGAAATGACATACTAAAATAAATATGCAAAACCTAATGGACTAAAACATCTCATAAAATATAAAACACACTGTGACAAAAAATGCTCTACTTAGGAAACTACGGGAATATACATAACAATACCTCCAACAGACTTGATAGGCATTCCTAATAACCTAAAGGAAATAACTTACCAAATCCCAATCTAACTAACCATATGTACGAAAGAACCTCAACAGTGATATCGGACTCTCAACTTTGGTGCTTCAACAAAAGAGAATCTGACACCTGCAAATAGTCACAAATAGGGTAAGATGAGTTCACCTAACAAATATAAAAACAAGCAAACTAAAAAGATAAAGGATAGAAACTTGGGTTGCCTCCCGAGAGCACTTTTGGTTAAAGTCGTTAGCTCGACTTCAGATACACGCGTCCTAGGTCACACTGTCCCACTCCAACATGTTTTGAGTGGTTCTTGTACGCGCAGCTCCACCATGGGAGAAGGAAACACTATGTGGCAGCACAGAGGTGGTGGAAAAGTCTCACCAACTTTAGGGACATGACGATCGTCTTGCTATTCCAACCTAATCGTATCCTGAAATGGTGGGTCATAAACATGCATAACAAACAAGCAAGAAACATTAATAGGAGGTTTAACAGTATTAAAAATATCAAATGCAATCTCACCATTAAACTCCATACACATGGCCCCATCGAACACAACGACCTTAGTCCTCGCAGTTCGTAGGAAAGGTCGACCCAAAAGAATAGAAGGTAAGGCATAGAGAGAATCATCTCCCATATCCATCACATAAAAGTCAGCAGGACATCCTCTATCATGAATCTTGATCGGGACATCCACGATGAACCTAACCGAGTGTACAGCCGACCTATTAGCTAGGTGGATTGCAACCTGAGTGTCCTTAAGAGGACCTTCATGAAGAGACTCATATAAGGAACTAGACATGACATTTATGGATGTGCCAAGATCACACATGGCACTCTCGACAGTAATATTATCTACCTTACAAGAAACATTGAACATACTAGGGTCTGAAAATTTGGGTGGTAGTTTTCTCTTGATCTGCTTCTCTGGCACTACATGTACCCCTAAACTTACCTCTTCCACGTTTGCGTATACCTACTCTAGGGGATCCTCGATCTCATCGACTTGTATAATCTCCTCAACCTTCTCTTGCATATCTACAATTTGCTCAATTGGCGGAGGTGGAGAGATGTATGCCGAATCTCAGGATTTTTTGCGTGTTTGGAACATCTCCAGAAAGAATCTCTATGGAAAAGAGCTCTCATCAAGATCTCACGTCACCTTCTCACCTCGGCCTCCTCATCCTGCTCATGTGTCGTGTAGTGCTCTCTATAGACTACCTTAGTCTCCCTAGGCTCGCTTTCAATAACTAATGATATGAAATTTACATGTGCCTTAGGGTTAGGATAGGTTAGGCAGGCAATCTACCCTGATCTGTGAGTCTACCTAGCTCTTCAGCTAAGTGGCTCACCTGAAGTGCTAAGTCACGCACAGTAGTATCATTAGTTGCTTTGTACTGTGTCATGTCGACTACAAGGTTGTCAACCTTAATGATGAGTATCCTCATTATATCCTCTGAGGGTCCGGTAGTCTAAACAGGTTAGGGCTGTGGAAAGAGGGGTTGTTCCCTCAGAATGAACTATGGGAAGTTCTAATTTTGTGGCCTATAACTCAAATAGGGGCTTTTAACGCTTGATTATATGTGTTACCAATATTATTACCATATTGAATCCTAAGAGGGCCTTGGAATTCGCCACCTAAAGCGTTAACTTGTTCTTCAAACAAGGTGGGATAAGAATCAGTAGTATGGCCAAAAACGTCACAGAAGCTGCAAGTCTTGGCCTGGCTTTCCCAGAAGTGAGGAAACGCTCCATGAGATCAGTGAGTTTGTTAAGCTTCTTATCAATGATGCCCTTGATTTAAGGCAAAAGTCATGCCTTGGAATGATAGAAGCCAATTTCAAACATTCTAAAAATACAAAGATTACTTCCTAATTTACAACTTAACTAAACTAACATAATATTAAGTAGTTGTCAACAAGGTACGATGCATTTGCCATAGTAAATCTTTAACACTCCCCCTCAAGTTAGAGCGTGAGGTCACGAATGCCCAACTTGCCAAGTAAATGATGGAATTGTCCATTACCAAAGGCCTTCATAAAGAGATCAACAACTTGTTCAGTTAAACGAACATGGTGAGTATACAACTCATTATTGGAATCGATCACGAATGACATAACAATCGATTTCAATGTGTTTTGTACAGTCATGAAATACGAGTTAGCTGCTATATGGATTGACGTTTCGTTATCACATACAAGTGACATGGGATTTGGAAATGAAACCTTGAGATCGAGTAATGACGCGTGCCAAATGCGTTAAAGTAAATTATCAGATTTCTATACTGGATACCACAAAGACTACAATAGTAGTAAGCTCGGGGTCAAACCTCAAGGACTAGGTAACTGACTTAGGCTGTGACGACCCCAAATTCTAAGGCCGCCTAATGGTCAGCTACTTCCCTGCCTCAGCACCTGAAGCCTCTGCCCACGTCACTCATGCTCATCATTTATCTGACACCCTTGCATTTTTTTTGTCAATTTATTCAGTAGTTTACATATAGTTTTAGATTTTTCAATTAAATTTAAATAAATAATCAACATTTATAAGGAAATAAAAGCGGAAGTTTTAATATTACCAAAAGAGCATATAAAGTTTACTTATTCAACCTATAATGGAAATCCTGGTAGTACTATGCATATGAACGATCAACTATAACAGTATATATGAAAGTATAGGTGTGAAATATAGTCTCCCAACCCAAAAAAAATAATACTAAATATCAAAAGTATAACTACCAATAAACCTACTAGCAGGCCTCAGTGTAGGTAAATCAGATGTAGTCGCCAAGATTCCCCTTACCTCTGTTGGTACTAGGATCTACGCTCAACCATCACAAAAGACAGATGACGAGCCCATTAAGTAAAATCCTAAGGAAACCACCGTGCATCTTAATTTAAGAATGTAAATGACGGAACCAATAAATAGTGTTAAATAAACATGCAGAAAGAAGGAAAAATATAGACAACTGCTCAAAGCTCATCGCGTGGATATAAACACAAAGATATACAAATGGGTGTGAACACAGCTACTAAGGTGTGTACTTAGGACTAGGAGCCCTGGTCATGGCCTACACTATTGACCCTACGACTGTATCCTAGCTGCATTAGCCCTAGTAGATTACATCGAACATGTGAACCTGTATTCAACTCGGGATATAATCTTTTGAGGCCGAAAACACGCGCTACATACTTAGCAAGTGACCACAACAACCCTCGGATACATAGACGGGAAACTCAACCGTCCTAGTAAGAATAGACTCACAGATGATCAAGAATTAACAGCTCAAATGAATAAACAATGAGTAAATGCAATAGTGGTGTTCAGTTGGGTTTTACGTACCTCAAACCATGCTCAATAACCCAAAAACACCCCCGGTCTGACCCTCGACTAGTCCCCGACTCCAATTACTGTCTCGTGACTCCTAAGATCTATTTCCAGTGTTTATTTGTTAATTATATGGGTTTGTTATCAATTAGGCTTGATTTCATGTTTAGGAATTTAGGTGTTCTGGTCCCTAGCACGCTAAGTGATTCTTCGTGCACTGTCCATGCACGAAGATCATCATCTTCCGCAGCGTGCCGAGAACGCGTTAGTGTTCATCACCTAGCACGCTAGGTGCGCTCTACCCAGAATTCCAGCAATGGATTCTGGGTTTTTCTGGTTCCTAACACCTCATAAACATCTTAGAAACAACTCACACACTCCAACCGCATCAAATTCCTCTCCAAAACACCGATTAATTAAGTTTTTCACTCAAAATAGAGGATTAAAGTGTGCATGTGTGTAAAATGTGAAATCACCAAACCACTCATTTTGTGCACAAATCCAATTCGAATTGAGACAATTCATCAAAACCAACCTCATAAACAACAAATCCAGCAAAAACAATGATGAATTCGTTAGAAATCCGTTTGAACCTTAACATACCCAACAACATCAAGTTTTCATAAAATCAAAGATTTTGTGAGTTGATTACCTTAGATTTTGTTGTTGAACGCCTAAATCCGGTCTCCAAACGCTCAGTTTCGTACCCTAACAAGGATTTCTTCTTTCAAAATCCTCAGAAAATGTTTGGTATGCTTGATTTTGCATGTCTCCACCGATAAAGTTGGTATTTATAGGTGTTTGTTCTAATCTGATGTTCACACGCATCTCGAGGCTGATCATGACACTAATTGCCTTGTATCTCATCTATTGTGATAGGTCAGTATTTATAGGATTTAATAATCTATTTTAATATAGTTTAATGTGAAAAGTCTTTAGAATATATGTCTAATTATATTTGGTCTTGGTTTTCAGGTGAAACAGAGTGCACGGTTGAATTCGGGGCAGAAAAGTACTCAAAATAGAGTATTTACTTGCAGTGATCGGATACTAGAAGAATTTGTCTCGAAATATACACTGATAGTGGAGTAATTAGTCCAACATTACCATGTGTCACTTTGTTATTGGTCCAGCACGTTAAAACACAACGGTTATGTACACTGAAGCGCCACATGTCAAAAGCCCATTGGCCAGGCCACGTCTCACATGCTTTCTCCATCAATCGCCTAGTGCCACGTTGTCTTTAATAGTGTCTCCACCAATGAAAGCGTGCCACGTCACCTCTCTCAGCCTTATCTTCTCATTCAGTACGTTGATCTGCTTCAAGATGCATGCAGTTGCTTCTCCGAGATCTTTGCACGATTAGCGTGAGCTTCGTCCTTCACACTCGGCCCGCCACGTGTCCACACCACACCCCTCATCTGCACGTCACCAGCACTCCTCAGCACCAATCACGTTCTGCCACGTCACCCGTCACCAATTTCTCGTCCAATCCCAGCGCGACACATCAGCAACACTAAAAAATCCTCCAATTGCAGCCTAACACGTATCCTGAACGCCAAGAATGCCCAAAATAGTTTTCTCTCTCTTTCAGAGATCAATTTTTAGTAGTTTTATATATCAGAATTTTAGGTATTATTAGGAGAAACATCTATTATTCTTTAGAGAACTCTCTGCATTATATTCTTTGGAGTTTTATGAAGAACATGTCTGACTAATCAGATCATTGCTTAGGTCGGAGGTGAATCAATTCAAGATTATGGATTCATGGCATAACTTGTGAGATCTATTATTTTTATTATTTAATTTAATTTAATTTCTTTTATTTATTGTTTTTGGTTTTTATGAATATGATTTAAATCTAAGGTATGTATGTGGCCAGTACATGCTTTTAGGTGGAAAATTTATAATCAATTGACTCAATTGTATCCGTAATTGTACTTTTGGGACAATATAAGTGACAAACATTCACCCGATTGCCGTCAAAACCTTTCGGTTCTTGAGTGTGCAACAATTGAATCCAGGTTAAATCGGGAGCAGACGCGATTCGGTTATCTAGGATTAGTATTCCCATAGAAGTTTATTACTGCGGTTAGTGTGTTAAACCTTATGGCAGATGTCTAGGGTTATGCATTAATTAGGAAAGTAGTTAGTGGCAGATGTCCTAGCTATCGAGATTAGGGGAATTAGGAATTTCTGGCAGATGTCGATTTTCCATATCTAGTCTAGGAGAATTTGAATTAATAATTATTTTGGAAAAGATTGACAACCATTATATGCCATTGAATCTTGATATTGTCTTGTGGAACCGTAGACTTAGGTACTTAAATTAATTATTCGTAGACCTAGGTATTTCTTTTATTTATTTAATTTCTTAGTAACTATATTAATTAATTAAGTTATTTTCTCTAAACCCCCATTTCTCCTTTCTTTCAGAACCTTAGAAAGATTACCAATCTCTGTAGGATCGACCATTTGCCATTATCTGCAAATAGATGGTTTAAGGAAATATTTTATTGATGCGTTCGGCGCGCGTCATGTTATGTGTCTCGAGGACAATCCTAGGTGTGTTGATTTATTTAGTTACAACTATATGACTTGTTTATACTAACTTGATTTAACTCATATAGCCTACCCAAGTCATCAAATAAAATGGCAAGTATGGTCACACTAACTTCCCGACCACCCTCCTCCCGCTCCGCATTTGACACGCTCCCCGAGGCAAACCCACACTTAGTGTACCTAATTGAATTATTTAACTTAGCCTAAGGTTATATTAAAATCTCATTAATTTAAATCCTCAACCATAGTCATGTTGTTATGATTAAATCTAGTCTAACCGCAACGCCCGACCTACAACTACCGAACCCTCGCTTTAGCTTGTTCTACGAAACGGAACCCAGGCTCTTAAACTCGCCCGACAAGAAATTATAGATACACACATGTGATGAATAATACAGAATAATAATAATACATCACAGAACTCAAAGAAAATAGTAGTACACAGTCAGTACCCTAGGTTCGGGTCTGCCTAGACTATCCGCGGCATCCACGTGTCATCCAAGCTGCCGCCCTAATATGAAATAATTAACTAACGATGTTATAATTATAACGTGTCGCTACAATTCTTCCCAACTAAAAGAAATTTCATCCCAAAATTTGAGTTAGTCTAAAATATACCGTGGAATAATTGGGGATAACGCTCTTGCATGGTCAACTCCAACTGTTGGGAAATATGCCCTAGGTCAATCCATTAACAGTCTTTATGAATACATTTTAGTTAATAAAATAGAGGATTTCATTTGCTGTTTATTATAATTGATTTGCATGTTTACATTATAATAAGATCATTGGTATTTACAGAAATATCCTAAATGTCCCTAGTCGATTATTATACTTGGGAACTATAATGAATTAAGACTAGTGTGAGTCTTGATTGATGATCATACGATGATCATACGTATAGGAATACGAATCAAGATCATGAGTACTTGTTAGGGAACAAAGTACTTGGACCGACCCGCTATGAGAACATCACATGGATTAAGTCATAGTTATTTCTCATGATAGGTATATTTTTCAGTCCTCGACTTGAGATTACCGAGACTTCAACATTAGGAATACGGTGATTTGACGCAATCAAACGTTGTCTTTAACCGATGATTATAAAGGTTGTGATTGGTTACTTGTGTGAATAATGTGGTGAAGTTGTGTAATCGAGATAGAATTTGTCCCTCTCATATAAAGAGAGATATCCAGTGGATCCCTCGATGTGTTAGGCTTGTTAAAAGGCCTAGTCTAAGTGAATTGATATTGATCAATGTCACTTAGATGTTTTCGATCTACCTAGAAATCGAGACTAGTACGATTGAACATGTTGGATGACAATTCCATGCCTTATGTTTGATCAAAAGGATATCGTGTGACAAAAGGATGTTATATACACTATTGATTAGGTTATATCGATTTGATATTCGTATAACTTGGGTAGTCATAATGTCTTGCTAGAGGCCGCTTATGACTTGTATACCAAAATGTGTTTTGGTACACGCCAACGTTGTATGAGCCTATTGGGTCGCACACTTCGAGAATGGTTTTGCGAGATTTTAAGATGGTTCAGAAAAATAAATTTTATATGATAAAATTCATGACAGAAACGTCCTTGTAGTGTATTACACTTATACTTCTTTAAGTAGGGGTATATGTGTAATTTACTTAACCGTCTATATACAAGGGTTGTATAAATAGACGCTTTGAGTTAGAATACAAGTACGAAAGATTTAAAAGAGGCTGAAACTCTATTTTCGTTTTAAAAAGAAACGACTTAGAGGTTTTTGGTATGCTCTGGATTGTTTTGGAGAGAAACAAAAAGGTTTGCTATTCTCTCGAAGCTAGCACTTCAAATCTCGGCCGCCATTCGTGTGTGGACTGCTGATAGAGGGCGTTCGTTGTTGGCAGCGCGCTTAGAGATCGATTAACCTTCAAAAAGGTACATTGCGACTGAGGTATGATTAAGTTTTTTATAGTCTAAACATGTTTTAATGGAATCAAATTCGGATCCTGTTGGGGTTTTTATCAAAATTGTTTTGAAATCTCCTCTGCGCATGAACCCCAAAACCCAACAGTGGTATCAGAGCCTTCGAGTTTGATTCCATTAAACTCATTGCATGTTTTCTTATGATATATGATTGAAAGCATGTTCATAGTTGATGTATATGTGATATACATAAGTTTTCTATGAGATTCATTATCATGTTTTGTGTATATGATACATATATTCATGATTTAATTGAAATTAGTTTCGTACATGCTAGTAACCATGTTAGGTTAATTTGAATAATTTTAATGAATTGAGTTTCGTGTTCTATGATCCATGACACCATTAGGTTCGATTGGGATAGTAGTTCATGATTCAATTACATGTTTGTGGTTATTTGGATGAAGATCGAAATTACAAATAATTAATTTTCAAAATTATTTATTTATAAATAATTAATTTTTGAAATTATTTATTTATCTTGTTATATCTATTTTGTTATGAAGTCTCTATTTGATAAAGATAGATAACAAATTAGAATTGGAGATAAATATCAAGAATCTTGTTATTAGTGATATACTAGGATTCAAATATCTTAAATTCAAAATAAATAATTAATTTTTGAAATTATTTATTTATCTTGTTTTATCTTTTTTGTTATGAAGTCTCTATTTGATAAAGATAGATAACAAATTAGAATATGAGATAAATATCAAGAATCTTGTTATTGGTGATATACTAGGATTCAAATATCTTAAATCCAAAATAAATAATTAATTTTTGAAATTATTTATTTATCTTGTTATATCTATTTTGTTATGAAGTCTCTATTTGATAAAGATAGATAACAAATTAGAATTGGAGATAAATATCAAGAATCTTGTTATTGGTGATATACTAGGATTCAAATATCTTAAATTCAAAATAAATAATTAATTTTCGAAATTATTTATTTATCTTGTTTTATCTATTTTGTTATGAAGTCTCTATTTGATAAAGATAGATAACAAATTAGAATATGAGATAAATATCAAGAATCTTGTTATTAGTGATATACTAGGATTCAAATATCTTAAATCCAAAAAATAAATAATTAATTTTTGAAATTATTTATTTATGTTGTTATATCTATTTTGTTATGAAGTCTTTATTTGATAAAGATAGATAACAAATTAGAATAGGAGATAAATATCAAGAATCTTGTTATTGGTGATATGCTAGGATTCTAATATCTAAAGTCCTAATTGGATTAGGATAAGATGATTAGTTAGATGTGGGCCTGGGTTAATTAAAAATGTTTTAATTGACTTAATTTTGGATAAATTAAGGGGTAAATTTAGTATAGTAAAATCAACGAAAAAAAATATGATTTTCTATAGCAAATTTCAATTTTCGGAATTGAGATTTGTCTTCTAAAAAAAAAAAAAAAAAAAAAAAAAAAAAAAAGACTTTGCCCTTTGTTTCCCCCGCCATTGACCGCCGATGGGATCGCCGTCTAACTAATCCTAGCGCACGGAAATTCTTCTATTAGTGAATAGTATAAAAATTTCCTAAATTGTTTAGTGGTTCTACAAATCAATAAAATATATGATATTTCATTGTTTAATTAAAATCACTAAAACTGAATAAAATCCCTCTATTAAATCTTAAGTCTTGTGCCATCCAATTTTAAACACTTGTCAAGGCCTCGATCGCACTAATATAGTTTCAGCCATAGTTGGGTGTATTGTGTTATCTTGGTGAGATAAGTTAGGTAAGAGTTACCTAAATGTTTAAATTGGTTCGACTTAATAAAGCTATCAAAATAGTTTTGGGCTTTAGGCATATGATGAGATAAAAACATGCTAATACATAAGATATCCCATATCTCATAAAAAGATCTAAAAATTACATAAGATGTAATTGGTAACTGTTACCTACTTAAATAATCTAGTTCTGTGTTTCATGCCATAGCTGTCATAGAATTAGGTGAAATATGGATTTTAGTCCCATAAATAAACAATATGTTTTACGAGGGTTGTTAATTTAGTGGGAGTTTGTTCCTCTATACTAAAATAAACTCTGCAAAATCTTTATTGTAGATCAATGGCCTCTTCAAGTAACAATAATCCCCTGTCACTGCGATCTATCCTTGAGAAGGATAAGCTATCTGGGACTAACTTTCTTGACTGGTTCAGAAACTTGAGAATCGTTCTCAAGCATGAACGCAAGTTGTATGTCCTAGATGCTCCGATCCCTGAGGACCCACCAGTCAATGCTACGAAAGCTGTGAAGGATGCACATAATAAGTATGTCAACGATTCTACTGATGTTGCATGCATTATGTTGGCAACCATGGTTCCTGAACTTCAGAAGGACATGGAACTAATGGAAGCCTACGACATGGCTGTAACGCTGAAGGAAATGTTCCAACAGCAAGCTAGGCAAGAAAGGTTCGAGACAGTCAAGAACCTGCATTCTTGTAAGATGACTGAGGGTGCGTCAGTTAGTCCTCATGTTCTGAAGATGAAGGGCTATGTTGACCAGCTTGATAGACTCGGATTTCCCATAAGCCAAGAGATGGCTACGGATTTGATCCTAAATTCATTACCGGAGAGTTACTCACAATTTGTGATGAATTACAATATGAATAATATGGAGAAATCAATTTCAGAGTTGCATTTGATGCTCAAAACTGCTGAACAAAATATCAAGAAACCCACTAGTAATGTGCTGATGGTCCAAAAGGGAAAGGGAATGAAGAAGAAAGGCAAAGGCAAGACTAAAGTTGCCAAGGCTGCTGCTGTACCTGTCGCAAAGCCTGCGGAACAAGTCAAGCCCCAGCCTGTTCCTGCTTTAAAACACCCAAAAGAAAAGGAATGGAGTTTCTAAAAGCAGAAATCGAACCTTATTAGATATGGTTCGATCTATGATGAGTCATGCGGATCTTCCATTATCCTTTTGGGGTTATGCATTACAAACTGCAGTTTTCACTCTAAATCGAGTTCCTTCTAAAGCGGTTGATAAAACACCATATGAGATATGGTACGGGAAGAGACCTAGTTTGTCTTTTCTTAAGATTTGGGGTTGTGAGGCTTACGTAAAGCGACAAGTCTCAGAAAAACTAGCACCTAAATCGATAAGTGTTTATTTGTGGGGTATCCTAAGGAAACAAAAGGATATTACTTTTATAATCCCGCTGAGAACAAAGTGTTTGTTGCTCGGTATGGTGCCTTTATGGAAAAACAGTTTATTTCAAAAGACACTAGTGGGAGAGAAATAAATCTTGAAGAAGTTCAAGAATCGCAGATAAACAATGAACCGCTATTGGAAGTTCAACAACGTTCTGAACCAGTTGAACCTCCGCAAGTGACACAAGGCCCACGTAAATCTGGTAGGGTAAGACATGAGCCAGAGAGATTCGGATTTCTCATTACTGATAGTCGTGATGTGTTGCTTATGGATCAAAATGAGCCCACCACTTATCAGGAGGCTATGTTTGGACCAAACTCAGATAAATGGCTAAGTGCCATGAACTCCGAGATGCAATCCATGTATGATAACCAAGTTTGGAACTTGGTTAATTTACCTGAAGGTGGTAAGACCATTGGATGTAAATGGGTTTTCAAGAAGAAAAACTGACATGGATGGCAAAGTGCATACTTTCAAAGCAAGACTTGTAGCAAAAGGTTTCAGGCAGACTCAAGGTGTTGATTATGATGAAACTTTTTCGCCAGTAGCCATGCTTAAATCCATAAGAATTTTAATTGCCATTGCTGCATATTATGACTATGAGATATGGCAAATGGATGTAAAAACAGCATTTCTTAATGGAAAGCTGCTTGAGGACGTGTATATGACACAACCTGAAGGTTTTGTACATCCTGAGAATTCTAGGAAGGTATGCAAGCTTCAAAGATCTATTTATGGATTAAAGCAAGCTTCTCGGAGTTGGAATCTTCGTTTTGATGAAGCAATCAAGGATTTTGGTTTTATTAAGAATGAAGATGAGCCTTGTGTATACAAGAAGGTCAGTGGGAGTGTAGTTGTTTTTCTGGTACTGTATGTTGATTGATATATTACTCATTGGAAATGACATCCCAACATTGCAGAGTGTCAAGTCATGGTTAGGGAAGTGTTTCTCAATGAAAGACTTAGGAGATGCAGCCTATATCCTAGGGATAAGGATCTATAGGGATAGATCTAAGAGGCTAATCGGTCTAAGTCAGAGTGCTTAAATAGACAAGGTACTGAATAGGTTCAGTTTGCAAGACTCTAAAAGAGGATTGTTGCCAATGTCTCATGGCATAAGTCTCAGCAAGAATCAATGTCCTAGGACAAATGATGAGCGAGATCGTATGAATAAGATTCCATATGCATCTGCTATTGGATCTATCATGTATGCCATGCTATGCACTCGGCCTGATGTATCATATGCTTTGAGCACTACAAGCGAGATATCGATCGATCCAGGTGAGAGTCACTTTGGATAGCGATAAAGAACATCCTTAAGTACTTAAGAAGGACTAAGGAAGTGTTCTTGGTCTATGGAGGTTTTGAAAATGATCTAGTTGTAAATGGTTACACAGATGCAAGTTTTCAAACTGATATAGATAATTTTAGATCGCAGTCTGGATATGTGTTTACTTTGAATGGGGGTATAGTAAGCTGGAAAAGTTCGAAGCAAGAGACTGTGGCAGATTCTACAACAGAAGCTGAGTATATTGCAGCGTCCGATGCAAAGAAAGGAGGCGCTTTGGATCAAAAAGTTCATTTATGAACTAGGTGTGGTTCCAAGTATTGCTAACCCTATTTGTTTGTATTGTGACAATAATGGGGCAATAGCACGAGCCAAGGAACCTAGATCACACCACAGATCCAAACATATACTCAGGCGTTTTCATCTCATCAGAGAAATTATTGAGAGAGGAGACATAAAGATTTGCGAGTACCTAGTAAAGACAACGTTGTGGATCCATTGACAAAGGCTCTTCCACAAGCGAAACATGATGGTCATGTTAGATCATTAGGCATTAGATGCATGAATGATTGGCCCTAGAGCAAGTGGGAGATGTTGGGAAATATGCCCTAGGTCAATCCATTAACAGTCTTTATGAATACATTTTAGTTAATAAAATAGAGGATTTCATTTGTTGTTTATTATAATTGATTTGCATGTTTACATTATAATAAGATCCATGGGTATTTACAGAAATATCCTAAATGTCCCTAGTCGATTATTATACTGGGAACTATAATGAATTAAGACTAGTGTGAGTCTTGATTGATGATCATACGATGATCATACGTATAGGAATACGAATCAAGATCATGAGTACTTGTTAGGGAACAAAGTACTGGACCGACCCGCTATGAGAACATCACATGGATTAAGTCATAGTTATTTCTCATGATAGGTATATTTTTCAGTCCTCGACTTGAGATTACCGAGACTTCAACATTAGGAATACGGTGATTTGACGCAATCAAACGTTGTCTTTAACCGGATGATTATAAAGGTTGTGATTGGTTACTTGTGTGAATAATGTGGTGAAGTTGTGTAATCGAGATAGAATTTGTCCCTCTCATATAAAGAGAGATATCCAGTGGATCCTCGATGTGTTAGGCTGTTAAAAGGCCTAGTCTAAGTGAATTGATATTGATCAATGTCACTTAGATGTTTTCGATCTACCTAGAAATCGAGACTAGTACGATTGAACATGTTGGATGACAATTCCATGCCTTATGTTTGATCAAAAGGATATCGTGTGTGACAAAAGGATGTTATATACACTATTGATTAGGTTATATCGATTTGATATTCGTACAACTTGGGTAGTCATAATGTCTTGCTAGAGGCCGCTTATGACTTGTATACCAAAATGTGTTTTGGTACACTTTAACGTTGTATGAGCCTATTGGGTCGCACACTGAGAATGGTTTTGCGAGATTTTAAGATGGTTCAGAAAAATAAATTTTATATGATAAAAATTCATGACGAAACGTCCTTGTAGTGTATTACACTTATACTTCTTTAAGTAGGGGTATATGTGTAATTTACTTAACCGTCTATATACAAGGGTTGTATAAATAGACGCTTTGAGTTAGAATACAAGTACGAAAGATTTAAAAGAGGCTGAAACTCTATTTTCGTTTTAAAAAGAAACGACTTAGAGGTTTTTGGTATGCTCTGGATTGTTTTGGAGAGAAACAAAAAGGTTTGCTATTCTCTCGAAGCTAGCACTTCAAATCTCGGCGCCATTCGTGTGTGGACTGCTGATAGAGGGCGTTCGTTGTTGCCAGCGCCTTAGAGATCGATTAACCTTCAGAAAGGTACATTGCGACTGAGGTATGATTAAGTTTTTTATAGTCTAAACATGTTTTAATGGAATCAAATTCGGATCCTGTTGGGGTTTTTATCAAAATTGTTTTGAAATCTCATTTGCATGAACCCCAAAAACCCAACTGCAAGTTGTGGTACATCTTGGTTCTGCTCGGATGAACTATATAACGCGACCAGTGAGCATCCTCTAATATACTATCTCGGATCTCTGGCACTGCTGGTACCCAAAGTCGACCTTTATGCCACAAACATCGATCTGACGTCTTTGTCCAATCGGTACACTCGGGATCCTATGTTAATCCACTGAACTGCTCATAAAGCCCATCAGCCCTATGACACTCCGATACTCGTTCTAGTGACATTGCCGGTACTCTCATCTAACCACATATCTGTACATCGTGCGTAGCTGAAATGTCTGACATGCTCATAATAGATGTTGCCTCCAATAGTCCCAAGTGTTGAGCAACGGTCTAGCTGTTAACTCTGCATCTACTAAATGCATCCGCCACTACATTGGCTTAGCCGGGATGATACTCGATCAGGAAGTCATAGTCCTTCAACAACTCTAACCATCTCATTTGATGCATATTAAGATCTCTTTGCATGAAAATGTAGTGTAGGCTCTGATGATCAGTGTAAAGGACAAACTTCTTTCCATATAGGTAGTGTCACCAAGCCTTCAGTACAAACACAACTGCTGCTAGCTCCAAATCGTGTATATGGTAATTACACGCATGTGGTCACAACCGCTTGGATAAGTAAGCCATTTGTCGTCCCTCTTGCATTAGAACACATCTCAGTCCAGTCCTCGAAGCATTAGTGTAAACTGACAAACTCTTCCCTGACTAAGGTAACTTCAATACTGGAGCAGAAGTCAATCGTTTTTTCAACTCCAGAAATGCCAGCTCACACTCTTCAGACCACTCAAATGGAACATTCTTTTTCGTCAGCCTCATCATCGGTGCCGCAATCGTGGAGAAATCCTGCTAGTAGTATCCTGCTAGACCTAAGAAACTCCATATCTCAACAACAGTCTTTGGTGTCTTCCAGTTTATTAACGTTCTAATCTTGTCTCCCTTCATGGAGATGCCCTGACCGCTGATAACATGTTCTAGAAACTTCACCTCCCTTATCCAAAATTCACACTTGTTGAATTTTGCATACAGTCTATGCTCCCTCAACGTCATCAGTCCTGATCAAAAATGACTCTCGTGATCCTCTTGCATCTGGTTGTATATCAATATATCGTCGATGAAGACTATCACATATTTGTCTAAATAAGGTCTCAACACTCGGTGCATCAGATCCATGAAAACTACTGGAGCGTTCGTCAACCCAAACGGTAACACCGTAAACTCGAACAACCCGTATATGGTACTGAAAGTAGTTTTCTTGGTGTCCTCTTCTCGAATCCGTAACTGGTGATACCCCGAGCATAAGTCAATCTTCGAGAAAAATTGTGCACCCGTCAGCTGGTCAAACAGATCGTTAATCCTTAGAAGTGGGTAACGGTTCTTGATTGTCATTCATTCAACTTCCGATAGTGTACACACATCCTCATCGATCTATCCTTTTTCCTTACAAATAACATTGGCGCTCCCTATAGTGACATACTGGGATGAATGAATAACTTCGCCAACAAATCCTCTAGCTGTCTCCTGACCTCCTCCTGCTCCATTGGTGACATCTTGTAAGGTCTGCTAGATATAGGTTGTGTAACCGGTATCAACTCTATAATGAACTCTATCGACCGTGGTGGTGGTAATCTGGGTAAGTCATCTTGAAAGACATCAATAAACTCTCGGACTATCGGTATGTTCTCAATCCTAATAGAAACTCAGATCTCGGGCTCAACGATCACTGCGAAATCATCCATCTATTGGGTAGTCGCTATTCTGCCTCTCGTAATAGGTAACTTGGATGCAATCTCGATCAACGAAAACTTTGGTAAATCCGGGATGCGAAACTCTACCCTCTTCTCGAAACAATATATCCGTGCATGGTAAGCTGACTGCCCGAAAAGTGCATCGAACTCCAAGTACTCCAGAACTTGTAGGTCAGCTGGTAACTGATGTCAGACAACCTCAATCATGACATCCCGAACTATTTGGTTAGGGTAAATCTTATCCCCAGCAGCCGTGCTGAGAACAACATGGGTCTCAAGTGTGTGTGTGTCTAACCCTAATTCCCCAACTCAGCGTCCAACAATAAAAAATAACGTACTACCCGAGTTAAACATGGCATGTATGAGTCTACTGTGAATAAATAACGTACCCTCGACTAGTTGCCTGGCAACTCTTGAGTCTGGCTGTGCCATTGCATGTACTTTGTCCCTATTCGAATCTTAATCCCATCGTGGAAATGGCACCCTGCACTCTGACCTCAGATGTCCTCTTTGGCCGCACCTGAAACATCTACGCGTTTCTCGCCTCCCAGTCTGCCTATCACCATATCTCTGACCCAGACCCCGGTCCCTCTAACATTTGTCACAGCCACCTTGATCCCTGTCTCGGTGTTGTTGCTGAGGCTGCTGTCGCTGCTGTTGTGCTGGAGCTTATACTATGCACTGGCTGCCTATCCCCAGACCGAATCCTGCTATCCTGGCGCTCATCCCTAACATCTTTGCCCATGCGGTTATCCCTGTGATCATCTTTGCGACCCCTAGTAAACTGGTCTTGTTGTCTTTTCGGCCTCCTGTCCTGTCAAGAACTCTGCCCAACCTTCACCTCGGCCAATGCTGTTACGGGAAAATCATCCTTCTATAACAAGAACGTCTCGTAGGTCAGTGCCCTCTCAAACATAGCCTGTACCATTGAAGCCCCAGATGATATGATCACGTTAGCAATGCTCTCCTCAACTCCCGATGAAGTAGTAGATCTGTAGGTGCGCTCGGTGCCAGCGATATCCATTGAGAACTGCAAGAGATATCTGTATCTATCCGTATACTGTAAGATCATCCGATTTCCCTGCCTCAGGGATAAGAACTCCTCTCTCAACCTCAGTTAAACCTCCATTGGAATAAACTGGTCATAGAAAACCTCTCAAAATTCTGCCAAAGTCGTTAGATCGGCATGCGTCTCCTGGTAGTTAGTCCACCACATTGCTGCGTCAGACCTAAAGCACGTCCCGGATAGTCTTGCCTTGTGCCTCTCTTCCGTGTTTAGCTCCTTGTGCAGGCGCTGATGTGACACAATCCAGTCCCCTGCTGCTCAGGATCTCCACCTCCATAAAAATAAGTAGGCTGAAATTTAAGGAAATCCCGTAGTCCCCAAGCCTGTGGATCCATAACATACTCTGAAGCTGTTGTCGGGGTAACCTCCACTATTAGTATGGGTGTAGGAGTCGATGTCTCTACTGTCGCTATAACCGGTGTAGTCTTTACCGTCTGAGTCTCAGGTACCCCCATTTCTGTATAGGTGTAATTGTAGCCTTTGTCGGTCCCGTGGTCACTGCTGTCTCTCTGGTCGTAACCAACGCAGCCATCATGATAGCCTGTTCCCTCAGAAGTCTTAGTATCTTGACTATGTGCATCTCATGTGTAGTCACTCGATCCTCTAGGGGAACGGACGACCCTGGAGCTCTCGCGGTGTCACAACTTTGCCCTTCTATAGTGTTCTGCATTAATATGCGTATCCGGATCTGTTTCCAATATATGTATGCATATAGTATATATATATATATATACAACAATACATATATTACATAACAATCATAACTCTACCCGCTTTCATCGCTTCTCAACTAAAAGTTCTAGGCAGACTCATCCAATTTCCACATCTAATTTATTTTAAAGTTTATGCTCATGAAAATTTTTTATCCTGAGGTTCCTTAAAAACCTCGCTATGATACCAAAATGTGACAGCCCCAAATTCTAAGGCCGCCCGTGGTCAGCTACTTCTCTACCTCAGCACCTGAAGCCTTTGCCCACGCCACTCATGCTTATTATTTATCTGACACCCTTGCATTTTTTTGTCAATTTATTCAGTAGTTTACATATAGTTTTAGATTTTTTTAATTAAATTCAATTAAATAATCAACATTTATAATGAAATAAAAGCGAAAGTCTTAATATTACCAAAAGAGCATATAAAGTTTACTTATTCAATCTATAGTGGAAATCTCGGTAGTACTATGCATATAGACGATCAACTATAACAGAATATATACAAGTATACGTGTGAAATATAGTCTCCCAACCCCTTAAAAAAATAATACCAAATATCAAAAGAATAACTACAACAAACATACTAGTAGGCCTCAGCGTAGGTAAGTCAGATGTAGTCCCCAAGAATCCCCTTACCTCTGCTGGTACGAGGATCTGCGCTCAGCCATCACAAAAGGCAGATGACGAGCCCAATAAGTAAAATCCCAAGGAAAACCAACGTGCATCTTAATTTAAGAATGTAAATGACAGAACCAATAAATAGTGTTAAATAAACATGTAAAAAGAAGGAAAAATGAAGATAACTGCTCAAAGCTCATCGTATGAATATAAACACACAGATATACAAATGGGTGTGAACACAGCTACTAAGGTGTGTACTTAGGACCAGGAGCCCTGGTTGTGGCCTACACCATCGACCCTACAACTGTGTACTAGCGGCATTAACCCTAGTGGGTTACGTCGAACACGTGAACCAGTATTCAACTTGGGATATAATCTACTGAGGCCGAGAACACTCGCTACACACTTTGCAAGCGATCACAACAATCCTCAGATACATAGACGGGAAACTCAACCGTCCTAGTAAGAATAGACTCACAGATGATCAAGAATTAACAGCTCAAATGAATAAACAATAAGTAAATGCAGTAGTTGTATTCAGTTAGATTTTACATACCTCAAACCGCGCTCAATAACCCCAGAAACACCCAGGTTCGACCCCCAACTAATCTCTGACTCCAATTACTGTCCCATGACTCCTGAGATCTATTTCTAGTGTTTATTGGTTAATTATATGGGTTTGTTATCAATTAGGCTCAATTTCATGTTTAGAAATTTAGGGGTTCTAGTCCCTAGCGCGCTAGTTAGGGTGGCCAGTGCGCTAGGTGATTCTTCATGCACTGTTCATGCATGAAGATCGACATCTTCCAAAGCGTGCCTAGCGCGCTTGTGTTCATCACCTAGCGTACTAAGTTCGCTCTGCCCAGAATTCCAGCAATGGATTCTAGGTTTTTCTGGTTCCTAACATCTCACAAACATCTTAGTAACAACTCACACACTCCAAGCGCATCAAATTCCTCTCCAAAACATAGATTAATTAAGTTGTCACTCAAAATAGGGATTAAAAGTGTGCATGTGTCTAAAATTCGAAATCACCAAACCATTCATTTTGTGCATAAATCCGATTTGAATTGACATAATTAATTAAAACCAACCTCACAAACAACAAATCCAACAAAAATAGTGATGAATTCGTCAAAATTTTTTTTGAACCTCAACATACCTAACAACATTAAGTTTTCATAAAATCAAAGATTTGGTGAGTAGATTACCTTAGATTTCCTTGTTGAACGCTCAAATCCGGTCTCCAAACACTCAGTTTTGTTCCCTAACAAGAATTTCTTCTTTCGGAATCCTCAGAAAATATTTGGAATGCTTGGTTTTGCATGTCTCGACCGATGAAGTTGGTATTTATAGGTGTTTGTTCTAATTTGATGTTCACACGCATCTTGTGGGCCCTAAACCCTAAAACCCTAAATACATCTCGAGGGTGATCTAGTGGTCCCTGTTAAGCTTGTGTCAATCAATTCCTGAACACCTTATCATGACACTAATTGCCTTGTATCTCATCTGTTGTGTGTCTCGAGGACATTCCTAGGTGTGCTAATTTATTTAGTTACAACTATAGGATTTGTTTATACTAATTTGTTTTAACTCATATAACCTACCTAAGTCATCAAATAAATTCCATAAAATGGTAAGTAGGGTCACACTAACTTCTCAACAACCCGGCTCTATGTGCCCCGCGTTAAGCACGCTCCCCGAGGCAGACCCACACTTAGTGTACCTAATTGAATTACTTTAATTAGCCTAAGGTAATAATTAAATCTCATTAATTTAAATCCTCAACCATAGTCATGTTATGATGATTAAATCTAGTCTAACCCCAACGCCTGGCCTCACAACTACTGAACCCTCACATTGGCGTGTTCTACGAAATGGAACCCCAGCGCTCAAACTGGCTCGACAAGAAATTATAGATACACACATGTGATGAATAATACAAAATAATAATAATAATAATTCATCACAGAACTCAAAGAAAATAGCAGGACACAGTCAGTACCCTAGATTCAGGCCATGCCTAGCCTATCCGCGGTGTCCATGTGTTGTCCGAGCTGGCGCCCTAAT
This sequence comes from Stephania japonica, assembly GCA_039657345.1. NCBI lineage: Eukaryota > Viridiplantae > Streptophyta > Magnoliopsida > Ranunculales > Menispermaceae > Stephania > Stephania japonica. The sequence continues at coordinate 38,682,486 of CM077560.1, read as the reverse complement.
CTGAAATAATTAACTAACGGTGTTATAATTATAACGGGCCATTACATAGGCTTTTAGGGAGGAGAGAAAATGGAAGATTTTATAAATACTTTTAGAAATTATTGTAAACTTTGGAAATAGAGAAATTTTGTAAAAGTGAATTTAGGTATTCAGTTTCACAATCTTCACCATATAACTTAGGAATGATTTCATTAATCCCTGGTTTATACAAAATATGATACACAACTATGACTTAGTGCAGCTATAGACCTGCTAACGCACTCGGTTCCTCGCTTTTCCTAATCTTGGCAGCCAAGGTACGACCATTGATTACTTCCTTATCCAAGCACGCAACCTGATCGCTAGTGTTGCAGATTTAATGCGTTAGCCACATTACTTCAATTCGTGAAGGCACTACACCTAGACAACTGGGTCGCTAGTGCTCCCGATTTAGCCTAGATCCCTAAGGTACTTGACTGGTCCCAAAAGGGACTAACTAATCAGCATGACCAACTGTCACAAGTATGAGTCAACCGTGTGAGGACGAATGTTTCGACTTCAATGACTAAGGGTAATCAACCAAATATGATGCATATGCCTTTTAGCACAAATAAATCTAACCCTAGGATGAAAAACAATACCAAAGACAATAAAGCATAGAAAAGAATCATAAGCAATAAGTATAGATAAACCTCATAATGGAATTCCTAGTTGCAAAGCTTGACCGATCCACCTTAAACCTAGAAGGAGTTGATTAGCTCGACATAATCAAGCCAAAACCCTAGTTCCTAATGTAAAACGAAAGTAAAACAAGTGGTCCTTTTTTAATTGCACTTATTCTTACTTATAGGAAACCCTTAAAGTGGTTTTCAACTTAAAAAGTCCAAAATAATCTCAAATTCCCAAATTTTTAACTTTTCTATTTAGGGCATCGCGGCAACGCCGTAGCTGAAATGGCTCATGGCATCCTGTAGGAGTGAAATCTAAGCCCTCTGGTTCGAATATATGTGAGTCGCGTCGTTGGAAGAATGAGCCATGACGTCCTGACAGTGTCACATCTACATTTCCTGATTTTCAACACGATAATGGACCACTTAAATGCCAAAGTTGATAAATCTTGTGAGATATAAAAATATTCATCTTGAAGTCTAATTTCTAACAAAGAAAACGGCAAGTCATTTGGATTTGAGATGAGGAAGTTATTAGCTTTATACTGAAGTGAGGTCATTAAGAAACTTAATCAAACTTTTCTAACATTGTGTCTCTCTCTTTTTATTCACTTTGAGTCCATATCTCATGATTCTTGTGAAGATGAAAATGTCCGTCTCAAAGTCTTCTTTCCAACAAGACCAACGGCGAGTCGTTCCGACTTGTGATGTGAAAGTTATGGCTTGTGAACTGAACATCATACAATTAAGTTCATAACACGCCTTTGGTTCAAAAATGCCCGACTCATGTAAAATCTCTTGAACACATAAAACAAACATTTATCACTTTAAAACTAGATAAATATAGCCCATTAACTCCTAATAACCTATATTAAATCATGTCTAAATGAACACTTATCAAGTAACATTGTGCATAGTCATAACAATTCACTAGTAGGGTTAGCTATTGCCCTATATTCTGCTTCAATCGAAGAATGAGATAGAATGCTTTATTTGTTCAATTTCAAAGAGATTAGGCTTTGACCCATGAATAATATGTAGCCACTGGTAGGTCGTTGAGTAGTTGAATGCTAGCCTAATCCAAGTCATAATGTGCGATTGAATGGATCTTGCTGTTGGAGAAAAGAAATATGCCCTACCTAGGTGCTTTCTTTAAATATCTAAGAACCCAATAAGATACATTCAAATGAGGAATGCGAGGATCTTGCATAAACTTACTTAAAACTTGCACTGGATAAGTGATATTAGGCCTAGTAGTTGTTAGGTAAAGAAATCGACCATTGAGACGACGATATTAATTTGGGTTAAAAAGTGGTTCCCCTTCGCTTGCCACCAAGTTGTGTTGTGACTCCATGGGGAAATTAGTGGGTCTTGCATCTAAGAGAGATGTCTCTTCAAAAAGGTCAAGTGCATATTTTCGTTGGCTAAGCACTTTACACTTTTTTGTACAAGCCACTTCTATGCTAAGGAAATACTTAAGGTTGCCTAGATTTTTGATTCAAAATGTTGTATTGAGATGGTCCTTGACTCGTTATATTGTAGGAAAATCATTTCCTTCAACCACTATATCATCAACATAAATGAGTAGGGCTGTAAAATTATTACCTTGAACAAAAGTAAACCAAGATTTATTTGCGAGAGATTGTTTGAAACCAAGTTGTCGAAAAAAACTCGAAAGTTTTTGAAACCAACATCTAGATGCTTGTTTAAGTTCATATATGGACTTTCTTAACTTGCAAACGCAGTTATCATTGGGTTTTACCAAACATTATGGCATCTTCATGTAAACTTCCTCACGAAGGTCTCCATGTAAAGAGGCATTATGAACATCTAATTGATGGAGTTCCCAATCACGTATAACTGCAATGGACGATAAACAATGCAAAGTAGTTAGTTTCACAACTAGAGCAAAAGTATCATGATAATCTAACCCCTCAACTTGAGTAAATCCTTTGGCAAAAGGTGCTCAATAGTGCCAATGAGTTGTATTTGATTTTATATACCCATTTTGAATCAATTATTTGCTTCCCCTAAGGCAAATTTTCTAATGTCCAAGTCTAATTCTCCTCTAATGCTGAAATCTCTTGATCCATAGCTTGCCGCCATCGAGGATCCTTAACTGCTTGGTGAAAAAATTTAGGCTCATTCAAAAAAGTAATATAAGCTAAAAAGGCTTTATGGGCATTAATAAATCTAGAATAACATATGTTTTGTGTAAGAGAATAAGTCTTACTACAGCTTGCTAATGGAAAAGCTTCCGACGATGGTGCGAGAGATGGCAAAAGTTTATAGTCAAAACTAGCTAGCTTCGTGGACACATGTCTTGTTCTATGAGGATGTTGTGGTAAAGGTGATTAAGTTATAGGTAACATAGTGCTTGCAATACTAATTGAATCAATTGAGCCTTGTTGTGGGTGTGCAATGTTTCTACTAAAAATATCCTTTTCAAAACTAGAAGTCGTTGGTCCAGTAAAATGTGTTGAACTAGTAGGCTGGACATTTGGGCTTTCAATGGGATTTTCTTGACTCTGTGTGTTTGAAACATTGACAGGGAAAGAGAAAAATTTTGAAATATAGGATTAAGTTGGGAAGTAAGAGATGGTGTGACATGAGATTGATCACTTGATTGAAATGAAAAAATATGCTCATGAAAAACTACATCTCTTGAAACAAAAACCTTTTTTTTTCCTCTAAAACATAAACTTTGTAACCCTTTTTTTCATGAAAGTACCCAAGAAAAATGCATTTGTGTGCCCTATAAGAAAGTTTACCTTGCAGTTTTTCATGGTTGTGTGCGTAGCAAAGAGAGCCAAATACTCTCAAATGATCATAATTGGGTTTTTTTTAAACTACACTTCTTATGGACTCTTATTATCAATGACAGGGGTGGGCATCAAGTTAATGAGGTAGACAACAGTTAGGACACATTCCCCCCAAAATCTCAATGGTAAATGAGCTTGAAAATGTAATGACTGTACTACATCAAGGATGTGACGAAGTTTGTGTTCTACACGTCCATTTTTTCTGGGACGTAGCAACACAAGATGTTTGGTGTTCAATGCCATGAGTGGCAAAAAACTTTTGCATATCCTTTGAAATAAATTCACTGCCATTGTCACTTCTTACCTGTGATGGACCCAATTCCAACCTTAAATTGAACTCCGCCCAGCCTAGACTTACGTAGACCCCGAGTCAACACTCGTATAGTCAACGTAAACCTAGTCAGCCTTCCTTTCTATTTACCATTTCTTAAGTTTTATTAAGTTTAGTTATTCATATTAGCGAGTTATCAAAGTACAACAGAAGCAATAAATCCTCAAACTAATAAAAATAACCCTAAAGTAGTTAGGACAATCTAAAGGTGAGTACATCATAGTATACATGCCCAAAATCTCTCACAAACCCATATCCTAATGAGTTCAAAACATATATATATATATATATATATATAAGAAAGTAGACTTACCCAATAGGCGAGAAAAGATCACCAAGCTGTCCTCAACCTTGAACGCCTATTGTCGGTCCTTTATCTTTATCAATCCTGCAATATGACGAGGTTGCACCCATTATCATAAAAAGGACGGTGAGTACAGAAAGTATAATAGTAATAACCAAGTGGAGTCTCAACATAATTTTAAATGTTAAATAAATGGCTAATCGAATATCATGCATAGATATCACAAAGATAATAAAAACTGTATGATAATGAATCACTGAGAAATTAACGATAAATGAGTGTCAATAGCACAAAGCAAAAAGACATCTAAGTGTTCCAAGTCCATCAGATTGTAACACAAAGTACGCAACTGGGCTTCCCAGACATATGCTAGACCTAAACAAACCACTAGACAATTTAGAATGAGTCGAAATATCATAGCCCACACACAGTTCAACTAATGGTGAGACTTGCCATCTTTTAAACTGCGGGTTTAGGCACGTCTAGAATCCGTGAAATCACGGTAGTGAGAGAGATCACTAAGCAGACTTTCCAAACCCGTGACCACCATATCACCCACTTAGACCCAAAAGACCACTCATTCAAATCCAAGAAAAACCAAACCGACAATCCATCAAGGATAGATATCACAAATGGAATCCAACAAAACCATATATCAGAAGGAAATATTGTTCAACAAAGATAACAACCAAGTAATTGCACAAATGAAATAATATTGAAGCTCCCACTAGTTTTACTTACAGTACAATGCGAAACTCCACGTTCGCGGCTCTTAAACGTCACCACACCGATCCCATGCACTTGTCACCAGTTCTCTAAGCACCTGGTATTCATTTTCGATCCAATTTGGTTACATTAGACTCTTATTTCTGTTTAATTATAATTTTTTTTTCATTTTTCAAATATTACCCACTTCCATTATTTTAGGTCAATTCCCTGGTTATTGGGTCATATTCGAACTCATTTAGATACCCAAGAGATTCTCGAAGTTTCTGCAAATTTTTAAATTTTGACACTAATGAACAATGCCACGTCGTAAGTGGTGTCGTGGGGGTGGACACCCTACGGCGTCACTTAAATCGTGAATTTCATTTTTCCCTGTTTCAGACGCCGTGGGTGAAAACCACTCACGGCACCTGTCACAGCGCCTAATCAAGTCGTCTTTGCCATGGACGTCATGACTGACGTCGTGGGTGTTTACACCGCACGGCGCCACTGGCGGTGTCCTGTGCAAAACTCGAATTTGGGTTTTCACGACTTCGATTCGCGTCGCTGTGTTACGAGCCTATTACAACCTTGTAGGGACCTTGATACTAATCCAAAGCCACCACGAAATCAATAAAACTGAGTAACCACCGAAATGTAACTCGAACGAAAACACCCAAAAATAGCGTCAAAATGAAGAGAATTTAGTGGTGAGTTGGGATCTTACCTTAACTCAAGTGTTTGGTCGCGTCTTGGCATCGTTAAGAGCTCTAAAACTCACTGAAACCTCAGCCTCTGTGTGTGTGAACGAGAGAAGGAGAGAAGAAAGTTCGAGTGAATCGAAAAGAGAGAAAGAAAAGATTTATAATAATCTCTTTCATCTATACATACGTGTGTATCTCTAAGCGCATTCGACGATCCTTGTTCATTCCAGGCATCAAACCACCTCACCTCCATGACACACTCCCTTGACACACTTGGGGACTCCCATGCATTTCCAGCTCAACACAAGCTTTCCTTAGCATTTTCCGCACCCAGACTCACACCATCGCACGCGAAAAGAATATTGACTACCCGAATAATTTCTTGGATTAATTAATTATTGTGTTTTATTTGAGTGTACCCATATTTCATCCGCCAACCCCAATTCATCACGTTTTCTTAGGTGAACTCTACTCTTAAATTGACGTCATCGTCCTATTACACAGACACGAGTATAATAGGTAATACATATCGTCATACAGACAACATATTTTTTGAGTCGTTACATTACCACTTTCACCTTAGAATTATATTGGTTCTGCACCAAGTGACAAAATATGGTTAGACAATTATAGCTTTCTGATTTGTTTTTCATAAGATAAACCCAAGTGCTTTGTGAGTGATCATTAATAATAGTAATTAAAAAAAGAGAACCACTAAGAGAAGGGACTGAATAAGGGCCCCAAAAGTCAACATATATATGTACGAAACCTTCTATGCTTCGTTCATTATTAAGAGAAAATGGCAAATGAGATTGCTTAGCTTTATAAAAAGCATCACAAACTTCGTGAACATCATTTGGAATAGAAATTTTCGGAATTAGTTTTAATTTTCTAAAAAGAAGGTGACCTAAATGCATGTGCCATAAAAAACAATCCAGTTGCAAAACACTTTGACTAGCTATGCCATGATTTTCTTCTAACTGACAAACACCATCTTGGAGTTTACCCATCCCAATCAATGTCCCTGTATCTAGGTCCAAAAATGTACAATAGTTCGAAAAAAAGTTATGGAACAATTCAAATCTTGTGTAGATTTGGCAACAGAAATTAAATTGCACTTAAAGCCCTAATTTCATAATGTGTTTTGTAAATGAATTTTTGATGTAACATTGGTTGTAAGAATGTGGGTAACTTTATGAATAGTGCCATTAGGAATTTTAACAGATGGGTAAGAGTAAACGTTTTGAATATTGCTAAGGATACTTTTATTCCCAAGCATGTGACTAGATGCACCACTATCTATTATCCAAGGATCATTAAGTAAGGGGTTCTCCCCAGCAAAGTTGGCTTGATGTTCATTACCGTGATTTTGACTAGTAGTTGAACCAAGTAGATCCTAAAGCTTAGAATATTGATCTCGAGTTAACCTCATGACTTGTTGTTGTTGTGTGTTGGAAGAATGGTCGTAATAACTTAGTTGATGATCACCTATAGCCATGTTGCTTGATCCTTATCATTGTCTATGGCTTCTTTTGTTCTATCCAAAATAGCCTTTGTTGTTGTTTCCACAATTTTGTGACTTGCTTTTTCAATTTGGTGGGTATCTCACCAACTCAAAGCATTCTTGCTTGATGTGACTAACCTTTCCACAATGGTCACATTTTTTTCGAGAGTGACAAATAGAGTTTCTACATCCATAACCTCTTTCATTATTTCTAGTATCAGATCTCGCTGCGAAGGCTGCTCCTTCGATTGCAGGGCTTGGTTGTCCACCATGTTGCATGAAAAATTGTTGTTCTTCCTGCAAAGCTAAAAAAAATAATTTGCTAAGTGAAGTGGTTGGATCCATAGATAATACATTGGATCTCAAATGATCATATTTTCTATTCAATCCTAGCAAAAATTGATGTTCCTTTTTCTCTTTTGCGTCATTGTTAGTGTTCGTTCGCAACTTCGCATTTGCAATGAGGTAATGGATCGCGCACTTGTAGTTATTGCCACAAAGTCTTAAACTTTGTATAGTATTAAGTCAAGGAATGGTTATCATTTTGAGTGAGATTAGAAAATTCCTGTCTAATTTTATATAAGTGAGGAGCATTGCTTTGTCAATATCTTTCACAAAGTTTAAGCCAAATCTTTTGTGCTGTTTCAGCATACATCATTCTTTCTTGTATGTCTTTGGCCAAAGAATTTATGATCCAAGCCTTCACTATCGCATCATTTTTCTTCCATCGAGCAAAATCTGATGAAGTTAATTGCGGCAACGGTAGACTTCCATAAATAAATCCACCCTTGTTCTTTACAGACAAGGTTATTTCTATGGAATTTTTCCATGAAGCAAAGTTTTCTCCAGTAAATGACACTGTAACTGTTGGGAAATGTGCCCTAAGTCAATCCATTAATAGTCTTTATGAATACATTTTAGTTAATAAAATAGAGGATTTCATTTGTTGTTTATTATAATTGATTTGCATGTTTACATTATAATAAGATCCATGGGTATTTATAAAAATATCCTAAATGTCCTTAGTCGATTATTACACTGGGAACTATAATGAATTAAGACTAGTGTGAGTCTTGATTGATGATCATATGTATAGGAATACAAATCAAGATCATGAGTACTTGTTAGGGAACAAAGTACTGGACTGACCCATTATGAGAACATCACATGGATTAACTCATAATTGTTTCTCATGATATGTATATTATTCAGTCCTCTGACTTGAGATTACCAGAGACTTCAACATTAGGAATACAGTGATTTGACACAATCAAATGTTGTCTTTAACCGACGATTATAAAGGTTGTGATTGGTTACTTGTGTGAATAATGTGGTGAAGTTGTGTAATCGAGATAGAATTTGTCCCTCTCATATAGAGAGAGATATCCAGTAGATCCCTCGATGTGTTAGACTGTTAAAAGGCCTAGTCTAAGTGAATTGATATTGATCAATGTCACTTGGATGTTTTCAGTCTACTTGGAGATCGAGACTAGTACGATAGAACACGTTGGATGACAATTCCATGCCTTATGTTTGATTAAAAGGATATCGTGTGACAAAAGGATGTTATATAAACTATTGATTAGGTTGTATCGATTTGATATTCGTACAACTTGGGTAGTCATAATGTCTTGCTAGATGCCGCTTATGACTTGTATACCAAAATATGTTTTGATGCACTGCCAACGTTGTATGAGCCTATTGGGTCACACACTAAGAATGGTTTTGCGAGATTTTAAGATGGTTCAGAAAAATGAATTTAAATGATAAAATTCATGACAGAAACGTCCTTGTAATGTATTACACTTATACTTCTTTACATAAGGGTATATGTGTAATTTACTTAATCGTCTATATACAAAGGTTGTATAAATAGATGCTTTGAGTTAGAATACAAGTACGAAAGAAAAAAAGGCCAAAACTCTATTTTCGTTTTAAGAAATGACTTAGGGTTTTTGGTATGCACTAGATCATTTTGGAGAGAAACAAAAAGGTTTGGTATTCTCTCGAAGCTAGCACTTCAAATTTCGGCCGTCGTTCGTGTATGGACTGCTGATAGAGGGCGTTCGTTGTTGACAACGCCTTAGAGATCAATTAACCTTCAGAAAGGTACATTGTGACTAAGGTATGATTAAGTTTTTATAGTTTAAACATGTTTTAATGGAATCAGATTTGGATCCTGTTGGGGTTTTTCTCAAAATTATTTTTGAAATCTCCGCTGCGCATGAACCCCAACACCAACAGTAACAAATACCAATCCTGGGTGATTTGATGAGCGGAGAGTATATGGAGACTCTTCTTGACTCATCTTTTCTGTAGCTCCCCTATAAAGGATTCATTAGGCTTCGTTGACATATTGTCTCTGATACCATGAGAAAGTTTGATTTTAAACTATCAACTTGATTTCCTTTGATCAATAGTTAAGTTATATACAGCTTACAGCCTTGATCTATGGCAAAAGTCATGCCTTAGAATGATAGAAGCAAATCTCAAACATTCGAAAAATACAAATACTACTTCCTAATTTACAACTTGACTAAAATAAGAGAATATTAAGTAGTTGTCAACAAGGTTTCAAAAAAAAAGTAGTTGTCAATAAGGATATTATCCACTTGCCATAGTAAATCTTCAATAGCGGCAGTGGAATTTGGGAGATCAGTGACCAATCATTGCTGAGATTTGAGTTATTGTGCTTTCAAACGAGTTTAATCGGTGGAAAATTGTGGTTTTTTATCTGTAGTGTCGGATTCATCATCAAATGTAGTTTGTGTGACCAATTTTGTGTAATCTAATGTCCTTTCTTTAGGTTTAGTTTCAATCATAGATTTGAGTGTTGAATTTTTGTTTTCTTTATTGTTTTGGGATGATCGATGTTTGGTGATAACATGGATGACAATTGATTATGTAAAAAGTATTGATTCATATGATGGATTTGAAGAGTGTGAGAAAAAAACATAAGTGCAAATAAGAAGGGAAATAATTAATCTAATGGAAGAGTTATCGAGAGGTTGACTGAGGGGACTGATTTATAGTGGGTGAAAGAGTTGAGGGATTATGTCAGCCCTAATTTGAGTTTAGGGGACTGATTTATAGTGGGAAAAAGTATTTATTTATTATTTCAGACAAGGACGCCAGCTTAAACCCACGTGGACACCGCAAGTAGGCTAGGGGCACGGCTGACTAGGTACTAGTTTATATTTGTTTGATTGTATGCCTTATCTGTGATTTTTTATTATTATTATTTTATTCATTAAATCATCGCATGTGTGTATTTATCTTGCTATGTTGTATAAGAATGTGTAATGTTCGCCTTGAAAAGCGAGTCAACGTGGTACCAGGTAGGGGAAATACGAGAACACTAAGTGAATAAAATGACTAAGGTCAAGGTGAATGTAGCCTTAAATGAATAATTAAACATAGGCTAGGTCACATTAATTGGGTACACTAGTTATGGCGCACCTCGAAATGTGTGTCGAGACATGGGGCATTGAGTGCCGGGTAGTCAAGGGTTAGTGCAACCTTAAAACACAATTTTATAAGTCAATGTAAATAATTGATGTTGCCTATGTGAATTAAATGGACTCAATCAATCAAATAGAATAGGATTATATAGAAAATGTAATAGTCATGGATATGTTTTAGGATGATTCTAGTTTTATAATACAAGGCTTGATGTGTCATCAATTGGTGTCACTGATAAATGGGACAACTAATATGTGAGCCTTGTGATGGTCCTTAAGATAAGCATGACACACTTGTTCAAACCCACAACTATTTAAACCCAACTTAGTGGAAGAACCTAACTTGCAAACAATTCTCATCAAAAATCATAAATTTTGGAGGGTTTGGAAGCTAAAATTTGGTAGATCTTAGTTGGAAATCCAGGAGCTACAAAGGTCTAACAATTACAATTAAGGTACTCATCTTCCCCAACTTTGATTTCATTAAAATGAGCTAGAAATTGGGTTTTTGTTCAAATCTGAGATTTTCTTGAAAACTTGTTGTTTAGTTAGTGTCTATGCAAGAATGTGAAGGCAATTATACCAGTGATTTGAGTTTATGAATTGGATTTGAATGAATTGGGTGTTTTGTGTTTACTTTTTTGAATGAATTGGATTTGAATGATTTGAATGAATTGGGTGTTTTGCCTCTGACTTTTTAGGAGTGTTCTTATTCCCCTATGAGTTGAGGATGGGATCGATGACATTAGGGGAAGGCAACAGGCATCAGAAAAACCAAAATTCCAATGTTAGAATTCTAGATTTCAAAGGAGGTATTGTGCTACCTATTCGGGGTTATCTGTTGTTTTTCATCACGAAGAATAGGAGCGCGCTAAAGGAGGTCCACAACGCGCTAGGAAAACTCCCTAGCGCACTATGACAACAACACAGCAGGAAATCTATTATGGGGCTGGTTTTGGGAAAACTTGATAAAACTAATCTGGACTTCTATAATTGATCTAAAACACCTATAAATGATCCCATGGGGCAAAAGAACTGTAGTACGACAGTTAAGAGCGAGTCAGGGTCGGACCGGGGTGTTTTTGGGTTTTCAGAGTGTGTTTTAAAGTGCATAAAACCCAATTGAATGTCACCTGAGAATTTAGATGTATCACTTGTTGTTATCTATCCCTTGCTATAAATTCCATTCCTTACTATTTTCGAGACGGTTGGTTGAGTTACTCACACCGACACTTCATTGTTCACTTATGGCATACTATACTGTAGCACGTGTGACCAAGCCCTCGGTAAATGTCAACCCGAGAGCAGCTCGATAAAAGTACAAGGATTAAAGTGGCCCTTTTGCCAAGAAAAACACCCCATTTTTTAAAACAAAATCCAAGAATACCCCACCCTTAATGACTCAAACCTCATCACCCTCACCCCAACACCCCTCAATACTTTCAATTTCTTAGTTTTAATAATTATAAAGCACTTGTGGTAGGTTGGAAGTATTGTAGGAGTGTTTTTTTTCGTTAAACAAAGTCAAAGCTGGTCTCGTTGTGCTAAAGAAGTGAGGAGGTGTTGCTCACATGTTTCAGATGCACAAGGCTAAAATATCCATAGAGATTTCGATTGACTCCTACCGAGACTTTTAGTGGTTCAGTCGACTCCCACCATGTGATGGCCCCAATCCCCACAAACTGGCCCCGTCTGACATTAGATCTATGTAGACCGTCCATCTACCCTCATCGAGTACGCACACCAAGTCAGCCTCCATTCTAAATTAATTGTCTTTGAGTTGCTTCTTAAATTCGTTAACCTGTTTAACAAGTCTTCATGATAATATCGTACATTGGAAGCAATTAAGTAATTTTAAGCAACATAATTAAACAATTTAAAGACAGGACAATTCTATGTGTGAAAAACCTAAAAAAAGATCGCATGCATATTAAACAGTAAGAGTATTAGAAAGAAAGAAGCTATGGCATGGATAAACTGTAACAACCCTGAATTTTTAACTGACTTGTGTTACACTTGTCAGGATTGTGACCCGGCTACGTGAATACTGGACTGTATTTAGAACTTCGGGAGTCGACACTGAGGTAATTTTATGATTCCTTGATTGTGTGTACTAGTATTTAGTATTTGACGGGTTTCGAGCCGTTCGGGTGATTTTTTGGATGAGTGAGGTTTCGCCTAGTTAAACGAGGGATAAAAACAAATAAAGAGTACCAATAAATGAATTTTAATTAATTTAATTAAAATATTTAATGAGATATAGCAAGAAAATGGGCACGACGAACCGAGTTTCGGAGAAATACGGATCGAGGAACGCAAGTTCGGTGCTGGAGTTGGATAGTCTCGTAGCATACGAACTATGAGGAAAAAATTGTTAAAGTAACAAAGCTCGATAAGGAGAGTCACTGGATTTTCCTCGAGATGTGTATGTAAGTGAAAATGTGATAAAAGGGTAAATGACCCATAAGGGCAACTGTCCAAGAAATGTACAAGTGTTACTCTAAGGGCAAAAGGGTCATTAAACATTATTGCACTTATATAAAAACATTTTCTACCCTAAACCCTAATGTACACTATTCATCATCTTCTCCACAACTGCCATCACTATTCATCCTCTTCCCCTTCTCACCACTGCCACCACGTCGGTCCACCGGAGATGCCAACTCCGACGAGGTAAGGCTCTTTTCCCTTCCTCTCTCGTTTGCACTCTCGGTCTCACTTCTCTTTCTCCTTCTCGGCTAGTCCACACTCCTCTCGACCTCACGTTCTCTCCCTCACCCTCGGCTGTGTCGCCACCCTCGCTGTTGGACTGCCACCCACTACGGCAGCTGACCTCTCTACCACCACCGGAGACGCTAAGTGAGCTCCTCCCTCCTCTCTCTTTCTTTTCTTCCTCTCTTGACAATTCACGTCCTCTCTCACTCTCGGTTGTCTTCTCTCTCGTCTGGCCAGTCACCACCGCCACCCACCACGGTGCTAGAACCACGGATGACCACCGGAGATAGCTAGGTGAGTGTCTCTCCCGGTTCTCTCTCTCTCCATTGTTTTAGTTCCTCCACAATACACACTCTTGTTCCGTTTTTTAGTTGTTTTTTGGGACTGTTTTGGTGATGATGTACACCACTGTTTAGGTGATCGGTGCTAGTGCCGATCGAGACTGACCGGAGTTCATCCTCCGATGACTCTGCTGGCCGAAAGTGACCCCATGTGTGGCTGTTTTGGGGTGTGTATGTGTGATAATTTGAAGTGTATGTGTGACGTTTGTCTGAAAATGTGAACAGTTGTGTTGTGTGGAGTGTGTGATGGTGTGGGGTGTGTATGGCTGTGTGTGTGAACACCCCAGTTGGGGTGTGAGGGGGGTACTATGTGGGACTGTTTCATGGGTATGGTGATATGGACAACAGTGTTGTGTGACAGTTTTGGTATGGGTATGTGTGCATGGGGTGTACACAACAGTTGTATATGTGTGTGCATAGTGAAAATGTGTATATGTGTGTGTATAGTGAAAAACAGCGGGGTGCACACAAATGAGGTATTGTGTGCACACCACCGCGGGGTGCGTGATAATATGTGGGTGCCCATAACAGTGGGGTGTACCAAGTGTGAGGTGTATCAAATGTGGGGTGTGACCATAATGTAGGTAATTGTATGTTTGTGAATAAATGAAAAGGATTATAAGTATGGACATTTTTAAATGATCATGGGCTTGTATTAAGGCCCAACAAGGGCCCAATACACTCATTATAATAAGGATCCCTAATTAATTACAAATGGTGTGTATATGGGTTGTGTAGAGCCCAATAAGGACGTAATACAATAGGTACAACTTGAAACCCAAAACAAAGGTATAAAATATAAGAATGAGGATATGTACCTAAGCTCAATAATTGTCCACACAAATAGCCTACTAGGTGAGTATAGACTTGATAAATGGGCCCAAAAAAGCCCAAAGAGAGTTATGCTTTGTAAAACAAATGGGCCATGACCATAGAGATGGTTTAATCCACGATGATGTGGGTCGCATCAACAAATGGTTGTAAAACAAACACGTTAAGACTAAATGCGAGCTTTAAACTAATATTCGAGATTCAAAACTTTATCAGGTAGTCTAGAACTTGCGGGGAACGCGTTAAATTCTCGGAGTGAATTACTGAGTCGCGATTAGTCAGGTAAGTACATATGTACCCTGTATGTGTGTATGTTAGTAGGCCAGTAAAGAAATAACATGTGATTTATACATCCTCTATTTATTGATATTCTTGAATTGATCCCTTGTTTGAAATTCCATTCCATTTCCTTGGTTGTATGTTCTTAGTATGAGTGTGTGTCTCGAAGGTATCATATAGTCCCGTACTAGCTGGGACAACGAGGGTGCCCTCTGTAGGGGTAACTGACCACCCCTAGTGATGTGTGTACTGGGTACTGGATTATAAGGTGTTGCGATGCCTCTCGATTTCACGTTGCGCTAGTGTTGCGACATTGCCCGGGGAGATCTTACGAGATCTTTGCCGTATTGCTGTGAAATTAGACCACTCATGGGCCTCCTTTGAATCTTAGAACATGAAAATATCGATTGTTTATCTATCAGTTTGCTTATCATGCACTTGATTTATTTACTTTCCTGCCATTTCATTTCCGCATGATATTTGGATTGTTTTACTTGTTAAATCTTAAATTACTGTTATATTCTCTTGGCACTACTTTCGATTTCTTCAGTTGCTCACCATCTAGTTTGTGACGGTGGGTGCAGATAGGGTGGAGAGCAGTAAGGGCAAGGGGCCCTGCCTAAGAGACCTACTTTGAGGACTAGCAGCGACATCAGAGAGACTCTATAGTATGTGTTTATATTTTGATGCTTTGTATATCATTTCATACTTATGTTTTTGGGATTATTGAACTTGGTATTTTGGTGAGACTGGCATCATGTATATATGATCATCGAATTGTACATAAATACCCGGGGATTTCCACACTTATAGAATTCCTAAATTTTCGTTGATTGAGTTATTTCCCCTTGTTATTACTGTTTAGTCTTTCGCTGTGTATTATTGCAATAACTCTTTCATAAATTACTGAATTGATTAAATCGAAGACTGACTAGGCTTGTTAGGTTGCCAAGTGATGACTTGGGGCCTGCACGGGTCTAGGCTGGGCGTACCCAATTGCACGGAAAATTGGGGCTGTCATATAAACCACTGCCTTGAAAGTGAATTTCAGTACGACCGTGGTACAACCGACAAACACTGATCTCCTCTCAAGGTAAGCACATCACTCCCTTACACGTGCACTCGTGAAGAAAGTTAGAATAGTAAACTTCAATTCCTAGAGTAGCAAGTCTCCAAAGAGAAGAAGAAAAGGAAAAAAACTAATGCCAATGTTAAAAAAAGTGAGGTGTAACTAAGGCGTTTTATCCGAGAGAAGCGAGACATAAGCATCTGTGCAAAATGAGGCATAAGTCTCATTAATTTTTGAAAAACCATGTAAAATATTTTCAAAAACTCAATAAACATAAATACATTCACAAATACAACTAATATAAACAAATAATAGTACTTATTAAGATTATAATGAAGTAAAACAAGTAAATTTGACGTACTTAACCTTATCACTCAAATGCAACTATTGAACATACTTACTAATAATATTTACAACAAATATCTATACAAAATTTTGAAATGAAAATGTGAATGCAACCAATAAAACAAAACATTCTTGACCATATTTTCAAACAATAAAAGTAAAGTTTAAACTTCAAAGTAGATTTATAAATCTAATGGTTCATGATAGAGATGTACATTTAGATATCGAGTCAAAATCAGATATAAAGGTTCAAAACCTTAAAGTGAAATCTTTAACAAAAAATTAGCATAAAAAGTTTAAACATTAACCTTTCAAAGCATGCGGCTCAATATCCAAATTAATTCTCCTTAATCTCATATATCATGTGGTTCATTGATAGTGGGGGAGTCGGGGAGCAAATCGGAGCTAGAATCATTATCATCTCCTTGACCTTCATCCAAATCAACACCATCATCTTCATCATATAATAGCATCGTCTATTTTCCTTAATTACCTAAGCAACCTTAATTACCTAAGCAAATTAGGAAAAATAATTTATATAGTTGTGAAGTTCCTTTCCTTTTGTAAAAAATCTAAACATCGAAATTCAAAAGTTAATTTCTTTTCAACATTACCTCTTGTACTTTGAACATTTAAAGTTGAACTTCTCAATCTTTTCTTCCTATAGGTTGTACCAGTTCCGCCCCATTGAGGTATTGGTGGTGGCCTATCTCCATTAGGACTGGTTTGCACAATACCAGGTCTTGGAATAAGAGTGACTTCAGTTTCAAAAAAGAACTTATTGGCTCCCTTTCCCCGTTGTACTCCTCTTCCACATGGTCCTCAAATCACTAATGTCGTCATTCACTAATGTTGATGTTGGTTCACTACTACTCCCTTGATCTTCTTGACCTTCAACAACCCATTTATAATCAGATTCGATGACCTCCACCAGTGAAATACCTAATTTTAGTAAACTTGTATTAAGACTTAATCAAGAGATTAGTGTGTCTTAATCACGACATGTATTGTGGATTACGACTAGGATCGATGAAAAATGGAAATCACTTGGTTAATATTATTTTTCATAGGTGAATGTCTAGTGTGAGTATTATATGGTATTCCATCGCGACGTCGGAGTAGGTTGAGGTGTATCCTCAATTTGTCATAATCAGGGTAACAAGTGCGTGTCTAAAAGGCACGAGTGAAAATAAATAATTAGTTACTTAAAAACTTGTTAATCAAGTATTAAATATCATGTGAAGGTTTTATCTCGGTTTACGTGCAAGTCGAGATTGGTGGTAGTGCAAAATGAGAATGAAGTTAGTGCAAGACCTTACCTAGAGTTTTGTTTCGGTTGGTGCTGGCCGAGGTTGAGATTGGGTTTAAATTAGTGCAAGTTTGGTTAAGTATGACAAGATAATTAGTCTATAAGAGTTTGGTATGTCGTGGACAAAGTTGGGGTTTTGGTGTGACCAAAACTAGAATTTTGAACATTTTATGATGTTGGACTATTTTGTCGAGAGTTTGGCTCAATTTGGCAAAAATTGAATCTAGAACGAGCACCAGAAATCAAAACACGTCAAAATAAGGATTTCGATATTTATTAAATAAAAAGAAATTAAGTTGTCGACAAGAAGTTGAGGGTTTATATATATAACGTATCAAAAAATAATAAAAAAATCAAATCAAAATGTTTTAACAAAATATTTTCTTTGGATCCTTAAACCTCTCCTCTTTCCTTTCACACGTGGATCACCCTACGTCTGATTTTTGTTCAGTTTCTCTCTACAAAATAGTAGAAAATCACGAGATGGTCAGTTTGAACTAAGATTTCATAGAGGAAATGAGGTATTCGTCCCAAAATTTGATAAATTTTTAATGCTTGACATTTCCTTCAAATTCAATTTGAATTCTCGCGATTTTTTGATTTTTCGCACAGGCTTTTGATGGAAATTAATAGAGATTGTTGTAAATTGATGTTGGCTTGGTTTATTTCAATTTGGGATAAATCCCATCGACATGGGTTAGAGTTTTGGTGAATTGAGTTCATGCGACTCATTTAACAATTGTTTTGAATATGTTTTTATGGTTGAAATTGATTTACATTTGAGATTATGGATGAATTGATTATTGTTTTTAATCCAATTTGACTCCACGGGTTGTGAAAATATTTTTAATTTGTTGTCAAGTAGTTTCTTGGTATTTGGTGTCGAGTTTTGCGGATTTAATTGCGAAAATGTTGATTTGGAGAAGTTTTGTTAGTGCAAAATTAATAAAGTTTGCCTAATCAATATGCCATATTAGAAAATTCATAACTTCTCCATTTATACTCCGATTTGAGTTTTCTTGGAGTCTATGAAAAGTATGAAGTGAGTACTACAAGTTCCATTTTGGCCAATATGACAAATATTGAGGTTTTCAATGCTAAAAAGTTACCCCAAATTAGCTAGTTGAAAGCTATTCGAAATTGTTATAAACTACTATTTTGGAAATAGTTCTCAAGCGTACTTTGGCCGCAGTTTTTGTAGAATTTCGTGATTTGGTTTTACTTGAAGCTTGACCCCAACTATAATTGGGTATGTAGGGAAGCTATTGGAGTAACTTTTAAGGTGATCCGACGTTCCAGGAACCCTAAAAACTTAACTTGAAGCTGGTTGGTTGTAAATAAATCCTACAGTGATCACATCATCATTATTTATTGTATTATGATGCATTTGAATCCTTGTTTATGGATTGCACATTTGTTGATCAAGCTTTCGTACATCAAAGGTAATGTTGGTCAAGAGTTTGAGTTTTAAGACTCTGGTAGTTGGCTTTTTGCCGAGTATGTTTCCTATGGGATCCGAAGGAGTTAACAAAAATCGAAACAATCCTTGTGAGATTAGTTAATGTGGCTTGACAATTATCCCCATATAGTGTGTTATAAGTCACTTCTAGTACTGTCTTTGTTTCACTCGGGTATTGATCACACCTTAGTGCCGTGTCAAAGATAGGCTATGACCATACATTGATATTTACCTGTTGATTCCCGTTGAAATGCATTTATATTTATTATTATCTTGCATTTGGCTATTTAGGTAATCTGAACAGTGTAGGATTTACTTATCTGAAATCGTTTTACTTTCTGTTGGCGATTTCAGGTTATTAAGTCAATGATAGGATAAGAGGAGCCTTTAGGGTATTAAAATGTTATCTAAGTTTCTATTTCTTATTGAATGACTTATTTTATATAACATTATTTGTGGCGGTCCTGCACCCTAAGGCCGTCGGGTGTGCTGCTACTTGCCTCGTTGTGGGCACCACAACACCTGCCACATCACTGACCTGATGGTCTCGCACACCACTGTTGTTTGTTGCCACGTTAGTGTCTAGGTGTGCGTGTTGTTATCGTATTAAGTTTAAAAGTTAACTAGTTATTCAAGCTCGTACTTATTTATTCATTAAGGATTTACTATCTTTTAGGTTATTAGTTTAAGTTGAGAAGTATGGATTGTATTTTACAAGTATTTAACTAGTATTTGATATCAATTTCAGTGGAAGAGTTAAAGTAATGTATTAGCATGAAATATAACATGAGTTTGCATAATAAGTACCAAACAACTACTGTGGAAAACACAGAAATATAGTACTTTGTATATAAGGTGACAATATGAGCAAGATAGATATATACAAGTATAGATATCTTTATTAGTCCCCTGATACCCAAAATAACTCAAAATATCAAAACTAAACACCTTCGAATAGTGTGTCATCAGCTGGCGAGCTCAGAGATAGTTACCAAGTAGGGGTGACAATTTGTTCTGGCAAGTCGTAATCATGTCATGTCTTAAACAAGTCATAACCCATATAATGCAAACCCATGACACGACATGTTTATTAATCGTGTAAATTGTTTTTGTGTCTAAGTGGGTCGTGTTATAAACATGTCGGTATTCGTGTTACCCGCTTATTAAATATTTTATTTAAAAATTTTAATTTATTTAAATTTTTATAATTTGTTTACTAAATTTTTAAATAGGAAAATGATAATCTAACACACTTTGGATGCACACTTTGTTTTTTAGTAATTTATGGTGTTTTGTTAGATATAGGGCCACGATTGGGGAGACAAGAAATAGCCATAAATGGCTAACAAACAAAAGTGTGCGCCCAAAGTGTATTAGATTATCATCGTCCAAATAAATATATCTGTGTAACGACCCAATTTGTAATTAACGTCGTTGTCGAGGATTTTCGGACGTGGACACCAGTTTGGCGTGAAATGTTATTTTTGACTAACTATTTGTGTAAATGCGATAGTAATAATTATTATTTGACTTATTACATCGAATGTGTGAGTTTATATCGATGTTACTGGGTGAGTTAGTGTGACAGGTAATTTGCCCATAAAAACATGTTGCGCAGGTACCGAGCGGGCGAATTACAAGAACACTAGGCTGAGGAATAGTACACATATAAAAAAATAAAATGTGTTTAATAATTAATACAAATTGTCGATTTGACGTTTAATGGCGCGAACGTGCGCGACAACACGAGTTGTGTGCGGGTGTCGAATATCGATACGCTCGAGAACCAATAATTGTTATAGTACATGGAAAAGGCCAAAGGACAACTCACCTATTTGTGTCACCATTTGTTGGAAAAATTGACCAAATCTTGGCCATTTAAGTTGCCTTGAGATATACAAAATACATTTGATGAGTTTATAGTATAAAAGTGAGCATTTGACTCATTTTCACACCTTTTCTCTCTTACTTGATCAAATCCGAATTTAAAAGCATAAGTGTGAGGGTTTTGTGATCTTTGGTGTTGATTTAGAGGTGATTGTCTTAAGGAGTTAAAAAACCAGATCCATGTTCCCCTCATCTTTCTTTACATTTCGAGCTAAATTTTGGGGGTGTTGATGGAAATTCAAGTTTATGGGTTGTGCTCACTAGTTTTAGGTGTTGTTATGGTGATATAATGGAGTTAGGTAGGTCGTTGTTATTTTGAAGCTTTAAACTAGTTTATTCAAGTTTTGGTTTGGAAAGTTATGGTATTTGGTTATTTTTTTTATTTGATATATATTGTTGTTGTTGTCACTGGCATTTTGGGAGTGTTATAAGTCCCCTACGAGTCGAGGATGGGGGCCGACGACATTTGGAGGTGGCCACGAGGTCAATTTCAATTTTTTGGTGTTTTGAAATTCGAGGTTTGAACCAGCCAGTGCACTAACTGTTCTGGGCAGGATGAGGATGAGGATGAACACCGCGTTGGGCAGGTCCTTTAGCGTTCTAGGTGCAGAACAGTTTTGAAAATAAATGGTTGTTTTTTGGAAAATGAGTTTAAAACCTACTAAATTAACATGAATAAATCCTAATTCAATTGAAATAAATTAAATGCAATAAAATGCATTAGGGGATCGTAGTTCGCGTGCTGGGAGCTAGGCGAGCTCGGACCAAAGTTATTTTTGGGGCATTGGAGTGTGGATTGAGGTGCATAAAACCCTTAGAATGCTTCACTTTTTTCATGGTTATTCATGGTTTAGTCGTATTGTATTTATGTTTGTGTGTTGATTGGCACACATGGGTTTCACTCCATTAAGCTTCGGTATGTATATATATTGGTGGTTGCTAAATTCCTTGCGTGAGTCGTCTTGGGACAGGGCTCATATTGACGGTAGTTGGAGATACTTTCAACCGTCGAGAGGGATTAGGGTGGTCTCGACAGGTAACACCATCGAAGAGATCATGCCGTTTACTGAAGTTGTGGTTTAGTCACTGGATTCCTGAATAGTATATATACATGGTTCATATCTTGTTTTATCGTTATCCGGTGAGGGTTGATCAAGAAATTTATCGTGGTTATACAGTTGATGATTTATTTATTTACTACCTACGCTGGAGCATGTTTATTTAATTATTGTCTTTTGAAGTCTTTTGTGGTGCTTTACATTTTTTTGCAGATATTTTGGTATGATGTATCCAGGCTTACAACCATGGAAATGTGATTGCTTGTTGTTAGAGGTCACATTCACATGTCTCGTAGATTTATCAGTTTTATTTCATGATTATTGTGTAGACTTCTCTTGGGAATTTACTCACTGGATACATCACAGTATTTGTTGGGTGACTGAGTGTAGATCCTTCATCGAGTAAGAGCAAGGATAAAAAAGTACTAGGCGACTACTTTTGAGATCGTTGCTGCTTGAGCTCGAGTTTTTTTAATTCAATATGTACTTATATATTATGTAATAACCCCAAATTTTTAACTGACTTGCGTTACATTTGTCAGGATTGTGACCCGACTACGTGAATACTGGACAGTATTTCGAACTTCGGGAGTCGACACCGAAGTGATTTTATGATTCTTTGATTGTGCGTATTAGTATTTTAGTATTTTTCGGGTTTCGAGCCAGTTGGACTATATATTTAATTGAGTGAGGTTTCGACTAGTTAAACGGGGGATAAAAACACAATAAAGAATACAAATAAATGAATTCTTATTAATTTAATAAATTAGTTGACGGGACGTGGCGAGAAAATGGACACGACGAGCCAATTGACGGAGAAATACGGACCGAGGAACGCAAGATCTACGTGGGAGTTGGATAATTACACAACATACGGGCTATGGGATTGGAATTGTTAGAGTGACACAGTCCAATGGTGAGGAGCCATGAGATTGACCTCGAGATGCGTGTGGGTGTTGAGATGGGGGGCCATGCAAGTGACAACACACACCTACAACAAGGTGTAATAAAAGAAATAAATAAATAAAAAGTCCAATAAGGGCAATTGTTTGTTTTTGTGTAAGAAGTAAATTGGAGGGCAAAAGAGACATTTCACATTTGCTCCATATATATATACAAACAAAAGCCCTACTATTCATCATCTTCACCACATACACACCCGAGCCTACCATTCTCTCTCACCGCCACCCCTCCTCTCCTCCCCTCTCCCTTGGTGACCGGAGGTTCGTGTTCTCACCGGAGATCCGTGATCTCTCCCTCTCATCCTCTCCGTCTCTCTCTCATTTTCTTGATCTCTCCCTCATTCTCATGGTCTTCTCTCTCGGCCATCATCTCGACCCTCCCCTCTCGGCTCTCTTTGCTGACCGGACCACGACCCTCGCCGGAGCTCTCGCTGGACTTCATAGGTTCTCTCTCTCTCTCTCTCTGCCTCTCATTCTCACTGGTTTTCCTCTCGGCAGCACACTTTCTCTCTCTACCAGTCCACAAACTCGGCCCTGTATACACATTTTTCTCACTCACCTCCGACCATCGTAGGGTCGCCTCCGATTTGGAAATTGGGCGTAGACTACCCACGTAGGTCTCGACGTTCCCGGAGAGCCTCAAGTCCGGCGAGTGGGTCACTTTTCTAACAAGTTAGGATGGTACTTTTCAAACTGTTTTGACGTTTTGGGGTGTTTTTGGGACTGTTTTGGCTAATGTGTTAGGGATGTCGTGACTTGGTGGGTTTGTCCTCGTCAAGGCTGGTCGGAGGTGGCTCTCCGACGATCTCACTGGTCGGAGATGACCCCTCCATGTGCAGCAGCAAGGTATTTAAATTGTTTACAGCTGGTTTGGTTATTGTTATGGCGATGACCATGGAGGCTGTTGGGGACAATCCTTGGTAGTTCACCGAGTCCCAAACCTCTGGAGCCCCAACTCACAATGTGTACAACAAGGTTGTTTGGGGCTATGCCCTGTTGTTGCTTCTTTTTCTCTTCATCTTTCCAACTGCATTGCACTGTGATGACATGAAGGGAAGGGATGATAGTATGCTAATTTTTCTTCTCTCTTTCTTTTAAACGGTTGTTCTATGGGCCCAATTAGTGGCCCAATAGCATACTCTTCTTTAACAAAGGCCCATTGTATGTGTACGTTTGAGTTTCGATTAGGTGAGGTGTTTCCCGGCCATTTTCATGCCGAGGAAACCCCTCCTCAAAGTCAGATAACACCAACATAGTTGTTATAAAGGTCGTCGTCGTCTCAACTGTTGCTCGATTATGGTTGATTTAGGGTTCGATCATGGTAATTTTCTTGACATGGTCGAACTCATTGTGAGTAGACAACTCCGTTAAATGTATGGGATTTGTGTACATCAGGTTATAAAGAACGTGTAATTATTGGTTTAATGGTTGAATCGTTTTTCCATATGATGTTAATGCATGACTAGGGTACAATGGGAAGTCATGGAGGTGTGTTTTCGTGTCGGGAATTGGTTATGGTTTATGGTTTAGTTTGTGAATTGGTTATGACGTCGTGAATACGCCGCCGGCTCTCGAAGTTATGGTGTAATTTATATGCGACTGAGCCGAGCTTAAGACTTGCAATTAGGCTTACATAAGTATGGTTATAACACCCAAGAGAGTCATTGTGTTTCGTTATAGTTTGGGTTTGAATTACCGATTGAGTTAACGAAGTGTTCGAGTCATTAAAATACTGAGAAAATGCTAGGGTACCAACCTTGTCAGGTAGCGGGAAACTTGAGGATACTTACTAGGAACGCGAGAGTGTTGTTACACGGGTTGCGACTAGTTCAGGTAAGTACACTTGTCTCAAAAACTTGTGTACGTTAGTAAGCCAGTTAAGAAAATACCAGGTGATTCATCTTCATTCCATTGTGTTTGCTATTATCTATTTGTTGGCATTCCATTCCATATTCCTTGTATGTGTGTTCTTGGCATAAGTGTGTGTCTCGAAGGTACATGCGGCTGCCGCACTAGAAGGGATAAAACGCGGCACTCGCACTCGTGCGCACGAGTGTTTGACCACCCCTAGTGATTGTGTGATACCATGTACTGGATTGTTGTGGATTGTTGTGGATATTGTTGTGGTTTTGTTGTGGATTTTAGATCACTTATGGCCTCTCTTGACTCGTAGAACACACATGTTTCGATTGTTATTGTTTCCGATCTTGCTATATCATGCACCTTGTTTATTTAACTTCCTGCCTTTCAATTCCTGCATGATATTTAGACTGCCTTGTTTGATAATTCATGAATTACTGTTATATTCTTCTGGCATTACTTTCGATTTCTCTCAGTTTCTCACCGTCTAGTTTGTGACGGTGGGTGCAGATATAGCGGAGTGCAGTAGAGGCAAAGAGCCTTGCTTAGGCGACATTTTGTGAGGATTAGCGGCTGGACTTGAGGAACCCTAGAGTAGGTTATATGTTTTGCTCATTTGTATATCGCTTTATATATGTATGTTTTTGGTTTATAGAACTTGGTATTATTATTGAGATTAGTATCATGTATGTTGATTTATCGAATTGTACATGAATACCGGGGTTTTCCACAATTATAGAATTCCTAATTTCCCTTTGATTGAGTTATTTCCCCTTGTTATATATTGTTTAGTCTTCCGCTGTATATCATTGCAATAACTTTTTCATAAAGTACTAAATTGATTAAATTGAAGGCTGACTAGGCTCGTCAGGTTACCAAGGGATGACTTGGGGCCTGCATGGGTCTAGGCCAGGCGTACCCAATTGCACGGGGAAATTGGGGCCGTCACAGTTGGTATCAGAGCCTAGGTTTGAGAAGCCTTGGGATGAGGTTTAGGTTATTCTTTAACCTGATACCAACGTCACAGTTGGTATCAGAGCATAAGCTTTATAACCTTAGCGACAGAGTTTAGGGTTGTTTAAAAAAAATTGTGATACCAACGTCACAGTTGGTATCAGAGCCTAAGGTTATAACGACCTGACTCTTGATTTAAAAACACAAACCATTAAGACAGCGGAAGTTAGGAATGGTTGAACTTAGAGTGGAAAACCCTACGATCCTAATTAGAACTTTAGTTTGGAGGGATGAGTTGGGATAAGTCGGATATGATGTTTATACATATTATGATTGTTGATTGTAATACATTGCATACGGTAGCTATCTATTGATCCGAAGTATCGCTCTCTTAATTCAGACGACGATGGCGGATCAGGCAGGTCCGAGCGACGACAGCGGGACGACTGATTCTCGATTTATTACTTCGGAGGAGTTTCGCGCTTGGACACAGAGATTTGAGGATCTAGTACGATCACTGACGATACCCACACAGGCTACCACGACACCATTGACTCCGACTACGCCTTTGCTGCCTGTTTCCATTACTCAGGGGACGGAGACTCCAATAGCTACGGCTTCCACCGCCCCGATTCCATTAGTGGCGATTCCTGAGGGAGCAGTTGTTGCGACAGGTACACAGACCGAGGCGGAGACACCTCCGTTACAGGCGAAGATAGTACGAGCGCCGGAGACACCGACTACGCCGATTGTTGCTTTGAGACTACTCCAGTCCACTACTCCGGTCACTACTCCGAGAAGAGCCTACTAGGGCCACTGCTGAGGCGAGGCAGTGGAGAGAATTCAAGAGGCACGATCCTGTTAAATTTTTCGGTGGTACAGACGTGGCAGCGGCGGAGCTTTTCCTGAAGAATCACGAGAAGATTCATATGATTATCGCGACCGAGGATCACATGAGAGCGACGATCTCCTCATCCATACTTCAGGGGGAGGCAGATGATTGGTGGACTACTATTGTCACTACCCGAGGTATTCCGCGAGACTGGATCGATTTTAAGACCCAGTTTAATCAGAAGTATTTCCCACCGACAGTGTTACGGGCGAAATGGAATGAGTTCATTTCATTGCGACAGTCAGTAGGAGAGCCGGTGATGGATTATATGGGCAGATTCATTCAACTATTACCCTATAAGGGAAGATTAGCAGATTCAGAGGCCGATCGTATCTACTATTTCACCGAGGGTTTGCTACCTGCCATTGGAGGTTCAGTAGTCACTACCGAGCCGGAGACTCTTCCAGAGGGCATACGAGCGGAGTTTGGCTAGAGAGAGCTACCTGATTTCTCACCCTGAGGAGGATAAACCGGCCAGATCAGAGTTTCGATCGGAGGAGCACCATCAAGACAAGAAGAGGAAGAAGAACGGTGGAATTTTCGTGATCGTAGGACTCGAGTGTAGGGTCCGTTGCACGACGATTACTCGTCCGACGAGACCATTCCGCCGATCTGAGTTTTGCCGATCATTCACCGCAGCCTAGTCGACCAGACACGACGATCGCAGAGGCGCCCATCGAGAGTAGGGGTACGGATCGAGGAGACAGGCAGAGGACACAGAGGTCTAGTCATACTCAGACTCAGACTCAGAGTTACGGACGAGGCCAGAGTCAGACTCAAAGATCGCAGGATACCCGCACATGTTTCAGGCGCGGAAAGGTTGGCCACATTCAGAGGGAGTGCTCTCAACCCCCGAGAGCACCGTCGCAGCATCACCAGTACCAGAGGGAGCGTGTTCAGGCTGTTGTTGAGCCAGACCAGGGGGCATCCAGACACATTGATGAGGGTATGAATTTCATTTGTGGTACTTGCATGCATATCATGTTCGATTCAAGCTACGTCGAGTCCTTGATTGTTGTGCGCTTAGTAGACATGTTAGGGTTGTAAAACTCATTAGACGTAGCAGACCACAATCCTAGTCACGACTGTCAGGATGCGATGTACTCAAACGTGCATAGTCTGGACATTGCGGTAGTGTTAGGGGGCTACGAGTCGCCAGTACACACACGAGTACTAGAGTTATTAAAGTTCGAAGCCTTGGTTAGTGCGAACTAGATATAAACATTATGTGTGTTGATTGGTGGATACGAGAAGACGAACGAGAGATCTTTGTGAGTTTCATACGTGCTGGAGCGAGACAGAGATGTTAGCTTGAGTTCTTGAAGGAGTACGACTTTGTACTTGAGCACCATTCCGAGAAGACCAACGTTGTTGATGATGCATTGCGCTGCGAAGGATTGGATGCGAAGGTAGTCGTGTGTCAAAGAACCTACGAGCGTGGCTTACGTGAGGCAGACGAGTTGATGAGTTCAGCGAGACGTGCCAACGACTACTAGGACCGAGATACGTGGTCAAACGATGTTGCAGACCATCTCATTTGGCATTGTGCGCGAGGGACAACAAGACGATGCGTCATACCAGCGGTGCAATGAGATGGTGGATAGTTCAAATTGCCCAGACATGAGTCGGTCGACAAACTCATGCTAGAGGTATCGCGGGCGACTGGGGTATCCATTGGTGGCTGATGTGTGTGACGAGGTACTTCAGGAGACTCACCATTTCAGTTTTGTTGTGTATCCGGGTCGACCTAAGATGTGCGCCGATTTGCGACATTCTTTTGGTGGCCTGGAATGATTTCCGAGGTGTCGGAGTTGTTCGAACGTGTGACATGCCAGCGCGTAGAGGCTGGGCATCAACGACGTGTAGGACTACTGCAGCCCCACCCATTTCTTGATGGAAGCGGGAACATATTGATATGGATTTCGTTAGTGGTTGCCCCGATCTCCTCGTGGTCACGATAGCATCTGGGTAGTTGTGGGTAGTTTTTTTTTTTTTTTTGAGACTTAAGATAGCCCAGAAGTGGCAAAAGAAATACTTGACGAGTATCACGATGAGTTTCAGTACGATTCGGGGAGATTATGAATACCTGAAGGTATCTCCACTGAAGGGTCACGAACGGTTCGGAGTCAGGAAATGACTCACTTTGAGTTTTTATCGGTCTCGTTAGGAGTTGCGAAGAGTCGTTAATCTAGTTTACTTATTAGATTAATTTTGGGGACGAAATTTTAATAAGTGGGGGAGACTGTAACAACTCCAAATTTTTAACTGACTTGCGTTACACTTGTCAGGATTGTGACCCGGCTACGTGAATACTGGACAGTATTTTGAACTTCGGGAGTCGACACCGAAGTGATTTTATGATTCTTTGATTGTGTGTATTACTATTTTAGTATTTTTCGGGTTTCGAGCCGGTTGGACTCTATATTTAATTGAGTGAGGTTTCGACTAGTTAAACGGGGGATAAAAACACAATAAAGAATACAAATAAATGAATTCTTATTAATTTAATAAATTAGTTGACGGGACGTGGCGAGAAAATGGACACGACGAGCCAATTGACGGAGAAATACAGACCGAGGAACGCAAGATCTACGTGGGAGTTGGATAATTACACAACATACGGGCTATGGGATTGGAATTGTTAGAGTGACACAGTCCAATGGTGAGGAGCCATGAGATTGACCTCGAGATGCGTGTGGGTGTTGAGATGGGGGGGCCATGCAAGTGACAACACACACCTACAACAAGGTGTAATAAAAGAAATAAATAAATAAAAAGTCCAATAAGGGCAATTGTTTGTTTTTGTGTAAGAAGTAAATTGGAGGGCAAAAGAGACATTTCACATTTGCTCCATATATATATACAAACAAAAGCCCTACTATTCATCATCTTCACCACATACACACCCGAGCCTACCATTCTCTCTCACCGCCGCCCCTCCTCTCCTCCCCTCTCCCTTGGTGACCGGAGGTTCGTGTTCTCACAGGAGATCCGTGATCTCTCCCTCTCATCCTCTCGGTCTCTCTCTCTCATTTTCTTGATCTCTCCCTCATTCTCATGGTCTTCTCTCTCGGTCATCATCTCGACCCTCCCTCTCGGCTCTTTTTGCTTGACCGGGACCACGACCCTCGCCGGAGCTCTCGTTGGACTTCATAGGTTCTCTCTCTCTCTCTCTGCCTCTCATTCTCACTGGTTTTCCCTCTCGGCAGCACACTTTCTCTCTCTACCAGTCCACAAACTCGGCCCTGTATACACATTTTTCTCACTCACCTCCGGCCACCGTAGGGTCACCTCCGATTTGGAACTTGGGCGTAGACTACCCACGTAGGTCTCGACATTCCCGGAGAGCCTCAAGTCCGGCGAGTGGGTCACTTTTCTAACAAGTTAGGATGGTACTTTTCAAACTTTTTGACGTTTTGGGGTGTTTTTGGGACTGTTTTGGCTAATGTGTTAGGGATGTCGTGACTTGGTGGGTCTGTCCTCGTCAAGGCTGGTCGGAGGTGGCTCTCCGACGATCTCACTGGTCGGAGATGACCCCTCCATGTGCAGCAGCAAGGTATTTAAATTGTTTACAGTTGGTTTGGTTATTGTGATGGCGATGACCATGGAGGCTGTTGGGGACAATTCTTGGTAGTTCACCGAGTCCCAAACCTCTGGAGCCCCAACTCACAATGTGTACAACAAGGTTGTTTGGGGCTATGCCCTGTTGTTGCTTCTTTTTCTCTTCATCTTTCCAACTGCATTGCACTGTGATGACATGAATGGAAGGGATGATAGTATGCTAATTTTTCTTCTCTCTTTCTTTTAAACGGTTGTTCTATGGGCCCAGTTAGTGGCCCAATAGCATACTCTTCTTTAACAAAGGCCCATTGTATGTGTACGTTTGAGTTTCGATTAGGTGAGGTGTTTCCCGGCCATTTTCATGCCGAGGAAACCCCTCCTCAAAGTCAGATAACACCAACATAGTTGTTATAAAGGTCGTCGTCGTCTCAACTGTTGCTCGATTATGGTTGATTTAGGGTTCGATCATGGTAATTTTCTTGACATGGCCGAACTCATTGTGAGTAGACAACTCTGTTAAATGTATGGGATTTGTGTACATCAGGTTATAAAGAACGTGTAATTATTGGTTTAATGGTTGAATCGTTTTTCCATATGATGTTAATGCATGACTAGGGTACAATGGGAAGTCATGGAGGTGTGTTTTCGTGTCGGGAATTGGTTATGGTTTATGGTTTAGTTTGTGAATTGGTTATGATGTCGTGAATACGCCGCCGGCTCTCGAAGTTATGGTGTAATTTATATGCGACTGAGCCGCGCCTAAGACTTGCAATTAGGCTTACATAAGTATGGTTATAACACCTAAGAGAGTCATTGTGTTTCGTTATAGTTTGGGTTTGAATTACCGATTGAGTTAACGAAATGTTCGAGTCATTAAAATACTGAGAAAATGCTAGGGTACCAACCTACGGTTTAGTTAATGATTCGACCCATTAATTAGAATTTCCAACCTTGTCAGGTAGCGGGAAACTTGAGGATACTTACTAGGAACGCGAGAGTGTTGTTACACGGGTTGCGACTAGTTCAGGTAAGTACACTTGTCTCAAAAACTTGTGTACGTTAGTAAGCCAGTTAAGAAAATACCAGGTGATTCATCTTCATTCCATTGTGTTTGCTATTATCTATTTGTTGGCATTCCATTCCATATTCCTTGTATGTGTGTTCTTGGCATAAGTGTGTGTCTCGAAGGTACATGCGGCCTGCACTAGAAAGGATAAAACGCGGGCACTCGTGCGCACGAGTGTTTGACCACCCCTAGTGATTGTGTGATACCATGTACTGGATTGTTGTGGATTGTTGTGGATATTGTTGTGGTTTTGTTGTGGTTTTGTTGTGGTTTTGTTGTGGATTTTAGACCACTTATGGCCTCTCTTGACTCGTAGAACACGCATGTTTCGATTGTTATTGTTTCCAGTCTGCCTATCATGCACCTTGTTTATTTAACTTCCTGCCTTTCAATTCCTGCATGATATTTAGACTGCCTTGTTTGATAATTCATGAATTACTGTTATATTCTTCTGGCATTACTTTCGATTTCTCTCACTTGCTCACTGTCTAGTTTGTGACGGTGGGTGCAGATATAGCGGAGTGCAGTAGAGGCAAAGAGCCTTGCTTAGGCGACATTTTGTGAGGATTAGCGGCTGGACTTGAGGAACCCTAGAGTAGGTTATATGTTTTGCTCATTTGTATATCGCTTTATATATGTATGTTTTTGGTTTATATAACTTGGTATTATTATTGAGATTAGTATCATGTATGTTGATTTATCGAATTGTACATGAATACTTGGGTTTTCCACAATTATAGAATTCCTAATTTCCCTTTGATTGAGTTATTTCCCCTTGTTATATATTGTTTAGTCTTCCGCTGTATATCATTGCAATAACTTTTTCATAAAGTACTAAATTGATTAAATTGAAGGCTGACTAGGCTCGTCAGGTTACCAAGGGATGACTTGGGGCTTGCATGGGTCTAGGCCGGGCGTACCCAATTGCACGGGGAAATTGGGGCCGTCACATATTGATTTTGCTAGTGTTTGGACACTGTAAGAAATCAAATACATGTATATAAACTTTTGTATATATTTTGCCTCAGTTATATGTATGGTATTTTGCTGAGTTTTCCACATTAAGTTAATGCTCTAAAATGACATAAATTTCACATCTATTTAATGCTATCAAGTCTTCTGCTTGAATTGTTGCAAATTGATTTAACACTAGTAAATGAGGAATAAGTGGAGTATGTTGTGCGTGGCACACAACAAGGCGATGACGTGGCAAGGCTATGGGCCCGCGGTGCATGACATGGCGACTTCAAGATTTAGTGTTGTCACAATATGCATCACCAAAAAAAATATATCTATATGAATAAATTTAAATGAACATAATTAAATAGCCAATAAAATATAATGGGTATGTAGTCTTAAGTGTTACTTTACTTTTTCATTCAAATCTTTAATTTTTAGTGTTAATAATAGAGGGAAAACGATTCGTAACAAATAACATATACAAGACAATAAGATCCTCGAAAAAACATGATTTTTTTTTAATTTTTTAATAAATTAATAAATCTTAAACCTAAATAATATTTTAAAAGTAAAATAAATATTTCCTCTAAAAGTAAAATAAATTATGGTAAAAGATGTTTGCAAATAAAAAATAAATTATGTTATTAACACGTATTCAAATAGGTGATTTTTGTAATAATATATTTATTATAACATATTTATTATTTATACATTATTTCTTAATTGTGTTAAGCAAGTCATAAACGAGTTAAGCATGTTGATATGTTAATGACTCATTTATTAACCGTGTATAAACATGTTAACATGTTTATGACCCAGACCCACTAATGTCAAACCCATGACATGTTTATTACATGACGTGTCGTATTAATTGTATCATGACCCAAATTGCCACTCTTATCGCCAAGGATCCCCTTGCCCTTACTCGTAAAAGTCTCTACACTTAGTGGTCACAACAAAACAGATAACAAGTTTAGTAAGTAAAATCTTAAAGAAAACCACCGAGCATTTTAAAGGAGGCCAATAAACAATGTTAATTAAACATGCGGAAATAACATGCAACTGTAAGTAAACGTCGGATGCAAAGATAACATCAGGTAAAACAAGTTTTTGTGTGTGTATGCATCCCAAATAGCCTAGACCATTCTTTGGTATACTAGGAGTCTTACACAGTGTACGTGCCCACCGACTCCACATCCCAAGCCGGTGGTCAGCCTAAACCCACAATGAGGTGGCCCCGTGCCCCGAGGCCGCCCCGTGGCCTACTGTTCCAGCCCACGAGCCTTGTTGCGCCTGCCATGTCACTCTAAACTGACCGGTCCTACGATCCACTGCGTCTGACTTCATATCAACATCCTCGATTTGTGTGCTTACTTGTCTCGTAGTTTGTATCTTACACTTTATTTAATATTTCCTTCAGTTATTAGCTTTTTCCAACACTTAAATTTACCAATTATTCGATTAACTTAATCCTTGAGTATTGGGTTGTATTTTAATAGAGTTGTGAATAAATAACCAGTGTTCAATAGCATGTCTTAAATTAATAGAAATAGTGAATATATATATATATTTCATTTCAAGTAGAGCATCAGTCCTAATGTGGAAAAACCAGAAGTAGTACACTAAATGTAAGGCAAAAAAAGTATTACATACATCGAGTGTCTCAAAAATCTCCAAATAACCCAAATAAAAGCAATATATATCTAGATGAAACCCCTACCAGTATGTCCTCGACAGCTGGCAAGTCCAAAATAGCCGTCCCATATCTCTTTGCCACTACTCGTAGAAGGGATCTGCACTTAGTTACCCAACAAATATAGTGACGAGTCTAGTAAGTAAAATCTCAAGAGAAGTCTACACAATATTCAGCAGGAAAAATCCAATAATCTACAAGACATGCCATTATGCTATTTGGCAACAGATAAACATACTCCCATGAATGTAGGACGGTAAAAAGATTTTGGCAGTAGACGGTAATAGTAACAATACAACATGCAATAATTGAAAGTAAAGCAACAGTTAAATAAGTAGACAAGCATGTAAATATAGACAATATCAAGTCAACACATAACTAAATAATAAAGCGAAAAAGTAAATCAAGTGTGTGTTTGTTCCCAGTCAAACTAGATTGTACTTCGAGCCCTAGGATCTCCTTCAGTAGGTGCCCCCACGTCCCTTTCACCAAATATCCTAGCGATGCTAGCCAAAAAATTTGCATCACACTAACAAATGCACCAGAAGCAGCTCGAGTTTCCATTCACCGAGGACTGGGTTACACATGCTACAATCTAACGAGCCATAAACACACAACATCAAATAAAACCCCAAGGATGTATCTCGTGTATCAAACTATACCATACTTCAGAGCTAAGGGTCTCTCCAGTGGGCTTCTCTAAAAACCTCCACTGTCCCATTCCTTTAGTCCTCATTGTGCTGAGCCTATATCGTGCGCTACACCGACACGTGCACTTTTGTGCAACTAAGGTCATAATTCACCAAGGGCCTGATCACACGAATTACAATATAGTGTGCCCCAAATCCGTCCATCCATCCTGGTATGAAACCCCGATAAACCACTTAATTGGCCAAACAAATCAGCAAAGTAAAAATAGTTTGGCACTCGGCATACATATAAGAAAAATGAATTGAATGTTGCGGAGTATTCTTAAAGGTTTTATGTACCTCAATACGCGCTCCGACTTCCCCGAACTCTCGAATCTGACCCCGCCTAGCTCCCCGGTACCCGAGCTCCCCCTTAGTCCCTAAAGTCCATTTTATATCATTTCATAAGTGGATTTATAATATTCCCTGAAGTCCCTTAGCTCCCTGGTATTGATTAAAAGACACATTAAGTGGTTTTATAGTATTAGACCAAAATTAGAACTTTATTCTAAATTTCTAGTTGTGGCACATTTTTCGAGTTCTATCAAGGCGCAAAATGTCCAAAAAGTCCCGAAAAACTAATTTTCTATCATTTTCCCAATTTCTTATATTTTCTATAATATTTTTGGATTTTTTGTTATTTTCTAACTATTTTCCCTACTTTCTAAAATTTATTAATTAAAATATAAAATATATATTTTAATAGGGAGGCCACCTGACCGAACCCAACTCGGCTGGGCCCGATTCGGGCTTGTTGGGCCGGTCCCGGGCCACATCGGCCCGGCCCAGGGACATACGTTTGCGTGCGTGTCCCTTCCCTAGAGACGAATTCGTTTCTATTTTTTTTCTTCTTCTAGACTTCGATCAACAAAAATCCAACAATATCATTAATCAACAACAACATCGACAACAATTTGCATCAATTTAAAAATATCGAACATGCATTCCCTGTTTTGAACAAAAAAACCACATTTCTCATGAACTAGAGCTTGAAATCATTGTAAATGCTTACCTAGCTTGATTTTTCTTTGAAGAGTTGATATCTCTCTCTCTTGGATCGCTTCCCCACAACCCTTAATCACCAACTCCAGCCATAAATTTTGTAAATTTTTAGTGTCTTGCATGTTGAGCGTTCCCACAACTTCTCTTTTATAGTTGTTGTTTTCATTTAATGTACTTACCTATCTCGATGTCCACATTTTTGAGACATTAATTAATGACACATCTTGCCTTGAGCCCTAAACTAAGTCCATTTCTATGTAAATCATTGAACCATGATATATTAGGCAAACTATAGGGAATTGATCAATTAAAATCAAATTAATTCCTATGAATATATTAAGGATGTCACATTTGTGACGGCCCCAGTTCCACAAACTTAAAACTGAACTTCGCCTGGCCCAAACTTACGTAGACCCCGAGTCACCTTCATGTAGTCAACGCAAATCTAGTCAGCCTTACCTTACCTTTCATCCTTTATTAAACAATTTAGGTGAGAGTTATTAACATTAGTAAGTTATTCAAAGATAAGCAAAAGCATTTAAAATCTCCAACTAATATGACAACCTAAGACATAAGTTACAACAACCTAAAGTGTGGAAACCCTGTATATGTATATCATTACCATATGTCATGTCACAAGAGAGTATATCATAATATACATGCCCAAGATATCTCATAACCCCATTTCCCATGTTTCAAAACATATATATGCATTAATACAAAATATCAAACCTACATCGAGACCAAAAGATGAACTCCAATATCCTCAAAACAGGTCACTAAGCTGAGGAGTTTTTCCCTTACTCGGCTGTAGATTTGCACTCAATCAAACACAAGAATGACGAGTACCAGGTAAGTAACATTAAGCGTGATGTTTACAGTATTCCAAAAGTAAGTAACAGTCTACATTCATGAAGATAGAAAGAAAGGTAAAATATGCATGAATAAATAAATAATGGAAATAAATCTGAATCAATTGAAAATGAGTGTCCAGGAATCAAAAGAAAAGGAGCAAGTAGTCCTGACTAGTGAAAAATTCGTTGAGTCAAGAGAAAACACCAACCAGACTCTCATTGAGTTGAGGGAGAACACCTACCAGACTCAGAGTTTAGGACGTGGTACATTCACACCATCCTAAGTTCCCACAGAAATGCAGAATTCCCCAACAATCTAGTGAAGAATTTCCACTTCGTATATAGAACCAAAAACCATATCGTGCATCCCGAGGGTCGCGATTCTGGTAAATTACTCCAGATATTCGTCCTACCAAAGATCATGTTGACTTACTTGCCCTTGGATCACTCAATTAGAATAGAGTTCCAAACCAAGATAAAGCAATAACAATAACAAATTAAAGTTCAAAGAAATAACTGTAAATTTTCTCACTGGTTTACTTACCCGTGTTCCACACTATTACGCACTCACAAGACTCAAGTTCGTCCCTTACGAGTCCCCCGTGTAACTATCACTGACTACAACCAACCAACTTTCAGCAAACTTTTCGGTTTACCGAAGCGTCAGATCACTTTCAAACTGGTTCCAATAGTTTCCCTGTATACCCAATAATATTGTGGTAAAACTTTGAGTGAAATTAAATCACGAAACCTTGTGAAATCTATGACCAAAGTACGCTCGAGAGCTAGTTCCAAAAATAATTATTTATAACCTCAACTAGCTAATTTGGGGTAATGTTTTAAGCTTGAAAACCTCAATATTTATCATGCTCACCAAAAAGAAACTAATAGTACACATTTCGTACTCTCCATAGACTTCAAGAACACTCAAATTAGATTACAGACAGAGGAGTTATAAATTTTCCAATACAGCCCATTTACAATGCAAACTTTATTTATTTTGAACTAACAAAACTTCTCCAAATTAGTATTTTCATAGTTAAATCCTCAAATCTTGCTAACAACCTCCACAAAATCACTCGATACCAACTTTCATATATTTTCACATTCCATGGAGTCAATTTGGATCAAAATCAATATTCAATTCATCCAAAATCCCAATATAAATTAATATCAACTATAAAAACATATTCAAAATAGTTATCAACTAAATCGCATCAACTCGATTCACAAAAACCCTATCCTATGCCAGTAGGATTTTTTTTAAATTGATGCAAATCAACCCAATACATCAATTCACTACAATTGATACCAATTCCTATGAAAACCCCGTGAAAGAAAAAGAAAAATTGCTAGATTTCAAATTGAATTTAGGAAAAACACTCTGAATTGAGATTTTATCGAATTTCGGGTCGAATCCCTCTTTTTCACTGCGACAACTTAGCTCAAACAGACTGTCTCGAGATGCTCTACTGTTTTGCAGAGAGATACCAGACGAAAATCAAATGTTGGGAGATCAGCATGCGAGAGAAATGGCGGAGGGGTAAAGGTTCGAACGTTTGAAAACGTTCTGTTGAAATGAAATGAATCGATTGATTCACTTCATCCCTTTTTTTACCATCTGCTGCTTGTCAATAGCTTAATTTTTTTATTTATTAATTCTCATAAATCCCTATTTTGACGTGTTTTGACTTCCAGTGCTCGTTTTGGATCCAGTTTTTTACCTAATTGAGCCAAACTCTCGGTAAAATAGTTCATCTTCATAAAACATCCATGACATTGGTCTTTATCAAACCAAAACTCCAAAAATCTTAACTTTGTCCACGACATACTAAACTTTTATAGACCAATTATGTTGTCATACTTAACTAAACTTCCATCAATTTAGACCCAATCTTAACCTTGACTACTGCCAATTGACACGAAACTCGAAACAAAATCTTGTACTAATTTCGTTCTCATTTTACATTACCAACGATCCCGATTATAATGAAAACTGAAGTTATACATCAACAAACTCTTATTTTGGAACAGAATACTATATAATGCACAACACCAAACAAAATAATATATCTCGACATCAACGACCGAGAATTGTTCACACGTATCATAAGAAGAAGTCCATTTATGACCTAAAATGACACGTGACATGAGTTAGATTTTAGGGTCGTTATAATATTGGGTCAATAAATCAAATATAGGGTCACACCAACCCCTAACTATCCGAAACCTGGTTCCCCACATCTCGTCATGCATCTCAAAGCACACCATAACCCACATATCTGATTTATTTAACTTAGCATAAGGTTATAATATTCATTTATCTTATCATTTTACCTTAAACATACTTCAAGTATTTATGTGGCATTTTCTATCATAGTGTACACGTACTTTATCTACCCAATACCCGCGTCTATACGCTTTTTGAGATGAACACCCATCACACATTCTCGCTTGATATATCAACATTCTAGCACGCACATGCGATGCAATATAACAATTAAATCAATTTAACAACACAATAGAAAAACCATCATGTACAAATAACCATTTTGCCTAATCCGACTTGTCCTTACCCAATCCACGCCATCTACGTGGATCTGGCTCGGCATCCTAGTCCAAAATTTTTGAATAAACACAATTAATAAATATTAGGTAGTTACAATTCTTCCCAATTAGGGGAAATTTCATCCCAAAATTTAAGATATACCAAAATCTAGTGCCCTGGACTACTATGTTGATCGAACGACTCAATGAACCTCGACATCAACTTTTTCTTGATCTTTGAATCTTACATAGCACTGAGTCATCTGACTCGTCGGTGTAACAATTTTCTCATAGTTTTCTTGGTATGATTCACTGTCATTCCCGATCTCTCTATAATTGTATCTTCAGGCATTGCCCTACAAGCAATGTGCAATGCACGACTTTTCATACAACCCCTCCATTCTTCATTCAATTGTATCCTCAGGCGTGGCCCTAGATGTAACATGCCCTGTGTTTCCTTTAATACAGTTTTTAACTCTTCATCTTCATTCAACTGTATCATCAGGCATGACCCTACATGAAACGTGCCCAACGCTACCTTTAATACAATTTTTCATCTTCATTCAACTATATCCTTAGGCGCGGCCCCACATGTAACGTGCCCAATGATGCCTTTGATACAACTCTTCTCTTCGTAGGGAGGAAGTTGTGGCTGAAAGCAACTAACAAAGCCAACTCGTTCCTGTACCAAACTAGGTTGTACTTCATATCCTCAAAATCCCTTAAGTGAGCGTCCCCACAACTCTTTCACCTGAGTCCTAGTGGTGGTTGGCCTAGTCATGCGCCTCACCAACACATGCACTGTCAGCAGCTCAGATCGCACTTCACCATTGAATACCATTCTTATATCTAAATAAAAAAATCAAGTCTTCGAAATGCATGTATATCTACCCCAGACTGGCTAGAATATTTTCCCAATACGTCGGGATCCCTGCTGTGACCACTCCACTGATCCATCACCCGATAACCCTCATATAGTCTAGTTGTTGCTCAACCTTTCCTGAAGGTGAGTCATGTCTCCGAACATAGTAAGCAATGTTCATGCTCATTAATAGGCCTACAACACCGACTGTTCTAGTCGTGCCATTACTAATTTTGCTTGCATCCATACCACCACAACCATGGTATTTCTGTAGTGTTTCACATAGCACAAGTCTATAACTAGATAGTGAAATATGATCTGATGACACTGTGACTATGGCCATCATGAGTAACTCTCACTCATGTATAAGTCATGTATTGTCGCATCTTGTCTCTATAAAGCGTAAACCTAATAAGGTCATACACTTTGTATACAGAACCTAATGGAGCATAACCAGTCATCCATTAGTGTCCATTGTCCCTCTTTTGTTCTCGTGTCTTCTAAAACTCATGGGTTCTTGGACTTTCAGTTCTGCAATGTAAACATCTCTTTAGTTGCTCAGTCGCATTGCCTATCCCTTTCCTAATTATAACGCACTCAACTCTAACATCTTTCCAAGTACTTGTTTTGTTCTACTAGAAAATGTTAATTATTCTCACCATGGTCCTTGTTATTCATTTTCTCTTAGGTTAACCCTAAATACATCAGGGATCCTAAGTTGTTTGACTTCTTCTTCTTTAGGTTTAATTTCAAGCTTTATTTTGATTTATACTATTAGTTTGTCCTCCGTCTTGCTGAGGTGGCGGTATGGGCCCCCACCGACCTCACTGTCCGAGAACAAATCCTAAGGTGGAGGTGGAGTTACTCAGACTGTCATGACCACGAAACAACTCTCGTGCTCTAGTCAGAGCAACGTGATCGCATACTTGCAGTCTTGAATCATCTAGATACTCCTAACTTCTGGGCTATTTATTCTTGATGTATCATTCTGTTGTCTTCGAGTCCTTTATGATCATCTCAAAGATCATTTTTAAGTTTAAGTATTTTAATTTCCTATAGTTCCTCCTATTTGTCATCATCAATTCCAAATAGGTGTCTCTATAAATATTACTCTCAACTCATAACTCCGGGTATGCATGATCTAACTGTCATACATCCTCTCCATGGTTTTCAACATAGTGTTGAAGTCTTAGCCTCTAACCGTTAAATTAACAACAGTCTTCATTATTTTTACTTGGCATGCCTACTCTAGAACACTTGCCCTAACCCTTAATCTTGTCGTTTCTGGTCCCTGACTTTTCAATCTACAGTATACATACAATAAATCCTACGTCTTGGTCCTACCTGTCAACTCTCCGACCCCTGGCTCTGACCCCGATCCTAGGATCCTGGTCTCTGCCTCCCTGGTCCTGAGTTTATCATCATACTAGTATAACTTATTCATTGTTGTCCCTTGAAAATCCCTTGTACAACGTCTGAATAGATCAAACCTCCTCTAGTATGCAAGTAAACACATATGATAAAACAAAATCATCAAGTTTCATTAAATTTACTTAAAATGACGTGGTATTCTTCATAAATATAATATGGCATGCATATCGGGTCTTCTTTAACTACACAAAATAACCTGACATTCTAAGTCCTCGCTCTCAGTGTGACATCCAGATGTACTCCAAGCTCGGGGCTCTAACCCATAACGGCTGCATTGAGATCGGCAACATCCAGACTAGTGGGCACTTTAAATGAGAATGTCCCTTTACTCCATAATGAGAACATATCTGAAGGAGCCTCTGTCTTTCAGGTGATCCTGACACCTTGCATGTTTGTCCCTGATGCATGTGGTGTATCACTCGTAGTCGCCGGTCTCCGCGTACACTCACTCATCATATGTCCCCATTAACCAGATTGAAAACATCTACGTCGTTGCTTCCTTGAATCTTATCCCTGATTCTTTCCATGGTGCGTATAGGTGCCCAATATTGCTCCATATCTACACGAAGATCTATAAATATCAGTTTGTATACCTCCTTTGTCTGGTATCTAGTCCTCTTATCTGCATCACCAGTGCTACACTCGTCCAGCACCATCTCAGGTTGTGGTGTAGGTGTCTCTGCTAGTGGTGATGATGGTGTCCAACAATCGGCCCTCA
Source organism: Stephania japonica (assembly GCA_039657345.1). Classification (NCBI taxonomy): domain Eukaryota; kingdom Viridiplantae; phylum Streptophyta; class Magnoliopsida; order Ranunculales; family Menispermaceae; genus Stephania; species Stephania japonica. Next base: position 38,640,664 of record CM077560.1, on the reverse strand, counting down.
GATATCCCCTCCAACCACATCTGTGACAACGACGTATCTCTTGTCTTTCATCATGTCAGGTCCCTCTGACCCCTGTCATGGTTACCCTAATCCTTATTCTGAAGATATTGTTGAGGTTATTGTGGTGCTGGTGCGAGTGCTGTTGCTAACGATGTAATTGCGGCGACCTGATCCCATAACACTCAGAGCACCTCTACCATCTGAGTCTCCTGAGCAATACACGATCCTCTAAACTCACAGTAGGTGTGGGATCCTTAGCGGTATCAGTAGTTTGTCTTATCTCATGAGGCATGGTCGACTGTCAGTCCATAATGATCTGCATCGTAAATCGTGCATCGAATTAGCCTCGGTATGCATACGCATATATATATATATAGTATACAGTAAGAATATAACACATACATAACCATAAATTGTCACGGCCCAATTTCCTAATCTTGATTAACTTGCTTAATCAGGATCACCGACCCGTGACGTGGGGCCCGCATGAGACGCGCATATTAACCGAGGCACGTGGCCGAGGTAAATGTTATATTTGTACTGGTGTATGCCTAGTGTTGTGTATGTGTGTAGACTAATTAAGTCCATTTTTGCAAACCATAGACGTCGAGTTGACGTGAGCGGGGACACGCCTTGGAGTGCGTGCAAGTATGAGTACCTAGTGGAATTATCGGGGTAGCGAGACTAGGCTAGGAAATAACAATTTATTTCAAATCTACCTTAACATAAATTAAGTTATTTAATTTAGTTAGAAAATACGACGTTCGACGCACGAGGAAAGCGCCTCGAGTTGCGTGCGAGTCGGGACACCGAGTGCCGGGTAGTTGAGAGTCGGTGTGACCACTTAGATGAATTTTACAAATTTGTGTGACCAATTAATTATGGTCCATATGGGATTAATGTACATTAATCGATTTAACCTATGGTTTATTTATTAAGAAATTACATTTTAATATCCTATAGTTTGTTGTGAATTAAACTAACCTTAGGACATACCTCGAGATCCGTGTCGCCACACACTCCCATGATGGGAGTCACCCAAGTTGTGTCACATGAGAGGCTGGACTGCCTAGTTAGTAGCCATTAGATTTACCTCGAGATGCGCAATGCACACTAGATCCCATCAACATATATATACAACCTTTCACTGTTAACATGCAAAAATCCCATTTTTGTTCAAACGATTGAGGGTTTTGTGAGAGAAATCGACGTTTGGGAGGAACGAAATTGAGCTTGGAGAGGAGATTGAGCTTCACAACAACCGATCCAAGGTAATTTACCCTCATTTTTGTTGATTTTCCATTAAAATGGATGTTGGACTGAAATTTAAATTTCGAGAGATTTGGGTCACTGATTTTGATAAATTTGGCGTTCTTGAGGTTTAGTTGATGAATCTTATCTATTTAGATCAAATTGGTGGAAAATTGCGGTGATTTGTGGAATTTGGGTTATTTGCATGAATTTTGATCCGAAATTTTGGGGTGTGTTTTGGTGGATTTGTGGAGAAATTTTGAGGTTTTAGAGGTCTCCAATGGGTGGAGAGTGAAGGGAAATGGAGAGAAGAGAAGAAGAAGAAGAGAAGGAAGGAAAAAAAAAAATGGGAATTAAACCGAGAGAGTGGCTTGGGGAAGAGGAAGAAGAAGATGGGGGAGGGGGCACGCACGCGCGTGCGTGCGTGCGTACCACCCCCCTGGGCGGGCCGGCCGCCCAGCCCATCCCAGCGGGGCGGCCAAACCGCCCCGGCCCAACCCGGTGGGCTGGGCCGGCCCGACCCGACCGGCCATATGGGCCGAACCGGGCCGACCCGATTGGGTCGGGTCAGACCCGCTTCGGGGGACCCACATATATTATTTAAATAATATTTTTAAATAATATTTTATTTATATATATATAAAAAAGAAAAAACAGTTTTTAATTTGCTGGAAAATAGGAAAAATAGGGGAAAAATATCAGAAAAATTGGGAAAAATTCTAGAAAAATATAGAAAATTTGAAAAAGGTAGAAAAAAATGATTTGGGACTTCTCGAGTATTTTTGGTACCCCGAAATAACTCGAAAAATGTGCCACAATTAAATATTGACATAAAATTCTAAATTTTAGTTAAATATCATGAATCCACTTATTGTGGCTTTAAACCAATTAAAATGCTATAAAAATGAACTTCAGAATTAAAGGGAATTCTTGGAAGTTCGGTGCACGAGTCGGGTGTCGAGAGGCCGGGATAGCTAGGACTATCACTTGCGTTGACTTGTAAGTGAAACTCATGGGAACTCTTTACTTTATTTCATTCCAGTCATTTATAAATTTCAGTCTATTTGTAGACTAGCTAATTTACTTCCCACATCATGCTTTCCTTGTTTTTATTCATATTGGATATCGATATAGCATGATGCCTTGTTTAATATATCATTGACTCCATGCTTCCTTATATGCTCAATGTTTTGTCTTGAAATATGGTTAATGGATATTTAGAAAATGCATGCTATAGGGCTATTTGTTATGTTGGACTTGTGTTCTATTTCCTTTGGGGCTTTGTAGCCTAACTTGTGTTGAAATCATAGCATTGTAGGAAATATATTCTTAAAAACTAAAGTAGGGATTATCTAGTGTCCATTGCACACGAGATGCGCGGATTCACGAGGATTTCGATCTTTCGGGGTCTCCTAAGACTCGCCACTACACTTAAGGCGGCACACGTGGCATGGACCACGGGGTTGTCGGCAAGTATAATTGATTTAAATACGCGAGCACAGCTCCGCAATTTGAGGTTATTAGGAAAAAAAGAGAGATTATTATCATATGTTGAGCACAGCTCCATACAGTAGTGGAAAAGGCTAGGTGATAGTTCTCACCGCCGACCGGACGTAGATCATCTCGACTTAGCCTGTGTCAGTTGTGTATCTGTTAACGTTGGTATTTACTTGCATTATTTATTCAAAGATTTCTTCACTACATATGCTTTTAAATACCTTTTGTTTAAATTGGAAAAATAGTATTAGATTTCCCAGCTTATCACTTAAATATCATCATACTCACCGTCTAGTTTGTGACGGTGGGTGTAGATCCGTCGAGCAGCGCCAGTGCGGCAAGGAGAAGATCGGCGACTACCTCGAGCTCCGAGCGCGTAGCCGCCCGTACACGTAGGGTACTTTTTGTATTATGTTTACTTATGTCTTTATCTTTTGGGTTGTTATTGGGACGAGTGTTAGATTACCCAACTTTTGGCTTTCACTTTGTTTATATATGTTCGCCGTTTACTTGCATATATATGGTGATCGTTATTTCCTGGATTCCACACTTAGGCTTTATAAAAAAAAAAAAAAAAAAAAAAAAAAAAAAAAAAAATCCGCTAAAATATTAAAGACTTCCGCTAAATAAAATAATTGTTTAAACAAGAGAACACAGTAGTAAAGGTCGACTAATTCGTAATTGGGTCCTATGTGTCGTGATTAGGGCTTAATTACGGGATTAGGCCGGACGGCGGCCTAGATTAGAAGCGGGGCCGTCACAGTTGGTATCGTAGCCTAGGCTTTAGAACCTTAGGGGCAAAGCATAGTGTTGAATAAGGATTTTGATACTAATTTCCCGATTGGTATCAAAGATCATTTATCAAGGAGTAAAGCATAAATTTGAATAAAATACACACCCTAGAAGTGGAAACCGATGAACCTTACCTAGGAATTATTTTGTTGGGAATTGAGTGAAAGTGAGTTGGGAATTTGTATATATATGCCATCTTTTTCAATATGTATACGTATATACGTGGTAGACTTCGTAATAGTGATAGGAAATCGTTATCCACATGCGACGACGACGATGACGATGCAAGACAAAGACGACGGTGCTAGCGTAGTCGGCCTCCTACTACATCGACGACGACTATCGAGGTTGGCGGATAGAGTAGCGGCACGGGACGTGAGATGGTGATTTCATGGCCTTCATGACAAAGACATCATCACGGCACTTACTCAGGGCCGTCGCCACTACTCCCGCGACTACCACACATCCGACGACCGGACCTACTATTATACCACCCAAATGGCGTTCCGATACCGCACCCGTACTAGACCCACCTATTGTTCAGACACGGTAGTGACGCCGACTCTTCCGTAGTGACCGTTTCGACGGCAGAGGTAGCAAGATGATGACTCCGACTCCCACACCTACACCTTCAGCTCAAGCGGTGGGGATTCACTGGTGAAGGACTTTCTCCGCCTTCACCGGTGTATTTCGACGGGGAGAGAAACTTTGAGAAGATTGAGGGATGGATATTATCACAAGAGAAGCTACATCGGATTTTGGGGATCGAGGATAGACTACGCCCAGTATTTGTCTTCTTATACGCTACGAGAGATGCCGACGTCTCGGTGGCGTACCACTATAGCTACCGATGGGGACTTTGAGTCATGGACGGCCTTTAAGGCTAAGTTTTATCGCGATATTTCCCGCCAAGCGATCATGATGAGGTTGAGGAGAGAGTTTAAGAGTTTGAGGCGGAGAGCGAGATGAGTCGGTTATGGAGTACCGAGATAGATACGGTATCTCGAGGCGCTTGCGGGGATTTGGTCCGAGATGAGTTGGGAGATATGTATCATTTTGGGCGGTCCGAGAGCGTATATTGGCTATCACGTAGTCGACGGCGCTAGGACACTCACCGAGATATACGAGCGTGCACTTTCCCACGAGACCTACTATCTTGGTGTAATAGCCGACAGAGGCGAGGCTTAGGCGTAGATTGACATTGAGAGCAGTAGTAGATTTTGAGAGGAGACGACGGGGTGGCAAGGCACCTAGGACATGGGATAGAGGTTCTCAAGGATCGGGGATGACTTCACGTTACACATCGGTGGTACCTCGGGTGTCTTATGTCGCGTCGACAGAGCTCGGGGAGAGGACGTTCCTTACCACCACCATCGATTAGGCCAAGATTACCGGCACTGCAGAGAGACTTACTCTTCCGGCACCATCGCACCACGACGATATCGCAGCAGGGTGGTAGAGGCGAGCAGGGGTCGAGGCGAGGGACCCCGTCAGGACAAAGACAGACTCAGATCGGGACGACCAATGATCCGATCGGCGCAGACAGTGTTTCATGTTACGAGATGCGGACAGTGTGGAAATTTGGTGAGGAGTGTCCACAACCACGACGAGATATCCACCACAGAGTCGAGAGGCAGCTCACATGGTGGCACAGCCAGATACTAACGCTACGCGGAGTCTCATCGAGGGTACGATTTCTATCGCTGGTAGAGAGTCTTATGTTTTATTTGATTCGGGTTCCACTATTTCTTTCATTTCTGGACGCATGATAGGCATACTAGGACTGATACCGATTAGGCTTGGAGTACATTTGATGTTGAGTACCGCCGCCGGAGATAGGGTTTACCCTAATAGTCTAGTGGAGAGAGTTCCAGTAGAGATTAGTGGGATAGAGTTACCCGCCGACTTTAGAGTCCTTGAGATGTTAGAGTTCGACGCTCTCTTCGGGATGGACTGGTTATCAGCATACCATGCTCACATAGATTGTTTTAGTAAGTCTGTCGTATTTGAGATTCTAGGACATCCGATATTCGTACACCGAGGTAGTACACCGAGAGTCGATACCACGAGAGGTAGATTGGCGACTAGTGAGAGATGGAGACTCTAGTAGCCTTGTATACTATAGCGAGTCAGAGTCGGGGACCCCGACTTGAGGACATACCGATCGTTAGAGAGTTTTCCGACGTCTTTCCCGAGGAGTTGCCGGGACTACCGCCGCCGCGAGGTAGACTTCATCATCGAGTTAGTACGGCACCAAACCGATTGCGATACCACCTTACCGCATGGCCCGAAGGAGTTAGAGGAGTTGAGGGCTCGCCAAAGGACATGGGGGAGAAGGGATTCATCACGCCTTCCATGTCGCCGTGAGCGCCGCCCGATTTTTTGTGAAAAGAAAGATGGTAGTCTACGACGTGCATCGACTACAGTAAATCGAATAAGGTTACAATCAAGAACAAGTACCCGCTACCGAGGATTGATGATTTGTTTGAGCAATGAGAGGAGCACAGTTCTTCTCCAAGATAGACTCGAGATCGGGGTATCATCGCCTTAGGATCGGGACGAGGACCGGTCTAAGACAAATGCGTTCGCACCGAGATATGGACACTACCACTGGTTGCTATGCGTTCGTTATGCGTTCGGGCTAACCAACGCCCCGCCGTGTTTATGGACCTTATGCACCGAGTATTCGTGCCATTTCTTGACCGTTCGTAGTAGTCTTCATCGATGACATTCGATCTATTCGAGGACACGGGAGGATCACGAGCGGCAGACTCGGGGAGACGTTGCGAGATGTTGAGGAAGCACCGTTTATATGCCAAGTTCAAGGCAAGTGTGAGTTTTGGCTTTCGAAGTCAAGTTTTGGGTCACGTTGTTGGAGCAACGGGGATTGCCGTAGATCCGCCAAGATTCGACGATTATGGATTGGCGACCGACGTCGATGACGGAGATCGGAGTTTTCTAGGATTAGCGAGGCTACTACCGCGAGGTTTGTGAAGGATTTTTCTAAGATCGCTTCGCCGATGACTAGACGACACGGAAGGACGTTGTGTATGATCGACAGAGGAATACGAGAACGCATTTGAGCAGCTTGAAGAGGTTGTTGACGACCGCACCGCATTGACACCGCCTGGTTGGACAGTATTCCTAGTATACACTCGATGCTTCACACACGGGACTTGGATGCGTGTTGATGCGGGATAGCGGAGTTGTGGCTTATGCTTCGAGAGTGAAGATACATGAGAGGAACTACCCGACGCATGACCTTGAGTTAGCAGCATGTCGTATTTGCGCCGAAGGTGTGGAGACACCACTTGTATGGAGAGAGGTTCACACTTTTCACCGATCACAAGAGTCCGCGAAGTATCTCTTCACACGTATGGAACCGAATATGAGACAAATACAGGTGGTTAGAATTCTTGAAGGACTATGACTTTTCCTTGGAATATCACCCAGAAAAGCGAATGTAGTCGCCGACGCGAGTAGGGAGACCGACCCGAGACGCCGAGGTTGTCGATGTCATATGACGCACGAGTACGGATTACTTGAGGCGACGATGATGACGGTAGGTCAATCGACGTTCCTATCGATACTGGATTGAGATCTGCGCGCACGCACGAGTAGTACATACCGTGTCTACACACGTAGAGTGTCGTCGAGGGTCGAGGACCGACAGTTATACCAAAGAATTCGACGAGCTAGCGCGGAGTTTAGATTGTGTTGATTGGACGGAGACATCGATCGTTGTCGAGATTCAAAGGACGATTGTGGATACCCGAGATGCGGAGCCGAGAGGAAATTCTTCAAGATTCACACCATTCTGATTTCATCGTTCATCCAGCGGGACTAAGATGTATCACGACATGAAGAGACATTTCGTGGCCTGGGATGAAAGCGGGTGTGTCGAGTTTATTAGGAATTGTGAGATTTGTCGCCAGTGAAGGCGAGCATCGTAGACTGGATCGTTACAACCATTACCCATTCCGAGATGGAAATGGGAAGACATCGCCATGGACTTCATCGAGGGTTGCCAAGGACGACCAAGAAACATGATTCCATTTGGGTGATAGTTGATAGACTTACAAAGTCTCGCTCATTTTCTCGGTTGCGCGCACTACACGTTTGATCACCGAGTATACTTGTTCGAGGGAGATCATTAGGCCGCATGGGGTACCGATTGACCATCACATCGAGACGAGAGATGCTACGTATACTTCCGGGATGTGGCGAGTATGCAAGAGCGATACGATGCGCACACGCCACAGTTCAAAGACAGACTTTCCATCCTCGGGACGACGATGACGGACAGAGGCGAATCGGGTTCTAGAGGACATGTTGCGAGCTTTGTGTATTAGAGTTCGGCGGATCTTGGGAGGAGTACCTACCATTGTGTGAGTTTGCATACAACAACGCTTATCGGCTAGCATTGAGATGGCACCATTTGAGGCTTTATATGGCGGACCGTGTCGCTCACCCTCGTGTTGGGGTGAGAGCCGAGAGACGAGTGACAATAGGGCTGAGATTGTTGTTGACCACACGAGAAGGTACGATTAATTCGACAGAGACTCAAGGTAGCCCAAGAGAGACAGAAAGAAGTATGCGGACAAGTACCACGGTGATATCACTTATTCCGAGGGAGCCTACGTCTATCTTAAGTCTCCCTCGGAAGGGTTTGCGAGATTTGGTGTGAAGGGCAAGCTCGCACCGCGTTTCATCGGGCCATTCAAAGTAAGGAAACGGGTTGGAAAGGTTGCGTACGAGTTAGAGCTTCCTCCGCAAATGTCAGGTGTTCATCCGGTCTTTCATATTTCGATGCTTCGACCGGTGAGTCGAAGCGCGTGCGCACGACAAACGATTGACTTGAGTCGAGATCGACTGAGCGAGGATTTCTCATATGAGGAGCAACCTATCCGGATCCTAGACCGAAAGGTACAACAACTGAGGAACAAGTCTATCCCAAAGGTGCTCGTCAAGTGGCGGTTCCACGGCGAGTCGGAACTCACTGGGAGCGGGAGGACTATATGCGAGATCGTTTCCGTACCTTTTCGAGTCGGGTATAATCCTAACTCGAATTTAATTTCGAGGACGAAATCTCCATTTTGTTGGGAATATTTGTCACGGCCCAATTTCCTAATCTTGATTAACTTGCTTAATCGGATCACCGACCCGTGACGTGGGGCCGCATGAGACGCGCATATTGACCGAAGCACGTGGCCGAGGTAAATGTTATATTTGTACTTGGTGTATGCCTAGTGTTGTGTATGTGTGTAGACTAATTAAGTCCATTTTTGCAAACCATAGACGTCGAGTTGACGTGAGCGGGGACACGCCTTGGAGTGCGTGCAAGTATGAGTACCTAGTGGAATTATCGGGGTAGCAACCGCCCTGGCCCAACCCGGGCCACTTATTGGCTGACCGGAATTAAAGCGACCCGACCCGCCCATATGGGCCGGATTGGGTGCATACCCACATATATTATTTAAATAATATTTTTAAATAATATTTTATTTATATATATATAAAAAAGAAAAAAATAATTTGTGGAAAATAGGAAAAATAGGGGAAAAATATCGAAAAATTGGAAAAAATTCTATATAGAAAATTTGAAAAAGGTAGAAAAAAATGATTCGGGACTTCTCGAGTATTTTTGGTACCCCGAAATAACTCGAAAATGTGCCACAATTAAATATTGAATAAAATATAACTTCATTAAATATTCCCACCATAAATATACCCACCTCACTCACATCCCAACTAAGGTTCTAAAGTAATATCATTCGGTGTATTTGTAGACTAGCTAATTTACTTCCCACATCATGCTTTCCTTGTTTTTATTCATATTGGATATCGATATAGCATGATGCCTTGTTTAATATATCATTGACTCCATGCTTCCTTATATGCTCAATGTTTTGTCTTGAAATATGGTTAATGGATATTTAGAAAATGCATGCTATAGGGCTATTTGTTATGTTGGACTTGTGTTACCACATCTAAGTTTGTTTGCTTAAGTTTTATGCTATTTCATTTTAAATTCCCAAGATTCCTTGAACTCGCTTTGATACCAATGATAGTGGCGACCATCGCGCGTGTCGGTTGAGGCCGCCCATTATTTATTCATGGCCTGCTTTTAAATACCTTTTGTTTAAATTGGAAAAATAGTATTAGATTTCCCCGAGTTATCACTTAAATATCATCATACTCACCGTCTAGTTTGTGACGGTGGGTGTAGATCCCGAGCCGCCAGGGCAAGGAGAAGATCGGCGACTACTCGTGGGCCCCATTTTTGTATTATGCGCTTTTGGCTTTCACTTTGTTTATATACATCACTCCAAATAAAATAATTGTTTAAACAAGAGAACACAGTAGTAAAGGTGACTAATTCGTAGTGTCCCACTCTCCATGCGATCGACTCTACGTCAGCATCCTCAATTTGCATGCTAACTTTTCTCGTAGTTTGTATCTTACATGTTATTCCATATTTACTTTAGTTATACTTTTTCAACACTTAAATTTACCAATTATTCGGTTAACTTAATCTTTAAGTGTTAGGTTGTATTTTAATAGAGTTGCAACTAAATAACCAGTGTTTAATAGTGGAAGTCTTAAATTAATAGAAACAATGAATATATATAGATTTCATTTCAAGTAGAGCATTAGTCCTAATGTGGAAAAACCTGGAGTAGTACATTATATGTAAGGCAGCAAAAGTAATACATACATGTACGAGTGTCTTAAAAATCCCCAAACTAAGTCCATCTCTATGCAAATCATTGAACCATGAATTATTTGCCAAACTATAGGGAATTGATCAATTAAAATCAAATTAATTCCTATGAATACATTAAGGATGCCGCATTGGGTCAATAAATCATATATAGAGCCATGTCAACCCCCGACTACCTGAAACTCGATGCCCTGCATCCTAACACGCATCTCGAGGCATTATAACCTGCGTATCCGATTTATTTAACTTAGCCTAATGTTATAATATTCATTTATCTTGTCACACTACCTTAGACATACTTCAAGTATTTATGTGGCATTTTAAATCATAATGTACGCATACTTCATCAACCCGACACCCACATCGACATGCTTTTTGAGGTGAACACCACTCGCACATTCTCGCTCGATATATCAACATTCTAGCACACACATGCAATGCAATATAACAATTAAATCAATTTAACACCAAAATAGAACAACCATCATGCACAAATAACCATTTTGCCTAATTTGACTTGTCCTAACCCTATCCACATCGTCCACATAGATCTGGCTTGGCGTTCTAGTTCAAAATTTCTGAATAAATGCGATTAATAAATTTTGGTCGTTAGACATGACCCCTCGACAGTGCACTGAAGAAGCAACTCGGGTCTCTATTCGCCGAGGGTGTGAGAGCGAACGTGCTATGGTCTAGCGTGCCACACAACCATACACTAAAACGAATAAACCCCTACGGTGACCCACTCAATCAACCGTTCAACACAATATAGAATAGCTCAAAATAAGAATATAGAACAACTGAAAGCGGTAAAATACTCAAGGTGTGTTTCAATTGGGTTTTACATACCTCAAGGTCGCACTCACACTCCCAGAAACACTTCGATCTGACTCCAACTCGTCCTCGACTATCATACCATAGTCGCTAAGTCCATTGGGATCAATTATAAGTGTTTAGAGTGTTTTTATATAATTTAATGTGAGTTTTTCGGTCGAAATCCCAACCCAGACCCTTTACATTTTGGGCTGTCAGGTGCATGTAACGCGCTACCTGCGTCGAGTGGCAGAATTCTCAACTCGAGAATTCTGCTCCTCGACACCCTCTTGGTCACACTACAAGAATAGAAGCTTTTTGTGACGTACCTTTTACTTTGATATAATAAATTGTGTTAAAAATAGTTTTTAAATATTAAAAAAATAAAATCGACAATATATTATTTTTTACTTACAACGTTAGTTCTAAAATGAGGCAAAAAGTAATGTTTTTGAGATAGTTTTAAGATTTTGTTTTAAAATGTAGCAAATTTAGGGCTTTTAATACATAAGGACCGATTCATATATAACACAACAAAAATGTGTTAATATAAGAGAACATAAAGAATGAAAAGGAAGATCGAAAAAAAAGAGAACGAAAAGGAGGAGCGGCGCGAAAGAAACCCGCACGATTGACTTGGAGAGAGACCAAAAAATCTTTCGTACGATCGTCTTGGTGAGAAACCGAAAAAAGGGCAGCGAGATCGGAGTAAAGGTATGGATTTCGATTTCAATGAGAAGATACAACAAACTCCATATTTGGTGAGAGCTAGAAGAAGGAAGATTTGTAAACTCGCACTAGGAGTTCTCATCATCATCAATCCAAAATTAAATACTGGCTTTGTGAGTATCTCTGTTCTTCCTCTACTTTTTTTTAAAAAACTGTTCTTCTTCTTCCTCTACTTAGATGTTAAAACATCATATTCAAGTCGGATCAATGATCCACAAAGCTCTCTTGTTCATGATTTTCCAAAAGAGTGTCTTATATTTACTTTCTTGTCTGTGATTTCAATTGGTCTAACTTGGATCCTTAGTTCTTTGTTAGGGTTTGGGAAGTTGTTTGAGTTAGTGGGTTAGGGTTCTTGAATTTGTGGGTGGAATTGATGAGTTGATTGATTTAGGTCGATAATAAGTCTTGTGGCTTTATTAGATAAAAATACCATCCCCAATGTGGATTGTAAATTGATATGGCTAAGAGTTATACCAAAACACAAAACTTAATTATAGATTGCTAAAACACACAAACTGATCAGTTAGGCTATATATATGGTTTTTCTTTAAAAAAAAGCTACATATATGGCTTGGTGATTTGTACCTTGATAGTAATAGAGCATCCTTTCTAATTTTCTTAAAAAATAACTCAAGGAAAAAATGCTCTTAAGATTTAATGATCCATCTACCTTGATTTGTACTCCTTGCTTCCAACACTCCACATCAATGACTTCTTGCTGCCTGTCGACCTTTCCCAAAAAATCATAACATATAAAATCGATGACAGTGGCTAGACCAATCAAAATTAGCACCAATCTACTATGAGGTAAACCACATCCATAACAAAAACATAGTTCACACCTATAGTCCAAGACATGCACCTACCACAACACACTCAAATGTTGTTGCCCACACCATACTCTTTCTATCAAAATCCAGAGACACCATACCGGCCTCCCATTCCCAATCAAAGCAAACCTCGAAAATAAGGTGAGAGAGTAATGTAATAGAACTTCTCAATTCAACCTTACTCAAGAAAAAATAAATTCGTAGGTTATTAGGGCGGTGCCAAGTAAAAAAAAACCCACATGGTATAAGAAAACGAAAAGAAAGAACTGGTAATAGAACAAATAAACTATGAAGTAAACACAAAAAATACAAACGCAATTAACAAAAAACACAGTAAATTAATCTCAAACTTTCTCTTTTATCTTCTTTTGGTTTCTCCATTATAGACCTCTACTTATTCCAGTGCTATCAAGGGTACAATGTACTCAAGAGTACGATGTACAGAGCTTCAAATTAATCAATAATAAGATGTCCAAGACTACCAAAACCAACCATTCCCACACTTAGCCTATACTCAAAGAACTAAAAAACATCAATGCACTAAACAGGTTGATAGAAAAAGAGTAATAACTTGTTGGTTAATTTGTCATCCATTAGCATGATAGGGGGAAGAGTACATGAAGAGGAAAATAGGGAAAGAGAAGTGAAACGATAGAGGAAATATATAACTGATTGTAACTGAATTGCCAACTTCCTAAAAAATGTGGCGTTTTGTAAAGTCGAAAAGTATTAATAGAGAAAACATGTGAAGAGAGATAACGTGAAGATAGGAGCAGTTTTTATTTTGGGTGTCTTGGGGCGGTGGACGGTTTAATGTGGAAACCAAGATAATCAAAATAATTTGCATTAATTTGAAGTCTTATTACGTGTTTACCCATCCATTGTCTGTTTACAACATTTTAAAAGAGGGGCATTCTTGGTAGTTTGATGGCCAAATAGGCTTCACCGTCAACTATACCAAGAATCCTCATTATAATAGTATATATATATATATACTTCATTAATTAAGGAGTATCACCTCCACTAATTGAAATTTTTTTTTCTCTATATAGTGTTGATGGGGCTTAAATGTCGGAACCTTAATGATATATTGAGGGACTGGACGCCCATGTTGGGTTTTGATCCGAGTTAGATTAAAGAGAGTCTACATGCTTTTCTTCTGGTTGGGAAAGCAATGAGGATGGCTGCAATTTTTGTTTTCTACTGCCTATTTTTTGTCTTCAATTCTTACTTTGGGAAAGACAATAAGGGATGGTTGCAAATTTTGAACAACTTTTTGTATTTGATAGTTGTACATGGGTGTGTACAGGGGCCTAAAAAGGGTATACATCCTTTTCTTTTTGTATGAAATATATATATTTAAGGATTCATATGTAACTTTCTTTATAAAAAAAATCATAATCTATTGATTCACCTCATGTGCCCAATCAAGTGACTCTCATTCAATAATAGTTTCGGCTTCAATAGGTTTGCATCTGCTAAATGACTTCCTTGTGAGTGCTTTGAGATAAATTTCGTCATCATCTCCAAGTATAGCCCACATCCCTATCTACCTTGTCGAAACAAAGTGCAATGGCATTTGATTCATCCTCGACTAGGCCGAGCCTGCTTAGTATTAAGTGTTTTGTCAGATTTAGCCCTTTCGCTCGTCTCTGATCGAGTTCAAATCTGGGCCTCAAATCAGTCCATAGTTAATTAAATCCCTTGTGCTAAACCTAACTTCATACTATTCGACACTCTTTCATTTCTATGATTGGCAATTTTTCTTAAAATTTGGGAACTTTGGTAGCGTGGTTGAACCTTTTAAATGGTTTCCTGCAAATTAGTTTTTTTTTTCAAAAAAAATAAAAAAAAATAGATAACTTATCTTGCCCCCTCTGGGACTTGAACCTCCAACCCTTCAAATGAGAATCTTGAAATTCATGTTACTAATATGCATTTGCATACTTGTCAGTCAGTCATATGTATGACCTCTGTCAACATATATCAGTTACATGTGTGCTCCATAGATTTATTGATCTTCTACTGCTTTCTTTTCTTTGTTTTTTCTGATTTCTTAAAAACTTTTATCTATTAGGAATTGAGAGAAAGAAGGATCGAGTAAATGCTTAGTGCTCTGCACTTGAAGATAGATTTCCTGAACTAAATCGGTATTACTACAAAGGTACCATTTTTGTTTGATATAGATTCTTACAAAGAATGCATTGATCCTTGTGCTCATATTTTAGACCAACTCCCTTTCCAATGTTTCCATTTTTCATAATGCAATATATTCTTTTGATACATTTTTAGCTTTATAATTTCTTTTGCATGCTCAAATTCAACATATGTACTTGATACTATTTTAGCATATGCTATATGACTTAAAAGAATCATTTTATAGGTATGTAATTTGAGGCTTATAGTTCACTAAGTTCAAATTAATAAATTCTTTTGGTAGATCCCAAAAGATAAAATGAATTAAGGAGAATGATTGGTAACTGTGACAACTGCATGCATTGATGTAAAACTCAACAAGAAAAAAGAAAATAGAGTACTATAATGTAATAGAGAGTACGTGTTTTTGAGAGTACTCTATTTTTTCCTTATCTAGTATGAAGAAAAGATCTTTTGAAGGTCATGGAGTCTAGCCTTGGTCTTTGTCTTGAAATGCTTATGAGAATTTACAGTAGCTCCGATGCCTTTTTTATTGATTTATGTGATATATATTGGTGTTGTTACAACTATATTTCCTAATGGTAATTGCAAAACAACTATTAATTGTGCTTTAATTTCCTATTTGTGGATTTAAAGGATTTTTAAGTGAGTCATCACTCAACAAATACGATAATATAGATGACTATTCCTTTGTTTTTACATGAATGTGTAAAGTCATTTTTTTTAGAGTTATATACGAATATTTATTTTATTTGCTTTTCAACTCTTCAATATGTTCTTATGTCCAAACTATGTTATTTTTGAAATTTATTTATTTAGATAAACGTTTTATGCTTTATGAAGAATTTGAGACAAACAGTACTTTTTACTTTTTGGCGCAGCTACGAAAAACAAAAATATGGATAAAAGTTGGATTGACTTGCCTTATAGAATATCTGATGAATATGAAAATGGGGTTAGAAAGTTCTTAGATTTTGCATTCTCTAACAATCCTGCTGGGAACACAATTTATTGTCCATGTAGAGAATGTCGTAATCGTTATTTGCTTGTAAGGGAAAAGGCAAGAGAACACATTATCATAAATGGATTTTGGAAAAAATGTAAAAATTGGACTTCTCATGGAGAGCATTATGTTTCATTAAATATTAATGATAATGATTTAAGAGACAATGACCTTTCAATGGGGATGATATGGTGGGAATGGTGCATGATGTAATGGGAATTCCGAATATTAGTCCTGATGTTGGTGTTGAGTATTCAATTGGAGATGATACTTCGGATGGTTCAAATGAAGATACTTGTAGATTTCTGAAGTGGCTCCAAGAGGCTGAATGTCCTTTGTATCCTGGATTTGAAAACTTTACAGCATTATCATTCTTTGTTCAACTTTTACATTTGAAGGTTTTGTCAGGGTGAACTGATAAGTCATTTACGATGTTCTTAGAGTTGTTAAAGAAATCATATCCTGAAGGAGTAAAACTACCTAGTTCATATTATAAGCCCAACAAAATAGCTATTGAATTAGGTTTTACATACAAAACATGGGATGCATGTCCAAATAATTGCATGTTATTTAGAAATGAAGACGAGAACCTTGATACTTGTGATGTGTGTAAGGCATCGAGGTATAAACTGATTGACGGTAGTGCTTCTACTAGTGCAAATGATGGAAAAAGCTACATGCCAAGCAAGTACGATATTTTCCCTTGAAACCAAGATTACAAAGGTTGTTTATGTCTTCTAAAACCTCTTCACTTATGAAATGGCATGTAGATGAGCGTACAAATGATGGTATCCTGAGGCATCTTACTGATTCTCCTGCTTGGCAAGACTTTGACAAAAAAATATTCGACCTTTGCAGCAAATACTCGAAATGTGCGGCTAGGGCTGGCTTCTGATGGTTTTAGTCCATTTAGGTCATTGACGTTACCTCAAAGCACGTGGCCTGTTATCCTTATTTCGTACAACTTACCACCATGGGTGTGCATGAAACAACCATTCCTCATATTATCTACACTGATTGATGGACCTACAGAACCTGGTAATAAGATTGATGTTTACATGCAACCTTTAATAGAAGAGTTGAAGGAGTTATGGAATGAAGGCGTTCCTACATATGATTCATCGAGTAATCAAATGTTTACATTGCATGCAGCATTACTATGGACGATCAATGACTTTTCAGCATATGCTAACTTATCTAGGGAGCACTAGAGGAGCGAAAGCATGTCCCGTATGTTGTAAAGATACAAAATCTCAGTGGTTGTCATTTTGTAATAAACATTCTTACATTGGACATCGACGATTCTTACCAGCAAACCATAAGTTTCGAAGAGCTAAAGTGTCTTTCGATGGAACTCGAGAATTTGGTCATCCACCATTTAGATCACCTAGAACTCGTGTAAGCACTCAACTGAAGAATATCCTTACAGAGTATAAAAAGGAAGACATTCGAAAAAGAAAAAGGGGTGATGAAGATGCTCAAAATGTTGAAGCAAAAAAAATGTATGATTGGAAAAAGAAGAGTATATTTTTTGAATTGCCATATTGGGAACATAACTTACTCCGTCATAATCTTGATATCATGCACATTGAGAAAAATATGTGCGATAATATCCTTTACACAATATTGGGAGTTGCGGGAAAATCAAAAGACCATTTGAAAGCTCGTCGTGATTTGGAGAAAATGGGTATAAGATATCCATTGCATCCTCAACAATGAGGTTCTAAGGCATGTCTACCTTCTGCATGTTATTCAATGAGTAGCGAACATAAGGATATATTTTTTAAAGTGCTTAAGGAAGTAAAGATTCCAGATGGATACGCATCTAATATTTCTCGTCGTGTACGCATGAAAGAGCGTAATACTTTTGGACTTAAAAGTCATGACAATCATATATTGATGCAACAACTGCTTCCTATAGCTGCTAGAAAAGCGCTGCCAAAAAATGTTGTTGAAGTGTTGATTGAAGTAACAAATTTCTTTAGGCAATTGTGTTCTAAAACAAATAAACCTTCAGATCTCGAGAGAATTCAATCTCGAATCATACTTACACTTTGTCATCTGGAGAAAATATTTCCACCATCATTTTTTGATATTATGGAGCACTTGCCAATTCATCTAGCTGAGGAAGCATTGCTTGGAGGACCTGTGCAATACCGATGGATGTAGCCTATAGAAAGGTATTATCCATGTTTTTTTATGTTTTAAGTATTTTAAGTAGTAATAAAAAATACTAAATATTTTTTATGTTTCATAGGTATCTTTTAACGCTTAAATGTTATGTGCGTAATCGAGCTCATCCTGAAGCTTCTATTGCAAATGGCTATTTAATGGAAAAATGCATAAATTTTTGTGCTCGATACCTTAGTGGTGTTGAAACCAAAGCTACTAGACCACCTCGAAATGACGATAGAGATAATAGGATTGGCCGTTCGCTTGGCAAAGGAGTTAAGATTCGTCTTGATATAACATCACATAAGCACATAGATATGTGTTAATTAACACAGATAGTGTCTCACCATTTCGTTCGTAAGTATAAATTATAATTGACATCACTTATACCTATGTGCTATATAAGAAATTCATTTTGTTCAAAGGTGATTGGGTAAATTCTCGAGGTGGAGAAATCGAAGATGAGTTCAAATTCAAGATGGTGAATTTCAAGCTCTTATTATATAAAAACAATCAAATTAGTGATGAGCCATTCATTTTAGCAACTCAAGCAGAACAAGTTTGTAATGTGCAAGATCCTTTGAGTCCTGATTGGCATGTTGTACTGAAATTGACATCACGAGATTTATTTGACATGTACTCTGCTGATTCTACTCATGTTCCGATAATGGTTCCTCAAGTTGAGTTATATGCTCAACAACAACTAGATGAAACCACATATCTTCATGATAATGATGTTGGTTGGGTAAGGGAAGGTGTTGATGAACCAACAGTAGAAGCAAATGAAGTGACTAATGATAATGAGAATCACGACATTAACACTGAAGAGTTTGATTAAAAAGTTGAGTTAAATAATTGCTTGTACAACATATTTCAATTACTTCAAATAAATTGATATATGTTTTACTTATTCAATTATTACAATATAAAGCATTATTTATTAGACGTCAGTTTAAACTGATATTTTTAATATATTTTTGTTGCAGTAATTATGTCTCATCAGCGAAAAAGGGGTGTCTCGATGGCAGATATCATTCAATCACAAGTTGCTTCTTCTCGACCTAGGCAATCAACTCGTACTCGTAACGGAAATCAGTTACATGTGGCATCTTCAAATGTTTTTTAGCACCATTCACCTGAATTTGGAACGTGTTAATTAAAAATTATGTATTAATTATTCATTTCATTTGATCAAGCACAACAAAAGAATTTGATCCATGAAGCCGGCCGCAATATATTTAGAATCGATGGTATGTTGTATTCACTTCACTTGGTCATTATTTTATAAGTGCTTGTTTAATAGATACCCTAAATTCGGAGCAAATTTCAAAAGGTCGTGGTGCTGCTCTAGCTATTGATGATTAGGGTACATGATATATTATGAATGTTGAGTTTGATGAATATTGGAAAACCGATTAGTAGCAATGCTGACAAGTTTAAGTCTCAACTGAGAGTCATAGCTTGTGATGAGATAAAAGTCCCCTTGACTTATGAATGATGGAATGATGTACCTGAAGCTATTAAAATTCATATTTGGAAAGAGGTTAAGGTATGAAATACAATATATATATATATATATATGTATATATATATTTAAAAACCTATATAAAATTTGATAGGCTTGCATTGGTGTTATATTTATTCTGCTTTTTATGCAATATACAATAATACAAATGTTCCCGAGGAATATAAAGTTTCTTGTTTGCAAGAAGTTTGTTCGCGTTGGAGAGATTGGAAATGCAAAGTAAAAAAGAATTAGTACGGTTCATGGTCAAATGACTCGGATCGCTTAGCTAATCCTCCTCCATGTGTTGCAGTAGACCAATGGAAAACACTTGTTTCTTATTGGGGTTTTCTTAAAGTGCAGGTGATGTTTTTTTAAGATTACTTTTCATTATAATTTTTTTAAAAATTCATTATGAATTAATTTTTGTGTATTTTGATATTTATTGCAACATATGTTTTATTGAAAACTTCTATTTATAGGAACGCGCTCAAAAAAATTGTGATAGTCATAAGCAAGCAGAGATGCTTTCTAGGACAGGTCGCACTTCGTATGCCATTGTGCGAGATAAGGCAAGTTACTAATTACCATAGCAATGATTCTTAATTATCATAATGAAAAGAAAACTTACCATAAAATAAAAATATACAGATGAAAAAGAAAGGCGAAGATATGAACTGTATGACTATGTTTATGAAGACACATACAAAGAAGAATGGATATATTGGCGACGAAGATAGTGTAGAAGTTACTGTAAGTCTGAAGCATACTTTATTAATGCATGTTAAAAAATTTTATAATTCAATTTTTGTTTTCATTTTTTAATACTATTTGTGATTTTGCAGCATCAAATGAATGAACTCTTGTCTGAAATACCAGAAGATGAACGAACTATCTCTGTCGAAAATCAAATTTTCGGGGAAGTTTTTCGAACTGATGCACGTGGTCGTGTTCGTATGCAAGGTTTAGTTCCTTCTTCAGTTCAAAGTGCGAAGAAACACAAAATAAACAAAGAAAAGCTCAAGTTATTATTGATGAAGTTAATTCTAAATATGACAGAGTCATTCAAATGCTTGAGTCTCAACAAGGGAATACTAATCTTCGCTCTGATCCGAATGCGACTGAGTAGGTGAGTTTTAATCTTTTTATTTATGTTCAATTAAATAACTGAGTTTTCATTTTAATTTTTACTTTTTCAATTGTGTAGGTTCATGGAGTTTCTGATATAAATCTTGCAAATATTTGGTCTTTTGTTAATGATCAGGTTTTTGTCTATCTATATATAATATCAACTTTAAACTTTTCACTTAATTGATTTTCATAAAAAAAAACTTTATTTATTAACAATTCACTCATTATTTCTTAAATTTTCATTATATATATTTATTTTTTAGGTTCATGGACCTTCTACGTCTCATTAATTACATTGCATTTCGTTTCACATAGAGGTATATATTATATCTATCTTATATTAATTTAATTATATTTTATGATTTCCTATTTCTTTTTTTAAATTCAAATTTTGATATAGTAGTTTCATGTTTATGGGTTTTTTAACTTAAGAATGCATCGTCTATGTGTATTTCTACTTGTGATTGTTAAAAATTCTGATACTTGTGAAAGTACAAAATTAAATAGTTGTGTTGAATCTTCTTATTAGTTGTTATTGCATGGAAACATAGTGGATGCTTTGTGATAAAATCTGATTTCTCATGTGTTCCTGAAAAATCAGATATGCGGTCTCTTATACATCTAAACCGTTAGCACTTTTGTTGAGATTTTTCATATGCCATTGTTGAGTTTTTGTCATAAATTATTTATGGCCCCTATGACTGTTGTTTTTGTATTATATGGTGATTGAGTATTTTTATGTGAACTATAAATTAATATATGAAATCTTTATTGTCTTATGATCATTTTATCCCGTTGGATACTATTGAGTTGGGTTGTACATGTCTCTCATGGCCATCAGTAATTTGAGATTGTGACAATCATATGAGTTCATTTTGATTATGTTAAAAAAAATATGTTTGCTTTGGTTTAAAATTAACTCTATTTGATGATTGATTCAATTACTTTTGTGTTTTCTTGTACCCATCTTTAGAACTCAAAAAATTGAACCATTAAAATTGAAATCAAAGTTGTCAAATGGATTAGTCAAAAAAAAAGTTGCCAAATGAAAGTTAAGTAGATTGTTGATCCATGCGTGATTCACTTTACTTATATTTGCTTCTAGCTTCTTATTATTATGTGCCTTATTTTATTCAGTTTTTTGGATTTTGTTATTTGTTTCAACCAATCTATTTGTTGGGGTGATTCAAAATGTTTTTGTTCTAAGTGGTGACTTTGTTTGATTGGAGATTTTTTCCAGCACTGATATAAAATTTAATAAATCATGTTAGGGCTAGAATATTACATGCATTTATTGATGGTTACAAAAAATTGCAGAATTACATATTTCAGCTTATTGATGTGTCAATGTGCATCCTCTCAAATGAATATATCTTTTGATTTGTACTTAAAGTTGGTTGTTGTGATGTTTCTTTTGATTTTTGAATTAAGATGAATGAATGTAGCTTCAAATCCTCAACTCATATGGTTCCATTACTATATGTTGGATTACATATTTACCTCAATATTCTGGGATGAATATTAAGTTATAGTCAACTGTCAGAGAGAATGTTTTGTTCTTGATCTAATTTTGAATATATTAAGTGAGTCGATGTTTTATTTGAAGTGATGTGAAGGTATTTTAATTAATGAGAAAACTCTGTCAAAGTTTTTATAAAATTTATATTGTACCATGAAGATTGGTCACATTAATTGTCATTTTCTCTTTGACAATTTTTTATGTGATCTTTGTCAAAGCAAGTCTCTAATTTTTATTTATTTTTTCTTAAGTTCTAACCCCTTTTCATTTGGATTTTTTGTAAAAAAATTTTTTGAAGTTTTATATATTCTAATTGTTATTTTTTTCAGGGTTCAATGGAGATCTTTTTTTTTAGAAAAGGGGTTCAATGAAGATGGCACAAGATATGAAGGAAAATATTATGAGTTGCGCATTTTTATTTCTTTAGTAGTATTTGTTTGAAAACATTTCTTTAGTAGTATTAAGTTGTTGTTTTAGCTAATAAATCATTTTTAAAGTATTAAAAACTTGGTAGAAGGGTTGAATTCTACAAATATTGCTTATATTTGTGCTTTTATTTTTTAATGTGGTGAACAAAACACAACAGTTGTTATTATCTATTAAAATTCTTTTCATTAGGTTTTATCTTTATTTCTTAGAGATATAACCATATTTTTAAATTAGCGTACTATTGCCTCTATATTACTAGAAGCTAGAAAAACATTGTAATAATTGTTTCTTGTGTTTTCAAAAAAAATAATTATTTTTTTTGACTAATAATGATTTTAATTTTATCAAAAAAAATAATGATTTTAAAATTGAATGTGGTATATACTTAAGACGGAAACAAAGTGTCACAAAATATTATCTTAAAAATAAAGATAAATCTACAATGTTATTTGATGTCGCAAATGAATGTCGTAAATGTTTTTTTGCAACGCTTTATATGAGTTACAAACAAATGTTTTAAATGCATGTTACTCATTTGCTATAACATATAATCATTGTAAATGTTTTAGTGACATCCAAAAAATGTTATAGCATTTTGTTGTAAAAGAAAATTTTAATACGACACATACCTTTGCTACGAAAATAATTTTGTCGCAAAAACTATTTATGACAGCATTTTATTGTTGCAAAGTTTTTGCCACTTAGAATTTTTGCTACAGTGCAATAAACATCGCATGACTGCGCAAATACCTTTTTGTGACGAAATTCATTCTTATTGCGACAAATATTGTTTGTCGTAAAAAATGCATTTTCTAGTAATGTCATCTTCATAAGTCGTTGACCCCATCCTCGACTCGTGGGGAAAATTCAATCACCAACAACAAGCCAGAGGCACAATATATACATCAAATTACATACATTCCATGCATTCATCCATATTGAGCTCAAAACACGAATTAATGGAAACTCAGTTCAAAAACTATAATTCATTTATTCCTAGAGCTCTCAATTCATTTTTGTTTTTGAAAACAATTTATTTTTTTTATCTAGCTTCCAATTCATGGTTAAAACATGAAAACCATAGTATATCTATTGGATTTTTGTTTTTGGTAGAAATCTCTAATTTTGAGCCCATTTTATAGCTCTTAAGTAGATGAGATTGGAGTGAGCATTACCTTCAATTGATCACAAGTTTCCTGGTTCTCTTATTCCAATTTCCACAAAATTTAGCCCTCAATTCCAACTAGAAATACTGAATTTGCATGTAATGTTTGAGTGGATTTTCTTGAAAATCCACTAAGTGTTTACATGTATACGTGGAAATCTAGCCCTCAATTCCAACCAGAAATACTGAATTTGCATGTAATGTTTGAGTGAAAATCCACTAAGTTTATATATATATATATATATACACACACATGTGTCTTGATCATGTGTACAACCCAATTCCTAAGACATCCTAAGGCCCTCATTTGAACCAGCCAACACCATGATGACTAACATTGGTACACAATCTTCCCTTGTGGCACACATTCTAAGATCATCACCATACATATCAAGGGATCTGAATTTTATTTGAATAACTATAGACAGTTGGTTTGATATAATAAATTAATATACATAAACACATTTAGGTAGTCATATTAGTTTAATAAATTATACCCATAGTCAAACTAACCCGTGACTACCCTGCACCTAATGTCCTGCGCCTCGACACGTGTCTCAAGGCATCCCAAAGCTTGTATGAATTAAGTAAATTAACTTAGGCTATGGTTCATTTTACATTTAATTTCATATACTAAGTTATAAACTTGATTATTGATCTAGCATTGTCTAGACTTAGTGTACCCGTACTTCGTCTACCCAATGCTCGCTTTGACACGTTTTTAGAGACAAATACTCGTCACATAATCTCATACATTATAACAAGGTAAATACACACATGCGATGCACATATGGAATAATTAGATAAATACATCACAATTACAACAATACAACAAAGAAATTTAACTAACTAACCTAGTTAAGCGTGCCCTAGCATATCTGCGATGTTTATGTGAGTTTGAGCTAGTGTCGTAGTATCAAAATAGTACAAATAACGACACTAATAAAATAGGGTTGTTACATTATATTTTTCTGGGTTATGGGAATGAGTGATAGGGTGTGTATCAATGGTAATAGATTACAACCGAAGTATATTATGATACTATTGGCGTGGTTTTTGAGGATTAAATAATGTTTGGAGTTCAAAACTATAAGTATGGATTATGGAGCTAGAATGGTTGTAAATGAATTTTAAGGTTGAAACTTATGGGCTTGATGTGAACTTGATCTTTTTATTCATTTTGGTATTATATTATTAACTATTGTGGAGATGTGAGTCCTAAACTATTATTTATTAAGTTTTCGGTGCATGCAACCCCTTTTTAGGGGAGACTACCAAGATTTTTATAAAATATGGAAATCTTAATAGAATCATTTCCTAAAATGCTTCACAATTGGAGATTAAAACCTAATATATGACATGAGAATTGTCACATATAATGAGGACTTTAGATAATTGAAATTGTTGATAAATTTATTCAGGAGAATAAAACTTTGAATTTAACTTTGAGGCACAAAAATCTTATGTTTTGAATTAAATAAATTAAGGAGTTTAGAGGCTAAATAGATTATCAGAGGATTTGGGATAATCTAGACCGGTCTGATGCCTTAATGGCGAGGGGTCTGACACCATCTCTAAAGGATCAACTGTTAGGTTTTAGAGTTCAAAACACAGCAAAAAGTTTTAAATTTTCATTTCGAAAGCCCCAATAGAATCAAATCTGAGTTCCATAAACTGACTGACGAAACTTAAAACGTACCTCAAGTGCAAGTTTCCATCTCTGTGTTAATCAATCCGTAAGTTGTTGCCAGAGATGAATGTCCAATGTTAGAAATCCATACACAAACGATAACTAAGATTCCAAGTGCGAGCCTATGAGAGAATACGAAAACAGTTTTTTTGTTCTCCCTAAAACTCAAGAACATTGGAAAACCTAACTCGTTTTTCTCAAAACGAAAATTAGATTCCAGCCCTAACTTCTTCCATAATGTGAATTCACTTAACATGCCTATTTATACAATCCTTGTATATAGCCAGGTAAACAAATTACCATTATACCCCTACTTAAAGAGGTATTAACATGTCACATCATATGGAATTTCATGATAAAGTTCATTGTTTCGAGTAATTTAAAATCTCCCAAAACCATTCTTTGTATACGACCCAATAAGTTTACGTAACGTTCGCAGTGAACTAGAACCATTAAGGTACACAAGTCATAAACAGTCTCTAGCAAAGCATTATGACTACCCAAGTTATACAAAGATCAAAATTGATACAACCTAATTCATAATGTATATCATATCTTTTTGTCGTACAATATTGTAACAGCCCCAAACCCCTAAGGCCCTTCACGGGTGCCACGCGGGTACACAACCAATCACGTCATGGCCAGCTGTGTCCCACGACCATCTAACTTACCACATATCGTTTAAAACTTCAAATTATAATCATTATTGTTATTTAGATTATATTACTGGACTCAAATCACTTGTTACATCGTCAAATATCAGCAGAAGACTTAAGACATGAGGAAGTCATTTTATGGACTAAAACAATCTCCAAGAGCAT
This sequence comes from Stephania japonica, assembly GCA_039657345.1. Lineage (NCBI taxonomy): Eukaryota > Viridiplantae > Streptophyta > Magnoliopsida > Ranunculales > Menispermaceae > Stephania > Stephania japonica. The sequence goes on along the minus strand of CM077560.1, from coordinate 38,614,437 downwards.
GGTTTGGATGGTTCACAAAGTCCATGAGAGCATTCAAATATTGACAAAGCAATTTAGATCACACCTTATTCTTTAAAAGTAATTAAGTTAAAATCACTTCTCTCATTGTATATGTCAATGGCTTGGTGCTTACAGGAAATGACATAGCAGAAATGAAGTCATTACAAGAATATTTGTCCAAGGAGTTTGAAATGAAAGATCTCGGTTCCTTAAAATATTTTCTTGGGATTGAAGTATCTCGATCTAAAAGGGGAATATTCCTATCCCAAAGAAAATATATACTTGACTTGTTGAAAGAAACAGGAATATATGCATGTCAAATGATTGATACATCATAAGATGAAGGATTAAAATTATGTGTTGAACCAGATCAAGTACCTGTTGATAAAGGGAGATATCAAAGGCTAGTAGGAAGGCTAATGTACTTAGCACATACAAGACCAAATCTTGCTTATGCATTAAGTATTGCAAGTCAATTTATGCATAATCCAGAAGAACAACATATGAATGCAGTCATGTGCATTTTAAGATACTTGAAGTCTACTCCTAGAAAAGGGATAATGTTCATAAAAAATGGGGATTGGCAAATCATAAGGGTTTATACTGATGCTGATTGGGTTGGAGTAGTAGATGATAGAATATCCACTTCTGGTTACTTCACTTATATAGGAGGCAATCTAATTACATGGAGAAGTAAGAAGCAGAATGTTGTTGCTCAATCAAGTGCAGAAGCTGAATTTAGAGGCATGGAACTTGGACTTTGTGAAGCCTTATGGTTAAGACTTATGTTACAGGATTTAGGTTATCCTCCTAAGTAGCTGATTCAATTGTTTTGTGATAATAAAGTTGCATGTGACACTGCACACAATCCTATCCAACACGATTGAACTAAGCATGTTGAAATAGATAGATTCTTTATCAAATAAAAAATTGGATGAAAAGGTTATTGAATTGCCAAAGATTTGTTTGGAAGATCAGTTAGCTGATATTCTTACCAAAGCTGTCTTAAGAAAAAGTTTCTTCAAGTGTCTTGGCAAATTGGGTATGCATGACATCTATGCACCAACTTGAGGGGGAGTGCTGAGAATTGTTTCCTAATATATCTCCATGATTTTAGAGATTACCTCATTGATTTTCTAGATTGTATATAATCACTAGTTTCTTAAATTGTATTATTCCTTAATTGATGCACTTACCCTTAACCGTAGGCTAGCATGTGTTTATATATTTGTACAAAAGTGTTCATACGAACAAGTGAATTAGAATCAAAGAAGGCTTTGCTTTAATTTTCATGCTACTTAGATATATAGGATACTTCTACCATGAGAACCAAATATATACCCATGACATGGGTACATTATTTAGAACCATTAGATTTAAATCCAACACTTAATCGAGGCGACATAAATACATTATGCATTTAATGCACACCACATTTTGAGTGGTTCCCATGACATAGGTTTATATTTGGTCTCCGTTGTAGAATCTTCCATATATATAAGTACTTCTAACATGGGAACCAAATATATACTCATGCCATGGTTACACTATTTAGAACCATTAGATTTAAATCCAAACATATTAATCGATGCGACATAAATGCATTGTGCATTTAATATACAACACATTTTTAGGAGTTCCCATGACATGAGTATATATTTGGTTTCCATTGTAGAATTTTCCTATTTATATAGCATAATTAGGATGAAAAACATGTTAAATGTGTGAGAAACTTTGCATGTGTGCATTCCAATACTATAAAAAAGCACTACATAATCCTAAGTATTAAGTTGTAGCAACAATATGTGTCCAAAGATTATTGTAATTTCTCGCGAGCTATAAATGAAATTGGTTATTTTGTCAAAAAAGAATACTACATATATATTAATGTAGAAAAATTGTATCTCAAACTCTAAAATTCTTTTTCTTGATTCACTTTTTCGATTTTTGTTCTTGAACCACCGTCGATCCTCCTCTTCGATATCAGCGGTGGTTCTAATCAAATCCATTTGCAATTTGTCCATACAATAAATTGTAGATCTAGTAAGATTTATGGAGATTGGTTCATTCTTGTTGCAGTGCATCTTCATTAATAATGTTGTGTGGATTTATGCGGCACGCGCTAGATTGATCTTGTCTTTAATTAGTTTTTTTATTTGATAGTTAGTTTTTCTTCCCAAATTGGAAGTCTTTGATTTGTCTTCTCCTCGTTGGGAGGTTTTAGATTTTCTTCTTAGTTAGGAGATTTTGTTTTTGGTTATGTGATTCTAGTGGTGTTTGCGTAATGATCAGTTTCAACGTTGTAAATAACAGTTCATGATTGTCAAATCGTTTCAATTTCACAATTGCATTCACAACAAAATTAATGATTGTTCATTTGAACAAATAGGATTAGTGAATTAATGTAACTTTTTTTTGAAACACAATCAATGTACTTAATTCTATGTTTGAACATGTATTGAGCCATGAATGATTAATGAAATCTCGATCTCTTCAAATAAATTGTAAACAAATTGTAAAAACTTAAGAGCATGTGATTAATGGTGTTTTAGAAAAATAATGAATAAAGATAAAATTATTATTCACCCTTTTCCATTGATGAGCTAGTGCCCATTAGTGGATATTTAAAGAAGAATTACAATAACGGCTAGTCAATGGCTAGTTTATGTTCTTGGAAATATTCCTAAGGAATTATGCTTAAGATTAGGCATCATTCTAAAATTTGGAAGTATATCAAAATAAAGAATATTCCTAAGGAGCTACACTTGAGTTTGGAAATATTTTGAAAGTCAAATCATTGTTTCCTTTTTGTGAGCCTTATCACCCACCTTCAAGCTGATGAGTGGAAGGAAATGATCTCCCAACTTGTCACGAAAAACTTTGAATATACGCTTCAAAAGAGGTTTGGTGAAAACATCAGCGATTTGAAGATGAAATGGGACATATTTTGTGACTAATGCACTTGCAACAACTTTGTCACGAACAAAATTGTAGTCAAGTTCAATGTACTTGGTACGAACATAAAAGACTGGATTGATTGTCATATATAGAGCACTGAGATTGTCACTCAATAGTTGAGGAGTAGTGAAGACTGGCATGTTCAATGTCATGAAGAAGAAAAGTAATCCATGTAAGTTCAGCCACAGTGGTGGCGAAAAAATGACACTCACTTTCAACTCTGGATCGAGCAACTATAGGTTACCTTTTTAAAGATCAAGACACGCAATTTGATCCTATAAATATGCAATATTGTAGTACTTCGTCTAGTAAGTGGACAACCAGTCCAATTTGTATCACAAAAACCGTTTAAAGTAAATAAAGTTTGAGAAAGAAAATGAAGGTCATAACTTATTGTGCCATTGAGATAACAAAGAATGTGTTTGACTGAACAAAGATGTGCAAGTGTAGGTAAGTGAAAATGTTAGCACACTTTGTTGACAACATGAGTGATATTTGGACGAGTGAAGTTGAGGTATTGAAGGGCTCCAACAATGCTTTGATATTCAGATTCATCAACAAGTGTGTGGTCATTAGATTGAGTTAGGGGTTTAAGAGCAATAGGATTGGATAGGTGAGAGGCAGCGAGCACGTTTGTGCGTGTGAGTAGATCTTTAGTATATTTAGATTGCGAAAGAAAGATACCACCTGAGAAATACTTCACTTCAATTCCTAAGAAGTAATGAAGTTTACCAAGATCTTTAAGTGCAAACTCATTACTAAGTTGATGAATAAAATTACTGATAAGGATATCATTGTTCCCTGTGGTAAGAACATCATCAACATAAACAAGTAAAAGAACTAAATCATGCTTATATTGATATGTAAATAATGAACAATCAGTTTTGCTGCAAGAGAAGCCAATAGTTAGTAAATATTGTTATAATCTATCAAACCATGTGCGAGGTGCTTATTTTAAGCCATAAAGAGATTTGTGTAATAAACAAACATGATTTGGATAGGAGGCATCAACGAAGTCCAATGGTTATTCCATATACACCATTTCCTTAAGAAATCCATGGAGAAATGCATTTTTAACATCTAATTGCTTGATAGACAATGTGAAATGACTGAAAATGTGAATTATTATAGGTTTAATGACTGGACTAAATGTTTCTTCATAATCAAGTTCATGAACTTGAGAGAAACCTTTGGCAACAAGATGAGCTTTGTATCGGTAGATAGATCCATCTTTAATATATTTTATTCGATACACTCACTTGGAGCCAATGATATTAGTATGAGGAGGTTGTGGAACAACACTCCACGTCCTATTCTTATGAAGGGTCGCAATTTCTTCTTCAATGGTTGTAATCTGTGATGGCCCCAATTCCACAACTCTAAATTAGGCCCCGCCCGACCTAGACTTACGTGGACCCCAAGTTAACACTCACGTAGTCAACGCAAGCCTAATCAACTTTTCTTGCCATTACCATTTATTAAGTTATTTAAGGTTGAGTTATTCAAGTTAGTGAGTTATCAAAGTACAACGAAAGCAATCAAACTCCAAACTAACCGAATAATTCCTAAGACATACGTTAAGACAATCTAGAGTGTGAAAACCTGCATATGTATACATCCAAGCAGTATAACGAGTCAAAGGAGAGTCAAATACTATATACGTGTCCCAAAATCTAACAAAACCATATCCTAATATTTTCAAAAATAATATATATATATATATACAAAGACCTACCCAATAAGCGAGAGAAAATAACCTAGCTGTCCTTAACGTCAATCGCTTATTGTCGGTCTTTTACCCCTGTCAATCCTGCAGTATGATGGAGTTGTACCACCATCATAAAAAGGATGGTGAGTACAGAAGATAACAGTAATAACCAAGTGGAGTCTCAATATAATCTCAAATGCCAAATAAACGACTAAACTAGTATCATATGTGAATATCAAGAAAATAATAAGATATAACATAATAATAAATTACTGATATATCAACGATAAATGAGTGTCGAGAGCACAAAGCAAAAAGACATTTAATTGTTCCAAGTTCATTAGGTTGCCACACTGAGTTCACAACCTAACTTCCTAGACAGATTCTGGACCAAACAAACCACTTCAGACAGCTTAGGATGAATCACTCTATCAGAGCCCACACACAGTTCAACTCGTGGTCAGACTACCAATCCTAAAATGCGGGGTTAGGCACATCCAAAATCCATGTAGTTACGGTGGTGAAAGATATCACTAAGCAATCTCACCACACCCGTAACCACCTTATCGCCCACTTAGACTCAAAATACCACTCATTAAGGAATCCAAGGAAAACAAAACCAATAATTCACCAAGGACAAACATCACAAACATAATTTAAGAAATCATATTTCACAAAGAAATATTGCTTAACAAGGATAACAACCCAATTTAAATGCACAAATGAAATAATATAAATACTCTCGTTGGTTTTACTCACAAATCACCAATCAAAACTCCATGCTCGCGGCTTTCACATGTCGCCAACCTGATCACATACGCTCATCACCAGTCCGCTAAGCACTTGGTATTAATTCGGATCCAATTTGGTCGCGTTAGAGTCTTATTTTTTATTTAATTGTAATTTCCCATTAATTTTCTCCATTTTCCATGTATTACTCATTTTCATTATTTGAAGTCAATTCCCCGGGTATTGGGTCATATTCGTTAGGATGCCCGAGAGAAGTCCCAGAGTTTTCAAAAAATTTCAAAAATTCGTTTTGGTGAACAACGCCACGTCATGGGGGTTGACACCCTGCGATGTCACTTAAAGCGTCAAATCCCAACTTTCTCTGGTCTGGACGCCATGATCGACGTTGTGGCCTCCAGGCCCCATGGCGTGGATTCTAAAATGTTAATTCAGGGTTTTTCGACACCCCAGCTCGTGTCGACATGTTTTGAGCCTATCCCAAACTTATAAGGACCTCGATACCCACTCCAAACACTATAAAAACATGAAAACGTCCAACCACCGAAACCACAACTCGGACAATTCTCGTCATGTTTTTATAGTGTTTCGGTGGTTGTGAGGTGGCATGATCCTTTAGCGTTGATCTGTGACGAAAACCATCAGAACCCTCTCCTCAGTCTATGTTCTCGTGAAGAAGAAGAAAATGTGAGGGAGAGAAAGAGAGAAAGAAAGAGAGAGAGTTGACTCACCCTTTTATAGGATGGGTCTCATCTTGGTGTGGTTATGTATCTCGAGGCACATCTTGTGGCCTCCAAACACACCAGCCTCAAATTCTCTCGTGACTTACATTGGGACTTCCTTTTGTCCCTCTCCTCTTGTGCACCAATAATTGGCCCTATCTCAGGTGTTTCTGCTCCCGACATGCACCACGACTCTCACCATTGCACGCGAATGGAAATACTAACGACCCAAACATATTCCCACATTAATTAATTATTGTATTTAATTTTTTGGTCGTCCACGAAAATTATTTCCCGAACCTGTGTACCCGTTTCTTCCACCCGATACCCATTCAATACGTTTTCTTAGGTGAACCCTACTCGTAACTCAACATCATCATCGTGTTACACATATACGAGTATAAGTAGGTAATCCACGTTGTCACACAGACAAAGCATATCTTTTGGTTCGTTACACTGTAACGGTCCGAATTTAATTTGTTGTTATTTATGACGCATTGCAGACATGGCGGATAGCTCAGACAATCGTGGGACCCGCAGCTAGGCTAGAGCGTGTCTGAAGTTAAGTAAATAGTTATTTTGTGTGTTGATTTGTCTAATTTGTGATGTTTATGTTCAAATAGGTTAAACAACATTGCAATGTGTGTATTTTTTTGTTATTGACGTATAAGGTATTGTGCTAAGTATTCTCCTCGATATGTATGTTGACGCGCGTACCGGGTAAGCTAAAAATGTAATATTAGGTCGAGGGAATAAAATGAATTAAATAATTATTTTGGAATGCCTATATGGGGTTTAGTATCGCGGTAGTACGTGTAGGTCGCATGTTGAGACGCGAAATGGGTGCCGAAATGGCCGTTTGGGGACTTTAAATGATGCAAAACCAAAGAGAGTCATACAAGTGTGTCTCATAAGTGAGTCATTTAGGCTGGAAAATGGGCCAATTATTGCTCAATTGTAAACCATAAGATGTGCATAGGGATGGCTATGTGTTAGGAGATGAAAACAAAAGTATAAAAGCATGTTTTGACTCTCAAACACACTTTTCTCTCACTTTCTTTTCTAAATCCGAAAATTCATAGTGTTGGGGAAGGGTTTGATTCATTTTTAATGAAGATTTGAAGGACTTGAAGGTGGGAAATCATCAAAGCAAGGTTGGATTTTTCTCTACCTTCTCATTCTTTCTCTTTTGATGGTGAATGTGATCATGTTGGGTGTGATTCAAGATTTGGGGTGTGTGGAACTATTTTTGTTGAGTTTAGTGTGTGGGTTTTTGGTGCTATGTTGTGGAAAATGTGGTTAGGTTAATGGTTTTCAAGTTTGAGAAGTTTTCATGAAATGGGGTTTTTCAAGTTTTTCCTTAATCTTGTGATTTGATTAATGAATGATGATTATAATTGTGCCTTTGGCCTTTTTGAAATGTTGTATACCCCCATGAGGTAAGGATGGGGTCGACAGCTTTAGTGAAGGCTAGGGGATCAATTTCAGTAGTTCAACAAAATGTTGAACTGCTGAAATTTGATTCACCCAGCGCACTAGTCAGAGGCCCTAGTGTGGGCAGTTGGTGTTGATAAGGATAAACCCCAGCACACTGGAAAAATCCTCCAACACGTTGGGTGTTAATCAGATGGGTATTTTAGGTTGTTTTGGAGATTCCAAACCTAATGCCAATACTAATCAACCTAAAATACATTCAATTGACTAAAAGTCAATTATAAATGGAAATAGATTATTTCGGGCGATATTTTAGATATCGGGTATTTGGAGGAGCTAAACCGGGGTTTATTTTACGAGACGAGGAGTGCAGTTTGAGGTGTGTAATATCCTAACTGAAATTACTTGAGTATTTACTTCTTTTGGCATTTGAATTAAATTTCTTTCATTTCAATATTCTATTCTTGGTCGTGGTTATATGGACGGAGGTTAAGTTGGGTTCCCTCCGTTCCATTCTAGTGTGTACATCTACTACACCATAGCACGTGTATCAGGGAAACTCGGTGAATAGTTCGATCCAGAAATCGCATCGAGACACGTGTGGGTGCGTTATTGGTACCACGCCGACCACCTAGCGGATCCAGATATTAGCCCTGCTTGAGTCAGACTCGCCTACAGTATTCTGTAGAAGAGTCTAAATTATGGTGGTAGTCTGACCCTAAGGACTAGGAATACACTTTGAGCTTTCACTATTATCTATTCATGCGATGAGCGCAGTTGCCTGTATTTATTTCCACATGTCTGTTTAATAGTTTTATTTCAATTCTAGTATTTACTTTTAGTATTGCTAACTTAATTTCCTTGGGAATACTCACTCTGGACTCGTCATCTGCCTTTTGTGATGGATTGAGTGCAGATCTTAGTACAAACAGGGGCAAGGGCAAGCTGCCAGAGTACCGTTGATCAGAGACAGATTGCTTGACTCGTACATTTGTATTATATATTTTTGTTTATTTTGGGTTTGGGATTGTTAGATACCTTGTATATATTGATCTTTTGTGACTTTAGAGGTATTTATGGTTTATTTCACACATTTATAGTATTATTATCCGAGTAAATGTGTTAGTAAGGCTTCTGTTGTGTTAATTCGAGGGTTTTATGATGATTTAACATATGATTTGATTTCAATACAACTAAATTAGTAAATTGACAATTAATAAGGTTTAAAAAGATAAAATAGAGGATATAATTCAATGTAGAGCACAACTGTCACTGGTAAGACAGATTATGGGTCTGCATTGGCCCAGTGGCAGTCTATTTGAAAAATGGGTCATTACATACACAATCCATAAAGGAGATTTCAAGGCAGACTTGAGAGTTTTTGGTTCCCGAGAGGATGAAGACTTAGTAGTGCTTAAGGCAGCACTGTGAGAGTTTGGTTTATGTTTTATAGAACACACATAATCATTCAAATATCTCGAGTTGGCCACTTTGACAACAGAGGCGGTGGTAGTATTGTTGATATTGGTGTAGGTGGTAGTGGTGTTGATATCAATGAGACAAGAGGTGGATTATCATGAACATAGTTGTCTATATCACGAGGAATAGTATTAGAATGTAAGGTGGGTGGATTAATAGAAACATTTGTGACATCAGTTTGCAAATCTAAAGTATTAGAGTTAGACGAAGTAGGGTTGTCAATATCATCACCCTCTAAGGTATGTGTACTACTAATGTGGGAAGTTGGATTTATTGTATCAGGGTAACAATCAAAGTTTGACAAATTTGTGTTGGTTGCCTTGTTAGTAGTTGAAGCAATTTTTGAAATATTATCATAAGAGTTAGTATCTCTAAATTTGGTAATCAATTCACCTTGATCAGGAAAAGTGGTAGATGCAAGTTGCAAAATATTATCATTTGAAGCTTTATTAGAATAACGAAAAATATTTTCATCAAATCCTATGTGTTTAGAAATATATTACTCTATTTGTTGAAGGGTCTAGGCATCTATAACCCTTATGGATAGGGCTATCACCAAGAAAAATACAAGGATATGTCCTTTTTGAAAATTTATTTTGGCCATATTGTTTCAAGTAAGGAAAACATTTGCATCCAAAAAATCTTTAAGCCACTATAATCTAGATTTTTTTCCAAAAAGTTTAAGGAATGGTGTTTCCATATGTAAAACAGAACTTGGAAGTCGATTGATTAAAAATACAGTAGTAAGAAATGCATCAATCCAAAACCAAAGAGGTAGATTAGAATGAAATATCATCGTAAGCCCCGTTTCTATGATATGGCGATGTTTTTATTATACAATCCCATTTTGCTCGGGTGTACCTGAGCAAGATCGTTGTTGAGCTATACCACATTGAGCAAGATGGTTAGTGAAAAAGGAGGAAGTAAATTCAGTACCTCTATGACTTTGAAAAATCTTTATTTTTATTTCAAATTGATTTTCCACTAGATTTTAAAATTTCAAAAAACAATCAAAGAAACCTGATTTATTTTTTAACGAAAAGAGCCAAGTATATCTAGTGCAATCATCAATAAAAACAACATCATATTTAAAGTGTTGCATAGAAGAAATCGGAGATGGACCTCAAGAAACACAACGAATCTTTTCTAAGGGAAATTGTCATAATTTATTAGAATCAATAAAAGGAAGTTTGCATCTTTTGCCAATTTGACAACTAGTGCAAATAGTGTTTTGATTTAACCAACTGGAAATATTTAAAACTTTCTTTTTATTGAGAACTTGTAGTAAACGTGAATGAGGGTGCCCCATTCGTTGGTGTCATAATCTTGAAGTGACAGAGGGAGTTTTGATAGCTGCTAATGCTTGCAACTTTGCATCATCCAAAGCATATAGTTGACCCTTTCTATGCCCCGTCACTAAGATCCTTTCCTTTTGATCCTTTATCACAAAACCATCATAGTTAAATTCAATAACACAAGAATTATCATGTGTAAGTTGGCTAACAAATAACAAGTTTTTTAGCAATTTAGGAACACCAAGAATATTTTGCAAGTTTAAGTTACCTTGAGATGTTGGTAAAAGTGTGCTTCCAATATGAGAAATTGGAAGTTGTTGAAATTAGTGCTTAGGTCTCCCTATTTTTTTTATTTTCGTTTTTATTTTTCTTTCATATGTGCGCATTCCTGAATTTTAGAATATGTATTAGTTATGTGCGCACAAAATTATCTAGTCCTATATTTTAGGTAGTTTCTAATTTTTATTGTTTAGATTAGATTAAAAGTAGAAGTTATAGTTATTTTAGGATTTATTTAAAGTGAGATTTGTCTTGATATATATTATGTACGTGGATTAAGTTAAAAAAAGAAGAGTGAATCAATTTATTTTGTTTAATTTGTGTGTGGCTAATTTTTTAGGAGAACCGAGACAAGAACTTTTGGTCTCCATTATTGATTTCTCTTCAAGTGCATAATTTTTATTCTTCTTCCTTTCATTCATTGATTTAAAACCTACAAATCGGTGTCAGAGCCCTATTCTTAAGGGACTCGTGATTGTTTTTTTTAGAGAACATCTTTCTGCATCTTAGGTTTCTTCCATGGATTCATATTCAATTCTTGAGAAGCCTTTCACAGTATTTGCACTACCGGTGTTTGATGGTAAAGGTTATTACATTTGGGCGGTCAGGATAGAGGCACATCTGGAGGTAAATGAGCTCTGGGAAGCTGTTGAGGAAGACTACAAAGTTCTTCCATTGCAAGCAAATCTAACCCAAGCACAAATCAAACTTCACAAAGAACAAAAGTCAAGAAAATCAAAGGCCAGAACAATTTTATTTGTTGCAGTTTCTTATAAGTCGTCATTAGAATAATGAAATTAAAGTCAGCCTTTGAGATTTGGAGATACCTAAAGAAGGAGTACGAAGCAGATGAGAACATCAAGGGAATGAAAGTTTTCAACCTGATCAGAGAGTTTGAACTTCAAAAAATGAAGGATTCGAAGACAGTGAAGGAGTACTCTGACCGGCTACTTGGAATTGCAAATAAAGTAAGATTACTTGGTTCAAAATTTACTGACTCCAGAATAGTTCAGAAAATTCTTATAACTACCTCGACAAGGTTTGATGCTACTATTTATTCACTTAAAGATACTTGCAATCTGGCGATTGTTAGTTTGGAAGAATTATTGAATGCTTTGCAGGCATAAGAACAGAGATATCTTATCAGATTTGAAGGGTATATTGAAGGTGCATTAACTGCGAAAGCTCAACCTATTAAGGAAGAAAAAGAGAAGATGAATGAGATAAGGAAGTCGAGTTTTGATTCTCCTAACACTAGTAGGAGAACAAAAATTGATTACCCTTGTAACGACCCAAAAATTCATATCATTTTCTGTGTGATGACATGTACTATCAACGTATACTCGTGTCTGTGTGAGAGGACGGTGACGTCGAGTTGTTAGTGGAGTTTGCCTTGAAGGACATGACAAACGGGCATTGACAGAAGAATTACGGGTACACGAGTCGGGAAAATGAACTTGGTGGACGACCAAAAAATAAAATATAATAATAAATTAATTCGAGAAATTTTACGAGTTGTTAGTAACTTCGTTCACGCGAGATGGTGCGAGTCGTGGTGCATGCCGAGCACAAGAACGCATGAGGAAACTTAATTATTAGTCAAAAAGAGGATAAGGACAAGGGGGAGTCACACAAGTGAGTGCACAAAAGTGGTTGGATTGGTGTGTTTAAGGGCCACAAGATTTTTCTCGAGATACGAGTGTGAGCCAAGATGAGGCCCACACTATAAAAGGTGGAGTCAACACCTCTCTCTTTTTTCTTCTCTCTTTTTCCTTTTCTTTCTCTATTCTCTCTCTCCTCGCGTGAAGGACCGAACTAGTAGCGAGGGTTTTGGTATTTTGAGCACGGATCGACGCTAGAGATCGACCAACTACGTGATTTAAGATGAGATCCCGACTCCATATGCGTTTCTCTTTGTTTTGGCACCAATTTTACGGGTTTTCGTCACGATGTTTTCGCACCCCGAGTTAGGATTTCGACTTTTATTAAGTTTTCAACGTGGTTTTTGTCGAGTTTGCAATAACCGAGAAGGGTTTTTACGACTTAGAGATGGCAATTTGGAGGTGTTTGGATTTTTGGTGATTTTGGTGATTTTTCATCGATTCGGGAAACGGTGTGTTTTTGGTGTTTTTGGCGTGATCCAAGGCCATGGTTGAACCGATGTTGAAATCTCAAACATATAGGGATCGATTCAGCGTTCGGCGGCGCAAGTCAGGGGTAGGAAAACCTTCGGCAGCCATGGGCGGGGTGCCACAACAGTGCCGTGGGGGTGCTCAGGGGCTGGAGCGCTCCCCGCCCCATGGTGGTGCCCAGGGAATACCAAACTTGAACAGTAAATTTTGGAATTTTCGGGTATTCTAACGGGTCCAAACACAACCTAATGCCCAGGAAATTTACCCGAATACCTAAACAAATGAAATTATGGAAAATTAAAAGGGGATTTCAATTAAACACGGAACAAAACGCTAATACTACCAAATTGTAACGTAAATGCTTACCAGGTACTTATTGGACCGGTGACGGGCGTGCGGGGACATTTTGGTTGCGTGTGGGAGCCGTGAGCGCGAAGTTACGAGCTTTATTTGTGAGTAAAACTAACCGAAATATTTACATTATTTCATTTGTGCATTTAATTGGGCTATTATTTTTGTTGAGCAGTACTTCCTTGTAGATTATATGATTTGTTGAATTCTCTTTGGTTATATCTATCATTGGTGGTTTATCGGCTTGGTTTTTGTTTAGATTCCTTAATGAGTGGTCTTTTGAGTCTAAATGGATGATATGGTGGTCACGGTCTATACCGTGAGTACACAAATTCTGGACGTGGTTAAACCGGTAGTTTGGGATTGCGGTGACCGTATGTTGAACTATTGTGACGTTGCAGTGCCATATGCGAACTAAGTGTGACCTGAGGCTATGTGCCTTATTCTATACTGTTTTGGGTTTGTGTAGGTCCAAAATCTGCCTTGGAATTCAGGTATTAAACAATTTGTGGCAACCTGGTGGACTTGGGACACTTATATGCCTTTTCTTTTGCTTTGTGCTCACGATACTCATTAATCGTTGTTATCTCAGTGATTCACTTATCATGCTACCTTTTATAATCTTTGTGATATCCATTCATGATACTAGCTTAGCCATTTATGTGACATTTGAAATGTTGTGAAGACTCTATTGGTATTTTACTCTCTATATCGTTGTACTCACCATCTAGTTTGTGATAGTGGGTAGACCAATGAGCTGACAAAGGCAAGGGACTAGCGCTATGCGATTGAAGTCGAGGACCACAAGGCGGTCTCCTATCGCGCATTGAGTATGTCTTATATTATGTATTTATGTTATTTTGAAACATGGGTTATGGGGTTTTTTTAGAGATCTTGGGCATGTATGACATTATTGATACTCTCCTTTGATTCATATGGTGGATATAATTTACAGGGTTTTCACACCCTAAGATTGTCTTAACTTGTGTGTCTTAGAGTTTATTGATTAGCTTGGAGTTAAATTGCTTCCGTTGTATCTAATAATAACTCACTAATTGATTAACTTCACATGTAAATGCTTAATAAATGGTAAAGGGTAAGGAAGGCTGACTAAGCTTGCGTGACTCAACAAGATTGGCTCGGCGTCCACGTAGGTCTAGGTTGGGTGGTGCCCAATTCTAGGATTGTGAAATTTGGGGCCGTCACAACCCTCGTTGTAATTATTATGGAAGAAAGGGTTATCCACCCTTTAAATGTTAAAGGAGACCAAACCATCAATGTGAGAAATTTCAAAAGGAGGGACAACTTGAGAGGATATGTAGAAGCAATCTACAACAAAGAAATACGACTCAAGTCAACCTTCAGCCAAAGAATGTTGCACAAGTTACAAATTAAGAAGAGGAGGAGCAACTCTTTGTTGCATCTTATTTTACAACAAGTAGTACAAGTGATAAGTGGCTTATTGACAATGGTTGCACAAACCATGTCTTTTGATCAGGATCCCTTTAAAGAATTGGATATGTTAGTAACTTCTAAAGTCAGAATTGGCATTGGCGAGTATATTCATGTCAAAGGAAAAGGCACAGTCATAATCAAAAGTGTTTCAGGTACAAAGCTAATTAAAGATGTATTATTTGTACCTAACTTAAGCCAAAACTTGTTGAGTGTAGGGCAATTACATGAAAGAGGTTTCAAAGTAATCTTTGGAAGCAATCAATGTTTGATCAAAGAATTGAAAGGTGAAGATGTATTTAAAGTCAATATGAAGGGGAAGACATTTGCACTCAATCCATTGGTGGAGGAGCATGCAACGTTCTCTACAATAAAAACCCATGCAATAATCGAAACAGAAAATGATTAGGAAATTAAAGCCTTGGAATTTGAGGATGGCAAGGAGATTGTGAAGAAACTTAGCGTGGGTGAATGCAAAAGTGTTAATGCTCCATTGAAAACAATGAAACTTAATCTCACTCATGGATTCTCAACTTATTCATATTGTTATCGATTTTTTCGTGCCCGGTGTTCTCACAACATGTGTTAGTAAAGTTGAAAAAATCACCTCATTGGATATTCTTACTATAGGAAATATTGGTGATTCAATTAAAGGATGAGACACAAGTATACATTGGCTGCTTTCCTAAAGTTCAAGATTCATTGGCTGAAGTTTTAAATTGTAATGATCGAGATGGCCTACATTCTCCTCAAATCAATGTGGAATGGTCGATGATATATTCAAATTGGTTGCGTCATCCTCCTGATATTATTTCAAGGAAACAAGTTTTAGCTCCTCAATTAGAAGTTAAAAGTTTGTAGATCCTAAAGCAAGGAGGAGTGTGAAATTAGAGCTTTAGGTCGACCTATTTTTTATTTTCGTTTTTCTTTTTCTTTTTTATGTGCGCATTCCTGAATTTCTGAATGTGTTTGTTACATGCGCACGAAATTATCTAGTCCTATATTTTAGGTAGTTGATAAGTGCTCATTTAGGCATAATTTAGTATAGGTTATTAGGTGTAATTAGACTATATTTATTTTATTTTGTGGTGATAAATGCATATTTTAAGGATTTAGAGATTTATTGGAATAATATGAAAATATATATCTAATTATATTTAATTTTCAATTTTAGGAGAAACAGAGTGCACAGTTAGATTCGGGGCTGAAAAATACTCAAAATAGAGTATACGCTTGCAAAAACCGGACACCTAAGGGTTGTTTCGGAGTATATACGAGAGTTGGGTAATTGGAGTACCGGATAAGCCACGTGTCGTATACCCATTAGTTGAACTGCGTCACACACAGCCGTTTGCCCAATCAGATGGCGCCACATCGCCAAGGACACAACACCTCCGCCACTCACAACGCGCCACGTCTCTCTCACAGTTCCTCGCCCCGGCAACGGCTCCAAAAATTGACGTGCGTCGAACGCGTCAATAAAATATATTTCCTAAACTAACTATTTTGTAGATAGCGGTAAAGGGTTGATCCCAAAGAGATTGGTATTTTTCTTAGGTAAGAAAAATACAAAAAAAAGGAAATATAAATATTTCAAAAATAAGGAAATCTAATGAAATGATAAAAGTCTAGATATCCAGTTTCACGGTCTCGCCATACAACTTGGGATTGATTTTATTAATTGTCGGTTCATGAAAAGTATTAAACTAATCTATGATCTAGTGCAGCTATAGACCTGGTGACGCACTCGCTTCCTCGCACTTCCAAATCTCGATAGCCAAAGTATGGCTGTTGACTACTTCTCTAACCAAACACGTAACTTGATCGCTAGTGCTCTAGATTTAACGCATTGGTCACATTACTTCGATTCGTGAAGGCACTACACCTAGACAACCGGATCACTAGTGCTCCCAATTTAGCCTAGATCCCTAAAGTATTCAATCGGTCCCAAATCAATTGGTATGGTCAATTGCCACTAGTATGGTCTTATCATACAAGGACGGATGCTTACGACTCACTGATATAAATCAAGGTTTAAACTAGTGTTTAACTTCAATTGTTCAAACAATACCAAAGAAAATAAATCATAAAAAAGAATCAATAATAATTAAAAATAAATAAACCTCATAAAGGATTCCTAAGTCGTAGGCTTGACCGAACCACTTTCAACCTAGAAGAAGAAACTAGCTAGACGTAATTAAACTAAACTAAAAGAAAATTAAACAATAGATCCTCCTACTCTTCTCTAAGTCCTAATATATATATATATATAAAATTTGGTCTCTAGAGGTGAGAAAAATCAATTTTCGTAGTTTCGGGAGTGATTTCTGCATCCGGGGTTGTTTTGGATGTTTTCTGTACTTCAGGACACTCGCCATCTGATTGATCGAACGGTTGTGTGTGACGCGGTCCAACCAATGGGTGCACAACACGTGGCCGATCCGGTACTCCAATTACTCAATTCTCGTGTATTCTCCGAAACAAACCCTCTGGTGTCCGGTTTCTGCAAGTGTATACTCTGCTTGAGTATTTTTCTGCCCCGGATCCAACCGTGCACTCCGTTGCTCCTAAAAATGAAAATTAAATATAATTAGATATATATTTTCATATTATTCTAATAAATCACTAAATCCTTAAAATATGCATTTATCGCCACAAAATAAAATAAATATAGTCCAATTACACCTAATAACCTATACTAAATTATGCCTAAATGAACACTTATCAGTAGTTACTAATTTTTATTGTTTAGATTAGATTAAAATTAGAAGTTCTAGTTATTTTAGGATTTCTTTAAAGTTGGTTTTGTCTTGATATATATTATGTACATTGATTAAGTTAAAAAAAAAGAGAATTGATTTATTTATTTTTAATTTGTGTGTGGTTGATTTTTTGGGAGAATCGAAACAAGAGTTTTTGGTCTCCATTATTGATTTCTCTTCAAGTACATAATTTTTATTCTTCTTCTTCCTCTCATTCGTTAGTTTAAAAACCTACATAAGTGCATTGTCGTCACCTACATAAATAACATCTTTCCCTTTGTAAAAGTGTGTTGAAGTATGTTTACCAACATCATGAGTCATATGTGTTATAGCTCATGAATCTGCATAGAAACTTGGATCATTTGTTTCCTTTATAAATAATGTTGCGAGGACCTCTTATGTGTCTTGCTCATCATAGGCATAATCATACCTATAGAAGCATTTTGTAGACAAATGGTTAGTTCTGCTACAAATTTGATAGGGGCTTTTACCTGAATTATCGTTACGTCTTTGCTGTCCATTGCCATTCAAATTTTTAAATGCATTTTGTGCATTCTGTTGTGAACATTGTGTGCCTAAAGGATTCTATGGATGTTTAGATCGATTTGGTGGAAGAAATCCACACCTTCTTGAGTTGAAATACCCTCCTTTGCTATTTCCTCCTCTTCTTCTTTGCCCATAGAATGCTTGGGAGTGATCAATAACTTGTTTTTCTCCTTCTTGAGATGTGAGAAGTTCATGATTTTGCAAGGAAATAACAAATTGATTCATAGAAGGGTATGGAGGTGTCATAAGTATTGCTATATGAAAGTCTTGGTATTTGGTTCCAAGACCGTGAGCAAGTTGAAATACCTTATTTATTTCAGAAATTGGTTTGTTAATGGCGGCTAGATTGTCGCAAATAAACTTGAACTTCCTCACATATTCTTCTAATGAGGAATTGCCCTTTTTTATGTTAGCCAGAGAGTCCTTCAATAATGCCTCATTTTCAATAGTGTTAGGAAGCAATTGTTCTTCCAAATTGATCCAAACTTTTTTTGTTGTTTCGCCTCCAATTATCATGTTAGGTGTATCTCAAGTCATAATGCCTAAAAGTCATGAAACTAACAAGCCATCATTATTTATCCATACCTCATAATATGGATTTGCAGCTCTCTTATCATCTTTTCTAATAATATCCTTTTGTGGTTTTCCTTCAGTAAGATGATGACTTGTCCTAATACTTTTGATCAAAGGTCGATCTTGCGATTTCCAAAGGATAAAGTTAGATTAATCCAATTTAATGGAAATGGGGTAGGAACATTGATGAAACATTTGAATTGAGAGCTTCGACTCTGGTACCATAATGAAATTTTAGAAAGCAATGAATAAAGATAAAATTATTATTCACTTTTTTCCATTGATGAGCTAGTGCCCATTAATGATATTTAAAGAAGAATTACAATAACTGCTAGTTAACGGCTAGTTTCTGTTCTTGGAAACATTCCTAAAGAATTATACTTAAGATTAGACATAATTCTAAAATTTGGAAGTAATCAAAATAAAGAATATTCCTAAAGAGTTACACTTGAGTTTGGAAACGTTTTGAAAGTCAAATTGTTGTTTGAGCCCTATCATTGATAATCTACAAATATGTAACATATATAAGTGTTATGCAAAATTACATTCTTTTTCCTAATATATGATCTTCTCAGCATTAGTACGTATATAGTAGAACAAAAGGTACGACAATTTTCTAAGAGATCATGATGAACGAGAACAACAGTACACATTATTTCTCAAAAAAAAAAAATACAATAAACACGTAATTTGCAACATAAGTTAAGAATACCCAAATCAATCGATCATCAAAAGAATTCTATGGTACCAGTACTTGAAGGTGCATCATGATCATGCTGAGGCTCAGTTCCTAACCGAAGCTCCAAGTCCAACTCTTCCTTCACCGACGAACTAGGGCTTGACCGAGCCCTCTCTTCACTACCATGACTGACCAATTCTTCATCGTTCACGTTCATTGGAGCTTCAACAAACAAGGGTAGCTGTTGGATTGTTCCTACACGATCTTCGGGGTCAATTTGCGGCAGCTCATCTCCCTCTTTAGGAAAAATCCATGGCCACCTAGGAGTGGAGGAGTCACTTGTATTGAACGCCAATTCATGCCTAGTGCCTATCGAATTGTACAAAGCATTCATCTTCGTTAAGTCCGTAGAGAGATGGTTGGAAGGTTGTTTGAGTTTGGCCCTATCTTTTCGATGAATATTCATGTGGCCTCCGAGGGCTTGCGCGTTAGAGAAGCCTCTCTTGCAGAAGTTGCACTCATATGACCTAGCTTGATGAGTACTGCTTGGGCTTTGTTGATGATCTTCTATTGGTGATGAGGCCACTTGATCATCTTGATTTTCCAAACATGGATGGTCTTCACTGGTCTCCATATCTTCAGCAACTACGTGCAACAACTAGACAATCGAGAGAGAATTGAAGTAGTGGTCAACAAATGTCCTAAAGTTTTGATGTTCTTGAGGTGAACCTAGAGTTCGCTATATGCAAGCAATAAATATATTATTCTTAACCTTTAATAGAATTTTTAACTTTGACCTATTCATGCTAGCAATTACACATGAACCTTCTTAATAATTAGTATCTAATAATTTCGTTAACGGTATACACAGACGTATATTATAACATAATATGAAACCAAAGGCGTTTGGCATTTTACGTTGCAATAGCTGCTTAGCAAATCACTATGGTCTAGGAAAGTTGTGTTGGAATTTTAATATGTGGTTACTGATCATCTAGTACGTGCCATATATGCATGGTTGCAACCCTCGATCAATCACAACTTGTAGTCATATTTGGTTCAGCTTATGAACCTGCTTATTTATAATCAATTAAAAAAAGGGTATTTGAATAATATGTGATTGGGTCCCAAACTATAGAAAAACTGTTTTTCATACAAGAATCTCTTCCCATACTTATCAATATTGTGAATGCGATTAGTTAAGATTTTTTAAGTAAAAGTATTTTTTAATATGAAGAACCAAACCAACTAAATTTGCTTATAGCAATAAAAATAATTATGACGTAACAGCTTAAGTTATAAACAATAAACAATAAACAATAGAGTAGTGCTACTTGAACTCATGAGTCCGGACCCTTAGGGGGTTTTTTGAAAATTTTTTATTTCAAAGTCATCCTCAAGCAATCAATGACTTCAAAATTATAACTTGTAACACTCCTTTAATATTTACAAAAATCTCAAAAACCTCCCTTTGAGTCCGGACCCTTAGTGTCCAAATAGATTTTTTGTAAACAATAAACAAAAGCTTAACCAAAGGTGCTTTATTAAAAAACGTCCACTAAGCACTGACTTGTGTGTTCACTTATCACGAGGTGCATATCATGACAGTCTGGGCATTGTGATTTTTGTTGTGACTTAACGTGGCCATTCACGCAATTTGATTAATTAATTAATTAATTTATTTTGTCAAAGAATTTTGTTATAGTTATACATTACAACAAAGGCAGTGCTAATTAATTAATGAACGTGACAACGCAGTGAATTTGGCGTTACGTGTATGTCGTAATGAAAGGATATATAATCTGATAGCATAGGATTAAAAAAAAAAAAAATCTGATAGCATAGGCGCCATAAGAGGTTTTCCAAATATTTTTGGCCGCCCGTTATCAACAAGTCTACTGCTACAACTCTCACATTAATTCGTGATCACTAGCCTTTCGAGTAAATTAAACAGTATTAAAGCCTTTAAAGTGTTTAATTCATTCATCAAATTATGCAGACAGCTTAATTAATTTATACGCGCAATTGATAAATTAATAAATATAGTTCTAGATGACTGTAATTAGTTTAATTAAGTCATGACTATCAATTAATCCTTTAATTATTTCTTAGCCGAATTCGATGATGAAGGACTTCATCAAACGATTCAAAGTGTAACATTGAAGCTGGCGAGGGAGAGGATTCGGCGTACAACAGACTGGCACCCCGTTTGTGGACTTAGTGCCATATGGCAGCAACAACGGTTCCATATGTTGCATTATATGAACTTTACGATTGTTGGGTTGGGCCTTGGAGTGCCTTTTATTCGATTATAGTCTCCAAGGCCCAAGAGGAATATTTAAAATGTTGGGCCCAATGACAATAAAACGCCCAACAAAAGAACGGCTGTTAAGAACAGGCCCATGGCTCAACGTCATCACGGACTTGTACTTTTTTATTTAGGCACTAGTTCTTGTATAGATCATCTTCAATGGAACTATGGATCGGGTGAAAATAGATTCACATAATATACAATCCACACCAACCCAAAAAATGCTCTCCAATGAGACCATAGATTGTTAAAGTCTAGTTTATGTAGTAGGGAATCTAAATAGAGGGTGTCTACCCCAAATATCTACTTTTAGATATTATGGTAGATATCCTCTCCACTGCCATGTCATCAAATTTAGTTGAAATAAAAAAAAATAATAAAAAAAAAACATTATAGCCCTCAAAGAAAAAGGAAAAAGATAAAACAAAGGACATTATCTAAATGAAGACAAAAGAAAAGTCACAATCCATGGTTTAAATCCATATTACCATTGGAGTCTGGCTAAGTGCACCCCAACTTTTAGAAGTGTGAAGGAGAACTCACATTAGCTCTCAAGAACTCACATAACACATTTCTCATTCATTGCGAAAAAATTTATACAACAGAGTAGCTCCCTTTATAGTATACATGTAATTATGTTAGATCTAACTAACTATGAATTTACTAAACTATCCTTAGTAAATTATAACAATTTACCATTGTGAAATATTAAGTACAATACTCTACAAAGTGCACCCCATTTTGCGTGGCACCCCAAATTCAAATTTCAATTACTAAGTGAGCCCACATTTTTATGAAAATGCTCTTTCATTCAAATCGAAGCACCCAACTCCAAAACCTTGGTCGAGACATCTATTTTAGATTTGACGACATGTAGCCGAGACTTATCAACTAGCCTCGATGTTGTCCAACTGAACCTCTTTGGTGAGATTTAATTGACAATTGTCAACTTAAAGATTCGGTGGGTTCCGACCGACTCTCCAATTAAAGGTTCCGACCAACTCTCCAACAAGAGATTGGACCTCGAGGCCGAACCCCTTGATGATGCTTACAAATCACAAAGAAGAAAATGTGTGGGATGCCTTAGTAATTGTAGTGGGGTGCACTAATCACAGTGAGGACATAAGGGTCATTTTGTAGTATGATTGATTTTTTTTTAAGTTTGACATTTTTTAGGTGCACTTCCTAAAAGTCGGGGTGCACTTAGCCAGACTCTACTATTGGAGATCATTTTAAAATTTTAATGCCCATCTAATGCCAAATAGAATAGACATTCTTCCCACATCTATGATTTGACATTAGTCCATACTTTAAATCTGCATTACCATTGGAGATGCCATGGTCGGCTCCATTGTGTGCATACTGCAAAGAGAGATTAATTTTATAATTTAAAAATAAAATAAAATGAGTCATGAAAGCCAAGATAATTTAATTCGATTTAATGATTGGATCAATTTTCTTGTTTAAGATATAATGTGCTCGTACCTGAGCTCAAAGACGAACTCGTCTTTTTAGCATGGACGGCATACCTT
Organism: Stephania japonica; assembly: GCA_039657345.1. Taxonomy (NCBI): domain Eukaryota; kingdom Viridiplantae; phylum Streptophyta; class Magnoliopsida; order Ranunculales; family Menispermaceae; genus Stephania; species Stephania japonica. The sequence continues at coordinate 38,591,477 of CM077560.1, read as the reverse complement.
CCAGTTAACTATCTACATTATATATAAGATATTCTCTTACACAATACATTATAAGATATTTGGGAATATGTAACTACAGCATAGTCTCAGTCCTAAATTAAGTGTATCAACTACATGGATCGAACTGTTTCATTATGTTTGATTTTAGTGCAATTGATGGTGAGCTTTCCAAACCATTTAAATCTTATAATGTATCCCAATAGTTAGCTTCGAGCTACCCTTACCTTGTCGATTTTTTTCAGTTTCTATTGAGTCAAATTTTCTAGTGGGGCATTTGTAGGCCATTTTTCGCAGGTATTCAAACTATCGCAACCGTCCTTCCCTAATCTTTGTATTAATTGGTGATACTCCTAATTTTCTTTGAAATTATGTATTTCTTATTCTATCTTAATGAGTTTTACCAGACATCCACCTAAGCTTCTTCATTTCTCGTACGTTCATTTTATATAATTGTTGTTGTTTTACCGCCCAACATTCACTTCCATAAAGCATAGCTGACCTAATTGCATTCTTATAATTTCTCGTTCTAACTTGTTAGGAATATTTGAATCACAGATCATATTTGTTGCACTCCATTTCTTCCATCTAGCTTATTGAACTCCATGCGTGACATCATTTTCAATATTGCCATCATTTTGTATGATAGATCTTAATTAGATATCTAAAGTGGTTCACCATAGTAACTTCTACTTCCCTTAATTTTTTCACTTCATCATCTATATGTCTAGTATTTCTAAATTCACAATGCATATATTCGGTTTTCGTCCTACTCAACATATTTAAGCCTTTAAATTCTAATATATTTCTCCAAAGTTCTACTTACCTCTATTTACTTCATCTCTTGTTTCGTCTATTAAAATAATGTCATCTGTGAATAATATACACCATTGTATATCCTTTTAAATATGCTTAGTTAGTTCATCCATAATTAGAGAAAAAAGATATTAGCTTAAAATCGATCCTTGATGTAGTTCTATCGTAATGAAAAATTCTTTTTTAGTTCTTCCAAATGTCTTAATACTCATTACTAATCCTTCATTCATATCCTTAACCTTAATAATGTCTATATATTTAGCATGCACTCCTTTTCTTTATAGAACCCACCAAAAAACTTTGATGGAATGTGTAAATATATATAGTAATTAAAAAACACAATGTACACTGGACATTGCCTTATTGCTAGAGTAACAAACACAATGGCACACTAGCTGTCCATGTCTGCCTCTTTGAGACCTTACAAGACTTTCCGGAAGGGTGATACCAGCGCGGTGAAATTAATGATTACTTCTTTTTTTTATTTGACAGAATGAAATTAATGATTACTTAATAACTAAAATGATTTGTCAAAAGTATTTATGGTGGGATGGATGAAGCATCACTTGCGAAGACGCAAGATTTATGGAGGTTGTAGAGTAAAAAAAGAAAATGAGTTTTCTTGTGAAAACATATGCTAATATATAGCGTAATTTGATAGAAAATTATTATTAACCATGCGTGCACGGCGTATGGACTCCGCTACCACTTGAATAAAACTCTACAATTATTATTTGTTTTTATTGGTAGATACTCTACAATTAATTTCAGAATTTAATAACATATGTCCAGCGGATGAACATATTATCAATCAACATTTATGCCAATAAACCATATAGATATATATGATTTAATTATTAAAAATGTAGGCATTTTTTTTGGGTACATCACACATTACTAGAACAATTTTGGTCTTTAATAGACGTTTCAAAACCCCTATTAAAGATGAGTGTTATTAAATGACATATGAGAAAGGTGTTTGATGGGTCCATATTAGCAATTAAAACACGATCCATCGAATACATTTCTCACAGCATTTAACACACACACACACAAACCCTAAACCCTAAACACTATATATATAGATTTATATATATGATAGATATGCATATTATATCATTATTTATTTATTTATTTTTGTACGGCATGACTAATTAAATGACAATATATATCCTATCATACATGCAAGAAAAAATTAAACGAATATGAACTTGATTCATGCATGACGAGTATTTTTAAATATGTAGATTTAATTTCTTTAATAAATAGACTGGATCAGATACTTGGACCCGACCATTATGCTTCTCTTATTCATCTAATAATCAGCCTTTAATTCTTATCAAAAAATTAATAAGTCTTTAATGGCTTCCAATATATTTGCAAACTCTTGTAGGGACATGCTTATTAACATGCATGACACGTACGTATAATCTTTAGTGGTGTCTAATGTGGTATAAAATACTTTCGTCAAGATGTTCAAGTAGTACTTCGAGGTTCATCACAACAACTATATATACAGGCATGTTCTTTTTTTTTGGAAGAGAAATCGAAATTTGATTAATCATTCATGGCTCAATACAGGACCAGACATATAATCAAGTACATTGATTCGCTAATTCTATTTGTAAAAATAAATTGCCATTAATTTGGTTTTTTATCGAAATTGAAGTAGTTTGACAATCAGGGATTGTTTTCTACAACGTTGAAACTTATGACAATACACAAAAGTACTAGAACCACAAAACGAATAACAAAACTTTCCAACAAAGAGAAGACAAATCAAAGACTTCCAAATAGGAAGAAAACTAATTATAAAGTAAAAAATTAAAGATAAACCAATCAAGCGCGCAGCACAAATCCACACAACAACGTTGATGAAGATGCACCGCAACAAGGATGAACAAATATCTACAAATCTGATTAGATGTGTTGTTTATTGAATGAACAAAGAGCAAAAGGGTTCGATTGGAACCCACGCCAATCGTTGAGAAGATCGGCGGTGGTTCAAGAAAAAAATTATAAAAGTGAATCAAAAAAATTTTTTTTAGGGTTTTGGAGAGAAGGAGAGATAGAGGCATGTTCTTCATTCTGCAATCATGTTTGAAAGACACGCACATATATATTCATATAAGATAACATTATTTCAACAAGTAGTGAAACGGCCAAAATTTAACTATAATTGAAAACTAAATATATTCTTTTTTAAAAAAAGGAAACTAAATATTGATATATGCATCATTGCATGTAAATTAAACCTCGATCTCTATTATTATTCAGTAGCACTGTATGCATGCATGGTCATGTGAGGTATTTGCTATTGGGTGCATGACCTGTTTCATTATACTTTTTCATATATATAGATGAGAACTTTAATATCGTAATTCCTTGGAATATTTTTATTCAGTTTATAAATTCTATGAATTACATACTAAATCCCCAAAAACTAAACAAAGAATTAAACCCTCACAATTATAGAGAATAAGTCGTCATTCCTTACTGAATTCCATAACTCATTAGAGAAACGACATTTGATGCCCATGTGCACTTCTGTCAGTGCCTCTAAAGCCTCGCTTGTTCTCTCTCTCTCTCTCTCTCTCTCTCTCTCTCTCTCTCTCTCTCTCTCTCTCTCTCTCTCTCTCTCTCTCTCTCTCTCTCTCTCTCTCTCTACTGATAAACTGCAAACTCAACAGATCTTGCTATGCTAGCTGTTAGTAACAAAACATGCCCAACTCAACAACCCCTAAAAGGACAAAAGCCAGCAACTCCTTTAAGCGTACAAGCTTACACAAATTCAGAATTCTTCCTATGCACAACAAATAACATTAAAACCCTCTTCACTTCCATAATTCTCTTTCAATATATAGACTGAAAACTGTTTTTGTATATAAACTTCCTAAAAAAGCCCAATAAATCATTAAACCAATCTTCATCTTTTCAACTTTGTTCATGTGTTAAATAGTTAGGTGTATGAGAGCTGCACCTAGTGCCCTAAAGGGCTAAAAATAATAATGAGAGAGAGGCAGCGCAGGAATTAAGGGCGCCTTATATCATGCAAGAATTCAAGCAGTACTACTACTGATGAACCTTCTGAAGAATCAACGTGTACATGTGTAGAAGCTACAAGACTAGTACTATGAACTTATGATGGTAACATTTTTTCTCTCTCTTACTGTTAACTATTTTAAGGGTATACATAGTTTAGGCATCTAGGGTTTCTCGTCAGTTGATGTAATAAAATTGTATATAATACGTGCAGAAGAAGAAACAAAAAATGCATAGGTAGCGGCGATGGAGATATTCTTTGGAGATTATAAAATAGGGTATTAATTAAAGTGTCTGATTCAGCGCAGTTGGTGCCGTTTTTGGAGGGTTAGGGTTTGGGAAGGAAAGAAAAAGTGGTGAAGAGAACTCAAGCTAATGGATTTATGTGACATATGAAGAGAGAGAAAGTTAGAGAGAATATTGTTTGGTGACGCACAGATCTGATCTGATGAATGATGATAAAGCTAGGGGGGAAAAGGGAATCGTTGCTCTACTGTTGTATTGCATGTTTTGTAGATTAGTTTAAGTGGTTGTGATCTGATAGAATGTCAGTGAAGTACTGATGAGTGTAGTGTTAAAAGTGCTTCACGTTGCTCCATGCATATTTTCAGTCAGTACTCATCCTACACTTGTGTATGTGTATGTGAATTTACATATTTGTTCAAGATCACATATTTGTTCATGACCAGACATATAATCAAAAAGTACTTTGATTCGCTAATCTTATTTGTTGAAAAGAACTGTTATTAATTTGGTTATAAATACGATTGTGAAATTGAAACAGTATCAACAAGTACTATAGCTAGTTAGCTAGTTAGCTAGCTAGTTCTGTTTTTTTAGGCAAGCAAATTTAGTTCAATTAGTTCCACTTTAAGTTTCAACCCTAAAATATATTCATATATTATGATATATGCACAGCATGAGACATTAGTAAAAGATTGATTAATTATGCATGCATTATGTAATTTTTTTAACAAGCAATTGTACAAAGAGATGATGTTTAGAGAACCCAAATATGTTAAATCCCAATTAACATACAAAGATATTGAAATAATTAAACGCATTTAATTTCTATCTCGAAAACGTTTAGTGAAATAAAACTATGAATTAGTCTCACATTTTCTCTTTCAACATACATGTGTCTATAAATGGAAACAGATATATATGTTTGAATATGTTAAGTTGAACCTTATCCTTTTTGGCAATTAATATGATAACTTTTTCATTCTCTCTGCCTGTGATTTCTTTTAGCTATATATTGGAGAAGCCTGCAGAAAGCTAGCTAGAAATGACTAATATGAAAGATCATAGAAAATCAGTACAATGAAAGTACTGATAACCATGGCTATGATAACAATAACTTTAAAAGATGAAAAGGGGCAAACTGATTAATTCAAAAAGATAAACAGGTGTAAACATGCATGCTATATTGAACAAATAATTAGGTAATAAGATCCTCAATTCTACTTCACCTGTGGCCTATCACCAAGCCTGAGCTCAAGATCTAACTCCTCCATCTTGCTAGGGTTTAATCCCAAAACCTCTGATTGAAGGTGATGCCTAGACTTGGGGAACAAAGGCAAGGATGACGCGGCATCGATTTTTCTTTTCTTGCAAGCGATGTCGTTGTCTTCATCGTGATCTTCTGAACCATTATTGGGCCTACTCCAATTCAAAACTAAATTCAAGTTCAATGATGAATCGGGTTTCATATGACCTTCACTTCGATCCAAGAAGCTTATATTTTGCCTCTTCATATTCTTCTCTCCTTCATTTGAATCTGATACAGCTGCCAGCACCCTAATCGAAATTGAATTTGGGCTTCTCTGATGAGGATCACAAATAAACGACCGATGTCGTTCTTGAACTATTGTGGAAGATAAAGATGAAGAAACAAGGGTGTGATCGTTGCTATTCTCTTGAGTAGAGAGAACTGAAACCCTAGAAGGAGAGAGAGGATTAGGGTTAGGGTAATGAGTAGTACCAGTACTCTTGTTGTATGCCAAGCTGGAAGCTTGTGATGTGGGAATAACACCCATTGATTTACAGTGATTGATCTGATTAGGATAGTGACTGTGATGAAGAAATTCAGTAGTAGTTGCAGTGTTAGGATTTGGTGACTGTTTAAGCCTTGCTCTATCCCTTCTATGCACGTTCATGTGACCACCTAGGGCTTGAGCTGACCTGAATTCTCTTCTACAAAAGCTACAAGAGTAAGATCTTGGAGGCCAAACACATCCTCCAAGAACACCAGCCGAGTCTTGTGCAAACGCTTGCTCTTCCCACGAGTCGTTATTAACTGTCGTCGTGGCTTGAACATGAGACTTCTCAATCAATTTCCTTCTCATCCATGTCCAATAACTTGATTGCTCCATCGCCAAAATAGGTCTCCCGCCAACCCCTCTAACGACACACTAGATCAAGTAGTTCACAAACTTAATTGCTGAAATAAATCAAACTTGAATCATGGATGAGAGCGAGGATGAAACGAAGGCTAATAACTCTTTTGTGTATTTGTGAAAAATGGAGACACAGAGAGGTACTACGTGTGACCGAATCTTAGAAAGAAGAGAAGATGATGATGAGTTCTGATGGATCTCAAAAGGTCTTTAGCCAACTATAGTTGTTGTTGGAAGAAAGTTGAAGAAGAAGTACAAGTTGTGGTGGGGGCACTGCTGTTTGGCTGTTATGAATAGTGAAGTCATTTTGTAGAACATTTTTTTGGGAGGTTATGGACAACCTCCATATCGTTTTAGGGATATTTGTTTTGCATGGAATAGTTGTCATATGTGAGTATGATGTGAGAGACATGATCATAATAATGATATACACATCACATATGCATGTAGGAATTTAAAAAGAAAAAATGGTCCTTCGACATCATGAGTGAGGCATGGACATCAAATACACACATTAAGCCACTTCTATGTTGTTAGACGCACTTCGAATTAACGTGCAAACATGTAATTTTTTTTTTTTTTATGAAAGATGTATTCAATTTGTCAATGTCAAAGAGTGTAAATTTATATTGGCATAGTAGAGTAGTGTTGCAGCAACAATTACACACACGATGCCAACTGGAGATGTACTTGTATAGCAAGATAGTCCTGTCTAATTTTGAGAAGAATTTCAAGTGGGTTTTCTGCAACTGATCTCTGCCCTTTTATAGTAATTTCATTGAATGAATAATGACAACATCAGTAAGCATTTTTGGTGCGTGAAATTACTCTTTGTCTATCAAAGTCAACTTCGTAATTAAATTACTTAATTACTACTCCCTTCAGTCAAAAATATACAACGTTTTGAAATATTTTGTCTTCAAAAAATATAAGACCTTTATAAAATTCGAGAACATTTTGTACCTCTTATACCTATTTTACCCCTCTTTTAACTCAAACATTTAATTATAATTAAACACTTATTTTTCTTTCATTGGATGAAATAAAGAATTAAATGTGGGTGAGAATGTAATTTAACTACAAATTAATATTTTTTTAATACGTGTGTTTTGAGGAAAAAGCCTTATATTTTTGACCGAAGGGAGTAGTAATTAACAAGGCAAAAAGTCAATTAAAATTAACCATCAACTAATATAGAATCATTACAATTAATTAGTCTTCAAAATTTATGAACGAATCATATGTTAATTGAATATACTACATACGTGTTTTGTGAGATTATTGGCAACGAAGAAAATATCTTACTTTATTAACACTTAATTATGACCATTTAATTACATTTATGTGTATACGAGCATTTTTTTTATATTTTGATATTGTAGTGTTACCATGACTATTCTATATATTGGAGGAAAACCACACCCTACCTACAAGATATGCCTCAAGAAAATATAAAAAATTAGAACTTGTGACCTCCTAGAAGTGAAGTAACTAGTAGATCTCAAGGAACATAGTTGGTTTCATTAGAGTTGAATTTAAGTAACTTTCAAAATCAAAGCAGCAAATTTAGTAAGGAAAATTTTAGAATGACAATAGGTAAGTCATAACTCAAAACACAATGGCCCACATGAGCCCTCCATGTGACTTCAAATCACGTGTTATGCATTGAGATTTGTGCATATCCGTATATTGAGATAGGTATGGATAACTTTTATGGGCTATTGTGTGTTGCGGTGTTACTTTTTGTTATTATTGTAGTACTTCCCATTCAGTAATACCAGTGGGCTTTGATCCATCCATAGGCCTTGTTATAAGCCCATAGTAGTAGACAATACTCGTCAAGTCGTCATCAGTCATCTCATAGCCCGCTAAAATCCAAAAAGAAAAGCAAAGTACGTATTTGTCCAGTCATGTGGATCAGACACGTGCCGAGCAATTAAACAGGATGGTCCACTGACATTCGACGCACCGAGAGACCCTAGGCGGGACACGTGGCAGTATATAACGCTGGTGCATCAAAACTTTCCATTTCGAACATAACAACCAACAAGTGAAAGAATGATGTGTTGAGACAATATGTTGACCTTGCTCAAATTCTTTCCACGTTTTTTTTTTAATACAATGTCACACATACACAAGGCTGTCGCGTGGAGCGTTGGATGTTTTTTTTTTAGTCAAAATCTCAAATTCTGTCCAGTTGAAGTGATAGAGCTTACAAAGTGATAATAAGAAAATAAAATAGGAACGTTAAAAATTTAAGCAAATGGGATTAATTTAAATTTTATGAATATGGAATTTCAAATTGACATCTTATTATATAATGTTATTCCACTTATATTAATTTACTAGATTAGTTTTGATCTTTAATAGAGATTTTAAAACGTTTATTAAATAAACATGTTTTTTAAATGTCATGTGAAAAATGTGTTTGATTGGTTTCGTTTTAATTGCTAATGCATATATTATTGCTTAAAACTCCTATCAATTAGGTGTTATTAAATGTCAAAACTGTATTAACAATTAAAACGCAATCTATCAAACACATTTCTTACATGACATTTAATAACACTTATTTTTAATAACGATTTTGAAATCTCTATTAAATACCAAAATATTCCTAGTGATTCAACTTTATTATTTGAATAAAATATCTCAACCTTTTACAACTTTTGTTATTATATTCTAACATTTTTTGAATTTGTTATTATATCCTCACATTTCTACATTGAAAAAAATTATATTCTAAGTCACTTTTTTATTTTAAATTTGATGACGTGACACCTAAATAATAACTTTAAAAAATCACCTCATCATCTATAATTACTAAAATTATTACTTAATTTATTTTTTAAGCTCATTAATTAAATGTTACCTCATCAAATTTAAAGTTAAAAAGTGAAGTATCATACAAATTCATCAATGTAGAAATGTTATGATATAATAACAAATTTAAAAAGGCTAGAATATAATAACAAAAATTATAAAAGATTTGAATATTTTAACTAATATGCCCTTTTATTTTTTGTCAAATAGTTTAGCAAAAGCTAAGACATGCAAATTCAACACTTTCACATTAGCAGGAAATGCCTACATATATTTGGATAAATCCTTATTTCTTTTAATGTAGCGTTCATTATGTCCTTAATAAGACCATGTATGTTTATAATATTGCAAACAAATAAAGAACTGTTTGTGAGATGACCTAATGTCAAATCATAGAGCATTAAAATCAGAATCTTAGACAATTATATGATAAAATATATTACTTGTTGTAGACGTTACCGAGATAGCAACTTCAGAATGTTTAGTAACGCTAGAAATCAAGACATCTAGACTAGCGTGCAAAAGAAAACTGAAAATTTTGTTTAATGTACATGTACATGTACATGTGCATGTGCATGCATATGCATAGACTCTTAATTGTGTGTCGGACGTATTTAAAAAACCAAAATAATAAAATAATTATAATAATAATAATAAATAAATAAATAAATATTGTGTGTGGACACGATACAACAAATTCTTCCAAGTTTTCGAACTTCATAGTACGAGTATAGCGTACATCGCAAAACTAGACAAACTGACGATGTATATCCATTTTCCATTGTCCAACAGTTTCAAAAATGCTGGTGCAAAATTTTCTTCAACTTTGAAATCACAAATAGAATAGGAGAACCAAATAAAGACTTGAGGTGCGTAATCGTACTCTTTCAGACAAGATTTCTCCCTTTCGGTTGAAACCGCGTATTCACACTGGGATAATCAAAACATGCCTTCAGGATACAATCAAGTCTTTAATGATTGTTAGATGATGTGTGTGTAATACAACTCCAACCTAAAACAAATTTTGAAGAACTTGTCAAAGAATGATGTTAAAACACAATAAAAAAACCATTTCGAATCAAAACTTTTGTTTTCTCAATGTTTTGGTGTATTTGATTCGTACTACCCTTTCTTTTATAGAAAACCAAAGGTTATCGAGTCCGTACGAAGAAACACAACTCTTGGTGCTAAAAAATGGACAAAAACAGTAAATTTTGGTCCCAAAGTCGTGTCTATTCCATTCAAGGCGCTAAGGCTTCAACGCCCGAGAATAGTGATGTTCTGGTGTTGGGCACTTAAGCGCCCAACAATAGAAACACTTTTTTTTTTTAAATCCTACATGTTAGTGTCGTGGATAGTTGTCATCAATTGTCTTAAAATGAGTTAATGATTCAATGTGGTTCACGTGCTGATTTGGAGAACCATAATCTGTTAAGATATGTTGTTATAACAAGAAGATCAATATCTGTTATAACATGGCCCAAAATCTAGTAGTTGCGGTTTGTTATGATCCATCCTTACTATAACCAAACGAGAAACTGTTGGAGTTCGGTGCAGATTCTGAGAGCGATAATTATCCATGTGATTCATGTGAAGAATGTGGATGTTTTAGAGGATCAAGACGATCAGATTCTATTAGTTGTAAGGATTTGAGAGTCTTGTAAATCATTTATATATATGTCAAAGTAGAGAGTATATATCCATCTATTCTAACTTTGTTTTACAGTGAACGCGTGTGTTCACTTATTTATCTAGTTGTAAATCCCCAAGGGGACTTGGGTGCTAGTGTGAAGGGGAACCTCAATCCTGCAAGTGGGCGACTTGTATTCCATCGAGGGGAGTTCGATGCACCGAGTGAAAGCTTGGGTATTCCATTGAGGGAGAGCCTCACACCAAAAGGAGTCTTGTGTATGTAAGTTCCACGAGAGAGTAGAAGAAAGGGCTAGAAGGTCATCAGTAAGGGAGTCATTGTAACAAGCCTGTAGTACGTTGTCTTAATACTTAGTGGATTTTACATTTGAGTTTGGCCCCGCAGACGTAGGTCGTGGATCGAACTATGTGAACAATCTCCTGGTCTTGTGGTTTACTTTACTTCTTTCATTTACATTCTAATACTATCTAATTCCCTATTACAACTTACTATGTTTCCTGTTGTAACACGCATTGGTTCAGTAATCTCAATTAGTATAAAAAAGGGCACTACTTAAACTCTGTTTATCACAAACTTTAGTAAGGTCCGAATACTAACCATATGTATTAGGGAAATCAGTCAGACCAGCTGAAAGGGGTGTCCAACACCATACCTCCTCTGCTGAACAGTACAAACTACACGTACTAGAAGGCAAGAATGGAAGGTTATGTTCTATCCATGGATGTCAAGGCTTGAAGATTTATCGAGAAGGGTTATGCACTACGTATTGTAGATGGGATGTCAAAGAACCCTAACAATTGGACAAAAACTGAAAAGAAGTTGTTGTCAGCAAATGCCAAAGCTCTCAATGCTATATTTGGTGCAGTAACACAAGAACATCTCAAGTTGATTTCTTCGTGCAAAGTAGCAAAAGAAGCATGATAGATTTTGGAAGACTTCTTTAAAAGGAATGAGCAAGTGCGATAGTCTAAGCTTCTCATGCTCGAATCACAATTCGAGCTGATGAGAATAGGAAAGAATGAGACCATGTTAGACTACACTGCTAAGTTGAAGAATCTTGCTAATCAAGCACATCAATTGGGTAAAAAATACTCCGAAAAAAAGATGGTACAGAAGGTTATCATCACACTACCTGAGAAGTTCAATGTGAAAGTTGCATCCAACATGACAACCGATGTCTCAAGAATTTGAGGTTTAAAGAACTCATGGGTTTGCTAACAACCTATGAGATGCATCTCAACCAGCAAAAGAAGCAAACAAAGGAGCTTACACTAAATGATGCTAAAATATCTTCTACTCCAGGAAATGAAGACCTTGCTTTACTAACCCTAAATATAATAAATTATATAAGAAATTTCAGAGTTTGAAGGCTGGAGGCTCATCATGAAAGGAAGAAAAGACATGTGGAAAGTATGGAGGACTCGAACATTTCCAGGTAGAATGTCCATCAAAGAAGAAGGAGAAATCACTGGCCTCAACCTGGAGAGATTCTGATTATGAAAGTGAAGAGGAAATGACTAACAACACGATCATCTAGTGTTTTCACAACTGAGAGGATGAATCCTATCATAACAGAGAAAACTTTAATTGTTTAACAACCAAATGAGGATGTTACGTACTTAATTGAAGGTGATTCTGATGACTCTGATTGTAAATTTTCTAATATAATATTGAATGTAGATTTTAAGGCAGCATACTCTGAGATGATGGCCAAATGGGAGGAAGTTGTCACATGCAATCAATATCTGCATAATCGTCTCAAGGAGAAAGAAGAAGAGCTTGTTGATTGCAGACGAAAACTGGAGTAGGTGCAGAATACACTGAAATAGCTGAACAAAGGGAAAGCTAAACTTGATGACATACTGTAAAAGGGGCAATAGATCATAAAGGTCTTAACTTTGTGAATACATCTTCATTTAAAGTTCATGCAACCGAGCCAATGAGTTTTGTAAAAGAACAACAGAATATGGATCAAACTCATCAGCCCAAAAGAGGATTTTGTCCTACATGCTATTATTGTGGAATAAAAGGACACATTTGTCATAGAATGTTTTAAGATGATTCGAGATCTGAAAGAAGACAACATGAGATCACTCAGAAGGCCTCACGGGAATAAAAAAAATCATCAGCCTAACAAGATGCGTTGGGTACCCAAAAATGAAGTATGTCAAGTAGCACACATGTCACTCAAGTCTATGTCAACATCAGAGTGGTACTTTAACACTGAATGTTTAAAGCACATGACTGGAAACAAAGCTAATCTCATCAACTACCATACATGCCTGGAGGGACATGTCACCTTTAGCGATGGAGTAAGAAACAAGGTGGTTGGAAAAGGAACGCTGAAAGTTCCTGGTATACCAACATTTGTTGGAATTCTTCATGTTGAATATCTAAAAGGAAACTTATTGAGCATCAGTCAATTGTGTGATCAAGATTTTTATGTAAACTTTACCATAGATAGGTGTAAAATACATGATGTAATTGGGGTTTGTGTAATGATTGGAGAAAGGTCATATAACAATTGCTATCTGTTGCAACATCCTAACAAGTTCTATTATAACTGAGCTGTAGACATTATTGAAGTCTAGTATCAAAGACTTGGGCATGTTAACTTCAGACACATGAGGAGGTAGTCAAACATGGAAGATGTATGAGGATTGCCTAAGTTCACACTCACTATAGATAAGGTCTATGAACCTTGTCAATTTGGAAAGCAGAGAAGGGAAACGCACAAATTAGTTGATAAGGTCATTACATTAATAGTTCTCGAACTCCTCCATATTGATCTTGTAGGTCCTACTCAGGTAGCAAGTATATCTAGTAATAGATATATCTTGGTATGTGCTGATGATTTTTCTTGCTTTATTTGGGTTCTATTCATAAAATAAAAATCGGATGCTTTTAAGATGTTTCATACCCTGTGTAATAAGTTAATGGCAGAGAAATGAGCTATAAGTAAAATTGTGTGAATCATAATTGATCATGGAAAAGAATTTGAGAACTCTAAGTTTCAAGAGTTTTGTAAAAAATCAGGCATACATCAAGAATTCTCTACTCCCATAACTCCTCAAAAAATGGAGTAGTGGAAAAGAAGAACTAGCATGTCCAGGAAATGGCCAGAGTAATGCTGACATCAAAGGTCTTCCCACAACACTGGGGGCTGAAGCTGTAAGTACTGCTTGTTTCATTATTAACAGAACCTATCTACGACCATTCACTTACAAAAATTGTAGCATCCCCTAACCCAATTAGGGCAATACTCGACCTGAAACCCTAATTAAGCCCCGATAAACTAGATCAAACCTAATTAGAGCCAACAACCTTTCACCTGTTCTTGATAAACAACCTATATTTATATCGAATAAACAATTAAAACAAAATGCAACAAAAATTAAAACTTTTTTATAACCACAAAATATACAAAACCGGTATAAACCTCGGTATAAACCCGTATTCCAACCTTGATTATTACAAAATAGTATTCAATATAATATACACTACCAACCGGGAATCCTCAATACATTAACAAAGATAAGACATTAGATTTCTACTCTTCTCCATTCCTGGGTTGCAATGCCTATTCCATTACTTGAAATGTTAAGGTGGGTGTGCTTCTACATGCTCAATAAGTGACTCCAATAAAATCCATCAACTATCAATTAATATCAAAGAATATGTATAACAACATGAATTCAATGCATATCTATGAGAACATTTGAAATAACATAAACAATACATAATCAGATACAAGTTCATTGATCAATTACAATTGTACCCGTGATTTGCATTTTCAATTTGGATTTTGGATAAGAGAGTTGTACACTCTTGTCATTAAGGACAACGATTTACATAACTCACAAGCTGATCAATAGTGTGATTCTGTGGTATATCCAGGCCTGACGTAACAACCCGCTCTAAATGGACAAGCATTTATCAAAATAATTCAGGTCACTGGGGCACGCGGTGTTGATTGATCCCCTCCAACACATAGTTCCACCCTAGGCCAATACGTCCCATTGAACTTCTTCGTGAATTCACTTTTCATTCTAAAAAAATTTGATAAAAACAACCAAATCACAGTACATTGCCCTATTCCCAGTCCATAACATTACATGCTTTAATAATACTATTTACATTGCATAACTGATAAAATATACGATTCTCACTTACCTATTTTTAGCTTTCCTAGGTTTTTCCTTGGTTTCTCTAGCTTTTCGAGGTTTCATCACTTTTCCCAATGCCCGAACACCTATCTCATACCCATTGGTATCAATTAGGGTCTAATGTATTCTAGTTTAAACCCCTAAACGAAACTCAAAGCTCATACCAACCTATTTAACTTAAAACATTTTTTCACTATTCACGTTGGTCAGTTCCTTACCTGCAGGGCCAGCGCCCACCTAGCTGCTCTCAACCTCACCTTGTTCAAATCGGCCAGCATGCTACGGCCAGTGCCCAATGCATTAGTCGACTGAACCACTGCAATTCTAGCCACCATCGACTTCACAAAATTTGACCCAGGTAACGTCCAAACTTCTTGCAACCTTAGAGAGGGACTCACACAATGACTTACAATATCCATGATGATCACAACACTAATGGACCACTATCAATACCCCAACCAAAATCATCATCACAACAACAACAACAACAACTAACAACTTACCTCGAGCACCACCATCTTGACGTCCTCGACTCCATAAGCTCATCAACACAAGCTTTCTTTCTCTTCTTCTCCTTCCTCTCCTCTTGGCTCCCTTATCGAGGTTTGGGCCTAAACGAGTCAAACCAGCCCAGTTCAGGGGCCTAGCCCCCATCTTCTTACTTGGATCAAAACTGAGTACACACTTTGTTTTGAACTTCTTATTTTTTCTTCCTCGGCCATGGCGTTAGCCATGGTGGAACCTCATTCCCAACAACAACAACAACAACAACAACAACAACAACGACAACGACAACAACGAAATAAAAACTAACAAGAACGACATAACAACCAACAACAACACCTTACCTCACCCCCAATTTCTCTCTTTCTCGGTCTCTCGATTTCCCCTTCTCTGTAAAATTTTTCATAGTTGGAAATGGTGAGTCGATGGTGATTTGTTAGGATAAATATAAGAATTTCCCTGATATACACACGTATCTCAAGGCCGATCAAACATAAATGTGTCTAATATGATACCATAAAGTGACACAGATCATGACACACTTCCCTATTTTTAATTTTTTAATATATATTTATATATTATATATATATAAATTATATATAATAATGGAATGTACAAATTAGATACTCCAGATGTGTTTCTATTGGAGTTTACATAACTCAAAATGCACTCTAAAGCCTTGAAAATACTTTGATCTGATCCCGCTCACGTCTCGAGATGCGCGTCTGACACTCGACTATAGTCTCTTAAATCCCTGGTGTCCGAATAAACCATTTAAAGTGATTTAGCTTTAATTAATTGATTTTATATTACGACAACAAAAATTAGAATTTTATTCTAATTTTTATTGTGGTACATTTTTTTGGGTTCATCAGGGTGCCAAATGTATGAAAAAGTCTCGAAACTATTTCCTAACCCTTTTTCTAATTTCTTATATTTTCTCAGATTTTTATGAATTTTCCCATATTTTTATATAATTTATTTTATTTTTGTCAAATTACACGCTTTACGTGGTAAAAACCTCGACATAAAGTCTCGATACAATCCCAAATACTTCACTTTTCATAGAAATTCATTAACTTCTATTTATATGGTCAAAGTATGATTTTTCGAAGTTTTTTCCTATTTTTCTTGATTTTTCAAGTATATATTTTTTTTAATTGAAGTGGGGGTTTGGGCACGAACCGGTTGAACCAGGCTCAGCTCAACCGAGCCGAATTGGTCCAGTTCAGGTGCCCAGCTCCCTTCTTCTTCCTTGGACTTCTTTTTTTTTCAACTAGGGTTTGGAAGCTATACCCCAGGTTTGATTCGCTCCCTGCATCTTTTCTTCCTCGACCATGGCTAACGCCATGGCCGAACCTCCTTCCCAACAACAACAACAACAACAACAATGACATAACAACCAACAACACCTTACCTCGCCCAAATTCTTGAGCATTCTATCTTCAATCTCTCTTTCTTGCTCCATCGATCTCTTGATTTACCCCCTCTCTGTCGAATTCATCAAAGTGGGAAATGGTGAGTCGGTGGTGATTTGTTTGGATATAGATAAGAAATTTCCTTGAGATAAACACACATATCTCGAGGTCGATCCAACAAAAATGTGTCTAAAATGACACATTAAAATGACAAAGATCGTGACATACTTCCTATTTTTCATATTCTTAAATATATTTAATTTATATAAATATATATATATGCCTATATTTTTATGCCTATAATTTCATTGTGTGCACCAACGAGCACACTCAGGTATGCATACTATCATACAACCCATGCGTGTCACTCACGACCTTACATGTCACTAAGCACCCCACCAATTATTATTTTGTCACATTTCCTTATTTGATTATACAAATCGTTTTCCTAAATCTAGTGTATCCGTATTTCACCCGCTCGGCACTTGTATCAACATGTTTTTCGAGGTGAATACCTATCACACAATCTTACATATATAGTCAAATAATTACACACATGCGACACAATATAAATAGAATAATAATGAAAATCACAATTGTGCAACCAATTAGACAAAAATAACAATTCATGTCCAGTCTGATGTGTCTTAGCCTGTCCAAGGCGACCCCGTTGACTCAAACTGGCGTCCACGCCTGAAAATAACTTAAATAACGGTGTCAATAAATATTGGGCCGTTACAATCTGTGTTTTTGAATGTAACATCATGAATTTGTAAGTCGGTGATTAGTGATAATCCAATTACTAATTAAACCAAGTTAGACTTGTGGTTAAGTTCGATTTGTCTCAATTAGCGTATGTGTAGATTTGTGTGTTATATTGTGTTTGTTTGTTATGTATTAGTATTTATGGATGGAAGTAATGTGATTAATTAGCCTATAATTGAATAATAAATAAATTGTGGGATATTACATATCGTGAATGGGTCACGAGTGGACATGCGTGGGTTAGCAAGTATGTGCGCACGCTCGAGTGAGCTCGGTGGCATGCATGAGAATCGAGTAATGGGGGAGTAAATAAGAATTTATATATATTGATATATATATATATATATATATTTAGTTATATATATTATATAAAATTTAAAAAGGATAAGTTTAAAAGAATCTCGAGATGACGCGATACGCATCTCGAGACAAGTTTTTTATTTAAAAATAATCACCACCGCCTCGACTATCTATAAAATGCAAATGCGAGAGAGAAAAGAAGAGAGATCAGCGAAAGCAGATAAAGAGAGAAAACTTGAGGAAAAGAGATAGAGCTCATGCGATGGAGAGATCAGATGAGGTGGTCATGATCGAGGTGAGTTATTGTTGTTGGTATTTCGTTGGTTTTTGTTGTCGTTGTAGTTGTTGTTTTAGTTGGGATTTTTTGTATGATGTTCGGTTGTGGTTGTGGATGATGTGAATTGTTGTAAGACCACATTAAAGGCCCTATCTGAGGTTGCAAGGAGTATGAAATTAGTTTAGGTCAAATTTGAAGAGATCTCGTGGCTGCAAGAGTTGTAGAACTCAGAACAGCCAGTGCGTTGGGCCCTGGCCTCAACGTGCTGACTAATATGAGTCAAATGTGACTTGGGAAGATAGACAACACACTAACCACTACAGGCACCACATAGGCCACACTAAACTCAATATTTAACAAATGTAAATTGGATTGTTTGACGTTAGCTTTGAGTTTGGATTAGGGGTTTAAGTTAGCATATATTTGACCCGAATTGATACTAGTTGATATGACATAGGTTCTTGGGTATTGGAAAACATGATGGAACCTCGAAATGCTAGGAAATTTAGATTAAAACTTAGAAAGCTCGGTATAGGTAAGTGAGACTCATGTTTTTAATCAATTATGCAATGTAAATTAGTACTATTAGAGCACATAATACTAGAGATTGGGAATGGTGCAATGTACTATAACTTAAATATGTTTTATTATAGTTTTATAAATGAAAATTAATCCAGGAAGAGGTTCGACGAGACATATCGACCTGGGGTGGATTCTATGTTGGGGAGGCCACCCAATACCGTGCCCCAACAACCTAAATTATCCCGCTTCATGCTTTCCATTTGAGTTGGAGACAGATCAATCATAAACCAATTAGATGATCAATAATTGGATTATAGAGAGATGTATGAGTGCGACTCTATTTTGAAATTGAAACTAAATATAAGTCACAGTATAAATTTGTAAATAGCGTATGAACTTGCATTCAGTTATGTATTTTTTATATTATTTCAATATCCCTTTCAGATATGCTTTAGATTCATATTGGTATGCATTATTTCTTGATATTTAATTGATAACTGATGTACTCCCGAGAGTCACTTACTGAACATGTAGGAGTTCACCCAACTTAACAATTTCAGGTTCACAGTTGAATGCAAGGAATAAGGGAAAAAGAAAGACATAGGAGTTTGGGAATCGTCTATGTTATGTATTGAGTTCTTTTCATGTATTATATATATTATTTGAGTGATTTTCGTATTATCACGGGGTTGGATATGGTTTGATAACCAATGGTTGTTCCGGTTTTAGTGGTTTTTGTTTATTGTAAAGTTTATCGAAAAAGTTTTAAACTTCCATTGCATTTGATATATTGTTTATTTGAAATATACAATATACAGGTTGTTTTCATGTACAAATGGAAGGTTGTTGGCTCTAGTTAGGCCTGATCTGGTTTACTGAAGCTTAATAAAGGTTTCAAGCCGGATATCGCCTAATTTGGGATATGGGATGCTACACTTGGTATCAAAGCCAAGGTTATAAGAGCTGGTTTGACTATTCTGATATTTATTAAAATCAAGGGATAACTCTTATACAATATTAAAACATGTATACATTATTGGATAAACAGTTTTTATCGATGTTTTGAGGGGTAATGAAAGATAAAAGCTTGAGTTATGGTATTTGTTGAGATTTATTATATCTATGTGATAGATATAGCTGTCATGTCTTGCCTATACGTAATCTTGAAGGTTTTATCTCCTATCTATGTCTTGGAAATCCAAAGAGTATTGATGGTGAGGGTTCTTAAAAACATGGACTTTAGGGATATTGCGACAAAAGAAGACAATGAAACGATAATAAGATGGTTTGTATCCATCAATATCTTAAGAGTTGAGAAAATATTGAGGATTGATGTTTGTAGAAACCTTAACTCAGTGATATATGTATATAAGGAAAGAAAAAGGTAAACTATTCTTCCATATAATGGTATCCAAAAGTATTTATTCTCACCGATATTGTTTAAGTAATGATAACTAGAGAAAAAGGATCGACTTGTCCTGGACTTTGAAACAAATGTTAGGATAATAGACACCAAGAAGAAAACAAAATATTGAATAATTGTTAGTAATACTCGAAGGTGATGAGTCACTGTTAAGTAGAACATATACCAATATTGAGACTAGTTAAATAAGATTAAAGGTCATTCAATAAGAAAATTAGTGGTAAACGAATATAAGAACCTAGTGAGGTTAAGAAACCACTAGTTCATTCATACTTCATGATTTTTTATGAAGTATAAGATTTCTTATACGGTGTTAGTATATATTGGAATAATGAGAAGAAACTTATCAGTATTGTTATGGTGTAAATGTAATATTGAAAGTAATGTAAGAAAAAGGCTTATTAGTGTTGTTGTGGTGTAACCGCACTCAATAATAGAATGGTGAAAAGGAAAAGATCGATGTTGTAGTGAATTCACACATAAAGAAAGGAAAAGTGAGATTGCCATATTGATGAATAAATCAATGCTGTAATATGATAAAATGATCTTAATGGCAAAAATACATTAAAAGTAAAGATTCACTACAAGAGATATGAGTTGAAGGATTATGGAAAATTTGTGTGTTAGTCAACTCTATCTTGCCTGTTGTACTTTATCATTTTAATGGTAATTTCAAATGAGAAATTTAAGTTGAAAACTGATACAGTTTGAGCTAAAACATGGCAGTGGTTAGTGAGATATCCTAGTCCGATCTCTTAGATTGGTACAGTCTAAATTGGGGGAGAAAGAGTTGTCAATGAATCTGAGGATGTAGAGAATCCTAAGAATATTGTATGATAATGGGAATGAATAGGTACGCAGTATAGCAAAAGGTTGATACTAACTGCTATTATTAATAAAAAAATTGTGTAAATCTTGAATTTTCAACGAATGGTGATTTATAGAAAACAACTATTGCTCGAGTTTCAATTGGTTTCAAATTGATTTAGAACAACAATAAGTCTATGAATAGAATTCAAGTTTGATGAATGAAAATTGTGATCTCAAATGTTTCAAGGAGTTTGTTTACCAAGTTCTCTTGTAATAACGTGCTGAGTACTATTCACAAGGTATTTTTAAAATAAAATAAAACGTTAAGGACTATTTGACCCACCGGGTATATGACCTATCCAACCATCATATACCGACCCTAAATAGTGTTTAAACACACCAGGACTTAGGGGAGTATACTGGGAGTCTGGGAACGTGGGTTACGGAGAGTGTCGAGAGGTCGGATAGCTAGGACTACTTCTTTGACTTGTAAGTGAAATTGTGGGAATTCTTTACTTTATTTCATTCCATTATTTACGGTTTATCAGTCTATTGGTAGACTTGCTGTTTGAACTCCCACATCATGCATTCTTTATTTCTTTTTAATATGAATGTTGACATAGTATGATGCCTTGTGAAATTATCATTGACTCTATTCCTTATATGCTTAATGTTTGTCTTTGATTTAGGATTGATCAATACATAGAAAAGCATGCTTTAGGATTATTCACTATGGTTGAACTTGTATTTCATTTCCTTTGGCTTTGTAGCTTAACTTGTTTTGGAATCATAGAGACATAGGATTATTAATTCTTGAAAACTAAAGTAGGGATTATCTAGTGTCCATTGCATGGGAGATGCACGGATTCACGGGGGTTTAGTCCCTCAGGGTCTTCGGCACTCACCACTACACTTGAACGGCACACGTGGTATGGGTCACGAGGTTGTCGGCAAGTATATATAATTTATACGCGTAGAGCACAACTCCGCCAATTGATGAGATATGTTGAGCACAACTCAATACAGTAGTGGTAAAGGCTAAGTGATATCTCTCACCGCTGACCAAACGTAGATCATCTCGACTTAGCCTGTGTTAGTCTAACTATTCATGTTAAATGTGGTATTTATTTGCATTAACTATTTAGCATTTTTCAGCTATATTATGCTTTTAAACACCTGTTTATTAAATTGGAAATGTAGTATAGAATTCTCTAGTTATTACTTAAATATCACTATACTCATCGTCTAGTTTGTGATAGTGGGTGTAGGTCCTTCGAGCAGCACCAGGTCGGGCAAGGAGAAGATTGGCGACTACCTTTGAGCCTTGACTCGCGTTGTTGTCTATACATGTAGGGTATTTCGATATTTTGTATTATACTTTTATTTATGTCTTTTACTTGGGATATTTAGTGGGTTGAGTGATAGTTCCCTGAATTTTGATTATCACACTATGTATATGTTCGTCATTTACTTTCATATATATATATATATATATATATATATATTATGATTGTTATTTCCTTGTTTCCACACTTAGGCTATTATAAATGCTTCGGCTAAAATGTTAAAGACTTTCGCTAATTTGATAACTCTGAACATTCATAAATGGTAGGAATAATGAATTACTTATCCTGAACATGATCCACAAGGCGTATAAGTTGTAAAGGCTGACTAATACGTAATTAGGTCTTACGTACTAGTGATTAGGCTTAATTATGAGATTAGGTTAGGCGGTGCTATAGATTAGAAGAGGGGTTGTCATAATGAACTAATGTGAGATAATTGTTTGGTAGTTTTACTAAGCAATTTGAAGCATTCCTTGTAGGGTAAAAGCTTGAAAAGTGTATTTTAAACGATGAATGGAATGAATTGCAAGGATAAGTCCTAGAGTTATGACTTAGCTTTTATGAGTTATGGGTGGTAATCCCAAATTATTATAAATCCATTCAACTTGATAAGTTACACAGGTTTATTCATTCATTATAGGGATTGAAATACAGATATAACCATGTGAAAGGATTTCAGAGAGTTTTTTATTTCTCCCTAAGATTAGAGAATCTTAGAGGAAACACTAGAAGACAAATAAGAAGTATGAAAACCAATTGGTTGATACAATTTGAATTGGAAAATCTTCAAGCTATGAAAGTTTGAAGAGCATAGTTCTTGTCAACGTGAAAGAAATTAGAGATGAAATGAATGACTTAAAACTTTGAAAATAATGAATTCACTCTGAGGAATCACCCACACAAAGTGATTGATTTTTTCAATGTTGTGAATAGAGAAAAGGACATGAAGTGTAATTATAATAGGAACTTCTTAGAACTGTCTCTTGAGAGATGTGTAATAGTGATGATTGAATGAAATCTTGTGCAGGCTTATCATTAACTGAGTTTTTGGAATTGATAATTACAAGTCTATTTTCTTTGAAGTTCAGATGGAAATTGAACCAAGTGTTTGATTAAAAGGGTGATGAGTTGATTAAAAAGTCTAATTTGAACTACTTGATACACCAATACTTGGCTATTAATTGTAATATTCAAATTAGAATGTCTAATGAAATTGTGTTGTACACGTTAGGTTTTGATTTTAGGTTTTAAAATGAAATCATAGTTCAGGAAGGATTTTAGGCAAAAATTACTTCGATGATCTCATAGATCTCTTTATATTGGTTACATAGGCAATATCATATTGTATTGAGGTATACGAGAAGATTATGGATTGTCTGAGGTAATGATATATGTTATTAAATTTATAAAGAGATATGAGATTTATTCAGTAGGTTGAGACTGGATAATAAAAACCAGAAAGGATAAGTAAATTCTTTTCTATATCTGATGGTAGAAATAAAACATAATGGTAGGTTATGTAACGAGATTAGTTAGATTTTGATCAAGTCTGCAAATTCTTGTCAGTTAGGATATGTAATATTCTTAGATTGAGCAAAATATCTGTATGCGAGATTTGAGATGGTGTAATCTTTAAATTTTTTCCCAGATAGAGATCCGAGACTTGCTTCTAGTGAGGGAAGAAGTTATTGATAAAATTGAAAACCATTCTCAATCTTAATACAGTATATTTTTATTCGTGTTGACGAAGAAATTGAGTTACTAATTCCAGTCTTAAATAATATGATTTGAGTTTGTATCTTATCATGTTGAACCATTGAAAGAATAGACATCTTTGTGTGAATTCCTTACTGATTGAAGGTAAACTAATGGATTATGAAAATAATATTATTTAAAATATTGTGTGTTCAATCTTATCTTACCATGGGGGTGTGAGATAAGGATTGGAGATACAAGTATTATCGAAAATGATATAGTAGAGAATTACATAGAGAAGATATGACAAACTTGATGATAGATGACTACAACTTTAAAAAATGAGAATGGTATGAGGTTAGATACTATAAGTTGTAGTTACAAGTTGACGAAATCTGCAAGTTTTAGTCTAGTATCGAAATGACGCCATTGAGGTATTATATAGTTGACCTTGTCATCCACCGTTGGGTGAGACGGAGGTAGGAGACGCAATACTTGTCGACCTTGTTGTTCACTTATATATTGGATGGAGATAGGAGATACAACAACTGTTAACCTTGCCATTTACTAGTGTGATAGACGAGGTTATGGACGGAGGTTGGAGACACGGTACTATTGATGCTTGAATCGATTTGTCAACACTTGACTACAATTTTATTAAGTTGAAAGAGATGCGCAGACAAACAATATAGGTTAGTGGAATTTCAAAGGACAATTATAATCTTTTAAAAATCTCACCTATAAATGGGCTAGTAATATGGATTTGTAAATAGAAAACTTTCTCTCTGTCGTCAAAGTTTAAGATGATGTTTAGAATGATTCTTAATTTTGCGGATGAAATTTCTTAAATTGGGGAGAATTGTAACATCCAGAACTTGTAAGAAGGTGATTAGTGATAATTTAGATACTAATTAACTCGAGTTGGGCTCATAGTTAAGCTCGGTTTGTCTCAATTAGTGTGTGTATGGATTTGCATGATGTATTGTGTTTGTTTGGTATGTATTAGTATTTATGGATGGAAGTAATGTTGGGGCATATGCCCTAGGTCAATCTACAAACAATGTTTATCTTACAGTTTTTAGTTAATAAAATAGAGTTTTTATTTGTTGTTTTATTATAAGTCATTGCATGTTTACCTTATAATAAGATCCATGAATATTTATTGAAATATCCTAAATGTCCCTAGTTAGTTATTATACTGAGAACTATAATGAATTAAGATTAGTGTGAGTCTTGATTGATGGTCATATGATGATCATACGTATAGGGACACAAATTGAGATCATGAGTACTTGTTAAGGAACATGGTACTAGACCGACCCGCTATGAGAACACCATATGGATTAAGTCATAGGTGTTACTCTTGATAGGTATATCATTTAGTCATTCGACTTGAGATTACCATAGACTTCAATATTAGGAGCATGGTAATTTGACACAATCAAACATTGTCTTTAACCGGACGATTATAAAGATTATGATTAGTTATCATATAAGCAATATGTGAAGGTGTGTAATCAAGAAATAATTTGTCACCCTCATAAAGAGAGATATCAGTGGATCCCTCAATGTGTTAGATTATTAAATGGCTAAGTCCAAGTAAATTGATATGATCAATGTCACTTGGATGTTTTCAATCTATTGAAAGATCTAGACTAGTACGATTGAATATTAAGGGTGACTTTTCATGCCTTATATTTAATCAAAGAATATCACACGACAAAAGGATATGATATACGTTATTCATTAGGTTGTATCAATTTTGATATTCATGCTACTTGGTGGTCATAATGCCTTGCTAAAGAGACCACTGATGACTTATGTACCAAAATGGTTTTGATTCACTACCAATGTCGCACGAACCTATTGGGTCGCACACAAAGAATAACTTTGTGCAATTTTAAATGGTCCAGAGTATTGAATTTTATAAGATAAAATTCATAATATATAAGCCCTTATGATTCGTTATATGATAACTTATTAATAGGGGTATATATGTAATTTGCTTAAACAACGTAAATATAATAGTTGTATTTCGAATTTACTTAAACATCGTATATACAATAGTTGTATTACGAATAAGATTTTAAGTGAGAGCATATCTACACATATAAGTAAAGGGTGATACCCAAAAACGTAACATAAGAATTTTGTTTTTCAATTTTCGTATTCTCTGGCTTTTATGAGAGAAGAAAAACATTTTCAATCTATCTTGGGGCTAGCACTCCAAGTTGTGGTCACCGTTCCTCTGTGGATTTCTGATAGAGGACGCGCGCTTGAACGTCTTAAAGATCGAACAATCAAAGAATGAAATCACGAATCAAGGTACGGTTTACTTTTGTAGATCTTGTTTAATGGAACTTATTTGCGATTTTGTTGGGGTTTTTCAAAATTGTTTTGAATTTTCCGCTGCGTATGAACCCAAAACCCAACAAGTAATGTGATTAATTAGCTTATAATTGAATAATAAATAAATTGTGGGACATTAGATACCGTGAATGGGTCACGAATGGACACGCATGGGTTGCAGGCACATGTGCACGCTCGAGTGAGCTCGGTGGCGCGCACGAGAATCAGGTAATGGAGAGTAAATAAGGATTTATATGTAATGGCCCATTTTTCAAAAAGACCACCACGGGGCCAATGCGGACCCACAGTCTGTCTTACCAGTGACAGCTGTGCTCTACATTGATTATATCCTCCATTTTATCTTTTTAAACCTTATTAACTATCCATTTACTAATTAAGTTGTATTGAAAATAAATTATAGGTTATGATCCTAAAATCCTTAATTGAACACAGCGGAAGCCTTTATAGTACATTTACTCTGATAATGATACTATAAATGTGTAACCTAAACCATAAACCTAATGTGGAAAACCCATATATAACCATAAATACCTTTGAAGTCTGTAAAAGATCATTATACACAAGGTATCTCAAAATTATCTAAACCCAAAATAAAACAAAATAAATATAATACAAACGTACGAGTCAGGCAATCTCAAATCAACAGTACTCTGGCAGCTTGCCCTTACCCCTACTCGTACTAGGATCTGCACTCAAGCCATCACAAAAGCAGATGACGAGTCCAGAGTGAGTATTCTCAAGGAAATTAAGTGAGCATTACTGAAAGTAAATACTGAATTTAAATAAAGCTATTAAATAAACATGCAGAAATAAATACAGGCAACTGCGCTCATCGCATGAATAAATAATAGGAAAAGCTCAAAGTATGTTCCTAGCCCCTAGGGTCATACTACACCATAATTCGGACTCTTCCACAAATACTCGGCGAGTCCGACTCAAGCAGGGCAAGCATCTGGATCCGCTTGATAGTTGGCGTTACACCTACGGTGCACCAACACATGCCACGACGTGATACTCAGGTCGTGCTATTCACCGAAACCGATCTGGTAGCACGTGTTATGGTGTAGTGGACATACACACAAGAATGGAACGGAGGGAGCCCCGCTCAACGTCCGCCCATATAATCATAACCAGAATAGAGTATTGAAATTAGAAAAATTGAATTCAAATGCTAAAAGAAGTAAATATTCAATTAATTTCAGTTGGGATACTACACACCTCAATCCGCACTTTGCATCCTGATAACCAAACCCCGGTCTAGCTCCAATAAACACCCAATAATAAAAAATTATCACCCGAATGTACCTAATAACCATTTGTCATTGCATTAGCTTCAATTGGGTATATTATGTTTATTTTAAGTTTTTCAAGGTAA
This sequence comes from Stephania japonica, assembly GCA_039657345.1. Lineage (NCBI taxonomy): Eukaryota > Viridiplantae > Streptophyta > Magnoliopsida > Ranunculales > Menispermaceae > Stephania > Stephania japonica. Next base: position 38,563,778 of record CM077560.1, on the reverse strand, counting down.
AAACCTCGATAACATCTCGCCAAAATTTTGATAAAATCCCAAAATTCATTTATGAACCCTTTTTTTAATTTCTCATATTTTTTGGATTTTTCATATTTTTTTTCTATTTTATCTCTTTTTTTTTTCTTTTTTTTCTCTTTTGGTTTGGTCTGAACCGGGCCGACCGGCCCGGTTCAAGACCTTCTTCTCCACAAGAACAGAGCAAACGCTTTGTTCTGTAATTTTTTTTATTCATCGCTGGGGTTGGCTCCCAACCCAACCCCAGCTAAACCTGTAGCAGCAGGGAGGCAATCCTCCCTGCCTTGCCTCCTGGTTCGACCATGGCGTTTGCCATGGCAGAACCTCCCATCACAACAATGGAAATGGCCAAACAACATCAATCGAACTCACCTTGATCTCGCCTCTTCGACAACACGAGCTCCAAACTCAAGCAACCTCCTCAACCTCACGAACTCCGCCTTCTCTCTCCCCCTCTCTTCTCCCAATCTCGATCTCTCTTTGCTCACATTTCTTCTTCGTTTTCGATTTTTATCGAGGAAGAAGGCGGTTTATAGGGAAATTGACTAAAATGCCCCTCTAATTTTATCCTTTTCCTTAACAAACAACTACCCTTTTTGGTCATTTCACAATTATTTATTTATTTATTTTTATTTATTTTTTCTGATTTTCATATATATATATATATATATATATATATTAAATTACCTATATATATTTATAAATATATATACACACCTATATTTTCGCGCCTACAATTTTGTCGTGCGCGCCAACGAGCGTACTCGGGTGTGCACACTACCGTACCACCCACGCGTGTCGATCATGACCCCGCGTGTCTCTAAACGCCTATCAATTTACTATTTTATCACAATTAATTCATTTAATGTGTGTATTATTTTCCCTTGCCTAGTATTTCATCTTTTAGCCTACTCGTACCCGCATCAATACGCATATCGAGGCGAATACTTAACATAATCTCACACGTCAATTGAGATATAATTACATACATTGCGATGTCATTTAACCTATTTTAACATAAATATCACAAATTAGACAAAACAACACACAAAATAACTATTTACCTAACTCTAGGTGCGCTCTAGCCTAGCTGCGGGTCCCACGGGTGTCTGAGCTGTCCGTCACGTTTTGCAATACGTCACAAATAACGGCAAATTAAATTCGGACCATTACATTATATATATATGATATATATATATATATTAAGTTTTATAAATATTATAATATTTAAAAATGATGACGTGATACTTATCTCGAGGCAAGTTTTTTATTTAAAAATAATCACCATCATATCTATTGTCTCTAAAACACGAACGCTAGAGAGAAAAGAGGGGGAGATCAACAAGAGTAGAGAAATAGAAGACCTGAGGAGAAGAGAGAAAGCTCGTGGGATTGAGAGATCGAACGAAATGGTCATGATCGAGGTGAGTTGTTGTTTTGTTGATTTTTGTTGTCGCTACAGTTGTTGTTTCAGTTGGGAGTTTTGGTGTGATGGTCAGTGTGTGGTTGTGGATGATGGGAATTGTTGTAAGACCTTATTATAGGCCTTCTCTGAGGTTCTAAGGAGTTTGGAATTAGTTTGGGTCAAATTTGGAGAGATTGTTTGGTCGTTGGAATTGCAGAACTCGTAACAGCGCGCTGACTGATCTGAGTCGATTTGTGACTTGGGAAGATAGACAACGCGTTGACAACAATAAGATCAGTATTTAACTTATGTAAATTGAATTGTTTGACATGGGCTTTGGGTTTAGTTTAGGGGTTTAAGTTAGTATACATTAGAAATTGATACCAGTTGATGTGACATAGGTTTTCGGGTATTGGGAAACGTGATGGAATCCCAGAAAGCTAGAAATCTTGAGTAAAACTTAAGAAGCTCGGCACATGTAAGTGAGACTCATGGTCTTCATCAGTTATGCAATGTAAATTAGTACTATTAGAATACGTAGTACTAGAGATTGGGAATATGGTAATGTACTATAACTTAACCATATTTTATTACAGTTTTGTAAATGAAAATGAATCTGAGAAGAGGTTCGACAGGACGTATTGACTATGGTAGAATCTGCGTTGGGGCAGCCACCCAATACTGCGCCTCCAGTAACTTGAATTATCCCACTTGATGCTTTCCATTTGAGTTGGTGACACATCAATCATGAACCAATCATATGATCAGTAATTGGATTATGGAGAGATATGGGAGTGCGGTTCTATTTTGAGAATGAAACCAAAATATATGTAACGGCCCAAATTTAAAATTGCCGTTAATTATAACGTCATTGCAGATGTGGATGCCATCGAGGACGGTCAGGGTCCCACAGCGAGGCTGGAGCGCACGCGAACTAGGTATACAATCCGTTTTATATGCTTGTTGTGGTAAATTGTGATGGAAATGTACAAATTAGCTAATTCCATTACAATATGTATGTTAATGTAGTCTATTGACGAGTGAGGAATGACCTCGGGATGCGTGCGGACACGGGACACGAGGCACGGGGTGCCGGGTAGTCGAGGAAACTACGGTGAGTTTACTCATAAATTTTGAGAATTTATTGAATAGGGTAGATAATTGTTATAAGCTAAATCAATTGGAAATCAATAAGTCATATAGTTGAGCTGAATAAAACAATAACAGTTGGATGATTCTCGAGATGCACAACAGGGCCATTAGTGTCAAGATAAGGTGTATGGAGTTGGAGTGACACAGATGATCAGGAACCCTTGGATATTTCTCGAGATTCGTGCACACACTTGATGGGAACCAAGTATATATATATACCCATGCTTGACCGATCAAAAGGAGAGAGAGAGGAAGTGTGGTTTTGAGAGAGTGAAAGAGGAGAAGAGAGAATCGTTGGAGGAGAAGAAGAGGAGGAAAAACAGCCAACAAGGTGTGAAGAAAGTGATTTTGGTATCCTACAATAAGATCAAGAGGTATGGATACATCAATCTTGTATTTTTATGAGATTTTTAGTGTGGGTTAGGGATATGTGAAATCCGAAATATTGAGGTGTTAAACTATGTATTTGGGTGAGATTTTGAGCTTGGTAATCCATTGTTGTGATGTTTGATCAAGTTTGGGAGAGATTGGAAGAATTTGGGAAATGGGTTTGAAAATGTGATTTTCGTAAATTGTGGTTTTGTTGTTTGATTATGGTAATTCAGGTTTAAATGGTGTAATTAAGGTCATTGATGTTTTATGGAAACATGGAAATTTACTTTATGGATTTGGAGTTCAAACTTTTAATTTGGAAATTTTCTGGACAGCGAGCAATTAGCGCGCTAATTGGAGAAATTAGCGCGCTAATCACGCTGAGTGAAGAAGATGATGAACAGTGATTGAGATTAATTAGCGCGCTAATTGATCTCATTAGCGCGCTAATTGTTCACTGGACTCTCAAAAATTTGAAAATGAGAAAATGAGTCAAACTAACATTAAGAACCCATTAATTGATAATTAACCCTCATAAATGAATTCCAGGAGTCTCGGAATAGTAATTGGAGTCGGGGGTTTAGTCAGGAATCGGACCGGGAGTGATATCGGGGATTTGGAGGTATTGGACCGGGGTTTGAATTGTGGAACGAGGAGTGCTATTTGAGGTGTGTAGCATCCCAATTGAACTTTACTTTAAGTATTTACCGTTTGACTTATTTGAATTCAGTTCTATTTATTCTTTACTCCATTCCATTATTGTTTTACGGTGGTTGAGTACTCTCACTGGTGACTTTACGGTAGTGGAGTTACTCCTACCTGGTGTCTTTACGGTGTTGAGATCACTCCCCACCTGTTGCTTATTCGTTACGGCCACAGAGTCCACTAAGTCATAGCACTTGTCTAGGCATACGCCGGTGAATAGGCTACCCGGGTATGGTAGACTTGTGTGGGTGCGTCGTGGGTCTACGCCGACCACCTAGAGGGTCCAGGGCTAACCCATTGGTGTGATTACGGGCTGTGCCTGGGGAAAAACTCGAAGTATGACTTGGTCTGATTTTTATGTGCACGTACTTTGTTTTATCACTATGTTTATGCATGCGATGGTCCTTTTTACAGTTGTCTGTGTTTTTCTTGTTCCGCATGTTTAAATTATAGTATTTTAAATTGCGGTACTTTTACTTCTGTAATTACTTGGTGAATTTCCTTGGGATTACTCACTCTGGACTCGTCATCTGTCTTTTTATGATGGTGAGTGCGAGATCCTAGTACGGCCGGGGGAAAGGGCAAGCTTGAGGACTATATAGATTGACAGCTCTAGCCCTTCTCGTACGTATGTTTATGTTTACTCGTTTTATTTTGGGTTCTGGGCTTTGAGAGACAGGTTGTACATTTTGATATTTTGGGAATCAGATGAGATGTATATGATGTACAGTTGATATGGTTTCCACTTAGGCATTTTGCTCATAATATACAAGAAATTCAGGCTGAATCTTTATATTGATAGTAATTCTTCCGCTGCGTAATTTATGGTTAGATGATATTAAAGGAACAAAAGTTAACTCATAACATTAAAGTTAACCTGAAATTGATTAATAATAGATAATTGGGCGTGGGACACAAACAAGCGGTGACGTAGACGGTTGTGGGCCGCGCGTGCCTCTGTGGCGAACCAATGTGGAAATTGGGGCCGCCACATTTTGGTATCAGAGCTTAGGTTTAAGGAACCCAGGGAGTGAGGTGTGGGTTATGGTTACCTCTGATACCGCCACATTTTGGTATCAGAGTGAGGTCAAACTTGGGAATTGAAGGTTTAACAAGAGAATAAACTTAATGAATAAATCTTAGATGTGGAAACCACAAGTGAATGATTAAAGACTTAGTTGGGAAGTGATGTGAGGCGGGTAAATTTAGGAAATTACATATGCGTATGTTTTGATTGTGTACTATATATTATACGCGTATATACTGAGTCTGATCCACTGCACGTTGGTTATGCAGTTTAGGATGGACGGACAGGCTCCTACTACTCCGCCCACTACTCAGCCGAGGTTGGAGAGACTAGTGATCATACCACTAGTGACGTGGCGATTTGCGAGCTATGATTCGAGAGGTCGATCGAAAGAAGCAGCTTGATTCAAAGAGAGCAAGAATATTGCAAAGCGAGCTCGGATGGTGAGCCGATGGAGTACATTCGAGCTCGAGGACACCAAAGAGAGCACCGATCGCCGAGCGTCTTGCACTGTTACCACTCGGAGCCGCATTAGCACCGGCCGTTGCTACACAGCGGGGCGGGTCGAAGACGAGTTATAGAGAGGGTTGAGCTCAGGTAGTACCAAAGCGAGACTACGGTGGTGACACCCACCACTACGGAGCAGCAGGTAGGGACTTCGACTGCTAGGAGTAGGATGTCAGAAGTAGCGAAGATGGTGAAGGATTTTATGAGGTTTAACCCTACGTACTTCACGGGAGTCAGTGATCCTGAGGTTGCGGACGTTGGTTGATGACTCACAGACGACTACACCAGTTGTTGGAGGTACCCGAGATAGATCAGGCGCGTATTTCAGGCTATTGTTTGAGAGGTCGGGGCTGCGGTTTGGTGGACCACCTATACTGACATACATGGTATGCCGCGACATGGGGAGAGTTTAGACAGTTATTTTTGGACGAGTATATTCCCACAGAGGTGCAGTTACGATTGAGGGAGCAGTTCTTGGGTTTGTGACAGGGTACCATGTCAGTTTCTCGGTACATGGACCGATTCCGGTATCTCATGATGTATGCCATGGATGTGGCTAACACGGAGAGGTTACAGATCTATTACTTCATCAGAGGCCTAGATGAGAGGATTGGTGGGGTAATAGTTGCGACTGGTGCGGAGACGCTACAGAGTGTTTTTGACAGAGCATTAGCTCGCGAGACATATCTACGACACCGGGGTAAGCTTAGAGACGGGGCTGGACAGAGCTCTCGGTCTGATCAAAGACCGAAGAGACAGAGAGAGCAGCCTGATCGACAGAGACATGATTATCAGGGACGACGAGATAGACGTTCCGAGCATCAGAGAGGAGACGAGAGGCAGGTAGTGTACGTTCCTGTACCTGCACCATTTGAGCAGCCACGACAGCGTGTGCGAGATGGAGGAGGTCGTGGTAGAGGACAGAGAGGTCGAGATCATGATAGGGCTCAGGTTCATATAGTGTCACAGTCTAATTGGCGGGATACACGACGATGTTTCAGGTGTCATCAGGTCGGGCATATACATAGAGATTGTCCGATGTCAGCTTCATCCTCACGACCACAGACGGAGCCAGTTAGGAGAGGGCTCATGCAACTGCTACACCTACTACCATACAGCCAGAGCGTGATGCGAATCGTCAGCTCGTCGAGGGTATGTTATCTATATGCGATATCTTCATGCATGTATTATTTGATTCCGTGTACATCTTTGTCATTTATATCGGGACGTAGGGTCTGACAGTTAGGATTACAGGTTGAGACCTTAGACCCACATCTTGTCCTCAGTACGGCTGTTGGGGATAAGATTTACCCTAACCAGATATGCCGAAATTGTGTGGTAGAGATTGAGGGACACCAGTTACCTGTCGACTTTCGTGTCCTAGAGTATTTAGAGTTTGATGCTTTATTGGGTATGGACTGGTTATCAGCGTATCGCGCACACATTGATTGTTTTGGCAAGATGATAGTATTTGATATTAGGGCATTCCAGTATTTACTTTTGTTGGGACGGCGTCAGACTTACTAATTACTAGAGGACGATTAGCTACGACACAGGAGATGGAGGAGTTTAGGACGGTGGTTGAGCCAAACCTGAGACTAGATATTAGAGTGGAGGATGTCCCAATAGTGTGTGAGTTTCCTGAAGTATTCCCAGACGATTTGCCAGGTTTACCGCCTCCTAGGGCAGTTGAGTTCATTATTGAGTTAGTACCGGGGACGCAGCAGATATATAGCCGACCGTACAGGATGTCAGCGTCGGAGCAGGGAGAGTTGAGATCCCAATTAGAGGAGTTGTTACAGAAGGGTTTTATTCATCCCAGTATGTCTCCTTGGGGCGCACCAGTTCTATTTGTTAAGAAAAAGGATGGTTCTTTGAGGATGTGCGTAGATTACAGGAAGCTGAATCAAGTGACGATTCGGAATCGTTACCCACTTCCTAGGATTGATGATCTATTCGATCAGTTGGCGGGTGCGAAGTTTTCCTCGAAGATTGATTTACGATCTGGATATCATCAGTTGAGGATTCGGGGGAGTGATATCGAGAAGACGGCGTTTAGCATGCGCTATGGATTGTTCGAGTTCACAGTCATGCCATTTGGGGTGACTAATGTGCCGGCTATCTTTATGGATTTGATGCATCGAGTACTACGACCATTTTTGGATCGTTATGTGATTGTATTCATCGATGATATCTTGATATACAGTAAGACTTGTGAGGAGCACGAGAGACACCTCAGAGATGTTTTGATGACATTGAGGGAGCATAGATTATACGCTAAGTTTAGCAAGTGCGTTTTTTGGCTGAAAGAGGTGAAATTTCTCAGACATGTCATTGGTAGTCAAGGAATATCTGTTGATGGAGACAATATTCGAGCGATAATTGATTGGAGGACACCTGAGACAGTTTCAGACATTCGTAGTTTCTTGGGCCTTGCGGGCTATTACCGGCGATTTGTGCAGGATTTTTCGTTGATTGCAGCGCCGATGATGAGGTTGACCAAGAAGGATGTCAAGTTTGAGTGGTCTGAAGACTGTGAGGCAGCATTTTTAGAATTGAAGAGGAAGTTGACTTCGGCACCAGATGTTGGCTCTACTCAAACAGGGAAAGGTTTCTCGCCTACACAGATGCTTCCGGATCGGATTGGGATGCGTGTTGATGCAGGAAGGACATCCAGTTGCATATTTATCGAGGCGATTGAGATCCCACGAGGAGAATTATCCGGTACATGATTTAGAGCTAGCTGTAGTTGTGTTTGCGCTCAAGGCTTGGCGACATTATCTTTATGGGGAGCGATTTATGTTATTCACGGATCATCAGAATTTGAGGTGTCTGTTCACTCAGAAGGATCTGAATATGCGGCAAAGACGGTGGCTCGAGTTACTGAAAGACTACGATTTCGCGATTGAGTACCATCCTGGGAAGGCGAATGTAGTTGCTTGATGCATTGAGCGGAGTGGTGTGAGAGTCGGGCTGTCTTTGCGACGAGATGACACATGAGCATGGATTGGCGGAGGCACAACGGTGTTGTGTTTTTCGGATGCTTTGCGATGTTCATATCTTGCCGATGCGTGTTCTGTTGTGTGTCGTTAGAGAGGGTCGCCGAGTGGCAAAGGGTCGACGGACATTTTGCTCGCTTTGTTTGTCTGGCTCAGGATCTGGGTTGCACAGATTGGTCTAGTGGTACAGACCAGTGCTTGAGACATAGGGGCAGGTTGTGGATACCTGAGGTGCAGGAACTACGTGATAGCATTCTTGAGGATGCACACCGTTCGCGGTATACGATTCATCCCGCGGGACCAAGATGTATCATGATTTGCGACGTTTATTTTGGTGGCCTGGGATGAAGGCCGATGTGGGTGCATATGTGAGAGCTTGTCATATTTGTCAGCAGGTTAAGGCCGAGAACAGGAGACCAGCTGGATTGTTACAGCCACTACCGATTCCACAGTGGAAATGAGAGCATGTTACGATGGATTTTGTGAGCGGATTGCCACACACTGCGAGACGTCATGATGTTGTGTGGGTTGTTATTGACATATTGACGAAGTCTGCACACTTCATTCCTATATCGATGATGTATTCATTTCCTCAGTTGAGTATCATTTTTGAGCGAGAGATCGTTAGGCTACATGGGGTACCATTATCTATTGTATCTGACAGAGACCCCAGGTTGACGTCGAAGCTGTGGGAGAGCATGCAGGAGCAGTTTAGGACGAGACTGCAGTTCAGTACGGCTTATCATCCTCAGACAGATGGTTAGTCAGAGAGATTGATACGGATATTGGAAGACATGCTTAGAGCATGCATTTTGCAGTTTGGAGGTACTTGGGAAGAGTATTTACCGTTGTACGAGTTCGCGTACAACAATAGCTATCAGGCGAGTATTGGTATGCCACCATTTGAGGCTTTATATGGCAAACCTTGCAGGTCACCAGCTTGTTGGGCAGCACCTGAGGACGTGGCAGTGATTGGACCTGAAGTGGTTATTGATCATACCGAGAAGATCCGACAAATTAGGATGAGATTGCAAGCAGCTCAAGATAGGCAAAAGAAGTATGCTGATAGGTATCTTGAGGGCTTGAGTTATAATGTGGACGACTTGGTATATTTGAAGGTTTCGCCCTGGAAAAGTCATCAGAGGTTTGGGATCAAGGGGAAACTAGCACCAAGATACATTGGACTTTTAGAATTATAGCACGTGTTGGGATAGTAGCATATAGATTGGAGTTGCCAGCAGAGTTAGCAGGCGTTCATCCAGTGTTTCACGTGTCTATGTTGAGGTTAGCTAAGTCAGGACCGAGACCTATGGTGGATATTAGACAGATTGAGGTGCGTCCTGACGTTTCATATGAAGAGCAACCTGTGGAGATCATGGATCGTAGAGTTCAAATTCGAGGAACAGGGGAGATTCCGAAGGTGTTGGTACGATGGCAAAGATCACGGACCGAGGAACTCACTGGGAGCTCGAATCGATTATGAGGCAGAGATATCCTCAGCTATTTACTGGTGAGTATTGGTAAGAACTTAAATTTTGGGACGAAATTTCAAATTAGTTGGGAAGAATTGTAACGGCCCAAATTTAAAATTGCCGTTAATTATGACGTCATTGCAGATGTGGATGCCAGCGAGGACGGTCGAGGGTCCCACAGCGAGGCTGGAGCGCACGCGAACTAGGTATACAAATCGTTTTATATGCTTGTTGTGGTAAATTGTGATGGAAATGTACAAAGTAGCTAATTCCATTACAATATGTATGTTAATGTAGTCTATTGACGAGTGAGGAATGACCTCGGGGGTGCGTGCGGACACGGGACACGAGGCACGGGTGCCGGTAGTAGTCGAGGAAACTACGGTGAGTTTACTCATAAATTTTGAGAATTTATTGAATAGGGTAGATAATTGTTATAAGCTAAATCAATTGGAAATCAATAAGTCATATAGTTGAGCTGAATAAAACAATAACAGTTGGATGATTCTCGAGATGCACAACAGGGCCATTAGTGTCAAGATAAGGTGTATGGAGTTGGAGTGACACAGGATGATCAGGAACCCTTGGATATTTCTCGAGATTCGTGCACACACTTGATGGGAACCAAGTATATATATATACCCATGCTTGACCGATCAAAAGGAGAGAGAGAGGAAGTGTGGTTTTGAGAGAGTGAAAGAGGAGAAGAGAGAATCGTTGGAGGAGAAGAAGAGGAAAAACAGCCAACAAGGTGTGAAGAAAGTGATTTTGGCATCCTACAACAAGATCAAGAGGTATGGATACATCAATCTTGTATTTTTATGAGATTTTTAGTGTGGGTTAGGGATTTGTGAAATCCGAAATATTGATGTGTTAAACTCTGTATTTGGGTGAGATTTTGAGCTTGGTAATCCATTGTTGTGATGTTTGATCAAGTTTGGGAGAGATTGGAGGAATTTGGGAAATGGGTTTGAAAATGTGATTTTCATAAATTGTGGATTTTGGTGTTTGATTATGGTAATTCAGGTTTAAATGGTGTAATTAAGGTCATTGATGTTTTATGGAAACATGGAAATTTACTTTATGGATTTGGAGTTCAAACTTTTAATTTGGAAATTTTCTGGACAGCGAGCAATTAGCGCGCTAATTGGAGAAATTAGCGCGCTAATCACGCTAAGTGAAGAAGATGATGAACAGTGATTGAGATTAATTAGCGCGCTAATTGATCTCATTAGCGCGCTAATTGTTCACTGGACTCTCAAAAATTTGAAAAATGAGAAAATGAGTCAAACTAACATTAAGAACCCATTAATTGATAATTAACCCTCATAAATGAATTCCAGGAGTCTCGGAATAGTAATTGGAGTCGGGGGTTTAGTCAGGAATCGGACCGGGAGTGATATCCGGGATTTGGAGGTATTGGACCGGGGTTTGAATTGTGGAACGAGGAGTGCGATTTGAGGTGTGTAGTATCCCAATTGAACTTTACTTTAAGTATTTACCGTTTGACTTATTTGAATTCGGTTCTATTTATTCTTTACTCCATTCCATTATTGCTTTACGGTGGTTGAGTACTCTCACCTGGTGACTTTATGGTAGTGGAGTTACTCCTACCTGGTGTCTTTACGGTGTTGAGATCACTCCCCACCTGGTGCTTATTCGTTACGGCCATAGAGTCCACTAAGTCATAGCACTTGTCTAGGCATACGCCGGTGAATAGGCTAACCGGGTATGGTAGACTTATGTGGGTGCGTCGTGGGTCTACGCCGACCACCTAGAGGGTCCAGGGCTAACCCATTGGTGTGATTACGGGCTGTGCCTGGGGAAAAACCTGAAGTATGACTTGGTCTGATTTTTATGTGCACGTACTTTGTTTTATCACTATGTTTATGCATGCGATGGTCCTTTTTACAGTTGTCTGTGTTTCTCTTGTTCCGCATGTTTAAATTATAGTATTTTAAATTCCAGTACTTTTACTTCTGTAATTACTTGGTGAATTTCCTTAGGATTACTCACTCTGGACTCGTCATCTATCTTTTTATGATGGCTGAGTGCAGATCCTAGTACAAGCCGGGGAAAGGGCAAGCTTGAGGACTATATAGATTGATAGCTCTAGCCCTTCTCGTACGTATGTTTATGTTTACTCGTTTTATTTTGGGTTCTGGGCTTTGAGAGACTGGTTGTACATTTTGATATTTTGGGAATCAGATGAGATGTATATGATGTACAGTTGATATGGTTTCCACTTAGGCATTTTGCTCATAATATACATGAAATTTAGGCTGAATCTTTATATTGATAGTAATTCTTCCGCTGCGTAATTTATAGTTAGATGATATTAAAGGAACAAAAGTTAACTCATAACATTAAAGTTAACCGAAAATTGATTAATAATAGATAATTGGGCGTGGAACACAGCTGGCGGTGACGTAGACAGTTGTGGGCCCGCGTGGCCTCCCGTGGTGAACCAATGTGGAAATTGGGGCCGCCACAATATAAGTCACAGTACAGTTACAAATAACTTGTGAATTTGCATTCAATTACGTATTCTCTATATTATTTCAATATCCCTTTTAGATATACTTTGGATTCACATTATTATGCATTATTTCTTGATATTTAGTTGATAATTGATGTACTCTTGAGAGTCACTTACCGAGTATGTAAGAGCTTACCCAACTATACAATTTCAGGTTCATAGTTGAGCGCAAGAAATAAGGGAAAGGGAAAGACATAGGAGTTTAGGAATCGTCTATGTTATGTATTGAATTCTTTTCATGTATTATATATATTATTTGAGTGATGTTTCGTATTATCATGAAGCTATGGTTTGATAACTGATGGTTGTTTCGGTTTAAGGGGTTTTTGTATATTACAAAGTTTATCAAAAAGTTTTAAATTTCTGTTGCATTTAATATATTGTTTATTCGATATATACAATATACAGTTGTTGTCTGGTACAAATGAAAGGTTTCAGGTCAAGTATCGCCCTAATTTGGGATAAATGGATGCTACATTGAATTTACAAAAAAGATATGAGATTTATTCAGTGGCTTAAGACTGAATATTGAGAACATGAAGAGTTAGGTAAATTCTTGTTTGTACATGACAGTGAAAGAGAAACATAATTGTAGGTTATGTAATAAGATTAATTAGATTTTGGTGTCAGTACAATTATATGTAAATTGTAGTTGATAGATTGATCAAAGTCTGCATTTTCTTGCCACTAACAAAAGTTTATTTAAAATACTTGGAAGTGGATGTAGTAAGGCAGATTGAGCTTGAACGAAGCAAAGGTTAGCTGGGAGATAAACTCTGCCCTTTATAAAAAAGGTTAGCCAAGAGAGAAACTTCGCCCTTTATCATTAGTAAACTAAATCACCTAAGCATTCACTGTCCATTCAAATGTTAAATTTTTAGCTTGTGTCTTGGAAAATGTGTTACATCTGAAAGAAAATGGATTCCTCTATGTGAGTTCTTTAATGATGATGGTAATCTAGTGGAATACAAAATATTGTTGTTTAAAACTTTGTATGCTCAATATTATTATACAGTCGAGGTATGGGATAATGATTGTAGATATAGATGTTGGGGAAAATGAAATAATAAAGAATTACAAAGACGGGGAGTATAGCAGACTGTGTAATATATAACTACAATTTGGTTAAATAAAAATGATGGGGAGTCGAGCATCATAGATTGTTGGAGAATTTAAAGGACAATTTCATTGTACTTTTGAAAGTCTCTTATATGAAAGGGCTTTGTATATTCGAATTAAGCAAAAATAGTGGAATTGTGATATCCACACTCACTAAATCGAAAAGAAATAATGAAAGGCAAACCGAGACTGAGATGTGAAGATTAAATAAAAATGATGGGGAGTCGAGCATCATAGATTGTTGGAGAATTTAAAGGACAATTTCATTGTACTTTTGAAAGTCTCTTATATGAAAGAATTGGATTTGCCACTTTCGATCTTGAGATCGGAGGAAAAGGTATGCCTAGAAATAAATTCTGCTCTGCGGACTTAGTAACCGGAGATTACCTTAGTTGTCTACTTTTCAGTAAGAGCTGATTGTTATTTTGTAACTCAGTTACGTTTATTATAAAAGTAAAGTTAAAAAATGCTTTGATCTAGTGGTATGATGGTGTAACCACATACACTTGACAAATGAATGAAGGACATATAAGTGGTATACCCACTTTTATTATATTGAACGGTGGTTATAAATGGAAGAGCAATTTTCATTTCTCTTCGTAACTATTAGTGACTTGTATGTTTCCTTTGATTTCGAGGATGAAATTATCTTTAATTGGGGAGGCTGTAATGACCCGTTACCTTAAGCAAGTGATTAGTGTTAATTCGAATTCTAATTAACCCAAGTTACACTTGTAGTTAAGCTCGACTTGTCTTAATTAGTGTATGCATAGATTTGCATGTCATTTGGTGTTTGAATGAACTATATTATTATTTGTTAAGCAATTGACAAATTATGTGTCACCTAATACCGTGTGTGGGTCAAGGGTGACGCACATGAGTCGTGGAGTTGCGTGCATGCCTGAGTGTACTCGTTGGCACACATGGCAAAATTACAGACGTTTGAATATAGGCGTGTATATATATAAATGTATATTGAAAATAAATAAATAACTAATGAATTGGAGGACGCCTAGTGAAACGCAGAGTCGTGGGTGACACGCGTGGGTTGTACAAAAGTGTGCACGCCTGAGTATGGTCGTTAGCACGCACAATAGAATTGTAGGTGCAAAAATATAGGTATATATACATTAAATACATATTAAAAATCAGAAAAATGGGTGAGTGTGTTTTGTTTCATTACATTATAAAGGTGTCATCTTGACTCTTATCCCTAAGATCGACCTCGAGATTCGTGCACTTGAATCTCAAGAAAATTTATATTTATCAAGACTAAACACAAATCACCACACTATTTTCTCGATTCGACGAGCTGAGAAAGAGAGAGATGGAGAGAGAAAGAGATCGAATCTAGAGAGGAGAGACAAGGAAGAAGGAAAGATCAATTGAGGGAGAGTCGGTGATTGAAGGTAAGGTGTTGTGATTGTAGTTGTTATTGTGGTCGTTGTTATTGTTGTTCTTGTTGAAGAAGGGAGGCTCAGACGAACTGCTCTTACAGTTCGTCCGAGGAGGGAGACGACAAAAAGGAGCCATCTCCCCTCCCAAACCAAGCTAGGGTTGGGCAAGCCAACCACAGTTCAAAAGAAAAAAAAAGGAAATCGAAGCAAAGCGAGCTCTGTTTCGATTTTGTAAGGAAGAAGGGGTTGGCCCATGAACCATGCTAGTTTGGTTCGATTGAGCCGAACTCAGTTCAACCCAAACCCCTTCCTAAATTTAAAAAACTAAAAATAAATACTGGAAATTAATCAAAATTCTAAAAAAAGAAAAAAATTAGAAAAATGATATTTTGGCCTAAATAAATAGAAATTTATAGATTTCTATAGAAAATAGAGAATTTGAGGTTCTCTCGAGACTCTTAAATTGGGGTTTTAGCTCGTTAAGCATGTAATTGGCAAAAATAAATGGAAAAAATAAGAAAATAGGTTTTGGTGTTTTGGATTCAAGTGAGACTTGAACCAGGGACTTTAGAGTCATCGTATGACTCGTAAAATACATGAATTGACGTCAAATGGTTTAGTGTAGGTTCTTGATCAATGAAAAAAGGTTTTAAGATTTTAAGAGATGAGTAAGTTGGTATAAAGTGAGGAAAGCTCACTACAGGTAAGTGGGACTCATACTTTTATGAGTTATGCAATGTAAATTAGTATATTTAGTTCATATAATGTTATAGACTGGGAATGGGGCAATATACTGTGACTTGCTGTTTTTAAATATGAAAATGCCCAGAAATGTGCGACAAGGTGAATCGGGATTGTGGAATGGAACGATTTCCTGGAAATGAATTCCCCCTTATTTCTAAAATAAGGAAAAGGCTTGCCTAGAAATGGATTCCGCCCTTTATTCCCAATAGTCGGAGTTTACCTAAGTCACCATTGTTTAGTTAGAGCTGGTAACTACATTAAGCTTGAATAAACCAACAGAATAACACGTCGGCCAACATGTGGATTTTTTGTTGTGTTCTCGAGTAATGTGAGAGTCAAATATGTTTTGAAACTTAAAATCACAAGTCACGAGTACGGTTGTAATTTACTTTGAACTTGCATTTTCTTATCTATTGTTTATATCATTTCTTATTCTTGAATAGATATTCTTTGGGTTCATATTGTCATTCATTAATGTATTGATATTAGTTTATACACTTACGAGCATCACTTACTGAACAAGTTGGAGAGCTCATTCCCTAATTAACATTTTAGGTAATCGACATGCGTTTCGACTAAGGAACGGAGAATATTAGGAGTTTACAGTCTTCTCTATGTCGTATTGATATCCTTTATTGCATATATATTATATTGAAATACAGTTTCATTATAAACAAGGTTAGGATATGGTTTTAATACCAAGGTTTATTCTGATTTTTGTATATCTTGAAATTATCAAAAAAGTTTTAATTCCCTTTGCAATTTTTAATTATTAATTGATTATCAAGATATATAGGTTGTGTTTATTAGGTATTGGTGAGAGGATTTTGGCTCTAGTTAAGTATGGGTGGTGTACTAGGACAAAATTAGAGTTTAAGGATGGGTATTGAAGTAATCACTACTGTTTTGGTCGGATTTGAACTTTGAAAAGTTGGCGTGGATTGACAAGAGGCAAAGTTAGAATTTTTGTTATGGAATTCTTAAGTCGTGCTCAGCGTCGTTGCAACGTCTCACTTACAAGCGATACAGTGCTGGCCATAATGCTTGACTGAGGAATTCTGAATTTTGATCTAGTATTTCTTAGCGTCATGACTCATAGTGTATGACATTGGCAAGTCAATGGGATGCATTTGGGTCTATTATTAGGCACTTCCAGCGATCTCAACCAACGCCCTATGGGTAAACCAACAACGTTGCGAAGACGCTGGACCTAAAAAACAAATTAAAAATGTTTCTGAATTTAACCAAGTTTTATCAAGGTTTATATCATCAACCCCAAAAACCTTTATCACCACGGCAACACGGCGGTGAAGGCGTGACATTTATTCGAAAATGGTTTTATATCGTTTCGTGATATTAATGTGAATTAAGTAAACTTACCTCAATTGAAATGCATTAATAACAAACATATGAACCTATACCAATGTAGACGTGAGGAGAATCAGATAGGAACTTCCTAAACTAGGATTGGATAGGATAGTAGCACTTAAAGGTAAGTGGGTTTGCTCTATTATCAATCATGTCATGCTAGTAGATACGCTAGAATTCATTTCAGTAAGTGTTGATGCTTTACTTGGAGTCCTCTTTGTATCTCTTCATTGTAACTATTTTATATTATGTCCTTTTTATTACTCTATCTCTTGAATACCTGTGGAATTGATATCACGGTGAATGATTATAATTGGTACCTTGGATTGGAGGGCCGAAAGGCCTCTAGTGACTTCCCTCCATTATGACTCTACGGAGTTTCTGCTTAGACTTGTAAACTCTAGGTTGTATGATCTATAATGTTGGGGGATGGATAAGCTAAGCAAGGATAATAAATCTTCAGACTTGTGAGCCTCATGTTGTCTAACCCACAACATTGAAGGAAGGATAACCTAAGGCCTACTACCCAGTTAAGGACAATAGGTGTTAAAAATAGTTAACCTCAAGTTGTCTAATCTGTAGCATATAGGAAGGATAAGTTAAGGCCTATTGTTGTATTTTTATCTTTCTATATTATTATACTTGTCTTTACATTTCTTTAATGCTCGGAAAATGTAAACGGATTTATGATCTGAATGGTTGGAAAATCTAGTTTTGATTATACTAGATATTACTTAGATGGTTGTTGATAGAGCATGTTTTTGCTTTACTGAGCACGTTGGATCTTTTGCTCACTCCATTTTTTCCCCTAGTACCTCATATGTTTTTAAAGATAGAGGAAAGAGAACGATCGTAGCATAGAAGCTCTTTTCTTGTTTGCAAGGTGGCTTATTTATTATCTATCATATTTTGATATATTATTGTATTTATAACAAGGATTTCACATGCATAGATGTTTGAACCTATAGTTCTTGGTTTAGTTTATGTTTCATTTGGTTTGTGAGACCTCTACTTGATTTCCACAACTTATATAGAATTTTCAGAGGCATTTTATTTTTGCACCTATTAGCCTTGGTTAGTCTATTATAGAATGTCTTAGTTTAGTTTCGCAAGTTAAGGCTAACTAGTTAATCACCCACTCACTGGGTCATCTTGAAAGGGGCGATGGTCTAGGCTAGGCGGTTCAGGCTCACCAGGGTTTGGGTCATCACAGTTGGTATCAGAGCGTAGGTTAACCAAGCCTAGAAAAAATGTAAGTTTAGGAGAACCTAAAGTAATCTAGTTGGTATCTAGTTTTAATATTAGTACCTAGGAGAAGCCACAATTGGTGTTGTGACCTTAGGTAATAGAGCCTAAAAGGAAAGGTGTAGTTCTATCCTAAAATAGAATAAGACTCACAGTTGGAAATCATAGTTAGAATCTTTGTAGTATATAACTTAAGTCACCTTAAGATCTAAGTAAGTGTTAAACTTAGGAAAGGTTAGTCATGCTTAAGTGATGAAATTATTTGTATGGGCATTTGGTTTGCATCGACTTAATATGCACAAGTGACCAAACTTAAGGTAGGAATGGTTTAAAATAAACAAGTACATGTTATGATGTTATTTGCTCATGTATATATTATATATACCATTGAGTATATTGCTAATTCATCTTATCCCCAAATTGAATTACTTGAAAGTAGGTCCATTGAACTAGTCACAGTGCATGATGAGTACGGAGGTAGAACCAAGTGGCAATCAAGGTAATTATGGGAATGACGATGACTGGTGAGCAACGATGGATGTTAAGTTTTATGTAATAGAGAGGTAGGTGGTTGAATTGGTAAATTCAATCAGGGGTCACCTCACACTGTGATAAACCTCTACTACCGAAACTACTCGCACTGAAGAAGAAAATCGTATATTCCTAAGTAAACTCAAACTGTTCATGGAGTGCAAACCTCCAAAATTTTATGGAAATAGAAGATCTAATGTTGTTAAGGCTTAGATCACAAATATGGAGAAAATACACGAGTCCTTCAGGATTGATGACATCACAATGACCTTGTTGGCCACGTTCTTACTAGAGGAAGATGTACTTAAATGGTGGAACTTTATTGAGAGGGTTAAGGGAATGGTGAAATCTTGAGAATATTTCAAGGATCTTTTCTATTTAGAGTACTTCCCTGAAGAGGATATAGAAGCAATAAAAGAGGAATTTCATGATTTGAAGCAAGGGAAAACAACTATCGCAGAATATGAAGCCAAGTTTGAAAGGATGGAAAGGGTGACTACAGAAGAATTGAGGGTGGAATAAGTTCGTCGGAGGACTAAGATGTGAGATCAAGTATTTGGTGATGGCTATCAAGCCAAAGACCTATATAGAGGTAGTGTGTAGAGCCAAGGAATGTAAGATAGTAGTGACAAAGGTACTATTCACTACACATGGGTCACCATCTCAAACGACATAGACACCATCACTTCAGACCCCTAATGCAAACAACTCCTAAAACTTGCTAAGCAGAGAACTTGAGAGATTTAAAGGAAGAAACCAGATGATGATGTTTGGCTTAAGGAGTTGTAGGAAAGTCTAAAAAATCTGACATGACACCAAGTCCCTCGATGGTTCAAATTGGGAAAGAGATTTCTAGGGGTGGCAAAAAAAGGGGTCCAGATAGGTACGAGTCCGGACATACCCCTTAATAATGACTAAAATTAGTGTTCGGACTTGTACCCGTTTTTGAAACAAACACATTTTATTGTTTGGACCTGTATGTTTATAAAACATAGTAAACCCATTTTTTCTCTGTACCCATTTTTTTTTAAATTTAAAAAGAATTTTTTTTCAAAAACATTCACAAAAATACAATTTTATGTCACTATGCATTCACGTACTATAAAAAATGACATATTATATACTTGAAATTCAAGTCTTAAAGCTTCCTTACTTTCTACCTAAAAAAAACATCACCATTGTCTAAAGTTCAATGCAAATACCATGAAAGTTTCAAAATAGACAATGAATTAATAAAATACCCCTTCGAATTAATCGCTAAATGGGTACCCATTTTTAAAAAAATTATGTCCTAACGTGGACCCATTTTTTAAAATGGACAAGAAAACATGTCTGAATTTGAACCCGTTTTTAAAAAGTTGTGTCCAAACCAGTAAAAATGGATCTGGGCACTTTTTGCCACCCTAGAAGTTGCAAATGATAACCATACTGCAACATAAAGATTGGTTTCAAGATCATCACTAATACCTCAACAAAGCGAAGGCAAAAGCAAAGACAAAGGATGGGTCAAATCAAAATGCTTTAGCGCCAAAGCTAGCAAGGACTACTAAGAAACCAAGGGGTTTATGCTATAAATGCAAACAGTCTGGACACTTCAGGCAGAGTGCCCTACTAGGTCAAAGGTTTTCGTAGCCAGAGTATCTCCATCAGCAGTAGAGTTGAATGCAAAGGCTGCAAAACAGATGACTCTTTAATGCTGGTAACCCTAAAATGGGTAAAGATTCATTATACCATTTTGAAAGTCAATAATCAAGTTATGATGTTAAATATTGATGTGGAACATAAGGAGTACCTTAAATGGCTAGGAAGCCAAGAATAAGAGCTAACAACTAAAATTTTTAAGACATATATTTCTATTCACAAAACCTCTAATCAAAGATACGAGGTATCATAATATACTTGGTTTGAATACAACTACTATGATATAATTTCAATAATTGTGCTAGGTTTATCTTCTTAAATGAAAATAACTCTTATGGAATATTCGAAGACGATTTCAGTGAAATGTTAAGTTCTTATAATTCACGTTTTGATTTAAGATTTCATAAGGAAGAACCTACTTGTTTAGTGACAAATTTGAAAGCATGAACCAAAGGCTATAAAAAACTTTTGTTTTCTTAATGTGTTAAGAATGAATCGAAATGAATTTTCATAAATTTCAGATCGGTATTGTGATTTATGTTTTGGTCTATACCAAATGAGTTTGCAATTTAGTTCGAAATATCAAAATAGTATATGAAAAAAATAAATTCATTTGAAATAAGTTTAAAATCTTATATGTCGAACATGGTTGAAATCTCATAAACAATTGATTGTAAGACGATTTGAACCCTACTCATGTTATATGAAAGAATTTTAATGAACTTAAAGGTTTTGATCTAACGATGGTTTGAAAATATTAGTTTGGATCAAAGTCACCATCTTGTTGATGGAATACAGATTGCGTGTAAAAATTATTTGCTTCTAAATTATCGATGAACGAATTAATCGAAAAATGCTATTGCATTGGCTTGAAAATGCAAGAAATATCTTGGATTGTATTTCAAGGGAGATAAGCTTAATGTGATTTGGATTAAATGAGTTTTTGATGAAAATTCGAGATTTCGAAGGAGTCTAAAAATTGAAACTTGCTTTTTGACGATTGAATTGCATTTTTAAAGTTTCTCACCAATCACGTACAAGTGGAATGTAAATAATTAATCAGATAAATGATGGTTGTGTTGTTAACATTAAGAGTCTCAATCTAATGTTTAGTCTTAGTGTAACTAGCACGCAACAGACGTGTGGTTTGACATTTATAAAGTTAAAAGACATCCTAATTTAATTATGATTGATCAACCAAGTTAGTTAGACTTGAAAAGTGAGTACCTTGTTCATTTCATCTAAATCAAGTGAAAGATTGGTGAATGATTGAAATTGAGAATCCTAAGAGAAGTGACCCTTAAAATAATTGATATGAGTAGCATGTATGGTACGACAATTAGAAGTGTTCGAGAGTACTTTCAAGCAAGGTTATGTCTCTAATTGAATTAAATAGATAAAATTGGAACTCTGAATTTGCACACTCAAAAAAGAAAAAGGTTTTATGAAATGAAATATAAAGGTTTTAGAATAAGGAAAAAGATTTTTTAAGAAGGTTTTCAAATGAAGTTGTTTGAAATTATTACAGCTTGGGAAAAGTAGTTGTAACCACAAGAAATCAATAACTTAGTCTAATTTTATAAATATTTATTAGATAGTGTAATGAGGAATGAAAGGTACCATGGTCAGGTACATGATAGATATCCATCAAAGATAAAGCGTAGAGACTACCAATAAATCTTTGAAGCATGAAATTTTTCGAAATTTATAATATACGTGGTATATAAAACATAAGCACATACTGAAAATTTGTGTGCTGAAAATTTTAATTGAGATATCTATCATAAAAGCTAAGTCTTGATGGCATAGGTTGTCTGTCAGAAAAGAAATCGATATTATAAAGATAAAGAATAGATGTATTTCTAAAGGGTTTACATGTAACCATTTGACAAAAATTATAAATTCTTGAAATCTATTCAATGGAACTCAAACGATTTAATTTTCCTTCGACTGATAAAAAAATATTAAAGGAAAAACTATAAAGAGCTAAGTGTTAACTCGGAAGGTACAAGGTGGATTTCATAAATTTGTTTAATTTTTCTACCTTTAATGGAGATCCAAGTTATTGAGATTTAAAAGTTAAGATATTACGAGAATGCGTAATGGAAATGATGTCGAATAAAAAAATGATACAAGGAAATTGGAAGAAAATAAAATTTAATTTCTTGGTGATCGAAGTTGAGGTTCAAGATGCTAACTTAAAATAAACAAAATTGTACGAGTATCTCATTGTGTATTCAAGCAAAAATCGAATAAAATTTATTTCAAGAACAATCAATTGTCAATGAATTCACACGGGCTAAGAGGAACAAAGGAGCTTGAAATAACAAAAATGAACTCCTTAAAGAGAAAAGATTCACTGATGGTGATTAGAGTTTGTTAAGAATGGTTGTCTAAATTTGCCTACTTTTTTCAACTTTATCGAGGGATTCACAATATAAATTGAGTGGTTTATATATATATATAGCAAAGATTGAGAGA
This sequence comes from Stephania japonica, assembly GCA_039657345.1. Lineage (NCBI taxonomy): Eukaryota > Viridiplantae > Streptophyta > Magnoliopsida > Ranunculales > Menispermaceae > Stephania > Stephania japonica. The sequence goes on along the minus strand of CM077560.1, from coordinate 38,541,056 downwards.
GCAAATGGTGTGCCAATGTTCATTATTCCGGATTGTGATCCATGTACTATTGTCTTATGGTGACATTACTTTTGCTACCAAGTTATGGTAGGGATTATAAACAAAAATGGGCACCAAGCAGCGCCTCGGTATGGCTTTCAGTCTGGTATTTAGACTTCGGGATTTGATCCTAGTTCGGGAGGATGTTCTTAGGTTTGTATTACAACTACGACGGTAAGTGTGGACCATTATAAACTTTGATGCATAATTGCATATAATATTAGCTATTGAACTAAAGAAAATGAAATAATTCAAATTGAAACTCTCAAGCAGAGGCGTTAAAAATTTTGGTTGGTTGGACCAGGGTAATAATATCCAAGTGTTAGGATAATCGAAGTACTTATAAATCATGCGAATGAGACAAATAGACTAGACAACGACAAGAGCAACATCAAACAAATAGACAAGTTGTACAAGACATCTCAGGAATGGGTTACGTTTAGGTGTCCTCTTTGTTTAATTTATGAACGTATCTTTTTCTTAGTTTCGAGGACAAAACTTCCTAAAATTGGGAATATGGTAACTCTCCAAAATTTTAAACTATAACTTCACCCTAATATCGAGGATATTTGGATTTATATATATATATGAAAATTATGTGATGGTGTTTTATTGTGTGTATTATACATTATATAATTAACTTAGGTGTGGAATTAGCCTAAGTTGATAGAGAAGAACGTGTTTTTTAAGTAAAATAGAAATTTCATTAATCATGATAGTTCAATACATTTGATAGAATAGGTGAGACACATAATCGATTACCTTGATAAAAACACATTGATTCGCTAATCATAATTGTTCATTAGAATATTCAATTGCCATAGAGTTAATTTTGAGAAACTTCGACTGTGACAATGGAACAATTTGACAATCAATGATTATTCTCTTGACAAACATATGGAACACAACAGTACACAGACATACTAAGACCAAAATGAAAAATAAAACTTCCAACAAGTGAAGACAAATAAAGACCTCCAACAAGAGAAGACAAACACAAACTTCATCATTGGAAGATAAATACTTATTGAAAAAGATAACCTAATAAAACTATTAAACCAACAACTGTAAGCACAGCTCCACACAAGAGCAATAGAAGTGGAGATGGACTTGAATGATGATAGATGCACACACAGAGGGGGAGCAAGTGGTGGCATTAATAATGAATTTGACAATCGTTACAGGATTAAAACTCTCGGATCTAAATAGATTTGTGTTTTATTGAAGAAAAATGCATGTAGTAAATTCTCTTACTGGAACCACCGCCGATCAGATAGAAGATTGGTGGTGGTTCAAGTAGGAATCACAAAGAAAATTAAAAGAGAAAAAATTGGGATTTAGGGTTTGACGACCATGAGAAGAAGTTAAATTGTGTAAGTAGAGAAAAATAGCAACATTGGTAAATAAGACAAATGAGGGCATTTATGTAAATACAAGGTGGGATGGATTTAATGTGGACCCATATATTTTTCCTAGAACTTAAATGCATCTGGATGAGTTGTAAGGTTTGAATTTGGTCAACCAAACTTTAATCTCAATATCAAATACATAAGCCACATTAAGGGCTTTTAGCCATTATTGTTTTGAAAACACTACGAGAGGAATTTAAGAAAGAAACCATAGGAGGCTAAAAAGGTGGATTGGTGGAGGAGAGGGATCACCATTAAATCTACTACAATTAGGTGATGATCTTACCTTATCTTCTTTAATTTTCATTGCTTAATTTGATTTTCATGGGGTTTTAGGGTAGGAGATGAATCATGTGATATTGGTTGTCTCTCTTTTCTTTGGTCTCACTGGATTTTTGTGATTTGAAATGTTCTTCTTTTAGTTTTAATTTAAAAGAGTTTATGCCAATCTATGTTTTAAGGGTAGATTTGTATTTTGGATCTTTAAATGTGATTAATGAGATGTTTAAGTGGTTTTTATCGAAGTAATAACTACTGTTTAGTCGGATTTAAACTCTAAAAAGTTGGCATGGATTGGCGAAAGGCAAAATTGAGATTTACAGTGGTACGACGCTGACTAGGGAACTATGGATTTTGATTACGCATTTCTCATTTCCACGACTCATAGTGTATGACCCTGGAAAATTGTGGAGATGCATTCGAGTTTGCCACTTAGCACTTTCAGTGATCTCGATCAGCGCCCTGTGGGTAAACCCGCGACGTTGGGAAGGCGTTGAACCTGAAAAACAAATTTCGAATGTTTCTAAAATTAACCAAGTTTTATATAGGTTAATATCGTCGGGACAAAGGTTGAGGCAGTGGTAACTAACCCTGAAAAACTTTGTCGTCGCAGCAACACAACGCCAGTGAAAGCATGACATTTATTTGAAAAGATATCGTTTCATGATATTAATACAAATTAAGTAAACTTACCTCAATTGAAATACATTAATGACAAACATATGAACCTATACCAATGTAGACGCGAGGAGGATCAAATAAGAACTTCTTGGACTAGGATTGGATAGAATAGCAGCTCTTAGAGGTAAAGGGGTTTGTTCTATTATCAATCATGTCATGCTAGTAGATATGTTAGATTCATTTTAATAATTATTGATTATTTACTTAGAATCCTCTTTGTATCTCTTCATTGTACCTATTTCATATTATGTCCCTTTTATTACTCTATCTCTTGAATGTATGTGAAACTGACATAATAGTGAAAGATTATAATTGGTATGTTGGATTGGAGGTCCGGAAGGCCTCCAGTGACCTCCCTTCGCTATAACTCTATGGATTTTCTGCTTAGATTTATTAACTCCATGTTGTTTGATCTGCGGTGTTGGGGGAAGGTTAAGCTAAGCAAAGACAATAGGTCTTCAGACTTGTGAACCTCAAACTGTCTAATCTACAACATAAAAGGAATAATAAGTTAAGACCTACTGCCCAGTTGATATATTAGTTAACACTTCTTACACTCTAAAGTGGTTCAATTTCATCATTGATCCTTATTTGAAATATCAACTTGGGCATTATTGTACTCTTACATTTCTATATTATTATGTTTATCTATATATTTCTTTAATGTCAACAAAATGTAATGCATCTCATGATCTAAACTGTTGGAAAATCTGGTTTTGATTATACTAGGTATATATTACTCGAATGATTGATTGTAGAGTATGCTTCTATTTTACTAAGCCCATTAGATCTTTTGCTCACCCCATTACTTTCCTCCAGGTACTCATCTATTGCTTAAGATAGATGAAAGAGCAAGGTCGTAGCATATTAGCTCTTTTCTTGTTTGCAAGGTGGTTTATTTATTATTTATCGTATTTTGATATATTGTTGTATTTAAAATTGGGATTTCACATGGGAGGATGTTTGAACCCATATAACTTGGTTTAGTTTATGTTTCATTTGGTTTGTAAGACTTCTATTTCATTTCGGCAAGTTACAGACTTTAATGGCATTTTATTTCCGCACCTATTAGCCTTGATTAATCTATTGTAGAATATTTTGGTTTATTTTTGCAAGTTAAGGCTTACTAAGTCATCACCTGACTTGTCAGGTCATCTCGAGGGGTTGCGGGATAGTCTAGATCGGGCAGTCAGACCAACCGGGGTTTGGGTCGTCACAATTCGAATCTAAATCCATTATAGATTTTATAGATCGTTCAATTCAATAATGAGCTCCATGACGCTAATTACAATCAAGTGCACAAAAATTTAGGTTAGGTTCTAATAAAGCCTAACAACCAAGTTTTAAAAAAATTTATTGCCATTAGATTCAAAATTATTTTTGTAAGTGCTTCATTCATAATGTTCAATGGTGCACCTAGAATTTTTCATCATTAAGCCCTACAATAAACCTTAACATATGCAATAAGTTGAGCCCCATTTCACTTAACTACTAAATTATAAGCTCTAAAAGTCCTATAAGCAATAAAACCTTAACAAATGCAACAAGTCGAACCCCGTTTCACTTAGCCTCTAACTTGTTAGCCCTAAATGTCCAATATGTAGTAAAACCATAACAAATGCAATATGTCGAACCTCATTTCGCTTAGCCACTGACTTGTAAGGCCTAGATGGTCATCATTTGCACCTATCAAAATAAAGGAAAATCGTCATACAAGAAGAGAAAAAACAAGAGAAGAGACGATCAGTGACTGACATACTAACTTCCAACAAGGAGAACCTTGCACGGTGCGAGGGGATGATCATCCTCCTAAAACATACTAACTTCCAACAAGGAGAACCTTACACGTGCGAGGGGATGATCGTCCTCCTAAAAACTACCGAGACTCCCTTCCTCACCACTAAAGAAAAGACTCCTTTTCAAGCCTCCACTCGAATGTTTAGTCAATTCTTCCCGCGCAAAGCACAAATCAAGCACAAAGAAAAGATTTTAGGGTTTCAATAGGAGAGATTCAAGTTTGGGAGCAAATGAGATCGAGATGTGGCTTTTGCTCTCCAATTTTTATAGAATAATACAAGTCCAGACAAAAATTTTGTCCGTTTCAAAATTAGGTACGCGGGACTGAATAATTTTTTTAAAAAAAGCAGGTACCCGTTTAGCGATTAATTATTAGAGATATTTTAATAATTCCACCTATATTATATATATAAAGAAAGAACCTTAAACTATATTTGTGTTTGTCACTCCTTGTCTTGCCATCTCACCTCATGCACCCACCCCTCTTCTCACCTCTAGTCTCTCCCTCTCCTCTCACATGTCGTCTCCTCCGCTCCTTTTCATGTTCGGATGTTTTATTTTATTTTTTATATTTTTTGGTAAATGCTCAAATTGAACAACCAGAACAAATGTATATTAAAGCCTATTCAAGGAACCATTTACTAACTGAACCTCAATACATAATGTAGGAGATGGACTCCTTCCTCTAGTCAAAGGGCTTTTTTTGCCAAGACAATGTTTTATTGTTTTATGTGTCATGGTAATTTTTTTTCAATAATGAGTGCATGTGATTCTTGAGAATAATTGGAAAAAATAATTAATATATTTCAAAACAGGTCCAAACGAAAAATAGAATTTTGTATGTTTTATAAAAATACGAGAATGGACAAAAAAATTGTCCTTTTTAAAAATGGATACGGGTCCAGACACCATTTTTAATCGTTAGGGATGCAACTGATTAGGGTATATCGTCCCCATCCCCACTTAAGAACTCACCACCCATCCCCATACCCACTCATCCCCATACCCGTCTAATCCCCATGGAGATGGGGAGTCCCAATGGAAAAAGTCTTCCCTATTAGGGATACCCATGGGAATTTTCATGGAAATTTTTGTGAAGATGGAAAATCGTCGTGGAAAGTTTTTTCCCTATTTCATTCTTATTGGAGATCTCCACAAAAAAATTATGGAATTTTTGTGGAGATGGGGAATCATAGTAAGGAAAATATTTCTTCCCACTTAAGTTTTCTCAAAAAAAGAATTATAAAAAATAAGGTGTCAAAGATACATACATAACAACACAATTGTTGAAGATTCCAACCAAAATAAAGTATCAACATATCATGCAATGAAAGTTCTAACTTCTAAGTGCTAACACTTGTAATTAAGTTTCAATAAAATCATTGGCAATAATATGCAAAAAGAAAAGTTCAAATTTAAAATAATCTTAAAGTCGCTCCATATCCATATCTCTTTAAACCATCAACTTATCATTTTTTTCATCATTGTTGGACGAGTAATAACAAAAGGAAACATTTAAATCTTATTAACCTATTAAGAAAAGATTAGGAGGATCATATCCTATAAAATAAGATTTTGCTATTTTTTTCATTTGATCCCAATTTTTTTAGTACAATTGATCCTAAAATTGTAAAACATAAATATAGTTGCAAACAATTCAAAACAAAATATATAGTTAACCGAAAAAATTAAAATTATAAATCTCATTAAAGTTTGTTTGTTATGTATATGATGATTGTTTTGGGGTGGAAACTATGTAATATTATATTATATTTATATATAAATATCATATGGTGTATAAATTGTTAGAATCGCGCTATGTGAACCCCGATAACCTCTCAGGGCACTCGAACAATTTATCAGTGCACCCTAAGACTTTTACCAAAATGTCACTACTTTGTGAAGCAACGCACCCACTACTCAAGACACATGTTAAAGTGGTTTCGGTCATGTCTTGTCGAGACTCATATTATAGTGTTGGTCTATACCAACCAACACCCAAATAAGGGTAGTCAAACACCAAGCTCGATGAGTGACCACCGAGACTATACAAGTGGTCTCGGTGGCCTTGTGTCGAGACATGTGTGTATGTCTCGATTGACACCAACTAACACAACAACCTATATCTCAGTCCTGTGTGTCCGAGACCATATGTTCGGTTATTTCCCACCGAGACCTGAAACGTAATGTCGATTAATATAGTGTCGCGCTATGGGTACCCCATCGATTACTCAAGGCACCCCGATAGGCACCCCACTGATTACTCTAGGCACACTAAGACAAATGTGTTATTTTCTTTTAGAACTAACATAAATTAAATAAAAAAAGTCAGGGTGCCCTGAGAGGATATCGGGGTGCACATAGCACGACTCAATTTTTATATGGGGATCCCCATAGGTAATCTTCATGAAGATCCCACGGATATATCTTATTCCCCATCCTCGTACACATACTCATGTGGTACAAAATTTTGGAAAATGATAATCTAACACACTTTAGGTGCACACTGTCTTTTAGCTTATAGTGTTTTTAGGAAAATGATAATATAACACACTTTTTTTGGTAGGAACACGGCCCAAAAAATGGGCTGAGAATTACACTGTGCTATCGCACTTATCTTCTGCTAACAAGAGGGAAATACAATGAGGATCTATGTCTAATCTATGAGCTTCATACTGCAATCCGAGCGCATTCTTCACTAGGAAGTCTGCATAAGCATTAATACATCTAGGGATGTATCTAATGTAGCTACCCTCCATCTGATGGAGAGTTCGTTGAATCTCCTCGATCTGGTAGTCCATGAAAATCGAGTATGACGAGGATCCATGAGCGAAACAACTTATAATGAGTATGTCTCGATCACCACCTTAGTGACTCATTTCTCTTTGCTATGTGGACTTCTTACCATAACGCCCAAACCTCTGCTGACACAGGTGGATAACTGCCCAACTTGACTTGAAAACTAGGGATGAACTCTCCTCTGTCATTTCGTAACATCCCTGTAGCGGATGAGCATGCGAGATTGTTCTTCAAGACGGCGGTGCATGTTCGAATACCACATCTAATTATCTCATATGTTCTATCTCAAGCTTGAGAAATCACCTCCATAACTAACGCCTGAATGCCCTTGAAGACAAACTCGTTTCTTGTAAACCAAAGAACCCAACACGTAACTCCAAACATGGTCTTCCAAGAAGAGGCTCCTTCTTTCATATTAGAGTTCAACCATTCTCTTTGGCTATCACTAAAGAAGTTAGGACTCTGTCTTCCCATCAAAAGATTATCCTCGGACCGTCCTTGCTATAGGCAGTCCCTATGGGTGTGAAGAACCGACTCTGATTCTGCATTATATCTCCTACAAACATCGGAGGTATTAATTTGGTGTTTACAACACAATATGTTAGTAGGGAGGCGATCATGTCTAACCAACCATAGAAAAGTCTTGATTCTCTACGGACCTCCCAATCCCACACTGACCTCCAACTCGTATCATCATATTGGATATCTTCATTGGCAATTCGCTCATAAGCCTTCTTAACTGAAAACTTCCAGACTTGTTGTACATCCAGAGATCCTGTTTATTTCTTTGCTACTATTAGGGTGAGGAATGGATAAGATTTTGTTGCACATCTTACTACATAGAATCTGTGCAAGTTTCGAGATGTCCCAACTTTCTAATGTTGTAGTATAATGAGCCACCTTCTGCTCTACGTCTCTGTTGGAAAGTAAATTAGTAGCATAAGGTAGGAAAGAGTCCAAGTTTTCCACCCACTTCTCCTTCCAGAATAAAGTTCCCCATCCATCTCCAATAATCTTAGTAAGGCCTTCCTTAAGAGAGGCCAAGATTGGCATATACTCCTCTATACCAACGAGGCAGGGCGCCCCACTCTCAATGAAGGTTCCTTATTTGTCAACTTGCACTACTTCCCTCTCAAGACTAGGGCCCATAAGCACTCTTTGTTAGTATAAAAGTCCCAGTAGAGCTTCCATGTAAAGGCTTTATTGTTCTCCCTAACCTTTCTAAACTCTAACCCCCAAGGACTTTTAGAACACAAGACCTCCCATCGAACTAGGTGGTCTTTCATTTTCACGTCAGATCCCTAGATAAAACTGCGTATAATTTTATCAACTTCATCGCATACCTTCATAGGGAGTTTTGCGGTCTACATCTGAAACACAGGTATAGATTGAAGACATGTCCTTGTTAGCGTCACCCTGCCTGCTAGCGAGAGTTGTTTCACTTTCCACCCTAAGAGTCGTGCCCTATCCTTATAGGTGTCCTTTTTCAATCCTTGATGGAGGATAGGAGACCCCAAATATTTTCCTAAGTTCTCCATCATCTGGAAGCCCATCTTAGTGTTGATTTGCCTCTTCAAATGTACAGCCACATTCTTAGAGAATAAAAGCTTTGTTTTCTGAGCATTGATCTTTTGGCCAGAGCAACTGCAAAATTCTACCATAATCTTTTGAATTATTTGTACATGTAACATGTTAGCTTCCGCAAAAATGAGCATATCATTAGCAAAGAACAAATGAGAGATCATGGGACTAGTTCTACCTAAACGAACTCCACATTATTTTTTCTCATCAATCGCTTTTGGATACCATGAGCCAACATCTCTATACATAGAACAAAGATGTAAGGTGAGATGGAGTCTCCTTAGCGAATTCCTCTGGATAGTGAAAAAGCCTCTGTTATGCCTCCATTCCATAACACTTGCATCTTTGGTGTAGATATACAATGCATAATTATGTCGATCAACACATTAGAAAAGCCAGTAGCAACAAGAGTTTCTTCAATGAAACTCTAACGTAGTCTATCATATGCTTTCTCCAAATCAATTTTGATGGCTAGCCAACCTTTACAACCAGATTTCCTTCTCATTGAATGAATGATCTCCTGTATGATGATAGTATTATCAGACAAATTTCTTGCAGGGGATGAAGCTCGATTGATTATTGCTCACCATATTGTTTAACAAGGGATTCAACCTGTTTGCAATTAGTTTAGTAATAAGTTTATATATAACATTTCATAAACTAATTGGTCGAAGATATGAAAAAGACTCGGGAAATAGTTTTTGGGATGAGAACAAGTAGGGTATTGTTTAAACTAGGTGAGAGAACTCCATTGGAGAAGAATTCTTTCACTGTAGTAGTAATTGTATCATCCACCACCTCCCATTGTGACTGGAAGAATATAAGACTCTAACCATCGGGGCCGGAGCTTTATAAGCCCCTATATAAAAAAGTGCATTCCAGACTTCCTACTTATCAACCGCCTTCATCAAATTGTTCTAGTCTGCAGGTAGCATGGTCAAGAATTTATGGTTCCAATTAAGTGAAAGAGGTCGCATACCATCATCAAGGTACAGTTTGTTGTAGAATTGAATTATCGTTGCCTTGAGGGTCTCCTGATCATTCACCCATTCCCCATCTTCGTTCTTTAATGCCATAATACGATTCCCTTTCCTCTTAGTAATTGTACTCTGGTGAAAGTATATAGTGTTCTTATCTCCAAACTAAAGCCATTTGGTTAGATTTTTAGTACCAAAGTATCTCTTCTTGGAAAAGAACATCTTGAAGTTGTTTTAGTAGTTCAGTTCTCTGATTGTGCAGGTTAGTTGAGAAGGCTCTATCCAAGCTTAGATCAAGTTTCTCCAACCTCCACTGTAACTTCTTCTTTCTCAGAAAAATATTTCCAAAAACGTGTATATTCCACCACTTGAGCTTATCCGCAAACTATTTTGACACCACATAAAACTCTGCGTTGTTTGCCTAGTTATTTTTGACAAACTCCTTAAAGCCATCATGAGTTGTCCAACATGAATGGAAGTGGAACGACCTATCAATTTTAGGAGGAACATCTGTTTGAAGGCGCAAGAGCAAGGGGCGGTGATTTAACTTGAGTCTAGGTAGATGAAAGATAACACTTTTAGGAAAACATTTTTGCCACTCTCTATTGCATAGTCATCTGTCTTGTCGCTCCCTTAACCTTCCTCGAACCCACGTAAACTTTGAACTTTTGAAACCCAAGTCATGTAAGGCATTAAGATTCATGAACTCAAATAGTTCTCTGCATTTAGAAGAATTTGCCTGAGCCCCCCTGTTTTCTCATTAGATGTAAGGTATACATTAAAATCCCAAAGAAGTGCCCATGGTAGAGAGTTAGGAATGTGCAATGTAGATACTTTGTCACATAACAGCTTCCAAACTCTATAGTTCGGTGAGCCGTAGACAAAAGTACAATAGCCCTTCAGGCCCCCTTTTTGCAAGATGTATGGATCCATTGTCTACTAAAGCCTTCAATAGAGAGTTGTATATTAAAAGTAGACCATAGAAGCCATATCCCACCAGAGAAACCATTAGCATCAACTTTAAAAAAGTTTGAGTAACCAATTCTTTTGATAACCCCATCAGCAATGTCTCCGCTAATTCAGGTTTAAGGATAGCAAGAACATCGGGCTTGTTAGCTCTTATAATTTCTTTGACGCTCACTCGAAACTTAGGGCTCTTTACTCCTTGACAGTTCCAAGATATAAAAGACATATTTGATGACCCTACATCATTAACAAAATAAGTGAAATGGAGTGCTTCCCCCTAATGGGGACTAACTCATTACCTTGGATTTCAAAGGTGTTGGATTCTCAATAACCATGCTACTAATTTGTTCTCGGGTCGGGGAATGACTCTCCTTCGATGTTAGCTTAACCTCCTGCCAAGACAATTCTTTCACTTTAGATCTCTTATTTCCTACCTTGAGATTGACATCATTATCTGGGGGAGCAGGGGAAATGGGAGAGGCCTGGTGGGATGTCATACTTCGTGTCTTGGATCTTGCCTTGGTGGTCGATTGATGGTATTAGTCGTGTTAGAAATGTCCACTAATGATCCAGTATGGGCTTTAGACTTTCCTTTTCTATCCTTTTTCTCATTCGCATACTGAGAAGATGAACTAGCTCCCTCTTGCCCTATTTGTGCCTTTTTCGATTTCCGCATCGCCTTTTCTTGAGGGCAATATTTATGATTTCCTTAATAACATATCCCCTATGCCTTCGTGACTTTCCATCATTAGAATTTAAATCTTCCAATCTACACTTTGACACTACGGGTTGAGACAAATCTAAGTCCACTTGCAATGCGTGCAAAATCTTATCTCAAGATTGAGGTCTAGTTTTATTGTTTTTCCCACCATATTACCAATACCCGTAACGATTGACTCATGATAATACTCAAAGCAAATAGGAATTTCGATCCACGCTATTGCACCAACGAGCATCTATTACCAAAGAGGAATAATAATGTTGTACCGACAAAACATACCCTAAAATGTACTATGAACCCTCATTCAAAGCTTTCTCTACATCGTACTCACAAGTAAAATGAACCAAATAGTAACCATTAGTCGGATACATAATAGTGAACTCACCCCTTGGATCCCATGATTTTTTCTTGTTATGAATCATCGATACCCATCGTTTTCGATGAGTTTAACGATCGTGTGCTCCATCTCGCATCCATAAAATGGTTCAACTTATCTCCGATATTCATTTGAAAGGCCCATTCATCTCTAGTCAATCCTAATGTCCCTCACTGAACTAGCTTTTCTCTTGCCTTGTGCCTCTTTTCGATAGTCTATCTCTATATGACCCATGATCAACCTCCATACTAGAATCCTCATAATCTAACACATAGCATTATGGCGACGCATTTTGTCTTTTAGCCTATATGGCATATCTGAGGAATGCCTTCGTATTCAACAGTAAGCCATACATCTGCCAATCTACACTTTGACACTACGGGTTGAGACAAATCTAAGTCCACTGCAATGCGTGCAAACACACCTCTTTGACTTATCTCGGTATTGAGGTCTAGTTTTATTGTTTTTCCCACCATATTACCAATACCCGTAAGGATTGACTCATGATAATACTTAGCAGGCAAATTAGGAATTTCGATCCACGCTACTGCTCGCACCAACGGAGCATCAATTACCTGGAATGAGGAATAATAATGTTGTACTAACAAAACATACCCTAAAATGTACCATGAACCCTCATTCAAAGCTTTCTCTACATCGTACTCACAAGTAAAATGAACCAAATAGTAACTATTAGTCAGATCCATAATAGTGAACTCACCCCTTGGATCCCATGAGTTTTTTATCTTGTTATGAATCATCTGATACCCCATTGTTCTGCCAATGAGTTTAACGATCAGTGCCTTCTCCATCTGCTGATCCATAAAATGGTTCAACTTATTTGATATCACCATGAAAGGCCCATTTTCATCTCTATCAATCCTAATGTCCCCCACTTCCAGAACTATCTTTTCTACAAACTTGTACCTCTTCTCCGCCAATAGTCTATCTCTATACGACCCATGATCAACCTCCATACTAGAATCCTCATAATCTAATACACTTTGAGCGCACATTTTGTCTTTTAGCCTATTTATGGCTCTTTCTTGTCTCCCTAGGCGTGGGTCCCAAATTTAACAAAACACCATAAATAGGCTAAAAGGTAAAATGTGCGCTCCAAGTGTATGTTCAAAGTGTGTTAGATTATCATTTTTCTAAAATTTTATCGCCATCCCTACTTCCATCCCTATTTAAAATCTTCATGCCCATACTCGTTGTGGGAAATCCCCGATACCCGTAGAGATTTCCTGCTCCATTTACATCCCTAGTCCTATTTGAAGAGATGAAGGTTCAAGTCTCAAAGAGAGGCACTTTCTTGTCAAAAAAAAAAGGTTCATACGAACAAATATTAAAAATGAAAAAAAAAATTAATGTGATAATATGTTTTAAAATTTTAACTTTTGAAACACACCGAATGAGACCCGCAACACAAAATTTTAACTTTTGAAAGTCGTTTTAAACCCTTTCAATGTGCTAGACAGAACGAATTAATGTGATAATATGCTTTAAGTATTCTTATATTTAATGAACTTAAAACAAGCAATTTTTCTTGAAAACAAAAAACAAAAAGCAATCTTTAAAATGGACAAAGTAAATTAATAATTTGGTTCTAAACTTTAATTTGTTAATATTTGAATCGGTTTCAACAAGTGTGGGAACAAGTGCAAGTACTTTTACATGAACCGAATTTAATTGAGAGTGAAATCAAGAGGATCTCACTTTAATTATTACATATGACAACCACCATTTTGCACATCGAATTTTGTTAGCATTCCATTGACAAAGGATCAAAGTAAGCAAAAAAATAAAGGTTTAGGGACTAAAAATGTTTAAACATCAAAGTTCAGAGACTAAATCAAGACAACCCCTAAAGATCAAGGACCAAATGTTACCAAATCAAAATTTAAGGAAGAATTCAAGAAGGAAAACATAAAGTTCGGGACCAAATGATTCATTTTGCCTTTCAAACATTCAAATCCTAAAATCCTTTTTTTTCTCTTGATTTTCTTTGTGATTCATGCATTTGAACCACTGCCAATTTTTTTTTGATCAGCAGTGGTTCCAATAAGAGTATTTATTGCATTATATTTTCAATAAAACACATATTTGAGAGTTTCAATCCTGAAGCAATTGTCAAATCCATCACTGGCACCACTTGCATCTCTTTCTTGTGTACATCCATCATCATTCAAGTTCATTCTCACTTCTATAGTTCGTGCATAGACCTACACTTACCACTGTTGGTTTGATAGTTTTTATTAAGTTATCTTTTTCAATAAGTATTTGTCTTCCAATGTTGAAAGTTTGTCTTCCTTTATTTTTCAAAAGTAAATCTATAATAGATGAATGTTTTGATGAACAATTAGGATTAGTGAATCAATATGTTTTTATCGAGGTTATCGATTCTTTATCTCGTCCTGTTGTATTGAATGTAAATTTATATTTTACTTCAAAAGAAACATTCAATTCTTGCAATGGATCCAGAGACAACTTAACTATCCTACATGAAACAAATGGTCATCGAGATAAATGATATAATATAGTTGTGCAACATATTGCAAGGTAAGGTGTATAATTAATTATTTACTATTAGCTAGCCATACCGACAACTCTTTATTAACCAAAGAACAAGAAGCCAAAACAGCTAACTAATTAACCAATAAATTAAATTAGAACGATGACTGTGCCTCAAAAAAGACTAGAGGAGAAGAAAACAAAGATGTTAGGAAATAAAGAAACATTAGAAGAGACTGATTGAAATATAAAAGAATCGTCCCTAACTTAGTGTCCCATCATATCAGTTCAACCACAAAACTACTCTGTTTACACAACACTCATAATTCATCAAAAACTTGGATGTTGTAGCATTTCTAGCTACACGTAATCAGATATAATTAAGGCTATCACTATCAATTAAAACGTTATCTTCCATTTTCAAATTCCATAACTATAGTTTATTTAATGTTCATGTATTTGTCTACACAACCACCGTGCTCGAATCCTTGTGGGGTCAGGCATTTCAAGATCAGGTCAATAATCAATATTCGTAGTCAATCAAAGCATTCCAAACATCCTTCTAAAAAATTAGTGTGTTTTTATAATGCATATATGCAAACATTTATTTGTTAATGTAATAACAAAAGGTGGGTAAGATGGGACCCTAGCCAATGTGGCCAAATGAGCCTGATGTCGACCCTTTCTCACCTAGTTAGTCGAACACGCCAATGACTGCTAAACCGAAATGGGTTTCTTGAGACCCCAATTGCAGTCTAGTCATTCTTGTTTTATACATGCAATATGGTAGGTACTTTGAGAGGTAGTACACGTCTAAAATTGTATTATGTATAGACCTTATTTTTATCAACCAAGAAAATGCTTAATGAACTCTACATGCACAATTTCATCAAGTAAAGCCACATGCCTGACAACAAAAGCATGGAGACCCAACTTAATTTATACACCATCTTCTAGGTTCTATGTACTTCATGGGAGATACTTGCAGGGGGTCCTTTCTACACTAATTGAACTGCATGGAAGATTCTTTTTTTTTTTTCCTTACCCTTAAACTTGTCTTTTACGCTTTTTAGTCCCTAAACTTTTTGAGTTTTTTTATACTTTTGGTCTTTGAGTTTTTTATGCTTTTAGAGAAAAAAAAATTTTTGGACATTTGTTGGTCGATGAGAGTCATCCGGTTCAGTAATATAAACCACTTTACTCTTCTTGACTAGTCACACGACACTTCTATTACTCACGTTGACGAAATTTAACACTTTAAATGGTAGAAAGACTACTAAATGTAAATCTTTATAAAAGTCATAGGACCAAATGTGTAGTAATAAAAGTTAAGAGACCAAAAGAATAAAAAACACGAAGTTCAATGACCAAATGATTTGCCTCTTTTTTTTTGTCATAAAATGGAAGAATTTGATTCATGTAAATAAAACCCATTCATTTAGAAATGAGGCTTTGTTTATGGTGGATTTGACAGGATGCACTAATTAGCAAGAGTTATTAGACAATACAAGCACATCACGAACTGATTGAGCAGGATTGAATAGTTTGATTCATGCAGCCAATCCCAACTATTATGAGAATGAAGCTTTGTTTTGTTACAGTTAATGAGAGATCAAAATGATGATAAGTATTTTTCCCATCACATCATCAAAACAAGTAACACAAAAAAATAAGAAGACTTGGACTGCTCACAACTTGTACAACACAGGACGGCAACCAGTGAGAACAAGAAAAAAAACAATTAAAAATGGTCTCTCATTTGAACACTTAAATTTCACCGTGAAGATCTATACTTAAAAAAGTCACGAGCGAGTAATTTCTGGGAGAGAAGGGATGCCATTGTCATCCAAGGCCAAAGACCAGAGGGACAAAAATCCATTAGTATAGACAAAATAGAAGAGGAGGCATGCACCATCTAAATAAATTAAGTTCACTACTTCAGTTAAGAGACTAAGACTTGCTAATTAAAATACTAGTGAGATTGTCCCTTCTAGAGAGATTCCACCTAACGTGTCTTCATTCTCAACTTGTTTTAAAATAACAAGCAAGAAAAAAAAATATAATACTCATCAAATTGTGCTATAGTTAAGAGAAAGATAAGAAACGAAAACAGGAAATGATCTAATGTGTTTAGTCCTACATGGGCATTAAACCTGAAATTATTCCATCATGCTGGCATCGCAAGATAAAGTACTCGCTGGTTCTGACATCAAATAGACATGTGAGGCTTCATAGGAAATATATCAGTGGCCTAACATGGTTACTAATGAAGACAAGGGCTCACTATTATAACTTGATTTGCAAAACAAAAACAGTAGCTAATCTGATAAAACATGAAATAAAAGTTTACAAATCTAATAAATGTGACACCAATTTGAAAGGTGTTCAGTAGGGTCTCCTGACAGATGAAAATAGTCTTCCTTAAAATAAGAATTCTTGCAGAATGCATCGGCAGAAAATCCAGTGACTTAATGGCTGGGAAATGACACTAAGTGACTAGATGTTCTTCAATATTTTATATGAATTGTAATCCCAGACTCCGTAATCGGTGGCAAACTGTCACTTCACATACTATTTATCAGAGCAACACCCACATCTCAATTATTCAGTTCTATCCTTCTGTTTATGCATTTTTTTTTTTTTATAAGAAACGACTTATTTCCCCTCAAACTTGCACACAGTGAGACTCAAATTCTTTACCTGATGGTCCTGATCCATAGGTGACCAAATACTAAACGTCTAAAGACTCTAAACCATTGAACTACCACTTGGTTAGTATCATTTTGTTTATGCATTGGATAAAAAAAACTGTAATAAGCAAAAAGAAGGAAAGAAGGGACAAAGATTTACATGGTGTTTCAAAGCTCCAAGGCGTCAAGTGGGCAAGGTTTCTAATATCATAGGATTTATAGCAGTGTCATGATGTCATCTCTAACCTCTAATCTTACTTTACTGATATGGGTCATCGTAAGTTCAACTACACATCAGTTTAAAGCAGTGCCTTCAAGAAATCCTATTAACCCATAAAGTAAAACAAGAACCATCCAAAAAGATATGTAGAAACAAAGCAACTTTTCAATGATGGAACAATAAAGTTTTTAGATTTGGAAGTCTTATGAGAATAGAATAGACAATTTAACAAATCCGATGTAAAATAGACAAACGTTTACTTTTCTCCAAGATTACAAGCAAAAAGTGGGTTTTACGACTCATAGTTTTTATAAGAACTAAATATATTATGAAATTTTAATTCGCGTCATAGGAAGACAACATGATCACATACTAAAGAAGCAAAATAAAAGAAACTAAAACAGCTCCTCATGTTGAAACACTATTTGTTTCTTAATTGTTGTCTGTATGCAATTTTGATTGTAAGTTTTCTATTATGCAACATAGATCAAACATTTGACCAGCTAAAAACTATAGTTAATTATGTCTTCAATGGACAATGAGTAAATTAAGGTATATACACAGTTAAGATCCACATAGCCGACCCCAATTAATTTGGGATTGAGGCTATATTGTTATATACAAAGTTAAGATCCACTTCAAGGTTCTCTGTCCATGCACAAAATTTTTACTCCTAGTAGTTTATCTAAGTCTTACTCAAATTCTACCTAAACAATTTTAAGTCTTCAATCCAAGCGCAAAATTTCTCCTTAGTCGTCTATGCAAGTCTACTTGATATAACTATTAGTGACAAGAAAAAGTGTATTATCTTTATCTTTATCCAAATGAGAAGACACTGTCGTGCAATATTAAAACTAAACAAAAAAGAAACCAAAGAGAATAGCACAGAAAGTGAGAAACTGAATTACACAGCTTAACTAGAATATGAAAATAATAATAATAATAATAATATAGGAAAAAGCCATAAGTTCTCATGTCCATAAGAGTGTCCCTAAACCTTAAAGTGATAATCATAAACAGTAGGAAGGCAAAATATGAATTAAAATCGAAGCAAGAAGAAAACAAGATCCAGAAGAATAGCAGGAAGGCAAAGGAAATGTCTGTCACAAGGGAAGAAAACATATAATGTCACCATATATACCTCCTGAAACACAGCAAGCCGACCTTGTGGTGCACATCTCAGAGTCATCGCAAAGAACGCCTGTAAGAGAAAGCATCCCAAAGATTATACACTTTGAAGACAAATTCAGATTCAAACTCAGACTCCTAATAGCAAAAGAACGTAAAAAAAAATAAATAAATAAATAAATAAAATAATAATAATAATAATAATAATAATAATTAATTAAAAAAATCCTAAACAATCAACTTAAAATAAAAATGAGTTTCTTCAAGAAGCTAATCTGCCCTTGCAAATTTTCAAATATCTATGATTTCCTTCATCCATGAACAAAACATAAATATCTCACTCAAAAACTTTTTGCTTTAAATCAAGTCAATTTAATCAATATGGAGCTTTTCATAATGACTTCAGAGGCACAAGTTTTGATTTGCAAATATCACTTGATTTTATTCAATCATCTAAACTACCTTTTGCTTAATGCAGACAGCCAGATACAGAACCCCACTTTAATGAACAAATATTAGTTAGTGTTCTAAGAAACACAAAAAATGAAATCTGGCAACCACAGAAATACATCCTTACAATATTCTCCAATTCCAACTACAGAATAAAACTCAAATGCACATCCAAAACTAATGGTACGGCCAAAAGATAGACTGAACACCTAAAAGTGCTCAATTGCATTGTCAATATACAAGAGCCTTTTCAAAGAATTTCCACTTAAGAAACTATCATAATCAAGATCGCTTTCTCTTCCAGTTCATCTTTTCAGTTTCAGCTTTCACATGTCATGCAGAGTGTTCATTCCCATTTCATAGACATCTAAGACCAAGAAATTACCCAAATGTTGAAATTCTAATTAGGCAGCAGGTTGTATGCTTATACTAACAGTAAACCGTCCAGCAGCTTAATAAATCACAGACCAAATGTTTTGAGTACATAGTATATACACTAACAAGAAGTTGATAACTCATGGCAAGAAGAAACAAGAAAAAAAAAAATTACATCCCCCACTTTTTCTACAAAAGATTTATTCAAAGTTTTGACACTTGCTAATCACATGTAAATGTTAACCATCGTTTGCGAGCATGGATTTCCTCACCCCTGAAGCACTTAAAAATGGCAGCTTTTATTTGGAGTGTTTTTACATTTACTAATCTCAAGTAAATATTAAAAATCGTTTGAGAGCATGGATTTCCTCAACGCCAGAGCACCTAAAAATTGCCTAACTCTTTTGAAAGCCTTATTCATGCTATTGAGTTGCTAATTTTCATTGATGACTACTTAACCATTAATGATTAACTAGTTTCTCTTGATTCAAGCACAACTTCAAGAGAGCACTGACCATGAATCCATGCCATGAATTACATCTTTCTTCTCAGTTCTCTCCTTTCTTTTGATAACCATGGTGTCCAAACTCCAAAGCTACAGCCAAACTAATACCACAAGAGCCGGTCAAGCGACAACTTATTTTAAGTTGAATAGTAAGATTTGATCCCATCAATGATAATGAAGCCCATTTCAGCAACTTCACCACCATATTTGATTCATCTTCATGAGAATATCATCTCAATGCTCAATAGTTGGCATCTCATGTCATTTTTGACATAATGCCCACGAAAAATCACAAATAGAATGGACCATCTACTGCAAACTAACATTTATGACATTAATTCAAGGAACTCAAAATCTTTAATAAATTGTTGGTTTGATTTAATGAAAATGCTATTCCATGAGTCTCACCTAAGATCTTCCTTGGCAATCACCGAGTGACATGATTACAATTAATTTTTGACATAATTCCCACGAAGAATCACAAATAGAATGGACCATCTACTGCAAACTAACATTTATGACATTAATTCAAGGAACTCAAAATCTTTAATAAATTGTAGGTTCGATTTAATTAAAATTTATTCCATGAGTCTCACCTAAGACTCTTCCTTGGCAATCACCAAGTGACATGATTACAACAATTAGTTAACTTCAATTTTCCTACTCTGCACAAACAAGTCTATGACAATATACTCATGATCATTCTTTGGTGTATTTATTTAGGCATATTTATTCTTTTCCCACATCTCTCTCCAGCCTCCACAGATCAAGACCAACTTTTTGTCTCCTAACATCAAGTTCAAGTTATTCTGCTATTAATTAGCGACGAAAAAATTCGTTTGATCGTATCTTAACCAATTTAAATTGTCAGCTACGCCGTGAAAGGGCATTACATGCCAAATAGGCTAATCTATCCCAAACTTTACTTGGAGTCTCAAATCTATCCTGAACAAAAGATTGCCTCAAATCCATCCCGAACTTCACTTTTTGATCTCAATTTTATCCTCATCCAAAATTGTAAAGAACTCATGCTTATGTAGAAGAACAAATTGATGAAATGAGCCCAAACAAGCATCAACATTTGGAGGTACTTCTAATTAATTTTAACAAAATTTATTGATCTTTGTATAAAACATCAAAATTTGTGCTCCATAAGCACATTCTTGATCATTTTGGGTGGGGATAAAATTGAGACTAAAAAGTGAAGTTTGGGATAAATCTAAAACAATCTTTTGTTTGAGATAGATCTGAGACTTCGAGCAAAGTTAGGGATAGATTAGGCTTATATGGCCGACTTAATAAATCCATTATTAACACTCTCAACATGTAACCAAATGCTTGTCTATTCCTATAACAAGGATTCCATTTGTAAATTTAGAAAATTAAGCCCAAATACTTTGGATAAACCACTATAAATATGAAGACAAACAAGCTACAATATACCTTCAATTAGAAATCATTTTGATGTTAAGACTATTTAGGTATTACAACTTTTAGCATAACGGAAGAGTTTGATCAATGTAGCAGACCCCAACTAATTTGGAATTGAGGCAACACCGTTGTTGTACAACTTCTAGTGCCTTGATTCTAATGCAATTACCCAACAAATACTGTGAACTGAATTATTTCTTTCCTCACAGCAGGACTTTTAATGTAGAGAGTTCAAACAGTACACAATTTTTCCTTGCTAAAAGTTGTAAGCCAAGGTTTAAAAGCAATAAAATAAGTTTGAAGAGACTCTAAAAAAATACATATGATGAAGATGTGAACAATGAGAAACATTTTCATATTCTACAAGTGTCACAACTAATAATCCTCAAAAGGGAGAACACCCATCATGGAACATCAAAGTGTTCTAATTAAAACTCTAGGAGCCGCATCTGATTACTCAAAATCTATTTTCACAATCCAAGTTATATATACCTAGACCAAATAATTTAGTAAGGTGGACAAGAAATTTATTTCTAGAAGATACATTATGAAAGATGGGCCAAAACCAAAAATGGAAGAAATTGTATTGATTATGAAAGATGTGTCAAACCCTAGTGCATGAAGCAAGAGCAAGATACGAGCCAAAAATTAATTCAAAATAGTAGGTTATAATGAAAAATCTAAGGTGACTTGCAGCAAAAACAATCCTTGTATCGAATATCAAAGCACAAAAGAGCGAACTGCAAGAACAAAGTAGTCAATTAAACACTCAAACTAACATCAAGTAAAAATTGTTAACTGGTCTGCACAATATTACTAAACTAGGAAAAAGTGTTGTATAACTATATGAAAAAATATTGCTTGCGGAAGGTTTCAATTAACAATTTCTATTGAACAGAATACGAATAAAGGCCTTCCTTGTGTTTCACTACAAGGACTTCAAAACCTTTCATAGAAGTCTCTCACGAGCATATGTATTTACTAATTTCTTGAATCGAGTGACAAACATTATGACTTAAAGTCTCCTAGTCCTTTTGTGCATTGATAAATTTAATGATGGATATGGATATGATCCTCCCCTTTGTTATTAAGTCTATTTTACTCAAATTTCCAAGTAGCTTCTTATGTTAATTCGCTATAATATTTCTATTTCATTAACCATTAAATTGAGATATAGATGAATAAAGACAAAAATAATATGTAAAGCTATAGCATTCAATCCAGAAGAGCATACCCTGTTCAACACCCAACACACCCACTCACACACACAAAAAAAAAAAAAAAAAAAAAAACCACAAAACACAAAACAAAAAAAAAAAATTCAGAACACCTTCAAAGAGAAATTAGTTTTAATTCCTTCAACCCGTCTCCCCTTATATTGTTTTTTGCTTTTTTTTTTTTTTTTTTTTTTTTTTGGCAAGTCCTCCTTACCAATTTTTTTCTAATCCAGAACAATCATCAAATTACAAAACCAGTAGTCACTTACCAATACCAATCAAACCACTCAGATGCTAAGGACAAGTTGAGTAGAAGTAAAGTGTATGTCAAAATAGCCAAAGACTAAAAGAAACAATAATAATAATAATAATAATAATAATAATAATAATAAAAAATTTGGCATTGTAAAAAATACTAAAGAAGCATAGATCCTAAAGTAGGCACGTGGTAGAAACTAGGAAAGCCAGAAAGGTCACCATGAGAGATAAGAAATGATCATAAATACAAATACTAATTTAGATCCTTCTTGAAAGTTGAAAGTAATATAGCTGTTTCTAACATTTATCGATCATCTTATTGATGAGGAGGTCAAAATCATAGGGGGTCATAGAAGGCATTATATGGAGGAGTCAACGAACAGGTGCAGCTATTCCTAACTTCCCACTTAAATCTTAAATAATCTAACCTTTCTAAGATGTTACTTAGTTTCCATTTTTTAAACTTTATTATTCTTAATTGTCCTAAGATTTTGACGCTCGTCTTTTCCAAATATCATCAAAGATTCTTCCACATCTTTTGAGTTGAGCATAAAATAGGATGCAATTCTCTGTTTTAAAGAAATGAACAAAATTTCATATTTTCATCACTGTTTTTTAGTTTGTATTATCATTATACAATCTAATCTGAAATGTTATGGCAAGAAACTCTACAAATGAAAAATCTCTCAGCAAAATCTGAGAGAACTACTTTTAATTTGTATAATTTTATTTTCAGCCCACGTATTATCTCACATAGCATATTTAAATTTTACAAATATCCGGCATCTTTTGTTCTGAACATATTCTCCTGCTCTCTCTATGTTCAAAGAACAGCTAGGATACACATAATATTAACATCAAAGAGAAGCAAATGCCAGAAAGAACTATGGATACTCTCCTCTATATTTAGAAGGTATTTTACTATCTCCAGGATTAATAAGGAGAATAAGGATTGCATTTTTTAAGGGCACTTTTTCATCTGCCACTTGCTTAGGCTTTTTCGACAAACCAATGAAATTTGGGTCCACTCCAAGAGTGTATTGATTGAACTTTAGATGGCCTTTGAACTAGAACCCACTATCGTGGGCTATTTGGTCAAAGCACATTCAAATCTGAAAAGCAATTTTGGAAGGCATAAAAGAGATCCATGGCTCTTATCACATCAAACCATCATTGTGAACAATTTTCAAGTATATGTTATAGAGGCATTTAGTATGAAAATGATTAGAAGTTAATATATTATTGTTGGTAGCTATTTTTGTGTTTTTGGTAGTCAATATGCATCGCTTTTCATTAGTAATACAATATAATGCTTCCCTTGCTTCATTAATAAAGTTTCATATCTTACCAAATAAAAGATGGTCGCAAGTTTAAGACTGATTGACCTATACAATTATTTCCCGCTCAAAGAACTACCCAAAAAATGGAAGTTTGGTACCATTTCCCCTTTTCATTATGACGAGAAAGGGAACTTATTGAATCACACTGTAGAAAAGAGCAACAAGTAGAAAGATACCCAAAGCAACCCCCAAAACAAATGCATAACCCGCAACAAGTGGAAAGATACCCAAAGCAACCTTCCAATAATATCTGATTGAATATTCTAAGGGCTCTTCCTTCAATAAATTCACACTCACAGAAGCTATCGGTGCAAATGCACTCCCAGTTCTTAACATTTGGCAATACTTTAATCCTAATTCAATAATCATGTTGTATTGTTCAAACCAATTAGTGCATATTCATGAAGTATAAGACAACAAAGAAAAGAATTTTGTTCATGCAACTTCAATAAATCACAAGTCAATAAATCAGGACACCTTAGAATTACACGATTGCAAACAGGTTAAAAACTAAAATAAAATAAAATAAAATAAAATAGACTAATTGAGAATTGAAACAGACAATAAGAAAAAGTTTTCCACATTCATTCCACCATATCTAACACCACCACTTTGAGGAAACCACAAGGGGGATTTCGTCTTTTGAGAAAATAATTTACATTCAACTTAGACAAAGAGGCAACTAGAACAATTAAAGAACATTACTCTCTCATAGTAAAAAAATATAGTTTTTATCCTTTCATAGGAATGAGTTCTAATTTTATTATTTATTTATTTTTTGGTAATAAGCCGCAAGATCTGAATTTCTAATATTTAAATCAGGAGTCGCAATCTACACTTTTCTTTCTTTCTTTTTTCTCTTTTCCTTATTTTCTGTTTGATTTAGAAGCATTACATTTTTTATGACACAAGAGAACAAGAGAATAGAACTGACATTAAAGGAAAAATGAGTTCAGATCATCCTTCCCAAAAGCATCTCATTAGTCATTAAACATGACTCATGAATCATCAAATTCCCAGATTTAGTAAGGATGTTCACAACCAAGTCCAACTTCAAACTCATTGGCGCATTCTAAGATTTTATGCCTAATGGCAACATATCAATAAGCTAGAAATCATTTCCCAGACTCAAATCTCTACAACAAAGTTCATTCAACAATTCTATTTTTCAGTGGAAATTTTGGCCTTCTACACTTATTAGTTGGTTTTCAAAAAATGCCCAGTAAAACACAAAATAGAATCAATATCCACACTAGCAACCAAACAAGATAAGTTCCAACTCCTCCGCAAGTTATCTCACACCCCCCAACTCCACCCCCAACCAAACAAGGCCTAAAGCAATGCGTCCATGAAGTAGGAATATAAAGCCTCACATATCACAGTTCCACTGAAAAGGATTACATGGACAACAAAAAGACCAAGTACACTGCTTTCTCACTGCTTTCATCAAAATTCATTTCAACCCAAATTTCATCAATTTCAGTTGATAAGAGTGTTCAAATAGGGAGATCAGCTCCCCTCTAAATAGTGCAACTATTTAAGAAGCAATGAATATAGCAAAATAAGAAACTTGATGAATGAAAAAATTGAGCTCCCAGTAATAGCAGTTGAGTTATATAGCAAACCATAGGTAGTAATTAAAGTAAATTATATCAAACAATTTCCAAGTAAAAACACAAGTGGTGTAATGCAAATTCAGAAGGTACACAAAATAGAAGTAATAGATTTAGATCAACATTAAATATCTAACTCAACATCACTAATAAAACAAGTTCACTAGTTCTAGAAAAAAGTTATGATAGAAAATGAAGGAACTTAATGTGAAAAATATTAAAGTCAATGCTAAATTCCCACAAACTCCATGCCTTGATAGAAAAAAAAATGCAATCCATTTCCCATCAGTAAGGATACTTACCTCACCAAAACTAAGAGTTAGAAGGCTCCAGTGCATCCAACAGAGATTTCGTATGTTCCCGCAATAAGTCCAGCCTTCGAAGGTACATCTTGGTCTCATCAACAATTAATTTCTTCCATTTCTGCTCGAATTCCTTCAATTTCGAACTCCCAATCAAACCCAACCCTTCCTTCGCAAGGAAATCACCGAAAAAAGGCGGTGGCGCAGTCAATCCCTTCCCAAACTGTATCAGAGAATTCGATCTCTCTTCATCCTCATTGTCCCCATTCCCACGATGAGATTCTGTCGTAGCAACAACCTTGAGCTGCGAAGAAGCCACGCCATTTCCAGTTTTCCCACTTTTGCTCTTCTTCCCATCTGTCGGAACAGAATCTCGCCCCCCGTTGTTCACTTCAGCACCATCTTCATTGTCCCCCTTGCAACCCCATATCTTCTTCGACAACTGATAAACTTTCAAATCATTTGGCTTGCTGAAATTCGGGTCCTTCCCATTCTTCGCCCTGTTGGCTTGATTCGTATACTTCTGCTTCAACCTCTGTAGCTTACTATGCAACTGTGCCTTATTCACATCAGCTTGAAGAGAACCCTTAATTGAATCCAGAAACGCATCCAAATTAGAAGTTGGATTGAGTTCCTTCTTCATAAAGCTGAGCATCCCCTTCAATATCACAATCTCATCCTCTTCGCTCCACACTCTCTGAAACAACTTCTTCTGATCCTCTCCTTGTGATCCTAGTTTCTTCTCACTCTCCTCCACATGCCCATCCTCCACTTGCGCATCCCCAGACTTCGCCTTCTTCTTCTTCTTCTGAGCCGTCTCCTTCTCCGACTTATCCGCCTCCAAAGCTCGCTTCGGCGCCGAAGAAGCCGGCTTCGCCGGAGTCGATGGTGGCCCTGCCCCTGCAACACCAGTTCCAGACGAGGACAATTTCTTGGGCTTGGCATTGCCGCTCATCGGCTTCGAAGAGATAGGCTTGACCGACGGGTCCGCGCCGCGAGAAAGCTTGGGTTTTTCCGGCGAGGGCTCGGAATCCGAGCCGGATTCGGTGTCGGAATCCTCGTCGGAATCGGGATTACGTTTCGAGGTGGAGGTGGAGGTGGCGGTGGCGATGGATTTCTTGGGAGCGGGTTTGGCGATAGGGGTCTGATTTTGCTGTAACTCCTCCTCTTCGGATTCTTCTTCGGATTCTTCTTCGGATTCATCCTCCTCTCTCTCGGCCATCTCTTCTGATTCTGAAGATGATGAAGCTGATGGTGGCTCCTCTAACGGCGACGGACGCTTCGAAGGCATTGTTTGCTGTGATTTTTAGGGTTTCTCACCGTTTGGGAGGGGAAGAGAAGCTGAGCTAGGGTTTGTGTTGTTCGAATACCCAAGTTTTAACGTGTCTCGTGGAAAAAAAATGGAAAGTGTAACATTAACTTTGACGTCGGCTCCCATGCGCGTAGAATCGTGTGACTTTATGCGATTTAAGGCATATCGCACGAGTTACGTATGGTTGTGTGTATTTTGTGTCAGAGTTTGTATTTCTTCAAACAGATCTTTTTTTTTTTTTCAGCAACAGAGCTCCAATTTCAATAGTAGAAAATATCAAATACCGCGCGTAACGTTTTACACTTTTTTTAAGCCAAAAAATATATATATATTGTAACATAGAGTCACGCTATGTACATCCCGACTGTTGCTCAGGGCACCCAGACTTTTTCTCGGGGAACCCAACACTTTTCCTGTAATGCCCCTAGTTTTTGAAGCAATGCATCTCACCACCCAAGACACATGTTAAAGTGGTTTCGATCATATCTTGCTGAGACTCATATTAAAGTCTCGATCTATACCAACCGACACCTAAATAAGGTATTCAAACAGGATAACTACCAAGACTATAAAAGTGGTCTTGGTGGCCTTGTGCTAAGACATGTATGTATGTCTCGGTTGATATCAACCGACACAACAACTTACGTCTCAGTCTTGTGGCCGAGCCATAAGTTTGATTATTTCTCACCGATATCAAAAACATAGTATCGGTTAATATAGTGTCGTGTTATGAGCACCCCACCGATTACTCTAGGCACCTCGGGGCAAATGTGCATTTCCTTTTAGAGCAAACATTAATAAAAAAAAATGTCGGGGTGCCTTGATCATAAGCCGAAGTGCATATAGCACGACTTAAGATTTTTTAACTCATCTTCTTTAAACTAATTGGAGTTGGTTTGACAAGGAAAAAAACTAATTGGTGTTGGTTTTTCCTCTTTTATGTTGAGAGGTTTATTTTTTTCTTTTTAGTGTAAAGAGGTAGTGATGGAGTTCCAGATGGAGAAAATCTCATTAAAGGACGATGAAGAGGATGAACTGATCCGTGATGGCAATGGTAGGGAGGGGAATGAACCATTGGCGAATCTCTGCCTCGTGGGCCGATTTCATACTTGTAAGATCATCAACTTCCAAGCGATGAAGAACAGGATAACGAGTTTATGGCATCCAATCCAAGGAATGATGATCAGTGAGTGCCCATCACTTCGTTTCATTTTCCAGTTCTACCACCAAGTTGATCTCAATAATGTGTTAGGGTCCATGGTCTTTCAATGGGTTTGTCCAACTTCTAGGCAACCTCGCGGAATGGGTGAATTTGAGGGATGTTCCCCTTTACCATGTCTCAATCTGGGTGTAGATCCACGATATTCCAGTCAGATACTTCTGGTAACAATCCAATATTTATTGACGCCCTTATTATATTTATTAACAGACTCAGACCCACTTGGATGTCACAGATAGGTTAGAGGCATGCCTCACTAGGTATATCAATTTAGGTAAATGTTAGAATGACCCCAAATCGACACCCCCACACACAAGGGTGCCCTTGGGTCCCACAAGCAAGATAATGTCATTGTGTGTGGGGGTGTTGATTTGGGGTGTCAAATTGGGGTCATCCTAGCATTCCCCATTAATTTATAATTGTCTATTAATTGCTTTATTGTGATGTTAAATTATTAATTTACTTTATATTACATCGCATGTGTGTATTTATCTTGTTATATCGTGTGAGCTTGTGTGACAGGTATTCGCCTCGTAACAACGTATCGAAGCAATTATCGGGCAGGCAAAAAATGGGTACACTAAGTCTAGAGAATTCAAAATAAATAATTAAGTTGATAAACAAGGTAAATGTGACTTAAAATGAGTAATAAAACCATAGCCTAAGTTAATTAAATTATGAGTACAGGCTACAACGCGCCTTGAGATGCGTGTTGAGGAGTGGGACACCAGATAACGGGTATTCGAGGAGTTAAATTGTACAAACTAAGTTGTCAAGTGCCTCATATGAGTCAATAATCTGTGTGCCAAATGTGAACCATAGATTAACCTTGAGATACGTACACATACTTGATTAAACCAATTAGTATATAAACAAGAGATAATGGATTTTCCCAACATACCACTAAACGTTTTAATGCAAACCAAAGATTCTGGAGGGTTTTGAGAGCTGATTTTGAAGGAAAACAGAGCAAAGAGGATCAAATTCTTGTTTAATTCATGAAAAATGAGCTCAATTTCGTGGTTGTTAATAGAGAAACGAATCTGATGTCACAACTCATTGTTGTACTTATAAATTTGAGGTACTTTCAAATCAATTTTATCTAGAGATTTAGTATATATATCACACTAACTTTTGTTGGAAATTATGGAAATTGTGTTAATATCTCAATGCATGAAAATTGATAATTCTATATAATCTGTTGTTATCTGGGTAATTTGTTGGCGTTTGTGGTTCTCCTATGAGGAGATGGTAGGGTCGACGGTGTTGGAGAAGGCCATGGTGTCAAATAACATAATTCCATAATTGGAATTCTACCATTCGACATAAGTAGTGTGCTACCTTGGGCGGCTAGCATGCAACTTGTGTTAGGTGCTACATTGTTCTTCACACTGAAGAACAGTAGCGCGCTACCCACGTATAGCGCGCTAGGTGACCTACGTAGCGCACTAAGGGTAGTAAAACCTAGAAAATTACTAAGGGGCTAATTTGGGAAATTTGACATAAAACCTAAAGTAAACATCTTAAATCGATCTAAAACGCCTGTAAAATGATCCTAGGGAACTTAGGGGGCTATAGTACAATAGTCGGGAATAAGGCTGGTTTGAATCAGGATGTTTTCGGGGATTAGAAAGCGATTTGATGTGCGTAAACCTCTTAAGAAACACATTTGAGTATTTATTACTTTTCCATTGTTCTATTATCATTTCCGTATTATTATACTCTATCGTTGTATTTACATGTATAACGACCAGTTGAATGGTTCGCTGTCAAGTTTGATTTTGTGGTGTAACATGTGACTGACACGCTATACCATAGCATGTGACACCTAAGCCCTCGGTAGATTATAACCCAAGCTGTTCTTGTCTGGGTGTGTGTCGATGGGTCATGGTACGGATCGACCACCACGAGGGCTAAAAACATGGGCCAGTGGTGCGTGAACACTGAGAACGTCTGGTATACTGAAGTATGGTCTAGTGTGCCTTGTTGTTATTTATGCACACGTCGACCCAATTACAGTTGCATGTTTATTCCACATGTCTATTTAACATTATTATAGGCTTCTATTATAAATGCTTTGTGGTTTTCTTATAGGAATTTAATCATTGGCTCGTCATCTGTTTTGTTGTGATGACTGAGTGCAGATCCTAGCACCAATAGAGGCAACGGGATCCCAGGTGACTATTTCTAATTGCTTACTGTTCGGGACCTACTCGTACGTGTTTATTTTGATATTTTGTTTTATATTGGGTATCAGGGGACTTTGAGAGAGACTTGTACATGTATATATATTTACTTTTGAGTTATATTGTTGCTTTATATGCAATGTACTCTATTTCGGGTTTTCCACAGTAGGTTGTGCTCTATTTAACATGAACTTTCTATATTATCTATATTTTTCATGTCTATTAAGTCTTCCACTGAAATAACTGTTTAATATTGTAAACTCTTGTAAAAACAACCAATTCTTTACTTAGAAATCTAACCAGAATAATTGGCTAACTCAATGAGAAAATTAAATAATTGGATAACTTCATAATAAGATACTATAAATTAGCATGCACTAAAAGAATGCTAACATGGAATGGACATCAGAGGAGTGCGTGTAGCGGCCCCAAAATTAGAGGCCAGCTACGTCATTTGTCGTAGACCCATGACCCTACCTGAAATTGGTCCAGCTGTGTTCCACACGCACCAAATCATCTGTCAATCTATTTTACCTCTAACTTTCCTCAAATTAATCATATCAGTTAGCTTATGGACTCATTTTCATCTGTTCAACTTTAAAATAAATAGCGGAAGACTTAAATAAATCAATTAAATAGAAGAGCATTTGTCCTAGTGTGAAAACCCATCACATGAGTCATTATCATATATATTTCAGTCATATTCCATCAAAACATCAAAAGAACTTTAATAGGTCATATACATATCCAAATGTCGTTCATGTCCCCATAAACCCAACAGAAAACAAGTAATATAAATAAATGTACAAGTAGGGAATTTGTTGTGAATCACAAAAAATCCTCAAGCTTGTCCTTCCTTCTGCTCATACTAAGGTATGCACTCAGCCATGACAACAAAACATATGACGAGTTTAGAGTGAGTAATCCCAAGGAAATTCATCGAGTAAATAATATAAAAAAATACTGGAATCAAAAGGCTATTAAATAAACATGCAGAAGAAAAGAATTAGGCAACTAGGAAGGACCCTCAAAAGTATATTTAATAGCAATGAAATCAAAGTGCGTGCACGATCTAGGTTAGACTAGCATCATACTTCGAACTATCACCCAAGCACCGCTAGTGAGTAAACTTGAACTGACTGAAATCCCTGTTGTTCGTTCAGTAGCCAACGTAGACCACGACGCACCAACATGTGAATAGGAAAAATCAGCAGTCGGGTCGATAATCCACTGACATACACCTATAACACATGCTATGGCCTAGTGTGCCACAATGCCAATGCAGTAGAATAACCGGTGGAAGTAAACTCAATTGACCGTAAATAAATACAGGAAAACTAAATAATTGAAATAACTAGACAATAATTCAAATAATCCAAACAATAAATACTCAAAATGAATTTTAGTTGAAATAACCGCGTGTCAACTACCCGTCAAATCAACCTAAAACTTGAATTCCCGATAAATCTAATCAATTTCCTAAACCTCGGAAATCATTATTCAATACCAAGTCCTTAATAAAATCCTCAATAGAAACACCTATCAAACCTTTCATATAGGTTATATAAACCCCAAGGTACACCCCCAATATTCCAAATTTTATTTAAAAATTTATTGTTTGGCATTGTTTGGGACGTCGCAAGAGGCGCCGCTGTGAATAAAGCCTCCACGGCGTCCTGGACACCGTGACCAGACGTCATCACGCTCCACCCCCACGATGCCATATAAAGCGTGGGTTGGTGGTTTGCTAATGATCTAGACGTCGCAGGTGGCACCGTGGTCTTAAATGCCGACGGCACGCCTAGCGGCGTCCGAGCCAGGGGAAGTTTTCTGAGTTTCTTAGACCGGCTCGTCGCCACGGTTTGCGCTCGTCCAAACCACTCGTCAAACATCCATAATACCATAATTTATCAAAACCCCTCGCCAAAAATTGTCCAAGACGTAAACCCCGAGTTTTCTCTCCAAAACCATAAATTCATTTTGAAAACCTTAGCAACAACAACAACACCAAAACACATCACCTTGTTACTTCAAGTTTATTACTTGACACCATAGCAAAACCACATAACTGATGTGCTCAACTCACACCCCCGGAAACCTCGTCAAAACTTGAGAAATTAGGCTCGAAACGTAGAGAAAGAGATGGAGATCGAAGATCTAACCTTGTATTTGATTCTCACTCGAGCTAGCACCTCTAAATGGTCTCCAAACTTTACAAAAACCCTAGCCAACTCACAAATTTTCGTCCAAGCTTAGAGAAGAAAGAGAAAAGGTGGTGGGGAGTTGGAAAAATAAGAAATTTATATTAGACTTTTCATCCAATGTGTCAACCTAATCCCAAGACACATTTTAATGGTCTAGATGGGGTCAAATAGTCTCCCAAAGGTGACTTAATTGGGGAATCAAACTCTTATGCGCATTCGTCTCTTAACAAATAAACCAATCCTCTGGCATTTCGACACCCGGTCCCGAACCGTTTCGCACGTCCAACGTGTACACTCGCATCACTAATGTATATACATCATTTTATATTAATTATTTACCGTATTTTATCATTTATTGTGTGTATATTAACCTTCGACCTAGTGTACTAACCATTCACCTTCCCAGTTCCCACGTCTACACGCTACCCGAGGTGAATACCCGTCACACTGTCTCACTTGGCATATACAATGTAAACACACAACATTAAGATGCAAATAACCTAGTTTGAACACATACATCGCAAAATACACATAACGTACATAAAACAGACTGTATACCTAATTCGGGCATGCTCCGATCTAGCTGCGAGGTCCTCGAACGTTCAAGCTGTCATCCATGTCTGTAATGACGCCATAAACAGCGACAATTAATAATTGGGATGTTACAGTGTGAGACCTAACGAGTCAGTGATGTGGTGGGATTGCAGGGCCTACGGTGCACTACGCAATGGTTTCATGACACGGGACCACCGTACTTTTATGAGGTAGTTGGAAAGCAACTTGGGGAAATTATTAGGTCATTCCAGGAATACGATGAGCGGAATTGTGACGACCTTAATTTTCAAACTAAGGTCGCCCGGCCTAAGCTGCCACTTAACCCTCTCAAATACCGAGCCAAGTCAAGCAATAATTTAGTAAGCCTTAACCTACAAAATAAGTTAGAAACATTGACTATCTATTTTCTAGGCCAATTAAAATTTTACGAAATTAGTTTGAGGCCTATTTTCAATTATTCTAACTCTACATTTCTAACGAAATTTTGGTTTAGTCTCATTTGTATTTTGAGCAATCTAAAAACCCCAAAATACATGTAAAAGTTCTTCTAAGACTTGTGCAAGGTATATCTAAATGCAATAAGGTTTATTCATCCACATACATAATTCCTATGTCTAACTTTTAGTTCTACGACTAATTTCATCACAACTAAGTACTTAAGTGAAATCCCTATCTTATACATATTTAAATACGAAAATAGTTGATATAATTACAACCATTTCCATATGCAAATGAGAAGGCTCCATGACTTTTCCTATGCCTTCCCTTTCACAATCCTATCATGACAGCTGAGGTACTTGGGGAGAAAAGTAAGGTGAGCAAAATATTAACGGGCTCAGTAAAGCGGTAGTCCGCTCTACCATAAATTATCCAAGTTATACCTAGTGTATTCAAATTTCAAACTAGATTTCCACATTTCAGGACATGAGACCTATTATCATTCTCTAGGCATTTTAAGAATAACATACACACGCATAATAATATAGCAAGATAGAAACAACAATACCCAACAAGATAATTCAATAAGGATAAAAGATGAGTGTGACGACCCGTTCCTCCAAATGGGGCACAACCCGGCATAATCTCGTCATTAATCCCTAATCTCAGTCATGTAGGACTTAACAACATATTAGTCAGCCCTTTTGTCTAGTTCTCCTCGTTACTCGTGTTTTGGATAAGTATTATTCAATTATCATTATTCGTTATTTTTAGAGTTAATTAATTTTTTTAACAATTTATTAAATATAACAGAAGTCTTAACCGTTTAACAGAAGCATTTAAGTTAAACCTTAAGTGTTGAAACCAAGAAATAACGATCATATGGATATACATTCAACTGGTGAATATTAACAATGTGATAGTCATGTGTCCAGTCGGTGAACTAACGCTCAACCCAAATATATACAAACCAAAAGAATCAGAAAGACAAGGTATCTAATGCACAAAATGTCAAAAACCTATAGAGCCAATAGTAGCTATATGCCAAAGGCTCAGAGGTAGTCGTTGATCTTCTCCTTGCCCAGTCAGCTACTCAACAGATCTGCACCAACCATCATATAAAGGATGGTAAGTATAGAGAAATAATAGTAATCCAGAATAGACATTTATCCACATTTTCAAATATAAGAGACATGTATTTAAAAGCATAAAAGTAGCGAAGGTTGTTGAAACAGAAATATGCTAGAAAATATGTTAAATGTCTAATTATGCATTGTTTAGTGTAGTAATTTAGGTGTTAGTGGATTCTAATTATCACATTTGTGGAGACAAACTCTCACTTTTGTGAATTTCAGGTTTTTCAAACCTAGAACATGAATATGAAGTAAATATGGCATTCGGAGAAGAAAATACAAAGTTCGGGATTGAGCGACACAAAGTTGGCCAAGTTTGGTCAAGTTTCTTAATAAACTTGCTTCAGTATAAAGGACATAACTCCCTCATCTCAAATTCAAATGACTTGTTGTTTCTTGTTTTGGAATGTT
This sequence comes from Stephania japonica, assembly GCA_039657345.1. Classification (NCBI taxonomy): domain Eukaryota; kingdom Viridiplantae; phylum Streptophyta; class Magnoliopsida; order Ranunculales; family Menispermaceae; genus Stephania; species Stephania japonica. The sequence continues at coordinate 38,505,930 of CM077560.1, read as the reverse complement.
GACTCCAAGCTGAACATTTTGAAGTCACACAAGCTTCTTCAAATTCGACCTCTAAGTGGTCCAAAATCGTGTTACAAGGCAGCTCAAAAAATTTGGCCGTGAGTGACACCGATGAGGGAAAGTTCTCACTGTAACGACCCTAAAAATCTAACTTGTACCACATGTCAATTTAGATCGTACATGGGCCCATTTGTCGTGATGCAGTGTCAAGTTTTTGGTTGTTGACACTGAGGTATGTTATTTTTGTTCGGTGTTTGTATTATATTTTATACACGAATGTAAATTCCAATGTCCCAAACATGTAAGGATGTTTGAGTGTGAGCATTGGTATTGGGAAACGGGTTCGACTCGATGGGAACATGAATAATGGGTTTTGGGTGAACAATTTTCGAGTAGTTAGCAGTCTTGGGGATTTAATTAGTTAAAAATACTAACTAAATACAAAATAAATAATAATTAAAAGTTGTATATTGCATTTGATACGTTGATACGTCTAAGATTACGTGACGAGCGAGTCGTGGTATGGAACAGGTCTGGGAACGTGAGTATTGTGCGAGAAATGACTAAGTTGTAAGCGGAAGTTACATATTGAAGTTACAATGTTGTGTTAGGGTGGTTGGATGGATTGAAAGGAAGCCAAGGGATGTGCCTCGAGATTCGTGTGTGTAGATGAAAGGGGGTACATAAACCCATTACCAACTTTTCTCTCTTCATAATCTCATTTGGTCATCTCTCTCTTAACGAAACACAACGTGAGAACGGGAGGGTTTTCGGGATTTTTGACACGGATTAATGCCAAAGGATCGACCAATTTTAAATTCTAAGGTGAGATCTCGGTTCTCCACGTGTATATTTACATTTTGGTTGTAGTTTTGTGGGTTTTTGTCATGACGATTTTGAACGAGATTTTTGAGAAATGTTAGAGATGAGGTTTTATGATGATTTTATGATTCAATGGATGATTTATTGGTAATTTGTGAATTGGTTTGGTGATTGGAGAAGTTGTAGAATTTTTGGGGATTTTTGAACGATTTTTGAAATCGAGGGTTTTGTTGAGGTTTTGACACGAATCGAAGGTGGTTTGTGGGAGTAACAGACGTCCCTAAGAGTTTGAGATAGGCTTGGAACTCGGCAACGTAAGCCGGGGTTCCCAAAAAGTGAGTGCAATACTCACGACGCCACCCATGACATCGGGGGCAGTAAGCCTCGAATTCACGCCGTGAGACCGCCGCCATGGGTTAAACCCCACAGCGCCACCGTGTGCGTAACACTGTTTATAGGGGGGATATTTATAAAAATTTCAAAAAATTTTGGGGATCTCTCATAGACTCAAATGGGTTTGAATACGACCCAATATCCCAGAAATGAACCCAATTACACTAATAAAATAATTATGGAAAATTTGGTAAATTAGAAAGTATTTAATTGGATTATTTGGAGTTTTAGTTGTTGATGGGTCACACGGGATTTGTAGGAGGTGAGTTAGAGGTTGTATGAGAGTGAGTTAGCTTCGGACATAGGTAAGTAAACCAGTGAGGAATTTCCTTTAGTTGAGTGGTTCATTGGCAAGTGAGTCATGGTTACTTTTATCTGCGATATGATCTCTTATCTGGACGCTATTCATATCTCCCAATTGAATGTACGTTGGGGGCTCTTATCCAGGTCGTTGGATATCTCATAGTTGCAAGGGTTAGGGCTGGTAGAATGTGTCTCGTCCTGAACCCGAGTCTATTGGGCTTTTGTCATGACACAATGACCTTTTGGTCGGGACTCCTTACTATTCGATTTTCGTATTCCTGACACTTTATATTCTATTGATTTATTTACAATCTTGTGTATTCATGCACTCTCTGTTCCTTTCTTTCTATTTGCATGAATTAGACTGATTTATTTATTTCGAAATGTTGTATTTATGTCCTACTTGGCGTTACTTATCTGGGCTCGTCATTCTTGTGTTTGATGGAGTGGGGATCCACAGTCCAGCCACAGTTAGGAGATATCATCTAAGGATACCTAAGCATGTCTTTCCACTTGGCTGATATAGGTGACTTTTCTTGTATTATTGTATATACTTGTTTTGAGACATTGGGACTTGGGTTTTGAGAGATCTTCGGCATGTATATCTATATGCTACTATCCTCTAACTATTCATTGATGACGATATACATATGCGGAGTTTCCATACTCTAGGTTGTCTTATTATGTATGTTTGTGATTATTTTGATTAGCTTGAGGTTTGATTACTTTCGCTATATAAATGATAACTCGCTAATCGCTATCTTAAATTTGCAAATTCTTAAAAAGGTAAAGGAAGGCTAACTAGTCTTGCGTGACTCGGGGAGATTAGCTCTTGGGTTCGCGTAAGTCTAGGCCGGACGGGGCCCAGTTTAGAAATGTGAAACTGGGGTCGTCATAGTTGGTATGAGAGCCAAAGTTTTAATCACTCGACTCTTGATTTAAATAACAAGACATTAATACATCAACCAACGGAAGTTAGGAAGGATGATATTAAAGTGAAACCCTATGATTCTGACTTAAGTCATAGTTGGGAAGTGAGGAGAGTTGGGAAAATTAAAATTAGACTATATGAGCTATTTGATGTATTGTATACTACTACTCTTGATAGTTATATCTTGATCGAGAACTTGATTTCATTGCGAAATGCGATCATCGATCAGTTCGAAACCCACGGTGGAGGTTCGGGAAATGTTCAAGCGAGAACCAATGAGTCCATGATGTAATATATAGACCGGTACCTGTGTTTGATGGAGTATGCCGTGGGTGTAGCCGACACTAACGCCGACCAGGCTTATTACTTTTTACATGGTCTACTTGATTCTATTGGTTTCGTTGTAAAGGCGACGGCTTCGAACACATTACAAAAGGCCTATGAGAGGGCTATGACTATGAGAGCTTTAGGATCATATGCACTGGAGCACTAATGGCGTCATCAGCACCGTCACAGTCAGTGGGAGGATCTGGAAGTGATAGGAGGAGGAAGAGATCTAGACAGTCGAAGTAGAGCTTAGAGCGCAGGATCTGTTGCATCTTTGCCTTATGCAACACATACTACACCAGTCTTAGTTGGTCCAGTGCAGAGTTACGCTAGTGCACCACATCAGCCAACTCCATTAGGTCCTCATCACCATTATTATTAGAGGACTGATGATAGAGGCAGTGGTCAGAGACATGATCAGAGTTCCAATTAGGTGCAGAGACAACGACAAAGGTCCAGTTAGGCACAGGGACAGGGATAGGGATAGGTTAGCATGGTTCGTCTGGATCAGGATCTCAGAGAGATGTTAAGAGTGTGGACAGCTAGGTCATTTCATCAATGCGTGTCCATAACTGGGCCGAGGGCAGCAGCAACAGCAGAGCCGGGAATAGGTTTACACAGTTGCTACACAAGACCCGACTGCTAGTCGTAATCTTATTGAGGGTACATTTTTCATTTGCAGTCGCTTTATGCATGTTATGTTTGATTCAGGCTCTACTGTTTCGTTTATTTGGGGTCGTATGGTTAATGAGTTGGGTTTGAGACCTACTAGACTAGAGAGACCCTTGATCCTTAGCACAACTACTGGGGACAAGATCTCCCTGAATTTGTTGTGTGTTGACTGTTCGGTTGAGATAGAGGGTCATGTCATGCCAGCAGACCTAACAATGTTGGAGTTTTTTGAGTTTGATGCATTACTGGACATGAATTGGTTGGGTGCATATCATGCACAGATCCACTGCTTCAATAAGGGAGTTACATTTAAGATTCTAGGGCATCCGAATTTTAGTTTTCAGAGGACTTCAACCAGTTTGCCTATTAATAGAGGTAGAGTCGCCACTAGCGTAGATGTTGAGACGTTCGTTAGTATATAGAGTACGACGAAGCGAGTTGTGACTAGGTTGGAGGAGGTACCAGTGGTATGTAAGTTTCCTGACGACTTTCCAGTAGAGCTACTAGGATTACCACCGCCTAAGGAGATCGACTTTATCATCGACTTGGTCCTAAGGACCAAACCTATATCAATTTCATCGTACCGTATGCCTCCAAGAGAGTTAGAGGAGTTGAGGGGTCAGTTAGATGAGTTGTTAAAGTTAGGTTTCATTTACCCGAGCATGTCACCTTGGGAGTGCCAGTTTTGTTTGTCAAGAAGAAAGATGGCAGCCTGCAATTGTGTATTGATTATTGGTAATTGAATAGGGTGACAGTAAATAATAAGTATCTACTTTCGCGTATCGATGACTTGTTTGATTAGCTAACAAGAGCACAGTGGTTCTCAAAGATAGATTTGAGATTTGGGTACCATCAGTTGAGGATTATAGTGGAGGATAGGGAGAAGACAGTGCTTCACACTCGATATGGGCATTATCAGTTCACAGTCATGCCTTTTGAGCTGACTAATGCACCAGCGATGTTTATGCACCTGATGCATCGAGCGTTAAGACAATAGTTGGATCATTTCGTCATCGTGTTCATCAACGACGTCTTCATCTGCTTAAGGACTCGTTGCAACTACTGAGAGAGCACAGGTTGTTCGCTAAGTTTAGTTAGTGCAACTTTTGGCTAAGAGAGGTCAGATTTCTTGGACACACCATCGGAGTAGGCAGAGTGTTAGTGGACCCCACTAAGGTTAGAGTAGTGATAGATTGGCCTACGCCTAGATCCGTGTAAAACATTTGTAGTTTTCTTAGCTTGGTAGGGTATTACAGGCATTTTGTATAGGACTTCTCAAAGATTGTGACACCTGTGATGCAGTTGACAAAGAAGGACATTAGATTTCAGTGGACAAACGGTTGTGAGTAGGCATTTCAAACATTGAAGGAACATTTGACTGCTGTGCCAGTGCTAATATTACCTGAGTCAGGAAAGGGTTTTATGGTGAACACCATGCTTTAAAGGTTGGTTTAGGATTTGTTTTGATGTAGGACGACAAAGTGATTGTTTACGCCTCGCGAAAGCTGAAGGTTCATGAGAAGAACTACGCATGACTTGGAGTTAGTGGCAGTGGTGTTTTCACTAAAGATTTGGCATCATTATCTCTACGGAGAGAGGTTTGTGCTATTTACTGACCACAAGAGTTTGAAGTACCTGTTTACTCAAAAAGATCAGAATATGAGACAGAGGCATTGGCTGGAGTTCCTAAAAGATTACGATTTCTTTTTGGAGTACCACCCAGGGAAGGCCAATGTGGTTAAAGAAGCGTTGAGCCGCAGAGGGTCTGACTCAGAGGTTGTTGCCTGCCATATGACACATGAATATGGTTTGCTCGAGGCAATCGAGTGGTTGTATTCTATTGATATTCTGACCAGCACCAAAGTATTGATTTGTGGCCAGTTGAGGACTCAAACAGTCTCTATGAAGAGTGTACTTGCTGGTCAGCGTGTTGACGAGCAGTATGAGAGATTTTTGGAGTTCGCATAGAGTTTAGATCATCTTGATTGGAGTCCGTTGACAAACTCATGCCTGAGATTTAGATGGTGACTGTGGATTCCATCAGTGACTAAGCTATGCGATGAGGTACTTCATGAGGCACATTGCTTATGCTTTACAATTCATCCGGGTAGGACCAAGATATATATTGATGTGCGTCGTCTCTTTTGGTGGCCAGGGATGAAGACCAATATTTCTGATTACGTTCGAGGGTGTGAGATTTGTCAGCAATTAAGGCTGAGCAACGTAGACCTAGCGGGTTATTACAGTCACTTCCCATTCCTCGATGGAAGTGGGAGCATACTGTTATAGATTTCATTAATGGTTTACCTCGATTTCAACGTGGTCATGATAACATCTGGGTAATTGTTGACAAGTTGACAAAATTTGCGCACTTTATACTGGTTTCGACCACACATCGGGTGGATAGGTTGGCTAGTTTGTACGAGTGAGAGATAGTTTGACTGCACAGTGCACCTTTTATCGATTGTGTCTGGCAGAGGGTCACAATTCACATCACAGATTTGGCAGAGCATGCATGCACAGTTCGGCACGCAATTGAATCTCAGCACTGCTTATCATCCACAGACTAATGGACAGTTCAAGCATCTAATACAAATACTTGAGGATATGTTGAGGATGTGTGTGTTGGAGTACGGTAGGTCATGGGAAAAGTATATTTACCTATGTGAGTTGGCATACAACAACTGTTATCAAGTCAGTATTGGTATGGCATTGTTCGAGGCATTATACGGGAGGTCGTGCAGATCTCCATCTTACTGGGCAGAGCCAGAGGATGTGGCAGCTATTGGGCCAGAGATTGTTGTGGATCACATCGAGAAGATACGCCTGATCAGACTGAGGATGAAAGGTGCACATGAGAGATAGAAGAAATACTATGACTTGTATAATGGGGAGTTAGAGTATAAGATCGGAGATTACGTATATCTGAAGGTGTCTCCGATGAAGGGTCACAAGAAGTTCGAGATCAGAGGGAAGCTTGCATCGAGATTCATTAGTCCATTAAGAGTTAGGAAGTGAATAAGCAGGGTTGCATACGAGTTGGAATTGCCACCTCAGTTATTTGGAGTTCATCTTGTATTTCACATCTCTATGCTTAGATAGGATAGGTCGAGAGAGGGCAGGCGGCCAATGGTAGACGTGAGCCAAATATATTTGAGGGAGGACACCACCTATGACGAGCAACCTATTCAGATAATGAACCGAAAGGTGAAGATATGAGGAACAAGGAGATCCCGTCAGTCCTTGTCAAGTGGCATCACCACGGGGATGAGGAGCTGGCATAGGAGCTTGAGTCCTATATGCACGAATATTTTCCCTACCTCTTCTGATTTTGTAAGTTTTCTTTTAATTTCATTCTAATTTCGATGACAAAATTTCAATTAGTTTGGAAGACTATAACGACCCTAGAAATCTAACTCGTACCACGTGTCAATTTAGGTCATACGTAGGTCCGTTTGCCATGATGCAGTGTCCAGTTCTCGGTCGTCGACGCCAATGTATGTTATTTTTGTACGGTGTTTGTATTATATTTTATTACCTGAATATAAATTCCAATGTCCCAAATGTGTGAGGACATTTGAGTGTGAGCATTAGTGTTGGGAAACGGGTTCGACTTGATGGGAACGTGAATAACGGGTTTCGGGCGAATAGTTGTCGAGTACTTAGCAGTCCGGGGGATTTAATGAATTAAAAACACTAATTAAATACAAAATAAATAATAATTAAAAGTTGTATAACACGTTTGATATGTTGATATTTCTGGGATTACGCGACGAGTGAGTCGTGGTATGGAACGGGTCTGGGAACGCGAGTGTTGTGCGAGAAATGACTAAGTTGTAAGTGGGAGTTACACATTGAAGTTACAATGTTGTGTTTTACAATGTTGTGTTAGGGTTGTTGGATAGATTAAAAGGAGGCCAAGGGATGTGCCTCGAGATTCATGTGTGTAGATGAAAGGGGAAGGTTTCCAAGATTTTCAACGTGGATTGATGCCAAAAGATCGACCAATTTCAAATTCTAGGTGAGATCCCAGTTCTCCACGTGTATATCTACGTTTTGGTTGTTGTTTTGTGGGTTTTTTCACGACGATTTCAGACGAAATTTTCGGGAAATGTTGGAGATGAGGTTTTATGATGATTTTATGATTTAATGGATGATTTATTGATAATTTGTGAATTGGTTTAGTGATTGGAGTTGTAGAATTTTTGAGAATTTTTTAATGACTTTCGAAATCAAGGGTTTTTTAGAGGTTTTGACACAAATCGAAGGTGGTTTGTGATAGTAATGGACGTCCCTAAGAGTTTGGGATAGGCTCGGAACGCAGCGATGTGAGCCAAGGTTTTGAAAACCCCGAAAAGTGAGTTCAAGACTTACACCGCGAGGGACGCAGTGGGCATATTCCCACGGCGTCGGGGCAGTGAGCCCCGAATTCACGCCATAAGGGCGTCGCCATTGGTTAGACCTCATGACGCCATCGCAGCGTGAAATTGTTCACATAGGGAATTTTTATAAAAATTTCAAAAAATATTGGGGATCTCTTGGGAACTCAAACGGGTTCAAATACGACCCAATACCCTAAAAATCAACCCAATTACACTAATAAAATAATTATGAAAAATTAGGTAAATCAAAAAGTATTTAATAGGATTTGTATTTTAATTGGATTATCAGGAGTTTTAATTGTTAATAGGTCACATGAGATTTGTAGGAGGCGAGTCAAAGGTCGTGTGAGTGCGAGTTAGCTTTGGACATAGGTAAGTAAACCTGTAAGGAATTTTACTGTTATTTCTTGATCTTTAATTTGTTGTTATTGCGCTGTTCATTTATTTTCTTGGAATTTACTTTGGTTGAGTGGTCCATTAACAAGTGAGTCGTGGTTACTTTTATCTGCGATATGATATCTTATCTGGACATTGTTCATATCTCACAATTGAGTGTACTTTGGGGGATGTTATCTAGGTCGTTGGATATCTCATAGTCACAAGGGTTAGGGCATGTAGGTTGTGTCTCGTTCTGAACCCGAGTCTTCTGGACTTTTGCCGCGACTCAATAACCTTTTGTCGGGACTCCTTGCTATTTGGTTTTCGTATTCAGGACACTATATTCGATTGATTTATTTACAGTTTTGTGTATTCATGCGCTCCTTATTCCTTTCTTTCAATGTGCATGAATTAGACTGATTTATTTATTTTGAAATGTTATATTTATGTCCAGCTTGGCGTTACTTACCTGGGCTCGTCATTTTTGTGTTTGACAGAGTGCAGATCCACAGTCCAGCAAGGGAAAGGCTCTACAGTTAGGAGATATCATCTAAGGATACCTGAGCACGTCTTTCCACTAGGCTGATATAGGTGACTTTTCTTGTATTATTGTATATACTTGTTTTGAAACACTAGGATTTGGGTTTTGAAAGATCTTGGGCATGTATATCTATATGTTACTCTCCTCTGACTATTCATTGATGATGATATACATATGCAGGGTTTTCACACTCTAGGTTGTCTTATTTTGTATATTTGTGATTATTTTGATTAGCTTGAGGTTTGATTATTTCCGTTATATAAATGATAACTCGCTAATCGCTGTCTTAAATTTGTAAATTCTTAAAAAGGTAAAGTAAGGTTGACTAGTCTTGCGTGACTCGGCGAGATTAGCTCCGGAGTTCACGCAAGCTAGGTCGGGTGGGCCCTAATTTAGAACTATGAAATTGGGGCCGTTACACTCACGACACGAGTTGTGGTGTCCAGAACAGAGGCAAAACGACTTTCATGCTTTAAGTGACAACATGGCCTCTAAAGGCTGCGATGTCAGGCACGGCGTGGACCTCAGATACTCAAAATCTTCTATTTTTCTGGACTTTTTAGGTTTAAACCCACTTAGTGGTTTCATATAAATAGAAGTTAGGTTTGTTTACGAATTTCTACCTCTTGTTTACAACAGAACTCATAGGAAACTTGGTTTTTGCTTGACAATGTCTGGCTAAACTCATTTTTCTAGGCTGAAGGTGAATCGAATGAGTCTACAACTTAGAATTTCGTTATGAGGTTTATCTAATTCAGTTATTTTTGGTTCTCTATTGTGATTTATTTCCTTTAGCATTGTTTTCATCCTAAGTTTATATCTATTTGGTTGTGAAAGGATCATCGCATGCATATTAGGTTGATCACCCTTAGTCATTGAGTCAAAACATCCGTTCTCATGCGGTAGACTCAAATTAGTGACAGTTGGCCACATTGATTGGTTAGTCTCTTTCAGAACTGGTCTAGTGCCTTAGGGATCTAGGCTAAATCGAGAGCACTAGCGATCCGGTTGTTTAGATGTAGTGCCTTCATAAATCGAATTAATGCAATCAACGTATTAAATCAAGAGCATTAGCGATTCAGTTGTGTGTTTGGTTAGAGAAACAGTAAATGGTCGTACCTTGGCTATCGCGATTACGAATAACGAGGAACCGAGTGCGTCATCCGATCTATAGCTACACTAGATCATAATAGAGTTTCATATATTTTGATGAATCGATGATTGACAAAATATCCCAAGTTGTATGAAAGAGCCCGTGATACTGAAAGCCAAGATTTCATTCCTATTGAATCTTTTCTTTCAAGTCTTTTCAAACATTCTCTAATTGTCCCTCGTTTTCAATTTCTTATATTAGAAACCTAAGTTGAGTTACTTGGTCTTTGTGGTTCGACCCTGAACTTACCGCTACTACAGTCTTGTAGTGATCGGTGAATTAATCGGGAAATACTTGAACGCTTTCGGTGCGCATTAAAATACCATAACTAAACAAAATGAGACTGATCCGAGTTTTAATTTTGGACAACCCAACCTCATGGAATGGCTCATGTCACGGTCTCAGTTCCCCATAAAATTTGGCCCCTGTAACAACTCGAAAAATATGTCATGTTTGTGTGATAACGTGTATTACCTATATATACTTGTGTCTGTGTGAAAAGACGGTGACGTCGAATTGCGAGTAGTGCGCCTAGGAAAACGTGTCGAATGGGTATTGCGCGAACAAAATACGAATATACGGATCTGGGAAATGATCTTTGTGGACGATTAAAAATAAAATACAATAATAAATTAATTCAGAAATATGCTCAGGTCATTAGTATTTCCATTTACGCGCGACTATTTGAGTCATGGTGCATGCCAAACGTTGAAACGCCTGAGATAGGTCAAACTATTAGTCAACTTGGATAGGGACAAAGGGGAGTAATATAAGTGAGTCAGAAGTGGATGAGAGCTGGTGTAGATGAGGGCCCTTATATGCACCTTGGGATACGTAAACCAAGATGAGACCCACCCTATAAATAGGTGAGTCAACTCTCTCATCTATATCATTTTCTCTCTTTCCTCTCTCTCTCCTCACCGAGAAAACAAAAAGAAGGGTGAGGGTTTTGGCGATTTCAAGCGTGGATCGACGCCAAGGGATCGCGCCACGACGTAAACGGAGGTGAGATCTCGACTCCCTGTTCAGTTATCGTTGTTTTAGAGTAGGTTTTCCAAATTTTCGTTCAATTGTCGAATCGGTGGTAGGTCAGTTTTCATGTTTTTATGGTGAATTTAGATGGGTATCGAGGTCTGTATGAGGTTAGGATAGCTCGAAACATGGCAACGTGAGCTGGGGTTACAAAAAACCCCGGCAGTCACATTCTAGTTGTGAAGCCGTGAGCGACGTCGTGGGGCCTTCAACCCCACTCTTTAAGTGGCGCCGCCAGGGTTAAACCCCCACGGTGTGGCACCGCCAGGGTTAGACCCACATGGCATGGCACTGTTCATCAGACCCAATTTTTTGAAAATTTTTGGAAACTTCAGGACTTCTCTTAGGTATCCAAATGGGTCCAAATATGACCCAATTCCCTGAGAATTAACGTAAAATAGTAGAAATGGGTAATGTTTGGAAAATGGGAATATTAATGAAAATTACAATTAAATACAAAATAACTCTAACGCGACGAAATTCGATCTGAACGAATGGGTTGGTGACAAGTGTACGGGATTGGTTTGGCGACGTGCGAGAGCCGCGAGTGCAAAGTTTCGTTTGGTGACGTTGAATAAGACCAGTGGGAGTATTTATATTATTTTGTTTGTGCATTTAAATTGGGTTGTTATCCTTGTTGAGCAGTATTTCTTGGTGAAACATGATTTCCTGAATTTCGTTTGTGATGTCTATCCTTGGTGGATTATCGGCTTTGTTTTCCTTGGACTCCTTAATGAGTGGTCTTTTGGGTCTAACTGGGCGATATGGTGGTTACGAGTACGGTGAGACTATTTAGTGAACTCTTTCACCACTGTAACTACACGGATGTTTGGTAGTTTGACCGGGAGGTGAAATAAGTGTGTGTTACGGTAGGGTGACTCGTCCAAAGCTGTTTGAAGTGGTTTGTTTAGGTTCAGGATCTGTTTGGGAAGTCAAATTGAGTACTTTTTGTTGTAATCTGATGGACTTAGAACACTTAGATGCCTTTTTTCTTTAGGCTTTCGACACTCATTTATCGTTGATATCTCAGTGATTATTTGTCATGCAATATTTTATTATCTTTGTGATATTCACGCATGATACTAGTTTAGGCATTTATTTGACATTTGAAATTATATCGAAACTCCACTTGGTTATTACTGTTATTCTTTGGATTCACCGTCCTTTTTATGATGGTAGGTGCAGCTTCGTCATACTACCGGATTGACACGGGTAATGGACCGGAATAAGCAATTGAAGTTGAGGGAAGTTAGGTGGCCTCCTCTTGCTTGCAATGTAGGTTTTTTATACTATGTATTTATATGTTTTAATACATTGGGATATAGGTTTCTAAGAGATTTTGGGACATGTATACGAGATGTTTGACGCTCCTTTGACTTGTTATATTTTTTGGATGTATACATATGCGGGGGTTCCACACTCTAGGTATTCCTGACTAGTGTCTTAGGGTTATTCATTTTAGTTTGGAGTTTAAATTGCTTTCGTTGTACTTTGATAACTCACTAATTTGATTAACACAACTTTTAATTGCTATAATAAATAGATAATGGTAAGGAAGGTTGACTAGGCTTGTGTCGATTCAGTAAGGATGGCTCAGGGGTCCACGTAAGTCTAGGCCGAGCAGGGCCTAGTTTTGGGTTGTGAAATTGGGGCCGTCACAGCCTCACTCGGCCTAGACCACGTGGACCCTCGAGTCCTTCCTCCCGAAGTCAACACAGGCCTAGTCAACCTCAAATATTTCTTTCCACATTAATTGAACAATTTTAAAGTTGAGTTATTAGGTTGTCTTTTTTAGATAGCTCGCAATGGAAATAAACTATAACAAGCTTAAATAACTCAATAAATATAAAGTCGGGAACAACCTAAAGTGTGGAAACCTTGGAACATCACGATAAACATGTACATCTGGTGACCAAAAATAAACAAAACGATAATAGATGATATCCTAGTCACTCGATCCCCAAAAGTACCTAGTGTTATCAAAATATAATATACAGTAATCACAAGTCAAAAAGGACAAAACATACAGGATATAAGGAAAAAAATCGCTCCGAGAATCCTCGAATGAAGTCACCAATCATCGGTCCCATTCCTTTGCTAGTCTCTGTCCGATCTGCACTCACCGTCACAAACTAGATGGTGAGTACGTGGAAAATTGAAAATAAAGCTAGAAGGACAAACAATAATTCATGAATAACCAATAAAGTAGTCTAAGAATCAGGCGGTATTTAAAGGCAGATAAATAACACAAATTACATAATAAATAGACTAACAAGTAATTCAATGATATTTGAGTGTTTAACGAGTCAAATGAGACCACTAAGCAGTCTATAACCACAACAAGCCACACCAAATCCACAACAATCCAGTACTTGGGAAAAACTCATGATTAGGTGGGTAGGCAACATTTATACAAAAGTGTTCACGTTTTCCTAGCCAACCATGATCTCATGAGTACCTTCTCGACACACTTAAACTAAAGGTACTCAACCAAGGAATATAAAGAATGAAATTCCAACAAATGGATCAAACTAATGGAGACAACAAAAATGGAAAATGAATTACTATGCACCTCTTTAACTGGCTTACTAACTTACCTCAACCGATGCGAACACCTTGTTCTTCGCACAACTCTAGTTTATCCAAATTAATTCCCTAAATTCCCTATATTTATTTAAACCCAATTTGATTTTATTAAAATCATATCATGACCATACATTAATCTCCAAAATTTCTCAAAAGTTTTGAAAATATTTATAAAAAATCAGTTTTTCACTGTTCCAGATGTCGTAGGTGACGCCGCCAAGCTTAGGCTCCCACAATGTCACTTAAAGCGTTGAAATCCAGCCTCTATGGATTGGATGTCGTGAGTGACGCCACTAAGAGCAATGGCTCATGGTGTCACTTAAAACGTCTCATGAAAACCCACTCTGTTTTGGACGTCGTGGAGATTTATACTCCACGGTGGTACCCACGGTGCCCTTCGTACGTTTCGAATTTCGGGGCTTTTGAAACCCCAACATGTGTCGCCATGTTCCGAACCAACTCGACACCCTTAGTGACTCCCAAACATACTCATTGACATTCCCAATCGACACAAATACTCACAAACCGCCAATTTTAGCAAAATTCCTAAAAATCAACCAAAATGTTAAAACTCCATTAAATACTTCCACAACCTCAACAACCTTGAAACCCAACATTAATAACTCACCAATGACTACCAAAAACCTCCAATAACTACACAAAATCAGTGCTCACTTCCAAATTTCGAATTTTTCCACAAAACCCATAAACTCATATTGAAAATGTCCAAAATCGAAAAGAAATATGAGATATCACCTTTTTCGTGGTGCTCGATCGATTCCACGTCATCAATCCTGGCCAAATTCTATAAAAACTCCTTCCCAATGTCCCAATTTCTTTATCGAATCGGTGGTGTTGGTGTTGGTGTGTGTGTTATGAGTCAAACACTAAAAACTCCCCTTTTATACTCATCTCTAGATCTCTTATGCAACACGTATCCGGGACCCATCCATGCCTTACCTTTGAGTTGACCCAACAACTCCTTGACTTTGTTGTGTACACACACTTATCCTTTGTGACAAAATATTTGATTTTACGGATATTCTGATACCCGGCTTAGCACTATGACTCGTACATCACGTATTCACGTCCATTCTAACACTCGAAACGTATTCGCTTATTAATTATTTATTTCTTTTATTATTTTCTAATAATCTATTAATTATCATTTTCTGTGTTTAAAATACCTAAATTTTACCCGGTTATATGAAAATACAGGTTTTTCTTAGGCGAAACCTCAATTGCAAATCATGTGTGATAAACAAAACAAAATCACCCACTAGGACATTTGACATTCACATTCGAGTATACATAATAATACAAACATCACAAAAAAAATAAGTATGATAAGTCACGACGGTTAAGTCATTGTCTTGAAACATAACATGTGTCATGAGTTAAAAAAATTTGAGGGTCGTTACAGTCTTCCCAACTTATTAGAATTTTGTCCTCGAAATTAAACTAATAATTAACTCAAATAATGACTCACCTGAATCAAAAGAAATGAGGAAAATACTCGTGCAGATATGACTGCAACTCCAGGTCAACTCCTCGTCTCCGTGGTGATGCCACCTAATGAGAACTGAAAGTATCTCCTTGTTCATCAGTATCTTGACCTTCCTGTCTACAGTCTGAATCGGCTGCTCCTCATAAGTAATATCATCTCTCAAATCAATTTGACTTAAGTCTACCATTGGTCGCCGTCCTTCGCTTGACTTGTCTAGTCGAAGCATAGAGATGTAAAAAACTGGATGAACTTCGGTGAGCTGAGGCGACAACTATAACTCATAAGCTAACTTGCCGACTCTCTTCAAAATCCTGAATGGACCACTAAACATAGGCGCAAGTTTTAGTTTGATTCCGAACCTTTTGTGACCCTTTAGAGGTGAAACCTTCAAATAAACATAGGCTCCCTCATCGTACTGTAACTCGTCGTGGTACTTGTCATATTACTTCTTCTGTCTCTTTTTAGCACTATTTAACCTTTTACAAATCTGTCATACCTTCTCAGCGTAATCCATAATAATCTCCAGCCCAACTATCACTACATCCTCGGGCTCTGCCCAACACGATGGTGATCTACAAGGTCTACCATATAATGCCTCAAATGGTTCCATCCCGAGATTGGTCTGAAAACTGTTGTTCTATGCAAACACTCATAGATGAAGGTACTCTTCCTAATATACTCCGTACTCCAGTACACACATCCTGAGCATGTCCTCTAAAACCTGAATTAGCCTTTCCGACTATCCATCTGTCTATGGATGGTATGTTGTACTCAAATCAAGCCTGGTGCTAAACTAATCCTGCATGATCTGCCATAATAGTAAAGTGAACTGCGGTCCTCTATCTGACACAATCGATAACGAAACTACGTGCAATCTAACTATTTTTCACTCGTAGAGACATTTCAATCTGTCAACCTTTTGTGTAGTAGATACCGGTATAAAATGTGTAGATTTCGTCAACTTGACCATAATTACCTATATACTGTCATATCCGCGAGGAGATTGAGGCAAACCACTAAAAAAGTCCATAGCAATGTGCTCCCACTTCCATTGTGGAATGGGAAGAGGCTGCAAAAAAAACCTCCAGGTCGCCTATGCTTAGCCTTAACACACTGGCATATCTCACACGCTCGTATAAACTCTGAAATATCGAATTTCATCCCTAACAACCAGAAGAGACATCGCATATCAACATACATCTTGGTCCAATTTGGATGAACAGAAAAATGCAAATAGTGAGCCTCTTGAAGTATCTCAGTGCACAACTCATCCACTAATGGAATCCACAGTCACCCTCGATTCCTCAAACATGAGTTTATCAACTGACTCCAGTCTGGATAATCTGAACTATAAACCATATCACTAAAATGTTGGTACAACTCATCTGTATATTGTCCCTCAAGAATAGTCTGAATCGATACAGTTTGCATCCTCCTCTGACCACAAATCTGTGTCCTGGTAGTAAACGATACATCAACTAAACTCATCATCTTGGTTGCCTTGAGTAACGCATACTAGTGAGTCATATGACACACTACCACATCAACATCAGATCCTCTCCTACTTAAAGCATCAACAACCACGTTGGCCTTCCCAGATAATACTCAAGCGAAAGTCATTATCTTTTAGGAACTCCAATCAACATCTCTATCTCAGATTCAATTCATTTTGAGAGAATAGGTACTTCAAGCTTTTGTGATCAGTGAACAAATCAAACCTCATACCATACAAGTAATTTCTCCAAATCTTCAATGCAAATACTACAACAACCATATCTAAATCATGCGTCGGGTAGTTCTTCCCATTTACTTTGAGTTGCCGAGATGCATAAACAATAACCTTGCCCTCTTGCATCAGCACACAACTCGAACTAACTTTCGACGTATCAATATAAACCACCAAATCCTTCCCTATCTCATGCAAAACTAGAACTGTTGCAACCATCAGCTTCTCCTTTAAAGCAGAGAATGCCTACTCATAACTCTTGTCCTAGTCAAACTTCGCATTCTTCTGAGTCAGTCTAGTCATCAATGTAGCAATACGGGAAAATCCCGCACAAAACGACGATAATACCCAGCCAATCCCAGAAAATTGTAGATCTCTATTACTGTAGTGGGAATGGGACAATCAATCACTGCTATAATCTTCGCAGGATCCATAGATTCTCCACTAGCTCCAACTACATGCCCAAAAAATCTGACCTCTAGAAGTCAAAACTCGCACTTACTGAACTTGGTGTACAACCAGTGGTCCTTCAAAGTTTTTAGAACTATCCGAGGATGTCCCTTGTGATCCTCATGAGTCCTGGAGTAGATAAGGATATCATCAATGAACACAATCACAAATCTATCTAGATAAGCCCTCGGTACTCTGTGCATGAGATCCATAAACATAGTTGGTGCGTTAGTCAAACTAAACGGCATGACCGTAAATTGATAATGGTAGTATCTCGTTCTAAACACAATTTTCTCGCTGTCCTCAACTCTAATCCTGAACTGGTGATAACTTGACCTCAAGTCAATCTTTGAAAATTATTGCGCTCCCGTCAACTGGTCAAAAAGATCATCAATATGTGGAAACGGGTAATTGTTGTTTACAGTCACGCGGTTTAGCTGCCTATAATCAATACATAATCTTAGGCTGTCCTCTTTCTTCTTCACGAATAACACCGCCGTGCCCCATGGTGAAATGCTAAGATTAATGAATCCTAACTCCAATAACTTATCCAACTGAGGCCTCAACTCCTCCAACTCTCAAGGTGTCATTATGTACGACTGTATAGATATGGGTTTAGTCCTAGGGGCTAAGTCGATGATGAAGTCAATCTCTCTCGGCGGTGGTAGTCCTAGTAGATCCTCCAAAAATACGTCCGTGAACTCGCACAATACCAGCACATCTCTAATACTAATCTCTAATCTCTCAGCAATACTCATGACACTCGCAAGTGTCTCAGTCTCACTACTAGTGGCTATCCTGCCCCTGGTGATCGAAATTAAAACAGTGGTCCCCTGAAAGCTAATCTCTATACCATCTGACAACAGAATCGTAATAGTCTTGACATAGCAATCAATATGCGTATGATAAGCACATAACTAGTCTATACCTAATAATGCATCGAACTCTAGAAACTCAAGAACTATCAAATCCGCAGGAAAATCGTGACACTCTATAACTACCGAACAATCAACATATAACAAGTTCGGGTATATCTTGTCCCCAGCAGCTATGCTAAGGATTAAGGGTCTATTAAGCCTAGTGGGTCTAAACCTTAATGCATCTATCATACGTTTAGATATGAATGAAATTATTGAACCAGAATCAAACATGGTGTACATCAAAGTACTTCAAATCAAAGCCATACCCTCAACGAAATTGTGAGAAGTTCCTTAGTCTGGCTCAACGATAACCTAGACTTTTCCCTCTGTTGTTGATGATGTTATGGCTAGGCTCTAGTCAGCTGTGGACATTGGCCCTGAAGATGACCTATTTGACCACATTTGAAGCATGTACGTCTCTCGTGATCTAGAAGACATCGCCTAAGTCTGACTCCTGTCCACGTCCCTGTGCAGATCTCAAAGTATGTGTCTGACCAGACCTTTATGTATGTGCCTGTCTAAACTTTTGTGTCCGTGCTTACATTTGCCCACCGCCTCTACTCACGTCCCTACTCTCTGTGTACTGCATTTGTGGCTGATGTACGAGTCGAGTAGCCTGTAGTGGTTAACTAATAAAGCTCGGCACTGGTACAGGTGGAACAACAACAGTCTGTGCAGGTGGTGGTGGTGCAACTGAACCAATACTCTGGGCCCACTGTCCCTGAAACCTCACTTGTTCTTCCTCCTCTTCCTATTAATACAACCCTCAAATCGTGTCTCTGGTCGAACAGGTCTAGCTTCCTCAGAATGTGTACGAAAATAACCTTCTATGGCTAAGCTCCTCTTATAAGCCCTCTGCAATTTTTCTGGCTCAGTGGAGATAATTACTCCTTCAATCTAAGTGAAGTAGTACACCTGGTCTGCCTCTTTATTTGCTACGCCTCCAACGTATGGAAGTAACTATAAGTACCATTCCTTGAAATCCATGACAGACTCATCCGCAAATTGTCGCAGGGTGGAAAACTCATTCCTCTTCTCCTTCATTACGGTAGGACGAAAGTATTTCAAGTTGAACTGCCTTTTGAAAGCCTGCCCAATCCCTGGGTACTCCTCTGGTAGCTACCATCATAGTCCACCAGTCATCTGCCTCCCCCAACAACATCGAAGAAGAAATAGAAGCTCTCATGTGCTCCTTAATAGCTATGATATTGTACACCTTCTCGTGGTTTTTCATAAACCTCTTAGCACCCACCAAATTTGTACCACCATAGAACTCAGTAGGGTTATGCCTCTTGAACTCCCATAACTATCTCGCCTCCGCTGTGGCCTTAGTGCACTTCTCTGTCGCTGTAGCATGCACTTTCTCAGTCTGTACGAACAATACAGTCTGTACTGGTGGTAACATAGTAGTCTTTGATATCGGTACAATGGTAGTAGGAGTCGTAGAAGTAGCTGCAACTATCGGTGTATCCGTCTCATGAGTATCGGGCAATCCAGATGTAGATGGTGGTGATGGTGTAGCCATAACTGGTGTCTTCAATATCCTTAGGATCTCCTCTAAACTCTGATCTCGAGACGCAACTCTCCCAACCAAAGTACGAAGCTCCACAACA
This sequence comes from Stephania japonica, assembly GCA_039657345.1. Lineage (NCBI taxonomy): Eukaryota > Viridiplantae > Streptophyta > Magnoliopsida > Ranunculales > Menispermaceae > Stephania > Stephania japonica. The sequence goes on along the minus strand of CM077560.1, from coordinate 38,486,194 downwards.
TTCACGAATGGAGAACCAACCGCCCTATTATCACCACTAAGCCCGGTGATCTGTCATCGCAATTTGAAATAGAAAGCGATCCCCAAATCAGTGGATACCTACCAATATAGTATAGTACACCACAATAGATATAACATATATGATTAAGTTTTACTTTTCCCTAACTCTCCTTCCTAACTAAAATCCTAAGTCAGGATCATTGGGTTCCACTCTAAGTTCCAACTGTTTCTTGTTCCAACTGTTTCCTAACTTTAACGTTTATTTGTATCATATGCTGGTTGGGTTAATCAAGAATCAGGTGTTAAACCATGTGCTCTAATACCAATTATGACGGCCCTAATTCCCCATAAAACTGGGCCCTGCTCGGACTAGACTTATGTGGACCCTGAGTCCTTCCTCGCAAAGTCAACGCAGGCCTAGTCAGCCTCAAATATTTCTTTCCTCATTAATTGAACAATTTTAAAGTTGAGTTATTAGGTTATGTCTTTTTCAAATAGTTCGCAGCGGAAATAAACTATAATAAGGTTAAATAACTCAATAAATATAAAGTCGGGAACAACTTAAAGTGTGGAAACCTTAAATTATCTGGATAAACATGTACATCTGGTGACCAAAAATAAACAAAGCGATAATAGATAATATCTTAGTCACTCGATCCTCAAAAGCACCCAGTGTTATCAAAACATAATATACAGTAATCACAAGTCAAAAGGACATAACATACAAGATAGAAGGAAAGAAATTGCTCCGAGAGTCCTCAGAGGAAGTCACCAATTATTAGTCCCTTTCCTTTGCTAGTCTCTGCCCAATCTGCACTCACCGTCACAAACTAAACGGTGAGTACGTGCAAAATTGAAACTAAAGCTAGAAGGGCAAACAATAATTCATTAATAACCAATAAAATAGTCTAAGAATCATGCGGTATTTTTAAAGGCAGATAAATAACACAAATTACATGATAAATAGTCTGACAAGTAATTCAATGATATTTAAGTGTCTAACGAGTCAAAGGAGGCCACTAAACGGTCTATAACCACAACAAGCCACAACAAATCCAATACTCAGGGAAAACTCATGATTAAATGGGTGGGCAACACTTTTGCAGAAGTGTTCACGTTTTCCCAGTCAACCATGATCCCAAGAGTACCTTCTCGACACACTTAGGATAAAGACACTTAACTAAGGAATATAAAGAACGAAATTCCAAAAAATGGATCAAATCAATAGAGACAACAATAATGGAAAATGAATTATTATGCACCTCCTTAACTGGCTTACTAGCTTACCTCAATCGTTGTGAAAACCCCGTTCCTTACGCGGCTCTAGTTCATCCAAATTAATTCCCTAAATTCCTGATATTCATTTAAACCCAATTTGATTGTATTAGAGTTATATCATGACCTACATTAATCCCCAAAGTTTCTCAAAAGTTTTGAAAATATTTAAAGAAAATTAGTTTTTCACTTTTTCAAACGTCGTGGGTGACGTCACCAAGCTTAGGTTCCCACAGCATCACTGAAAGCATGGAAATCTAGCCTCTTTGGATTGGACGCCATGAGTGACACCGCCAAGAGCAATGGCTCACAGTGTCACTTAAAGCGTCTCTTGAAAAACCTATCTATTTTGGACGCCGTGGAGATTTGTAATCCACGGTGCCACCTGCGGCGCCCTTCGCAGGATTTAAATTTCAGGGTTTTCAAAACTCTAGCTCGTGTCGATTTGTTCCGAACTAACTCAATACCCTTAGTGCTCCCAAACATACTCATTGACGTTCCCAATCGACACAAATGCTCACAAACCGCCAATTTTACCAAAATTCACAAATTTAACAAAAATGTTAAAACTCTATTAAATACTTCCACAACCTCAACAACCTTAAAACCCAACATTAATAGCTCACTAATGACCACTAAAAACCTCCAATAACTAGACAAAATCAGTGCTCACTTCCAAATTTTGAATTTTTCCACAAAACCTTCAAACACATTCAAAATGCCCAAAATCAAAAGGAAAGACGAGATCTCACCTTTGTAGAGGTGCTCGTTGATTCCATGCCGTCAATCCTCGCCAAATTCAACAAATACTCCTTCCCAATCTCCCAATTTCTTGATTGAATCGGTGGTGTTGGTGTTGGTGTTGGTATGTTGTGTTGTAAGTCAAACACAAAAACTCCCCCTTTTATACTCATCTCTAGATCTCTTATGCAACATGTATCCCAAGACCCATCCATGGTTTACATTTGAGCTGTCCCAACAACTTCTTGACTTTGTTGTATACACACATTTATCCTTTGTGAGCAAAATATCTGATTTTACAGATATTTCGATACCCTGCTCAGCACTACGACTTACACGTCGCGTATTCACGTCTATTTTAACACTCAAAACGTATTCACTTATTAATTATTTATTTCATTTATTATTTTTTAATAATCTATTAATTATCATTTTATGTGTTTAAAATACCCAAAATTTACAAGGTTATATGAAAATTCATGTTTTTCCGAGGCTAAACCTCACTTACAAATTCGGTGCAATAAACAAAACAAAATCACGCACTAGGACATTCGACATTCACATTCGGGTATATATAATAATACAAACATCATAGAAAAATAAAATATACCTCGGTGTCGACTCCCAAAGCTTAATCAATATGACAAGTCACGACGGTCAGGTCACTGTCCTAAAATGTAACACGTGTCACTAGTTAAATTTGATGGTCGTTACTCTTCAACTAGTCGTGCACATCGATATTGTTCTTATTGGTTAAGGAATACATTATATCGATGTCATGTAATAGGCCAGTACACATGCACCTCGGTATTACCCAACTTGGTCACAGATTTGACCTCGTGTAATAGGTCAGTACACATGCACTTCAGTATTACCCTACTTGGTTGCAGATTTCGTCAAACAACCTCATGTAGAAGGTATATGTAACTAACTAGATAAATGCCGACAGCCCGAGTCTCATACCCAGTGTACTGCGCACATCTACATAAAAATCTAGGAAACTGGGCGTAAGGACTACTTAAACGTTACCAAGAAATAGTACAAACATAAAATCAATAAATTAATTCAAACAAAATGTCTTAAACAAATTACTCAATCAATGAGAAGATCGTACAACAAGCATGACATTTAGAGTATAAAGTTAACGCAGTGAATAAACTGAAACTCTGACTTTAAAGTAGAAATTAAATGAAGATAAGTGTCTAGTTCGTTTACTCATATTTCACACAACAATTCCTATCTCAACCGGCCTCCCGACACCTCAAAACTCATACCCGGACTCTTGAAATATTCCCCTAGGCTCCTGGTATAGTTCATAAGGTTTAGAGTGTGTTTATACTATTTAGTGTGGGTTTAGATTGAGTTAAGGGGTTTAAAATGTTTGGAGGAGTTGTAGATTTTGTTACCTAGAAGGCCTAGCGCGCTAGGGACTGTCTTAAGGGTGTTATACGCGTTGGAACCTCAAATTCTACAACTTAGAATTCTGGGTTTCCACACAGGAAGAGCCTTCTCCTTCGTCCCCAGACCCTTGCTCTCATCTGCCAAGGATCCGTAACACCTCCAAACATTACCAAGACAGGCAATTTGATCAAAACCATCATTTAGACAAGATTTACACATGTATTTCATCAAACACCTCAAGAACACATGAAAAGTCACAAATCTATAATTTGATCAAGCAACACTGATTTTAGCAATTCTTTGCTGAAGCGTAAGTGATTTTTCACAAGGATTTCAAAAGCAAATTCATTTGATAACTCAAATTTAATAAAATCATATTCATATGAAAAACCTCAAAACTTGCCAAAACGTCAAAATTCAAAAATTATGTTTGGGAAGCTCAATCATGGTTTCAACTTGATGAACAACATAGAAAAGACTTCCATTTTGTTTCTATACAAAATCTCTTTGGTACATGAGTCATTCTTCATGAATTTAGAACATACATAGAGTAGAAGTTGTACCTATGGGTTTAATTGTCCTAGCTTGAAATTTATCCAACTTAATCACAGTCGAAGGCCCCTAAATTCTTCGACATCAAACTCTCTAGCCCTTGCTGATTTTTCTTTGTTCCAAGCATGCAAATGAAAACCAAAAATGTTAAGTGTGCTATTTTTTTGTTTTATTTTCATCATATGTTCATAGCTCTATCTCTATGAAATCCTATGACTATTAGCCACTCCTACTAACCCACTAATTCAGCCCAAGTGACACCAACTTGACCCAATGATTCATAAGGATAGGTTGTCACACGAAACTCGAGGCATATCAATATGTCTAAAATTTTATGTACAACTATATATAGTCCTCTTTAATTGATTTACATTAAGTACATACCATAGGCTTATTAAATAAATACTTAAATCCTATTTAAGTAAATTAGAACTTACTTTTCACAAAAAAAAACTAAATTAGAACTTACCATATCACTGTCTACCTGGTCCCATGACTCGCATGCATCTCGAGGCGTGTTCGAGCTCGTGTGCCAAATTTGCGAGTATCCAAACTAAATAACATTTCGGGTATAATGTATACACATACAATACACTAGGCAACCATCCCGCACAAAATATAATATAACTCAGTCTCCAAGCTGAGTGTTAGGACTGTGTACTCGCACTCGGGCCACGTCACGAATCGATGACCCTTAATTATGAACAAAGCCACTATTAGCGATTTAGGTCGTTACAATGAAAGTAAATGCCTTGTCCTACCTCCCCATCACTGTGAGTAGACGGCTTGGAGTCACAAATCTAAGTATCCTTTGTCCTCGCTTAGCTTATCTTTCCCTCGACACTAAGGATTGGTCAACATGGAGTTCATGTCTGACCTCGTCATTAGGGCGTCTGACCGACCTAGATTAACCCAATCTCTCTAATAATCTAGTCAGCCTCTAATCTCCTTGAATAATTCTATTTTCGACATCGATTTTCCAAAATCCTCGAAATTAGTGTTCATCCACAATATTAAAATTCTAAGTCAAAATCACCAAACATTCTATTAAGACTTCAATATTTTATAAAAATTTTGGCAGAATCTCCCCTAAAAATGGACTGTCGAAAAAATCCAATACCTAATAAAAAATAGTGGGAGAATGCCTAGAAGGACTCACATCTCCACAACACTCCACAATATAATTTCAAAATGAACTTAAAGTCCAAATTCACATTAATACACAAGTTTCATCCTTAAATCTTATTTATAGTGACCGGCACGTGAACTCAACTGAAGAGATAAATAATTGAGAAAATTCTTAAAATGTTGGTCTAGCATGTTATTATTATCAATTGTAATAAATCAAATACAATGGAAGAGTTTGATTATTGTAGCCAACTCAAATAATTTGGGACTGAGGCTATGAATTTCCTTAAACTAAAAGAGATTCAACTGTGTTCACCAAAAAAGACTGAGACACGTACTATTCAATTTTCCTTCTTTTGTTTAATGAATTAGTAATTGATAAGTCAAGGGAATGCCTTTAACTGGAAAACAAACAAGCAGAAACAAAAAATATTTGTCTAAAATTGCAACTACACAATTAAATGTTACAGGAGTAGGTGTTTTTTTTTTGAGAAAAACATAGGTCATTATTCAATATCAATGTATTACATCCGAGGATATGAACACCCCTATATCTAGTGGTTTTTCAAACCAATCAAAGTGAGTAACATACAATTTTGCTAGCTTAGCTAAATTATGTGCTACCTTTTCACATTTCTCTTAACAAATTGAACTCTCTACGAATCTTAACATTTAAGTACTGTTAAACAGTCGTTAAACAAGCCTCCAAACTCTTCCATTACCTAGTGCACTTTGCTCCCAAAGCATGTTGCGCCAGTGCGACCCACTCTTATGGGCACTGTAAGTATAATGATCTTGCCATATAGATCGACCCCATATATAGCTCCCAATTAAGAACTTTATATTGAGGTGTGATGCGCAAGATATCTACCTTTCATATCTTTATACATGCATTAGTTTGCTGAAGATCAATTCACATCATTTGAAAGCGAACACGACAAACACATGCCGAGAAGATCCATATCTCAAAATCTTGTATATACTCTTATAAAAAAAATCATATATAATGCCACTAATATATCAACAAGTCGAGGATCAAAAAATAGACTCCTCGGTAATACTGCACTAACTAGTGGGGAGGATTCCAGTGTAGTTTATAAAAATATGTCAAAAGACAAACAAAATTCTCAAAAAGCAACAATAACTAAATTGAGCTTATTAACAATCAAGTAAAGATATGGATGTATTTATTTAGATGAACAATCAAGTGAAGCTGTAAGCAGTAGGCAGTGAAACTAGATGACAGAAGAAATCATATGAAAGAATGTTTAAGGCATCTAGGTGTTGGACAAAGCGCATTGAAGCCAGTTCAATAAGCCACTTTCATTACATGAAAGTAGACAGAGAATAAGAGTGGCCACGACTAAGTAAGAAGATGTGAAAGTAAAGATGTAAAGATCAATTAAAATGCAACAAATTAGTTCACTTAGTTAACACTTGGGATTGATGAGATGATGATGCAGCGGAGATCTTCTAAATCGGATGCTCAAACATCATGAACAAACAACCTAGGGCTAGAGAGAATTAACACCAAATTCTCAAGAAAAGAAATCCAATTCTTTATTTAAAATCAATAATTCAACCACTCGACCATAGAAAAAAACTCTAAATTAACTTGACTCCAACTATGACTTTATTTATATACTAAAAGATCCCATAACACATTGACATATATGCATCAAAACACTTTGATAAAATTTAACTCTAAGTTAGACTCTATCTCTAACTCAAATTAATTTTCACAAGTCAATCTTAAACCATAACTCTAATTTGTACAATGTGTTGAATTCATACACGGCTGTAAACTCCCATCTTATATTCTCCATCATTCTCCCTTGATTAGAAAAAATTTGTCCTCGAATTTTGTACCCTCTCGCTTCTTTTGACCTGGGACAACTTTGTCCTCAAAACTAAGCTTGACCTCAAAACCGAAGTTGTCACAAACACACCACCGTGAGTCTTGAAGAGCCACTACAAGAGGAACATGCTTTAATGACGATTTAAAACCATCATTAAAAGTCTTTAATAATGGCGCAAAACCGTCACGAGATCCGTTATGTTATGAGGAGTTATAAATTCTCAAAGCCTTTTGTGATGGTTTTGCACCATCATCTTTCAATGACGGTTTTAAACCTTCATTAAAGTGTTTTCATATTTTTTTGAAAAAAAAGAACCGTTTTTGTACCTACACTAGCATATAGCTTCTTTTACAAATAATAATAATAATAATGATAAAAAAACAGTAATTATTAAAAAAGAAATTGAAACTTCTTATGCAACATACAATATAAGCAGACCACACAAATCCTTGTGGTGCCACATCACACCAGGTTTCCTAACACTAACTTATTTTGATATCCAAGAATGACTTGATATATATACTACATGCAACAATGCGACATCATACTTTGGTTAATTCCCAACCCTCTTGAGACAGTAAAACAACTCGTTGCCCCATTCCTCTCCATCGTTGTGTTAAGAAAATCACCCAAATCTTTAAACTCTCCAACATATGTATTACCATTGAAGGCTTTGAAGCAAACCAAGAAATTCACTGAATAAAGCGTCCTGCATCATAGAGATATATAAAACCCCAAAACAAGAATAAAAGAACATGCATCAAGCCAAGAATAAACACCCATTCAAACCCACCAGCTAAGAAACATAAAAAATAGAGAACCATCAGAGAACCCTCTTCAACAGAACAAGTAACACCATAAAAAAAAGCTTGAAAAAATGGGACACAGAAAGAGAGGCAAGAACGACCTATTGGATGTGCTCTGTAGTAGAGAATATTCAAGACCACATAATACAGAAATTAAGTGGAGTTTCAGTGAATTCAGATTGAGAGATGTACCTGAATGCTAGTGGCAACTCCTCTTGATTTAGAGACCCAGGATCAACTATGCAACCTTACAGTGACTCTCCAATTTGCAACTTATGATTTATATAAATCAAAGTTGCAATTGTACCTCACCTCCCTTATCACGTCATGCGAGTAAAATTTGCTTCGCTCCTCCTTTGGGCGCTTATGAAACATTCTAACTGCTCTAAATATTTCATCCAAGATTTCCATTGGGATCCCATGGATCACCACTTAAAAAAAACCCCATGTTTCCACTACATCCCTTACTTGATTTAGAATCTCCTTCCTTCCGTCGGCATCCCTTCCTATGTCACAAATGCCTTCGAGGTCTATAATTAGATATCCAAAAATTATAGTCATTGTTTTCATAATATACTTGGACTAGCAAATATGAAATGTACGCAACAACAAAAAAATTATCATCTAACAAAATTACCTCTGGGAGGAAACATACGACAACAATAAACGAAAACAGTGGATCAACACTCACCAACCAAATTAAGTTTCACTTTCAATTTAAAAAAATAATAAATAAATAAATACTTTCAAATGTACTTCTTAAACATTTGACACCATCAATTCATCCAATAATTCCTATCTACATATATGGATCAGCCAAAAGACCATGGAGTAACAGAATACCAATAAACCAACAAACATCAAGCATCCTCTAATTAATCTCATTGACTAAAACATTACAAAGCAAACACTCTTTTAATTTATTTTTTCTTTTTTTTGTTTTTTGATAGGAAGCAAACACTATAGCTGCAGGTTATGAATTGTTATCAAAATCATATCCATAAAAACTTCGAAATTTCTATGGAATTGAAAAGTTACAACTATTTCATTCAATTCAAAATATTAAATAAGCTTTGAAATTCGTCAAGAGAAGCTTCATCTATGCATCATTAAACTCGTTATTACATACAAAAAGCTTGTAACAGTAATATAAAAGAAAGAGCTCATAGTTGGAGAAAAGGAAAGTGATGAATCATCTTTTACCTGAAAGAAGTGATCCTTAGGTATCCGGTATAGCAACTTCCCAATGAAAAACCAAATGTTGAACCCATTTTCCATTTTGTGAACTGAAGTAACCGAGGTCGCAACATATCTGAAAAGGAAAAATAAGTCCACATTTGCTAATTTAACTAGTTTTAATTACAATGAGCTTTCCATCCATTTGTCACAAGTCCTCTAACACCGACTTTTGTTTCATCAAAGGCCTTCACTTTTAGTGCCCGATCAGACTCCTCAGTCACTAAGAGGGTGCCTTGATTTACCCTTTTTCCTCTCTGTTTAATTGCAGGAAACCAAAAACAATCAAAATGATTTCTACCAACTTCTATATAATAAAGTCATGCATAGAAAACAAACTAAAGAAAAAAAGGCTCATAAGAGATTTTCGACTTAGATTCAATCAGACTAACTAGTCAGAAGTATTATAACTGTCTTTCAAAAAGAAAACGAAAGAATTACAACAAATTAATTGAGATTCAATTAGACCAAATAGTTGGCATTGGCATGAAGATAAATTTCAAGTTTGTGAAAATTAATTACACATTTCAAATCAGTAAAGACTGACGTGCTTAGAAGCATATTCAAAATACAATGATTGTTCAGAATTATATACCAAACTATGTTACTCTAGCATTTCGCTTTAATTTATGGCAAATTCGCAACAAATAAAACAAGAACTACCTTGTTCATTTCAATTACCATACCTCGGGATTTAGAAATTCCAGCTCTCTAATTCGTCCATCAATTGTACTGTAGTCAATTTGTGTAGTAGTTGTAAATATTGCATATACATGTGACATTTTACCAAGTTAAGCACTAACAAATAGTAAAGTAGATGCAGTGCTAATTCATCATCACTAATTGATAATGAAAGATGATTAATAAAACAAGCAAGTGAAATCTAGAACGAATAAGGCACCTTTTCTATCCGGCCAAAATCTAATGCAAGTTCCTTCACGATCACGAGCACTCAATTCAGGAGACATTAATTGAGCAAGTCTCAACTTTGGTACATGTCCTAGGAATATAACCAACTGAAAAAACAGACACCTCAATTGAAAATGATTACTACATTGAAACCTCACATTAGAATGTAAAACAAAGAAACTACCCAAACACATGTTCTCTAAAAGAATAGCTTATTTTCATATTAAATTACAAAGTTAAACCACCAAATCACTGGATGGAATAGGATGCTCATATGTTACATATTCTCTAAAAGAATATGCTCAAACACATATTCTCTAAAAGAATAGCTTATTAGAATCTAAAACAAAGAAGCTACCCAAACACATTAGCCGATGATCATATTAGAATCTAAAACAAAGAAGCTACCTAAATACAGTCATTAGTAAGAGAAATCTACTCCACCATATTTTGAAACTTGTCTAAAGCCTATTTTGAAACTTAGTTTAATACCAATTATCTTCCTCCCAACAAGCACATATTATTTTCGAAAAAGTGTAATAAAAAAACCTTAGAAAAATAAAGAACTCCTAAGAAGTATATAAAAGTGATCAAGGAATTAAACTATGAAATTGAAGATTGATTGTCTCAAGAAAAGTTCTATTTCATAGATAAGCCTAATCCGAAACACAACAGTCCCAAAAATTGATCTGTTCAATCGAGACATCATCTTTGGTATTTGGATGAGGCATGTTGACTAATTATGCAAATATATGGTGTATGATCAATGTCATGGGAACAAACATGAAAAAATTGTTACAAAGACATAAAGAAGGGTTTTGACTAGTAGTGAAGTTGTATTCTTAATTTACCTCTGCTCTTATTATGAGTAGTTCTTAGTTGTTAATTGTTAAAGCATACACATATACTAAAAGTGAATAATTTTATATTAACTAACAAGAAAATAAATGGAAGATTTAATAGATTAGTTAACCTACTTGCAATGGTATGCATAATATCCCTTCATGAGTAACATATCGATCGGTTTCCCGCAAGCAATTGAAGCAACAATACTAATTTCTTTCCTCTAGACTTTGAATTTTTTCCTCCAACTTCAATACTAATTTCTCAATCTTATTCTATCAGACAAGGGATTTAGCTTGATAACAAACTAACAGAATAGTAAAAGAAGAAATAACAAAAATCAAGAATTGGAGGAAATCATGATGCAAGATTTAGTAGTCATTCTAGATCCTTCGAGCATAAAGAACTCAAATTTTTTCCTCTAGTGATTATGTTTGTTAATTCAGACAGCCAGAATAATTAATTTTACAAAAGAAACTCTTCATTGATGCCTTATGCTAAGAAGTACGTCTCCATTCTCCAATTACTTTTTTTTCAATTTTATGAAACTATTGATCGAACGACGAGCGCAATGAAAGAGTTTGATCAATCTAGCCAAACTTAACTAATTTGGGATAGAGGTGAGGTTGTCGTTTGCGTAAATAAATTATTTGCACTACACTCAATAGGTTTCAACCAATATGAGCTTCCAAGATATAATCTTTGTAAAAATTTGCAGGCAATAACCAGTAATTCAGTAAGAAAGAGACAATAGCAATGTAGCATATACCTAAACCAGTTTTTGCAATGCTGATAAGTTCTCGACTGTCCAACAAGAATGGCCAAGCATGAGACTGAATTGGAGACAACACATTGAAGCCGTTGCCACACTGAAGAACCTTCTCTAGTAGCTTCGATTCCTTAACATCGTCTCCAAACACAATAATGCATTTAACGTCTTCGCCAACTTGTCCAATCCATCCAGGCCTCCATTTTGATTCAATTCACCACCAAAGCAACGAAGTCGAACAAAACACACACATTCACAACGTAGAAAACCTAAAAACTTATAAATTGACACAAACATGATGATCAGAACATCTATTCGATGAAATTCGAAGCTCTAAGAGTTCAGGCAAATCGAATTCCAGCAAATCAACAGAGATCGAAGACTGAAGACCTACATCGTTATACATGGAATAAAACATGCCCTAGTTTCTGTCGAGATCAAGAGCAGAGAAGAAGAAGTTCGGGAGATCTGATCGAACCTAAAAATCAGTGCTCGCGTGAAAGATTTGATAGTGCAGAACAGATGATCGAACACGGTTGATTCTCGATCGATTCTGTGTGTGCTCGCGTGAGAGAGAGATTTGAGACAGAGAAGGTCGAGAGAAAGAGAGAGAGAGAGAGAGAGTAAAGTTAGAGTTTAGGTTTAGTTTAGGTCGAGAGATAGTGAGTAAAATCAAGAGTTGAGTAGTGGTTTACACTAAGATAACGGTTACTGTCATTTTTTTCCTATTTTTAATGACACCTTCTACAAACCCATTAATATTGTAGTGAGCCTCTACTACTAACTCTTCATCCATGTCATCAGTTAATGAACAAAAGTGTTTGGTCCCCACGAACTTCACTTTTGTCTCCACACTTTTTTTTAATTAGGTAGTTGTCGACTACACCACCATCAACCACTGTCTAAAGTACTCGGGGACTTGTAAATTGTGAAATAACTTCGATAACATGACCATCATCTCCAAATACCACCCTGTCTCCAATGAAGTCTTTATCACCGTCATCAAACTTTGGCAACTCGTCAAAGTTGACATAAATTTTCTTGTCTTCAAATTCACCTTTCCCATCAAAAGAGAAATCTATGTATGTTTCTTCAAAAGCAATAGGTTCTTTTCAACAATTTTGGATAGGATCGTTTCCAACCCGAACCCTCAACAACACTCTTGTAATAGCCATAATAGCAAACAATTCATTCAATTGTGCCTGCAATTGTTCTTGCGATGCAAAAAATTGAGTGAAACGTTGCTCGTTCCAGGCTTGATTGTGTTGATGATAAATATCTTCAAGTTATTGGTTTTAGTTCTTCTTCAGCGCCATGATTATCTCTAAATTACGGTTGATGAAGGCTTTGATACCAAACTAATGTAGCAGAGATCTTCTAAATCGAATGTTCAAACACCACGAACAAACAACCTAGGGCTAGAGAGAGTTAACACCAAATTCTCAAGAAAATAAATTCGATTCTTTATTTAAAATCAATAATTCAACCCCTTTACATTACGTACTATAGCCTTTATATAGTCTTCAAAAATAAAAAAATTAAAAGAATAATTAAATTCTACCACTTATCGTATCATACCCATATAAATCTCTAATAATAGATAAACAATTCTAATATATCTAAACTTCCTAATCTAACAAAACTACAACGCTCAAAATGTTAACAATTATTTTCTAATTAATAACAGACTCTATTTAATGTACCTAATTAAATAAAACTAAAATTGCCTAATTAAAACTCAAGTTCCTTAAGTTTTCCATCGCCTGCCTAGTATTGCTTTACAGGCTAGATCAAATGCTTGCCTCGTGATCGTACACATCTATCCTTCAAACCCAATATGCATTAGATGAGAAACATGGACGTGGAGTTTCATACACCCCATGGCGCATCAATCTTAAAAACCAATTGCCTCCCACCATGGTTTTTTTTAGTAGAACCCTCCATGCTTCTTCCATTGATTGAACAAAATCATTTTCCAAATTGGACTTGGCCTGTTTATCTGGTGTAAGGTAAAAACAACTGACACAAAAGAACACAACAAGGATCAGTGTTATTTTCTAAAAAATAAAGTCTTTATTCGATTGAACTTGCGTTCAAGATTACAAGTATTTATAGAAAATAAAGAATACATAAAAAGATAGAAACAAATAAGAATAGTTACAATCTTGTAACCATATCAAGGATATACACCAATTATGGTGATTATGATATTGAATCGAAAATCTTAACAACCTCCCTCAAACTTAAGATGATTCAAGAAAACTAACTTAAGGTTGCAAATTGAATTAGTAAACCCGACATATATAGGGTTCATTGGGGAGCAGATCAACGACCACCCAAGGCGACAAAAACAGATTCAAATGTGGCAAAGTCAGAATAGTAGAACAACAGACAAATGAACAATGGAGTCAACAGAATGACTAGCGGAACAGAGTCGGCGGAACGACTCGGAACAGAGTCGACGAAACAACTAACGAAGCTAAGTCGATGGAATAACTAACGGAGCATAGTCAACGAATTTTCAAGTGGAGCAAAGTTGATGGAATGAAGAACAGACAATGGAGTCGACAGAGTTAGAGTTGATGAAAGACATTGGCATCAGAGTCGACAATGGGAAGAACAGGAACTGCAGATCTCGAGACGGGCAGATGGTTATGCAATTTGGAAGGCATCAAATTTGTACGAATAAGGTAGGCGGGTGTTGCAGACGGTTGACACTCTCAAGGATGATGTGCGGACAGGCAAATATGTTGGCCGAGTGGACAGCAATGCGCAACAGAGATGCATGCGTAGAGGTAGACGCATGGAGAGGACAGGTGGCGCACGCAGGGGCAAAACCAAGTTTGGTTTCAATTGACTTTTCAAATGATTAGCAGAACATCTTGTGTTCATTCATTAATACAATCCAGATTATATAGAAGTTTATTCGAGACATATCAGCCCCAGTCTGTTTTAAGTGCACCATTGTGAGCCGAGAAATACGTGATGCACAACTGCATGATTGATGGCCAGATCGACGTCGGGGCAGATGCATCTGTGGCGCACACACAAACTTGAACTTCGAACTAGAGTGAACAGGTTATATCTTTCTTTAAGATGCACGGGTTGAGTTGCCCAGCCCAAACCATTACCTAGACCCGATACCTGAACCAGGCCTAAATAACAGCTCGGTACGCCTAAATAAACCTGCGGAATAATCAAACTAACAAGATATATGATAATAAGAATGTGGAAGATAACCATAATAAAACCATATATCATATTGAAAATCATAATAAGGGTTTATCCCTTTCAATCAACTCGAGCCTTTTTCCAAAAAGCTTCCAAATCCTAAAAGCTCCTAAAACTTCATAATGACATCATAAAGGTTCAAAACTACCCATAAACTATGTCTTAAGATACAACCAGAGTACAAGGTTTACAAAACAGCAAAAATAGCAAAGTACTAGTAATATACGAGGCTGACATGCAAGGGAACTTCAAGATAGGTCCTTCCCCTTGCCTTTCCTGTCTATCACGCTTGTAGATGGATCTGTATTGTAAGTAGGGTGAGCTATAGAACCAACAGAGCTCAATAAGAGGAAAGACTCGCTCAAACATTAAATACGCAAGTACTACCTAGTACTCATGCAAGTTCTAATATGACATTGAAACCATACTCGCATCACATCATGTAAAAGCCAAAGAAGTGTAATTCACAACCAATCATAAGCATATAAATGAAGCACATAAATATGTATGAGCGTGGATCTAAGTTCATGTTCATAAAAGAGTCATGGAAATAGGTTCATATTCTAGGAAATAGTATATAAGTAGAGTTTCTTACATCCAACTAATCATCTTGTAGTCTAGGTACTCTTTGGAGCCTAAACAAATAAGAATACTATTCTTACATAGCATGTCGCAAGGTTCATTTACCTATAGCATAATGGAGTTCATTAATGATAACATGTTCTAAGTTACTTGACATGTAGTACAATGCATTCCATGATCGGCTAACATGCATATTTCATAAGTTCACCATTTGCAACATAATTACATAGTCTATGTATTGATATCGCAAGTCATAATCCATCCACCACAATATACATGTATACATAAAGGTTTCACCACAACATATGGTAAGCATTCATTCATTTCATATATGATAACATTCATAATTCTTCATTCATACAATCAACACATGTCATACAAGGAAAAACCAGATAAAGGGTTCAAATGAAATGCGATAGATAGATACTAATATAATCCATTATTTCATTCAATGCGAACTAGATATTGGTAGGAATTCGGTGACCGAATCCTCTACTTTTAGGTTGGAACAATAACTAGTGGAACGCAATGACTGTTGCACCCTTTAAATGATTGCACCAAAATAAGAGTAGTTTCATCCAAGCTGTCATCGCTACACGTCCCAAAGAACCATCAAGTAACAAAGGATGGAACTCCAAACCCTTGCTCTCGAATGGTTCACTTTATGCATTCTATTAGTCAAGTAAAACCCTCGGTGGTGAACTACCACTAAACATCCTGGGGCATTTAAAATATAGACTACTTGCTAATTTGGCCCGCGGTGGAACTCCACATACATTTTGGGGCATCAAATAACATGAAGGGAAAAACAGTGCATTCACAATTCCATAGATAATAGAGATCCAAACCAATATCACGACGCAACCCATACCCGAGTCATTCTATTCAAAATGTGAATTCATAATCATCTAGTATTCAAGTCATATTTAATGCATAAGCGAAGCTCCTTACTTACCTGGATCCGTCGCGATGCCTACACGAACACCTTGCGCGCTTGGGGTCCCACGTGAACCACCTCACGAATCTAAATAATTCATACAACATTACATAAGTAATTTCTCGATTCAAAGTTAAGTATACTTGCATTAATTTGTCTTTGGGGACCCACTAGTGTAGGTCCCATGGGTTTTGTGTCGTTTGATGACATTGTTGGGATGTTGTGGATTTGGTCTAGCCTTAATTTGAACTTTAATTGATCAGTCCCTGACTGTTGACTAGGGACCAATTTGGTCCCTATTTGGTTGATAGGTCCCTGGTCAAACTGGTCCAAGCCCTTCCTTAGGGTCAAACTCGCACCCTGGAATAGTCCAAGGACCTGCCCGTCCCTAGGTGACGGACCAGGGCCATTGTTTCCCTTGATGGTGCAACGCAAGTTTCCCCCAACCCTCGAACACCTATCCGAGAGTGGTCCCAGTGCTCACCAGCGCTGGGGGACCACTCACCCGGTTGGCCGAGCGGCTAGCCATGGTGGAGGTGGTGGTGGGAGAAGTGGGGTGGTCGTGTGCCACCCCTTTCTCCCCCGTAGATTGCGTGGGGTGCCTTCTATGGCACCCCACAACCCTCCTAGTGGTGGCATCGTTGCTCTCTCTCGGTGGCGCCTCATGGCGCCCCCACCTCTCTCCAACGGCTCCTAGAAGTGCCGCCACCTTAACCCCCCATAACCCTTACACCCACAAAAGAAACAAGAGAATAGAGAATAAGAAAAAGAAAGAACGAAATGTTACCCACTTTCTAGCCTAATGACACTCCATCTCCTACACCATCATCAACCTCCTCCATTCCTTTCAATCCAATGAGTTGAAAAAAAGTGCCAGTCCTCAAACACAATTTCTTTTTATAGTCTAGTTTTAGGGGTAGGGTTGTATACAACTTAACAAAATGACACAAATGCCCCTATGGGCCTTGAGCCAAATTTTCCTTGTTGGGCCTAATTGAACTTTATTACTTGGGATTTATTTTCTTAATCTAAGTTTTGCTAAGATTGGTTTGTGTATCAAAATCAATCACACATACTTTTTAGTGTAAATTACTCAAATGCCCTTAAAAGCGCATCGGGGAAATTTGGGTCGTTACAGTTGCCGATTGACAACGGATGTGCCCAAACTTGGACAAACGGATAAATAGAGAGGTAACACAAAGTAGAAATCAAAAAAAGGATATCAGACCTTGCGCAGAAGACTCATGCAAAGAGGCAAATGGGACATCGGACAGATTTGTGTGTGGCAATTTGCACACAACACTAGATACAAAAACAATGGAAAGAAAAGAGTAACCCACGTTACGGTTCTACCGAAGATCACTCAATAAAGAAAGACACCACGAAACGGTCGTCGACTCGAAGGTCGACCGACCTAGGACTAAAAATCAAGCTCTGATACCATATTATTTTCTAAGGAAAAAGTCTTTATTTGATTAAACTTGTGTTCAAGACTACAAGTATTTATAGACTACAATTTTGTAACCATATCAAGGATATACACCAATTATGATGATCATGATTTTGAACCGAAAATCTTAAATGCAATCTTAACAATCAATATATGTGAATTTTAAACTGAAGAAATAGTAGTCCTAAAAAACAAAAAAAACTAAAGAAAGAGTACGACAAAGGGGACAGTTGGAACGACAAATCTTATAGGAAAAATCGAAAAAACTTATAGGAAATCTTATAAGATGTGTTTTCCTTCTCCTCCACTAGCTTTTTATCTGTCTGTTACGCCATTAAAGTGATCGGTCTCTGAGAGTAACCAATAAAAACTAATTCCCCAAATCAAGAATGTTAAGATTGTGTAGTTCGGTTCCGATCTTTGGTTATCCTACGATCCCCACATCAGATTAGTTTGGTTCGGTTAATATCATGATCATCATCACGATTGGTTACTAGATTGCAACTACCCTTATTTTTTTCTATCTTTTATGTATTCCTAGTTTTCTATAAATACTTGTACACTTGTTCTCAAACACAAAGAATAAAGACTCTCGTTCTTTATCAAATTTTATGGTATCAGAGCCCTAAGGGTTCTCTTGTTTCTCGATTCTGATAATGGGATTGATCTTTTTCTGCCTATTCTGTATCTTTTATACACAGTCCGCACACCAACCGTGTCCGATTCCATCGCCATATTGCACACTTGGAAAAAATTACATCCGTACGGTTTTTTTTTTTTAAATTTGTGAATTACTGTGATTTTTTTTATTCTTTAATTACAGAATATCGCCTTTTGAAAAGGCGTAATTAGCTTGAAAAATTGGTGTTACACGAATGGCGCCTTTTGTAAAGGCGCCATTTGTATTACGTAGCGCCACGTCACGTGACCAACACAAATGGCGCCTTACAAAAGGCGCCATTCGTTTTACGTGGCGCTATGTCATATGACCAACACAAATGGCGTCTTTACAAAAGGCACCATTCGTGTTACGTGGCGCCACGTCATCTGACCATCACGAATTGCGCCACATCACTAATGTATCCCATGTGGCAGCCACATAACACGAATGGCGCTTTTTGTAAAGGCGCCATTCAAGCGCCATTCGTGTTAGGTGGCTGCCACATGGGAGGACATGCATTGCGCATTTCGAAAATGCGCAATTCATGTCCTCCCTATCTGCATACGCATTGCAGAGATTCTCTGCATGCAGAG
This sequence comes from Stephania japonica, assembly GCA_039657345.1. Lineage (NCBI taxonomy): Eukaryota > Viridiplantae > Streptophyta > Magnoliopsida > Ranunculales > Menispermaceae > Stephania > Stephania japonica. The sequence continues at coordinate 38,467,222 of CM077560.1, read as the reverse complement.
AATCTCTGCAAGCACCCCCTACAACCCCCTATCGACGACTTAGGGTCATCAATGGGGGGTTGAATGTTGGTTAGGGATGGTGGGGGTGTTTAAATGTTTAAAAGAGGGAGAGAGGCAAGAGGCAGTGAGAGCAGCAGTGCGAGAGAGAGGAAGACAGTGTGTGAGAGATCGAGAGAGCCAGCAATGACGACCAACAGAGGCAGCAATAGTGGCAAACACAGGCGGCAGTGTAAGTAGAAGTGTGTGTGTGTTTGGGTTGAGTTTGTGAGCCAAGAGAGAGAGAGGGAACATCTGAAAGGGAGAGAGGAAGAGAGTGTGTGAGCCGAGAGAGAGAGGGAACAAAGAAAGGGAGGAGGATGAGAGTGTGTAAGCCGAGAGAGAGAGATAGAGGGAACAACCGAGAGGGAGGGAGGAAGAGAGTGTGTGAGCCGAGAGAGAGCGAGGGAACAAATGAGAGGGAGGAGAGAGAGAGGAAGAGATTATGTGAGCCGAGAGAGAGAGAGGGAGAGAAAGTGTGAGAGAGACGGTGAGAGGTGTCGTGAGAGAAAGAGAGAGGAGAGAGTGTGAGAGAGAGAGTGTGAGAGAGATGGTGAGAGGTGTCGTGAGAAAGAGAGAGAGGGAGAGAGTGTGAGAGAGATGGTGAGAGGTGTTGTGAGAAAGAGAGGGAGAGAATGTGAGAGAGATGGTGAGAGGTGTTGTGAGAGAGAGAGAAGGTAGAGAGTGTGAGAGAGAGGTGCGTGAGAGAGGTAAAGAATGTGAGAGAGAGAGAGAGGTGTCGTGAGAGAGGTAGAGAGTATGGAGAGAGAGGTGCGTGAGAGAGAGTAGAGAGTGTGAGAGAGAGAGAGTGCCGTGAGAGAGGTGTCATGAGAGAGAGGTAGAGAGTGACATGGAGGGTGACAGGTGTGCCGAGAAGAGAAAGAGAGAGAGGTAGAGAGTGTGAGAGAGAGGGTGAGAGGTGCGTGAGAGAGAGAGAGAGGAGGAGAGAGTGTGTCATGAGAGAGAGGGGAGTGGGTGAGAGTGTGTTGAGAGAGAGATAGTGTGTGTGTGTGTGTGAGAGAGAGAGAGAGAGGGAGACAGTGTGAGAAAGAGGGTGAGAGAGAGAGGAGAGAGTGTGTGTGAACAGTAGAGAGAGAGAGGAGGAGAGAGTGTGTGTGTGTGTGTGTTTGGGTTGAATGTGTAAGCTGAGAGAGAGAAGGGAACAGCTGAGTGTGTGAGCCGGGAGAGAAAGAGTGTGTGTGTTTGCGTATATTTAGCAAACGTTCGATGTTTGGGGAATGTTTAACCGAGAGAACCAATATTTTTAATTATTCTTTTTATGAATATTTTTTTGTTGTTTTGTTTTCATTTGAATAAAATAACTAATTTTTTTTCACAGGGAATATTAATTTTTTGTAGGTCAAGGAATATTAAATTGAAGAACAAACCTGAAGGAAAATAGTAAGAACAAAAATTTATTTATTTATTTAATATATTTATAGTGTAATAGTTTTTTTTTAAGAAAATGTGGTTAAGTAGCATGTGTTTATTGCATGGTGTTTGTAATTTAAATGTTTTATTTTTAAATGGCTATTAAAGGATGTTGCAGCATAACATCGTAGTTAACAAAATGTTACAAATGTTAAACCCTATAGAAAAACTAATTTTTTGTAGTGGTTATCATAGCTTATTGTGTGTAGTGATAAATGCTTGATAAAATTATTTGGCACATTTTACATATGAGTGGCAAATCAACCCAAAGATAAATATTATATGTGTTATTTATTATCAGTGTTAGATTATTGCGACAAGATATCAATTAACAAGTTAGTATTAATGGAGTGTCTGGTGTATACACTATTAGTCCCCTCATCATCTCCAACAACATCAGTAACAAAATACGTAATCTCGCATTCACAAGTGTCCTCACTCTGCTCTCTAGTGGTGACAGTAGACTATAGGCGTTGCCCCGTCCGGATATATTTATTTTCAATTGTTCAATCAACTATCGTACAATAAAAAAATGAGGCCACTACTCATCTTTGAATACGTCAGACCATTCTTCTCCCTCTTCTCTGGCCACGACCACACAAGGAAGTAGCTAACTTGCTAACTGTGACCGCAATTGATCATATTCGAACTCACTATCTACCAGTTGAAGCTCCGATAACCACTGATTAAGAATAATAACATTATAGACGATATATTTAGAAAAAACAATTAAGCATTAGTGTATAACATGTTTAAAATGTATTATTTTTCAACTTTAACCCTTTTTTTGAACATCTTGGGAAACAAATATATCACAATATGACATTGGATAGGGAAAGTATTTCTACTTATAAAGTACTAAACTCAGTTTTGATCTTTCCTTCTATATGTAATGCATTTTTTTAGCATTAAGAAAGAAACTTGAGATTTATACAACTACAAGAGCCTTTTACAAACAACATCTCGTTAGAGAATTATAAAACAAGAAGTGATTGTTGTCTATACAAGTATATAAATGATGTAATGTGTGTTGGCAATCAATAGGAATAGACTTTTTTGTTAGGCAGTGCAAACTTCCATGTGTAGGTACACTTGAAAAGTAGATCAGTGTCGATATATATATTAATAAGTTCACATTGTAATGTTTTGATGCTAGATAGTTCAATGAGATTCCCACCATATCAAAGAAGAAGATAACTCTCAATTTTATTCAGTCAAATTTCTCGATAATTTATTCTGTAATAATATTTCTTATCAAACACTTTGAAAAGTATGGATGGATTGATATTATCAATATTGACAATATTGATTATACTAACAATATTGACTATATTAACAATATATTATGTCAATAGTGATCAAGGAAACATGAAACCTATGTACGTCAACCTGTCATTTTTTCTTTCTGGTTTACATCAACATATTGATTTGTGTTGAATGAAAGTTTTTAATTGTAAGTGATAATAATTACTATTTCTTCTACATTGTCCATATCGGCTATATTGCCAATAAATATTATCATGAGACTATAACCTACTTCAATCAATCAATCGAATTTTGAATTAAATAAACACTAAGTGGTAACTACTTTTATGCCCATATTATCTATATATTACTTATTGACAACATGCATTTGAAACGACATACAAAGATAAAGAAAGCTTATTTCTACCCAAAAAAGTAAATAAATAAAACTTGTTAGACGTGTCATTATTGTTGAATAACCCACATAATACTTGTGTATATCTACACTATCAAGAACTTTTGTATATATGTGAGAAGCTCTAAGGCACGTGACAACATTCGAATGCTTATATATATATATATATACAAGTGGGTGGTCTAGAACAAGGTTTTAGGTTGGAGTTTAACTGATTTATTAAGAAGTTGGCAGTCCCTAATGACATTTGATCTAGGTTGATATGTCCTTTTTGGAGTTAACGCAAGCATGAGAAAAAAATTTTTAGTATGATGTCGATCGTTTTTGGCGTTAAGACAGGCACAATAAGACTTTTGGGTATGGTTTTTGCTTAAAAAATCTCCATTTTTTATAAATATCATTCATATAGAGAACCTCTCAAATTGGAGTACACATTTTTGTAAGGAGTCAACAAAAAAACCATAAACCCTAGAATCACAATTCGTTTAATTGAAACCAACAAACAACATAAAACAAGAATCAAAACATAGAAATCAAACAAAAATCATTCAAGAAGTCTCAACTCCTTCCATTATAAATTAAATCAAAGTTAAAGTGAAAAACAAACCTCCATTTCTCCTCCTCATACCCAAACTCGAACAACAACTTCTCAAGAAAAATCCAAATACGAATAAGACTTCTCACTGCCCAACTGCCCTAGGCACCATCTTCCTCTTTGTCAAATCGAAATCACTTGTACATGGAGTGCTCAAAGTAACTAATGTAACATGAAGAGAGAGATAAAAGAAGACCTTCGAGAGTGCAGAGAGAGAGAAGTTGTTGAAAAATTACTACAAGATGCTCCATTTTAATATAGGAACAAGAATAATATTTGATAAGGATTTTTTGAAAAGTTCGATCGTGCCTCAAATCCTCATTTTGATCATTTTTTCGCTTGATATATATGTAATCTTTTTTACATTATCAATGCGGTAAATTATGTAGGTCATGAAAGGTAGGAACATCCCATTTCAATTTTATGCATATGGAGAAACTGTTAATGTTTTGCAAGACATCGAGTACAGCAGACCCCCATCAATGATCCTGATTATTAAGTTTGGAATGAGTAAACATGAGTTGATGGATCATGTGTATAACGCGTTTGGTATCTCGTCCACTGAGACTCTCATTACGATGACATATCGTCACGTAATAACCTATCCATCAGGTTCACAATATTTTATCCTCGTGTCGTTGCAAGACGAGACCCACTTCGAGTTAATGTGGTCAATAGTGGCGAATCTACCATTATCAGCGAAGGTAGAGATTTATTTAACCTTCAAGCCAATCGAGCCTTTTCAAAATTCTACTACATATTCACAAGTGGTAGAAGAAAATGTGGGCATGACATGCCCAACATCAATGATGGAAAGATTACGTATGCAATCACCTATATGTGATGTTATGCAAGATAGATTTGTTACTCTGATTGATGATGACATTAGTGCCCCCAGTGATGTCCTTAACGAGGACCACGATAACGATATTGACGAGGACGTATGTCCCTTGAGGATGCTGCGCCATCTGTTAATTGAGAAAATATAAATGTTGTTACAGACGACCCAACCTACGAACCTCCAGGGGCGCAAAACTTATAAGATGATGAGTAATTTGCAATTGACGAGGAGGAGTGCATGAAAGAAGCAAGCGATGAAGAAGTTTACCAACCATTGCCGGTGTATCATGAAATTGATTGGGAAATGGCTAATTCTACTACGACCCAACATTCTCATCATTTGACTGGATGGGACATGCCTAATTTTGAGTTGGAAAGAGGAATGTGCTTTGACAATAAGAAAGACTTGCAGCATGCCATCAAAGTATGGCATGTTAACAACCATTGTCAATACCTTGTTATGGAGTCAACTACAACCTTATGGGCAGCAAAGTGCAGAAGTGCGTCGGAAGCTAGGTGCATGTGGCGTCTCCGTGCTTGTTTGCGAAAGAAGAAACAATTATAGGAGATCACTCAATTAGACGAGCCGCACAGCTATATAAATCCTGGCATAGAACGCAGTTATACCCAACTCGACTCTAACATGCTTACACGTGAGATACAAAGCATTGTTCAAATAGATCAGGCAATTACTATCAAGGCCTTGGTAGAAATGATTAAGCTAAAATACGAGCATGAAGTTCCCTACAAACCAATGTGGGATGCTAAAAGGAAAGCATTTGCAAATGCATTCGGAGATTGGGACGCGTCATATGCTAGGTTACAAAGATGGTTGGCGGCTGTACATAATAAGAGCCCAGGGACAAAGATTGAGTGGTCACATAGACAATGGGCTGTAGATGAGATTAGGACAGAGCATCCTCAATTTCGTCTTGTGTTCTTTACATTCGAAGCATCAATCGAAGGGTTCAAGCATTGTAGGCCTCTTCTGCAGATTGACGCGACATTCTTGTATGGCAAATATAGTGATAAACTAATGATTGCCCAATCTATTGATGGTAATGGACATCTACTTCCAGTTACATTTGCAGTTGCGGAAAACGAATCAACAGACTCGTGGGGGTGGTTTTTCAGGATGTTGTGCAAACACGTGATCGATAGATATGGTATTTGTATTATTTTCGACCGTCACTCTGGCATTCTCGAGGCTGTTAACATACTAGTAAATGGTTTTTGTTTACCAAGATGATACCATCATTATTGTCTGCGACACTTGACCAGTAATTTTAACACGAATTTCAAAAATGAATCATTGAAGAACATCTTTCTCGAGCTGCTGGTCAACATCAAGTGAGGAAATTTGATGCACGCATGGAGCGTTTTACTTATTTTCCATCAAGAAGTCCTCAATGTCTTCAATATGTGAATGTCATTCCCAAGGAACTCTGTACTCAATTGCATGATGGAGGCCTACGGTACGGATAGATGAATTATAACGGGGTTAGTATGTAATCGATAGTAGTTATGTTTGTTATCCTATATTTTTCTCACTGTGCTGATATTACTGACATAGCATTATCTTACCATTGTAGAATGTTTTAACGGTGTATTGAAAGGGGCACGATTCTTGCCAATAACAGCAATGGTTCAAATGATTTACTACAGGTTGGTGACATACACCAACTGACGCAAGGAGAAAATCGATGAAGTAATCTCGCACGGGCTCAATTACACGAAATATGCCATGGATAAAGTTACACAATATGAACAATCTGCAAGGAGACATTACGTCAAATTGATAAATCACGACACTGGTGAGTTTGAGGTGCTCACTGGACGTTATGGTGATCGCATGCATAAAGGCAACAATACATAGATTGTTATCCTGAAGAACTGGTATTGCAACTGCAATAAATGGCAATCGTTTGGTTTCCCTTGCTCACACGTGTTAGCTACATGTGCCCTTATTCAACTTGATTATACATAATTTATTGAGCCATACTACAGGATGGACGTGTACGCACGATGCTACTCCTCTCAATTCAAAGCCATCCCCGATGAAAAGTATTGGCCGACTTTTGCGACGAAGATTTTACCAGATCCTAGGTGTATACGTGGCCGAGGGAGACCAAAGGGAACACGAAGGCAAACTGAGATGGATCTTCCTAATGTTTCGAGGACCTTGCGATGTGGCATATATCATCAAGAAGGACATAAATGAACAACATGTCCGAATAGAGATCGTGGTCGAGTCCCTACTAGGAGGAACCGTTGCAGTCTTTGTCGTGTAGAGGGACATAACAAAAAAAATTCCATCAAAATCTCAACCCCCCAATCCAAACCAATGAGAGGATTTGTATTTTGTTTGTAAACGGTGTCAGTTGGTAATTTCATAACATTTATATTAATATAGTATTCGGATATGTTACGTAAAGTAATAGATAGGTATTTGTTAATGTTATAACTCGTACTAATGATTTGTTGTGACTTTTAAAACTACTCTACCAATTTCTCTAATCACACAGTTGTAGCGAGTACACATAGAAACAGGACCATCTGATCCTTCTCTTCTACGCCTCCAATCTACACACAGATCATCGCAAGTCTAGAGGGGTCAGGTATATACATTTAATATGTATGTACCTAATATTTATGCAAAAACGTTTAATACATATATATATATATATATATCGACATATTTTTTAATTGTAAGGTACATGATACGATGCGCGTACGAAGAAGACGGGGTGTCGTTGATTGACGGGTGAATTACCATTCTCGAATGATCCCTTACCTACGTTCTAGTGGCTTTTATGGGGTTTCACGCGTAGGATTTTTTAGACTTGATTGAGCTTTGATCACCACTTTTGTTGAAAGATGGCGTCCAGAGACACATACGTTCCACATGCATTGTGGCGAGTGTACGATAACACTCCAAGACATTGAGATTCAGCTCGGGTTACCAATTAATGGTATGTCTGTGACTAGAAGCACAGATGTCGACTATCCCGCGGTGTGTGAAAGACTACTTGGTGCAAGACCTGAACCACTTAACCTTTCTGGGAATAGAGTTCTTGTTTCATGGCTCGAACAAAATGTGTCACCTATAGAGGATGACAGCAATGATGAAATGGTTCAACGTTATGTTCATTCATACATTCTACAACTTATTGGTGGTTGTGTGTTCGCTGACAAGTCGAATCGATATGTACATTTGATGTTTCTTCCATTGCTCGAGGACCTTCAAACAGCTGGACAGTATAGTTAGGGAAGTGCATGTTTGGCATATTTATATAGGGAGTTGTGTCGTGGATCACGCTCTGGTGCCCACGAGGTTGCTGGTGCATCAATTTTATAGAACTATGGGCCTGGGATAGGTTTGCATTTATAGCACCAACGCGCATGCCTGTTCCTAGAGCTCAACCTCGAACATGTGATGGTATATACATGCCCAATGACGTTTTTTTGGGATATCGGTAATAAAAATGTTTCTCATATTATTTTTAATTATTCATTGCGTCTTTTTAATTTATGATTAATTTATTGTTTTGTATACAGATGGATAGTTGCATTTTCAGTAATTAGGACTTCCACACACGTTTTATCATCATTTCGTGATGCACTTGACACGCAGAGGGAGAATGTCGTGGAGTGGCAACCATATGCTGATGTCATCGAGTCACTTCCACAATTATGTACTCAAGGTCACGAGAGCTGGTGTTCGACGTGTCCTTTAATTTGTTTCCATATAGTTGAGTGGCATAGACCGGAAAGGGTCATGAGATAATTTGGGCTGACACAGGTCGTGCCACCTCACTGTGATTTTGACACACGTCTGCACCACATCCAATTGAGAGGACACCCTTAAGAAAATTGGGCAGTTTATCACAGAAGATATATAGAGTTATGGGAAAATCATGGTAATATCATAGCCACGATAGAACAAGAAGGGGAACATGATCAGGAAGAGTACATGAGGTAGTACAGATCTATCACCAGGCGATACATTGGACATGAAGGGGCTCTACGCGAATTTTCGGTAACCTTGAAACTATAATGTTGTTATCCTCATGAGTCATATTTAAAATTGTTAACTAACACTACTTTTTTTTGTATATCAGTCTACATTTGCGCGTCAATTGGAGCTAGTGTTCATTGATGACGGGATCGATCAAGGCATTGTTGTTCTACATGAAGGCATCAGAATCTTAGAAGAGGAAGAACGTCTACTGCTCTCACCCAGAGTCTGAGTCATTGTTTTTCTTCTCCTCCCTCTATCTGCTAGGCTTTGATCCTCTGCTTGTTGTTCAACTCGTCCAACACCAAGAACGTCAGAGACTGTTGGTGAGAGCAGCAGACGTTCTCCTCCACCACCTCTAACCCGCCCTTCTTCTTATGGGTACTCTCCTTTGCCGCCCCAACGCAACCTAATGCTCATATGTTTTTGCCTAGGACACAGAGCATTAGTATTCATCCTTATCATTTTGATCCATATGCTTCTGGGCCATCATCTTCCTACATGGACCATAGAATACCTACACATTCAATGCATGGTTCATTGCCTCAATACATGCAAGTCCATTTACTCTGCCATATTATAATTACAATATTCCATATAGTGAAGATGGCTCATTCATGCCCTTATTAGGCATGCCACCTAATGTTCCTTTCACCCTACCACATACAGGAAGTCAGTATGTTGGAATGGTTCAACCCCCTATCTTTGATAGCACTGGTAGTATAGGTCAATCGAGTCAACACAAGTAAGAAGTTCAATCGAGTCATCGAGCTCAACAGACTCAGCCGGACGTACAAGGACGGAGAAATCCATGTCGAAATAGAGTACGACCGGTTTGCCACACGGAGGAGCAACGTCGACGTCGATAGAATTGCATCATACATTTGTATGAGTTTCTTTCATGTCATGGTAATTTCTTAGATTTTTATATTTTTTCGATTTTTTTTTGCTATTTATTTTTCTCTTACTTGTATTGTAACGGCTTAATTTTTAATTGTCGTTATTCATGAGATCATTGCAGATATGGACACCATCGTAGACATTCGCGGACTTCTTGTGATTTGACTGTACACTTCCCTACTGGTACGTTTGTTTACTTTTATCGTTTTATGTTAGATATGGGTTATGAGTGATACGTTTTGACCTGTATATGACTTTGTTAATTTCGTCATGTTGTGTACTTGAAAAATTAATTGTTAGAAGAATTCAATGACAATGGTATTATGTTTAAGGAATGTTGCACGAACATACCAAAACACACACTTGTGTTTGAGTTATCTATATGCATCTCGATTTGGTGAGTGGGTGTGTGTTGCAATTGCAATTGTATGAATGACTCATTTACAAAAGGATTCATTCATACAAAATATGAAATGCATACAGTGTGACATGACAGTGGGTGGTGGTGGGTGTGTGTTGCAATTGCAATTGTATGAATGACTCCTTTTGTAAATGAGTCATTCATACAATTAAAATTGTGACGTGGCGATGGGTGGGTAAGGTGGTAATTTCAATTGTATGAATGACTCTTTTACAAAATGAGTCATTCATACAAAGTCACATTGTATGAATGACTCCTTTTGTAAAGGAGTCATTCATACAATTGGAACTACCCACCGCCACGTCACAATTCTAATTGTATGGATGACTCCTTTACAAAAGGAGTCATTCATATAAAGTCACATTGTATGAATGACTCCTTTTATAAAGGAGTCATTCATACAAATTGAACCGCCACCTCATCAACCTACTGCTACATTACACCACGTCATCGTCAATAATGTCTCTACTAAAGGAGATATACATTATTTTTAAAATTTTTAAAAAAATTATCCTTTAATAAATTTAGAGCACCGCTATGTGCACCCCAATTGTTTATGAGGGCACCTCAATAATGTATCAATTTACATACATTTTGGGATGCCCTGAGAGGGACTCTGGGGTGCACATAGTGTGACTCTAAATTTAAAAGAAAACTAACCCTTCTTTTTTAATAAGCCCGCACACGTACGCACCAGCCGCTGTGCGTCATATGCTGAGTCCTAGTCCGTCATCTGTTCGATTCACACGACCGCACATCAGTTCTCTGTGCATCCATCCGCCACTTGCTCATGCGCGCGCCATCTGTCCACTCCACGTGACTACTTGCGCCTGCATTTCTGTTGTTGACCGGCCACCTGTCCGTTGCACACGGCCACCTTGCACTGCATCTCTGCTGCGTCTCTGTCCGTGCATCATCAACCCCTCTGCTCCTTTGTGCGCTCCAGCCGCCATTCATCCGCGTCATTCGCCTAGTCTTGTCTAGCACTTCTAATGGACGAAAGAAAATGAGGCGTCACAACCAATCGCAATAATTCTTAATAGTTCTAATTATCCGTTATGGTTCTAACCCACTCCGACATGGCATTTAAAGCCCCCCACTAACAAACCCTGATCTGATTTTTTTGGTTTCTTGATGAAGAAAGAATGAGAGCGAGAAGACAGGGATGTAGGAACATGTATGTTATATTGGGCTTTGCGTTGGTCTCTCCGTGTATGAGTTTTTATTATGGTTTTTTAATAGTGGCTAGTAGTAGGTATATAGTAACCAATTTGGTGGTCCAAAAAAAAAAAAATTGGTATATATTCAATAAAAGAGGTTGGAGATTCAAATCTATGGTGGGGCAAGTTTAAGTTTTTTTCTTACAAAAAAAGGGCTAACTATCAAATATAACATAAACTTTTGTCATTTTTGTAAAAATAACATCAACTTTCAATTTTGTCATAAATAATAAGAACTATCAAATTTTTTTTTTCAATTTTGGCATAAAGAGCAATTTGTGGCTTTTCAGCAACATAGACCAATTTTTTATATATGGTTCACTTGAAGCAAGTAAACAAAAATCGAAATCCCTCGATTTCTTATGTTTTTTTTCGATTAAAAAACAATACGATTCTTTTCCTTTTTTGCAAATTAAATAAAAAAAAACATTGTTCTTCAAAAAAATAATGAATCTCTACAAAAAAAAACAAGGAATCTTAAAAAAAACAAAAAAATACAGATACACAAACACAAACAAACACACACATGAAATAAACAAACAAAAAAGAAAATATGCCATTGCTATAGAGAAAATGTCAAATTGGAGGAACTTAAAAGAAGTTTTTTTTTTTGCTCGGTTCAAGTGAACCATTAATTAAAAAAATCGGCTTACGTTGTCTAAAAGCCCCAAATTATTTCCATGCCCAAATTGAGAAAAACGTACAGGGATTGTCTAGTCAATGCCGAAAATAGAAGATTCTCAGAAAATGTGGCACTAGAGGTAGGGGATATGAGCATTACTTCGAATGCTCTAGGTCCCTGGGTGAAGTTTTCTACTAACTATGCAAGTTATAGAAACAAATGGAGAACGTAATGGTGGTGAAACTGATGGGAAGATCGTTAGGCTACAGGATGTTATGTAATAGAATCATAGCAATGTGGCACCCTGAAGGGGACTACAAAGTTATGGACCTCTCTAATGATTTTTATTTAGTTCAATTTATGTGTGCAGGAGATATGGATAGAGCTTTACTTGGAGAGCCATATGAAATCCTCGGCCATGTCCTTTCTGTGCAAAAATGGGGGCCATCTTTTCTAGTGGCGGCTGCATCAATATCGAAAGCAGCGGTTTGGATTCGTTTTCCAGACCTCTCTCCTGAGTATTTCCATGATTCTATCGTTTGGGGACTTGGAAATGTAGTTGGACGATCACTAAGGGTGGATTCAAGTACTACTACAGCTAACAGAGGGTGGTTTGCTCAAGTAGCGGTGGAACTGGACTTCTCAAAACCTCTTATATCAAAATTTAGAGTGGAAGATTTTTGGTTGAGGGTGGAGTATAAAGAGCTTCCTCACATATATTTTCATTGTGAAAAAGTAGGGGACAACAACACTGCATGCCCCCTTAATGCTCCTAAGGATCCCAAAGGGTCCGTAGTCAAGGAAAATAAGAGTTCAAATCACATAAGGGGTGGTGCGCTGCCTCCGCAAGCCGCCGGAGATTCTAATTTTAGGTCGTGGATGATTGCTAAGAGGAAGCCTCGTCGGAATGGAGAAATTACCAAAAATAAGGATGAGAGAATTTTGGGTGAGAATTAAGGGAAGAGAAGCATAAATTTGAGGATTTGAATGGAAGGAAATATCAAGGTGTCAAGGAAACCGAAAAAAATCAGTTTCAATTATTGGTCAACTCGGGTGAATTAAATGATTTGGAATGTAACAACCCCAAATTTTTAACTGACTTGTATTGCACTTGTCAGAATTGTGACCCGGCTACGTGAATACTGGACAGTATTTCGAACTTCGGGAGTCGACACTGAAGTGATTTTATGATTATTTGATTGTGTGAATTAGTATTGTAGTATTTTACGGGTTTCGAGCCGGTTGAGCGATATTTAATTGAGTGAGGTTTCGACTAGTTAAACGGGGGATAAAAACAAGTAAAGAGTACAAATAAATGAATTTTTAATTAATTTAATTAACTAGTTGGCGAGACAAGGCGAGACTACGCGACATACGGACTACACGATGGAAATTGTTAAAGTGACACAACTCAAATGAGGAGAATCATGAGATTTGCATTGAGATGTGTGGGTGTGTTGAGATGTGATAAAGGGACAAAAGACCCATAAGGGCAACTGTTTTGAGGTGGGTTAGAAGTAAATTAGAGGGCAAAAGAGTCATTTCACACTTGTCTTATATATATAAACAAACAAAACCTAATCCACTATTCACTCCATCTCCTCCACACACACACCGCGCCTCACGTTCTCTCCCAACACCACCGCCCCTCTCCCTCGTCAGACCAGTCCAACCTCTCGCCGGAACCCTCACCGGAGCTGACGCCGGAGGCTCGTCACCTCTCTCTCGGTCTCTGCTCACACGTTTCTCTCTCTCACTCTCGCTGTTCTCTCTCGTTCACAGTCTCATTGTCTCCCTCTCTTGGTCCATTCTTCCTTGCCTTGGCCGAGCACACCACCGGTTGTCGGAGGTCCAGAGGTGGTTGGGGTTCATCCCTCTCGCCGGAGACCTTCCTCTCTCCCTCTCTCCCACTCTTTCTCACGTTTTTCACTGTTTTTTTTTTTAACTTTGTTGTTGTTTTGGTTTCGCAGGAAAACGCCAAGCTTGGCGGCGCTGTTGGCCGGACCGCCGCACCAGGGAGGTTGTCGCGGACCAAGTCTTGCGCTTAACAGTGTCCTGCAATCTTTCGGTGTGTCTGAGCCAGTTATGTTTTGATTTCTTTGGATCATGATTTCATGTGATTTTTTATTTATGTTGTGTTTTATCTTATTTTATTCTTTCTCTCGCCGTAAAATCGCATGTTTGAATGAATTTGCTGGTCGAACCATCACTGGTGGGGGGTTATCACGGATCTTACTCATGTCCTTGATGGTCTCTCGCGACTTTTGGTTCATCTAAAATACTATTAATATTGTTATTTTGTCGAATTACTTGTTGCGATTTTGATTAAATAACTAGACTCGTTGTAATTTCTTTTCAATGTTGCGTGGTTTCGAGTTTCGATCATTCTTTGTTGATGACGTCGGTGTTGAGTTTTCAGTCAAGGTTTTGTCAATTTAGTTTGAATGTCTTATTGAAATCACTTGAATTAATAGCACTTCGTGTGTGAGAATGAATTTATGCTGGAGTTGCGTTCTCATGCATGGTTTCCTCGCGATATAAATTTGAACATAAATTGTGACGTAGAGTAAAGGGTTTGGAATGTTATTTAGGTTTCAAATGGGCGTGAAGCGTAATGATGATTTTACGCGAGTCTATATATTGTAAACGGTTATGACGTCGTGTTCACGCCGCCAGTCCTCGAGACTATAGCGTGACCTATTTGTGACTGAGTCGAGCCTAAGACTTGTAATTAGGCTTACATAGGTGTGGGTACAACACCCAAGAGAATCATTATATTTTGTTGTGTTTTTGGTTTGATTTACCGATTGAATTGTCGAGGTTTTCGAGTCATTTAAAAGGATGGGAAAATGTGAAGGGTATCAACCTAGGATTAGTAATGACTCAAACCATTAATTAGAGTTTCCGACCTTGTCAGGTAGAGGGAAACTCGGGGATACACGTTAGGGACGCGAGAGTGTTGTACACGGGTTGTGATTAGTCAGGTAAGTACACTTGTCTCAAAAACTTGTGTACGTTAGTAAGCCAGTTAAGAAAATACCATGTGATTCATCTTCATTCCATTGTGTTTGCTATTATCTATTTGTTGGCATTCCATTCCATATTCCTTGTATGTGTGTTCTTGGCATAAGTGTATGTCTCGAAGGTACATGCGGCCTGCACTAGAAGGGATAAAACGCGGGCACTCGTGCGCACGAGTGATTGACCACCCCTAGTGATTATGTGATACCATGTACTGGATTGTTGTGGATTGTTGTGGATATTGTTGTGGTATTGTTGTGGATTTTAGACCACTTATGGCATCTCTTGACTCGTAGAACACGCATGTTTCGATTGTTATTGTTTCCAGTCTGCCTATCATGCACCTTGTTTATATAACTTCCTGTCTTTTTATTACCGCATGATATTTAGACTGCCTTGTTTGATAATTCATGAATTACTATTATATTCTTCTGGCATTACTTTCGATTTCTCTCAGTTGCTCACCATCTAGTTTGTGACGATGGGTGCAGATATAGCGGAGTGCAGTAGAGGCAAGGGACCTTGCCTATGAGACTTTATATGAGCGGCTGGACTTGAGGAACCCTAGAGTAGGTTTTATGTCTTTGCTCATTTGTATATCGCCTTATATATGTATGTTTTGGTTTATAGAACTTGGTATTTCTTTTTGTGAGACTGGTATCATGTATATATATGCTTATCGAATTGTACATGAATACCCGGGGTTTTTCACACTTTTAGAATTCCTAATTTCCCTTTGATTGAGTTATTTCCCCTTGTTATTTACTGTTTAGTCTTCCGCTGTGTATTATTGCAATAACTCTTTCATAAATTGCTAAATTGAGTAAATATGAGGCTGACTAGGCTCGTCAGGTAACCGAGTGATAACTCGGGGCTTGTACGGGTCTAGGCCGGGCGTACCCAATTGCACGGGGAAATTGGGGCCGTCACATGGAAGTCAAGAATTTAAAAGATATCGACAAAAGTCAAACCATAATTTTCTCCATAAAAATGAAACCTTAACCAATCAAGGTCGGGTTTCCAGAATAGTCAATGAAGGAAAAGAAAATAAGAAGAATTCTAAAAGTGTAATACATACCCAGAAATATGTCAAAAAAATGTATGGGCCCAAGGGCGATGGGCCAAAAGGAGATGGGTCTTCAAAGAATAAATCTTCTAAAACAAGCCAAGGGCTGCCCGGGCCCATATCTACCTTAACGGCATGTGGGCCTAACATGGAGGATCTTTCATCTAAATTCCCAACCCAAGAAAATGCATGGAAGATCCCTCCTTTCCAGGACCTCACAAACAGAGAAGGGACGAGTAGGAGAGTAGAAGTCTCTATACCATTCCAATGTACCTCAACAGAGGAATTAACAGTTGATATGGGTAAAAAATGCAGTTGAACAGGAATAATGCAGAGCGCTATCAATAATGGTTATAAAATTCTAGCAGAAGCTAGTGCAAAATGAGAGTCCCAGTGGCAGGAAATGGAAGCACAAAAAGAAAGACACATCTGAGCATATGATCTCAGATAATGGAGTAACCAATTAACCAGGTTTGAATGGTGGTGGTCAATACCTATCGGTTTCTTAGTTATTTTCTATATTTGTTATCAATGTTATTACTATCTTGGAATTGCCAAGGGGCCAAAAATCCTCATTTTATTACAGTTTTTAAGGAGTTAATGAAGCAAAATAAGGCAGACATCGTAACAGTTTTTGAGCCAAGAATCAGTGGTGATACGATAGATGTGGTGATTTGGAAGTTGGGGTTTAGTAAGTGTTGGAAGGAGGATGCGATCGGCTTTTCTGGTGGCATATGGCTTTCGTGGAATGATCACTCTATTTCAGTAGAAGTAATAAAATCAGAAAAACAATAGATCTTATTCAAGTGGAAGCAAGGAATTGAAGAATGATTAGGTAATATAGTGTATGCATTGCCAATAGTAAGCCTGAGAAGGAGCATGTGGACAGATTTGGAAAACCTTCAGATCCTAAACGACTGTCCTTGGGTGATCATTGGTGATTTGAATGTAAACTTGATAGCTGACGAAAAAAGAGGGGGAGCACAAGCAAATCAATCAAAATGTAGAGAACTTTACGACTTTATGCAAGCATGCTCTCTGCAGGATATGGGCTTTATTGGGCCTAAATTCATTTGGATTCGTAGGCACCTTCAGGAAAGACTTGATCGAGCTCTCTATAATGCAGCTTGGAGATTGAAATTTTTGAATAGCACTATATCACACCTTCCTATGATGAAGTCTGATCATTGCCCTCTTTTGTTGCGAGCGAAAAGGATAAATGAATTCTCATCTCAAGAAAGGCCCTTTCGATTCTTGGCAAGTTTGATTACACATGAACACTTCTCATAATTTGTTCAATTGAATTAGAATAAAGATGAGAGCTATACCTTAGCTTTGTATGATTTCTCTTTGAAATTGCAAGGCTGGGATAAATCAGTATTCAGGAATATCTTTTGGAGAAAGAAGAAATTGCAGAAGGAACTTGAAGCATTAGAACACAAATTGGTAGAAGGCCTTACATAAGCTCTATACACTAGAAGGGAGTGTATCCAAAGGAGGCTCGAGGAAGTGATAGTTCAGGAAGAACTGATTTGGTTCCAGAAGTCTAAGTCCAAATGGCTTCGATTAGGGGACAAGAATACACGATTCTTCCATTTGAGTACATTGCACAGGAGGAGACAAAACTATATTAAGGGCATATATGTCAATAATAGGCACTGGGTAACAGATCAACTACTTCTCCAACAATCAGCCTTGTAGTTCTATAAGAACCTATACATAGAAGAAGAATTTACATTTACAAGGGTTCCCTGGCCAACACTATTCTCAGAGGTTTCAAATGTTGACAGAACACTCCGCTAAAGCAATTGACCCAACAGAAGTTCGTGATGTTACGTTTGAGATGGGAGCCTTTAAAGCTCCAGGGCTAAACGGATGGAGTCCTATTCTTTTCCAAATGCAATGGAGTGTTGTTAGCGAGTCAGTCATCGAGTGTGCGAAAGAATTCTTCACTCATGGCATTCTCCCGACTTTGTTGAATAACACTTTACTTGTACTAATCCCAAAAACTCACCTTCCAACTTGTTTTGCAGGTCTTCGCCCAATAAGTCTTTGCAATGTAGTCTATAAAACTATCACAAAACTCACTGCTAACAGGCTTAAGCCGCAAATAGAGAGATGGATATCGAGGACATAATCTAACCTTGTACCTGGTCGGAACATTACAAACAATACCATCATCGTTTAAGAGGTGATACATTCGATGTGGCGCAAGATATGGAGGAGCGGATGGATAGCCATACAGATAGATCTTGAAAAGGCGTATGATCGGTTAAGGTGATTCTTCATCAAACAAGCACTAGCAAAGCTCCTCATCCCTGAAAGCTTACAACAAAGAATCATGACTTGTATTTCATCAGGTAAGATGCAGAACTTATGGAATAGGTGTTTATCCGAGTCTTTCATCCCTTCAAAAGGTGTCCGACAAGGATGTTCACTTTCCCCATACATTTTTGTTTTATGTATGGAGGTTCTGTCGCAGGGCATTCAGAGAACAGTGGACGATGGCCAATAGCGAGGCATTCGTATGGGAAGATCAGGGCCAATACTATATCATCTTTTCTTCGCAGATGATATGTTCTTATATGCGGAGGCCACCTCAGCTCGAGTTGGTGTCATAAGAGGAATTTTGCAGGCTTTCGGATCAAGCTCTGGCCAGAGAGTTAATCACCAAAAAACCAAGATATATTTATCAAAGAATGTATTAGACAACACGAGGAAGGAGATCAGTGAAGGATTCGGTTTCGGAATGAC
Source organism: Stephania japonica (assembly GCA_039657345.1). Lineage (NCBI taxonomy): Eukaryota > Viridiplantae > Streptophyta > Magnoliopsida > Ranunculales > Menispermaceae > Stephania > Stephania japonica. The sequence continues at coordinate 38,448,638 of CM077560.1, read as the reverse complement.
AAATAACCTGGGCAAATACCTAGGCTCCCCACTGTTACATGATAAAGTATGCAAAGACATAAGGAATAATTGAAAAGGTACAAAGAAACTATCGAGTTGAAAGGTGAAACAGTTATCGTTGGCAGGGCGATTAACCCTGGCGAATGCGTGTTTACAAGCGATACCAAGTTTCCTTATGCAATCAACTCGCTTGCCGGCACACATATGCGAAAAGATTGATAAATTGTCTAAGACATTTATTTGGGGATCTTCGGCAGAAAAAAAAAAATAATAAAAAAAAAAAAAAATAAAAAAAAATGCATCTCGTCAATTGGGATACTTTATGCTCAGCCAAGAATATAGTAGGACTAGGACTACGAAAGGCTCATGATCAAAATCGGATGTTCATACTTAAATTGTGCTGGGAGTTTTACACTATGGAGGAACATCTCTAGATCTAAGTCCCAAAAGGAAAATAATGCAGAGGGGAGGAAAGAGAACTGAATGGCTCGAAGACTCGGCCAACATAAATGGTTTGGAGAAACATTAGAAACAATTGGGAGATCTTCAAATCAGGACTCACGTGTAGCCTAGGGGATGGAAATTATATTTCATTCTGGAAGGATAAGCGGGTGGAGAATTTAGTAGAACTCTCGCATTACGCTATCAATAACCTTGAGGAATCCGATTGGACGGAGCATGTGTCCAGCTTCGTTACGATTTTGGGGACCTGGGACTTTGCCAAATTTCATTGGTATTTGCCATTGGAGGTATGTGAAAAGATCAAAGCGATCCCAGTTCCTAATTAGTGGAGGAGACCGGACCCGATCAGTTGGATGTATGATAAGAAGGGTGTTTTTATAGTGGCAAAAGCATATGTCTTAGTCACGGAGATGCACTACCAATTACCACCAAAACATTGGGATTTCATCTGGAAGTGGAATGGCCCTCAACGGATTTGTACCTTTTTATGGCTTGCTCTACGCAATCGACTGCCTACAAATGCCTTATATTGTAATAGGAATATAAGAGAGAATGAGATTTGTGATCGATGTTATGAAGATGACGAATTCACCTTACATGTTTTAAGGGATTGTCAACTAGTTCGCTAAGTTTGGAAATCCCTACCCCAAATGATATCATCTCCACTCTTCTATACATCAACATTGGTGAATTGGCTAGTATCAAACCTCAGTCAGAAAGACCATCGCAAGAAAGTAATGTTTGGTGTCTCCTGTTGGAAGTTGTGGTCCTGGAGAAATAACACAATGTTTGAGGATCAATATGATAAAGGATGTGATGTCAGACGATCCATTATTTACAGCACTGATGAAATCCTTCGTTCGGAAGGTTTACGGTCAACCTCGAGCCAGGCTCTAGCAAGAAGAAAACATTGCCATTGGGTAGCACTAGAGGAGGGGTGACTGAAAATAAATTGTGATGGGGGTTGTACGAGGGGAGGATGGGGAAGCCACAACGGCAGGAGTTATACGAGGGATGAAAGGCGATTTTTGAGCAGCATTTCAAGTAATGTTAGGTCGGTGTTCACCTCTTTGCGCCAAACTATGAGGAGTTAAACATGGCTTGCAACTGGCGTGGGATAAAGGATGTAGGAAACTCAATGTGGAACTAGACTCATAGGAAACAATTGATCTTATTATGGACTCAACACAAAGTCAATTCAAGATCCATTGATTCATGATATTCTAAGGGAGACGGATAAAGAGTGGAGTGTAGTTTTCAGTCACACATATAGAGAGAATAATGCCTGTGCATACCACATGGTCAAGAAAGTTTTTCACTGTAATGTTGATTTTAAGATTTAGGAACATATTACAAATCATATTTTCATGTTGCTAGAGCAGGATATCCTGCAGTTACAGACGTAACCTAGACCGGATTTGGTCTTTGGTAATAAAAATAAATAAAATTGAAAGTTCATGTTATTTCTCACAAAATTAAAAAGTTGGTGTTATTTCTACAAAAATAACAAAAGTTTGTGTTATTTTTTATAGTTAGCTTAAAAAAATTGCAATATAGTATGGGTACACGCGGTTCATTAGTTTGAAATTGAGACAAATTAAAAACATGATGTTATTGTTGGCTCTGACAAAGGTGTCTAGTATCGGCTACTCTGGGTATCTATCAGAACTTAACCCTTCAACTCATAAATATAAAAGTTTACTTAATTCAACAAGCTTCCATTATATATAATATCTTAAGCGAGATCCACTCTCAACTATTATATTTCAAACATCCGATCCCAACAATAAGTGTAATCGTATATCTCCTAGAATTAAAAGTTTCAATGACTTTTGTTAGACCAGAACATATCTGCCTCGAACCATCAGTAAATATGGGCCAATACTCACCAAGTATACTTGATTTTTTTTCCAAGTATAGTAGAAAGAAAAGCATATAGCAATGTTCCCTCCAGGTGCCGAGTTAGTAATGAATTACCTTGGGCTGTAGCTCAACTCAAGACATTTCACTACAAACCTTCTATATATTTGTAAGTTTTTTAAACAAAAGAAAAAAATTTTCTAAGCTTAACTCACCTTATTAGAAGATGTTTACACCTGAGTTTACCCCCATCTCAAATTCTTGAATTCGCCCTTGTTCCCTCACCTGACACTGTCAACCAAAATCATCGTAATAGCGTTGACAAAAACCTAAAAAATTTAGAGAAAAGAACAGTGTGAGATCATTTTCTTAAGTTGCTGTCAATAGTACACACTAAAGTCGATCTAGTCTTCCTACTCAAAAAAAAAAGTCAATCTAGTCTTAAACGTCACTAAAAAAACTAAACAACGTAGCTAGATGGGCATCTACTCAAACTAATAATACTCAGAGTGATGTTACAAATTAACGTTAATAGATTTAATTTCTGATTAGCAAAGTCTCAATTTTAAATTTTGTGAATGAAGATAACTGAATTGTGAGTGAGACTCAAAATTTATAACAATACTTAAATAATAAATTATTGATAAAACTAATTAAGTGACCTTCAAACTTTGAGATCTTTTTAGATTTGGCCTTAGAACTGTTGTTATGATGATTTAAACCCTTCAACTTTAAGTTTTGGTTGACATTGAATACTTCAAAGTTAAAAATAGATGATTAATGAAGCCAAAGAAAAACCCTCTCCCTCACCAACACTCGTTCGCTCCAAAATCAGAAATTTATTACAAAAGCCTATATCGAATTTTTCAAAATAGATTTTCTTGGAACCGATGATCACAAAAACAAAGTGGTCAGAGAAAATCAGAGCAAATCAAAACCCAAAAAGGAATAAAATCAAACCAATACTCTCTTTTTTTAGTAAAATCAAAATTCAAAAAAAATCAGGGTGAATACGCATTGGAGAAGATGACCGTTTGAGATTTTCCTTTCATTCGGTCCTTAAAGTTTCGATTTTTTTTAAAGCTCAACTAGGAATTGTATTTGTTCAATTTTTATATTATAAGGCCCAATCCAAAGTGAGGAGACTGTGGTGAATTATTTTATGTATGGGCCATAAGTGTGAAAGTGAGGTTCACTCCAAAATACCAAGGCAAGATGGAGTGTCCACTCCACACTTATAAACCTTCTTTTTCTTTCTAAGTAGTCGATGTGGGACGATCCCAACATCTCCAACACTCCTCCCTCAAGTCTAACTAGGACTTGACCGCAGAACATCAATCAACCATTTTTGTTGGATGTCTATAAGGCCCTTGGACAATGGGTAATCAAGCCAACCATCGGCTTTGATACCATGTTCAATTTTTATATTATAAAGCCCAATCCAAAGTGAGGAGAGTGTGGTGACTAATTTTATGTATGGGTCATAAGTGTGAAAGTGAGGTTCACTCCAAAATGTCAAGGCAAGATGAAGTGTCCATTCCACACTTATAAACCTTCTTTTTCTTTCTAAGTAGTCGATGTGTGACTATCCCAACATCTCCAACAGTATTCATCAACACAGATCGAGCAGTGGAGTTTGCATTTGTGGAGATTGCCAAATGCTCTGTTTGGTAAAACTAACTGATAATCTAGATGATAGTTAATAATCTAGTGGATAGTACCTGATATGTAACGGCTCATTTTCAAATAGACCACCACAAGGTCAATGCGGACCCACAATCTGTCTTACCAGCGACAGTTGTACTCTACATATGATTACATCTTCCATTTAATCTTTTTAAACCTTATTAATTATCTATTTATTGATTAAGTTGTATCGAAGTCAAATTATATGTTAAATCATCCAAAAATCCTCAATAAACACAGCGGAAGCCATACTAACACATTTACTCGGGTAATAATACTATATACGTGTAACCTAAACCATAAACCTAATGTGGAAAACCCATATATAACCATAGATACCTCTAAATCACCAAAAAGATCAATATACATAAAGTTTCTCAAAACCCCAAACCCATAATAAAACAAAGTAATATAATACAAACGTACGAGTCGGGCTGTCTTGGCTCAACAATACTATAGCAGCTTGCCCTTGCCCCTGCTCGTATTAGAATCTGCACTCAAGCCATCACAAAAGGCAGATGACGAGTCCAGAGTGAGTATTCTCAAGGAAATTAAGTGAGCATTAATTTAAGTAAATACTAGAATTTAAATAAAGCTATTAAATAAACATGCAGAAATAAATACAGACAATTGTGCTCATTGCATGAATAAATAATAGGAAAAGTGCAAAGTGTGTTCCTAGCTCCTAGGGTCAGACTACACTATACTTCGGACTCTTCCACAGAATGTTGTCAGCGAGTCAAACACCAGCAGGGCAAGCATCTGGATCTGCTCGATGGCCGACGTTACACCCACGGCGCATCGACACATGCCACGACGTGACACTAGGCCCAAGTTCGATCTGGTAGCATGTGTTATGGTGTAGTGGACGTACACACAAGAATGGAACGGAGGGAGCCTCGCTCAATGTCCGCCCATATAAACATAACCAAGAATAGAGTATTGAAATGAAAGAAATTGAATTCAAATGCCAAAAGAAGTAAATACTCAAGTAATTTCAGTTGGGATACTACACACCTCAATTCGCACTCCGCGTCCCGAAAATCAAACCCTGTCTAGCTCTAATAATCACCCGATAATCCAAATTATCACCCCAAATGTACCTAATATTATTTATCATTGAATTAGCTTCAATTTGACATATTATGTCAATTTTACGTTTTTCGAGGTAAAAACCCCGACAACACCTCGCCAAAATTCTGAGAAAATCCCAAAACTCATTTATTGACCCATTTTCTAATTTCTCATATTTTTTGGATTTTCTGAATTTTTCCATAATTTTTGGCTATTTTTCTCTATTTTATTTTATTTAAAAACTTTTTTTAATTATTTAAATAAAATAATAAAATAAATTAAAAATAAATATTATTTAAATATTATGGTGGGTCCCCTGAACCGGGTCCGACCAGACCCAACCGAGTCGGGCCCGGTCAGGTCCACTTGACCCACTTGGACCGGGTCCAGGTCGGGTCCGGTCTGGGTTGGGCCTGCGTGCGTACGTGCACCCCCCCCCCCCCCAATCGTCTTCCTCAGCAAACCAAAACCAGCAACGCTTGTTCCTCTTTTTTTTCCATTCATTCTTTTAGATTGGGAGGGAGGGGAAGACGACACGCGGCTCTCCCTCATCGGACGAACTGTAGGAGCAGTTCGTCCGAGCCCTCGAGCTACATCACACCACCACCAAACCATCACCACCAACACCACCGCACCAATAACAACAACGCATCACAACAACAAAAACAAACCAACACCACTCACCTCGACGTCACGAGCTCCTCGAACTCTCCTCCTCCTCTTCTTCGTCTCGTTCTCTCTGCTGGTTTTTTTTTCTCTCTTCTTCTTTTCTATGTAATGAAGAAGAAGGCAGTGATGGTGAAAAATTACCGAAATACCCTGGTGACCATCCACTTTTTCTAAACAACCAAATACCCTTTTTGGTAATTTCACCATTATTTATTTATTTTCTGATTTCCATATATATACATATATATATATATATATATTAAATTACTTATATATATATAAATATATATACACACCTATATTTTCGCATCTACAATTCTATCGTGCGCGCCAACGAGCATACTCGGGCGTGCATACTACCGTACCACCCACGCGTGTCTACCACGACCCCGCGTGTCCCTAGGCACCCACCAATTTACTATTTTATCACATTTAATTCATTTAATGTGTGTAATATTTTCCCCGGCCTAATATTTCATCTTTTTGTCTATTCAGTACCCGCATCGACACGCATATCGAGGCGAATACTTAACATACAATCTCACACGTCAATTAAAATATAATTACACACATCGCGATGTTGTTTAACCTATTTTAACATAAACATCGCAAATTAAACAATACAACACACGAAATAATTATTTACCCAACTCCAAGCGCGCTCCAGCCTAGCTGCGGGTCCCACGGATGTCTGAGCTGTCCGTCACGTTTGCAATACGTCACAGATAACGGTGAATTAAATTCTGACCATTACAATTCTTCCCAACTAGATGAAATTTCGTCCCGAAATTTAAATTAAACTTAAATACTTACCGGCAAATAAGTGGGGATACCGTTGTCGCATGGTAGACTCGAGCTCCCAGTTAATCCCTCGCTCATGATACGCCAACGAACTAAAACCTTCGGGATCTCCCTGTTCCTCAAAGTCTGAATCCTCCTATCCATGATCTCCACAGGCTGTTCCTCAAATGACACGTCAGTTGCACCTCAATCTGACGTACATCAATCATAGGTCTCGGTCCCAATCTTGCTAGCCTCAACATGGATATGTGAAACACTGGATGTACCCCCGCTAATTGTGGTGATAACTCTAAACTGTATGCCACTATGCCGACACGTTCCTCCACTCTGAACGGTCCAATGAACCTTTGTGCTAATTTCCCCTTAATTCCAAATCTCTGATAACCCTTCCAAGGCGAAACTTTCAAGTACACCATGTCTCCAACCTCATAGCTCAGGTCCCCGAGATATCTATCCGCATATTTCTTCTGTCTATCCTGTGCCGCCTGAAGTCTTTGTCTAATTTGCCTCACCTTCTCAGTGTGATCCACAACAACCTTTGGTCCTATAGCCGCTGTATCCTCCGGTGCCGCCCAACATATTGGAGACCTGCAAGGCCTACCATATAATGCCTCGAATGGTGGTATCCCGATACTCGCCTGATAACTGTTGTTGTACGCAAACTCGCACAACGGCAGATACTCCTCCCATGATCCACCAAACTGTAAAATATACGCCCTGGGCATATCCTCGAGAATATGGATTAACCGCTTTGACTTCCCGTCAGTCTGAGGATGGTACGCAGTACTAAATTGTAGTCGAGTGCAAAACTGCTCCTGCATACTCTCCCAAAGTCTTGAAGTAAACCTCGGATCTCTGTCAGAAACAATGGAGACCGGTACACCGTGCAATCTAACAAGCTCTTTCTCGAAAATAGTGCTCAGCTGTATAACTGAATATCTTATGGCAATCGGTATGAAATGTGCTGACTTCGTCAATCTGTCAATAACTACCCAAACTGCGTCATGTCTCCTCGTAGTCTACGGTAGGCCACTAACGAAGTCCATTGTCACGTGTTCCCATTTCCACTGAGGAATGGGCAGCGGCTGTAGCAACCCAACTGGTCTTCTGTGCTCCGCCTTTACCTACTGGCAAACATGACAACTCCGGACGTATCTCCCCATGTCAGCCTTCATCCCTGACCACCAAAACAATTGTTAAGGGTGGTCGTGATGCATCTTAGTCCGACCAGGATGAACTGTAAATCGCGACCGGTGTGTGTCCTCGAGAATACTGTTCCTGAGCTTCGATACCTCCGATATCCACAAACGACCCCTATGTCTCAAGCACCCGTCTGAATCCTCAGACCACTCGGTGCACCCTGGATCCTAAACCAGTCCACTGATTCGTAAATACCGGTCATCAGTTCTTTGCAACTCAGCAACCTGCTCTAGAGACACTTTAGGAACTTGTATCTGGCCGCAAATATGTAGCTCAGCAATAGACTATGTTACACACAACACCGATGCAGTCTCAAGTAACCCATGTTCATGTGTCATATGTCGCAGGCCCATTTGACTCTCAATGCCGCTCCTACTAAGCGCATCAGCTACGACATTCGCCTTTCCCGGATGATACTCGATAGCAAAATTGTAGTCCTTCAGTAACTTGAGCCATCTCCGCTGTCTCATGTTCAACTTCCTGTAAGTGAACAAATATTTCAAACTCTGATGATCGGTAAATTGTATGAACTTTTCACCATACAAATAGTGCCTCCAAGCCTTCAATGCAAACAGGACTGCCGCAAGCTCCAAAGCGTGCACTAGATAACTCTCCTCATGTAGTCTTAATCGTCGCGATAAATAGGCCACTGGATGTCTGTCCTGCATTAACACACAACCTAACCCAGTGCCTGACGCATTAGTATAAACCGAGAAACCCTTTCCTGCCATGGGTAATGCTAAAACTAGTGCAGAAGTCAACTGCTTCTTCAGCTCCCAGAAAGCATCCTCACACTCTTGTGATCAGTCAAATATGACATCTTTCTTGGTCAACCTCGTCATCGGTGCTGCAATTAAGGAAAAATCCCGTACGAATCACCTGTAATATCCTGCCAAACCCAAGAAACTCCGAATGTCCGAAACTGACTCAAGTGTCCTCCAATCAATAATTGCTTGAATCTTGTCCCCATGAACCGATGTCCCTTGATTACTGATAACATGTCCGAGAAACTTCACCTCACTTAACCAAAACGCACACTTGCTGAACTTGGCGTAAAGTCGGTGCTCTCTCAGCATCGTCAACACCTCCTTGAGATGACTTTCATGCTCCATACGAGTCTTGCTGTAAATCAGGATATCGTCGATGAAAACTATGACATATCAATCCAAAAACGGTCGGAGCACCCTATGCATTAAATTCATGAAGATCGTTAGCGCGTTAGTCAACCTAAATGGCATAACTGTAAACTCATACAATCCATATCGCGTACTGAAAGTGGTCTTCTCAATATCTCCTTCTCGAATCCTCAATTGATGATATCCCAATCTGAGGTCAATCTTCGAGAAGAATTTGGCTCCTGCCAACTGATCGAACAAATCATTGATCCTGAGAAGTGGGTGACAATTCCTAATAGTCACCTGATTCAACTTCCTATAATCCACACACATCCGCATCGAGCCGTCCTTCTTCTTCACAAAAAGAACTGGAGCTCCCCAAGGTGACATGCCAGGGTGAATGAATCCTTTCTACAGTAAGTCCTCTAACTGAGTCCTCAACTCCCTCTGCTCCGATGCTGACATCCTATACGGCCTGCTATAAAGTGATTAAGTTCCAGGAATTAGCTCGATAATGAATTCAACAGCTCTCAGTGGTGGCAATCTTGGCAAATCCTCAGGAAATACGTCGGGAAATTCACAAACAACCGAAACATCCTCAACCTTAATCACTGTCTTAATCTCTGGCTCCACCATAGCCGCATACGCCTTCATCTCCTGCGACGTAGCTAGTCTGCCTCGAGTGATAGGAAATGCTGACGCATTTCCGATAAATGAAAACTCTAGAATTCCCTCAATGTGAAATGTCACCGTCTTGCTAAAACAGTCAATTTATGCATGATACGACGATAACCAATCCATACCGAGCATCGCGTCGAATTCCAAGTATTCTAATACTCTAAAGTCAGCAGGTAGCTGATGTCCCTCAATCTTAACCACACATTCCCGACAAATTCGGTTAGGATAAATCTTATCCCCAGTTGCCGTGCTGAGAACAAGATGTGTATCTAAAGTTTGTGCATCTAATCCTAACAATCCTACCATATATCCAGATATAAAGGAAAGTGTGCTGCCGGAATCAAACATCACATGCATAAAAGTATCACAGACAAACAACATACCTTCAACAAGCTGTCTAGTCGCCTCCCGATCTGGATGTGTAACCCCAAAAGCATCTGTTTGGGCCCTATCTCTGGCCTGATCAGTCTGTGATGGTACTGGTACTGGTCTAGTACACTCCGCCATAATGTCCTACCTGACCACAACGATAACAAGTTCGAATTTCTGATCTGCCAGTAGTCCTCTGACTCTGGCCTCGCCTTTGGCCTCTCTGACCTTAACCTCTATCCTGTCTCTGCACTATATAAGTCTCCTGAGAAAGAGACATGTCGTATACCTGAGCCAAAGTAGTTGCTCCACTGGAAACAACTATGGTAGCTATCCTCTCATTCAGTCCTCGAACAAAGTAACATATTTGTAATCGGTCAGTCCTTGCCAGATCCATAGAGTAGGACAATAAATATCTGTACCTTTCCATATACTCGGTCACAGACATATCACCCTGAACCAGTGTCAAAATTCCTCTCTTAATCAAATCATGACTTTCATAGGTATATACTCATCCATGAACAATGTTCTGAACTCAGCCCAAGTAGTAACTACAGGATGTGTCACTTTATAGGTAGTGCACCATATAGCAGCAGTAGATTTCAGGCAATAACTAGCCAATCTTGGTTTATCCACCTCATCAACTAGTAACATCTCATGTAATCTCTCATGAGCCGATAGCCATCTCCTGGCTATCTCTGGGTCTCCGGCTCCATAAAAGTACCCTGGAGAAAATCTAAGATAATCCTTCAACTTTTTCGCCTCCACTGTCATCAAACTCCCTGATGAAGACGCTACAGCTGGCTACTCAGTAATTGAAGGAGTTACAACTATTGCAGTCTGTCCCTGAGTCTCAGCAGTAGTGGGGCAACAACTGCAGGAGTAGTAACCAATGGTGCAGCTATAACTATAGTAGGAGTTGTCACAGTCTCACGAATCCTCAATAAATCAAATAATTGTACGAACCTATTATCCACTGTCCGCGCTAACGACTCTAATGTCAAAGTTGACCTAGCAGGATTGCTAGTATTCCCAACCTATGGCTGAGTCGTACCTGAAGGCTGCCCGTCCATCGGTATATGCATAAAAGAATACGCCTCAGCACGAATATACGCGTGACGTAGGTAATATACAAACAAAAACATAACACGTATATCTTGATTTCTACCCATCTCTCATTGCTTCCCAACTAAGACTTTAGGCAACTCCTTTGGGTTTCCACATCTAAAGCTTATTCAATAAGTTTATGATCAAGTTTTCCTCAAATTCGAGCCCTAAGTTTTCCTAAACCTAGGCTCTGATACCAAAATTGTAATGGCCTATTTTTCAAATAGACCGCCACAAGGGCCAATGCGGACCCACAGTCTGTCTTACCAGTGACAGCTGTGCTCTACATTGGATTACATCCTCCATTTTATCTTTTTAAACCTTATTAATTATCCATTTATTGATTAAGTTGTATCGAAGATAAATCATATATTAAAGTATTATAAAATCCTCAAATTCACACAGCAGAAGCATTTCTAATGCATTACTCAGATAGTGATACTATAAATGTGTAACCTAAACCATAAACCTAATGTGGAAAACCCATGTACAACCATAAGTACCTCTGAAATCACCAAAAAGTTCAATATATATAAAGTTTCTCCAAAACCCCAAACCCATAATAAAACAAAGTAAGTATAATACAAACGTACGAGTCAAGCTATCTCTGTTCAACAGTACTCTGGCAGCTTGCCCTTGCCCCTGCTCGTACTAGAATCTGCACTCAAGCCATCACAAAAGGCAGATGACGAGTCCATAGTGAGTATTCCCAAGGAAATTAAGTGAGCATTTCTACAAGTAAATACTGGAATTTAAATAAAGCTATTAAATAAACATGCGAAAATAAATACAGACAACTATGTTCATTGCATGAATAAATAATAAGAAAAGTGCAAAGTGTGTTCCTAGCTCATAGGGTCAGACTACACCATACTTTGGACTCTTCCACATAATGTTGTCGGCGAGTCAAACTCCAGCAGGGCAAATATCTGGATCTACTCGATGGCCGACGTTACACCCACGGCGCATCGACTCATGCCACGACGCGACACTTGGCCCAAGTTCGATCTGGTAGCATGTGATATGGTGTAGTGGACATACACACAAGAATGGAACGGAGGGAGCCTCGCTCAATGTCCACCCATATAAACATAACCAAGAATAGAGTATTGAAATGAAAGAAATTGCATTCAAATGCCAAAAGAAGTAAATACTCAAGTAATTTTAGTTGGGATATAACACCTCAATTCGCACTCCGCGTCCCAAAAATCAAACCCCGTCTAGCTCCAATAATCACCCGATAATCCAAATTATCACCCCAAATGTACCTAAGCTTATTTATCATTGAATTAGCTTCAATTTGACATATTATGTCAATTTTACGTTTTTCGAGGTAAAAATACTGACAACACCTCGCCAAAATCCCGAGAAAATCTCAAAACTCATTTATTGACCCATTTTCTAATTTCTCATATTTTTTTGGATTTTTCTGAATTTTTCCATAATTTTTTACTATTTTTCTCGATTTTTCTATATTTTATTTTATTTAAAAACTGTTTTTAATTATTTAAATAAAATAATAAAATAAATTAAAAATAAATATTATTTAAATATTATGGGTGGGTCCCCCTGAACTAGGTCTGACCCGACCCAACTGGGTCGGGCCCGGTCCGGTCCACCTGGACCCACCTGGACCGGGTCCGGGTTGGGCCCGGTCCAGGCCCACCCGGGTTGGGCCTGGTGGCCCGGCCCAGGTGGGGGGTGCCCGCCCTCCCATCGTCTTCCTCAGCAAACCAAAACCAGCAACGCTGGTTCCTCTTTTTTTCCATTCATTCTTTTAGATTGGGAGGGAGGGGAAGACGACACGCGACTCTCCCTCCTCGGACGAACTGTGAGAGCAGTTCATCCGAGCCCTCGAGCTACATCACACCACCACCAAACCATCACCGCCACCACCACTGCACCAATAACAACAACGCATCATAACAACAAAAACAAACCAACACCACTCACCTCGACGCTCGACGTCACGAGCTCCTCGAACACTCCTCCTCCTCTTCTTCGTCTCATTCTCTCTGTTGGTTTGTTTTTTCTCTCTTCTTCTTTTCGATTTAACGAAAAAGAAGGCGGTGATGGTGGAAAATTACCGAAATACCCTTGTGTCCATCCACTTTTTCTAAACAACCAAATGCCCTTTTTGGTAATTTCACCATTATTTATTTATTTTCTGATTTCCATATATACATATATATTTATATATATATATAAATTAAATTACTTATATATATATATATAAATATATATACACACCTATATTTTCGCACCTACAATTCCGTCGTACGCGTCAACGAGCGTACTCGGGCGTGCGCACTACTGTACCACCCACGCGTGTCGACCACGACCCCGCATGTCCCTAGGCACCCACCAATTTACCATTTTATCACATTTAATTCATTTAATGTGTGTAATATTTTCCCCGGCCTAATATTTCATCTTTTTGTCTATTCGGTACCCGCGTCGACACGCATATCGAGGCGAATACTTAACACACATTCTCACACGTCAATTAAAATATAACTACACACATCGTGATGTCGTTTAACCTATTTTAACATAAACATCGCAAATTAAACAAAACAACACACGAAATAACTATTTACCTAACTCCAGGGGCACTCTAGCCTAGCTGTGGGTCCCACGGATGTTTGAGCTATCCGCCACGTCTGCAATACGTCACAGATAACGGCGAATTAAATTCTGACCGTTACATATATCAATCATAAGTCTCGATCCCGACCTTGCTAGCCTCAACATGGATATGTGAAACACTGGATGTACTCTCGCTAACTGTGGCGATAACTCTAAACGATATGCCACTTTGCCATCACGCTACTCTACTCTAAACGGTCCAATGAACCTTGGTGCTAGTTTCCCCTTAAATACAAATCTCCGATAACCCTTCCAAGGCAAAAATTTCAAGTACACCATATCTCCAACCTCGTAGCTCAGATCCCCGTGATATCTATCCGCATATTTCTTCTGTCTATCCTGCGCCGCCTGAAGTCTCTGTCTAATCTGCCTCACCTTCTCAGTGTGATCCACAATAACCTCAGGTCCTATAGCCGCTGTATCATCCGGTGCCGCCCAACATGCTGGTGACCTGCAGGGCCTACCATATAATGCCTCGAATGGTGGCATCCCGATACTCGCATGATAACTGTTGTTGTACGCAAACTTGCACAACGACAGATAATCTTCCCATGATCCACCAAACTGTAAAATACACGCCCTGAGCATATCCTCGAGAATCTGGATTAACCTCTTTGACTGCCCGTAGGTCTAAAAATGGTATGTAGTACTAAATTGTAATCGAGTGCCAAACTGCTCCTGTATACTTTGCCAAAGTCTTGAACTAAACCTCGGATCTCTATCAGAAATAATGGAGACCGGTACACCGTGCAATCTAACAATCTCTTTCTCGAAAATAGTGCTCAGCTGCGTAATTGAATATCTCATAGCAAGCGGTATAAAATGTGTCGACTTCGTCAACCTGTCAATAACTACCCAAACTGCGTTGTGTCTCTTCGTAGTCTGTGGTAGGCCACTGACGAAGTCCATGGTCACGTGTTCCCATTTCCACTGAGGAATGAGCAGCGGCTGTAGCAACCCAACTGGTTTTCTGTGCTCAGCCTTTACCTGCTGGCAAATATGACAACTCCGGACGTATCTCCCCACGTCAGCCTTCATCCCTGGCCACCAAAACAATCGCTGAAGGTCGTGATACATCTTGGTCCGACCAAGATGAACTGTAAATCGCGACTGGTGTGTGTCCTTGAGAATACTGTCCCTGAGCTCCGGTACCTCCGGTATCCACAAACGACCCCTGTGTCTCAAGCACCCGTCTGAACCCTCAGACCACTCGGTGCACCCCGAATCTGAGCCAGTCTACTGATCCGTAAATACCGATCATCAGTTCTCTGCAACTCAGCAACTCGCTCTAGAGACACCGTAGGAACTCGTATCTGGCCTCAAATATGTAGCTCAACAATAGACTCTGTTACACACAACACCGATGCAGCCTCAAACAACCCATGCTCATGTGTCATATGCCGCAGGCCCGTTTAACTCTCAATGCTGCTCCTGCTGAGCGCATCAGCTACAACATTCGCTTTCCCCGGATGATACTCGATAGCGAAATCGTAATCCTTTAATAACTCGAGCCATCTCCACTGTCTCATGTTCAACTCCTTCTAAGTGAACAAATATCTCAAATTCTGGTGATCTGTAAAAAGTATGAACTTTTCACCATACAAATAGTGCCTTCAAGCCTTCATTGTAAACATGATTGCCGCAAGCTCCAAATCGTGCACTGGATAACTCTCCTCATGTAGTCATAATCGTCGCGATAAATAGGTCACTGGATGTCCGTCCTACATTAACACACAACCCAACCCAGTGCCTGACGCATCGGTATAAACCGAGAAACCCTTTCCTGCCACGGGTAATGCTAAAACTGGTGCAGAAGTCAACTGCCTCTTCAGTTCCCAGAAAGCATCCTCATACTCTTATCACCAGTCAAATATGACATCTTTCTTAGTCAACCTCGTCATCAGCCCTGCAATCAAGGAAAAATCCTGTATGAATCACCTGTAATATCCTACCAAACCCAAGAGACTCCGGATGTCTGAAACTGACTCAGGTGTCCTCCAATCAATAATCGTTTGAATCTTGTCTCCATCAACCGATATCCCTTGATTACTGATAACATGTCCGAGAAACTTCACCTCACTCAGCCAAAATGCACACTTGCTGAACTTGGCGTAAAGTCAGTGATCTCTCAGCGTCATTAACACCTCCCTGAGATGTCTTTCATGCTCCACATGAGTCTTGCTGTAAATCAGAATATCGTCGATGAAAACTATGACATATCGATCCAAAAATGGTCGAAGCACCCTGTGCATTAAAATCCATGAAGATCGTCGGTGCGTTAGTCAACCCAAATGGCATGACTGTAAATTCGTACAATCCATATCGCGTACTAAAAGCGGTCTTCTCAATATCTCCCTCTCGAATCCTCAATTGATGATATCCCGATCTGAGGTCAATCTTCGAGAAGAATTTGGCTCCTGCCAACTGATAGAACAAATCATCGATCCTGGGAAGTGGGTAACGATTCCTAATAGTCACCTGATTCAACTTTCTATAATCCACACACATCCGCATCGAGTCGTCCTTCTTCTTCACAAAAAGGCTGGAGCTCCTCAAGGTGACATGCTAGGGTGAATGAATCCCTTTCTGCAGTAACTCCTCTAACTGGGTCCTCAACTCCCTATGCTCCAATGCTGACATCCTATACGGCCTGCTGTAAAGCGGTTGAGTTCCAAGAATTAGCTCGATAATGAATTCAACAGCTCTCGGTGGTGGTAATCCTGGCAAATCCTCAGGAAATACTTCGAAAAATTCACAAACAACCGGGACATCCTCAACCCCAATCATTGTCTTAATCTCTGGCTCCATCATAGTCGCATACGCCTTCATCTCCTACGATGTAGCTAGTCTGCCTCGAGTGATAGGTAATGCTGACGCATCTCCTACAAATGAAAACTCTGGAATACCCTCGATATGTGCGTGATACGATGATAACCAATCCATACCGAGCATCGCGTTGAATTCCAAGTATTCTAATACTCTAAAGTCAGCCGGTAACTGATGTCCCTCAATCTCAACCATACAATTCGACAAATTCGGTTAAGATAAATCTTATCCTCAGCCGTCGTGCTGAGAACAAGATGTGTATCTAAAGTTTGTGCACCTAACATATGTCTAAATATAAAGGAAAGTGTGCTACCGGAATCAAGCATAACATCTCGTGTAATCTCTCGTGAGCCAATAGCTACCTTCCGGCTATCTCTGGGTCTCCGGCTCCATGAAAGTATCCTGGAGATAATCTGAGATAATCCTTCAACTTTTTCGCCTCCACTGTCATCACACTCCCTGATGAAGACGCTACAGCTGGCTGTTTAGTAGTCAAAGGAGTTACAACTAACGCAGTCTGTCCCTGAATCTCAGCAGTAGTGAGAGCAACAACTGCAGGAGTAGTAACCAATGGTGCAACTATAACTATAGTAGGAGCTGTCACAATCTCACGAGTCCTCAAATAATCTAACAACTGTGCGAACCTATTATCCACTGTCCGCGCTAACGACTCTAACGTCAATGTTGACCTAGCAGGATCGCTTAGTATTCCCAACCTCTGGCTGAGTCGTACGTGAAGGCTACCCGTCCATCAGTATCTGCATCGAAGAACGTACCCTGGTACGAATATACGTGTAACGTAAGTAATATACAATAAAAAACATGACACGTATATCCTGATTTCTACCTATCTCTCATTGCTTCCCAACTAAGACATTAGACAACTCCTTTGGGTTTCCACATCTAGAGCTTATTCAATAGGTTTATGATCAAGTTTTCCTCAAATTCAAGCCCTAGGTTTTCCTAAACCTAGGCTCTGATACCAAAATTGTAACGGTCCATTTTCAAAATAAACCACCACAGGGTCAATGCGGACCCACAGTCTGTCTTACCAGCAACAGCTGTGCTCTACATTGGATTACATCTTCCATTTTATCTTTTTAAACCTTATTAATTATCTATTTATTGATTAAGTTGTATCGAAGTCAAATTATATGTTAAATCATCCAAAAATCCTCAATAAACACAGCGGAAGCCATACTAACACATTTACTCGGGTAATAATACTATAAACATGTAACCTAAAGCATAAACCTAATGTGGAAAACCCATATATAACCATAGATACCTCTAAATCACCAAAAAGATCAATATACATAAAGTTTCTCAAAACCCCAAACCCACAATAAAACAAAGTAATATAATACAAACATACGACTCGGGCTGTCTTGGCTCAACAGTACTCTGGCAGCTTGCCCTTGCCCCTGCTCGTACTAGAATCTGCACTCAAGCCATCACAAAAGGCAGATGACGAGTCCA
The DNA here is from genome assembly GCA_039657345.1 of Stephania japonica. Lineage (NCBI taxonomy): Eukaryota > Viridiplantae > Streptophyta > Magnoliopsida > Ranunculales > Menispermaceae > Stephania > Stephania japonica. The sequence continues at coordinate 38,430,663 of CM077560.1, read as the reverse complement.
GAGTGTGTAGTATCCCAACTGAAATTACTTGAGCATTTATCTCTTTTGGCATTTGAATTCAATTTCTTCAATTTCAATACTCTATTTTTGGTTATGTTTATATGGGCGGACGTTGAGCGAGGCTCCCTCTGCTCCATTCTTGTGTGTATGTCCACTACACCATAGCACGTACTATCAGATCGAACTCGGCCGAGTGTCACGTCGTGGCATGTGTCGATGCGCCGTAGGTGTAACGCCGGCCATCGAGCAGATTCAGATGCTTGCCCTGCTTGAGTTGGACTCGCCGGCAGTATTCTGTGGAAGAGTCCCAATTATGGTTGTAACGACCCAAAAATTTGGTTATTTGTGGATGATAATGCATGTATTAGTATATTAGTATTTTACGGGTCTCGAGCCGTTCGGGCTATGTTTCAATTGAGTGAGGTGTCGCCTAGTTAAACGGGGGTTCGGGAACCGTTTTAGTGGGCATTATTAATAAACAAAGTCAAATAAAATGTATGATCTAAGTTGAGGAAATACAAGGTTAACAATAAAGTATAACTTAGACATGAGGAAATTTAATTGAATTCCAAGAGTGGGACCGCCTCGAGAAGCGTGTCGAACGCGGGACACGGTGCACCGAGTAGGTAAGAATTTGTGTAACCTGATTGGTAATTTAATAAAATTAATGAGATTAATTTAATAGGTTATTATGGATAGGATTGTTAAAGTGACACAAGTGAGTGAGGAGAGTCATTGGATGGTCATAGAGATGGGGATATGTGTTAGATGGTGATGAGGAGCCAAATGACTCATAAGGGTAGCTGTCCAAAGGTTGGGCAAGTTTAAGAATTAGGGGCAAATGGGTCATTTCACCTTAAGTCACATATATAAAAACAAATGAAACCCTAAAACCCTAATGTGCACTATTCATCATCTCCACCAACCACCACCGTCACTGTTCACTCCCACAATTCTCGCCACTGCCGCCGCCTCCCACCGGCGTCACGGACCCCGACGAGGTGAGCCTCCCTCTCTTTCTCCCCGATCTCTCTCGTTCTCTCTCTTTTTCTCACTCAACTCTCGGTTTTCTCCTCCTCTCCACGCTCACGTTGCTCTCGGCCTCACGTCACAGTCCTCACCCTCAGCTGCGTCGCCACCCTCGACCCCGGCAACTGATCCCTCCACCACCACCGGCGACGTCGAGGTGAGCTCTTCTCTCTCCCTTCTTCCTTTCTTCTCTCTTTTCGGTTAGCACACTCTCTAACTCTCAACCGCCTCCTTCCCTCATTCTCCAGTCACCACCGCCACTCACCACCGTGCCGGGAACCTCGACCACTCACCGGAGACACCAAGGTGAGCCACCTCAACTGTCCTCTCTCTCTTTCTCCACGGTTTTGTGCTCCTCTACTCACATTTTCACGTTAATTTTTGAATGGATTGTGGGACTGTTAAGGACATGTTCACCACTATTTTGGGGTGTGCTGACCGGAGGTCGACCTCCGACGACACTGCTGGCCGGAGGTGACCCCATGTGAGTTGTGTTGGAGTGTGTAGGTGAGGTCATTTGAGGTGTATGTGAACTGTTGTGGTGCATATAGGTGACGGTTTTGATGAATGTGTGTGTGTGGGGTGGCTGTCCAATATGTGTGGGGTGCGTACAGTATGTGTATGTGCACACCCCAGTTGGGGTGTGGGTGTGTGCACTTTAGTGGGATTATTTTTCATGAGGTGTATGTGTGTGAGTTTCAATTTGCATAACAATGTGTATAGGTGGTTGTTTTGGTGTGAAAGTTAGGTAAGGGGTGTACAATGTGTGTACACCACAATGGGGTACACAACAAAATGGTGGGTGTGTACACCACGGGGGGGTGTACACAGCACTGTATGTGTACACCACATTGGGGTATACACAACAGTTGTATATGTTTGGAATAGTGAAAATGGGTGTATAACATAGTTTTAAATAATAAAGTAATGTACTAATGAGTGTGAATATGGTAAATCACAATGGGGTGCACACACCAGCGGGGTGTGTGTGCACAAGACAGCGATGTGTGAAGAATTAGTGTGCACACTAGTAGGGTGTACACAGCAATTGTATGTGTGTGACCATAATGTATAACATTGTAAGTTTAAGAATAAGTAAACAAGATTATAAGTATAGACATTTGTATAAAATGGATATGGACTTGTAAAAAGGCCCAACAAGGGCCCAATCCACTCATTTTTGATATAAGTCCATAACAAATCTCAATTTGTGTGTATATGGGTTGTGTAAAACCCAATAAGAGTTTAATATGATAAGCACAACTTAAGGCACAAAACGAATGCATAAAATGTAATAATGAGCCTATATGTCTAGGCCTAATAATAATTATCCACATAACGAGCCTACTTAGGTGGAAATAGGTTTAATGCATGGACCCACCAAGAGCCTAACTAGGGTATAAAGGACATCAATGATAACATGGGTTGCAGTAATTAAATGAATTGAAACAAAGTTTATGAGGATTATCATAAACCTAAATACTAATCCTAAACCTATATTCGGGACTTAAATCGCTGTCAGGTAGTCGAGAAACACGAGAAGCGCGTTAAAGTCTCGGAGTGAGTACCGGGTCACGTTAGATCAGGTAAGTACATGCATGCCTCGTATGTATGTACGTTAGTAGACCAGTAAGAAAATGACATGTGATTTATACATCCTTTATTTATTGCTTTTGGTGCATTGATTCCTTTGCTTGATATTCCATTCCGTTTCCTTGGTTGTATGTTCTTGGCATGAGTGTGTGTCTCGAAGGTATCATGTGGTCCCGCACTAGCTGGGACAACGAGGGTGCCCTCTGCAGGGGTAACTGACCACCCCTAGTGATGTGTGTACTGGGTGCTGGATTCGAGAGGTGTTGTGATGCCTCTCGAGTTTCACGCTGCGCTAGTGTTGCGACATTGCCCGGGGAGATCTTGCGAGATCTTTGCCGTATTGCTGTGAAATTAGACCACTCATGGGCCTCTTTTGAATCTTAGAACATGCAAAATATCGATTGTTTATCTGTCAGTCTCTTTATCATGCATTTGATTATTTACTTTCCAGTTATTTCTTTCCCGCATGATACTTAGACTGCTTTTCTTGTTATAATCATAAATTACTGTTACATTCTTCTGGTACTACTAGCAATTTTATTCAGTTACTCACCGTCTAGTTTGTGACGGTGGGTGCGAGATAGAGTGGAGAGCAGCAAGGGCAAGGGGCTCTGCCTAGGTGACATACTTTGAGGAGTTTCAGGACATCTGAGAGACTTTATAGTAGGTGATTATACTTTGATCGTTTCATACTTATTTTGTGGGATTATGGAACTTGGTATATCTTTACTGAGACTGGTATCATGTATATATGCCTATCGAATTGTACATGAATACCCGGGGTTTTCCACACTTATAGAATTCCTAATTTCCCTTTGATTGAGTTATTTCCCTTTATTATAATTGTTTTAGTTTTCCGCTGTGTATAAATGCAATAACTCTTTCATAAACTGCTAAATTGAGTAAATATGAGGCTGACTAGGCTCGTCAGGTTGCCGAGTGATAAATTCGGGGCTTGAACGGGTCTAGGCCGGGCGTACCCAATTGCACGGGGAAATTGGGGCCGTCACAATGGTGTAGTCTGACCCTAGGAGCTAGGAACACACTTTGCACTTTTCCTATTATTTATTCATGCGATGAGCACAGTTTTCTGTATTTATTTTCGCATGTTTATTTAATAGCTTTATTTAAATTCCAGTATTTACTTTCAGAAATGCTCACTTAATTTCCTTGGGAATACTCACTCTGGACTCGCCATCTGCCTTTTGTGATGGCTTGAGTGCAGATCCTAGTACGAGCAGGGGCAAGGGCAAGCTGCCAGAGTACTGTTGAGCTGAGATAGCCTGACTCATACGTTTGTATTATATTTACTTTGTTTTATTATGGGTTTGGGGTTTTGGAGAAACTTTATATATATTGAACTTTTTGGTGACTTCAGAGGTACTTATGGTTGTGCATGGGTTTTCTACATTAGGTTATTGGTTTAGGTTACATATTTATAGTATTATTATCCGAGTAAATGTGTTAGTAAGGCTTCCGCTGTGTTTATTGAGGATTTTAAGATGTTTTAACATATAATTTATTTTCAATATAATTTAATCAGTAAATGGACAGTTAATAAGGTTTAAAAAGATAAAATAGAGAATATAATCTAATGTAGAGCACAGCTGTCGCTGGTAAGACAGACTGTGGGTCCACATTGGCCCCTGTGACGGTGTATTGGGAAAATGGACCGTTACATGATATATTTTAATTTATCTGATCAATTGAAACTGTTTAAAAAAACTAACTGATCAAATAGCTGATAAATGTAAAATGACACGAAATGACTTGTTTATATTATGTACTAGATAATTAATACAGTACTAATACAATTATTATATTATTTGTTAATAAACAACATATACCCATTTTAAATATATATTTAATGTTATATATTATAACATATATTTATTCTTAGTATTATATTTGTACAAATATAATATAAATATATTAATGAATAATGTTTGAGTTACCATTTATAAGCTTTTTGTTTATGAGTCCAGCTTGTACACATACATTAATCAATAAAAATATGTTATATTATTTTTTTATGTACGCAACAAAAATATAAGTAAATATTAAATAATAATAACTTAATTATAAGAAAATATAATACGTTGCAAATTAATTCAAATACGTTTCTTTGACAAAAAAATACAATTATGTTTGAGTATTTGTCTACTGTTAATTAATATTTTCTAATATAATTAATTGGCAATAGGCATGTTTTTTTTGAGAAAAAATTAATAGGCAGTTTTTTTATAAAACTAATAGGCCTGTTTTATTTTTTGATAAACTATTAATAGGCATTTTTTTTTTTGGTTAAAAACTATTAATAGACATGTTATATAGTATACTAACATGCATTACGTGCATATGTGAGGAATATGTACGTATTACTCATTTGTTACTTTTTATAACTTAACATATTAAAGTAATAACAAAGAGAAAATAAAGATAATGCTAACAAAAATGGATAAGTTTTAATTGGCTATTTCTTAGACGTACAAAGGTATAAAGTAAAAGAAAAAGTTAATACGTCATATTTTTCTAAACGCTAGTCCATCTAGTGTCTAAAATTTTAGATTATTATTTTAATTATTTTTAAAATAAGCTAGTTACCAAACACAACTTATTTTGCAAATAAAAAGATGAAGGGTTAAAATCACGTAATTAAAAGTTGAAATACCAAATCTTAAAAAAAAAACCCTTAAAATTTGAGGGTTACTTAATTAATTTTGTGTAAATTATTTGACATGGATGACACTAAATAGTCAAAGTATATCTGATAAAATAGTAGAAACATCACTTATAAAAAATATAGAGTTTTAGAAAGTCATGATCAATTACGAGGGTCCAATAAAATTAGAGATCAATTCTATAGACATTCTACCCATTATGAACACATCTCGATGCACATCAATGTCTAACATTCTGCAAAATAAATCCGACCACCCCAGTCAAAGCAAGAGGAACATTAGGTCAACAAGCGCCGAACCACACCGCACCCCGAATGGGCGTGTGGCACGCCTAAACCCACGAGACATTTACAAAACTCAATCTGGAGCACCCTATCACAACTCCAACGATCGTTAGTTCGTTCGTTCGGCCCAGTGTAAGCTGGCGATCGATACGTGTCCATCTCGACCATCAGTGTCGTACACTCATCGACACATCAAACATTACACGTGTCGCCCGATGCAGCACCCTCTCTCAGATATTCCCATTTGCGTCAACGACGTGAACATATGGGACCACTGGTTGAAGAATCTGGCCCCGCTACGTATACGCCTCTGATTGGACGTCTGATACAAATCACCAAAGATAATTCAACCTTTTCCACTTCCATCTCCGCTCTCCACGTGTTGCAATCCTGTAAATCCGCCCATATTTTCGTTTAAAAGAATTCTTTGTAGGTACTAAAAAGCGAAGGACGACAGGACGCAGAAGACCACATGCGTGTCAGGAAAGGAAAACCCTCGATCAGTCGTGTTCAGATATGATTGGGCCACGTTTTTAGGTAGAGAATGGGCGCACACGTGGTGGGATTTCTGGTGGGGAGGCTGGAAAGTTAGTGAGATGGACGGCTGAGATGCGTTTGAGAGGGCTTGAGGCACGACGTCACACCAGATGGACGTGTTTATTGCTGCCCGTGACGGTGACGGGCACCACAGTAAGCTGCCCGAGAAAAGGAAAGAAAGAGAGAGAGAAGGGTCTTTTGTTGTAGAAAACCTGTAAATTAAAGGCAGCGTCATTTGGTTAAATTTAATTTCATTTGTTTATATATGTAGAGCTTTTGAATCTCTGAGAAGGATGTTTAGTTTCTGTCTCTCCTGATTTCAAAATTTTTGGGGATCCATACTCAGTTAGGGCTTTGTTCGGTAGTTGAAGAAAGGCAACAGATTTTTGAAGTCTCTGGGAAGTACGTAATTGGTGTTGGGAGGTTGAGGTTGAGGTTGAGTTTGAAGAGGAGGTGATCGATTCCGTTGATCGATGAATTGGTAGGGTTTTAGGAATTGTACGGAGAGTTTGATGGCGGAGATCTGCTGTGTGAAGGAGAGTAACAAATCAGTTTCATGCGAGCCGAAATCGCGAGTGGCGAGGCGGAAGAGGATGGAGATCAGGCGGTTCAAGTTCATCTCAGGAGTTGGAGTGACGCCGGACAACGGAAAACGCCAGAAAGTGAAGGTGTTCCCAACTGCAACCTCACCTGATGAGGAATTTGGAGTGGATGATGGCGCAGCAGCGCAGCAGTCAGAGAGTGGAGGATCTGAGATTACTGAGAAATCGAGTGTATCGCCGATTAGTAAATCGTCTGTGGAGGGATCGTGTCCGTCTTCTTGTGTTACTAGTCAAGGCTCCTCTGTAACGGTTATTACAGAGGGAGATCGGTGTCCTAAGTATGGTGTGACTTCGGTGTGTGGGCGGAGAAGAGACATGGAAGATGCAGTCGCAATTCATCTAGCGTTTTCTCAAAGAGAATCCGAAGATCTGTCGAGTTTACACTTCTTTGGCGTCTATGATGGCCATGGATGCTCACATGTAAGACCTATCACTTGATAAGCATTTCTTCATCAATTGCTGAGTAGTATTGATTTATTTGCTTCTTCGTTTATTAGGTTGCGAAGAGTTGCAGGGATCGGCTACATCAGGTAGTGAAGGAAGAACTCGAGAATAATCGAGAAGATCAATCCGCGGAATGGACGGATGCAATGAAGAGAAGCTTCTCTCGCATGGATAAAGAGGTTATGGCGAGAGACGACGCTGCAGTGCTGAGCGGAAACTGCCGCTGCGAGCACCAGATGCCTCAAAGCGACGCCGTCGGATCCACAGCTGTCGTCGCGATCGTATCGCCGGACAAGATCATCGTCGCCAACTGCGGCGACTCCCGCGCCGTCCTCTGCCGCGGCGGTAAAGCCTTCCCCCTCTCAATCGATCACAAACCTGATCGACCAGATGAGCTTCATCGCATCCAAGCCGCCGGAGGCCGAGTCATATACTGGGATGGTCCTCGCGTTCTTGGAGTCCTAGCCATGTCCAGAGCGATCGGTGAGCCTTTAATTGATTTCACACCATCATGAATTGCTTAATTAGTTTCTCTACTTTCTCGAGATACTGACCGGGTGTTCGAATTCAGGTGACAACTACTTAAAGCCGTTCGTTTCCTCGGAACCAGAAGTGACCATCACAGATCGGACGGACTTGGACGAGTGCCTGATATTAGCGAGTGACGGTCTCTGGGACGTGGTGTCCAACGACACCGCATGCGGCATTGCGCGGATGTGTTTACGAGGCCGCGGCCCGTCTCTTCCGGCGTCTTCGTCACCAAATTCCATTGAAAGTGACGTCAGCTCGGCGGTTAGAGACGGGTCGGACGAGGCGTGTTCCGACGCGGCGATGTTGTTAACGAAGCTGGCGATGGCGAGGAACAGTGCGGACAACGTGAGCGTCATCGTGGTGGATCTGAGAAGGGACACGTAGCATCGTTATGATGATACTCTTTTGGGCCGTTATCTTCTACGGCTGAAACGTTTTTTGTTAACGGCCGCGTAACGGACGTTATTAGCTTCCTTCTATTCCGTTATTTGTTTTTTTCCTTTTTTTCATTTCTGCATATGTAAATCTTTTCTTTTGTTTTTTTAAAGGAAAATTGCTCATGAAATGTAAGAAGGTTGGGCAGAGTAAAAGAAAATTTACCTTCGACTTTTTGCTGTTTCTTTTCAGTTTTTACTGAGTAATATCAAAATGCTTACTACTATCGTTAGTAGTAAGCATTGAAAAAAGAAGCACCGAATAAGTTGTTTCGTTATTTTATGTTGGTAATAATTATAAAAAATTATAAGATCAGTACAAACTCTAGCTATTGATTTTTTTTTTTTATATTAAGATGAGATACGTTTTTTATTATGTGTCAAATATCTAGCTAGTTAAAATGTCTTCAAAAAAACACTAGGCAAATCAAAACACAATCATTGTTTTATTAAAAGTAAAAACGCCACCACTTTCTATATATATATATATATATATATAGTTGGAAAATTTTTCTCAATTTTCTCAATTTTTCAATTTTTTTATTTTTTCTATTTTCTGCTATTTTATTTTTGTGTATTATTGGTTGTCTTAGGATATATTTATACTCTAATTTTTTAGACAATGAAAAGTCTAACTAACTTATATTTATTCCTTCAATTTTTTGACAACGAAAAGTCCAATTGGCTTACAAAATATGAAGAGACTATTACGATTAAGAGCGACGTATAATATAAATTCAGGTTTTCATTATCTCAAACACCTAACTTTCACTTAAACCCTTACAAATTTTGATCTCCCTCAATTCTCCATTTAATATGTCTAACTTTAACTTCAGTTCTTCTTCTTCGTCAAATCTAATTTCTTAGATCCAATTGGACAACAGTAATAACACAAATCTATTTAAGGCTTGGAATCTCAATAAATTAGTGAAGAATTGACACATCTCAGATCCTTTATGTGAACGGTTGGCTATGGGATAAGAGGCAACTTGACGTGTTGGTGTCTTTTGTTTTTGTTTTTTCTGTTGATTTGTTGGGTTATCTCTAGATTTTTGGTTTTTGATGGTGAGTTTTATTCTGCGGGTCATTCTCTACATATTTTCTTTTACCTACGTCAATTATTGTAACAATTGAATTTTGATTGAGTAAGGGTTGGGGTAGATATGTGGAGGGTGGCTTTTATGAGATTCTTTTTTGAGTGGGCTAAGATGGGTGGTCACAAGACTCACAACTGTAATCCTCTAGAACTTTGGTTTTGTTTTCTAACCGCGAGTTTTTTTTTTTTTTTTTTTTTTTTTTTTTTTTTTTTTTGCATAGTATAACAAAGGGGATTTTTTGTAAGTAGATAGGTAAGATAATTTTTGTTTCTCCATTCTTCTTATACATGTATTTTTTGACAGATTAATGAAATTCTATTATCCAAAAAAATAACACAAATCTGTTCAGATCAATCTTCATCTTCGATTCAAATCACCGTAAACCCTAATTAATCTCATTCTTATTGTATATTTTATTTATAAGAAATATGAATTGATTATTGTGAATTACAATTTTAATTACAAAAATATTACAATATGTTTATGTAAATTAATTTATTAATTTAAAAAAATAATAATCATGCGCATAGCGTAGGAAATCGACTAGTTTATATATAATAATAGTATATTAATAATATAAAATATGGGTACCTTTTTATCAAAATTAATGGGTACTTAGAAAAAAAAATATAAGACGTGCTTTTAAACTATACTACTTTTAAAAAAAGTCATATTGTTATTTATATTTATATAAAAAAATGGCTTAATAATAATATGATATTTGTTAAAATAATATAATTGATTTCTTAATTTGAACGTTAATTATTTAATAATTATTTCTAACTTAAAAAAGTTATCAATTGAATGAGGCAATTCATACTATGCTTTGGAGAACAATTTTGGATGTTAATGTCTATTTAAGTTACTTATGATGGACATCCTCTCCACATTGATGATGTGTCAAGAATTCACGACCACAATTTATATTTTGCATTGAAGATACTCTAAGACGAATTGTGATAATCAGTGGGACGAGTTGAGGTCGCCTCAAATTGTAGGAAGAAAAATGAAGAGCTTTTTTTTTTTGTATATATATTTATATACCATTTTTAGTGCATAAGAGATTAATAATTTCACCACTCATCTCAAATGATTTGTAATTATACCAACTCCTAGACATTTTGATTCGATCAATTACACACATTTTGATTGATCAATCCTTTTTGTCACAAAGTGGTATAAATGCAAAAAAAAAAAAAAAAAAAACCAAAAAATGTCAAGTGTTTTAAATATATTAATTATTCAGTGTCCGACTGTGATGAGAAGAAGAGAGGTGTTCTAACCAAGGCTATGTGCAAACCATGTTTTATTAAGGACAAACCATTTTTTTATTTTTTTCCCCAAAACGCCCTTGCCCTTGTGCACCCCTATTCTCAACAACGTGAAGAAGAAGGTGAAAGCACTCGAACCCTAGGTCGATCTTCGCGTTCACCCCACAGTTGTGGTTCATCTTCGCATCAACTCGGTCGATCTTCACGTCACATCTGTTTATCTTCGCTCTCATCCTAAGTCTTGTTTCTTCTTGCTTCCAGATGGTCATCGCGCAATCAATGACTAAACTTGGTCGATTTATGGTTGTTTCCAATAATATTGATGTTTTATCAAAAAAATTTTACTGTTTTTGAACAATTTTGGTTCTTGTGTATGTGTTTTGTAACTATTTTTTTATCTAATATGTAAGTCGATTTATGCGTCTTTGATGGTTGACGCTCGATTGGTGACACAGGATTGACAGTGCGATGTTCGATTGAAGGTGACCGAACAATGCATATTAATCGGTCTTTAATGACCGAACTATATTGTAGTGTTTATAACTTGGTTTGAACAAAAAAAATAAAATAAATACAAATGTTTGTTCAGTCATAGGTGATCGAACAAACATGTTTGAATTGGCCTCGACAGACCAGCAAAAGTCATTTGTTCGATTCTGCGAGGCCGAACCAGCGGCGAAATCCTTAGTTTGAACACGAAAAAAAATTCAAAAATTGTATGAAAACTTAAGAAATACACCTCCATCTTGCACAATCGCATCTACTACACGTCCATGCTCCATTTTCTTATGGTAAATAGCCACCAAACAACACAAACAAACAATACCCTAGCAAGACAAAAAAAATTGTACAAATCTATCAAATGCATTCAAAACAGTTGAGAAACATGAATTTCTAGCAAGAAATATGAAGAAATCGACTCTTGCGATAGTAGTGGGCTTCGAAATCGCAAGTTCGCATTGTCGGTGATTGAAGGGAATTATTTAAGTTGAAGGTGGCGTTTATGTGGGGTGAACTACCACTACAAAAAAACAGCAAATCAGCAACGGAATTAGAAACGGAATTTATTTCCGTTTCTAAATCAGACACGGAATTAGAAACGGAACTTATTCCGTTTCTAATTGTAACAGTTAGAGACGGAATTAGAGATGGAATTAAATTCCGTCTCTGAAATTTGGCGCCACCATTCCCGCCAAATTCTTCATTTCTTATGGACGTTCATCATTCCTCGAGATTTGTATTTTCTCTGATCCTGGCAGCCTCTTCTCCTTCCCGCACCCCACCCCCCACCCCCCGCAACAAAACACGAAATCCCCAAATCATTCCCACGAAAAAACCCCAAAAACCTAAATCCGTCTCTCCGTCTCGTCGCGCCGGTCGATCGTCTCGTCCCCACACGTCCATCCCGTTCGATCGTCTCGTCCCCACACGTCCATCTCGTTCGATCGTCTCGTCTCTCCGTCCGGTCGTCGTGCGAGCTGGTCTCTCTCGGTGCTCGCTCTCGGCCGTCCGGTCGCGGTGGTCTCCGTTTCTCCGTCTGTCGTGCTACTGGTCTCGCCGTCTCTCTCGGTCTCTCCGTCTCGTCGCGCCGGTCTCCTTCATCGCCGATATCTCTCGCTCTCTCTCGGTCTCGATTCGGATCCGGTTAGCAAGGAATTTGTAGTTTTGGAGTCTTACTACAATCTTCATTTCTTATTTGTTTTTTATTGTTCTTTATAATGCAGCAACACTCATGATCAAGAGCTCTTCACTTTCATAGAGATCATTCACCTTGTGACGGTTTTGAGGAAATACTTGAACTGCTTGGCCGTTTCGCTAAAAATTTGCGTCTCGGGTTGGCGTTCTAGTCCCCTTGTTTATCTAATTTAAAAAATTAATGGAATATTCCGTCGGGTGACATGAGAATTATTTAAGTTTCCGCTATGGTTCATTTGATAGTTCGATCTTCTAGTAAACATCGGAGTTGAAGGCAAGAAGCTATTTTATCTAGAGAGATTTTCCAATTTAAATTAAGCATGGAGACTTCATAAATTTCCATCTATCAATAAATATTTGGGGTGTCCTGGTGTTCCTACGTACATTATATGCGGCATCCAGGAATATTAAAGTCGTAATACTTGTTAGCATTGCAAATATTATGCTCATGAATGAAATATGTTATAGATTTTCACTTGAACTCAAGCTATATCTCATAGGGAAGGCGATCATATATATGCCTTGATGTTCAAATATAGGAAATGAACATAATGTGGTCGACCATTGTGTATACTAGGTTTTCTTAGCGGCTCAACTATACTAGTCTAATAAATGGATTTAAATGAAAAATTTATTTTCTTGAAAGGTCTTAGCTATTATGGTCATGGAATCCATTTTATTTTTGTATATTCGTCTTGGCAATTGGCCGTGTTATAGTACTACCTTATTGTTTATGAACTTGTGAAGGAACAAACTCTTTATCGGTGACATATTTTAAGAGTTCGGTTCTTATAATTGTTATTACTTTATGAGGTTTTATTTTAACTGTTCTTGAGTGATTTGATTTGTTCCTTGGTTGATTGTGCATTAGTTGGTGTTCTTCACTTGATCTATTAAGTTAATGTTGTGTCTTTTGTTTGGTTTAGAAGTTTTTGTTCTCGCTCTTCTCTTACATGCATAGTTATTGAGGTTATGCTTGTTCTATTTTTAGGTTTATTAATATGTACTATTTCATTTCAACCTTTTAATTGAGCAATTCAAGATTTATATTGATTCCGTATTTGGTTGTTATTCCATGTTTATTTTATCGGTAAAGCATGTCATCCGTATTTGGTTGTTATTCCATGTTTATTTTATCGTAAAGCATGTCATGAGAGTCATTATAATACATTAGAATCATGTACTTGAGGTAATTACTTTGTCGTTTGATGTTATAGTTAGTAATTTCATATTCATGCACTTGCTATGGATGATTGATTAGTTAGGTGTTGTTGGTTATCATGATAGGAATTCCAATATGACCGTTTATAGCCGTGTTAGGAATCCAGGTAATCAAAAATTCAAATGTAAAGCTTGATTTCCAACAATCAAAAATATATGGCGATGGCTAATTAGCGCGCTAATTACGTAATTAGCGCGCTAACCGCAGGGAACTCAAAAAAATTATTTTATCCCTTTGTGTTAGCGACCCTTAAACTCGTCCAGGACCTAACCAACCCTTATAATACATGTTATACATGTTTATTATGAGTCATTTACAACAATCCTTTTGATAATGCCCAAGCTTCTTACATAAACAACATAACTCAATCAATTCCTTCTCTTTACATTGTGATGACTCATTAATGACTTCCTAACTTTGTCAATTTATTCTCTACCCATGAGTTTAATGTGCGAACCTCGTTCTTTCACTTAGCTATCAATTTCTTCTCTTTAGATGGTGTAGATCGCATTTCCTTTGTAAGCCTCAAAGGTGCTTTGGATTTGAGGACTTAAGAACACCAAAAAGATCTCCTATTGCTCCTTCTAAAAATTCAAATTTCTTCTCTTTGTAGATCTTGAATTTTGAAATGTGTTTCTTCTCCCTTATGTTACAACCAAGTTTGTGGTGGTTTTATCATGATAGGAATTCCAATATGACCGTTTATAGCCGTGTTAGGAATCCAGGAAATCAAAAATTCAAATGTAAAGCTTGATTTCCAACAGTCAAAAATATATGGCGTGGCTAATTAGCGCGCTAATTCTGTAATTAGCGCGCTAACTGCAGGGAACTCAAAAAAATTATTTTATCCCTTTGTGTTAGCGACCCTTAAACTCGTCCAGGACCTAACCAACCCTTATAATACATGTTATACATGTTTATTATGAGTCATTTACAACAATCCTTTTGATAATGCCCAAGCTTCTTACATAAACAACATAACTCAATCAATTCCTTCTCTTTACATTGTGATGACTCATTAATGACTTCCTAACTTTGTCAATTTATTCTCTACCCATGAGTTTAATGTGCGAACCTCGTTCTTTCACTAAGCTATCAATTTCTTCTCTTTAGATGGTGTAGATCGCATTTCCGATTTACAATATTCTCCATTTTGGAGGCTTCTTATCATCTTACTCATTATTATTTCATTACTTGAATAGACAACCGGCTCGACAAGGGTTACGTTCGACTAGGAATGTCGTCTATAAACAGAGATCGGATGTACAACCGCTCGACAACGGTTATGTTCGAATTGAATTCGCGCGAAGGTTAAAGAATTCATATCATTTGCAAAACAACATTGTCCTACATACCAAAGTGAACGGAAGATTAGATGTCCGTGCAATTTTAAGAAATGTCGACTTGTTCCGCACTGGACGTCGAAACGGTTGAGCACCACCTATGTAGGTATGGATTTGTCCGGGGATATCACGGTTGGTACGAACATGGTGAGAACGGAGATGAAGGGCCGCAAAATTTTCACGCAATGGATTGCCATATTGATGATGCTTGATGTTCGAGGCTACGATCCGACACCTTACCGCGAGATGCTACACAACGTGGCAGTCCAAGTTTCAATTGGAATGTCATGGAAGAATCACCAAACCCCCAAGCACGCCAACTATATGACATGATTGATGCAAGTAGGGAACAATTGTGGCCTGGTTGCGAAACCATGACAACGTTGTCGGCAATGGCAAGATTACTTGCGATCAAGTCTCGAACATCATATATCCGAACGAGGGTATAATGAAATCATTAAACTCATGAAGGATTGTTTGCCAAATGACAACTCAATGGTTGAGAATTTTTATGCCACTAAAAGACTAATGCGAGGTCTAGGTCTACTGTTGAGAAAATAGATTGTTGTGAGGACCAATGTATGATTTATTGGGAGTGGACTCGAGTTGACGTCATGTAAATTTTGTGGGAAATCACGATACGTTGCACATCGACGAGGTCGTGGTCGGAACACAAAAAACCGCCCTTGCAAAAGAATGTACTACTTCCCTTTGGGCCCTCGGTTGCAACGATTGTATGCGTCGAGTCAACCGCAAAACATATGCGATGGCATGGAGATCATTCATCGCTCAAGATGTTATGCAACACCGTTCGATTCGATTGCTTGGAGACATTTTAATGACGTCAATAAAGACTTTGCCGCCGAGGTTCGAATGTTCGTTTAGGATTGTGCACCGATGGTTTTCAAGTATTTGGGATTTCCGGAAATCGTACTCTTCGTGGCCCGTGATATTGACTCCTTACAACCTTCCACCGTCGATGTGCATGAAATCGAGTTTATGTTCTTAACGGTTATCGTTCCTGGACCGACCAGCCCAAAGCGAGAAAATCGACGTGTTCCTTCAAATGCTTGTGAAAGAGTTGCAAGATTTATGGAACAATGGGGTGGTTACATACGACGTTTCCACCAAGACAAATTTTGTCATGCGAGTTGCCCTTTTATGGACTCGTTAGTGATTTCCCCGCATATAGCATGTTGTCCGGTTGGAGCAGCACACACGGTAAGTACGCTTGTCCATATTGTATGGAGGATACAAATGCATTTCAATTGCGAAATGGAGGTAAGACATCGTGGTTTGATCGTCATCGTCGTTTTTCTTGGAGAAGTCATCACCATTAAGGAAAGACAAAAAAATTTCATTAGAGGCAAAATGGTCATAACTGATGATCCGCCCGCTCTGCGGTCTGGTGAAGAAATTTTGCCAGAAATTGAATCGTTTGGCTTGATGAAGGTGACAGAAATCGGCGCTGAATCTGTGAATGGGCGGATAGCTAAGAATTCGGGATGGAGGAAGAAAAGCATATTCTGGGACTTGCCGTATTGGAAGACAAACTTGATCCGCCACAACTTAGATGTCATGCACATCGAAAAAAATGTTTTTGACAACATTTTCAACACTATTATGTGTGTACCGGGCAAGAGTAAGGACAATGCAAAATCGAGGCAAGATATTCGTGAATATTGTCACCGACCTTCTCTACACATTGATTCGGCGACAAATACTTACGTCTTTGGGTGCTATGCTCTTGATACATCAAGTAGACAAAAATTGTGCGAGTGGGTTAAAAAGTTGCGTTTTCCTAATGGTTACGCATCGAATCTTGGTCGATGTGTAGATCCAAAGAAACTGCGAATGTTCGGCATGAAGAGCCATGATTGTCATATATTCATGCAACGGTTGATACCAATTGCATTCGAGAGAACTTCTCCCAAACCCGGTTTGGGTTGCAATTAGCAAATTAAGCCTATTTTTCCGGTCCTTCTCGTGAAATGTGTCGGATCAAGATATGGAGGTCTTAGAGTCTCAAATACCAAAAATCATTTGCAAGTTGGAAAAAATTTTCCCTCCAAGCTTATTTGACTCTATGGAACACCTACCAATCCACTTGCCTACGAGGCCCGTCCGGCGGTCCCGTTCAATTTCGATGGATGTATCCATTTGAGAGGTACTATCTTGAGCCCTTGATATTATTTTCCCATTCAATAGGTTTTATATCAACATTTCCTATAACATTCATATAGGTACCTTAAACATTTGAAGAACAATGTGCGAAACAAAGCGAAGGTTGAGGGCTCCATGTGTAATGCTTATTTGGTAGAAGAGGTCACGTCCTTTTGTTCTTACTACTTCGAAGATCACGTCTTTACGTTGCATGACAAAGTGCCACGTAACGACGATGGCGATCTCGGGCCCACACCGAACTTCGTTGGCAATTTCTCGATTTTCACTTATCCCGGTCGACCCATGGGCAAGTCGAAGGAGCGGTACTTAACAGAGCAGAGTATAATGCCGCTCATTCGTACATACTTGCTCAATTGTCCGAGAGATCGCTCCTTACGTTCGATATGTCCATCACTTTCTTTCATTAATGCAAGTACATTCATTGTTCATACATTATAAATACATCCGACTTACACGTTCATTTCTTCTAGGATATTCGTCGATGAAATCACTCAAGCAATGGGGAGTCGCAAGTTGATAGTAGTCTAGAGCACAACTTCCCCATTTGGTTTCAAACATATGTAAGGGCATTACTTTTGTACGTTATAGATTCAAATGTTTCTCCCATAACTAATGTGTCATATTGCATCTCTAATTTTGACGAATAGGCTCGAATTCTATAGTTGACGAGACGCTCGTTGATCTTTCTGTTGGTCCTAGTCGATCATGTACCGTCTACCCTGGTTACCTTGTTAATGGGTATAAGTTCCACTCCGCAACATATGACGTTGATAGATCGACGCAGAGCAGCGGTGTTTTGGTGAAGGGTTCAAACTACGCTGATGTTTCCCATAACTATTATGGAGTACTGCAAGAGGTTGTGGAGATTGAGTATACCGGCCTCAAACGTGTGGTCTTGTTTAAGTGCGAATGGTATGACCCTACACCGAATCATGGTGTTAGGACTCACCCAACACTTCAATTGGTAGAGGTTCATCGAAGTCGACGATATAACAACTACGAGCCATTTGTACTGGCAATGCAAGCCACTCAAGTCTACTACCTTTCGGTACCCTTCTATGCGGAACGATCGACAAGAATGGCTTGCGCTTTGTTGTCTTGTCACCCAAAATTACGACGAGGAAACTAGCAAAGACGATAATGACCAGGGCTCGGAGAGATTGCTTTCCAAGATGGGATGCCCACCACGTGCGTAGTCGATGATGCGAGCACGCCGATATCAACAATCTGGATGTTCCGACGGGACTCGATTCATTGTTGAAGCGGTACAAGCGATGAAGTTTATAGTGAAGATGAATCGAAGAAGAATCATCACCTTCTACTCATGAGAGTGAATTTGAAACGGATGATAGCGAATAAAGTTTGTATATGATACGTCAACGACCAATAATGTAGTTACTTTTATTTGCATGGATTTTGTTCTTATTAAGTCCAATAATATAGACCGAATTTCTACTTTTTGTATGCCCTTCTTTTCTGATGTTTTACTCGTGGCAGGATTGTTAGGTATCATGGCCGGACGTGGTCGTAGGGGATGTCGAGGTTTGCCATTAGGACGCCATCGTCCAGGCGGAATAGGTGCGGCACCGACATCTGGCGGCGAAATACCAACGGCCTCGTGGTCGGGCCCACGGGAGGGGTCCATAGAGGTCGTGGCGGTCGAGGTCGTGGTTCGATACCTCCATTATCGATTCCGACTTCTCGGTCTCTCGAGCACGATACGGCCCGCGTCGTCACCTTCCCCTTCCATACCGTCGGGGTCGTCTGTACCATCTTCGTCGTCATCAAGGACTATGCCTACTACACACTTCCCCACACCTTCTCCGACGTCAATGACTCCTTTACCCACGAGGCCTGCACCCCCAGCCACAGCATCACCGGCAGCATCCCGAGAGGAAGACGTAAGAGCGAGTTGGAGGTGACAGGGCCCTCCGGCCCACCTCGAGGCCGGGGATGGAGGCCCTCGCGTGCGGGGATCCCTATCACGCGATTGCCAATGATACGTAAGTTTGCGTTTGACTTTTATATGTCAATTCCAATATGGATGTCAAATATTGAAGAAGTAGTTAAGGTGATATGCATGTTCATGAAACACGGGAGTTGCATCCTTCGCACTTTTGTGCACGGAGGATGACAAAAGTTTTTAAACGATGGATGATTCTGAAGGGTATTGTTGGAAGTCGGTACCGCCTCATCATAAAGACCAATACTCGCGACAATGGAAGGTAAACAAGACTACCATGTGCCTTATGATTTATACTATTTTCTCAAATAAGTGCTAACAATAGCAATCGCCAATTTGTAGATATTTTTTAGATGGGATGATGCGCTTCCCGAGGATCTCGTGCGAGCGGCGTACGACAGCTTGCGAGCACAAGGTACACCGCGTTGATGCACAAGTTGAAGAAGAATCGGGTGCGACAATTTATGTTACGATGAGGCATGGAGGAGATACTTGCGATCGGGAGAGCGAGGACTTCCAGTGCTAGGTCTAGGCAAGCGACGCGAGAATAGGAACACCGAGGTCGAAGGCCCCGGGACTGGACCTCGAAGCACGGTGGTGGTTCCGTGTCATTTGCGACTACCCAAGAAAGATTGGTTAGTTTTTTTTAACATCTAGGATATTTCGTACATTTATACTCTTGTTCACTATGCTTGGTCCTGCACGCAGCCGATTCATCCGAGACGCCACCGTCGGTGAATGATTTGTACTTGCATCTCCACACCGTTAATCACGACAGACGACATTCATCGATACTAGATCGAGCGGTTCTATGTAAGTGTAGAATAAAAATGTAAATTATTATTAAGTCTTTCACTTACCCCATATCATGTACTTTTTGTTTGTTGTGCATATATGCGGGATAGGCTCAGAGCGACGTCGGGGAGCCGACCCGAGCTACACCGGAGCAATCGGTGGATGATGAGGCGGTGTACCTCAATGTGGCGGGTGAGTGTTCCAAAGGACGTGTCTACGGACTCGGGTCCGTAGGGAGAAAGAAGAGGAGATACGGAACTCCTGGTGCTAGCACGTCGCAGACGCCGGATGTGGTGCCGCGGGCGAGTTCGATGTCGTTGCGGAGCAACTACGAAAGGTTATGAACTTCATGCATCGGCATCTTGGGATGGACATGGACGAAATAGGCCTAGCTCGGCAACAACCACCACCACCGCCACCACCACCGCCACCTCATGACCAAGAACGGCCGCCGCAAATAGATCCGGTCGATCCACCCCAACAAGGGGACAATGTTGGGCGTGAGACGTAAGCGTGGCTCTCGAGAGATGAGCAGGTTGGTGATACATAGGTACTTGACTTGTTGTTTGTTTCAAATGCTTAGATTAAATGGACAATGAATGTACTGCGACGATGGTGGTTTGTTGAAGCTTTGATGTAGTGGAGGGTACCGATGATGAAGTTCCTTTATTTTTTTTTCTCCCGTTTTGGATAGGCGGATTTTAGTTTTTCCTTTCGTTCTCGAGGGAATGGGTTCATTGCTTTTGACGATGAGCATGTTGTAGACGATTTGTTTCATTTGCATGTTAAACTCATTCTTTTTTTGGTGGTGGTGATTTTGGTCCTTATAGGACTCCAGGTCTCGGAGGTAGGCGTGGTGGGTATAGTGGAGGCAGTGAGCTTGGTGGGGGTTCTGGAGGCTTTGGGGCCGGTGGCTTAGGTGCTTATCGAGGTGAATCTTCTCTTGGCTATTCTATTTTGCTTTTGTGAGTGTTCTTTTTTTTTTTGCTTGTTGAACGATAGGATTGGTTGGTTTTTGTGTATACTTCCAAATTTTGGAGCTTTTGTAATACATGACAACTTTCCGTGGATATATAAATGTTTGGGCTAATTTTCGGTTTCACATTTTTCTTTCTCTTTTGAATTTTTGTTGATATATCACTAGAACAATTTAGGCTTTTTATAACACTTAATTAATAGAGGTTTTTGAGTAACCCCTATGTATTAGATGATTAAGGTTTCTATAACACTTAATTCATAGAGGTTTTAATTAACCCCTATGAATTAAACATGTAAGACTTTTAATAGGACTAATTCATAGAGGTTTAGAAAACCTCTATGGAAAGTTGACTTAAGAACATAACTGCCGCCCCACTCTCACTCACTAAAACTCATTCAAAGAGGCTCTTCAGCCTCTTCTCTTCAACCTCTTCGACCTCTTCGTCATCTTCGTCTAGGGTTCACTCACTCTGCCGAAGGATCGAAATCGTCTTCGTCTTCGTCTTCGTCTTCGTCTTCGGCTTCATTTTTAGGTATCTCTCTGTCTCTCTCTGTCTCTCTGTCTCTCGGTCTCTCGATCTCTCGATCTCTCTCTCTCGTGTCTCTCGGTTTACGCATCCGAATAGAACCGAATTGCAAAGCAAATTGAACTGAATTGCTCCTCAAGCTAGGCCCCAATGGCGCTGAACTTGACCGACCCTTCACCTAATTTGAGCAAGAAAGTGCGAAACAGTTGATTGATTACTACTTTAGGTATGGCTGCATTTTTTTGTTGTTGATGGATTTGTGTATATTCTAAACCAAGTTTTTCTCTTTAAATTCTACCTCGAAGTTTGAGTTGGCATCTTTGTTATTTTGAATTTGGTTTCGGGATATTGTGGTATTGATAAGTAAAATAAATCGTTCCTCCATTGGCCCTTTATCTCGCTTGCTACTCCTCTTCCTTGTAAGTCATTCCTATCGCTTTCAAGACTATTGAACTTTTATAAATTGAATTCCATGAACATATGAATGTATGCTTTCCTTTTTGTTTTGTTTTATATGTGTGTGTGTTTTCCTACTCGTGTCTATGTTATCATGTTATGATTAATATAAATTCCTTCTTAGTTCTTCCTTTTGTTGGATGGAGCTACATCATGTGCTTAACGATGACAACCTTATTCTCGCTTGAACCGCAACTATCTTTCATGTCGTTCTTGTTTTACATTTGACTATTACAATTCTTTGTTCGGATCTTCATTTTGTCATACCATGGTTACTAGTTGAGGAGTCTGGTGATATTCGAACATGAGACTCTCAATGTGTAACTTGCAACCGTATATAAATGAAACAGGTTTGTTTGATTTTGTGTCTTAATTTAATTCGTTCTCCAAGATTCTCATCCTCCTCCGACGCTTCTATCTTTTCGCTTCTTTTTGCTTGACATTGGGTAATTTTATGATAGATAAGAGGGATGCATACATTGATCGGGACCGTGAAATATCAAAGCATGACTTTGTCTTTTATTCATATCGACTTATTCGTTTGGTACCTTTCCGCCCTCTCGATCAGATTTTTTCTTATTACAAATCGGGGATAGTTTCCGTTTTTATTTCTTTCTTGTAATTAATAATTTCAGGTTGTTGAGCATGGTCTTGGTCATTTGCCATTCACGGAGAAGCAAGTAGTTACTCCTACGGGCATGTTGAGAAAACATATGCTTTGCATTATTTATGTTGTTACACTTTTTCAGCTTTCTATGCTAGTATGCTCATATTGTTGTTATACTAGTTTTCTTCTTACTCTTGTAGGTGATCTTGTTGTTTTTCTCTTTTATTACTTGTTTTTAGGCTATCATTGTGATTTAGTCTTTGGTTATTCTCCGATCGGAATGCATGTTTGTCCAATTGAGAAAGCGAGAGAATATCTTGAAATACTTGAATTTGGAATTATCTTGATATCGGTTCCATTGAAACATGTCTTGGAACTTCTTGAACCTCTAGAGTTTTGGATGGACATTTTTCAAGTCCTAATATCCTTCAAGCTTTTGTAATTAATAATTAGCAATCAAAGTACTATTGTGAGTGTCTTTGGAATGACGCAAACATATATTTGGTATCTAATTTTTCATTGAGCTTTGTGCTTTCTACAGTAACCGACACTTGTGTTTTGAACATATTTTGGCTTAATTGGTGGACTAATTAGACTTTGCAACTATTTTGCTCCATCAACAATTTGATTCTTTTTCCCGTCTGGCTATCGTTCATTTAACTTGTCTTGAATCAATTTTTATTTGTCCTTCAGGATCAGTTTATACAGGAGTTGATTTTTGCAAGAAATTATGTGGAGTATCAATTGTGCAAAGGTGAGCCTTTGTTCTGGTACCATTTGTTGATTTCGAGCTAATTTTGCATGTAAACGATAAAAACTAAGGCATGCGTTGTGTTCTCCTTGGACTTACAGCTTCCATCAGCTGTTTGACTTCATATTCTGATAGGACTAAATGGTTCAGTTAAAACTGGGGAAAGGGTGTTTGATGTACTGATTAATGGGAAGAAACAATTTGACAAATTTGATATACTTGGGAAATGACGCCGCCACCAACTATAGGGAGCTTGTGTTCTCTCGTATGCTCGCAAATGAAGCTCTTAACATGTCAATGGTTAAGAGCCCGAAGCCTCCTTGGGTCCCATCTCGCAATGCTCATGAGATTTTTCAAGTTTTCGGTTTGGTTCAAGGAACTCACCAAGCAGACGTAAGTTTCTACTCATTTTGCTTGTTTTTCTAGATCCTATGCTTTTAGGAGTTGCATTGCTTAAATAATTGAAGATCGGCTATGGTTTTTTTTTTTTTTTTGTGTGTGTGTGTGTTTGATGATCCCGATTTGAATCTGTTTGTGTTGTTTCGGTGGACAAAGCGGTGGAATTGAGGAATGAATTGGCGTCTCGAAACCCGAGAAAATGGAGCACCGAGTTGTAGTGGAGACCCATGTCTTCCTCTTCAATGGGAAGGCACCGCAATGCGAGCCTATCGGTGATAAATCATTCATCATCGTTAGCATGTAAGATTTCAATCTCATATTCCACACTTTCAATAATTGAACCCCTTTTGTGGAATTCTATCAAAAAATGTCAAACAATCTAGAAAATGAAGATTTTGGTTGAGATATGAACTTGGTTTTGTTTTGCTATTGATGGGCGGTGATGTTTCCTCAAAGGGTCTCAACAGTCGATTCCAACAGCTTGTTGCTTGAGTTGACACATCGAAGTATCTGTAAGAACTCTCAACATGCTTTGTTATACGTTCACTATTGAAACTCGCCCATCTTTTACATAGCAAAGGCTCTGCGATTCCTCTATCGATTGGATTTGTGGTGTCAAAAGCGGTCCCATCTCAGGGAAAGATCCAAGGAGCGGTGTGAAAGAAGAACGGCCTTCCATCCTCTCGCTTAGTCTCGTTGATTACTACGGAGGCAAAGAATATAATTCAAGATAAGATTGCCGAGGTAATACTAAACAAAACCGTAAAATGAGTCTTGACGTCGAGACCATGAGATAGAGTCCCATTTGATTCTTGAATCTCTCGTCGCAGAGCCGCATGCTCTCTCATGGATGATCATGAGCCCGCTTACTTAGATAGACGCACATTGCTACCCTTCCATTGTGATATGATTCTAAGACTCGACGACTTCTTCATTTCGCCGACAAGGAGCTCTCCCAACAACAACATAATGCTTTGAATTGTAACATCCTATCGCATTGGCGACTTCTTGTGGATAACCTCTATTCCTTCACAAAGTGAGGGCTCCTTAATCTTCGCGATGCGAGCTTCACATTTTCTGACAAGAGGGCTTGAAGGACTTCACCATACCAACTCCGTTGTGTTTGAATGGCCGCAATGCAAAAGCGAACCATAATCGCTAAAGACACTCTTACCATCTCCACCACGAATGCTTCAATTTTCAGCATTTGTCCAATGTCAATATCATCATTTCAAATTTGCCTCCGAACTCCATCTCGAATAGCTGATCGATGAAAGATCTTTCAATGGTGAAGTCATTGAATGGGCGGAAAATCCAACTAGAAAAAATTAATCTCTTGGAAAGAGTTGCGAGTTCGACTAGGCGTTTCTATGAAGGTATGCTTTGTCCATTATCCCCGAACGTCATCATCCGATACGCTTAATGCCAATAAAGATCTCTGCATTTATCAATAGGTTGTACAAATCGAAGTTAGTGGGTCGTTGTTGTATGCGTCCCGTGGATGTGATATACTTGATGTCATTGTTCATTGTAGCAAATTAATTTGTAGCAATTCGCATCAACTTGAGACGAGCAAATAGTTGATAGAATATTCAACTTGAGACGAGCATATAGTTGATAAAATGATAGTAGATGATTTTGTTATTTTGAACTCTTAATGGAATAATAATATTGCGAGTGGAATGTAGATTTGTATATTTTTAATTGAAAATGGAAATAAAAATTAATTTTGAGTATTTTTAGCTATTATTTTTGATGTATGGATGCGCAATTTGGCTTCTTTGGGGGATGTTAGCACCCTCAAGGAGTTGTTGGAGGGGGTGCAGGCGATGGAGTATGTCATATCGGGTTGTATTTTGATTTTTTAGGTTGGAGAATCGATTGGCTTATGTATACGTGCCATATTTAAACAAAACAGAAAATTAGAGACGGATTAGCAACGGAATTCAAATTTTCCGTTGCTATTCCGTCTCTAATTTTCCAGAAATATTTCTATCAATCACAAACGGATCAGAGACGGAAATATTAATTTCGTCTCTGATTCCGTCTCTAATTAACAACGGAATCAGAAACGGAATCAGAAACGGAATTATCCGTCTCTGATTCCGTTTCTAATTAGAGACGGAATCAGAGATGGACACTATGTATTTCGTCTCTGATTCCGTCTCTGATTCCGTTGCTGATTAGACACGGAATCAGAGATAGAATTCATAAATTTATTAATTCCGTCTCTGATTCCGTTGCTAATCGAAACGAACGAATCGAGACAAATGCAAGTACAAATGTACCATTTCGAAATAAAATCCATTTCTCGTTCGTCTCTCGTCCGTTTCTAAGTTCCGTCTCTAAATCCGTCTCTAATCAGAAACGGATAATTGCCGTCTCGATTCCGTCTCTAATCAGAAACGGAATCCATATTCCGTTTCTGATCGTATCAGCGACGACGTTTTCAGAGACGGAACGTGTCCGTCTCTGTTCCGTTTCTGATTTCATTCAGAGACGGAATTTTCGCAAATCAGAAACGGAAAATTCCGTTTCTGATTTGCGATTTTTTTGTAGTGTACGTGAGAAGGAATGAGGGCATTTTTGTAGTGGAGTGAAAAAAAAATGATTTACCCTTAGTAAAAAGTGATTTGCACATACCCGGTCGTTTTTTGTAATTTCGTAATGTATATCTTTTTTTTTTTTTACTTCACCGAGAGAAATTAAAATTAAAATAGTAAGAATCATTTTAATTTATAAGGAAAAAAGCCAACTTTTCTTGCCCCTAGGAATCAAATTACCACCCTTGCATTTGTTTTGCTTATTAAAGTCGACATTTTTCTTTTATTATGTGGCAGACGTGTTTTGCTAATTAGTAATTAAACAAGGGTGTGCTTGCATTTTGTTATTAAATTACTTTATACTTGAGTTTAAAATAAGACTGCACCAAGGTAATAGTTGATACCTACTCATTGTTTACTTAGATTTTCTAGAGGTCACGCTTTTGAATTAATTATACTATGCATGTATATATCTCTTGATGGATGGAAATGGAATGCGTCTCCAATGAATTAGTCATCACAAATATGAAATGTAAGTGTGAGTTCTTTGATTGATAGGGTTGTCTTTTCAGATCTATATAACACTTTTAATTCAATCATAAATCATAAAATATAAACATACCTCCTTCCATTGCCAATAAACTTAAGAATGTTTTTCCCCTCTCTTCCTTCTTCCGTAATACCACTGTTCTTGATGGTGAGATCTCAATGCGGTTTTAAATAAATCATATCCCAATGGATCCGTTTAACTTGAAGAGAGAGGGGAGGGAATTAAAGCCCCCGTATTCAAAACAATTATGCCCAAACTACCATCAAGTTGTGGGCCCAAAACATGAAGTACATAACAACATAATATGGGTCACATATAATAGAGATTAATTAGGAAAAGATAATCTAACAATCTCCCACTTGACCCATGTTATGACTTGATGATTCAAAATAAAATATAATTGCGCACTTTTATTGAATCTATCAAATCACTTTTTCACTGAATTAAAATGATTAGATCATGGCGGTCACAAGTCATTTAATCGACACGATTCCATCCATGTGTCACAATCAACTCAACCAGTATAACTTTAATAAGGATAATTCAACCCTCTAACCATAATGTTATCTCATTGAAATATAATGAAGGTAACAAGTACATAAGCAAAGACAAAGCTTTAATTGAATTCACAAGTGTCATGACAATAATATGAGCAATACAATTATAAATGTATGTATACATACCACAATATTATGTTAACAAGGACTTGTCTATAATGCCCATACGTTCAACATGGCCAATAAACGTTTTGGGCGGTAATCCCTTAGTTAACGGATCCGCTATCATCAGATCAGTACCAATATGCTCAATCGACACTTTGTTTTTGCACTTCTTCTTTGACAGACAAGTACTTCAAATCCATGTGTTTTGCACCTTTTGAATACTTGTCATTCTTCGAAAAGAAAACTGCTGCAGAATTATCACAGTATAGCTTTATAGGTTTAGCTATACTATCTATTATAGCAAGTCCTGACACAAAATTCCGCAACCATAATGCATGAATAGTGGCCTCAAAGCATGCCACGAATTCAGCCTCCACAGTTGAAGTAGCAATTACAGTCTGCTTCGCACTCTTCCATGAAACTGCTCCTCCAGCCAATTGGAACAAGTAACCGAATGTAGATTTCCTCGAGTCCATACATCCGGCATAGTCTGAATCAGAATACCCAATCACTTCGAGATGACTCGACTGTTTGTAGATCAACATGTAATCTTTGGTGCCTTGTAAGTACCTAAGTGCTTTCTTTGCGGCTTTCCAATGATACATTCTAGGATTACTTTGATATCGACCCAACATTCCAACAACAAAACTGATATCCGGTCGAGTACAAGTCTGGGAATACATTAAGCTCCCAACTAATGACGCATAAGGAATGCATTGCATTTGCTGACGTTCCAAATCATTATGAGGACATTGCATTAAACTGAATTTATCCCCTTTCTGAATTGGAACTACTCCTGCAGAGCACTTGTCCATTTGAAATCTCTCTAATATTTTATTGATATATCCTTTCTGAGACAAACCTAACAATCTTTGCGATCTATCACGGAACATCTCTATTCCTATCACATATGATGCCTCACCCATATCTTTCATTTCAAAGTTTTATAGAGAGAAATCTCTTTACATCATGTAACATAGCAACATCATTCGCAGCAAGAAGAATATCATCAACATATAGAACCAATATGATAAACTTGCTCCCACTGATCTTCATGTATATACACCGATCAACAGTGTTTTCTACAAAACCATACGACGTAATGGTATTATTGAACTTAATACACCATTGCCTGGAAGCTTGTTTCAATCCATATATTGACTTCTTCAATTTACACACCAAGTTTTCTTTTCCTGTGGTTAAGAAACCTTCGGGTTGGTCCATATAAACTTCCTCTTCTAAGTCTCCATTTAGAAAGGCGGTTTTCACATCCATTTGGTGAAGCTTAAGATTATAATGAGCTACCAAAAGCCATTATAATTCTTAAAGAGTCTTTCTTTGAAACTAGAGAGAAGGTCTCTTTATAGTCAATGCCATCCTTTTGATTGTAACCTTTGGCGACAAGTCTGGCTTTATGTCTTTCAATATTGCCATGTGAATCTCTTTTTGTTTTGAAGACCCATTTGCAACCAACTTGCTTTGCACCTTCAGGCAACTTGACTAATTCCCAGACTTTGTTGTCATCCATTGATTTCAACTCGTCTTTCATGGCACTAAACCATTTTTCATAATCATCACATTTCATGGCTTGTTTGAATGAGACTGGATCTTTGTCAATGCTCAAATCACATTTATATTCAAGTGAATAAACCACATAATCATTTGATACTGCTGGTCATCTTATCCTTACAGACCTTCATAATGCTATTTCTTGTGGTTCTACTTGATCATTTACAACTTGTGCATCATTAGCTGGTTCATTAACAATAAGTTCATTTTCCTCATTTGGAACAATGATTTGTTGTCCGGGTTTATTGCGTAACCTTGATACAACAAGAGGAACAACAATTTGAGGAGAAATGTTAGATGTAGGAGTTTTCAATTGAATTTCATGAATATCCACATTTCGTGGTTCTTCACTCCCACTGTTTTGGCCATTCTCTATGAACCGAGCATTACCAGACTCAACTATTCTCGTACTATGGTTAGGACAATAAAATATGTACCCTTTAGACTTTTCAGGGTAACCAATGAAGTAACCACTAATAGTCCTTGCATCAAGTTTCTTTTCATGTGGATAATATATCCGTACTTCTGCTTGACATCCCCAAACATGAAGATGTCTCAAACTAGGTTTCCTACCAGTCCAAAGTTCATAAGGAGTCTTAGGAACTGATTTACTAGGAACCCTATTCATCAGATATGCAGTAGTCTTTAAGGCATGCATCCACAATGATGAAGGTATAGTGTTACAACTTAACAAACTCCTAACCATATCTATAAGAGTACGGTTCCGCCTTTCAGCTACACCATTTTGTTGAGGTGTACCAAGCATTGTCTATTACGCACAAATACCTCGACTTTTAAGGAAATCTGCAAATGGACCTGGACATTGTCCACTTTCATCATACTTTCCAAAGTATTCACCACCTCTATCCAGATCTTACCACTTTTACCTTTCTATCTAGCTGCCTTTCTACCTCATTAATGAACACTTTTAAAATGTCCACTGATTGAGACTTTCCATGCAACAAGTATAGATAATAATATCATGAGTAATCATCAATAAAGGTGATAAAATACTTTTGACCACTCCAAGATGGAGCATCAAAAGGACAACAAATATCGGAGTGTATCAATTCAAGAGGCTCATTGCTTCTTGTGGCAGGATGTTTTGATATATGTTTGGTTTGCTTTCCCTTAATACAATCCACACATACATCCCAGTCAACAAAATCCAATTGAGGTAAGA
The DNA here is from genome assembly GCA_039657345.1 of Stephania japonica. Classification (NCBI taxonomy): domain Eukaryota; kingdom Viridiplantae; phylum Streptophyta; class Magnoliopsida; order Ranunculales; family Menispermaceae; genus Stephania; species Stephania japonica. The sequence goes on along the minus strand of CM077560.1, from coordinate 38,400,733 downwards.
TATTACTTTTCACTAACCTTTTTACTCTTTCTTTGGATATGTGACCTAATCTTTGATGCCAAAGAAAAGCAGAGCACTCATCATGCGCACTACGTTTATTTCCAATAACATGTTCAACATTAAACAAGGATTCAACAAACATACTATCAAGATTGAAACGATATAAGTTGTCAATTAAAATACCAGAACCATAATAGTATTTTTGTTTAAATAAACTAAAACAACTATTTCCAATCTTTAAATTAAAGCCTACACAATCCAATCTTGATACAGAAACAAGGTTCCTTGAACATTCAGGAACATAAAGACACTTTTCTAAATCCAAAAAGTATCCGGTATCCAGGATTAATCTGTAAGTCCCGATCCCTTCTATGCGTGCCTTCATTCTGTTCCCCATAAATAAGAACTTTTCAGTTTCGCTTATGGGATGGATTGAAAGGAATCCCTGCATAATATGTGAAACATGAGTAGTTGCGCCAGTATCAAGCCACCAGGTATTATTAGGCACTTCAATTAAGTTTGATTCAAAACATACAGAAATGTAATGTATACCTTTCTTCTCAAACCATGCCTTTCGTTTCGGACAGTCTTTCTTGAAGTGTCCACTCTTCCTACAAAAGTGACACCTCAGCTCCTTATGGATTCACCTCATGGACTTTCATTGGGGCTTTGTCCTTCTTTCTGTCCTTCATTCCTGAGATAGCTTTGCTGCTGCTAGCTCCATCACGCATAGTGAGATGAACTGAGTGACTCTTCAGTTTCCTTAATCTCCCTTCTTCCTGTAAGAGCATGGCCTTGATTTCTTGCAAGTTCCATTTTTCTTTTATGGTGTTGTAATTCACCTGGAACTGACCAAACTCAGGAGGAAGGGAATTAATAATGAACTGAACAAGAAATGATTCACTCACGTCCATACCCATTGCCTTGAGCTTCGCTGCCAAATTAGACATACTAGTCACATGATCATGGATGGGTTATGACCACTCAAATTTCTTAGTGGTCAACTCACTCATCAAGCTTCCCACAATGGACTTGTCAGCAATGTCCGATTGTGAGTACTCTTTTAGTTGGATCATGAATTCCTTTGCATCGCTTGTCTTGGGCATAGATGGTTTGACATTTTCTGCAATCATCATTCGCATCAAATTCAAACTTAGCCTATTAGACCGCTCCCAAGCCTCATATAAAGACTTTTCCTCTTTGGAGCTGGCCTCAGTAATGGCCGTGGGCTTTTCGTCTACAATGATTGCCAGGTCAAGGTCCGTTACACCCAGTTGGAACTGGATCTGTTCAGACCAATCATTGTAGTTAAGCCCATTGAACTTAACCATCATATTACCCAAAGCAAATATGTTAGAGGACGTTGCAAATATAACAAAATTATTCACATTATGTATTTAAATCTAATAGATTCAGACATACAATACTTTTATTATGTATTTAAGTTCACCTTTGGGTGATACTTTAATACATAATTCATGCTATATCAAATTCTGAATAAGCATACTTTCATAGATAATCAATCATACTTAGGAAAATAAGTAAGATATCTTTGGATAAAACATACTTATTTTAATTAAGTATGAAGATAAATCTCTTAAGTTTCATTAATTATAAGCAATGATCCACCTTTGGGTGACCTCCTAGCACTATAATTAATTGTTCTTAATTAAATATTTAAGATCTATTCAAGCTAGGCCACTTTGGTGACTAACAAGCTTATCAATAAATAAACATTTAATTAAGCATACTCTAATTTTATTATTATTATTTTAATCAAGATATACATGACAATCATATGCATACATGCATGACAATAAATTAAGCAATTAATAATGTGACATACATTAATATGCATATATTAAATAATATATATACATATATCACTAATTGCAATTGATATTATGTAATATATATACGTACTGTGCATATCATGTAATTTGTATACGTTTTAATTTCAATGTAATCATATGATATTTCAATAAATATTATGTAATATATATTCATTGATTCATTGATACCACTATAAACAACATGATAAGCATGACATCTACATGAATTCCAAATTTGTGTTTATCTACAGACTCTAAAGTTGTAGACTTTACTAACACTTGTGTTGATATACAGAAAATAAAATATTTTCTAAGTAAGCCATTCAACGAAAAATAATAATAATACTAATATTAACGAAAATTGGGAAGTTTGCAAAATCCAAAATCAACAATTTCGGCACCGAAATAGGTAAAACTTAAAATATATAAATTACCTTTTATGCCCTTTTATACCCAAATTGAACAATCGACTTCAAGAATTATTTTCAACAATGTCGATCAAAATTAAAACAATAATGCGGAAATTATCATAAAGAATAAAAGTGTTCAACCATGCTTTGATACCAATGTTGTCTTTTCAGATCTATATAACACTTTTAATTCAATCATAAATCATAAAATATAAACATACCTCATTCCATTGCCAATAAACTTAAGAATGTTTTTCCCCTCTCTGCCTTCTTCCGTAATACCACTGTTCTTGATGGTGAGATCTCAATGCGGTTTTAAATAAATCATATCCCAACAACTGTTTTACAGTTATTGGGGTCCGTTTAATTTGAAGAGCGAGGGGAGGGAATTAAAACCCCCGTACTCAAAACAATTATGCACAAACTACCATCAAGTTGTGGGCCCAAAACATGAAGTACGTAACAACATAATATGGGTCACATATAATAGAGATTAATTAGGAAAAGATAATCTAACAAGGGTATGAAGGATCATACTATTAAAATTTGTAGGATGAAATTTTCAAGTCTTAGGCCTTGTTTGGCTAGGGGTGGAGTTATCTCCTAAGAGATAACTTACAAGAAGTTGTTAACTAATCTTGTTTGATTGCCTAATTTGTTTGTAAGTTATCTTCCAACTTATAGAAAAGGGTAAAATGCCTTTAAAATTCTTGAATTACTAAATTAACACAAGTAGGGGTTTAGACCATTTCCAACCTGCGCTTAGTTGGCAAATAGAGATGAGATTTTGGTGCTACAATATTCACCACATATAACACTATTCATCAATTTTATATTTATTTTATTTTCAAATTACTGTTGTAAATGAAGTTAAATGAGTAGTGGATGACCTTCCAATTCAACCATTACTCCACCAATGGTTATGTATTTACTTAATGTCTTTTATTCTTGTAATTGTAATATATGACCTTTGCCATTCTTGTATTTGCCTATATAAAGGGCTTACATCCATGTAATGAGTTACAAAAAGTTGAATAAAAATTTCTCGTATTCTTCTGTCTTCTCTATTGCCATTCTTGTTTATGCCGTTTGATGAAATCTAAAACCCTAAAACTCTAAGAAAAAAAAAAAAGAAAACATATGATTTCACTCTCTTTTTACATTCTTTTTATTGGTCACTTTGTGTTGATAAATAAATGCATGGCTACTGTCGACATTTTCTCTAGTTGTTGAGGTAGTCTAATGCTTAGTTGGTCAACATTTAATTATTCCATCACATTTGGCTCTAACATCGTCATCACTCTAAAATATATATTTTGCTAAATCATTGTGTTTTTCATCTACCCATATTTCATTAATTATATCATATACCTTGCAATATGCAATGTGACTTCCACTTCCTTCACCCCCATATGCTCCTCCCAGATATGGAAAGACAAAGATAGACCTTCACTTGGAAATACATTCATGCATGCTTACCTTGAAAACTACTAAAATTTAGACCAATAAAATATTTTTATTACTATGGTTCCCAAAACTAATATAATATGTTAATATTCATAACACATTCTCCTAGCCCTCTTTCTACTACTTCACCACTTAGTGGTGTGGTGCGGTCTCAATGAATTTTCAATGACTCTCTAGATCTCTTTCTTTCATTGCTTTCCCTCCATGCATATTGTTATGTATATATAGCTCATCAAATGAGAAAAAAAAAATACATGATTGGTTGGCTAGCTATCTAGCTAATAATTAATTTATAATTGGTAAATATATATGGTTTGTAATTGTGATTCATTTTAGCCATACAAATAGACCACATTTGTGAACCACTATTCCAAGACTCATGTGGAGGGGCGAGTCTTACTCCATGCCTTGGTTTTCTTGAAAGTCTACAACGTCTAGCTAGTTGTGGAAGTAAATAAAAAAGGGCAACTTAATTAAAACATGCTCACATCAGGTTTATGTGTCTAACCTAATCAATATTTGAATATATTTCTATTTAGATATTAATGGGTCATATCTTTCATTATATATACACATATAGCTCTAAGTATAACTTATGAACAAATTCATTTGGTGTAACAACGTCATGCATTATGAAATACTTTAAACAAAATTATTTATGCATAATAGATTATATGTAACGTCACCGACAATGAAAATATGCTCTGTAGTTGCATCTTGTACAATCTTCTACATTAGAAATCAAAAGTCTAAATGTGACATAGTTTTTTCCTATAAAATTATTATCGATTAATTATGTTATATTCTTGATTTTTATAATACACATTATGCTATAACTTTGATTTGATAGTGGGTAAGCCTTGTCCCCAGTAAAGCTAAATATTGAAAGGGAGATGGGTTATCCCGTTCAAGGAGGCATGGTTATTAAGTAAACTTTGTCTCGTCACCCAACCTGGAGGTTGTCCCACCAACTCATATATATAGTGCATTTTGTATATAACTAATAAAGTTAGGAACATGTATTTAAATGTATATTACATATTTTATATAAAAAAATGTGAAAAACTTTTTACTATATCTTTATTCTCTAAAATATTTTTCAACTATAATTAGATGTGTTGCTTAATATTATTAACAAAAAATTATTTGTCAAGGCAACTACAAATAAACCATACATGCAATCCTGTGCGTATAACACTAATATTTATTTGCCAAATATCTCTTTAGAGATATAAAAAGTGTATATTTCACTTTATATTTTTTTTTCACCTTATAGAGTTTGGTATATCAAAACCACAATTGGTGATCCTCCGCGGCTGGGTCTCAAGCTACAAAATATATATTAGTCAAATATTGATTAGTATTCTACAATTTTAATTACCTCTAAGTTGAGGCTATACAGAAATATGACTGAGGAGACAACAAAAAAAAGGTCACGTGACCCGCCTCAATTTATTAATGCAACAAAATATCGAGTGCGAACGTCAATTCAATTTATATTATGAATTAATTTCTTGTCTCATGGTAGCTGAGTAAAATATTGAGATATTATAAATATAATTTCGCTTCTGCCAATTGATTTAGCTTCAAATTAATAAGCATATTTTGAATACTATGACCATGTTCGCAATAACAAATTTACGGACGTGAAAAAGGTGAAAAGATCTGGTAAATGTCGTATTTACAATTCCACTAAAAGTTGGAATAAAAAGTGGTGCACCACTAGAAAGGGCAAATTATAATTGACAATGAGCGGTCATAATTGTGACATTTTTTTGTCAAATATGAAAGGCTATTTTGCCTAAATATTGTCATATATATACCCGAATATTGTGACCTTTTACCATGCATTCAAAATTACGGCAAAATTATGAATTTTACTAGTTAAAGTAGCTTAATAAAATTGACATATTAAGACGTGTTCAGATCATAAGCAAAATAATGGCGAATAATGCATGTCTTGCTTATTGTACTACATGCACATTACAATATAAGAGTATTTAGCAGAGGCTAATGTTTATTCAATATCTGGTACAACTATAATGTTGTCAATGTCTTATCTAGAAGTTACTCAGAATGATTTTGTTTCATTTGAGAATTTAAATTCCCAACATTACCTTTTGGATTTTACTTGAAAATGCATATTGGTGAAATAAATGTCGTCATATAATCCAATGACATTCATAAGATGAAATGATCGATTTGATCATCCATGATCATCAATTATGCGAATAATATTGAAAATTCGCGTGGGCATCAATTGCGGAACAACAAATTTTATCAATTGATAGTCACACTTGTGTTATTAGTCTCAAGGCAAATTGTCGGTTAAATAATCTCAAAGTAAAATTGTTGTGGAAACGCTCGTTTTCTGCTTATAATTTATTTATTAAAACATATGAGCTTATTCATTATTATAGTAAATACTTTTAACTTATGCATTGACTAAGTAGTCGCATATGATTTATGTACTAATTTTAGTTTTGAAACAAGAAGCCATTTATATAAAGTATTTTTAGTTCATTTTAAAGTTCTATACAACTCATTTTAGACAAACAACGAAATATTTCACATTTAAGTTTTTTGATTATAAAGTTTATGTTTTATTTCAGATGCTTTAATAAAACTAAAATGGGTCCACAACGAAAACTTAGGGTTTATGTTGGTTTTAACTCATCATCTATTATCAAATACTTTGAGCCTCTAAAAGGAGATTTATTTACAGCACGTTTTGCTGATTGTCACTTTGATAAAACAATTTTCCCACCATTAGGGGGAGATAAAAAACCAATTCAAAAGGAATGGCGGGAATTGCTTGGAATGCATCAAGTTTATTACATTATGATCCACGCACGAATCAATGTGAACTTGAAGTTCAAAGAATCATTCATTTGCAACAAATTGTAAATCAATTACCCAATGCATTTATTGACATAAAGTGAGTGACAAAATCACATATTCCAGCTATAAATGTTCCAGCAAGAATCGATGTCCACATGCAACCAAATGCACAAGAACCAACAAAACGCTTGAAGTGTGGAAAACCCGTTGGTTCAAAGGATACAGTCCCTCGCAAGAGGAAAACAGGAGTAAAAATAAATAAAAATCATAATACTCCTAAGAAAGCTCAAGAATCATTTGATAAGAATTTTTCAAAATAAGTTGATTCTGATGAGAAACAATTACCTTTTGAGAAAGAGGAAAATAGTGAGATCTCAATTAATTATTTGAATTCTGGCAAGATTTGGGATCGAAAGGAAGTTGTTCCAGATGATATCTTTGCTTTCAATGTAACTTATGAGATTTTCAAAAATAATGATCTAGAACCACGAACAATGGATGAATGTCGAAAAAGACCTAATTGGCCAAAGTGGGATGAGGCTATCCAAATAGAGTTAAACTCGTTAAGAAAATAAAAAGTTTTTGGACCAATTGTCCAAACGCCTGATGGCGTTAAGCCTGTTGGATACAAATGGGTATTTGTACGAAAAAGAAACGAAAAGAATGAGATTACAAGATATAAAGCAAGACTTGTAGCTTAAGGTTTTTCACAAAGATTTGACATTGATTATGAGGAAACATATTCTTCTGTTATAGATGCAATTACATTCTGATTCTTAATAAGTCTTGCAGTTTTTGTAGGATCCCTAGACAGTGAGATATATATGCAAATTCCTGAGGGACTTGAAGTGCCCATATCCAAACCTCATAATACTCAGTCTATAAAATTACAAAGGTCTTTGTACAGATTGAAACAATCTGGTCAAATGTGGTACAAATGCCTCAATGATTTTTTTTGGTAGGACCTCAATGATTATTTACTTAAAGAAGAATATGTAAATATTCTTCTTTGTCCATGTGTCTTTATTAAAAAATCTTCATCGGGATTTGTGATAATTGTTGTGTATGTTGATGATTTGAATATCGTGGGAAACCATGACGACGTAATGAGAACATCTGAATACTTGAAAAAGGGATTCGAGATGAAAGAACTTGGAAAAACAAAATTTTGTCTTGATTTGCAAATTGAACATTTTCCAAGTAGAATTATTGTCCATCAATCAAATTATATTGAAAAAGTTTTAAAAAGATTTTATATGGACAAAGTACATCCATTGAGCTCCCCAATGGTTGTAAGATTACTTGAAGTGGATAAAGATCCATTTCGACCTCATGAAAATGATGAAGAGCTACTTGGTCTCGAGGTACCATATTTGAGTGCAATTGGTGCACTTATGCATCTTGCAAATTGTACAAGACTAGATATTGCCTTCTCTGTTAATTTACTTGCAAGATATAGCTCTTCACCTACTCGAAGACACTGAAATGGTGTTAAACATATTTTTCACACTAGAATGGTGTTAAACATATTTTTCCTTATCTTCAAGGAACTAGTGACATGGGTTTATTTTACTTAAGAGGAGTAAAAATGAATTTGCAAGGATACACCGATGCTGGCTATTTGTCTGACCCTCATAAGGCTCAATCTCAAATGGGTTATGTATTCACTTGTGGTGATACAGCTATATCATAGAAGCCCGTAAAACAAACTATGGTTGCGACTTCTTCCAATCATTTAGAAATACTTACAATTCATGAAGCAAGTAGTGAATGTATATAGCTAAGAAACATGATTCAACATATTCAATAAAGGATTCTCCAACCATATTACATGAAGATAATGCAACATGTATCACACAATTAAGTGAAGGATATATTAAAGGGGACAGAACAAAGCATATTTCATCAAAATTCTTTTATACGCATGAGCTTCAAAAGAATGGTGAAATAGAAATCAAGCAAATTCGATCAAGTGATAATCTTGCCGATTTATTCATAAAAACCTTACCAACCACAACATTTAAAAGGCTTGGCTATGGTATTGGCTTGCTTCGACTCAAAGATATTGTAAGAAATGAAACAGAACAAGTTTTATCCATGTTTACATGAGGGGAAGTTATTGATTAGTTCATTGCACTCTTTTTCCCTTAGCTATATATGGTTTTATCCCACTGGGTTTTTCTAGTAAGATTTTTAACGAGGCAAGCCTAACAATATTATACTCCATATCAAGACTAACAAGAATGATGTGCTCTTTTTCCTTTGCTAGATTTTTTCTCGCTGGGTTTTTTATTGTAGAGGTTTTAACGAGGCATATTCTCTTAGCAAGTGTCATCCAAGGGGAGTGTTGTAAATGAAGTTAAATGGGTAGTGGATGACCCTTCCAATTCAACTATTACTCTACCAAAGGTTACATATTTACTTAATGTCTTTTACTCTTGTAATTGTAACATATGGTCTTTGCCATTCTTGTATTTGCCTATATAAAGGGCTTACATCCATGTAATGAGTTACACCAAGTTGAATAGAAATTTCTCCTATTCTTTTGTCCTCTCTATTGCTTTCTCTTTTAATTTATACTTTCTTAGCTAGCTTACTTTACTTTACAACAATTACTATGTATTTATTTTAAATTTCTAATTAATTAATTAATTAATTAATTAATATTTGTTTAAATTGGTCAAAAAACTAATATTTGTTTAAATTATACTAATTATTAATTAATATTTGTTTAAATTATACAAATTATATTTGTTTAACTTATCATATTTTTTTAAATTACTATATTTTTTATACTAATTAATTACTTCAAAATGCACTAATTGACCATTTATGGGAGTGCTATGGTCAATGTGACGATTAATTAATATATTTTGTGATAATTATGTTATTTTTAAATGTATGGTAAGTATTTATATTGCTTTTAAAATCTTATTTAAGAAATTTAGTGTAATATTTTATGTTATGCTTAATTAAAGTTTTACTCGTTTGCCTAAATATGCATGATTTTAAAATATAATTTAATTTATGTTTTTAACGAAAATTTAATTTATGTTAGTTATTTATTAAATACATAAATGATTAATCATAAGAATGTTTTTTATGAGTATGAAAATACTCTAAAGTACATAAAAAGATTAAATTTTAAGAAAAAATATTAAATTGCATAAAATAATGATAAGAAGTAGAATAGTGTTAAAGATAGTGTTGATGGGTTGGAGACATGAATAGGGTAGTGGGGCAGGGTAGGGCAGGGACTAAAGATACCATCCCCGCATCCACGGGGGTGTGGGCCGAGGATTTATCCTCGAAATTTCTCGCGGGACAAACTTTGCCACCCTACGCCCCGCCCCGCCCCGCCCCACCAGATTCCCTGCAAGGCATGGACTTTATATAAGTCTATGTTTTGATTCGCAATCTTTGATCTTTTTATGTCTTTATTTGATGTACATACGCGTCTCTACCTAAGTACTACTAGTTTCATATTTTATATGATTAATTAGAATAAGTCAATCATACTAATTAACAATTGAATATCTGTCAAACAAATTTTTTAATCAATTGTATGCTAATGGTATTTCAAGGGGGGACTTAATTAATCAACGTTTGTTCTCAAACATTATTGAAAACTAAGTACTAAGGATTAATTGATTTAATTCGCTTATTGATTGTGATTATATAATTGGTTTCTTATGTAATTTTGTTCGTGCACTTTATGTCTTAATCCTTATCTTTAGTCTTCTTTTTATCACTTGGCTACTTTATCAACTATTTTTTTGCTCTTTTCGAATTTTTTATAGCTATTTAGTTTTCGGTGTTTTTTATATCCAGATTTTTACATTTGAGTTTTTATTGAGATCTCTTTTTTATTTTTCTTTTCAAGAGGAAACAAAAATATTTTAGAAATGGCATATACTAATCGACAATCTCTGAATGCATTGTTTAGATCAACAACCTTCATTTTTTTAGTTTATTCTACAAAATGTCAATTTGTTATATATCCTTTATAGTAGCAACCAAATTTTAATTAATCGTTTTTCGGAAAAAAAAAATTATAGCTTCTATTCATAAAGTATTAAATTGGGATTTCACCAATATTTACGTAAGTTTTTTTTTCTCTTTTTATCACTTCATTTTTTTCATCAAATTATTTTTTAACTAATATATTGACATTAAGTTAATTATTTTTTAAGTAATATATTTTTTCAAATTTTTTCTCATGGGGCGGGTAACGAGGATTCCTCGTGGGGCGGGGAACGGGGCGGGGTGACGAGATTCCTTGTGGGGTGGGTCTACGGGGAAAACTCACGAGGCAAGGGTAATCCCCACCCCCACCCCATCATGCGGGGTGAACTTTCGCCCTGCGCCCCGCCGGTGTGTGGCCCCGCGGGGGACGGGGATTCTCCACCCCACTTGCAACCCTATGAATAGCGTTAATGTCATTGTTTACACTAAAATAGTGTTAAATAATGTTAGTGCTACACTATTTTAGAGTTGATGGGTTAGAAATGCCCTTAGGGTTGTTCATGAAATTCGCGACTGCAGATCCAGTTCATTTCACGACCCAAATCTCTAACTCATATGTTTGATCCTTAATCAGAATCACCGACCTGTGACGTGGGACCTACACCGTTATGCGCATACCTACTGAGGCACGTGGCCGAGGTATATTTTATTTTTTGTAATGTCATACTCCTAGTGTATTGTATTTGTGTAGACTTATTAAGTCGAATTGTGCAGTTGTAGGAGTCAAGACGTGAGCGAGGGGATGCGCCTCGATTTACGTGCTAGCCATGAGATCGGGTAGCTAGACTATGGTAAGCCTTATCTAATTTTAATATGAATTTAAAATGATAAAATTCATAGCCTATGGTTGCATTTTAATGCAAATCCAAATAGAATGTTCTATAGTTGTGAATAACATCTATAATTCATGGATACACCTCAGGATGAATACTAGCACACACTCCTATAAATTTGTGTCAATATTTGTGTCAACATGAGGGAGTTAGTGGGTTAGTAGAACTAATTGTGGGCATCTAAATTTCATGGGAATATGATGAAACAACAACATGCGAGTGGTAGTATAAATATGAAAATTCAACTTTTTCCTATCACATCGCCTGATCCAAATTAACCAAACTTTAGGGCTGAAAAATATACAGCTTTGCTGAAAATTGAGAGCTTCATGAAGGGGTTTCCAACCATCAAGAAGGAGATCTAGTTGTCAACAACAAGCTAAAATCCTAGGTAATGCTTCTACAACAAAATGCAATCAAATCGATGGGTTTTTGGCTATATAGGGGTTTTGTGTATGATCAGTTTCAAAGTGTTCTAATGTTGTTTTTGATGCATTTCTAATATTTTATTTCAATCCTCAAGATGTATTTTTGAAATTTCAAAGTTTTGCCCAAAATTGGGATTTTCACAAGAATTTAGGTTTCTGAATTTTAGGTTTCAAAACGAGTTTATTCACAAAATCTAATGTCATTTTTGCAATCCTTGCGTTTTTCTAATAGATCTACTATAAAGGATTTCCAGTTTGGTTTTGTCTTCACCAAGTTGTGAATTTGTGAATTCGGTCGGGTTCCTACATCAGTAAGGGCAAAGTTGGGTAAGCGTGAGTTAAGCGCATGTACCCCATTTCGATTCCTTAGTGTGTCGAGCTTCAACAGGTTACTGGTCAAACTACCATAGGTGGAGACAACAACGCCGCCTTGGGGGATCAGTCGGGCGAAGCTCGGATCCCCCCAGGGTCATCAAAAAAAAGTTATGAATTCGTGGCTTTCATGGTGTTCATCGAATGTTTGATGAAACGCATGTTTGATTTTCAGCTTGCTTGATGAATACATGATTATAATGAGAAGTGTCTGCCTTGTTATGATGTGGAAGATGTTTTTATGTCTCTGGTGGAGGAGAACAAGAACCTAAGGTGATGGGGTTGCCATTTTTGAGCTTGCAGGAACCCAGAAATTTATTGCGGTTTTCTGGGTTACTGCACTCAGCGCGTTGACATCTCAGCCAGCGCGTTGAGTGTTCTGGGCAACAGAATTTCTGCAACTCCCTTTCATTTTCTAGCAACACATTAAGGCCTTAACCAATAGTTCAAACCCACCTTACCGATCTGAAACCACCATAATACATGACTAAACACCCATGAGCCTAATGGAGTGTTCCGGGAGTTCGGGTGCACGAGTTTGGGTGCCGAGAGGCTAGATTGGTTAGGGAATTGGCTTGTATTTGTAAGTATACCCGATGATGACTTATATTGTAATTCATTCTCAATGTCATTGTTGTTGCATAGTCCTCTTAAATATTAGATTATTTGTATTCTGATATCAACTTTCTTGTTGTGATTTTCACTTATGAGCTTGATTTCATGATATTCATTTCTTGTGTTAACTTATTGACTCTATTTCCGATGTCATGTTGTTCCTTGTTGTTTTAATGATTAAAGTTATATAAATAGCATGCTATTAAGATTAGAGAATTATGAATGACTCTATGGACTTGGAAATCACTTTCATTTGTTTATTAACTTGTTCCTATGCCTCGATAAATCCATACTTGAGTCATTTTTTAGTTCATAAAGTAGTTTTAGCATCTAGGTCCCTTACTCGATCGAGGTGTGCGCGACTCATAGGGTTAAAGTTTTTGGGGATGTCAGCACATGCTACCTGACATTGTATGACATTCGGGGTTAAAGTCCCTGAGGTAATCTATACACTGGGGTTAGAGTCCCTGGTGACACTTGGGTTAGAGTCCCTTGTGCTATATCATTATTGAGTTGGTGTGACGCGGTTCACTATCGATTGAACACACCACTACTTAGCCTAGTGTTAGTATCACTTGTTTAACTCTAGTATTTATTCACATACGGTTTATGTTTCAGTCTTTCCTATTTATATGTTTTTAAATACCATTAGAATGTTTGGAAATGTGAAATAAACTTATCATCGAGGATTAGTGTTATATTCTTGTACTTACCTTCTTTTTTATGACGATGGGTGCAGAGTCGTCGACCAACAGGCAGGGCAAGGAGAAGATCGACGATTATCTCTGAGCTAGCGACACGACACTGCTTCGATCTCGTAGGACTTTTGGTATTTTGTTGTATTTGTTACTTTATGTCTTTTTAGATACATCTTGGGTTGTATATTAGGTTGAGCGTTAGTTCCCCGACCGTTCTATGACTATAACATTGTTTATATTTGTCACATCATGATATCTATGTGATCGTTGCTTTTCTGGTTCCCACACATAGGGTTATTTTAAAAGGCTTCCGCATAAACTGATACAATTTTTGCTAAATAACTAAATTAATAAAAAGTTTTAATTAACTCTAAATTTTAATAATGGTATAATTTGTGTATTACTTATACTGAAAACGAGTAACGAAATGTATAGGTTGTAAAGGCTAAATGATACATAGTTAAGTCATGCGAGATTAAGATTTGAGCTTAATTATGGGATTAGGCCAGGCGGTGCCCTGGATTTGGAGAGGGGTCGTCACAGTTCAATCCACTCTATTTAGCTCTAATTGGTACAAAATCATTTGAGTTTGTTTAAAATGGCGAGATTGGATTGTAAAAATTGTAATTCGCACAAATTGGACTGGATTGTGGATTGCACACCATAATCCATAGATCTAATCCACAATTCAACACAATTAACCTTTATATATTACATTATATACACTCAAAAAACTAATTTCTTACAATTTAAATTGATTATTTTTATATTCAAATACACATTTTAAGCTATATAGTCAAATAAAAATAGAAAATGTTAAAACTAATATGTATAAATTAAAAGGCATATTCAACATTTTTCTTAGTAATCATTACTTTATTTGTTACTTAATGGAATTTGCTTGAGTTTTAATTTTTAAAATATTAATTTTATAACAAAAAGAGGAGTGACGACGAGGGTTTGATGCATTAGTTATTTTTTTGTGATTTTTTAGTTTGAACCATCGTTGATCTTCTCTTTTGATCGACGACAATTCAATAACAAAATTTTCTTATTCAATAAAACTCGGTTCTATTAAGATCTAAAATGTTCAGGTTCATTCGGCTTGCAACAGTTATTCAATTCATCATTGGCACCACTTGCCTCTCCTCCACGCATGCATCTGCTATCATTCAATTTTGTCTCTACTTCTATATGCTCATATGTGGATCTGCATCAGGTGTTGGTTTGGCATTTTTCAATAGAATTTTTTTTCAATAAGTTGTCCCTTATTGGAAGTTTGTGTTTGTTTTCCCTTGTGACGGTCCCAGTTCTCCATAAAACTGGACTCCACCTGGCCTAGACATACGTAGACCCTCGAGACCATATTCGTGAAGTCAACGCGTGCTTAGTCAGCCTCAAATCTTTCTTTCCTCATTAATTGAACATGTTATAGTTGAGTTATTAGGTTATGTCAATTAGAAATCGTTCACAGCGAAAATTGTACTTAAAACAAAATTAAATAACTCAAATTAAACATAGGCAGGTCAACCTATAGTGTGGAACCCCTAATAATGGATAAACATGTATATCTGGTGACCAACAGTAAACAAAAAGATATTACATGATATCCTAAGTCACTTGGTCCCAAAATATTCCCATTGTTCTCATAAACATAATATATAATAATCATAAGTCAAAAAGGCAGACATACAGTGGTAAAAAGAAAAGAACCACTCCGAGAGTCCTCAGAGGAAATTGCCAATCACCGGTCATTTCCCTTTGCTTGTCTTTGACTGATCTGCACCTACTGTCACAAACTAGACAGTGATTATGTGATAAATTAAAAGTAAAACCAGAAGAATATAAACAGTAATTCATGAATAACCAATAAAGTAATATAAGAATCATGCGAAATTTAAAGGTAGATAAATAACAAAAATTGCATGATAAACAAACTGATAAGTAATTCAATGATATTTGA
The DNA here is from genome assembly GCA_039657345.1 of Stephania japonica. Taxonomy (NCBI): domain Eukaryota; kingdom Viridiplantae; phylum Streptophyta; class Magnoliopsida; order Ranunculales; family Menispermaceae; genus Stephania; species Stephania japonica. The sequence continues at coordinate 38,385,248 of CM077560.1, read as the reverse complement.
GTGTCTATCGAATCAAAATAGGCCACGAAGAGGTTTATAACCACAACAAACCACAACAAATCCACAACAATCCAGTACTCGGGAAAACCTCATGATTAGGTAGGTGAGCAACACTTCTGTATAAGTGCTCACATTGGCCCAGCTAACCATGATCCCAGGAGTAACTTCTTGACACACTTATGCCAAAAACACTCAACCAAGGAATATAAAGAAAGGAATTCCAACAAATGGTTCAATTCAATAAAAACAACAATAATGGAAAATGAATTACTATGCACCTCGTTAACTGGCTTACTAACTTACCTCAATCGACGCAAAAACCTTGTTCCTCACGCGGCTCTAACTTGTCCAATTTAGTTCCCTAAATTCATGATATTCATTTAGACCTAATTTGATGGTATTAGAGTCATAACATGACCCTAGATAAATCCCCAAAATTTCTCAAAAGTTTTGAAAATATATATATATATAAAAACAGATTTCACTGTTTGGGATATCGTGGGTGACGCCGCCATGTTCAGGCCCCCACGACATCGTTTAAAGCGTCGAATCCATTCCTTTCTGGAATGGCGTCGTGAGTGACGCCGCCAAGAGCATTGGCTCACGACGTCACTTAAAGCGTCTTAGAGAATTTTATCTTTTCTGGGTGCCGTGATCGACGTCATGGAGATTTACACTCTACGGCGCCACCCGCTGCACCCTTCTCAAGTTTTGAATTGCAGGGTTTTCGAAACCCCGTTTCGCGTCTCCATATTTCGAACTCACTTGATATTTTTAGTGACTCCTAAATACACCCATTGGTGTTCCCAAGCAACTCAAACACCCACAAATCGCTAATTTTACCAAAAATCAACAAAAATGTTAAAACTCCCTTAAACCAACTAAATTCAAAACCATTAACTCCCCCACCAATAACTCACCAACAATCATCCACACCTCCCATAAATGCACAAAATCAATAGCTCACTCCAAATTTGAATTTTCCTTCAAACCCACACCCATTTGATCCAAAATTGAAAGGAAGTTGAGATCTTACTGTTTCTGAGGCGTTGGATCGATCCCACATCGTCAATCCGTTACGAAATCACTAAAAGTTCCCTCCCTTTTTTCCTCAAAAAATTGGATTGGTGGTGGTGTGTGTTCATTGGGTGGTGTGTGTGAGTTGTTTTAAAAGCTTGTGAGTCAACTCATGGAAATCCCTCTCTTATATACTCTTGACTTAATCAAGTTTGCAATACGTATGTAATGGCCCGAAATCCATCAACCGCTACGGCATGCACCGCGGTTCCATAGCATTGCCACCCATCATCTGACTGTGTCCCACAACCACTTAAAACTCAACCAACCATCATATAAGGTAATAATGTACAGCGGAAGTCTTAAAACATCATAACGTACAACGGAAGCAAGTTTAATAATCATAAAGCATAATGTGGAAACCATATCAAAATGTAGTCCATATATAGATGTCAAGTGTGATCTTCAAAATATCAAAAATTATACCTCAAAGTCATATACAAACCAAAATGTATCTCTTACAACCCAAACCTAACATAAAACGATAAATATAAACAAACGTACGAGTAGGGCCAATCGTAGTCAATCAATGTAGTCCTCAAGCTTGCCCTTCCCTCTACTCGTACTAGGATCCGCGCTCAAGCCATCACAAAAGACAGACGATGAGTCCAAAGTGAGTAATCCCAAGAAAATTCACCAAGTAAATACATAAATAAAACTGCTGGAATCAAAATTCTATAAATAAACATGCGGAACAAAAGAATGCAGACAACTGTGGAAGATCATCGCATGCATATAAATAGTAGCTAAGCAAAGTGCGTGCACAATCAAAGTCAGACCAAGCCATACTTCGGGCTATCTACCAGGCACGGCCCGTGAGGATACCTCCAACGGGTGACCCTGGACCATCTAGGTGACCGGCGTAGATTCACGACGCACCTACACTTGCCTATCATACCCGTGTAGTGTATTCACCGACGCAAGCCTAGACATATGTTATGGCTTAATGGACCTGATACCCACAACAAATAAGACACTAGATGGGGAGTGATATCGACACCATAAAGAACACCAGGCAAGAGTAAACTCAACTACCGTAAAGAAACACCAGGTGAGAGTAAACTTAGCCATTGTAAAACAATAAGGAAATAAGAGTAACGAATAAACATGACATAATTCAATTTAACATACAAGTAGTAAGTATTAAAGTGAATTTCAGTTGGGATACTACATACCTCAATACCGCGCTCCAATAATGTCCTAAATCCAAATACACGCTCAATTACGTGTGCAATGTCCGTCAAATTAACCTAAAATCAATAATCCTCAATCAACCAAACACATTTCCATACCTTGTAACCTCGACATAAAACCCCAAATCATCGATAAAATCATCGTTTAAACGTCCCAAATAGACTATATAAATCCCTAGGACAAACCCCAATTGGTGAAATTTTATTTAAAGTATTAGTTTTAAAACTGCCCCAAACGCTGCCAAGTTCAACCCTGTACAGCGTCTGGGCGCCGTGGAAAGGCCGTCACGTTGTCTCCTCCTATGGCGTCTCCAAAGCGTAATTTTTCCATTTTCCACATTTCGCTTCTACCCAAGACGCTGTGAGTGGCGTCGTGGGCTTCTGAACCTAACTGCGTCTTCGGCAGAGGGGGTTTTCTGGGTTTTTCGAACCCTTTCGGCTCGTTGCCGCGATCCGTGCTCGCTTTAACAAATCATTAAACACTCCAATAAGCTCTATAAACCAAAACTCCTCAACAACACACGTCAGAAATGTAAATCCCGAGTTTTCCGACCAAAAACTAAAAATCACTTGAAAAGCACAACACCCACAACGTTAACATCAAATTCATAACCACAACCTGCAAACCATTTCAAAAACTATAGTAACACCATGTTGCACTGATGTGTTCAAACCCACACCTGAAACCACCATCAAAATCCTGAAAAAATACCCCGAATTGTAGAGAAGGAGATGGGGATCGAAGAATTAACCTTATATTTCATTTTCCACACGTTCTTGAGCTCCAATTGATCACTTGAAATCAACAACCTTACACCCTCTATGGATTTTTGTCCAACACATGAAGAAAGAGAAAAGTTGGTGAAAACTAATAGAAATCCCATATATATGTGCATCCATGACATCCACTCCCACACACTAATCTCAAGGCATGATTGGAGGGTTAGGATGTAATCAAAATGGTCTCCTAATGGTGCCAAAATTGACTTCTCTCTTTGGTTATTGATCCCACCCTTCTAATTACTACCATTCCAACCCAGCATCCCGATACCCAGCTCCGCGCTACGAATCGATCCATTCTCAACAACGACGGTCCCAACCACCTCAACATCATTTATTATGAATTATTTAACTTATTTTATCATTTATTTTGTATGTTTATACCCCCGGCCTAGTGTACTAATTGTTCGCCACCCAGTATCCACTCCAATGCGCTAGTCGCAACGAATACCCGTCACACCAACTCACTCGTCAATAAACAATATAAACACACATATTACGATGCAATTTAACTAAATTGGACATATACATCGCAAATACACAACAAAAAAACACACAAAATAGACTGTATACCTAATCCGGTCGTGCTCCGTCCTCGTTGTGGGACCCATGAATGTCCCGGCTGGCATCCACGTCTACAATGATGTCATAAATAACTACAATTATTAATTAGGCCGTTACAATTTATCTTGAGGCACATCAATGACTCTCTCCTCAATGCTATCCAACAATGCTTTGACTTGGTTACAACACTAGTCCTTATCCTTTGAGAACAATATCTCATTTACGAGTATTTCGGTTCTCGGTTCAACACGTCGACTCGCACATCGCGTATTCACGTCCTTTTCTAACACCCAGCACATATTCACATATTATTTATTTGTCTTATTTATTATTTTCCAATAATTTACTAATTATTTTTTTTGTGTTTAAAATACCTAAATTTCACCCGGTTATCTGAAAATTTACGTTTTCCTAGTCGAAACCTCACTCACAAATTCGGTGCGATAAACAAAGCAAAATCACACACTAAGACATATGACATCCGCATTCGGGTATAAATAATAGTACAATCATCACAAAAAAATAAAATATAGATCAGTGTTGACTCCCGAAGCTTAGACAATATGATAAGTCACGACAGTCAGGTCATAGTCTTGAAACATAACACGTGGCACGAATTAAGTTTGAGGGTCGTTACATCTCTAGTCGAAAGTTTTTGTTCGTCTTCCCTTGTTGGAGGTTTTATTTTCAATTATAGTTCTATTTTTGTAGGACAAAAAGACAAGTGTATAAGTTGCACATATATTTGCAAACTTTCGCAATGTCGATTTTGATCTTAAAGAGTGGAAAAGGCTGCTATTGATATAATTTTATTGTTAAATCAGATGTACTAGTGATCAATTTCTATGAATGAAAATATCTTTTCGTCAAAAAAAATATTAATTTTACAACTTTATAATTGTCAGTAACTTGATCTATATCGGGTTATATTTAGTAAATTGGATCACGTTGGATTAACAAACTAAATGGTCTAAACTGAATTATGATTTTTCAACCTATGATAGTTGGGTTGTATTACAAATTTACTATAATTGAATTAGATCCAATCTATATTCAACACTAAACTACATAAACCACCTTGTAAACCGTTCATTAAAAAAAATAAAGAAAAAAGAAAACCGAACAGTTGTCAAATGGTAATGGTAACGTTATTACCAATCATTAATCAATGAAATACTCGTAGTTTTAGATTTTGAATAAGATGTCACCATACCAAGCTCTCACGTGTTTGGTAAAGGACGTTGGAAATTTGGAATGAGTAGTGCTACTTGGACTTATGAGTTCGGACCCTTAGAAGATTTTTTAAAAATTTTTTATTTCAAAGTCATCCTCAAGCAATCAATGACTTCAAAATTATAACTTGTAACACTCTTTTAATATTTACAAAAATCTTAAAAATTTTCCTTTGAGTCCCGACCCTTAGTGTCCAAATAAATTTTTTGATTTGAAATTAGGTCTCGTAGGATTAGAGGTGGAATAAGTAATTATTACTAACCCTTCTTTTTGACCAACAATAATTTTCTTTTGTTTTTTGGGTTTAGAATATTTTTCTCCTTAAAAGATACGTTCAAAAAACAGGTCGTCCCTCTTAATTTAACATCCTTCCTTCTTTCCGCTCCACGTGTCCCTCTTAATTTAACATTGTTTTTAAAAAACTATTGGGCCCACCTCCAATCTTGAAACGTGGCACATCTTGAGAAGGTTGGACTTAGGCAAAGCTGTCCAATGCGGAAAAATCGAAAAAATCGACCACCCAATCAAAGGAAACTTTTTCTTTTTTCTTGTTTATTAAATTGCCCTTAAATTAAACAAAAGTTTATTAATATTAATTGTTGTAGCATGTGTTTCTTATGTACTTAAGATTTTGGTTAGAAGAGCGTGGGAGAAGTGATTTTGGTTTTCTTTAATTACCGCTCCGTTTGTCGTCCACAAACTAGTTTACCAACTACTTTTATCTGATCAATAATATAAGTTGTTTTAACAAAAATTCTTGTTTAAAATTATAAATAATTTTTAAAATTATAAAACATATTTATCATTTTTACTCATTTTATCCTTATACAATCTAAACATTTATGATTATTTAATTCTTCCATTCATTTAATGTCAAATGACATATATGTAAATTACACTCGTAATTATAATTTAGGCTCTCATAATTCTTTTATCTTTACCTTAAACGATTTATATTTTTTACTAGAAGAAGTAGCTTATAAGCTAATTGATAAGCTCATTTGAAAAATAAGTTGTATTTGTCAAGCAAATGATTACTGAATTAAAGTTGTAGCGTTTTAGATTTCAAAGGACGGATTATAACTTTTGTCTCATTTTGCCCTTAATTTTTGTACAAATAACGCATTAATATATAATAGACTAGTGGACCGTCATCAACACGTGTTGCCCGACCTTGGTATTACACAACATGTAATGACTCGAATTTAATTTGTCATTATTAATGACGTGGTTAACAACTCTCAGACGCTCGTAAGACTTGTAAATAGGCCAGGGCGCACCTGGAGTTAGATAAATAACTATATTGTGTGTTTTGTCTAATTTACGATATTTATGTTGAATTATATTAAACGACATCATGATGTGTGTATTTATATTTCATTTGACGTGTGAGACCGTGTTAAGTATTCGCTGTGATATGCGTGACGAATAACGGTAGGCTAAAAGACGAAATATAAGGCCGAGGGAAATAATACACACATGAAATAAATTAAATAATTAATATGTAATACCTATTTGGTGGTTAGGGTCGCGGTAGTGCATGTATGTCGTGAGTTGTGGCGTGAAACCGGGCTTCGAAACACCGAAATGGGGCTTTATGTGATGAGAACAAAAGAGAGTATGCAAGTGTGTCATTGCTTGAGTTAATAGGGCTGGAAAGAGGTCCAATTATTGACCAATTAGTGACCATGAGATGAGCATATGGATTGGTGTGGGTTTAAGAATCAAAACAAAGTATAAAAAACCAATCTTGACTTTGTTTACCACCTTTTCTGTCACCACTACTATTCAAATTCGAAAATCACAAATTTGGGGAAGGGTTTTGAGCACTTGGAGTGAAGATTAGAAGGGCTTGAGGTGGTGAAACATTAAACCAAGGTGAGATCCTTGATCTCCTCATTTTCTCTCTTTTAGTGTCCATTTTTGGGGTTTTGATGGTGATATTAATGGTGTTGTTGATTTTAGAGAAATTGGTATTTTTTATGGTGGTTTGGTGATTTTTGAAGAGGTTGTTGTGGTATTGGTGGTGTTGTTGTCAAAGAAGAGGAGAAGAAAGAAAGAATTTTTTTTAAAAAAGGTGGAAAACAGATAATGTATTCGTTGCCCCTGAGCTGGGCTGAGCCGACCCGAGCTCGAGCTAGTTGGGTTGGACTGGGTCTGACCCGGTTCAGGGGACCCACCCCATATTAATTAAATAATATATATTTTTTAAAATAAATCAAAACAGTTTTAAATAAATTAAATTACAAGAAAATATGAAAAATAGCTAGAAAATTATGAAAAAAATTTGTGAAAATCCAAAAAATGTGAGAAATTAGAAAAAAGATTTGAAAATGGGTTTTGAGGTTTTTAGGCGTTTGACACCCCAGTGTAACTCAAAATATATGTCCCAACTAAAAAAAATAAGAATGAAATTCTAATTTTTGTTGTCAAAATATAAAATCAATCAATTTAAAACTAAATCACATAAAATGGTTTATTCAGACACCACAAACTTAGGAGACTATAGTTGGTTGTTGGGCACGCATCCGAGGTATGAACGGGATCGGACCGGGATTTGGTTTTCTGGATGAGAAGTGTGGTTTGAGGTGTGTAGTATCCCAATTGAAATTACTTAAGTATTTACTTATTTGGATTTTGAATTCATATTTATGTCTTTCAATATTCTATTCCTAGTTGTGGTTTCAATGAACAGACGTTAAGCGGGGCTCCCTCCGTGCCATTTCGGTATGTATGCTCATTAGGCCATAGCACGCATGTCAGGGAATCTTGCTGGATAGTTCGGCACGAGAATCACATCGAGATACATGTGGGTGCATCGTAGGTACTACGCAGACCACCTAGCGGATCCAGATACTGGCCTTGCTTGAGTGGGACTCACCGACGATATTATGAGGAAGAGTCCGAATTATGGTGCTAGTCTGGCCCTAGACTCTAGGAACACACTTTGAGTTTTCAATATTATTTATCCATGCGATGATCATAGTTGCCAGTATTTATTTCCAAATGTTTATTTAATAGCTTTATTTAAATTTCAGTATTTACTTTAAGATTGCTCACTTAATTTTCGTGGAAATGCTCACTCTAAACTCGTCATCTGCCTTTTATGATGGTTTGAGTGCAGATCCTAGTACAAGTCGAGGCAAGGGCAAGCTACCAGAGTACCGTTAATTCAAAAACTGTGAACATGACTTGTACGTTTGTATTATATATATTTTGGTTTTATTTTGGAAACTTGGGATGGTGAGTCACTTTAGAACCCTGTATATGTTTGATATTTTGAGGTGTCTGAGGTGTTTTTCTTATATAATGGATTTTATGGGTTTTCCACACTAGTTTTATGGTTTATATCACATAATTCGATGTTTATTATCTGAGATAATATGTTTTAAGACTTCCGCTGATTTATTTGAGGTTGGTAATGATCTTAACCAATGAACTAAAATTAATAACAATTTAAACAATAAATTGTAGCTTAATGAGGTTAATAACGATTAAATGGTGGATTTGATTCAATGTGAGACACAGCTGGCGCTAGTAAGCCAGACTGTGGGCCTACATTGGCCCCCGTGGCTGTCTATTTGAAAATGGATCGTTATACAACACATAGATGCATATATGTCACATATGCACAAATATACAGTCGTATCTAAGGGTGGCAATTCGTGTCGACAAATCATAAACATGTCGTGTCGTAAACAGGTCATGATGTCGTGTCGTAAACAGGTCATGTCTCATATAATGTAAACCCATGACATGACATGTTTATTAATCGTGTTAATCGTTTTCTTGTCTAAGTGGGTCGTGCCATAAACATGTCGATATTCGTATCATATGTTTATTAAATATTTTATTTAAACTTTATAATTTATTTACTTTTTTATAATTTGTTTACTTTATTTTTAAAAATATTTATATGAATAAATTTAAATGGCCATAATTAAATAGACAATAAAATATAATGGAGATGTAGTCTTAAGTTTTACTTTACTTTTCATCCAAGTCTTTACTCCTTAGTGTTAATAATAAAAGGAAAATGACTTGTAACAAATAATATATACAAGACAACAAGAATCTTCTAAAAAATGTGTAAATTTTCATATTTTTTAGTAAATAATTATTAATAAAAATTTAAACCTGAATAATATATTAAAAGTAAAATAAATATTTCCTCTAAAAATAAAGTTAAGTATGGAAAGGATGTCTGCAAATAAAAAATAAATCATGTATTCAAATAGGTGAATTTTGTAATAATTTATTTATTATAATATATTTATTATTTATACATCATTCCTTAATCGCGTTAAGCAAGTTATAAACAAGTCAAGCATGTTAACATATTAATGACTTGTTTATTAACCGTGTATAAACAAGTTAACATGTTTATGACCCAGACCCACTTATGTCAAACCTATGATATGTTTATTACGTGTCGTGTTGTGTCGTGTCGTGTCGTGTTAAACGTTTTATGACCCAAATTGCCAACCCTAGTTGAGTCTCACCAAAAAATTTATACCAGTGGAGCATTGCATAAACTGATTTTACTAGACGTTTCATTCATTTTTTTGTATGAAAATCATTCATTCGTAATATGTATGTGTTTATCAAAGCCTCTTAAGTGAGATGGTAAAGACATCACTTGTCAAAAAGGCAAGACCTCAGGAGATCATGCTTCGATTCCCACTGAAGTAAAATAAATAAATAAATAAATAAATATTTGTGTTTGTGCATGTAACTTATTTAATTATATAGCAATTCCTTTATGTCATTTTACATTTATCGCCTACTCAATTAGCTAGTTATTTTTAACCATTTTAATTGATCAGTTAGATTATCAGCTTTCAGTTATCAGCTATCAGCTAGTTTTTCAGCTTTCAGCTAGATTATCAGTTATCAACTAGTATTGCCAAATAGAGCATTGGAAGATGAGAATGTTTGCTAAGGTCGATTGCAATTTTTCATGAAGTTGGTAGCTTGGATGGAATGTTGGTATTTTAAGGTTTTGAGGTGGTAGGTTCTACTCCTGCCAATAGAAATAGTAGGAAGTATTGTGTGACTGGTGTGGGCATGAAGATTCTAATTAAATTAGCTTATTTATCGCGATAATATACAATACTTAGCACTATCCTGTCACATGATTTTGGATATTGTCAGTTGAGTTTCAAGTGCATAAATGTTGTGCAAACATGTAATAAAATGAAACGAAACATTATATCATTAATTCCTAACTAAAAATAGACAAATTGCTTATGGGTAGCGTTATGTGCACCCACAAAAGTGTAAGTGGCAAGCCACTGAAGAATAATAAAAAAAACACATAATATTTGGCCCCTTATGAAAGTACCAGCTTACCATTGACAAACCTAAAAATTTCTCCTAGTCCCCCTCACTCTCTCCCCGTTCCCTCTTACAGGTAATTTGTGCACCCCACACATGAATTCCTCAACCACCGGCGACATCAAATTGATTTCAAGTCCAAAGGTTGTAAAAATCGAAGTAATATGGTTTCCTTTATTTTTGATGCACGAAAATGAGCTTTCAAACTGTTTTGAATAGATAGAGTTTGAACAAGTTTTTTGGTTATTTAGGGCTTGCGCATTTTCCATAAAAGCTGGTTCTTGACGATCAAAAATGGAGGATTAGCATGTAGGGGATGATGATGTGCAACATGGAGAGGTAGATGTTTCAATAATGCCTTGGTTTGTCATTTTAAAAAAAAAACTTTGTTTCGCCATCTGGTTCGGCCTCGCAGGACCGAACCTTGTGTGTATGTTCAATTATTAAAAATCGAACATGTGATCAATGTGTCGGCTGTATGTATCCAAACATACACTTTTGTTTTTAGGGTTTATCTGTGGGGGCCTCAAATTTCTCGGGCCGCCCCGTGGTCTGCTACCTCCCCTGCCTCAGCCTCCGGAGTTGCTGCCACGTGTCCCTCTGCCTTCGTACTTTAGGTAATTTGTTAAAGTCATTAAACTTATCATTTTCAAAGAAATTAACAGCGGAAGAATTTAAAGTTTAACAAAATGCATTCATATTTATATATAAAAGTTTACTGATCAAACCTATAGTGGAAAACCCGGCTGTACTGTGCATACAGGCGATCAACTGTAACAGTATGTATACCAGTACAAGTGTATATCCAGTTTCTCAACCCAAAAGATAATACAAAATATCAAAACATGATAATATGTACACACATACCAGCAGGTCTCGACGTAGGCAAGTCAGATTAAATCGTCGATGATCCCCTTGCCCCTACTAGTACTAGGATCTGCGCTCGACCACCACAAAAAGGCAGATGGCGAGCCCAGTAAGTAAAATCCCAAGGAAAACCACCGTGAATAAATAATAGAAATAATTAACAGTGCCAAAAAAAGTAGTGTTAAATAAACATGCGGAAGGAAGGAAAATATGCAGACAACTGCTCAAAGCTAATCGCATGTATATAAACACATTGATAGACAAAGGGTTGTGAACACAGCCACTAAGTGTGTACTAGGACCAGGAGCCCTGGTCGTGGCCCATGCCTCCTACGACTGTATCCCAGCGGCATTAACCCTAGTGGGCTAATCGAACGCGTGAAATGGAGTCCAACTCGGGATATCGTCTACCGAGTTCCTAGATCACGCGCTACACACCTAGCCAGCGACCTCCACTACCCGTGGATACATAGACGTGCCATAACCGTCCCAAGTAGGAATATAAATCATAGATTTTCAAGAAAATAAAGCTCAATGGAAATAAATAAGTAAATGCAGTAGTGGTGTTCAGTTGGGTTTTACGTGCCCGAAAATACGCACTCCAACTTTCTGGACCCGTCAGTACGCCCCACCTAGCTCCCCAATGTCCGAGCTATGGTTTCCCGGTCCCTGAAGTCCATTTTATAGTGTTTTATACTTATTGGAAACATATTATATCATTTTATGATATTATATTATATTTTTAATTTTTCAGTTGTGGTACCTCTCCCGGGCTGGGTCGGGGTTCCAAAAATACCCGAAAATTCTCGAAACCACTTTTCTACCTTTTTCAAATTTTCTATATTTTTCTAGAATTTTTCTAAATTTTTATGATATTTTTCACAAATTTTTTCTATTTTCCAACAATTAAAACTGTTTTTTTTAGAAAAATAAAATAAAATAAAAATATTATTAAAATAATAGGGGTGGGTCCCCCGAACCAGGTCCGACCCGACTCAACCGGGTCGGCCCGATTCGGCCCATCTGGCAGGGTCCGGGTCGGGCCGGTCCCAGCCCACCGGGTTGGGCGGGCGGTTTGGCCCGCCCGCTGGCCGGCTCGACCCGGGGGGTGCACGCACGCATGCGTGCCCCCCTTCTTCTTCCTCCCTCTTCCAGCAACGCCTCTGGTTCTTCATCATTTTTTTTTCTTCTTCTTTGTTGCTTCTCATCACTCCCCTCTCGATTTCTCTTCAATCTCACTCCATAGGAGACCTCCAAACATCAAAATCTCACCACAAATTCATCAAAACCACCCAAATTCTCGAATAAAAAATACATGCAAATAACCCAAAATTTATCAAATCACCTCAATTTTTCCACAAATTCGAACCAAATCAATGTAAATCATCAAAACCAACTTCAATAACAACGAATTCACTAAAATCAGTGACCCAATCTCTCGAAATCAAAATTTCACTACAACATCCATTTTAATGGAAAATCAACAAAAATTAAAATTTATTACCATAGCTCCACGTTTTGACGCCTAGATCATCTCCCCCAAGCCTTAAATCGTCCTCTCCAACCTCAGATCTCTCCCTGATCTCCTCACAAAATTTTTGAGAAAATTTGTTTGGGTCTTTGCATGTTGATCGATCAAGTGTATATATAGTTGGTGTTTTAATCTCACGTGCACACGCATCTCGAGGTAAATCCAATGGTCACTGACCCTGTGTCACCAACTTCATGAACACCCTATCATGACACCATGTATCTCGAATTTCCTTGTTGTGCATCTCGATGACAATCCTAGGTGTACTGATTATTGATTTCAAACTATAGGACTTTATTATAATCCAATTGATTTAATTCATAACACCTATTCTAGTCATCAACAAATTTCATAATTTTGTGAATATGGTCACACTAATTCCCCGACCACTCGGCACCCCGTGCCCCATGTTCAGCACGCTTCCCGAGGCGGTCCCACACTTAGTGTACCCAATTTAATTTCCTTAGCTTAGCCTAAGCTTATATATTTACATCTAATTAAATAAATCCTCAACCATAACATGTTTAAATAATTTAAATCTAATTAACCCCAACGCCCGGCCTCCTGCTACCAAACCCCGCGTTGGCGCGTTCACCGAACTAAAACCCCGGCTCACAACTCGCCCGACAAGTTTATTTTAAATGCACACCGGTGACAGATAATACATCATTATCAAGAAAATGAAAATATCAATAAATCACCGAAATTAGAAAAACAACAATACACAGTCAATACTAGGTCCAGAACATGCCTAATCTATCTGCGGCGTCCACGTGTCGTCCGAGTTGGCGTCCTAATCTGAAATAAGGCAAATAACGGCGTTAATAAAATAACGGGCCGTTACATTATCAACCGAACCAGACCCAATTAATATGGGTTAAACTCTAGTTCGACCTATTAAGACCGAACCTTGTGTGTATGTTCGATTATAAATAACCGAACATGAGATCAATGTATCGACTGTATCTAACCGAACATACACTTTTTATTTCGATTATTTTGGCTGAACCACACCCAATCAATAGGGGTTAAACTCTGGTTCGGTCTCGCAGGACCGAACCTTGTGCGTATGTTCAGTTATTAGAAACCAAACATGTGATCAATGTTTTGGCTGTATTACCGAACATACCCTTTTTTGTTATTTCGATTGAACCAGACCCAATCAATATGGGTTTAATTAGTCAAACCTCTATTTCTTTGAGACTTTTTTATTTCCATTTTAGTCGTTACTAAAGTTCCCCACCTAATGCTTCGATAGTACTATTTTTTGCAAGACATATTACATTCTAGTGATTGTATGAACTTTACTGTTGATTTCATCCTGAAAGCGCCATTTGGAAGTAGGGATGATGCAGTAAATTGGGTACAAAGACAAGGATGTAATAGATGGTTTGTTATTGTCACGAAGAAATCTGATGCAGGAGGGGATGGTCGTCGGAGGGGAAGGGTGAACATGGCATGTGAGAGGTCTAGGTCTTATAGGGGTACTGTTCAAAGAGTTGGGAAAATGAAAGCTGGTAACGTTGTGAATATAGTTAAAAAATGTGACGTGATGGATGACAAAGGTAAAAGGGGGAAATCGAGTAAAACCGGCACCAAAAAGTGTGGGTACCAGTTTGCCATAAAATATAAGGAACGTGAAGACCATTTATGGCATGTGACCGTGGTTTGTGGGCGACATAACCACGACATTGGGTCTTATATGGTGGGTCATTCATATGCCGGTCGGTTAGATCTGGAAGAGCATGTTGTGTTGATTTAGATGGTGAAAGGCAACATCAAGCCCCGAAAGATTTTGGACACTTTAAAGAAGAGGGATAAATCAAATGCATCAACTTTGCGCACAATATACAAAGCAAGGCAAAAACATAGGTTCGCTGAAGCTGGAGGGAGATCACAAATGCAACAACTCATGCATTTGTTGGACACACATGGTTATATTTCATAGCATAGGAAAGTTGACCAAACCGATGAAGTCACAGAACTGTTTTGGGCTCATCCTAAATCCATCAACTTACTTTGTTGTTTCCCATTGGTTTTGGTGATGGATTGCAAGAACAAAACCAATAGATATTGTATGCCATTGCTTGAGATCATTGGTGTGACATCAACCGAGCTCACTTTATCTGTCGGGTTTGTATTTATATCAAGAGAGACGGAAGAGAATTATATTTGGGCATTAGAACCTCATAGATGGATGGTCTAACCCACATGTGATTCTTAGCGACAGAGAGTTAGGATTGATTAAGACAATCGGGTTTGTTTTTCCATCTACAACTCACCTTATATACACATGGCATATCAATAGAGGTGTGGCAGGACACACGAAAAAATATTTTGCGAGAAATGAAGAGTTCAACCTTTCCTTGAATAGGTGGAATGTCATGATGGTTGCCACTTCTGAAAGAGTGTTAAATTCAAGGATGACACACTTGGCCGCCCAATATGCTTATGTAAAAGGATTGCTAGATTATCTGATGGAAACTTGGGTTAGAGATTATAAGGAACGATTTGTATGAGCATGGATAGACCAAATATTACATCTTGGGCATAATACGATCGGTAGAGTTGAAAGTGCACACAATACCTTATTGGAAATTCTCAAGGAAACTTTATGACTATATGGCCAATTATTCACAGCATGGTTGAGGGGCAACACAATAAGATTAAGGCATCTTTTGAGAAAAGTTTGAATGTTGTTCAACACGGATTTGTCGATACATTGTACCATATGTTGTGCGGATTTGTTTTACATGTTGCGTTGGAGAAAATTCTCAAGGAGTTGGATATGACAAAAAATATTGGGATCGATTCCATGAGGTGTGGTTGTATATTGCGCATGACCCATGGCCTTCCTTGCACCCACAAACTTGCAACTCATTAATTGGTAGGTTCACCCATACCACTTGACGATATCTATGTACATTGGCAAAAGTTGAGCATGAATCTTGAGCAAGCATTGAATCGGACGGAGTACAACTTTAGAGAGAAAATTCAAAGGGTAATTGAAAGGTATGAAAGTGTCGAGAGTGAGGATTTGCACATGAGAATTATGCAACAACTTTGAGAGATTAGTTCTTCCTCATCCGTGTCGGTTATTGCCCCAAAGGAGAAAATCAAGACAAGGGGAAAAAAGCCAATGAAAGCGAGGAAGGAAAAGGTGTTGCAAATGGGGAAGAAGAGGAAGGTAACTAAGACCGACATTTTTGACGCATCCACCAAGAGAAACCCATCCCACTTTGAGCATGTCCTTCATTCGGATAAGATACCGAACTTGGCTACTCATCAAGTGCGACAAAAAATCCATAGAACGCGTACATGTTTGCATTGTATGTCTAACGATGGTTATAGTAGTGTAGTCCCTATAGAATGAATTGATCACATTGCTAGGGTTGATGAAGTTAGGGGAGATAGTAATTGTGGATATCGTGTTGTTGCAACCGGTCTTGGACACAAGAAAATGCATAGAAACAAATCCACAATGATTTGTATTGGGAACTTCATGGGTACCAAGATCTTTGGCGCATAATCCTTGGTAGTGATCACTATGATACAATTATATTATCTATGCATTACTACGAGAAAGAGGACGCTCCATTTCAAAAGTGGATGCCTATGCCTAATATGGGACTCGTCATTGCTACATGTTACAAGGTCTTTGTAGTGTCCCTATCACCGAGTGGTAGTATGACATTCCCTCCACTTAGGGGTGCACCACCAGAGTTGATGAGTGATAGGGTCATAATTGGGATGACACACGTTAATGGCAACTATTTTATGAGGGTAAAGTGAACCACTTCTTAAATTCCAAGTTGTATTTGTATACTTATTTCTTTTTCTTAAACGGTCCATCTATATTTTTTAGGTTTTATTTAATTTAGATGCCTTTTTCTTCCTTTGTATCCGGGGTGGTGAAGAAATTCACAACTGGAGGCGATGGGATGGGTTTAAAACTTAAATATTAAAGAGCCACCGCAATTTGTTAGTTCTCAAGTCAGGACTCCTATTACCGTTGACTTAGACACACCTTGACTTCACTTCAAACTAAAGTCCATTTTTGAAATATTTTTTTTGTGTATATGGCATACTTTACTATCAATTTTTGAAATGAATGATATCATCATTGATGTATGACACACTTCTATAGTAACATATGATTGAAGTTGTTTTATACGGGCAAAAGAGGATGAAATATTATAATTTTTTTGCTTTGAATCGTACTATTTCTTATTTTGAATGAATTATTGATTTGAGTTTTCGTACTCTGGCATTTATTTTTTCACAAATGATGTAATGCCGACTCATTTGATGTTGTCTTTCCTCCAAAACAACTAATGGTTGGTCTCAAAGTATCGAACATATCAACAACGTTTAGTAGAGGGCAGCCGAACATCTAGCGAATGTACTGTCATTACTAACCGAACATGTAATTGAATTTATGAAATGTAAGGTTCGGTCATAAATATCCGAACATAGAAGAAATGTTTTGTCATGTCAAACCGAACCAAAAAAGTTCAGTCGGGGATGCTCAACCGAACCTTTCAATACAAAATTTGTTAAATATTAGATTCGGGCACCCCTAACCGAACATGAACAAAAAGTTTGGGCACTAGTAACCAAAACTTAGATAGGCATTCAGTCATGTTCAACCTACCCTCAGTATAGGTATTCTCAACTGTAAGGTTCGGTTATGTAGGCCCGAACCTTCGTTGTTTGTTCGAGCCTGCATAACCGAACTTTTATGTATGTTCAGGCCTGGATAATCGAACACACGCGTTCATACATGTACAACACATAATTTGCATTCGAGTCTCCATAATTGAACTCACACATATCAAAGAGCAAAAAAATACAAATAATAATGAAGGCAACAAAATATATCAAATTTGAACCAACAAAATATATTCTTAGATTAGTGACTACCATCGACATGCATTCCGGACTAATAACAACCAAAAGAAATTTAATGTATAAAGTCAACATAAATCAAACATTTCAAATTATAATCACACACAAGTAGTCACTCATTTGTTTTGCTCCGCTTCTTCTTATGCTACAGCTTGCCATGTTCCCTGCACTTTGATGAACTGGACTCATTCGCATTGGTGTGAGATTAGGACTGTGTGGCATGGCTATCATGCTCGAATTTTCATGCTGGCTCATTTCCACTTGATGTAGTGGTGGCGGATGAGGCAACCCCTTTCCCTGTTAAATGCATTAGCACCTCATCTGCCATCTTAAATGCAGATGCCATGTCAACTTCACCTGGTGGCAATGATCTCCACTTCAACACGACGTCCACCATTCGTCTTAGGCGCTATACACAACGCAAGGTAAAAAAATCATCAAGTTACATAAACCTATCCTAAGTTCATAATATAATACAAGACTCTAAAATTATAAAAGAATGATCTATAAATACATCATCAAGTTAAATAAACAACTTACATCGAGCAACTGATCTCCATCAAAGATGTCGCCAATGCAGTACTCGGGATTTTCAATAGTTGGGTGGGATATCTTGAGGAACCAAGGAATATATTCCGGTGTAGCTTCACATGCATATGTTGCTCTATTTCCTCTTGATCTAGTTGACAATACATGATCTTGCCACCTCTCCCACATCTCCGGCTGGAAATTGTACTTGGCAATATAGCTCGTCGCGGACTTTCCTCTTTTCACTCGAGTGGGCTTGTAGGGAGATAAAAGGATTCGTTGTATGTAGCCCATTTGTCGTAAAAACCTATCAGGCTGATACGGCTCAATAATACTCAAAAACTTTAGGGTCCCAGTATAGAACGCAATCTCATCATTATCATCGTCCATTATAATATCCGAATAGGGGTCCCACGTCATCTATGCCAAATAGATCATAAATAATGCACTAAAATCGCATATAATTATAACTTAATATATTCATAAACAACACAAATAGTACCATTAAACTACATTCATGTCGGCTCCACCTAATATCATTCTATATGTTTTAAATGATATTCACGATAAAGGAAGCATAACTCATGATAAATCTATTAAACATAAGTCACATTCAACTCTAATAAAATAAAAAATAACACATAATATGATATGAAAACCAATGACATTCATACCTTGACTTGGCGAGCCCTGTCAAGTGACTTTTGTAGCCTTTCAACATTGGTTTATTAAGCCCTTACTCTTTCTTTGGGACCCACCTAGATACAAGCAGAAGGGTATCGAGATATTTTGTGTTGGTGTGTGCTAGACGAAGGTTGAAATGTGTAACGGCCCGTTATTTTATTAACGCCGTTATTATCCTTATTTCGTGTTGGATGCCGCGGATGATTAGGCATGTTCGACCTAGATTGATCGGTTGAAATTTATTGATAATGATGTATTATCTCGTCACCGGTGTGCAATTAAAATAAACTTGTCGGGTGAGTTGTGAGCCAGGGTTTTAGTTCGGTGAACATGCTCCCAACGCGGGGTTTGTAGTCTGTGAGGTCAAGGCGTTGGGAGTTAGACAAATTTCAATCAACATTATATTAGTATGGTTGAGGGTTTAAATGCAACGAAATTCATATGTGAATATAGGCTAAATGAATGAATAATTGGTACACTAGGGCACGGGGAGCCGGGTAGTCGGGAGCGTAGTGGGACCATATTTGGCATTTTACGAATTTAGTTGACAGCTTGGGTAGAGTGTACAAGTTAAGATAGATATAATTGAAGAAAGTCCTATAGTTGAACTGGAAAATCAGCACACATTGGATGATCCTCGAGATTTGACAATGAATCAAAACTAGAAAACTAGTGTCATGATAAGTGGCTAGGAGTTGGGTGACACAGTCGGACAGGGGGATCATCTCGATCACCTCGAGATACGTGTGCACTTCGATTATATTAACAACTATAAATACCACCGATCAAACCCACATGCAAACCACAAGCCATTCTAAACCAAAATTTCGGATTTCTGATAGAGAAATCAGTGTTATGGGAGCTCAGCAAGGGGATTTGGAGCTGGATTTGAGCATCAAATCATCCACTTAAGGTAAATTCCCTTGTTTATTTCATGGATTTTGATGGAAAGTGTTGCATGTTGTGGTTAGAGTGGTTAAACGAAAATGTGATGAATGTGTACTGCTTTGTAGTGGATTTGTGAGTTTGATGTTCGTTTCTAGAACTATTGATCCACTAAAAACGGATTTGAGCTTAAATGAATGATTTGGATGATTCTTGTTCTAAGCATGCACATTTGGATTTGAGAATTTAGCAGGATTTCTAGTCTAAATTGATGTTTTTAAGAGTAAATCGATGATATTGAAGTATATTGGATGTTGCATGTTGGTTTTGGAGTGTTTGAATCAAGTTAGGGAAGAGTTCGGATTTTTAGAAAAATCAGGGGCAGTAGTAATTAGCGCGCTAATGATGAATAGTAGCGCTAATCCTCTGGGGAAGATGAAGATCTTCGTGCATGAACAGTACACGAAGATCAATTAGCGCGCTAATACCCCACCTAGCGCGCTAATGACCCCCTGAACCTTAAATAAAACATGAAAATCGAAACTAATTGATGTTAAACCAAAGTTAACTAATCAATGAACCCGGGATTAGACCTCAGGAGTCTCGGGACAGTAGTTGGAGTCGGGGACTTAGTCGGGGATCGGACCGGGGTATTTTTGGGATTTTGAGCGCGGCGTGAGGTACGTAAAACCCAACCGAACACCACTACGCATTTACTTATTTATTTCCATTGAGCTTTATTTCCTTGAAAATCGTGATTTATATTCCCTACCGGGACGGTCGAGTTTTCCGTCTATGTATCCGAAGGTTGTGCGGTCGCTTGCTAGGTGTGTGGTCTAGGACACAAGGTAGAGTCGATGGTACGGACCACGACAGGGGCTCCCGATCCTCAAGACACATCTTGTATAGGCTGGTGTACAATCATTTGTTTATCTTGTGTTTATATTCATGCGATGAGCTTTGAGCAGTTGTCTGCATTTACCTTCTATTCCGCATGTTTGGTTAACACTATTTACTTGTTTCCATTTATATTCTTAAATCGTAATGCACGGTGGTTTTCCTTGGGATTTTACTTACTGGGCTCGCCATCCGCCTACTGGTATGTGTATTAGTATTAAATTGTTTTGAATATTATTATTGGGAACTTGTGGTTATTACATCTTCAGTACTGGTATATAAACATTCACGGATGGCAGTTGTCGCCTATATACCGAGTACTTCCGGGTTTTCCACTATAGGTTGAATAAGTTAACTTTATATAATGCTCTTTTGGTGATATACTAAAACTTCCGCTGTAAATTGTAAACTACTAAATTAAATGGCATGAAACTTAAGAGTTTTTAAATTAATGGATCTCATGAGTGACGTGGCAGGTATTTCCGGTGCACGAGCAAGGGAAATGGGAAGCCACGGGGCGGCCTCGGAATTTGGGGCCGTCGCAAAATGTTTGTATACCCATCCCTGCAAACAATATAAAAAATAATAAGGCACTTCAAATAAAATGATTTATGGATATTACAAAAAAAGAAACGAACCACAAGCAAGGTGAGATACCCCGCAATCTGACAAGCATCGACTCGAGTGGTGCATCCAAGTTGTCTACCCACGCTTAGGTATTAACCTCATCCAAATTCTCCAACAGCTTAAGAAGTTGGATAGGCACTTTTGTCAATGTCTTGTCTACAAATAGAGTGCATCCTAGCATATACTATAGGTACGCTCGAGCAGTGCACTCAACCCGAGGGTATGCTATGTCCTTCTCTTTGCCCTTCTTCGTCAGTTGTGGTGTCTCCCCTTATCTTGATTTCAACAAGCTTTTATTCACTGTCATGCCCCTGTGTGAACCAATTGCCATCTTTGCCTCTTTCTTAGACACATCATGGTATCTCGACATCAACTCTATAGCCTCTAACTTTGATAACGATTGAACTGCAACTGCCTTTCCTACCACAAGAATTTTTAACAACATGTTCACATCTTCTAGTGTGATCGACATTTAACCAAAAGGGAGGTAAAATGTGTTCGTCTCTGGTTGCCACTGCTCTACAAATGTAGAGATGAGGGTCTTGTGTCCTTGGTCGTATGAGCACTTAGTAAGTGTGCTCAACCCAGATCGATGTATGATCCTTTTAAGGCTAGCAGTGTCTGGGTGACACATCTGCAAATTCCACTCCACCAATTGGGCACCATGATTGATGCATATAAGCAACGAACATTATTGCAAATTGAACAATAGAAGTTAATGAATTAAAAAAAAACCAATTCAATCAGGATTAATGATAATTTATACAACATTGAGATGAATTGCTTATTAAAAGTGATGTTGTTGAGGGATTGAAAAGAAAAAAAAACATTCAGGTGCCCTCCGCATGAAGAAATTGTTGCACTTACATGTTCCATAACAACATGACTATCAAAGCATGACTATCAAAACAACTAAACATCCAAATCAAGTGTCTCTTCACCGATGCAATAATTTGATCAGTTACACTAATGTTGTTGTAACTAATCAAGTATAGATGATAAAATCATCAGTTTAAAGATAGAAATCTTTCAAGAGGCCCATTTCAATAAAAAAACTTACAAAAAAACATTAGCAGTCCAATTGGTACCTCATTATTCCATATGGCAACTGTCATATGGTTGTTGAAACTGCTTAATATTGTCCGGTCTAAGGGTCCACCCGGACAAGGTTTGGAAAGATCATCTTCTGCTTCTTGCACCATTTTTCGGCTTGATCTTCTTCACTTCCCACGAGCCTTCCCATGTGACCTCACTTCCACCTCTTCTGAATCCTCTTGTTCTCCTTCTTCAGCTTGATCTTCTCACTCTTCTTCTCCCTCCTCTTCTCCCTCTTCATCTACCTCTTCTTGATCTTCATTTTCACCTTCATCACCTTCATATTCTCTATCTGCTTTTTGTTCCTGCGATTCATCTTGATCTTCTTCAATGGAGTCGGAAGAAGAAGTTTCGAAGGTAGTGACTTGACTTTTGTGGAGTTTTATCTCCCTTCCTACAGTAGCGGAGGCATTTACTGCGGATGTCTCATCCTGTACCTCATCGACATCACTTGCATCTATAACACGTGTTAATTCCTTGGACTTTCTATACGATGTCGTTTGAGGTCTCCTTCCATGACGACCACCATGCCATCTTGTCGTGCTACCTGTCTATTCTCGTGTCACAGGCTTTTTAGAATGAGTCATCCCTGTGTACGAAGAGACTCCAACATCAGAATCCAAAAAATTTTTTTAAAAAATAGTGGTTTAGTTAGAACAACCGAGCAAATACTATAGTTTCAGTGTAAGGGAACCGAACCTATATGTTTTGTTCGGCCTCGCACAAATCGATAGGAACACATTGTTTCGGGGGTCATCCACCGGACAAATTACTTAGGTTCGGCTCTGCAAGGCCGAACCAGACAACACATGACGAAATCAACCACTTGATAACAAATTTCAAAATCTAACAATAAAATATCTTATGGGAAGAAATTGACACCTTGTAGTTGATCTGGGTCTTCCTCCAACACATGAACCACCGCACCTTTCCCCACCAACGCACGAACCGCCACCACCCCCTTCCCCTTCGATGCACGAACCAACAACCACCACAACAAGCAAGAGGATGATTTTTCATGGAACGATTCCGAGCCTAAATCACAGATAATGGGGTGAGATTTAGACAACGAAGAAGTGGTTAGATTGAATGGGGATCGGTTAGGTTAAATGGGGCGAGATTTAGGAGATCGATTAGGTTGAATATGGCTCTCAATTGAGAGATTATGGGGTGCCCTTCTAAATTAGAAAAAAGGGTATTTAGGGAATTAAAATATCACATTGGGGTGCCCAAATAAAATCATAGAGTGCCCTTAGTGTGTGGCTTACCCTTACACTTTTGTGGGGTGCACATAGCGCTACCCATTGCTTATTAAGATTAAAATGATATGTAGTGCCATAAAGCAGTAAGAAACATTCCATGAAAATCAAGTGCCCTAAGCGTACTTTCACTAGAATCCGAAGTGAATTGTTGGAGTGAGTATCACTGTGACCTCGATTTGGGACCGCTCCATCCTATTTAAGGCCTGGGGCGAGTACTTTATAAGGACCCCTTAATTTATTCTTAACAGTTTTTTTTAAATAAAATAAAGTTAATAATAATTTCATAGTTTTTTTTTTCGTTTCAAAAATCATACTTTCTCATAACCTTATATATACCTTTGTAATATTAGTCATTTTTTTTTTGACTTCAGTGGGAATCGAACCACGATCTCCCGAGGTCTTGCCTTTTTGTCAAGTGATGTCTTTAACCATCTCACCTAAGAAGCTTTGACAATATTAGTCATATTTATTTAGGAGTTTTTTTGTTTGAAAAGCCCCATAGGAGCATTTTATTGATATGGAAAATCGTTGATTACAATACATGTGACGAAATAAAGAGGTGACAGCTAGTAGTCCAAATATTAAATCCCCCATAGTCATATTTATTTAGTTGAATTATCTTTTACGAAATACTACATAATACAATAGAATCCGTAAAGATCACACTATCAAAAACTCTAATAAATACTCTCTCCCGTTAAATATGTAAGTCGTTTAAAATAAAAACACAAAAATTAAGAGAGCCTTAATTACGATTGTAATTTACACACAAAAAGATATATCCTTTGACATTAAATGAATAGAAGAATTGAAGAATCATAAATGTTTGATTGCATAAGGGTAAAATGAGTAAAAAAATAATAAATACACTTTTGAATTCTGAAAATGACTTACAATTAAAGGTCTTGAGATGCCACATGGCTTCTTCTCAGACTACCTTTGTACCACATCATCTACTAAAACGCCAAATCATCAACTCCAACTTTGATGGGCATAAAATAATGTCTTCGGTTGCCACGTGACACCTTCTCCCAACAATATATATATATATATAGATCATATAAAGTGTTTCAATTATGTGGTAATTGAAACCAAAACAAATTTTCATTGATTTATTGAAATTAAAGTCACATTAACAAATTTTATTGATTTATTAAAATTAAAGTCACATTATGTAAGCAATGAAAAAAGGGTTATTTAAATTAATCATTTTTGTTAGTTTATGTCTTGATCTCCTACTAGGAGTTACAATATACATTAATTAATTAAAAAATTGATATGATTATTGGTCTCTTAATCTCCTATTAAGAGTCACAATATGCATTAATTAATAATTAAAAAATGAAACAATTAAATCTTCTTTAGTTTTCTTTTGTTTTAGACTCCCAATATATAGAAATGACATATATTTCCTTATTCATTATTGTCAATTTCTTTCTTTTTTTAAGAGAATTGTCAATTTTTTATTATTACATTATACCTCCAAAAAAACATATTTTGAGTTATACAATTTTTTTTCTAATATATGGTCGAATGATATATTATTCTTAATTTTTGAGCCTTTAGAAGATTACATTAGAAGTTTTACTTTTAACTTTTTTCCATTAAATTAATTAATTTTTAATTAATATATTAACACTTGGTCTTGCAGGACTCGGACTAGTTAGTATATAAGGGCATCCACAATGATTAAACTCAAAAAGAGTTTAATAGATTGCCACAATCACCAATCCATTATATTCTCATCCATTATACCATTTTCTCACAATGGTTAAACACTTAAAGAACACATCACATCACATCACATCACATCACATCACATCACACGTCTCATTTGAAAAACTTAGCATAAACAAAAACACAACATTTTAAGTGGAACCCATAGATAGGGCTGGAAAAAAAGGGGTACGGATGGAAACAAGTTCGGACACAGTCCCTAATAACGACTAAAAATGGTGTCCAAACCCAAACCCGAACCCGAACCCGAACCCGAATCCGAACTTGTTTTTGAAACGACACCATTTTTTTGTCCAGATTCGTATTTTTGTAAAACAATGGGACTTGTTTTTGTTTGTTTTTAAATATAATTAAGTAATTTTATTTCTTACTCGTATTTTTTTATAGGAGCTACTTGTATTTAAAAAAAAACAATACTACATTTAACTTGCATTCAATTACTAAAAAAATTTACTAGTATATAACAAAATGTGAACGTATTTAAGAAAAAATATACCATTTATTTTGATGAATAGAAGCCATGCTACTTTCCTTACTAGCATATACTAGTAAAATAACAAGATAACACCATTAGTTGGTCGAGTTCTCTCCCAGAAAACCCTAGAAGCGGCGTCACCAGCGAAATTAGATTTGGGGACTGACGACCTTTGGCATGCTCTGTCAAGCCACTCAATCGTAGGTCCCCCCACTTTCTTTCTCTCCTTTTCTCGTTTTTTTGCTTTGTTTGATGTAGCGACCTTCCCTGTATGCACCATCGCCTTTCCTCCCACCTCCCACCCCAACCACCACCGTGTCTATGTGTACCCACCTTCACCCCCACCACTACTGTGTTTGTTCCCTGTGAACCCATCACCCCATCTCTTCAGCCTTCCCTTCTCCATTGTTCATCCTTCCTTTTCTTTTTTCTTTTATAGGTTTCCGACGTGGTCGTTACCGATGGCCATTTTCGCCTTGGTCTGGTCCAAACGAAGAAGACGATGAGGTAGGGTCTTGGAGGCGAGCCACTTAACAACGATGGAATTCTTGGAGGTGACATGTAGTCTATTTCTGGTTTTTCTTCTCTTTTGAGCTAAGATTTTAGTGTTTTTGTTGCTTTTAATTGTTGTTCTTAGTTTGTTGTTGTTGTCCCTCTTAGAGAGCTTTTTTCCCTTTTGTTAGGGCTTCCTTCTGGCTTTTTATCGACATTTCCCGCATCAACATTGCCCTAGAGGCCTTGGATGATGGGTCGCAATGAGGCTTCATGCCTCCATTGCTCTTGTGATGGTGAGTTGAAATGAGGTTTTTGCCTTCGTTGCTCCTCGAGGAGACCGAGCTTTCTTATTCTACTATAAATGTAATGGTTCTCATTTTCAATGAAGCTTTGATCAAAATAAAATAAAATAACAAGATAACTATGCGAATTAATCGAGAAATGGGTACCCGCTTTTTGAAAATATTGACTGGACTTGGACTCGTATTTTAAACGGACACAAAAAAATTTTGGACCCATTTAAAATGGGTCTGTACAACTTTGCCAGCATAATGTATTAAGTGGATTTTAATTTTTGTCATAAAAATGTTTTAGTGGTCGGTGAGGATTAAACCCTCACAGTAGTTATCATTTAATGTTAACCGGTTACTTGACCAAAAAAATGTTAATCGGTTAATATATTCTATATTTTTATCATGAGTAGTGCTACTTGGTCGCATGAGTTCATATTTCTAGAGGGGTTTTTTAAATTTTTTTATTTCAAAATCATCCTCAAACAATAAATAGCTTCGAAATAACAACTTGTAAAACTCTTTTGATATTTGTAAAAATTTAAAAAATCCCCTTATGAGTTCAGACACTAAGGGTGTGTTTGATGGAGTGAAAAATCATGGAAAATGAAAATAATATTGGAAAATCAGGGGTGTATGCAATATCAAAAGGACCCAAATTAATGGGTTCGATTTTCCTGCAATTGTGTATGGCGCGGTAGTAATGTTGAGGACGTGTTAGTTTGTTGATGCAACACGTGGCACGTTGGATATGAAAAATGACCAGACTAAAAGTCGTTCGTTCTCATTGTTAAGCTTTGAGCACATTGAGATAAAAAATTACCCCACAAAGCCATTGCCAATTAAACATGCGATTTCTCTTAACTTTTGTTCTTCCCACAATTTTAAAAATTGCCCCACTTTTTTTTTAAAAAGGCAATGGCTATTCAAATCCCATTTTTAAATTTTTACTTCCTTTACCCCACTTTTTACTTAATTTACTTCATTTTTTTTCAAAATTTCAAAAATACCCTTACTCACCCCATACTCCATCACCCTCACCCCAACACCCATCAATTCTCTATATTTTTTGGTTTTAATCATTGTAGAACACTTGTACTAGGTCACCAAGTGTTGTAGGAGTATTTTTTTGTTGAACAAGGTCGGATGTGGTCACGATGTGTCCTAGAAACGAAAAAGTGTCGCCCGCGGGGTATGATGGCACGGCTAACACCTCTGAAAAGGTAACAACCGACTTTAATCGTGACCTTTAAATGAGTAACAGTCGAATCTTACCGAAACCTCTAAAGAGGTGTCAATCGAATTCAATTAAGATTGTGAAGAATACTCAGTCTTAGTGTGTGACGACCCCAGTTCCACAACCCTAAAATTGGACTCTGCTCGACCTAGACTTATGTAGACCTCGAGGCAACCCTCGCACAATCAACGTAAACCTAGTCAACCTTACCTTACCTTTTACAATTTATTCAACAATTTAAGATGAGATTATTGATATTAGTGAGTTATTGTAACAACCCTTAAAATTAACACGACCTATGTCGTATGTCCAGGACCGTGACCCGGCTGTCGTGATACGACGAGTATTTCGAACCTTAGGAGTTGACACCGAGTAATTTTATTTTTCTGTGATGTTTGTATTAGTAGAGTATGTCCGATACTAGTCTTGAGTCGTTTGGCAAGCTGATAATCTGAGTGAGGCTTCGCCTAGATTAAACGGGGTTATAAAACAAAAAAAATGAAAATAAAAGGTTAATTAAATGATAATTAGACTAGTTAACGGGGTTAATTATGCTTGTAAGACCAAGGGCATACAACACTCGAGTTGTGGTGCGTTGCGGGTTGAGAACGTGAAGAACGGGCTAAGGAGTTGGTTAGTTAAATGACATGTGTGTCACCTATTGGAGTCTACAAGTGGAGTTAGAGTTGTTAAATAGCTTAAAAGAGGAGTGTAGGATCCACCTTGGAATACGTGTGTAAGTGGATCATGAGGAAGCCTATATAAGGTCCACCCCTTCTCTCTCTCTCCTCTCCTCTCCTCCTCTCTCTCTCCTCTCTCCTCTCCTCCTCTTCTTCTCTTCTTTCTTAGTGAGCAAGAAAGCTTGGCCAGCCCCCTTAGGTGATGATCGAAGGCTCGCTGGAGTTAAGGTGAGACTTCTACTCCTCTCTTTCTCTTCTCCATCTACGCGTTAATTTATTTAGTTTTCATCACGATGACCATGGACGCCGCACCGAGACATTGATTTGATCGAAGATCCCGATGCCTTGGCGATCCACAGAGCGATCAACACCCATTTTTTGTTGTTGGTGTTGAGTTTTATGCATATTTTACATATTTCGTCGAGTTACGACGTTTTGGGATGGTTTGTCATTCATGACAATTTTCAGGGATCCACGATGATCCAAAATCAATTTTGGATAGTCACGAACTCCTATATAAGTTGGAGAAAGGTGCGAAGCATGGTGACACAAGCCAAGGTTTGAAAAACCCCGACAAAACGATTCTAGATATGGTGTCGCCCATGACACCGTGGGCAATATGCTCCACGGCTTCGTGACCAGAGGCAACTTGAATAAAAAAAATGTGTGGCGCCGCAAAGGCGCCGTGAGTCAGGGAACTGGCGGCACCTCCTATGACCCCCAAACCAGAGAAGGTTCCAGTACACGTCGTGACGACGTCGAATGCCTTATACACGGCGATGTCACTACGGCGTCCACGCCAGAAAATGAACTATAAATTTTGTATAAAACTTGGAAATTTTGGAAAACTTTTAGGGTTTATCTAGGGGTAATTATTGGCCATAAACCCAACATGTAACGGTCCAATTAATAATTGTCGTTATTTTATGACGTCATTGTAGACGTGGACGCCAGCAGGGACGTTCGTGGGTCCCACAGTGAAGCTAAAGCACGCCCGGATTAGGTAAATATTTGTTTTGTGTGTTGTTTTTGTTTAATTTTACGATGTTTATGTTAATATAGGTTAAACGACATCGCGATGTGTGTAATTATATTTCAATTGACATGTGAGATTGTGTGTTAAATATTTGTCTCGATATGCGTGTCAACGCGGGTACTGGTAGACTAAAAGACGAAATTTTAAGTTGAGGAAATAATACACACATTAAATGAATTAAATGTGATAAAATAGTAAATTGGTGGGCGCCTAGTAACACGCGGGGTCGTGGTCGAAATGCGTGGGTTGTACAATAGTGTGCACGCTCGAGTACGCTCGTTGGCACGCACGACGAAATTGTAGGTACAAAAATATAGGCGAATATATATTTATATATATGTAATTTAAAATAGATATGTATATATATAAATATATATTAAAATCAGAAATTAAAAATAATTGTGAAATGACCAAAAAGGGCATTTGATTGTTAAGGAAGAGGATATGAACATAGGGGTATTTTGGTCATTTCACCCCAAAATGTTGATAAACACCACCACCGACACCCATTTTCATTCCAAAAATCAAAATCGAAAGTGAGAGAGAATCGAAATTGAGAGACCGAGGAAAAAGAAGGAGAAGAGAAAGAGAGAGGGATTGCGGAGTGATCGCGAGCTCGATGAGGTTGTCGCGAGGAGAGGTGAGTCGTTGGTTTGTTGTTGGATGTTGGTGTGATGGTTCGATGCACTTCATCCGAGGAGGGAGACGACACCTATGTCGTCTCCCCTCCCTCCCAATTCCATTAGAATCGAAAACAAAAAAAAAATTGTTGAAACATAGATGTTGTGCACATCGCCTCTGTTGAAGAAGATAATGGGGGGAGGTGCACGAACGTACGGGCCAGATCGGTCCGGCCCTGGCCCAACCCGGGTGGGCCTGGACCAGGCCAGACTTGGTTGGGTTGGGTCCGACCCGGTTCAGGGGACCCACCCCCATATTAATTAAATAATATTTTTTATTATTTTTATTATTTGATTTAAATAAATTAAAAATAGTTTTAAATAAAAAATACATAAAATATGGAAAATATAGCTAGAAAATTAAGGAAAAATTCAGAAAAATCCAGATAAATATTAGAAATTAGAAAAAGGGTTCATAAATGAGTTTTGGGGTTTTATCTGGATTTTGCGAGATGTTGTTGGGGTTTTTACCTTGTAAAACGTAAAATTGAAATAATATATCAAATTGAAGCTAATTCAATGACAAATAATCTTAGGTACATTTAGGTGATCATTTTGATTAACGGGTGTTTATTGGAGCTAGATCGGGGTTTATTTTACGGGACAAGGAGTGTGGTTTGAGGTGTGTAGTAATCCAACTGAAATTTACTTTAGTAATTACTGCTTGATTTATTTGAATTCATTCCTGTTCATTTACTATTCTACTTCCTTATTACTTTACGGTGGTTGAGTACTCTCACTTTGTGACTTTACGGTAGTTGACTTTACTCCTACCTGGTGTTTTTACGGTGTTAAGATCACTCTCCATCTGGTATTTATTCTTTGCGGGGGCATAGGGTCCTCTAAGTCATAGCATATGTCTAGGCATGCACAGGTGAATATGCTACCCGGGTATGATAGGCATGTGTGGGTGCGCCATGAATATACGCCGGCCACTTAGAGGTCCAGGGTCACCCGTTAGAGGTATCCTCACGAGCCGTGCCTAGCGGATAGCCCGAAGTATGGCTTAGTCTAACTTTGATTGTGCACGCATTTTGCTTCACTGTTATATTTATGCATGCGATGATCTTCCACAGTTGTCTGTATTCTTTTGTTTCGCATGTTTATTTATAGTATTTTAAATTTCAACAGTTTATTTACGTATTTACTTAGTGAATCTCCTTGGGATTACTCACTCTGGACTCGTCATCTACCTTTTTGTGATGGCTTGAGTGTTGATCCTAGTACGAGCCAAGGGAAGGGCAAGCTTGATGACTACATTGATTTACTGCATTTGCCTTACTCGTACGTTTTTTTATGTTTCCTTGTTTTATGCTGGGTTTTGGGGTATGAAAGATAGATATGACTTGTATATAGTTTGTAGGTTATATTTTTGATATTTTGAGGATCTCAGTTGATATGTATATTTGTATATTTTGAGATGGTTTCCACCTTAGGTAATATGCTCATAAAACACCTTGATGATTTTAATTATCCGCTGCGTACTTTGAGGTAAAATGATGATAAAGACTCCAAAGCTAACTTAAATCAATAATTATTAATACATAACTTAAAGTTAGCAAGAATTTGATTATATTGAGTTTACGAGTGGCTGTGGGACACAACTGGGTGATGAGTTGGCAGAGCCGTAGGCCCGCGGTGCACGCCGTAGCTACCGATGAATTGGAGGCCGCTACACAACATATTTAGGTTCAAACCATTGATAGGTAGTCGGGAACCTAAAGGTATGAATTAGAGTAGCGGGAGTGGTTTTCGTGTCGCGGCGTTCGTTAGGTAAGTACACATGTGCTTTGTATGTGTGTATATTAGCATGCCAGTAAGAAAATACTATGTGATTCATATCTCCATTATTGTCCTGATATTACTATGATCCTGTTGTTGGCATTCTATTTTGTTATTCCTTGGCAATGTGTGTTCTTGGCGTGAGTCTGTCGGGAAGGTATCATGTGGCCTGCACTAGCTGGAAAAATGCGAGTACTTCCTGCAGAGGTACTGACCACCCTAGTGTTGTGTGTACCTGGGTACTGGATTTGAGAGGTGTTGTGATGCTTCTTTTTCATACATTACGATGTTGCAACATTGCCGGGAAGATCTTACGAGGTTTTTACCATTTTGCTATGATTTAGACCACTTATGGTCCTCTTTTGATTCTAAAAACACGCATGTTTCGTTGTTATCTATCAGTCTATTTATCCTGCACTTGATTTGCTTTATTTATCTATCTCTTTTAATTACTACATGATTCTTGGACTGCTTTATTAGTAAATCTTGAA
This sequence comes from Stephania japonica, assembly GCA_039657345.1. Classification (NCBI taxonomy): domain Eukaryota; kingdom Viridiplantae; phylum Streptophyta; class Magnoliopsida; order Ranunculales; family Menispermaceae; genus Stephania; species Stephania japonica. The sequence goes on along the minus strand of CM077560.1, from coordinate 38,352,878 downwards.
TTACTTTTATATTCTTCTGGCATTACTTATGATTTCTCTTAGTTGCTCACCATCTAGTTTGTGACGGTGAGTGTAGATAAACTGGAGTGCAGCAAGGGCAAGGGCCCCGTTATTGGCGACTTTCTCTGAGGACCTCTCGGAGCAAAGCACTTCATGAGATTAGTGTAGGTTTATTTGTTTGTTGCTCGCATATTGCTTTTGGAAATACTATGTTTTGGTATTCTTGGGGATTTTGATTGATTAGATATCATGTATGTTGATTATATTGATGACACTTGATTGTACATGAATATCTGTTTATTCGAGGTTTCCACATGAATAGAATATTTCTTGATTTCTTTTTGATTTAAGTTGTTTCCCATACTTAAAATTTATTTTCGCTGCGTAACACTTGATAATTGCAATAACTCACTTCATAAATTTGTAATCAGATGAATTGAGGCTGACTAGGCACATTTAGACTCGCCGAGTACCGACTCGAGAGCCTATGCGAGTCTAGGCCGGGCGTACCTAATTGCTTGGGAAATTGGGGCTGTCACAGTTATTCAAAGATAAACAGAAACATTTAAAATCCTCAAACTAATACACAGTCTCAAGGCATAAGTTAGAACAACCTAAAGTGTGGAAACCCTGAATATGCATATCATCACCAAATGTCATGTTATAGAAGAGAATTGTAAAGACCCAAAAATTAGGTTATTTGTGAATGATGATATGTATTATGTATTTATACTCGTATTTCAGTGACCGAACAATAAAGTCGGTAAACGAGTAAGGAAACTTGACGAGCGGGATCGACAGTTGGGATACGGGTACACGGGGGATTTAAAACAGTGTTAAAATACAAATAAATGAATTACCGGATAATATAAATAATTATTTACGAGACAAGGTGAAACTACGTGCAATTCGAGAGTCGGAATAAGGAAAGACGGGCCGAGGAACGTCGTTTGAACGCGGGAGTTGGTTAACTACGCAACATACGGACTATATGATAGGATTATTAAAGTGACACAGCCCAATGATGAGGAGCCATGAGATTGACCTTGAGATACGTGAGTGTGTTGAGATGAAGGCCATCCAAGTGACAACGCACACCTACTTTACTATTCACCTAATATATATATATATATATATATATACATAAAACACATATTTATCATTTTTACTCTCATAACCGCCCTCACTCTCTCACACCACTGTTCCTCTCTCCGCCTCGGGTACACCGCCGCCGACCAACAGCAGCTCGGGACGGTCGAACCTCACCGAAGACGACTCCGGTCGTTGCAATGAGGTGATCTCTCTCGATTTCTCAGTTTTTCTATTAGGTTTGGACGGCTGTCGGAGTGACTGCCGGTCGTCGAGACAACCATGGGTGGGCCCACCTGATCCCACCAAAGGTCCTATATTCCCGGAGTGTCGTTGGAACGATGTGTATATGTGAATGAGTCGTGGTTTGTGCAAGTGCTCGTTGTTGTGTCCATATGGACGGTTTTGGGTTGTCTCGCCGGAAAAAGCCTCAAAGGGCGGCGCCGCCACTGACCACCAGGACTGGAGGTTGTCGGGGACCTACCAAGCTTTGACTTAAGTCCCACAACCCTCCGGAGTGGCCAATAACAGTGAGGCGAGCGCAAGTGTTGTTATTTCATTTTTCATGTCATCTCATGTTGTGATATACTCCTAGTCAGAATTCGTTGTCGTGGGCGACACCACCGTTGTGCCACCATGACTGTGGATGTCGGGTCCCAAGCTAAGTCCATGCTTGTGTCTCGCAACTCTTAGAGTGGCCTAAAACAGCAGCGTTATTGTTTATATTATCATCATTTCATGTGTTATGTTTGTTTGAGTCTCGTTAGAAATTGCCACATTCCACGGCGTTGTTTATCGGACCACCTCTCGTGGGGGGTTGTCGGGGACCATACCAAGCTATGGTTGGTGTCTCACAACCTCTAAAGTGTTTGAAACAACATTGTTAATGTGTATTGTTTTGATTTCATGTGATGTCGACATCTAGTCCTTATTTGCATGTGTTAACGTAATTCCGAGCTGTGGAGCATGCCTCCGGCTTTCCCATGCTGCGATGGCACCCACAACGTCGGACATCACCAACAATGTTGCATGCTCGCTGGTACATGTTTGGTTTAGGATCATGACGAGTTATGTTTTGGTGTTTAGTTTGTGTTGAAACATCGCATGTCGATGAATGGTTATGATGTCGTGGTCATGCCGCCGGTCCTTGAGGCCATGGCGTGACCTAATTACGACTGAGTCGAGCCTAAGATGTGTGATTAGGCTTACATACGTTATGGTTTTCAACCCGAGAGAGAGTATTCATTTTTTTCCTATTGATTTATCGAGTTGATCGAGACTTAAAATGTTTTCGAGTCATCTAAAATGTTGGAAAAATACTAGGGTTTAAACCTAGGTTAGTTAATGACTCGACCCATTAATTAGAGTTTCCAACCTTGTCAGGTAGCGAAAAACTTGGGAATACGCGTTAGGATTCACGAGAGTGGTTATTCATGGGTTGCGTTGTCAGGTAAGTACACTTGCCCTTAAGCTTGTGTACGTTAGTAAGCCAGTAAGAACATTGCATGTGATTCATTATCGTTCATTGTTGCTTGTTGATATCCGTTGTTGGCATTCCTATCCTGTTGATTCCTAGGTATGTGTGTTCTTGGCGTAAGTGTGACGATATGGTTTTTTAGGCCTGTGTCCCTCTTTTATCAAGCTGCGCTAGTGTCGTGACATTGTCAGAGAAGAGTTAGCGTCCTCTTTCCGTAAGCTTGGAGGCCTGTGTCCCTTTGATGCTGCACTAGTGTTGCGACATTGCCCGAGAAGAGCCAGCGTTCTCTTTCCATACGCTGTGATTTTAACCGCTTACCGCCTCGTTTGTTTTCTTAGAACACACATGTTTTCAATTGATATCTGATAGTCTGTTTATCATGCACCTCGATCTTGTTATATTTCCTGTCTTTCAATTACTGCATGATATTTAGACTGCTTTATTTGATATTCATGAATTACTGTTATATTCTTCTGGCATTACTTTCAATTTTCATTCAGTTGCTCACCGTCTAGTTTGTGACGGTAGGTGCAGATTTACTAGAGTATTTGAAGGGTATGGAGCCTTGCTTATGAGGCTTTTTGGTGAGGATTTGCGGGTTATGTTTGATTTCTGCTTGTATGTTGCTTTCCTTATATATATACATCATGTTGGTTTAAACTTGGGATCATAGGTTATTTGATATCATGTACAGCTTTACTTGGTTTTCATTTGAGGTACATGAATATTCGGGGTTTCCACATATATAGATTTCCTAATTTTCGTTTGATTGAGTTATTTCCCAATAATTGTTAGTTTGATAAATTTTCCGCTGCGTATAACTTGCAATAACTCTTTCATAAAATTTGTAATTTGTTAATTGAGGCTGACTAGGCTCGTCAGATCGCCGAGTACTGACTTGGGGATCTGTATGAGTCTAGGCGGGGCGTTCCAAAATGCATTGGAAATTTGGGGCCGTCACAAGAATATCGTCGTATACATGTCCAAGATCTATCAAAACCTAAAATGCAATATTTCAAAACATATATATATACCATAATACAAAATCAAATCTAAATCGAGACCAAAGGATGCACAACTTCAATATCCTCAAAGCAAGTCACCAAGTTGAGGAGTTTTCCTTTTGCTCGACTGTGGATCTGCGCTCAGTCAAATATAAGAATGACGCGTCCCAAGTAATTAACGCCAAACAAGATGTTTACAGTATTTTGAAATTAAATAACAATCTATATTTATGTTGATAGAAAGAAAAGTACAGGGAATGCATGAATAAATAAATACAGAAAATAAATCTGAATCAATCGAAAATAAGTGTCCAGGAAAACAATGAAAGAGGCGCAAGTAGTCCTGACCAGTAAAAAAGTCGTTAAGTCGAGGATTTGTGATCAACTACCTGACTCGGAGTTTAGGAAATGGTACATTCACACCATTCTAAAGTCCATGCGAATGCAAAGTCCCCGACAATCTAGCAAAGAACTCTCATCCTGTATAAAACTACAAACAATATCGTGCATCCCAAGTCCCTAGTTCAGGAATATTACATCAGATGACCAACTCTCTCAAGGATCACGTTGACTAACTTACCCTTAGACCACTCAACAAAATAGAGTTCTAAAACTAGATAGAGCAATAACAATAAGAAATTAAAGCTTAAAGAAATAACTATAAATTTTCCCACTGGTTTACTTACTTATGCCCAACGCTACTCTGCACTCACACGCCCATAATTCGTCCCTACGAATCCCCATGTGTGCCTATTACTATCCCACAATCACTGTTGATCAATTAATTACCAAAATCCATTATTTATCCCTTAATGTTATCTCATTTTCTATAATGTTATTCATTTGCTTAATTGGGTTAATTACTTGAGTATTGGTCCTTATTATAACTCATTTAGATACTCGAGAAATTTCATGATTTTTCAAAAAAAAAATGAAAAATTGGTCTGATGAACAGTGTCACGCCATGGCCCAAATGCCTGGCACTGTCATCTAAAGGTGAAACTCCCATCGTCACTGGTTCAGACGACGCTATGGGTGAAATATTTCACGATGTCCCTCACAGCGCCAATTCCTGAAATTATCCTGTTGTTTTTCGACACCCCATCTCGCTTCGCTGCGTTCCAAGCCTATATCAAACTCATATGAATGCTCATTTTCATCATATCCAACCTTTACATCGACCAAAACGGTGGTCCATAACCTCGGTATGGAAATTAACTAAAAAATCACGATAATTTTCAAAAATTACAAAACCAATCCAAACACCCAAAACAACCATATGGTTATGCTCCACACCGATCCAAGAATCCATATAAACCATCAAAACACTCAGGAAACTAACTTTTCAATTTGACATCCAGAAATACCACGACGAAAACACTCAAAAGACCCTTAAAAATGGCGCACACCTCGCAAGGAGTAGAGATGTTACCTAAGTTTTGGAGTTTGGTCACGTATTGGCCTCATTCTAAGCTCAAAATCCCGTCGAGAATTCTTCCCAAGCTTTGTTCGTATGAAATGAAAGAAAAATGAAAGAGAGAGACAGTGAGAATTATCCCCTTATATATTTTTCTCTTAACGCGTATCCCGAGAATGATCTAACGACCACCCTTTCTCTTTAGCCAACTTACTTACACACTATTGACTCACAATAGTGACATAGCTGGGACACTCTCTCCCATGCACACACTTCGACACGTACTTTCTCAACATTTTCGAACCCCATTTGCCACACGACTCGCACCGCAGTGTACCCACAAACCTACCAAAGTATATGTTAAACACGTTACCCAACGTTTAATTATTATATTTAAATGTATTTTGTCAGTGGCTTATTCACATTTGTCCCTCAGACAGCTAAATACCCGACCACAGTTCACCCTGCCACTCAAACACGTTTCCTCGAGCCAAACCTGTTTCTCCGCATCAATGCTCACCCTCAAACGTTCTCACACGTTTGGGACATTAAAATTTAAATTCTAAATAGAATAATAATACAAGCACCAACCAAAAATAGCATACCTCGGTGTCGACGACCGAGAATTGTTCACACGTATCACGGTGAGGGTCCATGTACGACTTAAAATGACACGTGGCACGAGTTAGATTTTAGGGTCATTATACAGTGGGTGACGGTGGGATCCAACCAAGATCTCGTTAGAGGTGTTGGCCCTGTGTGACCGACACCTCGTAAGAGTTGTCGACCCTGTACGTCCGACACCTCTTAAAAACTGTCGGCCTTGTGCGTCCAAACACTGCGAGCTACAAGAATAAACAAATTTTTTTTTCAAAACTTCTAAAAAATACATAAAAATGATAAAAAAAAAAGTGGGTTTTGCTCAGAATAGTTTGATATTTTTCGAATCCATCAAAACTTTGTACCAAAAAATACAAGATTTAAGCCCCAAATCAAAGCCCTAAATCCAACAACAAAATCACAAACAATATTGACTTAAAAAAAACCCAAAAAACCACAAAATCGACATTAAAAAAGATGAAGAATGCACCTATGACGTCAAATTAATGGGGTTTCGCTCAGATTTTTCAGATTTAGATTGGTGGTGAGAGTGCGGTTGGAGAAATGGATGACTGGGGTATGCATGATTGGGGTGACTGAGGTATATGTAAGTTTTATATGGAGGGGTAGTTGAATCATTTCAAATGGGTGGAGTAAAAGAAGCAAAAAATGGGTCCAAATAGCTCACTATAATAATCATTACTTACTCATTTTTTAACTACAAAAATTCATCTTGTAACAAAAAAAAAAAAACTGCAAAAAATCATCATTACAAGTTAGTACTTTCTTGCTAAAAAGTTGTCCAATGCTTTAAAATAAATTGCCCCACTCTTTAAGAGTGAATAGTTTTTTCTTTCACTTTAGAAATAGTTATTTTAAAAAAATTGCCTCGCTTTTTTTTTTTGTAAAAATTTGGTCCACAATCCACACTTTAATAATCATTACTTACTAAACGTATGTTGTAATAAATTTGAGCTGTGGTTTGATATACGCAGAGTATAAATTAAATAACTAAAAAATAGCTAAAAAATAATAAATTGTAATGATGATTTTTTTTTTGTAGTTAAAAATCGAGTAACTAATGGTTATAAAAATGGTTATTAAACTTTGGGCCAAATTTTTATAAAAAAAGGTGTGAGGCAAGTTTTAAAAATTGTGTGGGAAATTCATAAAAAAAAATAAATAAATAAATAAATTTGTGTGGTAAGAACAAGAAGTTAAGAGAAATCGCATGGTTGAATTGGCAATGGCACGATATGGTAAATTTTGGCTCTCAATGTGGTCAAAGGTTAACAATTGGAACGACGACTTTTTGTTTTGATTATTTTTCAAGCAATAGTGTGGCACGTGTTGCATAAAAACACCGACTCGTCCTCAACATTACAGCCATGTCATAAGAAAACCAACAGCCCAAATTAATAGACATGCATCAACATGCATTACTTTTGGTGCTAACCAATGCATAGGAACAATACTTGAAACCTATTACTTTGTTCGCCTTCCCTTTGTAAGGTTACACGTTCAACTCTTTGCAAGGATATAATTTTGTATAAAATCAAAATTAGTAATTTAAGTTTTTTTTTCTACTAATTATTCTAGGTTTTAATTAGAAAATAGTTTTGGGTTCTTGTTTTCAAAAATAATGATCAGTTTATATTGCTTTTTTTTCTTGTTCTTTTTTTTTGATAAGTGATTGAAATATGATTCAAATCTGAGATCCTCCAATTTTGTCTTTTTGTCTTTTAACAAGTGATGTCTCGTCCATCTCACCAACAACTTTTTTATTTAGTTCTCGATAGTGTTGGAAAAAGAAATTAAATTGTTTAGAATTTGTTACATGTATGTCTGACAATATAGTGTCATTCGGCCTTGCCGACCCGATTTTGTCCGGCTCGAAATAAAAAGAATTCGAACAATATTTTAACAAATTCGAACCGAGTTTGAACAAAGTCCTCTTGTCCGAATTTAAAATCGGATCGGGTATGGACAAAGTTTTTTATCCCCGAACCTGGTTCGAATTTAAAATAAAGTTAAAATTATCTTTAATAAACACTTAATACTTATTAAATAGATTAATACACACTAATATATTCTAATACACATAAAGATTAATGAACTAAAGATATCTTTGATATTAGAATAAATTAAATTTTAATTTTTTATACTTGAACATTGATTTGTTGACATAAAGGTGTGTTTGATAGCAAAGAAAATGAAAAAAATAATGAAAATCATGAAAATTTTTAAAATTTTGTATTTTTTTTTTAAAAACCATTTTTTCTATTGTTTGATGGACTTGTACCCGCACAAAAAATACCACACCCCACTATTTTCTTCTTTTATTTTCTCATCTTTTGGCTAAGAAAATTAAGATTTTCTTCTCTCTGCGAACGACTCTCTCTCTCTCTCTCTCTCTCTCTCTCTCTCTCGAACAAATCATATCTTCGACTAAAACTCAGACATCGCATACATGTTCCTTTTTTTCTTCTTCACTACACCGCGACGCCTTCTTTACCAGATCAATTCAGGAAACTGAAGGCCAAGGCCAAGGATTCGATTTTGATCTTTGGGGTAAGAGAAGAGTGTGATTTCTTGTCTTCGTCTTCATCAATCTTTGAGGTGAATCAATCGCCACAACTGTGTTGCAATCCTTCATGGAAACCCCATTTCTCTCCACCTATTTGGACCCAATCTCCACTACCCATTTTACAGTTCACTCGAAAAATCCCAAATTCCATCTCAATTTCATCAATTCACTCACAAAGTCACTACCCACAACTTTAGAGCTTCAAAGAGGGGCGGTGGCGTTTTCGAGGACTACTTACCACTGATGGCTAAAAAATTGGACAGGGACTGGGGAGGGTCTGATTGGGGAGCTGTGAAATGGGTTTTAAGTTTCAACTGTCGATGGATCAAACCAAGGGAATAAACACTTTCGAGAGCTTAAAGAGGAACTCTACTTTGTTATTGGGGTTGGATGGGCTGAGAGATGAGGAGCAGTTGAGTGTGGTGAGAGAGGGGGATATCGAAGGTGATGGGGCGTTTGATTTTTTTAGTTGAGAAAAGATGGGTTGCTTAATTAAATATATGGAGTTTTGTGTTTTGATGTTCATATTGACTCATGAGACTCGAGAGTAGTTGGTGCACACACCTACAAATGTTTTTAAGAAAATTCTCTGTTGCTATCAAACACCTCTGAGAAAATTTTTTCAAACAATTCTCTTGAAAGATTTTTCTATTGAAAATTATTTTTTATCAAAGAAAATTATCAAAACTATCAAATGCACCCTAAATATTTAATTACATGAATTATTTTCAGTAATATTACATTGATTTATTGCTTGCAATTTTTGTTAAGACTTTAATGTTACTTTTTTAAATTGCATCGTATGAAATTATGACATATGCATATTTTAACGTTTGAAGAGACTTTCTATATAAAAAGTTAATTTTTAAGATAGCAACAAATTCAGACAATCAAACAACTTGAATTTTAAGTAAAACGGATCTGAACAAGTTAATCTTGTCTGAATTTTAAATAGAACCGGGTTCGGACAATAAATATACTTCTTTGTAGTAGAGGTTGTCCAGACCTAAATTTTTGTTGGCGCTAGTAACATGTATCTTTAATGATAATCTAACATACTTTTAGCGCACACTTAGGGCGTACACATCATTTTTGAACCTATTTATAATGTTTTGTTAGATATAGGGCCTACGCTTAAGAAGACAAGAAAGAGTCATAAAAAGGTTAAAATACAATGTATGTGTTCAAAATGTGATAGATTATTATTTTCGTTCTTGGAAAGATGGCCAGAGAGGGCAACCACCCACAAAAAGGCCACCCAATTTCAGTCAGCTGAACTGGTGCTCTCCATTATAATCCATGATTTGGTGTACAGAATTAATATTGAACCTCATTATTTAGCTTTGTTAGGATAACAGTGCCACAGATCTAGCCAAATCTTAGTGATCCCCACTAGTGATATTGTTCGAATCTGATGATGGGACCTCATAGTTTATCAACACAAATAGAGCTGTAGAGAACTGGGTATCCAATGGCTTGGCCCTATGAGCACCATAGAACTGTCTTTAGCATATCATGACGTTCCCATTTAGGGATTTATTTATCCTATAGTCCCTGCTTTCGGTGACGAGTCCAATGCTTCTCATTCAATTCATGACTGATCACTATTGGAATATATAGAGATTGCTTCTTGTCTCTTTGTTTTCCTTTTTGTTATCTTCTCTCCATCTCTCAAATCTCTGCTAATATGCTTGATGTTGGATATGGCTGTCACTGTTTGTGCGAACCCGGATATACCCGTTAGTACAGGTTCTGTCTCTAACTTAATCACCCGACATTAATTTAGAGGTTTACTCTTTATTGTTCAATATTATCACCGTACCACAGATAGAGGTATTCTTACTTTTATCCTCCTTGCAAAGTCATCCTCAATTGCCATGAAACTATATTTTCATTCACACGTCCCTACACTTCATAGCAGCCAAGTATTACTAAGGAAAGAAATAAAAAGACAAGAAAAACTGTAGTCAGTCATTTCTCATGGAGGTTTCACGTTCTGACGTTATATGGTGTGTTGTGTGTCTCCAAGTGTGCCGATTTGAATTGATCCACTTCCCGAATTAGTGACTCAAATGAGACATTGAAGTGTGGACTTCACTGTGATTTTGTAATGAACACTTAATTAGTAGGCATGAATGTTGGTCAAATCATTCAGGTGGAAAATGAGTTGGGGGCCACTTAACTAAGGGCCAAGGGACACTGTTAACTTATTGCACTTTTTTTTTTTTTTTTTTTTTGTCGCTCCCTAGTTTATAATGTTTCATACTTTCATTCTACAAAAGTAGCTAGATAGAAATAGAATTGTGGTACTTGGAACTACATTCCACAATACTGGATCATTCTCAACAACAATGCTGTTCGAATTGAAACTTCTTGGGACTTTCTTTAGCGACAACCGTCACTCACAGTCATTGATAACAATGAATTAAAGATTGAAAATGTTGTTTGAAACCAAAACCAAATAGGTTTTGGAATGGAATAAGAGAACCTAAAACAGTACAAATAACGACAAAAATATTCTCAGCTCCTGGGAACCACATCATAAACAGTTACAAGTAAACATCATGAAATGAAGGGATTTACAACACCACCTTGAACCATTGAGCCTAAAAAGTTATATTGACAAAAATCTCTTACGAAACTTGAGATAAGAAAATGCTTTGCGAAATTCAGAGAATCAGATTCCAATATGCTGTGAAACTATAGAGGCAACCAACAACTTCGCCTCTGCCAAAGCAGTGGAACACCCATTGGCACCATCCAATCCAAGAAGTAGAGATATGTTCTAGAGTTTAGAATCTTTAGACCAATACCGTTTATGTTACCTCTCCTATTATCACTCAAAGGAAGAGGAGATGAAGAAAAACGAAGTGGAGACAATTCTAAGAAACATTAAAATTAACGATGTTTTGTGTTGGAGATGTTGGGATTGTCCCACATCAGAAAAATAGAGTTTTGTAGAGTACACACTTCATCTTGTCTTGACATTTTGGAGTAAACTTCACTTTTACACTTATAACCCATACATAAACTAATTACCACACTCTCCTCACTTAGCATTGAAGAGGATAGAGGATGACATTAGACAAAATTTAAACTATAGAAGTGAAAGAATACAACAAGCTTTTATATGTGATTGAAATATTCCAGTTAAATTAATAAAAAAAATCCTTATAAGACTAGTTAGAATGGTAAATAGACCAGCTATATTTTATAAAAATGAATGTAGGACGATAAGGAAAAAACTCAACATCTTTAATAAAATATTAGATGTCAATGTGTGTCACTTAAGACTAAATAGACATTGAAGTGAAAAAAACCTCTCTATTAATGAATTGTGTATTTTGAATGTCGAGGTTACGTGGATAAACATTGTCTATTTTGAATGTCTACTTCTAGATAATGCTATCAATAGTCACGTCAACAATTCTCTCCAAAATATATAAAAAAATAGTAAAATTTTAAAATAGAAAATGCAACCCGCATTCACAATTGTAGAACACTTTTGAACTTCAATGTCTATTCAAGCCACATCATCTCCACGTTTCTGACGTGGCATCAATCCACACCTACAATTCACATTTTCTGACTTTTCTCAACAAAACAAAAAACTCAAACTAAAATTTTATTTTTTTTTATTTTTTTTAAATGCAAAATCCATCATTTGATCCCAGAACTTTATGTTTTTTTATGTTTTTGGTCCTTGAACTTCTAATACTATACATTTGGTCCTTGAACTTTCACAAAGGTCTACATTTAGTCTCCCATCATTTAAAGTGTTAAATTATGCCAACGTGAGTGATAAAAGTGTCGTGCAACTAGTCAAGTAAGAGTAAAGTAGTTTATATTACTAAACCAGACGACTCACATCGACCAACAAAAGTTGAAAAAAAATTTAATTTACTCCAAAAACATAAAAAAACTCAAAGTTTAGAGACCAAAAGCATAAAAACTCAAAAGTTAAGAGACCAAATGCACTACAATGAAAGTTAAGGGATCAAATGTATAGTAATAAAAGTTTAAGGACAAAAAATATGTTTTACCTTTTTTTTAAAAAAAATTTAATTTCTCGTTAAACATAATCAATCACCTTAAACTATTACAGAACCTTATAGATATAGGCCGACTTTTCTCAACTAGAAAATAAAATAAAAATCAATAAAATTTAATGTACCAACATGCTGACTTGTAAGACTTGCTAATCAATTAACTTTTTTTTTTTTTTTTTAATTTTCGTTTTCTATCTAAATTATAAGCTTGCTATTTATAACTATATATCTTATGCACCCCACTTAGCAAATCTACTAATTATAATTGTCTCCTAAAACGAAACTTCTAATTGACATACGTACTAATGTATAATTAGGATACAAACTTGAATAGTTATTTAATCTAATAAAAACTTCTATTTAATTAACTATACTAATAAATTACCTGTCCTAATTACATATAGAGATTACTATATGAATTACCAATTCTTGACTGCTGCCTATATTTTCATATATCAATACACTATTCTCGTGATACACATCCCTAATTCAACTCACGCCTGCATCATCGGTGTGGTTGGCGCCAAACACTATGTAAAAAACCAAAAAATAAGGCAAACATAGAAATTTTCAATTTTATTTTTATGAGTTGCTACAGCAATGAAATGGTGTCTAACAATCAGACTCAAAGAAAATTGACAGATTTTAAGACTTTTGACGGAGTGCTTTGCGACCCTTAATGACTCTCACCCAGACCAGCAGGACCCATCCAGCTTAAGAAAACATCGGGTTACACAATATAATTAAGGGCATAAGGCGCTAAAAAGCTACTTTAAAGTGAAAGTGATTAATCGGACGGATTAATTCCCAAAGTGCTAGGTTAATTCACTCATAGTCATACTTTATCAATTGTATTAGTTTGGTCAACTCATCTTAGGCTTTGTTTGATTTGGAGGAAAGTTGAAGGAAGTGAGATAGCTTCCAAAAAAGTTTCAACTCACCTTATTTAATTGGATATTTTCAAAAAACTTCATTAAAAGTTTGAACCCCAACTTTCCCTACATAGGGGAAGATAACTCACTTAGGAGGTAAGTGAGTTATCTTCCTAAGGGGGAATTGATATTTTTACTCTCATTTAATACTCTCTCTCTATCTTTATTTCTCACAATCTCTCTCTCAAAAATAGTGTAAAAGACATTTATGTCAATTACATTATTTTATTATTTTTAAAATGTGAAACTTCTCAAGAAGTTCAAAGTTGAACTAAACATGAAAAGTACAACTTCCTTAATAGTTAATTTCTCAGGAAATTAAACTTTTCTGAAAGAAAACTTCCTTAGAAGTTAGTAAAATGAACCAAACAAGGCTTTAATTTCGTAATAAAAGGGTCACTCAACTTGATTGGTGATGCCGGGAGGGGATTTGCTAATGTTGGGAGGGTGATGTTTGTAATATCTCCCAATAGCAACACACCGCATGGACATAGTAGTAAAAGTGGAGAGGACAAAAGTGTAAAAATACATCTATATTGTACACGTGGCACATTACCAATATTACACATCTTAACTTTAACAAATCCGCTCCCTAGTGATGCCTAGTGTAGCTAGCTAAGAAAATAGATGTTCAAGAGAAGAAGCGATTCTGTACAAAAAATAAAAAATAAAAGTAAGAGAATAGAAAGCTCTCAAAAAAAAAAAAAAAAAAAAAAAAAAAAAAAAAGGTACGAGAATAGAAAGCTTTTAAAAAAAAAGTACGAAAATAGAAAGAAAAATAGTTGGACCCCAAGCCATAGTAGCTTAATTTACCCTTGATTAGTGATGCCTAGGGTAGCTAAGCTAAGAAAAAACAACTCTACTACATTGAAGTCCAATCTCAAACTAAAAGAGAATAGGAAGATGAAATGGTGATATTCCCCATGACATAAATCGATCGCATAACACACGTGTTTAACTTTTGTCTGCGGTGGATCCCACTAGCAATCACTTAAAGTTGAACATGTGCGTTGGTGCGACCGATTTGTGTCACCAAAAATATCACCAAATTATTTTCCAAGAGAATAATGGACTCCAACTTGGCTTGAGCCGATTTTGGGGGTGGGTAGGGCGAGCAACCGCCCTAGGCCCCCACCCTAAGATAGGCCTCCAAATTTGATGATGTAGTATTTTTTTAATATTTTTTTTAATTTTTTCTGTTGAAAAGCTAATTAATGTAGTATTAAGAGTATGTCTTTTAATTTTCTCAAAAAAAGAAAAGAGTATGCTTTTTAATTTATGAGTTTTCAAAGTTAATCTCTTCGTGCGTGTAATCGTCTCGTTCATTAAGTGGGGTTGTAGAAGGCCCCAACTTGGATGAATCTCGCCATAGAGTTTAGGGTCATATATGAATATCTCCCTGTTTATTTAAGAAGCCTTTATTTCGTTTAAAAAAAATGCACCCCTCTCTCCTTAGATCTCATTACCAGACTACTCTGACTTTCTATATGTAATAAATTAATAAAATCTACATTTTTTTTCTTCTAAAAATCAACTACTGTTTTGATTAAAAACATTAGCTATACATAAACTTAAAAATTCAATTATTTGTGTAATCAGAATAAATTAACAAAAACTAACATTTTCTTTTTGTAGAAATTAATTGATAGTTTGATAAAAACTAATTAACGACTAGCCCAAAACAAGATCGATTAGCATTATATAAACAACGTAATTGATATATAAGTCTAACACAAAAAAATAATTAACTTTTTGATTAATTTTTTCTATTATAGGTATTGATCAGATTATCTTTAAATACATGTACTACTTTCCATATATTGATTTTATTTTTCTTTAAAAAGACGAACACTCTTTCTTCAAAAAAATTTCTATATATATATATATATAGAAAGAAATGTACAGTTCATAAAATTATATAAATCATACAATAGCGTAAGATATATTTCTTATAAAAAATAAGTCAAATATATAAAGTCCCCATTTCTCATGTTGCCTTAAGTCCAAAAATGTCAAGGTTGACCCTGAGCTTGGCAGTGGTTCAATCCCAATACCAATCGTCTAAGTTGGTCCCTTTCTATTTATTGACAGGAGTAGTGCTATTTAGATTCATGAGTCGGACTCTTAAAAGTTTTTTTGAAATTTTTTTATTTTAAAGTCATCCTCAAGTAATCAACGACTTTGAAATAACAACTTGTAACGCTCCTTTGATATTTGCAAAAAAATTTAAAAACCTCTCTATGAGTCTCAGACTCTTAGAATTCAAATAGATTTTTTGTATTAACAATATTGAATGAAATTACACTAACATTTATAGGTATTGGGCACTGATACTGAAAGAACTTACTGACAGGATCTCTATGGATCATGGTGCCAATGACACATGTCATTCATGTAAAGCATGCGCCTTGTACACCCATGTACAGGCACTAGTTTCAAAGAAACCCCAAAGCATCTAAAGCGATCACAGCAACAGTGCCTCAGTGCCTTTGGTAAAGAATGGTTCTAAAGCAACAACACTAGTTCAGAGTTAATATAAAGAATGTTTCTTTAGACAGGTACCTTAGTTGGCATGATAATGCGTTGAGAATGAAAAGCAGAAAACTTCTATTCATGTAGCAGAGAAGAGAAGGTACATGTTGTCTGGAAGAACAGCTAACAATAGTCTAGTTATCACAACATACACAAACTCACAACCTTGCCTACCACCAAGTAAACAAAATACACAAGGAGAAGGGGAAACAATCATTTGAAATCCCAAACCTGCAAGGCTACAAACACATTCTCTGTCGTCAAGCCCATCAAAAATCTCACATTTGCTTTCCATCGGATTCTGCTACACTGATGCTCCGTATCGCCTTCAACTTCCGGTAGCCCTTATCGGTTCCAAATATCCTAAATGCAAAGGAGAACTGTTAAAACTTGATGGAAAATAGACTGTATATGCCTTCAAAACCATGTTCCTCACTAGTCTGGTGGTAGTAAAACAAGAAAAATCTATGTTCTAATTTTCAGAAGCCTTTCCTTTTGCAATAGGAAAATACTATAATGACAACACGTCACACCGGAAGACGCATCGGCCCACAAGAGCTGTCAATCCTCGATCCGCGTGTTCTGCACCGAGATCTGTGTATGCTTGCATTAGGAGGAGCGCATGGACGGCTCAAAGACCCAATGTGACTTTCAGTGTGACATACCCGTTGTCAATCTAGCACTTCTCATTGCAATAACCAATCATCATCAGATATCAGAAACATCAGCTAGTTCTTGGATTATAGTTAATAGAAAGAACAACTCTTAGAAAGAGTATAATAAATCTTTCCACTTAAAACAAAAATTCACATTATAGGTCTCTGAGTAAAAAATTGACTTTAAACATGCAGTTTTGCAGTCTACTGCATCAAATATAAGATTACTTCAGAAAAACTTGAGAAAGAGAGTCAGAAATAAAGATACAATTCACTTTTTAACGTACTCTCCCATTGACTTAAAAATTATGCGTTAAGAATGCTGAACCATTACTAGAGCACTGAAAGAATGTAAATAGGTCATCCTTATCCAGCAGAAGTCACATTATCACATAAGAAAACCCTAGGCAAAAAGGCAGATCATTTGGCAAAGCTTTACCAATTTTGAAAGGAAAAATTGTCAAGATTTCAAGTTTTAAAGACCATTCAACATTTGAAACGGTTTAGTTTTTCAAAACTACAACATCCAAGGCTCTTGGATACCCAATTCAACATTATTGAATTTGAGTAGTGCTATTTGGACTCTTCGAGTCCGGACTCCTAGGGAGTTTTTGAAAATTTTTTATTTCAAAGTCATCCTCAAGCAATAAATAACTTTAAAATAACAACTTTTAACTCTCCTTGGATATTTGTAAAAATTTAAAAAACTCCCTATTAGTCCGGACTCTAAAAGTTCAAACAGATTTTTTGATAGAGAAACATATTTTTAAGCAGTAAGAACATAATCATTGGCCATGCTTTAGGAGTCAATAGAAAGGTCAAACAATCAGCACAGCATATGTTTATTTCTAAAGAAAGGGCATAAAGAGACCCGGATAGCAATAAACATTAACAAACATAAAGAAACACTAGATTATGAAATCAATAAAACATCAAAGCTTGTTTATTTCTAAAGAAAGGGCATAACCTACCAATCCATGTAAACAAAAGTTGATGAGTAGTTCCCAGATTTGGTGTAAATCAAGCGATGATGATAGTCATGGAAGTCAGCACTGTTCGCATTGGACAAAACAAAGAAGTCAGGCCCGAAGAGCTCACATAAAAATTCTCCCAAGTAAATTGTGAGGAAGTTCCAACTTACCCTCCGTACAGGGGAAGAAAGTTTGAGAGGCTCCACGGGAAATGGTACCCACAATGAGCCTCTACAGTTTCCAAGACTCTTAATGACATCCACAACCACAAAGTGAAGAGGTGGGGCCCGGTTATAGCAGGACCCACAATGGTGGCAAACCCAAGGAAGAGTATCTCAGCAGGGTGGGCATATTCAGAAGTCACTCCAAAGGGTGTAGCATACCTTCAGATGACAATATTACAAACATAAGAAAGCTTAAATTTGAAACAAGCAGAAAATGAAAGCTATCATATTTTCACTTACTCATGATGAACACTGTGGACATGTTGGTATAGCCATTTGGTATGTAAAATCCTGTGCCCCCAGTAGAACACAAAATCCTCCAGGATGAAATAGAAAATTATTTGACCGGTGACTTCTTTCCTGAAGAATTACAATATTTAGTATGGCCACTCCCAAAAAGCCTTCAATTTCATGAAGAATTACAATATTTTACACAAAATGTGATAAAACTATCAGCTGAGAATTTGGAATCAGTGGATCTCAATTAAAAACAACATACATCCATAAAATACTCTGAAGATTCTTGCCATACAATATATAAAGATTTAGTATCAAAAGAACCTGAAAATACCAGGACGGCAATGGTAGACTACTTCGCATGCCCATCCATTTGAAGACAGGGTAGGAACAGATCATAAGAGGCAAGTTTACACCAAAATGATAAAGTAACAGACGGTTAACACATTTGTCTTGCGCAGCGGCAGTATTATTTTTGGTCTGCAGCAGATCATAAATCACCCATCAGACTAAGAATGCATCTTAATTCTTAAATAAGAGGGATCCAAAAAGATTTGAGTAGAGAAACTTATAATATAGCCACTGCCAAGTCATGAAGCTTGAAGGAAATTGTACACGGAGCTCTAATCATCAAATTAGAACTTTTATGAAGAACATTGGACATTCTACAATGTCTAAAAGCTATAAATTTTCCAATGACAAAGTTACAACCAGGTACGCAAATTATTGTTAATCTGATGGATCAGTTTCTTCATTTCAAGAGAAAACGAAAACAACTGCTAGCAGGAGCATAAACCTTTCCTCAGACAAATAATGAAGTAAATAGCACTACAAGATTTTATCGAATTACCTTCCCATCTGAATTCAGATTAAACAAGAACAAGAACAACAAAGCCACAATCCCAAAATCAGATTAAATAAGAATACCTGAAGTAAATAAAAATGAGCTTTACTCATGTAAAGAAACCAAACAATATATGGAAATTAATGAAATATAAATTCACAAGAACTGTAAATGATCAACGAGTCCTTAACTAAACTGCTATGCATTCCAATATGTATTATCTTTAAGGACACATTAAAATAAAAGTCGATGAGTAAGGAATCACGCAAATTCCTATTTGAACATTCAATAATCTTCCTAATTTTGTTTTAGGACGGTATTAGTTTTCACAACTGGTTTCGTGTGATTTAAGGTCTCAACAGACTAGTTTGAATTAGCCAATTTTGACCTTGATCCGAGCATAGAGAGTTTTTTCTTCCTTCATTCTATTCTCATTTTTTTTGAAGATTGTTTTTCAATTTTAGAATTTTACAGTATAGCTTTCTTAAATAAATTAGGAAAGGATTAAAGATTTTGAAATTTTTCATTTTTTTTCTTTTCATTGAATTGATTTTTTTTTCATTGTTATTTTTAATTTCTTTTCTTCATACCATTCCCCACACTCTTTTTTTTTTTTCTTTCTATATACATAATTAATATGCACATAATGAATTGACATTCCTCGTGCATAAATATACAACGATAGATTACCTCTAAGCCCCATTGACTAGACATAATGGGAATCACTAGAGTGCACGTCTTTCTATAAGAAATCTCTAGAGTACAACCAACTTCTTTTTGACGTGGTTTTGCTAACCTTGCCATTTAGCTTGATGATACTCAATTTGTGTAAAAGTTCACTAAATTGCTCAGCTATTCACTTCTACTGACAAATATGATACAAAACTAACCATGCTTGCCTCTCAAGATTTTCTCCTTAATTGCCCCTTGATTGCAAGGACGCACACAACAACACTAGTCACAAATCCTAATCTTGAAGATTATGACATGCATTGTGAAGTGATGCGGTAACAGTCATCTTCCTAATAATTGGCAAGACCACCGTCCCAAATTAGTTCGAGTCAGTTGCATAAACCCGATGCTTCTATAACTCCATTCAACTAGATATAAAAGCATTTGATGTAACTTCGTAATCTTTTAACTCTTTTATAAATAATGCATTCTGAATTAACTTTAGGCCTAACATATACCTTCAAATTCATTCAATTTCTAGCACATTTAGGTTTCTAACTGCTCGCATAATCAACAAGTGACTCTTATCTGACAACTCAAATAAAATGAGAGGCATGTCATCAGCAATTGAATTTCACTTTCACCATCAAGCCTAATTATGTTTCACTGTTTGCTTGAACCAATCATTCATTGCAAATGCAATATGCTTTACAAAATCTAGTAATTTGACAAACATAAGAGTAAGAAAAAAAGATACAAGACCTGGATCTTATACTTGCTAAGAAATCCAGCTCTCTCCAGATATAAAAATGGAAGTCCTGACAAGAAGAAGACGCTTTCATGGAGCAAGAAACTTCCAATAGAAGCCAATTGAAAATCACTAAAATGAGTGACCAGATACTGCGAACACACAATCAGATTCAATAGTCAGAATAACAGTAATCAGTGAGAGATCTCGTCGAACAATCAAAATCAACAAGAGCAAATCTGCATTGATCTCATATGCTAAAAAGTATGCAAAAGTTCAGGAATCAATCTGAATCAGAGACACAGATACTGATTCAGCCATTGAAATCAAAATCCAACACAAAGCACTAAGAATTCGATGCACAAATCCTCCATTTCATCAATGAACCACAACCACACAAACCAGAACCAAAACAGGACAACAAGATCCAGAATCCTACACCACTCAAACGACTACAAAACCAATATCTGCAAACACAGATCTGAAATCAGATTCACTGCAATGACCGCAAACCATCAACCGATCAACAACAACAACAAGAACACAAGAACAACAGTACACAGAAGCACAGACCGATCGATAAACGCAATGACGATTGCAAAGAACAGAGGGCGAGAATTAACGTACTAGCCAACATGATTCGAGAAAGGACGCCATGAAATCCTCAAGAGATCTCTCCTGCTAATGGCGCAGAGACAGAGAGAGAGAAGAAGAAGAGCAGAGCAGAGCGACGACGATGACGAGAGAGAGAGTGTGTGTGTGTGTGTGTGTGTGTGTGTGTGATAGCGAGTGAGTGTTAGCGAACGTGCGGGCGACTGGGCGAGCGAGCCCTAGCTTTATATACACCAACGCGGACGCACATTCAATGATAAGGTGAGAAAGTAAAAACTAAAAAGATCGAAAAAATAAAAATCAAAAAAATCAAAATGATTGGTGACGCAAATTTTTTTTTTTTTTTTTTTTAGAAAATTGGTGACGCAGTTTCTAGGGTCCGTTGGATTGTACGTTGAGAAACGGATGATTTTGTATGTTGATGTACATCGAACGTACAGTTTGATGTGATATTAAAATTGGGATTTGATTTTTCAAAAAAAAAAAAATTGGTATTTGATGGATTGACTTGTACATGTCATCGTCCCCGTGACAGATGTTTACATCTTTTTTTGAGCAATGTGTAACGCTATGAAAGTCACGCGTATTGGGAACGTTAGATCTACTCTAAGATATAACTTAGTACATATATCTATGCATTATTGGACATAATTTAATAGATACATGACTTATTGCGTTCCTCTCATATTTTTTGATACGTGAATGATAATCTAACACACTTTGGGTGCACACTTGATACCTACACTTTATTTTGTAGTTATTTATGATGTTTTTTTATATGTGGGGTTCACGTTTGGGGAGAAAAGAAAAAATTATAAATGACAAAAAAATAAAGTGTGCGCCCAAAGTGTGTTAGATTATCATTTTCTGTTATGATATCCCATCATTGTTCGTGTCGCCTCAGCCCCTCCTAATTATTGTTAAGGAATATTGTGCAATTATGAAATATGCACAAATCACTCCTATAATTATGTTGTGCACAAATCACTCCCTTGGTTATGTGCTACCTTATTTAGAAAAAAAAAAAAAAAAAAGGCAGGGTGATGACGTGCAGAAGAAACATGCACAAAGAATATAAGATGCAAAAGGAAAAGAAGAAACGGGCATCATCAATGGAGAAACACCACGAAACAGTCATCGATTCGAAAGTCGAACGACCCAGAATTAAGGTTTCATAGGCTCTGATACCATGTTAGTTTCTGAATAGAATAAGTTTATTGTATTATTGATCTATTACATGTCTCTATATATAGAGATGCAATTACATACAAAAAGAAACATCTAAATAAGGTAGCATATAATCAAGGGAGTGATTTGTGCACAACATAATTATAGGAGTGATTTGTGCATATTTCATAATTGCACAATATTCCTTAACACTCCCCCTCAAACTCAAAGTGGGAACAACGAAATCACTTTGAGTTTGTAAACTTAAATAAAACTAAACCCGATCAGAATTCGGATTGACTTCGATCTGGAATTTTGAATAACGGAGTCGACGGACAGTGCACGGAAACGAGACAACAAAATAACTGAATAACGGAGTTGACAGAACGACTAACGGAGCATAATCGGCGTAACGACTATCGGAGCAGAGTCGACGGAACGACTATCAGAGCGGAGTCGTTGGACGACTATCGAGCAGAGTCGTTGGAACGACTGTCGGAGCGGAGTCGTTGAACGACTATCAGAGCGGAGTCGTTGGAACGACTGTCGGAGCGGAGTCGATGGAACGACTGTCGGAGTGAAGTCGACGGAACGACTAACGGAGCATGGTCGGCTGAATGACTATCGAAGAATAGTTGACGGAACGACTATTGGAGTTATGTCTTGCATAACCAGAGAGGACAGAGTTGTGTCTCGCACAACCAGAATACAGAGTTGTGTCTCGCACAACCAGAATACAGAGTTGTGTCACGCACAATAAGAGAAACCCACCAAATAAATAAAAAAACCTAAACTCATAACAAAAAAAAAAACCAAAAGCAGAGTGGTGATGACGTACAGGGGAGACAACGGTTGTTAAACACATAACAAAGGCGGATAAATAAATATCAGATCTGCAACGCACAGGTCTTTCTCTTGTGATGAGATGCAGGACGAACAAGAGGCATCACAAAGGAATCACAAAATAAAGGAGGGAACAGCGAAGAAGATAATGCACAAAACCACAAAATTGATAAGGCAAACAACATGCACACAAAAGATTAGGGCAATAATCGAAGTCGAGGAAGTCGACCGAAAGAGAGGAGAAATAAGATATTACCCATAACCGAATGGAGGCTATGATACCATGTTAATTTCAGAATAGAATATGATAAGTTTATTATGTGCATAACATAATTATAGGAGTGATTTGTGCACAACATAATTATAGGAGTGATTTGTGCATATTTCATAATTGCACAATATTCCTTAACAATTATGATCCGACTAATTTACAAGAGCACCATTCCCAAGGCCTAAGAAAATCTTAAGAAATAATAGAACCACCATATTCAGACTTTAGACATATATTTTAGTCAACGCCTTAATGCTCGTGTCATTGCCACCATACCACGCCCATCGAGTGCGGCTCCTTTTTAGATTTTTTATTTTTATTGTTTTTTGAAGAAAAATAGAAGTTTTATTAATCATTAATGGCTCAGTATAGAACCAAACATAAAATCAAAAAGTACATTGATTCACTAATCCTATTTGTTCAAAAGAACTGTCATTACTTTGGCTGTGAATGTGATTATGAAATTAAAACAGTATGACAATCAGAGACTGTTGTCTACAATGTTGAAACACATTACAATAGACAAACACATACTAGAACCACATAACAATAACAAAACTTCTTGACAAAGGAGAAGAAAATCTAAAATTTTCCTACAAGGAGAAGACAAAATCAAGACTTTTAACAAAGGGAAGAAAAAACTACCTAATAATAAAACTAAAAATAAACACTAACCCAATCGCTGCACAGATCCAAAAATGAGTGTTGAAGAAGATGTCGCAACAAGGAGATCCAATCTTCACAAATTTGTACTTTATTGAACACTTAAAACACGGAGAGATGAAAATTGGAGCCACCGCCGATCAAAAGAGAAGATTAACGGTGGTTCAAGATCTTGATTCAATAGAGAAAACTCAAAAAAAAAAAAAATCGGCGGTGGCTCTTTTTAGATGTTAGATATACATATATTCTTTCTCACAGGGCTAATTTTTAAATTTAAAATCAATAAATAAAGGCCGCATTAAAGGCACACCAGTGTTTACATACAGTAAAAAAAAATTGATTCATTTCCTACTAAACCCTATAGGAAATTACACATTTGTCCCCGCAAAAAAATGATTTCCTCTCCAACCGTGCACCCCACCTTTGTTGAACAACTATCGCCACCATCCCTAATCGGTCAACCCACCCTCCCTCATCAGTCAGCCACCCCTCCCTTGTCGGTTGCCTTACCCTCACTTGTCGGTCGGTCCACCCTCCATCTCCGATGTATCTTGCAAGTGTGCACCCCGACGTCGCTTATATAACTGTTTTTAGGATGTTTTTAGGTTGAAATGGCACAAGAACATTCATTAGAAGTAGATGTGCAACAAGAAGTAGTTTTTCATCATTTATGTGGTTTTTTCTTTCATTTACAAGTACGTCAACCTTAGAGGGCTAAGCCCCTAGGGTATGCCTCATTCGATGCCCTTCGAGTCATTAAATGGAGTCTTGGTTAAGCGACTCCAAACTTGTTGTTTCTTGCATTCAAACATGACTTGGTTGTGTTTAACTGAGACTGAGATATTGAGAGTGAAATGACTTGTCTTGGTGCCCAACCACCAAGAATCTCACATCACTCTTAGCCTCCGTGGCCAATCATCACGAGAATCTCAAAAAAGAAGAAAAATATCATAAAACGATGAATGTATGGGGTGGTGGTTCGGATCTACGTTGATGTGTGGACGAGAAAGGTAGGGAGCAATGGAAGATGTGGTAATTTTGTTGTTTCAATAAGTGGGGTGCCTTAGTTCACATAAAGGGCAATTTGGAGCATTTAATCAAAAAATATGGGTGCACTAATAAACTTTGGGGGTGCCCTCAAAATTGGCTTGTCCAACCTAATTACTGGGGCCTTTAGCGCAACCCCTTTAAATAAAAGGTCAAGGTGAAAACTCGGTACTACACAAGTGGTGGAGGTGTATTTATTGATAGATTCATTAAGACGTCGTGTAACTATATAGTCTTAAAAAATTGGAAATGGATCGGTATTCCAATGTAGTGAATAATTAAACTTAGTCAAGTGAGTCATTTTCTATGCAGAATACAACACAATGGTTTTCCTTTTGACAAGGAAGAATGCGACTTATTGATAAAAAATAAAATATGTTATGATATGGATGAACAATTGATCAAGACTTTGTATGACAAATCATTGTCAAGCATGGCTCTTACATTGAGTGGTAGTATCAAGCATGGCCCTTACTTGTATCTATATCAAATGTACTCATTATTCCATGTATTGTCAATGTTGCTTGTAAAGAGTTGTATGACATGTGGTGTATGTGTTACTTGTAAACATTGTCTAAGTACATTTATCATCATCACCAAATGGCCTATATAAAGGGTGCCAACCTCATTGTAAAAACACACCAAGTTGTATACAACTTCTCATTTCAACTCTCTCATTTCTCCTCTTCTACTTTGTAGTTGTAGTTCTTTGTAGTTCTTTGTAGTAGTAGAGGTTAGTAGTTCTTCTACTTTCCTTCTCTAGTTCTAGCAAGTTTCATTTCAATTCACAACACGTTATCAGCACGAGCTTGCTCTGGCATTAAAGAGATCTTGAAGTTCAAGAAGGCTTGTTAAGGAGACAAAGCTAAGAAGGTATAACTTTTATGAATTCGGTTTATTTCTATATTATCTTGGTTGCTTCACTTTTATATGCATACTTTATTCATATACTATGAATTATAACGTCACCGATTGCGAAAGTATGCTCTGTAGTTGCGTCTTGTACGATCTTCTACATCAGAAATCAAAAGTTAATATGTGACATAACTAGTTTTCTCGCTATACTATAAACGATTAATTATGCTCCATTCTTGATTTTTTATATTGCAAATAGTGTTATGAGTTTGGGTTGATAGTGGGTAAGCCTTGTCCCCCGTAAAGCTAAACATTGAAAGGGAGATGGGTTATCCCGTTCGAGGAGGCATGGTTTTAAGTAGACTTCGTCTCGCCACCCAACCTGGAGGTTGTCCCACCAACTCATACAAGTATTACATTTTGCGTATTTATAATCAAGTTGTGAACATATATTTAATGGTATATTATATATTTTGTATATAAAGAAAACTATTTAGTTTATCCCTATTTTCATAAAGATTTTATTTAATTATAATTGAATTAATTATCTTAATAATATTGACAATACTAATTACTTGTAAAGGCAACGGGATGCTCAAATTATATATAAAGTATCTATGCAAGGCTATGCGTATAAATATTTATTCGTCAAATATCTCTTTAGACTCTTTAGAGATATGAAAAGTAAATATTTCACTTTATATTATCATTTCACCTCATGGAGCTATCTATATCAAGGCCAAAATTGGTGATGCTCCAAAAGGCTCAAAATGAGCGGCTGGGTCTCACGCTACAAAATTTATATCAGTCAAATATCATTTATTATTCTGCAATTTCAATTACCTCTATATTGAGGCTATGCATAAATATGACTGATGAAACAAATAAAAGCCACGTGGCTCGCCTCGATGTATTACTGCAACAAATTATCGAGCGCGCACATCAATCCATTAAATATTAATTATGGATTGAATTCTTGTCTCGTGGTAGCTGAGTAAAATAATAAGATATTATAAATATAATATCACTCATGTCCAATTGGTTTAACTTCAAATTAAGAAGCATATGTTGCATATAATGACCATGGTCGCAATTACAAATTTATGGACGTGGAAAAGGTGAAAAGATATGGTAAAAGTCATATCACTACAAGAAAAATGATATTTAGAAACGGAATTAGCAACGGAATTAAGTTCCGTTGCTAAGAAAAAATGGTTAGAGACGGAATTGAAACGGATAATTCAGAGACGGAATAGAGAGAGATCAGAGACGGAAATAGAGACGGAAATAGAGACGGAATTTAATTCCGTCTCTAAATAATGGCGCCAACATTCCCACCAAAACTTTCTTTTTTTACAACCGTCCATTACGTCTCGAGATTCGTGCGTGCTTTGATCTAGATACCCAAAAAGGTGACCAAACACAAAACTCTCTCTCCCTAAAATCTCTCTCCCTCACCTCACCGCTCTCTCTCTCTCGACAAACCTCTCTCCCTCACCGCTCTCCCTTTCTCGACAAACCTCACCGTCACCGCTCTCACCGATCTCTCTCACCGTCACCGCTCTCTCTCTCTCTCTCTCGTCACCGCTCTCTCTCTCTCTCACCGTCGCCGCTCTCTCTCTCTCTCACTCTCGCAGCTCTCTCTCTCACTCTCTCCGTCTCAAATTCCTCTCTTCGTCCGGGGATTCCGTTTCCGATTCGTCTCGAACCTTCGCGTTGATGAAATTTCGGTAAGCATATTCAATCGATGCTTCTATTGAGATTGCTTTGTCGATGTCCTAGCTAGTTGTTTGTGCCTTTTTTAGGGTTTCAATTTCTAGCGTTTCCGATCATTTGTGTTGTTTGATTGTTCATGCGATTAGGTTTTTTGGATAGATGTTAGGTTGAATGTCGAACCTTGAAATTTGTTAGAGGTTTTGTTGATGCTGGGGTTTGTGGTTCTCATGTGTTGCGTTTTTGCTCTATCAAATCATCAATAATGTCTAATTCGTTTGATTCATTTGTAAAGTTTGATGCTTGATTGTGATTTTAGTTGGTGGAGTTGATTTTGTGTTATGGGTTTTTTTTTTTTTTTGGGTTTATGATTTGAGGGTTGTTAATGTTGATGAAAGGATTGGTCTTTAATGCGAGTGGTGAATTATGTGTGAATTGAAATGGGTTTTGACAACGAGTGTATTTTAAACATACAATCACTTGTTTGGGAGTATTTCTGTCCGGTGTGTCGTTTGCTTGTTCATCCAAATGAAGCATTACGATCGCAGTGTGTACTCATTTATACTACAAGCGATGCCTAACTTATGTCGTTAGCACTACTCGAGCTTGCCCGTACGATGGATATCTGGTGACCAAGCGACTCGAATGGGCATATATAGCGGAAAAAATTCGATAATGTTGTAAATAAACAGCTTCAAGTTATCCCTTTTGTGGTTTGGCGACAAGCTTTTGGTCAAGGAATGATTGAATGCATATTTCTAGTGTTGTTTCGTCATGGAATGCGAGATGATGAACTATCAACTTTCGTGTAGGAGCAATTCTTATTCTCAATCGTCAAAAGATCATCAAAGAAACCAATTCAATTGATGATTTAATAAAGGTAAGGCATTATCCCGCATTAGTTTTCTTTTTCTTCCACATCTAGTTTGGGTCTATCTCAATATATGAAGTCTTTGCAAGGCTTGCAATGATCTCGTTATCTTATCTCTTTTATAGGGTTATTTCATTTTTCCCGATTGTATTATTATTTTTTGGGCTTATATGATAGGTTTAATGAAGGTTGAATATTTTTTTTTGCATATGGTGTATGTTTGACCCTTATGATTTCTACCTTGCTTCTGACAGCTTTGTGATTAATTCATAGTTGATGCACATGTCTTTATATTTTATTGATTTAGTTTTCTCAAAGAAAGTCGCATTGACTTGGATGACAAACGAAATGTTTATAAGTAGCAAATCACAATGGCTCACGCTAATTGAAATAAAAATAAAGAAACCGATTACTACTAGCTTCCCGTATTGTTGTAATCAAGACTAGCAATTGCCAACTAGCCGAGGTGCCAAAAAACTTTAACATTCAAGACATTACTTTGGTGAACCAGGTCTTAAATGGGGTGGTTCAGTTTATGTCCTTACCAATTGGAATATGGAGGACTCATTTACCATACGGTTTGATTAAAAAATTAGCAAACATATGGAAGGGTCGAAAACCTTATATAATTTTATCACATTTACATATCTTTCTTTTTCTTCATGTTGTATAGTTGTTCTTATTGACAGTTCTAAGTGCAATGTATTTTTTTTCCGACAATTAGTGTAGCGCGCATTATACAACACTTTCTATTGGTAGCAATTTTTTTGGTTTAATTGGAAAGATTGGTTTCTCACTTTTCTTCAAATGTTGTAGATGTTCAATGATAAGATATTGAAGATCAATGTAAGAAAATGCATAAGCACAACTATTAAACTTCAAAAGAAGTACTTATACAAGGTCGTGCCATTAATTTTATCATGACTTTCCTTCTTTCTTTCGCACGATTTTTTTTGGATTGAATGTGCATCGGTAGAAGTTTTTTCCATTTACTTAATAAAACCATTGCCTCTTTTGCATGAACCGCATGGATTTTCTTTACTCATTTATGCCAACATTTTCTCGCTTTACATATCTTTATATATATCATCATACACAAAGCAACCTTTTGGATAAACCAATAGTAAAATCGGTACATGCTAGCAACTCATTCCATTCCAAGATCATTGTCTCATTAACCCGAACTATATGGTTAATACATTTATTGCTTTGCATCGTTTGCTCACTATAGCATCCATATAATCTTGCAATGATAATATGATATTGTTCTCTTTAATTCTTTGTCGACTCACGTGGGTTGAAGTAGAACAATTCTCGACGAAGACTAGCTCTACCTATAATTATGTTTGTTTCTCATGTTTCTACTTAAATTGCAAGTGCCACTTTGTACTACCTTTACATTACTTATCATCAACAAGATCCTAAGTTCTTTATTTTGGTATCTTTACAGGGAAATCCTTAGGACTTAATAGCTTTGGCCTTATCTCGGTGCAATGGTGAGTTTTTTATGTACATTAGCACTTGCGGCGATGATTTACATTGGTAAAATATACATATAGGCGTGTGCTCTCAATTAATATATCCAGTATTGGTAGTGGAACTCTTCTAAAAAATATATATATTGGTAGTGGAAGGATTTTAAATGCAATTCTCTCTAGCCAAGTTGCTACTGCGGCTGTGCACTATATTTTTGGGTTTTCATTTTCATTTTTTTTTTAATTTTATCTTTCCTTCTCATTTTGTATGTCCCTTCTTAGGAATTAAGTTGGAAAGTAAGGTTAATATTATTAACTTAAGCACTTTTCTTATGCATTTGTTGCGTATAATATGTTCTTGCACATTTCTATATATATTGAGACGTTGGAAGATCATATCTTTTTCACCGCTTATTCTTTGAACGAATCCGACGATTCAACATATCTTGTTCCATTTAAGACACTGGTTCAAACGCTGCCTATTGCATTGTCATATTTGCTCTATATGGTATCTTGCCTCATCTCGGTGCAATGGTGAGTTTTTTCTCCAAAAAAAAAAAAAAAACATGATAAGACCGGCACTTGTTTGTTGATTAAATCGTTCAATGCATGACCATTATTGTGATGAGACAGCTACTCCAAAGTGACATTTTTAGGTTACTAATGCATTAACAAAAACAAAAAGTTCTCTGTTTCTGTCTTTGTTTTCTTTATCTTTATTCTTTTTCTTTGAATAGATTAGCATGTCATGCACATGGATTTTCATTCCTTCTCTAAATTTCGAAAAACTCCATACTAGTAGTAATAGTTAGTATGACTACTAGGGGATAAAGATTGAAAAGATTAGCTGTCATGTTAATCTTCGTAAATTACATGCTCTTTCATTGAAGTAAATCAGAGAAGGTTAAGGAGAATTTGACACTTACCACTTCAGCAAGAAAAACTTCAATTGCTTGAAAATTTCTACTGTATTCCAAACTTCGTGTTACTTTCTGATAGTCAATATCAATAATGATGATGAATATATGAAGATTTTTCTTGTGATGCACAACATTATAATAGTATTAATTGGTTTACTTTTTCTTTTTGTTATTTGTAATTTTAGGTGCAAATGGAATGTAAGAGATTCGACATCATATCTTTTGTGTCATTGAAAAAAGGGCTATGAGAAAGGTACTACTTCATTTCTTGATACAAATAACTTGCTTTTAGATCCTACATATCTTTTGGGTGACTAAGTTTCTTAACATTGATTTAATTATATTTTGTTTGCTAAGAAGAATATATACTAAAGTTTCTATTGAACTCATCAATGAAAGAACCCTAGTAATTACTATAGGGTTCTTCCATGTTTTGTAATTTTTGGGAACCCCTAGTTGTAGGAGAAACTTTGCTAAGTATTTTGTAGGAAATTAAGAGTTAGAGTTTTTTTTTAGAATGCATTCATTGTAATAATGTGTTGAAGATCATGAACATCACTTGTCTCTAAAAAGAAATAGTTATTAATATTGAAGTACTTATGAAAATTGGTACTTGTCTTGTATCATTTATTTAATACTTCCATTACACATTGTTTATCTTATTGAGTCTTTTATTTTAGTTTTCTTTACTTTTAATTTGTGTTCTATCCTTTGTTTCATTTTACTTTAATTTCATTTTGTATAGTGTCTTCTTAATTTTTTGGAGCATCGAGGACAATTGACTTTTGTTTGTGTTAATCTAGAACTAAATTTTGTGTCATTGTTTGGAGCGAGAGATAATTTGCTAATTAACACCATGTTCCTTCGGATAATGATGAATTTATTTTTCTTTATTACTTTATTTATGTTGTGTTTGGCTCATACACTTGTGCTTGCGATGATACGTAGTTCTCCCATAATATTGTTTATATTCCTATTATTGTTTGTATAATTTAGTGATTTTTTTCTTTTTGATCTTTTTTCGGTGTTTTGTACGAAGTCAAGTATTATTTGAAGCACAATCAACTATATATAATCTCGGAACACTTCTTCATTTTTTTTTTCATTTAGAACAATTTTTGCTTTTACTTTTGTAGAAAGATACGATATATAAACTTTTTAGATTGTTTTTGTTGTTTCGTGTACAAGACATTGAGAAAAGATAATTTTAAGGATATGTTAAGTTTATATAAACTGTGCAATATCAATATATTATTTAGCTATGATTTGTATTATATATTGGCGGTTAAATGTGCTTGACCGAGACCTATATATATATGAATTCGAGAGATATATATGATTGAGATGGATTTGAATTCGAGAGGAATTAGCAACGGAATTCGAGATTCCGTTGCTATTTCCGTATCTAATTTTCGAGGAACAGATACATGAATCGAAATGGATCAAATTCCGTTTATGATCCGTCTCGATTAGCAACGGATCGAGACGGAAATAATCGAAACGGAATTAGAGACGGAATAAATTCGAGTCTCTCGATCGAAACGAATTTATTCCGTCTCGATCCGTCTCTAAATCAGAAACGGAATCACATTTGCGTTTCTGATTGAATCAGCGACGACGATTTTAGAGACGGAATAAATTTCGTCTCTATTCCGTTGCAGATTTTAATTAGAGACGGAATTTATGCAAATCAGAGACGGAAATTTCCGTTTCTGATCTGCTGTTTTTTTGTAGTGTATTGACAATTCCATTGATAGTCAAAATAAAAAGTGGTGCACCACTAAAAAGGGTAAATTAGTATTGACAAGGAGCACTCATAATTGTGACATTTTTTTGTCATGTACGAAAAGCTATGCTGCATAAATATTGTCATATACATACCCAAATATTTTTGATCTTTTACCATGCCTTCAAAATCAAGGCAAAATTATGAATTTTACCATTAAAAATAGCTCAATTAAGTATTGACACATTAAGATGTGTTCAAATTATGAGCTAAATAAAGGCGAATAACGCATGTCTTATTTATTGTACTACATGTACATTGTAATATAAAGAGTATTTATCGAATTTAAACTTAGCAGAGACTAATGTTTATGCAATATCTGGTACAATTATAATGTTGTCAATGTCTTATATAGAAGTTATTCAGTATGATTTGTTTCATCTGAAATTTAAATTCCCAGCATTACCTTCTGGATTTTATTTGAAAAGGCATGTCGAAACGAGTGCCGTCTTAAATAAGAAAATTAATGATCCAAAGACATTCATTTTATGGCATGACCGGCTTGGTCATCCAGGATCATCAATGATGCGAAGAATAATTAATAATTCGCATGGACATCCTTTAAGGAGTCACAAAATATTTTCAGCTGGTGATTATAATTGTGCTAGTTGTTCTCAAGGTAAATTGATAGTTAAATCATCCCCAAGTAAAATTGTTGTGGAATCCCCAATTTTCTTAGAACGCATTCGGGAGACATATGTGGACCTATTCATCCTCACTTGTGGACCATTTAGATATTTCATGGTTTTGATAGATGCATCAACTAGGTGGTCACATGTTTGTTTGCTTTCGACCCGCAATGTTGCATTTGCTAGACTTTTAGCGCAAATCATTAAGTTAAGAGCACAATTCCCTGACAACTCAATCAAGACCATCCGTCTTGATAATGCCGGGGAATTTCAATCTCAAGCATTTAAAAATTATTGCATGTCTATAGGAATTACCTGAACATTCTCTCCACATGTGCATACCCAAAATGGTTTGACAGAATCTCTAATCAAACGCATTCAATTAATTGCCGGACCTTTAATCATGAGAACTAAGTTATCAACTTCGGTTGGGGACATGCGATCCTTCATGCAAAGATCATCATTCGTTATAGGCCTATCGCATACCATGAACATTCCCCCATGCAACTCATTTTAGGTCAACAACCAAATATTTCACACTTAAGAATTTTTGGTTGTGCAATATATGTTCCTATACCACCTCCCAATAGAACTAAGATGGGTCCACAACGAAAACTTGGGATTTATGTTGGATTTAACTCATCGTCCATTATAAGATACCTTGAGCCCTTAACAGGGGATTTATTTACTGCACGTTTTGCTGATTGTCACTTTAATGAAGCAATTTTCCCACCATTAGGGGGAGATAAGAAGTCAATTCAAAAGGAATGGCGCGAAATTACTTGGAATGCATCAACTTTATCACATTATGATCCACGAACAAATCAGTGTGAACTTGAAATTCAAAAGATCATTCATTTGCAACAAATTGCAAATCAATTACCAGATACATTTAATGATGCAAAACAAGTGACAAAATCACATATTCCAGCTTGTAAATGCTCCTGCAAGAATTGATGTCTCTGTGCAACAAAATGCACAAGAACCAACGAAACGCTTAAAGCGTGGAAGACCGGTTGGTTCAAATGATACAATTCATCGAAAAAGGAAAATGGGAGTAAAAATAAATACAAATCAAAATACTCATGAGAAAGCACAAGAATCATTTGATAAGGGTTTGTCAGAACAGGTTGATTCTGATGTGGAACAACTTCCTCTAGAAAAAGATGAAAAAGATGAAAGTAATGAGATCTCAATAAATTACTTAAACTCTGGTAAGATTTGTGATCGAAATAAAATTGTTCCTGATGATATATTTACTTTTAATGTGTCCTTTGAAATATGTGAAAATGATGATGATCCAGAACTACGATCAGTGGATGAATGTAAAAAAAAAGACCTGATTGGCAAAAATGGCAAGATGCTATCCAAGCAGAGCTAAACTCGTTAAGGAAACGAGAGGTTTTTGGACCAATTGTCCAAACGCCAGATTGCGTAAAGCTTGTTGGATATAAATGGGTATTTGTACGAAAGAGAAACGAAAAAAATGAAGTTACAAGGTACAAAGCAAGATTTGTAGCTCAAGGTTTCTCACAAATACCTGGCATCGATTATGAGGAAACATATTCTCCTGTTATAGATGCAATCACATTTCGGTTCTTGATAAGCCTTGCAGTCTCTGAAGGGCTTGATATGAATTTAATGGATGTCGTTACAGCATATCTGTACGGATCTCTAGACAGTGAGATATATATGAAAATCCTTAATGGATTTGTAATATCCGATGAAATAAAATCAAAACCTCATAACATGCATTCTATAAAATTACAAAGGTCTTTGTATGGGTTGAAACGATCCAGACGAATGTGGTACAAACGTCTTAGTGATTATTTACTGAAAGAAGGATATGTAAATAATCCGCTTTGCCCATGTGTCTTCATTAAAAGATCATCAACAGGATTTGTGATTATTGTTGTATATGTTGATGATTTAAATATAGTGGGAAACCACGATGACATCGTTAGAACATCCGAATACTTGAAAAAGGAATTCGAGATGAAAGAACTTGAAAAAACAAGACTTTGTCTTGGTTTGCAAATTGAACATTTTTCAAGTGGAGTACTTGTCCATCAATCAAATTATATTGAAAAATTATTAAAAAAGATTTTATATGGACAAGGCACATCCATTGAGCTCTCCAATGGTTGTCAGATCACTTGAAGTGGATAAGGATCCATTTCGACCTCAAGAAAGTGATGAAGAGCTAATTGGTCCGGAGGTACCATATTTAAGTGCAATTGGTGCACTTATGTATCTTGCAAATTGTACAAGACCCGATATTCCTTTTGTTGTCAACCTACTTGCAAGATATAACTCTTCACCAACTCGAAGACATTGGAATGGTGTTAAACACATTTTTCGATATCTTCGAGGAACAAGTGACATGGGTTTATTTTACTCGAGAGGGGTAAAATTGAATCTCCAAGGTTATGCTGATGCTGGATTTTTATCAAATTCCCATAAGGCCCGTTCTCAAATGGGATATGTATTCACCTGTGGTAATACTGCTGTATCATGGAAGTCAGTAAAACAAACTATGGTTGCCACTTCTTCCAATCATTCTGAAGTACTTGCAATTCATGAAGCAAGTCGTGAATGTGTTTGGTTGAGAAACATGATTGAACATATTCAAGAATCATGTGGATTGCTTTCAATAAAAGATTCTCCAACCATATTATATGAAGATAATGCAGCATGTATTACATAATTAAGTGAAGGATTCATAAAAGGGGACAGAACAAAACATATTTCACCAAAATTTTTTTATGCACATGAGCTTCAGAAGAATGGTGAAATTGATGTCAAACAAATCCGATCGAGCGATAATCTTTCTGATTTATTCACAAAAGCCTTACCAACTACGACATTTAAAAGGCTTACATATGGTATTAACTTGCGTAAACTTAAAGACATTGCAAGTAAAGAAACTGAACAAGTTTTACCCATGTTCACATGAGGGGGAGTTATTGATTAGTGTATTGCACTCTTTTTCCCTTAGCTATGGTTTTATCCCATTGGGTTTTCCTAGCAAGGTTTTTTTAATGAGGCAATCTTAACAATATTATACTCATCTTAAGATTAATAAGAAATGTGTACTCTTTTTCTTTTGCTAGATTTTTTCTCACAGGGTTTTTTCTAGTAGAAGTTTTAACGAGGCACATTCTCTCAACAATTGTCATCCAAGGGGGAGTGTTATGATATGGATGAACAATTGATCAAGACTTTGTATGGCAAATCATTGTCAAGCATGGCTCTTACATTGAGTGGTAGTATCAAGCATGACCCTTACTTGTATCCATATCAAATGTACTCATTATTCCATGTATTGTCAATGTTGCTTGTGAAGAGTTGTATGACATGTGATGTATGTGTTACTTGTAAACATTGTCTAAGTACATTTATCATCATCACCAAAGGGCCTATATAAAGGGTGCCAACCTCATTGTAAAAACACACCAAGTTGTATACAACTTCTCATTTCAACTCTCTCATTTCTCCTCTTCTACTTTGTAGTTGTAGTTTTTTGTAGTAGTAGAGGTTAGTAGTTCTTCTACTTTCCTTCTCTAGTTCTAGCAAGTTTCATTTCAATTCACAACAAAATAAAACTTATTCCAACTAAAGTTCACATATATTTTTTGAGAGTGATTACTTTTTTTTGATCATTTTGAAAGTAAATCTTAAAGCTGATCATATAATGGACTTTCTAATCTAAAAGTCGTCTCACTTGTTTTGGGTGGTCTCTTCTTCTACTTGATACCTCTTTTACTAGGTTGTTTAGTTGTTGTAAGTCCGATATTTTTTTTGTTAAACTTAGTTCCCTTTAAGGGGTGGTTTGTGTGCTTTGATCTCTCCTTTGATGGTGGTTAAAATCTCCACTATGAGAGTGTTTTTCGTTTGTAATTATCATTGTAGTCCACTTGTCCGCCGGCCTTCTTTAATTTCGGTTGTTGTTGTTGTTGTGGACCGCTGAGTTAGGAACCATCATTAATTAATAATTATTTTGGCAAAAAATCATGACGTGTGTATATTTGCATGTCCCTTGAATGGGACAGATACAGTTGGAGTATCATGTCATGTATCATACAAGCATATATACATGCTACATTACTTATGGACATTTATTAGGAATGGGCATATCAATTACATCGGTTATGGGCTTTCTGGCCTATGGACATTTAATAGGAATTGCCATGTCAAAATTGCGTTCTAAACGGCATTTAGTAGGAATGGCCATCTCAATATTAATTATCTATCTGTTTTTTTTTTTTTTTTTTTTTTTGACAAAATAACCGATTTCATTCATTACTCCCTTTGACTATTACATTTTGCTTTGAATTGGCATAGAAGCAACATCCGGGGTTTTCATAACATTGCATGAGCAACCTCGGCAAACTCCGCAACCTCGTTCGCTTGTCAATTAACAAACTGAACCTTCCACATATGATTTGATCTAAGAATCCCCTTACGATCTTTTACTATCTGGACTAACTCGGACTCATCAACAGTGAGTTTTTTGAGCCCATTAACCACCCCTAATGCATCAATCTTGATAATTACTTGACCACATCCCAAGCAAATCGGCCACAACAATGACTCTCTTAGGGCTATCCCTTCAGCTTCCTTGCAGCTACCTCCTCCATAGCATGTTTTTGTCATTCCACCACGAAACTCTCCATCCTTGTCTTGAGTCGCTGCCCCAACCCCGATCTACATCGAGAAAGCAGCGACCACAATGCATTTAAGCCATCCCACTAGCGGCGGAACCCATTTGAGCTTCCTCTCTTTGGTTTTTGGTTGATTTGCTCCCTTCAACATTGCGATTCGTGCTCCTCTCCAAGACTTGAGCTAGTTCAAGTTGTGAGCTACTACCTGAGTAAGAAGTTTATTGCCTCTATTTTAGATTTAGTCATTTTGATAACAAAAAATCTATTTGGACTCTTAGAGTCCTGATTGAAAAAATTACAGCTGTACGGTTATTTTTTTTTTTAAATTCATAAATTACTATGATTTTCTTTTTTATTCTTTAATTAATGTATATCGTGTTTTCTAAATGCGTAATTGGGGTGACGTAGAAGGGTGATGGTATCAACTACTCAAATGGCGCCTTTTGGAAAAGCGCCATTCAGATGGCGCCTCTCCAAGAGGCGCCATCTCACCGTGCCACCTCACCTAACCACACCTCTCTGTGCCTCATCTCACGTCTCCCACACCTCATCTCATCTCACCACACCTCATCTCATCTCACCACACCTCATCTCACCACACCGTGCCACCTCATCTCACCACCTCTCCGTGCCTCATCTCACCACACTCACGTCTCCCACACTTCTCCCACACGTCCTCGCCACACCTCACGTCTCCCACACTTCTTCCACACGTCTCCCACGGACGCCACACATCCCACACATGTTGCTCCCCCACATGCACACCACGCATGCAGCGCACGCATGCATGCGAGACCACGCATGCATGCATGCGAGACCACGTATCTCGCATGCATGCATGCGTGGTGGCATCCCATGCATGCATGCATGCGTGGATGCCACGCGTACACAACTTCACGGGTTAGACTTCACGGGTTAGATAGCAGAGATTCTCTCCATGCATAGAATCTCTGTAATCACCACCCCCTACAACCCCTATCGACGACCTATGGTCATCAACGGGTTGAAAGTTGGTTGGGGATGGTGGGGAGATTTAAAATAGGGAGAGGGAGAGAGGCAGTGAGGTTTTCATGAGGAGAGAGGTTCGAGTAAGTGTGGAGCAGTGAGAAGAGAGAGGAAGAAAGTGTAGAGAGAGTGTGAGGGAGACCGAGAGAAGCAGTGTGAGGGAGAGGAAGAGAGTGTGTGGGAGATCGAGAGAGGATCGGCGACGGTGACGGCGAAGGCGACAGTGTAAGAGGAAGTGTGTGTGGGTTGAGTTTGTGAGCCGAAAGAGAGAGAGGAACAACCGAGAGGGAGAGAGTGTGAGGGAGAGAGAGAGGTGTCGAGAGGTGTCGTGAGAGAGAGGTAGGGAGTGACGTGGAGGGTGAGAGTTTGCCGAGAAAGAAAGAGAGAAAGGTAGAGGTAGAGAGTGTGCGAGAGAGGGTGAAGTGCGTGTGAGAGTGTGAGAGAGGGGGTGAGAGGTGCCGTGAGAGAGAGAGAGGAGGTTGATAGTGCCGTGAGAGAGAGGGGGGGAGTTTGTGAGAGAGAGTGAGAGAGTGAGAGGTGTTGTGCGAGAGAGAGAGGTCGAGACAAGTGAGAGAGAGTGTGAGAGAGAGGACGAGATAGTAAGAGAGAGTGAGAGAGAGAGTGAGAGAGAGAGAGAGACGAGATAGTGAGAGAGAGTGAGAGAGAGAGAGGTCGAGATAGTGAGAGAGAGTGAGAGAGAGAGGACGAGATAGTGAAAGAGAGTGAGAGAGGGAGAGGTCTTTGTGAGAGAGAGAGAGAGAGAGAGAGAGAGAGAGAGAGAGAGAGAGAGAGTGAGTGAGAAAGAGGGTGAGAGAGAGGGGAAGAGAGTGTGTGAACAATAGAGAGAGAAGGAAAGAGTATGTGGTATTGGGTTTCGATTTGGGATTGTGTTGAGTGTGTTAGCTGAGAGAGAGAGAGGGAACAATTGAGCGTGAGAGTGCTTTATTTAGCAAATGATTCGTTGTTGGGGGAACGTTTAACCGAGATAACCGATATTTTTTAATTATTCTTTATATGAATATTTTATTGTTGTTTAGTTTTCATTTGAATAAAATAACTATTTTTTTTTCACTGGGAATATTATTTTTTTTGTAGGTAAAGGAATATCAAATTGAAGAACAAACTGGAAGAAAAATAGTAAGAACAAAAATTTATTTATTTATTTATTTAATATATTTATAGTGTAATAGATTTTTTAAGAAAATGTGTTTATTGCATGGTGTGTGTAATTTAAATGTTTTATTTTTAAATAGCTAGTAAAGAATGTGAACATCATAGTTAACAAAATGTTACAAATATTAAACCCCATAGAAAAATTAATTTTTTTGTAGTAGTGGTCGTAGCTTATTGTGTGTAGTGATAAATGTTTGATAATTATTTGACATATTTTACAAATGAGTGACAAATCGACCCAAAGATAAATATTATCTGTGTTATTTATTATCAGTGTTTGATTATTGCGACAAGATATCAATTACAAGTTAGTATTAATGGAGTGTATGGTGTATACACTATTAGTCGCCTCACCATCTCCAACAACGACAAGAAGGAAAAATTTTTTTACTTACGAATTTAATTTGTAAGTAAAAGTGTTAAAATTGTAAGTAAAAGTTTTTACTTAAAAAATGTCGTTGGTAAAAACATCGTAAGAATAGAGTCGTCTGTAAAAGTTTACACTTACAAACTTAATTGTAAGTAAAGAGATCCTTTTTGACTTACGAACCCACCATCATAAGTAAAAGTGTATAATATCTGTTAATAAAATTTCTATTCGTTTTCAATAATATTTATTAATATAACTAGATTTTTCATTTAAATATTATTTTGTTTAATTTTTGTACCTTTCATTATTTTTTCACGTTAATTTAATGAGTTTCGTTTTGGTATAAAAAAATTTAATGAGTTAGAGAACTTAAATAAAATACAGTTAAACTTAAATAAAATACAATTATTTATTATTGATTATTATTCTGATCACTTTTTCATCAATTTGACAAACTTTGTCTTATTCGGAAGCCCAAAGCTAGCTAGAGTAGATCTAGCTGGGTAACCGAACAATATACCAAAGCTCCTTCAACCAACAACTAGAAAGAAAAGAAAAAATAAAGTTAGACAGTTTAAAATTCATTTATAATTTTCTTCATTAAAAAATTAAAGAAATTAAAAAAATTGAATACAACCTTCAAAAAAGCTATAGGATGTTTGAAGCTTGTAGCGACTTTGCAATAGGCTCATGCCATCTTACATGCACCCAATTAATATGAAGAAAATAAGTTGAAACGTATAGAATGCATTAGGATTAATCAACAAATGTAGGTAAAATGCAAATCAAAACCTTTGTAGAGATTGCATGTACTGACATGGATGAACCTAAAAACTTAAGAGACGATGCAGAATCGAGATGAAGTGCAAGACGCAACAATGTTAAGAGGAACTCTTTGATAATTTGCGACGTGATGAAATAGAAATTAGTTGTGAGGTCAACGTGAGAGATACGACCGTGAGCCTAGGAGATAGTGAGAGAAATTGTTGGGTTTTTAACTTATTATCTTTTGAAACAACGTGTGTGCATTGGGGGGTAGGATGTGGGGGGTTCCGGGTGTGTGTTCCACGTCCGTGTTCGAGTACGTAGCAAGATCCTTATCTTTTTTGTGCCTATCTTCTTATTTTTGATATATTTTTGTGCCTATCTTTTGTTTATTTTAGATTTATCGAAAAAAAAAAATAAAAACCATTTATTTATTATTTACTTGTACAAAAGACAAAAGTCAAAAGTCAAAATTAAATATTATATTACTGTTTCGTCCCTTTTTAGTGAAAGCTTAATTTGTTAATTAATTTTATTCTTCTTATTCATCTTTTTTTTTAGTTTGGTAGTTTCCCTTTTATTGAGTATATATATTGTAAGTAAAAATACATATTTACTTACAAATCTATACATATTACTTTCCTCTAAGATTCATAAGCAAAAGTTAGTATTTTTACTTGCAAACAAAAGTAGTTTATATAAATATATTTTTGTGAGTAAAACAAATCCTATAACTCACTAAAAACTATTGTTGAATTGGGTCGATATTCACTTAATAATTATTAGCTTTTGCTTAGAACTCATGAGTCATAAGTACAAACAATACTTTTAGTTACAATTATATCAATTTTTTTACAAACTTAAGAGTCATAAGCAAATATGGACTTTTACTTACACTTTTTATATTCGTAATTGAAAGTTTTGTAATTAAAAGTCGAATTTCTTGTAGTGAACATCGAACAAAATACGTAATCTCGCATTCACAAGTGTCCTCACTCGCTCTCTAGTGCTTTGATAGTAGACTATAGGTGCTGCCCGTCCGGATATAGTTATTTCCAATTGTTTGGTCAACTATCGTACAATGAAAAAATCATGCCACTACTCATCTTTGAATACGTCGACCATTCTTCTCCCTCTTCTCTCGGCCACGACCATGCAAGGAAGTAGCTAACTTGCTAACTCGTGACCGCAATTGATCATATTCGAACTCACTATCTACCACTTGAAGCTTCGATAACCACTGATTAAGAATAATAACATTATAGACGATATATTTAGTAAAAACAATTAAGCATTAGTGTATAACATGACCCTTTTACAAACAACATCTCGTTAGAGAAGCATAAAACAAGAAGTGATTGTTGTCCATACAAGTATATAAATGATGTAATGTGTGTTGGCGATCAATCATACAACACCCGTTCAAGAAGTGTTAACTCCTTCCATTATAAATTAAATCAAAGTTAAAGTGAAAAACAAACCTCCGTTTCTCCTACTCACAGCCAAACTCGAACAACAAGTTCTCAAGCAAAATTCAAACACGAATAAGACTTCTCATCGCCCAAATGCCGTAGGCACCATCTTCCTCTTTGTCAAATCGAAATCACTTGTATATGGAGTGCTCAAAGTAACTAATGTAACACGGAGAGGGAGAGAAAAAGAAGACCTTCGAGAGTGCAGAGAGATAGAAGTTGTTGAAAGTATAACGTATGCAATCACCTATAGGTGATGTTGTGCAAGATAGATTTGTTACTTCGATTGATGATGACATTAGTGCCCCCAGTGATGACCGTAACGAGGACCACGACAACGACATTGACGAGGATGTATGTCCCCTCGAGGATGCGCTTTCGCTGCGCGCCATCTGTTAATTGGGAAAGTATAAATGTTGTTACAGACGACCCAACCTACGAACCTCCAGGGGCGAAAAACTTGCAAGATGATGAGCAATTTGCAATTGACGAGGAGGAGTGGATGGAAAAAGGAAGCGATGAAGAAGATTACCAACCATTGCCGGTGTATAATGAAATTGATTGGAAAGTGGCTAATTCTACTGCAACCCAACATTCTCATCATTCGACTGGATGAGACATGCCTAATTTTGAGTTGGAAAGAGGAATGTGCTTTGACAATAAGAAAGACTTGCAGCATGCCATAAAAGTGTGGCATGTTAACAACTATTGTCAATACCTTGTTATGGAGTCAACTACAACCTTATGGGCATTGAAGTGCAGAAGTGTGCCGGAAGCTGGGTGCATGTGGCGTCTCCGTGCTTGTTTGCGAAAGAAGAAACAATTGTGGGAGATCACTCAGTTAGACGAGCCGCACAGTTGTATAAATCCCGCAATAGAACGCAGTCATGCCCAACTCAACGCCAACATGCTTGCACGTGAGATACAAAGCGTTGTCGAAATAGATCAGGCAATTGCTATCAAGGCCTTGGTAGAAATGATTAAGCTAAAATACGCAAATGAAGTTCCTTACAAGCGAATGTGGGATGCTAAAAAGAAAGCAATTGCAAATGCATTCGGGTATTGGGACGCGTCGTATGCTACGTTACCAAGATGGTTGGCGGCTGTACATAATAAGAGTCCAGGGACGAAGATTGAGTGGTCACATAGACAATGGGCTGCAGATGAGATTAGGACAGAGCATCCTCAATTTCATCGTGTGTTCTTCGCATTCGAAGCATCAATCGAAGGGTTCAAACATTGTAGGCCTCTTCTACAGATTGATGCGACATTCTTATATGGCAAATACAATGGTAAGCTAATGATTGCCCTATCTGTTGATGGTAATGGACATCTACTTCCAGTTGCATTTGCAGTTGCGAAAAACGAATCAACCGACTCGTGGGGGTGGTTTTTGAGAATGTTGCGCAAACACGTGACCGATAGAGATGGTATTTGTATTATTTCTGACCGTCACTCTGGCATTCTCGAGGCTGTTAACATACCAGCAAATGATTTTTGTCCACCAAGAGGATACCATCGTTATTGCCTGCGACACTTGACCAGTAATTTTAACACGCATTTAAACAATGATTCGTTGAAGAATATCCTATCTCGAGCTGCTGGTCAATATCAAGTGAGGAAATTTGATGCATGCATGGAGCGTTTTGCTTATTTGTCTTCAGGAAGTCCTCAATGTCTTCAATATGTGAATGTCATTCCCAAGGAACTCTGGACTCAATCGCATGATGGAGGCCTGCGGTACGGATGGATGAATTCTAATGGGGTTGGTATGTATTCGATAGTAGTTATGTTTGTTATCCTATATGTGTTTTCACTGTGCTGATATTACTGACACGACATTATCTTACCATTGTAGAATGTTTTAACGGTGTATTGAAAGGGACACGATTCTTGCCAATAACAGCAATGGTTCAAATGATTTAGTACAGGTTGGTAACATACACCAACCGACGCAAGGAGGAAATCGATGAAGCAATATCGCACGGGCTCAATTACACGAAATATGCCATGGATAAAATTGCACATTATCAACAATCTGCAAGGAGACGTTACGTGAAATTGATAAATCGCGACACTGGTGAGTTTGAGGTGCTCACCGGGACGTCATGGCG
Source organism: Stephania japonica (assembly GCA_039657345.1). NCBI lineage: Eukaryota > Viridiplantae > Streptophyta > Magnoliopsida > Ranunculales > Menispermaceae > Stephania > Stephania japonica. Next base: position 38,308,424 of record CM077560.1, on the reverse strand, counting down.
ATCGTATGCATAAAGGCAACAATACACGCGATTGTTATCCTGAGGAACTGGTATTGCAGCTGCAATAAATGGCAATCGTTTGGTTTCCCTTGCTCACACGTGTTAGCTGCATATGTCACGTCAATTAGCGACGGGTGCCCCGTCGCCAGAAAAGGAAAAAAAAAAAGAAAAAGAAAAAACCCACGTGGGCGTGACTCAAATCAATTACGCATGTAGTAAATGCGAAATCCATTAGTTTTATAATTTTAAAAAAATTTAACTTATTTAAAGAATTTTAAAGAAAAACAACCTTACTTTTTGAAATAGCCCGACTCATAGGGAGGTTTTTGAAATTATTACAAATATCAAATGAGTGTTGCAAGTTATTATTTCAAAGTTATTTATTGCTTGAAGATGACTTTGAAATAAAAAATTTTCAAAAACTCTTTAGAAGTCTGACTCTAAGAGTCCAAATAACACTACTCTTTCGATAATTCTCCCACAAGGTAACACAAATCTTCTCCACCTCATTTTGGGCATTTGTGTTCCATTGGTTGAAGAACCAAGCTCTGAAGTCGAAAATCCCGTCCGTTGGAGCTGTATTGAGCTTGTGAGACCACTACCCTTTCATTGTAGGGCACTCTAGCAACAGGTGGTGTAGTGATTTAGTTTCCTGATTGCAACAAATGCATGTCCCGTCAATCTGGAGCCCTCTTTCAATTAGCTTGGCCTTTGATGGTAAGCATCTCCTAGTCAATCTCCATACGGAATGTTTTATCTTGGCTGGAACATCGAGATCCCATAGTTTGGTCCAGTCTCCATCTGTATTTTGAGAATTAATTTGTGTGAGAGAGTTCGTTGTAACTCTATATCCTGCCTTCACTTGGTACTTACCATCCTTGGCAAAGTGTCAGATGAGTCGATTACTACCTCCTTTGCTCGGTGGTATGCTTTTGATGAGGGTTTGATCCCTCGAATTGAACAACTCCTATATTTGTTCAATGTCCCAAGCTCTGTTAATCGGAATTAGGAGGTCCCCAACTTGCCATTCTTCCAAACTTTGTGGTGGTGTTGTAGTAACCCTGAAATTATTATCATCCTTCAACCATGGATCCTTCCGTACACATTATCCCCCATGCCATCCCCCATTCTCCAGCGGTACCCCTTCTCCAAGATGATCTTGGATGCTAATGCAATGTCTTTCCCGTATATTTCTATTATTTGTACGAGTGATAAATGGGATATCATCTCAATATAGATTTTACAAATTTATCAGGAAAAAGGTTTTATTTATTTTTCTTTATTTTAATTTGATTAAATGGGAATTAAACCTCTACTAAATCTAAACAAATGCAATCAACTAAATTAATCAAACTAATTAAACTAATGCAAACAAACTCTAAATAAACGCAATTAATAATATGCAAATCAATATATAAAAATATCTAAACAAACACTCTTAAACAATGAAATTAAACTGGGTTGCCTCTTAACATTCACACATTAATTATTATTATTGCACATTATTGCAAATTAGTTATAGTTAAATCATGGAATCACTAGTTCATTAAACCCAATATCATATATAGGTTGATAGCCTTTAACCAACCACCGATTTTCCTTTTATCAATGGAAAATCCATATTCTTTCCCATGTCACTCTAATAATTGGATAACACACTATTAATATAAAAGTACATGATAGCATTAACACTATGTGAAAATCATGCCTAATCTAAGCCAATATTAACCGAAGCCGCATAATAAACAATTTAGAACACAATCACCTAAGACATCCACTCGGAAACCTTATAGATTAATCTTAGTTACTACTTCTATAATTGTTGTCAATAAAGATTGACATAGAGATAAAATCTTCATATCACAATGCATATTTGCGACTACACATGCAATATAAATCATCATTAGTTGTAATACGCAAAAACAACTTATTAAAACCGTGATTGACGTAAATGAATAGATCTAAAGCATTAAGTATAATATTTCATAGCTATAACTATCATGCAATCCGGTCTAACTCATGTTCAGAATGTTGTTTAGATTAAAGAACTACTCACTCATGGTGGAAATAAACATTGCAGTTAAATAAATAAAAAACATTAATATAAAATACCTCTATTAAAATAAGTTGAGAATCTCCAAAGAACTCCAAAAGTAATAAAAACAAATTGAAATGACTTTAAAACTGAAATTGGCTAATAAAGGGTTAGAGAAAGTAAACGATTCTCAATAATGATCAAGGACACTTAATTTTGAAGCCCTAGGGTTTTATTTATAGTTTCCTAGTGCGTACAAGTCTTATATAAACTCAAATTCTTTGTTCTTATCTAAAAAACTCGCAACCGACCTTAATGAATCCTCAACAATTCCATATTATTCAGGATTCGTTGGGTAAATCGCCAAGATTTATTCTCTGTTCTTCAGCGATGTGGCCTTCGAATCCTAGTATATTCCCCAATTCGCTACACATTCGTAGGGTGTTTTTCTGATGCTGATTCTTACAACGATTCCTACTTTCACTTGCCATTTGTTGTGGATTCGTTGGACCGCTTTTCTAGTTAATTCTTTGACTTTTCTTCCTTTTTCTTCCATTAGTTCATTTTTCCTAATTATAACCTGAAATCACAAAAATAAGAGAATACCCAGTGTAATATCATCATTTATATCTAAAATCAACCTAAATAACACTATAAAACATGTCTAATTATTGACTTATCAGATGCCATTATTCCCCTTCAAGTATAGCTAGGATTGTGGCCAACCTTGGTTTCCAAAAAACTACATCTTAGAAAATACTTAGCTTTGTAGATTCTAGATACTAGAACATTAGGGGCATGACTCTCCATCCTTATTTTGCTAGTAGGGCCAAATTGAAGTAGTGAAGGTCCTTGAACCCCATACCCCCAGCCTCCTTCCTAACATAAAGTCTATCCCACCTCATCCAGTTTAAGCCTTTCTTCTCGATCTTGTTAGAACCCTACAAAAATGAGTTCATCATCTTCTACAAGGAGTTACAAACAAATGTAGGAATGAGAAAAGCTCCTACACAGTAGTCAGATAACGTTTGTCCTACTTATTTTAGTAGTATCTCCTTCCCCACCTTAACAAAAATCTATGGTTCCAGGATGAGAGTCTTTTTCATAGTCTTTCTTTAAGGAAAGAGAATATCTTGCACTTCTTCCTACCTATTAATGATGGAAAACCTAAGTGGCTGGTATTTTCTATATCCGTGAAAACACCCATAGAGTCCCTAATTCTTGCTTCCACTTCATCTGTCACATTAGAAGAGAAATGCATTGCTGACTTTTGAAGATTGATGGCCTGCCTTGAAGCTTTTTCGTATTTATCTAAGAGGTTTTTCATATACAAAGCTTCCATTTCTCCAGCTCTAAAAAAGAAGAAACTATTGTCCGCAAATAGCAAGTGTGTTACAGAGGGGCTCCATGAATGACTTTACACCTATTTATATGTCCTTCCCTTTCACTTTTATGTAGGAGAGTCAAGAGACCTTCAACGCAAAGTATAAATAGATACGGAGTCAAAATTTTAAAGACCGAAGCATGTGTAAGTGGAAAAAGTTAGATCTCTAGGGTCCTAGAACGAGGTTGCATTCAACTCGAGGCAAAATTTTAAAGATTGAAGCATGTGTAAGGGAAGGATTTTAGGCCATCTTTGTTATAAATAAATAGCCACATAGTCCACCTATCATCATTTCCACTAGATACCATTTTTGAGCCTATTCTACCATATTTTTGTTGGCACCTATCATTAAACTCAAATAAACCACATAGCCTTTATATCCATGTTACCTATTTGTTGGGAAGTCTAGTTTAGACCAAATGTTTGTTGTAAAAAAGAGATTATGTGAGCCAAATTGTAAGAAAAATGCTAAGTTTGGGGGTCAGTTGTTGTTTGAAAGTTTGTGAACCACTCCAAAAGAAAAAAAAATGATGTGCAAAAAACACTTGAAAACAAGGAGTTGGTAAAGAAAAAAAAATATATAGTGAAGTGTGCATGAAAGTTCAAAAATTTGTTGTTATTCACTTGTTTTAGCTCTTTTGTTGTATGTATGGTCTATGTGTAACGACCCTAGCCATGGGGTGCACCCCCTCTGCCACCGCACAGGCAGTGTGAGCCATGGACCGCAGCCCCTCCCACATCATCTGGTTCCTCCAAGCCAGTCTTTTGCCCCCGCAGACTCGAACCTGTGCCCTGAGGGATAAGTACACAGGTTTAGCGAGCCTGGTACCACTGAGCTGTCAAGGACTTCCCAGGAGGTCACCCATCCCAGTACTACTCTCGCCCAAGCACGCTTAACTGCGGAGTTTTGATGGGATCCGATGCTTTTGTACTGAACCAGCTCAGTGGTACTAAACTCGCTAAACCTATGTATTTATCCCTAAAGGCGCAGGTTCGAGTCGGGGGGGTGAAAGACTGGCTTGGGGAGCCAAATGGTTTGGGAGGGGCTGCGGTCCATAGCTCACACTGCCTGTGCGGTGCCAGAGGGGGTGCGCCCCATGGTTGGGCTGTTACATAAAAAGGGGCGCACCACCTCGGCACCGCCTTGGGGCGCACCCCCTCTGGCATGGGGCGCACCCCTGCACACGCATAGTGCGGTGTGAAGCCATGGACCGCAGCCCCTCCCAAACCATCTGGCTCCCCCAAGCCAGTCTTTCACCCCACGACTCGAACCTGCACCTTGAGGGATAAATACATAGGTTTAGCGAGTTTGGTACCACTGAGCTGGTCCAGCACGAAGGCATCGGATCCCATCAGAACTTCGCAATTAAGCGTGCTTGGGCGAGAGTAGTACTGGGATGGGTGACCTCCTGGGAAGTCCTTGACAGCTCAGTGGTACCAGGCTCGCTAAACCTGTGTACTTATCCCTCAGGGTGCAGGTTCGAGTCTCGAGGGCAAAAGACTGGCTTGGGGGAGCCAGATGGTGTGGGAGGGGCTGCGGTCCATGGCTCACACTGCTTGTGCGGTGTCAGAGGGGGTGCGCCCCATGGCTGGGCCGTTACACTATGCTAGTGTTTTTCCAACATATTTGAATCTATAATAATCCTATTTCATTTTTAGTCTAGCCAAGCCCCATTACAACCCAAATAAAAGTCCTATTTGACTTCTTGCATGTGTTAAGTCTTTATTAGTGGAGAGTGTGAGTTGTAGTCTCACCTATGGGATTCCTGTGCATTTTAATGCCTTATCATGAGATCTTAAACTTGCGTCTTGAGTGTATAGGCTGAGAAAACTCATGATTAGTTGATAGCCTTGGCTTTTGACCGAGTTTTAAGTTCTGAAAGTGTGATATTTGTTTAGGTCGGGCCTAAGTTCTTGACAACTTCTAGTCTCCCAAGTCTCTTGAGTTTTGCGTTGATTTGGTATCTCGTGAAACCAAAGGATTACCACTTTTGTTATTGTTTGGGTTTAGGATTATTTAGCTGATTTGCATTGAATCATGTTATTCATATTGCATTTGTGTTTATATTTTGAGTTCGTAATTATGCAGTCATTAGGAGTCTAGTTGCATTAGTTAGAGTCTTGTTGAATAACATCTGCTCGGGACGAGCAAACCAATAAGTTTGGGGGTATTTGATGAGTTGGTATATATGTATATGTCCTATTTTTGTATTTATTTACATTATTATAATGCATCAAAGTCTCCAAATATAGCTAATAAATGTTTATTTTTATTAATTGTAAGTTTCCTTTAGTGTTTGCTTTAAAGGAATAAAAAAGGGGGATCTTTTGGTATATTTTTGGTTTTCACTCCGTTCGGCGTGCATCACGGATCAGATAAAGCAATTAAGCAAGGTCAGGGCCCACACGGTTTCTCCTTAATCACCGCACACATACCCGTGCATTCAATGTGATCGTTTCACATGCAATTAGGGATATTAACCAGCAGTTGATTAAGCTTCACCAATCATTAAATGCCACATCAGCGTCCATTAACATGCAATCTACTCCTTTGACCAAAAAGTAAACATAACATAGGGCATTAATTAGGCCATTAATTAGGCCATTAACTACACTTTGACCAAGCCAACCATCTCACCTCCTATATATATTTCAATTGCCTCAACCAGGGGATAATCTATTCTCTCCTCTATTTCTGATTATTTTATTTTGTTCTTAACATGTTTTATTTTGTATTTAAATCATTCATGGGGTAATCCCTTTTGTTTTAGGGGTCTATGGACCCTAGGTTGGATTCCTTTTGATTTCAATGTGAATATATTATTTCATTTCAATGTATTGATTTGTGTATTCTTGCGTGCTATGTTATGCTTACCTTGATCACGTAGGTGTAGAGCCTAGGTTTAGGAAGTCACCATGACTATTGGGGCTTTAGGACCCGGATTTGAGGAAACAAAACCTTAGAACATGTGGTACATCGATTGACGACCATTGACTAGGGAGGCTTAAGAATTTGGCGTTTATTCCGGTGTTCTCACTTACGTTACTCGCGCCGATCGACAGAGTTCGAGTGAGCCAGTAGAATCTCCATCACCGAGACCTCAGGATTGAGTGAATTTTTAGGAAATTCGCCTATAAACACATGAATTGAGGAGTTTTCGAATTACATTGGTAGAAAAGGATACAATTTAGGTGAAATAGATTCCTTAGAACTATTTTTCCATTTATTTAAAACCAATTTTAATTCTTTGCATTTAGTGTTAGCTTAATTAGTGATTAGCTTAAATTAGTTAATTAGTCAGTTTAATTTCCATTTCAAATACTCAAATCAAAGTTTCCTAACTTTATGTCTTGATTGAGCAATATATTAGCTTTTAACCGTCCCTTTGGGTTCGATATCCGCGACTTTAACACTAGTTTGAGTTGCTATTACTACCGCAAAACCCTACACTTGGGGGCTCGCCATCAGTCACTTATCGCCAGTCCTTTTCCCTTGCCATTACCTATCCTATCTGCACCCATCATCACAAACTAGACGATGAATAACTGAGAGAAATTGAAAGTAATGTCAGAAGAATATAACAGTAATTCATGAATTATTAAACATGGTAGTCTAAATATCATGCGGTAATTAAAAAGGGTGAGAAATATAAAAAAGTGCATGATAATCAGACTAACAGATAAACGATCGAAATTTGAGTGTTCCAAGAATCAAAAGAGGCCATAAGTGATCTAAATCCACAACAGCGATGCCGAAACATCGATAACCACAACAATATCTACAACAATTCAATACTTGGTATCACATAATCACTAAGGGTGGTCACACACTTCTGCAGAAGTGCCTGTGTTTTATCCCTCTAGTGCAGGCCGCAAGTACCTTTGAGACACACACTTATGCCAAGAACACATAACCAAGAATAGAATGGAATGCCAAGCATGAGATCAATTCAGTAATCACAATCAACAGAGGATATAGAATGACATGGTATTTTCTTATTAGCTTACTAAATTACCAGGTACGTCGCGTACCCGTCGCACTCCCGCGATCTTAACCCTTTGTGCGGGTCCCCAAATTACTTGTCAATGGTTTGAACCCCAATAGGTTGGGTTTATAGTCAATAAACAACTTTAAGATAACCCCCAAATTTTTTCCAAAATTTTCTCATATGTTTTGAATTTTTCCCCATTTTTTCCAAAATTTATTCAAATTTATTTTTTTTATTATTACTTTCTTTTTTCTGGTCCTGGTCGGGTCTGACCCGACCTAACTCTGTTCCTGGCTCGCCCCATGTGCCGAGCACGACCCAGGCCTTGGCCCTGTCCAGTGGGTGGGGGTGCAACAACAGAGACGCTCGCGCGTCTCTATTTCTTTTTTTTATTATTTATTTATTTTTCATACAACATATCTCATACCCCATGCGTCTTGAACAACAAAACTTGAAAACGCCTCACATATACAAAAACTAAAACACAAAACTATCCCACACGTCTGTGAGTGACGCCACGAAGTTTGTTCTTCATGGCATCCCCCATGAACAAAATACCGAAACGAAACACGAACTTCTCCTTTGTGGCATGCGTACGTGAGAGATGTCGCCGTGCTATAGATGCGCGACGTCTCCACGACGCTCTGTAAAATTTTGAAACCAGACCAACAAATCAACCATCCAATCTTGAAATCAACTCCAACATGTTTCCGGGCATCATGACTTCCTGAAATCTACCCCGAATCATCGTGGGATGCCGGATTCAACAAAACAACTCCAAACAACCATCAAATATGAAAAATACAAGAATTAACTTAAAACCATAACATCGGCACCACTGCCGTGTGTTGATCGCTCCGGAGGTTTTCGAGACACCAGTAGAACACCAGGAACGTCTCTGGGAAGCCACCCTTAGTCTTGGTGATGACACAATAGTGGATTAACCAACAATTACCCAAAATAGGGAGAAATGAAGGAAATTATAAGGAGAGAGAAGGGATCTCACCTTGCTCCAGCGGCTTTTGCAACTCCAGTGGCTTTCCAGCGGGTGGGACTGCCCTCAAGTGGCTGTCCACAAATTTCTTGTTCACCAAGTTTGAGAGGAGAAGAGAAGAGAAGAGAAAGAGAGAAAATGAGAGGAAAGTGTGGGGTGGGTACTTATATAGGCCCACACATCATCAACACATACACACACATCTCAAGGTCGATCCAATTAACACCACTTTAACCGTCCACCTATTCTACACCTCTCAATGTAACTCCACTAGGTGACACATACACCACTTAACTAACCAACTCTCTGGCCCGTTCTTACGTTCTCGCACTCCAAACACCCCATGACTCACTAGTCGTGTGTTTTGGTCTCATCGACGCTCTCTCATCATTAATCGACTCAATTATCATTAATTGGCTTATTTATTAACATTTTTAATGTTTTAAAGTCCCGTGTACTCGTACCCCATTTGCCTATGCCCCCTTGGCTAGTTTTCCTACTAATTTATTGACTTCACTGTTTGGTCACTCAAATTTGAGTCTAAATACATAGTACATGCAATCATTCACTAATAGTCAAGTTTTCGGATCGTTATAGAGCTATCCGCCACGTCTACAATACGTCATAAATAACGACGAATTAATTTTGGGTCGTTACACTTCGATTGCATATATATATTGGTGGTGGCTAAATTCCATGCTTGAGTCGTCTTGGGATAGGGCTCATGTCTACGGCAGTAAGATATACTTATGACTATCGGGAGGGATTAGGGTGGTTTCAATGGGTAACATCGTTAGAGAGATCATGTCGTTTACTGAAGTTGAGATTTAGTCATTGGATTCCTGAATAGTATATATACGTAGATTCCTATCTTGTTTTATCGATATTTGGTCGGGGTAGGTAGCGAAATTTATCATGATTATTCAGTTGGTGATTTATTTACTTACTGCTTACGTTCGAGCATGTTTACTTAATTACTGTCTTTCGAGGTATTTCGTGTTGCTTTATCTTTCTTGTGGATATTTTGGTACGATGTATGTTGCCTACAACCATGAGAATGTGATTGTCTGTTGCCAAATGTCACATTCACATGTCTTGTAGATTTATCAGTTTTATTTTAAGAATATTGTGTGGAATTATCTTGGGAATTTACTCACTAGACTCGTCACTATAGTTATTGGGTGATTGAATTCAAATCCTTCATGGAGTAAGAGCAAGGGCAATGAAGTACTAGGCGATTATTTGTGAGTTTGTTGCAGCTTTAGCTTGTAATTTTAGACCACAATATTAATTTATATATTGTTTTTGTTGGGTTTTGGCAACTGTAGAACACTGAATACATGTATACAAATTTATGTTTGTATTCGCCTTAGTTATATGCATGGTATGTTACCGAGTTTTCAACATTAGGTTTATGCTCTAAATGACATCAATTTTTTTACAGTTATTTCATGCTATTAAATCTTCTGCTAAATTGTTGTATATTGAAAATTAAAACTCTGTCATTATTTACTCGGTGGTTTTCTTTAGGAGTTTAACTACGACGGCCCCAAATCTTGAGGCCCTCTACATCATGCGCGTGTAGGCCCACGGTGTAACGACCAAAATTAATTTAATTGAGTATTAATGTTAATCATGATGATTAACGGTTAATTCGGGCGTTATGTGGACAGTTGGGTGACTTAGATGGGGGAACATAGGTTATATTGATGATATTTGTGCATGATGTGATACCTAATATTGCGATGTGGGGTGTATTAATTATGTTTATATATATAAACATCGCATGTGTGAACGTTGATATCGAGTAAGGTCACGAGTCGGGTATATGTCCCGAATTGCGTGTCGGGGACCGAGTATCGGGTATCGGGTAGCCGGGGTACGAGACATGGTTTGTCGAGGAGCTGAGAGTAGTGCGACCTCATATATGATTTTTATGATTTATTAGGTGGCCTAGCCTAAGGTTGAAAGTGAATAAATAATGAATTAATTGAATTCCTAAGGTTGTAGCTAGGAAAATCAAAGTGCATAGGATGATCATCGGGATGCACAACAGAGTGAAACAAGGATTATTAGGGATAGGATTGTTAAAGTGACACAAGTGAGTGAGGAGAGTCATTGGATGGTCATAGAGATGTGTACATGGGTTTGATTGTGATGATGGGCCAAATGACTCATAAGGGTAGCTGTCCAAGGGTTGGGCAAGTTTAAAAATCAAGGGCAAATGGGTCATTTCACTTAAGTCACATATATAAAAACAAACCAAACCCTAAAACCCTAAAACACTATTCATCATCTCCTCCACACTCCCACCGCCACTGTTCATCGTCCTCTCCCTCTCGCCACTGCCTTCGCCTCCCACCGGCGTCACGGACCCCGACGAGGTGAGCCTCCCTCTCTTTCTCCCCGATCTCTCTCGTTTTCTCTCTTTTTATCACTCACTCTCGGTTTTCTCCTCTCCTCTCCACGCTCACGTTGCTCTCGGCTCCCTCACGTCACGGTCGTCCCCCAACACTCAGTATATGCACACCACATATCAAAAGCACAATGTATTGGCATATATGTTTGAATAGTGAAAATGTGTATATAACATAGCTTTAAATAATAAAGTAATGTACTAATGAATGTGAACATGGTAAATCACAATGTAGTGCACACACCAAACTGGGGTGCGTGTGTACAAGACAACTAAGGTATGAATTGTTAGTGTGACATTACCGAGTTGGGGTGTACACATCAAGTGTGTGTGTATGACTATAATGTATATTATTGTAGGTTTAAGAATAAATAAACAATATTATAAGTATAGACATTTGTATTAAATGAATATAGACTTGTAATAAGACCCAACAGGAGCCTAACCAGTGTATAAAGGACATCAACGACAATATAGGTTCCATTAATCGAATGAATTGAAACAAAGTTTATGAGAATTATCCTAAACCTATATTCGGGACTTAAATCGTTGTCGCGAAGAGAGAACATACGGGAAGTCACGTTAAAGTCTCTGGGAGTGAGTACTGGTCACGTTAGATCGTAAGTACACTTGTCTCAAAAACTTGTGTACGTTAGTAAGCCGCCATTAAGAAAATATCATGTGATTCATCTTCATTTCATTGTGTTTGCTATTACCTATTTGTTGGCATTCCATTCCATATTCCTTGTATGTGTGTTCTTGGCATAAGTGTGTGTCTCCAAGTACATGCGCCTTATATTAAAGGATAAACGAGGGCACTCGTGCACAAGACGAGTGTTTGACCACCCCTAGTGATCAGTGTGATACCATGTACTGGATTGTTGTGGATTGTTGTGGATATTGTTGTGGTATTGTTGTGGATTTTAGACCACTTATGGCCTCTCTTGACTCGTAGAACACGCATGTTTCGATTGTTATTGTTTCCGCCGCCTATCATGCACCTTGTTTATTCAACTTCCCGTCTTTCAATTCCCGTATGATATTTAGGATCATCGCCTTGATTGATAATTCATGAATTATCGTTATTTTCTTCTGCATTGCTTTCGATTTCTTCGCTTGTTCACCGTCTAGTTTGTGACGGTGGGTGCAGATATAGCGAGTGCGGTAGAGTAAAGAGCCTTGCTTAGGCGACTTTTTGTGAGGATTAGCTAAATTTGGACTTGAGGAACCCTAGAGTAGGTTATATGTTTTTGCTCATTTGTATATTGCTTTATATATGTATGTTTTTGGTTTATAGAACTTGGCATTATTATTGAGATTAGTATCATGTATGTTGATTTATCGAATTGTACATGAACACGGGTTTTCCCACATTATAGAATTCCTAATTTCCCTTTTATTGAGTTATTTCCCTTGTTACTTATCGTTTAGTCTTCCGCTGTGTATTATTGCAATAACTCTCTCATAAATTGCTAAATTGAGTAAATATGAGGCCGACTAGGCTCGTCAGATGTAACCGAGTGATAACTCGGGGCTTTGTCGGGTCTAGGCGGCGTACCTGAATTGCACGGAAATTGGGGCTGTCGTCATTAACCTTTAAGTATGTGAGCTTTAGAGTTGTCTAAAAAATTGTGATACCAACGTCCAGGTTGGTATCAGAGCCTAGGTTTGAGGAGCCTAGGGATGAGGTGTAGGTTATTCTTTAACATGATACCAACATCGGATTAGAGTGGTATCAGAGCTTAAGGTTATAACGACTGACTTTCTTGATTTAAAAACACAAACCATTAAGACGACGGAAGTTAGAACGGGCTTGAACTTAGAGTGGAAAACCCTATGATCCTAATTAGAACTTTAGTTCGGGATGAGTTGGGATAAGTTGGATGTGATGTTTAATATTATGATTGTTGATTGTAATGTTTACATCGGTAGAAGCTATTATTGATTGAAGTATCGCTTTCTGTGATTTAGAAAACGATGGCGAATCGAGCCGTCGGCGATGTGATAAGCGGCTCGTCGACACACCATATGCTAGCGCGGACCGATGTGCATGTTTGTGTGAACGCAGAAGAGTTGCGATGCGGACCCGGCGATTACTGGTGATAATATGTTACTGTTGAGGACTCTATCACGATCTCACACCCTTGACTCGCTCGACTACACCCTGATTGCCAGCTATTGTTACGCAAGTGGAGCGTAGACTGGAATTGCTTTGCGCATCTACGACTCGATTAGTTAGCGGTGATTCCCCAGAGGAAAACGATTCACACAATACGATGCGAGTACGCAGATCAGGCGGCGGAGATACTCTCCCCAGCATACGGCGATATAGACGAAGCGCGGGACCTGCACCTTACGGCTGACGTGTTGCTGCTGACGCAGTATCTACTCCAGACACCTTACTCGGTCGGCTACTGCGGAGAAGACACAGGGTAAGCGCCATCACAGGGCGAGCGGTGGAGAGAATTTAGAGGCACGATCCGATTAAGTTTTTCGTTGGTACGGACGTGAAAGCGACCGGAGCTTTCACGAAGAATCATGAGTAAGATTCATATGATTATCGCGTACCAGGATCACATGAGAGCGACGATTTCTCGTCCATGCGGTAGAGCGGATGATTGGTGGACTACTATTGTGTATACCCGAGAAATTATTCCACGAGAAGCGGATCGATTTTAAGTTACATGAGATTTAATCGAAGTATTTCCCAGCAAACAGTGTTACGAGCGAAGAGAATGAGTTCCCTTCATTGCTGCACTTGATCGATCGGAGAGCCGATGATGGATTACATGGGCGAGATTCATTCATTTATTACCACGCATGCGGGAGGATCACAGCGATTCGAGAGTAAGGGTCGTATCTACTTATTTCACTGAGGGTTTGCTACCCAGCCATTGGAGGTGTCATGATGAAGTCACTGCCGAGTTTGGAACTATTCCCAGAGGGGCATACGAAGCGGAGTTTGGGTTTTAGAAGAGCTACGAGTGAAACAAGGATTGGAGTGTCATGATAGGGTGTCAAGAACTAGTGTGACACAGGGTGATCAATGATCGTTTGGTCATCCTCGAGATGCGTGCAATCATTAGATTAGAACAAATGCTATAAATACCTATTTGATCGATGGAAGCATGCATAACCAAGCTTCCAAACAACAAATTTGAGGTGTTGTGAAGGGAAATCTGGATTTGAAGGGTGAATTTAAGTTTCAGAGCATAGATCCAAGGTAAATTTATCCCTCATAAATGTGAATTTTTGATAAAAATGTGGTTTTTGGGGTTGAGGATAAAATGAATTTTTGGATGAAATCATCACTGGTTTTGATGAATTTGATGTTTTTTAGGTTTAACTTGATGAAATACATCGTTTTGAATCGAATTTATGGAAAATTGGTGATAAATCTGGTGATTCCGAATTTCAAACATGCACACTTTGATTCTCGATTTTTGTGAGAAAACCTTGTTTAATTGGTGTTTTGGATAGTAATTTGATGCTATTGGAGTGTGTGTATGGTTTGTATGATGAATTGAGGTGTTGGAAACAAGAAAAACCCATAATCAATTTCTAGAATTTCTGGGCAGAGTACAATTAGCGCTAGGTGATGAACATTAGCGCACTAATCACGCTGGGGAAGATGAAGATCTTCGTGCATGAACAGTGCACAAAGATCAATTAGCGCGCTAATTCCCCTGACTAGCGCGCTAATACCAGACCCCTAAAATTTTAAAACATGAAATCGAACCTAATTGATAACCCCCATTTAATTAACCAATAAACACCGAAAATAGATCTCAGGACTTTAGGGACTGGGGAACCATAGCTCGGGCATCGGGGAGCTAGGTGGGACGATTGACGGGTCTGGGAAGTCAGAGTGCGTGTTTACAGGTACGTAAAACCCTTGAGAATGTTCACTTTAATTCATGCGTGGTGTGTCCATGTAAACGAGTGTTTATCCATTTACTTATGTTGGTTGCCATGTTTATGTACTGTGATCATGTGTTGGTCGGTGTTTGATTTGTTCACATGGTCGGAGGTTAATCGAAATGGTTATGTTACGAATTTGAGCGAACTAGATTTTAGCGCATGTACTGGGCTCAACCGGTGAATAGCTGCCCACTTAGTGGGGTGCATGTGTCCAGTGGTTTGTGATGTGTTTCCGGTCATTCGGGTGTGGTCTAGGTTTGATGTGCTCAACCGGAGCATCCGAATATACAAAGTGTGATCTAGTTTCGTTAGACTTCGTCACACCTCTATCTAGTTTTAATTGATATCGTAGTTAAACCGGATTACTCGAATGCAATTTTATTTTTATTATGTGTGATCGATAAGTTTACTGCGAATGTTGTTTGCTGCCAGCCATGGGAATATGATTCCTATTGCTAGAGTCATATTCACATGTCTCACAGGTTACTGTGGTTTTCATGATTATCGTGTAGACTTTTCTTGAAAATTTACTCATTGGGCTCGTTGCTGTATGTGTTGGGCAACTGAGCACAGATCCTGGTACGAGTAAGAGTAAGGGAAAAGAGGTACTAAGCGACTATCTCTGAGGCCGTTGCTGCTAATAGTTCGTGTTTTGACTATATATGTATATATTATTTTGTTGGGTTTTAGGAACTTTAGAACTTTATCACATGTGTATGGATTCCTGTTTACTTCATCTTAGTTATATACATGGTGTTTATTTCGGGGTTTTCACTACTTAGGTTTAATAAATTCTCATAATATACGAATTAAATGCTTTCGCTATAATTAACTAACCTACTAGATGTTTAGGAGAATTAAACAACTTAATATAGTAGGATTAGTAAAACAGAGCGTCACTTCACAGAGCTGCTGATGTGTCTATAGTGATGACGTATCCGGTGACGTGGCAGGCGTTACTGGGCTTATGGGCAGAGAGCGTGGGCTACGGGACGACCTTGGAAATTGGGACTGTCACACACGGTCTTGCCATGTCACCATCCTGTTGTGTCCCATGCGCACCATACGCCACTTAATCATTAATAATCAGAGTTTTAATTTTCAATATACAACAATTTAGCGAAAGATTTAAAAGCATGAAATAACTGTAAAAAAAAAGTTGTCATTTAGAGCATTATTAACCTAATGTGGAAAACCTAGAAAAATACCATTCATATAACTGAGGCGGATATAAATAGAAATTTATATACATGTATTCATTGTTCTACTGTTCTCAAAACCTAGCAAAAACAATATATAAATACATATTGTAGCCCAAAAACACGAGCTGAAGCAATAATAAACTAAAAAATTGTCGTCTAGTACTTTCTTGCCATTGCTCTTGCTCGATAAATGATCTGCACTCAGTCACCCAATAAATACAGTGGCGAGTCCACTAAGTAAATTTTCAAGAGAAGTCTACACAATATTCATGAAATAAAATTGATAAATCTACAAGACATGTGAATGTCACATCTGGCAACAGACAATCACATCCCCACGGATGTAGGCAACATACATCACACCAAAATATCCGCAAGAAATATAAATCATCACAGAAATACTTTAAAAGATAGTAATTAAGTAAACATGTTCGAACGTAAGTAATAAGTAAATAAATCACCAACTGAATAATCACGATAAATTCTCTAACCTACCCCGGTCGGAAATCAATATAACAAGATAGAAATCCACGTATATAAACTATTCAGGAATCTAGTGACTAAATCCCAACTTCAATAAACAACATGATTCCTCTGATGGTGTTACCCATCGAGACCATTCTAATATCTCCCAACGGTCGCAAGTATATCTTGCTATCTCCAACATGAGCCCTATCCCAAGATAACTCAAGCATGAAATTTAACCACCACCAATATATATATATATATATACTCAACCGAAGCTTAAGGAGTGAAACCCATATATGCCCACCAATAGACACATACAAACGATACGCTTATCGATTAAAATCATGCCATGAAATGAAGTGAAGCATTCTCAAGGATTTTACGCACCTCAATACGTGCTCAAATGCCCTGGTACAATTCCCTGGTCAAACCCCGTACTTGCTTTGGGATGCGTGTTTGATAACCGACTATGGTATCTAATAAGTGTTCATTTAGGCATGATTTAGTATAGGTTATCAGGAGTTAATGGACTATATTTATCTTGTTTTAAAGTGATAAATGCTTGTTTTGTGTATTTCAGGGATTTTACACGAGTCGGGCATTTTTATTCCTAAAGGCTTATTTTGAACTTAATGGAGTCATGTTCAGTTCAGAGGTCATAGCCTTTACATCACAAGTCGGAACAACTCGCCGTTAGTCTTGTTAGAAAGAAGAATTTGAGACGGATATTTTCATCTCTCACGAGCATAATGAGATTCGGACTCGAAGTGGCCCAAAATCGTAGTACAAACTAAGGACATAATTTCAGTTCAGGAATTATGCCGTGTACTCGTCGTACCCATAATCATCCACGATGCCACTCATATACGGATGAGACAGAGAGTTTGAGGGAGACGTCACTGAGACACCGTTCCATATTATTCCCACGACATCACCTGCATATGAGTGGACCAGAGACCACCGAAGAGAGGCGTCGTAAAGACGTCGTGTACACGTCGTCTAGACGCCGCCTAGAAGACATATTCACCAATACGCCATCCAGACGCCGCCTTGAAGAACTTCCCATGGTGCCGCCACTGTGTCAATAACTGAAAGACAAAAAACTCAGGATTTTACCTACTTTTTAGGATTTTTAGGTTTTAAACCCACTTTATAAATACCAATAGACTCCAATTTGAAAAGACCTCTTGTTTTACTTCTGTTTTACATTAGAAACTAGGGTTTTGGCTTGATTATGTCTAGCAAATCTCCTCCCTGTAGGTTGAAGGTGGATTGGTCAAGTTTGCAACTTGGGATTCTATTATGAGGTTTATCTATTTTTAATATTATTGATTCTTTTCTATGGTTTATTCTCTTTGGTATTATTTTTCATCCTAGGGTTAGATTTAATTGTGTGTAAGGGTTTGTGCATACATATTAGATTGATATCCTTTGTCATTGAAGTCGAAACGTCCGTCCTTACGCGGTAGACTCATACTTGTGACAATTGGCCATACTGATTGGTTCGTCCCTTTCGAGACCGGTCAAGTACCTTAGGGATTTAGGCTAAATTGAGAGCACTAGCGATCCGGTTGTCTAGGTGTTGTGCCTCCACGAATCGAAATAATGCGGCCAACGTGTTAAATCTAGAGCACTAACAATTAGGTTGCGTGTTTGGTTAGGGAAGTAGTCAACGGTCGTACTTTGGCATGCCGAGAGTAGGAAGTGTGAGGAACCGAGTGCGTCACTGGGTCTATAGCTGCACTAGATCATAGATTAGTCTCATATCTTTCATAAACCAAGGATTAATGGAATCATTCCCAAGTTGTATGGTGAAGACCGTGAAACTGAATACCTAGATTCACTCCCATTGAATTACTTTATTTCCAAAGTTTTTTAAAGTGTTCCAAAAGTTTTACAAAACCCCTTGTTTTCTCTTCTCCCTTAGAAACCAAAGTCAGTTACCTAGTCCTTGAGGTTTGACCCCGAGCTTACCATTACTGCAGTCCTTGTGGTTCTTGGTAATAAATCCGATAATTTACTTTGACGCGTTTGGCGCGTGTCAGTATCCCGAGTCCTTAATGTCCAAAAGAATCATTAAAATCCTCAAAACCCATAAATTCTAACATTTATTCATTTATTTTTATTTTTAATTTATTTGGCCCGACGCCGTGGGAGGCGTTGGCGTGAGCAAATGCTCATGAGGTCCAAGCACTGGGCTATGGCCCTTCACCCCTTCATGCCGTGGGTGGCGCCACCGTTGGTTAATATCCATGGCGTGACCCAAAATGTCCAAGCAGTGGCCCCTGGATGTGACGTTAAGGAGAATTTCTCTTCACGTCGTCGTTTACAACATCTCCCTTATTCCAAGTTTGGTCATTTTTCGGACCCCTCGATCCATTGCCGTGGTTTGCACTCATTCCAGCATCCTATGGTTCTCCAAAACAACCATAATGTGACTTCAAACCTCAAAAAACTCGACAGAATCGACAAACCCGACTGTTTTCGCCAAAACACCGATAAAATCCCCTTTTCATAACCAACAATAAGAACATCAATAAATACATCCTTTTATGCTAAATACCACCATTAAAAACCATACAACTATACCAAAAGCCAATGAACTCAGCTCTCCCTTTGAAACCTTTGCTAAAATACGCAAAAACATGATTGAAATATAGAGTACGATGAGGAGACAATGGATCTTACTTTGGATCATCGATTCCTAGCTTCAATCTCTTTCAAATCATCAAGAAACTCCACCAAAACCCTAAAGTTCCTCCACCAATGTTTAGATTTTTGAATCAGGAGAGAAAATGTGGTGGAAATGAACAAAAACCTATTTTTTATACTCCTATTTTGATCTCAAGTGATGCTCACATATCTAGGCCCATCTCATGACCTTGATTTGGTAAAAAGATTCTCCCTTGGTGATACAAATGGTGACTTGGTACTCTTGGTCTTATCCTCTAAACATACCTATCATTTGTTTCTCGAGCGTTCTGTACCTAGCACCCGACAACTCCACCTGTCGAACTCAACTTTAACGACATAATTGGCCTACACCACATTCCTATATTCGTTATTGGTCACATTTAATTGTATTTATCTATGAGAACCTATTCCTTGGCCTAATGTACCCATAATTCATCCGCTTGGTACCCGCATTAGCACGTTTTTTGGGGCGACTACTTGTCACACTATTTTGCTCGATAACATCGATATAAACTAACACATGTGATGTAATAAGTCACATAATAATATTTACCATCGCATTTACACAATCAATAAGTCAACTATAACATTTCCTTCCAATGGGCGTTCTAGGGACCCGAACTGGCGTCTACGTCCAAAAATACTCGACAACGATGTCAATTACAAATTGAGACGTCACAATTATTCCAACTAGGGAAATTTTTGTCCCTGAAATTTAGTTCTCCTGGTCCGATTCATCGAACCAGTTCCTTGTGTGACACTTTCACACCCCGAAATTTAGATCTCCCGGAACTCCAGTTCACTAAACCACTTCCCTGCCTTACACTTCATATCCTTCAACGATCCCTTAAACACTTCGTTATGACCCTGAGTCATAGGTCATACCACATGAACATACATGTCACGTTCGACACCAACAACCTAATCCTCGACCTATAACAGTACCCGAGTGTTTAGTAAACTAGTCACCTAGCACTCTGTTAGCTAAAAATAGCTCCCACATCACGTATCAAAACATGATAACCTTGACATACCACAACGCACATGGCCTACCTTGACATAACATCATCTAACTGTCGTAGACAAAAAACTTGATCTAGTTACCTGTTACAAGGTAACTTTACCTCTTCCCATATCATGTGTTACAACATGATAGATCTACTATACGTAGACATATCATGGCTCACCTTTCCATACAACCCCAGACCTTTCTATCATGTATTCCAACATGATAACTATCACATACCACAACCGACCATGGTCTTTCTGACCATAACATCTTGTAACTTAAACACACATGTATACATGCACTTTAATAGTGATAATTAACTTGTATTAAATTTTCTTACCCTAAACCTGCCTCTGGGACATTTCCCAACCTGGCTCAATCAACACGTGCATCGGCTTTTAAGTTTACACTAGTGTCACTATTGCTAGACTCGCTACTCTCTATAGACAGTCCCTCTTCATGTGCCCCTCCTGGTTACATAGTAGCATCCCCTATCCCCATTAGGGCAATACCTAGCCTGAAACCCTAATAAAGCCCCGGTAACCCAGATCAGGCCTAACTAAAACCAACGACCTGTATCTTATTTCTGATAACAACCTGTATATCTCGAGATTCGATAAACAATTAAATCAAGATGCAGTGAATTTAAAACTTTTTCGATAATATTCAAGATATACAAAATCGGTGTAAATCCTCGGTATTAAAATCATATCCCAACCATGATTATTACAAAATCATAATCTAACACAATATGTATACTAACAGGGAATCTCAATACATCGCAGAGAAGATATTAGACTCCTAATATTCTCCATTCCCGAATTGAAGCGCATGCCTATAACATGGAAATGTTAGGGTGAACTCCCACATGCTCGTAAATGACTCTCATAAGATCCATCAATTATCAATTTAATATCAAGGAACAATGTATAACAACATGAATCCAAATATATCTACTAGCATTGGAATAATATAAACAATACATAAACAAAAGGAAGGTCATTGGTTAATTGCAACTGTATCCATGAATTGTATTTTTATTTGGAATTTGGATAAGAGAGCTGTACACTTTCGTCATCAAGGACTACGATCCATAGAGCTCACACATTGATTATATGGTGTATCCAGGCCTGGCGTAGCAACCCGCTCTTAGATGCAAAACATCAATCAAAATACTTTAGGTTTTTAGGGGTTCAATATTGGTTGATTCCCTCCAACACAAGATCCAAAACCCAGTCCGTTGAACCTCTTCCCGAGTTCGTTTTTCAGTTTAAAAACATTTGGTAAAACAAGTCAAATGTCACGACCCAAATTTTAATTCTAGATTTTGGCCATAATCAGGCTCACCGACCCATGATGTGGGACGCATGTGAGATCGAGGCATGTGGCCGAGGTATATTGTATTTTTGTATTGGTTGTATGCCTAGTGTAATGTAATGTGTGTAGATCTACTAAATTTGTTTGTACAGTGTAGGGACGAGAGCGGGGACACGCCTTGAGTTGCGTGCGAGCCGGAGAATCGGGTAGTTGGCACTTTAGTGAGTCATGTTTTATATTAATATGAATTTATAAAAGATTAATATGCATTATGGAGTTATAAAAATATCTATGGTTCTATGTAATTATGCAAATCAAATTAGAACCCTATAGTTTGAAGGAAAAATTCACAAACCATGGACTTACCTCAAGATGTGTGTTAGCACACACTCCTATATTGTTGTGTCGAACATTGGAGTCACTTGGCTAGAAAACAAGTGGAGAATAGGAGTAATTTAGGTTCACAATATCACATGGAGATGGACACACACATAGATAAAAACCCACTACTATATATACTAATTCTTGCTTTCTTTGCTTCATTATGCATGTCTTATAAACACAAAAAAATTCCAGAGTAGTGAGAGAGTTTTCTTTGCTGCAAATTTGGAACTTCATTAAGAGATCTTAGCACCAAGAATTAGGAGAATCAAACACAACTCCATAGCTACAACTTGGATAAGTTTTTCTTCACTTGCATGCAACACAAAATTGGGGTTTTCGTTTTTAATCAAAGTGTTCTCTGTCTTGATTTATCAAAGTGTTCAAATGTTGTTTTGAATCATTTCCAAACTCTAATTTCAAGCATCAAGTCTCTTATTTTTGGATTTTATAAGTTGTTGCCAAAATTGGGTTTTTTCTTGTAATTTCGATTTTGATGAATTTCGAGCTAGAAAGTGAGTTTATTTTCAAAATCTAAGTTCATATTTGAAATCCTTATGGAAAATCACTTGGGACACTGTCCAATCTTTCGAAAATCAGTGGGCTTTTGGTTGGATTTAATTTTTAGTTTTGAGTTATGTTCTTGGTGTTCTTGATAAAAAACTTTGAAAATCATGTCTTTAATCCTTGTTTATTTGATGTTTTGATGAATGCATGTATGGAAATTGAAGTGCCTGGTGTATGTGTGTTGTGTAGGAAGTGATTGGATCCTTGGTGATGGAGAATAGGGATCCAAAGGACTTAATTTGGCCATTTTCGGGTTGCAAAAACTCATAAAATTCTAGGTTTCTGCACCCTGTGCGCTGGGGACTTGAACAACATGATTTCAGATTTCAGCAACATTACTTACACCATAACTTTCTCATTTTAACTTTTGATGCTCCATATACTATTGGAAAGCTAAAACAGAGAGGAACAACCTAGAACCATTAGTTTTTCAAAATTTAGTCATATGATTTTTCAAAAATGGGTCAAAAGAAGAGGCTTGTTTATGTAATGGTCATTTGTATAGCTGTTTTGGATTGTTTTGGTGTCGGATAGTATCAACGCTTAATTTAAAGACTAAGTACATCTAATATAACCTAGATTGACACCAGCAAACTTTGGGAGATATACATGAGTCCGGGTGCGAGAGTTTGGGTGACGGGAGGCCTATTGGACTAGGAATATTACGTGAAATGTGAGTATACCCGATGATACTTTAATTTGCATTTCATTTCATTTTATTACTGATTGATTGACAGTCTTTATGACTATATGGTGCCTTTGTATTCTAATATCATGATAATTGTTGATATTCTTCACTCTTTGAACTTGCTCATCATGATATTGTCTTGTTGATGCTTTCACCGATTCCATTCGTGTGCTTTATGTCTTCATTTGATGTTTTCAAAGGTAAATGAGCTTTAAATAGCATGCTATTAGGATTAGAGTGTTTATGAATGAGACTATGGACTTTGTACTCGACTTGATTAGTCTATTAGCTTGCCTCTATGCCTTGATCATTCTTTATCGAGTCATTTTTGAATAAATAAAGTAGTGGTTGGTATCTAGGTGTCCCTTACTCGATCGGGGTGTGCACGAATCACGGGGTTAGAGACCTTGGGGATGTCGGTACATGTTACTTGGCAGTGTGCGATACTTGGCTGTGTGCAATGTTTGGTTGTGTGCGATACACCGGGGTTTGAGACCCTTGTGAGGTTATGACTATTGAGTTGGTGTAACGCGACTCATTACCGACTGGACCTATATCACTACTAATTAGTCGAGTGTCAGTATCATTTGTTTAACTCTGGTATTTACCTGCATATGGTTAATCTTTCAGTGTTTTTTTATTTATATACTTTTAAATACCAATCGATTATATTTGAAATGTGAAATAAATATATCATCGAGGATTACTGTTATTTTCTTGTACTCATCGTCCTTTTTATGACGGCGGGTACAGATCCATCTATGAGCAGGTCGGGTAAGGAGAAGATCGGTGACTATCTTTGAGCTTGCAGTGCACTTCTGCTTTGACTGTATGTTCTTTTTGATATTTTGTTGTATTATTATATTATGTCTTTCAAATACTATTTCAGTTGTATATTTGGGGCAGAGTGATAGATTCTCGACTTTATTATGACTTTCACACTGTTATACTTGACTTCATGATATATCTATGTGATGTCATTTCCTGGTTTTTCCACACTTAGGGTTACTTAAATAGCTTCCGCATAAATCACTAATGACTTCCACATAAATATTAAGACTTCTGCTAATATTAACTAATTTAATAAAAAGTTTTAATTAACTCTAAATTTCATAATTTGATAGGACTAGTGTATTACTTATCCTGAACATGAGGAACGAGATGAATGAGTTGTAAAGGCTGACTAATACGTAGTCCTACTAGGATAGGATTAGGGCTTAATTACGAGATTAGGCCGGCGGTGCCCTAGATTGAGAGAGGGGCCGTCATATCAAATCACGGTACATTGCTCCATTCTCAGTTCATAACACTACGTGCTCTAATAATACTACTTTACATTGCATAATTGAAAAAAATACGAGTCCCACTTACCTATTCTAAACTTTCCTAACTTTATACCAATTTACTAAACTCCCGAAATCATCAAACCTTTTCCTCAAAGTTTGGACACCTAAACCACATTATTTGGTATTACTAAAGTTTCATTTGAAATAATTAGAATTCCCTAAAAGATCATCAGAATTTCAGAATAAAACTCCAAACAAAACTGTAGGTGAACTAGTGCAGTTTGGTGTAAGGTTGTTGTCCCCATTTCCCCATTTCCACCATAAAAATGAGTTATAATGAACCCAATAAGCTTACCAGATTGATTTGAAACCATACCCCATAGTTTTCCTACCATATTCATCGTTGTCATCACTTTTCATCATGTTATGAATGCATTTTAAGGCTTGTACATACATAAATGCATCACAGTAGTAATGGACAATAAAATTACTTTGATATTTCACCATGAATAGGTTCAAATGAACCTAATAGCATCACATAATGATTAGCTAGTTCTGTCCCTAATCACACCCATCATTTGCACCAAGTTATAGTCACATTTGACCCAAAAACACAAAGAACTTCAACTTAAGTGTGACAGTTTATAAGGGTAGCATGGATACTTATTTCATTATCATAGATGGGTTCTAATGAACCTATATTCTTCACCAAAATAGTCATAATTAGACTTCATAGTTTTCTTACTATGAACCATTAAAAAAAATGGAGAATTTAGAGTGAAAGGGTAAAAATGCATACCAAGTAGTGATGAAACACTTGGGACAGCTGAAAACTCCATTTTCTACTTGATCTTAAACCTCTCGACATCCCTCACACTCATTTCTATCTTCTTCTTCAATGCGTTCCTTCATCACCTTGTATTTATTTTTATGTTTGTTGAGAGAATGAGTACAAGCACCTCATTCTCTCTTTATAAGCCAAGGACTTCTGTCACGAACCTAAAAATTTAACTCATTCTCTCTTTATAATCCAGTTGTTCAAACATGAGAGAAAGTGTACGCTATCGTGTTTAAGTTGTGAATGGATTCGTCTAGGGAAACGCGTCAATACGGCGCCGAACGAATGATTTTTTAGATGTTTGGCTGTCCGGATGGACAACTTAAATTAAAACATTGACAAAATACAATTTAATATAATAATTAAATAATATGGAAACGCGTCCTAATCAATAGTGTTGTCAATTACACACAACAGTGCAAGTTGTGTTGAAAGCCGAGTACGAGAATGCCATTGAAAACCTATTTTTTTGGGTTGGAAAAAGTATAAGAACAAAAGACCAAATCCCCATTTGGGTTAGAAAAGTAGTCGGATGGATTCATTGGAGATCATTAGATGAGCCTTGAGATGAGGGGGTGGGTTTTGATTGGAATCAAGGTATAAGTAGGTGTGTGGTTGTAGTTTTGTCACATTTTCTCTCCTTATTCTCTTTCTATCCAAAAATTTGCAAAGGGTTTGGGGATCTTTGTGGCAATTTTGAAGGCCAAGGATTGAACTACAATGCGTATTAAGGCGAGATTTCATTTATACATACAATTTCCTTCATTTTGGCGGTAGATTTGCATGTTTTCGTCGAAATTTGGTGACAACCCTTGTGCATTGGAAATTCTGGGTTTGTGTAACAACCCTCAAATTTTAACCCGACTTGTATGGCACTTGTCAGGACCATAACCCGGCTACGTGATATCGGACAGTATTTCGAACCTCGGGAGTCGACACCAAGGTAATTTTATGATTCTTTGAAGTGTGTAATAGTATTTTAGTCTAATACGTGTCACAAGTCGTTCGGACGATTTTTAACATGAGTGTGGTTCCACCTAGGTAAGTGGGGGAGAAAAATATAGTAAAAAAATAATTAAAATAATTATTGAATAATTTAATTACTTATTTGTGCGAAACAAGGCGAAAGATGCGGGTGACAGAGAAATACGGATCGAGAAGGCAAGATGGATCAGGGAAAGTTGTTGAAAACGCGGGTGTTGGATAATTATACAACAAATGGACCATGGGGTAGGATTGTTAAGGTGACACAACCCAATAGTGGAAAGCCCTTAGATCAGCCTCGAGATGCGTGGTTAGGTGGAGATGAATGGCTACAAATGAGACAACACATCACCTAACCTACTATTCACCACTATTCACACCATACTTTTTGTTTTTAAATACATCACACCCCCCTCACTTTCACTCACGGCCTCCCTATTCTCTCTCACTCTCACCGCCACCCTCCTCCTCTCGCCGATGATGAACTAGCACCGGTTCCCGAGACCCCAGCGGTGGCCGAACTCATCGAAGATTTGTCATCGTCTCTCTCTCTCTCTCTCTCGATTTTTAGTTCTCTCTCGAGCTCTCTCTCCCTCTCTCTCTGTCCACTCCTTCCCCAACTTGGCCGAGCACACCACCGATCGTCGAAGGTCCAGAGGTGGCTGGGTAGCTCGGCGGAGGTTTTTCTCTCTCTCTCTCTCCCTCTTTTATACTCTCTCTCTCTCTCTCTCTCTCTCTCGGTGTCTCTCTTTCGATCTTGCTCTTCCTCTCTTCTCAGCCATGCTCCACGACCTCACTGCACCACCGGCTCTGACCGAGCTAGTGGTGGCTGAGGTTCACTCTCTCTCCAGAGATCCCTCTCTCTCTCTCTCTCCCTCCTTCTTTCACTATTTTTTTTTTCACACGACTGTTTGCTGTTTTCTTTTTGTTTTGATTTACGCCATTGTGATGCTGGGCTGCCGTGATTGCACTGGTCGGAGGCGATGAACGGTGGACCATCGAGCCTCGATGGACTTGGAGCACCCCCACTCGCGGCATTAGTGTAGGGTTGTTAGTTTATGTTGTTGTTCACTATCCAACATATGTGTGTTGTTGTGTTGCTCACAGGAGAACCACCGTGACTGGCGGCGCCACCGCCGGACCATCGTGACTGGAACGTTTCTGGGAACCCCACCCAGCTCCTGCTTGAGTCCCACAGCCCGCCGGAGTGGTTGAATTAGTGTTGACAGTGCAAGATATCGTCATTTCATGTGTTATGTTTGTTTGAGTCTCGCTGGAAATCGTCGCTGTTGGCGGTGCTACTGGCCGGACTAGGACAAGTGGGGGTTGTCGAGGATCTCTTCTAACCTTTGTTGAGGTCTCGCAACCCGTGGTTATATCTGAAATTTTAATATGTTAGAGTAATGGTTATGTTTTTATGTAAATGTTGAGTTTGAGTTGTGTTTATGTGGTGTGTTTAAACTCTGACTAGGTAAGGTATTTCCGGCCATCTCATGCCAAGGAAACCCCCTCTCAATGTTGGACAATACCAGTGTCTAGCCATGACAATGTATTTATTGATTGGTGTTTGGTTATGGAGGTTTCGCGATACTTGATGACCAAACCACTTTATGTTTTTCCTATTTTGTTTTAAGGATTTGGATTGGCTATTTTGATGAACATACGATGTGTGTGAGAGATATATGGTTTTGGTTTTAGTACCGTTGTATGGGATGTTGTTGGTGATGATGTCGTGGTCGCGCCATCAGTCCTTGAGACCATGATGTGACCCACACATGACTAAGCCGAGCTTATGAATTTTTGAATAGGCTTACATACGTTTTGTGACTTTAAAACCCAAGAGAATCGTTGTTTTTTCATTTGGTTTTTGATTGATTTACCGATTGATATATCGAGTTGTCGAGTCGTGAAAAAACACTGGGAACATACTAGGGATTCAACCTAGGTTTAGTTAACAACTTGACCTATTAATATTTTTCGACCTTGTCATGTAGCGGGAAACTCGGGGATACGTGTTAGGATTTGTGAGAGTGGATACAATTTGTGATAGTTCAGGTAAGTACACTTGTCTTAAAGCTTGTGTACGTTAGTAAGCTAGTTAAGAAAACACCATGTGATTCATTTTCATTCCGTTGTGTTTGCTTATTATCTACTTGTTGGCACTCCATTCCATATTCCTTGTATGTGTGTTCTTGGCATAAGCGTGTCTCGAAGGTACATGCGACCTGCACTAGAAAAGATAAAACGTGGCACTCGTGCGCAAGAGTGTTTGACCACCTCTAGTGATTGTGTGATACCTTGTACTGGATTGTTGTGGATATTGTTGTGAATTTCGATGTTTCGACATCGCTGTTGTGGATTTTAGTCCACTTATGGCCTCCCTTGACTTGTAGAACACGCATGTTTCGATTGCTATTATCTCCAGTCTGTCTATCATGCATTTTGCCTATTTATATTCTTGTCTTTCAATTCCTGCATGATATTTAGACTGCCATGTTTGATAATTCATGAATTATTGTTATATTCTTCTAGCATTACTTTCGATTTCTCTCAGTTGCTCACCGTCTAGTTTGTGACGGTGGATGCAGATAGGGCGGAGTGCAGTAGAGGTAAGGGACCTTGCCTAGGAGACTTTTTGTGAGCGATTGGACTTGAGGAACCTGAGAGTAGGTTTATGTTTATTTCTGTTTGTATGATGTTTTATATATATGGTAGTAGTTTTTGAACTGGGGATCATTTTTAAGATGGATACCATGAGTTTGTTATGCTGACTTAGCATGAACATATCGGGGTTTTCCACATTTATATAGCTTCCTGATTTCTGTTTGATTGAGTTATTTCTCAATAATTGATTAGTATTAAATTTTCTTCCGTTGTGTTATACTTGCAATAACCTTTTCATAAAACTTGAAATTTGATGATTTGAGGCTGACTAGGCTCGTCAGGCTCGCTAAGCACCGACTCAGGACCTGCACGGGTCTAGTCGTGTGACGACCAAAAAAAAAAAAAATAAAACACTTGCGTCGGGGGGGCAAAGGAGTAATTAACCATATTATTTGTGTATTGTGTGTATATTATGTGTGTGGTATATTTTGATTTATTTTCTTTAAAAACTAATTAACTCAAAGGAAAATAATTAAAATAACAAGGTTGATTTGGGCCCAAAGTCCATAAGGGCATTTTAGACTTTTTGAAGGATTTTGTACAACCCTAGTTTGTAACCCTAAACCTATATAAAGATATGATAAGAAAACCTTAGCCTCATTGGGTTGCTCTACTCAAATTTGAGAGTGAAGAGAGGAGGCTAGGAATATGGTAATGGAGTAAAGCAAGGCCAAGTTGAACCTATTTAAAGGTAATCTTTTCTTCCCCATCTTCTTCTCTATCTTACTTTATGTTTCTTGAGGAAAAAGAGAGGGAAAAGACCCCAAAAAAGGGGCGGCGTCGGTCGCCAGCGAGGGCGGCGTCGGACACCGGCGAGGGCGGCGTCGATCGCCGGCGAGGGTGGTGACTGTTCCACCGTTGCCGCCGTCGGATCTAGGTTGTCCCAAAGAAAGATAAGGGAAGAGAGGGGGGGTCAAAAGTCACCCTTCCGTGGTTCAACTCCGCCTCTGGCGGTCGGCCGGGACTCACTGGTCCCTGGCCGGCCAGCCGGAGGGCCTCCCTAACGTCGTGAGACGTTAGGGAGGTGAGGGCGGAGTGGGGAGCAAGCGCTCCCCATTCCGTGGAGACCAGGGGCTGTTCAACAGCCCCTGGTTCATACTCCACGGGGTCAAATCGACCCCTGGATTTTAATCCAGGGGCGTTTGACCCCTGGGGGATTTATTTGGCCCCTGGACTTAACCAGGGACCAAATCGGCCCTGCATAAATTATTAGAGGGGCTGGAAAGTCCCAACCCCTCAATACTCAATTGAGAGTGCATTTGCACTCCCCGAGGGACCTGTCAACGGGTCCCACCCTCGACAACACGACATGGGACCCCGGCGAGGAACCCGAATGACACCAAATTCGCGGGACCCCACATTAGTGGGCCCCAAAGACAAATAATAAATTAATGATTTGGTAACTTTATATTGAAATATGCATTGATGTGATATTTCATAAATTGTTTAGTATCGCGTGAAGGTTCACATCGAGCCTCGAGCGTGCAAGAGGAGGTTATAGGAGTCGCGGCGAGTCAAGGTAAGTGGGGAGCTTCGCTTATCTATCAAATGTGGCTTGCTATTAGTATACTTAGAGTCACAATTTTAACTAAAGGACTTGGGATGGGGTTGTTGCCTACCTTGTTTGACTTTATGTAAGGCCTCTTGGGGAGTCATAGACATATGATGGAACCAAGTCACCTTACATACTTAAGGGCCTCTTGGGGAGCGGTAATTAACGGTGGAACCAAGTCACCCATCGCAAGGGCCTCTTGGGGAGTTGTGGATGCACAATGGAACCAAGTCACCCGAGCCTCTTGAGGAGCCGTGGACACACGGTGGAATCAAGTCACCCACGCATATTTATTATATTTTTGGTTATTGGTCAACAAGGGGAGGCAATGACAAATGAAACCATGGACTTGCATTTATATTCTATTACTTCATATGTATCTCTCTTGAAATCCTTTTGCATTGGCTAAACTTGATTATTTATGCTTTACAATACTTGAATTATCTATCAGTGTTTGAAATACTTTATGGAACATGAAATGCTTACTCTTTATGGAATTGCTACTCTTCTATCAATGGTTAATATTTGACTTGATTTTAAAGACATGCTAGTATTATTTTGTTTTATAGGTATTACTTGCACATTTGATATTTGAGTGTAGTTCTTCTCTTATTGGGCTCTGATGGTTCTTTTAGCTCACCCCACTTACAATACAGGTCCATCATCGAGTGCGGTAGACCGAGGAAAAGGGAAAGTTCTCGTTTGAAGATCTTTGCTGTGTGAGCCTGACGTGTTATTAATATTAATTTGTTTTGAGAATTATTTATAGGGGTTGTATTTCAGGCAAGACTATTGGGTAGATAATCCTTCCTTAGTTAGTTTTATTTATTTATAAGCGTTTGAGGGATTTGGAGTTTTCATATTCTGTCGATTTAACCAGGTGCTTTAGAGATATTCAATACTTTGGTTTAGGGTGACATATGGTATTTATTAATTTTGAATTTCGTATATTACTACCATATTGTCTATATATCATTCCGCAGGTTGTTTAGGCGTACCAGACTGTAATTTGGGCCTAGTCAAGGTATTGGGCTTAAACTACGGTCTGGGCCGGACGACCCGACCTTAGGTCGAGAACGGGTCGTTTCAGACATCTGATAAAATTGGAACGATACAGAGAAGATTAGCATGGCCCCTGCGCAAGGATGACACGCACAAATCGAGAACGGGTCGTTTCAAGTCGGGCGTACCCAAATACATTAGAAATTTGGGGCCGTCATAGTTTGGTATTGTTTTGGGGGGTTTGATTGATGGTATTGAGGTGATCATTTATTGTATTGATGTGTTGGTTTAAGTTGTTGATGGAAAAGTGTGAAGTTTGCTGCATTTTAATGGATTTGATCAATTTTAGTTCATTTGGGGGATTTTTTTTTATTTTGGGAACAACGATTTCGAACGTTTTTGATATGAATGGATTGTGGTTTTAAGTTGGTTTCGAGGTCCCTATGAGGTTGGGATAGGCTCGGAATGCGGCGACAAAGCCAAAGCAATCAAAAATCGCTCTAGGCACTGCCAGGGGCACCGTGGGCAACGCTTTGGGAATTTGTTCGCAAGGCGCCACCCAAGGCTCGAGACTCGAATTTTTGAAAATTTTTTAAAACTTCTCGAAAACTTTAGGGATTCTCTTGGGTATTCATATGGGATCTAATGAGATCCAATACTTGGGCAATCAAATTAATTAGATGAATGGATAATGTTATGGAAAATTGGGAATTTTAGGAAATTTAATAGAACTTGAAAGATAAATGGAAAACTCAACTTTTAAATGACCAATTTAATTTAAATGACTACCACATAGTGTAGTTCAATGATGAGCGTACAAGATTAGTTTGGTGGCATGTCGGGGTCATTTGAATGTGTATTAGCTTCGGATATAGGTAAGTAAACTAGTTAGGAAATATACAGTGATTTCAATTATGCTTTAATTTGTTATTGGTATTACTTCGTATCTCTTTGGATTTACATTCTGATTGAGTTGTTCGAGGGCAAGTGAGTCAACGATGATCTTTGGAAGGAATGGGGGTCTAAAGTAACATACTAGCGTCATGACCTCAGGATGCAATGCACTGGTTACTGGTTTTATGCGGGGTGTTAGTTCTTATTTGGATTACTAGGAAGTCTCACATCTCGCAGATTTAGGGCTTGTTAGATTGACAACATCCTAGAATCTGAGTCTTGAAGCATTTTCCTCGACTCAACAATCGTTTGGTTGGGACTACTTGTGCACCTCTACTTTGATTTTCAGGACACTCATCTTTCAATTATTTTTCGATTGATCATTGATTGATTAAACAATCTTGTTTATTCATGTGTTCCTTATAATTTTCTTTCTATTAGCATGAATTAACTTGCTTATTTATTTTGAAATGATGTTTACATGCTGCTTGACGTTATTTACCTGAACTCGTCATTCTTGTGTTTAACTGAGTGCAGATCCGCAATCGAGTAGGGGCAAGGCTCCACTATTGGGTGATTTGTTGTGAGGACATTGGAGCGGTTATCCCTCTCGCACTGATGTAGGTTTCCTGACTTTTGTATTATGTATATATATATATATATGTTTTTGATCACATTGGGTTTATGGGTTTGTGAGAGATCTTAAGACATGTATACAATATGATTTTCTCTCCTGTGACATGAT
The DNA here is from genome assembly GCA_039657345.1 of Stephania japonica. Taxonomy (NCBI): domain Eukaryota; kingdom Viridiplantae; phylum Streptophyta; class Magnoliopsida; order Ranunculales; family Menispermaceae; genus Stephania; species Stephania japonica. The sequence goes on along the minus strand of CM077560.1, from coordinate 38,275,394 downwards.
ATACTTGATGATGGTATACATATGCGGGGTTTCCACACTTTAGGTTGTCTTAACTTGTGTTTTGGTTAGGTTGAGGTTTTAATCGCTTCTGCTATACTTTGATAACTCACTAATTGGAATAACTCATTTAAATTGCTATAGTAATGCTTAATATTATGGTAAGGAAGAGTGATCAGGCTTGCGTTGACTTCGCGACGGTTGACTCGAGGCTGTTGGACTAAGTAGTTAGTCACTTTATTCTGTCTAGAATTTTGATGGAAACAAGGTGAAAAATATAATAATAAATATCAAGTGCATTTCAGTTTTGTCAAAGGTTACAAAACATCACATCACGAGTATTCGAGCATTCAAGCCATACAAGTTCAAGATTTGACATATATAAACAGATGAAGAAGAAAGATCAAACTACGTATTGTAACATTGATGTAAGGTATACAAGTTCATTAACGCAAGCCGATTACATTAGTTCATACACATTGTGTTTTTAAAATGGATTTTCAAGTGTCAAGTGATTACTTGAAGTTTTAAGTTAAACTTAACACTTGAATTGGTTTTATAAGTTTAAACAATGATAAACCATGTGTTTATGCTCGCATCGCATTTTGAAAACCATTGTGGAAGTTTTCGAAAAAGGAAAATTGATTTTTGAAAAAAAGAAAACTACATATTTGTAGAAAAGCCCATCGCATGACATAAAATCGAGATTTTTCATTTTCAGGATTTGTGAAAATATTCAGACCACCCAAATAGGCCTAATGACCCATAACAATTATATATAATATGTTATATGAGGGTGGTTGGATCCCGGACGCGATAAAGGGTCACTAACCAAAGGGACGAAAATATTTATTTTGAGGTCTCTGCAATTAGTGCGCTAGATCTGAATATTAGCGTGTTAACTGCTCTTTTGACAGTTTTTTGTAAAAAAGCTAAAAATCACACTTTAATTTGAATTCTTGATTAAATTTGAGCCCTTGGATCCCTAGAACGGTCATAAACTGAACAAAAGGAATGTGGAATATTATAAAAGCACCACGAACATAGTTTTGTCCCAACAAGAAAGAAAACACACAAGAGCTCAAAACTTTCAAAAGAGAGAAACTTGGATTTTTGTGGAGAACACAAAAATATTCTTGACGCTGTCTATTCACTTTCAAAACCAACATCTTTGAAGCTTTCTAAGGTGTACAACAACCTCTCCAAAACAGTTTTTCAAGTCACCTTATTGGGATTGTAAAAAAGCCTTTTTTCCTAGCTTTTTCTTGTGCTTAAATTTCATAACTTTGTGTGTTTGACTTGGAAAATTATTTTTGTGTCTTTGAACACACTCATCTTGGATTTTGCGCTTAAACTCATTTTATTAAACCCTAGGATTGGTTTGGACAAAAGTTTGCACTTAAACTTGATTTTTATAACTTCTTATTCTTTGGATTTTAAACCGGATTCGTTCTAATCGATTTGTTTGAAACGTTTCATATTTGAGTTTTGCATAAAATCAGTGACATATTTGCATTTCTCAATTGTTTTCATACTTGCATGCATTAAAGTGGTTAGGCTTTAGGAGGCTTGCTAGTATTTGAACTTGGTGCTATTTTACTTTGTAAAGTGTAGTTCATTATTTTCAGTTATTAGTTGTAATTGGATGAGTGTAAGACTTAGTGGAATCTAAGTCAAAGGGAAGACCTAGTTGAGGCTAGACATAAGTTGCGGTTAGGTAGGAAGTCATAATTGTGATTAGGCATTCTAAGGTTTAAAAATCCTAACCAGGGAGGTTAGGTAGTGGATGTAAATCATTGGATCGAACCACTATAATTCGTATGTCAATTTCCATCTCTTCTACCCCATTCACTTGCATAGCATCCATATTCTCGTTTTGGTGAGCATATAGCATATTGATTATTGAATTAAATTAAAAATAGCGTTAACTTCTCGATACACCCAATTCACCCCCTCTATAAAACCCAAATCCACAGTCATCTTATTAGCCTCATAATATGATAAAGGCAATTTAACACCTTTAGGAAATGCTTTAATCAGTGTTTTCATCAACATTGTAAATGACTTATTCGTCCAACCACTAATCACCTTCAAGTTTAACAAGTGGACTATGAAAGATAGGGAAGTAAATTCTTTACATCCTGGATACAGTGCCTGCTCTGAATCTTGCAAAAGATTAAAAAATAGTCGTCTCATCATCTGGACCAGACCAATTGTGAGTTACATTGCCACAATTTGAATTAAAGTTCAATGCTTCATAAACCATGCCAATCATATCATCTCTCTAAGACACATTTCCACCAAGGCTATCTTCATCATGATGTACGGAAATATAAGGCTCACTATGATAAGTCCAATTGTTATAGTGACACATAATACCTCTCATTATCAAATGCCTTTTAATATGTTTACTTGATTTCATGAACCTATTCAAACAATCCATGCATGGACAAAAAATTCTTGAATCTGTTGTATTGGCATAGGCACAGTCCAGGAATTCCTCAACCCCATTTGTATATGCTTCAAAATCCCTATCATTCAAATTCATCCAACTTTTGTCCATGTTTTACATAAAGTTAACTGAGTAAAAAGATTCAATGCTATTAGGATTTAGGAAATACTTATGAAGTTATGTTTTCTTAACAAATAAAGAATGTGTTTCTCGATAATTCCAACCTTTAAATACTTAATTTTTTTATAACGGCTAGCACTCAAGTTGTCTATCTTTTTTCAGCATGCTTTTCAATTTTTTTATGATACATAAACAAATTATATGTATAGTTATATTTACGAATAGTCTCTTCAAGACTGTCCTAAACACTGCAAAGGTATTTATTTTTTTGTTCTTTAGATATGTTTTGCTACCTATGACATATAACTCCAACGAAAATTATAGAATTTTAATAAAAAAACCTAAAGATGGTAAGTGCAAACACTCGAAGAAGGTGGTAAATGAGAAATACTACAATGACAATAGGAAGTCACACCCCAATGCACAAGGCCTCATAAGAGTCATCCATGTCCACCTTAAGATATGAGCAAACTCAGATCCCGATGCATAGCACGTGAGTCGAGGCCACATGGATGGCTCTTGTGGACCATTAGATGTTGAGGGTGTGACTTACCTATTGTCATTCTAGTATTTTCTCTTGTAAACTAGCTAAACAATCTACACTATCACATAGAACATAGATCAAGATCATTGCCCCAGGTTTCTAAATATTTTTCAAAATAAAAGCTCCCATTAACCCTTGAAGCACATCTCCCCCACCCCCGCCCCTCTAAAAAATCCCCACCCACGTCCCCCCTAAAAAATGAAACTCAAAGCACCGGACGCAAGCCACTACAACAAAGACTCGATCTAAATTTTAAATCAATTTAAATTTGAAACTTAAGTCAATGATGAAAAAAAAGTCCAACTAAAGGTTCATAAGACAATTTATTAAGTCAATAATACAAGTATCTATTATATTGAACTGCAAGTATTGTGCACATTTCTTTCAATAAAACTCAACTTAAAGTGCATGAAGTGAAATACAAAACAAATTTTAAATATATATCCACAAAACTCCTAATAATCACAAATTTACAATAGAACCGTTTCTTAAGATAATCTTTTCTCACATAATCCTTCATAATAATTGACTAACTTCATCGAAATTTAATTTCAACTTAACAACTATCAACGTCACTCAAAGATAATAAATTATCTTGGTTCTTCTCACGGCATTCACGAAATCAAAAAGCCCTATAACTCTGTATTTCTAAGTCTACAGGAACATAAATCGGAACAAATTCATACCCAATTGAAATAAAACCACTAAGAAAAATCAAAACAACAAAAATAAGGAGTCATGATTTGAACATTAAGTAAATAAATAAATAAATAGACTAATCATACCTTAAAATCCTGCACCAAATTACACGTATTCAATCTTTGCTGCATGCAAAATCCAAATGAACATCATGAACTATATAAATAGAAGAATTAAAGAAACAAATACATTATCGAAGGAAGGTTACAACACACTCAAATTCATAAATTTGGGAAAATCATTTAAGTTATAATTGAGCAAGTCAAAAGTCTCATATCTCAAAATCCAAGCTCTATATTGCACATTCACTAATTGCAGTAAGAAAAATGCAACTAAACATTGTCAACTTCAAAATGTGGAAAAATTAATGCAACAAAAAAATTATGGAAGGAAATGCAAAAAACTACTTTAGAATTGAAGGAGAATGAACAACCTTCGTGTTGAACCATTCACACATTCTTATACTACTCATTGGACTAAAACCTCATCCATAAAATAGCCTAACTCATAATAAAATAATATGAATTTTCTTTTTGGTTCAACTCACATAAATTCTTGAATCAAAGAGAAAAAGGGAAACAAAATTAAGTTATTCATCAACTTCAGTTAAATTGAGAAAGAATTTTCCAATGTTTCATTTCACCTGACCACCACCATCACCACCAAAATCCACAATCAAATAACCAAATCAGAGAAATTGATCGCAAAAAAAATTATGAAAAAAATCAAATTTGAAACTCTAACTTTCATATTCACTTAAACAAAATACAAATGCAATTCATAAATCGATGTTTAACCTCACTTGACATTTGATGGTTGCTAATTTATGTGACAAAATTATTGGCTCAATTCAATCGATCTTGAAAAACAAATAAAAACACACTTCACATTTCACGGAGAATACATTAGTCAAAACCCCTTTCTTGATTTATCAAATTGCATCTAAAATTTAAACTTTGATTCAATGACGACAAGACATAACAAAAGCTTAAAGTTTAAAATAGATGTGACTACATCTTCAAAAGAAAAAAAAATCAATATTTCTTTCAATAACAATGAGGTAAGGCCAAACCTCATTAAGAACCAAAATCCAGTTCTTTACAGAACAATGAGGACCAAAACCTAACAAAATCAGTGTAAACAGCAACTCTTGAAAAAAAAAGGGAAAAAAAACAACATAGCCTCAGTTCCAAATTAATTGGAGTGGTCTACATGGATCAAACTCTTTCATTGTGCTTGATTTAGTGTAAACCTTCCTATTCCATTTTTTTATGAGAGGAGGTGGTACTCCGTTTATTGTATTATATGCAAAATAAATAAATAAATAAATAAATGCAAAGAATGGGCAAACAAAAAGGAAACAATTTCCCCATCCTTGACCTTACATCTATGCTTACAATGTCTTATTGAACCTTACTAGGCAAGTACCATCAATCATTATCAGTTAACAGTCTCGACAAATGAATGCAGCTTCTAAATCGAGGCTTAGAAATGAAATCAGACAATGCCTTTCTCAGCTAATGTCTTTTTTTAATGATCGAGTCATGTCTAAAATCCTCTTCAACACATTATATTAGAACATGAAAAAAATACAAAGAACGAGCTGAAATAGATGACTTGAGGGTGCGTACACCGGAGTGCTTGGTAGGTAAACATTATGGAATAAAATCAACTTAAAATGGAAAAGAAATGGTAAACATGAACTATAAAAATAGAAATTGATAAGGAAAGAGACAAGTTAAGAGGAAAAATAATGTAAACATGGGGGTAATTAATAATTCATGAAAAAACAAAGATTCCACAAGACCACTTCCAAGAAAGCTGTCAATAATAATGATTAAAAAGGTGACTGATTACACATAAATAAAAGCTAATTCTTTAGTTTCAAGAGACCCACCTAAGTTGGCAAGGGAGAAGGGTTAGCATGAAAGGGTACAAGCATAAGGGTGTTTCATCGTATTATCACAAATTACCTTCAACTCTTGAGCCCTTAGGTTGAATAATAAAACCTTTTTGCCATTGTTTTATCTATTGCAAACCCCATAACCTCCCCACCCGAGTAAGGTAGAATCATGAGTCTCTAGCCCATAACACTAATAAGTCAGATTTTTCACATATTTTTGTAGCTCCCAAAAAGTGAGTAACCCAAAAAATTATTCATCCCAAGGCATCATGACGAACAAAAAAGCAAAAGAGAGTCCACCAAGTCAAGTTGAAGTAACCCAAAAAATTTCACACCTACTCATTCCAAAGCAAAAAAAAGGCCACATAATATTTAAAAAAGGCCTCTGAAGCCTCTTAGCACAACAACTAGATAGTGTAAAAAATTATATTATTTCAATCTCCATATGTACAAGTAGATCTCAATCAAACCTAATCAACAAAAACTCGCGCCCATTGTCCATACTCATATTAAAATACAAAAACAAATTTCGATTAGGGGCAAAAAAGCACAAATCGATTGATTAAAGATATGGGTTTCTTCTAGTACCTATTGAAGGAGGTTGGAGAGGACTTGAAAGGAATTAGGTGACTGATTTCCTTTACAGATGGGTTTCTCATCTAGATCTCCATGGCTCCGGCATAGAATTTCTTCTTTGGAGCAAAGCTAGGTCATACAAGGCCAGAGTGAGGAGCTAGTAGGAATGCTGGAGGAACACTTCAAGTAAGAAGGCAGTGGAGGTGCAAGGAGGAATGCAACGGCAGAGGCAAGTGCGCGAGGGATGTCGTTAAGTTGGTCGAGAAGAAGAACGCGAAAGGGGGTTTTTAGCAAGGATGAAACAAAAGGTTTTTTTTATTTTATTTTATCAGATTTCGCTAATATAGGTGTAAGGTTGCAAGTGTGGCCGGGAATCCCCATCCCCCGTGGGGCCCCGCATCGGTGAGGTGGGGATTCCCCACATTTTCCCCCCATCAAGGCGGGGCACGGGGCGAACGTTCGTTCCACTTGGCGGGGCGAGGCGGGGGCAAGGAATACCCTTGCCCCGCAGGTTTTCCCCATAGACCAGCCCTACGGGGAATCCCTGTCGCCCCGCCCCGTTCCCCACCCCACGGGGAATCCCCGTCGCCCGCCCTGTGCCCTACCCCATGAGAAAAAAAATTGAAAAAATATATTAGTTATATTAGTTAAAAAATAATTTGATGAGAAAAAGGAAGTGATAAAAAGAGAAAAAAAAACTTATGTAAATATTGGTGAAATCCCAATTTAATACTTTATGAATAGAAGCTATTTTTTTTTTGAAAAATGATTAATAAAAATTTTGTTGCCACTATAAAGGATATATAACAAATTGACATCTTGTAGAATAAACTAAAAAAAAGGAGATCGTTAATCTAAACAATGCATTCAGAAATTCTCGATCAGTATATGTTATTTCTAAAATATTTTTGTTTGCTCTTGAAAAGAAAAATAAAAAAGAGATCGGAATAAAAACTCAAACGTAAAAATTTGAATATAAAAAACACCGAAAACCAAATAGCTATCAAAAATTAGAAAAGTGCAAAAAAAAAGTTGATAAAGTAGCCAAGTGACAAAAGGAAGACTAAAGATAAGGATCAAGACATAAAGTGCATGGACGAAATTACATAAGAAACCAATTATATAATCACAATCAATAAGCAAATTAAATCAATTAATCCTCATAACATAGTTTTCAATAATGTTATAAAACAAATGTTGATTAATTAAGTCTCCCTTTGAAATACCATTAGCATACAATTGATTAAAAAATTTGTTTGACAGATATTCAATTGTTAATTAGTATGATTGACTTATTCTAATTAATCATATAAAACTTGAAACTAGTAGTACTTAAGTAGAGATGCGTTGTATGTGCATCAAATAAAGAAATAAAAGAGATCAAAGATTGCGGATCAAAACATGGACTTATATAAAGTCCACGCCCTGCAGGGAATCCGACGAGGTAGGGCATGGGGCGGCGAAGTTTGCCCCGTGGAGAATTACGAGGATAAATCTCTACCCCGCACCCCTGAGGATGTGGGGATGGTATCTTCAATCCCCGCTCTGCCTTGCCCTGCCCCACTTGCAACCCTATATAGGCGTGCGGGAATGTTAAGCGCCAAAAAAGATTTCCCCAAAAAAAAAAAGAGACAGACGGCAAAAAAGATTTCTAGCTTTTGTCACAGATTAAAATCAGCCACCTAATAAAACATTTTGTGATGGAATAGCTAAGCAGTAATGAAAATTGTTGTTAAATTATAAACCTTTTATGACGAGCTCTCTTCCGTTACTATAAGCCATATGATGTTACATGTTGTTTGACCGTCACTAAAATCCGACACAAAAGGCCCTAGTTCTAGTAGTGTGTTGACAGAATGAGTACAAGCACCTCATTCTCTATTTATAATCCAAAGTCTTCTAACACTGAAGTCGTCTTTAAGTTATTTGATCTCTTCATCTAGATGGAGTTACGCATCTCGAGGTGCATCTCGAGGTGTATCCAATGGCTACAAAACCACCAACATAACCACCATACACACTTACCACCTCATCCATCAACATCACATACACCAACTCACCAACGTTTCACGCCTCCTACTGTCACTATTCATCGTCTCGATAATCACACAATGCATATCTCGAGGTAGATTCAAAGATTACCAATTTAATTTGCCAACTTTAGATTATATTAATTTGTATGTTGTTAGTTTTAGAGACACCGCAATGACACACTTTATTAATCTCTCAAATAAACTCGTTAATTACATTGTGGGGGTTTACTCTAATTTATAGACTCACATAAACATACTCCTAATCCAATTAGGAGACCCTAAATAGACTCATACTCTAACTCGAAATTCTAATCAAACTCAAACACTAATGTAATTTAGATTACAACTCTAACATCCCCCATAATCTAAATTACCTATCTAAATTAAAAATCATCCCCCATAATTCAGATTGGACAAACCCCAATCATAGCCTTAAACTTCATGAAAGACTCAATCTTCAATGCCTTGGTAAACAAGTCTGCAACTTGATCCTCTGATCTGCAGTATGTCAGCTCTATCTCTTTATTCGCCACCTGATCACGTAGAAAGTGATATCGCATATCAATATGCTTACTCCGGCCATGTGTAACTGGGTTTTTCGCTAAATCAATGGCCGAAATATTATCAACATAGATTGGTGTAGGGCCATTACACGGAAAAAGAATCTGTGATAATAATTTTCGCAACCAAATAGCCTGACATGCACTAGAGGCGGCTGCAATGTACTCAGCCTCACAGGTAGACAATGCAACGACAGACTGCTTCTTCGAAGACCATGAAAAAATAGTAGAACCATAATAAAAAGCATAGCCAGAAGTACTTTTTCGATCATCCTGGTCTCCTCCCCAATCACTGTCAGAATAGCCAAACAAAGAACTATCTATTGAAGTGGAATAAAATAACCCATGATCAGTAGTACCTCGGATATAACGCATAATTCTCTTTGCTGCAACCAAATGAGATTGTCTAGGGTGCTCCATGTATCTACTGAGTAATCCAACGGCATAAAGAATATCAGGCCTAGTGCAAGTCAGATATCTCAAATTCCCAACTATTTGCTTGAAATATGTCGAGTCAACCGGTGCATCTTGTCCTGTTTTGGACAACTTGGTACCAACCTTCACGGGTGTAGAAGCAAGATTACAGCTAGACATCTCAAATTTCTTCAAGATCTCAGCTGCATATCGTTTCTGACATATAAAAATGCCATCATCTTGCTGATTTACCTTAATGCCTAGGAAGTATGACATTAGACCAACGTCTGTCATCTCAAACTCTCGCATCATAGCTGCCTTAAAGTCTCTTATCATGTTGATGTCATTTCCAGTGAAAATTAAATCATCAACATAAAGACAAACTATCATTGCAGTACTAGTAGAAGCATCAATCTTCACATACAAAACATGTTCATAAGCACACTTTTCCAGTCCATAACCCTGAAAGAACTCATCAATCCTTTTATTCCTAGCTCGTGGTGCCTGTTTTAAGCCATAAAGTGCTTTATTCAGCTTATAAACTTTTTCTTCACTGCCCTCTTGAACATATCCCGGTGGCTGCTTGACATAAACAACTTCATCTAAGTAGCCATTTAAAAAAGCTTATTTCACATCCATCTCGTGAAGTTTCCACCTTCTCTCAAGGGCAAAGAATGGCAATCAATAACTGGACCGTCTCAATGCGAGCAACTGGAGCAACACACTTCCTGATAATCAAAGCCAGGCCTCTGCTCATATCCTTTGGCCACTAATCTAGCTTTGTAACGCTCCACGTCTCCATTGGATTTCCTTTTTGTCTTGAAAACCCATTTGACATCAATAGCTTTGTGACCTTGAGGAATATCAATAAGGTCCCAAGTGTCATTTTTCTCAATAGCCTCGATTTCGGAATTCATAGCATCAACCCAACATCTATCTCTCACGGCTTCACGAAAGCTAATAGGGTCTGAATTTACAAACATAGCATAATGAACTAAACTGCCATCATCGCCAACCGCATCATCAGAGGTAACTTGACAATCCTGAAGGCGAGCCGGTAGCCTAGGATTCCTCTGTGGTCTATCATTCGACTGGAGTCTAATACTTGTACTAGTCAAAACAAAGGCTCGTGGTAGGAGAAATACTTGTTGAAGTAGATGCCTCATCATTAAACCCGATTGCAGCAGATTGAGCAATTCCCGTGCCTTTTGTGTCCCAAATCCATGCATCTGCCTCATCAAACAATACATCTCTGCTGACAATTACAGAGTTGGTAATCGGGTTATAAAATTTGTATGCTCCAATCCGCCCTGGAACATAGCCAAGAAAAATGACCTTTACGGCTTTGTCATCCAATTTCTTCCTATTAGCATCAGGAACATGAACATACGCAGTGGATCCAAACACTTTTAAATGTCTGACACCTGGCTTGTAACCACTCCAAGCCTCTTCTGGAGTAAGATAAGACACTGCTGTTGTGGGAGACCTATTCAGTAAATAAACTGAACATACAACTCGTTTCTTGACCCGTAAAGAATTAGGTAAACCTTTCACTTTCAACATGCTACGAGCCATGTCCATAATAGTCCTATTCTTTATTTCTGCAACACCATTATGTTGTGGTGTATGTGGTGGAGTGATCTCATGCTTGATCCCATGATGATCACAAAAATCAGAAAATATGGAGGACTTGTATTCACCACCACCATCTATTCTCAAAATCTTGATGTAGCGCCCACTTTGTTTCTCCACATACGCCTTGAATTTCTGAAAACAAGTAAACACGTCTGACTTGTTCTTAAGAGAATACACCCAAATCTTCCTGCTGTAGTCATCAATAAAAGTCAAAAAATATTTACTCCCTCCTAGTGAAGCTATCTGCATAGGACCACAAGATCTGAGTGAACCAAGTGTAATGGAGATTTGGCACGCCACGGAGTGTCAAAAGCGAATGACTGTCTGTGTTGCTTCCGTAAAATACACCCTTCACAAAACTACTCAGGATGTCGAATAGCAGGCAATCCTTTCACTAATCTCTTTTGAGTGAGCAACGTCAAACTTTTGAAGTTCAGATGACCATATCTCAGATGCCATAACCATGACTCATCAGAAACAATGGATTTAAAACACGGATAAGATCCAGTCTTAATCTCAATCTGAAATAACCTATTTTTCAAAGGAGATTTAAGAATGGCAATACCTCTAAAGTCGAACATGGATAAATGGCCATCTTTCAAATTCATTGTGTACCCTTTCTCTACAAGCTGCCCTAGACTCAATAGATTGTTTTTCATTGTAGGCACATAAAGAATATCAGAGATATACTGATGATTACCGTTCTTCAACTGAATTAGAACTCTTCCTTTTCTTTTGACTGGAAGTTTCCTATCATCAGCAAACTTGACCTCCGTCGTCATTGACTCATCTAAATCGTCAAACAAATCTCTATTACCGCACATATATTTGGAGCATCCACTATCAAGATACCACGTGTAGTTTTGTGAACATTCTTGGCCTGACGAAACCATAAAAAGTGTCTGGTTACAATCATCGCCTTGGGCAAAAGACACATGTGCAACAGATTTTGCATGTTTTTTAATGTTGCAATTTTTGGCTATATGCCCAAATTTGCGACAGTTGTAACACTGAATCTGATTTCTCTGTTGATCGCGACCTTTGTCTCGTCCATGACCTTTATTTCTCTCCCACCACTGCTGATCATTATTCGAACCTCTGCCATTGTTGTTGACTTGATCACGGTCTTTGAATCCATAATCCTTCTTTAGCTTCGGGACAATTGTAGTCTTCAATGCCTGATCAGTATGCTTGACTTTTTCACTTTTTTCATTAATTCGTTGCTCATGTGCTCGTAACGAACCAATGATTTCTTCAACTGACTTGGTCTCATAATCTGTCCCAGACTCCATAATAGCAGCGACTACGTAGTCAAACTTTGTGGTCAAGGTGCGCAAAATCTTCTCGTTCACATCGAGATCAGCGACTTCTCCGCCATTCATCTTTAACTGATTGACGATTGTCTGAACACGATTAGTGTACTTCTCTATATCTTCTGAGTCATCCATCTCGATCAACTCGAATTGCCGCCTCAAAGTTTGCAACCGAACTTTCTTGGCTCTTTATGCACCCTTGTAGGACGACTCTAAAGTGTCCCACGCTTCCTTTGATGTCTTCGCCAGTTGCACTTTCTCAAACGCCACATCATCAAGCGTTTGCAAAATAAAATAAAGTGCCTTCTGATCTTTCTTGCGAAGCTCCTTTTGTGTCGAGGTAGCGGTGGCCCCTGGGTCTTCGAACCCATCTTCAACAACTGTGAGCAAGTCTTGAAAACTGAACAAGACTCTCATCTGAGTGCTCCATCTATCAAACTTCTTTCCATCGAACACTGGTAGTGTCGGTTGAACTTGACCATTACCCGTTGTAGCCATAATTTACCACTGTAAATTATCTTAAGTAAATCCGCCTATTCTGCTTCAACAAACCGACTTTTGCAATTTGATTTTCTTCAACGAAATCAACCTTTGCACTTCTGCGTCGTTCCTCTCTTTGAACACGCAACTCAAGTTTCTTGTTTCCAAAACAAGAAGGTCACACGCTTCGATCTCTCGAATAGATCTGAAGCCCAAATCTGTTCTTGAATCTTCAAGAACTCTCACACAACCAAGACACAGATCACAAGATCTCACTATTGCTCTGATACCATGTTAGTTTTAGAGACACCGCAATGACACACTTTATTAATCTCTCAAATAAACTCGTTAATTACAATGCGGGGTTTACTCTAATTTATAGACTCACATAAACATACTCCTAATCCAATTAGGAGACCCTAAATAGACTCATACTCTAACTCGAAATTCTAATCAAACTAAAACACTAATGTAATTTAGATTACAACTCTAACACACATAAATACAAATATTTAGATATGCCTATGTATTATGACGCCTATAAATTCACAGAGCGTGCCAACGAGTGCACTTGGACATGCACACTATTCCATGACCCTACACATGTCACGCTAAGCGTCCTGACAATTTATTAATTAATTATTTATTCATTTCAATATATATATATATACGCTTATATTCACTTGCCTATAATTTAGCCGTGTGCGCAACCGAGCACATTCGGGCATGCACGACTTATGTGCGTCACCCTTGACCCACACGCGGTATTATACATTCCATAATTATTCAATTATTCAATTATAGGTTAGTTATCCCAATAAATTACTAATACACGTCAAACATCACATAAACCCACGCACACGCTAATCGAGTCAAACTGGGCTTAACCACGAGCCTAACTCGGATTAATTAGTAATCAAATTATTTGTAATGACCCTCAAATTTAATTAGTGACACGTGTTGTGTTTCAGGACCGTAACCTGACAGTCGTGACTTGTCATATTGCCTAAGCCTCGAGAGTCGACACTGATGTATATTTTATTTTTCTATGATGTTTGTACTATTATTTATACCCAAATGTGAACTATGTATGTCCTAGTGTGCGATTTTGTTTGGTTTATCACCATGAATTTGTGTGTGAGGTTTCACCTCGAAAAAATGAGAATATTCAGGAAAAGGGTATAATACAGGTAGTTAAACACCATAAATATGATAATTTGTGAATTATCAGAAAATAATAAATAATTAATTAATATGCGAATGCATTGTTGTGTCTGGAAACGCATGATGTGCGAGTTGTGAGATGGTACGAGTCTGATAACGCGATGTATGAGCGAGAAATAGTTAGGTTGCGAAGTTGAAGTCACCTAGTGAAGTCATAGAGTTAAGTGGGAGTTGTTGGCTGGAACAAAGGAGGTCCTTAAGATGTGCCTCGAGATACTATGTATGTTGGATGATGAGGATGAAGTATAAAAGCCAACACCTTTTTATCTCTCCTCTCATTTTTTCTCTCATTTGATCAAACAAAAACGAGATTTGGAGCGTGGATTCCGTAGGGTTTTGAGCTCGGATTCGCTATGAGAATCGATGGACTACATGTTAGAAGGTAAGATCCCAACTCCTCTCGTAATTCTCTATGATTTAGTGTTAATTTTGTGGGTTTTCATTGCGATAATTTCGAAGGATATTTTCGGGAGTTTGTTCTATTGAAGTTTGGTGTTATATTAATGATCAATTGGTTGATCAAGTGGGGTTTTGTTGGTTGTTTTAGTGATTTGAAGGATTTTGGGATTTTTGAGGATTTTTGGTAATTTTCAGTGTAATTTTTGAATCGAGCGTTATCGGGTTTCAACACAAAGCAAAAGGTGTTTTGGATAGTTTTGGGCATCTCTAAGAGTTTAGGATATGCCCGAAAAATGGCAACGCAAGCCGGTGTTCTGAAAAACCTTGGAAATGAGTTTAGGTGTCACGCTGTGAGGGATGTCGTGGAATGTTTTCTCCCACAACGTCGATCACGGCGTGCAAACCAGAGATGATTTGGGAAATCTACGCTTTAGATGACGTCGTAGGCTAAAAGTCCTGGCGGTGACACTTGCGGTGTCCAAACCAGAGACTTGAAAATTTGACGTTTTATGTGATGCCGTGGGGTTTAACCCTTGGCGGTGTCAACTGCAATGTCTGGAATAGTAAAAACATATATTTTTTAAATAATTTTCAAAACTTTTAGGAAACTTTGAGGGTTAATCTAGGGTCATGGAATGATTCTAATTCAACCAAATTGGGCTTAAATGATTGCCAGGGATTTAGGAAATCAAATTGAACGAGTTAGAGTTTCGTAAGGATCGGCGTTTGTGCGATTGCTTTGTGGTACATTAGTAAGCCAGTAAGGAGGTACATACTAATTCATTTTTTGTTATTGTTGTTTCTATTGAATTGAGTCATTTGTTGGAATTTCATTCTTATATTCCTTAGCTGAGTGTCTTTGGCGTAAGTGTGTTGTGAAGGTACTCCTGGGTGCATATTAGTTGGGCTAACGTGAGCACTTCTGCATAAATGTTGTCCACCCACCTCAATATTGAGTTTCGAGTACTGGATTGTTGTGGACTTGTTATGGATGCGGTTGTGGTTATATTGTGGATTGGTGTGGCTATTGACCCCTTATTACCTCTTTTGACTTGATAGACACTCAAATATCATTGATATACTTGTTAGTCTGTTTATCATACAATTTATGTTAATTATATTCATTTCAATGCCGCATGATTCTTAGACTGTTTTATTGGTTATTCATGAATTATTGTTTATGTTCTTTTGGCTATACTTTCAATTTTATCACGTACTCATCATCTAATTTATGATGGTGGGTGTAGATAGGCTGAGATGAGCATGGGTAAGGAGCCGATGCTAGGTGACTTTCTCTGAGGACTCTCGGAGTGATTCTTTCCTTTACTCCACTGTAGGTGTTACCTTTTTGATTTATGACTATTGTATATTATGTTTTGAATAAAATGGGGTACATTTTGGGCTTGAGTGGCTAGGGATATCATGCATTATCACATTATCACATTTGTCACTGTATTTACATGTTTATCCATTTTCAGGGATTCCACATTGTAGGTTGTTTCCTGATTTTCCCTTTATTGAGTTATTAGTTGACTATAGTTGATTTCCGCTGCAAATTTCTTGGAATATATATAATCCAATAACTCACACTTTTAAATTGATAAGTTAATGATGAATTCGAGATTTTGAGGCTGACTAGGATGCTTTGACTTCGTGAGTGTCGACTCGGTGGTCTACGTAGGTATAGGCCGGGCGGGACCCAGTTTTATGGGGAACTTGGGTTGTCACAATTGATATCAGAGAACAAGGTTTAATACCTAACTCTTGATTAACCTTACAACCAGCATAAGACACAAACCAAAGAAAATTAGGAAATAGTTGGAACCTAGAGTGGAACCCTATGATCCTGAATTAGAAGCTTAGTTGGGAAGTGAGGTGAGTTGGGGAAAAGTACAACGTGATCCTATATGTTATATCTCTTGTGATGTATTATACTATAGCGATAGGTATTGACTGATTCGAGGATTTGCTTTCTATTTCAAATTGCGATGACAGATCAGATAGAGCCCAGTGATGACAGTGGGGTTGTGGGTCCTCCACTACAAGAAAATGACTCATTAATTAAGGCTTAAACCGTCATGTATGACTTTTCATGACGGGACCCATCCCGTCATATATTAAGGAGTTATGAAAAATATTTGACTATTGATCACGGGCACAATACGTTATATCAAAACTTGTTCAATGTCCTAAACCGAAATATATATAATGAGCTAGCCCATTATTATAAGTTACTTTTTTCATAACATCAAGAACCCTCATAAATATTCTAATTCATGACGTGCAACACTAGTCATTATAACAATATATGTATATTTTTATTTTATGATATGATTTAGTGACGATGGTTGCCTATCATTAAAAGTTCTTAATGAAGATTTCGCTTGTCGTCAATTAAAGCTAATGGGTCTCAATTGCACCTATATTTCAATTTTTTTCCTTCATTGAACAACCTATAATTTCATAAATAATTTAACACGCTAAAAATACTGAAAAAATAAAATGAAAAGATATAAAAATAGAGAATCATATATATATATATATATATATTTATATATATATATATATATTTCTCATTATATCAAATAAGTTTCCTCTCAAATGAAGTAATGAATATATCCATATCAAACTACTACAAATTTATTCAACCATCTAAAATAATGTAGTAACTTATTCCACAAAAAAATAAAATAAGATATCAAAATCAAATGCAAATGTAGGTAGTCAATGCTAATCCCGAGTGCCACTAGATTCAATCCACACGCATGTATTTTGAAGGCCATACGATTGTTGTGTCCTTTGCATCCTCCAAGATTTTAAAATCCTTAAGCTGTCAATATAAACAGACGTTGCTAACCGATATTTCCTTTAGAATCACTCTCCAACAATCCGGTCCTAGTGGAATGTGATGAACATGCGCAACAACATCTTTACAATCAAGAATTTCTTTTGCAACACCTTGTCCAGTTTCAAGCCAATGAAGTAATTTGCATGTGACGGCCCCAATTTCCCCATGCAATTGGGTATGCTCGGTCTAAGCCCGTGCAGGCCCCGAGTCATCACCCGGCAACCTGACGAGCCTAGTCAGCCTTCGATTTAATAAATTCGGTAATTTATGAAAGAGTTATTGCATTAATACACAGCGGAAGACTAAAACAATTAATAATAAAGGGAAATAACTCAATCAAAGGGAAATTAGGAATTCTATAAATGTGGAAAACCCCGGGTATTCATGTACAATTCGATAGTCATATATACATGATACCAGTCTCATATAAGATATACCAAGTTCAATAAATCCCACAAAATAAGTATAAAACGATATACACATCAAAGCAAACAAAGTATAATCACCTACTATAAAGTCTCTCGGATGTCTTGCAACTCCTTAAAGTATATCACCTAGGCAGAGCCCTTGCCCTTCGCTTCTCTCCACTCTATCCGCACCCACCGTCACAAACTAAACGGTGAGTAATCGAATAAAATTGCTAGTAGTACCGTAAGAATGTAACAAGAATTTATGATTATAACAAGAAAAGCATCTAAGTATCATGCGGAAAAGAAATAACTGGAAAGTAAATAAATCAAATGCATGATAAAGAGGTCTAAAGATAAACAATCGATATTTTGCATGTTCTAAGATTCAAAAGAGGCCCATGAGTTGTCTATTTCACAAAGAATACGGCAAAGATCTCGCAAGATCTCCCGGGGCAATGTCGCAACACTAGCGCGCGCGTGAAATCGAGAGGCATCGCAACACCTCTCGAATCCAAGTACCAAGACACACATCACTAGGGGTGGTCGGGCTTACCCCCGAGAGGGCACCCTCGTTGTCCCAACCTAGTGCGGGACCACATGATACCTTCGAGACACACACTCATGCCAAGAACATACAACCAAGGAAACGGAATGGAATATCAAGCAAATGATCAATGCAACAAAAGCAATAAATAGAGGATGTATAAATCACATGTCATTTTCTTACTGGTCTACTAACGTACATACATACGAGGCATGCATGTACTTACCTGATCTAACGTGACCCGGTACTCACTCCGAGACTTTAACGCGCTTCCCGTGTTTCTCGACTACCTGACAACGATTTAAGTCCCGAATATAGGTTTAGGATTAGTATTTAGTTTTATGATAATCCTCATAAACTTTGTTTCAATTCATTTAATTAGTGCAACCCATGTTATCGTTGATGTCCTTTATACCCTGGTTAGGCTCTTGGTGGGTCCATGTATTAGGCCAATATCCACCTAAGTAGGCTCGATATGCTGATAATTATTAGACTTGGACATATGGGCTCGTTATTACATTTTATGTATTCGTTTTGTGCCTTAAGTTGTGCTTATCATATTAAACTCTTATTGGGTTTTACACAACCCATATACACACAAATTGAGATTTGTTATGGACTTATTATTAAAGTGAGTGGATTAGGCCCTTGTTGGGCCTCATTACGAGTCCATATTCATTTAATACAAATGTCTATATTTATAATCTTGTTTATTTATTCTTAAACTTACAACTTTATACATTATGGTCAGACACACACAATTGATGTGTACACCCCACTGGTGTGCACACTAACACTTCACACACCCCACTGTCTTGTGCACACACACCCCGCTGTTGTGTGCACCCCACTGTGATTTTCCATGTTCACATGCATTAGAACATTAATTTATTACTTGGAATTATGTTTTATACACATTTTCACTATTCCATACATATGCAACTGTTGTGTACACCCCAATGTGGTGTACACACACAGTGTTGTGTACACCCCACCGTGGTGTACACACCCACTGTTGTGTACATCCCACTGTGGTGTACACATAGTGAGATGTGCCCCCCTTGCACATATACACTCAAAACCGTCACACATACACATAGAATAATAAAATTTGTGGCCACACAATCCACCCCACACATAGTACAGTTTATGATCACCCACTAAAGTGCACACACCCCCACCCCAACTGGGGTGTGCACACACACAGCCACACACCCTACACCATCACACACTTCATTTTTTTCCCATCAACACTCATTTTACAATTGATTACCTTCATCAAAATGTCACATACCTACACACCGAACCAGCCACAACTGAGGGTCACCTCCGGCCAGCAGGGTCGTCGGAGGATGACCTCCGGTCAGCCTCGACCGGTGCCAGCGCCCGGTCACCCCAAACAATGGTGTTCATCATCACCAAAACCATCACACAGAGGAGGAAAAATTTTCAAACTAAAAACAGTGAAACCAAAGGAGTGAGGGGACAGTCGAGGAGCTCACCTTGATGTCTCCGTGGTGGCCGAGGTCCCTAGCTCCGTGGTGAGTGGCGGTGGTGACTGGCCGAGAGAGAGAAGACAGCCAAGAGTGAGAGAGAGAACACATGACTGCCGAGAGAGAAGAGAAGGAAGAGAGAGAAGGAAAAGCTTACCTAAGCGTTTTCCGGTGGTGGTGGAGAGGTAGGTGGTCGTAGTGGGTGGCGGTGGTGGTGATCCAGTCGGAGGGGCGAGTTTTCACAGCGTGGAGGCCGAGCAAGGTGGAGGAGAGAACGTGAGGCCGAGAGTGAGAGGGTCCGTGAAGTGAGTGAACGAGAGTGGACGAGATCGGAGAGAAGGAGAGGGAGGCTCACCTCGTCGGGGTCCGTGACGCCGGTGGGAGGCGGCGGCGGCAGTGGCGACAGGAAGGAGGAGTGAACAGTGTCGGCTAGTGAGAGAAGAAGATGAATAGTGGTGTTTAGGGTTTTCACTTCTTTTATATTCATGTATCATAGGTGAAATGACCCATTTGCCCTTAGACTAACACTTGTTCATCCCTTGAACAGCTACCCTTATGGGTCATTTAGCTCATCCCTTAATCTAACACATATCCACATCCCTATGACCATCCAATGGCTTTCCTCACTCACTTGTGTCACTTTAACAATCCTATCCATATTAACCTATTAAATTAACCCCATTAATTTTATTAAATTACCAATAAGGTTACACAAATTCTCACCTACTCGGTGCACCGTGTCCCGCGTTTGACACGCTTCTCGAGGCGGTCCCACTTAGTATTCAATTAAATTTCCTCATGTCTAAGTTATACTTTATTGTTAACCTTGTATTTTCTCAACTTAGATCATACATTTTATTTGACTTTGTTTATTAATAATGCCCACTAAAACGGTTCTCGAAACCCCTGTTTAACTAGGCGACACCTCACTCAATTGAAACATAGCCCAAACGGCTCGAGACCCGTAGAATACTATAATACTAATACACAAAGTCAAAGAATCATAAAATTACCTCGGCGTCGATTACCGAAGTTTGAAATACCGTCCAGTATCCACGTAGCCGGGTCACAATCCTGACACGTGTAACATAAGTCAGTTAAAAATTCGGGGTTGTTACATTGCAAAAAACATATTTTTTAGTACCACCAACTTCAACCTAGCACATAAACAAACCAAGTTTTATAATAATACATAAAAGTAATCATTCAAATGATACTTAATAGAAAGTAGTTAAAATTACCAATGAGCTTGAATGAACAAAGTTATTATTTGAATTCGATGCCCTTTTCTGCAAGTCCTAATATGAATCCAAGAAAGTGATCAAATTAGAACACACTCCATCATATTCTCTTTAAAAATATTTATACGAAGTCATAATGGAAATGCAACAAAGATATAAGATTAATTTATATAGTATTAAAAGTTATCAATAAAAGTCTTTGATGGTATTAAAATCTAAAAATCATTGACAAATCAAATCGAAAGCTAGTGTATAGCTTATTATCAATTGTAGAGTATTGACTCAAAATGTAATAATAACAAATCAAGAGCAACTAAACATCAAATAGAACCACTTGCACTACATGTTTTTTCGAACCACAAGTAATTAATATAATTAATTATTACTATGATCATATAAAATGCACAATGAGTATGTTTATATTACCGGTGGACTTGAATGAAATTGCTTCACTTTCTTATTTTTGTCCTTTGAGTTTGTACCACTTTTCTGCAACTGCTAAAAAATTTCAAAAAATATAATGAAAAATAACTATAATTAATTAAAAGCAACAACACAAAAATATATGCTATATTTTAGAACAATAAAAAATAACACAACCACCTAATTTCATATAAAATTAGCTACATCCAAATATATTCACAAGTGTAGTATTTCTATTACCAGTAGACTTGAATGAAATTGCATCATTTTGTTATTCTTGTCCTTTGAGTTTGCCCCACTTTTCTACAATTCCTAAAAAATTTCAAAAAAGATTTATGAAAAATAGATATGATTATACTTGAAAAGCAACTACACAAGGAAGATATGCTAGGTTTTAGAACCATAAAAAATAACACAACCATATAATTTTATATAAAATTAGTTACATCCAAATATATTCGCAAGTGTATTTCTATTAGCAGTGGACTTGAATGAAATTGCTTCACTTTCTTATTCTTGTCCTTTAAGTTTGTACCAATTTTTTGCAACTCCTGAAAAATTTTAAAAAAAAAAATTGAAAAGTAGATATGATTAATACTTGAAAAGCAACAACACAAGGAAGATACAATAGGTTTTAGAACCATAAAAAATAACACAACCACTTAATTTCATATAAAATTAGCTACATCCAAATATATTCACAAGTGTATTTATGTTACCGATGGACTTGAATCAATTTGATTTCCTTTTCTCTTATTTTTTAAATATATATATAAATTAGAAATATAATGATACTTACAATCAAATAAAATGAACAATTTCTCTCGAAAAAAAAGTAATTTCACTGAAATTACAGTATAAGAATATCCAAGTTTATGTTTTCAAAATCGCGAACAACAACGAATTCAACCACACATTACAATCACGTTTAAAATGAAATACATCAAAATAAAATTTGCAAAGTATGTTAATAGTACCAATAAACTTGAATAAATTTGCTTCTTTTTTCTATTGTCGCCCTTTGAGTTTGCAACACTTTTTCCACCTCCTATACGATTCACAAGCAATAACTCTACATTTAAAACTATTCACAAAAGTTTCATTCTATTTAGAATAAACATTACCTAAAATAATTATTCATACTAGATGTATTCTATGTGAAGTTTCAACATCAATATCAATACTCTTTCCATATGTCTGCAAGAAAAAAAAATGTATTTTTTTAATCAAGAATAATGATATAAACATGTAATAATTAGAATATGAAAATGAATGATATTACTTTATTCTCATTCCTTGAAAAATAGATGTTTTCGTTATTTGTCTCATGCTCCTACATTTAAAAAATGTGTTAGGTAAGGAAATTAATGCAAATATCTTAACAATTTATCTTTTTAAGAAAAAATGACCTTCGATAGTGCTCCAATCATAAATGTTTTCATTTCTTGCATTTGAAGTTCAAGAATTCGGACTTCATCTCTAAGTTGAGCGTTGCTACTTTCACCAAGTTCCTTAGCATTAACTCTTGAAATCGTTGCGCCAAACCCCAAACCTCAGGCCCAATTACTTTGGTTAGCACATCACTTCTCACGGAACAATCTTTTGTTATTGGTGTTTGATACAATTCCTCTATTTCTTTCTACAATTAAAACAAAATAAAGTTAGTAGAATTCTTTTTTTTATTCTTTAAAAAAGAATTGTTTATTCTGTTTAAAAAAATGAATTGCACTTTATCATACCATTTTTTAGCCGCTTCTTCATTAACTGGTTGCTTGTTTTTTTTCATATGTTCGACTATCCAATGATCAACACGAGTCACTTCATCCGGTGACGAACTTTGATTTCTCTGTAAGAAAAATCTTAATTAACATATGAACTTAATTGATCAAGAAGATTTCAATTAATGTTGTAGTTACCAGCTATTCTTGTAGACGGGCATATCCTTTTCGGCTTGTTGTTTGAGGAATGGTGCTTTTAGCTTTTAGATTTTTATATTTCTTACTTATTTCCTGTGATGCAAAACATCAAATAAAAAAATAATATTTTAAATAAATATAGTCGCGTAGTCATACCTTGAATTCATCGAAGCAACGATATTTCACCCATTTGAACAACTCATCATCGGGTCAATATTTGCAGGTTTCATCTTTTTCAATTTTTCATGAGAACCAATCTCTGTACTTAATGATTGAATAATTTTTGTCAACTTTGATTTATGGCTACGCCAACCTTGACGCATTTTTTTCATGAAATAATTTCTATGACATTCATTCGATTCAAATAGATCCTACATGAAATTCATTCACGATATATTAATAGCTAGTTATAAAGTAGATGCAACACAAATAAATTGAATTGGAATATGTAATAAAGTGAAAAGGAGTCGTGTTACCTTTATAGTACCCCATAGTCTATTTTTCATCATATTAGGTATTGATTCCCAATCCATGTATGTTACTGGTACCAATTGTCTCACGTATGCACCAATAGACGAACTTAGTTTCACTGAAGCTTCCCCAATCGGTTGACCAATCTCATTAAAGTTGACAACACTTGCTTTGGCCTTCTCAATCACATTATAATCTAACCTTGTTGGACCTCTTCCTTACCTTTTTTTGGTTGAGCTCTCATTATTTTCGCATGGTGCGGAATTGGAGTTTTCAGTTGTTGAGTTATAGTCTTCACTTGCTAAGTTATATCCTTCACTTGCTGAATTTTTTGACATTCGCAAATATCCCTATTCACGTGACCATATTAGAATTGGAACTGTCAAAAAAATACATGGAACGCAAAAAATTGTATATATTGATAGTTTCCTCACCTTGTACGAATAGCATGTTGTCAACAAATGAAATTAAAAAGAAGTTTTCATCAATTAAATTTAAATCATCAAAAGCTATAATATATTAGCAAAGAGAACAAAATGACAAAAAAAAATTATACGCTTAAAACTTATGACTTATCTACCTAACATAATAATTAATTAGTTCACACAATGATACCCTTACAATCTGCTCGTACTAATTCATCACTATCATTTGCAGCATCATTAAGTTGTCGTACATCTAATGGCACCTGATTAACATGAGAACTCTCATCATACATTTCCAAGTTATGAAATCCCCTTGGAGGTGCACTTAAAACGACATACCATTTAGATTTATCAAAATCCCTCGAGTAAAATACTTGCGTTAACTGTGAAGTAAGAATAAATAGATCCTTTTCAAATTGAGATAGACATTGATGAAGATAAACCAAAGTAAATCCATCTTCCTTCTTAACACTGCCACCCTTATTGCTTGCCCAATCGCACTTGAAAAGAGGGACTTGAATGTCATAAAAGTCAAACAATAATATTTCCTTAATAACTCCATAGTACGTAACAGTTGAATTCACTGGAACAAGATCACTGTCCTTTGACTTACAAACAGTTTCTGCTTCCAAGGACACACCACTATCTTGTGTTGATTTATCATTGTCCTTTGTTCGAAAGCTTTTTCCATTGATAACATAAGATGTATACGACATCACTTGATTCATATGCTTCATTGCGAGCCACTTCAATATATCAGAATCATCATTTGAAATACTACCTTCAACAACCACCTACACAAATGTAATAACTATGATGTCAAGTACATAATAAATTATTCTAAGATAATAATTGATTTACATAATGTCTAACCTTTTTCATTAACCATGAAGAGAAACTTGATGCATGTTGTTTATGCAATAAGGAGGGTCTATTTGCAAGCTTCTTACTCAAACGCATTAGTTCAACAAGATGCATTCTCTAGAAATGTAGGAAGCTTAATTAACGTGCATATTATTACCAAAAGATATTTATCTACTTAGGTAGTAAATTACTCACTCTCTATATGGCTCAACCATTGCACAGTCGAACAATATATAGCGATGAACAATTTTTAACAAGTCAGAAGACATAATTTTTGGCACCACTTTAGAAATAGGATGCCCTTCTAAGATTCGACCAACAACATAGTCTTCATCCCTTTGGCTTTGAACACCAACATCAACTGCTTGTTTGACATACTTAGAACAATACTAGATGCATTCTTCAACTAAATAACATTCAACAATACACCCAAACAAAATGTTCAATATAACCTAAAATATAATAAAGTATTATTAAGTAGTATAATGAGAATGCTTATACCTAATATTACCTTTCAAAAGGATACATCCAACGATATTGCACCGAACTGCATAACCTTGCCTCTCTTGCCAAATGAATTGTTAAATGGACCATGACATCAAAAAAAGAAGGGGGAAAATATCTTTCCAACATACACTTGGTTTCTGCAACTTCGTCTTCTAAGTGGTCAAATCGACTTTCATTAATCACTATTTGGCACAACTCATTGTAGAAAGCACATAATTGAAATATTGCATTTCTTGGGCCATCCGGTAATAATCCTCTCAATGCAATGGAAAGTAGTTGTTGAATCAGAACATGACAATCGTGAGACTTGAGCCCCAATATCTTGCATTCATTCAGAATCACACAGTTGTTGATATTTGAACTATATCCATCAGGTAAGCGTATGTTTAAAGTCTTCCAGAAAATACTTGTTTCTCAGCTCTAGATAGATTGTAGGGAGATGCAGGCAAGTAAAATTTTTTCCCTCTCTCCTCTACATGCAAGGATTGTCTAATTCCCAAGTCTTCCAAATCTTTACTAGAATTAACACCATCTTTTGTTTTCCCTTTTAGGTTTAACAAGGTACCAATGATACTTTCACAAATGTTTTTCTCTATATGCATCACATCTAAGTTATGGCGCAAGTACAATTTTTGAAAATAAAGAAAACAAAAAGGATATGAATACTATATATAGAAAAACAATATTAGAGTCTTCAATCAATGAATCATCATAAAAAGCATCAAATTACCTCCCAATATGGCAACTAAAAAAATATTGACTTTTTCTTCCACAATTGATTGGTGTTTTTTCTTTTTCTTTTTTAACTTCTTTCCCTCAATCATTTTTAATTCCTTGGCATGCTTGTAAAACCTCTTCACCTGTAAGAATTCTTGGTCTTTCCCTTAGTTCTTCATGTCCATCAAACCAACTCCTTTTTTTCGAAAAACATGGGTAGATGAAAGAAATCTCCTATGCCCCATGTACACATGTTTGTTAGAAAAAGGCAATCTTAAGTGACATGTATCACCAGAACAAACAGGACAAGCAAATTTTCCATGAGTAGTGCATCCAGCCAAGTTTCCATATGCTGGAAAATCATTAATAGCCACACTTAAAATAGTTCTCAAATTGAATGTAGCTTTGTTGTGTGCATCATACATCAACGCCCCGTTATTCCACAACTCATTTAGATCTTATATGAGTGGTTGCAAATAGATATCAATATCATTTCCCGGTTGCTTCTTTTCCATGAAATTAATGATTTTAGCATTAAGTTTTCCTTTGACATGCACAACCATGTTGGAAAATTATAAGTGACTAGTATCACTGGCCAACAACTATGTTTGGAGCTTAAGAGACTAAATGGATTGAAACCATCTGTTGCCAAACCAAGCCTTAAGTTTCTTGGATCTGATGCAAACGAAGGCCATGTATAATCTATCATATCCCAAGAAGGAGAATCAACAGGGTGACGCATATTTTTATCTTGACTTTTGTTATTATGATGCCATGTCAAATACTTTGCGGTTTCAATAGATTTAAACATCCTCCTAAATCTTGGAATTATTGAAAAATAATGCAAAACTTTTGCAGGTACACCTCATATATTCGATGAGTGCGACTATTTACTTTCCATCGTGACTGGCCACACTTAGGACAAGTCACATGGTCTTCTAGCTCCTTTCTAAATGAACAACAATTGTTGATGCACACATCTATTTTATCATAACCCAGATCAAAAACTTTAAGCACTTGTTTTATCGAATACAAATATTTGGTAAGGTATTACCATATGGTAGCATGTCATGAAAAATCCCAAGAAGTTCATCAAATGCTTTGTCAGACAGACCATGTGCAGCTTTATGCTTGTATAGAACAATAACTGCAGATATTCTTGTGTACTTTTCACACCCTTCATACAAATGACGTTCAACATCTTCCACCGTGTGGTTAAAGTTCTCGTTAGCATGGAGAGTTAGTTCTAAAAAGTCTTCTCTTTCAAACAAATTATCCTTGAACATTTGATATGCTTCTAATATTTCAATGTCATCTTTACTCTTTGTAGGATGAAACTCATTAAGCTCCCCATGCCAAAACCAAGTTGTATACGATGGATCCATTCCATTCATTACTAAGTGCCCATATACATCCCCAATCGTTTGAAAATCTAGGTTTTGACAAGTTTTACAAGGGCATATAATTTTTTCTTTATTTCCTCCTCCCTCTTTGGTTTCCGTAACAAATTTTCTAGCCCCATCTCTATATTCTTGTGACATTCTACAAATATATAAAAAAATACTAAATCATCTTGTGAACTCTAATAACTAACATAACAACTTCAATAAAGAAAGTAAACTAACCTTGAATATTTTAACCAATCTTTATCCATTAGACGTAGTAGGCTCAAGGCTTCAAGTTGTAAAATATACATTGTTGACCCTACGATATTGATGTCAACTCTAAGAAATTAAATAAGATGAGACGAGTTTCAAAAATCTGAATTTCATAACAAGAGTTAAAATAGAAAAAACAAAGGAGTAAATGCGAATAAGAGGGTATAAAAAAATAATATAGTCATGCCAAATGTTGGGGAGTAATTAATAGCAAGACATTATTACATTTCATTTTAAAAAATAGTATATGTTAGTTTACCTTATCGTCTTTGTTAGTTTACTTTTCTACACTATGCAAGAAATGACTATTTGCCCAACTTATTAATTTCCCACACCAAAGAAGACCAACAACTTTTCATTTCATTTAAATAAATATGGTTCTCTCCATCCACAAAGATAACCTACAAAGACTTGCTATCGCAACAAAATTGATGCATTCCATAAAGATCCTATTCAACTATGCAAACAAACATCACAACTCTATATAAACTTAAAACAAGAACACAACAAAAAACAAAAATTGAAACAATACTTGTCACTTCACCAACTTGCTAGTTGATTCCATAGAACAACAAAAATAATAAATTTAAGTTTAGAAAAAAAAACAGACAAAGGTACTATTGATTTGTACCAACAGAATAAGGATGCACCATATACTAACAACCAAGCCATAGTTTTCTCATCCAATGTCCTGCCAAATCCAAGTTTTCTCTTCTAAATGTATAACTTTTGACAAAAAAATGATTCACATCAAGAGACAACAAAAGATAAATAAAAGCATACATTAATATTTTTTCAAAAAAATAAATAAATGGAAAGTGATTAGTACGTACTTGTTGTGTAGATGTCTATGAGAATCCAAGGAGATGTCCTGATCTTCTTGCAAATGAAGAGGCGAAGTAAGGTGCCCTGGTAACAAATATAAAATAAAAAAATGAATAAAGTCATTAAAAAACAAGAAAAGAGTTACCAAATCACTAGCAACCCAGATTTGGGGCGGGACGCAGTGGGTTCCCATCCCACGCCCCCATTTCATAAAAGGCCCCCAAATCCCAATGTCCCCGTGCGTATAAATGTGAGTCTAAAAAAATCTAAATAACAAAGACCGGATTTATCTTGTGGGTCTAACAAAAGTAATTGGCCACATGACCACTTTTTTCTCACGCACATTAACTAATGTGTCTCTCTCTCTCTCTTTTCATTTGGTTCAACACCATTTCTATCTCTCATCAACTCTAACTGTTTTTATTTTTGAAAAAAAAAAATTCTAATCAACTAATTTTCTCTAATGCTATGCTCTCTATAGTTTTTCTTCTTGCTATTTCTTTTCAAGTTCTCCCAACAAAAAAAAAATTTCGTTAGTATTGGTAAGGTAGTTTTTTCTCTATTTGATGAACTATATAGTTAATTTAATTTTATTTGCAAGAAATAAATAAACAAAAGATAAAATACAGAGAAATCGCTTAATTTTATATTATTTTAGTATACTACATTTTTGTTAGTCACAATATTATGTACTATGAAGCGTACAAATCTACATATAAGCATTGATTTTTGTAGCTGGGTAACTAGTCATTTTTTTTTGAGAAAACTAGTCATTTTCTTATTAGCACCAACACTTTTTTACATTTTTTCCTACTTAAGTTTTTTAAAAATGAATTGTAAATATAGTTGGTTACTCATACAAAAAGTTTCTATAAAGTTAATTTCTCATCTCAAGTAGTGGAGCTCAACTTTATTTTATATGGATGGACTTGTTTAAGAAAAATGCTATCAACATATAGGCAGAATAGTCTTATTACAATAAAAAAAATTATAATTAAATATATTTACCTAATCTTATATGGCATTTGCATTCTTGTACAATACTTTTTTTAACTTTTTCAATGACATCGCATTTATTTATCAATTTTAAGTGACAGAAAAGATTTTTAAGACTAAAACCTCTAAACTATTAAATTATACCTTAGTTTTTACTCAAGAAAATATAGTTTTAAGTTCAATACTTGTGCAATCTACTAATTTTCAATAGTAAATTTAAAACAAAATAGAGAAAAAAAATAGTTTAAGGCCCCACTTATAACCTTGCTCCAAGCCCCAAAAAGCTTAGGATCGGCCCTGATCATTAGTTTGGGGTTTGGACCATAATAGGATCTGATATATCTGTTCTGAATCCCAAATCATATGGCATCTATTAGGAGTTTGAACCATAATATGATCCTTCTCTTTATCTTCCTTAACCATGCCATATAAGAAACCCACAAGCCTTCATCCAAATAAAGACATAATAAATATTTCAAAAAAAAACAACCCTCACAAGCTCCATCCCAATGAAAACTCAAAACAAAAAGGTGATGGAAATCCAAAGTAAAGATGACCATACATACCCCACCCAAGTTCAGGATCGAACTAGCACCCACAAAGAAGATTTGCCTATACTAAATGTACCTCGCTAGACCTTTCACCTAACCCTTGACAAAAACATCAAAGGCACATCCATGACATTCAAACTAAGATGTTTAGATAAAGAAAGGGTTTGAATGAGTGTATGAAAATAAGCCCAAGGAACAAATAAGTTGTTTAACTATGCATACTCCCCATGATATAAGAATCCTTAGAGCAATATTAAGAAAAGCTGGTGCGCACTCATTAAGTGAATTATATTCCTCTCCAATCATTGCTTACCACGATGTTTTGGTAGCCTTGTAAATGATTTGTTTGGTTAATAAACTTGGTTGACAAAAAAAACAACAGTAATCAAGCCACAACCTTGAAACAATACATTGTCCAATGAAGCAAAAATACACAATAACATATCGACTTCGCCATCTAATCAACAAAAAATGAACCCAAGAAAAGCAGCCACAACCATAATGATAAGACCCAATGCCGCATTTCATTCACAATCAACAAGAACCATAACCTAAACCCCTAATTGTGCACAAATCAAACAACAATCAATAAGAAAGATTAAATCTTGACTTCCTATTTCACAAACCACAACCGCAAGACCCAATACAGTATTCAGGATTTCAAAACTTATTGGACAAGAAAGCAAAATAACTTCAACAAAAGAGTAGAGGAGATTAAAAAACTTTACTAACATTGAAGGTATAGCGAGAGCGTGCTTTAGGTGCAAGGTGCTTGTTCTCCTCAAGGATGAGTCGTGCGCAAGGTGTGGAACCCTTGCGAGGATGAGTTATGCTTAAGTGAAGAACCTTTCGGAATGATTTAGATGAGTTTATGCGTGAACCATTCTTGTTTGGTTTTCTCGATTGGATTTGATGAAGCCCTAAACTACCCATCGAATCAAGGAAACAAGAAATTTGGCGAAAATTTTGGGAAGGTCGACAAAGCGCCTTATCTTCCTGTGCGTGCACACTTTTTTTTTGCCCTAAATCTTGCGGCAACATTAATACTCTCGATGAAATTTTTTTTTGTTTCTTTCAAGTCTATGCGTTAGACTATTAATTTATACCTAAAAAACAAAGATCAACGATTTATGTATAAACTTTTTAAAAAAATTATAAATTCACCGCAAAAAAATTTGGGATTATAAAATTTACGACGTGCTAAAGAAATTATAAATAAAAAAATATAATTATTGTTGTAATTGTTGTAAATAATGTGGATTGACAACTCTACGTATTCCACCTATTATTATTCCAACTCTTCACATGATGTAACACCTAAATTAATTTATATAATTACTTAGTCTTAATGCTATTTATTCATGTAATTGTATTGAAATGTAACTTGTGCCATTTGGTCTTACCAAGGGCCTATATAAAGAGGTTCCACCTATGTAATGTGATACCATATATTGGAATGAAAGTTCTCTATTTCTCCCATATCTCTTCTCTTGTTCAATTTCTATTTCTTTACTTTACTTTCCTAGCTTTGTTCAAAGTAATTTTACAACACGTTATCAGCACGATGTTGCTCTTAACAAAGAGGTATAATCAAAGATACACAAAGCTTCTAAGGAGACAAAGCTTGGAAGGAGGTCATTGTCTTGGTAACAAAGATTTGAAGGTAACAAAATATCATTTTTGATTTCATGGTTTCTTATGTGTTTGTGTTTGTCAATTTCTTAAGGTAACCGTGAATATCTATGGTTGGTTTGGTCCTCAATTTCTTGAAAGTTGAAAACCAACATGAAAACACACCAATCAAACATGTATGTTGTTGGGGACTGCTCCCATCGAATCTCTTTGGCCTTAATATGGCCTATATTTTTAGCCATACAACAAATCCTAAATTAATGAAAAATAATTTTCATTGTTCAAATTAATATGGCGATCAAGTGTGTAGGTGATGATGTGTTGGTATTGGCTTCCCAATTTCGTTGATGTTTTCTTAAGATTAATTGAGGAAGATGAATAATTTTCTTAAGAATAAATGTATTTAACAGTTTTGAAAGTGTTTATTATGGAATAAAACGTTACAAAATAGTTAGGTTTCCTAAAAGATAGGAGACCATTGAATTTCTCCCCATTATTGCAATAAACGCCTCATAATAATGTATATACATTTAATTACATGCTAGAATTTCTAAAAAGACATGAAACGTTCATTTTGAGTTTTATTTCTTTATTGATGAAATATAAAGGCACCATAATTTGAGTTTTATTTCATTTATAACTTAATTCATACATTTTGTATTATAACGTCACCGACTACGAGAGTATGCTCTGTAGTTGCGTCTTGTACGATCTTCTACATCAGAAATCAAAAGTCAATATGTGACATAACTAGTTTTCTTGCTATACTATAAACGATTAATTATGCTTCATTCTCGATTTTTTTTATTGCAAATAGTGTTATGAGTTTGGGTTGATAGTGGGTAAGCCTTGTCCCCGGTAAAGCTAAACATTGAAAGGGAGACGGGTTATCCCATTCGAGGAGGCATGGTTTTTAAGTAGACTTCGTCTCACCACCCAACCTGGAGGTTGTCCCACCAACTCATACAAGTAGTACATTTTGCATATTAATAATCAAGTTGTGAACATATATTTAATAGTATATTATTTATTTTATATAAAAAGGAGAACTATTTACATCATTTTTTTTTCAAAAGTATTGTACTTGATTGAATTTGTGCCATAATATTATTGACAAAAATCACTTATCAAGGCAACTAGATACTAAAATTATAAAGCATCTATGCAAGGCAGTGTGCATAACACTAATATTTATTCGCCGAATATCTCTATAGAGATTTGAAAAGTGAATATTTTACTTTATATTATCCTTTCACCTTATGGAGTTATGAATATAAACACCAAAATTGGTGATGCTCCAAAAAGCTCAAAACGAGCGGCTGGGTCTCACGCTACAAAATTTATATCAGTCAAATATTATTTATTATTCTGCAAATTCAATTACCTCTATGTTGAGGCTATGCAGAAATATGACTGATGAGACAAATAAAGGCCACGTGGCTCGCCTCGATCTATTACTGCAACAAATTATTGAGCGCGCATGTCAATCCATTAAATATTAATTATGGATTGAATCCTTGTCTCATAGTAGCTGAGTAAAATAATGAGATATTATTTATATAATATCACTCCCATCCAATTGTTCAAGCTTCATGAAGCACATGTTGCATTTATAAAATGACCATGGTCGCAACTATATAATTATGGACGTGGAAAAGTGAAGGGATTTGGTAAAGGTCTTAATAATAATTTCACTCAAAGTGGAATAAAAGTGGTGCACCACATGAAACATGAAGGGCGAAATTATCGACAATGAGCATGCTCAAAATTGTGACAAGCTGTCACGTATGAAAGACCATTATATTAGGTTACACTGATTATATATTGTCATATATGCCCAAATATTTTGGTGATCTTTACCGTGCCAATCAAAGGCAAAAATTATGAAATTTATGGCTCATTAAAATTGACACATTGAGATGTGTTTAAACCATGAGCTAAATAAAGGCAAAGAATGCATGTCTTGCTTATTTTGCTACATGCACACTATAAAAGAGAATATTTCTCAAATTTGAACTTAGTTGAGACTAATGTTCAGCCAATATCTGGTACAACGGTTATAATGTTGTTATTGTTTTACACCAGAAGAAATTTACTCAGAATAATAGAGAGTTTCTCTATATATTATGATTTAATCTGAAAAACGAATTCTCAGCTTTAGCTTCTGGAATATGTAAGACACATTAAAACGAATGATCTAATGACATTCATAATGTGGAGTGATTTTTTTTATTGTCCAGAATTATCAAT
Source organism: Stephania japonica (assembly GCA_039657345.1). Classification (NCBI taxonomy): domain Eukaryota; kingdom Viridiplantae; phylum Streptophyta; class Magnoliopsida; order Ranunculales; family Menispermaceae; genus Stephania; species Stephania japonica. Next base: position 38,241,274 of record CM077560.1, on the reverse strand, counting down.
AATGTGAAAATATTGCAAATTCGGATGAGCATCCTTTTTTTGGAACCACATTTTTTATCACCAGTGATTATCTCAAGGCAAATTAATCGAGATTTATATTGATTAAACTCTCCATTAATCATATTATAAAATGCCTTGGGCCCCGAATAGGGAATTTATTTATAGCAAGTTTTGCTAATTGTCACTTTGATGACGTAATTTTCCCACCATTAGGGGGAGATATAAGCCAATTCAAAAGGAATGGCGTGAAATTACTTGTAACGCATCAAATTTGTTGCATTATGATCAATGAATAAATTAATATGAACTTGAAGTTCAAAAGATCATTCATTAGCAGCAAATTATGAAATAATTACTTGATGCAATTACTAATATTAAAGAGTGACAAAATTGTATGTTCCAGCTGCATTAAAAGGTTCATATATCAAATGATGTCTCTGTGCAACAAAATGCACAAGAACCAACGAAACGCTTAAAGCATGGAAGACCGGTTGGTTCAAAGGATACAATTCCTCGAAAGAGGAAAACGGGAGTAAAAATAAATCAAAATTAAAATACTCCTGAGAAAGCACAAGAATCCTTTGATAAGGATTTATCAGAACAAGTTGATTATGATAAGGAACAATTACCTTTTGAAAAAGATGAAAAGATGAAAATAATGAGATCTCAATAAATTATTTGAACTCCGGTAAGATTTGAGATCGAAATAATATTGTTCCTAATGATATATTTGCTTTCAATATGTCTTTTGAATATGTGAAAATGATGATGATCCGAACCACGATCAGGTGACGAATGAATAAATGTCAAAAAAGATCTGATTGGCCAAAAATGGCAAGAGGCTATCCAAATTTTAGCTAACACTATCTTACTTTATTTATTATTTTATTTATTATCTTTTACACTATTTGGTGCGACACTAAATTTTAAAACCATCTCCAACGTAACACTATCTTACTTTATTTATTATTTTATTTATTATCCATCCACATGGGATGGCGCACGCCACATGGGACAACCACCTCGGCTAATGCTGAGGTGGCATCACCAACCAACCAGCACCAAAATGGTGCTGGTTGGAGATGCCCTAAGAAAACGAGAGGTTTTTGGACCAATTGTCCAAACGCCGATGGCATAAAACCCGTTGGATATAAATGGGTATTTGTATGAAAGAGAAACGAAAAAAATGAAGTTACAAGGTACAAAGCAAGACTTGTAGCTCAAGGTTCCTCACAAAGACTGGCATCGATTATGAGGAAACATATTCTCCTCGTTATAGATGCAATCACATTTCGCTTGATAAGCCTTGCAGCTCTGAAGGGCTTGATATGCATTTAATGGATGTCGTTACAAAGATATCTCAGTACGGATCTCTGTAGACAGTGAGATATATATATGAAAATCCCTGATGGATTTGTAATATCTGATGAAATAAAATCAAAACCTCATAACATGCATTCTATAAAATTACAAAGGTCTTTGTACTGGTTGAAACAATTCGGACGAATGTGGTACAAACGTCTTAGTGATTATTTACTGAAAGAAGGATATGTAAATAATCCGCTTTGCCCATGTGTCTTCATTAAAAGATCATCAACAGGATTTGTGATTATTGTTGTATATGTTGATGATTTAAATATAGTGGGAAACCACGACGACATCGTTAGAACATCCGAATACTTGAAAAAGAAATTCGAGATGAAAGAACTTGGAAAAACAAGACTTTGTCTTGGTTTGCAAATTGAACATTTGTCAAGTGGAATACTTGTCCATCAATCAAATTATATTGAAAAATTATTAAAAAGATTTTATATGGACAAGGCACATCCATTGAGCTCTCCAATGGTTGTCAGATCACTTGAAGTGGATAAGGATCCATTTCGACCTCAAGAAAGTAATGAAGAGCTAATTGGTCCGGAGGTACCATATTTAAGTGCAATTGGTGCACTTATGTATCTTACAAATTATACAAGACCCGATATTAGCTTGCGTAAACTTAAAGACATTGCAAGTAAAGAAACTGAACAAGTCTCACCCATGTGGACATGAGGGGGAGAATCAAAAGGAGTTGTTGATTAGTGCATTGCACTCTTTTTCCCTTGTCTAAGGTTTTTTTCCACTGGGTTTTCCTAACAAGGTTTTTAATGAGGCAATCCTAACAATATTAATACTCCATATCAAAATTGATAAGTGTATTGTACTCTTTTTCCCTTCGCTATGGTTTTATCCCAATGGATTTTTCTAGCAAGGTTTTTAATGAGACAATCCTATCAATATCATACTCCATATCAAGATTGATGAGAACAATGTACTCTTTTTCCTTTGCTAAATTTTTTTCCCACAGGGTTTTTCTAGTAAGGGTTTTAACGAGGCATATTCTCTTAGCAAGTTGTCATCCAAGGGGGAGTGTTGTAAATAATGTGGATTGACAACTCTACGTATTCCACCTATTATTATTCTAACTCTTCACATGATGTAACACCCAAATTAATTCATATAATTACTTAGTCTTAATGCTATTTATTCATGTAATTGTATTGAAATGTAACTTGTGCCCTTTGGTCTTACCAAGGGCCTATATAAAGAGGTTCTACCTATGTAATGTGATATACCATATTGGAATGAAAGTTCTCTATTTCTCCCATATCTCTTCTCTTGTTCAATTTCTATTTCTTCACTTTACTTTCTTAGCTTTGTTCAAAGTAATTTTACAACAGTAATTAATTATAACGACAGATGAAAATAATAGAATATGCTAACAATAATGCAATATAAGTGCTAGTCATAAAAACATGGTGGAATGTGTAGATTTTAATGAATAGATGACGAGCTAAAATCGCCTGTTATAAATATCATTAACAACAACCAAACTTTTATGCCCGTTATTAAAAGTTGGTTATTAAAGATGCATTTTCTTGTAGTGCTTGAGTTATTAGTGTTGAGGATTTTCAGGCCTTAACACAGAGAGTTGCTTCTTAGGATCAGCGGTTAGAGGAGATCCTGAGGATTTTGAGGACACCAGTTACGGCTACACCATCACCACCATCTACATTATGAGTGCATGTTATTTAGGAAATGGATACTCCAATGGTTGCTACATCTACTACTCCTACGACTATTGTAGTGATACCGGAGACTATTATGTTACCACCGGTACAGGTTGAGGCAGTGCCTGTTGCATCTCTTGTTCCGACTGATATAGTGCCTTCTCCAGCAGCAGAGAGGGACATTAGAACTACAACGGAGGCTAGACAGTTGAGGGAGTTCAAGAGGCATAACCCTAAGGAGAGTTCAAAAGGCATAACCCTAAGGAGTTCTTTAGGGCTACATATCTGGTGGTGGCTAAGATGTTTCTGAAGAGCCACGAGAAGGTTCGAAACATTACTGCTACTAAGGAGCACATGAGAGCTTCCATTTCTTCGTCGATGTTGTTAGGAGAGGTTGATGACTGGTGGACTACATTGGTGTCTACCAGAGGGTGCCTAAAGACTGGATTAAGTTCAAGACACAGTTCAATCTAAAGTATTTTCCTCCTACAGTGTCGAGGAGAAGAGGAATGAGTTCTCTACTATCCGATAGTTCACAAATAAGGTTGTCATGGTGTTTATGGGACTCTACCTACAATTGCTACCCTATGCTGGGGGTTCTGCAGACGGAGATATTGATAGGGTCTATTACTTCACTAAGGGTTTATTGCCTGAGATTGGAGGTGTTGTGGTCTCCACAGAGCCAGAGACACTTTAGAGAGCTTATGAGCGGAGTTTGGTTAAGGAGAGTTATTTGCATACACATCCAGAGGAAGTTGGACCTATTAGACATGAGACACGTTTCAAGGGCCGACAGGACAGGAAAATGAGAAAGAATAGGCAGGGTTTTAGGGATAGTAGAGCTCAGAGTAGTGGTTATGTTGCACCACCACCACGACCTACACAAACTACAATTGTTGCACCTGTACCTATACAGAGTTTTACTCGTCGACCACTACAGGCTACTCGACCTGCACATCAACAATAGAGGCGGTATTCTGATAGTAGGGATATGGGTAGAGGAGGTAGACAGACATAGACATAGAGGTCTAGATAGGTACAAACTTAAAGATCTTATCAGACTCAAAGACCTCTACGGGAGGATGCGGGCAGGTAAGACACAGGGTCAGATATCATCTGGATCTCGGGAGATGCGTACATGCTTCAAGCTTCAACTTCAATGTTCATTACTGATGAGGGCTCAGGCACAACATCATCAGCAGCAGCGGAAGAGAGTTCAGGTTGTTGTTGAGCCAGGCCAGGGAGTTTCTTGCAATCTTGTTGAGGATATGGCTTTCATTTGCAGTATTTTGATGCATGCCATGTTTGATTTAGGTTCTACAATTTCATTTATTTTTGGACGCATGGTAGATGCACTAGGGTTAACACCCACTAAGCTTAGCAGGCCCTTGATCCTTAGTATAGTTGTTGGGGGGAAGATAAATCCGAACTTGTTGTGTGTTGAATGTTCGGTAGTTATAGAGGGTCACGACTTGCCTATTGATTTGATAGTACTAGAGTTTATAGAGTTCGATGCGTTGTTAGGCATAGACTGGCTAGGAGCTTATCATGCCCACATTGACTGTTATGGGAAGGTTATTACAATTTCGTTAGCAGATGGTACGAAGATTAGCTTTTAGGGGACAACTATTTTATTACCGATCACTAGGGGCAATGTGGCTACGATTAGTGTGACCGAGACACTTGCAAGTGTCATGAGCACTACTGAAAGACCGGAGATCATTATTGGAGACGTACCAATAGTGTGAGTTCACAAACGTATTTCCAAGGATCTACCAAGACTACCACCACTGAGAGAGATAGATTCATCATAGACTTAGTCCTTGGGACTAAACCCATTTCTATATCGTTGTATAGGATGACACCTTAAGAGTTGGAAGAGCTTAGGACTTAATTGGACAAGCTATTGGAGTTAGGATTCATTAATCCTAACATGTCACCGTGGGGTGCACCGGTGTTGTTTGTGAAGAAAAAGACGTTAGCTTAAGGTTGTACATTGATTATAGGCAGCTGAACGGGTAATAGTGAAGAATAAGTATCCATTTCCTCATATTGACGATCTTTTTGACCAGTTGACAAGAGTGCAGTGATTTTCGAAGATTTACCTGAGATCAGGTTATCACTTGCTCAAGATTAGGGCTGAAGACAGAGAGAATATTGCATTTAGTACGAGATATGACCATTAGCAGTTTACGGTCATGCCATTTAGTTTGACTAACGTGCCAGCTATGTTTATGGATCACATGCACAGAGTACTAAGGACTTATCTTGATAGGTTTGTGATTGTGTTCATTGATGATATCCTTATCTACTTTAGAATTCGTAAGGATCACGAGGGACATCTTCGGATAGTTTACGGACTTTAAGGGACCACCAGTTGTACACCACGTCCAGTAAGTGTGAGTTTTGGCTTTCAGTAGTTGGAGCTAGCGATGTTTCTGTGGATCCGCGAAGATTAGAGTAATTGATTGGCCTATTCCAACTATAGTGATGGAGATCTACAGTTTTTTGGGATTAGCTAGGTACTATCGTTGTTTTGTATAGGATTTTTCCAAGATTGCTATACTGATGACTAGTCTGACTCAAGATAATGTGAAGTTTAACTGGGATGAGAGTTATGATCAGGCATTCTCTACTCTGAAGGAGAACCTAACGACTACACCGTTTTAGCATTGCTTGAGACAGGGAAGTACTTGGTAGTTTACACAGATGCGTCGAAGGTTGGATTGGGTTGTGTTCTAATGTAGAAGGGCAAGGTGATTGCGTATGCATCTCGATAGCTCAAGGTTCATGAGAAGAATTATCCGACACATGATTTAGAGTTGCCGTTGTGTTTTTTGCGTTGAATATTTGGAGACATTACTTGTATGGTGTGATGTTTGATTTATTCATTGATCACAAGAGCTTTAAGTACTTATTTTCTCAAGGAGTTGAATATGAGATAGAGACATTGGTTAGAATTCCTGAAGGATTATGATTTTTTCTTGAGTATCACTTTGGGAAGGCCAACGTAGTTGTTGATGCTTTGAGCATGAGATGATCAGATGTTGATGTGGTAGTGTGTGATATGACTCACAAGTATGCGTTACTCGAGGCATCCGAGATGATGAGTTCAGTTGATATACTGGCTATTACTAGGATACAGATTTATGGTCAGATGAGGATGTAGACTATTTCACTTCAAGTGGTTCTTGAGGTATAACAAATTGATGAGTTGTACCGGTATTTCAGTGAGATGGCCGATAGTTCAGATTATCCAAACTGCAGTCAGTCGATAGACACATGTTTAAGGTATCGAGGTCGATTGTGGATTCCATTAGTGACTGATTTACGCACTGAGATACTTCAAGAGGCTCACCGTTCATGTTTTTCTGTTCATTCGGAATGGGCCAAGATGTATGCTGATATGCGATTTCTTCTGGTGGTCGGGGATGAAAACCGATGTTTTAAAGTTTATATGAAAGTGTAAGATATGCCAGCGTGTGAAGGCCGAGCATAGGCGACCTGGAGGATTATTACAGCCTCTTCTCCATTCCACATTGAAAGTTTGAGCACATTGCTATGGATGTTATCAGTGGTTTTCCTCGATCTCCTCGCAGACATGACAATATATGGGTAATTATAGACAAACTGATGAAATCTACACATTTTCTTTCGGTATCCACTACACACAGGGTTGATAGATTGAACATTCTCTATGAGCGTGAGATAGTCAGATTACACGGAGTTTCATTGTCGATTATGTCAGACAGCGACCATTGTTTACTTCGTTGTTATGACAGAGCATGCAAGCTCAGTTTGGCACCAGGCTTGATTTGAGTACATCGTACCATCCAAAGACAGACGGACAATCCGAGAGATTGATTCAGGTGTTAGAGGACAAGTTCAGGATGTGTGTATTGGAGTATTGAGGATCGTGGGAAGAGTGCCTTCATCTATGTGAGTTTACGTACAATAACAATTTTCTAGCTAGTATTGGGATGGCACTGTTTGATGTGTTATATGGTAGATCTTGTAGATCACCATCGTGTTGGGCGGAGCCTGAGGATGCAGTGACAGTTAGGCCTGAGATTTTTGTTGATCATACTAGAAGGTACGACAGATTCGTCAAAGACTGAAGGGTACTCAGGAAAGACATGAAAAAGTACTATGAAAAATATCACGATGAGCTACAATACGATGAGGGAGCCTATGTGTATTTGAAGGTTTCATCTCTGAAGGGTCACAAGTGATTCAAAATCAAGGGAAAGCTTGCGCTTAGGTTTATTGGTCCGTTCAGGATTGTGAAGAGAGTCGACAAGGTTTCTTATGAGTTAGAGATGTCGCCTCGGCTCATTGAAGTTCATCCAGTTTTCCATATCTCTATGCTTCGACTAGACAAGTCAATCGAAGGATGATGACCGACAATAGACTTGAGTCAAATTGACTTACGTGATGATATCACTTATGAGGAGCAACCGATTCAAATTGTGGACAGTAAGGTCAATATACTGAGGACCAAGGAGATACCTTCAATTCTCGTTAGGTGGCAGCACCATGGAGATGAGGAGTTGACCTGGGAATTAGAGTCCTATATACACGAGTACTTTCCTCATTTGTTCTGATTTATGGTAAGTCTTTACTTTGAGTTAATTATTAGTTTAATTTCAATGACGAAATTCTAATAAGTTGGGAAGACTGTAACGACACTCAAATTTAATTGGTGACACGTGTTGTGTTTCAAGACCGTGACTTGACAATCGTGACTTGTCATATTACCTAAGCCTCGGCAGTCGACACTGATGTATATATATTTTTTTATGATGTTAGTACTATTATTTATACCCGAATGTGAACTCTGTATCTTCTAATGCGTGATTTTGTTTTGTTTATCGCCTAGGAAAAATGAGAATATTCAGGAAAAAAGGTATAATACGAGTAGTTAAACACCAAGAATATTATAATTAATTAGTGAATTATAATAAAAAAATTAATTAATTAATTAATATGCGAATGCATTGTTGTGTCTGGGAACTTACGATGTGTGAGTTGTGAGGTGGTACAAGTCCGGTAACGTGATGTATGAGCGAGAAACGGTTAGGTTGTGAAGTTGAAGTCACATAGTGAAGTCATAGAGTTGAGTGGGAGTTGTTGGCTGGAACAAAGGAGGTCCTTAGGATGTGCCTCGAGATACTGTGTGTTGGATGATGAGGATGAAGTGTAAAAGCCATCACCTTTTCTCTCTCCTATCATTTTTTCTCTCATTTGACGAAACGAAAAAGAGATTTAGAACGTGGGTTCCGTGGGGTTTTGAGCTCAGATTTGCTACGAGGATCAACCGACTACGTGTTTGAAGGTAATATCTCGATTTCTCTCGTGATTCTTTACGATTTGGTGTTAATTTTGTGGGTTTTCATCGCGATGATTTTAGATGATATTTTTGGGAGTTTATTCTATTGAAGTTTGGTGTTATATTAATGATCAATTGGTTGATCAAGTGGGGTTTTGTTTATTGTTTTGGTGATTTGAAGAAGTTGAAATTTTTAAGGATTTTTGGTAATTTTCGATGTAATTTTCAAATTGGGCATTTGTCGGGGTTTCGACACAAAGCGAAAGGTGTTTTGGATAGTTTTGGACGTCCTTAAGAGTTTGAGATAGGCTCAGAATGCGATGATGTGAGCCGGGGTTCTGGAAAACCCCAGAAATGAGTTCAGGGTGTCACGCCGCGAGGGATGTCGTTGAGAGTTTTTTCCCACGACGTGCAAACTAAAGACGATTTGGGAAATCGACGCTTTAGATGACGTCATGGGCCAAAATTTCTAGCAGTGTCCATTGTGGCATCCAAATCAGGGACTCAAAAATTCAATGCTTTATGTGACGCCGTGGGGTTTAACCCTTGGCGGTGTCACGTCCGACATCTAGAATAGTAAAAACTGATTTTTTTTCAAATAATTTTTAAATCTTTTGAAAAACTTTGGGGGTTTATCTAGGGCCACGAATGACTCTAATTCAACCAAATTGGGCTTAAATGATTGCCAAGGATTTAGAAAATAAACTTGAACGAGCTAGAGTTTCGTGAGGATCGGTGTTTGCACGATTGCTTTTAAGGTACGTTAGTAAGCCAATAAGGAGGTGCGTAGTAATTCATTTTCTGTTATTGTTGTTTCTATTGAATTGAAATATTTGTTGGAAATCCATTCTTATATTCTTTGGCTGAGTGTCTTTGGCGTTAGCACTATTGCGGAAGTGTTGTCCACCCACCTAATATTGCCCAAATACTAAATTGGTGTGGACTTGTTGTGGATGTGGTTGTGGTTATATTGTGGATTGGTGTGGCTATTGACCACTTATTGGCCTCTTTTATCTCGATAGACACTCAAATATCATTTATATACTTGTTAGTTTGTTTATCATGCAATTTGTGTTAATTATATGCCTTTCAATACCGCATTATTCTTAAACTGCTTTATTGGTTATTCATGAATTACGATTTATGTTCTTCTGGCTATACTTTCAATTTTATCACGTACTAACCGTCTAGTTTGTGACGGTGGGTGAAAATAAGGCTGAGGCAAGCAAGGGTAAGGAGCCGATGCTAGGTTGAGACAAACAAGGGTACTCCACTGTAAGTGTTACCTTTTTGATTGTTGATTGTTGTATATTATGTTTTGAATACAATGGGGTACATTTTGGGCTTAAGTGGCTAAGGATATAATGTATTATCACATTTGTCACCAGATTTACATGTTTATCCATTTTCAGGGTTTCCACGTTATAGGTTGTTTCCTGATTTTCCTTTATTGAGTTATTAGTTGATTATAGTTGATTTTCGCTGCGAATTTCCTTAAATATTTAATCCGATAACTCACACTTTTAAATTGCTAAGTTAATGATGAATTTGAGATTTTGTGGCTGACTAGGATGTGTTGACTTCGCGATAGTGGACTCGAGGGTCTACGTATGTCTAGGCTGGGCAGAACCCAATTTTATGGAGAACTAGAGCCGTCACATTATTAGTAATCGCCTGCTTACAAATTCAGGATGTTACACATACTGCCAACACCCCGTCGAAAATCCATACCCCGACCTCCGACCCTAATCCTCTGATTTTCGGTCTTTGCTTTTCTGGCCTTAAGCATACCTTTGCAGTGGTGCCGGTAACGCTGGTACAAAATATGCTCTATCAGTCCGGTCATCATCCCTGTATTATGGCCATACTACCTGTCATCCCCTTCGTTTCGTTTTTGCCTTTTCGACCCATGGTCCGACTTGGAACCTTGTTCGGTTTTCCCCTCTGTCCTCGTAGATCCCTGTCGGCTTTCACTTTGTAACAAATATGTCTCATTTATGATAGCTTGATCATACATGCCTTGCAGCATCTCGCGCCACTGGAAAAAATAACTCTTGCAATGTCCTCCACCAGTCCCCGGACAAAGTAATATATCTACAAACCTTTTGTACCTGCCACGTTTGTGGCATATTGCATCAAGTATCGATAATGCTTCATATATTGCAAGACTGACATGTTACCCTATTGACATACGCCGAACGCGTCAATAAAATAATTCCTTAAACCAACTATTTGCAGATAGTGGCAAAGGGTCGATCCCACAAAGATTAGTGATCTTTCTAAGGTTCTAAAAGAAAGAAAAAATGGGGGTTTAGAGAAAATAACTTAATTGATTAATCTAGTTACTGAGGAATTAAATAACAAAAGAAATACCTAGGTCTACGAACAATTAATTTAAATACTTAAGTCTATGGTTCCACAAGACAAGATCAAGATTCAATGGCATACCATGGTCGTCAATATTTCCAAAACAATTATTAATTCAAGTTCCCCTAGATTAGCTATGGAAAATCGACATCCGCCAGAAATTCCTAATTCCCCTAATCTCGATAGCTAGGACATCCGCCATTAACTACTTCCCTAATCAATTCATAACCCTAGACATCCGCCATAAGGTTTATCACACTAACCGCAGTAATAAATTTTTATGGGAATATTAATCCTAGATAACCGGATCGCGTCCGCTCCCGATTTAACCTAGATTCAATTGTCGCACACTCAAGAATCGAAAGGTTTAGGGTTTAGGGTTTAGGGTTTTGACGGTAATGGGATGAATGTTTGTCACTTATATTGTCCCAAAAGTACAATTACGGATACAGTTGAGTCCATTGACTATAGATTTTCCACCTAAAACATGCACTGGCCATATACATACTCTAGGTTTAAACCATATTCATGAAAACTAACAACAAAGAAATATAAGAAATTAAATTAAATAAAATAATAAAAATAATTAGATCTCACAAGTTATGCCATAAATCCATAATCCTGACTTGCTTCACCTCCGACCTAGGCAATAAATTGATTAGCCGGACATGTTTTTCATAAAACTCCAAAGAAAATAATGCAAAGAGTTCTCTAATGAATAATAGATTCTTCTAATAATACCTAAAGTCCTAATATATAAAACTACTAAAATTGGTCTCTAGAAGAGAAAGAAAACTGTTTTGGGTTTTTTCTTTCAGGACACGTGTCAGGCTTTGATTGGATGAATTATGGGCGTTGCTGATGTGTCCGTCACTGATTAGTTGAGAGGACTTATGCGCTGACGTGGCAGACAGCTCAGACACCCGTAGGACCCGCAATTAGGCTATAGCGCGTCTGGAGTTAGGTAAATTGTTATTTTGAGTGTTGTTTTAACTAATTTTGCGATGTTTATGTTAAAATAGGTTAAACGATATCGCGATGCGTGTAATTATATCTCAATTGACGTGTGAGATTGTGTGTTAAGTATTCGCCTTGATATGCGTGTCGACGCCGGTACCGGGTAGACTAAAAGACAAAATCTTAGGCTAAGAAAAATAATACACACATTAAATGAATTAAATGTGATAAAATAATAAATTGGTGGGCACCTAGGGACACGCGGGGTGGGTGGTACGGTAGTGTGCACGCCCAAGTACGCTCGTTGGTGTGCACGACGAAATTGTAGGCCCAAAAATATAGGCGAATATATATATATATATATATATATATATATATATATATATATATATTTTTAAATTACATATATATATATATATATATATGTAATTTAAAAAAACATATATATATAAATATATTAAAATCAGAAAATAAATAAATAATTGTGAAATGACCAAAAAGGGCATTGGATTATTAAAGTGAGGATAAGCACATAGGGGCGAAATGGTCATTTTACCCCAAAAATGTTGATAAACCCACCACCGACACCACATTTCTCCATTTTCGATCAAAAAGAGAGGAGAGAAATCGAGAGACCGAGGAGAAGAGAAAGAGAAAGAGAGATTGGCCGAGAAAGAGATCGTGTTGGAGGAGCAAGGCGTGGGTGAGGTGAGTTGTGTGTTTTGTTATTTTTGTAGTTCATTGATGATGTTGTTGTTGTTTCGTTGAAGTGGTGGTGGTGGTAGCGGTTTCGGGAGCTCGGACGAATTGCAAGAGCAGTTCATCCTAGGGAGATGACCTAAGAGAGTCATCTCCCTCCCAACTGATCAAGATCGAAAAAAAAAATTTCAAATCGAACCAGAAGCTCTGGTTCGATTTGAAGATGAAGACCCAAATGGGTCGGGCCGACCCGGCCCTATTCTGGGCAGGTCGGTCGACCCGGCCCTATTCTGGGCAGGTCAGGCCGACCCGATTGGTCGATCCGGTTGGGCCGAACCGGACCCGGTTCAGTTTTGAAATTTTTTTTTGGAAAATTAATAAAAATTAAGAAAAAATAGGAAAAATTTAGAAAAAAAAATATTTTTGATCAAATAAATGAATTTTGGGATTTTATTTGAATTTTGGCGAGATGTTGTCGGGGTTTTTACCTCGAAAAACGTAAAATTGACATAATATATCCAATTGAAGCTAAATTAATGACAAATGGTATTAGGTACATTCGGGTGATAATTTTAATTGTCGGGTGTTTATTGGAGCTAGATCGGGGTTTGGATTTCGGGTCGCGGAGTTCGAATTGAGGTGTGTAGTATCTAAATTGAAATTACTTGAGTATTTACTTCTTTTGGCATTTGAATTCAATTTCTTTCATTTTAATACTCTACTCTGGTTATGGATATATGGGCAGATGTTGAGCGAGGCTCCCTCTATTTCATTCTTGTGTGTATGTCCACTACACCATAGCACGTGCTACCAAATCGGTCTCGGTGAATAGCACGATCCGAGTATCACATCGTGGCATGTGTCGGTGCGCCGTAGGTGTAACGTCGGCCATCGAGCGGATCCAGATACTTGCCCTGCTTGAGTCGACAAGCCGGCAGTATTCTGTGGAAGAGTCCGAATTATAGTGTAGTCTAGGGCTAGGAACACACTTTGAGTTTTTCCTATTATTTATTCATACGATGAGCGCAGTTGCCTGTATTTATTTTCGCATGTTTATTTAATAGCTTTATTTAAATTTCAGTATTTACTTTCAGTATTGCTCATTTAATTTCCTTGGGAATACTCACTTTGGACTCGTTATCTGCCTTTTGTGATGGCTTGAGTGCAGATCCTAGTACGAGCAGAGGCAAGGGCAAGCTGCCAGAGTACTATTGATCTGAGATTGCCTAACTCGTACGTTTGTATTATATTTATTTTGTTTCATTTTGGGTTTGAGAATTTTGAGATACCTAGTGTATATTAAACTTTTTATGACTTCTGAGGTATGTATGGTTGTGTATGGGTTTTCCACATTAGGTTTATGGTTTAGATTACACATTTATAGTATTATTATCCGAGTAAATGTGTTAGTAAGACTTTCGCTGTGTTCAATTAAGGAGTTTAGGATGATTTAACATATAATTTATTTTCAATACAACTTAATCAATAAATGGACAGTTAATAAGGTTTAAATAGATAAAGTGGAGGATATAATCCAATGTAAAGCACAGTTGTCGTTGTAAGACAGATTATGGGTCCGCATTGGCCCCTGTGGCTGTCTATTTGAAAAATGGACCATTACAGTGGGCATGACACGTGGCGTTCTCTCATTGGTTGGAATGCTGCGTGGTGACGTGCTGGACCAACTAGATGTGGACACGTGGCGGGAAAAGACTCGCCTAATCACCGAAAATCTAGGAGTTTGTGTGGGCATGCATCCCGAGGCAGATCAACGTGAAGAGAGACGAGGAGCTGTTGAGAGAGGCGACGTGGCGGTAGCTGGTTGGTGGAGAGGAGCTGTGAGAGATGGCACGACATGCTATGATTGGTGGAGAAAGCATGTGAGACGTGGCTTGGCCAATGGCGAGGCGACACGTTGTGCTGCTGGTGTAGATGACAACTGAGTTTTAATATGTTGGACCAATAAGAAAGCGACACGTGGCATCAACTAGACTCTAACTACTCCATTGTCGATGTATATTTTGAGACAAACTCTTCCAGTATCCAATTACTGCAAGTAAATACCCTATTTTGACTATTTTTTTGCCCCGAATTCAATCGTGCACTCCGTTTCACCTGAAAACCAAAACTAAATATAATTAGATATATATTTTATAAACTTCCACACTAAACTATATTAAAATAGACTATTAAATCCTATAAATACTGACCTATCAAATATCTCAATGCCAAAAACTCCTCGTTCAACTCCAACTGGACCTTTATCCGAATGTACTAGTCGTGGAACACATGTTGAAACTCTGCCCATGTGGTTGACTCAATATGTGTACCGGTGTACGTCGTCCACCATACAGTTGCATTACCCCTTAACATATGTCCTGACATGCGAGCCTGAATACTCTTAAGAATCCTCATCAGCTTATGTAACCTCTAATGAACGATCAACAATTTCCCAGCCTTCTCCGGGTCTCCGCCCCATATAAGTGTCCGGTGTCGAACTTGACAAACTCCTTCATCAACTTAACCTCTGTCGTCAAAGTGGTCTTAAAGACATCTACCTGCGCAGCTGTAGGTGTCTATGTCATACTCGTCCCTATCTCATATATTGACGATGTAGCAACCTTTATCGAAGTCTCCTCTATCCCCGTCTGATTCGATACGCTCTGAGTGATCGAAGCAACTGCCATCTCTGTAGTGCTCGGTATTCGTAGAGTAGTAAAGGATGCAAGCGCCACTGTCTGGCTACACATCAACTCCATGAGTAACTCAAATTGCCTATCATGTGCTACAAGTCGTATGAAAACTATTGAATCTAGACCTCTTGTAACAGCCCCTATCTTAATCTAGGGCACCGCCTAGCCTAATCCTGTAATTAAGCCCTATTTACAACCCGTAGGACCTAATTACGTATTAGTTAGCCTGTACTACCTATATTCTCGTGGATCGATTTCAGGATAAGTAATTCACTATCATTACCAAATATTCATTTATTTAAGTTGTTTAGATAGCGGAAGTCTCAAAGTGTTTAGCGGAAGCAATTATGTAAATCATAAATGTGGAAACCAGGAAACAAGGATAACAATATATATATAATATAAACGACGATCATATAAACAGTTTGATAATCAAAAGTCAGGTAATCTAACTCTCGTCCCAAAGTACAACCCAAAAAAAGACGTAAATAACATAATACAAAAAATGACCTACATGTATCGGCAGCTAAGCACTCAAGCTCAGAGGTAGTTGCCGATCTTCTCTTTGCCCGGCCTGGTGCTGTTCGATAGGCCTACACCCATCATCATAAACTAGACGGTGAGTATGGTGATATTTAAGTGATAACAGAGAAATTCTAAATTACATTTCCAAAGTATTGACATGTATTTAAATGCATAATATAGCAGGAAAAGATGCTGAGAAAGTAATGCAAATAAATATCACAGTTAACAGAAATAGACAGACTGACATAGGCTAAGTCGAGATGATCTACGTCCGATCGGCGATGAAAACTATCACCCAGCCTTTTCCACTATCGTATGGAGTTGCGCTCGACATACCTCATCAATGGCAGAGCTATGCTCAACACAAATATATATATATATATATAACTTATCGACAACCTCGTAGTTCAAGCTACGTGTGCCACCCAAATATAGTGGTGAGTGCCGAAACCCCGAGGTCCCCACGTGAATCCACCCATCTCTCGTACAATGGATACTAGATAATCTCCTACTTTAGTTTCCAAGGATTAAACGTTCCTAGGTCTCTAAGGTATCGACAATGAGTTAGGCTACAAAGCCCCAAAGGAAATAGAGTACAAGTCCAATTTATCACAGATAACCCTAGAGCATGCATTTATCTAATTATCAAATAAACCATAGTTCAAGACAGCATTAAGCGTATCAGGAAAATGGATTCAAAGAAATTATCACAAGGCATCATACTATTTCAACATTCAATTTGAACAGAGCAAGGAAAACATGATGGTAGATTACTAACGGCAAGTCAACAAATTGACTGAAAAGGGAAATAATAGAAATAAAATAAAGTAGAGAGTTCCCACAGTTTCACTTACAGTCAAAAGATAGCTCTGACTATCCGACCTCGTGACACTCGACTAGCGCTCCTGAACTCTCGAAACACCCCTAGGTTCCCTGAAGTGTCATTTATATCACTTTATTTATTTATTTATATTTATTTATTTATTTTATTTTTTTACTTTTTTTAGGGGGGTTGGGCCCTAAACCTGGTCTGACCCGGTTCAATCGGTCCAGTCTAACCGAGCCGATCGGACCGACCTTCCCCCTCCATTGTTTCAGCAGAGTTGCAGCGTCTCTGCTTCATCTTTATTTTTATATATAAATTTGAGATGGGATTGGGAGGGGAAACGACGAACATGTCATTTCCCTTCTCAGACGAACTGCAAGAGCAGTTCGTTCGAGTCCCCTAGTCACCACCATCACCACAACGCCAACACACCAACACCGACTTTAACGCAACAACAACAACAACGACCAACAACATCAACACTTACCTCCGATCGCCGATGCGCGCCTCAAAGCTCTCGATCTCCACCTCTCTTGATCTCTCTCTTTCCTTTCCCTATCTCACCCGAATTCTTTTCTTTTCGGTGGATTGTGTGTGAGGCGATGGTGATTTGGGGTTAAACCAAAAGGGTAGCCAAATTACCAAAATGCCCCTCCAATCTTATCTACTTCCTTGATAATCCAAAGCCCCTCTTGGTCATTTCACATTTTTCTGATTTTTTTATATATTTATATATTTATATATATATATCTATAAATATATATATATATATATGTCCAATTCAATTTAATTAATTTAATTACGTTGCATTTAACTAAGTTTAGACTTACCACAAGTCTCGCTACTCGGTACCCCAGCTCGCACGCAACTCGAGGCACGTCCCCAATCGCGTCTCGATGTCGATAGCTCAAATTCTGACTTAGTTAGTCTACAAACATACAAACACTAGGAATACATCATCACAAATATCAAATTACCTCGACCACCTGCCTCGATCGATGAGCGCATCTCATGTGGGCCCCACATCACGGGTCGGTGATCCTGATTAAGCAGTTAATCAAGATTAGCAAAATTGGCCGTGAAAAATATTCCCAACAAAATGAAAATTTTTCCTCGAAATTAAATTAAAGTTAAGGTTATACCTGACTCGAAAAGGTATGGAAAACAATCTCGCATATAGTCTTCCCGCTCCCAAGTGAGTTTTGAGTCGTTGTAGAACTGCCACTTGACGAGTACTTTCGGGATAGAGTTGTTCCTCAGCTGTTGTACCTTTCAGTCTAGAATCTGGATAGGCTGCTCCTCATATGAAAAATCCTCACTCAGGTCGATCTGACTCAAGTCAACTATCGGTCGTGCACCTGCCTTGACTTAGCCAATTGAAACATAGATATATGGAAGACCGAACGAACACCTGACATCTGCGGAAGAAGCTCTAACTCGTATGCAACCTTTCCAACCCGTTTCCTAACTTTGAATGAACCGATGAAATGCGATGCAAGCTTGCCTTTCACACCAAATCTCTGTAGAACTTTTAAGGGGAAACCTTAAGATAGACGTAGGCTCCCTCGGGATAAGTGAGATCGTTGTGGTACTTGTCTGCATACTTCTTTTGTCTCTCTTAGGCTCATTTAAGCTTCAGTCGGATCTATCATACCTTCTCTATATGATCAACAACAATCTCGGGCCTTCCTGACAATCTGTCCTCTAGCTCTACCCAATACGATGGTGAGAGACACGGTCTGCCATATAAAGCCTCAAATGGTGCCATATTAATGCTAGCCTAATAACTTTTATTGTACGCAAACTCGCACAATGGTAAGTACTCCTCTCATGATTTGTCAAACTCTAACACACAGGCCCACAACATATCCTTTAGGACGTGATTAAGCCTCTCGTCTACCCATCAGTCTGAGAATGTAAAGCTATCTGAACTGTAGCGTGTACCATACTGCTCCTACATACTCTACCACATCCTAGAAGTAAACGAAGCATCTCTGTCTAATGTGATAGTCAGCGGTACCCATGCAGCCTAATGTTCTCTCTCTCAAATAGCACGCTCAACTAATCAAAATTGTAATGTGACACCACTGGTAGGAAATGAGTAGACTTAGAAAGTTTATCAACTATAACCCATATCGAGTCGTGTCTCCTGGTAGTCTTAGGTAGCCTCTGATAAAGTCCATCGCTATGTATTCCCATTTCCATTTCGAAATGGGAAGTGGCTATAAAAGTCCCCCGGGCCTACGATGCTCAACTTTCACTTGTTGGCATATCCTGCAGTTCCTGATGAACTCTGACACGTCCACCTTCATCCCAGGCCACCAGAAATGTCTCTACATATCATGGTACATCTTAATCTTGCCTGGATGAACTGTAAATCGAGAACAGCGTGACTCCTAAAGAATCTCATTTTCAACTCTAAGCACCTCGGGTATCCACAGTCTGCCTATAAACCTCAGACACTGATCTGATGTCTTTGCCCAGTCGATACAATCGAACTCTACACTAACTCATTGAATCTCGTGTACAACCTGTCGGTCCTCAGGCCGTCTACCACTCTCTGTATAGACACGGTCTGTACTCTCAACTGTGCGCCAAATCTCAACTCTGATATCTATAGGGACATATGACTGACCTGTTGTCGCCGCTGCCTCGAGTAACCCATACTCATGCATCATATGACATTTTACAACCTCAGCATATCCAGTAGATCTCCTACTCAGTGCGTCTACAACTACATTGGCTTTTCTTAGGTGATACTCCAGAGAAAAGTCATAATCTTTCAAAAACTCTAACCATTTGCGCTGCCTCATGTTCAGCTCTTTCTGTGTGAAGAGATATTTCAAACTCTTGTGATCACTAAAGATTGCGAATCTGTCTATACAAATGATGTCTCCATATCTTCAAAGAAAATACCATCGTTGTTAACTTCAAATCATGTGTAGGGTAGCTCTTCTCACGTATCTTCAGCTATTTTGAAGCATATGCCACAACTCCACTACACTGCATCAATACACATCCAAATCTCGTGTGTGAAGCATCAGTGTACACTAAGAATCCCTGTCTAACCTCTGGCAACACTAACACTGGAGCGGTAGTCAATAATCTCTTCAACTAAGCAAATGCACTCTCACAATCCTCAGTCTAATCAAATACAACGTCCTTCTCTGTCGCCTAGTCATCGGTGAAGCGATTTTAGAAAAATCCTTCACAAACCTCCGGTAATAGCCTGCTAACCCCAGAAAACTCTTGATCTCAGTCACTGACCTCGGTGCCAGCCAATCTATGACTGCTTGGATCTTGGCCGGGACTACTGCAATCCCTGCTGCCCTAACAACATGACCAAAAAACTTGACCTCTACAAGCCAGAACTCACACTTGTTAAACTTGGCGAATAGCATGTGCTCCCTCAAAGTCTGCAATGTCTCTCTAAGATACTGCTCGTAGTACTCTCGTGTCCTCGAGTAAATGAGAATGTCATCAATCAAGACTATCACGAAGTTATCAAGATATGGTCTCAAAACCCGATGCATAAGATCCATATACACGGCGGGGGCATTTGTCAGCCCGAAAGACATGATCGTGAACTAATAAAGTCCATACCTATTACGGAGCGCTGTCTTGGACCTATCCTCATCCCTGATCCTAAGCTGATGATACCCTGATCTTAGGTCTATCTTGGAAAAAAAACTGTGCTCCCCTCAGCTGCTCAAATAAGTCATCGATATTCGGTAATAGGTACTGGTTCCTGACAGTGGCCTTATTCAGTTGCCTGTAGTTGATGCATAGTCGTAGACTACCATCTTTCTTCTTCACAAACAAAAATGGTGCTCCCCATGGCGACATAGATGGTGTGATGAATCCCTTATTTCCCAAATCTTGAAGCTGACTCCTCAACTCCTCCAACTCTCTCAGTGCCATGCGATAGGGTGGTATCGAGATTAGCCTGGTGTTTGGTACAAAATCAATTACAAAGTCTACCTCTCGATGTAGTGGTAGACCCGGTAAGTCCTCCAGAAATACATCAGGAAAGTCTCGGATTACTGGTATGTCCTCAAATCGGGCTATAGTGTATAAGGCCACTAGGGTCTCCATCCCATTACTAGACGCTAATCGACCTCTCGTGGTGCTGACTCTCGGTGTACTGCCTCGATGTACAAACATCGGACGCCCAAGAATCTCGAATACCACTGACTTAATGTAACAGTCAAATGTGAGATGTTGATAACCAATCCATCCCAAAGAGTGCGTCGAACTCTAGCATCTCAAGGACTCTAAAATTGACAGGTAACTGTACCCCGCATATCTCTATTGGGATCCTCTCCACTAGACTGTTAGATAAACCTTATCCCCTGCCTCTGTACTCAACATCAGATGTACTCTAAGCCTAACCGGTGTCAGTCCTCGGATGCCTATCATGCGTCCAACAATGAAAGAAATGGTGGAACCATAATCAAATAAAATATAAGAGTCTCTATCAGCTATGTAAATCGTACCCTTAATGAGACTTCGTGTGGTGCTGGTGTCTAGCTGAGCTTGTTGTGCCACCATATGTACTGCCTCTTGGTTTTGAAGTGGATATACTGCGGCTGGCTACGGGAACTCTCTGAATATGTATCCAGTTTGTCCACATCTGAAACATGTGATCTGTCTAGGCGACCAGACTGCCACTGATAACTCTGACCCCGCGCGTCTATCTCTATCTTTAACGGGGTCCCTCTCTGCCTCTGCCTCTCTCGCCTCTCTGCCACCCTACTGTTGATGGTGGCATGACTCTAATGGTGCTTGAAGTGCCAATCTCTCCGATGCCGGTAATGCTGGTCTGGACTGTGGTGGGGGCAAGGGTTGTGCTGTTGAACTTTGTGCGGAGGTGGCATTTGATGTTTGGGGCACGGCAAAGTGATGTGTGGCCATCCCCGATCCCTGTGCCCCTCAGTACCACCTCCTAAGTGCCTTACCCCTATGTCATATCCTCTCATAGTTTGTTGTATGCTCAGACGACCATGCCTGACCTAGAGTCGCTCCGTCAGCTACTCTACTAAGATAGTAGTTCTCGTGGACTAGTACGTGCTTGTAAATGTCACCAGGGTCCTGACACCCGTGCCGACTACATGATCTTCGATGTCAGGTCTCAGCCTAACCCCAAAGTAGTCTACATCCTCAAGATCGTCTCTGACTAGGTCCCCAACAAGCTGTTGCAAGTAGTCGCATCTGTTTCGGTACTGCATGATTGTCTCCTTCGGTCCCTGTCTCAAACTCATAAAGTCTCATCTCAGTCTCATCATAATTGTTGGCAGAAAATACTACTGGTAAAACTTGTCCTTGAATGCCTTCCATAATGTAAAGTCCCCACCGGTAGCTGTCGTGGTATGCCACCAAACGTCGGCGTCCCTCTGTAGTGTATATGAGGATAACTCGGGCGCGAGCTATCCTCAATACCCAATATCCTATGAAGCTTCTCTTGAGAGAGCACCCACTTCTCGATCATCTGAAAATCCCGAGTCTCGTCAAAGTAAGTTGGTTGAAGCCTGAGAAAGTCCTTAACTCGCTGAATCCCCACTGCTTGAGTCTGATGGTGTGGGAATAAGAATAGTAGTGACCTCAACTATCTCGATCGTCGGGGCTATCGAGATTGGGAGAGCCTGTGCCACTAAAGTGCAGCCGTGGCCTGAACAACAGGTGTCTCTACTATGGGTACGGCTGCAGGAATAGTGGTTGGTGCGGTAAGCAGAGTGGTAGTCAGTGTAGTTGCTGGGATGGCGGCCGGTGTAATGGTAGGCTCTGCTGTCAAGGGCACTGTAGCTATGCGTATACTGGCGACTGCCTATGTAAGTGCGATGAGTTGTGCAGTGACGTATGCCATGAAGTCCATCAATTTTGCCCCTGAACAGCTACTCGGTCAGACAACCTCTGATGGTCGTCATCAGATGTAGTGGGGAGGCTGGCTGCCGCTAGCATCCGAATCGCCGATGTCGCGTGCATACGTCATTATAGTCTACATGTTGATAGCGAACTCGTATCAGCCACTACGAAGCGTATCACGTATATATGTACATAAGCAACTAACACATATACTTGTCAATCCCCAACTCACTTTCTCTCGATTCCCAACAAAATAGTCCTAGGCAAGGTTCATCCGGTTTCCACTTCTAAAGTTTGTGTTTTATTCAAGTTGTATTTTACTTATCGAGAATTTAGGCTCTAATACCAACTGTAGCGGCCCCTCTCTTAATCTAGGGCACCGCCCGACCTAATATCGTAATTAAGCCATATTTACAACCCGTATGACCTAATTATGTATTAGTCAACATGTACTACCTATATTCTCGTGGATTGAGTTCAGGATAAGTAATTCACTATCATTACCAAATATTCATTTATTTAAGATGTTTAGATAGCGGAAGTCTTAAAGTGTTTAGCGGAAGCATTTATGTAAATCACAAATGTGGAAACCAGGAAACAACTATAACAATATATATATATATGTAATGTAAACGACAATCATATAAACAGTGTGATAATCAAAAGTCGGGTAATCTAACTCTTTGTCCCAAAGTACAACCCAAGAAAAAGACGTAAATAACATAATATAAAAAATGACCTACATGTACCGATAGCTAAGCACTCAAGCTCAGAGGCAGTTGTCGATCTTCTCCTTGCCCGGTCTGGTGTTGTTCAACGGACCTACACCCACTGTCACAAACTAGACGGTGGGTATATTGATATTTAAGTGATGACAGGGGAATTCTAAACTACATTTCCAAAGTATCGACATGTATTTAAATGCATAGTATAACAGAAAAATATGCTGAGAAAGTAATGCAAGTAAATATCACAATTAACAAAAATAGACAGATTGACACAGGCTAAGTCGAGATGATCTACGTCCGGTCGGCGGTCGATGGTGAAAACTATCATCCAGCCTTTTCCACTATCGTATGGAGCTGCACTCGACATACCTCATCAATGGCGGAGCTATGCTCAACACGAATATATATATAAAACTTGCCAATAACCCCGTAGTTCAAGCTACGTGTGCCATCCAAGTATAGTGGTGAGTGCCGAAAACCCCGAGGTCCAGTGACCCTGTGAATCCACCCATCTCTCGTGCAATGGACACTAGATAATCTCCTATTTTAGTTTTCAAGGATTAAACGTTCCTAGGTCTCTAAGGTATCGACAATAAGTTAGGCTACAAAGCCCCAAAGAAAATAGAGTACAAGTCCAATTTATCACAGATAACCCTAGAGCATGCATTTATCTAATTATCAAATAAACTATAGTTCAAGACAACATTCAGCATATCAGGAAAATAGAGTCAAAGAAATTATCACAAGGCATCATGCTATTTCAACATTCAATTCGAACAGAGCAAGGAAAACATGATGGCAGATTACTAACAGCAAGTCAACAAATTGACTGAAAAGGGAAATAATAGGAATGAAATAAAGTAGAGAGTTATCACAGTTTCACTTACAATCAAAGGATAGCTCTGGCTATCCGGCCTCGAGACACTCCGACTAGTGCTCCCGAACTCTCGAAACACCCCCAGGTCCCTGAAATGTCATTTATATCACTTTTATTTATTTATTTATATTTATTTATCTATTTATTATTTTTTTTATTTTTTAGGGGGGTTGGGACCGGGTCTGACCCTGTCTAACCGGGTCTGACCCAATTCAGTCCAACCGGCCGGTTGGACCAACCCTTCCCCTCCCTAGTTTCAGCAGAGACGCTGCTGTAGTTTCAGCAGAGACACTGCAACAGCAGCGTCTCTGCTTCATCTTTTTTTTATATAAATTTGAGATGGGATTGGGAAGGGAGACGACAACCATGTCTTCTTCCTCCTCAGACAAACTGCAAGAGAAGTTCTTCCGAGTCCCCAAATCACCACCATCACCACAACGCCAACACACCAACATTGACTTCAACGCAACAACAACAAAAACGACCAACAACATCAACACTTACCTCCGATCGTCGCCGCCACGCCTCAAAGCTCTCAATCTCCACCTCTCCCTCTCTCTCTCTCTCTTCAGTGGATTGTGTATGTGGCGGTGGTGATTTATGGTTAAACCAAAAGGGTAGCCAAATTACCAAAATGCCCCTCCAATCTTATCTACTTCCTTAATAATCCAAAGCCCTCTCAGTCATTTCACATTTTTTCTGGATTTTTTATATATTTATATATATATTATAAATATATATATATATGTCCAATTAGATTTAATTAATATAATTACGTTGCATTTAACTAAGTTTAAACTTATCACAAGTCTCGCTACTCAATACCCCAGCTCGCACGCAACTCGAGGTGCGTCCCCAATCACGTTTGGACGTCGATAGCTGCAAATTCTAATTTATTTAGTCTACACACATACAAACACTAGGAATATACCATCACAAATATAAAATTACCTCGGCCACCTGCCTCGGTCGATGTGCGCATCTCATGTGGGCCCCACGTCACAGATCGGTGATCCTAATTAAACAGTTAATCAAGATTAGCAAAATTGGGATGTGACACCTCCATCTTCGGTCTGATCACTCGCCTAACCCACCTCTGTAACAGACGGAGTCTGTTTTCCATCCATCGTGATCTACATCGAAAGACACACTCCAAATCAACCTCGGGATATATGCATATCGATGTAGTATACAATTAAAACACATAGCACGTATATAATCATAACACTACCCGACTCAAATTTGGCTTCCCAAATAGAGTTCTAGGGCAAGTACATCGAGTTTCTACATCTAAGATTTGTTCATTAAGTCTTATGCTATTTTTATTAACTTATTTTCTCGAAGTAACATCGAACACTCGCTCTGATACCAAACTGTAGCGTTGGTATCGGGATAACGAATAAATTGCACATTATCCCATGTTGACCTATCTCTAATACCAAACTGTGATGGTGTAACGGCCCAAATAAATTTAGTCAGGATTAGTGTTAATCACGAGGATTAACAGGTAATTCGGGCGTTACGTGGACAGCTGGGTTGACTCGGATATGAATACCCAGGTTTTATTGTGTTATTTGTGCATGTTGTATGTCTATTATTGTGATGTGGGAATTTATTATTATGTATATAAACATCACATGTGTGTAAGTTGATATCGGGCAAGGCTACGAGTCGGGTATATGTCCCTAAGTGCGTGTTGGGAACCGGCTACCGGGTATTGGGTAGTCGGGGTATGGGACATGTGTTATCGGGGAGTTGAGTGCTAGTTTGACTCACACATGATTTTATATGATTTATTAGGTGGCCTAACCTAAGGTTGAATAAATGAATTAATGAATTAATTGAATCCTATAAGTTGAATAAGAAAAATCAGGGTGCATAGGATAATCCTCGAGATGTACAACAGAGCAAGTGTTGTCATGATAAGGTGTCAAAAATTTGGGTGACACAGGGTGATCAGGACCGTCGATCAACCTCAAGATGCGTGCACACATCAGATTAGAACAAACATATAAATATTGATTGATCGGTGGAGACATGCAAATTAAGCCATTTGTCAACGATTTTCGTTGTTCTGAGTAGAGAAAATTTGTATTAGAGAATGCAATTGGGGGATTAGAGGCTAGATTGAGCATTCGAACAACAAGATATAAGGTAGTCTACTTACAAGTTCTTTAGTTTTGTGAAAAACTGTTGGTGTTTGGGTTTGTGGAGGATCAAACTAATTTTTAATGAATTCATCACTGTTTTGCTGGAATTTGATGTTAATGAGGTTGGTTTTGCGAGATTGTGTTGATTTGGATCAAATTTGTAGAAAAATTGAGGTGAATTTGTGTGACGGCCCAAATTTCCCCGTGCAATTGGGTACGCCCGGCCTAGACCCGTACAAGCCCCGAGTTATCACTCGGTCACCTGACGAGCCTAGTCAGCCTCATATTTACTCAATTTAGCAATTTATGAAAGAGTTATTGCAATAATACACAGCAGAAGACTAAACAGTAAATAACAAGGGGAAATAACTCAATCAAAGGGAAATTAGGAATTCTAAAAGTGTGGAAAACCCTGGGTATTCATGTACAATTCGATAAGCATATATATACATGATACCGCTCACAAAAAGAAATATCAAGTTCTATAAACCAAAACATACATATATAAGGCGATATACAAATGAGCAAAGACATAAAACCTACTCTAGGGTTCCTCAAGACATAAAACCTACTCCCTTGCTAGGGTTCCCCACCGTCAAAACGGTCAACTAAGAGAAAATCGAAAGTAATGCCGAAAGAATATAATAGTAATTCATGATTATCAATCAAAGCGTCTCATGCTTGAAAGACAGAATTTAAATAAACAAGGTCCCAATAACAATCGAAACATCGTGTTCTACGAGTCAAGAGAGGCCATAAGTGGTCTAAAATCCACAACAATACCACAACAATATCCACAACAATCCACAACAATCCAAGTACATGGTATCACACAATCACTAGGGGTGGTCAAACACTCGTGCGCACGAGTGCCATTTTATCCCTTCTACGCAATGGAATGCCAACAAATAGATAATAGCAAACACAATGGAATGAAGATGAATCACATGGTATTTTCTTAAGCGGCTTACTAGCGTACACAAGTTTTGAGACAAGTGTACTTACTCTCGAACTAATCGGAGTTTCCCGCTACCCGACAAGGTTGGAAACTCTAATTAATGGGTCGAATCAAACTAAACCTAGGTTGGTACCCTAGCATTTTCTCGGTGTTTTAATGACTCGAACACTTCGTTAACTCAATCGGTAAATCAAACCAAAAATACAACGAAACACAATGACTCTTTTGGGTATTATAACCACACTTATGTAAGCCTAATTATAGGTCTTAGGCTCGGCTAAGTAGTATGTGAAATCACACCATAGTCTCGAGGACCGGCGGTGTGTCCACGACGTCACTACCGATCAACCAACTTGAAACACAACTTCGATGTCGTCCAACAATTACGACTCAATACTAAACTTAACATGACCATACACCGGCGAGTAGGGAACTCAGGGTGTGGTCCAACATCCGTAGAGTGTCAACACAGCATGGAAAGGCCGTGTGCACGCCCTACATCGCGTTGACAACTACTCGACGCAATATAAACAACTCACGCATATCTCCGCCATTACGACTCATCATCATTGATATGGATGCTCTGGGGATATGAGACTCCATGACTGACATGGTAAGGTCTCCGGCAGTCCCCCATGTCATCGCATCGATGACAGTACCGCCATGAAGGGTGGTTTCCGGCGAGAAGGTTACAATACGCATGAAATCACATAAATGAATAACATAACAATAACACCGTTGTTTTTAGGCCACTCCAAGAGTCGTGAGACACAAGTATGATTGTAACTTGGACCCCGACTTCTCCGGTCATGGTGGTACAACGATGGCATCGCTCACGGCAATGAATTCGGACGAGGAAATGAACAAAACATATGAAATCATGTCTACGTAAAATATCCAAGGTTTGCGCCCGCCTCGTTGTTATTTACCACTCCTAAGGGCTGTGGGACCCAAGCCAAAGCTCAATAGTGTCCTCGACAACTCCGATCCCGGCATCCAATGGTGGTGCCGCTCATAGGGGTATTTTCCTATTAAAAACACAAAACAAATAAATATTGAAAAATTTACAAAAACAGCGAACACCACTCTCACGCTATGGGTTTTGACTAGGGTGACATCAACATGATCATGATGACCCCTTGGCGAGTCCACCGAGCCACGGCGGTCACACGCAATGAGCGCGCCAGGCCAGACAACAACCAACAGTTATAATAAAAACTAACAAAACAAGGCACAACGACACAACACAATTATTTATACACACACAATGGGTAGGGGGTGCTCTGGGATCGGTGGACCTCCGGTGAGACACCGTCGAGTTGTCCCTGACCGGATCCCTGGTCATAGCGCCGCCCATTCCACCGACTGGACGTGATGAGGAGGAGGGAAATACATTTGCAGTTCAAGATGTACAACAGCCAAGGATGGCCAGCACCACCACCACGACTCACATTATCCCATATTTGGAGATCCCTCGAGCTTCAGGTGAGGTTGTAGGGTCGTCTCCGACGTCGGCCAGTCGGCCAGGGACGCACAGTCGTGGCGGTAGTGCCAAATGTATGACTGCCGTGAACGTGCTCGAGAAGAGAGAGAAAGAGAGAAAGTAAGAGAGAACCTATGAAGACCAGTGAGAGCTCCGGCGGATGTCGTTTTCCGATCAACAAAGAGAGCCGAGAAGGGAGGTCGAGATGATGGCCGAAAGAGAAGACGTGAGAATGAGGGAGAAATCGAGAGAATGAAAGAGAGGTCGAGAGAGAAAGAGGCCGAGTGGATGAGAGGAGAGATCACTACCTCCGGTGAGGGTTTCGGCGAGAACGTGACTAGCCTGACGAGGGAGAGGGGCGGTGGTGGTGGGAGAGAATGTGAGGTACGGGTGTGTGTGTGTGGAGGAGATGAGTGAATAGTGAATTAGGTATTTGTTGTTTATATATATGTGTAAACCATGTGAAATTACCCTTTTACCCTTACTTTTATTACTTGCACATTTTGAAACACTTACCCTTATGTGTCTTTTACCTCATCATCTTAACTCAACACAAATACACATCCCCATGCTCATCCAATGGTTCTCCTCACCACATTGTGTCACTTTAACAATTTTTATCCTATAGCCCATATGTTGCGTAGTTAACTAACTCCCACATGAATTTTTGCATTTCCTCGGTCAGTATTTCTCTCGTAAATTGTCTCGTCGCGCCCGTTTTCTCGCCACATCTCAACACTAATTAATTACATTTATTAGAAAATTCGTTTATTTGTATGTTTTACTCCCCCATTTACATAGGCGTAACCTCACTCAATTTAAAATCGCCCGAACGGCGCGAGACTCGTAAAATACTAAAATACTAATACACACAATCAAAGAATCATAAAATCACTTCGGTGTCGACTCCCGAAGTTTGAAATACTGTCCAGTATTCACGTAGTCGGGTCACAATCCTGACAAGTGTAACGCAAGTCTGTTAAAAATTTGGGGTTGTTACAGTTTGGTAAATTGTTGGGTTATTTACATGCATGTTGATCCGAGAATTAAGTGTTGTTCTTGTGGATTTGTGGTAAAATTTTGGGGCCTTGAGGGTCTTTAATGGGTTGAGAGAGAAGAGGAGTGGAGAAGAGGGAAAGGAAGGCAATAAAAGAAGAAGAAAAAAAAAATGCAGAGACGGATTCGTCTCTGGTAAAACCAGAGACAAATCAGTCTTTGAGAGGGAGATGACGCACGTGCGTGCATCCCCGTGACCCGGGCCGGACCGGCCCAGTCCGACGAAGCACCTGGATCGAACCGGTCCAGGTGGCCCCCCATAATTTAAAAAATAAATTTAAAATAAATAAAATTAAATAATAAATATATATTATTTTAAGATATCATTTTTTGGAAAATAGGGAAAATAGTTAGAAAATATCAGAAAAATTGAGAAAATTCTACAAAAATATAGAAAATTTAGAAAAAGGTAGAAAAGTGGTTTTGGGACTTTTTGAGTAATTTTGGAACCCCACATAGTCCGGGAGAAGTACCACAACTCAAATTTGAAAATATAATATAATATCATAAAATTAGATAATGTGTTTTATTAATAATATAAAACACTATAAATGGACTTCAGGGACTGATGAACCATAGCTCAGGCATCGGGAGCTAAGCGGGTCGAATTGGCCGGTCTGGAAGTCGGAGAACGTATTTCAGGTGCGTAAAACCCTTGAGAAAGTTACACTTTTAATTCATGGCGTGGATTTTATCGATTATCTTATCGTATGCGGTGACCGCTGGTGGTCACGCATGGTTCTTCATCTTTCTTATGGCTACACGCTTGAGCATGGGCTAGTCTGCGATGAAGACCGTGTAGATGAGAGTAGAATGTATCTACTACTGTCTTGAGGGATTAAGGGTACTCTTATAACTAAAAAGCTTGGAAAGGAGTACGCCCGTTTACTGAGTTGAGGTGTAGTCATTGTAAGCCTGTTATTAAGCACTAGTTTGTGCTAAGAACTCCGGTTTTTTATCGTATGACCGGCGGGTCATGGTTTTATCGTGATTAAACGAGTGATGATGCATTTATCTATGGATTTTACGTCGAGCCCATTTAGTTAATTAATTGTTGGATTTTGGATGTTTTACTTTTCCAGTTGATGTGTGAATGATGTGATGCTGTGATGGTTGTTTATCTTGCTGACCATAGGAATATGATTCCTGTTGTCAGGGTCATATTCACATGTCTCGCAGGTTATCGATGTTTTCATGATTATCGTTTAGACTTCTCTTGGGAATTTACTTACTGGGCTCGTTGTTGTATGTGTTAAGCAACTGAGCGCAGATCCTGGTACGAGTAAGAGCAAGGGAAAGGAGGTACTAGGCGACTATCTTTGAGGTCGTTACTGCTATAGCTCGTGTTTTGACTATCATGTATGTATATATTATTTTGCTGGGTTTTGGGGACTTTAGATCTTTAACACATGTATATGGATTTCTGTTTACTTCATCTCTGTTATATACATGGTGTTTATTTCAAGGTTTTCCACTACTTAGGTTAAATAAATTCTCATAAAATACGAATTAAAAACTTTCGCTATTGTTATTATAATTTGCCAACCTACTAGATGTTTCGATAAATTAAACAACTTAATATAGTAGGATTAGTCAAACGGAGCGTCACTTCACAGAGTTGTGGACTTAGCAGCAGTGGTGATGTGACAGGCACTGCTGGCTTTGCGGGCGGAGGGCACGACCCCGGGAGATTGGGGCCGTCACAGCTTGGTATTAGAGCGAGTGTTTCGAGGAACCTCAGAATAAAACTTGTTAAGAGCATAAAATTTAAAATAATTAGATGTGGAAACCCGATGAATTGCTTAAAACTTTTAGTTGGGAAGCAAATATAAGTCGGGTAGATGTAAGATTTATATATGTGTACAATTCTGCTTGTGTACTATATATACGAATAATGTAGTGATCCGACGCACGACTTTCGATGCAGATTTTAATGGATGGACAACAGATTCCATCGGGTTTGGAAGAAGGACAGGCAAGTGATCCTATCGGGGATGGAGGTATGGATCCTGCAGTAGCCGCACGATTTACACCACACAACAGACAGTTTGAGTTACTCCTGGATATGATGAGGGCACAAACAACAACCATAACCTTATTTGCAGCTGATCGACCACAGCGTTTGACAGAGACGACAACAACACCTATCATTCAGACGGTGTCGACGCAGGCATTAGCACATGAGACTCCAGCGGTAGAGGTCGCACCGATAGTGGCATCGACTGATGTATTCGAGGCGACATTGACGTCAGAAGTCAGGCTGATGAGAGACTTTATCAAGTTTGAGCCAGGGTATTATTCTGGAGGCAGGGATCCAGAGAGGCGGGGGAAGTGGCTCATTGCACATCAGCGATTGCACAAGTTGATAAAAATCCCAGAGAGTATTCAGGCACATATCTCAGGGCATATGTTGAGAGGCGACGCGGTGGTGTGGTGGACGGCATACACCGACACATATCCAAAGCCAGCTACGTGGGCGGAGTTTCGGCGCATCTTTCATGACCAGTACATTCCCATCGAGGTACAGTTGAGGTTGAGAGAGGAGTTCCTATCACTCCGACAGGGCCAGCGGTCGGTCATGCAGTATATGGATAGGTATAGGTACCTACTACAGTACTCTATGGATGTTGCGGGGACAAAGCGACTCCAGGTATATTATTTCGTCGGAGGACTAGAGGACTAGATAACCAGTGTCATAGTCTCCAGCAGCGCGCAGATTTTACAGGACATGTACGACCGAGCTCTCTCACAGGAGACATATTTACTTCGAAGGGCAGTAGACAGGCGTCTGTAGGTACAAATAGACAGACTGGATAAAGTTCTAGGTCAGACCACGACTAGAAGAGGCAGTGCGAGCGCTACAGCGACGAGGATAGGCAGCAGGGTCGGGATCGCCGAGGCAGTGATCGAGATGGCAGAGTATATGCAGTACCAGCGATAGCGGCACCACAACAAAGTTGAACTCAAGACCAACGAGGCAAATACCAGAAATCGCAGGTCAAAGCTAGGGGTCGAGGAGTGGACAACCGAGACAGGGGTTCGTGTGTTGGCGATATGGACAGGAGGGCCACATCAGACATGATTGTACGCAGGAGTTAGAGACTCTAGTACCTAGGAGACCAGTGTAGACTCGAGAGCCGGTGCACACAACGACTGAGCCAGGCAGGAGACGTCCCAGCGCAGGGTTCAGGGTGAGTTATTTATTTTCATAATTATATGTTATGTTTTGTGTTCAGCATGCATGACCTATATGATGCATGGTTGATTTTTATTTATGTGGTCAGTGGGGCTACATGGTGGTGTTGTCAGCTTATATGGCAGGATTGGCCATGGTTTAGTGGCTAAGTCAAATTTATCGTGTGGAGATACACGATGGGTAAACAAGTATCAGTTGACTGGGATGGATGACTGGATTAGGGTTTCTTGGACACAGGTTTTGGTTGAGTACAGGTGGCGGTGATGTCAACGAAAAGTCGTGACTAGGGTTCACATGTGTGACATGCACCTGTAGCTCGGTGTGAAGATTCGACCCTGTGAATGGGAGTGAGAAGGTATTGTTCGACCCTGGGAGTGGGTGTGGTAGTGTCCAAGGAACTGTAGAGGAGTTTGTCAGTGGTGGAACTGACGGGGAAGTGTGCGACTCGATGAACCGGGGATGTTACTCGGGATTGTTCAATTTCGAGGACGAAATTCTCCTAGTTGGGAAGAATTGTAACGGCCCAAATAAATTTAATCAGGATTAGTGTTAATCAAGAGGATTAACAAGTAATTCGGGTGTTACGTGGACAGCTGGGTTAACTCGGATATGAGTACCCAGGTTTTATTGTGTTATTTGTGCATGTTGTATGTCTATTATTGTGATGTGGGAATATATTATTATTTATATAAACATCACATGTGTGTAAGTTGATATCGGGCAAGACTACAAGTCGGGTATATGTCTCAAAGTGCGTGTCGGGGACCGGGTACCAGGTATCGGGTAGCCGGGGTAGAGGACATGAGTTGTTGGGGAGCTGAGTGCTATTGTGACTCACACATGATTTTATATGATTTATTCGGTGTTCTAACCTAAGGTTGAATAAATGAATTAATGAATTAATTGAAGTCCTATAATTTGAATAAGAAAAATCAGGGTGCATAGGATAATCCTCGAGATGCACAATACGGCAAGTGTTGTCATGATAAGGTGTCAAGAATTTGGGTGACACAAGGTGATCAGGACCGTCCGATCAACCTAGAGATGCATGTGCACACATCAGATTAGAACAAACATAGAAATATTGATTGATCGGTGGAGACATGCAAATCAAGCCATTTCTCAACGATTTTCGTTGTTCTGAGGAGAGAAAATTTGTATTAGAGAACGCAATTGGGTGATTGGAGGCTAGATTGGGCGTTCGAACAACAAGATCTAAGGTAATCTACTTACAAGTTCTTTAGTTTTGTGAAAAATTGTTGGTGTTTAGGTTTGTGGAGGATCAAACTAATTTTTAATGAATTCATCACTGTTTTGCTAGAATTTGATGTTTATAAGGTTGGTTTTGCGGGATTGTGTTGATTTGGATCGAATTTGTGAAAAAAATGAGGTGAATTTGGTAAATTGTTGGGTTATTTACATGCATGTTGATCCGAGAATTAAGTTTGTTCTTGTGGATTTGTAGTAAAATTTTGGGGCCTTGAGGTTCTTTAATGGGTTGAGAGAGAAAAGGAGTGGAGAAGAGGGAAAGGAAGGCAGCCAAGAAGAAGAAAAAAAAATGCAAAGAATGATTCGTCTCTGGTTTAAACCAGAGATGAATCTGTCTCTGGGAGGGAGATGACGCATGCGCGTGCGGCGCGTGTGCGTCCCCGTGACCCAAGCTTGTCCAACCGCCTAGACCGAACCGGTCCAGTGGGGCCCCCCTAATTTAAAAAATAATTTTAAAATAAATAAAATTAAATAATATATATATATATATATTATTTTAAGATATCATTTTCTGGAAAATAGGGAAAATAGTTGAAAAATATCAGAAAAAAAAAATTGGAGAAAATTCTAGAAAAATATAGAAAATTTAGAAAAAGGTAGAAAAGTGGTTTCGAAACTTTTCGAGTATTTTTGGAACCTCGACATAGTCCGGGAGAGGTACCACAACTCAAATTTGAAAATATAATATAATATCATAAAATTAGATAATGTGTTTTATTAATAATATAAAACACTATAAATGGACTTCAAGGACTGGTGAACCATAGCTCGGGCATCGGGAGCTAGGCGGGTCAAATTGGCGGGTCCTGAAGTCGGAGAGCGTATTTCAGGTGTGTATTTAAAAGTTACACTTTTAAAATCATGGCGTGGATTTTATTGATTATCTTATCGTATGCGGTGATTGCTGGTGGTCACGTATGGTTTTTCATCTTGGTTATGGTTACACGCTTGAGCATGGGCTAATCTGCGACGGCGACCGTGTAGATGAGAGTAGAATGTATCTACTACTGTCTCAAGGGATTAAGGGTACTCTTAGAACTAAAAAGCTTGGAAAGGAGTACGCCCGTTTACTGAGTTGAGGTGTAGTCATTTTAAGCCTGTTATTAAGCATTGGTTTGTGATAAGAACTCTAGTTTGCTATCGTATGACCGGCGGGTCATGGTTTTATCGTGATTAAATGAGTGATGATGCATTTATCTGTGGATTTTACATCGAGCCCATTTAGTTAATTAATTGTTGGATTTTGGATGTTTTACCTTTCCAGTTGATGTGTGAATGATGTGATGTTGTGATGGTTGTTTTCTGCCAGCCATAGGAATATGATTCCTGTTGTTAGGGTCATATTCACATGTCTCGCAGGTTATCGATGTTTTCATGATTATCGTGTAGACTTCTCTTGGGAATTTACTCACTGGGCTCATTGTTGTATGTGTTGGGCAACTGAGCGCAGATCTTGGTACGAGCAAGAGCAAGGGAAAGAAGGTACTAGGCGACTATCTCTGAGGTTGTTGCTGCTGATAGCTCGTGTTTTGACTATCATGTATGTATATATTATTTTGCTGGGTTTTGGGAACTTTAGATCTTTAACACATGTATATGAATTTCTGTTTACTTCGTCTCAGTTATATACATGGTGTTTATTTCCTAGTTTTCCACTACTTAGGTTAAATAAATTCTCATAAAATACGAATTAAATGCTTCCGATATTGTTATTATAATTTGCCAACCTACTAGATGTTTAGATAAATTAAACAACTTAATATAGTAGGATTAGTCAAACGGAGCGTCACTTTACAGAGCTGCGGACGTGGCAGCAGTGGTGACGTGACAATTGACATGACAGTGCTGCTGACTTGCGGACGGAGGGCGTGGGTCACGGGATGACCCAGGGAGATTGGGGCCGTCACAGATGGTCCTTAGTCTCTAGGCTCGCCACGTCATGTGTCGTAAGCCCATAACCTTGCCATGTCACTATCTTGTTGTGTCCCACACGCACCATACACCACTTAATCCTTAATAATCAGAGTTTTAATTTTCAAAATACAATAATTCAGCAGAAGATTTAATAGCATGAAATAACTGTAAAAAAATTTTATGTCATTTAGAGCATTAACCTAATGTGGAAAACCCGATAGAAATTTATATACATGTATTTAATGTTATACAGTTCCCAAAACTCAACAAAAACAATATATAAATACATATTGTGGTCCAAAAATATGAGCTGAAGCAACAACAAACTCAGAAATAGTCATTTAATATTTATTTCCCTTGCTCTTGCTCGATGAAGGATCTGCACTCAGTCACCCAATAAATACAGTGACAAGTTCAGTGAGTAAATTCTCAAGAGAAGCCCACAGAATATTCATGAAATAACACTGATAAATCTACAAGACATGTGAATGTGACCTCTAGCAACAGACAATCACATTCTCATGGTTGTAGGCAACATACATCAAACTAAAATATCTACAAGAAAAATAAAGCATCACATAAATACCTCAAAATACAGTAATTAATTAAGCATGCTTGAACATAAGCAGTAAGTAAATAAATCACCAACTAAATAATCTTGATAAATCCCCCGACCAAATATCGATAAAACAAGATAGGAATCCACGTATATATACTATTTAGGAATCCATTGACTACATCCCAACTTTAGTAAATGGCGTGGTCCCTCTGACGATGTTATCCATCGAGCCTACCCTAATTCCTCCCAACGGTCGCATGTATATCCTATTGTCTTCAACATGAGCCCTCGTCCCAAGACGACTCAAGCATGGAATTTAGCCACCACCAATATATATACGCAACCAAAGCTTAAGGACTGAAATCCATATGTGCCCACCAGTAGACACTTACAAACGATATGATTATCGATTAAAATCATGCCATGAAATAAAGTGAAACATTTTTAAAGGTTTTACGTACCTTAATACGCGCTCAAATGCCTCGAGACAATTCCCCGGTCAAATCTCATTCTTGCCTCGAGATGCGTGACCGATACTCAACTATGGTATCCCGAGTCCTTGATGTCCTGAAGAATCATTAAAATCCTAAAACCCCATAAATTTTAACATTTATTCATTTATTTTTATTTTTATTTTTCTGGCTTGACGCAGTAGGAGGTGCCGTTGTGAGCATTTGACAGTGGGGCCCCCTCACCCCTTCACGCCGTGGGTGGCGGTGTCGTGGGTTAATACCCACTACGTGACGCAAAATGTCCAGGCAATAGGCCCCTAGACGTGACACCGTGGGTGGCGCCGTGGAGAGTAATTCTCCACGGCGCTGCTTGCGGCTTCTCCCTGTTCAGAGTTAGGTCATTTTTTTAGACCCTTCGACTCGTTGCCATAGTCTGCACCTATTCCAACATCTTATGGTTATCCAAAACAACCATAGTGTGACTTCAAACCTCGACAAAACTCGGCCGAATTGACAAACCCGACAGTTTTTGCCAAAAAGTCGATAAAATCCCGTTTTCACAACCAAAAACAACAACCTCAATAAAATCCATCACTTTATGCTCAAAACCACCATTAAAAACCATACAACTACACCAAAAAGCCAGTGAGCTAGGCTCATCTTTCGAAACCTTCACCAAAACACTCAAAAACACGATTGAAAGATAAAGTACGACGAGGAGACAACAGATCTTACCTCGGATAGTCGATTCCTAGCTTCAATCTCCTTCAATCACCAAGAAACTCTACCAAAAACCTCAAGTTCCTCCAACAATTTTTGATTTTTGAGTGAGGAGAGAGAAAAAGAGGTGGAAATGAACAATAACCCACCATTTATACTCTTACTTTGATCTCAAGAGATGCTCACATCTCTTGGCCCATCTTATGTCCTTGATTTGGTCAAAAGGTCCTCCCTTTGTGACACAAATGGTGACTTGGTCCTCTTGGTCTTATCCTCTAAACACACCAATCATTTGTTCCTCGGGCGCTCTGTACCTGGCACCCGACAACTCCATTTGTCGAACTCAACTTCGACGACAAAATTGGCGTACATCATGTTCCTATATTCGTTATTGGTCACATTTAATTGTATTTATCAATGCGAACCCATTCCCTTGCCTAGTGTTCTTGTAATTTGCCAGTCTGGTACCTGCGCCAACACTTTTCGAGCGACTACCCGTCGCACTATCTTGCCCGATAACATCGCTATTAACTCACATGCGATGTAATAAGTCACATAATAATATTTACCATCACATTTACACAATCAATCAGTTAAAAATAATATTTCCTGCTAACGTGGCGTTCTATGGACTCGAACTGACGTCCAAGTCCAAAAATACTCGACAACGACGTCAATTATAAATTGGGCGGTTACAATTGAGCGTTCTTGAGTCTATCTATATAGTCAATGGACGTTGGCCACACCTCAACCTTTGAGAAGTCCGCCCTACAAAGGCTTCTACACCCTTGCTAATTAATCAAGCCCTCATGGCCAGCCGATCCCAAGCATTACCAACTGATCCCTTTATGTGGGTATAACACATTTACGATTTAGTGGATATATAAGTTAATATGTCAATCGATTTTGATAACTTTGGTAAATCTTTCAAATCTCATTTTTTTTCATTATCATTGAAATATTTTAATTTGTCTAAGTTGACAAGACAGACACATAATCTAAGAGATGTACGTAGAAGATAGCTGTGAACTAAATATTTTCGATAACTACATATATAACGACATGATATACATACTAGGGGTCAATCTAACCATCATTAATTGGCCTAGCAAATCCATTCTACTCCTAAAAAGGAATCGGTTTCATATGTGCATGCTAATCCAACAAGTCCTTATAGGAATAGCTATTAATCTTCAATAGTCCTTCTAAGCATGCCCAATGCTACATGCCTGCTATGATAAGAAACACACTAATCTTAGGGCATGCATGCCAACCGAGCTATATGCTACATTAGCCTTGCACACCAGGGCCAACCGAGCACATATTAGTCTTGCACACCAAGTCGCAGACCACACAATAAATAGATCTTTACACTAGTCTTATTGAAGACCAAAAAGTTTCAATGAGATCTACGGCATCACAAACAAAAGTGATTCAATTAATCATAAATTTTTAACTAGCGAAATTACCATGTAATAAGAAAAATGCTAAAGTGAGCCACTATTAACACTCACTAAGAGCATGCATCTTGATTTTTTTTTTTTTTTTTTTTTTTTTACAATCTTGTGTTTGAGGATAATGCTAAGGTTACCCTCTACGGACACTCACTACGACTACAAAATTGTTAAAAAAATAAAAATAAAAACTAAAAAATTAAGGTGCGTGCTCATAGGAGTGTCTGTAGTGAGTCACCGTAGCATTACTCAAAAAAAATTCACATCTCTACGCTAGGGACTCTAAAAGAACTGAACATACCTGTGACATATGTTTAGTAGAGCCCATTAGCTCATAAAATTGGGCCTATTAAATTAATATTATATTAAATAAGAAAATGACATGTGTCACAAATCCAACGAAACACGTGTCGTGCATCCAACAAACCACATCGACAACTATCCCCGTGATTTACGGAGCCGAAGATAACAAAATGACACGTATCGCCTATCTAACATGACACATGTTGCGTATCCAATGGCTCACAACTACAACCATTCAAATAAATAGCCACTCCTTCCCACATTTGAGGTATGCTACACTATTCATTTTCACTCTACTCGTGATCTACACAGCCTACTTACTAACTTAAGCATCAGAGTGGCTTTGGTTGGCACCACACCGGTGTCTGCTAAGCTCTCCCAGGTACAAGACGGTCACACTCCTCGTGCCTTACCCCTTCTATATTATATCTAGTTATGAAATTTTTGTTTTAAACAATTATGATATAATAATGGAAGTTGTAAAAGGTCAAGATATTTTAACTAATTTGGCCTTAACTTATGGTATTTTAGTCAAAAAAATTATTTTTTTAGATTATGTGATAGGTTGGAAAGGTTAAAACAACATCCCTCTAAAAATATTCTTTGATGTGAAATAATTAATATTTAGTGTAAAAGGTAGTGTAGTTGGATTTAAGATGAGAATAATACTAAGAAAAATGTTAAAATGACCCACTATTGACACTCATTAAGAGTAGACACCTTGATTTTTATTTTTTTACTTTTTTTACAATTTTGTGCTTAAGGATAATGCTAAGGTTACCCACTACAGACATTCATTACGACTACAAAATTTAAAAAAAAAATCAAGGTGCGTGTTCATAGGAGTTTCCTTAGTGAGTCACCATAGAGTAAACCATTTTAGGCACCTAGTGGGCCCAAGTGAGTGTCCAGCTATGTGATACACCTTGAGGTGTGCGCATAACACCTTAAGGTGTGCGCGCACACTCCTCGAATGTATCACATAGAAGAACACCCACATGAGCCCACTAGGTGCTCAAAGTGGATGCCTAAAGTGAGTTACTCTAAAGTGGTTTACTCTAGCAATTTCCTTAGTATATTAAGTGTAAAAGGTAGTGTAGTTGGATTATGTGATAGGTTGGAAAAGTTAAAACAACATCTCTCTAAAAATATTCTTTGATGTGAAATAATTAATATTTAGTGTAAAAGGTAGTGTAGTTGGATTGAAGATGAGAATAATACTAAGAAAAATGTTAAAGTGACCCACTATTGACACTCATTAAGAGTAGACACCTTGATTTTTATTTTTTTACTTTTTTTACAATTTTGTGCTTAAGGATAATGCTAAGGTTACCCACTATAGACACTCATTACGACTACAAAAGTTAAAAAAAAATCAAGGTGCGTGTTCATAGGAGTGTCCTTAGTGAGTCACCATAGAGTAAACCATTTTAGGCACCTAGTGGGCCCAAGTGAGTGTCCAGCTATGTGATACACCTTGAGGTGTGCTCATAACACCTTAAGGTGTGCGCGCACACTCCTCGAGATGTATCACATAGAAGAACACCCACATGAGCCCACTAGGTGCTCAAAGTGGATGCCTAAAGTGAGTTACTCTAAAGTGGGTTGCTCTAGCAATTTCCTTAGTATATTTAGTGTAAAAGGTAGTGTAGTTGGATTATGTGATAGGTTGGAAAGGTTAAAACAACATCCCTCTAAAAATATTATTTGATGTGAAATAATTAATATTTAGAGTGTGTTTGATAGCAAAGAAAATGAAAAAAATCATGGAAAATTGTCTACTTTTTTTGTGTAACTGCTTTTTCCATTGTTTGATAGCTTTATAACTGCCTAGAGAAAAAAATCACACCCCCTAATTTTCCTCATTTATTTTCTCATCTGTTGGCTTGGAAAATCAAGATTTTCTCTTCTCACTCTCGAGCGAATCATATCTTCGACTCAACTACTCTTCTACGAATACACTCCTTTCTCTCAATCATCTTTGGCTTCATCTTCGGCGATATTGTCGATCCGCTCGACAACACCTAGGATAGGGTCACTAGGGCCGTCAAACCTGTGTTGTCGTCAGGGTTCATGGCAGCCATGGAAAAAAGGTTGGCATTTTCGATTCGCGACTGATTGGAACGTGTGTTTGGTCACTTGGTGGGCATTCCCTGCAAGGGTTTTAATGGGGCGAGTTTTGATCCGGTTTTATCCTGAAATTTGGGAAAAATTTGGGGTTGGTGTGGCATGTGGATCGGGTGAGTTTTGAGCCTGTTTGTATTGGTGGACATGGGCTCCATGGCATTGATAAGAATTGAAAGTGGTATGGCTGTTCAAATTGAAAAGAGATTGCAGATCAAGTATAGACGAAGTCACAATTTTGCAGTGGTAACATGGTGAAGTTTGAGACAAGCGCTATATGGTTATGGAGTTCATAGTTTTTTTTATGTGAACGAGGAATTTGATGGCCATGGCTGTTTTTTTTTTTTTTGGGGTTCTTTCGAACGACAATGAGAAAAGACTTCTCACTTGTAATCAAACAAGAATGAGAAAATTCTCTTAAGAAAATATTCTGAAGAAAATTTGCTATAGAAAATAGTATTTTCTCATTGAAAATTCTCTTTGAAAAATAAAATTTTCTCACATGCAATCAAACAACATTAAGAAAATTTTCTTAAGAAAATTCTCTAAAGAAAATTTGCTAAAGAAAATAATTTTTTCTTATTAAAATTTATTTTGCTATCAAACACACCTTTAGTGTATAGTTGATTGAAGATGAGAATAATACTAAGAGAAATGTTAAAGTGACCCACTATTGACACTCATTAAGAGTAGACACCTTGATTTTTATTTTTTTACTTTTTTTACAATTTTGTGCTTAAGGATAATGTTAAGGTTACCCACTACAGATACTCATTACGACTACAAAAGTTAAAAAAAAAAATCAAGGTGCGTGTTCATAGGAGTGTCCTTAGTGAGTCACCATAGAGTAAACCATTTTAGGCACCTAGTGGGCCCAAGTGAGTGTCTATGTGATACACCTTGAGGTGTGTGCATAACACCTTAAGGTGTGTGCGCTCACTCCTCGAGATTTATCACATAGAAGAACACCCACATGAGCCCACTAGGTGCTCAAAGTGGATGCCTAAAG
The DNA here is from genome assembly GCA_039657345.1 of Stephania japonica. Taxonomy (NCBI): domain Eukaryota; kingdom Viridiplantae; phylum Streptophyta; class Magnoliopsida; order Ranunculales; family Menispermaceae; genus Stephania; species Stephania japonica. The sequence continues at coordinate 38,198,717 of CM077560.1, read as the reverse complement.
TGAGTTACTCTAGCAATTTCCTTAGTACCCGTTTGGTTGGAGTTATGTGTAAGGTGTAGGGATTGGCTTAGATAAACCTAGTCTTTGTGAGAGATGGGATTTTATGTGCATCCGTTTGGTTCAAGTATAAACCCATAAGGAAAAGTCGGTGAAATGTCTAAAATGCCCCTATTTAATTTGGTTGACCTACCACCACCCACCATGTTTTTAATTGGCTTGCTGTTGAATATTTAATTGAAGCTTCCAAGCTTCTTTCCCTGCTCACGCACACACATAGGAGTTCTTCCCAACGAGAAGGAGTGTCTTCACGCGTCTTCACGGTCGCGGTCGACTCCGCCTCCGTCGGAGTGTCTTCGAGGTCGACTTCGGCACGTTCTCTGTCGTCCACACTAGGTACTCATCTCACACCAGGCGACTTCGGAATGTTCTCGATTTTTTTTTATTGCAAAATCTTGCTCAGAAAGGGATGCTCTTTCAGGAAGAAGGTTGATTAAGATGTTTTACATTGCTATTGTTTACTATGTTTTGGCACAGTTTGGTATTCCAAGTATTATTTCATGATCTCACACTAGGTCGACTTTGGCACGTTCTCAATTTTTTTCTCTTTTTTTTTGTGATTGCAAAATCTTGCTAAAAGAGGGATGCTCTTTCAGGAAGAAGGTTGATTAAGATGTTTTACATTGCTATTGTTTACTATGTTTTGGCACAGTTTGGTATTCCAAGTATTATTTCATCGTCTCACACTAGTCGACTTTGGCACGTTCTCGATTTTTTTTTGTGATTGCAAAATCTTGCTAAGAGAGGGATACTCTTTCAGGAAGAAGATTGATTAGGATGTTTTACATTGCTATTGTTTACTATGTTTTGGCGAACTTTGGTATTCCAAGTATTATTTAATTGTGTATTGTAGTTTAATTACTTATTCATTATTCTTTCTTTCCATTTGGTGTTGGTATAGTTCCACTTGATAACGTCGGCAAGTTCGCAATCTGCGAGGCGGGGAAGTTGTCAATCTTCGAGAGATGCTACTTCTCAACCTTCAAAAGTTGGTTGACGTAAATGGACAATTTTTGAAGTGGAAAATTGGTAGAAGCAATGAGAGAGATGGTGGACGTTGGAGTTTACAAAGTTGATAATGGCTTTAAGCCCGGATACTTACACTTCCTAGAGGAAAAGATGAGGGCAAGTTGCCCAAGTTCCAGATTCAAGGCAAAACCTCATATAGAGTCACACGTCAAGACCCTAAAGAAGGACTGGACCACTGTCCATGATATCCTTACTGGCGTACGTCATGGATGCAGTGGTTTTGGATATGAACTAATACGATTGTCGCCTCCGATGATGTATGGGTTGACTACATAAAGGTAACTAATTTATATCATCAGTAAATGATTCATTACAAATATAATCTCATCTGATTTCTAATGATATTTGTCTCATCGAATTTCCCGGAGGCAGGAAAGTGGCGCGACAAGTGTTTCCACTATTTTGATGAATGTTGCTATATCTTCGGGAATGATAGGGCGACTGGAGAAGAGGCGCGTTCTGCTGCTGATTATCTTGACCCTACAAATGAATTTATTGCTGATTTAAGTGATTCAGAATCGGGTGGACCAAATACTGTGAATATTGCTGATAGTTCTGGCACTAGGCCTGTACGCTCAGAGACACCAGAAACAACCAGTAAGAGATGAAAACGGCTATCCAGTGATTCTCGCACCACTATTAGGGAGTACATGTTCCAAGTGCGGAGGCAATGGCAGTAGAAATTGGAAAATCAACTATCGAGATCGCTAAAGCTATTTTGGATGACAAGGATAGGCGTGAAGCTGTAGTGGCAGCATTGGAAGAAGTGTATGGCATACCCCCTATTGAAAGGGCCATATATGCAACAAAGCTGGCGAAAGGAAATGAGTTGATGGTTGGGTTCTTGTCGCTTGACCCCACATACTGCCTAGCATGGCTGCAAAGGATGTTCCCAGATGTTATGTGAATGTGAAGTTGTGGTTTCTTTTTTGGACAATCTATAATTATTGACATGGTTGCTAGTATGTAGCTTTTTTGTTGCATCACAATACAAAGTATTTTGTGTTGTTGATTGTTTTTGTGGTAAGACTATGTGTATGCCATTTTATGTGGCTTAACTTTACTTTTTTGCACACTTCGGCTATCACACCTTAGCCATCCTCCAAATTGACATTTTTTTATATACGTTAGGAGTGGCTGAGATGTGGTGCATGCAGTTGTGTTTAACTTATGAACTTATTGGTTCTTTCATGTTTGTTCTTATTCATAATGATGTTATATTTTATTGATGTGGGTTCCTTTTTGATTACTTTATTCATAGTAATGCCTCCACAATTGGAATGAAATTATTTTTATTTTTTGGCGTGGGTTCCTTTTTGATTTTGTTCATAGTTATTACTTCCAAAAGATCATGTCATTAGCAACATATAATAAAATATGTCACCACACCAGAAAATATAATTGGGAAACACCAAATAGAAATTGTATATAGTACACAACAAAGTTCAAGAGTCATTCTAGATTAGTCCCAATATTGAGTACAACTACAATACTCATCGCATAATTTCTCATTTCTTAGTTCAATCCCTTATGCCTGCGAGCTTCCAAGATCCATCTTAGCGGAGGAAGAGGTCGAGGAGGAACTGCATATGTGGCATGAAGTTCAATATCTCCACGCTCATGATTGGAGCCCTCTATCTGTGTCGTCTTGAAAGGTTCTTATGGCCTTGAAAGTGATTTTTCATATGCAAAAAGTGCTTCTTCCAATGTTTGGTATGATTTATAACTATTCCCATTGTATCCATTGAAGAGCGAGAACAAGCATCCCATGAGTCGAATACTCCAGTCTCTCTGCCCTTAAACACCACGTACCACTTCTTGCATGGAGCATCACTATAAAATAAAAGAAACACATATATTGCAATTAGAATGACCTTCTAAAAAAAATTATAAGTAAGAGCATACACATTACAAAGTCATTTGCAATAATTCAACAAGCAAGCGTTTTACATTCTAAAAAGTTCAACAACCAAACGTTTCAAAGTGTAATAGTTAAGAAAACAAAACATTGTAAATAAATAGTATCATTCATTCCACATAGCGGTTGCAAGATGATCACGAAATGCAGTCCACACATTAGTTGAGCCAACATTCGTAATTCTCTCCGGTTCACTATCACCATCGTCATCTCCATCCTGTGCATTACTTTCGAAATGTTCATCTATCAAGTCATCAGGCATCTCTTCCTTAAGGAAATTATGGCGCAATGTACAAGCCAACACGATAAGTGTAGTAACCTTCACTGAATATTATGATGGACTTCTAATAATTGCCCATCTTTGTTTCAACAAGCCAAAACAACATTCAATGACGTTCCTTGCGCTGGCATGAAGCATGTTGAACATCTCTTCCGACGTTCTTGGTTGACGACCGACACTCCTAAACTTGCTTAAATGGTATCGTTGTCTGTGGTAAGGTGAAAGGAAGCCTTCACTATATGAATAACTAGCATCAACCAGGTAGTACGTCTCATGGTTAACAACTAGGCCATTTGGGCAGGTCAAAGCATTACGCAATACACGACCATCAGCTGCAGAGCCTTCCCACCCTGAAAGCACATAACTAAATCGCTTATCTATTGTACAAGCGCACATGACGTTCAAAGTGATATCACATTTCCTATTTCTATATCTTCCTTTTTGAGATTGACCAATTTTAATAGGTATGTAGGTCCCATCGATAGCTCCAACACAACCCTACACAAACACAATTAAACAAAGTATGAAGAGTTACATTATAATCAATTATAATGTAAGCATAGCTATCGAGAGTATTCTTATTATTACCTGAAACCATGTCCACTTCAAGTCTGTGGTATCCGCTCCAATTGGTTCAGGACGTTTGAAAAGTAGAACTTGCAAACGCAAAATAGCACGCAATACCTTGTTGAAGACCTTACTAATTGTTTCACCGGACCTACAAAATTTGAACTTTGCAACACGATTGCGTATGTTATGCCCTAAGATCTAAAGTGTAACGGCAACCTGCTCATCAACTAAAACACATCTGTACTCTTTCAACCCCCCTCTCTCACGCAATATGTCACATAACTTGACAAATGTAATTGTGTTCATGCGTGTCAAATTGTAGCAGTCATCGGCGTTGTCGTAAACCATTTTATGAACTGCTTACGATTCTTATCAATGTTTAAGTCATATGAACGATGTCTTTTAAATTGTTGCCTCGCACCCTCATAAATAATATGCCACATTACAAACATCACCGTTTGCAATAATTGATTATGACGTGCGAGCAATCTAATATTCCACAACTTAACCCACTCAAGCTGAAGGCCTATTTCGTCATTGTAATAAATGCCTATGATATTTCAATTCATACAATTGTCAAGTGACGATGTTCAAAAACCAATATAGAATGAATATAGAAATCAATATAGAAAATAGATGGGAGTATAGAAATCAATATAGAAATTGAAGTAATTAAGTAGGGCAAATGACATTCTTCTTTGAAGTTTCTCTCCCCCTCCCTCGCATTGCATACTCATTGATATTTTAAGTCGAATCAACACCAACATAAATACTGAATTCAAAATCATGATTATATATATATATATATATATATATATATTGACCATATATCAAAACTTTAAATGAAAATCTACATTGTCAAGTCCAAACCAAATTAAGAAGCAAGGAAACATTCATCACGCTTCATATAGATTCTAACCAAATTAAGGCCTTCAACTTTCTGGTCACACACTTTTAAGATTTATTAATACATATGCCTTAGACCTCAATATTCATGTATATATCATACATAGTTGTGTATTCACCAAAAACAAATATACATAGTTGTGCATGTGTTCATATGCCTACTTAATTACAGACATAATCAAAGTACATAGTTCTTTTGTCAAATTAAACAACTATGAGTAACCTTCTAATAAGTTTTATATGCCATTTTCATATGTATATACACATAATTTTCAACTTACCATTGGTGATTTAGGAATAACTAAATTCGAATTAGAATATTTATGTATCATTGATGTATAAATAATTTTTTTAGTGAGTCCTCTTAAACTTATTTATACATAAAGCTTAAAAGATTTCGATCTAAATTGATCAATGTGAATAATTAGGAAAAAAAAGCTAGAAGATTAACTTGATTTCATAAAAAAATTGCCACAAATTAATTGAGGATAAAATTGATTCTAAATTTCAAAGGTTATGATATAATTGATAATTTCAAAGGTTATGATATAATTTCCTACAAAAAAAAGGTTATGATATAATTGATACATTTTGTAAAGGTTAGGATATTTTTTATCATTAGAGATGAAGTTTGGTTCACCAACCAAGAAATTGATTAGACTATCAATTCAAATACAAGGAAAATAAACTTGATTTTTCATCTTAATCAAATTGATCAAATACAAGGCAAAGCTAGGATTGATTGGATATGTGTAGACATTTACTTTCTCAATGCTCAATGTCTGTATTATTCTCACATTAGCAATATATATGTAATTAATTAAGCTCATGTTGATCCTTTATTTTCTTCGATAGAAATGTTGATCTTCTTCATTATTCATACAAATCATCATATATAATTACTACTCTCTCTCTCTCCTAAAATATATACATACACTTTTTTTTGAAAAAAAGACAGATGAAGATTTTCGTGATTCAACTACTCTTTATTTATGTTGCCAAAAATCTTTTATTACTGTGAGTCTGTGAATTCTCAAACAATTCAATGCGCTATAGAATTAATAAGAGTATAGTTCATATAACTCTTCAGTGCATATATCCTATAATAGAAAACACTTCTTTCAGGTATCTTGCTCCTGAATATGCAAAAAAGGCAATTGTGATGGCCCCAAATTTCCAATGCATTTGGGTACGCCCGGCCTAGACCCGTGCAGGTCCCGAGTTAGTTTCTCAGCGAACCTGACGAGCCTAGTCAGTCTTAAATTATCAAAATTTCAAGATTTATGAAAGAGTTATTGCAATTAAAACACAGCGGAAGCAAATTACATACTACTCAAGAATTGGGAAATAACTCAATCAAAGGAAATTAGGAATCTATATAAATGTGGAAAACTCGATATATTCATATCTAAGTCAACAAAATGGATTGATGGAATCCACCTCAAAACATATTTCCCAGTCCCAAAACGATCATATATATAAAACTTCATACAAAAAGAAATAAACATGATCCTACATCTCGGTACCTCAAGTCCAACAGCTCACAAAAAGTCTCCTAGGCAAGGTCCCTTGCCCCTACTGCTCTCCGTCCTATCTGCACCCACCGTCACAAACTAGACGGTGAGCAACTGAGAGAAATCGAAAGTAAAGCTAGAAGAATATAACAGTAATTCATGAAATAACAAACAAGATAGTCTAAATGTCATGCGGGTACTAAAAGACAGGAATTTAAATAAACAAGATGCATGATAGACAAACTGGAAATGATAACAATCGAAACATGCGTGTTCTACGAGTCAAGAGAGGCAATAAGTGGTCTAAATTCCACAACAATTCCACAACATCGATGTCGCAACATCGAAATCCACAGCAATAACCACAACAATCCAGTACATGGTATCACACAATCACTAGGGATGGTCAAACACTCGTGCGCACGAGTGCCCGCTTTTTATCCTTTCTAGTGCAGGTCGCATGTACCTTCGAGACACACACTTATGCCAAGAACACACATACAAGGAATACGGAATGGAATTTCCAACAAGTAGATAATAACAAACACAACGGAATAAAAGTGAATCACATGATATTTTCTTAACTAGCTTACTAACGTACAAATGCATTTTAAGGCAAGCGTACTTACCTGAACTATCGTAACCCGCGTACAACGCCTCCCGCGACTTCTAACGCGTATCCTCAAGTTTTTCGCTACCTGACAAGGTCGGAAACTCGTATTAATAGGTCAAGTCATTAACTAAAGCTAGGTTTAACCTTAATATTCTCCCAATGTTTCAAATGACTTGACAACTCGACAGTTTAATAGAAAATGAATACTCTCTCTCTCGGGTTTTGAAAACACAATATGTATAAGCCTCATCGCGAATCATAAGGCTCGGCTCAGTCGTATGTGGGTTATGTCATAGTCTCGAGGATTCGCGACATGACCACGACGTCATAGCCATTCATCGCCACGCGATGCTTCAATACCAACCCGACACTTAACTATAACTCCACATGAAAATTGAACCGACATGTACCAACGAACATGGAACTTCGTTGGTGTTGTCCGATGTTAGGGGAAGGGTTATCGTGGCATGGGTAATGCCGGAAAACCCTCCACCAGTTTGGAATTACTTCAACACACGCAAATATGGACTCGAAGTTGACAACACATGAAATCGCGACGAAAATACATTAACAACGTTGTTTCGGACTTAACCAAGGGCTGCGAGACGTCAACCAATGTTAGGTGAGATCTCGACAACCTTCACTGGTCATGGTTCGACCGGTAGCACCGCCGGCAGTGGCGGTTTTCGGTGAGGCTCCACCACACATATCACATGAAATGACGACTTTTTCGCGCATAATAAAACTTCTTTCAACCACTCTAAAGGTTGTGGGACCTACGTAGGAGTTTAGTGGGGTCCCCAACAGTGCCCCGGTCATGGTGGTCCCGGTGCGCGCGCCGGTGAGGGTGGTTTTCCGCGAGAACAACCAAAACATCAATACATGCAATAAAATCAAATATGGGCAGCAACACCCTATGTATCACGAACCAAAGGTCTCCCCGAAATATGAGGACTCCGGTGGGCCACGAGGGTCCGTCCCCGACCATCGTCACCCACGTCAGCGACGATCAGAGGCGGCAGCAGTGGACAACGTGAAGACCAGTGAGAACGAGAGAGGGAATGAGAGAGAGAGAGAGAGAGAAAAAGAGATAGAGATATAGAGAGACAGAGAGAGACCTCCTGTGAGGAGCGAACCCTGGCCACCACTGGTCCGGCCAGGGCCAGTGGTTGTGAGGAGAGCAACCCGAGAGTGAGAAATGGATCGAGAGGGAGAGAGAGAAATGGAGAGCACGTACCTCCGATCGACAGACCTCCAAGCAGCCCATTTTGGTCGTCGGCGACGAGAAGGGGGCAGTGGTGAGGTTGGAGAGTGAGAGAGACCATGAGGGAGTGAAGAGAGGGATGAGCCATGAGAGAGGAAGATGAGTGAAATGAGAGAGTGGGAAATGAGAGTAACGTGAAGTGATGGTTTAAATGAGATGGGAGAGGGTGAGGTGAGTGACGTGAGATGAGTGGGGGTGTAAGAGAGTGATGTGAGTGGCAGGATGGGTGTGGTGAGTGATGGGAGTGGGTAGGGTGTGAGATGTGAGTGATGGGGTTGGGTGAATGTTTAAAATTTGAATAGGTATGGTAGGAATAGTGGTGTGTGTCCTAGTTGTGTCCACCCATTTTTACCAACCCACACGTCTCAAAATTTAACCCATGGGTTCCCCAACCCATCTTACCTCATCGACCCGTATTTTCCCGTCACGTGCACACTTTTACTTTTATCTCACACAATTGAACTGTATAATTATTTTAATTTTCTCTTTACTGTATTTTTCTCCCCCGGTTACCTAGGCGGGACCTCACTCTCATTGAAAATTGCCTGAATGGCCCGTGACACACATTTAAACTATAATATTATTACAAACATCAAAGAATTATAAAATTACCTCGGTGTCGACTCCCAAGGTTCGAAATACAGTCCAGTATCGCGTGGCCCAGTCACGGTCCTGACACGTGTCACACAAGTCAGGTTAAAAATTTTGGGATGTTACAGCAATCTCTGTAAGAACAGATGTTTATGCATACAAGGTTGTTCTGCTGCAACTAAAAAGCGGGCGAAAAGTATTTGAGTTACATAGGGAAGAGCAAGATCAAGCCTTTAAACAATGGGTATGCCACTTCAGTGGAGTGTAACATACTAAGATATATTATGGAAGCTAAAGAAATGTAGCGTGCTATGGAACCCTTGGAACTGATTAAAAGAGTAAGCTAAGCATATCCTAGTTTGTGTATATGAAATACAATTGAGAAATATCAGGCTTTCTTTCGTGTGTGTGTGTAAATAAACATAATGAAACCTAGCCCAGAAATTTCACATTCGATTCATTGGATAATTAATTCCTGTTAAGATTCCTAGTTGGTTTTTGAAATAAGGGAAATTCAACAGGAAGCATATACGGAAACAGAGATGGCACCTCAAAAAGTTTCCAAGCAGACTGTTGCATTAATGAATGAGGGAGAGAAAGATGGTTAGCTAGGGCAAAGAGTGAAGACAAGGAGGGGAACATACCAAAAGAAGAGAGTAGATAATACCACCAGAGAAAATGAGAAGATCTACCGAGACGTCGCTACGTTGGTCGAGGGCGATGTGAAGATCGAAATCGAGGGCGATGTGAAGATTGAAATCGAAATGTGGTTGAGGGCGATGTGAAGATAGAAATCGAGGGCATTGTGAGGGTGATGTGAAGATCGAAATCGAAATGTAGTTGATCTTTCTTCTTCGGCTGTGTGTTTCGGCTGTGATTGAAGAAAGTAATCTAGGATTTTGTTCAAATCATTAGGGTATTTTCGACATTTCACCTCAAAAATTGGGTGGGCTTATTTAATGACAGGGTCCCCCTGTCATTAGATAAGCTGATATATGGGTGTTTATGTAAGCCTGTTGCTTACTTAATACTTCAATCAAACAATGGTTTTATCTCTAAGCCTAGGCTTAGATAACCTAATACCCCTACCGAAAGAGGTAGTTAATATAATACTTATGCACTTTTGCACTTTGCACCATTTTAGCGCCGGCACACGGTATCAAACCTCCGGCCTCACGTCATCCGCAAACGCAAACGCAACAAAACCTCGAAATCCGTGTCGGGGCGACGACAGTGCCTTGAAAGGACGCAAATCCAATCAATCCCGCTGTGAGAGACTCCTCTTCTCATCATCGCTCTTCTTTAAAACCTCTCTTTCACGGTGTCCGAACCTTCTAGAACCACAATCACTCTTCTTAACATTTAGGGCACCGATTGTTCTTCCGATTTCAGCCAAATCGTCGTCGATTCCGCCAATTACTGTGCAATCAAAGCGAGATTCTTGTCAATAACGTGGAATTGAAGCGAATTTGGGCGAATTAGGCGAGATCATTCACCATTCATGTTAGGGTTTGATCTCGCAGTGCAGAGGATCAAGAGAAAGAGGAAGGAAGGATTGAATTGATGAAACAATGCCTGAATTGGGCTTCGATGTCGGCGAGGATGCGAGGAGGTCTTCGAATTTGGATCCGAATGGGCAAGATTCGTGCTCGAAATCAATAAACGAGACGGTGAATGGGTCGCACCAGTATGTGATTAAGGGGTACTCGCTTGCGAAGGGGATGGGTGCGGGGAAGTTCGTGTCGAGCGATACGTTCAGTGTTGGTGGGTATGATTGGGCGATTTACTTCTATCCAGACGGAAAGAACCCGGAAGATAGCTCGGTGTACGTGTCCGTGTTCATCGCGTTGGCGAGCGATGGGACCGATGTGAGGGCGTTGTTTGAGTTGACACTATTGGACCAGAGCGGGAAAGGGAAGCACAAAGTGCATAGTCACTTTGATCGTTCTTTGGTGAGCGGCCCTTATACGCTTAAGTACAAGGGAAGCATGTGGTGAGTGGAAATTTTCGAATTCTTGGCAAGAAAGGTTTTTGGTTGGATAAGCTTTTATTGGTTTTGTAAATTGTTGAATTCAATGGGTGTTTACAAATGAAATGTTTTATAAGAAGAATGGTTTGTGATGGCATAAAGTAAGAGAATCTTTTCTTTGTTTGATGAATTCGTGGGGTGTTGGGGATTTAATTGAAAACCTTATAAGAAGAATGGTACTTATTTGCATAGATTTAGAGAAAACATACCAACCATGTTGTGTTTCACTACCCAGTTAGTGCTTGCTATGTAAAAATACGAGACTGATACCGTTTGTTGTGAAATGTATGTTCCCTTCCTTGATACTCATTCTCAGTTTTTTACTTTCATGATTGTTATTCGGTGACTAGATCACCATCGAATGAGTTGCCGGCCTTGTTTTTACTGGATCGGCTTTAGAAACCCAAGTCTTGATTGTAACGAGCGAAAGAGAACGATTGGAATCTTAACAGATTTTGTCTTATCAGTTATTGCAACACAACGCCTAGACGGTTGCATAGGCAAACATTGTCCTTCTAAATAGTTTTTAAAGAGATTGAAGGGGCAAGTGGCACTTGAGTTTGTTGCTATGATTCCTACCAAACAAAAATAAATCTTAACATAGTTAATATTACTTGAGCAACTAAAGGCTTATTAGTATTCTTGAAGTATGTATTGAATGTGGATTATAGTGACTAATAAAAAATTATTGTTAGTTAATGACCTTTAAATAAATAAATAATAATTCAAGGGTCTCTAAATGCCTAGGCACCGTTTACGTGTAGGCACTGTCTCGTCTAGGCCATGGAAATCGCCTTGGTGCCTTGCAATCCTTGGTCTTATGGAGAAGTCAGTGGAACATTGTCAGCAGTAAACAAGTTATTTGGGTAGAGAGTGTAATTGTTTGTCTTTGGTTGCTAGCATGCTTATCTATTAGGTTTATAATTCTATAATTGAGATTGCCTTTTGTGTATGCACCAAATTATATATATCATAAGGTCGTAGTAGTTAAGAGAATGGGAGATAAATTGATCCTAGTTAAATTAATTATTGGAGATGAAAAAATTAACGTAGGTAATGCCTATGTACCACAAGTAGGATTGAACGAGAGAATCAAACGCAAATTTTGGGAAGATATGGATGGATTTATGCAAGGTATATCATTAGATGAAAAGGTTTTTATTGTAGGAGATTTAAATGGGCATGTGGGAGCAAGTAATGATGGGTTCGAGAGAGTTCATGGAGGTTTTGGTTATGGTACTAGAAATGAAGAAGGAGAATCAATCTTAGAATTTGCTTTAGCATATGACCTTGTTTTAGCAACTACTAATTACTTTTAGTAGTGGCCATAATAAGAGTCAAATAGATTTTATTCTAACAAGAAAAATAGATAGAAAAATATGTAGAGACTGCAAAGTAATACCTGGTGAAGCGCTTACTACTCAACATAAGTTAGTAGTACTTGATATTAAGTTAAAACGACGACTTTATAGGAATAAAAGAGATAAGGACCCTAGAATAAAGTGGTGGAACCTAAAAAATAGTAAACAAGTAGAGTTTAGAGAAAAACGACTAAAAGAAAACGTTTAGAATCTTGATTTAGATGCTAATATAATGTGGTTAGAAATGAGTAGTTGCATAAGGAGAGTAGCGTCAAACATGTTAGGTATATCTAAAGGCTTGGGATCACCAAAGAAGGAAACATGGTGGTGGAACGATGATGTCTAAGACTATGTTACCCGGACTCGGGTGCGGGTATGTGTCTAGAGGTCAGACTCGACAATTCTCTAATTTTTGGGATTCGAGGACTCGGCTAAATGTGTCCAAAATTTAGGACACGGGTACTTGGACATAGCTGTAAAACTATATATTTTAAATATTTTTCTTCATTTTTTGTAATTTATGATACATTGTAAAAGTGTCAAGTAAGAAAAATAGTTTTGTTTGAAAATAATCTTTAATAAGAAAAACTGTTTTTTCCTCTAAAGCCAAACTGCCCCTATAAATATCTATTGTGTAGAGATCTCTGTACAATAAATGTAATAAATGTGTTTTATCGGCCAACATTTAGTGAGAAACACTTTCACAAATTTGAGATCTGTGAGAGTATGAGATGGCGTCTTCTTCGCTGGACTTCTTCTCCCTCTTTCAAGGTTCTCACAGGACTTTTTCTTCTCACAGGACTTTTTCGGATCTTCGCTGGATTTCTTCTCTTCTCCTTCACTGGATCTACTTTTTTGCTTCTTTGTTGGACTTTGTTCTTCATCATCGCAGCCTTACCCTTCTTTGTAAGACTGTTTTTCTTCTCAATTTTGTCCTACCCTACTTACATGAACTTCTTCCTTCTGCCATACTAAATGGACGAGTCCAAAGAAATTTTGAAGGATTCGACTCATATCCCGAGTCAGTGTCCGTGTCGAGTCGAGTCGTGTCGACACGGGTACTTGACCCCAAAGTGCCGAGTCCAGGTAACACAGGTCTAAGAAGTCTAAAAAGTCTAAAAAACAATTAAGACTAAAAGAGAGATGTATAGGAAGATACCTAGGTGTCAAGATGAAGATGCGTACAATAAATATAGAGAAGCTAAAAAACAAGCTAAAAAAGTAGTTAGTCAAGCTAAAATAAATTTTATGGAAGATCTATATACAAAGTTAGGTAATAGAGATGGCGAAAAATATATTTATAGGCTAGCCAAATTAAGATATAAAAAGAAACAAGACCTAAGTTATATAAGATGTATTAAGGACGAAAATAAAAATGTTTTAACGTGTGAAGATGATATTAAGGAGAGATGGAGAAGCTACTTCGAAAGTTTATTTAATGATGGCTAAGTTGATATCATAGTAGATGAAAACCCAAACCAAGAAAGAAATGTAAACTATACACGCAATATTAGAATTCTGGAAGTCAATGAGGCATTGAAAAAGATGAAAATAGGGAAAGCATGTGGCCCAAATGAAATACCCATAGAGGTTTGGAAATGCTTAGGAGAAATTGGATTGACTTGGCTAACAAAACTTTTAAACAAAATTTTAAAATCAAAGCGCATGCCAATGGATTGGAGAAGAAGCACGCTTGTATCAATCTTCAAAAACAAATGAGAAATTCAAAGTTGTTCAAACTACGGGGGAATTAAACTTGAGTCATACAATGAAACTTTGAAGAGGATAATTGACAATAGGCTAAGAAGAGAAACAATAATATCAGAGAATCAATTTAGTTTCATGACCTGAAGGTCAACTATGGAGGCAATTTTCCTTATAAGAAGATTGATGGAAATATATAGAGAAAGGAAAAAGGATCTTCATATGGTATTTGTAGATTTAGAAAAACATTTGATAGAGTTCCTAGAGATATTCTTTGGTGGGTTCTAGAAAGAAAAGGGGTGCATGCTAGATACATAGACACAATTAAGAATATGTATGAGGGAGTAGTAACTAGTATAAAGACATTCGGAGGAACTACAAAAGATTTTCCCATTACGATAGGACTACGTCAAGGATCTGCTTTAAGTTCATATATCTTTACACTAGTTTTGAATGAACTAATTAGGCATATTCAAGAGAATATACCATGGTGTATGTTATTTGTAGACGATATTGTCTTAGTGGACGAAACAAGAGATGGAGTGAATAGGAAATTAGAATTTTGGAGGAATACATTATAATCTAAAGGTTTTAAATTGAGTAGGACGAAGACCAAGTACATGCACTATAAGTTTAGACATCGAGATGATGAAATGGTAAAATTAGGGGAAGTACAAGTTTCTAATGTGAAACACTTTAGATATCTAGGATCAATCATATAAAATGATGACAATATTAAGAATGATGTCACACATAGAATCCAAGGTGAATAGAAGAAATGAAGGAGTGCAACTGGTGTGATCTGTGATAAAAATATGCCTACCAAGTTAAAAGGAAAATTTTATAGGACCACAATTAGGCCAGCTATGTTCTAGAAGTGAATGTTGAGTGGTAAAGCAACAACAATACATAAAATGAACGTAGTAGAAATGAAGATGCTTATGTGGATGTGTGGCAAAACTCGTAAAGATAGGATAAGAAATACAGAAATTCAAAGACTATGAGTAGCACCAATTGACTTAAAGATTAAGGAAGGGCGGGCACGATGGTTTGGTCACCTGCAAAGACGGTTTACAGATGTCCTGACTAGAAACTTGACTTAATAGGAACTGAAGAAATTCAACGAGGTAAGGGTAGACCGAAGTTAACTTGGGATGCATTAATTAGGAGGGATTTGGATGGTTTGGAATGCTTACCATCAATTGCACAAAATCGAGCACAATGGAAGAGTTTGATCCATGTAGCCAACTCCAATTAATTTGGGATTGAGGCTATGTTGTTGTTGTTGTTGTTGTATATACGATACTGGCCAACGAAGCCTCCCTAATTGTTGTGATTGGCTACATGGATCCCACATTTCCATTCAACTCATTTTGATGAAGTCAATGATATGACTTGATAATCTTTCTTATCTTTTATTATAATTAATACAACCCTAGTTATCTTTGATTTGATCTACCTCTATATCTTTCAATTCCTTCAATTCTAGAGTGTCTATTTTTTAACAATGGCATTTGCAAACGTGTACAAACCAACGCAACCTCCCTTTTGTTATTTTTTTTACTCTATTGGAGCTACTTCTACTTTTCTTTGGATCTTCATGTTTCTTATTTTATTTTTATTTGCCACACACCAACCTAAGCATCCTTATTTTCACTAAGCTCATGTTATGTGTTTTGTTCTCTTTATTTCCCAATATATTTTTTTGCAGACTTTATTTCCCAATATTCACTCCTATAAAGCATTGGTTTATATTTCTCTTTTAGTTTACCAAGGATATTTTAGTGATATATCGCAATTGTTGCACTCCTGAACTTCTTCAATGTTGCTTGAATTTATTGTGTAACATCATCTTTAATATGCCCATTCTCTTGTATGATTTATTGTAAATATATAGTATGGTCCACCTTTGGAACTTCTATTTCTCGTTGTAGTACTCTGTTAATTCATTTTCTACTGTTAGAGAACTGACAAAGGCATTTTTTCAGTCTTAGTCTTCCTCAACTTAAAGCCTTTGGACTCTATTACATTCCTCCAAAGTTCTAATTGTCTATTCTCTATGTATTGTGTTTCTATTAAAATAATATTATCCTCAAGTAGCTCACACCATTGTATGTCTAGTATGGTCCACCTTTGGAACTTCTATATCACGTTGTATTACTTTGCAAGTGTCATTTTGCATGTATTGTTGGTGATATTTGATTTTGACCATTAAATCTAGTCTAGACAGAGACTTTGCTAGCACAAGCACCCCTGTTTATGTGCTAACATGTTAAAAATGGTCTTATTTTTTACCTTTCAAAACCTGGAAATTGTTTCCTCTTGTTTAGGTGCCCCATCCCATGAAGAATGGGATGGGGCAGTTTCCTCTTGTTTAGGTGCCCCACCCCTGTTTATGTGCCCCATCCCATGAAGAATGGGATGGGGCAGTTTCCTCTTCAGCGCTTAATCATTTGTTTTTGCTTTAATACAATTGGTAAAGGGAACAGTAATATGGAAGATGGAAAGTGTTAGAAATCTCTTGTAGGAAATATATTGCGGACCTTATTTTTGTTATAAACTGATCAATTCCTTTTGTGTTACAGGGGTTACAAGCGATTCTTCAAAAGAACGACTCTGGAGACCTCAGATTTTCTCAAGGATGATTGCCTTGCCATGCACTGCACAGTGGGGGTTGTCAAAACCCGCACTGAAGGACCTAAAAATTATGTAGTAGCAGTACCCCCTTCTAACATTGGCCAAAATCTCAAGAAAATGCTGGAATCAGGCCTTGGTGCTGATATAACGTTTAAAGTTGGTGAACATAGCTTCAAAGCTCATAAATTGATACTTGCTGCTCGTTCTCCAGTGTTTAGAGCCCAGTTTTTTGGTTTGGTTGGAGATACAAACATGGATGAAGTTGAATTGAAGGATATTGAACCAGCTGTATTCATGGTAATACCTTTTTTCCATTTTCCTGGCTGATTTTATCAACAATTTGTTGGTTGTTTGCATTGTTCTAAGGTGTATTATGTTATGTTTGAACAGTTCAACTTAAGTGAATAAAGTTAATTATATGTGAACTTACGTAGCATCAATTGCTAATTAATACCAATATAAAGTTTGATTGTTACTTGATCTAGATTCTTGATTGTACACAAAAGTGGGATTTGGCATTATTTGCTCGCACTATTGATGCTTCATGTGTTGGGTGCATGACATTGCATTTATCCCTGGCATAATAATTTCATAATTATGTGTTGAATATATTGAAATGAAGTTGTCCTTGTGTGTGCAATCGTTTTTATTTTATTTTATTTTTTCTAAAGTCGTCAAACTATGAAAAGAAGCTGTTAAACATAATTTTAGGGTTTTACTGTGTGGCTAAGAGGTCTGAGGTTAAGAAATACTGTTTATGTTCTAGTCAATCGATTACAAATCCATGTAACTAGTTTCAAGCTCTGCACTAGCAAGTGGAACCTCAACGAAAGCCAGCCTACTCAGTTCTTTTCATCAGGTTTAGTGGTTAAGTTTCGATAGAATTTTAATGAGTAAAACATGCGTCATCTTGTATGTTTGTGATGCTAAACTGTATTTGGATCAATTTTGGTAATCTCTGTGACGGTATATTGTACTTCTATTTAACAATTGTGCATATTGGAGGACAAAGCTGACCCCAATTAATTTGGGACTGAGGTTATATTGTTGTTGTTGCATATTGAAGGACAAGTTAAACTTCCATCATTGTATGTAATGTAGAAACTAGTAAGTTGTTATTTGATTAAAGAATGAACTTTTCTGTATTTAGGTCTTTTGATGGATAGAGAAGATTGGTCAAAGATGCTGAACTTCTCTTTGGATGAAGAACTTAAGGTTTTTTAGAATTACGGAGATAGCTCCTCTAAAAGTAAAATATCTAAAATTAATTTCCTATCATATTTACATATATAAGTGAATGCATCCTTTAGCTTCTGTAATTTTATTCGAATGCTTCTGAACACTTTATAACTCATTGAAGTGTAAAATTAGGAAACCATGGGATTAGTTGAACCAAAGTAAGGAGGGGTTGAAAAAGGTTTTGTAATTTAATTTCCTATTATATTTACATATCTAAAATTAGGAAACCATGGGATTAAGTGAATGCATCCTTTAGCTTCTGCAATTTAATTTCCTATCATATTTACATATCTAAAATTAGGTTAGGGCACTCGACTATCTCCCATGGGATTAGTCGAACCAAAGTAAGGAGAGGATGAAAAAGGTTCAGACACCCATGGTAATAAAAAAAAATTAGGAAACCAGCAAAATTAGAAGTTCTAAAAAGTGACATTAATTTAACCTAAAAAAAGTGACATTAATTTAAAAGATAGGGACGAAATGTCAAAATTTTGATTTGATCTTTTCTTTTATTACAACTTTTAGTGGAACTTGCCCTTGTGCTCAATTCAAGAAAGCAACTCCATGAAATATTCTTGAAAATAAAGTTGGGGAAAAACCACAAAATTATATATTCTTGCTTAATTGATCCCACCATGAGGAAGATGCATCGATAAGCTTGAAAAGATTGACTTGGTTCGCTTTGATCATAATTCGTGTGTTGGAATAATCTCCCAATAAATAACAATCATTTAAAAAAATCTTCAATACGAAAGCTTACTTTGAATTTTGACATAAAATTGTCGGGCTGTAGGGAGGTATTATTAGAGAATTAATGGGTAATATACATTTCAATTTTATCCAAGAAATTTAAACAACTTGTTGAATCTGTGTGTTTGGATGACAGTGAGTATAAAAAATCTGGAGAAGGTGTAATATGGCAGGATATGGTGTGGAGGATGAAGAATTAGAGAAATTAGGTTGCGCGCGTGCGTGTGTGTGGAGGATGAAGAATTAGAGAAATGTAAACAACTTGTTGATATCATTATATGTCCTGCACCATTAACTTGCTGGATAATGAAGCCTTTTTTTTAAACTTCATATTTCTTTGGTGCTGAAATATAACTTGTTAGGTAAATCCCAAAAGAAAGAAGAAGCAATAAGTTGGTGACTATTCTTATGAAACTGTGTTCTTTGATAGACCACATGTTTGCATGTTGCTCATCATATTGATTCTTTTTTCTCTTTGTGCAAACTTCGCAATCTTAATCTCATTGCAGCTTCTTTGATAGGGAATAGCATTGGTAAGTTTTGATGTTAGACAGTTTGTACTTCGCATTTGTCAACGTACAAATCTTGCTGTAGTTTGAGTTTCTTGGTACTTTTCTATAAGAATTTTACACCATTTCCTTAATGGGTAGTAATATGTATAGTTTCTTGGCATCTAAGATGGTTTTATCTTTTATTCTGCAGGCTATGCTGAAATTTATATATTCAGATACACTTCCCGATGTGCATGAAATATCAAGTTTAGTCCATATAGGTACATTTACAAATACAATAATGGCGCAACATCTCTTAGCTGCTGCAGATCGATTTAGCTTGGATCGATTAAAGAGTCTGTGTGAAGCCAAGTTATGTGAAGAAGTTAGTGCAGAAACTGTGGCCACAACGCTGGCTCTTGCTGAGCAACATCACTGTATGCTGCTGAAGGCAGTGTGCCTAAAGTTTGCTGCTGCTCCAGGAAACTTGGCAGGTGGGTTTTACCTCGACACTTATGGCTACACCTCTTCTATGACTGATAATTGTCTTTATTCCTTTGAAGTGTCAAGGTTTCTCCTTGTGTTTTTAGGTAGTTGCAGTCTTTAGAAAAAAGATTAATTTTGAGACATCTTAGATTTATTGTAGTCAGTCCCTTCGCATAGAAAGCATCTCGTGTTACTTTCATGTTAGTTCTAAAGAAAATAGTGGTTTGAAGACACAGTTGGCCATGAAACATCACGAGTTAAAAGTAGAACGAGTTTTCTCATATTCTTTCAAGATGAGTTCGAAGATTTAGGAAATAATTGCAGGGATGGACTTTGAATCTTGATAGTATGATCTTTACATGAATGTCAAATGTATGAATATGCGCATGCAATATGGATCTGGTCTATTGTTTTTGAAGCGTATGATCTTTTAGCTAGCTATCGTAATAACTCTTATCCTGTATTAGTATAAACTATGCTGTAATAACTGTTATTCTGTATACTAATAAACTATGCTGTTGTGTGTGTTTTGCCATGATCAGCGGTAATGCAGTCAGAAGGATTTAAATACTTGGAAGAAACTCGTGCATCGCTATTGTCAGAGCTGTTAGAGACCATTGCTGTGGTGGACGACGACCCCAGCCTTCCTCTTAGCAGGAAAAGGAGCAGCAGCAGCAACATTGGCCTCAATTTAGATCAATCTTTAGATGCTGATGGAAGGCGTGTGCGACGGCGGATGTAGCTGTTAGTATAGCGTAGGAAAGCACTAGCATTTGTTTCTAATGCAACTATATTAACATTGTATTGAAATCGAAAAGGTGGGGATGAGGTGGGCGGTGTCTTCATCTTCTCGAGTTTAACTGAGCCTTGTTTTCCCCAGAACTTACCTCTCCTGATTTAAAGAAGACTGGGTAGATAGATTTTTTAACTGGGATTGAACGTAAGAAATATAAATAGACATCTGTATAAAACTAATGAATAATAATAATCTTTTGGAATGTGGAAGTAGATCGGTAGGATGTTAGTTGCAAAGAAGGCTTTGTATGTTCCATTGGTTATTTCATGAACACTTGCCAGCAAGTGATGACGTAGATTTTCAAGTTGTGATTGGATTGTTATTTGCCTCCTTGTATAGCTATCAGTAAGACTGCAACTTAAAAGATTTTTCCTTGCGAAGTTGGGTAGCAACGTTGATGGGAATGTATTCATGTTCAGTACCTCGTAATCCGGTTTTAATTCTCTGCCCTTTATTTGCTTGAGATCAAAAATACTCTAACCTTACTAGTAGTGTCAATTATATTATAACCTTATATTATAACCTTTGAAATTTATTAATTATATTTTAACCTTTTCAATTTAGTGTTAAGGTCAAATTGGTTAAAATATTTTAACTTTTTACAACTTTTGTTATTATATTATAACCTTTTGAGTTATATTATTATATCTTAACCTTTTTAAATTGTTCAATTTGTATGTTAAACTATTTTTGAACTCTAAATTTAGATGATGTATGACACTTGCATAATAAATTTAAACCTTAAAATTAATAATTATTTTGATAATTATGAGTGATAAGATGATTTTTAAACTCATAATTAAGGTGTTGCCTCTTTAAATTTCATGTTAAAAATTAAATTGAGATACAAATTTAACAATTTACAAATGTGATGATATTATAACAAATCCTAAAATCTTAGGATATAATAATAAAAGTTAAAAATGTTAGAATATTTTAGTCAATTAAGCTTAGTATTAATTCTATCGTCAAACTTATTTGACCTCATTTTTCACTCATAATATGTGCCCACACAGTATAATTCAATTCAACTTTCTTGTAATACTATTAAAGTATTCATTCATACAAATACAATATTAGAGTTCAATATTCATGATAAATATGTATTCATGAATATGCACATAATTGTGTGTGTATATGCCTACTCAATCATATACATAATTTAGGTATATAGTTCTTTTGTCAAATTAAACATAAATTTCAACTTATTATAATTGATCTTTGAATAGCTAAAATTGAATTAGTGTATAAATATATCATTGATTTATAAATTATTGTTTTTATGAGTCTTTTACAAACATAATTTAAACATGGGGCTGAAAAGTTTTGATGTAAATTGATTAATGCGGATGACCATGAAAGGAAAGTGAGAAGATTAAGTTGATTTCAAAGAAAACACGTGCTAAATTAAGAAAGCCGCTATTTCAACCCTTTATTCCTCTTTTCCCACTCAATCAAAGAATTTTTTTAAAAGCCCATTAAATCATTGACCATATTGCCCCTATGCAAAACCCACACATCTCTAATGATCTAATCTCCTTTATCGAAACCACTCTCCACACCACTAGTATTTATCGAAACCACTCTCTAATGATCTAATCTCCTTTGTATCCTACCCTAGTGAAATTACGCAACCACCCTTCCATATAAAAGGGTTTTTACTCACCCATACCCCAGTTACTCCACTCATCTATACTCCAGTCACCTCTCTCTAGAATCGCACTCTCACTTTCAGACTAAATTTAACAAAATCCAAGCGAAACCATATCGATTCAATATCATGGATGCATTCTTCATCTCTTTTAATGTCGATTTGTGATTTTTTAGGGTTAGGTTATTGGGGGGTTGACTCGTCATCTGCCTTTTGTGATGGCTTGAGTGCAGATCTTAGTACAAGTAGGGGCAAAGAGACTTTAGCTGACTACTTGTGATTGCCCATCGGCTTGGACTGACTCATACGTTTGATTTTATTATTTTGATTTCATTTTGCGTTATTGGGGGACTTTCTGAGACACTTGTACATGTATGTAATTACTCTTAGTTAACTTATATACAGTTTACTATTCCAAATTTTCCTTATAGGACTGATGCTCTAAAATTATGAGGAAATGAAATATTAAATTATCATGTTAGTTTTCCGCTGAATTATTACTTATAAATGAATGATAAAACTCTGATGAATCATAAAGTGGTCAGTTGCGCGTGGGACACAATAGGGCGGTGATATGGCAAGGTTGTGGGCCCGCAGGACATCCTGTGACGGACCTCAGGATTTGGGGTCGTCACATTTGGTATTAGAGCATGGTTCTTGGAACTTAGGGATTGAAGTGGAGTTTATTAGTTAACTCTAATACTGTCACATTTGGTATCAGAGCAAGGTTGACATGGGATTGATGTATAGGTTAAAGTTTAATGAAAGAGCATAAAACTTAATATGTAAATCTTATATGTGGAAACCCGATGTACTTGCCTTAGAACCATAACTCGGGAAGTGATAGTGAGGCGGGTAGTGTCAGGGTCATGTACGTGTTATGTTTTTTTTATTCTATACTACATACGATACGCGTATATATACCGAGGCTGATTAAAGTGCGTTTTTCGATGCAAATCACAATGGATGAACAACCTACCACACTATTAGAGATGGGACAGCTAAACAGAGTTCTCAACTAGATTACAGGAAGAAAAGACAAAGAGACTAGTCTGACGGCCGGGGAAATGAGCAGCATGCGCGTAAAGATGACTGGCAGTTAGATTGTAGTTACGGAGACGACCAGAAGAAGAGAGGTGATTAGTTTAGCGATGATGACCACCAGACGGTCTATATGTTTGCATCTACACCGGCAAAGCTGCATCTACAGCAGTAAGGACTGTAGTATAGGCAGGATCGAGATCAATAAGGCCATGATAGGGATCAAAGGGATCGTGGTCACGGTTAGATATCCGGGGGTCGTCAGTTTGAGGACAGGGAAAGAGGCAGATGTTACAAGTGCAAACAGAGAAGCCACGTCAGCATTGATTGTCAGAGAGCTTCTACAGTACCAGAGACCGCACAGGCTAGAGAGACAGTCCACTCGGTAACACAGCCTGTCAAAGTGACGACACAACAACACGTCCAGGGTACGTAGTGGTAGCGCTTTTTGCTAGTCATATTTGATGATGCATAAGTTACATATAGGTTGATTAGTTCACCCGTGGCTAACGCATACTAGTTGATAAGTTCACTAGTGGTTATGTATATGGTTGATTGGTTCACTAGGGGCCCATTTTCAACTGGTCGATGGGTTCACCAGGGACTGGTTGATGTGTTCACTAGGAGTTGGTAGATGATTGGTTGATTGGTTCACCAGGGACATGTTAATTCGTTCACTAGCAATAGATTGATTATTTCACTAGGGATAGGTTGATTCGTTCACCAGGAATAAGTTGATTTGTACACCAGGGTTAGGGGTTGATCCATTCACCAAGGATGTTAGTGAATTATAAAGGATCAGTTCACCCAGGGTTCGTTCACGATGATTAACCTGTTGGGTACTCTTCATCAGCATTATGGTTCCCTGAGGATAGATATCGGCAATCTTAAATTTCAGGAAGAAATTTCCCCTAGTTGGGAAGAACTATAACGACCCAATTTTAATTATTGTCGTTATTTGTGCATTTTATCACGTGGACGCCATTTGGGTCCATGGGGACGCCACGGACAGCCTACGGTACACTTGCTTAGGCGGAAAATGTTATTTAGTGATTGGTTGATTGTGTAACTGCGATGATAATGATTATTTCATGACTTATTACACCATATGTGTGTATTAAATTAATAGACCAAACTAGATAGTGTGATAGGTATTTACCCCAAAAAGCGTGTCGACACAGGTGCCGGGCAGGCGAATTATGGGAACCCTAGGCCGAGGAATAGATTTAAATAAACAAATATAATTAAATGTGACAATTAATCGATATAGGAACATGGTGTAGGCTAAATGTGTCGCCATGGTTGAGTACGACAGTTCGAGGTGCTGGGTGTCGGGTATTGGAACGCTTGAGGAACAAATGATTGGTGTGTTGAGAGGATAAGACCAAGAGACTAAGTCACCATTGGTGTCACCAGTGGAGGACCTTTTGACCACATCAAGGCTACAAGATGGGCCTAGAGATCACCACAACACATAAAATGAGATTGGGACATAGATAGTTGATTTTTCTCATTCTTATCACCTTTTCTTTTTCCTCTCATGAGAAATCCAAAATTTGAGAAGTAATGGAGGGTTTGCTGGACTTATGGAGGTTGATTTGGAGGATCAATTGGCGAGGAATCGAAGATCTGAGGTTAGATTCGCGTTCTCCTCTCCGTTATCTAACTTTAGCTATATTTTTTCGAGTTTTGACACAACTTTCGGGGAATGAGTCGAGTTCACTGGATTTTAAGTGAGTTGTTATGATTTTAAGCTTATGTCTTTGAGCAACTCTTGTATATCTTGTTGGTGGTTTTACAGGTTTTGAAGTTTTATCGAAGTTTTGACAATAAATCGTCGGGTTTATTGAATCGGTCGAGGTTTGGCGAGGTTTGAAGGCACTCTATGGTTGTTTTGGAGAACCATAGGAGTTTGGAATGGGTTTGGACCACGACGACAGGACGAGGGGTTCCAAAAATGACTCAACTCGAAACAAGGGAGACATCAAAAATGACACCACATAGAGTAATTCTCCACGGCGTGAGGTCCAGGGGCTCACTACCCTGGATGCTTTATGTCACATCGTGGTAATGATACCCACGGCGGCGTCACCTACGATGTCGGGCCAATGAAAATAAATAAAAAAATTAATAAATATTTGGATTTCTAAGGTTTAAGGATTTAAATGGTTTATTCGAACACTAGGGACTTAGGATACCATAGTCAGGTATTGAGCACGCATTCAAAGGTAAGAACGGGATTGACCGGGATTAGTTGCGGGGGAATTAGAGTGTGATTTGAGGTGTGAAAACCCCAACAGAAACACATTTAGTGTATTTAATGGTTTCAATTCTTGCATTTACTATTCTTGTTATATATTCCCATGTTATATCATTTGTGGGTCTGTTTATTTGTTGATTGGTCGATGTTGATTGGTTTTCACCGTAAGGATTATTCGAGACGGTTGTGGTACGAGATCGAGCAAAGTAGATTATAGTGTGTGTACTTGCGCTATCGGTAGATTTTGACTCGAGCTGCGGGGATGCACGTGTCCAGGGGGTTGTAATTAGTTCAGGCCACCGTTAGTAGTTCGGGTGTAACATAATCTTGTTGTGGGTAACCGAGGCATCTGGATTGATGAAGTATGATCTAGTTTGTTAGCTTGCCTCACACATCCATCTAGTTTTATCGAAATTTTTGTTTCACATGTATTTGTTACATTGTGGTTATCTGTGATCATCTTGTATTGGTTAACTACGCACGCTGCCCATATTCACTGCATGTTTAGTTAACCTTAATTATTGGCTTCTGTTATTATCTACTCGATGGTTTTCTTTGGGGTTTTACTCATTGGACTCGTCTGATTATAAATAGATTATTTAAGTCCATTTGCTAACATGTTAATGAAAAGATATAAAAGGTAGCCATAATAGGAGGTTAATGAATGATGCATGATGCGCGTAGGACACAGTAAGGCTGGTGTTTAGGCAATGTTGTTGGCGTGCGACGCATGATGAGGTGGCCTCAATTTTTAAGGTCGTCACAAGGACAGTGGGCAATCACAGGTAGTCGCCAAGGATCCCCTTGACTTTGCTCGTACTAGGATTTGCACTTAATCATCACAACAAAACAGATGATGAGTCCAGGTGAGTAAATTCAAAGAACTTCACTAAGCAATTTACATAATAAAGTAAAGGAATCCATAAATACTATTAAATAAACATGTGGAAAGTAAACAAGCAACTATATATTGATCATTGCATGCACAAGTAATAGTAAAGTGTAAACGTGTGTGCCCGTTCCTGGTTATACTAGAACCATACTCCATATTTACCCCAGTTACCACCAGAGAGCGCACTCAATTGGCACAATCTTTAATTCTCTCGGTGGTCGGTGTAGTACCTCGACGCATCGACACATGTACATGACCAAAGTAAACTCAGGTCAACTATCCATCGAAGAATCCAAGTACACATGTTATAGTCTAGCGTGCCACAAACACACAACAAGAAAACTCGGCGAGAACAAACTCAACCAACCTTCCAAATATATAACAACGAATTTGATTAGACTGAATAAAAGGAAATTGAAGCAATAATTGAAGCAAGTAAATACTCATGTGAATTTCAATTAGGTTTACAACACATCTCAAATTGCACTCAAATCTTGTAAAACACCTCGGCCCGATTTAGTTATGCTTCCAACTATCGCATTATAGCCCTAAGTTCCTTGAGGTCATTCACTAGTGTTTTAGAGTGAGTTCATGTTGATTAAATAGGTTTTAGATTCAATTTCCTAAAACATTCCCTTAAATTCAATAGTGCCCTACACCTAGCACACTGGGGGTCTAGCCTAGCGCACTAGGTGTTCTTCAGGAACACCATCCTCCCCAGAATAGGTAGCGCGCTAGGTCCCCTGGCCATTGCGCTGCTTGTATCAAACCCATAAATTCCAGACATGGGATTTCTGGAATTTTGACACCTATGGCTTACTCCAAATGTCGTAAACCCCATCCTCGACTCGTGGGGGACTCACAACACTCCCAAAAAGCTGAAGGCAACAATGAAAAACAATAATATACAACAAGTAAAAGATTCATCAAACCCACAACTTTCCAACAAATTTTGTAAACTTCCCTTAAAACTTATGAAATAACATAGCTAATAGACCAATACAACTTCAAAACACTTGGAAATTACCAAAAATCAGTGAGCTCTTAATCAAAACTCGTTTTTCCTCAACCCCCCCCTCCCAAAAAAAAAAAAAAAAAAAAAAAAAAACTTGGTTCATTAGATGAAAAATGGAGGGAGGAAATTAGAAGTTCACATTGATATCTTGTTAGCTAGCTCAAATCCTCACCAAATCACCAAGAAATCCACAACCAAACCTTAACTTTTCTCTCTCAATTTTCGGATTTGTTATTTGGATGAGGAGAAAATTGATCAAATCACTTTATAAAGTCAATACTTATCACATTAATCCCATCTAATGTGATACACGGATCTCGAGGACATCTAATGTGTAACGGTCCGTTATTTATTAACGTTGTTATTTTAATTAATTTCATATTAGGACGCCAGCTCGGACAACACGTGGACACCGCGGATAGGTTAGGCATGACTGTACCTAGGGATTGACTGTGTATGTGTTGAAACCACACCCAAGAGGGGGGTGAGTTGGGTGTGTCGAGAGGTTATTGCCTATTTAATCTTTTTAAGCACAAATACAACAAATGTCTATGCTATGCAAGTGAATGGGGTAGAAGAGATGGAAAGTGACACACGATTTATAGTGGTTCGATCAAATGATCTACATCCACTACCTAACCTCCCCGGTTAGGATTTTCAAACCCTCACTTATATTCCAAATAAGTGTTACAACCTAAGCAAACAAGCCTAGAATGCCTAATTACAATTAGGACTTCCTATCTAGTCGCAACTAAAGAATGTGCCTAGCCTCAACTAGGTCTTTCCCTTTGACTTAGATACCACTAAGTCTTACAATCATACACTTACAACAATTTGCTGAAAAGAAATGAGATACACTTTACAATATAAAGTGGTATCAAATTCAAACACTAGCAAGCCTCCTAGAGCCTAACAACTCTAATGCATGCAAGTATGAGAATGAATGGAAAATGCAAAGTGTGTCACTGATTTTGTTGCAATTTTCAAATATGAAATCGTTTTAAAATCCAATGTATTTGTGCAAAACCGATTTCGAAGCAAAGAACAATAGTTTGACAAAAATCAAGTTTAAGTGTAAAACTCTTGTTCAAAACAAACTTAGGGTTTGATAAAATAAGTTTAAGTGCAAAACCCAAGATGATGGTGTTCAAACACACAACAAACTGTTTTTCATTCAAAACACACAAAACTATGTAAATTAGGCTCAAAGAAAAGAATCTAGAACAAGGACTTGCTTACAACCAAGAAGATGACAAAAGAGATCAGTTTTGAAGAAATTCTTGTACTCCTTTGAATGCTTCAAAGTGCTGGATTATAGTGTTAGTGGACAGCCTCAAGAATCTCCTTTGTCTCCTTCACAAAAATCAAAGTTCTCCTTTTTGAATCTTTTGAGCTTTTTGAGTGTGTTTGTTCCTTGTTGTGAGAAAACCATGTTCTTGGTATTTTTATAGTGTTAGGTATCCCATTGTGACAGTTTATGACCGTTCTAGGGATCCAAGGGTCCAGAATTCATCAAAAATTCAAATTAAAGTTCATTTTTCAGCTTTTTTAAAAAAGTTGTCAGGTGGGCAATTAGCGCGCTAATACTGAGACTTAGCGCGCTAACTCTGCACTTAGCGCGCTAATGGCAGTATTAGCGCGCTTACTGTAGGGAGCTTAAAATAATTATTTTATCCCTTTGTGTTAGCGACCTTTAAACACGTCTGGGACCCTACCAACCCTAATATAACATGTTATACACGTTTATTATGGGTCATTAAACCTAATTGGATGGTTCGGATAATTTTACAAACCCCGAAAACGAAAAATCACAATTTCATAACTTGTGAGGGGCTTTTCTGCAAATTTGCAGTTTTTCTTTTCAAGAACCTTTCAAAAACAAGTTTTTCAGTTTAAAAACTTCAACAATGATCTCCAAAATGCAAATGATCATTAACACACAATCTCACATGGTATGAACTCATGGGTCTAGTTATGTGTTAAAATTTCATTTTAAAACTCCAAGTTACTTTTTGACTTTTGAAAATTTGTTTTGAGAAACTTGATATGCATGAACTAATGCATTTGGCTTGCGTGAAAGAATTTGAGAATGCTTAGGGTCTTGAGCTTGTATGGCTTGAATACCCGTGATGTGTTGATTTGCATCCTTTAACAAAAACTGAAATACACTTGATATTAATTAGTACATTTTCACCTTGTTTGTTTCCATCAAAATCCCGGTCGGAGTTAGAGTGACTAACCATTTAGTTCAACATGTGTGTTTTACTAAATTCGGTGATGTATTAATATTCTATTATTATATTGATGTATTATCCATCATCGGTGTGTAGATATAGTCGCTTGTCGGGCAAGGTTGAGCGGCGGGGTTTTGTGTCGTAGAACACACCAACGCGAGGGTACGGTAGCGGTGAGGCCAGGCGTTGGGGTGTGATTAGATTTTAAACAATATAGCATGAATCTAGTTTATGAATTTAATATAATGAAATTTAAATATAACTTTAGGCTAAGTTATAAATCAATTAGGCACACTAAGTGTGGGACTTCCTCGGAAAACATGCCAGACACGGGGCACGGGGTGCCAAGTAGTCGGGAAGTTAGTGTGACCCTATTTATCAATTTATGGAATTTATATGATGGTTTAGATAGTGTATAAGTTAAATCAAATTGGAATAAATAAAATCCTATAGTTTAAAATGAATAATAAGCACACCTAGGATGCTTCTCGAGATGCGCAACGAGGAGATTTGAGATACAAAGTGTCATGATAGGGTGTCCAGGAATTTGGTGACAGATGGTGATCAGTGGTCGTTGGATTATTCTCGAGATGCGTGTACACAGTAGATTAGACAACCACCTATACATACTGTTGATTAGTAGAAGGCATGCAAAATCTAAGAATTTTAATCCGATTGTTCATTGTTCTGAGGGAGAAATCGTGGGTTTGGAACTATAACTGGAGAATTTGTGAAGGAATTCGAGATGTGGGGAGTGATTTCGGGCATTCAACAACGGATTCAAGGTAATCTATTTACAAATTCTTTGAATTTAATGAAAATGGATGTTTGGAGTGAAATTTCGATTTCAGAGAATTCATCACTGTTTTTGGTTAAATTTGGTGTTTTTGAGGTTGGTTTGATAAATCATTTCAATTGGAATCGAATTTGTGGAAAATTAAAGTGTATTTGGTGATTTTCGGATTTTTGAAAAAAATGCATGTGATCCGAGAATTGGGTGTTGTTCTTGGGGTTTTGTGGTGAAATTTTGAGGTTTTGATGGTCTCCAATGGATTGAGAGTGAAGAGGAATGGAGAGGAGAGTAGAGGAAGCAAAAAGAAAAAAAAAGTGTGAGAGACGAATTCGTCTCTGTGAACCAGAGACGAATTCGTCTATGGAGGTTGGGGACGCACGCACACACCGGTCAGCCAGGCCGGTCTAGGTGGGCCCCCCAATTAATTTTTTTAAAAAAAAATTAAATTAAATTAAATTAAATTAAATAAAAATTAAATAATATATAAATATATATATATATATATTATTTTCTAGAAAATAGTTGAAAAAAATATCAAAAAAATTGGAGAAAATTCTAGAAAATATAGAAAATTAAGAAAAAGGTAGAAAAGTGGTTTCGGGACTTTTCGGATATTTTTGGAACTCCGACATAGCCGGAAGAGGTACCACAATTGAAAATTTAGAAATATGATATAATATCATAAAATTTTGTAATATGTTTTCAAAAGTATAAAACACTATAAATGGACTTCAGGGACTGGAAACCATAGCTCGGGCATCGGGGAGCTAGGTGGGGCGTACTGACGGGTCCGAGAAGTCGGAGTTCATTTTTTCGGGTACGTAAAACCCAACTGAACACCACTACTGCATTTACTTATTGTTATTCAATTTGAGCTGTTATTATTGATAATCTACGATTCCATTTCTACTGGGACGGTTATGGCTATGTATCCGGGTTGTGTGGTCGCTTGCTGGGTGTGTGGTCTAGGACACAGTCGTAGGGTCGATAGTGTTAGCCACGACAGGGACTCCAGGTCCTCAGTTCACATCTAGGATTAGTTGGTTCACATCCATTTGCATATCTTTGTGTTTATATTCATGCGATGAGCTTTGAACAGTTGTCTGCATTTTCCTTCAATTCCGCATGTTTATTTAACACTATTTATTTATTTCATTTTACATTCTTAAATTGTGATGCACGGTGATTTTCCTTGGGATTTTACTTACTGGGCTCGTCATCTGCCTTTTGTGATGGCTAAGCGCAGATCCTAGTACTAGCAAAGGTAAGGGGATTCTCGGCGATTACATCTGACTTACTTACACCGAGGCTTGCTGGTACGTGTGTTAATATCTATATATTTTGATATTTTGTATAATATTTTGAGAACTGGGAGACTATATTTCACACTTGTACCTGTATATATTAACTGTATAGTTGATTGCCATATGTACGGTACTTTCCGAGATTTCCACTGTAGGATAAATCCGTAATTCTATATATATATATATATATATATATATATATATATATATATTTCTTTTGGTAAGATTGAGACTTCCGCCGTAAATTGTAAATTTCTAAAATTAAATGGCACGAAACTCGAGAATGTCAGGTAAAATAGATAGAGAGTGACGCGGTAAAAGTTTCTGATGCACTAGCAGGGGAAATGGGAAGCCACGGGACGGCCTCAAAATTTGGGGTTGTCACATAATGGCCATGATTTGGGCCATCCAACTCAAATTATTGACTCCAATAAATGCTCACACCTTTGTTCTTATCCTTAATTATTGATTTTTCGGTGTTCCGGTTCCCCGATTCGTACCGCTACTCGCGTCGTCACCAACTATCTCGATAATTTTTCGGCTAGACTATGATTTCATATTTATTATTTGTCACATTTCATTTGTTTGTTTTATGTGAACCATTCCCAAATTAGTGTACCCGTAATTCACCCGTCAATACCTGTATCAACACATTTTTCGAGGCAAATACCTATCACACTATCTCGCTCGGTTTAAACAATATAATTACACCCATGTGATGAAAATTAAAATAATTGCATATCCAACATCGCAAATAAAAAAAATATCACCCAAAAATTTACTATTTACCTAATCAGGCGTACCTGGCCTATTGGTGACGTCTACGCGAATCTAAGCAAGCGTCCACGTGTGAAAATAAATAATAATAACAAAATAATTAATATTAGGTCGTTACATTGAATCTCGCATTTGAACATAATATGTAAATGGAATCGATAGTAGCTAGCGATTTCAAGCAAAACCAATTAATTTTGGTCGTTTTTATGGATTTCTTTGAAATTTCGAACTTTTTTTGTTCTTTCTTGTTGATTGTGGGTTTTGATCACATGGGAGCGGTACTTCCTCACTTTTATGGCACTAGCAAGCTAGATCCAACTTTGTTTGATAAAAACAACACTCATACAACACTTCCAACCTAATATAAGTGTTATACAATGGTCAAAATTGAGATATGGATAGGATTTAGGAGTGATGGGGTAAGGGTAAATTGAAATTAAAAATTTGGCTACATTGTTTTCAAAAATAAATCTAGATACATGAGAAATAGGGTAAGATCAACAAAAAGTGTGGTTTTTTTAGCCAAGATTAAATACAACACCTTCCAAACCACAATAAGTGTTGTTTTAGCTATTTGGGGGGATTTCGTAATATTTGAAGTTTGATAGTATAATTACCCATTAATTACTCAATTGACTTTTATACCCTTCATAGATAAAGAAAGTCTAGTAATTACACATTAATAACTGGGGGTGTTTGGTTGGTGGGAATTTGGGATGAGAATTGGAATTGAAGTAAATTCCCACATTTGATTCACGGGAATTTAAAATTGGAATTAAAAGATATCAAATTTTCATGTTTGGTGTAGGGATGTAATTAAAATATTGATGGAATTCTAATTCCTAACCGATTTTAATTCACAAGTATTTAAGAATTACAATACATCCTAAAAATGGAGGTGATTGTAATTCCTATGATCTTACCTATGCATAGACCTTTTTTAAGGGTCTTGTCTTCTCACTTCTCTCACTCCTCTCCACTCCTTTTTTGGAAAAATTTTGTGTAATCCGTATATATGTGATCTTAATAGTACAAACATTTAAATTATTTTTTCTTGATCTACCTTTGTCCGGCTATAGTTTTATTAAGCTCAACAAATAATAGTACAAACTTTAAAACTTATCTTTCTTTTTCATACTTAGTCAAAACTTATCTATACAATTTTTTAGTCGATCATATCAAAAAAAATTTAGCCGAAACTTATCTATTGTTTGCATTTTTTATTCTCGAAATTTATCAAAAAAGCAAAACCCTCAAAAATTAATTGATCAGTGCAAATTGTATGTTGTGCCATAATATTATACTAGTGTAACATTATATGCCTAATATCTATTTTCCAAAAAAAACACATATTACTAACACTTCTAAGAAAAATACATATTACTATCTTTAAAAAAAACATATCACACTACAAGAAAAGTTGCTTATTGTGACAAGTTATTTTTTGGCAGTCAAAAAACTGCCACAAAAAAATTTATTATGGCAGGAATTGCCTGCCACTATTAAATAAGCAAGAAGCACTATTTAAATAAGCAAGAAGTCCTATATTTTTCTTGTGATTGTTATAAGTTATTTAAGGCACTTAAGACTTGCCATAAAAAATTGAAACCAAAAAAATACCAAAACCAAAGTATCAAAAACAATTGTCGCTCTCGTTGAACCAAATAGCGCCGAAGCTTTAGTTCGCACGACTTGTGACCGAGGGTAAGTTAGTCTTCTTACTTCAAAACACAAAAATCAAACTAAACCCTCTCGTTTCTTCGTGGCTTTCAATTTCGTGTTCGTGTTCTTCGATTTCATCCTCGTCTTCTTCGTGTTGCTGCAAATTCATCTGAAGATCTGTGAATCTAAGTATTATCTCTATAGATTTGTAGTTCAGCAGTGATTTCTTTGGGGATTGCTCTTGAGCCTTGTCGTCTCTGCTTGATGGATCTGAACCGAAGCTAGGGTTTCCTAATTTGATGCTTGGGAATGTCTAGTGTGAGGAATTTGTACATGGTGAGAGGGTTTTGAGGAGTTTGTTTGCGATTGAAGGGAATCTGTGTTTGCATTTGTCTTTGGTGTGGTTTTAGGTTTGCATCGAAGACTGGAGGCACTCGATTGAAGGAGACGCTCAAAGGTGAGGTTTTGCTTTCGCAGGTGAGTTTCTAGATCTGAAATTGTGAAGATATCTTTACACTCTCATCTTCTTCGCTCGAGACCTCCTCATCGCAGTGAGTGATTCATCGATTTGAGCCTCTTGTCTTCGAATCTCAAATTAGTTTCCTCGGACTCTCTCTTTGATCACTAAAACAGAGACATAAACGAAGCCCTAGGAGTTCAATCTTCAGATACTTTGAATCGGCTCCTTCGGTAAGTATACCTACTTCATCATCTCTGTTTGATCTGATGGACCCTTTGAAATCTCAATTTCTGATCATATAGATTAATCGATTGATTGATCTGCTTGATTGAAGAGAGAATCCTAGGTTTTGGAAGAGAAAATCTGAGAAAAACCTCTTCGTTGTACTGATTTGAGAGAAATCTCAATCTCTCACACTCGCTTCAGTAATCTATCTCTTAATTTGTCATTGTAAACGATTCTTTTCTCTTCTTTCGAGTTTAAGTGTTGTGCCGGTTTGAGTGCTTTTTGATTTTGCAGGTTTCGTATCTAAGTTGATTTCAAAAATATGGAGAAACTCAATCAAGGCGGCTGATTCGACAATTTGTCATCTCTCTGAGGTAGTTTCTTTCATTGGCAATTGAATTCATAGCTAATTTTAGTTTTCTGCCTTTTCAAATGCCTAATTGAGTAATTTTAGGGGTTAAGTTCTTTTAGGGTTCAAGTATGTGCCTCTATTTACAGTATTTGGTAGGTAGTTTAGAGCAACGAAATTTATGAATCTTTGCTTTCATAAATAGCTTCATAGCATCTATGGTGAAGCTGTGAATTAGTTACTTCAATGCTAGCGGTGAACTATGTATGTGCCTCTTTGTTCCTTTAGTTAAGTATTTATGCTTGTTCGATCCAAACTCGTTCGAATTAAACTTGAATTTCATGTTTTCTTTTTATAATTTTCAAGATCATATGAACAAAATCTTATTTCACAAATTGAATTCTTATACTCGATCACGTTGTAGGCAAGGGGCTTCACTTTGTTATTGTTTCAGCTTTGAAAGAATTGCTTTGGTAGACCAATTTTAGTGCTCCCTATTCTTGGATCGATGCTATGGGAGACCAATTGTGTTTATAATCACTTTGTTGTTGTTTCTGTTTTTAAAGGATTGCATTGGGAGACCGATTGCTAGTGCTCCTGAAGCTTGGATTGATGTGGTAGAGCGTTACTCTAATGACTATAACAAGACTTACAATTGAGTGTTCAAGCTTTGTAAACTTCCTGAGATTATAGCAATGTGCAAGAAATATGAGGTAATTGCTACGTAAGATGTTAGCTTCTTTTTTTCTAGTTCTTATGTCTAGCTATTAGGTTGTTCATATCTATTTAAGAATACTACTTGTTTGCCTCAGACCTTTTCTTCTTTTAAATTAATGTTGGATTTTTGGCCAATAGCTTTGGCATTTATAATTTAGTTAGTCACATTCTATAGGATCTTATAATAGATGGCCAGTCCATGAATATATCCAGAGTTATTTGAACATCTCAAATTAGTTGATTTTTTTTTTTTGTTTAGTTTTTGGTTCAGATTCATAACCATGTACTAGTGTGCACTATGCAAGCTATTGTATTTGATCATGTGCTCTTGTTTGATTAATCTTCTAATAAAGAAAAAAAAAGGATTGATGTTTATCAGTCTTACGATGAAGTTTATGTCTTATTTGCTCTTCCAACATTTGGTATAATGGATATATTAGATGATAAATACTATATCGTATTAGCAGGAAATATCGTATATATGGAAGGATGCACTAACTATTGGTTTTAATTCATCTAACAGAGAAGATGAACTAGCATAAGCTGAAGAAAAATTGGTAGGTATTCTAATTAGCATGTCTTTCCTTGCGTAAACTCACATTCTTACTGGAAGAAGGATGCACTAACTATTGGTTTTATTTACGCTTGCGCTCTTGAGTCATCCCGCCTAGGTGATCTTTTGAATGATGAAGACCAAAAGGTTTGACTTTTGTTGCTAAGAATGCACTAAATGGGCCGAAAATAGTTCTCTTGATTCATAAATCTTACTATTACCATTCATTGAAATATGAAAGTACGATTTTGTTTGATACTCAAAGTACGATTTTGTTTGATACTATGGACGACTTCCACTTGCTAATTCTTCATTTGTTGTTGTATCTTCTTCTTGACATAGATTTTCAAGTTCTTAAGTTCCCTTGAAGTAGAGGATTTCAAAGATGTGAAATCAGGGTACTCAATAACATTTGTGAGTTCCTTTTCCTTCTGCTTTCCTGGTGTTTGATTTGGAATTTTACTTGATTTTACTGTACGGTTTATGTCATATCTCTTCGCTGTATCCTCTTTGGCCTGAGTTTGAGAGGGGTTTCTGCTCTTAGTTAGTGAGAAGAAGGGGATGAAGATACAAAGCTTACAAAGACATTCTTATTCTCTGACGAAGGAACAACAAAGATAACAGGCACAACAATCAAGTGGAAGGAGGGAAAGGTTGGATACCACTGTTGTTTACATTTCTAGGCATGATTTCTTTGTTCTCTAATTTAAATTTCTTGTATGTATTGTTGATATTTAGGATCTTGCTAATGGAGTCAATCATGATAAAAAGGGGAGCAAACGACCATTTTCCGATGAGAGGTGGGTTTTTTTTTAATAATTTTTTCTCTCGCTTTATATTTCATCATTGGCTTGTATTTTACGGCACCAATTTAGTTAAAGCAACCTTGGATTTCACTATTCACTCTATTCACAATCACATATAGTATAAATGAAATCAAACTAACATTTTCTCAATAAATGCTCAAATTTGGATTCTGATTTTGATTGCTTAATTTTCAGAACAGCATCACCTTGTCATCCTCTAGAGTGTGATTGTTGAGGATAATCGGGTGTTCATGCTCAATAATTCCTTTTTGGCCATTTTAGACCTTTCATTTCATATTAATGCTCACCTGTAGCTTATCTTCTCATGCTGGTGCAGCTTCTTGAGCTGGTTCAGTGAGACTCAGCAGAAAGATCTTGCAGAAGGGTTTCATGATGAGGTAGCTTCTTATGCTGCTATTTCTTTTTGAATCCTCTTTTTTTATTTATTTGTTTATTTATTTTTTGTTGACATGCAAATATTATTTTTGTTGGATGATTCATGGCATTGACAATGACATTTGACATAGCTGCTGCACAGTTTGCTACTTTTGTGTTTAATACATAATTTATACTAGTCTCTCCTCGAAGGACTCATTCTAATCAAGGTGGTTTCTTTCTTACAAAAAAAACAAAAAACAAACAATAGCTTCGATATGTGGAGTGCATTTTTACTACATTTTCTTTGTTTTCATATGTGATGTATTGAGGATAGAATCTGTAGCCTTAATTGGATGAATACATTGATTCGTGATTATCACTTCAACTTTTGATCATGTTGTATATGGATGGAATTCTAAACTAAGAAGAATAATCACCTCTTAATCTCATTTTAACAGTAAGGGGCTTTTCTTCTATCGGAATCAATTGAAAGATTCTGTTGCCATCAATATTTGTAACTCGCATTTCATTTCTTTTTCTCTATCCCAGTAGGACCTTGTTCGACTCAAACTCTTTCGTAACAGCTACACGTTAACACCGCTTGTTTTATCCTTGCCACAAACGTGTAGTTATTGGGGCCTTTCAGCTATTCTTGTATGGGAAGTAGGTAAGGTGGATTCTATGTATATTTTTGTTCCTTTCCAATTCTAGACTTCCATTGATGACATTCTTTGATGTAACCTATTGCGTGTTCTACAGGTTAGTGCTAATTTGTATAGCGAGATAAGCCAGTTCTGGAAGACTGCATAGCGTAAAGATTTTGGTTGGCTCACTGATTTCTTCTGGCCTTCCTGCTGCTATTTATGCAATCTGCTTGTTGTAGATGCCCTACAGGAATTTTGAGTTTCTCATATTCTCAATGTTAAACCGCATGAAACTATTCGTTATGACTTTGGTCACACTTGGTAAGTGCTTAAAATAGAAATGGTCTTTTAGGGATTCTGTGTGTCACTTTTTCTTCTATTAATGCTCACCTGTAGCTTATCTTCTCATGCTGGTGCAACTTCTTGAGCTGGTTCAGTGAGACTCAGCAGAAAGATCTGGCAGAAGGGTTTCATGACGAGGTAGCTTCTTATGCTGCTATTTCTTTTTGAATCCTCTTTTTTATTTATTTGTTTATTTATTTTTTGTTGACATGCAAATATTATTTTTGTTGGATGATTCATGGCATTGACAATGACATTTGACATAGGCTGCTTTGCCACGCTTTGCTACTTTTGTTGTCGCACTTACTTGTTTTCTGCATTAAAGGAAAATAATGTTTTTCTTCTGTCATTATGGCTATTTCCTGTTTAACTTTCAAATTAACTGTAGAATGCACGAGACACAACCGAACACAACTCACCATAGCTTTCGCATAACTCCACCAGTTACAAGCATCTTCCACTTTGCTCTGGAAATCTTGAATCTATAGTTGTGGTTGTGGGATCTCATGCTATGTTGTAAATGTAATCACACACTTGCGCTCCAATTTAATTATAATTTGTTGAGGTTAACTCATTGAGTATGGATGATTTGTTGACTATTTGATCTGAGTGATCGATTCACCAACATTACAAATGATTTAATACATATTGGATGGCATGTTCTTTTAGTATTTCCCGAGCCTTAGAACTTTTAAGTGTAGCTTAGCAAGTTGTTGCTTTAGGAAGTCGATGTCTGCACACATTATGCTATTTATTTATTTATTATGTACAAGGATGGGTAGCCACAAAGACACTAAATTGTGCTAGTTAATTTAGGCACTAAGTGAATACTTGAACACTGATAACAAGTTGATTTGCTTGGTCATTGGATCTTAATATTATATGTCAATTGTCAAATCATTTGAAATATTTTTGCATCAAATCGAAATCCATTTCTATTTTGAGTTTTTGTTGTTTTTTCAAACCATCATGTGCTGGACATGTTTGCACTACCCATATACTAATGTGTGAGAAGATGTTAAGGGCATTTGAAGCTTTTATGTGAACCAATTCTTCAATGCCCTTTTTTTACCAATGCAATTTAAGGCAATTAGGTGAACAGATTCTGTATCTTTATTTCGTTATGCCTTAGTCATGTATCTGTGCTTTTGCTTGTGCAAACACACCAACAAGAAGCTTTTGTTATTTGACCATGTTCTTTTTTATCATTCTCAGTTTATTCTTCTCCACTATGCAGTGACCTCTCGTATAAAATTGTGTTTTATAAAATGCATTTAGGAATACCCATGGCCTGTACAAACTTAAGACTTCATTTGGGCACATTGAATTATTTAGCTTATCAATTTCTAAAGTAGGAGTTTCTGCAATGTTATTTCTTCAACTGCTTGCCATTAATTCAGGAAACTTTGAAGAACTAACTATGCATCTAGGATGTTCTCTTTGAGGCATTTAATTCATTCTTGATGCATGCTCTGGTTAAACTCAGAAATTTTTTCAGTTTATTGCATGCTGTAATGGCAAGTGATTTTTCTATTTTACAGTTACGATTTTTGGAGAGACTTTTGGTTGTCCATGGTTACTGGTGCTATAAGAGGATTGCTCTGATGGTAAGAGGATTGAGAAGTGGAATTTCATTGTAATTCATAAAAAATGATATTTATGTATAATAAATCTCTTGTAATCTTTTAAGGTTCTTAATGAATATTTTGTTATAGAATTCTTAGTCTTACTTTTTGCAAATCATAAAATGTTTTGATTTTAG
This sequence comes from Stephania japonica, assembly GCA_039657345.1. Lineage (NCBI taxonomy): Eukaryota > Viridiplantae > Streptophyta > Magnoliopsida > Ranunculales > Menispermaceae > Stephania > Stephania japonica. The sequence continues at coordinate 38,158,617 of CM077560.1, read as the reverse complement.
TATTTATTTAATTTCATAGGTTTTATATTTTTTTTGTATGAGCTTTTTTATTTGTGGCAGCTAAATACTGCCACGATATGTATCTATTATTTGTGGCAGCTAATTTGTTGACACAAATATATACTTTTTGTGGCAGTTAATTATTGTCACAAATATATATTTTTTGTGGCAGCTTCTAATATGCCATAAAAGAACAATATCTTTTTTGGCGGTAGAATGCTGCCACTAAAATTTTTTTATGGCAGTGTGGAAGCTGCCTCTAAAAATATTTTATGTCGTCACAAATACTTTTAGTGGCAGCTACTGGTGTCACAAATGTATTTGCGACGGGCGTATTAGTGGCACCATCCATCCTGTCACATAGCTGCCACAAAAGGTCTTTAATGGCAGCAAAAGGCTTTTTATGGCAGTTTTAGTGCTGCCACAAAAAGTGCATTTTCTTGTAGTGTCCGTAACGCATACATTTTATAATACATGTTACATACACTAACATTTTAATATTAATAATTTATAATAAAATATATATACTAAAACATATCAAAGATTCATGTTTTATTGGTCTTATAAGTTATTTGAGACATTATATAAATGGTGAATTTCAAATTTCATTCCTATCAATTTTAAATTTCATGGAGTTGACCTAAAAAAAAATTATGTGGAGTTTAATTCCCACTTGTTTAAATTTTATTACAATAAATTCCTAAGAATTGAATTCTCATGAATTTAAACTCCCTCCTCAAATACATGCGTACCAATCACACCTAAAAATGGTGATTTAGTCATTTAACTGCCACTTTCTCCTCAATTAATAAAAGGCAACGGCTAAATGGACCCCAGTTTTGAATTTTTACTTCATGTGCCCACTTTTAACTTAGTTTACCTCACTTTTATTTTTAAAATTCTAAAAATACCCTTGCTCACCCCACTTTTACAGAAGTGTCGCTGGGGTTTCGGGCGAACCAAACCAATGCCTCTGTGTCTGACAACTCTAAAGAGGTTTCAGACACACATGATCAATACCGTTTTAGAGGTCTCGGTCGTCTCTTACAGATAATGTGAAGATAACACAGTCTTAGTAGGCGACGGGGGGATCCAGACGAAACCTCTTTAGAGGCAGTGGTGGACCCAGGTGTCTCTTGCCCTGGGCTACAACCGAGGGCAAGATTGGAAAAAGTTCACTAAAGTCCAATAAAACTAAGTAGCTCACCCCATCTTTATGTTCACAACCCCAAAAAAATTCAGAGGACGTGGCGTTTTATTATCTACCCATTTTGATTGATTCATTAAAGAGTGTTGTTCGATTTCTATTCACAATAAAGATAAACACAACATGACCATTTGAAGTGTAACGGCCCAAATTTTATTAAGGTCGTTATTTGCGTATTTTCAGACGTGGACGCCAGCTCAGGTCCACGAGGACGCCAAGGATAGGTTAGGGCATGCCTGGATTGGGCGAAAAATGAAATTTTTGAATGATTGTTTGACTAACTCGTGATGATAATGACCAGGGTATGACTCATTACATCGCAGGTGTGACTTATATTGACCATACCGGATGAGATAGTGTATCGGTATTCGCCTAGAAATGCGTGCTAACACGAGAACCGGACTGGCGAGCGAACAGAACACTAGACCAGGGGATGAGTTTACTTCGATAAAAATAAAATAAATTTGACAAAATAGTAAATTGGTGGGTGCCTAGTGACACGCGGCGTTGTGGTCGACACGCATAGGTGGTACGGTAGTGTCACGCTCGAGTATGCTCGTTAGCGCACACGACGAAATTGTAGGTGCGAAAATATAGGCAAATATATATATATATATTTATGTATGTATATGTAATGTAAATATATATAAATATATAAATTAAAAATCAGAAATGATAAATGACCAAAAAGGGCATCAGATTTGAGAATGAATTGTAGATAAGAATAGGGGCATTTTGGTCATTTGACCCTAAAATATCCAACAACACCCCACCGTCACCACCATTTTCCTCACAAAAGTCGATCAAGAGAGAGTGACAAAGGAAGAGAGATCAAAAGATTGAAGTCGAGAGCTCGAGGAAGCGGCTTTGGCAAATGTCAGGATTGGTTATTGTTGGTGTTGATATTGGTGTTGTTGTTGTTGTTGTTGTTGTTGTGCGTGCGTGGTGGTGTTGTGGTGGTGGTGGTGGTGGCGGCTTAGGGAGCTCGGACGAACTGCTCTTGCAGTTAGTCCGAGGAGGGAGATGACATCGGCGTCGTCTCCCCTCCCTCCCAATCCATTAAAAAAAATTCATTTTCGAACCACGAGCAAACTCCCTGGTTCGAATTAAAGAAGATGGGGCACACGTGCGGGTCGCATGTGTGCACCCCTCTTCATGGGCCAGGTCGGGCCGACACGACCCTGACCCAAGCAGGTCGGGTCGAGCTGTCCCAGAACTCGACGGCCGATTGGGTCGAACCGGTCTAACCCGAACCGAACTCGGTTAATAAAAAAAAAAAATTTTAAATTAAATAAAATTTTGAAAAATATGGAAATAGCTAGAAAATTATGGAAAAATTCTAAAATATCATAGAAAATGTGGAAAATTAGAAAAGGGTTGAAAAAGTGGATTTCGAGACTTTTTAGGAGATTAGCACCCCGATGTAACCTGAAAAACGTTCCACAACTAAAAATTGGAATAAAATTCTAATTTTTGTTGTCGTAGTTTAAAATCAATTAATTTGATACTAAATCACATAAAATGACTTATTCGGACACTAGGGACTTAGAGACTATAATCGGGTGTCATATGCACATCCCGAGGTGAGAGCGGGATCGGATCGGGATGAATACCAGGTGATTGGAGTATAATTGAGGTAAGTAAAACCCTTAAGAAACACACTCGAGTGTTTATTTGTTTGACTTTCATTTGATTCTAGCTATTATTGTTTATCGTTGTTTACTCTATTTCCTATGCTTACTTATGTTGCACGGTTGGCATTGTAATTCGCCGCCGGATTTCTGGTATATTATGTGATGTGTGGGCGGACTTGGGTAGGCTGGACAATAGGGACAGAATAAGGGTTCGGACCGGTGGAGGAGGTTGGAGAAGCCCACCGGGGGAATGTTGATGTCTGAATTAGGGTTCAGTCCTGCTACACGGCATACATCCATTTTTTTGTTTATCGGTGTTACATATGCATGCGTTTTATTTACAGTTGTCTATTTTACTACGCATGTTTATTTAACAGGTTATTGGCTTCCATTATTATAAATGTTAGTTTGTGTACTTTTGGGTTTTACTCACTAGACTCATCATCTACCTCTTGTGATGATTGAGTGCAAAATCTACTACAAGCAGGGGCAAAGAGACTCTCACAGGCTACTTGTGACCTTGTTACCGATGGAGTTCGACTTGTATGTTTTTATTTTGTCGTATTGACTTATTTTTGGGTTTATGGGGATTGTTTGAGATACCAGTACATGTATGTATCATATTTTGTTATGTTATATACAGTGTACTTTATCGAGTTTCCATAGCATATGATCATTTTTGATGCTATATATTTTGATGGGGATTGAGAGAATTTACATATTTTAAAGCTTTCGCATGAATTTTTAAGTATTACAAATACTAAGAACTCTAATGAATAAGGAATATTTATGGTTAGTTGGGTGTGGGACATAGCTGGCAGCTACGTGACCAGTTGTGGGTCCGCATGGCCTCCCGTGGCGGACTAATGTGGATTTTGGGCCGCTACATTTTGATATCAAAGCCTAGGTTTAATGGTCTAAATTGAGGGAAAAACAAGTGCATAAAACTTAATAAACTTAGATATGGAAACCCGAAGTGATGTTTACAACTTTAGTTAGGGAAGTGATGTGAGGCGGGTAGCTTTAGGACTATTATATACGTGTATGTTTTGTTTGAGTAAGACATACGATATGCGTATATGTTGAGTCTGATCCGACGCACGTTTGCAGTACATATTACAATGGACGGACATACTCCTTTTACTACTCTGCCAATTACTTAGCAAGAGGTCGGTGAGACCAATGATCTCACTAGGGAGGTAGCTATTCTATAGACGATGGTGCAAAGAGTTACTGATTAACAGTTGTTACACTAGACACAGATGGCATAGATTCTTGAGTATATAAGAGGCTCGAGAATGCGTACGGCGGGGACAACTACCACTTTAGTGTACCTACCACACAAGCAGCCATAACGCCAGCTGGTACTACACAGGTGGCGGGGTTAAAGACATTGATTGAGAGAACCGAACATGTTATTGCACCAACGAGACTACTCTTGTGACACCGTCTATGACAGAGTAACTGACAGTGGCATCGACATCTAGGAGTAAGATGTCAGAGGCGCGAAGATTGGTGATGGACTTTATGCGGTTTAACCCCACTTACTTCCATGGGGTGAGCGGCCTAAAGTTAGCTGACCATTGGTTGATGACACATCGCTAGCTACATTAGTTATTGGAGGTGTCGGAGGTTAAGCAGGCACAAATTTTGGGGTATTGCCTGAGAGGACAGGCGGCGGTCTGGTGGACGACTTATACTGATACACATCCAAAGTCGATGATTTGGGCTAAGTTTCGTCAATTGTTATCATATGAGTATATTCCAATAGAGGTACAATTGAGGCTCAAATAGGAGTTTCTCGCGTTGAGGCAGGGTACTATTTTTGTGCTTGCATACATGGAGAGATTCAGGTATTTGATGCAGTATGTCATGGATGTGGCGAACACGGAGAGACTCGTGATCTATTATTTCATCAGAGGACTGGATGAGAGGATCGTTGATGTTATTGTCACGAGTGGAGCCCAGACCTTGTAGGATATTTATGATCGGGCATTGGCTCGTGAGACATACTTGTTGCAGAGTGAGGAGCGATCGGATCAAGCTAGGCAGGGTTTTCGGTCTAGGCACAGGCCGAAAAGACAGATGGATAAGTCCGGCAGCCATGGGTAAGATCATCGAGCACCCAGAGGTGACTGGCAATTGGATCATGATTTCAGTGGCGACCGTGATCCGAGGGATGATCAGTATGGGTATGATGACTGGTAGACAGATCAGGGTCGCAGGGCGATTAGGATCAGACTGATGATCAGTTCAGCGATGACAACCGCTAGGCGGTACATGAGATTGTACCTATATCGGCACAGCAGCTGAGATAGTCGTACAGACAGGACCAGGATTAAAGGGACCAAAGTTGGGGTCGAGATCCAGGGATAGATAGGTTGGGAGACCAGAGACACGTCGTTGCCATCGTTGCGGCCAGATTGGACACCTCCGAATGGATTGCGGGAGGGCACCACTACCACCGAAGCTAGTGCAAGCCAAGAATAGGACCCACGTTATTGCACAGCCTATTCGGTAGAGAGACTCGATAGCCTGTATAGGGTACATATGAGTTATTTACTTATTTTGTTGTTTATTTCGTAGGTGTATCTATTGTTTTATTACCTACATGATTGGGGACGGTTGATGTGTTCACCGGAGGATGTTGAGGAAGACTTGATTGATCAAGTGATACACTAGGCCATAGCGAGGGCTATCGGGTGATTGCCTAAGATTGGCGTTATCACTAGGTGGAATCCCAGATGGATGGGTTCTGGGTGATTGGCCAGGTGATGCATACACTAGTGGGATCCCGATGTACTAAAGTATGGTCTAGGACTGGGTTGCCATGAGATGGCAACCTCAGCTTATTTTTGCCACTGTTGTAGTTCCACAGTTTGAGGTGGAGGTTTACGCAAATTTCGGGACAAAATTTCCCATAGTTGGGAAGAATTGTAATAACCCAAATTTTATTAAGGTCGTTATTCGTGTATTTTCGAACGTGAACGCCAGCTCAGGTCCACGGGGAGGCCACGAACAGGCTAGGGTATGCCTGGATTGGGCAAAAAATGATATTTTTGAATGATTGTTTGACTAACTGTGATGATAATGATTAAGGTATAACTCATTAAATCGCAGGTGTGATTTATATTGACTTGACCTAATGAAATAGTGTGTCGGGTATTCACATAGAAATGCGTGCTGACGCGAAAATCGAACGGACGAGCGACGGGAACACTAGGGTGGGGAATGATTTTACTTTGATAACAATAAAATAAATTTGACAATAGTAAATTGGTGGGCGCCTAGTGACACACTGGGTTGTAGTCGACACGCGTGGGTGGTACGGTAGTGTACACGTCCGAGTACGCTCGTTGGCGCGCACGACAGAATTGTAGGCACGAAAATATAAGCAAATATATATTTATGTATATATATGTAATGAAAATATATATATATATATATATATTAAAAATTAGAAATGACAAATGACCAAAAAGGGCATGAGATTTGAGGATGAATTGTGGATAAGGATAGGCCCATTTTGGTCATTTAACCCTAAAAATATCCAACAACACCCCACCCTCACCACCATTTTGCTCACAAAAGTCGACCGAGAGAGAGGGACGAAGGAAGAGAGATCGAGAGATCGAGGTCGAGAGCTCGGGGAAGCGGCGTTGACAAAGGTGAGGATAGGTTATTATTGGTGTTGATATTGGCCTTGTTGTTTGTTGGTGGTGCATTGGTGGTGTTGTGGTGGTGGTGGTGGTGGTGGCGGCTTGGGGAGCTCGGACAAACTGCTCTTGCAGTTCGTCCGAGGAGGGAGACGACATAGGTGTCGTCTCCCCTCCCTCCCAATCCATTAAACAAAAAAATTCATTTTCGAACTAGGGAACAAACTCCCTGGTTCGAATTGAAGAAGATGGGGGCACACGTGCGAGCCGGGTCATGCTTACTCGACCCTAACCTAAGCAAGTCGGGTCAAGCCGGACCAAACCCAGACGGCTGGTTGGGCCGAACCAGACCCGGTTCAGCCTTCAACCAAAAACGAATAAAAAATAGTTTTAAATTAAATAAAATTTTGAAAAATATGGAAAATAGCTAGAAAATAATGAAAAAATTCAAAAAAATCATAGAAAATGTGGGAACTTAAAAATGGTTGAAAAAGTGGATTTTGAGACTTTTTGGGAGATTGGCACCCCACTGTAACCCGAAAAGCGTGCCACAACTAAAAATTGGAATAAAATTCTAATTTTTGTTGTCGTAGTATAAAATCAATTAATTTGATACTAAATCACATAAAATGACTTATTCAGACACCAGGGACTTAGAGACTATAGTCAGGTGTCGGCACACACATCCCGAGACGAGCAAGATTGGATTGGGACGAATACCGGGTGATTGAAGTGCGATTAAGGTAAGTAAAACCCTTAAGAAACACATTCGAGTATTTATTTGTTTGACTTTCATTTGATTCCAGCTATTATTGTTTATCGTTGTTTACTTTATTTCTCTGTGCTTACTTATGTTACACGGTTGGCATTGTAATTCGCCATCGGATTTCTGGTATATTCTGTGATGTGTGGGCGGACTTGGGTAGGCTGGACAATAGGGACAGATAAGGGTTTGGACTGGTGGAGGGGTTGGAGAAGCCCATCGGGGGAATGCCGATGTCTGGATTAGGGTTCAGTCCTGCTACACAACACATATCCATTTTTGGTGTTTATCGGTGTTACATATGAATGCATTTTATTTACAATTGTCTGTTTTACTTCGCATGTTTATTTAACAGGTTATTGGCTTTCATTATTATAAATGTTAGTTTGTGTACTTTTGGGTTTTACTTACAAAAGTCGACCGAGAGAGAGAGAGAGACGAAGAAGAGAGATAAAGAGATCGAGGTCGAGAGCTCGGGGAAGCGACGTTGGCAAATGTGAGGATTGGTTATTATTGGTGTTGATATTGGCGTTGTTGTTGTTGGTGCATTGGTGGTGTTGTGGTGGTGGTGGTGGTCGTGGCTTAGGGAGCTCTGATGAATTGCTCTTGCAGTTAGTCCAAAAGGGAGACGACATGGGTGCCTTCTCCCCTCCTTCCCAATCCATTAAAAAAAATTCATTTTCGAACCAGGGAGCGAACTCCCTGGTTCGAATTGAAGAATATGGGGGTTCATGGGCCGGGTCAGGCCGACATGGCCCTGACCCAAATAGGTCGGGTTGAGCCGGCCCGGACACAGACAGCGGTTGGGCCAAACCGGACTCGATTCATCCCAACCAAAAGCTAATAAAAAATGGTTTTAAATTAAAATAAAATTTTAAAAATATGAAAAATAGCTAGAAGATTATAGAAAAATTCTAAAAAATCATAGAAAATGTGAAAAATTAGAAAAAGGTTGAAAAAGTGGATTTCGAGACTTTTTGGGAGATTAGCACCATGTTGTAACCCAAAAAACATGTCACAACTAAAAATTGAAATAAAATTCTAATTTTTTTGTCGTAGTTTAAAATCAATTAATTTGATACTAAATCACATAAAATGATTTATTCGGATACCAGGGACTTATACACTATAGTCGGGTGTCAGACGCACATCTCGAGGCAAGAGAGGGATCGGATCGGGACGAATATCGGGTGATTGGAGTGCGATTGAGGTAAGTAAAACCTTTAAGAAACACACTCGAGTATTTATTTGTTTGATTTTCATTTGATTCTAGATATTATTGTTTATCGTTGTTTACTCTGTGCTTACTTATGTTACACAGTTGGCATTGTAATTCGCCGCCGAATTTCTGGTATATTATGTGATGTGTGGGTGGACTTGGGTAGGTTGGACAATAGGGGCAGAATAAGGGTTCGAACTGGTGGAGGGGGTTGGAGAAGCCCACCGGGGGAATGTCGATGTCTGGATTAAGGTTCAGTTCTGCTACACGACACACATCCATTTTTTCTGTTTATCGGTTTTACATATGCATGCATTTTATTTACAATTGCCTGTTTATTGGCTTCCATTATTATAAATGTTGGTTTGTGTACTTTTGAGTTTTACTCACTAGACTCGTCATCTACCTCTTGTAATGATTGAGTGCAGGATCTACTACGAGCAGGGGCAAAGAGACTCTCACAGACTACCTGTGACTTTGTCATCGACGAGTTCAACTTGTATGTGTTTTATTTTGCTGTATTGACTTATTTTTGGGTTTATGGGAACTGTTTAAGATACCATTACATGTATGTATCATATTTTGTTATGTTATATACAATGTACTTTATCGAGTTTTCCACATAGGATTGATGCTCTCTGACTTAAGGAATTTACATATTTTAAAGCTTCCGCATGAATTTTTAAGTATTACAATACTAAGAACTCTAATGAATAAGGAATATTTATGGTTAGTTGGGCGTGAGACACAGCTGCAGCTACGTGGCCAGTTGTGGATCCGCGTGGCCTCTCGTGGTGGACCAATATAGATATGGGCCGCTACATGAAGTCACACACACCTACATATACACCGTGCCATAATGAAACTTTGAAATCTATGTGAAATATGAGCACACATATCGAAATAAATCAAACGACTATCAATCAAACTTTCAATCATACATGTAGAATTAGTACGTATAAGTATGTCAAATCAAATATCATTTCCGCACCGTTACTATAAATAAATAACTTGAATGGATAATATATTATTTTACTTTGTATTATTTAACTTATTTATTGATAAATACTTCAAAAAAGATTATTTATTACTAAAATAATATGATATGCACTATATGGTTTCCCAAATGTTGTTATTTGTTAATTAAATTTGAATGATGTAAATGATGTTGTTTATTAACAACTGAATGCTTTTTTTTTTTTTTTTTGAAAAAAAAATGAATGTTAAAATTTTAGAAATTTTGGTTAACACAAGTGATTAATTTTAAGATTTTGAGAAAAAAATCTTCTATAAAATTATTAAACAAGAAAATTTGTTTTACACCAACTAATTAAAAGTAAATCTCGACCAATAAAAAAAATTTAAAGATAGAAAAAAAAATTGATGTCATATAAAATGTAAACTCTAAAATAAACATAACTATTTAAATAGATTAATGAAAATATATTTTTAGGTAAGTAAAAAACTAAAAAAAAAATATTTTTTTTTAAATTGTTAAGGGAAAAAAAAACATAATAACATAAATATATGTTGTTTGAATCAACGTAAAATATATCTATATATTGTGTGGATAAATAAAAACGGTTCTTTCTTTTAGACAAATGAAATATAACAAATTAATAGTTCTAAAATTCCAATTTACTATTTTTTTACTTCGATGGGAGTCGAACACAACCTCCAGAAACTTCATCTTTTTAGCAAATAATATCTTTACAAAATTTCAATTTGCTTAGGTTATTAAGATATAAGTAATTTTTATTAAAAAAATAGATATAATGGAGCATTATTGAAAAATATGATGAATACTGTTAATTTAAATATAGCCCATAATAACCTAAAATCCTGGGTCTGCCCTTGTTTAAAGGTGTCGGTCATGTGTGTCCGAAATCTCCGAAAAAGTGTCAGCTCATTTCTTTCGACACTTCTTAACAGTTGTCGGCCCTGTAAGTTTGAAACTTGTGGGCGACCATAATGAGCAAAAAAAACTTCAAAACTCAACTCCTGAATAATATATGAACATGGTAAAAAGAAAATAGTGAGTTTTGCTCAGAATCATTTAATATTTTCGATTCCATTGAAACTTTGTACTCAAATTGTAAGATTTAAGCTTCAAATCGAAGCCTTAAACCCAAAAATAAATTTACAAATTAAATGACTCGAAAGAGAAAAAAAACTAATAAAACTTTGAAAATCGGCATTAAAAGAGATGATGTATGTACCCATGTGTGGTTTTGTTCGGATTTCGTTAGAATTAGATTGTTGATAAGTGTAATTTGAGAGAGAGTGAGTGAGGCATGAGTGAATAAAAATCTATTTATATGAAAGAATAATTGAAGTAATTTTACAAAATTAGAGTCGTTTTAGTCTCTGCCTTAAAATTTTAAATGACTTTTTAAAAAATTATGAACAACCCAAAAAAGTTAAAGTGAAAAAGATGTCGAGGGAGACTACACATTTGCGGTTTGCCTACTCCCCGGCCTTCACATTCACAGCATGCTTCGAAAGTCCCGCACAACGTCGATGAAAATCTCATCGACGGTAAAAGAAAACAACACGCGTCCCTCACGTGGATCGCTCCTATGAAACTCCCTCAACACAACACGACAAATCCAAAGCTTCTAGAAGCACCACCGCTGTTCCTCTCTCTTCTTCATTAGACGTTCATTCTTCTTGACTATACTTGTTGTTTCCTTCCAATTAGGGTATCCATCATCCATCCATCCATCCATCCATCCATCCATAATCAACGATAAAAATAAAAATTAGGTTCGATTAGGGCATATCCATCAGCAACTCGTCAATGTCCGATCATGGCCGCCACTGACCCTAGAAAATCGCTACTGAGCGATCCAAGACATGAGTCGTCCTCCAAGGCGATCAACGAGACGGTGAACGGATCGCACCAGTTCCTCATCAAGGGCTACTCTCTGGCGAAGGGGATGGGACCGGGTAAGTACCTGACCAGCGAAACCTTCAGCGTGGGCGGCTACGATTGGGCGATCTACTTCTACCCGGACGGGAAGAATCCCGAGGAGAGCCCCGGGTACGTGTCGGTGTTCGTCGCGCTGGTGAGCGACGCAGCCGACGTTAGGGCGCTGTTCGAGTTGACGCTGTTGGATCAGAGCGGGAAGGGGAATGATAAGGTGCATAGTCACTTTGATAGGGGCTTGGAGAGCAGCAGTCCCTATACCTTGAAGCATAAGGGGAGTATGTGGTGAGTCATGAGTGGTGTTGTTCTTTTCATTTCTATGATGTTAAATTAGGTTTAAACATATGAGTCTTGTGGGCATAGTTGTGTTTCTTGATTGATACAATAGTAACTGTTTGAGTTATGATGGGAGTTTGTTGAATGCGGTTATGAATCGGTTTAGAATTGGAACTAGTTATGTTGCATCTGAGAAATGTTTGAATTGGCTTGGATTGTTGATTAGGTTTGAGCATGTGAATCTTGTGTTTCTTGATTGGTATAATGTGATTGGATTGGGAAAACCTCATCTTGAATTTGGGCGATAATGCGAAAATTAGAGGCAATTGAGTGGTGTATGTTGACCCAAAAATTGTTTGATTTAGTTACAAGCCTGTTCTTTAGGTAAACCCTTGAATGCACTTATAGGATGATAATGGGAGTTTGTTGTATGCAGTTATAAATCAGTTTAGAATTGGGGCTAGTTATGTTGCATCTAAGAAACATTGCATGGTTGGTGGAATTTGATTTTGAGATCCCTATATGACTACTTGAAGGGAATTTCTGTACATAGCAAAAAAGTGATTGAAATGTTGGAACAGAAAAGATCTTTTCATGGTGGAATATTGATTATTAGCTGCAGGCATGCTTTTGAGTTTTGCTTTCTCTATCTGCATATAGAGCTTGTATTTGTTAATGAAAAATGCGACATTTTTTATTGATGCTACCGCTGATGAGTTTTTGTTGTTGACTTATTAATCTTGTCTACACCAATCGCAAGGTTTTCTATAGGGTGTTACCCTACTTTTGGAATGTAAAGTAAGAGGTTAAAACGAAGAATATAAGAAAGAGGTTAAATGGAATTCTTTATGTAAAATTTTCTATAGGGTGTCTTCAATGGCTTTTTTTTTTTTTTTTTTTCGGTAGATCATTGTTTATGTCCAAAGAGCAATTAAGAATAAAAGAGAGATGTAAAGGAAAATGCCTAAGTGTCAAGATGAAGATGCGTACAATCAATATAAAAAGCTAGAAAACAAGCTAAAAAAGTAGTTAGTCAAGCTAAAACAAACTTCATGGAAGATCTATATACAAAGTTAGGTAATAGAGATGATGAAACATATTTATAGGCTAGCCAAATTAAGAGATAAAAAGAAACAAAGCTAAGTCATGTAAGATGTATTAAGGATGAAAATCAAAATGTTTTAACGCGCGACGATGATATTAAGGAGATATGGAGAAGCTATTTCGATAGTTTATTTAATGATGATCAAGTTGATATGATAATTGATGAAAACCCACACCGAGAAAGAAATGTAAACTACACACGCAATATTAGCATTCCGGAAGTTAAAAAGGCTTGAAAAAGATGAAAATAGGGAAAACGTTTAATGCAAAGAGCTTTGATGGAAGGATTGAGCAAACGAAAGAGAAGACTCAAAACTCACTGTTCTATTGATATTTTGATTCAAAATGTTCACAAGGCTTGGCTTTATAGCCTTTTGGAATACAAAAGATAAAAAAATGTTTTGCAACACATTTCAAAATAACGCCTCCTCTAACAGACATTGCGGGTTGGCTTTACTAGCTTTAATAGAGCATCACATGGAATTCCTACTTTGTAGGTGCTGGTTCGGTGGTCACCCAATCGTTGTATGTTTTGTCATTGTGATCATTCTTGGGATAGGCACACTAGGACCTCTGCATCAGTGCCGCCCCCTTGAGAAGAGCTCGACCTCGAGCTTAACACTTGAACATCAACATTGTCAGGTGAGTGATATGGAAAAATATCTTTGACATTGAAACTAGGATTGAAGGATACATCAGCAGGCAAATCGATCTCATAAGCGTTATCATTGACGCACCTCTTGATGGGGAATAGCCTAATTTTGCGGGCTGGAGCTTGGTATGTGGAAGGTGCTGGAGACGGTCTTTGTTCATTTGAAGCATGACTAAATAACTAGGCTAAAAGATCATCTCAAGCGTCTAAACATCAACGGTGGATATGTATTTGGCATTAGCTTCTATAAGGTTCTTGATGACCTGGTCTTGAATTGTTTGAAGCTGTGAGGTCAACTTCTCAATTGATTGGAGACCTGAATGAGGCAAAACAACAAGATCGACATGCATCTTAGGCACCTTAGTGTATACAACTTGGAATGGACTGAAATCGGTGGATTGATTGATCATTGAATTGAATGCAAATTTGTTCTGGGGCAAAAAGGTATCCCACAACTTTGGGTGATCACCCACAAGACATCGTAGCATGGTTCCCAAGGTCCGATTAGTTACCTTTGTTTGTCCATCTAATTGGGGATGGTATGAGTTGTTGAAGTTGAGCGTAGTATCGATTTTGCGCCAAAGGGATCGCCAGAAGTGACTGACGAACTTCACATCCCTGTTAGAGGTGATTGATTGAGGAACCCCATGTAGGCGAACAATGTCTCGAAAGAATAGGTGGCCACATTACTCGCATCGGCTGTCTTGCGACAAGTGGACAAGGGATGAAGTGGGACATCTTAGAAAAATGATTAACAACCACGAAGATGGAGTCCACATTGCGTTGAGTTCGTGGTAAATCGACGATGAAATCCATGGATAAATCTTCCCAGATGTTATAGGGTATAGGGAGTGGCAAGTAGAGGCATGTATTCTGAGCATGTCCCTTAGCGGACTGGCATGTGGCGCATCGCTCGACGAACTTGGAAATGTCTCGCTTCATATGAGGCCAATAGTACTCGTCTTCAACTAGCGCAGTAGTTTTGTCTGCCCAAATGGGCAGTGAGGCCACTGGAGTGCAATTCCTCGAAAAGGAGGCGGACAGAGGTATTTGGGATGCAGAGGTGAACTCCCTTGAAGAGAAAGCCATCAAAATAATGAAATCACCAAAGCCATCAATGAGCCCAAATTTCTTGTAAATCAGCATCAGTAGCATACATATCTTTATTAGAATTGAAAGCTAAAATGGAGGAGCTCATAGTTATCAAGAGATGTTGCCGCCTACTGAGAGCATCGTGACTCTATTTTGTAGTCCCTTCTCGTGTTTGAATACAAAAGTGAATATTTGTATAAACATAACCCAACGAAGCATGCATACGATTGAGAGTCTTTTGCGAATTGATGTGCTGCAAGGATGAGTGATCGTTGTGCAAAATAAACTCCCTCTGAATTAAGTAAGGCTCCCAATGTTGGAGGGCACGAACAATAGCGTAAAGCTCTTGTTCATAGATAGACCAATGCTGTCGAGAGTCGCATAATTTCTCACTAAAATACCCTACTGTGCGATTCTCCTGTATGAGGACCACTAATTCCCACCATATAAGCGTCGATCTCGAGCTTGAATACCTTAGTGAAGTCCGATAGTGAACTTTTCCTTAAGGATGTTAAAGCTCATATCTTGGGTAGGACCCCAAGAAAATGGATGTAACTTCAAACAATCCGTAAGTGGAGCAGCGAGACTGCTAAAGTTACGAATAAAGCGCTTGTAAAATGTTGCTAGCCCATGAAAACTTCACAATTCCGAGACGTTGGAAGGGATCGGCCAGTCTCGAATAGCTTGGACATTTTGTTCATCCACATGGATACCTGCTGAATTGATCACAAAACCCCAAAACAGTAAGCTTTGTTGGCAAAACTGACACTGAGATTGAGATATAGTTGGTGGTCGCGTAAGATAGAGAGAACATCATGTAAATGTGATAGATGAGCCTCAATATTCTTGCTAAACACAAGGATGTCATCGAAGTAAACCACCGCCAAGAAGCTTAGGAGAGGCTTTTAAGATTTGGGCACATAAAAGTACTCGGGGCATTACTCAAACTGAACGGCATGACAAGCCATTCGTATAAGCCATTGCGTGTTTTGAAGGCCGTCTTCCATTCATCGCCCGGTCGGATTTGAATTTGGTGGTAGTAGCTTTTCAGATCAAGTTTCGAAAACACAACTTCAGCTAAGTTATCCAACATGTCTTCAAGCCTTGGAATGGGAAAGCGATACTTCACTATAATTTTGTTGATTGTCCGGCTATCAACATACATTCGCCATGTTCCATCCTTTTTGGGGGTAAGGAGAGTTGAAACCACCCATGGACTAAGGCTTTCCCGGATGAGAACTTTGGCCAAAAGGTCCTCAACTTGCTATTGCAATATAGCATTTTCTAGGGGGCTCATGCGGTAGCGGGGAAGGTTGGGGAGGGAGGATCCAGGAGTTAGGTCAATGTTTTGTTGGATGTTACAAAGTGGGGGTAAGGAATTGGGAAGGTCAGTGGGGTGTAATGTCATGAAATTCTTGAGGGAAGTCGGCCACAATGGGGGGGTGATCAGTGGTGGATAGGGATGTATGTTTGCCTAGCAGGACTACAACATGTTTTGTAAGATGTAACAGATTAGTGAAAGTTGGGTCAGTAATGATGATCAATTGGTTAGAGGATGATGGTGATGGAGGGATGGGTGGTGTGGGAGGTGGCAGGGGAACTGGTAAAATACACCTTGAATACCAATCGAACACATAGGTGTTCTCATGTCCAAGATGGATGGCACGGACGTCGTATTGCCAAGGGCGCCCCAATAAGAGGTGATAAACGTCCATGCCGATTACGTTGCAGAGGAGCACATCTTGGTAATGTTGTTGTCCCAAAGAAAAGGGAATGCGACACTGTTCATCAAGCTTTGCGTTTGTCCCCTTTTTAATCTAGTTGATCTTATAGGGTGGTGTGGGAGGTGGCAGGGGAACTAGTAAAATACACCTTGAATACCAATCAAACACATAGGTGTTCTCATGTCCACGATGGATGGCACGGACGTCATATTGCCAAGGGTGACCCAATAAGAGGTGATAAACGTCCATGTCGACTACGTTGCGGAGGAGCACATCTTGGTAATGTTGTTGCCCCAAAGAAAAGAGAATGCGACACTGTTCATCAATCTTTGCGTCTGTCCCCTTTTTAATCCAGCTGATCTTATAGGGTGTGGGGTAGAGACAAGGCCTTCACCAAGGCTTTATACACAATATATTCACATCTAACACTGTCAATAATAACGCTGCATACCTTGCTATTGATTGTGCACTTTGTCTTGAAAATTTGATGGTGTTGGGTGGCATGGGGTTCTCTTGGACTAAGCAAAGAATGTTGGATAACACAGGTGAGTGGTTCACTCTCATCACCTGTAACAACTTTGAACTCAAAGTCTTGCCTGTCATCAGCCGAATCACTAAAGAGAGCCTCATGTATCGCATCATCGGCTAGATGAAATGGCCTACGTTGTGGACAATCATTTGATAACGGAAACACTTGAACACCATAGGACAAGCATAGGGGTTAGTTGTTTGTTGGATCCCAGGCTTTGGAGGTTCAGTTGGGGATGAAGTCTCTGGCCTTTTGCCCGTGAAGAACATGGGATCCGAGAGGCAGGGGCTTGAGGAGCTGATACAAGGGTGGACGTGGGTGGGTCGAATGTGGCTCGTTTGTAAAAGATCTACTTTGGGAGTGGCCTAGCTAGTTGGACCTCCACTTGCTGCCTCTGATAAGTTGTATATGCGATGCATGGCCAGTTGGTCCTGAATGGTGTTCTTCAAGCCCGTTATGTAGCGAGAGACTTGTTGAGTTTTAGACTCCATTAGGTTGTTGTGAGTGTTTAAACGGTTAAATTCCTTGGTGTACCTGGCAACAAACTTTGAACCTTGGGAGCAAAGTTGGTACTGCCTTCTTTCTGTCGAATGTGGTGCAAGTTGATCCCACCACGCCGCAGCAGCCGCCCCTTAACTTGTAGGCTACCAATTTGACTTGCCGCTACTTTGGGACATCCATGTAATCGAAGAACTTCACGGTTTGTAACCAATCAAGGAAATATTCAATGTGGAGGTGGCCATCAAAAAAAGGGTTGTCGATCTTAATCATATAGTCAAGTTCACCTCTGTGTTGGTGGAGGTGTCTATGGGGGTGGAACTCATCGTTCTCATTCGAATCAGATTCAGAGGGTGGTTGAAGCAGGCGATGATGGCGCTGATTTCCTAGTTGATGGTACCCTCCTCGACCTCCTCGACCAACTCGACCACCACCAGCACGATGAGTTCGGTGTATGATAGGAAAGCCATTGAGTTCATCTGGCTCATCAACAAGACCTGGATTTGAGCAGGGAGTTGTAGCACATGGGGTAGAGGTTGGTTGTGGGTGGGCATAAAGCCCTTCGCATCTCTTGTATGAAGTCGTCGAGTCTCTGCTCTAACGACATGGCTGAAGCCCGAAGGGCCTGCACCCCTTCGTCACTGCCAATGGGATGGGTTCTTTCGCTTACACTTTCTGCCATTACCGGTCGCTACACCGATCTCTAATATTACTAATGCAAAGAGCTTTGATGGAAGGATTGAACAAACAAAAGAGAAGGCGCAAAACTCACTGTTCTATTGATATTTTGATTCAAAATGATAACAACTTAAAAAGAATTGTTCACAAAGCTTGGCTTTATAGCCTTTTGGAATACATAAGACAAATAAAATGTGTTGCAACACATTTGGAATACATAAGACAAATAAAATGTGTTGCAACACATTTCAAAATAACGCCTCCTCTAACCGACATTGTAGGTTGGCTTTACTAACTTTAACGGAGCATCACATGGAATTCCTACTTTGCATGCGCTGGTTCAGTGGTCCCCCTATGTCCTGCCTTGTTGGTCCATGTTTGGAGATCATTCTTAGGATAGGCACACTAGGACCTCTGCATCAGTATGTGGCCAGATGAAACACCAATAGAGGTTTGGAAATGCTTTGGAGAAATTGGATTGACTTGGTTAACAAAACTTTTCAACAAAATTTTAAAAATAAAAACAGATGTCAACGGATTGGAGTAGAAGAACGCTTGTACCAATCTTCAAAAACAATGGAGACGTTAAAAGTTGTTCAAACTATCGGGGAATTAAACTTATGAGTCATACAATGAAACTTTGAGAGAGGATAATTGACAATAAGCTAAGAAGAGAAACAATATAATATTAGAGAATCAATTTGGCTTCATGCCTGGAAGGTCAACTATGGAGGCGATTTTCCTTGTAAGAAGATTGATGAAAAAATATAGAGAAATGAAAAAAGATCTTAATATGGTATTTATAGATTTAAAAAAAAAAACATATGATAGGGTTCCTAAAGATGTTCTTTGGTGGGTTATAGAAAGAAAATGAGTGCATGCTAGATACATAAACGCTATTAAGGATATGTACGAGGGAGTAGTAACGAGTGTAAAGACATTTGGACGAACTACAAACGAATTTTTCATTACAATAGGACATCAAGGATCCACTTTAAGCTCATATCTCTTACTCTAGGTATGGATGAACTAATTAGGCACATATTCAAGAGGATATACCATGGTGTATTTTAAGAGATTTACCATGGTGTATGTTATTTGCAGATAACATTGTCTTAGTGGACGAAACAGAAGATGGAGTGAATAGGAAATTAGAACCTTGGAGGAATACATTAGAATCTAAAGGTTTTAAGTTGAGTAGGACGAAGACCGAATACATGCACTGCGAGTTTATAAATACTAGACATAGGAGTGGTAAAATTAGGGGAAAGTAGAAGTTCCTAAGGTGAAACGCTTTATATGTAAGATCAATCATACAAAATGATGACAATATTGAGAATGACATCACACATAGAATTCAAGCTGGAGGGAAGAAATGGAGTGCAACAAGTGTGATTTGTGGTAGAAATATCCATACCAAGTTAAAAGGAAAATATTATAGGACCGTAATTAGGTCAGCTATGATTTATGGAAGTGAATGTTAGGCAGTAAAGTAACAACAATTACATAAAATAAACGTAGCAGAAATGAGGATGCTTAGGTGGATGTGTGGTAAAACTCGTATAGATAGAATAAGAAATACAAATATTTAAAGAAAAGTAGGAATAACACCAATTGACACAAAAATTAGGAAAGGGCGGTTGTGGTGGTTTGGACACCTGCGAAGACGGCCTATAAATCCTCCCATTAGATGAAAGAAATGGAGGAGTGTAACAAATGTGATTTGTGATAGAAATATCCTTATCAAGTTAAAAGAAAAATTTTATAGGACCGCAATTAGGTCAACTATGATTTATGAAAGTGAATGTTAGGCGGTAAAGTAACAACAATTACATAAAATGACTGTAGCAGAAATGAGGATACTTAGGTGGATGTGTGGTAAAATTCGTATAGATAGAATGAGAAATACATAAATTTAAAGAAAAGTAGGAATAACACCAATTGACACAAAGATTAGGGAAGGGCGTTTTCAGTGGTTTGGACATCTGCAAAAACGGCCTATAAATACCCCACAAGAAAACTTGATTCAATAGAAACTGGACAAATTTGACGTGGTAGGGGTAGAACGAAGTTAACTTAGGATGCATTAATTATGAGGGATTTGAATAGTTTGAAATGCTCACCATCAATTGCATTAAATCGAGCACAATGGTAGAGTTTGATCCATTTAACCGACCCCAATTAATTTGGGACCGAGTTTATGTTGTTGTTGTTGTTGTTGTTGTTGTTGTTGTTGGTAGATAATGGCTTGATTTTTCTGTTCTGTTGCTGTGATCTAACATTTAACAGCAGAATGGAAGCATATAAGAAAGAGGTTTAAATCCTCTAGTAAATAATGTTGGTTTTATTACTGTTGTAAAATTGATCTGTGATTTTACATGTAGGGGTTACAAGAGATTCTTCAAAAAACCAAATCTAGAGATCTCAGATTTTCTCAAGGATGATTGCCTATCCATGCGTTGCACTGTGGGAGTTGTTCGAACTCGCACCGAAGGACCTAAGCCCTATGTGAATACTATACTGCCATCAAACATGGGCATAGATCTCAAGGAGTTGCTAAATTCAGGCATTGGTTCTGACATAATGTTCAAAATTGGTGAACATTGTTTCAAAGCTCATAAATTGGTTGTCGCTGCTCGGTCTTCAGTATTTGAAGCACAATTTTATGGAACGGCCGCCGATAGAGACATGGATGAAATTGAAATGGAGGATGTCGAACCCTCTATTTTTATGGTAATGCAGCGTGCTCTTTGTTTTTTTTTTCCCCGATTTGTCAAAATATCTAAAACAGCGTTCTTAGTGAGGAATATGATTTCTCTTTCTCTAACCATGATTATATATATGTTCGTGCTGATGTTTATGCTGATGTTTATGCTGATGGGTGATGTTATTAGTTATTACCACATGTTTACTTATTGATTTTTATATTGTACATGTCTTTTTATTTTCAACCTCACATATCTGTATCAGCTCAGTTGTACTGTTGGCCATACATTATGTCAAGAAGTCTTGACACAATTAATGCTACAACATTAATGAGCGCTTCAATTGTTAGGCCCTTCAAAATTGTAGTAATGCATTTCTTTATGATGCTTTTATTTGCTATGTTCTCTAATGAGCACTTCAATTGTTTCGCAGGCTATGCTCAAATTTATATATTCAGATGAGCTTCCTGACGTACATGAAATTGTAGGCTTAGGTTTGGATAGATTAGAGCAGCTTTTGGTTGCTGCAGATCGCTTTGGTTTGGATAGATTAAAGATATTGTGCGAGGCAAAGTTAGGTGAAGAAATTACAACAGACACGGTGGCTACAACACTGGCTCTCGCAGAGCAGCACAACTGTACACAACTGAAGAATGTGTGCCTAAAGTTTGCTGCTGCCCCAGGAAACTTGGCAGGTGCTTTTCTCTTACATTCTCATCACTCTTTCTTTTAAGATTAGTTTGAATTTTATGTTGTGTATTTTATGACTCAGATATTTTCCAGGCTGCCAGTAAATTTCCTGTATGAGTTTTTGCTTTCGTCTATTGATGCACTTCTTACTTTATCAATTCACAATCTCTGTATATCTGTGAAATTATTGGCAATGTTTTCATAAATGTCTTTGATAGAGACATGAAAAGCATGTTGTAGCACTTATGACTTCTGATTATGTGTAGCATATTTGATTAGATTTTGTTAGATGGTTATTTCTTGTCAAAATAATCTTTAGAACTCACTAGGATAAAGCCCATCTTCAGATATTAGAGTGAGGTTCTTATTTATTCTTATTAATAATAATTTAAAGTTTTTTTTTTTTAAATTACCGCTGTATAGTTAACTTTATTAAGGATGGATTTTCTGATCTTGAATTTAAAGAAAAGTTGATCTTATGAACAAGGAATTTTTAATTGTGGAATGTGAGCCAACTATATGAATGCTCAAAGCAACTAGGTCTATTTCTTTTGTCTAACATAGTGGAAATGCTGTGTATTCAATATATTCGTAGAAACGTTATTTGAACCAATGGGCACAGAAACAAGAAGGAAATGACAATTGACCAAACTGAAATATATATTTTCGGAAGGTTTCTCTATGATCTCACTATTGTAATTAGTTTTTTTTTTTTTACTTCAGTGGGAATCGAACCTCGATCTCCTGAGGTCTTTCCTTTTTAGCAACTGATGTATTTACCATCTCACTTGAGAGGCTTTGACATCACAACTTAATCAGTTAATCTTTTAACAAGAGTCGTATGTATAGAAAAGACTAAAATGAACTTTATATCGTGTAAACTTTGTAAAGTTATAACATCAATAAAAACTCTTTAATACTGTGACCTTCAAAAAGGAAGTACTCAAAAATAAAACTTGCCTACAAATAGGGGCTGAAAATCTGAATGGGACTACCCTATGTACTTCTGTGTTTTTTTTTCCCTCTCTTTCATACAGTTTTCTTTTGGTGAAGTTTAACAGAGGTTTTCACTCTTGTTAAGTTGTTTCATTGTTAATCGGACAGTGATTGGATGACGTACTGTAATCGGACAGTAATGCAAACATCTGCTACACAGTTGTTTGAGCCTTTCAGTCACAATTTGAAATCTGTGCACACTTCTCAATGAAAAACAAAGAAGACCAGCAATTGTGTAGTAAATGTTTGCATAAGAGTACGTCGCCCAATCATTGTCCTGGTGAGGTTTATCAAACAGCTTTTGTGCTTGGACCCTGCTTACTCTTTAATGGTTTCCTGATATCCTGATGAATGGTGGTGCTGTGTTTATGTTCTATTATCTGCAGTGGTGATGCAATCAGAAGGATTCAGATGCTTGGAAGAGGGTCATGCCTCGCTATTGTCAGAGCTGTTGGAGATGATTGCAGAGGTTGACGAAGAGCCTACACTAAGCCGAAAGAGGAGCACCAGCATTAACATTGACCTCAATTTGAACCATTCAATCGATGGCCAGAATGGTGATTCTAGACGTTTGCAGCGGCGGTTGTAGCCATTTTTCTGTCATTGAGTTTCAGTATTATTTACCTTCAATGCAATCATTCAAAGCTAGCTGCTGCTTCAACTCTTCTGCTCATCGGCGGAGCCTTTTTCCTTGTTGAGGAGGTTCCATGTCTCTGGGTTCTCCTGAATCCTGAATCCTGAATCGTAGACAGGCTAGACCGATCTTTTAACTGCGACTTGGAGAAAGGAAGAGACCTGCATCGGCATCAATGTAGTTAATGACCATCTCTTCTAACATTCGCGACATCGACGCAGATACAAATTGTAAGGGAAGGATACCCTTTAGTTTGTATTATCTGTATAGGCATTTGGGCACTTGTTATCGAGAACTTGGGTGATGCGAGTTATTGCTCAGCAGAACTGGGAAGTTAGTTTCTCATTAATAAGTTATTTTTTTCTATTTTTATTTTTTTATTTGTTTATTATTTTATTTATTTGCATAACCATTAGAGATGGCAATTGAACTTATGGGTATGGGTACCCAAGGGTATTCGATCCTAATGGATAGGGTAATATTTGACTTGATATACATTGGGTAAGGATATGAGTTTATGAATGAGATACTCATTTGTGGATATGGGTAGGGGTAGGGTAAGGGTATTAATTTCTACCTGCCTCATTTACTTAATTACTCACCTCATATACTCATTTATTTTATATTTTTTATTTATATATATTAACTTGGTTTTACTATTAGGATGTCTGTTATCGAAGATTAAAGGTATATTCTTACCCTTTTCGAAGATTGAAAACTTTTTTTTTGGCTTAAATGAAGTCTTAAATATTTAAAATTTTAGAATAATTATTAGAGACAACGTTCATTTTTATTTATGTTTTGCAAATTATAGAAATAATATGGTGTGTGGATTCTATTAATATTTATTTTACTCCTAAATTTTAATTTTTTTATTATATTAATTAATAATGAGTATGGATACCCATGGGTACTTTACTACCTAGATGTATAATACTTATACTCACCTTACAAAAAAAAACAGGGTAAAAGGTTAGGGTATGAGTATGACTTCCATACGAACCCTATAGTCTATAGCTACATTTGTTTAGTGATTTTATCACTCTTCAACCCATCAATTTAAGTCATTTAATTTGCAATATCAACAAATTGGAAGGCAGCCTACTAATTTTAGGGCAAAGGCAGAAACTCGATTTCTATGATGATGACTAATGAGTGATGATTTTTTACGGATGCAACATGTTTTACCATCAAAGAAACAAAACAGGTTTAGTGTTTATATTACACTGCCAACATAAAATGCAAGCCCAAATCCTCCGCAAGATCTGGCGTATGTCATCGGAGTTGAAATTTAGCTACATCGCTGGAGGTCAAGCAATACATAATTTCTTCTCTAAGCGGAGCGTGAAGCAGAAGATTTGGCGAAGTACGGTTCATTAACATCTGGCCACAAGAACGCTCCCATTGCGAACTCCCTCTTGTAGGACAAGTTACCTTCAACTCCAAGTCCGTAGTCTGCAAGAAGCCTGTTGAGTTTCCACTCGGGCATCTCTTGATAATCCTTCTTAGTGTACCTCGGATAATGGAGTGGCATTCGGAAGCAACCACTGTTCTTCTCCATCTCTGTATCGCGGAAGTCGCCCTAGTGACATTTATACTGTGAAGTTTAGTGGTGCACCACATTCAGTATCACGAAGAGGAAATGGCTTACCTTCTCTCGCATGCAGTGTGACAGTCACAAATGAATGAGACCTTTGAGAGAGTTCACGCCACGCTCATGCTTAACCACACATGATTCATGACTTAATTTGATACACCGCGCATTTCTCAGCATCTCTTTCAAAATCAATCTTAGTACTTCAGAAGTACAAGACAACTTTTCACTTAAAAATACAAGCTCATACAATTTTAACTAAAATACAAGTTTTCTCAGTGTTTGATACATAATTCAGAGTGTTTCATCTTGTTTGGGCTCCTTTCACCAGTGAGAGGAAACTTACAGACATTAGGACTAAGAAAAGATCTTAAAAAATCTTCGACGTAGGATAGTTTCTCTGCAAAAGCTGCATCAAGGGCCAGAAGATGTCCGTCCTCTGGAAACCTTTCGAGACCTGGATTTCAAGTAGAAATTGATCTTCAATTATCTCAAGTACTGTCAAGGTAAGAAAATTACTAGACAAAAGCCAAAGTATAGTATTACCTCAACAATAAAGTGCGCCCATGTTTTGTCAGATCGTTTTTCCATTGCTCCTTTTAATATGGAGAGCTTTAGTCTCCGAATCACCAGAGTAATATCCAGGAAAAGACCATAGTCCTCACATAGCATCTATAGAAGTAACGAAGTGATTTCAATTTTAGTTACCACAAGATTACGGAAAAAATGTTTCACGAACGAACCGTTATCTCCTTTCTGAGATAAAGTTTTACCATGGAAAAGAAGCAATGAAAATTACCTCTATAAGCATTTGTCCGGGCTGGTCAAGATCCCTAGCAATTATTGGGAACTCTTCATCGTCCCTTCCCAATTCGTAAGCCCAGGCACCACCATTACTGTGATGACCATGAGACTCCAATAATTTATGGTATGTTGTAGCTACACCTCTCTTTAGATCAGATATTCCACTAATATCAGAATCCGGAAGCATACACAACCTCCTATAGAATTAATGAAAACAAACGCAATGCTCTGACCAAAAATTACCTTTGGGTAAATTCGTTTCTTTAACTTCTCAGCTTGCCCAGTAGCACTTTTTAGGAATAGCATGTGCTTTATGGTTTTATGTAACAGAGCATCAATGCTACACTGTAATCACAGAAGATAATGTAAATTGCTTTCATCGCAGAAAAATCCTAGTCAGATGACATGCTTCCTCAATGCAAAATTGTAAAATAAAAAGTAAATATCACCTTTGCACCATTTGGTACAAGCTCCCTCAACTCCTTAACCCGGTCTTGAATCATCTGTCTGTCTCTTGGCCTCGGCTTCTGACCATCAAGTCTGCCCTTCTTTTTGTTAATGTGGGATGGCCTTGCACCCTTCCTGGGTTGAACATGCCCTAATCCTTTTCTCTGCTGCTTTTCATCAATAAACTTGCTTGTCTTGTGCTCCAATGTAGGACTTGAAAGCAGCTCTCCACTTTTAGAGCTGTCATTGCTGAGGGGGCTTGAATCGCTTCCTCCTACAACATTGCATACAGACGGGCTTTCTGTTTGGCAAGAAGCAGCAAACTGATTTGACGAGGTTGTAGGTGATGGCAAATTATTGGATCTATTAGCTGAAGCACCATATGTATTAGCAACTACTGCACCTAAGAGATTATGAGCCTCACTGTCATGGAGAAACGATACATTGGATTCTGATATTGATGTCTCACCAGCAGGATCTGAATGGTATAGAGCTGAGCCGCCAAAAAGATCTTCACCAAAAACGGATGTTTCCCACAGGTAATCATAGCACGGGTAGGCCAGTGCTTTGTGCAATTCAGAGCCCAGAGGGAAGTTCAAGAAGCTAAGAGAATCCATCTCAGAAGTTTCTTCACCAGTTGGGTGACTATTCATATGTTCGCTAGGGCCAAACTTCATATCCATACCCAAGGCATGGTTAGGCATGTCAATCTCCGCATCCTTTGAATACTTGCTTTGTGAAACGGACATCAAACCACCTACTGTAGGGCCAAATGCAGAATTCCTTGCACAAGTAACATCAACTCCCTGTACATGAAAATTGTCTTCAACCATGAATTGAGACATAATGTCCAAAGTGGTAGCTGATAATTCATCCTTTGTCATCTGTTTGTCACCAAGTTCCAATACATTGTCATATGTTATTAATTTAGATTGCGTATTCAGTGTGGTTACAGCTGATGACTCAGGTAAGCCTTCCAGGAAAGTTCTATCTGAAGATAGAGATAGATTGTTGAGATCTTCATGTGAGCTGGAAGATGTGAATACTTCTTGAACACTGAGAAGATTGTTAATCATATCCTTGACAAGAGTCACCAGAGACGGATCTTGAGCAACCTGATTTTTAAAAATAAAAAGAAAGCAACTCATAAGTAAACACATATTAGACACATTTCATCAAGTTTCCCCTACTGTCCATGCATCAATAGGAAGAAAGAGGTCAACAAAGATTATGAGTTCATATGACCAATTCAAAGGGTTATTCTGTTTTTTTTGGTAGTCAAAGTGTTATTCTATTTAAAATGAAACATTCATCCAACAAAAGGCCCAACAATTCACTACTGGTTAGAATTTTGATGCAGATTTTGCGTGGGGTCAAAATATATTAACTCCATCTTGCTCAATGAAAAATATCCATCTTCCTTGCGTACCAGCTGTTTATAAAGAAGGCTAAATTGACAACGGAACATCTCCTTGTGTAAGCAGATCCTATGAAGATATTAAAGAGGCAATAAGCAATAAAGGTGCGGAAGATCTAATACATCTCAACTAAGAGCCACAAATGCCGCTTATTCATGAAACTTTTACTATAGTTATATGTTATACTTATATAAAAGGGAAGCAATCTACACTGTTGTTGGAGTACGCAATGACAGGAAAACATGTCAGCCAACATTCCATGCGTAGTTGGGGCATAACACGCAGCAAAATAAAGGTTAATGGTTTAGGACTATGCATAGCATACAAAAAGAAAAATACGACTATCTCATTAAACAAATGTGCAAACTTAATTAATAAAGAAGAGCAATGTAGTAGAAAATTATGAACTTCAGACCCAAACCTTTTCCAAGGAACCAAGTTGCACAACTCCAATTGGAACTACAGGTACAAGCAAAATAGTCTGCAATGTCATTAGGACACCAATAAATATGCAATCTTACAATTAACAAAAATTGTGTATATAATTTTTTGATGCGGTTGCATTGTGTACCTTGATACCTGCTGCAAATTGAAGTTGCCATTCTTCTGGATACTGCAAAGAATAGAAAGTGAACGAATTAGTTCATTTGACTAGAGTATATTAAATTCTAAGCTCCAGAAAACTTATAAAGTAAGTGATTGTACATCTGAAAGTAAATCAGGGTTTAAGTCTTCAACAGAAATCAAGCAATCCTTCCCAGTAGATGCCACTTTCCCAACAGACCTGCTTCATAGAAAATCCAAAATAAATTTGGAGATAATAAAACTAAGCCGAAACGAGACTCCCTGACCATATATAGATTTCACTATTCCCACTCCCTTCAAGATAATCCCCAAAATGAAACCACTCTTTGGATTTGTTTTGGGTCGATGAAGAAGAAATTCAACAAAGGCTCTCTGCAGTTCAAACTAAGCAGGCAGATAAGCAAGAAATTTTCAAACCGATCACCAAGGCAAGGTGATACAAGCCCTGTTGTTACTGTAATTGAGTCACAGTACTGTGGTTTGTTTAGTTAGTAAGTAGACTTCTCTTTACAACATTGGAGTACTTAAAGCTCATAAATTTACCACTATATAATGTTGTTTTCCACATATTAAGGAATTATGAATGCTATTTTAGCTAATTAATGAGATGTAAGACTGCCCATTAGAAATCAGACCTCGAATTGCAGATCATAAGAATGATCTTCCACCAAAGATCGTCATTCGACACCCATAGAAAGAGAGGAAAAAACGTAATCTGAAATTGAACATACCCTTCTCCCAATGAGTATCGAAGAAATGACATGCATGCAAATGGCAATGAGATTCCATTGGAGGTATGACAATGACTGATAGGAGAAGTGAGAGCTGTTTCACTGATGCAAACATTGCTTGGAATAATGTCCCTAGATTCACTTAGTGCTGAATGATCACAATACCCATCCTCCCAGCTCAAAAGCCTGCAAATGTATATATTTCTTAGTGAACAATCATTGAGAGAGCTAGTTTTCAGTATTCGCATATACAAGTTACAACCACATCTTTATTATATATACAACATCAAAACATAAAGAGTTCACCAACCCAATTACATAAAAGCAGTGCTAATGCTTTGGTCACCGTCGTCTAGAATTATTTTTTCCAATTCAATAAAAGTTGGCAAGTTGTATGATTTCTGTGAATTAGCTAAGCATAATCTCTTATTTGCTGAACAAACTAATGTATAAATTCTACATCCAAATTCCAATGAAGTATTAAATGAACAAACTCACCAAAAACCTTAAAATTAAACTCCACAAAGCATTGACCCAATTACAGGAATTCAAGGACAATACCAATGTAAGCTAATTCCTTTTTCAGCCAAGGTGAAAAAAATCGTCTGATTTCCTGATCTACTTCAGTTTGAAACTCAGAGTTTAATTTTAAAAGGTAACGAGACACGCTTGCTAATACATTAGAGACAAACAAATTAGCAGAAGAATTTTGATCGCCCAGTTACATGGATGACATTTTGAGTATGAACCAGATATACCCTACCAAAGTAGGTAGTGACTAAGAACTACTTACATTTCTCTTTGATGGTGAAGCTTCCAAAAGACCGCATAATCCCAGCGCAAGGTGCGACAAATAATTCTCAACAACTGTCTCAGGGAAGAAGTCCCCATTTGTTAACTAAACGAGGGAACAATAGCTTCAAATTATCAAACTTTCGAATTATAAGACGTACTCCACAGCCTTCACTAGCTGCCTCTATACGACCCTCGCCCTGCTTGCTTTCTTCTCAAATTAGCTCTAGGTTTTATCGGCGGCCCCGTCGGCCCAAGCGACAAATACCCCATCTTTTCCCTCTCTCTCAAGAGAAGGCTAGTACAATTGCTTCTCCTCTCTATAGATTCCTTACGAAACACTTAAAACAACCGCGAAAACTATGCACAAGTTCACTTCTTGAGAATTCTGACAGATCACACTTTCCATGAAACTAAGACAACCACACAATCAAGAGAACAAAACAATCTACACAGACAGATTGATCGGTACTGATATCAGAAAAACCTAAAGTTCGTTCTTTTCAGGAGGCAACATTCTCGACCTCCAGAAATCCCTCGTGAAACCCTAACTTCATCCAAATCACTCGCAAAGAACAACCAATCAACACCAAAAGCAATCTTTCGCCAACGAAGCGACTCGCAACCCCAAAAACCTGCTAAAACGCCACGAATTCGTAAAACCAAACGAGAATTCAACGAATTCATTCAAAAAACCTAGCAAAAGCCATTCAATTCTCCATTTCTCACCTGCTCGGATTCAATGGAACTCAGTCGATTCCATCTCTTCGCAGAGCCTCCGATCCAGCCTCGCCAAGCATCACCTCAAGAATATCCTTCTCGCCAACTCAATCAAAGCAAAATCAAACCCTAAAAAGCTCGATCGACGAACGAGATTGGGAGCTATTGATGAATCGATCGACCGAATTCAAAGCACTATCAGAGATGCTCTCTGTGATTCCACTGACTCTCTCTCTCCTATAAATACTCCATTGTGTTGTGTTGTATGTCTTTTCGGACTTCAAACCTTGTCCTTAGCTGGATTTTATTAATCCGTGTAGAGGTGAGTGGAGTCCGGGCCCATATGTCGTAGGCCGTGGGCCCGGTACAGTAGTTGTGTCATCATGACGACAAGTTAAGTGAGTTTGAGAGGTTCACCGACATTTGACGTGTTTGTGTATTGTGGCCGTTGATCTTGTCTTACTCGGATCTCTATGCCACGTGGATGGATGAGATTCATTGTATCGGTCAACCTATGTAGATCGTCTGACTTTTTTTTTTTAATTTTTATTTTCTGATTGGGTAGTTGTTTGACATTTTATTTTATTTTATTTTTTTTCGAATCAATTTGTTTACTTGGAGGGAAGCTAAAATTGGATGAATTGAAGAGGCAGCTCATGTGTTTTGGTCTTGGAGTCTATTCATGTTGTTTAAGGGACAATGGGCATTTCAATTTGTTGTAACAACTTTCTCAATAATTGTGCTATTTATTTTTATTTTTTGAAAATGTTGTTGATCACAATGTAATGGATGTTTTCAATCAATTAGGTGATCCAATGATTTGATATATATAGTGTTTATAAGGAAGGTTGTGGGTTAGAGAAGCAATTATTTGTTTCTCATAAAAAAAATGTAAATGATGTTTTCTCTAGTTGACAAAAAAAGAAATCTATATTTTCTTTGTTGCATTAATTGTTTTTTGTGATTCTTTAGTTAGAACCACTGCCGATCTTCTCTTTTGATCGGCGGTGGTTCCAATAACAATATTTATTTTTATTTATACAATAAAGGTCGAATCTATTTAGATCTGAGATGTTCAGTTTCTTTTGGTCTCTAACAGTTGTCAGATTCATCATTTGCATCATTTGCCTCTTCTCCACACATATGCATTTGCTATCATTAAATTTCGTCCACACTTCTATGCTCATGTAAGGATCTGCGTTGGTTTTTCGTTTGATATTTTCACTAGGTTTTCTTTTTCAATAAATTGTTGTCTCCCCTAGTTGGAAGTCTGTTTTTGTCTTCCATCGTTGGAAGTTTTTGTTCGTCTTCCCTTGTTGGAAGTTTAATTTTTCGTTATGGTTCTTGTTAGGAAACAAATATTCTGTCAACGTCTACACTGATTCTGTAACGTCTACATTGATTGTGTAACGTCTACATTAATCGTGTAACGCCTCCACTAATTCTGTAATATCTATACTGATTATGTAACACCTCTACTGATTTAGTTATGTACCATTTTATAAATAGGGCAGTATACTGTAACATTTGAAAATATACAATAAACTTATTCTATTATGAAACTATTCTGGTATTAGAGCTTGACTTCTAATCTAAGGTCGATCGACTTTTGAGTCGAGTCGACGACCAATCCTTAGTACATCTCAATGCTTGTTTTTATGTTCAATTATACTCTTGTTTTGATTTCTTCTTATTTCTCTTATGTGTCTTTACACACGTTTGTCTGTTGTACCAGTCTGTTTGCTTCTTCTGTGTCGCTTAATCAGCCAATCTGCCTACCATGTTCATACAAATTTGATGCCTTCTAACTCACAATACCATGTTCGCTCAGTTGTTCTGCCAACTCAGCTCTGTTAGTTGTTCCGTCGACTATGTTGTTCCGTTAGTCATTTTGCTGACTATGTTGTTCCGTTAGTCGTTCCATCAACTCAGCTTCGTTAGTTGTTCTATCGACTCCGTTGTTCCGTTGTTCAATTATTATGTTGTTTCGTTCGTGCACTGTCCACTAATTTGAGCGCAGTTTACGATGGTTGTCACACTCGCTATCTGCGTACTGTACGTTGTCGAACGTAGTTCGTGATGTTCGTCATTCCTGTTAGTTGCAATGCTGTTGCAGATTTATCTATCCCACCTACTTATCTAAAGATTATGTCCATGATCACTTGCATCCGTTCGTCGTGATTAGGTGTCCTCACGAAGAATTGTCGTCGACTTTGTGTATCCTCATCTTATTCCTTTGCAAAATCAAGTGGTTTCGTTGCCACTACCTTTAGTTTAAGGGGGGGTGCTAGAAAACAAATATTCTATAACGTCTATACTGATTCTTTAACGTCTACATTAATTGTGTAACATCTACATTAATCATGTAACGCCTTCACTGATTTTGTAACGTCTACACTGATTACGTAACGCCTCCACCGATTTAGTTATTACCATTCTATAAATAGGGCACCATACTGTAACATTCGAAAATATATAACAAACTTATTCTATTCTGAAACTATCAGTTCTATTGTTGTAGATGCAAAAGACAAGCATATAAGTTACACATTAGTTTGCGAACTTACGCAATGTCGATTTGATCTCATTAATGAGTGGGAAAAAACTGCTATTGTTGTAATTTCATTGTTAAATCGGATGCAATAGCAATTTCTATGAATGAAAATATCTTTTCATAAAAAAAAACTAAATTGTAACTTCTAAAATTTGTACTCTTACTTTCGCTTGGAGGAGATTAGTTATGAAATCAATAAAATGATCACTTGATTTGCAACAATTTTATGTTGTTAAAATATTAAATTAGACTATGAGTTTAACAAACTATACGACTACAACAACAATAAGTCTTTACTAGATAAATATGAAACTTTTTCGCATATTTTTTTTTATTACTATAGGTATCCTTCTTCACATATCTTAATATACTAGTTTCGAAACGTGGGAATTTTCTTTTTTCGTGCTTCGCACTCAAAAAGAAAATTCTCAATCAATAAATTTAAATAAAATATATCTTTTAGATTATGACAGCCCCTCTCCTAATCTAGGGCACCGCCCGGCTTAATCCTATAATTAAGCCCTAACCACAACACATTGAACCCAATTACGTATTAGTCAGCCTTTACTATCTATATTTTCTAATTTAAACAATTAATTTTGTTAGTGGAAGTGTTTACAATTTATAGCGGAAGTCTTAAATATGTTAGCGGAAGTAAATTTTATAATCCTAAATATGGAAACCAGAAAATAACGATCACCAAATATATATATGCAAGTAAACGGCGAACATATAAACAAAGTGAAAGCCAAAAGTCGGGTAGTCTAACACTTATCCGAATAACATTCCAAAAATATAAAGACATAAGTAAACATAATACAAAAGTACCCTACATGTATGGGCAGCTACTCGTTCAAAACTCAGAGGTAGTCGCCGATCTTCTCCTTACCCGGCCTAGTGCTGCTCGATGGACCTACACCCACCGTCACAAACTAGACGGTGAGTATAGTAATATTTAAGTGATAACTGGGGATTCTATTACTACATTTCCAATTTAAACAAAAGGTATTTAAAAGCATAAAGTAGCTGAAGAAATGCTGAATAAATAATGCAAGTAAATACCAACGTTAACAGATATACATAGACTGACATAGGCTAAGTCGAGATGATCTACGTCCGGTTGGCGGTGAAAACTATCACCTAGCTTTTTCCACTACTGTATAGAGTTGTGCTCAATATATAATAATAATTTTTTTCTATATTCTAATAACCTCAAGTGGCGGAGCTGTGTTCTATGTGTATAAATCATCTATACTTGCCGACAACCCCATGACCCATACCACGTGTGCCGCCCAAGTGTAGTGGCGAGTGCCGGAAACCCCGAAAATTGAAATCCCCGTGAATCTGGGCATCTTATGTGCAATGGACACTAGATAATCCCTACTTTGGATTTTAAGAATTTATATCCTACAATGCTATGATTTCAACACAAGTTAGGCTACAAAGCCCAAAGGGAATAGAACACAAGTCCAACATAACAGATAACCCTATAGCATGCATTTTTTAAATATCCATTAGCCATATTTCAAGACAAACATTGAGTATATAGGGAAACATGGAGTCAATGATATATCAAACAAGGCATCATGCTATATCAACATTCATATGAATAGAAATAAGGGAAGCATAATGTGGGAAATAAATAAGCTAGTCTACAAATACACTGAAAAATGATAAATGACTGGAATGAAATAAAGTAAAGAGTTCCC
Source organism: Stephania japonica (assembly GCA_039657345.1). Classification (NCBI taxonomy): domain Eukaryota; kingdom Viridiplantae; phylum Streptophyta; class Magnoliopsida; order Ranunculales; family Menispermaceae; genus Stephania; species Stephania japonica. The sequence goes on along the minus strand of CM077560.1, from coordinate 38,124,277 downwards.
AACGTTTCACTTACAAGTCAACGCCGTAGTCCTAGCTATCTGGCCTCTTGACACCCGACACTCACGTTCCTAAACTCCTGGTACACTCTCCTAAGTCCTGGTGTGTTTAGATAATACTTAGGGTCGATGTGTGTCAGTTGTATAGATATTACACTTGATTGGTTAATTTAGTCTCTTAATATTTTCATTATAAGTGGGTTGTGAACAGTGACCAGCGAGTTGGCCATGTGCCCAACGCACTACTGTTCCTGGGTGAACAGTGTAGCACCCAGCGCGCTAACCAGTTGCCTAGCGTGCTACTGTTCTTGGGGTGAACAGTACTTCATCTTCCCTATAACAGTCAATGCCTAGCGCACTGGATAGCGCAAAACCTAGAATTTCCAGAGGGAAATTCTGGTTTTTTAGGCTTCTTGGGTAACACCAACTCAGTCAAAACAACATGCATGATCATAGTATAACAGATTAGACTCAAAACCACCTAGAAACACAAGAAAATCTTGTTTAACCCAGATCGATTCATGCATGAACTCTTTACAAAACTTCCACCTAAAACCCAAAATTTCTTCAAAAACTCAAATAAAAAACTTAGATAACAATTGAAACAACCATAATATGGAAGAATAACACTTTAGAAACCAAAATCCCAATTCAAATTCGATGTAAACACAAAAACCCCCATTTGACCAATTTTAATGCAAATAGAGGGTGGTGATGGTTACCTTAATTAGATTTGTTGATCTTCACTCCTAGCTTGAAAATCCTCTCTCAAATCCCCCCCAGAAATTCTCTCATCTCTTCAATTCGGATGGATTTTGCATGTAAATAGTGTGCATTGTGTATCTCGAGGTAAATCCGGTGGTCACTAACTAGGTAGTCCAGCTTCTCATGTAACACAACATAAGTGACTCTCAACATGGGAGTGTATGGCAACATGGATCTCGAGGTCTATCCTAAGTATAGTTTAATTCAAAACAAACTATAAGACATAAAAATGTGATTTCTTAATTAATAAACAATAGGCCAAATCAACTAATGTGCATTTATTTAATTAACAAGGTTGTGTACTAATTTATTCTAAATTGTATTTAACTAAGTTTAGACTTACCACAAGTCTCTCTACTCGGTACCCCAACTCATACGCAACTCGAGACGCGTCCCAACTCGTGTCTCGATGTCGATAGCTGTAAGTACTGACTTAGTTAGTCTATATACATACAGAACACTAGGCATACACCAGTACAAATATAAAATTCATCTCGGCCACGTGCCTCGGTCAGTGTGCGCATCTCATGCAAGCTTTACGTCACGGGTCAGTGATCCTGATTAAGCGAGTTAATCAAGACTAGGAAATTGGGCCGTGAAAAATATTCCCAAAAAAATAAAAATTTCATCCTCGAAATTAAATTCAGGTTAGGATTATACCTGACTCAAAAAGGTATGGAAAACGATCTCGCATATAGTCCTCCCACTCCCAAGTGAGTTTCGAGTCACTGTGGAACTGCCACTTGACGAGCACATTTGGGATAGACTTGTTCCTCAACTACTGTACCTTTCGGACTAGGATCTGGATAGGCTGCTCCTTATATGAGAAATCCTCACTCAAGTCGATCTGACTTAAGTCAACTGTCGATCGTGCGCCTGCCTTCGACTCAGCCAATCGAAGCATCGAAATATGGAAGACAAGATGAACACCTGACATCTGCGGAGGTAGCTCTGACTTATACGCAACCTTTCCAACCTATTTCCTAACTCAAAATGGCCCGATGAAACGCGGTGCAAGCTTGCCCTTCATACCAAATCTCTGCAGACCCTTCCGAAGGGAAACCTTGAGATAGATGTAGGCTCCCTCGGAATAGGTTAGATCGTTGTGGTACTTGTCTGCATACTTCTTCTGTCTCTCTTGGGCTGCCTTGAGTTTCAGTCAAATATATCATACCTTCTCAGTGTGGTTAACAACAATCTTAGGCCCTATTGACACTCTGTCTCTCTGGCTTAGCCCAACACGACAGCGAGCAACACGGTCTGCCATACAAAGCCTCAAATGGCGCCATCTCAATGCTAGCCTGATAACTATTATTGTACTTAAACTCACTTAATGGTAGGTACTCCTCCTAAGATCTACTGAACTCTAACACATAGGCCCGTAACATGTCCTTTAGGATCTGATTCAGTTTCTCTGTCTTCCCGTCAGTTTGAGGATGGAAAGCTGTGCTGAACTGTAGGTGCATACCGTACTGCTCCTGCATACTCTGCCACATCCTGGAAGTATACATAGCATCTCTATCTGATGTGATGGTCAACAGTACCCCGTGTAGCCTAATGATCTCCCTCTCGAAAAGTATACTTAGCTGATTAAAAATGTAGTGCGTGACAACTAGCAGAAAGTGAGCAGACTTAGTTAGTCTATCAACTATCACCCAAATGGAATCATGTCTCCTGGCTGTCCTCGGAAACCCTCTAACGAAGTCCATGGCGATGTCTGCGATGACCCCAAATTCCCAATGCATTTGGAAACGCCCGGCCTAGACTCGTACAGATCCCCGAGTCAGTACTCAGCGATCTGGCGAGCCTAGTCAGCCTCCAATTATCAAATTACAAGTTTTATGAAAGAGTTATTGCAAGTATGACACAACTAAAGAAAATTTAATACTAAACAATTAATGGGAAATAACTCACTCAAACAGAAATCAGGAATCTATATATATGGAAACCACGTAAACAGGAATATTCATGTACAATAAGCCAAGGTTAAATGAGACATTTCATGATATCAATCCCAAACTATAATCTCGAGTTCAATGACTCAACAAAACATGATAATAATCACAAGCAACATACAAACAAAAACATATAACCTACTCTAGGGTTCCTCAAGTCCAGTTGCTCACAAAAAGTCTCCTAGGTAAGGTTCCTTGCCTTTACTGCACTCCGCTCTATCTGCACCCATCGTCATAAACTATACAGTGACTAACTGAGAGAAATCGAAAGTAATGCCAGAAGAATATAGTAGTAATTCATGAATTATCAAACAAGGCAGTTTAAATATCATGCAGGAATTGAAAGACAGGAAGTTAAATAAATAAGGTGCATGATAGGCAGACTGAAAATAATAACAATCGAAACATGCGTGTTCTACGAGTCAAGAGAGGCCATAAGTGGTCTAAAATCCACAACAAATCCACAACGGCGATGTCATAACATCGAAATCTACAACAATCCAGTACATGGTATCACACAATTACTAGGGGTGGTCAAACATTCGTGCGCACGAGTGCTCGCGTTTTATCCCTTATAGTATAGGCAGTATGTACCTTCGAGACACACACTTATGTCAGGAACACACATACAAGGAATGTGGAACAGAAATGCCAACAAGTAGATCATAGCAAACACGATAGAATGATAATGAATCACATGGTATTTTCCTAACTGGCTTACTAACGTACATAAGCTTTAAGGAAAATGTACTTACCTCAACTATCGCAACCTGCGTACAACTCGCGTTCCTAACGCGCATCCCTGAGTTTCCCGTTACCTGACAAGGTTGGAAAACTCGTATTAATAGGTCAGGTCATCAACTAAACCCTAGGTCAACCCTAGTGTTCTTCCCAATGTTTTAAGTATTTACACAACTCTCAAATCGTTATGAAAATGTATACTCTCTTGGGTTTGAAAAACCATGACAATAACCACAACTAAGATATCACAACGTCGGTATCCATAATACATATAAGCCTACTCATGTATCGTAGGCTCGGCTCAGTCGTATGTGGGTCACGTCATAGCCTCGATGAACCGACGTCGTGACCACGACGTCATAACCAATTCTCGACCTTCAAACACAAATCCATAAAACAACACGACTCAAAATGACCATGCACCAACGAGTTTGGGAACCTCGCAGGTGTGGTCTAACTTTTATAGAGTGCCAACACGACATGGGAAGGTCATGTGCATGCCCTATGTCACGTCGACGACTACTCGACGTGATATAAATAACTCACGCATAATTTCTCCATTACTACTCATCACCATTGATATGGACACTCCGGGGCTATGAGATTCCATGACGGACATGGTAAGGTCTTCGGCAGTCCCACGTGTCATCGCGTCGACGACAGTGCTGCCACGACGGGTGGTTTCTGACGAGAAGGTTACAACAAGCATACAACACATAAATTACATAATATAACAATAACGCCGTTGTTTTAGGCCACTCCGAGAGTCGTGAGACACAAGCATGGACTTAGCTTGGTACCCAACATCCCCGGTCACGGTGGTACAGTGATGGCGTCGCCCACGGCAACGAATTCCGGCGAGGAGGAGCATAACGCACATGAAATAAACATAAACATGAAATTAAGACCAAACAGTCCAAACGTAACTAATTCGAACACACCGAAGGACAACGGGGTACCAACAAGGGCAAGCCATGGTTCCAGACAGCCTCTCGGACGGGTGTCCGGCCCGTAGCACCGCCAGTTGGGGCAGTTTCCGGCGAGCCATCATCAATAGAGAAAAACCAAATAAAATACAACACCTTACTACCATCGCTGTTATGGACCACTCCAGGAGTCGTGAGACACAAACATGGGTTTAGCGTGGTCTTCGACATTCCCCTAGTCACGGTGGTCCGACAAACGGTGCCGCCCGAGCTCTGCAACTCTAGCGAGGCATAAAAACTGTTAACACATGTGTAAATAGAGTATGGACAACAACTACTCTAGTTTCAAACATCCAGAGGTCTTTCGGGGATATGGGGACTCTAGTAGGCCACGAGGGCCCATCCCCGACCACTGTTAGTCATCTTAGCAGTGGCCAACACACGGCACGACCACCAGTCGTGAAGATCGTTTGGGTCATCACCACATATATGCCGTGAGGTTGGGGAGGAGATCCGCCACTGCTGGAACTCCAGTTCCTGGTCGGACAGTAATCCTCCCATAACCTACTACGTGTGACCTAGAGAAGAGAAGAAATGATAGAGGAGAGAGAGAGAAAGAGAGAGAGAGAGAGAGAGAGAGAAGAAAGAAAGAAAGAAAGAGAACACAGACCTCCGGTGAGGCTTATGTCTGGTCACCAAAGGAGAGGGGAGGAGGAGAAGGGCAATGGTGGGAGGGAATGGGAGACTCGGATGTGTGTATGGAGAAGATGAGTGAATAGTGGATTGGGAAAGTGGAGGTGAGTCCTATTTATATCCTTTTTTTTACATCTCAAATCCACCACTCATCTCAAGGTCCATTGGCCTTAATAACTCCAGTCCCCAATGTGAGTGACACCCATCTATGACACATCTATCTTGATTACCTCATGTTGTGCATCCCAAGATTCATCCTACGCCTAATATATTTTTCCAACTCAACTATTGGTCTCATATTGATTAGATTCAAAATAAATCATATAACTTATGTTAGGCTATCAATTGAGCTTTATAAAATAGTACCCAAGGTCATACTAACTCCCGTCTATCCGGTACTTGGTGCCCCGCGTCCGGCACACTTCTTGAGGTAGTCCCACACTTAGTGTTCAAATAAATTATTTATGCCTAGGGTATACTTTATTTGATTAAATCATGTTTCTTCAACTAAGGTCATATCTTTGATTTGACTTAGTTTATCACCTCTAATACCCGGTTATACGACTACCGAAACCCCGCTTACCTAGGCGAAGCCTTACTCAGATTAATATTTGCCCAAATGGCCCGTGACTCGTATCATACTACCATACTAATATATGCATCACAAAATTATAAAATTTACCTCGATGTCGACTCCCGAAATTCAAAATACAGTCTAGTATCATGTTGTCGGGTCACAATCCCGACAAGTGTAACACAAGTCAAGTCAAATTTGAGGGTTGTTACAATGTCTTCCCATTTCCATCTTGGAATGGGAAGTGACTGTAAAAGTCCTCCAGGCCTAAGATGTTCAGCCTTCACTTATTGGAAAATCCCACAGTTCCTGATGAACTCTGACACATCTGTCTTCATCCCAGGCCACCAGAAATGTCTCTGCATGTTGTAATACATCTTAGTCCTGCCTTGATGAACGGTGAATCGGGAATGGTGTGAGTCATGAAGAATCTCCTCTATCAGCTCTAGCATTTTAGGTATCCACAATCGGCCTCTGAGTCTTAGACACTAATCCGATGTCTCTGCCCAATCAACACAATCTGAACTCCATGCTAACTCACTGAATCGCTGGTACAACCTGTCAGTCCTCTGACCCTCTAATAAACTCTGTGTAGACACGGTCTATACACTCATCTGTGCATAAATCTCAACTCGGGTATCAGTAAGAACGTTTGACTGACCTGTTGTCGTCGCTGCCTTAAGTAACCCGTACTCGTGCATCATACGACATTTGACAACCTCGACGTCTTTGGTCGGTCTCCTATTTAGTGCGTCGGCGACTACGTTCGCTTTCCCTGGGTAATACTCCAATGAAAAGTCGTAGTCCTTCAAGAATTCTAACGACCTGCGTTGTCTCATATTCAGTTCCTTTTGTATGAAGAGATACTTCAAACTCTTGTGGTCAGTGAAGAGTGTGAATCTCTCTCCATACAAGTGGTGTTTCCTCACCTTCAACACAAATACGACCGCTGCTAACTCAAGATCATGTGTCAGGTAGTTCTTCTCATGTATCTTCAGCTATCTTGAAGCATAAGCCACAACTCCACTTCCCTGCATCAATACGCATCCAAGTCCCATGTGTGAAGCATTAGTGTATACTAGGAATCCTTGTCTAACCTCAAGCAGTGTTAATACTGGTGTCGTCGTCAACAACCTCTTCAACTGCTCAAATGCGCTCTCACATTCCTTAGTCCAATCATACACAACATCTTTCTGTGTCAACCTAGTCATCGGTGAAGCGATTTTAGAGAAATCCTTCACGAACCTACGGTAGTAACCTGCTAACCCTAGAAAACTCCTGATCACTATCACTGATGTCGGTGATGGCCAATCCATAATCGTCTGAATCTTGGCCGGATCTACTGGAATCCTCGCTGCTCTAACAACGTCACCCAGAAACTTGACCCTTAGAAGCCAAAATTCACACTTGCTAAACTTGGTGTATAAATGGTGCTCCCTCAAAGTTTGCAACGCCTCCCTGAGGTGATGCTCGTGATCCTCCCGTGTCCTCGAATAGATCAGAATGTCGTCGATGAAGATTACCACAAACCGGTAAAGGAATGGCCTGAATACTCGGTGCATAAGGTCCATAAACACAGCGAGGGCGTTGGTCAGCCCGAACGACATAACCGTAAACTGGTAGTGTCCATATCTGGTGTTAAACGCTGTCTTAGACCGGTCCTCGTCCCTGATCCTAAGTTGATGATACCCTGATCTTAGGTCTATCTTGGAGAAAAATTGTGCTCATCTCAGCTGCTCAAATAGATCATCAATCCTCGGTAACGGGTACTTGTTCCTGACTGTGGTCCTATTCAATTGCCTGTAGTCGATGCACAGTCGTAAACTACCATCCTTCTTTTTTACAAAAAGTACTGGCGCTCCCCATGATGACATAGAAGGTGTGATGAAGCCCTTCTCCCCCAAGTCCTTAAGCTGAGCCCTCAACTCCTCTAACTCCTTCGGGGCCATGTGGTAAGGTGGTATCGCGATCGTTCTGGTGCCTGATACTAATTTGATGATAAAGTCTACCTCTCGCGGCGACGGTAGTCCAAGCAACTCCTCAGGGAAAACGTTAGAAAACTCTCTAACGATCGGTGTGTCCTCAAGTCAGGGTCCCTGACTCTCTGCTACGGTGTACAAGGCTACAAGAGTCTCCATCTCCTTACTAGTCGCCAATCGACTTCTCGTGGTATCGGCTCTCGGTGTACTACCTTGGTGTATGAACATCGGGAACATTGGACATCCCGAAATCTGGAACACGACGGACTTACTGAAGCAATCAATGTGCATGTGGTATGTTGATAACCAGTCTATCCCAAAAAGAGCGTCGAATTCTAACATCACAAGGACTATAAAGTCGGCGGGTAACTTTATCCCACTAGTCTTTTCTGGGACCCTCTCAACTAGATTGTTAGGGTAAACCCTATCCCCGGCAGTAGTACACAACATTAAATGTACTCTAAGCCTAATTGGTGTCAGTCCTAGTATGCCTATCATGCGTCCAACAATGAAAGAAATAATGGAACCTGAATCAAATAAAACATAAGACTCTCTACCGACGATAGAAATCGTACCCTCAATAAGACTTCGTGTGGCGCTAGTATCTGGCTGTGCTACCATGTGAGTTGCCTCTTGGCTCTGTGGTGGGTACATTGTTGTTGGTTGTGGACACTCCCTCACTAAATGTCCCACATGTCTACATCTGTAACATGAGATCTGTCCGTGTTAACTGAATTGCAACTATCTTTGAACCGACGTTTGTCTCTGTTCCTGACGGGGTCCCTCTCGGCCTCTACCTTTGCCTCGACCTCTACCACCCTGCTATTGATGCTGTCATGGCGCTGGTGGTACCTGAAGAGCAAGCCTCTCTGGCGCTAGTAATGCTGGCCTAATCAGTGGTGGTGGTGGAAAGGAACATCCTTCTCTTAAGCTCTATGCTAATGCGGCATATGACACTTGAGGCACCATTGATGTGAAATGTGAAGTCGTCCCTGATCCCTAGGAGCCTTTATCCCACCTCTTGTGTGCCTTACCCCTCTACCGTCTCCTATCGAAATCTGCAACTTGCTCTAACATCAACATCTACCCCGAAGCTGCCCTGTCAGCTACTATACCAAAGTAGTAGATCTCGTGGGAAAGTGCGCACTCGTATATCTTGGTGAGTTTCCTAGCGCCCATGCTGACTACGTGGTAGCCGATGTTTGCTCTCAGACCCACCCCAAAGTGATACACATCTCCCAACTCATCTCGGACCAAATCCCCAGAAAACTCCTCAGGTACCTGTATTTTTCCGGTAACTGCATAACTGACTCATATGCCCCCTGCCTCAAACTCATAAACTCTCTCCTCAGCCTCATCATGACTGTTAGCGGGAAGTACTACCAGTATAACCTCTCCTTGAATACCTTCCATGACCCAAAGTCTCCATCAGTAGCTATCGTGGTGCGCCATTAGACGTCGGCATCTCTCTATAATATATAAGAAGACAAATATAGGCGTAGTCTATCCTAGATCCCTAGAATTCGACGTAGCTTCTCTTGTGATAATATCCATCCCTCAATCTTCTCGAAGTCTCTCTCCCCGTTGAAGTACACCAGTTGAAGGCGAGGAAAATCCTTCACCAGCTAAATCCCTACTGCTGAGCCTAAAGGTGTAGGTGTGGGAGTCATAGTCATCTCTGCTACCTTTGTCGTTGAAACGGTCACTACCGGACAAGTCGGCGTTTCTACCGTGCTTTAAATAATAGGTGTGTCTAGTACGGGTGCGGTATCTGGATCGGTTGGTGGTATAGTAGTAGGTCCGGTCGTCGAATGTGTGGTAGCCGCAGGAGTAGTGGCGACAACTTGAGTAAGTGCGATGATCTGTGTTGTCATGGTCATGAAACCAGCCATCTACTGTCCTTATGCCACTACTCGATCCGTTAACCTCTGATAGTCGTCATCTAATATAATAGGAAGTTAACTGCTGCCAGCACCCACATCGCCTGTCTCGCGTGCGTCCGTCATCGTCGTCTGTATGTGGACAACGATCTCTTATCAGCTACTACGAAGTATACCGCGTATACACATATACATATTGAAAATGATAGTATATATATACTAATCCTCAACTCACTTTCACTCAATTCCCAACAAAATAATTCCTATGCAAGGTTCATCTGGTTTCCACTTCTAGTGTTTGTGTTTTATTCAAGTTTATGTTTTACTTATCGATAACATAGTCTTTGATACCAATCGGGAAGTTGGTATCCCAATTCTTAGTCAACTCTATACTTTGTCCCTAAAGTTCTACAACCTATGCTCTGATACCAACTATGAAGGCCCCTTTCCTAATCTTAGGCACCGCCCGGCCTAATCCCGTAATTAAGCCCTAACCACGACACATTGGACCCAATTACGTATTAGTCAGCCTTTACTACATATATTCTCTAATTTAAACAATTAATTTTGTTAATGGAAGTCTTTACAATTTATAACGGAAGTCTTAAATATGTTAGCGGAAGCAAATTTTATAATTCTAAGTATGGAAACCAGGAAATAACGATCACCATATATATATATGCAAGTAAATGGCGAACATATAAACAAAGTGAAAGCCAAAAGTTGGGTAGTTTAACACTCATCCCAATAACATCCCAAAAGTATAAAGACATAAGTAAATATAATACAAAAGTACTCTACATGTAGGGGCAACTACTCGTTTAAAACTCAGAGGTAGTCGCCAATCTTCTTCTTGCCCGGCCTAGTGCTGCTCGATGGACCTACACCCACTGCCATAAACTAGACGGTGAGTATAGTAATATTTAAGTGATAACTGGGGAATTCTATTACTACATTTCCAATTTAAACAAAAGGTATTTAAAAGCATAAAGTAGCTGAAGAAATGCTGAATAAATAATGCAAGTAAATACCAACGTTAACAGATATACATAGACTGACACAGGCTAAGTCGAGATAATTTACGTCCGTCGGCGGTGAGAATCACCTAGCCTTTTCCACTACTGTATAAAGCTGTGCTCAACATATAATAATAATTTTTTTTCTATATTCTAATAACCTCAAGTGGCAGAGCTGTGCTCTACACGTATAAATCATCTATACTTGTCAGCAACCTCATGGCCCATACCACATGTGCCGCCCAAGTGTAGTGGTGAGTGCAGAAGACCTTGAAAGACCGAAATCCCCGTGAATCCGTGCATCTCATGTGCAATGGACACTAAATAATCCCTACTTTGGATTTCAAGAATTTATATCCTAAAATGTTGTGATTTCAACACAAGTTAGGCTACAAAGCCCCAAGGGAATAGAACACAAGTTCAACATAACAGATAACACTATAGCATGCATTTTTTAAATATCCATTAGCCACATTTCAAGACAAACATTGAGCATATAGGGAAACATGGAGTCAATGATATATCAAACAAGGCATCATGTTATATCAACATTCATAATGAATAGAAATAAAGGAAGCATGATGTAGGAAATAAATAAGCTAGTCTATAAATAGACTGAAAAATGATAAATGACCTGAATGAAATAAAGTAAAGAGTTCCCGCAGTTTCACTTACAAGTCAACTCCATAGTCCTAGCTATTTGGCCTCCCAACACCTGACACCAGCGTCCTTAGACTCCCGGTACGCTCTCCTAAGTCCTGGTGTGTTTAGATAATACTTAGGGTTGATGTGTGTCGGTTGTATAGGTCGTACAATTGATTGGTTAACTTAGTCTTTTAATATTTTCATTTAAAAGTGGGCTGTGAACAGTAACCAACGCGTTAGCCATATGCCCAGCGCGCTACTGTTCCTGAGTGAACAATGTAGCACCCAACACGCTATTGTTCTTGGGGTGAACAATACTTTATCTTCCCCAGAATAGGCAACGCACTAGGCACTGTGCCTAGCTCGCTGGACAGCGTGAAGCCCAAAATTTCCAGAAGGGAATTCTGGTTTTCTAGGCGTCTTAGGTACCACCAACTTAGTCAAAATAACATGCATGATCATAGTATTAAAGATTAGACTCAAACCACCTAGAAATACAAGAAAAACTTGTTTAACCCGGATCGATTCATGTATGAACTCTTTACAAAACTTCCACCCAAAACCTAAGATTTCTTCAAAAACTAGAATCAAAACCTTAGATAACAGTTGAAACAACCATAGTATGGAAGAATAACACTTTAGAAACCAAAATCCCAATTCAAATCCGATTTAAACATAAAAACCCTCATTTGACCCATTTTAACAGAAATAGAGAGGTGGTGATGGTTACCTTAGTTAGATCTAGTTGATCTTCATTCCTAGCTCGAAAATCCTCTCTCAAAATTCCCCCAGAAATTCTCTCATCTCTTCAGTTAGGATGGATTTTGCATGTAAATAGTGAACAATCCACTAATCAAGTTGGTATATATATGGTTTGATGGGATCTAGTGTGCATTGTGTATCTCGAGGTAAATCCAGTGGTCACTAACTAGGCAGTCCAACTTCTCATGTGACACAACATGAGTGACTCTCAACATGGGAGTATGGCAGCACAAATCCCGAGGTCTGTCCTAAGTATAGTTTAATTCAAAACAAACTATAGGACATAAAAATGTGATTTCTTAATTAATAAACTATAGGCCAAATCAACTAATATGCATTAATTTAATTACCAAGGTTGTGTACTAATTTATTCTAAATTGTATTTAACTAAGTTTAGACTTACCACAAGTCTCGCTACCTGGTACCCCAGCTCGCATGTAACTCGAGGCACGTCGTCGCTCGCGTTTCGACGTCAATAGCTGCAAGTACTGACTTAGTTAGTCTACACACATATACACCACTAGGCATACAGCAGTACAAATATAAAATTCACCTCGGCCATGTGCCTCGGTCAGTGTGCGCATCTCATGCGGCCCCATGTCACGAGTCGATGATCCTGATTAAGCGAGTTAATTAAGATTAGAAAATTGGGGCGTGAAATAGATAGTAAATGTATACTCACCTTGGTGTTTTTATGAATTTTATATTTTAATACATTATATTTTTGGTTTACTTATTACATTATATTTGAACGAATATACAACAAGTGGCTTGTGCCCCAACCCGAGGCTTGAGTCGCCCGACCCAAGTCGCTCTCGATCCCAGATACCTGAACTCGTTCCCGAGCAACGACTTGGTTCGTCTAAAGTAACATACAGAATAAACATTGGCTAAACTAACAGATAATAACTAAAAAATAATTAGAAAAGATATCGTTAAGCCAATAAATTAAGTTAAGTTTGCGAAACTATATCGAAGTCTTGTCACCAATAAACAAGTTAAGGTGAACCAAAAAGCTTCTAAGTATCTAAACCAAAGTCAAGGTTTAACTACCCAATTCACCTGTTTTAACTTGCAAACCATGTTTCAAATGTTTCACAAAAACAATGGATAGATAATAGAGTCACAAGTTCTCAAACAGAGGGGCTTCAAGCGATGATCTTGCCTTTCTCCTTCTTGTCTAATGCACTTAACATGTATGGTAAGTGGGGCGAGCTAAAGATTCAATGGAGCTACTTGCTCACACATTAAACATGCAAGTAATACCTAATAGATGAACAAAGCCCACATGGAATACCGAATCCATTCATTTGCAACAATTAGGTAAGCACATAGTATTCATGTTCATCCATAAACATCATATCAAAGCCAAGTTATGCTAGTCATAGACAAAGTTCTAATTCATTTCGGTAGCATATATCAATGACAATTTAAAGTAACTATAACCGCTTTCATAATTGCATTAAACAAAACTTGTTTAATTATCTTACTTCAAAGTCTCTACATTAAGATCCATGGTTCATTCATGCATAATACGCCATTCATTAAGGGCATGTACATTAAGTTTTTCACATGGTGATGTACAACATGGAACTTAGCCCAACTAAGCATATATCAAGACAAAATCATAATATTAAACATGCATTCATTCTCAAGTGATAATATTTCAATATTCGCGATCAAGACAAGATTCGCAAGTCATAAGTGAAAATCAATAATTATCGCGAGGGTGAATAATCAAGCACGATAGATAAGTAACAATATAATCCATTTGTCTATATCATGCATCCTTAGTCTTTGGTATGGATCCAATGACCGAACCTCTCACCCCTGAGGTGATAGGAAACCCTGGCAAACACATTGGCCTTTTGTGTCCCCCAACTGATCCATACCCCAACTATAAGCTTTCCAAGCGATCATCGATTATGAGCACTTACTGTTAGGCGTACTGCTTTAATTGATGGGTGTACTTCCATCATGTCTGGCCATACTTGATGCGTATGTTTCCATCATGCATGTCCGTACTTGATGGGTGTGCTTCCATCAATCTTGGTTCACTGCACTTCCTAAGTGGGTAATGGGTGAGCTACCATCCCTAGGGGAGTGAAACAACATGATATCATATTTAACTAGTAATCATGTCACATTTAATATATAAGTAAAGTTCCCCACTTACCTATACTCGCCGTACCTAAGACTGATCCTGAAACGCTTGGAGTCCGATGAGAACCTCGCACGACTCTAAACAATTTCACATAACATTACATAAGCAATTACTTAATTTAAAGTTAATTATTTTCCATTTATTAATCTTTGGGGACCCACTAGTGCAGGTCCCGCTGATTTGGTGTCGTCTGATGTCCTCGTCGGGTGCCAGTGTGCACCGTGGTCAAAGTTTAGGCTTCATTTAGTCACCCATTTTGTCGTAGGGACCCATAGTCCCTCTTAGTCAAATTTGGTCAAAGCTTAGTCAAACCAGTCAAAGCTTGGTTAAACTTGGTTACGCTTCTTCAAACCCGGTTAACGCGATCAAGGTCGAGTCGACTCGGTCAGACTGAGTCTACTCGAACTTCTCGGCTAGGAGGGTTCTCTCCTCCCTAACCGAACTCACTCATCTCTCTCATGGCAGCGGGGGAAGGCAAGCCTCCCCCACCGCCCCCACCCCACCCTCGAACACAAGTTCAAGGGTGGTCCCTCAACATCGCTAGGCACCCCTCTTCCTAGTCCCCATGACGACAAGGAAGGTCGTTGCCTTATAGGGCAACACCCTAATGGTGCACTACATCTAGCCAGCAACTGTTGGGTTTCGGGGATCAAGCGCATCAGAATTTTTTAAACCTTTTCGAATGTCCCCGAACCAAAATCCTATCAATTCCATTAAACTGATATAACAAGAGAGAAAAACCATGCCTTAACAAGAACAACTCCATGTTAGCTTTATTCGTTGTTGATCGATTCCTTCAAGACACTGTTAGAGACGAACGTCCTCTATTAGAAATCTATACACGAACAAATGATCATAATTAAGAGTGTTAGCATCAAGAATTCTAGGGCAAAAATTCTCACAAAAACTCTCTAGAAAAATCACTCTACAACTGTGACCCTAATGTCTTATTTATAGTTTAATAGGTCGAGTTGTAAAAGAACTTCATCTCATAGTTATACTCTAAATAGAGTCTTAGATAAAGTCTAACTCTAAAAAGGATAACGTCATCTAATAAGAGTTGTAATTTATCTAAAACTCAAATAAGAATTAAAGTTATACTTTGATTTCAATTAGAGTCCTATTCAAAATAGGATTTACCAAGAGACTAAATTTTTAGTCACACTAGAAATGTAGGAGAGTTTTGAATCCAAGTCAAACTAGGACACTTAATGAAAATCTTTACAATGAATTTTATCAAATAAAATTCATCAACGTTGGTAGTGAACCAAAAACCATTTTTCGGCACACAAGTCATAAGCTCTTGCAAGACATTATGACTACCCAAGTTGCATGAAGATCAATAAATCGATACAACCTAATAGATAGTTTATATCATATCATTTTGTCACGTGATATCTTTTGATTGAACTTAAGACATAGAATGTCACCCTTATAGTTCAATCTACTAGCCTCGATCTCCAAGTTGATTGAAATTGTCAAGTGATATTAATCCAATCAATTCCTAGATATGGCTATTTATCAGTCTAACATATCGAGTGGCCCAATAGATATCTTTTTCTAAATGAGAAGGACAAATCTCATCTTGATCACACATCTTTCACACATTAGTCAAACAATAATCAATCACAATCTTAATAATCATCCGGTTAAAAATGACGTTTAATTGTATCAAATCATTGTGTTCATAATGTTGGAGTCTATGGTGATCTCAAGTCAAAGGACTAAATGGTATAACTATCATGAGAAGCGCTTATGACACTGACCATGTAGCGTTCTCATAGCGGGTTGATCCAACATCTCTACCCAACTGATACCTATGATCTTGATTTGTATCTGTACACACACAATCATCACATGACTATCAATCAAGACTCATACTAGTCTTAATTTATTATTGTTCCCACAATAATAATTGACTAGGGATGTTTAGAATAATACAACAATTATTCATGGATACTATTATAAAAGAAACATGCATATGTGTATAATAGTTAAGCAATATTTATAAAATTGGCCTACGACACAATTCCTAATAGCAACACCTAGTGATGCCACCACCCATCTCCCCCCCTTTCATTGCTTCCAACATCAAACCATAACAACAACAAATTGAAAGAGAAAGATTGACGTGAAGAGATTACCCTCTTGTGTTGAAGCACTCCAAGCTCTCCTTCTCCTTCCCTTGTTCTCCTCTCCTTCTTTCTCTCCAAAATGAGTTGTGAATGGTGGCTTGGTCGCATAACTCTCCTTATATAGTGTTAGGGTTGGACTAGGGTTGTATACAACTTACTCTTAATTGACCAATTTGCCCTTGTGGGCGTAGGCCCATTTATTCGATTCTTTTCTTTTTAAGACCATGTAGTGTGTTTTATTCTCATATTTTAGGCCTAACACCTAATAAACCTAATATATTATTCCGCACTAAATATTTCACAAAGCACATAATCACACATATAGTATTAAATTACTAAATTACCTTCGAGTTAGGTCGGGGAAAGATTCGAATTGTTACACAACAATGATAATAAAATAATTACTTAAAAAAATTAAACTGAAGTGTCGTAATTAATTCTTTTTTGTAGTGAAAACCAACCATTCATCACTAAAAAGTACACAACTTCCTACCAAAAAAAAAGTACACAACTAATAAAAAAAAGACACCTACGCTACTTATTAATTCTTCATATTAATTTATATTTCTAATATTTTTTTCTTAATGACTACTAGAACCACAAAGAAAAGAACTAAAGAATACTACAAAATCTAAAAGAAGACTAATGTAGAGAAATAATGTTAAATGAAATCTTTTCATCTTAGCCTCAAGGTAGCTTAAGAAATCGACATCTATATATTTAACTATCGCCTAAGCTTATTTGTCAACACATTTATTGATTCAACCTATATTTGTTTATTCACTTCAAAAGAAAAACATACGTTTTTTATACACTTGTTACGATATCTTTGCAATATTGTGGAGAAAAAAATGGCAATAAATGATTGAACAATAGATTCTTTTTTGAATTAACAATAGATTTCTTTTAATCCAATGAATATCCCCTTTATGAAAAAACAAAGAAGTGTTTTTTTTGTAGGAAAAGAAGTGCTTTTTTTAATTTAAATCAAGTTTTAAATACATTTAGATAAAAGCTTATGCATGTTAATGTTGAGATAAGAGGTTACCTAACTATGCATTTGAGCTATAATACAAATAGTTAAAATAGCAACTTTAGAATTCATTAAGAAGGTTTCATACAAGTAGTTAATCACTAGCATACCCTAGGTCTGACACGCACGTTGAACACGTATATCACACAATGCCTCGTGTATGCATCTAGAGGCGCATCGATAGCGTGCGCCAATCGCATGTCCAACCTGGGTGTTTTCAATTCCATGAGTTTTAAAATGGTTCAAGCCATGCAAATGTGTTTTATAACATGTATTTGAGGTATACAAACTGTTGAAATTGATTTTGAATACACCGATATATGTTTAGATGGTTTTTGGATTAACATTACAAATATTTTTAGGGTTTGTGAAATCATCTGGGATGTTTAAAAACATTTTATGAACCATACTAAACATGTATGAAGTGTTTTAAGAGGTTTAGTAGAGTCGTAGGTCCATTAGGGGTCCCCATATACCAAGTGTGCAATGCAGAGGACCCAACACATTGTGCAATAAAATGAATTTAAGAAAAAAAATGTCCAGTGCGCTATGCAGGAGTCTGACAACTTTTTTAAAGTGAAGAAATCTGCCCAACACGCTATCCATTTTACCCAGCGCACTATACATGAATCTGACAACTTTTTTAAAGTATTGATCTACACCTTTAATTTGAATATGGAAATCATTTTGGGCCCTTAGATCATAAGTAACAGTCATATGGGTACAAAAAGGGTTTGACTACATCCCCAAAGACCCAAGAACACCAAAGCTACAACTCTTGCTCTTACAATTTCAAAAATCTAAGTTTTATAAACATTTATACTAGGTTTTTTATCACATACACTTGGTGATTCTCGGAGCTATCAATTCACCGGCCAAGGCAACACTAGAGAGGTGTTCTAAGGCTTACAACTCACACTCTACAAGTGATTTTCGGATTTCACACTTGGGGCTGTAAGATTTCTTGATTTCCTACTAATTTTGGGTTTAATCTATACTTTTTGTTTGGAGTATTGTTTGAACATTATTTGTGGTGTTCTTCTACACACTTGTCTTAGGTTTTGCGCTTAAAATTGATGTCATAATCCCTATGACTAATTTGTACTTATTGGGTTTAAACTTTGATTTCTCAAAGTGTATGAAATTTTTTTGAAACCTACTTGTGCTTAGTCTATATTAGATTTTGTGTTTTTATGGTTATGTTGTTTTAACAACATTCTTACAAAGGTCATGTTATTAGTCTAAACTTGTTTGTGACCTGAGTTTTTGATTACGCCAATTAGCCATTCATTGGAACCAAGTTGAGCTTAATCTATATTCTTTTTAATTGGTTTCAATATTGAGAATTAGCCTATAAAAACTTAATTTTACAAGGCATCTCAATTGACAAAGTCTCACTTGCATCGATTCATTTTAGGATTACATTTGGCTTGTGACAGGAGAACATCTTATACTACTTTATTTTGTAAGGCAAAACTTCAATTGTATTTGAAAAGGGTTTTGATTATAAGACTTAGTAGGATCTAAGTCAAAAAGAAATACCTAGTTGAGGCTAGGGAGGGGGAAATTCTTGTTGTGGCTAGATGGTTATATAAACTTTTATTGCGGTAAGACATCTTATAAAAGACCTAGTTGAAGCCAGACATTCACTAAGCTTGTGGGCTTAGGGACATTCACTTATTGGTAATATAAGTGGGGGATTAAAAATTCTAATTGGGGCGGTTAGGTAGTGAATGTAGATCGGTAAGATCAAACCACTATACATATGTGTCTCATTTCCATCTCTTCTACCCCCTTCTTGATTGCATTATATGGATATTTGTTATTTTTTTTGTGTGTGTGTGTGTGTGTGTGGTATTATTGTTATTTAGCATAAAGTTGTTAAAAGGAGATAACCTCTCGGTACACCCAATTCACCCCTCTTTTGGGTGATTTTCATCAAGGTGAGTTTTTACCTTGTTCTTCCAATTTCCATGAAAAATGAGCAAAGTTTTGGGGGTATTTGATAAAAACAAATTTGAAATCATAGCCTACTGATGTTCTTGTGTATTAAGGTAATATTGGAGTCAAATTTATCAATTGATTGTATGTATTACTTTGCTTTTTGAGGAAAATTGATGAATTGTTGGAAATTGATGATTTTAATGAATTTGTTAATTTGCTATAATTGTTGCAATCCAGTTATTTTCAGAGGTGTTAGTGGATCCCATATGAGTTGAGGATGCGGTCAACAACGTTAGAGATGGCCTTGGAATGTCGGGAGTAGAATTCCCGAGCTGAGAATTTTGTTGCCCAACACAGGGAGCGCATTTCCCAAGCCGAGGAGCGCGCTCCCCATTCTGGGCAGCGTGGGTGTTCTTGATGAAGAACACTTAGCGCGCTACACGACTTATGTGGCACGCTACCTGCCTAGAGTGCACTCCTAAGGGTTAAACAGTAAATTTTAAAGGACTGTTTTAGGTAAATCAAATTAAAACAAATTCATACCACCTTAAATCACTCTAAAACACTGGAAATGAATCCTAGGGGACTTGGGGACTATGGTACAATAGTCAAGAGCATAGCGGGGTCGGACTGTGGTATTTTCTCGTGGCTTTGGAACGCAATTTGAGGTGCTTAAACCCCCTAAGAAACACACTCAAGGATTTATTTGCTTTAGTTGATCTATTACTGTTCTTGTTACTCATTTTGTAATCTATCCTTGTGTTTGCTTTGGTTTAATGGTTGGTTGTTTGATTTACCGCCAAATTTTACTCTGCGATGTGTGTACGGACTTGGACACGCTAGACTGTAGCACGAACTAAGGTGATGGACCAGTGGAGGGGGTTGGAGAAGCCCACTGGAGGGATCCTTATATCTGGAGTATGGTCTAGTTTGCTACACAGCTCACATCCATTTGGTTTCATCGGTGTTATTTATGCATACGTTGTCATTTGCAATTGCCTATTTATTTTTCATGTTTATTTAACATTATTATTGGCTTCCATATTATAAATGCTTGGTGGTTTTCTTCTGTGGATTTACTCACTAGACTCGTCATCTGGTATGTGGTGATGACTGAGTGTAGATCCTTCTACAAGGAAGGGCAAGTGGATTCTAGGCGACTACCTCGAGCTCACCCACTATTCGGCACATCACTCGCAGGTATTTATTTTGATATTTTGATTTCTTTTGGGTGTCACGCCTGGTTTTCCAAAGTAGGATTGATGCTCTATACTTTTATATACTTGATCTTAATTTATGTCAATTAAGTCTTCCGCTGAAATTTATTGAATATGAATGATAAAACTCTGATAAATGATGAATTAATGACAAAACTGATTAACTTTACGACAAGTTAGCAAACACTAGGAGGAATTGACGTAGTAATGGACGTCAGTGGAGAATGGCACACAACGGGTCAGTAACGTGGCAGGGTTGTGGGGCCTGTGGTGCACCACATGACCTCAAGAATTGAAGCCGCACACATTCCTCATCTTTTTTAGTGTCGGTTTTGAGGATTTTTTTGGGTTTTACTTCTTTTTTTATTCGGTATTGTTTGTGTTTTTATTTTTGGGTTTAGGTCGATTTGTAGCTTAAATCTTGCATTTTTGGTATAAAGTTTTGATGGAATAAAAAATATCAAGCGATTTCGAACGAGTCCCACTATTTTTTGTCATTTTCATATATTTTTTATGAGTCTTGAAACTTTTTTGTTTGTTCTTGTTACCCGTGGGGTTTAGACGCACAGGGCCGACAGCTCTTAAGAAGTGTCAGACACACATGGCCGACATCTCTAAAGAGATCTCGTCTGGATCCATCTGTCACCAACTAAGACTAAGTTTTCTTCACAATCTTGATCGGATTCAACCGTTAACCCTTTAGAGATCTCTATTGGAGTCGATCGATACCTCTTCAGAGGTGTCGACCCTATGCGATTGAACCCTGCTGGCGACACTTTTTCACTTCTAAGATACGACATGACCACATCTGACCTTGTTCAACAAAAAAACACTCGTACGACACTTGGTGATCTAGTAAAAGTATTTTACAATGACTAAAATTGAGAAATGAAGAAGATTGAGGGGTGTTGGGGTGAGGGTGAGGGTGAGGGTGAGGGTGATGGGGTTAGCAAGGGTATTTTTAAAGTTATGAAAATTTTTGGGGCAAACCAAATAAAAAGTGGAGTAAACAAAGTAAAAAATTTAAAAATGGGGTACGAGAAGCAAAAAGTGAGGTCCATATAGCTGCTACCTTTCTTAATTGTTGAATCATTCTCAGTGAAAAATGAATAATTTGAGAAGTTTAAATCATTATACAATTGCCAAATATATCAACAAAAACACATACAACCAGCATTCACAAACAATAGGTTATAATAGGACTTAAGGGGAATTTATATCAATAAATGTGTTGAACCACAATTTTTCACAAATACGTTCAAGCAACTTAATATTTCATTTGTTTGAATCTTATATTATGACTCAATGGGTGTCTAGTACTAATTCTTACAACATTGTTCAGGGATTGATAAGATAATTCTTGCCAAAATTTAGTTGCTAATGGCGAAGCAAAAAGTTTTTAAACAAGGATTCATGGATCCTTTCCTACCATCAAAACTCGGATCAGATGGGATGGAATTGAAAAGAATATGGGACTTTTATAGATCAATTTTAGAGGTTCTTAAAATGTAAACCAAGGAATACTTTTTCTTTTGAGTAGTCTGGAGGTATTATTGTGAAATCCTTGATTTTAGTGAACCTGCATTAGGAGTTAATTGCAAGATTAGTAAATCTTAATTACGACATGTGTTGTAGATTATGGCTTTGATCGGTGAAAAAGATAAATCACTAGGTTAATGTGATTTTTCATTGGTGAATGTCTAATGTGTGTATTATATGATATGTCGTCGTGAATCCAAAATGCATTGAGGTGTATCCCCAATTTGTCATGTTAGGGATTATAAGTTCGTGTCTGAAGGACATGAGTGAAAATAAAAAGTATTAGTTGCTCAATAACTTGTATATTAATTGTTAAGCTCACCTAAGGATTTCGCCTTGGTTTGCATGCAAGTTGGAATTAGTGGTAGTGTTAATGAGAACGAAGTTGATACAATACCTTGTCTCGAGTTACGTATCGATTGGCAGTGATCGAGGTTGAGATTGTGTCTAAACTGGTACAAGTTTGGTTAACTATGTCAAGATAATTAGTCCATAAAAGTTAGGTATGTCATGGACAAAGTTAAGCTTTTAGGTGTTTCGGTATGACCAAGACTAGTATTATAGACGTTTTATGATGTTGGACTGTTTTGTCGAGAGTTTGTCTCAATTTGGTAAAAAATTGGTTCTAAAACGAACATTGGAAGTCAAAACACGTCAAAATAGAGATTTTGAAAATTAATAAATAAAAATGAATTAAGCTGCTCAAGCAAGCAACTGATGGCTTATATATAAATAAAATAACAAAAAAAAATCAAGTTTTCATTTCAAGAAACCTAAAATCTGCGTTATTTTTCTAGCACTCGAATCACTCGACGTCTGATTTTTGTTCGATTTCTCTCCGCAAAGCAGTAGAGAATCACAAGGCGGTCAATTTGAGTCAAGATTTTGTGCTGGAAATGAGGTATTTAGCCCAAAAATTGGTAAATCCTCATTTCATTTTCCTTAATTCTTTTTGAATTCCCGCGATCTTTTGATTTCTTTTGCAAGATTTTATAGGGAATTGGTAGGAATTGTTGTGAATTGATGTATTTAGTTGATTTGAGTCAATTTAGAATAAATTTCATTTGTGTCAATTTGGAATAAATTGGTAGGAATAAATTTGTGAATTAAATTGACGTGACTTAGTTGATAACTGTTTTGAAGATGTTTTTTATAGTTGAACTTGATTTACATTGAGATTTTGGATAAATTGATTATTGTTTTAATCCAATTTGACTCAACGGGGTGTGAAAATGATTTTAATTTGATATCGAGGGGTTTCTTGGTGTTTTGTGTCAAGTTTTGAAGATTTAATTGTGAAAATATTAATTTGGAAAAGTTTTCTCAGTTCAAAATAAATAAAGTTTGTCTTGTCGACAGGTCATACTGGAAAATTCATAATTACTTCATATGTGATCCGACTTAAGCTTTCTTGGAGTCTATGAAAAGTAGGAAACGAATACTACAAGTCTTTTTTTGATCAGCATGACAAATATTAAAGTTTCCAAAGTTAAAAAGTTGGAAAATTGTTTTAAAAAAAAGTTGGAAAATGATAAAATGAACCACTTTCAACTCACACTTTGGGCACACACCCTTGTCTTTTAACCATTTATGGCTCTTTACTCTCTCTAGGCGTGGGCCCCACATTTGATAAAATACCATAAATGACTAAAAGACAAGGGAGTGCGCCCAAAATATGCGTTGAAAGTGGGTCATTTTATCATTTTCCTAAAAAGTTACCCCAAGTTAGCTAGTTGAAAGTTAGTAGAGATTACTATAAACTATTATTTTTGAAAGCAGATCTTAAGCGTATTTTGGCTGCACTTTTCATGGGGTTTCGTGATTTGGCTTTACTTGAACCTTGACCCTCACTATAATTGGGTATGTAGGAAAACTATTGGAGCTATTTCAAGGTGATCTGACGTTCTGGAAACCTCAAAAAGTTAGCCCAAAGTTGGTTGGTTGTAAGTAAACTTTACAGTGATATCTACTATTTATTGAATATCTTTATACCCGTAATTGCATCACAGTCTGAATAGTATTTCACATAAATTCTTGTCACTTGTTCGTGAGTGGTGTTCAAGATTGACAATCGACAATCTAGTTGTTCACCACTTTTGATTGATAGGGTTGGTTAGGAGTAAACTCACATCATGTTAGGAAAGAGTGTCAGTCAGATTCTAGTAGTTCACGGTCGTGGGCTGCTCAGTATGGGGTTGTTCACGATGAATTTTTGCTCTACCAAATGTCCTTGCATTTCATGAGTTATTATTACTATTTTTGTACTACTTTTGGACGTCGACGTCTTATTGTAGTTAGATAACGTAAATAGAATGGGTCCATATTATTTCATATATTCTTTTATTTATTTGCAAATGTTATTATATGTCTCCATGTATCAGACTCAGCTTTTGCAGGAGTACACATCAGTGTAGATATTTACTTATCTGACATCTTCGAGTTATTTTTAATGATGTCAGGTACACGGTGCAGAAGTAAGTAAAGAACAAATGTAGAAATATGATGGTGATTATCTATGACTTTTTTTTTATTGTATATTGTGCTTATTAAATATTGTATTTTGGGATTCTTAGCTTGAGAATAGGTCGTGGTTTGGTTATGAAACTGTTGTGAAGACCTTATAAGACAGATTGAGAGAGTTTTGAGACGATTTCTGGTTCATTATGATATAAATGTGGATTGCGAAGCTGATATCACTGTAAATAAATTTTAAGGTTGAAACCTGTGGACTTAAAGCGAATTTGATCTTTCAATTTATTTTGATATTATATTGTGAATTGTTGTGGAGATGCGAGTCCTTCTAGACATTCTCCCACTGATGTTTATTAGGTACTGAAATTTGTTGGCAATCCATTTTTAGAGAAGACTTTGCCAAAAGTTTCTTGGGAAATGAAAATTTTAAATTGAAGGATCTCCTAATCTGGTCCAATTAAGGAAATAAAGACTTTGAATTTAAATATTAAGGAAGAATACTAATCTCGAGAATTTTAGAGAATTGATGAAAAATATGAAATTATTCAAGGAGATTAGATGCTGAATAGATTACAAAGGATTTAGAATAATCTAGATCAGTCATACGTCTTAATGACGAGGGGTATGACAATTATGTGCAATGTCATCCTAAAAGTTTAAAGTAATGGTACACAAAATAACTAACAGTAGTTTGGCCAAATAAGAGCTTTTTTAAGCAATCTTTAATGAATTTCACATAGGCGAATAGGCAAATAATGAAATAGTTCAAAGGGTGACGACAGCTACATTTTAAGAGTTTTCTCCATCGCCACTCTTCTGTGATTACTTCCACTTTTGTGGCAATCTCTGCAACCAAACCAAATCTCAAAACAAGAAAGTTTCAATTCCAAAGAGATCATACAAGAAATAGACACACACACACACACACACACATATATATATATATATATATATATATATATATATATATATAGATATATGCTAACCTAAGCCGGATGGGTAGGTTTGTAGTCCATGGATTTTGGGTCATGGATTCAAATCTCTTGAGAAGAAGAATTAGGGAAAGAATATAGTTTGTAAGAAAAGAGTTGAAATTAATATATCAGATGAGAGGCGAAACAAGAGGACGAAGATTGGCAAGGTTACACGGATTGGATCCAGTCTAATTAGGGTCAATTTGTAATCCAATCCAATTATTGCAGATTGAAAAAAATACAATCCAATTTGCAAAATGCGGATCGAATTGGATCAAGTTCTACGGATTGACGTTTTCCTATCCAAATATTCATGAAATTAGACTTAATCAAATGAATCACAAGAATTATACATCTCATGAATGATAAATTTATAACATACATTTCACAAATCTATATATAGCATATTTCACATAAACTTGTCATCACAATGACCTTCAAAATGCAAGTTTTTACATAAACAAATATGTCATCCACAAATCTTTACCACACTTCCTCACAAAAGCACAAAAAAGTGCACATATATGCAACCTACAAAAAAAGGTTAAAAGCATAACAAAAGAGTTAAAGAACAAACATAGTCTTTTAGATGTTATAGTTTAGAGTTAATAGTTTAAGTTGATGCTCTTTAAGGTACTAAAGTACATACGATCGTATATGTATATGTGTTGATGTGCTAAATAGACTGGATCGGATTGGATTCACGATTTTTTAATGTATGATCCGTAATGCAATCCAATCCAGCCGAATTAGTGATTTTTCAATCCAGTCCAATCCAATGGATTAAAAAATTGATTCAATTTGTGATAATTGGTCCGGATTGGATCGGATCCGCAGATTAGTGCAATCCGTGTGCATCCCTAGACAAAGTCATACGTTCACTTGGAGTTGAAAAATTGGAATCTATAAAAATCATTGCATGTAATGAAAGAGGAAGGAAGTTCATGTTATGAAGAAAATAGGGAGATGGTTACTTGATTTGTCGTTAAAAAAAAAGTTCTAGTAATAGTGCTAGCCCGCTCATTCTTTGTTTATAGATGTTTATAGGTAATACAACCTCAAGGTTATTAGGTCATACTTTAGGTTACTAAGATTCACAAAAACAACAACATAACCTCAATTCTAAATTAGTAATAGTCAGCTATATGGATCAAACTCTTTCATTGTGCTCGATCAATTTAGTGCAACTGATATTGACTACAACTACCAAGCCTACAATATTTAATTATATTTACCCATAGATGCTTAACTTAAAGTGTTCATCATCATCATCATTATTATTATTATTATTTTGAAGAGAAATTAAAATTTCATTAATCATTCATGGTTCAATACAGGATCAGACATAGAATCAAGCACCTTGATTCACTAATTCTATTTGTGCAAACAAACTGCCATTAATTTGACTTTTTTTTTTAAATTGAAACAGTTTGACAATTAATGTCTGCTATCTACAATGTTGAAATTAATGACAATACACAAAAGTATTAGAATCACAAAACGAATAACAAAACTTCTCAACAAGGAGAAGACAAATCAAATACTTCCAACTAGGGAAGAAAACTAACTATAAAGTAAAAATTAAAGATAAATTAATCCAGCGCGCTGTACAAATCCATGCATCACTGTTGATGATTTTGAAATAATGAAGATTTTCTTCACCCAAAAATGAAAGAAATGAAGAGATTTTCACATGATTTAAGAAAAATCGCAATTTTTTTTTGGTAGGAAAAAGATCGCAATTTTAATTTAATAAGCTTGATTTTCTTTTTCTTTTCTCTTTTGCTTATTAATCAAAGTTCACACAGGTGACGGTGTGTGATGGTCGTATAAAGTATATTAAATTTAATAAGTCAACTATCTCTGGATGATATAATCGGTTTGACTTTTGATAAGTAGAGTCAGTTTTCTGCAATATATGTAATATCATTTCAACACTTCTTATACGTAGTACAGTCACTCACTATATATTTTGATTAGTTTAAATGATCGATGGGTCCAAGCTTTGGAAAAAAAAAAAGATGATGGGTGCAACAAAAGGCTCGCATGTGTTATTAGTTTCGGATATAAACTAGAAAAATACATACGTTAATATTTCTTTAGAGGGGAAGTGTATATATATTTATAAGTAGTTATATTTCAAAAATTACTTATAAATGGTGTATAGACCTTTATATATTCACATATAGTAACACTTTATCAAATTAAAAAAAAAAAAAACACTTTATCATAAAGCACAATGAAAATAATGCTCCAAGTTCACTGTTGCTGCGATTTTTACTTCCAATAATAAAAAGTCCACTGTTAAGATTTTAGTTTTTGCTGTCTCATGTCATAAAATATCTACTTGGTTGTTCACCAATTCAAAAAACCAACTACTGTATTTAATTTGATCATTGTTCCTTGTTCTTAATTAGATTGTTGATAATAATTAGCTGGTTCAATCTCTTTTTATATAGCTTCTTATAATAGAAGGTTTGACTTGTCGGATACGTATGAATTTCATCACTGAAAAAAAAAAAGCATGAATTTCATTTTTTTTTTTGAAGCATGAATTTCATACGAAATGTGTAATATATATATATATAAATATTCTACAATTGAGCCCAAATATATACTCATGTCATAGAAATTCTTCAAAATGTGTTGGACATTAAATGACTTTATACATTTATGACTCATCGATTAAGTGTTGGATTCAAATCCAATGGATGTAAATGAGATTCTCATGCCATAGATATTTTTTATGGTTCACATGGTAGTACTATATATATTAAAATTTTGTTTTATTCGACACAAAAAAGAAAAAAGGGTTTTACTAGAGAGGCAAAGTTTGCTTTAACTCCTTTTTATTCTCTTTTTTTTTTCTCAAAATTATTTGATGTTTGAGTCCAACTACCCTAACTAGTAATTATCTAAACCGTCCTTTTACAAGATTAATAAGAATATGCAATCTACTTGTCTTGCCCTTGGGACTTCAAAGTTGAGACTTCTAGATAGGTGTATACAATTGAGGATTTTAAAGGATTTTAAAGGACTTTTTATTGGGATTGATTTTCATGGATTTTAAGATTTGTGTAGATTTGTGTGGATTTCAACCAAAGAGTTCGATGGATTTTTGATGGAATTAGATGAACTTTTGTAACAAACTAATCATAAGTTGTGCGTGACTTGAGAAACATCTAGTGGTCATGACTTAAAGTTGTCCAATTCACTATTTATCTTCTCCTCCAACGGATCTAACGAAATCTAATCGAACGAAGAGAGAAGACCCAACATACCCTCGGCTAGGGTTTCTTTCCAACGCGAGAGAAAACCCTAGCGCCGCAACTGCTACTTCTCTAGCGCCACCATTAGATCTCTTGCCCTGGGTCGCCAGCGTCGGTGCGGCCGACTATAACGGTAATCGATGTTGCCGGTGGCCCCTTTCTCCTCCTCTCTTGTTCCTCCTCCCCTCCACCTTTCTGCTCACCCTTCCCCCACCAGTGACTCCCCTCTGCCTTTCTTCTTCTCCCAGACTCCCACCATTGATCTGCTCTCCCCTCCTTTCCACCACCCTCACCGTACGTTCCCCTCTTCTCCTTTCCACCTCTCTCTATATTCCCACTTTCGGTCCCTCCTAGCTCCTAACCACTTTTCTTGTGTTTATGTGTTCATAGTGTCGGCCTTCATCCCCTTCTTCTTTCTCATATCCACCTTTTCCCCTTCTTGTTTTGGCAGCGTTTGGTCATTGTTGGATTTTCAAGGTAGGCCGCCATCGATGCCCCCCCTTTTGTCTAGGTTCTGGAACTAAAGGAGAATAGAAGGCGAGACAAGGTTGCAGGCCTTCATCTCCACAACGATCAACATCGACGACCGACGTGATGTGGCAGTCGAGCAGTGTCTCAAAGCGACATTTGTTATCGCGGAGGAGTGAATTCCGGTAGTTTCATTATATTTTCTTCCCTTTGAACTAGAGATCTAGGATTTTTGTCCCACTTGTGGGTTAGTTGTCCCCTAAGTGGGGTTGGTGTCCTCCTTTATAAAGTTGTTCCCCTTGTGGGGTTGTTGCCCTTCTTCGTGAGGATGTTGTTTCAAGCTTAAGTAGATTGTAATGTTTGTTATTCTTGTTGTAATAAATTGTTATACCTTTTGGGTAATACGAACATCAGTACAAAAAATTTGTCAAAAATAAAAGAAGAGAAGATTTTATTTTTTATTTTTTGCAGGTGACCCTTATTTTAAAAAATTGAGCATCATTTGAAGGCATGAAGGCATTTGGTGAACCCATGTTTTCATATTTCTTCATTGGTTCTCTGCACTCAAAGAATCTTTGTAACAAATGATTCAATCGATCGATTGAATTTCCATTTTCTATAATTGATCGATCAAAACACCCCCAGTGGAATGCCCTCATGGGCTCGATTTGGTTGACAACACCTACGTAGCAAACGTCGTCCTTGAACTTGTAAAAGCAAATGCTTCTCCACTCATTGTGATTCTTCCATTGCTCTCAATCGATCGATTGAGAATTTTTTTCGGATAAATATCAATTGATGAGAATTTTGGGAACAGAGAGAAACAAGGATGAAAGATGAGTAGGCATAATGGAAAGTTGGAGGGAATCGAAATCCTCCGAAATCTTACCTCCATAGTTCGGAGAATTTGGATTAGAAATCCTATAGAAATTTTGACAAAAATCCATCAAAATCTACCTCTCCCCCAAATCCATCGAAATCCACAAAAAAATTAAAAATCCTTCGATTTTTTAAATCTCCACACAAATCCATCCAAAATCTAAATTAAATACACCATGATTTTTCAAAAATCCATAACAATTCATTGAAATTCAAATTAAATACATCCGCATTTCAAAATCCTCCAAAATCTTTTTAAATCCTCAATTGAATACCCGAGTTTTCTTTTGTCTTTACCAATTATTAATTGACTTTAATCAGACACATTAAAAGGGACAACAAGAAACCAAAAGAAAATGGCTTAGAACAAGCTTTAAATAGACAATTGATTGGGAAGTCATGTTTGTATATATCTCGTCTTCCTTCAGCTTGTGTTTTGTTGTGATAATAATAACGATATGGAAGGTAAACATCATTGAAATTATTTGCAACCGACAATTCAAATAAAGAAGGTCATGGTGTGACGCATTTGAATCATTTAACGTTTTCCCAATGAGTACTTGTCATCAGACAACACGCATCAGTAGAGAAAACGATATGAATCAGTTAATTAATTAAACTGCCCAAGCCCTCTCACCATTTACTAGCAAACTTGACGTTGAAAGGGCGAAAAGCAAAAGATAGTTGAACTTTGTTAAGGCATCGATCTTAACTTATAATTGCACGTCAAATTCATAGATCTAGTTAAATCACCTGCTTTAATTAGCTGGAATAAATGTCCCTTCAAATGTTTGTTCGTAGTCTTGCATGTAAACTACTTGAATAAGATTAATTGAGTTTAGAGATTTCATCAAATAGCTTTCGTGTCATACTGGTACTTACATATACTAAATGAAAATGCTTTTGTAACACAACATCGACATCCACCAACGACACGTACCGGTTAGCATCCCTTGCTTTGTGCATTGATATGCCATCCATGCATGCATCCCAGTATGAATCGCAGGGACAACAACAAAGAGTCATGTTGCTCGGCTACATTAGAAAGGTCCTTTACTAAAATATTCTTTTCCTAGTATGCAACAGTCTAATCTTAATCTACCAACTGGTCATGTCTGATACCTCCATGTAGCTATATTTAGATACAATGGCTCCACATCACTCCAAATGCACAACCACTCCAAAGAGAAGTCAAATTTTAGTTTTGTAAACTATGAGCTTTTAAGATGTTAAGACATTATAGTGAAAGCAACTTCAGTGGGAAGGATCCAATGCACAGTACTTATCATCAGTTTCTTTAATTTCTTCCTAGCGAGTGAGACTTCATTTTCAATGGAAACATATGGTCGAGCCACCAACATGGGCCGAAAGTAAAACCCAACTAATTAATCTTAATCAGCACTAGTAAATTAAATTAATTAGAAGAAAACGACATAGCATTAAAATTAAACCAAGAATACGTCCAAAGCAACAATAACTAATTAGTAGTTGGGCATTTGAGATTGGAGATTGATCTAAAACCAACATTTGATTAACACCGACCAAGACTTTACTTGAGCTTTTTAATATAATAAGAACTAATGATTCATGAACTAAACATCATAATGTGACATACATGCTTACTGTTGCACCTGAGAAAAGTTGGTCATTAATGGTTTCTTGCCGCCTCGCATAACTGCCAATTGATTCTTAATTGAAAGGAGGAAAGTTTATGCTAATCCCTTCAAATAAGGGCAATTTAATGGATAGCTCTGCTTCTAATCCCTTTCAAATATAAGAAATAGAAGTTTGGTTAGCCACACGTACTTTGTTAAATATGCTAAATGCAACATTCCTTATTTTATTTACACATGTACGAGCTCATAAAACTTCACTAACTTAGGGTGGCACAACCTGCACAAAGTGTAAGATTTTACTTCAAAAAACTTATAGGACGGAGACTCATACTTATGTCCTTTATTTTGAAGTCATACTAACTGATGTGAAAATGTCAAGAAAAGAATTCCGGTCTTTCTCAAGAAAAAAAATAAGAAAATTTCAATCACCATCCCTTTTTTCTTTTTTCTTTTTTTTTTTTTTTTTTTTTTTTTTTTTTTTTTTTTTTTTTTTTGAGTTTCTTAAGTAGTATTTAACACCAACAGTAGTGATCAATGATCAATCCATATGCAAGCACTGTCGAGTCTAACCGGAGATGGTCCTCCTAATTCAATTTGCTCTAATAAGAGATGGGCCCTCCAATCCACGAAATTCGAAATTGAGATACTACTTATAAACCAAATGAACATCACACATTCCAACCAATTGGATGTTTGTTGGTGACTTACCATGCTTATGGTGCATTGTGCGTGTGCATCGCAATGAATATAAATCAACCTGATAATCTATTCATTGTACACATGGCAACACAGCACAAAATAGTCGGCCACAAGGACAGCATAACCAAAACTATTGGCCGACACACAAAAAGATACTCAGAACCACAAATGCCGGTCCACTGAGTACCTGACACCACTGCTCCCCTAATGGTTGTTACTTCTTACAGGTGAGTATCCAAACAGGCTTTTCGAATCCCAGACTTCTCAAAGCAATTAAAGCTTTGGAGCTCATGTGAGAACTGAGAAAGTATGAGGTAATGAATAGAAATGATTAAGATACTGCTTGGTGATGCTGACTAAATCTATGACAAACAGTAGGATATATGAGGTTAAAGAAGTCATGGAGACTGGGATCGAGAGAAAAGTCGGAATTAAAAAAAAGGAAATCTAAAACAATTTGGAGGTACATTTTATTTTTTAATTTATTTATAGTGTTTTGTTAGATGTGAGATCACATCTAGGGAGACTCAAAACACTATAAATAGGTTAAGAAACAAAATGCGCACCCAAAGTGTGTTAAATTATCATTTTCCAAAAGCATTTTCCAAAAAATAGGAGGGAGATCACAAAAAAAAAAAATAAATAAATAAAAAAAAAAAACAAGGTCATGCACCTGTTTGAAAACCATTAGAAATACTTCTAGATGTGCCCACACATATTTTGATGCACATCACACGGCTATGAAATAGGTTTTGTGAGTGACCTGTGTCAATGCAGACAAAGAAGCATAAGATATTGTCATACTTAAGGGTGATGTTGTCCCCAATATGGAAGAAAACAACAAAAAAGAAAGCCACAATCTCAAATTAGTATTATATTTGTTTGATCCATTTCATAGAGGAGGCAATAAAATTTTACGTTGACTGGCAACCTACTGCTACTCTCCCCTATTTTTTGGTATAAATATTAAACAATGGGCTAAAAATCTTTTTCCCCCTTTTTTTAAGATATGAATAATGAGCTTGAGACCCATTCTCCTTTATCTGGAAATATGGGACCATCTGCCAACATAATTTGTACCCTTTAACCCACATCACTCACACATGTAAGACTCGAACTTCAAGCACTACTTGGACAATCCAGACAACAATCCGCTAAGAGCGTCTCCAATGGTACCATGGATCCCACCTAGACCACAATCCACATCTAACCCAAAAAGTGTTCTCCAATGGGACCATGAATTGGAAATGTCTATCCTATATGACAAGGAATCAAAGTGAAGGGTGTCTAACTGTCTACCACAATGTCTAGTAGACATTGTGATAAACATTCTCTCTACTGCCACATCATCACCGTTTATTATAGAAAGTCAAAAAAAGTCTCAATCATGATCTACATCCATTGTCCATTGGAGATCACTTTGAAGTTTGAATGTCAATCTATTGCCACATAGGATAGACATCCTCCCCAAATCCATGACAAGGCACCAATCCATAGTTTAAATCCACGTTAAGGAGATGCTCTAAGCCAAGCTGTGGTTGGTACATAAGAAGTTACTTCTAAAAAAAAAAAATTACACGAGAACACGAAGACGAGAATTTTGATACTTTTTTACAGTAGTCAAACCACTTCACACTTGAAAACCCTGCGTCGGTGCAGCTTACGTTCACAAGCAGACAACCTTTTTAGCCTTTAGAATTTTAATGACTTCAGAAGGCAAGAGTGCTTTTAAAGCAAAGGAGGTAAAACAAAAAAAAAAAAAAGCACGTGACACAAAAATAGATGTGTATAGAATTGATGATGACCTCTTTTCATTCAAAGACAATGCACAGACTAAAAAAAGAGTTTAGTCATGCTTTCAGGCACTAGACAATAATAGAGAATAAGAATTACCTCACTAGACAGGTCCTCTCAGAATTTCCACAAGCCTATGCAGTCACTCCCACAGGTAGCAACCGCAGTCGGAACCGCTCCACCTCTTCTAGTTTCTGCATTAGCAACAATGTTTAGATACACATTCAAAGGAAAATGATCCACGATGCATTTTGATACATACATTCGCAACATAGTTATAGGAGTCCTTTGAATTATACATCGAGATAATTGTCCGAATAGATTCATACGTGCACCAAAGAACAACTGAGTGGTAAATATATGTATCAAAACTATGGATCCTCTAATTTTCCTTCTATAAAAGCCAAACCCCATGTGAGATCTAATAGCAGTATCCCAAATAAGCTGCCAAAATAACATCTGACACAGCTTGGATGCCAGTCAGCACAGAAATATAGCACTAATATATAGGATACATGTAAGAATGAACTTATCAATAAGGTAGCAATCAAAAGTAATGACATAGCAATTCCCCCCTCTTTTTTTCCTCAATCAGAAGCCAAAGTTCTACATCAGCACAGTGAAATGTACAAACAACAACAAAAAGAACAAGGGAAGGTCCCCACATTGGGCTCCTGCAATCCCTCCTTTCTCTTTTTGGGTTTTGTCACCATCGTCTATCATCAGCTTTTGCAGAATATCCACTTTTCTTTATAGAAAGGCTGTGAGCATGTTACTTAGGGACCACGTGTTTGTGCACTATCTCATAGAGATGGCTATGTATGGATTAATTTAGGAAGATGGGAACGGTTTAATGTATAATGCAAGGCTTGATTGATGACAAGACAAAGACCGCAATCACGCATGCAATTGCCCGAGGAAAGTTTGAAGTAAGCCCAATAAAAATGCTCAAGCCCATATGTTCGTCACCAACACGCCTGCGGAAAGACAATGTCATTGGAGGAGAAGCACAAAAACAAAAAGAAAGCTAGTCTTGTGATAAGCAGAAACAAAATCTATAGTTTCACTTAGGAGAAATGGCAAGAATCTTAAAAAACTTTTGGGTTGGGCCTAACATTGTCACAATTTTGTCAATTCAAGTTTGGCAGACCTTTAAAGATGGGGATTCCCGTCTATAACTGGAATAGCACATAAGAGGTGCCCCTAAAATTCAAAAACGTGAGCAAGAATGAATGTGTCAGAATTTATTGGACGGTTATGATATATATTGGGTTCCACACTAGGCCAAACATCATGAAGAACATACAAGTCAGGAATTTAGGGAGATATTGGGCTTGCAAAGCTAGCAAACAACAGGGGCCTGATTCCACCCGCAACAGGTTCCCAAAGGAGAAGATTGCTGAACTCTTAGACACCAATAAATTGGTTAATTTGAGGATGATCACCGATTCATCATATTTAAACAATAAAAAAGTTGGTGAAGCTGGAATTACCACTGGTCAATGTAGATTTACGACTATGTGAAGGAATTGACATGAATTAAAAAGAGTAGAGGATGCTCACTGCTTAAGTCCAGAAAGTGTTCTCGGAATGACTTCAGCAACAGCAACCAAATATGAATAGAAAACCTAATACTGTGGCACTTGCTGCATCATTGAAGAACCTACTTGTGAAACCAACTGCTCTGAACTTGGGAGTCGCATTTGGTGGTTAACTCCGACTGAGTTAGTGATTGCTTGTCTCACGCTGTCTTTACTGTTTCCTGGATTAATATCTGAATGCGAAGACCCCAGCAACGAACGAACCTGATGAATGATTTGTGCACATTGCTTATTAATTTTTAAATTAATAGCATGATAAGGAAGCGAGAAAGATAAATAAATCAATAACAGTGATAACAACTACGAGTACCATCTCCAGGCGTTTCTGGTGAAGATCACTGAATAACTGCAACATAATTTCACTTGGACGTTAACAATAGATTCTCAGAGAATTGTAAAATCCAGGACATAATTCCATAGTCCAGGATGTTCTAAGAAAATAAAAGAGGTAAGACATTTCAAAGTAACAAGATGAAAAGGAAAGATTACTTTGTTTTAAAAATATAAATAATTTTCAATAATTAGGAAAAACATACAATATTAATGAAGTACAAAAAAAAGGCTCAATAATCAAATAATTTAATGCAGCAGTGATATGGTGGAGAATTTGCAGGTGGATCAAGGTGAACAAGATTGCAACTAGCCTATGGTGAGAACCGTCTTAAAGAAAAATGTATAGTACAGCAAAAAGAGATAAATGATTCCTGAGGCAGTTATGAAAGTTTCTTCCAATAAGTTGGGGTTCCAGAGGAAAGTAGATGAAACTGATGAGTTAGCACACTTTGGTGTATAGAAGAAATACAAGGTCCCATACACTATCCTACAAATATAATCATTGCTTCAAATGGAACATAGGGGACACTCCAGGCTTTGTCAGAAGAAATATTCTTATTCTACATCTTCAGTCGCAAGTTAGCGACCCCTACAATTGAGTGATGGAAGAAATTCACTGCATGAGATGGGATCATAGAGTGCTAAGTATGCTTATAGAAAAAGTGCTCATTCTAGAAAACTTTATGCAGGTAATGGCTTTGGAGACTGAAAAACTCTTCCGCAACATCCAAAAGAAACGCAGAGGACCATAAACAGCAGATAGTTTTTTCTTCTAATGAGAATCATGGGATTGCCTATTATGAAGTCAAGCAAGAGTGTTACAATATGTCAATAACTAATATTTTCCTATATGCTTCGAAGTCTGAAGTGGATAATAACTTAGATTTTTATGACATATTACCAACAGTCAACAGTTGGTGGATTTCTAGGTGATTTATGCCCTGCATAGGATTTACTTAAGGCCGCGGCTATTCGCACCTCATTTTTCGCTTCTCGTACCCCATTTTTTAGTTTTTACTTTGTTGTACCCCACTTTTTACTTAGTTTACCCCATTTATTTTTTCAAAATTTCAAAAATACCCTTGTTCACCCCATCACCCTCACCCCAACACCCCTCAATCCTCTCAATTTCTCAGTTTCAGTCATTGTAAAGCACTTGAACTAGGTCACCAAGTGTCGTAGAAGTGTTTTCTTCGTTGAATAAGGTCGGATGTGGTCGCATCGTGTCCTAGAAGTGAAGAATTGTAGCCCGAGAGGTTCGAACGCACAGGGTCGAGACCTCTAAAAAGGTATCGACCGACTCCGACCAAGATTAGTTAAGAGAACTCGGTCTCAGTGGGTGACGAAGGGATCCAGTCGAGACTCTTTAGAGGTGTCAACCTTGAGTCTGACATTCGCAAGCAACAAGAACGAAAATTTTTGTTTTCAAAACTCTTAAGAAATACATGAAAATGACCAAAAAAATAGTAGGTTTTGCTCGAAATCGCTTGATATTTTCGATTCCATCGAAACTTTAAATACCCAAAAATGCAAGATTTAAGCCCCAAAACGAAGCCCTAAACCCAACAATAAAACTACAAGCAATACCGACTCAAAAAAGGAAAAAAAAAACCCTTAAAAACCTCAAAATCGACACTAAAAGATATGAGGAATGCACCTACGACGTGGAATCAATGTAGTCTTGCTTGAAATTTATCAAATTTGGGTTGGTGGTGAGAATGCGATTTGAGAGTGCTGATTGGGGTATGAGTGAGTAAAATTATATAGAGGGGAAGTTGGGTACTTTCACTAGGTGGGGGGTATGAGAAGCAAAAAGTGGGGTGCTAATAGCCGTATCCTTTACTTAAATATGCCAGGCAGCCCTAGTAGGGATGACCTAGATGACTTGGTGACACTTGTTACAATATTTATTTAGTCGGTATTCTCTTCTTCAGATAGTGGATAAATGACAAACAATGCCATGCAGCAAAGTCTTTCCCTAAATTCCATACCATCACAATAAAGTAACTACTGGTAATAAGGTTGTTCTTCTACTTGTTGAGATATTGTTGATTTGAGTGCTTCAATTGTCCTTAAATACGATCTTCCTCAAATAATAACAATTAATAGAGGAGATTCTAATCTTTAGATTCTCTAACAAATTAGGGATGAATTCCAAGGTTTCTTTAAAGCATGTCCTTCATAAACTTTTTCAATCACCATCTTTTTTTTGAGCCCGGCTATTCGCACCCTACATTTCCATAAGAGCACCCCGTTTGTTAGTGCACCACAAATTCAAATTTAAATTTATGAGGGCACCCAACATTTTTACCAAAATACCCCTTCATCCCAACTAAAGCACCCAAATCCAAGACCTTGGTCGAGACATCTATTTTAGGTTTAACAGCACACGGTCGAGACTTATCTTCTAAATTTGGTGTTGTCCAACCGAACTTCTTTGGTGAAATTTGGTTGACAACTGCCGACCTAAAGATTTGGTGGTTTCTGACCGACTCTCCAATTACAGGTTCAGCGGGCTCTGACAAATTCTTTAACTAGAGGTTAGGTGGGCTCTGACCAACTCTCCAACTAGAGATTCAGACTTGCAGTCGAGCCACTCGATGATGCCTAACAAATCACAAGAGAGTGTGAATGGATGATGATGGGGTGCACAAAACGAGGAAAGGGTGGCGGTGTACACTAATTGCAGTGAGGGACGTAAGGGTCATTTTGCAGTAGAATTGACGTTTTTTAAAGTTTGACTTTTTTGCTGGGGTGCCCCAATAGAAGTGTGGGATACGTATAACGGGGCTCTTTTTTTTTGATAACGGTGTGTGGTGTCGAGGTTATCCTCACTAATCCGCACTGGAGGCCCTGACTCTATCGATCGAGAGTGAGCCCCAGTGGCCCAAACGATTTTTCCATATCGAGGAATCGAAACCGAGATCCTGCGCTTAACTTAAAGAACCAGCTTCGCCCTTACCGTTGTGATAACTCATCTAGATTATTCACATTCTTATTTTGACATAAATTAGAAGATATTTAAATATTTATATTAGCCAACCATCATTTGGTCCCTGAATTTTGTGTTTTTTATGCTTTTAGTCCCTGAACTTTTATTACTACACATTTGGTTCTTAAACTTTCACAAAGATCTACATTTAGTCCTTCCACCATTTAAGGTGTTAAATTCTGCCGACGTGGGTAACAAACGTGTCGCATGACAAGTCAAGAAGAGTAAAGTGATTTATATTATTTAACTAGACGACTCACATCAACCAACAAAAGCCGAAAAAAAATTAATTTCCCCCAAAAACATAAAAAACTCCAAGTTCGGGGACCAAAAGTATAAAAAACTCAAAAGATTAGAGAGCAAATGTATAACAATGAAAGTTTAGGGACCAAATGTAGACTAATGAAAGTTTAGGGACCAAAAGCATAAACAAACTCAAAGTTCAAGGACCAAAAAATATGTTTTGCCTTTATATTAGTGCTCTTTACAGATTTCTGTAGAAGTTAGATTTTTACTATCATATT
This sequence comes from Stephania japonica, assembly GCA_039657345.1. NCBI lineage: Eukaryota > Viridiplantae > Streptophyta > Magnoliopsida > Ranunculales > Menispermaceae > Stephania > Stephania japonica. The sequence goes on along the minus strand of CM077560.1, from coordinate 38,084,691 downwards.
ATTCAAATTGCAGAATGCAGTTTACATTTGTATGATTAATTTTATAATTTACTTAGGGATGTATCACGTAGATCTCTACAGAAACTTTAAAAGCAATGACGTGGAAACTCTTACAGCTTTCTTTTGGCATTCCTGCTCATCACTTGTGAATCCAGGAATACTCAAATGCCAATTTTTCTCTGCAAAATAAACTTCCTGTTAGAATCTCAAAATGAAACGTGTAAATTGTTACACATAAATATATGACTGAGAAACAAACAAGGGAGCAAATTGAACAATTCAGAAAGAAATTCTCTCTTTCATAATAAGTACTAGCATTAGAAGTAGTGATTCGGGAAATACACGATCAATGGGCAGCCAAAGAGGCAAAATGAAGCCATAATTATATGGCCCATATGGCTATGAAAAAATACTTGAAATCGAAAGAAAATCTGCTAATGAATTCACCTTCACAATTTCAATTACCATGTTACCCTGATTTCAGATGGAGCCCCTCTTAAAATGATACCCCAAAGAAAAACTAATCCCCAGAACTACAACATACTGAAGTTAACGAAATGACTTTAAAAAACTCCATTATATAATGATATCTCGGTCCTTTCATCCAAATGTCCAGACATTGGCCTGCACAAACTTTTATATCCCAAGAGTACAAGTTACAAAGCTTCCTCTTGAATTTCTAGAATCACATCCTTCTATCCGATGCTCAAAAAACACGCTCAGAGTTAAAGATGGTACTTCTTTACCGAGTTAGTTATAGTATCAACAGCTACAACACCAATGACAGTAATCAGGAAAATTACTGCCATACAGAGTATGGTTGAACACGGGCAACAGATCAACCGCAACGAGAATTAAGACCTAAAACATCTGGACCATTCAGGAATATCATGTAGTCCTCTAGAATCTAGATGTAATATCCATACTGTGATATCTAAACATTTTTTACAAGCTTATGGCAATAAATATCTCTCCTACTATAATGTAGAATATTAAAAAAGTTCTTACAGCAGCAAGGACAAACAGTTGACCAATGCCAAAGAGAGAAAATCACAAGCACAAAAATATAAGAACGAAAGATGCTTCTAAAAAGATAACAGACCTAGGTGCAACAAGACATCCTTGGATTCTAAAGTTGACGATTTCCGATGCTTTGCCAGACTGCAGGCAAATGTCGTTACCTGCATGAAAAAAAAGAGTAAACTTGGTCAAACCACTATGACGACGAAAAATGTATGATAAGGACCAGCTTCTTCTGCAGAAGTGATGAAACAATCAAGAAATAAAGATGCAGTAGTACTTGCTACGAAAAAAATGTAGTCATACTGATGAAGTCAATATTAGCAAAGGCAAAGCAGTAAACCGGGTTCATAAGTTTCAATATGTGGTCTGTCAATTAGACCAGTTGAGAAAAATTGGGTCATCCATCAATCTCAATGAAAATTGTAAATTACTTGAGACAAAAGTGACCCAGAGGTTTCTAGTAGCTGATTCCAATACTATTACGATATTAAAATAAAGAATACTCATTCACTACTCACAACCTATAATAATTCTATATTGAGTATCGACATCCCTAAATACAAAAGGGCTCGTTTGGTATGAATTGAAAGGCAAAAACCCCTACGGTAAACATTTTTTGTAATTCAAGATCGACTTTTCAATTGAACTGCAAAAGTAGCAAATGAATACACACGGATCAAAACTTCCATTGCATTCACTTTAGTGCAATTGATAGAAAAGTAGCAAATGAATAAATAAACAAATACTCCCTCCAGTTAAAAATATGACGTTTTGTAATTTTTTGGCTTCAAAAAATATATGACGTTTTTAGAGTTTGAGAAAACTTTGTATCTCTTATACCTATTTTACCCCTCCTTTAACTCAAACATTTAATTATAATTAAACACTTGTCTTTCATTCATTGGATGAAATAAGAAATTAAATGTGGGTAAGAATGTAATTTAAACTCACAATTAATGCTTTCTTAATGTGTGTTTTGAGCAAAAAGTCTTATATTTTTTACCGAAGGGAGTAAAAGGAAAAAAGAAAATGACTCTTGGTTTGTATCCTGAAAACATAAGGAACTTTAAATTTTGATTTTTTTTCTAAAAAAAGAAAAATAACATGGAGGTATGCTTCTTCCTATTTCTGTTCTCCCTTGATTTTCTAGAATTCAGATGAATCTTCACTTTCTCATCTATGGTGTTAATTCTTAATCAATCTCAAGCATATTGTCTCCCGCAGTTTTATACATATGGTTCATCAATTTCATACTTCAGTTATGCATAATCACTCATTACAGGCTTGCAGCACAACTAACACAGTGGTAATTGGTAATCATTAGCCAATTCATTTACAATAGCAAATAGAATATAATATATAAAAAGTGAATGCGATGTTACTCTTGTACACCAGTCATTATAACTATAGAGTAGTATAGAACCTAGACCTCATGAATTTCTCTCAGATTTAAAATGATTTCTCCAACTCGAATTTCATGAGCGGATGATATCATTTGTTAAGCACATTTAACAAGAATTTTTTCTTATTGAATTTGTAACCAAAAGCTGCCGCAACTTTATTTATGCAACAGAGAACACGTTAACTTCATTGCAACAGGAAACCAAGTCATAGAAACACAGGAAAAGAAAGAACATAATAATGTAGAAGTACTTGTAGAAAATGGAAACATTTTAACTACTACATTTAAAAAAATGTCATTTTCCTTCCTAGTACAACAAAACATAAATATGGGAATATGAGGATCACCGAATCAATGAAGTCATCAGCAATCTCCAGAAGAAGATCCTCAAGCTCAGGCTCCAACTTCCCCCGAGGGTCCACCTGGTCTCAGTTAAAAAAAGATTATCAGATCAGAAAAATGCATCTCATCTGGAGAAACAATTGAAGTATGCTTTCACATATCAGCAATTGAAAGGTAGCTAGTCAGACAAACAAATTCCTACATCAGTTTAGCAAACCAATATATGAAAGCAAGGTTGGGGCAACTCTGCCAATATGGAACATGAAATTCTTTAAATACGTATTTTTTAAATTCCAGCAATGGAGATGAGTTGACCAGGCATAAGCTTATGGAGGACCCACAAAGAAAGTTGTATGTTGACAATAATGAATACATGAAACTTGGAACAAGGTAAAGAGGTCTAGAATTGATAACTACGAAGAAAACAAAATATGCATTTGTTGCTTTGACTCGATTGGCAATAAAGAACGAGGTGTGAAGCAGAAACCACACAAAAGACTATCATGATAATTGTAAGACGGACCTAAATCAACAATTCAAATAATCACTTTAGTAAGACACATAAAAACCAATATTTTCAAATTTCATTAAAAGAATTATAATAACAAGGTACAGAAGTAACTTGCAAACAATAATATGGAAAAGATGAGCTATTCACATAGACTACTGTAAACAAAGCCATTCCTGGAAGCTTAAAGGTTGGCAGAAATTAAGGAATAGCACTTAGAACAATAAAATGGGTCTGGCAATTGAACTGCAGAGCAAGGACTTTGCGAGCATAAACAGGACTGATACAATGGAAGTTCAAGGCAAAAAAGGCACAGAAGGGATACCAAGATTGACTCGACTAGTTATTCCAGACATCTTGTTTTAGGTTGTATTTATCTTTTATCTCTTTCTTCGGAGGATTCCTTCTCATCAAAAAGCACAATTGACAGAGTCAAGCAAACTTTGTAATAAATTGATTGCAAGGATTAAAAGTGATAACCTGTGAAACCAAATCCTGTATCTTTCTCTTCCCAAGAAGTTGATTGCTTGCTTCAGCGCCATGGCTCAGACAACCTCCTGCAGTAGTTGTGCCTGAAGGTGTACCTGGCTGTGATCCTGTCAGACTGATAGATTTCTGAACAGTTGTACCAGGCATCCTTGGAGACTGCTGTTGTACATGCTGCGGCTGCATAGCTGGTTGCTGCAATTGTTGGTGTTGCTGCTGAAGTTGATGCAACTGAGTTTGCTGGCCACCAAGTTGCGGCTGCTGCTGCACAAGTTGAGAAATTTGCTGTGAGGTCAAGGGCATGGATTTTGGGTGCATTTGAGGGGCTGAAGCCAGTTGCTGCTGCAAGAATGCCTGCTGTTGCCTCGGCTGGTGTTGCAGATGGTAAGGTGAACCTGGAGCAGACATCCCCGGTTGCATTTTTAACCATTGCTGTTGCTGTTGCTGTTGCTGCTGCTGAGATAAATTCTGCATCATTGTTTGCTGCCCATTCTGAGCCAACCCTGGCAACTGTGAATTCAGGGATGCCAGTGACGGTGATCTAGTCAGATTTTGAGCCTGCAGCTTCTACAGATGGAATTTCACATTAAAATCATGCCTACAAACCTATCTTACACACCCAAGAAAAATTGTTCCTAATTTTGAAGATTATCTTTTCTATGAGAACCCAAGCAAAGCAATTATTGAGTTGAAGATCAAACAGTACTGGTGAAGGTGAGCATTTATACGAAGCAGACTGCAATAAACTTTGCCCCCACAAGTTTAAATATAACCACACAATTTAAAATGAAATTAATAATCCAGAAAAGCATTCCCGACAATTTCTGTTCTAATTATTTGAATTACTAAAAAGAAAAATGTTATAGCAAAAACAAACTACTAAACTCCTACTAGACCAAAAACTGCTAATTCCAAGTGTTGTTAGAAACGTGCCATGATCCTGTCACAATCTGATTAGTCCTAAGTCATAGCAAAGTATTAGAAGTTTCAATACCTAACAGGAACCATTTCCTATCTTCCTTCTAAATGCTTACGGGAAACCAAGGAGTGAAGCAACAAGCCAGCCGGAACCCAAAGTAATATAGCACATATACCTCCTTGCTACGATTAAATTATTAATGATCAAATCACAATCGGCCTTGTAGAAGTGCGGTGTCAAACAACTCCAATCAAAAGACCCCCCAAGAATCGGTGAAACCTATGAACTATTATGTAATAATTTTTTTAAAAAAAAACTTATGTAATAATTTAAAGAAACACCAAATGAACAAATGGAAAATGGTGGTACTATTAGTCGAGTAGGCACATGCACTACAAAAAAAACTTTAGATGGAAATTGCTAATTACCAGAGGTGGAAATTGTGACCATAAAATTAATTTAAAGCATAGTTGCTAAAATACCAATCCTAGGTTATAGAATCATACATTTAATAATCCCATAACCCTCTTTGATCTTGACCTTGAACAAATCTTCTTTGAAGAAATTAAAGGTAATACTATTCCAAACCACAAAATGTTAAGACACTGTTTGATCAGATGTTCCCATGGCTCCTCTATTTTTATCAAACTTATTCTCCTCCTGTTTCACTTTAGCCTAGTATTGATCTAAATGGCTGAACTCACTGTTATTACTAACTTAAGAATTAGTTGACTACTGAGATGAAATATTAACTTGCATGGCTATGCATACATTGCAATTTTCGTGCTTTGTTTGATTTACTCCTAGATGTTATGGTAATTGGTATATGCAAAAAGTTATGAACCTCGCATTATTAATGTTCTATCACATTAGAGAAATGGGTTCTCCTTGTTATGTTAAAGTCTTATAGTGTTCTATCACATAGAATGTAAAACAGTTTTATTACTATCGTTTTGAAAGATGAAACAATGATTTCAAAAGTTCTTAGTGTAGTATGATTTTAGTACTAAACATAGATTAAGTATTCATGTTAAGAAATTGAATACAACAACAACATAGCCCAAGTCCCAAATTATTCATGTTAAGAAAGTGAATATATTAATAAAAATTATTATTCATAATTGAAAGAATCTTTCACCTCACAATCTGATTATTATGCATCCCCTTATTGATTTTATGTAGGTTTTTGACTCCACCAAACTCGATTTAAAATGCACAAGAATATTTTCCAAATTCGTCATTATATTTTTTAAGAAAATTATTAGCATTCACAAAAACAAAAATAAAAGACATACGTGACAATACTCTAATACTACCCTCGGCAAAACCAAAGCACCTCCCTTAAAATTATTATATCTATGAATTATCAGAAAGGAATATCTAATGAATCTTGTTCTTCAGATACTAATAACGATGAGACATTATTATCATCTCAATATTTCTCATAATCCCACATCAACCTAAGATGATTCCAGTCATATTACAATTTGTTCTTGCGTGCCATAGTTATATTTTTCTTTAATTGCAGCAACCACATTAGCGCTTAGGATTTTCAATATTCCATCATGTGCTCCCACCAATGAGATAACTTGCAGATCACATATATCGTAACTTTTTCATGATTTCTTTCTATAACTCTCTCCCCTATCCGTTGGCATCCCGTGCGGGAGAGACCATACATGTACCAAATTAAATCTTATCAGCTCAATTCCAAGTAGTTAGTTTCATAACATGTTCATAATAAGTTAATCCCATATAATACTTAATTATGAGATGTATTTTGGTACAGGTTTGGCCTCTTCTTTGAGCAGAGCGCTGAATTCCAAGTAGTTAGTTTCATAACATGTTTATAATACGTTGTCTAAATCGCTTGTCAATACTCCAGAGCGTCCCTTACATCAAGGATCCTAAGTTGTGTCGAGGCACCTAGTTCCATAGACCACTTGACCAGCATCTGTGGATGGGTAATGAAACTCTAACCGGTAAATTCTAGTTCAATTTCATGAAGTTTTACAATCACAAGATCCCAACAACTAGAAGCTGAAATAAAAACAAACAATCGACAAACAGGTACCTGTTGAGGAGTTAACGAATTTTGTTGTGACAACTGCTGTTGCCTCATCTGGCCCTGATTAATTCTCTGTTGAGCATAGGGCACCGATCCATTAGCTCTTAGCTGTGTACTCAGACCAAGTGAACTCATCATCCCAAGTGCCTGCATTCCATGCAATGTCTGCCCAGGATTGTTACCCTGATGAAACTGAGACCCTTGTACTAAAGCTACTGCCTTCTGTCTCTGCTGAGGAGGTAAAAAAAATCCTCTTAGGTCGTTTACAACAAAAAGTTCAAAAATTTTGAAACAATAAGCTAATTGAGCAAAATTGCATAACTCAAAACATACCGCAGGACTGAGCAATTGCGACTGCAAATTGAATTGGGTACTCTGTCCGGCAATCATCGGCAAATGCGCAGCAGCTTGCCCTATCAAAGCCGACCGCGATAACCCCCCAGCAGCCATCTGCTGCTGCTGCTGAAGCTGAGATCCCCCAAAACTCATCTGCCCGTACATCCCCGCTTGCTGCATCATAGAATTCGCAGCCAACCCATACGTCTGCTGCTGCGGCTGCTGCTGCTGCTGCTGCATCTGATTCAGCCTCGAAATCGATGGAGACCTCTGCAAATTAGGTTGGATTTGGAAACTCTTCTGAGAAGTCATATTCTGCTGCTGCTGATGATGCAATTGCTGCTGAATCTGTTGCGATTGCTGTTGTTGCTGTCCAACAGCTTGATTGATCATCTGCTGCTGCTGCTGCTGTTGTTGTTGTTGTTGTTGTTGTTGCTGCTGCTGCTGCTGTTGTTGCTGAGATTGGATTAACGCGTTTTGAGCACCACCAGAGGAGACCGAGGAGGCGCTCTGGCCGAGCGGAAGCTGAGGAGAGGAGATCTGAGGGATCTCCATTGACGGAGGCGTGGAAGCATTGGATATGCTCGCAGGGGATTGGAGGCTAGGGTTTGAATTTTGAGTGATCGAATCGACGGCATTAGAGGATTGAATTGGCTTCGGCGAAGAATTCGAGTTATCCGCCATTGTTGTTCTTTCGATGATTGAATTGCCCCAAATTCTAGGGTTTTTTCGAAAGAGGGAAACTAGGGTTTAGTCACGAAGGTCGAATCGTGGACGACATCAGAACGGAAGAGGCGAAAACGTGAGAGAGAGACGCCGAAGAATCAAGTGACTCAATTGAATGGTTTTTGTGGTACGACTGTTGTTTAACTATTTTGCGCTTTGTGGTATCAAGCCATGACACATGTACGTAGTGCTGGTTTTCGAAGCTGTGAATATAGATCCTCGCTCGTTGGAAGTAGGAACATATGATTGTTTGGGAATTGAGCGACAAGGCCTGATCCGGGGCCAAAGAGTGGTGTTACTTTAAGGTCGGTCTTGAGTGAAAACCTAAAAACAAACGAGTGTATCATGTAAAAAATAAATAAATAAAAAAAACGAGTGTAGTCGGTTAAGTCTCGATACTGCTCTTGATGAAAAAATAAGAAAATAAAAAACTAAAAAAACTGTTGGATCTTCAAAAAAAAAATAACAATGGAGGGGTTCACATAATTATAAACTCATCAACTAGAATCCCAATCTAACTTAGCACATACATCTTAATGGAAAATACTAGGTTGACCATTTTGGGGGCATCTGGGATGGCACCATTCACGCATAAATATATGTGTGCACAAATCTCGATACCGAATGGATGGACACTATCACCAGGTGTCCATCCCGAGTGTCTCAAAATGGGCCACCCTAGCATCTCTCAATCTTAATTTAGATTAAAGCTATGACATCTCTCATAAATCTAAATTACATATTTATAGATTAAAACTATCATCCCTCGTGGTTCAAATTGTTCAAATTGTCCCTTAATCTTGAATTTGATCTTCTCTTGATGCCAAAGTCTTGGCCTTTATAATCATTAGTTAAGGATGTGAAATTAATAACCATAGAATAAATTAGTAACATGAAAGAATAATGACACAACAACCAATACAAGTCGTTCATGTTGACATTGGGATGCGGGCATACAATTTTCAAGATTTATAACTGATAAGTGCATTATTAGACATATATATAGAGGTAGTTTAGTTACATTATTGGTCTAATTATCCCAGAATGAGCTCTAAATGATGGTGTATATGTGTTTTAGGTCTACAAGACATAAAAGAGACAAATGAAGGAATCCGTGAAGAAAATAGAAGAAAAAACATAAGAAATAGGCTTGGCATTGTGGGCGAACACAGACGGCACCAGAGTGATGAACGGACAGAGTCAACTGTTTAGAGAAAAAAAAATGTAGAGAAAAGCTTAGCGTTGTGGGATTACATACACGACGTGGATTCATTTACAGACAGCGTCGAGACAGAAAAATAAAAAGTTTTGGACTTCTATTTCATTTGAAATTGTTATTTATGGTTTATAATTGTACTTTTAGTATATATATATATATATAAAAGTATTAGGACGTAGTAAAAATATACTTTATCATAGAATTTAATAAGTTAGCATAGAATTAGAGGTAGTACAAGAATTTTATAGTTTTTAGAGAATTATATTGATTATTGAGAAGAGTTTTGAAGGAGATACATTGAAGACTCAATTGTGATGATTTGATATTGTTCTTTCATTTAATTACAGTTTATTTAGTTTTATCTCTATTTACGATGAATCATGATTTGTGTGTTTTTTATGATGATTCATGAGTAGTCTATTATCTTAGGGATCAATAGATCCTATAGTATGAATATTATACAATGGAATATGATTTGATTATAATGTTTTAGTTGTGTAATGGTTAGAATTTGTGTTGATTATACGCTTAATGCTATGAACATCTTGATGACATGTTTGTTGATTAAGAGTATTAGAAGTTACCATGGCCATCTGGGCTTTTAAAGCATATATGAATAATACAATCGTAAAACATATAACATTAATAGATAGTTGTTGATTATGAAGACATGGTGAAGTAAATTTAATTGTCTATGAATATAAAGATTTGAAACTTTATGCTTTGTAAAACTTACGTTGTTCACACCGATAGGTGGAATTCTAATTTGTACATTAGGATCTTTTTCACTATGATATTGAAGTGAATATAAAAGGAAATATGTCTATTTTAAATATACATTACACACACATATAGAATATAAAATGGAAGTATGAATTTAGTTATGATATGCATAGTATTTCATTGCCTAGGTGAAGTTATGACCTAAGATATTCTCTCAATATAAGAACATAACTAACAAACAATCAATTTGATAGAGTAGAATAATTTAAATTAGTTTAGAATAAAAACAACAAAAAGAGACCTTCTTAACAATATAGTGAAGTTAACTAAACACTTGTGTCCACATAAACCTATCCCAGGGGACGATATCCGTAATCAACCTTTGATTGATTATATTATTACTATATCTATACCATTAATACTTACGGTGACACGGTCAAGTTTTTAGTGTCGTTGTCGGGGATAGTAGCCACAATTAGTTTAGTTTACTTAGTTGTTAAGAAATTTTAATTTTCTGTAATTTTTAGTTTTTAGTTTTAAATTTGATTGACCCTATTGCACTTGATCAACTTTTTTCGTCTTTGGTGTTTCAGGGATGTGACGGCCCCAGTTCCCGATAAAACTAGGTCCCGTCTGGCCTAGACCAACGTAGACCCCCGAGTCCACACTCGCGAAGTCAACGCATCCTAGTCAACCTCAAATTCTCAATTCATCATTAAGTTATCAATTTAAAAGTGTGAGTTATTGGATTATATATTTTTATGAGGAAATTCGCAGTGGAAATCAACTATAATCAACTAATAACTCAATAAAGGAAAAATTGGGGAAACAACCTATAATTTGGAAACCCTGAAATGGATAAACATGTAAATCTAGTGACAAATGTGACAATGTGATAATATATGATCTCTCAGTCACTCAATCCTAAAATGTAACCCCATTGTATCCAAAAACATATTATACAATAGTCACAAGTCAAAAGCAACACATACTGTAGAGTAAAGGAAAGAACCGTTCCGAGAGTCCCCAGAGGAAGTTACCTAGCATCGGCTTTTTGCCATTGCTCGTTTCAACCCTATCTGCACCCACCGTCACAAACTAGATGACGATTATGTGATATAATTGAAAGTATAGCCAGAAAAACACAAAAAGTAATTCATGAATAACTAATAAAGCAGTCTAAGAATCATGCGATATTGAAATACAACAAATAACACAAATTGCATGATAAACAGACTAATAAGTGATTCAACGATATATGAGTGTTTATCAAGTCAAAAGAGGCTCATAAGTTGTAACGGCCCAATTTGTAATTGCCGTTAATTATGACGTCATTGCAGACGTGGACGCCAGCGAGGACATACGTGGGTTCCACAACGAGGCTGGAATGCGTCCGGATTAGGTAAATAGTATTTTGTGTGTTGTTTTGTTTGATATTGCGATGTTTATGTTAAAATAGGTTAACGGCATCGCGATGTGTGTAATTGTATTTTAAATTGACGTGGGAGATTGTGTGATGAGTATTCGCATCGATATGCGTGTCGACGCAGTGCTTGGGTAGATTAAACAAGAAATTTTAAGTTAAGGAAAATATTACACACATTAAAATGAATTAAATGTGATAAAAATTGTAAATTGGTGGGTGCCTTGTAAAACGCGGGTCGTGGTCGACACGCGTGGGTGTACGTTAGTGTGCACGCCCGAGTACACTCGTTGGCGCGCACGACGAAATTTTAGGCGCGAAAGTATAGGTGAGTATATATATATTTATATATATATATGTGTTTGTATAAGGAATTTAATATATATATATATATATAAATATATTAAAAATCAGAAAATGTAAAATTACCATTAAGGGTATGGAAGTTGTAAAGGAAGGGATAAAATGAGAGGGGCAAAATAGTCATTCCACATCAAACCGCTTCTCTCTCTCTCGATAAGTCAAAGAAGGAGAAAAAAAAAAAAAAACCAGTGAAATCGAAAGAAGAGAGAAAGAAGAAGAAGAAGAAGAAGAAGAAGAAGAAGAGAGAGAACGAAAGCGAGACCAAAGAGGTGAGTTGTTTTTGTTGTTGATTTGGTGTGTGTTGTGGTGGTGGTGACGATTTGGTGGTTTTGGTGTGGTGTGAGTTCGGTCATGGCGGAGCATGGCCGAGAGTTGCATCAAACCGGGGGGGAAACGAGGGTGGTGATGCAAGGGAGTGATCTCCCTTGCCAAATCGAACTGGGGTTGGGTGAGAACCAACCCCAAAGAATCGATAAAAAAAAAAAAAAAAAAAAAAAAAAAAAAAAAAACCTGTTTTGAAAGAAAAAGAAAACAGTTTTGGGAAAAAAAAAAAAGAAAAATCTGAAAAATTCATAGGAAATTCAGATAAAATAGGAAAAAATTAGAAAAAAAATATATTTTGTTCAAATAAAGGAATTTTGGGATTTTCTCGGAATGTTGGCGAGATAAAGTCGAGGTTTTTACCTCGAAAAACGTAAATTTGACATAATATGTCAAATTAAAGCTAATTCAATGATAAATAATCTTAGGTACATTTGGGGAGATAATTTGGATTATCGGGTGATTATTGGCGCTAGACGGGGTTTGATTTTCGAGACGAGGAGTGCGATTTGAGGTGTGTAGTATCCCAATTGAACTTCACTTTAAGTATTTACAATTTGATTTATTTGAATTCAGTTCCATTTATTCTTTACTCCATTTCATTATTGCTTTACGGTGGTGAGTACTCTCACTGGTGACTTTACTGTAGTGGAGTGTACTCCTACCTGGTGTCTTTACGGTGTTGAGATCACTCCCCACCTGGTGCTTATTCGTTACGGCCATAGAGTCCACTAAATCATAGCACTGTCTAGGTATACGCCGGTGAATAGGCTACCCGGGTATGGTAGGCTTGTGTGGGTGCGTCGTGGGTCTACGCCACCACCTAGAGGTCCAGGGCCAACCCATTAGTGTGTTTTCATGGGCCGTGCACGGGGAAAAGCCCGAAGTATGATTTAGTTTGATTTTTATGTGCACGTACTTTGTATCGTCACTATATTTATGCATGCGATGATCTTTCTTTTACAGTTGTCTGTATTATTTCTTGTTCCGCATGTTTAAATTATAGTATTTAAAATTCCAGTACTTTTTTTTACTTTCGTAACTACTTGGTGAATTTCCTTGGGATTACTCACTCTGGACTCGTCATCTCGTCTTTTTGTGATGGTGAGTGCGATCCTAAGTCTGGCCGGGGAAAGGGCAAGCTTGAGGATTACATCGATTGACGGCTCTAGCCCTACTCGTACGTATGTTTATATTTACTCGTTTTATATTGGGTTTTGGGCTTGAGAGATAGGTTGTATATTTTGATATTTTGAGGATTCTTAGATGATATGTATATGATATACGATTGATATGGTTTCCACTTAGGCACCTTGCTCATAATATACATGAAATTCGAGTTAAATATTTATATTGATAGTAAATCTTCCGCGTAATTTGAGTTTAAATAACATTAAAGAAACAAAAGTTAACTCATAACATCAAAGTTAACCTAAATTGATTAATAATGGATAATTGGGCGTGGGACACAAATGGGACACAACCCGCGTGACGGTGACGTGGACGGTTGTGGGCCCGCGTGGCCTCCCGTGGTGACCAATGTGGAAATTGGGGCCGCCACATTTTGGTATCAGAGCGAGGTCAAACTTTGAGAATTGGATATTGAACAATAGTATAAAATCAATGAATAAATCTTAGATGTGGAAACCACAAGTGAGTGATTAAAGGCTTAGTTGGGAAATGATGTGAGGCGGGTAAATTTAGGAAATTACATATGCGTATGTTTTGATTGTGTACTATATATTATACGCGTATATACTGAGTCTGATCCATTGCACGTTGGTTGTGCAGTTTAGATGGACGGACAGGCTCCTACTACTCCGCCCACTACTCAGCCAGAGGTTGGAGATACTAGTGATCGTACCACTAGTGACATGGCTGATTTGCGAGCTATGATGCAGAGATTGACGGAGCGAAAGAGCTGATTCAAAGACGAGAAGCGCGCGCTATTGCAGCAAGCTCAGATGGCTGAGTTGATGGAGTACATTCGTAGCTCGAGGACGCCAGCAGTAGCACCGACTGCTGAGCGTGTTGCACCTGCTACCACTCAGACTGCATTAGCACCGGCAGTTGCTACACAGGCGGCTGGATCAGAGACCATGATAGAGATAGTTGAGCCTGTTGTTGTGCCAGCCGAGACTACTGTGGTGACCCCCACCACTACAGAGCAGCAGGTAGGGACTTCGACTGCTAGGATTAGGATGTCGGAAGCAGCGAAGATGGTGAAGGATTTTATGAGATTTAATCCTACGTATTTCACTGGAGTCAGTGATCCTGAGGTTGCCGGCCGGTGGTTGATGACACATCGACGACTACACCAGCTATTAGAGGTACCTGAGGCGGATCAGGCGCGTATCTCGGGGTATTGTTTGAGAGGTCAGGCCGCAGTTTGGTGGACTACTTACACTGACATACATTCTACACCATCGACGTGGGCAGAGTTTCGGCAGTTATTTCTCGATGAGTACATTCCTACCGAGGTGCGATTGAGGCCGAGAGAGCGATTCTTGGGTTTACGACAGGGGTAACATGTCGGTGTCACAAGACATGGATCGATTCGATATCTCATGATGTATGCCATGGATGTAGCTAACACGGAGAGATTACAGATTTACTACTTCATCGAGGCCTAGATGAGAGGATTGGTGGGGTGATAGTTGCGGCCGGTGCGGAGACGCTACGAGTGTTTTTGACGAGCATTGGCTCGCGAGACGTATTTACGACACCGGGGTGAGCTTGGAGACGGTGCAGACGAGTTCTCGGTCGATCGAGACCGAAGAGACCGAGAGAGCGATCGATCGACGAGACATGATTATCGGGGTCGACGAGATAGACGTTCCGAGCATCGAGAGAGAGACGAGAGGCGGGTGGTGTACGTTCGTACTCACCACCCGGTGAGCGACCTCGATACCATGTGCGAGATGGAGGAGGTCGTGGTAGAGGACAGAGAGGTCGGGGTCGTGACGGGGCTCGGTGCATATAGTGTCACGGTCGGGCGGCGGGATACACGACGATGTTTCGATGTCATCGGGTCGGGCATATACATAGAGATTGTCCGATGTCGCCTTCATCTTCACGACCACGATTGAGCGATTAGGGAGAGGGCTCATGCAGCTGCTACACACCTACTACCGTACAACCGGAGCGTGATGCGACTCGTCACTCGTAGAGGGTATGTTATCTATATGCGATGTCTTCATGCATGTATTATTTGATTCCGAAGACATTGTCATTTATATCGGGACGCAGGGTTGGACGATTAGGATTACGAGTTGAGACCTTAGATCCACATCTTGTCCTCGATGCAGTTCTTGGGGATAAGATTTACCCTAACCGGATATGCTTTGGAATTGTGTAGTAGAGATTGAGGGACACCGATTACACATGTCGACTTTCGTGTCCTAGAGTATTTAGAGTTTGATGCTTTATTGGGTATGGATTGGCTAGCGACATATCGCGCACACATTGATTGCTTTGGGAAGATGATAGTATTTGATATTGAGGGTATTCCGTATTTACTTTTGTTGGGACGACGTCGACTTACCGATTACCGAGAGGTCGATTAGCTACGATTCGGAGATGGAGGCGTTTAGGACGGTAGTTGAGCCGACTGAGACCGAGAGATTAGATTAGAGGATGTCCCAATAGTGTGTGAGTTTCCCGAGGTGTTCCCAGACGATTTGCCGGTTTACCACCTCCTAGGGCGATTGAGTTCATTATTGAGTTGGTTCCGGGGACACAAATGTATATATATAGCCGACCGTACGGATGTCGGCGTCGGAGCGAGGGAGAGTTGAGATCCCAATTAGAGGAGTTGTTGCGAAGGGTTTTATTCATTCCAAGTATGTCTCCTTGGGGCGCGCCAAGATACTATTTGTTAAGAAGAAGGATGGTTCTTTGAGGTTGTGCATAGACTACGGGAAGAGTGAATCAAGTGACGATTCGAAATCGTTATCCACTTCCTAGGATTGATGATCTATTCGATCAATTGGCGGGTGCTAAGTTTTTCTCGAAGATTGATTTACGATCTGGTTATCATCGATTGAGGATTCGGGAGAGTGATATAGAGAAGACGGCTTTTAGCACGCGTTATGGATTGTTTGAGTTCACACAAATCATGCCATTTGGGGTGACTAATGCGCCGCTATCTTTATGGATTTGATGCACCGGGTATTACGGCCATTTTTGGATCGTTATGTGATTGTGTTCATCGATGATATCTTAATATACGATAAGACTCGTGAGGAGCACGAGAGACACCTCGAGATGTTTTGATGACGTTGAGGGAGCATAGATTGTACGCTAAGTTTAGCAAGTGTGCTTTTTGGTGAGTGAGTGAGGTGAAGTTTCTTGGACATGTCATCGGTGGTCAAGGAATATCTCGTTGATGGAGACAAGATTCGAGCGATAATTGATTGGAGGACACACGAGACGATTGCGAGACATTCGAAGTTTCTTGGGGCTTGTGGGCTATTACCGGCGATTTGTGCAGGATTTTTCTTTGATTGCAGCGCCGATGACGAGGTTGACCAAGAAGGATGTCAAGTTTGAATGGTCTGAAGACTGTGAGGCAGCCTTTTTAGAGTTGAAGAGGAAGTTGACTTCAGCGCCAGTGTTGGCTTTACCCGAGACGGGGAAAGGATTCTCGATTTACACAGATGCTTCCGGAACTGGGTTGAGATGTGTGTTGATGCAGGAAGGACACCCAGTTGCATATTTATCGAGGCGATTGAGACCCCACGAGGAGAATTATCCGGTACATGATTTGGAGCTAGCTGCAGTTGTGTTTGCGCTCAAGGCTTGGCGACATTACCTTTACGGGGAGCGATTTATGTTATTCACGAGATCACCGAGTTTGAAGTATCTGTTCACTCGAAGGATCGAATATGCGGCAAAGACGGTGGCTCGAGTTGTTGAAAGACTACGATTTCGCAATTGAGTATCATCCTGGGAAGGCGAATGTAGTTGCTTGATGCATTGAGCGGAGTGGTGTAGAGAGTCGACCGTGTCTTTGCGGCGAGATGACACATGAGCATGGATTGCTTTGGAGGCTGCGACGGTGTTGTGTTTGTCGAGATGCTTTTGCGATGTTCATATCTCATTGCCGGATGCGTGTTCTGTTGTGTCGTTAGAGAGGGTCGCCGAGTGGCAAAGGGTCGACGGACATTTTGCTCGCTTTCACTTTGTCTGCTCAGGATCCGGGTTGCACGATTGGTCTAGTGGTTCGGACCGGTGCTTGAGATACGAGAGCGGGTTGTGGATACCTGAGGTGCAGGAACTACGCGATAGTATTCTTGAGGATGCACACCGATCGCGGTATACAGTTCATCCTGGCAGGACTAAGATGTATCATGACTTGCGACGTTTATTTTGGTGGCCTGGGATGAAGGCCGATGTGGGTGCATATGTGAGAGCTTGTCATATTTGTCAACAGGTTAAGGCCGAGCACAGGAGACCAGTTGGATTGTTACAGTCACTACTACCGATTCCACAGTGGAAATGGGAGCATGTTACGATGGATTTTGTGAGCGGGTTGCCACAGACTACGAGACGTCATGATGCTGTGTGGGTTGTGATTGATAGATTGACGAAGTCTGCACACTTCATTCCTATATCGATGAAGTATTCGTTTCCTCAGTTGAGTATCATTTTTGAGCGAGAGGTTGTTAGACTACATGGAGTGCCGAGATCTATTGTGTCTGACAGAGATCCCAGGTTGACTTCGAAGTTATGGGAGAGCATGCAGGAGCAGTTTGGGACCAGACTTCAGTTTAGTACAGCTTATCATCCTCAGACAGATGGTCAGTTAGAGAGATTGATACAGATATTGGAGGACATGCTCAGAGCATGCATTTTGCAGTTTGGAGGTGCTTGGGAAGAATATTTGCCGTTGTGCGAGTTCGCGTACAACAACGGCTATCAGGCGAGTATTAGTATGCCACCATTTGAGGCTTTGTATGGTAGACCTTGCGAGATCACCACTTGTTGGGCAAAGACTCGAGGATGTGGCGGTGATTGGACTGAAGTTGTTGTTGATCATACACCGAGAAAATTCGGCAAATTAGATTGAGATTGCAAGCGGCTCAAGATAGGCAAAAAAGTATGCTTGATAGGTATCTTCGGGGTTTGAGTTATGATGTGGACGACTTGGTATATTTGAAAGTTTCGCCCTGGAAAGGACATCGAGGTTTGGAATCAAGGGGAAACCGCACCGAGATATATTGGACCGTTTAGAGTTATAGCACGTGTTGGGACGAGCATATCGATTGGAGTTGCCGACGAGAGTTAGCGGCGTTCATCCGGTGTTTCACGTGTCTATGTTGAGGTTAGCTAAGTCAGGACCGAGGCCGATGGTGGATATTAGACAGATTGAGGTTCGTCCTGATGTTTCATATGAAGAGCAACCCGTTGAGATCATGGATCGTAGAGTTCAGACTTTGAGGAACAGGGAGATTCCGAAGGTGTTGGTACGATGGCGAAAGATCACGGAACCGAGGGACTCACCCAGGGAGCTCGAGTCGACTATGAGACAGAGATATCCTCGCTTATTTACTTGGTGAGTGTTGATTATAACTTAAATTTCGGGACGAAATTTCAAATTTAGTTGGGAAGAATTGTAACGACCCAATTTGTAATTGCCGTTAATTATGACGTCATTGCGACGTGGACGCCAAATGAGGACATACGTGGGTTCCACAAATGAGGCCGGAATGCGTCCGGATTAGGTAAATAGTATTTTGTGTGTTGTTTTGTTTGATATTGCGATGTTTATGTTAAAATAGGTTAACGGCATCGCGATGTGTGTAATTGTATTTTAAATTGACGTGGGAGATTGTGTGATGAGTATTCGCATCGATATGCGTGTCGACGCGGTCTTGGGTAGATTAAACAAGAAATTTTAAGTTAAGGAAAATATTACACACATTCAAATGAATTAAATGTGATAAAAATTGTAAATTGGTGGGTGCCTTATAAAACGCGGGGTCGTGGTCGACACGCGTGGGTGGTACGTTAGTGTGCACGCCCGAGTACACTCGTTGGCGCGCACGACGAAATTTTAGGCGCGAAAGTATAGGTGAGTATATATATATTTATATATATATATATATATGTGTTTGTATAAGGAATTTAATATATATATATATATATATATATTAAAAATCAGAAAATGTAAAATTACCATTAAGGGTATGGAAGTTGTAAAGGAAGGGATAAAATGAGAGGGGCAAAATAGTCATTCCACATCAAACCGCTTCTCTCTCTCTCGATAAGTCAAAGAAGGAGAAAAAAAAAAAAAAAACCAAGTGAAATCGAAAGAAGAGAGAAGAAGAAGAAGAAGAAGAAGAAGAGAGAAGAGAGAACGAAAGCGAGACCAAAGAGGTGAGTTGTTTTTGTTGTTGATTTGGTGTGTGTTGTGGTGGTGGTGACGATTTGGTGGTTTTGGTGTGGTGTGAGTTCGGTCATGGCGGAGCATGGCCGAGAGTTGCATCAAACCGGGGGAAACGAGGGTGGTGATGCAAGGGAGTGATCTCCTTGCCAAATCGAACTGGGGTTGGGTGAGAACAAACCCCAAAGAATCGATAAAAAAAAAAAAAAAAAAAAAAAAAAAAAAGTGGGAAAAACAGAGGCGCCGTGCGCCTCTGTTCGTGGAGAAGAAGACCCAACCGGGTCGGGCCGACCCGGCCCGGTCTGGCGGGTCGGTCGACTGACTGGTTGGCCGGTTCGGTTGGGCCGAACCGGACCGGGTGAACCGGGCCCGGTTCACCCAACTCAACTCAAAAAAAAAAAAAAAAAAAAAAAAAACTGTTTTGAAAGAAAAAGAAAACAGTTTTGGGAAAAAAAAAAGAAAAAGAAAAATCTAGAAAATTCATAGGAAATTCAGATAAAATAGGAAAAAATTAGAAAAAAATATATTTTGTTCAAATAAAGGAATTTTGGGATTTTCTCGGAATGTTGGCGAGATAAAGTCGAGGTTTTTACCTCGAAAAACGTAAATTTGACATAATATGTCAAATTAAAGCTAATTCAATGATAAATAATCTTAGGTACATTTGGGGAGATAATTTGGATTATCGGGTGATTATTGGCGCTAGACGGGGTTTGATTTTCGAGACGAGGAGTGCGATTTGAGGTGTGTAGTATCCCAATTGAACTTCACTTTAAGTATTTACGATTTGATTTATTTGAATTCGGTTCCATTTATTCTTTACTCCATTTTATTATTGCTTTACGGTGGTGAGTACTCTCACTGGTGACTTTACGGTAGTGGAGTGTACTCCTACCTGGTGTCTTTACGGTGTTGAGATCACTCCCCACCTGGTGCTTATTCGTTACGGCCATAGAGTCCACTAAATCATAGCACTTGTCTAGGTATACGCCGGTGAATAGGCTACCCGGTATGGTAGGCTTGTGTGGGTGCGTCGTGGGTCTACGCCACCACCTGAGGGGTCCAGGGCCAACCCATTAGTGTGTTTTCATGGGCCGTGCCTGGGAAAAGCCCGAAGTATGATTTAGTTTGATTTTTATGTGCACGTACTTTGTATCGTCACTATATTTATGCATGCGATGATCTTTCTTTTACGGTTATCTCGTATTATTTCTTGTTCCGCATGTTTAAATTATAGTATTTAAAATTCCAAGTACTTTTACTTTCGTAACTACTTGGTGAATTTCCTTGGGATTACTCACTCTGACTCGTCATCTGTCTTTTTGTGATGGTTGAGTGCAGATCCTAGTACGAGCCGGGGAAAGGGCAAGCTTGAGGATTACATCGATTGACAGCTCTAGCCCTACTCGTACGTATGTTTATATTTACTCGTTTTATATTGGGTTTTGGGCTTGAGAGATAGGTTGTATATTTTGATATTTTGAGGATTCTTAGATGATATGTATATGATATACAGTTGATATGGTTTCCACTTAGGCACCTTGCTCATAATATACATGAAATTCAGGTTAAATATTTATATTGATAGTAAATCTTCCGCTGCGTAATTTGAGTTTAAATAACATTAAAGAAACAAAAGTTAACTCATAACATCAAAGTTAACCGGAAATTGATTAATAATGGATAATTGGGCGTGGGACACAGCTGGCGGTGACGTGGACAGTTGTGGGCCCGCGTGGCCTCCCGTGGCTGACCAATGTGGAAATTGGGGCCGCCACATAAGTGGTCAATATCCACAACATATTCACATCCACATCCAAAACCATTTCCACGTCCACAACAAATCCACAACAATCCAATACTCGGGGTGAAACTCAATATTAGGTGGATGAAAAACACTTCTATGTTCACGTTAGCCTAGCTAATATGAACTCAGGAGTACCTTCATGACACACTTACGCTAAAGACACTCAGCGAAGGAATATAAGAATGGAATTCCAACAAATAGCTCAATTCAATAGCAACAACAATAAAGGAAAATGAATTATTATGCGCATTCTTACCAGCTTACTAACATACAAACGTACATCAATCATGCAAAACACCGATCCTCACGAAACTCTACCTCATTCAATTCGAGTTTCCAAAGCCTGGCAATCATTTAAGCCCAATTTGGTTGTATTTGAGTCATTCCGTGACCCTAAATAATCTCCAAAGTTTTCTAAAAGTTTTAAAAATTATTTTAAAATTTTCTATTTTTACTATTCTAGACGCTGCAGGAGACGCTGCCAGGGTTTTGACCCATGGTGTCATCTAAAACATCAATCTCACATTCATCTCTAGTTTACACGTTGTGAGAGAAAACACTCCATGGCATCCCTCGCAGTGTGACACCCTGAACCCATTTTCGGGTCCAAAAACTCTAGGTCGCGTCGCCGCATTCCGAACTTATCCTAAACTCTTAGGGATGTCCAAAACTATCCAAAACAACCTTTGCTTTGTGTCGAAACCGAAATAAACGCCCAATTCAAAAATTACTCCAAAAATACCAAATATCTCCAAAAATTTCAAATTCTTTCAAATCATCAAAACAACCAACAAAACCTTACTTGATCATCCCAATAATCACCAATTCATCCAAAACTTTTAACCAAATTGAAATCCCGAAATATTGTCCGAAATCATCGCGACGAAAACCTCATAAAATTAGCACCAAATCGTAAAGAATGATGAGAGGAGTTGGGATCTTACCTTCTAACGCGTAATCGGTCGATCCTCGTCGTGAATTTGAGCTCGTAACGTTCAAAACCCATACTCCTTCAATTCACACCGTTTTTTTGTTTGATCAAAATGAGATAGAGGAGAGAGAAAAGGTGATGGGGTTTATATACTCCCTCATCATCATCCATTACACACATATCTCGAGACGTATCTTGTGTCTCTCCTTCAATGCAGCCAGCCATTATGACTTACTCTTGTGACTTCGATAAGTGACTCTCATCCCTAACTTAACCAATTCTCGCTCACACCTCGCGTTATCGGACTCGTACCACCTCACAACTCGCACGTCATGCGTTCCCGGACACAACAACACACTCGCATATTAATTAATTATTTATTATTTTATGATAATTCACTAATTAGCATTTTCGGTGTTTAAATACCTAAATTATACCCTTTTATCCAAAAACTCTTTTTTTCCTAGGCGAAACATCACACACAAATCATTGACGATAAACAAAACAAAAACACGTACTAGGACATACAGAGTTTACATTCGGGTATAAATAATAGTACAAACGTAAAAAAAATATACCTTAGTGTTGACTCCCACGGCTTATGAAATATGACAAGTCACGACTACCAGGTCACGGTCCTGAAACACGACACGTGGCACAAATTAAATTTAAGGGTCATTATAAGGGATGTAAGGAATGTATATCTATCATGTTAAGGAATCAAACAGTGAAATCCTTGATAAAATCTCTAGGTTGGTTTATCAAATTCAGTGGCAGTCTGATGATTCGAGATCGCCTCGTGCCTTGCTGCTCTCCGCCAGCGGGCCCCGGTACACCTGCTACATCGCTGATCGGTGGGTCACACGCTTCACTGTGTTTGTTGCCACGCTAGCATCCTGATAAGTGAATAATTAGACTTAGGTTTATGGTTAGTTTACTTACATATTAGGTTTATTTATCTTAGTTACATATTAGGTCTATTTATCTCGGAATGAGTTCTAATTGTTGGTGTTTATACGATTTTAGGTGATCAAGGCATAGGAGAGACAATGGAAGGAAACCGGAAAGAAAATAGAAGAAAAATGCCAAAATATAGACGACACTATGAGAGTAGAGTTGGCGTTGTGGCCTTAACACATACGACGCCGAGGAGTAGTACAAGCGACGCTAAAACCTCCAAGAGAAGAAAAATACGGACATCAAAGTTGGCGATGTGGCAGCATCATGGACTTACACATGGAGCGCTAATTTAGTAATGGACAACACCAATATTGAGAAAAATAGAAAGTTTAAAAGTTTTGAACTTCTATTTCATTTTAGAATGTAAATTAGGGTTTCTAATTGTGTTATATATATAGGAGTATTAGGACATGGTAAAACATATCATAATATAACTTATAGTTAGAATTGAGTAGAATAATTTTATGAGAGTAAGAAAAAAGTTTTATTCTTGAGTATTGAAGAAAGTTTGAAGGATAAGACATTGTAGACTCTGTGTGTGCACTTCAATAGTTGTTTCACTAATTTTGTTAATGGTATTACTTTATTTAATCTTTGATTGTAATGATGCTTATGAATTGTATGATGTTGATTTCAATTATGACTGAGTAGTTATTTAATCTTATGAATCAATGGATCCTATGGTATGAATACTATACATATATTAGATGAATGTTATTGATTAGATTGTGATGGTTAGAATTTGTATTGACTCTATACTTAATGCTATGAACATATTGGCCACATATTTGTTGATTACCGGTATTTAGAAGTAACCATGTCTGTGTAGCTCTTAAAACTTTTTTTCAAAAATACAACCGTAAAACATTATAACATCGATAAATAGTTATTTATTTGGGAGACATGAATAGTAAACTTTAGTGTTTATGCTTCTAAAGATTTAGTACTTAATGTTTTGTAAGACTTACGGTGTTCACACTGATAAGTGGAATTCAAGTTTGCACAATAGGATCTTTCTCACCATGATAGTGGGTTAAATTGAATCTTAAGAAAATTCGTCTATTCTAATTATGTATCACAACACACATATATGAGTATTATTTGAAAAGCATAGTAAAGCATAGTACTTATTACGTAAGGTGAAGTTATGGCCTAAGATATTTTCTCTATATAAAAACAATTTCAATAAAAACAACCACTTAATAGTTAGATTAGTTTAGTTTAATTCAAAAAGAAAAGAAAATCCTTCTTAACAAAAGTGTGAACAAGAATACAAGTAGCGCATACACCTTTCTCTGTGGGATGATATCCGTAATCAACGTTAGTTGATACGTTATTACTATAATTGAAACGGTATACTTGCGATTACGATTAAGTTTTTGACGCTGTTGTCGGGGAAATGTAGCCACTAAAGTTTTAGTTCACTTAGTTGTTAAGAATTTTAATTTTCCGTATTATTTAAAAAATTTTTAGTTTCTAGTTTGACAATCTACACTTGAACTTTTTTGTGTTTTCTTTTCAGGGAATATGTAGTGCATGCGAAGCTAAGGTGATAAGGACTTAGTACCTTACGATCCTGAAATTGACCGAATAAGCAAAAGCTCTTGAAAAGGAAAGAAAAAAGAACGAGACCAAGATGGCGGATGATCAAGTGGGAAACTGGAACCCAATTCAAGGTCAAGGGAACAACCAACCCGAAGGCGATCTAGTAATGCAAGACAGATAGTGAGGGCAAAGATGTCTTCAAGACTACTTCAAGCCAGGAGTTCAAAAGACATACAATTGAATGATGAGGCTTCCAGACAACACCACCGAGTTTGAGTTGAGACCGTCTCTAATCAGCATGGTGCAAAATAGCCTATTTCATTATCTATCAACTGAAGATCCTGTCGCACATGTTGAGAACTTTCTGGAGAAGTGTGACACTGTTCACATTACTAGTGTCACGAAAGAAGTAATCAGGATGAGACTTTTCCCATTCTCACTGAATGGAAAAGCCAAGTCTTGGTTATAACAGTTGAACACTGGAAGTATGACTTCATGGTCAGATATCAATGAGAGATTTATAGACAAATTTTTTTTGCCCGTGAAAGTCAGTGAAAGGAAACTAGAGATAAACCTGTAACGACCTTTAGGTCGTATGTGGACCCTTGTTATGATACAGCTGTTCAATTCTCGGTCGCCGACGCCTAAGTGTGTTATTTTTGTTCAGTGTTTTGTATTATATTTATATTACCCAAATGTAAATGTCAATGTCGCAAAGATGTGAGGATGTTTGAGTGTGAGCGTTAGTGTTGGAACGAGTTCAGCTCGAGGAAAACGTGAATAACGGGTTTCGTGCGAAAAGTTGTCAGGTAATTAGCAGTCCGGGGGATAAATTGAATTAAAAATGCTGACTAAATGCAAAATAAATAATAATTAAAAGTTGTATATTTTGTTCGATACGTTGATACGTCCAGGAATACACGACGAGCGAGTCGTAGTGCGGAACGGGTCCGGGAGTATTGTGCGAGAAAATGGTTAAATTATGAGTGCAAGTCACCTAGTGGAGACATCATATGGTGTCAAGGTAGTTGAATGGAGTGAAGGATGGCCATAAGATGTTTCTCGAGATTTGTGTGTGAATGAGATGAAGGGAGGTGTATAAAGGATGTTACCAACTTTTCTTTCCTCACATTCTCTCCTATCTCATTACAATGAAACAAGGAAACGTGGGTGTGGGTTTGTGGATTTTCGACGCAGATTAATGCCAAAAGATCGATCAACCTCGAATTCTAAGGTGAGATCCCGACTCCCTTATGTGTATCTATGTTTTGGCTGTACTTTTGAGGGTTTTCGTCACGATGGATTTGGGTGATGATTTTGGAATTGTGTTTTTATTGGATTTTGTTAGTAGATTTGAAGTTGATGGAATGTGTTTGGGGGATTTGTGGTGATAAGTTTGATAAATTTGAAGTTGTATAATTTTCGGTGATTTTTTGGGATTTTTGTGTGATTTTTGAAATCTGGGGTTTTTGTCGAGGTTTCAACGTAGGCGAAAGTGGTTTAACATTGTAACAGATGTCACTAAGAGATTGGGATAGGCTTGGAATGCGGCGACGTGAGCCAGGATTTCGAAGAACCCCGAATGTGAGTGCAGGAACTCACACTGCGAGGGACGTCGTGGGGGCATTTAAGCCCACGTCGTCAATCACCGCACCCAGAGCAGAGGCTCTGGGCATGTCACGCTATAAGTGACGTCGTGGAGGAAAAAGCCCATACGGTGCCTGTAACAACCCCTAATCTCAATTAAAGAATGTTTGGCCTGAAACCCTAATTAAGCCCCGATAAACCAGATCGGACCTAATTAGAGCCAGCAACCTTTTACTAATTCTTGACAACAACCTGTATATCTTGAATTCAAATAAACAAAATAAAACAAACGCACCGGTAAATTTAAAATGTTTTCAATAAACACAAGATATACAATACCGACATGAACATCGGTATTGAACTTGTATTCCCACCCCCAATTATTACAAATTATGAAAGCAATACAATATATATAACAGGAACCTCACTGCACCGTAGAGAAGATTCTAAACTCCTGATCTTCGTTTCAAGTCTTAACGTACATCCACACCTAAAAATGTTAAGGTGGGTGAGCTCCTACATGCTCAGTTTGTGACTCTTGTACAGACCATCAATTATCAATTACTATCAAGAGATAATATATAGCAATGTGCAACAAATGCATATTTAAAGGACATTTGAATCAATATAATCAATACATTAACAAATGCAAGTTCATTGGTCTATTGCAATATACCCATAATTTGTATTTTCAATTTCGACATTTGAATTGAGTCGCCTTCTCACATCTTCAAAAACCAGTCACTGGGTATCTAACTAGTTCTTGTCGACGTGCCGCCAACTCATAAAACATAGAGTCACACTCCCTCATCATCACTAAATCAATCATTGCTCATCTAATTGGTTTATGACTGATAAGCTACCAACTCAAATGGAAAACATTGTTCAGGATAATTCCCTAGTCACTGGGGCGCGGCGATGGTTAGCAACTCCACCACAGTTCCAAACCACAGGCCGATCCGTCCCGTTAAACCTCTTTCCGAATTCATTCCTTTATTTAAAAACAATTTATGTAAAACAAAACCAAATCATGGTACATTGCCCCATCCCCAGTCCTGAACACTACGTGCTCTAATAATACTAATTTACATTGCATAATTGATAAAAAAAAAATACGAGTCCCACTTACCTGTCCTGAGCTTTCTATGTTTTACTAACTTGTACGACTTCCCGGAGTCCTCAAACCTTATCACATCAATCCATTACCTAAAATAGCCCAACTATTATCAACTTAAGTCTCATACTTATTCACTAACATTTCTAAACTGGTCCCATTCGAATTCAGAATCTCGGGACCCAAATTATAACCTATTTTGACCATTTGACTCTTTTTAAGGTAAAAACCCCGGTATAAAGTCTCCTCCGACTTTTGAATTTCTCATTTTCCATAGAAATCCCTCAATTTCTATTTGTTTGGTCAAAATATTATTTTTCCATATTTTTCCTATTTTTTTTGGATTTTCTTTTCCATTTTCTCTTTTTTTTTTTCTTTTGGTTTGGCCCTGAACTGGGCATGAATGGGGTTTGGTTCAACCGAGCCGAACCGTCCTGGTTCAGAAACCACTATTTCTATTCTTCCCCAATAGCAGAGCGTCTGCTTTGTTCATTTTTTTTTCGATTGGGGTTGGCTTCCAACCCCAACCTCAATCGTCCTCAACACTTAACAGTAGCAGGGAGACACTCTCCCTTTCCCTGCTTTTGGTTCGAACGTCACCAACCTCAACCAAACAACAACACCAACACAACTGAAACAACCACGAACCAACTCACCTCGAGCTCACCTTGATCACGTGAGCCGTCGACCTCCTCTCGGCTCCTTTTCTTCTTCCTCCTCTCAATCTTGGCTCCTCTCTATTCACACTTCTTCTTTGTTTTCGATTTTTATCGAGGAAGAGGCGGTTTGGTCAGGGAAAAGACCGAACTGCCTTTATGTGACATCCCCTAATTCTATTTAAGGAATATCCGGCCTGAAACCCTAATTAAGCCCCGGTAAACCAGATCGGACCTAATTAGAGCCAACTACCTTACCACATTTCCAGACAACAACCTGTATATCTTAATTTAAATAAATAGCATAAAACAAACGCAGCGGAAAATTTAAAACTTTTTCGATAAAACACAAGTTATACAATACCGGCATGAACATCGGTATTGAGCTCTTATTCCCACCCATTTAATTACAAATCATAATGCAATACCATATATATATATATATACAAGAAACTCACTGCACCGTAGAGAAGATATTAAACTCCGGGACTTCTCATTTCTTGAGTTCCAAGTCCTAGCGTACATTCATACCTGAAAATGTTAAGGTGGGTGAGCTCCTACATGCTCAGTAAGTGACTCTCATACCAACCATCAACTATCAATTAATATCAAAGCAATGTATAACAACATGGATCAAATGCATAACTACAGGTGCATATGAATCAATATAAACAATATATATAACAGATGCAAGTTCTTTGGTTCATTGCAATGTACCCGTGATTTGTATTTCACATTTTCGTATTTGCATTGAGTCGCCCCCTCACATATCCAAGAACCAATCACTGGGCATCTAACCAGTTCTTGTCAATGTGCCGCCAACTCATAAAACACCGAGTCGCACTTACTCATCATCACTAAACCAATCACTGCTCATCTAATTGGTTTATGACTAATGAGCTGCTAAACTCAACTGGAAAGCATTGATCGGAATAATTCCCAAGCCACTGGGGCGTAGTGATGGTTAGCAATTCCACCACAGCTCCCAAACCCCAGGCCGATCCGTCCCGTCAAACCTCTTTCCGAATCCATTTTCATTTCAAAACATTTTGTAAAACCAAGGTCAAGTCACGGTACATTGCCCCATTCCCAGTCCAGTACACTACATGCTCTAATAATACTATTTTACATTGCATAATTGATAAAAGCTACGAGTCCCACTTACCTGTTCTGAGCTTCTATGTTTTACCGACTTGTACGACTTTCCAGAGTCCTCAAACCTTTTCACATCGATTCATTACCTAAAATAAACCAATTGTTATCAACTTAAGTCCCATATTCATTTACTAATACTTCTAAATTAGTTCCATTCGAATCCGGAATCTCGAGACCTAATTTCTAACCTATTTTAACCATTTCACGCTTTTCGAGGTAAAAACTCCGGTGTAAAGTCTCATCCGACTTTTGAATTTCTCATTTTCCATATAAATCCCTCAATTTCGATTCGTTTGGTGAAAATACTAATTTTCCATATTTTTTCCTATTTTTCTGGATTTTCTTTTCCATTTTCTCTATTTTTTTTTTCATTTGACCCTGAACCGGACTGAACCGGGTTCGGCTCAACCGAGCCGAACCGGCCTGTTCAGGGTCGTCTCCTACCTCCAAAGAATAAAGCGCGTTGCTGCTTTTTTTTTTTTTTTTTTTTTTTTCCTTTTTCGATTGGGGTTGGCTTCCAACCCCAACCCCAATCGTTCTCAATCATTCACAACAGCAGGGAGACACTCTCCTTTTCACTGTTCTTGGTTCGGTTTCAACTCTCGGCCATGGCAGAGCCATGGCCGAACTCATCACTACACTATACACAACAACACACAACATCATTAAACTCACCTCGAGCTTCCCTCGACTCCACGACCACGCGAGCCAGTGATCTCGCCTCCACGTCCCGGCTCTCTCCTTCCTCTTCCTCCCTGTTCGATCCCTCTGTTCTCTTTCTTCTTCGATTTTAAAGAAGAAATAAGGCGGTTAAGGTGGGAAAATGACCAAAATACCCTTGAGCATATCTCATTTCTTTCTTTACTCCATTACCATTTATGGTAATTTCACATTTTTCCAATATATTATATATATATATTATATATATACTGATTTATATATAAATATATATATTTATCGATATCTTGCGCCTAAAATTTCGGTTGGCACGCCAACGAGAATTCTCGGGCGCGTACACCACTGTACGTCCTACGCGTGTCTCTTGTGACCCCACGTATCACTCTGCGCCTGACAAATTATCATTATTTTATTATTTTCCATTTAATATATATTTATATATATATCCATAATATATATAACTATATATTTATGCCTATAATTACGCCTATAATTAAGTAATTTCCACTGCCCAGCACACTCGAGCGTCAACGCTATCTCGCGTCTCATGTGTGTCAACATGACCCCCACATGGTATTAGTCATTTCCTCGTTAGTCCGATTATTCACGTATATGTACTAATACACACCAAACAAACGTAATACATCACACAATCCCACACACACGTTGATCATGACAAATCGGGCTTAACCACGAGCCTAACTCGGATTAATTACCATTCGGATTAACACTAATCACCTGCTTAAAGTAACGGGTCGTTACAGTCTCCCCAATTTAGCAGCAATTTCGTCCTCAAAATTAGGGCAACATACAAGTCACCAACAGTTTCGAATAGTAATGGAGTTCACTATTCCATTATATTTTCTACTCTTTAACTTTCTCATTCCTTGCTTGTCTAGTATATGTGGTTGCATCACCCTATCACTAACACAAAGCTTATCTCAACTTTACTGTGAAGAATAAACATAACTAAATTACCTTTTCATTCTTCTCTTTCAGTTTAATGAAATGTGAATAACACTATTCCATTAATTTTACTTAATCCGAATCCCTATAGCCCGTTCATAGGTGAGATTTCCAAAAGATCCCATATATCTTTTGATACATCAATAACCTATGATATTTGTCACGTTTTCCCTTTTTCTTAAGGATTGTTGTAGCTCAAGCATTGACGAATCTACTAAGGATCAACAGTATCGTGTCTCCTACCTCCGTCCATCCCATAACTGAACGGCAAGGTCGACAATCATCATGTCTCCTACCTCTGTCCACGACAACTGAACAGCAAGGTCAACATAGGTATGCATCACATTTCCTACCTCTGTCCACCACAAATGAACAGTAAGGTCAACATATGTGTGTTTCCTACCTCCATTCCACCCATCGGTGAATGGCAAGGTCAATCACACAACATTCTCATCATCATTTTCATTTCATTTTTTTTTTCGATACCTGCTTGAACCTTATAGATTTCGTCAATCTATACACTACAAATTTATCCTCATATTATTTGTTTCCTTTATATTCTAGTTATACAGTACCTAGTCTGCTCTATTTCCTTTGTGTAGTTCTTTATTACTTCATTCATTCTAGTACAATATCTCTCATTTTTATCTCTCACCCTCATGGTAAGATAAGAAAGAGTATAGTTCATTCTCTAAACCCTCAGATTACTAAGAACATTAAAGAACTCACACAGATAAATTGATTCTTTCAATAACTATTATGATGAGCCACAAGCTCAATCATATTCATTGAATTAAAATTAGTACACACTCTCTTCGTCAACACGAAGGAAAATATTGTATCAAGATTGAGATTGGTTTTCAGTTTATATCAATAACTTCTTCCCTCGATGGAAGCAAGTCTCGGATCTCTATCCGGAATATTTCTTTTTTTTTTAATATCATACCATCTCACATCTCGCATACAACTATTTTGCTCAATCCTTTTTAAACATAACATATACCTTCACTGACAAGAATCTTGCAGACTAGATTCCCTCATCAACTATCATTCATTGTCCTGACGTCTATTTTCCATTACAAAATCTATAATCGTGATACTTTTCTCTTATCAGGTATAGACAAGAATTTACCTAACTCTTTAGGTTTCACTACTCAATATCACATTCTGAACCTGTCTCATATCTCTTTATAATCTCTTTATATATCCACATCTCAACCCATTTATAATCTATAGTATATCATCACCATCTCAAAATTTATAATGTTATACCCAAATATAGTATAGCATTACATATATCAATCATATAAAGAGATTCCTGAGATATTCAGAATCATTCTTGTCTAACCTTCCTCCTAAATCCAATTTCCATTTCAAAATTTAATGTGCAGCACAATTTTCATTATAACATCTAATATGGACACTACTCATTCATAATCAATCTCTAACATATTGAGTAGTTCCAATTAGATTTCTTAATCAATCCCATCATCTAATCATTCATTAATTCATACATTTACTGAGTTCAGTCTCATTCTGAACTCCAAAGAAAGAACTGATAGTTATCAATTCCAATCTCTCAATTGATGATATGCTTGCACAGGACTTCACTCATTCATCAATTATTATATATCCCACCGATGAGATAATAGTGAAAAGTTCCTATTATAATTACCTCTCTTGCCCCTTCCTTTCATACAACTATTAACTATCGTCAATCACTTATATGAGTGATTTCTCAGAGTGAATATATCCCTTTTTCACCTTCGGGTGACTTATTTCACCACAATTATCTTCACTCTGACAAATATATTTTCTTCAAACTCTCATAGTTTAAAGCTTTCCTCAATTCACATTTCACCAGTTTTATTGGTTCTCACAATTTCCATTTATCATTTAGTGATTCCCCTAAGATCTTCCAATCTTAGGAATAACTAAATAACATTCATACCCTTCAAACCCTTATACATGATACAACTGTACTTCAAAACTCCTTCATGAATGAATGAACTTGCACATTCCATCCAATCAACTGAATGTATACAATACTGAAGTCTTCATCCCTATCTTATCATTTTTCAAGTCTTTCCTTTAAGACCTATTCTTGCAATTCATTACATCCATCATTTGAAATACATATTATCAGTTCTTCATTATCAGTTGATGTCTTACAATAGTTTGGTATTCTTACCAATACCATTATTTTACATTAGTTCCCCATGAACTGATTCAAATGTATTTACTACAATCTCTCTCTTTATTATGTCAACTGACAACTACTTGGATAAAAATATTAAGATAAACCTCTAACTCTAATTTTTTCCGTAATCCAAGTATAATTAAGCAGCTAATGTAGTCAAACTACATTTCCAATTTCCTTAAGGCATCCTTTGTATCATGTACAACTCATCCTAATTTCATTATAGTGTTAATTGATCATACAATACAACTATATCACAACTCTCTGTTTAAGTTGTTTGTATGCTTCAATCATTTCACATTTACCCACATTTCTATTCTTGTGTTGAATGTAAGACAATTCTCTAATTATCTTAACCTCAGTCAATTCCTTTGACTCATAACTTTAAAATTCAACACATATCTTAAGATTTATAGGTGAAACTTATCCATTGCACCTACAACTTTTGGTATATACCAACCTATTATCAGAGTTTCACATAACTCAGTAATAAAGATTTTTGTGCATTTGGTACAGTTTCAACTATTTTCATATTCGTCATCATTGTCAACTTAATGATGATCTTATCTTAATAGAGTTTAACAACTCTACATCTTCATTCATAAACATATCGTGATCTCTAATGAATTTCTATGGTTTACACCATAATCTTCCACCTTATCAAGCCATCGCTTGATCATATACACTTAAATTCTTATCTTTACTTTATGATAATCAACTCTCAATCACTATTGAGAACTATTGGTTTCATTTGATTTACACCCTTGAGTTGTCAATCCTAAAAATCACTATTCCTTGGAATTCACTTCACATTAATTTGTCATTCTACTTGAGTTCTCAAACTCATACAATTTTTATAATACTTCAAAGTACGATATAATTAATCATTGGTTTGGTTTCAACCAGCCAAATACTTTGATGAATTCCTCCTTTGGGATAATCTTTCAAGCCTTTCCAATATACCCATTACTTGTTTTTCCCTTTACTGACCTATTATCAGTTTACTCAACCCAAACCATTTGAATTTTGATTGATTAACTGAATTTCCACAATTTCACACTCACAAAATTTATAAATTTCAACATCTTTCATCATAAATTGTAGTCAATACCAACCTCTTGATATACTGCTTACCTATTCATTTCTAGTATTGTACCTCATTCTCTATATTCTCAATCCTTAACTTTATTGACAACTCATTCTCCCCAATTTAGATTGTACTAGTATAAACATCAAATTTAAAACACCTCATAGCTCACTGCTATGTTTTTCTCAATTACCTGAACAATACGCCTCTTATCTACATCAGATGTCTCTGATGACAAGAGTGTCATATCTATGAATATTTATGTATTAATGCCTCAAAAGATTCTTAAACACTTTCTTCCAGTCCTTCAGCGTATATATTTGCAACTTACTCTTCACTTTATTCTCAATTTATCATTTCCTTACAAATGATTTTACTTCATCAAATAAGATAGAGTTGATCAAGAACACAATTTTTTCTCAAATCCTTCATCTCTCATTTCTTGTTTTAACTCTTCACTTTTAGAGTAATGTTACCTTCAGCTCGTTTCTGTATATTTCATCTTTGATTTATACCTCAATCAGGTATCCTTACTGATAAGTGTTCATTTAGGCATTAATTAGTATAGGTTATTAGGTGTAATTGGACTATAATTATTCTATTTTATGGTGATAAATGCATATTTTAGAAAATTAGTGATTTATTGGAATAATATGAGAATATATATCTAATTATATTTAATTCTCATTTTTAGGAGAAACAGAGTGCACGGTTGGATCCGGAGCGAAAAAATACTCAAAATAGAGTATACATTTGCAGAAATCGGACACCGGAGGAGTTGTTTTGGGCATACACAAGAGAGGGAAAAATATAATTTGAAAATGCCACGTGGCGGCATCCCATTGGACCGCCCACGTCACATCCAGACCGCCCGATCTGCCTCGAGATTTGTGTCAACCGCACTCCCAGATTTTCGGTGATGAACGCGCGATTCTTCTCCGCCACGTCACTGCCACATGGCGATTTCTGGTTCGTCCAGCGCATCATTCAATCTCTTCCAGCGAACCAGAAGACGCCACGTGTCGCCACCCACATCCAGCACGTCACCCATTCAATTTCCAGCCAATCAGAGCGCGCAACGCTAGTCCCTCCATTCAACGCCCACCACGTCAGCAACACCAGTTTTTCCTCCAATCACACACTACCACGTGTCCTGGAGTCCAAAAAATTATGAAAATTATTTAGGGACCATATTTGGGCTATAAATAGACATGAGGGCTTGGAGTGAGGGGGGGAACAATTGTTTCTTCATTTTTCTTTTATTTCCTAGTATTTTAGAGTAATGTTACCTTCAGTTCGTTTATGTATATTTCATCTTTGATTTATACCTCAATCAGGTATCCTTACCATCTCAACATTGAGCTACACATCCATTTAGTAAACTCACGTCTCATTTCTTTATGTATGGTTATACCATATTATCCTTCATTTCTCTTTTGGCTCTATTAATGAGTGTGATTACCCATAACAACACTAATAAGCCCTTGTTATTCTGCCTTCAGTATATACAACTATATCTCAACTATACTGACAGGCCTCCCTTATTATTATACTATTAGTGCATGCAGTTACATCACCACAACACTAATAAATTTCTTTCTTACATAACTTTCAGTATGTGTGGCTACCCATAACCATAATTACAAGTTTCCTTCTCACTATTCCAATACAGGAATCATATACTTCATAATTATTCATGAAGTATGCTCAACTAATGATTATCTAACCTCACAAGGTTCTTATCATTCTCACTTACTACTATTCTCCTTATTGAATGACTTTTCATCCAACTCCACTAGTCTCAACACTAGTATATTTTCTACTCAAAGTGACTCATCACCTTTGAGTTTCGTTGTCAATCATTTCATATTCCATTTACCTTGTATGGTCATTTCATCTGACCTATGTCTCTGAGTCCTGAGTCCATTATTCCTTCAACACTGACTATTTCTCATCAGATAATATCAGTAAGAATCAAGACCCTTAGAGACTACTCAATAAAAGAGTTATTCATAACTCATCTCCTTTCGATATCTATATCATTTGGGTTCAAGGTTCCACAAACCCTAACCCTTAATATATACATATTCTCATTTCATGAGACATAGACGGATATAACTCATCTTATCATCGTTCCACTGTCTTCCTTTATCACAATATCTCTGAAGTCTAGGTTCTCAAGAACCCTCACATCAATTTCATTTGACTTACCAAGTCCTAGATGTGAGATAAGACTTTCAGATTCTTTTCAAGGCAAGACAGTACAGCTATATCTATCGCATAGATATAATATAAAGCTCACAAATACATGTCTCAAGCTTTTATCTTTCATTACCCCCCAAAATATCGATAAAACCGTTCATTTAATCTTGGTTTATCCCTAACTTGAAAATCAATCTCCAAATCAGTTAACCTAAATTTTTAATTTCAATATACAGGTACAACTTGAAATTTCAATCCAAACGGTATCAGTATTATCACATCACTTCGAAACTTGATCGAAAGTGATAACATCAGTCTCTGA
Organism: Stephania japonica; assembly: GCA_039657345.1. Classification (NCBI taxonomy): domain Eukaryota; kingdom Viridiplantae; phylum Streptophyta; class Magnoliopsida; order Ranunculales; family Menispermaceae; genus Stephania; species Stephania japonica. Next base: position 38,048,235 of record CM077560.1, on the reverse strand, counting down.
TACTAATCTATATCAGAGTTATTCCATTGACTTCTCAGTGAAATAATCAAACCAAGCTTTACAACATAGTCTCTTATATCAATCCATATCAGAACTGTCTCTTACTTCGAGACCAATAATAAACTTAAGTTTGTAAAACCTTGGCTCTGGTACCAACTGTGACATCCCCTAATTCTATTTAAGGAATGTCCGGCCTGAAACCCTAATTAAGCCTCGGTAAACCAGATCGGACCTAATTAGAGCCAACAGCCTTACCACATTTCCGGACAACAACCTGTATATCTTAATTTAAATAAATAACATAAAACAAACGCAGCGGAAAATTTAAAACTTTTTCGATAAAACACAAGTTATACAATACCGGCATGAACATCGGTATTGAGCTCTTATTCCCACCCATTTAATTACAAATCATAATGCAATACCATATATATATATATAACAAGAAACTCACTGCACCGTAGAGAAGATATTAAACTCCGGGACTTCTCCTTTCTTGAGTTCCAAGTCCTAGCGTACATTCATACCTGAAAATGTTACGGTGGGTGAGCTCCTACATGCTCAGTAAGTGACTCTCATACCAACCATCAACTATCAATTAATATCAAGGCAGTGTATAACAACATGGATCAAATGCATAACTACAGGTGCATATGAATCAATATAAACAATATATATAACAGATGCAAGTTCATTGGTTCATTGCAATGTACCCGTGATTTGTATTTCATATTTTTGTATTTGCATTGAGTCGCCCCCTCACATATCCAAGAACCAATCACTGGGCATCTAACCAGTTCTTGTCAATGTGCCGCCAACTCATAAAACATCGAGTCGCACTTACTCATCATCACTAAACCAATCACTGCTCATTTAATTGGTTTATGACTAATGAGCTGCTAAACTCAACTGGAAAGCATTGATCGGAATAATTCCCAAGCCACTGGGGCGCAGTGATGGTTAGCAATTCCACCACAGCTCCCAAACCCCAGGCCGATCCGTCCCGTCAAACCTCTTTCCGAATCCATTTTCATTTCAAAATATTTTGTAAAACCAAGGTCAAATCACGATACATTGCCCCATTCCCAGTCCAGTACACTACATGCTCTAATAATACTATTTTACATTGCATAATTGATAAAAGCTACGAGTCCCACTTACCTGTTCTGAGCTTCTATGTTTTACCGACTTGTACGACTTTCCAGAGTCCTCAAACCTTTTCACATCGATTCATTACCTAAAATAAACCAATTGTTATCAACTTAAGTCCCATATTCATTTACTAATACTTCTAAATTAGTTCCATTCGAATCCGAAATCTCGGGACCTAATTTCTAACCTATTTTAACCATTTCATGCTTTTCGAGGTAAAAACTCCGGTGTAAAGTCTCATCCGACTTTTGAATTTCTCATTTTCCATAGAAATCCCTCAATTTCGATTCGTTTGGTCAAAATACTAATTTTCCATATTTTTTCCTATATTTCTGGATTTTCTTTTCCATTTTCTCTATTTTTTTTTTTTTTTTTTTTTTTTTATTTGACCCTGAACCGATGAACCGGGTTCGCTCAACCGAGCCGAACCGGCTCGGTCAGGGTCGTCTCTACCTCCAAAGAATAAGCGGCGTTGCTTGCTCTTGTTTTTTTTTTTTTTTTTTTTTCCTTTTTCGATTGGGGTTGGCTTCCAACCCCAACCCCAATCGTTCTCAATCATTCACAGCAGCAGGGAGACACTCTCCTTTTCACTGTTCTTGGTTCGGTTTCAACTCTCGGCCATGGCTCTGCCATGGCCGAGCTCATCACTACACTATACACAACAACAACACACAACATCATTAAACTCACCTCGAGCTTCCCTCGACTCCACGAGCACGCGAGCCAGTGATCTCGCCTCCACGTCCCGGCTCTCTCCTTCCTCTTCCTCCCTGTTCGATCCCTCTGTTCTCTTTCTTCTTCGATTTTAAAGAAGAAATGAGGCGGTTAAGGTGGGAAAATGACCAAAATACCCTTGAGCATATCTCATTTCTTTCTTTACTCCATTACCCTTTATGGTAATTTCACATTTTTCCAATATATTATATATATATATATTTATATATATACTGATTTATATATAAATATATATATTTATCGGTATCTTACGCCTAAAATTTCGGTTGGCACGCCAACGAGAATTCTCGGGCGCGTACACCACAGTACGTCCTACGCGTGTCTCTTGTGACCCCACGTATCACTCTGCGCCTGACAAATTATCATTATTTTATTATTTTCCATTTAATATATATTTATATATATCCATAATATATATATAACTATATATTTATGCCTATAATTGCGCCTATAATTACGTAATTTCCACTGCCCAGCACACTCGAGCGTCAACGCTATCTCGCGTCTCATGTGTGTCAACATGACCCACACATGGTATTAGGCATTTCCTCGTTAGTCCGATTATTCACGTATATGTACTAATACACACCAAACAAACGCAATACATCACACAATCCCACACACACGTTGATCATGACAAATCGGGCTTAACCACGAGCCTAACTCGGATTAATTACCATTCGGATTAACACTAATCACCTGCTTAAAGTAACTGGTCATTACACTTTATGCTTTATCCCATCCTTTACAACCTTCATACCCTTAATGGTAATTTTACATTTTTTTTATTTTTATTATATATATATATATTCATTGATATCGTTGTGCCTACGATTCCGTTGTGCTCGCCAACGAGAACCCTTGGGTGTGCACACCTCTGTACATCCTACGTGTATCACTCGTGACCCCGCGTATCACTTTGCGCTCGACAATTTACCATTATTTTGTTATTTTCCATTTTAATATATATATATATATATATTTATATATATATCCATAAGATATATAGATATATATTTATGCCTATAATTACGCCAATAATTACATAATTCACGCCAATAAGTACACTTGGGCGTTAACACTATCCTGCGTCTCATATGTGTCCTTCTTGACCCACACATGGTATTAGGCATTCTCTCGTTAGTCTGATTATTCATTTATTCACGTATACGTACTACTACACACACGATAATCGAGACAAACCGGACTTAGCCATAAGCCTAACTCGGATTAATTTGGATTCAAATTACTGTTAATCATATGCTTAAGGTAACAGATCGTTACAGTGCCACTTGCAGCGTCTGAGGTAGAGGGTCGAATACTATTCAAGTTTTATGTGACGCCGCAGGGGTTTGACCCCCATGGCGCCACCTGCGACTTGACAATTTAATAAATTTTCAGAAAATTTCAGGGATCTCTTAGGTATCCAAATGGGTTCGAATATAACCCAATACCTCGAAAATCAACCTGTAACAACCCCAAAATTTTTAATTGACTTGTGATTTCCCTTGTCAAAATTGTAACCCGGCTACGTGAATACTGGACAGTATTTCGAACTTCGCGAGTCGACACCGAAATGATTTTATGATTCTTTGATTGTGTGTATTAGTATTTTAGTATTTTACGGGTTTCGAGCCGTTCGGGCGATATTTAATTGAGTGAGGTTTCGACTAGTTAAACGGGGGAGAAAAACAAGTAAAACATATAACTAAATGAATTTTTAATTAATTTAATTAATTAGTTGGCGAGACAAGGCGAGACTACGCGCGTTACGGGAGTTGGAACAAGGACAAACGGACCGAGGAACGTCGTTTGAACGTGGGAGTTGGTTAAATATGTAACATGCGGACTATGTAATTTGTATTGTTAAAGTGACACAGTCTAATGGTGAGGAGCCATGAGATGGGCCTTAAGATGTGTGTGTATGTGTTAAGATGAGATGATGTGGTTAAAGACCCATAAGGGCAATTGTCCAAGAAGTGAACAAGAATTAATGTAAGGGCAAAAAGGTCATTTGATTTTATATATATACAAACCGTTTCATAAACAAACCCTACACTATTCATCTTCTCCAACACCCCACCGCCGCCTCTCTTCTCTCCATTTCTTCTCTCTCAGCGACTCATCTCCCTCACTCTCGGCCTCTCCATCTTTCTCTCGGTCTCGGCTTCTCCCTCTCACTCTCGTTGTTCTCTCTCGATCTCTCACTCTCCTCGGCCTCACGCCCTCTCACGCTCTCGGTGGCCTCCTCTCCCGGCTAGAACAACCACCACCACCGCCTTCTACTGCGTCACCGGGGTAAGTGTGTGTGTGTGTCTCTCTCTCGGCCATAAACGCCCCTCACCTCACGGCCTCTCTCTATCGGCCTGTGCTCTCTATTCTCACTAGTGGGGTGCATGAGGTGATGTGTGGTGTGTGTGGACAGTTTGGTGTGGTGTTGGTGTGATGAACGTATGTGCGTGGTGACTGGTGGGGTGCGTGATGATGGAATGGGGTGGACAGCCAACTGGTGTGTGTGTGTATGATTGTGTGTGACTGATGGGGTGCATGATGGGGTGTACTATTGGAATGTATGTTATGTGGTGTTTACACCCCACTGTTGGGGTGTGATAGGGCGTGTGCACCCCACGGCTGGAGTGTACCATATAAGAAAAAAAAAGAAAAAGAAAGAAAAAAAAGAAGAAAGAAAAGAAAAGTTTATGTTAAAACATATAACCTATGAAAGTGGAAATGTATTCACTGTATCGAGGATTTTTATTCGTGTCGTCATATCATGTGATTTCGTTATATAGTTGATTGATTTAATTTTTGAGTGAATGATCGGACTTATCGTAATTTTTTATCAATGTTGCGTGGTTTCGTGTTTCGATCATTTTTTTTGTTGATGACGTCGGTGTTGAGTTTTCAACAAGGTTTTATCAATCTAGTTTGAATGTTTTATTGAAATCACTTGAATTAATAGCACGTCGTGTGTGAGAACGAATTTATGTTGGGTTGCGTGCTCATGCATGGTTTCCTCGCGGTAGTAAACGTGAATGTGTTATTTCATGTGTTTTTGTCATCGGGATTTCATTATTTTGTGTTGAGTTTATTTCATTTCAAAACTCATGGCATGAATACATGATTTGGTGATTCAAATTCATGCATACGTGAGAATATACAAGGGTCGGGTATTTGTTTGGTATAGAGGTGTATTGAGTGTTCGAATACATAGTTATTTTGAGTTATGGTGTGGTTTTCAAAAATCTAAAAGAGATGTGTTTCGTTTGATTTTTCAGTCGATTTGCATCGAGTCATTCGAATTATCAAAACATTGGGGAAAACATTAAGGTATTCAACTTAGGTTTAGTAATGACTCGACCCACTAATTAGAGTTTCCGACCTTGTCAGGTAACGAGAAACTTGGGAATACGCGTTAGGAACGAGAGTGTTGTACGCGGGTTGCGATTAGTCAGGTAAGTACATTTGCCACAAGCATTTGTACGTTTGTAAGCCAGTAAGAAAATGCCATGTGATTCATTATCATTTATTCAGTCTTGTTATACTCTATTGTTGGTATTCCATTCCATTTCTTGTTGTGTGCTTCCCGGCGTAAGTGTTTTGTCTCGAAAGTACTAGGACCTGCACTAGAGGGATAAAACGCGGGCACTCGTGCGCACGAGTGTGTGACCACCCTTAGTGACCGTGTGACACCGAGTACTGGGTGGATGGGTTTGAGTCCCTCCAGTCATAGCTGTGCCTTCGCTTGTGTCGATGCCCGGGAAGATCTCGCGAGGTCTTCGCCGTTATGCTATGATTTAGACCACTTATGGGCCTCTTTTGATTCTTTGGAACACACTTAAATTTCGATTGATATCTATTAGTCTATTTATCATGCATCTTGTCTATTTAATTTCCTGTCTTTTTATTATCGCATGATATTTAGACTACTTTATTTGAATTATCATGAATTACTGTTGTTTTCTTCTGGCATTACATTCATTTTTCTCCAGTTGCTCACCGTCTAGTTTGTGACGGTGGGTGCATATAGGACGGAGAGCAGTAGGGGCAAGGGACCTTGCCTAGGAGATTTTTTGTGAGCAGCTGGACTTGAGGTACCGAGATGTAGGCACATGTTTATTTCTTTTTGTATGAAGTTTATATATATGATTGTTTTGGAACTGGGGAATATGTTTTGAAGTGGATTCCATCAATCCATTTTGTTGACTTAGAATTGAACATATTGGGTTTTCCACATTTATATAGATTCCTAATTTCCTTTGATTGAGTTATTTCCCAATTCTTGAGTAGTAGGTAATTTGCTTCCCCTGTGTTATAATTGCAATAACTCTTTCATAAAACGTGAAATTTTGATGTTTTGAGGTTGACTAGGCTCGTCAGGTTCGTTGGGAACTGACTCGGGGCCTGCACGGGTCTAGGCCGGGCGTACCCAAATGCATTGGGAATTTGGGGCCGTCACACAACCCAATTACACTAACGAAATAATTATGGAAAATTGGGTAAATTAGGAAGTATTTAATAGGATTTGCAAATTTAATTGATTATCAGGAGATTTTGTCATTGACAGGTCACACGGGGATTCGTAGGAGACGAGTTAGAGTTCGTGTAAGTGCGTGTTAGCTTGGATACATGTAAGTAAACCAGTGATAAATTTTACAGTTATTTCTTGAGCTTTAATTTGTTGTTATTGCTCTATTCATTTATTTCTATGAATTTCCTTTGGTTTAGTGTTCCATTGGCAAGTGAGTCAGTGTTGCTATTTATCTGCTATATGAGCTCTTATTAGGATGCCGTTGATATCTTCCAATTGAATGTACATTTGGGGCACTTATCTGAGTTTGTGGATATCTCATAGTCGCAAATGTTAGGGCTGGTAGGCTGAGTCTCGTCTTGAACCCGAGTCTGCTGGGCTTTTGTCGCGGCTCAACGACCTTTTGGTTGAGACTCCTTGCTATTCGATTTTCATATTCCGGACACTCTATATTCGATTGGTTTATTTACAATCTTGTGTATTCATGTGCTCCCGGTTCCTTTCATTCTATCTGTATGAATTATATTGATTTATTTATTTTGAAATGTTGTATTTATGTCCTGTTTGGCGTTACTTACCTGGGCTCGTCATTCTTGTGTCTAATGGAGTGCAGACCCACAGTCTAACAAGTGGAAGGCTCCACAGCTAGGAGATATCATTTGAGGATACGGAGAAGTTTCTTTCCACTTATCAGATAGGTGATTCATTTTTGTATTACTTTATGTATATGTTTTGAAACACTGGGTTTTATATGGGTTTTTTAGAGATCTTGGGCATGTATATCAGGATATGATTCTCCTCTAATTATTATTGATGATGATATACATACGAGGGATTGCCATATTCTATGTTGTCTTTACTTGTAAGTTTTGAAGTGAATTGATTAGTTTAAGGTTTAATTGCTTCCGCTATAACTATGATAACTCACTAATTGACTAACTCAACATTTAATTGCTTAATAAATGGTGAATGGTAAAGGAAGGTTGACTAGGCTTGCGTGACTCAACTAGATTGGCTCAGGGTCCATGTAAGTTTAGGCCGGGCGGGGCCCAGTTTAGGATTGTGGAACTGGGGTCGTCATAAAACCAGTTTAAACAAGATGTGAACGAGTCTCTTGGAGAGGCTTGGGAGAGATTTAAGGAGATGTTGAGGAGATGTCTAGGACATAGATACGTGACGTGGGCGCAACTGCAAATCTCCTACTACGGGATGACACTGAATACACGAATGTTAGTAGATGCAGCCGCAGGAAGTTCAATGTTAATGAAGAAGGAGGATGGAGCATTAGATCTCTTAGATCTTATGTCACAAAATGCAACTGCAGGGAACCAATCCATGATAAAGAAATCAACAGGAGTTTTTGAACTTGACACACAGACAGTTGTTATGGCACAGTTGTCGAATCTAAGTAATCAAATGGTGAGACTGCATATGGGGCAGATGGAGCAGAATGGGCAATTAATGCAAAGAGCTCAGCAATCAGTTAATCATCAAGCCATGGTGGTTAATCCTTTGAACATGCCGCAAGTGATGGAGTATAAGGACATGAACTTCATGAACAATAAGAATTTCGGCAACAACTTCAGGCAAAGAGGAATGATACCTCAAAGATATTGTCCAGGATATACCAACCCAAACTTCTTATATGGAATCCTCGATAATGCTTTGAAGCCATCTTTGAGATTTGAACTGACAACCTAACAGGGAAAACTGTGTCAAAGTGAAGAGTTGACTTCATTGAGGTCAATAGAAAGGTTTCTACAGGTCATAGATGTTACTAACAGAGAACGTCATGAAAGGAATGAGCAAGCAATGGAGAAGGTCAAGCAAACTCTTAAAAGGTTAGATGACGAGAGCCATTAGTCTATCAAAAATTGGAAAGACAGATTGGCCAACTAGCAATTGCCTTAAATTTAATATAAGAGGCGCAATTTCCAAGTAACACAGTGACTAACCCAAAGGAAAGCGTAAGTGCGGTAAAGATAGTGGAAAATCGGAGCGAGTCAATATAGTAGCTATCAAAAGAACTGAGAAGGCTGTTGATAAAGAGCATGGTAAGGAAGTGAGAATGGAGGAAATCGTAGGAGCACAAAAAGATAAGGTCAACACCTTGAAGAACAAAGGAGGAAAACAATGGAAATTGAAACAACCAATGAAAGAAACTCCCATCAAAGCAACAAAGGAAATTCCAATAAAGGTGGAGCCTTAGAAGCAAGATTTCAAGATAAAGTTGACACCTAGATTCCAACCATACAAAAGGAGATACCCTGGAGACATAAGCATATCAATTAACATTGAAGGGCAAAGATTCAGAAGTATGCTATGTGATACGGGAGCATCGCTCAATGTTATGCATTTGCAAGACAAGATCGATGCAAATTTGAAGATCAGTGATATGGCGGCCCAAACTTTGAGGCCTACCACGTGTTGCCTCGTGGGCCCACAGCCTTACCACGTCACCGCCTTGTTGTATCTCATACGCAACCTTCACGTCATTAATCCTCATTTATCTAAGTTATTAACATTTAAAATGCATTAATTCAGTGGAAGCCTTAAAAATATGTAATTTGTAATTTATTTCATCAAGTTTAAGAGCATCACTTCTATATGAAAAACCCGGTAATGTACATTGTATATAACTTAACAAAAGAGTTTACATACATGTACAGGTATTTCATAAGTCCCCAATATCCAAAATAAAGTCAAACAACAAAATAAAAACATACAAGTCGATCCGTAGCGATAGGAAATCACAAGTAGTCCGTTAAGGTCTCCTGGCCTCTGCGTGTAGTAGGTCCTGCACTCCAACTGTAACATCCCCTAATCTCAATTAGAGAATATTCGGCCTGAAACCCTAATTAAGCCCCAATAAACCAGATCGGACCTAATTAGAGCCATCAACCTTACTTAAATTTCTGACAATAACTTGTATATCTTGATATTAAATAAACGAAATAAAACAAAATGCAACAAAAATTAAAACTTTTTCAATACATATAAAATATACAAATCCAATAGAATTCTCAGTATTAAACTCACATTCCCACTCTGATTATTAAAAAATCATCAAACAATGAAATATATATATACCACAGGAAACTCACTGCACCGTAGAGAAGATACTAAACTCCTAATCTTCTCATTTCTTGAATTTCAAGCCCTAGCGTACATTCATACTTGAAAATGTTAAGGTGAGTGAGCTCCTACATGCTTAGTAAGTGACTCCCATACTAACCATCAACTATCGATTAATATTCAAACAATAATATATAATAACGTGTAACCAATGCATATTTAAAGGATCATTTAAATCATTATAATCAATATATAAACAGATACAAGTCCATTGGTCTATTGAAATATACCCATGATTTGTACTTTCAATTTTAGTATTTAAATTGAGTTGCTCTCTCACATCTTCAAGAACTAGTCACTGGGCATCTAACCAGTTCTTGTCAAGGTGCCGCCAACTCATAAAATATAAAATTGCACTCATTCATCATCACTAAACCAATCACTGCTCATCTGATTGGTTTATGACTGATAAGCCGCCAACTTAATTGGAAAGCACTGTTCGGGATAATTCCCAAGTCACTGGGGGCGTGGTGATGGTTAGCAACTCCACCACAGTTTCAAACCCCAGGTCGATCTGTCCCGTCAAACCTCTTTCTGAATTCATTTTTCATTTCAAAATAATTTGTGTAAAACAAAACCAAATCATGGTACATTGCCCCATTCCCAGTCCTGAACACTACGTGCTTTAATAATACTAATTTACAATGCATAGTTGATAAAAAAAAGTACGAGTCCTACTTACCTATCATGGGCTTTCTATGTTTTACCGACTTGTACGACTTCTCGAAGTCCTCAAACCTTTCCACATCGATCCATTACCTAAAATAGACCAATTGTCATCTATTTAAGTCCAATACTTATTGGTTTACTCTTCTAAACTAGTCTCATTTGAATCTGGAATCCCGAGACCTATTTTTCCACCTATTTTGATTATTTCATGTTTTACAAGGTAAAAACCCCGATATAAAGACTCCTTCGAATTTCGAATTCCTCATTTTCCATAGAAATCTCTAAATTTCTATTTGTTTGGTCAAAATACTATTTTCCATATTTTTCCTATTTTTTCAGAATTTCTTTTCCTTTCTCTTTCTTTTTTTTCTTTGAGCATGAACTGAAGGTTCAACCGAGCCGAACTGACCCGGTTCACTACCTCCCGTAACCAACAGAGTTGCTGCTCTGTTTCTTTTTTTTTTCTTCAATTGTGGTTGGCTCCCAATCCCAACCAACTTGGTTTGGCAAGGGAGACTACTCCCCTGCCGTCTCCACCTCGGCCATGGCTTCCGAGCTCCTCACCATCACAACAATGGCAACGACACCACTTCAACAACAACAACCAATGACCACAACGATGAACACAACAACAACAACAAACACTAACTCACCTCGTCTCCTCGGCGTGCACGCGAGCTCTTCCATTTCCTTCTCTTTCTCCTTCGCGCTCACACCCTTGCTGCTCTCCATTTCTCCATTTTCATTTCGTTTATAACAAAGGAGAAGGTGATTGGTTGAAAAAATACCCAAAATGCCCTTAAGCCTATCTCATTTCCTTATTTAAACCACTGCCCTTATGAGTAATTTCGCATTTATCTGATTTTATTATATATATTTATATATAAATATATTTATTTATTGATGTTGTTACGCTTAAAATTCTGGTTTGCTCACCAGCGAGAACCCTCAAGCGTGCACACCACCGTACGTCCTACGCGTGTCATTCGTGACCTCGCATATCACTCGGCGCTCAACAATTTACCATTATTTTATTATTTTTCATTTCAATATATATTTATATATCCATAATATATATAAATATATATTTATATATCCATAATATATATAAATATATATTTATGGCTATAATTACGGCTACAATTATGCCTATAATTACGTAATTTACTCCAACGAGTACACTAGGACGTCAACGCTATCTCGCGGCTTATGTGTGTCCTCCTTGACCCACACATGGTATTAAACATTCTCTCATTGACTCGGTTATTCATTTATACACACTAATACAGTCCATACAAACATAATATAACACACCAATCCACACACGCATTAATCATGACAAATTGGGCTTAACCACAAGCTTAACTCAGATTAATTAATATTTAGATTAACACTAATCACGTGCTTAAGGTAACGGGTCATTACACCAGCCGTCAAAAAAGGCAGATGACGAGTCTAGTGAGTAAAACCCAGAACGAAACCACCCAACATTTAAAATAACGGAAGCCAACAATATGCTAAATAAACATGCGCAGTAGACACAGACAACTGTAAATAAAACATGTAATGACCCTAAAATCTAACTCGTTTTACGTGTCATTTTAGGTTATACGTGGGTCCACTTGTCGTGACACGCGTATCCAATTCTCGGTCGTCGACACTGAGGTATGTTTTTTTTGTTCGATGTTTGTATTATTTATTTATTTACCCAAATGCAAATTCTAATGTCCCAAACATGTGAGGACGTTTATGTGCGAGTGTTGGTGTTGAGAAACGAGTTCAGCTTGAAAAAACATGATTTATGGGTGCCGAGCGAATGGTTGTCGGGTAATTAGCTAACTTGGGAGATAATTGAATTAAAACACTAACAAAATACAATTAAATTAATAAATAAACGTTTTGTAATATGTCTGGTACGTTGGTACGTTCGTAAGCACACGACGGTGCAAGTCGTGGTGCGGTTCGAGTATGAAAATGCCTAAGAGAACCATTGTTTGTGTTTGAACAAGAATAAGGTCAAAGACCAATTCAACATAGAGTCACCTATTTGGGTCATCAAGGTTCATGGATGGGACCATTATGAACTACAAGATGCATCTAGGGATGTGTATATTGGGTTTAGATGACAAAATTGATGTAAAATAGTCAAAATTGGTCAAATGACCAACTTTCTCACTATCACATCAAGAAATCCAAAAATTTAGGGATAGAATGAAGGTTTTGAATGATCTTGTGATGATTTTTGAAGGCTTTTGGCTGATCAATTATGTCAACAAAAGTTAGACCTCGCTTTATCGTTCAATTCACGTCGTTTTGGTTGTAATTTATCGGGGTTTTGTCAAGATTTTTGTGAGCTTTGTTATGGCCACTGATTTTTTTTTATTTTTATGGAGTGTTTTTTATTGTTTGAGGAGCAATTGTAATATGGATGTTGGTGTTGTTGTTATGGAAGGAAAAAAATAGGCTTAACGCCTCTGTTTAGCCTCCTCTCTTTTGTGAAGGGGCTCATGGGCTAGGCCGAATCGGGTCGGTTCAAGGAGAATGGGCCCAAAAGGGCCCAAAAATATAAAAAAAATGTAAATAAAATAAATAACAAAAAAGTATATAAAAATAAAAATAAAAATTCAAGAAAAATTAGGAAAAATAGTAATAGTTGAGGAAATTATAGAAAAGTTAGTTTTGAAGTTGTCAAGAGTTTTTACACCAAAAGTTTCCTCAAAAAGCATGTCATCACTATGGTTTTCCTAATTTGAACAATTTTAGAATTTAAAAATCTAAATTTCCCAAATATGATCTAACATGATGTAAATTTGCCCAAATGATTACCAGGGACATAGTTTACTAGTGTCGGGTATTGGGTATGGATTTGTAGGTGTGTCGGAGCCATGTTGAGTGTGTATTAGCTTTGGATACAGGTAAGTAAACCAGTAAGGAAGTTTACAGTTATTTCATTGAGCTTTAATTTGTTATTGTTATTATTCTATTTCTGTTTTGAAAATTCCATTCTATTGAGTTGTCCGAGGGCAAGTGAGTCAACGGTAGTCCTTGGAGGATGGTTATCTGAGGTAACATGCAAGAGTCATGACCTCTGGATGCATCACATTGGTTATTTTTGTGTGAGGAGTGAGTTCTTAGATGGATTACCAAGAAATCTCACTGGTTTGTTGGATTTAGGGCTTTCTTGGGTGTTGAACATGTCCTTGTTGAACTAAGTGGTTAGTCACTCTAACTCCGACCAGAATTTTGATGGAAACAAACAAGGTGAAAACATACTAATAAATTTTATCAAGTGTATTTCAGTTTCATCAAAGGTTGCGAGACATCACATCATGGGTATTCGAGCATTCAAGCTATACAAGTTCAAGACTCGACATACATAAAGGAATGAAGACGAAAGATCAAGGCCAAGAGTTGTAAAATTAATGTAAGGAATTCAAGTTCACTTAAACAAGCCTATTGCATTAGTTCATGCATATCGTGATTTTAAAATGGATTTTCAAATGTCAAGTAATTACTCGAAGATTTCGGTCCTATAAGTCTAAACTATGTTAAACTATATGTGTATGTTAATAACGCATTTTGAAAATCATTGTGAAAGCTTTTGAAAAAGAAAAACTTGTTTTTGAAATGACTTTGAAAAGAAAACTGCATATTTGCAGAAAAGTCCCTCGCAAATCATGAAACCGAGATTTTCCATTTTCGGGATTTGTGAAAATGTCCGGACCATCCAAATAGGCCATATGAACCATAACAAACATGTATTATATGTTATATGAGGGCTCATTGGGTCTAGGACGTGTTAAAGGGTCGCTAACACAAGGGACAGAATTAATTATTCTGAGGTCCCTGCAGTTAGCGCGCTAATACTGTTATTAGCGCGCTATGTGCAGAGTTAGCGCACTAGGTCATAAAATTAGCGCGCTAATTGCAGTCCTAACAGCTTTTCTATAAAGCTGAAAAATTCTCTTTAATTCGAATTTTTGATCAAATCTCGGCCCTTGGATGCACACAACGATCATATATTGGTCTATAAATATATACAACTCTCCCAAACACACAAGGCACAAAAATTAGGTTTTAAAACCAAAGAAAAATATTAGTGCTCAAATTTTTCAAGAGAAGGAGCTTGGGATCTTCAAGTTACACTTAGAGGCTGTTCCTTCAACATCAAAACCAGCACTCTTGGGGCACTCTAAGGAGTAAAACAACCTCTCCAGAACTGATTTTCAAGTCATCTTCTTGGGGTTGTAAGAAAGTCCATTCCCTAGCTTTTCTTGTGCTTAAATTACATATTCTTGTGTGATTGATTTGGGAAATTACTTGTTGTGTTGTTAAACACACTTGTATTGGGTTTTGTACTTAAAATTGATTTATTAAACCCTTGGACTGATTTGAACAAGAGTTTGTGCTTAAACTCGATTTTTATCAAACTTCTTGTTCTTTGGATTTGAAACCGATTTTGTTCTCATTAATCTATTTGAAACGGTTTCAGTTTTAAGTTTTGCATAAAATCAGTTTTATAATTGCATTTCTCAATTGTTTTTCATACTTGCATGCATAAGAGTGGTTAGGCTCTAGGAGGCTTGCTTGTATATGAACTTGATACTACTTTACTTTGTAAAGTGTAATTTCACTTGTATTAATCAAATCTTGATTGTAAGACTTAGTGGGATCTAAGTCGAAAGGGAAGACCTAGTTGAGGCTAGGCATATATCCTAGTTGTGGCTAGGTGGGAAAAGTCCTAGGTGGGTCTAGGTGGGAAAATCCTAGTTGCGGCTAGGTGATTGTATAAGACCTTATTGCGGTAAGGCATCGTGTAAAAGACCTAGTTGAGGCTAGGCATTCACTAGGCTAGTTGGCTTAGGGTGTAACACTTATCAATAATATAAGTGGGGTTTGAAAATCCTAACCGGGGAGGTTAGGTAGTGGATGTAGATATGTTGGATCGAACCACTATAAATCACGTGTCTTATTTCCATCTCCTCTACCCCCTTCTTGATTGCATAGTATTGATATTTATCATTTGTGTATGCATTATTATCATTATTTATACACAAAGTTTTAGAAATGCGATAATCACTCGGTAACCCAATTCATCCCCCTCTTGGGTGACCTTCAATTGGTATCAGAGCGGGTTATTGCTCAAAGTGTTACTAACGTATCTTTGAGTGTTTTTGTGTAAGGATGCAATCTCTAGATTTCTCTCGCCTTAGGGAAGGCAACTCATCCGTCCGACCTCCCTACTTTGATGGAACAAATTATGCTCATTGGAAAGTTCGAATGAAGTTTTACATTAGAGCACAAGGGAGACATTTGTGGGACACAATTGAAAATGGCTACTCTCCACCGAACAAGTCCTTGAAAGAATACACCGCCGAGGAGATTAAGATCGAGCTCTCAAATGATCAAGCCATGAATCATTTGTTCTGTGCACTAAGTGAGAACGAATTCAATCAATTAGTGCTTGTCAAACGGCCAAGGAAGTATGGGAAAAACTTGAAGTGCATTATGAAGGTACACAACAAGTCAAGAACACTAAGTTGAGGATTCTTGAAGAACATTATGAGACCTTTCGAGTGGAGCCCCATGAAGACATAACCAAGGCCATCACAAGGTTCACGAAGCTCTTGAATGAAATCAAAAATCTTGGCAAACATTATGATCAAGAGAACTTGGTATACAAGTTCCTTAGAGGCTTGCCTAAGGAATGGGATGCGAGAAATATGCTATTCAATCGGCTCAAAACCTTGGAAATTATACCTTTGATGCATTATGCGGAGAATTGAAGGTTCATGAATTTGAGCTAAGAGACCGTGCTAGATTGGAAGCACTTGGTGGTTCGACCAAGAAAGAGTCAAAGAAGGAGCATGCCTTAAAAGCTACATGCCTATCGGGTGAAGATGATGGGAGCTCAAGTGAAAGTGAATCACTTGAACAAGAAGTTGCCATGCTATCAAGAAAGCTCAAGAAGGCAACATATAAAAGAGACAAGTACAAAAAGAAGTACAAAGGTGCAAACTACGGAAGCAAGTCACGCGAGATGATTTGCTATGAATGCGGCAAACTCGGACATAGAGCATCGGAATGCAAGTACTTGAGAAGAAGCAAGAGACATGAATCATCATCATCATCATCATCTAGCTCCGACTCCGAGTCAGAAAATGAGAAAGCCATCCTTTGCCTTATGGCAAGGAGTGAGGTAAGTGACTCTTCATCTTTTAATTATGATGATGTAAATGCATTGGATGATATGTCTATTATTCATGACCTTAGGAATGAATTAGAAAAGGAGGTCAAAAAGACCAAACAACTCAAAAAGAGTTTGATCAAAGCCATTAGTGAGATTGAATCTCAAAATGAGATTATTGATGATCTCCAACAGGACTTAGATTTGGCCATAAATGAGAAAATAGGCTTAGTAAAAGAAATAGAGGACTTGACCACTACGGTGACCAAGTTTACAAGTGGCACCAAAATGTTTGACATGATGTTGGGCGCACAACGACGTGCACTCAACAAGAGAGGCATAGGCTATGGTGCAAGCCTATTGAGCTATGGAAAGTTTTTGGCCGAGTATAAGAGATGTTTAAAATGCAATAGATCTCATAATGTTGGCAAATGTGTCCTAAATAAGACCAATAGAGGTAAACTTGAATGGGTAGAAAAGAATGTATATGATACACATATCATGGAATACAAAGGTGCATGGGTACCAAAGTCCATGATTCATAGAGTGAATTAGATTCACTTTGGAACATGAATGTGCTAAAACGACAAATTGATATATAGGAGTTAAGCATGATAGGCCTTACATTAGTCACATACACATAGCATGCATACACTGTTATTTTTTTTGTCAAGACTGTATTTCACATATATTTTATGTAGTACCATGATGAATTAATACAATGTAGCCAAGCACTTTTAGGCCAAATTCATTGACACGGCATGAGTTAGGCATTTATCATAAATCGGACCTTCTACACATGTTTTAAGTGTTTTAATCATCTTTATATGATGTTAATGAAGTGTCCATGAAGTTTGAGGTAAATCGGAGTTGTGCGTCAAAAACTCAAAAATTTTAATTCCGAAATTCCAGAGATGAATTAGCGCGCTAGGTATTTCCATTAGCGCGCTAGGTCTAGCAATTAGCGCGCTAGGTCAATCAATTAGCGCGCTAATTCCCCTTGACCAGACAAACTTCACATTTACCATGTTTTAAAGTCATGTGTTGAAGCCATTGTTTTAAATTAGGGGAGACCTTTAGGTAATGTGAATGACATTGATAGGGGAAAACTTTATACCCATTTTTTGTTGGCATCTAATTTTTGGGGGGAGCAAGACAAGTACCTAAAATGAGAAATCTGTTGGTATCACAAACTGAAACATGCATGTTGATAGGGGGAGCCTAGATTCTCGACTATTTCCTTAAGTTTTCATCTGATGCACATCAATAGGGGGAGCACTTAGTTGTTATCATTCTCATAAAATGGGGGAGCCTTTCTAATGATATCATGATTTTTTTTCCATGCCCGACTTTTTGATGGTATCAAACGGGGGAGAAAGAGTGTTGAACTTGAGAGAGTATAAATTTTATCCATTATTGTGATGTTCATACACTTGTATTATGTTTTATGCTTGTCAAGTTCATATTGTTTGTTATCATCAAAAAGGGGGAGATTGTTGGACTAAGTGGTTAGTCACTCTAACTCCGACCGAAATTTTGATAGAAACAAACAAGGTGAAAATATACTAATAAGTTTTATCAAGTGTATTTCAGTTTCATCAAAGGTTGCGAGACATCACATCATGGGTATTCGAGCATTCAAGCTATACAAGTTCAAGACTCGACATACATAAAGGAATGAAGACGAAAGATCAAGGCCAAGAGTTGTAAAATTAATGTAAGGTATTCAAGTTCACTTAAACAAGCCTATTGCATTAGTTCATGCATATCGTGATTTTAAAATGGATTTTCAAATGTCAAGTAATTACTCGAAGATTTTTGTCCTATAAGTCTAAACTATGTTAAATTATATGTGTATGTTAATAACGCATTTTGAAAATCATTGTGAAAGCTTTTGAAAAAGAAAAACTTGCTTTTGAAATGTCTTTGAAAAGAAAATTGCATATTTGCAGAAAAGTCCCTCGCAAATCATGAAACCGAGATTTTCCATTTTCGGGATTTGTGAAAATGTCCGGACCATCCAAATAGGCCATATGAACCATAACAAACATGTATTATATGTTATATGAGGGCTCATCGGGTCTAGGACGTGTTAAAGGGTCGCTAACACAAGGGACAGAATTAATTATTCTGAGGTCCCTGCAGTTAGCGCGCTATGCGCTATTAGCGCGCTATGTGCGCGCGCGCGCTAGGTCATAAAATTAGCGCGCTAATTGCAGTCCTGACAGCTTTTTTATAAAGCTGAAAAATTCTCTTTAAATCGAATTTTTAATCAAATCTCGGCCCTTGGATGCACACAACGGTCATATATTGGTTTATAAATATATACAACTCTCCCAAACACACAAGGCACAAAAATTAGGTTTTAAAATCAAAGAAAAACATT
Organism: Stephania japonica; assembly: GCA_039657345.1. NCBI lineage: Eukaryota > Viridiplantae > Streptophyta > Magnoliopsida > Ranunculales > Menispermaceae > Stephania > Stephania japonica. Next base: position 38,029,440 of record CM077560.1, on the reverse strand, counting down.
AGTGCTCATATTTTTCAAGAGAAGGAGCTTGGGATCTTCAAGTTACACTTAGAGGCTGTTCCTTCAACATCAAAACCAACACTCTTGGGGCACTCTAAGGAGTAAAACAACCTCTCCAGAACTGATTTTCAAGTCATCTTCTTGGGGTTGTAAGAAAGTCCATTCCCTAGCTTTTCTTGTGCTTAAATTACATATTCTTGTGTGATTGATTTGGAAAATTACTTATTGTGTTGTTAAACACACTTGTATTGGGTTTTGTACTTAAAATTGATTTATTAAACCCTTGAACTGATTTGAACAAGAGTTTGTGCTTAAACTCGATTTTTATCAAACTTCTTGTTCTTTGGATTTGAAACCGATTTTGTTCTCATTAATCTATTTGAAACGGTTTCAGTTTTAAGTTTTGCATAAAATCAGTTTTATAATTGCATTTCTCAATTGTTTTTCATACTTGCATGCATAAGAGTGGTTAGGCTCTAGGAGGCTTGCTTGTATATGAACTTGATACCACTTTACTTTGTGAAGTGTAATTTCACTTGTATTAATCAAATCTTGATTGTAAGACTTAGTGGGATCTAAGTCGAAAGGGAAGACCTAGTTGAGGCTAGGCATATATCCTAGTTGTGGCTAGGTGGGAAAAGTTCTAGGTGGGTCTAGGTGGGAAAATCGTAGTTGCGGCTAGGTGATTGTATAAGACCTTATTGCGGTAAGGCATCGTGTAAAAGACCTAGTTGAGGCTAGGCATTCACTAGGCTAGTTGGCTTAGGGTGTAACACTTATCAATAATATAAGTGGGGTTTGAAAATCTTAACCGGGGAGGTTAGGTAGTGGATGTAGATCGGTTGGATCGAACCACTATAAATCACGTGTCTTATTTCCATCTCCTCTACCCCCTTCTTGATTGCATACTATTGATATTTATCATTTGTGTATGCATTATTATCATTATTTATACACAAAGTTTTAGAAAGGCGATAATCACTCGGTAACCCAATTCACCCCCCTCTTGGAAGACCTTCAATTGGTATCAGAGCGGGTTATTGCTCAAAGTGTTACTAACGTATCTTTGAGTGTTTTTGTGTAAGGATGCAATCTCTAGATTTCTCTCGCCTTAGGGAAGGCAACTCATCCGTCCGACCTCCCTACTTTGATGGAACAAATTATGCTCTTTGGAAAGTTCGAATGAAGTTTTACATTAGAGCACAAGGGAGACATTTGTGGGACACAATTGAAAATGGCTACTCTCCACCGAACAAGTCCTTGAAAGAATACACCGCCGAGGAGATCAAGATCGAGCTCTCAAATGATCAAGCCATGAATCATTTGTTCTGTGCACTAAGTGAGAACGAATTCAACCGAATTAGTGCTTGTCAAACGGCCAAGGAAGTATGGGAAAAACTTGAAGTGCATTATGAAGGTACACAACAAGTCAAGAACACTAAGTTGAGGATTCTTGAAGAACATTATGAGACCTTTCGAGTGGAGCCCCATGAAGACAGCCACGGCCATCACAAGGTTCACGAAGCTCTTGAATGAAATCAAAAATCTTGGCAAACATTATGATCAAGAGAACTTGGTATACAAGTTCCTTAGAGGCTTGCCTAAGGAATGGGATGCGAAGAAATATGCTATTCAATCAGCTCAAAACCTTGGAAATTATACCTTTGATGCATTATGCGGAGAATTGAAGGTTCATGAATTTGAGCTAAGAGACCGTGCTAGATTGGAAGCACTTGGTGGTTCGACCAAGAAAGAGTCAAAGAAGAAGCATGCCTTAAAAGCTACATGCCTATCGGGTGAAGATGATGGGAGCTCAAGTGAAAGTGAATCACTTGAACAAGAAGTTGCCATGCTATCAAGAAAGCTCAAGAAGGCAACATATAAAAGAGACAAGTACAAAAAGAAGTACAAAGGTGCAAACTACGGAAGCAAGTCACGCGAGATGATTTGCTATGAATGCGGCAAACCGGGACATAGAGCATCGGAATGCAAGTACTTGAGAAGAAGCAAGAGACATGAATCATCATCATCATCATCATCATCTAGCTCCGACTCCGAGTCAGAAAATGAGAAAGCCATCCTTTGCCTTATGGCAAGGAGTGAGGTAAGTGACTCTTCATCTTTTAATTATGATGATGTAAATGCATTGGATGATATGTCTATTATTCATGACCTTAAGAATGAATTAGATAAGGAGGTCAAAAAGACCAAACAACTCAAAAAGAGTTTGATCAAAGCCATTAGTGAGATTGAATCTCAAAATGAGATTATTGATGATCTCCAACAGGACTTAGATTTGGCCATAAATGAGAAAATAGGCTTAGTAAAAGAAATAGAGGACTTGACCACTACGGTGACCAAGTTTACAAGTGGCACCAAAATGTTTGACATGATGTTGGGCGCACAACGACGTGCACTCAACAAGAGAGGCATAGGCTATGGTGCAAGCCTATTGAGCTATGGAAAGCTTTTGGCCGAGTATAAGAGATGTTTAAAATGCAATAGATCTCATAATGTTGGCAAATGTGTCCTAAATAAGACCAATAGAGGTAAACTTGCATGGGTAGAAAAGAATGTATATGATACACATATCATGGAATACAAAGGTGCATGGGTATCAAAGTCCATGATTCATAGAGTGAATTAGATTCACTTTGGAACATGAATGTGCTAAAACGACAAATTGATATATAGGAGTTAAGCATGATAGGCCTTACATTAGTCACATACACATAGCATGCATACACTTTTATTTTTTTGTCATGACTACATTTCACATATATTTTATGTAGTACCATGATGAATTAATACAATGTAGCCAAGCACTTTTAGGCCAAATTCATTGACACGGCATGAGTTAGGCATTTCTCATAAATCGGACCTTCTACACATGTTTTAAGTGTTTTAATCATCTTTATATGATGTTAATGAAGTGTCCATGAAGTTTGAGGTAAATCGGAGTTGTGCGTCAAAAACTCAAAAATTTTAATTCCGAAATTCCAGAGATGAATTAGCGCGCTAGGTATTTCCATTAGCGCGCTAGGTCTAGCAATTAGCGCGCTAGGTCAATCAATTAGCGCGCTAATTCCCCCTGACCCGACAAACTTCACATTTGCCATGTTTTAAAGTCATGTGTTGAAGCCATTGTTTTAAATTGGGGGAGACCTTTAGGTAATGTGAATGACATTGATAGGGGAAAACTTTATACCCATTTTTTTGTTGGCATCTAATTTTTGGGGGGAGCAAGACAAGTACCTAAAATGAGAAATCTGTTGGTATCACAAACTGAAACATGCATGTTGATAGGGGGAGCCTAGATTCTCGACTATTTCCTTAAGTTTTCATCTGATGCACATCAATAGGGGGAGCACTTAGTTGTTATCATTCTCATAAAATGGGGGAGCCTTTCTAATGATATCATGATTTTTTTTCCGTGCCCGACTTTTTGATGGTATCAAACGGGGGAGAAAGAGTGTTGAACTTGATAGAGTATAAATTTTATCCATTATTGTGATGTTCATACACTTGTATTATGTTTTATGCTTGTCAAGTTCACATTGTTTGTTATCATCAAAAAGGGGGAGATTGTTGGACTAAGTGGTTAGTCACTCTAACTCCGACCGGAATTTTGATAGAAACAAACAAGGTGAAAATATACTAATAAGTTTTATCAAGTGTATTTCATTTTCATCAAAGGTTGCGAGACATCACATCATGGGTATTCGAGCATTCAAGCTATACAAGTTCAAGACTCGACATACATAAAGGAATGAAGACGAAAGATCAAGGCCAAGAGTTGTAAAATTAATGTAAGGTATTCAAGTTCACTTAAACAAGCCTATTGCATTAGTTCATGCATATCGTGATTTTAAAATGGATTTTCAAATGTCAAGTAATTACTCGAAGATTTCGGTCCTATAAGTCTAAACTATGTTAAACTATATGTGTATGTTAATAACGTATTTTGAAAATCATTGTGAAAGCTTTTGAAAAAGAAAAACTTGTTTTTGAAATGTCTTTGAAAAGAAAACTGCATATTTGCAGAAAAGTCCCTCGCAAATCATGAAACCGAGATTTTCCATTTTCGGGATTTGTGAAAATGTCCCGACCATCCAAATAGGCCATATGAACCATAACAAACATGTATTATATGTTATATGAGGGCTCATTGGGTCTAGGACGTGTTAAAGGGTCGCTAACATAAGGGACAGAATTAATTATTCTGAGGTCCCTGCAGTTAGCGCGCTAATACTGTTATTAGCGCGCTATGTGCAGAGTTAGCGCGCTAGGTCATAAAATTAGCGCTCTAATTGCAGTCCTGACAGCTTTTTTATAAAGCTGAAAAATTCTCTTTAATTCGAATTTTTTATCAAATCTCGGCCCTTGGATGCACACAACGGTCATATATTGGTCTATAAATATATACAACTCTCCCAAACACACAAGGCACAAAAATTAGGTTTTAAAATCAAAGAAAAACATTAGTGCTCAAATTTTTCAAGAGAAGGAGCTTGGGATCTTCAAGTTACACTTAGAGGCTGTTCCTTCAACATCAAAACCAACGCACTCTTGGGGCACTCTAAGGAGTAAAACAACCTCTCCAGAACTGATTTTCAAGTCATCTTCTTGGGGTTGTAAGAAAGTCCATTCCCTAGCTTTTCTTGTGCTTAAATTACATATTCTTGTGTGATTGATTTGGGAAATTACTTGTTGTGTTGTTAAACACACTTGTATTGGGTTTTGTACTTAAAATTGATTTATTAAACCCTTGGACTGATTTGAACAAGAGTTTGTGCTTAAACTCGATTTTTATCAAACTTCTTGTTCTTTGGATTTGAAACCGGTTTTGTTCTCATTAATCTATTTGAAACGGTTTCAGTTTTAAGTTTTGCATAAAATCAGTTTTATAATTGCATTTCTCAATTGTTTTTCATACTTGCATGCATAAGAGTGGTTAGGCTCTAGGAGGCTTGCTTGTATATGAACTTGATACCACTTTACTTTGTAAAGTGTAATTTCACTTGTATTAATCAAATCTTGATTGTAAGACTTAGTGGGATCTAAGTCGAAAGGGAAGACGTAGTTGAGGTTAGGCATATATCCTAGTTGCGGTTAGGTGGGAAAAGTCCTAGGTGGGTCTAGGTGGGAAAATCCTAGTTGCGGCTAGGTGATTGTATAAGACCTTATTGCGGTAAGGCATCGTGTAAAAGACCTAGTTGAGGCTAGGCATTCACTAGGCTAGTTGGCTTAGGGTGTAACACTTATCAATAATATAAGTGGAGTTTGAAAATCCTAACCGGGGAGGTTAGGTAGTGGATGTAGATCGGTTGGATCGAACCACTATAAATCACGTGTCTTATTTCCATCTCCTCTACCCCCTTCTTGATTGCATAGTATTGATATTTATCATTTGTGTATGCATTATTATCATTATTTATACACAAAGTTTTAGAAAGGCGATAATCACTCGGTAACCCAATTCACCCCCCCTCTTGGGTGACCTTCAGTCCTAAAATCCGAGTCTTGTAGGGTATTCCCTTAACTCAACGACTGTTTGGTCGGGACTACTTGCGCCTTTCGTTTGTTTTTGTTGGACACTCATCTTTAATTGATTTACAGTTATTTACAGTCATTATTTATTCATGCATTCCATGTATATTTCTTTCTATCGACATGAATATAGACTGATTTATTGTTTCAAAATGTTTTTTATATGTCTTGCTTGACATTATTTACTTGGGCTCGTCATTTTCGTGTTTGACTGAGTGCAAAGCCGCAGTCCAGTAAGGGGAAGGCTCCACAGCTAGGTGACTTGATTTAAGGATACCGGAGCGATTCCCTATCTTGACTGACGTAGGTTTTTGTTTTCTTTTGTATTATTGTATATATATATATATATTTTGTTTTGAAACATTGGGATATGGGTTATGAGAGATCTTGGGACATGTATATTTTGATGGTACTCTCCTCTGACTTGTTTATTGATGAAAATATACATATACGGGGTTTCCACACTCTAGGTTATCCTAATTGCGCATTTTAGAGTTAGTTCATTTAGTTTGAGTTTTATCGCTTCCGCTACACTTTGAATAACTCACTAATTTGATTAACTCAACTTTTAATTTCTTAATAGGTGGTAAATCGTAAGAAAGACTGACTAGGTTTGTGTGACTTAACAATGTTGGCTCGGGGGTCCACGTAAGTCTAGACCGAGTGTTGTAACGACCCAAAAATCTAACTCGTGTCATGTGTCAATTTAGGTCGTACGTGGACCCTTATCATGATACAGTTATTCAATTCTCAGTCGTCGACACCAATGCATGTTATTTTTGTTCGGTGTTTTGTATTATATTTTATTACCCAAATGTAAATTCTCATGTCCCAAACATATGAGGACGTCGTGAACAACGGGTTTCGGACAGACAGTTGTCGGGTAATTAGTAGTCTGGGGGATTAAATGAATTAAAAACACTGACTGAATACAAAATAAATAATAATTAAAAGTTGTATGTCGTGTTCGCTACGTTGATACGTCCAGGATTACGCAACAAGCGAGTCGTGGTACGGAACGGGTTCGGGAACGCGAGTATTGTGCAAGAAATGGCTAAGTTGTAAGCAAGAGTCACTCATTGAAGTCACATTGTTGTGTTAAGGTGGTTGGATGGAGTGAAGGAGGGCCAAATGATGTGCCTCGAGATGCGTACGTGAGAGTGATGAGGGGAAGGGGTATATAAACCCATATCAACTTTTCTCTCTCCTCACCTTTCTTTCCTATCTCATCACAACGAAACAAGCAATGTGAGGTGTGGGTTTCCGGGATTTTCCACTCGAATTGACGCCAGGGATCGACCAAATTCAAATTTTAAGGTGAGATCCCGACTCCCCACGTGTATAACTACATTTTGGTAGTAGTTTTGAACATTTTCGTCACGATGGTTTCGGACGACGATTATGGAATTTCGTTTTTGATGAGTTGTTTTGAAGGATTTGATGTCAAAGGACTTAGATTTGGTGTTGTAATTGGTGATTTTGATGATTTGAAAAGTTGTGGTATTTTTGAATAATTTTTGGGATTTTTGAACGATTTTTGAAGTCGAGGGTTTTGTTGAGGTTTTGACGCGAACTGAAGGTGGTTTAGTGTGGTAACGGACATCCCAACGAGGTTGGGATAGGCTTGAAACACGACGACGCAAGCCGTGGTTGCAAAAACCCCTGATTGTGGCATTCTAGGCGTGATGCAGCGAGGGACATCGTGGGGCCTAAGGCCCATGACGCCACCCATGGTGTCTAGGGCAGAGAGCCCCTAACCCACGCCGTGAGGGGGTGCCGCCAGGGTTAGACCCTACGACACCACCACGACGTGACACTATTCATAGGGGACAAATTTATAAAATTTTGAAAAAATTTGGTGATCTCTCAGGTATCCAAATCGGTCCGAATACGACCCAATGCCCCAAAAATCAACCTAATTACACTAATAAAATAATTATAGAAAATTGGGTAAATTAGGAAGTTTTTTTTATAGGATTTGCAAATTTGATTGAATTATTAGGAGTTTTAGTTGTTGATAGGTCGCATGAGATTTGTAGGAGGCGAGTCAGAGGTTGTGTGAGTGCGAATTAGTTTAGATACAGGTAAGTAAACCAGTGAGGAATTTTAAAGTTATTTCTTGAGCTTTAAATTGTTATTGTTATTGCTCTATCCTGTTTTGGAAATTTCATTCATTTGAGTTGTCCAAGGGCAAGTATGTCAACATGATCCTTTGGTAGGATGGGTTATCTGAGGTAAAATTCCAGAGCCACGAACTCGGGATGCACGATACTATTTTTGGTTCTATACAGGGTGGGTGTTCTTACCATGACTATCAGGGAATCTCATTCGCGTGGACTTTAGGATGGCGTAAATGTACTGCGTCCTAAACTCCGAGTGTTGTAGGTGTTTACCTCGACTCAACGACCGTTTGGTTGTAACTACTTGCGCCTCTCTATTATTTCCGAGACACTCATTTTCGATTGCTCAGTTGATTTATTTACAATCTTATTTATTCATGCATTCTCTGTCCTTTCTTTCTATTGGCATGAATATGGACTGGTGATTTATTTATTTCGAAATGTTGTAGTTATGTCCTGTTTGGCGTTACTTACCTGGGCTCGTCATTCTCGTGTTTGACGGAGTACAGATCCATAATCCCGCAAGGGAAAGGCTCAACAGCTTGGCTATTTGATTTGAGGATATCGGAGCAGGTCTTTTCACCTGTCTGATATAAGTGACTTTTCTTGTATTATTTTATATATTATTTTTGAAACATTGTGACTTGGGGTTTTAAGAGATCTTAGGCATGTATATTTATATGTTATTCTCCTTTGACGGTTCATTATTGATGATATACATATGCGGGGTTTCCAAACTTTAGGTTGTCTTATTTGGAGCAGCTGAGGTTATTTTGATTAGTTTGAGATGAAATTGCTTCCGTAAATTCATGATAACTCACTAATCGATATTCTCAACTTGTAAATTGTTTAAAATGGTAAATGGTAAAGGAAGACTGACTAGGCTTGCGTGACTCGGCAAGATTGGCTCGGGGGTTCAAGTAAGTCTAGGCCGGGCGGGGCCCAGTTTAGAATTGTGAAACTGAGGCCGTCGCAAGTGGGTCTAGTTTAAGGTTGTGGAACTAGGCCCGTCACAAAACGCATGTGTAATTATCACCGATAAACCCAAAATGGATGTATGTCATGTAGCAGGTCTGAACCTTAATCCAGATATTAAGATCCCCCAATGGGCTTCCTTCACCTGAGTCTATCCCTATTGTCCTGCCTACCCAAGTCCGCCCACACACCTCGGAATAAACCAAAATTTGGCGGCGAATTAAACAACCAACTGTGCAACATATGTAAATACATGGAAAGAGTAAACAACGCTAAACAATAATAGCTGGATCAAATAAAAATCAACAAATAAATACTCGAGTGTGTTCCTTAACAAGTTTATGTACCCTAATATCTAGTGTTAGTACCCGATCCAATCCCGTTCTTGCCTCGGAATACGTGCCCAATACCCGCTTAAGTCCTCCTAAATCCTCAGTATCCTAATAAATCATTGAAATCCACAAAATCCATAAATCTAATTAATTAATAAATTTAGTATTTTATTTTTATTTTATTTTTTAAAAATTTACTGTGTAGGGCACCGTGAGTGGCGTCGTCCCCAACAGAATCTCCTGTTTTGGGTTTTTTTGAAAATTTCGGCCTGTCGCCGAGACCCGAACCCATTCCAACCTTTTATGGTTCTCCAAACCAACCATATTATGCGTCCACCGACAAAAATAAGTTTTCTTCAAAACAACAACCTCTACAAATCCACAACTTTAAGCCAAAAACCTCTATATAATCCATAGCAACAACACTAAACACTAGTGATCTCGGCTCACCCTTCACAACCGTTGCCAAATCCCACGAAATTGTAGCCAAAACGTAGAGAATGACGAGAGGAGTTCGAATCTTACCTCGCCTTGTTGATCTCCTAGCTCCAACTCCTACAAATCACCAAGAAAGCATCACCAAACCCTCCACTTTTCTCACCAATTTTCATCTAAACACCTTGAGGAGAGAGAAAAAAGGTGGTCAAATGAGACCAAAATCTCATTTTATAAGGTCATTTTGATCTAATGTGCTACTGTAATGACCCAAAAATTTGGCTATTTATGAATGATGATGTGTACTATGTATTTAAACTCGTATTTGAGTGAGCGGACAATGAAGTCGGTAAACGAGAAAAAAACTGACCGAGCGGGCATCGGCTGACGGGTTGCGAGTACACAGGACTTTAAAACACTGAAAATGATTAATAAATAAGCCAATTAATGATAATTGAACTAATTGATTACGAGTGAGCATAAATGAGACCAATAGCACACGACTTGCAAGTCGTGGTGTGCTTTCGGGTGTGAGAACGCGAGAGTGGACCAAAGAGTTGGTTATTTAAGTGGCAAGTGAGTCACCTAGTGGAGTCACATAGGAGAGTTAGAATAGGTGGTCATCTTAAAAGAGTGTTAGTTGGATCTACCTCAAGATATGTGTGTTTAAGTGGATGAGGTGTGGGCCTATATAAAGCCCACCTCCCACACTTTTCTCTCATTCTCTCATTCTCTCCCCTCTTTTCCTCTTCTTTTCTTCTCTCTCAAAACTTGGTGAGCAAGAAAGTGAGTGAACAACCATTAGAAGGCTGTTCAACCCGCCTGAGGGTCGCCAGAGTAAGGTGAGATCTCAACCCTCTTTGTCTTTTCTTTACATCTACGCCTTAGTTTTTGTTAATTTACATCGCGATAACCACGGATGCCACACTGGGAAGTCTATCTGATTGACGAGACCGCTTCTATGGCAATCCACGGAGCGATCGACACCCAATTGTGTTACTGGTGTTGAGTTTGTGTGTTGTGTTACGTTGTTTGTCGAGTTGCGATGATTTGGGGTAGTTTTGTCATTCTAAACAAGTTTTTGGGGGTTCCACGACAATCTGAAGCTGGTTTTGGATGGTCACGGACCCTCATACACGTTGGGCAAAGGCGCGGAGTGCGGCGATGCAAGCCTGGGTTTCGACAAACCCCGACAGGACCATTCTAGTTTAGGCGTCGTGGACAGAGAGTAATCTCTGGGTGCCACGGAGACGATGTGAACCAGGAAACTGGCAGCACCTCCCACGACGCCCACACTAGAGAAAGAAATAGGAATAAATAGGGTGATTTCATGACGATGCCGTGGAGTCTAACCCACGGCGGCGCCGCTGCGGCGTTCCGAATAGAACATGGAATCTAAAAATTTTTTAAAACTTGGAAAATTTGAGAAACCTTGGGTGTTATCCTAGGGTTATATATTGACTATAAACCCAACATATTAGGATTCAAACCATTGACAGGTAGTTTGGGAAACCGAAGCGAAGGGTTAGAATTGCAGGAGTGCGACGGGTACTTGATGTACCAGGTAAGTTAGTAACCCAGTAAGAAAATACCATGTGATTCTATGTCTTCTATTGATTATGATTGTTGAATTAATCTCATGTTTAGCGTTCCATTCTATTCCTTGGTTGTATGTTCTTGGCGTAAGTGTGTGTCAGAGTACTCGACCCTGCACTAGTGGGGAAACGTGGGCACTCTTGTATAGGGGTGTGGGACTACCCATAGTGATCATGTGACACCAAGTATTGAGTTCGAGGCCTGTGTCCCTCCCTCCATCATGGTTGTGCCTTCAATTGTATCAATGCCCAGGGAGATCTTGCGAGATATTCGTCGTTATGTCATGATTTAGACCACTTATGGGCCTTTTTTTATTCTTGGAACACGCAAATTTTGATTGTTATATGTTAGTCTGATTATCATGTACTTTTTTATATTTCCTATCTTTCAATTACTGCATGATTCTTGGACTGCCTTTTTGTTTATTCGTGAATTATTGTTATATTCTTCTGGCATTACTTTCAATTTCTCTCAGTTACTCACTGTCTATTTTGTGACGGTGGATGCAGATATGACATATACCAGCAAGGGAAAGGGACCGACATTAGGTGACTTCCCCTGAGTGCTCCTCATAAACGATTTCTTTCCTTACTACATAGTAGTTGTTCTTTGTTTTACATATGTTGTTTTGAAACATATTGGGTATTATCATTGGGTTGTGAGACTTGGATATCATGTATTGTCCTTTTCATACTTTGGTCACCAGATAATACATGTTTTTCTTGTATTTTGGGTTCCACATTTATTAGAAATTCCTGATTTCCCTTTGAGTTATTGAATGATTTTAGTTGAATTCCGCTGCGTATTGATCTGATAAGTCTTAAAAATATGATAACTCATATTTTAAACGGTAATTGAATGAATTGAGGCTGACTAGGTGCGTATAGACTCACCGAGTACCGACTTGGGAGCCTAAGCGGGTTTAGGTCAGGAGTACCCAATTGAATGGGAAATTGGGGCGGTCACAACTACCCACGCCTCTTGTGGTCTCAAATGAGTCAATAGGTCCACCAAAATATGAAACAAATGTCGACATGTCCTTGGTCTTATCCTTGCTCAAGACCAAGCATTTGATCCTCAGGCGTTTGGACACCCGACACTCGGCAACTCGACTCGTTGTTCGAAAGTTTAACGATACATTCGGCCTACGCCGTGATCCCATATTCTTTATTTATTACATTTAATTATAATTGTTTATGTAAACTCATTCTTCGGCTTAGTGTTTGCGTCATTCGCCCATCCGGTTCCCGCATCAGCATGCTATTTTACGCAAAAACCTATCACACTACCTCACCCGGTCTAATTAGTATAAATCACACATGCGATGTACTAAGTCATTAAGGAATCCTTACCATCACAGTTACTCAAACAATCATTACGTGACGGCCCTAAATCCCAAGGTTGACCGGGCTCGCCACATCGCTAGGTCATGCCACGTCACTTGCACGCCTGGCCATGACGGCCCGCGACTTTCTACTTAACCTTTTCTATTAGTCTAACTAAACCAATTATTTGAGTGTTTTATGCCAATTTGCATTAATCGGTTAACTTAGACTACATTCGTGTTACTTAGTCCTATTTCAACAGGTGTCTTAATAAATTCTCATATTTTTCAGACTAAGTATTTATGTTTTACAGTTCACAAGTGTTTTAATAGCAGAAATCTTAAAATTAACATGCAGGGTGTGATTATCAAAAAAATTTCAATGAATTAACAAACCCTAGTAGTGGAAAAACCCATCAAAAGAATACCATGTATATAAAAGACAACAAATGTACAATGATGATCAATATACATGTATCAGTGAGTAAAAGTCTCCCAATCATCCCAAAACAACAGTAATATATAAATAAAGCACCTACGGGTCTACTGGAAGGGAGCTCTCTGAGATCAGAGGAAGTCACCAAGGTTACCCTTCCCGCGACTCGTAGAAGGGTCTACACTTGGTCATCCATGCAAGAAAATTGATGACGAGTTCAGTACGTAAAACCCAGAAGAACCATAATTCACATTTAAACAAGGAAATGTAAATAAAGTGATTACAAGTCATGCTAGTCAAAAGCAATACAATAGAAAATGACAGGAAATAGCACGAAGAGGAGTCACTGAGAATCAATAATAATGGACGCGAGTGTGGTATATGTACTGCCAAACTCTAGGACTATCAACACTGGATCGAGGAGAATCTGGTGATGAGGAACTCCCACCACCGCACCACGATCCAGAAGGCATACCATTGGCCTAGTTAAACTCCCGGCCAACGACCTCTAAGGAGAGCAATCTGTGTCAGAGGCAAGCCATCACGAGCACGCACTCTCAAATCATCGACTTGCAGAGTAATCTCTCGTGTGAAGTCTAAAACAAGACCAACACCGTTGCAACAATCGGGTCATTACCCACGAGAGTGCCGAAAAGAGTCATACTGTCCCGTTAACCATATACAAACATACGCAAGAGTGGAGTAGTCAACAATACCAAACTAGTAATTCAAATGCAGCGAAACTAAATTCATAACAGAATAAATGACAAGTGTTTTTCTGGTGGGGTTTACTTATCTCAAGCAATCGCAAATCGCCCTCAAAACATCTCGCTCACGCCTTAAACTGCGTACCCGACACCCGACTAAACATTCCTAAGTCCCTGGTGAAGATGTATCATTTTAATTATTTTAGAGCCACATTAATTTGATTAATGACATTAAATCAAAATTTAGAATTCTATTCTAATTTCCAATTGTGGCACATTTCTCAAGTTATTCTAAGTCCCCCGAAAAGCCTCGAAACTCGATTTACTACCACTTTTCCAATTTTTCATATTTTGTATGATTTTTCAGAATTTTTCCATAATTTTTATTTATTTTTTATAATTTATATTATTTTTTTATGTATTTATTTTAATTTAAAATATTTAATTAATTTTTTATTGGGGTTGGGCCACCTGAACCGGGCCCGGCCCAGGCACGCATGCACGCACGCGCGCACAACGCGTGCTACGTGCCTCGTCTCTGCCAACAACAATAGCTTTTTTTTACTTCTTTTTCTTCTTTTTCTTCCTTTCTTTTACTCATCTTCAACATCATCAACAACCCAAACAACTATATCAACAACAACAACAATAACCAATTGCAAGATTTCTCATCAAAAATCCATCACATTCATCAATGTCATCATGCACCATCAAGTACACTAAAAGTTTCCCCAAAATCAGTTTTAAAATCAATTTATGGATACAAATTTAAGCCTAACTCAATCATTGAACTTATAAACAGAGATTAAATCCCGATTAAAACAATAACATTTATTTGCATAAAAAACCCCAAATCTCCCTTGCATTACAAAAACACCATTAGAGCAAAAATAAAAAGAATGAGATGGGTTCTTGTCTGCCATAGTTTGAATGCTTGATTTTGCCACAAAAATTCTTCTCTCAATAGCCTGGATTCTGAATTTCCAGCACACTGAAACCCTCATTTTCTCTCGTTTGTGCTAAACTTTTCATACAAAATGAGCCAAAAATGATCAAGCCTTCGCTTAAAGTATAACATACTGGTGAGTCATTTAGTAAACCACTATATCTCTGTCTGGTCCTCTCTTGCTGAGGGCATCCACTACGACATTCCCCTTCCTGAGCTGGTATTCGATCGAGGTCGTAGTCCTTCAATAACTCTAACCACCGATGCTACCTCATATTCAGATTTTTCTGAGTGAAGAGGTACTTTAAACTCTTATGATTTGTGTAAAGTGTGAATCTTTTGCCAAAAAGATGTCTCCAAGTCTTCAGTGCAAATATGATCGTTGTAAGCTTCAGATCATGCACTGGGTAGTTCCTCTCATGTGTCCTCAATTGATGCGACAAGTAGGCAATAACTCTGTCATCCTGCATCAGAACACATACCAATCCGGTGCTACATGCATCCATGCGTACTATCAACTGCTTGCCTGGCTCTGGCAACATTAAAAATGGTGCAGAAGTCAATCTCTTCTTCAACTCTAAGAACACTGCCTTGCATTCACTAGACCATACAATTTCAACATCTTTCTTGGTCAATCTGGTCATCAGTGCCGAAATCCTGGAAAAATCCTGTACAAAGCGTCGGTAGTAGCTTACCAATCCGAAGAAAGTCCTGATGTTGGTCATGCACCCCAATGTACGCCAATCAATGATCGAATGAACTTTACTCGAATCCACTATTATACCCCTATCGCTGATTACATGTCCCAAAAACTTCACCTTAGGTAGCCAAAACTCACACTTGCTGAATTTGGTGTATAACCGGTGCTCTATCAGAATCTTCAGTATCTCTCTAAGATGCCTATCGTGGTCCACACGAGTCTGGGAATAGATCAAAATGTCATTGATGAAGACTATCATGAATCGATTCAAGAATGGTCATAAAACTTGATGCATCAGGTCCATGAAAAATGTCAACAGGTTCGTCAGTCTGAACGCCATTATTGTATACTCAAAAATCCATAACGTGTGCTGAACGCAGTTTTGGATACATCCTCCTCTCTGATCCTCAACTAGTGATAACCTGACCTGAGATCAATTTTGGAGAAAAACTATGCTCCAGCCAACTGGTTAAATAGGTCGTCGATCGTAGGCAAGGGGTATCTGTTCCTAACTATTACTTAGTTCAACTTCTGATAATCTATGCACATGTGCATGGTGTTGTCCTTTTTCTTCACGAATAGGACTGGTGCTCCCCAAGGAGACATACTCGGATGATGAACCCCTTCTCCAACAAGTCCTTAAGTTGAGCCTTCAACTCATCCTGCTCCACTCGTGACATGCGGTAAGGCCTGCTCGCTATCGACTAAGAGCCTGACACCAACTCTATCAAGAACTTAATCGGTCTAGGTGGTGGTAATCCAGGTAAATCATCAGGGAAAACATCGAGAAACTCACACACAACTGGAACATCCTATAATATGACAATTGGTCTCTCAACTGGCCCTATTGTCCCTAATAAGGTCTCCATCTCCTGTGTAGTCGTTAATCTACCTCTAGTGATTAGAAGTGCGGTCGCGACTCCGGTGAAAGTGAATTCGGGAATCCCCAACATATGAAAGGTAACGGTCTTACAAAAGCAATTCAAGTTAGCATGGTAAGCCGATAACCAATCCATGCCTAAGAGTATGTCGAACTCTAGGTATTCTAAAACTTAAAGATCTATAGGTAACTGGTGACCACTAACCTCGACTGGACAGTTCCTACATACCTGGTTAGGGTAAATCTTATCCCCGACAGCAGTGCTAAGGACAAGGTGTGTGCCTAAGGTCTCTGGTGTCAAACTCAACTCTGATACCATCTGTTCGAAAATAAAGGATAAAGTAGACCTAAAATCAATCAATGTATGCATAGAATGCCCGTAAATAACCAACATACCCTTGATAGGATATCGTAATGCATTTCGGTCCGGTTCGGCGGCTACATGCACCTGCTCCCTAATCTGTACTGGTGGTGCCACCTCTCTAGTGCACTGGCTCTGGTAATGTCCCCTCTGCCTGCATCGGTAGCAAACGATGTGTTGCCTGCTCCTAGAGCTCTGTCCTTCCTGACCTCTGCCTCTCTAATCCTGGCCATGTCCACTACTCTTCAGACCCTGGCCCTGCCACTGCTGACCATGTCTCTGGCCCTACTGGCCTTTATTTTGGACTCGTTGGCCCTGTCCTTGAGTCTGTGTATGTGGCTGCTAAACTTCCATGAATTGTTGTAGTGTGGGTGTAACTGCGTAAGCTGTGACCGCATGATTATCATCATGCATGCACCTCTACCCCCTTTCATCTTACTGTGGGCGACTCTTCTTGCCCCTCTGGTTGGACTTGCCTTAGCTACCCTATCTGTCATGTCGTCTGGGAATGGCGATGGCCCCACCCCTAATCAAATAACTCTCTAGAGCCAACGCTCGCTAATATATCACCTGAAGTGTCCTCGCTTTGGTCAACACCACTGATCTAACAATATCTGGGTGGAGCCCACGAATGAAATAATGGACCTGCAGTCTCTCTGTCCCAGCAACGTCGAAGGCGAACTGTAGCAGGTATTGAAATTTGTCCATGTACTCAATCACTATCCGGCTACCCTGGACAAATGATTAGAACTCATCTCTCAGTCTCAACTGAACCTCTAGAGGGATGTACTAATCATAGAACACCTGCCGAAAGCCTGCCCAACTGGTTGGCTCTCCGTGGGTAGCAGTGTGCGCAGTCCACTATATCACGACATTTCCTCTAAGCATGTATCCTGATATCCTAGCCTGCATGTTGTCATGAATCCTCAGTAATCAATGAAACCTCTCGTGTGCGAGAACCCATCTCCTAGCTACCTCTAGGTCTCCGACTCCATAAAAGAATCCAGGCTAAAATCCAGTGAACTCCTTGATTAACTTAGCCTCTGATGTCAATGTTGTCTCAAACGCCATCAACTGCACTGACGTAGTGGTGGTGCGTCTGCTAATGTTAGCACTGGCGTGGTAATCAGTGTCTCTACGGATGTAGTCATCGCTACGGGAGTTTCAACCCTAACAGTCACTATCAGCGCATCCTGACTGGTCGTGGTAATGACTGTCTCGGTAGTAGGGGGAGTGGCAACGATGGTAGCAGCTAGCGTAGTAGCAGCCTGAGTAGCCGCAACCTGTGTAGAAGTAATAACAATATCTCCTCGAGTTGTGCACTATGCAAGGCGACCGTGTCGCGTAGTACATGATCTGAGTCGACTCTCAATGGGTAGTTCGTTGACCCCCGTCAACAGCAGTAGATGCAACCAGTAATCCATCCATCTCGAATCTGCAAACGCGTATGTACTCCAATCAGTATAATATACGCGTATATGCATATTACAAGTCAAAACATACACGTACAAAGTCCTAAGCTACCAACCTCACTACACTTCCCAACTAAGGTTCTAAGTCAGGTCATCGGGTTTTCCACTTTCTATGTCTGTTTGTTAAGTTTTATTCAATTTCAAATGTTTTTCCTAGGTTTCCTTGAACCTAGGCTCTGATACCAACTGTGGCAATCCCAAATCCCAAGGTTGACCAGGCCCGCTACGTCGCCTGACACGTCACCAGGTCGTGTCACATCACTTGCATGCTCTGTCCATGACGGCCCGCGACTTTCTACTTAACCTTTTCTATTAGTCTAACTAAACCAATTATTTGATTGTTTTATGTCAATTTGCATTAATCAGTTAACTTAGACTACATTCGTGTTACTTAGTCCTGTTTCAATAGGTGTCTTAATGAATTCTCATATTTTTAAGACTAAGTATTTATGTGTTACATTTCACAAGTGTTTTAATAGCGAAAGTATTAAATTTAACATGCAGGGTGTGATTATCATAAATTCTCAATGAATTAACAAACCCTAGTAGTGGCATCAAAAGGATACCATGTATATAAAAGGTGACAAAATGTACAATGATGATCAATATACATGTATCAGTGTGTAAAAGTTTCCCAATCATCCCAAAAACAACAGTAATATATAAACAAAGCACCTACGGGTTTGCTGGAAGGGGGCTCTCTGAGATCAGAGGTAGTCGCCAAGCTTACCCTTCCCGTGGCTCGTAGAAGGGTCTACACTCAGCCATCCATGCAAGAAAATTGATGACGAGTCCAGTAAGTAAAACCCAAAAGAACCACAATTCACATTTAAATAAGGAAATGTAAATAAACTGATTACAAGTCATGCTAGTGAAAAGCAATACAATAAAAAAGGACAGGAAATAGCATGAAGAGGAATCACTGAGAATCAATAATAATGGATGCGAGTGTGGTATATGTACAGCCAAACTTTGGGACTATCAACACTGGATCGAGGAGAATCTGGTGACGAGGAACTCCCACCACCGCACCACGATCCATGAGGCATACTGTTAGTCGAGAGTTTAAAACTCCCGGCTAACGACCTCTAAGGAGAGGAATCTATGTCAGAGGCAAGCCATCACGAGCATGCACTGTCAAATCATCGACTTGCGGAGTAATCTCTCGCGCGAAATCTAAAGCAAAACTAACACCGTTGCAACAATCAGGTCATTACCCACGAGAGTGACGGAAAGGGTCATACTGTCCCGTCGACCATATACAGACACACGCGAGAGTGGAGTAGTCATACTAAATTCATAACAGAATAAATGCCAAGTGTTTTTCTGGTGGGGTTTACTTACCTCAAGTAATCGCAAATCGTCCTCAATATGTCTCGCTTACGCCTTGAACTGCGTACTCGACACCCGACTAAACACTCATAAGTCCCTGGTGTCAAAATGTATCATTTTAATTATTTTAGAGTCACGTTAAGTTGATTAATGATATTAAATCAAAATTTAGAATTCTATTCTAAATTTCAAATTACGGCACATTTTTCGAGTTATATCGGGGTTCTAAGTCCCTTGAAAAGCCTTGAAACTCAATTTACTACCTCTTTTCCAATTTTTCATATTTTGTATGATTTTCAGAATTTTTCCATAATTTTTATCTATTTTTATCTATTTTTTATAATATATATTATTCTTTATGTTTTTATTTCAATTTAAAATATTTAATTAATTTTTTATTAGGGTTGGGCCTGGCCCGGCCCTGGCACGCACGCACATGCGCACAACGCGTGTTGCTTGCCTCGTCTCTGCCAACAACAATAGGCTTTTTTTTTACTTCTTTTTCTTCTTTTCTTTTACTCATCTTCAACATCATCAACAACCCAAACAACAATATCAACAACAACCACCAATTGCAAGATTTCTCATCAAAAATTCATCACATTCATCAATGTCATCGTGCACCATCAAGAACACTAAAAGTTTTCCCAAAATCAGTTTTTAAATCAATTTATGGATACAAATCTAAACCTAACTCAATCATTGAACATATAAACAGAGATTGAATCCTAATTGAAACAATAACATTTATTTGCATGAAAAACCCCAAATCTCCCTTGCATTACAAGAACACCATTAGAGCAAAAATGAAAAGAATGAGATGGGTTCTTGTTTACCTTAGCTTGAATGCTTGATTTTGCCACAAAAATTCTTCTCTCAATAGCCTGGATTCTAAATTTCCAGCACACTCAAACCATCATTTTCTCTCATTTGTGCTGAATTTTTCATACAAAATGAGCCAAAAGAAACCAAGCCTTCTATTTATATTTAGTAGATTTTCATCAAGTTGGCATGTATCTTGAGGTCTATTTAAGGGATCTCATTTAAGCCAGCCAAGTTGTATCTAAAGTGTGTCATTTAACACATCTCACTTCAATGACACATTGCACATCAATATGGACAAGTGTTATACATGTAAAATCCTAGGAATTTAATATATCCATGCAACCTACTCCATCTTAACCAAACCTCTCACCTCAAGGCTCATGAAGGGTCCTAATTAGGTCCATCAAACTATTGGTGTCCATTTTGTGTCACTCATCAAGTCTATTAAGGGTTTGTAGCATATTCCCATACTTAGGCAATTTCATATCGTAGGCTCATTACATAATCACATTAGTTTATCCTATGATCCATTAATGTTTTACACTTCAAGGTTAGACTAAGTTTTGCCCACTTTCATACCCAGTGCCTTCGTGCATCTCGAGGCACCTCGGGTGTATCCTCGGCATATTTTGCCTTTTATTCAACTTAGGTCAAGTTGTTTTAATTCCTGAGCTTAGGTTATTCTTGTTTACAATTAACAAGTGCATCTAAGCTATTTAATATCCGTTCCAACATTTGCACGCATCCCGAGCATTAGTCGTCGTACTCACAACTAGCGTAATATGCAGAAATCAACAGTACACATGGTGTTATGCTATATTTAATAGAATAGCAACCATATAATCAAGCATCATGCAAATATAAAATAAATAATACCTCAGCAAGCGTGCCCTAAACTAATCCGCGACGTCCACATAGGCTTGAGCTGGGTCCTAGTCTGAAATTAGACAATTAATTAATAATTAGTTAGGCAGGCCGTCACACATTCAAAAATAGTATTTCTGCTCAATCCAGGCATATCGTAGCCTGTCCGTGGTGTCTCCGTGGACCTGAACTGGCGTCCACATCTGAAAATATGTGAATAACGACCTTAATAAAATTTTGGTAATTACAAATGATCCCCAAATTACTAATTTGCAAGTAGTGGACGGTAACTTGGTACCAACATTTGGGAGAGTCACAAACGTGCATGTAAAAGTGGGGAGATTCACCTTCATTACTGATTTTGAGATCTTGGATCATGAAAGGGAGATGATATTGATATGGTGTTAGGAAGGCCATTCTTGAACATGACCAATGATGAGACGATAGTAAGAAATAGAAATATCATAATGAGTATAGACGATAAACCGGGTAGTGAATCGATAGTATTTATTGAAGGTCATGAAGTCCATCCAAATGGGAATTATATAATTATCTCCGATTTGGTAATGAAATTCCTTGACATAGACTCCGACTAGTAATGAAGTCGTCGGGTTAAAGACGTAAAAAATAACGTTACTAGGAGGCAACCCAAGGGTTTAAAATTT
Organism: Stephania japonica; assembly: GCA_039657345.1. NCBI lineage: Eukaryota > Viridiplantae > Streptophyta > Magnoliopsida > Ranunculales > Menispermaceae > Stephania > Stephania japonica. Next base: position 38,007,920 of record CM077560.1, on the reverse strand, counting down.
AGTAGATTTCATTTTAAGTATTTGTTATTTGGTAGTTAACATAGCATTCTAAACGGGTAGAAGTATTATCTAACTTTTAAATATTCTATGCGACTTCTATAGGAATGACCATTTGCTATGTGCATATTCTTCGAAAAGGAGATGTCTCACCAAACATTGATAATATCAAACAAGGATTTTAGAAAAAAGAAATCGTAAACACCTTTTTTTTAATTATATGGACAATTTTATATTTTTCAGTTTCATGCATTATATGTTATGTGTATAGTGCTTTGATTGTGCAGACTTATTTTTAAACCTTGGGGACAAAGTTTGGTTTAAGTTTGGGGCATAACAACACTATGGATAGTGGTAAGAAAAACAGAAATGGTAAACATTGCTGGTAAGATTATAAAAATTTTATTTTTGAAGCAACGAGGAAGAGGAATGAACGGTAATGTATTTCATGCACTTATGCATGTATTTATTATTCATACATTTGCATTGCATAGCATATCATTTAGATATAAAAGAAAATAAAAAATATGCATGTAGGTAGTATAGATTAAGTTATATATAGAGTTTATATATAAGGGTAGAAAAACTCGTTTGAAGTTCATGCCTTTAATTAAGGATGAGTAAGGAACAAATGTTTTGTTGATATGAAACTCAATAGAAACATTTTTTAAGTGTCCTAGAAACATTTTCCTTTTTTTAAATGTTGTGCGATATTTTTATATGTTTGTAAAATGAGTGGGTGACTTGGATGGGGACACATTATTTCTTGACGAAAGCCAAGTTAATTGTGTTTATGTGGCTTTAAATTAGCCTTGAGGATACAATTTGATATGAAAACAAAAGGCTAGGACATTTTTGCCAAATCTCAGACGTTAGGATAAAATTGCAAAAATGATCAAACATTAGGATATATTTGCCTATTAGCCATATAAAAATAGTTAAGTAATTAATTAAGATAATTACAAAAGAATTTGAAAAAAAATATATAAAAAATACTTATCAAAAAATGAAATAAACACATAAATAATTATGACAATTACAAAAAGTCAAAAATAATGAAAAAAGATTTGGTGTGATGAACAACACTGTTTATATATTTGCCCCATTCTACAGGATACACGTACGTTTTCCGGGCGCGGCTTCTAAACAATTGCAAACCGTAAGGTTTGCACAATGACCAATTGGAAAGCGTCATGTGTCGTTTGATGGAGATAATAAAGAATGCAGTATCTATCAACTTTTATATTACATATTTTCCCTTATGTCAAAGTGACGTTTTCTATCAACGCCTCTTCTCTCAACCCCACCAAAAATAATTTTACACAATTACCCGTATACTCCATTAACAAAATGAAAGTTGCTTTTTTGTTTCCAATTTTGAATTCACTGCATCAACAACTTCTTTTCATCTCCTTTTGCTCATCAAATTACTCTAATTGCCCCATATCCTACTTTCAATGAACCATTCAATATTTTGGTAGAACATGAGGTGAAATGACGATCTTTAACTCCATGTTTACAGTTGAAGATGAACTTCCACCTTCCCTAGTAAGCATAGCTTTGCAGGTTGGGACATCTAGTTCCATAAATTATTGATATGATAGAATATAAAAAAAATCTTTTAATATACTTTTGACACAATATCAAAAAATTAATTAAATAGAGACTTATCAAAAAAATTTTACTCACTAAAATGCAAAATAATGTATGTAAAATATTGAAATTTCATGGTTAAAATATAATTAAACAAAACCTTAAAATACAGGATAAAGATTAAAAAAACTTTCGATATGGTATGAGTTCTTGAACGCCTCCAAATTGTCCAACATTTGTCGAATCCTACAAATCACAAACATAAAGTAGATTTCAACTATGTAATTTAAAAATACACTAGAATTAAAAAATTTATATTTTAAATAATATTGAGCACTTACCGATTGACATGCTTTGTTAAAATTTTACACTGATCCTTCGCCAACATTACGCCGACCATACAAAATAATACATACAAGTGAGAGATGATCTCAACAAAACTTCATAGATTCCAAGACAAAAGAATACCTGAGTTGAACTACTATCTTGCATTATATTTGAACCTTCAAAATTGTTCAAATTCATGACTATATTAGGCATTTGATATGTACTTAGAAAAGTGGAGCCTTCACTACTATTATGTTGTCCCTACAAAAAAAATATATGTATCCATGTATATTTCAATTTCAAAATAAAACTCATGTAATCCACTCAATTAATATTGATTGACCCACCAAAAAAAATACCTGCATTAAACTATTACTCAATGTAGAAGGGACTACTTGAGATTGCGGAGAAAAAATAGTTGTAGTTGGTGGTTGAGTGTTTGATTTGGCTTTGCTCTTTTTCTTCTTTGACCAATTCTCAATGCAACTCTTTTTTCGAGGTCCGCCTCCACCTTTCTTTTCAAGCTCTTTTGCTTTTTGAAGAATTGAATTATCTTAATTTGAAGCATCAATTATCTCTGTGTGAAAGTCATTACTTACAATGGTCGAACCCTTGTTGATTTGCGCCAACTTAGTTCTTGCTTCTTCAAGATGTGTCATCAAAAAATGAGAAACTTCTTCAATTTCCGCCGCGGCTCCAAATAAATCAGTGACATTTTGATACGGTTTCTTGTATCATTTTAATACTGCCAATTTAGGGTCTTCAACTTTTTTCTCTTTAGAGCGTTTCTCCACAATTGTAATTGCTGCATTTTTTCTCCACATCTTCAAAATATACTCATTCGGAATTAACTTGATGTCCTTTCGATCGAGTACTTTGAGAACATGACAACACAAGATATTCAAATTTTTTGCAACTGCAACTTATTTTAGTTTTTAATGAATCAAATATAATTGAGTATTGTCGAGGCATCACATATATGCCGATCTTGTAGGTCTCAAGCGGGCCTTGTTCTTCGTACCAATTAAAGACGAGATTCAATGTTTTCTCAAATTCATCTTGTAGACATTCAAAAATATTTGATGTGTATTCATCTCTAGCATCCACCAACAAAATAGATTTCATTCTCAATATTGGATTTTTCGAGTCATATCAAAATTAGACTGGAGATTTTTGAACAGAAGATCATCCAACAACCTTTTAAAATGACTAAAAAACTTCAATATGTCTAGTTGAGAATGCATATATTTTTCAAAGTTGTCACGGCCAAATTTCCTAATCTTGATTTACTTGCGTAATCAGGATCATCGACTCGTGACATGGGGCCACATGAGGTGCACACATTGACCGAGGCACGTGGCCGAGGTAAATGTTATATTTGTACTGGTGTATGTATAATGTTGTGTATGTGTGTAGACTAATTAAGTCAATTTTTTGCAAACCATAGACACTGAGTTGACGCGAGTGGGAACACGCCTTGGAGTGCATGCAAGTACGGGTACCTAGTAGAATTACACGAGTAGCGAGATTAGGCTAGGAAATGGTAATTAATTTCAAATGTACCTTAGCATGAATTAAATTATATCATTAAGTTGGAAAATACAACATTCAACGCACGGGGAAAGTGCCTTGAGTTGCGTGCGAGTCGGGTAGCCGAGGTACGGGGCATTGGATGCTGGGTAGTTGAGAGTTAGTAGAACATAAAATTAATTAATTAAAAAGGTCTATATACTGACTATGAGTATTAATGTGATTAATGTATAGTTGAATTAAATTGATAAATCTAAGTCCTATAGTTGAAGGAAAAAAAAAAGAGCTATAAGATAAACATGGAGATGGGTGTGTGAGATCTCAAGATAAATGGTGTCATGAAATTGTGTCAACAAGGTAGTTAGACTTAGTGAACAGAGACCCTTAGATCGTCCTCAGGATGTGTGCACACATCATATTAGATTAACCACATATAAATATACACTTGATCGATGAATGCATATAAAACTAAGCATTTCCAAACACTTTGAGAGCTCAGTGAGAGGAAATCTAGTGTTGGAGAAGTGAAATCAGTCACTGGAGAGTGAATTTGAAGAGGAACAACATAGATCCAAGGTAATCTATCTCTCCTAAACTTGAATTTTTGATAAAAACATGATTTTTGTGGGTTGATGATAAAACGGATTTGATGATGAAATCATCACTGTTTTGACTAAATTTGATGTTCTTGAGGCTAAATTTGAAGAAATACATCGTTTTGAATCAAATTTGTGAAAAAATTGAGGTGAATTTGGTAATTTTTTGGGTTTATATCCATGCATGTTGATCCAAGAATTTATTGTTGTTTATGTGGTTTTTTATGTAAGAATTTGGTCTGTTGAGGTGCTATTGGATCAGTGATAAAGAGAAGAGGAAGAAGAAGAAGAAGAAGAAGAAGAAGAGAAAAAATAAAAAATAAAAAATAAAAAAATGATGAGACGATTTCGTCTCTGGGAAGAGGATGCACACGCACGCGCGCTCAACCGCGTGTGTGGCCCTAGGTCAGACCGGACCGGCCGGTCCGGTTAAGGTGGGGCCCACTTCTAAAAATATATATTAATTAAATAAATAATAAAATAATAATAATAAAAATAAATAAAAAATATATTTTTATATATTAATTTAATTTCTGAAAAATAAGGAAAATAGTTGAAAAATTCCTAAAAAAATTGGAAAAAAAATTATAGAAAATATGAGAAATTGAGAAAAATGTAGAAAAGTGGTTTCGAGACTTTTTGAGTGTTTTTGGTACCCCGATATAACTCAAAAAATGTGTCACAATTAAAGATTGACATAAAATTCTAATTTTTGGTTAAATATCATGAATCCACTTATTGTGGTTTTAAACTAGTTAAAATGATGTAAAATGAATATCTGGAACTAAAGGGAATTCTTGGGAGTTTGGGTGCGCGAGTCGGGGTGTCAGGAGGCCGGATAGCTAAGACTACTGCATTGACTTGTAAGTGAAACTGTGGGAACTCATTACTTTATTTCATTCTAGTCATTTATCATTTTTCAATCTATTTGTAGACTAGCTGATTTATTTCCCACATCATCTTTCCTTGTTTCTATTCATTATGAATATTGATATAGCTTGATGCCTTGTTGATATATCATTAACTCCATGCTTCCTTATATGCTTAATGTTTGTCTTGAAATATGGCTAATGGATATTTAGAAGAGGCATGTTATAGGGTTATCTGTTATGTTGGACTTGTGTTCTATTCCCTTGGGGCTTTGTAGCCTAACTTATTGTTGATATCGTAGAACTTAGAAATGAAAAATCCTTGAAATCTAAAGAAGGGATTATCTAGTGTCCATTGCACACGAGATGCGTGGATTCATGGGGATTTCAGTCTTTCGGGGTCTCCGGCACTCGTCACTACACTTGGGCGGCACACATGGCATGGGCCACGGGGTTGTCAGTAAGTATGAATGATTTATACGCGCAGAGCACAACTCCACCACTTGAGGTTAAAAAAAAAGATTATTATTATATGTTGAGCATAGCTCCATGCAGTAGTGGAGTAGGCTAGGTGATAGTTCTCACCGCCGACCAGACGTAGATCATCTCGACTTAGCCTGTGTCAGTTTATGTGTATCAGTTAACGTTGGTATTTATTTGCATTATTATTCAGCATTTCTTCAGTTACATATGCTTTTAAATACCTTTTGTTTAAATTGGAAATGTAGTATTAGATTTCCGCAATTATCACTTAAATATAACTATACTCACCGTCTAGTTTGTGACGGTGGGTGTAGGTCCGTCGAGCAGCACCAGGCCGGGCAAGGAGAAGATCAACGACTTCCTTTGAGCTCCGAATGCGTAGCTGCTCGTACATGTAGGGTGCGTTTTGTATTATATTTACTTACGTCTTTATCTTTTTGGGATGTTATTGGGATGAGTGTTAGATTACCTGGCTTTTGGCTTTCACTTTATTTATATATGTTCGTCGTTTACTTGCATATATATGGTGATCATTATTTCCTGGATTCCATACCTAGGATAAAAAAAAATTTCGTTAAAATATTTAAGACTTCCGCTATAAATTGTAAAGACTTCCGCTAACTAAATTAATTGTTTAAAATTGAGAACATAGGTAGTAAAGGCTGACTAATACGTAATTGGGTCATACGCGTTGTGATTAGGGCTTGATTACGGGATTAGGCCGGGCGGTGCCCTAGATTAGTAGTAGGGCCATCACAGTTGGTATTAGAGTATAAGCTTTAGAACCTTAGGAACAAAGTATATTGTTGACTAAGAATTTTGATACTAAATTTCCCGATTGGTATCAAAGATCATGTTATCAAGGATTAAAGCATAAATTTGAATAAAATACACACACTAGAAATGGAAACCAGATGAACCTTGCATAGGAATTATTTTCTTGGGAATTGAGTGAAAGTGAATTGGGGATTAGTATATATATGCTATCTTTTTCAGTACGTATATGTATATACGTGGTAGACTTCGTAGTAGTTGATAGGAAATCGTTATCCACATGCAGACGACGATGACATACACACGCGAGACAGGCGATGTGGGTGCTAGCAGTAGTCAACCTCCTACTACATCAGATGACGACTATCAGAGGTTGGCGGATCGAGTAACGGCACAGGGACTACAGATGGTTGATTTCATGACCTTCATGACAGCACAGATCACCACACTTACTCATGCTGTCACCACTACTCCTGCGACTACTACACTTCCGACGACCGGACCTACTACTGTACCGTCCACCATTCCAGCGACTGCACCCATACTAGACGCTTCTATTATTCAGGGCACGGTAGCGACGCCGACTCTTCCGGTAGTAACTGTTTCGACGGCAGAGGTAGCAGGGATGACTCTGACTCCCACGCCCACACCTTCAGGCTCATCAGTAGGTATTCAACTGGTGAAGGATTTTCTCCGCCTTCAGCCAGTGTACTTCGACGGTGAAAGAAACTTCGAGAAAATTGAGGGATGGATACTATCACAGGAGAAGCTACATCGAATAATGGGGATCGAGGATAGATTACGCCCAGATTTGTCTTCTTATACACTGCAGAAAGACGCTGACGTCTGGTGGCGTACCTCCATAGCTACCGATGGAGATTTTGAGTCATGGACGACCTTTAAGGCCAAGTTCTATCAGCAGTACTTCTCGCCAACAGTCATAATGAGGCTGAGGAGAGAGTTTATGAGTTTGAGGCAGAGAGCAGATGAGCCAATTATGGAGTATCGGGACAGATACGGGTATCTAAGGCAATTTTTGGGGGACTTGGTCCGAGATGAGTTGGGAGATGTGTATCACTTTGGGGCAGGTCTGAGAGCAGACATTGGCTACCACGTAGTCAGCACGGGCGCTAAGACACTCACTGAGATATACGAGCATGCACTTTCCCTTGAGACCTACTACCTTTGTGTAATAGCTGACAGGCCAGCCTTGGGGCAGAGATTGACATTAGAGCAGGCCACAGATTTCGAGAGGAGGCGGCGGAGTGGCAAGGCACCCAAGACATGGGATAGAGGCTCCCAGGGATCGGGGGTGACTTCATGTTTCACATCGGTGGTACCTCAGGTGTCTTATGTTGCGTTAGCACAGAGCTCAGGGAGAGGACGTTCCTTACCACCACCATCGATTAGGCCAGTATTTCTAGCGTTAGAGAGACTTGCTCTTCTAGCACCATCAATACCACGACAGCATCAACAATAGGTGGTAGAGGCCGAGGCAGGGGTAGAGGCCGAGAGGGACCCCGTCAGGGACAGAGACAGACTCTAGTTCAGGGACAGCCACAGTCCAGTCAGTGTAGACAGGTTTCATGTTACAGGTGCGGACAGGTGGGGCATTTGGTGAGGGAGTGTCCATAACCAACAGTAGTGTATCCACCACAAAGTCGAGATGCAGTTCACATGGTAGCATAGTCAGATACTAACGCCACACGGAGTCTCATCGAGGGTACGATTTCTATCGCTGGTAGAGAGTCTTATGTTTTATTTGATTCGAGTTCCTCTATTTCTTTCATTTCTGGATGCATGATAGGCATACTAGGACTGACACCGATTAGGTTTGGAGTACATTTAATGTTGAGTACCGCCGTCGGAGATAGGGTTTACCCTAATTGTCTAGTTAAGAGAGTTCCAAAAAAGATTAGTGGGATAGAGTTACCCACCGACTTTAGAGTCCTTGAGATGTTAAAGTTCGATGCTCTTTTCGGGATGGATTAGTTATCAACATACCACGCTCACATAGACTGTTTCAGTAAGTCCGTCGTATTCGAGATTTCAGGATGTCCGATGTTCGTGCACCAAGGTAGTACACCGAGAGCCAATACCACGAAAGGTCGATTGGTGACTAGTGAGGAGATGGAGACTCTAGCAGCCTTATATACTATAGCAGAGAGTCAGGGACCCCAACTTGAGGACATACTAGTAGTCCAAGACTTTCCTGATGTTTTTCCAAAGGACTTACCTGGACTACCACTACCTCGAGAGATAGACTTTTTCATTTATCTTGTGCCAGGCACCAGACCAATCTCGATACCACCCTACTACATGGCACCGAGAGAGTTGGACGAATTGAGGGAACAACTTCAAGATTTGGAAAATAAAGGATTCATTACACCATCTATGTCGTCGTGAAGAGCACCAGTACTCTTTGTGAAGAAAAAGGATGGTAGTCTACAACTGTGCATCGGCTACAAGCAACTAAATAAGGTCACTATCAGGAACCAGTACCCGTTGCCGAGGATTGACGATTTATTTGAGCAGTTGAGGAGAGCATAATTTTCTCTAAGATAGACCTGGGATCAGGGTATCATCAGCTTAGGATCAGGGACGAGGATAGGTCGAAGACAGTGTTTCGCACCAGATATGGACACTATCAATTCACGGTCATTCCTTTCGGGCTGACCAATGCCTCTGCTGTGTTTATGGATCTTATGCATCGAGTTTTAAGACCATATTTTGATCGCTTCGTAATAGTCTTTATCGATGACATTCTCATTTTCTCGAGGACACGGGAGGATCACGAACATCACCTCAGGGAGACGCTGCAGACTTTGAGGGAGCACAGGCTATTCGCCAAGTTCAGCAAGTGTAAGTTCTGGCTTGTAGAGGTTAAGTTCTTAGGTCATGTGGTTAGGGCAGCAGGAATTGTCGTAGATCCGGCCAAGATTCAGATGATTATGGATTGGCCAGCACCGACATCAGTGACGGATATCAGGAGTTTTTTGGGGTTAGCAGGCTATTACTGGAGATTTATGAAGGATTTTTCCAAAATCGCTTGACCGATGACCAGGCTGACACAGAAGGACTTCATATTTAACTAGACTGAGGAGTGTGAGAGCGCATTTACTCAGTTGAAGAGATTATTGATTACCGCCCTAGTGTTGGTATTGCCATAGACTGGACAGGGATTCTTAGTGTACACTGATGCTTCACACACAGGATTGGATGCGTGTTGATGCAAGGTAGTGGAGTTGTGGCATATGCTTCGAGACAGCTGAAGATACACGAGAAGAACTATCCTACACATGATTTAGAGTTAGCAACGGTAGTTTTTGGTCTAAAGATTTGGAGACATCATCTATATGGAAAGAGATTTACTGATCACAAGAGTCTAAAATATATCTTCACATAGAAAGAGCTAAACATGAGACAGCGCGGATGGTTAGAGTTGTTGAAGGACTATGACTTTTCTTTGAAGTATCACCCAGGAAAAGCTAATGTAGTTGCAAACGCGCTGAGTAGGAGACCGACTAGAGGTGTCGAGGTTGTTAGATGTCACATGACGCACAAGTACGGGTTACTTGAGGTAGCTGCGACAGCAGGTCAGACAGACGATCCTATCGATACCTGGGTTGCGATCTGCACACAGATGAGAGTACAAACCGTGTCTACACAGAGTGTGTCGAGGGTCAGAGGGCTGATAGGCTATACCAGCGATTCAGCGAGTTAGCGCGGAGTTCAGATTGTGATGATTAGACAGAGACATCGATCAGTGTCGAGATTCAAAGGCGGTGTGGATACCCGAGATGCCAGAGCTGAGAGAGGAAATTCTTCAGGATTCACACCATTCTCGATTTACTGTTCATCCAGGCAGGACTAAGCTGTATCACGACATGAAGAGACATTTTTGGTGGCCTGGGATGAAAGTGGATGTGTCAGAGTTTATCAGGAATTGTGGGATTTGCCAGCAGGTGAAGGCAGAGCATCGTAGACCTGAAGGACTGTTACAGCTACTGCCCATTCCAAGATGGAAATGGGAAGACATTGCCATGGACTTTGTCAGAGGGTTGCCGAGGACAACCAAGAAACATGATTCCATTTGGGTGATAGTTGATAGACTTACTAAGTCTGCTCATTTTCTACTAGTTGCAGCGCACTACACCTTTGATCAGCTGAGTATACTGTTCGAAAGGGAGATCATTAGGCTATATGGGGTACCATTGACCATCACATCAGACAGAGATGCTACGTATACTTCCAGGATGTGGCAGAGTATGCAAGAGCGGTACGGTATGTGCCTACAGTTCAGCTCAACTTTCCATCCTCAGGCTGACGAATAGATAGAACGACTGAATCAGGTTCTAGAGGACATGTTGCGGGCCTGTGTATTAGAGTTCGACGGATCTTGGGAGGAGTACCTACCATTGTGTGAGTTTGCGTACAATAACAGTTATCAAGCTAGCATTGAGATGGCGCCATTTAAGGCTTTATATGGCAGATCGTGTTACTTGCCGTCGTGTTGGGCTGAGCTAGAGGACAGAGTGTCAGTAGGGCCTAAGATTGTTGTTGATCACATCAAAAAGGTACGACAGATTCGACAGAAACTCAAGGCAGCTCAAGAGAGACAGAAGAAGTATGCAGACAAGTACCACAGTGATCTCACTTATTCCGAGGGAGCCTACGTCTATCTTAAGGTTTCCCCTCGGAATGGTCTGCAGAGATTTGGTGTGAAGGGCAAGCTTGCATCTCTTTTCATCGGGCCATTCAGAGTTAGGAAGAGGGTTGGAAAGGTTGCATACGAGTTAGAGCTTCCTCCGCAGATGTTAGGTGTTCATCCGGTTTTTCATATTTTGATGCTTCGACTAGCTAAGTCGAAGGCAGGCGCACGACTGACAGTTAACTTGAGTCAGATCGACCTGAGCAAGGATTTCTTATATGAGGATCAGCCTATCCAAATCCTAGACCGAAAGGTACAACAATTAAGGAACAAGTCTATCCCGAAGGTGCTCGTCAAGTGGCAGTTCCACAGCGACTCGGAACTCACTTGGGAGCGGGAGAACTATATGCGAGATCGTTTCCCGTATCTTTTCGAGTTAGGTATAATCCTAACCTGAATTTAATTTCGAGGATGAAATTTTCATTTTGTTGGGAATATTTGTCACGGCCTAATTTCCTAATCTTGATTTACTTGCTTAATCAGGATCACCGACTCGTGACGTGAGGCCCACATGAGGTGCGCACACTGACCAAGGCACGTGGCAGAGGTAAATGTTATACTTGTACTGGTGTATGCCTAGTGTTATGTATGTGTGTAGACTAATTAAGTCAGTTTGTTTGCAAACTATAAACGTTGAGTTGACACGAGCGGGAACACGCCTTGGAGTGCGTGCAAGTACGGGTACCTAGTGAAATTACCCGGGGTAGCGAGACTAGGCTAGGAAATAGTAATTAATTTCAAATGTACCTTAGCATGAATTAAATTATATCATTAAGTTGGAAAATACAACGTTCGACGCACGGGGAAAGTGCCTCGAGTTGCGTACGAGTCGGGTAGTCGAAGTACGGGGCATTGGCTGTCGGGTAGTTGAGAGTTAGTAGGACATAAAATGAATTAATTAAAAAGGTCTATATACTAACTATAGGTATTAATGCGATTAATGTATAGTTGAATTAAATTGATAAATCTAAGTCCTATAGTTGAAGGAAAAAAAAAAGCCATAAGATAAACATGGAGATGGGTGTGTGAGATAGCAAGATAAATAGTGTCATGAAGTTGTGTCAACAAGGCAGCTGGACTTAGTGAACAGAGACCCTTAGATCATCCTCGGGATGCTTGCACACATCAGATTAGATCAACCACATATAAATATACACTTGATCGATGAATGCATGCAAAACTAAGCATTTCCAAACATTTTGAGAGCTCTATGAGAGGAAATCTAGTGTTGGAGAAATGAAATCAATCACTGGAGAGTGAATTCAAAGAGGAACAACATAGATCCAATGTAATCTATCTCTCCTAAACTTGAATTTTTGATAAAAACATGATTTTAGTGGGTTGAGGATAAAACGACTTTGATGATGAAATCATCACTGTTTTTACTAAATTTGATGTTCTTAACGCTAAATTTGATGAAATACATCGTTTTGAATCAAATTTGTGAAAAAATTGAGGTGAATTTGGTAAATTTTTGGATTTATATACATGCATGTTGATCCGAGAATTTATTGTTGTTTATGTGGTTTTTGATGTAAAAATTTGGTCTCTTGAGGTGCTATTGGATTAGTGATAGAGAGAAGAGGGAAGAAGAAGAAGAGGAGGAGAAAAAATAAAAATAAAATAAATCATTAGAAAACCAGAGACGATTCATATTTGGGAAGAGGTTGCACTCGCGCGCATGTGCGACCCTGGGTCGGACCGGACCAGCCGGTTTAAGTGGGGCCCACTTCTAAATATATATATAATAACTAAATAAATAATAATTAAATTAAATAAATAAATAAAAATTAAATAAAAATTAAATAAAAATTAAATAAAATATATGTTTTTATATATTAATTTAATTTCTGGAAAATAAGGAAAATAGTTGAAAAATTCCTAAAAAAATTGGAAAATATTATAGAAAATATAAGAAATTGAGAAAAAGGTAGAAAAGTGGTTTCGAGACTTTTTGAGTGTTTTTGGTACCCCGATATAACTCGAAAAATGATGTAAAATGAATCTCAGGAACTAAAGGGAATTCTTGGGAATTCGGGTGCACGAGTCGGGGTGTCGGGAGGCCGGATAGCTAGGACTACTGCATTGACTTGTAAGTGAAACTGTGGGAACTCATTACTTTATTTCATTCCACTCACTTTTCTATTTGTAGACTAGCTGATTTATTTCCCACATCATGCTTTCCTTGTTTCTATTCATTATGAATATTGATATAGCATGTCTTATTGATATATCATTAACTTCATGCTTCCTTATATGCTCAATGTATGTCTTGAAATATGGCTAATGGATATTTAGAAGATGCATGCTATAGGGTTATCTGTTATGTTGGACTTGTGTTATATTCCCTTGGGGCTTTGTAGCCTAACTTATTGTTGATATCGTAGAACTTAGAAATGAAAAATCCTTAAAATCTAAAGTAGGGATTATCTAGTATCCATTGCACACGATATGCGCGAATTCAAGGGGATTTCGGTCTTTCGGGGTCTCCAGCAGGCGGCACACGTGGCATGGGACACGGGGTTGTCAGCAAGTATGAATGATTTATACTCGCAGAGCACAGCTCCGCCCCTTGAGGTTAAAAAAAATGATTATTATTATATGTTGAGCATAGCTCCATACAATAGTGGAGTAGGCTAGATGATGGTTTTCACTGCCGACCAGACGTAGATCATCTCGACTAAGCATGCGTCAGTTTATGTGTATCAGTTAATGTTGGTATTTACTTGCATTATTATTCAACATTTCTTCAGCTGCATATGCTTTTAAATACCTTTTGTTTAAATTGGAAATATAGTGTTAGATTTCCCCAGTTATCACTTAAATATCACTATACTCACCGTCTAGTTTGTGACGGTGGGTGTAGGTCTGTTGAGTAGCACCAGGCTGGGCAAGGAGAAGATCGACAACTACCTCTGAGCTCCAAGTGCGTAGCTACCCATACATGTAGGGTACTTTTTGTATTATATTTACTTACGTCTTTATCTTTTTGGGATGTTATTGGGATGAGTGTTAGATTATCCGACCTTTGGCTTTCACTTTGTTTATATATGTTCGCCGTTTACTTGCATATATATGGTGATCGTTATTTCCTGGATTCCACACCTAAGATATAAGAAAAAAATTCCGCTAACTAAATTAATTGTTTAAAATTGAGAACATAGGTAGTAAAGGATGACTAATACGTAATTGGGTTCTACGTGTCGTGATTAGGGCTTGATTACAGGATTAGGTCGGGCGGTGCCCTAGATTAGTAGCGGGGCCGTCACAAAAGTACTATTGTAACTCTCACTTAACTGAGTACTTTTCATGTCAACACAAAATACATGTCTCCCGTATACCATTGCCAACTTTTCTTTTTCTTTGAAAGTTTTTTTCAGCCACTCATTATCTCGAAGGTTAAATTTATCCATCATCACCTCCCACGAGTTTCAAAATTCTTCCTCTTCTTCATAATCATAAATGCAACGACTTAAGTCTTTTGCAAATGATGGATTGCTCTTAAATATATAACCAAGATGTTTAAGAGCATTTTGGTATAGATGCCATACACATAATCTATGTTGTGTTTCTGGTAACACTTATGCAATTGCTTTAGCCATTGCTTGATCTTGATCGGTTAAAATTGTCTTGGGGTTTTCTCCCGCCATTGCCTTGATGAATGCTTTAAATAGCCATGCGAAAGAATCACTTGTCTCGTCATACAAAAGTGCAACATCAAAAATAGTGGTTTCCTTGTGATTATTCACTCCAATAAATGGTGCAAATGGGCGACAATCCTTATTTATCCTGTAGGTGATGTCAAAGCAAACCACATCTCCAAATCAATGATAATTAGCCATCATTTTTGCATCTACTTAAAAGATATTAGTTATCTTGTCTTCAATATCAAGTTGAATTGCATACACGAAAGAAGGATTTTCGTATTGTTGTTTTTAAAAATAGCTCAACAAAGCACCAACATCTCCTATCTTTATGTTGTTCTTTCTCTTGGAAGACAAATAATTCTTCGAATCCTTGTGAAGAAACCCGACATTTTTTTTTCTGCCTGCTTGTTTGCTCATAAACTCAAATGTTTCTTTAAGTTTCATTCCCGAACTTTTCGCTATGTCAATTTCAATACTCTACGCAAAATTAATTTTCCTTTGAGATCGAAGAAACTGTACGTTGCTCAGCGTAACAAGCTCATGGTTATGAGTATCATCAAAGTAAGTAACAACATATTGTCCATTGGATTGAAGAGATATAGTCATCCTAGCCATACAATTAGTTCTAACTTCTTTTCTTAGATGTTTTACTTTCATACTTTGTTTTGTCTCACGTCGATGCCCTTCTTTATAACAACTAAAATTTCTAGTGGTGGCAATGCCATCTTTGTTTTTATTCACCCAATTTTTTCGAATTCCAAATCCCTTCAAACTCCCATAAGAATTATAAAAAGCCTATGCAGAATTTTCAGAAATAAAACTCATACCAATTTTTGGAGCATTGCATGTAGCTTTAAGTGTATTATAATCTACTTCTTCAATTTCTAACCTTTGAGGTGTCGAAGTAGTTTCATCTTCCATTTAATTAGTACGAATATCCTGTCAAACACAAATATGTATAAATAACAAGTCAAAATAAAGTGTAAGAAAACACTATTTTCTTTTTTGATAAGAAAGAGATCGCATATATTCAACTATCAAAAAGAGATAGATTGGAGACTTTTATTTCCCAAAGTTTGTGTACATTTGTCTAAAACTATTCAAAATAACAAAATATCCCCACCCAAGACATCCATGACTATGAATCCATGCCACTGCATTTATATCCCAGCCCAAAAAAGGTCAAAAGATATCAATTTACTTCCTCTATTAATCGAACTTTGTTTCCTAAATCGTGAGCTCCCCAAAAACAACAACAGCCTAGTAAGGAGAAAACACTAATTGATACTTTGACGCTTTAAAAATTGCCAATCCTTGTATTAAAGAATGTTACACAAGAAAAAAACAATCAATAATATTGAAGAAATTACGATAGTGGGGGTCAATGCATACCTCACCAAGTTTTTTCGATTGATCTTGCTAGAAAGAGTAGGAAAGAACACCAAATTAGATTAGGAAGCAGCTTTACAAGTTTTTTTCCCTCATCAATCCTTGTGATTTTTTTTATTGTTTTGACAGATATACATTGGGGATCTCTATAGATTTTATATCTTAAAATAAAAAACTTAATTTTTTTTTATTAAAAGCACATTTCTTATATGGAAACAAAAAAAACAACTTTCCTTTTGTTAATGGAGTATAAGGGTAATTGTGTAAAATCATTTTTGGTGTAGTTGAGAGAAAAGGTATTGATAGAAAACGTCACTTTGACATACGGGTAAATATGTAATATAAAAATTGATAAATACTCCATCCTTTATTACCTCTATCAAACGAGAAATGACGTTTTTCAATACCTTACGGTTTACAATTATTTATAACTCTCGCCCACATTTTCCCGCTCCAATTGAGCCACCACCAACGCTAAAATGTTGGAGAATAGGCTTGGAATTAATTGAGGCTATATAATATCACTTCTCCTACACTAGAATGAGGAAACAAACAAAACAAAGTCAACAACCGGAGTAGTGGGAGGTCGGGTATCGCATCAAGAACCAAGCACCGGTGCCTCTATTAGACTAATACCTACTACACAGTTGTGAACTTGAAGTACTGCATCTCCAACTATTCATACACCACCAAAGAATCACCCCAAAAACATATATTAATTACTTTATTAATTTTTCATGTGTTTCCACTTCTCTTGCTTCTTCTCTTCATGTGAAATACTAACAAATTCCCACTTGTTACTTTAATCACGCTGGCGGCACTTAGGGTCCAGCGAATTTCCCCAAGTGTATAAGTTTAATAATTTCATGGAAATCGTCAGATACACATCGCTATGCACAACATGTTCCCATCACTCTCCCTGATTCCGTCTGATTCCGTCTCATTTTCCATGGTCTCTTCTGTACCTCCCACGTGGTTCCCCACCACGCACGTGCCCACACCAGTAGAGACACTGAGCTGATGATCCGATGAACAAAACAGTACTCTAATATCAAGCGATACGATCAAAATCAACAACACCCAAGTCTGAACACACCTCACAATGAAGCTCCTCCCCTTCCTCATCTTCTTCTTCCTCTGCATTGCCTCCATCAATGCTGAAATCTCAAGCAGGCTCGGCGTGAACTACGGCCAGCTCGGCAACAACCTCCCCACCCCCCACCGCTCCATCCAGCTCATCCAATCCCTCAACGCCTCCCGCGTCAAGATCTACGACACAAATCCCGAGATCCTCAGATCCATCTCCCACACCAATCTCCAGATCTCCATCATGCTCCCCAACGAACTCATCTCCAACGTCTCCTCCAACCAGTCCTTCTCCGACCACTGGATCCGCCTCAACGTCCTCCCCTTCGCCGACTCCGCCGGCATCCGCTACCTCCTCGTCGGCAACGAAGTTCTCAGCCCCTTCTCCGCCGCCGCCGCCCGCCGCACCTGGCTCGACCTCGTCCCCGCCATGCGCCGGATCTCAAAAACCCTAAAAAAACTCAAAATCCTCAAAATCAAAGTCTCCACTCCCTTAGCCATCGATTGCATTCAATCAGTCTCCCCTCCTTCCAACGGAACGTTCCGGCCCGATATCGCCGAACCGATCATCAGACCGCTGTTGCAGTTCCTGAACCGAACCCGGTCCTACTTCGCCATCGATGCCTACCCTTACTTCGTCTGGTCGGCCAACCACACTAACATACGCCTCGACTACGCGCTGGGGAACCGTGATGAAAAGAATCTAACGTACGCCGACCCGGTGTCCGGCTTATCCTACACCAACTTGCTAGACGAAATGCTCGACGCAGTGGTCTTCGCGATGCGGAGACTGGGGTTCCGGAACGTTCGCCTGATGGTAGCGGAGACGGGGTGGCCCACAGCTGGCGACTTTGACCAGATTGGGGCGAATATTTACAATGCTGCCACTTATAATCGAAACCTTGTAAAGAAATTCACGGCTCGACCGGCGGTGGGGACGCCGGCTCGACCGGGCGCCGTGATTCCGGTTTTCGTGTTCGCGTTGTATAACGAGAACCAGAAGCCCGGGCCCACAACGGAGCGGAACTGGGGTCTGTTGTACCCGAACGGGACGAGGGTGTACGGGGTGGATTTGAGCGGGCGAAACCCGGAATGGGATAAGGAGGTGTTGCCTAAGCCGGGGAATAACGAACCGTACAAGGGGAAGGTGTGGTGCGTGGTGAGGAGTGACGTGGCGGTGAATGAGACGAAGTTGGGTGAGGCGATAGCGTACGCGTGCGGGCAGGGGAGTGGCACGTGCGACGCAATACAGCCGGGGAGGGAGTGCTATGAACCGAACACGTTGGTGGCGCATGCGAGTTATGCGTTTGGTTCGTATTGGGTGCAGTTCAGGGGTGCGGGTGGGACTTGTTTTTTCGATGGGTTGGCGGTACAGACGATCAGAGATCCGAGTAATGGGCCGTGTAGGTACCCGAGTGTGACACTTTCTGGGTGACGAGTGTGAGTTTGTGTCATGTGGGAAAAAAATGGGAATTTTTTGTCTTTTTTTTTTTTTTTTTTTGAGAAAAAATGAGAATGTTACTCTATTGCTTTCCTTGATTAATCAATGAAAAATGATAATATAACACACTCTCAACGTACACTTTAGGTACAAATCCTTATCGTTTAGCTATTTATGACTCTTGTCTCTCCAGGCATGATCCACATCTAACAAAACACTATAAATAATTAAATGACAAGGGTATGCGTTGAATTGATGATGAAGTACGTATTATTTTTTTTCAATCAAAGTAATATTGTTTTGAAGGTTCATTTCTAGCATTCTCATTGTGAAGTTAATAGAGTTGCAGACTAGTTGACAAGCTATGGTATGATGTAGCGGTGACAATTTGGGTCATCACACTATTAACTCGACGCGACACGTAATAAATATGTCATGAATTTTTTTACACCCCCAAAACCCGAGGTCGCCACGTCATGCATCATGGGCCCATAGCCTTGCTTAATCACCGACCTCACTGTGTCCCATGCGCACCATGTCATTCATCAACCTCATTCACCAAAGTTTATCTTTTAATTTTACCATAATTTAGCAGAAGCATTAATATGATAATTTGCAGTTTATTCATTGACAGTTTAAGAGCATCAGTCCTATATGGAAAACTCGAAACTGTACGTTGTATATAAGACGACAACGTAATATATATACATGTACCGGTATTATAAAAGTCCCTTCGATATCCGATATAAGGTAAAATATCAAATGTACACGTACGAGTATGTCCTAGACAGGAATATGTTAAAGGTAGTCGTTCAGTGTCTCTGTAGCTCTGCTTGTACCCAAATCTGCACTCAAGCCACCCAACAAATACGGTGACGAACCTAGTGAGTAAACTCCCATGAGAAGTCCACACAATATTCAGTAATAAATCAAATATACCTACTATTCATACGAGTATGTTAACTAGCAACATAATAACATGATCCCATGAGTGTAGTACGATTTTAGAAACCACGCCATTCGATAAACTGCAATAACAATTTTTAATTGAAAAATCTTCATATGTCAAATTAAACCGACAATATTATGAATCATAACCACTTATCAATACTATAAACAAACGGTTTAATAACTAACAAATCCTGCAAAGCAAGGGATTAGTAGCAGGTAAATATATAACAGAAATGTATATAATAAATCCTGCAAGACAAGGGTTAGTATCGTAAATATAATAATGTACCCTTAGTGACTTGTCTGTTGCATAAACGTGGCAGGCTAGACCTTACATCGTAAGACTAGACAAGGGATTAGTTGCAGGTAAATATTAAGGTCGTTATTTGAGTATTTTCCGACATGGACGTTAGTTTAGGTCTACGGGAACACTGAGTTGGTGTGAAATGGTATTTTTGATTGATTATTTTGACTAACTGTGATGATAATGACTAGGGTATGACTCATTACATCGCAGGTGTGATTTATATGGACAATCGGGTGAAAGATTAGTAGGTGCACACACTAGCTGGATCCCAGTGAAAATGAAAGTTTGGTATAGGGAAAGGCAATAGATGAACACGGTTTAAGCAGGAAATGTATAGTTTTCACCATAGGGTGACAATTGACAACAATGGAGGAGTGATTGCTCTCCATTATGTATGATATTATAAGGTACGTACTGATATGCATTTCGTGAGTTATTAAATGATGTCTTTCCTTGCATTTTTGTGTATAATTGGTTGAGTTATTCATCATAAATTATTGTATGACTGGTTAAGTGGTTCACCAGAGATTGTAGTATAACCAGTTGAGTGGTTCACCGAGGTTTAGTTGTTATAACTGATCGAGTGGTTCATCAGGGGTTGTGTAAAGGTTGATTAACCTGTTGAGTGGTTAATGTGGTTTAAGCAGTGCTATAATCCCGCTATGGAGATGTCGTTTATCTTAAATTTAGGACGAAATTTCTCCTAGTTGGGAAGAACTGTAACGACCCAATTTTATTAAACGGTTAATTATTATTTATTTTTAGACGTGGACGCCAGCTCATGTCCATTGGGATACTTTAGACATGCAAAAATTCGAATGTATAAAGTTTTATGGAACAATTTGTATAAACAAACAAAATAATGTGGCAAAATAATAAATTGGTAGGAAATTGGTGACACGCAGAGTCGTGGTCGATACACGTAGATTGTACAATAGTGTGTACGCCCGAGTGCACTCGTTGGAGCGCACGACGGAATTGTAGGCGCGAAAATACAAGTGTATATATATATATTGAAAATCAGAGAATTAACAAAATTTGAAATGACCAAAAAGGGAATTTATTTTATAAAGGAAAATGGATTCCCCCAAAATATCATAAATTCACCATCGATCCACCATTCTCATCGTTCTCCAAATTGGAAAAAAGAAACTGGAAGTTGAAAGAGAGAAAGAGAAGAAACTGCGAGAGAGGAGTCAATCGAGAGACCAAGAAATAGAGCTCGAGACTTGGAGGCGTGGTGAGGTGAGTGGTTGTTGTTATTTTTCTAGTTGGGTTGTTGTCGATGTTGTGGTTGTGGTGATGGTGGTTTGGAGGCTCGAGTTTTGAGGCCGTCACAAATTTGGCATAAGTGGGTCTGGGTCATAAATATGTTAACACATTAATACACGATTAGTGAACGAGTCATTAACATTTTAATACATTTTAATCTATTTAACTCATTTATGACTCGCTTAACACGATTAAAGAATAATAAATATGTTATAATAAATAAATTATAACAAAATTCACCTATTTGAATATGTGTTGATAACATGATTTATTTTTTATTTACATATATCTTTTAATATACTTTATTTTATTTTTATAGGAAATATTTATTTTACTTTTAATATACTATTTACATTTTAAATTTATAAATAATTATTAATTAAGAAAAATATAAAAATTAAATTAAATATATTAAAAGATGTCTGCATGTTATTTGTTATGAGTTATTTTCCCTCTATATTTTATTGACTATTTAATTATGTTCGTTTAAATTTATTCATATAAATATGTTTAAAAATGTAGAAAGTAAATTATAAAAATTTAAATAAATGTAAAAAGTTTTAACAAAGTAAGTGACACGATTACCGACATGTTTATAACACGATCCACTTAGACACAAAAATGATTAACATGATTAATACACATTTTATGTCATGAGTTTGCATTATATGAGTCATGACCTATTTACGACTCTACACATTTACGACTCGATGGCATGAATTGCCATCCCTAGTATGATGGGTTTTTCTACCATTTTTATGGGCGATATAAGGAGTTATTTTTTTCCTTTTTTATGCGTGGTATCATAGAAGACATTTTTGCCTCCTTATTAAAAAGAATCATATTATTTTCTTACTATTATCTTAAAAGTGTAAATATTCTTAACCACGGTCAGAGCATCTTCAATGGTAAATGTGAATTATGGGCGTAGATTCTCAATGTGAAGAGGATGTTCATCCCATATGGCTCAAATTGACATTGAACTTCAAAATATGTCTCCAACGGTATATGTGAATTTGTAACTAAATTGATGAGGTAGTATTTTTTTTGAAATTTTATTAATTAAAATGTCAAACTAAAAGTCTAAATAAAATAAGTAAATATTTAAAAAAGACTTATTATCTAACATGGATGTCAATTTGAATATTGAGAAGTGACATTCAAAATAGACAATGTCTATCTACGTTATCTTGATATTTAGAAAGGTTTTTTTTACTCCAATATCTATTTAGTCTTAGGTGATACATATTGACATCTCATCCACATTCTATTAGAGATGCTCTCATGAGTCATGACTAATGATCATGCATCAATACATCTCGACATAATTGCTTGATTAATTGAAAAAAAAATGTGGACACGACATTATATATAAGTCAAGCAATTTAAGATGTGACATGAAAATCTATGGATGTAAACAAAAATGGAAAATCTATGGATGAATGGGCACGGTGCCTAAGTAAACACAAACAAGCAGGCAACAGCCGGCTCTTTTTTCCAAGAAAATCCTTATAATTTTTTATTGATTCCTTTTTATGATTTTTTTATCATGAACTACCTTCGATTCATTATTTTAATAAGTAGTGGTTCAAGTCACATCTATTTTCATTTTATTCATAAGGTGCAAATCTAGTCAATTTGTGAAGAGTGATCCAAAACATGTTGCCGTACATCTTCCTCAACAATTGTATGTAATTTTTGTGAAGTGACTGGGTTGGTCTCTTCTTTAGTTTTTCATTTCATAGTTAGTTTGTCTTCTCTAGTTGGAAGTTCTTAATTTTTCTTCTCCCGTTGGGAAGTTTTAGGCTTTCTTCTCCTTGTTAGGAAGTTTTTTTATTTGTTATGTGGTTCTGGTAATGTTTGTGTATTGTAATATGTTTCAATGTTGTAGAGCGCAGTCCTTGATTGTCAAATTATTTCAATTTCACAATCGCATTCACAACTAAATTAATGACACTTCTCTTGAACAAATAGAATTAGCAAATCAATGTACTTTTTTGATTCTATGTCTGGTCTTATATCCAACTATTAATGATAAATGAAACTTTTATTTTTCTTCCAAAAAATAAAACAATACTTAATCAAAGAAAATAAGATAATTTTTTTAAAGAATCTTACACACTACAACTACTAATTGTAACGACCTAAAAAATATGTTGTCTGTGTGACGACGTGTATTACCTATTTATATACGTGTCTATGTGAAAAGAACGGTGACGTCGAGTTATGATTAGAGTTCGCCTCGAAAAACAAGTCGAACGTGTGTCGGGCGGATGAAACACGAGTACACGGGTCCAAAAAATGATTTTCGTGGACGACCGACAAATAAAATACGATAATTAATTAATTTGAGAAATTGTTCGAGTCGTTAGTATTCCATTCACGCGTGATAGTGTGAGTCGTGGTACGGTCTGGGTGCGAAAATGCCTGAAAAAGCTTTGTTGAAGATAGAAGGGAGAGGAGTGTACCCAAAACAAGTCACTTAATAGTGTCAACAAGTTGAGGCGGTTGGGATGGTTGGTGGGGACAAGGACCGCCAGATGCGTGTAACGACTTGAAAATTTTATATTAATTTCTACGTGATGATGTGTATTATCGATGTATACTCGTGTCAGTGTAACAGGACAGACGTCAAGTTTTGAGTAGTGTTCGCCTAAGAAACGTATCGATTAGCGACAACAGGCGAATTATGGATACACGAGTTAGAGAAATGAATTTGATGCACGACTAAGAAATAAATTAAATAATAATAAACTTATGGTCGCCCAGTGACACGCGGGGTCATGGTCGACACGCGTGGGTCGTACGATAGTGTGCACGCCCGAATATGTTCGTTGGCGCGCATGACAAAATTGTAGGCAAATATATATTTATATATGTGTATGTATGTATTTATATTTTTATATATATATATTAAAAAATCATAAATTTAAAATACAAAATACCAAGAAGGGCTTTGGCTTATTAAGAAAGAGGATAAGATCGAGGGGCATTTTGGTAATTTGGCTACCTTTTTATCTAACCCCAAATCACCCCCACCACACACAACCGATCCAAGGAGGGAGAGAGAGAGTTCGAGATCGAGAGAGAGAAGTCATCGGAGGAGAGGGATCGAAAGCTTCGAGGTGCGTCGTCGGCGATTTGTAGGTAAGACATTGTTGTTTTTGGTGTTATGTTATTGTATGTGGTGTGTGTGTGTGTGCAGCAGTGGTGGTGATGGTTGAGCAGAGCTCGGCCATGGTGGTCAGCTCAACCATGGTGGAAGCCATGGTCGATATTATAGGGTTTAAGGTTTAGTAGGGATTGGGGTGAAAGCCAATCCCAACAAAACAAAAAAAAAAAACTCTGTTCGTTGGAACGAACAGAGAGCTTCTGTTCGTTCCAACAAACAAGAAGATGGAACCAGGCCAGGTCAAGGTGACCCGCCCGGTTGGGTCAGACCGGGTTTCACCCGGGTGAACCGGGTCAGGCCAGGTTTGACCCGGGTGGACCGGTTCCGACCCAGTTGGATCGGGTTTGACCCGGTCAAGGTGGTCCAGACCCAACCCTCGACCCACCCACCTATTATTATATTAATAAATAATTATTTATTTCAATTAAATATATTTAAAAGGATTTTAATTGAAATAAAATTCTAGAAATAGGAAAAATTCTGAAAAAATTCTGAAGATTATAGAAAATTATATTTTCATCAAATAAAGAAAAATTTAGGAATTTCCATGAAAAGTGAAGTATTCGGGATTCTTATGAGGCGTTATGTCAGGGTTTTTTCCGTGAAAAGCGTGAAATTGGAAAAAATAACCAAGAAATTTAGAAAAAAATCAAGGAAAAATATGGGAAGTGGATTTAGAAATCAAGATTTTCCAAATAGACTCTAACATGATGTAAACGGATAAAAAAATGATTACCAGGTGCTTAGTGGATTGGTGACAAGCGTGTGGAGTCGTTTTGGTGGCGTGTGAGAGTCGCGAATACAGAGTTACGCACGATATTTATGAGTAAAACCAACTAGAGTATTTACATTATTTCAATTGTGCATTTATTTGAGCTATTATGTTTGTTGAGTAGTATTCTCTTGTGGATTATTTGAATTGTTGAATTCCCTTTGTTATATCCATTCTTGGTGATTTATCGGCTTAGTTTTGATTGGATTCCTTAATGAGTGGTATATTTTGGGTCTAAGTGGACAACATGGTGCGCACGGTCTATGCCGTGAGTACATGAACTTTAAACGTGGTTAAACTCGCAGTTTGGAATTGCGGTGGCCGTATGTTGAACTATGTGTGACGCTGCAGTGCACTGTATGCGAACTAAATGAGACTTGAGGCTAAGTGCCTTATTCTAGACTATCTTGGGTTTGTGTAGGTCCAGAATATGTCTTGGAAGTCAGGTTGTAAACTAAGTGTGGCAACCTGGTGGATTTGCGATACTTAGATTCTTTTCTTTTGCTTTGTGCTCTCGACACTCATTTATTGTTGTTATCTCCGTGATTCACTTATCATGTTGTCTTTTATATTCTTCGTGATATCCATGCATGATACTAGTTTAGCCATTTATGTGACATTTGAAATGCTGTTAAGACTCTATTGATATTTTATTCTCTACATCACTATACTTACCGTCTAGTTTGTGACGATGAGCAGACCGGCGAACAGACAAAGGCAAGGGATTAGCTCTAGGCGATTGAAGGTGAGAACCACGAGGTGGTCTCCTCTCGCGTATTGAGTATGTTTTGTATTAAGTATCTATATTGTTTTGTTGAACATGAGATTATGGGTTATGAGAGATCTTGGGCATGTAGGACATTGTCGATACTCTCTTTTCATTTATATGGTGGATATGATTACAAGGTTTCCACACCCTAGGATTGTCTTAACTTGTGTGTCTTAAAGTTTATTGATTAGTTTGGAGTTTAATTGTTTCCGCTGTATCTGATAATAACTTACTAATTAATTAACTTCACTTATAAATATGTAATAAATGGTAAATGGTAAGGAAGACTAACTAGGCTTGCGTGACTCAGCGAGATTGGCTCGGATGTTCACGTAGGTCTAAGCTGCGGGCGGTATCCAATTCAAGGATTGTGGAATTTGGGATCGTTACAATGCGCCTCAAGATACGCACGTGCGTGAGGATGAAATAGATAAATATATAAATTTGTTTCTTTCTTTATTGGTTCTTCACTCTCTCTCTTCTCTCTCGTTCACACAGGAGGTTGGGTTTCGACGGGTTTGAGTTCACAACGACGATGAGAAACGACCAAATACTCGAGTTGAAGTAAGATCCCGACTCCCCGCAAAACTTTCTACATGTTGATATATGTTTCGTGGCTTTTCGTCGAGGTGTTTTTGGTTGTCAAGTTGAAGTTTTGGTTTTTGGAGATTTTGAATGGTGGGTTAAGTTGGTATGGACGTCCCTATGAAGTTTGGGATATACTCGTGATGACACGAGTTGGGATATTGAAAAAATCTCGAATTTGTGTTCAAGTTTCGACACTGCGAGGGACATCGTGAGGCCTGAAGGCCACGACGTCAGTCACGGTGTCTAGAACAGAGAAAGTTTTGTAAATGTCACGCTTTTAAGTGACGTCATGAAGAGTATTTCCCCACGGCGTCACTCACGACGTCTACGATAGGGAGAGTTGGGTATTTCATGTTGTAAGTGACGCCACAAGGTGTCAACCCTCGACGCCTTTCACAGCTGTCGTGATAGGGAGAGTTAGGTATTTCACAGACTAAAATTTGTAAAAATTCATGAAAACTTTCGGGATATCTCAGGTATCCAAATGAGTTTGAATACGATCTAATATCCGGGAAAAATACCAAAAATAGTGGAAATAGGTAATATTTGAAAATAAATGGAAAATTATAATTTAAACGGAAATAAGATTCTAACGCAACCAAATTGAATCGAAAATGATTATCAGGTGCTTAATGGACTAGTGACGAGTGTGCGGATCTGTTTGGTGACGTTTGAGAGTCGTGAACGCAGAAGTTTCGCGTTGTACTGTGAGTAAAAGCAGTGAGAGCTTTAATCTTATTTTATCTGTACATTTACTTGGCTGTTATCTTTGTTGAGTAGTATTTCTTGGTGAAATATGATTTCTTGAATTTCGTTCGTGATATCTATCCTTAGTGGATTATTGGATTGATTTTTTTTTGAATTCCTTAATGAGTGATCTTTTGGTTCTAAGTAGGTGATATGGTGGTTATGGGTGCGGTGAGATTGCTTAGAGATTTATTTCACCACCGTGACTACATAGATTTTGGACGTGCCTAAACCCGCAGTTTAAGAGATTTGTAGCTTGACCGTAAGTTGAATTGTTTGTGGGCTACAGTAGGGTGATTCATTATAAACTATTTGGCAGTTTGTTTAGGTTTAGAATATGTCGAGAAAGTCGGTTGCATACTTAGTGTTGCAATCTGATGGACTTGAAACACTTAGATGTCTTTTTGCTTTGTGTTCTTGACACTCATTCATCGTTGATATCTCAGTGATTTATTATCATGCTGTTTTTTATTATCTTTATGGTATCCACGCATGATACTTGTTTAGCCATTTATTTGACATTTGAAATTATATTGAGACTCCACTTGGTTATTACTGTTATTTTCTGTACTCACTGTCTTTTTATCATGGTGGGTTCAACCCTGTCATACTGTAGGATTGACAGGGGTAAAGGACTGGCATTAAGCGATTGACGTTGAGGGCAGCTAGGTGATTCCTCTCACTTATTTGGGAGGTTATTGTATTATATATATAATGTTTTTGAAAACATTGAATACGGGTTTGTGAGATCTTGGGACATGTATACTATGAGGTTATTCTTTTTTGACTGACTTATATATTGATGTTGGTATACATATGCAGGGTTTCCACACTATAAGTTGTCTTGGCTAGTGTCTTAGAGTTTTTTTTTTTTATATCGGTGTCTTAGAGGTGTTTTGGATTAGTTTGAGATTTTAATGCTTCCGCTATGATATGATAACTCACTTAATTTCATTTAAATTGATTAATTAATGGTAAATAGTAAGGAAGACTAATTAAGCTTGCGTTGACTGTGTAATAATTGATTCGGGGTCTACGTAAGTATAGGCCTAATTTAGGGTTGTGAAACTGTGGGCCGTCACACTAAGTCAGCCTAGTTAATATATTATAAACAAAAGCTGAGATAACTTACCTTATCGTCCAACTAAGACAATGTAACTAAAGATAAAGCAGAAGATATAGTTGCCTAACGACTTTGACGTGCCACCAAATCAGATAATCCGTTGAGAATAAACGTATAAGAAATTAAGGAACTGCAATTGATCATGTTTCATATGACATATTTACTTGGACTTGGAAATTGTCGTTACCAAACGCTTAATTCCTAAACTATTAAAAACAATGTTCATTGCCAGACTATTATTTTTTTTTATATTTTTTTATTTATAGACTCTATAAATAACTTCAACTTAAGGCCTTATTTGGTTGAGGGAAGTTGAAGGAAGTAAGATAATTTTAAGGGAAGTTTCAATTAAGTTCCAACTCGCTTTGTTTGGTTAAATATTTTTACAAATTTTCTTTAAAGTTTGAACCCCAACTTTCCCCACATAAGAGAAGATAATTCACTTTGGAAGATAAGTTATTTTTCTGAGTCGGAATGAACACCTTTATCCTCATTTAATGATCTTTAATTTCTCCTCCCTTCTCTTTCCTCAAAAATAGTGTAAAATACATTTATATTTACGGGGGATAGGATTCATATTTTCTGGGTATAGGGACAAGTAAAAAAAGATAACACTTAATTAGACTTTGCTGCAGGTCAGTGATTGGAATCCACTACTTGTTTACTCGTGCCTCTTTGAGTTCATAGGTTAGACCTTCTAACTTTGTCATGCCTATCTCTTGCAAGGTAAACTCATTTCAAATAGAATGGCAACACTAATTGTGAATTTGCCAAACCTTGTTTATAACATGGTTTTGGTTCCATGTATGTTTTTTAAGGACGAGATTGTAATGTGTTTTTTTTTTTTTTTTTTTTTTTTATGTGCATGGTTTTTCATTTCAAATATACGAAAACTCTCTGCTCTATCACATCACATACGTTTTTTTGTCGACGATAATATTTTTTTAATCTTTTCACACAATTTTATCTATATACAGTATTTGTATTAGATGAGACCGACCATCAAGCAATCAAATGGCTCAAATCACTTATCCAAAAATATATATATTTTTGTTGTACAAGTGGCAATATCCGAAACTCTTCATCCTTGAATTTGTTGTTTCGTGTGAGCGAAGTGATTGCAACATTTGACTATAATTAATTAATTATGATGAACCATACTTAACATCATTGCAAACCATACCGTAAAACGACATTCTATCAAATAATACCACCAAAGCCGACACACTCTACTCCCGGATGTCCCGTAACATTAATTTCATTAAACAGTCCTTGCACTTAACTAAACACGTGGCAACTAATCAGACCATCAGTCAATTAGCATTGCCACGACCGGGACTACACGATCCAAAAGTTGACATAACCACCAAATCACACATTAAATCCAACTTCTACGAGATTTGGTAAAGTGACGATGGTTTTGATTATTCAATGGGCTCATGCTTCTCGCAAGTCATAACCAAATCATCGCAACAACTCC
This sequence comes from Stephania japonica, assembly GCA_039657345.1. Taxonomy (NCBI): domain Eukaryota; kingdom Viridiplantae; phylum Streptophyta; class Magnoliopsida; order Ranunculales; family Menispermaceae; genus Stephania; species Stephania japonica. The sequence goes on along the minus strand of CM077560.1, from coordinate 37,978,296 downwards.
ACCAACACGCATCCCGGCGCAAATCAAACGCACACAAACACCTGTGTTCCCCAACGCCGTGACGTACTGCGTCAGTCCCAAATCAAATCTCTCTTGCCGTCCGCGCGTACAGCTGGACAACAGTTATCGCGTCCACGTCACCCTCTCTGTTTTAAACCCCCCAATTCGTCATTGCAGAGCAGAACAGAAGATCGAATTGACGAGTTGGCGAGGCGTGCAATGGAGGGTCTGATTCCGCTTGTATACAGAGCGATCGTGCAGTACAGAAGCGGCGCAGCGGCGGCGCCGATGGCGTCGTGGCTCGTCACCGACTCGGCGTCGCCTGCCTACGTGAGGCTGCCTGGGGATTCGGATCGCTTCCAATCCTCGCAGTCCGAGATTCAGCTCTTCCATCAGTCTGATCAGTTGATCTCCACCGCTCATCATCACCACCAGTCGACGCTCACTTTCCGCTCTGGCTCTCACAGGCTCGTGTCCTGATCGTTGATATATTGATCTGCTGATCGGACGGTTGTGATCGATTGGGAGCCGAATGTGTCGTTTTAATAAGCTCAATTAGGTGTGGAATCGCGGAGGCGGGCGAAGAAGGTTTGTTGTGCCTCGTGATTTTTCGGTAGGATTGTTTTGCTTTGTTTGAGAATATCCGACGGCCAGAATAGGGCCTGCTTCAAGTTTGTGTGTGTTTTGGGCTCGAAGGAGCTTTTTCTGCTTTAAGTGTAAATGTAATTAATTAGGGACTGTGTTTGTCTTATTTTGTCATTTTGTCCCGTTGAAAGTTTAGTTTTGTGTAATCAAGTATTTGTTGTATATATAAATGTGATATCTTCTTCTTCTTCTTCTTCTTCTTCTTCTTCTTCTTCTTCTTCTTCTTCTTCTTCTTCTTCTTCTTCTTCTTCTTCTTCTTCTCTTTTTGTTTTTTCCATTCGCGCTTATTGAATCCTGACTACTCCACACTCACGGGTTTGCCTACAAAAGAGGAAAGCTCTCTCAACAAGAGTGACTCCAGTTATAAAATTGGAAATTAATTAGCCTACAACAAAGTAAAGCTCTTGAAATGAGAGCGAAGTGACTCCAGTCATAGAATTCAAAATTGAGATCTCTATTTACGGGTTCAGAAAGTTGAACTTCAATTTTTTGTTGGGTATTGGATGCCATGGTTGATAATTAATTCAACAAAGTTAGCTTAAATTCATCGTAACCATGAAATAGTTATAACTACAATGAGTAGAGTAGACTAATCAACAAAGGGTGCACAAGCTAGCAATGGTAAAAAAACGAATTAGTTTATCTACTTTGCATTACAATAATGTAACAGAAGTAGTTTTTTTCAAAAAACAAAATAAATAAAAAAAAGAGGTAATTTGTGTTATGATATGAATGAACAATTGATCAAGACTTTGTATGACTAATCATTGTCAAGCATGGCTCTTACATTGAGTGGTAGTATCAAGCATGGCCCTTACTTGTATCCATATCAAATGTACTCATTATTCCATGTATTGTCAATATTGCTTGTGAAGAGTTATATGACATGTGATGTATGTGTTACTTGTAAACATTGTCTAAGTACATTTATCATCATCACCAAATGGCCTATATAAAGGGTGCCAACCTCATTGTAAAAACACACCAAGTTGAATACAACTTCTCATTTCAACTCTTTCATTTCTTCTCTTCTACTTTGTAGTTGTAGTTCTTTGTAGTAGTAGAAGTTAGTAGTTCTTCTACTTTCCTTCTCTAGTTCTAGCAAGTTTCATTTCAATTTACAATGCGTTATCAGCACGAGCTTGCTCTAGCATTAAGGAGATCTTGAAGTTCAAGAAGGCTTGTTAAGAAGACAAAGCTAGGAAAGTATAACTTTTATGAGTTCGGTTTATTTCTATATTATCTTGGTTGCTTCACTTTTATATGCATGCTTTATTAATATATTATGCATTATAACGTCACCGATTGCGAAAGTATGCTCTGTAGTTGCGTCTTGTACGATCTTCTACATCAGAAATCAAAAGTCAATATGTGACATAACTAGTTTTCTCGCTATACTACAAACGATTAATTATGCTCAATTCTTGATTTTTTATATTGCAAATAGTGTTATGAGTTTGGGTTGATAGTGGGTAAGCCTTGTCCCCGGTAAAGCTAAACATTAAAAGGGAGACGGGTTATCCCGTTCGAGGAGGCATGGTTTTAAGTAGACTTCGTCTCGCCACCCAACCTGGAGGTTGTCCCTCCAACTCATACAAGTATTACATCACTACAAAAAAACAGCAAATCAGAAACGGAATTAAGTTCCGTTTCTAAAAAAAAAAATTTAGAGACAGAATTGAGACGGAAACTTCAGAGACGGAATTGAGATGGAATTGAGACGGAATTGAGACGGAATTAGAGACGGAATTAAATTCCGTCTCTAAAAAATGGCGCGAACATTCCCACCAAAACTTTATTTTATTCTACCCGTTCATCAAATCTCGAGATTTGTGCAACAAATCTCGAGATTTCCCCTTTACCCCCTCTAATACCCTCCTCGTCCTCCCCACCACCGAAAACCCTAACTCCCACCACCGAAAGCCGAAAGCCCTAACTCCCACCACCGAAAGCCCTAACTCTTCGTCGTCTCTCTCTATACTCTCGTCTCTCCTCTGACTCTGGTCTCTTCGTCTCTTCGGTCACCGGCCCCCAAATCTCCAACCCCCAACAAATCTCTCGTCTCTGTTCGTTGCTCTCAACTCTCTCTCTCGGTCTCTCCGTCTGTTGTGGTGTCTCTCTCTGGTCTCTCCGTCTCTCTCCGATCCACCGCTCCCCAAATCCCCAACCCCCAACAAGTCGTCCTCTCACCCATTGCTCCCCTGGTAGCGCCGCCCCCGCTCTCGGTCATAGAGCCGGTCTCGCACATTTTCGTCTGCGCTCGCTCTCTCTCTCGCTCTCGCATCGTGCTCTCATTCGGTCCCCTCTTCGACCTCTCTCGCTCTCTCATTATGCTCTCATTTAGTCCGGCCTCGCTGTGTTTCATTGGTGAGTTCTCCTCTTTCCTCTCGAAACATTGTTTTTGGTTAATTGCGGTGACATGTTTTGTTTGCTTTTACAATGATCTGTGATTTTTACTCGGGCGTGAGAATTTATTGTTTCATGTATGTAGTTTTTTGCAAGTTTATTATACACAAGTTGTTTTTACAATGATCTCGTGATTGTTGCTTTTACAATGATCTCGTGATTGTTACTTGTTCCACTTTGTGTACTCTTCTATTTACCTTGTCCACCAATTGTAGCTTGTAATCTTTGTTCAAAGTACATATGATCATCATGATCAAGGGCATATAAATGGAGTTCATTCTCTTGTACACAATATAAAAATTCTTGAAATACAATCTCTACATTATCTCTAACTCTCTTCTCTTTTGTTTCCTTCTCTACTTGCTCTTCTAATTGTTAGTTTAATTAAGCCTTCCATGCTTAAGTCTTTAGCAAGGCCAATAGTTTTATAATAGTTTAATTAAGCCTCTCACTATGTTTCTCTATGGGTGTCCGTTCTTTTGTGTTTCTTGGTCAATAGTTTTGTAATACATGGGTGGTTCATTATATTGATTATATGTTTTATAATATCATGTTAGCATTAATTTGTTGATATTGCTCCTACGTTTCGTTATTAAATATTATACGGATTGTTGACAGCTTAGGTGAATCTAAACTTATTGAGCAAGTTGAAGTGTTGACCCTGTGACAAGTGATAACCCAAACCCATATGAAGACCCTGTTTATTACATAAAAAGTAAATAGATAAATAGTATTAAAACCTACGCATGGAATAAAGATCTATTATGTTATAACCATTTATTTATTTATTTTTAGATCAACAACTGAGGTACTTAAGAAGTAGTTATTGTAAAGAAGTTAATCACTTAAGTATTTTCACTTGAGGAAATAAGTCTTAGAAAAAAACTTTGATCCTAGATATCTCTACAAGTGAAAATAATGCGGCAAACGAAGTAAGTGAGGTTTGAACTATTATCAATCCTCCCATGCTAGTTTATATGCTTCGATTCATTTTAGTAGTGATTGAAGTTTAATTTAGGATCCATTATGGTAGTTCTTCACTAAGATTTTTTTAGCAGTTCCCTTTTAAACTCGTTATCGTTTAAATGCCGGTGGAATTGATATAACGTTGGATAATTTCAATTAGTACCTTGTAAAGTAGGGCCAATGGCACCAGTGTGTCTCCCTTGCTATTTTATGATATCTTGATGTGTATAACTATTCAGATATCATAAGTGATATCTTGGAATTAAGGTCGTCACATTACATGTGTCAAACATGTTGAATAAGGCTTCTTTATATCGGTATTATTTATAAATTGTTTAGTTGGACACACAAGTTGTCATGTACATAAGTGAAAGGAAGAAACTAGTTAACTAATTTAATTGCACAACACTTCAATAGAATGTCGTCTACAAGTCGAGACTGGATGTACAACCGGCTCGACAACGGTTACGTTCGAATTGAATTCGCGAAGGTTAAAGAATTCATATCATTTGCCAAACAACATTGTCCTACATACCAAAGTGAAAGGAAGATTAGATGTCCGTGCAATTTTAAGAAATGTCGACTTGTACCGTACTGACGTCGAAACGGTTGAGTACCACATATGTAGGTATGGATTTGTTCCGGATATCACTTGTTGGTACGAACATGGTGAGAACGGGGATGAAGGCCCGCAAAACTTTTACCAAATAGATAGCCATATTGATGATGCTTTGATGTGGGAGGATACGATCCGACAACTTACCGCGAGATGCTACACAACGTGGCAGGTCCAAGTTTCAATTGGAATCACATGGAAGAATCACCAAACCCCCAAACACGCCAACTATATGACATGATTGATGCAAGTAGGGAACAATTGTGGCCGGGTTGCGAAACCATGACAACGTTGTCTGCAATGGCAAGATTACTTGCGATAAAGTCTGAACATCATATATCTGAACGAGGGTATAATGAAATCATTAAACTCATGAAGGATTGTTTGCCAAATGACAATTCATTCGTTGAAAATTTTTATGCCACTAAAAGACTAATGCGAGGTCTAGGTCTACCTGTTGAGAAAATAGATTGTTGTGAGGACCAATGTATGATTTATTGGGGAGTGGACTCTGAGTTGACGTCATGTAAATTTTGTGGGAAATCACGCTACATTGCACATCGACGAGGTCGTGGTCGGAACACAAAAACCGCCCTTGCAAAAAAATGTACTACTTCCCTTTGGGCCCTCGGTTGCAACGATGTATGCGTCTCGAGTCAACGGCAAAACATATGCGATGGCATGGAGATCATTCCTCGCCGAAGATGTTATGCAACACTGTTTCGATTCGATTGCTTGGAGACATTTTAATGACGTCAATAGAGACTTCGCCGCCGAGGTTCGAATGTTCGTTTAGGATTGTGCACCGATGGTTTTCAAATATTTGGGCTTTCGGGGAAATCGTACTCTTCGTGGCCCGTGATTTTGACTCCTTACAACCTTCCACCGTCGATGTGCATGAAATCGAGTTTATGTTCTTAACGGTTATCGTTCCCGGACCGACCAGCCCAAAGCGAGAAAATCGACGTGTTCCTTCACCGCTTGTGAAAGAGTTGCAAGATTTATGGAACAATGGTGTGATTACATACGACGTTTCCACAAAGACAAATTTTCTCATGCGAGTTGCCCTTTTATGGACTGTTAGTGATTTCCACGCATATAGCATGTTGTCCGTTGGAGCACACATGGTAAGTACGCTTGTCCATATTGTATGGAGGATACAAATGCATTTCAATTGCGAAATGGTGGTAAGACATCGTGGTTCGATTGTCACCGTCGTTTCTTGGCGAAGTCATCACCATTAAGGAAAGACAAAAAAATTTCATTAGAGGCAAAATGGTCATAAATGATGATCCGCCCGCTTTGCGTTACGGTGAAGAAATTTTGGCGAAATTGAATCGTTAGGCTTGATGAAAGTGACAAATCGAGCGATTACGTGAATGGGCGGATAGCTAAGAATTCGGGATGGAGGAAGAAAAGCATATTCTGGGACTTGCCGTATTGGAAGACAAACTTGATCCGCCACAACTTAGATGTCATGCACATTGAGAAAAATGTTTTTGACAACATATTCAACACTATTATGTGTGTACCGGGCAAGAGTAAGGACAATGCGAAAGCGAGACAAGATATTTGTGAATATTGTCACCGACCTTCTCTACACATTGATTCGGCGACAAATACTTACATCCTTGGATGCTATGCTCTTGATACATCAAAAAAACAAAAATTGTGCGAGTGGGTTGAAAAGTTGCGTTTTCTGATGGTTACGCTTCGAATCTTGGTCGATGTGTGGATCCAAAGAAATCTGCGAATGTTCGGCATGAAGAGCCATGATTGTCATATTTTCATGCAACTGCGGTTGATACCAATTGCATTCGAGAGAACTCCTCCCAAACCCGGTTTGGGTTGCAATTAGCGAATTAAGCCTTTTTTTCCGATCCCTAATCATGAAATGTGTCGGTCTCAAAGATATGGAGGTCTTAGAGTCTCGAAATACCAAAAATCATTTGCAAGTTGGAGAAAATATTCCCTCCAAGCTTATTCGACTCTATGGAACACCTACCAATCCACTTGGCCTACGAGGCCGTCTGGCGGTCCCGTTCAATTTCGATGGATGTATCCATTTGAGAGGTACTATCTTGAGCCCTTGAAATTATTTTCCCATTCAATAAGTTTTAAATCAACACTTCCTATAACATTCATACGGTACCTTAAACATTTGAAGAACAATGTGCGGAACAAAGCGAAGGTAGAGGGCTCCATGTGTAATGCTTATTTGGTCGAAGAGGTCACATCCTTTTGTTCTTACTACTTTGAAGATCACGTCTTTACATTGCATGACAAAGTGCAACGTAACGACGATGGCGTATCGGGCCCACACCGCATTTTGTCGGCAATTTCTCAATTTTCACTTATCCCGGTCGACCCATTGGCAAGTCGAAGGAGCGGTACTTAACAGAAGCAGGGAGTTTAATGCCGCTCATTCGTACATACTGCTTAATTGTCCAGAGATCGCTCCTTACGTCTAGTACATCCGTCACTTTCATTCAATATTGCAGTACATTCATTGTTCATATTTTACTAAGACAACCTACTTACATGTTCATTTCTTCTAGGATATTCATCGATGAAATCACTCAAGCAATGGGGGAGTCGGAAGTTGATAGTAGTCTAGAGCACAACTTCCCCATTTGGTTTCAAACATACGTAAGGTCATTACTTTTGTGCGTTATAGATTCATAAATTTCTTCCATAAGTAATGTGTCATATTGCATTTCTAATTTTTTTTAATAGGCTCGAAATTCTATAGTTGACGAGACGCTTGTTGATCTTTCTGTTGGTCCTAGTCGATCATGTACTTGTCTACCCCGGTTACCTTGTTAATGGGTATAAGTTCCACTCCGCAACATATGACGTTAATAGATCGACGCAGAAGCGGTGTTTTAGTGAAGGGTTCAAACTACGCCGATGTTTCCCATAACTATTATGGAGTACTGCAAGAGGTTATGGAGATTGAGTATATCGGCCTCAAGCGTGTGGTCTTGTTTAAGTGTGAATGGTATGACCCTACACCGAATCATGGTGTGAGGACTCACCCAACACTTCAATTGGTAGAGGTTCATCGAAGTCGACGATATAACAACTACGAGCCATTTGTACTAGCAATGCAAGCCACTCAAGTGTACTACCTTTCGTACCACTTTCTATGAGGAACGACCGACAAGAATGGCTAGCGCTTGTTGTTGTCAACCAAAATTCCCTAACGAGGAAACTAGCAAAGACGATAATGACCAGGGCTCGCAGAGATTGCATTCCAAGATGGGATGGCCACCACGTGCGTAGTCGACGATGCAATCGTCGATATCAACAATCTGGATGATCCGAATGGGACTCGATTCATTGTTGAAGCGGGTCTAAGTGAAGAAGTATATAGTGGAGATGATTCAGAAGAAGAATCATCAACTTCTAATCATGAGAGTGAATTTGAAACGGATGATAGCGAATAATGTATGTATATGTTATGTCAACGTCCAATCATTTAGTTACTTTTATCAGCATGGATCCCGTGTTATTAATTCCAATCATTTAGACTTAATTTCTAGTTTTTGTATGCCCTCCTTCTCTGAAATTTTATTGCTATTTTGTTAGGTTTCATGGCGGGAGGTGGTCATCCACCACGTCGAGGTTTCCCATTAGGAGGACATCGTCCAGGCGGAAGAGGTGCAACGACCGACCTCTGGAGGCGAAATACCGACCGGGGCTCATGGTCGTGCCACACGAGGGTCCATAGAGGTCGTGGCGGTCGAGGTCGTGGGTCGATTCCTGCATTATCGATTCCGACTTCTCGTTCTCTCGATCACGAGATAGCCGCAACGTCACCTTCGCCTTCCATACCGTCGGCGTCGTCTGTACCATCATCGTCGTCATCAAGGACTATACCAAATATGCGGTTCCGGTCCACCATCGTTGACATCAAGGACTCCTTTACCCACGAGGCTGCACCCCGCATTACACGCATCACCGGCAAGATCCCCACAATACGACGTAAGCAGCGGGGTTGGAGGTGACAGCCCTCCGCGGCACCTCGAGAGGATAGGGATGGAGCCCCCGATGTACATGAGATCCCTATCGACTGATTGCCAATGATACGTAAGTTTGTATTTGACTCATATATGTCGTTTTAAATATGGATGTAAATTATTGAAGAAGTAGTTAAGATGTTATGCATGTTCATGAAACACGGGGAGTTGCATCCTTCGCATTTTTGTGCACGGAGGATGACAAAAGTTTTCAAAAGATGGATGATTCTGAAGGGTATTGTTGGAAGTCGGTCCGCCTCATCATAAAGACAAATACGGCGTCACCGGAAGGTAAACACGACTACTAAATGTCTTATGATTTATACTATTTCCTCAATGTCTCGTAACAATAGCAATCGCCAATTTGTAGGTATTTTTTTGATGGGATGACACGATTCCCGAGGATCTCATTCGAGCGGCGTACGACGAGCTTGCAGGGCATAAGGTACACCGCATTGATGCACAAGTTAAAGAAGAAACGTGTGCAACCGGTGTATGTTATAGATGAGGCATGGAGGAGATACTTGGAGTACTTGGGAGAGCGAGGACTTCCTTGCCAGTCTAGTCAAGCGACGGCGAATAGGAACACCGAGGTCGAAGGCCCCAGGACCGGACCCTCGAAGCACAGTGGTGGTTCCGTGTCTTTTGTGACTACCCAAGAAAGATTGGTAAGTTTTTTTTAACCTCTTGGTTATTTTTTACATTTATACACTTGTTCACTATGCTTGGTCCTGTACGCAGAATGATTCATCCGAGACGCCACCGACGGTGAATGAATTGTATTTGCATCTCCACACCGTAAATCACGACAGGGATGACATTCATCGATACTAGATCAGAGCGGTTCTATGTAAGTATAGAAATGAAATGTAAAATAGTATTAAGTTTACTTTAAACCATATCATGTATTTTGTTTGTTGTTGATATCTGCAGGATAGGCTCCAGAGGAGATGTCAGGAGCTCACCCAGGGCTACACCGACCAATCGGTGGATGATGAGGCGGTGTACCTCAATGTGGCGGGTGAGTGTCCCAAAGGACGTGTCTACGGTCTCGGGTCTTTAGGGAGAAAGAAGAGGAGATATGCGAGATCCCGGTGCTAGCACGTCCGAGATGCCGATATGGTGCCGCGTGCGAGTTCAATGTCGTTGCGGAGAGCAACTACGAAAGGTTATGGAGTTCATGCAAAGCGGCATCTCGGGATGAACATGGACGGAGCAGGCCTATCTCAAAGAACAACCACCACCACCACCAAGACCGCCACCTCATGACCAAAGCATACAGTATGCGCAAATAGATCCTGGTCGATCCACCACAACAAGGGGACAATGTTGAGCGTGAGACGTAAGCGTGGCTTCCGAGAGATGAGCGCTTGGTGATACATAGGTATTTTACTTGTTGCTTGTGTAAATTCTTCGCATAACTTTATGATTGACATTTCTTTTTGTGCATATTTAGATTGATATTCCATAATCTATCATGGATTTTACTTTTTTTGACCTTTTCCGTCGTTGCTAGAAAAATTCTTATGTAAAGAAAAATATACTATATCTACGAATATTTGCGTAATATTTGGGAGAAGAAAACATGCTTGAGAATTCAATCAAGGCAATAATTCAACCCATATCTATTTACAAATAAAATAGTGCAAGGTTCCGGGAGTATTTGTATATGGAGTAATCAAGTAAGCTAATTTTCTCAATCATGATTGTTGCTAATATACTTTTTTGGTGAACTGAAACAACTTAAACAATCTGGATGACTGTTTTGCATACTCTTATGAATCTGGATGATAATCGATACTCAGTTGCCATTGTTGGTGAGATTTCTTTCTACTTTGGGCAACACTCATATTTGACTTCTGCTCATGCATATTCTCAATCATAAATTTTTTCAGTCATAGATCAGCAGATAGGATGTTATTGGAAGTATTTGAAATATCATAACCTTTTGTTCATTTTTCTGTAACTGCACCTCATGCTTATGAAAACCTTTTGCTTTTGGAATTCGCCGTACTTTGAAGAATTGATCATGACAATCCTGTTTATCAGAGTATTTGAAATTGTTTATGGATCTATTTGTCAATATCTTCTCTAATTAGTATCGTTATGTTGGGGAGATTGAGAAATATTTATTATTCAGTGTCCATTCACCTATGGCTTACGGCAGAATTTCTAAAGGAGCGTGTTTGTTTATTTCTAAGAATTTCTCAAATTTGATTCTAGATAGTTTCGTTTAGTACAAGGTAAATAAAGAAGACTCTTCTGGAGATATGTTGCAAATGGCATGGGCCATGAATTGGAAGGAACCTTTATAGTCTTTAAACTTCGATTTAGGTTGAGGAACATTGGCATTCATGCTTCATTTGGATCTTTCTGTACATAAAATTTTCAGAGTTTTCTCAGAGATGTATTTGGGCTAGTCTATCTTTTTTTGTGAGGGTTTTCATTGTTCTTACGGCATGGGTGTAACTTGGCTTCTCCTGAAAAACAATGTGCCTAGTGAAATGAAAAAACTTTTCATAACTATTGTGTTAAGAACCCTTTATTTGTATCAATGTATCTCGCAATGCTTTTCATTGGTAAGAGTAGACAAGATGATCTTGAGAGTTGCACTTAAGAAAATTGAGAACTAGTTTGAATTGAGTTTGTGCTATTCTCTTATTAAGAAGAAATCTAGACAACTGATAAAAATTGGTTGAAATAGCCTGAAACTGTATTGTTTACTGTTCTTAAGCACAAGCAATTAGAAGGGTCCCGATGCTATCATTATCTCCTCTCACTCGGTTAGTTGACAAGAATTTGCAATTCCCATTCTTGGCACTTCTTGTTTCGTAAGTAATCAAAATCTCCTGCTTAATTCTTTTTCAATCATCATAATAAAAACTGAATACGAGACTTTTAGTAATGTATCGATGTGTTGGGGCCAGGTAATCTTTGAACTAGAAGTGGCAACCAATTTTGTAGAATTGAAATCCTAGTGGCATAAACCTAGGTCACTTACAGTTAACATAATCTGTTACTTTGTTTGCTCTACTCAATTCATGCATACACAAAAATTCTCGGTTGAAAAATTCTCGTTCATGGTAATAATGTATGTACAAATGTATTGAAATTTCGACACCATGCCAGGTGATAGTTGATACACGTTAGATGCTTCGAGATAATATGATCTTAACTCTTAATTGGATAACACTTTTTTAACAGCCGAACCTATTAGATGTTTCAATTTGGTTATTAGTTCAAATTAATCAAGTTCACACAATCACACCTTTAGACATGACCTAAACATTACTTTTTCAGTTTTAAGTGTGCCTGTTCTTACATTATATTCATTATATTTATGGTAGTAATCCTAACATTTTTCATATTTGTTCTTGCAATGCCTGCCAATTATTGCTTACTACTTAGGAATGTGATTTTGATCCATTACATAATGGTTGGTCTAGGGAAAAACAGTTGAAGTTGGTCGAGCACATTTTGAGATAGAAAATACAAGATTTACAATGCTAGATGCTCCTGTAAGCATTTTTCTGTTACCTAACTAATCATCTCTCTCTCTCTCTCGGGTTGTTGGTGCATGTTTTATCATTTGGTATTAGTTTTGCTGTGATTATTTTAGACGTGTTATTCATCCTTTATTGAAACAATAAATACTGATATAAATGGAGGCTAGGGTCTTATTTAAGCATATGATTTAGTGTTAATGCTGAGTAAGGAAACGAAATTTTGGTTGCACATGGAGTGAGTCGTTTGTTAGAATTTTCGATTGTTATTCCAAGCGAGAGAAATTGGTCATTGAAATTACTTGTTTAAGAGTCGCTGCCGACAAATTATCGTAGTGCAATACTAAGATTTTATCTTTTTTGAATTGACTCATATTCAACATTTTGCACCCGATCAAATCTCTACCTTACTCCTTTAAACATTTAAAGATACACGCTTATATGGGGTATTGATCATGTGTAATGCCTCTATTGCAACATTAGATATGGCAAGTCATTATTTTTGTATAGTCGATTTCAGTGTGCAACTAATCAACATTATATATACTTTCCAGCCTCTCCTCTCTTTTCCTATATATTTTTACTTCCTTGAAAGCTCTTGATGTTGTGTGGTGTATTGCTTTTACCAGACGTTGGAGCGGATCTGTTCCTAGGCGCTATTTAGCTCTCTATGTGGTTCAGGACTGCTCGAAAGGAACCCTGTGAATATGCATTATCACTGGTTGTTGTCCTCAGATGGAGAATCATAAGTGCTTCAAAGCTGCGTTATAGTTATTATGTGCATATTTATAGGATTGTAAGTTTTCTTTTTTTTGTGGTTGTTGAACAATAGGATTGGTGGTTTTTGTGAATACTTACAACTTTGGAGCTTTTGTAATACAAGACAATTTACTGTGGATGTATAAATCTTTTTCAAATTTTGATTTTACATTCTTTTTTTCTCTTTTGAATATTTGTTGATATATATTGTCGATGTATGAATGTCAAATTTGGTTTTTTTGTAGGATGTTAGCACCCCCAAAAAGTTGTTGGAGGGGGTGCAGGCGATGGAGTAGATCCCATGGTTGTAATTTCAAGTTATAGGTTGGAAAACCAATTGGATTATGTTTATGTTTGAAAATAAAATGAACAGAAAATTAGAGACGGATTAGAGACGAATTCAAACATTCCGTTGCTATTCCGTCTCTAATTTTCCGTAATATATGCATAAATCACAAACGGAATCAGAGACGGATATAAGAATTCCGTCTCTAATTCCGTTTCTAATCAGAGACGGATAATTCCGTCTCTGATGATCCGTCTCTGATTCCGTTTGTGATTAGCAACGGAATCAGAGACGGAATGCAATTACAAACGCACCATTTTCGGAGAAATTCCATTTCTGTTCCGTCTCTGTTCCGTTTCTAATTTCTGTCGCTAAATCTGTCTCTAATCAGAAACGGAATTATTCCGTCTTTATTTTGTCTCTAATCAGAAACGGAATCAATTTTCCGTTTCTGATCGAATCAGCGACGACGTTTTTAGAGACAGAATTGATTCCGTCTCTATTCCGTTTCTGATTGCAATTAGAGACGGAATTTTTGCAAATCAGAGACGGAAATTTCCGTTTCTGATTTGCTGTTTTTTTGTAGTGCATTTTGCGTATTTATAATCAAGTTGTGAACATATATTTAATGGTATGTTATCTATTTTGTATAAAAAGAAAACTATTTAGTTTATCCCTATTTTCATAAAGATTTTATTTAATTATAATTGAATTAATTACCTTAACAATATTGACAATACTAATTACTTGTCAAGGCAATGGGATGCTCAAATTATATATGAAGTATCTATGCAAGGCTATGCGTATAAATATTTATTCGTCAAATATCTCTTTAAACTCTTTAGAGATTTGAAAAGTGAATATTTCACTTTATATTATCATTTCACCTCATGGAGCTATCTATATCAAGGCCAAAATTTGTGATGCTCCAAAAGGCTCAAAATGAGCTAATTTGGGTCTCACGCTACAAAATTTATATCGATCAAATATCATTTATTATTCTGCAATTTCAATTACCTCTATATTGAGGCTATGCGAAATATGACTGATGAGACAAATAAAAGCCACGTGGCTCGCCTCGATGTATTATCTTGCAACAAATTATCGAGCGCGCACGTCAATCCATTAAATATTAATTATGGATTGAATCCTTGTCTCGTGGTAGCCGAGTAAAATAATAAGATATTATAAATATAATATCACTCATGTCCAATTGGTTTAGCTTCAAATTAAGAAGCATATGTTGCATATAATGACCATGGTCGCAGTTACAAATTTATGGACGTGGAAAAGGTGAAAAGATATGGTAAAAGTCATATTGGCAATTCCATTGATAGTCAAAATAAAAAGTGGTGCACCACTAGAAAGGGTAAATTAGTATTGACAAGGAGCGCTCATAATTGTGACATTTTTTTGTCACGTATGAAAGGCTATGCTGCCTAAATATTGTCATATATACAATACCCAAATATTTTTGTGATATTTTACCATGCTTTTGTTGGCTAATGATCCAAAAAGTTTGAGATATCCGTATTTTATTACGAAAAGGGTATTTCTTTAATACCATATTGTTTTTCAATGTAGAAATGGATCATCAAGTTATTTGTTCAGATTATGGCGATATATGTCTTGTTGATTGTGCTACAATGCACACTATCATCAAAATAAGAGAATATTTCTCCAATTTGAACTTAGTTGAGGCTAATGTTCAAACAATATCTGGCATCTCCAATTTGATTAATGGCTCTGGAAGAGCAAATATTATGTTGCCTAGGGAACAATAATTCATGTTGACAATGCCTTATACTCTGAAAAATTCAGAAGAAATTTACTCAGCTTTAAAGATATTCGACAAAATGGATATCACATTGAAACCATAAACGAAAATAATAGAGAATTTCTCTATGTCACATTGGTTTCAAATGGGAAAAAAGAAGTGTTAGAAAAATTCCCAGCTTTATCCTCTGGATTATATTTTACTCATATAAGGCATGTCGAAACGAATGTCGTCTTAAATAAGAAAATTAATGATCCAAAGACATTCATTTTATGGCATGACCGGCTTGGTCATCCAGGATCATCAATGATGCGAAGAATAATTAGTAATTCGCATGGACATCCTTTAAGGAGTCACAAAATATTTTCAAATTTGGTGATTATAATTGTGCTAGTTGTTCTCAAGGTAAATTGATAGTTAAATCATCCCCAAGTAAAATTGTTGTGGAATCCCCAGTTTTCTTAGAATGCATTCAGGGAGACATATGTGGACCTATTCATCCTCACTGTGGACCATTTAGATATTTCATGGTTTTGATAGATGCATCAACTAGGTGGTCACATGTTTGCTTGCTTTCGACCCGCAATGTTGCATTTGCTAGACTTTTAGCACAAATCATTAAGTTAAGAGCACAATTCCCTGACAACCCAATCAAGACCATCCGTCTTGATAATGCCGGGAATTTCAATCTCAAGCATTTAAAAATTATTGCATGTCTATAGGAATTACCATTGAACATTTTGTTCCACATGTGCATACCCAAAATGGTTTGGCAGAATCTCTAATCAAACGCATTCAATTAATTGCCATACCTTTAATCATGAGAACTAAGTTATCAACTTCATTTGGGGACATGCGAAATCCTTCATGCAAAGATCTATCATTCATTCGTTATAGGCCAACCGCATACCATGAACATTCCCCATGCAACTCATTTTAGGTCAACAACCAAATATTTCACACTTAAGAATTTTTGGTTGTGCAGTGTATGTTCCTATACCACCTCCCAATAAAACTAAGATGAGTCCACAACGAAAACTTGGGATTTATGTTAGATTTAACTCATCGTCCATTATAAGATACCTTGAGCCCTTAACAGGGGATTTATTTACTGCACGTTTTGCTGATTGTCACTTTGATGAAACAATTTTCCCACCATTAGGGGGAGATAAAAAGTCAATTCAAAAGGAATGACGCGAAATTGCTTGAAATACATCAACTTTATCACATTATGATCCACGAACAAATCAGTGTGAACTTGAAGTTCAAAAGATTATTCATTTGCAACAAATCGCAAATCAATTACCAGATGCATTTAATGATGCAAAACAAGTGACAAAATCACATATTCCAGCTATAAATGCTCCTGCAAGAATTGATGTCTCTGTGCAACAAAATGCACAAGAACCAACGAAACGCTTAAAGCGTGGAAGACCGGTTGGTTCAAAGGATACAATTCCTCAAAAAAGGAAAACGGGAGTAAAAATAAATACAAATCAAAATACTCCTGAGAAAGCACAAGAATCCTTTGATAAGGGTTTGTTAGAACAAGTTGATTCTGATGTGGAACAACTTCATCTAGAAAAAAATGAAAGTAATGAGATCTCAATAAATTATTTAAACTCTGGTAAGATTTGGGATCGAAATAAAATTGTTCCTGATGATATATTTGCTTTCAATATGTCCTTTGAAATATGTGAAAATGATGATGATCCAGAACCACGATCAGTGGACGAATGTCAAAAAAGACCTGATTGACAAAAATGGCAAAATGCTATCCAAGCAGAGCTAAACTCGTTAAGGAAACGAGAAGTTTTTGGACCAATTGTCCAAACGCCGGATGGCGTAAAGCCTGTTGGATATAAATGGGTATTTGTACGAAAGAGAAACGAAAAAAATGAAGTTACAAGGTACAAAGCAAGACTTGTAGCTCAAGGTTTCTCACAAAGACCTGGCATCAATTATGAGGAAACATATTCTCCTGTTATAGATGCAATCACATTTCGGTTCTTGATAAGCCTTGCAGCCTCTCGAAGGGCTTGATATGCATTTAATGGATGTCGTTACAAAGATATCTCAGTACGGATCTCTAGACAAAGTGAGATATATATGAAAATCCCTGATGGATTTGTAATATACGATGAAATAAAATCAAAACCTCATAACATGCATTCTATAAAATTACAAAGGTCTTTGTACGGGTTGAAACAATCCGGACGAATGTGGTACAAACGTCTTAGTGATTATTTACTGAAAGAAGGATATGTAAATAATCCGCTTTGCCCATGCGTCTTCATTAAAAGATCATCAACATGATTTGTGATTATTGTTGTATATGTTGATGATTTAAATATAGTGGGAAACCACGACGACATCGTTAGAACATTCGAATACTTGAAAAAGGAATTCGAGATGAAAGAACTTGGAAAAATAAGGCTTTGTCTTGGTTTGCAAATTGAACATTTTTCAAGTGGAGTACTTGTCCATCAATCAAATTATATTGAAAAATTATTAAAAAGATTTTATATGGACAAAGCACATCCATTGAGCTCTCCAATGGTTGTCAGATCACTTGAAGTGGATAAGGATCCATTTCGACCTCAAGAAAGTGATGAAGAGCTAATTGGTCCGGAGGTACCATATTTAAATGCAATTGATGCACTTATGTATCTTGCAAATTGTATAAGACCCGATATTGCTTTTGCTGTCAACCTACTTGCAAGATATAGCTCTTCACCAACTCGAAGACATTGGAATGGTGTTAAACACATTTTTCGATATCTTCGAGGAACAAGTGACATGGGTTTATTTTACTCGAGAGGGTAAAATTGAATCTCCAAGGTTATGCGATGCTTTGGATTTTTATCGATCCCACAAGACCCGTTCTCAAACGGGATATGTATTCACCCGTGGTAATACTGCACAGTATCATGGAAGTCGTAAAACAAACTATGGTTGCCACTTCATCCAATTATTCTGAAGTACTTGCAATTCATGAAGCAAGTCGTGAATGTGTTTGGTTGAGAAACATGATTGAACATATTCAAGAATCATGTGGATTGCCTTCAATAAAAGATTCTCCAACCATATTATATGAAGATAATGCGGCACGTATTGCACAATTAAGTGAATGATTCATAAAAGGGGACAGAACAAAACATATTTCACCAAAATTCTTTTATGCACATGAGTTTCAGAAGAATGGTGAAATTGATGTCAAGCAAATCCGATCGAGCGATAATCTTGCTGATTTATTCACAAAAGCCTTACCAACTATGACATTTAAAAGACTTACATATGATATTGGCTTGCGTAAACTTAAAGACATTGCAAGTAAAGAAACTGAACAAGTTTTACCAATGTTCAGATGAGGGGGAGTTATTGATTAGTGTATTGCACTCTTTTTCCCTTAGCTATGGTTTTATCCTATTGGGTTTTCCTAGCAAGGTTTTTTTAATGAGGCAATCCTAACAATATTATACTCATCTTAAGATTAATAAGAAATGTGTACTCTTTTTCTTTTACTAGATTTTTTCCACAGGATTTTTTCTAGTAGAAGTTTTAACGAGGCACATTCTCTCAACAATTGTCATCCAAAGGGGAGTGTTATGATATGGATGAACAATTGATCAAGACTTTGTATGACTAATCATTGTCAAGCATGGCTCTTACATTGAGTGGTAGTATCAAGCATGACCCTTACTTGTATCCATATCAAATGTACTCATTATTCCATGTATTGTCAATGTTGCTTGTGAAGAGTTATATGACATGTGATGTATGTGTTACTTGTAAACATTGTCTAAGTACATTTATCATCATCACCAAAGGGCCTATATAAAGGGTGCCAACCTCATTGTAAAAATACACCAAGTTGAATACAACTTCTCATTTTAGCTCTCTCATTTCTCCTCTTCTACTTTGTAGTTGTAGTTCTTTGTAGTAGTAGAAGTTAGTAGTTCTTCTACTTTCCTTCTCTAGTTCTAGCAAGTTTCATTTCAATTTACAACAATTTGAACAGAATGAACATTAGTTGCCTAATGTTTCCTGGTCATCTTTGATTTTCTTTTGTTGTTACTGTTTTTTTTTTCTCCAGATTTTGTAAAGTGCTACACACGATGGAGAAATAATGCATAAGAATCAATAAATGCAATTCACTTATCTATAAAAGAATTGATATTTAAACTACACACATATATAGTAATGAGCAAAGTGCAACACTTTTGTTTTAAGTTTTTTTTTTCTTAGAGAATTATTCAACTTTCGACACAATACATATACAATATCATCATCATTACCATAAAACTTAAAAATCTTAATGACTGAAATTCAAATAATGTCTTCTCTATTTGTATTCCTTATGCAGTAAAATGATTAAATGTAGTAAACAATTATGCCTCGTTTGATTTATTTTTGCTAATTTACAATGTTAGTTCGGAGTTATCTTGTTGGAGTCAACTCCTTGAAGTTAATATATTCATGTTTGGTTCAACGTTAAACTTGTAGGGAAGTTAAAAAATTTTAAACAATAAAATATATGAATTGACATAAATAGCTTTCAAATAAGATAGAGATGGGTAATAAAAATGTCATTAACGAGGGATGCTTGTGTCTACAACTTCTAGGAGATAACTCTCTATTAGGGTGGGAGATAAATCTCTCACCCTAAGATGTAAGTTGGGAGATAACTTGCAGAGAAGTTGGGTAACTAAATAAGATTAGTTTCCAACTCCCTACAATTTATCTCCCGGGAGATAACTGTTGGCCAAAACAATGCATAATGATACTAATAGATACGAATAAAATAAATTTAAAGAATATTTAATTTCAGAGTCTAAGAAAAATAAAAATTTCAAATTGGAGGCTTGCATAGAAACAATGTCCTTAGAAAAAATTTTCCTTGAATTCAATTATAGAATTTTCTCTGATAATCTGCCCCAAGATACAACTGGATGCCCTTACGAACTGAAAATCACTAAGTTCAAAAGTCTGCCAAACTATGATTTTCTTCTCTCTCAGAAAATTAAATCTGAAAAAACCAGTAAGTTTCTAGTATTTTAGTTCCACTTAAATAGAACTTACCAATGTGACTGTTCAAATTTAAAAATAATAGCCGTCAATATTATTCAACAGTCTCACTTGTTTACAAAATAACAAAATTAACTATCAACAATTAATTTCGAAATAAAATTATTAAAAAAAATATTTGATTTTACAAGGCTAACAAATCTAAGCCCAAAGCCCAAAGGAAGGCCCAAGGCCCTATCTATGACATTAAATATAAATATTATATATATGTACACCTATTACCCAATGAATGCCAATTGGGCTATATTCATTGGGTTTCTCTAAATTAAAGCTATAGAGAAGGTGTTTGTATATAAAGAGCATGTACTCTTTTAAGTGAGCAATGTAGGACTAAAGAGTTTTTCTATTCAAACTCATTTGAGACATTTTCTCAAGTTCCAACAATACCCCACATTTGAATAGAAAATATCAGGTTACCCCACATTTTTGTTCAAATTTGGCTTTTGAAAAGAAATATATAAAAGAAAATTATAATTTACGAAAGAGAGAGAAGTCTCATGTCATGTTGTCAGGAAAAGTATCTAAAAGACTTGAACTTAACATAGTAAAACATATTGGATTTACTTTGTGACGCAATGGATATAGAAGATCTTGCACTGTTCACTTTTTGTAGTAAACCAAGACAATATGTGTTACGCATGACACGATTATCAAAATTCAGTTTATACATTTTTATCCATTTTGGTCTTGGACATATCCTAGTTTCATGATAGATTTAGAGAATTTAGCCTGTCTCGTTCTCATAATTGCAACCCACATTTATTATCATATAGGTGACATTTTTATTTGTCATTAAATGCTTAACATATCCTTTAACTTCTTCTGAACACATTTTTATCATAGGAATGAGAGAGCATGTGTTCTTCTCTCGAGTTTTATCAAACTAGTTTGCCTATTGAACCTAATACATGGGATCTCCAATCACCTAGGTTAGATTTTCGACTGATTTAACTCATTTATAGGCTTTAAACACATTCCCCTCGATAACAATACAACTTGATTTCTTGGTAAGCCCTTTGTCATAAGATCTGTAATATTCTCCTTTGACTTTACATAATCTATATTAATTACTCCACTTGAAAGTAATTGTCTTATAGTATTATGTTGGTGCCTTATATGTCTTGACTTACTATTGTATACATTATTTTTAGCATTAGCTTATGCGGCCATACAATCACAATGTATACATATTGCCAACACTGATTTTGGCCAGAATGGAATATCTTCTAGGAAGTTTCTTAGCCATTCTGCTTCCTCAGCAACTTTATCTAAGGCTACAAATTCCGATTCCATTGAATGTGCTATACACGTTTGCTTAGTTGATTTCCAAGAAATCGCAGCTCCTTCCAATGTAAAAATATATCCACTTGTTGACTTAGTTTTAGTATTTTCAAAAATCCAATTGGCATCACTATACCCTTCAAGTACTAGGTGGATATTTTGTATAATACAATCCATAATCTAAAGTATGTTTTAAATACCTTAGTACTCTTATCAATGCTTCCCAATGATCATTATTTGGATTGCTTATATATCTACTAAGTCTGTTCATTGCATAAGCAATGTCTGGTCTTATAGAGTTCATCAAATACATCAAGCTTCCAATTACTTGGGAGTACTTCAATTGAGAAATTGCACTTTTAGTATTTTTCTTAAGTTTACAATTTTGCTCAAATGTGGTAGGAACAAGTTTACATTTAAATTGATTAAACCTCTTCAATATTTTTTCTACATTATGTGATTGAGTAAGGATATATCCTTTATCATTTCTTTTAATTTGAATACCCAAAATGACATCTGCTTGTCCTAAGTCTTTCATGTCAAAATTAGAATTCAACATATTCTTTGTTGAAATGATTATATCCTTATTAGTCCCAATTATCAACATATCATCAACGTAGAGACATACTATGACACATGGACTTTTCATTTCTTTGATTTAGACACATTTGTCACATTCATTAATTTTAAATCCATTTGCAAGCATAGTATGGTCAAATTTCTAATGCCATTGTTTTGGTACTTGTTTAAGTCCATATAGAGACCTAACAAGTTTGCAGACTTTATTTTCTTGACCTTGGGCCACAAATCCTTCGGTTGTTCCATATATATCTCTTCATCTAATTCTCCATTTAAAAATGTTGTTTTTACATCCATTTGATGTATATCCATATTATAAATTGCAACAATTGAAATTAGCATCCGAATAGATGTAATTCTTGAAACTAGAGAATAAGTATCAAAATAATCCAACTTTTTTTTGTCGAAATCCTTTAGCTACTAAACAAGCTTTATATTTATCAATTGATCCATCAGCTTTCAATTTTCTTTTAAAAATCCATTTATAACCTATTAGTTTAATCCTAGGAGGTAAATCAACCAATTCCAATGTGTGGTTAATTAAAATGGATTCTATTTAACTATTTATGGCTTCTTTCCATAAAATAGCTTCTTTCCATAAAATAGCCTCGGTAGAAGTTATAGTTTCTTTATGTGTTTGTTGTTCAGTTTCAGTCATGAAACTTATAAAATCGGGCCCAAAACTCTTTTAAACTATATCTTTTCCCCCTTCTTGGTTCTTCATCTAATGTTGGAACATTAGAAGTAGATGGTTCATCTCGAACTCTCTTGTTTGATGAGCTTGATTTCTCTTCTTTATAAGGAAAAATTCCTTCAAAGAATTGCACATCCACATATTCTATAATTGTATTAACATGGATATCACTAATCTCATAATTTATTACCAAAAATCTATATGTAGCACTATTGTTAGCAAATCCAATAAATACACAATCTATAGTTTTAGGCCTAATTTAGTTCTCTTGGTGATAGGAACTTGTACCTTTGCTAAACAACCCCACATTTTTAAAATTTTGAAAGTAGGAATTCTTCATTTCCATAATTTATAAGGAGACTTATTTGTCATCTTAATTAGGATTCTATTTAGGATATAATTTGTTGTAAGTAGTGCCTCACCCCACATGTTGTGTGGAAGTCCAGAACTATTTAACATAGAATTTATCATGTCTTTAAAAGTTATGTTTTTCCTCTCTGCAACACCATTCTTTTGAGGTGTGTATGGTGCCGTAGTTTGATGTATAATTCCATGGCTACTATAAAATTCAGCAAATTCAAATGATTCATATTCTGACTCTATCCGTTCTTATTGCTTTAATCATTCTATCTAATTGATTTTCCACTCAGCTTTATATGTCTTAAACATATCAAAAGCTTCATCTTTAGTTTTAATCAAATAGACATGACAATATTTACAATAATCATCTATAAAATAGATGTAGTATTTTTTTCCTCCTCTTGACAGGGGTTGATTTATAGTTGCAAAGGTCACTATGAATTAATCATAACAATTCATTTGACTTTCCTAGGACTGTCTTAAAGGATTTCCTAGCAAACTTAGATTCAATGCAAGTTTGACATTTGTGCTTTACATCAAAATTAAATTTAGGTAATAAATTGAGTTTAACATTCTATTGATAGACCTACTATTTACATGCCCTAATCTAGCATACCACACATCATAAGAATCCACAATATAAATAGAAGCATTCACTTTATTCATAGCATTAGTAACCATTACATTAAATTTGAACATTTCATCGACTAGGTACCCTCTTCCTATATAGTCCGTAGTCTTGCATAACACAAACTTATCATATTCGAACACTAGTTTGAATCCCCTTTTCGTAAGGAGAGTACCTGAGACTAGATTCTTTCTAATTTCAGGAACATAAAGAACATCAATCAAAGTAAGAATTTTTTCAGAAGTAAATTTCAGTAACACTTTTCCTTTTCCTATGACATATGAAGGAGATGAAGTTCCCATGCAGAGTTTTTCATCATTATTAACATCTTCAAAGGTTGAAAATAACACTTTGTCGCCACAAATATGCCTAGTGACTCCAGTGTCAATCCATCAACCTTTAACATTATCAATCATATTGACTTCATAAATTACATCAACCAAGTCTTCTTTAGTAGTGGTGACATTGGCTTGATTTTTTTTTAGTATAATTTCCAGCAGGTTGATCTTTGTGGTAACGACATTCGTGAGCCTTATGTTCAGGCTTTCCACACACCTAACAATTACCTTTAATTTTCTTAAATGGCTTGCCTTTAGGTGCAAAATTGTTGGAGTTTTTCACAGAAAATTTCTTTCCTTTGTTTTTCTGAAATTTGGATTTTAAAGCTTCTCCTTCAACCACGTTTGCTTTTGCAGCCAAGGTATTTACTTCAACTTTGTCTCCCTTGTGATGATCTTCTTCAACTTGAAGTCTCAGAATCAAGTCCTTATAGTTATCTCTCTCATTTTGTGCTTTAAATAGATCTTAAAATCTTTCCACGAAGGAGGTAGCTTCTCAATAATTGCATTATAACAACCCCAAATTTTTAACTGACTTGCATTATACTTGTCAGGATTATGAACCAGCTACGTGAATACTAGACAGTATTTTAAACTTTGGGAGTCGACACTGAAGTAATTTTATGATTCTTTGATTGTGTGTATTAGTATTTTAGTATTTTACGGGTTTCGAGCCATTCGGGCGATATTTAATTGAGTGAGGTTTCGCCTAGTTAAACGGGGGATAAAAATACAATAAAGAATACAAATAAATGAATTTTCAATAATTTAATTAATTAGTTGACGGGACGTGGTGAGAAAATGGACACGGCGAGCCAATTGACGAAGAAATACGGACCGAGGAATGTAAGATCTACGTGGGAGTTGGATAATTACACAACATATGGACTATGGGATTGGAATTGTTAAAGTGACACATCCCAAAAGAAGGAACCATCAGATCGGTCTCGAGATATGTGTATGTTTTGAGATGCAAACAAGGGTAAAAGACCTATAATGGCAGTTGTTTTAAAATTTGTAAAAGAAAGTTTAAGGGCAAAATGGGTCATTTCACCTATGTTACATATATATAAAACAAGTAAAAACCCTAAACACCACTATTCATCTTTTTCTCCCACCAGTCGACACTGTTCACGCACACCTCCCTCCCGTCGCTGCCATCACCCCCACCGGCCAACTCCGACGATGCCAGAGAGATCGGAGAACCGCCGTCGACGAGGTGAGTTCTCTCTCTCCCCTCTCGGTTTCTCTCTATATCTCTCGGTTCTTTTTCTCACTCTCAACTTTCGACAACCACTGCCTTTGCCAGACGAGCCACCACCCCCTTTGGCGGCGTTGGGACAACGGACACTCGATGGAGACGGCTCGGCCACAGGAGTAAGTGTGCATCTCTCTTTCTCTCTCTCTCGGTCCCTCCCTTTCGACCTCACGTTCTCTCTCGTCTCGGTAGCCTCTTCTCTCTCTCTCTCTCTCTCTCTCTCCCGACTGTCATCACCACCCTCGCCGGCGCTGGACAACGGAACCTTGCTGGAACTCGGCCGCCGGAGCTGGTAAAACTCTCGACCTCTCTATCTCTCTTTCTCTCTCTCTCGGCAGTGAGCATACTCTCTTTCTCTCATTATTTTTTTTTTCATGTTGGGATTGTTGTATGAGTGTGGTGGCCATGGCTTGGATGACCGACGCCGGTGTCGGTCGAGGCTGGCCGGAGGTCACCCTTCGGCGACTCTGCTGGCCGGAGAAGACCACATGTGGAACTGTTTCATGGGTGTATTGTAGGGCCAGTTGTGTGAATGTGTATGTGTGTGTGGGGGTGTGTAAAATAGTTGTGGTGCACACAACAGTGGGGTGTTGTGTGCACATAACAGTGGGTTGCATATATCATGTGTGTGCATATAACAGTGGGGTATGGGGTGTATTTAGATGTGAGTATGTGCGTCTTAAACTCCAATTAGGCGGGGTGTTTTCCAACTAATCCATGCCGAGGAAACCCTCCTAACATTGGACAGCACCCATGAGGTTTCGACCTTGAATGAGATATGGTGGCAAGTTGTGGTATGGATAAACTTTGTTTGGTTATCATTTCATGTGATTTTAACGTCAAAATCGTAATAGGATGTAAGGTGGTGATATGATTTGGCTGAGGAGTTTTCCGACAACCCAATGATATGATGACTCCTCCCCAATGTCGAATAGCATCAATATGATACTACCATAGTTCATGGTCTTGATGGTGGTTGTCGTTGAGTCTACTTGTAGGTTTTGGTTTTTGTTAAGATACATGAACTTGGTGTCTTAGTAGTAAAGGGTCCTGTGTGTTGATGAACACACTGTGTGTGTGTGAGACACTTTAATACATGATTCATGATTTCAATAGCAAGTGGATGTTGTACACGAGTGGTTATTATCGGATGTTTTAGTGTCATTTTCATATATGCTAATATTACGTTCTTTTAAAAATAGTGTTTAAAGATTGACGAATGGTCATGACGTCGTGAACACGCCGCCGGCTCTCAAAGTTATGGCATGACTCATATGCGACTGAGCCAAGCCTAAGACTTGTAATTAGGCTTACATAAGTGTGGTTATAACACCCAAGAGAGTCATTGTGTTTCGTTGTGTTTTTGGTTTGATTTACCGATTGAATTATCGAGTTGTTCAAGTCATTAAAACGTTGGGAAAACATTATGGTATCAACCTAGAATTAGTAATGACTCAACCCATTAATTAGAGTTTCGACCTTGTCAGGTAGCGGAAAACTCGGGGATATGCACTATGATTCGTGGAAGTGTTGTTAGTCACGGGTTGCGTTGTCAGGTAAGTACATTTGCCACAAGCTTATATATGATTTATAAGCCAGTAAGAAAATGACATGTGATTCGTTATCATTTATTCATATTCGTTATGCTCTATTATTGATATTCCATTCCATTCCTTGTTGTGTGTTTTCCTGGCGTAAGTGTTTCATCTCAAAAGTACTAGGACCTGCACTAGAGGGATAAAACGCAGGCACTCATGTACAGGAGTGTGTGACCACCTTTAGTGACCGTGTGACACCGAGTACTGGGGTGGGTGGGTTTGAGTCCCTCCTATCATAATGGTGCCTTGGCTTATGTCGATGCCGGGAAGACCTCGCGAGGTCTTCGCCGTTATGCTATGATTTAGACCACTTATGAGCCTCTTTTGATTCCTTGGAACACACTTGACTTTCGATTGATATCTATTAGTCTGTTTATCATGCATCTTGTCTATTTAAATTCCTGTCTTTTTATTACCGCATGATATTTAGACTACTTTACTTGTTATATCATGAATTACTGTTATATTCTTTTGGCATTACATTCGATTTCTTCAGTTGCTCACCGTCTAGTTTGTGACGGTGGGTGCACATAGAGCAGAGCGCAGTAAAGGAAAGGAGCCTGCTTAGGCGACTTTTTGTAAGGATTAGCAACTGGACTTGGAGACTATTTAGTAGGTTTTATGCTTTGTTGATTTGTATATCATTTCATACTTATATTTTTAGGTTTATAAAACTTGGCATTATTATTGAGATTGGTATCATGTATGTTGGTTTATCGAATTGTACATGAATACATGAGATTGGTATTATTATTGAGATTTGTATCATGTATGTTGGTTTATATTTTCTACAGTATAGAATTCCTAATTTCCCTTTGATTGAGTTATTTCCCCTTGTTATTTACTGTTTAGTCTTCCGTTGTGTATTATTGCAATAACTCTTTCATAAATTACTAAATTGATTAAATCGAAGGCTGACTAGGCTCGTCAGGTTACTAAGTGATGACTTAGGGCCAGCACGGGTCTAGGCGGGCATACCCAATTGCACGGAAAATGGGGGCCATCACATGCACCAACTTAAATGTGTTCATTGATAGAACATCCTTTAGCATGCAATTCATGAATTAGGACTTGGATTCCTCTACTTGCTTAATGAAAGTTTTGGAGTTCACTATGAGATATTTCAAAATTTACCAATTATGAATTTTTCGCACCGACATCTTCAATTTTTTATTTCTTCTTAAGATTATTCCATACTTCCTTTGCTATGTTATATGACAAATATGTCATATAAGTTATCATCCAAACAATTGAGGATGTAATTTTATCAAAGAAAATTGAAATTTCTCCAGTTCTCAATGGACATAATAGTCTCCTTCGAGAGAGAATCCTCATATGTCTTAAGTTCATCCTCTCTCACAATATGTGCAAGGTTGAGGATTGTCAAGTAGAACAATAATTTTTGTTGCCACCTTTTAAAATCCAATCATGTGAATTTTTTAGGCTTTTCTTCATGCCTCTTGAAATCCGCTCCCTGGATTTCTTAGACTTTTCTTCTGGTTTCTTAGAGTTGTTCAAACTCGCTTGTTCCACCATTTTCAGAATTTCTGAAATTCACAAAACAACACAAATTCTCATAAAGTTCTAAATTTTTTTTGTCTTAGATTGTTAGCCAAAACAATGTATAATGATACTAATAGATACAAATAAAATAAATTTAAAAAATATTCAATTACATAATCAAAAACAATAAAAATTTTAACCCGGAGGCTTGCACAGAAGCAATGTCCTAAGACAGAAATTTTCTTAAATTCGGTGATAGAATTTTCTCCAAAGATTTGCCCCCAGGATATAATCGGATGCACTTTCGAACTAAAAATCACCAAGTTCAAAAATCAGCCAAACTGTGATTTTTCTTCTCTTAGAAAAGTAAATCCGAAAAAATCATTAAGTTTCTAGTGTTTTAGTTCCACTTAAATAGAACTTGAAGCACTGGTTCAAACCAATGTGACTGTTCAAATTCGAAAATAATACCATCAATATTATTCAACAGTCGCACCTGTTTACAAAATAACGAAATTAACTAACAATTAATTTCGAAATAAAATTATTAAAAAATATATTTTATTTTACAAGGCTAACAAATTTAAGCCCAAAGCCCAAAGGAAGGCCCAAGACCCTATCTATGACATTATATATATATATATATATATATATTTAGAGTTTACCTATTACCCAATGAATGTCAATTGGGCTCTATTCATTGGGTTTTTCTAAATTAAAACTTTAGAGAATGTGTTTGTGTATAAAGAGTATGTACTCTTTTAAGTTAGCAATGTGGGACTAAAGAGTTTTTCTATTCAAACTCATTTGAGACATTTTCTCAAGTTCCAACAATAACTCTATCTCCAACAAACAAGGCCTTAGATTAGCCTTTTCAAAATTGTTGTTGCTTTGCATACATAAGAAAGAAATTTTATAAACTAATAAATCCTATGATTGCATTTTTTTTTCTGAGGTCAATATGAGAGTTTATGAAGGAAAATTAATAAAAGATATACTATGACAGTTTTCACACTCATATTTACCACGCACTTTATTTTTATCCCTTGATTTTACGTTGACATTTGCTAGTACAATTGTTATGTGTATCTAAATGATTTCAACATGTGTATGACTGCGCTTATGAAAAGTGAGTTAAATAAAAAAAAAGTTTCTATTGAGGTAGAAAAGTCAAACACTTGATTAGAACACCATTTACAATAGGGTATGAAACATTTACATTAGTAGAGCTAGCTTAAAGCTCTTTTTATATATTTATAGATTTCTTTATTTTATTTATCGTTGGGATATATAAGGGTCTCTGAAATTGACAGTTAGATCAAACTTAATTATGCATCACAATTATAATATTAAGAAAATTAAGTTGTTATTTCGAATCAGGATATGGTTATCTTTTTCGAAAAAAATATTTTTTATGAGAAAAGAAATAAGATAAATGTTTTTCGATTAGATGCTTAGTAGTGAATCTAGTGATGAATCCTAAATTAACAGGTCTACTCCTTTGAAAAAAAAATATTAAAAGGTTTACTCCAAACGGGTGATTAGAACTTTAGAAGTAATTAAAACCCAAAAAGCCGAGGCCCGATTGTTATTTTGTGTTGACTTCTAGGCTCCAATCCATTGGACACATAGTATTGAAGTTGGGATATAGTCTTGAAGTTGGGATATAATGGGCCTCCATTGACTCATTCCAAGACTTGGTCTGTAAAAATACCAAACGCTAATGATCATGTTTCATTTTGGGATAAGCAAAGGTGATGCTCATTGCCAACAATCGATTGACTCAAGTGACAAAGGGGACTTGGTTCTTTTTAAATAAAATCTCAAGTTCGAGTCTCGTGAATAAAAAAAATTAAGTTGAAAGAGCTGCTTCCATTGTTAGGATTGATTCAAATATCAATTAGTTAAAATTTATCTTTTATGTTTTTAAAAAGAAAAAAGTTATCTCTTATATTATTTATGTTTATCAAAAGAGTTAAATTAGGATCTAAATGTGATCTAGTAGTTATTAAACGTTATGTATATGTGAACAAAGTGAGCACGGAGTGTGTGTTGATACAAATGTACTCATCTACATAAATCGTTCTCTTTTCTTTTCATCTTTGCTTCTTTATTTTTCATTATATTTCATATCACCCGTATGGCGTGGAAACCAAACAAAAAAGTGACGCTTATGAATGGTTGCTTAGATAGTTATGAATTCTAAGATTCTATCCTGATCACCAATGTATAAGGGGGATTTGATGTGCTTAGTGCATCTCCAATGTAAAATGTGGATTGTAGTGGTGGATTCTTATCGCATCATCAATGTGGAGAGGATGTCCATTTGAGGTGACATAAGTAGACATTGAAGTCCAAAATTACTCTCTAATGCACTATGAATTGCCTCCTTCTATTGACAAAGTTAGAAATACTTATTAAATAATTAACGTTCAAATTAAGAAATCGATTACATTATCTTGACAAATATTATATTATATATAAACCAATTTTTATACAAATATTAAATAGTATGATTTTTCAAAAAAAGTAGTATAGTTTTAAAGCACGTACGTCTTTTATTTTTTTTTTCTAAGTACCCATTAATTTTGACAAAGAAAATTATGCATATTTTATATTATTATATATAAAAGTGGTGGTATTTTTTTATATTTTTAAAAAATAATTATGTTTTACTTTACCTAGATATTTGGCTCATTATAAAAAAATGTCATCTTATCTTGATATAAAACCAATAACTAGAGTTTGTATTTGTTTTAAAAAAAAAGAGTTTGTATTTATCTTCTTTTTGAGAAACTTTGTATTTATCTTTTAATCCATTTATAATTATCACCAAAATAAAGAACCGAACACTTATTCGGTGTCGGCTATTTTTTATTTCAGTTTTTGTGTTACTATATTTTTTTGGTATATTTTAAGTTATTTTGGTGATTTGGCAATAGTAAACATTGTCTATTGCTTTGTCTAAGAGCATCTCGGTTGTGGACAAAGTTGTCAGGATCGAGATCCCAAGTAGAATCGATTAAGGGTTTCTTAGGATTGAGATCATAGGATCGGATCGTGAATCTTAAGATTATATCTCTTAAGTAAATTACATACCAAACGCATATATACACATATTGTAGTAAAAAATTGTAATGGATATGTAAACTTTTGTAAAGAATATGTTATGCATTAAATTTGGATTGATTTGGAAGCAACAATGACAAATGAATTATGGATGATGAGAAAGAAAAATTTAGATAAATGATTTCATGATCTCATGTATGATTAATTAATAGGTGTGTCAAATGGATGAAGATAATCAAATGCTCAAAGGTAAAGTGGTAAACATCAAATTGTTTGATGATGTTGGTAGTATGAGGGCTCAAGGTGAACCTTATAAAAGTAAAAAAACTAATGGAATAGATTTGTAGGTCAAGATCCCATAGATAGAGACGAGATCCTATAAAATCCTATGAATCGTATCGGGATTTGATGGGATCCTATCTAATATTCGATCGTACCAGGAGTTGCATCGTTATCAATAATTTGGATCATAGGATCGTAAGATCCTAAGATTCGAGTCGAGATCTTGACATCCTTGGTTATGGATTGGGGGTAGATGTGGACCACGTAGAATAGATATTCAACCAAAAAACTCTCTCCAATGGTAATGTGGAATCACAATATGGAGATATTGACGTGGCACAAATAACCGTCCACACTGTGAATTGCACCATCTATTTCTAGAGGGTGTGATAGACAGTGTGCGCCATGCCACTTCATCAATAAAACCGAAAAAAGAGGCACATAGACAAAAAAATAAACTGAAAAAATATCCGTAACTTTTTTTGAATTTCCAATTCGTTTATTAAATATACCATGCGTTATAGATTTTTTTTGATATGCCATATAGCCTATATATATATATATCTTGAGGGGTTGAGATAACATGTATATATATTTTGGCTTTATTGTAGAATTTTTCGTGTATATATATATATATCATACTATATATCTTTTTTTTGATAAAAACTCCAGTTATTTTTTTCCTAATCTGTTTTCAAAACAGTAGCAAGGAAAGATGACACATCACACCGTTCTTTCCGACTAGACATAAAATAAGCTTTTCTTGCAATACAATGGGCTACTACATTCGCTAATCTATGTACAAAAGTAGGACATTATGTCCTTTAACAACTCAATGCAGTCCCCTATCACCATTCAGAAATATAAATTATCAACCGATTTCGTTTGGACTACCTGAATAACTATTAGAGCGTCAAGTTCCAATAACACTCGTTCACCCTTCTCTTTCAACCAACTTAGCACTTCTCGGAGACCGATTGCCTCAACAACTTATGGTTCTTAGACTCCTCTTGATCCTCCATATGCTACCACAAAAGTTCCCAAGTCATCTATGATAATTGCTTCAAATGAGCTTTTCCCAATAAATTCGATGACAGAGGCATCGATGTTACACTTCAAGAATCCCTTTCTTGGCCTACACCATCTCTGGCCATTCAAGCTCGATCCAACCGAGTTCGATTGAGTCTCCTTCTTCCTGCTTCCTTCCATGCCTTCAAGTGAGATTTGGCCAATTCCACAATATCGATTGGTGCCAGTTTCTTTTCCTCCATATCCATGAGTTACAATTATTCCACAAACTCCAGGCCACCATATCAATGACCTCCAATACCTTTTTGTCATTATTCTCAAATAGACCTTGCATCCAATGATCAAAGGTAAAATTGACATCTCTACCAGTGCCAACACGCATGGAGGTCCAATATTGCGAAACCGTGTTGCAAATCACCAGAGCATGATGAATGTTCTCTTCTCTTCCTCTACAAAAAGGTGCATATAAGGTCAATTGGTATTCTTCGATCATACAAGTTCTTGGCAGTTGGAAACTTGTCATGAATTGCTCTACATATGAAGTTTTGATCTTAGGTGGGACAGCTAGGCTCCATAAACTATTCCACTGATCAAAATCATTTGAAAACGAGTTTATAGATAGTGCTCACATGAAGTTCTTGTATCTATCATTTACTTGAAGGTCACCCAAGAGGGGGGTGAATTGGGTGTACCGAGAGGTTATCACATTCTTATAACTTTATGCTAAATAACAACAATAATAAATACACACCAACAACGAATATCTATGCAATGCAATCAAGAAGGGGGGTAGAGGGGATGGAAATGAGACACACGATATATAGTGGTTTGATCCAACCGATCTACATCCACTACCTAACCTCCACAGCTATAATTTTCAACCCTTCACTTATATTACCAACAAGTGAATGTCCCTAAACCCGCAATCTTAGTGAATGCCAAGCCTTAACTAGGCCTTTTATAAGATGTCTTACCGCAATAAGGTCTTATACAAACACCTAGACTCAACTAGAAATTTTTTCCACCTAGATGCAACTAGGATTTTCCCTTGACCTAGCCTCAACTAAGGTTTTTGCCTAGCCTCAACTAGGTCTTCACATTCGACTTAAATCCCACTAAGTCTTAAAATTAAAAGATTTTTCAAATACAATGAAAGTTTTGCTTTACAAAGTAAAGCGACAATAAGTCCAATTCTTACTAGCCACCTAGAGCTAAACCACTCATATGCATGCAAGTATGAAATTCGACTAAGATGTAAATAAAATCAGCGAGTATGCGCATATACTTAGTCAAGAACTGATAAAGTGATATCAATGAAAAAGTGTGCGGTTTCAAATCAAATGAACAAGTGGTTTTGTCAAAAATTAAAATTAAGATCAACAACTTGTCAAAATATGTCTTATGCTCAAAGAGATCAAGTTTAAGTGCAAAACCCATGACAAAAGTGTTCAAGAACACAACAAATGATTTCCAAACAATACTCCAAACAAAAAGTATAGATTAAGCCCCAAAAGAGTAGGAAATCAAGAAATCTTATAACACCAAGTGTGAAATCCGAAAATAAGTTTTGGAGTAGTGGTTGTAAGCCTTAGAACACATCTCTAGTGTCGCCTTAACCGGCGAATCGATAGCTTCGAGAATCACCAAGTGTATGTGATAAAAAATCTGGCACAAATGTCTATAAAATTTAAATATTTGAAAATGTAGGAACGTAAGTTGTAGTTTTGGTGTTATTGGGCATTTGGTTGTGTTAATAACCCTTTTTGTACCCATATGATCGTTACATATGATCCAAGGGCCCAAAATGATCCCTAAATCCAAATTAATGGTATAGATTAATACTTTAAAAAAGCTGTCAGATTACTGCTTAGCGCGCTAGGTAAAATGGCTAGCGCGTTGGAAAGATTTTTTGTGTTTTATATATTCCTGCATAGCGCGTAAGGTAAAATTGATAGCGCACTGGACAGATTTTTTATAGGGGCATGAAAATAATTAATTTTTTAGTTTTATAAAATGACCCCCTAATGGACCTACGACTGCACTAAACCTCTGAAATTACTTTATACATGTTTAGTAGGGTCCATTAAACATGTCTAAAAATCTCAAATGATTTTATAAACTCCAAAAATCAAAAATCCCGATTTCATGAAAGACATAGGGGTTTCCTACAAATATTTTTAATGTCAATCCAAAAGCCATCGAAACACATGCTGGTGCATTTAAAAACAATTCTGACATTTTGTACACCTCAAATACATGCTATAAAACTCGTTTGCATGATTTAACTCGTTTTGAAACTCATGAAATTTAAAATCACAAAAATTATGACTTTAAGTACTTTGAAAAACGAAATTCATGGAATGCATGATTCTAACGCATTTGGCTTGTAGGAATAAAACTTATGTACCTTATAAATGTTGTACATATGATTACCTTGACTTTCTGGTCCTTGTTTCCTTGTATGAGCCGAGTCTTGAACTTGTTCGGCTTCATTTTCTTATTTTTACTTGTTCTTGTACAAACTTCAACTTCCCCTTTGAACTTGTGATTCTAACAAAGTTTGATGTTATGAAACACTTAACAAAAATCATTTTATATTGTTTGTTGACATTGAAATATCAGGTAAAGTGTATGTATGACAAAACTTAGTCCAACATTACTATGTAACAACCCTTCGAGTCTGAACCCTACATCCATTCGTCATGCACATTGCATATGCTTAACGGAATTGATAAAGATAATATTTCTATCTCTTTCTTCAAATATATCATGAAAGATATCCCCATCCAAAGATTTTTGTTCCATACAAAATAACTGTGACGGCCCCAAAACCCATTGGTCCGCCACGGGGGCCCACAACTGGCCACATAGTTGCTAGCTGTGTCTCACTGCTAACTAATCACTATATTTACCTAATTGTTAAGTAAATAGTCGATATATTGAATGTGCAGAATCTTTTAATTACTATAACTGAGCATAAATAAGTTAAACATGTTACACCTATAGTGGAAAACCCGAAAGTACTCAGTATATAGGCGGCAAACGGCCAACAGTGAATATATATACTAGTACTGAAAATGATATGGTCACATACCAGTAGTTTAATAATAACTACACGTACCAGTAGGTCCTCGACATTGGACAAGTAAAGATGTGTTGCCTATGATCTCCTTGCCCCTACTGATATATAAAGATCAGCGCTCAAGCCATCATAAGAGGCAGATGACGAGCCTAATAAGTAAAATCCTAAGGAAAACCATCATGCATTATTTAAAGAAATAAATAATAGAGTCAATAATAGTGTTCAACAAGCATGTGGAAAGAAAGAAAAATGCAGGCAACTGCTAAAAGCTCATCGCATGAATATAAAACACAAAGAAATACAAGCGGATGTGACCCCAACTGACTAAGCTATGTACTTTTGACCAGGAGCCCTGGATGTGTAATCTACCAATCCCTCCAACTGTTTCCTAGCGGTATTAGCCCTATTGACATACATCGAACACGTGAGCCGGTACTCAACTTGGGAATAACATCTACCAAGGCCGTGTAACACGTGCTACACACTTAGCAAACGACCCCAACATCTCGCAGATACTTAGGCAGGAGTAACCTCAACTAACCTAGTAAGAATAGACTCACAAATTATCAAGAATTAACAGTTCAAATGAATAAACAGTAAGTAAATGTAGTAGTGGTATTCAGTTGGGTTTTACGTACCTCAAACTACGCACTACGATTTCTCTGAACTCTTAAACCCGACTGTCTAGCTCCCCGAGTACTCAAACTAAGGCCCCTCTAGTCCTAGAGTCCATTTATAGTGTTTTTTTATTATTAAAAACACATTAAGTAAATTTATAATATTAGATTAAATATTCTAATTTTCCAGTTCTGGCACCTTTCTCGGTATATCGGGGTACCAAAAGTACCCAAAAGGTTTCGAAACCACTTTCTTGCCTTTTTCTCGATTTCTTATATTTTCTATAATCTTTCTCAATTTTTCTAAAATTTTTCCAACTATTTTCCTTATTTTTCAAAAAATAATATATATAATAAATTTTTAATTAATTTATTAGGTGGGGGCCATCTGAACTGGTCCGGTCTAGGTGGTTGGACCGACTTAGACAGTCTGGTCTGGCCCAAGGGATGCACGAGCGTGCGCGTCCCCTTCGTCTTTGTTTTTTTTTGTTTTTTTTTTTTTTTTCATTTGCATGCTTGCTCTTCCAGCTTCTCTCACTCATCTTCAACCTCTCAACCAATTGAAGACCATAAAAACACTGATTTAATACAAGATTTTCTCAAAAACAGAGAATCAAAGGTGCATGTTCATAATTTCAAAAAATTACCTAAATCACTCCAATTTAGCACAAGTTTGCTCCAAATCGATGTATTTCTTCATGATAAACCTGTACAAATCTCAAATTTACAAAAACAGTTGGTAAATTCTTCAAAAATCTAAAATTACCTTAAAACCCAACAAAATATGTTTTCCATCAAATCCAAGTATTTGGTGAGTAGATTACTTTAGATTTCCCGTTTGAACCCTCAATTCTGCTTTCCCGTGCTCGAATCTTCCCTCAAAATCGAATTCCTCTCACAAAACCTCACAAATTTTGTTGAGAAAGCTTTGGTTTTGCATGTTAGCACTGATCGGTGCATATATACCATGTGTTCTAATTTGATGTGAACTCGTATCTCGAGGCTAATATAACAGTCCCTATTAGCAGCAGTCCACAATTTCAGTGATACACCAACTGTGATACATGTTCTTGAATTCCTTCATGTCTTGCATCCCGAGGTTTATCATATGTAAGCTAAATTTTTGTACTATAACTATATGACCTTATATTGATTTGATTTAGTTAAAATCACATAATTTATATTAGGCTCCACAAAAATTCATAAAATTTATACACAAGGTCCCACTAACTCCCGACTACTCGGTACCCAGTGCCCCGCATTTGACACGCACCCTGAGGCATCCCTCATTTAGTGTACCCAATTAATTGATTTGGCCTAAGTTTATGAATATCAAATTAATCCACACATACATCAATTTATAGTCATTTCCATATAATTGACTTAGTCTAATTAAATCAGTGTCCCGGTCCCACACCTATCTAATACTTACGATGACACACACTTTGAGACGAACACCTATCGTACAACCTCGCCCGACATCAACATACACATTTGCGATGTAGCATTAATAATAATGAACTTTAATACTGCAATAATAGACATACAACATACGCAAATAACATATACATCCTGGATACTCCTATCCGAGTCATCCCAGCTATCCACGCAATGCCCGAATTAACCTGTTAATCCCCGAGATTAACCTTAATCATGATTAATTAAATTTGGGCTGTTACAATAACTGACTCATTTTTGTCTCTATGAGGTGTTGGGAAATGTGCCATAGGTCAATCCATTAACAGTCTTTATGAATACATTTTAGTTAATAAAATAGAAGATTTCATTTGTTGTTTATTATAATTGATTTGCATGTTTACATTATAATAAGATCCATGGGTATTTACAGAAATATCCTAAATGTCCCTAGTCGATTATTATACTGGGAACTATAATGAATTAAGACTAGTATGAGTCTTGATTGATGATCATACGATGATCATACGTACAGGAATACGAATCAAGATCATGAGTACTTGTTAGGGAACAAAGTACTGGACCGACCCGCTATGAGAACATCACATGGATTAAGTCATAATTGTCTCTCATGATAGGTATATTTTTCAGTCCTCTGACTTGAGATTACTAGAGACTTCAACATTAGGAATTCAGTGATTTGACGCAATCAAACGTTGTCTTTAACCGGATGATTATAAAGGTTATGATTGGTTACTGTGTGAATAATGTGATGAAGTTGTGTAATCGAGATAGAATTTGTCCCTCTCATATAAAGAGAGATATCCAGTGGATCCCTCGATGTGTTAGATCGTTAAAAGGCCTAGTTTAAGTGAATTGATATTGATCAATGTCACTTAGATGTTTTCAGTCTACCTAGAAATCGAGACTAGTACGATTGAACATGTTGGATGACAATTCCATGCCTTATGTTTGATCAAAAGGATATCGTGTGACAAAAGGATGTTATATACACTATTGATTAGGTTATATCGATTTGATATTCGTACAACTTGGGTAGTCATAATGTCTTGCTAGAGGCCGCTTATGACTTGTATACCAAAATGTGTTTTGGTACACGCCAACGTTGTATGAGCCTATTGGGTCGCACACGAGAATGGTTTTGCGAGATTTTAAGATGGTTCGAAAAAATGAATTTTATATGATAAAATTCATGACGGAAACGTCCTTGTAGTGTATTACACTTATACTTCTTTAAGTAGGGGTATATGTGTAATTTACTTAAACGTCTATATACAAGGGTTGTATAAATAGACGCTTTGAGTTAGAATACAAGTACGAAAGATTTTAAAAGGCCCGAAACTCTATTTTTGTTTTAAGAAACGACTTAGAGTTTTTTGGTATCCTCTGGATCATTTTGGAGAGAAACAAAAAGGTTTGGTATTCTCTCGAAGCTAGCACTTTGAATCTCGGTCGCCGTTCGTGTGTGGACAGCTAGTAGAGGCACTACAAGAATTGGCTTGATCAGGGACAAAATTTAGGGACGAAATTTAGGCGGTTGGTAATCAGGGACAGAATAGAGACGGAAAAATGTTTTTGAAGGCAGTTGTCCGGTTAGAAACGGAATAGGGACCGAAAATTAATGATGGAACCTAATCCGTCCCTAATCCGTCCCTAAATAAATGGCGCTCAAAAATCCCGCCTAAATTTCCGTCTCTGATTCCATTTCGGGGTTCTTGCCTAATAAATCCGTCGTTGATTCTGTCCCTAAATATCAGGAACGGAATTAGAAACGGAAACACATGCCACGTGTCTAACTAGTTTCAGTCTCTAAATCCGTCCCTAATCTTTAGGGACGGAATAAGGACCGAAAAATTATTTTCCTCTCCTTTCAACAATTCATAGTCCCTAAACATCTCCAACCTCTCCCATCCCATCCCCTCTTCCTCTGCAACTGCATAATCCCTAAACAACATCTCCAACCTCTCCCATCCCGTCCCCTCTTCCTTTGCAACCGCATAGTCCCTAAACAACATCTCCAACCTCTCCCATCCCGTCCCCTCCCATCCCCTCTTCCTCTGCAACTGCATAGTCCCTAAACAACATCTCCAACCTCTCCCATCCCGTCCCCTCTTCCTCTGCAACTGGAAAAACAAATTAACTAGCATTCGCTGCAACATCTTCATCCCGTCCCCTCTTCCTCGCCATCCCGTCTCCTCTTCCCCGCCGTCGTCGTCACCGTCTTCGTCACCGTCGTCACCGTCGTCGTCGGCGGCGTCCCCTCAACATCGCTCCATCGCTCTGTAACTCAGATTTGCAGGTACTCTCTCTCTCTCTCATCTTCTACTCTCAAATTGTGCTTCTCAAGATTCATATTGTGGATTTAGCTTTGAAATGCTCTTCTTTGTATGGGGCTATTGTTGTGTGAACGGCGGCAACATTTTGTCAAAGGAATGACAACGCCCTAATATGTCTAAACATTTTGTGAATGCTTCATCGACTTTCAACACTCCATCTTGTGAATGCTTCCATTAAAGAATACATTCCCAATGCTCTTGGAAACCTGACTTGCTCCAAAATTTCCTTGTTCCTTATACCCCTCTTCGACAGGCACTACGTACTGAGGGACATCGGTAATGCTTAATTAGTTGCTGCCACTTCCATTGTTAGACCGTGATTTGTTTTCATTGAGAAAATTCTCAAATCATCAGAAGACTAGTGATCCTCCTACTTATTTGAAATCTTTCCCTTTAAAGGTTTCATTTGCAACTGTAATACTCTTTTAACTCTGATTTGTCAAACTTGGCAAATCAGAGAATCATGCATCCCGAGCAAATTTGTCAAACTCTGATTTGTCAAACTTCATCAAATTTGTCAAACTCGATTCGTCAAACTTGTCAAATTTGTCAAACTTGGCAAATCTTTCCCTTTAATCTTTCCCTTTAAAGGTTTCATTGTTAGACCGTGATTTGTCAAACTTGGCAATATTTTCTTGAGTTGTCTTAAGCTCTAATACTCTTTTAACTCTGCACCATTTAAGACCAATTTTGATCTTTTTTAGTTGACTTACGATTGTATTTTCATGATTGATTGATCCCCAATAGTTAATGTTGGGACTTGCGGTGTATTTCCTTCTCTGTTTTACATCTCGCCACATTTAACTTTCCTATAGTATACAATCAATTAAAAAGCTTTATAAGTTTTGGTCCTTAATCTTTCAAATCAAATTAAAGAACAATTGCCAAAAGCTGGAATACTTTGAATCTTAGCATGGAATTTATTTTTCTCCCAACTTCTGATTTTTTTATGCATCTTTTGACATTATTGCAACCCATGAGAATATTTTGTTTTTGCTGAAGTTATAGCCGTCTTCAAAGTTGAAACTGAGAAGGAAGTGCATCATGATTAAAATATGGACAAATATCTTTATGAAAGAACTTAGTTTACCCTTCCTCTATTTTTTCCCTCAAAGAATGTGGTTTTTAATAGTGAGATTGAAGGAACCAACCAAGTAGGTAGCTCACTGATATGGTATGGGTCTCTTGTGTGTTGTGTTAGAGCCTTAGAGGTTGGGGGTTCAAACCTCAATGGGTGCAAGTTGTGGTTTCTTTCTAATAAAAAAAAGAGATTGATGGAAAGCTTATACATAACAGTATGAAGTTGTTACTATCATAGTTCAAATCCCGAAATCTTAGAGAGAAGCGAAAAAGCAAGAAATTGATCCATAATGGAGCTCATGTGTGCATGTTATCTTATCTCGATTTATATTTTCCATGTTAGTGCACAATCTATATTTGTATTTGTGTTATGTGACATGCATTTTGGTTGGTTCTTCTTGGTGAGTAGTTGGGGAACATCATTCGATTAATGTGTTGTGGCGTAGTTGAATCCTTTAGATTCGATTCGTTCGATCTCCAAAAGGTCGGTTTCATTGAAACCAAGAACGGTAAGTCTCCTCTAGAAAGATACCGGTTAAATGTCGCATACAGTCGTAAGTAATTAAACTGTGTGGAGATGTTTATTTCATACTTCACTGATGGTATAATCCAAAACACTTGAGAACTGCATTTCAGAAACAAAATAACTTGTCCCAGGATGATCTGACCATGTACTTTTGAAGATTTAACAACTTCACTTTTCATATTGCTATGGCTAATGGGGAAAACAGAATACTTCATTATTGTAGGCAGATGGGTAATGCTAGAAATTTCCTTGAGATTAAATGTTGGAGATGGATTTTGATGATGTATGCAGCAGACCAAATGGTTAAAATCAAATGTCGAAACAGT
The DNA here is from genome assembly GCA_039657345.1 of Stephania japonica. NCBI lineage: Eukaryota > Viridiplantae > Streptophyta > Magnoliopsida > Ranunculales > Menispermaceae > Stephania > Stephania japonica. The sequence continues at coordinate 37,936,205 of CM077560.1, read as the reverse complement.
AGCTTGGAGCATCTAAATCTGATGGAAAATCAAATTACAGGGATTTTACCCAGTTCAATAGGGAATCTTAAGAATCTAAAAAGTCTCGTTGTTCTTAACAATCACATTAATGGGACTATTCCAAGAGGTACCTCTGGTCATGCCACACCGGTTCGCCATTGTCATGACTTCGAGCACTGCTACTTGATCCTTTGACAGTTGGTTTAATTGGAGAGATCAACAACTTTTTTACTAGTTTGTGTCTACAACTCTAGCCAGCACCTCATAGCCTTGCCATGCCTCGTGACACCATATTATTCATTTTTTATAGGGAAGCATCATTCACTATGTATTGAATTTTCTCGGTTGGAGGTTCAACCAATACTCGGAAGTTTTTTTACACTTGAATATTTAGGATTGTTTTCCATTTATTTCAAACCAATAACTCGAAATCGTCTTGAGAACTCATCTTACCAATCTTTATCAATCTTTCGAAATGTATAGTTGTTGCGGCTTCAAAGATTTAGTATTTATATTTGTTGCAACTTCAAAGCATTTAGTATGTACAATTGTTGCTCTCGAAATTTTAGATTTGAGTAATTGGTTGACACAATGTTAAAGAAGGCATTATAGAAGCAGAAAAATTATGGTGTTGAGTTATCTTTTGAATTTGATGATTTTGATTTGAAGGGGTTTCCTCGAATTTTCTAGTAAAGACTTAAAATGTTCTTTGTATATTGTACAATCTGAAATCGGCAAGTGGTTTTGAACAGAACACAAACAAAACTGTCATACAGCAAAATGTATAAAAATTTACTGGTATAGATGTTTTGATAGATACAATGCAAATAAGTAAGTTCAACTATTACGCTTGATTGGTTAATTTTCACAAATCTTCCACCTAGATTTGAAGCTGGAGATTGCATAATTGGTTTGGAGCCCTACACTGTGCGATTTTGGAGACGCAAAGGTATTTTTTGTTTTGCTTTTATGCATGATAGAAGTACTTTAATTTATTTTAATCTTAAGATTTTTGTAAAACTATGCCTTTATATTCTTCTTATCTTTTTCTATTGGATTATTTGTACACCGCAGTGTGTTTTCTTTTGTCAATTAGCATATAGATTTATCTTTGAATGTCGAAACCTTTTATTTTGATGTTCGTTGAAACTTTCTTCATTATTGTAGCTGTCCCAATTGTAACTACTACACAATTAGATCTGAACTTGTAATAGAAAGCTCGTTGAATGTAGAAACCTTCTATTTTGATGTCAGTTGCAACATCCTTTCATTGTTGCAACTTGCAACTGTCTCGGTTTTAACTCTTTGATTTCTTCAGCTTCACATCCCTTCAATCGTGGTGGATTATTTTGTTACTTACATGATTGAAACTTGGGCGTCGAATGAGTCTTGTCTGCTTTCTAATATCCTTTGCCAAGAGCCCGTGATCACTTATAGTATAATCCTCTGCAATAAGAGCAATGGCATTTAGAGAGTCTGAGAAGATGGACTTGTTAATAATACAATGTTATATAGGTTTTGATTTCCATCAACCAATTTATGCTTTTTTCTTTAACAAAATAGAGACAAATGTTCTGTTCCTTTCACAAGTTAATATATTACACCAAACAATGAGCAAAAAATACTAGCAAAAGAGAATCAAAGGACGACAAAAATACAACCTGTCTAGGGTTCCCTCCCCACTAGAGTAAACGGTGTCGAAATGTATTGGAACTGGAACTGAAATCCAAAAAAACATATCAAAAGTTTATTGACTAATGCCCTGCTGCAGCAAGGTAATGAAGATCAAAATTCATAAACAAGAACAGTAGGAGCCTAGGAGAAGACAAATGACAAATGACAAATGACAAATGGCAAGAATATTACTTACAATTTAGAAAGAAAATGAATTGAACTCAATATCAGACTTTTGGCATCTAATCGGTATGTGTGGGCACGTGTTTGTAGGTGTGTTTATATGGGTACTACTACCATGAGAAGTAAAAATAATTATAGGGACAAACTTTCTTGTCTTTGATTTACCCATTCTTATTAATTAATTAACAATTATATGAAGTATTAATTTACTTATTTTATAACTTTAATGATATTTTATGTGTTCTTAACAAATTATAGAATAATGTTTCACGTTTCAATTTCTCTCAAGTCCCTAGATCATGGCCACAAATCGAGATTGGATGTATAACCGTCTCGAAGACGGTCTAGTGAGATGGGAGTTTGATGAACGAGTAAAAGAGTTCTTAGAGTTCGCCAAAAATAATTCTCCCACATTTCAAAGCGAGAAAAGGATTCGGTGTCCGTGTGACCATAAAAAATGTCTCAATCTTGCTTACCACGATTTGGATACTGTGGAGTACCACCTATGTCGGTGGGGTTTTATTCCTGGATATCACTGTTGGTCCGAACACGGAGAAACTCCAAATGCAGATGACCATATTGATGGTCTTGACTTTATGAGAGATGTAGTCGAAGAAGACGGATATGAAGGTGAGTATTCTACATACCACAAGATGGTGTACGACGTGGCTGGGCCATCGTTTGATTGGTATAGCGATGATGAGCCACCAAATCCATTGGCACGACAATTGTATGATATGATACAAGCTGCGAGCGAGAAATTGTGGCCGGGTTGTGAGGCTGTCACTAAGTTATCAGCAATGGCCCGACTATTGTCGATAAAATCCCACCATCATATTTCAGAAAAGGCGTATGATGAGATTTTGCAAGTGTTAAAGGAGTGTTTACCGGTAGACAACACCTTACTCGATAGTTTTTATAGTACGAAGCGGTTGATGCGAGGATTAGGCCTACCTGTTGAGAAGATCGATTGTTGCTCGAGTCATTGCATGATTTACTGGGGTGAAGACTCTGAGTTGACTTCATGTAAGTTTTGTAGGTCGTCAAGATATGTTACTCGACAACCACATAGTGCAAACAACAAGAATTTGCAGCCGCACATGAGAATGTACTACTTCCCTTTAGCCCCTCGACTACAACGTTTATTTGCCTCGTCGTCTACCGCGAAGCATATGAGATGGCATGCAGAGCATGTATCACGAGACGGATTGATGCAACATTGCTCCGACTCAATGGCGTGGAAGCATTTCAATGAAGTGAACCAGGAGTTTAGCGAAGAAATTCGAAATGTTCGTTTGGGATTGTGTACAAATGGATTTCAGCCATTTGGACAATCGGGCGGCAATACTCTTCTTCTTGGCCTGTTATTCTGACCCTTACAACCTTCCACCGTCCATGTGCTTGAAGAAAGAGTTTATGTTCTTAACAATTATTGTTCCTGGACCGGTGAATCCTAAGCAACAAATTGACGTTTTCCTTCAACCTTTGGTGAAAGAGTTACAAGATTTGTGGCATCACGGGGTCCTTACGTATGACATTTCAACACGAACGAATTTTCAAATGCGGGCTGCTTTGATGTGGACGATCAGCGACTTCCCGGCATATAGCATGTTGTCGGGGTGGAGCACGCACGGTCCAAGGGCATGCCAGCATTGCATGGATGACACAAATGCGTTTCAGTTGAAACATGGCGGGAAGATGTCTTGGTTTGATTGTCATCGACGATTCTTACCGAAAGAAGATAGCATGAGAAAGGACAAAAGAGGTTTTCGAAAAGGGAAGATGATCACCGAGGGACCACCTGTAATGAAAACAGGCGAAGAAATTTTAGAGGAGTTGGAAGAGTTGGGGCTGAAGAAGGTTACAGAAGTTGGAGCTGCAACTATTAACGGGAGAATATCTAAGACTACTGGGTGGCGTAAAAGAAGTATATTTTGGGACTTGCCATATTGGAAGACTAATCTAATCAGACACAACTTAGACGTCATGCACATAGAGAAGAATGTGTTTGACAACATCTTCAACACTGTGATGAGTGTGCCAGGGAAAACTAAAGACAACGCTAAATCGAGGCTTGACATAGCTGAAATTTGTCGTCGACCTTCGCTCAACTTTGACCCGCTTACAAATTCTTATCCTAGAGGTTGCTACTCGCTAGAGAAAAGGAAGAAAGAATTGCTATGTAATTGGATTAGAGATTTAAAATTCCCGGATGGTTATGCATCAAACTTCGGTCGTTGTATTGATTCTCGTAGGCTTCGGATGTTTGGGATGAAAAGTCATGATTGTCATGTTTTTATGCAACGATTACTTCCTATCGCATTTCGAGAGCTGCTAGATGAAAATGTGTGGCTCACTATAAGTGAGTTGAGTCTGTTTTTTCGAGAATTAACTACACGAAGTATAGAGAAAGAGGATATGAACTTCCTCAACTCAAACATACCTCAGATATTGTGCAAGTTAGAAAAGATTTTTCCACCAAGCTTCTTTGATTCAATGGAACATCTTATCGTGCACTTGGCGTATGAGGCTTCCATTGCTGGCCCAGTTCAATATCGTTGGATGTATCCATTTGAGAGGTATATATATTGATATATATAACAAAACATAAAATTTCAACGATGATTCGAATTTTAATTTTTTAAATGTTGTAATTAACTTTATCTCGTATAATTAGGTTGCTCAAATATTTGAAACACAATGTAAAAAATAAAGCGAAGGTCGAAGGATCAATTTGCAATGCATATTTGGTTGAGGAGGCAACTTCATTTTGCTCCTACTACTTTGAAGACCATGTCAATACCTCCCGGCGGCAAGTCCAACGCAATGATGATGGTGGAGTCGGACCTAGCGCGAACTTTGTTGGAAATTTCTCTATTTTCACTTATCCTGGCCGTACATTCGGAAAATCAAAGAAACGATACTTAACTGAGTTGGAGTACAATGCAGCACATGCCTATGTCCTACTAAATTTTTTCAAAATCTCGCCTTACATTGAGTAAGTTTGCAATGTTAAAATTAAGGTGATTTCATGAATGTCTTTGTCGCTTCTCATTAACAAAACATAGTTCAATCCAATTATTTTCTATTGTACGCACATGATTTAGGCTTTTCATCGTTGAACTTCGACAATGTGTGCCTGGCATCACCGACGCAGATGTAGACGCCAGGCTTGAGCTTGAATTTGCGAGTTGGTTTCATGAATATGTAATTCTCATCAATTAATATTTTGTTAGGTAATGACTTTCCCCATATACGGATAACAAAATAAGACTAATTTTTTGTTCTTGTGTTATGTGTTAGGCACGTAGTCATGTTAGTGATGAAACAATTCGTCATATTTCTTATGGTCCAGCTCGTCTATGCACCGTGTATCATTCGTACCTTGTTAACGGGTACAAGTTTCAAACTCTGACGTATGGTGCGAACAGGGGAAGACAAAATAGTGGTGTGTGCGTGAAGGGTTCCAACTATGCTCATAACTCATATGACTTCTATGGCCAAGTCCTTGAGGTTATAGAATTGGACTATAGTGGGAATAAACGTACAATGTTGTTCAAATGTGAATGGTTTGACCCTACACTAGGTATCGGAACAAGGATTCATCCATCATTGAAGGTAGTTGAAGTCCAGAGAAATCGTCGATTCAACAAGTACAAGCCATTCATATTAGCAATGCAAGCATGTCAAGTATATTATTTGCCTTATCCCTTTTTGAGGAGGGAGCGAAATGAATGGTTGGCGGTTTGTAGGCTTCAACCAAAATATGCCGAGGAGTTAAATGTTACTAACCAAACAGACAGGGTGTCTGTTGGAGATGCAGCATATCAAGAGGATGAACCTAGCCTTTTTACCATTGAGGTTAGCAACGAAGGGTTACATGTTTCGCTAGCTGACCCGACCGGTTCACACATGACTGAGGAAGAGGAAGTTAATGAACATGACGATGAATTGTCTTCGTCATCCGAAAGTCAAACTTCAGTTGAAACAAGTGAAAGTGATTGAGACATTTATAAATGTAACATTTAGTCTATTTTATTTTTATTACATGAGGAACTTTTTTTCACTCTATTAAATTTACTTATTTATTTTTGTAGATCATCAAGATGACAGACCGTTGATCAGGATCGGGATCAGGGCGTGGCCCTCCATCAGATATCGGGCAAGGCAGTCGTGTTCAGACTTCGATTGGTCGTGGCCGTGGTCGAGGGCGTTTCCAAAGCATGCAACACCAACCTCGTCAAGAGGACCACATTCCTCCAGCACCCCATGAACGTGGATTGACTCTTAGTCGACCACCCCCACCATCAGTTATCCGACGTCCAGGTATTCGACCGACTCCATTTGAACCACCATCTCGCCCTGCATCACGACCTCGGTTGATTGAGGGCACACTTGATCTTCAGAGGGATGCCTTATCTCCCCCGACTGAGCAACTCATCTCTACTGGGCTAGCAGATTTGGCATCGATGACTAGACAGTCCCAGAACTCTATCCCATCCTCTAGCACTCATCACTCTACACCTTCCTCGTATGCAGGTGGTACGTCTGCAGGCGCTACTCATGATTCACCATCGTCTTCCACACACCCTAGTACCTCAGCGTCCGCGCCAAGACAGCTCCCACATGTCGAGATGCCTCATGATCCAGGTTCTCCACCCGAACTTACAGGAGAGAGGGATGAGCCTCGGATTTACATTACTATCAACAATGAAAGGTGTGTGGTTGTATTTCATTTTTCAAATAATTTGCGTTATCTCTAATATGACTTAAGCATCTGATTCTTCTCTTTACAGCTTACATCCTTCTGACATTTGTGCCCGGAAGATGACCGATACATTTAAGAAAGGCATGATTCCGGAGGGGTGCCGATGGAAATGTGTACCGCAATATCAGAGAGACATATATTGGGAGAGATGGAGGGTGAGTAATTCAGACTTTACATTCATATTTGAATATATTTGGATGATTTTTTGTTCTAAACAATCACTTTTTCTTTTTTAGAGTTACTTTGACTGGGACCCTCGAATTACTGCAAAAATTATGGCGGCCTATGAACGTCATGCGAAAGTGAGATATAAGGCATTGATGAACAAGCTGTTTAGCAAAGGTGAGCGCCCAATTTATGTGACCGAGGAGGCATGGCGTAGATATGTGGAGTATTGGGAGAGTAACGACTTCAAGGCGAGGTCTAAAATAGCGTCATCAAATCGGCGGACTGAGAAAGGAGGGCCGGGCACAGGCATGTCCAAACACACTGGTGGATCGATACCTTTTTAGTTCATGAGGAATGATTAGTAAGTAATCAAATGAATTAGAATTTAATTAAGTTGCTAACTTTCTAACTCTTTAACTTGTTAACTTTCTAACTTTTTAACATGTTGATGGATAATATGTTGTGTTTGCGAGCAAGAAGGCTGGGAGGGACCGTACGCCACTAGAGTTGTACCTTCATGTGCACACGAAGAAACACGATGGCGGACCTTCATTGACGCACGGTCGAAAGAGTTAATGTAAGTATTGTCTTTATTTTATTGAAATGCCAAGTTTACAACTGACATTAAGAGATGCACTATTTCAGCATTATATTTAAAACATATCTATTAACTTACAACCTCTTCCCTATTACTTGTAATCTCTTCCCTATGAAATAAAGATCCTTTGACAGGTAGAAATATCTTGATCTGCTAGAACTAGCGAGACAAATTATCAATTAGAAAGAATATCTTGATCTGCTAGAACTAGCAAGTGGAAGAGAAATTCAATAATTTTCCTTTCGAAGAAATAAAATTAGGAATGTACAATCAAATATCTAGAGAAAACCTTAACTTTGTGAGGGACATGAGATTTCCATATGACGGATAAATGAAGAAAAGAATTAGAACTAGGAAGTGAACTACAAAGAATATTATGATGTGAATGCCTGTTCCTTTAATGTTATACATCTCTAATACTAAAAGAAAAACCCATAATTCCCGCTGAAGCTCATGTTCGCAGCTCTTACGCCTTCCAACATAGTTTTTTTACTTCTTGTTGCTAAACACATTTATTAAAGTGCAGAAAACACAAGTACATGGGATATCAAACAAAAACCAACATTAATAACAAACTGTTGTGGTATAGAATACACAATATTAACTTAGTCAACTGAACGCTTCATAATCTTGAAACCTGCTGATTAAGATTTTGAACAAATGAAGAGACTTGGTGGAGAGACTATATACAGCATCTGCAATGTGGTCCTTACTTGAACAAGTACACAACTGGATAACCAAGAAGCCATCTCGAAATGTTTTCATTATTCTCTTTTAGTGTTTTTGGTAAACATGAGCAAACATTAAAAATGACACCGGAAAATTTATAGCGAAGATACTTTAAGAAAACAAAACTTGTGCATGTCAAATCAAGGCGTATAGGTTTCAAAGCATCCATTATTGTATGAATTTCAGAAGAAATGAACTCCCGTAGCATTATGAAAATGTAAATCATGTCATCTATGACCATTACTCTTAAAGGCTCTAAGATAGCCGACTCTGTAAAGCGTAAAACATATTGAGAATTTAACAAAATTATGAACAATTAAGTTTGAGACACGATTATCAAAGAAACACCGGTCAACTGTAATACAAACAAATACATATAAAACCAAAATTAAGGTGATGCAAAGTAAGAACCAATAAAGTGCAATATATTAGGTAATAGCTATAGCATAACAATTCGGTAGTAGCACAGATCAATTGAATCAAGTTTGAAATCAAGTGAGCTAAGCAATACTCTTATATCCATTATATTGATAAGAAGAAACAAAAATTCAGAAAGTTCACCTTTTGACTAAGTTTTACAACCGAGCATAGATGTTCCTACAGTTCCGGCATCTTTCCACCATAGTCTACCATCACCAAAGGCCTTAGCCCTGTGCATAGGGCAAGGATATCTGCAAAAGTACGACATACGCAAGTTGATATCAACATTTGACCAAAAAAAGTTTCTTAAAGAACAAATTCTGTATAATAGCATAAAAAACTCTGCATTTGGAAAAAAAATACGACTTCTTTCAATTTCTGGCCAATCCAAAGTCCAAATATATGAGTATCATCATGTAAAACCAGCGAGCAATATAGCCCCACTCACTCCAATGACAAATCATCAAGTGAGACTTCATCTCTTTTACAATTCATCCAAAGATTTTCATGCTACCAAATATATGGAAAAACAACAACAACAACAACAACAACAATATAGCTTCAATTTCAAATTAGTTGAGTCTGCTAAATGGATCAAACTCCATCTACGTAGAACATTACATGCGCCACATAACGTTCTCAAGTCCATATAAAGGAGAAGGACTCCGAAGCCCATTTCCGTATCCAAAAAATGGAGAGGGAGGTCCCAACCCTTTTTTCCATTCCTGAAAAATGGGGGAGGGTAACTTTTGTCATTCTTTATGAATGTATCAAACAAATGAGATAAACTAGATAGATAGGCCACTAGACAATTATGCGAATAGAAACATAATTTCTTTGGATAGCTCCTAACTCAATACATCACTACAACTCACAAGAATCACAAGCTCTATTTTTTTTTTGGTTTCCCACATGGTGTTCGGCACCAACGGCACCAACTAATCCGCGCTCTGGCATTGTCGGTTTTTGTTATACTCCATTGTAATGTATATACAATTGCAAGCTTAATCATGTAATTTGACCATGGAACCCTACCGAGTGAAACTAACACAAAATCCTAAATAAGAACTAAATTCAACCAAAAATCACAAAATCTCAACGACCCATTTCTTGAATTGACAAAATCTATAGAGGGTCGCAATCAAATCATCCCAAATTCTCATTAACATATAGCAATATAAAAATCAGTTCCAATCGCCAAAAAACGTGAACAAAAACAAATTCAAGAATGAATGAACAAGTGAAGACCTATCTCCAAACGACGCTTTGATGTGAGTTTCAACCTCCATTTGATTCGAGAAATGGAAGAACTGATCACTCTCAGTGCCTCCTCTAAATGCTCCACCTCCATTTCCAGACCCAATTTAGGAAACACAATGTTTTTTTTATTGAGACAGTCAAGGGTCTCTTAGTCAACCCAAATGGGTGAGCCACCCAATGACTTTGGTTGCATCGTCCTTATTCCTTAACCGGAGGCCCCAATTCGAGCGTTAGGTGAAAAGTCGATTGAAAATTTTAAAGGGAGAACTTTGTCGTCACTAACTAAGTGGTGTTATCCATCTCAAACCCAAATTAGATGGGCTTATTGAGGTTTAGATACCAAATGGCTTAGCTCATATTTAATAAATTCATAATTATAATTTACATGGCACTCTCTCCTTTGGTTTAGATACACAATATTAACTTATTTAATGCTTTTCATAGATCATTTCCATGGCACTCTCTCATTTGGTTGAAAGTAATGTTCTGTTAAAGTAGAAACTTATATGCATGGTGCTTTTGAATTTCACTATGTGCTTGGTACTGTTATCTATTGAAATCAACCTAAGAGTTAGTTAGCTAATTAATGCCTCTGTATTTGTTATTGTTATCTGTTAATATTATACTACTACGAGTGGTTGGACAATGTAAGTTCATTTTTTTTAGCTTCTCAGGTTAAGTTCATTTTCTTTATCTTCTCGCTGAACTTTTATATGATCATGTCAAAAGACCACTTGTGAAATTTGCAGGTCTATTTTGTTTTTTACTTGTATATGTTTGAATTACAATTATAGGCTGAGATTCAGAGGATGCGCGAGGAGATGTCACAGTCAGCAAAAGAGGCAGGAGATGATCCACATGTGGACGAGACAGATTTATATTACAAAGTCGTCGATGTTGATCACAAGGGACGAGTGTACGGGTTAGGATCTACGGGAAGGAGGTATAATGATCCAGGAGCCAGCTCATCTCAGGGCCCGTTGAGCCAGGACTTTGCGAATCTTCAATCTAATGTCTCACGTCTCACTTCTAACGTTGAGGATCAACAAAATCAAATGCAGACGCAGCATGAACAGATAGCTTTACTGCAGTCCATGTTGATGAGTATGAGAGGTGGACATCCTGGAGCGAGCTCATCTCATCCTCCACCTCCACCTCCACCTCCACCTACACGTCCACGTTCACGTCTACGTCCACCTCCACCTCCACGCCCATCTCACCAGGAGACTCTTACTCCACCGACGGCGGTGCCTACTCCAGCTTTGGATGCTAACGATGTCTATCGCCCGAGAATGTATGAGCCTGAAGATGAAGAAGAAACGAACTTGCCATTGCAGCAGGAGTGGATCGATGCATTGTCCGACACACATCCCCTACCACGACCTGACAGAGACAATTGATATGATACACTTGATATACATTTGATATGATACACTTGATATTTTGATCTTTTGGTATTTTTTGATATTTTGATATATTTTGATATTTTGGTGGAAACTTTTACACACATGTATATATGATGTCTATTTTGATATTTTTTAGAACTGTTTTGGTTTCATTAGCATGTTATATGTGAAACTTCTATTGTACAATGAGTTCGCAGCAAGTATTTGTGTTATATGATATGTTTTCCACAGCTTTGAATGTCTAAACAAAATTGTTGCAGGTTATTTGTGTTTTCAGCAGGTTGTTGCAGGTTATTTGTTTTCAGCAGGTTATTATAGGTTATTTATTGCAGGTTATTTGTTTCCAAAGGTTGTTGCAGGATGTGTGCTGAAATGTGTTGCAGTTGCAGGATGTGTGCTGAAATGTGTTGCAGTTGCAGGATGTGTACTGAAATGTGAAATGTGTTGCAGGATGTGTGCTGAAATGTATTGCAGGATGTGTGCAGGATGTGTGCTGAAATGTATTGCTGTATTGCAGGATGTGTGCAGGATGTGTGCTGAAATGTATTGCAGGATGTGTGCTGAAATGTATTGCAGGATGTGTGCTGAAATGTGAAATGTGTTGATGTGTGCTGAAATGTATTGCAGGATATGTGCATGATGTGAAATGTGTTGCAGGATGTGTGCTGAAATGTAAAAATGTTTTTGTTTGCTGGAATGATGAATTCCGTCCCTGATTCAGTTTCTAATCAGGGACGGAATCAGGGACGGAATGCATAATAAGTGCTAGTTAAAACTATGAGTTCGGTTTCTAAACCGTCCCAGTTTAGAGACGGATTTAGGAACGGAATTTATAAATTCGGTCTCTAATCCGTTGTTAATTAGAGACCGTTTTAAGAACAAAATTTTTAGTTTCTAAATTAAGAACGAAATTTTTGGTTTCTAATTAACAACGGATTTCAAATTCCGTCCCTAATCAGTTTAGCGACCACGATTTTGTCAACCGACTTATTCCGTTCCCAATTCGGCTTCTGACCATTTAGCAACTGAATATCAAGCTATTAGGAACGGAATTTTCTGTCCCTATCTGGGCTGATTCTTGTAGTGAGGGCGTTCGTCATTGGCAACGCCTTAGAGATCGATTAACCTTCAGAAAGGTATTGCGACTGAGGTATGATTAAGTTTTTCATAGTTTAAACATGTTTTAATGGAATCAAATTCGGATCCTGTTTTGGGGTTTTTCTCAAAATTGTTTTGTAATCTCCGCTGCACATGAACCCTAAAACCCTTCAGTGGTATCAGAGCCTTCGAGTTAGATTCCATTAAACTCATTGCATGTTTTTATGATATATGATTGAAAGCATGATTATAGTTGATGTATATGTGATATACATAAGTTTTCTATGAGATTTATTATCATGTTTTGTGTATATGATACATATATTCATGATTTAATTGAAATCAGTTTTATACATGCAAGTAACCATGTTAGGTTCGAATAATTTTAATGAATTGAATTTCGTATTCTGTGATCCATGACACCATTAGATATAATCTTTATTTTTGTGTATTGATGCATGGATGAAATCTCTGTAATTCAGTATGCATATTTAGGTTACATTAATTTAAGTTTCTTAAATTGTATAAGTCTGAATGTTAATTCGAAACTAATATGATTAGGTTCGATTGAGATAGTAATTCATGATCCAACTACATATTTGTGATTATTGGATGAAGATCGAAATTGCAAATAATTAATTTTCGAAATTATTTATTTATCTTGTTATATCTATGTTGTTATGAAGTTTTTATTTGATAAAGATAGATAACAATTAGATTAGGATATATATGCAAAATCGGCTTAATTATCCCTATTGGATAGGAGATAAATATGGAGAAGTTTGTTATTTGTGATATGCTAGGATTCAAATATCTAAAGTCCTAATTGGATTAGGATAAGATGATTAGTTAGATGTGGGCCCGAGTTAATTAAAACGTTTTAATTGACTTAATTTTGGATAAACTAAGGGGTAAATTTGGTATAGTAAAATCAACGAAAAATATGATTTTCTATAGCAAATTTCAATTTTCGAAATTGAGATTTGTCTTCTAAAATCCCTCTATTAAATCTTAAGTCTTGTGCCATCCAATTTTAAACACTTGTCAAGACCTTGATCGCACTAATATAGTTTCAGCCATAGTTGGGTGTATTGTGTTATCTTGGTGAGATAAGTTGGGTAAGAGTTACCTAAATGTTTAAATTGGTCCGACTTAATAAAGCTATCAAAACAGTTTTGGACTTTAGGCATATGATGAGATAAAAACATGCTAAGACATAAGATGTCCTATATCTCATAAAAGTATCTAAAATTACATAAGATGTAATTGGTAACTGTTACCTACCTAAATAATCTAGTTCTGTGTTTCATGCCATAGCTGTCATAGAATTAGGTGAAATATGGATTTAGTCCCCTAAATAAACAATATATTTTAGGAGGGTTGTTAATTTAGTGGAAGTCTATTCCTCTATACTAAAATAAACTCTACATAATCTTTATTGTAGATCAATGGCCTCTTCAAGTAACAATAATCCCCTGTCACTACGATCTATCCTTGAGAATGATAAGCTGTCTGGGACTAACTTTCTTGATTGGTTCAGAAACTTGAGAATCGTTCTCAAACATGAACGCAAGTTGTATGTCCTGGATGCTCCGATCCCTGAGGACCCACCAGTCAATGCTACGAAAGTTGTGAAGGATGCGCATAATAAGCATGTCAACGATTCTACTGATGTTGCATGCATTATGTTGGCAACTATGGTTCCTGAACTTCAGAAGGACATGGAACTAATGGAAGCCTACGACATGGGCTGTAACGCTGAAGGAAATGTTCCAACAGTAAGCTAGGTAAGAAAGGTTCGAGACAGTCAAGAACCTGCATTCTTGTAAGATGACTGAGGGTGCGTCAGTTAGTCCTCATGTTCTGAAGATGAAGGGCTATATTGACCAACTTGATAGACTTGGATTTGCCATAAGCCAAGAGTTGGCTACGGATTTGATCTTAAATTCATTACCAGAGAGTTACTCACAATTTGTGATAAACTACAATATGAATAATATAGAGAAATCAATTTTAGAGTTGCATTTGATGCTCAAAATTGCTGAACAAAATATCAAGAAACCCTCTAGTAATGTGCTGATGGTCTAAAAGGGAAAGGGAATGAAGAAGAAAAGCAAAAGCAAGGCTAAAGTTGCCAAGGCTACTGCTGCACCTATTGCAAAGCCTGTGGAACAAGTCAAGCCCCAGCCTGTTCCTGCTTCAAAGCACCAAAAGGAAAAGGAAGGAAATTGTCATTTCTGCCATGCACCTGGACATTGGTTCAGAAATTGCAAACTCTATCTGGATGATCTGAAGAAGAAAAAGGGTAGTGCGACTACCACCTCAGGTATTTATGTTATTGAAATTAATTTATCTACTAGTGATTCCTGGGTATTGGATACCGGATGTGGATCTCACATTTGTATAAATGTGCAGGGACTCACCAGAAGTAGAAAGTTGAAGAAAGGAGAAGTCATCCTCCGCGTAGGGAATGGAGCAAGAGTTGCTGCCCTGCCTGTTGGATCATATGACTTAGTTTTATCTAGTGGACTTATTTTAACTTTAAATAATTGTTATTATGTGCACTCGCTTGAGCGAAACATCATTTCGGTTTCATGTTTGGATATGGATGGTTTTGATTTTATTATTGCGAATAATAGATGTTCAATTTCTCGTAAAGGCATTTTTTATGCAAATGCTGATTTGTGTGATGGTCTTTATATTCTAAGCATGAAAAAGTCCACAGATACTCCAGTTTTTAACATAAATGCAAAGAGATCCAAGTCAAATGATTTGAATCAAACCTATATTTGGCATTGTCGTCTTGGCCACATAAATGAGAAACGCATAACGAAACTCCATAAAGATGGACTTCTAGATTCATTTGATTTGGAATCATATGAAACGTGCATATCTTGTTTACTAGGCAAGATGACTAAAAGTCCCTTTACTGGACATAGTGAAAGGGCAAGTGATTTATTGGGTCTAATACATACTGATGTATGCGGTCCTATAAACACAATGGCTAGAGGAGGTTACCAGTACTTCATTACATTTACTGATGATTTCAACAGATATGGTTATGTATATCTTATGAAACATAAAGCTGAATCATTTGAGATGTTTCGAACATTTCAAAATGAAGTGCAGAATCAACTTGGTAAAACTATTAAAGCACTTCGATCAGATCGAGGTGGTGAATATTTGAGCCAAGAATTTGATGATCATCTTAGAAATTGTGGGATTGTCTCACAATTAAGTCCACCAGCAACTCCACAATGGAATGGAGTTTCTGAAAGGAGAAATCGAACCTTATTAGACATGGTTCGATCTATGATGAGTCATGCGGATCTTCCATTATCCTTTTGGGGTTATGCATTACAAACTGCAGCTTTCACTCTAAATCGAGTTCCTTCTAAAGCGGTTGATAAAACACCATATGAGATATGGTACGGGAAGAGACCTAGTTTGTCATTTCTTAAGATTTGGGGCTGTGAGGCTTACGTAAAACGACAAGTCTCAGAAAAATTAGCACATAAATCTGACAAGTGTTTATTTGTGGGGTATCCTAAGGAAACAAAAGGATATTACTTTTATAATCCCGCTGAGAACAAAGTGTTCGTTGCTCGGTATGGTGCCTTTATGGAAAAACAGTTTATTTCAAGACACTAGTGGGAGAGAAATAAATCTTGAGGAAGTTCAAGAATCACAAATAAACACTGAACCGCTTCTGGAAGTTTAACAACGTTCTGAACCAGTTGAACCTCCGCAAGTGACACAAGGTCCACGTAAATCTGGTAGGGTAAGACATGAGCCAGAGAGATTCGGATTTCTCATTACTGATAGTCGTGATGTGTTGCTTATGAATCAAAATGAGCCCACCACTTATCAGGAGGCTATGTCTGGACCAGACTCAGATAAATGGCTAAGTGCCATGAACTCTGAGATGTAATCCATGTATGATAACCAAGTTTGGAACTTGGTTGATTTACCTGAAGGTGGTAAGACCATTGGATGTAAATGGGTTTTCAAGAAGAAAACTGACATGGATGGCAAAGTGCATACTTTCAAAGCAAGACTTGTAGCAAAAGGTTTCAGGCAGACTCAAGGTGTTGATTATGATGAAACTTTTTCGCCAGTAGCCATGCTTAAATCCATAAGAATTTTAATTGCCATTGCTGCATATTATGACTATGAGATATGGCAAATGGATGTAAAAATAACATTTCTTAATGGAAAGCTACTTGAGGACGTGTATATGACACAACCTGAAGGTTTTGTACATCCTGAGAATTCTAGGAAGGTATGCAAGCTTCAAAGATCCATTTATGGATTAAAACAAGCTTCTCGGAGTTGGAATCTTCGTTTTGATGAAGCAATCAAAGATTTTGGTTTTATTAAGAACGAAGATGAGCCTTGTGTATACAAGAAGGTCAGTGGGAGTGTAGTTGTTTTTTTGGTACTGTATGTTGATGATATATTACTCATTGGAAATGACATCCCAACATTGCGAGTGTCAAGTCTTGGTTAGGGAAGTGTTTCTCAATGAAAGACTTAGGAGATGCAGCCTATATCCTAGGGATAAGGATCTATAGGGATAGATCTAAGAGGCTAATCGGTCTAAGTCAGAGTGCTTACATAGACAAGGTACTGAATAGGTTCAGTTTGCAAGACTCTAAAAGAGGATTGTTTCCAATGTCTCATGGCATAAGTCTCAGCAAGAATCAATGTCCTAGGATAAATGATGAGCGAGACCGTATGAATAAGATTCCATATGCATCTGCTATTGGATCTATCATGTACGCCATGCTATGCACTCGGCCTGATATATCATATGCTTTGAGCACTACAAGCAGATATCAGTCAGATCCAGGTGAGAGTCACTGGATAGTAGTAAAGAACATCCTTAAGTACTTAAGAAGGACTAAGGAAGTGTTCTTGGTCTATGAAGGTTTTGAAAATGATCTAGTTGTAAATGGTTACACAGATGCAAGTTTTCAAACTGATATAGATGATTTTAGATCGCAGTCTGGATATGTGTTTACTTTGAATGGGGGTGCGGTAAGCTGAAAAAGTTCAAAGCAAGAGATCGTGGCGAGATTCTACAACGAAGTGCGAGTATATTGCGTCGTCCGATGCAAAGAAAGGAGGCGATTTGGATCAAAAAGTTCATTTCTGAACTAGGTGTGGTTCCAAGTATTGCTAATCCTGTTTGTTTGTATTGTGACAATAATGGGGCAATAGCACAGGCCAAGGAACCTAGATCACACCACAGATCCAAACATATACTCAGGTGTTTTCATCTCATCATAGAAATTATTGAGAGGAGAGACGTAAAGATTTGCAGAGTACCTACTGAAGACAATGTTGCGGATCCATTGACAAAGGCTCTTCCACAAGCGAAACATGATGGTCATGTTAGATCATTAGGCATTAGATGCATGAATGATTGGCCCTAGAGCAAGTGAGAGATGTTGGGAAATGTGCCCTAGGTCAATCCATTAACAATCTTTATGAATACATTTTAGTTAATAAAATAGAGGATTTTATTTGCTGTTTATTATAATTGATTTGCATGTTTACATTATAATAAGATCCATGGGTATTTACAGAAATATCCTAAATGTCCCTAGTCGATTATTATACTGGGAACTATAATGAATTAAGACTAGTATGAGTCTTGATTGATGATCATACGATGATCATACGTATAGGAATACGAATCAAGATCATGAGTACTTGTTAGGGAACAAAGTACTGGACCGACCCGCTATGAGAACATCACATGGATTAAGTCATAGTTGTCTCTCATGATAGGTATATTTTTCAGTCCTCTGACTTGAGATTACTAGAGACTTCAACATTAGGAATACAGTGATTTGACGCAATCAAATGTTGTCTTTAACCGGATGATTATAAAGGTTGTGATTGGTTACTGTGTGAATAATGTGGTGAAGTTGTGTAATCGAGATAGAATTTGTCCCTCTCATATAAAGAGAGATATCCAAAGTGGATCCCTCGATGTGTTAGATCATTAAAAGGCCTAGTTTAAGTGAATTGATATTGATCAATGTCACTTATATGTTTTCAGTCTACCTAGAAATTGAGACTAGTACGATTGAACATGTTGGATGACAATTCCATGCCTTATGTTTGATCAAAAGGATATCGTGTGACAAAAGGATGTTATATACACTATTGATTAGGTTATATCGATTTGATATTCGTACAACTTGGGTAGTCATAATGTCTTGCTAGAGGCCGCTTATGACTTGTATATCAAAATGTGTTTTGGTACACTGCCAACGTTGTATGAGCCTATTGGGTCGCACATTGAGAATGGTTTTGCGAGATTTTAAGATGGTTCAAGAAAAATGAATTTTATATGATAAAATTCATGACAAAATGTCCTTGTAGTGTATTACACTTATACTTCTTTAAGTAGGGGTATATGTGTAATTTACTTAACCGTCTATATACAAGGGTTGTATAAATAGACGTTTTGAGTTAGAATACAAGTACGAAAGATTTTAAAAGGGCCGAAACTCTCTTTTTGTTTTAAGAAATGACTCAGAGTTTTTGGTATCCTCTGGATCATTTTGGAGAGAAACAAAAAGGTTTAGTATTCTCTCGAAGCTAGCACTTTGAATCTCGGTCTCCGTTCGTGTGTGGACAGCTAGTAGAGGGCGTTCATCATTGGCAGCACCTTAGAGATCGATTAACCTTCAGAAAGGTATTGCGATTGAGGTATGATTAAGTTTTTCATAGTTTAAACATGTTTTAATGGAATCAGATTCGGATCCTGTTTTAGGGTTTTTCTCAAAATTATTTTGTAATCTTCGCTGCGCATGAACCCCAAAACCCTTCATGAGGTTGCTAGGTGCAACAGCCTACATTCTTTGATTTTGTGAGTCTGGCAACCAGGGATCTTGAAAGATACGAATAGATGCGCCATCTTTACTTTCCAACTACAATTTTGTATCAGTTGCCGATGAACTGCCAAATATAGCTCGAATTTCTCCCTAGCCCTACCTCTAACAAATGTGTATTGGGGAAATATCTAGCTTTTAACAACGTTGCTGTCAACGTGTTTGGAAAGATGAGAAGTCTCCAAACTTGTTTTAAGAGCATGACTTTGTTGAACTCTCGCCCTACAAAAGCCTACTCCACCAAACTTTTTTGGCACACATATATTGCTCCAGGTGCCCCATCGAATGCCTTCATGTTTGTCTATGTCTGAAATCCACCAAAACTTATTCATCATAGTTTCGATTTGGTCACTAAGTCCCTTTGGAAGTAGAAACACACATAATATATGATGAGATTGATTGAATTACAGATTTGAGTAGTACGTCTTTATCGGCCCTTGAAAGCATAAACCCCTTCCAACTTTGCAGCTGCTTCTTCACTTTCTCTCGGATGTAGGAGAAGAACTCACACTTATTACCACCCACCTTACTTGAAAGGCCTAAGTAAAAACTTGTAGAGGTAGAATGTGGTACTTGTAAAATGTTACACACGCCATCTATAGTAGGTTGCTGCACATTCTTACTAAAATGGACATTTAATTTTTGAAAATTATCAATCTGGCCAGAGACTTTCTCGTAGTTTCGAAGGCATTTCTTAATAATGCAGGCTTTATTGGTCGTGGCTTTAAAGAAGAGATAGAAATCATTCATAAAAAAGGCGGGAAATTACTGAAACCCCTGCTGTTATAGGACACCCATGTAAAGTCCCCAAAGTTTCTTGCTTTGCTATCATGGCAGATAGCCCTTCTGCGCAAAGTAAGAACAAGTATGGTGAGATCAGGTCCCCTTGACGAAGCCCTCTCGATGGGACAATAGGACCTACTTCGTGCTCTCCCACTAAAAATGTATAACGAACTGATTTAAAACACATGTTCATTAAATCAATCCACCTATGATTAAGCCTAGTCGAGCCATGATTGCAATGAGGAATGCCTATTCAACTCGTTTGAATTCCTTGCTCATATCCAGTTTCAACGCGGCATACCCATCCTTCCCTTGAGTTTTTTGGTGGAGCCAGCGAATAACTTTAAAGGCTGCAATAACATTGTTAGTAATGAGTCTTCACGATAGGAAAACACTTTGACCTTCAAAAATTACAATAGGAAGAATAACTTTCAGCCTATTCAAAAGCATTTTAGAGATAATTTTATATAAAATGTTACATAACGAAATGGGTCTAAAAAAGTAATGTATTCATACTTATCTTTTTTTTGGAATGAGAGATATTAATGTATCATTCAAAGTATCAGAAATGCTCCTTGAATTTAAAAAGCCTAAGCAAGCTTTAGATACCCCTTTCCTAACTATTCCCCAAAAGTTTTGGAAGAAAGTTGGGTTCATGCCGTTAGGACTAGAACTCTTGTCTGGATGCATAGAGAAAATGTCCACTTTTACTTCATCAGTCATGAAAGGTTGAAGAAAGAAATAATTGTGTTCATCAGTGACTCTTTGCGGGACGACATCTAGAAATGTGTTTGAGAGGCTTTCATTTGAAGTGAAAAGTTAATCAAAATAGTTGCTAACAATCTCCCCTAGTCCATGATCCAAATCTCTCATATGACCAAAAGAATATTTCAATTTGTTGATTGAATTCTTTTTTCGTTTGGCCGAGGCATAGAAGTGAAAGTACTTCGTGTTGGAGTCGCCAACTTGAAGCCAATGTTGTTTTGCTCTTTGTTTCCAAAAATCCTCTTGTCAAGCCAAGATATTTAGATATTCCTTCTCGACTTCTTTGAAACATTGAAGAGAAAAAGGGTCATGTCGACCCTGTAGGTTATCGAGTTTGAGCCTCAATTCTTCGATTTTCTTTGTGAGCTTTTGATCGATGGCCATCCCCCATGTTTGTAGTTTGTGGCCACACTCTGAAAAACGATCGGTGATGGTGAGGAAAACATTTGATTCGCAATTCTCTTGCACCACTTCGCTATTCATTTCTCAACCAAGATTTTTCAAATCGAAAACTAAACTTCCTCTTGGTAGCTTTTCGGCTCTGTTATCGGACTTTTCCTTTACGCAATTAGATTTCGAACTCTGATTTTATCAAACATCTGTCTCCACAATCATTTAGATATGACTTGATCTAACCTTTCCTCTACCTATTGCGTTGTCCCGTTATGTCTCTCCTAAATGTATGTATAGCATGTGATGGCTCCAGTTCCACAACCTAAAATTGGACCTCACTCGGCCTAGACTTACGTGGATCCCCGAGTCAACGCTAGCCTAGTCAGCCTTTCATATCATTTACCTTTTATTAAATAATTAAAAGTTGAGTTAATCAAACTAGTGAGTTATTCAAAGTATAGCGGAAGCGATAAAATCCTCAAACTAAATGAACTAACTCCAAGACACGCAATTAGGACAACCTAGAATGTGGAAACCTCGCATATGTATATCATCATCAATAAACAAGTCAGAGGAGAGTACTATCAAAATATACATGTCCCAAGATCTCTTATAACCCATATCCCAATGTGAACAAAAACAAGCATATACATAGTACAAAATGTAACCTATATCAGTCAAGAGGAAAACTATTCCGATATCCTCAAGTCAAATCACCTAGCTGAGGAGCCTTTCCCTTGTTGGACTACGGATCTACAATTAATCAAACACAAGAATAACGAGCCCAGGTAAGTAACGTCAAACAAGACATATATACAACATTTCAAAATAATAAACCAGTCTATATTTATGCCGGTAGAAAAAGAGATACGTGAAATGCATGAATAAATAAATACTGTAAATCAATCAAAGATGAGTGTTCAACGAAAACAAATGAGAGACGCAAGTAGTCCCGACCAAACGATTGTTGAGTCGAGGGAAAACACTATAAGACTCAGATTTTAGGACATGGTTAACACCCAACAAGCCTTAAATCCAATGAATCAGTGAGACTTCCTAGTAACCCAGCTAGAACTCACTCGTCGCACCAAAAGTAACCAATGCAACGCATCTTGAAGGCATAACTCTGGCATGTTACCTATATCCAAATCTAAACACACACTCACATGTCCCGACTTGCTACCTACGAATCCCCATATGTCCGTCAATGACTAAAATCTCCTAATAGTCATTTAATTGCAATTTTTCATTAATTATCCTCAATTTATCTAATTTTTCATAATTTTATTCATTTACGTAATTGAGTCGATTACTCCAGTATTGAGTCGTATTCGGACCCATTTGGATACCTGTGAGATCCTCGAAGTTTTCGAAAATTCATCAAAAACTGACCTATGAACAGTGTTCACTGTGCGTGGTGCTGTGGGGGTCAAAACCCGACGGCGTCACTTAAAGCGCGAGTCTGGGATGCCTTTTGCCCCAGATGACGTGAGTGGCGCCGTTGAGACCAACTCTCCATGGTGTCACTTAGAGCATGATGTTCCTACGCCCTAAGCGCCGTGATCGATGCCGTGAAGCTTTGTGCTCCACGACATCCCTCTTGGCGTCCAAACCAGAACACTAATCAGGGGTTTTTCGAAACCCCGGCCGTGTTGCCGCGTTCCGAGCCTATCCCAAACTCATAGGGACATCCATACCAACCCAAAACCATCATTCCTTCGTACCAAATAATCTAGAAATCATAGAATCGAAAACTCGATCAAAATTCTCAAAAGTTCACGTAAAATGTAAAAAGACTCAAATTTCCAATCAAACACCATAGCAACACCATTCAAATCACTAAAACCATCAATCAATCTCACCAAAAATCCCATAACAACCGAAACCCAAATCGATTTCCAAAATCATCGCGACGAAAAAGCACGAAACAGGCATCAAAACGATGAAAACTGCGAGATGAGCTTAGATTTCACCTTAATACGCATTGTTAGTCGATCCCTAACGTTGATTCGCACAAAAATTCATCAAAACCCCAAGCAAAACTGATTTCATTGATGAGATGAGAGAGATGAAAGAAAAAAGGTGGTAAAAAACCCTTTTATATCAAGTCTTCATCATCTTACACACACGTAACTCAAGGCATATCCTAGGGTCTTCTTTTACACCAGCCCAACCGCTCTCACGACTATAATGGGGGACCCTCTTTGACTTGTCTTTGATTTCCTACTCAAACCTAGCAATTTCCTAAGTGTTCCCACACCCGAACTGCAGTACGACTTGCACGTCATGTGCTCACGGACTTACCAACGTACTGGACTCATTACACAACATTTAATTATTAAATAAATTTGTATTTTGTTAGTGTTTTAATTCAATTATCCGCCCAAACAGCTAATTACTCGACAACTGTTTGCCCAACACTTGTAAATCATGTTTTCTCGAGCCAAACTAGTTTCTCAACACCAACGCTCGCACACAAACATCCTCACATATTTGGGACATTAGAATTTACTTTCGGGTAATAAAACAAGTTATATAAATACCGAACAAAAATAACATATCTCGGTGTCGACGACTAAGAATTTGACATATGTATCACGACAAATGGGCCCATATACGACCTAAAATGACACGTGGCACGAGTTAGATTGTGACGGCCCCAACAACTACAAATTGGTCCCCGTACGGCCTAAACCTATAGGGACCCCGAGCCAATCTCCGACGAGTCAGTCTAGTCAGCCTTAATTTGCCAATTATTCAATACATTATTCACTCACTCACCCTGGATCACTCTTTTAGATTCACCTTAACTATATCTAATCATTTATCCTCCAAGTTAGATAGGTGTGCAGCGAAATTATTTTTTAACAACAACTTAAAACGGTTTACACCTCAGTCCACCTAGATGTGGAAAATCCTGTCCAAACAACATCACATGTATAAAACAAATCAATTGAAAGCCCAAAATGAATATATACATGTATCAACAGTCAGGTTCAACTCCGCAAAGCCCCAAAATATCAAAACAAATGGATACATAGCCAAAATATACAACAAAAGGAAAAATTACCTACAAAGTGAGAGCAAAGCTAACGGCTTTGAGCGTACCTCAGAGGATATCGCCAAGCATCGGTGCCTTGCCTCTACTGGTCTGTGGATCTGCACCCACCGTCATAAAAAGGACGGTGACTACAAAATATAACAGTAAACAACAACAATAGATATCTCAACATAAACTACTGAATTTTCAATAATCACAAGTCTATAAATCATGCAAAGTATAACAAGAAACTGAAATAGATAGTAAATCGCATGGTAAATAGATTCAACAAGCTCAAACAATGATAATCAAGTGACCGGGAAACAAACGGATAGACGAATAGATAGTCCTAATCAAGCCGCGAGTCATAAGACCTCAACAGATTGCGATAGACACAGTAGGTTAAAAACTGCCTCCTCTGCTCAATCCACATCCTACGAACCAGTGGGCCCGAAGGTTGCCTCCATTGAACGCACACTCTTTTAGGAAAAACCACAGAAATAGTCGACTACTAAATTCCTAATACACTACCGAAAGAAAGCCACATTCACAAGTCGGATGCTAAATCATTTTGATAGGCTCCAACGATAAGCCAAAGTCTATCCCGGCTGCTAAACTCGTCAAGACTTCTCATCAGAGTCAAACTACCTAAACCCTAGGTCACCTGAATTAGAATGGAATACAAAGGGCTCGCATTTCAAGAATAATCAGTCAAGAAATAGAAAAATAGTCATGTTGATTCTATTGTTGCATTTACTCACCTCGAATTCTGCTAAAAATGCCCTCGTGTAGCTCCACACGGTCCCCAATTAGGTGCCAACACTCCGCTCTTCACCTGACAATTATTCTGACCAATTTCCATTAATTTTCCCTAATTATCCCAAGTATTCCTCAATTTTCTCATGTTTGACCCATTTTCTATATTTTTTTTAAATTATTGCTCCTTTGCGTAATTGGGTCGCTTACCCGGTATTGGGTTGCATTCAGACCTATTAGGATCCCCGAGCGAAACCCCAAACTTTTCATGCAATAAAAAAATATTTTTCAATATTTTTTGACTATTTTTGTAAATTTCACGCTTTACGAGGCAAAAACCCCGACAAAAGTCTCTCCACAATTCCAAAAATTTCACTTTTCATAGAAATTCCTAAATTTCCATATATTTGGTCAAAATATAATTCTTCAGAATTTTTTTTCCTTTTTTCAGGAATTTTCCTGATTTTTCTAATATTTATTCTAAAAAAACATATTTAATTAATTAATTTATTATAAATAAATAAATTATTATTTTAATAATGGATGGGTCCTCGGGTCAGGTTGGGTCCAACCCGGTCTGCCCCAACTGGGTCGGGCTAGATCTAACCCATATGGGTCGAGCTCGGTCTGAACCAGCCGGGTCTAGGCTGGGGTCACTACGACCCGGTCCACCTTCCCTTCTTCTCCAATTAATGCTCTTTATTCGTTCCAACATTTTTGTTTTTTTTGTTTTTTATCTTTCTTTTCAACAATCCATCAACAACAATACTAACACCAACAATCACTAATTCACCATCAACAGCTCAATAAGAACAACAACACCAATTACCCCCACACCCACAACCACAATGCCAACATCAACAACACAAATCAACAACAACAAACTCACCTTCACTAACGTCGCCAACTTGTTTCCCCGAACTCTCAACCTCGATCTCTCGGTCTCTCTTTCTTCTCCTCTATCTTTTCTCTCCTCCTTCTCGGTCCGATTTTTGGCGAGAATAATGGTGGCGATGGGTTGTTGTTGACATTTTGGGATGGGGTCAAATGACCATTTTGCCCCTTCAATCTTATCTCTTCCTTAATAAGCCAATGCCCTTCGTGTACTTATATATATATTTATACTTTTATATATATTCCATATATATAACTGTATTTTCGCGTCTACGATTTCGTTATGCATGCCAACGAGCACATTCGGGCATGCACACTACCATTCAACCCACTCGTGTCGCCCACGACTCCGCGTATTACTCAACACCCACTAATTTATTATTTTATCCCATTCATCATTTTCATTAGTACTTATCAGTGTTTTTATTTCATTTTCGTCCCCCGCACTCTTAAATACCCGTTTAACGCGTTCTTTCGTACCGAACTCGTTCAACGGTATCAACACACACTCACCACGCCCTCACACATTTGGGATATTGAATTTAATGTTCGATAATAAATAAATAATACAAATCACTAAACAAACATAAAATACCTCGGTGTCGACTCCCGAGGACCGAAACAAGTATACCACGGCTAGTTGGGCCCACAATACGACCCTGAAATGTTACGTGACACTTGTTAGAATTTTAGGGTCGTTACAATCTCCCCTCCTTATTGAGAATTTGTCCTCGAAATTAAACGAAAATACAGGGTAAGACTTACCGGAATCAAAACAAGTAAGGGAAATGCTCGCACATGTAGGACTCCAGTTCCCAAGTCTGTTCCTCATCCCCGCGATACTGTCAGTTGACGAGAATTGAGGGAATCTCTTTATTCCTCAATATCTTCACCTTTCGGTCCATAATCTGAATAGGCTGCTCATCGTAGGTAATGTCTTCCCTCAGATCAATCTGACTTAGGTCCATAATCGCTCGTTTGCCCTCTCTCGACCTATCCAGTTGAAGCATCGATATGTGAAATACATGGTGAACTTCAGCTAACTGAGGTGGTAACTCAAGCTCATATGCAACCTTGTCTATTCGTTTCTTCACTCTGAACGAACCTATAAACCTCGACGCAAGCTTACTCTTGATACCAAATCTCTTGAGACCCTTCAGTGGAGAAACCTTTAGATATACAGTCTCCTACTTCATACTCTAACTCGCCATGGTACTTGTCATAATACCTCTTCTGCCTTTCCTGCGCACTTTTCAACCGAAGTTTGATCAGTCATACATTCTTTGTGTGATCCACTACAATCTCTGGCCCAAACACTGCCACATCCTCTGGCTCTGCCCAACAAGATGGAGTTCTGCACGGCCTGCCGTAGAGTGCCTCAAATGGTGCCATACTAATACTAGCCTGTAAACTGTTATTGTAAGCAAACTCACACAGATGAAGATATTCCTCCCAAGAACCATTATACTATAACATACGCATCCTCAACATGTCCTCCAACACCTGAATCAATCTCTCTGACTGTCTATCGATATGTGGATGATAAGCTGTACTGAGATCCAACTTCGTGCCAAACGATGTAAACTGCGGCCCTCTGTCTGACACGATCGATAATGGTACTCCATGTAATCGCACTATCTCTCTCTTCATGCAGCCGGTCTTCATCCTCGACCACCAAAACAGACGACACATATCAACATACATCTTGGTCTTGCTCGGATTAATCAAAAAACTTGAGCTGTGAGCCTCTTGGAGAATCTCATCACGTAACTTAGCCACTGATAGAATCCACAGTCTCCCTCTAAATCTCAGGCAGAAATCACTCGACTGACTACATTTTGGATGATCTGAACTGTGAGCAAACTCACTATACCTCTGATACTGCTCATCAGCCTGTTGACCATCAAGTACACTCTGGATAGAGACTGTCTAGTCCTCAATTGCCCACAAATTAGCACTCTAGTACTGGTCGGGATATCAACAGAATACATCATATTGACCGCCTCGAGCAATCCATACTCATGTGTCATGCGACACGTCACAACCTCCAAATCAATGATGAAATCAATCTCTCTCGTCGGTGGTAATCCGGGAAGCTCTGATGGAAACATGTCCATAAACTTGCACACAATTGGTACCTCCTCGATCCTAACCATAACCCTCCCTGCCGTACTTAGAACACTCCCAAATGTCTCAATCTCACTGCTCGTGACTACCCTACCTCTGGTAACTCTCAACTGAGTCACATCGCCACGAAAAGTAAACTCTAGCTTTCCAAGAATCTGAAATGAAACTATCTTGCTGAAACAATCAATCTATTTGTGATAAAGACCTAATCAATCCATGCCTAATAACGTATTAAACTCCAGAAACTCTAACACTCTGAGATCTATCGGTAACTCATGTCCCTCTATCGCCATAATACAACGCTCACAAATCATGTTAGGGTAGATCTTATCCCCAACAACTGTGCTAAGAACTAAAGGTTTCTCTAACCTAACTGGTCTCAACCCTAACTCATCAACAATGCGCCCAGAAATAAAAGAAACAGTAGAACCAGAGTCAATTGTAACATACATCAAACAAAAAATATAAATCATATCCTCAACTAAGTGTCTAGTCGTTTGAGGGTATGGCTCAGCGACAGCCTGTACTCACTCTCTAGTCTATTATTGGTGTGGTGCTACACTCTGCTGAACCCCAACAAGTTGTGGATATTTGCTTATAAAATGCCCCAATTGTCCATACTGAAAGAATGTCTTCAAAGGCCTTATCCTCTTATTCTCATAGCAGCCCTGTCATACCACTACATTGATCAATGTTGTGGGCATAACATTCATGGTTGAAACTGATGGAGTGGCCTGAGGTGTAGCCGAACTCACATCACGTAAACGAGCTACTATTAATACGGATGTAGATGACAACTGGTGCTGTCCTCTAAGAATATCCAATATCTCATTCATTCGTCATCCCTTAGACTCTACTGTTTAAGTCCATGTCTATAACTCACGTGCCAGAGCCGCAACGTCACTCGACACATCTGGTGGAGGATCACAAACTCCACTCTGATCTCCAGCATCAGGCTGGTCACCATCGCGATTTGCAGTAGCAAATAACGAGCCTCGATTAGTTTTACGTAACGATATATTATAATACACATTAAAATTTAACATGCTCAAAATAATATCATTCCCCACTTCCCAACTATACTTGAGTTAAGTTCTTAGGATTTTCCACACTAAGTTACTTTTTCTTATGTTTTATGCTTATTCAGAGTCATGGTGATAAACTTTTATGCTCTGATACCAACTGTGACGGCCCCATCAACCACAAACTAGGCCCCGCCCGACCTAAACCTACATGGACCCTCGAGCCAGTCTCTGACGAGTCAACGCAAGTCTAGTCAGCCTTAATTTGTCAATTATTCAATACATTATTCACTCACTCACCCTGGATCACTCTCTTTAGATTCACCATAACTCTATCTAATCATTTATCCTCCAAGTTAGTTAGGTGTGCAACGGAATTGTTTTTAACATCAACTTAAAACGGTTTACACCTCAGTTAACCTAGATGTGAAAAATCCTGTCCAAACAACATCACATGTATATAACAGATCAACTGAAAGCCCAAAATGAACATATACATGTATTAACAGTCAGGTTCAACTCCCCAAAGCCCCAAAATATCAAAACAAATAGATACATAACCAAAATATACAACAAAAGGACAAAATACCTACAAAGTGAGAGCAAAGCTAACGGCTCAGAGGATATTGCCAAGCATCGGCGCCTTGCCCCTACTCGTCTGTGGATCTGCACCCACAATCATAAAAAGGAGGGTGAGTATAAAATATAACAGTAAACAACAACAATAAATATCTTAACATAAACTACTGAATTATCAATAATCACAAGTCTATGAATCATGGAGGGTATAACAAGAAACTGAAATAGATAGCAAATCGCATGATAAATAGATTCAACAAGCTCAAACAACGATAATCAAGTGACCGGGAAACAAATGGATAGCCGAATAGATAGTCCCAATCAAACCGCGGGTCACAAGACCTCATCAGCTTGTGATCGACACGGTAGGCCAAAACGGCCTCCCCTGCTTAATCCACCCTGTATGAACCAGTGGGCATGAAGGTCGCCTCCACTGAACGCACACTCTGTTCGGAAAAGCCACAAACAAAGTTGGCTACTAAATTCCTACCACACTACTGAAAGAAAGCCATAGTCACAAGCCAGATGCTAAATCATTCTGATAGGCTCCAATGAGAAAACACAGTCTATGCCGGCTGCTAAACTCGTTGAGACTTTTCATCACAGTTAAACTACCTAAACCCAAGGTCACCTGAATTAGAATGAAATACAAAGAGCTTGCATTTCAAGAATAATTAGTAAAGAAATAGAAAAGCATTCATGTTGATTCTATTGTTGCCTTTATTCACCTCGAATCCCACTAAGAATGTCCTCGCGTAGCTCCATTCGTTCCCTAATTATCCCAAGTTTTCCTCAATTTTCTCAAGTTTGACCCATTTTCTACAATTTTCTAAATTATTGCTCCTTTGCGTAATTGGGTCACTTACGCGGTATTGGATTGTATTCAGACCCATTAGGATACCTGAGCAAAACTCCAAAATTTCATGCAATTAAAAAATATTCTTCAAAATTTTCTGACTATTTTTGCAATTTTCACGCTTTACGAGGTACAAACCCTGACAGAAAGTCTCTCTAGAATTCCAAAAATTTCACTTTTCATAGAAATTCCCAAATTTCCATATATTTGGTCAAAATATAAGTTTTCAGGATTTTTTTCCCATTTTTCTGGAATTTTTCCTGATTTTTCTAATATTTATTCTAAAAAAGACATATTTAATTTTTTTATTTATTATAAATAAATAAATTATTATTTTAATAATGGATGGGTCCCTTGGTCGGGTCGGGTTGTGTCCAACTTGGTCCGCCCCAACTGGGTTAGACCCGGGCTGACCCACTCTGGTCGGGCTCGGTCCAGCCCAGCCAGGTCTGGGCTGGGGTCACCATGACTCGGCCCACCTCCCCTTCTCTCCAATTTAACGAATATGCTCTCTGTTTCTTTTAACTTTTTTTTTATCTTTCTTTTCAACAATCCATCAACAATGATACTAACACCAACAATCACTGATTCACTATCAACAACTCAACAAGAACAACAACACCAATCACCCCCACACCTACAACCACAACGCCAACATCAATAACACAAATCAACAACAACAAACTCACCTCAACAACAACAAACTCACCTTCGCCAACGTCGCCAACTTGTTTCCCCGAACTCTCAACCTCGATCTCTTGGTCTCTCTTTTTTCTCCTCTTTTTTTCTTTCCTCTCTCTTGGCCCGATTTTTGGTGAGAATGATGGTGGCGATGGGGTGTTGTTGACATTTTGGGGTAGGGTCAAATGACTATTTTACCCCTCCAATCTTATCTCTTCCTTAATAAGCCAATGCCCCTCTCGGTCATTTCATTTTTTTTACTTATATATATACATTTATATATATAACTATATTTTTGCGCCTACTATTTCGTTGTGAGAGCTAATGAGCACATTCTGGCGTGCACACTACCATTCGACCCACGGATGTCGCCCACGACTCTGCGTATCACTCGGTGCCCACTAATTTTTTATTTTATCCCATTCATTATTTTCATTAGTACTTATCAGTGTTTTTATTCCATTTTCATCCCCCGGACTCTTAAATACCCGTTTAACGTGTTCTTTTGTACCGAACTCATTCAACAGTACTAACGCACACTTACCACGTCTTCACACATTTGAGATATTGAATTTAATATTCAGTAATAAATAAATAATACAAATCACCAAATAAACATAAAATACCTCGGTGTCAATTCTCGAGGACTGAAACAAGTACACCACGGCTAGCTGGGCCCAAAATACGACCCTGAAATGTCACGCGACACGAGTTAGAATCTTAGGGTCGTTACATAGATTTTTAAGGTCATTACTGTCTTCCCAACTAACTGGAATTTTGTCCTCAAAATTAAAATGAAACTAAAAGAAGACTAAACAAATTATAAGAGGTAGGGAAAGTATTCGCGCATGTAAGACTTGAGCTCCCACGTCAACTCCTCGTCTCCGTGGTGCTGCCATTTGACAAGGATTGATAGGATCTCCTTGTTCCCCAAAATATTCATTTTTCGGTCCAAAATCTAAATAGGCTGCTCATCATAAGTGATGTCCTCCCTCAAGTCTATCTGGCTCAAGTCTATAGTCAGTCGTCTACCCTCTCTCGACTAATCCAGTTGAAGCATCGATACGCGAAACGCAGGGTGGATTCTAGACAACTGAAGTGGCAACTCCAACTTGTACGCAACTCAGCCTATTCACTTCCTACTCTGAATGGACCAATAAACCTCAGTGCAAGCTTCCCTCTACTCCAAAACCTCCTATAACCTTTCATTGAAGACACCTTAAGTTAGACGTAATCCCTGACCTAAAACTTTAACTCCCCGTGATACATGTTGTAGTATTTTTTCTGCCTCTCCTGTGCACTTTTCAGTGTCAATTTGATTAGGCATATATTCTTTGTGTGATTTACTACAATCTGTGACCCTATAGCTGCTAGATCCTTGGGCTTTACCAAGCAAGATGAATATCTGCACGACCTTGCGTATAGTGCCTTAAACAGTGCCATACCAATACTAGCCTAATAACTGTTATTATATATAAACTCATAAATAAAGATACTCCTCCTATGATCTATCGTACTCCAACAATACATCCTCAACATATCCTTGAGAATCTGAATCAGTAATTCTGACTGTCCATCAGTATTTGGATGATAGGCGATATTGAGATCTAACCGCGTGTCGAATTGTGCCTACACGCTATGCCAAATCTGAAAAGTAAATTGTGGCCATCTGTTAGATACAATCGATAACAGAACACCATACAGTCAAACTACCTCTCGCTCGTATAAATCAGCTAACCTATCCACCTGATGTGTCATTAAAACTGGTAAAAGTGCAAATTTTGTCAACCTGTCCACAATGCACCTTGATGATATCATGTCTGCGCTGAGATCAAAGTAACTCACACATGAAATCCATGACAATATGCTCCCCACTTCCACCGAGAAATAGGAAATGGCTGTATTAACCAATCGGGCCTGCGATGTTCAGCCTTTACTTGCTGACATATCTCACATCCTTGAACCTAATTAGAAACATCGGTCTTTATCCACAGCCACCAGAAAAGAAGACGTACATCAATATACATTTTTGTCCTATTCGGATGAACCATAAAACGTGAACGGTGTGCCTCATGAAGAATCTCATCGCGTAGCTTAGCTACTAATGGAATCCACAGTCACCCTTTAAACCTCAAACATGAGTCTATCGATTGACTCCAATTTGGATGATATGAACTTTGAGCCAAACCTCTGGTACTGCTCATCCCTCTCCTGACCATCAAGTTCACTTTAAATAGAGCTGGTATGAGTCCTCATCTACCCACAAATCAATAGTTTGGTGCTAGTCAGAATATCAACCGAATACATCCTCTCGACCGTTTAGAACAAACCATACTTGCGTGTCATGTGGTACGTAACAATCTTCGAGTTTAACCTTCTATGGCTCAATGCGTCTGTAACAACATTAGCCTTCCCCAGGTGATAATCTAAAAATAATCATGGTCCTTGAGGAACTCAAACTAATGCCTCTGTCTCATATTCAACTCATTCTTAGTGAAAAGGTACTTCAAACTCTTGTGGTCAGTGAATAACATAAATCTCTCACCATAGATATAATGATGCAAAATATTCAGTGTTAACACCATTGCCGCCAATTTCAAGTCATGCGTAGGGTAGTTCTTGTCTTGAACCTTCAGTTGTCGGGACGCATATGCTATCACTGTACCAAAATTGTAATAACTCGAAAAAAATACTTACATGAATTATGGAGTTATTTATAGGCTTATAGTTATATGTATTAATGTGAATCAAATCAAAGGCCTATAGTTACAGCTAAAAATCTACAACCATTAGACTTACCTTGGGATGCACACTAGGACATACTCCCATGTTGTGGTGTCATGTATATGAGTCACTTGGCTGGAAAGCTAGTGGTGGTAGGAGTGATTTAGGTTCACAAGATCACATGAAGATGGACACACAATCTTAGATCATCAACTCATGTTCTTCCTTGCTTCATTATGCATGCTTGTTTAAACACAAAAAAAAATTGAAGCTGTGGGATATCCTTACTGGAAAATTTAGAGGAGCTTTAAGAGAGTTTCCATAATCAAGGGTGGGAGAATTTAACACCAACCATAGCCACCATTCTAGGTGAGATGTTCTTCAATTCATGCATCTAAGTTAAGGATTTTTGAGTTTTAATCAAAGGGATTTTCTATGTGGATGATTCTAAAGTGTTTTAATGTTGATTTGATTCATTTCTAAATTTTAATTTCAAACAGCAAGTTCTAGTTTTGGATTTTGTACAAGTTTTGCAAAAATTTGGGATATTCTTGTAATGTCAATTTTTATAATTTTTGAACTATAAAATGGTACTGTTTTTTAAATCTAGTTTCGTTTTTGAATTCTCCACTGGAAAACATTAAAGATAGTGTCAACCCTTTCGAAAATCAGTGATATTTTCATAATTTAGGAAAAATAAGTTTTCTTGGTGTTCTTCAAAGTTTTCAATCAAATGCATGCTTTTAATTCGTTTTAATTGAATGAATGATAAATATAGGAATGTCTGGTGTATGTTTGTTGTATGGAGGAGTTGTTGGGTCTCTGGTGGAGGGAACAGCGACCTAAGGCAAAGGGAGAAGGCCTCTAACTTAGGAAGAACTCAGAATTTTGGTTGCAGAATTATGGGTTTCCCATAAGCTGGAGCACACTCCACTCTCAAAGGAGCGCGCTCCCTGCACCCAGCGCGCTAGGAGGCTAGGCCAGCAGAACTTTTTTGCATTTTCTAAATTTTTCCTGCAACACCCATCTAAACCGACCCTAATTAGCATAAAAACATATCTAAACACCTCAGAAGCATAAGGAATTGTTCCGGGAGGTCGGGTAAGAGTGTCGGGATGTCGAGAGGCTAGATTAAGACTTATGGTGAGTACACCCATTGATAACTTTATTTAGCGTTTCATTCCATTAACTTGTTGTCCCTTTATGGTCATTGTTGACTATTGTGTTCTTATATCATGTGTTAGTTGTGATCTATGCTCACTTAATGAGTCTTTGATAGCATGATATCCATTTCATTGTCACCTTCATTGACTTTATCTCGTGCAATGTTTATTCTTGTTGTTTTAAATACAATTTGAATGATAAATAGCATGCTATTAGGCTAGTGAATGTCATATGAATATTATTGTGGACTTGTATTCCTTGTTTGTTAGGGTGTATGGATATGCCTATGCCTTGAAACTCCATACTTGGTTTTTCTTAAAAATATAAAAGTAGTTTTTGGAAATTAGGTTTCGTGCTCGATTGAGGTGTGCGCGACTCAAGGGGTTCCAATCCTTGGGGATGTCGGCAAATATTACCAGACATAGTATGACACTTGGGGTTAGAGTCCCTAAGGTGGTCTATGCACCGGGGTTAGAGTCCCTGGCCTCACTTGGGTTAGAGTCCCTTGTGATTTATGAGTAAGGAGTCGAAGTGACGTTGTTCACTACCGACCAAACCTAATTCACCAGTACTTAGCCTAGTGTCAATTTCACTTGTTTAACTCTGGTATTTACTTGCATATGGTTTTTTTTCTATTTTTCTAGTTATATGCTTTTAAATACCACATGATTATATTTGAAAATGCAATTTAAACTTGCCATCGGGATTATTGTTTATTTCTTGTACTCACCGTCCTTTTTATGACGATGGGTGCAGATTCGTCTACAAGCCGGCCAGGCAAGGAGAAGATAGGAGATTCCCCTGAGTAGCTGTGCGACACAACTTTTGTCGATATTTTGTATGTATTAGATACTATATTTCTTTTTATACATTGGAGTCCCGAGACCTGACTTAAACTGTTTTATTGTATTATGAGGTTATCTAATATATATGATGTCATTTCTTGGTTTTCCACACTTAGGTTATTTTTCAATTGGCTTCCGCATAATATACTAATTTAATTCCACATAATTTTATAAGCTTCCTCATATTTAAATGACTAAGGTTTCTGCTAAATAACAAACCATGTTAATAAAGTTTTAATTAACACTAAATGTCATCTATGGATTTGAACACGAGAAAAGAGATAAAAAGGTTATAAGGCTAACTAATACGTAGTTAAGTCCTAAGAGGCTAAGATTATGGCTTAATTACGAGATTAAGCAGGCCGGTGCCCTAGATTAAGGGAGGGTTCGTCATACAGGATCTCCCTATTCCTCAGAATCTATATCCTACGGTCTATAATCTCAATTGGTTGCTTCTCATAGGTCTAGCCGAACCTCTACTTGCCTGACATCAACCACCAGTTTCATCTCGACCTAGCCAGTCTCAACATTCAGATGCAAAATACTTAATGAACCTCACTAAATGTGGTGGAAACTTTAACCTGTAAGCCACTCTACCAAGCGTGCCTCGACCTTGAACGGTCCGATAAGCCTTGGTGTCACTTTCCCCTTGATGTCAAACCACCAATGACCCTTCCAGGGAAAAACTTTCAAATACACCAAGTCATCCTTCTCATAGCTTAGACCTTTGTGATACTTATACGCATATTTCTTCTGTCTATGCTGGGTCGCCTAAAGTCTATGAAAAATATACTTAATCTTCTTAGTATGATCTACAACAACCTTAAGTCCTATAGTTGTTATATTCCCAACAATCTGGTGACCTGTAGGACCTACCATAAAGTGTCTCGAACGGTAGCTTCCTGATACTCGCCTAATAGTGGTTGTTATAAGCAAACTTGGACAATAATGGATAATCCTCCCACAAACCACCAAACTACAAGATCCAGGCCCTGAGCATATCCTCAAAGATTTGAATCAATCTCTCTGAGTATCCATAGATTTGAGGATGATACGTTGTGCCGAACTGTAATCTGGTGTAGAACTGGTTCTGTATACTCTCCCATAGTTTAGATGTCAACCTAGGATCCCTATCAAACATAATGGAGATCGGTACACCATGAAGCCTGATAATCTCTCTTTCGGATATAATGCTCAGTTGTGGGAACAAATATCTCATTGTAATAGGAATGAAATGCCTCGACTTCATCAACCTGTTAATAACTACCCAAATTGCACCGCGTCGCCTCATAGTATACGGAAGGCTACTAACAAATTCTATAGTCACGTGTTCCAATTTCCAGTGAGGAATTAGCAGTGATTATATCAACCCAGCTAGTCTCTTGTGCTTAGCCTTCACCTACTGACAAATATGATAACTCCTGAAATAAGTGCCCATGTTAGACTTCATCCCAAGCCACCAAAACAATCGCCGCAAATCATGATACATCTTGGTTCTACCAGGATAAAAAAGTGCACCGAGACTGGTGTGTGTCCTCCAGAATGCTTTCCTTGAGCTTTTGTACCGCAATAGCCTACCATGTGCCTTAAACACCCGTTTGAAGACCCAACCAATCTGTGCAACCCGAATCATGAGCCAGATAGTTGAACCGCTCATATAGCCCATCAGCCCTTTGCTACTTAGCAACCCAATCCAGAAACACTGTAGGAACTCGCATCTAACAACAAATTTGTAGCTTAACAATAGCCTCTATTACACTCATCACTAATGCTGCTTCAAGAAGTCTGTACTCATGTGTCATTTGTCGCAGTACTTTTTGGATATGAATATCGTTCCGACTCAACGCATCAACTACAACATTCACCTTCCCCGGATAGTACCCAACAACAAAGTCATAGTCCTTCAGTAACTCGAGCCATTTCTTCTGTCGCATGTTCAGATCCCTCTGAGTGAATAAATACCTCAAGCTCTGGTGATCAGTAAACAACACGAACCTCTCTCTGTAGAGATAATGCCTCTAGGGCTTCAGTGAAAACACGACTACTTCAAGCTCCAAGTCGTGCACTAAATAATTACCCTTCACTCTAAACAAAAAGTCCTCTCCCTACCTTTATCTCTTCAACCTCCGCTCTGGTCGTGAACTCTAATCTGACTAAACCTGATACATAGAGTGCTCGGGTTGACTGGATCTCCGCAGTAGGTACGTCTTATGAGCAAGAGCACAATCATATATCTTCTACAGTGCACGTGCCCCAATAGAAACAATGATGCTAGCAATCATCTCATCCAAACGCTTGACAAAGTAATAGATCTAGAGTCTCAGTCGTTTTCATGTTCATGGCATACTAGAGCAGGTATCTGAACCTCTCCATATACTAAAGTACTAACACACCACCCTGCCTCAAGGCCAGAAACTCCTTTCTAAGTCTCAGCTGAACCTCTATCTAAATAAACACGTCGAGGCAAAGCTTTCAAAACTCGTTACAAGTCGTCAGATCTGGATTAGTGTAACGACCCAAAAAATATGATATGTTTGCAAGATGATGTGTAGTACCTATTTCTACTCATGTCTATGTGACAGGATGATGACGTTGAGTTTCGAGTAGGGTTCGCCTAGGAAAACGTGAAGAACAGGTATCAGGTGGATGAAATACGGTTATACGGGTCTAGGAAACGATTTCGTGGACGTCCAAAAAATAAAATATAATAATAAATTAATTTATAAATATGTTCGGTGGTTAGAAGTTCCATTAGCGCACGACAGTATGAGTTGTGGTGCATGCCAAACATAAAAATGCTTGAGGAAAGGCCAACAATTTATGCAAAAGAGGATAAGGACAAGGAGACGTCCTAAAGTGTGTCAAAAGAGTGGTTGAGGCTGGCGTGTTTGGAGACCACAAGATGTGCCTCGAGATACGTGATCACACCAAGATGAGACCCACTATATATAAGGGTGAGTTAACTCTTACTCTCTCTCATTTCTTTTTTTTCTCTCTCTCTCTCTCTCTCTCTCTCTCCCCTTACCGTGAAAACAAAAAGAAAGAGAGGGTTTCAACGGTTTCGACGTGGATCAATGCCAAAGGATCGTGCCACGACCCAAACGGAGGTGAGATCTTGACTCCTCGTTCAGTTATCGTCGTTTTTGCGAGTATTGTGTGGGTTTCGTTTGATTTCTGAATCAGTGGTTGGTTGAATTTTATTTTTGGATAGTAATTTTGGATGTGTATCAAGGTCTCTATGAGGTTGGGATAGGCTCGAAACATGGCGACGCAGGCCGGGGTTACAAAAAACCCTGGTATTTACATTCTGGAAGTGACACTGCAAGAGACGTCATGGGGCCTAAACACCCACGGCGTATAAACTAGAGAGGGTTAGGAATTTGACACTTTAGATGGCGCTGCCGGGTTTTTGACCCACGGCGTGACACTCATCATAGTGCCAAATTTTGAAAATCTTGAAAACTTTAGGACTTCTTTCGCTTATCCAAATGGGTTCGAATACAACCCAATACCTAGGGAATTGACTCAAAATAATGAAAATGGGTAATATTTGGAAAATTGGGAGAATTAATGAGAATTACAATTAACTACAAAATAAGACTTCAACACGACCAAGTTGAATCTGAACTCATACCAGATGCTTAATGGACTGGTAGCGAGCGTACAGGATTGGTTTGGCAACGTGGGAGAGCCGCGAGCGCAGAATTTCTCGTAGTACTGTGAGTAAAACCAGTGGGAGTATTTATATTATTTCATTTGTACATTTAAATTGGGATGTTATATTTCTTGGTGAAATATATTTTCTTGAATTCCATTTATGATATCTATTCCTTGTTGGATTATTAGTTTTGTTTTCTTCGATTCTGAATGAGTAGTTCATTGCAAGTGAGTCATGGTTACTATTTATATGCGATATGAGATCTTATCTGGATGTTGTTTATATGTCCCAGTTGAGAGTACATTGGTGGTTCTTATTCGAGCTTGTGGAAATCTCATAGTCGAAAGGGTTAGGGCTGGTAGGTTGTGTCTAGTTTTGAACCCCAGTCTGCTGAGCTAGGTGCTGCTACTTAACGATCTTTTAGTCGGGAATACTTGCGTATTTCGTTATTTTTTTGGACACTTAATTTATCCTTAATTTCTCAGTGATATACTATCATGCGATTTTGTATTATCTTTGTGATGATACTAATTTAGTCGTTTATTTGATATTTGAAATTATATTGAGACTCCACTTAGTTGTTACTGTTATCTTCTGTACTCACCGTCTTTTTTATGATGGTAGGTACAACCCGTTCATACTGCATAATCGATAAGGGAAAAGGACAGGAATTAGGTAACTGAAGTTGACGGATGCTAGTGACATCCTCTTGCCTATAGTGCAGGTTTTTTGTATTATATGCATATGTTTTTAATACATTGGGATATGGGTTTGTGAGAGATTTTAGGACATGTATATCGTATTTGATTCTCCTTTGACTTTTTATACTTTTAGGGTATACGTATGCGGGGTTTCCATACTTTATGTTGTCTTGATTAGTGTATTAGAGTTGTTTGGGGTTAGTTTGAGATTTTAATGCTTATGTTATGACCTGATAACTCACTAACTTAAATAACTCACTTAATTACATTTAAAATGGCTTAATTAGTGGTAAATGGTAAGTACGACTGACTAGGCTTACGTCGATTCTACGAGGTTGGTTTTGGGTTTATGTAAGTCTAGGTTGGACGGTGTCCAATTTTGGATTGTGAGATTTGGGGCGTCATAATGAGTGTCTAAGTAGGTCATCTGCCTAACTGCTGCCACTCATATCAATAGTAACTGGAGAGTCAAGCTTGACCCACTTCCTCAACCTTCAGCAGCTTGTGTAGCCGTCGATGTATCAAAAGTCATCACCCAACCAACTCTTTGTCACCAACTTCATAAATGCATCCAGGGTTAAAACTTATAAAATCCTTTACCCTCTTCACCTCCACTGACATAAGACTATCGGACGTCAAAGCTATCGCCAGCTGCTCAGTCGTGAGTAATAACTATCGTCTCTGTCGGCACTACGATTGGCAATGTCCCCTCTGCTAAAGTCTCAAAAACTGATGCCTAAGCTGGGGCCTGTGTTGTGACCGAAGTAACGACTGTCTGTATGGTGGGTGCAGCTAATATAGTCGTCAGTGCTGATGCCGCATCCATCCGCCCTCTGATATAATCCATAATCTTCAACATTTGTGCCAACTGCACTATATACCGGTCATCCATCCTCTGCGCTAGAAACTGCAGAGTCAATGTATCCTGCGTAGGATCATTCGTATCACTGACCTCCAGTTGAGTAGTCGACGGAGTAATTGGAGACTGTCCGTCCATCGAAATCTGCACTGAAAAACGTGCATCGGATTAGTCTTGGTATATATACGTTTGTTGCATGTAGTATACAATCAAAACATAATACAATATAATCCTAACACTACCCATCTCACAATCACTTCCCAACTAGGGTTCTAAGGTAATTACTTCGAGTTTCCATATCTAAGGTTTATTCATAAAGTTTTATTTTCTTCCAATTTCACTTCCAAAGGTTCCTTCAAACACTCCCTCTGATACCAAATTATAGCAGCCCTAAAAATGGAGGTCACCACATCATGCTATGCGGGCCCACAACCTTGCCACAACCCTGTCTAGCTGTGGGGGGAGGAACGTGTAGGTCTGGGTAATAACATTACTTTCATTTGATCTATGTTGTGTGACTCGAGGCACATCTACGGCTGCTGAACACTCTCATTGTTAACTCCATACTTAGCCAATTTTCTTCAACAATTTGTTCAACTTTGAAGCTCAAAGACACTTGCAAATCATCCGACCATTTCCATATCTCATTGTAGGACCCACACAGTTGTCTCGATTTGTGTACTTGCGAGCTTTGTAATGTAAAATGCCAAAAAACTCCAAAATTGCACCGTTTTTATTCGTTTACATCAAACTTAACATACAACCTACAACATACAACAAACAAAATAAGTATTTTCAAGCTAATATTTGAGACTTTTACATATTAAAATATAGTAAATCCAAATAAAAGTGGGGCTTAAATATATGATTATCACCCACGCACCGCTGACGTCCTCTACCATGTCGGTTTCCTTGAAACACATGCTAACTTATCTCATCTTGTTATAAAGTTATTCAGTTATTTAATTATTCATATAATTATCCATTTATTCACTTGGGTTCGCCAATTATTTGATTGAGTTATTCAAAGAGCATTTGTTTGTGTTTTACTGAGTTGCAAGTAGATTACCAAAAATATTAGCAGTGGAAGTCTTATTTGACATGAATAACATGCATAAATATAAAATTCATGTCATATAGAGCATCATCTTAGTGTGGAAAACTCGGCATAATGTATGTTGTATATAAGGCAAGAGGATATCTCAAAGGTAAAGTATTTACATGCACAAGTCTCTCAATTCCCCTGATAGCCAAAAGAAATCAAAAAATTAAAATAAATATAAATACCTATGAGTATGTGTCAGACACCAACACGCTCAGATATAATCGCCTAATACCTCCTCGCCCTTACTTGTACAAGGATATGCACTCAGCCATCACAACAAGTCAGATGACTAGTCCAATGAGTAAATCTCCAGAAGGAAACCACCAAGCATTTATAATATGGTAGTCAATAATAATGTTAAATAAACATACGTAATAAACATGCAACTGTAAATGGTGACGCATTGTGATGGCCCCGCTACTAATCTAGGACACC
This sequence comes from Stephania japonica, assembly GCA_039657345.1. Taxonomy (NCBI): domain Eukaryota; kingdom Viridiplantae; phylum Streptophyta; class Magnoliopsida; order Ranunculales; family Menispermaceae; genus Stephania; species Stephania japonica. The sequence goes on along the minus strand of CM077560.1, from coordinate 37,893,606 downwards.
GCTCAGCCTAATCCTGTAATCAAGCCCTAATCACGACACGTAGGACCCAATTACGTATTAGTCAGCCTTTACTACCTATGTTCTCAATTTTAAACAATTTATTTATTTAGTGGAAGTCTTTACAATTTATAGCGGAAGTCTTAAATATTTTAACGAAATTTTTTTTAATCCTAAGTGTGGAATCCAGGAAATAACAATCACCATATATATGCAAGTAAATGGCAAACATATATAAACAAAGTGAAAGCCAAAAGTCGGGTAATCTAACACTCATCCCAATAACATTCCAAAAAGATAAAGACGTAAATAAATGTAATACAAAAAGTACCCTACATGTACGGGCAGCTACGCACTCGGAGCTCAGAGGTAGTCGCTGATCTTCTCCTTGCCTGGCCTGGTGCTGCTCGACAGACCTACACCCACCGTCACAAACTAGACGGTGAGTATAGTGATATTTAAGTGATAACTAGGAAAATCTAATACTACATTTCTAATTTAAACAAAACATATTTAAAAGCATTTGCAGCTGAAGAAATGCTGAATAATAATGCAAGTAAATACCAATGTTAACTGATACACATAAACTGACAAAGGTTAAGTCGAGATGATCTATGCCTGGTTGGCGGTGAGAACTAACACCTAGCCTACTCCACTACTGTATGGAGCTATGCTCAACATATAATAATAATCTCTTTTTTTTAACCTCAAGTGGCGGAGCTGTACTCTGTGCGTATAAATCATTTATACTTGCCGACGACCCCATCGCCCATGCCACGTGTGCCGCCCAAGTGTAGTGGCGAGTGCCGGAGACCCCAAAAGACCTAAATCCCTATGAATCTGCGCATCTCGTGTGCAATGAACACTAGATAATCCCTACTTTATATTTGAAGGATTTTTTTCATTTCTAAGTTCTACGATATCAACAATAAGTTAGGCTATAAACCCCCAAGGGAATGAAACACAAGTCCAACATAATAGATAACATTATAGCATGCATCTTCTAAATATCCATTAGCCATATTTCAAGATAAACATTGAGCATATAAGGAAGCATGGAGTCAATGATATATCAAACAAGGCATCATGCTATATCAATATTCATAATGAATAGAAGCAAGGAAAGCATGATGTAAGAAATAAATCATCTAGTTTACAAATACACTGAAAAATGATAAATGACTAGAATGAAATAAAGTAGAGAGTTCTCACAGTTTTACTTACAAGTCAACGCAGTAGTCTTAGCTATCCGGCCTCCCGACACCTCAACTCGTGCATCCAAACTCCCAAGAATTTTCTTTAGTTCCTGAAGTTCATTTTACATCATTTTAACTGGTTTAAAGCCACAATAAGTGGATTCATGATATTTAACCAAAAATTAAAATTTTATGTCAATATTTAATTATGACACATTTTTCAAGTTATATCGGGGTACCAAAAACTCTAAAAAAGTTTCGAAACCACTTTTCTACCTTTTTCTCAATTTCTTATATTTTTCTATAATTTTTTCAAATTTTTCAAGAATTTTCCAACTATTTTCCTTATTTTCTAGAAATTAAATTAATATATAAAAAATATTTTTATTTATTATTTATTATTTATTTATTTAATTTTATTAATTTTATTTATTTTTATTTAATTTAGTTTTATTATCATTATTAATTAATTAATTAATTAATATTTATTTATTTATTTATTTTTAGAAGTGGCCCCCTGAACCGGTCCGATTCAGGTGGTTGGACAAGGCGCGCGTGTGCGATTTCTTCCCAGAGACGAAATCGTCTCGTCATTTTTTATTTTTTATTTTTTCTTTTTTTCTTCTTCTTTATCTTCTTCCCTCTTCTCTCTATCACTAATCCAATAGCACCTCAAGAGACCAAATTTTTACATCAAAAACCACATAAATAACAATAAAATCTCGAATCAGCATGCATGTATATAAACTCAAAATTTTACCAAATTCACCTCAATTTTTCCACAAATTTGATTCAAAACGATGTATTTCATCAAATTTAGCCTCAAGAACATCACATTTAGTAAAAACAGTGATGATTTCATCATCAAATCCGTTTTATCATCAACCTACAAAAATCATGTTTTTATCAAAAATTCAAGTTTATGAGGGATAGATTACCTTGGATCTATGTTGTTCCTCCTCGAATTCACTCTCCAGTGACTGATTTCATTTCTCCAACACTAGATTTCCTCTCACAGAGCTCTCAAAATGTTTGTAAATGCTTAGTTTTGCATGCATTCATCGATCAAGTATATTTTTATAGGTGGTTGATCTAATCTGATGTGTGCACGCATCCTGATGACGATCTAAGGGTCTATGTTCACTAAGTCCTGTTGCCTTGTTGACACAACTTCATAACACCATTTATCTTGAGATCTCACACACCCATCTCCATGTTTATCTTATGGCTCTTTTTTTTATTTTTCCTTTAACTATAGGACTTAGATTTAACAATTTAATTCAAGTATATATTAATCACATTAATACCCATTGATAAGTCGTTTAATATGCATTATTTACCATTTGTTTATGTGTGTTTTTATGTCAAAGTCTCCAAAATACTACTAAATTTATACTCATATCTCACTTTTAGGTGAATCCGAGGTCACGGTTGAATTTGGGGTAGAAAAATACTCAAAATAGAGTATTTACTTATAGTAATTGGATGTTAGAGTTTTCTCGTAATAGAGTATTTAATTCTGCCACGTGTTGGGATTTTATTGGTCAAGCTGCGTCTCACAGGCCTTTTCCATAATCACGCGCCACAAATCACGCCAATTAGCCGTTTCCACCAATCACGCACCACGTGTCGTGCCAGCATATCACCAACACCTTCCTCAACCAATGAGCTTCCTACACGTCAGCAGAGCACAGTTTTTGACCAATTAGAGCATGACTAGTGTCTTGAACTTGCACAAAATGCCCAAATCAATCCCGATGTACAAATCATGCCATTAATCATAAAAACATTCAAATGGGCATAAATCACTCCAACCATTACAAAGACACATCTATAAAATGAGGTTTGAGAGATTGGTAGAGGCATCCTTTGTTGGGAGAAGAACACACGGAGGCGTCAAACATATTATTTTAGGGTTTTTGTATTTTTTTGTCTTTCTTCAATAAAAAGAATGCGGTGTATTACTTCAATTATGTCCGGCTAATCCTTCGGGGATTCAAGCCGGAGATCGATCGCTGCTATTCTATGACTTTCTAATTGCTGTAAGATCTATTTATTCTTCAGTTTCACTGACTGATTGTTGTTTTCTAGTTTCTTTGGTATTATTTTTACTATTATGGTCGATTACTTGATTGATGTGAAGGGCCCTCGTATTAGTTGTAGTTTGAGACCTATCGCCATCTAGTCGAATGCATACGTAATCGTGCAAAAGACTCGTATTTGTGGCAAGTGGTCGCTCTGGTTGTATTAATCTCCTCACAAAGTTTTAGGCCATGTATCTTAGAAACATAGGTTGAATCGGACATGCTTATTGTACTGGTTATCTAGGTGTAGTATTCTCATGAATCATGAATTAGAGCGGTCATCATGTTGAACCCAAGGTACGTGCCTAGGGTTATGTGAATTGACTAGGGTAATAGTTAGAGGTCTTACCCTAACTATCGATAATAGGAGAACGAGGAATTCATGTCTTACAAGATTCTATAGCTACACTAGATCACGACATTCGATCTATCTTTGTTTAGGTCAATGATTAGTGTATTTGTCATAGGATAGTCGTGTGAAGTTGATGGTTTGGATCATTTTTCTTACTGAATTCTCTACTTCTCTACTTGATTATCCTTGCTTGCTAACTTTCTTGTCTTCTCTTAATCCAGTTCACTCTTAAAACTCCCGATTTTCTCTTTTCGCACCTCCTAAAGGAATAAATTGGTTCTTATGGTTCGACCCCGTCTTTATCGCTACTACAAATCCATTGTAGGATCTGGTATATATCAACGGGATATATATTTGGCACGTTCGATGCGTGATCACCCATAGTTAGTATATAGACCTTTTTAATTAATTCATTTTATGTCCTACTAACTCTCAACAGCTCGACAAACAATGCCCCGTACCTCGGTTACCCGACTCGCACGCAACTCAATGCATTTTCCCCGTGCATCAAACGTTGTATTTTCCAACTTAATGATATAATTTATTTCATGCTAAGGTACATTTGAAATTAATTACTATTTCCTAGCCTAGTCTCGCTACCACGGGTAATTCCACTAGGTACCTGTACTTGCACGCACTCCATAGCGTGTTTCCGCTCGCGTCAACTCGGCGTCTATGGTTTGCAAACAAACTAACTTAATTAGTCCACACACATACACAACACTAGGCATACACCAGTACAAATATAACATTTACCTCAATCAGTGTGCGCACCTCATGCGGGCCCCACGTCACGGGTCGGTGATCCTGATTAACCAAGTAAATTAAGATTTGAAAATTAGGCCGTGACATGCATGCATAAATAACACCGATGAAACCAAATGGATGTGCGACATGTAGCTAACTAGACCCTACTTCAGATATAAGGATCCCTCAAGTGAGCTTCTTCAATCCCCTCCACTGGTCTATCGCCTTAGTCTGTACCTACAGTTTGGCATGCCCAAGTCCATAAACACACCACTGAGTAAAAATTCGGCGACAAACCAAACAACCAACCGTAAACCAAAGCAAGCACAAGGATAGAGTACAAGTGACTAACAAGAATAGTAATGAGATTAACAAAAACAAACATAAATACTCGAGTGTGTTTTTAAGGGGTTTATGCACTTCAAATCGCGCTCCAAAGTCCCAAAAATACCTCAGTCCGATCCCGCTCATGTCTCAAGATGCGCCCCTAACACTCGACTATAGTCTTCTAAGTCCCTAGTGTCTAAATAAACCATTTTAAGTGATTTAGTGTCAATGAAATTAATTTTATATTGCGACTACAAAAATTCAAATTTTATTCCAATTTTTTGTTATGGCACATTTTCAGGTTACTTCGAGGTGCCAAACAGCCGTAAGAGTCGTGAAACCAACTTTACTACTTTTTTTAATTTTTCATATTTTCTCAATTTTTTTTAAATTTTTTCATAATTCTCTAGCTATTTTTCATAATTTTTTTGTAATTTTATTTAAAATGTATTTATTTATTTATTTGGGTTGGGCCTGAACCGGGCTCGGTTTGGCCCAACTGGACTGCCTGAGTTTGGGTCGAGTCGACCTAGACAGCCAGGCCCGACCGGCCGCACGTGTGCATCCCCTTCCTAAATCAAAACCATGGAGCTCCTCATTTCAATTTTCAAGTTTTTTTTTGATTTTATAACAGTTTGGGAGGTGAGACGTCATCTCCCTCCTCGGACAATCTGTAAGTGCAATTCGTATGAGTTCCCAACCACCATAACAAGAACAACTACAACAACATCAACATCAACATCAACACCAACAACACAACAATCACTCACCTTCAACGCATCAATCTCCTGAGCTCCCTTTTTTCTTCTCTCCCTTGGTCTGTCACTCTCTCTTACTCTCTCTTGTGATCAGCCCGTGAAGAAAAAAAAGTGAATGAGGCGATGTGTTAATTTGGATAAGTATCCAATTTTTTCTCGAGAATCGTACGCATGAATATCGAGGCCAATCTAAGGAAAAATGGATATAAATTGACACCCTTAGCGTGACATAGATCGTGACATTTTTTTTAATTTTTTTTATTTATATAAATATATATATATATATGTCTATATTTTCGAGCTTAAAATTTCGTTGTGGTTGCCAACGAGCGCACTTGGGTATGCACATTATTGTATAACCCACGCGTGTCACTCACGACCCCACCTATCATTAAGTGCCCACCAATTTTCTATTTTGTCACATTTACTTTGTTTGTTATACAAATCATTTCAAAAAACTTAGTGTATCGTATTTTGTCGCCCAGTACTCGTATCAATACATTTTGAGGAGAATACTCGTCACACTATCTCGAGTGGTATAGCAAGGTAAAAGTACAAATACGATGAATTAAGAAATAAATAATAACCAACACCGCAAATTGACAACCAATCAAACAAAAATAACTATTCGTGCCTAGTCAGGTGTGTCCTATCGTATCGGAGCGTCCACGTGGGCCTGAGCTGACGTCCGAGTCTGAAAATAACTTAAATAACGACGTCAATAAATATTGAGGTGTTATGTCCTTCCCTACCTCGTAGGGATTCCATGCCCCCACTTTGTGGAGGTTCCCCATGGGGATCCTCATAATATTCCCATAGAGATCCCTGCAATATATATTCCTCGTGGGGACTCTGTGTGTATCAAAAATATTTTTTGAGACTTTTTTTTTACAGAAATTGCTCCTCTTGTACCCACCCCGGCCGCTTGCATCCCTAGGATAATAGCAATTCAGTAGTTTAATTTATTTAAACCCTCCATAGAAATGTCTCAAAATTCCCTTTCCTAAAATATATGCATTGGCTTGCCTAATTAAGTTGTCTTTCTATACAATCTCAGTGCCATTAATGTGTCTATAGAATTAATGATTAATAAATTTTGACTCAAAGTTTCTATGTAGGAGATCCACTAGAATTGTAGGAGTATTTGCATGGGAGGGGATTTGTTAATGTTGGGAGTTTGATGTTGGTAATATCTACCACAATAGGAAAGTGTCATGTATACAGAAGAGTAAATGTGCAAATGTGTAAAATTACCTAATTTCTATGAGATAAACAAGGTGACTTCACAAAATAAGGTCAGATCAAAGGTGGGCGATGGCCAAACTCTACAATTTGCGAGACCATCTACTCTAATTAATTAGATGATCTTGTCTAGAATTTTGTTATGAGAAAGCATTCTGGTGAAATTAAAATGACTATATATCATGATATGTCAACGCAAGTTCATTAATTGGTCACCAGAAGTACATGAATAATGCTACTTGGCCTAACTTTAGTTCATCATCAACAACAATTTGCACCAAGGGTATGAAAACATATTATAAATTACTCAACATGACTATATTATCCTTTTGAGTCAAAATATACCAACATGATCATTTGCAGTACAATACATGGATATTGTTTAAAACCAAAATTTGGGAAAATGTAAGTGTGACAAAAGTGCCTTTGGATGGACATCAAGATGTGCCTTAAGAGTATGTCTTCTGTGGATCAGCATAAAGCTCTATCAAAAACTATGTCATACGTCTAGAAGAACAAACCATCGCCCCAATAGATAGATCTTTTTTTTTGATGATATAGACAGTCATAGACAGTCAAATCTTAATTTAAGTTATTTTTTATTTTTTTGTTTTTCCACATAATGTCCGGTGCGACCGCATTGATAAATTCGTGCTCAGCATTGCCAAGGCCAAGGACGAAATCAAAAAATTTAATAAGGGGGGTGAACTTTAACTTAATCCTATTCATAGGTTTGGATACTCACCCGACATGTGTACCCGACGTCGTGAATTTGGCTTGAGTTATAAAAAAGATAGTATTGACTCGACCTTATCCAATAACACTAAACTGTAATAATTTGATGTGCAAGTCGCCTAGGTTAATTTTTTGCATTTGTCAACTTGGGTCACGCCCTCATAAAACTTATAAAACATTTTAAGTATTTTTACTTAAAATATTTAGGTGCTCATTGAAATGCTGTAGTAAACTATCTTTACCCATTTGCGTTGAGAAAAAATGAATGTGCCAACTTCCATTTAAAAAAAAAACGAATATCAAATAAAAAATAAAAGATCTTTTTTTACTGAAAAAATAAAAAGAAAATGCTAGGGTGACCTATTTTGGGACACCTGGGATAGACACCTGGTGATGTCCTTCTTGGGTGCCCAAAAATGGTCATCCTAATATTTTTCATACAAATCTTTCTTAGATGGGAAATGTTAGGCTGATAACACTAATAAGTCACAACGCATTGGTTATTAGATCATCTCCAATAGTAAATGTAGATTGTCAGCGTAGATTCTCAACGTTGAGAGGAAATCCATCTCATATGGCTTAAATAGACATTAGACTTCAAAATAGGTCTCCAATAGTAGATATGGATTGTGACTCAATTGATGAGGTGACATTTCTTTTTTGTAATTTTATTAATTAAAATGCGAAAATAAAATAAGTAAATATTTAAAAAAGACCAATTATCTAATGTGGTTGTCAATTTGAATGTCCAGAAGTGGCATTCAAAATAGACAATGCCAATCCATGTCAGTTAGACATTTGAAATGCATTCCATTGGAGATTTTTTTTTTTCATCCCAATGTCTATTTAGTCAATTCCGTTGGAAATACTCTAATACAAGGGAGTGTGTTGTGCTCTTGATACCGTAGACCCCACGTGACACATATTCTGTTGTGCAATATTTTGTGAGTTGGTGTTGTGATTTTAGCATTTCCCTTCTTAGATACTATAATTAAGAGAACATTCCAATAACAAATAATCTTTAATAATCTTCCAAACATAACTACAAATCACACCACTGATTAAACCCGTTAGATACACATAAAGATCTACAAACCTTAATCTCCATGCGATCTCTATACTTAAATTAAACAGGCAATTCAATTTGTGTTCCCCATCTACAAAAAAAAAAAAAAAAAAAAAAAAAAAAAAAAACAGATTGTGAACAGATGCACGTATATATAGGGTTTACATATTAGAATTCTAGATAACTACAAATAAGAAACAGATTGCTAATAAAATCTAAGATAAGTACAAATAAATAAAAGTTAAATAAAAATATCCTAACTAATGAATGATATTTATTCATAATACCCTCCTGCAAGCTGCAGCATACAAACTTTGGATTTCAAGCTTGAACAAAAATATCTGAAGCTTGAACAAGAATGTCTTCAATCAAAATAAATAAGTCGCAAAGGAAAACATGGTAACTTGAGATCGATCGGCGAAGATGTTGACATCGATCATTGATATTTGAAAAACTTTTGAATTGAATAAAAACCACCAAAAAGAATGTTGATAGAATTAATAGGATCCTCAAGTCGAAGGCAACTGCCCAATTTGGACGGCCATACTAGCCAACTCAAACCTGACGGGCATAGACTAACTTGAGAATTGACAACAATGGATCAAAACAAACTTTAAATGCAGAAAACATTCAAAACGAATGTTGATTGATAGACAATCCGTTGTTTAATAATAGATTGAACATCGGTCAGCTGCAAGTTATCACGACCAGGCAGGAAATAAAAAATGATCTGATTCCGAATGAACCGAAGAAAACAAGACCATATAATGATCTGGTGAAAAAAATGAAAGATAACATTGTGACTTTGAACAACAAAGATCAGAATGGAACGAAAAAAGTATGACAAATCAGAGTGCAGCTGAGCTCTCAGATACCATAACAAAAAATTAAGAAAAATAGAATAATCTACATCTTTTCTCGTTAATTTTATTTATACATAGATGCACATATATATGGTTTACATATTAGATCTAGATAACTACAAATAAAAAACATATTACATAATAAAAGTTAAGATAATTATAAATAAATAAATAAAAGTTAAATAAAATATCCTAACTAATAAATGATATTTATCCATCAAACTCTCAAGTGAGATTGTAAAAACATCATTTACAAAAAAAAAAAATAAATAAATAAAAAATAAGATATTTTCTAAAGTCAACAAAAAAAAATGATATTTATACATAATAACCGCTACTGTTTTCGTCTAAACGTTGACAAATGGAGTAATCTTTTAAGCTTACGACCTCTCTTTAAAGGAAAATCCCCCTCGGCCCTTACCATTACCAACCAACCTCTCTCACTCTTAATTCAATGGATCATTACTCATCACCTCTCCTCCTCTTAACACTCCTCGTCCTTCTCCTCACCCTCACCACAGCCTCACAACGGCGTTGTCCCGACTGCGGTACAACCCTCGTTCCCTACCCTCTAAGCACGTCCCCCACCTGCGACCACCAGTCCTACAAAATTCGCTGCGACCTTCAATCCAACAACACTCTCTTCTTCGACGCCCTCAACTCCTCCTACCTAATCACATCCATCCATCCCCTCTCCCAACGCCTCGTTCTCCGCCCGCCAAACTTCACTCCCAACACTTGCACAACTAGGACCTCACCTCCTCCCAAGGCCTCCACCTCAACCAGTCACTCCCCTTCAACATCACCAGTAGCAACACCATCATCTACTTCAACTGCTCGCGCTCTCTTCTCAGTTCCCTACTCAATTGTAGCTCCGCTAGTCTTTGCCACAGCTATCTTAATTATCAGAATAGTCAAGCTCATCTGGATACCTACGGATATCATGAAAAAAATAATAATGGGTCTATTGAGGGAGGGGCGTGTGGTGAGTTGTTATGTTGTAGCTTTCGGGCGGGCAGGTCAACCACTTCGTATTGGATCCGGGTGAGGGAGAGTGGGTGTAGGGCGTATAGGAGTTTTATAAATTTGAGTCCGGAGGTTGAGGCCGAGAGGAGGTGGCCAGATCCGGGTTTGGAGCTGGAGTGGTTGTTGCCAGGCGAGCCCGTTTGTGAAAGTGAGAGGGATTGTGAGAATGATTTGAATTCGGGTTGTGGGTATGACCCGTTTGGGCAGGTTAGGAGGTGTTTGTGCAAGTCTGGGTTTCAGTGGAACCCGGTTGAGGGAATCTATTCAAATGGTGAGTTACATGCACTGAAATTTTGTTTCTGGGTTGGTCCCATTTGGGAAGTGTCACCGTTTTAAGTTTCTAACTTGACTTTACACATATTTGGCTTCAACAGATACAGTGAAAACGTGTAGTGCGTGTGATGGGTCAAGTCGCCGAACCGCTATAATCGTGGGTAAGTAATCTTACTTTTGCATTCTGACGGCCGTGAATGTACATCGAGAAGTGTGCATATCGCATCACAAGGTGCATCGCACCACTGTCAGAGTGCAACGTGCTTTTTGATGTCTCATTTGTGATGTACTAGCACTTCCCCTTCCAAAATGTCGTATAAATTTTAGGCCTAATAGCTAGGCAAACGTATCATATATTGAGTTTTGCAAAAATTATTCTAACGTTTCCAGTTTTGTAAAAATATCCCAAATTTTTTATTTCATGCAAATTGTATTTTTACTTGTAATTATTATGTGTCAAACCATAGTTAGAGTGATGAACAGTCACTAAATTGAATACTCATTGTATCTGATGAAACATTGTTTTGAATTGTGTGTATAATTTTTGTAAGTGTAAATGTGTAATGCACTCGTGTAATATGAAATCAAGATAGAATTTATAAGAAATCCAAAAGTTAAGTTATTTTTGTCAAAATTGAAGCATTAAAATATTTTTGCAAAAATTTTGAAATGCTTACGATTTTTTTGTGTATTAAAACTTATATTTTATTATACTTTGTGTCTATCTTTTTTTTAAGCTTTTCACGTGATGTCCGGTGCTACAATCGGGGCCCCATATTTTGTATGTATCTAAGCTTGGCATAAATATTAAGGGTGTGAGGAGACTAATTGTTTATACATGAAATTTAATTTTTTTTTTTGATGGAAATGACTTTATTTGATCGTTTCAATCACTACTACAGGTTTGACATCTAGTCTAGTGGCGGCTCTGATTGTAGTTATTGGAGCCTTAGTGTACAAGAGGCAGAAGAAGAACAGAGAGGCAATAGAGAGATTGAGAAGAGAAAAAGAAGAGATTCTCAATTCCAACAGCAATGGCAGATCTGCCAAAGTCTTTACAGGCAAGGAAATTAAGAGGGTAACCAACAACTTCGCCAAAGATCACCTTCCTGGCTCTGGTGGGTACGGTGAGGTCTTCATGGGCATTTTAGATGATAGCACTGTTGTGGCTGTGAAGTGTGCAAAGCTAGGCAACACAAGGGCACAGACCAGGTGATTGCTACTAACTTTAGTCTTTCATATTAATGATGTTTTGCAACACACTTCTTACAATTAATTATGTTTTCACAATGTAGTCTTTAACAATATTAATCATCGATTAACTCCACCTATGCAGAATATATTATATGTATTGCATAGTCGGTCTCAAGTCCAAATAAAGGAGGACAACTTTGAAGCTCATTTTCCATACTACAATAGGAGAGGGAAGTTTCAAACCCATTTTTCATACCCAGAAATAAGGGAAGGTTGTGATAGGCTGACACCTAGCGTAAAATTGTCACTCTTCATGAAATGGATCAAACATATATAAACATTGGGGCATTCTCACTTAGCAACGTGTTGCATGAGGGCCCGGGTAATAGTGGAAAATGAGCAAGGGATTTTAGAAAGCTCACCACCAATTACACTAAATCGAGCACAGTAGAAGAGTTTGATCTATGTAACCGATCCTAATTAATTTAGGATTAAAACTATGTTGTTGTTTATTGTTTGTCTTTAAAGATTATGCCATAGATTTCCAATGTGTTAATGTATAGTGTTTTAATCAATTATATTACATTACAGGTGCTTAATAAGGTGAAAATCCTATGCAAGTAAACCATCGCTTTGTGGTGCGTCTTCTTGGCTACTGCGTAGAACTAGAGCAACCTCTTATGGTCTACGAGTACATCTCGAATGGCACTCTTTTCGATCACCTCCACAGCCTTCGGTCCATGGAATCATAAACCTCTCTCATGGCGTCGATGCCTAGCCATTGCGCATCAAACTGCAGAGGGCCTAGCTTATCTACACTCCTCAGCAGTCCCTCCCATATACCATAAAGAGGTGAAATCAAGCAACATATTACTAGATCAAAAACTCAACGTGAAGGTCTCAGATTTTGGGCTCTCTCACTTGGTAGAGACGGATCTAACTCATGTATCAACATGTGCACAAGGGACATTAGGGTACCTAGACCCTGAGTACTATAGGAATTACCAACTCACAGATAAGAGTGATGTGTACAGCTTTGAAGTTGTGTTGTTGGAGCTGTTGACATCACAAAAGGCAATTGAGTTTGGGAGAGGCCAAGATGATGTTAATTTGGTTGTTTTTGTGCAGAGAGAGGTTGATAAGGAGGCATTGATGGAAACAATTGATCCCATGTTAATGGATGCAGCAAGTAAGTTGGAATTGGAGACTATCAAGGCATTGGCCTTCTTGGCTTTGGGATGCTTAGAGGAGAGGAGACAAAACTGACCTTCAATGAAGGAAGTTGCCGAGGAGATTGAGTACATTATGAGCATTGAAAATGCTCAACAGCCAAAGGAGGCTTAACTACCTATGTGTAGGGGAAAAACACGCATCCCTATTTTTCGTGTAATGCATATACGTCTCATTTTCAAGAATTATGAATGGAGTGCTTATGTCATGATATAGCTTTACCTCTTATGTGGTCTAAACTGCGTCAAACCTAGATTAGTTGAGGTTGGTGGACTTCTCAGATAATTGTTTTTAGATATATAAACAACTGGGCTTAATTACTTATGTAGTTGTAAACAAGTTTTGCTAAAACTTGCTAGATTATAGGTATATTTATATATAATCATCCTTTCTTCTTTGCCAAAGAAATTGTGATATTAAAAGGGTGTACTGGTTCTACAAAACTGATTTGCTTTTTGTACTAAACCAACAGACATCTGATCAATTCTGAAACTGGCCTCCTATCTTAGAAGTCCATTTCAAAGTAATGAGTCAAAGAAGTTAAAATCTTTGACAAAAAATAAAGATTATAAAATTTAAATTACAAAAAACTAGTCAAGTAAAAAAAGAAGAAAACATTAAAATTTTAAATTCCACGGTAAGATACAGATAAACATTTCCTAAGTACTACATTTTACTGATCACAAGAAAAAAAAAACTTGAAATCTAAGACAAATCTAATAATTTCATTGTCGTGGTAAGACCGTAAAAAGTGATTAATTACTTGCTCTCTTCAACATAACTATTATCAGTAACTCGATAATCTCCAAGAACACGATGATCCATCATTTCTTCTTCCTTGTTCATAAATTTGATCAACTCATTTGCTTGAATGCCCAACTTTGCCTTAACAATTCTCTTCATTTCACCAATTTTTGTCATCAAGGATTGTGTCCCCTGCATTCCCCTCCTCCCCATCTGCCTCCCATACGCAAAATACAGCATCACCGAAGTGCGCAAATTCTTCAAGGGAACGTTGCGATACATGAGCAAAACTGTTGATTTATGAGCGACACCATAAAATGCTATCCTCATAGAATCATCCGACATGGTACCATTAAAGCATAATGTTTGGAATTTGGTTGGAAGGCCAAAGTAATTTTGAATATTCTCTTTTACTTCTAGACTAGCATACCGTGGGTTGGAAATCTGATGGTGAACTTGTCAAAATATGGTTTTTGAAAGGTCAAGTCCATCGCCATTTTTCTAGTTTCACGCTACTTTGAAGTTTGAAGTATGTAATTGTAACAATGTGCTTTGATATGAAAACGTTTATACTTATATTATATAGGAAATGAACTTCCAAAGCGATACAAAAAACTATGGGTGCACCCCACTCATTACTCAAGCCACCCCATGCAGAAAATAATGTGGTGTTGGGTTTGGCTGATAAGTCAGTATTTATAGGATTTAATAGTATATTTTAGTATAATTTAGTGTGGAAGTTTATAAAACATATATTTAATTATATTTACTTTTGGTTTTTAGGTGAAATGGAGTGCACGGTTGGATTCGTAGCGAAAAAATACTCAAAATAGAGTATTTACTTGCATTAATTGGATACCGGGAGAGTTAGTTTCGAAATTTACACCGACAATGGGGTAATTGGAGTCGCAGTGCCACGTGTCAACGTGTCATTCGTCCAGACAGCCACGTGTTGCCTCCCCATTCGCTAAGACGCGTCACAACAGCTTTGGTGTCCGCCACGTCATCTGTTCAGCAGCGCTTCCACCAATCAGCTACCGCCACGTGGACAAGCACAGCCATCTCCTCTCTCCAGCTCGTCAATTTGCCTCGGATGCGTGCTGGTGCTGTCTCCCACATCTTCGCACGTTTCGCGCGAGCTTTCTCTTCCCGCCTCCCAGCCGCCACGTGTCGAGTGCTCACCCCTCTCACGCACGTCACCGCCTCTCTTCTCCTCCAATCGTGTTGCGCCACGTCAGTCGATACAACACTTCAGCGCCAATCACCTCCAAACACGTCAACAACGCCCAGAAAACAGCCAATCCGGTTCTGCCACGTGTCAAGGACGAAAAACACCAAAAAACTAGTTTTCTCTCTCTTCCATACACCAATTTTAGTAGTTTTACACCTTAGGACTTTAGGGTATAAATAGAACATCTATTATTCATTAAAGAGGGCTCTCAACTCTCCCTCTCTGCATTATTTTGTGAGTAGCCATGTCTGGCTAATCAAGCCATTGCCTAGGTCGGAGGTGAAGCAATTCAAGATTATGGATTCATGGCATAACTTGTGAGATCTTTTAATTTATTATTTAATTTAACTTAATTTCTTCTATTTCGTTGTTGTTGATTTTAATGAATATGGTTTAAATCTAGGGTATGTATGTGGCCAGTGCATGCTTTTAGGTGGAAAATCTATAGTTAATTGACTCATTAGTATCCGTAATTGTACTTTTGAGACAATATAAGTAACAAACATTCACCCGATTGCCGTCAAAACCTTTCGGTTCTTGAGTGTGCAACAATTGAATCTAGGTTAAATCGGGAGCGGACGCGATTCGGTTATCTAGGATTAGTATTCCCATAGAAGTTTATTACTGCGGTTAATGTGTTAAATCTTATGGCGGATGTCTAAGGTTATACATTAATTAGGGAAGTAGTTAGTGGCGGATGTCCTAGCTATCGAGATTTAGGGAATTTGGAATTTCTGGCTGATGTCGATTTTCCATAGCTAATCTAGGGGAACTTGAATTAATAATTGTTTTCGGTAAGATTGACAACCATGATGTGCCATTGAATCTTAATTTTGTCTTGTGGAACCATAGACTTAGGTATTTAAATTAATTGTTCGTAGTCGTAGATATTTATTTTAGTTATTTAATTTGATAGTAATTAGATTATTTAATTTAGTTATTTTCTCTAAACCCCCATTCTCATTTCTTTTAAAACTTTAGAAAGACTACCAATCTTTGTGGGATCGACCCTTTGCCACTATCTGCAAATAGTTGGTTTAAGGAAATATTTTATTGACGTGTTCGGCACGCGTCAATTTTTGGCGCCGTTGCCTGGGATTAGTTTTTCTTTCTTTGGTTTTATTTATTTATTTATTTAATTGTAGTTACTTTATACCCTTGTCTCTAGCATGTTTGCAGATAACTCCACGATGGCCTCCTATTCCGACAATTATAGTCAATTCAAAGACTCATACTATGAAAGTATGAATGGGGTAGGTATATCAAATTATGGACATGAATTTTCTAATTGGCCTTCTTTTGTGCAACAGGTTGAGGTTTGTGGAATTTGCGGAGATAATACTCATCCTACCGATGTTTGTCCTTACGAGCCTGAATATGAGAGTTATCCTTATCAGGGTAATGCATCGCCACAACCCGACTTGAGTTATCCCTTTTCCAGCCCACTGACTCCTCGAAAAAATGAGCAATCTCTTGAAGATATGTTCAAAGAACACTCCTCTGTCAATCAAAGGTTTCATCAAGACATCTTACAATATAAGGAAAACTCCACCATGGCCGCCTCTTCACAACATTCTTTTAGCTGGCCTTATGCAGTACAACAGGAACCTATCAAAGCTTGTGATCTTTTTAGTGGTTGTCATCATTTTCCTAATGTATGTCCCTTTGACTACTGGAGTAATTCATCGCCACAGACTGACAAATATAGTTCCATACGGAATAGACCTTTAAGGGATAAAATAAGGTTTCTTTTAGAAATTGAGCAGGACATATACCTCACCGAGCAAGAATTAGAACAATGGATTCAAGAAAAGAATCAAAAAGCTGAAGATGAAATAAAGTTAATTCTCCAGAAAAGATCAGCGAATACCATAAGTGCAATTCCATTAAATAGTGTTGAGGTGAAAGACGAGGAATATATGAGTGATTACCAAGAGTCAAAGGGGGAACTTGAAGTGTCTCAATCTGTCTCGGAGATCATTATGGCACAAACTTACGAAGAAGAAGCCGAAAAAGAGATTGAAGTCACTTTAACAAGGCCGGAGGATCTACAACAAGAGAGCAAGAATGACCAATCCTTTGTATTAGTAAACCCACCCACCCTCCCGTATATATTTGATGATTTTAAGATGGAGGTGGACGTAAAGGAGTGTTCGAAGACTTTTTGCACTGCCGACACCTTTGTGTTGGATGATCCAGAAATTATAGATTCATATGTATTAGAAGTCTCGGATAAGCTCTCATTTCTGAACAAGGGCGTATATGTTTCACTGCCCAATGCTAAAGGAGAGAGTATCATTCTTGGATACTCATTATTAGAAGGCATCACGTGAAAACAACATACGCCAAGTCGAGCCAAAGACTTTAAACAAAAGCGCTATTGGGAGGCAGCCCAAAGTTTGATAAGTATTATTTAGTTTTTTTATTATTTTTATTATTTTTATTTATTATTATTATGCATGAACTTATATCATTTCCTTCTTCTTATCATTATCATCTTCTTATCACTATCATGCTCTTTCCCTATTTTTGTTTATTTTTTTGTTTATAGACCACTTGACTTGTTTTGAACCTTGATGACGAGGTTCGGAATAAGTTTGGGGGTATTTTAGGGATTGTGGATAGTGTTGGATGGATTTTCTTGCTAAAGACCGTAGGTATGATCATTAATTTTTTAAAATTATGCGGTTGAAGGATGGTAAAGGTGGTGTTATTCTCATTTTCTTTTCCATTTCTTTTCATTGATGCTTCTATCTTCCATTTCACTAGGATATGATACATTTTCATGCATGCATTTAGTATAATTTTATTAGGAGTAGACATGTGTCTATCTATGTTGGTTCTTGCATTTAGACCTTACATAGTGTCATATGTTGACATATGTTGCATTTAGAGTCACCCGAAACTTTGGTTCATGCCTTTGATAGTGGATGAGTATATTATGGTTGCTTTTTGACTTGAAACTCAGGAAAAATTAGGAGAAACATTCAATCAAGCCGTAGCTCAACATTTTTATGATTTCATGATTAGGGACTTAGTATGATGGTTAAACTTTGTGCTAGATACCAAAATGAGCAGACGGTCAAAATTGTGCAAGTAATAGTGCTTTAATTCTTATTTGAAAATCTGCTTAATCATAGTGAAAGTAACAAGGGTTAACAGGAGTTTTCTTAATATAGAGAGTCCCACAGGATTCCATAGGAAATGGAGCAGGGAATCTTGTGGTGGAAAAAAGTGAGAAAAGCGGTCCATAGGAAATGGAGCAGGGACCGTATTACTTGAAAAATATTATGGAGAAAAAAATAGAGTGTATTTATTGAATAAATAAAGGTGAAAGTATATGAAAACTCCTCAAATAAACAAGATTTAGCTCGAGTGCTTTCACTAGATTAAGTGAGATTTTAAACTTGCATGTTTGAATGTATAGAGCAAGAAAACTTATGAGTAGTTGATGACTTTTGTTTTGACTACATCTATGTCTTTAAAGTGTGATCTTAACTGTGTTTGGGTTGCGAGTTTTGACATATCATAACTCTGAAATTTCTTGAGTGGCTTGTTACTTTGCGACTATGTAAATCAAAGGTACTCCATGAATTATGAATTGGGTATGGGTATAGGTATAGGTATAGGTATAGGTATAGGTATAGGTATAGGTATGAGTTTAGTTTTATGATTAGTTTAGTTAATGCATTAGGAGTCTAGTTTAGTTTGTGTTGTCAAATATACCTTTGCTCGGGACGTGCAAAGTCTTAAGTTTGGAGGTATTTGATAAGTCAGTATTTATAGGATTTAATAGTATATTTTAGTATAATTTAGTGTGGAAGTTTATAAAACATATATTTAATTATATTTACTTTTGGTTTTTAGGTGAAATGGAGTGCACGGTTGGATTCGTAGCGAAAAAATACTCAAAATAGAGTATTTACTTGCATTAATTGGATACCGGGAGAGTTAGTTTCGAAATTTACACCGACAATGGGGTAATTGGAGTCGCAGTGCCACGTGTCAACGTGTCATTCATTCAGACAGCCACGTGTCGCCTCCCCATTCGCTAAGACGCGTCACAGCAGCTTTGGTGCCCGCCACGTCATCTGTTCAGCAGCGCTTCCACCAATCAGCTACCGCCACGTGGACAAGCACAGCCATCTCCTCTCTCTTGCTCGTCAATTTGCCTCAGGATGCGTGCTGGTGCTGTCTCCCACATCTTCGCACGTTTCGCGCGAGCTTTCTCTTCCCGCCTCCCAGCCGCCACGTGTCGAGTGCTCACCCCTCTCACGCACGTCACCGCCTCTCTTCTCCTCCAATCGTGTTGCGCCACGTCGCCGATACAACACTTCAAAGCACCAATCACCTCCAAACACGTCGCAACGCCCGAAAAACCAATCCGGTTACGCACGTGTCAAGGACGAAAAACACCAAAAAAATAGTTTTCTCTCTTCCATACACCAATTTTAGTAGTTTTACACCTTAGGACTTTAGGGTATAAATAGAACATCTATTATTCATTAAAGAGGGCTCTCAACTCTCCCTCTCTACATTATTTTGTGAGTAGCCATGTCTGGCTAATCAAGCCATTGCCTAGGTCGGAGGTGAAGCAATTCAAGATTATGGATTCATGGCATAACTTGTGAGATCTTTTAATTTATTATTTAATTTAACTTAATTTCTTCTATTTCGTTGTTGATTTTAATGAATATGGTTTAAATATAGAGTATGTATGTGGCCAGTGCATGCTTTTAGGTGGAAAATCTATAGTTAATTGACTCATTAGTATCCGTAATTGTACTTTTGAGACAATATAAGTAAAAAACATTCACCCGATTGCCGTCAAAACCTTTCGGTTCTTGAGTGTGCAACAATTGAATCTAGGTTAAATCGGGAGCGGACGCGATTCGGTTATCTAGGATTAGTATTCCCATAGAAGTTTATTACTGCGGTTAATGTGTTAAATCTTATGGCGGATGTCTAAGGTTATACATTAATTAGGGAAGTAGTTAGTGGCGGATGTCCTAGCTATTGAGATTAGGGGAATTAGGAATTTCTGGCAGATATCGATTTTCCATAGCTAATCTAGGGGAACTTGAATTAATAATTGTTTTCGGAAAGATTGACGACCATGATGTGCCATTGAATCTTAATTGTCTTGTGGAACTATAGACTTAGGTATTTAAATTAATTGTTCGTAGTCGTAGATATTTATTTTAGTTCTTTAATTTGATAGTAATTAGATTATTTAATTTAGTTATTTTCTCAAAACCCCCATTCTCCTTTCTTTTAAAACTTTAGAAAGACTACCAATCTCTGTGGGATCGACCATTTGCCACTATCTGCAAATAGTTGGTTTAAGGAAATATTTTATTGACGTGTTCGGCGCGCGTCATTGGCACCCAAGCGCCGATCACAACGCCGGGTGCGAAAACCCACTGGTTTCAGGCATTGAAGTGCCAGGTCAGTGCCTCAGTGCTCTAAACGGAAACAATACATATTAGGGGCTTATTTTGTTCATTTTTGGTCTTCGCACCAAAAGTCACATCTTTATGGATAGACACCAACTCTTAATTTTCTATGAATTAAAGGATTCAAGAACGTGATAAATTGATTGAATACATTGAAAACATATTGAATGACAAAAGTTTTTTGAATCAAGTGTGTTCTTGAGTCATAGCATCATTATCTCAAAAGTTCCTCAAAGAGTGTTTCTAGGTTGGACTTGTGTTACACACACATCATCCAACAACCATTAGATACTTGATTGTATCCTAAAGGCAAGTCTCAATTAAACCCGGTGTATATATTCGACTGATAGGGTGAAATCTTGTCTAAACGAGAGCGATCACGTGCCTCAAGTCTTTGTTTGATACTTCCATTCCATTCTTGTTTTCCAATATGAAGAAACTTGTTTTTCAAGTCATTGTAGAAAATAATGTGGCAGGGGTCTAGCGATCTGGGTGCCATAAACCACTGGTCTCTGGCCCTGAAGCACCAGGTCTGCGCCTCAGCGCCCTGAACGGAAACAATACATCTTTTGGAGCTTATTTTATTTGTTTTTGGTCCATTTTTTCGTACTAAAATTCATATCTTTATGGATAGACACCAACTCCCTTAAATTTCTATAAATTAAAGGGTTCAAGAACTTGTTAAATTGATTGAATATATTGAAAATAGATTTAATCGCAAAAGGTTTTTGAAACAAAGTGTATTCTTGAATCATAGCATCATTCTCTCAAAAGTTCTTCAAAAAGTGTTTCTAGGTTGAAGTTATGTTACACACATCATCCAACAACCATTAGAGACTTAATTGTATTCTGAAGGCAAGTTTCAATTAAACCTAATGTGTATACACGGTTTCGACCGGTAGGGTAAAATCTTATCTAAAAGAGAGCGTGCCTTAAGTCTTTATTTGGTATTTCCGTTCCATTTTTGTTTTTCAATCCGAAGAAATTTGTTCCAACAATTTTTTGACAAGATTTTCTCATCAGTGATTTATCGATTTTCGGATGGGAATTGATTTGGTCGGTGGAGTACACTTTGATGTAAGAACGACGATCATATAAGGTGGTACTTTTAAGGATTACCGAGTATGACTTTCATTATATTATTCAGTTAGAATGGACTGCATGTTATCAACACGTTGGTTATAAGTTTGCAATCTGGTGTGTATTTGTTTTCAAATACAATTTATATTCATGATTCATGGGTGTGTCTGATACTCTGTTTCTATTCAAATTGATGAGCGTCAAATACTGATGTCAAGTTTTTCAAGATTAATTTGGGTTTATAGTCTTAAATTAATGTGATCTTTATTCATGGAACATGTGGAATCATCATGGTGTTATGATGTTAGAAGTAAAACAAGAAATCTATCCATTTAATTTGTAGCTCCCCCAAATCCCGAGGCCGCCATAGGTGCCAACATGGACCTACAACATGGCCACGTAGCTATCAATTGTGTTCTATGCACCACCAATTCACCAATCATCATTTAAAACCTCAAAATTATAATCAATTATGATACAAAATCATTCATCTGACTCCAATCATCTGTTAAACCATCAATATTTTAGCGAAAGACTTATGAACATGATAGATTAAATTGAAACATCAAAATCATGTTGATAGAGCATCCGCCTAATGTGGAAAACTCGTAAACAATGCATAATATAAATATCAATATCAAAAGGCTAAAAAAATATGCCAATATACATGCCCAAAAGTGTCTTACATAGTCTCATACCTAACATAAAACGATAACAAAATAAACAAACGTACGATAGGGGTTCAACTGTTCAGAATCACAAGTAGTCTGCGAGCTTGCCCTTAACCCAACTCATACCAGGATCTGCATTCAAGTCATCACAACAAAGACAGATGACGAGTCCAGAGTGAGTATTCCCAAAGAAATTCAATAAGAAATTACATAAATAAATATAGGAATTTATAAAGCTATTAAATAAACCCGCATAATTTAAATACAGACAATTGTACTCATCATATGAATATATATATATAATAGATAGACTCAAATTGTGTGTCTAAAACCTAAGTTAGACAAGCATGATATGCCCAAAAAATTTTGAAATTCCCTCAATTTTTTTCATTTCGAGAGAAAAAGTGAGAAAACCTCATCTCTTCCTCATTTGCTCCCATTCTCTCACCCAGAAACCCTAAAAATCATAGTGATCAAAAATCGAGGTAAGGAATCTCTGTCCTTTTGAGAAGAACGACCATCCCTTGCCCGTGCAAGATTCTCCTTCTTGGGACTTAGTAAGTTAGTCACCAATCAACTCTTCTTTTGTTTTTTCTCATTTTATATGAAGATTATCCTTTATTTGATGGTTGTGAATGGGGACCATCTAGGGCTTACAATGGAAGCTTGAAGAAGGGGCGGGGGGCTTGTAGTGGAGGCTAGAAGAAAGGATGTGTGACGGCCTCAAACTCAAGGCCCGCCATGTAATGCCTCGTAGGCCCATAAACTTGCCACATCACAGCCTTGTTGTGTCCCACGTGCAACTCACACATCATTAATCCTCATTTATCAGAGTTATTAACATTTAAAATACATTAATTTAGCAAGAGCCTTAAAAATTGAAACTTATAATTTCATTTCATCATATTTAAAGAACATTTCGCCCTATTTGGAAAACCCAGCAATGTACATTGTATATAATTCAACAAAAGTAATTACATACATGTACAAGTATTACAAAAGTCCCCAACATTAAAATAAAGTCAAAACAACAAAATATATATACATACGAGTCAATCTAGTCTGTGGCAATCGCAAGCAATCCTCTAAAGTCTCCTTGCCCCTGCTCGTGCTCGAATCTGCACTTAAACCATCACAAAAGGCAGATGACAAGTCTAGTGAATAAAACCCAGAAGAAAACCACTCATCTTTTATAATAACGGAAGCCAACAATATGCTAAATAAACATATGTAGTAAAACAGGCAGCTATAAATAAAACGCATGCATAAATAACACCGATAGCCCCAAAGGACGTGTGTCGTGAAGCAAGACTTAACCCAAATCCAGATATCAGGATCCCCCCAGTGGGCTTCTCCACCTCCTCCACTGGTCCATCACCTAAGTTTGTCCCTATTGTCCAGCTTACCCAAATATGCCCATACACCTCAAAATATACATTAGAATCCGGTGACGAATTAAATAACTAACAGTGCATCATAAGTAAACACATGAAATAGTATACATTGATAAACAATAATAGTTAGATCAAATAAAAACTAACAAATAAATACTCGAGTGTGTTCCTTAAGGGGTTTACGCACCTTAACCACACTCTAACATCTGGTACCAATCCCATTCTCACCTCGGTATATGCACCCTATACTTGACTATGGTATTATAATTCCCTAGTATTCAAGTGCATCATATAAATCCTCAAAACTCAAAATTCAATTTTTTTTATTCGTCACTGTTCACGGTGCCACCTGGGGAGTAAGGTCTCAAAGCACCACCCATAGTGTCGGGTGGGCAATGAGCTAGAGTCCACTATGCCGTGAGATTTACTCCCAGCACCACTAGCTAGCAGCACCAGCCCTGCAATTTGGTTTTTTGGGGTTTTTCGAACCCTTTACCCCATCACCGCAACCTGAATTCGATCCTGTAATGACCCCTATTTTAATCTAGGGCATTGTCCGGCCTAATCCCATAATTAAGCTCTAATTACAACACATAGGACCTAATTACGTATTAGTCAGCCTGTACTACCTATATTCTCGTGGATCGAGTTCAAGAATAAGTAATTCCCCATCAGTAATATTTATCATTTTATAAGAATTATCCAATTAGCGGAAGTCTTTAACATATTAGCGGAAGCGTTATATATAAATCATAAATGTGGAAACCAGGAAATAACAATACAATATAAATATGCAATAAACGGCGAACATATAGACAAAGTGAAAGTCAAAAGTCGAGTAAACTAACTCTCGTCCAATGTACAACCCAAGCAAAAGACTTATATAAACATAATACAAAATTATGACCTACATGCATGGCGATAGCTACACGCTACGAGCTCAGAGGTAGTCGTTGATCTTCTTCTTACCCGATCTAGTGCTGCTTGACGGACCTACACCCACCGTCACAAACTAGACGATGAGTATAGTAAAGATAGATATTTAAATGCATAATATAGCAGAAAAAGGTGTTGAGAAAGTAATCCATGTAAATACCACAGTTAACAGAATTAGATAGACTGACATAGGCTAAGTCGAGATGATCTATGTCCAGTCGACAATGAGAACTATCAACCAACCTTTTTCACTATCGTATGGAGATACTCTCAACATACTTCATCAATGGCGGAGCCGCACTCCACTCGAATATATATATAACTTGTCGACAACCCCGTAGTTCAAGCTACGTGATGCCACCCAAGTAATAGTGGTGAGTACCAAAAACCACGAGGTCCAGTGACCCCCGTGAATCCACCAATCTCTCGTGCAATGAACATTAGATAATCTCCTACTTTCGTTTCAAGGATTTTTCATTTCTAAGGCTCTACGATATCAATAATAAGTTAGGCTACGAAACCCCAAAGGAAATGGAATACAAATCTAATTACCACAGATAACCCTAGAGCATGCATTTCTAACATCAATTAAAACAAAGTCCACAACAAAATATGACATATCAGGAAAAAGAGTCAATGAAACTATCACAAGGCATCATGCTATTTCAACATTCAATTCGAACAGAGCAAGGAAAACATGATGGTAAATTACTAACAACATGTGATTAAATTGACTTAAAAGAGAAATAACATAAATGAAATAAAGTAGAGAGTTTTCACAGTTTCACTTACAAGTCACAAGATAGCTCGGCTTTCCGGCCTCGCGACACTCCGACTAGCGCTCCCAAACTTTCGAAACACCCCTAGGTCCCTGAAAGGTCATTTCATATCATATTTATTTATTTATTTATTTTAATATTTTATTATATATACATTTATTTTTATGTATATATATACATATATATATATATATATATATATATATATATATATTTGGGGGGAGGGGGGTTTAGGCCCCTGAACCGGGTCTGACTTGATCTAACCGGGTCTACCTCGGTTCGACCCAACTAGACCGGTCCCCCTCCCCATTTTTTTCTACTCTTTTTCTTTCTTTTTTTTTCTTTTCTTCAATCCAACAATCAACAATTCCAACACCACATCAACACCATACCATTACCAATCCACTATTAACACATTGATTTCTTTAAAATCAACTTCATCAGCATCACCATCAACGTCTACAACAATAATGCCAACATCAACAACAAAAGACTCACCTCGCCAACGCCGTCGTCGCACCTCCAAGCTCTCGACCTCGATCTCCCCCTCGACCAACCTCTCTTTTTCTCCCTTCCTCTCACTCTCAACTCTCTCTATCTCTCTTTTTTTATCGGTTGTGTGGTGGTGGTGGTTTTTGGTGTTAAATAAAAGGGTAGCCAAATTACCAAAATGCCCCTCAATCTTATCCTCTTTCTTAATAAGCAAAGCCCTTCTTGGTCATTTCACAATTATTCTTATTTTTACACACACGCGCGCACACACACACATATATATATATCCAATTCAATTCAATTAATTTATTACCATAGGCTACAATCTAATATGAATTAATTTAATTACGTTATATTTAACTAAGTTTTAACTTACCACAAGTTTCTCTACTCGGTACCTCGGCTTGCACGCAACTCGAGCGTATCTCCGATCACGTCTTGACTCGATAGCTGCAAGTACTGACTTTGTTAGCCTACACACATACAAAACATTAGGAATACATCAATACAAATATAAAATTTACCTCGGCCACATGCCTCGACCTGTGTGCGCTTCTCATGCGGGCCTTACGTCACGGTCAGTGATTCTGATTAAGCAGTTAATCAAGATTAAAAAATTAGGTCGTGAGAGATCCAAACCCTTATGGTTCACCAAACCAACCATAGTATACCTTCAAAACTCAACAAATCATGCCCAATATCGATAAACCCGACGATTTATGCCAAAACGCTGATAAATTCCATTTTTCATCGATAACTAAAACTTCAATAAACCATCCAACAAATGCTCAAGACCACCATTAAAATCACGAACTCAACCCAAAACTAGTGAGCTCGGCTTACCACACTGAAACTTGCGTCAAAACCCGAGAAATTATTGTCGAAACGGAAAAAATAGCGAAGAGAGCTATAATCTAACCTTTTATCGTTGTTTGCTAGCTAATAGTGTCTCCAAATCGCCTTCAAGGTTCACAAAACCCTCCCACACTTGTTCATTTTCGGATTTGGTGTTGCCAAGAGAGAGAAAATGTGGTGGATGAGAGAAAATCTTGATATTTATAGTCAATATCTCATCTATTGTGTAGTGTCCATCCTAAGAACTATCTTAAGGCCTTAATTGTGTCAATAAGTCTAGCTTATTGTGACTTAAATGGTACTTGGTCCCTTAAACTTATACTCCTATCACACCATTTATTTGTTCCTCGAGTGTTCTGACACACGACACGTGGCAACTCGACCCGCCGTTCGAAACTTCAACGATACATCCAACCTACGCCATGTTCCTATATTCGTATTTGATCACATTTAATTGTATTTATCTATGTGTACCAAGTCCCTGGCCTATTGTACTTGTAATTCACCCGCCCGGTACCCTCGCCAGCACACTTTTCTGAGCGGCTACCCATCACACTACTTGCATGATAACATCGATATATATAGACTCACACATGTGATGTAATATGTGGCGGCCCAATTTCCAAGGCCGTCCCGTGACCAACGCCCTTCGCTCGCAAGCCCAGCAGTGCTTGTCACGCCAACAGACACGTCATCACTACTGTCATGTCTGTAGCTCCGTGAAGTGACGCTCCATTTGACTAATCCTACTATATTAAGTTGTTTAATTTATCTAAACATCTAGTAGGTTAGCAAATTTTAATAACAATAGCGGAAGCGTTAAATTCGTATTTATGAGAATTTATTAAACCTAAGCAGTGGAAAACCCGAATATAACACCATGTATATAACTGAAGCGAAGTAAACAATAATTCATATACATGTAATAAAGTTATAAAGTTCCCAAAACCCAACAAAATAGTATATACATACATGATATCAAAACACGAGCTATCAGCAGCAACGACCTCAGAGATAGTTGCCTAGTACCTCCTTCCCATTGCTCTTGCTCGTATCAGGATCTGCGCTCAGTTGCCCAACACATACAACAACGGGCCCAGTGAGTAAATTCCCAAGAAAAGTCTACACGATAATCATGAAACCACAGTAACCTGCGAGACATGCAAATATGACCTTAACAATAGGAATCATATTCCAATGGTTGGCAGCAAACAACATTCACAGCAATCTATCGATAACACACAGTAGAAATAAAACAGTTATTTAAGTAATCCGGTTTAACCATGATATCAATTAAAACTAGATAGAGGAGTGACGAGAGTCTAACAAAACTAGATCATACTTTATAGATTCGGATGCTCCAGTTGAGCACATCAAGCCTAGACCGCACCCGAACTACTAACCGTGATCGAAAACACATCACAACCCACCGAACACATGCAACCCACTATGCGGGTAGCTATTCACCGGTTGAGCCCAATACATGCGCTATAATCTAGCCTGCTTAATTCCGTAACACAACCATCTCAATTAACCTCCAACCATGTGAACAAATCAAATATCGACCAACACATGATCCCAGTGCATAAACATGGCAATCCAATAAGTAGTAAAACGATAAATGAATAACTGAATAAACAATCAATTTTCAGGACAAACCAAGCATGAATTAAAGTGTAATATTCTTAAGGGTTTTACGCACCTGTATACACGCACTCCGACTTTTTAGACCGTCAATCCGATCCGCCTAGCTCCCCAAAGCTAGAGCTATGGATTCTCAGTCCCTAAAGTCCCTAGATCTATTCCCGGTGTTTATTGATCAATTAAATTCAATCAGTTAGACTTGAATTCATATTTTCATTTACAGTTCAGGGAAGTATTAGCGCGCTAGGTTGGGGTATTAACACGCTAATTGTTCTTCGTGCATGAATTCGTGCATGCAAAGATCTTCATCTTCCCCAGGAATTAGCACTACTGTTCATCCATTAGCACACTAATTTCCCTTTGCCCAAAAATTTCAAAAATAGAAAATGATCAAAACTCGATCTAATTACCTCAAAATCAACATGCAACTACATAGACACTTCAATAGTATCAATTTACTCTTCAAAACATTATTTAGAACACATTTTATGCTTGAAAACCAAGGATCATAGTGTGTATGTGTTAAATCCGAAATCCCCAAAACACTCCTTTTGTGCACAAATTCGTTTCCATTTACCATGATTCGTCTAAAAAAGCCTCAAGAACTCTAAATCCAGTAAAAACAAAGCTTAAAAAGAAAGAATCCACATGCAAACCCATTTTTACCTCAACCCACAAAATTACATTTTTCTTCAAAAACTCAAATAAATGAGGGTATATTACCTTGGATCTCCATTTTCTCTCCCTTAAATCCACTCTCAAGCTCGAATCTCCCTTCTCCAATTCGAATTTTTCTCTCTAGTGCTCTCCAATTTTAGTTGGAAATGTTAGGTTTTGCATGTTGATCGATCAAGAGGTATATATATATGGTTGTCTAATCTGTCGTGTACACGCATCTCAACGACGATCTAAGGTCCCTGATCACCCTATGTCACTCATCCTCATACTCCTTATCATGACACAACAACCTTAGTTTTTACCCTATGGTGCATTTTGAGAATCATCCTATGCACACTAATTTTCCTAGCTACAACCTTAGGAAATGAATTATTATTTTGATTTTGGCCTATACATCTTAGGCTTGACCACTAATAAATCATCATAAATCATATGTAAGGTCACTCTTGCTCTAAGTTACCCGACAACCCATGTCCCGTACTCCGGCTACTCAATATCCGGTACTCGGTCCCCGACACGCATTTTGGGACATACCCAATATTAGGCATCACACCATACACAAATATCATAAAACATAACTAATATACTCAACATCGCAATATTAGGCATCACACCATACACAAATATCATAGATATAACCAGGGTTCCCATTACTGAGCCACCCAGCTGCTCATGTAACGCCCGACTTAACCATTAATCATCGTGATTAACATTAATACACAATCAAATAAATTTTGGGCCGTTACAATTCTTCCCAACTAGGGGAATTTTGTCCCCAAAATTACGATAACCAATACCTCTTCTCGGAGTCGCAAAATGGACGCAACTACCCGTTAGTCTAACCTGACACCCTTTTATCTAGATGGACTAATCAACTCTAACTCCTCAGTGAACGAATCAACTGAAATTCTTAGGGAACAAATCAACCTATCCCAGGGAAACACATCGACCTGGCCCTAGTGAATGAAGCAACCGGTCTTCAACTAATTGCTGGTGAACAAATCAACCAGTCTTCCCAATCCCCTAATGAACAAATCAACTAGAATGGAACAATCTAAATGAACTAATCAACCTAGATGCAATGGATGCATGAAATTTCCCCAAATGAACAAATATAAGGAACTAATCACTCTATATGCAACACATGCATAGGAAACACATCCACAACGTACCTTGCTCATGCTATCGAGTCATCTCTCTGACCAGCTATGTCACAACCTGAACTCTCCTATCTGTCTGTGGAGTCTCTGGTGCTGAATAGGCTCTACGACAATCCATACTAATGTGACCTCTCTGACCGCATTTATAACATCTACGTCTATCACTTCCTCCAGACTGTCAGCCCTTAGCTTTATGATTCCAACTCCGATCCCGTTGATCCTAATATCTACCACTCTGGTTCTGAGTGTACTGTTGTTGTGGTGCTGATACTGCATATGTCCTGTCGTCTCTAGTCATCACCTCTGTGTTGTCGATCCCACTTATCTGTCCTCATATCGGGGCCTACTGTCCTAGTGATCACTCTTACTGTCTCTGTCAGATCCCTCACATTGCCGTTTCGACCTCCTATCCAGCCATAAACCCTGACCTTTCTCTATCCAGCCGATGCGGTCACTGGAATGCCATTTGTCGTAGCAGGAACGTCTCATAAGTCAAGGCTCTCTCGAACATAGCCTGTAATGTCGGAGCCCCGGACGACACAATCGCACTCGCAATCGCCTCCTTAGCCCTCCAAACAAAGTAGTAAATTTGTAGATGCTCGGTATTGGCGATGTCCATAAGAACTACAGAAGATAGCGATATTGGTTCATATACTGTAGCATCGTACGATTTCCCTGCCTCATAGATAAGAACTCCTCTCTCAACCTCAGTCGGACCTCCATAGGAATAAACTGATCGTAGAAGATCTCTCGAAACTCCGCCCAAGTCATTGGATCGACGTGTGTCTCTTGGTAGTTGTTCCACCATACTGCTACATCAGACCTAAAGCATGTTCCGGACAATCTTGCCCTATGCATCTCCTCTGTGTTCAGCTCCTTGTGTAGCCGCTGGTGTGATACAATCCAGTACCCCTGCTGCCTCAGGATCTCTACCGCCATAAAAGTAGGTGGGTTGAAATTTAAGAAAATCCCTCAGTCTCCTCACTTGTGGATCCATCCTATACTCTGGAGTAGTAGTAGTAGTCGTAGTAGTAGTCGAAATTGTCAGTGAAAGTGTCGGAGTTAATGTCTCCACTGGTACCATTATTGGTGTAGTCTCAACAGTCGGTGTCTCATGCACTATTGTTTAGGCCAATGTCTAATCTTAGTAGGTGCCACTACGATCTCTACCAGTCCTGCAACCGTAATCGGGTCTCTCGAAGTCGTGAAGGCTGCTATGGCAGTTGTCTGAGCTCTCATCATGTCCAGTAATAGCTCAAACTACCTATCGTGAGCGGCAAGTCGCATTGCAACCGCAAGATCCATACCTTCATCTCTAGTATGATCCCTTGCCTGACTAGTCCCTGACCCTGACGATGCCTGTAGTCCATCCATCAAAATCTGCACCGAAAGTCGTGCGTCGAATTATTACGTAGTCCTTATATATATTATACAACCAAATCATAACACACATAAGTCCTTACACTACCCGACTTATACCGCTTCCGAACTAGGATTCTAAGTTAGGATCTTCAGGTTTCCACGACTACTTTGTTTTAAAGTTTATGTTCTTTCTTTAGTCTTATCTATTCCAAGGCCTTTTCGACCTTGCTCTGATACCAAACTGTGGCGGCCCCAATTTTTGAGGCCGTCTGTTGATCCACACCCTCCGGTTGCAAGTCCAATAGCGTCTGTCACGTCACCGGACACGTCATCATCGCTACCACGTCAGCAGCTCTGTGAAGTGATGCTTCGTTTAACTAATCCTACTATATTAAGTTGTTTAATTTGCCTGAACTTTAAGTAGGTTAGTTAATTATAGCGAAGCATTTAATTAAGTATTTTATGTGATTTCATTCAACCTAAGCAGTGGAAAACCCAAAATAACACCATATATATAACTGAGACGAAGTAAACAGTAATCCATATACATGTGATTAAGTTATAAAGTTCCCAAAACCCAACAAAATAATATATACATACATGATACCAAAACACGAGCTATCAGCAGCAACGACCTCAGAGATAGTCGCCTCGTACCTCCTTCCCCTTACTTTTGCTCGTACCAAGATCTGCGCTTAGTTGCCTAACACAACAACAACGAGCCCAGTGAGTAAATTCCCAAGAGAAGTTTAAACAATAATCATAAAACCACATTAACCTGCGAGACATGCAAATATGACCCTAGCAATAAGAATCACATTCCTATGGCTGGTAGCAAACAACATTCACAGCAATCTATCGATAACACACAATAGAAATAAAACAGTCATTCGAATAATCCGGTTCAACCACGATATCAATTAAAACTAGATAGAGGTGTGACGGAGTCTAACAAAACTAGATCATACTTTATAGATTTGGATGCTCTGGTTGAGCACATCAAGCCTAGACCGCACCCGAACTACTAACGATGACCAGAAACACATCATAACCCACCGAACACATGCACCCTACTATGTGGGTAGCTATTCACCGGTTGAGCCCAGTACATGCGCTACAATCTAGCCTTCTTAATTCTATGACACAACCATCTCGATTAACCTTCGACCATGTAAACAAATTAAACACCAACCAACACATGATCCCAATGCATAAACATGGCAATCCAATAAGTAGCAAAACGATAAATGAATAATTGAATAAATAATCAATTTTCGAGACAAACCACGCATGAATTAAAGTGTAATATTCTCAAGGGTTTTACGCACCTACATAGATGCACTCCGACTTCCTAGACGCGTCAATCCGACCCGCCTAGCTCCCCAAAGCCCGAGCTATAGATTTTTAGTCCCTGAAGGCCCTAGATCTATTCTCGGTGTTTATTGATCAATTAAATGGGTTTTCAATCAGTTAGTCTCGAATTCATATTTTTATTTACAGTTCAGGGAAGTATTAGCGCGCTAGGTTGGGGTATTAGCGCGCTAATTGTTCTTCGTTCACTGTTCATGCACGAAGATCTTCATCTTCCCCTAGAATTAGCACACTAATTTCCCTCTGCCCAAAAATTTCAAAAACTGAAGATGATCAAAACTCGATCTAATTACCTCAAAATTGACATGCAACCACATAGACACTTTAATAGTATCAATTTACTCTTCAAAACATTATTTAGAACACATTTTACGCTTGAAAATCAAGGATCGTAGTGTGCATGTGTTAAATCTTAAATCCCCCAAAACACTTCTTTTGTGCTCAAATTCGTTCCCATTTGCCATAATTCGTCCAAAATAACCTCAAGAACTCCAAATCCAACAAAAACAAAGCTTAAAAAGAAAGAACCCACATGCAAACCCATTTTTACCTCAACCCACAAAATTACATTTTTCTTCAAAAACTCAAATAAATGAGAGTAGATTACCTTGGATCTCCGTTTTCTCTCCCTTGAATCCACTCTCCAAGCTCGAATCTCCCTTCTCTAGTTCGAATTTTTCTCTCTAGAGCTCTCCAATTTTAGTTGGAAATGTTGGGTTTTGCATGTTAATCGATCAAGAGGTATATATATATAGCTGTCTAATCTGTCGTGTACACGCATCTCGAGGATGATCTAAGGTCTCTGATCACCTTGTGTCACTCATCCTCATACTCCTTATCATGACACAACAGCCCTAGTTCTTACCCTATTGTGCATCTCGAGGATCATCCAATGAACACTGATTTTCCTATCTACAACCTTAGGAAATGAATTATTATTTTGATTTTGGCCTATATACCTTAGGCTTGACCATCAATAAATCATCAAAAATCACATGTAAGGTCACTCTTGCTCTAAGTTACTCGACAACCCATATCCCATACTTCGGCTACTCAATATCCGATAACTGGTACCCGATACGCATTTTAGGACATATCTGACTCGTGACCTTGCCCGATATCAATGTCCACACATGCGATGTTTATATTCATAAAACATAACTAACATACTCAACATCGCAATATTAGGCATCACACCATATACAAATATCATAGATATAACCTGAGCTCCCATTGTTGAGCCACCTTGCTACCCATATAACGCCCGACTTAACCGTTAATCATCGTGATTAACATTAATACACAATCAAATAAATTTTGGGTCGTTACATAATAAGTTATATAACAATATTTACCATTGCATTTACACAAACAATCATTTAAAAGTAACATTTCCCCTCAATCCAGACTTAATGTAGCCTGTCTGTGGCACCCCTGTGAACCTGAGCTAGTGTCTACATCCGAGAATATATGAAATAATGGCCTTAATGAAATTTGGGCCGCCACAGGGCGAGGCTCATTTAAGAAAACGTTTTCTTACAAGACGAGAAAAAGCAAAAGAAGAGCGACAATGATTGACTTACTAAGTTCCAAGAAAGAGAATCTTGGATGGGCAAGGGGATGGTCGTTCTTCTCAAAAGGACAGAGATTCTCTGCCTCATCCCTAAAGAAAAGACTCATCCACAACCTTTTCCACTCGCGGCTCCTCCAGCAAAAATCACACAGCTAACACGAAATAGACTCTTTTTCGATTTTTGGTCACCATGATTTTTAGGGTTTTTGGTCGAGAGAATGAGAGCAAATGAGGAACAGATGAAGCTTTTCTCTCTTTCTTTCTCTCGAAATGAAAGAAAAAATAGAGGGAATTTCAAAAAAAATTGGCATATCATGTAACAACCCCGAATGTTTAACTGACTTGTGTTATACTTGTCAGGATTTTGACCCGACTACGTGAATACTGGACTGTATTTCGAACTTTAGGAGTCGACACCGAAGTAATTTTATGATTCTTTGATTGTGTGTATTAGTATTTTAGTATTTTATGAGTTTTGAGCCGTTCAGGCGATTTTTAGTTGAGTGAGGTTTTGTCTAGTTAAACAAGGTATAAAAACACAATAAAGAATACAAATAAATGAATTTTCTAATAATTTAATTAATTAGTTGATGGGATGTGGCTAGAAAATAAGAGCGACGAACCAAATTTCGGAGAAATGCGGACTGAAGAAAGATAAGATCAATGTGGGAGTTGAATAGTCTCATAGCATATGGACTATCAGATAAAAATTGTTAAAGTAACACAGTTCGATAAGGAGAGTCACTGAATTTTCATCGAGATGTGTATATAAGTGGAGATGTGATAAAAGGGTAAAAGACCCATAAGGGCATCTATTAAAAAAAAGTAGCAAGTATTAACTTAAGGGTAAAAGGGTCACTTCACATTTGTTAGGTATATATAAAACAAGTAAAACCATAAATGTTACTATTCATCTTCTTCTCCCATTAACAGCCGCCACTATTCACCTCCTCCCTCTCTCACCACTGCCACCACGTTCCACCGAAGACGCCGATTCCGGTGAGGCTTTCTCTCTCTACTCACGCGTCTCTCTCTCTCTCTCACCGTCTCCTCCTCCTCTGCTCGGTTGTTTTCCTCTCACGCTCAACTGGACCATTACCACCGCCACCCACCACGGAGCTGACCTCTCCACCACCACCGGAGACGCTTAAGTGAGCTCCTCCTCCCTCTTTCTTCTCTTTCTCTTTCGGCAGTTCACTCTCTCTCTTACTCTCATTTTTCTCGACCTCCATGCCGTGACAGTTTCTCCTTCTCCCTGGAACGGCAACCACCTTCACCCTCACGGTGTTGGAAACCTCGGCCACCCACCGAGACACAAGGTGAGCTCCTCGACTGTCTCTCTCGTTTTCTCGGTCTCACTGTTCTTCATGTCTTTTTTGAAATTGTTGAAATTGACGGTGGCCCTGGTTTGGACGACCGGCACTGGTGCCGATCGAGGCTGATCGGAGGTCACCCTCCGACGACTCTGCTGGCTAGAGGTCACCCCATTGTGTGCGTTATATATGGGTGTTTTCTTTCATTTTTTCTTCTTTCTTCCTTGTTCTTTGCTGTCGAGATGTTTGTTATTGTGTGTGGAATGTGTGACGTGTGGGGTGCATATAGTATGGGGTGTCTGCACCATAGTTGGGGTGTTAGATAGGTGATTATAAGAGCATCTCCAATGGTAAACATGGATTATGGCTGTGAATTCTTGCCACATCATCAATGTGGAGGGGATGTCCAGTCTAGTTGGCATCAATACACATTCAACGTTTAAAATAGTCTCCAATGGGTAATGAAGATTGCACCTTCTATCCATGATGTGGCAATTTTTTTTAAATTAATAATTATCTAACCGATTATATTTTTGTTAGTAAGTATTAAACAATTCTATATTTGGAGTTATTAAACTATTATACAAATATTATTTTATAAAATACGATTGTTATTAATATATAGCATGCAACAGCTAAAAAAATAGCTTGTTTGTGTTTATCCTTTTTTTCTAAACTTATTGTAATTATCTTATCCTATATATGATAAGTACAAAAAAACTATAGAAAACAAAAAACGGAAAATATGTTTATTAAAAAAATAAAATGCAATGTATATTAAGAAAAATTCAATTACGTAAAGAATAGTTGGGATTATCTTTTTTCTCACTTTTTGTATTTTTCATTTAATTAGTTTTTTATGAGGTGGCATACAATACACTGTCTATCGCACCCTCTAGAAATAGAGGGTGTGATAGACAGTGTGAACGGTTATTTGTGCCACGTCATGTTCACAGTGTGATTCCATATTACCATTGGAGAGAATTTTTTAGTTGGGATGTTTATTCTATCCTACGTGTCCCACATTCACCCCCAATCCACAGCGCCATTGGAGATGCTCTAAACTGTGCTATGTGTGTGGGGTATGGCCATAGATTGTATTATTTTATGTGTGTATGTGTGACGGTTTTGGGTGTGTGTATGTGCATGAGGTGTACATCTCACTGTATGTACACCACAGCGTGGTGTACACAACAGTGTATGTGTGTGTGTACACCACAGTGGGGTGTATACAACAGTTGTGTGTATGCATTGTGAAAATCAAGTAGTGTGTATGTATAGTTGGGGTGTATTTAGTGTGTGATATCTTTACTGCATGTGTGTATGGGGTACACACAACAATGAGGTGCACACAACATTGGGGTGTTGTGTGCACATAACAGTGGGGTACGTGATAATATGTGGGTGTACATAACAGTTGAGGTATGGGGTGTATTTAGGTGTGGTGTGTATCATTACATGTGGGTGTGTATTAATAATAAAATGTGATATATGTGAATAGGTTATGGTTATATTAAGTATATATATATATATGGGCTTGTGGTGAGGCCCAATAAGAGCCCAACAAGACAATTAAATGGTAAGGCCCATAGCTAGTATATGATAGTATTGGTATGGGCTTATGTGTTTAGGACAAGAATTCAACTAACAAAACATTTAAATGTTTTATGGAATTAGTGTTTGGGCCTAACAAAAACCCAAAGAAAGATAAAATAATGTTAAGGCCCATTACCTATGAAAGTGCAGGTATGTTCACTATATCAGTGGACCGTTCCCCAGCGGTTTAGGTCGTCTTAACAAAGGGTTTTAAACAAACATATGCAAACCACCTTAAGACTAAATGCGAACCTTAAACTAATGTTCGAGATTCAAAACCTTATCAGGTAGTCGGGAAACTGCGGGAAACGCGTTAGAGTCTCGGAGTGGTATCGGGTTGCGATAGTTCAGGTAAGTACATACATACCTTGTATGTGTGTATGTTAGTAGGTCAGTAAGGAAATAACATGTGATTTATACCTCCTCTATTCATTGATATTGTTGAATTGATTCCTTGTTTGAAATTTTATTCATTTCTCTTGGTTGTGTGTTCTTGGCATGAATGTGTGTCTCGAAGGTATCCTGTGGTCCCGCACTAGCTGGGACAACGAGGGTGCCCTCTGCAGGGGTAACTGACCACCCCTAGTGTTGTGTGTACTGGGTACTAGATTCGAGAGGTGTTGCAATGCCTCTCGATTTCACGCTGCGCTAATGTTGCGACATTGCCCGGGAAGATCTTGCGAGATCTTTGTCATATTGCTGTGAAATTAGACCACTCATGGGCCTCTTTTGAATCATAGAACATGCAAATTTTTATTGTTTATCTCTCAATCTGCTTATCATGCACTTGATTTACTTGCTTCCCTGTTATTTCGTTTCTGCATGATATTTAGACTGTTTTACTTGTTAAATCATAAATTACTGTTATATTCTTCTGGCACTACTTTTGATTTCTTCAATTGCTCACCATCTAGTTTGTGATGGTGGGTATAGATAGGGTGGAGAGTAGCAATGGCAAGGGGCCCTGCCTAGGAGACCTACTTTGAGGACTAGCAACGGTATCAGAGAGACATTATAGTAAGTGTTTATGTTTTTCTGATTTGTATATCGTTTCGTATTTATGTTTTTGGATTATTGAACTTGATAATTTCGATGAGATTGGTATCATGTATATATGCTTATCGAATTGTACATGAATACCCGGGGTTTTCCACACTTATAGAATTTCTATATTTCCGTTGATTGAGTTATTTCCCCTTGTTATTACTGTTTAGTCTCCCGCTATGTATTATTGCAATAACTCTTTCATAAATTACTCAATTGACTAAATCGAAGGCTGACTAGGCTCGTCAAGTTGCCAAGTGATGACTTGGGGCCTGCATGGGTCTAGGCCAAGCGTATCCAATTGCACGGAGAAATTGGGGCCATCACACATCATGCTATATTGACTATCAGCAGATTGTCAGCCAATTGTCAGTCGGCTGACAATCACTTTTTTTACTTTTTTCTTTTTTTTTATGAAAAGAGATCAGACAAGTGGGGGCCCACTGACATGTCCTCGTAGGATCCATATTGATGTCTGTTTAGTTTAATCTTGAAAGGGCCAAAACCTCTTCTGGCGTTAGATTGGAGTTACTCTTATGATATAATAACAAAAATTATAAAATGTTAGGATATTTTAATCAATTAAAAAAAAAAACTTTCAGCACGTGTTAATATAGCAATTGCTAAAGCTAGTAAAAAATTAAGTTAGTGGGTGACCCTTTTCTTATAATTAAATATCAGCCGTCATGAATGTATCATTACTCGACCCATAACTACGGTGCCCACAATTAGTTACTACGGATCGAAACAAAGCAAAGGCGAAGAGTAGATGATGAGCAAATGAGTAGTTGAGTGCGATTGAAGAGTCACTTCCGAGTTACAAGCAAAAGCAAAACCCGTCCGGACCCAACGCGATTCTTAAAGCCGAGAAAGCCGAATTCAATTAATTACCATTTCAAATCCGCAGTCCCGTTATCGTGATCTCCCACTTCAACAACCTATAAATACCGAATTCCGTTTCGTCCCCAATTGCGGTGGTCGAGCTTCCAAGCTTCCAAGCTTCCAATATCCACTCAGACTCACCGACGCCCTAAATTCCGGGTAGGTCTTCTCAAAATTTGATTCTTGATTCGACCTTTGTTTAGCTTGATTTACATCGTCTTTTGATTTGGATCTTATGAGGAGGAATTGAGTAATGTGGATGCGGTTCGATCTTGATTTGAAGTTGGTTTGAAATTAGGGTTTTTCATTAGAGATTTGTAGTTTTTGTGCTTTTTTAGTATGAAAAGAAGCTTAACTTTGTTAGATCTGATTATTGGTTGGTCGTTTGCGTTTGGTTTGGAGGGTGTAGTGGACCAAGATCACATTTTTATCACAGTTCAAAACAAGATCAGCCATTTCATCTTATTGGGAGGACCGTCGAGTGATAAGTTCGTTCTCTAGCATGCTGACAACTGAAAACGCAGATGTGTTGAGTTTTAAACTTACTTTTGTCTCTCTAATTTTTTTTCCTTGGGCCACGAGGGATTAATCAGGTCCACTATGTATCAGCGGTTGTGGCTCGGATACTCTTGGCTATCAAAATAAAGAAAGGAATTCTTTTACTTTTTTGTTTTATTAAAATGAAGTCCTCATGCCTATCATTTTAATCATTTACCTTTAGTTAGTTGAGATTTGCAGATCATATGGTTATGGATGCCTATCATTATCCTAATCTAAAGATTCAGACTTCTACCTTCCTCTATTGTTCATCATTTGGAATCTGTTTAATAGTTATGGCTGTTTTCGATTCAAAGGGGGATTTTTTTCTTCACTTTCTATTTACATGCCTTTCTTCAATCGTTTCTTCAATCGCTTGTTTTGGTGTACTTCAAGTTAAAAGTTTCATTGAACACTTGTTGGTTCATGTTTGACAGCTTAAAAAATTAGATGGGCCTTTTTATTCTATTGTTTTTAACTTGTTAAATTGTGTTAGTTTCTCTTTGCATACACTGCAAAAGTCAACTTGTTAAATTATGTCGCAAGCTAGTTTTCTTTGCATACGCTGCAAAAGTCAACTTGGGGATGAGGATTATTTTGCAAAGCTCCTTAACACTCAGCTTGAGTTACTCGATTAACTTGTGATGATTTTCCTCAGGAATATTGTAGATTTCAAGCATGAAGGCGCTTATTCTTGTTGGAGGTTTTGGAACACGGTTGAGGCCGTTGACATTGAGCGTGCCGAAGCCATTGGTTGATTTTGCTAATAAACCAATGATTTTGCATCGAGTTGAACTTTTTCCGAGCTTATAACTTGCTTACTTATTGTGATATTTGTTTTTAAAACTTATCCATTTATTTGTGGTTTGTGTTTGTTGTCGTTTACATGCGGTATGCTAACTTTATATTGTTGATTTTATTTTTATTTTTATTTTTTGGTAATATTGATTTTATTTTTTACTTTGCATAAGATTGAAGCTCTTAAAGCTATTGGGGTGATCAAGTGGTTCTTGCCATCAACTACCAACCGAGGTAATACAAAGACATTTTCCTCTCCTTCAACAAGTAGGTAACTCTCAATGACCCTTCTATTGCGTGTCTATCTTTATAGGTGATGATGAGCTTCTTGAAGGAGTCGAAACTTGGAATCAAGATCACCTGCTCACGGGAGACAGAACCTCTTGGCACGGCAGTCCATTAGCTTTGGCCGAGACAAGTGATTGATGAATCTGGCGACCCATTTTTTGTCCTCAATAGTGATGTTATCTCGTGAGTATCCACTTGAGCGATGATTCAATTCCATAATGGTGACCATAATGGTGACCAAGGTAAGTTTGAGTTCATTACCATGACGATAATATTCTGTTGATCTATCTAGGACAAAGATGTCCCTCTATATATAATTATTTTAAAATTTCTGTAAGGTAAATTGCGTGTATTTTGATCAATACTGTTTTACCCTCCTAATAGGTAGATGAGCCATCGAAATATGGTGTCGTAGTTATGGAAGAAGCTACAGGAATGGTTGAAAAGTTTGTGGAAAAGCCAAAGATCTTTGTTGGGAACAAGATCAATGCAGGAATTTACCTTTTGAATCCATCCGTTCTCGATCGAATTCAATTGAGACCAACTTCTATTGAGAAGGAAGTGTTTCCCAAGATAGCAGCAGAGCAAAAACTCTTTGCAATGGTCTTACCAGGGTTTTGGATGGATATTGGACAGCCAAGAGACTACATCACCGGCCTAAGGTTATATTTAGACGCATTGCGAAAGAATACCTCATCCAAATTGTCTTCTGGTTCTCATATTCTTGGAAATGTTTTGGTCCATGAGATCTTCTTTGTGATAGGGGAAGGTCGCCTTATTGGACCGGATGTGGCAATTGGACCAGATGTGTGGTAGAGGCGGAGTTAGACTCTCACGCTGCATCGTAATGCGTGGAGCTCGCATCAAAAAACATGCCTGCATATCTAGCAAGATCATTGGTTGGCATTGCACCGTCGGTCGGTGGGCTCGCGTTGAGAACATGACCGTCCTTGGTGAAGATGTACATGTCTCGTGATGAAATTTACAAAGAATGGAGGCGTTGTCCCCCTCACAAGGAAATCAAGTCCAAAGATTTTGAATCCCGATATTGTTATGTGAGGAGGGTGAAACACATTAAGTCACTGCTTGTGCTGATTTGCTGAAGAATTTATCTCAAGTGTTTGCAGTATAGCTAGATCATGCTAGCAACTGCTTTCTTTCTTGCTTTGTTTCTCATCTTTGAGTCACATTTCTTTATTAGGGTGCCTGTTTATTGTGTCTTTGTGTAAAATTTATTCGTTAAAGTCGTTAAATTGTTCAAGTATGTGTTATCTTCTTCACTTGGTTGTGGTGATGTGCATTCACTTCCAGGGGACCTTTGGACATGGATTTATAACCAATTAGGCCTCGTTTAGTTCATTTGAACAACTTCTTGGAAAGTATACTCTCCGAGTCTCCATATTTATTTGGTTGAGTATTTTACTTTTCAAGAAATTAGTAAATCATTAAATTGACTATAACATCCTCTAAAAAGAATTTTATGCTAACTTTATCTAAGCGTATATTTGTTTAGAAATTTAAAATTTTGGGATTGAAGCTTTGTCTTCATATTACAGTTTTAACTGCTTTCCTTTGGATAAAATTGCTAACCAAATAAGGGGAAGTCAGCTTTTCCCCCCTGCACATAAGGCAGACAAGGGTACTGTTGAAATAATTATGATTGATGGTGTTGTTGAGAAAGCTGTTGTACAAAAAGTTGTTGCTGATAAGCAAAACTGCTGCTGAGCGAGCTGTTGCGGAGTGAGCTACTTGTTATGCTGTTGAGGCTCATCATCATCAGTGGGAGATCGTAGTAGTGAACGATCCAAGTCTCGAGATGGACGATTTCTGCGACCACCAGATCGTCCACCGAATCGCCCACTTGGATCGTCCACCGATCCTTCCCGGATGACGATGCATAATTTCTCCCGACATGACATTTTTAAAGTTTAAGAGTAAGTTAGAAACAAATATAAATTTCATAATCAATTATTACGAAACAAACAAACAAATGTGTAACTAAATTTACTAATTAGGTTTATTTTTTATACCTACTTAAGTGATTATGTCATGGTTCGTTGTCACTATTTTCATCATCCACTGAGAAATTAGAATTATCGTTTTTGTTACATTCTTCGTCATCGACGTCTAACATGTGCGTGCCACTAGGATCAACAAGTGAAATTGCAACAATGTTGCCAATATCAACTTCAGTATCATGCTCATGTACTTGCTCTTAAAAAACATCTTCATGTGTAACTCGAAATGTCAACATTCTCGACTAGGATGTGTTCGTCGATATACTTAGATTGAAGTTTGTACGCAGCTTGCCAATTGTTCTCAGTGCCCTTCTTAAACTTGGGTATGAAAGAAAGTACACTTGACTAGCTTGCATGGCTAGTATGAAAGGGTCATATGTATTTAAACGTAGATGTCGATGTACATCGACGATTTTCAAGGAATGGTGAACTTTTGTCCCGACATCGGACGTTGGATTGAACCAATCACACCTAAATAATAAGATACGTAAGCAACCACCATATTCAATTTCTATCACTTCTTGCAATGTACCGTAAAAGTCGCTTGCACATTCAGCGTAATTTGTGACCTTAACCCACACCCCGTTACTATTCGTATCTCTCTTTGTGCTACGCGACACTATATGAAACTTGTAGCCATTAACAATGTATGATTGATATACATTACAAAGTAGACTTGGGCCGTAGGAAAGCAATAGTAGTGTTTGATCTTGAATATGCTTTAGTGCCTATATGTAAAGTTATATTACGTATTGCATTTTCAATTAAATAAGAGACAAGAAAATTTGTGCTACTAAGCATTTCTTAATGACATACATATTGTTCGAACCAAGTCGAGAATTGTTTCTCAAGTAGTTCATTGACTACACTTTCTGAGATATTTGGATGATTGGCACGCAAATCCGCCATGTACATTCTAGGAGGAAATGAAAGAAATCAATGATTGAATATAATAAAAAAGATGCGTAATTGACTTTTGATAAGGATAGCCTATGTATTATAATGTATTTAGGTATACCTCATGTAAGGAGCAAC
The DNA here is from genome assembly GCA_039657345.1 of Stephania japonica. Classification (NCBI taxonomy): domain Eukaryota; kingdom Viridiplantae; phylum Streptophyta; class Magnoliopsida; order Ranunculales; family Menispermaceae; genus Stephania; species Stephania japonica. Next base: position 37,849,579 of record CM077560.1, on the reverse strand, counting down.
TTTTGGACAATTTAACAACACATATGAGCGTGCAACGTTATACTCAACATCCGTGAGATAACGCTTCCCTTTTCTAAAAACCCGACAGGGGTATGTGAAAATTGAGAAATTTTCATTAAAATTATAAGTAGGGCCAACTCCACCATTATAATTGCAGGGTGGACAATTGTGTGTGGTAGAGACGTGTTCCTCAAAATAATAAGCACAAAACACAGTTGTTTCTTCTACTAAATAAGCATTGCATATTGAGCTCTCAACTTTTGTCTTATTCCGAATATTATTTTTTAAATGTTTCAAATTCCTACATTCATGCATATAGGTAAAGTAGTTAAATGTATATTCGCTCAATTTTTTAATTTTGTACAACTAAACTAGATGTGTTGTGTTGATTACCTCTCAAAAGGATACATCCATCAAAATTGTATTGGGCCGACAAGGATAGCCTTGTACGCCAAATGGATAGGGAGATGCTCCATTGAATCAAAAAAACTAAGCGAAAATATTTTTTCCAACTTACACAATATTTTTGGCATGTTTTTATGCAAGAGATGCAGATTTTGAACATTTAAATTTCTCGCAGTTAAGTCTCTAAAGAAAATGCCTAACTCGTTGATTGCAATTCATATGTCCTCATCTAAGAGCTCTCAAAAAGTAATTGGCAAAAGTTGTTGCATGAATACATGACAATCGTGACTTTTTATCTCAAACATTTTCAACTTCTTAGAATCTACACAACGACCGAGGTTAGACGTGTAACCATCAGGAAAGTTCAAGTCTTTAATCTACTTACACACCACTTGTTTTATCTGTTTGTCAAACGCGTATCGCGCTTTTGGATACTTCTTAGAAACTGGATCATAATGAAGCTCTAGTTGATTAAAAATCTCCTGTAATTCTCTGGACTTGGGGTTATCTTTCGTCTTGCCTATAACACTCATGATTATGTTGAAGATGTTAGCAAAAACATTTTTCTCGATGTGCATTACATCTAAGTTGTGTCTGATAAAGTTCGTCTTCCAGTACAACAAGTCTCATAATATTTTTCATTTTCTCCACCCACTAATCTTTGAGATCTCGTCATTTTTTACATCTGATTCCAATTCGGTAACCTTCATTAACCCTAAATTTTCAATTTCACGCAAGATATCTTCACCTGATTTCATGGCCGAAGATTTATATGTTATCATTCCACCTCTTCGATAATTAATCTTATCTTTCCTCTCCTTTGAATATGGTGGTAAGAAACGTCGATGACAATCAAACCAAGTCGATTTTTCACCGAACCTTAACTGAAGCACGTCAGTATCTTCCATACAATATGGACAAGATATTTTGCAGTGCGTGCTCCATCCTGATAGCATGTTTTATGCTGGAAAGTCGCTAACAGTCCACATAAGTGCAGCACGCATTTGAAAGTTCGTCTTTCTTGATACATCATAGGTAGGCACTTCGTGATGCGATGGATCCTACAATTCTTTCACCAACGGTTGGAGAAACACATCAATTTTTTGTGATGGATTGGTCGGTCCATGCACGATCACCATTAAGAAGATCATTTCTTTTTTCATGCACATCGAAGTAGGTAAATTGTACGGTGATAAAATCATTGGCCAAGAAGAGTACGATTTGCCAGTCATTTCAAAATTTTGAAACCCGTCGGTGCATAACCCAAGTCGAACGTTACGAACTTCAGAGCTGAAAATAGAGTTTACATGATTAAAGTGATACCATGCCATAGAATCAGAGCAATGCTGCATGTTCTCATCTCTGACATGTTCTGCATGCCATCGCATGTGTTTTACTGTAGCTTTCGAGGCGAACAAACGTTGTAAACGAGACGCCAAGGGCAAGTAAATTATTGTCTTGTGTGGGCGTTGGTTGGAGTCCAACCTAAGTTCTCTACAAAACCTTCGAGATGTACGGTCGGAGTCGGGACCCCAATAAAGCATGCATGCTTGAGGACAATAATCAATTCGCTCATGCGGCAAACCCAACCATTGCATTAAAGTTTTACATTTGTAAAAACTATCTACCAAGTAATTATCTTCAGGCAACATGCCTTTACAGACCTGCAAGATTTCATTAAATGTTTGATCTGAAATACGGTGATTCGACTTTATCGTTAACAAACGCGACATTGCTGAAAGTTTTGTCATCTTCTTGCATCCTTTCCAAAAAGGTTCATTTGCTGCGTCAATCATATCAAATAATTTTTTGGATTCAGGGTTCGGCTCCTCCTCACGGTTCCAATTGAACCTCTGCCCCGTGTTGTCGTGTACCATGTGATGATATGACGTCGGATATTCGTCTATTGTATCATCTTCATCATCCATCATATTTAATTCTTCTTCCTCTCCATGCTTGGTCCAACAATAATAATTGAGAATGAAACCGTACTCCACTGGATGAAACTGTACTGTCTCAAGATCATGATATTTCTTGTTGGCACATTTTTTACATGGATATCGAGTTTTCTTTTCGTAGAGGTAAGTTGCACAATGTGTTGTCGCAAAATTTACAAACTCTTTCATGCCATCCAAAAACTCTAATCGAGTGAAACCGTCCTTAATGCGGTTGTATATCCAAGCTCGAGATGCAAACATCTAATGCATTTCAAATAAAGATCATATATATTGTGTAAAAACATTGTTATATGTTCATATTTCTCAATCAATAATATATTTTTTGTATCATATTACAATAAATACTTTCACTGTGTTATGTTATGTCCAACACCTAATGCACTAAAAATTAAAGATCATACATATATCAACATAAAAAAATTATGCTAACAATAAAAATATCATGTATATGTCAAAAAATTATATGCACACATCACAAATATATATATATATATATATATATAAAGATTGCAATTACATATTTGACTAAAAGTGAGGGAAAATCCCCTTCTCAGAAAGGAGTGGGGGCCGTCGTTATTTCTGTTATTTTCGTTATTCCCGTCGCTATTCCTCTACGTGATGTACATTCATAGCGACGAGATTTTCCCCTCGCTATTTTGACAATTTTTTATAGCGATGGAATTTTTCCCTCGCTGTTTTGACAATTTTTTATAGCGACGGGATTTTCCCTCCCTTGACAATTTTTTACACAAAAATATGAAGTTATAACATATTTTTTTTAACATTTAAATATATAACAAATATATTAACATCACAACATATAAAAAATAATTAATTAAAAAAATACCTTTTAATGAAAAATGAGTAACTACCTGAAGAGATAGATGTTCAACAGCAATTTTAACTACAATACAATAAACAACACACAATTATATACTAAACAAATTAATTTTGCAAAAATGATAGATCTAAAAATTAAAAATAAAACTTAAAATAAGAAATATAAAAATATACCAAGAAGTCGGTAGTGGTGACACCATTGGTGGTGATGAAGTTACCGAGGACGGCGGTAGAGATCAGTGGTGGTGGGGAAAATAGGTGTTGGTGATTTTGGTGGTGGTGGTGGAGATCGGTGGTGGTGGAGATCATGGTAGAGATCAATAGTGGTGGTGGAGGAGATCGATGGTGGTCGGTGGAGATCGAGGTGGATCGAGCTCGGTGGTGGTGGAGATGGTGCAAGTAGTGGAGATCGGTGGAGATGAGTGGTGAATGAGATCGGTGAGAGTAGATTGGTGGGGTTTGAGATGAGAGATTGAGAGATGTGAGATCCAAAGAGATTGATGAGAAGGGTTGGGGAGATGTATCGATGAAGGGAGTGTTGAATGTGGGGTAGTGGGTTGGTGTGGTAAAAATAAATTAAAAATAGCTAGGGGGTGGCGAGGGGGTATGCCCCATCACTAAATTGTGCATATAGCGTCGGGGCAGCAACGGGAGGCCCATCACCAATGCCCCCCTCGCTACCCCCTCGCTATTCAGTCGCAAAAAAAAATATTTTTTCCCCCGTCGCTTTCCTGTTACTACTCCCTCGCAATTGTTGCGATGGGTATTACCCCTAGCCCTTTCCCGTTGCTCATTTCGCTTTTTTTGTAGTGGATCCCATGATTTGAAGCAATTGTGCTCTACGGGAAAGCCGAAATCACTCTCACTTGTAACCTTCGACCGAGCCATCTCTGCGAAACAAGTGATTTCCGAGTAAGTAAGTTTGTCATCAAGGCGTTTATCTTCGTATTGGCGTCTTTTGTTCATTATTAGGTGGTTTTTTACTTGTAGGTTGTTGTTTCATTTTCGATTTTTAAGGCTTCCTCTTTGCTTGCATGCTTTGCGTGAAATCTCCCACAATGTCTCAAAATCATGTTGAGCGAAGCGATATCCAATAAGAAGATGTAAGTTTTGTTATAGTTTTTTTTGCATATTTCATCATTTTTTACAAATCGTTGTCGACGATTTTCAAACCTGTGGTGCACAAATACACAGACCGATAGGAAAGAGTGTTCATGGTATGTTACAACAGACACACTTTTATAAATTTCGGTATTTGTTTATCGCTAATAACTTTAATGTATCAGTAGATTGTTTCCTCTACATTTTCATACATATCAGTCTGCTTTCACCAATTTTGATAAATACATATCAGTTTCATCTGTTGCAACCTATAATTTTAAATTTAAAATTGAATTTTCGACATTGATCCTGGTTTTAATTGTCCTTTTTGTTGGGTTTTGGGGTTTATGCGCAGCGGAGATTACAAAACAATTTTTGAGAAAAACCCCAACAGGATCTGAATCTGATTCCATTAAAACATGTTTAAACTATGAAAACTTAATCATACCTCGCCGCAATACCTCTCTCGAAGGTTAATCGATCTCTAAGGCGCCGCCAACGACGAACGCCTCTATCGCAGTCCACACACGAATGGCGGCCGAGATTTGAAGTGCTAGCTTCTAGAGAATAGCAAACCTTTTTGTTTCTCTCCAAAACGATCCAGAGCATACCAAAAACTCTAAGTTGTTTCTCAAACGAAAATAGAGTTTCGGCCCTTTTAAAATCTTTCGTACTTGTATTCTAACTCAAAGAGTCTATTTATACAACCCTTGTATATAGACGGTTAAGTAAATTACACATATACCCCTACTTAAAGAAGTATAAGTGTAATACACTACAAGGACGTTTCTGTCATGAATTTTATCATATAAAATTCATTTTTCTCAACCATCTTAAAATCTCGCAAAACCATTCTCGGTGTGCGACCTAATAGGCTCATACAACGTTGGCGTGTACCAAAACACATTTTGGTATACAAGTCATAAGCGGCCTCTAGCAAGACATTATGACTACCCAAGTTGTACGAATATCAAATCGATATAACCTAATCAATAGTGTATATAATATCCTTTTTGTCACACGATATCCTTTTGATCAAACATAAGGCATGGAATTGTCATCCAACATGTTCAATCGTACTAGTCTCGATTTCTAGGTAGATCGAAAACATCCAAGTGACATTGATCAATATCAATTCACTTAGACTAGGCCTTTTAACAAGCCTAACACATCGAGGATCCACCGGATATCTCTCTTTATATGAGAGGGACAAATTCTATCTCGATTACACAACTTCACCACATTATTCACACAAGAACCAATCACAACCTTTATAATCGTCCTAAGTTAAAGACAACGTTTGATTGCGTCAAATCACCGTATTCCTAATGTTGAAGTCTCTGGTAATCTCAAGTCGAGGACTGAAAAATATACCTATCATGAGAAACAACTATGACTTAATCCATGTGATGTTCTCATAGCGGGTCGGTCCAAAGATTTGTTCCCTAACAAGTACTCATGATCTTGATTCGTATTCCTATACGTATGATCATCGTATGATCATCAATCAAGACTCACACTAGTCTTAATTCATTATAGTTCCCAAGATAATAATCGACTAGGGACATTTAGGATATTTCGTAAATACCCATGGATCTTATTATAATGTAAACATGCAAATCAATTATAATAAACAAAATGAAATCCTCTATTTTATTAACTAAAATTTATTCATAAAGACTGTTAATGGATTGACCTAGGGCACATTTCCCAACATCTCCCACTTGCTCTAGGGCCAATCATTCATGCATCTAATGCCTAATGATCTAACATGACCATCATGTTTCCCTTGTGGAAGAGCCTTTGTCAATGGATCCGCAACGTTGTCTTTAGTAGGTACTCTGCAAATCTTTACGTCTCCTCTCTCAATAATTTCTCTGATGAGATGAAAACGCCTGAGTATATGTTTGGATCTGTGGTGTGATCTAGGTTCCTTGGCCTGTGCTATTGCCCCATTATTGTCACAATACAAACAAATAGGGTTAGCAATACTTGGAACCACACCTAGTTTATAAATGAACTTTTTGATCCAAACGGCCTCCTTTGCAGCATCGGACGCCGCAATATACTCACTTCTCAGTAGAATCTCGCTACGCCTCTTGCTTCGAACTTTTCCAGCCTTATCGTACCCCCATTCAAAGTAAACACATATCCAGATCGCGATCTAAAATTATCTATATCGCTTGAAAACTTGCATCTGTGTAACCATTTACAACTAGATCATTTTCAAAACCTCCATAGACCAAGAACACTTCCTTAGTCCTTCTTAAGTACTTAAGGATGTTCTTTACTGCTATCCAGTGACTCTCACCTAGATCTGATTGATATTTGCTTGTAGTGCACAAAGCATATGATACATCAGGTCGAGTGCATAACATGGCATACATGATAGATCCAATAGCAGATGCATATGGAATCTTATTCATACGGTCTCGCTCATCATTTGTCCTAGGACATTGATTCTTGCTGAGACTTATGCCATGAGACATTGGCAACAATCCTCTTTTAGAGTCTTGCAAACTGAACCTATTCAGTACCTTGTCTATATAAGCACTCTGACTTAGACCGATTAGCCACTTAGATCTATCCCTATAGATCCTTATCCCTAGGATATAGGCTGCATTTCCTAAGTCTTTCATTGAGAAACACTTCCCTAACCAAGACTTGACACCCTGCAATGTTGGGATGTCATTTCCAATGAGTAATATATCATCAACATACAAGCACTACCCGAAAAACAACTACACTCCCACTGACCTTCTTGTATACACAAGGCTCATCTTCGTTCTTAATAAAACCAAAATCCTTGATTGCTTCATCAAAACGAAGATTCCAACTCCGAGAAGCTTGCTTTAATCCATAAATGGATCTTTGAAGCTTGCATACCTTCCTAGAATTCTCAGGATGTACAAAACCTTCAGGTTGTGTCATATACACGTCCTCAAGCAGCTTTCCATTAAGAAATGTTGTTTTTACATCCATTTGCCATATCTCATAGTCATAATATGCAAAGCAATGGCAATTAAAATTCTTATGGATTTAAGCATGGCTATCGGCGAAAAAGTTTCATCATAATCAACACCTTGAGTCCGCTCAAACCTTTTGCTACAAGTCTTGCTTTGAAAGTATGTACTTTACCATCCATGTCAATTTTCTTCTTGAAAACCCATTTACATCCAATGGTCTTACCACCTTCATGTAAATTAACCAAGTTCCAAACTTGGTTATCATATATGGATTGCATCTCGAGTTCATGGCACTTAGCCATTTATCCGAGTCCGGTCTAGACATAGCCTCCCGATAAGTGGTGGGCTCAGTTTGATCCATAAGCAACACATCACGACTATCGCAATGAGAAATCCGAATCTCTCTCGGGCTCATGTCTTACCCTACCGATTTACGTGGGCCTTGTGTCACTTACTGAGGTTCAACTGTTCGAACGTTGTTGAACTTCCAAAGAGCGGTTCGTTGTTTATTTGTGATTCTTGAACTTTTTCAAGATTTATTTCTTTCCCACTAATGTCTTTTGAAATAAACTATTTTTCCATAAAGGCACCATACCGAACAACAAACACTTTGTTCTCAGCGGGATTATAAAAGTAATATCCTTTTGTTTTCTTAGGATACCCCACAAATAAACACTTATCGATTTAGGTGCTAGTTTTTCTCGAGACTTGTCGCTTTACGTAAGCCTCACAAATTTCCAAATCTTAAGAAAGGACAAACTAGGTCTCTTCCCGTACCATATCTCATATGGTGTTTTATCAACCACTTTAGAAGGAACTCGATTTGGAGTGAAAAGTGCAGCTTTGTAATGCATAACCCCAAAAGGATAATGGAAGATCCGCATGACTCATCATAGATCGAACCATATCTAATAAGGTTCGATTTCTCGCTTTTAGAAACTCCATTCCTTTTCTTTTGGGTGTTTTAAAGCAGGAACAGGCTGGGGCTTGACTTGTTCCACAGGCTTTGCGACAAGTGCAGCAGCAGCCTTGGCAACTTTAGCCTTGCCTTTGCCTTTTTTTTTTTTTTCCCTTTTTCTTTTGGACCATCAGCACATTACTAGAGGGTTTCTTGATATTTTGTGCAAGTAGTTTTGAGCATCAAATGCAACTCGAAATTGATTTCTCCATATTATTCATATTGTAATTCATCACAAATTGTGAGTAACTTTCTGGTAATGAATTTAGGATCAAATCCGTAGCCAACTCTTGGCTTATGGGAAATCCAAGTCTATCAAGTTGGTCAACATAGCCCTTCATCTTCGTAACATGAGGACTAACCGACGCACCCTCGTCATCTTACAAGAATGCAGTGTTCTTGACTCGTCTCGAACCTTTCTTGCCTAGCTTGTCGTTGGAACATTTCCTTCAAAAGCATAAATACCCATGTCGTAGGCTTCCATTAGTTCCATGTCCTTCTCGAAGTTCAGAACCATAGTTGCCAACATAATGCATGCAACATCGTAGAATCGTTGACATGCTTATTATGCGCATCCTTCACAAACTTTCGTAACATTGATCGGTGGGTCCTCGGGATCGGAGCATCTAGGACATACAACTTGCTTCATGCTTGAGAACGATTCTCAAGTTTCGAACCAATCAAGAAAGTTAGTCCCGTATAGCTTATCCTTCTCAAGGATAGATCGCAGTGACAGGGGATTATTGTTACTTGAAGAGGCCATTGATCTACAATAAAGATTATGCAGAGTTTATTTTAGTATAGAGGAATAGACTCCCACTAAATTAACAACCCTCCTAAAACATACTTTGTTTATTTAGGGGACTAAATCCATATTTCACCTAATTCTATGACAAATATGGCATGAAACACAGAACTAGATTATTTAGGTAGGTAACAGCTTACCAATTACATCTTATGTAATTTAGATACTTTTATGAGATACAGGACATCTTATGTCTTAGCATGTTTTTATCTCATCATATGCCTAAAGCCCAAAACTATTTTGATAGCTTTATTAAGTCGAACCAATTTAAACATTTAGGTAACTCTTACCTAACTTATCTCACCAAGATAACACAATACACCCAACTATGGTCAAAACTATATTAGTGCGATCGAGGCCTTGACAAGTGTTTAAAATTGGATGGCACAAGACTTAAGATTTAATAGAGGGATTTTATTCAGCTTTTAGTGATTTTAATTAAACAATGAAATATCATATATTTTATTGATTTGTAGAACCACTAAACAATTTAAGAAATTTTTATGCTATTCAAGAATAGAAGAATTTTCATGCGCTAGGATTAGTTAGACGGCGATCCCACTGGCCGCTCAAATGGCAGTAGGAAACAAAAGGCCCTTTTTTTTTTTTTTTTTTTTTTTTTTTTTTTTAGAAGACAAATCTCAATTCCAAAATTGAAATTTGCTATAGAAAATCATAATTTTTGCTGATTTTACTATACTAAATTTACCCCTTAATTTATCCAAAATTAAGTCAATTAAAACATTTTTTAATTAACTCGGGCCCACATCTAACTAATCATCTTATCCTAATCCAATTAGGACTTTAGATATTTGAATCCTACTATATCACCAATAACAAGATTCTTGATATTTATCTCCTATTCTAATTTGTTATCTATCTTTATCAAATTGAGACTTCATAACAAAATAGAAATAACAAGATAAATAAGTAATTTCAAAAATTAATTATTTATAAATAAATAATTTCGAAAATTATTTATTTATTTTGGATTTAAGATATTTGAATCCTAGTATATCACTAATAACAAGATTCTTGATATTTATCTCTTATTCTAATTTGTTATCTGTCTTTATCAAATAGAGACTTCATAACAAAATAGAAATAACAAGATAAATAAGTAATTTCAAAAATTAATTATTTATAAATAAATAATTTCGAAAATTAATTATTTATTTTGGATTTAAGATATTTGAATCCTAGTATATCACTAATAACAAGATTCTTGATATTTATCTCCAATTCTAATTTGTTATCTATCTTTATCAAATAGAGACTTCATAACAAAATAGATATAACAAAATAAATAATTAATTTTCGAAAATTAATTATTTATAGTCAAAATAGATATAACAAAATAAATAATAATTTTGAAAATTAATTATTTATTAATAAATAATTTCGAAAATTAATTATTTGCAATTTCGATCTTCATCCAAATAACCACAAATTGAATCATGAACTACTATCCCAATCAAACCTAATGGTGTCATGGATCATAGAACACGAAACTCAATTCATCAAAATTATTCAAATTAACCTAACATGGTTACTAGCATGTACGAAAGTAATTTCAATTAAATCACGAATATATGTATCATATACACAAAACATGATAATAAATCTCACGTAAAATTTATGTATATCACATATACATCAACTATTAACATGCTTTCAATCATATCTCATAAGAAAACATGCAATGAGTTTAATGGAATCAAACTCGAAGGCTCTCGATACCACTCGTGGGTTTTGGGGTTTATGCGCAATGAGATTACAAAACAATTTTTGAGAAAAACCCCAACAGATCTCGAATCGATTCCATTAAAACATGTTTAAACTATGAAAACTTAATCATACCTCGCCGCAATACCTCTCTCAAGGTTAATCGATCTCTAAGGCACGCTAACGACGAACGCCTCTATCGCAGTCCACACACGAATGGCGGCCGAGATTTGAAGTGCTAGCTTCTAGAGAATAGCAAACTTTTTGTTTCTCTCCAAAACGATCCAGAGCATACCAAAAACTCTAAGTTGTTTCTCAAACGAAAATAGAGTTTCGGCCCTTTTAAAATCTTTCGTACTTGTATTCTAACTCAAAGAGTCTATTTATACAACCCTCAGTATATAGACGGTTAAGTAAATTACACATATACCCCTACTTAAAGAAGTATAAGTGTAATACACTACAAGGACGTTTCGTCATGAATTTTATCATATAAAATTCATTTTTCTCAACCATCTTAAAATCTCGCAAAACCATTCTCGAGTGCGCGACCAATAGGCTCATACAACGTTGCAAAAGTGTACCAAAACACATTTTGGTATACAAGTCATAAGCGCCTCTAGCAAGACATTATGACTACCCAAGTTGTACGAATATCAAATCGATATAACCTAATCAATAGTGTATATAATATCCTTTTTGTCACACGATATCCTTTTGATCAAACATAAGGCATGGAATTGTCATCCAACATGTTCAATCGTACTAGTCTCGATTTCTAGGTAGATCGAAAACATCCAAGTGACATTGATCAATATCAATTCACTTAGACTAGGCCTTTTAACAGCCTAACACATCGAGGATCCACTCGGATATCTCTCTTTATATGAGAGGGACAAATTCTATCTCGATTACACAACTTCACCACATTATTCACACAAGAACCAATCACAACCTTTATAATCGTCCTAAGTTAAAGACAACGTTTGATTGCGTCAAATCACCGTATTCCTAATGTTGAAGTCTCTGGTAATCTCAAGTCGAGGACTGAAAAATATACCTATCATGAGAAACAACTATGACTTAATCCATGTGATGTTCTCATAGCGGGTCGGTCCAAGATTTTTGTTCCCTAACAAGTACTCATGATCTTGATTCGTATTCCTATACGTATGATCATCGTATGATCATCAATCAAGACTCACACTAGTCTTAATTCATTATAGTTCCCAAGATAATAATCGACTAGGGACATTTAGGATATTTCTCAAATACCCATGGATCTTATTATAATGTAAACATGCAAATCAATTATAATAAACAGCAAATGAAATCCTCTATTTTATTAACTAAAATTTATTCATAAAGACTGTTAATGGATTGACCTAGGGCACATTTCCCAACACTTTTCATGCATCTTATAGGTTAATATAGTTGATCAAGCTTGTGCATTCGGGGGTGGTACATCTGGGGAGGGGGAGGTGTTTACGAACTTTACTTCCTCATTCAAACAGAATGTGCCATTGAAATCTAGAGAGGAGGCCCTCACTTGGGCTCAGGATACAGCTGTTGAATGTGGGTTTGTTGTCATAATTCTGAAATCAGAAGCCGACAATAGTGGGAGTGGTCATTGAGCTAGAATGATGATGGGTTGTAAGCGGAGTGGGCAATATAGGTCTAAACAGGCAAAGGGGAAGAAAAATAAGAGTAAGGAAAATAGAGAAGAGGAAGAGAATATAAAGCTGACTAGGACCAAGAAGTGCGGGTGTGAGTTTAAGTTTGTCATGAAACAAGAGGTAGATGATGAGTGGCATGTGAGAATTGTGCGTGGGGTGCACAACCATAAACTGACAAACAGTTTAGTGGGCCTTGCATATCCTAGAAGGGTGATTGCACCTTAAAAAATCATTTTAGAAGACATGAGCAAGACCACTGCTCGACCTAAGGACATTCTTTCAGCCATTCGGGTAAAGAACCCTAAGAAGTCCACTTGTTATGAATACTATCTATAATGCGAGAACAAGGTTGAAAAGGGTCAAGAGGGAGGGTAAGACAAAAATCTAGCTCCTGATGCAAAAGTTGGATGAACACAACTATATCGAGCAACACGCATTTTGGGCAGGAACGTCCTGTGTTAGAGATCTATTTCTCGCACACCCTACCTCGATTGAGATTCTCATATGTTTTTCTCGTGTCTTGATCATAGATTGCACCTACAAGACTAATCGATTTAAATATCCATTGCTAGATATCGTGGGGTGCCTTCTACACACTTGAGTTTTGTAGTTGCTCATGTTTTACTTGCGAAGGAGACACAACTTGACTACACGTGGGCGTTGAGTTAGTTGAAGGCTTTGTTGGATGGATGGGAACTCCCTGGGGTTATATTGGCGATAGGGATCTGGCATTGATTTCGATTATAGAGAATGTCTTCTCTACCACTACCCACTTACTTTGTGGTTGGCATGTCAACAAAATGTAGTTAGCATGACAAGAGGACTATTTTCCAAGGATGAGGATTGGGATGGATGGTTTGGGACATGGAATGACTTGATACTCTTCGAGACCGAGGCATTGTACAATGGGCAGTTGAATAATCTACAAGAAGCCTATAGTGGTGTGAAAGGTTTGGTTCAGTATGTGTCAGACACATGGTTAATCCACAAGGAGAAGTTTGTGCGAACTTGGACCAATAAGGTCTTGCACTTTGGCATTGCTACTACATCTCGGGTTGAGAGTGCACAGTTTGTTGAAGAGGGAAAAGGGGACCTCATAAGGTCATTTTGCAAACTTGTTAAAGAATATACACAATGAAGTCATCAACACCATAACCTTACGGGTTCCTTCAACAGGTCTATGCATCTAGTGGCACACCACTTTCAAGACCACATCTATAGCAACATCATTGGACTTGTTGGAAGGAAGGCCTTAGATGAGATTGAGAAGGAAGTGAAGAGAGCACGCGATATGGTTGGCTTGGATGGGTCCCTATGTGGGTTTGTATTGCGTACCACTTACGGGTTGCCTTGTGCTTATGTGATTTCATTACACATTATGGTCGATAGCGCTATTGGTCTTAACGAGATCCATACACGGTGGAAGAAACTAAATATCATTACAATCCAATCATCATCTGATGAAGATGAGTTTCATTTCCTGTACCTATGCAATTAGAGGTTGTGGATATGAGATTCAAGAATGGCGGGCCTGACTTGAGGGCAAAGATTGTGCAAAAGTTTAGGGAAATAAGTTTGCCTGCATCCACCATCATTGAGGTTCCAAAGGAGAAAGTGAAAACAATGGGATGACTGTGAAAGCCCCAAATTCCCCTTGCATTTGGGTACGCCCCCACCTAGGCTCGTTGCAGGTCCCCGAGTCAGTACTAACGAGTTTGACGAGCTTAGTCAACCTCCAATCAATCAATTATACAATTTATGTAAGAGTTATTGCAAGTTTACGCAGCAGAAAGTAAATAAACTAAACATAAGGTAAATAACTCAGTCAACGGGAAATTATGAATCTATAATGTGGAAAACCCCGAGTATTCATGTACAAACAGACATGAGCAATGAATAAGTACATGATACCAATCTCAAAATGATCCCCAGTTCAATGATCAAAACATATATATAAAATGTCATACAACTAAACAAAAGATTTAATAGACCTACACTAAGGTCTCCATATCCAGCCGCTAATCCTCACAAGAAGTCACCTAGGCAGGGCTCATTGCCTCTACTGCACTCCGTTCTATCTGCACCCACCGTCACAAACTAGATGGTGAGCAACTTGAGAAATCAAATGTAATGCCAGAAGAAGATAATAGTAATTCATGATGCATCAAGTAAAGCAGTATAAATATCACGCGGTAATAGAAAGACAAGAATTTAAATAAATTAAGTGCATGATAAACAGACTAAAATATATTAATCGAATTTCAAGTGTGTTCTAAGGATTCAAAAGAGGCCCATAAGTAGTCTAAATCATAGCATAACGGCGAAGACCGCACGAGGTCTCCCTAGGCATCGACACATCCTTCAGTTTCTTGCTTTCGAAGGCAATGGGGTGTCCCTCCTGGACAAGTACCGCCCCCAATGCCCTATCTGAAGCGTCGGTATGCACCTCGAACGGTAGTTCGAAGTTTGGTAGTCCTAGCACTGGTTCAGAGGCAATGACCTGCCTCAGCTCCGCCATAGCTTGGTTGCATCGATCCGTCCATGCCCAAGCTCGATCTTTCTTTAACAAGTCTGTCAGTGGCGCCACCTTCCGTGAGTAGCCCTCCACGAACCGTCGATAGTAATTTGCCAACCCTAAGAACGATCGCAACTCCGAGACCTTCGTGGGGTTTGGCCATTCCATGATAGCCCGCACCTTCTCTGGATCCATTTGCAGCTTTCCCCGGCCTACAACATGACCAAGGAAAGAAATCGTTTGCGCAAAGCAAACTCACATTTCTCCCTCTTTACATACAAATGGTTAGCCCTCAAGGTAGTCAGAACCATCCGTAAGTGATCCACATGATCATGGACGTTCGATCAGTAAATCACTATGTCGTCAAGATAAACAACGACAAATCTATCAATGAATTCTCTCAAGACATCATTCATTAAATTACGAGAATGTAGCGGGGCGTTTGTCAAGCTAAATGGCATGACTAAGTACTCAAACGAACCATACCTAGTCACCATGGCCGTCTTTGGAATGTCACCAGCTGCAATCCGAACTTGATAGTATCCCGACCTCAAGTCCAGCTTTGTAAAGTAGGCCGCACCAGATAATCGATCGAACAAGTCTGCCACAAGTGGAATAGGGTACTTGTTTTTCACCGTCAACTTGTTTAGCGCCCTGTAGTCCACGCACATTCGAAGGGAACCATCATGCATGCGCTGGAACAGGACTGGTGCTCCGTAAGGGGCCTTGGATGGCTGAATGAATCCAGCATCCAACAACTCTTGCAACTGCTTCCGTAGCTCCTCCAACTCCTTTGGGGCCATTCTGTACGGGCTTGTCTTTGGGGTTTTGAGCCGGGGATCACTCAATCTCATGGTCAATTTCCTTTTTGGGGGTAATTGCTTTGGTAACTCGGTCGGCATCAGGTCTCCGAAGTCCTCCAGCACTTCAGTGACTACATCATGGATCTTTGATGTCGTTCTTGCCTTGGTCTCCACCAAGGCTGCTAGGAACGTGGGTTCTCCTTTCCTCACTCCATCTTTCACCTGAATGGCTGAAAGATGGGATAGCTTTGTCTTCTCCTTTCCTGCAATTGTGTTAGTTGCAGGGACAAAACAAGGGTTGGACTTGTTCATCACGAACAATCCTTTCAGGAACGGCATCAATGCAATACTCCCCAAGTGCAAGAAGTCATTCCCTAGGATGACATTGAAATCATCCAAGGGAACAGCCATTAGGTTGATCTTTCCCTCCCAAGATCCAACCTTCAAATTCACATTAGTGGCCATACCTTGAATTCGCTTAGCCTCCGAATTCACTGCCTTCATTCGACTGGAGTTCTCAATGAGGTCCAGTCCCAACTTTCCCACCATATGGTCTGCCACAAATGAGTGAGTAGCTCCCGAATCCACCATCGCCAAGACTCGTCTCTGGTTCACCTCTGCATCCACGTACATTAGCCCTTCCGAAGGGCTCGTCTTGGCTTGTTGAATTGCATTCAATAGCTGCAATGGGTTCATTCGGGGCTGGCCATCATCCTCCGCGATCAAGGCCGACAGTTTCTCCTTCTTTGGGCAGTCTCGTGCCCTGTGAGGGCCATTACAAATAAAACAACCCTTACCTGCAGAACTTGATGATGGCTTCGGGTCTGTTTTAGGTGCTGGTTTTGAGCTCGCCGGCTTAGGAGGAAAAGGCTTCTTCTCGCCCTTTTTCTAGTGGTTCTTGAACGGCTTCTTCTCCTTGTTCTTCCCTTCGCTCGGGGATGAACTAGTCTTGAAGTCCACAAGACTATCGGCAGCCGCAATTGCACCAGGCAAGTCCTTCACTCCTTGCCTCCTTAGCTCAGCTTGAGCCCAAGACTGCAATCCCGTGGTGAAATTGAAAAGCTTGTCCTCCTCCGACATGTTTTTGATGTCCAGCAAGAGAGAGGAAAACTCCTTCACATAGTCACGCACCGATCCCGTCTGCTTGAGCTTGCGCAAGGCCTCCCGCGCTTGCCAAGCCGCATTGGTAGGAAGGAATTGATCCTTCAATTCCCTCTTGAGCACCTCCCAATCTACAATTTTGGGCCTCCCCGCAGCCGCATCATCATCCACTCTGGTTCTCCACCAAAGCTTTGCATCACCCTCGAGGTACATAGGGGTCAGGATGACCTTCTGATTCTCCTCCGTGCCAACAGTAGCAAAGTACTGCTCCATATCCCAAATGAAATTCTCAAGCTCCTTGGCACTCCGCTTGCCAGAGAATTACTTTGGTTTCGGCACCTTTGTTCGGGGCTTTGCCGCAACAGCACCTTCCGAGGTTCCGCCCACAGCTCGCTTGAGTAAGCTCACTTCCACAGCCATTGTTGAGGCTGTTTCGGTGGTAAGTTCTCCCACCGACCGCACATCCGCTACAAGCTCCTCAAACCTTGATTCCCACATAGCAATCATGGCTTCTTGTGACTCTCCCCTAGTCACCAAGGAAGCCACCAACATTTCCAAGGCTTCAATACGTCGGGACGTAGTTGAAGACTCGGCCAATTCCGCCGGAGTGGCCATCGTTGCTATCACATGCTCTATGTGAGACACCCTCTCACCTAGATCGCTTGCTGCTCGGGTCGCCATTGTTTCCAAACCTGGCTCTGATACCAATTGTCACAGGGCCAATGAAAGAGGGGTTTTTCATTAGGAAAATTTTCTCTCGATTGAACCTGCGGTGCCTGAGGGCCACCTTAGCTCAGCACGCCAACACTCAAATTAAAGGGACAGCAAGCAATAGGCAACAAGGAAACGTTTACTAGCTCTCAATTGGATTTACAACTGTGGAACTCTATGCTTCCCCAAGCTCAGAGCCCTTGGCTTTATAGCCTAGCCATTAGGTAGTTACAATAACCGACTGAGACACATGTCCAGCATACATCAATCCATAGACCTGGTAAATCACCACTCTCTTAGTGGTCAAGGCAGTTGCTGAACTGCCTTGTTCCCTTGCTGCCACCTGGTTTCGTAACCGCCTCCATTACAGGGTCAGTTTGTACATGCTCCATGTATTCGAGTCATGCCTGGACGTGGCTTGGTCATGGCCCAGCCATGACCAAGGTAGTTCCCCAACTACCTCGACTTGGTCTTCCACATTTCAAGGGACATGGTTCATGCTTCTCTACGGGACAGGGACTGCGTCTCGTGGTGCCTGGCCGTGTCCAGGCACGTTAGGTGCTAGCCGGGGCTCGTGGTCGAGTCCCACCGGCTCGGGGTGGCCGGACCATGGTCCGTGGGTCTTCGCCTTGGCATGGTGCCCAAGGCGTGCACGAGGGCCTTGCTTGTCACTGTTGCCCATGCCACCCCTAGGAGAGAGCCCACCTCCCCTTATAGTAGATGTTAAGCCGTTTCCCCAGTTCCAAAAGGAAACATCCCAAAATGAGACCAAGCGTACTTTGACCCGGGTCAATGCCCAAGTCAAGGAAAGTCAACTGTTGTGCCAAGGCCTTGCCTTGGCCTTGGCCTGGCCTTGCCTTGCCTTGCCTTGCCCAGCCTTGCCTTGGCCTAGCTTCGCCTTGCCCAGCCTTGCTCGTGCCTAGCTTCGTGCCTGGCCTCGCCTTGCCTTGGCCTGGCCTCGCCTTGCCTTGGCCTGGCCTGGCCTTGCCTTGGCCTGGCCTTGTCTTGCCTTGGCCTGGCCTGGCCTTGCCTTGGCCTGGCCTCGTCTTGCCTTGGCCTGGCCTTGCCTTGGCCTGGCCTTGCCTTGGCCTGCCTTGCCTTGGCCTGGCCTTGCCTTGGCCTGCCTTGCCCGTGCCAAGCCAAGCCAAGCCCACTTAGGTCCGAGCCATGTACTAAACCCCAATCCGACTTTGGAGTTCACCGAAACCTCTCGAGTCCACCGAGACTCGATCATCTGCTGAGTTATCATGCTGCCCAGCCCAGCATGCTCGTATCCCGCTTATTGGGGTCGTAACACTACCCATATAACGCCCGACTTAACCGTTAATCATCGTGATTAACATTAATACACAATCAAATAAATTTTGGGTCGTTACATAATAAGTTACATAACAATATTTACCATTGCATTTACACAAACAATCATTTAAAAGTAACATTTCCCCCAATCCAGACTTAATGTAGCCTCGTCTGTGGCACCCCGTGTGAACCCGAAATGGTGTCTACGTCCGAGAATATATGAAAAAATGGCCTTAATGAAATTTGGGCCGCCACAGGCGAGGTTCGTTTAAGAAAACGTTTTCTTACAAGACAAGAAAGAGCAAAAGAAGAGCGACAATGATTGACTTACTAAGTTCCAAGAAAGAGAATCTTGGATGGGCAAGGGGATGGTCGTTCTTCTCAAAAGGACAGAGATTCTCTGCCTCACCCCTGAAGAAAAGACTTATCCACAGCCTTCTCCACTCGCGGCTCCTCCAGCAAAAATCACACAGCTAACACGAAATAGACTCTTTTTCGATTTTTGGTCACCATGATTTTTAGGGTTTCTGGTCGAGAGAATGAGAGCAAATGAGGAAGAGATGAAGCTTTTCTCTCTTTCTTTCTCTCGAAATGAAAGAAAAAATAGAGGGAATTTCAAAAAAAAATTGGCACATCATGTAACAACCCCGAATGTTTAACTGACTTGTGTTATACTTGTTAGGATTTTGACCCGACTACGTGAATGCTGGACTGTATTTCGAACTTTAGGAGTCGACACCGAAGTAATTTTATGATTCTTTGATTGTGTGTATTAGTATTTTAGTATTTTATGAGTTTTGAGCCGTTCAGGCGATTTTTAGTTAAGTGAGGTTTCGTCTAGTTAAACTAAAAACACAATAAAGAATACAAATAAATGAATTTTCAAATAATTTAATTAATTAGTTGATGGGATGTGGCGAGAAAATAAGAGCGGCGAACCAAATTTCGGAGAAATGTGAACTGAAGAAAGGTAAGATCAATGTGGGAGTTGAATAGTCTCATAGCATATGGACTATCAGATAAAAATTGTTAAAGTAACACAGTTCGATAAGGAGAGTCACTGAATTTTCATCGAGATGTGTATATAAGTGGAGATGTGATAAAAGGGTAAAAGACCCATAAGGGCATCTATTAAAAAAAAGTAGCAAGTATTAACTTAAGGGTAAAAGGGTCACTTCACATTTGTTAGGTATATATAAAACAAGTAAAACCATAAATGTTACTATTCATCTTCTTCTCCCATTAACACCCGCCACTATTCACCTCCTCCCTCTCTCACCACTGCCACCACGTTTCACCGAAGACGCCGATTCCGATGAGGTGAGGCTTTCTCTCTCTGCTCACGCGTCTCTCTCTCTCTCGACCGTCTCCTCCTCCTCTGCTCGGTTGTTTTTCCTCTCACGCTCAACTGGACCATTACCACCGCCACCCACCACGGAGCTGACCTTTCCACCACCACCGGAGACGCTTAAGTGAGCTCCTCCTCCCTCTTTCTTCTCTTTCTCTTTCAGCAGTTCACTCTCTCTCTTACTCTCATTTTTCTCGACCTCCATGCCGTGACAGTTGCTCCTCCTCCCTGGAACGGCAACCACCCTCACCCTCACGGCGCTGGAAACCTCGGCCACCCACTAGAGACACAAGGTGAGCTCCTCGACTGTCTCTCTCGTTTTCTCGGTCTCACTGTTCTTCATGTCATTTTTGAAACTGTTGAAATTGACGGTGGCCCTGGTTTGGATGACCGGCACTGGTGCCGATCGAGGCTGACAGGAGGTCACCCTTCGACGACTCTGCTGGCCAGAGATCACCCCATTGTGTGCGTTATATATGGGTGTTTTCTTTCATTTTTTTTTCTTTCTTCCTTGTTCTTTGCTGTCGAGATGTTTGTTATTGTGTGTGGAATGTGTGACGTGTGGGGTGCATATAGTATGGGGTGTCTGCGCCATAGTTGGGGTGTTAGATGGGTGATTATAAACTGTGCTATGTGTGTGGGGTATGGCCACAAATTGTATTATTTTATGTGTGTATGTGTGACGGTTTTGGGTGTGTGTATGTGCATGAGGTGTACATCTCACTGTGTGTACACCACAGATGGTGTACACAACAGTGTGTGTGTGTGTGTACACCACAGTGGGGTGTATACAACAGTTGTGTGTATGCATTGTGAAAATCAAGTAGTGTGTATGTATAGTTGGGGTGTATTTAGTGTGTGATATCTTTACTACATGTGTGTATGGGGTACACACAACAATGAGGTGCACACAACATTGGGGTGTTGTGTGCACATAACAAATGGGGTACGTGATAATATGTGGGTGTACATAACAACTGAGGTATGGGGTGTATTTAGGTGTGGTGTGTATCATTACATGTGGGTGTGTATTAACAATAAAATGTGATATATGTGAATAGGTTATGGTTATATTAAGTATATATATGGGCTTGTGGTGAGGCCCAATAAGAGCCCAACAAGACAATTAAATGGTAAGGCCCATAGCTAGTATATGATAGTATTGGTATGGGCTTATGTGTTTAGGACAAGAATTCAACTAACAAAACATTTAAATGTTTATGGAATTAGTGTTTAGGCCCAACAAAAACCCAAAGAAAGATAAAATAATGTTAAGGCCCATTACCTATGAAAGTGTGGGTATGTTCACTATATCAGTGGACCATTCCCCAGCGGTTTAGGTCGTCTTAACAAATGGTTTTAAATAAACATATGCAAACTACCTTAAGACTAAATGCGAACCTTAAACTAATGTTCGAGATTCAAAATCTTATCGTAGTCGGAAACTATGGAAACGCGTTAGAGTCTCGAGTGGTATCGGGTTGCGATAGTTCAGGTAAGTACATACATACCTTGTATGTGTGTATGTTAGTAGGTCAGTAAGGAAATAACATGTGATTTATAGCTCCTCTATTCATTGATATTGTTGAATTGATTCCTTGTTTGAAATTTTATTCATTTCTCTTGGTTGTGTGTTCTTGGCATGAGTGTGTGTCTCGAAGGTATCATGTGGTCCCGCACTAGCTGGGACAACGAGGGTGCCCTCTGCAGGGGTAACTGACCACCCCTAGTGTTGTGTGTATTGGGTACTAGATTCGAGAGGTGTTGCGATGCCTCTCGATTTCACGCTGCGCTAATATTGCGACATTGCCCGGTGAGATCTTACGAGATCTTTGTCGTATTGCTGTGAAATTAGACCATTCATGGGTCTCTTTTGAATCTTAGAACATGCAAATTTTTATTGTTTATCTCTCAATCTGCTTATCATGCACTTGATTTACTTGCTTCCCTGTTATTTCGTTTCTGCATGATATTTAGACTGTTTTACTTGTTAAATCATAAATTATTGTTATATTCTTCTGGCACTACTTTTGATTTCTTCAATTGCTTACCGTCTAGTTTGTGATGGTGGGTATAGATAGGGTGGAGAGTAGCAAGGGCAAGGGGCCCTGCCTAGGAGACCTACTTTGAGGACTAGCAGCGGTATCAAAGAGACATTATAGTAAGTGTTTATGTTTTGCTGATTTGTATATCGTTTCGTATTTATGTTTTTGGATTATTGAACTTGATAATTTTGATGAGATTGGTATCATGTATATATGCTTACCGAATTGTACATGAATACCCGGGGTTTTCCACACTTATAGAATTTCTATATTTTCGTTGATTGAGTTATTTCCCCTTGTTATTACTGTTTAGTCTCCCGCTATGTATTATTGCAATAACTCTTTCATAAATTACTCAATTGACTAAATCGAAGGCTGACTAGGCTCGTCAGGTTGCCAAGTGATGACTTGGGGCCTGCATGGGTCTAGGCCAAGCGTATCTAATTGCACGGAGAAATTGGGGCCATCACACATCATGCTATATTGACTATCAGCAGATTGTCAGCCAATTGTCAGTCGGCTGACAATCACTTTTTTTACTTTTTTCTTTTTTTTTTATGAAAAGAGATCAGACAAGTAGGGGCCCACTGACATGTCCTCGTAGGATCCACATTGATGTCTGTTTAGTTTAATCTTGAAAGGGCCAAAACCTCTTCTGGCGTTAGATTGGAGTTACTCTAATGATATAATAAGAAAAAATATAAAATGTTACGATATTTTAATCAATTAAAAAAAAAAAAAAACTTTCAGCACGTGTTAATATAGCAATTGCTAAAGCTAGTAAAAAATTAAGTTAGTGGGTGACCCTTTTCTTATAATTAAATATCAGCCGTCAATGAATGTATCATTACTGACCCACGTGGACCTTCATGTAATTACCCCACCTAATACGACTTTAAACAAAAAATAAGCTGCATGGATAATTGTAGTCTATTTTGTACTACGAAGTTGAATAGCCATTTAACTTGAAAAATACTCTACTAATTCCCTTTGGATATCGATTGAGTTGATTAGCGTGATACATCTCGAGATGTATGCACATGTATCACGAAATGTATTGTGTGATAACCGATTGAGTCGATGCCCACAATTAGTTACTACGGATCAGAAACAAAGCAAAGGCGAAGAGTAGATGATGAGCAAATGAGTAGTTGAGTGCGATTGAAGAGTCACTTCTGAGTTACAAGCAAAAGCAAAACCCGTCCGGACCCAACGCGTTTCTTAAAGCCGAGAAAGCCGAATTCAATTAATTACCAATTTCAAATCCGCAGTCCCGTTATCGTGATCTCCCACTTCAACAACCTATAAATACCGAATTCCGTTTCGTCCCTAATTGCGGTGGTCGAGCTTCCAAGCTTCCAATATCCACTCAGACTCGCCGACGCCCTAAATTCCCGGTTAGATCTTCTCAAAATTTGATTCTTGATTCGACCTTTGTTTAGCTTGATTTACATCGTCTTTTGATTTGGATCTTATGAGGAGGAATTGAGTAATGTGGATGCGGTTCGATCTTGATTTGAAGTTGGTTTGAAATTAGGGTTTTTCATTAGAGATTTGTAGTTTTTGTGCTTTTTTAGTATGAAAAGAAGCTTAACTTTGTTAGATCTGATTATTGGTTGGTCGTTTGCGTTTGGTTTGGAGGGTTTAGTGGACCAAGATCACATTTTTATCACAGTTCAAAACAAGATCAGCCATTTCATCTTATTGGGAGGGCCGCTGGTCGAGTGGTAACTTCGTTCTCTAGCATGTTGACAAAGCGGATGTGTTGACTTACTCTTTTGCGCCTCTAATTTTTTTCCTTGGGCCGCGAGGATTAATCAAGTCCACTACGTGTCACCCGTTGTGGCTCAAATACCATGGCTATCAAAATAAAGAGAGAATTCTTTTACTTTTTTGTTTTACTAAAATGAAGTCCTCCTGCCTATCATTATCCTAATCTAAAGATTCAAAACTTCTGCCTTCCTAATAGTTATGGCTGTTTTCGATTCAAAGGGGATTCTTTTCTTCACTTTCTATCATCATACTTTTCTTCAATCGTTTCTTCAATCGCTTATTTTGGTGTACTACAAGTCTTTTTTTTTTTTTGGGTAAAAGATGGGCCTTTTTATTCTATTGTTTTTAACTTGGTTAAATTATGTCGCAAGCTAGTTTGTCTTTGCATACACTGCAAAAGTTAACTTGGGGATGAGGATTATTTTGCAAAGCTCCTTAACACTCAGCTTGAGTTACTCGATTAACTTGTGATGATTTTCCTCAGGAATATTGTAGATTTCAAGCATGAAGGCGCTTATTCTTGTTGGAGGTTTTGGAACACGGTTGAGGCCGTTGACATTGAGCGTGCTTAGAAGCCATTGGTTGATTTTGCTAATAAACCAATGATTTTGCATCGAGTTGAACTTTTTCCATGCTTATAACTTGCTTACTTATTGTGATATTTGTTTTTAAAACTTATCCATTTATTTGTGGTTTGTGTTTGTTGTCGTTTACATGCGGTATGCTAACTTTATATTGTTGATTTTATTTTTATTTTTATTTTTTGGTAATATTGATTTTATTTTTTACTTTGCATAAGATTGAAGCTCTTAAAGCTATTGGGGTGACTGAAGTGGTTCTTGCCATCAACTACCAACCGAGAGGTAATACAAAGACATTTTCCTCTCCTTCAACGGTAGGTAACTCTCAATGACCCTTCTATTGCATGTCTATTCTTATAGGTGATGATGAGCTTCTTGAAGGACTTCGAGTCGAAACTTGGAATCAAGATCACCTGCTCACGGGAGACAGAACCTCTTGGCACAAGCGAGTCCATTAGCTTTGGCCGAGACAAGCGATTGATGAATCGGCGATCCATTTTTGTCCTCAATAGTGATGTTATCTGTGAGTATCCACTTGAGCAGATGATTCAATTCCATAAAGCTCATGGAGGAGAGGCTTCTATAATGGTGACCAAGGTAAGTTTGAGTTCATTACCATGACGATAATATTCTGTTGATCTATCTAGGACAAAGCATGTCCCTCTATATATAATTATTTTAAAATTTCGTAAGGTAAATTGCATGTATTGATTTTTTCTCCTTTGTTAGGTGAAGTAAATATTTTGATCAATACTTGTTTTACCCTCCTAATAGGTAGATGAGCCATCGAAATATGGTGTCGTAGTTATGGAAGAAGCTACAGAAAGGTTGAAAATTTTGTGGAAAAGCCAAAGATCTTTGTTGGGAACAAGATCAATGCAGAATTTACCTTTTGAATCCATCCGTTCTCGATCGAATTCAATTGAGACCAACTTCTATTGAGAAGGAAGTGTTTCCCAAGATAGCAAGAGAGCAAAAACTCTTTGCAATGGTCTTACCAGGGTTTTGGATGGATATTGGACAGCCAAGAGACTACATCACCGGCCTAAGGTTATATTTAGACGCATTGCGAAAGAATACCTCATCCAAATTGTCTTCTGGTTCTCATATTCTTGGAAATGTTTTGGTCCATGAGACTGCGTGATAGGGGAAGGCTGACTTATTGGACCGATGTGGCAATTGGACCAGGATGTGTGGTAGAGGCGGGAGTTAGACTCTCACGATGTCTTGTAATGCGTGGAGCTCGCATCAAAAAACATGCCGCATATCTAGCAAAGATCATTGGTTGGCATTGCACCGTCGGTCGGTGGGCTCGCGTTGAGAACATGACCGTCCTTGGTGAAGATGTACATGTCTCGTGATGAAATTTACAGCAATGGAGGCGTTGTCCCCCTCACAAGGAAATCAAGTCCAAAGATTTTGAATCCCGATATTGTTATGTGAGGAGGGTGAAACACATTAAGTCACTTTGCTTGTGCTTGATTTCTTCAAGAATTTATCTCAAGTGTTTGCGGATAGCTAGATCATGCTAGCAACTACTTTCTTTCTTGCTTTGTTTCTCATCTTTGAGTCACATTTCTTTATTAGGGTGCCTGTTTATTGTGTCTTTGTGTAAAATTTATTCGTTAAAGTCGTTAAATTGTTCAAGTATGTGTTATCTTCTTCACTTGGTTGTGGTGATGTGCATTCACTTCCAGGGGACCTTTGGACATGGATTTATAACCAATTAGGCCTCGTTTAGTTCATTTGAACAACTTCTTGGAAAGTATACTCTCCGAGTCTCCGTATTTATTTGGTTGAGTATTTTACTTTTCAAGAAATTAGTAAATCATTAAATTGACTATAACATCCTCTAAAAAGAATTTTATGCTAACTTTATCTAAGCGTATATTTGTTTAGAAATTTAAAATTTTGGGATTGAAGCTTTGTCTTCATATTACAGTTTTAACTGCTTTCCCTTTGGATAAAATTGCTAACCAAATAAGGGGAAGTCAGCTTTTCCCCCCTGCACATAAGGCAGACAAGGGTACTGTTGAAATAATTATGATTGATGTGTTGTTGAGAAAGCTGTTGTACAAAAAGTTGTTGCTGATAAGCAAAACTGCTGTTGAGCGAGCTGTTGCGGAGTGAGCTGCTTGTTATGCTGTTGAGGCTCATCATCATCAGTGGGAGATCGTAGTAGTGAACGATCCAAGTCTCGAGATGGACGATTTCTGCGACCACCAGATCGTCCACCGAATCGCCCACTGGATCGTCCACCAGATCCTTCCCCAGATGACGATGCATAATTTCTGCCTGACATGACATTTTTAAAGTTTAAGAGTAAGTTAGAAACAAATATAAATTTCATAATCAATTATTACGAAACAAACAAACAAATGTGTAACTAAATTTACTAATTAGGTTTTATTTTTTATACCTACTTAAGTGATTATGTCATGGTTCGTTGTCACTATTTTCATCATCCACTGAGAAATTAGAATTATCGTTTTTGTTACATTCTTCGTCATCGACGTCTAACATGTGCGTGCCACTAGGATCAACAAGTGAAATTGCAACATTGTTGCCAATATCAACTTCAGTATCATGCTCATGTACTTGCTCTTAAAAAACATCTTCATGTGTAACTGAAATGTCAACATTCTCGACTAGGATGTGTTCGTCGATATACTTAGATTGAAGTTTGTACGCAGCTTGCCAATTGTTCTGTGCCCTTCTTAAACTTGGGTATGAAAGAAAGTACACTTGACTAGCTTGCATGGCTAGTATGAAAGGGTCATATGTATTTAAACGTAGATGTCGATGTACATCGACGATTTTCAAGGAATGGTGAACTTTTGTCCCGACATCGGACGTTGGATTGAACCAATCACACCTAAATAATAAGATACGTAAGCAACCACCATATTCAATTTCTATCACTTCTTGCAATGTACCGTAAAAGTCGCTTGCACATTCAGCGTAATTTGTGACCTTAACCCACACCTCGTTACTATTCGTATCTCTCTTTGTGCTACATGACACTATATGAAACTTGTAGCCATTAACAATGTATGATTGATATACATTACAAAGTAGACTTGGGCCGTAGGAAAGCAATAGAAGTGTTTGATCTTGAATATGCTTTAGTGCATATATGTAAAGTTATATTACGTATTGCATTTTCAATTAAATAAGAGACAAGAAAATTTGTGCTACTAAGCATTTCTTAATGACATACATATTGTTCGAACCAAGTCGAGAATTGTTTCTCAAGTAGTTCATTGACTACACTTTCTGAGATATTTGGATGATTGGCACGCAAATCCGCCATGTACATTCTAGGAGGAAATGAAAGAAATCAATGATTGAATATAATAAAAAAGATGCGTAATTGACTTTTGATAAGGATAGCCTATGTATTATAATGTATTTAGGTATACCTCATGTAAGGAGCAACTTTTGGACAATTTAACAACACATATGAGCGTGCAACGTTATACTCAACATCCGTGAGATAACGCTTCCCTTTTCTAAAAACCCGACAGGGGTATGTGAAAATTGAGAAATTTTCATTAAAATTTTAAGTAGGGCCAACTCCACCATTGTAATTGCGGGGTGGACAATTGTGTGTGGTAGAGACGTGTTCCTCAAAATAATAAGCACAAAACACAGTTGTTTCTTCTACTAAATAAGCATTGCATATTGAGCTCTCAACTTTTGTCTTATTCCGAATATTATTTTTTAAATGTTTCAAATTCCTACATTCATGCATATAGGTAAAGTAGTTAAATGTATATTCGCTCAATTTTTTAATTTTGTACAACTAAACTAGATGTGTTGTGTTGATTACCTCTCAAAAGGATACATCCATCAAAATTGTATTGGGCCGACAAGGATAGCCTTGTACGCCAAATGGATAGGGAGATGCTCCATTGAATCAAAAAAACTAAGCGAAAATATTTTTTCCAACTTACACAATATTTTTGGCATGTTTTTATGCAAGAGATGCAGATTTTGAACATTTAAATTTCTCAGCTTAAGTCTCTAAAGAAAATGCCTAACTCGTTGATTGCAATTCATATGTCCTCATCTAAGAGCTCTCAAAAAGTAATTGGCAAAAGTCGTTGCATGAATACATGACAATCGTGACTTTTTATCTCAAACATTTTCAACTTCTTAGAATCTACACAACGACCGAGGTTAGACGTGTAACCATCAGGAAAGTTCAAGTCTTTAATCTACTTACACACCACTTGTTTTATCTGTTTGTCAAACGCGTATCACGCTTTTGGATACTTCTTAGAAACTGGATCATAATGAAGCTCTAGTTAATTAAAAATCTCCTGTAATTCTCTAGACTTGGGGTTATCTTTCGTCTTGCCTATAACACTCATGATTATGTTGAAGATGTTAGCAAAAACATTTTTCTCGATGTGCATTACATCTAAGTTGTGTCTGATAAAGTTCGTCTTCCAGTACAACAAGTCCCATAATATTTTTCATTTTCTCCACCCACTAATCTTTGAGATCTCGTCATTTTTTACATCCGATTCCAATTCGGTAACCTTCATTAACCCTAAATTTTCAATTTCACGCAAGATATCTTCACCTGATTTCATGGCCGAAGATTTATATGTTATCATTCCACCTCTTCGATAATTAATCTTATCTTTCCTCTCCTTTGAATATGGTGGTAAGAAACGTCGATGACAATCAAACCAAGTCGATTTTTCATCGAACCTTAACTGAAGCACGTCAGTATCTTCCATACAATATGGACAAGATATTCTGCAGTGCGTGCTCCATCCTGATAGCATGTTTTATGCTGGAAAGTCGCTAACAGTCCACATAAGTGCAGCACGCATTTGAAAGTTCGTCTTTCTTAATACATCATAGGTAGGCACTTCGTGATGCGATGGATCCTACAATTCTTTCACCAACGGTTGGAGAAACACATCAATTTTTTGTGATGGATTGGTCGGTCCATGCACGATCACCATTAAGAAGATCATTTCTTTTTTCATGCACATCGAAGTAGGTAAATTGTACGGTGTTAAAATCATTGGCCAAGAAGAGTACGATTTGCCAGTCATTTCGAAATTTTGAAACCCGTCGGTGCATAACCCAAGTCGAACGTTACGAACTTCAGAGCTGAAAATAGAGTTTACATGATTAAAGTGATACCATGCCATAGAATCAGAGCAATGCTGCATGTTCTCATCTCTGACATGTTCTGCATGCCATCGCATGTGTTTTACTGTAGCTTTCGAGGCGAACAAACGTTGTAAACGAGACGCCAAGGGCAAGTAAATTATTGTCTTGTGTGGGCGTTGGTTGGAGTCCAACCTAAGTTCTCTACAAAACCTGCGAGATGTACGGTCGGAGTCGGGACCCCAATAAAGCATGCATGCTTGAGGACAATAATCAATTCGCTCATGCGGCAAACCCAACCATTGCATTAAAGTTTTACATTTGTAAAAACTATCTACCAAGTAATTATCTTCAGGCAACATGCCTTTACAGACCTGCAAGATTTCATTAAATGTTTGATCTGAAATACGGTGATTCGACTTTATCGTTAACAAACGCGACATTACTGAAAGTTTTGTCATCTTCTTGCATCCTTTCCAAAAAGGTTCATTTGCTGCGTCAATCATATCAAATAATTTTTTGGATTCAGGGTTCGGCTCCTCCTCACGGTTCCAATTGAACCTCTGCCCCGTGTTGTCGTGTACCATGTGATGATATGACGTCGGATATTCGTCCATTGTATCATCTTCATCATCCATCATATTTAATTCTTCTTCCTCTCCATGCTTGGTCCAACAATAATAATTGAGAATGAAACCGTACTCCACTGGATGAAACTATACTGTCTCAAGATCATGATATTTCTTGTTGGCACATTTTTTACATGGATATCGAGTTTTCTTTTCGTAGAGGTAAGTTGCACAATGTGTTGTCGCAAAATTTACAAACTCTTTCATGCCATCCAAAAACTCTAATCGAGTGAAACCGTCCTTAATGCGGTTGTATATCCAAGCTCGAGATGCAAACATCTAATGCATTTCAAATAAAGATCATATATATTGTGTAAAAACATTGTTATATGTTCATATTTCTCAATCAATTATATATTTTTTGTATCATATTACAATAAATACTTTCACTGTGTTATGTTATATCCAACACCTAATGCACTAAAAATTAAAGATCATACATATATCAACATAAAAAAATTATGCTAACAATAAAAATATCATGTATATGTCAAAAAATTATATGCACACATCACAAATATATATATATATATATATATATATATATATAAAGATTGCAATTACATATTTGACTAAAAGTGAGGGAAAATCCCCTTCTCAGAAAGGAGTGGGGGCCGTCGTTATTTCAGTTATTTTCGTTATTCCCGTCGCTATTCCTCTACGTGATGTACATTCATAGCGACGAGATTTTCCCCTCGCTATTTTGACAATTTTTTATAGCGATGGAATTTTTCCCTCGCTGTTTTGACAATTTTTTATAGCGACGGGATTTTCCCCTCCCTTGACAATTTTTTACACAAAAATATGAAGTTATAACATATTTTTTTTAACATTTAAATATATAACAAATATATTAACATCACAACATATAAAAAATAATTAATTAAAAAAATACCTTTTAATGAAAAATGAATAACTACCTGAAGAGATAGATGTTCAACTGCAATTTCAACTACAATACAATAAACAACACACAATTATATACTAAACAAATTAATTTTGCAAAAATGATAGATCTAAAAATTAAAAATAAAACTTAAAATAAGAAATATAAAAATATACCAAGAAGTCGGTAGTGGTGACACCATTGGTGGTGATGAAGTTACCGAGGACGGCGGTAGAGATCAGTGGTGGTGGTGAAAATAGGTGTTGGTGATTTTGGTGGTGGTGGTGGAGATCGGTGGTGGTGGAGATCATGGTAGAGATCAATAGTGGTGGTGGAGGAGATCGATGGTGGTCGGTGGAGATCGAGGTGGATCGAGCTCAGTGGTGGTGGAGATGGTGCAAGTAGTGGAGATCAGTGGAGATGAGTGGTGAATGAGATCGGTGAGAGTAGATTGGTGGGGTTTGAGATGAGAGATTGAGAGATGTGAGATCCAAAGAGATTGATGAGAAGGGTTGGGGAGATGTATCGATGAAGGGAGTGTTGAATGTGGGGTAGTGGGTTGATGTGGTAAAAATAAATTAAAAATAGCTAGGGGGTGGCGAGGGGGTATGCCCCATCACTAAATTGTGCATATAGCGTCGGGGCAGCGACGGGAGGCCCATCACCAATGCCCCCCTCGCTACCCCCTCGCTATTCAGTCGCAAAAAAAAATATTTTTTCCCCCGTCGCTTTCCTGTTACTACTCCCTCGCAATTGTTGCGACGGGTATTACCCCTAGCCCTTTCCCGTCGCTCATTTCGCTTTTTTTGTAGTGGATCCCATGATTTGAAGCAATTGTGCTCTGCGGGAAAGCCGAAATCACTCTCACTTGTAACCTTCGACCGAGCCATCTCCTGCGAAACAAGTGATTTCCGAGTAAGTAAGTTTGTCATCAAGGCGTTTATCTTCGTATTGGCGTCTTTTGTTCATTATTAGGTGGTTTTTTACTGTAGGTTGTTGTTTCATTTTCGATTTTTAAGGCTTCCTCTTTGCTTGCATGCTTTGCGTGAAATCTCCCACAATGTCTCAAGATCATGTTGAGCGAAGCGATATCCAATAAGAAGATGTAAGTTTTGTTATAGTTTTTTTTGCATATTTCATCATTTTTTACAAATCGTTGTCGACGATTTTCAAACCTGTGGTGCACAGTCACACAGGACCGATAGGGAAAGAGTGTTCATGGTATGTTACAACAGACACACTTTTATAAATTTCGGTATTTGTTTATCGCTAATAACTTTAATGTATCAGTAGATTGTTTCCTCTACATTTTCATACATATCAGTCTGCTTTCACCAATTTTGATAAATACATATCAGTTTCATCTGTTGCAACCTATAATTTTAAATTTAAAATTGAATTTTCGACATTGATCCTGGTTTTAATTGTCCTTTTCATGCATCTTATAGGTTAATATAGTTGATCAAGCTTGTGCATTCGGGGGTGGTACATCTGGGGAGGGGGAGGTGTTTACGAACTTTACTTCCTCATTCAAACAGAATGTGCCATTGAAATCTAGAGAGGAGGCCCTCACTTGGGCTCAGGATACAGCTGTTGAATGTGGGTTTGTTGTCATAATTCTGAAATCAGAAGCCGACAATAGTGGGAGTGGTCGTTGAGCTAGAATGATGATGGGTTGTAAGCGGAGTGGGCAATATAGGTCTAAACAGGCAAGGGGAAGAAAAATAAGAGTAAGGAAAATAGAGAAGAGGAAGAGAATATAAAGCTGACTAGGACCAAGAAGTGCGGGTGTGAGTTTAAGTTTGTCATGAAACAAGAGGTAGATGATGAGTGGCATGTGAGAATTGTGCGTGGGGTGCACAACCATAAACTGACAAACAGTTTAGTGGGCCTTGCATATCCTAGAAGGGTGATTGCACCTTAAAAAATCATTTTAGAAGACATGAGCAAGACCACTGCTCGACCTAAGGACATTCTTTCAGCCATTCGGGTAAAGAACCCTAAGAAGTCCACTGTTATGAATACTATCTATAATGCGAGAACAAGGTTGAAAAGGGTCAAGAGGGAGGGTAAGACAAAAATCTAGCTCCTGATGCAAAAGTTGGATGAACACAACTATATCGAGCAACACGCATTTTGGGCAGGAACGTCCTGTGTTAGAGATCTATTTCTCGCACACCCTACCTCGATTGAGATTCTCATATGTTTTTCTCGTGTCTTGATCATAGATTGCACCTACAAGACTAATCGATTTAAATATCCATTGCTAGATATCGTGGGGTGCCTTCTACACACTTGAGTTTTGTAGTTGCTCATGTTTTACTTGCGAAGGAGACACAACTTGACTACACGTGGGCGTTGAGTTAGTTGAAGGCTTTGTTGGATGGATGGAAACTCCCTGGGGTTATATTGGCAGATAGGGATCTGGCATTGATTTCGATTATAGAGAATGTCTTCTCTACCACTACCCACTTACTTTGTGGTTGGCATGTCAACAAAATGTAGTTAGCATGACAAGAGGACTATTTTCCAAGGATGAGGATTGGGATGGATGGTTTGGGACATGGAATGACTTGATACTCTTCGAGACCGAGGCATTGTACAATGGGCAGTTGAATAATCTACAAGAAGCCTATAGTGGTGTGAAAGGTTTGGTTCAGTATGTGTCGACACATGGTTAATCCACAAGGAGAAGTTTGTGCGAACTTGGACCAATAAGGTCTTGCACTTTGGCATTGCTACTACATCTCGGGTTGAGAGTGCACAGCTTGTTGAAGAGGGAAAAGGGGACCTCATAAGGTCATTTTGCAAACTTGTTAAAGAATATACACAATGAAGTCATCAACACCATAACCTTACGGGTTCCTTCAACAGGTCTATGCATCTAGTGGCACACCACTTTCAAGACCACATCTATAGCAACATCATTGGACTTGTTGGAAGGAAGGCCTTAGATGAGATTGAGAAGGAAGTGAAGAGAGCACGCGATATGGTTGGCTTGGATGGGTCCCTATGTGGGTTTGTATTGCGTACCACTTACGGGTTGCCTTGTGCTTATGTGATTTCATTACACATTATGGTCGATAGCGCTATTGGTCTTAACGAGATCCATACACGGTGGAAGAAACTAAATATCATTACAATCCAATCATCATCTGATGAAGATGAGTTTCATTTCCTGTACCTATGCAATTAGAGGTTGTGGATATGAGATTCAAGAATGGCGGGCCTGACTTGAGGGCAAAGATTGTGCAAAAGTTTAGGGAAATAAGTTTGCCTGCATCCACCATCATTGAGGTTCCAAAGGAGAAAGTGAAAACAATGGGATGACTGTGAAAGCCCCAAATTCCCCTTGCATTTGGGTACGCCCCCACCTAGGCTCGTTGCAGGTCCCCGAGTCAGTACTAACGAGTTTGACGAGCTTAGTCAACCTCCAATCAATCAATTATACAATTTATGTAAGAGTTATTGCAAGTTTACGCAATAGAAAGTAAATAAACTAAACATAAGGTAAATAACTCAGTCAACGGGAAATTATGAATCTATAATGTGGAAAACCCCGAGTATTCATGTACAAACAGACATGAGTAATGAATAAGTACATGATACCAATCTCAAAATGATCCCTAGTTCAATGATCAAAACATATATATAAAATGTCATACAACTAAACAAAAGATTTAATAGACCTACACTAAGGTCTCCATATCCAGCCGCTAATCCTCACAAGAAGTCACCTAGGCAGGGCTCATTGCCTCTACTGCACTCCGTTCTATCTGCACCCACCGTCACAAACTAGATGGTAAGCAACTTGAGAAATCAAATGTAATGCCAGAAGAAGATAATAGTAATTCATGATGCATCAAGTAAAGCAGTATAAATATCACGCGGTAATAGAAAGACAAGAATTTAAATAAATTAAGTGCATGATAAACAGACTAAAATATATTAATCGAATTTCAAGTGTGTTCTAAGGATTCAAAAGAGGCCCATAAGTAGTCTAAATCATAGCATAACGGCGAAGACCGCACGAGGTCTCCCTAGGCATCGACACATCCTTCAGTTTCCTGCTTTCGAAGGCAATGGGGTGTCCCTCCTGGACAAGTACCGCCCCCAATGCCCTATCTGAAGCGTCGGTATGCACCTCGAACGGTAGTTTGAAGTTTGGTAGTCCTAGCACTGGTTCAGAGGCAATGACCTGCCTCAGCTCCGCCATAGCTTGGTTGCATCGATCCGTCCATGCCCAAGCTCGATCTTTCTTTAACAAGTCTGTCAGTGGCGCCACCTTCCGTGAGTAGCCCTCCACGAACCATCGATAGTAATTTGCCAACCCCAAGAACGATTGCAACTCCGAGACCTTCGTGGGGTTTGGCCATTCCATGATAGCCCGCACCTTCTCTGGATCCATTTGCAGTTTTCCCTGGCCTACAACATGACCAAGGAAAGAAATCGTTTGCGCAAAGAAACTCACATTTCTCCCTCTTTACATACAAATGGTTAGCCCTCAAGGTAGTCAGAACCATCCGTAAGTGATCCACATGATCATGGAGGTTCTGACTGTAAATCACTATGTCGTCAAGATAAACAACGACAAATCTATCAATGAATTCTCTCAGTGCATCATTCATTAAATTACAGAATGTAGCAGGGGCGTTTGTCAAGCCAAATGGCATGACTAAGTACTCAAACGAACCATACCTAGTCACCATGGCCGTCTTTGGAATGTCACCAGCTGCAATCCGAACTTGATAGTATCCCGACCTCAAGTCCAGCTTTGTAAAGTAGGCCGCACCAGATAATCGATCGAACAAGTCTGCCACAAGTGGAATAGGGTACTTGTTTTTCACCGTCAACTTGTTTAGCGCCCTGTAGTCCACGCACATTCGAAGGGAACCATCATGCATGTGCTGGAACAGGACTGGTGCTCCGTAAGGGGCCTTGGATGGCTGAATGAATCCAGCATCCAACAACTCTTGCAGAATCGCTTCCGTAGCTCCTCCAACTCCTTTGGGGCCATTCTGTACGGGGCTTGTGCTGGGGGTTTTGAGCCAGGGATCAGCTCAATCTCATGGTCAATTTCCCTTTTTGGGGGTAATTGCTTTGGTAACTCGGTCGGCATCACGTCTCCGAAGTCCTCCAGCACTTCAGTGACTACATCAGGGATCTTTTATGTCGTTCTTGCCTTGGTCTCCACCAAGGCTGCTAGGAACGTGGGTTCTCCTTTCCTCAGTCCATCTTTCACCTGAATGGCTGAAAGATGGGATAGCTTTGTCTTCTCCTTTCCCGCAATTGTGTTAGTTGCGAGGGGACAAACAAGGGTTGGACTTGTTCATCACGAACAATCCTTTCAGAACGGCATCAATGCAATACTCCCCAAGTGCAAGAAGTCATTCCCTAGGATGACATCGAAATCATCCAAGGGAACAGCCATTAGGTTGATCTTTCCCTCCCAAGATCCAACCTTCAAATTCACATTAGTGGCCATACCTTGAATTCGCTTAGCCTCCGAATTCACCGCTTCATTCGATCGGAGTTCTCAATGAGGTCCACCCCAACTTTCCCACCATATGGTCTCGCCACAAATGAGTGAGTAGCTCCCGAATCCACCATCGCCAAGACTCGTCTCTGGTTCACCTCTGCATCCACGTACATTAGCCCTTCCGAAGGGCTTGTCTTGGCTTGCTAAATTGCATTCAACAGCTGCAATGGGTTCATTCGGGGCTGGCCATCATCCTCCGCGATCAAGGCCGACGCTTTCTCCTTCTTTGGGCGAGTCTCGTGCCCTGTGAGGGCCATTACAAATAAAACAACCCTTACTGCGAACTTGATGATGGCTTCGGTCTGTTTTTAGGTGCTTCGGTTTTGAGCTCGCCGGCTTAGGAGGAAAAGGCTTCTTCTCGCCCTTTTTCTCGGTGGTTCTTGAACGGCTTCTTCTCCTTGTTCTTCCCTTCGCTCGGGGATGAACTAGTCTTGAAGTCCACAAGACTATCGGCAGCCGCAATTGCACCAGGCAAGTCCTTCACTCCTTGCCTCCTTAGCTCAGCTTGAGCCCAAGACTGCAATCCCGTGGTGAAATTGAAAAGCTTGTCCTCCTCCGACATGTTTTTGATGTCCAGCAAGAGAGAGGAAAACTCCTTCACATAGTCACGCACCGATCCCGTCTGCTTGAGCTTGCGCAAGGCCTCCCGCGCTTGCCAAGCCGCATTGGTAGGAAGGAATTGATCCTTCAATTCCCTCTTGAGCACCTCCCAATCTACAATTTTGGGCCTCCCTGCAGCCGCATCATCATCCACTCTGGTTCTCCACCAAAGCTTTGCATCACCCTCGAGGTACATAGGGGTCAGGACGACCTTCTGATTCTCCTCCGTGCCAACAGTAGCAAAGTACTGCTCCATATCCCAAATGAAATTCTCAAGCTCCTTGGCACTCCGTTTGCCAGAGAATTTCTTTGGTTCCGGCACCTTTGTTCGGGGCTTTGCCGCAACAGCACCTTCCGAGGTTCCGCCCACAGCTCGCTTGAGTAAGCTCACTTCCACAGCCATTGTTGAGGCTGTTTCGGTGGTAAGTTCTCCCACCGACCGCACATCTGCTACAAGCTCCTCAAACCTTGATTCCCACATAGCAATCATGGCTTCTTGTGACTCTCCCCTAGTCACCAAGGAAGCCACCAACATTTCCAAGGCTTCAATACGTCGGGACGTAGTTGAAGACTCGGCCAATTCCGCCGGAGTGGCCATCGTTGCTATCACATGCTCTATGTGAGACACCCTCTCACCTAGATCGCTTGCTGCTCGGGTCGCCATTGTTTCCAAACCTGGCTCTGATACCAATTATCACAGGGCCAATGAAAGAGGGGTTTTTCACTAGGAAAATTTTCTCTCGATTGAACCTGCGGTGCCTAAGGGCCACCTTAGTTCAGCACGCCAACACTCAAATTAAAGGGACAGCAAGCAATAGGCAACAAGGAAACG
Organism: Stephania japonica; assembly: GCA_039657345.1. Taxonomy (NCBI): domain Eukaryota; kingdom Viridiplantae; phylum Streptophyta; class Magnoliopsida; order Ranunculales; family Menispermaceae; genus Stephania; species Stephania japonica. The sequence goes on along the minus strand of CM077560.1, from coordinate 37,811,350 downwards.
TTTACTAGCTCTCAATTGGATTTACAACTGTGGAACTCTATGCTTCCCCAAGCTCAGAGCCCTTGGCTTTATAGCCTAGCCATTAGGTAGTTACAATAACCGACTGAGACACATGTCCAGCATACATCAATCCATAGACCTGGTAAATCACCACTCTCTTAGTGGTCAAGGCAGTTGCTGAACTGCCTTGTTCCCTTGCTGCCACCTGGTTTCGTAACCGCCTCCATTACAGGGTCAGTTTGTACATGCTCCATGTATTCGAGTCATGCCTGGACGTGGCTTGGTCATGGCCCAGCCATGACCAAGGTAGTTCCCCAACTACCTCGACTTGGTCTTCCACATTTCAAGGGACATGGTTCATGCTTCTCTACGGACAGGGATCGCGTCTCGTGGTGCTGGCCGTGTCCAGCACGTTAGGTGCTAGCCGGGGCTCGTGGTCGAGTCCCACCGGCTCGGGGTGGCCGGACCATGGTCCGTGGGTCTTCGCCTTGGCATGGTGCCCAAGGCGTGCACGAGGGCCTTGCTTGTCACTGTTGCCCATGCCACCCCTAGGAGAGAGCCCACCTCCCCTTATAGTAGATGTTAAGCCGTTTCCCCGCTCCAAAAGGAAACATCCCAAAATGAGACCAAGCGTACTTTGACCCGGGTCAATGCCCAAGTCAAGGAAAGTCAACTGTTGTGCCAAGGCCTTGCCTTGGCCTTGGCCTGGCCTTGCCTTGGCCTTGGCCTGGCCTTGCCTTGGCCTTGCCTTGCCTTGCCTTGCCCAGCCTTGCCTTGGCCTAGCTTCGCCTTGCCCAGCCTTGCTCGTGCCTAGCTTCGTGCCTGGCCTCGCCTTGCCTTGGCCTGGCCTCGCCTTGCCTTGCCTTGGCCTGGCCTTGCCTTGGCCTGGCCTTGTCTTGCCTTGGCCTGGCCTGGCCTTGCCTTGGCCTGGCCTCGTCTTGCCTTGGCCTGGCCTTGCCTTGGCCTGCCTTGCCTTGGCCTGGCCTTGCCTTGGCCTGCCTTGCCCGTGCCAAGCCAAGCCAAGCCCACTTAGGTCCGAGCCATGTACTAAACCCCAATCCGACTTTGGAGTTCACCGAAACCTCTCGAGTCCACCGAGACTCGATCATCTGCTGAGTTATCATGCTGCCCAGCCCAGCATGCTCGTATCCCGCTTATTGGGGTGGTAACACTACCCATATAACGCCCGACTTAACCGTTAATCATCGTGATTAACATTAATACACAATCAAATAAATTTTGGGTCGTTACATAATAAGTTACATAACAATATTTACCATTGCATTTACACAAACAATCATTTAAAAGTAACATTTCCCCCCAATCCAGACTTAATGTAGCCTGTCTGTGGCACCCCTGTGAACCTGAGCTGGTGTCTACGTCCGAGAATATATGAAATAATGGCCTTAATGAAATTTGGGCCGCCACAGGGCGAGGTTCGTTTAAGAAAACGTTTTCTTACAAGACAAGAAAGAGCAAAAGAAGAGCGACAATGATTGACTTACTAAGTTCCAAGAAAGAGAATCTTGGATGGGCAAGGGGATGGTCGTTCTTCTCAAAAGGACAGAGATTCTCTGCCTCACCCCTGAAGAAAAGACTCATCCACAGCCTTCTCCACTCGCGGCTCCTCCAGCAAAAATCACACAGCTAACACGAAATAGACTCTTTTTCGATTTTTGGTCACCATGATTTTTAGGGTTTCTGGTCGAGAGAATGAGAGCAAATGAGGAAGAGATGAAGCTTTTCTCTCTTTCTTTCTCTCGAAATGAAAGAAAAAATAGAGGGAATTTCAAAAAAAAATTGGCACATCATGTAACAACCCCGAATGTTTAACTGACTTGTGTTATACTTGTTAGGATTTTGACCCGACTACGTGAATACTGGACTGTATTTCGAACTTTAGGAGTCGACACCGAAGTAATTTTATGATTCTTTGATTGTGTGTATTAGTATTTTAGTATTTTATGAGTTTTGAGCCGTTCAGGCGATTTTTAGTTGAGTGAGGTTTCGTCTAGTTAAACGTGGTATAAAAACACAATAAAGAATACAAATAAATGAATTTTCAAATAATTTAATTAATTAGTTGATGGGATGTGGCCAGAAAATAAGAGCGGCGAACCAAATTTCGGAGAAATGTGGACTGAAGAAAGGTAAGATCAATGTGGGAGTTGAATAGTCTCATAGCATATGGACTATCAGATAAAAATTGTTAAAGTAACACAGTTCGATAAGGAGAGTCACTGAATTTTCATCGAGATGTGTATATAAGTGGAGATGTGATAAAAGGGTAAAAGACCCATAATGGCATCTATTAAAAAAAAGTAGCAAGTATTAACTTAAGGGTAAAAGGGTCACTTCACATTTGTTAGGTATATATAAAACAAGTAAAACCATAAATGTTACTATTCATCTTCTTCTCCCATTAACAAATTGTACGCCACTATTCACCTCCTCCCTCTCTCACCACTGCCACCACGTTTCACCGAAGACGCCGATTCCGATGAGGTGAGGCTTTCTCTCTCTGCTCACGCGTCTCTCTCTCTCGACCGTCTCCTCCTCCTCTGCTCGGTTGTTTTTCCTCTCACGCTCAACTGGACCATTACCACCGCCACCCACCACGGAGCTGACCTTTCCACCACCACCGGAGACGCTTAAGTGAGCTCCTCCTCCCTCTTTCTTCTCTTTCTCTTTCAGCAGTTCACTCTCTCTCTTACTCTCATTTTTCTCGACCTCCATGCCGTGACAGTTGCTCCTCCTCCCTGGAACGGCAACCACCCTCACCCTCACGGCGCTGGAAACCTCGGCCACCCACCAGAGACACAAGGTGAGCTCCTCGACTGTCTCTCTCGTTTTCTCGGTCTCACTGTTCTTCATGTCATTTTTGAAACTGTTGAAATTGACGGTGGCCCTGGTTTGGATGACCGGCACTGGTGCCGATCGAGGCTGACCGGAGGTCACCCTCCGACGACTCTGCTGGCCAGAGATCACCCCATTGTGTGCGTTATATATGGGTGTTTTCTTTCATTTTTTCTTCTTTCTTCCTTGTTCTTTGCTGTCGAGATGTTTGTTATTGTGTGTGGAATGTGTGACGTGTGGGGTGCATATAGTATGGGGTGTCTGCGCCATAGTTGGGGTGTTAGATGGGTGATTATAAACTGTGTTATGTGTGTGGGGTATGGCCACAAATTGTATTATTTTATGTGTGTATGTGTGACGGTTTTGGGTGTGTGTATGTGCATGAGGTGTACATCTCACTGTGTGTACACCACAGCATGGTGTACACAACAAAGTGTGTGTGTGTGTACACCACAAATGGTGTATACAACGCTTGTGTGTATGCATTGTGAAAATCAAGTAGTGTGTATGTATAGTTGGGGTGTATTTAGTGTGTGATATCTTTACTACATGTGTGTATGGGGTACACACAACAATGAGGTGCACACAACATTGGGGTGTTGTGTGCACATAACAGTGGGGTACGTGATAATATGTGGGTGTACATAACAGTTGAGGTATGGGGTGTATTTAGGTGTGGTGTGTATCATTACATGTGGGTGTGTATTAACAATAAAATGTGATATATGTGAATAGGTTATGGTTATATTAAGTATATATATGGGCTTGTGGTGAGGCCCAATAAGAGCCCAACAAGACAATTAAATGGTAAGGCCCATAGCTAGTATATGATAGTATTGGTATGGGCTTATGTGTTTAGGACAAGAATTCAACTAACAAAACATTTAAATGTTTATGGAATTAGTGTTTAGGCCCAACAAAAACCCAAAGAAAGATAAAATAATATTAAGGCCCATTACCTATGAAAGTGTGGGTATGTTCACTATATCAGTGGACCATTCCCCAGCGGTTTAGGTCGTCTTAACAAATGGTTTTAAATAAACATATGCAAACTACCTTAAGACTAAATGCGAACCTTAAACTAATGTTCGAGATTCAAAACCTTATCAGGTAGTCGGGAAACTGCGGGAAACGCGTTAGAGTCTCGGAGTGGTATCGGGTTGCGATAGTTCAGGTAAGTACATACATACCTTGTATGTGTGTATGTTAGTAGGTCAGTAAGGAAATAACATGTGATTTATAGCTCCTCTATTCATTGATATTGTTGAATTGATTCCTTGTTTGAAATTTTATTCATTTCTCTTGGTTGTGTGTTCTTGGCATGAGTGTGTGTCTCGAAGGTATCATGTGGTCCCGCACTAGCTGGGACAACGAGGGTGCCTTCTGCAGGGGTAACTGACCACCCCTAGTGTTGTGTGTATTGGGTACTAGATTCGAGAGGTGTTGCGATGCCTCTCGATTTCACGCTGCGCTAATATTGCGACATTGCCCAGGGAGATCTTACGAGATCTTTGTCGTATTGCTGTGAAATTAGACCATTCATGGGTCTCTTTTGAATCTTAGAACATGCAAATTTTTATTGTTTATCTCTCAATCTGCTTATCATGCACTTGATTTACTTGCTTCCCTGTTATTTCATTTCTGCATGATATTTAGACTGTTTTACTTGTTAAATCATAAATTATTGTTATATTCTTTTGGCACTACTTTTGATTTCTTCAATTGCTTACCGTCTAGTTTGTGATGGTGGGTATAGATAGGGTGGAGAGTAGCAAGGGCAAGGGGCCCCGCCAGAGACCTACTTTGAGGACTAGCAATGACGGTATCGAGAGAGACATTATAGTAAGTGTTTATGTTTTGCTTGATTTGTATATCGTTTCGTATTTATGTTTTTGGATTATTGAACTTGATAATTTTGATGAGATTGGTATCATGTATATATGCTTACCGAATTGTACATGAATACCCGGGGTTTTCCACACTTATAGAATTTCTATATTTCCGTTGATTGAGTTATTTCCCCTTGTTATTACTGTTTAGTCTCCCGCTATGTATTATTGCAATAACTCTTTCATAAATTACTCAATTGACTAAATCGAAGGCTGACTAGGCTCGTCAGGTTGCCAAGTGATGACTTGGGGCCTGCATGGGTCTAGGCCAAGCGTATCTAATTGCACGGAGAAATTGGGGCCATCACACATCATGCTATATTGACTATCAGCAGATTGTCAGCCAATTGTCAGTCGGCTGACAATCACTTTTTTTACTTTTTTCTTTTTTTTTATGAAAAGAGATCAGACAAGTAGGGGCCCACTGACATGTTCTCGTAGGATCCACATTGATGTCTGTTTAGTTTAATCTTGAAAGGGCCAAAACCTCTTCTGGCGTTAGATTGGAGTTACTCTTATGATATAATAACAAAAAATATAAAATGTTAAGATATTTTAATCAATTAAAAAAAAAAAAAAACTTTCAGCACGTGTTAATATAGCAATTGCTAAAGCTAGTAAAAAATTAAGTTAGTGGGTGACCCTTTTCTTATAATTAAATATCAGCCGTCAGATGAAGCTGGGTTTGTCTCTTCTGGTTCTTTCATGAATGTATCATTACTGACCCACGTGGACCTTCATGTAATTACCCCACCTAATACGACTTTAAACAAAAAATAAGCTGCATGGATAATTGTAGTCTATTTTGTACTACGAAGTTGAATAGCCATTTAACTTGAAAAATACTCTACTAATTCCCTTTGGATATCGATTGAGTTGATTAGCATGATACATCTCGAGATGTATGCACATGTATCACGAAATGTATTGTGTGATAACCGATTGAGTCGGTGCCCACAATTAGTTACTACGGATCAGAAACAAAGCAAAGGCGAAGAGTAGATGATGAGCAAATAAGTAGTTGAGTGCGATTGAAGAGTCACTTCTGAGTTACAAGCAAAAGCAAAACCCGTCCGGACCCAACGCGTTTCTTAAAGCCGAGAAAGCCGAATTCAATTAATTACCAATTTCAAATCCGCAGTCCCATTATCATGATCTCCCACTTCAACAACCTATAAATACCGAATTCCGTTTCGTCCCTAATTGCGGTGGTCGAGCTTCCAAGCTTCCAATATCCACTCAGACTCGCCGACGCCCTAAATTCCCGGTTAGATCTTCTCAAAATTTGATTCTTGATTCGACCTTTGTTTAGCGTGATTTACATCGTCTTTTGATTTGGATCTTATGAGGAATTGAGTAATGTGGATGCGGTTCGATCTTGATTTGAAGTTGGTTTGAAATTAGGGTTTTTCATTAGAGATTTGTAGTTTTTGTGCTTTTTTAGTATGAAGTAAATATTTTGATCAATACTGTTTTACCCTCCTAATAGGTAGATGAGCCATCGAAATATGGTGTCGTAGTTATGGAAGAAGCTACAGGAAAGGTTGAAAATTTTGTGGAAAAGCCAAAGATCTTTGTTGGGAACAAGATCAATGCAGGAATTTACCTTTTGAATCCATCCGTTCTCGATCGAATTCAATTGAGACCAACTTCTATTGAGAAGGAAGTGTTTCCCAAGATAGCAACAGAGCAAAAACTCTTTGCAATGGTCTTACCAGGGTTTTGGATGGATATTGGACAGCCAAGAGACTACATCACCGGCCTAAGGTTATATTTAGACGCATTGCGAAAGAATACCTCATCCAAATTGTCTTCTCGGTTCTCATATTCTTGGAAATGTTTTGGTCCATGAGGCTCACTTGTGATAGGGGAAGGTCGCCTTATTGGACCAGATGTGGCAATTGGACCAGGATGTGTGGTAGAGGCGGGAGTTAGACTCTCGCGTTGCTGTCAAATGCGTGGAGCTCGCATCAAAAAACATGCCCGCATATCTAGCAAGATCATCATTGGTTGGCATTGCACCGTCGGTCGGTGGGCTCGCGTTGAGAACATGACTATCCTTGGTGAAGATGTACATGTCTCGTGATGAAATTTACAAAGCAATGGAGGCGTTGTCCTCCCTCACAAGGAAATCAAGTCCATTTTGAAGCCCGATATTGTTATGTGAGGAGGGTGAAACAAATTAAGTGATTGCTTGTGCTTGATTTGTCAGTAGAATTTATCACAAGTGTTTGCGATAGCTAGATCATGCTAGCAATTGTTTTCTTTCTTGCTTTGTTTCTCATCTTTGAGTCACATTTCTTTATTAGGGTGCCTGTGTATTGTGTCTTTGTGTAAAATTTATTCGTTAAAGTCGTGAAATTGTTCATCAAGTGTGTGTTATCTTCTTCACTTGGTTGTGGTGATGTGCATTCACTTCCAGGGGGACCTTTGGACATGGATTTATAACCAATTAGGCCTCGTTTAGTTCATTTGAACAACTTCTTGGAAAGTATACTCTCCGAGTCTCCATATTTATTTGGTTGAGTATTTTACTTTTCAAGAAATTAGTAAATCATTAAATTGACTATAACATCTCCCAACCACATAAGGCCTTGATTACTCAACCGGTTTCCTCTCCGCTTAGGTGGTTGCTTTATTAATGGTCATGGCTTATTACTGGTCTTTGATGTTGCACACTTGATAAATTGGGAACACAAAAAAATAGTGATTTAATTAGTACCCATATTGCACCATTAGAGAGCTAGATACAAACTTAATGCGGTGGTTGAGTAGCAAATAGCACATCAACATCAAACGATGGAAACTGAAATGGTTTGATGTGAAATGATGACAACACTATTGGATGTGTGGTCTTTATTGTTGGCAAAAGTTTTACACAGTAGGAACTTTTGAAGGACAATAGTGTTACAACCAAATAGAACTTCACATCACTAGTTGTTTGATTACTTGTTCCATGTGAAGAAAAAAAAAATGCTTTCACCTTTTCCACGTTTTTTTCCTCAACCACATTTTAACATTATTTATGATCTTTCTATACCTTATCTAAATCAATATATTTTTGTGGCTCTAAATTTTTATTTTTATTTTTTTTTTCAGAGCGGCTCTAAACTATGTTGAAAGACAATTACTTATTACGATTATTTATTTATTTTTGACAAAGAGATCATTGTATCCATACATTACAAACTTAAATGAGCAAGTCAATCTATTACAATAAATATTAGATCACAAAATTAAATTTCAAATCATGCACAAGCAAAGCAACCCCGCTTCTTAAGAGTGAACAACAACCCTTATACAAAATGGTCACCCTAACATCATCGAAAGCAACCCCTACAATAGGGACAAAATTCACACGCAGTAGAGACACAACCCTTATGATTAATTGCAAGAACCCTAATAAGGCGAATAATTGAGAAGTTATCCTTTCCTCTTATTAATTGCTTTATCTATATGTGCAATAGCCTTCTTGTGGGACAACGCGACTCACTCAATTATGCGGATTATAAATTGATACTCTCTAGTACATGTTTATGTTTATGTGTTTTGTTTTGTTTTGCTCTTTTTTTTTTTTTTTTTTTTGGAGTATTAGAGTATATTTAGTCCAAAGCGAATAGGTAGCAATGGCAGCAAAGGCATGAGATTTTTACACAAAAACCTCAATTCCATTTGACAAAAAATCCTGATTTATGTGCTTCCTTGTAAAATCGCTTTTAACCAATGCAGGTATATATTTTGGTCCTCACTCATTAAATCGCTCTTAACCAATGCGAGTATATATTTTGGTCTATACATCAACTTTTTAGAACCTCATTAATTCAAATCATTCAGCCTTTGGAATAGGCTAGGCCAAATGTAGCCTTATTATTAAAGCTTTCCCATTCATTTTACCATTTTTAATGGCGTTAGAACCATTTTGTATTAGTAGCTACTGACAACAGGACTTATTTTTGGAGTGCAATGGTGGGTTGAAAGGAAAGTTGGAACAGAAATTCGTATTTACGCTGTACCTAATTCAGAGCATCAAAGAATTATTAAATCGTAACTAAGGTTTATGTCATTATAATCCAACTAGATACTATTAGGATATATGCCTTACCATTATCATGATCAACAAAGAAGACATTTTCAGCGGCATCACCATTTTCTAGTTAAGGTACTCTTCATTTTGTCGGTGGTGATAGTTTTGTAATTTTATTTAGGGTGCGGCTATTCGGACCCCACTTATTACTCTTTATACCCCGATTTTAAATTTTTTTTTAGCCCCCATGTGAAAGGTCTTTGATGCCCCAACATATATATATATATATATATATGTGTGTGTGTGTGTGTGTGTGTGTGTGTGTGTGTGTGTGTGTGTGTTTTACTCCTCTATACCCCACTGATCCCACGATTTGAAGCAATTGTGCTCCGCGGGAAAGCCGAACTCACTCTCACTTGTAACCTCCGACCGAGCCATCTCCTGCGAAACAAGTGATTTCCGAGTAGGTAAGTTTGTTATCAAGACGTTTATTTTTGTATTGGCGTCTTTTGTTTGTTGTTAGGTGGTTGTTTGACTGTAGGTTTTTTCATTTTGATTTTTTAGGGCTTCTTCTTTGCTCCCGTGCTTTGAGCGAAATCTCCCACAATGTCTCAAGATAATGTTAAACGAAGCGATATCCAACAAGAAGATGTAAGTTTTGTTATAGTTTTTTTTTGCATATTTTGTCATTTTTTACAAGTCATTGTCGACGGTTTTCAAACTCGTGGTGCACGGTCACACAAGACCGATAGGGAAAGAGTGTTCATGGTATGTTACAACCGACAAACTTTCATAACTTTCGGTATTTGTTTACCGCTAATAACTTTAATGTATCTGTAGATTGTTTCCCCCACATTTTCATACCTATCGGTCTGCTTTCACCGACTTTGATCAATACATATCGATTTTGTCTGATGCCACCTATAATTTTTAATTTAAAATTGAATTTTTGACATTGATCCTGGTTTTAATTGTCCTTTTCATGTATCTTATAGGTTAATATGGATGATCAAGCTGGTGCATCCGAGCCTGGTACATCCAAGGAGGGGGAGGCGTTCCCAAACTTTACTTCCGCATTCAAACCAAAGGTGCCATTGAAATCTAGAGATGAGGCTCTCACTTGGGCTCAGGATACAATTGCTGAATGTGGGTTTGTTGTCATAACTTTGAAATCGGACGCCGGCAGTAGTGGGAGTGGCCGTCGAGCTAGAATGACGATAGGTTGTGAGCGGAGTGGGCAATATAGGTCTAAACAGGCAAAGGGGAAGAAAAATGAGAGTAAGGAAAATGGGGAAGAGGAAGAGAATAAAAAGATGACTAGCACCAAGAAGTGCGGGTGTGAGTTTAAGTTTTTCATGAAACAAGGGGTAGATGACGAGTGACATGTGAGAATTGTGCACGGGGTGCACAACCATAGCGCGGGGTGCACAACCATAGACTGACAAACAGTTTGGTGGGCCTTGCATATCCTGGGAGGCTGACTGCACCCTAGAAAGTCATTTTAGAAGACATGAGCAAGACCACTGCTCGACCTAAGGACATTATTTCAGCCATTCGGGTGAAAAACCCTAAGAAGTCCACTGTTATGAAGACTATCTACAATGTGAGAGCAAGGTTGAAAAGGGTCGAGGGGGAAGTTAAGAAAAAAATCCAGCTTTTGATGCAAAAGTTAGATGAACACAACTATATCGAGCAACACACATTTTGGGCAGGAATGTACTGTGTTAGAGATCTATTTTTCGCACACCATATATAGATTGAGATTTTCATATGTTTTACTCATGTCTTGATAATGGATTGCACCTACAAGACTAATCAATTTAGATATCCATTGCTAGAGATCGTGGGGGTGGCTTCTACACACTTGACTTTTGTAGTTGCTCATGTTTTACTTGTAAAGGAGACACAACTTGACTACATGTGGGCGTTGAGTCAGTTGAAGGCTTTGTTGGATGGATGTGAACTCCCGGGGGTGGCTTCTACACACTTGACTTTTGTAGTTGCTCATGTTTTACTTGTAAAGGAGACACAACTTGACTACATGTGGGCGTTGAGTCAGTTGAAGGCTTTGTTGGATGGATGTGAACTCCCTGGGGTTATATTGACAGATAGGGATCTGGCATTGATTTCGGCTATAGAGAATGTCTTCCCTACCACCACTCACTTACTTTTTGGTTGGCATGTCAACAAAAATTTACTTAGCAACACAAGAGGACTATTTTCCAAAGATGAGGATTGGGATGGATGGTTTGGGACATGGAATGACTTGATACTCTCCGAGACTGAGGCATTGTACATTGGGCGGTTAAATAATTTACAAGAAGCATATAGTGGTGTGAAAGGGTTAGTTCAGTATGTGTCAGACACATGGTTAATCCACAAGGAGAAGTTTGTGCGAGCTTGGACCAATAAGGTCTTGCACTTTGGCATTGCACTACATCTTGGGTTAAGAGTGCACGCAGTTTGTTGAAGAGGGAGATGGGGACCTCACAGGGTCATTTTGCAGACTTGTGGAAGAATATACACAATGTGTTAAGTTATTAACACCACAACCTTACGAGTTCCTTCAACAGGTCTATGCATCTAGTGGCACACCACTTTCAAGAGCACTTCTACAGTAACATCATTGGATTTGTTGGAAGGAAGGGCTTGGATGAGATTGAGAAGGAAGTGAAGAGCTCGCGATATGGTTGGCTTGGATGGGTCCCTATATGGGTGTGTATTGCGTGTCATTCACGAGTTACCTTGTGCTCATGACATTTCATTACACATTATGGCCGGTAACGCTATTGGTCTTGACGAGATCCATTCACGATGGAAGAAACTAAATATCATTCCAATCCAATCATCATCCGATGAAGATGAATTTCATTTCCTGTACCGTATGGAATTAGAGTTCAAGAATGGCAGGCCTGACTTGAGGGTAAAGATTGTGCAAAAGTTGAGGGAAATAAGTTTGCTTGCATCCACCATCATTGAGGTTCCAAAGGAGAAAGTGAAGACAAGGGGATGACCATCTAAGAAAATGCTCAAGATTGACAATAGTGAGAAGTTAACCAGGAGAACTCCTTCCGGACATGAGTATGCGAAGGAGAAAGCACGTCAAGAGTCCTTGAAAATGAAGAAAGCTCAGAAACAAGTAAAGGCAATGCATAAAACAAGTAAAAGTGGAAGTGTTTCTTCCATACGTGGTAAAGGTCGTGGTAAGGGAGCTACACTTAAATATGTTAGTGAAATACCTGAAAATTGGCCCGCGCACCACTGACAAATAATTGATGCTACCCCGGATAGTCATTGTGGTTTTCGAGTGATAGCACATGCACTTGGCTATGATTTGAATGATAGTTGGATCAGGGTGAGGAGGGAATTGGTTGAAGAGATGGACCAGCATAGTGCCTTATACAAAGCTTACTTCCAAATTAAAAACGATTACACTCGCATTCGATGCACTTAACTACTTTGAGTGGCACGACAACTCATTAGGTTGGCTTACCTTTCCAGATATGGGCCTCATTATGGCCAACCGTTATGAGATGGGTGTTGTTGTTTTGTGTAAGACATAGGAGTCATCGAATGTGCACTCCCCCACGCAAGGTGCGATACCTTCCGTAGCTGCTAGACGCTTCGTATGGATGTGCCTTGTTGGTGGCAACCATTTCATTATAGTGAGTTATTTACATTATGAATCTTCTTTTAAAGTTATAATGTTCATTGTTGAATGCTTAAATGTTCTTTTTTATTCTTTTTAGTTATATTGTTGTTCATTGTTAAATGTTTATATGTTATTTTTTGTATGTAGGTAATGATGAGCAATGAAGCGTCTTTACCACCAATCGTGCCACAATAGTATCTGAAGGTCACCCAAAAGGGGGGGTGAATTGGGTTACCGAGTAGTTATCGTCTTTTTAAATATAATTCAATAATCAAGATGATATATGCTCACCAAAACACAAATATGAATGCTATGCAAATGAATGGGGTAAAAGAGATAGAAATGAGACACACGATATATAGTGGTTTGATCCAACCGATCTACATCCACTACCTAACCTCCCCGGTTAGGATTTTCATCCCCACTTATATTACCAATAAGTGTTACACATTAATCTAACTAGCCTAGTGAATGCCTAGCCTCAACTAGGTCTTTTACGAGATGCCTTATCGCAATAAGGTTTTATACAACCATCTAGCCGCGACTAGGATTTTTGCCTAGCCTCAGCTAGGTCTTCCCTTTTGACTTAGATCCCACTAAGTCTTACAATCAAAGTTTGATGAAATACAATGAAATATACTTTACAAAGTAAAGAGACACCAAATTCAAATATAAGCAAGCCTCCTAGAGCCTAACCACTCTAATGTATGCAAGTATGAAAACAATTGAGAAATGTAAAGATATCACTGATTTTATACAAAACTCAAATATGCAACTGTTTCAAACAAATCGATTAGAACAAATCCAGTTTCAAATTCAATGAACAAGAATGATAAAAATCAAGTTTAAGTGCAAACTCTTTTCCAAATTAGTCCTGGGGTTTAGTAAATCAAATTTAAATGCAAAACCTAAGACAAATATGTTTAACAACACAACAAGTGATTTCCTAAGTAAAGCACACAAGAATATATAATTTAAGCACAAGAAAATATAGGAAATAGGATTTTCTTACAACCCCAAGATAATGACTTGAAAATCAGTTTTGGAGAGGTTGTAGTACACCTTATAAGGCCTTAAGAATGCTGGTTTTAAGATTGATTCAACACCACAAAATATTCTTTGTATTCTTCACAAAACTCCAAGCTCCTCCTCTTGAAAAATTTGAGCACTTGTGTTTTTCTTTCTCCTCAAAACAAATCTTTTGTGCTTTGTTGTTTTAGAGTGTTTTATATTCTTATATAATAGTTTTATGACCATTCTAGGGATCCAAGGGCCGAGATTTCATCAAAAATTCAAGTTAAAGTGTATTTTTCAGCTTTATAAAAAAGCTATCAGGAAAGCAATTAGCGCGCTAATTTTCTGACCTAGCATGCTAATTCTGCACTTAGCGTGCTAATAAAAATATTAGAGGGCTAATAGTCAGGGGCATCAAAATAATATTTTTGACCATAGAGTTAATTTATTACATCCGGTACCCTACCAAACCTCATATAACATGTCATACATGTTTGTTATAGGTCATATAGCCTATTTGGGTGGTCTGGATATTTTTACAAATCCTGAAAATGGAAAATCCTAGTTTCATTACATACAAAGGGCTTTATTGCAAATATGCAGTTTTCTTTTCAAAAACAAGTTTTTCTTTTTCGAAAACTTCCACAATGATTTTCAAAGTACGATATGAACATAAATACATAGTTTAACATTGTTTAAACTTATAGACAGAGTGTGTTAAGTTTCATTTAAAACTTTAAGTAATCACATGACATTTGAAAATCCATTTGAGAAGTCGATGTGCATGAATTAATGCAATAGGCTTGCATAGATGAACTTGTATACCTTACATCAATGTTACAACTCGTGGTTCGATCTTTTGTCTTCTTCCTTATGTTTGCCGAATCTTGAACTTGTATGGCTTGAAACTTGAATACTTGATATTGTGATGTTTGCAACCTTTGATGAAACTGAAATACACTTGATAAACTTATTAGTATATTTTCACCTTGTTTGTTTCCATCAAAATCCTGGTCGGAGTTAGAGTGACTAACCACTTAGTCCAATAGTATTCTCATGCGACGCTTGAAAGCAAAGATTGGGAGGTTGGAGTTAATATTTTTGCACAAAATCACCAAGTCGGTCCCTTGGCAATGGTGGCACTTGATGAAGATTAGCATCTGACATGCAACTCATTTTGAAAGTATATATGCCTTGTTGTTGATACACATTGGTGTACATTGTTTTTTTTGGTTATAGAGAACACACAAACATGCACATATTTTTGTTCATATCATGGACTTGCATGTATGTTATTATCACTTTTATTGGAAAAGTAAAGTGGCACACAATACATTCTACTTCATTTGTACTAATTTGCATTGGACCCTAAATGTACAATTACATATCGACGGCCAGCAGCCAAGCAGCACCAACTTCAGTGAATGGATAACGGTTAAGCAGAACAGTTATCCTAAAAAACGTAACGGTTTCGTTCAACCTATATACGACGATATACATTACATCATTAAAAATTCGACCATGAATAACCGTCGTTGGTCTACGCATATCGGTAATAATTTATCGTCTTTTTAAGCTAATTTCGGTTCAACATTTCCGCCAAAAGTTTTCTATTTGTACCCTATTATTATATGTACATTATGTGACGGCCCCAGCAACCACAAACTGAGTCCCGCCCGGCCTAAACCTATGTGGACCCACGAGCCAATCTCCGACGAGTCAACGCAAGTCTAGTCAGCCTTAACTTACCCATTACTCAATACATAATTCACTCACTCACCCTAGATCACTCTTTTTGATTCACCTTAACTCTATCTCATATTTTATCCTCAATTGTAGTTAGGTGTGCAGCGGAAATGTTTTTAACACCAACTTAAAATAGCTTACTACTCATCAACCTAGTGGTAGAAAATCTTATCCAAACAACATCCCATATGTATAACAGATCAACTGAGAACCCAAAAGGAACATATATATGTATCAACAATCAGGTTCAACTCCCCAAAGTCCCAAAATATCAAAACAAATGGATACATAGCCAGAATATACAACAAAAGGACAAAAATACCTACAAAATGAGAGCAAAGCTAATGGCTTTTAGCGTGCCTCAAAGGATATCGCCAAGCATCGACGCCTTGCCCCTACTCTTTTGTGAATCTGCAACCACCGTCATAAAAAGGATGGTGAAAACCAAAATATAACAGTAAACAACAACAATAGATATCTCAACATAAATTACTGACTTTTAAATAATCACAAGTCTATAAATCATGCAGTGTATAACAAGTACAACATGATAGCAAATCGCATGATAAATAGATTCAACAAGTACAAACAACGAAAATCAAGTGACCGAGAAACAAATGGATAGGCGAATAGATAGTCCCAATCAAACCGCGGGTCTCAAGACCTCATCAGCTTGCGATCGACAAATGGATAGGCGTTCGAATGGAGAAGGTTGTGGAGGAGTCTTTTCTTCAGGGGTGAGGCAGAGAATCTCTGTCCTTTTGAGAATAATGACCATCCCCTTGCCCGTGCAAGATTCTCCTTATTGGAACTTAGTAAGTTAGTCACTGATCGACTCTTTTTTTGTTTTTTCTCATTTTGTATGGAGATTCTCCTTTATTTGGTGGCTGTGAATGGAGACCATTTAGGGCTTACAGTGGAAACTTGAAGAAGAGGCGGGGGGCTTGCAGTGGAGGCTAGAAGAAGAGATGTATGATGACCCCAAACTCAAGGCCCGCCACGTGACGCCCTGTAGGCCCACAACCTTACCATTTCATTGCTTTGTTATGTCCCACGTGCAACTCACACGTCATTAATCCTCAATAATCAGAGTTGTTAACATTTAAAATACATTAATTTAGCAGAAGCCTTAAACACTAAAACTTATAATTGCATTTCATCATATGTAAAGAGTATTTCGTCCTATGTGGAAAACCCAGCAATGTACATTGTATATAATTCAATAAAAATAATTACATGCATGTACAGGTATCACAAAAGTCCCCAACATTAAAATAAAGTCAAAACAACAAAATATATATACATACGAGTCAATCTAGTCTATGGCAATTCACAAGTAGTCCTCTAAAGTCTCCTTGCCCCTGCTCGAGCTCAGATCTGCACTCAAGCCATCACAAAAGGCACATGACAAATCTAGTGAATAAAACCCAGAAGAAAACCACCCAACTTTTATAATAACGGAAGCCAACAATATGCTAAATAAACATATGCAGTAAAATATGCAACCGTAAATAAAACGCATGCATAAATAACATCGATAACCCCAAAGGACATGTGTGGTGAACCAGGACTTAACCCAAATCCAAATATCAGGATCTCCCCCCTAGTGGGCTTCTCCACCCCCCTCCACTGGTCCATTACCTAATTTTGTCCCTATTGTCCAGCTTGCCCAAATTTGCCCATACACCTCAGAATATACATTAGAATCTGGAGACGAATTAAATAGCCAACAGTGCAGCATAAGTAACACATATAAAAGAGTATACAATGATAAACAATAATAACTAGATCAAATAAAAACTAACAAATAAATACTCGAGTGTGTTCCTTAAGGGGTTTACGCACCTTATCCACACTCTAATACCCGGTACCAATCCCATTCTTGCCTCGGTATACGCACCCAATACCTGACTATGATATTCTAATTCCCTAGTATTCGAGTGCATCATATAAATCCTCAAAACTCAAAATTCAATTTTTTTTATTCGTCACTGTTCATAGTGTCACCTGGGGAGTAAGGTCTCAAAAGTGCCACCCACGGTGTCGGGTGGGCAGTGAGCTAGTGTCCACTACGTCGTGGGATTTACTCCCAGCACCACTAGCGGTGCCAACCCTGCAGTTTGGTTCACCAAACCCCTACGGTTTGGTGACCTGAATTCGATCCCCCTATGGTTCACCAAACCAACCATAGTATATCTTCAAAGCTCAACAAATCACATCCAATATCGATAAACCAGACGATTTATGCCAAATGCTGATAAATTCCATTTTTCGTCGATAACTAAAACTTCAACAAACCCTCCAACAAATGCTCAAGACCACCATTAAAATCACTAACTCAACCCAAAACCAGTGAGCTTGGCTTACCACACCGAAACTTGGTCAAAACCCGAGAAATTACCGCCAAAACGTAAAGAATAGCGATGAGAGCTATAATCTAACCTTTTATCGTCGTTTGCTCGCTAATAGTGTCTCCAAATCGCCTCCAAGATTCACAAAACCCTCCCACACTTGTTTATTTTCGGATTTGATGTTGCTAAGAGAGAGAAAAGGTGGTGAATGAGAGAAAATCTTGATATATGTAGTCAATCTCTCATCTATTGTGTGGTCTCCATCCCAAGAACTATCTTGAGGCCTTAATTGTGTCAATAAGTCCAACTTTATTGTGAGACTTGGTCCCTTAAACTTATCCTCCTATCACACCATTTATTTGTTCCTCGAGTGTTCTAACACTCGACACTTGGCAACTCGACCCGTCGTTCGAAACTTCGATGATATATCTGACCTACACCATGTTTCTATATTCGTATTTGATCATATTTAATTATATTTATCTGTGTGTACCCAGTCCCTGGCCTAGTGTACTTGTAATTCGCCCGCCCAGTACCCGCATCAGCATGCTTTTCGGGGCGGCTACCCATCACACTACCTTGCCTGATAACATCGATATATATAGACTCACACATGCGATGTAATAAGTTACATAACAATATTTACCATTGCATTTACACAAACAGTTAGTCAAAATTAACATTTCTGCCCAATCCAGACTTACCGTAGCCTGTCTGTGGAGTCCCCATGGACCTGAGCTGGCATCCATGTCTGAAAATACATGAATTATGGCCTTAATGAAATTTGGGTCGTCACAGGGTGAGGCACATTTAAGAAAACGTTTTCTTACAAGACAAGAAAAAGCAAAAGAAGAGCGATCAATGACTGACTTACTAAATTCCAAGAAGGAGAATTTTGGACGAGCAAGGGGATGGTCGTTCTTCTCAAAAGGACAAAGATTCTCTGCCTCACCCCTGAAGAAAAGACTCCTCCACAACCTTCTCCCCTCGCAGTTCCTCCAGCAAAAATCACACAGCTAACACGAAAAACTCTTTTTCGATTGTTGGTCACTATAGTTTTTAGGGTTTCTGGTCGAGAGAATGCGAGCAAATGAGGAAGAGATGGGGCTTTTTCTCTCTTTCTTTCTCTCGAATTGAAAGAAAAAAATAGAGGGAATTTCAAAAAAAATTGGCACATCATGCTACATGACTATCAGCAGATTGTCAGCCAATTGTCAGTTGGCTGACAGACACTTTTTTTGACTTTTTTTCTTTTTTTTTCATTTAATGAAAGGAGATCAGACAAGCGGGGCCCACTGACATGTCCTCATAGGATCCACGTCAGACGGTGCCTAAACTCGGTGTGAAATATATGTTACTCTAACATTTGTCTTGATGCAATGCTAGCAAGACACCAAATTGATGTTTGTTTAGTTTAATATTGAAAGGCCCAAAACCTCTTTTGGTGCTGAATTGGAGTTACTTTTATAATATAATAACAAAAGTTATAAAATATTAGGATATTTTAACCAATTAAAAAAAAAAAGAAGACGCTTTCAGCATGTATTAATATAGCTATTGCTAAAGCTAGTAAGAAATTAAGTTAGTGGGTGACCCTTTTCTTATAATTAAATATCAGCCGTCGATGAAGCTGGGTTTGTCTCGTCTGGTTCTTTCATGAATGTATCATTACTGCATTACCCACGTGGGCCTTCCTGTAATTACCCCACCTAATACGACTTTAAACAAAAAATAAGCTGCATGGATAATTGAAGTCTATTTTGTACTACGAAGTTGAATAGCCATTTAACTTGAAAAATACTCTAATAATCACCAATGGACATCGATTCAGTCCATTAATGTGATACATCTCGAGATGTATGCACATGTAACACGAAATATATTGTGTGATAACCGATTGAGTCGGTGGCACAATGAGTTACCACGGATCGAGAAACAAAGCAAAGGCGAAGAGTAGATGATGAGCAAATGAGTAGACTTTTTGCTTGATTAACACATTTCACATTAATATTTTCCAATGTAACACACTTACTAAAATATATAACAAACTAACACATTTAACTTCACATCACATGTCACGTGGGACAGAACAACCTAAATATGGAAGTCGTGAGTTCAACTCACGACTTTCATTTTTTTTATTTTTTTTATTTTTATCTCCATATTTTTTTTGTTTTTATATTTATTTTTTAATCCAAATAAAATAAGGAAGTCGTGTTTTTCATACACGACTTCCTTATTATTATTTTCATTTTTTAAAAAATAAAAATAAATTATTTAATATGGAAGTCGTGATTTGCAATCACGACTTCCATATTTTTTATTTTTATCTCCATATTTTTTTGTTTATTTATTTATTTTTTAATCCAAGTAAAATAAGGAAGTCGTGTGTTCCGAACACGACTTTCTTATTATTATTTTCGTTTTTCAAAAAATGAAAATAATTATTTAATATAGAAGTCGTGATTTGCCGTCACGACTTTCATATTTTTTGTTTTTGTTTTTTTTTTGCTTTTTTTTAATCCAAACATAAAATAAGGAAGTCGTGTTTTTCAAACACGACTTTTTATTATTATTTTCGTTTTTAAAGAATAATTATTTGAGAAAACTTAATAAAATTCTTTATTAATATGGAAGTCGTGGTTTGCGCACACGACTTCCATATTTTTATTTTCGTTTTTTTAAAATTATTGTTTATTTTTATTTAGGAATTCACAGGCTTAATATAAAATAGAAATAAGAAGTCATTCTTGCCAAAAAAAAAAAAAAAAAGTGTGTGATTTCTACCATCTTACCTACATGTGCAATAAGCTTGAACTTGACAATTCTAAGTCTAAGAAATACATTGTTTTTTAACAAAAAAATACATTGTTAATTAAATTACGGGTTCACAAAAATATTACATTGTTCTCGTTTATGTTGAGTATGGTAACTATCAACTACAAAACATCGATAGAAACAAAAAGATGTGTTGTTTCACTTCAAAAAAAAGATGACTTAATCTGACCCCAAAAAATGACTTCCAATCCCACAACGTGTTCTCTTTATAATTCGTCGTTCACGATCTAAAGCTAATGGCACATTCAGCAGGTCCACATCAGTATGCAACAAATTTTAAGCATCTTCTTATTGAATTTCATTGATATCATGTCTCTCACCACCAATACTACTAGTAGTTTCGAATGAATTCATCGATATTGGACTTGCATCAAAATGACATGGCAATGTAGGTATCCTGTTAAAATAAAAGGCTTGTGTAGTCTCAAACTCAATGTTGGGAGGCGCCGACGGAGTAGATGTAGTATCAGACTCATTGTTAAGAGGAACGTATGGAGTATACACTGGAGTACCATGCCTCGAACATATATTTTCATGAGAAGATTGATGGAATTCTTCAAAAAAGGGTGGCATATTATGGATGTGATAGTCTGCATGTATTGTAGTCAAAGTTGATGCAACCATATCTCTAATACGTAGAATGGACGCATCATCACCCAATGTCAACTGATGAATTGAAGTAATTCCATGAGCGTATATATGAAAAAATTTATGAAGTTGCATGCGAAAACAAAAGTAAAATATTTATTATGAAAACTTCATGATTGTAATTAAAAAAGTTCCTACTTACCAATGCTTCAACAATAGCTCCACGAGAAGACATGAATCGTCATGTAATGCGACGATACCATACTATGTACGGATCATAGAATCCCATTGGCTCCTCCAATAATTCATCATTCGCAATATTATAAGCACATTCAGTTCACATGGAGACATAATCACTATGTTCTGCACTCCAATCCTTGTCGGTCTTCTCTCGTAAGTCAATTTTATGTAGCTCCTTACTTATGTTAGTTAAAGGTGGTATTTTTTGTTTCAAACCAAGTTGTTACATGACTCTATCAGGATTGTACATTTCAAGAACACAAAGAGGTGCCTTCGTTCGCCAAATACCACGACCACTACTACAATACGCTGGCAAATCTCTTATCACCATCTCAGGATACGGTTCGCAAATTACCTGAGCTCATAAATAGTAAATTGAAATGAATGAAATTATAATTTTCACCGTTTAAAAAATGAACTATAAGGAAATTAATTAAATGAATTTCATACTTCCTCAGGTGTTTGCATGTCAATCATTTCTCTATATTTTATTAGAACGTGCATTGATGTTTCGGTGGTTTCTAAGGCATGTATCCACCTATACGAACATGGAGAACAACACAATGCATGCATCAATTCACATGTAGATAGATGAACTTGCTTTTTACTTGGTAAAAGAAATTGATAATTACCTATGACCAAAGGGAGGACGTAGGAATAAATCGTTATGTGGTTGTATTTCATCTCAAAGAACATTTCCCATTATTGGTGCAAGGAAAGGCAATCTGTCCCAAGCCCATAGTTGCAATAATATAACTGGACCCGCAATCTCGGCTCCATCAATATCAGCAGCAAGACATAATTATCTATATAAATAGGCCAAAGTTGCACTACCACAACTATATTTTCCTGTTACCTCAAAGTCCTCTAAAAATTGTAAATATGTTATGTGTACAAGATTGTTAGACTTTTCTGCAAATAAAGTTCCTCCAAGAAGCTGTAATATGTAAGCTCTTGCATATCGTTGCACTTCTTCGTCACTAACAAAATTTGGAAGGTTTGGAAACCATGTTGAGAGTTATCGAATTGGGGTACGACCTCCTCTGCTATTTTCAGGGAATGAGAAGCCCAGTTGTCCCAAACACAAGGCACCATAATCTTGTTCTATAATTCTAGTGAGTGGTAATCCATCAACAGGTAACCCTAAAATTATCTGTACATCTTGTAGGGTAATGGTCATCTCGCCAACTGGAAAATGAAATGTGTGTGTTTCTGGCCTCTACCTCTCAACAAGTGCAGTAATGAGATGCCAATCAATTCCTATAAAACCTATTCACGTTGTTCCATATAATCCAACTTGTTCAAGGTACCCAACTATACGTTCGTCAAGTGGCATCAGTCGATGTAATGCTGTCGAATTACGCCTGATTATCACGACACCAGGATCCTGTTATGCAAAAATACAAATGACTTACATTAGTACAAATTTGGCTACAAACTCTAAAAAAATAAATTACCAAAAAATAAAATATTACTGGTCCATTTCAAACTAAAGTAGATCTATGTAGAGCCTGCATAGTCAACACTGAATCATCTACAGGCCCAATATCCATATCACGCTTGAACCCCAAAACATTAACAAAGTTGTTATTAATAGAATAAGGAAAAGACAAATATCAACAATAAAGTTCATTAAAAAAGAAAAATAAAACATGTGTGTACCTAATTAAACTTCAACAACTTTAATTAAAACAAACTCATGGTTTAATTCAAACAAAATACACCAATAACATAGTTATAATTAAAAATAACTGATATAAGAAAAAGATGAGTGAATAGAAATTATTAGACTTGAAATGTCTTTCATTGTGAACGATTAGGTGGTTGTTCTTGCTGACAACGAGAGCATGTTCGCCTATTGTGACCATCATGCTTACACATACTACATTGCAATTTTGTTGGCGCTTCTTTCCATTCTTTTTCTCGCTGCATATGACGCGGTTGTTTCTGATTGCCTCTCCAATCCATCTTAGTTCGCAAACGTCTTGTTTAGGGATGACCTCTTTTCACTCGCTTCCGAGAAGGGTCGGTAGCAAGGTGTATGGAACTCTAGAATCAGACCAATAATCTTCGTGAGGAATTGGTTGAAAACTCACAGCATAAAATTGACTGTACACGGACAAACTATAATATGACTCAATGTACTGAAAGTAGTCTATAGCAACACTAGTGCAAGCTGCTTGAACATGGGAACATGGAATGCCAAAACATTGCCACTTCATACAAGTGCATCTACGAGCTGCCAACTTCATCACTTGCTTGTTAGACCCTTTTCTCAAATGATACCCACGCGTTGCAGTGATTACTTCAAATGTGTCATTTTCACGATTCACTAATGTAACATTGTGCCCCCTGTTGCCTTTCTCCAATGTTGTAACTTATCAAGTGCATACTTGGTGTATTTTTCAGCCCTCCTAAGGCACACCTCTTTTTCATGCCTTTTGTTAAAGTAAGCCATAATACGATAAAATGTTACTTGCACTAACGCTGTGACGGGGTAAAATCGTGTGCCTTTAAGTACCCCATTAAAGCATTCTACAGTTGTGAAAAGAAATATTATGAGTTATATTATGAGTATTTTCTTATAAACATGACGGAAATCAAACACATTAAATAAAAAACTAATATAAACATAATACCCGCTAGATTTGTAATCATCCATCCGTATCGATATCCTTCGTCATATGCATTAGTCCATTGTACTCGATCAAAATCATTAAACCACGCAATACTTTCAGCATTAATTTGTTGAAGCTCTTGCATATATGCCTTAAATTTTCGAGGTTGTTGTTACGCACTGGCTAAGTACACCATATTCTTCTATTCTTTGCTCCTAAATCTCATGATGAATTTACTACATATGTGACGAAGGCAAAATCTGTGTTGAGCTCTGTCACAAGTTCACCTATTTCGAAGATCATTCATTGCCAATAATATACCAGGGTGTCGATCAGAAATTACACATATACCATCTCGATTAGTCACATGATGTCGCAAACAAGCCATAAACCATCCCCAACTGTCTTGACTTTCCTCATTGACAATGGCAAATGCTAAGGGAAATATATGACTATTACTATCTACAACTGTGGCTATCAAGAGCTTTTGTTTGTATTTTCCATACAAGAATGTGCCATCAATTTGTATTAGTGGCCTGCAATGTCTAAAACCTACAATAGATGGTGCAAATGCCCAAAAAATCCATTTAAATATAACTTCGTTGTTGGCATTGGGTTCGTCGTATCTCCAATCTACACGTGTCCCAAGATTGCTTTCTTGAAGAGCGGTCATCCACCACAGCAACATTTTATATGACTCCTCCCAATCTCCAAAGATCTTGGCGACCGCCTTTTTTTTTGCCAACCAGACTTTCTTGTAATGAACATCATAACTAAATTTGTCCTTGATAATTTGATGAAGAACTAGAACTGAAATAGATGGATCTTTTCTCACCACATTTTCAATTTCACAACATATAACAGCAGAATCCAAATGAGCATGATCCTTTGATAGTTTTGTATTGATACAGGTATGTGTTCCCTCATATTTACTTATCTCAAACATTCCATGTGCTTTTCTTTTTGAACACCGCAACCTCCAGGCATATCCATCTGAAAGTTTCTTACAACAGACAATCCACACATTAGGTGTTGAATGAGTTACCACAAATTGTCTGTGTACTTTAATGTTGTACAATTTTACTATGTGTTGGAAGTCCCCCTTAGAAAAAAACCACATACCAACATAAAATTATGAGGCCTCATTCTATAGAGCTTTAGAAGGAATCATTACGTTCTCATGGATGGGTCATTGCCTCACTACTCAATTCCATAAATACAGATGAAGGTACGACAAATTTGCCAACACCCACAGGCGCATCATTAAGTCCATTAGCCTCTTGATCAAAAAATCATTGTTTCCAACTTCATCCAAGATTGGAGGACAAGATAATGAGCCATCCTCGGCAATGACTTGGTTTAATGCATCTCGAATTATGCTATCAGGAACATGAAGTGCATCAATTCCTTCATCATTGGCATCATCACTACTATGTTCAGTAGTATTCCCATCACTACAACAATCGTCATCATCGTTCACACCACCACATACACCAAGGGCATGAGTTTCCCGTGAACATCATGATTTAAAGTCATTAAAGGTGATGCACAGTAATTACGTTCAAATGGGGGTTGAATACTAGGCCGTTCTGCACTGACCGCTATGTTAGAACTAGTATGTAATTGCCTCGGAACTAAATCTAAAAATAGCTCCATACAATTCGGTGGTAGACATTCAGCCACAATGTCCCAAGCATCTTTAAGAGTCGATTCATCAACTATTTGCAAAAGGACATACTTGTACGTTCCAGTTCCAATGTACACAGGATAACGATATACTATATGTAATATCATTTTTTTCAACGTCTATCTCCAAAGCATTGCAAATAAAACTCACAAGTTCCTCATACCCTAAACTCAACTTAGATCTGAGATGTCGAATAGGTGTTGTTGTATATGAAATTTCAAATGGTCCATCAACAATGACACCATTCATATAGCATATCAAAGTTACTCTCCGGTCAACCATTATGGAATCTATATAATATACATATATATAATATAATTGTTAGTCAATAGAAGTGATAATAATTATGTAACAACCTCAATATTAACCTGACTGATATTGTACTGGTTAGGCCCTTGACTCGACCACGTGATACTAGACGGTGTTTCGAACCTCGAGAGTCGACACTGAGGTGATTTTATGATTCTTTGATGTGTATAATAGTATTATAGTTTAAATGTGTGTCACGGGCTGTTCAGGAAATTGTCAATGTGAGTAAGGTTCTGCCTAGGCAATCGGGGAGAGAATACAGTGAAAAACTTAAATAAAGGAATTTTGTAATAATTTGGACATTTATTTGTGGGGACATATAAAAATATGCATGTCATAAGTCAGAGAAAATTGTTGAAAAATATGGGCATTGGTTAAGTACACAACAAATAGACAAATGTGTAGGATTGTTAATGTGACACTACTTGATAAGGAGACCATGAGATTGGCATTGAGATTTGTGTGTGGTTTGAATTAGGATGATGAAGTGAATGACCAACTAGGGCAATTGTTTGAATTGGGTAAAAAGTAACTTAAAAGGGCAAAAGGGTAAATACACATTGTTACATATATATATATATATATGCAAAAACAAAAAAACCCTAAACACTTCTACCCCTACCGCCGCCTTCTTTTCCCCCTCTCCCTCTCGACTCCTCGGCCTCCCTCTACTCTCGGCCTCTTCTCTGCTCACTCGGCCTCTCCTCTCCATCTCCCTTCTTCCTCTCCACTCACGGTCTCCATCTTCACTCTCCTCTCCCTTACTCACCTCACGACCTCTCCTCCCTCACGGTCCCACTGAAGCCGCCGCCCTCCTCTCGTCATCAACGAGCTGGATTGGTCCCCGTGAAGACGAGCTCGCCGGAGGTATTACTCTCTTCTCTCTCTCGGCTTTACACACCGCTCCGTCATGGTTTCTCATCCTCTCCCTCTCTCAGCCGATCCTCTGCTCGCCGTGGTGGACCGTCATGACCGTCCCCGGTCACGGTCGATTGGAGGCGACGCTGTTGGTCGGAGATGGCTCATTTTTTGGTGAAAGCCGTGAACAGTGGTGTGGTGTGTGGTAATGGCGTGTGTGCACCCCACGGTTGGGGTGCGTGATGGGGAGTGTGTGTACACCCACTGGTGGGGTGTATGCTGGGGTGTGGGATTGGACTGTTGGTGTGGTGTGTGGCATTGAACAGTGTGTGTGGTGTATTGAACAAGGTGTGTATGTCCATGCATGTGTGTGCGTGTGTATGCATATACATGTACACCCCACGAATTGGGGTGTGTGCACCCCACGGTTAGGGTGTTTGATGGTGCTTTACACCCCACTACTAGGTGAATGGATGGTCTTCTAACAATTTGATTCTTTATTCGATCTTTGTTTAGTTCTCCGTTTCGTCCCAAATATCCACTTAGACTCGCCGACTCCCTGAATTCCCGGTTAGGTCTTCTAACAATTTGATTCTTTATTCGATCTTTGTTTAGTTCTCCGTTTCGTCCCCAATATCCACTCAGACTCGCCGACTCCCTGAATTCCCGGTTAGGTCTTCTAACAATTTGATTCTTTATTCGATCTTTGTTTAGTTCGTCGTCTTTTGATTTGGATCTTATGAGGAGGAATTGAGTAATGTGGATGCGGTTCAATCTTGATTTGAAGTTGGTTTGAAATTAGGGATTTTCATTAGAGATTTGTAGTTTTTGTGCTTTTTTAGTATGAAAAGAAGCTTAACTTTGTTAGATCTGATTATTGGTTGGTCGTTTGCGTTTGGTTTGGAGGGTTTAGTGGACCAAGATCACATTTTTATCACAGTTCAAAACAAGATCAGCCATTTCATCTTATTGGGAGGGCCGCTGGTCGAGTGGTAACTTCGTTCTCTAGCATGTTGACAAAGCAGATGTGTTGACTTACTCTTTTGCGCCTCTAATTTTTTTCCTTGGGCCGCGAGGGATTAATCAAGTCCACTACGTGTCAGCCGTTGTGGCTCAAATACCATGGCTATCAAAATAAAGAGAGAATTCTTTTACTTTTTTGTTTTACTAAAATGAAGTCCTCCTGCCTATCATTATCCTAATCTAAAGATTCAAAACTTCTGCCTTCCTAATAGTTATGGCTGTTTTCGATTCAAAGGGGATTCTTTTCTTCACTTTCTATCATCATACTTTTCTTCAATCGTTTCTTCAATCGCTTATTTTGGTGTACAAGTCTTTTTTTTTTTTTGGGTAAAAGATGGGCCTTTTTATTCTATTGTTTTTAACTTGGTTAAATTATGTCGCAAGCTAGTTTGTCTTTGCATACACTGCAAAAGTTAACTTGGGGATGAGGATTATTTTGCAAAGCTCCTTAACACTCAGCTTGAGTTACTCGATTAACTTGTGATGATTTTCCTCAGGAATATTGTAGATTTCAAGCATGAAGGCGCTTATTCTTGTTGGAGGTTTTGGAACACGGTTGAGGCCGTTGACATTGAGCGTGCCGAAGCCATTGGTTGATTTTGCTAATAAACCAATGATTTTGCATCAGGTTGAACTTTTTCCAAGCTTATAACTTGCTTACTTATTGTGATATTTGTTTTTAAAACTTATCCATTTATTTGTGGTTTGTGTTTGTTGTCGTTTACATGCAGTATGCTAACTTTATATTGTTGATTTTATTTTTATTTTTATTTTTTGGTAATATTGATTTTATTTTTTACTTTGCATAAGATTGAAGCTCTTAAAGCTATTGGGGTGACTGAAGTGGTTCTTGCCATCAACTACCAACCAGAGGTAATACAAAGACATTTTCCTCTCCTTCAACGGTAGGTAACTCTCAATGACCCTTCTATTGCATGTCTATTCTTATAGGTGATGATGAGCTTCTTGAAGGACTTCGAGTCGAAACTTGGAATCAAGATCACCTGCTCACGGGAGACAGAACCTCTTGGCACAGCAGGTCCATTAGCTTTGGCCAGAGACAAGCTGATTGATGAATCTGGCGATCCATTTTTTGTCCTCAATAGTGATGTTATCTGTGAGTATCCACTTGAGCAGATGATTCAATTCCATAAAGCTCATGGAGGAGAGGCTTCTATAATGGTGACCAAGGTAAGTTTGAGTTCATTACCATGACGATAATATTCTGTTGATCTATCTAGGACAGCATGTCCCTCTATATATAATTATTTTAAAATTTCTGTAAGGTAAATTGCATGTATTGATTTTTTTCTCCTTTGTTAGGTGAAGTAAATATTTTGATCAATACTGTTTTACCCTCCTAATAGGTAGATGAGCCATCGAAATATGGTGTCGTAGTTATGGAAGAAGCTACAGGAA
This sequence comes from Stephania japonica, assembly GCA_039657345.1. Classification (NCBI taxonomy): domain Eukaryota; kingdom Viridiplantae; phylum Streptophyta; class Magnoliopsida; order Ranunculales; family Menispermaceae; genus Stephania; species Stephania japonica. Next base: position 37,782,238 of record CM077560.1, on the reverse strand, counting down.
AGGTTGAAAATTTTGTGGAAAAGCCAAAGATCTTTGTTGGGAACAAGATCAATGCAGGAATTTACCTTTTGAATCCATCCGTTCTCGATCGAATTCAATTGAGACCAACTTCTATTGAGAAGGAAGTGTTTCCCAAGATAGCAGCAGAGCAAAAACTCTTTGCAATGGTCTTACCAGGGTTTTGGATGGATATTGGACAGCCAAGAGACTACATCACTGGCCTAAGGTTATATTTAGACGCATTGCGAAAGAATACCTCATCCAAATTGTCTTCTGGTTCTCATATTCTTGGAAATGTTTTGGTCCATGAGACTGCTGTGATAGGGGAAGGCTGCCTTATTGGACCAGATGTGGCAATTGGACCAGGATGTGTGGTAGAGGCAGGAGTTAGACTCTCGCGCTGTACTGTAATGCGTGGAGCTCGCATCAAAAAACATGCCTGCATATCTAGCAGCATCATTGGTTGGCATTGCACCGTCGGTCAGTGGGCTCGCGTTGAGAACATGACTATCCTTGGTGAAGATGTACATGTCTGTGATGAAATTTACAGCAATGGAGGCGTTGTCCCCCTCACAAGGAAATCAAGTCCAGCATTTTGAAGCCTGATATTGTTATGTGAGGAGGGTGAAACAAATTAAGTGATTGCTTGTGCTGATTTGCTGTAGAATTTATCACAAGTGTTTGCAGTATAGCTAGATCATGCTAGCAACTGCTTTCTTTCTTGCTTTGTTTCTCATCTTTGAGTCACATTTCTTTATTAGGGTGCCTGTGTATTGTGTCTTTGTGTAAAATTTATTCGTTAAAGTCGTGAAATTGTTCATCAAGTGTGTGTTATCTTCTTCACTTGGTTGTGGTGATGTGCATTCACTTCCAGGGGACCTTTGGACATGGATTTATAACCAATTAGGCCTCGTTTAGTTCATTTGAACAACTTCTTGGAAAGTATACTCTCCGAGTCTCCATATTTATTTGGTTGAGTATTTTACTTTTCAAGAAATTAGTAAATCATTAAATTGACTATAACATCTCCCAACCACATAAGGCCTTGATTACTCAACTGGTTTCCTCTCCAGTTAGGTGGTTGCTTTATTAATGGTCATGGCTTATTACTGGTCTTTGATGTTGCACACTTGATAAATTGGGAACACAAAAAAATAGTGATTTAATTAGTACCCATATTGCACCATTAGAGAGCTAGATACAAACTTAATGCGGTGGTTGAGTAGCAAATAGCACATCAACATCAAACGATGGAAACTGAAATGGTTTGATGTGAAATGATGACAACACTATTGGATGTGTGGTCTTTATTGTTGGCAAAAGTTTTACACAGTAGGAACTTTTGAAGGACAATAGTGTTACAACCAAATAGAACTTCACATCACTAGTTGTTTGATTACTTGTTCCATGTGAAGAAAAAAAAAATGCTTTCACCTTTTCCACGTTTTTTTCCTCAACCACATTTTAACATTATTTATGATCTTTCTATACCTTATCTAAATCAATATATTTTTGTGGCTCTAAATTTTTATTTTTATTTTTTTTTTCAGAGCGGCTCTAAACTATGTTGAAAGACAACTACTTATTACGATTATTTATTTATTTTTGACAAAGAGATCATTGTATCCATACATTACAAACTTAAACGAGCAAGTCAATCTATTACAATAAATATTAGATCACAAAATTAAATTTCAAATCATGCACAAGCAAAGCAACCCCGCTTCTTAAGAGTGAACAACAACCCTTATACAAAATGGTCACCCTAACATCATCGAAAGCAACCCCTACAATAGGGACAAAATTCACACGCAGGTAGAGACACAACCCTTATGATTAATTGCAAGAACCCTAATAAGGCGAATAATTGAGAAGTTATCCTTTCCTCTTATTAATTGCTTTATCTATATGTGCAATAGCCTTGCTGGGGACAACGCGACTCACTCAATTATGCGGATTATAAATTGATACTCTCTAGTACATGTTTATGTTTATGTGTTTTGTTTTGTTTTGCTCTGTTTTTTTTTTTTTTTTTTTGGAGTATTAGAGTATATTTAGTCCAAAGCGAATAGGTAGCAATGGCAGCAAATGCATGAGATTTTTACACAAAAACCTCAATTCCATTTGACAAAAAATCCTGATTTATGTGCTTCCTTGTAAAATCGCTTTTAACCAATGCAGGTATATATTTTGGTCCTCACTCATTAAATCGCTCTTAACCAATGCGAGTATATATTTTGGTCTATACATCAACTTTTTAGAACCTCATTAATTCAAATCATTCAGCCTTTGGAATAGGCTAGGCCAAATGTAGCCTTATTATTAAAGCTTTCCCATTCATTTTACCATTTTTAATGGCGTTAGAACCATTTTGTATTAGTAGCTACTGACAACAGGACTTATTTTTGGAGTGCAATGGTGGGTTGAAAGGAAAGTTGGAACAGAATTCGTATTTACGCTGTACCTAATTCGAGCATCAAAGAATTATTAAATCGTAACTAAGGTTTATGTCATTATAATCCAACTAGATACTATTAGGATATATGCCTTACCATTATCATGATCAACAAAGAAGACATTTTCAGCGGCATCACCATTTTCTAGTTAAGGTACTCTTCATTTTGTCGGTGGTGATAGTTTTGTAATTTTATTTAGGGTGCGGCTATTCGGACCCCACTTATTACTCTTTATACCCCGATTTTAAATTTTTTTTAGCCCCCATGTGAAAGGTCTTTGATGCCCCAACATATATATATATATGTGTGTGTGTGTGTGTGTGTGTGTGTGTGTGTGTGTGTGTGTTTTACTCCTCTATACCCCACTGATCCCACGATTTGAAGCAATTGTGCTCATGGAAAGCGAACTCACTCTCACTTGTAACCTCCGACCGAGCCATCTCCTGCGAAACAAGTGATTTCCGAGTAGGTAAGTTTGTTATCAATACGTTTATTTTTGTATTGGCGTCTTTTGTTTGTTGTTAGGTGGTTGTTTGACTGTAGGTTTTTTCATTTTGATTTTTTAGGGCTTCTTCTTTGCTCTCGTGCTTTGAGCGAAATCTCCCACAATGTCTCAAGATAATGTTAAACGAAGCGATATCCAACAAGAAGATGTAAGTTTTGTTATAGTTTTTTTTGCATATTTTGTCATTTTTTACAAGTCATTGTCGACGGTTTTCAAACTCGTGGTGCACGGTCACACAAGACCGATAGGGAAAGAGTGTTCATGGTATGTTACAACCGACAAACTTTCATAACTTTCGGTATTTGTTTACCGCTAATAACTTTAATGTATCTGTAGATTGTTTCCCCCACATTTTCATACCTATCGGTCTGCTTTCACCGACTTTGATCAATACATATCGATTTTGTCTGATGCCACCTATAATTTTTAATTTAAAATTGAATTTTTGACATTGATCCTGGTTTTAATTGTCCTTTTCATGTATCTTATAGGTTAATATGGATGATCAAGCTGGTGCATCCGAGCCTGGTACATCCAAGGAGGGGGAGGCGTTCCCAAACTTTACTTCGCATTCAAACCAAAGGTGCCATTGAAATCTAGAGATGAGGCTCTCACTTGGGCTCAGGATACAATTGCTTTGAATGTGGGTTTGTTGTCATAACTTTGAAATCGGACGCCGGCAGTAGTGGGAGTGGCCGTCGAGCTAGAATGACGATAGGTTGTGAGCGGAGTGGGCAATATAGGTCTAAACAGGCAAAGGGGAAGAAAAATGAGAGTAAGGAAAATGGGGAAGAGGAAGAGAATAAAAAGATGACTAGCACCAAGAAGTGCGGGTGTGAGTTTAAGTTTTTCATGAAACAAGGGGTAGATGACGAGTGACATGTGAGAATTGTGCACGGGGTGCACAACCATAGCGCGGGGTGCACAACCATAGACTGACAAACAGTTTGGTGGGCCTTGCATATCCTGGGAGGCTGACTGCACCCGAGAAAGTCATTTTAGAAGACATGAGCAAGACCACTGCTCGACCTAAGGACATTCTTTCAGCCATTCGGGTGAAAAACCCTAAGAAGTCCACTGTTATGAAGACTATCTACAATGTGAGAGCAAGGTTGAAAAGGGTCGAGGGGGAAGTTAAGACAAAAATCCAGCTTTTGATGCAAAAGTTAGATGAACACAACTATATCGAGCAACACACATTTTGGGCAGGAATGTACTGTGTTAGAGATCTATTTTTCGCACACCATATATAGATTGAGATTTTCATATGTTTTACTCATGTCTTGATAATGGATTGCACCTACAAGACTAATCAATTTAGATATCCATTGCTAGAGATCGTGGGGGTGGCTTCTACACACTTGACTTTTGTAGTTGCTCATGTTTTACTTGTAAAGGAGACACAACTTGACTACATGTGGGCGTTGAGTCAGTTGAAGGCTTTGTTGGATGGATGTGAACTCCGGGGTGGCTTCTACACACTTGACTTTTGTAGTTGCTCATGTTTTACTTGTAAAGGAGACAAACTTGACTACATGTGGGCGTTGAGTCGGTTGAAGGCTTTGTTGGATGGATGTGAACTCCCTGGGGTTATATTGACAGATAGGGATCTGGCATTGATTTCGGCTATAGAGAATGTCTTCCCTACCACCACTCACTTACTTTTTGGTTGGCATGTCAACAAAAATTTACTTAGCAACACAAGAGGACTATTTTCCAAAGATGAGGATTGGGATGGATGGTTTGGGACATGGAATGACTTGATACTCTCCGAGACTGAGGCATTGTACATTGGGCGGTTAAATAATTTACAAGAAGCATATAGTGGTGTGAAAGGGTTAGTTCAGTATGTGTCAGACACATGGTTAATCCACAAGGAGAAGTTTGTGCGAGCTTGGACCAATAAGGTCTTGCACTTTGGCATTGCTACTACATCTTGGGTTAAGAGTGCACGCAGTTTGTTGAAGAGGGAGATGGGGACCTCACAGGGTCATTTTGCAGACTTGTGGAAGAATATACACAATGTGTTAAGTTATTAACACCACAACCTTACGAGTTCCTTCAACAGGTCTATGCATCTAGTGGCACACCACTTTCAAGAGCACTTCTACAGTAACATCATTGGATTTGTTGGAAGGAAGGGCTTGGATGAGATTGAGAAGGAAGTGAAGAGCTCGCGATATGGTTGGCTTGGATGGGTCCCTATATGGGTGTGTATTGCGTGTCATTCACGAGTTACCTTGTGCTCATGACATTTCATTACACATTATGGCCGGTAACGCTATTGGTCTTGACGAGATCCATTCACGATGGAAGAAACTAAATATCATTCCAATCCAATCATCATCCGATGAAGATGAATTTCATTTCCCGTACCGTATGGAATTAGAGTTCAAGAATGGCAGGCCTGACTTGAGGGTAAAGATTGTGCAAAAGTTGAGGGAAATAAGTTTGCTTGCATCCACTATCATTGAGGTTCCAAAGGAGAAAGTGAAGACAAGGGGATGACCATCTAAGAAAATGCTCAAGATTGACAATAGTGAGAAGTTAACCAGGAGAACTCCTTCCGGACATGAGTATGCGAAGGAGAAAGCACGTCAAGAGTCCTTGAAAATGAAGAAAGCTCAGAAACAAGTAAAGGCAATGCATAAAACAAGTAAAAGTGGAAGTGTTTCTTCCATACGTGGTAAAGGTCGTTGTAAGGGAGCTACACTTAAATATGTTAGTGAAATACCTGAAAATTGGCCCGCGCACCACTGACAAATAATTGATGTTACCCCGGATAGTCATTGTGGTTTTCGAGTGATAGCACATGCACTTGGCTATGATTTGAATGATAGTTGGATCAGGGTGAGGAGGGAATTGGTTGAAGAGATGGACCAGCATAGTGCCTTATACAAAGCTTACTTCCAAATTAAAAACGATTACACTCGCATTCGATGCACTTAACTACTTTGAGTGGCACGACAACTCATTAGGTTGGCTTACCTTTCCAGATATGGGCCTCATTATGGCCAACCGTTATGAGATGGGTGTTGTTGTTTTGTGTAAGACACAGGAGTCATCGAATGTGCACTCCCCCACGCAAGGTGCGATACCTTCCGTAGTAGTAGCGCTAGACGCTTCGTATGGATGTGCCTTGTTGGTGGCAACCATTTCATTATAATGAGTTATTTACATTATGAATCTTCTTTTAAAGTTATAATGTTCATTGTTGAATGCTTAAATGTTCTTTTTTATTCTTTTTAGTTATATTGTTGTTCATTGTTAAATGTTTATATGTTATTTTTTGTATGTAGGTAATGATGAGCAATGAAGCGTCTTTACCACCAATCGTGCCACAATAGTATCTCAAAGGTCACCCAAAAGGGGGGTGAATTGGGTTACCGAGTAGTTATCGTCTTTTTAAATATAATTCAATAATCAAGATGATATATGCTCACCAAAACACAAATATGAATGCTATGCAAATGAATGGGGTAAAAGAGATAGAAATGAGACACACGATATATAGTGGTTTGATCCAACCGATCTACATCCACTACCTAACCTCCCCGGTTAGGATTTTCATCCCCACTTATATTACCAATAAGTGTTACACATTAATCTAACTAGCCTAGTGAATGCCTAGCCTCAACTAGGTCTTTTACGAGATGTCTTATCGCAATAAGGTTTTATACAACCACCTAGCCGCGACTAGGATTTTTGCCTAGCCTCAGCTAGGTCTTCCCTTTTGACTTAGATCCCACTAAGTCTTACAATCAAAGTTTGATGAAATACAATGAAATATACTTTACAAAGTAAAGCGACACCAAATTCAAATATAAGCAAGCCTCCTAGAGCCTAACCACTCTAATGTATGCAAGTATGAAAACAATTGAGAAATGTAAAGATATCACTGATTTTATACAAAACTCAAATATGCAATTGTTTCAAACAAATCGATTAGAACAAATCCAGTTTCAAATTCAATGAACAAGAATGATAAAAATCAAGTTTAAGTGCAAACTCTTTTCCAAATTAGTCCTGGGGTTTAGTAAATCAAATTTAAATGCAAAACCTAAGACAAATATGTTTAACAACACAACAAGTGATTTCCTAAGTAAAGCACACAAGAATATATAATTTAAGCACAAGAAAATATAGGAAATAGGATTTTCTTACAACCCCAAGATAATGACTTGAAAATCAGTTTTGGAGAGGTTGTAGTACACCTTATAAGGCCTTAAGAATGCTGGTTTTAAGATTGATTCAACAGCCACAAAATATTCTTTGTATTCTTCACAAAACTCCAAGCTCTTCCTCTTGAAAAATTTGAGCACTTGTGTTTTTCTTTCTCCTCAAAACAAATCTTTTGTGCTTTGTTGTTTTAGAGTGTTTTATATTCTTATATAATAGTTTTATGACCATTCTAGGGATCCAAGGGCCGAGATTTCATCAAAAATTCAAGTTAAAGTGTATTTTTCAGCTTTATAAAAAAGCTATCAGGAAAGCAATTAGCGCGCTAATTTTCTGACCTAGCATGCTAATTCTGCACTTAGCGTGCTAATAAAAATATTAGCGGGCTAATAGTCAGGGGCATCAAAATAATATTTTTGACCATAGAGTTAATTTATTACATCCGGTACCCTACCAAACCTCATATAACATGTCATACATGTTTGTTATAGGTCATATAGCCTATTTGGGTGGTCTGGATATTTTTACAAATCCTGAAAATGGAAAATCCCAGTTTCATTACATACAAGGGGCTTTATTGCAAATATGCAGTTTTCTTTTCAAAAACAAGTTTTTCTTTTTCGAAAACTTCCACAATGATTTTCAAAGTACGATATGAACATAAATACATAGTTTAACATTGTTTAAACTTATAGACAGAGTGTGTTAAGTTTCATTTAAAACTTTAAGTAATCACATGACATTTGAAAATCCATTTGAGAAGTCGATGTGTATGAATTAATGCAATAGGCTTGCATAGATGAACTTGTATACCTTACATCAATGTTACAACTCGTGGTTCGATCTTTTGTCTTCTTCCCTTATGTTTGCCGAATCTTGAACTTGTATTGCTTGAAACTTGAATACTTGATATTGTGATGTTTGCAACCTTTGACGAAATTGAAATACACTTGATAAACTTATTAGTATATTTTCACCTTGTTTGTTTCCATCAAAATCCTGGTCGGAGTTAGAGTGACTAACCACTTAGTCCAATAGTATTCTCATGCGACGCTTGAAAGCAAAGATTGGGAGGTTGGAGTTAATATTTTTGCACAAAATCACCAAGTCGATCCCTTGGCAATGGTGGCACTTGATGAAGATTAGCATCTGACATGCAACTCATTTTGAAAGTATATATGCCTTGTTGTTGATACACATTGGTGTACATTGTTTTTTTTGGTTATAGAGAACACACAAACATGCACATATTTTTGTTCATATCATGGACTTGCATGTATGTTATTATCACTTTTATTGGAAAAGTAAAGTGGCACACAATACATTCTACTTCATTTGTACTAATTTGCATTGGACCCTAAATGTACAATTACATATCAGACGGCCAGCAGCCAAGCAGCACCAACTTCAGTGAATGGATAACGGTTAAGCAGAACCGTTATCCTAAAAAATGTAACGGTTTCGTTCAACCTATATACGACGATATACATTACATCATTAAAAATTCGACCATGAATAACTGTCGTTAGTCTACGCATATCGGTAATAATTTATCGTCTTTTTAAGCTAATTTCGGTTCAACATTTCCGCCAAAAGTTTTCTATTTGTACCCTATTATTATATGTACATTATGTGACGGCCCCAGCAACCACAAACTGAGTCCCGCCCGGCCTAAACCTATGTGGACCCACGAGCCAATCTCCGACGAGTCAACGCAAGTCTAGTCAGCCTTAACTTACCCATTACTCAATACATAATTCACTCACTCACCCTAGATCACTCTTTTTGATTCACCTTAACTCTATCTCATATTTTATCCTCAATTGTAGTTAGGTGTGCAGCGGAAATGTTTTTAACACCAACTTAAAATAGCTTACTACTCAGTCAACCTAGTGGTAGAAAATCTTATCCAAACAACATCCCATATGTATAACAGATCAACTGAGAACCCAAAAGGAACATATATATGTATCAACAGTCAGGTTCAACTCCCCAAAGTCCCAAAATATCAAAACAAATGGATACATAGCCAGAATATACAACAAAAGGACAAAAATACCTACAAAATGAGAGCAAAGCTAATGGCTCTTAGCGTGCCTCAGAGGATATCGCCAAGCATCGGCGCCTTGCCCCTACTCTTTTGTGAATCTGCAACCACCGTCATAAAAAGGACGGTGAGTACAAAATATAACAGTAAACAACAACAATAGATATCTCAACATAAATTACTGACTTTTAAATAATCACAAGTCTATAAATCATGCAGTGTATAACAAGAAACTGAAATAGATAGCAAATCGCATGATAAATAGATTCAACAAGTACAAACAACGAAAATCAAGTGACCGAGAAACAAATGGATAGGCGAATAGATAGTCCCAATCAAACCGCGGGTCTCAAGACCTCATCAGCTTGCGATCAACACAGTAGGCCCAAAACTGCCTCCCTGCTCAATACACCCCGTACGAACCAGTGGGCCCGAAGGTCGCCTCCACTAAATGCACACTCTGTTAGGAAAAGCCACAGACAAAGTCGGCTGCTAAATTCCTAACACACTACCGAAAGAAATCCACAGTCACAAGCCGGATGCTAAATCATTTCGATAGGCTCCAACGAGAAGCCACAGTCTATGCCGACTGCTAAACTCGTTGAGTCTTCTCATCACAGTCGGACTACCTAAACCCTAGGTCACCTGAACTAGAATGGAATCGAATTTCAAGAATAATTAATCAATAAATAGAAAAGTAATCATGTTGATTCTATTGTTGCCTTTACTCACCTCAAATCCCGCTAAAAACTCCCTCGCGTAGCTCCACACGTTCCTCAATTAGTTACCAACACTCTGCTCGTCACCTGACAATTATTTTGACCAATTTTCATTAATTTTTTTCCTAATTATTCCAAGTATTCTTCAATTTTTCTTAAGTTTAACTCATTTTCTACAATTTTCTAAATTATTGTTCCTTTGCTCAATTTGGGTCGCTAATTCGGTATTGGGTTCCATTTAAACTCATTAGGATACCCAAGCGAAACCTCACAATTTTCATACAATTTAGAAAAATATTTTTTAATATTTTTTGGCTATTTTTAACAATTTCACGCTTTACGAGACAAAAACCCCGACAAAAATCTCGTCGCGAATCTCAAATTCTTTATTTTTCATAAAAATTCCCAAATTTCTATTTATTTGGTTGAAATATAATTTTTCAGAATTTTTTCCTATTTTTCTGAATTTTCCAAAATTTTCCAATATTTATTTCAAAAAATATAATTAAAACATATTTAATTTATTTATTTATTATAAATAAATAAGTATATTATTATTTTAATAATGGTGGGTCCCCGGGTCGGGTCCGACCCAGTCCACCCCAACTGGGTCAGACCCGGGCCGACCCGGACCCGGCCCAGCACTTCATCTTCTCAAATTTTTTTTTTTTTTTCGGAGAGAGACGAACCAGGGTTCGTCTCTGCCTCCATTCTCCCTTTTTTTTCTCTTCTTTTCTTTTTTCTTTCTTTACAACAAACAACAACATCCACAACAACAACATCAACACAACCAATTAAAAATTCAATTTCTCCCAAAATTAACAACTTAACAACAACCCCAACAACACAACGCATCAATAATTACAACTCACCTTTGTGCCGATTCCCCAAACTCTCGACCTCAATCACTCCATCAATTTTGAAAACCTCCACACCCTCACTTGACCGATCTCTCTCTCTTCAATCTCCTCCTCTTCGATTTTCAATTATTTTTTTTTACAGTGAATGGCAAGAAAATGGTGGCGGTGGGATTTTGTTGATAAATTTTGAGGTGAAATGACCATTTTGCCCCTCCATTCTTATCTCTTCCTTAATAAACTAATGCCCCTCTTGGTCATTTCATCATTTTTTTATTTCATATATATTTATATATACTTTATATATATATAAATATATATATATATATGTACAATTATATTTATATAATTGTATTATTCGCGCCTACAATTTCGTTGTACGCGCCAACGAGTTCATTCGGGCGTGCACACTACCATTCGACTCACGCATGTCGCCTACGATCTCGCGCATCACTCAGCGCCCATAATTTATTATTTAAATCTATTAATTATTTCTATTTGTATTTGACAGTGTTTTTATTTCATTTTCGTCTCCCGGACTCTCAAATACTCGTTTAGCGCGTTCTTTCGTACCGAACTCGTTCAACGGTACCAACACACACTCACCACGTCCTCACACATTAGGGATATTGAATTTAATGTTCGGTAATAAATGAATAATACAAATCACCAAACAAACATAACATACCTCGTTGTCGACTCCCGAGGACCGAAATAAGTACACCACGGCTAGTAGGGCCCACAATACGACCCTGAAATGTCACGTGGTACGAGTTAGAATTTTAGGGTCGTTACACATTACATTATAGAAAATTCGGCCACAAATAACCGTCGTTGGTTAACACATATTGGTAATACTTTACCGTCTTTTTAAGCTAATTTCAGCGCAATATTTTCGATATACTACTAAACCCCAAAAGTTTTCTATTTGTACCCCATTATTATATGTACATTACATTATAGAAGATTTGGCCACGAATAACCGTCGTTGGTTTAAACATATCGGTAATAATTTACTGTCTTTTTAATCTAATTTTGGTTTAACATTTCTGATATACTACAAATACCCCTAAAAGTTTTCTCTTTTTACCCCATTACATTATAGAAAAATTTCGGCCAAATATATCTGATGTTGGTTCATGCATACTGTTTCTAATTTGTCGCTTCTTAATGTTATGTACGGTTATTTCTTTTCGGTATACTTTGATTACCCCAAAATCTTACTACATGCACCCCACTAATTTTTATTGCTCATAAATTAGCCGAGGGGTAAAACTAGTAAATTTGTGGGGTATACCAAGCCTATCAGTTGTAAGTTTTCGTTATATCGAATAGCTGACGGTAGTTTATAGTCGATATGTGTATGTATATGGGTGCTTTAATAAGGTTTTTTTAACAGAAATGACGAATATTACAATTAGATATAAGAAGATTAATTCGCAACAAAAAATAAAATACCAATCAAAACAAACATTAAATCCAACAATGGGACATACCTACAGAACTCTAAGTGTCCATTAGAAACAAACATTTGTACCTTTAACAAATCATTCATAACCCACAACATAAGACATAATATAAAGCAAACATAAACTGACAAGTTTGTATGTACATTACACCAGTGTACAACTGTACCGAAAACAAATCCACTAACATTTCATTTGGGTAATCATTATCAACTTCCACCATTTCCGCGGGTCCAAACTTTTGATTCCGCAACAAAATATTAAAACTGACCTCCCATGACTTACTTTCATCCTCCGCGTATGGTTCCCATTGTGGTGCAGTTGGTGGCAAAGGTGCTTCACAACTTGTGATTAGCTGCAAACAAAATATTTGCCATAAGAGCATTCAACAATCAAGATTAATACTCACAAATAACACACATAACGAGAAATGTAAAGAACTCACCCTTACAAAATGTTTTCTCCCAACAAGGCACAGCCAGATAAAGTGTATATCAGCTTAGGAAGGTGTTGCACCTCTCGTGGGAACCACACATTGGACTCAGTCATACTCAAAACAACAACATCCATTCCATAACGATTTGCCACAATAAGGCCCATATCCAGAAAGGTTAACCAACAATCTGAGTTACTGGGAGCACTCAAAGTAGTTAAGTGCATTTCGAACCGGGTATAATCATCTTTAATCTAAAAGTAAGCTTTGTATAAGACACTATGCTGGTCCATCTCTTCAACCAATTCCCTCCTCACCCTGATCCAACCATCATTCAAATCATAGCCAAGTGTATATGCTATGACCTGATAACCGCAATGACCATTCGGGGTAACATCAACTGTCAAACGGTGGAATGGTTGCCAAAAAGCTAGTATTTCACTTACATACCCATTTTGCACTACACCCCGAGTAATCATGCATCTATTTGCGACAATAAGGATTGTAGATTTTTCCTTCTTATTGGTTGGTCGCGCACTTTCTCTCACTTTAACTTTTGGACTCACAATCTCCTTAGATTTGACCTTCTTATTGATTGTCCAGACAATTTCCTTCACATTAACTTTTGGACTCGCGATCTCCTCTAGAATTTCATGAATTATGTCCCTCAACTTCTGCAAAATGTTTGCCATCAAGTTTGTCTCACCTTTCTTGAACTTCTTCTCAACAGCCTGAAATTCCATAGTGATTTTTCTAATGTCTTCCACATTATCTTCCTCTAGTGTAGTGAGCTCCACATTGTCTTCATTCGGTGAAACGAGCTCCGGTGTAGTTACCCTTTCAAGCGACACATGGCCCTCCAAACTGTTAAACACCCTATGGTTGTGCACCCTATACACAAATTTAACGTGCCAAAAGCCATCAACCTCATATTTCATGAAAAACTTAAACTAACAACCACATTTCTTGGTGGTGGCAGTGCTCTTTCGCCTGCAAGTATAGTGCCCACTTTAATCACAACCTAGCGTCATCCTAGCTCGCCAACCAACGGGAGCATCAGATTTCATAATGATCAAATAAAATCCACAGTTGCTAGCTATAAGTTGTGCTCAAACGAGGGCCTAACTTTTAGATTTCAGTGGCGCAGTCGATTGAAATGAGGGACTAAAGTTAGGGAATGCCTCCCCTTCCCCGGATTGACTAGCTTCACCACCCATATGAACCTATGGAAGGAAGAGAAGAACATATAAATTAGGATCAAACTCAAAAGTCTAGAATTTAATTCAAAGTAATATGTGACGTCTGAAACAGACCATTAGGTACAACTATATATCGGTCAAAGAAAATCAAAATGTTTCACAGTGTATCAGTCACATTCGAGTGTCAACCTTTTAACCCTATCGGTCATGTGTGTCCGCATACCACAAGGTTCATAACTGCGAACACGGAGTATGCAAAAATGTTGACTCGTGCACAAAATAATACAACATTGACCTTTTCTATATGAATTTCAATTCCTTGTACAAAATCTACAAACCCTCAAAAAAGACGCAAAGATGAAGCCCTTACGAACTATAAAAACCTAAAACTCAAATAACAAGCAAAGAAAGCAGAAAGCTCAGTAGAATATAGATAAAATAATTTGAAATCGAACTTACTAATTATGTTTTGAGTAGTTTCAAAAGGGTAAGCTCGAAGGTTGTAAGGTTAGTTTCCTTAACGTGCCCAGCCGATTTGGATTGTGGGTTATGGCCGAAACGTGTCAGACGTCGCGGATGTCGTGGAGGTCGTAGGAGTTGTGGTCGTATAGCAATGTACCTTCTTTCAAATAGTTAGGGCATATATGAGAGAGTTGTAGGGTATGGGAGAGTAAAGCCTTATGCCCTATATATAAGAGGGTAAAAGATGGGGGTATAAGTAGTAAATATATGGGGTATAAATAGTAAACATAAAAATGTAGGTTACCCTGTTTATGGTACACTAAGTAAATAGTTGGGTAACAGTAGTATATCAGACATATTAAACCGATTAAATAAACTTTTCACGGTAGTTACAGTCCGACAAGAATGAACTAATATCAGTCATTCATGTCCGGATTATATATGTAATGTATATTACATATACCAGTGGGGTACAACTACTAAATTTGTGGGGTATTTTTAGTATATCAGACAAAAAACCAAAACTAATAGCAATAGTCGGTAAATTTCAACCGATAAGCACGAATCGACGTTGGTCAATTGTGGCCGGTATAACTATGTAATGTAATGTACATATAATAATGGGATACATTTAGTAAAATTTTAGGGTATTCATAGTATATCGAAAATAAAAACCGCTATTGAATTCATGAAGCAATACCTTATGATCGATAGGCATGAATAGATGTTGGTTATTTGATACCGGAATATCTATATAACATAAGACACATATTAGTGGAGTACATGTAGTACATATTTGGGGTATTTGTAGCATGTCGAAAATAAAATACCGACCAAAACAATAAGTGGCGGTAGATAAAAACCGATATGCATGAACCAACATCAGATATTTTGGGCTGAAATTTTACTATAATATAATGTACATTCAATAATGGGTACATTTAGTAAAATTTTGGTGTATGTGTAGTATATCGTAAATGTTGAACCGAAATTAACTTCAAAAGACGATAAATTATTACCGATATGCGTAAACCAACGACAATTATTCATGACCGCATTGTTAAATGATGTAATTTATATATAGTGGGGTACAGGTAGTAAATATATGGGATAATCGTAGTATATTGGCTGAAAGGAACCGTTATGTTGTTTAGGATAACGATTCTGCTTAACCGTTATGTTGTTTAGTAAATGTGTGGGTACTTCATTTAGGTTCCACAAATAAAGTAAACGTAAGTATGCCACTTTGCTTTTCCAATAAAAGTGATTATAACTCATTTAAGCCATTATATCAACAAAAATGTGTGCATGTTCATGGCGATGAACACCATTTCGGTTGTGTATTATCGTTATTGGGATAATATGTCGGTATTTACCTGTCGTTAATCAGTGACATGCCGCGGCTGTGACGGCCCCGCTTCTAATCTAGGGCACCGTCCGGCCTAATCCCGTAATTAAGCCCTAATCACAACACATAGGACCCGATTACGAATTAGTCAGCCTTTACTACCTGTGTTCTCTTGTTTAAACAATTATTTTATTTAGCGGAAGTCTTTAATATTTTAGCGGAATTTTTTTTTTTTTTTTTTTTTTTATATATATCCTAAGTGTGGAAACCAGGAAATAACGATCACCATATATATGCAAGTAAACGGCGAACATATATAAACAAAGTGAAAGCCAAAAGTCGGGTAATCTAACACTCATCCCAATAACAACCCAAAAGATAAAGACATAAGTAAACATAATACAAAAAGTACCCTACGTGTACGGGCAGCTACGCGCTCGAAGCTCAGAGGTAGTCGCCGATCTTCTCCTTGCCCTTGCTTGGTGTCGCTCGACGGATCTACACCCACCGTCACAAACTAGACGGTGAGTATGATGATATTTAAGTGATAATTGGGGAAATCTAATACTACATTTCCAATTTAAACAAAAGGTATTTAAAAGCATATGTAGCTCAAGAAATGCTTTGAATAAATAATGCAAGTAAATACCAACATTAACGATACACAAACGACACAAAGCTAAGTCGAGATGATCTACGTCCGGTCGGCGGTGAGAACTATCACCTAGCCTTTTCCACTACTGTATGGAGCTGTGCTCAACATATGATAATAATCTCTCTTTTTTTTTCTAATAACCTCAAATGGCGGAGCTGTGCTCGGCGTATTTAAATCAATTATACTTGCCGACAACCCCGTGGTCCATGCCACGTGTGCCGCCCAAGTGTAGTGGCGAGTGCCGGAGACCCCGAAAGACCGAAATCCTCGTGAATCCGCGCATCTCGTGTGCAATGGACACTAGATAATCCCTACTTTAGTTTTCAAGAATATATATCCTAAAATGTTATGATTTCAACATAAGTTAGGCTACAAAGCCCCAAGGGAAATAGAACACAAGTCCAACATAGCAGATAACCCTATAGCATGCATTTTCTAAATATTCATTAACCATATTTCAAGACAAACATTGAGCATATAAGGAAGCATGGAGTCAATGATATATTAAACAAGGCATCATGCTATATCGATATTCAATATGAATAAAAACAAGGAAAGCATGATGTAGGAAGTAAATTAGCTAGTCTACAAATAGACTGAAATTTATAAATGACTGGAATGAAATAAAGTAAAGAGTTCCCACAGTTTCACTTACAAGTCAACGCAGTAGTCCTAGCTATCCGGCCTCTCGACACCCCGACTCGTGCACCCGAACTTCCAAGAATTCCCTTTAATTCCTGAAGTTCATTTTATGTCATTTTAATTGGTTTAAAGTCACAATAAGTGGATTCATGATATTTAACCAAAATTTAAAATTTTATGTCAATCTTTAATTTTGGTACATTTTTCGAGTTATTTCGGGGTACCAAAAATACTCGAGAAGTCCCTAATCATTTTTTCTACCTTTTTCAAATTTTCTATATTTTTCTAGAATTTTTCCCAATTTTTCTGATATTTTTTTCCCATTTTTCCTATTTTCCAGCAAATTAAAACTGTTTTTTGTTTTTTTGTTTTTTTTTTTATAAATAAAATATTATTTAAAAATATTATTTAAATAATATATATGTGGGTCCCCGAATCCGGGTCCGACCCGACCCAATCGGGTCGGCCGGTTCGGCCCATATGGGCCGGTCCGGGTCGGGCCGGCCCAGCCCACCCGGGTTGGGCTTGGGCGGTTTGGCCCGCCCACTGGAGATGGGCCTGGCCGCCGCCGCCCGGGGGTGGCACGCACGCATGCACGCGTGCGTGCCCCCCCTCTTCTTCCTCCTTTTTCAACGAGGCGCCGGGTGCGCCTCTCGGTTCTTCCTCTTTTTTTTTTTTTTTTTTTTTTTTTTTTTTTTACCTTCTCTCTCTTCCTTCACTTCCCAATTCATCTTAAACCTCATGGAGATCAACAAGGCACCAAAATTTCACCCCAAATCCACAAAACAATATACATTTCTGATTTCATGCATGCAACAAAAAATCCGAAATTACCCAAATTCGTCACCAATCAATGCAAGTCCGAGTAAAGCTAGTGTAATTCATCACAAGAACTCAAAAACCTCCAAGATGACCTCCAAAAATCATTAAAATCAATGTAAATTCGAACTTCACCAAGACTCATTTTTAATGGAAAATCAAGAACAAATGAGGGATTTGTTACCTTGTATCTCCGTGTTGACGCCTAGATCACCTCTCCAAAGCTCGAATCTACTCTTTCTCCAACCCGATTTCTCTCACAGATCCCTCAAATTGTTTGAGCAAAAATTGAATTTTGCATGTTAACAGTGAAAGGTTGTATATATATGTGTTGATGGGATCTAGTGTGCATTGCGCATCTCGAGGTAAATCTAATGGCTACTAACTAGGCAATCCAGCCTCTCATGTGACACAACTTGGGTGACTCCCATCATGGGAGTGTGTGGCAGCAGGGATCTCGAGGTATGTCCTAAGGTTAGTTTAATTCACAACAAACTATAGGATATTAAAATGTAATTTCTTAATAAATAAACCATAGGTTAAATCGATTAATGTACATTAATCCCATATGGACCATAATTAATTGGTCACACAAATTTATAAAATTCATCTAAGTGGTCACACCGACTCTCAACTACCCTAAGACTTTCGATGTCCCGACTCGCACGCAACTCGAGGCGCTTTCCTCGTGCGTCGAACGTCGTATTTTCTAACTAAATTAAATAACTTAATTTATGTTAAGGTAGATTTGAAATAAATTGTTATTTCCTAGCTTAGTCTCGCTACCCCGATAATTCCACTAGGTACTCATACTTGCACGCACTCCAAGGCGTGTCCCCGCTCACGTCAACTCGACTTCTATGGTTTGCAAAAATGGACTTAATTAGTCTACACACATACACAACACTAGGCATACACCAGTACAAATATAACATTTACCTCGGCCACGTGCCTCGGTCAATATGCGCGTCTCATGCGGGCCCCACGTCACGGGTCGGTGATCCTGATTAAGCAAGTTAATCAAGATTAGGAAATTGGGCCGTGAAAGCAGCACTGCTCGACCACCATGTGTCAAAACACAACAAATTATCAACTTTAAACTACTAAACAAATAATAACAAGCCCTGACAACATAATACACATCACATTAACAAACAATAAGTTATAGAGTAAAAAAACCAATTGTATGAAATTTGTAAAGGAAACGATTAAAGTGCACATTCTTCATGAAGAAAAGAAAATTCATAACTGATCCTTCATTTTGCTCTCTGCCCATAAGTGAAAGCAGCTTCGGTAGAAGCAGTACCTCCCTCGCTTTGAGTTGCAATGGCAAAGCTTTATCTACTATCCCAAGCTCCGGAAAGGTAGGCTATTACTTGATCCACTATTTCGAATGCATTATCTGACGTAACACTCGACTTTGACATATTTTGGTACCGCAAAACAACATCCAACACACGACGATTACGCTGTTGCAAAGATATACAAAGATCAATAACAAAACATATAACATCACACGAGAGTTATAATTAGAAACAAAAGGCAATAATGCTAAAAATCTTACCAAAGCAGGCTCGTCCTCATGGACAACGGCGCCAGCAAATTCAGGATTACACGCAAAGGGATGACTAACAGATTGAAACCAATCAACTTAATCATCAGTAGCTTGGGATGATATGTCGCCTTCTTACCGCGACATTCAGCACTGATGACATTGTCTTCCCAATCCTCCTAAAATTGAACATCGAATGTGTACTTCACGGAGTATGATGTCGCCAAACTACTCCTATCCGCGTCAATGGGCCGGAAAGGATCTTTCGGTTTACCTTGGACATAACCCATTTGCCTCAAAACCTGATCCGGTTTGTGTGGTTTAACAATATCCAAATATTTCAAATACTTGTTGTATAAGGCAATTTCACTAACAGGTGATGAACCCCTCGAAGTATTATCCCAATAAACCTATGAAAAACAAAAAAAAAGTCAAGTTGGTTACTTTTTTATAACAATGTAACACAAATAAAACCAACAAAGTTGAGTGTCTCACCTCGTGGGCTCTAAGCAAGTCTAGACGACCCCTAAAATGAGGGAGAAGGTCATTAGACTGCCTCGACTCCTTTTTATGGTACCACTTCAACACCCGGGGCATACCACACTTGTAATTGCTACGTGGAATGAGCTTAATGAATGGAATGCGGTCGTACATCCAACCCTAATTGAAACAACTTTGTTAAGATTTAACAAATGAAAATAAACACAAGAATATTGGTGTAGAATAAATCCTCCAACAATGTCATGTAACCTGCAATTTGGGTGGCCCCAGTGTGACTAGCAATGCCGAGTTGGCGGTACAGATAAGCTAGTGTTGCAGCCCCCCACCCATATAAACCAATGACATCCACGTTGTCTAAGAGTTGAAGGAGATGAGGGGAGACTCTTGTAGCAGACTTGTCCATAAAAATGGTGGTTCCAAGAATGAACAAAATATAAGCTCGAACAAGGCAATCGGGCAGAAGGAATATGTCCCCTCTTCTCTCCCCATCTTTCTGTCTCAATCCTCTAAACGGGGCAGAGAATTGATCCTTCAACCATGCCAAACTCAATTTTCAGCCAGGATTCCTCTTCATATCATCCTCTACAGACTGTGTTGACACCCCTAACAACTAATTAGTTAACGTTATCACCTTAGTGCGATCCTAGATTTTAGTAACCACAGTTTTTCTAGTAATCAGGATCCCGAGTAGTACCCGCACGTTGTCAAGAGTGATAGTCATCTCACCAAATGATAAGTGGAATGTGTTAATCTCCAGCTGCCACCTCTCTACAATGGCAAACACAAACCGATTACATTGGTCGTATGAGATGTACCCCAATGGTCGTAAACTAAAGTCGTCAATGAGTTTGTCGACTATTTCCTTCTCAGGGCATCGAGTGATAGTCTCCCAAGGAGTGATCTAAATACCATGGTTGATACACTTTAAATATCCTCGACCTTACAAATATAAAAGATTGGATTTGCCTAAACATATTGACATTTTCTAACAAATAACATTAACAAGTGAATTAAGATCTTAAAGTGTACCTGGTTATTCCAAATATCCACTAAAACGTGGTTCCCAAATGACGGCAAAAGCGCTAAATTTGATAGCCCCCAAGGAAATGAAATAGGCACTTTGTCTGCATCGCCAGTCGATATACCAGTTGTAGATGGACAAGCAGGCGAGTTTTCTGTAGCGTTTAAGTTGTGTGCAAAATCTATTGAAGGGGTAAGGCTCCCTTCAGTATGCACTGGACCTCTACATTAACATCCTTATCTTTGACTCGTTGCCTTTCTGTGGGTGGGTTTTCATTAATTTTCTTTCGATGCGATGCAGTCATGCGTTGCCTTGAGGGTTGCACCAGCGCCGGAGCCTCTGGCTGGGTCCCTGCGGTAGCAGTCCCTTCGGCAGCGGTGGTACTCGCAGAGGCAGAGGCGCCATGCTTGACATCCTTTTTTTTTCGTTGTGACGAAAGATGGTTTCCCGCGCACACATCTTTTGTTTGGCCATACCTAAATACATAATAAATGGTAAAATACAATTAGTCCCAAATCGACAAAATCAGAGAAAAACATCAATAAACGTGACAAACAATTCGATTTCCTAATTGTGGGTTAAACAAATCCGAGAAAAATAACTATGATATTGGCCAACAATAACCGATAGGGATCAAGACATAACGGTTATTTATTGCAACCAATGTAATTTTATTACGGAAGTATATGTCCGAGATCCTTAGAGGATATCGGTCCTGTGTGACCGACACTATTGAAACAGTCACTTTCAACAAACCTTAAAACTAATTCGTCAACACAACAACCAATTGACATATAAACACTGATGAAACAATCGAGAACTCAAGGGGAACAAAACCCATCAAAATTTAGAGTAACTAACTTACCAAATACACCAGTGGCGACGAAGGAATGGGCGGTGCTCCTTGACTTTACCGACCACCGTCGCTTACAGATCTGGCGAGATCTCACTCACAAAATATACACCAAATGCATTGGAGAGTTCGATTGATGGTTCAGTAAGGTAGAAAAATTGAAGAATGGATGGTGGCAATGACCGTTTGTTAATGGGGTATACTGGGTGAGAACGTGGGGAGGAAATAGTTCGAATCAATGAGGGTTGGGGGTAAATTCGAAATTATGTGAAAATATGTGAGGTATAAACAGTAACAAAATTTTAAAAATGGAGTCAAATGAAGTAATGGGGTAAAGGGAGTAAAAAGTGAGGTGCGGATTTGCTCATAAAATAATGTCACGTGCTCCACGCGAGCTTTTCTTTTGGCTTAAATGATTTTTTTTTGGCATTTGTCAATGGGCTTAAATGATTGAAAGCAAGAAACAAAAAGCAGTTCAATCAACTCTTTCTTGTGTGGGTACAGAGGTGGGCGCCGTAGCAGCGTCACATAACTATCCTCAAAGTCTCAACAAATTAATTAAAGTCGGCTACATAGATCAACTGATCAAGTACTTCATCACATTGGTTAAACATCTCCAAGAATCAACGTGCTAAAAGTAATATTCTCATTTCTCCATGTGATTGTCATCTCAAGTGACCAGGCCAATGGAGAAGCACTGTTAGGGGATTTCAATAATTAAAGATGTTAAACTTGTCTTGGAACAATCTTGTTGGCCAAATGAAATCCCTGTCACAGAAAAACTTCACAATCTCATTTACATCAGAAACGACATTGTTTGATAGTATTCAGGTCTTCTCTTGGGTGCAAGAATGATATTTTCACACCTTTAATAGGTGAAACAGAAACTTTTTAATCAAATCAGGAAAAAAGTGGCACTACTAAACATGCTCATTTTCTAGACTATCCAACTAAAGACCTAATTCTTAAAAGAAAAAAAAAAAAAAACAAAACAAAAAAAAAAAAAAAAAAAAAAAAAACAAAACAAAAAAAAAATACAAAAAAAAAAAAAAAAAAAAAAAAAAAAACAAAAAACAAAAAACAAAAAAAAAAAAAAACAAAAAAAAACAAAAAAACAAAACCTAATTAATGATGTTTTGTAGGTAATGGTAAATTGAACTTTCATAACCAATTAAAGAGCTTCCCTGAACTTAAAATAAGTAGCCTCAATATGATAAAAATAAATAAATAAATAAAGTACTTGCACGAAAAATTGCAAATTATAGTAAAAATGAATAAACACCGTCTTTGAATTGCGAAGGCCTAGCAAGTGTACATCATTCATGCACATAATATAAAAACAACCTGTGGTAGGATAACATAAAAAGCCTAAAACTCACACCAACCAAAAAATGAAACCAAGACTAATTCTCACACCTGTTGCAATTGCAAGTTTCACAAGGTTTATTCATATCATGCCATTTGATTTGGAAAGGTCACTAGAAAGATTTTGGCCACTTCTTCAAATTCCTCAGAAAAGACTGCTATGCAACATCTGAAATAGGGCTCTGTACTGTTAAAAATGTCAAGAATCGAAAAAGAAATTTCACCCGTGCAAAAACTGAGCAACTCCAAGTACACATGAAGCAGCTGAAATTTTCAAAAGTGACAATATGCTCTCTATCAGAGAGAAAAAAAAAAAAAAAAAAAAAAAAAAAAAAATAAATAAATAAATGATGAATAATCCACAAACATTTGTCACTAGAAAAATACATATGCAAATATAAGTTTTCAAAATAAAAATAAAAATTGGGGCCTGCATCTGTGCAAGATAGATACTAAAGAGAAATGGAAAACCTCGACTTTGATGGTTCTGAGAATTTTTCGTGGAAGTAATGAACAATGGTTTCCATACAAGGCAAATAGACTAGAAATTCAACAGCCTCCTTTGACTATCCAATAACTTGCCTCAAAATAATAATAAATTCAAGTAAGTTTAGTATAAATGTGTCAAACATTCAAACAAGATCCTTCCACATGCGTCAACAAATAATACATAATCACACAACATGCAGTTTCACAGCATAAACTAGAAAGTAGAATCCACCAATTCATAACCAGCAAAACAAAATTAAACTACCCCAATTCATGGGAACATACAAAGGCATACAATGGAACTGCAAGTGTTTCTATAATCAATAATTTTAACAATAACGCGTTAGAATAAATAGCAAATAAACAATGCATTTGCAATGTGTTTCATGGTAAATATCGTTACAAAATTGTCAGGGTATAATTGCAGACCATTAAACTGACACTGACACACACACACACACACACACACAGACTCTATTGTAAAATATAGATCCTTCTTGAGCTTTTCTTGCATTATACAATATACTTAACAAACATTATATTCAATCAGTTTAAGTCTGACTAATTTTTCTTTAATATCTACAACTGAACAATATTAATTCCAGTCAAATAAGTGGCAATAGATTTGTGTTGAGCACAAACAAGTCATTTGCCATTAAATAAAAACCAAAATTTAGTTACTAAAAATTTGTTGTACATCTAACAAGTAGTTTATTAAAGGTGCCTTTATTAAAACAACTAATTATAGATTGGTATGATGACAGTTTTCCTTTAGTGAATACTAGATAGGCTTGCATAAGCATGTAAGGGATTTGCATTGACAAGCAACGAAGTAAATCAGGGTTATAACATGGATCACAGCATTGGAGAAGCAATTGATAACAATTCCTAAAAAGATTGGTCAAGGTTGTTGATGTTGAGAAATTTTTAAAAAGGAGCATCGAAAGGACTTTATTCAATTGTTTATTCTCTCACCCTTTCCCAATTGTGAATTTGGGGAACAACTTTCTGCCTCTCGCTTAACCATTTGCATCCAAATGTTTCCAGCCAACCCTGTAAATGTGGAGTACCAAGAAATCATTGAGCTGATAGATTATTGGCTACATTTGAAATGATGAAAATGAATTTACAACTGCATATAGATTTGACTAAATTGGTTTTACTCATTTCTGAGCCACAAAAGAACTCAAGGCTTTTGACAAGAAACAATCAGTAAAATTCCAACTTCTTCCTCAAAATATGACACAGGTTATGAGATGGAAGCAATTAGATAAGGGATTTGTGCATAAGATCATGGAATTTCATATCATGAATGATGTTTTAGTAAATAAAGTCTACTATTGAGTCAGTCGATCTTTCCAAACAGACAAACGGTGAAACATCCTGCTTCTTAATCATAAATAGATATCTCCAATCGGATAAAGGCCCAACATATTGTATTTGTAAACTGTAATGAAAACCTAACTTCTTTAGGTTGTCACTAGAACAAAAAATAAATGGGTAAATTCTAAAATTTTCGTTTGATGACTTTAGTTCATGAACATAAATACACGTGTGTGTACATGCATTTATATATAACACAAATCATGTTGGAAAAAACAATAGTATCTTTATTTATATGTTTGACGTTTATCATGAACAAGTTAGGTTAAATTACATTATTAGCTTCTAAGACCCTATTAAGTTTGATTAACCAGTGAGCATCACCGACGAGTCTATAACAGTACTGATGGAGATCAAGATGGAGATGGTTGCATGCATATATGGCAGTCGTGGATTTAATGAATTATTTAATTACGGGCACGTGAACGATAACATAGTGAGTGACGTGCTCTAGGTTAGTTTAGTTTTGATAGGTTTTTAATTATCTTTATAATTGTGATCGGTGATTAATAGTATAGTTCTAATAGGAATAGTTATTAAATTTATTTTATTAAAAACCTACATAAAGGCTTGAACCGTCATTTATAAGGGTATTTGGTTATTGATCAATGAGACTTTGGGATTTGAGAGAGTTTCTCTTTGCGTATTTTTGGTTTCTTTAACTTTTTATGTTTAGTCACAAGTTCGAAACGAGTTTCTTCAATTTGGGCATTCGCAAAATCAACGAATTGGTAGAAAATTTATCTTTCTTCGTAGCGAGAAATTGACAAATTTCTCGCTGCATTAAGTACACATAAACTGCAGTTTTGAACAAAGTGCAGTGTACATGTAGTAATGCAATAACAATAAACAGAAGGTAAAAATCACACCGATGAACACAAAGCATTGGTGACGCAGTTTGGCCAACAAGCCTACGCTTGTAGAGCCTCGCACAGAAAATAGTCCACTATATGGAAAACTTACATAACCTCTCTAATGAACTTGCACACTCGCTTTCAAAAGAACAATAAGAGTGATGCCCACAAAGTGGTATACATGGGTATTTATAGGAACTCATTCTGACCCCCTAGGACTTCAATCCTAGATTGGATACAACTCGAAAATCCTTATCCGGACTCCTATCTTGTAGTTGTTGGATTCAACCAACTTTTCCATTGCACTCGATTGAGTACAACTAGGTGGGAATGCCCCAACGACTATATATGTTTGATCCATTTCATAAAGAGTGTTAAAAGCAAACCATCGCTGGGAGATCTTTACCCCTTAGTGGGCCGACCCAACTTGAGCCCGGAGTAGTCGTTTAAATCCGAATATCAGGTGGTCTAGACCAAAAAAAAGTAAGCGTCAAAAGTTTTACGCTGGCCGTCAACCTACTGCAAACCTCCCCCATTTCCTCAGAATGAGAAATGAGTTTGGGACCTCACTCCCCCATTTTTCAGGTATGGAAAATGGGCTTGAGATATCCCTTCCCCATTTTCCGGTATGGAAAATTGGCTTCAAAGTCCTCATTTATCCAAACTTGGGATTGGCTATATATAGCGCATACAATGTTCTACATAGGTGGAGGTTGTAGAAAATAGGAACTGAGAAAAAGCTTCAACCTTCATAGTTCATTATGTTAAAGATCTTGAGTTAGAACCAACTGGAACTTCAAAAACTATCATACTAGTTTCTTTTAAATACCAAGACAACAAGCATTTCTAAATTTCAAAATACCAACTCATTCCTTTTCTACAACGCAAGTTCCTTAAATTCAAAATATTCCAATCACTCATGTTAAGTCTGTAAAACTTCAGTTTATGCACGAACCTGAACCTCATTTGTACAATTAGAAAGTGAAAATTAGTGCAACAGCTCCAACTGTATGTTCATCATCCGCTCTAAAGACACATGAAGTGGTATTCTAACTTCAAACAGCAATAACTAAGATCAAATGTGGCAATTAGCACTAAGTGAAAATGGAACCAAAAACTTAAAATTAGAAAAGGAAAGATTCTATGGGTAGCTATTATTATGAAAGCCAATGTAACCAAGTGTAGGTATGGAAAGCAGGGGAAAACTCACAAACTTTAAGGTATGCGGCTGCTTCACACATGAATTGAAGATACAAATCATGGGATATCTTTTGTAATACTAAACCACATGTTGCTTTCCACAGTAAATCGAGATGAGTGGAAGTGTTTGATCCATATAACTGACACAAATTAATTGGTAATTAGGTATTGATGCTTTGTAGTAGTTGTCATAAATTGCATGTTGCTTTTTATTTTCACAAGGTCAACACAAACTTATATCCATATAATAAACTACCTAATAATGATTTGATGTAAAAACGCAAAGAATGGTTGTGAATCATGACCTATACAATGTACCAAACAACAAATTCATGGATAAAGACTGCATCTTCTGAAATAAACATTAACTGAAATGCAGTGGTGAAATCAATGAATATTTCACTAAGGTACATATAAAATGTATACGAGATAGAACATAAATGTAGATATCTCAAAAACTAAAGCAACATTGCCCAACAGAGAATAATACTCAACATCAAATCTAAGCATCTAACCACTGAAAATATAACAGTTATTCATACACACCTCAACTTGCTAGCATTTGTCTGATATGGTGAGAGTTCCTCCAATTCAGGCACATCTCTACTCACCTTAACTTGCAAGTTGCAACACTATAAGATCACATAGTACCAATAATCATTCCTCATTGTGTAGGCAACTCAATCTTTCTCAAGCCTTTACAATGTTACCACGCCGATTGCGTGGCTCTCTTCGTCCAGAAACCATGGATAAATTGTTCTCAAACCTATTGCGATAACTTCCCTTGGAGTTTCCTCTGGGAGGAGATCGAGAAAACTCCCTTGATCTAATTCGTGATGGTTCCCTACTTTCTCCACCAACTACACAGCGATTGGGAACGTTCTTCTCATCTTCATCTTCATCGTCCTCCTCCTCCTCATCATCATCATCGCTAATATTACTGCCATAGCCATTCTCAACCTCACCAGACTCCTCTACCTCTGACCCCAAAAACTCACCTTTCTCTTCCTCTAATTTAGCATCACCAGTCCCCTGTCGTCGTGCGTAAGCACTCGACGGCGCCCCAGAGGATTGGACTTGCTCCTTTCCTTTGTTCATGAGATGAATGTACTGATACCTCATTCCCATCAAAGGATGCTTCTCAACCAACAAATCCCTCTTATAACCCTCCCTAAGAACAGCAGTGTGAGTCCTAATCTTGTTCGACACGTAAAATATCCCTGGATGATTAACCAGCGCTCTCCTAAACCTCGTCCGCAGCCCAAGCTGATCCCCAAGAAACAAAATGTTATCTTTCTCAGTCTTCTTCGATATCAAAAGGTTCAAAAACTCGTGCAACACCGCAACCGTCCACTTCTCCGCCTGATCACTTTTCGGATTCAAATGTGAACCATCCTCATAGGGAGAAATGTAGGGCAACTTCTGCCACTCATCCACCCACCTCTTCACCTTCTTCTCCATATCAAACCCCCTCGAAAACTGCATCGGAAAAGCAATCGGCATTCCCTTAACATACCTCCTCGACTCCTTCCTCGCCTTCCTCTCCATCGCCGAAACCCCCAATTCATCAATCCAACAAACCATCTCCAATCCCAAAACCTCCTCATTCTCTCCCCCAATCCTCATCGGGGAGACCTCGAAGTAATCGGGATAATCAACCACCAATCCCTTGACATAATCCTGAGGCAACCCTAAATCCCACCTCAATTGATCAATGACCTTAATTGGCAACTTCTTGATCTTGGTCAACATGAGCAACTTCAAGAGGCGGTCGGCGGCGTCGAGGCGGTAGGAGTCCCTTTCGTAGACGGACTGCTCCTCGTCGTGGAGGCGGAGGGCGTCGGGAGAGAGGCGGACGTGGGGGCGGGCGGCGGGGGCGCCAGGGGGGAGGAATTCTTGGAAGATGGAGGGGTATTTTCGGACGAAGTCGGCGGCGCGAGAGGGGAGGGAGAGGTGGTGTTTGTGGGATGAGAGGAGGGAGAGGGGGAGGTGGTTGGAGGGCTCGGACTTGATCAGGTCTTTCAGGGCGAGGACCGAGCGGAGGTTCTTTTCCTTCTCGACTGCGTGGTCGAGGCCTCGGTCGCGGACCCATTTGACCTTGGCGTCTATGAAGGTGCGGAGGGTTTGGTGGTGGTGGTGGTGGTGGTGGTGTTGTGGTGGTGCGGTCGACGGGAGAGCGGAGGGTCAACATTGAGATGGAGAGGGGTTTGGGGAGGAGTAACGGCAGGGTTTGAGAAGGGTTTTGGCTTCATTTTTTTATTTTTTATTTTTGAAGGGTTTGGCTTTTGGGGGACGAAAAAAAAAGTTGTGTTAGAAGTTTTGTGCCTACTTTTATTTCTTTTTTTGAGAACGACGTTGTCTCGCGATGCTTCGAGATGCATGTGCTCTCTGTAAATTAAGGGTTGCTAAGCAGGTATGTGTCGCACCTGTTTGTCCTATCTGAAGTACAGAGTGGTGTGCCTATCATTTTTTTTGGATTTATCGACCAATTACACTAAGGTGACTCTCCCCTAAGAAAAAAAAAAAAAAAAAGACGACTCTTCCAACTAGCGCAATCTTTTTTTTCCATCCACAAGATTGGAATATAAGACTTTGACTTTGAAATACAAAACTTTCACTAATAAGGGGAATGGAAACGAGTCATTTACCCTCAGGGTCTCAAACCAACAGATAATTAATTTCATGGCTACATTGTATGGTTATTAAGTTAAGTTTTGTCAAAGGTATGTTTATATCTTGATGGAGCATAATATTTTGTTACTGTATTCTATTCCTCCCCCTATGACGGACTACGTTTGATGCACCTTTTTGAATTGAGAGTCATGCTACAATGATATTGCCTATTACACATCATATCAGCCCACACAAAGCAAGCCATTCGTGTTCACCTTACAATGTAGGCATACACACATGCGGGTCGAGGGCCTAGTATGTGTTCTAATGCCACTATAGCATTTTCTTTCGAATTAGTTGATTTTATCATGATATTTCAAGCTATTCGAAGAAAAAAAATTGCTATAACTATGGCCGAGATTAGTTGATTTTATCATGGTGTGAAAAGTTTTGAAAAAGCTATATCAATACAACACAATGATAGATAGTAACCGATGTATTTCGAAAATAAAAATAAAAATGCAACATCTGGTGACATAGTATAAAATCAAGGCAATCCTATGGCATTTTGGGCATCCAAAAAAAAAAAAATTTCCCCGGTAAGAAAAGCTGTAGCCTATTGTCAGATGTGCCCCCTTATCATGTGGTCTCTTCATACGAGACAAATCTGACGGAGGAGAAATGGATTGGAAGTATTTTCAAATGGTTTGTGTTTGTTTTCGGAAGAGCGCACACACGACAAGTGAGCGCGCGAGTGGGCGTGGTAGTGGTAGAAAGGAAAGAGAGTATCTGCGCCAGCGCCAGTGTGATTTGATTCTCTGTTACCACCACTACCAATTAGGCTCAGATACCATCAGAGCCTCTCCAATCCCAATCAATTCCTTATAAATTCTCGCTTCACTGCCTCTCTTCCTCCTCTGCGAATTATCTCCTTTGAAGAGCTCTTTCACGTCCGCTTCGCTTCAATAACATCTCTAACAATGGCGGTGGTTTCGTGATCAATCGAGCCGATCGATCTTTGAATTTGCGTTTGTCTAGACAGATCGTCCTTGCAAACTTATTGTTCTTCATGAATTCTTGATTTTCTTGATAAGACTTCATGAGTTCTTTGATATTCAATGATCTAGATCTATCGTCACATAGTGATTTCCATGGCTTGTATGATGATCCGCAACAATTTCTGGAGTTTCTGAGAACTCATTGTCTCTGCATTCTTGATTGTCTTGAACGAAGCATTAGAAGCATATTCATCTTTGTTTTTGTTTCTGTTTTTGTTGTTTTGCTCTGATTTCTGATGAGTATTTCATCATTAAGTCATGTAGCTCTGTTAAATTTCATTGCTATGGCGATTTGAGATTCTATGATCTTCGAATGATTGTTTGGATCGTCTTCTTCTTCGGATTCATGTTTGTTACTCTGTATTCTAGATCGATTCCATGATTTCTGTTCGGTCACAATCTCTGAAGTTTTCTAATATGTATCTCTGCATATTCTTGATGTCTTGAACGAAGCATAATCATCATCTTTGTTTTGTTGCTTTGCTCTTATTTGAGATGAGCATTTCATTTTCAGTAGCTCTGTTGAATTTCATCACAATGTGAGATGAGTTTCCTAATATTTTTGTAGATCTGATTAAGTTTCAAAGAAACGCTACTCAGACAATCTGAATTTGCTGTATAAAAATGAAAATATTGGAAAAGTTTATGATGTTTATTAGCTTTGATGAATGGATGATTTCAATGTTTGGAGGAAATAAAAACTGTGAATATAATTTGGCAGTTCAGTTAAAATCAATGAAGTCGATAGATGAAAAGTGCAATTGGATTCAATTATGGCTTTACTAAGAAGAGACTCATAAAGTGATGAAACTAGGAAATATAATCATGAAGTATATATATGGTTAAGGAGTTTAACTGTAAAGGCAACTATCTTGTATGCAATTTCATAGTGAGAGTGAAGGAGAGAAGAAGTCTCTAGAAAGTCTGAATTAAAGTGGATGGTATTTGCTCTTTATTCTTCAATTACATCTCTCGGAAATGAATGCAGGATATACATTTTGTCCGGAGAGGAGGAAAAGCGCACAATTTCATCAAGCAAATTTGAAGCAACTGGTTTTTTATACTGACGGTGCGGTTTCATTTAATATTAATCTATATCAATTTTTACTAGATCTTAATTTGTTATATAGATATCATAGGACACATTCATGATTAGGAAGGATCTAAAGGATTTATAAACATGCCATCCAGTTCATTAAATCAATTAGAGTGGAAAACTAGATCCATATAGCAAACTTAAATTAATTTGAAGTTGAGGCTTTGTTATTCTTGTTGTCTTTGTTGAAGAAAGTTAAATTTATTTCAAGCACCATGTGTGAATTTAGAAATATAAGTTTATAGTTACATGTAAAAATTGTTTCAGAAATTTTGGAAAATTTGATGTTAATTGTGTATTTATCCTGATGATTGGTTGAGTTTAGTGTTTGGAAGAAATTAATTAAGATTTTGAAGATTTAGTGGTCGAGTACTTGAACCACTGAGTATTCATGTGGTTGAACCCAGCTAGTTTAGCGTTTGGATGATGCTAATTAGATGACAAACATGCAGTTTGATTCAATTGAGTAGGGAATAACTCATAAAGTGATGAATTCAGCAGAGGAAAAATCATAAAACAATTAAGTCAGAAAAAAAAAAATCTAAAGTTCTACCATTATGTAATATTGTAACTCAAAAGGAGCCTTTCATCTTTTTCTAAAGAATTCTTCTATGTTGTTGGCTTTCTCATTGTGTAGGTAATTAAATTTTGTTGGACTTGCTTGAGGTTTTGGTTATACCACCAATTTCATCTATTTGATAGATTGATCAATTATTAGATAAACTCTTTTTTCCTTACTGTAATCATGTTCCCAGGAGTGTCACCATGAAAGCACTTATTAATCTTGGAAGTTTGGAGAGGCGGTGGAAGCCGTTGTCATTGAGTGTACCAAAGCCGCTGATTGATTTTGCTAATAAACCTGCAATTCTTTATCAGGTAAGACCATTCCTTGACATGCATCTCGCTTGCAATTTTTGGTCACATAATGCTTACAATTATGGATTTGTGTATGTTGTGATTTTCATTATTAGTTGGGTGCATGCTAATCCTTTTTTGTTGTATCTTTTGGCATCTAGATTGAAGCTCTCAAAGCAACTGGAGTGACTGAAGTGTTTGTTGTCGTCAACAAGGAACAAGAGGTAAGACAAAGGCATCTTCCTCTTATTCTGCAGCTAGAGGAAGTTAAAAGATTAGTGATATATTACTAATATATATGTCATTCTTCTATAGGAGATGACCACTGTTTTGAAGGACTTTGAGACGAAACTCCAAATTCAGATAACATGCCTGTGCGAGACTGAAGGCCTAGGCAGTGCAGGGTCTTTAGCTTTTGCCAAAGAGAAGCTGATGGATGGTAGTCCCTTTTTTGTGCTTAACAGCAACGTCATTTGTGAATACCCACTTGAATTGTTGATAGACTTTCATAGAAGTCACAACAGAGAAGCTTCTATAATGGTCACCAAGGTAACTTCAAGAGTATTACTGAGTATTGCTATATGCGAATGCAGTTAATCTCAATAGGAAAAAGTAGAACAATCAATTTCATTTTTTTGTCGATTTGGATGAGGAAAGATCCCTTTTCCGTTGGAAGTGAATATTTTCAATGAAGTTTTACTCTTTCCTCTAAATAGGTGGACGATCCATTGAAGTATAGTGTTGTGGTTATGGAAGAAGCAACAGGAAAGGTTGAAAGCTATGTGGAAATGCCAAAGACCGTCAATGGTAACTATATTGATGCTGGGATTTACCTTTTGAACTCATCTGTTCTTGATCGAATCAAGTTGAGACGAACTTCTTTGGAGAAAGTATTTTCCAAGATAGCAGCAAAGCAGGAACTTTATGCAATGGTGTTAACTGGGTTCTGGATGCATAATGGACGGCCGAAAGACTACCTTATTGGCATAGGTTTATATTTGGATGCATTGAGAAAGAAGAATTCATCTGAATTGTCTGCTGGATCTCACATTCGTGGTAATGTATTGATCGACGGCACTGCTGTGATTGGAGAGGACTGTCTCATTGGGCCAAATGTGGCAATTGGACCGGAGTGTGTAGTAGAAGCAGGAGTAAGACTGTCAAACTGTGTTCTAATGCGTGGGGCTTGCATAAAAAAACACTCCTGCATATGTAGCAGCATTATTGGATGGCATTGTAGTGTTGGTGCCTGGGCCCGTGTTGATAACCTGCTCATTTTTTTTGAAGATGTGCACATCACTGATGAAGTATACTGCAACGGCCGCTTAGTGCCCCCTCGAAAGGAGATCAATGACAGAATTGAGGATTTTAAAATTTTTACAAGTGAAGATGTTAAGAGGTTAACTAATGATTTCTGCAATGATCGTTTACTCGGTTCAAGCAGCCATGGTTCTGTCTTCATGGGGATTTTAGAGGATTCAAGTGTTGTGGCCATTAAGTCTTTGAAGGGGAGCGCAAAAAAGTCCTACAGCCAGGTATTTATTACGGTTTCATTTACTCTTTATTAGATTATCTGATTGTTCATTATTAGTTATATTTTAAGAGACCAGCAAAGTAAAAGTGTATTGTTACCAACGTTTGTTACAGATTGCTGTTAGTAAGGTTGAATATCACTCCTAAATCGATATCTGAATAGTTAATGAAACTTCTAGTAACAATGGCAAGTAATTAACAAATTGAAGTACACTATGTTTGAATCTTTGATTGATGTTACCGTATCGGCAGCAGTAATCACTTGAGATGACTAACAAACTGAAGTCCTATGGTTTTTGAAAAGTTGAAGTACTATGGTTGATTTGTATGAATAGTGTGAGATTATGACACAATACCGAGAATCATTAGTTGTAAAGATAACCCATCATATACAAATAAGAATGAGATCCCTGGTGACATTTACAGAGAATTTTTTTTCTAATTTTCTCTCAATTGATCTGCTCTATGTGTCTTCTCCATCTCTGTTAACTACTCTGATAACATATGTGTAGCAATTAGCTAGGTGAAGCAGTTGCATTACATTACTTACATATAATCTCTGTACATTATAATCTGTTGTAATAATTTCAGGTGCTCCACGGAATGATGACCTTAAGCCAATTGAAGCATCCCAGTGTGGTGCAGCTCATCGGTTGTTGTGTCGAATCTGAGCAGGTGGCATTGGTCTATGAATACATGCCGAACGGGAGCCTCTACGAACACCTTCAAGGTCTTCATCCAAGCACGTCAAGGACCTTGACATGGCGTGAACGCCTCAACATCGCACTCGAGGCAGCCGATAGGTTAGCCTACCTGCATACCGCAGCAGTGCCACCTCTGTACCACAAAGACGTGAAATCCAACAACATTTTATTGAATGAGACCCTCAGTGACAAGATAACGGATTTGGCACTTTCGAGATTGGTACGCGCATCAGGGACATTGGGGTACGTAGACCCTGAGTACTCTGTGGATTCCTTGCTCATCGATAAGAGCGACGTATACAGTTTTGGCGTTGTACTGTTGGAGCTGCTTACATCGCGAAAGGCTATTGAGGAAGGAGGCCAAGATGATAACCTGGTGGCCTTTGCTAAGAAGAAGAAGGAGGAGAACGGTTTTATGGATGTTGTTGATTCTGGGTTGAGGGAGGCAGCAAGTCTTTTTCACTTGGAGACAATGAAGGAGTTAGCTGTTTTGGCTTTTCGGTGCTTGGAAAAGAATAGGCACTTCCGCCCAACAATGAAGGAAGTCGCTGAAAAGATCAAGAGAATATTATTGAGGATCGAGACACGGTTTGAGGAAGAGTTTTAGCTTTCACGGGTATATGGTATAGGTAAGAACGGGACATACATAGAATGACTTTGCCATTACATATCATAATGCTCTGCATGCACTATAGAAGATTTGAAAGATTTTAAGTGGGATGGACCGAATGCATGAATTTTTTGTTTGTTTGTTTGTTTTTTTTTTGATCGGTTTCTAGTGTTGAAGAAGGTCATTTTTGTGATTCTAAGTCTGATATGCTCTTTCTATTAAATGTCCGGCTTTTTTCTTTTAGGTATGTCTGCACAAGGCACACCCATCCTTACAAAACACATGCTATCGAACTTGCAAACTTCTAAAATACGTAGGTGAATTACTAGGAGGTCTCAACTCAACCACATGCCCCCACAACACCAAGTAAGTGCTGGTGCTAAATGGCCCCTCTTATTTGTTATTTGTCGAGCTGGTTGGAGAGAGGTTAGACCAACTTTCAACGCACTTTGGGCGCACACTTTTGTCTTTTAGTCATTTATGATTTCATCTTGTCTCCTCAGGCATGAGCTTCACCTCTGACAAAACACCATAAACGGCTAAAAGACTGTGAAGAAACATGTGAGCACCACACGTGGGACCCACATGCAAGGAAAATGCACTAAACGCGTCCACAAATTTCTCCATTATCAGTGGAGCGTCTCACGCGTCTTTGACCAACGCGTCTTTGACCAACGCATCTTTGACCAACGCGTCTTTGACCAACGCGTCTCACGTGTCTTTGACGCGTTTTTGGTTGCCTATAAATAGGCCCAACGCTTTAGAACAAAAAGCAACGTAAGCAGAAGCTCAGAGCACAAGATAGCAGTGTAATGTGCAAGTGTGCTCTGTTGTGAGCAAAATAGAGAGTGAGTGTTTCTCCTATTATAAAGAGAGATAATTTCAGTGTTTCTACTTTATAAATAGAGAGATAGTGTAACACCTACTATTTTTCTCATAGTAAATTCTTCTATCCTTACCCGTGGCTTTTACCCTAATTTGTTTGGGGGTTTTCCACGTAAAAATCTCTGTGTCCATTTTTCTTCACTTTTTATTATCCCAAATTATTTGTCGTGGTCTTGCTCTATCCGGTCTATTTTTACAACAAGTGGTATCAGAGAAAGGTTGAGATAATTTGTGATAGAAGCAATGGCGACAAAGTTCAAGATTGAGAAATTCAACGGGAGTAATTTCTCACTGTGAAAATTAAAAATGAAGGCTATCCTGAGAAAGGATAATTGTTTAGCCATCGACGAAAGGCCACTGATTTCGAAGACAACGCCAAATGGAACGAGATGGACGAGAATGCTATTGCAAATCTTCATCTGTCACTAGCTGATGGAGTATTGTCAAGCATTGAAGAGAAGAAAATTGCCAAGGAGATCTGGGATCACCTTGGAAAATTGTACGAGGCCAAGTCACTCCACAACAAAATTTTTCTGAAGAGGAAATTATACACTCTACGGATGGCGGAGTCTACTTCAAATGACGGAGCACATCAATGCAATGAATACACTATTTTCTCAACTCACATCATTGAGTTATAAAATATAATCGCAAGAACGTCTTTGAACTTCGCTTCAAAGTCTACCGGATTCGTATGATCAACTCATCATCAATCGACAAATAATCTCTTAACGGATTGTTTAGCCTTCGATGATGTTGCAAAACGCTTTCTAGAAGAAGAAAATCGGCGCAAGAACAAAGAAGACGGGTAGGCCGATTCACAACAAGTGGAGGCCCCGATCGTGATGAGAGGAAGATCAACGAACGCGTGGCCCCAGATGGGAGTCACAATCATGGTAGATCAAAGTCAAAAAGCAAGAAGAACTTTAAATGCTACAACTGTGGCAAGAAGGGTCATTTGAAGAAAGACTGTTGGAGTTTGAAAAACTCCGATCCTCAAGGAAATGTGGCTAGCACTTCAAATGATGGAGCTGCATTGTGTTGCGAGGCGGCAACAACTAAAAGCAGGAAAAGACTCTCTGATGTCTGGATTATCGACTCAGGTGCGACGTATCACATGACCTCTCGAAGAGAATGGTTCCATCACTATGAACCTATTTTAGGAGGATCTGTGTACAGTTGTAATGACCATGCTATAAAGGTCATTGGCATCGAAACCATCATGTTGAAGATGTATGATGGTACTGTTCGCACTATCCAAGAAGTGCGACATGTGGAAGGCCTCAAGAAGAATCTGCTATCTTTGGGACGATTTGATGATCTTGACTGTGAAATTAAAGTCAAGAAAGGGATCATGAAAATCAGTCGAGGAGCGCTTGTACTTATGAAGGGAGAAAAGGTTGCTGCAAACTTGTACCTGCTCATGGGAGAGACTCTTTAGGAAGGCGAAGCATCAGTTGCTTCAAGTTGTTCAAGTGAGAGATCTGCAATGATCTGGCACCAGAAACTTGGACACATGTCCGAACAAGGAATGAAAATCCTTGTTGAGAAGAAGCTACTTTCAGGCCTCACAAAGGTGTCACTACCCTTTTGTGAGCATTGTGTAACAAGCAAACAACATTGGTTGAAGTTTAACACATCAAATTCTATAAGTAAGGCTATTCTAGAATTGGTCCACTCTGATGTATGGCAAGCACCAGTCACATCAATAGGAGGAGCAAATTATTTTGTGTCCTTCATTGATGATTACTCCAGGAGATGTTGGGTGTATCCAATCAAGAGGAAGGCAGATGTGTTCGGAATCTTCAAAGTGTTCAAAGCGCGGGTTGAACTTGAATGGGAAGAAGATCAAGTGTTTGAGGACCGATAATGGAGGAGAATATACTCGGCAATGAGTTCGATAGCTTTTGCAAACAGAAGGCATCAAAAGACAGTTCACTACAAAGATACACTCCTCAAAGAAATGGAGTGGCGAGTGGATGAACAGAACTCTACTAGAAAGAACAAGAGCTATGTTGAGTACTATGCAGCTTAGAAAAAATGTTTTGGGTGAAAGCGATCAACACCGCACTCGTTACGTGATAAATCGGGCTCCATCAACGGCAATTGAGTTGAGGACACCGATGGAAATGTGGACTGGTAAACCAGCTTGACTATTCAAACCTCCATGTATTTGGAAGTCCAAAGGTACGCTATGTACAATGCCCAAGAAACTACAAAGCTAGATCCAAAATCCAGGAAATGCTTATTCTTGGGGTATGCTGACGGAGTAAAGGGGTATCGCCTGTGGGATTCCACTACCCACAAGTTTGTAGTCAGCGGAGATGTTCTCTTTACAGAGGACAAGGTACAACAAATAGAGAAAGATGATAGCATTTCAGAAACTACAACAGTACAGATGGAATGTGAATCTGAACGAAAGGATTCTTCTGAAGCTGTACTAGAACATGAGGAGAATGAACCAGGTGAACCTGAAGTTCCAGAACCTCGTAGATCATGTCGCACGAGAAACGCACCAGACTGGCACTTAGAATATATTATGGAAAGCAATGTTGCATACTGTCTTCTAACCGAGGAAGGAGAACCATCAACTCTTCAAGAGGCAATGCATGGCTCGGAAGCATCTCAGTGGACGGCAGCAATGCAGGAAGAAATCGAAGCTCTCCATAAAAATAAAACATGGGAGCTAGTGCCATTACCAGGAGACAGGAAGCCCATTGGCAACAAATGGGTTTACAAGATCAAACGAAACAGTGATGATCAAGTTGAACGGTATCGTGCAAGATTGGTGGTGAAAGGATATGCTCAGAAAGAAGGCATTGATTTCAATGAGATATTTTCCCCTGTGGTTCGACTTACAACAGTTTGAGTAGTTCTAGCGATGTGTGCTACTTTTGATCTACATCTAGAGCAAATTTAGATGTTAAGACAACTTTTCTTCATGGAGATCTTGAAGAAGAGATTTATATGCTCCAACCAGAAGGATTTGAAGAATAAGGAAAGGAGAACTTGGTTTGTCGGTTGAACAAATCTCTGTACGGTCTAAAGCAGGCGCCGAGGTGTTGGTATAAGAGATTTGATTCCTTCATAATGAGCCTTGGTTACAACAGACTAAATGCAGACCCTTGCGCATATTGCAAGAGATTTGGTAACAATGATTTCATTGTTTTGCTGTTGTATGTAGACGACATGTTGGTATCAGGCCTCAACAAAGATCGTATTCAAGAATTGAAGGCTCGATTGGCTAGGGAGTTCGAGATGAAGGATTTGGGACCAAAGAACAAGATTCTAGGGATGCAAATTCATCGAGACAGAAATAATAGAAAGATTTGGCTTTCTCAGAAAAATTATTTGAAGAAGATCTTGCGTCGTTTCAACATGCAAGACTGTAAGCCAATTTCTACCCCACTTTCTATTAATTTCAAGTTATCCTCAAGTATGAGTCCTAGCAATGAAGAAGAGAGGATGGAAATGTCTCGAAAGCCGTATGTATCAGCAGTGGGAAGCTTAATGTAACGACCCAATTTTCAATAGCCGTTACTGGTGACGTCAGTGCGGACGTGGACGCTAGCGAGGACGTACGTGGGTCCCACAGCGAGGCTGGAACGAGTTTGGAATAGGTATACAGTCCGTTTTGTATGCTTGTTGTGGTAAAATGAAAAAAAAAAAATATAGTAAATTGGTGGGCGCCTAATGACACGCGGGGTCGTGGTCGACACACGTGGGTGGTAGTGTAGTGTGCACGCCCGAGTACGCTACGTCGTCGGCGCGCGACGACGAATTTTAGGCGCGGAAATATAGGCGAATATATATATTTATATATATATATATATGTATATATGTAATTTAATATATATATATATAAATATATATTAAAATCAGAAAATAAATAAATAATAGTGAAATTACCAAAAAGGGTATTGAAGGAAAGAAGGAAAGGATAAGAACTTAGGGGCATTTTGGTCATTTTACCCAAAATTGTTGATGAACACCACCGACACTCATTTTCTCACAATTTGATCGATCGAGAGGAAGATCGAGAGGAAGATCGGGAGGAAGAAGAGGAGAAAGGAGGAAGAGAGAGATCGAGGGATCGGGAGCTCGTGGGATCGAGGAGAACAAGGTGAGTTGGTGTTGTGTTGTTGATGTTGTATGTTGTTGTGTGTGTGCTTTGTTTGTATTGTTGGTGGTGATGGTAGTTCGGTGGTGGGGGGGGGAACTCGAGAGCTCGGACGAATTGCGAAAGCAATTCGTCAGGAGAGACGACAATCGTCTCCCCAATCCCTCTCCCTCTCCCTCTCCTTCTCTTCAATAAATAAAAAAAAAAGAGAAAAAACAGAGCGCCGTTGCGCCTCTGTTTCTTGAAAAGACGACCCAACCGGGTCGAGCCGACCCGCCCGGTCTGGGCGGGTCAGCCGACCCGTGAGCCGCTCGGTTGGGCGAACCGGACCGGGTGAACCGGTCCGGTTCACTCAACTCAACTCAAAAAAAAAAAAAAAAAACTTGAAAAAAAAAAAAAAAAAAAAAAAAAAATTCTGGAAAATTCATAGAAAATTCATAGAAAATAAGAAAAAATAGAAAAATTATATTTTGATCAAATAAAGGAAATTTGGGATTTTCTCGGAAATGTTGGCGAGGTATTGTCGGGGTTTTAGCATCGAAAAAAATGAAAAATTGACATAATATATCAAATCGAAGCTAATTTAGTGATAAATGATAATAGGTATATTTCGGGTGATAGTTTGAATTGTCGAGTGCTATTGGAGCCGAACGAGGTTTGGTTTGGGACGAGGAGTGCGATATAGGTGCGTAAACCCCAACGAAACACATTTGAGTATTTAATTCTTTCAATTCTTGCATATCTTGTTGTTGTTGCTATACATACTCATGAGGATCATGTGTTGGTCTCAGTTGTCGATGGGTGTTGGATTTGTTTTCTCTATCGGAGTTTATTCGGGACGATTGTGGCACGTGATCAAGCATGCTAGATTGTAGCACGTGTACTTGCGCCGCCGGTGGATTGTGATCCGAGCCGCGGGGTGCACGTGTTCGGTGGGTTTGTGATTTGTTCCTGGTCACCGTTAGTAGTTCGGATGTGGTTTAGACTTGATGTGCTCAGTCGGGGTCATCCGAATCTACGAAGTATGATCTAGTATGTGAGATTGCATTCTACTTTTGTCTGGTTTTATCGTAATTGTTGTAGAGCATATTGTTGGCATTATGATTATTCGTTGATCATCTTGCATGCTTGTTACCTACACATGCGGGGGTTTATGGTCGCCCATACTCTTTGCATGTGTAGCTAACGTTAATTATTGGCTTCGAATCTGTTATTATTTACTCGATGGTTTTCTTTGGGAGTTTACTCACCTGGACTCGTCACCGTATGTGTTGGGTGATTTGAGTGCGAGGATTTGATATGTGAAGGAGGCAAGGAGACACTTAAAGATTATCTCAGGATCGAAGACGGAGACTACTCCTCTTATATGCGTAGTTGGTTGTATGTATTTATTTGATTTATCTTGGGTTTGGGATTTGAGAGATGGGTTGCATATATTTTGATATTTTGAGGATCTTGGATGATATGTATAGGATTTACATTTGGTATGGTTTCCACTTAGGCATTATGCTCATAATTTACATGATAAATCTTTATGTGGTTAGTAAATATTCCATTGCGTAATTTGAGGTTATATGATATTAAAGGAAATAAAGTTAACTCATAACATCAAAGTTAACCGAAAATTGATTAATAATGGATAATTGGGCGTGGGACACAAATTGCGGTGACATGGGCAGTTGTGGGCCCGCGTGGCCTCCCGTGGCGGACCAATGTGGAAATTGGGGCCGCCACATTTTGGTATCAGAGCTTAGGTTTAAGGAATCTAAATTGAAGAGCCTAGGGAATGGAATAGGGATTATAGCTAGCTTTGATATGGCTATATTTGGAGATTGAACAATAGTATAAACTCAATGAATAAACTTTAGATGTGGAAACCACAAGTGAATGATTAAAGGCTTAGGTGGGAAGTGATGTGAGGCGGGTAAATTTAGGAAATTACATATGCGTATGTTTTGATTGTGTACTATATATTATACGCGTATATACTGAGTCTGATCCACTGCACGTTGGTTGTGCAGTTTAGGATGGACGGACAGGCTCCTACTACTCCGCCCACTACTCAGCCAGAGGTTGGAGAGACTAGTGATCATACCACTAGTGACGTGGCTGATTTGCGAGCTATGATTCGAGGGGACGAGCGATTGATTCAAGCAAGAAAGCAGCGGCTATTGCGCAAAGAAGCTCGAATGGCCGAGTTGATGGAGTACATTCGAGCTCGAGGACGCCAAGAAGTAGCACCCACCGCCGAGCGTCTTTTGTTACCACTCGCACCGCATTAGCACCGGCCGTGTGCTACACAAAGCGGTAATGGTCGAGACGATTATAGAGAGGGTTGAGCTGTGGTAGTACCGAGAGACTACGGTGGTGACACCCACCACTGCGGAGCGAATAGTAGGGACTTCGACGCTAGGAGTAGGATGTCGAAGCGGCGAAGATGGTGAAGGATTTTATGAGGTTTAACCCTACGTACTTCACGGGAGTCGGTGATCCCGAGGTTGCGGACGTTGGTTGATGACTCACGACGACTACACCGGTTGTTGGAGGTACCCGAGGTAGATCGAGCGCGTATTTCAGCTATTGTTTGAGAGGTCGTCTGCGGTTTGGTGGACCACCTATACGATATACATGGTACGCCAAATACTTGGGGAGAGTTTAGGCGCTTATTTTTGGTAGAGTATATTCCTACCGAGGTGCGATTACGATTGAGGAGCGATTCTTGAGTTTGCGACAGGGGACCATGTCGATATCACAATACATGGACCGATTCCGGTATCTCATGATGTATGCTATGGATGTGGCTAATACGGAGAGATTACAGATCTATTACTTCATCGAGGCCTGGATGAGAGGATTGGTGGGGTGATAGTCGCGGCGGTGCGAGACACTACAGATTGTTTATGACAGAGCATTGGCTCGCGAGACGTATTTACGACACGGGTTGAGCTTGGAGATGGGTTTGGGTGAGTTCTTGGTCCGATCATAGACCGAAGAGACAGAGAAATCAATCTAGCAAATCAGAGCAGGATTTTCGAGCACGCGAGTTCGGCGGCAACAGGATCATGATTTCATTAATGATCGTGATTTGAGAAACGATCAGTACGACTATGATGATGGGCAGATAGATTGGAGTCGCGAGGACGACCAGGACCAGACTGATGATCAATTCAATAATGACGATCGCCAAGTGGTACATGAGATTGTACCTATACCGATACAGCAACCGAGACAGTCATACAGACAGAATCAGGATCAGAGGGACCGGAGTTGGGGTCGTCACATTTTGATATCAGAGGGACCGGAGTTGGGGTCAGCGCTCGGAGACCGACAGTCTGGAGTTAGGGACAGACGTAAGTGTTATCGGTGCGGACAGAGAGGTCACATCAAGTGTGAATTGCCGTGGAGCCTCTCCAAATCGAGAGATTCCACAAACCGGGAGAGAGTTCACATTATAGTACCGCCAAATCGAGAGACGACCCGACAACATGAGTAGGGTACGTTGTTTCATTAGTCTTATTTTTTTATGCATTCGTTGCATATAGGCTGGTTAGTTTATTTTTGAACCAGCATATTCTAGTTGATGTGTTCACTAGGGTTATTGTGAGACTAGTTGATGTGTTCACTAGGGTTATGGTGAGACTAGTTGATGTGTTCACTAGGGATATTGTGAGATTGGTAGATGTGTTCACCAGGAGGAGGTTGTGAAACTGGTTGATTGGTTCACCAGGAGTCCATTTGCAACTGGTTGTGGTGGGATTGGTTGATGTTTTCACCAGGGACTGGTCGATGTGTTCACCAGGGACTGGTTGATATGGACTGGTTGATGAGTTCACCAGGGATTGATTT
The DNA here is from genome assembly GCA_039657345.1 of Stephania japonica. Taxonomy (NCBI): domain Eukaryota; kingdom Viridiplantae; phylum Streptophyta; class Magnoliopsida; order Ranunculales; family Menispermaceae; genus Stephania; species Stephania japonica. The sequence goes on along the minus strand of CM077560.1, from coordinate 37,737,913 downwards.
GTACACCAGGAGTGAGTGGACGACTGGTTGATCGGTTCACCAGTGGCAGATTGATTTTTCTTCACCTAGGTTGAGGTTGATTTGTTTACCAAAGTTAGAGGTTGAATAGTTCATCAAAAGTGTTGGTGGAATAGTGACTGATTAGGTTGGCTACATTTGGTTAGATTGGTTGACGTGATAGGAAATTGTATCTATGTTACAGTTCTATGAGACGAGATGTTAGTTATCTCAAATTTCGGACGAAATTTCAAATTAGTTGGGAAGAATTGTAACGACCCAATTTTCAATAGCCGTTCTTGGTGACGCGTCGTGCGGACGTGGACGCTAGCGAGGACGTACGTGGGTCCCACAAATGAGGCTGGAACGAGTTTGGAATAGGTATACAGTCCGTTTTGTATGCTTGTTGTGGTAAAATGAAAAAAAAAAAAAATATAGTAAATTGGTGGGCGCCTAATGACACGCGGGGTCGTGGTCGACACACGTGGGTGGTAGTGTAGTGTGCACGCCCGAGTACGCTCGTCGGCGCGCACGACGAAATTTTAGGCGCGGAAATATAGGCGAATATATATATTTATATATATATATATATATGTATATATGTAATTTAATATATATATATATAAATATATATTAAAATCAGAAAATAAATAAATAATAGTGAAATTACCAAAAAGGGTATTGAAGGAAAGAAGGAAAGGATAAGAACTTAGGGGCATTTTGGTCATTTTACCCAAAATTGTTGATGAACACCACCGACACTCATTTTCTCACAATTTGATCGATCGAGAGGAAGATCGAGAGGAAGATCGGGAGGAAGAAGAGGAGAAAGGAGGAAGAGAGAGATCGAGGGATCGGGAGCTCGTGGGATCGAGGAGAACAAGGTGAGTTGGTGTTGTGTTGTTGATGTTGTATGTTGTTGTGTGTGTCTTGTTTGTATTGTTGGTGGTGATGGTAGTTCGGTGGTGGGGGGGGAAACTCGAGAGCTCGGACGAATTGCGAAAGCAATTCGTCAGAGAGGAGAGACGACAATCGTCTCCCCAATCCCTCTCCCTCTCCCTCTCCTTCTCTTCAATAAATAAAAAAAAAAAGAGAAAAAAACAGAGGCGCCGTGCGCCTCTCGTTTTGTCTTGAAGAAGACGACCCAACCGGGTCGAGCCGACCGCCCGGTCTGGCGGAGTCGAGCCGACCCAGGAGCCGTTCGGTTGGGAAACCGACCGGACCGTGAACCGGGTCCGGTTCGACCAACTCAACTCAAAAAAAAAAAAAAAAAAAAAAAACGAAAAAAAAAAAAAAAAAAAAAAAAAAAAACTGAAAATTCTGGAAAATTCATAGAAAATTCATAGAAAATAAGAAAAAATAGAAAAATTATATTTTGATCAAATAAAGGAAATTTGGGATTTTCTCGGAAATGTTGGCGAGGTATTGTCGGGGTTTTAGCATCGAAAAAAATGAAAAATTGACATAATATATCAAATCGAAGCTAATTTAGTGATAAATGATAATAGGTATATTTCGGGTGATAGTTTGAATTGTCGAGTGCTATTGGAGCTGAACGAGGTTTGGTTTGGGACGAGGAGTGCGATATAGGTGCGTAAACCCCAACAGAAACACATTTGAGTATTTAATTCTTTCAATTCTTGCATATACTGTTGTTGTTGCTATACATACTCATGAGGATCATGTGTTGGTGCAGTTGTCGATGGGTGTTGGATTTGTTTTCTCTATCGGAGTTTATTCGGGACGATTGTGGCACGTGATCAAGCATGCTAGATTGTAGCACGTGTACTTGCGCCGCCGGTGGATTGTGATCCGAGCCGCGGGGTGCACGTGTTCGGTGGGTTTGTGATTTGTTCCGGCCACCGTTAGTAGTTTGGATGTGGTTTAGACTTGATGTGCTCGATCGGGGTCATCCGAATCTACGAAGTATGATCTAGTATGTGAGATTGCATTCTACTTTTGTCCGGTTTTATCGTAATTGTTGTAGAGCATATTGTTGGCATTATGATTATTCGTTGATCATCTTGCATGCTTGTTACCTACACATGCGGGGTTTTATGGTCGCCCATACTCTTTGCATGTGTAGCTAACGTTAATTATTGGCTTACAATCTGTTATTATTTACTCGATGGTTTTCTTTGGGAGTTTACTCACTGGACTCGTCACCGTATGTGTTGGGTGATTTGAGTGCAGGATTTGATATGTGAAGGAGGCAAGGAGACACTTAAAGATTATCTCGTGATCGAAGACGGAGACTACTCCTCTTATATGCGTAGTTGGTTGTATGTATTTATTTGATTTATCTTTGGGTTTGGGATTTGAGAGATGGGTTGCATATATTTTGATATTTTGAGGATCTTGGATGATATGTATAGGATTTACATTTGGTATGGTTTCCACTTAGGCATTATGCTCATAATTTACATGATAAATCTTTATGTGGTTAGTAAATATTCCGCTGCGTAATTTGAGGTTATATGATATTAAAGGAAATAAAGTTAACTCATAACATCAAAGTTAACCGAAAATTGATTAATAATGGATAATTGGGCGTGGGACACAGCTGGCGGTGACATGGGCAGTTGTGGGCCCGCGTGGCCTCCCGTGGCGGACCAATGTGGAAATTGGGGCCGCCACACTTAATGTTCGCGATGATTTGTACACGACCAGACATTGCACAAGCAGTGGGAGTAGTTAGTCGGTATATGGCGAATCCTGGCAGAGAGCATTGGAATTCTGTAAAGAGGATCCTACGATACATCAAGGGTACGTCAAATGTTGCATTATGTTACGGAGGATCAGACTTTATTGTCAGTGGATATGTTGATTCTGATTATGCAGGAGATCTCAATAAAAGCAAATCCACCACTGGATATGTGTTCACACTTCTTTGGCGGGACATAGAGTGAGTTTAAAAAGCTATGATCGGTGTGGCTACGTCAACAACAGAAGCAGAATATGTCACAGCTACACAAGCTAGTAAAGAAGCAGTATGGTTGAAGATGGTGTTAGAGGAACTCGGGCACAAACAAGAGAAAATTACTTTGTATTGTGACAGTCAGAGTGCCTTGCATCTCGCAAGAAATCCAGCCTTTCATTCAAAAACAAAGCATATACGAGTTCAGTATCACTTCGTTCGTGAGAAAGTGGAAGAAGGAACCGTGGACATGCAGAAAATTCATACTACAGATAACCTAGCAGATTTTCTGACGAAGACGATCAATGCTGACAAATTTATCTGGTGTCGATCCTCATGCGGCTTGACAGAAATGTAAGCAACATGGAAATAGCAAGGAAGAAAGAATGGTGTGAAGATCTGATTGATTCTCAATCAAATCTTCAAGTGGGAGATTGTGAAGAAACATGTGGGCACCACACGTGGGACCCACATGCAAGGAAAATGCATTAAACGCGTCCACAAATTTCTCCATTATCAGTGGAGCGTCTCACGCGTCTTTGACCAACGCGTCTTTGACCAACGCGTCTCACGTGTCTTTGACGCGTTTTTGGTTGCCTATAAATAGGCCCAACGCGTTAGAACAAAAAGCAGCGTAAGCAGAAGCTCAGAGCACAAGATAGCAGTGTAATGTGCAAGTGTGCTCTGGTGTGAGCAAAATAGAGAGTGAGTGTTTCTCCTATTATAAAGAGAGATAATTTCAGTGTTTCTCCTTTATAAATAGAGAGATAGTGTAACACCTACTATTTTTCTCATAGTAAATTCTTCTATCCTTGCCCGTGATTTTTACCCTAATTTGTTTGGGAGTTTTCCACGTAAAAATTTCTGTGTCCATTTTTCTTCACTTTTTATTATCCCAAATTATTTGTCGTGGTCTTGCTCTATCCGATCTATTTTTACAACAAAGACAAGAGTGTATACCCAAAGTGTGATGCACATAATGTGCTTTCACTTTTGCCTCATCAGTTTACTATTTTGTACGTGTGCCGCTTTCCTATCGGTTAACGTTAGAAACATTAAAAACCCAACTGCTGCAAATCCCACTCTAGTAAGAACAATACTAGCATGCCCAGAGGTGAAACCAAGGCTTGGCTAAGGGGGCCCATGGACCCCTAAAATTTTTCTCCACCCCATCTATACTATTCCTTCCCTCCTAATTAAAGGCCCCCCTAAATATACATACTTACTGTGCACACACATTTTTTAATATGAAATTCAGGCATTTGGACAATGTATATATGTTGGTGGAAGAGGTCTACATACATTGAGTTCATTAGTGAGTACTAGTCTCTATTTTCTACCACTACCAAGTCCCCAACAATTAATTTCCATCATGTACAATATTCTCTATCTTATAATGTTTCCATGAAACTCTTTCATACTTTGGGGATTTACATCAAGGCTTATTACACAAATTAATAAGGTTTCTTATATATGTTAAATAAAAACTTGTCATATATGAAAAAATAAATAAATAAAAGTTTGTTTCACTAAAAATTCTTCACTCATAAACTATCAATAACACTTTGAAGAGAAAAATAAATTGATCATGAATATCTTTTTCTTAGATAAATTTAAAAAGGAGTCAGTCGAGTTAACCGTTAGTAAAGTTAGCCCCTCCTCCACTCACAGGCTGGCTCCACCCCTGAGCATGCCCCAAGGACACACACTTGGGGCACCACAACATTTTTCTTAAAGTAAATAAAAAACTAAACCTCCAAAAAAATAATTAAATCAACAACTACATAGCAAAAGCACTTTCAACTCAAACTTGTTAAATTATTGAGTTTAACATTCTGATATATACGGTCGGATCTATATTTTGAAGTAAATACCAAAATTAAGTTTTGTAAGTTTTACGAGGGCGCAATTTGAACTTGGGAAATGCAAATTTAAACTTGCTCGTTAAATTATTGGGTTTTAACACTCTTGAAGACGATCGGATCTATATTAGCCTTAGAATTCAAGCTTCACCAAGCTAGTGACTATAGATCTAGGTAAAATTCACTCCCCCGAACTAGATTTTTTAGTTCCACCAATGTGGACGAGACATCAGTTGTCAAAAGGCAATGTTTAAGAAGGTCATGGGTTGGACTTCTTTGAAGTAAAAAGAAAGCATGTGCATGAGTTTTCTTTTACATTTGTTAATAATATGATTTTTTTTTGAAGAAAAATCAAAATTTTATTAATTATTCATGACTCAATACAGGACCAGACATAGAATCAAGTACATTGATTCGCTAAAGCTATAAGTGCAAAGAAACTGCCATTAATTTGGTTTTTTTTTTTTTTTTTTTCAAAATTGAAACAGTTTAAAAATCAGATACCGTTCTCTACAATGTTGAAACTCATGACAATACAAAAAAGTACTAGGACCACAAAACAAAAAACAAACCTTCCCAATAAGGAGAAGACAAATCAAATACTTCTAACTAGGGAAGAAAACTAACTATAAAGTAAAAACTAAAGACAAATCAATCCAGTGCGCTGCACAAATCCACACAACATCATTGATAAAGATGCACTGCAACAAGGATAGACTGATCTCTCCAAATCTAATTAGATTTATTGTTTATTGAAGGCAAATCTCATCATTTAGTCCCTGAACTTTGTGGTTTTTATGCTTTTGGTCCCTGAATTTTTATTACTACACATTTGGTCATTGAACTTTCACAAAGTTCTATATTTAGTCTTTCAACATCTAAAGTGTTAAATTCCACCAACGTAAGTAACTAAAGTGTCGTGTGACTAGTTAAGAGGAGTAAAGTGGTTTATATTACTAAATCGGGTGACTCACATCGATTAACAAAAGTTTAAAAAAAAATTACCCAAAAATATAAAAAAACTTAATGTTTAGGGACTAAAAGCATAAAAACTCAAAAGTTCAAGGTCCAAATGTACAACAATGAAAGTTAAGAGACTAATTATATACTAATAAAAGTTTAGGGACCAAAAACATAAATGACTCAAAGTTTAAGGACCAAAAAATATGTTTTGCCGTTTATTAAATGAACAAAGGGCAAAAATGATTTGATTGGAACCACCACTGGTTTAAGAACAAAAAAAAAATGAATAAAAAAAAAGAATTTTAGGGCTTTAGAGAAAAGAATAATTGAAACTTTGTTCTTGCTTTTTAGTTATAAAGTATGAGGTAATATGAATTGTTCTGATTTTTTTAAGAAAAGAGATTGTTAATTATATTCCGTCTACATCTGAAATAAGAAAATTAAATTAAAAATAAAAATCCACGATTACTATTTATTTGGAAATATTGTTTGGAATTAATTTAAAATTTCGGAAGAGTAGGTTCATTCAAAAAACAAAGAATATGTTTTTTGTTTTGTTTTTTTTATGCCAAAGAATAGGTTATTTGGAAGCACGTACGACATCGGAGAAAGATCATTACGGAGGACATAACGCGAATCTCATGTCGGAAACGGTTGATTTTTGTTGATATCATGGTCATGTAATTGAATTATCTTTGTTTATCTAATCTTTATTCGTTTCAAATCCTTTACAACTTCTACAATTCTAGTTGTCTTTTGGTTTAGATCTTTTCAAAATAGGGCAATACAATGTGGATGCCAATCGATTAGATGAACTAACTAATTTTTTTTCTTTGATTTAACCTAGCTAGCTATTTTTAATAACTTGTGTGATTTTGTACAGTCAACGTGGTACATATCAATCATGAAGGCACTTATTCTTGTTGGAGGTTTCGGGACACGGTTGAGGCCATTGACATTGATACTCCCAAAGCCTTTGGTTGATTTTGCTAATAAACCAATGATTCTATATCAGGTTATAAAGCTCTTCTTCAACTTGTGTTTTTGTTTATATCGTGTTTGGTCGTCGAAGCTCATTGTTCAATTGATCCCATGAGAGTTAATCAAATGTCCAACTCTATAACCCGAGAGAAATCAAGTGAATATATTATAGCTATCAAGAATTGCACCTATTATTTTTGCCTCGATCAGAGTTGTAATGCACTTTTCTTTGCCACTGCGTCACACCCGACTATGTTTTCTTGTGATTTTAATTTAATTGAGTGTTCAAACATGTATGCTAAGTTTGTGTTTTGGTATCTTTTATGACTTGGGACCAGATTGAAGCTCTCAAATCAATTGGAGTGACTGAAGTAATTCTTGCCATCAACTACCAACCAGAGGTAAGACTAAAACAAAGCCATCTTCATCTTTAACTTTCAACAAAGACCTAATATTCCATCAGAAATTCCAAATTATAGGCAATGGTGAGGTTTTTGAAGGACTACGAGTCAAAACTTGGAATCAAGATCACCTGCTCGCAGGAGACCGAACCACTTGGCACTGTAGGTCCATTAGCCGTAGCCAAAGACAAGTTGATTGATGAATCTGATGGTCCATTTTTCGTTCTCAATAGCGACGTTATCTGCAAATTCCCTCTTGAGAAAATGATTGAATTCCATAAAGCTCATGGAGGAGAGGCTTCTATTATGGTGACCAAGGTAAACTTGAGCCAATTAATTAACTTCAACTTGCTATAAATTCAATCAAGTAATTAGCATATCCATTGAACAGGGTTCTTTATTTTTCCTTGCAAATATAGGCAGATGAACCATCAAAGTATGGTGTTGTGGTTATGGAGGAAACAACAGGGAAGGTTGAAAGATTTGTGGAGAAGCCAAAGGCCTTTGTCAGTAATAAGATCAATGCAGGCATTTACCTATTAAACCCATCTGTACTTGATCGAATCGAGTTGAAACCGACATCTATCGAGAGAGAAGTGTTCCCGAAGATAACAGCAGACCAAAAACTCTATGCGATGGTCTTACGGGGGTTCTGGATGGATATTGGACAGCCAAGAGACTATATCACAGGCCTGGAATTATATTTGAATACCTTGCGAAATAAGGCCACCTCCAAACTGTCTTCTGGTTCTCACATTCGTGGCAATGTCTTGATCGATGAGATTGCTGTGATTGAGGATGGATGCACTTTTGGACCAGATGTGGCAGTAGGACCAGAATGTGTAGTAGAGGCAAGAGCGACACTCTCGCACTGCACTGTAATGCGAGGGGCTCGCATAAACAAACAGGCCTGCATATCTAACTGCACAATTGGTTGGAACACGGTAGGTCAGGGAGCTTGCATTGAGAACATGATCATCCTTGGTGAAGAAATGTATGTCTTCGATAAAACCGCCTGCAATGGATGTGTTCCTTCCTCGTGAAGAGATCAAGCCCAGAACTTGGAACCCTGATATTCAAAGACCGTTTGTGTTGATCTGCCAAAGGAATCATTAGTATTTAAGCAACATAGTGTCAGTTACAATTTCCTTGATTGCTCACACTATATTTCATTCTTTCATTCACATTTCACGATTAGGATTTCTGTGCTTCATGAAATTGTACATCGCGTATTGAATTTGAATGAAGCAATGAAATAAAAGCAACAAAACTTTTCATTGAAGTGAAAGATGGAATGTACTGCAAACAAAAGAGAGGCATTTCAATAACATCAAACAAAAAATCAAGAGTATGCCACAGGAAATATATACATAAGAGACTCAACATGAGACTGTTTGCAGTAATGCGAGAGATCCTAACTTCAAATAGAGCCCAAGAGCCAAAGCATGACGAGGGAGGACATGGCAATGAGGGACCAGGTTATGAAAGCCAAAGCAATTGATATTTGAAACCTACTGCAAGGTATCAGGGGTTGTATTCTACAAAACTCCAAGTCTTTTGCATACAAAATCATCACCCCAGCTGACGAACTGGCTGCTGCGAGTGATAGAGTAGCTGTCACCTGCATTTTTATATCAACAACAGCCGGATTAGATAAGATACCGCATAAATTCAAAAAATAGAGCAAAGTCTCTCCAATAATCATTTTCAACCAGAAGGTCCAGAACCGCAAAGACTATGATTCTAAGAGTAGTTTCTGTTGACATTGAACCTTTGACAAACAAAAAAGTGCTTAAGAAAAGAAACATATGTTTGACAAGGCATTTACAGGATTTCCACAAAATTTCAAACAGTGCCGTTGGAAGCCAAATAAAGCCAAGTTTTCCAGCCACAGCCTCACCATATTCAATAAATCACAGTTGACCACATTCAACATTTTTGACAAAATTTTGTGTCGGGCCACTTAACAGCTTCTATATATAACTATTGAACAAGAAAGCATCAAGTGAAATTTCAGTACCAACACCATAATTAACAAGTAACCATGGGCATGCATCTCGGTAATGTTTAAGCAAAATTAGTGTGTGCATACCCAAGTTTCTCAGGGGAGTGAAACTTTTAATGGAAGAATGAAAAACTCAAATTGATGGAAATTAATGTCGTAAGTGTACTCATATAAATGCAAAATACCAATATTGGAAATAAAAGGGAGAAAAATTAATTACCCAGTCCCCAACAACAAAAAGGCTCACTAACACAGGATTCTGAAGATCTCTCTTGATCTTCAAAGCATAAACGTCAAGACAAGCAAGTCCAAAGCTCCACAGTACTTGAAGCCCCATTGAAGCAATCAAATAGCTGAAGAAAATGATACATGTAACTGTCAAAGTGAAGCGTTTCAGTGTAGATAATATTATAACCGAATAACGTAGACTTCTACTTAGAGCCTACTTGCTTTATTTATTAGGAAAGAAAATGTTGGATATTATGAACCATTACAAACCTAAGAAAGAATGAAACAGTGGCAACCAGTTAAGAAAGTGAAATAAGTTAATAGATATAAGCAATCAATGCATATCATGGTTTTGAAACTGCATCTCTGAAGAGGACACTTTTATGCCTAACTAGAAAGTTGCACACTGCCTGTGAAAGTAAAATTTCTGATAAAGCACAATCACAATGCACTTTATATTGCATTCTTGACCTAAGCGACATCACCAGCATTTAATGCATTATGATTTCTTAAACTACCAGAAATAACATCATGTGCTTGATTTAGCATTTTGAATTCACAAACGCTCACTCAAAGCTGAAATCATCATATTTATTCTAAAATGTCTTGTCAATTAAAGGAAAATACTAGAATAACAACCCTATGTCACACCGCAAGACACATTGGCTCACAAGAGCCGTCCATCGGCATTGGCCCGCTTGTTATGCACCGCGATCTGTGTATGCCCGCATTTCAAGGCACATATGGCAACTCCTGTGAGCCAACATGTCTTGCGATGTGACATACTTGTTGTCATTCTAGCACTTCTCTTAATTAAATTGCTCCATGACTAATAGGACAACAATAATATTAAAAAAAAAAATGAGACTGTTTGCATGTGAGAGAGAGATTGCATTAAACTAAAGAAGAAGAAATACAGGGAAAAGACAATAAGAATACCAAATTAAACACACCTTAATGTGCCACCGAACAATCTATCGATTGCTTAACGAAATCCTAGAACATCCCACAACAACAATATAGCCTCAATCCCAAATTAGTTATGGTTGGCTACATAGATCAAACTCTTCCATTGCGGACGATTAAGTGCATCCTTTAACCAAGCGCTTCACAATAATGATAGGTCTAGACAGGTCTAAACATAGCTATTGGATCTGTGAGCTACCAATTGAATATTCGCGTAAATGGCATTCATGATCCAAGAACCAACCCATCACCAATCAATGGCCCCAAGGAGATTCAACTATAGTGAGTGCAAAAATGGAAATAGTGGAATAATTGAATAAGTAGTGGGGAGCACCCAAAATTGGAGATACAACATAAATGGTTCCCTCCCTTGGCTTAAACCGGTAACACTCATTCAATTGAAAGCAAAGACCAACCACATACCGCCTAAAGTAGGACTTTTTACTTCTACATAAAGAAAAATGTGAGGAAAAGGGTCCTAGGAGGAATATTAAGATGGTCATGAAAAGATCGATGGAGTAATACAATGTTCCAAGGACCACATCCTCCTCTAGGGGACCCAAATCGAAAACAATATACTTAAAAGTCTAGATAAAGATTCAGTCCATCTCAAGGATGTTGTGACAAAACTGGCCACTCCATACCAAAGCCAAAGCATTGAAAGAAAGAGGATATAAGAATTTTCGTGGATTCAATACAAATGAAAAGAAATGAGTTAATGGAGATTAACCCATTACATACTTGTGATCTTCAACTCGTCACCATCAAAATCGACACACCTCTTCCCCACTTGGACTCATAAACGTCACTCTCATCCATTAATATTACAAGTAGCACTATTTGAGCACCATAAATAAGTTGCATAAACTGATTCCCAAATCGAACGATTAATTACCTGTCTAACAAATTTACAGATCCAACAATTACCACTACAAAAACTGCACATCACTCAAGGACGTGTCAACTCAAGATCTTGCTCATCCACACAACCATATCTCACTCGCCGAATTATTCACAAAGAATAAAAGAGAATGAAGCCTATCGATGTGCGATGCGACAGCTCCAAAAACTACAGTACCCAGACACTACTAGTCTATAAAGCCTCAATATTAGTTGGGGTCAGCTACATGGATCAAACTCTTCCATTTCGCGCGACTTAGTGAACTTAATAGTGTACTTTCCCAAGTCCATCATTCAAAATGCCATAACAAATTCCAAAAACTTAAAACACCCAATTCAGATCCTTAAGAATCAAAACTGATATCAACATAAACAAGACCCATAACAATCTGAAGAAACAGAAAGTGTACCAGAAAGCAGTGTACCCAGAGAAGCCTAGAGCAGACACCATCGCCCCAATCGAAGCTGAAGCAAACAAACACTGCCCAATTCGAAGAACCAAACCCCCAACAGTCCCAGGCCCTCCAAACAACTTCTTCATCTCAATTCCCAAAACCCCACCAAACCAAAATCAAACCCAAAATCCCCAAATCCCCAAAACCCTAAATGCACAAATCCAGACCACCCATTTCTTCATAGACCCAGAAATCAAAAACCCAGATCACAGATGGCCAAACTCGGTCCTCCAAGTCATGTAATCCCAGAATGGCAGAATCTACACAGATTTGGGGCACCACTGTTGTAGATCAATAACGTGAGCGTTAATCAACAATTATTGTTGATTTGAAGCGTAAAAAGATGGTTAATGATTAGAGATTTGGAAGAAGTAAGAGAGATGAGTGAAGACGAAGTGATGGCGATTGAAGATGAGAAAATGAAAGCAATGTATGAAAAAAATGGGAAGAATTACTGCAACTATCAGAATGGAATGGGCCGTACGTTAAAAGCAAAAGAAAGAAGCGTTGGTGTTGGGTGATTTTTAATCCATTTTTAATTGGTTTGTTTGTTGTTAATGTTTTTTTAATGATTCTTTCGCTTTTGCTTTAGTTTGCATGTTTCTAAGCTTTTGGTGTACTATGGCCTTTCCACGCGTCTTGGCTTAGTTAATTGGAAAATAATCTAACACACTTATGACTTTCTTGTCAATCAATACGTGGACCCCAAATATGACAAAATATTATAAATAACTAAAAAAAATAAAGTGTGCGCTAAAATGTATTAGATTATCATTTTCCTAATTAATTAGTCTATGTAAACTTTTTTTTTTTAAGTTTATGTCAATCTTAAGTTATAGCATAAAGTTGTTTTTTAAAAAAATTACTATATCAGATAATTGTTTGAGTCACGCTAAAGGCACCTCAGCGAACTAATTTTTTTGAATCCTCTTTGAAAATGATTCTTATGTGTTTCACTAAAATATGTAAGTTGGGGTGCCCTTATACACGGCTGGAGTGCCTTTAGTGTGACTCGATTGTTTTCAAAAAAAAGTTACTATATATCAGATAATTAATTAATTTTCTAGCAATTGCTTACAAAAATAATTTCTAGCCAATATTTTTTTGATAAGAATTTCTAGCCTATATTTCATTAGCTCGTTCATTAACAAATAACCAGTTGTACCATCTCAAACCCTAAATCTTTTTCTTGATTTCGCTCTGTGATTTTCGATCTTGAACTAATGTTGAATCTCCTTTTCCGATCAACAGTAGCTTCAATCACATCTCTTTTGCATTTTGTTCATCCGATAAGTTGTAGATCTAGTCAGATTTGTGAAGATTGGTTTCATCCTTATTACATACTGTGCATCTTCCTAAAGGATCATTCATGGATTTGTGCAATGATTAGGTTAATCTTTTCTTGATTTTTTTTATTTTATAGATGGTTTGTTTCTTTAGGTTTTACATTTTTTTTGACGAAAAGATATTTCTATTCATAAAAATTGCTATTATATTGGATTTAACAATGAAATTACATCAATAACATATTTTTCCCACTCCTTGATGAAATCAAATTTACATTGCGAAAGTTTACAAATTTATGTGCAACTTATACACTTGTCTTTTGCATCTACAACAATAGAACCATAACAAAAAATAAAACTTCCAACAAGGGAAGATGAACAAAAATTTCCAACGAGAGAAGACAAAAAAGACTTAAAACAAGGGAAGACGGCAACTTATTAAAAAAAAACCTAGTGAAAATATCAAACTAAAAACTAGCGCAGATTCAAACATGAGCATGTAGAAGTATTGGCGAAATTGAATAATAACATATGCATGTGTGGAGAAGAGGTAAGTGGTGCCAATGATGAATCTGATAATTGTTGCAGGACGAAAGAAACTGAACATATTAGATCTGAATAGATTTTATTGTATAAATAAAAATAAATATTGTTATTGAAACTACCGCCGATCAAAAGAGAAGATTGGCGGTAGTTCTAACTAAATAATCAGAAAAAAACAGCCAATTGGTTTTACTTTTCTAGTTTTTTTTTAAGAAAGGTTTTATTTTTCTAATTAGAAGTTTTGTTATTCGTTTTGTAGTTTTAGAGGTATTTGTATATTGTTATGTAGTTTTTTAGAACAACCCATGATGTCACACTGTTTTAATTTCACAATCGTATTCGCAGTCAAATTAATGACAGTTTTTTTAAGCAAATAGATGTACTTTTATTAAGGCAATTGATTCCATGTTTGGTTCAGTATTTAGCCATGAGTAATTAATGAAATTTGTATTTTTTTCAAAAAAAAAAAAAATTCTAGTTAAAGCTCGATAATATTCAAGAATTGTCTAGAGACAAATCACCTGCATCCTTTTGCCACATTTAGATCTCATGTAATTACTCCCTTCCCCAACAGTTAAGGAATATGAAGCATATGAACACTTATAGAATTAACCCATTGATACCAACTAGGGGTGCACACGGATTGCACTAATCCGCGGATCCGATCCAATTCGGATCAATTATCACTAATTAGATCAATTTTTTTATCCCTTGGACTGGATTGGATTGAAAAATCATTAATCTGGCTGGACTGGATCGAATTACGGATCCTACATTAAAAAAATCGCGAATCCAATCCGATCCAATCGGTTTACACATCAACACATACATATATTTCATCATATGTACTATAGTAGCTTAATTAACATCAACTCAAACTATCAACTCTAAACTAAAATATCTAAAAGACTATACTTGTTCTTAACTCTTTTATTATGCTTTCGACCTTTTTATTGTAGGTTATATGTTCAACGTATACTTTTTTTGCTCTTTTGTGAGGATGTATGGTAAAAATTTGTGGATAACACATGTATTTATGTAGGAACTTATATTTTGAAGGTTATTGTGATAACAATTTTGTGGGAAATATGCTATATATAGATTTGTGGAATGTATGTTGTTAATTTGTCATTCATGAGATATATAATTCTTGTGATTCATTTGATTAAATCTAATTTAATAAATTTTGGTAGGAAAACGTCAATCTGCAGAACTTGATCCAATCCGGTCCGCTTTTTGCAAATTGGATTGAGTTGGATTGATGAATTATTTAGATTGGATTGAATTGTAATTTTCAAATCCGCGATAATTGGATTGGATTGCGGATTGACCCTAATTGGACTGGATCCAATCCGTGTGCACCCCTAATACCAAGGGCTCTATATTTCCTTTTATATCTAAATTCACAATGTTTTTTTTTTTTTTTGAAAACTAAATTCACAATGTTCATAAACGTGTAATTGCCTGACAGAATATCAATACAAAAAACTCTAATTCTTTTAGATCTTTTTTATGGAATCAGAGCTTGTTGCTCTCACGAGAACTTGACCCTCTCTTTCTTTGAACTTCATTCACGGATATTGTCTCTTCAACAGTTTTTTTCTTCTTCTATCAGTTCAGCGGTTCCTTCCAACACTGTTGCATCCCTCACCACAATTAAAGCTTCTCAGCTACCAATCAAGCTCAATAATATGAACTACTCTTCATGGAAGGCTCTGAATGATGCATTATTCCTTAGCCTTGATCTTTACGGCTATCTTGACGGGTCTCATTCCACCTGTGACGGCCTCAGCTCCCACAAACTATGCCCGATATATGGACCCCCGAGTCAATCCTCGCGAAGTCAATGCAGGCTTAATGAGCCTCCATTAGTTACATTCTCATCAAAAATAAAGTTTTGAAGTTGAGTTATCAAATTATGCATGTTTTAAATGGATTGCAGCGAAAATAAATTTAAGCAAATTTAAATAACTCAAACTCAAACTGTATATTGTCAGGACAACCTACGATGTGGAACCTGAAATAAATAGATAAAACATACATATATGGTGATAAACAGTAAAAGAGCGATAATGCATGATATCCTATATCAATCGACCCTAAAATGTCCCAATGTTATCAAAAACAGTGTATATACAATAAGCACATACAAAAATGCAGAATTTATAGTGTGCAAGAGAAGAAACCACTCTAAGAGTCCTTACAGAAGGTTACCAATCAACGACCCCTTGCCCTTGCTCTTCTCTACCCGATCCGCATCCACCGTCATAAACTAGACGGTGAATACAGTAAAGTAGAAAGTAATAACTAGAATGATATAAGCAGTAATTCATGAATCATTGAAAAACAGCCTAAGAATCAGTCTAAGTGGTCTCAATCCATCAAGTTGTAGGTCGCGACCACATCTTGACTTCCATGTTAATCTAGAGTGTAGTCGCAATACACTTAGATTAGATGGTGAGTGAAGTCACTAATACACTCAAATCTAGTACTTGAGGAAAGGTCACGCTTGTTTTGTCTAGCGCCAAACCCATAGGTAAGGTCACGTTTGTCTGTCTAGCTCCAGACACAAGATATCTTCTTGTCACACCTAGGCCTTAGCACTCAACCAAGGAAAAATAGATGATGAATTACTATTCATTCCCTAATTGGCTTTACTTACCTCAATTGTCGCGAAAATCCGTCTCTCGCGGCTCCAACACTTCACCAAATCAGTTCCCAAACGTCCGTCTCTAGTCCACTAGATCCCTAGTAATCATTTGGGTCAATTTTGGCAGCATTAGATTCTTATAAACTTATTTTATAGTTTAAATCTCAAATAAGTTTCGGTATCCAACTTGACTCGCAAATAACCTGACCCGATCCTCGATCTATTCTTAACTATCATTTGACAGTCCTTAACCTTTGGGAATTCATTTCATAAGTTTTTAAGGTGATTTATAGGTATTTTCTCATATTTGAACTAGTGGAGATCCCCGGGTGAGGCCCCAAAAAGTTCGAGGAAATTTAATAAAAATTATCAATTTTCTTCATATGTGTATAAGGTTATGTCTCAAGCGTCGCAGGTGGCGCCGTGGAGGACAATTCCTCATGGTGCCCCTCATGGCACCAAGTTGAGTAGCCTTGTTGCCCAATGCGTCGTGGGTGGTGCTAGACCGAGAATATGTGTGGGATTTTTCAAACCCCCATGCCTTTGTTGTCATGTTTCGAGCCATTTCCTTAACTATTTGGGCTTCCAAATACACCATATGATGTTCCCAAACAACCCAAACACAACAACAATATATCAATTTCTCAGAATTTATCAAAATCTCCAAAAATATCAAAAATTCAATTAATTTTCTCAACAACCATAAAAACCCATCATAAATACAATTGATTAATCATATGGACTTCAATTTCACCTCACAAAACTATAAAAGTCAGTAGAGTTGATTCTCAACTCGTTTTCCCACAAAAATCCCCAAATCAAAGTTCAAAATGCTCAAAATCGAAAGAATAGCCAAGATCTCACCTCGTTGATCGTTTGTGTGCGATCCTACACCTCGAATACCTACAAAGTCATCAAGAAATCTCTCCCCTTAAACCAAATTTTTGGATTTGCTTGATGGTGTGTGAGAATTGTAAGTCAAAGCATCAAAATCAAGATATTTATACTCAAGATCTCATCTCATGTGTCGCATGAATCTCAAGGACATCTAATGGCTCTAATTTGGGATGTCCCAACCACTTCAATGACTCATTTGAAACACTCACTAGTTCAATCCTATCTTGTTTGACTTTCTAATTTCTAGGCGTTTCACCGTCGATTCGTGGTGCGATTCACATTATACATCAAATTTTCGATTTGAACCATCTTAACTATGGTTTAATACACATTTTTACTATCACAACATAAATTTCTAAGCCTAGATTTTGGCCATAAACAGAGTCATCGACCCGTGACGTGGGACCTACGTTGAGACACGTGCACTGACCAAGGCACCTGGCCAAGGTATATTTTATATTTGTGGTGATGTATTCCTAGTGTATTGTATGTGTGTAGATAAATTAAGTTATTTCTACTGGTTTATAGATGTCAAGCCGCGAGCGGGGACACGCCTTGAGTTGCGTGTGAATCGTGGGACTGAGTAGCTAGTTCTATGGTAAGTCTTATACTTATAAGAGTGACTTAACTAGTCTACACACATACAACATACTAGAAATACATCACCACAAATACAAAATATTTCTCGGTCTCCATAGGAAATGGAGCAGGGAATCTTGTGGTGGGAAAAAGTGAGAAAAATAGTCCATAGGAAATGGAGCAGGAACCGTACTACTTGAAAAAATATTATGGAGAAAAAAATAGAGTGTATTTATTGAATAAATAAAGGCGAAAGTATATGAAAACTCCTCAAATAAAAAAAAGATTTAGCTCGAGTGCTTTCACTAGATTAAGTAAGATTTTAAACTTGCATGTTTGAATGTATAGACCAAGAAAACTCATGAGTAGTTGATTGCCTTTGTTTTGACTACATCTATGTCTTTGAAGTGTGATCTTAATTGTGTTTGGGTTGCGAGTCTTGACATATCATAACTCTGAAATTTCTTGAGTGACTTGTTACTTGGCAACCATGTAAATCAAAGGTACTCCATGAATTTTGAATTGGGTATAGGAATAGGTATAGGAATAGGTATAGGTATAGGTATAGGTATGAGTTTAGTTTTATGATTAGTTTAGGTAATGCATTAGGAGTTTAGTTTAGTTTGTATTGTCAAATATACCTTTGCTCGGGACGTGCAAAGTCTTAAGTTTGGGGGTATTTGATAAGTCAGTATTTATAGGATTTTATTGTCTATTTTAGTATAATTTAGTGTGGAAGTTTATAAAATATATATCTAATTATTTTTACTTTTGGTTTTTAGGTGAAACGGAGTGTACGGCTGAATCCGGGGCAGAAAAATACTCAAAATAGAGTATTTACTTGCAGTATTTGGATACCGGGAGAATTTGTCTCGAAATATACCTCAGTGCCACGTGTCAGAAGGGGATTCGCCCAGACGCGCCACCAAAGCGCTCCACATCATCAAAGCGGCAACCTCAGCGCCAATCCACGTCCGCCACGTCATCCACTCTGTCGTCTCCTCTCTCTAGCTGGTCGATCTTCCTCGAGATACACAACCACACGAACTCCCAGATCTTCGCACGAACTCGTGCGACTTCTTCTCGTCACTCTGCCCGCCACGTGTCGCAGTATGGTTGGTCCAGCGCGTCACCAGTTCATATTCCTGCTTATCAGCGCTCGCCATGTGTCACGGTTCACCCCTCTCACGCACGTCGCCGCTTCGCTTCTCCTCCAATCCGCTCACGCCACGTCAGCTGGTCAACAGAATTCGTCCAATCACGTCCCGACACGTCAGTAACGCCCAGAATTCAGCCAATGACCGCCTGACATGTGTCAAGGACGAAAATACACCCAAAAATAGTTTTCTCTCTTCCATACACTAATTCAAACTACTAGGAATTTATGTATAAATAGAACATCTATTATTCATTAAATCTCTCTCTCACTCTCTCTGCATTATTTTGTGAGTAACCATGTCTGGCTAATCAAGCCATTGCCTAGGTCGGAGGTGAAGCAATTCAAGATTATTGATTCATGGCATAACTTGTGAGATCTTTTATTTTATTATTTAATTTAATTTAATTTCTTCTATTTCATTGTTGTTGATTTTAATGAATATGATTCAAATCTAGGGTATGTATGTGGCCAGTGCATGCTTTTAGGTGAAAAATCTATTGTTAATTGACTCATTAGTATCCGTAATTGTACTTTTTGGACAATATAAGTAACAAACATTCACCCGATTGCCGTCAAAACATTTCGGTTCTTGAATGTGCAACAATTGAATCTAGGTTAAATCGGGAGCGGACGCGATCCGGTTATCTAGGATTAGTATTCCCATAGAACTTTATTATTGCGGTTAGTGTGTTAAATCTTATGGCGGATGTCTAGGGTTATGCATTAATTAGGGAAGTAGTTAGTGGAGGATGTCCTAGCTATCGAGATTAGGGGAATTATGAATTTCTGGCGGATGTCGATTTTCCATAGCTAATCTAGGGGAACTTGAATTAATAATTGTTTTAGGAAAGATTGACGACCATGATATACCATTGAATCTTGATTTTGTCTTGTGGAACCATAGACTTAGGTATTTAAATTAATTGTTCATAGTCTTAGATATTTATTTTAGTTATTTAATTTATTAGTAATTAGATTAATTAATTTAGTTATTTTCTTTAAACCCCCATTCTCCTTTCTTTTAAAACTTTAGAAAGACTACCAATCTCTGTAGGATCGACCCTTTGCCACTATCTGCAAATAGTTGGTTTAAGGAATTATTTTATTGACGCGTTCGACGCGCGTCAATAAACCACTATATGCCACTATATGCATTAGTCCATTGTGCTCGATCAAGATCATTAAACCACGTAATACTTTCAGCATTAATTTGTTGAAGCTCTTGCATATATGCCTTAAATTTTCAAGGTTGCTGTTACGCACTGGCTAAATACACCATATTCTTCTATTCTTTGCTCCCAAATCTCATGTTGAATTTACTACATATGTGACGAAGGCAAAATCTGTGTTGAGCTCAGTCACAAGTTCACCTATTTCGAAGATCATTCATTGCCAATAATATATTAGGGTGTCGATCAGAAATTACACATATACCATCTCGATTAGTCACATGATGTCGCAAACAAGCCATAAACCATCTCCAACTATCTTGACTTTCCTCATTGACAATGGCAAATGCTAAGGGAAATATATGACTATTACTATCTACAGCTGTGGCTATCAAGAGCTTTTGTTTGTATTTCCCATATAAGAATGTGTCATCAATTTGTATTGGTGGCCTGCAATGCCTAAAACCTACAATAGATGGTGCAAATGCCCAAAAATCCATTTAAATATAACTTCGTTGTTGGCATTGGGTTCGTTGTATATCCAATCTACACGTGTCCCAAGATTGCTTTCTTGAAGAGCGCTCATCCACCACGACAACATTTTATATGACTCCTCCCAAGCTCCAAAGATCTTGGCGACCTCCTTTTTTTTGCCAACCAGACTTTCTTGTAATTAACATCATAACTAAATTTGTCCTTGATAATTTGATGAAGAACTATAACTGAAATAGATGGATCTCTTCTCACCACATTTTCAATTTCACAACATATAACAACAGAATCCAAATGAGCATGTTCCTTTGATGGTTTTGTATTGATACAGGTATGTGTTCCCTCATATTTACTTATCTCAAACATTCCATGTGCTTTTCTTTTTGCACACCGCAACCTCCAGGCATATCCATCTGAAAGTTTCTTACAATAGACAATCCACACATTAGGTGTTGAATGAGTTACCACAAATCATCTGTGTACTTTTGTCACGGCCCAATCTCCTAATCTTGATTAACTTGCTTAATCGGGATTCGGTGTGACCACTTATATAAATTTTATAAATTTGTGTGACCAATTAATTATGGTCCATATAGGATTTATGTACATTAATTGATTTAACCTATAGTTTATTTAATTTAGAAATCACATTTTAATATCCTATAGTTGTTGTGAATTAAACTAACCTTAGGATGGACCTTGGGATCCGTCTTTGCCACACACTCCCATGATGGGAGTCACCCAAGTTGTGTCACATGAGAAGCTCGGATGCCTAGTTAGTAGCCATTAGATTTACCTCGAGATGCGCAATGCACACTAGATCCCATCAACACATATATATACAATTGATCGATCCAATGCATGCAAATCAAATATTTGTTCAAACGATTGAGGGTTTTGTGAGAGAAATCGACGTTTGGGAGGAACGAAATTGAGCTTGGAGAGGAGATTGAGCTTCACAACAACCGATCCAAGGTAATTTACCCTCATTTTTGTTGATTTTCCATTAAAATGGATGTTGGAGTGAAATTTAAATTTCGAGAGATTTGGGTCAATTGATTTTGATAAATTTGGTGTTCTTGAGGTTTAGTTGATGAATCTTATCTATTTAGATCAAATTGGTGGAAAATTGCGGTGATTTGTGGAATTTGGGTTATTTGCATGAATTTTGATCCGAAATTTTGGGGTGTGTTTTGGTGGATTTGTGGAGAAATTTTGAGGTTTTAGAGGTCTCCAATGGGTGGAGAGTGAAGGGAAATGGAGAGAAGAGAAGAAGAAGAGAAGGAAGGAAAAAAAAAATTGGGAATTGAACCAGAGAAATTTGGCTGTGGACACTCCTCACCAAATGTCCCACCCGTCCGCATCTCGTAACATGAAACTGTCTGCGCCGACCGGATTTGTGGCCGTCCCGAACCGGAGTCTGTCTCTGTCACGACGGGGTCCCTCTCGGCCTTGACCCCTGCCTCGGCCTCTACCACCTGTCTGCGATATCGTCGTGGTGCTTGATGGTGCCAAAGAGTAAGTCTCTCTCAGCTGCTGGTAATGTCGGCCTAATCGATGGTGGTGGTAAGGAACGTCCTCTCCCTGAGCTCTGTGCTGACGCGACATAAGACACCTGAGGTACCACCGATGTGTAACGTGAAGTCATCCCCGATCCTTGAGAACCTCTATCCCATGTCCTAGGTGCCTTGCCACCCCGTCGTCTCCTCTCAAAATCTACGGCTGCTTCTAATGTCAATCTCTGCCCTAAGCCTGCCCTGTCAGCTATTACACCAAGATAGTAGGTCTCGTGGGAAAGTGCACGCTCGTATATCTCGGTGAGTGTCCTAGCGCCCGTGCTGACTACGTGATAGCCAATATCTCGCTCTCGGACACGCCCCAAAAATGATACACATCTCCCAACTCATCTCGGACCAAATCCCCCGCAAATCGCCTCGGATACCGTATCTATCTCGGTACTCCATAACCGACTCATCTGCTCTGCGCCTCAAACTCACACAATGGTAGGTACTCCTCCCAAGATCCGCCGAACTCTAATACACAAAGCTCGCAACATGTCCTCTAGAACCCGATTCGCTCTCTGTCTCGTCATCATCCCGAGGATGGAAAGTCGCATTGAATCGTAGGCGTGTACCGTCTTCGCTCTTGCATACTCGCCACATCCCGGAAGTATACGTAGCATCTCTCGTCTCGATGTGATGGTCAACGGTACCCCATGCACTAATGATCTCCCTCTCGAACAAGTATACTCACCGATCAAACGTGTAGTGCGCCGCAACCGTGAGAAAATGAGCAGACTTTGTAAGTCTATCAACTATCACCCAAATGGAATCATGTTTCTTGTCGTCTCGGCAACCCTCGATGAAGTCCATGGCGATGTCTTCCCATTTCCATCTCGGAATGGGTAATGGTTGTAACAAATCCCAGTCTACGATGCTCGCCTTCACTTCGCGACAAATCTCACAATTCCTTATAAACTCGACACATCCGCTTTCATCCCAGGCCACCGTAAATGTCTCTTCATGTCGTGATACATCTTAGTCCCGCTGGATGAACAAGAAATCGGGAATGGTGTGAATCTTGAAGAATTTCCTCTCTCGGCCTCCGCATCTCGGGTATCCACAATCCGCCGAATCTCGGACACGATCGATGTCTCTGTCCAATCAACACAATCTAAACTCCGCGCTAGCTCGCGAATTGCTTGGTACAACCCGTCGGTCCTCGACCGACCTCGACACACTCTGTGTAGACACGGTATGTACTCTCGTCGTCACGCGATCTCAATCCGGTATCGATAGGAACGTCTCGATTGACCTCATCGTCATCGTCGCCTCAAGTAATCTGTGCTCGTGCGTCATATGACATTTGACAACCTCGGCATCTCTGGTCGGTCTCCTCACTCGATGGTGCGTCGGCGACTACATTCGCTTTTCCTGGGTGATATTCCAAGGAAAAGTCATAGTCCTTCAAGAATTCTAACCACTGCGCTTGTCTCATATTCGGTTCTTCATGTGTGAAGAGATACTTCGACTCTTGTGATCGATGAAAAGTGTGAACCTCTCTCCATACAAGTGGTGTCTCCACACCTTCAAATAAGCAAATACGATCTGCTTTGCTAACTCAAGGTCATGCGTCGGGTAGTTCCTCTCATGTATCTTCACTGTCTCGAAGCATAAGCCACAACTCCGCTATCCCGCATCAACACGCATCCAAGTCCCGTGTGTGAAGCATCGGTGTATACTAGGAATCCTGTCCAACCTTAGGCGTATCAATACCGGTGCGGTCGTCAACAACCTCTTCAATCGCTCAAATGCGTTCTCGCATTCCTCTCGTCCAAATCATACACAACGTCCTTCATGTGTCGGTCTAGTCATCGGCGAAGCGATCTTAGAAAAATCCTTCACAAACCCGCGTAGTAGCCTGCTAATCCCGAAAACTCCCGATCTCCGTCATCGACGTCTTGCCGACCAATCCATAATCGTCGAATCTTGGCGGATCTACGGCAATCCCTGTTGCTCCAACAACGTGACCCAAAATTGACTTCGAAAGCCAAAACTCACACTTGTTGAACTTGGCATATAAACGGTGCTTCCTCAACATCTCGCAACGTCTCCCCGAGTCTTTGCTCGTGATCCTCCCGTGTCCTCGAATAGATCGAATGTCATCGATGAAGACTACTACGAACTGGTCAAGAAATGGCTCGAATACTCGGTGCATAAGGTCCATAAACACGGCGGGGCGTTGGTTAGCCCGAACGGCATAACCGTAACCGGTAGTGTCCATATCTCGGTGCGGAACGCCGTCTTAGATCGGTCCTCGTCCCCGATCCTAAGGCGATGATACCCGATCTCGGTCTATCTTAGAGAAGAACTGTGCTCCTCTCAGCTGCTCAAACAAATCATCAATCCTCGGTAGTGGGTACTTGTTCTTGATTGTAACCTTATTCAGTTGCCTGTAGTCGATGCACAGTCGTAGACTACCATCTTTCTTTTTTACAAAAATACGGCGTTCCCACGGCGACATGGAAGGCGTGATGAATCCCTTCTCCCCCATGTCCTTAAGCTGAGCCCTCAACTCCTCTAACTCCTTCGGGGCCATGCGGTAAGGTGGTATCGCAATCGGTTTGGTGCCTGGTACTAACTCGATGATGAAGTCTACCTCTCGCGGCGGCGGTAGTCCTGGCAACTCCTCAGGAAAGACGTCAGAAAACTCTCTAACGATCGGTATGTCCTCAAGTCGTGGTCCCTGACTCTCTGCTATAGTATACAAGGCTACTAGAGTCTCCATCTCCTCACTAGTCGCCAATCTACCTCTCGTGGTATCGACTCTCGGTGTACTACCTCGCTGTACGAATATCGGACGTCTTGGAATCTCAAATACGACAGACTTACTAAAACAATCTATGTGAGCATGGTATGCTGATAACCAGTCCATCCCGAAGAGAGCGTCGAACTCTAACATCTCAAGGACTCTAAAGTCGGCGGGTAACTCTATCCCACTAATCTCTACTGGAACTCTCTCCACTAGACTATTAGGGTAAACCTTATCTCCGGCGGCGGTACTCAACATCAAATGTACTCCAAGCCTAATCGGTATCAGTCCTAGTATGCCTATCATGCGTCCGAAAATGAAAGAAATAGTGGAACCCGAATCAAATAAAACATAAGACTCTCTACCCGCGATAGAAATCGTACCCTCGATGAGACTCTGCGTAGCGTTAGTATCTGGCTGTGCCACCATGTGAGCTGCCTCTCGACTCTGTGGTGGATATACTGCTGCTGGCTGTGGACACTCCTCACCAAATGTCCCACCCGTCCGCATCTTGTAACATGAAACCTGTCTGGCTCGATACCAACTGTGACGGCCCCGCTTCTAATCTAGGGCACCGTCCGGCCTAATCCCGTAATTAAGCCCTAATAACAACACATAGGACCCGATTACGAATTAGTCAGCCTATACTACCTGTGTTCTCTTATTTAAACAATTATTTTATTTAGCGGAAGTCTTTAATATTTTAGCGGAAATTTTTATTTTATTTTATTTTATTTTTTTCTTTTATAAAGCCTATGTGTGGAAACCAGGGAATAACGATCACCATATATGTGCAAGTAAACGACGAACATATATAAACAAAGTGAAAGCCAAAAGTCGGGTAATCTAATGCTCATCCCAATAATAACCCAAAAGATAAAGACATAAGTAAACATAATACAAAAAGTACCCTACGTGTACGGGCAGCTACGCGCTTGCATACAACAACAGTTATCAGGCTAGCATTGAGATGGCACCATTTGAGGCTTTATATGGCGAGGCCGTGTCGCTCACCTCGTGTTGGGGAGCCAGCCGAAGGACGAGTGACAATAGGGCCTGAGATTGTTGTTGACCACACCGAGAAGGTACGATTAATTCGACAGAGACTCAAGGCAGCCCAAGAGAGACAGGAAGAAGTATGCGGACAAGTACCACAAAGATATCACTTATTCCGAGGAGCCTACGTCTATCTTAAGGTCTCCCTCGGAAGGGTTTGCGAGAGATTTGGTGTGAAGGGCAAGCTCGCACCGCGTTTCATCGGGCCATTCAAAGTAAGGAAACGGGTTGGAAAGGTTGCGTACGAGTTAGAGCTTCCTCCGCAAATGTCGTGTTCATCCTGGTCTTTCATATTTCGATGCTTCGACCGGCGAGTCGAAGGCGAGCGCACGACGACGACATGACTTGAGTCGATCGACCCGAGCGAGATTTCTCATATGAGGAGCAGCCTATCCAGATCCTAGACCGAAAGGTACAACAGTTGAGGAACAAGTCTATCCCAAAGGTGCTCGTCAAGTGGCACTTCCACAGCGAGTCGGAACTCACTTGGGAGCGGGAGGACTATATGCGAGATCGTTTCCCGTACCTTTTCGAGTCAGGTATAATCCTAACCTGAATTTAATTTCGAGGACGAAATCTCCATTTTGTTGGGAATATTTGTCACGGCCCAATTTTCTAATCTTGATTAACTTGCTTAATCAGGATCACCGACCCGTGACGTGGGGCCCGCATGAGATGCGAACATTGACCGAGGCACGTGGCTGAGGTAAATGTTATATTTGTACTGGTGTATGCCTAGTGTTGTGTATGTGTGTAGACTAATTAAGTCAATTTTTTTGCAAACCATATATAGACGTTGAGTAGACGTGAGCGGGGACACGCCTTGGAGTGCGTGCAAGTACGAGTGCCTAGTGAAATTACCGGGGTAGCGAGACTAGGCTAGGAAATAACAATTTATTTCAAATTTACCTTAAAATAAATTAAGTTATTTAATTTAGTTGGAAAATACGACGTTCGACGCACGGGAAAGCGCCTCGAGTTGCGTGCGAGTCGGGACACCGAAGTCTTAGGTAGTTGAGAGTCGGTGTGACCACTTATATAAATTTTATAAATTTGTGTGACCAATTAATTATGGTCCATATAGGATTTATGTACATTAATTGATTTAACCTATAGTTTATTTAATTTAGAAATCACATTTTAATATCCTATAGTTGTTGTGAATTAAACTAACCTTAGGATGGACCTTGGGATCCGTCTTTGCCACACACTCCCATGATGGGAGTCACCCAAGTTGTGTTACATGAGAAGTTTGGACTTGCCTAGTTAGTAGCCATTAGATTTACCTCGAGATGCGCAATGCACACTAGATCCCATCAACACATATATATACAATTGATCGATCCAATGCATGCAAATCAAATATTTGTTCAAACGATTGAGGGTTTTGT
This sequence comes from Stephania japonica, assembly GCA_039657345.1. Classification (NCBI taxonomy): domain Eukaryota; kingdom Viridiplantae; phylum Streptophyta; class Magnoliopsida; order Ranunculales; family Menispermaceae; genus Stephania; species Stephania japonica. Next base: position 37,710,705 of record CM077560.1, on the reverse strand, counting down.
GAGAGAAATCGACGTTTGGGAGGAACGAAATTGAGCTTGGAGAGGAGATTGAGCTTCACAACAACCGATCCAAGGTAATTTACCCTCATTTTTGTTGATTTTCCATTAAAATGGATGTTGGAGTGAAATTTAAATTTCGAGAGATTTGGGTCACTGATTTTGATAAATTTGGTGTTCTTGAGGTTTAGTTGATGAATCTTATCTATTTAGATCAAATTGGTGGAAAATTGCGGTGATTTGTGGAATTTGGGTTATTTGCATGAATTTTGATCCAAAATTTTGGGGTGTGTTTTGGTGGATTTGTGGAGAAATTTTGAGGTTTTAGAGGTCTCCAATGGGTGGAGAGTGAAGGGAAATGGAGAGAAGAGAAGAAGAAGAGAAGGAAGGAAAAAAAAAAATGGGAATTGAACCAGAGAGCTGGCTGGGGAAGAGGAAGAAGAAGATGGGGGAGGGGGGCACGCACGCGTGCGTGCGTGCGTGCCACCCCAGGCGGGGCGGCCGGCCCAGCCCATCCCAGTGGGCGGGCCAAACCGCCCTGGCCCAACCCGGTGGGCTGGGCCGGCCGACCGGACCGGCCCATATATGGGCCGAACCGGCCGACCCGATTGGGTCGGGTCGGACCCGGTCGGGGGACCCACATATATATTATTTAAATAATATTTTTAAATAATATTTTATTTATAAAAAAAAAAACAGTTTTAATTTGCTGGAAAATAGGAAAAATAGGGGAAAAATATCAGAAAAATTGAGAAAAATTCTAGAAAAAATATAGAAAATTTGAAAAAGGTAGAAAAAATGATTCGGGACTTCTCGAGTATTTTTGGTACCCCGTAATAACTCGAAAAATGTGTCAAAATTAAAGATTGACATAAAATTCTAAATTTTGGTTAAATATCATGAATCCACTTATTGTGACTTTAAACCAATTAAAATGACATAAAATGAACTTCAGGAATTAAAGGGAATTCTTGGAAGTTCGGGTGCACGAGTCGGGGTGTCGAGAGGCCGGATAGCTAGGACTACTGCGTTGACTTGTAAGTGAAACTGCGGGAACTCTTTACTTTATTTCATTCCAGTCATTTATAAATTTCAGTCTATTTGTAGACTAGCTAATTTACTTCCCACATCATGCTTTCCTTGTTTTTATTCATATTGAATATCGATATAGCATGATGCCTTGTTTAATATATCATTGACTCCATGCTTCCTTATATGCTCAATGTTTTGTCTTGAAATATGGTTAATGGATATTTAGAAAATGCATGCTATAGGGCTATTTGTTATGTTGGACTTGTTTCTATTTCCTTTGGGGCTTTGTAGCCTAACTTGTGTTGAAATCATAGCATTGTAGGAAATATATTCTTAAAAACTAAAGTAGGGATTATCTAGTGTCCATTGCACACGAGATGCGCGGATTCACGAGGATTTCGATCTTTCTGGGTCTCCGGCACTCGCCACTACACTGGGTGGCACACGTGGCATGGACCACGGGGTTGTCGGCAAGTATAATTGATTTAAATACGCCAGACACATCACGCAATTTGAGGTTATTAGGAAAAAAAAAAGAGATTATTATCATATGTTGAGCATAGCTCCATACAAAGAAGGAAAAGGCTAGGTGATAGTTCTCACCGCCGACCGGACGTAGATCATCTCGACTTAGCCTTGTGTCGGTTGTGTATCTGTTAACGTTGGTATTTACTTGCATTATTTATTCAAAGCATTTCTTCACTACATATGCTTTTAAATACCTTTTGTTTAAATTGGAAATGTAGTATTAGATTTCCCCAGTTATCACTTAAATATCATCATACTCACCGTCTAGTTTGTGACGGTGGGTGTAGATCTGTCGAGCAGCGCGCCCGTGCCGGCAAGGAGAAGATCGGCGACTACCTCTGAGCTCCGAGCGCGTAGCTGCCCGTACACGTAGGGTACTTTTTGTATTATGTTTACTTATGTCTTTATCTTTTGGGTTGTTATTGGGATGAGCGTTAGATTACCCGACTTTTGGCTTTCACTTTGTTTATATATGTTCGCCGTTTACTTGCACATATATGGTGATCGTTATTCCCTGGTTTCCACACATAGGCTTTATAAAAGAAAAAAATAAAATAAAATAAAATAAAAAATTTCCGCTAAAATATTAAAGACTTCCGCTAAATAAAATAATTGTTTAAACAAGAGAACACAGGTAGTATATGCTGACTAATTCGTAATCGGGTCCTATGTGTTGTTATTAGGGCTTAATTACGGGATTAGGCCGGACGGTGCCCTAGATTAGAAGCGGGGCCGTCACAACTTTAATGTTATACAATTTTACTGCGTGTTGGAAGTCCCCCTTAGAAAAAAACCACATACCAACATAAAATTATAAGGCCTCATTCTATAGAGCTTTATAAGGAATCATTGCGTTCTCATGGATGGGTCATTGCCTCACTACTCAATTCCATAAATACAGATGAAGGTACGACAAATTTGCCAACACCTACAGGCGCATCATTAAGTTCATTAGCCTCTTGATCAAAAAATCATTCTTTCCAACTTCATCCAAGATTGGAGGACAAGATAATGAGCCATCATCGGCAATGACTTGGTTTAATGCATCTCGAATTATGCTATCAGGAACATGAAGTGCATCAATTCCTTCATCATTGGCATCATCACTACTATGTTCAGTAGTATTCCCATCACTACAATAATCGTCATCATCGTTCACACCACCACATACACCAAGGGCATGAGTTTCCCGTGAACATCATGATTTAAAGTCATTAAAGGTGATGCACAGTAATTACGTTCAAATGGGGGTTGAATACTAGGCCCTTTTGCCCTGACCGCTATGTTAGAACTAGTATGTAATTGCCTCGGAACTAAATCTAAAAATAGCTCCATACAATTCGGTGGTAGACATTCAGCCACAATGTCCCAAGCATCTTTAAGAGTCGATTCATCAATTATTTGCAAAATGACATATTTGTACGTTCCTGTTCCAATGTACACAGAATAATGATATACTATATTTAATATCATTTTTTTCAACGTCTATCTCCAAAGCATTGCAAATAAAACTCACAAGTTCCTCATACCCTAAACTCAACTTAGATCTGAGATGTCGAATAGATGTTGTTGTATATGAAATTTTAAATGGTCCATCAACAATGACACCATTCATATAGCATATCAAAGTTACTCTCCGGTCAACCATTATGGAATCTATATAATATACATATATATAATATAATTGTTAGTCAATAGAAGTGATAATAATTAATTCACTAAGTACATAGAAACTTAACAAACTCCAACTAAGTACATAGAAACTTAACAAACTCCAACGTGTTTTAAAAATCTATTTTATTCCTACGTGTTTTAAAAATCTATTTTATTTTAGCCTCTTATTTTATTCACAAAAAGGAACTAACTACCAATCACATAAGTGATACAATTGGTGCAAGCAATAAAACAACGAGCATAGAATTATCTTTTTGTGAACTGCAAATGCTAATGCACATCACTTTTGACACATTTGTATGAGGCCCTTTGAAGAAATTATCTATTATAAGGTGCCGGTCTAATCTACTGAGGAATTTCCCCTTATGTTAAGAGATCTTTCACTATTGTTTATCGTTTTTACATTTTTCTTCTTCAACTTGTTTCAGCTTAGAGAGCAACAACATTATTCTTTCATATGATTTGCTGGTAATTTTCTTTACAATGAATAGGTAGAATGAGTCTTTTTAGCTTTAGCAATAGTACCCAAAATGACTACTGAAAATATATATAAAAGATCGTTTGGCCATGCGGGTTCTCCATAATAATTATGATCCATTCCTTTTGCCAATTTAGCTCTTAATATAGGATCATTCAAGTCAGGTTTCTTTGTTATTGGGATAGGTGAATTCTTACGGACACATCTACTAAGGAACCGGACATGATAATTTTTTTTCATCTGGCTCGAGCAAGAATTATAAAAAATAAAATGGATCCGTAGAAAATCTATATGCATTATACACAGTTACCCATTGAAATAAAAAGGGAATAAAATATTTTATAAACAGTTGTTTCTCTAAATTTCTTGCATTTTGTTTCTCCTAAAACATATAATAATTAATCTAAGTTGAATTTGAACCAATACACATATACACCAGCCCCAACCATCACCAAGCATGCTTTCATCAAAGAAAAAAAATGCCAGAGCCACACTATTACAACAATTCCATTCTGAAATTGCCAAAAACAATGATAATTGACTAACAAAACAACAAAACAATATTGAGATGATAAGATACTAACCAAAACAATCGGCTAAGTCGAGAAGTGAATCAAGAACTGAAGAGAACGGCGATGAATCAAGAAGTCGAGAAGTCTCAAGCGGCGGGAGTAGGTGCGACAAGTCGAGGTGAAGAAGCCTCAGCGGCGGAGTGGGTGCGACAGCGACGGCGGGTGCGACAGCAACGGGGCCGAGTGGGCGAAGAAGAAGAAAAAAGTTCAAAAAACCCTAAACCATTAAAATCGATTTACATAACTATGGAAGTCTTGCGCACACGACTTCCATAATTTATTAATTTTTTTATTTAATAAATATAAATAAGTGTTTTTATAAAAAAATATTAACGAAATAAAAATATGGAAGTCGTGTTCGCAAACCACGACTTCCATATTTCATTATTAGTAATTTTTTTATTTAATAAATATAAATAAGTGTTTTTATAAAAAAAAATATTAACAAAAATAAAAATATGGAAGTCGTGTTCGCAAAACACGACTTCCATATTTTATTATTAGTATTTTTTATTTAATAAATATAAATAAGTGTATTTATAAAAAAATTATTAACGAAAATAAAAATATGGAAGTCGTGTTTGCAAACCACGACTTCCATATTAGTGATGTGGCATTGATGTGACATTGTGATAGGGCATCAAATGTGTTATTTTGTTATATATTTTAGTAGGTGTGTTAAATTAGTAAAAATTATTGTAAAATGTGTTAATCAAGTAAAAAAACTCGCAAATGAGTAGTTGAGTGAGATTGCAAAGTCAACTTCCGAGTTACAAGCAAAAGCAAAACCCGTCCCCGTATGGACCCAACGCGTTTCTTAAAGCGTAGAAAGCGGAATTCAATTAATTACCAATTTCAAATCCGCAATCCCGTCAGAGCATCTCCAATGGTAAATGTGGATTGTAGCTGTGGATTCATGCCATGTCAGCAGCGTGGAGAGAATGTCCATCTTACATGGCTGAAATAAACATTGAAGTCGAAAAATGCTCTCCAATGCACAATGTGGATTGCTTCCTTCAATTGATGAGGTGGCGGCTTCTTTTTAAAAAAAAAACCATTATAAATAGTTATTGAATAATAAACTTAAAAATTAAGAAATTGATTTCTTTTTTTTTGACAAAAAAATTATATTAATTATAAACCATTTTTATATAAATAGAAATTAAATAAGAATATATAGTTTTAAAGTCCGTACCTTTTTTTTAAAGCCCTGTACATATGTTTTATAATAAGAAGTGGTAGTGTTTTTTATATTAAAAAAAATGAACAATTGTAAATATGTACCATATGTAAAAATTACTCATATTAATTAATAAAATAGTCCCGTTTCTTATAAAAAAAAGAGAACAATTGTGTTTTTTTTTTCTTTTGAAGACACATTTATGTTTTTATCTATATACGTATTTGTAAAATCACATAATTAAAAAACATTATCTTATCTCAATATAACAAACAGATAACTAAAGTTTTTAAATTTGTATTTGTATTTATCTTATCATATTCATTATAATTATCTTCAAATCTATATGAATAAAGAAACGAAATAAAAATGATGAAAAAGAAACGAGAGTGATTTTGGAGTGCCGACTATTTTTCCATTTTTTGAGTTTCAGATATTTTGGTCTTCTTTTATGGTTATTTTGATGAGTTGGCAATGTAGAAACTGTCTATTGCACCCTCTATTTCTAGAGGATGCGATAGACAGTGTTTACCCTTTTCTATGTCACGTCATCTGCACATTCTCAATCCACATCCCCATTGGAGAAGACTTTTTCACACCAATGTGCATTCTGTCCTAGGTGGCACACAACCTATAAATACCGAATTCCGTTTCGTCCCCAATATCCACTCAGACTCCCGACTCCCTGAATTCCCGGTTAGGTCTTCTAACAATTTGATTCTTTATTCGATCTTTGTTTAGTTCTCCGTTTCGTCCCCAATATCCACTCAGACTAGCCGACTCCCTGAATTCCCAGTTAGGTCTTCTAACAATTTGATTCTTTATTCCATCTTTGTTTAGTTCGTCGTCTTTTGATTTGGATCTTATGAGGAGGAATTGAGTAATGTGGATGCGGTTCGATCTTGATTTGAAGTTGGTTTGAAATTAGGGATTTTCATTAGAGATTTGTAGTTTTTGTGCTTTTTTAGTATGAAAAGAAGCTTAACTTTGTTACATCTGATTATTGGTTGGTCGTTTGCGTTTGGTTTGGAGGGTTTAGTGGACCAAGATCACATTTTTACCACAGTTCAAAACAAGATCAGCCATTTCATCTTATTGGGAGGGCCGCTGGTCGAGTGGTAACTTCGTTCTCTAGCATGTTGACAAAGCAGATGTGTTGACTTACTCCTTTGCGCCTCTAATTTTTTTCCTTGGGCCGCGAGGGATTAATCATGTCCACTATGCGTCAGCCGTTGTGGCTCAAATACCCATGGCTATCAAAATAAAGAGAGAATTCTTTTACTTTTTTGTTTTATTAAAATGAAGTCCTCCTGCCTATCATTATCCTAATCTAAAGATTCAAACTTCTGCCTTCCTAATAGTTATGGCTGTTTTCGATTCAAAGGGGATTCTTTTCTTCACTTTCTATTATCATGCCTTTCTTCAATCGTTTCTTCAATCGCTTATTTTGGTGTACTACAAGTCTTTTTTTTTTTTTTGGTAAAAGATGGGCCTTTTTATTCTATTGTTTTTAACTTGGTTAAATTATGTCGCAAGCTAGTTTGTCTTTGCATAAACTGCAAAAGTCAACTTGGGGATGAGGATTATTTTGCAAAGCTCCTTAACACTCAGCTTGAGTTACTCGATTAACTTGTGATGATTTTCCTCAGGAATATTGTAGATTTCAAGCATGAAGGCGCTTATTCTTGTTGGAGGTTTTGGAACACAATTGGTCCGTTGACATTGAGCGTCTGCCGAAGCCATTGGTTGATTTTGCTAATAAACCAATGATTTTGCATCAGTTGAACTTTTTCCGAGCTTATAACTTGCTTACTTATTGTGATTTTTGTTTTTAAAACTTATCCATTTATTTGTGGTTTGTATTTGTTGTCGTTTACATGCAGTATGCTAACTTTATATTGTTGATTTTATTTTTTGCTAAAATTGATTTTATTTTTTACTTTGCATAAGATTGAAGCACTTAAAGCTATTGGGGTGACCGAAGTGGTTCTTGCCATCAACTACCAACCAGAGGTAATACAAAGACATTTTCCTCTCCTTCAACAGTAGGTAACTCTCAATGACCCTTCTATTGCGTATCTATCTTTATAGGTGATGATGAGCTTCTTGAAGGAGTCGAAACTTGGAATCAAGATCACCTGCTCACGGGAGACAGAACCTCTTGGCACGGCAGGTCCATTAGCTTTGGCCAGAGACAAGCGATTGATGAATCTGGCGACCCTTTTTTGTCCTCAATAGTGATGTTATCTGTGAGTATCCACTTGAGCAGATGATTCAATTCCATAAAGCTCATGGAGGAGAGGCTTCTATAATGGTGACCAAGGTAAGTTTGAGTTCATTACCATGACGATAATATTCTGTTGATCTATCTAGGACAGCATGTCCCTCTATATATAATTATTTTAAAATTTCTGTAAGGTAAATTGCGTGTATTTTGATCAATACTGTTTTACCCTCCTAATAGGTAGATGAGCCATCGAAATATGGTGTCGTAGTTATGGAAGAAGCTACAGGAATGGTTGAAAAGTTTGTGGAAAAGCCAAAGATCTTTGTTGGGAACAAGATCAATGCAGGAATTTACCTTTTGAATCCATCCGTTCTCGATCGAATTCAATTGAGACCAACTTCTATTGAGAAGGAAGTGTTTCCCAAGATAGCAAGCAGAGCAAAAACTCTTTGCAATGGTCTTACCAGGGTTTTGGATGGATATTGGACACCAAGAGACTACATCACCGGCCTAAGGTTATATTTAGACGCATTGCGAAAGAATACCTCATCCAAATTGTCTTCTCGGTTCTCATATTCTTGGAAATGTTTTGGTCCATGAGATCAGCTGTGATAGGGGAAGGTCGCCTTATTGGACCGAGATGTGGCAATTGGACCAGGATGTGTGGTAGAGGCGGGAGTTAGACTCTCACGTCGTGTCGTAATGCGTGGAGCTCGCATCAAAAAACATGCCTGCGCATATCTAGCAAAGATCATTGGTTGGCATTGCACCGTCGGTCGGTGGGCTCGCGTTGAGAACATGACCGTCCTTGGTGAAGATGTACATGTCTGTGATGAAATTTACAGCAATGGAGGCGTTGTCCCCCCTCACAAGGAAATCAAGTCCAGCATTTTGAATCCTGATATTGTTATGTGAGGAGGGTGAAACACATTAAGTCACAAACTTGTCTTTGAATTCTTTGAAGAATTTATCTCAAGTGTTTGCAGTATAGCTAGATCATGCTAGCAACTGCTTTCTTTCTTGCTTTGTTTCTCATCTTTGAGTCACATTTCTTTATTAGGGTGCCTGTTTATTGTGTCTTTGTGTAAAATTTATTCGTTAAAGTCGTGAAATTGTTCAAGTATGTGTTATCTTCTTCACTTGGTTGTGGTGATGTGCATTCACTTCCAGGGGACCTTTGGACATGGATTTATAACCAATTAGGCCTCGTTTAGTTCATTTGAACAACTTCTTGGAAAGTATACTCTCCGAGTCTCCGTATTTATTTGGTTGAGTATTTTACTTTTCAAGAAATTAGTAAATCATTAAATTGACTATAACATCCTCTAAAAGAATTTTATGCTAACTTTATCTAAGCGTATATTTGTTTAGAAATTTAAAATTTTGGGATTGAAGCTTTGTCTTCATATTACAGTTTTAACTGCTTTCCCTTTGGATAAAATTGCTAACCAAATAAGGGGAAGTCAGCTTTTCCTCCCTGCACATAAGGCAGACAAGGGTACTGTTGAAATAATTATGATTGATGTTGTTGTTGAGAAAGCTGTTATACAAAAAGTTGTTGCTGATAAGCAAAACTGCTGCTGAGCGAGCTGTTGCGGAGTGAGCTGCTTGTTATGCTGTTGAGGCTCATCATCATCAGTGAGAGATCGTAGTAGTGAACGATCCAAGTCATGAGATGGACGATTTCTGCGACCACCAGATCGTCCACCAGATTCTTCCCCAGATGACGATGCATAATTTTTGCCTGACATGACATTTTTAAAGTTTAAGAGTAAGTTAGAAACAAATATAAATTTCATAATCAATTATTACGAAACAAACAAACAAATGTGTAACTAAATTTACTAATTAGGTTTTATTTTTTATACCTACTTAAGTGATTATGTCATGGTTCGTTGTCACTATTTTCATCATCCACTGAGAAATCAGAATTATCGTTTTTGTTACATTCTTCGTCATCGACATCTAACATGTGCGTGCCACTAGGATCAACTAGTGAAATTGCAACATTGTTGCCAATATCAACTTCAATATCATGCTCATGTACTTGCTCTTGAAAAGCATCTTCATGCGTAACTGAAATGTCAACATTCTCGACTAAGATGTGTTCGTCGATATACTTAGATTAAAGTTTGTACGCAGCTTGCCAATTGTTCTGTGCCCTTTCTTAAACTTGGGTATGAAAGAAAGTACACTTGACTAGCTTGCATGGCTAGTATGAAAGGGTCATATGTATTTAAACGTAGATGTCGATGTATATCGACGATTTTCAAGGAACGGTGAACTTTTGTCCCGACATCGGACGTTGGATTGAACCAATCACACCTAAATAATACGGTACGTAAGCAACCACCATATTCAATTTCTATCACTTCTTGCAATGTACCGTAAAAGTCGCTTGCACATTCAGCGTAATTTGTGACCTTAACCCACACCCAGTTACTATTCGTATCTCTCTTTGTGCTACGCGATGTTGTAAAAATAGACCGAATAGAGCAAGACCACGACAAATAATTTGGGATAATAAAAGTGAAGAAAAATGGACACAGAGATTTTTACGTGAAAAACCCCCAAACAAATTAGGGTAAAAACCACGGGCAAGGATAGAAGAATTTACTATGAGAAAAATAATAGGTGTTACACAATCTCTCTATTTATAAAGGAGAAACACTGAAAATATCTCTCTTTATAATAGGAGAACACTCACTCTCTATTTGCTCACAACAGAGCACACTTGCACTTTGCACTTTATCTTCTTGTGCTCGAGCTTCGCTTCTACACACTTTGTTCTAACGCGTTGGGCCTATTTATAGGTAACCAAAGATGCATTGGTCAAAGCAATCAATCAATCAATCAATCAATCAATTAATCAATCAATCAATCAATCAATCAATCAATCAAACAATCAATCAATCAATCAATCAATCAATGACGCGTAAGACGCGTTTAGTGCATTTTCCTTGCATGTGGGTCCCACGTGTGGGGCCCACATGTTTCTTCACAATCTCCCACTTGAAGATTTGATTGAGAATCAATCGATCTTCACACCATTCTTTCTTCCTTGCTATTTCCATGTTGCTTACATTTCGTCAAGCCGCATGAGGATCGACACCGATAAATTTGTCGGCATTGATCGTCTTCGTCGTAAAATCTGCTAGGTTATTCCGTAGTATGAATTTTCTGCATGTCCACGGTTCCTTCTTCCACTTTCTCACGAACGCAGTGATACTTGAACTCGTATATGCTTTGTTTTTGAATGAAAGGTCGGATTCCTTGCGAGATGCAAGGCACTCGATTGTCACAATACAAAGTAATTTTCTCTTGTTTGTGCCCGAGTTCCTCCAACACCATCTTCAACCATCTTCTTCTTTACTAGCTTGTGTAGTTGCGACATATTCTCGCTTCATTGTTGACGTAGCCACAACTGATCCGATTTTGAAACCCGAACTTGTCGTCCCGCCAAGTGTGAACACATATCCGAGTGGTGGATTTGCTTTTATCGAGATCTCCCGCATAATCGAATCAACATATCCACCGACAATAAAGTCGATCCTCCGTAACATAATGCAACATTTGAGGTACCCTTGATGTATCGTAGGATCCTCTTTACAAAGACATTCCAATGCTCTCTCCAGGATTCGCCATGTACCGACTAACTACTCCCATTTGCTTGGGCAATGTCTGGTCGTGTACAAATCATCGCGAACATTAAGCTTCCCACTGCTGATGTATACGGCTTTCGAGACATTTCCATCCTCTCTTCTTCACTGCTAGGACTCATACTTGAGGATAACTTGAAATTAATAGAAAGTGGGGTAGAAATTGGCTTACAGTCTTGCATGTTGAAACGACGCAAGATCTTCTTCAAATAATTTTTCCGAGAAAGCCAAATCTTTCTATTATTTCTGTCTCGATGAATTTGCATCCCTAGAATCTTGTTTCTTGGTCCCAAATCCTTCATCTCGAACTCCCTAGCCAATGAGCCTTCAATTCTTGAATACGATCTTTGTTGGGGCCGATACCAACATGTCGTCTACATACAACAAAAAACAATGAAATCATTGTTACCAAATCTCTTGCAATATGCGCAAGTGGTCTCGCATTTAGTCTGTTGTAACCAAGGCTCATTATGAAGGAATCAAATCTCTTGTACCAACACCTCGGCGCTTTGCTTTAAACCGTACGAGATTTGTTCAACCGACAAACCAAGTTCTCCTTTCCTTGTTCTTCAAATCCTTCGGTTGGAGCATATAAATCTCTTCTTCAAGATCTCCATGAAGAAAAGTTTGTCTTAACATCTAAATGCTCTAGATGTAGATCAAAAGTAGCACACATTGCTAGAACTACTCGAATCTGTGTAAGTCGAACCACGGGGAAAATATCTCATTGAAATCAATGCCTTCTTTCTGAGCATATCCTTTCACCACCAATCTTGCACGATACCGCTCCACTTGATCATCACTGTTTCGTTTGATCTTGTAAACCCATTTGTTGCCAATGGGCTTCCTGCCTCCTGGTAATGGCACTAGCTCCCATGTTTTATTTTTATGGAGAGCTTCGATTTCTTCCTGCATTGCTGCCGTCCACTGAGATGCTTCCGAGCCATGCATTGCCTCTTGAAGAGTTGATGGTTCTCCTTCCTCGGTTAGAAGACAGTATGCAACATTGCTTTCCATAATATAATCTGAGTGCCAGTCTGGTGCGTTTCTCGTGCGAGATGATCTACGAGGTTCTGGAACTTCAGGTTCACCTGGTTCATTCTCCTCATACTGGTACAGCTTCAGAAGAATCCTTTCTTTCAGATTCACATTCCACCTGTACTGTTGTAGTTTCTGACATGCTATCATCTTTCTCTATTTGTTGTACCCTGTCCTCTCGTAAAGAGAACATCTCTGCATCGACTACAAACTTGTGGGTAGTGGAATCCCATAAGCGATACCCCTTCACTCACAAGATACCCCAAGAATAAGCATTTCCTGGATTTCGGATCTAGCTTTGTAGTTTCTTGGGTATTGTACATAGCGTACACTGGACTTCCAAATACATGGAGGTTTGAATAGTCAACTGGTTTACCAGTCCACATTTCCATCGGTGTCCTCAACTCAATTGCCGCTGATGGAGCTCAATTTATCACGTAACAAAGCGGTGTTGATCGCTTCACCAAAACTTTTTTTCTAAGCTGCGAGTACTCAACATAGCTCTTGTTCTTTCTAGTAGAGTTCGTTCATCCGCTCTGCCACTCCATTTCTTGAGGAGTGTATGCTTTGTAGTGAACCGTCTTTTGATGCCTTCCTTTTTGCAAAAGCTATCAAACTCATTTCCGTATATTCTCCTCCATTGTCGGTCCTCAAACACTTGATCTTCTTCCTGCATTCAAGTTCAACCCGCGCCTTGAACACTTTGAAGATTTCGAACACATCTCGCCTTCCTCTTGATTGGATACACCCAACATCTCCTGGAGTAATCATCAATGAAGGACACAAAATAATTTGCTCCTCCTATTGATGTGATCGGTGCTTGCCATACATCGAGTGGACCAATTCTAGAATAGCCTTACTTCTAGAATTTGATGTGTTAAACTTCAACCGATGTTGCTTGCTTGTTACACAATGCTCACAAAATGGTAGTGACACCTTTGTGAGGCCTGGAAGTAGCTTTCTTCTCAACAAGGATTTTCATTCCTTGTTCGGACATGTGTCCAAGTTTCGGTGCCGATCATTGTAGATCTCTCACTTGAACAACTTGAAGCAACCGATGCTTCGCCTTCCCGAAGAGTCTCTCCCATGAGCGGTACAAGTTTGCAAAAGCAACCTTTTCTCCCTTCATAAGTACAAGCGCTCCTCGACCGATTTTCATGATCCCTTTCTTGACTTTGATTTCACAAAAGATCATCAAATCGTCCCAAAGATAGCAGATTCTTCTTGAGGCCTTCCACATGTCGCACATCTTGGATAGTGCGAACGAGCATCCGTCATACATCTTCAACATGATGGTTCCGATGCCAATGACCTTTAGAGCATGGTCATTACAACCGTATACGATCCTCCTAAAATAGGTTCATAGTGATGGAACCATTCTCTTCGAGAGGTCATGTGATACGTCGCACTGAGTCGATAATCCAGGCATCGAGAGAATCTTTTCCTGCTTTTAGTTGTTGTTGCCGCTTCGCAACACAATGCGACTCCATCATTTGAAGTGCTAGCCACATTACCTTGAGGATCGGAGTTTTTCAAACTCCAACAGCTTTCTTCAAATGACCCTTCTTGCCACAAATTGTAGCATTTAAAATTCTTCTTGCTTTTTGACTTTGATCTACCATGATTGTGACTCCCATCGGGGCCACGTTCGTTGATCTTCCTCTCATCACGATCGGGGCCTCCACTTGTTGTGAACCGGCTCGCTTGTCTTCTTTGTTCTTGCGCCGATTTTCTTCTTCTAGAACAAAGCCAATTGCAACATCATCGAAGGCTAAACAATCCGTTAAGAGATTATTTGTCGATTGATGATGAGTTGATCATACGAATCCGGTAGACTTTGAAGCGAAGTTCAAGACGTTCTTGCGATTCTATTTTATAACTCAATGATGTGAGTTGAGAAAATAGTGTATTCATCGCATTGATGTGCTCCGTCATCGAAGTAGACTCCGCCATCCGTAGAGTGTATAATTTCCTCTTGAGAAAAATTTTGTTGTGGAGTGACTTGGCCTCGTACAATTTTCCAAGGTGATCCCGCATCTCCTTGGCGCTTTCTTCTCTTCAATGCTTGACAATACTCCATCGCCTAGTGACGAGATGAAGATTTGCAATAGCATTCTCGTCCATCTCGTTCCATTTGGCGTTGTCTTGAAATCACCGGCCTTTCATTGATGGCCGCCAAACAATTATCCTTTCTCGGATAGCCTTCATCTTTAATTTCCACGTGAGAAATTACTCCCGTTGAATTTCTCAATCTTGAACTTTGTCGCCATTGCTTCTATCACAAATTATCTCAACCAGGCTCGATACCACTTGTTGTAAAAATAGACCGAATAGAGCAAGACCACGACAAATAATTTGGGATAATAAAAGTGAAGAAAAATGGACACAGAGATTTTTACGTGAAAAACCCCCAAACAAATTAGGGTAAAAACCACGGGCAAGGATAGAAGAATTTACTATGAGAAAAATAATAGGTGTTACACAATCTCTCTATTTATAAAGGAGAAACACTGAAAATATCTCTCTTTATAATAGGAGAACACTCACTCTCTATTTGCTCACAACAGAGCACACTTGCACTTTGCACTGCTATCTTGTGCTCTGAGCTTCTGCTTCTCTACACTTTGTTCTAACGCGTTGGGCCTATTTATAGGTAACCAAAGATGCATTGGTCAAAGCAATCAATCAATCAATCAATCAATCAATTAATCAATCAATCAATCAATCAATTAATCAATCAATCAATGACGCGTAAGACGCGTTTAGTGCATTTTCCTTGCATGTGGGTCCCACGTGTGGGGCCCACATGTTTCTTCACACGCGACACTGTATGAAACTTGTAGCCATTAACAATGTATGATTGATATACATTGCAAAGTAGACTTGGGCTGTAGGAAAGCAATAGAAGTGTTTGATCTTGAATATGCTTTAGTGCCTATATGTAAAGTTATATTACGTACTGCATTTTCAATTAAATAAGAGACAAGAAAATTTGTGTTACTAAGCATTTCTTAATGACATACATATTGTTCGAACCAAGTCGAGAATTGTTTCTCAAGTAGTTCATTGACTACACTTTCTGAGATATTTGGATGATTGGCAAGCAAATCCGCCATGTACATTCTAGGAGGAAATAAAAGAAATCAATGATTGAATATAATCAAAAAGATGCGTAATTGACTTTTGATAAGGATAGCCTATGTATTATAATGTATTTAGGCATACCTCATGTAAGGAGCAACTTCTGGACAATTTAACAACACATATGAGCGTGCAACGTTATACTCAACATCCGTGAGATAACGCTTCCCTTTTCTAAAAGCCCGACAGGGGTATGTGAAAATTGAAAAATTTCCATTAAAATTTTAAGTGGGGCCAACTCCACCATTGTAATTGCGGGGTGGACAATTGTGTGTGGTAGAGACGTGTTCCTCAAAATAATAAGCACAAAACAAAGTTGTGTCTTCTACTAAGTAAGCATTGCATATTGAGCTCTCAACTTTTGTCTTATTCCGAATATTATTTTTTAAATGTTTCAAATACCTACATTCATGCGTATAGGTGAAGTAGTTAAATGTATATTCGCTCAATTTTTTAATTTTGTACAACTAAACTAGATGTGTTGTGTTGATTACCTCTCAAAAGGACCTTTGATCTTGTTGTTGATTGCCTCAAAATCACACTCCTCTCACTTTAGCTAATGATCTTCTCTCTTTCTCCACGGATTTCTCTCTCAATTTCCTCTCTTTGGATGTCCATGTTGACCGATCAACCCATATATATAGTTGGTTTTTCATCAAGGGTGTGCACATATGTCGAGGACAATCCTGTGGTCACTGATCACCCTGTGTCATCCTAGTTTCTTGACACCTTATCATGACACTAGTTGCCTCAAATCTCTTTATTGTGCATCTCGAGAATAATCCTATGGATGTTGATTTATTCAGCTCCAACTATAGGATTTGTATTTATCCTTTGATTCAACTCATAATAATTATCTAAGCCCTCAATTAAATTTCATAAATTGTAAATAAGGTCACACTAGTTTCTAGACTACTCGGCACCCTGTGCCCCGTGTTCGGCACGCACCCCGAGGTGGTCCCACACTTAGTGTACCTAATTAAATTTTTATAACTTAGTCTAAAGTTATATTTAAATTTCATTATATTTAACTCCTAAATTAGGATCATATTATATTGTTTAAATCTAATCTAACCACAACGCCTGGCCTCACAGTTATAAACCCTTGCGTTGGCATATTTCACGAACTAAAACCCCGGCTTTCAACTCGCCCGACAAAATAATGTAAATACACACCTGTGATGAATTTGTACAAATATGATATAAAAATACATCACAGAACTAGTCAACCATCGAAACAAAATCAGTTACCTAGGTAAACTCTCCGGTCTAGCCTATTCACGGCGTTCACATGTCGTCCGAGCTGGCGTACTAATCTGAATAATTAAATTAATAGCGTTAAAATTATAACGGGTCGTTACAGTTTTCACATCATTGCCCTAATTAAGCTTTTGAAGGGAAAAGATCTTCTTTGCTTGCATGGTATCAGAGCATCGTTGAAACTTACGCTGTTATGGGAGACAATTTAGGTTCGGCCATAGCGAACTCGAGCAGAGCACCCGAGCAATTGAGTGATGGATCTGGATTTAGTTCGCAACCAGGTTCTGGATCTGGATGAACACTGTATGGGATTAGTAGTTCTCTGAGTCAAATAGTCATGATTCAACTAGACGATACAAACTTTACACTGTGGAAGTCAATCGTCGCCTGCGATTCATGGTTGTGAGTTTGATGGATTCCTGTTTGGAACTACTCCATGTCCAGATCCAGTGATTGCCGAGACCGACAAACCTAATTCGGTGCATAGAGAATGGATCAATAACGATCAAATGTTGTTGGGGTGGCTCCTCAATGCTATTATACCAAGCATCAGAAACCAAGTGGTCAGACCTCATATCCGTAAGGCATATAATGCCTAAGTAAAGATCGAGCAACTCTGTAGTGCACAGACACGCACTAGGGTTCAAATGTTCAAGATCGCCTTGCATACAACACACAAAGGATCAATGTCGATGATTGAATATCTCTTGAAGATGAAATAGTTATCTGATAGTCTGAGCACGGCAGGATCTTCGGTTCTAAAGGAAGATCTGATAACATCGGTGCTTTCTGGACTCGACATGGAATACATGCCTATCATGACAACCTTGTTGCGTGATCCATATCTATCTTGGCAAGATGCACATGCATCACTACTGAACTTCGAGGAACGAATGACTTAGATTCAGTCTCTACAAGGTATCAATAGTATGAACATTCAAGGCACAAATCCATTTGTGAATGCCGTTAAGATTCATTCTTCTATATCTGGTAATAATCAGCAACCCAAAACTATTATGGTTCATAATAATTAGTCCTTGTTTACAACTGGTAGTCAAGATTCATCTGAACTAAACAATCGCGGTTTCAACCCTCGTGGCCGTGGAAATCGTGGCCGAAATCGAGGGGGTTTTCAGCAAAACAGAGCTACATGTCAAATTTGTAGGAAGTTTGGTCACAGTGTGACATATTGCTACTATAGAGCATATATGAAATACATGGGCACTCAACCTGGTGTAAATCAACAAAATTTGATGTTGCTTACTACCAATACCTTGGCACAACAAATTCTTTCCTGGCAGCTCAAGCGCCTGTGGTAAAGCAGTGCAACAGCTTATGTGGCTTCTGATCCATCAATGATCACAAACTATACACCATACACAGGTAAAAGTACATTGATGATAGGTAATGGTAAATTACTGCCTATATCTAGTATAGGTTCTACATGCATTTCATCATCTAGTCCTCAGTTATCATTTCACAATACTTTGTATGTGTCTAGTATAAAGAAAAATTTACTTAGTGTGTCAAAGTTAACTAGAGACAATGACACACTGATTGAATTCCATGCCAACTCTTGTTTTGTGAAGGATTCCAGAACTAAAGCTGTTATTCTTCAAGGACATCTTGTCAATAGTCTGTACCAATTTTTGGACCACCATTCTCTACTCATTCACATTCTGTTTTTGTTGCTTCTCATAACTCTTTGTCTTCCTTGTAGCATTCTAGATTAGGTCATCCTGCTTAGCATATTGTCTCTCAGGTGTTGAGATCTTATCTGAATGTCTTTCCAGGTTTTGGTAACTTGTTTTGTACTTCTTGAGCATTTGGAAAAATTCATGCATTACCCTTTTCTGTCTCTTATAACAGGGCTTCTACTGTTCTTAAACTAATACATACCGATGTATGGGATCCAACACCTTGTACTTCTCCCCAGGGCTATAACTATTACATACATTTTTGACGCGCGCCGAACACGTCAATAAAATATTATTTTCTAAACCAACTATTTGTAGATAGTGGCAAATGGTCGATCCCACAAAGATTAGTGATCTTTATAAGGTTTTAAAACAAAAGGAGAATGGAATTTTAAAGAAAATAACTAAATTAATTAATCTAATTACTAATAAATTAAATAAATAGAATAAATACCTAATTCTACAAATAATTAATTTAAATATCTAAATCTATAAACAATTAATTTAAATACCTAGGTCTACAGTTCCACAAGACAAGATCAAGATTCAATGGCATATCATGGTCATCAATCTTTCCCAAAATAATTATTAATTTAATTTCTTCTAGATTAGCTATGGCAAATCGACATCCGCCAGAAATTCCTAATTCCCTTAATCTCGATAGTTAGGACATCCACCACTAACTATTTCCCTAATTAATGTATAACCCTAGACATCCGCCATAAGATTTAACACATTAACCACATTAATGAAGTTCTATGGGAACACTAATCCTAAATAACCGGATGGCATCCGCTCCCGATTTAACCTAGATTCAATTATTGCACACTCAAGAACCAAAAGGTTTTTACGGCAATCGGGTGAATATTTGTTACTTATATTGTCTCAAAAGTATAATTACGGATACTAATGAGTCAATTAACTATAGATTGTCTACCTAAAAGCATGCAATGGCCATATACATACCCTAAGTTTAAACCATATTCATTAAAATCAACAACAATGAAATAGAAGAAATTAAAATAAATTAAATAATAAAATAAAAGATCTCACCAATTATGCCATGAATCCACAATCTTGAATTGCTTCACCTCTGACCTAGGGAAAACTTGATTAGCTAGACATAATCTTCATTAAAACCCAATTAAAATAATGCAAAAAGTCTCTTAACTAAAAATAATGCAAAAAATCCCTAAAAAATAATAATAGGTGTTTTATTTATACCTAAAGTCCTATGTGTAAAACTAGTAGAAATTGGGTTCTGGAAGAGAGAGAAAATAGTTTTTAGTTTTTTTTTTCGTCTTGGACACGTGGCGCTGTGTGATTGGCTGGTTTTCTGGGTTCAGATGACGTGTCGGGTCTGGATTGGTTGAGAAGCTTGGACCGCTAACGTGGTGGGCATGTATTGGCTGGAAATTGAGTCGATGACGTGCTGGAGGAAAAAATTACATCCGTACGGTTGTTTTTTTATTAAATTCGTAAATTATTGTGTTTTTCTTTTTTATTCTTTAATTACAGTATATCGCCTTTCAAAAAGGCGTAATTAGCGTGAAACACGAATGTCGCCTTTTGTAAAAGTGTCATTCGTGTTACGTGGCGCCAGGTCACTAATAACTAACAAGAATGGCGCCTTTTGTAAAGGCGCCATTCTTGTTAGGTCTGTCACATGGGATGCCACATGGGATGCCACATGGGAGGACACCACGGTTACACCACAGTTGCCATATGGGAGGACACGAATTGCGCATTTTGAAATTGCGCAATTCGTGTCCTCCCCCTCTGCGTACGCGTTGTAGAGATTCTTTGCATGCAGAGAATCTCTGCAAGCACCCTACAACCCCCTATCGACGACCTAGGGTCATCAATGGGGGGTTGAATGTTGGTTAGAGACAGTGGGGGGGGTTTAAGTGTTTTAAAGAGGGAGAGGGAGAGAGGCAGTGAGGCAATGCGAGAGAGAGGAAGAGAGTGTGTGGGAGATCGAGAGAGGCAGCAGCGACGGCGACGGTGAATGGAGGCAGCAGCGGCGGCGAACACAGGCGGCAGTGTAAGTAGAAGTGTGCGTGTTTGGGATGAGTTTGTGAGCCAAGAGAGAGAGAGAGGGAACAGACGAGAGGGAGAGAGAGGAGAGAGTGTGTGAGCCGAGAGAAAGAGGGAACAACAGAGAGGGAAGAGGAAGAGAGAGTGTGAGCCGAGAGAGAGAGAGAGAGGGAACAAATGAGGGGGAGGAGAGAAGAGAGTGTGTGAGTGAGAGAGAGAGGAGGGAACAAATGAGAGGAGGAGAGAGAGAAGAGAGTATGTGAGCCGAGAGAGAGAGAGAGAGAGTGTGAGAGAGATGGTGAGAGGTGCCATGAGAGAGAGAGAGGGAGAGAGAGTGTGAGAGAGATGATGAGAGGTGCCGTGAGAGAGAGAGAGAGGAGAGAGTGTGAGAGAGATGGTGAGAGGTGCCGAGAGAGAAAGAGAGGTAGAGAGTGTGAGAGGGAGAGGTGTCGTGAGAGAGGTGTCGTGAAAGAGAGAGGTAGGGAGTGACATGGAGGGTGAGAGTGTGCCGAGAGAGAGAAAGAGAGAAAGGTAGAGAGTGTGAGAGAGAGGGTGAGGTGCCGTGAGAGAGAGAGAGATGAGAGAGTGTACCGTAAGAGAGAGAGGGGGAGAGTGTGTGAGAGAGGGTGAGTTACCGTGAAAGAGAGAGAGAGGAGGGTGAGAGTGTGTCGTGAGAGAGAAAGGGGGAGAGTGTGAGAGAGAGGGTGAGAGTGCCGTGAGAGAGAGAGAGGAGGAGATAGTGTGCCATGAGAGAGAGGGGGGAGAGTGTGAGAGAGAGGGGAGAGTGTGAGAAAGAGGGTGAGAGAGAGCGGGAGAGAGTATGTGTGAGCAAATGAGAGAGAGAGGAGAGAGAGTGTGTGGGGTTTGGGTTGAGTATGTTAGCTGAGAGAGAGAGAGAGGGGGAATAGCTGAGTGTGTGAGCCGAGAGAGAGAGTGCGTGCGTTTGCGTGTATTTAGCAAACGTTCGGTGTTTGGAGAACGTTTAGCTGAGAGAACCAATATTTTTAATTATTCTTTTTATAAATATTTTTTGTTGTTTAGTTTTCATTTGAATAAAATAACTAAATTTATTTTTTTTCACAGGAAATATTAATTTTTTGTAGGTCAAGGAATATTAAATTGAAGAACAAACCGAAAGGAAAATAATAAGAACAAAAATTTATTTATTTATTTATTTAATATATTTATAGTGTAATAGATTTTTTAAGAAAATGTGGTTAAGTAGCATGTGTTTATTGCATAGTGTGTGTAATTTAAATGTTTTATTTTTAAATAGCTATTAATGGATGTTGCACCATAACATCGTAGTTAACAAAATGTTACAAATGTTAAACCCTATAGAAAAACTAATTTTTTGTAGTGGTTGTTGTAGCTTATTGTGTGTAGTGATAAATGCTTGATAATTATTTAGCACATTTTACACGTGAGTGGCAAATGGACCCAAAGATAAATATTATCTATGTTATTTATTATCAATGTTTGATTATTGCGACAAGATATCAATTACAAGTTAGTATTAATGGAGTGTCTGGTGTATACACTATTAGTCCCCTCACCATCTCCAATAACCACCACAAGGAAAAATCTTTGACTTACAAATTTAATTTGTAAGTAAAAGTTTTAAAATTGTAAGTAAAAGTTTTTACTTACAAAATGTCGTTGGTAAAAACATCGTAAGAATAGACTCGTCGTTAAAAGTTTACACTTACAAACTTAATTGTAAGTAAAGAGATACTTTTTTACTTACGAACCCACCATCATAATAAAAGTGTATAATATCCCTTACTAAAATTTCTATTCGTTTTCAATAATATTCATGAATAAAACTATATTTTCATTTAAATATTATTTTGTTTAATTTTTGTGCCTTTCATTATTTTTTCAAAAAACATTACATTAATATTTTAATGAGTTTCGTTTTGGTATAAAAAATTTAATGAGTTAGAGAACTTAAATAAAATACAGTTATTTATTCTTGATTATTGTTCTGATCAGTTTTTCATCAATTTGACAAACTTTATCTTATTCGAGAGCCCAAAGCTAGCTAAAGTAGATCTAGCTGGGTAACCAAACAATGTACCAAAGCTCCTTCAACCAACAACTAGAAGGAGAAGAAAAAATAAAGTTAGACAGTTTAAAATTCATTTATAATTTTCTTCATTAAAAGAATTAAAAAAATTAAAAAAATTGAATTACAACCTTTAAAAAAGCCACAGGATGTTTGAAGCTTGTAGAGACTTTACAATAGGCTCATGCATCTTACATGCACCCAATTAATATGAAGAAAATAAGTTGAAACGTATAGAATGCATTAGGATTAATCAACAAATATAGGTAAAATGCAAATCAAAACCTTTGTAGAGATTGCATGTACTGACATGGATAAACCCATGAAATTAAGAGACGATGCAGAATCAAGATGAAGTGCAAGGCGCAACAACGTCAAGAGGAACTCTTTGATGATTTGCGACGTGATGAAATAGAAATTAGTTGTGAGGTCAACGTGAGAGATGGGACCGTGAGCCTAGGAGATAGGGAGATAAATTGTTGGGTTTTTAACTTATTATCTTTTGAAACAACGTGTGTGCATTGGGGGGTGGGATGTGGGGGGTTCCGGGTGTGCATTCCCATGTTCGTGTTCATGTACGTAGCAAGATTCTTATCTTTGTTGTGTCTATCTTCTTATTTTTGAGATTTTTTTGTGCCTATCTTTTATTTTGGATTTATCCAACAAAATAAAAACCAATTACTTATTATTTAATTGTAAAAAGACAAATTAAATATTAAATATTACATTACTGTTTCGTCCCTTTTTAGTGAAAATTTGATTTGTTAATTAATTTTTCTTCTTCTTCTTCTTTCTAGTTTAGTAGTTTTCTTTTTATTGAGTATATATATATATATGTAAGTAAAAATACATATTTACTTACAAAGCTATACATATTAGTTTCCTCTAAGATTTATAAGCAAAAGTTAGTATTTTTACTTGCGAACAAAAGTAGTTTATATAAATATATTTTTGTGAGTAAAAGAAATTCTATTACTCACTAAAAACTATTGCCGAATTGGGTCGATATTCACTTATTAATTATTAGCTTTTGCTTACAACTCATGAGTCATAAGTACAAACAATACTTTTAGTTACAATTTTATCAATTCTTTTTTTACAAACTTAAGAGTCATAAGCAAATATGGACTTTTACTTATACTTTTTATATTCGTAATTGAAAGTTTTGTAATTAAAAGTTAAATTTCTTGTAGTGAACATCAGTAACAAAATACGTAATCTCGCATTCACAAGTGTCCTCACTCTGCTCTCTAGTGCTGACAGTAGACTATGGGCGCTGCCCCATCCGGATATATTTATTTCCAATTGTTCGGTCAACTATCGTACAATGAAAAAATCAGGCAACTACTCATCTTTGAATACGTTAGACCATTCTTCTCCCTCTTCTCTGGCCACGACCATGCAAGGAAGTAGCTAACTTGCTAAATGTGACCGCAATTGATCATATTTGAACTCACTATCTACCACTTGAAGCTCCGATAACCACTAATTAAGAATAATAACATTATAGACGATATATTTAGTAAAAACAATTAAGCATTAGTATATAACATGAGCCTTTTACAAATAACATCTCATTAGAGAAGCATAAAACAAGAAGTGATTGTTGTCCATACAAGTATATATATGATGTAATGTGTGTTGGCGATCAATAGGAATAGACTTTTTTGTTAGGCAGTGCAAACTTCCATGTGTAGGTACACTTAAAAAGTAGATTAGTGTCGATATATATATATATATATATATATATTAATAAGTTCACATTGTAATGTTTTGATGCTAGAGAGTTCAATGAGATTCCCACCTTACCAAAGAAGAAGATAATTCTCAACTTTATTCTGTCAAATTTCTCGATAATTTCTCGATAATTTATTCTGTAATAATATTTCTTATCAAACACTTTGAAAAGTATGGATGGATTGATATTGTCAATATTGACAATATTGATTATGCTAACAATATTGACTATGTTAGCAATATATTATGTCAATAGTGATCAATGAAACATGAAACCTATGTACGTCAACCTGTCATTTTTCCTTTCTGGTTTACATAAACATATTGATTTGTGTTGAATGAAAGTTTTTAATTGCAAGTGATAATAATTACTATTTCTTCTACATTGTCCATATCGACTATATTGTCAATAAATATTATCATCATGAGACTATAACCTACTTCAATCAATCAATCAAATTTTGAATTAAATAAACACTAAGTGGTAACTACTTTTATGCCCATATTGACTATATATTACTTATTGACAATATGCATTTGAAACGACATACAAAGATAAAGAAAGCTTATTTTTACCCAAAAAAGTAAATAAATAAAACTTGTTAGACGTGTCATTATTGTTGAATAACCCACGTAATACTTGTGTATATCTGCACTATCAAGAACTTTTGTATATATGTGAGAAGCTCTAAAGCACGTGACAACATTCGAATGCTTATATATATATGTGCAAGTGGGTGGTCTAGAACAAGGTTTTTAGGTTAGAGTTTAACTGATTTGTTGAGAAGCTGACAGTCCCTAATGACATTTGATTTAGGTTGATATGTCCTTTTTGGAGTTAACGCAAACATAAGAAAATTTTTGTTGGTATGATGTCGATCGTTTTTGGTGTTAAGACAGGCACAACAAGACTTTTGGGTATGGTTTTTGCTTAAAAAATCTCCATTTTTTGTAAATATCATTCATATAGAGAACCTCTCAAATTTGTGTACACACTTTTGTAAGGAGTCAACAAAAAACAATAAACCCTAGAATCACAACTCGTTTAATTGAAACCAACAAACAACATAAAACAAGAATCAAACCTAGAAATCATACAGCAACCGTTCAAGAAGTCTCAACTCCTTCCATTATAAATTAAATCAAAGTTAAAGTGAAAACAAACCTCCGTTTCTCCTCACACCCAAACTCGAACAACAACTTCTCAAGCAAAATCCAAACACGAATAAGACTTATCACCGCCCAAATGCCCTAGGCACCATCTTCCTCTTTGTCAAATCGAAATCACTTGTACATGGAGTGCTCAAAGTAACTAATGTAACACGGAGAGGGAGAGAAAAGAAGACCTTCGAGAGTGCAGAGAGAGAGAGAAGTTGTTGAAAAATTACTACAAGATGCTCTATTTTGATATAAGAACAAGAATAATTTTTGATGAGGATTCTTTGAAAGTTCAATCGTGCCTCAAATCCTCATTTTGATCATTTTTTCGCTTGATATATATAATCTTTTTTACATTATCAATGCGATGAATTATGTAGGTCATGAAAGGTAGGAACATCCCGTTTCGATTTTATGCATATGGAGAAATTGTTAAGGTTTCGCAAGGCATCGAGTACAGCAGACCCCCATCAATGATCCTGATTATTAAGTTTGGAATAAGTAAACATGAGTTGATGGATCATGTGTATAACGCGTTTGGTATTTCGTCCACTAAGACTCTCATTACGATGACGTATCGTCACGTAATAACTCATCCATCAGGTTCACAATATTTTATCCCCATGTCGGTTCAAGACGAGACCCACTTCCAGTTGATGTGGTCAACAGTGGCGAATCTATCATTATCAGCGAAGGTAGAGATTTATTTAACCTTCGAGCCAATCGAGACTTTTCAAAATTCTATTGTACATTCACACGTAGTAGAAGAAAATGTGGGTATGACATGCCTTGCATCAATGATGAAAAGATTACGTATGCAATCACCTATAGGTGATGTTGTGCAAGATAGATTTGTTACTCTGATTGATGATGACATTAGTGCCCCCAGTGATGACCCTAACGAGGACCACGACAACGACATTGACGAGGATGTATGTCCCCTCGAGGATGCTGCGTCATCTGTTAATTGGGAAAATATAAATATTATTACAGACAACCTAACTACGAACCTCTAGGGATGGAAAACTTGCAAGATTATGAGCAATTTGTAATTGACGAGGAGGAGTGTATGGAAGAAGCAAGCGATGAAGAAGTTTACCCACTATTGCCAGCGTATAATGAAATTGATTGGGAAATGACTAGTTCTACTGCAACCCAACATTCTCATCATTCGACTGGATAGGACATGCCTAATTTTGAGTTGGAAAGAGGAATGTGCTTTGACAATAAGAAAGACTTGCAACATGCCATCAAAGTATGGCATGTTAACAACCATTGTCAATACCTTGTTATGGAGTCAACTACAACCTTATGGGCAGTGAAGTGCAGAAGTGCGCCGGAAGCTGGGTGCATGTGGCGTCTCCGTGCTTGTATGCGAAAGAAGAAACAATTGTGGGAGATCACTCAATTAAACGAGCCGCACAGCTGTATAAATCCCGGCATAGAACGCAGTCATGCCTAACTCGACGCCAACATGTTTGCACGCGAGATACAAAGCGTTGTCCAAATAGATCAAGCAATTACTATCAAGGCCTTGGTAGAAATGATTAAGCTAAAATACGGACATGAAGTTCCCTACAAAAGAATGTGGAATGCTAAAAGGAAAGCAGTTTCAAATGCATTCAGAGATTGGGACGCATCGTATGCTAGGTTACCAAGATGGTTGGCGGCTGTACATAATAAGAGCCCAGGGACAAAGATTGAGTGGTCACATAGACAATGGGCTGCAGATGAGATCAGGATAGAGCATCCTCAATTTCGTCGTGTGTTCTTCACATTCGAAGCATTAATCGAAGGGTTCAAGCATTGTAGGCCTCTTTTACAGATTGACGTGACATTCTTGTATGGAAAATACATGTGTAAGCTAATTATTGCCCTATCTGTTGATAGCAATGGACATCTACTTCCAGTTGCATTTGCAGTTACAGAAAACGAATCAACAGACTCGTGGGGGTGATTTTTCAGGATGTTGTGCAAACACGTGACCGATAGATATGGTATTTGTATTATTTTTGACCATCACTCTGGCATTCTCGAGGCTGTTAACATACCAGCAAATGGTTTTTGTCCACCAAGAGGATACCATCAATATTGCCTGTGACACTTGACCAGTAATTTTAACACGAATTTCAAAAATGAATCATTAAAGAACATCCTTTCTCGAGCTGCTGGTCAACATCAAGTGAGGAAATATGATGCATGCATGGAGCGTTTTGCTTATTTATGATCAGGAAGTCCTCAATTTCTTCAATATGTGAATGTCATTCCCAAGGAACTCTGGACTCAATCGCATGATGGAGGCCTACGATATGGATGGATGAATTCTAACAGGGTTGGTATGTAATCGATAGTAGTTATGTATGTTATCCTATATTTTTTTTCACTATGTTGATATTACTGACACGTCATTATCTTACCATTGTAGAATGTTTTAACGGTGTATTGAAAGGGGCACGATTCTTGTCAATAACAGCAATGGTTCAAATGATTTACTATAGGTTGGTGACATACACCAACCGACGCAAGGAGGAAATCAATGAAGCAATCTCGCACGGGCTTAATTACACGAAATATGTCATGGATAAAATTGCACATTATGAACAATCTGCAAGGAGACATTACGTCAAATTGATAAATCGCGACATTGGTGAGTTTGAGGTACTCACTGGACGTCATGGTGATCGCATGCATAAAGGCAACAATACACAGATTGTTATCCTGAAGAACTGGTATTGCAGCTGCAATAAATCGCAATCATTTGGTTTCCCTTGCTCACATGTGTTAGCTGCATGTGCCCTTATTCGACTTGATTTTACACAATTTATTAAGCCATACTACAAGAAGGACGTGTACGCACGATGCTACTCCTCTCAATTCAAAGCCATCCTCGATGAGAAGTAATGGCCGACTTTTGCGACGAAGATTTTACCAGATCCTAGGTGTAGACGTGGCCGAGGGAGACCAAAGGGAACACGAAGGCAAAATGAGATGGATCTTTCTAATGTTTCGAAGACCTTGCGATGTGGTATATGTCATCAAGAAGGACATAAACGAACAACATGTCCGAATAGAGATCGTGGTCGAGTCCCTACTAGGAGGAACCGTTGCAGTCTTTGTCGTGCAGAGGGACATAACAAAAAAAGTTGTCCATCAAAAGCTCAACCCCTCAATCCAAACTAATGAGAGGATTTGTATTTTGTTTGTAAACGGTGTCAGTTGGTAATTTCATAACATTTATATTAATATAGTATTCGGATATGTTACATAAAGTAATAGATAGGTATTTGTTAATGTTATAACTCGTACTAATGATTAGTTGTGACTTTTAAAACTACTCAACCAATTTCTCTAATTACACAGTTGTAGCGAGTACACATGGAACTAGGACCATCTGATCCTTCTCGTCTACGCCTCCAATCTACACACAGATCATCGCAAGTCTGGAGGGGTCAGGTATATACATTTAATATGTATGTGCCTAATATTTATGCAAAAAAGTTTAATACATATATATATATATATCGACATATTTTTTAATTGTAAGGTACATGATACGATGCACGTGCGAAGAAGACAGGGTGTCGTTGATCGACGAGTGAATTACCATTCTTGAATGATCCTTTACCTACGTTCTAGTGGCTTTTATGGGGTTTCACGCGTAAGATTTTTTAGACTTGATTGGCCTTTGATCACTGCTTTCATTGAGAGATGGCGTCCAGAAACACATACGTTCCACATGCGTTGTGGCGAGTGTACAATAACACTCCAAGACATTGAGATTCATCTTGGGTTACCGATTAATGGTATGCCTGTGACTGGAAGAATAGATGTCGACTATCTCGTGGTGTATGAAAGACTACTTGGTGCAAGACCTGAACCACTTAACCTTTCTGGGAATAAAGTTCTTGTTTCATGGCTCGAACAAAATGTGCCACCTATAGAGGATGACAGCAATGAGGAAATTGTTCGACGTTATGTTCGTTCGTACATTCTACAACTTATTGGTGGTTGTGTGTTCGCTGACAAGTCAAATCGATATGTACATTTGATGTTTCTTCCGTTGCTTGAGGACCTTCAAACAGTTAGACAGTATAGTTGGGGAAGTACATGTTTGGCATATTTATACAGGGAATTGTGTCGTGGATCTCGCTCTAGTGCGTACGAGGTCGCTGGTGCGTCAATTCTTATACAACTATGGGCCTGGGATAGGTTTTCATTTATAGCACCAACGCTCATGCCTGTTCCTAGAGCTCGACCACGAACATGTGATGGAGTATACATGCCCAATAACGTTCCTTTGGGATATCGGTAATAAACATGTTTCTCATATTATTTTTAATTATTCATTGCATTTTTTTAATTTATGATTAATTTATTGTTTTATATATAGATGGATAGTTGCATTTTCGGTAACTAGGACTTCCACACACGTTTTATCATCATATCATGATGCACTTGACATGTAGAGGGAGAATGTCGTGGAGTGGCAACCATATGTTGATGTCATCAAGTCACTTCCACAATTATGTACTCAAGGTCACGGGAGCTGGCGTTCGACGTGTCCTTTAATTTGTTTCCATATAGTTGAGTGGCATAGACCGAAAAGGGTCATGAGACAGTTTGGGCTGACACAGGTCGTGCCACCTCACTGTGATTTTGACACACGTCTGCACTGCGTCCAATTGAGAGGACATCCTTAAGAAAATTGGGCAGTGTATCACAGAAGATATATAGAGTTGTGGAAAAATCGTAGTAATACCTTAGCCATGATGGAACAAGAAGGGGAACATGATCAGGAAGAGTACATGAGGTGGTACAGATCTATCACCAGGCGATACATTGGACATGACGGGGCTCTACGCGAATTCTCGGTAACCTTGAAACTATAATGTGTTGGGAAATGTGCCCTAGGTCAATCCATTAATAGTCTTTATGAATACATTTTTGGTTAATAAAATAGAGGATTTCATTTACTGTTTATTATAATTGATTTGCATGTTTACATTGTAATAAGATCCATGGGTATTTACAGAAATATCCTAAATGTCCCTAGTCGATTATTATACTGGGAACTATAATGAATTAAGACTAGTGTGAGTCTTGATTGATGATCATACGTATCGGAATACGAATCAAGATCATGAGTACTTGTTAGGGAACAAAGTACTGGACCGACCCGCTATGAGAACATCACATGGATTAAGTCATATTGTTTCTCATGATAGGTATATTTTTTAGTCCTCTGACTTGAGATTACCAGAGACTTCAACATTAGGAATACAGTGATTTGACACAATCAAACATTGTCTTTAACCGAACGATTATAAAGGTTGTGATTAGTTACTGTGTGAATAATGTGGTGAAGTTGTGTAATCGAGATAGAATTTGTCCCTCTCATATAAAGAGAGATATCCAAAGTGGATCCTCGATGTGTTAGATCATTAAAAGGCCTAGTCTAAGTGAATTGATATTGATCAATGTCACTTAGATGTTTTCAGTCTACCTAGAAATCGAGACTTGTACGATTGAACATGTTGGATGACAATTCCATGCCTTATGTTTGATCAAAAGGATATCGTGTGACAAAAGGATGTTATATACACTATTGATTAGGTTGTATCAATTTGATATTCGTACAACTTGGGTAGTCATAATGTCTTGCTAGAGGCCGCTTATAACTTGTATACCAAAATGTGTTTTGGTACACTGCCAACGTTGTATGAACCTATTGGGTCACACACTGAGAATGGTTTTGCGAGATTTTAAGATGGTTCAGAAAAACGAATTTTATATGATAAAATTCATGACAGAAACGTCCCTATAGTGTATTACACTTATACTTCTTTAAGTAGGGTATATGTGTAATTTACTTAACCGTCTATATACAAGGGATGTATAAATAGACGCTTTGAGTTAGAATACAAGTACGCAAGATTTTAAAAGGGCCGAAATTCTATTTTTGTTTTAAGAAACGACTTAGGGTTTTTGGTATGCTCTGGATCATTTTGGAGAGAAACAAAAAAGGGTTGGTATTCTCTCGAAGCTAGCACTTCAAATCTCGGTCGCCGATCATGTGTGGACTGCTGATAGAAGGCGTTCGTTGTTTGCAACGCCTTAGAGATCGATTAACCTTCAGAATGGTACATTGCGACTGAGGTATGATTAAGTTTTTATAGTTTAAGTGTTTTTAATAGAATCAGATTCGGATCCTGTTGGGGTTTTTGTCAAAATTGTTTTGTAATCTCCGTTGTGCATGAACCCCAAAACCCAACATAATGTTGTTATCCTCATGAGTCATATTTAAAATTGTTAACCAACACTACATTTTTTGTATATCAGTCTAAATTTGCGCGTCAATTGGAGCAAGTGTTCATTGATGACGGGATCGATCAAGGCATTGCTGCTCTACATGAAGGCATCAGAATCTTAGATGAGGATGAACGACAAAGGACTACTCTATGGAATGATGAAAATGTAGTTGAGCCGAAAATAGATGACGAAGCTTCTCAAGAAGAAGAGGAAGAACAACAAGAAGAGGATCAAAGCCTAGCAGATAGAGGGGGGAGAAGAAAAACAACTCAGACTTTGGGTGAGAGCAGTAGACGTTCTTCTCCACCACCTCCAACTCGTCCAACACCAAGAACGTCAAAGACTGTTGGTTAGAGTAGCAGACGTTCTTCTCCACCACCTCTAACCCGCCCTTCTTCTTATGGGTGAGTTCCTTTACCACCCCCAACGCAACCAGATGCTCATATGTTTTTGGCTAGGACACCGAGCATGAGTGTTCATCCTTATCATTTGATCCATATGCTCCTGGGCCATCATCTTCCTACATGGACCATAGAATGCCTACATATTCAATGCATGGTTCATTGCCTCAATACATGCCAAGTCCATTTACTCCGCCATATTATAATTACAATATTCCATATAGTGGAGATGGCTCATTCATGCCCTTATTAGGCATGCCACCTCATGTTCCTTTCACCCTACCACATACAGGAAGTCAGCATGTTGGAATGGTTCAACCCCCTATCTTTGATAGCACTGGTAGTAGAGGTCAATCGAGTCAATATAAAGAAGAAGTTCAGTCGAGTCATAGAGCTCAACAGATACAGCTGGACATACAAGCACGCAGAAATCCACGTCGAAATAGAGTACGACCAATTTGCCACACGGAGGAGCAACGTCAACGTCGATAGAACTGCATCATACCTTTGTATGAGTTTCTTTCATGTCATGGTAATTTCTTTGTATCGACGAACATATCTTAGTCGAGAATGTTGACATTCCAGTTGCACATGAAGATGCTTTTCAAGAGCAAGTACCTGAGCATGATACTGAAGTTGATATTGGCAACAACGTTGCAATTTTGCTTGCTGATCCTAGTAGCATGCACATGTCAGACGTCGATGACGAAGAATGTAATGAAAACGATAATTCTGATTTCTCAGTGGATGATGAAAATAGTGACAACGAACCATGATATACTCACTTAAGTAGGTTTAAGAAATCAAACCTAATTATGAATTTAGTTACACATTTGTTTGTTCTTTTCGTAATAATTGATTATGACATTTACATTTGTTTCTAACTTACTCTTGAACTTTTAAAAAATCATGTCAGTCAAAAATTATGCATCGTCATCTGGGGAGGGATCTGGTGGACGATCCAGCGGACGATCCGGTGGTCGCAGAGATCGTCCATCTCGCGACTTGGATCGTTCGCTAGTACGATCTCCCGCGATGATCTTGAGCCTCGCGCGTTAAGAGCAAACTTACTCAACGCAACACTTGCTCAAATGCGCGCTTGCTTACCATCAACAACTTTTTGTCCAACAACTGCTTTCTCAGCAACACCATCAATCACAATTATTTCAGCAGTATCCTTGTCCGCCTTATGCGCAGCACATCCACTAGACCCTTCTCCTTCAGCCATCGGGGCCATCTTTATTTGGCCCCAATGATCCAACCACTTTACAGGCTTACTCCTCTCTTTTGGCGTCGCAACTCCCTCCACCTATCGCTGGTTACGTTACTTCTAGAGGATCTACCCACACATCTCCCTCCCATCAGCAGGACTACCAGCATGTCCCGATCGCTCCCTTCGACTCTAGTATGCATGCCTCCTCATCAACGAGTCATGATCATGTCGAGCATGCATCACATTTGTCCAATACTTCAAGCCACCCTTCGAGTGAGCCATCTATTAGTGGTGCCTCGCGTAGATCACAATAAGGCGATGAGCCAGCTAGGGCCCCGAGACGTAGATGTAATGATGACCGAGGCACGGGGCGGGTGTTATTGACCGTAAAAACTGTGAAAGAATTGTAAGTCAACGAAATATTATTACATATATATACTTACATTTAATGAACTTATTATAATATTGATCTAACTTTTTTTTGTAAAAATGTAGTGGTACTTTCTTGCATCCGTCATCCGAAGCGTCAAAGCAAATGACGCGGGTATATAAATTCGATTTACATAAGGATGGCTACTGTTGGGATACGGTTGCCAACCATATCAAAGAGCAATATTTTAACAAATGGGCGGTAAGAGATTTTTAAATAAAAAAATTAAGTTTCTTTTACTTAGCATATGTTGAAGACTTGACTTTCTATTATTACAGACTCATTTTGATTGGAGACGATCGGATAACGCTATGGTTAGACATTTGTACGACAGGTAGATTGCCATTCGTTACACTGACTTTATTAGTAAGATGGTGAGGAAGCTGACAAAACCAGTACATGTATCTGTGGAGGTTTTTGAGCATTACAAGAAGATGCGGTCTACTCCAGAATATAAAGCAAAGTCAGCACAAGTGAGCCGAAATCG
This sequence comes from Stephania japonica, assembly GCA_039657345.1. Lineage (NCBI taxonomy): Eukaryota > Viridiplantae > Streptophyta > Magnoliopsida > Ranunculales > Menispermaceae > Stephania > Stephania japonica. Next base: position 37,676,382 of record CM077560.1, on the reverse strand, counting down.
GAGATCAGAGGTGGGGGGACCTGGTTCGGGTCCGTCTGTGCACGGAGGTGGAGCCATATCCATCTATGAGCATTCGTTGAGACTGGGACATACATACATAGATACATACATACATATGTATACATTAGATTCATATAAGTTTCAAACTTAATTTTAAGTTAAACATATTTTATAGGAGAAGAAACTCGGTCGGCGAAAGCCGATCTTTGGATTTATGTTTATATCTCCATACAAAGGATCATGATGGCGTCACTTTCTTGGATCCGAGAGCAGAGGCGATTGCCGTAAGAAACTATTTTACCATAATTGTTTTTTGTTAATTATAGGTATCAATGACTTATATGACTTGTCAATGTTGAAATTCTTAATACAGACGGCTATACACGAAAGGACCAAAGAGCATTCACAGCTATAGCCTGACACTCCAGTTGATGAAATAGAATTATATTTGGAGATTTTGCAACAAAATGATAAAGGCTGGAGATTTGGTCTTGGTTGGACACCGTCAGGGTCTATGATGCGTAGACCTGATGAAGCTGGATCTTTTCGTCCTATATTTACAGATGATGAGCCATTTGACCAGTTCAAGAAGGAATTCAAGGAGATGCAAGCAATGATACTAAAGTTGGTTAATGACACGTCTGTAGATCGTGAGCAATTGCTTGAAATGCAAGGACGGTTACATCGCATGGAACAGGGTTTCATGGAGAGATCAGCTGCACAAGAAAGGCAAGATGATTATGATGATGATGCTCACAATGACTCAACGACCGAGGATGATGAATGATGATTTCTTTTTCACAACATCCAAAAAGATTTGATTTTTTTGGTTCATTTTTGACTTGATACTTATAAGTTTTTTTATTAGGAACCATTATAAATTTTATGAATTTATTCGGAACCATTATAGAAACATAAATCATGTAAACCATATATTGAATCGAGATTATTGGAGTAATATTTGTTATTCACTAGTTTTTTCTATTGTATTCTTTATTTGAATATTGAATTGGGAAACTCAAAAAGGTTTTACTTCTAAATAGAATGTTTGTTTTAGGTCTACATTGAACATTTGTTAAGAATGATTTTGGGATTTTTGTGTTTTAATTGGTTCTACACAAAAAAACTTGTTCAAACTATATTAACATCTTTTATTTTGTGTTTTCATATTTGTGATATTGAATATATATGCTAACTGTTAATTAATTTTACTAATTTGTATTTATTTTTCTTTTTTATTGAAATAAATATGATTTGTTCTTTATTATAGGTTGTTTTCCATAAAATATATGACTTTTATATATGTGAATCTCAATTTTGTATACCTCAAAGTTTAACTTATTTTATTTTTCTTTTTCTTTTTTTTGCAGGAAACTATGGTATATATGATGGATGGATTGCATTTTTATGATGGTTTGCTTGTAAACTTATTTTGCGTTCTCCTATTTTGATTTTTTAAAAAATTTTGTATTGATATGGAAAGAGACAATTATTGATACAATGAGTTTAAATATTCAAATTTGATTATGAATTCATTGTTGCCCTGCAATGTATGAACCTGTATGAATTCATGTATTGTTGCCTTACACGAATATATATATATATATATATATATATATATTATATATAGCGACAGATTAGCGATGGGCTCCCCGTCGCCAATCTATTTTTGGCGACGGGCCGGGAGCCCGTCGCCAATCTATTTTTGGCGACGGGCCGGGAGCCCGTCGCCAATCCATTTTTGACGACGGGCTCCACCTGTCGCCATTTTCCAACGCCACTCACACCACGCCACGTCACCAACCCACCACCTCATCACGCTACGTCATTGTCAATAATGCCTCTACTAAAGGAGATATACATTATTTTTGAAATTTAAAGAAATTTATCCTATTTAATGAATTTAAAAGAAAACCAACCCTACTTTTTTAATAACCCCGTGCTGGTGAGGGTGACGACACGTGGCGGAACGTGATAGGCTGGAGGGTGACGTTGGTGCCGCGCTAAACGAATTAGAAGATGCCACGTGTCAGTGAGCTGGTAGACGAAACTCGCGCGACTCCACCGAATTCCTGGGAGACAGCACTGACGCGTATCTCGAGGCAGATCGATGAGCTGGACGAATGGGACACTGTGCTTGTCCACGTGGCTGGACATGAGTGGTTCTGACTGTGCATGATTGATGAGGTGGTGCTCTCCAATTGGTTGATACGAGCTGTGTGATGCTGCTCAACGAATTGCGGATCGACATGTGGCTCTCTAGACCAGTGAAACGTTGACACATGGCACTGCGGTGTATGTTTTGATTGCTGGACTAATAACATAGTGATACATGGCAATGCTAACCCCAATTATCCCACTATCGATGTATATTTCGAGACAAATTCTCTTGGTATCTAAAAACTACAAGTAAATACTCTATTTTGAATATTTTTCCACCCCGATCCAACCGTACACTCTATTTCACCTAAAAACCAAAAGTAAATATAATTAAATATATATTTTATAAACTTTAACACTAAACTATATTAAAACTGACTATAAAATCCTATAAATACCGACTTATCAATTTTATGGATGATCACACACGTTTTACTTGGATATATCCATTAAAACAAAAATCGGATGTTGTTAAAGCCTTTTTACATTTCAAAACTCTAGTGGAAAAACAATTTGGTAAATGTATTAAACGTGTTCAGTCTGACTGGGAGGGGAATATCGAGTTTTTTAACCTATTTTAGATTCTTGTGGTATTATTTTTCAGCATTCATGCCCTTATATTCATGAACAAAATGGTTGAGGATAGAGAAAACATCGACATATTGTAGAAATGAGTCTTACATTACTTGCTCATGGTCAATTACCGACAAAGTTTTGGTGGGATGCATGTGAAACCTCTGTGATCTTGATTAACATACTACCTACTAAGGTGTTAAATGGTAAAACTCCTTATGAGCAATTATATCGTGTTTCTCCTAATTTTACTTGTGACGACCCGTCCCCGACCTAGGATCGGGTCGCCCGGCCTAGACCGCCACTTTGACCCAATACATGAACCAGGCCCAAATAACAGTCTGGCACGCCTAAACAAATAAACCTGCGGAATAAATATAAAGAGATATCCTAAAGCCAAAAGATTTAAGTTCATAGAATATTAATAAAACTATACATAGGTTCATGCTCATTTAAACTAAACAAATTTATTAAATCTCTGAAGTGGATCAACTAAAGGTAACTAGGATTCAAGTTACCCAAAGATCTATTTTTTCCAAAGTTGAATAGTATCAAAATCAAATATACATAATATATATATATATATATATATATATATCAACAAAGGCTCACATCAAGAAGATACTTCAAGCTCGTCTCTCCCTTGCCTCAACCTAGCGCTGTCGTGGATACCTGAGATGTAAGTGGGGTGAGCTAAAAGAACCAACGGAGCTCAGTAATGCGGAAAACCCGCTCAACCATCAAATATGCAAGTAATACCTAATAAGCATGCAAAGTCTAGCATGTATTTTAAAAACAAACAAGGATTTATTGAATATTAACATGGTAGCAGGATTTCATAAGAAATAGACTTATAATGAACCATCAAGAACTATCATAGACATAAGGTTTGTAAGCCACAAATAAATAGAATTTCATCATTTCATAACAAATAGGACCTATTCTTAAGCCATCAAATTATAACAACAATAATCATGCATAGCATTAAAGAGATTGACAAATCATTTCATAATTTCAAACTTTCATATAAATGATGGGGTTTCGCTAGATTATGTACTATAAAATATAATAATACGATAAGTTGATGTTCCATTCAATGCATACTAGATATTGGCAAGAATCCGGTGATCGATTATCCTACTCTCAAAGTGATGGAAACAACCAGCTAGCACACAGGCCTTATGTGCCCTCTCATTTGTCCCATCAAATCAACAGTAGGTTCGTCCAAGCCATCACCGATGCACATCTCTATGTCTCAAGAGTACAAGAGAAAGTAACTCCAACTCATGTCCCTACGTGACATACTTATGAATTCAATTAGTCAAGTAAAGCCATCGGTGGTAAACTCCACACATCTTGGGGTGTTAACGAACCTTGGTGGTAAACTCCACACCCTGGGGTGTTAACGACCCTCGGTGGTAAACTCAACACTCTGGGGTGTTAACGACCCTCGGTGGTAAACTCCACACATTCTGGGGCCATGAATAACAGTGCATTCACATTCCATAGATTCGTAGATTCGAGCCAATACCACGACGCAACCCATAAATCTCAAGTCTTTAATTCAAATTATGAATCCTAAGCATAACTAATAATCATGCCATATGTGATAATTGAGCAAGCTCCCCACTTACCTGCACTCGCCGCGAATCCTAATCTCGATCCTCTCGCGTTTGGGCTCGATGTGAACTGTCTCGCGAATCTAGACATTTTGAAAGAATAATTACTTTATGTATCTACAACCATACAAGTTTAACATTAATTGTCTAGACCTTAGAGATTCACCCTATTTTATAGCTGACTTTGCTAAAGGTCATTCACATCTTTAAAATTGACACTTAAAATTAGAATCAATGATTCGAGTAAAATAGAAATGTGGTGATGTAAAACAAGAAAACTCCGCTAAGACTTGATTTTTCCAATATAAATCGAAGACGTTCGATTAATTATAATTAAAAAGATCTAAATCACCATACAAGACTCAATTTAAACTTTAAATTCCCAAAAGACAATATTCAGTCAAAGTCCACAAATTTATCGAATAAGTTTATTTCCCAACGAAAAAAATTCAAAGTCCCTTTTTAAATCTCAACTCAACCTTAAATGTCAAATCCATATCAATAAACTTCAACCGCGTTCAATTTGCTAAAATCATGGGGAAATCCTTTCATGTACCGTCAAACCATGGTAAACAAGATTGATTCATCCATAATACTCGTTATCATAAAGCTTAAAAATTTGTATAACCCATTTCAAGACTAGATCTAAGAAAAATTGAACAAACTTTGCAAATAATCAACTCTCATTACCAATACCAACACCAAGACAATAAATCTGGAGAGTATTAGAATCTCACTATGCCTTCAATGGAGTCTTTGACTCAAAATCCTTTCCAAAATCTCATTCTAACATAGATCAAATCTTTTCTTTCTTATTTTCTTTTCTATTTTCCTTGCGTTCTTGCCGACGTCGGCGCCATCGACCCTTTGATCTCCAAATCTTCAATAAATAATAAAGAAATCAGGGAGGGAAGTGAGGTTGTACATCTCTTGAGCTTGAACTCTCATCTTGTTCTCCTCCTTTCCATGTGGGTGTTTTATAAAATTGGGGCTAGAGTTTTCTTTGATTTGCTTAAATAGCATTAGGGTTAGGGATTAGGGTTATGACTATTTACAACTTGTCTAAAATGCCCTTTTGGGTCATAATCTCAATTGGGCTTTCTTATTTAAAATAAAACTTTACTTACTCCCTAACTCATATTTAATTTGACAAGTTTAGAATTATATTTTCACATCAAACACCCAACATATTTTTATCATAAAATTACCAAAATACCCATAGGTTGGGTCATGGAGAATTTGGGTCGTTACATTACTGTACTTAAGTTTTTTGGATGTGCTTGTTTTCTATATCTACGTGCATATAATCAGCATAAGTATCAGTTTAGATCAGAAAATGTATATTTTTGGGTTATAGTTCAGTTCATAAAGGATATAAATGCATGAATAAACTAGGGAGGATGTTCATAACTCAACATGTATTTTTCAATGAACAGGAGTTTCCCTATGCTCTATGGTTTCCCAGTACTTCCTTACCTGGACAGTCCTCTGTAAGACAGACCTACGTTCTTTTGTTAGTGAGTACACAGTTTGTACCTAGGTCAGCAGGGTCTAGGTTTCAAGCATTATCTAATGACCATCCTTCTTGTTCTAATACATCTTCAGACATGCCATCTGATTCTAATGACACTATTCCTGTACAACTCCCTACATCCTTACTTATTACTGAACCTACTCCTCCTATAGCATCCTTACCTATTACTAAACCTACTCCTCTTATAGTATCTACTATTAGTACTACACAGAATATTCATCTAATGATAACTAGGGCAAAGGATAGAATCAGCAAGAAAACGATTTTCCTTGATGCTGCCACTACTGATGATTCCATTTCAGCAAGTGCTGAAATGGCTCTTAAGGACCCCAAGTGGAGAGAGGCCATGCAAACTGAATACCAGGCCCTGATGAGAAATAATACTTGGACTTTAGTCCCTTCTACTTCTCATCAAAATGTTGTAGGAAATAAATGGATATTTACAGTTAAACGAAATTCTAATGGTACCATCAATCGATATAAAGCTAGATTAGTAGCTAAAGGTTTTAAATAAGTACCTGGTATAGACTTTGATAAAACATATAGTCATGTTGTAAAATCTTCTATTCTTCAAATTATTTTCTCACTTGCAGTATAGTTTGGTTGGTCATTAAAGCAGTTGGATATCAATAATGCATTTTTAAATGGTTAGTTGGTTGAAGAAGTGTTTACAAATCAGCCTACTAGTTTTATTGACCCTTTTAATCCGTATGCTATATGTCGTTTTCATTGTGCTTTGTATGGTTTGCAACAAGCTCCTCGGGCTTGGTTTGATTGATCGAAATCTACTTTATTGTCATGGGGGGTTTTAGTAATTCAAAGGTTAATAACTCTATTCATTTTTAGAAATGGGGGTGTTGTTTTATATGTTTTGGTTTATGTTGATGATATTATAGTTACAGGATCTCATACTTCGGCTATTCAAAGTTTTATTGCTCGATTGAATGAATGTTTTTCTTTAAAAGATATTGGTGATTTGTCAATGTTTTTAGGCATGGAAGCTAGACGTGATGCCACTGGTTTATTCCTTACTCAGTCTGCCTATATTAAACAACTTCTACAAAAGAGTGGCACGGTATTAGCTAAACCCATTGATACCCCTGTCACTGTTGGAAAACCTCTATATGCAGATACATCCACTCCATTTCATGATCCTTCTTTATTTCATAGTTTGTTGGGTGGTTTACAGTATCTTGTTTATACTAGACCTGATATTGCATATATTGTTAATAGATTAAGTCAATATCAACAAAATCCTACTAACAATCATTGGCAAGCCCTCAAGCATGTTCTTCGTTATTTGAAGGGCACCATTGAGTATGGTATTTGGTTTTGGCCCAGTTCTTCTTTATTTCTCATAGGTTATTCAGATGCAAACTGGGCATTTTCCCATGATGGCATGCAATCTGTGGCTGATATGTGTGTGTGTTTCTAGGTTGTAATCTGATTAGATGGTAAAAAACAACATGTTGTGGCTAGGTCCAGCACAAAATCAGAATATATAGCATTGGCACATGTTGCGGCAGAGATCAACTGAGTACAGTCCTTGCTGTGTGAGTTGGGTGTCTCCTTGACCTCCTCTTCTATGATCTGGTGCGATAATCAGTCTGCACAAGCCTTTGCTCATAATCCAATGTATCATGCTCGCACCAAGCATATTGAATTAGATGTTCATTTCGTTCGTGATCAAGTACTTTCTGGTAGGTTGACAGTTCAGTTTGTTCCTTCCAATGATCAGTTAGCAAACTTCTTTACTAAAGCTCTTCCTGCTCCACGGTTTGAAATTCTTCGGGGCAAACTTGGTCTCCCCTCACTCCCCTCTCATTTGAAAGGGGATGTTAGAAGTAATTACTGAGTATGTATTGTGTTGTTGTATAGTGAGTGATATATCTGTAGAGGATCACTGAGTATGTATTGTGGTGTAATATGTATTGTGTTGTTGTATAGTGAGTGATATATCTGTGTAGGCCTAGTGTGTAGAAGTGACTTGATTTGATGGTGTAAGTGTTTCAATCCAATGGTTCATGTACATTCTCATTTGATATAAATAAAATATCACCAACTGAGACAGAGTAGATCTCACCTTGGTTTTCACATCGTTGCCCTAGCTAGGGTTTTGAGGGGCAAAGATCTTCTTCGCTTACAACCAACAATGGTAAAAATGAAGTGTGTAGTGGATGCCATGTGGCATAAGGTACACACATACTCTTTGCACTCCCATATAGGGAGCGTGGACAGTGCACGTAGATCTCAAAAAAAATGTGCAGTAAGTGTTTAGTTTAAATATATATAATAGAAGAGAGGTTAGTAGATTAGTGATGTGACACTCTATTACAAATCAAAAAGTGGGTAACCATTGCTCATGCCCTAAATGAAATCTCGAGTTTGGGCTGGAATTAAGTAGCGCAAAATAAACGGGGAGGAATTCAGTGACGAAATTACTATATTTGGTGACAAAATATATTCATGTTAGAGACTCCTCTCACTCCCGGACCCATTTGTGGAAGCATCAGACGAGAACTTATCCAATACTCCTGACCCACCCGAGTACCGTCCATCACACCGTCTCAAACCACCCCACGTGTCTAACAAAAACACGTAGCGTAAAAACACAAACTCAGCATCTAGCATGAAAACCATAACCGTCCCCCATGAAAATATCTCCTCCTCACAATCTGATCATTCAGCGAGTGCCGACCACTCGTTCAAGTTCTATAAGTAACCACTTCGCTCCTCCCAGCAGTCCCAGGCGAGACGATCACGTTTCTCTTCTCCGCTCTCTCGATCTCTCCAGTCGCTTCGCGAAGCTTCGATCGCGAGAATCGTCGTTTTGATCTTCGCCTCTGTTGCTCTGTTGCTCTGTTTCTCTGTTTCTGTTAATTTTCAGTAATGGCGGACGCGATTAGGTTTTTCGAACTCAACACCGGAGCCAAGATTCCTTCGGTAGGGTTGGGGACGTGGCAGTCCGAACCAGGAGTCGTTGCGGATGCTGTCGTCACGGCTATCAAGGTGTTTGCCTTGTTTGATTATGTGTTTTGTGGATTTTACCTAGTAAAGTCTTTGATGAATGCCATTACGTTGTGTTTTTTGCTATGTTCTTTCGATTTTGCTTTGTTTTCATGGAAACTTAGTGGTTTGGAGTGGAATTGTGATGAATGATGAATATGTGATGGTATCTTGAGTTCCTGATTGAGTTTTGGAGATTGTGATAGAATTTGATTCCGACAGTGAGTGCGGATCGGCGTTCGGTCGATTCTATCTAGAAAAACAGAAAAAGCTCCATGAATCAACTGGAGTTCAATCCAATTGTCCTTTTATTGCTTATTCTTCATACTTTTGATGAGTTTTACGATGATGCAGCGCAAGATGTTCGATCAAAGCCTGTTTGAAATCATTGCATTCAAATTATAAGCCTCTTAATTTGATGGACGATGACAGAACTTTTGTGTTTAATATTCATTTACAATTTCTGGAACATATTCTGCAACTTTTTGAGAAACTTTTCAAAATTATTACTTGTTTAGATTTACTGATTTAGAGATGTATATTCACACTCTTCGTGCTAAGTAAATACCGCACATTCTTTTTGTGCGACTGAATTTCCCCTCGGCCTAAAACATATAGCTCATAAGCAGCGCCCAATGCTGCATATTATGTTACCGTCAATAACCAAGACTAATGAAGGAACGGGTAGCGTTTGATGGACATCTTGTTTGTTTGTTTGTTGTTTGATATTTACATCTCAATCTAGTCAATCAAATGTGTCTTTTATGATTATATGCATTTGAGCTGGAAATATGAAACCTTTTACTTGCTTCTTCTATCGGATCCCTATCTACTTCATTTTTTTTGATAAAGAAAAGTTGTAATCTGTATACTTCTTACTAATCTGGTAATGTATATCTTTGCAGGCTGCCTATCGACACATAGACTGTGCTCGAATTTATGAAAATGAGAAGGAGGTAACACTTGATTTTTATTTCTATTTTGTATACCATCAATCGACTGACGTAGAAAGCCCTATCAGTCTATCTTATAGCTGTTATAACTCTAGATCAGTGTCACATATTTGCTGGTGACACTACCTACTATTAAGCTAATTGATTATTCAAGTTCATTTGAGGTAATGCCCGTAGGCCGTAGTGCAAGAATGTTTATATTGTGGAAAGAGGGAACATTATTCTCTAAACTATACACACGAAGGAATTTGTCATCATGAGGAATAGTCTTTTTTTTTTTATAGGAGCGAGACTATCATGAGGAATAGTCTTTAAATATAAAGAATTCTCACGTTGTCTAAATATGATTTTAACTACATCCTCTCCTCTTGTTTTTACATTGTGCTTTGCAACTCTTCGTACTGAAAGAAAGCCAAAGCCATAGCCCTGATTCCCAGATTCTTTATGTGGAAATCATGCTATAACATTGAATTGGAACTTGAAACTTCACAGAACAATACTACCAAACTAGGATGATTTCCTTATTTTATCAAAAATGAGGATTGCTTGTAATTTCTAGAGCTCCATATTTGTGACGTTGGCAACGATTTCTATGTTCATTTTACCAAGAATAAGGATTACCTGTCAATGTGGGTGCTCCAAATTTTAGGCCTCAACATGAATCGCTGCTAGCAGATTAGCCGACCAATTCTTATCCACTTGGCTAAGGTTTAGGGGAATCTGATGTGGTTTAGTTATGTGCTCTATGTCTTTTGGTTTTTCTGTAGTCTTGGAGGTCTTGTAGAGATCTTTTTCCTCTACTTTCAATCAATTGGGCTAGTATTGTTAATCTATTTCTACAAAAATAAAGCCATATCATTTGGCATATTTTATAAATATCACAATGATATTAACATGTGAGATAATCTATGCCTTCGGTCAAAGAACACATCAAAGTTTCATGTTTCAATTGTTAATACTTTAAAAAACAGATGTCTTTCCATCTTTTTCATATCTCGGGGGAAGTCTGATTCTCTGGTCCCTATATTTGAGAATGCTCTGCTGATTATTTGTGGGTAGATATTAGTATTACTTGAATACGCTTTGTTGGAGTGCATAACTGTTTGGGTTCTTTCTATAGATTGGTGACACTTTGAAGAAGTTGTTTGAAGATGGCATTGTAAAGCGTGAGGATTTGTGGATTACCTCCAAGCTCTGGTTGGTTTTCTTACTTGCTTCTGCTACTGGAAAATTTTCATTAGCATATCTGTTTAGTTTACGGTTTACCTCTGAAATTCATGATGTTGACAACTGCACCATTTTTACCATTTTCAGGAACACTGATCACGTGCCAGAAGATGTGCCCGTTGCATTGAATAAAACATTGGAAGATTTGCAGCTTGATTATGTTGATCTGTACCTTGTATGCATCATCTTTCTTTTTATTCCCTGCTTATAGTTGAAAACTAGCACTATGATGCCTATGACTATGCTAGAACTTGTCCTTTGATATTTTCTATAGCTTGACTTTCATTATTTCCTCCCTCCTGTGTAGGCATTAATCCAGTGCCTAAATCCAATAAGTACTTTTTCGATGTCTTGTATGCATCATTTTATATTCATTAGTCAGTGATAATCATTAGCTGGTCATTAAGGTTCAGTTTTTCTTGATAAAGCTTGCCTTGAGTCGGTCACTTTAGGAAAAAGGAGAAAAGGAAAAGGTGAAATTTGCTGGTTCCATTTTCGTGGCTTACTTGCCTTAATGTTAGTTCATAATGCTAGTTGTTATTTTTCCTCTTGCATTTGATTTATGTGCTATTGAGATCTCATTGACCAACACTTCTCATGACCTCTACTATTCTTTATCCTCATAGATGCACTGGCCTGTGCGCATGAAAAAGGGTTCAGCTGGTTATAAGCCTGAAAACCTTGAGAAAGCTGACGTAGCGAGTACATGGAAAGCAATGGAGGCACTTTATGATTCTGGCAAGGCTCGTGCCATTGGTGTGAGCAATTTTTCGACAAAAAAACTGGCGGACTTATTGGCAATCGCTCGTGTGCCTCCTGCAGTCGTTCAGGTGGAGTGTCATCCTGGTTGGCAACAGGGCAAACTGCATGAGTTCTGTAAATCCAAGGGAGTTCACCTCACTGTGAGTCACAACTCTTAGAATCTCTCTGCTTCATATGCTGCTATTGAACTCCTTTTCTGCTTTGTGAAATCTTGTTTCATATCTTTTGTTTCCTCTTTTCAGGGATATTCACCGTTGAGTTCCCCTGGTACGTCGTGGGTTACTGGCAACGTTCTGACTCATCCAGTTATCATAGACATTTCTGAGAAATTGGGCAAGACTCCGGCACAGGTTGCGCTTCGCTGGGGACTCCAAATGGGGCACAGCATACTTCCAAAGAGTACAAATGAGACAAGAATCAAGCAGAACTTTGACGTCTTTGACTGGTCTATCCCCGAGGACTTGTTTGCCAAGTTTTCTGAAATCGAACAGGCAAGTGTCTCTCTTTCTCATTGAACACATCCTTGCTGTTTGTTTTTCTTCTTGTTCTTTACTAATTTCTGCTGAACCATTGTTGCAATCCATATGCATTATGTTTCACTTCCCTGGCTGCCTTGATGGCGCGGCTTTCTTGACATGGAACACGATGTTTGGAATTTGTTGTGCAACTGTTCTTGAAACTGTCAACTTAGTTCTTAAGAATTGCATTCTTGTATTCGCGAGTCGTGAGTGAGGATTATTGAACAAAGTTTTGTATTTGCGGAGTCTTCATTTTGATATTCATCTTGAAGTTGGCTAATGCTAGTGTTGTTGATATTGCAGGCAAGGCGTGTCAGGGGTGTTTCATTTACTCATGAGACCAACGGCAACTATAGAAATCTTGAAGAATTATGGGATGGCGAGATCTGAAATAAAAGACTCCAAACTGTTTGATGGGTTGGTTTCTTGAGTCATTTGCTCTAATCCAATCATGCTCAATTGTTGTCCTTCATCTCTGTAACAATGAAATCCTATTGTTGTAGAAGTAACAACTGAGAACGTTTCTGCTAATTGTGAAGACTCATCGATGGCAATGTATGGATGTAAACCAATAGTTCCATCTATTCAGTGGAAAATGTTGTGCTTTTGAAAAAAAAAATGAATTGAAGGTTATTTGCATTGGGTTCTGTTGAATTTTTTATCAGGCTTGGGATCTGATATAATGGAGGACATTTTATTATAGAAAAATGATAAAATGACCTATTTTCAACACACACTTTGATGCACATTTTTATCTTTTAGTCATTTATGACTCTTTCTTGTCTTCAACAGCTAAAAGAAAAGGATGTGCGTTCAAAGTGTTCGTTGAGAGTGATAGATTATCATTTTCAGTTATTATATGCTACTATTTGATACTAATGTTGCAGTACCATATTATTCGCATGACATTTTTTGGCTTAAGTGTGTGGACTCATTTTGGTAGTGTTGAAAATAAAGGTTGAACTCTTTGAGGTATGATTGTCAAAGCTTATACCACCAAACTGTCTTTGTAATTAACCTTTAAGAAAATATTATTTTCTTATGGAACATTTTTTTTTATAATCAAACAGGGCCTAAAGGTTGAACCTTGATTTTTATTTTTTATTTTTTTTTTATTTTTATATCAAGGTTGAACCTTGGTCTTTAAGGTCAAATTGTTAGAACTTATATTACCAAGATGTCTTTTTGTTTATATTAATTTTCAAATATTTATTAATTAAATATATTTATGTTGTTAAAAATATAAAAATTGAATAAAGAAATTCGTTGCTTGGTAGGGCTTGTACGGGTATGGGCAAGGGCATAAGAGCATGAACTTTTTTAGTCCCCACCCGAGTTCTTTCAGGCTCGACCAGTGAACGAGTCTAACTACAACATATTAAGAATATCAAAATTAACTAATTTGAAAAATACTTTGAACATAACAATATCAGATGTACTAATTTGAAAAGCATTTCAAAACATATTAAGAATACTAGAGATAAAAAGATGAGGTAAAATTTGGAGATTCGGCTCATGTTAGAGTTAAAGAGCGCTGTGATTAAATTAGTTTATTAATTTTTTTTAAAAAAAGGCAAATTTGAAAAGCACGTTCTTTTTTAGATTATAGTCATATAGTCAGCGTATTAAATCTCGGACTCAAGGAACATACTCAAGGAACATACGGCACAACAACGATACTCTTCCCAAAATTTTGAAAGAGCACTTTCAACATCTAATAACAGTTCTAACTGGGTTAACCCCTCAGAGACGCGTTACTAGTACAACATTTGAGAACCGTTAACGACGTCGTGCTGCGATATCAATCCAACGGTCCAGATTCCATCGTCAGCCCTAAAACCCTTCTCTCGCTGTTTGAACTGCGAGAGCAATTCTGAGAGTGAGATCTAAAATTCCCTAAAACCCTAAATGAATCTCTCCACATACTTCGCAGAGCGGCTTCATCAATCGCTCCTCTCTCAATTCGAGCCTTCAGAGACCGAAGAATTCAAAGAAGCTCTTCAATCTTCGATTCTTCTAACAACAATGGCGGCGCCTCTCACGAACTTCCCCGCAAAGCCTTCCTTCCATGCACTCGCTTCGCTTCTTCATCCACTAAACCCATTGTCGATCAGGATCTCATCAGAGTCATCGATTCGGAGATCCAATGCGCCGAGGAAGATGAAAATCACGACTCGGTGAGCTTTTCCGAGATTTGAATCCATTAAGTCGTCATAGTTGATGTTTTCGATTGCCGATTTCTGTTCAGTTGAATGAATTTTAGTTTCCACACAATGTGTCTCCCATAATGCTTTTGTTGCTAATTGTAGACATGAAACAACAATCCCAAATTAGTGTTGGAACAAGCAATCTAAATATTCACAAATCAGAACATGGCACTTTATATAAGATCAGAACATAATATTTATTCACAAAGAACTAAACATACCGATCTAATCAATCAAGAAAAATTACAGAACTAAATTATGCCAGAGGATTGCGAAGCAATGTCCTAAGACAGAATATTTTCCTCCAATCTGGTGCTGAATTCTACTTGGAGTTCTGTCCCCAGGATGCATCTGGTACATACTTTGATTAAACACCAATCAAAGAACCTTTCAAACTGCAACAATGGATTCTCTCTCAAAACACCAATAAACAAATATATTTGTTATTTCGAAAATCTGTATTTTACCTATGTTCTGGAAGGGACTCTCTATATATAGAGAAAATTGCAACTGTCTAAACAGTTGCTAATTTCTCAAATTCGAATTTCAGGAGCATTCTCCAAGTGGACGGTTTAATTACCCACCCATGTCCCTTAGTGGTCCGATTAGTAATCAACAGCTAAGTAACTTCCAAGTTCAAAAAATAATTGTGGGTGCTTGATCATGTTGTTTAATTTATAAAACAAAAATCAAGTTCAAAAATTAAAAACATGTTTGTGAATTGGCTAAGTGTTGAATTAAACCAAAGACCCAAGGCCCAAGACCCTTATCAAAGGCGTTTTAAATTGAGTGTCTCACCTAGTGAAACCCATGGTCCACTCAATACGCCACACTTGTCACATAACCATAAGTGTGCAGTGTAGAAACTATATTTGAAGTGAGAGAGATTGACTTTTTCTATTATGTGAGACTAAACTTGTGTTTGTTTTACAACACAAACAATCACAAACTTTGAACTGCCAAAGTTCAACAATTAGTTGGGATCGGTTGTGAGGATCAAACTCTTCTATTGCGCTTGATTCAGTGCAATTGATGGTGTGTTTTCCAAATCATTTAAATCCCTCCTAATTAATGATTTCAAGCTAGTTTTGGTCTACCCTTCTTCGTCGAATTTTTTCAGTTTTTATTGAGTCGAAGTTTTTTAGTGGGGGCATTTGTAGGCCATCTTTGGAGGTGTCCAAACCACGACAACCGCCCTTCCCTAATATTTGTGTCAATTTGTGCTACTCCTATTTTTTTTCTTTAGATTTTTGTATTTCTTATTTTATCCTTACGAGTTTTGCCACTCTTCCATCTAAGAATCTCATTTCCACTACGTTCATTTTATGTACAATCCAATTTCTCCTAGCATTTTCGTAGACATGAAATATTTCTTTTTTTTTCCAGAGTTGTTTATAACCATTTTTTGTAGTTATAATATGTTGTTTTTGAAGTCTCTAAATAAATATTCTTCAAATTACTTTATGAAAGATTGTTGTTGATCCAAAATTCCTCTCTTTCTTTAGGTAGAAGAGATTCGGGATGGGTTCCTTTTTGAAATTGTAGACAATCAAGGAGAGCGAACCGTGTCGCTCCGAAGAGAATATGAAGGAGAAGTAATTGATGTAGAGGTTCACATGCCTGATTTTGTAGATGGCAATGAAGAAGGAAATAATGGGAATGAAAATGCTGAAGAGGATAGTGAGTCTAGCATGGCAATGGTTGCTACCATTTGTAAGAGGGATGGTACTTGTTTGGAATTGGGTTGCACCGCGTATCCGGACGACATATCCATTGATAGCTTGATTGTGAAGAATGTTGATTCCTCTGAAGATGTAGATGCCTATGAAGGGCCGGAGTTTTCGTAAGCTTTTGGCCTTCTTGACTGTGCTCTCATACTTGATGTTTGTCTGAATTAGTGCCTTCAATTCGTCTTTCAATTCTAATTGATGTGCATCTTTGGGTTTTGAAGGTCTTTGGACGAGCAACTGCAGAAGGCTCTTCAAAAGTATCTGGAGATAAGAGGGATTGAACCAAGCACCACGAACTTTTTGCACGAGTACATGGTCAAAAAAGATGGTAAAGAGTACTTAACGTGGTTGAAGGACGTAAAGAAGTTCATTGAAAAGTAAACCTCTTCCTACTACTATGATTTTGACCTTTTGGAATTTGCCTTCATTTTCCTGTGACTTCTTGATCACATTCAGCATATCTTCATTGCTTTTGCCTTGGTGACTTGGGAGGAACACAATCAAGGAATTGCCCTATATGAAATGAAACACTGATGTACTCCATTTCTCTTTGATAGTTGGGGAAATTTTTTATAATTTTATGACCTTCACCAGAGTGATTGGGAAATAATACTGGCATTTCTGGTATTTAGATTCCCGGGTTTACGATGAATGATAAATGATTGACCAAGAGACTGCAATCTTATTGTGCTGTTGGTTGGGTGTTTAATGGGCAGATCTTTATTTATTATTCTAAATTCTTACTGTCTGTGCTTTTTATATGTGAATCTTTTTACCTGCCTATCAAAGAGCTCTTTTTGGATATCATGAAATATAAAACTTTTAAGTGCTACTCTCATTCAATATATTTTTATTCAGATTCTATCCCAATGTAACATAACAAGAAACTTTGTGCACGAGCACTTGAAATTGATCTCTTTTTACTGAAATTATTGGGTGAAGAATTTCTTGAAACAGAATTTTGTCTGTTGAGAACTTACGATCCCGAGAGCTAGATGAAGTTGATCGATCAACAACACTGGTAAATTCAATTTTGGGAAACAATACTAGAATGCATATATCTTGTGGTCTTTACCTTCATAGAACTAGATGAGTTAAGGGATAATGCTAGAATGCATAATGTCATAAGTTCGAATTTCAAACTAGATACCAACAAAAACAGGTTAACCAAAAAAACATGCTAACAAGTACTACCTTTATCCTTTATCTTGGGAAGAAACATTAGAATGCACATCTCTTGGTATTTTACCTTCACAGCTCTAGATGAACTGAGAAAAAAAAAGATCAACTATCTTGGTAAAAGATCATAGAACATATTTGAACCCACAGAAACAGATGAACCAGAAAATCTACTAAATATATGTAATTTCATTCGACATTGATATTATATCAATAGTACATAGAACATAAGTGCAAACATGGAAGCATAATTAGCATACATAATCAAGATAAGGAAAATGGCTTCATGAGAAGCTAAGAAAAACAAGTAACTTAAATGTGTCCTGGCCGGACGCAAGATGCCTCATAGAGTTGGCTTAAAATTAGAGAAGAAAGAACTTGCTGTGTCATGTCACTCCACATGGTCACTTTCAAGTGCAATTCTGTCCATTACTTGAGCAAGAACATCTTTGGATTCTTCTAGTAAATTGATGCTGCTGTTAAGCTTCTCTCGCTTGTTAGCAACAGCGGTGGATTCCTCAAGCAACCTCTCAAGACCACCCCTATTTCCACCCATGAATTCTTTGACAACCTCAGCCTCCATTTCCTCATTTACCAAATTTTTCATGCTGGCGAGAAGGTGCAGAGCCAAATTATCAACTAGCCTAAGCATAACTGTCTTCCAGTAAGCTGTTACTCTCATTTTCATGTCAAAAGCTTGCTCCACTTTTTCCGAATGCTCTTGCAAATGTAAAACTTCCATCATACCAAAACCTGGAATTTCCAGCTGTGTGTTTTGGTTTCTACTGCCATTGAGGATCTGCTGCAGGGGCTCCTGATACTTCATTAGATCAAGCCAGGTCTTCATATATTCTGGATTTGATGTGTAATCAGCCATTGTCTCCATCTGAACCATCTCCTCTACATATGAGTATGATCGTTCTCTCATCTTTGTGATGAGATTATATGCAGCCCTTCTGCAGGAGGTTTGCAGTTGTGGGTAACTCTCTGAATGACTCACCAAGATGCGCACGACAACACCTTCCATGTAGTTCCACACTTTGCGAGTGAATTCAAAGGGTGTTTGGGCTACTCCTTTCAGCTTTTGCTTCAGTAATGTTGCGAAAGCTGATCTAGGGAGGAAATTAGGAAGTGCAACTTGAGAACTTTCTTTAAGTACTACAATTTCTTCCATCAAAAAGAGAGTGTTCTTGGAAGACTCCTCCTCAGCCGAGCTGCTTCGGGAGTGAAGCTGCTGCGTGTACTCGTCAAGCAACTCAACAGTTCGAGCTGGGCAATGCATAGTTTTGTCATCAGGGAACTCATCATACTCTCCCCTCAGGAGAAGCTTTGCCAGTGACTCTTTGGCAGAGCCCATAACCTTGACGAAAACCGCCATTGCTTCTGCTATGTTAGTCAATTTCCGAGGTAAGATATTAAGCTCTGATACATTTTGTGAGTGCTTTTCATCTACCTTCCTTATGATTTCTGGTAAGCATTTCCCTATTATTGATGCTTGAATCTTCACCAACTTTTGTGCCAGAACTGGAATTCCAACCATCGATTTGTCGATCATGGAGAGAAGGGGATGCTCCTCAAACAGTGAAGCTTCGGCTGCCCGCGCTTCTTCGTAAGACTCCTCCCCAATCCGATTCCTCACACAAACATATCCGAGCCCGATATTCACATCATCTGCAGTGATTTTCTCAAGCAAGCCCTCCGGTGCCTTGTCTGCTTTGGTAACAACCGCCAGGGTCCTCTCGCCGGACTTGTCAACAGCCTGAGACATCCTAATTGATTCACAAGTAGGGAAGTCGACTGTTGCAGATAGCACATTGAGAATTATGGTCTCCTTTGGAGTGATGTACTCCATTATGATCTTTGAAATTTGTTCATATATGTCTTCAGGCTGTCCATGAACTGGGACTCTAGTGATTCCAGGCAAGTCCACCATTGTCAGATCAGGGACTCCTCTCTTCTTCACAACAAGCGTGATTGGATTATCTGAGACACCCTTCTGTTTCCCAGCAATATCATCAGTTCCAGTTTTGATGGCATTGGGTATGTCCTCCTCAGATGTTGGAACAGTCTTGCCTTGGTACTCCAAGTACAACTCTGGCTCCGAACCACGGTAATGGCTTCCTTGCAAACGCATTATGAGAGGAACTCTAGTGCAGATGCCCTGTCCGCGAGGCAAGCTTATGCCCGCGAGTGATTCGAGAACACTGGACTTGCCACTGGACTGGTCTCCAACCACAACAATGGTGGGGAGTTGGATGCCTTCTTTGGCCACCTTCAAGTCTCTCAGACGGTCCACCGCGTCGAGGAGTTCGCGGATGCGTTCATTGTATAGAGAGAAGAATGGGGTCTCCGTTGCTGCTGCTGCTGCTTTGCTGGGATCCCCATTTGGAAGAGAGAGTGTCATTGTTCTTGCAGTCAAGGATTTTGAAGAAAAGATTATCAATGCAGTTGCTGGAGATGTATCTGGAGATTAATGGAAGAGAGTGAAATTATAGAGCAATGCAAGTGTAGGTGTGTTCATTACTCATTAGTCTTTTATATTGTGTTTCTATGTTTGTTATCTGTGCTAAAGAATATAAAGTGGGTGTCACTGTATGTAGTGATTCACTATTTTTGTCTACAACCCAATCAAGCTTTTTTGCTTGACTTTGTTTCTTTCCCAGCAAGTCTTTGCTTGAATTGGTCAGCAAGTTTTTTGCTTGACTTGTGCGTTCTCTATGTATACCTTGCCATTTTCCATTGAGAAATGCTAGGGTTACGTAAATCAAGCTTTTTTGCTTGACTTTGTTTCTTCCCCAGCAAGTCTTTGCTTGACTTGGTCAGCAAGTTTTTTGCTTGACTTGTGCGTTCTCTATGTATACCTTGGCATTTTCCATTGAGAAATGTTAGGGTTACGTACTTTTGTCACATTCTTTGGGTACGACGTTGATGGGTACAATAGATAGACATTGGAATGTGTATGCACACATCTCAAACCCAACAAATGGGTACTGTTTCATGAAGCCAAAGGTTGAATGATGCGTTGTTTAATGAAAGGCTAGGGTTAGCATTTTCCTCATTTGTTGGATGTTCATGTAGTAACTAGTGAGTACTATTTCATGAAGTGAAGTCGTTTTACTTTTAGAAAAATACTAGGATGACCCTTTTTGAGACACTCAGATGGACAACTAGTGATGGTGTCCATCCATTTGCACACCAATATTTTTACACAAATCTCGATGCAAGAATAAATTTACACCATCACCAAGTGTAGGTAGAGTGTAGGTGTTCATAACTAGTTTGTTTTTTATATTGTGTTTCTTTGTTTTTATTGTGTTCTAAAGAATAAAGTGGCTTGTACCAAAAAAAAAAAAAAAAAAAGAATAAAGTGGCGTATAACCAAAAAAAAAAGAATAAAGTGACTTTTAACCCAAAAAAAAATAAATAAATAAAGTGGTTGTCGCTGTATGTAGTGATTCACTACTTTAGTCAAGGACCCAATCAAAACTTGTGTTTTCTTGGAATGGATTTGCTAATGTTAGGAAGTATAATGTTGATAATGTCTACTAATAAAAATATGTCACATATACAATATATATGTGCTCTTACACTTTTGTCCTCCTCGCTTTTACTCTTTTGTCCACGTGACACGTTGTTACTAAGAGACATTACCAACTTCACCCTCCCAAATTTAACAAATCCGCTCCTTGTTTTCTCTATGTTGATGTTACTCGGTTATTGGGTTCTGAGTTGCTTTTGGCTGACAGCTACTTTTTTGCTTGACTTGGTTTCTTCCCCAACAACTTATTGTTGAAAAAGAAAAAGAAAACAAATCAAAAGATGGGTGATTGGATAATATCATAATGGGGTACATTTAATAATTAAAATTTAAAATCGAGGTATGCTTGATTAATGGAGTAAGATCAGTAAGAAGTGGATCCACTTAGCCACTCTATTTTTCTTTGACCTGATAGACAAATAAATCTAACTGTCTTAGGGTTCTTCGGTAGAAAAGTATTTGGGAGAGATCAAAGATTTAGGGGCACTTCGTTCCTGTGTTTGTTTCATTTAAATTTGTAACATTATAACAATGATTTGAGGTGGCTGTGTTCTTTCCTTTTTTAAAAAAATTTAATGCCACATCATCATTTAGACTTTAGAGGGGCAAAATTGAAAAATTCAGACATGAGGATACAAAGTGAGTCAAATTGAAACTTCATGATATTTTTTGTCAAAGAGGAATGTTAATTTGACTCGAAAATCATATCCAGTCAAAGCACCTGCTGACGTGGCACCCATGAGTCCCACCCAAAAACAATTGGTTTTCGGGCACTGACGTCAGCAGGTGTTTTGACCAGGTGTGATTTATGGGTCAAATTAGAATTCCTCTTTTGTCAAAATCCTAAAACGTTAGGATATATTTTCCTATTAAGTCTTTTTCTTAAGGTTAAAAACTTTCATGTAACATTTGTTAGGAACTGATTACAGATAACAAGCACCGAAGAATAATCAAACCGCAGCCATAAGTGTCTGACTTAGAAACAAAACCCTAGCAAGGCTATGAGTTAATTGGTTCGTAGACCATTTAACAAAACAAATCCTAATGTTATCAATCTCTTTCATGATTGATATACAATCTTCAATGATACCCTAACGCCATAACAAATGACATTCACCACAACTTGCGCATCAGATTTCAAGAATTTCTACTGAAAATCATGTTCTTTTTATCCAACTGAGAGCTTTCCAAATGCCAATAGCTTCAGTCGCTGTCACATGAAACATGTCTTTTTTAATGTTTGAGAGCCCCATAGCCATTGCCTTTGATGATCACCACTCAAACCCAATCTTTGCTATTTTCATTCTCAGACTTTGTTTGGTTAGGGGTGAAGTTATGTCTCGAGAGATAAGCTTACAGGGAATTAAGTACTAATCTTGTTTGGTAGTCCAACTTATCTACAACTTATTTTCCAACTTACACCCTAAGGTGAAAGTTATCTCCCCACCATCCTCTAAGGAGTCATCTCCCAGGAGTTGTCGACACAGTTACCCCTCATTAATGATGATTCTTTTATTACTCATATATCTTTTTCTTTCTTGTTTGAAGGCTATTTAGGTCAATTCATATTTTTTTATTGTTTAAAAATTTTCAACTTCTCTGCAAGTTTAAACTTCAAAGAGCTAACCCCTTGAAGTTAACTTCAAACTAACACTGTAAGTTGGTGAAAACAAGCTAAAAGAGGCTTCAAAAAGTGCACTCCACTTTGTAATTGATGACACCTCTCCTCTATATATTCTCACCACAGTTGAAACTTGGAGACAAGAATCTTGTCAATATCCATTCAGCAGGTCCTTAATTTAATTTGTAATACATGCCTTGTTTGGTTAGGGGTGGAGTTATCTCTCGGGAGATAACTTACAGAGAGTTGTGAACTAATCTTGTTTGGTTGTCTAACTTCCCTGCAAGTTATCTCCCAACTTACACCTTTGGATGCAAAATATCTCCCCCCACTCCCACTAGGGGAGTTATCTCCCGGGAGTTGTGGACATAATTACCCTATATTAATGAATCTTTTATTACACATCTCTCTCTTGTTTGAAGGTTATTTATGTCAATTCATATTTTTTATTGTTTAAAAATTTGAAACTTCCCTGCAAGTTTAAAGTTGAACCAAACATGAAAATATTATCTCTAAGGAGGTTACTCTAAACTAACACTGTGAGATAGCAAAAATGAACCAAACGAGGGCATAATGTTAGGTGTTGCATTTTCTGAGGTTCTGACTTGCTTTTGACTGACTATCTACTTTTTGCTTGATTTGGTTTATTCCCCAGCAAGTTTTTGCTTGACTTGTGCTTTCTCTATGTATCTCCTAGCTAACATTTTCCATTGAAAAATTCTAGGGTTATGTACTTTTGTTGCAATATTTGGATACTGCGTGTGACAGACCCAAATTCCAAAATCCTTGAATTGGGCACCGCCCGACCTAGACCTACGCGAACCCCCGATCGTTGAGTCACGCACACCTAGTCATCCTTCCTTACCATTTACCATTTAGTACATATTTACAAGTGAAGTTAATCAATTAGTGAGTTATTATTAGATACAGCGGAAGCAATTTGTAGCGACCCCAAATTGCACATTGGTCCGCCACGAGAGGCACGCGGGCCCACGACTGATCAGGTAACCGCCAACTGTGTCCCACGCCCAATTATCCATCATCAATCAATTTCTGTTAACTTTGATGTTATGTGTTAATAATTACTTGATTCAAGTTAACTTAGGTTCCTTTAATATCATTTAACCTCAAATTACGCAGCGAAAAATTAAATTAACAACATAAAGATTTAACATGTATTTTATGAGCATAATACCTAAGTGGAAACCATACCAAATGTACATCACATACATATCATCTGAGATCCTCAAAATATCAAAAATATGACCTGCAATTTATATACAGGTCATATCTACCTCTCAAAATCCAAAACCCAGCATCAAACAAGAAAAATAAACAAACATACGAGTAGGGATAGAGCTGTCAATCTACGTAGTCCTCGAGCTTGCCCTTCCCTCGACTCGTACCAGGATCTGCACTCAAGCCATCACAAAAAGGCAGATGACGAGTCCAGAGTGAGTAATCCCAAGGAAATTCACCAAGTAAATACATAAATAAAGTTACTGGAATCAAAAATACTATAAATAAACATGCGGAACAAAAGAATACAGTCAACTGTAAAAGATCATCGCATGCATAAATATAGTAGGGAAGCAAAGTACGTGCACAGTTAAAATCAGACTAAGTCATACTTCGGCTATCCACCAAGCACGGCCCGTGAAAATACCTCGAACGGGTGACCCTGGACCCTCTAGGTGGTCGGCGTACATTCACGACGCACCTACACAAGCCTATCATACCCGGGTAGTCTATTCACTAGCGTATGCCTAGACAAGTGCTATGACTTAGTGGACTCTATGCCCCTAACGAATAAACACCAGGTGGGGAGTGAACTCAACACCGTAAAGACACCAGATAGGAGTAACTCCACTACCGTAAAGACACCAGGTGAGAGTACTCAGCTACCGTAAAGCAATAATGAAATAGACTAATGAATAAATAGGACTGAATTCAAATAAATAGAAAAATAAATACTAAAGTGAAGTTCAATTGGGATACTACACACCTCAATCCGCACTCCGCGTCTCGCAAAACCAAACCCGACTCAGCTCCAATAACACTCAACAAATCAAATTATCACCCGAATTATACCTATTACAATTTATCATTAAATTAGCTTCAATTTAATATATTATTTCAATTTTACATTTTACGAGGCTAAAACCCCGACAATATCTCGCTAACATTCCGAGAAAATCCCAAAATTCATTTATTTGATCAACATATAATTTTTTTCTAAAATTTCCTATTTTATATGAATTTTCTATGAATTTTCCAGAATTTTTTTTTTCAAAACTTTTTTTTAATTAATTAGTTAGGGACGGTTTGGCCGAATCGGGCCAAACCGGGTTCGGTTCTTCCTCGTTAGAACAGACATTTTGCTCTGTTCCAACAACTATATATTTTTTTCCTGAATTGGGAGAGGAAGAGGGAGAGGGGAGACGACATGGGTGTCGTCTCCCTCCTTAAACGAATTGCTCTTGCAGTTCGTCCGAGCTCCCAAGCTCCACCCCGCCACCACCAAACCACAACACCATCACACCCGCCAACAACATACAACAACAACAACAACAAAAACAACACAACAACATCAACGACTCACCTCGCCTCCTCCTCGAACTTTCTCCCGTTCTCCCTTCTCCTTCTTCTCTCTTCTTCCTCCTCTCGGTCTCAACTTCGATCGATCGAAACAGTGAACAAAATGAAAACTGTGGTGACGGTGGTGGTGTTTATCAAATTTTGGGGTGAAATGACCATTTTGCCCCTATGATCTTATCCTCCTCTTTCACACTCTAATACTCTTTTTGGTCATTTCACAATTATTTTCTTAATTTTTTTATTTTAATATATATATATATATTAAATTACCTATATACATATATATAAATATATATTCGCCTATACTTTCGCGCCTATAATTTCGTCGTGCGCGCCAACGAGCGTACTCGGGCGTGCACACTACCGTACCACCTACGCGTCGACCACGACCCCGAGTGTCTCTAGGCGCCCACCAATTTACTATTTTGTTACATTTAATTCATTTTATGTGTGTAATATTTTCCTCAACTTAAAATTTCGTCTTTAATCTACCCGGTACTGCGTCGACACACATATCGATGCAAATACTCAACACACAATCTCACACATCAATTTAAAATATAATTACACACATCACGATGTCGTTAACCTATTTTAACATAAACATCGCAAAATTAAAAAAACAACACAAAATACTATTTACCTAATACGGTCGTACTTTAGCCTCACTGTAGGACCCACGAACGTCCCCGCTAGCGTCCACGTCTACAATGACGTCATAAAAAAATGGCAATTACTAATTGGGTCGTTACAGTTCTTCCCAACTAATTTGAAATTTCGTCCCGAAATTTAAGTTATAATAATGTGACGACCACTTTTGCCCGACCTAGGGTCGAATTCGCCGTCGCAACAAACCGTTACTTAGACCCGATACCCGAACCAGGCCCAAATAACGACTTGGCACGCCTAAATAACTGCGGAATAATTATTCTAAACTATATATATAATAATAAGTGTGTGAAAAGTAATCATAACTAAACCATATAAACTCATGTATATCATGATAATATCTATCATCTCTAGTATTTAAATGTCTCATACAACCTCATAATAATATCAAAAGGTTCAAAACTACCCATTACTAATTCTCGAGCTATAACCCACGTACGATTACAAAACAATTTAATAATAATAATAACCTAGTATTATATGAGTCTCATGAGATGAAAGCACTTCAAGATAGATCCTTTCCCTTGCCTTTCTTGTCTATCGCATTTGGTAGAAGGACACATGGGGTAGAGTGGGGTGAGCTAAAGAACCAACGATGCTCAATAAGAGGAAAGACTCGCTCAAACATTAAATATGCAAGTACTACCTAGTACTCATGCAAATTCTACATGACATTCAATCCATACGCATAACACAACATGTAATAACTGAATACATGTAAATCAAAACAAACTTATAAGCATAATCATTTAGTACATAATTCGATCCAATTAAATATATGGTTTATGCTCATCGTAGTTATGAAAGATGGAATTATATTCTAAGAAGAAATATCTAAATATTATTTCCACATCTAATTTAGGTATGCAATAATTTTATATATCAATATTTCAATTCAAATTCCAATCACCATACTAGACATAAAAGCCTAACAGTTTCACAACACATTTGATAAACTTTCATATATGTCAAGCATAATAATATTCATCACATTTCATTTATAAATTAAAACATGACATATAAATAAGATCACACGAAAGATTTAAATAAAATGCGATAGATATAAATATTAATATAAGCCGTTGTTCCATTCAATGCGAACTAGATATTGGTAAGGATCCGGTGACCGAATCATCTATTTTCGTATTGGTACAATAATCGATGGAATCGTAATGGCCGTTACGCCCTCTAGATAATCGCACCAAAACGAAGATAAATTCATCCAAGCGTCATCTTGCTACACGTCTCAAAGAATCATCAAGTAGCAAAGGATGGAACTCCAAACCCTTACACTCAAATAATTCACCTTATGCATTCAATTAGTCAAGCAAACCCTCGGTGGTTAACTACCACACACTCAGGGTGTCTTTGGCCCTCGGTGGTTAACTACCACACACTCTCTGGGCACCGAATAACATAACAGGCAAGACAATGTATTCACAATTCCATAGATAATAGAGATCCAAACCAATATCACGACGCAACCCATTCCCAAGTCTTTAAATTCAAAACATGCATTCCTAATTATCTAATAATCAAGCCATATTTAATGCATGAGCGAAGCTCCCCACTTACCTGGACCGTCGCGACGCCTATACCGATTCCTCGCACGTTTGGGGTCCCACGTGAACCGCCTCGCGAATCTACGCAATTTATACAATTTTATATAAGAATTTTACTAAATTTAAAGTTGTATATTCTAATTTTTAAATTCATATTTGGGAACCCAAATGGTGTGGGTCCCACGTGATGTGCTTGGTTTAAAGGCTTTGTCGAGGTTGTCGACGCCCGTCGTAAATTTTCCTATTTTATTTTATTTTATTTATTATTTTTATTTTTTTTTTTTTTTTTTCAATTTATTTTGGCCGGGGACCAATTTGGCCCCTGTTTGGTGGTACGGGGACCAAACGGTCCTATTTTGTTGACCAGGGGCATCCAAGCCCCAGGTCAAAGACCACCCAGACCCCCGAGTGGCCGCCCTAGAGGGGTCCAGGGGCTGTCTGCCCACGGAACACAAACCGAGGGGCGACGCCCTGGCGTCTCGCGCATGGGGTGGGGTTTCCCCACCCCCTCCCAACCCTCGGATCTTGATCCAGGGTGGTCCCCGTGCTCGCCGAAGCCTTTGGGGACCCCACCACCACGGCCGGTGAGCCGCGGTGGCGGTGGTGGTGGCGGTAATGGAAGGAGTGGGGTGGCTATTGCCACCCCTTCTTCCTCCCAACGTATGGGGTGGCAAAGACCACCCTCCCAACACTCGGTGGCGGCGCGCAGAGGAGACGGCGGCGCTGCTTTCTCCTCGGCGGCGCTGGTGGCGCGCCACCCATCTCCGGTGGCGCCTAGTGGCGCCGCCTCCACGATCCCGCCAACATCAAAACAAGAAGAAGAAGGAAAGAAAGAAAAGAGAAAGAAAGAAAAGGAAAGAAAGAAAAGAAAGAAAGAAAAGACTAGAAAATCACCACAAGATTTTTCTCTCCTTGATTGCTCAATGATTTCTCTTCTTCTCCTCCCTCTCTAACTTGTTGAATCAACAAAAGGGGTGACTAGGGCTTGCAACACATCCTTATATAGTTAGGGTTTTTCACCAATTTAACCCAAAATTACGTAAATACCCCTATGGGCCCAATTTCCTCGTTAAGCCCAATCAAAACTATTTTCACTTAATCCAAGTCTTGTTAAGATCAATTTTGTGTAACAATCTCATTTGTTCACATATTTTAATATAAAATTAATAAAATACCTTGAAAATGGGTCGGAGAATGTTTAGGTCGTTACAATATCCCCAATTTAAAAGCATTTCGTCCTCGAAATTAAATCAAAGTCATACCTCAAGATTCAAAGAGAAATGGAAAATTCTCTATCATGTAATCCTCCCGCTCCCAAGTCAACTCTTGTTCCCCATGAAATTGCCATCGGACTTGCACTATTGCGTATTCCTTATTACGTAGTTTTCTTATTTTCCTATCCACTATCTGAATCGTCTGTTCATCATAGGACACGTCCTCCCTTAGATCAACTTGCCCCCAATCAATCCTCGGTGCGTGTTTATTATGTGCCTTCCTCAACATGGAGATATGAAAGACGTCATGTACTCCCGCTAAGCGTGTGGTAACTTGAGACGAAAGGCTACTTTGGTCCCACCTTTTTCTTGATCTCGAATGGTCCGATGAATCTTGGAGATAACTTTCCTTTTAACCCGAATCGGTGATGCCCTTTCATAGGAGAAACTTTCAAAAGTACGAATTCCCCTTCCTTGAATACAACATCTCGATGGTTCTTATCGGCATACTTTTTCGACGGCTTTGGGCGGTTTCTAGTCGTTGCCTAATAATCTTAATTCTTTCTGTCGATCATGAACCATTTCGGTCCAAGCAACACCACGTCGCCGACCTCGGTCCAACAAACTGGAGATCTACACGGTCTCCCATAAAGAGCCTCAAAAGGTGCCATACCAATACTTGCTTGAAAACTGTTATTGTAAGCGAACTCGCACAACGAAATATACTTTTCCCAACTTCCACCGAAATCCAATACACGGGCTCGAAGCATGTCCTCAAGTATCTGAATCAATCTCTCGGTCGCCCATCGGTCCCGAGGGTGAAAGGCCGTGCGAGATTGAGTTGAGTTCCCATCTCAGTCTTGAAACCCTCTCCAAAACGAGAGGTAAATCTCGGATCACGATCCGACACTATGGTCACCGGAACTCCATGTAATCGACAATTTCATTGACGTACATGCCTCCAAGTCTCGTATCTTTGAATATCCCATGGAGATAGGAATAAAGTGTGCCGACTTAGTCAAACGATCTACAACCACCCAAACCGCATCATGTCCTTTTTGTGTGTTCGGCGGCCCAGAAACAAAATCCATGGCTATGTGTTCCCACTTCCATTGTGGAATAGGCAATGGTTGCAATAATCTTCCCGACTTTTGGTGATCTGCGCTTTACTAGTGACATATCTCGCGATTCGAATGTATGTAGCAATGTCAACTTTCATTCCCGGCCACCAATACATTCGTTTCATATCTTGGTACATTTTATTGCCTCCAGGATGTCTTGTAAACCATGATCTATGCGCTTCTTTGAGTAAATCATCTCTCAACCGCCTATGTGACGGTATCCATACTCTGTCTCGGAACCTCAACGCCCGTCACACTGACAATCTCCAGTCCTTATCTTCAATGTCATCTGCAAAGACACATCATAGTCCATACTCGAATCGGCCCTCGACAATCAATAACTCTAAACAATGCCACCGGCTCCGCTCTCATCCGAACATACTCTTGACTCCTTGTTACATCGAGTCTTCCACCGTGCGTCTTGTATTTGCATTACAACTTCGGACTCGACTCCAATCGAATACGGCTCAAAGCATCCGCCACTACATTTGCTTTCCCTGGGTGATACTCAAGTGTGAAGTCGTAGTCCTTCAAGAATTCCAACCACCTTCTCTGTCTCATGTTCAAATCAATCGAGTAAACAGTACTTCAAACTTTTGTGATCGAGTAAACAATAAACTTTTCCCCGTACAAATAATGTCTCCATAATTTCAAAGCAAACACCACTTCTTTTAACTCTAAATCATGCACTTTGGATAATTCTTCTCGTGGATCTTCGGTTGGCGTGAAGCATAAGCGATCACCTTCTTGTCTTGCATTAGTACTCCTCCCAATCCAATCCCTGAGCGTCGGTGTACACCGACAATTCTTTCTGGGACTGGTAGGACCAAAATGGGTGCGGTGGTCAAACGCTCCTTCAACAATTGGAAAGCTTTTTCGCATGCATCACTCCAAACATAAGTAACATCCTTCCGCGTCAACTCAGTAAGCGGTGAAGCAATCGACGAGAAATTTTGTACGAAGCGCCGATAATACCCTGCTAATCCCAAGAAACTTCGTATTTTTGAAGCATTTTTAGGTTGTGGCCATCTAAGTATCGCCTCAATCTTTGTAGGATCAACTGTCACACCCTCTACATTCACCACATGGCCTAAAAATTTCACTTCGGAAACCCAAAACTCACACTTGCTCAACTTAGCATAAAG
The DNA here is from genome assembly GCA_039657345.1 of Stephania japonica. NCBI lineage: Eukaryota > Viridiplantae > Streptophyta > Magnoliopsida > Ranunculales > Menispermaceae > Stephania > Stephania japonica. The sequence goes on along the minus strand of CM077560.1, from coordinate 37,645,446 downwards.
TTTGTGTTCCCTTAATGTCTGCAACACTTTCCTTAGATGCTTTCTATGGTCCGACTCAGTCTTAGAATATATCATGATGTCATCGATAAATACAATCACAAACTGGTCGAGGAAAGGTTTGAAAACACGGTGCATCAAATCCATGAACATAGCTGGTGCATTGGTAAGTCCAAACGGCATCACTGTGAACTGAAAGTGACCATATCGTGTACTAAATGCTGTCTTTGGTATGTCTTCTTCTCGTATGCGCAGCTGATGGTACCCCGATCTCAAATCTATTTTCGAAAAGAATCTTGCTCCCCTTAGTTGGTCAAATAAATCATCGATCCTAGGAAGCGGATACTTGTTCCGAATAGTCACCTTATTCAATTGTCGGTAGTCAATACACATTCTCAAACTGTCGTCTTTCTTCTTCACGAATAACACTGGTGCTCCCCATGGCGAAACACTTGGGGAAATTAAGCCTTTCTCAGTCAACTCCTCTAATTGCTTCTTCAACTCTTTCAACTCGGTAGCCGCCATACGATGCGGTGCCTTAGAAACTGATGCAGTGCCGGAATGAGGTCAATCACAAAGTCAACGTCTCGATGTGGAGGAAGTCCCGGAAGATCTGAAGGAAAAACATCTGGAAAGTCCCTAACAACAGGAATCTTCTCAATTATGACTTCTTGTCCCTCCTCTCCCATAGAAGTTAGACTCGCAATAGTCTCGATCTCATCAAAAGTTGCAACTCTACTTCGACTGATAACATTAGCCAAAGTACAACCTCTAAACTCAAATGGAGTAGTGCCCGGAATTTGAAAAATCACCGTCTTATTGAAACAATCTATCTTAGCGTGATATGTCTCTAACCAGTCCATTCCCAATAGTGCATCATATTCTAAACATTCTAACACTCGCAAATCAAACGGCATAATGTGATCCCCAATTTTAATTATGCACCCCTCACATGTCATATTAGGGTAAATCTTTTCGGTGGAGACTGTGCTCAAAATCAAGTATGTGTGTGCTCTAATTGGTGTCAATCCCAAAGCATGTACCATAGCCCCCGATATAAGAGAAATAGTAGAACCAGAATCAAATAATGTATGCATGTTACGACCATTAATTGAAACCGTACCTGCGACTAACTGTCGCGCGGCTCTTTGTTCCTGTTCCGCCATAGCATGAACTCTTCCTCGAGCAACTGGGGCTGCACTCTCCTCGGACGATGGTGGGTGTGGACATTGACTTCTGTAATGCCCCGGCGTTTTGCACCGATAACATACTACATGTGGCTTCTGCACATTCGAATGTGGCTGCGCGACACTTCCTGATACACTCGGCCTTGGCCCTACCGATCCCCTGCCACTATTCTTACTCTGTTGTGGAGGACGTGGCTGTCTGAATGTCACACCCTGGTTAGTCGAAGGTACGGAGGAATGGGAAGGTGTGGTGGTCCCCGTCAAAATGTGTGTGGCCTTCGATGCTACCACAGAGTGTGTCGGTGCACTTGATGCTCCTCCAAAACGAAATTTCTTTGAATTTTTCTCGGATCCCCTCTGATAACTGTCAAAATTTCTTTTTCCTTGACCATACCGACTAGAACGTGTCTCATCAATGCGGAGTGCATCTTCACAGTCGAGTGCCTGTTATAGGCTTCTTGAAATGTCTCTGCCCCGATCTTTGCCTAGGGAGTGAATCTCCTCTGTCAACCCATCAACGAAACGTCTCCTCCGCGTCGTCTCAGATGGAACGTACTCATGCGCAAACTCTGCTAATTCATTGTACTTCGCTGCATAATCTGCTACACTCATATTGCCTTGCACTAAGTCAAGAAATTCTCGAATCTTAGCTGCCTTTACTGATTCAGGAAACCACTCATCATAAAACAATTTCTTGAATTGTGTCCAAGACATATTTGTTCCTTGAGCTCTTTCAATGGACAACCACCATTTGTGGGCTCGATGCTCCAACAAGAATGATACTAGAGGTACCATAGTCCACTCATCAATACTCAGTGTCTTCATCCTCTTATCCATGTGCAAGATCCATGCTTCAGCCTCTACGGGATCCCTATCCCCATAAAAACGAGGAATGTCATATTTCATAAACTCTTTCTGTAATTTGCCTCGCCGATGCGCCTCTGTATCCCTATCTCCCCCAGGTACGGCTGTTGCAACTGTATTTGTAACGGAATCGGCACCTTCCGCTGCTATATGATGCTCTTGAACATGTTCTTGTGGAGGATTAGGCCCTTGTCCCACTTGCACTTGCTCGGCTGATCTAGCATTTCCTTGTGTTTGAATAAGTTCCATAATACGAGCCATATTCCTTTCTTGAGCAGACGCCATTTCTTGCAGAGCTTTTTGATGTGACTCAGTCGAGAAGAGATGTCTTTGCTCCATTTCCCTACGCCAATGCCTATCATCTCTCGTCACGAGCATCCCTCAAATTATGCGAACTTCCCCATGGTTACTCATAGTGCAATCTTTGTAGAGCAACAAATGGTTAGTCCAATGATTTGAGGAATTTGTAAAAATATCTAACGTTATAAATATATTACATTCATCAACATATAACAATATATTAACATTTTATCTTTGGTTTTCGATCCCTTCCCAATCTAAAATTTGGATATTTGTGCACATTAAGTCGACTCAAATCGATGTCCCATACCATAGATTTGTTCGACTTAAACTTAAACTTTTTAAATTTAAGGCTCTAAACCTTAGGTTTCCCTAACCTAAATGTTTCCCTAGGTTCTAATCCCTAGGCTCTGATACCAACTGTGACGACCCTGCCCCGACCTAGGGTCGAGTCGCCCGGCCCAAACCGTTACTTAGACCCGATACCTGAACCAGGCCCAAATAACGACTTGGCACGCCTAAATAACCTGCGGAATAATTATTCTAAACTATATATATAATAATAATTGTGTGAAAAGTAATCATAACTAAACCATATAAACCTGTATATCATGATAATATCTATCATCTCTAGTATTTAAATGTCTCATACAACCTCATAATAATATCAAAAGGTTCAAAACTACCCATTACTAATTCTCGAGCTATAACCCACGTACGATTACAAAACAATTTAATAATAATAATAACCTAGTATTATATGAGTCTCACAGATGAAAGCACTTCAAGATAGATCCTTTCCCTTGCCTTTCTTGTCTATCGCGCTGGTAGAAGGACCTGTGGGTAGAGTGGGGTGAGCTAAAGAACCAACGATGCTCAATAAGAGGAAAGACTCGCTCAAACATTAAATATGCAAGTACTACCTAGTACTCATGCAAATTCTACATGACATTCAATCCATACGCATAACACAACATGTAATAACTGAATACATGTAAATCAAAACAAACTTATAAGCATAATCATTTAGTACATAATTCGATCCAATTAAATATATGGTTTATGCTCAGCGTAGTTATGAAAGATGGAATTATATTCTAAGAAGAAATATCTAAATATTATTTCCACATCTAATTTAGGTATGCAATAATTTTATATATCAATATTTCAATTCAAATTCCAATCACCATACTAGACATAAAAGCCTAACAGCTTTCACAACACATTTGATAAACTTTCATATATGTCAAGCATAATAATATTCATCACATTTCATTTATAAATTAAAACATGACATATAAATAAGATCACACGAAAGATTTAAATAAAATGCGATAGATATAAATATTAATATAAGCCGTTGTTCCATTCAATGCGAACTAGATATTGGTAAGGATCTGGTGACCGAATCATCTATTTTCGTATTGGTACAATAATCGATGGAATCGTAATGGCCGTTACGCCTCTCTAGATAATCGCACCAAAACGAAGATAAATTCATCCAAGCCGTCACCGCTACACGTCTCAAAGAATCATCAAGTAGCAAAGGATGGAACTCCAAACCCTTACACTCAAATAATTCACCTTATGCATTCAATTAGTCAAGCAAACCCTCGGTGGTTAACTACCACACACTCTGGGTGTCTTTGGCCCTCGGTGGTTAACTACCACACACTCTCAGGGGCACCGAATAACATAACAGGCAAGACAATGTATTCACAATTCCATAGATAATAGAGATCCAAACCAATATCACGACGCAACCCATTCCCAAGTCTTTAAATTCAAAACATGCATTCCTAATTATCTAATAATCAAGCCATATTTAATGCATGAGCGAAGCTCCCACTTACCTGGACCGTCGCGACGCCTATACCGATTCCTCGCACGTTTGGGGTCCCACGTGAACCGCCTCGCGAATCTACGCAATTTATACAATTTTATATAAGAATTTTACTAAATTTAAAGTTGTATATTCTAATTTTTAAATTCATATTTGGGAACCCAAATGGTGTGGGTCCCACGTGATGTGCCGTTTAAAGGCTTTGTCGAGGTTGTCGACGCCCGTCGTAAATTTTCCTATTTTATTTTATTTTATTTATTATTTTTATTATTTATATTATTATTATTTTTTTTTTTCAATTTATTTTGGCCAGGGACCAATTTGGCCCCTGTTTGGTGGTACAGGGACCAAACAGTCCCTATTTTGTTGACCAGGGGCATCCAAGCCCCTGGTCAAAGACCACCCAGACCCCCCCCCAGGGGCCGACTGGCCCCTAGAGGGGTCCAGGGGCCTGTCTGCTCCTGGAACACAAACCAGGGGCAGACGCCCCGGCGTCTCGCGCATGGGGTGGGGTTTCCCCACCCCTCCCAACCCTCGGATCTTGATCCGGGTGGTCCCTGTGCTCGCCGGCACTTTGGGGACCCCACCACCACGGCCGGTGAGCCGCGGTGGCGGTGGTGGTGGCGGTAATGGAAGGAGTGGGGTGGCTATTGCCACCCCCTTCTTCCTCCTCCCAACGTATGGGGTGGCAAAGACCACCCTCCCAACACTCGGTGGGCGGCGCGCGAGAGACAATGCCGCGCTTGCTGTCTCCTCCGGCGGCGCCGGTGGCGCCGCCACCCATCTCCGGTGGCGCCTAGTGGCGCCGCGCTCCATGATCCGCCAACATCAAAACAAGAAGAAGAAGGAAAGAAAGAAAAGAGAAAGAAAGAAAAGAAAGAAAGAAAAGAAAGAAAGAAAAGACTAGAAAATCACCACAAGATTTTTCTCTCCTTGATTGCTCAATGATTTCTCTTCTTCTCCTCCCTCTCCAACTTGTTGAATCAACAAAAGGGGTGACTAGGGCTTGCAACACATCCTTATATAGTTAGGGTTTTTCACCAATTTAACCCAAAATTACGTAAATACCCCTATGGGCCCAATTTCCTCGTTAAGCCCAATCAAAACTATTTTCACTTAATCCAAGTCTTGTTAAGATCAATTTTGTGTAACAATCTCATTTGTTCACATATTTTAATATAAAATTAATAAAATACCTTGAAAATGGGTCGGAGAATGTTTAGGTCGTTACATAATAAATACTCACCAGTAAATAACTGATGATATCTCCGTCTCATAGTCAATTCGAGCTCCCAGGTGAGACCTTCAGTCCCGTGATGCTGCCATCGTACCAACACCTTCAGAATCTCCCTATTCCTCTGAGTCTGTATTCTACGATCCATAATCTCTACAGGTTTCTCTTCATATGAAACGTCAGGACGAATCTCAATTTGTCTAATATCCACCATCGGCCTCGGTTTTGACTTAGCTAACCTCAACATAGATACGTGAAACACTGGATGAACGCCAACTAACTCTGATGGCAACTCTAATTTGTATGCTACTGTCCTAACACATGCTATAACTCGGAAAGGTCCAATATACCTTAGTGCTAATTTCCCCTTGATCCCAAACCTCTTATGACTTTTCCAGGGTGAAACTTTCAGATATACCAAGTCATCCACATCATAACTCAAACCCTTAAGATACCTATCAGCATACTTTTTTTGCCTATCTTCAGCTGCTTGCAATCTCAACCTAATTTGCGAATCTTCTCGGTATGATCAACAACAACTTCAGGCCCAATCACTGCCACATCCTCTGGTGCTGCCCAACAAGCTGGTGATATGCAAGGTCTACCATACAAAGCCTCAAATGGTGGCATACCAATACTCGCCTGATAACTGTTGTTGTACGCGAACTCGCACAACGGCAAATACTCTTCCCAAGCACCTCCAAACTGCAAAATGCATGCTCTGAGCATGTCTTCCAATATCTGTATCAATCTCTCTGACTGACCGTCCGTCTGAGGATGATAAGCCTTACTGAACTGAAGTCTAGTCCCAAACTGCTCCTGCATGCTCTCCCATAACTTCGAAGTCAACCTGGGATCTCTATCAGACACAATAGATATCGACATTCCATGTAGCCTAACAATCTCTCGCTCAAAAATAATACTCAGCTGAGGAAACGAATACTTCATCGATATAGGAATGAAGTGTGCAGACTTCGTCAATCTGTCAATAACAACCCAAACAACATCATGATGCCTCGCAGTCTGTGGCAAACCACTGACAAAATCAATTGTAACATGCTCCCATTTCCACTGTAGAATGGGCAGTGGCTGTAACAATCTAGCTGGTCTCATATGCTCGGCCTTAACCTCATGACAAATATGACAAGCCCTAAAATATGCACCCACATCGGCCTTCATCTCTGGCCACCAAAATAAACGTTGCAAATCATGATACATCTTGGTCCTGCCAGGATGAACTGTATACCGCTCAAGAATGGTATCATGTAGTTCCTGCACCTCAGGTATCCACAACCTGCCCCTATGTCTCAAGCACTCGTTTGAACCACCAGACCAATCTGTCCAATTCGGATCCTGAGCCAGACAACTGAAGCGAGCAAAATGTCCGTCACCACTTTGCCACTCAGCGACCCTTTCTAACGACACAACAGGAACACTTATGAACATCAGCAAGAGCATCTGACAAACACAACACCGTCGCAGCCTCCAGCAATCCATACTCATGTGTCATTTGCCGCAGCACCGTCTGACTCTCTACACCGTTCCGGCTCAATGCATCAGCAACCACATTCGCCTTCCCAGGATGGTACTCAATCACGAAGTCATAGTCTTTCAGTAACTCGAGCCACTGTCTTTGTCTCATATTCAGATCTTTCTAAGTGATTAAATACTTCAAGCTCTGATGATCTGTGAATAACATGAACCGCTCTCCATAAAGATAATGTCCCCAAGCCTCTTGAGCGCAAACACAACTGCGGCTAGCTCTAAATCATGCACTGGATAATTCCCCTCGTGGGATCTCAATCACCTCGATAAATAAGCAACTGGGTGTCCGTCCTGCATCAACACACATCCCAACCCAGTTCCGAAAGCATTTGTGTTGACCGAGAAGCCTTTCCCTACCACAGGTAAAGCCAACACCGGTGCATAAGTCAACTTCCTCTTCAACTCTAAAAATGCTGCCTCACAATCTTCAGACCACTCAAACTTGACATCTTTCTTGGTCAACCTCGTCATCGGCGCTGCCATCAAAGAAAAATCCTGCACAAATCGCCGGTAATAGCTCGCAAGCCCTAAGAAACTACGAATGTCCGAAACAGACTCAGGTGTCCTTCAATCAATGATCATTCGAATCTTGTCTCCATTAACAGATATCCCTTGACTACTAATGACATGTCCGAGAAATTTTACCTCACTCAGCCAGAAAGCACACTTGCTGAACTTAGCGTACAATCGGTGCTCCCTCAATGCCATCAAAACATCTCTGAGGTGTCTCTCGTGCTCCACACGAGTCTTACTATATATTAAGATATCATCGATGAATACAATCACATAACGATCCAAAAATGGCCTCAATAGTCGGTGCATCAAATCCATAAAGATAGTCGGCGCATTAGTCACCCCAAATGGCATGACTGTGAACTCAAACAATCCATAGCGCGTGCTAAACGTCGTTTTCTCGATATCACTCTCCCGAATCCTCAATTGATGATAACCAGATCGTAAATCAATCTTCGAGAAAACTTAGCACCCATCAACTGATTAAATAAATCATCAATCCTAGGAAGTGGATAACGATTTCAAATCGTCACCTGATTCAGCTTCCTGTAGTCTACACACATCCTCAAAGAACCATCCTTTTTCTTAACAAAAAGGACTGGTGCGCCCCAATAAGACACACTGGGATGAATAAAACCCTTCTATAACAACTCCTCTAACTGGGACCTCAACTCTCCATGCTCTAACGCTGACATCCTGTACGATCGACTGTATATCGGCTGCGTCCCTGGAATCAACTCAATAATGAACTCAACTGCTCTAAGAGGTGGTAAACCTGGCAAATCGTCAGAGAATACCTCAGGAAATATAGCTTGATTATTAGATAATTAAGAATGCATGTTTTGAATGTAACGACTTGGGAATGAGTTGCGTCATGATATTGGTTTGGATCTCTATTATCTATGGAATTGTGAATACATTGTTTTGCCTTTTATGTTATTCGGTGCCCCAAAATGTGTGGAGTTCCACCGCGGGCCAAATTAGTAAGCAGTCTATATCTTGGACGCCCCAGAATGTTGTGGTAGTTAATCACCGAGGGTTTACTTGACTAATTGGATGCATAAGGTGAATTATTCGAGGGTAAGGGTTTGGAGTTCCATTCTTTGCTACTTGATGATTCTTTGAGACGTGTAGCAGTGACGGCTTGGATGAATCTATCTTTATTTTGGTGCAGTTATTTAGAGGGCGTAACGGCCATTGCGTTTCCACTAGTTATTGTACCAATTCAAAAATAGATGATTCGGTCACCGGATCCTTACCAATATCTAGTTCGCATTGAATGGAACAACGACTTATATTAATATATATCTATCGCATTTCATTTAAATCTTTCATTTGACTTTATATGTATGTCATGTGTAGATTATATAAATGAAAAATGATGAATATCATCATGCATGAAATAAATGAATGTTTATCAAATGTATTGTAAAACTGTTATGCTTTTATGTATAGTATAGTGAATGGAATACGACTTGAAATATTGACACGAAGATTATTGGATGTCTAATTTGGAAATGGAAATACTATTTATTCATTCTTCTTAGAATATGAATTCATTTTCATAACTACGATAAGCATGAACAATGCCTTTACTTGTATCGAATTATGTGTTCATTTATATGTTTATATTTGGTTATGATTTACATTTATTCGGTTATTACATGATGTGTTTTGAGTATGGATTTGATGTCATGTAGAATTTGCATGAGTACTAGATAGTACTTGCATATTTAATGTTTGAGCGAGTCTTTCCTCTTATTGAGCATCGTTGGTTCTTTAGCTCACCCCACTCTACCCCACAGGTCCCTCTACCAGCGCGATAGACAAGAAAGGCAAGGGAAAGGATTTATCTTGAAGTGCCTTCATATGTGAGACTCGTATAATACTAGTTTATTATTAATATTAATCATTTTGTAAACCTCGTACGTGGGTTATAACTTGAGAATTAGTTAATGGGTAGTTTTGAACCTATATAATATTATTATGAAGTTGTATGAGACATTTAAATATTAAAGATGATAGATCTTATTATGATATACAGGATTATATGGTTTTGTTGTGATTATTTTCACACTCTTATTATCATATATATTGTTTAGAATGATTATTCCGCAGGTTTACTTAGGCGTGCCAAGCCGTTACTTGGGCCTGGTTCAGGTATCGAGTTTAGGTAACGGTTTGGGCCGGGCGACTTGACCCTAGGTCAGGGAAGGGTCGTCACATCTCTACTGCTCGGGATATCTATCACGTCGACCCTGATCCTGCCAAACTCTTCGTCGACCCTGCTGATCCTGTCTCTGCCTGTCAGACTGATCTCTATGTCTCTTCGATCTCTGATCAGACCGAGAACTCGGCCCAGACCTATCTACCAACTCGCCTTTATGTCGCAAATAAGTCTCGCAAGCTAAAGCCCTATCGTAAACAATCTGTAGAGTCTCACATCCACTCGCGACAATCACACCTCCGATCCTTTCATCTAATCCCCGGATGAAATAGTAGATCTGGAGTCTCTCATTATTCGCCACGTCCATGGCATACATCATAAGGTACCTGAATCGGTTCATATACTGAGAAACTGACATAGTACCTTGTCTTAGTGCCAAGAACTCCTCTCTCAACCTTAACTGTACCTCCGTGGGAATATACTCATATAAAAACAGCTGTCGAAACTCTGTCCACGTCGACAGTATGAAGTGAGTGTCGGTGTAGGTAGTCCACCAAATTGTTGTCTAACCCCTCAAACAGTACCTTGAGATACGTGCATGATCTGCCTCGGGTACCTCTAGCAGCTGATGTAATCATCTGTGTGTCATCAACCAACGTCCTGCAACCTCAGGATCACTGACTCCAATAAAGTATGTAGGGGTTAAACCTCATGAAATCTTTCACCATCTTCACTGCCTCTGACATACTACTCCTGGTAGTCGAAGCCACTACCTGCTGCTCTGTAGTAGTAGGCGTCACCTCAATAGTCTTAACTGGTGCCATAATAGGCTCAACCCTCTCTATCACTGTCTCTATCACTGGTGCATGTGTGTCAACTACCGGTGCAATCGCTGCCGGAATGGTAGACGTAACTAACTCAGCAGTGGGTGCTACTGCTGGTATCCTCGAACTCTGGATATATTTCATCAACTCAGCCATATGTGCCTGTTGTAGTAATTGCTGCTCCGTCACTCTCTGCACCATGGCTCGTAAATCAGCTGCTTCGCTAGTAGTAAGACCGCTAGTCTCCCTAACCTCTTGTTGTGTGGTCGGTGGAGTAGTAGGAGTCTATCCGTCTATCATAAACTGCACAACCAACGTGCATTGGATCAGACTCAATATATACGCGTATAATATGTAGTACAAAATCAAAACATACGTATGTAATTTCCTGAATCTACCCGCCTCACATCACTTCCCAACTAAAGCTTTAATCATTCACTTGTGGTTTCCACATCTAAATTTATTAAAGTTTATGCTCTTATTCAGTCTCCAATCAAGCCTAGGGTTTCACAAACCTAGACTCTGATACCAAATATAACGGTATTAAAGTTAATAAAAACTCACGCTTCATCCCCTTAGGTTTCTCAAACCTAAGCTCTGATACCAAATGTAGCGACCCCAAATTTCACATTAGTCCGCCACGAGAGGCCACGCGAGCCCCAACTGATCACGTAACCGCCAGCTGTGTCCCACGCCCAATTATCCATCATCATTCAATTTCCTGTTAACTTTGATGTTATGTGTTAATAATTACTGATTCAAGTTAACTTAGGTTCCTTTAATATCATTTAACCTCAAATTATGCAGCGGAAAATTAAATTAACAACATAAAGATTTAACATGTATTTTATGAGCATAATACCTAAGTGAAAACCATACCAAATGTACATCACATACATATCATCTGAGATCCTCAAAATATCAAAAATATGACCTACAATTTATATACAGGTCATATCTACCTCTCAAAACCCAAAACCCAGCATAAAACAAGAAAAATAAACAAACATACGAGTAGGGATAGAGCTGTCAATCTACGTAGTCCTTGAGCTTGCCCTTCCCTCGACTCGTACCAGGATCTGCACTCAAGCCATTACAAAAAGGCAGATGACGAGTCCAGAGTGAGTAATCCCAAGGAAATTCACCAAGTAAATACATAAATAAAGTTACTGGAATAAAAAATACTATAAATAAACATGCGGAACAAAAGGATACAGGCAACTGTAAAAGATCATCGCATGCATAAATATAGTAGGGAAGCAATGTACATGCACAGTTAAAATCAGACTAAGTCATACTTCGGCTATCCACCAGGCACGGCCCGTGAAGATACCTCGAACGGGTGACCCTGAACCCTCTAGGTGGTCAGCGTACATTTACGACGCAGCCACACAAGCCTATCATACCCGGGTAGTCTATTCACCGGCGTATGCCTAGACAAGTGCTATGACTTAGTGGACTCTATGCCCCGTAACGAATAAACACCAGGTGGGGAGTGAACTCAACACCGTAAAGACACCAGGTAGGAGTAACTCCACTACCGTAAAGACACCAGTTGAGAGTACTCAGCCACCGTAAAGCAATAATGAAATAGAGTAATGAATAAATAGGACTGAATTTAAATAAATAGAAAAATAAATACTAAAGTGAAGTTCAATTGGGATACTACACACCTCAATCCGCACTCCGCGTCCCGAAAACCAAACTTGGCTCAGCTCCAATAACACTCGACAAATCAAATTATCACCCGAATTATACCTATTACCATTTATCATTAAATTAGCTTCAATTTAATATATTATTTCAATTTTACATTTTACGAGGCTAAAACCTCGACAATATCTCGCCAACATTCCGAGAAATCCCAAAATTCATTTATTTGATCAACATATAATTTTTTTCTAAAATTTCCTATTTTATATGAATTTTTTATGAATTTTTCAGAATTTTTTTTTTCAAAACTATTTTTTTTAATTAATTAGTTAGGGACGGTTTGGCCGAACCGGGTTCGGCACCGGCTCTCTTCTTCCTCGTCGTCTCCTTTCTCGGACGAACTGCTCTTGCAATTCGTCCGAGCTCCCAAGCTCCCCGCCACCACCGAACCACCACACCATCACACCCACCAACAACATACAACAACAACTACAACAACAAAAACAACACAACAACATCAACAACTCACCTCGCCTCCTCCTCGATCTTTCTCCCGTTCTCCCTTCTACTTCTTCTCTCTTCTTCCTCCTCTCGGTCTCAACTTCGATCGATCGAAACAGTGAAAAAATGGAAACTATGGTGACGGTGGTGGTGTTTATCAAATTTTGGGGTGAAATGACCATTTTGCCCCTATGATCTTATCCTCCTCCTTCACACTCTAATACCCTTTTTGGTCATTTCACAATTATTTTCTTAATTTTCTGATTTTAATATATATTTATATATATATATATATATAAATTACCTATATACATATATATAAATATATATTCGCCTATACTTTCGCGCCTATAATTTCGTCGTGCACGTCAATGAGCGTACTCGGGCGTGCACACTACCGTACCACCTACGCGTGTCGATCACATTTAATTCATTTATGTGTGTAATATTTTTCTCAACTTAAAATTTCATCTTTAATCTACCCGGTACCCGCATCGACACACATATCGATGCGAATACTCAACACACAATCTCACACGTCAATTTAAAATATAATTACACACATCGCGATGTCGTTAACCTATTTTAACATAAACATCGCAAAATTAAACAAAACAACACACAAAATACTATTTACCTAATATGCCCGTACTTTAGCTTCACTGTAGGACCCACAAACGTCCCCGCTAGCGTCCACGTCTACAATGACGTCATAAAATAACGGCAATTACTAATTGGGTCGTTACACAATTAAACTCCAAACTAATTAATAAACTTCAAGACGCACAAGTTAAGACAATCCTATGGTGTGGAAACCCCGTAATTATATCCACCATATAAATCAAAAGAGAGTATCGATAATGTCCTACATGCCCAAGATCTCTCATAATCCATAATCCCATATTCAACAAAACAATATAGATACTTAATACAAAACATACTCAATACGTAAAAGGAGACCGCCTCATGGTCCTCGCCTTAAATCACCTAGCGCTAATCCCTTGCCTTTGTATATTCGCCGGTCTGCCCACCGTCACAAACTAGACGGTGAGTATAGTGATGTAAAGAGTAAAATACCAATAGAGTCTTAACAGCATTTCAAATGTCACGTAAATGGCTAAACTAGTATCATGCATGGATATCACGAAGAATATAAAAGACAACATGATAAGTGAATCACGAAGATAACAACAATAAATGAGTGTCAATAGCACAAAGCCAAAAGAAAAGGTATCTAAGTGTCCCAAGTCCACCAAGTTGCTACACTTAGTTTACAACCTGACTTTCAAGACAGATTCTGGACCTACACAAACCCAAGGTAGTCTAGAATAAGGTACTCAGCCCCAGGTCACACTTAGTTCGCATACGGGCACCGCAGCATCACACACAATTCAACATGCGGCCACTGCAATCCCAAACTGCGGGTTTAACCACGTCCAGAGTCCGTGTACTCACGACATAGACCGTGGCACCATAATGTCCACTTAGACCCAAATAGACCACTCATTAAGGAATCCAATCAAAACCAAGCCGATAAATTAACAAGGATGGATATAACAAATGGAATTCAACAATTCATATAATCCACAAGAGAATACTACTCAACAAAAATAATAGCTCAAATAAATGCACAATTGAAATAATGTAAATACTCTAGTTGGTTTTACTTACTAATACTGCGCGTAACTCCGCACTCGCGGCTCTAACACGCCACCAAAACGACTCCACACGCTTGTCACCAATCCACTAAGTACCTGGTAATCATCATTTTTTTTGTTTTTACAAATAAATCCGAGATGGGAAGGAGGGGAGACGACGACCATGTCATCTCCCTCCTCAGACAAACTATAAGAGCAGTTCATCCGCTCCCCCATCACCACCATCACCGACCGCCACATTACATCAACAACAACAACAATGTCTTACCTCCGAATCGCCGACGCCGCGCCTCGAAGCTTTCGATCTCCCTCCTCCGATGACCTCTCTCTTGGACTCTTTGGATCGATTGTGTATGGTGGTGGTGGTTTTGGGGTTAAGTAAAAAAGGTAGCCAAATTACCAAAACGCCCCTCAATCTTATCCACTTTCTTAATAAGCCAAAGCCCTTCTTGGTCTTTTGCATTTTAAATTTCTGATTTTTAATATTTATATATATATAATTACATACATATACATATATAAATATATATTTGCCCAAGATTTCGTCGTGCGCGCCAACGAGCATACTCAGGCATACACGCTATCGTACAACCTACGCATCACCTACAACCCCGCATATCACTCGGCGACCACAAATTTATTTATTTTATTTATTTTTTGGTCGTCCATCAAATTCATTCCTCTGACTCGTGTACCCGTAATTTGCCTGTTGCCGCCCAGTCGATATGTTTCCTAGGCGAACACTACTCGAAACTTGACGTCCGTCCTATCACATAGACATGAGTATGCATTGATAGTACACGTCATCACATAGAAATTAATATAAAATTTTCGGACCGTTACACTGCGGTGATGGGTCGATGGATACACATTAGAATGTGCACGCACACATCTCAAACCCAACAAATGAGTACTGTTTCATGAAGCCAAAGGTTGATATGATGTACTGTTTCATGAAAGGCTAGGGGTACTATTTTCCTCATTTGTTGGATGTTCATGCAGTGACTAGTGAGTACTGTTTCATGAAGTCAAGTCATTTTACTTGAAAATACTAAGATAACCCTTTTTGGAACACTCAGTGATGATGTCCATCCATTCGCGCATCGATGACACAAATCTCAATGCGAGAATAAATGGACACCATCACCAGGTGTCCCAAAATGGATCACCTTAAAATCTCCTCGATCACTTGAATCTCTTAAAACTCATATTCGATGGCAGTTACAAGACATCACTGGTCACCCACGAGGCTCGTAAAGTACCACGACAAAATTTGCTTGCTAAAGTAGTACTTTAAAACATATTTGGAGGGAAAACCTATAAAATCTATTTTTTATTTTTCTCTCATAATTCAAGATCTTAAGCCACCGTCGATCTTCGGTTTTGATCGGCGGTGATACCAATCAGTACATCTCTCTGCATTTTATTTCTTCAATAATGTAGATCTTTTCTGATATGTGAAGATAAGATCCATTCTTGATGCAGTACATCTTCCCTAACAATCGTTCGTGGATCTGTGTGGTTGCTAGGTTGGTCCTCTTCTTTAGTTTTATTTTTAGGTAGTTTGACTTCCTTCGATGGAAGTCATAATTTTATCTTCTCTTGTGGAAGTCTTGATTTTGTCTTTCCTTTATTGGAAGTCTTAAGTTTTATTCCCTCTTGGAAGTTTGGAAGTTTTGTTTTTCGTTATGTAGCTCGAATGGTGTCTATGTACTGTCATATGTTCTAAATGTTGTAGAGAGCGGTCCCTAATTATCACACAATTTCTATTTTATAGTTGCATTCATATCCAAATTCATGGCAGCTCCATTGAACAAATAGAATTAACGAGTCAATGTACTTTTATAGGGTAATTGATTTTATGTCTGGCCATGCACCAAGCCATTGAATCATTGATGACCTATGAAATTTCTATTTTACTTCAAAAAAAAAACGTATTTGGAGGGGATTTGAATGCAACCTCGTTGCAAGTTGAATACAACAGAAGTAACAATTGGTTTGTTATTTTCATGAAATTGTAATACTAATTTGTTTCTGCATTCTCTATCCATAATTTTTGTAAAGGAATTAATATTGCGACCTCCTTATACGACGGCACACAACAATATAATGAGTTGCGCGCCCTCACAAAACAAGCCTTTTAATGATTTTTTTTTATTAAAAAAGTATTTGTAATTTTTTTATAAAAAACCAACAAATGAATTCAACATGAGTCAACCCAAGACCTCGGCCAACCTTCCCTTTCAAAGAAGGGCGGATTTCAAAAAGTAAGGTTGTTTTTCTTTAAAATTCATTAAATAAGTTAAATTTTTGTAAAATTATAAAAGTAATGTATTCTGGCTTTAGTAAAGGCGTGATTGGTCTGATGTGGGTGATGTGGAACGAATGGCACCTTTTGTAAAGGCGCCATTCGTTCCTAGGGTGGGGTGGCTGTTGACGTGGCGCGTGCCACGTTAATTGGCGACGGGGCACCCGTCGCCACGAAAAAAAAAAAGAAAATAAAGAGAATGGAAAAGAAAATCCGGAAAAATAGGGAAAAATATGGAAAAAATAGTATTTTGACCAAATAAATAGAAATTGATGATTTTATATGGAAAATGAGAAATTCAAAAGTCGGGGGAGACTTTATACCAGGGTTTTAGCTCGAAAAATGTAAAATTGACATAATATGTAAAATTGAAGCTAATTTAGGGTTTATGGTTTAATTCGGGTAATAGGTATAATTCGGATGATAATTTGATTTGTCGGGTGTTATTGGAGCTAAGCGGGGTTTGGAACAGGTATATATATTCATTCAAAATTCATATTTACGGTTTTAGGGTTTAATACATTCATATATTACACTAAACCATAAATTAATATCTGCAACAATACAGAATTCATATATCCTAAACCCTAAATTTATATACAATGAATTCATACATTCCTAATTCATTCCAGTTGGTGGTTGGTTAATGCATTCTACGGCACCAATGAATTCATACATTCCATACATTCCAATAGAATTTAATCAAATTTGAATACATAAACTCAGTGTATCAATAATTGTCTCTTTCCATATCAATACAAAAAATAAAAAAAAAATCAAAATAGGAGAACACAAAATAAGTTTCCAAAAAAACCATCATAAAAATACACTCCATCCATCATATATACCATAGTTTCCTGCAAAAAAAAAAAAAAAAAAAATAAAATAGGTTAAACTTTGAGGTATACAAAATTGATATTCACATATATAAAAGTCATATATTTTATGGAAAATAACCTATAATAAAGAACAAATCATATTTATTTCAATACAAAAGAAAAAAATAAATACAAATTAGTAAAATTAATTAACAGTTAGCATATATATTCAATATCACAAATATGAAAACACAAAATAAAAGATGTTAGTATAGTTTGAACAAGTTTTTTTTGTGTAGAACCAATTAAAACACAAAATCCCAAAATCATTCCTAACAAATGTTCAATGTAGACCTAAAACAAACATTCTATTTAGAAGTAAAACCTTTTTGAGACTCCCAATTCAATATTCAAATAAAGAATACAAATAGAAAAAACTAGTGAATAACAAACATTACTCCAATAATCTCGACTCAATATATGGTTTACATGATTTATGTTTCTATAATGGTTCCTAATAAATTCATAAGATTTATAATGGTTCCTAATAAAAAAAACTTATAAGTATCAAGTAAAAAATGAACCAAAAAAATCTAACCTTTTTGGATGTTGTGAAAAAGAAATCATCATTCATCATCCTTGGTCGTTGAGTCATTGTGAGCGGCATCATCATCATCAACATCATCATCATCAACATCATCTTGCCTTTTTTGTGCAGCTGATCTCTCCATGAAACCCTGTTCCATGCGATGTAACCGTCCTTGCATTTCAAGCAATTGATCGCGATTTACAGACGTGTCATTAACCATCTTTAGTATCATTGCTTGCATCTCCTTGAATTCCTTCTTGAATTGGTCAAATGGCTCATCATCTGCAAATATAGGACGAGAAGATCCAGCTTCATCATGTCTACGCATCTTAGACCCTAACGGTGTCCAGCCAAGACCAAATCTCTGGCCTTTATCATTTCGCTGCACAATCTCCAAATATAATTCTGTTTCATGAATTGGAGTGTCGGGCTGCAACTGTGAAAGCTCTCTAGTCCTTTCGTGTATAGCCGCCTGTATTAAGAATTTAAACATTGACAAGTCATATAAGTCATTGATACTTATAATTAACAAAAAATAGTTATGGTCAAGTAGTTTCTTACGGCAATCGCCTCTGCTCTCGGATCCAAGAAAGTGACGCCATCATGATCCCTTGTATGGAGATATAAACATAAATCCAAAGCAATCGGCTTTCGACCGAGTTTCTTCTCCTATAAAATATGTTTAACTTAAAATTAAGTTTGAAACTTATATGAATCTAATGTATACATATGTATGTATGTATCTATGTATGTATGCCCTAAAACATACCAGTCTCAACGAATGCTCATAGATGGATATGGCTCCACCTCCGTGCACAAACGAACCCGAACCAGGTCCCCCCACCTCTGATCTCCGATTTCAGCTCGCTTGTTCTGACTTTGCTTTATATTCTAGAGTAGACCGCATCTTCTTGTAATGCTCAAAAACCTCCAAAGATACATGTGCTGGTTTTGTCGGCTTCCTCACCATCTTACTAACAAAGTCAGCGTAACGAGTGGCAATCTGCCTGTCGTACAAATGTCTGACCATAGCGTCATCTGATCGTCTCCAATCGAAATGAGTCTGTAATAATAGAAAGTCAAGTCTTCAACATATGCTAAGTAAAAGAAACTTAATTTTTTTATTTAAAAATCTCTTACCGCCCATTTGTTAAAATATTGCTCCTTGATATGGTTGGGAACCGTATCTCAACAGTAGCCATCCTTATGTAAATCGAATTTATATATCCGCGTCATTTGCTTTGACACTTCGGATGACGGATGCAATAAAGTACCACTACATTTTTACAAAAAAAAGTTAGACCAATATTATAGTAAGTTCATTAAACGTAAGTATATATACGTAATAATATTTCATTGACTTACAATTCTTTCATAGTTTTTACGGTCAAAAACACCCGCCCCGCGCCTCTGTCATCATTACTTCTACGTCTCGGGGCCCTAGCTGGCTCATCGTCTTGTTGTGATCTACGCGAGGCACCACTAATAGACGGCTCACTTGAAGGGTGGCTTGAAGTATTGGACGAATGTGATGCATGCTCGACATGATCATGACTCCTCGATGGGGAGGCATGCATACTAGAGTCGAAGGAAGCGATCGGGACATGCTGGTAGTACTGTTGATGGGAGGGAGATGCGTGGGTAGATTCTCTAGAAGTAACGCGACCAGCGATAGGTGGAGGGAGTTGTGACGCCAATTGAGAGG
The DNA here is from genome assembly GCA_039657345.1 of Stephania japonica. Taxonomy (NCBI): domain Eukaryota; kingdom Viridiplantae; phylum Streptophyta; class Magnoliopsida; order Ranunculales; family Menispermaceae; genus Stephania; species Stephania japonica. The sequence goes on along the minus strand of CM077560.1, from coordinate 37,625,740 downwards.
AGTAAACCTGTAGAGTGGTTGGATCATCGGGGCCAAATAAAGATGGGCCCGATGGCTGAAGGGGGCCTGGTGGGGGTGCGGCGCATAAAGCGGACGAGAATACTGATATAATTGTGATTGATGGTGTTGGTGAGAAAGCATTTGTTGGACAAAAAGTTGTTGATGGTAAGCTAATTGCTGTTGAGCAAGCTGTTGCGGAGTGAGTTGCTTTTGACGCTGCTGAGGCTCAGCATCATCACCGGGAGATCGTAGTAGCGAACGATCCAAGTCGCGAGATGGAAGATCTCTGCGACCACCGGATCGTCTGCTGGATCGTCCACCAGATCCGTCCCCAGATGACGATGCATAATTTCTGCCTGACATGACTTTTTTAAGGTTTAAGAGTAAGTTAGAAACAAATGTAAATGTCATAATCAATTATTACGAAATGAACAAATAAATGTGTAACTAAATTTACTAATTAGGTTTGATTTCTTAAACCTACTTAAGTGAGTATGTCATGGTTCGTTGTCACTATTTTCACCAACCACTACTTTATTTATTCAAAAATGACTCTGTATAGAATGGTAAAGGCATATGGACAAGCTAATAGACTAATCAAGTCGAGTACAAAGTCCATAGTCTCATTCATAAACTCTCTAATCCTAATAGCATGCTATTTAAAGCTCATTTACCATTAAAAACATCAAATGAAGACATAGAGCATACGAAAAGATTCAATGAAAGCATCAACAAAACAATATCATGATGAACAAGTTCAAAAAGTGAAGATTATCAACAAATATCATTATATTAGAGTACAAAGGCACCATATAGTCACAAATACTGCCAATCAATAAGTAATAAAAGGAAATGAAATGCAATTCAAAGTATCATCAGTTATACTCACTTTTTTCACGCAGTATTCCTAGTCCAATAGGCCTCTCGTCGCCCAAACTATCGCAAACGGACTCATATATATCTCTCGAAGTTTTCTGGTAACAATCTAGGTTATATTAGATGTACTTACTCTTTGAATTAAACGTTGATACTATTCGACACCAAAACGACCCAAAAACATTTATACAAATGATTATTATACGGACAAGCCTCGTCTTTTGGCCCATTTTTGAAAATTTATATGACTAAATTTTGACAAAATAATGATTTTAGGTTGGTCCTCTCTGTCTTAGCTTTCCGAAACTATAAGGAACGTACAATTCCGATTAAAAACGAGAGAGATATGATACTTTTACGACAATAACTTAAAAACTATTTTTTTCTTTAAAGTGTGACCAGAAAATTTGTACAATTTATTTCTCCTAAACCATAGCTCCAAAAATCATAATTTTTTTAATGAAGTCTAAAATCATAGTTAAGAACATCATACTAAAATATAAACTCAATCCAATAAGAAATAATTGAGTTATTCCTCAAATAATAAGGCATTATTAAAATAGTGAAGTCCAAAAAATTCAGATTCAACATCAAAATTGCATAGGGTTTTTGGATAGAAAAATGCTTGAATTTCTAAATTTTTCAGTAGGAAAAAGTTGTTCCATTTTGAGTTATCTTTCAAGTGGCATTGGAATCACCTAATTTGGAGTTCAGATGAGTGAGTTGTGCTTAATTTACAGAGATTAGGTCAAAAACTTAACATGCATTCTCATTCATTTCAAAAACCTAATTTTTGAGCAAAACTTGAAAAATCCGAAAATAAAAGTTTAATACTAAAACTAATGCTCTTATTTGATCATAGACCACTCTTCAAACACTTTGAAATTGGTCTCTCATGAAAGCCCTATGATCTAATGCTCAAAACCCTTAATTTTTATGCAAATAAGTGGATATGAGCATACCTTAAGGTTGATGCTTGATTGTATATCACTAGATCGCTTTCTTGATGATGAATAACCTCCTAAGGACTACAATTTCCAGCAAATAAAAGTCCCCAATAGCTCTGAATTTTTTTTTTCATTTTTGTATTGAAAACATGCAAATATGAAACAAATAGGCTAGGAGTTTGTATTTATAGTTCTTGGCTTTCATCCAAACCCCATCTCCATGATATCTAAGGGACTCTAAACACTCCTATCAACCCATTCATACAAAGGTATGATGTAGTTCTATCGACGTCGACGTTGCTCCTCCGTGTGGCAAACCGGTCGTACTCTATTTCGATGTGGATTTCTCCGTGCTTGTACGTCCGACTGAGTCTATTGAGCTCGATGACTCGACTAAACTTCTTCCTCTTGTTGGCTCGATTGACCTCTACTACCAGTGCTATCAAAGATAGGGGGTTGAATCATTCCAACATACTGACTTCCTGTATGTGGTAGGGTGAAAGGAACATGAGGTGGCATGCCTAATAAGGGCCTGAATGAGCCATCTCCACTATATGGAATATTGTAGTTATAATATGGCGGAGTAAATGGACTTGGCATGTATTGAGGCAATTGTAACATCCCTCGATTTTTAACCTGACTTGTGTGACACGTGTCAGGACCGTAACTCAGCCACGCGATACTGGACTGTATTTCGAACCTTGGGAGTCGACACCGAGGTAATTTTATGATTTTTTGATGTGTGTAATAATGTTATAGTTTAAATGCGTGTCACGAGCCATTCAGGCGATTTTTAAAATGAGTGAGTTTTCGTTTAGGTAAACGGGGGAGAAAAATACAATAAACAACATAATAAAAGAATTACTGAATAAATTATTTATTTGTACGAGACAAGGTGAAAGTATGCATATGACGGGGAAATACGGACCGAGGAGGTGAGATGTGTCGGGGAAAATATTTGGAAAAACACAGGTGTTGGGGAAACCTTGGGTTTAACCTTGAGATGTGTGAGTTGGTAAAGAAATGGGTGGACACAACTATCATACCCATTTAAAAATACAAACACACACCTACCCCCATCACTCTCATCACTCAAATCAACTCACACCCATCCCATCACTCACATCACTCTCTTACACCCCCATCACTCACATCACTCTCTTACATCACCCTCATTTAAACACTCATCTCACGTCACTCACCTCACCCTCTCCCATCTCATGCAAACACAACTCTCACTTTTCTCACTCTCCTCACTCTCTCACGGTCTTCATCTCTCTCACTCTCCTCACGGCCTCTCTCACTGTCCAACCTCACCACCTCACACCGCCCCCAAGCTCGTCGTCGACGACCGAAACGGACTGCCGGAGGGTGCTGTTGACCGGAGGTATGTGCTCTCCATTTCTCTCTTTCCCTCTCGGTCTCTCTCTCACTCTCGGTTTCTTCCTCTCCTTCGGCCATGTATGGCTCCTCTCTTCACGGTGGTGGTTGTCCACGATGTCGCTGGACAAGGATGGTGACCATGACAGTCGGAGATGGCCCTTGGTGGTCACCGGAGGTCTCCCTCCCTTCCTCTCTTTTCTCACTGTTATGCTTGTTTAAAAATTTTTTTTTTGTACGTGTGAGGTGATGTGTGCATGTGTACACCCCATTGTTGGGGTGCGTGATTGGTGTGGGTGGACAGTCAAGGTGATGGGGAGTGTGGTGAGGATGGTTTGGCTGGGGTGTGGAGTATATGCATGTGTGCATGTGTACATACATGTGTGTATGTGCATGCATGCATGTGTGTGCATGTGGGTGTGCATGTATATGCATGTACACCCCACGGATGGGGTGTGGTGTGTGATCGTGTGTGTACACCCATTGGTGGGGTGGACAGTCAAGGTGGGGTGTGGGCAGTTTTGCAGTGTGTGGTGTGTGCATGTGCATGCATGTGTATGCATGTGCATGCATACACGTGTGTGTATGTGGGTGTGCATGTGTATCCATGTACACCCCACAGTTGGGGTGCGTGATGGGGTGTGGGTGGACTGGACAACCAAGGAAATATGGAGTGGGGTGTGGACAATTTGGTAGTGGGGTGGTGTGTATGCATATGCATGCATGTGTGTGCATAATGCATGTGCGTGTAGTGTGAATGGGGTGCACATAACAGTGGGGTGCACACAATAATGGGGTGTTGTGTGCACACAACAGTGGGGTTTACTTAGTGTTGTGTGGTCATATAATATGGGTGTGTAAATTAAATAAAATAAAAATAAAGGAGAAGTATGGACACTTTATAAACAAAATAAAATGATGTAAATGGGTTTGTGTTAGGGTCCAACAAAGGCCCAACATAACCAATATAAAATGGGGCCATAACAAGTAAATAATTTCGTGGAAATGGGCTTACATATTTGAGTCCAACCCGAGTCTAACAAATGATACAAACCCGTACAAATCAACTTAAGATTTAATCATAACCCTTACACTAATATTCAAGATTTAAACCTTATCAGGTAATCGGGAAATCACGGGAGACGCGTTAGGATCTCGGAGTTGTCACACGGGTCGCGATAGTTCAGGTAAGTACACTTGCCTTAAAAAGCATTTGTACGTTAGTAAGCCAGCTAAGAAAATACCATGTGATTCATTTTCATTCCGTTGTGTTTGTTATTATCTACTTGTTGGCATTCCGTTCCATATTCCTTGTATGTGTGTTCTTGGCATAAGTGTGTCTCGAAGGTACATGCGGCCTGCACTAGAAGGGATAAACGTAGGCACTCGTGCGCACGAGTGTTTGACCACCCCTAGTGATTGTGTGATACCATGTACTGGATTGTTGTGGATATTGTTGTGGATTTCGATGTTGCGACATCGCTGCTGTGGAATTGTTGTGGAATTTAGACCACTTATTGCCTCTCTTGACTCGTAGAACACGCATGTTTCGATTGCTATCATTTCCAGTCTGTCTATCATGCATTCTTGTTTATTTAAATTCCTATCTTTCAGTACCCGCATGATATTTAGATTGCCTTGTTTGTTATTTTATGAATTACTGTTATATTCTTCTAGCTTTACTTTCGATTTCTCTCAGTTGCTCACCGTCTAGTTTGTGACGGTGGGTGAAGATAGGAAGGAGAGCAGTAGAGGCAAGGGACCTTGCCTAGGAGACTTTTTGTGAGCAGCTGGACGTGAGGTACCGAGATGTAGGCTCATGTTTATTTCTTTTTGTATGACGTTTATATATATGTTTGTTTTGGAACTGGGGAATATGTTTTGAGGTGGATTCCATCAATCCATTTTGTTGACTTGGATTTGACTATATCGGGGTTTTCCACATTTATATAGATTCCTAATTTCCCTTTGATTGAGTTATTTCCCAATATTTGACTAGAATTTGATTTTTTCTTTCGCTGTGTTATCATTGCAATAACTCTTTCATAAATCTTGAAAGGTTGATAATTTGAGGCTGACTAGGCTCGTCAGGTTCGCTGAGAAACCGACTCGGGACTGCGCACGGTCTAGGCCGGGCGTACCCAAATGCATTGGGAATTTGGGGCCGTCACAGTTGGTATCAGAGCACAAGGTTTTAAAAACCTGACTCTCGATTGAAATTTCATAAAACACAAGCCATTAAAACCAGCTGAAGTTAGGAACGGTCAAACTGAGAAGTGGAAACCCTAGGATCCCGTAGAAACTTAGTTGGGGAAGTAATGGGTTGAGTCGAATTATTTTAATACATATTATGATTGCTATGTGTATTATTATAGTATACGGTAGCTATAGACTGATCCAAGAAGTTCGTTTTCTTGATTCAGACGACGATGGCGGATCAGACCGGTCAGGGCGACGATAGCGGCACATCTGGCACACGATATGCCAGTGCGGACGATGTGCACGCCTTGACTCAGAGAGTTGCGACGCAGGATTCGCTGCTACAGGAAATGTTACGACTGTTGAGGACACTCGTACCAGCTACCGCTACACCATCGACTCCGACTACACCATTGCCACATCCTACTACCCGAGGGGCAGAGACCCCGATTGCTGCGGCATCCACGGCTCCGATTCCGTTAGAGCCAGTACCTGAGGGAGCTGTTGTTGCACCTGACACGCAGACCGAGGCGGAGACACACCCTTTATTGACAGAGAGCTCGAGCGACAGATACACCAGCTACGCCAGCAGCTATTGCAGAGGTTACTCCAGTTACGACTCCATCGAAGAGTCCAGGGAGCCATTCTGCCGAGCGAAGCGATGGAGGGAATTTAAGAGACATGATCCTATGAAGTTCTATGGCGGCACGGATGTTAGAGCGGCAGAGTTGTTTCTGAAGAATCATGAGAAGATTCATTCGATCATCGCCACGGAGGACCACATGCGAGCGACTATCTCTTCGTCGATGTTACATGGAGAGGCAGATGATTGGTGGACAACGATCATTACTACCAGAGGTGTTCCGAGAGACTGGATCGACTTCAAGACCCAGTTTAATCAGAAATACTTTCCACCGACTGTACTTCGAGCAAAGAGGAATGAGTTCATGGCGTTGAGGCAGGGCGCTAATGAGTCAGTGATAGAGTACATGGGTAGATTCTCATCATTGTTACCTTATCTTTGGAGGATCGGCGACACCGAGACGACCGAGTGTATTATTTCACTGAGGGTTTATTACCTGCGATTGGTGGTTCTGTAGTCACTACGCAGCCAGAGACCTTACAGATTGCATACGAGCGGAGTTTAGCTCGAGAGGGTTACCTACTTACTCATCCTGAGGAGACCAGATCGGTCAGACCAGAGTCCCGATTGGAGGAGCACCATCAGGTCAAGAAGAGGAAAAAGAATAGGTGGAATTTCCATGACCGTAGGACTCAGAGTGTAGGGTCCGTTGCACAGTCGACTACTCGTTCGACACATATTGCTCCGCCAGTACCTAGTTTTGCCAGTCATCCACCACAACCTAGTCGATCAGGACAGCAGTCACAGAGACAGACTATTGAGAGTAGAGGTACAGACCGAGGAGACAGGCAGAGGAAGACACAGAGATCTGGTCAAACTCAGACACAAAGTTCCATACAGGGACGAGGCCAGAGCCAAACTCAGGGATCGCAGGATACCCGCACTTGTTTTAGGTGCGGAAAGGTCGGTCACATACAGAGGGAGTGCCCTCAACCACCAAGAGTACCGCCACAGCATCATCAGCATTAGAGAGAACGCGTTCAGGCGGCTATTGAGCCTGACCAGGGGGCATCCCGAAACCTTGTCGAGGGTATGATTTCTATTTGCGGTACTTCCATGCATACCATGTTCGATTCCGGTTCCACTGTTTCATTTATTCTTTGTCGAATGGTAGATAAGCTAGGTTTGAAACTCTGTTAGGCTTAGTAAACCCCTCATCCTTAGCACCGCTCGCTTGGAGATAAGATTTACCCAAATTTGTTGTGCCTTGATATTCCTAGGTAGAGATAGGGGTTATGAATTACCGGTGGATATGAGAGTGCTCGAGTTTTTAGAGTTTGACGCCTTATTGGGGGCATGGATTGGTTGGGATCGTTTCATGCTCACATTAGTTGTTATGAGAAGAGAATCACGATTCCGTTAGTAGATGGTTCGGATCTCGGCATTCGAGTACAAAGATCGCTACTTCCTATCACCGAGAGCGGGAAGCCACGAGTGGCGAGATTGAGATTGTTGCGAGTGTCATGAGCACGAGGAGAAGCGGGAGATTTGCTTTTCGGAGGTACCGGTTGTGTGCGACTTCCCGGATGTGTTTCCGAGGATTTGCCGGGATTACCACCACCGAGGAGATAGACTTTATCATTGACCTTGTACCAGGGACTAAGCCGATCTCGATACCACCGTACCGTATGGCACCTCGAGAGCTTGAGGAGTTAAGGAGTCAGCTAGATGAGTTGTTAGAGCTTGGTTTCATCAGTCCGAGTATGTCGCCATGGGGAGCACCAGTACTGTTTGTGAAGAAAAAGGATGGTAGTTTGAGGCTATGCATAGATTATCGCCAACTGAACTGAGTTACAGTGAAGAACAAATATCCGTTGTCGCGCATTGATGATTTGTTTAATCAGTTGACACGAGCACAGTGGTTCTCGAAAATAGATCTAGGTCAGGTTATCACCAGCTCAGGATTAGGGCTGAAGATCGAGAAAAGACGACGTTCAGCACGAGATACGGCCACTTTCAGTTTACAGTCATGCCATTCGGCTTGACTAATGCGCCAGCAATGTTCATGCATCTCATGCATCGCGTGATGAGGGAATACCTTCATCGGTTCGTGATTGTGTTCATAGACGACATCCTCATCTATTCCAGGACTCGTGTGGAGCACGAAGGACATCTACGAGCAGTGTTGCAGACTTTGAGAGATCATCGACTGTTTGCCAAGTTCAGCAAGTGTGAGTTTTGGTTGTCGGAAGTCCGATTCCTTGGGCATGTTGTTGGAGCTACCGATGTTGCTGTTGATCCAGAGAAGGTTAGAGCAGTGATTGAGTGGCCTACGCCGACTACCGTTACGCAAATTCGCAGTTTTCTGGGATTAGCAGGATACTATCGCCGATTTGTGCAAGATTTCTCCAAGATCGCCGCACCGATGACGAAATTGACTCAGAAGAATGCGAAGTTTGATTGGAATGAGGAGTGTGGACATGCATTCAACACCTTGAAGAAGAAATTGACTACCGCACCTGTGTTAGCGTTGCCCGAGACTGGGAAAGACTTAGTCGTGTACACTGACGCATCGAAGGTTGGCTTGTGTTGTGTACTGATGCAGGAGGGCAGAGTTATCGCTTATGCATCTCGACAGCTGAAGGTTCACGAGAGGAACTACCCGACACACGACTTAGAGTTGGCTGCGATAGTGTTTGCATTGAAGATATGGAGGCACCACTTGTATGGTGTACGTTTTGAGTTATTCACAGACCACAAGAGCTTGAAGTACTTATTCACTGAGAGAGAACTGAACCTGAGACAGAGACGTTGGCTAGAGTTCTTGAAGGACTATGATTTCTCGTTAGAGTATCATCCGGGGAAAGCTAACGTGGTTGCGGATGCTTTGAGCCGTAGAGGATCTGATGCTGAGGTGGTCGTATGTCAGATGACCCACGAGTATGGTCTGCTTGAGGCAGCCGAGTTGATGAGTTCAGCGGACGTACCGGTGACTACCAGGACACAGATTTGTGGTCGATGAGGTTGCGATCTGTTTCACTTCAGATGTTCTCGAGGACAGCAGGGCGATGAGTCGTACCAGCAATTCAGTGAGATGGTTGACAGTTCAGAACATCTAGATTGGAGTCGGTTGACAGACTCTTGATTGAGGTATCGTGGGCGACTGTGGATTCCATTGGCGGCTGACTTACGCACCGAGATACTTCAGGAGGCTCACCGTTCTCGATTTTCTGTGCATCCGGGTCGGACCAAGATGTACGCGGATATACGACGTCTCTTTTGGTGGCCAAGGATGAAATCCGATGTGTAGAAATTCATTAGAGCGTGTGAGATATGCCAGCGTGTGAAGGCTGAGCATCGACGGCCTGGAGGATTGCTGCAGCCCCTACCTATTCCTCAATGGAAGTGGGAGCACATTGCTATGGATTTCGTCAGTGGCTTGCCCCGATCTCCTCGTGGTCATGATAGCATCTGGGTAATTGTGGATCGATTGACGAAATCTGCTCATTTCATACCAGTATCCACTACACACCGAGTTGACAAACTGAGCATTCTTTACGAGCGTGAGATTGTTAGGCTACACGGAGTTCCGTTGTCGATCGTGTCAGATCGAGGGGCGCAGTTTACTTCGTTATTGTGGCAGAGCATGCAGGCTCAGTTCGGCACCAGACTAGAGTTGAGTACGGCGTTCCATCCACAGACAGACGGACAATCCGAGAGGTTAATACAGGTGTTGGAAGACATGCTCAGGATGTGTGTTTTGGAATACGGCGGGTCATGGGAAGAGTACCTTCATTTGTGCGAGTTTGCTTACAACAACAGTTATTAGGCGAGTATCGGTATGGCACCGTTTGAGGCGCTCTATGGCAGGCCTTGTAGATCACCTTCTTGCTGGCCTAAGCCAGAGGATGTTGTGACAGTTGGTCCCGAGACTGTTGTTGATCACACTGAGAAGGTACGGCAGATTCGTCAGAGGCTTAAGAGTGCTCAAGAGCGGCAAAAGAAATATTATGATCAGTATCACGATGAGCTTCAGTACGACGTGGGAGACTATGTATACCTGAAAGTCTCACCTCTAAAGGTCACAAACGGTTCGGAATCAAAGGGAAGCTCGCTCCTAGATTTATCGGTCCCTTTAAAATTGTGAAGAGGGTCGGTAAAGTTGCTTATCAGCTCGAATTACCGTCAGAACTCGCCGGCATTCATCCAGTGTTTCACATTTCAATGCTTCGACTAGACAAGTCAAGCGGAGGACGGCGACCTACAGTGGACCTAAGTCAGATCGAGTTGCAAGACGATGCCACGTACGAAGAGCAGCCAATTCAAATTGTCGACCATAAAGTCAAGACACTGAGGAACAAGGAAATCCCTTCCGTTCTCGTGAAATGGCAATTTCACGGGGACGAGGAGTTAACTTGGGAGCTAGAGTCATACATGCGAGAGCACTTCCCCTATCTATTTGATTCCAGTAAGTTTGAAGTTTAGTTTACTTATTAGTAAATTTCGAGGTCGAAATTCTAATAAGTGGGGGAGACTGTAACATCCCTCGATTTTTAACCTAACTTGTGTGACACGTGTCAAGACCGTGACTCAGCCACGCGATACTGGACTATATTTCGAACCTTGGGAGTCGACACCGGGGTAATTTTATGATTTTTTGATGTGTGTAATAATATTATAGTTTAAATGCGTGTCACGAGCCATTCAGGCGATTTTTAAAATGAGTGAGTTTTCGTTTAGGTAAACGGGGGAGAAAAATACAATAAACAACATAATAAAAGAATGACTGAATAAATTATTTATTTGTACGAGACAAGGTGAAAGTATGCATATGACGGGGAAATACGGACCGAGGAGGTGAGATGTGTCGGGGAAAATATTTGGAAAAACACGGGTGTTGGGAAACCTTGGGTTTAACCTTGAGATGTGTGAGTTGGTAAAGAAATGGGTGGACACAACTATCATACCCATTTAAAAATACAAACACACACCTACCCCCATCACTCTCATCACTCAAATCAACTCACACCCATCCCATCACTCACATCACTCTCTTACACCCCCATCACTCACATCACTCTCTTACATCACCCTCATTTAAACACTCATCTCACGTCACTCACCTCACCCTCTCCCATCTCATGCAAACACAACTCTCACTTTTCTCACTCTCTTCACTCTCTCACGGTCTTCATCTCTCTCACTCTCCTCACTCTCTCACGGTCTTCATCTCTCTCACTCTCCTCACGGCCTCTCTCACTGTCCAACCTCACCACCGCCCCAAGCTCCTCGTCGACGACCGAAACGGACTGCCGGAGGGTGCTGTTGACCGGAGGTATGTGCTCTCCGTTTCTCTCTTTCCCTCTCGGTCTCTCTCACTCTCGGTTTCTTCCTCTCCTTCGGCCATGTATGGCTCCTCTCTTCACGGTGGTGGTTGTCCACGATGTCGTTGGACAAGGATGGTGACCATGACAGTCGGAGATGGCCCTTGGTGGTCACCGGAGGTCTCTCTCCCTTCCTCTCTTTTCTCACTGTTATGCTTGTTTAAAACTTTTTTTTTGTGTGCGTGTGAGGTGATGTGTGCATGTGTACACCCCACTGTTGGGGTGCGTGATTGGTGTGGGTGGACAGTCAAGGTGATGGGGAGTGTGGTGAGGATGGTTTGGCTGGGGTGTGGAGTATGTGCATGTGTGCATGTGTACATACATGTGTGTGTATGTGCATGCATGCATGTGTGTGCATGTGGGTGTGCATGTATATGTATGTACACCCCACGGATGGGGTGTGGTGTGTGATCGTGTGTGTACACCCATTGGTGGGGTGGACAGTCAAGGTGGGGTGTGGGCAGTTTTGCAGTGTGTGGTGTGTGCATGTGCATGCATACACGTGTGTGTATGTGGGTGTGCATGTGTATCCATGTACACCCCACAGTTGGGGTGCGTGATGGGGTGTGGGTGGACTGGACAACCAAGGAAATATGGAGTGGGGTGTGGACAGTTTGGTAGTGGGGTGGTGTGTATGCATATGCATGCATGTGTGTGCATAATGCATGTGCGTGTAGTGTGAATGGGGTGCACATAACAGTGGGGTGCACACAACAATGGGGTGTTGTGTGCACACAACAGTGGGGTGTTATGTATACCTCACAGTGGGGTTTACTTAGTGTTGTGTGGTCATATAATATGGGTGTGTAAATTAAATAAAATAAAAATAAAGGAGAAGTATGGACACTTTATAAACAAAATAAAATGATGTAAATGGGTTTGTGTTAGGGTCCAACAAAGGCCCAACATAACCAATATAAAATGGGGCCATAACAAGTAAATAATTTCGTGGAAATGGGCTTTCATATTTGAGTCCAACCAGAGTCTAACAAATGATACAAACCCGTACAAATCAACTTAAGATTTAATCATAACCCTTACACTAATATTCAAGATTTAAACCTTATCAGGTAATCGGGAAATCACGGGAGACGCGTTAGGATCTCGGAGTTGTCACACGGGTCGCGATAGTTCAGGTAAGTACACTTGCCTTAAAAAGCATTTGTACGTTAGTAAGCCAGCTAAGAAAATACCATGTGATTCATTTTCATTCCGTTGTGTTTGTTATTATCTACTTGTTGGCATTCCGTTCCATATTCCTTGTATGTGTGTTCTTGGCATAAGTGTGTGTCTCGAAGGTACATGCGGCCTGCACTAGAAGGGATAAACGTAGGCACTCGTGCGCACGAGTGTTTGACCACCCCTAGTGATTGTGTGATACCATGTACTGGATTGTTGTGGATATTGCTGTGGATTTTAATGTTGCGACATCGCTGTTGTGGAATTGTTGTGGAATTTAGACCACTTATTGCCTCTCTTGACTCGTAGAACACGCATGTTTCGATTGCTATCATTTCCAGTCTGTCTATCATGCATTCTTGTTTATTTAAATTCCTATTTTTCAGTACCCGCATGATATTTAGACTGCCTTGTTTGTTATTTTATGAATTACTGTTATATTCTTCGGCTTTACTTTCGATTTCTCTCGGTTGCTCACCGTCTAGTTTGTGACGGTGGGTGCGAATAGGAAGGAGAAGCGATAGAGGCAAGGGACCTTGCCTAGGAGACTTTTTGTGAGCAGCTGGACGTGAGGTACCGAGATGTAGGCTCATGTTTATTTCTTTTTGTATGACGTTTATATATATGTTTGTTTTGGAACTGGGGAATATGTTTTGAGGTGGATTCCATCAATCCATTTTGTTGACTTGGATTTGACTATATCGGGGTTTTCCACATTTATATAGATTCCTAATTTCCCTTTGATTGAGTTATTTCCCAATATTTGACTAGAATTTGATTTTTGCTTCCGCTGTATTATCATTGCAATAACTCTTTCATAAATCTTGAAAGGTTGATAATTTGAGGCTGACTAGGCTCGTCAGGTTCGCTGAGAAACTGACTTGGGACCTGCACGGGTCTAGGCCGGGCGTACCCAAATGCATTGGGAATTTGGGGTCGTCACAGCAATGAACCATGCATTGAATGTGTAGGCATTTTATGGTCCATGTACGAAGATGATGGCCCAGGAGCATATGCATCAAAATGATATGGATGAACACTCATGCTCGGTGTCCTAGGCAAAAACATATGAGCATCCGATTGCGTTGGGGGCGGCAAAGGAGAGTACCCATAAGAAGAAGGGCAGGTTAGAGGTGGCGAAGGAGAACGTCTGCTGCTCTCACTAACAGTATCTCGACATTCTTGGTGTTAGACGAGTTGGAGTTGGTAGAGAAGAACGTCTACTGCTCTCACCCAGAGTCTGAGTCGTTGTTTTTCTTCTCCTCCCTCTATCTGCTAGGCTTTGATCCCCTTCTTGTTGTTCTTCCTCTTCTTCTTGAGATGCTTCGTCATCTATGTCCGGCTCAACTACATTTTCATCATTCCACAGAGTAGTCCTTTGCCGTTCATCCTCATCTAAGATTCTGATGCCTTCATGTAGAGCAGCCATGCCTTGTTCGACCCCGTCATCAGTGAACACTCGCTCCAATTGACGCGCAAATGTAGACTGATATACAAAAAAATGCAGTGTTGGTTAACAATTTTAAATATGACTCATAAGGATAACAGCATTATAGTTTCAAGGTTACCGAGAATTCGCGCAGAGCCCCGTCATGTCCAATGTATCGCCTGGTGATAGATCTGTACCACCTCATGTACTCTTCCTGATCATGTTCCCCTTCTTGTTCTATCGTGGCTATGGTATTACTACGATTTTCCCACAACTCTATATATCTTCTGTGATACACTGCCCAATTTTCTTGAGGGTGTCCTCTCAATTGGACGCGGTGCAGACGTGTGTCAAAATCACAGTGAGGTGGCACGACCTTTGTCAGCCCAAACTGTCTCATGACCCTTTCCGGTCTATGCCACTCAACTATATGGAAACAAATTAAAGGACACGTCGAACGCCAGCTCCCGTGACCTTGAGTACATAATTGTGGAAGTGACTCGATGACATCAGCGTATGGTTGCCACTCCACGGCATTCTCCCTCTGCGTGTCAAGTGCATCACAAAATGATGATAAAACGTCTGTAGCAGTCCTAGTTACCGAAAATGCAACTATCCATCTGTATACAAAACAATAAATTTGTCGTAAATTAAAAAAACGCAATGAATTATTAAAAATAACATGAGAAACATTTTTATTACCGATATATCAAAGGAACGTCATTTGGCATGTATACTCCATCACACGTTCGAGGTCGACCTCTAGGAACAGGCATGCACCTTGGTGCTATAAATGGAAATCTATCACAAGCCCATAGTTGTATAAGAATTGTCGCACCAGCGACCTCGTGCGCACCAAAGCGAGATCCACAACATAACTCCCTGTATATAGGGGTGCATACGGATTGACATAATCCGCGAATCCGATCCAACTCGAACCAATTATCACTAATTGGATCAATTTTTTGATCCCTTGGACCGGATTGGATTGAAAAATCAGTAATCCGGTCGAACTGGATTGGATCACGGATTCTTCAATGAAAAACCGCGGATCCAGTCCAATCCAGTCCGTTTACATAAGCGCATATGAAAAACTCTAACCCACTGTCTAAAACAAAAAATCCCTCCCCGTCCCCGCTGCTCCTCACCTTGCATCTCCTTCCCTCCCTGCTGCTCATCGCCTCACCTCACCTCTCCTTCTCCGTTGCTCCTCGCCTCTGCTGCTCCTCGCCTCGCCTCTCCCTCCCTAGAAAAATTTGATACTTTGGGTTGGTGAAAACTAACTAGCAACAAGTATGAAATTTTATCTCAAATTGCAAGAGATGTGTTGGCAATTCAAGTGTCCACTGTTGCATCTAAATCCGCCTTTAGCACTGGAGGACGTGTACTTGATTGTTTTAAGAGCTCATTAAGCCCTATCACAGTTGAAGCTTCGATTTGCTTGCAAAATTGGTTAAAGTCAAAACTTGAACCAAATGAGTCATGCGATTATTTTGAAGAAGCTAGTTTATATGAAAGCATTGAGCAAGGTAACTCATTTACATAGTTAAACTTGTGGTATTTATATTTTAAAATATATTCTCTTCATATTTATCTATCTTCTTTCAGAATTCATAGGGTTGAACGTATCATCTCAAACTGAAATTGATGATTGATAATATGACTTGACTTGAACAAGACAAGTATATATTGCTATGCATTGTATATATTTTCTTTCAATGATATGAAATTACCTTACTTAATCATGACTCATGTTTTCTATTCTTTGTTTTTGTTTTTTTTTTTTTTTTTTGTGTGTGTGTGTGTGTTTTTTTTTAATTTGAAAAACTCAGGTGGGGAGCATATAACTAAGATATGAGAAGAGGCTTGAAGAAAATAGAGATTAGCAATGAAAGAAAGTTTTTGTTTCCTATTTTGTTATCACTTCACTTGTATGTTGTGTTTAGGTTTTCATAAGAACTCAAAGACTATGCTTGTTCTCAACTCTTTTGTTATGTTTCAAACCTTTTTTTGTGGGTTTTATGTTTGCAACATGCAATTAATTTTCATGTTTATTCATGTAAGACTTGCATATTGATGCTTATTATGATGACAAGTTTTTGAAAAATATGTTATAGATTTTGTGAGATGTATTTGTTAATTTGTCATTCATGAAATGTATGATTTGTGTGTTTCATTTGATTAAGTTTAATTTCATAAATCTTTGGATATAAAAATGTCAATCCGCGAAACTTGATCCAATCCAGTCCGCATTTTACAAATTGGATTGGATTGGATTGATGAATTATTTGGACTAGATTGGATTGTAATTTTTCAATCCGCAATTATTGGATTGGATTGCGGATTGACCCTAATTGGATCAGATCCAATCCGTGTGCACCCCTACCTGTATAAATATGCCAAACATGCACTTCCCCAACTATATTGTCCAGCTGTTTGAAGGTCCTCGAGCAACGGAAGAAACATCAAATGTACATATTGATTCGACTTGTCAGCAAACACACAACCACCAATAAGTTGTAGAATGTATGAACGAACATAACGTCGAACCATTTCCTCATTGCTGTCATCCTCTATAGGTGGCACATTGTCTTCGAACCATGAAACACGAACTCTATTCCCAGAAAGGTCAAGTGGTTCAGGTCTTGCACCAACTAGTCTTTCACACACCGCGAGATAGTCGACATCTGTGCTTCCAGTCACAGGCATACCATTAATCGGTAACCCGAGCTGAATCTCAACGTTTTGGAGTGTTATCGTACACTCGCCATAACGCATGTGGAACGTATGTGTCTCTGGACGCCATCTCTCAATGAAAGCGGTGATCAAAGCCCAGTCAAGTCTAAAAAATCCTACGCGTGAAACACCATAAAAGCCACTAGATCGTAGGTAAGGGATCATTCGAGAATGGTAATTAATCCGTCGATCAACAACACCCAGTCTTCTTCGCACGCGCATTGTATCATGTACCTTACAATTAAAAAATATGTCGATATATATATATATATATATATATGTATTAAACGTTTTTGCATAAATATTATGCACATACATGTTAAATGTATATACCTGACCCCTCCAGACTTGCGATGACCTATGTGTAGATTGGAGGCGTAGAAGAGAAGGATCAGATGGTCCTGGTTCCATGTGTACTCGCTACAACTGTGAGATTAGACAAATTGGTCGAGTAGTTTTAAAAGTCACAACAAATCATTACTACGAGTTATAACATTAACAAATACGTATCTATTACTTTATGTAACATAAGGTTATACTATATTAATATAAATGTTATGAAATTACCAACTGACACCGTTTACAAACAAAATACAAATCCTCTCATTGGTTTGGATTGGGGGTTGGGGTTGAGATATGGATGGACAATTTTTTTTGTTATGTCCCTCTGCACGACAAATACTGCAACGGTTCCTCCTAGTAGGGACTCGACCACGATCTCTATTTGGACATGTTCTTCGTTTATGTCCTTCTTGATGACATATGCCACATTGCAAGGTCCTCGAAACATTAGGAAGATCCATCTCATTTTGCCTTCGTGTTCCCTTTGGTCTCCCTCGGCCACGTCTACACCTAGGATCTGGTAAATCTTCGTCGCAAAAGTCGGCCAATACGTCTCATCGATGATGGCTTTGAATTGAGAGGAGTAGCATCGTGCGTACACGTCCATCATGTAGTATTGCTCAATAAATTGTGTATAATCAATTTGAATAAGGGCACATGCAGCTAACACGTGTGAGCAAGGGAAACCAAACGATTGCCATTTATTGCAGCTGCAATACCAGTTCCTCAAGATAACAATCTGTGTATTGTTGCCTTTATGCATACGATCGCCATGATGTCCAGTGAGCACCTCAAACTTACCAGTGTCACGATTTATCAATTTCACGTAATGTCTCCTTGCAGATTGTTCATAATGTGCAATTTTATCCATGGCATATTTCGTGTAATTGAGCCCATGCGATATTGCTTCATCGATTTCGTCCTTGCGTCGGTTGGTGTATGTCACCAACCTGTAGTAAATCATTTGAACCATTGTTGTTATTGGCAAGAATCGTGCCCCTTTCAATACACCGTTAAAACATTCTACAATGGTAAGATAATGTCGTGTCAGTAATATCAGGACAGTGAAAACACATATAGGATAACAAACATAACTACTATCGAATACATACCAACCTCGTTAGAATTCATCCATCCGTACCGCAGGCCTCCATCATGCGATTGAGTCCAGAGTTCCTTGGGAATGGCATTCACATATTGAAGACATTGAGGACTTCCTGATGAAAAATAAGCAAAACGCTCCATGCATGCATCAAATTTCCTCACTTGATGTTGACCAGCAACTCGAGATAGGATGCTCTTCAACGATTCATTTTTGAAATGCGTGTTAAAATTACTGGTCAAGTGCGCGAGTAAATAACGATGGTATCCTCTTGGTGGACAAAAACCATTTGCTGGTATGTTAACAGCCTCGAGAATGCCAGAGTGACGGTCAGAAATAATACAAATACCATATCTATCGGTCACGTGTTTGCGCAACATTCTCAAAAACCACCCCCACGAGTCTGTTGATTCGTTTTCCGCAACTGCAAATGCAACTGGAAGTAGATGTCCATTACCATCAACAGATAGGGCAATCATTAGCTCACCACTGTATTTGCCATACAAGAATGTCGCGTCAATCTGTAGAAGAGGCCTACAATGCTTGAACCCTTCAATTGATGCTTCGAATGCGAAGAACACACGACGAAATTGAGGATGCTCTGTCCTGATCTCATCTACAGCCCATTGTCTATGTGACCACTCAATTTTCATCCCTTGGCTCTTATTATGTACAGCCGCCAACCATCTTGGTAACGTAGCATACGACGCGTCCCAATCTCCGAATGCATTTGCAATTGCTTTCCTTTTAGCATCCCACATTCGCTTGTAGGAAACTTTATGTCCGTATTTTAGCTTAATCATTTCTACCAAGGCCTTGATAGTAATTGCCTTATCTATTTGGACAACGCTTTGTATCTCACGTGCAGGCATGTTGGCGTCGAGTTGGACATGACTGCGTTCTATGCCGGGATTTATACAGCTGTGCGGCTCGTCTAATTAAGTGATCTCCCACAATTGTTTCTTCTTTCGCAAACAAGCACGGATACGCCACATGCACCCAGCTTCCTGCGTACTTCTGCACTTCAATGCCCATAAGGTTGTAGTTGACTCCATAACAAGGTATTGACAATGGTTGTTAACATGCCACACTTTAATGGCATGTTGCAAGTCTTTCTTATTGTCAAAGTACATTCCTCTTTCCAACTCAAAATTAGGCATGTTCCATCCAGTCGAATGATTAGAATGTTAGGTTGCAGTAGAATTAGCCACTTCCCAATCAATTTCATTATACACCGGCAATGGTTGGTAAACTTTTTCATCGCTTGCTTCTTCCATGCACTCCTCCTCGTCAATTGCAAATTGCTCATCATCTTGCAAGTTTTCCGACCCTGGAGGTTCGTAGGTTGGGTCGTCTGTAACAACATTTATACTTTCCCAATTAACAGATGGAGCAGCATCCTCGAGGGGACATACGTCCTCGTCAATGTCGTTGTCGTGGTCCTCGTTATGGTCATCACTGGGGGCACTAATGTCATCATCAATCGAAGTAACAAATCTATCTTGCACAACATCACCTATAGGTGATTGCATACGTAATCTTTCCATCATTGATGCAGGGCATGTCATGCCCACATTTTCTTCTACCACTTGTGAATGTACAATAGAATTTTGAAAAGGCTCGATTGGCTCGAAGGTTAAATAAATCTCTATCTTCACTGATAATGGTAGATTCGCCACTGTTGACCACATCAACTCGAAGTGGGTCTCGTCTTGCAACGACACGGGGATAAAATATTGTGAACCTGATTGATGAGTTATTACGTGACGATACGTCATCGTAATGAGAGTCTCAGTGGACGAAATACCAAACGAGTTATACACGTGATCCATCAACTCATGATTACTCGTTCCAAACTTAATAATCATGATCATTGATGGGAGTCTGCTGTACTCGATGTCTTGCGAAACCTTAACAATTTCTCCAAATGCATAAAATTGAAACGGGATGTTCCTACCTTCCATGACCTACATAATTTACCGCATTGATAATGTAAAAAAGATTACATATATATCAAGGGAAGAAATGATCAAAATGAGGATTTGAGGCACGATCGAACTTTTCAATAAATCCTCATCAAAAATTATTCTTATTCCTATATCAAAATGGAGCATCTTGTAGTAATTTTTCAACAACTTCTCTCTCTCTGCACTCTCGAAGGTCTTCTTTTCTCTCCCTCTCCGTGTTACATTAGTTACTTTGAGCACTCCATGTACAAGTGATCTCGATTTGACAAAAAGAAGATGGTGCCTAGGGCATTTAGGGCGGTGAGAAGTCTTATTCGTGTTTGAATTTTGCTTGAGAACTTGTTGTTCAAGTTTGGGTGTGAGGAGGAGAAACAAAGGTTTATTTTTCACTTTAACTTTGATTTAATTTATAATGGAAGGAGTTGAGACTTCTTGAACGGGTGTTGTATGATTTCTAGGTTTTGATTCTTGTTTTATGTTGTTTGTTGGTTTCAATTAAACGAGTTGTGATTCTAGGGTTTATGGTTTTTTTGTTGACTCCTTACAAAAGTATGTATTCCAATTTGAGAGGTTCTCTATGCCACCCACTTGCATATATATATAAGCATTCGAATGTTGTCAAGTGCCTTAGAGCTTCTCATATATATACAAAAGTTCTTCATGGTGCAGATATACACAAGTATTACGTGGGTTATTCAACAACAATGACACGTCTAACAAGTTTTATTTATTTACTTTTTTGGGTAGAAACAAGCTTTCTTTATCTTTGTATGTCGTTTCAAATGCATGTTGTCAATAAGTAATATATAGACAATATGAGCATAAAAGTAGTTACCACTTAGTGTTTATTTAATTCAAAATTCGATTGATTGATTGAATAGGTTATAGTCTCATGATGACAATATTTATTAACAATATAGCCGATATGGACAATGTAGAAGAAATAGTAATTACTATCACTTGCAATTAAAAACTTTCATTCAACACAAATCAATATGTTTTTGTAACCCAGAAAGGAAAAATGACAAGTTGACGTACATAGGTTTCATGTTTCCTTAATCACTATTGACATAATATATTGTTTATATAGTCAATATTGTTAGCATAATCAATATTGTCAATATTGACAATATCAATCCATCCATACTTTTCAAAGTGTTTGATATGAAATATTATTACAGAATAAATTATCGAGAAATTTGACAGAATAAAGTTGAGAATTATCTTCTTCTTTGGTAAGGTGGGAATGTCATTGAACTCTCTAGCATCAAAACATTACAATGTGAACTTATTAATATATATATTGACACTAATTTACTTTTCAAGTGTACCTACACATGGAAGTTTGCACTGCCTAACAAAAAAGTCTATTCCTATTGATCGCCAACACACATTACATCATTTATATACTTGTATGGACAACAATCACTTCTTGTTTTATGCTTCTCTAACGAGATGTTTGTAAAAGGGTCATGTTATACACTAATGCTTAATTGTTTTTACTAAATATATCGTCTATAATGTTATTATTCTTAATTAGTGGTTATCGAAGCTTCAAGTGGTAGATAGTGAGTTCGAATATGATCAATTGCGGTCACAGTTAGCAAGTTAGCTACTTCCGTGCATGGTCGTGGCCAGAGGAGAGGGAGAAGAATGGTCTGACGTATTCAAAGATGAGTAGTGGCATGATTTTTTCATTGTACGATAGTTGACCGAACAATTGGAAATAACTATATCCGGACGAGGCAGCGCCTATAGTCTACTGTCAGCACTAGAGAGCAGAGTGAGGACACTTGTGAATGTGAGATTACGTATTTTGTTACTGATGTTCACTACAAGAAATTCGACTTTTAATTACAAAACTTTCAATTACGAATATAAAAAGTGTAAGTAAAAGTCCATATTTGCTTATGACTCTTAAGTTTGTAAAAGAAATTGATAAAATTGTAACTAAAAGTATTGTTTGTACTTATGACTCATGAGTTCTAAGCAAAAGCTAATAATTATTAAGTGAATATCGACCCAATTCGACAATAGTTTTTAGTGAGTAATAGAATTTCTTTTACTCACAAAAATATATTTATATAAACTACTTTTGTTCGCAAGTAAAAATACTAACTTTTGCTTATGAATCTTAGAGGAAAGTAATATGTATAGCTTTGTAAGTAAATATGTATTTTTACTTACAATATATATACTCAATAAAAGGGAAACTACCAAACTAGAAAAAAGAAGAAGAAGAAGAATAAAATTAATTAACAAATTAAGCTTTCACTAAAAAGGGACGAAACAGTAATGTAATATTTAATTTTGAATTTTGTCTTTTTACAAGTAAATAATAAATGGTTTTTATTTTGTTGGATAAATCTAAAATAAATAAAAGATAGGCACAAAAAAATATCAAAAATAAGAAGATAGGCACAAAAAAGATAAGGATCTTGCTACGTACTCGAACACGGACGTGGGAACACACACCCGGAACCCCCACATCCTACCCCCCAATGCACACACGTTGTTTCAAAAGATAATAAGTTAAAAACCCAACAATTTCTCTCCCTATCTCCTAGGCTCACGGTCGTATCTCTCACGTTGACCTCACAACTAATTTCTATTTCATCACGTCGCAAATCATCAAAGAGTTCCTCTTGACCTTGTTGCGCCTTGCACTTCATCTCGATTCTGCATCGTTTCTTAATTTCATGGGTTCATCCATGTCAGTACATGCAATCTCTACAAAGGTTTTGATTTGCATTTCACCTACATTTGTTGATTAATCCTAATGCATTCTATACGTTTCAACTTATTTTCTTCATATTAATTGGGTGCATGTAAGATGCATGAGCCTATTGCAAAGTCTCTACAAGTTTCAAACATCCTATGGCTTTTTTGAAGGTCGTATTCAATTTTTTTAATTTCTTTAATTTTTTTAATGAAGAAAATTATAAATGAATTTTAAACTGTCTAACTTTATTTTTTCTTCTCTTTCTAGTTGTTGGTTGAAGGAGCTTTGGTACATTGTTTGGTTACCCAGCTAGATCTACTCTAGCTAGCTTTGGGCTCTCGAATAAGACAAAGTTTGTCAAATTGATGAAAAACTTATCAGAACAATAATCAAGAATAAATAACTGTATTTTATTTAAGTTCTCTAACTCATTAAATATTTTTATACCAAAACGAAACTCATTAAATTAACGTGAAAAAATAATGAAAGGCACAAAAATTAAACAAAATAATATTTAAATGAAAAATCTAGTTATATTAATGAATATTATTGAAAACGAATAGAAATTTTATTAACAGATATTATACACTTTTACTTATGATGGTGGGTTCGCAAGTCAAAAAGGATCTCTTTACTTACAATTAAGTTTGTAAGTGTAAACTTTTACCGACGACTCTATTCTTACGATGTTTTTACCAACGACATTTTGTAAGTAAAAACTTTTACTTACAATTTTAACACTTTTACTTACAAATTAAATTTGTAAGTAAAAGATTTTTTCCTTCTTGTCGTTGTTGGAGATGGTGAGGCGACTAATAGTGTATACACTGGACACTCCATTAATACTAACTTGTAATTGATATCTTGTCGCAATAATCAAACACGATAATAAATAACACGAGATAATATTTATCTTTGGGTCGATTTGCCACTCACTTGTAAAATGTGCCAAATAATTATCAAGCATTTATCACTACACACAATAAGCTACGACCACCACTACAAAAAAATTAGTTTTTCTATAGGGTTTAATATTTGTAACATTTTGTTAACTATGATGTTCACATTCTTTACTAGCTATTTAAAAATAAAACATTTAAATTACACACACCATGCAATAAACACATTTTCTTAAAAAATCTATTACACTATAAATATATTAAATAAATAAATAAATAAATTTTTGTTCTTACTATTTTTCTTCCGGTTTGTTCTTCAATTTAATATTCCTTTACCTACAAAAAAAAATTTAATATTCCCTGTGAAAAAAAAAATAAATTTAGTTATTTTATTCAAATGAAAACTAAACAACAATAAAATATTCATAAAAAGAATAATTAAAATAATTGGTTCTCTCGGCTAAACGTTCCCCCAACAACGAATCGTTTGCTAAATGCACGAAAACACGCGCTCTCTCACGCTCAATTGTTCCCTCTCTCTCTCTCTCTCACAGCTAACACACTCAACCCAATCCCAAATCCAAACCCACACACTCTCTCCTTCTCTCTCTCTTGTTGTTCACACACTCTCTTCCCCTCTCTCTCTCTCTCTCTCTCTCTCTCTCTCTCTCTCTCTCTCTCTCGACACACTCTCACACTCTCCCCCTCTCTCACTATCTCGACCTCTCTCTCTCACAAACACCTCTCACTCTCTCACTATCTCTCACTATCTCGTCCTCTCTCTCTCTCACAAAGACCTCTCACTCTCTCACTCTCTCTCACTATCTCGACCTCTCTCTCTCTCTCTCTCTCTCTCTCTCTCTCTCTCTCTCTCTCTCACCTCTCTCTCTCTCACTCTTTCTCACTATCTCGACCTCTCTCTCTCTCACAAACACCTCTCACTCTCTCACTCTCTCACTCTCTCTCACAAACTCTCCCCCTTCTCTCTCTCTCTCACGCACTCTCACCCTCCTCTCTCTCTCTTTCTCACAAAGGCACCTCTCACCCCCTCTCTCACACTCTCACACGGCACCTCACCCTCTCTCACACACTCTCTACCTTTCTCTCTTTCTCTCTCTCGGCAAACTCTCACCCTCCATGTCACTCCCTACCTCTCTCTCTCTCACGACACCTCTGGCACCTCTCTCTCTCTCTCTCACACTCTCTCCTCTCTCATTTGTTCCCTCTCTCTCTCTCTCTCTCTCGGCTCACAAACTCAACCCAAACACACACACTTCCACTTACACTTTGCGCTTCGTCGCGCGCGTCGCCGTCGCCAGCCGGCCGTCTTGCTGCCTCTCTCGATCTCCCACACACTCTCTTCCTCTCCCTCACACTGCTTCTCTCGATCTCCCTCACACTCTCTCTACACTTTCTTCCTCTCTCTTCTCACTGCTCCTCACTTACTCTCTCCCTCTCTTCTCACGAAAACCTCACTGCCTCTCTCCCTCTCCCTATTTTAAATCTTCCCACCGTCCCCAACCAACATTCAACCCCCCATTGATGACCCTAGGTCGTCGATAGGGGGTTGTAGGGGGCGGTGCTTGCAGAGATTCTCTGCAACGCGTGAACGCGTGGTGTTGAACCCGTGAACCCGTGTACGCGTGGCATCCCACGCATGCAGTGCATGCATGCGTGGTGTCCACATGGGGAGCAGCATGAGTGGCGTCACATAGGAGACGTGTGGCGTCACGTGGGAGACGTGAGGTGTGGCGAGTCAGTGGTGAGGTGGCAACACGAAATGGCGCCTTTTGTAAAGGCGCCATTCGTGTTGCGTTTGAAGGTGGGTGGTGAGGTGGACAAGGTGGTGAGGTGGGTGGTGAGGTGGACAAGTGGCACCTCTTGTAAGGGCGCCATTTGAATGGCGCCTTTACAAAATGCGCCATTTGTGTTGTGGGTACTGACAATACGTCCACGTCACCCCAATTACGCATTTTGAAAACACGATGTACATTAATTAAAGAATAAAAAAGAAAATCATAATAATTTACGAATTTTAAAAAAAAAACAACCGTACGGATGTAATTTTTTCTCAAAGAAGGGCATTTGTATTAGTAAAAAGGTTTTACTGATTCAAAATTTTAGTCTATGTCATGTAGCCATGCATGGTCTAGAAAAAAAAATAAATTAAAAAATAAAAATAAAAAATAAGGCATGCAAGACCATCAACCCATAAATTGTTACATCTTTCATCTTACTAATACTTTAAGAAAATACTAAGATGGCCCGTTCTTAAACACCCGATTGTTCATGTCCATGTGGAAAATGTATTCATATTTTAACTTGTATAGTTATGTAGGTGGGGCATGAAATCCATATTATGATCCATTGGTAAATTATTTAGAACACCTCTATGTGCACCCTAATTGTTTATGAGGGCACCCCAATAGTGTACCAATTTACATACATTTTGAAGTGCCTTGAGAGGGTACTGGGGTGCACACAGCGTGACTCATTATTTATTAGTGGTTATATCAACATCCAAAATCATTCGAACTTCGTGTATGTCATGATATTCGGCAACTTCTGAAACTTACCAGTGGTTTTTTCTTTGAGAACACAAGTGCCTTGTATGATTGATAGTAAATATTTAGCTATTCATATTAAAAAAAAAGTACTGGAGAAAAGTATAGAAGCGAAACAAGAAATTTACCATGACATCCAGAAAAGCAATTACATACTTGTCTACCCAGTAACTTGAAGGCCCTTCGTGCAAGTTTGAGTTCCAAAAACTAAAAACCAAAACATGAAGAAAAAAAAAAAGCTAGCTTATAACAGCAAAAGAAAAGCAACCAAAACAGGCGTACTGCCATCAAACCCTGATTTCAAATACCAAAGTAACTAAACAAACCAAAAATAACGTTCAATCCTGATCCCAAATGGAGGTAAAAACATCTATGCTTCATTCTCGACTGCATTTTCAATCCTATCCATCACATTAGATAGGAGCAGCTTGGATTCTTTCAACAGGTTGACACTGCTGTTGAGTTTCGCACGCTTCTTAGCAATGTCAGGCGATTCAGAGAGCAGTCTCTCAAGAGACCCATTATTTGAGCCAATGAATTCCTTCACAATCTCTTCTTCCATTTCCTTGTACAGCAAATTCCTCAAACTAGTCTGAAGATACAAAGCCAAATTGTCGACGAGCCTCAGCATTACAATCTTCCAGTATGATATTATTCTCATTTTGATGTCAAATGCTTCATCAACTTCAACACCAAATTGTCTTAAATGCCCAACATTGACTTGTCCAAAAGGTTGAATTTCAATTGTAGTTTCAGCGTTACTGTCTGAGAGAACGGCCTTCAGACTCTGCTGATGCTTCATTAGGTTTGTCCAAGTATTAATATATTCTGGATTAGAAGTATAGTCGGCATTCTTTTCCATATCGACCATCTCTTTCATATAAGCTAGAGACTCTTCTCTCTTCTTCGAAACCAGACTGTATGCTGCTCTTCTAAACGAAGACATCAACTGTGGATAGTTTTCCGAATGTTCCATCAGAACACGAACTACTACCCCTTCTAGGTAGTTCCAAACTTTGTGAACAAAATCGAGAGGTATTTGGGCAACTTCATTCAGTTTCCTCTGTAAGAGAGTAGTGAATGTCGAACGAGGGAAAAAGTTTGGGAGCCCAATCTTTGCATTATTTCTAAGAACTGCAATTTCATCCATCAAGAACTGGCGGTTGTCGGAAAACTTCTCAGCTGAGCTGCTTCTACGGCTGAGTTCTTCTGAGTACGCATTCAGCATTTCTGCCATTCGTGCTGGACAGTACAATGAGGTATCATCAGGATATTCATCAAACTCACCTCTTAAAAGAAGCTTACCTAGAGAGTCTTTGGCAGATCCAATGATCTGAACAAAAGCTGTCATTGCTTCAGCAACATTACTCAGTTTTCGCGGCAGGGAACTGAGCTGCTCAAGACTTTGAGCATGTTTTCCATCAATCTTCTTGATAATTTCTGGCATGCATTTTCCTATGATCGTTGATTGAATCTTTACAAGCCTTTCAGCAAGAACTGGAATTCCTACCATAGACTTGTCAATCATGGAAAGTAGGGGATGTAAATCAAAAAGATTGGCTTCTTCCTCTCTTGCTTCTTCATAAGACTCTTCTCCTATTCGATTCCTCACGCAGACATATCCAAGCCCAATATTCACATCATCTGCAGTGACCTTCTCGAGCAAGCCCTCCGGCGCTTTGTCTGATTTGGTAACAACCGCCAGGGTCCTCTCACCAGACTTGTCAACAGCCTGAGACATCCTAATTGATTCACAAGTAGGGAAATCAACTGTTGCAGAGAGCACATTGAGAATTATGGTCTCCATTGGTTTGATGTACTCCATTATGATCTTAGATATTTGTTCATAGATGTCTTCAGGCTGTCCGAGAACTGGGACTCTAGTGATGCCAGGCAAGTCCACCATGGTCAGATCAGGTACTCCTCTCTTCTTCACAACAAGGGTGATTGGGTTATCAGATACACCCTTTTGTCTTCCCGCGATCTCCTCAGTTGCAGCATTGATAGCATTGGAGACCTCCTCTTCAGAAGTTGGAACAGTCTTGCCTTCGTACTCCAAGTGCAATTGAGGCTCTGAACTGTTGTAATGGCTTCCCTGCAAGCGCATTATGAGTGGGACTCTAGTGCAGATGCCCTGTCCACGAGGCAGGCTTATGCCTGCAAGGGATTCCAGAACACTGGACTTGCCGCTGGATTGGTCTCCAACCACAACAATTGTGGGTAGCTGAATGCCCTCCTTGGTCACATTCAAGTCCCTCAGACGATCCACTGCATCCAGAAGATGGCGGATGTGATTATTAAATTGAGAGAAGAACGGTACGTTGTCAATTGATTTGACAAACCTATTGTCTTGATCTTGGCCAAGAGCTTCTTCATGGACTACTCCCATTATTTTCTTTTTTGGGTGCTCGACTCCTCCCGTTATTTTCTTTTTTGGGTGCTCGACTGCTCCCGTTTTTCTCATCAATGACATGCAAAAAAAAGGGTGCTGTGAACAAATAACTGAAAGCTCTCAATGCTTAGAAACTTTCAGTGCAGAGATGATGACTGATTCGGAGAGACTGTGTGTGGGTTAAATACAGATAACAAGTGGAAGAGAAACATAAGAAATCTGAAAAAGTCTCCACAACTTCTCAAAGAGACCTCTGAAGCCGTGAAAACTTTAATGCTCGAACGATGATTTGTATGGCAACTTGGGCACTATAAAGAGTCACTATAGCATTGGGAAAGAAATAAAAACTGGAAGAATATGAGTAGGTTCAACTTACATTGTGGTGAGATAACTAATGATGTAAGCATTTATCTCCACTTGCCCCAGCGACCAATCAGCACAATAGCCCTTTCAATTCTCGAATCTGAGCAGAGTTGTAGTTGCTGATTCCACCTAGAATGCTGAACCTGATAAACATGGAAGACCAAACGACTACATTAGTCCTGTAATCAAAGACAATCTCGTTCTTCCACACTCCACCCAATCAAATATGGGCACTATCTCCTTTAATGCAATTTGCTGGAAGCATTAACGTCGCCCAACATATTTTCTAAAGAAACAAAATGAACGCTTGAAAAATTAGCAATACAATACTGAAGACTCATATGCTCTTGAACAAGAATTGTCAAGTACTGAAACATCTGCATGCTTTTCTTACACAAGAAAAACTTTTGCCAAAAAAAAAAGAAAATATTGCAGAAAATTGTAATCTTCCACTCCTCTTTCTACATCAAAGTTGTTAAAAACTGAAAGCCAAAATAACCCTTTTCCATCAAACACCCTAAAAAGGGCCATGACTACCAAAGCATTGTGTATGGGGGCAATTTCTATGCTATCTGTACAAACCAAAGGTAGTCCTGAGTAATAACAACTGCTCGTGGTAAACCACATTTGCACTCCCATCACAAAAATTTTCATTTTTAAGAATTTACAGTGGTACAAACAATAGAAAGCGCTGCAATGGATCACACCGATTCCACTTCTTGATCAGAAAGCATGACATTTCGAGTTAAGTTGTCACGCATGGGCCTAATTACACGTGCTCATGGAAAGAACCATAGCTTGATGAAAAGTGCTAGAGCGATTTGCAGTACAAATGATGCCACAACCACCACCATAAGATCACTTCCCTCTACGTAAGTCTTGACGTTGAGTGCAACAAAGGAGGCTGATGCCAAGCCTGCAAGCAGTATGATGATCCAACGCACGAACTCCACCGGTATAACCAGCAAAAACTAAAAATTATAGAGAGACAATGAATCAGAGTCAATAATCAACAAAATTATGTAAAATAAACAACTCACAAACCTAAAGTTTAGCCAAAAATAATTTTAAAAAATTTTAAATAAAATCTTGCGACTAAAATTACAAAGTCGAAAACATTTTCCAGATGGGAATGCTTGGGGATTCAAAGGTCACTTTTCAAATCATCAGGGAGCCATAGACACATGATAGTCATTTCGTCTCAACAAATCTTTGGCTGAAACAACAATTTTACAAGTCATCTTTGGCTTAAATATGCTCCTCAGTTACATCATACAATAGCCATCTCAGGTGGCTGACATTTGAAAGGTAAAAATAAGTTACTGCTTCAGCAAGCAACTAATGCACTGCTGACACAAAAACATTTCAACAGTTGTTGCGGCCATACAGCCTGGATACCAGAATTAATGAACTCGTTCAAAAGGGCCATACAAAATGAATGAAGTCCTGCTTTTGTTTATTAGCAATTTAAGTATGATCATGGAGAGAAACCAACTAAATATGATGCTGTAAGCAAGTAGACACTTACTGAACTGAGAACAAAGATGGACAGAGAGTAACCCCACATACACCAAAAGTGTACAATACTTGGACTTGATCCAAGATACCGGAGCAAGAAGTAAAATGCCGTAGGCACTACAAGGGCATAACCATATATTGCGCAAGTTGCCAAGTTCACATAGTTGACATTGAAGCTCCACGGTATGCTGCCATCACTTTTTTTCTGCATCAGGTAGGTGGCACAATTTCCGAGGGCAGATATCACGAACACCAGTGAAGTGGATATCCAAATAAGCCCATACCTAAAGTAAGAATGAAAACGAATAGAAGATAGCCCAATGAGATATGTACCACAGAAATTATGAAGCAAAATAAAGTGTTGAAAATATAACACAACCATTCAACCAAGCCAGACAAAAAGAATGGGCGAACCATTGCTGCCCTCCTATACATATCATACAAATCGAGTATCAATTTCCAGAATAATCTAAATGTCATTGAATGTGGATATCAAACAGAAGATTTGACTAAATGCCCACCACCATTATTTCCCAAATGAATCCAAAAGCTTTTTTTAATAAGAAACCAACAACTAACTTAGCTTTTTGGCGGTGAGTGATGCCTCATTGATCTCACTAGAGATGCTTAATCCAAAAGCTTTTTCTACATGACATAAAAAGATTTGAGAAAGAAAAAGGAAGGTTGGGAGTCTCAAATGTTAGAGGGCTATCAAAACTAGTGAGGCATAAGGAGGGGATGGAACCTTCATTGTCTGACATAAAGACAACCACATATTCTAAGGCGCAGACAGCAAAAAGGTGGTTTCTTTTTTCTTTTTTCATCCCAATAGCACCATGATAATCTTACTTGGGTTTGAGAGACATTATTTGCATCAGTGATGGTTTACACAAGGTGCAATGGAACTCTAACCTCATAAAAAATGAATGTCCACATCGACGCATTCATTACTCAAAGACTTTTTTTCATTACACATTTGAGAACCAGGGAAGTATTCAATTTATTTTGCCCAAAGTGCCTGCATTTATTGCTTCCACTTTGAGACTGCAAGCAAAAATATCCTTGATGCTATTGATTATTTCAATATTTTCTACCATAGATGCAAGGCTAACCAAACTTTCTTAACCTACAAGATCTACACAAAAATACTTTAGAAAAGATTGGTGAATTCAATTTAGCAATTTCTCCAAATTTCCCTCTTTTCAATGCAAGTCGTTTTTTTTAGTTTACATTGCACGAAAAAATTTAAAATTACAAAAAAATACAACAACATAGCCTCAATCCCAAATTAGTAGGGGTCGAATACATGGATCAAACTCTTCCATTGTGCTCGATTTAGTGCATCCAAACCATTCAAATCCCTCCTAATTAATGCATCCCAAGTTAACTTCAGCCTACCCCTACCTCGTCGAATTTCTTCAATTTCTATTAAGTCAAGTTTTCTAGTGGGGCATCTGTAGGCCGTCTTTGCAAGTGACCAAACCACCGCAACTGCCCTTCCCTAATCTTTGAGTCAATTGGTGCAACTGCTACTTGTCTTTGGATTTATGTATTTCTCATTCTATCTTTATGAATTTTACCACACATCCACCTCTCTATTTGCATATTGGCTCTTTTAGAAGAATAGAAGATGGGCATACACTTTTTTTTCAACAACTAGTGTAATTGAAGAAGACTTCAGTTTAGTGCAAAGAATATTTAGAAGTATATGAGGGAACACCATCACCATGCATCAATGGATTCATTGCACATCCTAGTTTTCATAGCTCATTTTGCCCAGCAGTTAAATATCTAAATGAGGAATGAACAAGCTGCAGTTGATCATGTGTTTACTGTTTACAATGCAGAGAACTCTTCACACTTGAAAAGCAATTAATGAATTAATTCCAATTTCGTTATTAAGCGTTAATGGATGTTTATATTGATTCAACTTTACTTTCATTTAGAATTTGATTACTTCAAAATTTTCATTTTGAAAGCTATTTTTCCTTTTAATTATAGCATAGCTCATTCTTCTCCATTTTTTGACAAGTTTAATCATATCTATGTTTATTTCAGTCTTCATTTTAATCTACGCCAGATTTTTTAAAATAGAATACACATGGTATTAGCTAATTCTTTATTTAATTTCTTTTCCTATTAGTTTTCTTTCTTGTTCCCATTTACTTTTATTTCTTGCATAAATTTCCTTTCATGACTTTCTAAATAATAACAGCGTAACAACACTTAAACAGACAAATTAATTGCTTACCGAATAAAAATTTTATGAGAGTTTTTCAGTTGGATAATTGAATGCTTTTGTTGATGTGATGACTTACTAAATACATAACAAGTTTTATTTAACTATATTTTCCTTTAAGTAATGAAGTAATAATAGAATAATACCAAATCCTTACCAAGAAAAAAAATCATTGCATTAAACCGTTCATGCACATAACCTAGTTCTCATAGCTCAATGTCTAACAAATCTGAAAAATAAAACAAAAACTTAATCAAAACTATAATCAAAGTAATAGAATACTCACAGATCAGGATTACTATCAATCTTCCTGAAAAAGTCTCCACGAATTGGATAAAATGAACTCATGATTCTCTCGACAACAATGTCAGTGTCTACATTGAAGAATTGTGTGTACGATGAAATGCTGAAGACTCCCTTCCAATTGTTTGCGGCTTGTTGTTCATCACCACCTACACGCTCATAAAGTGAATATCATAATCATAAGTAAACAAAAACCAATATAAAATATGGGTAAGGAACATCTCTTCATCTAGTAGTAATAGATTCAATCAAGCCATGAATACCATAATCATCAAGAAATTCTCAACCACAACTACAAGTCAAGAAAATATTGCAACTTGCAAGACATGGGCTGATTTCGTACCACTCGAGGTCGAACCTCCTATAGGTTGATAGGGCTGTCTACCACCACCACCATTATTAGGAGGAAATATCTGCAGGTTTGCTTCAGGAACTGCATATACCACAATTCGCAGCCATCGCGATTCAACAAACGGCCAAGAGAAATTACTTCACAATTATTGACATAAAAAAGGATTTAAAAATCAGGGTTTGTACTGTTTTACCTATATAATCAGTTGGTTTCTTTTCCTCGGAGACCGCAGCCTGCAAAGCAAAATCAAACAATCACATACATTGGAATTGTACAGACTACAGAGCATATCTCAACAACATATGCATAAAATCAGGATGCGCAAGTCGATTTGGGCACAAACAAATGCTTAGAAAATACAGTAATTTAGGTCTTTATAAATGCATTATATGCACCGTTGCACTAATCTATCTCTTCCTCATACAATCAATTTCACAATACAAGAAGTAATCACAATTGAAAACACGAGAACACATGATGCGAAGTAACGAAGAAATTGAAATTCGAGAGAAGTACTGGAACGGAGCCGAGCAAGTGACTGGTGGGCAAGCTCGTGTAGGAATCGTCCATGGCGGATGTGATCGGAAACCCTAATTGAGAAGATCTGGTCTGAAGAGGAAGAAGGAACCCTAGATTTGTAGAAGAGAAGGAGTGGCTCCGAGTGGCATTTCCTTGGCCAGGTCGTTTTCCCAGACTTTATTTTCTATCTTTTCTTTACGAGTGTGCAGACCCACCACACCCACACATGTTCATGACGTGACGCACACGTGTAAACTTTTTTCAGTTTTTTTATTTATTTATCAGCTGAAAAGTGGAAATTAGTTTTAAATTGGCCCAGCTATTTGCAAACCACATTTTACTAAGAGCAAACCAAATTTTACTAAGAGCAAACCACTTTATTATTTTTTTTCTCAAAATGTCCTTGCACACCCCTATTCCCAACAACGCGAAAAAGAAGGAGAAAACACTCGAAAGGTCAATTTTCACGTTCACCCCACGGTTGTGTTTCATCTTCACATCAACTTGGTCAATCTTCGCGTCACCTCTGTTTATCTTCGCTCTCACCCTAAGTCTTGTTTCGTTTTGTTTTCAGGCGATCGTCGCGCGATCAACGACTAAACTTGGTCGATTTAGGGTTGTTTCCATTAATATGGATGTTTATCAAACTTTTTTTTGTTTTTGAACAATTTTGGTAGTTGTGTATGTGTTTGTAACTGTTTTTTATCTAATATGTTGGTCGTTTGTGCTCGTTGATGGTCGACGCTCGATCGATGACACATGACCGATTGACAATGTACTGTTCGGTTGAAGGTGAATGAACAATGCATGTTAATCGGTCTTTAATGGTCGAACCACATTGTAGTGTTCATAACTTGGTTTAAACAAAAAAACTTAAAAAAAAAAAAAAAAAAAATTGTCCTGTCATAGGTGACCGAACAAACATGTTTTAGTCAGCCTCAACAGACCGAGCAAAAGCCATTTCACCTCAATAGAGGTAAAATACTTGGTTTGGACACGAAAAAAAATTCAAAAATTGAATGAAAACTCAAGAAATACATCTCCATCTTGCACATTCGTATCTCCTACATGACCATCTTCCACTTTTATGCTAAATAGCCATCGAATAACGCAAACAAACAATACCCTAGCAAGAAAAAAAAATTGTTCAAACCCTGTAAAATGGATTCAAAACAGTTGAGAAACATGATTTTCCAGTAAGAAATATAAAGAAAACGACTTTTACGATGGTAGTGGGCTCCAAAATCACAAGTTCACGTCATCGGTGGTCAAAGAGATTATATAAGTCGAAGGTGGCATTTGTGTGGGGTGAACTACGTGAGAAGGAAAAAGGACATTTTTGGAAGTGGAGTGAAAAAAAAATAAAAAGTGATTTGCACATACCCGACCGTTTACAAATTAGATTTTTTTTTTTTTTTGCATAAGTGGGAGTCAAACTCATGACCTCTAAAAATCTTTTTGCCAAGTGATGCCTTAAGGAGGCACCACCAAAGATTCTGATTGTCCACCACCAAAGATTCTGATTGTGTGGACAATTAGAAGACTCAAAAACTGCATAACAAACGTTTGCATGAATGGTGTAAAATGGCGTCCCCCCTTTTCGTCCCACCCCACCCCACCCCACCCCACCCCACCCCACCCCACCCCATCCCATAAACTCTTGCCGGCCAAACCCAAATTAGCCTCAGGCATTTTTCCAAGCACCCCCTCCAAGATTTAGTTGCATATAACCCACATTCTCAAACTTTCATTTATGTTTTTGACCCCAACCACCTCTCAACTGCACTTAAGCCCCCTCCACCGTCTCTCCAGCCGACCTCATACCCTACACCATCTTTCAACTTCCAGCCATCTCAGGAGGCCCATCCACTACATGAATGGAGTGTTGCTATGGTTTTTGAGTTGGTTTTGAAGTTGAAAATGGTGGATTTGGTGTTGGTGTGGTGGTTGTTTTGGTGTTCAAAGTGATTTTTGGGTTTTTGGCTGGGAAACCCGGGGTTTGCATTTCAGACACATTTGGTCGGGGTTGTTGGTTGTCCGAGGTTGTTCAAGTATTTAATGGGTTATTGGAGAGGGTTCGAACCGCGGCAACGAGCGAAGGGGTCCAAAAACCCCTATTAAGTCACTAGCGGAGACGCCGCCAGCGGCGTCATGGCGTGTAAACACCCACGGCGCCACTCACGACATCTCGACCAGAGGCGAGAATTTGGGAAATGTTGGGAGACGCTGCGAGGGTGACAACGTGGTGGCGCCTGTCACGGCGCCCAGGACGTCGTAGACACACCGTGAGGTGTTGAACTCGGCGGCGTTCACGGCGGCGTCTTGGACAGTTTTGGGATAAATTTTTTTTAATAAAAATGTATTGATTGGGGTTTGACCTAGGGACTTATATAGTCTATTTGGGGTATTCAAATGATGGTTTTATCGATGATTTGGGTTTTAGATCGGGGTTTACAAAGTTTGGGAATTTGTGTAATTGATTGGGGATTGATGATTTAGGTTGGATTGGCGGGTATTGACACGTATTGGAGGCATGCGGTTGGATTAGGAACGCTAGTGGAGCGCAGTTTGAGGTGTGTAGTATCCCAATTGAACTTCACTTTAGTACTTACTGCTTGATATTTGAATTATGTTCAGTTTGTTCAATGATCTTTATTTCCTATTGTTTTACGGTGGTTGTGTTTGTCCCCACCTAGTGCTTATTCATTACGAGGGCATAGGGTCCACTAAGCCATAGCATGTCTAGGCATGCACCGGTGAATATGCTACCCGAGTATGATGGGCATATATGGGTGCGTTGTGGTCTACGCCGATCGTGCTTGGCGGATATCCCAAAGTATGGTTTGATCTGACTTTGATTGTGCACGCACTTTGCTTCACTACTATAATTATGCATGCGATGATCTACCACAGTTGTTTGTATTCTTTTGTTCTGCATGTTTATTTATAGTATTTTGATTCCAGCAGTTTTACTTATGTATTTACTTGGTGAATTTCCTAGGGATTACTCACTCTGAACTCGTCATCTGCCTTTTGTGACGGCTTGAGTGCAGATACTGGTACGAGCGGAGAGAAAGGCAAGATTGAGGATTATATGTGACTGGCTACGATTTGTTCTACTCGTACGTTTGTTTATGTTTAATTGTTTTATGCTGGGTATGGGTTGTGAGAGACATATGTTGCCCTGTACATGACTTTGTGGTTTACATTTTGATATTTTAAGGAACATTAATGTATATATCTTAACTACATTTTTGTACGGTTTCCACATTAGGTTTTATGATTTATAAACTTGTTTCTGCTGTTCATTTTAATGCTTAAGACTTCCACTGTATGATTTGAGGTGAAATGATGATTGGTTGGGCGTGGGACACAGCTGGCAGTCACGTTGCCAGTTGTGGGCCCGCGTGGCCTCCCGTGGCGGTCCAATGTAGTTTTAAGTCGCTACATTTTGGTATCAGAGCCAGGGGATGAAGTGTGGGTTATAGTTTGTTGGACTAAGTAGTTAGTCACTCTAACTCCGATCGAGATTTTGATGGAAACAAAAAAGGTGAAAATATACTAATAAGTTTATCAAGTGTATTTCAATTTCGTCAAAGGTTGCGAAACATCACATCACGGGCATCCGAGCATTCAAGCCATTCAAGTTCAAGACTTGGCATACATAAAGGAATGAAGATTAAAGATCAAGACCACGAGTTGTAAAATTGATTTTCGTCAAAGGTTGCGAAACATCACATCACGGGCATCCGAGCATTCAAGCCATTCAAGTTCAAGACTTGACATACATAAAGGAATGAAGATAAAAGATCAAGACCACGAGTTATAAAATTGATGTAAGGTATTCAAGTTCACTTACGCAAGCCTATTGCATTAGTTCATGCACATAGTGTTTTTTAAATGGATTTTTCAAATGTCAAGTGATTACTTGAAGATTTCGGTCCTATAAGTCTAAACAATGTTAAACTATATGTGTATGTTAATATCGTACTTTGAAAATTATTGTGGAAGCTTTGAAAAAGGAAAACTTGTTTTTGAAAGGTCTTTGAAAAAAAAACTGCATATTTGCAGAGAAGTCCCTCGCAAATCATGAAATCGATATTTTCCATTTTCGGGATTTGTGAAAATATTCGGACTATCCAAATAGGTCATATGACCCATAACAAACATGTATTATATGTTATATGAGGGTTTGTTGGGTTTAGGAACCGGACTATTCAAATAGGTCATATGACCCATAACAAACATGTATTATATGTTATATGAGGGTTTGTTGGGTTTAAGACGCGTTAAAGGGTCGCTAACATAAGGGACAGAATTAATTATTTTGAGGTCCCTGCAGTTAGCGTGCTAATACTGTTATTAGCGCGCTATGTGCAGAGTTAGCGCGCTAGATCTTAATATTAGCATGTTAATTGCATTCCTG
Source organism: Stephania japonica (assembly GCA_039657345.1). Taxonomy (NCBI): domain Eukaryota; kingdom Viridiplantae; phylum Streptophyta; class Magnoliopsida; order Ranunculales; family Menispermaceae; genus Stephania; species Stephania japonica. Next base: position 37,587,319 of record CM077560.1, on the reverse strand, counting down.
ACAGCTTTTTTATAAAGCTGGAAAATTCACTTTAATTTAAATTTTTGATCAAATCTCGGCCCTTGGATGCACACAACGGTCACAACTTGGTCTATAAATATATAAAACACTCTCAAATACAAAAAGCACATAAATTAGGTTTTGAAATCAAAGAAAAACACAAGTGCTTAAATTTTTCAAGATGAGGAGCTTGGGGTTTTCAAGTTATACTTTGAAGCTGTTCATTCAACATCAAAACCAGCACTCTTGAGGCACTCTAAGGAGTACTACAACCTCTCCAAAACTGGTTTTTCAAGTCATCTTCTTGGGGTTGTAAGAAAGTTCATTTCCTAGCTTTTCTTGTACTTAAATTATATATTCTTGTGTGATTGACTCAGGAAATTACTTGTGTTATTAAACACACTTGTCTTGGATTTTGCACTTAAACTTGATTTATTAAACCCTTGGACTGATTTGAACAAGAATTTGTGCTTAAACTTGATTTTTATTAAACTTCTTGTTCTTTGGATTTGAAACCGGCTTTGTTCTCATCAATTTATTTGAAACGGTTTCATATTTGAGTTTTGCATAAAATCAGCTTTATACTTGCATTTCTCAAGTGTTTTCATACTTGCATGCATAAGAGTGGTTAGGCTCTAGGAGACTTGCTTGTGTTTGAACTTGATACCACTTTACGTTGTAAAGTGTATTTCAATTGTATTTAATCAAATCTTGATTGTAAGACTTAGTGGGATCTAAGTCGAAAGGGAAGACCTACTTGAGGCTAGGCATATATCCTAGTTGCGGCTAAGTGGGAAAAGTCCTAGGTGGGTCTAGGTGGGAAAATTCTAGTTGCGGCTAGGTGGATGTATAAGATCTTATTGCGATAAGGCATCGTGTAAAAGACCTAGTTGAGGCTAGGCATTCACTAGGCTAGTTGGCTTAGGGTATAACACTTATTGATAATATAAGTGGGGTTTGAAAATCCTAACTGGGGAGGTTAGGTAGTGGATGTAGATCGGTTGGATCGAACCACTATAAATCACGCGTCTTATTTCCATCTCTTCTACCCCTTTCTTGATTGTATAGCATTGATATTTATCATTGATGTATGCGTTATCATTATTATTTGTGCATAAAGTTTTAAAAGGCGATAACTACTCGGTAACCCAATTCACCCCCCTCTTGGGTGACCTTCAATTGGTATCAGAGCGGGTTATTGCTCAAAGTGTTACTAACGTATCTTTGAGTGTTTTTGTACAAGGATACAAACTCTAGATTTTTCTCGCCTTAGGGAAGGCAACTTATCCGTTCGGCCTCCCTACTTTGATGGGACAAACTATGCTCATTGAAAAGTTCGAATGAAGTTCTACATTAGAGCACAAGGTAGATATTTGTGGGATGCAATTGAAAATGGCTACACTTCACCGAACAAACCCTTGAAAGAATACACCACCGAGGAGATCAAGATTGAGCTCTCAAATGACAAGCCGTGAATCATTTGTTTTGTGCACTAAGTGAGAACGAATTCAACCGAGTTAGCGCTTGTCAAACGGCCAAGGAAGTGTGGAAAAAACTTGAAGTGCATTATGAAGGTACACAACAAGTCAAGAACACTAAGTTGAGGATTCTTGAAGAACATTATGAGACTTTTCGAATGGAGCCCCATGAAGACAGCCACGGCCATTACAAGGTTCACGAAGCTCTTGAATGAAATCAAAAACCTTGGCAAACATTATGATCAAGAAAACTCGGTGTACAAGTTCCTTAGAGGCTTGCCTAAGGAATGGGATGCAAAGAAATATGCTATTCAATCAGCTCAAAACTTTGGAAATTATACTTTTGATGTATTATGCGGAGAATTGACGGTTCATGAATTCGAGCTAAAGTACCGTGCTAGATTGGAAGCACTTGGTAGTTCGACCAAGAAAGGGTCAAAGAAGGAGCATGCCTTGAAAGCAAGTTGCTTATCGGCCGAAGAAGATGTGAGCTCAAGTTAAAGTGACTCTATTGAACAAGAAGTGGTCATGCTATCAAGAAAGCTCAAGAAGGCAACATACAAAAAAGACAAGTACAAGAAGAAGTACAAAGGTGCAAGCAACGCAAGCAAATCATGCGAGATGATTTGTTATAAGTGCGGAAAATCGGGACATAAAGCATCGGAATGCAAGTACATGAAAAGAAGCAAGAGACATGAATCATCATCATCATCATCATCTAGCTCCAACTCCAAATCAGAAAATGAGAAGGCTATCCTATGTCTTATGGCGAGGAGTGAGGTAAGTGACTCTATCTCGCTTAATCATGATGATGTAAATGCATTGGATGATATGTCTATTATTCATGACCTTAGGAATGAATTAGAAAAGGAGGTCAAAAAGACCAAATAACTCAAAAAGAGTTTGATCAAAGCCATTAGTGAGATTGAATCTCAAAATGAGATTATTGATGATCTCCAACAGGACTTAGAATTGGCCATAAATGAGAAAAATGGCTTAGCAAAAGAAGTAGAGGACTTGACCACCACGGTGAACAAGTTTACAAGTGGTACCAAAATGTTTGACATGATGTTGGGCGCACAACGACGTGCACTCAACAAGAGAGGCATAGGCTATGATGCAAGCCTATTGAGCTATGGAAAGCTTTTGGCCAAGTCTAAGAGATGTTTAAAATGCAATAGATCTCATAATGTTGGCAAATGTGTCATAAATAGGACCAATAGAGGTAAACTTGTATGGGTAGAAAAGAATGTATATGATACACATGTTATGGAACACAAAGGTGTATGGGTACCAAAGTTCATGATTCATAGAGTGAACTAGATTCACTTTGGAACATGAATGTGCTAAAACGATATATTAATTTATAAGAGTTAAACATGATAGGTCTTGCATTAGTCACATACACATAGCATGTATATACTGTTATTTTTTATGTCATGACTGCATTTCATATACATTTTATGTAGGACCATGATGAATTAATACAATGTAGCCAAGCATTTTTAGGCCAAAGTCATTAACACGGCATGAGTTGGGCATTTCTCATAAATCGGATCTTCTACACATGTTTTTAAGTGTTTTAATCATCTTTATATGGTGTTAATGAAGTGTCCATGAAGTTTGAGGTAAATCGGAGTTGTGCGTCAAAAACTCAAAAATTTTAATTCCGAAATTTCAGAGAGGAATTAGCGCACTAAGTATTTCCATTAGCACGCTAGGTCCAGCAATTAGCGCGCTAGGTCCATAAATTAGCACGCTAATACCCCCTGGCCAGACAAACTTCACATTCACTATGTTTTAAAGTCATCTGTTAAAGCCATTGCTTTATATTGGAGGAGAATTTTAGATAATGTGAATGATATTGATATGGGAGCCTTTATACTCATTTTTTTTGTTGGTATCTATTTTTTTGGGGGGTAAGACATGTACCTAAAATGAGAAATTTATTGATATCACAAACTGAAACATGCATGTTGACAGGGGGTGCTTAGATTCTCAATTATTTCCTTAAGCTTTCATTTGATGCATATCGATAGGGGAGCACTTATTTGGTATCATTTTCATAAAACGGGGGAGCCTTTCTAATGGTATCATGATTTTTCATGCCCCACTTTTTGATAGTATCAAACAGGGGAGAAAGAGTGTTGAACTTGAGAGAGTATAAATTTTGTATAACCATTAATGTGATGTTCATACACTTGTATTATGTTTTATGCTTATCAAGTTCACATTGTTTGTTATCATCAAAAAGGAGGGAGATTATTGGACTAAGTGGTTAGTCACTCTAACTCCGACCGAGATTTTGATGGAAACAAACAAGGTGAAAATATACTAATAAGTTTATCAAGTGTATTTCGATTTCGTCAAATGTTGTGAAACATCACATCACGGGCATCCGAGCATTCGCCATTCAAGTTTAAGACTTGGCATACATAAAGGAATGAAGATAAAAGATCAAGACCACGAGTAGTAAAATTGATTTTCGTCAAAGGTTGCGAACATCACATCACGAGCATCCGAACATTCAAGCCATTCAAGTTCAAGACTTGACATACATAAAGGAATGAAGATAAAAGATCAAGACCACGAGTTGTAAAATTGATGTAAGGTATTCAAGTTCACTTACGTAAGCCTATTGTATTAGTTCATGCACATTGTATTTTTTAAATGGATTTTTCAAATGTCAAGTGATTACTTGAAGATTTCGGTCCTATAAGTCTAAACAATGTTAAACTATGTGTATATTAATATCGTACTTTGAAAATCATTGTGGAAGCTTTTAAAAAAGAAAAACTTGTTTTTGAAAGGTCTTTGAAAAGAAAACTGCATATTTGCAGAAAAGTCCCTCGCAAATCATGAAACCGAGATTTTTCATTTTCGAGATTTGTGAAAATATCCGGACTATCCAAATAGGTTATATGACCCATAACAAACATGTATTATATGTTATATGAGGGTTTGTTGGGTTTAGGAACTGAACTATACAAATAGGCCATATGACCCATAACAAATATGTATTATATGTTATATGAGGGTTTGTTGGGTTTAGGACGCGTTAAAGGTCGCTAACACAAGGGACAGAATTAATTATTTTGAGGTCCCTGCAGTTAGCGCGCTATGTGCAGAGTTAGCGCACTAGGTCTTAATATTATCACGCTAATTGCATTCTTGACAGCTTTTTTATAAAGCTGAAAAATTCACTTTAATTTAAATTTTTGATCAAATCTCGGCCCTTGGATGCACACAACGGTTATAACTTGGTCTATAAATATATAGAACACTCTCAAACACAAAAAGCACACAAATTAGGTTTTGAAATCAAAAAAAACACAAGTGTTTAAATTTTTCAAAAGGAGGAGCTTGGGGTTTTCAAGTTATACTTTGAAGCTATTTATTCAACATCAAAACCAGCACTCTTGAGGCACTCTAAGGAGTACTACAACCTCTCTAAAACTGATTTTTCAAGTCATCTTCTTGGGGTTGTAAGAAAGTCCATTTCCTAGCTTTTCTAGTGCTTAAATTATATATTCTTGTGTGATTGACTTAGGAAATTACTTGTTGTGTTATTAAACACACTTGTCTTGGGTTTTGCACTTAAACTTGATTTATTAAACCCTTGGACTGATTTGAACAAGAGTTTGTGCTTAAACTTGATTTTTATCAAACTTCTTGCTCTTTGGATTTGAAACCGACTTTGTTCTCATCAATCTATTTGAAACGGTTTCATATTTGAATTTTGCATAAAATTAGTTTTATACTTGCATTTCTCAAGTGTTTTCATACTTGCATGCATAAGAGTGGTTAGGCTCTAGGAGGCTTACTTGTGTTTGAACTTGATATCACTTTACGTTGTAAAGTGTATTTCAATTGTATTTAATCAAATCTTAATTATAAGACTTAGTGGGATCTAAGTCGAAAGGGAAGACCTACTTGAGGCTAGGCATATATCCTAGTTGTGGCTAGGTGAGAAAAGTCCTAGGTGGGTCTAGGCGGGAAAATCTTAGTTGCGGCTAGGTGGATGTATAAGATCTTATTGCGATAAGGCATCGTGTAAAAGACCTAGTTGAGGCTAGGCATTTACTAGGCTAGTTGGCTTAGGGTATAACACTTATTGATAATATAAGTGGGGTTTGAAAATCCTAACTGGGGAGGTTAGATAGTGGATGTAGATCGGTTGGATCGAACCACTATAAATCACGTGTCTTATTTTCATCTCTTCTACCCCCTTCTTGATTGCATAGCATTGATATTTATCATTGGTGTATGCATTATCATTATTATTTGTGCATAAAGTTTTAGAAAGGCGATAACTACTCGGTAACCCAATTTACCCCCTTTTAGGTGACCTTCATAATTAACTCTGAAACTGCTACATTTTGGTATCAAAAGCCTAGGTTTGAGGAGCCTGGGGATGAAGTGTAGGTTATGGTTAACTCTAACACCGCTACATTTTGGTATTAGAGCGAGGTTAATGAACCTCGAGAAAGGGAATTAATAAAAGAGCATAAAACTTAATGAATAAATCTTAGATGTGGAAACCATAAGTGAATAACTAGAACTTTAGTTGGGAAGTGATGTGAGGCGAGTAGATTCAGTAATTTATATACGTGTATGTTTGGATTGTGTATTACATGCAGTATACGTATACACTGCGTCTGATCTGATGCACGTGTGCGATGCAGGCTCTGATGGACGAACAGACTCCTAATACTACTCAACCGACTACTCAGCAGGAGGTTGGTGAGACCAGTGACCCCACTAGGGAGGTAGCTGATCTGCGGATTATGGTGCAGAGAGTTACAAAGTAGAAGATGTTGGAGCAGGCATAGATGGCGTAGCTTATGGAGTATATATGAGGCTCGAAAGTGCCTACACTGGTGCCGACTACTACTTTTGTTGTACCTACCACCCAGGCAGCCTTAGCGCCAACTGTGATCACACAGGCATCAGTGTCAGAGACATTGATTAAGAGGACCGAGCCTGTGGTTGCACCAATGGAGACTACCGCTATGATTCTGGCTACGACAGAGCAACCGGTAGTGGCATCGACACCCAGGAATAGGATGTCGGAGGCAGCGAAGATGGTAAAGGACTTCATAAGGTTTGACCCTACCTACTTTCATGGAGTCAGTGATCCGAAGTTGGTTGGGCGTTGGTTGAAGCACCGGCGACTTCATCAGTTGTTGAAGGTGCCGGAGGTTGAGCAGGCACGGATTTCAGGGTATTGCATGAGAGGACAGGCAGCGGTTTGGTGGACGACTTATACCGATACACATCCGGAACTGACGACTTGGGCTGAGTTTCGTCAGTTGTTCTTAAATGAGTATATACCGATAGAGGTGCAACTGAGGCTTAGAGAGGAGTTTATCGCGTTGAGACAGGGTACCATGTTTGTGCTTGCATACATGGAAAGGTTCAGGTACCTCTTACAGTACGCCATGGATGTGGCGAATAATGAGAGACTTCATATTTATTACTTTATTAGGGGTTTAGACGAGCGGATTGACGGTGTGATTGTCGCGAGTGGAGCTCAGACTTTACAGTGCATTTATGACTAGGCATTGGCTCGGGAGACATATTTGTTGCAGAGAGAGGAGCAACCGGATCAGTTGAGACAGAGTCCTCGACCTGATCAGCGGCTGAAGAGACAAAGGGATCAGTCTGATGGATAGGGATATGATCATCGAGCACCCAGAGATAATTGGCAGTTAGATCATGATTTCAGTGGCAACTATGATCCGAGAGATGATTAGTACGAATATGATGATTGGCAAACAGATTGGAGTCATAAGGACAACCAGGATCAGACTAATGATCAGTTTAGCAATGACGATAACTAGAGATTGATGTTGATCATACTGAGAAGGTACGATAGATTCGTCAAAAACTGAAGGGGGTTCAGGAGAGACAGAAAAGTATTATGATAAATATCACAACGAGCTACAGTACGATGAGGGAACGTATGTGTATTTGAAGGTTTTGCCTCTAGAGGTTCGAATCAAGGAAAAACTTGCGCCTAGGTTTATTGGTCCTTTTAGGATTGTGAAGAGAGTCGCAAGGTTTCTTATAAGTTAGAGTTGCCGCCTCAGCTCACCGAAGTTCATCCAGTTTTCTATATTTTTATGCTTCGACTAGATAAGCCAAGCGAAGGACGACGACCGATAGTAGATCTGAGTCAGATTGATTTGTGTGGTGATATTACTTATGAGAAGCAGCTAATTCAGATTATGGATAGGAAGGTTAAGATACTGAGGAATAAGGAGATACCTTCAGTACTCGTCAGGTGGCAGTACCACGGAGACGAGAAGTTGACCTGGAAGTTAAAGTCCTATATGCGCGAGTATTTTCTTCATTTATTTGATTCTGGTAAGTTGTTATTTTAAGTAATTATTAGATAAATTTCGAGGACGAAATTCTAATAAGTTGGGAATACTGTAACGACCCTCAAATTTAATTGGTGACACGTGTCGTGTTTCAGGACCGTGACCTACCCGTCGTGACTTTTCATATTTCTCAAGCCTCGGGAGTTGACACTAAGGTATATTTTGTTTTTCTGTTATGTTTGTATTATTATTTATACCCGAATGTGAACATTATATGTCCTAGTGCATGATTTTGTTTTATTAATCACCACGGATTTCTATGGGAGATTCGCCTAGGAAAAATATAAATTTTATGGTATAATACAGGTAATTAAATACCAGAAAATGGTAATTAGGGAATTATCAGAAAATAATAAATAATTAAATAAAATGCAGGAGCGAGGTTATGTTCGGGAACGCATGCGGTGCGAGTCGTGAAATGTTACGGGTCCGATAACGCGACGTGTGAGCGAGAATTGGCTAAGTAAGAAGGTTAGAGTCACCTAGTGAAGTCACACAAGAGAGTTGGAGTTGTTGGATGGATTGAGTAAGAGACACAAGATGTGCCTCGAGATTCGTGCGTGGGAGTGGATGAAGTTGGAGTATAAATATCCATCATTTTTTCCCTCTCCTCAATCCATTTCATTTCACTCAAACGATCGAACAAGGAGGAACGTGAGGGTTTTTGTGTTCTTGAGCTCGTTGCAACGTTAGGGATCGACTAACTACGCATAAAAAGTTAGGATCCTGACTCCTCTCGAGTTTATCTACGGTTTGACGTCCGTTTTGTGGGTTTTTGTCATGACGATTTCGGACGAGATTTTCAAAAAATGTTGAAAATAAGTTTGGATGGTGTTTTAGGAATCAATTGGTTGATTAAGTGATGTTTTGGTGATTGTTTTAAGTATTTGAAATTGGTGGGAATTTTTGGGATTCTTGATGAATTTTTGAACGATTTTCAAAATTGAGGGTTTTTTCGATGTTTTGACGCGAACCGAATATGGGTTAATGTTGTAAAGGAGGTCCCAACGAGATTGGGATAGGCTCGAACACGGCAACGCAAGTCGGGGGTGCGAAAACTCCTGACTGTGGCGTTCTGGGTACGACACCGTAAGGGACGCCTGGGGCCTAAGGCCCACAGTGCCACCCACGGCGTCAGGGGCAGTGAGCCCCAAACCTAAGCCGTAAAGGGGCCACTAGGGTTGGACCCCACGGCGTGACACTGTTCACAGGGAAAAAATTTATAAATTTTAAAAAAATTCGGGGATCGTATTCAAATGGGTCCGAATACAACCCAATACCTCAGAAATTAACTCAATTACACTAATAAAATAATTATGAAAAATTGCATAAATTAGAAAGTTTTTAATAGGATTAGCAAATTTGGCTTAAATGATTGACAGACTTGGAGAATTTGAGTGGAACAACTTATAGGGTTACGCGAGGATCGAAGTTTTGCAGTATTTGAGGTACGTTTTTTGTACGATTGTAAGCCAGTAAGAAAATACACATTAATTCATTTTCCATTATTGCCATTTCTATTTGAATTGAGCTGTTGTTGGAATTTCATTCTATATTTCCTTGGTTAAGTGTCTTGGCATATATGTGTCGTGAAGGTACTCCTGGGTCCATATTAGCTAGGCAAACGTAAGCACTGCCTGCAGGGGTGCTATCTACCTCCTAATAGTGGTTTACACCCCAAGTACTGGATTGTTATGAACTATTGTGATTATGGATTGTGATATTGTTGTACTATGTGGAAATTGACCACTTATGGGCCTCTCTTGACTCTTTAGACACTCAAACTTCTTTGCTATGCTTGCCAGTCTGTTTATCATGCAATTTGTCATATTCCTGCCTTTCAATACCGCATGATATTTGGACTATTTATTTTGTAACTCTTGAATTACTGTTTAGTTTCTTCTGGCATTGCTTTCATATTTTTCACGCACTCACCGTCTAGTTTATGACGAGGGTGCAGATAGAGCAGAGACGAGCAAGGAAATGAGTTGATGCTAGATGATATCCTCTGAGGACTCTCGGAGCAGTTCTTTCCTTTACTCACTGTAGGTCATGTTTCTTTTGATTGTGAGTATTGTACATTATGTTTTGTATAACACTGGGACATATATTGGGGATTTAGAGACTAGGGATATCATGTATGATCGTACTGTTCAGCTTTGATCACCAAACATGCATGTATTTATCCATTTCTCAAGGTTTCCACGTGATAGGTTATTTATTTTTCCTGATTTTCCATTACTAAATTATAGTTGATTATAGTGATTTCCGCTGCGAATTTCCTGATAACTTTATAATCCTATCACTCACACATTTAAATAATAGAATAATGACGTATATGAGGATTTGAGGCTGACTAGGATGTATAGACTTCGCGAGTAAGGGCTCGGAGGTCCACGTAAGTCTAAGCCAGGCAGGACTCAGTTTTATGGGGAATTGGGGTCGTCACAATGAATACCTTCAACTCATGTAACTAACAATTTGGTTGGCCCCAACGCGGTTAGCAATGCTGAGTTGGCGGTACAGGTAAGCTAGTGGCGCACCTCCCACCTATATGAACCAATGTCCTCCACGTTGTCCCGAAGTTGAAGAAGATTAGGGGAGACTCTTGTACCAAACTTGTCCATAAAAATGTTTCGTTCCAAGAAGATATAGGATATAGGCTCGAACAAGGGAATAAGGCGGATAGAATAAGTTGTCTTTTTTCCCGTCTGGATGTCTATCTCCTCTAAATGTGGTAGAGAATTGATCCTTCAACCACGCCAAACTCAATTTTTTGTCAGGATTTCTATTCATCTCATCCTTGATAGACTGTACTGTCACCCCTAACAGTCGACTAGCCATCGCTATCACCTAAGTGCGATCCTTGGTTTTTGTATCCACAGTCTTTTCAGTAACCGGGATCCCGAGAAGCACCCGCATATTGTCTAGAGTGATAGTCATCTCACTGAAGTGTAAGTGGAATATGTTTGTTTCCAACTGCCACCTTTCTGCAATGTCAGACACATATACCCTATTACATCTGTCGTATGAGATGTAACCCAATGAGCGTAAACCAGAGTCCTCAATAAGCCTGTTGACCATTTCTTTCTCAGGGTGTCGTGTGATACTCCTCCAAGGAGTGATTTGAATATCATGGTTGATGCACTTTAAATATCCTCGAGCTTTCAACGATATAAAAATAGATTTAAACACATTGACATTTGCATACAATTAACATACAAAACATTAAACGCATTAAGGAATGAATGTAAATCCTAATATGTACCTGGTTATCCCCAATATCCATCAAGAAGTGGTTTTGAAACAATGACAACAACAATAAATCCGATGGCCCACCATGAAATGAAATGGCATTTTGGCTCCATCGCCTGTCGATCTACCAGCTGTAGATGTTCCAGCAGTCGAGTCTTCTACATCGTTTGAGTTCTGTGCAGAATCACATGATGGGGTACGGCTCCCTTCGGTGGCCTCTCTCGATCCATTACCACCTCTCACTTTACTTGCTATAGCTTTCTCCCCTACAGAAGACGTGACACTTTCAGTCTCCACCCAGGCCTTTTCATTGTCATCCGAATGCTTAACTCATTGCCTTTTAGGGTTGGGGCTATTATTCAGCTTCTTTCGGTATGAGCAAGTCATGCATTTCTTTTCGGGCTACGGCGGAGCCTTTAGCTGGGACCCTACGGTGGTAGTAGTAGCCGCAGTTTTTCACGATTGCGAAGGATGGTTTCACGAGACTATCTTTTGTTTGGCCATACCTAAACACAAAAGAAATGGTAATATTAGTCCCACAACAACAAAATTAGGTAAACAGTTTCAACAAACGTAACAAACAATTTATTTTCCTAATTATCGATTGAACAGAGCAAAGACCAATAGTTTGGGTATCAGTCAAAATGACCAATAGGTCTCAATGGCTATCGATTTTTAATATCGACTGCTACCTTTGAACACATGTCGATTAAGTAGTGCCGCCAACAATTAAACCTAACGGTCATATGCGACCGACACCCTTTGATGGTGATGTTCTGTGTAGCCGTCACCATTGAGACCATGACTTGAAACAAACCCTAAATCATATACCCAACAAAAACACTGAGAAAACAATTGAAAACTCATAGGGAACAAAACACATAAAAAAATTAGGGCAAAAAACTTACTCAATATACCAGTAGCAAATGAAGGAATAAGCGGCGCTCCTTAACTATGTCAACCACCGCCGCCTACAAATCTGGTGAGCTTTCACCCTCAAAAAGACTCGAAATGCACTGGAGAGTTCAATTGAGGGTTGTGTAAGGCCGAAAAATTGAAGAGAGGATGGTGGTGATGAATTTGGTTGTGGGGTACATGGGTTCGAATGTGGGTAAGAGATGGAGTTAGAGTCGTTGAGGACTAGAGGTAGTTTCGGAATAATATACAAAAAAGTGTAGTAATCACAGTAAAAAATTCAAAGCTGGGTACAACGAAATAATGAGGTAAATGGAGTAAAAAGCGGAGTTCGAATAGATGCGAGTTGTGGACTTTAGGAGTGAGTTTAGGTGGAATCGACTTTAGGGACCCAAACCTAGTCATACTTCTCCCAAGAGGTCTCCGAAGAGGCACCTCATAAGCTTATATATTTGAACCTTTTCCCCTGCCTTTCAAGTTCGGTGCCAAACCAAATATAAAGGGAAAACACGACAACGTGATCTTTTGTTGTTTTGGTTCCCCGATTTGTTCTAATTCTCCATGAGCTTCTTACCAGCAAAGAAAACTACTCGTCGATGAATGATCTTGGCAAGAGAGGGAAGATTGAGGAAGCTAAAAGTTTACTTGTTGAAATGAAGAGAATTAGGAGATTAAAGCCAGATGTGGTCACATATAATATATTTATAAATTATTTATTAAGGCTGTCAACCTAATTCGGCAACGTACAGAATGACGGTTGGTGGGTTTTGCAGAATTGGATATTTTGAGAGAGGATTAAGGGTTTTGAATGCTATGTTGATGAGTGGGCACTGCCCGCGAGTAGAGACATTTTGTTCTTTAGTTTTTGGGATCTATGAAATGGGAAAGTTAGCCGATGCTTGCTTTGTTTTGGAGATGGAGAAGAGATAAAAGGAATTCAATTCGGATGCTTGGGAAGCTTTGACAGGGAATGCGTGCAAGGCAGAAGATACTCATGCATTGTTACTAGGGTTGGCAATTGAGCCCATGAGTATAGGTACCCAAGGGTATCCGACCCTAATGGACAGGGTAATACCCTACTCGATATATTTTGGATAAGAGTATGGGTCATAAATAAGATACCCACGTGGGTATAGGTATTAACATCTACTCACCCTATTTACCCAATTACTCACCCCATATACTCTTATATTATATTTCTTATTTATATATATAATAATAATCACTTGTTTTACTATTAAGATATGTCTATTGTCAAAAATTGAAGGTACATTCTTCCAATTTTTGAACATTGAAAACTTTTTTTTGCCTTAAATAAAGACTTCAATATTTTAAATTTTAAACTAATTATGAAAGACAACATACATTTTTTTATATTTTATAATAATTATAGAAATAATGTGTATGGATTCTATTGATATTTTAAGCTCAAAATTTTTATTTTACATCATTTAAATTTTGAATTTTTTTATATCATATTAATTAATAGTGGTATGGATACCGACGGATACCCTGCTACCCAGACAGATAATACTCATACCCGACTCACCAAAAAAATAGGGTAAAAGGGTATGGTATGGGTAGGACAACCATACAATGGAGTGGGTATTCATGTGTTGTACCTGCCCCATACTCTACTCATTGACATCCCTAGTTGTTACCAATATCTAAACTAGTCACTGTTGATGATTGATCTCCAGCTGTACTGCGTGTAATGAGTAATTACCATCTTCAATCACACGATAAATATAGGAAAACAGGGAGTTGAAGTGCGGCAGATCTAGATGCTACCATGTGGTCGTACAGTAACAGAACTGCCATTCAACATTCCGTAACTTATAACTGTCAGCAGAGATAAAGAGGATGTTGAAGGTAAGTGATAGAATACTAATACCGATCTATTGGTTTTAGAATTCAACAATGATTACAAGCCAAGAACAAGAACACACAAGTAACTTTGAGAAGAGTCTTACAACACTCTCCAACCCCACTCCAAGAGTGTCTAATTACATTCAAATTCCAAGATATTTCATCTAACTAACTCACCTTCCTTCTCACTAATTCATGTGACAACTCTATGTGGGATCTTATCAGAAAGTCATAAGAACTTGTGCAGAGCAGCAGAAGTTTCATGCGTCTTAATCCTGTCTATTTCACTCTCCAAGAGGTTTGCTTGTAATACACATTGCATGAGAATTTTGAGGACTATGAGCTCGTCTTGAAGTTTCATGTATGTAAATTTAGTCCGGTCAGCTCTCCAACAGGTTCAATTGTAATGCATGCTTCATGGGAGGGCAACTGTCAGGAAGTTCCAGTGTTGCATTTGCATACCAAAGTAATTACCAAATGCTGCAAGATAACTTTGTGGCCTTTATAGCATTCCCATTTTCATTTTAAGAAATGTAGTAAGCATATATAGATTAAAGTTCCATAAGGTATTTTGTTTTGCTCTGATAATTTAAACAATTTCACTTTTAATATTAATGAGAGAGAGAGAGAGAGAGAGAGTTAATGCAATAGCAAAACGTTGAAGAAATGTTTTAAGACCTCTACAAGGTAGAGTATAAATGAATAATTTATCAAAGTTGATTGTTAACATTTGTAGTTTAATTTCTTATTGTTTTTATAGGAAAATGGATTCTTAACTTTATTTAATAAATTTTAACAAAAAAAAAGAATAAAAAAGTTTATTTTATAAATAGTTACGAGTATCTAAATATATACCTAGATCATGTACGGAAGCAAACCTGTGAATGTTACTGTGGGTGAGATGATGATAAGATCAGTTAATATAGGTAAAACATCAATTAAGGATAAAATGAAAGGAACTTCTTGAGGAGCTTGATTCACAATGAACATATGAACAAAGGATTATTACTTCAAGAAGGTAGAAAAACTGAAGTTTGTAATAAATACAAACGATAACCAAATTTATCTTTCTTTGTAATTTTAGGTTATATAATGCCACGGACCGTCTGACCCAATAATTTCTATAATCTAAATGTTCAAGGATTTACGTTTTAGGTTATGATTAGTACTATTCTTCACATTATTACATACAAGTGCCAAATTATAATTAAATAACAATTAAAGAGCAATGTTCCAGTAGAATCAGTGCCATCTTGACATATTTACTCTTAGTATTAATGTGCATGTTAGCAACTAATTGGTACCACTGAAGTTCACTCTCCTCTACATGAGGTTGAGAGTTCGAGTCTCCCAACGTGGGAAGATGGGTTGTTGCTGGGGTGTTGTAAAAGAAGGTTTCTTATGAAAAAAAAAAAAAAGAATTTAAAGAGTACTGTTAAACTTATTACTGCAGCTTCAAGTATGTTGCTGATCTTTATACTTGCAACCATTCGTATGGACTTTATACTCTTATTGGTTTAGGTTTACAACTAACACACCATAGGGAAGGCAAGTATTTGAATCCCAAACATGACCACCTGCTCCATTGGAGCAGCTAAGCTGCTCATGTAATAATTATGTATTCAAATCCTCTATTTATACAAATCCAAGTTTCTCTGAACCGTCACCATTCAGTCTAAAGAAGAGAAACATCAATTCCGAAACCAAGCAGTTAATCTTCATCTACTGTCTCTTCTCCCTCAGAAGGCACACCAAATCAATGGGAACTACAATGATTGTCATTCCATCCACGTTAAAGTCTCTATCCTTGTTCCTCCTATTCCTGACCCTTTGCTTCACATGTGCCTTCTCAGCTCGAAGTCTTGATGAAGGACCACCACAAACCCCAATTGCTTCAGCTGATCAGTCATCTAATCTTAGTTTAACACCTGCAGCTAATTCAGATCCAACTGTATCCACTCCTATTGATGAACTCGGCGATCCCGATGAAGCTCCTGCGGTCACACCAGCAGGTCCACCAGCTCCAGCTCCAGCTCCAATCACAGGTACGCCTACTTCTCCTCCTGTGGTTCCAGTGGTCACACCAAATGTTGGTCCTGCTGCAGGTGCTAGTGCTACAGTGGCTACTACAGATCCCCCCACACTCTGATATTTTTCATGCATCACATTACTGAAGGCTCCAACCCTTCTGCTTTGGCTGTGACTGGGATTGCAACCAATCCTGCTGTTAATGGCCAAGTCCCTTTAGCAAAGCCTAATGGAGCTGTGGCTCTAGTAAACAATAAGGTGCCTTCTGGAGCAGGAATCCCAGAGCTTAAGATTGCAAAGATGACTGTGATAGATGCTGAGCTGAGTGAAGGGCAATTGGTTGGTTCAGGGGTTCTGGGGAAGGCACAAGGGTTCTATGTTTCAACCTCTGTTGATGGTACCTGCTATACCATGGCGTTCACTGCAATGTTTGAGAGTACACAGAATTTCGACAGCCTCAACTTCTTTGGTGTGTTACGGACTGCGGTTTCAGATTCTCAGTTAGCAATCATGGGAGGCACGGGAAAGTATGTGGATGCCAAGGGGTTTGCCACAGTGAAAACCATTCATTCTTCTAATGGGTCGGAGCCTCTGCTAGAATTCACAGTCTACCTCTCTTAGTGATGACAATGTGTCTGGAATTTAAGTTCGTCTCTGCAACTATGTTGAATTTCTTATGTGGGTCAGTAATCAGCTTTATAACTTTATGATATGAAAGAATTTGCATTCCATCATCTGTCAAGTTTCACGCAGACATGCACTCGGCATTTATAGTTCTAATTTTCTGTTATAAAAAATGTTTGTTTGTTGATCTTTACATGTTTGTCACCTGTTATTCTAAAAGTAACGGAGGGACCTCTGGAAGGTAGCACTATCATAGCTTTCAATGCAACCAACCCAAAAAACAATTGTTGGGATCGATTAAGAAAAATCAATTAATTAATCTGGAGATTTGTTGTGTTTCCACATTTGCAAATTATGATTGCTTTTAGTTTAGTAGAATGTATTAGCAGTTTCTTTCTCTCGTTTGATTGTCATTGAATTTTGCCTACTGAATTTCTTAAAACTGTAAAATTTTGAGCATTTTTGGTACTTGGATGCACGCAAGAAAGTGAGGCCAAGTGATGAACAATGACTGAAATTTCTATTTGATAATATTAAGAATTTCTAAAAAATAAGGGGTTTTGCTCGAAACCCCTAGATATTCTCAATTTCATTGACATTTTGTACCCAAAATGCAAGATTCAAACCCCAAATCAAAAGCCCTAAACCCTACAACAACAACACAAAAATCTACTAAAAGATTAATAAAAAAAAACCAAAAAAATCTAAAAATCGACATGAAAAGAGTGGAGAATGCACTCACGACATCAAATAAATGTGATTTTACTCGAGTTTCGTCAGAATTTGGCTGGAAGTGAGGGGTAATTAGAGAGAGGGAGAGTCATTAAGTGATTGAGGGAGAGTCATTAATGCCCTTTTGTGTTAAGGGCATTAATGTTATTTCGCATAGAGGTAAAAATAGAAATTTGAATTGAGGTATGTTGAGCAAGTCTTAAGGTTTGTTTAGTCGCTTCCTTTTTTTTTATTAAGTGGTCAGGTGGTGAAAGAAACCCCCCATTACATCATCATAAAAAGTAAGGAAAATGATTTAGTGACCCATTTTGAGACACCCCGATTAGACAGCTATTTATGAAACATGTTTATATTTATTATTAACTGCAACTTTTCGCTAAGAGATGTTCCACCACGCTTTTATCATCCACCACTAGAATCCCCTTTCAGAGTTCCAAACTCCATCATAACCGCATGCCTAAGAGAGCACTCCATAGTTCAACATCATAAACGGAGCTCAAATAAGCCCTCCTGTCTATTGATGCCTCTATACGATCACGAAGCAAAGAGAGCACTCCATAGTTCAACATCATAAACGGAGCTCAAATAAGCCCTCCTGTCTATTGATGCCTCTATACGATCACGAAGCACCCCATACCCGTCCGAGTTTGAGGGAGGAGGAGACCACCCGATGAGACGCAACCATCTTGAACAAAAGCTACCAAGCTGCAGCCAAGGAGCAGAGAGCAAGTCCGTGTAATCATATCACGACTTTGCACATCACCCTGCTTTTAACATAGGAAATGTGACACAAGAAGTCTTTCTTCTCGCTGGTTCATTAATAAAGAGTGATACCAAGTGGAACCCCAGCTGTTGTTGTTACTATCAAGTTTTGAGCAAATCATTTAGTTCACTTTCACATGGACGCCCCCTTTTCAGTGCTTAGACAACTAACATTTATTATTGAATATTGTTCAACGTAATCTATTCGTTTTACAGCACAATATCAATTTATATTCGGTGAAGACATCAGATCCTATGTCAATCCAAACTTATATTTTCAAGCAAATTTCTTTACAATCTAGGGACCATGGAGATGGGAATAGAGTAATTGGATAAAGGATAAATTATTGACCCAACAAAATAAAGCTATAATACCTAATGTGCAATAAAGTTGGTTTTTCAAGCATGCCATGTAACAAAGGTATCTCTGCTGACAAGATACATCTGTTTAAGTTTTTCATAAGAGAGATCGTTTGGTTTACAAAGAATGCATTGGCAACAAATTTTACACCCAGCGGTCTGTACAGAATTGCAGACCTTACCAACACGGGGAGCGACTGCTACACCTCACCCAACAGCCAGACTCGACATCAAAACAAAATGCATCGGCTTTGCAAACACAGGAAATCCTGCACCCAGAAATAACAACCAAATGTTCAGACTATAGCAGGAAATAACAAAGATAAGAAATCAGCATTCCATTTAAAGATATTGGGGAAGCCAGCTTGGACACTGATTGGAGTCATTGGACATCGTTTGTGTAGCAGTCTAGATAATTAACATGTATCCAGTCAAAATCAGCACTGATGTATGACAAAGAGAACATGAGTCTTGTGATTAGAGCAAACAACGTTTGGAGAGCTTCCCCAGTCTGACACAAGTTGACCCTAGATTAGTTAAGGCCCAACATGGATATCGAATATTGGGGGATCGAAACCAAAAAAAACAAGGAGACAGGGCAATCCATGTGTGGTATCTCAAGTAAATACAAAATCATGACCATGCTAATAGACTGATAATCTGAGATTCTAATATACAATAGAAGGAATGTGATATAATAAAGAATAAATCCTTAAAATAATTCGAGATGCATGAAAATGACAATATTTGGAAGAGTTTAATACATGTAGTTGACCCCAACTAATTTAGGATTGAGGTTTTGTTGTTATTGTTGATGTTGTTGTATGAAAATGACAGTCTTCGTGCAATTCAATGCCTGTAAGTAAACTTTGATGGATGGTCGGATAAAGTAGTTCTCTTTCAGCTCATAAAGATCCCTTTGAAAGAGCTGAAAATGATTGAATAATGCATGGCATGCAATCAGTATGTAGAAATGGCAGTAATGCTTCCACATACCACATTCCACTATTGCAAAGGATATCAGCAATCATTGCTAGTTCTGAGAGAATAACTGAGAAACATTGTAGATCTTGCTTCTCAACAAATTAATGGCGACTTAATAGTTAGATCTCTTCTCTCAACCATCTCATGGCAATGGAAGTTGGCAACCATCACCAAGACTTTCATACAAATAGAACTTCCCCCAATAGGGTCTTAAGATGCTTGAATTACCCTATCCTTTCTATTGATACTGGTAGGTAATTTTTTTTATTTGATAAGAAACCAACTCATTAAACCCAATTCCCAGACTCTCACATGGGTAGATTCGAACTCTTGACCAACTCAGTTAGATCTCTTCTCTCAACCAACTCATGGCAAAGGAAATTGGCAATCACCAGCAAGACTCTCATAACAATAGAACTACCCTCTGGTCTTTAATATACTTGAATTACCGTATCCTTACCTTTGCTACTCACAATAACTTGGAAAGTCATTCTTTTTTTATTTGATAAGAAACCAACCCATTACTCCCAATCCCCAACTTTCAAGCAGGGAGATTTGAACCATTAACCTCGTCCATGGTCACCGACAAGATACCAACCATTGAGCTACCACTTGGTCTTGGTTGGTGAAATTTTAAAACCAAAATCCGATCAAAAAAAAAATAAAAACCAAAAGAAAAAGAAAACACTAGATTATAAAAAATAAAAAATAAAAATAAAATAGGAGCATAGGACATTAATTCGCTAAGCTTTGGACACACTCATAGACGAACTTTCAAGGAAGGTACCCCTTATGTTATGGCAAATGCAAAAAGGGGAGACAACTATATAATATAAGCAACATTTATGTAGAAAAAAACACATGGTATAACCAAGGAAAAATTGAACGAAAGTAACTCCAAGCAGAACAGGTGAGCAATGTTTTCTCTTTATATTTTCTCTTATTACATCTTTTTGCATAGGACTTGAAATTCACTAATCACTGCAAAACAACAAAGGATATGCAAGTCAATATTTACTTGGTCCCTATATTTTTCATAAGACTGTGATCTCCATTTTAGTATGTTTATTGATTTATTAAAAAAATTGCTCCAAGTAGAGCAAACAATATTTTGACATTTGTTTTGCTGTTCACAATACAAAAGATGTGGATGTGGACCTTAAAATTAGAACTCCTTCCAGTGAAAGATGTGACCCTCCCAATGAGTGAAAACTAAAAGATCATGAAGTAACGGGAGCAAAAAGAAACTAGAGCATTAAAAGAAAGGGAAGAAGATTTTATATGATTATCAAGTACAGAAATAGAATTTTAAGAAGTAACAGCAAAATGCAAATTAATGTTTGCCAGTAAAAGCTTAAATGCAAAAAAAGAAAGGATAAGACTGTAGGTACACTCACTTTATATAAACCCCCAAGGCAGAAACACATTCACAGTTCACTATAATTGCGCCAAACTGCACGAAACTCCTCCCTAAATGTATTCAATCGTGCCTTTAGATTTGGTGTTCTGAAGCTTGCATGAAGGACAGTGGCTGGAGAATGAAAAAGATTGACCAAGTCAGATACTCACTTTGGAAAACATACAGCAAAACAATCGTAAAGCGAACAAGGCCCAATTACCAAGAAGACCAATAACAAGAGCCCAAAGGACGGTAAGAAGATTGCAGGAGGTAAACCAAAGAATGCCACTCGCTGCAAAAGTAAGAGGAAACATTTGTATACCATCAATAAAAAATTATGAACTAAAGAGGAATTGAGAGGCATAAATAACTTTACTGAACAATGAAAACTAATCAACCATAGCTTAAAAAAAAAATTAATCAAGATCAATATTTTATGTTATAAGAAATTGGAGCTTGGAAATTTCATTTACACGATGAAACAAGAAAAATAATGATCTTAGAGTCAGAATCTACCAATAGAAAACGCCATCACAAACATCCAACGAGGCTTTCCACATATATGAATAGCTCTCTTAGTAGAAGGGCGCCCGCGAATAACTGGCCTGCAATTATGAGGAAAACATGATCGGTAAATCATTTCTTTTGAGCCAAAAACAAAAGAGGCAATTCACTTACACTATGGGAGGCCTCAATTTCGCAGCCAAATGTGGAGAAAATTGTCTCACAGTCCTTGTTACCTTCTCATTGAAAGTAACTGCAAAGCTGTAAATCAAGCCCTCAGCAAAAAAAAGATAAAAATAAAACATTGACAAATTAACAATAAATAATAACCACAACTATAAAAATAAGAACATAATTGTTCTCATAGAAGGAGATCAGTAAGGACTTCACACTTATTCTAATATATGAAATTGTGTGTTTCAAGAAAAAAATAGCAAAGTGCACATCTAGTCATCATTAAAAAAAAGAACCAAGGAAAAAAGCAAGAATTTCTCATAAAGAAAAGTAAGAGTGTGACTAAGAATCCGTCGTCCTTCTGTCCCTAAAATAAACATTATTTTGGGCTAGCTCATGAAGGTAAATCGTGACTTAGTTTTAGTACTTTTTTAATATTTGGTTTTTTTAAAGCCAATATTTGGTTTTTTTTTTCGAAAAATATTTTGGTGTTTTAGGAAGTTACTAATTTCTGTTTATTTTTTAGGACGTTGGGTTATTTATTTAGGTGTGTTTTAATTAGGATGTGCCAATTAGAAAGTTGCTAGTAGATCTTTTATTTTTGTACAACGTTTTTAACTTCTTTTTTTAATTTGTCTAATTAAAGCCTATATATATGTGGCTTGGTTAATGTAATAAGGAGTTGATTTTGTTAATGAAATTGAGTTTTTTTTAGAGGATTGGTGTTATTCTCTTGTTTGCCCTAGATTGCATTATATGTGGAATCAATTTGGATGATCTGCACAACATCACTAAGGTGGGGGAATGAAACCCCTCTTAACTCATCCATCATAATGAAAGTTGAACCTACGTGTGCCACATTCATAGTATGTACTCCGGCTGCAAACTCTTTTGCATGACTTGCAATTGAATCCGCTACTCTATGGCCTTCTTTGTGGAACCTTAATATTCCATAGACGATCAAGTAGTTGGAGGATAGTTGAAAGCAAACACCAATGATTATTCACTACGACCTTCCTAGAACGACTTTGAGGTACCACATAAACTAGGCTCGTTGCAGTGCTAAGTGGTAATAGTGCTCCCCATTGCCTTGAACAATTTAGCTTCTTTTTTTTCTTTTTTTTTTTTTTGGGTTATGAGGCTTTAGGTTTTTTTTTTCAAAAGGAGGGGGCTTTAGGTATTTTTAAATGCTTAAAATTGGTTTTATGCAACTAAATCTATTCTTTTTTTTTTGAAAAAGAAAAAACGAAAGCCTATATATATGTGGCTTGGTTAATGTAATAAGGAGTTGATTTTGTTAATGAAATTGAGTTTTTTTTATAGGATTGGTGTTATTCTCTTGTTTGCCCTAGATTGCATTATATGTGGATTCGGAAAATCAATTCGGATGATCTGCACAGCATCATTGAGGCGAGGGAATGAAACCCCTCTTAACTCATCCATCATAATGAAAGTTGAACCTACGTGTGCCACATTCATAGTATGTAATCCAGCTGCGAACTCTTTTGCATGACTTGCAATTGAATCCGCTACTCTATGGCCTTCTTTGTGGAACCTTAATTTTTCCATAGACGATCAAGTAGTTGGAGGATAGTTGAAAGCAAACACCAGTGATTATTCACTACGACCTTCCTAGAACAACTTTGAGGTACCACATAAACTAGGCTCGTCACAGTGCTAAGTGGTAACAGTGCTCCATTGCCTTGAACAATTTAGCTTCTTTTTTTTTCTTTTTTTTTTTTTTGGTTATGAGGCTTTAGTTTTTTTTTTTCTTCAAAAGGAGGGGGCTTTAGGTATTTTTAAATGCTTAAAATTGGTTTTATGCAACTAAATCTATTCTTTTTTCTTTTGGAAAAGAAAAAACGAAAGTTTTTTTTTTTTTTCAAAAAGAAAAAAACAAAATTGATTTGATAAGTTACATAAATAAACGAATATCTATGCACATAATTAATTTACAAACAAAGATAGCCAAAATACTAATTACGTATCCTATTTTGTTCACAATTATTGCAATAGAAAACATAAATTTTTGTTTTTTATTTTTTCTTCAACTACTCACATAATTGGATCAATCCCTCACTCAGTGTCTCTAATCTGATCACCGAAACTTGAGAAACCAAAAGACAAAGAAGATGAAAAAGAGAAGCGTAGCAATTTTAGATCATTCAATAATGTGTAAGGGTGAGCTCATATAATTCTTTCGAGATACCTACTGACGCTTTTCGGACCCAAGTTTGCATGCAAAGCATGGCGAACTCTCAACTATGAGCCCTACGTCATGCATAAGCACTTAAGAAAAATCCCAACGAGGAAGAGGAGCAAATACTAAACCCAACAACATCATGTTTGTTGCCTGCTATGATAGCAGTGCACTCTGCTCACTCGATGTTGAATCTCAAGTTGCAGTTGAAATTGAACTACATAAAGAACTAGTAGATAGTTGCAATTACACGTCAGCTTGTCAAATGCATACATTCCACAATTGTTGAGTGCTCGCAATTGATTAGTCTAGATACTAACAAGTGATGAGGGTATTGGCTAGTTTAATCCCTATACTAGAACTCATACCCAATTGGCAAACATCCCAGTTGCATATCTTGTTCATGCGTTCGATTTTGGCTCGACGAAAAGACTAAAAATTACAAGTTGATTGCGATCATTTCTTTTTTGGACCGCACACTTGGCCTATGTATTAAAAGCAATGGTATTAAGGTTAGGCACCAATGCATAGGGAAGGCTTCCTAATATTTCTTATTGAGTCGGTGGGATACCCAGAAGTTAGTTAATGGAGCTCGTCATTGGATAAACTCTTTCACAAACCAAGTAATTTGATTCAACGTTGAGAAAGAGGCGTTCAAATTGGTGTCTCTTGGAATCTATAAGACTGATGAAGACTCAGTCCAAGTTGCAAAATTAGGAGTTTGCCTTGATCTAGTTCGTCACTAGAAACAAAAGAGGGGCGATGTTGAGGTGTGGGCGATGAAGGGATGTGGGTTGGAGAACTCGAGGACAAAGACATTCTCAATAGCTTCAAAAGGACTGTTTCCTCCTCGAGTTTCTACGAAATGTTGTTTCATAACAACATTATGCATTTTGAAGAATGAAGGGAGTGTATTTCATATTGACAAAGATATAGTATTGTACGGACCTCAAAAAACAATAATATTGGCATATTCATAGCACTACACATGTCCTTGATGGCTCTGTAACTTACAAATAAAGCCTCATCAATCTAGCAAAGAATGATTCCAAAGCCTCGAGTCGTGATTTAGAATCGTTATAGAAATTCTTGCCCATCTACTAATTTGTAGTCAGATTCCGTGAAAACTGGCATCGAGAGTCAATTTCTTCATCTCTAGCAAGGAATTTTTGTAATTGTTTGGTACTTTCTAGTTTATCAGTAAATTTCATGCCTTCAAAGTGTATTCTTGCAATTTTATCTTTCATTGCTAAAAAGAATGAGCTTCATTTTCTTATTCTTTTGTTTGATCTGTACATACTAATTTTTTTGTATGCTTATTCTTTTGTAATATATTATTAATCAAAGGAGTATCGCCTCCGTTGATCCAAAAAACTATTTATTTGGAAATGGGGAATCTTTTTTAGGGTTTATTTTATTCCATTGATAACTATGAACATCCTAGAATCTTTCTTTTTTAATAATGGGTCTCCTTGTTCAATATTATCAACTTCAAGGGCTTGGATCAATCAATAGTGAGCTTCTTTTTTTTCTTGAAAGCAATAGTGAGCTTCTTTGTTACTCTCAAAGGTCTCTTTTTCTTTGTATTATTTACAAGTGTTCAATGGCATTAGTAAAAAGGACTCTATAGGCCGTAATTGTATATGGTGATTGAATAATGCTTGAGATTTTGGTGGATTGGTGTTCTTTCTGAGATGTGTGATCTAGATTTATTTTTATTGTGTTTGTTCATCAATTTTGATTTGCTTGATATTGGCAAATTCGATGTATTCTTTTATATTTATTTTTTTAATTTTGTTCTCTTATATTCAATTATTTGAGATGTGAAAAAAAGGATTGATTTCATGAACTTTCCCCTCACTTCGATTTATCAATTTTTCTTTTGTGTTCTACTTGTAAGGGAGAAATGTCACAGGTGTTACTATATGTGTTGCTACCTGCTGCTCACCAAAAATATGACGCTAGCATGGGTGGAATTCGAGCTTCTGGCATTGACTCAAGTTCTTCATATGCCCGAAAGTAAGCATTTCCATTCATATGATCTTTTTTAGTAGATTTTAACATAGAGCAGGTTAAGACTCTAGACAATGACCTCCTCAACGTGTAGTATGAGATTTTCAAGGCTAATAATGATGCACTCCAGATATATAGGAAACTCCATATACTAAAGTTTTCATTCAGCCACTCAGATTGCAGGGTTATGGTGGATACTTTCAATCAATCATGGGAAGTTATGGCTGATCTAGATTGCTTCTTGTTTGACATTAACTCTTTTGTTTGATTCTTTGACATTAAATCTTTTGTTTGATTCTTTGACATTAACTCTATGTACTCCATTAAGGATAAGTTATCTTTATATTATATAAATAGGTCAGAAATTGTATTGCCCCATAATCTAGCTAGGGAAGCACTTAATAGTTAATTCCCATGTTACTATTGTGTGGAATGATCTTGTACCTTGGGATTTAATTATCAATAAAGAGTAAATATATTTTCTGAGGAAGAAAACTCCATATAATATTGTAACTTTGATTAATATTTATATTATAGTATGTGTCCATGCTTGAAATGTGATTGGTTAAACTGAAAAAATTGCTCATTTGCTTTCAAGTATGTAAGATTAATTGTTTAATTTAGTCACTTAACATGTATCTAGGGCAAGCAATTTAGTGTCCGGATCCACCGGCCCGGTTTTGTCAGACCCGAAATAAGAAGGTTCGGTTCGGACAATGTTTTAACAAAT
The DNA here is from genome assembly GCA_039657345.1 of Stephania japonica. Lineage (NCBI taxonomy): Eukaryota > Viridiplantae > Streptophyta > Magnoliopsida > Ranunculales > Menispermaceae > Stephania > Stephania japonica. Next base: position 37,560,906 of record CM077560.1, on the reverse strand, counting down.
CCGGGTCGGATCTGTTCGAATTTAAAACTGGGCTGGGTCTGGACAAGGCATTGTAAACCCAAACCCAAACCCAGGCCTTGTAAACCCAAACCCGGCTCGGACCCAATTCAAATTTTAAATAGAGTTAAAATATCTTTGATAAAAGAGTATATTAAACATTTACTACTCATTAAATAGATTAATAAACATCAATCTATTTGAATGCACATAAAAATTAATGTATTAAAAATATCTCTGATTGCAGAATGAATTAAATTTTATTTTTTTATACTTGAACAATTGTTTCTTGACATTAAATGTTTAATTAAATGAATTTGACGTTATTTTTTTCAATTGCATCACATGAGATTATAATATTAGTATATTTTAACATTTGAAGAGACTTTCAATATAAGAAGTTAATTTTCAAGATTGCAACAAATTTGGACAATCGGACAACCCGAATTTTAAACAAAACGAGTTTGGACAAGCGAGTCTTGTCTGAATTTAAAATTGGGCCGGGTTCGAACAATGAATATACTTCTTTATAGTAGAGGTTGTTAAGACCCGGACCCATCTGGAGCCGAATTTTTGCCACCCCTACATGTATCTGTCTTTTGGATTTTTTATTTTGGCATAATTCCTAGATGCCTTTGATTGTCCATTTAATTGTAAAATTTAATTCTCTTTCTTTTTCCTTTCTTTTCTTCTTGTTTTGCATCACCACATCGAAATGCTTATCTGCTTACTACTTACACGCACAAATATCAAACAAAAAATAAAAAACAAAAGCACCACTGTTTCTGGCAAGAGCTGATATGGATAGGGGTTTATGTGTGCCGGACTCGCTGCTATTTGATTTCCATTTACTGGCGTGTCCTCCTCATCTCTAATCGGCCGCAAAGCTAGACACGGCAGCGACTCCCCGATTTTACTTATTTATTTCTTTTTTTTCTCTTCCAAAAAAACATTGTGATCAAGAACTCAACGTCTATGATGTTTGTTTGAAGAAATTGGTCTCCCTATTTTCGTATTTCTACTTTTTATCTCTTAACTTATTTCTTATATATTCAAATGCTTGTAGAAATGTCTTAAATCCTTTGTTCTATTATTTTAGATTTCAAAGTCATTGAGCCTTAATTTGATACTTGACTTGGTTTTACCTGGTCCAATGGGTGAATATTTTGCAGGGGATTATTTTGAATGTGTCACCTAGTGAAGACTTTGCAACTTACTAAGGTAAGGGATTACTTTTGTACGATGTCAAATGTTACGACACGTTAATTGGTTCCTAACGCTTCTATCTAGTTATTTTACTGAATAGCTTGTTATCTTGAATTTTCCACGCTACACATGTTAAGGTTTCTTGGCTTCTTAACCTTAGAAAAACTTCATCCTCAATGAGTTATAGAGTAACATTAATTTATCATTATTTCTTTTTCTTTTTTAATTTTTGTAAAAAGAGTGACTTTCATTTTACTAGTTATATTAGTTCTGTATATATATAGATCAATATCCTTACAGATGGTAGGTTTTGGGTATTTTCTAAAAGATTGAAATTTTGTGTCATGTGCTGTTTCTCATTTCATGGTGGGATGTTGTTTTTAACACCTTGAAGATCACATAATGGTACTAACTGCTACACTAGTAGTTGCAAGATTACATTTTTTTTATTAGAACTAGTAATTATCATCATGTCTTGCATATATCACATCGAGATAACAACTAATGACTACAATGGCAATGCTAATAAGTAAGAATATAGTAATTCATGCAACGAATAAAGTGAATTTTTTGTTTTTGTTTTTGTTTTTCTTGGTAGAGATTTATAATTTATCAACTAATAGCTCTTAATCTTATTCTGTAGGATGTTCAGCTACAAGATAAAGACAAGATCCTACTCATTTTATTACTTTACATTTGATTGTGTTATTTAGATTTGCTGAAATAGCTCTTTTTGAGAATGTAAGCGAATTTATTGAAAGTTGATATACGTAAACTATTAATTTAAATTATAACAATACAAATATCTTTATATTTTTATATATCAAGTTCTTACTTTTTATATTGATTTAGTTAAATTATAGGATTGTTTACACAACCATTGATGACATTATTTTAAGTGGTTAAAACTCCTTACCACGACGTGTAAAAATAACAACATACAAAATATGCTCTTATAACCTTTTACATAGCTTAGTTAATATGTTGTTAAATATTTGTAATGGCATGATAAATATGCTATCAAAAATATATGTTACGGCATAATTTATATGCAGCTAAAAAAATGTTAACAACTTGTTGCATATGTTGTCAAAAAATAGTTTTTTACTGCTAATTAAATGAGTGAGTCGTTAAAAAGGTCGAATTTAAGCCGACTATGGCTTCAACGACATGTGAAGACAAACTGTGAAAAGGCTTCAACAACATGTTTGCTATGCCGTTAAAAGTCAATTTTCTTGCTATGCACACTCAATCACAAGTGTGAAGTTTTATTCCAAAAGGCCCCGTGTCGTTTTATTCCAAAAGGTCTTGGTACTATTTGGGGCGGCGAGATCCACACTTAATATCTTACTTAACTGATGTGGAACTATTATTTCGATCCACACATCCCCAACATTTATCAAGTCCAATATGTTCTTAATGCATTCTTCTATAGCCTTAGCACTGTGGAAAAGGGTTTCTCAAAGATCATGACTAGTTCTCTTTCAATTCCTTAGTTCATTTTGTTTTCGTTCAGTTCTATACAATAATCAAAAGATGATTTGCAAATGAACATGAGATTTTGTTTAAACAAAGCTAGACATCAGAGAGTACATAAGCAATTAATTAAATTAAGTTAGATTTTGTATTTCTTATTCTATTTTTACGACATTTACCACACATCCACCTAAGCATCCTCATTTTCGCTACGTTCATTGTATGTGTTTGTTATTTCTTTACCATCCAACATTCACTTCCATAGAGCATATCTGACCTAATTGCAATCCTATAAAATTTTTCTTTTAACTTGGTAGGAATATTTCATTCACAAATCACACATGTTGCACTCCTTCATTTATTCCATCCAACTTAAATTCTATGGATTATATCATTCTCAATATTACCATCATTTAGTATGATTGATGCTAGATATCTAAAGTTGTTCATCTTAGAAACTTCTACTTCCCCTAATTTTACCACTCCATTATTTTGATGTCTAATATTTCTAAACTCACGACGCATGTATTCAATCTCCGTCCAACTCAATTTAAAGCCTTTAGATTCTAATGTATTCCTCCAAAATTCTAATTTCATATTCGCTCCATCTCTTGTTTCTTCCACTAGAACAATATCAATTAAACTAGTCTCCATTAGATGGATTGTATATTTGACGAAATTTTCACCCTCAAGTTCATTACCTAGTCTCTTCAAGATGCCAATTTTTCCAAAAATATTTCTAGGTGGTGCAAAACCGCAATAATGCACCAAAAAAGAGCCCAAATAATATAGAATGCAGTCCAATTTCTAATTAGCACTCACATGAAGATGAACAGGAAAATAACATGACAGAGCAAATTTCATACAGCTGTTGCAATTTAATTGATCCATCTATTTCTACAACATAGAAGCAAATACAAAGGTTCATTCAAAGAAGGTATTTCATTTTTCCTGCACAAGAACGTTGCAATCTCCAACTTCAAAGAAATGCAACGCTAAAGCGAAAGAGCCGCAATCAAGGGAATCAAAATTCAATGCATACGAAAACAAGACTTTTAAGCTAAAATTCTACCTGTCATTCAGAAAACCAATGCTGATTGCGGTTAACATAGCAGCAACGATAGCGAGCGGCCTTCGAAGAAACCCCATTCCTGCAACAACAACAACAACAATCCCCCATTTAACCAATCTTGTCACACATACACCATTGTAAATTAGGGTTTCCAACTTTTTCAATTCCTCACTCACCCAGAACGAAAATTATCAAGATGAAATAGTTCGTCCTGTAGCTGCAATCGCACAAAAACACAAACAATTTCAGCAATTCGCACATGCAAACCACAAAAGATGACCTAGAAAGGAACGAACGATCACAGCAATGAAAATCACTTTGATGAAGAATCGAATCGAACTTACTAGTAGAGATTGCACTTGAGGCGACTGTTCCATTTGGAGTACGATCTAGGGATCGTGAATCTGGAGAAGAACTCGGTGAGCGGGCGAGGAGGCGAGGACCAATCGACCTCGCGAAGAGCGTCCATCAGATCCTCCGCAGTCACGCTTCCCCAATCCATCGCCGCTCCTCTCCTCTCCTACCTCAAAAACCCTAGAAAATCTTGAGAACTAGTGCGGCACGATCGCGATCGCGAATCAGCGAAGAGTTTCAATTCCGCCTCGTTTTGATGATCTCTGTCTGTGGAGCTTTTCGATCGCGGCAGAGATGGTGAGCGACGAATCGATGGGGTAGAATTGGAATTCGAGCGCTTCGAAAGTCGGGTCCGGTAGAACGACCAAGGAAATGAAGGTGGCGTACTGGCGTGGCAGTGGCGGTGCAGTTTGTTAATCGCGGGTTTTGTACGAAGTTACGAAAATGCCCTGGAGAGGAAAGCATCTCGAAATAGATAGAACAGTACTTTTTGGCATTGGGTGTGGGTGAGACACGACAGGGCGACCAGTCCACCGCCAGTGGATGAGCCGTGTTCAAATATTTCTTTTTTTTTTTTTTTTCTTTTGAAATCAATATTTCATTATTTATTGGACTTCACAAATTTATAATTGTTGATTTTTGAAACTTGTAATTGGATCTCTTTTCTTTAGTTTTTTCAAGGCTTTTCTTTTAGTCTTGCTACCTTCGCTACATGATTACTCTAATTTTTTCAGATCTAATATCATTATGATAAGCAACAATCTTCTTAAATTATGAGGCTTTCTATAGAATAAATAATAAAATGAAAATACTACAAAGAAGCTTCAAGAGTCACGATAGAAACTATTGGTTATAGTGGTCATGGGATGAAAATAAAAATAAAATTTTAACTTTATTAAATTTATTTTTTCGACTCATAGTGGCCATGGAGAAAATAAAAAATAAACTTTATTAAGTTTAATATTTCGTTGTTCTTCAATAACTCATTGGCAGTGCGATCGGTTTTTAATTAAATGACTCGCTAAACTATTTGTAAGTATTGTTCAATTTTTGTAATATACACTCTAATACAATGCAAGAAGAGTATAGTGATGATGCATACATGTAATAGGGTTAGTATAATATAAAATATGATTATAATAGTATAAGGATGTTATGATAATTTCTATATGGCTTGTTATGGTTTATCAACTATATAAAAATGTAATTGTGTAATGAAAAAACAAACAAGAAATATAATTTTCTTTGTCTCTAATCTTCTCCTTCTCTTCAACTCTAACCCTAACCCACAAGGCTCTCTCTCTCTCTCTCTCTCTCTCTCTCTCTCTCCTCTCTAATTCTCATCTCTAAATTAATTATTCTCCCTAATCTTCTTCTTCTTTCTCTCTCTACCTCTCCTATCCGATTTCTCTAATTAAAATTACAATCAACTACACAAATAGTTGCATGAAGTGACTAGCTAATTTATACATGGGACTTAGTATGAAAGTAGGGTTCACTCTAAAATGTCAAAGGCAAAATGAAATGTCAACTTTCAAAATATAAATAGTATAAAAACGAAGTCCGAAAATGCTTGCTTTAGTGTGACATAGAGGACTTGGTATACAGTCAAAACATTAAACTTTGAAGCTGTATATGTTTGTTTTCTGCTTCTCTAACAATGAATATCAAGGCATATGTTGCTTCTTAGTCTGATAATTTCTAAAAATGTGACTGGAAGATCAGGATGGCCAACAGAGATGTATCAATGAAAGGTCTTGCAAGTACCTTAAGTTATACAAATAACCAGAAGGTAAAACAGGTTTATCATAGATACAATTCCTATGTATAACGATCTTGAATTATACAAACTGTATAGTGAAATGCTTTATCATAGATAAAATCATACATACAACATTTGAATTAAACTCCGCTGTCAAATGCACCGGAGCGCAACAATGACAAACAAGAATGCCCTATGAACATGTTGGCATTGTGCAGGCAGGGAATGAAAAATCAGAAAGGCCTATTAAGCAACAGGCGGCCTGAGTATGTGATCTTGGGAAGTGTCAAGGGATGCAGGAGAGATCCATTGTGACATTACCATCCGCGGTGTAAAATTCATTTGATAGGGAACTGCTTTATTGTTGTTCATGGCAAATCCAGTTCCAGGAGTGAGGTATCCAAAATGTGGAATGAAAGGCGAGGGCATGTTCATCTCCTTCAGCACTTTCTCCATCTGCTCCTTCTTTGCCTTAAGCTTTACCTTTTCTTCTCTTAGCTCCATTTTTTCCGCCTGCCAATATAAACATGAAAAATACATAAAACACTAAATTGGAAAATAGAGAGTGAAGCGTGGAATGCGAAATGAAGGTTTACATTGCAAATGCATATGCACCAAATTAATTTGAGCTTACAGGTCATGCAGGTGTCTATAGAGTCGGGGCATACTTGCATCAAAGAAAAGAACTTTGATGAAGCTCAGCTGTTAGTAAGGCTAGAACAAACAAATTATTGATATTTAGGGTCAAGACACAATGAAGTTCACCTTGAGGTTCTTTATTGTATTTCGAAGTTCATCATTTGTTTCTTTAAGCTTCTGTGCCTCACAGCGTAGACTGATCAAATGGCGCGTTGCATCACTTAGAATATACATCTTGTCAATCTTTGGAGGCTTTTCTGGTTCCAAAAATGAGCACAATTCGAAGAACCTAAATCATTCAATTTTGGGAAATAAGAAACTCAGCTTGTGAGAACTATTGAATCCAACTGAAACTGCCAAAACCAATACCTGTCATTGAGTTTGTCCCTTCTCATCTTCTCACGGCATGCCTTGTCCAATGTGGCACAGGATTTGAGCCGGCCCCTGTGAAACAGTAACTAACTAACTTATCAGATGTAGTCATGAGGCAAAGCCTTGTAAAAGTTCATGTAAGAGAATCAGCCAAGATCCATACAGTAACACAGTATAACTTTGCACCACTATATCAAAGGAATAACATACACTTAAGACGAGCAAGGGTGGAACCAGAAAGTGTGATAGAGACCTCGAAAAAGGATTTGTTCATGAAGTACATCCAACGACGACAATCTCCACATTCATCAGGAAGTAAGAGCAAATTAAAGTAATAAGGCACTTGGGCTTGCACTCATTCAGTGCATGGATCATACTTTTTGATCAATAACTGCCTTCATGGTGTAAGAGAATGGAACAGTTGTACACTTTTCCTTTTACCTATATTATCTGAAAGTAGAAAGAGAACTCTATACTAACTGAATTTGATGTTCCTAATCCGCAACATCTTTTCTTTCACGAGCACCGTACGATAGATTGTGTGGTTCAACAACATAATATTGACAATTAACTAATGAGACATTGTGTCAACATATTCCAACAGCAAATTCTTTGAATGCTAAAGGAATTTCTCACGTTGCCCCTTTAATTTTATTTTAGAAAAGCCTAGTCCATGAATCTGCTACATGAAATCGACAAGATTAGCCTTCGAGCAGATGCTTTCAGTATTGATTAAGATGCAACAGATAACAACCTCCTTCCTACACAACAAGATCAATTCATCGGGCCAAGAACCACATCTTTCGACAGTGAATGCGGAATAATGACTGGAGACCTTACGGAAAAATAGCTCAAGAGATGATAAGGACTGTTATCAAGAAAATGATCAATGCTGAAAAAACCTACAAGAAATTCTCATAAAACCACTTCACAATTATTACAAAATAAAAAAAAATAAAAAAAGCTTAGGTGGGAAATGGATCACCCATAATTGCTCCTTGGTAAGAAGTTCAACAAGCTTGCTCAGATAATACCGTATACAATAAGCAACCTACTCTACTAGACCATGACTAACATGCCTTCAACCTTCTGAAAGAACAGGTACAACTGGCTCCAATCAACTGTTAGTAGAGATTATAAAGTTCATCGTGTTAAGCCTAAGCTTCCCTAGTGAGATGGATAAGGCATCGGTTGGTAAATGCAAGGTTGTGCCGGGCTTCGACTCATCCTATCATAAGCTTGGGAATTCATTCTATTTCTAATATCATGTGAGGGAGTATCTAAAGTTAAAAAATGATCCTACCAAAAAAAAAAAAAAAAAGTTAAGAAATGAAACTTTGTTTATTAATTAATCTCTAGAACGCATGGTTTTTTTTTTGGAAAATGCTATAGTGCCCCAACTGAATCACACAACTGGGGTACGCAGCTAACTCAGTTCTAAAGTCAGTTGGTTGTACTAGGCAGCCAACTAAAACATAACAGTTGTACCAGACAACCAACTAAAGCAGAAAAGAAAAGAAAAGAAAAGAAATAAAGAAAAACAACTTTTATGTGGGCCCAACAAGTGCTGACTAGGTGGAGTATCCGTGTCACTAGCATCAATAAAAAAGAGAAGTTATGGAGTTTTACTCCAAAAGGTCTCTGCACTAATTTGGGGAGATCTAAACTTATATACTTATTGGTGAAGTCATATTTTAACCGATGTGAGACTAAACCTTTTGATCCATATATCTTCAACACTTCGCCTTAGAGTGAAATCTATCTAAGATATTTTTTTCCAGCTGAACGTCAGCTCTGATATCATGTTATTTTATTAGAAAAATGATAAAATGACTCATTTTCAACGCACAGTCGCACACTCTTGTCTTTTAGCTATTTATGGTGTTTTATCAGATGTAAAACCCACATAACCCACATGGAGAGACAAGAAAGTGTCATAAGTGGCTAAAAAATAAGACTATGCGTTGAAAGTGAGTCATTTTATCATTTTTCCTTTTTATTATTGGACCTGCCAGCACATACAGGCACAGGCCCGGTTTCTCCGCGGGTACCAATGGATTTCGCTCAACCTCCGAGCAATAAAAAAGGACAGAACGCGAACACAGAGATCGCCGGACAGACGCAAATTAGTAAAGAAAAATTAGTAAATAAATCACCTTTTCTTGGAACAAGAGTCTTCGCAATTCTCTTCCCCTTTGGTTGTCTTGCCAAACCCAAGATCATTGCTGTTCAAAAGAAAATACAAAATTTGAACAAAACAAGTCAATTAACAAGAAACCAAATTCACAAATCTCCAACAAAACAACCCCAAATGAATTGCCTCGAAACAGTGCCGTCGCCGAGAATCTGAGGCCACAGAAGCCCAGTAGTGGCTTCAATCTCATCTATGTAATCAACAAGCCATTCACCACTCTCATCCATCATGCCAAATCAGCCCTTCAATTCAACAAAACACACACACACTCGGATCGCCCCATCGTTGCGGCGGAGGGTCCGTCGAGACTTATTAAATGGATTGAAGGGTGATTTGACGCACGAAAGAGGGAAAAAGAGAGACGGAGACAGACAGAGCTCGAGTAGCTATCTAACAGTGCGGTTTTCGCGTGGCGTGATGATTGCTTCGTAGCGTGAGCGTTGTGGTGGGGTCATGGAGATGTGCTTGGGTGGTTCGATCAGGAGATACTGGCCGTTGATTGGAGAGTGGCGTAATGAGCGTGTTTGAGTGCTGGGTGGGTTAATGTTAATTATTGGTGGTGTCTTCTTCGAGGACCAATCGTTTTTCTTTTTCTTTTTCTTTTGGGGGAGGGAAACGTTGCTTGTGCGCTCACGAAAGTGACCCAATGATTCTCTCTTTCTTTCTTTTCTTTTCTTTTCACATTATAGTTAGATTTTTTCTTTTAAAATTTTTTTGGTTACGAAATGTGTAAAAACAAAAAATTATAATATAGGGAGACTGCTGGGACCTTTACTCTTTCAGCCTTATTAATTACTCCCACATCAATAATATAAGTCATTTTAATAATTTGTAAGTTTTTTTAAAATTTTAGAATGCAATCTAGATATTTATGATTCTTTAATTTTTTTATTCATTTAATGTCAAATGACATATATAGAAAATGATAATTTAATATACTTTAGGCATATACTTGTAGCGCACATTTTGTCTTTTAATCTATTTATAACTCTTTCTTTTTCCTCTAAGCGTGGACCCCATATCTAACAAAACACAAGTTGATTTTACACATGGTCACTAAAGTTAACATGTTGTAACATTTTGTCACTAAACTTAACTTTGTAACAATAAAATAATCAAACTTGTTAAAATATTTCACTAAAGTTACTATGATTTATTTCCCATATGACGTGGCACAGCTTTGAGATTTGTTTCAGTACCTCGAGATCCGTTCTTTTTAATCAAGATGATCACATCAGCCTGTCTTTCTAAACCCACCTTCACCTTCTTCATGGATCGCATTCCATCCAATTCGTCACTTCGGAGAAATCGAAGTGAAGGATCAAAATTTTGAAGATCTAATAAATTGATTGTGCAAATGGGTATGGTGGAATTTGTGATTTTGATTTGTAGGTGGGAAAAAAATTGGAGCTTGGATTTGTGAGGATTGATTGGGTTTGTAGAATTTGTAAGATAAAAAGTCCCAAATTTGACAAATAAGACTCTCAACACAAACAGAGAAATGGAGAAGAGGAATTGATGTGGGGCGGTGAAGAGTGGATTGTGGAGCAGCAAGACGGGGTGAGAGTAGCAGAGGAGAGAAGAGGTCTTCTTCTTCTTCGTTGATATGATCCTTTATGTTCTTCATGATTTTTGTTTATTTTATTTTTTTTTTTTTAGAAATTTTTTATCTCTCCATTTGTGTTGAGAGTCTTATTTGTGTTAGGTCTCGTTGCATTATTTTTGACACATTTAATCTAGAGTGTTAGATGATCATCTTAATTAAAAAACTGATCTCAAGACAAATTGATACAAATCTTGAAGTTAACAAAGTCATGTAAGCGCCACATCATATGAGAAGTAGACCAGAGTGATTTTAGTGAAACATTTTAAAAAGTTTGATGATTTTATTGTTACAAAGTAAAGTTTAGTGGCTAAAGTGTTATAACATGTTAACTTCGGTGATCATGTGTGAAATTAGCCCAACAAAATACCATAAATAGGCTTAAAAGACATTGTGCACTCTAAGTATGCACCCAAAATATGTTAGATTATTATTTTTTATATGTAAATTACATTTGTAATTAAGGCTTTTTTAATTTTCGTATCTTTACCTTAAACAACTTATATTTTTTTATGGGAGTAAGTAATAGTTTCTTTATTTGTTTCTTTCTTTTTTTTTTTGGTCAAAGATTAAGCCGAATAGTTGACTTTAACAATCTTAACAATCTTAAATAACCACCTTTAAATCACTTAATTTTCAAGCCATATATACGCACAAAAAGGTCATATATATTCAGTTTCATTTGGTTGTGCCTGGGTAAAATTATTGATTTTGTGGAGATGATGGGAAACAAGTTCGTCTTTGTTCTTCTACTTCTATCATTTGCCTCTTTGTCTTTGCCACTGCTGGCAGTATCCGCTCGCCACCGCCGCCCTCACCAGCTTGCTCCTCCGCCTCCGAGACCTAATGTTCCCGTCCACATAAAGCCGCCGTCTTTTGCATTTCCCAAGCCGCCACCACCACCACCATACAAGTATTAGTCTCCACCCTCACCACCATACAAATATCAATCTCTTCCCCAACCTCCTTACAAGTACGTACATTTCTCCTCCTCCACCTCCATACAAGTACAAGTCCCCAGCACCACCCCTTGTTTACAAATACAAGTCTCCCGCTCCACCACCATACAAGTACAAGTCTCCACGGCCACCACCTCCAACCTATAAATTTAAGTCTCGCCTCCTCCAGTCTACTACATATACAAGTCGCCTCCACCACATCCAGTGTACTACTGTAAGTCGCCTCCTCCCCCCATACCACCTGATGCAGGACCATTATCAATGTGCACACAAATGGTGTGTGCCGACGAGCGTGGTGTATAACACTAGTTTAAAGTTCTATGGTGTCTTTTGTTTTTGTTATTTTAGTTTAGTCTAATTAGATAGCTAGGAATGTTTGGTTAGTCGGTCTTTTAATTATATATAGTTATGTTAGTGTGTCGTTGATAATTATGAAGTTTGCATGGTGAAAGGTACGTGTCAATTAGTTTTAGAGTTCTATAGGAATAAGGAGTTTCTTATTTTATGTGTGTTAGTTATTAAAAGGCTAGCATATTATATTAAGTGTCCAATTAGACGTTTAACATAGAATTAGAAGTTTTCTTTTGTTAAAAGCCTATATACAGTCAACATATTGTAATTATTTCTTTATTATTGAATAAAATTCGAACTTTGGTTAAGTTCTTAGGCCCCGAATTACATTTTTCGTAGTATCGAACAATCAATTTGTTTTTGAATTTGTGCATAATGACATTAATAAAAATTGGGTCGTGTTGTCACAATCAGGTTTAGATAGATGGGTGCATGTGCAGGGAAGATTTGTTGGGTACCCTATTTATTCGTATTCCTAAAAGAGTTTGGTAGTTCTATTAGGGCTAGAGCTGGTTACGAGTGTTTGTATCCACATATTTGTGCATTTGTATCATAAAACATGGTATGAGTAAGGTAAACTTTGTGGTATCCTATCAATTTACATCCTTAAGACTTTGGATAATGTATGTCTTTAAAAAACATTTATAGAAAAATTGGATGATATTATTGTTGAACATTGAAGTTCAAGTTTTCTATTGGAAAAGAACAAAACCTTTAGTCCCACATAGGTGAGAAAGGTTTGGTTTTCTCACTTAATATATGTTCCAACTCACTTCACTATTGTTTAAGTGAGAAGTGAGTGGACCATGGAGAATGAGTGGATCATGGGGTTCACTAGAAAATCACCCTAAGTAAATAATCTTTGACAATGGCCTTGGGCCTTTGGGACTTTAGTTTGTTCAAGACTTAGCCATTCATAAACATAGTTTTTTATTTTTTATTTTTCAATTTTTATTTTTATTTTCGTTTGAAATTTAAACAAAAGAGCACCAACAGTTGCTAAGTTCGAATTAGGAGTTAAATAACTATCAAATTAGTGGCACACTAATTAGATAGACGATTTTGCAGTTTGAAGGTTCTTTGATTGGTGCTTTGATCAAAGGGCAAACCAGCTGTATCCTGGAGATAGAACTCCTAGTTGAATTCAGCACCAAATTGGAAGAAATTTTTTGTCTTAGGTCATTGCACTGCAAGCCTCTGGTACACTTTGTTTATTAATCTTCTTTATTATTTAATCAACATGTTTAGTTGCTTGTGATAACAGTGTCATATTCAGATTTATGTTTATTATAGATTGCTTGGTTTAACAATCTAAGACAGAAAAGCTTGTTCGTCTTCTGATCTTCATATCTTATTTTATATTTGATTTAATTCTACTTGCTTGTTATTATTGTTTTTTGATTCGAATATACTTGGTGTTTTGTATATCTTAGCCTTTAAATCTGAATTTGAGTCTGAATCAGAAATGGCATCATCTCATATTGTTAATGATAAGATTGCATCCAATTCTAAGGATGAGAAGCCTGAAAAGTTTAAGGGACTTGATTTCAAGAGATGGCAACAGAAAACAATTTTCTGGTTGACCACTATGAATTTAGCCAATGTCATCAGAGAGGAGGTTCCTAAGACGGATGAGAATCCGATCACCAAGGAAACCATGATGACAATCGAGGCATGAAAAAATTATGACTTCCTTTGCAGAAACTATATTCTGAATAGACTTGATGACACTCTATATGATGTTTATTCTGAGTGTGATACTGCAAAAGATGTTTAGGATATGCTGGAAAAGAAATATCGAACTGAAGATACGGGAGCAAAAAAGTTCGTGGTTAGCAAATTCTTGAAATATAACATGGTCGACTCAAAGTCTGTAGTGAAGCAAGTTGAAGAACTGCAAGTGTTGATTCGTGAGTTACATGCTGAGGGATGTATTGTGAATGAGCATTTTCAAACTGGTTCTATCAGTGAGAAATTACCTCCATCATGGAATGACTTCAAGGTGTATCTGAAGCATAAGCGTAGAGATATGTCGATTGAAGACTTGATCTTAAGGCTGCAGGTTGAAGAAGATCACAGGAAAGGAGACAAGATGGAAGGAAGTGACATTGATGCAAAGGCAAACATGGTGGAAGGAAGCAATTCCAAAGTTCAGAAATTCCAGAAGAAGAATTTCAAAAGAGGAGCACCCACCAAACAGTTTACACCGAAGGGGAAGAATTTTATGAAAATCCAAGGAAGCTGCTGGGTATGTGGAAAACAGGATCATAGGGCCCAAGATTGTTGTCATAAGAAAGATCAGAATCATGGCAATTCTGGTTTGAACAACCAAGCGAATATTACTGATGTCCAAATTGATGAAATGGACATTGATCTCACTGCTGTTGTGTTTGAAACTAACATGGTCTCTGACACTCGGGGCTGGTGGATTGACACTGGTGCGACTCGGCATATTTGCAGCGACAAAAGCTTGTTTTCAGAGTTTCTTCCTGTTGATAGTGAAGAAAAGCTTTATATGGGAAATTCATCCTCTTCAATGGTTGAAGGCAAGGGCATTGTTAAGATGAAGTTCACTAGCGGAAAATAGTCACTTTACTCAATGTGTTGTATGTTCCTGAGATTAGGAAGAACCTTGTATCTGGCCCTTTACTTAACAAAAAAGGGTTCAAGTTGGTGTTTGAGTCTGACAAGTTTGTTCTCACCAAGGGTGGGATGTATGTAGGAAAGGGATACCTCACAGAGGGTCTCTTTAAGCTCAATGTTGTAATTGTTAACTCTACTGGTAATAAAATGATCGTTTCTGCGTATATGGTTGATTCATTTAATTTATGGCATGCTAGATTAGGACATGTGAATAAAAGATCTATTTACAGAATGGTTAAGTTAAATTTATTGCCTAAGTTTAATATTGATTTAAATAAAAAATATGAAACATGCACTGAATCAAAATTTGCTAGGCAAACTTTCAAATCTGTCCAAGAGAGATCAAATGAATTATTAGGATTGATTTATAGTGATCTTTGTGATTTTAAATCCATCCCTACTAGAGGGGGAAAAATTATTACATCTCCTTTATTGATGATTGTAGTAAATATTGCCAAGTCTATTTGATTAGAAATAAAAACGAGGCCTTAGATATGTTTAAA
This sequence comes from Stephania japonica, assembly GCA_039657345.1. NCBI lineage: Eukaryota > Viridiplantae > Streptophyta > Magnoliopsida > Ranunculales > Menispermaceae > Stephania > Stephania japonica. The sequence continues at coordinate 37,545,775 of CM077560.1, read as the reverse complement.
ATATATAAGGCAGAGGTAGATAATCAATTAGACAAGAAAATTAAGGCATTAAGAACAGATAGAGGTGGAGAATATGAATTTGCTGAATTTGCAGAATTATGTAGCAAATATGGAATTATACATCAAACGACTGCACCCTATACACCTCAACAGTGTATACTCGACTCGTGAAATCTGGAATCTTATCCCTCAGGACCCAGGTTTGAGTCGAGGGAGGCGAAAGATCGTGTGGGGGGACACGGATGGGGTAGGGCTTGGTACCACCCTGCCTGTGACTAGCGGTGCCAGTGGGGTACGCCCCCATGGAGCCAGTGCCAATGGGGTGCGCCCCCATGGAGCCAGTGGTCCAGTGGTAGCCTGGGCGCTGGGCTGGGCTGGGCTGGGCTCTTACAGAGAAGGCCAAGAATAGCTCGAATTATAGGTTAGAACTTCATTTTTGTTCAATTTTATCCCGATATGCCGAGCATTTTAGAACAATTAGGGTTTGGATTGGTGTTTTGGTGATTCTGCACTTGAACTAGTGTTTGTTGTTCAATCTCTCTCTAATTCTCTAATTCTATGTTTTGTAGTTCAGCGATGGAGAAGCAGAACTGCATGTAAAGAGCTCGAAGAACTCATTAATGGCGGAAAGGTTGGGATTCACGACTCACCTTTAGATTTGGACCGTCGAGTTTGTCCTGATTGATTGTTTTCGCTTTAGATTTCTGAGATTTATTGAATCGATTTGGTGAATTTGGTTTCAAAAACAAGTTTTTGATTTTATTCACTTTCGTCGAGCCTGTGTTCTAACGAATCCGCTAATCTTCACTTTTGAACTTGACCTTCTCTACTCTGCAACTCTAATATGTTCTCAATCACAGTTGATTGAAAATGTTAATTCTGCAAACCTTTCGCCCTAACTGATTGGAAGTGTTTGATTCATTTTGTTAACTTCGTTTTTTTTTTTTTTTGAGAAACATTTTGTTAACTTTGTTCTCTTTGTAGTTTTGGGTGATGTTTCCTTTATTTGATTGATCATGATGGAATAAATCTGAATTTGTAGGTAAGTTCATTTTTTATGGCAAAAAGCGGCATAAGTTATTTTTGCTTCACGTCTTTAATTCCTTTCTGTACAAAGGAACTCAAACTTGTAGAATTGATTTAAGGCTTGTTCCGTTGATTTCATCATTTTATTAGACTTTTGATTTTAGAAGATTGCCCTAATTCACTATTGTAATAGTTTGAATATTTTGCCCTGTGTAATTTATTTTGTTCAATCCTCTTCTTTAGTAAACTTAAATCGTCCTTAAAATGGGTCTAGTTACTTTTTAGGCTAAGCGTAGAGCTTTTTTTTCGAAAAAGAATTGAACTTTGATTGTTTAGTGTTTTCCTACTAATTGTGGGTGTCCGAACATTTTTTTTCTTCCCCTCCCTACTTAGGATTGAAAATTAGAACTGGTTTGTTGTGTTTGCTAAGATAAGAAGTTGCCTCGTTTACCAAATGTAGATAATTTGATGGAGGCTCTATTATTCTTGTCACACTTTTTCGGGGATGTACACCAAGTTAGTTTTGCCCAAAATTACTCTGGAACTCTAAATACTAAGTCGATGATTTCAATAGGGATACATAGAGATGAGGGATACATAGAGATGATCTCAAAAACATTGGAGTTACTTGTCGTAGTTTACAGTTTATACTACAACAAAAGGAAGTAGATTTGGATGATTTAAATTATCTCATTTTTATTTTTATTTTTTTTATTTTTGGTTTTGTTCTCATTTTTTTTTAGCTTTTTCTATTTCTTTCTTATTTTTCCAAAGTAAACTCGATCATATCTCGTTTCGATCTATCACTATTTTTTTCTTTGTTGCTTCTTGTTCAATCTAGTTGCATGATCAGAATATAACTGTCACATAGTGCTTGTAAAGATCACAAGAATATAGTTCTTTTTCTAGAGTTATATCTTTTTGCGACCCTCTTGAAACTGGAACGGTGAATTTTCACTTTCTTTGGGGAAGTTTTTCATTTTATTAACATGATTAAGTTCAAATTCAGTGGCTCCTTTGCAGGTATGGTATGACATGATCATTCACTTTGCAATGAAAGAGTTTTATAACTCTGATCTTGCAACAATGATGCACGTAATTCAAAGAGATATTAAGGTATGTCAATGAATTAATTTGGATGTTGTTGGTTTGCCAATGTATATGTTTTAGCTGCTCCTCTTCAATCTTTTCAATGAGCAAGGGTAGTGAAAAAAAAATTCATATATCAAATCAAGGAGAAACTATATTTTCTCGTAAAGGAGTAGGTTTTACTTTGAAAGGCCTCCATAATATAGTGGGAGAGATCTTATACAACTTCAATCAGAAGTCACAATTAACTAATATGGATTATATTTCGATTTATACATCTCCAGTGACTTAACCTCACTAATTACTCATTTTATATTACAGTTTGATGCATCCTTCTACAAATCTGATTATACAAGCTATTTGTTAAAGGAACAGTTATACTTATCTTTCGCAGGACGATTGGTCCTCGAACATCTCATCATGGAGAGATTGCAACAAAAGTGACACAGTTTGTCTAGACTTGTAAGTCCATACTAATTGTACTCGTTAATATCGATTAATAAGCTTTATAGTTTCATCTTTTGTATTGAATGTATAACATTATAAGGTCTAATTAAGTGAAATAGAATGCAAACTCTTGTTAGCTTCAAGGAAGTGTTCTCTTGACTCTTGACCAATTAGTTCACTCTTTGCAGGTATGCTTCTGAAAGCATTGAATTGGCATGCAAATATGCCTACCCAACTGCCATTGCAGGATGCACTCTTAATGGTATCCTTTATACTTCTCTGGATTCAAAAATGTCACTTAAAGCTAAAGAAAGTAATTACTTCAATTAAAATGGATATACTATTAATGACACTTTTTATACTCTTAATGACATTATTTGCTATGCAACCCATAATTTTTTATGCTAGCTCAATCTTTAGGAGCGAATTAAAGTTAATTTCCCTGGAGACATCAGATCAATAAAATAATGAATGCATGTTGATTTATAAGAACAAGCAAGGTTGATAGGATCTAGATCCTATATAGGAGACCCACAAGTGTAGGATCTTATGAATTGCTATGGACTCAAGAAGATTGGATTCTAGAACCTTATCTTCAATTAGAAAAGAGGATTCTTTTGTGTGTGGATTCTGCATATCTTGTTTGGTGTTATGCCTTCACTTTTTTGTGACAGAGAACAAAGGAATAGAATTGTATCTCTATTAAAATATATCTATATTCTGTTTGGTGTAAATTAAGATGCACTTCTCTCAAGTATATTAATAACAAAGGATGGATTCTTCTAAATCCTTTGGGTGTCTACCTGGATTGCATGTGAAAAGTTTCAAATTGATTTTTATATCTAATGCTTAGATTTATTTGATAATTGAGAAAATTTATCTGTTTTCCATTATGAATAAATATGTTCCTGTCAAACATCTATTATTTGTTGCCATTCAACCATTTATGCAATGAAAGCTTTGAATTTGGTGGACAAACTTTATTCCTTCATGATTTTTTTTTTATTTTTGTCATTATTTTTACTTTGAAGAATATTGTGTTCTCATCTGGACATTTGTCACTCTACTTGTGTGGAAAACTGAACATCTTAGTGTTTATGAGACATGTCTTTTGATGCGTTAGGAAGTCAAGATCCTGTTGGAAGATGCAGAAAATTTATCAGTATCATTCTCCAATAACTATTTAGTGAGTGTTTTAATCACTGGGGTAAAGTGGATTAAGGAGCCTTAGAGATGCGTGTTCTATTAAGAAAAGGTGTAAGTTGTCTCACGCGGAAGAAATTCTAGCAGAGTATGAGGTACTCATTTGATTTTTCTTTTCATTTCCTCTTTCCTATTTTCCTTGATAACAGTTCAGAATTTTTTTTTGTTGTCTCATATGTTTGATTCCATCAGCTTTACGTTTCTTTCCCTATAAGATAGTGCACCTTCAAACTTGTTTAGGTTTCTTATTATTGCCTTTTAATGATTTCAGAGGATCAAAGTACCTTTGTTTACTACTGCTTTGAAATACTAAATATCTTGATCAAAAACTCGATGGCATCCCTTTGTTTTTTATATTTTTTTCTTCCTTGGCAGAAAGAGAAGATCAATCACATAATTGAGAAAACTATCTTGAAAGCTGAAGAAAATGGAGCGAAGCTGAAGAAAGATATACTACATATATCTTGTTTGGTGTTATGCCTTCACTTTTTTTTTCTCATTCTGATGGCCTTATGGAAGAGCTTGAAGAGTGTGATCAGCATATGAATCTTTTCATGTAATATTAGAGACTAGTTCTCAAAATCTTTAATATTTTCCATATTTCGTAATAATGTATTGGTTCAATGTAAATGAATTTGAATTTGTTAATTTAATTGAAATATTATAGGTTTTGTCCATTAGTTTTTTTTTTTTTTTGATATCAGGTTTTGTTCATTAGTAATGTTCGAATATAAATTTTAAACATTTTACATTCAATTGTTTGATATTTTTTAATACATTTGGATAGTCATGTAAGGTTTTTATGATATTTATAAGTTGTCATTGAACAGTTAAGATGACAATTTAAATTGTCATTAAACATTAAGGATGACATGCAAACAACTGTCATTGTAAGTTAATACTTTCTACAACACCCCATTCTATGACTGTTAAAAACTGTCATCTTTTACTTTTAATGACAGTTTTTAAATGTCATTGATAGACATATTTCTTGTAGTGAGTTTTAGAGTTCTATAGGAATAAAGAGTTTCTTATTTTATGTGTTAGTTATTAAAAGGCTAGCATATTATATTAAGTGTCCAATTAGATGTTTAACATAGAATTAGAAGTTTTCTTTTGTTAAAAGCCTATATAGAGTCAACATATTGTAATTATTGGGTGTTTCTTTATTATTGAATAAAATTTGAACTTTGGTTAAGTTCTTGGGCCATGAATTGCATTCTTCGTAGTATCGAACAATCAATTTGTTTATGAATTCACGCATAACGACATTAATAAAAATTGGGTCGTGTTGTCACAATCAAGTTTAGATAGATGGGTGCATGTGCAGGGAAGATTTGTCAGGTACCCTATTTATTCATATTCCTAAAAGAGTTTGATAGTTCTATTAGGGCTAGAGCTGGTCACGAGTGTTTGTATCCACATATTTGTGCATTTGTATCATAAAACAGGGTATGAGTAAGGTAAACTTTGTGGTATCCTATCAATTTACATCCTTAAGACTTTGGATAATGTATGTCTTTAAAAAACATTTATAGAAAAATTGGATGATATTATTTTTTACTTCGAGTTCATATCGGGTACAACATCAACAACAACAACATAGCCTTAACTATAAATTAATTGGCGGGGCAAGTTTATATCGGATATTACAGAATAAAAAAAAATTACACTTTTTAAAAAAATAATTTCACTAAATATATTTTGATACATAGTCTTGTCTGCGCGCAAAGAGCAGGATACGGACTAGTTAGAGATAATCCAACTGATCACGACAGTATCAAAACAAGAAATAGTATAATGAGGATCCAATTTTAAACATGAAACGTGGAGAACATACAAATGCGACCGGAAAGATTGTAAAATACGGTACTGTATGTAAGCTGCACCCCCATGAGACCACATGTAAATTTAGTTATATACTGAATGGATTGCTAAATTGCTAATTAAGGCGACTTTGAATTTCTTTAATGTCACTTGGACGGTTGTACTGGGACAAAAAAAGTCTCCAAAGACATTGAATGCACGCAAAAATAAGTCCTAAATGCAACTGGCAAGAAGTTCAACTTTCAAATTAAAAACAAAAAAAAAGAAAGGGTAAAACTGGTCAGAGATGAATTGAAATAAATGGCTCGATTATGTTTGGACATCTTTTTTCAAAAGGTAATTAAGAATGAAACATCACCGAAGCTACAATTTTGACAAATGTAATAACTAATCCTGCTCAAGAAAACGCGTTTTTTGGGACAATAAATTCACAAAAAAAGAAGAAAAAAAAATGCTTCTATGAACACTAAAATGAAATTAAAAACAAAAACAAAAACAAAAATGGTGATACAATTTTTTATACACAATATAAACAATTGGCACGCAATTCTTGAAATGATTAACCCTTTAAATTGTTCATAACAACATGCAATGCGTATCTAATTAAAGGATTTCAAACTTGTTGGTAGTAGAATTTGTATTAGATATGAATTCTTATTAGACTTTGTGTTAGATGTGGATTCTTATTTATTAGATATATATATATATATATACAAGTAGTTTGTACTTAGTAATATAATTTAATGAAATTCAGTTCTTTAAAACTATTATGGTATCAGAGCTTGGTTTCTAGTATTAGGTCATTCGACTTTCGAGTCGACAACCGTTTCATATGCATCTCGGCTCGATCTCTCGTGTGGGTTGTGCGTGAAACCCAATCCTCTGTTATGCATTTCGCGCGTCTGCCCTGCAATCCTCTGTTCTGTATCTTTGTCTAGTTCAAATAACCAGCCCGTGTTAATCATTCTTATTAGACTTTGTGTTAGATATGAATTCTTATTTCTTTTATATATATATATATATATATATATATATATATATATATACACACACACACACACACATCAGTAATTTGTACTTAGTAATCTAATCTAATGAAATTTAGTTCTTTATAAACTATTCCTTGTTATTAAAAGGATTGCAATATAGCTCGCTTCAACTAATTAATTTGATATTGAGGTTCACAAGAACCCTCCATGCAGCCTCGACTCGTGTGTTATATATTGAAATCTATATGTTGCTCGTATCTCGAGATATGTATGAATGACTTTTGTGGGTCAATGTGTTTGTGGTGTGACTTTCTATTTTCATCTCATATTAAAAATCTAAATATAACAAAAATTAATACTTCAAAGACAAAAGTTACCCGATTTTAAGCTGTAGTCAACCATGGCAGGCAAGTGCGCTTAAGTTTAGGAGATTCCGCGAGATTTCAAATGTCATTTAGTACTAATCTAATTAAGCGCGTATGTTAATTGAGCACAACACATAAATTGCGTACGTCACACAACTTAACAAGGTTGGTTGTTGGATTAATTAAATTAGACTCACTATATTATAAGAAAATGATAATCTAACACAATTTACACTTTGGGTGCACACTTTATTTTTTAGTATTATAACTCTTTCTTATCTTCTTTAGGTGTGGCCCCAATATCTAATAAAACACTATAAATAAAATAAAAAAATAAAGTATGCCCATTTTCCTATATTATATTGTCATGATATAATGACTTAATTTGAAGCCATATTCAATTGATTTTCATTTTGGAATGTATTAATTTGAGGAGATGCATGTAAACAAGACCATCCTTCTTCTACTACTACTGCTGTTCTTTGCCTCCATGTCTTTGCCATTAGAGACTCACTCCGCCCGCCACCCCATCACGCCACCATCTCCAAGGCGCAATGGTCCCGTTGGCTACATACCGCGAAAACCACCGCTGCCTCCTCCTCCGGCATATATATAGTGATTGGTATGCTCCACCGACACCTTATTCATTCGACTAAACTCTTCTCTCTTCTTTTCTTCATACTCAAAACTGAAAAAGCGAAGCATCTATCCGAAATACTATTGTTTTTTAGCCTCCGATATATGTTTGTACCTGTTGTGAAAAAACCATGGCATTATTTAGAGAAATTTTTTTTTTTTTGAGGAATAAATTATTTGGTGAAATTATTATGTTTAATGTTTGTTGTAAATAAGTGGGTGAACAGTTCTTTGAATTCCAACCTTATGTATTATATATATTTAATGTTTGGTATACCAAATCATCTTTAGTAGTGAGATGGATATGGGGGCACCACTTGTGGAAAGGTTTGAGAAGGTTATAGGTTCGATATTTATAAAAAAAAAAAAGATTTTTTTTCCAAAACCTGAGCTAAATTTTTGATCTTTTTCATTTCACGATACTAATCGGTCAGCAGGATCAAGGCAACATATTGCAACTGCTATTCTACAGACATCTACTATATATTTATTCTCAGTTGAAGTTCTCATGTTTGATTTTTTTTTCTTTTCAATTATAAGAAAGAAACCAACTTTTCTTGCCCAATAAACTTAGATTCCAACCCAACAATACCATATACTAAATCATTAAGTCACCCATTGGTCAATCTCATGTTTGATAACGGAACATCAATACAGCTTGCACATCTCTAACATACACATACATAATGTATAACCATTAATTGATTTCTTCATAGTATGCATCTTAGTTCTTTTTCATCAATCCTTCTTTGAATTATTCCTTCACATAAATATTTTACTATACAAAAAAAATCATTCAGTTGAAAAAGTCAAAGTGATTAGGAGTTCAAGTAATTAATCTATCATTTTATGAAAAACATCTACATTGACAAGAGAAACGACATCAAATGAAAAAGGCTAGAATAGTATCAGAATGCACATTCACCCCTTAACCAGCGTGTTTAGCACTAAGAGATACGTAAGCTTGCATCCTAAAACGTGCATAAAATCATGCGGGCTGATGTATTTTTTGGTGAGTGTTGGGTCATGATGCACGTCATCCTAGCAGGACTCATGTATAAGTGACTAATAACGACCTCGATGGCTATGTCAAAACATAAGATGATAGAGATATTATTTGTCAAAAGACAAGATTTGGGGAGGTAATAATGAGATTGACTCCTCTTAAAAAAAAAAAAAAAAAAAAAAAAAAAAAAAAAAAAAAAAAAAAAAAAAACCTCAATAGTACCTCATTTTCTAGACACGCCCCAAAAGTTGATTCCTATTTAAGATTATGTGAGGCACATCTTGAGATATGTATTTACCTAACCTAATGTGAATTGCGGGGCTTTGACTGTGCTCTCCTATTGTCGTGCTTTTGAGTAGTGTTATTATTCTTAATTAGTTAATTAATTTGAAACTATTCCATGTTCCTGATTTTACAACTCTACCGAACTCAATTGAAAGTGAATTCTAAATTTAATTTGTTAATGATCAACAGTGCATACATTTTTTTTCTACTAATTAAGAAATCAACAACTACTTGAGTACTCTACTATCATACCATGAGTCATAATTGAAAGAGCTTCTAATTAGGCAAATGCTGGTTTACCAAAACATTGTATTAGCTCCCTTTTCCTTTATAAGAAAGATTGTTTGCTTCATGTGGGAATCGAACCCCCAACTTTTTACACTTATAACTCCATACCTAACCATTAGACCACCCACATGGTCGGTGTTTAGTTAGCCAAGTTAGGCTATCTTCTCTGAGTGATGGGTTACCAAAACTCAAAACTCTAAGACTAGATACTAATTTCTCTAACTATAGCTGATATATCATCATATATAGATTGACTTAGCATTTCATCTTGTTTTTACTCACCTACTCATGATATATTTTACAATTTATTCACCAATATGTGCTATAAATTGGGGGAACACTCTACTAACAGCTATTTTTGCCTTTTTTTTTTCAAGTCATCAGATTATATTGACAACTAATAAGTAATAACTAATACAATTATATATATATATATACACACACACACACACACATAGCACACTACAAAAAAAAATGTCTTTTACAACGTCTAAAAGTATTGTTATACTTACATTGTTAAAAAATATTTAATAATATGCAGCTAAACTATCTATAATTTAAAAAATAATGTGTAATGATTTATAAATTTAATTAAATTCTTTGCTTTTTAGTATTTAATCAATCATGAATCATTAAAAAACAAATATTAGTTTTATATTAATTTAGAATTTAATAAGTTTTAACAACATATTGTATAGCAACATGATTAAGTGTTATAAAAAGATCATTTTTCTTGTAGTGTTGAGACGACTAGTGAGATTGGGTGGGTTATTAAGACGAGTGAGATTGGGAACTGTTAGGCAAGTGACTGATGTTTTGTGAGGATTTTACGGTTTTGCCAAATATGACAGGATGAGAGAGGGGGAGAGGAGGTAACAACATATAACACCTAATCGAGAAAGAGGGGGTGAAGGAGGTAACACTAGGTAACACCGAACCGAGAGGAGAAGGGGTAACAACTAACACCGAATCGAGAGAGAAATTTTTATTGGTGTGATGACCTCATTACCCCTTTTTATATTGTACTTTTGAACAATTTCTTCATGGATCTTACTCATCTCCAACAACATATGCCAATCTACAACCTTCCCTTCACGTTGCTTGTCTGTTCAGCCATCCTCGTAAAAGTTAATAACTTAAAATTAGTTATTGTAAGTGTAATGGCCCGAATTTAATTCGCCGTTATTTGTGACGTATTGCAGACGTGGCGGACAGCTCAGACACCCGTGGGACCCGCAATTAGGCTAGAGCACTCCTGGAGTTAGGTAAATAGTTATTTTGTGTGTTGTTTTGTTTAATTTGCGATGTTTATGTTAAAATAGGTTAAATGACATCGCGATGTGTGTAATTATATTTTAATTGACGTGTGAGATGGTGTGTTAAGTATTTGCCTCGATATGCGTGTCGACGCGGGTACCGAATAGACAAAAAGATGAAATATTAGGCCAGGAAAAATATTACACACATTAAATGAATTAAATGTGATAATAGTAAATTGGTGGGCGCCTAGGGATACGCGGGGTCGTGGTCGACACGCGTGGGTGGTACAGTAGTGTGCACGCCCGAGTACGCTCGTTGGCGCGCACGACGAAATTGTAGTCGCGAAAATATAAGCGGATATATATTTATATATATATGTAATTTAAAATATATATGTATATATAAATATATATAAATCAGAAAATAAAATAGAAAATGTGAAATTACCAAAAAGGGTATTGATTTGTTTAGGAAAAGTGGATGAACACAAGGGTATTTTGGTAATTTTCCATAAACCGCCTTCTTCTTCTTCGATAAATCGAGAAAACAAAATCGAACAGAGGGAGAGAACGAGCAGACGAGCCGAGAGGAAGAAGGAGAGAAGGAGGAGAAGAGCTCGATAAAGTGGTGATTACGGATGGTGGCGTTGGTGGCGTCGAGAAAGCTTGAAGGTGAGCTTTAATGGTGGATTTCATGTGGTTTTTGTTGTGGGTGTTGTTGAATTTGAAGAAATTGATATTTTTAATGGTGAAGTAGTGATTGTTGGTGATGGTGTTGGTGTTGGTGTTGGTGTAGTTGTAGTTGAAGAAAGAAAGAATTTGAAAAGAATAAAAAAAAAAATGGTTGTTTGAAGCAGGAAAATCCGTGCGTGTGCATCCTTTTCTAATATAATATATATATATATATATATATATGTATATATATATATATATATATATATATATATATGTATATATATAATAGGAGAAAAATAGTCAAGAATTATAAAAAAAATTCAGAAAATTCATAAAAATATGAGAAATTAGAAAATGGCTTAATAAATGAGTTTTGGGATTTTCTCGAGATTTTGGCGAGGTGTTGTCAGGGTTTTTACCTTGAAAAATGTAAAATTGATATAATATGTCAAATTAAAGCTAATTCAATGATAAATAATCTTAAGTACATTTTGTGTGATAATTTGGAATTATCGGGTGATTATATGAAGCTAGACGGGGTTGGATTTCGGGACGCAGAGTGCGGATTGAGGTGTGTAGTATCCCAACTGAAATTACTTGAGTATTTACTTCTTTTGGCATTTGAATTCAATTTCTTTCATTTCAATACTCTACTCTGGTTATGGTTATATGGGCGGACGTTGAGCGGGGCTCCCTCTGTACCATTCTTGTGTGTATGTCCACTATACCATAGCACGCACTACCAAATCGATCTCGATGAATAGTACGACCCGAGTATCACGTCGTGGCGTCGATGCGTCGTAGGTGTAACGCCGGCCATCGAGCGAATCCAGATGTTTGCCCTGCTTGAGTTGGACTCGCCGGCAGTATTCTGTGGAAGAGTCTGAATTATGGTGTAGTCTGACCCTAGGAGCTAGGAACACACTTTGAGTTTTTCCTATTATTTATTCATGCGATGAGCGCAGTTGCCTGTATTTATTTCTGGATGTTTATTTAATAACTTTATTTAAATTCCAGTATTTACTTTCAGTAATACTCACTTAATTTCCTTGGGAATACTCATTCTGGACTCGTCATCTGCCTTTTGTGATGGCTTGAGTGCAGATCCTAGTACGAACAGGGGCAAGGGCAAGCTGCCAGAGTACTGTTGATCTGAGATCTCCTGACTCGTACGTTTGTATTATATTTATTTTGTTTCATTTTGGGTTTGAGATTTTGAGATACTTTGTGTATATTGATCTTTTTGTGACTTCAGAGGTATTTATGGTTGTGTATGGGTTTTTCACATTAGGTTTATGGTTTAGGTTACGCATTTTTAGTATCATTATCCAAGTAAATGTATTAGTAAGGCTTCCGCTGTGTTAAATTTAGGGTTTTAGGATGATTTAACATATAATTTGATTTCAATACAACTGAATCAGTAAATGGATGATTAATAAGGTTTAAAAAGATAAATGGAGGATATAATCCAATGTAGAGCACAGCTGTCGCTGGTAAGACAGACTGTGGGTCCGCATTGGCCCCTGTGACGGTCTATTTAAAAAATGGGCCGTTACAGTAAGCCTATGTTTCGATGTTTATTTATGGGTTACCTGTTACTCGATGTGCACTATCTTTTCTCTAATGGGTGGGGCATTCTGGGAGTTTTTTTGGTCTGTTAAGGGGTTATGAAGATTGCGATTCTGATGGCTCCAGTCAATATCATTGTTGATATGCTTTCAGTTTGGTGGCTATTTTGTTATCTGGCTTGGTTCTGGTGGATGGTTTTTTTTTCTTTGATTTGGTCATTGTGGGAGAAGGAATTGGGGAGCGATCCCAATGGTGACATGTGGACAGTTTCTTTTGAGGCTGGGGAAGCAGTGGAACTAGGAATGGTTTTTTGGCATTCAATATATGTTTTAATCTTGGTCTTGACTGGTGCAGATGTGGTGTGGAAGTTGAAAAAATGGTTTCAATTTTGTATAGCACACACATCTTTTTTGTAAATGATTTTGTGTTCATATTTTATAATTATAATAAAGGAGTATCGCCTCCATATTCATCAAAAGAAAATTGGTTGTTTTTGGTTTTGTTTGATTTCTTAGAAATCTCCGCATACGCACCAGTTCTTCGACAGATCTTAATTTTGAAATTGATAAAAAAAAGGGAATGAAGAAAATGATACTTCAATTCACATTAAATTTGTTCTACAAATGCACAAACTCAAAAACTCCAAACATGTCGATCAATGATGAATCAATCAGCAAAGAGAAACAACATTCATAACAAATCTTTTCTTTTTGTGTTTTCTTAAGTGTAACTCTCATCCCCATTTTATACGTTTTCTTCCCCATTTTTTCTATAACCCAAAATATGTGCACAAGTTCACATTTTTGTGGTATGGGGATGCCCATTTCGATTAAACTCTTCTAGATCAAGAGTTTCCAATCATTGGTGCTCTCTAAATTTGTTGTTTTTGAGTTTTAATAAGGTCTGTAAAAACAATTTCTACTAAGATCTTATACACTTTTGAGATTTCATTGTTTGTAACAAAGAGAAATCGGAATAATTAGGACTCGTGTTTTTCCTTAACTAGGTTATTTCAGTCATTAGGCAATCCCTTCCCATCCGGATTAATAGCGAGAGGGAGAATGATCACTTACTTTAATCGGCATTCTAATCGATTAAACAATCCGTCAGTTTAATTGGTCATGCGATTCAAACATGTGCTTGCACCTTATTCCCGACACTACTTAATTTAACACTGTCATTGGAACGGTCTATTAGTGAGCGGATTTGACTTGAGACTTGACTTGAGTGATCGGTTAAGTTTAGATGCCTAGTTGTCTACACCAAAAAAAGAAAAAAGAAAAAGAAAAAAGAAAAAAGAAAAAAGAAAAAAAAAAAAAAACCAAAACAAAGAATATAGGGGACCGTTATCTAATATTCTTCCTCTGCATGGTTGAAACTTGAGTCTACGCTTATTAAAACGACAAGTTAAAGTTTTTAATTTTTTTTCAAGGCATATGTATTTTTCTGAAATAGTTGAGAGTAATCATAAACATTGCAATAATAACAATCTATACTATAATGACAATCCTCCCTACTTTTTTTATTAATCCAAAACTTCACATTATTCCAACATTGCCCTTAAATGCTAATATCTTACTGAATAAAAATTTCTTTGAAAAAATAAAAGTAGGGGTTTATGTGTCATCTTGATTTAAGCTTATATATGTGAATTTAAAATTGATAACCGTTTCCACTTTCTCTTAAATGAAAATCGTCCTATCCCTTAATTAAGGAATTGATGACCGTTCCCACTTTTTCTTAAATGAAAATCGTTCTATCCCTTAATTAAAGGATTGATAACCGTTCTCACTTTCTCTTAATTAAAAATCGCCCTATCCCTTAATTAAGGAACTGATAACCGTTCCCACTTTCTCTTAAATGAAAATTAATTCAAGCTTATATATGCTTCTATCATCATGTTCAAATTTTGTTTACAGAGATTGTTCTTTTTGGTGTAATACAAATGTTGGGGGCTCTCACTGTAAGTACTTTATCATGCTCATCATTTTGTTAATTGTATTTCTTCTTGATGTGTGCTATCGATGTTTAAGGCGTGCTTCATGAAGAGCCGACTCAAATGTGGGTTTTGAATTTTAAGAAAGACTTGGCCAAGCCACCATGCCATAAGCCATCCTTCTTTTTTATGTTGTTTTTGTTTGCACTTATATATTGGGAAAAAATGTGGAAGTCTTTGCTCTCCTATAACATGCTTTGGTAGGGTTGGATTTTTAAACGGTGGGTGAAATGATACAACTGATTTTAAAGAAAACATTTAGCCATTGTTAATTTATTTCATTAATTTGAGGGTGCATTTTGTTTTATTTTGTGCTTAATCAGTTTGAATTGATTCATTTCATTATGATAAAAGCAAGTAGAAGAGGAACCACTGCAGTTGGTATTTAAAAATGTCCTCAAAAGTATTGTCTATATTCAATTGATCGAGCAAAAGTGTTGGTAATGATCGAGGAGTCAGATCGCGAAGAGCCCATGTGTCTTTTGATCAAATAAATCCATTCATTCATTTATTTTGATTTTATTAAACACAATGATCATTTTACCTTTTGTATAAATATTGTACCATACTTTTGATATTTTGTTTTAGAAAAGTTCATTTTTTTTTATCAAATATGTTTTATTAATTTTTCATGAGTTTGATTAAAATTATTGATTGTGCTTCACGTGCGGAGCGCGTGCCCACCGACTAGTAATAATAATGATAATAGTAAATTCTGGAGGTTAATTGTTAATATGTTATAGGTTAGGTACCACTGTTTTAAATAGCGGGGAACTATATTGCTTGTTATATGTGCTTTCAAATCAGTTAATTTTGCAGTTCCTGAAAAAAAAAAAAAAAAAAAAAATTGCGGTGCTGATGTATTGCTTAATTTATTTATTAGTTATTGTCAAAAAACATCTCTAGGCTTCCAAAAAAATCTCTAAAAGGGTTCTACTTAGGACAACGTTATGGTTGTGGACCTTGTGGTTAGGTTCACGTTGTTATGGGGATTGTCTTGTTTTATAGACCTTTACGTAGTTGAATAAATATATACAAATATAATTAAGGCATCCTTTTCATAATCTCATATACTAGTATCAAGTGAACCGTCTTCTTCATTTGGAACATGTATTTTTTTACTTTGGAAAATGATCTCCCGCCCCAACATGGACGTAGAGAGTAGCACGCATCTTGTTGGCTGCCGTTGATTCTCAGGGCATATCAAGGGCAGATAATCAGTGCGTGGCCATGCCGGGGAATGTTAGTAGACTCCAAATGCCTTGCCACTTCAAAAGAATTTTTTTCTTTTTTTAATTTCTTCTTTTTGGTAGGAAAGAATTTTTTTTTGTCAAAAATGCTAAAATAACACATTTAGAACACACACCCCAACTAACACCTCCTACCATATATGTGTTTTGAATCTTGAGATACGCAACCTCGCTACTCGAGATGGACACAGACGTTTGGGTAATGGGTATTAAGTTGAAGTGTTATTCTAGCACCATTCATTTTACTTTTTTTAATCAAAGTGATACCCTTAAAAAGTGCATCAGAATGCACATCTCTTCTATTTAACTATGTTTTGAATCTTAGGATGCGCAAGCTCGCATCTCAAAGTGAAAACGGATGGCAGATTGGAAGAGGTGTGCATTCGGTACGACTTTGGAGGTGACGTCATTTTGTTTGAGATAAAGAGTCAGGAAGGAATATTCTCATCACTTCACCAAAGAAGATCCTCTTCAGTGCACCATCACCAAACAAAATAAAACGCGACCCTAGCTGCCGCAATAGAATTCCGGTCTTACCGCTTCGTCTGGGCCACTCTATTTCGATCCATTTCTCTCTCCTCTCCCTCCCAACCCTTCAAAATCCAATCCCTCTCTCTCTCTCTCTCTCTCTCTCTCTCTCTCTCTCTCTCTCTCTCGTTTTAGGTCAATTCGTCGCTCGAACTCGCTCTACCGAGCTCCATCAGCATGTCCGGCGGAGGAGGTATTCGATTCAATAACTTTCAATCTTGATTTGTTAAAAAAATCTGGTTTTGATAGTTATTAATCCAAGTAGTGACCATAGTAGTACCAGAAATGCGTTTCGTAGGGCTTGGATTTGGTGGTTATTGGATGGTGTTGTGAATTGGTTATTGGTCTTATTACAGATTATACCGCGCCGTCGCCTTATCAAGAGGCGCTGGATACCTTGTCCGCCTTGATCACTAAACGCCAGCGCGCCGATAAGTCTAACAATGGTGATTGTTTTGAGCTAATGCTTGATTATATGAAGGTACTCAGTGTCGGTAAATGTCGAATTTTGAAAGTCATTTGGTTCTTGGTGTTTTAATTATGAACTGTATGTGCGTTTTGGATTGTAGATACTAGGGTTGGAAGAGGATATTTCACGAATGAAGATTATTCATGTCGCCGGTACAAAAGGAAAGGTCGTGACTATTTTTTTTTTTTTGATAAATAAGTGATGTGGTCTGCTGCGTTTAAACTAAATTATTCCTTTTGTTATTCTAAAGGGTTCAACATGTACATTTGTGGAATCAATACTGCGCAACTGTGGATTTCGTACTGGGCTTTTTACATCGCCTCATCTTGTCGATGTTAGAGAAAGATTTCGTCTAGATGGGTGAGTTTACGCTTTTGATACTTACTCATAGAACCAAGCCATGGAATTCGTCATTAATGGTTTACCAACGCCTATGGTAAAGCTTATTTTAAAGCAGTTTTAGTTGATAGGTACAGGGAATATTATTATGGATGCCGAAGCTAAAATTAAATCAAAGACGTGTCTATTTTTATTTTATTTTATCCTGGTTTCTCTAAACTCGATGTGGTTTTGAACTACAAAAAAATAAGAGAGGACGTGCTTTTCTTACACTGAGGCATTTCCACTTTTTTTTTTTCACTCCTATGCTTTCAAACTTCAAGCTACTTAAGCCAGCATTAGTAGTTGTTAAAACGCTGTTAATGACTTAATGTTTTTAAATTTTTTTATTTCTAAATGTGCAATTTTGCAGGTGAACTTTTGCGTCAGTTATATGCTATTTTGCTGCATGGTATAGTTAGTGAAGTGTCTTTTGCTAACTAGTAGCCTGGAGTCCTTCCCCAAACCCTGCTGGTCCACTCCCAAACACATGAAGAATTTAATCACCATTTTTTTGTAGAGTGGAAATATGCGAAGAGAAATTTCTGGCATACTTTTGGTGGTGTTATGACAGACTAAAGGTACTCACCAATGCACAATATGTTCATCTACATTTGCAATTTTGACATATATTTCATGTGATTAGATTGATGCTTTATTGGATATAGTGTCCTGACGATGTTATTGCCGGATGATCTGAATCATAATGCTTGAAGGGCTAAGTGGCACGACTCTGTTCCAAACTTTTATTCAGTATTTTTCCTTGTATGACATATCAACATAAGTTTTAAACGCATTCAAAGATGTTAGCAGTTTTTCATTTGAGTTAATATAGATTTGATATTTGATCTCGACAATCTGTTTATGGCAATTTGAAGAAGTAATTCAAGTAAATATATTTTTTTCGAGGAGTATCTTGCATGTTGAATAGGTGCTCAACAGTCAACACTTGCATTCTAATGTATTTTAGGATTGCGATAGTGCGAAAGGAATGTCTAAACTTTTTTTTGATTACAATTATTTACTTGGCCCAGTGCCTAAGCTGATTTGTTGAGCCACATCTCTATTTTTTTACCTTCCATCCTTTGCAGGTTTCAAGTCATTTTGTTTCTTTTTCTATGAGCAGGAAAATACCAATGAAGATGTACCGATGCCTAGTTTTTTTCGTTTCATCGCTTTGCTTGCCTTCAAGATTTTCTCGGCAGAGCAGGTCCAATAAGTGTCTTAATATTTGTTCCGAGACTTTTCATGTTTGCAATTGTGTTCGTTGGCTGTTATTGACGATACACTTCTCTTGTGAAATTTAAAGGAGCCAAAATATTGAAACATAATACGATTTTCATAGTGCAGATAGATGTAGCTATTATGGAGGTTGGCTTAGGAGGAAAGTTTGATGCGACAAATGTGGTATGTGTTATCTCATTTTTTATGAAAATTTCTAATTCTTTTTGGCGTTCAATCCAGACCTGGGGGTTGCATAATTCTGTCAATTGATGCTGATATCTGTAGCCAATTTAACAGGTACAAGCACCAGTTGTATGTGGAATTGCATCGCTTGGGTTTGACCACATGGAAATTCTTGGTTAGTTTTCTGCTCTAATGAGTTTTTTTGTTGACTGTGTAGCCCCTGGTTTGGGAGTTTTCATTTCTCTACAGTCACTGAGAGCCTGTATGTTTTGTTGACTTATCTTAACTCATCATAGCCGTCTATGCAATGTATCATTTTTGTTGAAACATGTTCTTAATGATCTAATTGTCTGTTTTTCAAGCTTATTATTAGTCCAACAATTGTTGCTTATTATATGAAGCTATCTGTTTTTAGCAGTATGATGCTTTCCCTTGTGTTCAAACTTTTGTTTGTTGGTGGTTGCTCTGAACAGGGAACACTCTAGGAGAAATTGCAGGTGAGAAGGCTGGTATCTTCAAGGTATTTGTGGACCTACATCTGTTTAGAAATTTGTTATTAATGTAAATAGTTCTTGCATGAAGCATTCTCACTTTCCTGTCTCTTTCTTGATGTAGCATGAGGTTCCGGCCTTCACCGTGCCTCAACCTGATGAAGCAATGGCTGTTCTTGAACAGAAGGCTTCTGAATTAAATGTAAGTTATGTGGTTTGAATTAATTCTGGTTTCCTGGATCCTGGGAGGGGAAAAGGGAATGTACAGACTGTACAGTTTTCCAAGATTTTGTCACTACAATTTCAAGTAATACTTGAAGGCATGTTAAACTTTACTCATTTGCCCATGGGAAGAGGATGTGTCACTCTAGTTCTGGTCTACTGGATTTTTTTAGTCTGTTTGAGCTTTCATCTTGTTGTTCCTCAATTCTAAGGGATCGAGTTCAGTGTCTGCACTACCATTTTATTTTTCAAATAACAAAATTTTAATTTTCTAACAATTTTTAACACCTATAAATATGCATAGTTTTATTCAGTGAACTAGTACATAAATATACTACGCTTATCCCAAGAAACAATAACTTGAGCGGAAGTCATCCTCTTTCTCTCTCTCTCTCGCTATAATCACTTGGCAAATTTACTCTAGAAGTGGCTAGAGGCGTGCAGTTAGTCTCGACTCCAAACTTACATACATATTTTGACTATGGATCTTTGATTTTCCAAATCTGGTTGTGGCTATAGTATTTAATTATGCTTTCTCAAAATTATCAAAAAACCCCCAAAAGTGCAAATTACTGTGGTGGCAGGTGCCTCTCCAAGTTGCACTTCCTTTGGACAGCAGCTTACTAAATGGTTCACGACTTGGTCTTGAAGGTGAGCATCAATTCCTAAATGCAGGCCTGGCAGTTGCCCTATGTTACACGTGGTTGCAAAAGACCGGCCATCTTGAAGGCACATACAATGAACATATTGTAAGTTTTGATTTTGTTTTATTTTTACTCTTAAAATAGCTGGTGCTGGTGCTGAAAATGCCCTTGTTCTTTCTGGAAAAATAGCGCTCACTGCCTGATCAGTTCATCAATGGGCTTGCAACTGCCCACTTACTAGGTCGGGCGCAGATTGTTCGTGATCCATATATTGATGAAGAGAGCTATGAAAATCTAGTTTTTTATTTGGATGGGGCCCATAGTCCTGAAAGCATGGAAGTTTGTGGAAAATGGTTTTCGTTGACCATTGGAGAGGTTGTTCAACAAAATAATTCCTTTGAAGGACAGTTGCAGGATAATTCAAGAGATCCACATGGATTGGTCCAAAAGGATCCGAATGAAGCTTCTAAGAATACCAAGCAAGTAAGCATAATATTTGAACCTTTCTTGCACAGTTTGCTGAGTCTATCACCCTATATCATGGAAGCTGCAAGTATACATTGTCAATCTGAAGGATATTGTATTTGATCACATATGAATCTAAGTTCTTCATCAATGGAACTAACCCTCGGTCTACTTCTGAAAATTCACGTATTCTTTTATGCGGCATTTTACTGATTTTGAATGCCCTGTTTTGTTGTTAAGCAATTGCATGTAAATACAAGATGATATAGTTCAACTATAGATTTCATAAGATCATATTATGACTTTTCTCTCCCTAGATGAATTAATCTATAAGTTTCTACTCTGCAATCTGCAACGATAGCTGCATAATCTCTTGAAATTGCTTCACTCTATAAGTGTAAATTAACTCTTAATCCCTAAAAGTATGTTGGTCTAGTTTATTCACGCATCACATGTGTTATCTTGATACACTGAGTACTTCCAACTTGTGAACATCATTTAAAATTCTTGAATGCTGGAAATTTTTTGACGTGGTTGACAATTTCATGCAAATTAAACTTGTAGAAATAATTTTTATTTTGAATTTAACATCAATGAATTTAATTATTCTGACATAATTTTCAAAATCCGTAGATACTCTTGTTCAATTGCATGCCAGTGCGAGATCCTCAGCTTCTTCTTCCACGTTTGGTCAGTGCTTGTGCTCATCATGGTAATTTTCTTGAAAGAATGATTTATTTATTTGAAACTGGTTTTTCCTTTCTTGAAATGGTGCTTTTAGTGATGAATAAGAGGTTACAACACCAATTCTTATTACATTATTGGGATGGTTGTGCCCTTTCTATTCAGTATGGTCAGCTTCGAATTTTTTTAGCAATTGATTATGCTGTCTAATTGACCTCCATACGGCCATACCATTACCCTTCTTAAGCAACTAAAGGCTGATGGAAACTATATGAGAAAAAGTGCTCCCGGAGACTTGTAGACTGATAGTGCTAGGAAGTGTCCAGCCATCACGAATGCCTATCAACGCAAGTGAGTTAGGGGCTCGGGGAAACAACCCATTACGGAGAGCCCAATTGTGGATGGGCCCAATAAGGGCAGTGGGAACATTAGGCCCAAGAAGGACTACGAGTCCAGTGCTTAGTCGAAGAGTGTGTGTAGTGTAGTGTGTGGTTCGTGTCCATGTACTCACTCACGAGAAGGATTAGGTTTTTTTTTTTTTTTTTTTTTTTTTTTTTTTTTGGGGGGGGGGGGGCGCCCTATAAATAGAGTCACTGTTTTATGACTCAGGCATCGATGAATATTGTATTTGGGTTTTAGGGTTTGAGTGAAGATAGTCTCTTCTACTCTGGGTTTTGGGAGTCCTCACTAAGATTGTATCCCCTATTCGTTTGATTTATCAATAAAGTTGCAGAGGTGACCCCCACTTTCTATCATAGACTTATCAAGGGGAGTGAAAAAAGAAATAACAAGTCTACAACAAGCAAACCAGTGCCTATAAAATGACATGCAAAATTTTGCCCCAAATTCCTTAACTAATCCCTTGCCTTCTCAACGACTTCCATCCAAAGGGTTAGAGCCGCTGCTGAATGAGATGTACTGATGGGTTGTCCGAGGTCTTTTTCTATTCACATCCCTTGTGTTTCATTTTACTTATCTTCAATGTGAGACGCAAGATGAAGCCATAGCGAAAGATTTGCAGAACTGTGTTTTGTCGCTCGACTAAATTACTTGTTTTATAGGTGAGGATACATTTTTTTTTTTGGATAACCATGGGTGTCCGAAGCTTTTTTAGCTCCTCCTAACTTTGGTTTGACTAATCTTAAGGGAGTTAGTCTGACGCTCTTACTCCAAACCCGGGAGAAACCAAAAAAATATATACTGCCAGGAATCGAACCTATGACCTCTACATCATCGAACCTATGACCTCTACATCAGTAAGAGTTGAAGTGCTCTTTTGTTTACTACTAAACTACAACCCTTGGGGGCTAGGATGCAAATTTTTGAATTTGAGAAAAATGGTGTTGCCTAGGTCTTATTCTTGCTTCATAATCTTGAATAGCACTAATGCTTTTTCCTACAAATTATTTTCAGCAGTCAATTATGCTAAAAAATTGTTCTACCCATCAAATCTGATGCTTCTTTTCTGTTTATTTCTTCTTATCAAATTTTAAGCATTCTCTGCATACCTAGAAATGAGCTCAAGAAAACAAGTGGTCAAGTTTGTCTTTCTTGGATGATTTTTGAGAATATGTTTTCTTCATTTGTTACGTTCTCTCAGATTTGATCAAGCTATTTTTTTATTTCAGGAGTTCACTTCCAGATGGCCCTTTTTGTCCCTAATCAGTCAGTTTATAACAAAATTGGTTCTCACACTGCGCCTAAGTCTGATCCTCAAGTTGATGTAACCTGGCAGCTAACACTCCAAAGGGTGTGGGAGAGCATCGTCAATGGTGGAAAAGGTATCAGAGGTTATGGACTATACTACTTCTAACTTTTTCCCATGTACGTTTTGCGATTGATTGCACGCTTCTGGATGCACAATTTCCTTTTTTATTTTTCTGAGTACACGTTTTTAAGAGTATCCCGTATTGGCTGGCTTTGATGGGGTTATAATTGGTTAAAATGATGGTGAACTAAAAAGAAGAGAACTTTTTGATGGATATATTTGAATAGCAGGAGGCAACGACAATGCTGGAGATGCTATCCGTGAAGAGAGTAACAGAGATACTGAACACAGTTCTGGAACGTGTAAAAGTAGTCTGGTGTTTCCTTCGTTACCTTTGGCTCTAAACTGGCTTAGAGACAGTGTCCAACAGAACCGATCTGTTCGGTTTCAGGTAATTCCAAATTTACTAGAGCACTTTGATAACATTGATTTTGATAATTCTATATGCACTTTTTCTAGAAGTATGTGCACGTTTTACGTGTTGGAAGTATCGGTTAAATAAATTTGTGAATTAAATTAAGGAAATATGACAATTCAGCCAAAAAGTATTGAGTCTGGCTAAGTGCACCATAGGAAAGTCAAATTTAAAAAAAGATCAATCCTACAACAAAATGACCCTTATGTCCTCATTGTGATTAGTACACCCCACTCACTCTTCTTTCTGATTTGTACGCATCATCGAGGGGTTTAGCCTCGAAGGTCTGAATCTCTTGTTGGAGAGTCGGTCGGAGCCCACTGAACCTCTAGTTGGAGAGTCGGTCATGGATTGCCGAAACTTTAATTAGAGAGTCGATTGAAACCCGTCGAACCTTTAGGTTGGCAGTTGTCAACTAAAACTCACTAATCTCACTAAAGGGGTTCGGTTAGACGACACCGACCTAGTGGATAAGTCTCGGTTATGTTGCCGAATCTGAAATAGATGTCTCGACTAAGGTTTTGGAGTTGGGTGCTTCGGTTTGGATGAAAGAGTATTTTGGTAAAAATGTGGGGTGCACTAGAAATTGAAATTTGAATTTGGGGTGCCATGTAAAATGGGGTGCACTTAGCCGAACTCAAAAGTATTGATGTTTCCCACTCAGATCATTAACTTCTAGATGTTCAGGTTGAGAACGAAAACAGATATCAGAGATACAATGAAGATGTGATTAACAGGGGCCAGTGGTAGACTTTTTTCTCTTATTAATGTTGCAGTAGTTGGAAAGAATCAGATCCTTGATGCAAATGATGCCCACTAAATTTGTTAGTTTTGCCTTGAAGTGATCTTGTATCCATGACAATTGTATTTCTTGTTCCACAGGTCCTTGTAACTGGTTCTTTGCACCTCATAGGGGATGTATTGAGATTAATCCGAAAGTGAGGTATAGACTCTGTGAATTTCAATGATCCGAGCTTCCATCAGCTGAGCACCTACCATATTCTTGTGGGCTGTTCACAATCTTCCGCGAGCATTTTTCCGAGATGGTATAACGTGTTCCCATCCACTTCCATTACGATGCTGTGTTTGCCATGCTAGGCTGCTGATATCTGTATAAACTCTTCCGATTATCAGACGTAATTCCCCGGATCAGCAACGAAGCACTGAAAAAAAGTGGGAGGGCACGATATTGGGTAATAGATGGTTGGGTTTAAAAAAAAAAAAAACTGCCTCAGTTCTATACTGAGTTTTTTTCTCAATCACAAGGAAATCAATATTTCTACATTAAGTGCTAATCAATCTCTAGACCAAAAGACCAGGATCAGATTAGCCCCTAGACCCCCAAAACAAGGATATCTCACCCCTGGCCAATTAAAAAAAGAAAAAAAATATAATAAAAATAGGATGCGGCTATTTAGACCCCATTGTTTGCTTTTTATACTTAGTTTTTGAATTTTTTTTTAACCCCTTGTGAACTGTCTTTGATGGCGTCATATATAAAGATGCTTTACTCCCATATACATTACTACGAATTTTTTTTTGAACCAAGAGCACTGTTAAAAACCACAAACTCCGCCCCCACGCTCGACCTTCTACTAACCAAATAAGTGCGAAACAACACAAAATAAATTTGATAAATTCATTCTCTAGTTGATTTTTTTTTTCGTTCGATTTTTTTTTTCGGATCATTTGGTGGTTATTTGACTATTCTAGGGTAATTGAATTTTTTTAAGGCTTTGAGTTTGGCGGATTTGTAGGGAGCAAAATGTTGAAGGAATCACCAAAACGAAGTAAACATGAGCAGTATGAGATAATTTTGGTTGTTTTTCATGATTGTGCGGACACAGGATTGAGATATATAACATGTGTTTCGGTCCTATGTGTTCCACAATATATAGTACATAGCGGTGTATGTTGGTCGAGACCCATAGTTTCATGTAACCTTTGTGTGATTGAGACAAACTTGTAAGTATCGGCCCTGCTGAGCTAAAATGTTGCTCATACCCCATTGAATTGCTCTTGTACCAAACCCTAACAGACACCACTCAAACCCACTCAAGTGTTTCGGTCGAAGATCTTCGATATACTCATAAATTTGCACTCTAGGCGCCAATATGCTAATCATATACTATTAAATTGTTGCGTGCACCCCATAATAGTCTACTTATTCTATACAAGAGTATCGAAGGAACAAAACTGCAATATCTGCTAATGTAGTTGCTGCACATGACTGATAGGAATTCACAAGTCTCAGTTTTGATGAATCGATACCAATAAAAGCATGTTGGTTGAGTGTTGTAACGACTTGAAAAATATACTATGTCCGTATGACGACGTGTATTACTATTTATACTCATGTCTGTGTGACAGGATGATGATGTCGAGTTGCGAGTAGTGTTTGCTTAGGAAAATGTGTCGAACGGGTAACAGGTAAATGAAATATCGATACACAGGTCCGGGAAACGATTTTCGTGGACGATTGGAAAATAAAATACAATAATTAATTAATGTGGGAATATGTTTGGGTCGTTAGTAATTCCATTCGCGTGCGACTGTGCGAGTCGTGATGCATGCCCTGAGATGGGGCTAATTATTGTTACAAAAGAGGATAAAGACAAGGGGAGTCCCAAAGTGTGTCAAAGAGTGGTTGAGGGTGGTGTGTTTGGAGGCCACAAGATGTGCCTTGAAATATGTAATGACACATAGATGATGACAACCATATAAAAGGGTGAGTCAACCCTTATTCTTCTCATTTCTTTTTTTCTTTTTCTCTCATTTTATGAGAACGGAGATGAGGCAGAGGGGGTTTCGACGTCCAGGGATCGCACCACGACGCAATCTAAGGTGAGATCTCGACTCCCCATTCAATTCTTGTTGTTTTGGCGTCAGTTTTGGGTATTTTTGTTCAAGTTGAGGTTTCGATGGTTGGTCATTTTTATAGTTTGATGGTGGTTTTAGATGGGTATCGAGGTTCCTAAGAAGTTGGGATAGACTCGGAACATGGCGACGTGGGTCGGGGTTGCGAAAAACCTTAGTATTCACGTTCGGAACGTAACGTCGCGAGAGATGCCGTGGGACCTAAAGCCCACGATGTTGATCACGATGTCCAAACAAAAGAGAGTTGGGATTCGACTCTTTAAGTGACACCGCAGGCTGTCAACCCCCACGACGCCATCCATGGTGTGACACTGTTCATAGGGTCCAATTTTTGAAATTTTTGAAAACTTCGGGACTTCTCTCGGGTATCTAAATTGGTTCGAATGCAACTTGATACTCGGGGAATTGTTTGAAAATAATAGAAATGGGTAATGTTTGAACAATGGAAAAAATTAATGAGAAATTACAATTAAATACAAAATAAAACTCTAACGCGACCAAATTGGATCTGAACTAATACCAGGTGCTTAGTGGACTGGTGGCGAATGCACGAAATCAATTTGGCGACGCGTGAGAGCAGCAAACGTGGAGTTTGCGTTATACAGTGAGTAAAACCAGTTGAGTATTTATATTATTTCACTTGTATATTTAAATTGGGCTATTATCTTTCTTGAGCAATATTTCCTGTTGAAATATGATTTCTTGAATTTCATTTGTGGTATCTATTCTTGGTGGTTTATCGACTTGATTTTCTTGGATTCTGAATGAGTGGTCCAAAAGTAAGTGAGTTATGGTTACTGTTTTATTTGTGATATGAACTCTTATCTAGACGCTGTTGATGTCTCCCAGTTGAGTGTACGTTGGGAACACTTATCCGGGTCCATGGATATCTCATAGTCGCAAGGGTTAGGGCTAGTAGGTTGCGTTCTCGTCTCGAACCCGAGTCTGCTAGGCTTTTGTCGTGACTCAATGACCTTTTGGTCGGGACTACTTGCATCTTTCCTTTATTTTCTTGGACACTCATTTATCATTGATATCTCAGTGATTCATTATCATTGGGTCTTGTATTATCTTTGTGATATTCCTGCATGATATTCGTGTAGTCGTTTATAACGGTGGGTACAGCTCCGTCATACTGCAGGGTCGACAAGGGAAAAGTACCGGCATCAGGCTATTGAAGTTGAGGGCTGCTAGGTAACCTCATCTTATCTACAGTGTAGGTTCATTGTATTATATGTATGTGTTTTTGATACACTGGGATATGAGTGTGTGAGATATTTTAAGACATGTATACAATTTTTGAATCTCCTCTGACTTGTTATATTGTTGGATGTATACATATGCGGGTTTTTCACACTCTAGGTTGTCCTGACTAGTGTTTTAGGGTTACTTCATTTTAGTTGGAGTGTAATTTGCTTCCGCTACACTTTGATAACTCACTAAATTTGATTAACTCATCATTTAAATTACTAAATAAATGGTAAATGGTAAGAAAGGCTGATTAGGCTTGCATCGACTAAGCGAGGTTGGCTCGGGGGTCCACGTAAGTCTAGGCCGGGTGGTACCCAATTTAGGGTTGTGAAAATTGGGGCCATTACAAGTGTGGCCGATACCTTCCCAGCCCTCTCGGTTAAACCTAGACGAGACCCTTTACAAGGTTTTGACCCTGTGTATATTTCGACACCTCCAACTAAAAACCAAGGAAACCCACAAAGTTCACATAAAATGTCACCAATACACTGGGAATGTGACGGCCCCACACCTAATCTAGGGCACCGCCCGGCCTAATCCCGTAATCAAGCCCAAATTACGACACGTAGGACCTAATTACGTATTAGTCAGCCTTTACTACCTATGTTATCTATTTTAAACAATTAATTTAGTTAGCGAAAATCTTTACAATTTTAAAGCGGAAGTCTTAATTATTTGAGCGAAAACAATTTTTTTTTAATCCTAAGTGTAGAATCCAGAAAATAACGATCACCATATATATGCAAGTAAACGACGAACATATATAAACAAAGTGAAAGCCAAAAGTCGGGTAATCTAACACTCATCCCAATAACATCCCAAAAAGATAAAGACATAAGTAAATATAATACAAAAAGTACCTTACATGTACGGGCAGCTACGCGCTCGGAGCTCAGAGGTAGTGGCCGATCTTTTCCTTGCCCGGCCTGGTGCTGCTCGACGAACCTACACCCACCGTCACAAACTAGACAGTGAGTATAGTGATATTTAAGTGATAACTGGAGAAATCTAATACTACATTTCTAATTTAAACAAAAGGTATTTAAAAGCATATGTAGCTGAAGAAATGCTAAATAATAATGCAAGTAAATACCAACGTTAATTGATACACATAAACTGACATAGGCTAAGTCGAGACGATCTACGTCCGGTCGGCGGTGAGAACTATTACCTAGCCTACTCCACTACTGTATGGAGTTGTGCTCAACATATAATAATAATTTTTTTTTAACCTCAAGTGGCGGAGCTGTGCTCTGCGCGTATAAAATTATTCATACTTGCCGACAACCCTGTGCCCATGCCACGTGTGCTGCCCAAGTGTAGTGGTAAGTGCTAGAGACCCCGAAAGACCGAAATTCCTGTGAATCTGTGCATCTCGTGCGCAATGAACACTAGATAATCCCCACTTTAGATTTCAAGAATTTATATCCTACAATTGCTATGATTCCAACATAAGTTAGGTTACAAAGCCCTAAGGGAATAGAACACAAGTCCAACATAACAGATAACCCTATGTCATGCATCTTCTAAATATCCATTAGCCATATTTCAAGACAAACAATGAGCATATAAGGAAACATGGAGTCAATGATATATCAAAAAAGGCATCATGCTATATCAATATTCATAATGAATAGAAACAAGGAAAGCATGATGTGGAAAATAAATCAGCTAGTCTACAAATAGAATGAAAAATGATAAATGACTGGAATGAAATAAAGAAAAGAGTTTCCACAGTTTCAATTACAAGTTAACGCAGTAGTCCTAGCTATCTGGCCTCCCAACACCTAAACACTCGCCCCCGGATTCAAGTATATCTCCCAAAGTTTTCTGGTGTCAATCTAGGTTATATTAGATGTATTTAGTCTTTAAATTAAGAGTTATAAAACAACTATACAAATGACCATTGTATAAACAAACCTTTTCTTTTGACCTATTTTTGAAAAATCATGTCTCAATTTTGAAAAAACTAATAGTTCTAGGTTGTTCATCTCTGTCTTAGCTTTCTAACGGTATATGGAGCGTCAAAATCTGAGTTAAAATAAGAAAGTTATGGTCGTTTTACGAAGAGAGGTAATGTTGTCCCGTCTGTAGGGAATCTAGCACGCTAATTCAAAATCTAGCGCGCTAATTGTTCTTGAGTGAACAGTGTATCCTTCCCAAGAAAATCTAGCGTGCTAGACAGTGTACCTAGCGCGCTAATTGCGCGAGAACCAGAATTTTCAAAGAGAATTCTAGCGTTTTGGACACTCGAAACACCACCAAAACACCAGCGATCCATACATGACTCATTTTGACATAGATCAACACCGAAAACAGCCGAAAAATATCAAAATCCCCAAAATTTCATAATCAAAGTCATGCAAGTCATTTTTTAAAATTTTCACCAAAAACCTCAAATTTTCAAAATTTTTTGATTTAAACCTCAAACAATACTTAGATTAACCATTATACAACATAGAGACACTCCCAAGCCAAAAATCTCGGTTCAATCTGTTTTTCAACAAAAACCCCAAACTTGAACTCATTTTAATGGAGAATGAGGCAAGAAGTGTGATTACCTTGGTTAGATTTAGTGGATCTTCACTCCTAGCTCAAAAATCCTCTCTCAAATCCCTCTAGAATCCTCTCCTCTCTTCAGTTTGGATTTATTTTGCATGGGAATAGTGTGAGTCATCTCATCAAGTTGTATATATAGGTGTTGTTGGGATTTAGTGTGTATTGTGTATCTCGAGGTAAATCCGATGGTCACTAACTAGGCAGTCCAGCTTCTCATGTGACACAACTTGAGTGACTCTCATCATGGGAGTGTGTGACAGCACGGATCTCGAGGTCTGTTATAAGATTAGTTTAATTCACAACAAACTATAGGATATTAAAATATAATTTCTTAAATAAATAAACTATAGGCTAACTCAATTTATGTACATTAATCCCATATTGACCATAATTAATTAGTCACACAAATTTATAAAATTTATCTAAGAGGTCTCACCGACTCTCAACGACCCGACACTTGATGTCCCAACTCGCATGCAACTCGAGGCACTTTCCCTGTGCGTTGAACGTTGTATTTTCTAACTTAATTATATAATTTAATTTATGCTAAGGTACATTTGAAATTAATTACTATATCCTAGCCTAGTCTCGCTACCCCGGGTAATTCCACTAGGTACCCGTACTTGTACACACTCCAAGGCGTGTCCCCGCTCGCTTCAACTCGACGTCTATGGTTTGTAAAACTTGACTTAATTAGTCTACGCACATACACAACACTAGGCATACACTAGTACAAATATAACATTTACTTCGGCCACGTGCCTCGGTCAGTGTGCGCATCTCATGTGGGCCCTACGTTATAGGTCGGTGATCCTGATTAAGCAAGTAAATCAAGATTAGAAAATTAGGCCGTGACAAATATTCTCAACTAAATGGAAATTTCGTCCTCGAAATTAAATTTAGGTTAGGATTATACCTGACTAAAAAAGGTACGGGAAACGATCTCATATATAGTCCTACACTCCCAAGTGAGTTCCGAGTCGCTGTGGAACTGTTACTTGATGAGCACCTTCGGGATAGACTTATTCCTTAATTGTTGTACCTTTCGGTCTAGGATCTGGATAGGCCGCTCCTCTTATGAGAAATCCTCGCTCAAGTCGATCTGACTTAAGTTAACTGTCGGTTGTGCGCCTGCCTTCGACTCAGCCAGTCGAAGCATCGAAATATGAAAGAACGGATGAACACCTGACATCTGCGGAGGAAGCTTTAACTCATATGCAACCTTTCCAACCCGTTTCCTAACTTTGAATGGCCCGATGAAACGCAGTGCAAGCTTGCCCTTCACACCAAATCTCTGCAGACCCTTTCGAGGGGAAACCTTAAGATAGACGTAGGCTCTCTTGGAATAAGTGAGATCACTATGGTACTTGTCTGCATACTTCTTCTATCTCTCTTGGGCTGCTTTGAGCTTATGTCGAATCTGTCGTACTTTTTCGATGTAATCAACAATAATCTCAGGCCCTACTAACACTCTGTCCTCGGTCTCAGCCCAACACGACGTCGAACGACACGGTCTGTCATATAAAGCCTCAAATGGCGCCATTTCAATGCTAGCCTGATAAGTGTTGAACATAAACTCACACAATGGTAGGTACTCCTCCCAAGATCCGTCGAATTCTAACACACAAGCCAACAACATGTCCTCTAGAACCTGATTCTGTCTCTTTGTCTGTCCGTCGTCTGAGGATGGAAAACTGTGCTGAACTGTAGGCGCCTACCGTACTGCTCTTGCATACTCTACCACATCTTGGAAGTATACGTAGCATCTCTGTCAGATGTGATGGTCAACGGTACCCCATGCAGCCTAATGATCTCCCTCTCGAAAAGTATACTCAGTTGATTAAAGGTGTAGTGCGCTGCAACTGGCAGAAAATGAGCAAACTTAGTAAGTCTGTCAACTATCACCTAAATGGAATCATGTTTCATGGCTGTCCTCGGCAACCCTTTGACGAAGTCCATGGCGATGTCTTCCCATTTCCATCTTGGAATGAGTAGTGGCTGTAACAGTTCTCCAGGTCTACGATGCTCTACCTTCACCAGCTGGCAAATCTCACAATTCTTGATATACTCTGACACATCCGCTTTCATCCCAGGCCACTAGAAATGTCTCTTCATGTCGTGATACATCTTAGTCCTGCCTGGATGAATAGTAAATCGGGAATGGTGTGAATCATGAAGAATTTCCTTTCTCAGCTCTAACATCTCAGGTATCCACAATCTGCCCCTAAATCTCAGACACTGATCAGATGTCTCTGTCCAATCAACACAATCTGAGCTCTGCGCTAAGTCGCTGAATAGCTGGTACAACTTTTCAGTCCTCTGACCCTCTGACACACTCTGTGTAGCCACGATATATGCTCTTGTCTGTGCGTAGATCTCAATCTGGGTATCGATAGGAACGTCTGTCTGACCTGTTGTTGCAGCTGCCTCAAGTAACCTGTACTCGTGCGTTATATGACATCTGACAACCTCGACATCTTTGGTCGGTCTCCTACTCAACACGTCTGCAACTACATTGGCTTTTCTTGGATGATACTCCAGAGAAAAGTCATAGTCCTTCAAAAACTCTAACCATCTGCGCTGTCTCATGTTCAACTCTTTCTGTGTGAAGATATATTTTAGATTTTTATGATCAGTATAGAGTGTGAATCTCTCTTCATATAGATGATGTCTCCAAATCTTCAGAGCAAAAACTACCGCTGCTAACTTTAAATCATGTGTAGGATAATTCTTCTCGTGTATTTTCAGCTGTCTCGAAGCATATGCCACAACTCCACTACCTTGCATCAACACGCATCCAAGTCCTGTGTGTGAAGCATCAGTGTACACTGAGAATCCCTGTTCAGCCTCTGGCAATACCAACAATGGGGTGGTAGTCAATAATCTCTTTAACTGAGCAAATGCGTTCTCACACTCCTCAGTCCAATTAAATATGACGTCCTTCTGTGTTAGCCTAGTCATCAGTGAAGCGATTTTTGAAATATCCTTCACAAATCTCCGGTAATAGCCTGCTAACCTCCCAGAAAACTCTTAATCTCCATCATTGACGTCGGTGCTGGCCAATCCATAATCGTTTGGATCTTGGCTGGATCTACGATAATTCCTGTTGCCCTAACTAAATGACCTAAGAACTTAACCCCTGCAAGCCAGAACTCACATTTGCTGAACTTGGCGAATAGCCCGTGCTCCCTCAAAGTCTGCAGTGTCTCCCTGAGGTGCTGCTCGTAATCCTCCCGTGTCCTCGACTAAATGAGAATGTCGTCGATAAAGACTATTACAAAGCGGTCAAGATATGGTCTCAAAACTCGATGCATAAGGTCCATAAACACAGCGGGGCATTGGTCAGCCCGAAAGACATGACCGTGAACTAATAGTGCCCATATCTAGTGAGAAATGCTATCTTAGACCTATCCTCATCCTTGATCCTAAGCTGATGATACCCTGATCTCAAGTCTATCTTGGAGAAAAATTGTGCTCCTCTCAACTGCTCAAATAAATCGTCAATCCTCGGCAGCGGGTACTGGTTCCTGACAGTGACCTTATTCAGTTGCCTATAATCGATGCACAGTCGTAGACTACCATCCTTCTTCTTTACAAAGAGTATTGGCGCTCCCCATGGCGACGTGGATGGTGTAATGAATCCTTTATTTCCCAAATCCTGAAGTTGATCCCTTAACTCCTCCAACTCTCTTGGTGCCATGCGGTAGCGTGGTATCGAGATTGGTCTAGTGCCTGGTACCAGATCAATGACAAAGTCTATCTCTCGAGGTGATGGTAGTCCTGGTAACTCATAGGGAAAAACATCTAGAAACTCTCTGACTACCAGTATATCCACAAGTCGGGGTTCCTGACTCTCTGCTATAGTATACAAGGCTACTAGAGTCTCTATCTCCTTACTAGTCGCCAATCGACCTCTCGTGGTAGCAGCTCTCGGTGTGCTACCTCGGTGTACGAACATCGGACGTCCTGGAATCTTAAATATGACAGACTTACTGAAACAATCTATATGAGCGTGGTATGCTGATAACCAGTCCATCCCCAAAAGAGCGTTGAACTCTAACATCTCAAGGACTCTAAAGTCGGCGGGTAACTCTATCGCACTAATCTCTACTGGAACTTTCTCAACTAGACTGTTAGGGTAAACCCAATCTCCGACGGCGGTACTCAACATTAAATGTACTCTAAGCCTAATCGGTGTCAGTCCTAGTATGCTTATCATGCGTCCAAAAATGAAAGAAATAGTGGAACGCAAATAAAATAAAACATAAAACTCTCTATAAGTGATAGAAATCGTACCCTCGATGAGACTCCATGTGGCACTAGTATCTGGTTGTGCTACCATGTGAGCTGCCTCTCGACTCTGTAGTGGATACACTGCTGCTGGTTGTGGACACTTCCTCACTAAATGTCCCACCTGTCCGCACCTGTAACATGAAACCTGTCTACACTGACCAGACTGTGGCTGTCCTGATGTGGTCCCTCTCGGCCTCTACCTTTGCTCGACCTCTACCACCTTGCTGCTAATGCTGTCGTGGTGCTGGAAGAGCAAGTTTTTCTAGCGCTGGTAATATTGGCCTAATCGGTGGTAGTGGTAAGGAACGTCCTCCCCTTGAGTTCTGTGCTGACTCGACATAAGACACTTGAGGTACCACCGATATGAAATGTGAAGTCATCCCCGATCTCTCGGAGCCTCTATCCCATGTCTTGGTGCCTTGCTACTTCGCTGACTCCTCTCGAAATCTGCGGCTTATTTTAATGCCAATCTCTGCCCCAAGGGTGCTCTGTCAGCTATTATACCAAGGTAGTAGGTCTCGTGGGAAAGTGCACGCTCGTATATCTCGGTGAGTGTTCTAGTGCCCGTGCTGACTACGTGGTAGCCGATGTCTGCTCTCAGACCTGCCCCAAAGTGATACACATCTCCCAACTCATCTCGGACCAAATCCCCCACCAACTGCCTCAGATACCCGTATCTGTCCTGGTACTCCATAACTGACTCATCTGCTCTCTGCCTCAAACTCATAAACTCTTTCCTCAGCCTTATTATGACTGCTGGCGGGAAGTACTATCGATAGAACTTGGCCTTAAAGGCCGTCCATAACTCAAAATCTCCATCGGTAGCTATGGTGGTATGCCACCAGACGTCGGCATCTCTCTGCAGCGTATAAGAAGACAAATCTGGGCGTAATATATCCTCGATCTCCAGAATTTAATGTAGCTTCTCCTGTGATAGTATCCATCCCTCAATCTTCTCAAAGTTTCTTTCCCCGTCGAAGTACACTGGCTGAAAGCGGAGAAAACTCTTTATTAGTTGAATCCCTACTGATGAGCCTGAAGGTTTAGGTGTGGGAGTCAAAGTCATCCTTGCTACCTCTTCCATCGAAACAGTCACTACAGAAAGAGTCAGCGTCGCTACCATTCCATGAATAATAGGTGTGTCTGGTATGGGTGCGATATCTGGAACACTGGGTGGTACAATAGTAGGTCCGATCGTCGGATGTGTGGTAGCCATAGGAATAGTGGCGACGACCTTAGTAAGTGCAGTGATCTGCGATGTCATGAAGGTCATGAAAATTTATGCTTTACTCATTGATAACATGGTCTTTGATACTAATCGGGAAATTGTTATCAAAATTCTTAGTCAACACTATACTTTGTCCCTAAGGTTCTAAAGCCTATGCTCTGATACCAACTGCGATGGCCGCGCTCCTAATCTAGGGCACCGCCCGGCCTAATCTGGTAATTAAGCCCAAATCACGACACGTAGGACCTAATTACGTATTAGTCAACCTTTACTACCTATGTTATCTATTTTAAACAATTAATTTAGTTAGCGGAAATCCTTACAATTTTAAAGCGGAAGTCTTAATTATTTGAGCAGAAACAATTTTTTTTTAATCTTAAGTGTGGAATCCAGGAAATAACTATCACCATATATATGCAAGTAAATAGCGAACATATATAAACAAAGTGAAAGCCAAAATAACACTCATCCCAATAACATCCGAAAAAGATAAAACTGTAAGTAAATATAATACAAAAAGTCCTACATGTACAGGTAGTTACGTGCTCGGAGCTCAGAGGTAGTCGTCGATCTTCTCCTTGCCCGGCTTGGTGCTGCTCGACGGACCTACACCGACCATAAAAACTAGACGGTGAGTATAGTGATATTTAAGTAATAACTGGGGAAATCTAATACTACATTTCCAATTTAAAAAAAAAGGTATTTAAAAACATATGTAGCTGAAGAAATGTTGAATAATAATACAAGTAAATACCAACGTTAACTGATACATATAAATTGACACAGGCTAAGTCAAGATGATCTACGTCCGGTAGGCGGTGAGAACTATCACCTAGCCTACTCCACTACTGTATGGAGCTGCGTTCAACATATAATAATTTATTCTTTTTTTAACCTCAAGTGGTGGAGCTGTGCTCTGCTTATATAAATCATTCATACTTGCTGACAACCCCATGGCCCATGCCACGTGTGCCGCCCAAGTGTAGTGGCGAGTGTCGGAGACCCCGAAAGACTAAAATCCCCGTGAATCTACACATCTCGTATGTAATGGACACTGGATAATCCCTACTTTAGATTTCAAGAATTTATATCCTACAATTGCTATGATTCCAACACAAGTTAGGCTACAAAGCCCCAAGGGAATAGAACACAAGTCCAACATAACAGATAACCCTATAGCATGCATCTTCTAAATATCCATTAGCCATATTTCAAGACAAACAATGAGCATATAAGGAAACATGGAGTCAATGATATATCAAACAAGGCATCATGCTATATCAATATTCATAAGGAATAAAAACAAGGAAAGCATGATGTGGAAAATAAATTAGCTAGTCTACAAATAGACTGAAAAATGATAAATAACTAGAATGAAATAAAGTAAAGAGTTCCCACAGTTTCACTTACAAGTCAACATAGTAGTCCTAGCTATCCGGCCTCCTTACATCCAAACACTTGCACCCGGATTCAAGTATATCTCCCGAAGTTTTTTGGTGTCAATCTAGGTTATATTAGATGTATCTAGTTTTTAAATTAAGAGTTAAGACTATCCGACACCTAAACGACTTAAAACAACTATACAAATGACCATTGTATAAACAAACCTTTTCTTTTGACCCATTTTTGAAAAATCATGTATTAATTTTGAAAAACTAATGGTTATAGGTTGTTCATCTATGTCTTAGCTTTTTAACGGTATATGGAGCGTCAAAATCCGAGTTAAAATAAGAAAGTTATGGTTGTTTTACGAAGAGAGGTAATGTTGTCCCGTCTGCAGGGAATCTAGCATGCTAATTGCTCTTGAGTGAACAGTGTATCCTTCCCAGGAACATCTAGCGCGCTAGGTGGTGTACTTAGCGCGCTAACTGCGCGAGAACCAGAATTTTCAGAGAGAATTCTAACGTGTTGGACACTCGAAACACCACCAAAATACCACTGATCCATACATGAATCAATTTGACATAGATCAACACCGAAAACAACCGAAAAACATCAAAATCCCCAAAATTTCATAATCAAAGTCATGCATGTCATTTTTCAAAATTTTCACTAAAAGCCTCAAATTTACAAAAATTTTTGATTTAAACCTCAAACAATACTTAGATCAACCATTATACAGCATAGAGACACTCCCAAGCCAAAATCTCCATTCAAATTTGTTTTTCAACAAAAACCCCAAACTTAAACTCATTTTAATAGAGAATGAGGGAAGAAGTATGATTACCTTGGTTAGATCAAGTGGATCTTCACTCCTAGCTCGAAAATCCTCTCTCAAATCCCTCTAGAATCCTCTCCTCTTCAGTTCAGATTTATTTTGCATGGGAATAGTGTGAGTCATCTCACCAAGTTGTATATATAAGTGTTGTTGTGATCTAGTGTGTATTGTGTATCTCGAGGTAAATCTGGTGGTCACTAACTACACAGTTCAGCTTCTCATATGACACAACTCGAGTGACTCTCATAATGGGAGTGTGTGGCAGCATGGATCTTAAGGTCTGTC
The DNA here is from genome assembly GCA_039657345.1 of Stephania japonica. Lineage (NCBI taxonomy): Eukaryota > Viridiplantae > Streptophyta > Magnoliopsida > Ranunculales > Menispermaceae > Stephania > Stephania japonica. The sequence goes on along the minus strand of CM077560.1, from coordinate 37,507,683 downwards.
TTAAGGTTAGTTTAATTCACAACAAACTAAAGGATATTAAAATGTGATTTCTTAAATAAATAAACTATAGGCCAACTCAATTAATGTACATTAATCTCATATGGACCATAATTAATTGGTCACACAAATTTATAAAACCAATCTAAGTGGTCTCACTGACTCTCAACTACCCGGCACTCGGTGTCCCGACTCGCACGCAACTCGAGGAGCTTTCCCTGTGCGTCGAACGTTATATTTTCTAACTTAATTATATAATTTAATTTATGCTAAGGTACATTTGAAATTAATTACTATATCCTAGCCTAGTCTCGCTACCCCGGGTAATTCCACTAGGTACCCATACTTGCACGCACTCCAAGGCATGTCCCCGCTCGCATCAACTTGACGTCTATGGTTTGTAAAAATTGGCTTAATTAGTCTACACACATACACAACACTAGGCATACACCAGTACAAATATAACATTTACCTCGGCCACGTACCTCAGTCAGTGTGCGCATCTCATGCGGGCGCCACGTCACGGGTCGGTGATCCTGATTAAGCAAGTAAATTAAGATTAGGAAATTAGGCCGTGAAAGGGAATATCATGGGGAACAAAACCCATAAAGTTTTAGGGCAAAAAAGTTGTTCTAAAGACCAAAAGAAAACGAAGATAGTCGTGGTGGTAAATCGCGTAGATTCGGTGGGTTTTGGGTCACTAAAACATTCCTAATGCACCAACGACCTCAAACAAGTATTTGATAAGGCAAGAAAAATGAAGCAATGAGGGTGTAACGAACCTAAAATCTAACTCGTGCCATGTGTCAATTTAGGTTGTGCGTGGGCTTATTTTTCGTGATACAGTTGTTCAATTCTCGGTCGTCGATGCCGAAGTATGTTATTTTTGTTCAGTGTTTGTATTATATTTTATTACCCGTATATAAATTTCAATGTTCCAAACGTGCGAGGACGTTTGAGTGTGAGCGTTGGTGTTGGAAAATGGGTTTGTCTCGATAGGAACGGGAATAACGGGTTTCTGGCGAACAGTTGTCAGGTAATTAGCTATGACGACCCCAAATTTCCAATGCATTTGGGAACGCCCGGCCTAGACTCATACAGATCCCTGAGTACTGACTTGGGGATCTGTATGAGTCTAGGCCGGGCATTCCCAAATGCATTGGGAATTTAAAGCAGTCAGAGTTGGTATCAGAGTGCAAGGTTCTAAAAACCTGACTTTTGATTGAAATTTCATAAAACATAAGCTATTTAAACTAGCAAAAATGAGGAATGGTTTAACTTAGAGTGGAAAACATATAATCTTGTAGAAACTTAGTTGAGGAGTAATGGGATGAGTTGGATAATTTTTATACATGTTATGATTGTTATGTGTATGAGTATGGTATACGGTAGCTATCAACTGATCCGAGAAGTTCACTCTCTTAATCAGATGAGGATGACAGATTAGTTAGGTTCGAGCGATGACAGCGGGGCACCGGATACTCATGCCATCACCATAGAGGAGTTTCATGCTTGGACGTACCGAGTTGCGGTGCAGGACCTACATTTACAGGAGATGTTGCAATTACTGAGGACGCTCGCACCGACTACTACTACGACACTATCGACCGCGACTACACCATTGCCGCCTACGACTACTCGAGGAGCAGAGACTCTAAATGCTGCTGCATCTATGGCTCTGAATCCATTTGCGGCGATACTTGAGGGAGCTGTTGTTGCGCCGGTTGTGCAGATTGAGGCTGAGACACCGCCGATGGCACATGCAGAGGAGACGCCTACTACATTAGTCACACTTATGGCCACTGTTGGGACTACTCCAGTTACGGCTCCAGAGAAGAGTTCGGGAGCCACTGCTAAGGCTAGACAATGGAGAAAGTTCAAGAGGCACGACCCATTGAAGTTCTATGGCGGTACCGATGCTATAGCAGCAGAGCTATTCTTAAAGAATCACGAGAAGATTCACACCATCATCGCTACTAAGGAGAACATGAGGGTGACGATATCTTCGTCGATGTTGCAGGGGGAGGCGGATGATTGGTGGACGACCATCGTTTCTACCCGAGGTATCCCGAGAGATTGGACCAACTTCAAGACCCAATTTAATCAGAAGTACTTTCCTCCTACTGTCCTTCTAGCGAAAAGGAACGAGTTCATGGCATTGAAGTAGAGTGCAGACGAGTCCGTGATGGAGTATATGGGCAGGTTCATATCACTGTTACCGTATGCTGCAGGATCCGCATATTCTGAGACTGATCGAGTATATTACTTTACCTAGGGTTTGCTACCCGTAGTCACAGGATTTGTTGTTGCGACCGAGCTGGAGAGCTTACAGAGAGCATATGAGCGTAGCCTAGTGAGGGAAAGCTATTTGCTCATTCATCATGAGGATGAGGTTAGATCGACCAGATCTGAGGACCAACATCAAGATAAGAGACAGAGGACGAACCGATTCCATCAGCGAGACTCTAGAGCACTGAGTGTTGGATCTGCTTTGCAGCAGATCACCACACCGGCACAGACGATTTCGTCAGTACCGACCTTTACAAGCCATCCTACCCTGCCTACTAGGCCAGTGCAGCAGACACAAAAGCAGTCTACCATCAAAGGTGGTAGACAAAGACAGGGACAGAGAGTAGGACAAACTCAGAGTACTTAAGCTCAGACACAGGTGCAAACACAGAGGCAGACACGGGAGACCCGTACTTGCTACCGATGCGGACAGATGGGTCACATCCAGAAGAATTGTTCCCAGTCAGAGCAAGTACAACCACATCACCACCAACACTAGTATGAGCTCGTGCAGGCTACTATTGAGCTGGACTAGAGGGCGTCCAAACACGTTATTGAAGGTATGAGTTCCGTTTGAAGTGCTTTCATGTATACCATGTTCAGTTCAAGTTGTGTTGATTCCTTGATTGTTGTGCACATGGTAGACATGTTAGGGTTGAAACCCGTTAGACTTAGCAGACCCCAAAGTCCTTAGCACGTTGGATGGGATAAGATATACCTGAAAACGATTTGTTTTGACATTTTAGTAGAAAATAAGGGGTTACGAGTCGCCAGTAAACATGAGAGTACTGGAGTTAGAATTCGAGGCCTTAGTTGGTGCGAACTGGTTATGGGCATTACATGCTTGGATCGGTTGATACAAAAAAACGAATTGGAGACCTTCGCGAGTGTCATACAAGCTGGAACGAGATAAGAGGGCGACATTGCTGAAGTACCGATTGTATTCGAGTGAAAGTTACGAGGACATCACTGGTATGATGTTCGTGTGAGTTAGGTAGAGCTTGAAGCACATGTTCACTTAGAGGGAGCTAAACCCGAGACGGAGGCGTTGGCTTGAGTTCTTGAAAGATTACGAATTCTCATTTGGGTACCATCCAGGGAAGACCAACATTGTTGCTGATGCTTTGAGCTGCAAAAGATTTGATGCAGAGGTAGTCGTATGTCAAAGGACCTACTAGCGTAGTTTACGTAAGGCAGCCGAGTTGATGAGTTTAGCGGACATGCTGACGACTACCATGACACATATACGTGATTAGACGATGTTGTAGACCGTCTTATTTGGCATTATGTGTGAGGGACAACAAGACAATGCATCATACCAGCGGTGCAATAAGATGGTGGATAGTTCAGATTGCCCAGATAGGGGTCGGTCGACTGACTCATGCTAGAGGTATTACGGGAGACTAGGGTTTCCATTGGTGGCTGATGCGCGTGACAAGACACTTCAGGAGACTCACCGCTCCCGTTTTGCTATATATCCAGGTCGACCTAAGATGTGCGCTGACATGCGACATCTCTTTTGGTGGCCAGGGATGATTTTTGAGGTATCGGAGTTGTTCAAGTGTGTGACATGCCAGCGCGTAGTGGTTGGGCATTGACGACCTAAAGGGCTACTGTAGCCCCCACCCATTCCTCGGTGGGAGTAGGAATATATTGATATGGATTTCGTCAGTGGTTGCCCCGTTCTCCTCGTAGTCATGATAACATCTGGGTAATTGTGGACAGATTTTAAGAATCTGCAGTACTTTCACTTGTGCGAGGTTACACGCAACAATAGTTATCAGGAGAGTATAGGTATAGCACCGATCGAGGCGCTCTGTGATAGGCCTCGTAAATTTCCTTCCTGTTAGACTGAGCCAAAGGATGTTGTGGCAGTTGGACCTGAAACTGTTGATGATTATGCTGAGAAAGTAAAGTAGATTCGTTTGAAACTTAAGAGTGGCCAGGAGTGGCAGAAAAAATACTTGACGAGTATCACGATGAGCTTCAGTATGATTCAAGGAGACTATGTACACCTGAAGGTCTCTCCATTGAAAGGTCACGAATGGTTTGGAGTCAAGGAATGAATCGCTCTGAGGATTATAGGTGTCTTCAAGATTTGTAAAGTGGAATGGTAAGGTTGTTAGTTTAGTTTACTTATTAGTTAATTTCGAGGACAAAATTCTAATAAGTGGGGGAGACTGTAACAACCCTCAAATTTTAACCCGACTTGTATGGCACTTGTCAGGACCGTGACCCGACTACGTGATACTAGATAGTATTTCAAACTTCGAGAGTCGACACTGAGGTGATTTTATGTTTCCATGATGTGTGTATTAGTATTGTAGTCCATTATGGGTTTTGAGCAATTCGTGCAAATATTAGTCTGAGTGAGGCTTCACCTAGTTAAACGGGGGAGTAAAACACAATAAAAATACAATTAAATGAATTTTTGTAGAATTTAAAAATTGTTTGTACGAAATAAGGAGAAATTATGCGCGTGACGGAGAAATACGATCCAAGGAGTGCAAGACCAATGCGGGAGTCGGATAGCTACGCGACACATGGGACTATGAGATAGGAAATTGTTAAAATGACACAGCTTCATAAGGAGAGTCATGGGATTGGCCTCGAGATGCGCATGTGTTTTAAGATAAAATAAAAAGACCGAAAGGGTATAACGGTCATTTTGACCAAATTAACATATATAAAAACGTAAAGTTGGAAAAAAAAACCTTACACACACTATTCATCACCTCCTTCATAGAGCCGCCGCCGTCGTCTTTCTCCTTCGCCCCTCTCGTGTGGTGACCGGACCAGACCTTGCTGGAGGAGTTGCTGGTCGACTGGAGGTTCTCTCTCTATTTTTCTCCCTCTATCTCTCTCTCTTATACGAACTGTACACGGCTGTGGAGTTAGTTGCGCGTCTAGCTGTCACTGCCGTGGGTGACGATGATCGGGGACAGGTCAGAGGTCACACCTGGTGGTCCACCAGAGCCTCAACAATCCCAGAGTTTCCCTAAATTGCGGTAGATGTAAGGCTCTATTGAAACACATTTTTCGGTTGGTATTGCGTCTGTCCTACTTGCATCGACTATGGGAGGAACCGCCGTGACCACGACCGTCAGAGGTGCTGCATGGTACCTCACCGGGGTCCCTACGACCCTAGGGAACCCCCATCATGGCGGACATGGCATACCTGTTCGAGCTACTGTCCGATGCTCTGTTTTGCTATTTGGTTTGTGTGTTTGTCAATTGTTGGCCGCTGCTCTGCCGCCTTGCGCCACCGTCGCTGACCGCCATGACCTGGGGTATGTTGGAGACACTATCACGAACTTGTGGGTACTTCCCAATCCCCGGAGCGGTCTATATACCAGCAGCTGTGGTGCAATCTTTTAAACTGTCTAGTTGTGTTGCTTCATCTTAATGTCTTAGTGTCTCATCGGAAACTGCCCTTAAGGGCGGCACCTCTGTTGGACCACTGTGACCAGGGGTTGACGGGGACCATGCTACACACATGCTGGTGTCTCACAACCTCGGAGTGGTTCATAACAGTGAAGGTAGAGAAGAGTTTGGTGTTTAATCAATTTTCTTTATTTTTGTTGTCATTTCATGTGATTTCGACGTCGAGTTCATAATCGTATGTATGGTGGGTATACGATCTGGTTGAGGGGTTTTCCGACAACCTAATGCCGTGGTGACTCCTCCCCACTGTTGGGCAACATCAACATGTTGCTACAATAGTTTTTGATCTTGATTGGTGTTCGGTCTTGGTTATGTCTCGAGGATATGTTGTGTTGAGTTTCTTCCATGTATTAAAGAGCTCACGACATGAATACATATTAAGTGATTTGAGTTCATGTATACATGAGAACATATATATGTCGAGTACGATATTGGTTTTATATATGCGTGTGTTATTGGTCTGGGTTCATGATGAGTGTGGTTATGGTTTGGTGTATATGTTGTGCTTACATGTGGTGAAATGGTTATGATGTCATGGTCACGCTGCCGGTTCTCGAGGCTATGGCGTGACCCACATACAACTGAGCCGAGCCTACGATTTATGAGTAGGCTTACATGTGTTATGGTTTTCAAACTCGAGAGAGAGTATTCATTTTTCTATTGAATTCTCAAGTTGTTCGAGTCATTCAAAATGTTGGAAAAATACTAAGGTTTCAACCTAGGTTAGTTAATGACTCGACCCATTAATTAGAGTTTTCAACCTCCTCAGGTAGCGAGAAACTTGGGGATACACTTAGGATTCGCGGGAGTGCTGTTACGCGGGTTCCGTTGTCAGGTAAGTATATTTGCCCTAAAGCTTGTGTACGTTAGTAAGCCAGTAAGAACATTGCATGTGATTCATTATCGTTCATTGTAGCTAGTTGATATCCGTTGTTGGCATTCCTATCCTGTTTATTCCTTGGTATGTGTGTTCTTGGCATGAGTGTGTCGACGTGGTTTCGAGGCTTGTGTCCCTCTTTTATCAAACTACGCTAGTGTCATGACATTGCCCGAGAAGAGCCAGCGTCCTCTTTCCGTATGTTAGGAGGCATGTGTCCCTCGGATGCTACGCTATTGTTACGACATTGCCCTGGAAGAGCCAACATCCTCTTTCCGTATGCTGTGATTTTGACCGCTTATCGCCTCTTTTATTTTCTCAGAACACACATGTTTTCAATTGATATCTAATAGTATGTTTATCATGCACCTTGATCTTGTTATACTTCATGTCCTTCAATTACTGCATGATATTTAGACTACTTTATTTGATATTCATGAATTATTGTTATATTCTTCTGGCATTACTTTCAATTTCTCTCAGTTGCTCACCGTCTAGTTTGTGACGGTGGGTGCAGATATCCCGGAGTGCAGCAAGGGCAAGGGCCCTCTACTTAGTGATTTCCTTTGAGGACCTCTCAGAGCATGCGACTTCAGGGTTAGGTTAGATTGGTTTATCATAGATCATTGATTTGTATGAACGCTTGATACATATGGTGTTTGTATTGAACTTGGGTTAGTTGATATCATGCACTCCTTTTATGTTCATTTGGTTTGTACATGAATATTTGGGGTTTCCACATATATAGATTCCTGATTTCCGTTTGACTGAATTATTTCCTAATATTTGTTTAGTTTAAATTTTCTTCTGCTGTGTTATAGTTGCAATAACTCTTTCATAAAACTTGTAATTTGTTAATTGGAGGCTGGCTAGTCTCGCCAAATCGTCGAGTACTGACTTGGTGATCTACATGGGTCTAGGCCGGGCGTACCCAAATGCATTGGAAATTTGGGGACGTCACATTAGCAGTCCGGGGGAATTAATGAATTAAAAATTGACTTAATAGAAAATAAATAATAGTTAAAAGTTGTATATCGCGTTCGATACGTGAATAAGTCTGGTATTTCGCGACGAGCAAGTAGTAATATGAAACGAGTCCGGAAATGCGAGTATTGTGCGAGAAATGGCTAAATTGTAAGCCGAAGTCACCTATTGAAGTCACAAGTTTGTGTCAAGGTGGGTGGATAGATTAAGTGGTGGCCAAGGGAGGTGCCTCGAGATTCGTATATGTGGGTTGATGAAGGGAGTTGTATATAAACTACAATCACCAAGTTTTCTCTCTTCTCTCATTTCTCAATCTCACTTTAACGAAACACAACGGAAACGTAGGGTTCCGGGGAGTTTTGACGCGATTTGACGCCAAGGGATCGACCAATGTCGAATTCTATGGTGAGATCCCGCTTCTCCACGTGTATATATACGTTTTGGTGCTAATTTTATGGGTTTTCATCACGACAATTTCAGACAAATATTTCGAGAAATTTTTGAAATGGGTTTATGTGATGGATTATTAATCAAAAGAATGTTTGGTTGGTGAATTGTGAGTTGGTTTGTTGATTTAAGAAGTTGAATTTTTGGAAATTTTTGAATGATTTTTCAAAAATTGATGGTTTGTCGAGGTTTTGATGTGAGCCGAAGGGGATAGTCACGAATGTCCCTACGAGTTTGGGATAGGCTCGAAGTGCGGCTGACGCGAGCTGAGGTTTTGAAAACCATGGATAGGGCGTACAGGGCGCACACCGCGAGGGACGCCGTGGGCATGTATTGCCCATGAGCCCTGATTCCATGTCGTGGGGACGCTGCCATAAGTAGAACACCACGACACCCCGGCAGCGTGACACTATTCATAGAGGCATTTTTACGAAAATTTTAGAAAATTTCAAGAATCTTTCAGTGACTAATGGGTTCGAATACGACCCAAAACCCCAAAAATCATCCCAATTATACTAATAAAAGAAGAGTCACGTTAAGGGCACCCCGCTATCCTCTTAGGGCAACCTGGTGATTAGGGCACCCCAACAATTTATCAGGGTACCCCAGTACTTTGACGAAAATGCCCCTCATTCAATTTGCATTTGAAAGGTGCACACCCCATTCGTGACAACCGCCTCTACAACCTCTCGAAACCACCGAACCTTACATCCCTAGTTTTCCACAACTTCTCTGTCTTCAAAGTTGGCAGGAAATCATCCATTTTTCTCAATTTTTGTGGTCGGTTTCATTGATTGTGGTGTTCCCCGTGCTTCGGGTTGGTCATTTTTTGCTAAGGAAGAAGATGAAGTGTGGGAAGGGTTGGGCAACTTCAGTTGATCGACATTCTCAAAAAGGTAAGTGCCTATTTTCCATGAACTCCATGGTAAGAGATCCATCATCAACATCTATCTTCGTCTTTGCCGTCTTCATGAACGGGCGTCCAAGTAGCACTGACGAAGCATTAGGAAATGGTTCCTCCTTCGTATCTACAACGTAAAAATCAGCAGAAAACACAAACTCATTCACTCTGTAACGACCCAAATTCTCCACCACCCAACCTATGTGTATTTTGGTAATTTCATGATAAAAATGTGTTGGGTGTTTGATGTGAAAATACAATTCTAAACTTTTCAAATTAAATATAAGTAAGGGATTAAGTAAAGTTTTATTTTAAATAATAAAGCCCAATTGAGCTTAGAACCCAAAAGGGCATTTTAGACAAGTTTTAAATAATCATAACCCTAATCCCTAACTCTAATGCTATTTAAGCAAATCAAAGAAAACCCTAGCCGCAATCTTGTTAAACACCCACGTGGAGAGGAGGAAAGCAAGAAGAGAGTTCAAGCTTAAGAGAGGTACAACCTCACTTCCCTCCTTGATTTCTTTATTATTTGTTGAAGATTTGGAGACCAAAGGGGTCGATAACGTCGACAACGGCAAGAACGTGAGGAACATAGAAAAGAAAATAAGAAAGAAAATATTTGATCTATGTTAGAATGAGATTTTGGAAAGGATTTTGAGTTAAAGACTCCATTGAAGGCATGGTGAGACTCTAATACTCCCTAGATTTATTATCTTGGTGTTGATATTGGCAATGAGAGTTGATGATTTGCAAAGTTTATTCAATTTTTCTTAGATCTAGTCTTGCAATGGGTTATACAAACTTTTAAGCTTTATGATAACGAGTATTATGGATGAATTAATTTTGTTTTCCATAGTTTGACGGTACATGAAAGGGTTTTACCATGATTTTAGCAAATTGATCGCGGTTGAAGTTTATTGATATGGATTTGGCATTTAAGGTTGAGTTGAGATTTAAAAAGGGACTTTGAATCTTTTCTTTGGGAAATAAACTTATTCGATAAATTTGTGGACTTTGACTGAATATTGTCATTTGGGAATTTAAAGTCTAAAATGAGTCTTGTATGGTTATTTGGATCTTTTTAATTATAATTAATCGAACGTCTTCGATTTATGTTGGAAAAACCAAGTCTTAACGGATTTTCCTTGTTTTACATCACCGCATTCCTATTTTACTCGAATCATCGATTCTAATTTTAAGTGTCAATTTTAGAGTCGTGAATGACATTTAGCGAAGTCAGCTATAAAATAGGGTGAATTTCTAAGGTCTAGACAATTGATGTTAAACTTGTATGGTTGTAGATACATAAAGTAATTATTCTTTCAAATTGTCTAGATTTGCGAGACGGTTCACGTCGAGCCCAAACGCGAGAGGATCGAGATTAGGATTCGTGGCGAGTGCAAGTAAGTGGGGAGCTTGCTCAATTATCAAATATGGCATGATTATTAGTTATGCTTAGGATTCATAATTTGAATTAAAGACTTGAGATTTATAGGTTGCGTCGTGGTATTGGCTCGAACCTACGTATCTATGGAATGTGAATGCACTGTTTTTCTCATCTATGTTATTCATGGCCCCAGAATGTGTGGAGTTCCACCGAGGGTCTTATTAGCAAGTAAATCTATATGAATACCTCAGAATGTTGTGGTACCACCGAGGGTCGTTAACACCCCAGGATGTTGTGGAGTTTATCACCGAGGGCTTTACTTGACTAATTGAATTCATAAGTATGTCACGTAGGGACATGAGTTGGAGTTCCTTCTCTTGTACTTTTGAGACATAGGGAGGTGCATCGGTGATGGCTTGGACGAACCTACTATTGATTTGATGGGACAAACGAGAGAGCACATAAGGCCTGTGTGCTAGCTAGTTGTTTCCATCACTTCGAGAGTAGGAGAATCAGTCATCGGATTCTTGCCAATACCTAGTATGCATTGAATGAAACATCGACTTATCGTATTATTATATTTTATAGTACATAATCTCGCGAAACCCCCTCATTTATATGAAAGTTTGAAATTATGAAATGATTTGTCAATATCTCTAATGTTATTCATGATTAATGTTGTTAGAATTTGATGGCTTATGAATACGTGGTATTTGTTATGAAAGGATGAATTCCTATTTAATTGTGAGTTACGAATCTTATGTTTATGATAGTGCTTGATGGTACATTATAAGTCTATTTCTTATGAAATCCTGCTATCATGTTAATATTTAATGAATCTTTGTTTGTTTTTCAAATACATGCTAGACTTTGCATGCTTATTAGGTATTACTTGCATATTTGATGGTTGAGCTGGTTTTTCGCATTATTGAGCTCCGTTGGTTCTTTTAGCTCACCCCACTTACATCTCAGGTATCCACGAATGCGCTAGGTTGAGGCAAGGGAGGGACGAGCTTGAAGTCTCCTCTTGATGTGAGCCTTTGTATATATATATATGTATCATGTATATTTGATTTTGAAACTATCAACTTGGGGTTAAAATTTAAAATAGATCTTTGGGTAGCTTGAATCCTAGTTATCTTTAGTTGATCCATTTCGGAGATTATGTAAAAATTGTTTAGTTTAATTGAGCATGAACCGATGTATAATTTTTATAAATGTTCTATGAACTTAAATCTATTGGCTTAGAATATTTTTTTATATTCTTTCCGCAATTATTATCTTTTGTTTAGCCAATGTGTATTCCGCAGGTTTATTTGTTTAGGCGTTGTAGACCGTTATTTGGGCCTGGTTCAGGTATCGAGTCTAAATGGCAGTCTGGGCCGGGCGACCCGACTCTAGGTCGGGGGCGGGTCGTCACACACTCGAACTAGAACATCCTCAAGAACACCTACGGGTCTGACAACTGAACGGTCTGCCAACTGAATGATAATACCAATCTCCTCTAATAGGCTTGCATTCAATGTCTCATAAATAGACAATGGCATGACATTAATGGAAGCGCTAAGATCGCACATAGCCCTCTGAATGCTTACATCACCTACAATACAAGGCACTGAGAACATCCCAGGATCCTTGCATTTAGGAGGCAACTTCTTTTGTAGGATAGCGTTGACGGTTTCTCCCATTTGGACTTTTTCGTTGCCTTTCAGTTTCCCTTTGTTAGTGCATAGTTCCTTAAGAAACTTTGCATACCTAGGGACTTGCTTCAGAGCATCGAGGAGTGGAATATTAATTTCCACTTGCCGAAAGGTCTTGAGAATTTATTTCTCTTCCTCCTTTTTCTTGTCTAGGATAAGTCGTTGTGGAAAAGGAGGTTTGACCTTAAATGTGGGCGGGGCTTCTTTTTGAGTAGTTACCATCTGTTTAGGGATAGACGGGGTTACTACTAACACATGCTCTTCCTCATTTGCTTGGTTTTTGGCATCAGATAACCCATTGTTCCTTTTGGGCCTCCAGCTCTTTACCACTTCTGAGTGTAACTGCGTTAGCACTCGCGTTAGGGTTTGGGTAAGGTTGTGAAGGTAACCTACCATTATCCTCAATGCGTCCCAATTGCTGTGATATTTGATCTATTCGAACTTGAAGGTACTGGACTGTTGAATTGGTTGCATTGATGGATTTTTCAGTGGTGGCCTTAAATTCGGCAACATCTCTTGTAAGTTGCCTCTGTTCAGCCATAAGAGCTTTCATCATATCCTCAAGTGAAGAGGAATGGTTGGAGGGTCTAGGCAACGGTTGACCTCTCGGGATAAAGGTCTGGTAGTTCTGATTTTGAGGCCCGTAACTGAAGTTTGGGTTGTTCCTCGCCGTTGTGTGATTATATATATTCCCAAATGGGACTCTAGATTGTCCCTGGAACTGATTACCCATGGCATTGGCCTGTTGATTGTCCTCAAAGAGAGTAGGACATTCATCAGTTGCATGATTTGTGGCAGTACAAATGCTATAAGCCTTAACTTGCACTTTGCCAGAGGAAAGGAGACGCTCCATCATATAGGTCAGTTGGTCAATTTTTCGGTCAGTAGAACTTGAGACACTTCCTGTACTTAGATGTTGGTAAGCAGTGTCATCAAGATCTCCATAAAGGCGTGACTGCTGAGCGATGTCATCATACAGTTGCTTCATTTGGGCCAGAGTTTTATCTCGAATGTGACCCCCACAAGCATTATCAATCATGCGTCGTTCTATGGGCGACATGCCAACATAGAAGAAACGAGCTATGGCCTTCTCAGACTGGCCATGCTGCTGGCAACTAGCAATTAATCGCTTATAGCAATCCCAATATTCACCAAATGATTCACCCGACTTCATTTTGATGCTGCAAATGTCCTTGATGAGCTGAGAAACTCTATCCTCAGGGAAATACTCATTTAAAAATGCATTTGTCATCTCATTCCAGGAGTTAATGCAGCCAGGCGGAAGGTAGAAAAGCCATTCTTTAGCTTTATCTTTAAGACAAAACGGAAAAGATCTAAGCTTAACCGTATCCTCATCCGCATTAGAGGGTTTCATAGACTTGCAGTTAGTCTGAAACTCCTTCAGAAAAGTAACAGGGTCTTCATTCTCGCCACCATTAAAGGACGGTAGGAGATGAATGAATCCTGACCTCAACTCAAAATTTTCAGCATTATCCGGATAGTTGATGCAGAGGGGTTGTTGTGCCAAAAGAGCTTGAAGCTCTTGATTAGCATGCCCCATAGTGATTTGGCAATTTTCAGCCATTTCTGGAAAATTTTGGCCTTGTTGTTGCCTAAGTTAGGTCTCCCTATTCAACCTATGAAATGTACTCTCCGGTTCAGGATCGAAAGGTAACAGTGAACCAGTCGATTTTGACCGAGTGAGTCGTGAGAGCATAAAACCAAAAAAAAAAGAAAAAGAAAAAGAAAGGAAACCTAAGCTTAGAATGAAAGACTAAGTCCCCGGTAACGGCGCCAAAATTTGATCACGTGCCGTGCGTGCCAAATATAACCCGTAATTGAGTTACCAATCCCACAAGGGTGTAGTAGTGGCAAATACGGAGTCGAATCCACAGGACTTAAGTTTCACCCTAAGTTAACTAAAATGGAGATTTTTAAAATGAATTTTTAGAGTAAACAATTAAAATAAAAATAACAGGAATCAAGATTGCAAGAATAATATCAATGAAAGAAAACACCTAGGTCTATGGATCCACAAGACAAGATCAAGATTCAATGGCATATCATGGTCGTTAATCTTTCCAAAATAATTATTAATTCAAATTCTTCTAGACTAGCCATAGAAAATCGACATCTGCCAGAAATTCCTAATTCCCCTAATCTCGAAAGCTAGGACATTCGCCACTAACTACTTCTCTAATTAATGTATAATCCTAGACATCTGCCATAAGATTTAACACATTAACCGCAGTAATAAAGTTCTATGGGAATACTAATCCTAGATAATCGGATCGCGTCCACTCCCGATTTAACCTAGATTCAATTGTTTCACACTCAAGAACCGAAAGGTTTTGACGGCAATCGGGTGAATGTTTGTTACTTATATTGTCCCAAAAGTACAATTACGGATACTAATGAGTCAATTAACTATAGATTTTCCACCTAAAGGCATGCAATGACCATATACATACCCTAAATTTAAATCATATTCATTAAAATCAACAACAATGAAGTAGAAGAAATTAAATTAAATTAAATAATAAATTAAAAGATCTCACAAGTTATGCCATGAATCAATAATCTTGACTTGCTTCACCTCCGACCTAGGCAATTGCTTGATTAGCTAGACATATTCTTCATAAAACTCCAAATAAAAATCATGCAAAAGTCCCCCTAGTGAATAATAGATGTTCTACTATTTATACCTAAGGTCCTCATGTGTAAAACTACTAGGAATTGGAGTCTGGTAGAGAGAGAAATTGTTTTCTGGGTGTATTTTCGTCGTTGACACGTGTCAGCGTCTCATTGGCTAAATTTTGGTACTTGCTGACATGGCAGAACGTTATTGGACGAGAGGAGAGGTGTTGACATGCTGTGACGGGTCGTGAGGTCGACACGTGGCGGTCTAGGACGCGGGAAGGAGACTCGTATAGATTACCGAAATTCTGGGAGACAGCACACGCACGCATCCCGAGGCAGATAGCGCGACTGGAGAGAGGAGACGGCTGAGTGGACGACGTGGAAAATGTGGATTGGCGCTGGCGTTGTTGGACAGACGACATGGCGGCCAACGATTAGCTGGAGCGTTGCTGTGTGACGCGACTTGGCGAATCTGCTTCTGACATGTGGCACTGCGGACTCCAATTACCCCATTGTCGGTGTAAATTTCAAGACTAACTCTCTCGGTATCCGAATACTGCAAGTAAATACTATATTTTGAGTATTTTTCCGCCCTGGATTCAACCGTGCACTCCGTTTGACCTGAAAACCAAAACTAAATATAATTAGACTTTCACCTAAAAACTAAAACTAAATATAATTAGACATATATTTTACAAACTTCCTCACTAAACTATACTAAAATAGACTATTAAATCCTATAAATACTGACTTATCAGCAACAAACCCAAAAAATTCAACATAAAACATTGTTTCAGTATTACACAACCAAGACATGCTGATATGTCATGGTTACAAACCACAGAGATCTGAAGACAGATCTCGGAACCTTACCTGCGAGACTATTACAAAAGTCCTTACAACATTACTTGGTTGGTGAACGCCGAGATATGCTGATATGACTCGGTTAAATAACACCATCAATTAAACATAGATCTTTGAGCCTAACCTCCGAGAATTGTATAAAGCAAACCTTAAAACATAACTCAGTTGGGTTCCACCGACATATTGGGCTTTCATCTCGTTTTCATAGCACTGAGACCTAATGCCTTGACTCGGTGGTCTACGACCACATGTCTTTGGGTGGTCCCTTATGTTTAGTATCGATGAGATGTGATTGACACCTTTCAAATGGTCACAACAGGGAAGTACTGTGAAAGTATAGCAAGGCACGACCCTGTGTGACCGACCTTTACGGTTTGGGAAAACAAGCTTTACCTTGGGTACATCAACACTAACGACGACCAAAACCAATGAAATGAACGAAAAATTCATGGAAAGTAGGCACTTACCTTTGTGAGAATGTTGACCGACTGAAGTTGCCCAACCTAAGTAACTCGAGACCCTTCCCACACTTCGCCTTCTTCCTTAGCGAAAAGTAACCAACCCGAAGCACGGGAAACACTACAATAAATGAAATCGACTACAAAAATCGAAAAGAATGGTTGATTTCCTACCAACTTCGAAGATAGAGAAGCTGTGGGAAACTAGGGTTGTAAGGTTCGGTGGCTTCGAGAGTTGTAGAGGCGGTTGTCACGAATGGGGTGCACACATTTCAAATGCAAATTGAATGAGGGGCATTTTTGTCAAAGTACCGAGGTGCCTTGATAAATTGTTGGGCTGCCCTGATCACCGGGGTGCCCTTAGCATGACTCTAAAACAATTATGAAAAATTGGGTAAATTAGAAAGCAATTAATAGAATGTCATTTAATTGAATTATCAGGGGTTTCAGTTGTTGACGGGTCACACGGGATTCGTAGGAGGCGAGTCAGAGGTTGTGTGAGTGCAAATTAGCTTGGATAAAGGTAAGTAAACCATTAAGAAATTTTACAGTTATTTATTGAGCTTTAAATTGTGGTTGTTATTGCTCTATTCCGTTATTGGAAATTTCATTCCTTTGAGTTGTTCGAGGGCAAGTGAGTCAACGTGATCCTTACGAATTTTCTGGGCCTTCTGAGGTAACATGTCAGAGGTCAATGACCAGGGATGCACAATACTAGTTCTGGTTATATACGGGGTAAGTGTTCTTATGTGGACTACCAGAGAATCTTATCCGCTTGGACGTTAGGACGGCGTGGGTGTATCGCGTCCTAAATGTCAAGTCTTGTAGGTGTATACTTTGACTCAACGCCCGTTTGGTCGAGACTACTTGCACCTCTCTATTGTTTCCGGGACACTCATTTTCGATTGCTCAGTTGATTTATGTACAGTCTTATTTATTCATGCATTCCCTATCATTTCTTTCTATCAGCATGAATATGGACTGGTTGTTTATTTATTTTGAAATGCTGTATTTATGTCCTGCTTGACGTTACTTACCTGGGCTCATCATTCTTGTGTTTGACGGAGTGCAGATCCACAGTCCAACAAGGGAAAGACTCCACAGCTTGGAGATTTGATTTGAGGATACTGGAGCTGGTCTTTTCGCTTGTCTGTTTAGGTGATTTTTCTTGTATTATTGTATGTATTGTTTTGAAACATTTGGGACTTGGTTTTTACGAGATTCTGGGTATGTATATCTATATGTTGTTCTCTTATGATTGATTATTGATGATGATATACATATGCGGGGTTTCCACACCTTAGGATGTCTTATTTTGAGTGGTTGTTAATATTTTGATTAATTTGAGCATTGATTGCTTTTGCTTTTATAATGTTAACTCACTAGTCAATGATTTAATTGGTAAATGATTTAAAATGGTAAATGATAAAGGAAGGCTGACTAGGTTTGCGTAACTTGGCGAGATTGGCTCGGTGGTTCACGTAAGTTTAGGCCTGGCAGGGCCTAATTTAGGATTGTGAAACTGGGGCCGTCACAGAGGGTGGTGATGAGTTTGCTATGAGCTACATAAGTTGGGTAGGTGTGTTGAAGATGAGAATAGTTTTGGAATAATTTACAGCAGTAAAAAAACTCAAAACTGGGGTACAATGACATAATAGGGTAAAGGGAGCAAAAAATGTTGTCTGAATATCTGCTGCCAAAAAATAAAATAAAAAGAGGCCCATTGCCTTCAAAATAGGGCGCATACCTGCGTCCTCGGGTAAGAGTTGGGGTGGACCCACCCTTGTATCGGGCAAGGGGGACTCGCTAGACCCACACTAATGGACTCCAAAATGAAATTTAAAATGGAAAATTAGAATTAAAATGCGACTTGTTGATGTGAATGTGTCTTGAAATGTATAGATTCACAAGGTGGTTTGCATAGGACTCTGAGCACGCGAGGATCGAAAATAGGATTCGCGGTGAGTCGATGTATGTGGGGAGATTGCTCAATTATTAAAAATGGTTTAATATTAGTTATGATAAGTTACATGCTTTGAATTAGAGACTTGGGAATGAGTTGCATCATGTTGTTGAGTTGGACTGTAATGACCCGAATAATCTAATCCTAGTAGTACGCCTTGTAGGACCATGACCTGACAGCCAGTCCTATTTGGCGATCTTGGTTAGCACTCACACGCTACACCGAGGTAAATAATTAACTTAACTAAGTTTACTTGTGTTTTGATGTCGGTATTATTTATTCTTAACTATATAAAGTGTATGCGATAGTGTAGGTTCGAATCTCGAATTTGTTGGGAGCGAAGGAGCGACCTTAAGATGCGTGCACTTGGGTGCGGGTAGTCAAGGTCGAGACTCAGGTTAGTTCACAACTTATGTTTGATTTAAATTAAGTAAATGTACCTAAGCTATCTAATGAAAATATGTGAACAAACTTATGGTGTATAATGAAATAAAAAAAAAACTTATTGTGTATAATGAAAATTTTATATAATCATGATTTGTAAAGCATACCCAAACAGAAAATGATTTGGTGACATTTCTGGTGACACAAACCGGTTGTACCAACACAGATGTTTAATTTTAAGTGGTTACTGGTTTGGCCCACCACAAACAAAAGTTGAACACGTGTGCGCCACGTGTGCCGTGCGACCAGTTTGTGTCACGGGGAATGTCACCTTATCATCTTCCTACCCAAAGTGAGGAGTAAACCTATTCATGGGTCCAGGCCCGCCCAAGCCCATGAATAAAAACCTAGGCTTAGACATTAATATTTTGTTCACGACCCGGCCTGGCCCAAGTCCCAAAAAAACCTATCTTATTTTAGGTTGGGCTTGGCTAATCTTATAAAGCCCGAGCCCTACCCGATAATGTAATATATGATTCTATATTTATATAATTTAAATTATACTTAGTGATTCTGTAGAGAAATAAGAAAACATATTTTATGGATTGATTGGATTATCATTCCATTAATAGGGGTCATTAATTGACTTAATAAAATCTCAAGAATAGATAAAATTTCCATGTAATATGGTGAATGTCAAAAATAATAATAAAGTTTCCATGTAGGATGTGCCTGTTTGACAATTTATTGGAGACAAAGACTTCAAAGTAGATAGAAGTACACAGTAAGTTTGTTATTTGGGAGAGTTGAAAACTTTACTTACTAGAAGGGAAAGAGGAAGACTAGTTGTTCTAAGTTTGATCATCATAATTGAACTTGAAATGGCCCTAGTTTTTTTTAATCATTTGAACTATTTTTTTGGGTAATTAGAATTTATTTGGATAGATCATTTTGTTTCTTATATTTTGTTTACATTTCGTATAACATTTGCATTTTTGTTATAATTAATGCTTAAGACGATTATTAAAGCTTGATGTTTGCTTTTATTAGTATATTATGAGTCAAGTTTTAGGTTTTTATTATTTATTTGGCTAATTAAAGCATTAGGCAGGCTTTTGGGTTGGGCTTGGGCATAAATTTTATATTTGAGTTGGATTTGGACAAAATATAAGCCCGAACATAGGTGGTGGGTTGGGCTTAGATAATGCTTCTTAGGCTCGGGCCCGAGCTCGCCCAATGAACAAGTCGAGTGGTGAGTCTCATAAGGATAGTGGAAATCCAACCCATGCAAGCAATGTGAAAATGAAACCGTAGATGTGCTTAGAATCAAGTGATCATGAATGATGAGAGATCCGTCGAGCTGCTCAAATTTGAAGAGCTTTATTGTAAAATTAAGCCTTAGTCATTTTAATGAGGTGAACAAAAAAATAAAATAAAATTCAGCACATAGAAAGAAGAAAATCTAACTTGCCTGAAGAGACTAGAGAGCTAAGAAGGGTTACAAGTCAAGAAAGAAGAGAATTAAAGCCCAATTACTCCAAGAGGCTAAAGAATCCTAGGTAAACTCTACCCTTTCTTCCATTTTTTTATATTAAATTTGATGCTTATGAGGGTGTCTGTAGTTCATACTAGTGCTGGGAAAAATTACATCTGTACCATTTTTTTTTAATTCGTAAATTACTGTGGTGTTTTTTTATTCTTTAATTACAGTATATCGCCTTTTGAAAAGGCGTAATTAGCTTTAAACATTGGTGTTACACGAATGACACCTTTACAAAAGGCGTCATTCGTGTTACGTGGCGCCACGTCATCTGACCAACACGAATGGCGCCTTTTGTAAAGGCGCCATTCATGTTACGTGGCGCCACGTCATCTGTCCAACACGAATGGCGCCTTTTGTAAAGGCGCCATTCGTGCTACGTGGCACTACGTCACTAATGGATCCCATGTGGCAGCCACTTGGGAGGACACGAATTGCGCATTTCGAAAATGCACAATTCGTGTCCTCCCCCTCTACATACGCATTGCAGAGATTCTATGCAAACACCCCCCTACAACCCCCTATCGACGACCTAGGTCTTCAATGGGGGGTTGAATGTTTGTTGGGGATGGTGGGGGGTGTTTAAATGTTTAAAAGAGGGAGAAAGGCAGTGAGAGGCAGCAGTGAGAGAGAGAGGAAGAGAGTGTGTGAGTCGAGAGAAAGACAGAGGAGATCGAGAGAGGCAGCAGTGACGACGATTTGAGGCAGCAGCGGTGGCGAACACAGGTGGCAGTGTAAGTAGAAGTGTGTGTGTTTGGGTTGAGTTTATGAGCCAAGAGAGAGAGGGAACAACCGAGAGGGAGAGAGGAAGAGAGTGTGTGAGCCAAGAGAGAGAGAGAGGGAACAGTAGAGAGGGAGGAGGAAGAGAGTGTGCGAGCCGAGAGAGAGAGGGAGGGAACAGTAGAGAGGGAAGAGAGAGGAAGAGAGTATGTGAGCCGAGAGAGAGAGAGGGAGAGAGTGTGAGAGAGATGTTGAGAGGTACCGTGAGAGAGAGAAAGGGAGAAAGTGTGAGAGAGATGGTGAGAGGTGTCGTGAGAGAGAGAGAGAGAGTGTGAGAGAGAGAGGTGCGATGAGAGAGGTAGAGAGTGTGAGAGAGGTAGAGAGTGACATGGAGGGTGAGAGTGTGCCGAGAGAGAGAAACAGAGAGAGGTATAGAGTGTGAGAGAAAGGGTGAGAGGTGCCGTGAGAGAGAGAGCAGGAGAGAGTGTGCCGTGAGAGGGAGAGAGAGGGGGGAGTGTGAGATAGAGGGTGAGAGTGTGTTGAGAGAGAGAGGGAGGGAGGGAGAGAGAGAGAGAGAGAGAGAGAGAGAGAGAGAGAGAGAGAGAGAGAGAGAGAGAGTGAACAACCAAGAGTGAGAGAAGGAGAGAGTGTGTGTGTGTTAGCTGAGAGAGAGAGGGAACAGCTGAGTTTGTGAGCCGAGAGAGAGAGGGAGGCTGAGTGTGTGTTTCGTTTTACAAATGAGAGCGGAGAGAGTGTGTGTGTTTGTGTGTATTTAGCAAACGTTCGGTGTTTGGGGAACGTTTAGCCAAGAGAACCAATATTTTTAATTATTCTTTTTATGAATATTTTTTTGTTGTTTAGTTTTCATTTGAATAAAATAACTAAATTTATTTTTTTTCACAGGGAATATTAATTTTTTGTAGGTAAAGGAATATTAAATTGAAGAACAAACCGGAAGGAATATAGTAAGAACAAAAATTTATTTATTTATTTAATATATTTATAGTGTAATAGTTTTTTTAAGAAAATGTGGTTAAGTAGCATGTGTTTATTGCAAGGTGTGTGTAATTTAAATGTTTTATTTTTAAATAGCTTTTAAATGATGTTGCAGCATAACATCGTAGTTAACAAAATGTTATAAATGATAAACCCTATAGAAAAACTAATTTTTTATAGTGGTTGTCGTACCTTATTGTGTGTAGTGATAAATCCGTGATAATTATTTGGCACATTTTACACGTGAGTGGCAAATCGACCCAAAGATAAATATTATCTGTGTTATTTATTATCATTATTTGATTATTGCGACAAGATATCAATTACAAGTTAGTATTAATGGAGTGTCCAGTGTATACACTATTAGTCCCCTCACCATCTCCAACAACATTAGTAACAAAATACGTAATCTCGCGTTCACAAGTGTCCTCACTCTGCTCTCTAGTGCTGAGAGTTGACTCGCTGCCCCGTTTGGATATATTTATTTCCAATTGTTTGGTCAACTATCGTATAATGAAAAATTAGGTGGGGAACTACCAATATAAATATTGCTTAAAATTGAATATGATATGTATTTTCTAATACCTAAACAAAAAGATAAAAAGAATCCAAATACATTTAAAAATCGAGTGTATCCCCAAACTGTGCTTGCATTTTTCATTTTGAAAAATTACTATAAGATACCCCATTTTGATATAAGAACAAGAATAATCTTTAACGAAAAACTTATCAAAAGTTCGGTGACGCCTCAAATCCCTATTTTGATAATTTTTGACCTGATATATATGTAATCTATTTTATATGTAATCACAATATTTTATCCCCGTGTCGTTGCAAGACGAGACCCACTTCGAGTTGATGTGGTCAACAATGGCGAATCTACCATTATCAGCAAAAGTAGAGATTTATTTAATCTTCGAGCCAATCAAGCCTTTTCAAAATTCTATTGTATTTGAATATTTTGATTCGCATATCTGTGATGTATTTTGATTTTCATTTGCCACTCACGGGTAAAATGTACCAAATAATTTTCAAAAATTAAAAATAGATACATCAACACTCTTGGGCACACCCGCACCATCTCCACACCCTTCCCTCTTCCCCTCATCGACCCTCTTGTATACATTATTAGTCCCCTCACTATCTCCAGCAACATCACTAACAAAATACCTAATCTCGTGTGCATACGTGTCCTCACTCTGCTCTCTAGTGCTGGCAGTAGACCATAGGCGCTGCCCTGTCCGGATACATTCATTTCCAATTGTTCGGTCAGCTATCGTACAATGAAAAAATCAGGTGGGGAACTACCAATATAAACATTGCTTGAAATTGAATATGATATGTATTTTCTAATACCTAAACAAAAAGATAAAAAGACTCCAAATATATTTAAAAATCGAGTGTATCCCCAAACTGTGCTTGCATTTTTCATTGCACTCAACTTTCTCTATGTATAAATCTAAACCTAAGTTAAGTTCCTTAGAAGAGACTCGTTCCTTTTCCTAAGATGGGACTCTAAGAAAATTGAATACTCAGTCGATACTAAGTTCCTTAGAAGGGACTCGTTCATTTCCCAAGAGGCTCCTCGAACAACCTTAGATAAAATTCAAATCATTTTGAAAAATTACTACAAGATGCTCCATTTTGATATAGGAACAAGAATAATCTTTGATGAGGATTTTTTGAAAAGTTCGATCGTGCCTCAAATCATCATTTTGATCATTTTTTCGTTTGATATATATGTAATCTTTTTTACATTATCAATGTGGTAAATTATGTAGGTCATGGAACGTAGGAACATCCCGTTTCAATTTTATGCATACGGAGAAATTGTTAAGGTTTCGCAAAGCATCAAGTACAGCAGACCCCCATCAATGATCCTAATTCTTAAGTTTGGAATGAGTAAATATGAGTTGATGGATCACGTGTATAACGCGTTTGGTATCTCGTCCACTGAGACTCTTATTACGATGACGTATCGTCACGTAATAACCCATCTATCAGGTTCACAATATTTTATCCCCGTGTCGTTGCAAGACGAGACCCACTTTGAGTTGATGTGGTCAATAGTGGCGAATCTACCATTATTAGCGAAAGTAGAGATTTATTTAACCTTCGAGCCAATCGAGCCTTTTCAAAATCCTACTGTACATTTAGAAGTGGTAGAAGAAAATATGGGTATGACCTGCCCTACATCAATGATGGAAAGATTACGTATGCAATCACCTATAGGTGATGTTGTACAAGATAAAATTGTTACTCCGATTGATGATGACATTAGTGCCCCCAGTGATGACCTAACGAGGACCACGACAACGACATTGATGAGGACGTATGTCCCCTCGATGATGCTGCGTCATCTGTTAATTGGGAAAATATAAATGTTGTTATAGACGACCCAACCTACGAACCTCCAGGGGTGGAAAACTTGAAAGATGATGAGCAATTTGCAATTGACGAGGAGGAGTGCATGGAAGAAGCAATGGATGAAGAAGTTTACCAACCATTGCCGGTGTATAATGAAATTTATTGGGAAGTGGCTAATTCTACGGCTACCCAACATTCTCATCACTCGACTGGATGGGACATGCCTAATTTTGAGTTAGAAAGAGGAATGTGCTTTGACAATAAGAAAGACTTGCAGCATGCCATCAAAGTATGGCATGCTAACAACCATTGTCAATACCTTGTTATGGAGTCAACTACAACCTTATGGACGGTGAAGTGCAGAAGTGCACCGGAAGCTGGGTGCATGTGGCGTCTCCGTGCTTGTTTGCGAAAGAAGAAACAATTGTGGGAGATCACTCAATTAGATAAGCTGCACAGCTGTATAAATCCCGGCATAGAACACAGTCATGCCCAACTCGACGCCAACATGCTTGCACGTGAGATACAAAGCGTTGTCCAAATAGATCAGGCAATTACTATCAAGGCCTTGGTAGAAATGATTAAGCTAAAATACGGACATGAAGTTCCCTACAAGCGAATGTGGGATGCTAAAAGGAAAGCAGTTGCAAATGCATTCAGAGATTGGGACGCGTCATATGCTAAGTTACCAAGATAGTTGGCGGCTGTACATAATAAGAGCCCAGGGACAAAGATTGAGTGGTCACATAGACAATGGGCTGCAGATGAGATCAGGACAGAGCATCCTCAATTTCGTCATGTGTTCTTCGCATTTGAAGCATCAATCCAAGGGTTCAAGCATTGTAGGTCTCTTCTACAGATTAACACGACATTCTTGTATGGCAAATACAGTGGTAAGCTGATGATTGCCCATATCTGTTAATGGTAATGGACATCTACTTCCAGTTGCATTTGCAATTGCGAAAAACGAATCAACAGACTCGTGGGGGTGGTTTTTGAGGATGTTGCGCAAATACGTGACCGATAGAGATGGTATTTGTATTATTTTCGACCGTCACTCTAGCATTCTCGAGGCTGTTAACATACTAGCAAATGGTTTTTGTCTACCAAGACGATACCATCGTTATTACCTGCGACACTTGACCAGTAATTTTAACATGAATTTCAAAAATGAATTGTTGAAAAACATCCTTTCTCGAGCTTCTGGTCAACATCAAGTGAGAAAATTTGATGCATGCATGGAGCGTTTTACTTATTTGTCATCAGGAACTCCTCAATGTCTTCAATATGTGAATGCCATTCCCAAGGAACTCTGGATTCAATCGCATGATGGTGGCCTGCGGTACGGATGGATGAATTCTAATGGGGTTGGTATGTAATCGATAGTAGTTATGTTTGTTATCTTATATTTTTTTCACTGTGCTGATATTACTGACACGACATTATCTTACAATTGTATAATGTTTTAACGGTGTATTGAAAGGGGCGCGATTCTTGCCAATAACAGCAATGGTTCAAATGATTTACTATAGGTTGGTGACATACACCAACCGACGCAAGCAGGAAATCGATGAATCAATCTCGCACGGGCTCAGGTACACAAAATATGCCACGGATAAAATTGTACATTATGAACAATCTGCAAGGAGACATTACGTCAAATTGATAAATAGCGACACTGGTGAGTTTAAGGTGCTCACTGGACGTCATGGTGATCGCATGCATAAAGGTAACAGTATACAAATTGTTATCCTGAAGAACTGGTATTGCAGCTGTAATATATGGCAATCATTTGGTTTCCTTTGCTCACACGTGTTAGCTGCATGTGCCCTTATTCGACTTGATTATACACAATTTATTGAGCCATACTACAGGATGGACGTGTACGCACGATGCTACTACTCTCAATTCAAAGCCATCCCCGATAGAAGTATTGGCCGACTTTTGCGATGAAGATTTTACCAGATCCTAGGTGTAGACGTGGCCGAGGGAGACCAAAGGGAACACGAAGGCAAAATGAGATGGATCTTCCTAATGTTTCGAGGACCTTGCAATGTGGCATATGTCATCAAGAAGGACAAACGAACAACATGTCCGAATAGAGATCGTGGTCGAGTCCCTACTAGGAGGAACCGTTGCAGTTTTTGACGTGCAAAGGGACAACAAAAAAAATTGCCCATTAAAAGTTCAACCCCCAATCCACACCAATGAGAGAATTTGTATTTTGTTTATAAACGGTGTCAGTTGGTAATTTCATAACATGTATATTAATATAGTATTCGGATATGTTACGTAAAGTAATAGATAGGTATTTGTTAATGTTATAACTCGTACTAATGATTTGTTGTGACTTTTAAAACTACTCTACCAATTTCTCTTATCACACAGTTGTAGCGAGTACATATGGAACCAGGACCATCTGATCCTTCTCTTCTACGCCTCCAATCTACACACAGATCATCGCAAGTCTGGAGGGGTCAGGTATATACATTTAACATGTATGTGCCTAATATTTATGCAAAAATGTTTAATACATATATATATATATCGACATATTTTTTAATTGTAAGGTACATGATACAATGCGCATGCGAAGAAGACGGGGTGTCGTTGATCGACGGGTGAATTACCATTCTCGAATGATCCCTTACCTACGTTCTAATGGCTTTTATGGGGTTTCACGCGTAAGATTTTTTAGACTTGATTGGACTTTGATCACCGCTTTCGTTGAAAAATGGCGTCCAGAGACACATACGTTCCACATGCGTTGTGGCGAGTGTATGATAAGACTCCAAGACGTTGGGATTTAGATCGGGTTACCGATTAATGGTATGCCTGTGACTGGAAGTACATATGTCGACTATCCCGCGGTGTGTGAAAGACTACTTGGTGCAAGACCTGAACCACTTGACCTTTTTGGGAATAGAGTTCTTGTTTCATGGCTCGAACAAAATGTGCTACCTATAAAGGATGACATCAATGAGGAAATGGTTCGACGTTATATTCGTTCATACATTCTACAACTTATTGGTGGTTGTGTGTTCGCTGACGAGTCGAATCGATATGTACATTTGATGTTTCTTCCCTTGCTCGAGGACCTTCAAACAGCTGGACAGTATAGTTGGGGAAGTGCATGTTTGACATATTTATACAGGGAGTTGTGTTGTGGATCTCGCTCTGGTGCGCATGAGGTCGTTGGTGCATCAATTCTCATACAACTATGGGCCTGGGATAGATTTCCATTTATAGCACCAACGCGCATGCCTGTTCCTAGAGCTCGACCATGAACATGTGATGGAGTATACATGCCTAATGATGTTCCTTTGGGATATCGGTAATAAAAATGTTTCTCATATTATTTTTAATTATTCATTGCTTCTTTTTAATTTATGACTAATTTATTGTTTTGTATACAGATGGATAGTTGCATTTTCGGTAACTAGGACTTCCACATACGTTTTATCATCATTTCGTGATGCACTTGACACGCAGAGGGAGAATGTCATGGAGTGGCAATCATACGCTGATGTCCTCGAGTCATGTCCAAAATTATGTACTCAAGGTCACGAGAGCTGGCGTTCGACGTGTCCTTTAATTTGTTTCCATATAGTTGAGTGGCAAAGACTGAAAAGGGTCATGAGACAGTTCGGGCTGACACAGGTCGTGCCACCTCACTGTGATTTTGTCATATGTTTGCACCGCATCCAATTGAGAGGACACCCTCTAGAAAATTGGGCAGTGTATCACAGAAGATATATAGAGTTGTGGGAAAATCGTGGTAATACCATAGCCATGATAGAAGAAGAAGGGGAACATGATAAGGAAGAGTACATAAGGTGGTACAGATCTATCACCAGGCTATACATTGGACATGACGGGGCTCTACGCGAATTTTCGGTAACCTTGAAACTATAATGTTTTTATCCTCATGAGTCATATTTAAAATTGTTAACTAACACTACTTTTTTTGTATATCAGTCTACATTTACGCGTCAATTGGAGCAAGTGTTCATTGATGATGGGATCGATCAAGGCATTGCTGCTCTACATGAAGGCATCAGAATCTTAGATGAGGATGGACGACAAAGGACTACTATGTGGAATGATGAAAATGTAGTTGAGCTGGAAATAGATGATGAAGTTTCTCAAGAAGAAGAGGAAGAACAACAAGAAGAGGATCAAAGCCTAGCAGATAGAGGGAGGAGAAGAAAAACAACAATGACTCGAACTTTGGGTGAGAGCAGTAGACGTTCTTCTCCACCACCTCCAACTCGTCCAACACTAAGAACGTCATAGACTGTTGGTGAGAGCAGCAGACGTTCTCCTTCACCACCTCTAACCCGCCCTTCTTCATATGGGTACTCTCCTTTGCTGCCCCCAACGCAACCTGATGCTCATATGTTTTTGCCTTGGACACCGAGCATGAGTGTTCATCCTTATCATTTTGATTCATATGCTCCTGGGCCATCATCTTCCTACATCGACCATAGAATGCCTACATATTCAATGCATGGTTCATTGCCTCAATACATGCCAAGTCCATTTACTCTGCCATATTATAATTACAATATTGCATATAGTGGAGATGGCTCATTCATGCCCTTATTAGGCATGCCACCTCATGTTCCTTTCACCTTACCACATACAGGAAGTCAGTATGTTGGAATGGTTCAACCCCCTATCTTTGATAGCACTAGTAGTAGAGGTCAATCGAGTCAACACGAGGAAGAAGTTCAGTCGAGTCATCGAGCTCAACAGATTCAGCCGGACGTACAAGCACAGAGAAATCTAGGTCGAAATAGAGTATGACCGGTTTGCCGCACGGAGGAGCAACGTCGACGTCGATAGAACTGCATCATACCTTTGTATGAGTTTCTTTCATGTCATGGTAACTTCTTGGATTTGTATATTTTTTCGATTTTTTTTGCTATTTGTATTGTAACGGCCTAATTTTTAATTGTCGTTATTCATAAGATTATTGCAGACATGGACGCCATTGTAGACATTCGTGGACTTCTTGTAATTTGACTGTACACTTCTCTACTGGTACGTTTGTTTACTTTTATCGTTTTATGCTAGATATGAGTTATGAGTGATACGTTTTGACATGTATATGACTTTGTTAATTTCGTCATGTTGTGTACTTGAAAAATTAATTGTTAGAAGAATTCAATGAAAATGGTATTATGTTTGAGGAATGCTACACGGACATACCAAAACACACATTGGTGTTTGAGTTATCTATATGCATCTTGATTTGGTGTGGAACACACCCAATATGTATTTTAGTATGGTTTGGGTTGATGTATGTGCAGTATTTTTAATATAGGCGGGCAAGGGTATGGGGAAATATAAGTTGTATGAATGACTCCTTTTGAAAAGGAGTCATTCATACAAAATATCAAATATATGTACAATTGAAATTGCTACCTCACCCACCCACCGCCACATCGCCACATCACAGCCACAACACAATTCCAATTGTATTTACAAAAGGAGTCATTCATACAAAAAATGAAATGTATGAACATACAATTGAAATTGCCACCTCACACACCCACCGCCACATCGCCACATCACAATTCCAATTGTATGAATGACTCCTTTACAAAAGGAGTCATTCATACAAAGTTACATTTTATAAATGACTCCTTTTGTAAATGAGTCATTCATACAATTGAAATTGCCACCTCATCCACCCATCGCCACATCGCCACATCACAGCCACATCACAATTTCAATTGTATGAATGACTCCTTTACAAAAAGAGTCATTCATACAATTGAAATTGCCACCTCACACATCCAACGCCACATCGCCACATCACAGCCACATCACAATTCCAATTGTATGAATGACTCTTTTACAAAAGGAATCATTCATACAAAGTCACATTGTATGAATGACTCCTTTTGTAAAGGAGTCATTCATACAAAAAATGAAATGTATGAATGACTCCTTTACAAAAGGAGTCATTCATACAATTGGAATTGTCCCATCACCCACCCACCGCCACATCAGACTCAATGACGTTTCTACTAAAGGAGAAATACATTGTTTTTGAAATTTTAAAGAAATTTACCATATTTAATGAATTTTAAACTAAACCAACCCTACTTTTTGAAAAACCCCCTAGCGCTAAAAACTAAGGGCTTTAATTTCTTATTCCATGACCATTTGGGAGCTACACATAAATCTTTCCTCTAGCTCATGAAAATCCATGTCTTCTTGCTAAAGAATTTGTGGCTTTTGGTCCACTCAAAGTGGTTTTTGAACCAAAATCACTTCTGGGATTTTTTGACATGTTCTTTACTAATCCTTGAGGTTTTAAAGCTTCAAAAGTTTTTAAAAATATGAAGTTCTGATTTCTTCATCCAAGTTTGCCAAAAAATTCATGTTTTTCTTTCCCAAAATTAGAATTTTTGATGTCAAACACATATGGAATGATATTGAATGTTAGGGAGTATTAAAACTACTTATTTTTACTCTCTCAATGAAGTTTTTGAATGCCTTACAACCTTGGACAGCAGTGTTGTAGGAATTGAGTCGTGTTTTGGGAAATTTAGATATTCTTGATGCATGAATGATATATGTTTGATGAAATGCCACAATGAAAAGAACTTGATGTTTTGCTATGAAAACGGGGGGGTTTATAATTGGTATATCCTATTTTGATCTTACATTTGCATATTTGGATTTGCAATTGGTTTAATGGGTTTAGAATAAGTTTTGAAAATCAATCTATGACTTTCATAACACCCAATCTTGTTTTTGAGCCGTATTGTTATACGATTTTTGACGATCAAATGAAAGTTTTAGGGACGGGTTTTCGATGGATTTTAATAATTATATGTCAAATTTGGTCCATGGAATCAACTTGAAGTTTGATGGAAGTTTTGGATGTCAATTGGGGTCGAATTAGTTGCATTTTAATAAAAACTACTCTTATAAAAGGTTGTGCAGTGCATTTTTTTACCAACTTGGGCATCGATTCTGGGCAATCAAACAAATGTTTTTAAGCAAAACTTTCAATGGGTTTTGATGTTTATATATCAAAATTGATCCTTAAAAATCATATTTTGATTTGGAGTTGTTTCGATAATACTTTTAGGGTTGGAAATGAGGCCCAAAATTAGGACTTCACTACTTTTTCCTACAAGTTAAAAAAAAAAACAGATTTTTGAGTTTTTCTTTGGGGTTCATGTGCCGAATGATTTAGGAATATTACAAATGGATAAAAAAATCTAATCAAGGTTTCTTAATGATTTAAAGACTTGATTTGATCTAGTAATGGTCGAGATTATTGAAACTTTGGCAGTCATTTATTAATAAGTATAATCAAAATAAAATAAAAGAGACATTTCAGGGTTCTTTTGCGTCAAGCCTTTGTTTGTGGTAAGAATAAGCGACTAAGGACCCTGAGGATTTAGTGTAATTTGTTTGGGACACATTGAAGTCGAGGTTGGGTCTAAGTTAAATAGAAAAAACATTGAGGCAAATAGTGAACTGTTTTACAATGTACCGAGATAGTCAAACTTAAATAAGCTCTAACACATACCAAATGAACTCTATTAGGTACCACAGGCCTAGTGCATCAGTGCCAAATATCGAGAGTATAGTAGAATGTGTGGGAGCCATGTTTAGCTTGGATATTATTGCTTATTGTAGTAAGTAAACCAGTCAAAAAATCAATACTATTTCTTTCTTATTTCCTTGTTTATTTGAATTGACGATTCCTTTTTTGCTGAACTCTAATTCCCCACTAAATGGCTTAGGTGTATTGAGTGGTTAGGCCTAGTTGACTATGATTGCTCACGAGTTGAGCATCCGAGTAGCTCCCAAAACTCCTCCCGAGTTTGAATCCTTTTGACTTGAGCATCCAGAGTCACTGTGGCTCCTCAATTGGCGTTCAAGTTCCATTAGTAGGCATGCAGGGTCACTGTTACCTCTTTTGGAACTCTCTTGGACTACGACTTGGGTAGAGCTGGCGGTGCCGAATGAATTGGTATGACTTGTGAGGCTTCGGTCCATGGTACCAAATTTTGCACTTACACAGACTTTTGAGTGGCTTTTAGTCCTTGTGTAGAGTGTATAGACCCATCTCTCCTTGTCCTTTGCTTTCGGGTCACTTGGTAACTATCGTTGACTATGCTAATCGATCTATCATGCACTTTACTTCTTTATTTACAGTTTCTTTCATTTCTCACATGATTTATAGACTTGTCATTTATATTCTTGAAATATTGTTGAAATTCTACTGGATTTACTTACTAGAATTGTCTCCGTCACTGGTGACAATTGCAGGTCCCTCTAGTAGCAAGAGCTAGGAGCTAGATATCGGTGACTTTCTCTGAGCTTCCCTCAGAGTCGGCTCTACTTTTGATACAGTGTAGGTTCTATTTTGATGTTCGTATGTGTTTATGTCATACTATTTTTGTTTTGAGAATGCTGGGTTGATTTATGGGTTGTGAGCCATATGATACATTTATATGATGTTATTCCGTATTGTTTATCACCTGATATATACATGAGATTTACATTATGCAAGATTTCCACATTAGGATTGTCTCGACTTTTATTTTATTTGTTTAAGTTTCTTTGAATTGTAAACTTTCGTTGCAACATTATTAAGACTTGTCTAATCTAATTAACGAACTTGATAAACAATAAAGGATTGAGTAACTTGAAAAAGAAGTTGATTAGGCGTGCGCTGACTTTGTTGAGGTTGATCGGGAGTACACGTAGGTCTAGGTCGGGTGGGGCCCAGTTTGTGGTGGGTTGGGACCGTCACATGGACCTACTTATCTATGTGATATATGTGTGATGCACTTAACTTGTGATTTATTATTGGCTCGCTAAGAGTGGTTATTGCCTTAAAGGGCCCTTTTATATATTTGTGGAAGTGTTGTAGGGACTGGTTATAGAACCAGTACTTGGATTATACTTCGATGACTGACATGCAAGTGGTCACAAGGGAACAAGTCAGGCAACCTTCACCTGGAACCTAAGTGATGTTAGTGCACATGTCGGTGATAGCTTTATGTTGTTGGTTTGATGGGACTAACGAGAGGGCACATATAAGGCATGTGTGTCGTCTAGTGGTTGCCATCACCTCGAAGGAAGGAGAATCGGCCACCAGATTCATGCCAATAACTAGGATGCTTTGAATGGAACTCCAACTTTATATATTTATTATCTCTTATGGTAATTCTTTTGTGAACCCCTTGTATGTTGATGGTTTGGTTTACTTACGCTTTATGAATCTTGCTTCCATGTTATTGTTCAATGTTTCTTTACTTAAATCAAATTCATGCTAGTCTTTGCACGCTTATTAAGAATTACTTACGCATTTGATGGTTGAGCGGGTTTTTCGCTTATTAAGCTTCGTTGTCCCTTTTTTGCTCACCCACTTACATTAAGTATTACTTACGTATTTGATGGTTTGGTGGGTTTTACTTAATGTGTTGTTAGTATCTATTTATTTAATTTTGTAAACTTGAACACGGGTTAAACTTAATACATGTCATTCGGTAGATTGAATTTTACCTTCCTTTCGTTGGATTATTTGAGAACCTAGTTTTAGTTCGTGGTTAGTCATACGGATCTTACCTTACTTTATTATGCACTTTTAGTCCACATAAATTTGTTGTATTATTTTGTAGGTTGCTTTAAGCATGCCAGACCATTTACTTGGGTCTAATTCGGGTCCTGGGCCCGGATGGTAGTCTTGACCACAACCCAACCCTAGCTCAGATGAGGGTCCTTAAACTAAACATGGTTGTTAGTGGTTGATTGATTATGTTTGATTGAAAATTGAGTTTTCTTTTGAGAATTTAGTTATTAATTCTCAATGTCCTTAAATTTTTTTTTGTCAAAGTTCAATGCCTTTAATTAGGTTGTGCGTGGATTCATTCAATTAATTTGGAAGGTTCATTCTGCATCAGTTTGATATTAGAGCCACAATTTGGTTTGAGTTATCATGCAATTGAAAGTGGAGTTTTCTTTTGGTGAGGAACCAAAAGAGAAATATTCCAACGAGGAGGAATTTGTATCTGAGAAAGAAGAAGATGAAATCTTTTTTTTTTTACAGTGATGGCAAAGTAGATCTAATTTTTTTCGAGGACTGGAATAACTTGGACGATAGGCTAAAGTTCAACGATGATGGACACGACTTCATGGAGGACAAGCTAGTCTTTGGAGATGACAGCTTTGTCATTGAGGTAGTTTCCCACAAAAATATTCAGGTACTTGAAGTGGTAGTTGGTAACACATTCATCGACAACTCTTCCTTGAAGGACTTTTTCAACTATCAGAACTTTGTTATTTTTTAGATAATGAGGTAAAACCTAGTTTTAAAGATAAAGTTGTTCTACGTCACAAGCTGCGTGAAGGTACTAAAATAGATTGCGTGTGCGTTGTTAGTTAACAGGGGAGAATGATGAAGATCAAAGAAGGATTGAAGCATTGGGGCATTGCATGTGCGTTGTTGGCTATTATAGAATGAATCAATAATAGTAGTTGGCTTAGGGGGTATATTTAATTGACGATTTGGAATGATTTTAAAGGACTTTTTTTTGAACTGATTTTCATGGATTTTAGGATTTGTATAGATTTGGTTGGATTTGTGTGGATTTTAAATAAAGAGTTCGGTGGATTTTGATGTAATTAGATGAAATTTTGTAACAAACTAATCATAAAGTATTACATGACTCGAGAAACATCTAGTGGCCATGACTTAAAGTTGTCTAATTCACTATTTATCTAATTCAGATTGAACGAACATAAGATTTTTTTTTGTAGATCTACATTTTGATGCTTTACACTATCACACTTGGTCCCTTCCTACGACAGTCTACATTTTGAAAAAGTAATCACATAAAATAATAAGGAAAAAATCCAACATAAACTATTAAAAGCAAAATCAAAACCATAAACTCCAAATTCACTAGTGCCCAATTCACCATTTCCCCTACAATAATATCAAATCGACCAACATTGAAGGAAAACTGAAATTGGAGAGGAACGAAATAGGTGGAGTGCTGTTCGCATTTATGGTGGCAGCAACAGCGGAAGGCAACAAAAGTCAGAGAGGTGGTGAAGCATGGAAGACCCACGGAGCCATGGTCTTGGTTCATATCTCAACAGCTTTTACCATGCTCTCAACGACGGCGTCAACTAGGCTGTCTTCTGCATTTTTCGCGACGTCATTGTCCTCCCCGTCCTCGTTCCCACTACCTACTACTGTGAGCACCGCATTCGCCAACCTCTTCCTTTCTTTCTTTATCCTCAGCCTCACAGGGTAATTCATTGCTACAATTCTGACAGGGTAATGAGATTTTCATTGCAACCACTAACCTAACCAGCTTTTATTTGTTTGATTATGAGCAATATCTTTAGCGACGGGGGGAGGAGGGGTGGAGGCGGATAGGGATGTGCATGAATTGGGCTAGGCCGGCCCTTAATTATTTGCTCGCCTGACTGTCGGGCTTTTGCATGCTCCCCCCACTGGAAGCCCTATAGCTAGGATGGGACCTCTTGCTCGCCCTTGTCTGAAAATCTGGCAGGCTCGGGCATGTCAATCGGGTTGACATATCTCCTGAATCTTGACTCTTGTATGTGATTGAATCGATTTCATCATTATTTCTCCCCCACCCCTAAAAAAACCTAAATAAGTAAAATCTAAAACTGTGGCGACCCCAAAATCCAAGGACGCCATGTCATGCGTTGCGGGTCCACAACCTTGCCTAATAACTAGCCTCACTGTGTCCCAGTGCACCACAAATGTCATCAATCCCAAATATATGACTAACTTAAATCATTTCATTAAATTGTTAGCCTATGGACTCCAAATATTTGTTAAAATCATAATTTAATCATCAAGTTCAACGAAAAACTTATCATACATGATTATTCAGTTAGATAGGTAAATTCATGTCATATAAGCATCAACCTAATGTGGAAAACCTATAAAAGAAGTACAAAATGTATACCATAAAGATAATCCTCAAAAAGGTATAATATACAAATCAATGTATCTCACAATGTATCCCATACCCAATTGAAAATAAGAAAATAAACAAACGTATGGGCCAGTCTGATGTAGACAGTCACAAATAGTCCGAAAGCTTCCCCTTGCTTCTGCTCGTACTAGGGTCTGCACTCAAGCCAGAACAACAAAACATATGACGAATCCAAAGTGAGTAATCCCAAGAAAATTCAATGAATGATTAACAAAAGTAAATAAAAGAATCCATAAATACTATAAATAAACATGCAAAATAGTAAATAGACAACTATAAATGGATAATTGCATGAATATAAATTGTAAGGAATCAAAAGTACGTGCAGGATCTTGGTCAGACTAGAACCATACTTCGGACTATCCCCAGGCACCACAAGTGAGTAAACTCAAACATTACTGAAATTCCTGAATCTGCTCGGTGGCTGGTGTGGACCATGGTGCACCAACATATGTATAGTAACAGCAGTCAGGTCGACTATTCACCAACATACCTCTGATACATATGTCATTATCTAGTATGCCACAAGCATGCAACTGAATAAACCCCAACAAGAGTAAACTCAACCAACCGTAATAATAACAATTTGGAAATGAGAATACTAAAATACTAAAAATAAATCAATAAAGAAACAAGTAAATACTCGAGAGAATCTCAATTGAGTTACTACACACCTCAAACTGCTCTCCAACTAGTCCAAGACAATTACTCCACGCCTCCAAATGCGTGTCCAATTCCCGTACACAATGTCGTAAGTCCCTGATTTTTGAAAATCAAATCAAATCCTCATATCGCGAAAATCCCAATTTCACATTACTTTGTCAATTCCACCATTTTTAAATCACATTATACCCGACATAGGTCCTCGGGATACACCCTCAATGAGTCAAGCCAATAAAACAAGTTTGTAGAATAATTTTTTTTAATGTCCCTATTCATGGCACTGTCGTGGGTAAATCCCCACGACGTCCCCCATGTCGGCACCTGATAGTGAGCTCCTGCCCAAGGCGCCATGGGTGGCGCCGTAGAGATTTAGTCTCCACGGCGCCGCTTGCGACGTTAGCCCTGTTCTAGAAATCTCCACGACGCCGCTTGCGATGTTAGCCCTGTTCTAGGCTTGGGTCTTCTCGGGACCCTTTGGCTTTGCCGCTGCGATTCAGACTCGCTCCAACCTCTTATGGCTCTCCAAATCAACCATAAGAACCATTCAAACCACATTAAACCCGAACGAATTGATAAACCCGACGATTCCCGTCAAAACGTCAATAAAATGCCATTTTTCTCAACAACTACAACTTTAATGAAACCACCAATTAAAGCTCCAAACCAACACAAAATTGTAGCAACACTCCCGAAATCCAGTGAGCTCAACTCATTCCTGGAAAATCATGTCAAAACCTAAGAAAGCATACCCGATAGTTAGAGAGCAATGAGGAGAACGTGGATCTAACCTTGGATTTTTGATTCCTCGCCAATTGCTCCAAATCTTCACAAGAAATTCATAAAACTCTTCACTTGCTCCAATTTTCAGATTTGTTGTTTGAGGAGAGAGAAAAGGTGATGGAAAGTGAGAAAAATCTCCTATTTATATCCCAAGTTAATCTTTTGTATGATTTCCATCCCTAGGCCTCATCAATGGCTAAGATTGGGTTAACAAGTCCACCTTGATTGACACAAATGTATGACTCGTTCTCTTGGTCTTATCCTTGTAAGTCACCAATAATTGATCTTTGGGCATTCCTGTACCCGACACCCACCACTCGCACTACGACATGTGCTATTCGCATACAATCGTACCTCTAAACTCCTAAACAAGGATTTGTGTTAATTATTTAACATATTTTGTTAATTTATTATGTGTGTACTATCTCGGTCTAGTGTATCTATAATTTGTCTACCCGGTACCCGCGTTTACACGCTACTCGAGGCAAATGCCCGTCACACTATCTCGTTCGACAATAATAATATAAATACACATATTGCGATGCAAAATTAAATATACATATTGCAAATTAGGCAAAACAACATACAAAAAGAACTATTTACTTAGTCAGGCGTGCCCCGGGACTAGCTATGACGTTCACGTCTAAAAATACGTAATAATAACGTCAAAACTAGAACTGGGCATTTACAGTTCTTCCCAACTAGGGAAAATTTTATCCTGAAATTTAAAATAAGTAAATTCATATCGACAAATAGTTGAGGGTAACACTGCCGTATAACAGACTCAAGCTCTGAGGTGAGTCCTTCAATCCCGTGATGCTGCCAATGAACCAATACTTTAATAATCTCCTTGTTCTGCAGAGTTTATATCCTACGGTCCATAATCTCAACTGGTTGTTCATCATAGGTCCCGTTAGGCCGAACCTTTACCTATCTGACATCAACCATATGACTCGGTCCTGACCTAGCCAACCTTAAAATAGCGATACGAAATACCAGATGAACCCCCTGCTAATTGTGGCGGTAATTCTAATATGTAGCAACACTACCAATGCGTGCCTCGACCCTGAATGGTCCAATAAACCTCGATGCCAGCTTCCCCTTGATGCCAAACCTTTGATGACCCTTCCAGGGTGAAACCTTCAAATACACCAAGTCATCTTTCTCGTGGCTCAGACGCTCGTGGTAATTATTCGCATATTTCTTCTATCTATCTTACCATACAATGACTCGAATGGTTGCATCCCTATACTCGCCCAACAATTGTTGTAAGCAAACTCGCAAAATGGTAGATAATCCTCCTACGATCCTCCAAACTGCAAAATGCACGCCTTAAGCATATATTCAAGATTTGAATCAACCTCTCTGATTGACCGTCACTTTGAGGATGGTATGCTGTACTGAATTGTAGTCTGGTGCCGAACTGCTCCAGCATACTTTCCCAGAGCTTAGATGTCAACCTGGGATCCCTGTCAGATACAATGGATACCGGTACACCGTGAAGTCGAATGATCTTCCTCTCAAAGATAATGCTCAGCTGTGGGATGTAGTATCGCATCGAAATCGAAGTAAAGTGTGCCGACTTTGTCAACCTCTTAATCACTCCCCAAACTACGTCGTGTCTCCTTGTAGTCTGTGGTAAGCCACTGACAAAATCTATAGTCACGTGCTCCCATTTCCACTGTGGGATGGGTAGGGGCTGTAGCAATCCAGCTGGTCTCCCGTGCTCCGCCTTTACCTGTTGGCATATATGACAACTCCTGACGTAAGTTCCTACGCAGCCTTCATCCCTGGCAACTAAAATAATCGTCGCAAATCATGATACATCTTGGTCCGACTAGGATGACCAGCGTACCACGATTGGTGTGCATCCTCCAGAATGCTGTCCTTAAGCTACTATTTTGCGGATACCCATAACCTACCCCTGTGCCTCAAGCACCCGTATGAAGACCCAAACCAATCAGTGCTCCCCAGATCTTGAGCCAGCCAGGTGAAGCGCTCATATAGCCCATCAACCCTTTAACAATCAACAACCCCTCTAAAGACATAGTAGGAACTCTCATTTGACAACAAATCTGTAGCTCAATAATAGTCTTTATCATAAACATCACCGATTCTACCTCAAGAAGTTCGTACTCATGTGTCATATGCTGCAATATTGTCTGGTTATCAATGTTGTTTTGGCTCAACGCATCAACTACAACATTTGCCATACATGGATGGTACTTAATGATGAAGTCATAATCCTTCAATAACTTGAACCATTTCCTCTGTTGCATTTTTAGATCCATCTAAGTGAATAGGTACCTCAAATCCTGGTGATCAGTGAACAACACAAATCTCTTTCCGTAGAGATAATGCCTCCAGGCCTTCAGTGCAAACATGACTGTTGTAAGCTCCAAGTCGTGCACTGGATAATTACCCTCGTGGGGTCTCAAACGTCAAGATAAATACGCCACTAGTATCCTTCCTGCATCAGCACACATCCTTACCCAGTGCCCGAAACATCAATGTAGTATGAAAAACCTCTCCCTGCCTCTGGCAACGCTAATACTAGCACATAAGTCAGCTTCCTCTTCAGCTCCCAAAATGCTTCCTCACAGTCCTCTGACCAATCAAATCTGACATATTTCTTGGTCAACCATGTCATCAGTGCTGCAATCAATGAAAGATCCTACGCAAACCACCGGTAATATCCTGCCAATCCCAAGAAACTCTGAATGTCAGAAATAGACTTAGGTGTCATTTAGTCAATAATCACCTGAATCTTGTCACTATCCACTGATACGCCCTCATCGGTGATGATGTGTCCAAGAAACTTAACCTTACTTAGCCAAAAATGACACTTGCTGAACTTTGCATACAACCTGTGCTCTCTCAGTGTTGTCAAAACCTTCATGAGATGTCTCTTATACTCCACACGAGTCATGTTTTATATTAGGAAGTCGTCAATGAAAACAATGACATATTGATCCATGAATGGTCTTAAAATCCTTTGCATCAAATCTATGAAGATCGTCGGTGCATCAGTTAACCCAAATGGAATGACTGTGAACTCAAACAACCCGTATCTCGTACTAAAGGCGGTCTTCTTAATATCACCTTCTTGAATCCTCAGTTGATGATAGCCTGAGCATAGATCAATCTTCGTGAAGAACTTGGCTCATGCCAACTGGTCGAATAAGTCATTGATTCTGGGAAGTGGGTAACGGTTCATGATCGTCACCTTATTCAACTTCCTGTAGTTCACACATATATGTATAGTACCGTTCTTCTTCTTATTCACAAAAGGACTAGAGCTCCCCAAGGAGACATACTAGGGTGAATACAACCCTTCTGCAGCGACTCCTCCAATTGAGACCTTAACTCCTCCTGCTCTGAAGCAAACATCTTATACAGTTGGCTGTTTATCGGTTGTGTCCCCGATATCAGCTTAATGATGAACTCAATTGCTTGAGGTGGTGATCAATAACGGTGTCGCAACTCCGGCAAATGAAAACCTTGGAATCCCTTTAATATCAAATGTAATAGTCTTACTGAAGCAATCTAACTGTGCATGGTATGCTGACAACCAATTCATGCCAAGTAATGCATCGAACCCAGGTACTCTAAGACTTGCAAGTCATTCGGTAATTGATGTCTCGTAACCTTTACTATACAATCCCGACATATCCGGTTAGGGTATATCTTATCCCCAGCTGTCGTACTGAGAATAAGATGTATATCTAATGTCTGTGTTTGTAACCCTAACTCTCCTACCATGCGTCCCGTAATAAAAGATAAGGTACTACCAGAATCCATCATAATATGCATAGAGGTACCACAAATAGATAATGTCCCTTAATAGGCTGTTTAGTCGTTTCCCTATCTAGCTGCGCGATTGCAAAAACAATAGCGTGGGCCCTGTCTCTAGCCTCATCTAACTGTAGTGGTGGTGGCGATGGTCTTGCACACTCGGTTTTCAGATGCCCAGTTTGATGGCATCGAAAGCAACGATGCCTATCTTGCCATCTAGGTAGTTTGCAACATGTCCCTAACCCTGACCTCAGCCTTGACCCTGACTCCTCTGTCCTCTGTTATAGCCTCCTTAGTCTCTGTCCTGATGGTACTGCTGTCTAGACTACTTAGTAGGCACAGGGGCAACAACGTAGATCACCTGACGGTCATTATATTTCATCTATCTTTGTTACCTCGACGACCCTGATCGGACTACCAATCACCCCTACGAGCATATTGTCCCAGTCTCTATCGACCTCGTTAGTCTCTCTACCTTTTCGGCCTCTGCTCTGGCTGTGAACTCTAACTGGACTAGGCTGAACCTGATATAGCGAAGACTCAGGTCGACTGGATCTCTTCAACAAGTAGGTTTCATAAGCAAGAGTCATAGTATCCATAGTCGGGTCGCTGGTATTCCCAACCTTGATATGCGTAGTAAGAGGTTTTCCGTCCATCAAGATTTGCATCGAAGAATGTGCTTCGAATATATATATACACACGTGTACCGTATGTAATATACAATCAGAAATATAGCATGTATATAATCCTTACACTACCCACCTCAAATCACTTCCCAATTAAAGTTTTAAGGCAATTACTTCAGGTTTCTAGATTTAAGGTTTATTTATTAAGTTTTATGCTCTTCCATTAAACTTTCTCGAAGTTCATCAGAACCTCGCTTTGATACCAAATGTAACAACCCAAAAAATCTGAAGCCACTACATCACGCGCCGCGGCCCACAACCGTCATCGATCCCAAATATATGACTAACTTAAATTGTTTCATTAAATTGTTAGCCTTTAAACTCAAATCATCTGTTAAAAATCATAAGTAAATCATCAAATTTAGCGAAAACCTTATCAGACATGATTATTCAGTTAGATAGGTAAATTCATGTCATATGAGCATCAACCTAATGTGAAAAACCCGTAAAAGAAATACCTTAAACCATAAAGATAATCCTAAAAAAATTTTAATATATAAGTTAAGGTATCTCTCAATGTATCCCCTACCTAACTGAAAACAAGAAAATAAACAAATGTACGAGTCAGTCTGATGAAGACAGTTACAAAATAGATGACGAGTCTAGAGGGAGTAATTTCAAGGAAACTCAATGAGCAATTACGAAAGTAAATAAATGAATCCATAAAGACTATAAATAAACATGCGGAATAGTAAACATGCAACTGTAAATTGATCATCGCAAAAATATAAATAGTAAGGAATCAAAAGTAAGTGCAGGATTTTAGTCAGACTAGAACCATACTTCAGACTATCCCCAGGCACCGGCAGTGAGTAAACTCAAGCATGATTGAAATCCCTAAATCCGCTTGGTGGCCGGCGTAGACCATGGCGCATCGACATATATAATAACAACAGTCGGGTCGACTATTCACCAATGTAGCTTTGATACATATGCTAGTGTCTAGTGTGCCACAAACATGCAACAAAATAAACCCCAGTGGGAGTAGACTCAACCAACTGTAATAATAACAATTCATAAATGAAAATACTAAAATAATTAAAATAAATCAATAAAGAAGGTAGAAAATACTCGAGAGAATTTCAATTGGGTTACTATATATTTCAAACCGCGCTTCAACTAGTCCAAAATAATCACTCAATGCCTCCAAATGCATGTCCAATATACGTACGCAATGTCCTAAGTCCTTGATTTCCGAAAATCAAATCAAATCCCCAAACCTCGAAAATTCCAATTACATATTACTTTGTTAATTCCACCATTTTTAAATCACATTATATTAGGTATAAGTCCCTGGGATAGACCCTCAATGAGTTAAGCCAATTAAACAAGTTTGTAGAATAATAATATTATTTTTCTTAATGTCCTTATTCACGACGCCGTTGGTGGCGCCGCTATGGGTAAATCCCCACGGCATCCCCCACAGTGGCACCTGGGCAGTAAGCTCTGACCAAAGGCGCCATGGAGATTTACTCTCTCCATGGCGCTGCCTGCAACTTCAGCCCTATTCTAGGCTTAGGTCCCCTCTAGACCCCTCGACTTCGCCGCCGCGACTCAGACTCGCTCCAACCACTTATGGCTCTCCAAACCAACCATAGGAATCTTTCAAACCATGTTAAACCCAACTGAATAAATAAACTCGACAATTCCCGTCGAAACGTCGATAAAACACCATTTTTCTCAACAACTACAACTTTAATGAAACCACCAATTAAAGCCACAAACCAACACAAGGTCATAACACTCCCAAAAATCCAGTGAGTTCAACTCACTCCCCGAAAATTGCTTCAAAACCTGAGAAATCATACTCGAAAGTTAGAGAATGAGGAGAACGTGGATCTAACCTTGGATTTTCCATTCCTCACCAATTGCTCCTCCAAATTGTTATAAGAGATTCATAAAACCATCCATACTTGCTCCAATTTTTGGATTTGTAGTTTGAAGAGAGAGAAAAGGTGATGGAAAATGAGAAAAACCTCCTATTCATATCCTAAGTTGATTTGTTATGTGTTGTCCATCCCTAGGCCTCATTGTAGCGGCCCCAAAATCTGAGGCGCTACGTCATGCGCTGCGGGCCAACAACCCTACTATAACTCGACCTAGCTGTGTCCCATACGCATCGCATACCATCTGTCAACCCAAACTCCTCTAACTTTTATATCATTTCACAAGTTTAGTTATCAAGTTAGCTATTAGACTCCATTTCATATGTCTATTATCAAATTGTTTTCAGCGGAAGATTTAAAATCATGATTATCATCAAATAAGACAATAAATTATATGATAGAGCATTTTCCTAGTGTGGAAACCTAACCAAAAGATCAGCAATATATATATATATATATATCATGATCCACATGTTTCAAAATACCAAAATAAACCTTATAAATATGACATATACATGCCAAGGTAGTCACTCACGTCCCAACCCAACATAAAAACGAATAAAAGTAAAACACATACGAGTCAGGTGCAGAAATTGATCAGAAGAAGTCCTCAAGCTTGCCCTTTCCCCTGCTCGTACTTGGGTCTGCACTCCATTATCACAACAAAATAGATGATGAGTCCAGAGTGAGTAATCCTAAGGAACTTCACCGAGTAACTAATATAAATAAATGCTGGAATTTTAAATACTATTAAATAAACATGCAGAAGAAAATATTCAGGTAATTAGGAAGG
Source organism: Stephania japonica (assembly GCA_039657345.1). Taxonomy (NCBI): domain Eukaryota; kingdom Viridiplantae; phylum Streptophyta; class Magnoliopsida; order Ranunculales; family Menispermaceae; genus Stephania; species Stephania japonica. Next base: position 37,463,099 of record CM077560.1, on the reverse strand, counting down.
ACCCTCGCATGAATATCAAATAGTAATGAACAAAAAATGTGTGCAAGATATAGGTAAGACTAGCACCATACTTCAGACTATCACCTAAGCATCGCCAGTGAGTAATCTCGAACTAACTGAAATCCCTGAGTCCGTTCGGTAGCCAGCGTAGATCATGATGCATCGACATGTGTATAGGAAAAATCAGTAGTCGGGTCGACAATTCACCGACATACCACTAAAACACATGCTATGGCCTAGTGTGCTACAATGCCAACGTAATAGAATAAACCTGGCGAAAGTAAACTTAGCCGACTGTAAATAAATACCAGAAATGAGTTTAATTGAACAACAAGACATGAATTCAATAAACCAAGTAGTAAATACTCAAAGTGAATTTCATTTGGGATACTACACACCTCAAATTGCACCCCACTAATCCATAAATGTCAATACACGCCACCAACCGCGTGTCAACTACCCGTCAAACGAACCTAAAATATGATTTCTGATAAACCTAATCAATTCCCCGAATCTCAAAAATCCCCATTCCATAGTAAACATTGTCAAATCCACCCAATAAACCTTCCCTATTGGTTATGTAAACCCCTAGGTGAACCCCCAATAAGCCAATTTGTTTTAAAATTTTATTTATTTATTATTTTTTTCTACTGTTCTCAATACTGTGAGTGGCGCCTAGGATAGTGATAACTGATCCTGGCGCTGTGACTCACGCCGTCATGCTTCCACCCCCACGGCGTGACTTAAAGCGTAGGGGTGGGGTGTCTCCTTGGTCTGGATGTCGTGGGGTTTAACATCCATGGCGTCCCTCGGTCTGAACCAGAAACATATCCTAGGGTTCTCGGACCACCCAGCTCGTCGCCATAATTCGTAATCGTCCCAAAATCTCATGAAACACCAAACCATCCACGAGAAACCAAAAACCACCGACAAAACGTGTCCGTGACGAAAACCTCAAGATTTCTCGGCCAAAACCCTAAAATCCAATTGTGACCAAAACAACAACAACAACACCAACACTAACACCAAAAACCATTCATTGATGCTTCAATTTAAGCCTTGAAACCATAGGAACACCCTACAAATTGGTGTGCTCAACCTATACCCCCGAAACCTCATCAAAACTTGAGAAAATACGACCGATTGATAAAGAACGAGATGGAGAGTTCGAATCAAACTTGTTCTATCAATTTCCAAGCCTTTTACTGCTTCCACCAAGCTCCTAAAACTCAATAAAACCCTAGCTTCTCTTCCAATTTTCATCCAACACAAGAGAGGAGAGAGAAAAGGTGGTGAGATTGTGAGAAATTGATATATTTATATGAACATTGTCAACTTATGTGTTTTTATATTACTAGGCTTGATTAAAAGCCAAGATGGGGTCAGCAATTCAACCCATTAGTGACTTGAATGTGGACTTGGTTACTTGTTCTTATCCTTGCTCAACACAAACACATCAATCCTCAAATGTTTCGATACCCGGTCGCGCATTGTGTTGCGTGTCAATTGCGCACACTCGCATCACTAATGTCTAAATGACGTTTTATATTAATTATTTAATGCATTTTATCATTTATTATGTGTGTATAAACCCCGGTCTAGCGTATCGCTTACCTGCATCTAAATGCTACTTAAGCCAAATACTCGTCACACTGTCTCGCCCGATAATAAACAATATAAACACATATTGTGACGCAATTTAACTAAATTGAACATATACATCGCAAAACAAATCAAATAGTACACAAAACAAACTGCATACCTAATCCGGGAGAGCTCCGATCTAGCTGCGGGGTTTACAAGTATCCGAGCTATTGTCCATGTTTGTAATGACGTCATAAATAACGACAAAATTAGGTTGTTACAGTTCTTCCCACCTAGTTAAAATTTTGTCCCAAAATTTAAATCAAAACGAAATTCTTACTGACAAATAGTTGAGGGTAACGATGCCGCATAGTAGACTCGAGCTCCTAGGTGAGTCCCTCAGTCCGTGATGCTGCCATCGAACTAATACCTTCGGGATCTTCCTATTCCGCAGAGTCTATATCCTACGATCTAATATCTCCATCGATTGCTCCTCGTATGTCACATCAGGTCGAACCACAATATGTCTAACATCAACCATCGGTCTCGGTCACGACCTAGCTAGCCTCAACATAGATACATGGAATACTAGATGAACCCCTGCTAACTGTGGTGGAAACTCTAATTTGTACGCCACAGTGCCGACGTGTGCCTCGACCCTGAATGGGCCAATTAACCTTGGTGCTAGTTTCCTCTTGATGCCAAACCTCTAATGACCCTTCCAAAATGAAACATTCAGATATACCAAGTCATCAATCTCATATCACAGGCCCAATATAAAATCGTATCCTCTAGTGCCGCCCAACAAGTAAGTGACCTACATGACCTATCATATGTAAGTCCCGAACGGTGGCATGCTATTGCTCGCTTGATAGCTATTGTTGTACGCAGACTCCCACAACGGTAGATATTCCTCCTGAGAGCCCCCAAACTGCAAGATACAAGCCCTAAACATATGCTCTAATATCTGAATCAACTTCTCTGACTGACGATCAGTTTGAGGATGATATGCCGTACTAAAATGTAGCCTAGTGCCGAATTGCTCCTACATACTTTCCTAGAGTTTCGATGTCAACCTGGGATCCCTGTCTAATACAATCGATATCAGCACTCTGTGAAGCCTGGCGATCTCTCGCTCGAAGATAATGCTCAGCTGGGGAAATGAGTACTTTATGGATATCAGAATGAAATGTGTTAACTTCGTCAATTTATCAATCACTACCTAAAATGTGTCATGACGCCTCGCAGTCTGTGGTAGCCCACTGACGAAATCCATAGTCACGTGCCCCTGCTTCCACTGTGGAATGGGCAGTGGGTGAAGTAATCTGGCTGGTCTCTTGTGCTCGACCTTTATTTGCTGGCAAATATGACAACCCCTAACGTACGAACCCACGTTAGCCTTCGTCCTTAAACACCAAAACAAATAGCACAAATTGCGATACATCTTGGTCCTGCTAAGATGAACTGTCTACCACGAATGGTGTGCATCCTCCAGAATGTTGTCCCGTAGCTCCTATCCATAACCTAGCCCTGTGTCTCAAGTACCTATCTGATAAACCAAACCAATCTGTGCAACCCGAATCCTGAGCCAGACAACTGAAGCGATCAAAATGTCTGTCAGCCCTTTGACATTCAGCAACCCACTCTAGAGACATAGTAGGAACTCATGTTTGATAACAATTCTGCAAATTAATAATAGCCTTAGTCAAACATATCATCGATGTTGCCTCCAACAATCCATGCTCATGTGTCATTCGTCGTAGCATAATCTGGCTCTCAATGCCGCTCTGGCTCAATGCATCAACGACAACATTCACCTTACCAAGGTCGTACGTGGCCCTCTTATCGTGATGCATGGGAACAATTCTCGGTCGTCGACATCGAGGTATGCTATTTTTGGTTGTTGTTTGTATAATTATTTATTTACCCGAATTTAGATTCCAATATTCCAAATGTGTGAGGGCATTTGAGTGAGTGCATTGATGTGGAGAAATGGTTTCAGCTCAAGGAAATGCATTTTTAGGAGTCGGGGCGAACTGTGGTCGGGTATTTAGCTGTTCGGGGGACAAATATGAATAAAACACTGACAAAACACATTAAAATATAATATTTATACATTGGGTAACGTGTTCGATGCCTTGTTAGGTTTGTAGGCACACAATGGTGCGAGCTGTGGTGCGAACGAAAACCGCATATAGAAGTGTGTGAATGGGGTGAAGTCCTAAAGTTTTGTCAATGTTGTGTGTTAGTTTGGTGTAGGAGAGAGTGGCGGTTAAGTGGTTGGGAAAAGGGGAGAGCGGCTAGATCATTCTCGAAATACGTGCGTACAAGGTGATGCACATGATATATATAATGTTATTTCTCTCTCACACACTCTCTCTCTCTCATCGATTTGTATTTTATTTTCACATGACAAACTTGAGAAAGAAGTTTGGGAAGGATTCTCAACGAGGATTTGAGCTCAGGACGACACCAAGACTCGACTAAACTCGAAAACCAAGGTAACACTTCTATTCCTTGCGAGGCGTGTGTCATTTTGATGGGTCTTTTGAGTGTTTTCGTCGAATTATTTTCAGGTGGCGAATTTGAAAAATTGTATTTCAAGTGTTTCAAAAGTTTATACGGACTAAGTGATCGGTGTGGATCACAACCATGCAGTTGCTTTAGGTGTTTGGATGAATTTTGTATTTTTGGAGAATTATCATGATTTTGAGTTAATTTTGTAACGACCTAGAAATTTGGCTATTTGTGAATGATGACGTGTATTACGTATTTATACTCATATTTGAGTGATCGGACAATGAAGTCGGTAAACGAGTAGAAAAACTGGACGAGCAGGTATCGACAGTTGGGTTACGGGTACACAGGGGATTTAAAACATTGTAAAAATACAAATAAATGAATTTCAGATTAATTAAATAATTATTTGGCGAGACTACGAGCATGACGAAACAAGGTGGGTCGAGGAGCGTTGTTTGAACACGGGGGTCGGATAGCTACGTAACAGACGGGCTATGTGATAGGGATTATTAAAGTGACATAGCCCAAATTAGGAAAGCCATGGGATCAGCCTCGAGATGCGTACATGCGTTGTGATGGAATGAAAAGGCTATAAAAAAGACCCACACCCATTTTACTAATTCACTATTCATCCTCTCCAAACCACACATAATCGATCCTTCTCTTTCACCATCGACCATCTCTTTCCTCTCCTCTTCTCCCCCACCTCGGTTGAGCAACCACCGATCCTCGGAGACCCAGTGGTGGTCGAAGCTCGCTGGAGATGCTGCAAGTAATTGGAGGTCTAAGGTCTCTCTCTTTTGCACTATTTTCCAGTTTTCTCACTGGTTTGGGTCTGTCCGCGGAGGTGGGGGTCTGCTCATGGTCGAGAACTGATCAGAGATGCTTCTCTAACATCTCGATAGCCCCAGTTTTCGTCTTTAGTTCGCAGAGGTCGTGAATTACTGCTGGTTTTTCGGTCGCCTTATGTGCATTATTTTTCTTCTTCGTTGCGCTGTAGAGGTGGCGATGAGCGTGGAGGATGTCAGGGATGTTTCCTAGTGGTTCACCAAAGTCCCTACACTCCCGGAACCCCAATTCACAGTGGTGTGCAAAAGTTTCGTCTATCACAGTGGCGAATTGTCTTTTTTTTCAAATTTGGCTCACTGTTTGCCCTCGCTGGACTGTCTGGTTAAGCGGCACCGCCGCTGTCGACCACCATGAGTTGGGAATTGGTCGGAGACTCCTCCATGATCATACTGGTGTTTTCCAATCCCATGAGCGATCAAAACAGTAGCGGCGGTGGTGTGTTGTTATATATGTTCTATTTGGGTTGTTTTGTCGCTGTTGTGTACCCTCGCTAGAACTGCCGCAACTAGCTGCACTACTGGTTGGACCACCATGACTGGGGGGTTGTCGGGGACCTCGCCAAGTCCTCGATGGTTTCTCCCAACCTTTAGTGTGTCCGAAACAGTAGTAGTAGAGTCATTTTGTCGAAGATTTATGTGTTTGTTCGTCGGGTTTTCCTTGTAGTGATTAGATAGTTGTTACGATCTGGTGAGGGTATCCCTGACTTCCTTATACTGTGGTGATTCCTTACCGATGTCGAATAACACCAGCAAGTCATCATGAACATGGTTAAGTGGAGTCTCAGTCTTGTTATTGTTTCATGTTCATGTCCAATCCGTTTTGAGGTTTCAGTTTTAGTTTGGTTAATTCGGTTTCCATGATAACGAGAACTCATAGTTGTTGTTGGTTGTGAGGCCGTGAGGATATATGTGCGCGTTGAGTACTGTTTGGTTGTGGTGTTTTGGTGTTGTTTTCATGCATGTTAATTTTACATTTTAATTGGGTTTAAGGTTTGTCGAACGGTAGTGACGTCGTGGTCACGCTGTTGGTCCTCGAGGCTATGGCGTGACCTTTTTATGACTAAGCCAAGCCTATGATTCATGAATAGGCTTACATATGATGTGGTTTTCAAAACCCAAAAGAGTTATGTTTTTGCTTGGTTTTCTAATCGATTTTCATCAAGTTGTTTGAGTCATCAAAATATTGGAAAAAAACTAGGGTTTCAACCTAGGTTTAGTAATGACTCGACCCATTAATTAGAGTTTCCGACCTTGTCAGGTAGCGGAAAACTCAGGGATACGCGTTAGGGACTCAAGAGTGTACGGGTTGCGATTAGTCAGATAAGTACATTTGCCACAAGCTTATGTATGATTTGTAAGCTAGTAAGAAAATGTCATGTGATTCATTATCATTTATTCTGATTCATTTTGATCTATTATTGGTATTCCGTTCCTTTCCTTGTTGTGTGTTCTTGGCGTAAGTGTTTCGTCTCAAGAGTACTAGAACCTACACTAAAAGGATAAAACGTGGGCACTCTTGTACAAGAGTATGTGACCACCCTTAGTGAACGTGTGACACCGAGTACTGGGTGGGTGGGCTTGTGTCCCTTCCATCATGGTTGTGCCTTCGTTTGTGTTGATGCCCGAGAAGACCTCGCATGGTCTTCGCTGTTATGCTATGATTTAGACCACTTATAGGCCTCTTTTAGATTCTTAGAACACACTTGAATTTCGATTGATATCTATTAGTCTGTTTATCATGCACTTGATCTATTTAAATTCATGTCTTTCTATTACCGCATGATATTTAGGCTAATTTATTTGATATATCATGAATTATTGTTATCTTCTTCTGGCATTACATTTGATTTCTTGAGTAGTTTACCGTCTAGTTTGTGACGGTAGGTGCAGATAGGGCGGAGTGCAGTAGAGGAAAAGAGCTTTGCCTAGGTGGTTTGTTGTGAGGATTTGCGGCTAGATTCGAGCACCTTAGCCTAAGTTATGTTTGATTTCTGCTTGTATGTTGATTTCTTTATATATATACATCATGTTTAGCTTGAACTTGGGATCATAGGTTATTTGATATCATGTACAGCTTGGTTTCCGTATGATGTACATGAATATTCCTGTTTACGGGGTTTCCATATATATAGATTCATGATTTCCGTTTGACTGAGTTATTTCCCAATACTTGTTTAGTTTAAATTTTCTTTCGCTATGTTATACTTGCATTAACTCTTTCATAAAACTTGTAATTTGATAATTGGAGGCTGACTAGGCTCGCCACATCGTCGAGTACTAACTCGAGGATCTGTACGAGCCTAGGCCAGGCATTCCCAAATGCATTGGGAATTTGGGGCCGTCACAAATTTCCACACTAGGGGTTATTGACTGCTGTTTTAATCGAACTAATTGTTGGAATTGGTGTATTGGAGCGTTCCTATGAGTCTGGGATAGGCTTGGAACGCGGCGAAACGAGTTGGAGTGTCAAAAAACTCCGAGAATGATTTCAGGAACTGGAGCCACGAGGGTCGCCATGAGAGAATTTCCCCACGACGTCGATCACGACGTCTAAACCAATGAGGAATTTGGATTTCACGCTTTAGATGACGTCGCCACTCACGACGTAGCATTGTTCATCAGACCAAATTTTCAATTTTATTCAAAAAATTTGGGGGTCTCTCGGGTATTTAAATAGGTTCCAATAAGAACCAATACTCAGGTAATTGACCTAATTAAGTAAATTAACAAAATTATGGAAAATGGGATAATTGAGGGATAAATGATGAATTTTAGTTAACATGGATTGCAGGATAGTAAAAGGCATAACTGGGGAATCGTAGGACAAATTATGGGCGTGTAAGTATGTGTTAGCGTTGGACACGGGTAAGTAAACCAGTGGAAAATTTACAGTTATTTCTTTGAGCTTTAATTTATTATTGTTATTATTCTATCCTGTTTCAGAATTCTATTCTATTTGAGTGGTCCAAGGGCAAGTGAGTCAATGTGATCCTTGAGAGGACGAGTTACTTGGGGTCATGCCCTAGCATCAGGAACTTGGGATGCACGTTATTATTTTTGGAACTTGATATTCACAAGCTGATATTTTGGTTCTTTTATATGGATTATGAAATTCTTCATTAAATTGTTAAGGAATTCTTATTCATGTGGATTTTAGGATGGTGTGAGTTGCCCACGTCCTAAAACTCAGAGTTCGGATGGTGAATTACCTTGGATTCGCAAGAGTTTGATAGATGTTTCTCCTCGACTCAAACGACTATTTAACTATCGATTGCTTTCAGATTTATTTTCAATCTTTATTTATTCATGCATTCCCTGTACTTTTCTTTCTATCAGCATGACTATAGATTGTTTGTTATTGTGAAATATTGTAAACATCCTACTTAGTGTTACATACCCAGTACTCGTCATTCTTATATTTGACTGAGTGCATATCCACAGTTGAGCAAAGGGAAAGCTCATCAACTTGGTGATTTGCTTTGAGGATAGCGTAACTTTTCTTTTTTTGGACTCGATGTAGGTTTGATTTTGTATTACTGTATTATACGTTTTGAAACTAGGTTTGAGGAATAAGAGATCTTGGGGCTTGTATATAATGATATTCTTTCGTGTGATATGATATTTGGTGATGATGTATATATTGATGGGTTTCCACATGCTAGGTTATCCTAACGTATGTCTTGAGGTTGTTACATTGGTTAGAGATTTGAATTGCTTTTGCTTATCTTTGAATAACTCAGTAATGTTAATGATCTCATCTTAAATTGTTAAATAATAAGAAAAGGTTAGGTAAGACTGACTAGGTTTACATTGACTACGCGAGGGTTGACTCAAGGTCTACGTAAGCCTAGGCTAGGCGGGGTCCAGTTTTAGGTTTGTGGCACTAGGGTCGTCATAGTTATAATCAATAGCGAAATCATATTCCTTCAACAACTCGAGCCATCTCCTTTATCGCATGTTCAGATCCCTCTGAGTGAATAGATACTTCAAATTCTGGTGATCAATGAACAATACGAACCATTTTTCGTATACATAGTGCCTTCAGGCCTTCAGTGCAAACACGACTGCTGCAAGCTCCAAGTCATGCACTGGATAATTCCCCTTGTGGGGACTCAATCGCCAACATAAGTACACAACTGGGTGTCCATCGTACAACAACACGCATCCCAACCTAGTGTCAGAAGCATCAGTATAGACTGAGAAGCCTCTCCCTGCCTCAGATAATGCTAGCACTAACGCGGAAGTCAGCTTTCTCGTCAGCTCCCAAGCCTGACATCTTTCTCGGTTAATCTTATCAATGATGCCGCAATCAAAGAAAAATCCTGCACAAACCTCCGATAATAGCCTGCAAGTCCTAAGAAATTGCGAATGTCAGAAACAAACTCAGGTGTCCTCCAGTTAATGATCGCTTGAATCTTATCACAAATAAAGATATACCCTGACTATGATGGCGTGTCAGAGAAATTTTACCTTATTCAACCAAAAATCAAACTTGCTGAACTTGGCATACAACTTGTTCTCTCTTAACTTCAACAAAACCTCCCTGACATGTCTCTCATGCTCCATACGAGTCTTGTTGTATATCAGGATGCCATCGATGAACACTATCACATATCAATCCAGGAATGGCCTCAGGACTCTATGCATCAAGTCCATGAAAATCGTCGGCGCATTAGTTTACCTAAACGACATGATTGTGAACTCAAATAAGTCGTATTTCGTTCTAAAAGTCGTCTTCTCGATGTCACTATCTCGAATCCTCAGTTGATGATACCTTGAACGTAAATCAATTTTCGAGAATAACTTGGCTCCTGCCAATTGATAGAACAGATCATCGATCCTGGGAAGTGGGTAACGATTCTGAATCATCACCTGATTTAGCTTACTGTAATCTATGCATATCCGTATAGGCCTTTCTTTTTAACAAAAACGACTGGAACGCCCCAAAGAGGCATACTAGAGTAAATGAAACCCTTCTGCAACAAGTCCTCTATTTGGGTCCTCAACTCCTCATGCTCGGATGCTGACATCCTGCACGGTCGACTGTATGTCGGTTGTGTCCCCAGTATTAGTTCGATGACAAACTCAACTGCTCGAGGTGGTGGTAAACCTGGAAAATCATTAGGGAAAACCTCAGGAACTTGCAAACAACTGGGACATTCTCAACACATATTACTGTCCTATGCTCTGCTCAACTGCCGCCATGAATGCCTCATCTCCTGAGTTATCACTAAATGCCCTCTGGTAATCGATAGAGGTGTCGCGACTCGGGCAAATGAAAACATTGGAATACCCACGATGTCAAATGTTAGTCTTACTAAAGCAATCAATCTATGCATGATATGATGATAACCAATCCATGCCCAGTAAGGCATTAAACTCTAGGTACTCCAACACTTGTAGATCAGCCGGTGACTGGTGTCCCGCGACCTTTTCCACGCAATCCCGACATATTCGGTTAGTGATAAGTTGCTATTTATGCATAATTATATATAATTTATCTAAGTATTTCTATTGTTGATTCTCCAAAATAAGGGCCCAATTATCTCTATTTGTCATTTTCAGGACTTTTGGGGTGCGCGATTGGATTTGGGGCAGAAAAATACTTACAATAGAGTATTTACTTGAAGTGATCGAATGCCAAAAGATTTGTCTCAAAATACACACAGAAAGTTGACTTATTGAAGGTGCAAATCACTCCACAAATTATGAGAACAGTTTCAATTGCGGAAATCACTCCAAAAATGCTCAAACCAGTTTTTATTGAGCAATTTACTCCACCAATAATGAAAATGGTCAAACAAAGCGCAAATCACTCCAACCGTTACAAAAAATACTCCTATATATTGGGACTTGGGGGGATTGTTTGAGACATCCATTGTTTTCTTCTCTTCTTGGAGATCAATAGCGTTTTCTTCTTCTTTTTCTTTTCACAAACCATTGTTTATATTTTATATTTTAAGTAAGAGTTTTTGTCGACGATGGTTGGCTAAACTTATCAATCCAAACCAGAGGTGGATCAAATCACTCTTTTTGGCTTATAAACATATGTGAGATCTATTTTATTATTTAAATTGTTTTTCATAGTATTTTATTTTCTTTGGTATTATTTAAAAAATTGAGGTTATACACTAGTTTAAACCTTAATTTACATGCCAGTGAGTTGTAAGCACCCGTCCTTGTGTAATAAGACCGTACTAGTAGTACTCGACCATACCAATTGATTAGACCCTTTTGGGACCGGTTGAATACCATAGGAATCTAGATTAAATCAAACACACGAGTGATCCAGTTATCTAGGTGTAGTGCCTTCACAAACCCCATTGCGGTCAACGTGTTAAACCTGAAACACTAGAATAGGGTTAGCACTTGATTAGGGAAGTGGTCATTGTCGTACCTTGACCATCGAGATAGGGAAATGCGAGGACCCACGTACGTTACCGGTTCTATAGCTAAACTAATATATTATGATTTAGATGCTTTGATTAGATTGAGGGCCATATGTAAAATTATGCCAAATTGAGGAGATTTGTAATACCAATGGTTTGGATTGCTTCCCCCCCATTTATTGATTTATTTACTTAATATTTTCATTATTGTTTTTATTAACATTAGAAATTATTCCTGTGAACATCTCGATTTAGTTTTTGTTTTATGTCATAGGTTAAAAAAACTTAGTTTTCGTGGTTTGACCCATGCTTGCCACTACTGCAGTTCTTGTGGTATTTGGTAATCTTATCGGGATTATAAATATATATTTTAACACGTTCGGCGCATGTCAATTAGGGTATATCTTATTCCTAGTTGCCGTCCTGAGGATAATGTGTGTCTAAACTTTTTGTTTGTAACCCTAACTGTCTTACCATGAGTCCCGCAATAAAAGACAAAGGGCTACCGGAATCAAACATGATATGCATATGAGTACCACAAATAATCAACGTACCCTCAACCTGCTATTGAGTCACCTCCCAGTCTGGTTAAGCAACAACAAATGCAACGCCACATGCCCTCTTTCTGGCCTGCTCAGTCTGTGGTGGAAGTGGTGGCGGCGATGTTGTCGGACAATAGGCTTTCAGATGCTTTAGTCTGATGGCACCTGAAGCAACGTGGTCTCCCTTGCCAACCTATCTGAGCCACTTCCTGTACTTGACCCTGTCCTTAGCCTGTTGGAACTGTTGTCGAGGATGCTCAATAGGTGCAAGTGCCGCACAATAGACCACCTTTCTATTATCATGTCTCAGTTGGTCATCACAATGATCTTTAGCACCTCGACGGTCCTGATTAGACTGCCAATCACCTCGACGACCACTCTGACCCTGTCCTTATCGCCCTTGGTGATCCCGCTGCCTCTTCGTCCTCTCCTCAGGTCGATAACTCTGGCTAGGCTGATCTGGATATATAGATGTCTTAGGTCGATTAGACCTCTATAGTAGATACGTCTCATGTGCCAATGCACGATCAAATATCTTTTGCATAGTCCAAGCTCCACTTGACACAATGGTGCTCACAATCCTCTCATCCAAACCCCTGACGAAATAGTAGATCTGAAGTCACTCTGTGGTCGCTACGTCCATCTCGTACTGGAGCAGGTATCTGAACCTCTCCATATACTGAAGTACAAACATGATGCCCTGTCCCAACGCCAGAAACTTCTCCCTGAGTCTTAACTAGAATCGGGATGTATTCGTCAAGGAATAACTGTCGAAACTCTACCTAAGTCAATGGCTCCAGATGAGTGCCAATATAAGTCATCCACCAGACTGCCGCCTCTCTTCTCAGATAAAAACTAGAGAGTCACGCCTGATCAGCCTCCTCAACTTGCAACAGCTTATGAAGCCGTCAATGTGTCAACAACTAATGCCCTGCCAACTCTGGGTCACCAATTCCATAAAAGTATCCAGGGTTAAACCTGGTAAAATCCTTAACCCTCTTCGCTTCAATCGACATCGCACTACTTGATGTCGAAGCAACTGCGGGCTACTCGGTCGTAGTAGGAGTAATCACCTGTGCAGGCTGCTGCTTGAACAGGTCCATGTGCAGTAACAATCGGGGCTAGCTCTACCTGAGTAGTAGGCATAACTAAGGTAGTCGTAGGTGTAGTTGTCGCCACATTTTGGCCCCGGATGTACTCAAGAATCTCGACCATCTGCGACTGATGTACTACATAGTGCTACGTGACCCTTTCCGATAAAGACTGCAGAGTCAACTCCTCTCAAGTGGGGCACTCGTCTCACCGACCTCCGGATTAGTCATTAGCGGGGTAGTAGTCAGTGCCTATCCGTCCATCTGAGTCTGCACCATAAAACATGCATCAGATCAGCCTCAGTATATACGTATACCGTATGTGTTATACAATAAAAACATAACACGTATATATTCCTAAAATTACCCGCCTCACATCACTTATAATTAAGTTTTTAGGCAATAACTTCGGGTTTGAACATCTAAAGTTTATTAAGTTTTATGCTCTTGTTTAACTTCTCGAGGTTCATCCAAACCTTGCTCTGATACCAAATTGTAGCGGCCCCAAAATTTGAGGTCGCCATGTCATGCGCTGCGGGCCATAATCCGGCGATAACTCACCTAGTTGTGTCCCATGAGTGTCGCGTACCATCTGTCAACCCAAACTTCGCGAACTTTTATATCATTTCACAAGTTTAGTTATCAAGTTAGCTATTTGAGTCCATTTCATCTGTCTATTATCAAATTGTTTTTAGCAGAAGACTTAAAATCATGATTATCATCAAATACGACATTAAATCAAATGATAGAGCATTTTCCTAGTATGGAAACCCAACCGAAAGATCAATAATATATATATATATCATGATCCACATGTTTCAAAATACCAAAATAAACCTCATAAATATTTCATATACATGGCAAGGTAGTCTCTCATGTCCCAACCCAACATAAAAACGATTAAAAGTAAACACACATACAGTCCGACGCATAAGTCGATCAAAAGAAGTCCTCAAGCTTGCCCTTCCCCCTACTCGTACTAGGGTCTGCACTCCATCATCACAATAAAATAGATGACGAGTTCAAAGTGACTAATCCCAAGGAACTTCTCAAGTAAATAATATAAATAAATGCTGGAATTTAAAATACTATTAAATAAACATGCGGAAGAAAAGATTCAGACAACTGTGAAGGACCCTCACATGAATATCAAATAGTAGCGAATCAATAATGTGTGCAAGATATAGGTAAGACTAGCACCATGCTTCGAACTATCACCCAAGCACCGCTGGTGAGTAAACTCAAATTGACTGAAATCCTTGAGTCCGCTTGGTAGCCGACGTAGACCACGACGCACCAACATGTGTATAGAAAAAATTAGCAATCAGGTTGACAATTCATCAACATACTCCTAAAACACGTGCTATGGCCTAATGTACCAAAATGCCAACATAATAGAATAAACCCGATAGGAGTAAACTCAATTAACCGTAAATAAATACCAGAAATGACTTTAATTGAACAACAAGAAATGAATTCAATAAACCAAATAGTAAATACTTAAAGTGAATTTCAGTTGGAATACTACATACCTCAAACCGCGCTCCACTAATCCGCAAATGCTAACACATGCCACCAAGTGCGTGTAACTACCAGTCAAACGAACCTAAAACATGATTTTCGATAAACCTAATCAATTCACCAAATCTTGGAAATCCCCATTCCATACTAAACCACTAAACCTTCCATATTGGTTATATAAACCCCTAAGTGAACCACCATTAGGCCAATTTGTTTTAAAATTTATTTATTTATTCTACTGTTCTAGACGCCGTACGTGAGTGGCGCCACCATACCTAGGACTATGAGAACTTATCCTAGCGCCGTTGTCACACTTCCACCCCCACTGCGTGATTTAAAGCATGGGGTGGAGTGTCTCCTTGGTCCGGACGTTGTGGGTGGCGCCGTAGGGTTTAAGACCCACTGCGTCCCTAGAGACGTCTGATCCAGGAACGTATCCTAGGGCTCTTGGACCCCCTCGGCTTGTCCCCATGGTCCGTGCTCATTCCAAAATCTCAGGAAACACCAAACCATCCACGAGAAACAAAAAGTCCTGACAAAACCTGTCCGAGAAGAAAATCCTGAGATTTCTCGGCCAAAACCCTAAAAGCCAATTGAGACCAAAACAACAACACCACCATCAAAAAACATTCATTGATGCTTCAATTTAATCCTTGAAACCATAGCAACACCCTACAAATTGGTATGTTCAACTCATACCCCTGAAACCCTCGTCAAAACCCAAGAAAATACGCGTAATTGATAGAGAACAAGATGGAGAGTTCAGATCTAACCTTTTTTTTTATCGATTTCCAAGCCTTTTAGTGCTCCTACCAAGCTCCCAAAGCTGAACAAAACTCTAGCTTCTCTTCCAATTTTCTTCCAACATAAGAGAGGAGAGAGAAAATGTGATGAGAGTGAGAAATTGAGATATTTATATAGAAATTGTCATCTTATGTGTTTGTATATCCCTAGGCTTGATCAAAAGCCAAGATGGGATCAACAATTCAACCCATTGGTGACTTGAATGTGGATTTGGTCACTTGTTCTTATCCTTGTTCAACACAAACACACCAATCCTCGGGCGTTCTGATACTCGGTCCCACACTGTGTCACGTGTCCATCGCGCACACTCCCGTCACTAATGTCTAAATGACGTTTTATATTAATTATTTAACACATTTTATCATTTATTATGTGCGTATAAACCCTCGGCCTAGTGTATTAGTAATTCGCCTACCCAGTACTTGCGTCTACACGGTACTTGAGGCGAATACCCGTCATACTGTCTTGGTCAGTAATAAACAATATAAACACATATATTGCGATGCAATTTAACTAAATTGACCATATACATCGCAAAACAAATCAAATAGCACCAAAAACATACTGTATACCTAATTCGGGCGTGCTCCGACCTAGCTGTAGGATCCACGAGTGTCCGAGCTGTCGTCCACGTTTATAATAACATCATAAATAATGAAAAATTAGAATTGGGTCGTTACACTCATGAATGGCCAAGATTGGGTCAACAAGTCCACCTTGAGTGATACAAATGTGTGACTTGTTCTTGGTCTTATCCTTGCAAATCACCAATAATTGATCCTCCGGCGTTCCTGTACTCGACACCCACACTGCGACACGTGCCATTCGCATACAATTGCACCTCTAAATGCATAAACGATAATTTATACTAATCATTTAATATATTTTATTCATTTATTATGTGTGTACTATCCCCGACCTAGTTTATTTGTAATTCACCTACCCGGTACCCATGTCTACATGCTACTCGAGGCGAATACCCGTCACATTATCTCGCTCAGCAATAATAATATAAATATACACATTGTTATGTAAAGTAACATAATTGAATATACACATCACAAATTAGGCAAAACAACATACAAAAATAACTATTTACCTAGTCGGGCGTGCCCTGGGCAGCGGCATCTACGGGAGTCTGAGCTGGCATCCATGTCTAAAAATATGTAATAATAACAACATAATTAGAATTGGGCCGTTACAAAAACTCTAACTACATAAATCAATTTAGCGTAACAAAACAATAAAAAAGAAAGAGTTCCCATCCCTTAAGCTTTATGCACTTCTAGTTAGGCTTGTGCAAAATAAGGACAACTCGGATGAATCTTTGATAAATTGATTAAGGACAAGAAAATCAAAATCCTATCCTCTCTACTTCTCAAACTCGTCGTTTTCGTTTCATTAAAGTCGTGGTTTCATTGAGAGAGAGAGAGAGAGAGGAGAGTTGGGACAGAAGTTGAGAGAAATTACAAAGAGATGGACTCTTTCTTGACAAAGAAGAAGGCCAAAATAAAACCAAGAGAAAGAAAAAAAGGAATGGTAGGGTCGGGATGCTTATGGTTTTTTTTTTTTTTTTTTTAGGTTGTAATGAAGATCGGGCGGGCTGCATTGCCCAATATTTTGTCATGTTGTTTCCACTATCGACCCGGGGTAATAGGCAGGCTGTCGGAGGAGGTGGGCGCTTGGAGGAGGAGTCGGCGAGGGAGTAGGTGGAGGTGCAATAGCTGTGGACGTTAGTGTCGCTGATGGAGATGGAAGATGACCGATCCACCTCAAAACTCAAATAGGGGTGAATAGAAATCCATCCAAATTTTATCTATACGCATGAGAGAATTTTTGAAACAAATTATTTATAAAATTTGAGAAAAATCCATCTAAATTCATCATCTACCCTAAATTCACCAAAATCCACAAATTAAATACCCATGAATTTTTTTAAACTTCACATAAATCCTTCCAAATCTAAAATAAATATTTTTATATTTTTAAAAACTATATCGAAATCCTTCGAAGTTTAAATTAAATACCCTTAAATTTTTAAATCTTTCAAAATCCATTAAAATCTATGAAAATGTCCAATTAAATACATCCCCTTTAATTTATTATATTTTTATTATTTTATTAACAAGGTGTCAAAGTTGCATTAAAAGGAGGTTGTGTTTATTATTTTATTATAACCTTGTTGTTAGTTTTTTGGATGATAAGGTAAAGCCTAATTTTGAAGATAAAATTGTCCACATTATAAGCTACATGAAGGTACAATAATAGATTGCATGTGCGTTGTTGGCTAGCAGGGGAGAATAAGAAGATCAAGGAAGATTGAAGCATTAGGGCATTGCAAGTACGTTGTTGGCTAACATAAAATGAGTCAATAATAGTTGGCAAAGTTCTTTGTTTGTTGTGTTTTATTATTTTATTAACAAGGGACTCATAGAAAATTGATAGAAAATTGAGTTTTCTTTTTAGAATTTAATTATTAATTCTCATCCCTGAATTTGATTGTGCGTTCAGTCAATTTTTAAGACTCGCAGCGTCGTGATTATGTGCCTGTTTGTCACGTTGTGCTTTTTTCTTTTTTTAGTATTATATATCAATGATTCAATTGCAGTTTAGTATACATCTCTTTATTTTAATGTGATGCTGATAGTTGAGCATATCTTGGACTAGCCGCCTCCTCTCGAGTACCCTAAAATTTTCTTTTTTCATCTTTAATTTTTTTTTTTTTGGTGATTTTAATTTTTTTGAACTACATCAGATCTTCTCTTATAATCAGCGGTGATTTCAATAATATTACTTTTGTTTTTGTTCGTCAAGTAAAATATATCTGATTAGATCTGAGATCGATGAATAACTCCTTTCGTGTTGCAGTTATCAGAGTTGAATGTTGATACAATCGGACTCTTCAACTCTACATCTCGATATACACTTGTGTGTAGATTTGCGCATGCGACTACGTACTGAATCACTACTTTTCATTGATATTTTGTTTTTACTAAATAAGTAGTTTTCTTCCCTCGTTGGAAGGTTTAGATTTTCTTCACTAGTTAGAAGCTTGATTTTCTTTCCTTGTTGAAAGTTTAATTTTTTAGGGTTTAGGGTTCAAAAGCAAGTGAAATGGGGCTAGTCATGTAATGATGCGGCTTTCCCATACATATACTAGTCAAATGACCAAATGTATGAAATCAACTATTCGATGAGGTAGCTATGGTTGTGGTGATCCTAATTTTGAATGAAATATGAATACAATATTTTTATCAAAAAATAAAAATAAAAAATAAAAATGTGATACTGATCCATACTGTTGTATATTTTGTTCTCTTACTAATCTAACGTTCCGAAAACAAAAAACCCTCCATCTGGTGAACGTGGAAGAAGGTTTCACATTTTAGTCAACTCTACATATCCTTATTGTTGAATATGTGTAGATCGAAAGTTAGTCTCACATTGATTAAATATAACTTTACAAAGAAGTATATAATATATTAACTCCTCCCTACTAGTGGCGAGACCTTTTGAAATAAAATCTCACACCTAAGAGTTGAAAGGTGGTTAAATTGGAGACAATATTGGTGCTAGCAGAGGAGGTCCATGGATTCGCGCACGCGTATGCGGCACGGCGGTGAGAATGTGACACTTATAACTATTTTTCCAAAAAAACAAAAAATCCATGTGACAATGTCTCCATATGTATATACAGTAGTTCCCAATCACATTATAAGTACAGATTCTGAATTGAGAGTTTTTTTTTTTTTTTTTTTTGATATTTGTGAGTGTCCGCAGCCAGCCTTTTGCTACTAGTCCCATAGGGCCCTGGTGTAATCGGCCAAGACGTACTCCAGTGGCCTGACCCTGTTACCTTGGGCAGAATTCAAACTCGCGTCCCCCAATTACAACAACTCTCCTCCTACCATCCTTGCAACCCAAGCCGGGTTGCTTTCGCTGTTTTGGCAAGTCTTATAGAGATATCATCGATGATCATCTCGCGAGAGCCGTTAAAGGAGTGGAGGAACAAGACATCATAGATGTTTTGATTGGGATCATGAAAGATCAGTCTTCATCAATTCAAATCACTGTAGACCACATCAAGGCTCTTCTAATGGTAGTCCACCCCTTTATATCTTTTCTTCTATTAACCTCAACATGCACATCTTTTAAAACTAAACTAGTCGTTGTTGGAATAAACCGATTTCTTTTTTTAAGCCAAGAAGTGACGTACTAAGTATATTAGTATTAACTATAACTGCACAAAGAATAGATTAACTTCTCATAACTAGTATCGATGTCTTTTAAAATAAAATTTCACACCTAAAAATTAAAAGGGTGGTTAAGTTGGAGACAGTATCGGTGCTAGTGGAGGAGGTCACGCACGCGTATGTAGCACGACCATGAGAATTTGACACTTATGACTATTTTTCCAAAAAAACAAAAAATCCATGTGACTATGTCTCCATATGTATGTACAGTAGTTCCCAATCATTTTAAGTTCGGAATCTGAATTGAGAGTTGCTTTCGCGGTTTTGACAAGTTTTATCAAGATATCATCTATGATCATTCTCGCGAGGGCTGACAAAGGAGTGGAGGACCAAGACATCATAGATGTGTTGATTGGGATCATGAGAGATCAATTTCCATCAATTTATATCACTGTAGACCACATCAAGGCTCTTCTAATGGTAGTCCTCCACCCATTAATATCTTTTCTTCTATTAATCTCAATATGCACATCTTTTAAAACTAAACAAGTCGTTGTCTAGACGCTTTGCGCTCGGAAGAGACCGATTTCTTTTTTTAAGCCAAGAAGTGACGTACTGAGTTTATTAGTATTAAATAAAAATACATCAATAATGAAAGTGCACAAATATATAAAGTATACACTATGACACTATGTAGTCTTTGATGGACTCAAAATTATAAGAATATCATTCTTTATCAAAAAAAAAGAATATCATTTAATTTTTCCTGTAAAGAAAAAGTACGTAATTCAAAAAACTTACATGAACAAATAATTAGTTAAATGTTCTCCAAAATTTATAAATTAAATAAACAAAATTCAAACCTCTACTTCGAAATACCTTATAGAATCATTATTTCCACCACCGATTCAATCAGGTTTGAAGAACCACACCAATCAACCAACAAAAGAACAAAAGAGAAAGTACAAGAATAACATAAATAAAATATGAACCTTGTACGAAATAAAATAACCCTTTTCCAATCGATGACAGTGACAAAGATTTTATTTTTTGAATATTTATCCCTCCTAATAAATCACACCTCTCGATTTCTTTAGATCTACCAAATGCATGTTGCCTCTCTCTAGCACAATCTTCTTCCTCTCCACTCTCCGCCTTAAGACACAGTTGCAGAGGTAAAACACAACCTTGATCATGTTTTCTTTTAAAAAAACTGGTAATTGTTATTTTTCTTTTTCAGGATCTATATATATGTCTGGATCTTGAGGTGATTGAAGAGTATATAGGAAGCTGGGAATGATTGAAAAAGTGGAGGTGGAGCCAGCACAAGATGGAAGTCCGTGTCAAGATCCTCTGCATACACCTAGCGGGGAAGCCATTATGTTATATTAATTTTCATTTGTTGAAGCATATTGTTACTACTATTTTTCTTTTGGTGAATGAAGCATATTATCTTTTGTGAAGATGCCTTCACTGTACCGTAATTTGGGAAGCAAATTGACTAAAGATGCACGCGGAGCAGGTTTGGGGCTGGGAATGCAATCCCCCCATCTCCACTTACGACAGGGCAGGAATTCCCTACTTGAAATCCTCCACTAGAGAAATTTTGACCACTATTCTCCATCTAGCGGGGATGGCGCTACGGGGATTCCCACCTTGTCACTTTTGCACATAAGTTATCTATAATATAAGTTGAAATAAAGTAGCTAGTAATTTACTTATAATTAAAATGCATTTATAAAAGCAAGTTTAGCTCAAATAAATAAAACTAATTTGGTTTATTAAAATAAATAAAAGTTTCTAGTTTGGTTTATTAAATAAAAGTGTAGCTCATTTGCATTTTTATGTTTTATGAGTATCTCAAGGGGAATAGGAATCCCCATGAGGAATATTCAGGGTTCCCTATGAGGAATCTCCACAGTGTGGGGTGGGGAGGGGAAATACCACCCCCACTCCGCCCCACATGGGTAAGCCTGAGCTTGTGCTCTTTTTGAACCTCAAAGGCCTCAGGTTTTCCAGCATTTGGTAAGCCTCGGCGTGTGTTATTTTTGAACCTCAGAGGCCTTAGGCTTCCGACATCTGATATCATGATAAATTTCGTAATAGGCATAAGTTCAAGTCATGATAGAGTGTAGGAGTGACTAGTTTAATGTATGAGCTTTAGTTTGGAAGTGAGAGAGTTCTCCATAATGCCAAGGCAAGTTAGAGTTCCACTCCCAAACTTATAACTTTTATATTTTTTTTCAACTAGTCAACGTGGGATTATTCACTTATCTCCAACAGATAAGTCACAAGTGATGCCTCAACCACCTTATCAAATATGTTTTGGCTTTTCCTCTTCAATCTCTCTTTTTTGGCAAAGTCCCCTTCAATATTTAATCTTTAGAAAATGAGGCCAAATTGAAAGCTTATTATAAAATACATTATACTACAAAAAAACAATTGATCAGAAACGAAAATTTTCGTTGCTGATCAACATATATTCCCTCTCTATTCCAAGTCTACTACAGATTAGAGATACAATCTGTTCTGTTTATGAAATCGTCGTCTAATTAATCAGCAACAAAATTTAAGTTTCGTTGCTGATTCTAGACGGACAGACGGATTCAGAGACAAATCTGAGATGGAACAGAAACAAACATCAAGTTTTACCCACTCTTTTTCGTTGCTAAATTCCATTGTCATTTCGTTGCAAATTAGAGACTGATTAGCAACGGAATTCATGAATTCCATTGCTAACCCGTTTCTATTTCGTTCGTACACCCAGCTTACCCAGTTTCAAGATTAAGTTTCCTTGCTATTTCGTTGCAGATTAGAAACTGATTAGCAACGAAACTAATGAATTTCGTTACTAATTCGTCTCTATTTCATTTCTACTTCTTGAATTCTTTTTTTAATTTTCACTGAAATCAAAAATGGTTATCCGAAACTTCAAAACCTGAAAACAACAACAAAATGACCTTCTCCATCGCCTGCACCCCCACCAACATCTCCTTGGGGATGCTAACATCCACTAAAAAAGGCAGAGTTTCACATACACACAATAATTAACAATATATATCAACAAAGAAGATGCAAATAAGAAAAAAAATGTACAATTTGAAAATCTAAAAGATTTACATATCCAAAAAAAAGTAGTCAACCATAAAAGATATAGAAAATACTTAAGTATCCATAAAAGAACTACTAATTCAAAAGGTTCTACAAACAACCATAAAATATACCTAAGTATCCTCAAGCTGCTAATCCCTCGCAACTAAATCTTCTAAATATCCACAAAAAAAGAACTACCAATCCAAAAGTTCTACAAACAACCATAAAAGATATAAAGGACACCTAAGTATCCCCAAGCCATTTATCATCTACAGCCCAATCATCTAAATATCCACAAAAAAGAACTACCAATTCAAAAGTTCTACAGACAACCATAAAAGATAACTAAGTATCTCCAATTTGCTCATCCCCTGCAACCCAGTCTTGCATATCTCGATTAACATCGACCTGCTGCTGTAGTGGATCAGCTGGATCCGTTTGTGCCTGCTGCTACTCCTCCTGAGGTGGTGGTGGTGGTTGAGATGGGCCTGTTCCATTAATGGCCATCCTGAACTGCCTTTGCATGAACGCCACGACCTACTTTAATTGCTTTGCAACATTATCGAACTCCAAGCGTGGCACCATCGACTCCTGGGACGTACTAGTACCAGGATCATCTTATTTTCTCTTCCTGCTCCCTAATGACCTAAGATCGTAGACATGCCCTTTAGAACAGTCACCGTTCATATGATAGTACAACATCGTCTCATCCACCGGTTGGTTCGGTGTAGCCTTTGTCAACTCTTGACATATGCTCTCGAGCTGAGCCTATATGGATCAACAATAAACAATTAAAACGATATGATTTTAAGTAAAGTTATTACAACTTAGCTTGTATTTCTGTACTTACATAGAACTGCGCCAATCTAGTATCAATGAATGTCACCCCGTCGTAATTTACCGCATGAAAATGCAAATAAAAATCATTCACGCAAGAATCTTCTTAGATGCATGAGTCTGCACACCAAAGTTATTAAAATGTTAAATATGATATCAAGTTAAAGCTTGATTATTAATCATGTTTTACTATTAAAAAACACTTACTAATCTTTCATTAATTGTCACAAAAGACACCGAGCCACATCGTGCTTCGAGACTCTATTCTCAGGTCCTTCCACCTCAGTGTTCCTATTCTTAGACGTCTGCTTAGACCTGGTAAGAAAGTCCTTGCTCTCCCCAGTACTCCAAGTATCTCATCCACGCCTCATCTATAACAAAGTTTGGCTGAAACTGACCTGAACCCTAATGACCTAATAGCTCGTTGAGTTTGAGATTGTAATGACCTTAAAATTATAACATGTGCCACATGTCAATCTAGGTTGTACGTAGACCCTCTGTCATGATACATCCATTAAGTTCACGGTCATCGACACAGAGGTATGTTAGTTTGTGTAGTGTTTGTATTATATTGTATTTTCTTAGTAAAATTCCAATGTCCCAAACGTGTGAGGACGTTTGCGTGCAAGCGTTGGTATTATGAGATGATGTCTAGTAGTCCGGGGGACAAAACTTAATTAAAAACACTGACAAATACAATTAACTATAATAATTAATTAGTATGGAAATGCATCCCAATCGACATTTTCGATAGTTGGCACGTGGTAGTGCGAGTTGTGCTGTGAGACGGGCGCCGAAATACCCGAAAAGCTATTGTTGTGTTGAGATAAGGATAAGATCAAAGAGATCAAGTCAACCAAATTCACCCAATTGAATCACTTAAATAGGTGGGATGGTGTGATTATGAGTCATTAGATGAACTTAGGGGTGTGTGTGTTGGGTCAAGATGAGAAAGTAAATATAAAAAGAGTTTTTTTGATGAAACACCACTTTTCTCTCTCCACTCTCTCTCCAATCCGAAAATACACAGGGGTTTGTGGTAGTTTTGGTGTAATTTTGAAGGTTAAGGATTGACTAACAACGTGAACAAAGGTGAGATCTTGGATCCACATTAATTTCTTGTCGTTTTGGCGTTGATTTTACGCGTTTTCGTTGAGATTTGGGAACGTTACATCGATGCAATGAATTTCTGGATTTCTAGTAATGTTTCGGGGTGGTTTTGGTGATCAATTAAGTCAAGGAATGAATCGATTGTTGTCTTAAGTCTTAGAGAAAGTTTACAAAGTTTTGGTGTTGGAGAGTTATGAAATGGGTAAATTTAATGATGTGGTGATAGTTGAATGGATGATAAAATTGTCGTTCTTGTTGTTTTTGGTTAACCATGATGTTATTTTGATCAAATTATGAGTTGTGGGTATGTTTGGGACCATTTAGGGAGAGTTTTGGAGGATTTGGGAGTGCAGAACTGCATTTCTGCTCAAGCATGGAGCGTGCTCCATCTAAACATGGAGCGCACTCCATTTTCTGGGATACCTCAAAACATTTTTGACCAACTTTCTTAAAATAGTCGTATCTCCTTCGTTTTAACTCCGTTTTTAACGTTCCGCATATCTCCGGAAAGCTAAGATAGAGAGGAACAACATATAACCATTAGTATTTCATAATTAAGCCATCTAAGTTATCAAAAATGGACCGAAAGATGAGATTTGAACGTAGTATGGTTCTTCGAGCAAGTGTATTTTGATGTTTTAGTTTCGATTTTTCTTAACACTTAATCAAAGACTAAAACACACTCAATGTAACCTAAATGGACATTGGAAATATAGGGGACTAGTGCCCGTGATGAGCATTTGGAGACCGATTTTGGTGGCGAGTCGGAGCGCGTGAGTGCGATTAGCTTGGATCGGAGGTAAGTAAACCAGTGAGGAACACTACGATTATTTCTTGAGCTTTGAATTATTTATTGATATTGTTTCAATGCTATCTTGCCATTCCATTCCTTTTGAGTTGTCCCAAGGAAAGTGTGTCAAGCATAATCCTTGCAGAATTTTGGGCTCGCGGTGTATTATACCGGGGTTTACGGTTGGGGATACGTAATTGGTTGTGATGATATGTATGGGGTGAGAGTTCTCCACCAGATAGCTAGGGATTTTGCACTCGCGTAAGGGTCTTAGAAGAGATTCTGTCCTCAACTCCTAGCCTTTGAGGAGATTTTGTCCTCTGCTTAACGAATTTGATTGGTCGGTACCACTTGTGCCTTTCATTTGTATTCCAGGACACTCAATTTTGATTGCTTATTTAATTATTTACAGTCTTTATATATTCATGCGGTCCCTATCTTTTCTTTCTATCTACATGAATTGACTGCTCATTTATTTAATTCGAAATACTGTATTTATTGTTGTTCCTGCTTTGCGTTACTTACCTAAGCTTGTCATTCTTATGTTTGACCGAGGGCAGATCCGCAGTCCAGCAAAGGAAAGGCCGTGTAGTTAGGCAATATTCTTTGAGCGGCCCTCTACTGCTGTTATAGGTGACTTTTGGTGTATTAGTTACTTATATTGTTTTGTACATGGGGTTATGGGTTGAGAGATTGTTGGATTGTATGACATTGATGATACTCTCCTTGCTTTACATGGTATATATGATATACGGGGTTCCCAGACCCTGGGTTTTTGTCCTAACTTAGAGCTTTCAAAGTTGATTGATTAGTTAAGATTAATTGCTTCTGCTTTATACTTTGATAACTCACTAATTAATTTACTTTACTTGTAAACGTTTAATAAATGATCGAATGGCAAGGAAAGGCTCACTGGCTCCGCATGACTAGGCGGGACCAGCTTGAGGGTTCGCACGGCTACAGGCTGGGTGGTGCCCGATTCTAAGATTGTGGAATTTGGGGTCGTTACAGAGATGCAATTGAAAGAGATCAACAAAAACACAATATAATCTAAAGAAAAGTTATACCTGGTAAATAAAGATGAGCATAAAGGAAAGATGAGAGAGCGAGAAAGGGATAACATGTGAGAGATGAGGGAGATGAACTCAGAGATGTCTCCGTATGAGTGAAGAGTGAAGAGCGAAGAAGCGAAAGGAAAGGAGTTAAGCGCAGAAGCAGGAAACGAAATCACTTGGAAGACGTACTTCTATTTAGAGGGGAACTCCGAATGAATATTCACTTTACGATTTGGAACTCGAATTAGAAAGAAACACATAGACTCAAAAGGGTAGGAAAAACATTTTGATTATGTGATTGGGGAACTCGAATTAGATAGAAAGTAGAAACACAAATACTCAAAATGGTAGAATAGACATTTTGATTACAACTCATCAAAATCAGATTCGTTTTTTTATATATTTGATAGATAAGGTGGAGGGGTTTTATGTAGAGAATAAGCACCATGTCATAATCTCATTGGCATGCAACTTATTTTTTCTTTACAAGTGAAAACACAACAAATTACGGGAATAATAAGTATCCCTTTCGCATCATCCTTTCTTGGAATCAATGATAAAAAAAATCAGGGAAGAGCTAGAATTTAAAAGCAAGAACACCAATATATATATATATATATATATCAAACCTAATTGAACAGTTAATAATATAATACATAGATACTTGGTGCTTGAGAGATGAGAATTATAATGGGTGGTGCAGATGGAGAAAGAACTCTTTATAGCTAGCTAGCAAAGTTTTATGTTGAAAATTAACAAGACAAGACCTTATAATAAGCATCTGATTTCATGCATTCTTCTCTCTTGACATCCACCACTAAGTCTTATCCCCTCGAATTTTCTCAGTTAATGCTATTTCTATATGTGCAATGCGATCACTTCACAATTTAACACTAGTCCAACAACTTTGCTTCAAAGTTGCTATTTAGGATGTCTTTCATGCCAAATAACCCAAGGAAAATACTAGAATGACAACGAATAAGTCACATCCCAAGACACGTTGGTCCACAGGGGTCGCCCACGTAGCCTCGACTCGCATGTTATGCATTGAGATCTGTATGTGCCCGCATCCCGAGGTAAGCACAGATGACTCAAAGGCCTAATGTAACTTCTGGTGTGACTTTCCCGTTGTCATTCTAGCACTTCTCATAACCCAATTTGGTTTGTTATTTTTTTTTTGATTAATTGTTTAAAGTTCCTTTATATGGTTTCTTTACACAAGTATCTAATTTTGTTATTTTTTGTTTTTGAATATCAAACAATGGAACCATGTGCTTTCTACTAGCTAGTTTAAGTAAAAATTGAAGATAAAGGAATAGAAAATTTTATATTATGAGTGCATGTCTTTGCTAAAATAAGGAGTTTGATTGATTTGAAAAAGTATATGTAACGACCCGAAAAATATGATATGTTTGTGTGACGATGTGTAGTACCTATTTATACTCGTTTCTATGTGACAGGACGGTGACTTCGAGTTACGAGTAGGGTTCACCTAAGAACTCGTGAATAACGGGTATCGGGCAGACGAAATACGAGCACAGGAGTTCATAAAACGATGTTCGTGGATGACTGAAAAATAAAATACAATAACAAATTAATTCAGGAATATGTTCAGGTTGTTAGAAATTCCATTCGCGCACGATGATTTGAGTCATGGTGCATGTCGAGTGCAGAAACGCCTGAGAAAAGGCCAATTATTTGTGCAAAAGAGATAAGGATGTCACAAGATTGGTTGAGGCTGGTGCGTTTGGAGGCCACAAGATGTGCCTCGAGATACCAAAACATTCCAAGTTGTTGATCAACCTATAAATAGGTGAGTCAACCCTCATTTCTTTCATTTTTCTCCCTTTTTCTCTCTTCTTCACGAGAACATGAACAGAGGCAGAGGGGTTTCGATGGTGTTGGCGCGGATTGACGCCAAGGGATCGCGCTATGATGTAAAGGAAGGTGAGATCTTGACTCCCTGTTTTGTTATCGTCGTTTTAGCGGGTGTTTTTCTGATTTTTGTCCGATTGTCAGATCAGTGGTGGGTTGAGTTTTATGTTTTGATAGTGGTTTTGGATGGGTATCGAGGTCTCTAAGAGGTTGGAGTAGGATCGGAACACAGCGACACAGGGCGGGGTGGCAAAAAAATCCTGATATTCACGTTCTGGACGTGTCGTCATGATAGATACTATGGGGACTAAAAGCCCATGACGTTAGTCACGACGTCCAAACCAGAGTGGGTTGGAATTCAACGCTTTAGATGGCGCCGCCAGGTTTTCACCCACGGCGTGACACAGTTAACCAACAAAATTTTGAAAATTTTTGAAAACTTAGGGACTTTTCTCGGGTATCCAAATGGGTTTGAATATGACCCCATACCCAGGGAATTGACCCAAAATAGTGGAAATGGGTAATATTTGGAAAATGGAGAAAATTAATGGGAAATTACAATTAAACGAAAAATAAAACTCTAAATCCAAATTAATACCAAGTGCTTAGTGGACCGGTGGTGAACATACGAGATCAGTTTAGCGACGTGCGAGAGCGAAATTTGTGTAGTGATTGTGAGTAAGACCAGTGAGAGTATTTATATTCTTTTATTTATGCATTTAAATTGGGATGTTATCTTTATTGAGCAGAATTTCTTTGTGAAATATGATTTCTTGAACTTCATTTGTGGTATCTATTCATTGGTGGATTATCGGCTTTGCTTTCTTGGATTCCGAATAAGTGGTCCATTGCAAGTGAGTCATGGTTACTATTTATCTGCAATATGAGCTCTTATCTGGATGCTGTTGATATCTCCCAATTAAGTGTACAATGGGGGCACTTATCCGGGTTTGTGGATATCTCGTAGTCGCAAGTGTTAGGGCTAGTAGGCTATGTCTCGTCCTGAACTCGAGTTTGCAGGGCTTGGTGCCACGACTCAACGACCTTTTGGTCGGGACTACTTGCGTTTTCCTTATTTTCCTGGACACTCTTTTTTCGTTGATTTCTCAGTGATTCATTATCATACGGTCTTGTATTATCTTTGTGATATTCCTCCATCATATTAGTTTAGCCGTTTATTTGACAATTGAAATTATATTGAAACTTCACTTGGTTATTACTGTTATCTTTTGTACTCACCATTCTTTTTATGACGGTGGGTGCAACCCCATCATACTGTAGGGTCGACAAGGGAAAAGGACCAGAATTAGACAATTGAAGTTGAGGGTTGCTAGACGACCTCCTCTTGCCTACAGTGTATATTTCTTGTATTATTGCATATACTTGTTTTTGATACACTGGGATCTGGGTTTGTGAAAGATTTTGGGACTTGTATACCGTATTTGATTCTCTTTTGACTTGTTATATTATCTGGATGTATAAATTTGCTCCACACTCTAGGTTGTCTTAACTAGTCTCTTAGGGTTATTCAATTTAGTTGGAGTAGAATTTGCTTCCACTGTATTGTGATAACTCACTAAATTGATTAAATCAACAATTAAATAACTTAATAAATGGTAAATGGTAAGGAAGGCTGACTAGGCTTGCGTTGACTCTGCGAGGTTAGCTCGGGGGTCTTTCTAAGTCTAGGTCAGACAGTGACCAATTTTGTATTGTGAAATTGGGGTCGTTACAAGATATATATTAAAGAAAAATGAGAAGGAATAATGAATATTTCAATTCTATAGTATTTGTATCGTATCCATTTTTTACTAATAGTATCGTTGTGAAATTCTAATTTACTTATCGCTTACCTATATAAAGAGCCCATTCTTAAACCTCATGAATTGCAAGAGTAGCTTTCATAGTGATACCTGGCCTTACTTTCTACATATTTTCTTTCATTACCACGTGTCAAACTAAGACTGATTTATTCTTGTTTTGTTTTTCTTCCAACAGTTGATTGATTACTAAGTTTATTACTTAAGTATCTTAATTATATGGAAGAGAGATTCCTTAGTTCGTACATAGGTGGTTTTAAATTTAATTAGCTTCTGACTCATTCATACAAATGTTGAGAATGAAGATTTTGTATATCAATCTGTGCATCTTTTCATTAATTTGAAGGGAAAGTAAAAGTTTATGTTCCAAATGTTGAACTATTTTGCCATTTGTTTAATGCGAGTTTTAGTTTTAGTCCAAGTGGGTTTTCATGAACTCTTAATGAAGGGTATCTCTAAAAGAAAAGATATTTAAGTTGTACCATACGAGATACTTTTCACACCCAAGTTAGTTGAGATCGACTACATGAATCAAACTTAATTTTCATTCATTCCTTCAACTCAATGCATGTCTAATGTCTCCTAAAATTATATGGTGCTATATACCTTGAGTGGCTAGGAATTCGATTCCCCTTAAGCAAGGTCTTAGTTTGAATCTTATGGATGAAGCAAATTGATTTGGTAGGCGCCTAAAACACCCACTCACCCTCCATATAGGGGTCCGGAGTACCTAAATATGGATTAATCAACATGATTGGTATCGAATACCAAGAAACCAATAAAAACCGTCATATATGCTATTCATATTTTTATGAATGTCTCACCTAACAAAAGAAAAGGAAAGAAAGAAAACCTTGTTATTTCAGAGGAACCTAATTACTACACATGCAGTGTAATGCAGGTTCAAGAAAAACTCTCGTTCATATCATTAAATAAAGAACTCTATTATTCTTTACTAGAAGTAACACAAAGAAAATCTGATGTGTTTTCTCTTTTTGACCAATTTAAATAACAATACAACAAGCCAGGACTGGATAAAGAATCAGTTGCTACCATTTTCTAAAATTAAAAGTGTTAAATGGCATCGCGATGTGTGTATACATAGTGTTATTGACATGCGAGATAGTGTGAAAAGTATTTGCCTCGATATGCGTGTCGATACGGGTATCGGTTAGGGTAAAAGACAAAATAATAGGCCGAAGAAATAATACACACATGAAAATGAATAAAATAAAATTAATAATTAATATGAAATGTTGACTTGAGGTTTATGGTGCGGTAGTAAGTTTATGTCGCGTGTTGTGGCGCGAAACCGTGCGTCGGAACGCTTGAGAGGTGAATTTATATGTTGCATACAAGGGGAGAGTCACTAAGTGAGTCACTTTGTGTGTCATTTGGATGGAAAATGTCCTAATTATTGGCCAATTAGTATCCATTAGATGAGCATATGGATATGTAAGTGATAGGAGATCATTTTTAGTTGTATTTAAGTCAACAAGACATCTCCCACCACCTTTTCTCTCTCCAAACACATAATTCGAAAATTGGAATGTGACGGCCCCAATTTCCCCGTGCAATTGAGTACGCCCGGCCTAGACCCGTACAAGCCCCTAGTTATCACTCGGCTACCTGACGAGCCTAGTCAGCCTTCAATTTAATCAATTTAGTACTTTATGAAAGAGTTATTGCAATAATACACAGCGGAAGACTAAACAGTAAATAACAAGGGGAAATAACTCAATCAAAGGAAAATTAGGAATTCAATAATGTGGAAAACCCCGGGTATTCATGTAAAATTCGATAAGCATATATACATGATACCAGTCTCACCAAAACACCAAGTTCAATAATCCCAGAAACATAAGTAAGAAATGATATACAAAAGAGCAAAACATAAAACCTACTCTAGGGTTCCTCAAGTCCAAATTAATCCTATAAAAGTCTCCTAGGCAAGGTCCCTTGCCTCTACTGCACTCCGCTATATCTGCACCCACCGTCACAAACTAGACGGTGAGCAACTGAGAAAAATCGAAAGTAATGCCAGAAGAATATAACAGTAATTCATGAATTATCAATCAAGGCAGTCTAAATATCATGTAGGAACTGAAAGACAGGAAGTTAAATAAACAAGGTGCATGATAGGCAGACTGGAAACATTAACAATCGAAACATGCATGTTCTACGAGTCAAGAGAGGCCATAAGTGGTCTAAAATCCACAACAATACCACAACAATCCACAACAATATCCACAACAATCCAGTACATGGTATCACACAATCACTAGGGGTGGTCAAACACTCGTGCGCACGAGTGCCCATGTTTTATCCCTTCTAGTGCAGGTTGCATGTACCTTCGAGACACACACTTATGCCAAGAACACACATACAAGGAATACGGAATGGAATTTCCAACAAGTAGATAATAACAAACACAACGGAATGAAAATGAATCACATGATATTTTCTTAGCTGGCTTACTAATGTACATAAGCTTTTAGGGCAAATGTACTTACCTGAACTAATCGCAACCCGTGTAATAACACTCTCGCATTCCTAGTAAGTATCCCCGAGTTTCCTGCTACCTGACAAGGTTGGAAACTCTAATTAATGGGTTGAATCATTAACTAAACCCTAGGTTGGTACCCTAGTATTTTCTCAGTGTTTTAATGACTCGAACACTTCGTTAACTCAATCGGTAAATCAAACCAAAAATACAACGAAACACAATGACTCTTTTGGGTATTATAACCACACTTATGTAAGCCTAATTATAGGTTTTAGGCTCAGCTCAGTCGTATGTGAAATCACACCATAGTCTCAACGACCGGCAGTGTGTCCACGATGTCACTACCGTTCAACCAACTTGAAACACAACTTCGATGTCGTCCAACAATTACGACTCAATACTAAACTTAACATGACCATACACCGGCGAGTAGGGAACTCAGGGTGTGGTCCAACATCTGTAGAATGTCAACACAGCATGGAAAGGCCGTGTGCATGCCCTACGTCGCGTTGACAACTACTCGACGCAATATAAACAACTCACGCATATCTTCGCCATTACGACTCATCATCATTGATATGGACGCTCCGGGGCTATGAGACTCCATAACTGATATGGTAAGGTCTCCGATAGTCCCCATGTCATCGCGTCGATGACAGTACCGCCACGACGGGTGGTTTCCGGCGAGAAAGTTACAACACGCATAACATTACATAAATAATATATCAATAATGCCGTTGTTTTAGGCCACTCCGAGAGTTGTGAGACACAATCATAGACTTAGCTTGGTACTCAACATCCCCGATCATGGTGGCACAGCGGTGGCATCGCCCACGGCAACAGACTCCGGCGATGACTCAAAACAGTCCACACAACATAACAACAACATCACCTAGGTTCAAGACACTAAAACAGTTCCAACACGACCAAATCGATCACAACAAGAACAACGAGGCATCATCGAGGTCATGGAGAGGTCCCCGACAACCCCCACACTCGGTGGTTTGACCAGCAAGGCCGCCCACACATGCACATTCCGGCAAGACGCAATATAATAACCAATTTATGAAAACAGTGCACAATCGATCACGACACCCTATGCGACGCAAACGTGGGTGCTCTGGGGATGTGGAGATTTTGGGGCACCACTAGGGACCATCCCCGACCACCCCTGACCAGCACCACCGCCTCCGGCAGCGGCAAAACGTGACAGCAATGAAAACAGTCACGAAAACAGTTTCATAACAATAAAGAAAAACAGTGAGAAAAGAGAGAAAGAGTGGAAGAGAGAGAGAGGAAGATCTCCAGCGAGAAAGGTGCATCTCAGCCACCTCTGGACCTCCGACGACCGGTGGTGTGCTCGGCAAAGGCAAGGAAGGATGGACCGAGAGTGGGAGAGAGTGAGACCGTGAGTGACAAAGAAAGTGAGAGAAAGAACAAAACCAAGAGAGAGTATAAACCGAGAGAGAGTGACGGATCTCCGGTGAGCTCGTCCACTGCTGGGGTCCGGGGACCAGTGACTGTTCGTCGACGGCGAGAAGAGGTGGAGGGTGGCGTTGAGATGAGGAAGATGAAGTGAGACCGTGAATGAGAGAGAAAGGGAGATACACACTTACTCCGGTGGCCAAGCCGTCTCCGTCGAGTGTCCGTCATCCCAACGCCGTCGAGGGGGGTGGTGGCTTGTCTGCCAGAGGTGGTGACTCGCCGTAAGTGAGAGTGAGAAAGAGAACCGAGAGAGATAGAGAGAAACCGAGATGGAGGGAAAGAGAGAGATGACTCGAGAGTACAAGGGAGGGAGAGACTGTGACGGAGCTCCGGCGAGCAGGGTGACCACCGGCAAGGGTCGACTTCCGGTCACCAAGGAGCTCGGCTGTGAGAGAGACGGGTTGGTAAGAGAAGACTAGATAGGGTGTATGTGGTAGGAGATGATGAATAGTAGGGTTTTTTGTTTGTATATATATATATGGAGTAAATGTAAAATGACCCTTTTACCCTTTAAGTTAATACTTGTACATTTTAAAACACTTACCCTTATGTGTCTTTCACCTCATCATCTTAACTCACCTCATCATCTTAACTCAATACAAATACACATCCCCATGCTCATCCAATGGCTCTCCTCACTACAATGTGTCACTTTAACAATTTTTTATCCTATAGCCCATATGTTGCGTAGTTAACCAACTCCCACATGAATTTTTGCATTTTCTCGGTCAATATTTCTCCGTGAATTGTCTCGTCGCGCCCGTTTTTTCGCCACATCTCAACACTAATTAATTACATTTATTAGAAAATTCATTTATTTGTATGTTTTACTCCCCCGTTTACATAGGCGTTGCCTCACTCAATTTAAAATCGCCCGAACGGCGCGAGACTCGTAAAATAATAAAATACTAATACATACAATCAAAGAATCATAAAATCACTTCGACGACGACTCCCGAAGTTCGAAATACTGCCTAGTATCACGTAGCTGGGTCACGTTGTTAACAAGTGTAATGTAAGTCAGTTAAAAATTTGGGGTTGTCACAGTCTCCCCCACTTATTATAATTTCGTCCCCGAAATTAACCTAATAAGTAAACTAAATTAACGACTCTTCGCAACTTCTAACGAGACCGATAAAACTCACAATGAGTCATTTCTTGACTCCAAACAGTTCGTGACCCTTCAGTGAAGAGACCTTCAGGTATCCATAATCTCCCCAAATCGTACTGAAGCTCATCGTGATACTCGTCAAGTATTTCTTTTACCACTCCTGGGCACTCTTAAGTCTCAAGAAAAATCTTTCCACAATTACCCAGATGCTATCATGACCATGAGGAGATCGGGGCAACCACTAACGAAATCCATATCAATATGTTCCCGCTTCCATCAAGAAATGGGTGGGGCTGCAGTAGTCCTCCAGGTCGTCGATGTCCAGCCTCTACGCGCTGGCATGTCACACGCTCGAACAACTCCGACACCTCAGAAATCATCCCTGGCCACCAAAAGAATGTCGCATATCGGCGCACATCTTAGGTCAACCCGGATACACAACAAAACTGAAACGGTGAATCTTCTGAAGTACCTCGTCACACATATCAGCCACCAATGGAAACCCCAGTCGCCCGTGATACCTCTAGCATGAGTCTGTCGACCGACTCTTGTTTGGGCAATTTGAACTATCCACCATCTCACTGCATCGCTGGTATGACGCCTCGTCTTGTTGTCCCTCGCACACAATGCCAAATGAGACGGTCCTGGTAGTCGTCGGCACGTCTGCTGAACTCATCAACTCGGCTGCCTCACGTAAACCATGCTCGTAGGTTCTTTGACACACGACTATCTCCGCATCCAATTCTTTGCAGCGCAACGCATCAGCAACAACGTTGGTCTTCTCGGAATGGTGCTTAAGTACGAAGTTGTACTCCTTCAGAAACTCAAACTAACATCTCTGCCTCGCTCCAGCATGTATGAAACTCACAAAGATCTCTCGTTCGTCTTCTCGTATCTACCAATCAACGCGCGTAATGTTTATATCTAGTTCGCACCAACCAAGGCTTCGAACTCTAACAACTCTAGTACTCGCGTGTGTACTGGCGACTAGTAGCCCCCTAACACTATCGAAATGTCAAGACTATGCACGTTCGAGTATATCGCATCCTGACAGTCGTGACTAGGATTGAGGTCTGCTACGTCTAATGAGTTTACAACCCTAACATGTCTACTAAGTGCACAATAATCAGGGACTCGACGTAGCTTGAATCGAACATGATATGCATGCAAGTATCGCAAATGAAAATCATACCCTCATCAATGTGTCTGGATGCCCTCTGGTCTGGCTCAACAACAGCCTGAACACGCTCCCTCTGGTATTGGTGATGCTGCGACGGTGCTCTCGGTGGTTGAGGGCACTCCCTCTGAATGTGGCCAACCTTTCCGCACCTGAAACATGTGCGGGTATCCTGCGATCCCTGAGTCTAAGTCTGAGTATGACTAGACCTCTGTGTCCTCTGCCTGTCTCCTCGATCCGTACCCCTACTCTCCGTAGACTGCCTCTGCGACTGCTGTCCTGGTCGACTAGGCTGCGGTGGATGACTGGCAAAACTCGGTACTGACGGAATGGTCTGTGTTGGACGAGTAATCTGCTGTGCAATGGACCCTATACTCTGACTCCTACGATCACAAAAATTCCACCTGTTCTTCTTCCTCCTCTTGTCCTGATGGTGCTCCTCCGATCGGAACTCTAATCTGGCCGGTCTATCCTCCTCAGGGTGAGAAATCAGGTAGCTCTCTCTAGCCAAACTCCGCTCGTATGCCCTCTGAAGAGTCTCCGGCTCGGTAGTGACTACTGAACCTCCAATGGCAGATAGCAAACCCTCGGTGAAATAGTAGATACGATCGGTCTCTGAATCTGCTGATCCTCCCGCATAGGGTAATAGCTGAATGAATCTGCCCATGTAATCCATCACCGGCTCTCCTACTGACTGTCGCAATGAAGTGAACTCATTCCTCTTCGCCCGTAACACTGTCGGTGGGAAATACTTCTAATTAAACTGGGTCTTGAAATCGATCCAGTCTCGCGAAATGCCTCGGGTAGTGACAATAGTGGTCCACCAATCATTTGCCTCCCCCTGAAGTATGGATGAGGAGATCGTCGCTCTCATGTGATCCTCGGTCGCGATAATCATATGAATCTTCTCGTGATTCTTCAAGCAAAAGCTCCGCCGCTGCCACGTCCGTACCACCAAAAAATTTAACAGGATCGTGCCTCTTGAATTCTCTCCACTACCTCGCCTCAGCAGTGGCCCTAGGGCTCTTCTCCAGAGTAGTGACTGGAGTAGTCTCTACAGCAGCAATCGGCGTAGTCGGTGTCTCCGTCGCTCGTACTATCTCTGTCTGTAACGGAGGTGTCTCGGCCTCGGTCTGCGTACCAGTCGCAGTAACTGCTCCCTCGGGAATCGCCGCTAACAGAATCGGAGTCGCAGAGGCCGCAAAGAATCGAGTCTCTCGCTCCACGAGTAACGATGGGTGGCAATGGTGTAGTCAGAGTCGATGGTGTAGTAGTAACTGATACAAGAGTCCTCAACAGTCGTAACATATCCTGTAACTGCTGGTCCTGCATCGCAACTCTCTGCGTCAAAACGTGCACATCGTTCGCGCTAGCATATCGTGTGTCAGACGTGCTGCTATCGTCGCTCGGACCGGTCTGATCCGCCATCGTCGTCTGAATCAAGAGAGCGATACTTCGAATCAATAGATAGCTACCGCATACAATATATTACAATCAACAATCATAATATGTATAAACATCACATCCGACTTATCCCAACTCATCCCTTCGAACTAAAGTTCTAATTAGGATCGTAGGGTTTTCCACTCTAAGTTCAACCATTCCTAACTTTCGCTGTCTTAATGGTTTGTGTTTTATGAATTTAAACTTGGTATGCTCTGATACCAACTGTGACGGCCCCAATTTCCCCGTGCAATTGGGTACGCCCGGCCTAGACCCGTACAAGCCCCGAGTTATCACTCGGCGACCTGACGAGCCTAGTCAGCCTTCAATTTAATCAATTTAGTACTTTATGAAAGAGTTATTGCAATAATACACAGCGGAAGACTAAATAGTAAATAACAAGGGGAAATAACTTAATCAAAGGGAAATTAGGAATTCTATAATGTGGAAAACCCCGAGTATTCATGTAAAATTCGATAAGCATATATACATGATACCAGTCTCACCAAAACACCAAGTTCAATAATCCCAGAAACATAAGTAAGAAACGATATACAAAAGAGCAAAACATAAAACCTACCCTAGGGTTCCTCAAGTCTAGCCGCTCATATAAAGTCTCCTAGGCAAGGTCCCTTGCCTCTACTGCACTTCGCTATATCTGCACCCACCGTCACAAATTAGACGATGAGCAACTGAGAAAAATCGAAAGTAATGCCAGAAGAATATAATAGTAATTCATGAATTATCAATCAAGGCAGTCTAAATATCATGCAGGAATTGAAAGACAGGAAGTTAAATAAACAAGGTGCATGATAGGCAGACTGGAAACATTAACAATCGAAACATGCGTGTTCTACGAGTCAAGTGAGGCCATAAGTGGTCTAAAATCCACAACAATACCACAACAATCCAGTACATGGTATCACACAATCACTAGGGGTGGTCAAACACTCGTGCGCACGAGTGCCCGCGTTTTATCCCTTCTAGTGCAGGCCGCATGTACCTTCAAAACACACACTTATGCCAAGAACACACATACAAGGAATACGGAATGGAATTTCCAACAAGTAGATAATAACAAACACAACGGAATGAAAATGAATCACATGATATTTTCTTAGCTGGCATACTAACGTACATAAGCTTTTAGGGCAAATGTACTTACCTGAACTAATCGCAACCCGTGTAACAACACTCTCGCGTTCCTAGTAAGTATCCCCGAGTTTCCCGCTACCTGACAAGGTTGGAAACTCTAATTAATGGGTCGAATCATTAACTAAGCCCTAGGTTGGTACCCTAGTATTTTCTCAGTGTTTTAATGACTCGAACACTTCGTTAACTCAATCGGTAAATCAAACCAAAAATACAACGAAACATAATGACTCTTTTGGGTATTATAACCACACTTATGTAAGCCTAATTATAGGTTTTAGGCTCGGCTCAGTCATATATGAAATCACACCATAGTCTCGAGGACCGGCAGTGTGTCCACGATGTCACTACCGTTCAACCAACTTGAAACACAACTTCGATGTCGTCCAACAATTACGACTCAATACTAAACTTAACATGACCATACACCGACAAGTAGGGAACTCAGGGTGTGGTCCAACATCTGTAGAGTGTCAACACAGCATGGAAAGGCCGTGTGCACGCCCTACGTCGCGTTGACAACTACTCGACGCAATATAAACAACTCACGCATATCTCCGCCATTACAACTCATCATCATTGATATGGACGCTTCGGGGCTATGAGACTCCATGACTGACATGGTAAGGTCTCCGGCAGTCCCCCATGTCATCGCGTCGATGACAGTACCGCCACGACGGGTGGTTTCCGGCGAGAAAGTTACAACACGCATAACATTACATAAATAATATATCAATAATGCCGCTGTTTTAGGCCACTCTGAGAGTTGTGAGACACAAGCATAGACTAAGCTTGGTACTCGATATCCCCGATCATGGTGGCACAGCGGTGGCATCGCCCACGGCAACAGACTCCGGCGATGACTCAAAACAGTCCACACAACATAACAACAACATCACCTAGGTTCAAGACACTAAAACAGTTCCAACACGACCAAATCGATCACAACAAGAACAACGAGGCATCATCGAGGTCATGGAGAGGTCCCCGACAACCCCCACACTCGGTGGTTTGGCCAGCAGGGCCGCCCACACATGCACATTCTGGCAAGACGCAATATAATAACCAATTTATGAAAACAGTGCACAATCGATCATGACACCCTATGCGACGCAAACGTGGGTGCTCTGGGGATGTAGAGATTTTGGGGCACCACTAGGGACCATCCCCGACCACCCCTGACCAGCACCACCACCTCCGGCAGCGGCAAAACGTGACAGCAGAAAACAGTCACGAAAACAGTTTCATAATAATAAAGAAAAACAGTGAGAAAAGAGAGAAAGAGTGGAAGAGAGAGAGAGAGAGAGAGGAAGATCTCCAGCGAGAAAGGTGGATCTCAGCCACCTCTGGACCTCTGACGACCGGTGGTGTGCTCGGCCAAGGCAGGGAAGGATGGACCGAGAGTGGGAGAGAGTGAGACTGTGAGTGACAAAGAAAGTGAGAGAGAGAACAAAACCAAGAGAGAGTACAAACCGAGAGAGAGTGACGAATCTCCGGTGAGCTCATCTACTGCTGGGGTCCCGGGGACCAGTGCCTGTTCGTCGACGGCGAGAAGAGGTGGAGGGTGGCGTTGAGATGAGGAAGATGAAGTGTGACCGTGAATGAGAGAGAAAGGGAGATACACACTTACTCCGGTGGCCGAGCCGTCTCCGTCGAGTGTCCGTCGTCCCAACGCCGTCGAGGGGGGTGGTGGCTCGTCTGGCAGAGGCGGTGACTCGCCGTGAGTGAGAGTGAGAAAGAGAACCGAGAGAGATAGAGAGAAACCGAGATGGAGGGAAAGAGAGAGATGACTCGAGAGTACAAGGGAGGGAGAGACTGTGACGGAGCTCCAGCGAGCAGGGTGACCACCGGCGAGGGTCGACTTCCGGTCACCAAGGAGCTCAGCAGTGAGAGAGACGGGTTGGTGAGAGAAGACTAGATAGGGTGTATGTGGTAGGAGATGATGAATAGTAGGGTTTTTTGTTTGTATATATATATGGAGTAAATGTAAAATGACCCTTTACCCTTTAAGTTAATACTTGTACATTCCTTATGTGTCTTTCACCTCATCATCTTAACTCAATACAAATACACATTCCCATGCTCATCCAATGGCTCTCCTCACCACAATGTGTCACTTTAACAATTTTTTATCCTATAGCCCATATGTTGCGTAGTTAACCAACTCCCACATGAATTTTTGCATTTTCTCGGTCAGTATTTCTCCGTGAATTGTCTCGTCGCGCCCGTTTTTTCGTCACATCTCAACACTAATTAATTACATTTATTAGAAAATTCATTTATTTGTATGTTTTACTCCCCCGTTTACATAGGCGTTGCCTCACTCAATTTAAAATCGCCCGAACGGCGCGAGACTCGTAAAATACTAAAATACTAATACATACGATCAAAGAATCATAAAATCACTTCGGCGACGACTCCCGAAGTTCGAAATACTGCCTAGTATCACGTAGCTGGGTCACGTTGTTAAGAAGTGTAATGTAAGTCAGTTAAAAATTTGGGGTTGTTACATGGAAGTTGTAAGCAAGGGTTTGAGTCTCATGATTTGGTGATTTAAGGAGCTTGGGAGTAGTGAATCCATAAACCAAGGCGAGATCTTTGATCATCTCTTCATTCTTTCTCTTTTGGCTGTAATTTTGGGCATGTTGGTGTTAAATCTAGGATGAATGTTTTTGTTGCTGGTTTTGGATTTTTTTTGTGTGATTTTGGTGATGGCTGTGGTTGTTGTCAATTTTCAACTTGGTTTCAAGTTTTGCAAATTTTGGTTAAGTTTGGTTTTGGAAAGTTTGATTTGATCTTGTGAAATTGATGATTAATGATGATTTGAGTTGATGATTGCGTGTGGGATACAGCTGACAGCTAGGTGGCCAGGTTGTGGATCCGCATTGGCACCTTCGCGGTTTATAGGGGAAATGAGCCGCTACATTTTGGTATTAGAGCCTATGTTTTGTTGGGTTTGGGGTTCATACGCAGCGGAGATTACAAAACAATTTTGAGAAAAACTCCAACAGGATCCGAATCTGATTCCAATAAAACACGTTTAAACTATGAAAACTTAATCATACCTCAGTCGCAATGTACCATTCTGAAGGTTAATTAATCTCTAAGACGCTACCAACGACGAATGCCCTCTATCAGCAGTCCACACACGAACGACAGCCGAGATTTGAAGTGCTAGCTTCGAGAGAATACCAAACCTTTTTGTTTCTCTCCAAAACGATCCAGAGCATACCAAAAAACCCTAAGTCGTTTCTTAAAACAGAAATAGAGTTTCGGCCCTTTTAATATTTTTTTTATGTGTATTCTAACTCAAAGCGTCTTTTTATACAACCCTTGTATATAGATGGTTAAGTAAATTACACATATGCCCTTACTTAAAGAAGTATTAGTGTAATACACTACAAGGACATTTCTGTCATGAATTTTATCATATAAAATTCGTTTTTCTGAACCATCTTAAAATCTCGCAAAACCATTCTCACTGTGCGACCCAATAGGCTCATACAACGTTGGTAGTGTACTAAAACATATTTTGGTATACAAGTCATAAGC
Organism: Stephania japonica; assembly: GCA_039657345.1. Taxonomy (NCBI): domain Eukaryota; kingdom Viridiplantae; phylum Streptophyta; class Magnoliopsida; order Ranunculales; family Menispermaceae; genus Stephania; species Stephania japonica. The sequence goes on along the minus strand of CM077560.1, from coordinate 37,420,601 downwards.
GGCCTCTAGCAAGACATTATGACTACCCAAGTTGTACGAATATCAAATCGATACAACCTGATCAATAGTGCATATAACATCCTTTTGTCACACGATATCCTTTTGATCAAACATAAGGCATGGAATTGTCATCCAACATGTTCAATCGTACTAGTCTCGATCTTTAGGTAGACTAAAAATATCCAAGTGACATTGATCAATATTAATTCACTTAGACTAGGCCTTTTAACAATCTAACACATCGAGGGATCCACTGGATATCTCTCTTTATATGAGAGAGACAAATTCTATCTCGATTACACAACTTCACCACATTATTCACACAGTAACCAATCACAACCTTTTATAATCGTCCGGTTAAAGACAACGTTTGATTGCGTCAAATCACTGTATTCCTAATGTTGAAGTCTCTGGTAATCTCAAGTTAGAGGACTGAAAAATATACCTATCATGAGAAACAACTATGACTTAATCCATGTGATGTTCTCATAGCGGGTCGGTCTAGTACTTTGTTCACTAACAAGTACTCATGATCTTGATTCGTATTCCTATACGTATGATCATCAATCAAGACTCACACTAGTCTTAATTCATTATAGTTCCCAGTATAATAATCGGCTAGGGACATTTAGGATATTTCTCTAAATACCCAGGGATCTTATTATAATGTAAACATGCAAATCAATTATAATAAACAACAAATGAAATCCTCTATTTTATTAACTAAAATGTATTCATAAAGACTATTAATGGATTGACCTAGGGCACATTTCCAAACAGGTTTACGAAACTTATGGCTCAAAATTGAGGTTAAATTTGATCATAAACTTGATGAATAAACTTTAGATGTGGAAACTCAAATTAATTGCTTAGAATCATAGTTGGGAAGTGATGTGAGGCGGGTAATGTTCAAGAATATACGTGTTATGTCTTTGACTTTATATTACATACGATACACGTATATTTTCACCGAGGGTGATTCGATGCACGTTCTTCAATGCAGATACTGATAGACGAGCAGCCTCTAGTGACTGCACAACCTGAGGCTAGGGAAACCAGTGATCCGACTCAGGAAACATTGATTGTGTAGCAGTTAGCACAGATTATGGACGACAGATTCGCGTTGATCATATACATGATGAGTGCACGTGATGCTCGTAAGGTTACTATAACAACTACTACGACAGCATTAGCTGCACCGACCACGACACAAGCAGTTGTAGTTCCTACTACAGCTAAGGCATAGGTACAGGCGGTAGTATCTGAGACACTGGTTGAGGGAACAATGCTAATTGCTTCACCGGTTGTTGTTCCAGCTGAGACTAAGGTTGCTACACCTGGGATTATTGAGCAACCGACAGTGGCATCAACATCGGCCGGTACTATGTCAGTGGAGGCCAAGAGGGTGAAAGATTTCCTCCAATTTCAGCCAGGGTACTTCTACAGAGCTGGAGACACGGAGATTGCTGGGATATGGCTACTTTCTCATGAGCAACTGCACAGGCTATTACGAGTCGAGCAGAGGGATCAGCCTCGATTATCGAGCTACTAGTTGCAAGGCAAGGCTGCAGACTAGTGGACTACTTTCGAGACCTCGCACCCACCTGTGACGACTTGGGCGAATTTCTGAGAGATGTTTATGGATGATTATATACTTATGGAGGTTAGGATCAGGCTGAGAGAGAAGTTTCTGATTTTGGTCTAGGGCACCATGTCAGTGTTGCAGTAAATGGAGAGGTTTCGATATCTGCTTCAGTACACGATGAACATGGCAGGGACAGAGCATTTACATATATACTACTTTATCAGAGGCTTGGACGATAGGATAGACAATGTTGTTGTGGCTGGTGGGGCACATCATCAGTGATCAGGGGATATCAGTAGATGGCGACAAGATTTGGGCGATCATTGGCTGGAGGACACCCAAATCTATTTCTGACATATAGATATTCCTAGGTTTAGCAAGCTATTACCGACATTTCATACAAGATTTCTCGTTGATTGCAGCGTCGATAACCATATTGACCAAGAATGTTGTTATATTTGACTGATCACAGGAGTGTGAGGATGTCTTTTGGGAGTTGAAGAAGAAGTTGACTTCTGCGCCAGTTTTGACATTACTAGAGGTAAGCAGAGGCTTCTCGATGTACAAGATGTTTCAGTGACTGAGTTGGGTTGCGTCTTGATGCTGGACATACACTAATAGCATATTTATCTCGATAATTCAAACCCCACGAGGGAAACTATCCAGTACACGACTTGGAGATGACATGATGTTATTTGGGTGGTTATCGACAGATTGACGAAGTTGGCACACATCATACATATTTCGAAGAGATATTCTTTCCCACAGTTGAGCATTATCTTCAAAAGAGAGATCATCAAATTGGACGGTGCACATCATCAGTGATCAGGGGATATCAGTAGATGGCGACAAGATTTGGCCAATCATTGGCTGGAGGACACCCAAATCTATTTCTGACATATAGATATTCCTAGGTTTAGCAAGCTATTACCGGCATTTCATACAAGATTTCTCGTTGATTGCAGCGTCAATAACCAGATTGACCAAGAATGTTGTTATATTTGACTTATCACAGGATTGTGAGGATGTCTTTTGGGAGTTGAAGAAGAAGTTGACTTCTGCGCCAGTTTTGACATTACTGGAGGTAAGCAGAGGCTTCTCGGTGTACAAGATGTTTCAGTGACTGAGTTGGGTTGCGTCTTGATGCTGGACATACACTAATAGCATATTTATCTCGACAATTCAGACCCCACGAGGGAAACTATCTAGTACACAACTTGGAGATGACATGATGTTGTTTGGGTGGTTATCGAAAGATTGACGAAGTCGGCACACATCATACATATTTCGAAGAGATATTCCTTCCCACAGTTGAGCATTATCTTCATGAGAGAGATCATCAGATTGGACGGTGTACTAGTCTCCATTGTATCCAATAAGGATCCCTGGTTGACATTGAAGCTTTGGGAGAGTATGCAAGAGTAGTTCGGCACTAGATTAAATTTTAGTAGGGCCTATCATCCTCAGACAGACGGGCAGTTAAATAGGTTGATTCAGATATAAGAGGATATGCTTAAGGCTTGTATATTGCAGTTTGTTAGATCGTGGAAGGATTATCGACTTTTGTGTGAGTTTGCCTACACCAACAGCTATCAAGCTAGTATCCAGATGCCACCTTTCAAGGCACTATATGGTAGACCCTGTAGGTCAACAACATGTTGGGCGGCATCGGAGGATACAACGGCTTTAGGACCTGAGGATGTTGTTGATCATACAGATTAGATAGAGACTTTAAGCGGCCAAGGATAGATAGAAGAAATATGTAGACAAGTGTCACGGGAATCTAAGCTACGATATTGATGACTTGGTGTACTTGAAGGTTTCTCCGTGGAAGTGCCATCAGAGGTTTGGCATCAAGGGGAAACTGGCACCGAGGTTTATTGGACCATTTAGGGTCGAGGCACGTGTCGGCAGTGTGGCTTATAAGTTGGAGTTACCATTGCAGTTAGCTGGGGTTCATCTGGTCTTTCATGTATCGGCGTTGAGACTGGCTAAGATGGGACCGAGGCCTTTAATTGATGTTAGACAGGTAGAGGTATGACCCGATGGTACTTATGAGGAGCAGCCAATGGAGATTGTTGATCGTAGAGTGCAGACTCTGCGAAACAGGGAGATCCCAAAGGTTTTTATTCGTTAGCAGCATTACAAGACCGAAAGACTCACTTGCGATCTTGAGTCTACGATGCGTAAATGTTATCCCTAACTATTTGCCAGTATGATTTTAGTTTAGTTATTTCAATTTCGAGACGAAATTTCACCTAGTTGGGAAGAACTGTAACAACCTAAATTTAATTAGTCATTAATAATGACATATTTCAAACGTGGCCGACAGGTCAGATGCTCATGGACCTCGCAGCTAGGTTAGGGTGCGCCCGGAGTTAGTATAATTGTTATTTTATGTGATATTTGTATAATTTACGATGTTTATGCTTAAATATGTTAAATGAAATTACGATTTGTGTATATATAGAGTTGTTAACGTGCAAGATAGTCTGACGAGTATTTGCCTCGATATGCATGTCTACGTGAGTATCGGGTAGGCTAAAAGACAAAATAATAGGTTGGGGAAATAATACACATATTAAAATGAATAAAATGAAATTAATAATTAATATGAAATGTCAAATTAAGGTTTGTGGTGCGGTAGTAAGTGTATGTGATTTGTTGTGGTGCAAAACGGGGCATCTGAATGCTTGATAGGTGAATTTATATGTTGCATACAAGGGGACAGGGGACAGTCACTAAGTGTAACTTTGTGTGTCATTTGGGATGGAAAATGGTCCAATTATTGGCCAAGTAGTATCCATTAATGAGCATATGGATATGTAAACGAGGGGAGACCATTTTGGGTTGTATTTAAGTCAACAAGACATATCTTCCACCACCTTTTCTCTTTCAAAACACATAATCAGAAAATTGAAAGTTGTGAACAAGGGTTTGAGTCTCTTAATTTAGTGATTTGAGGAGCTTGAGATTAGTGAATCCATAAACCAAGGTGAGATCCTTGATCATCTCTTTATTCTTTCTCTTTTGGTTGTAATTTTGGGCATGTTGGTGTTGAATCCAGGATGGATGTTTTTGCTTCTGGTTTTGGGTTATTTTTTGACGTGGTTTTGGTGATGGCTATGTGGTTGTTATTGGTGTTCAACTTGGTTTAAAGTTTTGCAAGTTTTAGTTAAGTTTGGTTTGGAAAGTTTGATTTGATTTTGTGAAATTAATGATTATGATGTTTGTGGATGTTGCCTCTGCGTTTTTGAAGTGTTGTGAGTCCCCCACAAGGCGAGGATGGGGTCAATGGCTTTGGAGTTAGCCATGAGATCGAAATTCAGATTTCAGCTTTGCTGGAATTTCTAGGTTTAGATCACCCGACGTGTTGGGTAATCTGGGCAGGATTGAGGATGAGGATGAACACCAACTCACTGGGCAATCCTCCAGCACATTGAGTGCTCATCAGGGCATAATTTTAAGTTTACTTTTGGGGATTTTGACCCTAATGAATATATAAACTAACACAAAATACACCTAATTGAATCTAAATCAATGATAAATGGTATTAGGTGAATTCGGGCGGTATTTTGATTGTCGTGTGTTTAGCAGAGCCGAACCGAGGTTTGGTTTTCAGGACGTGGAGTGCAGTTTGAGGTGTGTAGTATCCTAATTGAAATTTCTTGAGCATTTACTTACTTTTGACATTTGAATTCAGTATTGTTTATTCCATTATTCTATTTCATGTGTGTGATGTCGATATGGACGGATGTTGAGTCTCTCCCTCCGTGCCATTCTAGTGTGTATTTCCACTTGGCCATAACACGCGTTGCCAGAGATCTCGGTGGATATTTCGACTCGAGGATTGCGTCGGGCACATGTCGATGCACCGTAGGTACTGTGTCGGCCACCGAGCGGATCCAAAGACTGGCTTTGCTTAAGTGCTACTCATCGGTAATGCTCTATGGAAGAGTCCGAAGTATGGTGCTAGTCTGACCCTAGACTCTAGGCACATAGTTCGAGTTTTTCGATTGTTTAAATCATGCGATGTGTAGAGTTGCCTATTTTTATTTCTGCATGTTTATTTAATAGCTTATTTAAATTTCAGTATTTACTTTCGTGATTGCTCATTGAATTTCTTTGGGAATACTCACCCTGGACTTATCATTTTTCATTTTTGTGATGGCTTGGATGCATATCCGAGTACAAGTCGCGACAACGGAAAGCTTGTTGATTACCTTTAATTCAAAGACGACTGACTGGACTCATACGTTTATATATATATATATATATTATCATTTTACTTTTGGGATTTGGGGAACTGTGAGACACCTATGGATATGCATTTTGATATTTTGTGAAATTTTGAGGTCTCTTACTGTTATATCTTGGCATATGGGTTTTCCACACTAGGAATATAATCTAATGACATGACTATGATGCCTTTTATTTGATTTGTTATGTTTTAAGTCTTCCGCAGTGTTTTGAGGTTTAAAATGATACTAACAGATTACTTGAGTTCAGTAACAATTAAACTGTAAATTGTTTATAAATGATGGATTAATGATGATTTGTATTGATGATTGCGTGTGGGACACAATTGGCAGCAAGGTGGCCAAGTTGTGGGTCCACATTGGCGTCGTGGCGGTTCATAAGGGAAATGGGCTACTACAGTAGGCTTTACTCATATCAATCTTCAATGCCGCATATCCATCCCTTCCCTAAGTTTTCCCGTGAAGCTAATGATTAACTTCAAAGGCAGAAATAACATTGCCAGTGATGAGCCTTCCAAGTATGAAAGCGCTATGACATTCATAAATAATCTCAGGCAAAATATGTCTAAGCCATTCGCTAACATTTTCAACACAATTTTATATAGCACATTAGGTAGAGATATAGGCGTCATATTAGTAATAAATTCAGGCTTATCCATTTATGAGATAAGTACTACTAATGTGTCATTCAGATTCTCCGGCAATCGCCCTCCTCCATAAAACCGTAAACAAGCTCTCGATATTGATGGGCCCACTGTGGCCCAGAAGTTTTGATGAAAGCCCCGATTCATGCCATAAAGGCCAGGGCTTTTGTCCGGATGCATCGAAAAAATAGCCTCTTCGACCTCATCCGCAGTGAATGGATGTAACAATAATGCATTGTCGTCTGTTGTGACCCTCTCGGATATACAATCAATCACCGGGTCAGTATACCCCTGATTAGAGATGAAAATAGATGAGAAATTATCATTAACCAACTCTCCCAAGCTGTGCTCTCAGTCCCTCCACGCGCCATTCTCACCGGTAGGGCTGTAAGCCTTGTAAAGTCACCATTGCATCAATGAAAAAAGCCCTGCCAATTATACAGCCATTTTACAATTCTGCAGTGTCTACTCTCCAAATCAATAACTAAGTCTCAATCCCAAATTAGTTGGAGCTACGTGCGCCAAACTTTTCTCCACCGATTTGAACACATTAGATACGCATAGAGACTGCATATAGATATCTCAGATTCTCAATGCACCAGTCAAATTGCATGTATTACAAAGATAAAGTATGCGACCCTTGAAACTGTTTTTCCATGAAAAATGAGTCTGTTGTTTAGTAGGCAGATGGTCTTTACTGATTTGAAATATGTGATTTTTCACTTTGGTATATAATTCTAAACAATCATTGTATTTTGAATACGACGGATTTGAAATATGTAATTAATTTTCACAAACTCGAAATTTATCTTCATGCCAATGCCAACTATTTGGTCTAATTAAATCTCAATTAATTTATTGTAATTCTTTCGTTTCTTTTTGAAACACAGTTATAGTAATTCTGACTAGTTGCTTTGATTGAATCTAAACCGAAAATCTCTTCTGAGCTTTTCTTTCGTCAATTAATACTTTCGTTTGGCCACAGGTGGTGGTTATGAGAGTTTCTCTGTATTGCTAAGGTTGTGCTAGAAACTGAAGAAACTTAATTATATTGAGTGAGTAGTCATATCAATCAAACATGTGACTCAAAAGTCTGAATAAGTTTGCCTTGAGCTGTGGATAATTCTTGATCACCACGCCTCGCAGCAATTTAAGCCGTTGCATTGTTTCCATTGAAAGTAGATGGGTGAGATTTGAGCACAGTCATAAATCGACACAATCTCAAGCAAAGTAAGAATCCCAATCCACTCAGGTAATTAATTCGATCAAACCATCAAACTTTTGTATCCCAAAGACCCCTAGCTTTTTGAGATACTGAACTTGGTAAGGCAGAGACTTCATTTTAGGTGACCCCCACAAACTAATAGGTCACGAAGGGAGACAAAGTAGTCGCGGTGGGACGTTGATAAGATTTAGCGAATGGGAAATAATCCAATTCCTTAGAAAGTGGACAAATCATCAAGTGATAATGGTGAGGAAGCAATGCCAAGTCTTGTGGAAAAGACTTGAGACCCCCACAAAGTCTTAAATCCACTTCTTTAAGAGCATTCAAGCCTTGGAGCTTTATGGATGCAAGTCGAGGGCAATTACGTACCACTAGATTTGTGAAGCATTCAAGGCTGCGCTACTACTATCCTAATTACAAAACACCAGTTCTTGAAGGAAGGGGCAGTCTGCTATTGTTAAGTCCTTCGTAAGCTTATCATTCGCCAATTCTTGTATAAGACTCTTATTGATATGTGCATCTTTTAATGCTGTATAAGAATATTCAATTTCTTTTTTAATAATTACAATTAATTATTATTATTTTGTTTGTAAGAAAAGATATATGTTGCTTGTTATAAAAACCCTTTACAGGCCCGGATTTGGGGCAGGGCCCAATGGACCACAGCCCCAGGCCCCCAAATCAGTGAAGGCCTCCAAATTGATTAAGAAACCATGGGTATATTTGAAATTACTCGTGTTTTCTGCGTGCTGCACGGCCTATTGCTTCACACGTACTCACTTTCTCACACAAACAAACTACTCTATCACATTGAAACAAACAAACTATTAAATTATTCTCCTTGCAAACAAACTCAAAATTATATATTACTCACTTTTCTCCCATTTGAAATCATGGAACATAATCTTTGACAAAAAATAAAATAAAAAAATCTTGCAACGTATTTACTTAAATTTTTTTAATAAGAAGGTTGTGTACTGATTAAAGAAATTATAAATCAACAACTTATAGTCAAATATCAACAACAACATAGCCTTAGTAAAAAAAAAAAAAAAAAAAAAAAGAAAGAACATATGCTTAAAGAATTGTTATATTTAATGAGTCTTTTTAATTCACTTTTGTGATTTTTGTGTCTTGAACCATCGCTGATCCTCTCAACGATCGGCGATGGTTCCAACAAAATCTCTTTTGCTCTTTGTTCATTCAATGAACAACATATCTAATCAGATTTATAGAGATTGGTCTAACCTTGTTGCAGTGCATCTTCATCAACGGTGTTGCGTGAATTTGTGCGGCGCGCTGGATTGATTTATCTTTAGTTTTTACTTTATAGTTAGTATTCTTTCCTAGTTGGAAGTCTTTAATTTGTCTTCTTTTTGTTGAGAAGCTTTAGGTCTTCTCATTGTTGAGAAGTTTTGTTATTCGTTTTGTGGTTCTAGTACTTTTGTGTAATGTCATGAGTTTTAACACTGTAGAAAACAGTCCCTAATTGTCAAACTGTTTCAATTTCGAAAAAATGTCAAATTAATGGTTGTTTGTTTGTACAAATAGGATTAGTGAATCAATGTACTTGTTTCTATGTCTGATCACGTATTGAGCCATGAATGACTAATGAAATTTCAATTTCTCTTCAAAGAAAAAAACAATATAGCCTTAGTCTCAAATTAATTGAGGTCGACTGCATGGATCAAACTCTTACATTAACTCAATTTAATACAATTGATGATGAGCTTTCTAAACTATCCTTAATTAATGTGTCGAAGTTATTTGAATGAATTATCTAGGCTATACGTGAAGAATTTATAGTTGAATTAATATCAATTATATAGAGATTATAAAAGAATAATAAGTCTTGAACTTATTTAGTTTTTTTATGCTATAATATATTTATTTTTATTAATTCTTGTTTTTTTAGTTACCAATTTCATTTTTAATTTTTTTTGCTACTTTTTGTTAATTCATTTCGCTAAAAATTGAATAATCTTTATTGAAATTAAAAAAATATATATTTATTTTTATATAAATGGTAATTTTTTTAAATTTCGTCCCAAACCTTCAAAATGACAGAGATGGCCCTGACTCTTTAATGACGATATTAAACTGTCAGCTTTCTCTCATACTAAGTTCTAGATAAGATGATAGTGTAAAACTGTCACAAAAGACTTTAAATATTTATAACTCCTCCTAACATAACAGACATTTTGACTGTTTTACACTGTTATCAAAGGCTGTAATATTAAAATATTTTTCTCTAGTTGTTGGCTAACATTGAATGAGTCAATAATAGTTGGCAAAGTTCTTTGTTTGTTGTGTTTTATTATTTTATTAAAAAGATTCTCATAGAAAATTATTGAGTTTTTTTTTTTAGAATTTAGTTATTAATTCTCATCCCCGAATTTGATGGGATTGCGCCTTCAATCAATTTGTAAGACACGCTGCGTCATGATTATGTGCATGTTTGTCACGTTGTGCTTTTTTTTTTCTTTTTTTAGTATTATATTTGAATGATTCAATTGTGGTTCAGTATACATCTCTTTATTTTAATGTGATGCTGATTGTTGATAATATCTAGGACTAGTCGCGCCGTCTCCAAAATTTTAAAATTTTCTTTTTCATCTTTCACTCTTTTTTGGTGACTTTGTTTTTTTTCAACCACGATTGATTTTTTTTTTTGATCAGCGGTAGCTGTAATGATATTGTTTTTATTTTTGTCCCTAAAATAAAACAGATATGATTAGATCTGAGATCAACTAATGATCCTTCCGTATTATAGTTATCAGAGTTCAATATTAATACAAGTCAACTCTTCAACTATACATCTCCATATACATTTTTGTGTGAATTTATGCCTACAGCTACTAGATCATACTTTTCATTGGTATTTTATTTTTATTAAATAAGTAGTTTCCTTCCATCGTTAGAAAGTTTAGATTTTCTTCACTAGTTGGAAACTTGATTTTCTTCCATTGTTGGATTTAGCGTTCGTAAGCAAGCGAATAGAGCTAGTCATGTAATGATGCAGTTTTTCTATATATATGTTAGTCAAATGTCCAAATGCCTCGATGAGGTAGCTATAGTTGTACTTGGTCTTAATTTTGAATGAAATATGAATACAACATTTTTATCCAAAAAAAAAAAAAAAAAAAAAGTGATGCTGATCCATGTACTGTTGTATATTTTGTTCAACTCTTACTAATGTAACGTTCCAAAAACAAAAAAACCCTCCATCTGGTGAACGTGGAACAAGGCTCCACATTTTAGTCTACTCTAAAGATCCTCATATTTTTCCAAAAAAACAAAAAATCCATGTGACTACGTCTCCACATGTATATACAGTAGTTCCCAATCACATTATAAGTTCAGAACCTGAATTGATGCTGTTCACTAGTCTAAATGGCCATCCTCATCTACCCTTGGATATCTCAATTGCTCCCCCTGATTACACTGTTAGTGTTAGTGTTAGCGATTCCTCTCCATTTTCTTCTTCACAAACAAAGCAAAACCCAACAACTAAGTCTTCCTCCAGGCCCTCCAAAGCTTCCCATTATAGGAAACATGCACCAACTAATTGGCCACTTGCGCCACCGCTCTCTATCAGATCTCTCCCTAATCCATGGACCCCTTATGCTCCTACACCTTGGTCGCGCGCCATTGCTAGTTGTTTCTTCTATTGAGGCGGCGAGAGAGATCTTGAAAACACAGGACCTCAACTTTTGTACTAGACCTAACTTCTTAACTCTAAAGCGCCTCTCTTACAATTTCCTTGACGTGGCTTTCGCGCCGCATAGTGAATACTGGAGAGAGATGAGGAAAATGTTTGTTCAAGAGCTAATGAGCGCGAAGAGGGTTCATTCATTTTGGCCTGTTCGAGCTGGAGAGGTCGCTAACATGGTGGATTCTATATCCAAATATTGTTCTTCATCAAGACCAGTGGACTTAACCGAGGAGCTGCTTTCTATGGCCACCAGAATGATTTTCAGGATTGCATTTGGGAAGAGTTATGAAGGAGGAGCATTTGATAGCGGAAAGTTTACGGAGGTTGTAGACGAGGCCATTGTCATGTTGGGTAGTTTCTCTGCGTCGGATTTCTATCCATCTTCATCAATTACGTGGGTCGTAGATATAATTACGGGACTAAGGAGGAGGCTTGAGAGTTGCTTTCGCGGTTTCGACAAGTTTTATCAAGATATCATCGATGATCATCTCGAGAGAGCCGACAAAGGAGTGGAGGAACAAGACATCATAGATGTGTTGATTGGGATCATGAGAGATCAATCTTCATCAATTCGTATCACTGTAAACCACATCAAGGCTCTTCTAATGGTACTCCTCCACTCCATAATATCTTTTCTTCTATTAATCTCAATATGCACATCTTTTAAAAACTAAATCCTTTGCATGCAAAAAACTGCATTGGTTGCAGAACATTTTTCTCGCAGGGGTGGCTTCAACTGCGGTTATCGTGGTATGGGCGATGTCGGAGTTTGCGAGGAAGCCTGAGTTAATGAAGAAGGCTCAAGACGAAATTAGAACAAGTGTGGGCAAGAAAGGAAAGGTTGAAGAAAGCGATCTCGAGCAACTCCACTATTTAAAGATGGTATTAAAAGAGACTCTAAGATTACACCCTCCAGGACCTCTTTTAGGCGCGAGAGAGTGTATGAATCAGTGTAAGGTGAATGGCTATGATATAAGCCCCGGAACAAGGGTGATGGTGAATGTATGGGCAATTGGACGGAACCCCAAGTATTGGAACAACCCAGATCAGTTCTGTCCCGAGAGATTTGAGGACAGTTCAATTGATTACAAGGGACAACATTTCGAGTTATTGCCATTCGGCAGTGGTCGAAGGATATGTCCTGGAATGACTATGGGAATGCTGAATGTGGAGTTAGCACTTGCGAATCTTCTGTATTGTTTCGATTGGGAATTACCGGGTGGAATGAATGCTGAAGACATTGAGATGGATGAGGGGTTTGGATTAGCACTCCACAAGAAGTCTCCTCTTCTTCTTGTGCCTTTGAAATTCAATTGGTAGGTAGTTTCGAAAATCTTGTGAGCCAGCAGGAATCATTATTGGGGGCTTATTGAATATTTTCATTAAGAAGTGTGTAATAAAATGTTATGTTAATTATCATTTGTCGAAGCATATTATTGTCAAGAACAATGTATAATGATAATAATAGATACGAATAAAATAAATTTAAAGAATATTCAAAGCCTCTCAAGTGAGATGGACATTGGGAGATCGTAGTTCGATTCCTACTGAAGTCAAAAAAAAAAAAAAAAAAAACAAAGAACAGTAAAAATTTTCTAACCGGAGGCTTGTATGGAAGCAATGTCCTAGGACGAAAATTTCTTTGAATTAGGTGATAGAATTTTATCTAAAGATATGATACAACCGGATGCCCTTTCAAACTGAAAATCACTAAGTTCAAAAGTCTGTCAAACTTTGATTTTTCTTCTCTCTCAAAATATTAAATCCGAAAAAAAACTAATAAGTTTTCAGTGTTTTAGTTCCACTTAAATAGAACTTGAAGCACTGATTCAAACCAAAATGACTATTCCAATTCGAAGATAATACCCGTCAATATTATTCAACAGTCGCACCTGTTTACAAAATAACGAAATTAACGGTCAACAATTAATTTGAAATAAAATTATTTTAATTTTTTTTAATTTTACAAGGCTAACAAATCTAAGCCCAAATGCCCCAAGGCCCTATCTATGAATTATATATATATATATTGGAATGGAAACAATAAATAAATGGTGGGACATTAGACACCGTGAATGAGTCACGAGTAGACCTGCGGGAGTCGCAAGTACAGGTGCATACCGAGTGAGCTCGGTGGTGTGCATGAGGATCGGGTAACACCGATTAAGCGAGGTGTATGTATATATATATATATATATATATATATAAATCGAAATGGACAAGTGTTGCTAGGCAATTAGGCAACGTGCTAGCTAGTGAGGTTAAACAGATGATACTGAATAAACTTGAGATTCTCAAGGCAAGTTATTTAATAATGACCACCACCTTCATCGCCTCTTTCTTATTAAGACGTGAGAGAAAGAGAGAGAACGAAAGAACATTGAGGAGAGAGACCCAGAAGGAACGAGCTGAGGAGCGAGCTTGGGTGGTCGAGACCAGGACGTGATCGAGGTGAGTTTGTTGTGTTGATGTTCTTACTGTTATCGTTCTCGTTGTTGTTGTTGTTGGCTTGTAGGTTCAGTTGAGGAGTTACGGTGATTGGTTGTGCTTGTGATCATGCATGTATGTTGTAACTCCTTGTATGATGCCCTTTCTGAGGTTGCAGGGAATTTGGAATCCGTTTGGGTTGGATTTAGTAAAGTCGATGGTGTCTTGGTGTTGCAGCCAATCTGGGCACGACAGGGGTATCAGAAGCTGGGTAGCGCACTAGGCAGTTTCCCTAGCGCGCGGACCAGTGTGAATAGTGGAAAAACTGATTTAAGTTGGGGTGTTTAGTGTGAGTTTTGGGTTGGTTTAGGGGTTTCAATTGATATACATTGGACCTGAATTGATACCGAGCGATTTGAAATAGGTGTTCAGGTATTGAGAAATGTATGGAACCTCAAAAAGCTAGGGAAACTAGGAGAAAAACTTAGGAAAGCTCAGCACAGGTAAGTGGGACTCAAATTTTTATCAATTATGCTATGTAAAATATTATTTTTAGCGCACGTAGTGTTATAAACTGGGGATGGGGCAATGTACCGTGGCTTAAAATGTCTTACCAAATGTTGTAGACTGAAAATGAATCCGCGAAAAGGTTCGACGATACATATCGACCTAGGGTGGATTCTGTGTTGGGACAGTACAACCAATACCACGCCCCTAGCAACCTGAATGATCCTAATTGATGCTTGTCATTTAGAGCGGGTCGCTATGTCATGCCTAGATACACCATAGAATCACACATCCGTACAACATGTGAGTTTTGTCGAATGTAGTCTTTGATGATAGGAGTGTACAACTCTCTTATCCAAACTCAAATTGAAAATGCAAGTCACAGGCACATTGCAATTGACCAATGAAAGTGCATTTGTTTATGTATTGTATATATTATTTCAATATTTGTTTAGATGTCGGTTGGATCCATGTTGTTATGCATTTACTTCTTGATAATAAATTAATAGTTGATAGATCTATAAGAATCACTTACTGAGCATGTAGAGCTCACCCACCTTAACATTTTTAGGTAATGGACGAATGCTTGGATTCGAGAATGGAGAAGATTAGGAATTTAGTGTCTTCTCTTCTTTAATGTAATGAGATTCCCCGTTTTTAATATATTTTGTGATAAATTCTGATTTTGTAATAATCAGGGTTAGGAGATGATTTAATAACTGATTGTTGTTCCGGTTTACGAGGTTTTTGTATATCTTGTGTTTATCAAAAAAGTTTTAAATTTTCGCTGCATTTTGTTTTAATTATTTATTCGATATCAAGATGTACAGCTTGTTGTTAGGAATAGGTGAAAGTCTGTAGTTAGGACTGATCTTGTCTACCGGAGCTTAATTACAGTTTCAGGCCAAGTAATTGCCCTATTTGGGATATGGGATGCCACAGTTGCTATTAGAGCCTAGCTTGTAAAGCTTGGTGTTATTATTCCATGGTTTACCATTGGAATAACTCTGATACAGTTTAGAATGAGAGCCAATGTTTTAGAAAGCCCGAGTGTATCACTTATGAGTGGAATTAAGTGATAGCTCTGATACAGTAGGTATCAGAGACAAGGCTTTTAGACCATGGTCTCATTATTCCTAGATTGATTAGAATAAAGGAATAGCTTTACTACAGTTTGGTATTAGAGTATGAATTTATCACTTTCAAATTGGTTTCGAATTGTATGGTAACTCTTATACAGTTGAGCCTTAAGTCATTACCTGTATACTAAATGGAAGTCTAAGTTAACTGACTTGAAGGTTGGTTCTCAAGTTAGGGATAACGTAGAACTAAATAAATGGTTTTTATCAATGTTTTAGGGGGTAATGAAAAATAAAAGCTTGAGTTATGTATTTGATAAACTTTTTTATATCTATGTGATGGATATAGTTGTCTTGTCTTGCCTATGTATGAAGTTGAAGGTTTTATCTCACATATACGACTTGGCAAGTTAAAGAGTAGTGATGATAAGGATTCTTGGGAACCTAAACTTCTGTATTGTTTAGATAAATGAAAATAGTGAAATGATAATAAGATGGTTTGTATCCATCAAAGTCTCACTAGTTGAGAAAACATTGAGGATTGGGGTGGTAGAAACCTATATCCTAATGGTATATATACTGAAAGGAGAAGAATTTATAGATCATTCTCCTATTGAGCAGTCTCTAATAATCTTTATTCTCACTGATATTGTTTGATTATAAATAGTCAGTGTAGAAGGAACGATTGGTCCTGGACTTAAAGGCGTATGTTAGATTACTCTCGTGCTCCTACCCGGTACCTACGTCTGCACGCTAATTTGGACGAATACCCGTCACACTATCTCACACGTTAATAACACACTAAAATATATATATCACGATGCCAATAAACCTAATTACACATAAACATCGAAAATTAAATGCACATCAACATAAAAATCCCTATTTACCTAGCTCCAAGTGCACCTTGGCCTATTTGCGGGTCCCATGAGCATCTGATATGTTAGCCACATCTACAACCACATCAGCAATAACGAAAAATTAACTTCAAGCCGTTACAGTTATTATGTCTTCTATAATGTTGAGTCGTATATTAGGTTGAGCGATAGTTCCCTGACCTTTTGACTTTCACACTGTTTATATATTAGCCACATATTTCATATATATATATATATATATTGTGATCGTTATTTCTTGGTTTCCACACTTAAGATTATTTGATTGTTTCTGCTTAAATTATTAAAGACTTCTACATAAATTTTGAAAAGATTTTCGCTAAAATGATGTTAAGCCTTCCGCTAAATAATTAAACTATTAAATTTCTAAATAACTCTTAAATATTGCACTTAGTAGGATTAGTGTATTATTTATCCTGAATACGATCAAGTTGGTAATTGGGATAGAAAGGCTGACTAAAATATAGTTAAGCCTTAAGGGATCGAGATTAGGGCTTACTTACGGGATTAGGCTGGGCGATACCCGAAATTAGGAAAGGGGTTGTCACAATTCGTATCAGAGCCAACGTTCTCAATAAGTAATATATAATTGAATAAGATACAAATCTTAGAAATGGAAACCAGACAATCCTTACCTAAAACATATTTTGTTGGGAATTGAGTAAAAGTGAGTTGGGGGTTATTCTATATATATATATATATATATATATATATTTGTTAATCTCATAATGTATATATATGCGATATTCTACGTAGCAGCTGAGACGAGTTCGCTGTCAACGTGCAAATAACGATGACGGATGCACGCGAATGCGTTGACGCGAGTGTCTGCAGCAGCTAGCCTCCTACACTGGCAGAGGATTAGCAGAGGTTGTTCGACCATGTCTCTGCTTAGAGGTAGTAGTTGACTGACTTCATCATTTTGATGACTGCCATATTTGCTCCACCTACATCGACGGTAGCTCCCAACACCATCGCTACTACTACTTTTGATAAGTCAAGATTTATAGGATTTTATTGTCTATTTTAAGAAAAGTATAATTTAAGGTGTTAAAGTTTATTAAATATATATTTAATTATTTTTACTTTTGGTTTTTAGGTGAAACGGAGTGCACGGGGATTGATTCGGAGAAGTTTTAAAAAATACTCAAAATAGAGTATTTACTTGCATTAATTGGATGCCGAGAGAGTTAGTTTCGAAATATACGGTCGAAAGTGGGATAAATGTACACAGTAAGCTTGACGTGTCGACGTTTGATTGGTCCAGCTCGTCACCGACTCCACAGCTCGCGCGCTCGCTCCAGACCGCACGATCGTCCTCGGGATGCGCGGCAGCACGAACTCCAGATCTTCGCACGACTCTTGCGCGCGCCTTCCCGCCAACACGCCCGCCACGCGTCCGCTCCCGGTTGGTCCACGTCACGCCGCGTCAGCAGCTCCAGCGTCCACCACAGCGCCACGTCTGCACCGCTCCCCTCACGCACGTCACCAGCACTCATCTCGTCCAATCGCCTGCTGCCACGTCAGCCGATACCAACACTCCAGCCAATCATCTCCAGACACGTCAGCAACGCCCAGAAAACAGCCAATCCGGCCCTGACACGTGTCAAGGACGAAAAACACCAAAAAAATAGTTTTCTCTCTCTTCCATACACCCAATCTTAGTAGTTTTACACATTAGGAATTTAGGTATAAATAGAACATCTATTATTCATTGAAGAAAACTCTCTCTTCTCTGCATTATTTTGTGAGTAGCCATGTCTGGCTAATCAAGCCATTGCCTAGGTCGATGGTGAAGCAATTCAAGATTATTGATTCATGGCATAACTTGTGAGATCTATTATTTTATTATTTTATTTAATTTAATTTCTTCTATTTCATTGTTGTTGATTTTAATGAATATGATTCAAATCTAGGGTATGTATATGGCCGGCATGCTTTTAGGTGGAAAATCTATAGTTAATTGACTCATTAGTATCCGTAATTGTACTTTTGAGACAATATAAGTGACAAACATTCACCCGATTGCCGTCAAAACCTTTCTTCTTGAGTGTGCAACAATTGAATCTAGGTTAAATCTGAGCGGACGCGATTCGCTTATCTAGGATTAGTATTCCCATAGAACTTTATTACTCGCTTAGTGTGTTAAATCTTATGGCGGATGTCTAGGGTTATACATTAATTAGGGAAGTAGTTAGTGGCGGATGTCCTAGCTATCGAGATTAGGGGAATTAGGAATTTCTCGATGTCGATTTTTCATAGCTAATCTAGGGGAACTTAAATTAATAATTATTTTGGGAAAGATTGACGACCATGATATGCCATTGAATCTTGATTTTGTCTTGTGGAACCATAGACTTAGGTATTTAAATTAATTGTTCATAGTCTTAGATATTTATTTTAGTTATTTAATTTCATAGTAATTAGCTTATTTAATTTAGTTATTTTCTCTAAAACCCCAGCTTTTCCTTTGTTTTAAAACTTTAGAAAGACTACCAATCTCTCATGGGATCGACCCTTTGCCACTATCTGCAAATAGTTGGTTTAAGGAAATATTTTATTGACGTGTTCGGCGCGCGTCAATTTTTGGCGCCGTTGCCGGGGATTGGTTTTTCTTTCTTTGGTTTTATTTATTTATTTTTATTATTTGTAGTTACTTTACACCCTTGTCTCTAGCATGTTTGCAGATAACTCCACGATGGCCTCCTATTCCGACAATTATAGTCAATTCAAAGACTCATACTGTGAAAGTATGAATGGGGTAGGTATGTCAAATTATGGACATGAATTTTCTAATTGGCCTTCTTTTGTGCAACAGGTTGAGGTTTGTGAAATTTGCGGAGATAATACTCATCCTACCGATGTTTGTCCTTACGAGCCTGAATATGAGAGTTATCCTTATCAAGGTAATGCATCGCCACAACCCGACTTGAGTTATCCCTTTTCCAGCCCACTGACTCCTCGAAAAATGAGCAATCTCTTGAAGATATGTTCAAAGAACACTCCTCGGTCACAAAGGTTTTATCAAGACATCTTACAATATAAGGAAAACTCCACCATAGCCGCCTCTTCACAACATTCTTCTAGCTGGCCCTATGCAGTACAACAGGAACCTATCAAAGCTTGTGATCTTTTTAGTGGTTGTTATCATTTTCCTAATGTATGTCCCTTTGACTACTGGAGTAATTCATCGCCACAGCCTGACAAATATAGCTCCATGCGGAATAGACCTTTAAGGGATAAAATAAGGTTTCTTTTAGAGACTGAGCAGAACATATACCTCACCGAGCAAGAATTAGACCAATGGATTCAAGAAAAGAATCAAAAAGTCAAGATGAAATAAAGTTAATTCTCCGTAAAAGATCAATAATACCATAAGAGCAATTCCATTAAATAGTGTTGAGGTGAAAGATGAGGAATATAGGAGCGATCACGAAGAGTCAGAGGGGGAACTTGAAGTGTCTCAATCAGAGCCGGAGATCGTTATGGCACAAACTTACGAAGAAGAAGCCGAAAAAGAGATTGAAGTCACTTTAACAAGGCCTAGAGGAACTACAACAAGAGAGCAAGGACGACCAATCCTTTGTATTGGTAAACCCACCCACCCTCCCGGATATATTTGATAATTTTAACATGGAGGTGGACGAAAAGGAGCGTTCGATGACTTTTTGCACCGCCGACACCTTAGAGTTGGACGATCCAGAAATTATAGATTCATATGTGTTAGAAGTCCCGGATAAGCTCCCATTTCTGAACAAGGGCGTTTCTATTTCACTGCCCAATGCTAAAGGAGAGAGTATCATTCTTGGATACTCATTATTGGAAGGCATCACGTGAAGACATCATACGCCAAGTCGAGCTAACGACTTTAAACAAAAGCGCTATTGGGAGGCAGCCCAAATTTTGATAAGTATTATTTAGTTTTTTTATTTTATTTTATTTTTTAATTATTATTATTATGCATGAACTTATATCATTTCCTTCTTCTCATTTCCTTCTTCTTATCACTATCGTGTTCTTTCACCATTTTTGTTTTGTTTTTTTTTTTTTTTTTTTTTTGTATAGACCACTTGACTTGTTTTGAACCTTGAGGACAAGGTTCTAATAAGTTTGGGGGTATTTTAGGGATTGTGGATAGTGTTGGAATGGATTTTCTTGCTAAGGATCGCAGTATGATCATTAATTTTTTTAAAATTATGCGGTTGAAGGATGGTAAAGGTGGTGTTATTCCCATTCTTTTATTCTTTCCATCTCCTTTTCTTCTATCATTGATACTTCCGTTTTCCATTTCACTAGGATATGATACATTTTCATGCATGCATTTAGTATAGTTTATTTGGAGAGACATGTGTCTATCTATGTTTGTTCTTGCATTTAGACCTAACATAGTTGCATATGTTGCATTTAGAGTCACCCAAAACTTTGTTTCATGCCTTTGGTTGTGGATGAGTATATTATGGTTGTTTTTTGACTTGAAACTTAGGAAAAATTAGGAGAAATATTCAATCAAGCCGTAGCTCAAAGATTTTTATGATTTCATGATTAGGGACTTAGTATGATAGTTAAACTTTGTGCTAGATACCAAAATGAGTAGACGGTCAAAATTGTGCAAGTAATAGTGCTTTAATTCTTATTTAATATCTGCTTAATCATAGTGAAAGTGAGAAGGGCTAACAGGAGTTTTCTTAATATAAAGAGTCCCACAGGATTCCATAGGAAATGGAGCAGGGAATCTTGTGGTGGGAAAAAGTGAGAAAAGCGGTCCATAGGAAATGGAGCAGGGACCGTATTACTTGAAAAAAATATTATGGAGAAAAAATGGAGTGTATTTATTGAATAATAAAGGCGAAAGTATATGAAAACTCCTCAAATAAACAAGATTTAGCTCGAGTGCTTTCACTAGATTAAGTGAGATTTTAGACTTGCATGCTTGAATGTATAGACCAAGAAAACTCATGAGTAGTTGATGGCCTTTGTTTTGACTAAATCTATGTCTTTAAAGTGTGATCTTAACTGTGTTTGGGTTACGAAACTTGACATATCATAACTATGAAATTTCTTGAGCGGCTTGTTACTTGGCGACTATGTAAATCAAAGGAACTCCATGAATTTTGAATTGGGTATAGGAATAGGTATAGGTATAGGTATGAGTTTAGTTTTATGATTAGTTTAGTTAATGCATTAGGAGTTTAGTTTAGTTTGTGTTGTCAAATATACCTTTGCTCGGACGTGCAAAGTCTTAAGTTTGGGGGTATTTGATAAGTCAAGATTTATAGGATTTTATTGTCTATTTTAGTATAATTTAGTGTTAAAGTTTATTAAATATATATTTAATTATTTTTACTTTTGGTTTTTAGGTGAAACGAGTGCACGGTTGGATTCGTGGCGAAAAAATACTCAAAATAGAGTATTTACTTGCATTAATTGGATGCCGAGAGAGTTAGTTTCGAAATATACGTCGAAAGTGGGATAAATGTACACAGTAGTCGACGTGTCGACGTTTGATTGGTCCAGCTCGTCACCGACTCCACAGCTCGCGCCTCGCTCCAGACCGCACGATCGTCCTCGGGATGCGCGGCAGCACGAACTCCCGTATCTTCGCACGACTCTTGCGCGCGCCTTCCCGCCAACACGCCCGCCACGCGTCCGCTCCCGGTTGGTCCACGTCACGCCGCGTCAGCAGCTCCAGCGTCCACCACAGCGCCACGTCTCGCACCGCTCCTCACGCACGTCACCAGCACTCATCTCGTCCAATCGCCTGCCGCCACGTCGCCGCGATACCAACACTCCAGCCAATCATCTCCAGACACGTCGCAACGCCCGTAAAACAGCCAATCCGGCCCGACACGTGTCAAGGACGAAAAACACCAAAAAATAGTTTTCTCTCTCTTCCATACACCCAATCTTAGTAGTTTTACACATTAGGAATTTAGGTATAAATAGAACATCTATTATTCATTGAAGAAAACTCTCTCTTCTCTGCATTATTTTGTGAGTAGCCATGTCTGGCTAATCAAGCCATTGCCTAGGTCGATGGTGAAGCAATTCAAGATTATTGATTCATGGCATAACTTGTGAGATCTATTATTTTATTATTTTATTTAATTTAATTTCTTCTATTTCATTGTTGTTGATTTTAATGAATATGATTCAAATCTAGGGTATGTATATGGCCAGTGCATGCTTTTAGGTGGAAAATCTATAGTTAATTGACTCATTAGTATCCGTAATTGTACTTTTGAGACAATATAAGTGACAAACATTCACCCGATTGCCGTCAAAACCTTTCGGTTCTTGAGTGTGCAACAATTGAATCTAGGTTAAATTGTGGGAGCGGACGCGATTCTGTTATCTAGGATTAGTATTCCCATAGAACTTTATTACGCTTAGTGTGTTAAATCTTATGGCGGATGTCTAGGGTTATACATTAATTAGGGAAGTAGTTAGTGGCGGATGTCCTAGCTATCGAGATTAGGGGAATTAGGAATTTCTCAAGCGATGTCGATTTTTCATAGCTAATCTAGGGGAACTTAAATTAATAATTATTTTGGGAAAGATTGACGACCATGATATGCCAATCTGAATCTTTAGGTATTTAAATTAATTGTTCATAGTGGAACCATAGACTTAGGTATTTAAATTAATTGTTCATAGTCTTAGATATTTATTTTAGTTATTTAATTTCATAGTAATTAGCTTATTTAATTTAGTTATTTTCTCTAAAACCCTTTAGCTTTTCCTTTGTTTTAAAACTTTAGAAAGATATACCAATCTCTTACTACCTTTGTAAGGTTGATCGACCCTTTCGAGCCACTATCTCAAAATAGTTATGGTTTAAGGAAATATTTTATTCGACCATATGCAACGTTGTCTATACATTAACGCACGGTTCAAGTGGTGTACTCTCCTTACCACCACCACCAGTCAGAATAACATTGCCAACACCGAAGATATCTGCACACTTGACACCACCAGCACCATGACAGTACCAACAGTGTGGTCAAGGCTAAGGCAAAGATAGAGGCCTAAAGGGACCTCGTTAGGGATAGAGATCGCTGCATGGTCAGGGTCAGCAGTAGACTGGTCAGCATAGGTGGGTTATATGTTACAGATGTGGACAGACCTGGCACATAATGAGATAGTGCCCACAGCTAGCTTTCTTCTACCTACAATAGGGCCAAAAGGGAACTCACATAGTAGCTCAACCAAATGCTAGCGTCATACAAGGACTTATTGAGGGTACGACTTCCATTTTCGATAGAGATTCATGTGTTATATAATTCGAGTTCTGCCATTTCGTTTATTATGGGTTGCATAATATGCATATTAGGTTGACATCGATTAGCCTTATAGTGGATTTGATTTTGAGTACTGCAACCGGGGATAGGGTTTACCATAATAGTCTAGTAGAGGGATGTTTGGTAGAGATAGGCGGGGTAGAGTTACCTGCGAATTTCAAACTACTCGAGTTTTTCGAGTTCGACACGTTATTATGGATGGATTGGCTAGTTGCATACCACGCTCATATCAACTGCTATCGTAAGGCAATGATATTCGAGATCCCAAGGTGTCCGACGTTCATTCATAGAGATTGCCTAGAATCTAGTAGAGAGATGGAGACCCTAATAGCCTTATATGCCATAGCAGAGAGTCAGGGACCCCGACTTGAGGATATATCGACCGTTCGAGAGTTTCCCGATGTTTTCCCAGAAGACTTGCCTAGACTACCACCGCCACGAAAGATAGACTTCATCATCAATTTGGTGTCGAGGACCAAATCAATAAACTTCATCATCAATTTGGTGTCGAGTACCAAATCGATTTCAATACAACTATACCTCATGGCCCCGAGAGAGTTGGAGGGGTTGAGGAGTCAACTTCAGGAGTTGGAAGAAAATGGATTTATCACGCCTTATATATCGCCATAGGGAGCGTCAGTACTCTTTGTGAAGAAGAAAGATAGTAGTCTACGACTGTGCATCGACTACAGGCAACCAAACAAGGCCATAGTCAGGAACAAGTACCCGCTACCGAAAATTGATGATTTATTTGAGCTGCTGAAAGGAACACAATTTTTCTCCAAGATAGACCTGAGATCGGGGTAGCATCAGCTTTAGATCAGGGATTAGGATAGGTTCAAGACAGCATTCCACACCAGATATAGACACTATCAATTCACGGTAATGTCGTTCGGGCTGACCATTGCCCCTGCCATGTTCATGGACCTGATGCATCGAGTTTTTAGGTCATTTCTCCACCGCTTCATGATAGTCTTCATCGACAATATTTTGATCTATTCGAAGACACAAGAGGATCATGAGCAACACCTCAGGGAGACGTTACAGACTTTGAGGGAGCATCTACTATACGTCAAGTTTAGCAAGTGTGAATTCTAGCTTGCAAAGGTCAAGTTTCTAGGTCACGTTGTTGGGGCAACAGGGATTGCAGTGGATCCGGCTAAGATTGCAACGATTATGGATTGGCCGGCATCGACATCAGTGACAGAAATCAAGAGTTTTCTGGGGTTAGCAGGTTATTACCGCAGGTTCGTGAAAGATTTCTCGAATATCGCTTCATCGATTACTAGGCTGACACAGAAAGATGTCATGTTTAAATGATCTAAGGAATGCGAGAGTGCATTTAAGCAGTTGAAGAAGTTGTTGACGACCACACCAGCATTGATACTGCGAGAGGCTGGACAAGGATTTCTAGTGTACACAGATGTTTCTCATACGGGTCTTGCCTACATGCTGGTGCAGCGCAAATGAGTTATTGCTTACGCTTTGAGACAGTTGAAGATACATAAGAAGAACTACCCAATACACGAACTGGAGTTAGCAACTGTCGTATTTGTGCTGAAGGTGTGTAACAACCCTCAAAATTTAACCCGACTTGTGTTACACTTGTCAGAAACGTGACCCGACTGCGTGATACTTCGTGGTATTTCAGACTTCAAGAGTCGACACTGAGGTGATTTTATGAATCTGTGTTGTTTTGTATTAGTATGATAGTTTAATACGTGTCTCAAGCCGTTAGGGCGACCATTAGTTGAGTGAGGTTTCGCCTAGGAAAAAGGGGGGAGTTAAAACATAGAAAAACCTAAATAACTAGATTTTTGAATAATAAATATAATGATTGTATTTAAGTCGGAATGTGAACTCGACGACAGGCACACAATGGTCCAGTTACGATGCGATACAGTCCGAGGAGCGTAGGATCAACATAGGAGTTGAATAGTTAAATGACACCCGAGTCACTTAAGGGAGTCAACAAATGGAGTTAGGAGTGTTGGACAGCTCAAAAGGGAGGGTGTTGGATCTACCTAGAGATAAGTGTGTGTAGGTTGATCAAAAGGGTTCCTATATAAGGCTCCTATTATCACTTTTCCTTCATTTATCTCTTTTTTTCTCTCTCCTCTCCTCTCCTCCCCTCCTCTTCCCTTCTTCTTGCTTAGAGATCAAGCTGAAGGTCACCCAAGAGGGGGTGAATTCGGTTACCGAGTGATTATCACCTTTTTAAAACTTTATGTGTAAATAACAATAATAATGCATACACCAATGATAAATATCAATGCTATGCAATCAAGAAGGGGGTAGAAGAGATGGAAATAAAACACGTGATTTATAGTGGTTCGATCCAACCGATCTACATCCACTACCTAACCTCCCCGGTTAGGATTTTCAAACCCCACTTATATTATCAATAAGTGTTACACCCTAAGCCAACTAGCCCAGTGAATGCCTAGCCTCAACTAGGTCTTTTACACGATGCCTTATCGCAATAAGGTCTTATACATCTACCTAGCCGCAACTAGGATTTTCCCACCTAGACCCACCTAGGACTTTTCCCACCTAGCTGCAACTAGGATATATGCCTAGCCTCAACTAGGTCTTCCCTTTTGACTTAGATCCCACTAAGCCTTACAATCAAGATTTGATTAAATACAATTGAAATACACTTTACAACGTAAAGTGGTATTAAGTTCAAATACGAGAAAGCCTCCTAGAGCCTAACCACTCTTATGCATGCAAGTATGAAAACAC
The DNA here is from genome assembly GCA_039657345.1 of Stephania japonica. Lineage (NCBI taxonomy): Eukaryota > Viridiplantae > Streptophyta > Magnoliopsida > Ranunculales > Menispermaceae > Stephania > Stephania japonica. The sequence continues at coordinate 37,394,221 of CM077560.1, read as the reverse complement.
TTGAGAAATGCAAGTATAAAACTGATTTTATGCAAAAATCAAATATGAAACCGTTTTAAATAGATTGATGAGAACAAAACCGGTTTCAAATCCAAAGAACAAGAAGTTTGATAAAAATCAAGTTTAAGCACAAACTCTTGTTCAAATCAGTCCAAGGGTTTAATAAATCAAGTTTAAGTGCAAAACCCAATACAAGTGTGTTTAACGACACAACAAGTAATTTCCCAAGTCAATCACATAAGAATATATAATTTAAGCACAAGAAAAGTTAGGAAATGGACTTTCGTACAACCCCAAGAAGATGACTTGAAAATTAGTTCTGGAGAGGTTGTTGTACTCCTTAGAGTGCCTCAAGAGTGCTGGTTTTGATGTTGAATGTACAGCTTCAAAGTATAACTTGAAAACCCCAAGCTCCTCTTCTAGAAAAATTTAAGTACAAGTGTTTTTCTTTGATTTCAAAACCTAATTTGAGTGTCTTGTGTGTTTGAGAGTGTTGTATATATTTATAGATCAGTATATGACCGTTGTGTGCATCCAAGGGCCGAGATTTGATCAAAAATTTGAATTAAAGTGAGTTTTTCAGCTTTATAAAAAAGCTGTCAGGAATGCAATTAGCGCGCTAATTTTCTGACCTAGCGTGCTAATTCTGCAATTAGCGTGCTAATAAAAATATTAGCGCGCTAATAGTCAGGGGCTTCAAAATAATATTTTTGACCATAGAGTTAACGTATCACATCCGGGACTCTACCAAACCTCATATAACATTTCATACATGTTTATTATGGGTCATATAGCCTATTTGGATGGTCCGAATATTTTTATAAATTTCAAACACGGAAAATCCCGATTCCATTACATGCATAGGGGCTTTTCTGCAAGTATGTTTAATGTTAATCCAAAAGCCATCTAAACACATACCGGTGCATTCAAAATCGATTATAATAGTTCATACACTTCAAATACATGTTCTAAAACACATTTGTATGAATTAAAACATTTTGAAACACGCGAAATTGAAAATCTCAAAATTCAATACTTTTAGTAATTGAAACTCCAAAAATAGTGAAATGCATGATTCTAATGCAATAGGCTTGTGTAAGTGAACTTGAATACCTTACATCAATTTTACAACTCGTGGTCTTGATCTTTTATCTTCATTCCTTTATGTATGCCGAGTCTTGAACTTGAATGGCTTGAATGCTCGAATGCCCGTGATGTGATGTTTTGCAACCTTTGACGAAACTGAAATACACTTGATAAACTTATTAATATATTTTCACCTTGTTTGTTTCCATCAAAATCCCGGTCGGATTTAGAGTGACTAACCACTTAGTTCAACATAAGCCACCACAGGCGGTGGTGCTGGATGGCTGAAATCCTCGCCGGAAGTCCCAACTTCTCGCCGAAATTTAAGTAAGAACCTTGCTCTCTTATCTCTCCTCTTTATTCTTGTGTTGTTCCTCATTTATATACGTTGGGTTATTCAGTCAAGTCTTAAATTCATCGGGATGACAAGGGTGGCTTGTCAGAGATGTTCCTGGGGTCCCACCAGCGTCTTGGCAACTCCTGGAGTGATCAACACGCGACGTTGAGCCGGTGTTGTTGATAGATGTTGGGTTTTCTTATTGTTGTTGGTTTTTCAATTTAACTTGGGGATATCTCTAATTCTTGAACATTACCGATGTTTTAGACAATGATTTGAAGTTGATTTTGGTGGGTCTTGATGTCCGAAAATGTATTGGCAAGGATCACTAGGAGTAGAGTGTTGATTTGTTGTTTTGCACATTTAAGAATTTATGGGTTTTTATCTGATGTCGTGGAGACGCTGTGCAGTTTATAGTGTGGCAGCGTCTCTCACAGACGTGTGTTCCAGAGATGAACTTGTTTTCACATCCGCGTCATAGAGATGTCGTGAGACTAATTCTCATAGCGGCGTCTTTTGCGGCACTTCAAACAGTGCCTAATTTAATTCGAGAATTCGCCGTGATGACGCTGTGAATAGCAACTCCCCATAGCGTCATGGCGACGTATACCTAGATCTGTGAATGTTGCATAAATGTTGTGAACACGCCTTAAGCCCATGTGCTTACAACGTGACTCACATACGTGTCGTCCAGCAAGCCATTAAATGCTGCTGTGGAGGCGCCCTTTTGGACGGCGCCACCCATGGCGTCTCCGACAGTGGGGTAACTTAAAATTTTGGAAAACTTATAAAAGTTTTAGGAAACTTTGGGGGTTTATCTAGGGGTATTTATTGACCATAAAGCCTATCTATTGGGGTTCCAAAATTTTCAAGGTAGTCAGGAACGCGTTAGAATCGCAGGAGTTGGTGTGACGGCCCCAAATCCCCAATGCATTTGGGTACGCCCGGCCTAGACCCGTGCAAGCCCCGAGTCAGTTCTCAACGACCCTGACGAGCCTAGTCAGCCTCAAAACATCAAAATTTCACATTTTATGAAAGAGTTATTGCAATTATAACACAACGGAAGCAAATTACCTACTACTCAAGAATTGGGAAATAACTCAATCAAAGGAAATTAGGAATCTATATAAATGTGGAAAAACCCAATATGTTCAATTCTAAGTCAACAAAATGGATTGATGGAATCCACTTCAAAACATATTCCCCAGTTCCAAAACAATCATATATATATATAAACGTCATACAAAAAGAAATAAACATGAGCCTACATCTCGGTACCTCAAGTCCAGCTGCTCACAAAAAATCTCCTAGGCAAGGTCCCTTGCCCCTACTGCTCTCCGTCCTATCTGCACCCACCGTCACAAACTAGACGGTGAGCAACTGGAGAAAAATGAATGTAATGCCAGCAGAAAACAACAGTAATTCATGATAATACAAGTAAAGCAGTCTAAATATCATGCGGAAATAAAAGACAGAAATTAAATAGACAAGATGCATGATAAACAGACTAATAGATATCAATCGAAAGTTAAGTGTGTTCCAAGGAATCAAAAAAGGCCCATAAGTGGTCTAAATCATAGCATAACGGCGAAGACCTCGCGAGATCTTCCCGGCATCGACACAAGCGAAGGCACAACTATGACTGGAAAGGACTCAAACCCATCCACCCGACTCGGTGTCACACGGTCACTAAGGGTGGTCACACACTCGTGCGCACGAGTGCCCGCGTTTATCCCTCTAGTGCAGTCCTAGTACTTTCGAGACAAAACACTTACGCCAGGAAACACACAACAAGAAATGGAATGGAATACCAATAATAGAGCATAACAAGATGAATAAATGATAATGAATCACATGGCATTTTCTTGCGGCTTACAAACGTACAAATGCTTTTTAAGGCAATTGTACTTACTCGAACTATCGCAACCCGCGAAACAAACTCTCGTTCCTAACGCGTATTCCCAAGTTTTCCGCTACCTAACAAGGTTGGAAACTCTAATTAATGGGTCGAGGCATTAATTAATCCTAGGTCGATACCCTTCACATTTTCCCATCCTTTTAAATGACTCGAAAACCTCGACAATTCAATCGGTAAATCAAACCCAAATTGACAAAACTTTGACCGAAAACTCAACACCGACGTCATCAACAAAGAATGATCAAAACACGAAACCACGCAACATTATTAAGAAACTACAACGAGTCCAATTGTTTAATAAAAATCGTAACAAGTAATTCGTCAAAATAACAATATTAATAGTATTTTAGATGAACCAAAACCGCGAGATACCATTGAGGACATGAGCAAGATCCGTGATAACCCCCACACCAGTGATGGTTCAACCAGCAAATCCTTTCAAACATGCGATTTTACGGCAAAAGAAAGAATAAAAATAAGATAAAATAAAACACAAAAACAATCACATGAAATAATAAAACTATTTTAAAACGCAACTGGATTTCGGACACACCGAGGGTTGTAGGACATTAGTATGGGCGAGATCTAGTCCCCGACAACCTCCCTGGTGCGGCGGTCCGGCCAGTAGCGCCGCCAAGCTTGGCGTTTTCCGGCGAAACCAAAACAACAATAAAATAAAAAAAAACAGTGAAAAACGTAAGAAAGAGTGGGAGAGAGAGAGAGAAAGCGGACCTCCGTGAAGGTTCTGGTGAGGGGAGACCGAGTGGGAGACCAACGAGAGAGATGAAGGGAGGAAGAAGATAAGTGGCGGCAGTGGGTGTTTGGAGAAGGAGGTGAATAGTGTAGGTTTTTTTTTATATATATATATATATATAAGGCCAAATGACATTTTTACCCCCAACTTAATTCCTACACACTTTTAAAACACTACCCTTATGGGTCTTTTTACTTTTCTATTTATTTCTCTTTATTGCACATTAAAGTGTGTAACCATTCTATTTATTTATCTTTATTACACATTAAAATGTGTAACCATTCTATTTATTTCTCTTTATTACACATTAAAATGTGTAACCATTCTATTTATTTGTACTTTTTACTCGTTTTTCTCCCCGTTTAACTAGTCGAAACCTCACTCAATTAAATACCGCCCGAACGGCTCGAAACCCGTAAAATACTACAATACTAATACACACAATCAAAGAATCATAAAATCACTTCGGTGTCGACTCCCAAAGTTCAAAATACTTGTCCGGTATTCACGTAGCCGGTCACAATTCGACAAGTGCAACACAAGTCGGTTAAAAATTTAGGGTTGTTACAGCTCTCCCCACTTATTAGAATTTCGTCCCCGAAATTAATCTAATAAGTAAACTAGATTAGCAACTCTTCGCAACTCCGAACGAGTCCGATAAAAATTCAAAGTGAGTCATTTCTTGACTCCGAACCGTTCGTGACCCTTCAGTGGAGAGACCTTCAGATTTTATAGTCTCCTCGAATCATACTGAAGCTCATTGTGATACTCGACAAGTATTTCTTCTGCCACTCCTGGGCACTCTTAAGTCTCAAATAAAACTATCCACAATTACCCAGATGCTATCGTGACCACGAGGAGATCAGGGCAACCACTAACGAAATCCATATCCATATATGCCCAATTCCATTAAGAAATTGGTGAGGCTGTAATAGTCCTCCAGGTCGTCGATGCCCAGCCTCTACGCGCTGGAACATCACACGTTCGAACAACTCCAACACCTCGGAAATCATCCCTGGCCACCAAAAGAATGTCGCATATCGGCGCACATCTTAGGTCGACCCGGATACACAACAAAACCGAAACGATGAATCTCCTGAAGTAACTATTCACACACATCAGCCACCAATGGAAAACCCCAGTCGCCCGCGATACCTCTAGCATGAGTCTGTCGACCGACTCGTCTGGGCAATCTGAAATATCCACCATCTCACTGCACCGCTGGTATGACGCATCGTCTTGCTGTCTCTCGCGCACAATGCCAAATGAGACGGTCTGCAACATCGTTTGACCACGTATATAGGTCATGGTAGTCATCGGCACGTCCGCTGAACTCATCAACTTGACTGCCTCACGTAAACCACGCTCGTAGGTTCTTTGACACACGCCTACCTCTCGCATCCAATCCTTTGCGGCGCAACGCGCATCAAGCAATAACGTTGGTCTTCCTCGGATGCTACGCAAAACGAAAAGTTGTAACCCTTCACGAACTTAGGCCAAGGCTTTTGTGTCGTTCGACTCCCCTCTCGAATGAATAGGTGCTTCAAGCTCTCGGATCATTACGTAACTCGAACAAGCATCGTATCGGTGACGTTCTCATATACTCAATGCGCGAACACGATCGCAACTCACTCCAGTCATGGGTTGATCGCTCTTCTCGCAAACTTTCGATATTCGAATGCATAAGCAATCTCACGACTTAAATCTTCTCGAATTAATTGCATCACCATTTGCTCTAAACACGCGTCCTAAAATCTAACCCTGGGTAACAAATACTCATACGCGATTCAATATCTTAGCAAATAAGTCGACATCTGTTTCGCTCTACCACATACGCTACCCACAAGGGTCTTAATTTCATCTTCTCGTATTATAACCCGAACATGAAATGCACCAAACCAGTTCGTACCAAAAGAAACATTGAATCTTAAACTCCATCACGGACTCGCATGCGCTCGCCTCAACGCAATGAACTCGTTCCTTTTCACTCGAAGGACGATCGGCGGAAAGTACTTCTAACTAAACTGGTCTTGAAGTCAACCCAAATCGCTCGGGATGCCTCGGGTAGCAACAATTATCGCCTACCAATCGTCCGCCTCCCCTGCAACATTGACGAAGAGATCGTCGCCTTCATGCGTTCATCGGTAGCGATGATGGTGTGAACCTTCTCGTGATTCTTCAAGAATAGCTCTCGCGCTCTAATGTTGGTACCACCATAGAACTTCAACGGTCGTGCCTCTTGAACTCTCTCCACTACCTAGCCTTGGTAGTGGCTCCCACACTCTTTGATGGAGTCGTTCGAAGTAGACTCGGCATTGGCCATCGGTGTAGCTAATGTAGTAGGTATCTCCTTTGCTTGTGCTATCGACGGTGTTTCGGCCTCGGTTGCGCAATCGACGCGCAAGAACTCCCTCGGTATCGTCGCTAATGAAATCGGAGTCGCGAAGGTCGCAAAGAATCGAAATCTCAACTCCCGAGTAGTATTCGTAGGAAGCAACGTAGTTGGGGTAATGGTGTAGTCGAAGTCGATGTTGGAATGGTAGGCGGTACGAATGTCCTCAGCAGTCGTAACATCTCTTGTAGCTGTTGGTCCTGCGTCGCGACTCTCTGTGTCAAGGCGTGCACATCATCCGCGCTAGCATATCGTATGCCAAACGTGCCGCTATCGTCACTCGGACCGGTCTGATCCGCCATCGTCGTCCGAACCAAGAGAACGAATACTACGGATCAACACATAACTATCGCATACCATATAGTACACATAACAATCATAATATATACAAATTTAAATCCGACTCATCCCGAACTCCCCCATCTAGGTTTTTAAAAGGATTATAGGGTTTCCACTCTAAGTTCAACCATTCCTAGCTTCCGCTGTCTTAATGGTTTGTGTTTTAACTTGAGAGTCAGGTCGTTATAACCTTAAACTCTGATACCAACTGTGATGTTGGTATCACAATATTAATACAACTCTAAACTCTGTCCCTAAGGTTATAAAGCCTATGCTCTGATACCAACTGTGACGTTGGTATCACAATTTTTAGATAGCAATATAGCATGTCCCTAAGATCCTAAAGCCTAGGCTCTGATACCAACTGTGACGGCCCCAAATCCCCAATGCATTTGGGTACGCCCGGCCTAGACCCGTGCAAGCCCCGAGTCAGTTCTCAACGACCCTGACGAGCCTAGTCAGCCTCAAAACATCAAAATTTCACATTTTATGAAAGAGTTATTGCAATTATAACACAGCGGAAGCAAATTACCTACTACTCAAGAATTGGGAAATAACTCAATCAAAGGAAATTAGGAATCTATATAAATGTGGAAAAACCCAATATGTTCAATTCTAAGTCAACAAAATGGATTGATGGAATCCACTTCAAAACATATTCCCCGCTCCAAAACAATCATATATATATATAAACGTCATACAAAAAGAAATAAACATGAGCCTACATCTCGGTACCTCAAGTCCAAATGCTCACAAAAAATCTCCTAGGCAAGGTCCCTTGCCCCTACGCTCTCTCGTCCTATTCGCACCCACCGTCACAAACTAGACGGTGAGCAACTGGAGAAAAATGAATGTAATGCCAATGAGAAAAACAACAAGTAATTCATGATAATACAAGTAAAGCAGTCTAAATATCATGCGGAAATAAAAGACAGAAATTAAATAGACAAGATGCATGATAAACAGACTAATAGATATCAATCGAAAGTTAAGTGTGTTCCAAGGAATCAAAAGAGGCCCATAAAGTGGTCTAAATCATAGCATAACGGCGAAGACCTCGCGAGATCTTCCCGGGATCGACACAAGCGAAGGCACAACTATGACTGGAAAGGACTCAAACCCATCCACCCAGTACTCGGTGTCACACGGTCACTAAGGGTGGTCACACACTCGTGCGCACGAGTGCCCGCGTTTTATCCCTCTAGTGCAGGTCCTAGTACTTTCGAGACAAAACACTTACGCCAGGAAACACACAACAAGAAATGGAATGGAATACCAATAATAGAGCATAACAAGACTGAATAAATGATAATGAATCACATGGCATTTTCTTACTGGCTTACAAACGTACAAATGCTTTTTAAGGCAATTGTACTTACGTGAACTATCGCAACCCGCGAAACAAACTCTCGTTCCTAACGCGTATTCCCAAGTTTTCCGCTACCTAACAAGGTTGGAAACTCTAATTAATGGGTCGAGGCATTAATTAATCCTAGGTCGATACCCTTCACATTTTCCCATCCTTTTAAATGACTCGAAAACCTCGACAATTCAATCGGTAAATCAAACCCAAATTGACAAAACTTTGACTGAAAACTCAACACCGACGTCATCAACAAAGAATGATCAAAACACGAAACCACGCAACATTATTAAGAAACTACAACGAGTCCAATTGTTTAATAAAAATCGTAACAAGTAATTCGTCAAAATAACAATATTAATAGTATTTTAGATGAACCAAAACCGCGAGATACCATTGAGGACATGAGCAAGATCCGTGATAACCCCCACACCAAAGCATGATGGTTCAACCAGCAAATCCTTTCAAACATGCGATTTTACGGCAAAAGAAAGAATAAAAATAAGATAAAATAAAACACAAAAACAATCACATGAAATAATAAAACTATTTTAAAACGCAACGGATTTCGGACACACCGGAGGGTTGTAGGACATTAGTATGGGCGAGATCTAGTCCCCGACAACCTCCCTGGTGCGGCGGTCCGGCCAGTAGCGCCGCCAAGCTTGGCGTTTTCCGGCGAAACCAAAACAACAATAAAATAAAAAAAAACAGTGAAAAACGTAAGAAAGAGTGGGAGAGAGAGAGAAAGCGGACCTCGGTGAAGGTTCAGGTGAGGGGAGACCGAGTGGGAGACCAACGAGAGAGATGAAGGGAGGAAGAAGATAAGTGGCGGCAGTGGGTGTTTGGAGAAGGAGGTGAATAGTGTAGGTTTTTTTTATATATATATATATATAAGGCCAAATGACATTTTTACCCCCAACTTAATTCCTACACACTTTTAAAACACTACCCTTATGGGTCTTTTTACTTTTCTATTTATTTCTCTTTATTGCACATTAAAGTGTGTAACCATTCTATTTATTTATCTTTATTACACATTAAAATGTGTAACCATTCTATTTATTTCTCTTTATTACACATTAAAATGTGTAACCATTCTATTTATTTGTACTTTTTACTCGTTTTTCTCCCCCGTTTAACTAGTCGAAACCTCACTCAATTAAATACCGCCCGAACGGCTCGAAACCCGTAAAATACTACAATACTAATACACACAATCAAAGAATCATAAAATCACTTCGGTGTCGACTCCCAAAGTTCAAAATACTGTCCAGTATTCACGTAGCCGGGTCACAATTCTGACAAGTGCAACACAAGTCAGTTAAAAATTTAGGGTTGTTACAGTTGGTTACTGTGTTGTAATTAGCCAAGTAAGTACACTAGCCCACAAGCTTGTGTATGATTAGTAAGCCAGTAAGAAAATATCATGTGATTCATTATCATTTATTTTAATTTGCTATGATCTATTATTGGCATTCCATTCTATTCTTTTGTTGTGCATTCTTGGTGTAAGTGTTTTATCTCGAAAGTACTTGGCCCTGCATTAATGGGGCAACGTTGGCACTCTTGTATAGGAGTGTGGGACCACCCATAGTGAACATGTGACACCAAGTACTAGATTGGAGAGCTTGTGTCCCTCCTATCATGGTTGTGCCTTCGTTTGTGTCGATGCCCCGGGAGACCTCGCGCGGTCTCCACTGTTATGATATGATTTAGACCACTTATGGGCCTCTTTTGAATTCTGAGAACATGCATGTTTTCGATTGGTATCTATTAGTCTGTTTATCATGCACTTGATCTATTTCAATTCCTGTCTTTTAATTACCATATGATATTTAGACTGCTTTACTAAGTAAATCATGAATTACTGTTATATTCTTTTGGCACTACTTTCGATTTCTCTCAAGTAACTCACCGTCTAGTTTATGGCGGTGGGTGCAGATAGAGTAGAGTGCAATAGAGGCAAGGAGCCCTACCTAGGTAACTTCTTGTGAGGATTAACTGCTGAACCTGAGGATGTAGAGTAGGTGTTTACTTGTTTTGCTTGGATGTATGATCATTTATATACATGTTTTTTATCATTGAACTCGGGATCAATTTTTTATTTGGATATCACGTACACGTTATTCTTGTTTATATTTGACAGTATATGAATATTTCGGGGTTTTCCACATAATAGATCCATGATTTCCTTTGATTGAGTTATTTCCCATTTATGTTGTAGTTTACTTATTTTCCGCTGCGTTAAACTTGCAATAACTTTTTCATAAATTGTATAATTAATTGATTAGAGGCTAACTACGCTCGCCAAGCTCGCTAAGTACTGATTTCGAGACCTGTATGAGTCTAGGCCGAGCGTACCCAAATGCATTGGGAATTTGTGGTCATCATAGTTGGTATCAGAGCACAAGGTTATAAAGACCTGACTCTTAATTTAAAACACAAGACATTAAGACAACAGAAGTTAGGAATGGACAAACTTAAAGTGGAACTCTATGATCCTATTTAGAAACTTATATGGGGGAGTAAGGGTGAGTCGGGTTTAACTTTATACATGTTATGCTTGTTGTGTGTACTATATGGTATGCGGTAGCTATGAACTGATTCGAAGTATTCGTTGTCTTGGTTTAGACAACGATGGCAGATCAGACAGGTCCGAGCGATGACAACGGGACAACTGGTTCACATGTCATTACTGTAGAGGAGTTTCAGGCTTGGACACAGAGGGTCGCGACTCAGGACCAACAACTCGAGGAAATATTACGAGTGCTGAGGACAACCATTACGGCTACTACGACACCATTGACCCCAACTACACCCATGTCGCCTACCATTACTCAGGGAGCAGAGACTCCGATTGCAGCAGCATCTACGGCTCCGATTCCTTTGATGACGATTGTGACGACCCCAATTTCTCCATACAATTGGGTACGCCTGGCCTACACCCGTGCAAGCCCTCGAGTTGAATATCACCAAACCTAACGCGCCTAGTCAACCTCCGTTTGTTTAAATTTACAGTTTAAGAAAGAGTTATTGCAAGTTATACCCAAGGAAAAAATAATTAACCTACAAATGGGAAAGAACTCAATCAAAGGGAAATTTAGAAATTTATTAATATGAAAAACCCCGAGTATTCATGTACAATCAAATATGAGAAGTGAATAAGTACATGATATCAATCTCAATAAAATCCCAAGTTCAATGACTTAAAACATATATATAAAAAAACATACAAGCAAGAAAATAATAAACCTACTCTATTGGTTTCCAAGGTCCAATTGCTAAGTCCTAAAAGGAAATCACCTAGATAGGGACCCTCGCCCTTCCTGCTCTCCACCCTATCTGCACCCATCGTCACAAACTAAACGGTGAGTAACTGAAGAAATTGAAAGTAATGTCAGAAGAATATAACAGTAATTTATGATTTAACAGCAAGACAACCCAAATATCATGCGATAATTGAAAGAGATAGGCAATTAAATAGATTAAAGAGCATGATAAACAGACTGATAGATAGCAACGATAGAATGCGTGTTCTAAGAATCAAATAAGTGGTCTAATTTTATAGCAATACTACAAAGATCTCGCAAGATCTCCTCGGGCAATGTCGCAACACTAGCACAGCTTGAAATTGAGAGGCATCGCAACACCTCTCGAATCCAGTACCTAGGTACACACAACACTAGGGGTGGTCAGTTACCCCTGCAGGAGGCATCCTCATTGTCTCAGCTAGTGCGGGCCAAATGATACTTTCCCGACACATTCACGCCAAGAACACATAACCAAGGAATATAATGGAATACCAAGCATGAGATCAATTCAACAATAACAATCAATAGAGGATGTATAAATTACATGAAATTTCCTTACTGGCCTACTAACATACACAAATATATAGCACATGTGTACTTACTTGACTAACGCAATCCCAGTACCACTCTGCAACTCTAACGCGTTTCCCACGGGTTCCCTACTACCTGGCAAAGGTTTGAACCACAAATATTGGGTTTATGGTCATTAATCAATCTTAAGGTAAGCCTTCAAGTTATTCCAAAGTTTGGATTTAAATCGATGGAAATGTGGACTCAAATAAGTTGAAAATTGGCTCACTGGTGAAGCCATATTCGGTTCACGCCATGTGGTCTATAGAGGTAAAACGTCTCACGCGGCATTTGGAAATAGAGACACACACCCAACATAAATTCGATCACGTTTCTCATGAAAAAAACCCACACCTTAACACACCCGAATCACACACACACTGTGGGCCTTTGGCAGCATGACACGTGCACAACACCACCTTTCATGGCATACGCACAACAAAATCACATACAAACTGATGGGTCGTTGTTGCTCAAACACCTCTTGTTGGGCCTAAACCAAAGCACAAAACTCATGCATGAAAACTTCTTCAAAACATGAAATCAAAACTTACACACATACATCACGTATACCCCAGGCGTCGTATTCACTCTACATGGAAAACGTTTCTTAAAATGAAAAAAAAAAAAAAAAAAACTGAAGTTGGACTCTCAACTTGTATCCTCCTATATGTCGTGTCTCACACAACGCAATCACAGCGGAAAAACACCAAACCAAAGCTGTACAATCATGCCTGAGGAAGTTGTGTGTCTCACAACTTCTTCACGGTTAAAAACTGATGCAACAAAAACTCTCGAGACGCCTTGCTTACGTCGTATCTCACAAAACTAACCACGACAAAAAATTAAAACAAAACATGACCCAACGTCGTGTGAGCACTGTGAAGCAATACACATGAAAATGTGCATGCGGCGTCGCACTAGTCTCTCTGTCTCACTCGCCGCGAGAGATGTCGCTCGTGTATAAACTCATGGCGTCTTCGCGGTGCGTGTGTGTCTGCAACTCAACGACTGTAAATCTGGAAGTCGACTTAAACCAAATTTCAACTCAAACCTCACACCACATTTGGCGATCCTCCACAACATATCATTGGACCCAAAACCATCCGAAATCGGCTTCGAATTATCATCAATACATTGGTAATGTCCGGAGATTCGAGATATCCCCAATTAAATTGAAAAACTAACAAAATTAGCAAACCCTAACATATATCAACAACACCAGTTCAGCATTGCATGTTGCTCGCTCCGGAGGTTGCCTAGACATCGGTGGAATACCAAGATCATCTCCAGCAAACCACCCTTGATCATAGCATGAGTATAACAGTAAAATAAGCAACAAAACTCAAATACAAAGAGGAGGAACAACTCTTCAAAACTAAACAAAGGAAAAAAGAAGAGCAAAGTGTCTCACCTTTAATCTGGTGAGAAGAGGACTCCAGCGAGGGTTTCCCGACGTCTAACACCACCCCTTGGTGGTGGCTTGCTCCCCAAACAAAGAGAAATAGAAGAGGAGGAGAGGAGAGAAAAGAGAAAAAAAAGAGAGAAATGGGGAAAAGTGATGAGAGAAACCCTTATATAGGGCCCCTTTTTATCAATCTACACACACTTATCCCTAAGTAGATCCTACCCCTACTTTTTAAGCTGTCTCACCACTCTCAACACCACTTGTTGACTCCCTTAAGTAACTCGGGTGTCACTTAACTATCCAGCTCCCATGTTGATCTCGCGCTCCTCAGCCCTAATCGCACTACAACTCGTCCGTCGTGTGCTCATCATCGTGCCCGCGTTTCGACTCAAGTAAAATATTATAATTATTTTTCAAAAATCATTATTAAGGTTTTTTATGGTTAATTTCCCTCATTTACGTAGGCAAAGCCTCACTCAAACTAAACAATCACCCAAATGGTTTGAGACTCGTATTAGACTACAATACTAATATAAACATCACATAAACATAAAATTACCTCGGTGTCGACTCTCGAAATTCAAAATAATTGATGTATCATGATAGCCGGATTACGGTCCTGACAAGTGTAACACATATCGGGTTAGATTTTGAGGGTTGTTACAACGATACCTGAGGGAGCTATAATTGTGCCAGTTGTGTAGACTGAGGGTGAGACACCTCCGATGCAGACTGAGATAGTACCGGATAAGACGACTGAGGCAGTGTCTGCTACCATTACCACGCCAAATAAGAGTCCAAGGGCTACTGTTGAGGTGAGACAGTGGCATGAGTTCAATAGGCACAATCCAGTGATGTTTCATAGGGGTACTGCTATCATTGCAGCAAAGGCTTTCTTGAAGAGCCACGAGAAAATACGATGCATTATCGCCATGGAGGACCACATGAGAGCTACTATATCATCCTCGATGCTACAAAGAGAGGAAGACGATTGGTGGACGACAATCATTACAACAAGAGGTGTTCCAAGAGACTGGATCGACTTCAAGACCCAGTTTAACAAGAAGTATTTTTCGCTGACTATTCTTCAGGCGAAGAGGAACGAGTTCATGGCACTGAAGCAAAACACAGATGAGTCGGTGATGGAGTATATGGGCAAGTTCATTTCATTGTTGCCTTATGCTGGAGGATTCGCATATACTGAGATTGATCGAGTCTACTATTTTAACGAGGGTCTGTTATTCGCAATCGGAGGATTTGTTGTTACGACTGAGCTGGAGAGTTTACATAGGGCATATGAGTGCAGCTTAGCAAGGGAAAGCTATTTGCTCATGCATCCAAAGGAGACTAGGGTGACCCGAGTGGAGACACGATCAGAGAGCCAATATCAGTAGAATAGGAAAAGAAAAATGAGCAGATGGGTTTATTGTGATCACAGGGCTCAGAATGTAGGGTTTGTTGCACAGCAGACTACTTATCTGGCACAGACCACTCCGCTAGTACTGAGTTTTGCCAGTCATGCACTGCAGCCTAGTCGACCAGGACAGCTGTCGTAGAGGTAGACTACTGATAGCAGAGGTACCAATCGAGGAGACAGGCAAAGGAAGACACAGAGATCTGGTCAAACCCAGACTTAGGGTTCCGTACAGGGACGAGGCTAGAGCCAGACTCAGAGATCACAGGATACCCGCACATGTTACCGGTGCAGACAGATCAACCACATTCAGATGGAGTATCCTTAACCAATAAGAGCACAACCACAACATCACCAGCACTAGAGGGAGTGTGTTCAGGTTGTTGTTTAGCCGGACCAAGGGGCGTCCTGAACCTTGTTGAGGGTATGGTTTCTATTTATGGTACTTTCATGCATACCGTGTTCGATTCAAGTTCTACCATTTCATTTATTGTTGGTCACATGGTAGATAAGTTAGGGTTGAAACCCGTTAGGCTTAGTAGTCCCTTGATCCTTAGCACGGCTGATGAGGACAAGATATACCTAAACCTTCTATGTTTTAATTGTCTGGTAGAGATAGGGGGCTATAAGCTACATGTTGACATGAAAGTGCTAGAGTTTCTTGAGTTTGATGCGTTGTTAGGCATGGATTGGTTTGGAGCGTATCATGCTCAGATTGGTTACTACGAGAAGACGATCATGATTTCATTAGCAGATGGTACAGAAATCAATGTCCAGGGTACAACAGCGTTACTTCCTATCACCAATGGTAGAGAGGCCACTAGTGGTGTGATCGAGAAGATCGCTAGTGTCATGAGCACTGGTGTGAGATAGGAGATTGGCATATCTGATGTACCGATAGTGTGCGAGTTCACTAACGTATTTTCAGAGGATTTTCCAGGATTACCACCGCCGAGGGCGATCGACTTCATTGTTGACTTAGTGCCTAGAACTAGACCAATTTCGATACCACCGTATAGGATAACACCTCGAGAGTTGGAGGAGGTAAGGAGTCAGCTAGATGAGTTGTTAGACCTGGGTTTCATCAATCCTACTATGTCACCATGGGGAGCGCCAGTACTGTTTGTGAAGAAAAAGGATGGTAGTTTAAAGTTGTGTATAGACTATCGCCAGCTGAACCGGGTTACAATGAAGAACAAGTACCTGTTGTCGCGCATTGACAGTCTGTTTGACAAGTTGACAAGAGCGCAGTGGATCTCAAATATTGATTTGAGATCAGGCTATCATCAGCTCAGGATCGGGGATGAGGATTGAGAGAAGACGACATTTAGCACGAGATATGGCCATTACCAGTTCACAGTCATGTCGTTCGGTTTGACTAACGCGTTGGCCATGTTCATGGACCTCATATACAGAGTGATGAGAGAGTACTTAGATACATTCGTGATTGTGTTCATTGATGACATCCTTATCTACTCCAAGACTCAAGAGGAGCACGAGGGACGTCTTCGCGCAACGTTATAGACTCTAAGGGACCACCAACTCTATGCTAAGTTCAGTAAGTGCGAATTTTGGTTACCAGATGTCAGATTTTTAGGGCACGTAGTTCGAGCTAACGGTGTTGTCATTGATCCAGAGAAGATGAGAGTCATGATCGAGTGGCCTACTCCTACTACCGTGACGCAGATTCACAGTTTTCTGAAGTTAGCATGATACTATCGTCGATTCGTGCACGAATTCTCCAAGATCACTGCACCGATGACGAGATTGACTAAGAAGAATGCGAAGTTTGAGTGGAAGGAGGAGTGTGAGCTGGCGTTCACCACTCTAAAGGAGAAACTGACTACCATACCTGCCTTACCGCTGCCCGAGACCGGGAAGGACCAAGTCGTGTATACCAATGCTTTGAAGATTGGATTGGATTGCATGTTGATGCAGGAGGGCAAAGTAATCGTTTATGCATCCCGATAGCTAAAGGTTAATGAGAGGAACTACCCGACCCATGACTTAGAGTTGGTTGCGATAGTGTTTGCGTTGAAGATATGGAGGCACCACTTGTATGGTGTGCGCTTCGAGTTGTTCACAGACCAAAAGAGCTTTAAGTACCTATTCTTTCAGAATGAGCTGAACCTGAAGTAGAGGTGTTGGCTTAAATTCCTGAAGGACTATGATTTTGTACTTAAGTATCATCAGGGGAAAGCCAATGTTATTGATGATGCTTTGAGCCACAAAGGATCTGATGTTGAGGAGGTTATATGCTAGATGACCCACGAGCATAGTCTACCTAAGGCAGCCGAGTTGATGTGTTTAGCAGACGTGCCGATGACTACCAAGACAAAGATTTGTAGTCAGATGAGGTTGCAGATTGTCTCACTTGACATGGTTCGCAAGGAACAACGGGGGCGATGCATCATACCAGTAGTACAGTGAGAAGGCGGATAGTTCATAATATCCAAATTGGAGTCAGTCGACAGACTCTTGCTTGAGGTATCGTGGGTAATTATGGATTCCATTGGTGGCTGACTAACACACCGAGATACTTCAGGAGGCTCACCATTCTCTTTTTTATACATTCATATCAGACCAAGATGTACGTCGATATGCGACATCTCTTTTAGTGATTGGGGATGAAGTCCGATGTGTTAGAGTTCATTAGAGTGTGTGAGATATGCCAACTCGTGAAAGCTGAGCATCAACGACCTAGAGGATTGCTATAGCCCCTACCCATTCTTCGATGGAAGTGGGAGCACATTGCTATGGATTTCGCCAGTGGCTTGCCCCGATCTCCTTGTGGTCATGATAACATTTGGGTAATTGTGGATAGATTGACGAAATCTACTCTTTTTGTTCTGGTATCCACTACACATAAAGTTGACAGACTGAGCACCCTCTACGAGGGCAAAATAATCAGATTGCACAGAGTTCTGTTATCGATCGTGTCTGACCAAGGGACGCAGTTCACTTCGTTGTTATGGTAGAGCATGCAGGCTCAGTTCGGCACTAAACTGGAGTTGAGTATAACGTTCTATCCGCAGATAGACGGACAGTCCGAGAGGTTGATCCAAGTGTTGGAGGACATGCTTAGGATGTGTGTTTTAGAATACGGCGGGTCATGGGACGAGTACCTTCATTTGTGCAAGTTTGCTTACAACAACAGTTATTAGATGAGTATCAGTATGGCACCATTCGATGCGCTCTATGGTAGGCCTTATAGATCACCTTCTTGCTGGGCTAAGCTAGAGGATGTTATGACAGTTGGTCTTGAGACTGTTATTGATGATACTGAGAAGGTACGAAAGATTCGTCTAAGACTTAAGGGTGCCTAAGAGCGGCAAAAGAAGTATTACAACAAGTATCACGATAAGCTTCACTATGATTTGGGAGACTATGTATACCTAAAGGTCTCTCCACTGAAGGGTTACAAACGGTTCAGAATCAAAGGAAAACTCACTCCTAGATTTATCGATCCATTCAAGATTGTGAAAAGGGTCGGTAAGGTTGTGTATCAGTTGGAGTTATCGCCAGATCTCACCAGTGTTCATCCAATATTTCACATTTCAATGCTTCGACTAGACAAGTTAAGCGGAGGGCGGCAATCGACGGTAGACTCGAGCCAAATCGACGTGCGAGATAATGCCACGTATGAAGAGCAGTCGATCCAAATTGTTGACCAGAAGATCAAAACACTGAGGAACAAGGAGATTCCTTTGATTCTTGTGAAATGGCAATTTCATGGAGAGAATGAGCTGACTTGAGAATTAGAGTCCTATATGCACAAGCACTTTTCCTACCTGTTTGATTCCGGTGAGTCGTTAGTTTAGTTTACTTATTAGTTTAATTTCGGAGACAAAATTCTAATAAGTGGAGGAGATTGTAACAACACTCAAAATTTAACCTGACTTGTGTTACACTTGTCAGGACTGTGACCCAGCAGCATAATACTTCGTTGTAGTTCAGACTTCAAGAGTTGACACCGAGGTAATTTTATGATTATGTGTTATTTGTATTAGTATGATAGTTTAATACTTGTCTCGAGCCGTTTGGGTGACCATTAGTTGAGTGAGGTTTCACCTAGGAAAAATGGGGGAGTTAAAACACAGAAAAACCTAAATAAATTGATTTTTGAATAATAAATATAATGTTTTTATTTAATTCAGAATGTGAATGCAACGATGGGCACATAATGGTCGAGTTGCGGTGTGATACAGGCCGAGGAGCGTAGGATCAACATGGGAGCTGAATAGATAAATGACACCCGAGTCACTTAAGGGAGTCAACAAGTGGAGTTAGGAGTGTTGAACAACTCAAAAAGGAGGGTGTAGGATCTACCTAGAGATAAGTGTGTGTAGGTTGATCAAAAGGGGTCCTATATAAGGCTCCTCTCATCATTTTTCCCTCATTTCTCTCTTTCTTTTCTCTTCCTCTCCTCTCTTCCTCTTCCCTTCTCCTTGTTTGGAGAGCAAGCCACCACAAAAGGTGGTGTTGGACGGCCGAAATCTTTGCCTGAAGTCCCAACTTCTTGCCGAAATTTAATCCTTGCTCTCATATCCCTCTCTATTCTTATATTGTTCCTCTTTTATATATGTTGGGTTATTCATTCAAGTCTTAAATTCATAGCGAGATAAGAGCAACTTGCCGAAGATGTTCCTGGACATTAAGTCAGTGTTATTGATAGATGTTGGGTTTTGTTATTGTTGTTGGGTTTTCAATTTAATTTGGGGATATATCAAATTCCTGGACATTACTGATATTTTGGGCAATGATTTGAAGTTGATTTTAGAAGGTCTTAATGTACAAAAACATATTGGCGAGGATCGTCGAGAGTAGAGTGTTGATTTAGTGTTCTGCACATTTCAAATTTTCTAGGTTTTTATCCAACGTTGTGCGCTTTATAGCGTGGCAGCGTCTCTCACAGACGTGTGTTCCAGAGACAAACTTGTTTTCACATCCACGCCGTAGAGACGCTATGAGACTAATACTCATGGCGGCATCTCTCACGGTGCTTCAAATAGTGCCTAATTTAATTCGAGATTTCACCATGATGACGCCGTGAAAAACAAATCCCTACGGAGTCATGGCAATATGTACCTCTGTGAATGTTGAATAGACGTCATGAACACTCCTTTAGCCCATGTGCTCACGATGTGACTCACGTACGTGTCATCCAGCAAGCCATCAAATGGCACCGTGTAGGCATTGTGAGGGCGTCCTTTTGGACGGCGCCACCCACGGCGTCTCCGGCAGTGGGGTAACTTAAAATTTTGGAAAACTTATTAAAATTTTAGGAAACATTAGGGGTTTATCTTGGGGTATTTATTGACCATAAACCCTATTTATTGGTCCAACCTTTGCCAGGTAGTCAGGAACCTGTGGGAACAAGTTAGAGTCGCGGGAGTTAGTTGTCATGTTGCAATTAGCCAGGTAAGTACACTAGGCCATAAGCTTATGTATGCTTAGTAAACTAGTGAGAAAATACCTTGTGATTCATTATCATTTATTCTAATTTGCTATGATCTATTGTTGGCATTTCGTTATATTCCTTTGTTATGTGTTCTTGGCGCAAGTGTTTTGTCTCTAGAAAGAACTCGACCCTGCACTATTGGGCCAACATGGGCATTGTTGTACAGTAGTGTGGAACTACCCATAGTGAACGTGTGACACCAAGTACTTGTTGGACTAAGTGGTTAGTCACTCTAACTCCAACCGAGATTTTGATGGAAACAAACAAGGTGAAAATGTACTAATTAATATCAAGTGTATTTCAGTTTTTGTTAAAGGATGCAAGCAACACATCACGGGTATTCAAGCCATACAAGTTCAAGACTCGGCATTTTATGAAAGAATGAAGACGAAAGATCGAACTACAATTTGTAATTTTGATGTAAGGTATTCAAATTCTTTCACGCAAGCCAAATGCATTAGTCCATGCATATCAAGTTTCTTAAACTAATTTTCAAAAGTCATGAGGTAACTTGAAGTTTCAAAATGAAATTTTAACACATGACTAGGTCTATGAGTTTAAACAATGTGAGACTGTGTGTTAATGGTCATTTGCATATTGGAGATCATTGTTGAAGTTTTCAAAACTGAAAAACTTGTTTTTGAAAGGTTATTGAAAGGAAAAACTGCAAATTTGCAGAAAAGTCCCTCACACGTTATGAAATTGTGATTTTCCATTTTCGGGATTTGTAAAAATATCCAAACCACCCAATTAGGCTTAAGGACCCATAACAAACGTGTATAACATGTTATATAAGGGTTGGTTGGGTCCCGGACGTGTTTAAGGGTCGCTAACACAAAGGGATAAATTATTTATTTTGAGCTCCCTGCAGTTAGCGCGCTAAGTGCAGAGTTAGCGCGCTAGGTCTCAGAATTAGCGCGCTGATTGCCCACCTGACAGCTTTTTTAAAAAGCTAAAAAACGAACTTTAATTTAAATTCTTGATGAATTCTGGACCCTTAGATCCCTAGAATGGTCACAAACTGTCACAATGGGATACCTAACACTATAAAACCACCAAGAACATGGTTTTCTCACAATAAGGAAAAAACACACTCAAAAGCTCAAAATACACAAAGAGAAGAACTTTGATTTTTGTGAAGGAGACAAAGGAGATTCTTGTTGCTGTCCACTAACTCCAAAATCCAGCACTTTTGAGGCTTCCAAAGGAGTACAAAAATCTCTTCAAAGCTAATTTCCTTTGTTATCTTCTTGGTTGTAAGAAAGTCCTTGTTCTAGCATCTTTACTTGTGCTTAATTTACATAGTTTTGTGTGTTTGAATTAAAAATTAGTTTGTTGTGTGTTTGAACACCTTCATCTTGGGTTTTGCACTTAAAATTATTTTATCAAGCCCTAAGATTGATTTTGAACAAAAGTTTTGCACTTAAACTTGATTTTTTTGTTAAACTATTGTTCTTAGCTTTGAAATCGGTTTTACACTAATATATTAGATTTTAAAACGATTTCACACTTGGGATTTGCAACAAAATCAGTGACATAGTTTGCATATTCCATTCATTCTCATACTTGCATGCATTAGAGTTGATAGGCTCTAGGAGGCTTGCTAGTGTTTGAATTTGATACCACTCTATATTGTAAAGTGTACTTCATTATTTTCCAGCAAAATTGTTGTAATTGTGTGACTGTAAGACTTAGTGGAATCTAAGTCAAAGGGGAAGACCTAGTTGAGGCTAGGCACAAACTCTAGTTATGACTAGATAGGAAGTCCTAATTGGAATTAGGCATTCTAGGCTTGTATGCTTAGGTTGTAACACTTATTTGGAATATAAGTGAGGGTTTAAAAATCCTAACCGGGAGGTTAGGTAGTGGATATAGATCATTAGATCGAACCACTATAAATCGTGCGTCACTTTCCATCTATTCTATCCCGTTCACTTGCATAGCATAGACATTCATTGTTATTTGCGCATAAAAATTTTAAAAAGGCAATAACACGACACACCCAATTCACCCCCCTCTTGGGTGTGGTTTCAGTACTAGGTTAGAGGGCTTGTTTCCCTCATATCATGGTTGTGCCTTCGATTGTGTCGATGCCCGATGAGACCTCGCGCGGTCTCCACCGTTATGCTATGATTTAGACCATTTATAGGCCTCTTCTTAAAACACGCATGTTTTCGATTGATATCTGTTAGTCTATTTATCATGCATTTGATCTATTTTAATTCTTGTCTTTCAATTACCGTATGGTATTTAGACTGCTTTACTTAGTAAATCATGAATTATTGTCATATTCTTCTGGCATTACTTTTGATTTCTCTTAAGTAACTCACCCTCTAGTTTGTGATGGTGGGTGTAGTTAGAGTGAAGTGCAGTAGAGGCAAGGAGCCCTACCTAGGTGACTTCTTGTGAGAATTAGCGGCTGGACCTGAGGATTTAGAGTAGGTGTTTACTTGTTTTGTTAGGATGTATGATCATTTATATACATGTTTTTTATCGTTGAACTAGGGATCAATTTTTATTTGGATATCATGTACACGTTATTCTTGTTCATATTTAACTGTACATAAATATTTCGGGTTCCACATTATAGATTCCTAATTTCCTTTGATTGAGTTATTTCCCATTTATGTTGTAGTTTACTTATTTTCTGTTGCATTAAACTTGTAATAAAATTTTCATAAATTGTATAATTAATTGATTGGAGATTGACTAGGCTCGTCGAGTACTGACTTGGGGACCTATACGAGTCTAGGCCGAGCCTACCCAAATGCATTGAGAATTTGGGGTCATCACAGTGTGGAGACACCATCTGTATGGAGAGAGATTCACACTCTTCACTAACCATAAGAGTCCGAAGTATCTCATCATACAAAAGGAGATGAATATGAGACAACACGGATGGTCAGTGTTCTTGAAGGACTACGACTTTTCCTTGGAGTATCACTTAGGAAAAGCGAACGTAGTCGCAGACGCGCTGAGCAGGAGATCGACTAGAGATTCAAAGGTTGTCAATTGTCGCATGACACATAAGTACGAATTACTCTAAAATGCAGCGACAGCGAGTTAGTCAGATGTTCCTATCGACAAATGAGTCATGATTTGCGTGAAAATGAGACTATAAACTGTATCTACATAAAGAGTGTTAAAAGGTTAGAGGATCGATAGGTCATACCAGTGACTCAGTAACTTAGTGCAGAGTTCAGATTGTGTTGACTGGACAGAGACGTAAGATCAGTGTCTGAGGTACAAAGGCAGATTGTGGATACCAAGGTACCAAAGCTGAGAGATGAAATTCTTTAGGATTCGCACCGTTCCCATTTCACCATTCATCCAGGTAGGATCAAGATGTACCATGACATGCAACGACACTTTTGGTGGCCAATGATGAAGGCGGATGTATTTGACTACATTAAGAACTAAGGGATTTTCTAGCTGGTGAAGTCTAAGCAATGTAGACCTGGAGGATTACTACAGTTGTTTCCCATTTCATAGTGGAAGTAGGAAGACATCTCCATGGATTTTGTCAAAGGATTGTCGAGGACTGCTAGGAAGTACAATTCGATATAAGTTATAGTTGATAAACTAACAAAGTCTGCTCCCTTTCTACCAATTGCTTCGCACTATTCATTTGATCATTTGAGTGTACTATTCAAGAGAAAGATTATCAGGCTACATGGAGTACTGTTGACGATTACGTTAGATAGAGATGCTAACTATACGTCCCGAGTGTGGAAGATTATGCATGAGCCGCATTAAATTCAGTACAACATTTCACCCTCAGACTGACGGCCAGACTGAGAGACTGATTCAGGTCCCCAGGGGACATGTTGCGGGCTTGTGTGTTAGAGTTTTACAGATCTTGGAAGGAGTACTTGTCGTTGAGTGAGTTTGCATACAATAACAGTTATCAGGTGAGCATTGAGATGGCATCATTTGAGGCTTTATATAGCAAACCGTGTCACTCGCCATCGTGTTGGGTTGAGCCAGAGGACAGGGAGCTAGTGGGGCCTGAGATTGTTATTGACCACACGGAGAAACTATGACAGATTCGTCTGAGACTCAAGGGAGCCCAAGAGAGACAGAAGAAGTATGCAAACAGGTATCACAGCGATCTCACATACCCCGAGGGAGCCTATGTATATCTTAAGGTTTTCCCCTCGGAAAGGTTCTTTAGAGGTTTGGTGTGAAGGGCAAGCTTGCACCGCGATTCATCATGCCCGTTAGGATTAAGAATCGGGTTGGAAATGTTGCGTACGAGTTAGAGCTTCCTCCATAAATGTTAGGTGTTCATTCCGTCTTTCATATTTCAATGCTTCGGCTAGCTGAGTTGAAGGCAGGCACACGACCGACAGTTGATTTGAGTCAGATCAACCTGAGCGAGGATATATCATATCAGGAACAACCTATCTAGATCCTGGATTGAAAGGAACAATAGCTGAGGAACAATTCTATCCCTAAGGTGTTCGTCAAGTGGTAGTTCCATAGCGATTCGGAACTCACTTGGGAGCGGGAAAACTGCATGCGAGACTATTTGTCGTACTTTTTCAAGTCAGGTATAACCCTAATCTGATTTTAATTTTGAGGACAAAATTTTTATTTTGTTGGGAATATTTGTCACGGCCTGAATTTCTGACCATTAATTAATTACTTAATCAAGATCACCGACCAGTGATGTGAGACCCGCGTGAGATGCGCGCACCGACCGAGGTACGTGGTCGATGTATATTTTATATTTGTTATGATGTATGCCTAGTGTTATGTATATGTGGAAACTAATTAAATCAGTTCATGCAATTATAGGCATCGAGACGCAAGTAGAGACGTGCCTCAAGTTGTGTGCGAGCTGAGGGACTGGGTAGCTAGACTTGTGTGAAGTCTAAACTTAGTTAAAAGTGATTCAATTAATTATTTACATTACCTATGGTTTTTAAATAATGAAAATCATATTAAAAGTCCTATAGTTTGAATTAAAAAAATTGAGAAACAAAGGACTTACCTCGGGATACATGCTAGCAAACACTCCTATGAGACTTATGTCAACAATGTGAGTCACTTGGTTGGAAACTTAAGGAGGTAGGAGTCGTTTATAGCCATAAGATCAACCTAAACTTAAGTGAATACACACTTGATGCAAACACCATTATATATACTACACTTAGCACATTCATGCTCATTCATGCATGTTAAGGGAATGAAATCAAAAAGTAAGGGTTGTTGCAAATCAGTGAATAGGAGGAGTAGAGACATCAAATGATCAAGAAGGAGGAATTCATACTAAAACAAGCCCTAGCTAAGTAAGAGTTCCTACAACACTCATGTGACAATTTGGTTGAGTTTTGGGTCCAAATGCATAGGGCTTTTTCACAAAATTAGTTCTAAAGAGTTTATATGTTATTTATAACTAATATGAAAGCCTTGATTTGTATTTCAAATAACAATTTTTGAATTTCACAAGTTTGCTCAAAATGAGGGTTTGTTTGAATGATTCTGAAATTCTAGATTTTAGTTGTCAAAACATGGTAGTTTCTAAAATCTAACTCCATTTTTGAATTCCATGTTGAATTTTACTTGGGACAACATCAAGAAGTTTTAAAAATCAGTTTGTAGTCTTTTATGTGTTCATAAGGTATTTGATGAAATGCATGAATGAATTAGGCTTAATCGCAACCACTAAACCAAATCGCATAACTTCTTATATACATATTCGAATGGGCTAATTTCTAGATATGTCATTGATGGCTATGTTAGGTAGTTTCTCACCAAAAATCACAATTTTTAGGCTTCTATTTTGGGATTAATGAATTTTCTAAATTGTTGTCTTGAACTAGCTATCAATTGAGACTGGTTTGATGTTTTATGTGTAAATCCTTCGTTTTATGTCGAAACTGAGCAAACCTTACCATTTCAAAAAGCTAAGAAGAAGATCTTCAACTTTTCTACAGGGTGTATTCTTTAAGTTTTGAGATTTAGAGGCTAAAAAATGGCTTGCAATAGTTCAGCTGAATTAAACATTTTCTTACTTAGAAAAACAAATCTGCACTTACATGTTTTGAATTTAACTCATCTAGTTTAGCCTAAACCCAAACTAACCAACTCTAATATACTATAAAATATATTAACAACTCCAGGAACCTAAAGGGAGGTCTCAGAGTTCGAGAACGCGAGTTTAGGCGTCAAGAGGCTGGAAAATAGCTAGGAATATTGCTTGAGAGTGAGTAATCCCATTAATGTCTTTACTTTACATTTCATTTGATAATTATGTCTCTTGTTGATCTATTTTGATAATTAATCATCTTGTACTCTTGTGCCATGATATGTGTTTGATATTCCTCAAATTATTAAAATTGTTGTCATGGTTAAAACGACCCTCAAATTTAATTGGTGATACATGTCGTGTTTCATAACCGCGACCTACCAGTCGTGACTTGTCATATTACTCATGCCTCTGAAGTCGACATTGAGACATATTTTATTTTTCTATGATGTTTGTATTATTATTTATACCCAAATTTGAACACTGTACGTCTTAGTGCGTGGTTTTTGTTTTATTAATCGCTACAGAATTTTATGTGAGATTCGCCTAGGAAACACAGGAATTTTAGGGTATAATATGGATAATTAAACACCATAAAATGGTAATTAGGGAATTATAGGAAAATAATAAATAATTGAATAAAATGTGAGAGCGAGGTTATGTCTAGGAAGGCACATGGTGCGAATCGTGAGATGAAACAGGTTCAAGAACGAGCGGTATGAGCGAGAATTGGTTAAGTATTGAAGATAAAGTCACCTATTGAAGTTACTAATGTGAGTTAGAGTAGTTGGATGAAGTGAAGGTGGGACATAAGATGTGTCGCGAGATTCGTGTGTGTGAATTAATGACATGGAATGTATATATATCACCTTTTTTATCAATCCATTTTATCATTTTTGATCAATAAGGGAACGAGAGAACGAGAGGGGTTTCGAGTGTTTCAAGCACGTAGCAATGTCGGGGATCGACCAATCACGAGTAAAACGTTATGATCACTACTCCTCGCGTGTTTGTCTACAATTTGGCGTTATTTTGCGGGTTTTCATCATAACGATTTCTAGCGAGATTTTGGAAAAATGTTGGAAATGAGTTGGATGGTGTTTATAGGATCAATGAGATGGTTTATTAATGAATTGTGGATTGGTATGTGTATTTGAGGGAAATTGGAATTTTTTGGGATTTTTGAAGAACTTTCGTGTGATTTACGAATCGGGGTATTTGTCAGGGTTTCGACGCAAAAGTGAGATGTATTTGAGGTTGTTTTGGACATCCCTAAGAGTTTAGGATAGGCTCGAAATGCGGCGACACGAGCCAAGGTTCTGAAAAACCTTGAAAGAGTGTTCTTTTGGCCACACCATAAGGATTTTCTCCCACAGCGTCTCAGACAGCCAACAAATTACTGTACACGCTTTAATGGACGTAGTGGGTTTTGAACTGGCGACGTCTCAGTGGCGTGATGAACAGTAAAAATAGATAAAATTGTTAATAAATTTCTAAAATTTTGGAAAACTTTGAGGTACCATCTAAGATCACAGAATGACTCCAATTGAACGAAATTTGGGTTAAATGATTTTCAGACTTTAAGAACTCGAGTTGAACAACTTAGAGGTTACGCGAGGATCGAAATTTTGTGGTATTTGAGGTACGTTTTTCATACGATTGTAAGCCAGTTAGAAAATATACATTAATTCATTTTTCGTTATATGCCATTTCTATTTGAATTGAGCTATTGTTGGAATTCCATTCTATACTTCATTGATTGGGTGTTTTGGCATAAGTATGTTGTGAAGGTACTCCTGGGTCTATATTAGTTGGGTTAGCATGAACATTGCCTGTAGGGGTGTTGTCCACCCCCAAAATAGTAAGTTACACCCCGAGTACTGGATTGTTGGCCACTGTTGTGACTATAAATTGTGGTATTGTTGTTCTGCATATAAATTGACCACTTATGGGCCTCTATTGACTCTTTGGACACTCAAATTTCATTGCTATACTTGCCAGTCTGTTTATCATGCAATTTGTTACATTGTCTGTCTTTCATTACCGCATGATATTTGGAATGTTTATTTGGTCAATCTTGAATTACTGTTTAGTTTCTTTTAGCATTATTTTCATATTTTTCACGCACTCACCGTCTATTTTGTGACGGTGGTGTAGATAGAGCAGAGACAAGTAAGGCGAAGGAGTTAATGCTAGGTGATATCCTCTAAGGACTCTCGGAGCGATCCTTTCCTTTACTCACTGTAGGTTTTGTTCTTTTGATTGTGATTACTATATTATATGTTTTGTAAAACACTGGGACATGTATCGGGGATTGAGAGACTAGGGATATCATGTATGATCAAATTATTTAGCTTTGATCGCCAGACATGCAGTTATTCATCCATTTCTCAGGGTTTCCACATGATAGGTTATCTATTTTCCTGATTTCCATTTATTAGTTATAGTTGATTATAGTGATTTTCGCTGTGAATTTTCCTGATAACTTTATAATCCTATAACTCACACATCTAAATGATAAAATAATGACATATATGAGGATTTGAGGCTGACTAGAATACTTAAACTTCGTGAGTAAGGGCTCGGGGATTTACATAGGTCTAGGCCGGACAAGACCCAGTTTTATGGGGAACTGGGGCCGTCACAATGGTATTCAATTGATTGCTCCTCGTTGAACTCTTTCTTATGCTACATGTCTATCCTTGTTGTTATTGATGAATATCAAGCTAGATATAGCATGTTATTAAGTACTTATCTCAGTGTGTGTTGTGTAATTGTACTTGTGAATTAGTGTGCTTTGTACAGCACTTGGTATTATCATAAAAATCTAAACCTGAGTCTTTTATTGATACTAAAAGTAGTTTTAGAATCTAGGGTCCATTGCACACTATAGAGTAGGCAGCTCATGGGGTAACTGGACTTCAGGGATATCGGTGCTCTCCACTATACTCGCGCGACTCACGGCGTAATGAATCAGGGTGTTCGGTGAGAGTTGAGATATATGATTTATACGTGTATAGGACAGCTCCGCTATTTGACGTTATTAGAGTTTGATGATATATGTAGAGCACAACTCCATAAAAATAGTGAAAAAGACTAAGTGATAGTTCTCACTGTAGACCAAATCTAGATCATACTTCTTAGCCTATGTTAGTTTCGGTTGCACTTTTTGGTATTTTCTAGCATGTTTATTTAGAGCATTTATTAGCTATTTGCTTTTAAATACTGTTCATTTACCTTGGAAATGTCGATAAATATATCAACTGGGAATTAGTGTTATACTTTTGTACTTACCGTCCTTTTTATGACGGTGGGTGCAGATCCATCGAGCAATAGGCCAGGCAAGGAGAAGATTGACGACCTCTAAGCTTGGAGCGTGCTACTGTCCTGACTTGTAGGTTTTTGATATTTTGTATATTACAATTATTATGTCTTCCATACTATTGGGTCGTATATTGGGTTGAACGATTATTCCCCGACCTTTTGACTTTCACACTGTTTATATGTTCGCCACATATTTCATATATATATATATATATATATATATATATATTGTGATCATTATTTCCTGGTTTTCACATTTAGGATTATTTGATTGTTTCTGCTTAAATTATTAAAGTCTTCTTCATAAATTCTGCAAAGACTTCCACTCAAATGATGTTAAGACTTCCGCTTAATAATTAAATAGTTAAATTTCTAAATAGCTCTAAAATGTT
Organism: Stephania japonica; assembly: GCA_039657345.1. Lineage (NCBI taxonomy): Eukaryota > Viridiplantae > Streptophyta > Magnoliopsida > Ranunculales > Menispermaceae > Stephania > Stephania japonica. The sequence goes on along the minus strand of CM077560.1, from coordinate 37,364,115 downwards.
GCAATTTGTAAGATTAGTGTATTATTTATCCTGAATGCTATCAAATTGGTAATTGGGATAGAAAGGCTGACTAATACGTAGTTAAGTCTTAAGGGATCAAGATTAGGGCTTAATTATGGGATTAGGCCGAGCGGTGCCCTAGATTAGGAAAGGGGTCGTCACAGACCGCTATAAGAACACTACATGGTCAATCTCATAAGTGTTTCTCATGATAGTTATATCATTTAGTCTTTTGACTTGAGATCACCAAAGACTCCAGCATTATGAGCTCAATGATTTGATACAATTAAACGTAGTCTGTAACCAGACAATTATAAAAGTTGTGATTGGTCGTTATCCAACTAATGTGTGGATGTTGTGTGATCAAGATGGAATTTGTCCCTCTTTTAGAGAGAGATATCTATTGGGCCACTCGAAATGTTAGACTGATAAATGGCCATGTCTAGTGAATTGATTGGATCAATGTCACTCGACATTTTTAGTCTACTCAGAGATCGAGACTAGTAGATTGAACTATAAAGGTGACATTCCATGACTTATGTTCAATCAAAAGATATCGCATAACAAAAGGATATGATATACACTGTCTATTAGGTTGTATTTCTTAATTGATTTTCATGCAACTTGGGCAGTCATAATGTCTTAGTTTGACTAGGATTCAAAAACTCTCCTACATTTCTAGTGTAACTAGAAATTTGGTCTCTTGGTAAATCCTATTTTGAATAGGACTCTTATTGGAATTATAGTCTGACTTTAATTCTTATTTGAGTTTTAGATAAATTTTAACTATTGTTGGATTAGTAATTGTATATTTTCTATGACTCTATCCATTTTAGAGTTGTACTTTATCTAAGACTCTATTTTTGAAGTGTGACTACGAGATGGAGTTCTTTACAACTTGACCTACTGTACTGTAAATAAGACATTAAGGTCACAATTGTTGGAGATTTTTCTAGAGAGTTTTTTTGGGAGAATTTTTTCCATAGAATTCTCAGAGCTAGCACTTTGGATTGCGGTCGTCCGCTCGTGTATGGATTTCTGATAGAGTACGTTCGTCTCTGACAGCGTCTTAAAGGAATCGATCAACACCAAACAAAGGCAGACATGGAGTTGTTCATGTTAAGGTATGACTTTTCTCTCTTGATATATCAATTTAATGGAATCAATAGGATCCTTATTCAAGGATTCGGGGATATTCGAAAAGGTTTTAAAAAATTCTGCTACGTTTCATCCCCAAAACCCAACAGTGGTATTAAAGCAAGGTTTTTTATTCGATTCCGTTAAAATTTTTCAATGTTTTATTACATTTTTACTTGTATATATGTGATATATAAAGGGAACATGCAATGAACTATATTTTTGATTGATAATTGTAATCAATTATTAATTAGAAATCGACATGATGTGAGGTCGAAGTAACCAAAAGTTGGGGATCTACTAACTTCGATAATCGTGATTAGGATTATTATTCACTTTGAGATTTTTAGTTGATTTGATTGACCTTGCCAAATGTATCTCAAATACGGGATCAATATGTATGTGGCCTATTAATATTAAGTAACATAATCATATTGTGTGAGATTTTATTAGAACAAACTCATGCTACAATTGTGAGTTTTTTGAATTCTATGCGTAACATCATTCTTAATATAGCCATCATTTTGTATGATTGATCATAGATATCTAAAGTATTTCACCTTAGGAACTTCTACTTCCCCTAATTTTACCTCTCTATCATCTTTATGTCTAGTATTTCTAAACTCACAGTGCATGTATTTGGTTTTCGTCCTACTCAACCTAAAGCCTTTAGATTCTACGAGATAATAGATACAACAAAATGCGAAAAATGTAGTCACAATACAACAACAACGTTTTATAAAACATTATGTAGGTCGACATTGTTGTATCTTAGACTTTTTGACAACTTTTTAGAAAGCGTTGTTTTTTATATACAAAAACATTGTAGTTACGATCATCGACAATGTTTTTATAACCTTATGAAATACAAAACATTTTTATGATATTAGACTATGTTCATAAAATGTTGTTGTATCATGTAAAAATGTTGTAAAAGATATTAACAAGGTTTTCTAAACCTTGTTGTGCCTATTATGAACTACAATTGCTACAAGAAAAAAAAAAAAAAAAAAAAAAAAAAAAAAAAAAAAAAAAAAAAAAAGAAATGCAACATGCTATTACATGGAGTACTAAATACGTCAAACTATTAACTCAATAAGGCAAAGCTATTTTATTTCAAAAAAAGTAAAAAAAAAATACATGATATAACATTTATTCCACCTGGAGAACTAATACTAATATAATTGAACATATGTATTTACAAAAAAAATCACCCTTGATAAACAATTTTAGAGCTAAGCTAAAATAGACTTGAAAGGTTCTATGTTCACCCCTCCTACACAACTATTGTATTCCTTCACTTTTGTTCTATATGATGAAAGTTCAATTCAATATCTCACACCAACCAAAAACAAATTGTTCTCTGCCAAGAAATAAGAAAAACTTACTTTAAATACTATCCAAATAGATTTGATAACTTCAAAAAAGCTCAATTGTAAGACAAAAAAATCGCTTTCACAAATCACATAGCAAAAATTAGGAATTTAATATCATTGTAGTCTAGAATCATCGGACATTTCATAAAGTGAACAATAAATAATATGCTTCTTCAAAGAAAGATAAGAAAAATAAGATCAATGAACAAAGGAAGCGGAAGCAATTTTATACTTCTATTATTGCAATAATAGGAGAATTATACACCCTATGCTAGTACCAATTCCTTCAGTGGAGCTACCTCACGAGAGATTTCAAATCACCTTAATGACAATAAATTTAGACACATCTATGCTAGATTAGAGTTAGAAGTTTTAATCAAATGACATACTATAACAATACGAAGAGGAGATTATTACCAATGACAAAAGTTGCATCAAAAATAGCTTTCTAAAAAGAAAACTTCCATTAATAACCAACGAACTATAATGCCTACCTAAAAATATTTAAACAATTCATTGGTTCTATTCAACTCCCTACGCCTTTTTGGCGTAATGAATGAATGGGAGGTTGCTTACAAAACAACTCACAGGTTCAATACCAAAGATGCATTTGTACGTCAAAGTATCCAGCATATTGATGTAACTAGCACATGAACAAAACAACTACACGAACACAAAAGAACAAAAAATCATTCTATAAAATGCATAAGGAGATACCCATATGCCTGCCCCGACCTTGGTGTCATCTTTTAAGCTTAGCATGTGTACTATTTTTAATCAAGAAGGGTAGTAAAAGAAGGAAAAGGCCTTCATGCTTTGAGAAGCAAATAAAATAAAGGACAAGCAAATAGATAAGAGTAATACTCGTAAGATTCAATTTTTAAAAGAAAAAGTAAAAGAACGATATTTATAAATCTATTTCACACTTCATTGGAAACACCATAAGAAGTCTTCATAATGAAACAAAGTCTATACATTAGTCTCTCTCTATACACCTTCAAACTTGATAAGGAAAACATTAAAAAAAGAAGATTAATGAATAAAAGCTAAATCACAAAAAAAGAGAAAACATAGTCACTCAACAAGGTAGAAACTTCATATTAAGCTATAATAAGAAAGAAGAATCTAGCTCAAATCAACCAAATGATTAATACATCAAGTTTGTTAACATGAAGGATTGCATCATCTTTTTAGTTGGCATCTATAAAACAATACAATGAAAGGTATCAATAGTTTATTTATAATATATCTTTTTTATACGATTACTACAAGTAAAAGTTATTGAGAAACCAGTTACACAATTGAAAAAGAAAAATCACTATGTACTTGGTGTTTTGAATTTGTAAGTGGAGCATTTAGCTGGCATATGTAAAAACATGAACTTGCACAAGAGAAAAACAAAAACTTTGGCTTGATGGTCTTTCTATCTCATCATTGTGGAACAAAAAATACTCGTTTGAATAATTAATCTAGTCTTTAATTTTGACTCATAACACCATGTACCTTCATCAATTTTTATGGTATGGTCATTAAAAATACACAAAATGAGCAAAAAATTCCATCAACATACTTAAAAGTAAGGACTTCAACAAAAAATGAACAAAGCAAATAAAATTAAACAAAACGTAAAATAAAGTTGTATTAGACAAGTGATAAAACACATCCAAATTAATGGTCCAATCAAAAAGAATTATTGAGAGAAAGAAGAAATTGCCTGTCATTTCTGCAAAAATGATTTTATCAACTATATTTTTGAATTCATAGCCCCACAAGTCTTAGCACATTAAAATAATAATTGAGAGAAAAGTGGAGTAGAAAAATATAAATATAAGATCAACTTCTAGGGTATTATGCATGCTATATATATATAGGAAATTTTTACAATAGATACCAAATATATACCCATGTCATGGGAACCACTAAAAATGTGTTGTGCATTTACATCACCTCAATTAACGTATTAAATTTAAATTCAATGGTTCTAAATAGTGTACCCATGGCATGGGTATATGTCTTTAAATAACTTTAATTGTTTATTAGTCGATGTGATTATTATTTAATATATATTTTAGTAATACTTAAAAGTCTTTAGGTCCTTATGCAGCATTAATTGTGTCAAGATCTTGTTGTTGGGTAGGTATTTTATTATCAAACTTCATTGTAAATAGCCCCTTCAAATTTTTAAAAATTACTTAGAAAGAACTGACCACTTAAAGCACCACCTAGGCGATTTTGTCTCAAAATGCCTAAGCAATTCTTAGGCGACGCCTTGCAATTACTGCATATAACTATGACCTTTTATTGTTAACAGATGATTAGAATTCAAGATAAATATTGCAAGCAATAATCTAACCCTAAAACTTAGGTAAACTTGAACAAAAATAAAACCCAATCCAATAAGATGGCTCGTCTAATTTCAATTTTCAACCTCCAAGTTTTGTATGATGCTCAATCAATGTCATGTAGAGAATTTAACTAACAATCATACATATTTTTCTTAGGAAAAGATAGCTCTTTTTTTAAAAAAAAATCCAACAAGGAAACTAAGGATTCCAATTACTAGACAATCTGAACAAAAATAGATTTACTAAGATGAACTTATTTACTGATTTACTTAGGTACCCTATGGAAGATCCCATCATGGAACAAGAAATTCTAGTTGGTTGTTGCACATTTGCAACTACAATATTCAAAAATTGCTAGTAATAGTTTTTCCACTTCCCAAACATAAAACACAAATCATTGAATTTGCTATAAAACGTACATAGTAGATACAATTCAAAAAAAATTCTCAAGAGTCAAGGATATATATAAATGTTACTTGAGCAGGGGAACTAGTGATCAATGTCTCAAGCGAGAGGAGAAGGTAAAACGGCATGTTAATACAAAACATTCACATATGGATTGACTCAAGATTTCTTTGGATTAAAGCCAATAGTCCCTGTAAGAAAAAACCCATAAAATCATAAACATACACAATCATAATTATTCCATTTAGCAAACTCCAAAATAGAATTTGTATTCTCAAGGCAATTATGCTGCTTCAACAAAAGATTAGTGTAAATCTTTGGTCTAGCAGACGATTTCACCTTTGGATTCAAAATCAGGAACATTTGGTCCAATTCCCTTGCTCTCAAAGCCTGCAAATAACCAGATTCCCAAAGCCAAATATTTAATTAAATCCATAATATCCCAAAAACCCAACTCCATCAACCATTGATTAACTAATCAAAGTTTCGGGCGTGAAATTGCGTTACTTCTTTAAGGGGAAGAATGAATGGGAGAAAGGCGAAAGGGGGGGCTATGGCTGAAAGGGTAGAGAGTGATATCTCAACATACCTTAGCAAAGGTGTAACGGCCCAAATTCCTAATAGCCAATTCGTCCATAATTAATGGTCACCAACCCACAGCGTGGCCAGAGTCCGAGTATGTGATCTAACATTTGACTCGGAGATTGAGTTGTATTGTATTTGTGATGTGACGAATGCTTAGTGTATTGTATAAGTTTAAACCTATTAAGTCAGCTCTACTAGTTTACAGGCGTCAAGACGCAAGCGGGGATACGCCTCGAAATGCATACGAGTGTGGGATCAGGTAGAGAGTGACCAGAGAGTTAATTAAAATAGTTATGTAAATTAACGTGACAAATGTATACATGCATTTATTCACATAGCCTATAGTATTTAATCTATGTAAATCAAAGTAGAAGTCTTAAGTTATAGGAAAAATCAACAAACATAGACTCACCTCGAGATGCATGCAACCACTCATCACCATGCAACCTTGTGTCAATATGTGTGTTAATGGATTGATTATAGTAGGTTAGCAGGAGTAAATGAGAGTCATTTGATCATATAGAGATGTGAGCATACACTAAGATGAACGCCTAAATATAAATAACACACTTTGTCACTTTTCCTCCTAAGTTGCATGTTCTTGAGAAAGAAAAAAATCAAATCTAGATCTAAGCTTGCTGATTTTAAGAACTTATGTGTTGAAGAGATAGGCCAAAGTCATACGTCCAAAGGAGAAATCAAACTCTACACGTCAACATAGGAAGCTAGGTAATAAAACTCATCTTATCTCTTTGAATTTCAAGAAATTGGGTATGAGATCAAAGGGCTTTTGGTTTTAAACAATTTTAGAGTCCTATAATGGTTGACTTGATCAATTTAAACACCCTAATTGAGTTCCTAAGATTAATTTTTAAAATTTCAATTTTTAGGCAAAGTTAAGGATTATCTTATGAAACTGAAATTCTGACTTTTACACTCCAAATGAGTTTGTTTTTAAAATCTAATACTCGATTTGAAATTTTCATTCCGTTTTAATAACCCAGCTATAAAGAAGTTCTCACTTTGGATTTAAAACCAAAAAGTTATGAATTTTCAAAGTTGTCATGTTGTTCTTAACAAAAAAATCTATTTTTGATAAATGCATGTCCATATTGAATGGTTAGATGGTGAATTGATTATAGGGTTCGGTTCTGATATGGTTGGGAGTAATTAGAGGATTATTATAACCTATGAATGAGGTGAAAATGGACAACAATTACTGTCAAGTTGTTGTCGTAAGCTATTGTTCTTGTTGTTGATAACCAAAAGGCGAGGAATTGAACTTATGTCGCAGCTCTATACCAGATCGCCTAACTTTTTATATACATATATGAATGTACTAATTTTCGGATATGTTGTTGATGGATATCGTAAGTAGCTTCCATATCTTAAGTAGCTTCCAAAAACCACAATTTTTGGGTGTCTATTTTTGGAGTGTTGTCCAAAACTAGTTGTCAATTGAGACTGGTCCAGTGTTTTGTGCATAACTCCTTCGTTTTAAATTGAAACTAAGCAAGCATTACCTTTTCATAAAGCTACAAAGTAGATCTTCAATTTCTTCATGGGGTGTGTTCTCCAAATTTCGATGTTTAAAGGCCCAAAATTGGCCTGCAACAGTTCAGCTAGGAAAACAGTATTGATAAACATCTTTCACTTGGAAAAAAATAATGGAAAAAGGAATTCGGGTCACGGGACTTGAACTAGCCGTGGGCTAGCATTCTAGGATGATACTAAGACTAGTATAGAACTATAATTGATCAAGATTACTACTTAATGTTCAATGTAGATTTGTCCGAAAGTGTTTTTGGAGACTCGGGAGTCTGGGTACGTGTTTTGAGGCGTCCAGAGGCCAATTGAGCTAGGAATTTTCACGTGAATGGTGAGTAAACAATTTAGACACTTATCTTTATTTCATTTCCACTTTAAATTTGGAATTTCAATTCATTTCACTGTGTTAATCCTTGTACTCTAAATGTCATGCTTGTTGTGTGATCCTCTCAATGACTGAAAAATTCATTTATGGCATTTTGTTTGAATTAATTCATTGACTCTATTCTTGTGTCATACATCTGCATCGAATTATTTTTTGTGGTATTTCTTGATGATGTTAAAGTAGAACTTGTGTATGTATTTTTGTACTTGATGTAGATGTGCACGATACACAGTGTATGGGACCCGACATGTCAATGTCTATTTAGTTAGTGACACATACCTACTACATGAGGTTGATTGACGAAATTTGCAACCAAGTAGGGTAATACCGAAGTGTACGTGTACTGACCTATTACATGAGGTCAAATTTGTAACCAAGTAGAGTAATACCGAAGTGCACATGTACTAACATATTACATGAGGTCAATGTGACGTAGTCTTCAACCAATAATGGTAGTACCAATGTGCACTACTTGTTGAGCCATTCCTCGAAGTTGGGTTATCTGGAATTAACACTCGACTCAGTTTCTCTTTGTTTACCAATGGTATTTTCTAGTATATTTCTTTTTCAGCAATCTTTCTATACGTTATGCTTTTAAATACCATTTTTTTATTTCGAAATGTAAATAAGAACCTATTCTCGTTTACTATTATTTTACTATACTCACAGTCCTTTTTATGACGGCGGGTGTAGATCTGTCGATTAGCAGGTCGGACAAGAAGAAAATCGACAACTACCTTTGAGCCTATAGCGTATTTTTGTTAGCGGTTATGTAGGCTTTGATATTTTGGGTATAATATATACTTGCATCTCTCTGTACATTTTGAGTTGTATAATGGGTTAAGTGCTTAGTTCCCTAATATAATACACTATCACACAGTTTATTATCTTCTTTTGATGTTTAAATACATGTGATCTTATTTCCTGATTTTCACACTTAGGGATTATGTTATAATTGTTTCCACTAACTGATAAGACTTCCGCTGTTTTAATAAACTGATAAAAAGTTTTAATTAACTTTGAAAATCAAGAATAATGATAATTGAATAATACTTATCCAAAACGTGAGTTATGAGGAGTATAAGACAAAAAGGCTGACTAATACGTTGTTAAGTCCTACGTGGCTGTGTTTAGGGCTTAATTACAAGATTAGACCGGGCGGTGCCCTAGATTAAGGAAGGGGCCGTTACAAAAGGCTTTTGGGTTGCCAAGGCCTTGGTCGATCTCCATTTCTTTTACTCACTATAGTGGTTATGTTTACTGAAGAGAAGTGTTGGAACATAGAAGTGAATTTGGAGAGTACTCGACATTCGTAAAACCTCCATTAATTAACTCACCACATTGCTCACCTTCCCATAAACATAAGAAGATCTTGAGTAAATACCCAATAAAAGCCAACATAAAGGCAAAAAAGTACTCTACAATCATTAAATATTCAATACTCTCTTTCAAATTGTTCATGAAATGCATCATCACGGTTTTGAATAACACCTCGCCAATGAATTGCATCCCTATAACAAAAAACACCTTATTCGACTTGAAAATTAGGGCAAACCCTACCCACGAAGGTCCTAGTGAACACTAGGATATTCACTCGAAACCCGAGACAAGATCAGTGCACACATCTGCTCTCCACCATCGTGAAGGTCTAAGGCTCTAATAATGCTTCCCGCGGCATTTTGGGGTTGAAAGAGTGTAAAGGCTTACAGAGGATATGCTCTGCATTTAGGGCAAAAAGGAAGGAGAGAGTAGATGTGTTCACATAACCTTTTCTTTAGTTTTGTATTTTCTTTTTTGGGAACCCTTTTTTCACTTTTGTTTTGGCATTGTGTTTAGGCGGGCAAATAAAAAGTTTTTTTTGGTGACAAAGTCAAGGTTTTGCTTTTAGCGCCAATATAGGTGGAATTGTGCTGTCGAAAGGATTTTATTTTTAATCAAAAATATAACAAAGTTTTTAAAACATTGTAGTATAGTCTTATTGCAAGGTTTCCAAAAAAAACTTTGTGAAATGATATTACGAAATGATTAGCATCCACAATAACTGGATGCAATTAAAAAAAATGTTGTAATATAACATATTTGACAAGGGTTTTAAACAGCGTTGTCTTTAAAAAAATTTCGTATATTTTTTTTCTTATTGTAAAGGTAGTTTTTGAGTTTGTATCTTTTTACAATTCTCTTTGGGTGCGGCTATTCGTACCCCACTTCTTATTCCCTTTACCCCATTACTTCATTTGACCCATTTTTTAAATTTGTTACTATTTATACCCCACATATTTTCACATAATTCAAAAATTACCCCCAGCCCTCATCGATTCAAACTGCCTCCTCCCCACGTTCTCACCCAGTATACCCCATTAACAAACTGTCGTCACCACCATCCATTCTTCAATGTTTCTACCTTACTGAACCATCAATCGAACTCTCCAGTGCATTTGGTGTATTTTTTATGAGTGAGATCTTGCCAGATCTGTAGGCGACGGTGGTTAACAAAGTCAAGAAGCACCGCCCATCTTTTCGTTCGCCACCGATGTATTCAGTAAGTTAGTTACCTTAAATTTAGATGGGTTTCGTTCCCTTTGAGTTCTTGATTATTTCATCAGTGTTTATATGTCAATTGGTTGTTGTGTTGATGAATTAGTTTTAGGGTTTATTGAAAGTGACTGTTTCAATAATGTCAGTCACACAGGACCGATATCCTCTAAGGATCTCTCGGACATTTACTTCCGTAGTAAAATTACATTGGTGGCAATAAATAACTGTTTTATCTTGATCCGTATCGATTATTGTTGGTCGATATCATAGTATTTGTCTCAGATCTGTTTAACCCACAATTAGGAAATCAAATTGTTTGTCACGTATATTGATTTTTTTTCTCTGATTTTGTCAATTTGGGATTAATTATACTATACCATTTATTATGTATTTAGGTATGGCCAAACAAAAGATGTGTGCGCAAAACCATCCTTCGTTACAGCGAAAAAAAAGGATGCCAAGGATAGTGCCTCTGCCTCTGTGAGTACCACCGCTGCCGAAGGGACTGCTGCCGCAGGGACCCAGCCAAAGGCTTTGGCTCCAGTGCAACCCTCAAGGTAACGCATGGCTGCATTGCACAAGAACAAAATTAATGAAAACCCACCCCCAAAAAGGCAACAAGTCAAAGACAAGGATGTTAATGTAGAGGTCTCAGTGCATACTGAAGGGAGTCGTACCCCTTCAATAGATTTTGTACACAACTCAAACGATGCAGAATACTCGGTTGTTTGTCCATCTACAACTGGTAGATCGATTGGCGATGCAAACGAAGTGCCTACTTCATTTCCTAGGGGGCCATCAAATTTATCGTTTTTGCCTTCATTTAGGAACCACGTCTTAGTGGATATTTAGAATAACCAGATACACTTTGAGATATTCATTCATTGATCTTCATTCATTTGTTAATGTTATTTCTTAGAAAATGTCAATATGTTTAGACAAATCCATTATTTTATATTTGTAGGGTCGAGGATATTTAAAGTGCATCAACCATGGTATTCAGATCACTCCTTGGGAGACTATCACATGACACCCTGAGAAGGAAAGAGTCGACAAGCTCATTAACGGCTCTACTTTACGACCATTAAGGTACATTTCATACGACTGATATAATCGGCTGCTTGTGTCTGCCATTGTAGAGAGGTGACAGCTGGAGCCTAACACATTCCACTTACCATTCAGCGAAATGACTATCACTCTTGACGACGTGTGGGTAATACTCAGGATACCGATTACTAAAAAGATTATGGTTACTAAGACCAAGGATCATACTGAGGTGATAGCATTGACTAGTCGATTGTTAGGGGTGTCAGCACATTCTGTAGAGCAGATGAAGAGGAATCCTGACCAAAAATTGAGTTTGGCATGATTGAAGGATCATTTCTCTGCCCCATTTAGAGGATTGAGACAAGAAGACGAGGAGAGAGGAGACGACATATTCCCTCAACCCGATTGCCATGTTCGAGCTTATATTTTGTTCCTTTTTGGAACTACCATTTTCACGAAAAAGTCTGCTACAAGTGTCTCCCCTCTTCTCCTTCAACTTTTGGACAACATGGAGGACATTGGTTCATATGGGTGGGGGGATGCAGCACTAGCTTATCTGTACCGCCAACTCGACATTGCTAGTAGCGCTGGGGCTACCCAAATTGCAAGTTACATGACATTGTTGGAGGTATTTATTCTACACCAATATTCTTGTGTTTATTTTCATTTTTCAAATCTTAAGAAAGTTGTTTCAATTAGAGTTGGATGTACTACTACATTCCATTCATTGAGCTCGTTCCACATTGCGACTATAAGCCTGGTACGCCCCGGGTGTTGAAGTGGCAACATAAAAAGGAGTCGATGCAGTTTAATGACCTTCTCCCTTATTTTAGGGGTCGTCTGGACTTGCTTAGAGCCCACGAGGTGAGGCACTCAACTTTGTTGGTTTTATTTGTGTTACATTGTTATGAAAAAGTAACCAACTTGACTTTTTTTTTATTTTTCATAGTTTATTGAGATAATACTTTGAGGGGTTCACCACCTGTTAGTGAAATTGCCGACTACAATAAGTCTTTGAAGTATTTGGATATTGTTGAACCACACAATCCGGATTGGGTTTTGAAGAAAATGGGTTACATCCAAAGTAAACCAAAATATCCTTTCCGACCCATTGATGCGAATAGGAGTAGCTTGGCGACATCATACTCCTTGAAGTACACATTCGATGCCCAATTTTGGGAGGATTCAGAAGATAATATCATCAGTGTTGAGCGTCACAGTAAGAAGGCGACATATCTATCCCAAACTAGTGATGATTATGTTGATTGGTTTCGATTTGCCAGTCATCCCTTCGCCTGTAATCCTGAATTTGCTGGCACTGTTATCTATGTTAACGAACCTACTTTTGTAAGGTATTTAACATTATTGTCTTTTGTTCCTAATTATAACTCTCGTGTGATGTTCCATGTTTTATTGTTGACCTTTGTTTATCTTTGCAACAGCGTAATCGTCGTGCGTTGGATGTTGCTTTGCAGTACCGAAGCATGCCAAAGTCAAGTGTTACGTTAGATAATGCATTCGAAATGGTGGATCAAGTAATAGCCTACCTTTCCAGAGCCTGGGATTGTAGCCAAAGCTCCGTCTCTGCAACTCAAAGCGAGGAAGGTACTGCTTTTACCAAAGCTGCTTTCACTTATGGACGAAGAGAAAAGTGAAGGATCGGTTATTGGTTTTTTTCTTCATGAAGAATGTGTACTTTAATCGTTTCCTAAACAAATTTCAAACAATTGGTTTATTTACACTATAACTTATTACTTATTAATGTGATGTGTACTATGTTATTAGGGCTTGTTATTATTTATTTAGTAGTTTAAAGTTGATAATTTGTTGTGTTTTAACAAATGGTGGCCGAGCAGTGCCGAAGCTTGTCACTGATTAATGGTAGGTAAGTGTCGATTTATCCCAATGACAATAATACACAACCGAAATGGTATTCATCGCCATGAACATGCACACGTTTTTGTTGATATAATGGCTTACATGAGTTATAATCACTTTTATTGGAAAAGCAAAGTGGCATACTTACGTTCTACTTCATTTATGGAACTTAAATGTTTAATTACATCTCAGGCGGCCAGCAGCGAAGCAGCACCGACCTCAGTAATTAGATTACATTTAAGCAGAACCGTTATCCTAAACATCATAACGATTCTTTTCAGCTGATATACTACGATTACCCCACACATTTACTACATGTACCCTACTATATATATACATTACATCATTGAACAATGAAAACAAATAATCATCATTGGTTTACGCATATCGGTAATAATGTACCGTCATTTGTAGTTAATTTCGGTGCAACATTTACAATATACTACGCATACACCAAGATTTTACTGAATGTACCCCATTATTAAATGTACATTACATTATAGTAAAATTCCGGCCTAAAATATCCGATGTTGGTTCATGTATATCGGTTCTTATATACCGCTAATTATTGTATTGGTTGGTATTTTATTTCTGACATGCTACAAATACCCCAAATATTGCTACATCTATCCCACTAATATGCACCTTACGTTATATAGATATTCCGGTCTCAAATAACCAACGTCTATTCATGCCTATCGATCATAAGGTACCGTTTCATGAAGTCAATTGCAGTTTTTATTTCCGATATACAATGAATACCCCAAAATTTTACTAAATGTACCCTATTATTATATGTACATTACATTACATAGTTATATCGACCATAATTAACCAACGTCGGTTCATGCTTATCGGTTGGAATTTACCGACTGTTTCTGTTAGTTTTGGTTTTTTGCTATTAGTAGTTGTACCCCACTGGTATATGTAATATACATTACATATATAATCTAGACATGACTAACCGATATTAGTTTATTCTTGTCGGACTTTAACTACTGTGAAAAGTTTATTTTATCGATTTAATATGTTCGATATATTACTACTACCCAACTATTTACTTAGTGTACCCCAAATAGGGCAACCTATTTTTTTATATTTACTATTTATACACCATATATTTACTACTTATACCCCATCTTTTACCCCCCTTATATATATAGGGCATAAGGATTTACTCTCCTATACCCCACTACTCTTTCTATATACCCTAACTATTTGAAAGAAGGTACATTGCTACACGACCATGACTCCCATGACCTCAACGACCTCTACGACGTCTGGCACGTTTCGGCCGCAACCCACATTCCAAATCGGTTAGGCACGTTATTTGAGTTTACCCTTTCAAAACTACTTAAAACCGAATTGCTAAGTTTGATTTCAACTTATTTTATCTACATTCTACTGAGCTTTCTACTTTCTTTGCTTGTTATTTGAGTTTTACGGTTATTATAGTTCTTAAGGGCTTCATCTTTGCGTCTTTCTCGAGGGTTTGTAGATTTTGTACAAGGAACTAAAATTCATATAGAAGAGGTCAATGTTGTGTTGTTTTGTGCATGAGTCAACATTTTTTCTTACTCCGTGTTCGCGGTTATGAACCTCGCGATATAAGGACACACAGGACCAATAAGGTTAAAAGGTTGACGCTCAAATGTAACCGATACACTGTGAAACATTTTGATTTTCTGTGACCGACATATAGGTGTACCTAATAGTCTGTTTCAGATGTCACATATTACTTTGAATTGAATTCTAGACTTTTGAGTTTGATCCTGATTTATATGTTCTTCTCTTCGTTCCATAGGTTCATATGGGTGGTGAAGCTAGTCAATCCGGGGAAGGGGAGGCATTCCTCGACTTTAGTCCCTCATTTCAACTGATTGTGCCACTCTAAAAGTCAGGCCCTCACTTGGGCACAGCTTATAGCTGGTAACTGTGAATTTGATTTAATCATTCTGAAATCTTATGCTCCCGTTGATCAATGAGCTAGGATGACGCGAGGTTGTGATCAAAGTAGGCACTATACTTGCAGGCAAAAGACCAGTGCCACAACCAAGAAATGCGGTTGTCAATTTAAGCTTTTCATGAAGCATGAGGTTGACGGCTTTTAGCACGTTAAAGTTGTATGTGGGGTGCACAACCATAGGGTGTTTAACAGTTTAGAGGACCATGCGTCGCCTGAAAGGTGACTACACCGGAGCTTGCTTCACCGAATGAAGAATATGTGGAGCTCACTACACTAGAGGAAGATAATGTGGAAGACATTAGGGAAATCACAACAGAATTACAGGCTGTTGAGAAGAAGTTCAAGAAAGGTGGGACGGACTTGAGGGCAAACATTTTGCAGAAGTTGAAGGACATAATTCATGACATTCCAGAGGAGATCGTGAGTCTAAAAGTTAATGTAAAGGAAATTGCTCGGACAACCAATAAGAAGGTCAAATCTAAGGAGATTGTGAATCCAAAAGTTAAAGTGAGGGAAAGTGCGTGGCCAACCAATAAGAAGGAAAAATCTGCAATCCCTATTGCCGCAAATAGACGCATGATTACTTACGGTGTATTGCAAAATGGGTATTTAAGTGAATTACCAGCTTTTTAGCGGCCATTCAACCGTTTAACAGTTGATGTTACCCCAGATGGTCATTGCAGTTATCGGGTCATAGCACATGCATTTGGCTATGATTTGAATGATGGTTAGATCAGGGTGAGGAGGGAATTAATTGAAGAGATAGACCAGCATAGTGCCTTATATGAAGCGTACTTTCAAATTAAAGACGATTATACCCGTATTCGAAATGCACTTAACTACTTTGAGTGGCCCGGTAACTTAGATTGTTGGTTGACTTTTCCAAATATGGGCCTCATTATGGCAAATCGTTATGGAATGGGCGTTGTTGTCTTGAGTATGACTAAGTGTGTAGTTCTCCACGAGAGGTACAACACCTTCCTTAACCGATAAACATTTTATCTAGCTGTTCCTTATTGGGAGAAAACATTTTGTGAGGGTGAGTTCTTTACATTACTCGTTATGTATGTTATTTGTAAGTATCAATCTTCATTGTTGAATGCTCTTACGGTAAATATTTTGTTTGCAGCTAATCATGAGTTATGGAGCACCTTTGCCACCAACTGCCCCACAATGGGAACCATACGTAGAGGATGAAAGTAAGTCACAGGAGGTCGGTTTGAACATTTTACCGCGGAATCAAAAGTCTAGACCCGCGAAAATGGTGGAAGTTGATAATGATTAGTATGCGATATGCACCCGGATGAAATGCTAGTGGATTTGTTTTCGGTACAATTGTGCACAGGTGTAATATACACACAAACTTGTCAGTTCATGTTTGATTTATATTATGTCTTATGTTGTGGGTTATGAATGATTTGTTAAAGGTACAAATGTTTGTTTCTAATGGACACTTAGAGTTCTGTAGGTATGTCCCATTGTTGGATTTAATGTTAAAATTATTGTTTTGATCGGTATTTTATTTTTGTTGTGAATTAATCTTCTTATATCTAATTGTAGTATTCGTCATTTCTGTTAAAAAACAGCCTATTAAAGCACCCAGATACATACACATATCGGCTATAAACTACCGTCAGCTATTCGATATAACAGAAACTTAGTACCGATAGGTTTGGTATACCCCACAAATTTACTAGTTTTATCCTACGGCTAATTTATGAGCAATAAAAATTAGTGGGGTGCATGTAGTAAAATTTTGGGGTAAACAAAGTATACCGGAAAGAAAGAACTATACATAACTTTAAGAAGCAGCAAATTAGAATTGATACACATGAAGCAACATCGGATATGTTGGGCCGAAATTTTTTTATAATGTAATGTACATAATATAATGGGGTAAAAAGATAAAACTTTTGGGGTATTCGTAGTATATCGAAAATGTTAAACCAGAATTAGCTGAAAAAAAACGGTAAATTATTACCGATATGCATAAACTAACAACGGTTATTCGTGGCCGAGTTTTCTATAATGTAATGTACATAATATAATGGGGTACAAAGAGAAAATCTTTGGGGTATTCGTAGTATATCGAAAATTTTAAACTGAAATTAGCTTTAAAAGATGGTAAATTATTACCGATATATGTTAAACAACGACGGTTATTTGTGGCCGAATTTTCTATAATGAAATGTACATATAATAATGGGTACAAATAGAAAACTTTTGGGGTATTCGTAACATATTAGAAATGTTGAACCGAAACTAGCTGAAAAAGACGATAAATTATTACCAATATACGTAGACCAATGATGATTTTTCGTGGCCGAATTTTTAAATGATGTAATGTATATATATAGTGGGGTACTTGTAGAAATGTGTAGGGTAATCGTAGTATATCGGTTGAACGAAACCGTTATGTTGTTTAGGATAATGGTTTTGCTTAACTGTTATCCATTCACTGAAGTCGGTACTGCTTAGCTGCTGGCCGTCTGAGATGTAATCGAACATTTAGGTTCTAATGCAAATTAATACAAATGAAGTAGAACGCATTGTGTGCCACTTTACTTTTCCAATAAAAGTGATAATAACATACATGTAAGTCCATGATATAAACAAAAATATGTGCATGTTCGTGTGTTCTCTATAACCAAAAAACAACAATGTACACCAATGTGTATCAACAATAAGACATACTTTCAAAATGAGTTGCATGTTGGATGTTAATCTTCATCAAGTGCCACTATTGCTAAGGGACCGAATTGGTAATTTTGTGCAAAAATATTAACTCCGACCTCCCAATCTCTGCTTTCAAGCGTCGTATGAGGATATCATTGTGGCACGATTGGTGGTAAAGGCGTTTCATTGCTCATCATTACCTACAAACAAAAAATAACATATACGCATTCAACAATGAACAACAATATAACTAAAAAGAATAAAAAAGAACATTTAAGCATTTAACAATGAACATTATAACTTTAAAAGAAGATTCATAATGAAAATAACTCACTCTAACGAAAATGGTTGCCACCAACAAGGCACATCCATATGAAGCGTCTATCAGCTACGGAAGGTGTTGCACCTCACGTAGGGAAGTACACATTTAATGACTCGTGCGTCTTACACAAAACAACACCCATCCCATAATAGTTGGTGTCACGGGGTCACTAATGAGAGGGTTTAACCTAAGGAGATTTTTTCACTCAATGTCACTCCGTGGTGCCTAAGGACCACCTTAGTTCAACACCCCAATAAATTTCACTCTAACAAGCAACAATAGACACAAAGGGGAGCTTTACTAATCTTTGATTGATGGGTTACAACTCTACCGCCTTATGCTTTCCCAAGCATAAGGGATTGGCTTTATAGAAAATAGCCTGAAGTGGTTACATAACCGAATGGACACATGTCCTAGTTTACAAGCATCAAAGGCTAAGTAAACTACACCACACTTCTAATAGTCAAGCAGTTGCCTAACTGCTTACCTCCTCTGTTGCCACCTGGCCTCGTAACTGCTATGACCATCTGGTCAATAGGCACATCTTCAATGTGCTAGGGACTTTCTTGGATGAGCCTTGGTCATGCTCTAAGCCATGACCAAGGTAGTTGCCTAACCGCCTAGGAACTGCCATGCTTGACTTGGTCCATCCAAGCCTAGGAGCGCTCCTTGATTTTAGGGTCGTGCTTGTTCATGCCTAGCTGAGCCTAAGCACACTTGGGTGCATACCGGAGCCTGGCTAAGTCCGAGTCCTATCGGCAGGAAGTGGTTGCATGATGGTCTTTGGGCAAGGCCTTGGCATGCACGCCCAAGGCCTTCTCCAAGGTTACCCTTGCCTTCCTGCCCATACCACCCCCAGGAGAGGTCCCCCTCCTATAGTAGATGTTAAGCCATTCCTGGCCTTCCAATAGGGAACATCTAAAAGTGAGACCAATCATACTTTAAACTGGTCAACGCCAGAGTCAAGAAAAGTCAACTGTGCTCCTACCAAGGTTTGCCTTGCCCGTGCCAATGCGTGACCTTACTCATGCTAAGGTATGTGCCAAGCTTTCGTGTCATGCCATACCGTATCCGCTAAGGTACGCGTCATGCCACTCCATGCCTGTTAAAGTACATGTCGTGCCACACCGTGCCCACTAAGGTATGCTTCGTGCCACACCGTGCATCTAAGCTATGTGTCGTGCCACTCCGTGCCCGTTAAGGTACGCGTCGTGCCACACCTTGCCCATTTAGGTAAACACCATGCCCACTAAGGTAAACACCATGCCCACTTAGGTACACGCTATGCACTAAACCTCAATCCGTCACCTGAATCCCTCGAAGCCTTCCGAGTCCACCAAGACTCGGTCCTTTGCTGAGTTACCCTACTGCCCAGCCTAGCATACTCTGGTCCAGCTATTGAGGTGGTAACAAACCTCCTTGGGCTGAAATGTTCGATGCCCTCATCAAACTGCTCGGTTATTGCCATTTTTGGTAGTCTGTTATCTCCTTCTTAAACTGCCATAGGGTAGTGTCCCGCTCCCAAGTAGGTTCCTCCACATCAACCTACTTGATCAAGTAGAAAATCTGCCTATTTTTCATACTCTGACCACGCACCTCATGGTTTAGAATCTGTTTGATCTCCCTTGCAAATTCTTTTCATACCAAGGGTGGAGCTCATCTGGCTGCACTCCGCCCCAGATCCGCCTGATCTGAATGGAAATGTTTAAGGTAATTGACATGAAATGTAGGGTGTACCTTCAACCTTTTTAGTAGCTTGAGCCTGTAAGCTACCCTTCCAACTCGCTTGACCACCTCAAATGGTCCCTTATATTGCTGAACTAGGCCCTTTTGTGTCTCCTTCTTGTTGAAATTCTTCAGAATTTGAGGAGTGAGCTTCAACAAGACCAAGTCTCCTTCTTGGAGCTTTAAGGGCCTCCTGTTCTGGTTAGCATACTTCTTCATCCCCTGAATTGTTTTAGCCAAGCTGTCTTGAGCTATCTCCCACAGCTCTTGTTTGCACCTCACAAAGCAATAAACCGTTGGGCATGATCCCATCGACTTTGATTTTGCTACCTCGTGTGGAGGTGGCTGGCTGTTGTCCCGTCACCACCTCGAAAGGACTTATCCAGTAGCAGAACTTTTAGGGAGATTGTAGCAAAATTAGGCAGAATCAAGCAGGTCTACCCAGTTGGGCTGGCTTGCATTCATATAGTGTCTGAGGTAGTCCTCCAACAAGGCATTGATCCTCTCCTTCTGCCCATCTGTTTAAGGATGGTTGGCTGTCGAGAACTTCAACTCCGAGCCTAGCAAGTTGAATAGGGCAGTCTAAAACGGCCCTGTGAACCTTGTATCCCGATCACTTATGATGTCCTCTGGAATCCCCCAATATTTTGCCACATGTTTCAAAAACAATTCTGCAGCCATGCCTGCATCACAATTCTTTAGAGCAGTAATGAATGTAGCATACTTCGAGAATCGATCCACCACCACCATAACACTAGTCATCCTCTGCGTCTTGGGAAAACCAGTGATGAAATCTATGGAAATGCTTCTGAAAGGTCTGTCTGGTACTGGCAGAGGCTCCAACAAGCCTGCTACCTTCCTCTTCTCTGTCTTATCTTGCTGGCACATAAGACAAGTTCGCACATACAAATCCACGTCCTCCTCCATCTTTGGCCAAAAGAATGAACGGGATAGGATGGCAAAGGTACGCTCTATGCTTGGATATCCTGCCCACCCAGCATCATGAGTCTCCTTCAAGAGTTCTCACCTCAATCCGCTTGTACTAGAAACATATGGACGTCCTCCTTTAGCATAAAAGACCACATCTTCAGACCAAAATCTCCGAATAACACCTTCAGCTACTAGCTTTACCAGTTTCATGTAAACTGGATCCTTACCCATCTCCTCTTTGATTCGAGGCAAGAATTGGCTTTCCAACACCGCAATTGCCGAGACCATCTCAGCTACCATCTTCCAACTAAGAGCATCAGGGACAGAGTTAAGCCTTCCAGGCTTATGTTCGAACTGGACATCATACTCTGCTAAGAATTCCAGCCACCTTGCTTGTTTTTTGGAGAGTTTCTTCTGGGTCATAAAGTAAGTGATTGCCGCATTACCTGTGTGCACAATAAAACTCGTCCCAAGCAAATAATGCCTCCATATTCTGAGAGCATACACCATAGCAAGCATCTCCTTCTCGTGGGCTGGATATCGATGTTCAACATTTTTCAGCTTCCTGCTTTCAAAGGCAATGGGGTGTCCCTCCTGGACAAACACCACCCCCAAAGCCCTATTTGACTCGTTAGTATGAACTTCAAAAGGGAGTTCGAAGTTAGGTAATGTCAGCACTGGTTCAGAGGCAATGACCTACCTCAATTTCTTCATCGCTTGGTCGCACTTCTCTGTCCACGACCATGCACGATCTTTCTTCAAAAGATCTGTCAGCGGTGCCACTTTCCTCGAGTAGCCTTCCACGAACCGTCGATAATAATTCGCCAAGCCAAGGAGTAACCGAAGTTCAGGGACTTTTATAGGGTTGGGCCACTCTACAATTACACGAATCTTCTCTGGATCCATCAACAACTTCCCTTGACTTACAATATGGCCAAGAAAAGTGATGGTTTGCCTTGCAAACTCACACTTTTCCTTCTTTATAAATAGTTGGTTAGTTCGCAAAGTAGTCAAACTTTCCTCAAGTAATCAACATGATCTTAAAGGTTCTGACTATACACAACAATATCATCTAAATAAATGACTACAAATCGATCAATAAATTCCCTCAATACATCATTCATCAAATGATAAAATGTGGCAGGGGCATTTGTGAGACCGAAATGCATAACAAGATACTCAAATGAACCATACCTCGTCACCATAGCTGTTTTATGTTCATCTACAGCAACAATTCAAACTTGGTAGTACCCTGATCACAAGTCCAACTTGGTAAAGTATGAGTCACCAAATAAGCAATCGAACGAATCCGCCACCAAGGGAATCGGGTACTTGTTCTTCACTGTGAGCTTATTCAAAGCCCTGTAGTCGATGCACATTCAAAGGGACCCATCATGCTTCTTCTGAAATAGGATTGGGGCTCCGAATAGTGCCTTGGATTGTTGAATAAAGCCCGCATCCAATAACTCCTCCAACTGCATTCTCAACTCCTCCAACTCCTTAGGAGCCATTCAGTAAGGGGCCTAGGTTGGCAGCTTTGGGCCTGGAACCAGCTTAATAGCATGATCAATGGTTCTCTATGGTGGTAGATGCTTTGGCAACTTTGGAGGCATGACATCTTCGAATTCCTCTAGCACATCAGGGACCTCCACCACAACTCCTGGCTTCATCTCCATTAATGTTGCCAAGTAGGTTGGCTACCCTTTTCTCATACCATCTTTGAGTTGAATTGCCGATAGATGGGTCTATTTGTCATCTTCCTTCCCTGTAGCATCACAACAGTAGGTACAAAGCAAGGATGGGACTTGTTCATAATGAACAATCCCCTTAGAAAAGGCATTAAGGCAATACTCCCCGAATAAAGAAAATCATTCCCTAGAATGATGTCGATATCATATAGAGGAACCGCCATTAGGTTGATATTTCCTTTCCAAGATCCAACCTTGATGTCAACATAGGCCATACCTTGGATTTGCATGGCCTCAGAATTCACAGCCTTCATGCAACTGGAATTTTCAGCAAGTGTAAGCTCTAGCTTACTCACCATATGGTCTGCCACAAATGAGTGTGTCGCCTTCGAATCCACCATAGCAAGGACCTTGTGTTGGTTCACCATCGCCTCCACATAGAGCAATCCCTCCGATTTGTTTGGCCTTGCTTGTTGAATGGCATTCAACAACTGTAATGGGTTCATCCGAGTCTCAGCAGTATTTTCTACAATTAGGGCATAAATCTTCTCCTTCTTTGGACACTCCCGTGTTCAATGAGGCCCATTGCAAATGAAACAACCCTTTGAGGATGATGAGGGTTTTGCATCTGCTTTGGGTGTCGGCTTTGAGGTCTGCTTCTTCAAAAGAAATGACTTCTTTTCGCCCTTCTTTGAGTACTCCTTATGGGGTTTTTCTCCTTGTTCTTCCTTTTCAAAAGCGAAGAACTAGTCTTGAAATAAATAAGACTATCAACAGCAGCTATCGCTCCAAATAAGTCCTTCACACCTTGCCTCCTTAACTTGGTTTGATCCCATGTCTGCAAGCCAGTTGTAAAGTTAAAGAGTTTATCCTCTTCTGACATGTTCTTAATGTCTAGCAACAAAAAAGAAAACTCCTTCACGTACTCCTAAATAGAGCCCGTTTGCTTCAACTTACGCAAAGCCTCCCTCGGTTGCCAAGCTGCATTAGTAGGAAGGAATTGATCCTTCAATTCCCATTTCAGTACATCCCACTCGATGATCTTCAGCCTCCCAGCAGCAGTAGCATCATCGTCAACTCTGGTTCTCCACCAAAGCTTTGCATCTCCCTCCAAGTACATTGAAGTTATAATGACCTTCTGATCATCCGGAGTCCGAACCATGGCAAAGTGTTGCTCCATGTCCCAAAGAAAGTTCTCTAGTTCTTTGGCACTTCACTTACCAAAGAATTTCTTTGGTTCAGGAACTTAGGGTTTAGGTAGCTTTGCCACTTCCACAACATCTAAGGTTCCACCAACAGCCTTCTTGAGAAGACTCACCTCCACAGCAATCGTCTCTGTTATGTCAGTGGTAAGTTCCATAATCGCACGAACATCAGCAACTAGCTCATCAAAATGAGCCTTCCAACTAGAGATCATCCCCATATGAGATTCTTCTCTAGCCACCAAAAAAGCAATAAGTGCTTCGAAGCCTCCAATTCGCTCCGCCAAGGAAGAGCTCTGAGCCTCCTCCCTTTGCACACTAAGTGTTGACACGAGCTATTCCAAGTGAGACACCCTCTCACCTAGATGCACAGCTGCTCGGGTCGCCATCGTCGCCAAACGAAGCTTTGATACCAATTGTCACGGGGTTACTAATGAGAAGGTTTAACCTAAGGAAATTTTTTTCACTCAATGTCACTCCGTGGTGCCTAAGGACCACTTTAGTTCAGCACACCAATAAATCTCACTCTAACAAGTAACAATAGGCATAAAGGGGAGCTTTACTGATCTTTGATTGATGGGTTACAACTCTACCACCTTATGTTTCCCCAAGCATAAGGGGTTAGCTTTATAGAAAACAACCTGAAGTGGTTACATAACCGAATGGACGCATGTTCTAGTATATAAGCATCAAAGACTAAGTAAATCATACCACACTCCTATATAGTCAAGCAGTTGTTTAACTGCTTGCCTCCTCTATTGCCACCTGGCCTCGTAACTGCTATGACCACCTGGTTAATAGGCACATCTTCAATATGTTAGGGACTTGCTTGGACGTGCCTTGGTCATGCTCTGAGCCATGACCAAGGTTACCTAATTGCCTAAGAACTGCCATGCTTGACTTGGTTCATCCAAGCCTAGGAATGCTCCTTAATTTTAGGGTCGTGCTTGGTCATACCTAGTTGAGCCTAGGCACCCTTGGGTATGTACTGGAGCCTGGTTAAGTCTGGGTCCTACCGGTGCGGAGGTGGCTGCGTGATGGTCTTTGGGCAAGGCCTTGGCATGCACGCCCAAGGCCTTATCTAGGGTTACCCTTGTCTTCCTGCCCATACCACCCCCAGGAGAGGTCCCCCTCCTATAGTAGATGTTAAGCCATTCCTGGCCCTCCAATAGAGAACATCCAAAAGTGAGACTAATCATACATTGACCTCGTCAACGCCAGAGTCAACTATGCTCCTGCCAAGGTCTTGCCTTGCCCGTGCCAAGGCGTGACCTTACTCGTGCTAAGGTATGTACCAAACTTTCGATAAGGTACGCTCTAAGTCGATGTTGTGCTCGCCCCAAGTCACCGTTGTGCTCGCACCAGGGAGAGCGCCTTGGCCACGCACGTGCTCAATTAGGTACATGCGCCGTGCCTGCTTAGGTATGCGCACCGTGCCCACTAAGGTCTGTACCGTGCCCGCTAAAGTATAGACCGTGCCCGTTAAGGTACGTGTCGTGCCACACCGTGTCCGCTAAGGTACGCGTCGTGTCACTCTATGCCTGCTAAGGTACGCGTCATGCTACACCGTGCCCCCTAAGGTATGCGTTATGCCAAACTGTGCTCGCTAAGGTATGTGTTATGCCACTCCATTCCTGCTAAAATAAGCGTCATGCCACAACTTGCCCACTTAGGTAAACACCGTGCCCACAAAGGTAAACACCGTGCCCACTTAGGTACGCACCATGCACTGAACCTCAATCCGTCATATGAGTCCCACGAAGCCTTCCGAGTCCACCGAGACTCGGTCATTTGTTGAGTTACCCTGCTGCCCAACTCAGCATACTCCGGTCTAGCTATTGGGGTGGTAACAGTTGGCTACAATGAGGCCCATATCTGGAAAGGTAAGCCAACCTACTGAGTTACCGGGGCACTCAAAGTAGTTAAGTGCATTTCAAACACGGGTGTAATCGTCTTTAATCTAAAAGTAAGCTTCGTATAAGGCACTATGCTGGTCCATCTCTTCAAATAATCCCCTCCCCACCCTGATCCAACCATCATTCAAATCATACCCAAGCGCATGTGCTATGATCCGATAACCGTAATGACCATTCTAGGTAACATCAATTGTCTATCGGTGGTGCGCGTGCCAATTTTTAGGTATTTTACTAACATATTTAAGTGTAGCTCCCTTACCACGACCTTTACCACATATGAAAGAAACACTTCCACTTCTACTTGATTTATGCATTGTCTCCACTTGTTTTCTTAGCTTTCTTCATTTTTAAGGACTCTTGACGTGCTTTCTCCTCCGCATACTCATATCCCGAAGGAGTTCTCTTGGTTGACTTCTCACTATTGTCAATCTTAAGCTTCTTTTTAGATGGTCGTCCCCTTGTCTTCACTTTCTCCTTTAGAACCTCAATGATGGTAGCTGTAGGTAAACTTATTTCCCTCAACTTTTGCACAATTTTTGCCTTCAAGTCAAGCCCGCCATTCTTGAACCTCATATCCACAGCCTTTAATTCCATGCGGTACAGGAAATGAAACTCATCTTCATCAGATGATGATTGGATTAGAATGATATTTAGCTTCTTCCACCGTGCATGCATCTCGTCAAGACCAATAGCGCTACCGGCCATAATGTGTAATGAAATCTCATGAGCACAAGGCAACCCGTGAGTGGCTCGCAATACACACCCACATAAGGACCCATCCAAGCCAACCATATCGCGAGCTCTCTTCACTTCCTTCTCAATCTCATCCAAGGCCTTTCTTCTAACAAATCCAATAATGTTACCATAGATGTGGTCTTGAAAGTGGTGTGCCACTAGATGCATAAACCTGTTGAAGGAACCCGTAAGATCGTAGTGTTGATGACTTATCACATTGTGTATATTCATCCACAAGTCTGCAAAATGACCCTATGATGTCCCCATCTCTTTTTTCAATAAACTATGTGCACTCTCAACCCGAGATGTAGTAGCAATGCCAAAGTGCAAGACCTTATTGGTCCAAACCCGCATAAACTTATCCTTGTGAATTAACCATGTGTCTGACACATACTGAACCAACCCTTTTCACACCACCATAAGTTTCTTATAGATTATTCAACCCCTCATTGTACAATGCCTCGATCTCAGAGAGTATCAAGTCATTCCATGTCCTAAACCATTCATCCCAATCCTCATCCTTGGAAAATAGTCCTCTTGTCTTGCTAACTACATTTTTGTTGACATGCCAACCACAAAGTAAGTGGGTGTTGGTAGGGAAGACATTCTGTATAGTCGAAATCAATGCCAGATCCCTATTTGTCAATATAACCCCAGGGAATTCCCATCCATTCAACATTTTCAACTGACTCAACGCCAACACGTAGTCAAGTTGTGTCTCATTTGCAAGTAAAACATGAGCAACCACAAAAGTCAAGTGTGTAGAAGTCAACCCCACGATCTCTAGCAATGGATATCTAATTTGATTAGTCTTGTAGGTGCAATCCATGATCAAGACATGAGGAAAACATTTAAGAATCTCAATCGAGGTAGGGTGTGCAAAAAATAGATCTCTAACACGGTACGTTCCTGCCCAAAATGCGTGATGCTCGATATAGATGTGTCCATCTAACTTTTACATCAAGAGCTAATTTTTTGTCTTACCCTCCCCCTCGACCCTTTTCAACCTTGCTCTCGCATTGTAGATAGTCTTCATAATAGTGGGCTTTTTAAGGTTCTTCACCCGAATGGCTGGAAGAATGTCCTTAGGTCGAGCAGTGGTCTTACTCATGTCTTCTAAAATGACTTTCTCGGGTGCAGTCAGCCTCCCAGGATATGCAAGGACCACCAAACTGTTTGTCAGTTTATGGTTGTGCACCCCGTGCACAATTCTCACATGTCACTCATCATCTACCTCTTGTTTCATGACAAACTTAAACTCACACCCGCACTTCTTGGTGCTAGTCATCTTTTTATTTTTTTCCTCTTCCCCATTTTCCTTACTCTCATTTTTCTTCCCCTTTGCCTATTTAAACCTATATTGCCCCTCCGCTCACAACCCATCGTCATTCTAGCTCGACGACCACTCCCACTACTTTCAGTGTCCGATTTCAGAATTATGACAATAAACCCACATTCAACAGTTGTATCCTGAGCCCAAGTGAGGGCCTCCTTTCTAAATTTCAATGGCACATTCGGTTTGAATGCGGAAGTAAAGTCCGGGAACACCTCCCCTTCCCCGGATATATCAACCCTAAATACAAAAGCTTGATCAACCATATTAACCTATAAGATACATGAAAAGGACAATTAAAACCAGGATCAATGTCGAAAATTCAATTTTAAATTAAAAATTATAGGTGGCAGCAGACAAAACCGATATGTAGTGATCAAAATTGGTGAAGGCAGACCGATAGGTATGAAAATGTGGCGGAAATAATCTACCGATACATTAAAGTTATTAGTGGTAAACAAATACCGAAAGTTATGAAAGTGTGTCGGTTGTAACATATCATAAACACTATTTACCTATCGGTCCTATGTGACCGTGCACCACGGGTTTGAAAATCATCAATAACAACTTGTAAAAAATGACGAAATATGCAAAAAAAACTATAACAAAACTTACATATTCTTGTTGGATATTGCTTCGTTTAACATGATCTTGAGACATTATGGGAGATTTCGTGCAAAGCACGCGAGCAAAGAGGAAGCCCTAAAAAATCGAAAATGAAACAACACCCTACAGTTAAACAACTACCTAACAACGAACAAAAGACGCCAATACGAAGATAAACGTCTTGATAACAAACTTACCTGCTCGGAAATCACTTGTTTCATAGGAAATGGCTCGGTCGGAGGTTACAAGTGAGAGTGAGTTCAGATTTCCTGCAGAGAACAATTGTTTCAAATTGTAGGATTAGTGGGGTATAGAGGAGTAAACCACATATTTATATGTGGGGGCATCAAAGAACTTTCACATGGGGGCTAAAAAACTCAAAATCGGGGGAATAAAAAGTGGGGTTCGAATAGCCGAACCCTTCTATTTTCGTGGAACTCCATTAACTTGCTATGAACCCAGTTGAGTATGTGATACCAACCGAGTTAAGAAGTGGCAATCATTTAGAACAAGAGACCTTACATACCTATTGTTTTAAGTAAGTAACATCAAGTACTAGGTTACATCTTAAGAGTGGTTACCCAAGGTTATCTAGTGGTTAGTGTTCCCACTGATTTGAATGTTGTTCAGTGCTAAATCTTGAGATCATTTGCCCAAGGTTGTGCGCTTGAGTAAGAGAAGTATTTAAAAAGTGATTACCCTATCTATCGAGAATAGGGTTTAGGGGAACTAGGGTGTTGGTTATCCCAACACCTATAGCTGATATAAGGAAACTGTTTTAATACCCATCATTTAAAATCGATGAAACAAGACATGAGAACAACATTAGGGCTAGATTGTAGATCCTTTTAGCTTAGGTATGCTTCCTTATTATGATTTACAATTGTTCATTTCTCTATTTTAATGTAAACAAAACTATTTTCAAAATCCCCCAGTTTCCTTTTTTGTTCTTTGAACTCGATTTGATTGATTCATATGGATTTGACCTCATTCTTACCACTGCTACATTTCTATAGGGTTGGTAACCTTATACGAGTTATATTTGACTCATATGACACGTGATCAAATTTTGGAGTCGTTGCCGGGGATTCGGTTCCAAATTGAGTTAAATTTTTTTTTTTTGTTTTTGTTTTAGTTTTAGTTTTGTTTTTCCTTTTTTTGTCTACTGGTTTATGCACGATAAACTGACTCGATCTAAATCAACTAATTCACTGTTACCTTTCGACTCTAAAATTGACATAACCTATCGAAGGTTGGCTATGGAAGAGAGTCTATTTTTCCCCAAACCTCTACAATGGCTAACGACGCTCGCCTCGCTGGCGATGATTGTCAGATTACTATGGGGCGCATCAATGAAGATCTACAAATCTATACTTGAGTAAATGTTGGTATAGTCCCACAAAAATAATTGGTCGGTACACAGTTCAAATAAAGAGAAAACAATTCAATTACAAAGGTTCTAGTTTAACATGGCCAACTTCAGTAGAAATGATGTCGGTCCAAATCAGCTGACACCTCTTTATTGATGTCGGTATGGACTGACTGAAACAAACTAAGGCATCACGACTTAACTAATTTGATACCATCTGATGCATATTGGTTTAACATGATCGATACCTTTCACATGGTATCGGTTTTGCACGTCCGTTCAGTACGGGATACCGAGAACCGAAACTCAAAAATCCTAACCTCACCACACCAACCAAATGCCACAAATATAGATCCAAACGACGCGCAACATCATGAAGAACAAAACCCACAAGATTACAGTGTCGAAAACTTACCCAATAAGTCGCGGTAAGCCAAAGAATGTCACAGTAGTCCTTTACTCCTGGTGCTCAGTCGACGACAGATCTGTCGACGTTTGAGTAAAATACACCCTCCCTAAACCTCAACAACCGTGATAGACAATGAATCAGGAGTTTTTCCTGAGGTTTGTGAAAGTTCGATTTGGGGTTTGAATGTAAGGAATGACTTGAAGAGATTTGTTCGTTGAAGACATGGGATTTATAAAAAATAATGGGGTCTGCTTAGTAAAATGAATTAAATTATTGTGATTCATTTAATAATAACTGGAGTTCGTTTAACTGCTCCCTTAATATATACGTACTCTATAGACTATACAAGAGTAGGGTCCCCACGCCATCAGTAGAGAGAGACTCAATTTTTAGGAAAGTAGCAGTAAAGTATATAGTGAGGATAAAATTGTACGGCAATGATTGACTGGCGCGCTATCTTCCAAACTTCCTCTCCGTCTCTCAATTTAATAATCACAATTCACAACATCACCACCAACAACAATCGCTCCGATTAATTCAAATCAAAACCTCAACTTTATCTCTCTTAACGCGCAATAATCAATCACTAATCACGATTCTCTTATTAAACTACTCCACTAATCCAAATCTTATTTTCAATCGATCAATCAATCATCTCTTCTAGTGTCTCGCTCACGCTTTCGTCCCCAAACGAGCCCTCCCCAACTCCTCCGCTGAAATTAGGGTTTCTTCGCAATCTAGGGTTTCCCGTCTCCGAATACGAAGTTGGGATGCTGTGAGGGCATTGTTTGGTTGGCCGATTGATTGAGCGAGGAAGGTAGGGTTTTGGTTGTGTTGCTGTTGTCGTTGTTGATGGCGATGGCGCAGTCGGGGAGCAGAGCTAGGGTTGTGGGGGACTACGTGATTGGGCAGCAGATCGGGTCGGGATCGTTCTCTGTGGTGTGGCACGCGAGGCACCGCGACAATGGGATGGAGTTCGCGATTAAGGAGATCGCCATGGCTCGATTGAGCCCTAAATTGCAGGAGAGTCTCATGTCCGAGATCGAGATTCTTCGGAGGATCAGCCATCCGAACATCATTCGCTTGCACGACATTATCCAGGTTTGTTTTACTGTTGCACTTTGTTGTTTGTTTCAATAGTATTGGATTCATCAAATTGAAGAGTGAGTTTGCGAAAAAATTGAACTTTTTTCACTTTTCACCTTCGTGTGGCCTTGATGAACTTAATTACGCTAAATAGAGCAGTATGGAAGAGTTTGATCCGTGTAGCCGACCAAGACTAATTTAGGATTGAGGCTTTGTTGTTGTTGTATGTACCCTTGATAAAAATTTAACTTTTTTTGAATGGATTGTATTCTGGACTGGGTTCGCCGCTGGAGTACTTGTATGAACTGTGTTGTAGATATGAAGTGGTTAGGATACTCTGAACTTTGATTCACTCTATGCGAGCATAAGCGTAGCAATAACAGGTTGATGTCCGGAATACAGTAAAAAACACAGATGTGCTACGGCCTTGTGCGATTATGGGGAGAACAAACTCTCACTGCGAAGCAGTTTAGAAGTCTCATTTACTAGAAAAGCTTAGTGTGATCTTCTAGGATTGGTTCAGGGCAATACATTAAAAGTCAGTGAAGAAAGGGGTGAGGGCATTTGTTTGTACACTACAAGGCATTCACTGTAGCCATATTGAGCGCAAGGTTTCTTATAAGGAAATCACTATGCTCTAGACCTTGAATTAATGCTGTAGCTTCTAGGCGATCTGGTTTCTTGTCTCTTCTTTGGTTATGTTTCCATTTGATTGGTCTTGAGTATTTTTGAGTTGAACTGAACAGTGTATGTAACTTTTGAACTACCCTAAAAGCTTGAAGCTGCGATACTGATTTTTACGGTAAAGTTCTCTGCTTCCTAAACAGTTAAGAAGTTTCCGGACATGGTACAGTTCAAGTGTTTTGTTGAGTCTCCTTGAAAACAGTCTCTAAAAACTCTTCCTAGATATGGTTGTGGGTTGTGATATTTGAACCCTGATGCATGCCATTTATGAGAGCTACAAGTGCATTTTTAAAGGCAGGTTATTATTCATTCACATTTCAGAGCATATCTTTTAATTTTATTTATTTTTTAATATAGAGAAAACCTTCCATTTCCTGCATCATGAAATGACTCAATGAGAGTGCTTATTTTTCCCCAAATATTGTAGGAATATGTTATTTCTCTTGTGACTACTTGAATTCTTCTATTAATTCTAGTTTGCAGCCTCCATCTCCATAGCTCTTTTGAGGCTACCATGTTCTAGCTCAAAAGATAGAGTTCTCACTTCTCATATTGATGCCAAAACTGGGTGGTTTGCTGCATCGTTGATTGGTTACTTTTTTCTTTTCACCTTTGGTTGATTCAAAGCATTGAGTTGAAGAAAGCAAGTTGTCATCTATACGCTTTATCTACTAATGGTAGCAGCAATAAATGCCAATCTGCAGTTAATAATTCTGGATCGGACTGCCTTGAATGCCCGGTTTTACAATACCATGGCACGATCCTGCAAAATGTATTTCCAACGATATTAATTAATTGGGAATGGGAGAAACAAAAATAAAATGCTAGTATTGCATCATGCATCATACATGCATGGAGTGATCGCCTTGATCGTTTATGTTTGAAAAAGAACACTTCCTTTTTTCTCCTGTTTGTCTTCTTATTTTTTGTAGAAAAAATTGAATAAACATTATGTGGATGGAAAAGAAGAAGATTCAAACTAAACAAATGTAAGTGTCAGAGGTCCTCGAGCAAATTTTACAGTCCAGACTAGGGGTGTCATTGGGAAGAGGATGGGGACAGGGATTTTCCCCCCCCAATCATCCCTATGGGGATGGATTTTCATCCCCGTCCCCTTCTAATCCCTGCGGGGATGGGGAATTCCTGAGGGGAAATATTTTTCCTCATTTAATTTCCCACGGGAAATCTGTACCATTTCCCCCCGGGAATCTCCATGGGGAAAATTTTCCGTATTTCATACAATAAACTATAAAACAATATACTCTAACATAAATTCATAACCAAAATCTATATCAAGCATACATACACATCCACTATAAAATCATAAATTTCTACAAAAAATTAACCACTAGTTTACTGCTTTTAAGAATTAATAAACATATACTAATAATATTTAAACTTATATATAGAGTTTCATGTATGTATGTACTATTTACGAATCACCTTGTGGGAATATTTTCTTCCCCCTCCCCCTCCCCCTCCCATTTAAATTCCCGATCTCTGTCCCCGTCGGGATTCCCCGCCCCATTCCCTAGTCTAGACAAATATGCAGTCGTTTACATCAAGTTTGTGTTGTATCTACTATTTACAAATCACCAATTCTCTTTTTGTCTTTGAAAACTATCCTTTGCAAAAATGTTGTTTCTTTTCCACAAAAAAGGCTTTTGCAAATGTAACTAGGGGATTTTTTTAATTATAGTTACTTTCGAAATAGGTTTGTTGGGTTTTTCACTCATGAACAGAATTCGATTCAATTGTCAAACCATTGAACACTCTTTTAAAATAATCGATGTATGAATGTAACTTACCAGATTAGCAGTTTCATGGGGAATTGGAATTACAACAACAACGACAACAACAACATAGCCTCAGTTTCAAATTAATTGGGGTCGGCTATGTGGATCAAACTCTTCCATTGTGCTCGGTTTAATGCTATTGAAGGGAATTGGAATTAGTTGTTTAAAAAATTGTTAAGCATGCAAAAGGCTCAGCGTCAACCAATTCATTTCCATGCTAGTTTTGTATAGGCATATATACCAGTTATGAGCTATATACAACTCCTGTTGGTAGTTCCTTTTCTTATTTGTTTTTTCTGCTTGATCAGAGTAAATTGTTCCCCATAAATTTAATTTACTTCAATTTTATGTTAGCTAGGCACCAGGGAGAATTCACCTTGTGTTGGACTATTGTAGAGGAGGTGACCTTTCCGTGTACATCCGTCAACATGGAAGGGTTTCTGAAGCAACTGCAAAGCACTTCATGTGTCAACTTGGTAAAAGCATTGATTTTGGACTGCTTGCCTGATTTTTATTTAGTTGTCCTTCCACTTTTTGGCTTGTCTATCCTGCAACTTAATTCTATAATTGTGTGCACTTTTTCCACAGCTGCTGGTTTACAAGTCCTTCGAGAAAACAATCTTATTCACAGAGATTTGAAGCCTCAGGTTTCTTCCATTCTTTGCTGTTCATGGTTGCTCATCTGTTGGTTAAAATGCTTGCCACTTAAATTTGCTTTGTTTTTTTTTTCATTTCTCTTGGAAATATTTCGTTTTATTCAAATGGCCCCTGGATTTTAGTGTTGAATTAGACAATTGAAAAGAAAAATGAAAATCTGATTTTATGCTGTTTGTCTTTTGTCACTCTGTATGTGTAAAAAGGAAAATCTGATGTACGCATATATTATATGTATATATGAGTAAAATAGCATGCATATCATATCAATAAAATTACAAAAGAGAAAACTTAATTTAGGACCGATGCGGATGCAAATAAATGAAAATTTTGTTCTACACTTCTACTCTACTTCTGATTCTTCTGAATAAAGAAAGAAATAAATAAAGTTAAAAAGCAAGTTTTTTAGAAAGAAAAAGTTTAGAATTTATAACTTCCATTACTCTTTGCCTAGGGCCCTAGGGTTCACGTTGAATACACAGATTATTTAACCTTTGATAAGTTTTTCTTAAGATTTGACCTTTTGATAAATTGAAAGCTTTGCTTAAATAGAGGCTGTATCTGTTATCTTCAAATAG
This sequence comes from Stephania japonica, assembly GCA_039657345.1. NCBI lineage: Eukaryota > Viridiplantae > Streptophyta > Magnoliopsida > Ranunculales > Menispermaceae > Stephania > Stephania japonica. Next base: position 37,329,199 of record CM077560.1, on the reverse strand, counting down.
GATGCGAGTTATATTTTTGTAATTAGTAAAACATTAGTGATATGTGCTATAATCATTAGAAGGATTTTCATGGTTCTAGCTTATCTAATCTAACGGGGAATATTTAGTATTCAAAATTTTATTTCCATATATAAATGTCAAGACATTAGTAATTAATTCATCCTGCATTTGGAATGTGGCATTTTTTGTGAGAACATGATTGTTTTTACATACGATACTGTGGCATTACATGCATTCTGATCTCTAGTGTCCCTGCTACAGAATCTCCTCCTCTTGACAAAGGAAAACAATCCTCTTTTGAAAATTGCAGATTTTGGGTTTGCCAGGTAAGACGTATGAGAGAGCTACTGTTTTTCGTCATTTGGTATTATTCAAGAGCACAAAAGTGCCATGCAGTGTACACTAAAACGATTTGTCTATTTGACCTTGAACTTTTAGTTGTTCAAAATTAGTGTTATACACGTGTTTTTGAATTGTAAAGGCCCTAGTAACTCATTTATTGATTTTCATGTCTGGAAAAAGCATTTCCACCCTAGAAAGGCACCATAGAGATTCTAAGCGTCAATTCAAATGGAGATATGCACGTCATTGATAAGAAGAGGAATTTGGTTAATGTATGCTTTGTGGGAGTGAATGTTGGGCAGGAAAGAAACAACACATACATGAAATGTGTGTAATAAAGAAGTGCGGATACTTAGGTGAATGATTGGTAAGGCTCATAAGGATAGAATAAGAAATATAAAGATTCAAAGAAAAGTAGGAGTAGCACCAATCAATGCAAAAATTAAGGGAGAATGCTTTGCTGGGGTTTGAACGCATTCAGAAGATGGCTGACAAATTCCTTAGTTAGAAAACTCGACTAAAAATTGAGGAAATTTGACAAATAAAGATAGACCTAAGATGACTTGAGTTTCATTAATTAGGTAGCATTTAAAGGACTTAGTAAGCACATCATAAAGATGATCCATGTAGCTGACTGCAACTAATTTGAGATTAAGACTTCATATTTTATGTGCATTGTTCATACATTTCAGTAAACAAGCTGTCATTTCCTTGTTGGAGCTAATTTCTATGTACTAATTTGGGAATCATTGGTGAGCTAATTTTCCTGTGTGGCTTCTAACTTTCTTGAAAATGAACTTAAACATATAATGTACGTCAAACCTATTTTTTAGGGGTTTTGTTCCCTTTGTTGATTTTGAATGTCAATGATTTTTTTTTTTGAGAAATAATGTCAATGATTTTATATTAAAAAGAAAAATCAATAGTTTGGCTCATTTTGAGCTTAATGTACTTACAAAATGACCTAATTTACTTTTCTAAAGTTTTGGTGAATAACTGAATATCATCTAAATATTTTCATTGGCAGGTCTCTACAACCAAAAGGCCTTGCAGAAACATTGTGTGGTTCACCATTATACATGGCTCCAGAAATAATGCAATTGCAGAAGTATGATGCAAAGGTGCTTACCGTAGTGAATAAATTGCTTTTATTTTGTATTCTTTAGCGTATTTCTATTCACCTTGAACTGGATATGCAGGCAGATCTCTGGAGCGTCGGCACTATTCTATATCAGCTTGTGACTGGGAACACTCCATTCACTGGAAATAGCCAAATCCAGGTTGAACATGTTCTTCCATTTTTATTGTTCAAGTTGTTTCTAAAATTGGTTGAGTTCCAGCACAATATATGGCTCCTGCTTAAAGTTGCATACTTATTGTGGTCTAGAAACTTTCTTTTCTGTTTTCTTGCAGTTGCTACAAAACATTATGAAGTCAAATGAATTACGCTTCCCTCCTGATTGTAAGAATTTGAGCGTTGACTGCATTGATTTATGTCAGAAATTGTTACGCCGTAATCCAGGTAGATATACATATTATCTAGTACAAAGCTAATCCTATATTTTTGCTAAGTCGGGCCTTAATATTTTGGAGGTTGGACTAGTTAGGAAGATAAACGTTTTTTAATAAGAAAAGTTGGAAAATATTAGTTATAAGCATTACAAGTTGCAGCTAAGATGTTATCTTAGGAGTTGTCACAGTGGTCATATTGATACCTTCGTTCTGATTTGTATTCTTTCTTGTTCAGTTGGAAGGATAACTTTTGAAGAATTTTTTAACCATCCATTTTTTTCCAGAAGCCAATCACAGGAACCATTAAGGTATATTTTATTGATGTTCACTTCCATGATCTTTTATATCTAATTAGTTTTCATTGAGAACATAAATAATACTTTTTTTTATGTGCAGCTGGGTGGCTTCAAAAGCAGTAGATGGTTTTCAGTCAACTGCATCCAGTCCTGGAAAGCGGATAAAGGAAGCTTCTCAAGATGATCATTTGCCTTCTCTTTTAGATAATAATAATAATAGTGATCCCCATAGGAGTCAATCCCTTCCTGTGAAGTGGGTCTCTGCAAAGTCAAGTGGGTTTTTGCTCAATAAAGTAGTCGATGCGAATTCTGAAGAATCAAACTCTTCTGGCAAAGTGAATCTCGTGTCCAGATGTAGCAAGGAAAAAAATGAGGTGGAAAGTAATTTGGAACTTGACAGTCATAGATCATCTGATCTCAAAAAGCCTGTATTTTCCTTGGACCAAATAACAGCAAAATCTTCTTCCCCAGGTATATAGTTTTGTTTTGTTTTTTGGTTTTTTTGTTTGCGCAATGTTTTTCATGCTTATATGGGCATGTCATTATTAGTTTATATTTTTAATTCTCATTTGCATGAATTCTACAGTTGTGGATTCATTGGAGTTCATTGACCAGGATTATGTCCTTGTGTCTGGACCACCTTTGGATGTATCATCATCATCAGTAGGTGAATCTCGACAACATGTACCATTTAAACCAGATAGCTCCTCTCTAATTAAAAACAGAGCAGTAAGTGCACCAATGCCGATTATTGGGGCAACAGTCAGTAATGTTTATGGTTTTGGAAGCTTGGAAAGTCATAGCTCTGCACCTTCTGGAACTTCACAGGGATCTGTAGATATAGGAGATGCAATAGAACAGCCGTCGGCACCCTTCACTAGGATCAGATCATTGCAGCAGTATGCATGTGCCATCAAGGAATTAGTGACTGAGAAGGTAAGCTGCATCATCTGATTTTGTTTTCCTTCTGAAGTTTTTTCAGAGTGAAGGGAAGTGTTGCAATCTGCAGAATTGACATTTTTGAACTGTGGAGCACTTTTTTTGTGAAAAATCTATTTGCAATGCTAAGGGAACACGTATTAAATTTTAAATATAGTTATCCGTCACAGCCAAATATACAACAACGGTGAAGCCTTATTCCCAAATAAGTTCGGTTGGCTACATGATCTCCCTCCACTTAGCTTGAATTTCTTGTAAATTGATGATATTCTTTCATAATATGGCTAAGCTGTAACCTTGGGAATATTTTTTTTCCCGTGGTGATAAATGTTATATATGAAGTATGTTGGAACAAACGTTTTACGCACTTTCAATTACATTCATCTTTACTTGTGTTTTGAGAGTGGTAAAATTTGCAATTCAGTGAGTCACTGGGGCACAATGATTATAAGGATAAGGTCGTAGAGGTTAAGAGAATGAGAGATAGATTGATTCTAGTTAAATTAATAATTGGAGACGAAAAAATTAACATAGTTAGTGTCTATGCACCACAAGTAGGATTGAACGAGAGCATCAAATGCAAATTTTGGGAAGATATGGATGGATTTATGCAAGGTGTATCATTAGATGGAAAAGTTTTTATTGAAGGAGATTTAAATGGGCATGCGGGGGCAAGTAATGATGGGTTCGAGAGAGTTCGTGGAGGTTTTGATTATGGTACTAGGAATGAAAAAGGAGAATCAATCTTATAATTTGCTTCAGCATATGATCTTGTCTTAGTAAATACTAGTTTTAGGAAAAGGGAGTCGCACATAATTACTTTTAGTTGTGTCATAACAAGAGTCAATAGATTTTATTCTAACAAGAAAAATAGATAGAAAAATATGTGGAGACTGCAAAGTAATGGCTGGCGAAGCACTTACTACCCAACATAAGTTAGTAGTACTTGATATTAAGCTAAAACGACGACTCAATAGGAGTAAAAGAGACAAGGACCCTAGAATAAAGTGGTGGAACCTAAAAAATAGTAAACAAGTAGAGTTTAAAGTAAAACTACTAAAAGAAAACGTTTGAAATCTTGACTTAGTTGCATAAGGAGAGTAGCGTCTAAAGTCAGAAAAGAATGACAGAATGGAATAATTTTTATTCAGCCATTTTGGCGTGTTTAAATAGAAAATTACAGAGTAAATGCTTTACATAAAATTAGCAACTAATTGATCCTAATTAATCTTAATTGATTTACAGCGTAAATGCTTTACATAAAATTAGCAGCTAATTGATCCTAATTGATTTACAGAGTAAATGCTATTAAAAACCTATTATACAGCTAATTACTTCTAATTCTAATTAATTACAAATAAAATAAATATACTAAATAACAATCCTAATAATTATGTTAATATTCTCGACACCCCTCCTCAAGCTGGAGAATAGATATCGATCATTCCCAGCTTGGATAGAAACCCTTCGAACTTATCAGTAAAAAGTCCCTTAGTAAGAACATCAGCGAGTTGCTCAGATGATGGAACAAACGGTATGCAGATATCGCCGTTTTCCAGTTTCTCCTTGATGAAATGTCGATCTATTTCGACATGTTTTGTCCGGTCATGCTACACAGGATTCTGAGCAATATTGATTGCCGATTTGTTGTCGCAGTACAACCTCATCGGTTTATCTCCTTCAACCTTCAGCTCCTCTAAGATCTTCTGAAGCCATAACAACTCACATACTCCTTGAGCCATAGCTCTGAACTCGGACTCCGCACTGCTTCGAGAAACAACTGGTTGTTTCTTGCTCCTCCAAGTAACTAAGTTGCCCCAGACAAAGGAGCAATAGCCGGTGGTAGATCTCCTGTTTGTAGAACTTCCGCCCCAATCAGCGTCAGTGAAGATCTCCACTCTTCGGCTCCCATTCTTTGAAAACATAATTCCCTTACCTGGGCTTCCTTTCAAGTAATGAAGAATTCGATGTACAGCCTTGTAGTGTTTTTCTGATGGACAATGCATAAACTGACTAACCAAGCTTACTGCAAACGCAATATCTGGCCTTGTATGCGCCAAATAAATTAGCTTCCCCACCAGTTTCTGATACCGGTTCTTGTCCACAGCCTCAGCACCATCTTCTTTTTCGAGTTTCTGATTCGGATCGACAGGAGTTGCCACTGGTTTACATCCGAGTAATCCAGTCTCTTTCAAGAGATCAAGAACATATTTTCTTTGTGAGATAACTATTCCTTTTGAGGATCTAGCCACCTCCATTCCAAGAAAATATTTGAGCTGTCCTAGATCTTTGACTTCAAACTGGTTGGATAAGAAGTTCTTCAGTGACTCCAACTCTACTATGTCATCTCCTGTCATCACAATGTCATCTACATACACAATTAAAATAGCAATTTTACCATGATTGTGTTTGTAGAACATCGTGTGATCTGAATGAGCTTGAGTGTAACCACATTGTTTCACAGTTCTCGTGAATCTTTCGAACCATGCCCTCGGAGATTGTTTCAATCCATATATGGATTTCTTTAGCTTACATACTCTGCCATCCTTCTTTAGCTCATCAAAGCCTAGTGGAGCTTCCATATACACCTCCTCCTCTAGCTCGCCGTTTAAGAACGCGTTCTTCACATCAAACTGTCTGAGAGGCCAATCCAGATTAGCGGCTAACGAGAGAAGAACACGTACGGTGTTTAGTTTGGCCACAGGAGCGAAGGTTTCCTCGTAGTCAAGGCCGTATGTCTGAGTGAAGCCTCGTGCTACGAGTCGAGCCTTGTATCTCTCAACCGAGCCATCAGCATGGTATTTTATGGTAAACACCCACTTGCTACCTACACATTTTTTTCCTTCGGGTAAAGAGGTAAGATCCCACGTGTCATTCTTCTTCAGGGCCTTCAACTCCTCAAAGACCGCCTCTCTCCATCTCGGAACCTCTAGAGCTTCATGTATCGACTTAGGTAGTTCATCATCCATAATCCTGGTGGAAAAGGCTTTGAAATCTGGTGAGAGCTTATGATAAGATATGAAATTGGATATTGGATGTTTTGTGGTACATGATCTGACACCTTTGCGTAAGGCTATGGGTTCAAAGAAATCTGTAGAAGGTTCTAAATTTGGAAGAGAAGTAGGAGAGAGAGCAGTCGTACCTTGGACCTCGGTCGAGTCCGATGATTGGCCCACCTCGGGAGCTGGTGGAATATTACTTGCTTGAGTCCTCCTTTTAGAATAAACACGAAGTTCAGTAGGTGGTTCCAAGTTGTTTTATGCCTGGGTCTCACGAGGTTGTGAATTTATAGGTTGTGAAATCCTAGGATTAGTTACAGAAATAATTGATTCCACTTGAACTATTTTCAACTGATTTTGGCAAAGATATTTGTTCCCAAAAACTCGGTTCGTAATCATTCTCCCCGGAATTGAGTTTTTTTCAAAAAAAGGTTGTTTTTCAAAAAAGTGACATCCATACTTACGTAATATTTTCCGATTTAGGATCAAAACATTTATACCCTTTTTGTGTTGGTGAAAAACCAAGAAATATGCATTTATGTGCCCTGGGATCAAGCTTTCCTCTATTATGGCCGTGTATATGAACAAAAGCAATGCAACCAAAAATTTTAGGTTTTAAATCAGTGAACGATTTATTTTCAGGAAACATATTCTTTAGTGCTTGCAAAGGAGTGATGTAATTAAGAACTCTTGTAGGCATTCGATTAATCAGATAAGCTGCAGTTAAGAGCGCTTCATTCCAAAAACGATTAGGAACATTCATAGCAAATAATAACGCCTAGACACCTCTAATAAATGCCTATTTTTCCTCTCAGCCACTCCATTTTGTTGGGGAGTATCAACGCAAGAACTGTGATGAATAATTCCTTTTTCTTTCAAAAAATCACCTAAGATTGCATTAAAATATTCTCGACCATTATCGGTTCTAAGAGCTTGAATATTAGTATGAAACTGAGTATTAATCAAAGAGTGAAATTTTTTGAAAACATTTGCGGCCTCGGATTTTTCCTTTAGAAGATAAATCCATGTGACTCTAGTGTGATCATCAATGAATGTGATGAACCATCTAGAACCTGAGGCAATTTTTACCCTTGAAGGGCCCCAAATATCTCTATGCACGAGTGAAAAAGGTTTTGATGGCATATACTTCAAAGAAGGATAAACAGATCTATGATGTTTTGCCAACTCACAAACTTCACAACAAAAAGATGAAATGTCTTTATTTTTAAAAAGATTTGGAAACAAATATTTCAAGTAATTAAAACGGGTGGCCTAACCTATAATGCCCAACATTATGTCATTCTCGCAAGACAAGGTAGTAAAACATCTTGGTTTCGAACTTGTTCATCGAAGGATTTTCTCGAGACCAAGTGATAGAGTCCATCAACTTCCTTAGCATTGCCAATCATCTTCCCCGAACAAGGGTCCCGAAATTCAAATCCAAAGAAATGTTATTGTAGCAATACATTTGCAATCATGAATAATACGACTAACGAGAGATGAGATTGCAAGAAATCTTTGGAACATGCGGGACATTTAGTAATGTAAGAGATGGAGACATAATAATAGAGCCTTTTCCAAAGAACAGCTTAGAGAACCATCGGCAATTTTAACTTTCAAATTTTCGGATAAAGGATAATATGAAGAGAATATGGAGGAACTACCGGTCATATGATCGGTTGCCCCCGAATCTATGATCCAAGGGTTTAATTTTGAGCCTACTTGTGAAAGTTGTAGGGTAAGTACCTTTTTGAGCTAAAGAAGAAGAGGCAATGTAGGATGATGAGTTAGGAGTGTTGGATACAATTGAATGAGAACTCATTAGTTGATACAATTGCTCTAGTTGTTCTTTCTTGAAGCGCGACGTCTCGAGGCGATTTCGGCTCTTTGGAAGTGTCTTCGGATGAGGCATGAAAACCCTTTGAATCACGAGGATTCCTTAGATGGGTTCTCGGTGGCGGCTTTTCATGCGCTTTCCAACATTTGGCCTTAACATGCCCTGGCTTGTTGCAATGCTCACGATTGGCGGTCTTTATCGTTTGCGCGTCGGTCGTTGCGGCGTGGTGGTGACTAGAGAACAGGCGAAAGGCTCGGTGGGAGCCGGTGAGTGTCCTCCGAGCATGACGGTCCGCCGCTCTCCTCTCTTCGACCTCGGCAAAGACTTCTCTAGTACTCGGTAGTGGATCACGACCAAGAATGCGTCCTCTCACTTCATCTAATTCCTTATTAAGGCCGACGAGGAATTCGAAGACACGTTCTTTTTCCACCATTTTACGAAACAAAGCCCTGTCCTTCGCACGACTCCACTCATAATTGCTTGAACATATCTACCTCTTGCCACAAGGTTTTTAAGTCGGTATAATATTGAGTGACAGCTTTCTCACCTTGTTTTAGCCTCCATAGCCGAGTTTTTAGCTCAAACCACCGTCCCGCATTCCCGAGATCAGAATAAGTCTCGTTCACAGAAGTCCAAATGTCATGAGCCGTAGGTAGGAAGAGATAGGTTCTTCCTATACTCGAGTCCATAGAATTTATGAGCCAAGACATGATCATCGAATTCTCTGCCTCCCATTTTGCAGAACCTTCATCTTTCTCAGTGGGTCTCGCATTGGTACCTGTAAGATAGTCGAATTTTCCACGGCTTCGAATGAACAGTTTCACCGATTGAGACCACTGTAGGAAATTGTTTCCATTCAGCTTGTGAGAAGTGATGGAAAGGTTTTGTAAAGATTCAGTGGTTAAGGGAATTGAGGGTGAGCGAATAGAGCTCATAGAATCGATACCAGAGGTATCATCAGAGGGTTTAGCCATTTAAGCTCTGATACCATAAAGTCGAAAAGAATGACAAGAATGGAATAATTTTTATTCACCATTTTGGCGTGTTTAAATAGAAAATTACAGAGTAAATGCTTTACATAAAATTAGCAACTAATTGATCCTAATTAATCCTAATTGATTTACAGAGTAAATGCTTTACATAAAATTAGCAACTAATTGATCCTAATTAATCCTAATTGATCCTAATTGATTTACAGAGTAAATGCTATTAAAAACCTATTATACAGCTAATTACTTCTAATTCTAATTAATTACAAATAAAATAAATATACTAAATAACAATCCTAATAATTATGTTAATATTCTCGACAGCGTCAAATGTGTTAGATATATCTAAAGGCTTGGGACCACCAAAGAGATGAATAGGAAGATACCTAAGTGTCAAGATGAAGATGCATACAATCAATATAGAGAAGCTAGAAAACAAGCTAAAAAAGTAGTTGGTCAAGCTAAAACAAACTTCATGGAAGATCTATATACAAAGTTAGGTAATAGAGATTGCAAAAAATATATTTATAGGCTAGCCAAATTAAGAGATAAAAAAAAACAAGACCTAAGCCATGTAAGATGTATTAAAGACGAAAATCAAAATGTTTTAACGAGCGAAGATGATATTAAGGAGAGATGGAGAAGCTACTTCGATAGTTTATTTAATAATGACCAAGTTGATATCATAGTAGATGAAAACCCACATCAAGAAAGAAATGTAAATTATACACACAATATTAGAATTTCAAAAGTAAAAGAAGCATTGAAAAGATGAAAATAGGGAAAGCATGTGGCCTGGATGAAATACCCATAGAGGTTTGGAAATGCTTAGGAGAAATTCGATTGACTTGGTTAACAAAACTTTTCAACAATTTTAAAATCAAAGCGGATGCCAATAGATTGGAGAAGCACGCTTGTACCAATCTTCAAAAACAAAGGAGACTTTCAAAGTCATTCAAACTAATGGAGAATTAAACTTATGAGTCATACTATGAAACTTTGGGAGAGGATAATTGACAATAGGTTAAGAAGAGAAACTACAATATCAAAAAAATTAATTTGGCTTCATGACTTGAAGGTCAACTATGGAGGCAATTTTCCTTGTACAAAGATTGATGGAAAAATAGAATGGAAAAAGATCTTCCTATGGTAGTTGTAGATTTAGAAAAAACATATGATAGGTTCCTAGAGATATTCTTTGGTGGGTTCTAGAAAGAAAAGGGGTGCATGCTAGATACATAGACACGATTTAGGGTATGTATAAGAGAGTAATAACTAGTATAAAGACAATCAGAGGAACTACAAAAGAATTTTCCATTACGAAAAAACTACATCAAGGATCGGCTTTAAGCCCATATCTCTTTACGCTAATTATGGATGAACTAACTAGGCATATTCAAGAGGATATACCATGGTGTATGTTATTTGCAGATATTGTCTTAGTAGATGAAACAAGAGATAAAGTGAATAGGGAATTAGAACTTTGAAGGAATATATTAGAATATAAAGGCTTTAAGTTGAGTAGGACGAAGACCGAATACATGCACTGTACGTTTAGAAATACGAGACAGAGATGGAGTGGTAAAATTAGAGGAAGTAGAAGTTCCTAAGGTTAAATACTTTAGATATCTAGGATCAATTATACAAAATGATGGCAATATTGAGAATGATGTCACACATAGAATTCAAGCTGGATGGAAGAAATGGGGAAGTACAACTGGTGTGATTTGCGATAAAAATATTCCTTCCAAGTTAAAAGGAAAATTTTATAGGACCGCATTTAGGCCAGCTATGCTTTATGGAAGTGAATGTTGGGCGATAAAGCAACAACAATTACATAAAATGAATGTAGTAGAAATGAGGATGCTTAGGTCGATGTGTGATAAAACTTGTAAAAATATAATAAGAAATACAGAAATCCAAAGACAAGTAAGAGCAACACCAGTTGACTCAAAGGTTAGGGAAGGGCGGTTGCGGTGGTGTGGTCACCTGCAAAGACGGCCTACAAATGCCCCCACTAGAAAACTTGACTTAATAGAAATTGAAGAAATTCGACGAAATAAGGGTAGATCGAAGTTAACTTGGGATGCATTAATTAAGAGGGATTTGAATGGTTTGGAAAGCTCACCATCAATTGCATTAAAACGAGCACAATGGAAGAGTTTGATCCATATAGCCAACCTCAATTAATTTGGGATTGAGGCTTTGTTGTTGTTGTTGTTAGTCACTGGGGCTTGGTCAAGAGAATACCAAGAAAGTGAATTAGTTCCTATAATGTATATCACTTCTTATTCATTTGTACATTATCAGTGAATAATCTCACTATGTTTGGAGTATTTTCTTATTTATTTATTTATTTAGATTTTGGGAAGGTGAGTTTAGAAATACTAGAATCAATCATACTAGAATCTAAAGGCTTTAGGTTGAGTAGGACGAAGACCGAATACACGCACTGTGAGTTTAGAAATACTAGACATAGAGATGATGAAGTAGTAAAATTAGGGGAAGTAGAAGTTCCAAAGGTGAAACACTTTAGATATCTATGATCAATCATACAAAATGATGACAATATTGAGGATGATGTTACGCATAGAATTCAAACTGGATGGAAGAAATGGATGAGTGCAACATGTGTGATCTGTGATGGAAATATCCCTACCCAGTCAAAAGAAAATTTTTATAAGACCGCAATTAGGCTATCTATACTCTATGGTAGTGAATGTTGGGCGGTAAAGCAACAACAATTATATAAAATGAATGTAGTAGAAATGAGGATGCTTAGGTGGATGTGGGTAAAACTCGTAAAGATAGAATAAGAAACGCAGAAATTCAAAGAAAAGTAGGAGTAACACCAATTGACACAAAGATTAGGGAAGGGCGGTTGTGGTGGTTTGGACACCTGCAAAAACGTCCTACAAATACTCTCACTAAAAAACTTGACTCAATAGAAACTAACGAAATTCAACGAAGTAGAGGTAGAGTGAAGTTAACATGGGATGCATTAATTAGGAGGGACTTGAATGGCTTGGAATGCTCACCATCAAGTGCACAAAATCGAGCACAATGAAAGAGTTTGATCCATGTAGTCGACCCCAATTAATTTGGGATTGATCCTATGTTGTTGTATTTAGATTTTGGAAAGGAGTAGATTTTGGGTACTGCAATTAAATTTTAGTTGGGTATTGCTTGGTTCTTGCATTGAGTTTTTTAGCTGCCACTTTCTGCCCACACGCACATTAGTGTTATACTTATTTTGGCTTTATCTTCTAAAGGTTTCATCAGATAGAAAATTGGAAGCCTTCTCAATTCAGCTGGTTATTCTGGCAATTTGGAAGCAAGCAGTAGATATTTGCCATACACTGGCTGCCTCAGCCAGTGATGGCGTTTCAACATTGGAGACAAATTGCGCTAGGGGAAGCATTGATAAGAAGCAAATTAATTCTTCTATCCAAGAATGTCAAAATGTTGTGGATGCACAAGGGCCAGAAGCTTTGTGCTCACAGATTGAGAGGGAATTTCTTCGGGAAGTTGGGCGTGCTGAGGAACTTGCGGGCTGTCTTGAGCCGATTGATGGTATGTGTTCGTGCAGTGTTTATTTCACAAAGGATTTTCTTCTTGTGAAAATATTCTACTAAATTTATGAATCTCGAAAAGAAATAATGAAATATATGCATGCTGTATCAAAAAATTTTATGTGCCTTGGGCTGTCTTCTTGGCTGATAATTTGATTCTGAATATGTCAATGTAAAACCTGTATAACAACCGTCGTATCATAACACATCTCTTTATTATAATAAAATGCATGTCAATAATGTGGTGGTGTTATGGAAACTTTTGGGTAGGAAATATTGCATGTTCCGCTGTTCTATCCATTTCTGATTTTCCAGTTTGTGTTTTCAAATGTCATGCTGACAAGAGTCTAAAATAAATAACTGACATTAGTATAATAATCCCAAAGAGCTTCGAAACATAAAATTGAGATATGAGAGATTGTTAACAACTTAACATAATGGATCGGATGTGAATTTCGTTGTGCTCTTGCCTCTATAACAAACAGTAGGCTTCTGTGTCAGATTCTTTTTTTCTTTCCTTTTTTATCTTTAAAGGTAAAGAAATAACCATGGAGTCTAAAATAGCTACAGAAGGGAGGAGCAGCTGGCCAACCCCACTGTATTTTTGTTGTTGCCCTAACATTGGAGAGGAAGAGCCAACATGATTGAAAAGATGAACTTACAAGCTAGGAACAATCTGCAGGATTAAGTTATGAAATATATTTGCCCTAAGACTGACTTTGCTGTGGCCTTGCTTCAAATTTAACTCCTGCGTATCTGAGTATTTCATGACAAAATTGATAGTCTAGCTTCTCTATGATGTTGCTCTAGAAGATTAATTGGGTGAATCTTGAAAAATCATTACCCTTTCTGGATCTTTAGAGAAATCAACGTATTAGGTAAATTTAGAAAACTAATATCTATTGTTGTGATGCGATATTGATAACAATAACATAGCGTAAGTCATTGATATTGCAGTCATTTTGTACGTTAGTACTTTTTGGGATTGAGGCTTTATAGTTGTTGTTATGTGTTATGAGCCTTCTGTTAATTTATCTCATGTTGATTTCTGACTATTTCCATCATTGATTTCAGGGGATACAGCGATGCCTGATGCAATGGAAATTATATTTCAGGCTGCTCTAGGACTGGGCAGGCATGGTGCAGTAAGTACTCTCGTCTTACTTCCTTTGGAGTGGTTCGAAAGCATGTTCCTGATTGTTTCTCTACATATATATAAAAAAAAACTTTCTCATAATAATGAAAAACTTCTCTCTTAACCCGGTAGGGTTGCCACAACGGTAAGGGCGAAATTGGGTAAGTGTGAGTTAAGCGCACGTACCTCATTTTGATTCCCCGGTGTGTCAAGCTTCGACAAGCCACTGGTTAAACTACCATGGGTGGAGACAACAGCGCCCCCTTGCGGGGATTAGTCGGGCGAAGCTCAGACACCCCCAAGGGTTATCAAAAAAAAAAAAAAGTTCTCTCTTTTTCTTTCGAAAGAAGAAAAAGAGTGCAAAATTAATTTAGTGTCATACAAGAGAATCAGTAGAACACGTGCAGTAACACCTCGAGATTCGCAATTGAAGTCAAGCCAATATTGTGTTTGATCCATCCCACCATCACTACTCCCTTTCCTTGCAAGCGAAATAAATGATAGATCACCAAGTATTTAGGGCCACTCCCACATCTTTTGACCTTGATGAGCCAGCATGAGCACTTCTATTCAAATGATGATCAGAATGGTGCATGTTTTACAGGTGAAACGGGATTCTGTAAATGCACTTGGTTCGATCATGACTTTCTCAAAATAATTTTTGGTTCTCTTTCTTTTCCTCTTTGGGTTGGGGATTGTTAGCAAAGCTGGAAGCTAGGCTGCAGAAATGCTGTCTTTTGTTCCTCATGGATGGGGTTGTTTATGGTCATAGATTTGTTGGAACATTTACACAGAAAGAAGTTTGATAACCTGCCTTAGGTTCTTGTATTTTGGCAGAAAGGAATAAAGAGTCATTGAAGGTTATATGCAATATGAGTGGGCAGGAAGTTGGGGCTATTGTTCATTCCTACTCAATATATTTTGTATTCCTTAAGGTTCACACATTAGGTTGGGATTTTATTTCCTCCATTGTTTGATCGTAAAGCCTTTTTTGCCTTTTTAACGAAGTGACGTGGCATAAAATGGTTGCTCCATTGTGGTGGGGGTTTTTGAGAACTATTGAATAGGGATGACCAATGAGCTGAAATGTGATTATAGAGTTTATTTTTCATCAATATTGTCGAACTGTGCGCTTTCGTATATGTCATATGGAGAAATCACATTGGGACACCTCACCCCCTTGCAGGCAATATAAATGTTGCAATCGGACTGGGTAATTTGGTGGGAACACCCAAAGAAAACCCCTCCAAGATCACTAATGTTTCTCAGTGTTCATTCAGTAATTACCATAACATTTCTGTATCCATATATTTTAACGATCAACGACATTACTCTGCAGGTTAAGGAGATGGTGGGCGACATTGAGACTTCAGCCTGCCTCTACTCCAAAGCAGTATGCTTGCTACTCTTCCTCCTTGTGGAAGCGCATTCTCTGATAATAAACCCTCCTTTCTCTCTAACAAGTTCAGATCGATATCGACTTAGAACATACATTGACATCCTGAACAACAGGCAAGGCCAAACCAAATCACAAAGGATGGCCCTCCTGAAGTGTGAGGATCAACTCTGTACACATTGAAAACTGAAAAAAACAAAAAAGACTTATCTTGATATGTGGTGGATGGATGGTCTTCTTCACCATTTGCAATCATTTATTTTGTACAGCATTCTTTTGACCAACATGAACATGTCACAGATGTAATGGAGTTAACGCTCTTGATGTAATTATAGTCACAAAATTTTCTGTCATTTGAAGGGAGGGGAGGGGGGTTGGGGGTATGCCGTTTATCTGTTCATCCTTGAAAGCCCTGTCTTTTGTTTCTTTTAATGATTGTACAGTGATAGTTACAAGGTTTCAAAAGTGGAATTAAGCTGTGGATTCACTCACCGTCATTTCATTTTACTCTCTTTTTGTCCCTCATTTTCCATTTTGGGAATTTAGCATCAGTTCCAAATTAGTATCTAATGTTCAATGCAGTTGACGATGCAATTCAGGAATCATTTAAGAAACCATCATTTGGTCCTTGAACTTGTGTTTTTTATGCTTTTAGTATCTGAACTTTTATTACTACACATTTGGTTCTTAAACTTTCACACATCGACCAACAAGAAGAGTGAAGACTAAACCAGGTGACTCACATCGACCAACAAAAATTAAAAAAAAAATTTAATTTACCTCAAAAACGTAAAAAACTTAAAAGTTTAGAGATCAAAAACATAAAAACTCAAAAGTTCAGAGGCCAAATGTACAATAATAAAAGTTAAGGGACCAAATGTACACTATTAAGAGTTCAGAAACCAAAAGCATTAAGGACTCAAAGTTCAAGGACCAAAAAGTATGTTTTGCCAATCTTTTATGAACAAATTGTGCTAGGTAAATTAGAATCTAGGCATTTGGTCCCTGAACTCTGTGTTTTTTATGCTTTTAGTCCCTGAACTGTTATTACTACATATTTGGTCCTTGAATTTTCACAAAGATCTACATTTAGCCCTTCCAACATTTAAAGTGTTAAATTCTACCGATGTGGGTTACAGAAGTGTCGCATGACTAGTTAAGAAAACTAAAGTGGTTTGTATTACTGAATTGAACGACTCACGTCGACCAACAAAAGCCAAAAAAAATAATTAATTTTTTTCAAAAACAGAAGAAACTCAAAGTTCAGGGACCAAGAGTATAAAAAACTTAGAAGTTTAGAGACCAAGTGTACAACAATGAAAGTTAAGGGACCAAAAAGCATAAAAGACTCAAAGTTCAAGGACAAAAAAATATGTTTTGCCTAATTAGAATCTAGGCATTTGGTCCCTGAACTTTGTGTTTTATATGTTTTTGGTCCCTGAATTTTTATTACTACACATTTGATCGTTGAACTTTCACAAAGATCTACATTTAGTCCTTCCAATATTTAAAGTGCTAAATTCTACCGATGTGGATAACAAAAGTGTCACGTGACTAGTAAAGAAGAGTAAAGTGATTTATATTACTGAACCGAACGACTTACGACGACTAAGAGAAGCCAAAAAATATTTAATTTTTCCCAAAAACATTAAAAAGTCAAAGTTTAGGGACTAAGAGTATAAAAAACTCAAAAATTCAAAGACCAAATGTACAACAATGAAAGTTCAGGGACTAAAAGCATAAAAGTCTCAAAGTTCAAGGACCAAAAAATATATTTTGCCTAATTAGAATCTAGGTATTTGGTCCCTGAACTTTGTGTTTTTTTATGCTATTGGTCCTTGAACTTTTATTACTACACATTTGGCTCTTGAACGTTCACAAAGATCTACATTTAGTTCTTTCAACATTTAAAGTGTTAAATTCTACCGATATGGATAACAAAAGTGTCACGTGACTAGTCAAGAAGAGTAAAGTGGTTTATATTACTGAACTAAATGACTCACGTCGACCAGCAAAAGCCAAAAAATATTTATTTTTTTCCAAAAACATTAAAAGTCAAAGTTCAAGGACCAAGAACATAAAAAACACAAAAGTTCAGAGACCAAATGTACAATAATGAAAGTTTAGGGGTCAAATGTACATTAATGAAAATTCAGAAACCAAAAGCATAAAAGACTCAAAGTTTAAAAACCAAAAATATGTTTTGCCTTAGAATCTACTACTCTATACCTTCGAATTTCTTCAATTTACATTGAGTTGTTGTAGTTACCACATTATCTTTTTCATCTATCAAAGCCTAGAGCAAACACTTTGGACCAAAACGCCAATTTGTGCATTGTATTTCTTTTTTCTTTTTTTCTTTGTCAGCACTAAATTGAGCGCAATGGAAGGGTATGATCTTATATAATTGACTTCAACTAATTTGACATTGAGGCTAGGGATGCAGGTGGGGCGGGTTTGGGGTGGGAAATGTAATCCCCATCCCCATCCCTACTTTTGGCAGGCCGGGGATTCCCGCTTAAAATTTCCACCCTGCAAGGATCCCCACCCCTGCGGGGATTCCCCACCCCACTATTTTTTGATGTAATATCTAAAAAATGATTAAATAAATTATAGATATAAAATTTAATCATTAAAATCTTTTTCTTCATAACTCTAAGTCGCTTTTTCAAAGCTTTTGAATCTATACCAATACTTTAAATAATATACTTACATTATTATATATAAATTTCAAGTTATATTAGTTTTTTTTTTGATAAACTTAGTTGTATTTGTTTAAAATTTATAAACTTAGTTACATTATCCCTGTAAGAAATTCTCATATTAAGGCAAGACAGGGAATCCCCACAGGTTACGAGTAATACCATCCCCCGTCCCGTGGAGAATAGTTGGCAGAAATCCCTACCCCATCGGGTCGGATCCCTATAGGGAATGAGGATTCCCCGTCCCACTTGCATCCCTAATTGAGGCTTTATTAATTATTAATGCTGCTGTCAAGCAATTCTAGACTCACATCTTGCAAACATCAAACACAATAACCAAGTCAACCAGGTAATTTGATGAGCCACATCCATATATGAGCACTGGTTCCCAACCCTGTGATCACTCAAAATTCTACAATATTCAAGCCTCTGCTACCTTGATTCTCAATTGGAAAACCAAACAATGGACAACATCACATCCAGACCACATCGGTACTCAGATAAGCGGCAGCATAAGCCCTTACTCGGACACAAGGCATGAACAATGAAGAAACTTAAACTGATCAAACAACATAACTTTTACATGCAAAGAACATGGGTAAAGAATGGGCACGACGGAATGCTCCCTCTTCTCTACAATTTACTACTTTTGGAGGGATGTGGAAGAGCACACCATAACTCGATGAATTTCAGACCAGGCAAACCAAACATATCCCAAAACAAGCCGGGGAAGAATGAGCTTGAGTACCAATCTTCTTCGATCTTCACGGCAGTTGGCGGAGTTGTTGGATCTCTTTACGAAGGGAATTTACTTCCTTCATCAACTCAACCTGGTTTTCGAGTATAGTTTGCATCACGCTTGATGTATCTGTCTGCAAAATGATCCAAAAAGCGAGTTAAGCAAGCTCAAGAAATAAATAGAAGGTTCAATTTATCTCATTTCTACCTCCAATATATGAAATTGCCTCAATATCTCAATATGAAGATTTCTCATGCCGTCGTGCATGGACTGATGGACAGCCGCTAGAGATTCATCAAGAGTGCGCTGGACCAGCTGAAGTGTGAAAGAGGAGGTTGCCTGCTGTGCAACTGGCTGAATAGCTTCCCTTTGAGGTTGTGATGTCACGCCCTGGTAGAGAGTTTTAAATGAACAAATGCTTATCATGATGAAAAACTGAACATTAAAGAGTTCAGCAAGAGATGCAAACAGAAGTAAAGAAGTGACTCAGAACATGACTCCACATCTGTTTCCATACATTTGTTGCTGGAAGAGTCCCCGATCCCGTGCTAGAATGCAAATCTGATCTCAACAATGAACTATTGGTCTCAGTTCCTGTCTTCTTTGATTTTGGTGAACCTGATGCAAGAGTTGCGCCGTCACCGAATGCAGAAGTTGTGCTTATTCTCTCTGCGTAGGTTGAAAATTTGCGAGGGAGGGTCATTGAAGAAGATGCCAAAGATTCATGACTAGCCTGCTTTGTGGTGCTTTTTGTTCCTGGAGATGTGGGCAATGAACTGAAACGAGAATGATCCATAAATCCTGAAGACGTATCTAAATTAGAGGAGATATCTTTTGTACGCATGTTTGTGTAACTCATACTACCACCAGTTAGGGTACTAGTGCTCATCTGGTTCATGGATGATGATGAACTTTGCAAGTGAGACAGAGGACCAGATATCAATGACCCTGTTGTCAACATTCCAAAGCGAGATGGAAAAGTAACTTGTGGGCGGAAGCTGTCAAATTTATCAGACAACTTATCGCCACCCCAAGCTTCTGGAGGTGTAGATAGAGCATCTTCACTTCTGGAAGATGCAGGTGTAGCACCTAATGGTGACAATAAAGTTTGAGTGTCATCCTGCATTGTTAAACGGCAGATAAAAGTCAGAATGCTTTCTAGTTGACCGTGATTCACATATTTGACGCAATGTTTGAAACATAGTGCTTTTCGGCTAAAAGAAACGTCACATAATGCAGCTACTAACAGCAACTGGAGAAAAGCTTTGCGAGATATAAATAAATGTTAAGCATAAAAGATCTGAATGGAATCAAAAGCAGTAGATAACCTGTCTGTAGGTCGAATTTGATTTCCAATCAAAAATTGGATGACTGCTAGTCCCTTCCTCTGTGAAAGGGAACTTTCGAATAGATGAAGGGAACAACATAGAAGCTGGTTTCTTGTCAATTAATAGACTGTCCTTCCTTGTGTTGGCATGGTCATCCCACATCTTATCAAGTGATGGTGTGATTGGTTGAACATCCACAAGAGGGGAAAACACTTCCATATCATCCTTGAAATTAGATGTACGAGGAGCATGCAACCGGGCCAATGCCGCACCTGTCCATAGGTGATTCCTGTGTGGTGTTTCCTCTGCGCTAGATGAGGACGATGTGCTCAACATAGACCCACTGCTGGTTGTTGTAAGGGATGACGAATCAACAGACAGACTGGAACGTAAAATATTACGAGAACTAGGTAAAGACGAAGGAAGAGAATTGCTTGATGTGATGGAAGGTAGTGGATCAGGCATAAGAACAGAATCTTCTCCAGCACCTCCCAAAAGAGCAGTCTCAGCAGTGCATGTGCTTTCATTTACAACAATAGGTTTGGATCTTTGCCAGCATAGACTAGTAACAGCCTGATGAAAATAGAATACATTAGCATTAAGAGTTTTTTCAAGAGAACTAGAAATAGAATAGGTTGGATCACATCAAGTAGGTGAAAAAATTGCTGACAAGATATATAGTTGCTGAAAATTAATAATAATAAAAAGAAATTCATTGAGAAAGACTGAAAGATTATATCCAAACACAGCATGGTTGCTGGTGAATGTATAAAAAAGAGGCTCTTTGAATCATATTTATTTGGTAAACATAACCATATCCCCTTTCTAAGAATCCATACTTGAATAACAGTAACAATACATCCCCAAGTGAATATAATCCGACACCATGGCTACAGTAGAAAAATCCAACTGTTCAACTTAAATCCAGTTATTAATGTCAAATTCATCCAGGGGAGACATCCTTGAATATACATAAGTGGGATGACAGCAATCTGCAGATAGAAGATATTATGCACCTTATACAACCTGAATAGAGTTCTGGTCCTCAAGAAATGAAGGTAAACAAGCAACTTCAAGATAATTCTTTTAAAAGAAAAAAAGAAAAAAAAAAGGCTCTGTACTGTTTTAAACAGCTAGAAGGTGAAAATTGAAGACCTAGGTATAAGTCTCAATAAAATGAAAGAATGAAGCATGTTTTGCAATTAAGTGAAAACATAAACATCCTAAAAAAAATTTACACCAAAAAAAAAAATCCTAAAAAACATATTAGAAAAATTGAGGAAAAAGGAAAGCATCAATGGACAACGTTTGAGATTGTGGTTCATGTAGAGGAAAGCACCGAAAAACAAGCAAACAAAATTAAGGAAGAAACAGTAATTAACGTTTCCAAGACTACAATGGAAAAAGATGAATTAGTAAAATATGTCAAAGCATTAAAAAGAAAAATGGTGGCAAAGATGGGTGTAAAAGCACGACAACCTTCAATAAAGTTCAGTGATCCCAGACAAAAGGGACTCCTAAACCCATAGTCAAAATGAAAAAGATAAACAAGGGATAAAAGTAATCTCATTAAATGGTTACTTCCTACAAGGAAATGCTAAAAGATGGCTGTGCATGGTTTTCCATTGAGGGTTACTATACAGTTAACTTGCAGCCCTACGTCCAAATCAAGAACCACTTTCCACAAAACAGGATATTTACTTTTACATTTAACCACAACCACAAGGATCCAGGATTAAAATTTATTAAGCATCAATTCCAGCAAAAACCCAAAAGAGAAAAGGGACCTAAGAATATTAGTCAAGAACAACTAAAGCCTACAGGAAAACAAGCTCTGGAGAATATATCCATGAATAAGAAGGTAAGAACTTGCAAGCAAGAAAATGTATATAGTAGAAGATAGGAACCGGATCTATTCCAAAAGTAAGAGCTCTTACAAGTGTATCTCATTTCAAAACATAGAAGATTTATAACTTCACCTCTGAGTTACCATAAGCACGAAGATACTTGATTGGCTGCAGCTTCCCACGAACATCATAAAATGCTACTCGGCCATTATTTGTTCCAGCAGCCAGAGTCCAACCATCATCTCTAAATGCCAGTGAAGAGAAAGGCGCTTCATATGGAATGCAAAACGCAGGTCTTTTAGTCCCTGAATCCAAAGTGTACAACTTTTTGTCCAGACCAACAGTAGCGATAATCTGTAGAAAAAGAAAACGATCATGGAATTTGTCTTTAACGCTAGATCCTCAGTTTTCTAAGAAGTTGAGAGTTTAGAAATAACTCCACAAGAATTGGAAATTTATTTCCTCAGCCGAAAAACCAAACCTTGTCATTTGATGGGGAGAAACAAACACCAGTTGTTGGAGCAGAATGTTGCTTTAACCAAGAAACCTACAAACAAAACATTAATTGGATCAGAAAATCAATCTCAAAACATAATTATCTCTTCTACGAAGAAAAAAATATTGTAAATGAATTCATCTTTTACGCAAACGAAGATTGATCACCAATCATTAGCCCGTTAAAGCTAATTGTCTACAAGTTCTGAAGTCCAAGAAGTTCAACAACACATCCAAGCAGCGTATAAAAAGAGGATCATCCCTTTTTCGACAAATATCTGTTTCATGACTTTCATCCAACATCTAACTATCACTGCTCAAGAAAGAGCTGACAAATACCTTGGGATTGCGTCCTGTAGTATCCCAAAGGTGTATGGATCCATCATCCCCTGCGGTAACCAAAAGGTGCCTGCTCATTCGAGAATAATCAAGCACTCTCAAAACCTGAAGCAGAAACCAATATCCACATAATCAAGGATGTTAAAAACCAGATAGTCCGATTCAACGAATGCTGAGGAGGCAAGAAAAAAAAAATCATTTGTCGTAAAGACCCACGTAGGAACCAACCAAACAACCTGTTCATTCGGGTCCTTGAGCTCCGCAGCCTTCACTCCAGACGCAAGATTGTGAAGAATGAGATCACCCCTTACGCTAATAGAAGCCAAATGCTCATCCTTGCAATTGTACATCACACCTGTAATTGTATCAGAGTGCCCCCTCAACCACTTGATGCAGCGCTTCCTCTGCAAATCCCATATCCTCACAACCTGACCACTCCCACCCGAGCAAAGATACCTAGAACCCTTATTGCTGAAGCTAATAGCCAATACAGATTCCTAAATTCACAAAATCCCAAATTCAATTTCAAACCTAATCAGCTAAATTTCAACAATGAACCCTAAAAAACTGAACTTTCCGCTAAAAAACCCAACCTCTATACCGTCACCGCCGTCGACCCCGGAAATCGGTACCGTACCCAAACTCTGCCCATTCTTTCTCCACAGTGATATCCTCTTATCATCCCCTCCACTCGCAACCACCAAATCTACACAAATGCGCACCAATTGAACAACAAAATTAGGGATTTTTGCACCAATTGAAAACAGTGAAGAACCAAATTGGGAACAGCAAACTTACTGGTGTGATTCCACTTGACGGCATTGACTTGCGAGCCCGGCGAGGGGGAGTAGCTGAGCGTGCAGGGATCGCGGTCGTGGTCCGCGGCGACATCGAAGATCTTGACGGTGTCGCCACCAGAGGCGGCCAAGGCGGCCATTGATGGATCTGCAAAGCTCATTGGTTGAGATTTTGAGGGTTTTGCATCGATTGGGGATTGGGTGAAGGTTTGAATCGACGGAGAGAATGCGAGGATTGTTGTTGGATCGGAAGATTTTGTTCATGAACGACCCCTACAAGAGAGAGAGTGTGCGTGTTTGTGTTTTTGAAAACGAGAGGCGAGTTTTTGGACCAATTTTGAACTTTTTCCCCATGATATTCTGGTAACACAAATCCGTCACACAACTACGTGTTCAACTTTTGTCAGTAGATGGTCCAACCAACAACTATTTCAAATTGAACAAGTGTGCTGATATAATCGATTTGTATTACTAAAAATATCACCAAATCAATTACCTTTCTTTTGTGCTTGCTTTGTGCTACGTAACACATACTGTGATGCACGAATTCAAAAATAGAACAAAATTATGGGACAACCTAGATAAGTACTAGATCGATAGAGTACATGAAGATACAGTATATTCTTTTTCTTTTTTTTTTTCAAAAGTGACGAAGTCAGTTTTTTTTTTTAAGTGGAATGAAAATTTCACCAATTATTACGTCAAAAAAAAAGAGAAAATTTCATCAATTATCAATAGTTAGATAGTCGATATAGGACCAAATATATAATCAAGGAAAATGATAATCTAACATATTTTGAGCGCGCACTTAGGTGCACACTTTATTTTTTTAACCATTTATTGTATTTTGTCAGATGTGAAACCCACACCTTAAAAGACAAGAAAAAGCCATCAATGGCTAAAAAATAAAGTGTATGCCCCAATTGTGCACTGTGTTAGATTATCATTTTCCTAAAATTATCTTAAAACTTCCAACAACTCAACAAAGGGAAAAAAAATCTGAAGACTTCCAACGAAGAAAAACAGTATTCAAAACTTCCAATAATAGAAGACAAACTACCTATCAAATGAAAAAAAAAATTGATAAGAAATAAACAACTTGCTTTCATTGGGCCACCCAATTAGTTTTTTTTTTTTTTGTTGAAAGAAGCCACCCGGGGTGTATTTAATTGATGGATTTTGAAGGATTTTAAAGGAGTTTGAAGGATTTTGAAATCAAGATATATTTAATTTGGATTTCAAAGGATTTTAATGGACTTTTGAAAAGTCAAGAGGTATTTAATTAGGATTTTGATATATTTTAATGGATTTCTAAAAAGTCTAGGTGTATTTAATTTTTAAACGCATTGGGATTTTAATGGATTTTAAAGGATTGTAATGTATTTCTAGTAAAAAATGTGCATGGGAAATCTCACTCCTATTCATGAGATTTATATGGATTTTGGATCAAGTCCCTTCAAATCTATCAAATTCCATTATATCCATGAAAATCGATCATTTAAACAAATCGGATTTGACAAATTGAATACACCCCTAGTTTATCAAATGAAAAAGTTAGAGAAAAGATCAATCCGCACAAATTCACAAACAATCGTAGAGAGAGATGACAATAAGAATGAAACTAATCTTAAGATCTATTAAAGATGTATTTGAAACCTTTACTTATCTAAGAAGAAAAGTGGCGATATGTCAAGATCAAAGAATCACAATAGAGAATCCACCAAATTAGTTGCTGCGAGTTGGACATTGAGTTGATTGTGTTTGCAAATATATATACCTGTGGGCCTGGCGGCCCAAACCTTTGGACTCCGGGCCCAAGGATATTATTGTACAGAGTAGTTTTTATTTTACTACGGAAAAAGGGATAGATAAGACAATGATTTGGTGATATTTCTAGTGACATAATCGGTCACACCAACATACGTGTTCTACGCAGATAAAAGTTGAACATGTGTGCACCACATGTGTCATGCGACCAAGTTGTGTCACGAGCCATATCATCTTCCATATAAGAAAGGGATGAGCCTGATACTCTCTTTCAAGCTCGCCGAGAATCCCACGAGAAAACATGGCTATATATCAACGCTTCTTGAGACACCGGGATCATATATAAAGATATGGACGCACCACACACATCTCTAGACCCACGAATGGTATACTCATCTCTGCCATCGATGACCACTGCTACTTAATTTGATATATGATGTCTATGATATATATCGATTCAAGTTTTCTGAATAATTTAGTTGATCTGATTGATATTATGCTTAACTTGCAGTCGAAGGAGAACCCGCAGAAGAGAGCGACGATGGAGAGATTGAGCAAAGCTTCTTCAGTATCGCGCGATTACTTGACCTATTTGGAACTTGTTGCATGTTTGTAGACTTTTTATTGTTTCATTGTTTTTCGATGCATCTTTGTATAACCAGTTGGAGCGATTATTCAGTTGAGTTCATAGTAGTTCAAAACAATGCATATTAATGGAGTTCTTTAAAATTTGAAACCTGTCTCTGCATGTATTAGCAGAGAGGAGATTTTGCAAATACAAACAAAAATTACACAAAATTTACAAACCAAGAGAAGACGATGAGTAAAAAGCAAGATGAGAATCATTCCTAAATAAATATATATATATGTAAGAACTCACAATTATTTGCTACACTTTTTTTTTTTTTTCTTTCTAGAAACGTATATATAGTTGATAAACACGCACACACCGCACTTCCTAGTTGGCACATGCTTGAGATGTGAGTTCACACGTCTCGAGGGTGCGTATGCATATAATTAACATAAGTTTTTTACTTTAGTAGAAATCGAACCACAATTTCCTGAGTTCTTATCTTTTTGGCAAGTGATATCTTTACCCTCTCATGAGAGGTTGTGACTAATTAACGCAGTTATACCGTCATCGTCAATTAATGTGTTATTCTAGCATTTTCAAAAAGCAAAAAAGTTAGAAGGATTAGAGATTTCATGTGCCACACAGACGGGTGTGTTTTTATAATTTCCTAAGTCCTTTTTAACTAATGCATTCCAATCTCAGGTTAAGCAGGGCAACACATCCTCACTTTCATCAAGTCACGTCACCTTGGGCAACACCTTTAGTTATTCCACCCTGGCCAAGACAATCATACGTTGGAGGCCTTTTATGAGATGATGCTCCGCATGCACTGGACGTCCATATATTGGAGGTCGAATTCACTCCATTAATGCATGGTGGTGAACCGCCAGGGTCCAACTGAGGTAATATACTACAATGTTTGGAGATTTAGGTCCGGACCCCAAGCAACACCACTCTCTCATGACGAGACTTCTGCATTCGTGGCGTTTGCATGCTTTACATCCGATGTCCTCACCCCAACCACTGATAGAAGCTTTACGCCATCGTCATTTTCGTGGCTTTCTTTGGTACTGGTTTATATGTGGTTATGTGCTTCTAAGCTGTTACTTCAATCGTGTTTTCGGTTCTAAAATCTTGACCGTGTTTGTCGCCTCCACAGGCTCCCAACCAGCCATTGATAAATCTGCAAAGCTCATAGTTAGTTTGGAGATGAATTGTTATTATTTTCGTTTGTTTTTGTTTGAGGTTGAGACCAATTTGAATAAATTTTGAGCTTTTTCTTTGGGCGTTGTGGTACGATTCTTGTATTTTTATTTTTTTCAGAAGGGACAACTCGGTAGCTACTCACCAAAGCATCTCTACTGATCAGATGACAGATACATTGCCAAAACACAAGATTTAGGGAGGTCTTATGTTCGACTCCTTGTAGTAAACAAAAAGAGCAATATGCTAATGGGTAGGTTATGATAGCTTCTAATCAATAGTAGAGTCGAAAATTAAGAATTTAAAACATGGCATACATTATCTTCAATTAATGACATGTCATCTATAGCCCATACTTCTTTGATCATGCATTTTTAATTTTTTATTATTCTGCCTCTCTAATGAGATGAATGAGACATCCAGACATAGACACAGCCCCAGACTAGAGGGAGGTCAATATGGCGAAAAATTTTATGGTCGTTAATAGTATTGTTTTAATACTAATCTCTATATAAGTGCTTTGTTTATTTGTAGAAGGCTAAAAAATTACAAAAGATTTGAAGTAAAATTTTTAATATATCACAAAACATTAAAAATTACACATTTATATGTCATGATATGTCAATAACCAGGGGCGGAGCCTGGATTTTTTGAAGCCCTGGGCTAAAACTAGTATATATTTTATTGTTATTTAACAATTAAAAAGTGTTTTGATTCACCTGTGACGGCCCCAATTTCCCCGCGCAATTGGGTACGCCCGGCCTAAACCCGTGCAGGCCCTGAGCTATCACTCGACAACCTGACGAGCCCAGTCAGCCTCATATTTACTCAATTTAGCGAGTTTATGAAAGAGTTATTGCATTTATACACAAATGAAGACTAAAACAATTATAATAAAGGGAAATAACTCAATCAAAGGGAAATTAGGAATTCTATAAGTGTGGAAAACCCCGGGGTATTCATGTACAATTCGATAGGCATATATACATGATACCAGGTCTCAATAAAAATATACCAAGTTCAATAATCCCAACAAAACAAGTATGAAACGATATACACATCAGTAAACAAAGTATAATCACCTACTATAACGTCTCTCAGATGTCCTGAAACTCCTCAAAGTATATCACCTAGGCAGAGCCCCTTGCCCTTGCTGCTCTCCACTCTATCTGCACCCACCGTCACAAACTAGACGGTGAGTAACTGAATAAAATTGCTAGTAGTACCAGAAGAATGTAACAGTAATTTATGATTATAACAAGAAAAGCAGTCTAAGTATCATGCGGAAAGGAAATAACTGGAAAGTAAATGAATCAAATGCATGATAAAGAGACTGAAAGATAAACAATCGATATTTTGCATGTTCTAAGATTCAAAAGAGGCCCATGAGTGGTCTAATTTCACAGCAATACGACAAAGATCTCGCAAGATCTCCCCGGGCAATGTCGCAACACTAGCGCAGCGTGAAACTCGAGAGGCATCGCAACACCTCTCGAATCCAGTACCCAGTACACACATCACTAGGGGTGGTCAGTTACCCCTGCAGAGGGCACCCTCGTTGTCCCAGCTAGTGCGGGACCACATGATACCTTCGAGACACACACTCATGCCAAGAACATACAACCAAGGAAACGGAATAGAATCTCAAGCAAAGGATCAATGCAACAATAGCAATACATAGAGGATGTATAAATCACATGTTATTTTCTCACTGGTCTACTAACGTACATACACACAAGGCATGCATGTACTTACCTGATCTAACGTGACCCGGTACTCACTCCGAGACTTTAACGCGCTTCCCGTGTTTCTCGACTACTTGACAACGATTTAAGTCCCGAATATAGGTTTAGGATTAGTATTTAGTTTTATGATAATTAATTCTCATAAACTTTGTTTCAATTCATTTAATTACTGCAACCCATGTTATCGTTGATATCCTTTAAACCCTGGTTAGGCTCTTGTTGGGTTCATGCATTAAGCCTATATCCACCTAAGTAGGCTCGATATGTGGATAATTATTAGGCTTGGACATATGGGTTTATTATTACATTTTATGTATTTGTTTTGGGCCTTAAGTTGTGCTATCATCTTAAACTCTTATTGGGTTTTACACAACCCATACACACCAATCTAGACTTGTTATGGACTTAGATCAAAAAAATGAGTGGATTGGGCCCTTGTTGGGCCTTTTTACAAGTCCATATTCATTTAATACAAATGTCTATACTTATAATCTTGTTTACTTATTCTTAAACTTACAATAATATATATTATGGTCACACACACACAATTGGTGTGTACACCCCACTGGTGTGCACACTAACACTTCACACACCCCGCTGCCTTGTGCACACACACCCCGCTGGTGTGTGCCCCACTGTGATTTACCATGTTCACATTCATTAGTACCTTACTTTATTATTTAAAACTATGTTATATACACATTTGTCCATTCCACACATATACAACTGTTGTGTACACCCCACTGTGGTGTACACATACAGTGCTGTGTACAACCTACTGTGGTGTATACACCCACTGTTGTGTACACCCCATTGTGGTGTACACACAGTGTACACCCCTTACACCACATTCACACCCTACAACAGCCACATATATGTACTCATGTAAATCCAAACTCACACACATACATCTCACAAAAACAATCCCCCTAAAGTGCACACACCCACACCCCAACTGAGGTGTGCACATACACACACTGTACGCACCCCACACATATAGGTCAGCCACCCCACACACACACAATCACCAAAACCCAAAAATCAACACATACACCTATAACTCACACCACCAAACAAAATCGTCACAACCAAAACAGTTCACACACTCACAAGGCAGTCCACCTAGGGTCACCTTCGGCCAGTAGTGTCGCCGGAGGGTGATCTCCGGTCAGCCTCGACCAACACCAGTGCCGGTCACCCAAACAATGGTGTTCATTATCACCAAAACTGTCACAAAGAGGAGAAAGATTTTCAAAAATAAAAACAGTGAAACCGAGAGAGTGAGGGGACAGTCGAGCTCACCTTGGTGTCTCCGGTGGGTGGCCGAGGTCCAATGTCGTGAGGGTGACGGTGGTGACTGGAAGACGAGAGAGAAAAACAGTCGAGAGTGAGAGAGAACACGTGACTGCCGAGAGAGAGAAGAGAAGGAAGAGAGAGGAGGAAAAGCTTACCTAAGCGTTTTCCGGTGGTGGTGGAGAGGTAGGTGGTCGTAGTGGGTGGCGGTGGTGGTGGTCCAGTCGGAGGGGCGAGTCGTGACGTGAGGCCGAGAGAAATGTGAGCTGGCCGAGAGTCGAGAGTGAGTGCCAACACGTGAGAGAGAACGATAGAGAGAGATCGGAGAGAAAGAGAGGGGGAGCTCACCTCGTCGGGGTCCGTGACGCCGGCGGGAGGCGACGGCAGTGGCGAGAGGGAGGAGGTGAACAGTGACGGCAGTTGTGGAGAAGAAGATGAATAGTGTATTAGGTTTGGTGTACACAACGTTTATATATATGTGTTTTAGGACGAAATGACCATTTTGCCCTTGAGTTTAAACTTGCCCAACCCTTGGACAGCTACCCTTATGAGTCATTTTGCTTATCATCCTATTCTAACACATGTGCACATCTCTATGCCCATCCATTGGTCCTCCTCACTCACTTGTGTCACTTTAACAATCCTATCCATATTAACCTATTTAATTAATCCCATTAATTTTATTAAATTACCAATAAGGTTACACAAATTCTCGCCTACTCGGTGCACTGTGTCTCGCGTTCGACACGCTTCTTGAGGCGGTCCCACTCTTGGGATTCGAATAAACTCCCTCATGCTTATGTTATACTTTATTGTTAAAATTTTATTTTCCTCAACTTAGGTCATGTTTTTCATTTGACTTTGTTTATTAATAAAATCCACTAAAACGGTTCCCGAAACCCCCGTTTAACTAGGCGACACCTCACTTAATTAACATATAGCCCGAACGGCTCGAGACTCGTAAAATACTAATATACTAATACATGCATTATCATCCACAAATAACCAAATTTCAGGGTCATTACATCACCAACTACATGGTCGGCCTGGATTCTTGGGCGCACACGCATCCCTTGATTCTCGAGTACGCACATATCCCAAGGTATGTCGAAGGGTAAATGACGAGTGCGTGATTGACGCACGAGTCCATGTTATGCACACTAGCACTTTTCTTAATAGTTATGCATGTTTATACACTACAATTATCAACTTAATTACTATTATTTTATGCGCAATTTATATAGTTGAAAAAACACTAAAGGACTTAAAACCGTGAATCATTCAAGCAAATATTAGTCACTTTAAGATCACAAATAACAATTACAATAGATCAAATTAAATTTTAGATAGAATATAATTTCTAACAAATGATTCATAACAATAAAACACAAATGCATGATGTGCTTTCGTTAAAAACATTACCATTTTAAAGCAAAATTGTGGCGGCCCTAATTTCCACATTGGTCTGCCACGGGAGGCCACGGGGGCCCACAACTGTCCATGTCACCGCCAGCTGTGTCCCACGCCCAATTATCCATTATTAATCAATTTCCGGTTAACTTTGATGTTATGAGTTAACTTTTGTTTCTTTAATGTTATTCAACCTCAAATTACGCAGCGGAATATTTACTAACAACATAAAGATTTATCATGTATATTATGAGCATAATGCCTAAGTGGAAACCATATCAAATGTACATCATATACATATCATCTAAGGTCCTCAAAATATCAAAATATACAACCTATCTCTCAAGTCCCAAAACCCAACATAAAACAAGTAAATATAAACATACGTACGAGTAGGGCTAGAGCTGTCAATCAGTATAATCCTCAAGCTTGCCCTTTCCCCGGCTCGTACTAGGATCTGCACTCAGCCATCACAAAAGACAGATGACGAGTCCAGAGTGAGTAATCCCAAGGAAATTCACCAAGTAATTACGAAAATAAAAGTACTGGAATTGAAAATACTATAATTTAAACATGCGAAACAAGAGAAATACAGACAACTGTAAAAAGGGAACATCGCATGCATAAATATAGTGATGAAACAAAGTACGTGCACATAAAAATCAAACTAAATCATACTTCGGGCTTTTCCCCAGGCACGGCCCATGAAAACACACTAATGGGTTGGCCCTGGACCCTCTAGGTGGTCGGCGTAGACCCACGACGCACCCACACAAGCCTACCATACCCGGGTAGCCTATTCACCGGCGTATACCTAGACAAGTGCTATGATTTAGTGGACTCTATGGCCGTAACGAATAACCACCAGGTGGGGAGTGATCTCAACACCGTAAAGACACCAGGTAGGAGTACACTCCACTACCGTAAAGTCACCAGGTGAGAGTACTCAGCCACCGTAAAGCAACAATGAAATGGAGTAAAGAATAAATGGAACTGAATTCAAATAAATCAAACGGTAAATACTTAAAGTGAAGTTCAATTGGGATACTACACACCTCAAATCGCACTCCTCGTCCCGAAAACCAAACCTTAGTCCAGCTCCAATAAATGCCAACAATTCAAATTATCACCCGAAATATACCTATTATCATTTATCACTAAATTAGCTTCAATTTAATATATTATGTTAATTTTTTCATTTTTCGAGGCTAAAACCCCGACTATATCTCGCCAACATTTCCAAGAAAATCCCAAATTTCCTTTATTTGATCAAAATATATTTTTTTCTAATTTTTCCTATTTTATCTTAATTTTCTATGAATTTTCCAGATTTTTTTTTCCAAAACTCGCTTTTTCTCTTTTTTTTTTTTTTTTTTTTTTTTTTTTTTTTTTTTTAGAGTTGGGTGAACCGGACCGGTTCGGCCCAACCGGCAACCGGGTCGGCTGACCCGACCCGCCCAGGATAGGGCTGGGTTGGCCCGACCCGGTTGGGTCTTCTTTTTCCTTAAACAGAGGCGCACAGCGCCTCTGTTGTTTTTTTTTTTTTTTTTTTTTTTGAATCAGTAATGGGAGAGGGAGAGGGGAAACGACATGGGAATCGTCTCCCTCCTCGGACGAACTGTTCTTGCAGTTCGTCCGAGCTCCCTTGCTCCACCCCGCCACCACCGAATCACCAAACCGCCACCACCACCATCCAAAAACATACAACAACAACAACAACAACAAAAACAACACAACAACACAACATCAACTCACCTATTTGGTCTCTCCACCACAAGCTCAATTTCTCTTCCTCTTCCTCTCGATTTCTCTTCTCCTCTCGGTCTCCTCGATCGATCGAAATGTGGGAAAAAATGAGGAAATTGTGATGCGGTGGTGGTGTTTATCACATTTTAGGGTGAAATGACCCTTTTGCCCTTATCCATATCCATTTCCCTTCTTTCCTTCAATACCTTTTTTGGTAATTTCACTATTATTTATTTATTTTTCTGATTTTTAATATATATATATATATATTAAATTCCTTATATACATATATATATAAATATATATATATATACTCACCTATACATTTCGCGCCTAAAATTTCGTCGTGCGCACCAACGAGCGTACTCGGGCGTGCACACTATCGTACCACCCACGCGTGTCGACCACGACCCTGCGTGTCCCTAGACGCCCAACAATTTACATATTTTATCACATTTAATTCATTTCATATGTAATATTTTTTTCCTCTCAACTTAAAATTTCATATTTAATCTACCGTGCATGTCGTCGACGCATATCAATGCAAATACTCATCACACAATCTTCCACGTCAATTTAAAATATAATTACACACATCGCGATGTCGTTAACCTATTTTAACATAAACATCGCAAATTAGTCAAATCAACAAACAAAATAACTATTTACCTAATACGACGGTACTTGACCTCATTTGGGACCCACGAGCGTCCCAGCTGGCGTCCATGTCTGTAATGACGTTATAAAATAACGGCAAATATTAATTGGGCCGTTACAATTCTTCCCAACTAAATTGAAATTTCGTCCCGAAATTTAAGTTATAATCAACACTCACCAGCGAATAACTGAGGATATCTCTGTCTCATAGTCGACTCGAGCTCCCAGGTGAGTCCCTCGATCCGTGATGATTTGCCATCGTACCAACACTTTCGGAATCTCCCTGTTCCTCAGAGTCTAAACTCTACGATCCATGATCTCAACGGGTTGCTCTTCGTATGAAACGTCAGGACGAACCTCAATCTGTCTAATATCCACCATCGGCCTCGGTCCTGACTTAGTTAACCTCAACATAGACACGTGAAACACTGGATGAACGCCTGCTAACTCTGCTGGCAACTCCAATCTATATGCTACTGTCCCAACACGTGCTATAACTCTAAACGGTCCAATATATCTCGGTGCTAGTTTCCCCTTGATTCCAAACCTCTGATGTCCTTTCTAGGGCGAAACTTTCAGATATACCAAGTCATCTACATCATAACTCAAACCCTCAAGATACCTATCAGCATACTTCTTTTGCTTATCTTAAGCTGCTTGCAATCTCAATCTAATTTGCCGAATTTTCTCGGTATGATCAACAACAACTTCAGGTCCAATCAACTTTGCCACATCCTCGAGTCTTTGCCAACAAGTTGGTGATCTGCAACGTCTACCATACAAAGCCTCAAATGGTGGCATACCAATACTCGTCTGATAGCTGTTGTACGCGAACTCGCACAACGGCAAATACTCTTCCCAAGCACCTCCAAACTGCAAAATGCATGCTCTAAGCATATCTTCCAATATCCGTATCAATCTCTCTGACTGACCATCTGTCTGAGGATGATAAGCCGTACTGAACTGTAGTCTCGTCCCAAACTGCTCCTGCATGCTCTCCCGCAACTTCGAAGTCAACCTGGGATCTCTGTCAGACACAATAGATAGCGGTACTCCATGTAATCTAACAATCTTTCTCTCTAAAATGATACTCAACTGAGGAAATGAATACTTCATCGATATAGGAATGAAGTGTGCAGACTTCGTCAATCTGTCAATAACAACCCACACAGCATCATGACGTCTCGCAGTCTGTGGCAACCCGCTTACAAAATCCATCGTAACATGCTCCCATTTCCACTTTGTGGAACGGGTAGTGGTATGTAACAATCCAGCTGGTCTCCTGTGCTCGGCCTTAACCTGCTGACAAATATGACAAGCTCTCACATATGCACCCACATCGGTCTTCATCCCAGGCCACCAAAATAAACGTCGCAAATCATGATACATCTTGGTCTGCGCCAGGATGAATCGTATACCGCGAACGGTGTGCATCCTCAAGAATACTATCGCGTAGTTCTGCACCTCGGGTATCCACAACGCATCCGTGTCTCAAGCACTTGGTCCGAACCACTAGACCAATCGTGCAACCCGGATCTTGAGCCGACAGTGAAAGCGAGCAAAATGTCCGTCGACCCTTTGCCACTCGGCGACCCTCTCTAACGACACAACAGAACACGCATCGCGCAACGAGATATGAACATCAAAAAAGCATCGACAAACACAACACCGTCGCGGCCTCAAAGAATCCATGCTCATGTGTCATCTGCCATCTGCAAAGACGGTCGACTCTCTACACCACTACGGCTCAATGCATCGCAACAACTACATTCGCCTTCCCAGGATGATACTCAATTGCGAAATCGTAGTCTTTCAACAACTCGAGTCACCGTCTTTGCCGCATATTCGGATCCTTCGAGTGAACGAGATACTTCAAACTCGATGATCGTGTGAAATAACATGAACCGCTCTCCATAAAGATAATGTCGCCAAGCCTTGAGCGCAAACACAAAACAGCTAGACTAGCTCTAAATCATGTACCGGATAATTCTCCTCGTGGGGTCTCAATCGCCTCGATAAATATGCAACTGGGTGTCCTTCCTGCATCAGCACGCATCCCAACCCAGTTCCGGAAGCATCTGTGTAGACCGAGAAGCCTTTCCCTGTCTCAGGTAGAGCCAACACTGGCGCAGAAGTTAACTTCCTCTTCAACTCTAAAAATGTTGCCTCATAGTCTTCAGACCACTCAAATTTAACATCCTTCTTGGTCAACCTTGTCATTGGCGCTGCAATCAAAGAAAAATCCTGCACAAACCACCGGTAATAGCCCGCAAGCCCCAAGAAACTACGAATGTCTGCAACTGTCTCAGGTGTCTTCCAATCAATGATCGCTCGAATCTTGTCTCCATCAACAGATATTCCTTGACTACCAATGACATGTCCGAGAAATTTCACCTCTCTCAGCCAAAAAACGCACTTGCTGAACTTAGCGTACAATCTATGTTCCCTCAATGTCATAAAAACATCTCTGAGGTGTCTCTCGTGCTCCTCACAAGTCTTACTGTATATTAAGATATCATCGATAAACACAATCACATAACGATCCAAAAATGGTCGTAATACTCGGTGCATCAAATCCATAAAGATAGCCGGCGCATTAGTCACCCCAAATGGCATGACTGTGAACTCAAACAATCTATAACGCGTGCTAAACGCCGTCTTCTCTATATCACTCTCCCGAATCCTCAACTGATGATAACCAGATCGTAAATCAATCTTCGGGAAAAACTTAGCATCCACCAACTGATCGAATAGATCATCAATCCTAGGAAGTGGATAACGCTTTCGAATCGTCACTTGATTCAGCTTCCTGTAGTCTATGCACAACCTCAAAGAACCATCCTTCTTCTTAACAAATAGGACTGGTGCGCCCCAAGGAGACATACTGGGATGAATAAAACCCTTCTGTAGCAACTCCTCTAATTGGGATCTCAACTCTCCCTGCTCCGACGCTGACATCCGGTACGGTCGGCTGTATATCGGCTGCGTCCCCGGAATCAACTCAATCATAAACTCAACTGACCTAGGAGGTGGTAAACCTGGCAAATCGTCGGGGAATACCTCAAGAAACTCACACACTACCGGGACATCCTCCACTCTAATCTCTGGTCTCAGGTCTGGCTCAACCACCGTCCTAAACGCCTCCATCTCCTGTGTCGTATCTAATCGGCCTCTGGTAATCGGTAAGTCTGGCGTCGTCCCAACAAAAGTAAATACAGGAATGCCCTCAATATCAAATACTATCACCTTACCAAAATAATCAATGTGTGCGCGATATGTCGATAACCAGTCCATACCCAATAAAGCATCAAACTCTAAATACTCTAGGACACGAAAGTCAACAGGTAACTGGTGTCCCTCAATCTCTACCACACAATTCCGGCATATCCGGTTAGGGTCAATCTTATCCCCAGCAGCCGTACTGAGGACAAGATGTGGGTTTAAAGTCTCAACAGATAACCCTAACTGTCCGACCCTACGTCCCGATATAAAAGACAAAGTACTACCGGAATCAAATAATACATGCATGGAGACATCGTATATAGATAACATACCCTCGACAAGCTAACGAGTCGCACCTCGATCCGGCTGTACGACAGTAGGTGTAGTAGCAGCAGCAGCATGAATTCTCTCCCTAGCTGCCTCAATCTGCGGTCGTGATGACGAAGCTGACATCAGACAATTAATTTGTATATGTCCGACCTGATGACATATAAAACATCATTGTGTATCCTGCCAATCTGACTGTCATACTATATGTACCTGAGCCCTATCATGACCTCGACCTCTCTGTCCTCTACCACGACCTCCTCCATCTCGCACACGCTGTTGAGGCTGCTCAGTTGGTGCAGGTACAATAACGTACACT
Source organism: Stephania japonica (assembly GCA_039657345.1). NCBI lineage: Eukaryota > Viridiplantae > Streptophyta > Magnoliopsida > Ranunculales > Menispermaceae > Stephania > Stephania japonica. The sequence goes on along the minus strand of CM077560.1, from coordinate 37,291,672 downwards.
ACCTGCCTCTCGTCTCCTCTCTGATGCTCGGAACGTCTATCTCGTCGTCCCTGATAATCATGTCTCTGTCGATTAGACTGCTCTCTCTGTCTCTTTGGTCTTTGATCAGACCGAGAACTCTGTCCAGACCCGTCTCCAAGCTCACCCCGGTGTCGTAAATATGTCTCGCGAGCTAATGCCCTGTCATAAACAATTTGTAGTGTCTCTGCACCAGTCGCGACTATCACCCCACCAATCCTCTCATCCAAACCTCTGATGAAATAATAGATCTGTAATCTCTCCGTGTTAGCCACATCCATAGCATACATCATGAGATACCGGAATCGGTCCATGTACTGTGACACTGACATGTTACCCTGTCGTAGTCCTAAGAACTGCTCTCTCAATCATAGCTGCACCTCTGTGGGAATATACTCATCCAAAAATAACTGTCTAAACTCTCCCCAAGTCGCTGGCGTACCATGTATATCGGTATAAGTGGTCCACCACACTGCAGCCTGACCTCTCAAACAATAGCCTGAAATACGCGCCTGATCTACCTCGGGTACCTCCAACAACTGGTGTAGTCGTCTGTGAGTCATCAACCAACGTCCTGCAACCTCAGGATCACTGACTCCCGTGAAGTACGTAGGGTTAAACCTCATAAAATCCTTCACCATCTTCGCTGCTTCTGACATCCTACTCCTAGCAGTCGAAGTCCCTACCTGCTGCTCCGTAGTGGTGGGTGTCACCACCGTAGTCTCTGCTGGTACTACCACAGGCTCAACCCTCTCTATAACTGTCTCTGACCCAGCCGCCTGTGTAGCAACAGCTGGGGCTAATGCTGTCGTCCTGAGTGGTAGTATGCGCAGCACGCTCAGCAGTCGGTGCTACTGCTGGCATTCTCGAACTCCGAATGTATTCCATCAACTCACCATCTGAGCCTGCTGTAATAGCTGCTGCTCCTGCTGAATCAACTGTTGCTCGGTCAGTCTCTGCATCATAGCTCGCAAATCAGCCACGTCACTAGTGGTATGATCACTAGTCTCTCCAACCTCCTGCTGAGTAGTCGGCGGAGTAGGAGTCTGTCCGTCCATCATAAACTGCACAACCAAAGTGCAGTGGATCAGACTCAGTACATACGCGTATAATATATAGTACACAATCAAAACATACGCATATGTAATTTCCTAAATTTACCCGCCTTACATCACTTCCCAACTAAGCCTTTAATCATTCACTTGTGGTTTCCACATCTAAGATTTATTCATTGAGTTTATACTATTGTTCAATATCCAATTCTCAAAGTTTGACCTCGCTCTGATACCCAAAATGTGGCGGTATCAGAGTTAACTATCATCATCATTTTATCCTTTAGGTTCCTCAAACTTAAGCTCTGATACCAAAATGTAGCGGTATCAGAGTTATCAACAAACCCACAAATTCATTCCCTATGCTCCGCAAACCTAGACTCTGATACCAAAATGTGGCGGCCCTAATTTTCACATTGGTCCGCCACGGGAGGCCACGGGGGCCCACAACTGTCCATGTCACCGCCAGCTGTGTCCCACGCCCAATTATCCATTATTAATCAATTTCCGGTTAACTTTGATGTTATGAGATAACTTTTGTTTCTTTAATGTTATTCAACCTCAAATTACGCAGCGGAATATTTACTAACAACATAAAGATTTATCATGTATATTATGAGCATAATGCCTAAGTGGAAACCATATCAAATGTACATCATATACATATCATCTAAGGTCCTCAAAATATCAAAATATACAACCTATCTCTCAAGTCCCAAAACCCAACATAAAACAAGTAAATATAATCATACGTACGAGTAGGGCTAGAGCTGTCAATCAGTATAATCCTCAAGCTTGCCCTTTCCCCGGCTCGTACTAGGATCTGCACTCAGCCATCACAAAAGACAGATGACGAGTCCAGAGTGAGTAATCCCAAGGAAATTCACCAAGTAATTACGGAAATAAAAGTACTGGAATTGAAAATACTATAATTTAAACATGCGGAACAAGAGAAATACAGACAACTGTAAAAAGGGAACATCGCATGCATAAATATAGTGATGAAACAAAGTACGTGCACATAAAAATCAAACTAAATCATACTTCGGGCTTTTCCCCAGGCACGGCCCATGAAAACACACTAATGGGTTAGCCCTAGACCCTCTAGGTGGTCAGCGTAGACCCACAACGCACCCACACAAGCCTACCATACCCGGGTAGCCTATTCACTGGCGTATACCTAGACAAGTGATATGATTTAGTGGACTCTATGGCCGTAACGAATAAGCACCAGGTGGGGAGTGATCTCAACACCGTAAAGACACCAGGTAGGAGTACACTCCACTACCGTAAAGTCACCAGTGAGAGTACTCGACCACCGTAAAGCAATAAAGCAATAATGAAATGGAGTAAAGAATAAATGGAACTGAATTCAAATAAATCAAACGGTAAATACTTAAAGTGAAGTTCAATTGGGATACTACACACCTCAAATCGCACTCCTCGTCCCGAAAACCAAACCTTAGTCCAGCTCCAATAAATGCCGACAATTCAAATTATCACCCGAAATATACCTATTATCATTTATCACTAAATTAGCTTCAATTTAATATATTATGTCAATTTTTTCATTTTTCGAGGCTAAAACCCCGACTATATCTCGCCAACATTTCCAAGAAAATCCCAAATTTCCTTTATTTGATCAAAATATATTTTTTTCTAATTTTTCCTATTTTATCTTAATTTTCTATGAATTTTCCAGATTTTTTTTTTCCAAAACTGTTTTCTCTTTTTTTTTTTTTTTTTTTTTTTTTTTTTTTTTTTTTTTTTTTTTTTTTTTTAGAGTTGGGTGAAACCGGACCGGTTCACCGGGCCCGGTTCGGCCCAACCGAACCGGCCAAACCGGTCGGCCCCGCCCCCGGACGGGGCTGGGTCGGCCCGACCCGGTTGGGTCTTCTTCTTCCTTAAACAGAGGCACACAGCGCCTCTGTTTTTTTTTTTTTTTTTTTCGGTAATGGGAGAGGGAGAGGGGAAACGACATGGGAGTCGTCTCCCTCCTCGGACGAACTGTTCTTGCAGTTCGTCCGAGCTCCCTTGCTCCACCCCGCCACCACCGAATCACCAAACCGCCACCACCACCATCCAAAAACATACAACAACAACAACAACAAAAACAACACAACAACACAACATCAACTCACCTCTTTGGTCTCTCCACCACAAGCTCAATTTCTCTTCCTCTTCCTCTCGATTTCTCTTCTCCTCTCGGTCTCCTCGATCGATCGAAATGTGGGAAAAAATGCGGTGGTGGTGTTTATCACATTTTAGGGTGAAATGACCCTTTTGCCCTTATCCATATCCATTTCCCTTCTTTCCTTCAATACCCTTTTTGGTAATTTCACTATTATTTATTTATTTTTCTGATTTTTAATATATATTTATATATATATATTAAATTCCTTATATACATATATATATATATAAATATATATACTCACCTATACTTTTCGCGCCTAAAATTTCGTCGTGCGCGCCAACGAGCGTACTCGGGCGTGCACACTATCGTACCACCCACGCGTGTCGACCACGACCCCGTGTGTCCCTAGACGCCCAACAATTTACATATTTTATCACATTTAATTCATTTCATATGTAATATTTTTTTCCTCTCAACTTAAAATTTCATATTTAATCTACCCGGTTCACGCGTCGACACGCATTTCAATGCGAATACTCATCACACAATCTCCCACGTCAATTTAAAATATAATTACACACATCGCGATGTCGTTAACCTATTTTAACATAAACATCGCAAATTAGTCAAATCAACAAACAAAATAACTATTTACCTAATACGGCGGTACTTCAGCCTCACTGTGGGACCCACGAGCGTCCCCGCTGGTGTCCATGTCTGTAATGACGTCATAAAATAACGACAAATATTAATTGGGCCGTCACAAAAATCTTCACGTCAAAAAATGCAAAAGCTCCATCATTGAAAAGTGGTGCCAACTGCAAACATTAACAATTAAGTAAAAATAATTAATAAATATCTAATATAAATATTCATATATTCAATTGCAATCGATTATAAATGTCAAGATAAATAGAATAGAACTTATCGTAGTTGCACCCTTCTTTTCTTTACAGAATCGAATTCATCTATCACTGATTCTGGATCAATATCCTCCACGAATTCTCGTTCAATATACATCACCATAGTATCCACTAAAAAACTTTTCTTCCATTTTATTTCGAAGATTTGTTTTAATAAGACTCATAGTAGAGAATGTTCGTTCTGTGGTTGCAATAGACACTGGAAGAGTCAAAACAAGGCGAATCAGTCTATCAATTAAGTGATAATGATGCGACTTATTTGTTCGAATCAAAATCTTCAACAAATCAGAGCGTTTCTGTATCCCATGAAAGCGTTCATGGTGCAATACATCGACCTCATAATGCTCCAATTGACATCTCAAATGATGCATGTCTTGTTCGCTAAAATCGTCAGAATAGAATTTTTGGGCAAGAAGACATATGTGATCAGCATCAAATGATTTGAAGTTGTCATTTGGTTGTAAGGCAGATGCAAGTTTTAGGATTTCTAGTGCATTGTCATTAAATCTAGAGTTCAACTCTTCCAACTGATAATCAATTGCAAAGTTGAACACATCATAGTGATAGTGATGGCGAACTGTAATGAGATCTCTTTGCTGACAAAAATGACTCGTAATAACCCTCAAATTTTAACCTAACTTGTATGGCACTTGTCAGGACCATGACCCGACAATGCGATACTGGACTGTATTTCGAACCTCGAGAGTTGACACCGAGGTAATTTTATGATTATTTGATGTGTGTAATAATATTTTAGTCTAATGCGTGTCACGAGCCGTTTGGGCAATTTTTAATATGAGTGAGGTTCCGCCTAAGTAAACGGAGGAGTAAAATAAAGTAAAAACATAATTAAATGAATTATTGGATAATTTAAATAATTATTTGTACGAGACAAGGCGAAACTATGCACGTGACGGAGAAATACGGACCGAGGAGGCAAGACGGGTCGGGGAACGTCGTTTGAACACGGGAGTTGGATAACTATATAACAAACAAACCATGGGATTGGAATGTTAAAGTAACACAGCCCAATTGTGGAGAGCTCTTAGATCAGCCTTGAGATGTGTGTATGAGAAGATGAAGAGCTAAGCATGTGACAACACATTACCTACTCCACTATTCACCTACTATTCACACCCCTTTTTTTATATAAACTACACCACTCCCCTCTCACCACCGACCTCTCTCCTCTCTCACCACCGTCTCTCTCTCCCTCCCCTGGTGACTGGCCCTCGACCCTCGCCGGAGAGACCCCTGCTCACCGGAGCTCCGTCATAGCCTCTCCCTCTTTTGTACACACACACACTCTCTCTCTCTCTCTTCTCGGTCACGCATAGCTCCTTCTCCACGGCTTGACTGCACCACCGCCTCTGGTCCATCTAGTGGTGGCCGAAGGTCACTTCACTCACCGGAGGTTCTCTCTCTCTCCCTCTCTTTCTTTCTCTTTCTCGGACCTCACTGCCCTCTTCACTGACGCACACACATACCACTATTCTGGCCACTATGGGGTTCCTTCAAATGGGAAATTGAGCGTGGACGACCCATGGGTGTCCCGACATTCTCGGAGATCCCAACGCGCGGCTGACGTGGCGGTTCTCTAGTATGTTTTAACTGTCACGTGTGCTATTGACGGCGTTGGGTATTGTTGTAACCAGGGACTGGTCGGAGACGACCTCACTGTGGCTCACCGTGGCTCACCAGAGTCCCCGACGATCCCAGAGCATCCCCCATCGCCATTGGTGTGTTCAATTTAATCACTAGGCTCCGTTTTCTCTTCATGGAATTGTTGTTGAGCTGCGGGCCGGAAACTGCCTCCACGGCGGCACCGCCACTGGACCACCCGGATCGGAGGTTTTCAAGGACCCCACTAAGCCTTGGCTTAGGCCCACAGCCCTCCGAAGTCGTCAATAACAGTGAAACGAGCGCAAACTTTTGATATTTCATGTGTTATGTTTGTTTGAGTCTCGCCAGAAACCATCGCATTAGGCGGTGCTACTGGCCGGACCATTACGTGTGGGGGGTTGTCGGGGATATCACCTAACCTTTGCTGATGTCTCACAACCCCTGGTGTGTCCGAAACAGTAGTGTGATAGTGGGATTTTTTTGTGATTTTATGTGAATCTCGAATGTGGATTTCTTATTTGTGGTTGTACGTTTAAACTCCGTGTAGGCGATGTGTTTTTCAGCCAATCCATGCAAAGGAAACCCTCCCAATGCTGGACAATACTCATAAGTTGAAGTGAAGGTCTCGACCTTGGGTGTGAATTGGTTTATCGTTGCTTGATTATGTCGATGAACACACAATGTGTGTGAGAGACTTGTACTATGAGTTGTGTTTTCATTTTGGTGGTATTTTGATTAAGTGAAATCGTGTTCATGCGTGTTCGGAATGTAGTGGATATCATGGATTGAGGGGACTTGTTTTCGTGTTCCGATGTTTTAAGTTATTTTCATGAGCTTTAGTTTCACATTTTTTATCTTGTTTAAGGTTTGACAAATGGTTGTGATGTCGTGGTCACGCCGCCGGTCCATAAGGCTATGGCGTGACCTATTTACGACTAAGCCGAGCCTAAGTTGTATGATTAGGCTTACATATGGTGTGGTTTACAAAAATCAAAAGAGTTGTGGTGTGTTTGTCTAGTTTTCCAATTGATTCATCGAGTTGATCGTGTCATCAAAATATTGGAAAAACACCAGGGTTTAAACCTAGGTTTAGTTAACGACTTGACCTATTAATACGAGTTTCCAACCTTGTCAGGTAGTGGAAAACTTGGGGATACACGTTAGGATTCGTGGGAGTGTTGTTACGCGGGTCGCGATAGCTCAGGTAAGTACATTGCCTTAAAGTTTATATACGTTAGTAAGCCAGTTAAGAAAATATCATGTGATTCATTTTCATTCCATTGTGTTTGCTATTATCTACTTGTTGGGATCCCATTCCAAATTCCTTGTATGTGTGTTCTTGGCATAAGTGTGTGTCTTAAAGGTACATGCAGCCAGCACTAGAAGGGATAAAACGTGGGCACTCGTGCGCACGAGTATTTGACCATCCCTAGTGATTACTGGATTGTTGGGATATTGTTGTGGATTTCGATATTGTGACATCGCTGTTGTGGATTTTAGACCACTTATGGCCTCTCTTGACTCGTAGAACACGCCTGTTTTGATTGCTATTATTTTCAGTCTGTCTATCATGCATCTTGTCTATTTAAATTCTTGTCTTTCAATTCACGCATGATATTTAGACTACCATGTTTGATAATTCATGAATTATTGTTATATTCTTCTGGCATTACTTTCGATTTTTCCCAGTTACTCACCGTCTAGTTTATGACGATGGATGCAGATAGAGCGGAGTGCAGTAAATGCAAGGAACCTTGCCTAGGAGATTTTTTGTGAACGGCTGGACTTGAGGAACCTGAGAGTAGGTTTATGTTTATTTCTGTTTGTATGATGTTTTATATATATGGTACTGGTTATTGAACTGGGAATCATTTTTGAGACGGACATCCTGAGTTGTTTATTATGATTGAACATGAACCTAATGAGGTTTTCCACATTTATATAGATTCTTGATTTCTGTTTGATTGAGTTATTTCTCAATAATTTGTTAGTATTAGATTTTCTTCCGTTGTGCTATACTAGCAATAACTCTTTCATAAAACTTGAAATTTGATAATTGGAGGTTGACTAGGCTCGTCATGCTCGCTGAGCACCGACTCGGGACTTGCACGGGTCTAGACCGGGCGTACCCAAATGCATTGAGAATTTGGGGCCGTCACACGACCAATACCTTCTTTGTAGGAAGAATTCATATCAGGAATATCAACACCGTACTTTCTACAATTTGAGTCAACATAAGATAAAAAATGGTCGAAGCTCTCATTTCTCAATTTTTGGAGTAGAACTTTTGTTGTTGTAACTGAATCCAAAGCATTCAAAATATCTTGAGATTTATATTGCAAGGCTTGACAAAGTGAGTGTGTAATTCCCATGATTTTATTCATTAAATGTAATATGAATATAAAATTGAAAGTTCCCACATCAATGAAACAACCAAGAGCTTTTTCTCGAACATTAGGATTTGATCCTTCATTGTTTAGGTTATAAAACACTTTAGCAGTGGTGTAGTACATATCCACCAAGCTACAAATATAATCGAATTCAGAACTCCATCGAGTAGTTCATACACGTTACAAATTCCCCATTTGATTAGCTCACCTACCAGTTTCACGTTCTCCATTAGCTATCTCTTGAGCAATAAAATCAGCATGGATGGATTGTAACTTAGAAATACGCTTAGGAGAAGCAACTATAAGATTTACAATGGCTGCCAACTTTGAAAAGAACAACCAAATCGAAGTTTCCTTTGAAGAAGATGCAACTAATGCTAGTTGCAATTGATGGGCAAAACAAAGGCAATCTCTAAGAAATAAAGCTTATAATCCATTCCATTCCCAACACATATTACTAGCACCATTATATCCTTGACCACGTATGTCATGAACGTGTAAGTTATACTGAGCAAGTGAATCCAATATATGCTTCTTAAGTGTGAGAGCAGTGGTGTCCTCAACGTGCACAATGTCAAAAAAACGCTCCTTGATAAAACCTTGGCAATCAACGAACCTCAAGGCAATTACCATTTGCTCTTTCTCAGATTCATCCTTAGCTTCATCAACTAAAAGATAAAACTTTCTATCTCCAATTTCTTCACGAATTTTAGTTCTTACCATACGAGCCATGAAATGTAAATTCTCTTTTTGAATCATATTCGAGGTGTACTTCGTATTCTTTAGAGCATTATCTAATACAACGCCATCAATGTTGACATTTAATCTCCCAAAAAGTTTTATCATTTCCACATAATTTCCTTGATTCTTAGAACTTGAAGACTCGTCATGACCTCTAAATGAACATCCTTGTAAGGAAAGCCATCGAGCACACTCAATATGTGGCGGCCCCAAATTCTGAGGCCACCCCGTGGCTTCTCATTTCCCTTGCTAGTGCATCAGAAACTTCTGCCACGTCACTCTCTATCTATTTTACTTGACATTCTTGAGTTTCGTGCTAATTAACTCAATAATTTAAAATTTTACAGCGGAAGTCTATATTAACCAAAAGAAATGTATATAGAATTACTGATTTGTCCTATAGTGAAAATCCCGGAAAGTACTGTACATATGGCGATCAACTATATAGTTAGTATGTACAGGTACAAGTGTGAAATATAGTCTCCCAGTTTCCCAAAATATTATACAAAATATCAAAATATAACGGTCATCACACGTACCAGCAAGCCTCGGCGTAGGTAAATCATATGTAATCGCCGAGAATCCCCTTACCCTTGCTAGTACTAAGATCTGCACTCAGCCTCACAAAAGACAGATGACGAGCCCAGTAAATAAAATCCCAAGGAAAACCACCGTGCATCACAATTTAAGAATGTAAAATGAAATCAATAAATAATGTTAAATAAACATGCGAAATTGAAGGAAAGTGCAGACAACTGCCCAAAAGCTCATCGCATGAATATAAACACAAATATATGCAAATGGGTGTGAACCAGCTAATCTTAGGTGTGAACTGAGGACCAGGAGCCCTGTCGTGGCCAACATCATCGACCCTACGACTGTGTCCTAGACCACATACCCAGCAAGCGACCACACAATCCGGATACATAGACGGAACCATAATCGTCCCAATAGGAATGGACTTGAAGATTATCAATAATAACAGCTCAAATTGAATAACAATAAGTAAATGCAGTAGTGGTGTTTAGTTGGGTTTTACATACCCGAAAATACGCACTCCGACTTCCCGGACCCGTCAATACGCCCACCTAGCTCTCCAATGTCCGAGCTATGATTTTTCGGTCCCTGAAATCCATTTATATGTTGGACTAAGTGGTTAGTCACTCTAACTCCGACCGGTATTTTGATGGAAACAAACAAGGTGAAAATATACTAATAAGTTTATCAAGTATATTTCAGTTTCGTCAAAGGTTGCGAAACATCACATCACGGACATTTGAGCGTTCAAGCAATTCAAGTTCAAGACTCGACACACACAAAGGAATGAAGGCAAAAGATCAAGACCACGAGCTGTAAAATTAATGTAAGGTATTCAAGTTCACTTAAGCAAGCCTATTGCATTAGTTCATGCATATCGTAATTTTAAAATGGATTTTCAAATGTCAAGTGATTACTCAAGATTTCGGACTTATAAGTCTAAACTATGTTAAACTATATGTGTATGTTAATATCGCATTTTGAAAATCATAGTGAAAGCTTTTGAAAAAGAAAAACTTGTTTTTGAAAGATCTTTGAAAAGAAAACTGTATATTTGCAGAAAAGTCCCTCGCAAATCATGAAACCGAGATTTTCCATTTTCGGGATTTGTGAAAATATCCGGACCATCCAAATAGGCCATATGACCCATAACAAACATGTATAATATGTTATATGAGGGTTTATTGGGTCTAGGACGTGTTAAAGGGTCGCTAACACAAGGGACAAAATTAATTATTTTGAGGTCCCTGCAGTTAGCGCGCTAATACTGTTATTAGCGCGCTATGTGCATAGTTAGCGCGCTAGGTCATAAAATTAGCGCGCTAATTGCAGTCCTGACAGCTTTTTTATAAAGCTGAAAAATTCGCTTTATTTTGAATTTTTGATCAAATCTCGGCCCTTGGATGCACACAACGGTCATATATGGGTCTATAAATATATACAACACTTCCAAACACAAAAGACACACAAGTTAGGTTTTGAAATCAAATAAAAACACTTGTGCTTAATTTTTTCAAGAGAAGAAACTTGGGGTTTTCAAGCTACACTTTGAGGCTGTTCATTCAACATCAAAACCAAAGACTCTTGAGGCACTCTAAGGAGTACTACAACCTCTCCAACACCGATTTTTCAAGTCATCTTCTTGGGGTTGTAAGAAAGTCCATTCCCTAGCTTTTCTTGTGCTCAATTTATATATTCTTGTGTGATTGATTTGGGAAACTACTTGTTGTGTTTTTAAACACACTTGTATTGGGTTTTGCTCTTAAACTTGATTCATTAAACCTTTGGACTGATTTGAACAAGAATTCGTGCTTAAACTTGATTTTTATCAAACTTCTTGTTCTTTGGATTTGAAACCGGTTTTGCTCTCATCAATCTATTTAAAACGGTTTCATATTTGAGTTTTGCACAAAATCGTTTTATATTTGCATTTCTCAATTGTTTTCATACTTGCATGCATAAGAGTGATTAGGCTCTAGGTAGCTTGCTTGTATTTGAACTTGATACCACTTTACTTTGTAAAGTATATTTCAATTGTATTCAAATCTTGATTGTAAGACTTAGTGGGATCTAAGTCGAAAGAGAAGACCTAGTTGAGGCTAGGCATATATCCTAGTTGCGGCTAGGTGGGAAAATTCCTAGGTGGGTCTAGGTGGGGAAAATCCTAGTTGCGGCTAGGTGGTTGTATAAGACCTTATTGCGGTAAGGCATCGTGTAAAAGACCTAGTTGAGGCTAGGCATTCACTAGGCTAGTTGGCTTAGGTTGTAACACTTATTGATAATATAAGTGGGGGTTGAAAATCCTAACCTAGGGAGGTTAGGTAGTGGATGTAGATCGGTTGGATCGAACCACTATATATCGTGTGTCTTATTTCCATCTCTTCTACCCCTTCTTGATTGCATAGCATTGACATTTTTCATTGGTGTATGCATTATCATTATTATTTGTGCTTAAAGTTTTAAAAAGGCGATAAACTCTCGGTAACCCAATTCACCCCCCCTCTTGGGTGACCTTCAATTGGTATCAGAGCGGGTTATTGCTCAAAGTGTTACTAACGTATCTTTGAGTGTTTTTGTGCAAGGATGCAATCTCTAGATTTCTCTCGCCTTAGGGAAGGAAACTCATCCGTCCGACCTCCCTACTTTGATGGAACAAATTATGCTCATTGGAAAGTTCGAATGAAGTTTTACATTAGAGCACAAGGGAGACATTTGTGGGATACAATTGAAAATGGCTACTCTCCACCGAACAAGTCCTTAAAAGAATACACCGCCGAGGAGATCAAGATCGAGCTCTCAAATGATCAAGCCATGAATCATTTGTTTTGTGCACTAAGTGAGAACGAATTCAACCGAGTTAGCGCTTGTCAAACGGCCAAGGAAGTATGGCAAAAACTTAAAGTACATTATGAAGGTACACAACAAGTCAAGAACACCAAATTGAGGATTCTTGAAGAACATTATGAGACTTTTCGAGTGGAGCCCCATGAAGACATAGCCACGGCCATTACAAGGTTCACGAAGCTCTTGAATGAAATCAAAAACCTTGGCAAACATTATGATCAAGAGAACTCGGTATACAAGTTCCTTAGAGGCTTGCCTAAGGAATGGGATGCGAAGAAATATGCTATTCAATCGGCTCAAAACCTTGGAAATTATACCTTTGATGCATTATGCGGAGAATTGACGGTTCATGAATTTGAGCTAAGAGACCGTGCTAGATTGGAAGCACTTGGTGGTTCGACCAAGAGAGAGTCAAAGAGGGAGCATGCCTTAAAAGCTACATGCCTATCGGGCAAAGATGATGGGAGCCCAAGTGAAAGTGACTCAATTGAACAAGAAGTTGCCATGCTATCAAGAAAGCTCAAGAAGGCAACATACAAAAGAGACAAGTACAAAAAGAAGTACAAAGGTGCAAACAACGCAAGCAAGTCACGCGAGATGATTTGCTATGAATGCGGCAAACCGGGACATAGAGCATCGGAATGCAAGTACTTGAGAAGAAGCAAGAGACATGAATCATCATCATCATCCTCATCATCTAGCTCCGACTCCGAGTCGGAAAATGAGAAGGCCATCCTTTGCCTTATGGCAAGGAGTGAGGTAAGTGACTCTTCATCTTTTAATTATGATGATGTAAATGCATTGGATGATATGTCTATTATTCATGACCTTAGGAATGAATTAGAAAAGGAGGTCAAAAAGACCAAACAACTCAAAAAGAGTTTGATCAAAGCCATTAGTGAGATTGAATCTCAAAATGAGATTATTGATGATCTCCAACAGGACTTAGAATTGGCCATAAATGAGAAAATAGGCTTAGCAAAAGAAATAGAGGACTTGACCACTACGGTGACCAAGTTTACAAGTGGCACCAAAATGTTTGACATGATGTTGGGCGCACAACGACGTGCACTCAACAAGAGAGGCATAGGCTATGGTGCAAGCCTATTGAGCTATGGAAAGCTTTTGGCCGAGTCTAAGAGATGTTTAAAATGCAATAGATCTCATAATGTTGGCAAATGTGTCCTAAATAGGACCGATAGAGGTAAACTTGCATGGGTAGAAAAGAATGTATGTGATACACATATTAGGGAACACAGAGGTGTATGGGTACCAAAGTCCATGATTCATAAAGTAAATTAGATTCACTTTGGAACATGAATGTGCTAAAACGACAAATTGATATATAGGAGTTAAGCATGATAGGCCTTGCTTTAGTCACATACACATAGCATGCATACACTGTTATTTCTGATGTCATGACTGCATTTCATATACGATTTTATGTAGGACTATGATAAATTAATACAAGTAGCCAAGCACTTTTAGGCTAAATTCATTGACACGGCATGAGTTAGGCATTTCTCATAAATCGGACCTTCTACACATGTTTCAAGTATTTTAATCATCTTTATATGATGTTAATGAAGTGTCCATGAAGTTTGAGGTAAATCGGAGTTGTGCGTCAAAAACTCAAAAATTTTAATTCCGAAATTCCAGAGAGGAATTAGCGCGCTAGGTATTTCTATTAGCGCGCTAGGTCTAGCAATTAGCGCGCTAGGTCATTTAATTAGCGCGCTAATACCCCCTGACCAGACAAACTTCACATTCACCATGTTTTAAAGTCATATGTTAAAGCCATTGTTTTATTTTGGGGGAGACTTTTAGATAATGAGAATGACATTGATAGGGGGAGACCTTTATACCCATTCTTTTTTTTTGGTATCTATTCTTTTTGGGGTTAAGACATGTACCAAAAATGAGGAATTTGTTGGTATCACAAACTAAAACATGCATGTTGATAGGGGGAGTCTAGATTCTTAATTATTTTCTCAAAGCTTTCATTTGATGCATATCGATAGGGGGAGCATTTATTTGGTATCATTTTCATAAAACGGGGGAGCCTTTCTTATGGTATCATGATTTTTCTCATGCCCCACTTTTTGATGGTATCAAACGGGGGAGAAAGGTGCTGAACTTGAAAGAGTTTAAATTTTAACCATTAATGGGATGTTCATACACTTGTATTATGTTTTATGCTTGTCAAGTTCACATTGTTTGTTATCATCAAAAAGGGGGAGATTGTTGGACTAAGTGGTTAGTCACTCTAACTCAAATAGGTATTTTGATGGAAACAAACAAGGTGAAAATATACTAATAAGTTTATCAAATATATTTCAGTTTCGTCAAAGGTTGCGAAACATCACATCACGGACATTTGAGCGTTCAAGCAATTCAAGTTCAAGACTCGACACACACAAAGGAATGAAGGCAAAAGATCAAGACCACGAGCTGTAAAATTAATGTAAGGTATTCAAGTTCACTTAAGCAAGCCTATTGCATTAGTTCATGCATATCGTAATTTTAAAATGGATTTTCAAATGTCAAGTGATTACTCAAAGATTTCGGACTTATAAGTCTAAACTATGTTAAACTATATGTGTATGTTAATATCGCATTTTGAAAATCATAGTGAAAGCTTTTGAAAAAGAAAAACTTGTTTTTGAAAGATCTTTGAAAAGAAAACTGTATATTTGCAGAAAAGTCCCTCGCAAATCATGAAACCGAGATTTTCCATTTTCGGGATTTGTGAAAATATCCGGACCATCCAAATAGGCCATATGACCCATAACAAACATGTATAATATGTTATATGAGGGTTTATTGGGTCTAGGACGTGTTAAAGGGTCGCTAACACAAGGGACAGAATTAATTATTTTGAGGTCCCTGCAGTTAGCGCGCTAATACTGTTATTAGCGCGCTATGTGCAGAGTTAGCGCGCTAGGTCATAAAATTAGCGCGCTAATTGCAGTCCTGACAGCTTTTTTATAAAGCTGAAAAATTCGCTTTATTTTGAATTTTTGATCAAATCTCGGCCCTTGGATGCACACAACGGTCATATATGGGTCTATAAATATATACAACACTTCCAAACACAAAAGACACACAAGTTAGGTTTTGAAATCAAATAAAAACACTTGTGCTTAATTTTTTCAAGAGAAGAAACTTGGGGTTTTCAAGCTACACTTTGAGGCTGTTCATTCAACATCAAAACCAGCACTCTTGAGGCACTCTAAGGAGTACTACAACCTCTCCAACACTGATTTTTCAAGTCATCTTCTTGGGGTTGTAAGAAAGTCCATTCCCTAGCTTTTCTTGTGCTCAATTTATATATTCTTGTGTGATTGATTTGGGAAACTACTTGTTGTGTTTTTAAACACACTTGTATTGGGTTTTGCTCTTAAACTTGATTCATTAAACCCTTGGACTGATTTGAACAAGAATTCGTGCTTAAACTTGATTTTTATCAAACTTCTTGTTCTTTGGATTTGAAACCGGTTTTGCTCTCATCAATCTATTTAAAACGGTTTCATATTTGAGTTTTGCACAAAATCGTTTTATATTTGCATTTCTCAATTGTTTTCATACTTGCATGCATAAGAGTGATTAGGCTCTAGGTAGCTTGCTTGTATTTGAACTTGATACCACTTTACTTTGTAAAGTATATTTCAATTGTATTCAAATCTTGATTGTAAGACTTAGTGGGATCTAAGTCGAAAGAGAAGACCTAGTTGAGGCTAGGCATATATCCTAGTTGCGGCTAGGTGGGAAAATTCCTAGGTGGGTCTAGGTGGGGAAAATCCTAGTTGCGGCTAGGTGGTTGTATAAGACCTTATTGCGGTAAGGCATCGTGTAAAAGACCTAGTTGAGGCTAGGCATTCACTAGGCTAGTTGGCTTAGGTTGTAACACTTATTGATAATATAAGTGGGGGGTTGAAAATCCTAACCTGGGAGGTTAGGTAGTGGATGTAGATCGGTTGGATCGAACCACTATATATCGTGTGTCTTATTTCCATCTCTTCTACCCCTTCTTGATTGCATAGCATTGACATTTTTCATTGGTGTATGCATTATCATTATTATTTGTGCTTAAAGTTTTAAAAAGACGATAAACTCTCGGTAACCCAATTCACCCCCCCCTCTTGGGTGACCTTCATTATAATGTTTTATACTTTTTGAAAACATATTATATAATTTTATGATATTATATTATATTTCTAATTTTTCAGTTATGGTACCTCTTCCGGACTATGTCGGGGTTCCAAAAATACCCGAAAAGTCTTGTACCTACTTTTCTACCTTTTTCTTAATTTTTTTATATTTTTCAACTATTTTTCCTATTTTTCAGAAAATAATATATATATATTTTAGGCGGGCCCCAGACCGGTCCAAGTGGTTGGACCGGCCCTAGGCCGGTCTGACACGGTTCGGGGGACGCAAGCACGCTGCGCGTGCGTCCCCTTCCCAGAGGCGAAAATCGTCTCTAGTATAAACCTTTGCCTCTTCTTCTCTCCTCTCCATCCCTCTTCACACTCAATCCATTGGAGACCCTCAAAATCTCCAAATTTCATCACAAAACAACACAAAACCAACCCAATTCCCTGATTACATGCATGTACCCAAAAATCCGAAAATCACCACATACACCTCAATTTTTTACAAATCCAATTCCAATTGATGTAATTTATCAAAACCAAACTCAATAACACCATATTCATCAAAAACAATGATGAATTATCTAAAAATCTATTTTTCACCTTAACCCACAAAAACCCCTTTTTTTTCAAAAATTTTCATTTAGAATATAAAGATTACCTTGGATCCATGCTCTGAAGCTCGAATTCACTCTCCAATTGCTCGCATTCACCTTCCCCATCCTTGATTTCTCTCACAGATCTCCCCAACGATTTGGTGAAAACGTTTTCATTCTTTGCATGTTGATCGATCAATGTATATACATAGGTGGTTATCTAATCTACTGTGTACACGCATCTCGAGGACAATCCAACCGCCACTGATCACCCTGTGTCACACAGTTCTTGAACACCCTATCATAACACCAATTTCCTTGTATCTTTTCGTTGCGTGTCTCGAGGTCGATCCCAAGAATGCTGATTATTCATTTCAAACTATAGAATTCTATTTATTCTAATTTGATTTAACTTATATAATTTATTCTAGGCATCAATAAATTTCATAAATTTGTAAATAGAGTCACACTAACTCCCCGACCACTCGGCACCCTATGCCCCATGTCCAGCACGCTTCCCGAGGTGGTACCACACTTAGTGTACCCAATTTAATTTATAACCTAGCCTAAAGTTATGTTTACATTTCATTATAAATTAAATCCTCCACCTTAGCATGTTTAAATAATTTAAGTTTAATTAAACCCCAATGCCCGGCCTCACTGCTACCGAACCCCGCATTGGCCTGTCCTACGAAACGGACCCTGGTGCTCAACCTCACCCGACAAGTAATTATATATATATACACACACCTGTGATGAATAAGACCTCCTGATAATAAAAATAATATTATTGCATCACAGAACTCATGAAACATCAATACACAGTTAATACCTATCCGCGGCGTCTACGTGTCGTCCGAGTTAGCATCCTAATCTGAAATAAATTAACTAACGACGTTAATAAATAACTGGCCGTTACACAATACTTATCTTTAGTCGTAATCGATTTTGTTGAAATTCTTCAGATGTTTGTGCATTCAATGACCTATCAATATGATTAGTAACATTCAACAAATCCTCAACAGCTTGTACGCAAGCCTATGCGGGGAATTGATACCTCCAATATGCACAAAAAATGCACAGTCCTGTCCATTATTAATTCTCTTCCAATTTGTAAAACCTTCATTAGTTAATGTGCAACGAGGTGCAATATTACTTTCAAAAAGATAACAAGGAAACAAAATGCAGCATCCTTCAAAGGAGAATACTATAACCATGGAAAATTTTCAAACTAACCATATTTGAATCTACGGTATTGTTTCACAAATGGAGTTTGAGGATATTCTACCAACTTTAGTTGATAAGGGCCCATTTTTATGTATGTCCTTCGTACTTCATCCTGTAAATTAACTGGGTATTCTCGAATTGAAATAAGCAAATTTGGATCTCTTTCTAGAGAGTTGTAATCAATCCCAGTTTTTTGAGTTGGTGACTTAGGGGATTCTACTTCATTGGGTGTTAGTTATTCAACTTCAAAATTAGATGGAGGCGTGTCTCCTCTTGATGTTTCTCCTCTCGACTTAAAAAATGAATAAAGAGTCTTTGATCTCTTCTTGTCGTAATGTTCCATTAAAGACAACCTAATTACTAGAGCACAATCACTTAAAATTAACAATCTAGACAACAAAATTTAAAAAGAAAAGCTTCTAAACTCAAAAAACAAATCTATTTAAACACCAAAAAATAAATCTATTTTTCATATTATGTATCACCTAAAAATAATTCTTTAACAAGAAAACAAACATAGTATTATTCACATGAGTAATTAATGACACATATAAACTTAGGGTTTTGATGTTTTAAAATAATAGCAGAGGAAAGAAGCAGAAAACAAGTCAAAGACAAAGACATATTAAAGGAGAGATGTAAAATATAGATTATTAAAAAAAATGAGATGGAAGAGTAAAAAAAAAAAGAGTTAACGTCCTACCAAAAAAAAAGAGTTTACCTAAACTTTCAAAATAAGTGAATCAAAGGAATGTGAGATCACCAATCACTTCTTGTTGTTCTTTTTGCCAAGAGACTACAATTCTTCTCTTTTCTTCTCTTATTGCTATAGATGTAGCACATAGTAGGATAAGAGAGGATAAAAAGTTTTTTAGGGCAGTGGGAAATTGGGAATGAGAGTGAGGAGACTAGGAGGGGTAGAGGGCGGACTGGAGAAATATGATGTGCTTTGGTTTCTTTCTTTTTGTTTTTCTTTTTTATGCGTCGGTCGTGCGTGTGCGTGGTGCGTTTTTCTCTTTTTTTGGTTTTGAGCGGTTAGTGCATCAGTAGGGTGGGCTTGACAAAAAAAATGGGCTTGGCTTTAAAGTTGAGGTTGTGACGATCCTAAATTCCCAATACATTTGGGTATGCCCCGCCTAGACTCGTACAGGTCCCCAAGTCAGTACTCGGCGAGCCTAGTCAGCCTCAAATCAATTAATTATACAATTTATGAAGGAGTTATTGCAAGTTTAATGCAGCGGAAAGTAAATAAACTACAATATGGGAAATAACTCAATCAAAGGAAAATGATGAATCTATTATGTGGAAAACCCCAAAATATTCATGTACAATCAGATAAACAGGTACATGATATCCATCTCAAAAATATCCCGAGTTCAACAACCAAAACGATATGTATAAAGCAACATGCAAGCAGAAGCAACCATAAACCTACTCTAAGGTCTGCAAATCTAGTTGTTAAGCTCCTCATAGGAAGTCACCTAGGTAGGGCTCCTTGCCCTTGCTGCGCTCTGCCCTATCTGCACCCATTGTCACAAACTAGACAGTGAGTAACTGAGAGAAATCGAAAGTAATGCCAGAAGAATATAACAATAATTCATGATTCATAAAGTAAGGTAGTCTAAATATCATGCAGTAATTGAAAGACAAGAATTTAAGTAGATCAAGTGCATGATAAACAGACTAATAGATATCAATCGAAAACATGCATGTTCTAAGAATTCAAACGAGGCCCATAAGTGGTCTAAATCATAGCATAACGGCGAAGACCTCGCGAGGTCTCCCTGGCATCGACACAAGCGAAGGCACAATCATGATATGAGGGACACAAGCCCTCCAACCCAGTACTTAGTGTCACACGTTCACTATGGGTGGTCCCACACTTCTGTACAAAAGTGTCCACGTTGCCCCACTAGTGCAGGGTCGAATACTCTCAAGACAAAACACTTACGCCAAGAACACACATAACAAGGGATAGGACCGAATGCCAACAATAGATCATTTTGCAAAGTAGAATAAATAGATAATGAATCACATGACATTTCCTTACTGGCTAACTAATCATACACAAGCTTGTAGGCTAATGTACTTACCTGTTTAATAGCAACACAGTACAACTCTCGCGACTTTAATGCATTCCCATGGGTTCCCAACTACCTGACAAAGGTAGTCAGGTCCCCAAATAATAGGTTTATGGTCATTAATTAACCCTAAGGTGAACCCTAATGTTTTTCCCAAAGTTTGGTATAATTTCAATAAAAATAAACTCGGGAAACTCGGTTAAGTCGATCAAAAACCCGTAAAACTCTTGGGTTTCAAAACAGTTCATATATAAGCCCAAACTGTAAAGAAAAGACCCGTTGGTTCAGCCGAATATGGGTCACGTCGTGGGCCTATGGGCCTATGGCGTGACCACGGTGTCACTATAGCACGACGCACATACAACTCCACGCCTCGTTCTCACCGTGATCACAAACTACCAAATGGAATAGAAAAACACATGCAAACCGTGGGCCTTTGTTAAAAAAAAAAACTCCTTGTTGCGCCTAACCACCTAGACCACCAAAACATAAATACCTGTTATGAAAACCGCCGTGACTAATTGAACAAGAAAACGCTTCTTACAGCGTTTTTACGAAACAACATACACGAAAGTATTGTGGACCACGTGTTCTATACATAGATACACTTAACACCGTGAGAAGATGAACATGAAAACTTCTCTACAACGCCCAAACTCACGCACGCCATACACACACCGTAACACACACATGAGTCTCACACGACGAGATTTCATGTCACGCCGTGGCAACGCTCTCAGATTTTGAACTGTAAAGCGCCCCTTGGCGTGAGTTTGTTTGGCTTCTATTTCACGCGTACGCAAAGCACGCCGTGACTTGTTTGAACATCAAAACGCCTCGACGGCATGAAACCAAAATATGCTTCTGTTCGACTCGTACTTGAGAGATGCCGCGACATGTATAGGCCAGAGGGCGTCTCCACGACGTCGAGTGCCCAACTTAAATACCCAAAAATCCACCGAACACGAAAACCAAACCCACTCTTGGCAATCATCAACACACATTTTCGGGTATTAAAATCAACCCAAATCAACTTCAGATCATCATAAAAATGTCAGTAATATCCAAGGATTTGAGATATCCCCAAATAAATTGAAAGACCAAACGAAAGTAAAGTAACAAACCCAACATCAACCAACAACACCGGCTCGGCACCATGAGTTGCTCGCTCTGGGGGTTGCCGAGACACCGATGGAACACCAAGATTGTCTCCGGCAAGCCACCTTTGATCATGGCGAAGATCTAATAGCAAAATAAGCAACAAAAACTCCAATACAAAGAGGATGAACAAGTGTAAAAACTGAGCAAAGGAATGGAAAGAGCAAGATGTCTCGCCTTAAATCCGACGAGAAAAGGGACTCCAGCAAGGATTCCGGCAGTCTAGCACCACCCCTTATGGTGGCTTGCACATCAAGCAAGAAGAGGGGAAGAAGAGAGGAGAAGAGAAGAATTGAAGAAATGTGAACAGTGTGTGTCCCAAATGGGTATGGCCCATTTTATATAGACCCCCTTGTTATCATGTTGCACACACGCATCTCGAGGCTGATCCATTGGCTCTCATTTTTGAGTTGTGTCCCCTAACAATTCTTCAATTTGACTCCACTAAGTAACTCGGGTGCCACTTAGTTATCCAGCTCCTTTGTTGATCCCACGCTCCTCAGCCCATATTTCACCACCAATCGACTCGGCGCGCCCGTTGTCTCATCACGTCCCGATAAATAATTATATTAATTATTCAAAAAATCATTTATTAATGTTTGATGTGTTTTAACTCTCCTGTTTACCTAGATGAAGCCTCACTTAGACTAAACAAATCACTCAAACGACTCGAGATTCGTATTAGACTACAATACTAATACAAACATCACAGAAACATAGAAATTACCTCGGTGTTGACTCCCGAAGTCCGAAATACTTGATGCATCACGATAGCGGGGTCACAGACTTGATAAGTGTAACACAAGTTGGGTTAAAACTTGAGGGTTGTTACAGAGGTGGGCTAAAAGTCTTTTAGGCCCAATGGACTAAATTTTTTTTAAGGTTGCCCTGTGATACAGCATAGCTCTGCCCCTGGGTAGAGGGTGGACTTGAGAAATATGCTTTGTTTTGATTTTTTTTTCTTTTCATTTTTCTCTTTTATGTGTCAGTCGTGCGTGTGTGTGCATGGTGTACGTTTTTCCTTTTTTTTTTTGGTTTTGAGCGGTTTAGTGCATCGGTGGGGTGGGCTTGACAAAAAAAAGGGCTTGGCTTTAAAGTTGAGGTGGGCTAAAAGTCTTTTAGGCCCAATGGGTACTAAATTTCTTTTTTTTATAAGACTGCCCTGGGCTGGGCTATGCTAATAGCTCTGCCCTGTCAATAATACTACTTGAAGTGTGTCAATCTATATAATACCCATTTCGCGGGTTTGTTATATTAGATGTTGCTCATTTTAGTAGGCATTTTATTAAACAATTCTTAAGAAAACTCTAAAAGAGACGCATCATCAATTATTGGTCATGCACCTCCATTAAAAGCATAGTTAGAATAATTCATTACAACAAAATTCACTTTGTTAAGTTATGAAACTCAAAATTGTTGAAGATTTTTGTTATGCAATACCATATAATTGTCAAAATAATTATTCAAATTGGGGGGCTTATTTTTTTGTCTAAACCATCTAGTATCCAAATGATTAGATTACTTCGAGTTGGCCTCGATTCATGCACTATATGAGTGGGGAACTCTTTATATTAGTATTTCATTTACGAAGACTTGAAAGATATCAGTTGGCGAGTTTATATTAACAGCTGATGGGCCGTTGGGCCTAATGGCCCAAAAAGTTGGGCCGCATTATCTTGCAGATTTTGTTTTAATTCACGAGGGAAGGGATAGGAAATCTCTTAAACACTACTTCCTTTCAAGCTCGCCGGCAAACCTCGAGATCCGTCCGATCAACGCTCCTGCGGACACACACTCACCGTCCGCCGTCCGATTAAGGTCATGGACGCAAGACACGCAACTCTAGGCCGACGGACGGTAAAGATCTCATAATCTCCAACCACTGCGGCCGCCACCGCCACCGCCACCGCCGCCGCTGCTTTGATGACGTCTCTGATTCCCCTTTTTGTTTGATTTGCAGTTGGAGGAGATTCGGCAGAAGAGAGCGGCGGAGAGATTGAGCAAAGCTTCGTCGGCGACGGATCTCCAAGCATCATCGCCTCCGCAAGGTTCGTCAATCTCTAATTGTTTGTTCGGATTAGGTTCTGTTGTTTTGGTACTGTTTGATTGATAGCGTTGTTCGATCTTTGTGATGCGGACAGGGATCAAGAGAACGGAAAGTGAGAATCAACTTTCCGAGGTACGATTACCTGTTAAAAATTTCGAATCTTTACTGTTGCGTGCATAGATAATCAGTTGCAATTGAGTTTGTAGGAATTTGACTTATTGATTAGGAAGGATTTAAAGGATTTAGAAAGCATGCAATTAAGTGCGCGATATGGGGGGGCCGACCCTCTCAACCTAGTTTTTTCAATTCATGAGACTTGAATTCGAGACCTCGCTTGAGGAGACCATGTCCCCTGCCATTTGGATGAAACAGTTGTTGGTAAGTGTTAATGCATTCAACTATTTTTAATAGTGCGAGGAGGGTTTTTGATCTTGAAGGGGATTTCACTGATGCAAAATGAAGTACCTGTGAAAGACAGGTTTCAAGAGAAAACCAAGTCATTTTACAAAAAAAAGATTAAGTAAGAAAAACAAAAGAGGAAAACAAGAGAAATGCAGGTTAAGGAGGTTACGACTTACAAGCCCATATAAAAGAATCCCGATGCCCGATGATTCTAAGCCACACTCCACAATTTTTTTAAATTCCTTCCCCGCTCATCAAAAGTAAAGTTGAACAATTTATTTGTAGCCGTCATCCAAGAAGTTGCATGGTTATTGTAGGTTTCTGGAATTCCATTGCCCTTCTTTTCTAATCCTCAAAAACCCATTCTAGCATATTGTGTTAGATTGACGCTAGAATTGCCACGTTCCTTGTCAATTTCTTGCATGTAAAATAACTCAACTTGTCAAGACTCGGTACTCGCTTTTCATCCCCATCCCTATAAACACTTGGTTTGCACCTTCAAATTTGGCCAAAAGGATTCAATTTCTCTAATGGATAAACTCTTCCAGAAGTAAAGATTTCGAGATATACTTAGATAGCCATTAAGGAAATCCGAATTGGAAGAATTAAGAGCGGAGGAAAGGGCATTTGAAGGAGTTTTGCTTTATCTATAGACTGCTCTCTTCCGCTAAATTTTCTCCAACTGGTAAATAAACAAAAAGGAAAACATTTGAATCTAGAATATCATAATGGAAAGGCATTAACGGCAACATGGAGGTGGTGGTTGAACTGGAAGATGATGATGTTAGTATTGTTCATTGACCCAGAGATGTGTGATGCACGCCCATGATATGAGTCAGATAACACATAGTGAGGTGTCCAGAGAAGTGTTGATATGTCATATCTCAAGGTTCTATCTTATAGTTTTTCAGTGAGCTAGACGGACAACATTACACTGAGATTTCTGTTTATGTTTTTTCATCATAAAATTAAAAGGAAGCTACTCTATATTCGTTTTCTCTTGTTCATAATTTTCTTTAAAATCTGTTCGAAGGATGTTGGTGCTTTAGTATCCCAAATAAAAGATCTTGAGCACAAGAACTTGGAGTTGGAAGAAGAAAACAAGAACTTAACATCAAAGGTATGTTTCTCTAATGATTCAATGTTAAGACTTAAGATGTTTTCATTTTAAGACTTGTTACTGAACAAAGTTGTGGGTCTTGTTCTACTTCCAGCTTCAGATGAGAGAAGCTGAGAACGATTCGTTGCAGATACGTCTAAATGATCTGGTATGTGCTACAGCTTCCTTTTCTCTATATATTGTGGGTGGGGTTCTAATTGAATTTGAATGGAGGGAACAAAGCATAGTCTTATGAGTTATATTGATATAGTCTGTTCTATTTTAAATGGCATGAGATGGTGACTTTCTTATCCAAGGAATGTTTTTAACGGGAATTCATTCTAATTGGATGATTGTTCGTTCTACTTTATGGTAAGAACAAGTTGGAAGAGTGCTTATCAATATCATTTGTTTTGCATATACTATGGATGTGGTACTTGTATGAAGTTTACTGAGCACATTTAAATTACATAATATATTTCATAACATCATGATTCAATAGTTCTCGAAGATCTATTGTGGGTAGCTTTGGACTTTTTGAAGCATGGATATGGTTTCCATTGTCTTCTCTTGCGCTTTACCCTTAGTGCATTATCAATGTAATTGGTTAAGAGTCTCTTCTTCACGTACATCAGTTAGAATTATCTCTGCAAGTTAAACATTTTAACTATATTCTCTCTCCCTTGAGCTTGCAGGAACAAAACAGTTTGCCATCTCTTAGAAAAGCTGTTAGGGATGCTGCCGTGGAAAAAGATGCCGCGGTTACTGCAAGGGTACTAGATGGTCTTTTCTCTTTGTTAAAGTCGTTTACAATTTGTTGCATATGCTTTATTCGGTTTTTCATATGCAGATTCTGCTATGTTGATATAGGAGGATATGTCAGCCCAGCTTCGAATGATCAAGAAACGATTGAAGGAGGCAGAGGAAGAACAATACAGAGTAATCAACTATGTCTCTATTCAAAGTGTATAAAAGATGACGTATAGGTGTCTTTGTACTAATGGGTTCTTGTAATAGACCGAAGAACATGCAGCCGCCTTGAGAGCAGAATTAAATTCTCTACAGCAGCAAGAGACGATTAGCCCTTTTGGTGCTATTCCTTCCATGGGCAACTCACCAGATCATTTGAAAGCTTTGGAAAAGGAGATAGCTGATTTGAAATCCAATTTACAGGTTAGGATTACTGCCACATCCTTATTGCTGTCTTGTTAGACATTTTACTGTTGTGTATCTTATATTTTCTTCA
This sequence comes from Stephania japonica, assembly GCA_039657345.1. Taxonomy (NCBI): domain Eukaryota; kingdom Viridiplantae; phylum Streptophyta; class Magnoliopsida; order Ranunculales; family Menispermaceae; genus Stephania; species Stephania japonica. The sequence continues at coordinate 37,265,397 of CM077560.1, read as the reverse complement.
TAACTATAGCAAGAGTCTGCCCTGAGAGAAAAAGACAGGCAGAGGCTTGTTGAGGAGCAGGCACGAGCTTCTGCTCTTGTGGCTGACAATCAAGTGCTTCAAGAAAGGATCGCAGGTTTATCAGAAAGGATTTCAGGTAGGACTCGTTTCTGTTTTCTAAAGCTGTTTCCATTTTGAAAAATATCTCATTTTCAAGTAGTTTTAGGATTCTACATCTTAAAATCAGATGTAATCTTTTTCTTTTGATTCAGAGGCCTCCGACAGAAATGCTAATATGGGATTTTCAGCTGTAAGTTGTTCTTTTTATCTTTACATATTTATGATAGTTCTGGCCTCTTCATAAAGTTCTGAAATTTGTTTTCCCAAGAGTTTTTCATTAGAGAAGCTTTTAAAACGAAAAGTTCAGTCTTAAGAATCTCTAACTGCAAACTACGCCTCTGATGGTTATAGCTATTGTCTTTGATTGTGGTAAAGATAAGTTATGGTTATTTAGTTGTATTTGTATTTTTTTGTATGTGCATGTTCCATGTGCTTTATCGACACTTGCCATGCTATCATCTCAACTTTATTTTTTTTCATTTTCTTTCTTATGTTTTCTCTATGTCGTTTAATCCATGTAAGAGAACAAGGACTTCGTTTGTTTGGTATAAATTTGATATATAGGAAAAAAATGAGTGTATGCATTCTGGTAATTATGGTTCATATAGAGAATTAAATTATTTCGTCTTATATTTTGCAGCAAGACAAGGAAAAACTTGAGAAACAATTGCATGATATGGCATTGATGATTGAAAGACTAGAAAGTGGTCGCCAAAAGCTTTTGATGGAGGTATTTTCTAGGCAGTCTTTCAGATCTAAACAGTAAATCTTAAGAGTGAAAGTTGAGTTACTTTTGAAATCTTTGGTGGCAGATTGATTCACAGTCTTCAGAGATAGAGAAACTCTTTGAGGAAAATTCCAATCTCTCAACTTCATACAATGAGGCGATGCAGGAAGCAGTGCAGTGGGAGAGCCAGGTACTTCTTTAGATTTCTAGTGGAAAGTATTTGCATGTAATTGTATAATATCCGTCATGGTAGCACCACCAGATCTTCGAAAAGCCCAAAAAGCACATTCCTTCCTACTGCTTCTCTTGACTGCTTTAACTTCCCTCCTGTGGGGCCAATTCCTATTTTTTGTCAGTTTATCAGAGGAAAAGGCCCCCTTGGGTCGGTTAATTAGAAAGTGGATTGGCTAGTCTATTGCTTGGAGTTTCATCCGAGTTCTCTAGTGGCTTCCTAATCTGTCGCTTACTTGGATGCTTGTGTCCTTCCAAGATCTTTATTGGCCGGAAAAGGTTAACCTAGTTCAAGATGTTCTCGTTAGAGGCATCATCTTTCATTTCTAAAGAGCTTACCTCGAGCCTTATTTCTTCTGTTATCAATCACAAGAAAGCTTCTCTTCATTCCCTGTCCCTACAGGAAAGACCTGATTGGAATGTACATATAGTATATACTAAGAAGTTGTGGCATGTCTGTTGATTATCCATGCTCGATTCCGTGGAAAGTCTATCATTGTAAGGAAGACCAGAGATTCACTCTTCTTTTGTTTTTAGCCACGAGGTTAAGCCGTTACACCAGTTCTGTTCCCACGCGTACTACCCGACTGACTCTTCTTTTCTTTTTCCAGTCTTTTTGGGGAAGCAGTACAGTCGAAATATCTAGGCAAGAATATGTTTTGAAAGAAGGGCTTGTTCCATCTAGTTTGCTAGACTTGCTTGTAATTTATCCCAAAGTTGTTTGTACAAATCCATAGGGAGGCAATCTTATCGATGATGTTCCCTTTGTAGTATTTTCAGTTTTTCTCCACCTAATTAATGAAATCTACAGGTCAAAGAATGTATTCAGCAGAATGAAGAGCTTCGGAATTTATTGGGCAAATTCAGGACTGAGCAAGCCAATTTGTTCCTTTCAAGTGGTGCATTTCAATCTGGGCATTTGGAAGATGGGAAATATGGCGGAGACATAATAATTGCAGAGGAAAATACAGCTGAGATCCTGCTACTCAAGGTCAGTTTTGAATGAAGATTACGAAGTTTCTTATCTATAAAAACCCATGGGCCCGGAGAATGTTGGGACACACATGCACATGTGGGTATACAAATGGGGTTGGAGCCCATCTTGCACAAAATCAATTGGCTTGTGCTAGAACCCAATCTACACCACTTATATACCACACCAACTCTTATTATTTTTTCGATGTAGGATTATATACTCTAACACTCCCTCTCAAGTACAACTAGGCCTGAACTAGTTGTCACTTGCCAAATACAGACCTACTCTTAGAGGTCCATAGCAAAGATTGCAAGGCGTTTAAGGCGATCCCAAGGCGATTTCCCTAGCCTAGGCGAGGCGGTGCCTAGACGGCGCCTAGGCATCACCTAGGCGCCGAACAACATAATATTTATTTAGAGGTCCTCAAATAAATATTTATTTATTTATAGGTCCTTAAATAACACTAATTATCTATTAGTTAATGTGATTATTATTTAATATATGCATAAAAAATACTAATATGTCGTTAGATCCTTATGTAACATTAATTGTGCCAAGATTTTGTTATTAGGTAGGCATTTTTTTATCAAACTTAATTGTAAATAGCCTCATCAAAATTCTAAAATTTACTTAGAAGGACACCGCCTAGGCGATTCTGTCCCAAAACGCCTAGGCGATGCCTTGCAATCACTCCGTACAAACATGCTTAGGCCTACTCCTATAGGCTCTAGGTCCACAAACGGGTCTAGACTCCACCGTTAGCCCAACCAGATCTTTAAATATGAGCCCATGATCGTTCCCTTATGATACCATATAGAAATCCATGGGTCCGGAGAGTGTTGGGCCACACACGCACATGTTGGTATACAAATGGGGTTGAAGCTCATCTTGCACAAAACCATTTGGTCAGTGCTAGGATCTAATCTACATCACTTATATACCACACCAACTCTTATTATTTTTTCGATTTGGGATTATATATTCCAACATTATCCTTCCTGGCCTATTAATTAGTTTGTGTGAAAGATATATGCTAAAGAATGGATGGAAGAATCAAAATTCCATGAGAACCCAACTACAATGATCATGAGAAATTTATAATTACGAGGACAATGACAATTTCTCGATGCTATCATCAATCATTATTGTAAGAGACTATGACCTTTTTAAAACTATGGTAGTGAGGATCCTGTCAAGACACTTTCCACTTCTAATATCTTACTAGCCATGAACTATATGGAAATCATTCTCAATAGATTCATAAAACGTGATCTAGTTTTTCTTTTCACCTTTTGGTTCTTTCCTAATAGCTTAATGTTTTTTGTATCACATTGTTCATATCAGATGAAGTTGCCTTCTTGAAGAATACTATTTCGTGTAGACTATGAAGAGCGGAAAATATTCCATGGATTTGGAGTAACATGTTTTTTATAAAAAATGGAGCACAATTCCTATATATGGAAAGACTTGAACCGTTGTGTGTGTGCCAGGCTGCATGGCTCAAACAATGCTGCATCGTTCATCACATGTATTCCTTTTTAGGTCAGAAAGGAAAGTAAACATTCATAATTTTAGAGGGAATCAATAGATCAAAATTGGCGGGGTGAATGAGTTTTCACTACTATTTGTGATTGTTGTCATGTTGTTGATGGGCTCAAGTTGTGTGATCTCATATGTTTTGCGTATTCTGCTATTTAAACAAGATACTAATTCATTCCTGTTGGCTCATCTTTTCCTGAGAAGCTGGACACTTCTTATTTTTATATTTTTTGATGCATAATTAGTGGATCTGAACTCTATTCATCATTACCTATCCATTGTCAAATCATTAATCAAGTATTTCATTCACCGTTTTGATCGTCTTTGTTGTATCATAAATTTGCAATTTTATTTTGTGCGCTGATGTCCGAGTTTCATTGCAGGGCCAGCTTGCAAAAGAACAGACTAGAGCCGAGGAACTTTCTGCAGAGATCATGAAGCTCTCCGCTCAACTACGACACTGCACTCAAGCCTACAATGGCCTTGCACGCCTGTAATACCAAATCTAGCATGGCTTCTTTCTTTGTTTCTTCCATAGCTCTCTACTAAATATTCATGGAAGAGAACCTAAGAGTCTCATTTTTAAACATTGCAGCTACAAACCTGTGCTTAGGAACATCGAGAGCGGCCTCATCAAAATGAAGCAAGATGGTTCTGTTGCCGTGCGGTGAATGCTAGTAACAATTCCTCTAGCTGGTAAAGCCAGTCTTTCCCTTTTGTTGTATTCTCACCATTGAATTTATTGGTAGTGGAAGGTGTTAACCTTTCACTTTGTACAAGTATGGTAAATTAAAATTTCTATATAGGAAGTGTAGCATTTTAATAGGATGGCTGGTAAAACATTTGTAATTCTGTACCTTCGTGGATTTAAAGCATCAACTTCCCAGAAGTATGCCAATTGCAGTTCTTTTGCATACTTCTCTATTTTTTATCTCTTGATAGGGTTTAATTTGGTTTTAGGTTTAGTTTATGTTTAATTTAGGTTTGTCTCGTCAAGTGGATGTTTCGCCAAATTGAGGTAGTTATTTCCTCTATGTGGGGTAGTTCTCCCTATTTAATTAGGGTAATTTTAGGCTTAAATATGCAATGTAATATTTATTGCATTTCACTTGTTGAAATGTTGTAATATGTAATATTTATTGCATTTCACTTGTTGAAATGTTGTAATAGGTTAGCTTACCTTATTAGGTTAGGAATGATCAATGTGCTAGGCTAAAAAAAAAAAGGTGGTGTTATGTCATTTTTTTTTATTGTTTTCGTATGAAAGGGGCAACAATTTTGGTGGAAGACACTTATTTGGCATTAGACGTTATGGCTTGTTACATCGGTTCGTTCCTGCCGAACACGTTAACTATGTGTGGTCATATGGTCCCCTCTTTAACCCCTTAAATGCACTTGGAACGGTCAACATTGACTTATGTCCTGTAGCTCAACGTTGGTAAGTAAAACTTTCCATAACTCCTCTAAATCTTGATGAGGAAAATGATAATTTAATGGGTACTTTATTTTTTAGTCATTTATGATGTATTGTTAAATGTGTGGCTTACGTCTGGAAAATAAAGAGTTACAAATGGCTAAAAAAAAGTGTGCGTCCAAAGTGTGCTAGATTATCATTTTCCTCTTGATAAAACATTGACAAGTCTTTTTTTTTTTTGTTAAAAATAAAACATTGCCAAGTTAGTTCCACTTGAGATGAGTATCCTGCATCTATCAACGTTAATTTTACCTAAAATCTCCTCAATAACAATCCAAAAATTGGTTAGTGCCACAGGGACTCCAAGAGTCTCAAACCCTGACCTTTTTTTTTTTTTACAAACGCATCCTCTAAAACTTATCAAATCGTTTAAACATCCTGTACAAATTTTTTTTTTTTTTTTTTGGGCCGCGGGGGGGGGGGGGGGTGGGGGTGGGGGAATGATATCCGATTTGGCGCCATCTACATCCGTCTAAACGCCTCACTTCTCCATTCGTGCCATCTCAATTGCAACTCCTCGTCTTCTCTAGCCATTCAATGCCTTGCAAATCTCTCCAATTCCTCGTGGAGGCCCACGTGGAACGAAGGAGTGGTTCGATTGTGGTTGTTGAATTAACAAAGGACCACCATCATCATCGACACAGACGACGACCATCTTCATCATCCTCACCTCGTCGGCGGCTGGTTGCTGTTCCCATACCATTCCCGTTGCAGAGCGGCGGATGCATCACTGATGAGGCGACGAATGTGAGGTAAGTTGACCAATATTAGGGTTTTTTTTTGTAATTTTGATCCTCCTTCACAACTGATTTTGGTTCGTTGGCGACATTCATTTTTTGAATTAGAGACTTGAGATTTTGAATCTTCCTGTGAGGCCATCTCTCAATGTTGAACCCTATTTTCAGTTCCTTTGCAGCCATTGTGATTGACATATCAAAATGCTTAGCTATTTCTTCAAACTCTATCACACTACTACCATTACTACACTGCTTCTTGGAAAACTTTGTAGCTCTAGTACTAGTAGGATAGTTCTTCCTCGCTGCATGCACTAAATAATTTTAATAAAAAAAAGGAGCAAAATTGTGTAGTAAAACATTCTAAATTAAAGAGGCCATCTCTCAATGTTTGGTTTTGGTGAGTTTTTGTTTGGTTCGTTGGCGACATTCGTTTTTTGAATTCCAATATGCTTTTGAATTTGTTAGAGTTTTAATTTTTATGGTTTATTAATTCCATGTTGTTAAGCTCTTCATGAGTTTTCAAATGGTGTTCGGAATGTTGAAATGAGAGTAAAAAAAAAAAAATTACAGTCATTTAAAGTTGGCAAAAAATCTGAAAAAATAATATCACTAGGGACATTATGTCCTATGTGTGGCGAGTGGCGTTGTGGATCTCTGTGCCTGAGATGGGAGCATAGACAATTGTTTGGTCGAGCATAGACATGTTGTCTTTTCTGATCTATATAACACTTTTAATTCAATCATAAATCATAAAATATAAACATACCTCCTTCCATTGCCAATAAACTTAAGAATGTTTTTTCCCCTCTCTTCCTTCTTCCGTAATACCACTATATCTTTTGATGGTGAGATCCCAATGCGGTTTTAAATAAATCATATCCCAATAACTGTTTTACAGTTATTGGAGTCCATTTAATTTAAAGAAAGGGGGGAGAGAATTAAAACCCACGTATTCAAAACAATTATGCCATAACTACCATAAAGTTGTGGGCCCAAAACATGAAGTACGTAACAACATAATATGGGTCACATATAATAGAGATTAATTAGGAAAAGATAATCTAACAATCTCCCACTTGACCCATGTTATGACTTGATGATTCAAAATAAAATACAGTTGCGCACTTTTATTGAATCTATCAAATCACTTTTTCAATGAATTAAAATGATTAGATCATGGCGGTCACAAGTCATTTAATCGACACGATTCCTTCCATGTATCACAATCAACTCAACCAGTATAACTTTAATAAGGATAATTCAACCCTCTAACCATAATGTTATCTCATTGAAATATAATGAAGGTTACAAGTATATAAGCAAAGAGAAAACATTAATTAAATTCACAAGTGTCATGACAATAATATGAGCAATACAATTATAAATGTATGTATACATATCACAATATTATGTTAACAAGGACTTGTCTATAATGCCCATACGTTCAACATGGCCAATAAACGTTTTGTGCGGTAATCCCTTAGTTAATAGATCTGCTATCATCAGATCAGTACCAATATGCTCAATCGACACTCTTTGTTTTTGCACTTCTTCTTTGACAGACAAGTACTTCAAATCCATGTGTTTTGCACCTTTTGAATACTTGTCATTCTTCGAAAAGAAAACTGCTGCGGAATTATCACAGTATAGCCTTATAGGTTTAGCTATACTATCTATTATAGCAAGTCCTAACACAAAATTTCGCAACCATAATGCATGAATAGTGGTCTCAAAGCATGCCACGAATTCAGCCTCCATAGTTGAAGTAGCAATTACAGTCTGCTTCGCACTCTTCCATGAAACTGCTCCTCCAGCCAATTGGAACAAGTAACCGAATGTAGATTTCCTCGAGTTCACACATCCGGCATAGTTTGAATCAGAATACCCAATCACTTCAAGATGACTTGACTGTTTGTAGATTAACATGTAATCCTTGGTACCTTGTAAGTACCTAAGTACTTTCTTTGCGGCTTTCCAATGATCCATTCCAAGATTACTTTGATATCGACCCAACATTCTAACAGCAAAACTGATATCCGGTCGAGTATAAGTCTGGGCATACATTAAGCTCCCAACTAATGACGCATAAGGAATGCATTGCATTTGCTGACGTTCCAAATCATTGTGAGGACATTGCATTAAACTGAACTTATCCCCTTTCTGAATTGGAACTACTCCTGCATAGCACTTGTCCATTTGAAATCTCTCTAATACTTTATTGATATATCCTTTCTGAGACAAACCTAACAATCCTTGCGATCTATCACGAAATATCTCTATTCCTATTACATATGATGCCTCACCCATATCTTTCATTTCAAAGTTTATAGAGAGAAATCTCTCACTACAAAAAAACAGCAAATCAGAAACGGAAATTTCCGTCTTTGATTTGCAAAAATTTCGTCTCTAATTGCAATCAGAAACGGAATAGAGACGGAATCAATTCTGTCTCTAAAAACGTCGTTGCTGATTCGATCAGAAACGGAAAATTGATTCCGTTTCTGATTAGAGACAGAATAAAGACGGAATAATTTCGTTTCTGATTAGAGACAGATTTAGCGACAGAAATTAGAAACGGAACAGAGACGGAACATAAATGGAATTTCTCCGAAAATGGTGCGTTTGTAATTGCAATCCGTCTCTGATTCCGTTGCTAATCACAAACGGAATCAGAGACGGCAATAAGAATTCCGTCTCTAATTCCGTTGCTAATCAGAAACGGAATCAGAGACGGAATCATCAGAGACGGATAATTCCGTTTCTGATTCCGTCTCTGATTAGCAACGGAATTAGAGACGAAATTCTTATTTCCGTCTCTGATTCCGTTTGTGATTTATGCATATATTCTGGAAAATTAGAGACGGAATAGCAACGGAATGTTTGAATTCGTCGCTAATCCGTCTCTAATTTTCTGTTCATTTTATTTTCAAACATAAACATAATCCAATTGGTTTTCCAACCTATAACTTGAAATTACAACCATGGGATCTACTCCATCGCCTGCACCCCCTCCAACAACTTTTTGGGGGTGCTAACATCCTACAAAAAAACCAAATTTGACATTCATACATCGACAATATATATCAACAAATATTCAAAAGAGAAAAAAAAATGTAAAAATCAAAATTTGAAAAAGATTTATATATCCACAGAAAATTGTCTTGTATTACAAAAGCTCCAAAGTTGTAAGTATTCACAAAAACCACCAATCCTATTGTTCAACAACCACAAAAAAAAGAAAACTTACAATCCTATAAATATGCACATAATAACTATAACGCAGCTTTGAAGCACTTCTGATTCTCCATCTGAGGACAACAACCAGTGATAATGCATATTCACAGGGTTCCTTTCGAGCAGTCCTGAACCACATAGAGAGCTAAATAGCGCCTAGGAACAGATCCGCTCCAACGTCTGGTAAAAGCAATACACCACACAACATCAAGAGCTTTCAAGGAAGTAAAAATATATAGGAAAAGAGAGGAGAGGCTGGAAAGTATATGGGGTTCCAATCGTCCAGTAATCAGAAATATGGACGAGCCTACCTCAAATTTTTAGTCTTCTTTCAAATCCCGATAACATCCATAAATGAAATAATCTCCATAAAGAAGTATGGGAATCTAGTATGGTTGGATGTTTAGTGGCCCTTAAAAAATGTCCATTGCTTGTTAGCACACTTATGCGAGTGAATGATGGATTAAGATACCCAAAAGGAATGCAAGCAATATATGGCACAATATGAATTAAGAAAAGTACGAGAGAAGAAGAAGAGATAGAATTGCATCAAGTCACAAAGACAAAATCCTTACTTTCAGTAACTAATGGGCTTATTTTCATTTAATTAAATATGAGATGGCCATTGATGTGTTCTATTTGCTTAAATTTTGGGAATTACAAAGGAAGAAATGCAAGAAAATACCCATCATGGCATATCAATAAGATCTATAGGTATATTTAGATGTGAATTTGAAGCATCTAACGTGTATCAACTATCACCTGCATGGTGTCGAAATTTCAATACTTTTGAAGCACTAAGTTACTTTTATCAAATGCAATCCATACACCCAACAACCATGAATATTGACGTACCTCGTTAATTTCTGAACTAGCTGTTCCGTATAGTACAAGTGCATCATCTATGACAATTTTGGGGAGGCCCAATCTGTTGGCAATTATGGTGTGCTTTCTACTTTTCTAGTATAAATACATAGGATTAAAGTATGTATCAATAAGGATATAAATGTAAGTTGTTTATGCTCTTGTGGAACAAATGATTAATTAATTTAAAACTGGAGACAACTAATTACACTTGAAAAATAGATCCATAAACAATTTCAAATACTCTGATAAACAGGATTGTCATGATCAATTCTTCAAAGTACGGCGAATTCCAAAAGCAAAAGGTTTTCATAAGCATGAGGTGCGATTCTGAGAAAAATGAACAAAAGGTTCTGATATTTCAAATACTTCCAATAACATCCTATCTGCTGATCTATGACTGAAAATATTTATGATTGAGAATATGCATGAGCAGAAGTCAAATATCAGTGTTGCCCCAAAGTAGAAAGAAATCTCACCAACAATGGCAACTGAGTATCGATTATCATCCAGATTCATAAGAGTATGCAAAACAGTCATCCAGATTGTGTATAATAAACTTGCAAAAAACAACTACATACATGAAACAATAAATTCTCACGCCCGAGTAAAAATCACAGATCATTGTAAAAACAAACAAAACATGTCACTGCCAATTAACCAAAAACAATGTTTCGAGAGGAAAGAGGGAGAACTCACCAATGAAACACAGCGAGGCCCGACTAAATGAGAGCACATTGAGAGAGCCAGAGAGGTCGAAGAGGGGACTGAATGAGAGCACGATGCGAGAGCCGAGAGGAGCAGAGGCGCAGACTGAAAATGTGCAAGACTGGCTCTATGACCAGAGCAGGGCAGCGCTACGAGGGAGCAATGGAGTGAGAGGACGACTTGTTGGGGGTTGGGGATTTGGGGAGCGGTGACTGGAGAGAGACGGAGAGACCAGAGAGAGACACCACTATAACCGGTTGAGCAACGAGACGGAGAGACCAGAGAGAGAGAGAGTGAGAGCAACGGAACCGAGACGAGAGATTTGTTGGGGGTTGGAGATTTGGGGGCCGGTGACCGAAGAGACCAGAGTCTAGAGGAGAGACGAGAGTATAGAGAGAGACGACGAAGACGAGGTTTTCTCGCGGTGGGAGTTAGGGCTTTCGGTGGTGGGGAGGACGAGGAGTTAGGGCTTTCGGTGGTGGGGAGGACGAGGAGGGGTATTAGAGGGGGGGTAAAGGGGAAATCTCGAGATTTGTTGCACAAATCTCGAGATTTGATGAACGGGTAGAACAAAATATAGTTTTGGTGGGAATGTTCGCGCCATTTTTTAGAGACGGAATTTAATTCCGTCTTTAATTCCGTCTCAATTCCGTCTCAATTCCATCTCAATTCCGTCTCTGAAGTTTCCGTCTCAATTCTGTCTCTAAATTTTTTTTAGAAATGGAACTTAATTCCGTTTCTAATTCCGTTTCTGATTTGCTGTTTTTTTGTAGTGTCTTTACATCATGTAACATAGCAACATCATTCGCAGCAAGAAGAATATCATCAACATATAGAACCAATATGATAAACTTGCTCCCACTGATCTTCATGTATATACACCGATCAACAGTGTTTTCTACAAAACCATACGATGTAATGGTATTATTGAACTTAATATACCATTATCTGGAAGCTTGTTTCAATCCATATATTGACTTCTTCAATTTACACACCAAGTTTTCTTTTCCTGTGGTCAAGAAACCTTCGGGTTGGTCCATGTAAACTTCTTCTTCTAAGTATCCATTCAGAACGGCGGTTTTCACATCCATTTGGTGAAGCTCAAGATTATAATGAGCTACCAAAGCCATTATAATTCTTAAAGAGTCCTTCTTTGAAACTGGAGAGAAGGTCTCTTTATAGTCAATGCCATCCTTTTGATTGTAACCTTTAGCGACAAGTCTGGCTTTATGTCTTTCAATATTGCCATGTGAGTCTCTTTTTGTTTTGAAGACCCATTTGCAACCAACTTGCTTTGCACCTTCAGGCAACTCGACTAATTCCCAGACTTTGTTGTCATCCACTGATTTCAACTCGTCTTTCATGGCACTAAACCATTTTTCATAATCATCACATTTTATGGCTTGTTTGAATGAGACTGGATCTTTGTCAATGCTCAAATCACATTCATGTTCAAGTGAATAAACTACATAGGCATTTGATACTGCTGGTCGTCTTATCCTTACAGACCTTCGTAATGTTATTTCTTGTGGTTTTATTTGATCATTTACAACTTGTGCATCATTAGCTGGTTCATTAACAATAAGTTCATTTTCCTCATTTGGAACAATGATTTGTTGTCCGGGTTTATTGCGTAACCTTGATACAACAAGAGGAACAACAATTTGAGGAGAAATGCTAGATGTAGGAGTTTTCAATTAAATTTCATGAATATCCACATTTCGTGGTTCTTCACTCCCACTGTTTTGACCATTCTCTATGAACCAAGCATTACCAGACTCAACTATTCTCATACTATGGTTAGGACAATAAAATATGTACCCTTTAGACTTTTCAGGATAACCAATGAAGTAACTTCTAATAGTCCTTGCATCAAGTTTCTTTTCATGTGGATTATATATCCGTACTTCTGCTTGACATCCTCAAACATGAAGATGTCTCAAACTAGGTTTCCTACCAGTCCAAAGTTCATAAGGAGTCTTAGGAACTGATTTACTAGGAATCATATTCAGCAGATATGCGACAGTCTTTAAGGCATGCATCCACAATGATGAAGATATAGTGTTACAACTTAACATACTCCTAACTATATTCATAAGAGTACGGTTCCGCCTTTCAGCTACACCATTTTGTTGAGGTGTACCAGGCATTGTGTATTGTGCACAAATACCTCGCCTTTTAAGGAAATCTGCAAATGGACCTAGACATTGTCCACTTTCATCATACTTTCCAAAGTATTCACCACCTCTATCAGATCTCACCACTTTTACCTTTCTATCTAGCTGCCTTTCTACCTCATTAATGAACAATTCTAAAATGTACACTGATTAAGACTTTTCATGCAATAAGTATAGATAACAATATCTTGAGTAATCATTAATAAAGGTGATAAAATACTTTTGACCACTCCAAGATGGAGCATCAAAAGGACCACAAATATTGATGTGTATCAATTCAAGAGGCTCACTACTTCTTGTGGCAGGATGTTTTGATATATGTTTGGTTTGCTTTCCCTTAATGCAATCCACACATACATCCCAGTCAACAAAATCCAACTGAGGTAAGATATTACTTTTCACTAACCTCTTTACTCTTTCTTTGGATATGTGACCTAATCTTTGATGCCAAAGAAAAGTAGAACACTCATCATGTGCACTACATTTATTTCCAATAACATGCTCAACATTAAACAGGGATTCAACAAACATACTATCAAGATTGAAACGATATAAGTTGTCAATTAAAATACCAAAACCATAATAGTATTTTTGTTTAAATAAACTAAAACAATTGTTTCCAATCTTTAAATTAAAACCTACACAATCTAATCTTGATACAGAAACAAGGTTCCTTGAACATTCAGGAACATAAAGATACTTTTCTAAATCCAAAAAGTATCTGGTATCTAAGATTAATCTGTAAGTCCCGTTCCCTTCTATGCGTGCCTTCATTCTTTTCCCCATAAATAAGAACTTTTCAGTTTCGCTTATGGGATGGATTGAAAGGAATCCCTGCATAGTTGCACCAATATCAAGCCACCAGGTATTATTAGGCACTTCAATTAAGTTTGATTCAAAACATACAGAAATGTAATGTATACCTTTCTTCTCAAACCATACCTTTCATTTCGGGCAGTCTTTCTTGAAGTGTCCACTCTTCCTATAGAAATGACACCTCAGCTCATTATGGATTCAACCCTCTGGACTTTCATTGGGGCTTTGTCCTTCTTTCTGTCCTTCCTTCCTGGGATAGCTTTGCTGCTACTAGCTCCATCATGCATAGTGAGATGAACTGAGTGACTCTTCAGTTTCCTTAATCTCCCTTCCTCCTGTGCGAGCATGGCCTTGATTTCTTGCAAGTTCCATTTTTCTTTTATGGTGTTGTAATTCACTTGAAACTGACCAAACTCAGGAGGAAGGGAATTAATAATGAACTGAACCAGAAATGATTCACTCACATCCATACCCATTGCCTTGAGCTTCGCTGCCAAATTAGACATACTAGTCACATGATCATGGATGGGCTGTGACCACTTAAATTTCTTAGTGGTCAACTCACTCATCAAGCTTCCCACAATGGACTTGTCAGCAATGTCCGATTGTGAGTACTCTTTTAGTTGGATCATGAATTCCTTTGCATCGCTTGTCTTGGGCATAGATGGCTTGACATTTTCTGCAATTGTCATTCGCATCAAATTCAAACTTAGCCTATTAGACTGCTCCCAGGCCTCATATAAAGACATTTCCTCTTCGGAGCTGGCCTCAGTAATGGCCGCGGGCTTTTCGTCTATAATGATTACCAGGTCAAGGTCCATTACACCCAGTTGAAACTGGATTTGTTCAGACCAATCATTGTAGTTAAGCCCATTGAACTTAACCATCATATTACCCAAAGCAAACATATTAGAGGAGGCTGCAAATATAACAAAATTATTCACATTAATGCTTTGAGTTAAATCTAATAGATTCAGACATACAATACTTTTATTATGCATTTAAGTTCACCTTTGGGTGATACTTTAATACATAATTCATGCTATATCAAATTCTCAATAAGCATACTTTCATAGACAATCAATCATACTTAGGAAAATAAGATATCTTTGGATAAAACATACCTATTTTAATTAAGTATGAAGATAAATCTCTTAAGTTTCATTAATTATAAGCAATGATCCACCTTTGGGTGACCTCCTAGCGTTATAATTAATTGTCTTAATTAAATATTTAACATCTATTCAAGCTAGGCCACTTTGGTGACTAACATGCTTTTCATTAAATAAACACTTAATTAAGCATACTTTAATTTTATTATTATTATTTTAATCAAAATATGCATGCCAATCATATGTATACATGCATGACGATAAATTAATCAATTAATAATGTGACTATTAAATAATATATATATATATATATATATATATATACGTATATCACGAATTCAATGTGGTCGGCAACAAATTCTTTAAAGGCATTATTAATTGATTAATTTATATATACATATTCATTACCTAAGTGTTTTTAATTCCAAAAGTCAAACGTGGCAAATAGCATTCTCAACGTGAATAATTACTTTAATAAGGAATAAACAAACTGTTATGTTAATCAACACTAACAAATAGGAAAGATTAAGCCATGCACCTACTTTGTAGGAAATAATTTGTACCAAAACAAACAAATAGTACACAACGCATGTATATAAATAAAACCCAAATTTTTAGTTCATCCGAGAATCCAACGGCATATATATCAATTTATTATAGATCCAAATTCTTTAACGCCAAATATATCGGCATCGGAATAGGAAAATACAATATGCCCAAAAATGCAATATACCCAAAAACACAAAGTTAGGTCAATCAAAGTATTGATCTATAATGCGGAAATTAAACATTGACTTAAACCACTCTGTTGAATGAAAAGTGTTTGACCAAGCTCTGATACCAATGTTGTCTTTTCTAATCTATATAACACTTTTAATTCAATCATAAATCATAAAATATAAACATACCTCCTTCCATTGCCAATAAACTTAAGAATGTTTTTTTTCCCTCTCTTCCTTCTTCCGTAATACCACTATATCTTTTGATGGTGAGATCTTAATGCGGTTTTAAATAAATCATATCCTAATAATTGTTTTACAGTTATTGGGGTCCATTTAATTTGAAGAAAGAGGGGAGGGAATTAAAACCCATGTATTCAAAACAATTATGCCCTAACTATCATCAAGTTGTGGGCCCAAAACATGAAGTACGTAACAACATAATATGGGTCACATATAATAGAGATTAATTAGGAAAAGATAATCTAACAAGACAATCGTTTTATATAGATTATTTTTGTGCTTTTCTGTTCTTACACTTTTTTTTCAAATTAAACTCCTCTACATCAAATAGTCTTTTTGGAATGCAGACCAACTGTTTGGTACAATTCCTTAATGAAGTTGTGAATTCTAAATAACTGTCACTCGTCTTCATCGCTCCATAGATTCACTCTTCTCTCAGGCTCGCTCCTCGCTCCAAGACATTCTCGCGCCAAGTAGAGGGAAAACGCTCTCACTCGTGGTTGCACATAGCCGAGAAGAGGGACAAATCGAATCGATCAACAAGGGCTTCGAACTGAAATTTAGGGCTTTGAGTTGGAGGTGTTGAAATTTAAGGCTTTCAAGTGCAACATCGGACAAGGTATAGTGAGTAATGATTATTTCTATTTGATAATTCTCATTATGATTTTGTTGCAAAGCTTGGTGTTTTTATTTTTTATTTTTTATTTTTTTTTTGCAAACTACAAAGATTGGTGTTTTTTTCCAAACTGCAAAGATTGGTGTTTTTTTTTCCAAACTGCAAAGATTGGTGTTTTTTTTTTCCAAACTGCAAAGATTGGTGTTTTTTGGGTGTTTTTGTTGATCAATTCAGTGAGATAAGAGTTCACCATTTATTCAGAATATGCCATTATGAGTAAACCTTTATAGATAGTATGAATAATAACTTAAATAACAGTAGTAGAACTCATCAAGAACATAAAAAAAATCATACTTCCTACGCAAATAAAAAAAAAACCTAACCCAAATTGGAGAAATCAACCAAGAATAAATTACTCTATGGTTTAAAAATAATATGAATAATTTAGATACATTAATTGGGGATGGAAATATCATCTTGAAAACTGTTTTTATAACAAAACTAGGGTATGTCAGGTGCAATGGTGCGTGTATCAGTTTTATACATATGAGTTTGCATTGTTTTCGAATTTCAAAAAAAGAAAAGAAAAAGATAGCATTTTTTCTCAATGATCTCAAGTGTGACGACCCGCCCCCGACCTAGGGTTGGGTCGCCCGACCCAGACCACCACTTGGACCCGATACCTGAACCAAGCCTAAATAACGGTCTGGCACACCTAAACAAATAAACCTGTAGAAAGCACATTGGCTAAATAAAGGATAATAATTGCGAAATAAATATAAAGAGATATCCTAAAACCAATAGATTTAAGTTCATAGAACATTAAGGGTTCCTGCTCATTTAAACTAAACAAGATTTATTAAATCTCCGAAGTGGATCAACTAAAGGTAACTATGATTTAAGCTACCCAAAGATCTATTTTAAATTTAACCCCAAGTTGAATAGTTTCAAAATCAAATATACATAACATATATTAATAAAGACTCACATCAAGAGGAGACTTCAAGCTCGTCTCTCCCTTGCCTCAACCTAGCACTGTCGTGGATACATGAGATGTAAGTGGGTGAGCTAAAAGAACCAACGGAGCTCGGTAATGCGGAAAACCCGGTCAACCATCAAATATGCAAGTAATACCTAATAAGCATGTAAAGTCTAGCATGTACTTGAAAACAAACAAGGATTTATTGAATAATAGTATGGTAGCAGGCTTTCATAAGAGTTAGACTTATAATGAACCATTAAGTACTATCATGGACATAAGGTTTGTAAGCCATAAATAAATAGGAATTCATCATTTCATAACAAATACTACATATTCATAAGCCATCAAGTTGTAACAACAATAATCATGCATAGCATTAAAGAGATTGACAAATTATTACATAAATTCAAGCTTTCATGCAAAGGAGGGGGTTTCACGAGATTATGTACTATAATATATAGTAATACGATAAGTCAATGTTTCATTCAATGCATATTAGGTATTGACAAGAATCCGGTGACCGATTCTCCTACTCTCGAGGTGATGGAAACAACTAGCTAGTACACAGACCTTATGTGCCCTCTCGTTTGTCCCATCAAATCAACAGTAGGTTTGTCCAAGCCATCACCGATGCACATCCCTATGTCTCAAGAGTACAAGAGAAGGAACTCCAACTCATGTCCCTGCGTGACATACTTATGAATTCAATTAGTCAAGTAAAGCCCTCGATGGTAAACTCCACAACATCCTGGGGTGTTAACGACCCTCGGTGGTACCACAGCATTATGAGGTATTCATATAGATTTACTTGCTAATAAGTCCCTCGGTGGAACTCCACAAATATTCTGGGGCCCTGAATAACATAGATGAGAAAAGCAGTGCATTCACACTCCATAGATACGTAGGTTCGAGCCAATACCACGACGCAACCCATAAATCCCAAGTCTTTAATTTAAATTATGAATCCTAAACATAACTAATAATTATGCCATATTTGATAATTGAGCAAGCTCCTCACTTACCTGCACTCGGCGCGCCTAAAACCACTCCTTGCGCACCCGGGGCTCGATGTGAACCGTCGCGTGTCACTAAGACAATTCATACAACAACATATCAATGCATATTCTATTACAAAGTCATTAATTCTTAAACTCATTTACTTTTAGGGACCCATTAGTGCGGGTCCCGCGGGTTTCGTGTCGTTTAGAGCCCTTGTCGAGTTCCCGATGTCGCATTGTCGAGGGTGGGATCCGTCGTTGAGTCCCTCGGAGTGCGCGTGTGCACCCCCGATGAAGCCGTAGAGGGGCTGGGACATTTCAGCCCCTCATTTTACTATTGCAGGGACATTTTAGTTCCTGGTCAACTAGTCTGGTTGACCGGTCAACTGGTCCAACTAACCAGTTAATCGGTCAATTGGTCCAACTTTCTAGTTGACCGGTCAATTAGTCTGGTTGACCGGTCAACTGGTCTGGTTGACCGTTCAACTGGTCCAACTGTCCAGTTGACTGGTCAACTAGCAGTTGACCAAACAGAGGGGGGAGCCCGTGCTCCCCCCTTGTTGGGGCCGTAGAGGGGAGAACTCCCCTCCACGATGCCGCCCTCCCCCACCTCCCTCCAGCGCGGACTGCACTGGAGGGATCTTAGCGACTGGCCGGAGGGTCGCCGCCCTCCGACCAGCCGTCGAAGAGGTGGCAGTTCCACCACCACTCCTCCCCCCTCCTCCTTACAGCTAGTAGTGGTGGGACTCCCCAGTGAGGCCCCACCTTCTGTCTCCGGCGGCGGCGACTGGAACGCTGTCCCACCACATGCGACTGTGCCGCCGCGGCTCCACCACCTTCCTTGGGTCATTTTTCTTAGCCAAACTCTATTTTTTTCAATAAAGTAAACAAATAAAAGCTTAGATGGGATGAGGAGAGGGTGTGTTTACCTTCTTAAATGTTTAAATGCACTTCATCATCATCTTCTTCATCATCAACCCTCCTCCACTTCTCTCCCATCTCAAGTTTGGGGTTTCAACACAAAAGAAGCTACAAACTTTATAAAAGGTTTATATAGGTAGGGTTTTAGAGTAGGGTTGTATACAACCTTGTTATTTTCCCAAAATACCCTTATGGGTCTCCAAATCATTTACATCCACTTAAGTCTTGTTAGGCCCAATATTTATTTATCCTAAGCTATACTTTTCACACTTAAACAATTCACAAAGCACACTTGCACACATTTAGTATTGAAAATCACTAAATTACCCTCGAGTCGGATCAGGTAGAATTCGGGTCGTTACATCAAGTCACAAGCCAAACTTTTGAAAGTGTTTTCACAAGTAATATTGATCTTGTAACACATGCTTTCCGCTAATAACAACATATTGGGATCATTATGCTTTCGTGGATGAATTGAGCTAGTTAATTAAATGTGTTTTAATTAAATTGTTGTTAATCTCTCTATTTGCTTTCCTCTTATTGAGCTCTTGGCTTTCCTCTTATTGAGTATGTTTTCAATTTGTTCTTGAATTGCTTCTTATTGAGTATGTTTTCAATCTGTTCATGAATCCTGTATTTAGGATTTTCTTTTATCATGTTCTTCATGTATTTAATGATTAGACACGCGGTTAGTGATATAAAATGGATGATTTAGAATTAGCAAGAGTAGCTTTTATTAGGGACATCTTTGGTTCGAGTGATAGTGAAGGCTCATCCCATGAAAGTCTTGGTCGTGAAGACAACTCTAATCCTTTGGGTTATAAGTATCAATCCCAAATGTTATCCATGAACAAGATGTCAATACTAGTTCTCATCCTATTCCCGCAGAAGGCATGACATTTGGAAGCCTAGACGAGTTGCTGGAAACTTATCAAGACCATGCTAAGGAAGAGGGTTTTGTTATTGTTATACGATCTAGTACCAAAGATGCAGATGGTCAACTTAAGTATGTATGGCTTTCATGTGATAGGGGATGAAACACATACTTTGAGAAGCATCTAAAAAGGGTTAATTGCCCTGCTAAGGTTCGTGCGGTTAGACGATGTGATAATCATTGGTCGGTTTTAAAGGTGGTTGTTGAACACAACCATGAACTCATACCCGATTTATCATATTTTATGAGGGGTCATCGAGAAGTAAACGCGCACATGAAACGCCAATTGTTGGCGAATGACAGAGTAGGCATCAGGCATAGTAAGAGCATAAGAATGTTTCAAATTCAAGAAGGGGGCCAGAGAACTTAGGATGTACAACTAAAGATTGTCGCAACTTCATTGATGCAAATAAAGACTAAGATTGGAAGAAGGGGATGTTGAAGCTATTCGAAAGATTTTTCTAACAATGCAAGAGAGTGACAAAGATTTTTTCCATACCTTGAATGTTGACGATGATAATAGGTTGTCGAACATATTATGGATCTATTCACGCATCAAAGTAGCATTCGAAGAATTTCACGACGTGGTGAGTTTTGGCACTACATACCTTGTGAATAGATATAGGATGCCTTTTGCTACATTTGTTGGAGTAAACCATCATGGTCATTCCATATTGTTAGGTTATGCTCTGATTTCTCATGAAGACTCCAATTCTTTTATGTGGTTATTTAAAAACTATTTACGATGTATGGAAAATGTTCATCGTCGATGCATTTTAACAAATCAATGTCAGAGCATTAAGACAGCTATGAGGGAAGTTATGCCTGACTCAAGTCACAGGTTTTGTTTGTGGCACATCATGTGCAAAGTTCCTGTGAAGATCAAGAATGTCCCAAATTACGATGCGGCGACCAAGGAGTTCAAAGATGTGGTGTATGACAGCCTGAACATCCAAATGTTTGAAAGAAATTGGAACGATTTCATAAGAAGAAATTCTTTAGAAAATCAAGAGTGGACGAATGCTTTGTACGATGAGAGAGAGAGAGTTGGGTTTCAGTTTTCCTGAACAATAACTTTTGGGCTGGAATGGTATCTACTCAGAGAAGTGAAGGGATGCATGCTTTCTTTGATAGTTACATCACATCTAATAGTGCATTAAAGCAATTTGTTGAGCAATATGAGGTGGCAATCACGGACAAAATCCAAAAAAAGTTGCAAGCTGAATTTGACTTAAAGAAGGATGCGGTGCGATTAAAAATACAATTCCAATGGGAAAGTCAATTCTACTATGCCTACACTAGAAATATCTTCAACAAAGTTCAAAGGGAAATCAATGGGATGATGTATTGTCATTTAGATCCAAATAATGAGAGCGACACTTCATCTGTTCTCGGTGTTGAGAAATTCCATATCAAGGAATGTGGTATCAAGAATTGGTACTGCAAGGAGTTCTCGTACACAGTGGAGTATAGAGCAAATAGGCAATACTTTGATTGCAACTGTAGAAAATTTGAATCCAGTGGCCTCCTTTGCAGACACATATTTTAAGTGATGAAAATGAAAGGCATTGCAAGGGTTCACGAGAGATATATCATAAGGAGATGGAGGAAGGATGTGTTACAAAGGCATTTGAGTATAGTGCACTCTGGAGGTTATCCGCATGTGACGGCCCCGCTTCTAATCTAGGGCACCGTCCGGCCTAATCCCGTAATTAAGTCCTAATCACGACACATAGGACTCGATTACGAATTAGTCAGCCTTTATTACATGTGTTCTCTTGTTTAAACAATTATTTTATTTAGCGGAAGTCTTTAATATTTTAGCGGAAATTTTTTTTTTTTTTTTTTTTTTTTTTTAAAGCCTAAGTGTGGAAACCAGGAAATAACGATCACCATATATATATGCAAGTAAACGGCGAACATATATAAACAAAGTGAAAGCCAAAAGTCGGGTAATCTAACACTCATCCCAATAACGTCCCAAAAGATAAAGACATAAGTAAACATAATACAAAAAGTACCCTACGTGTACGGGCAGCTACGCGCTCGGAGCTCAGAGGTAGTCGCCGATCTTCTCCTTGCCCTACCAGTGTTTGCTCGATGGACCTACACCCACCGTCACAAACTAGACGGTGAGTATAGTGATATTTAAGTGATAACTGGGGAAATCTAATACTACATTTCCAATTTAAACAAAAGGTATTTAAAAGCATATGTAGCTGAAGAAATGCTGAATAAATAATGCAAGTAAATACCAACGTTAACAGAGACACAAACTGACACAGGCTAAGTCGAGATGATCTACGTCCGGTCGGCGGTGAGAACTATCACCTAGCCTTTTCCACTACTGTATGGAGCTGTGCTCAACATATGATAATAATCTCTTTTTTTTTTTTAATAACCTCAAATGGCGGAGCTATGCTCGGCGTATTTAAACCATTTATACTTGCCGACAACCCCGTGGCTCATGCCACGTGTGCCGCCCAAGTGTAGTGGCGAGTGCCGGAGACCCCGAAAGACCGAAATCCTCGTGAATCCGCGCATCTCGTGTGCAATGGACACTAGATAATCCCTACTTTAGTTTTCAAGAATATATATCCTACAATGCTATGATTTCAACACAAGTTAGGCTACAAAGCCCCAAAGGAAATAGAGCACAAGTCCATCATAACAAATAACCCTATAGCATGCATTTTCTAAATATCCATTAACCATATTTCAAGACAAACATTGAGCATATAAGGAAGCATGGAGTCAATGACATATTAAACAAGGCATCATGCTATATCGATATTCAATATGAATAAAAACAAGGAAAAGCATGATGTGGGAAGTAAATTAGCTAGTCTACAAATAGACTGAAATTTATAAATGACTAGAATGAAATAAAGTAAAGAGTTCCCGCAGTTTCACTTACAAGTCAACGCAATAGTCCTAGCTATCCGGCCTCCCAACACCCCCGACTCGTGCACCCGAACTTCCAAGAATTCCCTTTAATTCCTGAAGTTCATTTTATATCATTTTTATTTATTTAAAAGCCACGACATTAAGTGAATTTATAATATTAAACCAAAATATATAATTTTATGTCAATCTTTAATTTTGGCACATTTTTCGAGTTATATCGGGGTACCAAAAACACTCGAGAAGTCCCGAATTATTTTTCTACCTTTTTCTCAATTTCTTATATTTTCTATAATTTTTTTCCAATTTTTTTTTTCTTTCTTCCTTCACTTTTCTAATCTTCTCTCTATCACTAACCTAATAGCACTTCAAGAGACCAAATTTTTTCATCAAAAACCACATAAACAACAATAAATTCTCGGATCAATGTGCATGTGTATAAACCCAAAAAAAATCCGAAAATACCAACTTCTCACCAACAATTCCCAACAACTTCGACTAAAATTAGTTTGTTTGAGTAATTCATACCATTTGGACTCAAAATCAACCAAATCCATAGTGCATGTCTATAAATTCGAAAATTGTGTTTGAAACCCAATAAATAAAAAAAATCCATATGAAATTGGGTAAAAGAAATGGTGGGTGAGATTACCTTAGTTTGGATCTCTGATTCTCTCCACTCCTAGCTCAAATTTCTCTCCAAACTTCTCCAAAATCTCCCCTCTCTTCCGTTCTATGTGATTTGCATGTAAATAGTGCAAATTTTTGTTCATCAAGTTGTATATATAGGTGTTGTTGGAATCTAGTGTGCATTGCGCATCTCGAGGTAAATCTAATGGCTACTAACTAGGCAGTCCAGCCTCTCATGTGACACAACTTGGGTGACTCCCATTATGGGAGTGTGTGGCAGCACGGATCCCAAGGTCCATCCTAAGGTTAGTTTAATTCATTACAAACTATAGGGTATAAAAATGTGATTTCTTAATTAAATAACTATAGGTTAAATCGATTAATGTACATTAATCCCATATGGACCATAATTAATTTGTCACACAAATTTATAAAATTTAACTAAATGGTCACACCGACTCTCAACTCCTCGGACTGCTCGGCGTCCCGACTCGCACGCAACTCGAGGCGTTTTCCCCGTGCGTCGAACGTCGTATTTTCCAACTAAATTAAATAACTTAATTTATGTTAAGGTAAATTTGAAATAAATTGTTATTTCCTAGCCTAGTCTCGCTACCCCGGTAATTCCACTAGGTACTCATACTTGCACGCACTCCAAGGCGTGTCCCCGCTCACGTCAACTCGACGTCTATGGTTTGCAAAGATGGACTTAATTAGTCTACACACATACACAACACTAGGCATACACCAGTACAAATATAACATTTACCTCGGCCACGTGCCTCGGTCAATATGCGCGTCTCATGCGGGCCCCACGTCACAGGTCGGTGATCCTGATTAAGCAAGTTAATCAAGATTAGGAAATTGGGCCGTGACACCGCAAATGACAGATGAGTACAAGGACTTTAAAGATATTGAGCGTGCACTTCATGAAGTAGTCGACCTATGCAAGAACAACCCTGTGCGCATTTGGTTCCTTAAGACGGAAATGGATGCTATAATTGAAAGGGCAAAGAATCATAATGGTGTTATCCAAGTGGATCAGACATAACGTTTGGGTAATTCTACTTGTACGCAAGCACCTAATCATGTCCCTATTCGAGATCCTAACTATGTTGGCTGTCGAAGGAGGCCAAGGTCTAATCATTTCAGATCAGTCCGGGAAAGAGGAGGAACTAGAAGAAATAGTAGTCAAGGCCAAAGCCAAGGCCAATCAACTGGCCTAAAAAGGATATATGAATTCTATTGGACCCAGAAATGATACATTGGAAGAATCTTTTGGTTCTTCCAATATCAATAGGTTGATTGTTTCACTCCTGTATCTTCCAAAAGGGAAAACGATCTTTGAGGGTGGTTTCATGTATCCGAAATATAGTATTGGGTTCTCCCGATAACTAAAAAGTGTATCATGCCTGAATCTAACTGGGTGGTGGAGGAACCGAATCGAAAAAAGAGGGATACTAGTTATAAGATATCTAATGAAACAGTAGTTGGAATTGAGATCTCATTCAAAGAGAAAGATATCAAATATCTAGGGTTTCCTTTTGTATCCTATAGGGATGATCCGATTCACAAGGACCATGATTGGGAATTGTTTGATCGTCTTTCTCCGAGGAAAAAGCGAAACATAATCAACTTGCATTTGGAACAGCTATTCGAAATCTTAGTGAAACATTGGATTTTTTATCTCATGTCTGCTCTTCGTGAAAAAAGACCAATTGAAGTGGAGGGTTTCTTCAAACACCAAGGAGTTGGGTCTAATCAGCCCAACAGCCTTCTTGGGCTTCGGTGAGTCCCAGGCCCAGATGGGAGTGGGGGATGCATGCGCATCCCTTGCTCCTTCTTTGCGGACTACACAGTTGCGCAGTCCGTTCTTTTTTTTTTCAATCCGAAAATCAAAATCAAAACTCAATCTAGGTTTGAAAATCAACCATTAAACCTCAATAACCATTAAACAAGTTTAAAAGACTAATTAAGAAAGGATTACCTGAGGCGAAGAACACCACAATCACCTCTCTCGCTCCACTTCTCTACGTTTTCTTTCCTTTTCTCAGTCAATTGTGAGAAATCATTCCTAGGAACCAGTATATGTTGATTAATATGGTTTGCACATAGCCGACCATTAAATTATATGTTTTTTTTTTACAGAAAAACATATAATTAACAAACTTATTTAAGTTGCTCCTTGTGCTCGTTGCCCGCACTATGTACAAACAATATGTAACAATTTAGTGAATTAAACTGAATCCTTAAATTACTAAAATACCACAGTTTTGTGAAATCATCTAACTACCCTTCTATATAAAAGGATTTTTACTCAGCATACCCCACTCACTCCCACTCACAACATACCCCAGTCACCTCTCTCAAATCGCCTCACAAAAAATTGACTAATTTTGACAAAATTCGAGCAAAATGACATGGATTCGACGACGTGTGTGCATTCATCATTTCTTTTCGTGTCAATTTTGAGATTTTCTTGAATTTTTTTTCTTGTTGAGTCGTTATGTTTGTGAATTTATTTTTGAACTTAGGGCTTTGATTTGAGGTGTGAATCTTGCATTTTAGATACAAAGTTTTGATGAAATTGAAAATATTAAGTGATTCCAAGCAAAACCCACTATTTTTTGGTCATTTTTATGTATTTTTTGAGAGTTTTGAAGTTTTTTTATTCGTTTAGGTCGCCTGCGGGTTTCAGAGTAATAGAGCTGACACTTCTGAAGAGGTGTAGGACGAACTGGGCCGACGCCTCTGAAGAGGTGTCGGTCGAGCTGGGTCGACACCTCTAAAGAAGTTTCAGTCGGTTCCCTTCGTCAACCACTGAAACAAAATTATCTTCGCAGTATTGGTTGAAGTTGGTCGAGACCTCTAAAGAGGTGTCGGTCTTGTTCATCCAAAACCTCTTCAGAGGTGTCGACTTTGTTCATTCGACACTCGAGGGCACGAGTATTGGGGTGAGGGTGAAGTAATGGGGTACACGAAGTAAAAAAGTGGGATACACTGAGCAAGGGTATTTTTAGAAATTTAAGAAAAAAAGTAGGATACGCTAAGTAAAAAGTTGGGTACATGAAGTAAAAATTTAAAATTGGGGTACATTTAGTAAATAATGGGGTTCGTTTTTCTTAAGAAAATTCTCTAAAGAAAATTTGCTAAAGAAATAATTTTTTCTTATTAAATTTTATTTTGCTATCAAACACACCCTAAGAGTCCAAATAGATTTTTTGTTTGTGTTGTGTGCGACAGGAAGTTAGACCATTTTTCTCTTCCTATTAAAGCCTCTGTAATTAATGTATGACAATTACCACCTTGTAATTAATGTACGATTTTTCGCCCTATTTAATTTCGATTGCCTGATTTTGAATTTTCCTGTTTTAAGCAAATTTGAATTTTCCCTCTAAAATTACAAGAATATATATAATTCCTTTAACATTTTTTAATTAGTCAATAAATTTTGTATTCCTCCTTGAAGATCTGGACTTTTGAGTCGAAGTAGATTTTTTGTTGAAATAAATGTTTAGTCAAAGGGCACGTAGAACTATTACTACTACAAGTCAAATTTAGCTCTTGTTTGTTAATCTTCCAAGGACTTTTGGGACCTCTTTCTTATGCTGTCGCATGGTACCTTGTTGGAACTTGGAATTTGAAAGACATTGCTGGAGTGGCTTTCCAATTCTATGAATGCATCTCTTCTAGTGGGTCCTGAAGTCCAAATTCAATAAAAAAGAGACTTTCAGTTAACATTCTAATTAAAAAAAAAAAAAAAAGATAATGAAAGGTTGCTATCAACTGCATTAAATTCAATCGAATAAAAATAATTGATCCATGTAGCCGATTTCAATTGATTTGGGACCAACAAACTTCGTTGTCGTTGTGAAGTGTACATAATTATAAAATTAAACTTGAAAGTTTTTTTTTGACTTTGGTGGGAGTCAAACCACGACCTCTCGAGGTTGATGTCTTTACCATCTCACTAAAGAGGCTTTCACAAAATTACGCTTTGAAAGTTGAAACTATAAAACTTGACATAAATTGTACTTATAACTTGTAAAATCTGAACTCTATTATTATGAGAATGAGAGAGAAAAAGATAGGGACTCAGTAACAATATATAAAACGAAATCATTCTGCCCCGTCTTACACTCGATGTAGCTCATCCATCCGTTTATCACTTTGTCTAGACAGCAGGCCTAATTAAGCATTCTCATGACTTCTGAGATCTCTGTGCTCGTTTGCTAACTACAAATACAATCTTAAGCTTCTCTTGGTGTCTATATCGCCATCGAAATGATGCAACTAAGCTTCTTAGTATCAATTGTTCTGATTTCATTTCACCCTTCTATGGCTTCAACAACCACGAATGCATTACAAAGAGGTTCATCAATGTCAGTTGAAGGTGGTTCAGACCTTCTCACCTCTCCAGACAACTCATTCACTTGTGGGTTCTACCCAGTTGGAACAAATGCTTACTGTTTCTCCATCTGGTTCACTAACACCAAAGACAAAACAGTGGTTTGGATGGCGAACCGAGACCGCCCCGTGAACGGCCAAGCCTCTAGAATTTCATTTCGTCGTGATGGAGTGATGGTTCTAACCGATTTCGATGGCTCAATTGTCTGGTCCACCGATGCTAGCAATGCCACCGATGCTGATGCAGTAGAGCTTCTTGACACTGGAAACTTGGTCCTTAAAAACTCAGAAGGCAAAATTCAGTGGCAGAGCTTTGATTCTCCTACTGACACTCTTCTACCTACACAAACCATCAACAAACACAAGAAATTGACATCGTCAAAGGGGAGTGGCTCATATTTCACTGGATACTATAGCTTGTATTTTGACAGTGACAACATTCTGCAACTCATATATGACGGGCCGGAGACTTCAAGCAGCTATTGGCCGAATCCGGATTATGCCGTGTTTGAAAATGGCAGAAAAAATTATAATAGTAGCAGAATTGCAGTTCTCAATGAAATAGGCAGGTTTTCTTCAAGTGATGGGCTGAACAGATATGCATCTGATAGAGGTTTTGGAGTCAAAAGAAGGTTAACTATGGATTACGACGGGAATCTCAGGTTGTATAGCTTGAATAAGTCAAGCGGATCATGGACAGTTTCCTGGGTAGCAATGAGCCATCCTTGCAAAGTGCATGGCTTGTGTGGAAGAAATGGAATATGTGTATACACACCGAAGCACAAGTGTTCATGTCCTCCAGGCTATGAAATAGTCGATCCAACAGACTGGAGCAGAGGTTGCAAACCCAAGTTTACCTTGGCTTGTGATCAAGCTCAGCAGCTGAAGTTCATCAAACTTCCTCATGTCGATTTCTATGGATATGATTTGCCTTACAAGAAAAACATATCGTTAGAAGATTGCAAGAAATTGTGTTCAAACGATTGTTCTTGCCGGGCTTTTGCCTATAAGCAAGGAAAGGCAACATGTTTCCCAAAAGGTGATCTTTTCAATGGAGAGCAGTCTACAAGCATCCCTGCAACTGTGTACATAAAATTATCAAGAGATGTTGATGTATTAGAGCCCATTGTTCTCGAAGGATCGGAGGCCATATGCAACTCAACTCAAACAGAGATCTTTACAGGTTATTCTAACATGTATACAAGTAACAGATCAAAGACCAAATTGTTATATCTTTATTGCTTCACTGGGACCATAGGATTGGTCGAGATTTTGTTTGTTACTTTGGGTTGGTGGTTTCTTTTTAGAGGGCATGAAGTAAATATTTCAGCGGAGGAAGGACACCGTGCTATATCCAATCAGTTCAGGAAGTTTTCCTATTCAGAGCTAAAGAAGGCAACCAAAGACTTCACCAAGGAGCTGGGCAGGGGGGGTTCTGCCATCGTTTACAAGGGTGTTCTGGATGACAATCGTGCGGTAGCAGTGAAGAAACTAGGTGACGTGATTCATGGAGAAGGAGAGTTTTGGGCTGAAGTGAGCACCATAGGCAGAATCAACCACATGAACCTAGTTAGAATGTGCGGCTTTTGTTCAGAGAGGAATCACAGACTCCTGGTCTATGAATACTTGGAACATGGATCACTGGACAAACACCTGTTCTCTGAACTCAGCAGTAGTAATGGTGTTCAAGTTCTAGGATGGAAGGAGAGGTTTAAAATAGCACTAGGGGCGGCTAAGGGTCTCGCGTATCTTCACCATGAATGTTTGGAGTGGGTGATTCATTGTGATGTGAAGCCAGAAAACATACTTCTGGACTCTGACTTCAACCCAAAGATTGCAGATTTTGGCCTAGCGAAGTTAACTCAGAGAGGCAGAAGTGGCTCTGGATTTTCTCAAATTCGAGGAACAAAGGGATACATAGCTCCAGAGTGAGCAATGAACCTTTCAATCACTGCTAAGGTAGATGTTTATAGCTTTGGCATTGTTCTTCTGGAGATCGTGAAAGGCATTCGGCTCTCTAGTTTGGTGGTAGAACAAGGAGAGGAGGAAGAAGTGCCAGTTACATGGTTTGTGAAGACGGTGAAGAGGAAAATTGCGAGCAAAGACGACTCGTGGATTGATCCTATCATTGATCCAAGACTCGATGGAAGATATGTCAAGAAACAAGTAGCAAGAGTGGTGGAGATAGGCTTGTCTTGCATTGAAGAAGAAAGAAATAGGAGACCATCAATGGATTTTGTAGTTCAAGCACTCCTAGAAGTTGAAGACATAGAATAGAATTATGCTAAGTTAACTACTTCTAGAAATTAGAATCCCTACACTCTTAGAAGTTGAAGAAATAGAAGAGAATGATGCTAAGTTATGTACTTCTAGAAATTAGAATCCCTACATGTATAAGCTCTCCTAGAAGTTGAAGAAATAGAGGAGCTTGAGTGAATAAGTTGCATGTAAAAGTAATAATAAAAGGATACTCCAAAAGAAGATACTTTTTTTATTAACAACAGTATAACGCGGCCAAATGATCCTTTCATTGTTATTCTATACAAGGTAGATAGTAAACAGTAAAGCAAACGCTAATTCACATATCTCAAGTAGAGGAAACACAGTAGATAAACTGAAAAGCTTGGCATGGACGGACATAGAATACATATTAGACTGAAGTAGAAAGGAAGCAAGCATAGCTGAAGAGAACAATGACTCTACATCTTTTAGTGTCAAAACAGTATGATTTAGATTCTTGGTATTTCTGGTGAGGGTTGAATTGGTTATCCTGCTTCTGTTTAACGAGTAAATGCTTTCTTCAACAATATCTTTGACCTATCATTGTACAAAGACGAAAATCAATTACAAAGAAACTTCAACCATACGATCCATTTCACATCTTGAAGATTACACTGAATTTTATTTTATGACAGAAAAAAATAAAAAGGAGAAGTTAAACAGCAAAAAGACCAAAAAAAAATCCCATAACACGTAATTATTTATTATAAGGAGATTAATTAAAACAACATAAAAATGTCCAAACTTGGTCGGTAAATTTCAGCAAACTGCAATCCGCTATGTTTTAGCTACAAGTTAATAATTCTAGGAGCCTAAGTGGATAATTGTTTTTATGAGCTTCCGAAAAACCAGGAATTGACAAGGAGACGTGATTCTCTTTATAACTATAATGAAAGGAAATTCATTAGTATGTACAGGTTCTACTGAAACCACTGTTCAGTTAATGAGAAGGAAATGTAAAAGCACATAAATTGTTTTTTCTTTATTCAAAAGCTGGAAGAGGATTTGTTAATGTTGAGTAGTGTGATGTTGGTAATGTTCACCAATAGCAAAGCGCCACGTATGATGTGTTTTTACACTTTTGTCCTCCCACTTTTACTCTTTTGTATACTTGTCACTTTATTATTGGTAGACATTACCAACACTACATTCCAAACATTAGCAAATCTCTTCCCTCAAAAACTAGGTCAATCTGATTAATTCAGTTCAGCAGGTGAAGCAGTTCCATAAAAGGCGCCCAACAAGACAATCATGAACATCTATGGCCGGCTAAACTCATCAATCTGAACTAGAGGTGGATCAAATCACCCATTTTGGCCTAAAAACATATGTGAGATCTATTTTATTATTTATTTAATTTGTTTTTCATAGTATTTTATTTTTTTTGGTATTGTTTGAACAATTGAGGTTAAACACTAGTTTAAACCTTAATTTACATGTCAGTAAGTCGTAAGCACCCGTCCTTGTACAATAAGACCACATTAGTGGCACCCGACCATACCAATTGATTAGACCCTTTTGGGACCAGTTGAATGTTGTCCTGAACAATAAATAATGATACTTATATATATGAATAAAGAAATTCTACAAATATTTAATAACAGAATCAATCAAAATAAATTTCTAACCGGAGGCTTGCACAGAAGCAATGTCCTAAGACAGAAATTTCCTTGAATTCGGTGATTGAATTTTCTTCAAAGATCTGCCCCCAGGATACAACCGGATGCCCTTTCGAACCAAAAATCACCAAGTCCAAAAGTCTGCCAAACTGTGATTTTCCTTCTCTCTCAATAAAAAACGAAATCCGAAAATTCTATGTTTTTCCAGTGTTTTAGTTCTACTTAAATAGAACTTGAGGCACTGGTTCAAACCAATGTGACTGTTCAAAATAACATATTTAACAGTCACACCTGTTCACAACAGTCACACCTGTTTACAAAAAATAATTACCAATAATTAATTTCGAAAATAAAAAATAAAATAAAACACTGTTCACAACAAGTCACATCTGTTCACAAAAATTAACTACCAATAATTAATTTTCGAAAATAAAAAATAACAAGGCTTAACAAATCTAAGCCCAAAGGCCCCAAGGCCCAAGGCCCTATCTTTGATTTTAAATATTATTATATATATATATATTTATTTATATATATATATATATATTTACACCTATTACCCAATGGGTGCCAATTTGGACTCTACCCATTGGGTTTCTCTAAAGCAAATCTTTAGAGTAGATGTTTGTATATAAAGAGTTTGTACTCTTTGAAGTGAGCAATGTGGGACTAAACATGTTTTCTATTCAAAATTTACTTGAAACATTTTTCAAGTTCCAACAATACCCCACATTTGAATAGAAAATATCATAGTACCCCACATTTCTCAAAATTTGGTTTCTAAAAAAAATTATAACAAAATTATAATGCACAAAAGAGAGAGAGAAGTCTCATGTCATGTTGTCAGGAAAAGTATCTGAAAGACTTGAACTTACCATAGTAAAACATATTGGATTTACTTAGTGACGCAGTCGATATGGAGGATCTTGAACTGTTCACGATTCGTAGTAAACCAAGACAATATGTATTACGCATGACACGATTATCAAAATTCGGTTTATACGTTTTTGTCCATTTTGGTCCTGGACATATCCCGGTTTCATGATAGATTTAGAGAATTTAGCCTGTCTCGTTCTCATAAATGCGACCCACATTTACTATCATATAGGTGACAATTTTATTTGTCATTAAATGTTTAACATATCCTTGAACTTCTTCTGAACACAGTTTTTATCTTAGGAATGAACGAATATGTGTTCTTCTCGCGAGTTTCATCTAACCAGTTTGCCTATTGAACCTAGTACATGGGATCTCCAATCACCTAGGTTAGGTTTCCACCAGACTTAACTCATTTATAGGCTTTAAACCCATTCCCCTCGATAACAATACAACTTGATTTCTCGGTAAGCCCTTTGTCATAGGATCTGCAATATTCTCCTTTGACTTTACATAATCTATACTAATTACTCCACTTGAAAGTAATTGTCTTATAGTATTATGTCGGCGCCTTATATGTCTTGACTTACCATTATATACATTATTCTTAGCATTAGCTTGTGCTGCCATACAATCACAATGTATACATATTGCTGGCACTGGTTTTGGCCAGAATGGAATATCTTCTAGAAAGTTTCTTAGCCATTCTGCTTCCTCAGCAGCTTTATCTAAGGCTACAAATTCTGATTCCATTGTCGAACGTGCTATACACGTTTGCTTAGTTGATTTCCAGGAAATCGCAGCTCCTCCCAATGTAAAAATATATCCACTGGTTGACTTTGTTTCAAGATTGTCGAAATCCAATTGGCATCACTATACCCTTCAAGTACCGTGGATATTTTGTATAATGCAATCCATATTCTAAAGTATGTTTTAAATACCTTAGTATTCGTATCAATGCTTCCCAATGATAATTATTTGGATTGCTTGTATATCTACTAAGTCTGCTTCCTTTGCATAAGCAATGTCCGGTCTTGTAGAGTTCATCAAATACATCAAACTTCCAATTATTTGGGAGTACTCTAATTGAGAAATTGCACCTTGTCGGTATTTTTCTTAAGTATGCAATTTGGCTCAAATGGGGTAGGAACAGGTTTACAATTAAATTGATTAAACCTCTTCAATATTTTTTCTACATAATGTGATTGAGTAAGGATATATCCATTATCATTTCGTTTGATTTGAATACCCAAAATGACATCTCGCTAGACCTAAGTCTTTCATGTCAAAATTAGAATTCAACATCTTCTTAGTTGAAATGATTATATCCTTATTAGTCCCAATTATCAACATATCATCAACATAGAGACATACTATGACACAAGAATTTTTCAATTCTTTGATGTAGACACATTTGTCACATTCATTAATTTTAAATCCATTTGCAAGCATAGTATGGTCAAATTTCTCATGCCATTGTTTTGGTGCTTGTTTAAGTCCATATAAAGACCTAACCAATTTGCGACTTTATTTTCTTGACCTTGGACCACAAATCCTTCGGGTTGTTCCATATATATCTCTTCATCTAATTCTCCATTTAAAAATGTTGTTTTTACATCCATTTGATGTATTTCCATATTATAAATTGCGAAATTGAAATTAACATCCGAATAGATGTAATTCTAGAAACTGGAGAATATGTATCAAAATAATCCAACCCTTCTTTTTGTCGAAAACCTTTAGCTACTAAACGAGCTTTATATTTATCAATTGATCCATCGGCTTTCAATTTTCGTTTAAAAATCCATTTATAACCTATCGGTTTAATCCCGGAGGTAAATCAACCAATTCCCATGTGTGGTTAATTAAAATGGATTCTATTTCACTATTTATGGCTTCTTTCCATAAAATAGCCTCAGTAGAAGTCATAGCTTCTTTATATGTTTGTGGTTCAGTTTCAGTCAAGAAACTTATAAAATCTGGCCCAAAACTCTTTTGAACTCTAGATCTTTTCCCCCTTCTTGGTTTTTCATCTAATGTTGGAACATTAGAAGTGGATGGTTCATCTCGAACTCTCTTGTTTGATGAACTTGATTTCTGTTCTTTATAAGGAAAAATTCCTTCAAAGAATTGCACATCCGCAGATTCTATAATTGTATTAACATGGATATCATTAATCTCGGAATTTATTACCAAAAATCTATATGCAGCACTATTGTTAGCAAACCCAATAAATACACAATCTATAGTTTTAGGCCCCAATTTTGTTCTCTTGGTGATAGGAACTTGTACCTTTGCTAAACAACCCCACACTTTTAAAATTTTAAAAGTAGGAATTCGTCCTTTCCACAATTCATAAGGAGACTTATTTGTCTTCTTAATTGGGATTCTATTTAGGATATAATTTGCTGTAAGTAGTGCCTCACCCCACATGTTATGTGGAAGTCCGAACTATTTAGCATAGAATTTATCATGTCTTTAAAAGTTCTGTTTTTCCTCTCCGCTACACCATTCTTGAGGTGTGTATGGTGCCGTAGTTTGATGTATAATTCCATGACTACTACAAAATTCAGCAAATTCGAGGATTCATATTCTCCACCTCTATCCGTTCTTATTGCTTTAATTCTTTTATCTAATTGATTTTCAACTTCACTCTATATGTCTTAAACATATCAAAAGCTTCATCTTTAGTTTTAATCAAATAGACATAGCAATATTTACTACAATCATCTATAAAAGTGATGTAGTAATTTTTTCTCCTCTTGTAGGGGTTGATTTATAGTCACAAAGGTCACTATGTATTAATCCTAACAATTCATTTGACCTTCCTAGGACAGCTTTAAAAGATTTCCTAGCAAACTTAGATTCAAGTGCAAGTTTGGCATTTGTGCTTCACATCAAAATTAAATTTAGGTAATAAACCGAGATTAATCATTCTACCGATAGACCTACTGTTTACATGGCCTAATCTAGCATGCCAAATATCATAAGAATCCACGATATAAATAGAAGCATTCACTTTATTCATAGCATTAGTAACCATTACATTCGGTTTGAACATACCATCTACTAAGTACCCTCGTCCTATATAGTCCGTAGCCTTACATAGCACAAACTTATCGATTCGAACACTAGTTTGAATCCCCTTTTAGTAAGAAGAGTACCGAGAGACTAGGTTCTTTCGTATTTCAGAAACATAAAGTACATCAATCAAAGTAAGAGTTTTTCCGTAAGTAAATTTCAGCAAGACTTTTCCTTTGCCTTTGACAGGTTGAAGTAGATGAATTCCCCATGTAGAGTTTTTCATCATTAGTAATTTCTTCAAAGGTTGAAAACAGCGCCTTGTCTCCACAAATATGCCTAGTGGCTCCCGTGTCAATCCACCAACCTTTAACATTGTCAATCATATTGACTTCGAAATAACAAAGAACCAAATCTTCTTCAATAGTTGTGACATTGGCTGATTCTTTTGAGAAGAATTTGCAACGAGTTGATCTTTCCTATGACGACATTCTTGAGCCTTATGGCCAGGTTTTCCACACACCCAACAATTACCTTTAACTTTCTTAAATGGCTTGCCTTTAGGTGCAAAATTGTTGGAGTGTTTCACGTGAAAAACTTCTTTGCTTTGTTCTTATGAAATCTGGATTTTGAAGCCTCTCCTTCAACCACATTTGCTTTTGCGCCAAGGTAGGTACTTCAACTTTGTCTCCTTGCGATGATCTTCTTCAACTCTAAGCCTCGAATCAAGTCCTCTATAGTCATCTCCCTCCTTTTGTGCTTTAAATAGATCTTGAAATCTTTCCACGAAGGAGGTAACTTTTCAATAATTGCACCAACTTGAAAGTGTTCATTGATAGAACATCCTTCGCATGCAATTCATGAATCGGACTTGGATTTCCTCTACTTGCTTGATGACAGTTTTGGAGTCCACCATGAGATACTTCAGAAATTTACCAATTACGAATTTCTTCGCACCGGCATCTTCAATTTTATATTTCTTCTCAAGATTATTCCATACTTCCTTTCTTTGTGTCATATGACGAATATATGTCATATAAATTATCATCCAAACAATTAAGGATGTAATTGCGACAAAGAAAGTCAGAATTTCTCCAGTTCTCAATGGACATAATAGTCTCCTTCGATAGAGGATCCTCATCTGTCTTAGGTTCATCCTCTCTTACAATATGTGCAAGATTGAGGGTTGTCAAGTAGAACAAATAGCTTTTTGTTGCCACCTTTTAAAATCCACTCCTGTGAATTTTTCAGGCTTTTCTTCATGCCTCTTGAAATCCACTCCCTTGGATTTCTCAGACTTGTCTTCTGATTTCTTAGAGTTGTTCAAACTCGATTGTCCCACCATTTTCAGAATTTCTGAAATTCACAAAACAACACAAAATCTCAGAAATTTCTGAAAATGTTTCTGTCTTAGATTGTTGTCCTAACAATAAATAATGATACTTATATATATGAATAAAGAAATTCTACAAATATTTAATAACAGAATCAATCAAAATAAATTTCTAACCGGAGGCTTGCACACTGAAAGCAATGTCCTAAGACAGAAATTTCCTTGAATTCGGTGATTGAATTTTCTTCAAAGATCTCGCCCCCAGGATACAACCGGATGCCCTTTCGAACCAAAAATCACCAAGTCCAAAAGTCTCGCAAAACCGTGATTTTCCTTCTCTCTCGAAAAAAAACGAAATCCGAAAATTCTATGTTTTTCCAGTGTTTTAGTTCTACTTAAATAGAACTTGAGGCACTGGTTCAAACCAATGTGACTGTTCAAAATAACATATTTAACAGTCACACCTGTTCACAAAAAATAATTACCAATAATTAATTTCGAAAATAAAAAATAAAATAAAACACCTGTTCACAACAGTCACATCTGTTCACAAAAATTAACTACCAATAATTAATTTTCGAAAATAAAAAATAACAAGGCTTAACAAATCTAAGCCCAAAGGCCCCAAGGCCCAAGCCCTATCTTTGATTTTAAATATTATTATATATATATATATATATATTTATTTATATATATATATTTACACCTATTACCCAATGGGTGCCAATTTGGACTCTACCCATTGGGTTTCTCTAAAGCAAATCTTTAGAGTAGATGTTTGTATATAAAGAGTTTGTACTCTT
The DNA here is from genome assembly GCA_039657345.1 of Stephania japonica. Lineage (NCBI taxonomy): Eukaryota > Viridiplantae > Streptophyta > Magnoliopsida > Ranunculales > Menispermaceae > Stephania > Stephania japonica. The sequence goes on along the minus strand of CM077560.1, from coordinate 37,227,417 downwards.
TGAAGTGAGCAATGTGGGACTAAACATGTTTTCTATTCAAAATTTACTTGAAACATTTTTCAAGTTCCAACATTGAATACCATAGGAATCTAGACTAAATCGGACACATGAGTGATTCGGTTGTCTAGGTGTAGTGCCTTCACAAAGCCCATTGCGGTTAGCGCATTAAACCCGAAACACTAGAATAGGGTTATGTGTTTGACTAGGGAAGTGGTCATTGTCGTACCTTGACCATAAAGATAGGGAAGTGCGAATGTTACCGAGTCTATAGCTACACTAATTTACCATGATTTACATGCTTTGATTAGATTGACGACCATATGTAAAATTATGCCAAATTGAGGAGATTTGTGATACCGATAGTTTGGATTGTTCCCCCCCTCTTAATTGATTTATTTGCTTGATATTTTCATTATTGTTTTTAGTGAAATTAGAGATTATTTCTTTGAGCACCCCGAGTTAGTTTTAGATTCGTACGTTAGGTTGGAAACTTAGTCTTCGTGGTTCGACTCCGTGCTTGCCACTACTGCAGTTCTTGTGGTCATTGGTAATCTTATCGGGATTATATATATTTTGATGCATTCGACACGCATCAAAATGATCTTTTTTCCTGTTGAATCCGTTCTTGCACAAGTATTTTCTCCTTTACATACTTTCCTTTTAAAGTGATCTTCATTCTTCACCTTGTTCTGAGGAAGGATTGGTCAAGGTTGGATGCAAAAGACTATCATAATAAGGACTGCAAATGAAAAAGATTTAAATATAGTCCACTGGTTGTTAAAAGATCAACAAGTGATAAACCCTGAACTTTCCTTTTCACGAAAAGATTTAAATATAGTCCAGTGGTTGTTAATAACAGTGGGCAACTGCCTGTTTTCATTTGCTTATTTGAAACCATTTGGTCCGTTATTTTATAAGTATACAGTCATACCTACCTATCCAAATATTAAAATTAAAAAATCTGCTTTGTTTCTTTCTCAAAAGAGTGAAACACGTTTTCCCAATTTCTCTTTAAAAACGAGTCAATTCCATTGAGCCACAATTTTATATGTTGACAACTAAGACCTGCACAATGGTTTTCACAACTTCTGACTTTCTTTGGTGTCTCCATGGCCATCAGAGCGACGCAACTGAGCTTCTTTGTTTCAATTCTTCTGATTTCCTTTCATCCTTATTTTGCTTCAACAACCAGGAATGCATTACAAAGAGGCTCTTCGATGTCCGTTGAAGGTGGTGGTTCAGACCTTCTCACCTCGCCAGACAACTCATTCAGTTGCGGGTTCTACCCAGTTGGAACAAATGCCTATTGCTTCTCTATTTGGTTCACTGACACCAAAGACAAAACAGTAGTTTGGATGGCGAACCGAGACCACCCGGTGAACGGCCAACGCTCTAGAGTTTCGTTTCGTCGTGATGGAGTAATGGTTCTAACTGATCTAGATGGCTCAATTGTTTGGTCCACCAATGCCAGCAGCGCCACTGATGCTGATACAGCACAGCTTCTCAATGGAGGAAATCTAGTCCTTAAAAACCCAAAAGGTGAGATTCTGTGGCAGAGCTTTGATTATCCTACTGATACTCTTCTCCCTGCACAAACCATAGACAGACACAAGAAACTGATATCATCAAAGGGGAAAGGCTCATACTACACTGGTTATTACAGCTTCTACTTTGACAACGACAACGTTCTGCGACTCATATATGATGGGCCTGAGATTTCTAGCATATATTGGCCAAGTCGGGATCGATCCGTGTTTGAGAGTGGTAGAACATATTACAACAGCAGCAGAATTGCAGTTCTCGATGACTTGGGCAGCTTCTTTTCAAGTGATCTCCTGAACATCTATGCATCAGACAAAGGTTTTGGAGTTAAGAGGAGATTAACTATGGACTATGACGGAAATCTGAGGCTGTATAGCTTGAAAAAGTCAAGCGGATCATGGGTGGTCTCCTGGGAAGCTATAAGCCGTCCTTGCGACGTGCATGGCTTGTGTGGAAGAAATGGAATTTGCGTTTTCACACCAAAGCACATGTGTTCATGTCCTCCAGGTCATGAAAGAGTTGATCCAACAGACTGGAGCAGAGGTTGCAGACCAAAGTTTACCTTGGCCTGTGATCAAACTCAGCAGCTTAAGTTCGTTGAACTTCCTCATGTTGATTTCTATGGAAATGATTTGAATTACAAGAGAGGCATGTCGTTAGAAGATTGCAAGAAGTGGTGTTCAAATGAATGTTCTTGCCGTGGTTTTAGCTACAAGTGGGGAGAGGCAGTTTGTTACATAAAAGATACCCTTTTTAATGGCTATCAATCTATAAATTTCCCAGGAAATGCTTACTTGAAATTGCCAAGTGATTATGAAACATCAGAATCTGCTGTTCTTGAAGGATCGGAGGCCATGTGCAACACAAATGAAACAGAGATCATCACAGGTTATTCTCATATGAATAGAAGTCACAGATCAAGGACCACATGGTTATATCTTGGTTGCTTCGCAGGGGCCATAGGCTTCATTGAGATTCTCTTTATTGCATTGGGTTGGTGGTTCCTTTTCAGGAGGAGGGATACAGGAAATTCAGTGGAGGATGGATATTGTGCTATATCCAGTCAGTTTAGGAAGTTTGCCTATTCAGAGCTCAAGAAGGAAACCAAAAACTTCACAGAGGAGCTGGGTAGGGGAGGTTCAGCCATTGTTTACAAGGGAGTTTTGGAGGACGATCGCGTGGTTGCAGTGAAGAAACTGGGCGACGTGATTCACGGAGAAGGGGAATTCTGGGCTGAAGTAAGCACCATCGGCAGAATCAACCACATGAACCTAGTAAGGATGTGGGGCTTTTGTTCAGAGAAGAATCACAGACTCCTTGTGTATGAATTACTGGAACATGGATCGCTAGATAAACATCTGTTCTCCAAATTCAGCAGCGGCAACGGTAGCAGTAATGTTGAAGTTGGTGTTTTGGGATGGAAGGAGCGATACAAAATTGCACTAGGAGCAGCCAAAGGTCTAGCATATCTTCACCATGAATGTTTGGAGTGGGTGATTCATTGTGATGTGAAGCCAGAAAACATACTTCTGGACTCTGACTTTGAGCCAAAGATTGCAGATTTTGGCCTCGCGAAGTTAACTCAAAGAGGCGGAAGTGGCTCTGAATTTACCCATATTCGAGGAACAAAGGGATACATGGCTCCGGAGTGGGCAATGAACCTTCCCATCACAGCTAAGGTAGATGTTTATAGCTTCGGCATTGTTCTTATGGAGATCGTGAAAGGCATTCGGCTTTCAAGTTTGGTGGTGGAACAAGGAGAGGAGGAAGAGGTACCAGTTGCATGGTTTGTGAAGATGATAAAGAAGAAAATTGTGAGCAAAGACGACTCATGGATTGATCATATCATTGATCCAAGACTTGATGGGAGATTTGTCAAGAAACAAGCAGTGAGAATGATGGAGATAGCTTTGTCCTGCATTGAAGAAGAAAGAAGTAAGAGACCATCAATGGATTCAGTGGTTCAAGGTCTCCAAGAAGTCGAAGAAATAGAGAAGAATAATGCAAAGTGATGTACTTCAAGAAATAAGATCGTGTTGGAATTGGTCTCAAGCTCCAATCTGCGATATCTAAATTAGGAACTGTGTCTTAGTTTATGCCTAATCAAAGGTTTTGAGTTGTTATATTAATAGTAATTATGATTTAGGATTAACATTGCGAACTAAAGTTAGATAAGAATTAGGATTTTTGGTCTACAAAGAGAACCTGTTAGGTTAGATTTAGGTGTGTGCTTTGAGTGTGCACCATTTTGTTTAGATTGAATATAAACATTATTAGTTTCTTCATGAAGGTTAATAGATTGGTAGTGTATCTACTGTGTTTGCTACAACTTGCAAAGAACCACTACTTGAACATGCCGATTATGTGATACAAAGTTATGTAGTTCAAAAATACAAGAATCTACTTTAGTATATGCTCAATATAAGATGGAGGATAATAAGTCACGTATAAATGGAATAAAAAACTTAAAGATACACCAACAGAAAATGTAAACATCAAGCGTAGAAATTTGACATTCAAGTATTTATGCAACAAGGTAAACAGAAGGAAAATACTGAAAAGCAAGACAGATCAGTGCATTGATTCCACAGTTCATAGACTGAAGTAATAGAGGAACAAAACTTAGCTTATGCGCTTAGTTGAGTATTTTCATCCTCCAAACAAAATGGTTGTTGTCGCTTTGTAAGGTACTTATTATATGCAGCCAATTCCATTGGTTTGAGGTGGATGTTGTTGAGAAAGGATGCAAAAGATCATCATAATAGGATTATACAAAGTTATCTTGATATCATTGGACAAAGGAAAGACCGAAAGAGTATATGAGAAGAGCAGATTGTATAACAAAACTATTTTCATTAGAAAAGAATAAAAAATATTCTACATTTTAATAGGTGAGGAGACTGTACATTACCGAAACCTGCCTTCCATGAAACATTTCAACTCTGAACTCTGAAGGAAGGAGCCCTTCGAATATAAACAATGACTAAACGTTGCCTGAATTCACCAGTAGTCTCCACAAGAACAGACACCATTTCTGAAGTGGTGAAACCTATTTACATCTCGAACAAGAATATCTCGGTTTGTAAACTGAGAAATAAACTTTGTGACAGAGTGACAGTCTCGGCACAACCTAAGATTCTTAGTAATACGAATTGTTTCTCCAGCACTGCTATTTATAAGCCCAAAAGCTACAGCTAGCTTCTCACTGTGTCCTAGTACAATTTCTTCTTTCTCTACCTCATCAAGCTCATAGAGTATGGCCTTAGTGTCAGGAACATAACCTTTTTCTTTCATCTCTACCGAGAATTTTACTAACAATGCATGCAGTTGTTCAATCTGTGGATTTAACTCGTCAACGGACACAAATGAGTAAATTTTCCCCTTCACTTCAATCCAACTGCAGCCAGAAACCTTCTGCAGGCCCCTAGCCTCAAGAAGTTTCTTCACCCGATTAACTTCCACCCACATTTTAGCCTCAGCATATATCTCAGCCAAAAGCACGTAATTTCCAGCATTAGTGGGCTCGAGCTCAAAAAGACGAACACTTGCTCTCTCTGCAAGCTCAATATTGCAGTGAATCCTACAAGCCCCAAGAAGTGATCCCCATACAGTAGAACCTGGTTCAATCCGCATATCTTCAATGACCTTGATTGCTTCTTCTAATCTACCAGCACGACCAAGAATATCTACCAGACCAGCATAGTGCTCTGAGGTGGGATAAATATGGTATTCAGGAACCATAGAGTAGAACAATCTCTTCCCCTCATCAACAAGCCCAGAATGACTACAAGCGCCCAACAAACTGATAAAAGTTATGGCATTGGGCGAGACCTTCCCGTCATTGATCATCTCTTTGAAAACTAGAATCGCTTCCTCAGCAAACCCATTAACCCCGAAACCCGATATCATCGAATTCCAAGATACAACATCTCTCTTATCCATTCTATCAAAGACTCGACGTGCCACCTCCAGATTACCACACTTTGAATACATAGTCACAAGACTATTGTTAACCGAAACAATTGAATCAAGACCCCTTCTAAGAACAAAGCAATGAATCAACTTCCCTTGTCCCAAAGCAGACAACGCCGCACACGCTTGAAGAACGCTAACCATCGTCACTGAATTCGGAACCTCATCCGGGTTCCCAACCATCATCTCCCAAAACAGCTCCAGAGCCTCAAAGGGTCTCCCATTCTTCGCCAAACAACCAATCATTGCACTCCAAGAAACAACATTTCTCTCAGGCATTTCATCAAACAACTTCCCAGCATAAGAAACCAACCCGAATTTCGCATACACATCAATCAAAGTGGTCACAACATGTACATTCCACTCAAACCCACGCCGCAACAGATTCCCATGAATCTCCTTCCCCTTCCGCTCACCCGAAACGACGCAAGCTTTCAGCGCGTAAGTGTAAGTAAACCTGTCAAACCAAACCCCACTTTCACTCATTCGACAACACACGCCCAATGCCTCATCCCCACAACCCGCCAACGCGAGCGCTCTAATGAAGGCATTCCAAACAAAGATGGTTCTGTCACGCATTTCATCAAACACATAGCGCGCATTGTCAATAGACCCCAATTGGGCGTACATGTCGATGAGTTTGGTGGCCAAGAAGGAATCTTGACCGAGCCCATCGTCGACGAGGCTGCGGTGGACCGCGGCGGCGTCGGAAAGGGAGTTGTTGCGGGAGCAAGAGAGGATGAGAAGCTCGTAGGTGCGTTGGGTGGGGCGGGGTTCGGTGGAGAGGAGATGGAGGGCGTGTTTGGTGAGGCCCTGTTTGGAGAGTGTTTGGATTAAGTGGTTATTGCTGCTGTTTCTTGCTTGGAGAGATGAGGTTATTGATGATGGTTTGGGAGATGGAGTGGGCGAGAAATGGTGAGAAGATGGAGAGGGGAGGGAGTGGCATTGTTGAGAGCCCACATGAGAGGTGCGTTTTGGTTCCGACATCTGATCCTGATCATCGAATTGTATACTTGGACACTCGGACAGGCCCAAGATTTATGTCATGTATTATTGGCCCGGCTTGCTTAGGCGGCTGGAGAAAATGATAATCTAATATACTTTTTAGGTGCACACTTTATTTTTTAACATATTTATGATATTTTATCAAATGTAAAATTTAAGTCATAAATCATAAAAAATAAAGTGTGCACAAAAGTATGTTAGATTAATTTTAATATTTAAAGAGATTGAACACCGACCCATTCAGTATCTAATCTCAATATTCAAAGTTGGTTACTCTAGCATGCTCCTTTCCAATATTGAACCATTGGCTATTGTTTTTACTTCTATCCATTTTAAAATCACTTTTTCTTGGTGGAATAGCAACAGTTGCCAACATCTAGCCATCTACAAGAGAAAATAGTAATAAGTTCTTAGTTGTTGTTGTTGTTGTTGTTGTTGTTGTTTTGTATTTTTTTTTTCAAAACAAATTCTTATAGTTGTTAGATATTGTCCACTGCACTTCAGTAAGTCAAAATATGTTGATAAAAAATTTTCTTAAAAAAAAAAAAAGAAGCCTCTACTATCGAAATTAGTTCTAGTGGTTCGACACTCAAATCCTTTGAGTAAAAATTTTGATTTCAAGACTAACGAATATAGTCACTTCCACTTGGAGAACTTTACCTTTTTGAGGGCTAACCTTATTTAGTTTGAATTAGTCAAGGCCTAAAAGGCTATCAAATACCTAGTAGCGTTAGCGAACACACACCCCTATGTTTCAAAGAGGTAAAAGTTGCTCTTCTCAAACTTGTTCAAGTCAAAATGTCTCTCTTAATTTTAATTTCAATTTTACTTCTATAGACTTCTTTTTTTTGTCAAATTTATTGCATTGATGTTTATAACACCAAAAAGGGTACAATAATCTATTACGTCGAAAATAATAGATATTACAATCTATTAAAACTTGGAACAATATCCTCACAAGAAGGACAACCTCCTAATAGAGGGCAACAACCCCACATATGGGGAAACAAACAACTAAAAAACGAACCAACTCATAGTGAAGATTTACAAAAAAATTATCACCAAAGCCACTACAACCACATTTAGGTGGCCACCAAGCCTAACAAACAACAAAACACACTAGGATCACGATCCAAAGAAAAAATATTGGAAGATCGATCAAACGTGTCGCTCTAAGAAAGTCATCACCGTTGAGTACCGCTACCACTAACTGCTCCCTACTACGGACGAATCGTTGCCACCGGTATTTGCCTTCATTTTCTAACTTCTTTCGCTAGATGTGGATGACCAAAACCTTAACTCGACATTAAAAGGCCTACAACAACGTCCACATCAAGGCAAAAAAGGGCCTACGACAACGTTCACGTCGAGCCCACATAAGAATTTTAATTGTCATTGCTGCATATTATGACTATGAGATATGGTAAATAGATGCAAAAACAACATTTCTTAATGGAAAGCTGCTTGAGGACGTGTATATGACACAACCTGAAGGTTTTGTACATCCTGAGAATTCTAGGAAGGTATGCAAGCTTCAAAGATCCATTTATGGATTAAAGCAAGCTTATCGGAGTTGGAATCTTTGTTTTGATGAAACAATCAAGGATTTTGGTTTTATTAAGAACGAAGATGAGTCTTGTGTATACAAGAAGGTCAGTGGGAGTGTAGTTGTTTTTCTGGTACTGTATGTTGATGATATATTACTCATTGGAAATGACATCCTAACATTGTAGAGTGTCAAGTCTTGGTTAGGGAAATGTTTTTCAATGAAAGACTTAGGGGATGCAGCCTATATCCTAAGGATAAGGATCTATAGGGATAGATCTAAGAGGCCAATTGGTCTAAGTCAGAGTGCTTACATAGACAAGGTGCTGAATAGGTTCAGTTTGCAAGACTCTAAAAGAGAATTGTTGCCAATGTCTCATGGCATAAGTCTCAGCAAGAATCAATGTCCTAGGACAAATGATGAGCGAGATCGTATGAATAAGATTCCATATGCATCAACTATTGGATCTATCATGTATGCCATACTATGCACTCGACTTGATGTATCATATGCTTTGAGCACTACAAGCAGATATCAGTCAAATCCTGGTGTCTGATCCTGGTGAGAGTCACTGGATAGCAGTAAAGAACATCCTTAAGTACTTAAGAAGGACTAAGGAAGCGTTCTTGGTCTATAGAAGTTTTGAAAATGATCTAGTTGTAAATGGTTACACAGATGCAAGTTTTTAAACTGATATAGATGATTTTAGATCGCAGTCTGGATATGTGTTTACTTTGAATGGGGGTGCAGTAAGCTGGAAAAGTTCGAAGCAAGAGACTGTGACAGATTCTATAACATAAGCTGAGTATATTGTAGCGTCCGATACAACAAAGGAGGCAGTTTGGATCAAAAAGTTCATTTCTGAACTAGGTGTGGTTCCAAGTATTGCTAACCCTGTTTGTTTGTATTGTGAAAATAACGGGGCAATAGCACAGGGCAAGGAACCTAGATCACACCACAGATCCAAACATATACTCAGGCGTTTTCATCTCATCAGAGAAATTATTAGAGGAGAGACGTAAAGATTTGCAGAGTACCTACTGAAGACAACGTTGCGATCCATTGACAAAAGCTCTTCCATAAGCAAAACATGTGTGACGGCCTTAATTTTCCTCGTGCAACTGGGTACGCCCGGCCTAGACTAGTGCAAGCCCCGAGTCATCTCTTGGCAACTTGATGAGCCTAGTCAGCCTCCTATTTACTTAATTTAGTAATTTATGAAAGATTTATTGCAATAATACACAGCGGAAGACTAAACAATTATAACAAAGGGGGAATAACTCAATCAAGGGAAGTATAGGAATTCTATAAGTGTGGAAAACCCCGGGTAATCATGTACAATTCGAAATGCAAAGATACATGATACCAAATCTCATCAAAATTCTAAGTTTTATAAATACAAAACTTATATATGAAACGACATACAAATCAACAAAATATAAACATACTATGGAATCTCTCTGATCCCACTGCTAATCTTCAGAGTAGGTCTCCTAGGCAGGGCCCCTTGTCTTTGCTGTTTTCCACTCTATCTGCACCCACCGTCACAAACTAGACGGTGAGTAACTGAATAAAATTGCTAGTAGTACCAGAAGAATGTAACAGTAATTTATGATTATAACAAGAAAAGCAGTCTAAGTATCATGCGGAAATGAAATAACAGGAAAATAAATAAATCAAATGCATGATAAAGAGACTAATAGATAAACAATTGATATTTGCATGTTCTAAGATTCAAAAGAGGCCCATGAGTAGTCTATTTCACAGCAATACGGCAAAGATCTCGCAAGATCTCCCTGGGCAATGTCGCAACACTAGCGCAGCGTGAAATCGAGAGGCATCACAACACCTCGCGAATCCACTACCCAGTACACACATCACTAGGGGTGGTCAGTTACCCCTACAGATGGCACCCTCGTTGTCCCAGCTAGTGCGGGACCACATGATACCTTCGAGACACACTCATACCGAGAACATACAACCAAGGAAAGGAATAGAATTTCAAACAAGGGATCAAATCGCAATATCAATGAATAGAGGATGTATAAATCACATGTTATTTCCTTACTGACCTACTAACTTACAAATACTTTTTAAGACAAGTGTACTTACCTGAACTAGCGTGACCCGATACTCACTCCAAGACTTTAACGCGTTTCCCATGTTTCTCGACTACCTGACAACGAATCAAACCCCGAATGTCGTTTTAGAGTTCGTGTTTAGTTTTAGGGTGATTCCCATAAACTTGGTTTGAATTCATTTAATTAACGTAACCCATACTATAGTTGATGCCCTTTACAACCTGGTTGGGCTCTTGTTGGGTCCATGTGTCAAGCCTATATTCACCTAAGTAGGCTTAATAGGTGGACACTTGTTGGACTTAGGTACATATGGGCTATTTCCTTCATTTTATGCATGTATTTGGGCTTTAAGTTGTACATATTGTATTGGGTTTTTATTGTAATGTGTGTTAGATGTGTGTTGGGCCCTTATTGTAATAGGTGTTGGGTGTGTGTTGGGCCCTTATTGGGCCTCAACACAAGCCCATACTCATCATTTCATTTTTGAATAAATGTCCATCCACTTGTTTTATTTATTCACACACACATATAATAATGTACTTTATGGTCACACACACACAACTGATGTGTACACCCCACTGGTGTGCACACTCACAACTTCACGCACCCCGCTATTTTGTGCACACAACACCCCGCTTTTGTGTGCACCCCATTGTTATCTACACCCCATGTTCATATGCATTAATACGTCACTTTATTACTTAAAACTATATTATATACACATTTATCCATTCTCACACATATACAACTGTTGTGTACACCCCACTATGGTGTACACCCCATTGTGTGTACACCCCTTGCACACAACCCACACCAAAACGTCATACACTACACACCAAAACAGTCCACACAACACTGCTATCCATATCACTATACCAATGAAACAGTCCCACATGGTACCCCACACCCCAACTGGGGTGTGCACATATACAACCATACACCCCACCAACACGCACCCACACACCACAACAATCTCAACAGCAAAGAAGGGACGAAAGATTTGAACGAAACACACCTATAACTCACACAACTAGTACACCTTGAGGAACCACCTCCGACTAGTGAAGTTGCCGGAGGTTCACCACCGATCATCCGTAACCAGGGACGGTCCCATCGGCCACGACAGCCCCAAAACAGTGGCAAAACCGTTACACAAAAAGGTGTAAAGTGAGCAAAACGTAGCTGTAGGAGAGAGAGAGAGAGAGAGAGAGAGAAAATAGTCGAGGCGGTTCACCGTGGTGTCTCCGGTGGGTGGCCGAGGTTCTCAGCACCGTAGTGGGTGGCGGTGGTGACTGGCCGAGAGAGAAGACAACCAAGAGTGAGAGAGATGACGTGACTGTCAAGAGAGGAAGAGAAGAATGAGAGGGAAGAGAGGAGCTCACCTAGCGTCTTCGATGGTGGAGGGACGTCAGGCTCAGCGACGGTGGTGGTGGTGGTTGTCCAGCCAAGGATGGGAGGACTGTGGCGTGAGGGAACCGAGAGCATGGAGAAAAAAACCGAGAGTGAGTGAGTGAGAAAACGAGAGAGAGAGAGAGAGATTGTTCACCTCGTCGGGTCAACGTCGCCGGTGGGAGGCGGTGGCAGTGGCGAAAGGAAGAGGGAGGTGAACAGTGACGGCTTGGAGTTGGAGAAGATGATGAATAGTGCACATTAGGGTTTTCTTTGTTTTTATATATGTGTAACAACGTGAAATGACCCTTTTGCCCTTGAGTTTAAAACTTGCACACCCCTTGGACAGCTACCCTTATGGGTCATTTGGCTCATCATCCTAATCTAACACATATACACATCTCCATGCCCATCCAATGGTTCTCCTCACCATATTGTGTCATTTTAACAATCTTATCCTATATTAACCCATTAATTTTATTAAATTATAAATAAGGTCGCGTAAATTCCCGCCTACTCGGTACACAGTGTCCCGCGTCTGACACGCTTCTCGAGGCAGTCCCACTTAGTATTCAACTAAGTTTCCTCATGTCTAAGTTATGCATTATTGATAATTGTATTTTCTCAACTAAGGTCATATATTTCATTTGACTTTGTTTACTAATAATGTCCACTAAAACGGTTCCCGAAAACCCCGTTTAACAAAGTGACACCTCACTTAATTAAAAATATAGCCCGAACGGCTCGAGACCCATAAAATACTAATATACTAATACATGCATCATCATCCAAAAATAACCCATGTTAGATCATTAGGCATTAGATGCATGTATGATTGGCCCTAGTGGAAGTGGGAGATGTTGGGGAATGTGCCGTAGGTCAATCCATTAACTGTCTTTATGAATACTTTTAGTTAATAAAATAGAGGATTTCATTTGCTGTTTATTATAATTAATTTGCATGTTTACATTATAATAAGATCCATGGGCATTTACAGAAATATCCTAAATGTCCCTAGTCGATCATTATACTGGAAACTATAATGAATTAAGACTAGTGTGAGTCTTGATTGATAATCATATGATGATTATACGTATAGGGATACAAATCAAGATCACAAGTACTTGCTAGGGAATAAAGTACTGGATCGACCCGCTATGAAAACATCACATGGATTAAGTCATAGTTGTTTCTCATGATAGGTATATTTTTCAGTCCTCTGACTTGAGATTACCAGAGACTTCAACATTAGGAACATAGTGATTTGACACTATCAAACGTTGTCTTTAACTGGACGATTATAAAGGTTGTGATTGGTTATTATGTGAGCAATGTGATGAAGTTGTGTAATCGAGATAGAATTTGTCCCTCTCATATAAAGAGAGATATCTAGTGGATCCCTCGATGTGTTAGACTGTTAAAAGGCTTAGTCTAAGTGAATTGATATTGATCAATGTCACTTGGATGTTTTCACTAGAGATCGAGACTTGACCTCAATAAAATATTTCCTTAAACCAACTATTTGAGATCGATCCCACGAGATTGGTAGTCTTTCTAAGGTTCTAAAAGAAAGGAAAAAATGGGGGTTAATTCAAGTTCCCCTAGATTAGCTATGGAAAATCGACATCCGCCAGAAATTCCTAATTCCCCTAATTTCGATAGCTAGGACAGCCACTAACTACTTCCCTAATTAATGTATAACCTTAGACATCCGCCATAAGTTTTAACACATTAACCACAGTGATAAAGTTCTATGGGAATACTAATCCTAGATAACCGAATCGCGTCCGCTCCCGATTTAACCTAGATTCAATTATTGCACACTCAAGAACCGAAAGGTTTTGATGGCAATCGGGTGAATGTTTGTTACTTATATTGTCTCAAAAGTACAATTACGAATACTAATGAGTCAATTAACAATAGATTTTCCACCTAAAAGTATGCACTGGCCACATACATACCCTAAGTTTAAACCATATTCATTAAAATCAACAACAATGAAATAGAAGAAATTAAATTAAATTAAATAATAAAATAAAAGATCTCACAAGTTATGCCATGAATCCATAATCCTGAATTGCTTCACCATCGACCTAGGCAATGGCTTGATTAGCCAAACATGGCTACTCACAAATTAATGCAGAGAGAGAGCGTTGAGAGATGAGAGTTCCTAATCAATAATAGATGTTCTATTTATACCTAAAGTCCTAATATCTAAAACTACTAAAATTGGTGTATGGAAGAGAGAGAAAATAGGTTTTTTGGTGAATTTTCGTCCTTGACACGTGGCAGATCCGGATTGGCTGTTTTCTGGGCGTTGCTGATGTGTCTGGAGGTGATTGGCGCCGAAGTGTTGTATCGGGCGACGTGGCGACGGCGATTGGGCCGAGAGTGCGACGGTGACGTGCGGTTGATGGGTCCGGTGAAGACACGTGGCGGGAGAAGGGCGCGGAGAGAAAGCTCGCGCGAAACGTGCGAAGATGTGGGAGACAACACCAAAGACGCATCCCGAGGTAGATCGATCGACGAGCCGGAGAGAGAGATGGTCGTGCTTGTCCACGTGGCGGTAGCGATTGGTGGAAGCACTGAGACTAGTACGATTGAACATGTTGGATGACAATTCCATGCCTTATGTTTGATCAAAAAGGATATCGTGTGACAAAAAGATGTTATATATACACTATTGATTAGGTTGTATCGATTTGATATTCGTACAACTTGGGTAGTCATAATGTTTTGCTAGAGGCTGCTTATGACTTGTATACCAAAATGTGTTTTAGTACACTGCCAACGTTGTATGAGCCTATTGGGTCGCACACTAAGAATGGTTTTGCGAGATTTTAAGATGGTTCGAAAAACAAATTTTATATGATAAAATTCATGGTAGAAACGTCCTTTTAGTGTATTACACTTATACTTCTTTAAGGGTATATGTGTAATTTACTTAACCGTCTATATACAAGGGTTGTATAAATAGACGCTTTGAGTTAGAATACACGAACGAAAGATTAAAAAAGGTCGAAACTCTATTTTTTCGTTTTAGAAACAACTTAAGGTTTTTGGTATGCTCTAGATCATTTTGGAGAGAAACAAAAAGGTTTGGTATTCTCTCGAAGTTAGCACTTCAAATCTTGGCCGCCATTCATGTGTGGACTACTGATAGAGGGCGTTCGTCGTTGGCAGCGCCTTAGAGATCGATTAACCTTCAGAAAAGTACATTGCGACTGAGGTATGATTAAGTTTTCATAGTTTAAATGTTTTTAATGGAATTAGATTCGGATCCTGTTGGGGTTTTTGTCAAAATTGTTTTGTAATCTCCTCTGCGCATGAACCTCAAACACCAACAGATTATGGATTACCGGATTCAGATTCTATGAAACATGGAGATCCTGAAAGTATTGGTTCGATGGCAACATCATGGGACTGAGGGACTCACTTGGGAGCTCGACACGATGATGTAACAGAGATATCAACATCTATTTGCTAGTAAGTATAGTTATGGCTTAAATTTCGAGACGAAATTTTTAATTACTAGGAAGAACTGTAACGACCCAATTCTAATATGTCGTTATATGTGACGTCATATGCTGACGTAGATTCCAGCAGGGACGGACGCGGGTTCCACAGTGAGTGTGCTTTTTGATGTGTAATTGCGATATTTATGTCCAATTTAGTTATTTCGCATCGCAATATGCTTGTTTATATTGTTTATTGACGTGCAAGTTGGTGTAATGGGTGTCCGCTGCAACTAGCGCGTAGGAGCGAATACCAGGCGACGAATCATTAGTACACTAGGTCGGGGTCTAAACACATTAAATAAATGATAAACTACACTTAATAATCCATAATAAATTGTATGGGAACGTTTGGGATTATTAGTTTGCAGAAACGAGACAACGAATTGTCCGGAGCCTGGTATCGAAACGCCCGAGAGTTTGGGTTGTAACTATAGGAAATGGGTTTGGACCAAACAACATAGTCAAGTATTTTTGGCTTTTATGGAGATTTTGACTCAATCTCAGTCTTTGAAGTGGCCTTGAGATGAGTGGATGTGAGTTGATGAATTTGATTGATATATATAGTGATAATGTTGGTTTTACCAACTTTTCTCTCTCCTATTGTGTTTGAACGAAAATTGGTGAGATAGCTAAAGTTTTGAGTGGTTTCCATTGGTGATTTGGAGCTCAAGAACGTGAGGGATTTGATAAACGAGGTAAAATTGTGACGGCCCCAAATTCCACAATCCTTGAATTAGGCACCGCCCGGCCTAGACCTACGCAAACCCCCGAGCCAGTCTCGCTGAGTCACGCAGGCCTAGTCAGCCTTCATTACCATTTACCATTTATTACATATTTATAAGTGAAGTTAATTAATTAGTGAGTTATTATCAGATACAACGAAAGCACTTAAACTCCAAACTAATCAATAACTTCAAGACACACCAGTTAGGACAATCCTAGGGTGTGGAAACCCCGTAATCATATCCACCATATGAATAAAAAATGAGTATCAATAATGTCCTACATGCCCAAGATCTCTCATAACCCATAATCCCATGTTCAACAAAACAATATAGATACTTAATACAAAACATACTCAATATGCGCGGGAGAACGCCTCGTGGTTCTCGCCTTCAATCGCCTATCACTAATCCCTTGCCTTGGTCTGTTCGCCGGTCTACCCACCGTCACAAACTAGACGGTGAGTACAGTGATGTAGAGAGTAAAATACCAATAGAGTCTAAACAAGATTTTTCAATGTCAAGTAAATGGCTAAACTAGTATCATGCATGGATATCACGAAGAATATAAAAGACAGCATGATAAGTGAAATCACGGAGATAACAACGATAAATGAGTGTCAAGAACACAAAGCCAAAAGAAAAGGAATCTAAGTGTCCCAAGTCCACCAGGTTGCCACACTTAGTTTACAACCTGACTTCCAAGACAGATTCTGGACCTACTCAAACCCAAGACAGTCTAGAATAAGGCATTTAGCCCCAGGTCACACTTAGTTTGCATACGGGCCCCGCAGTGTCACACACAGTTCAACATACGACCACCGCAATTCAAATTGCGGGTTTAACTACGTCCAGAGTCCGTGTACTCACGGCATAGACCGTGAGCACCATGTTGTCCACTTAGACCCAAATATACCACTCATTAAGGAATCCAATCAAAACTAAGCCGATAAATCACCAAGGATGGATATAACAAAGGGAATTCAACAATTTATATAATCCACAAGAGATTACTACTCAACAAATATAATAGCTCAAATAAATGCACAATTGAAATAATGTAAATACTCTGGTTGGTTTTACTCACAAATACAGTACGCCGCGTTCGCGACTCTCACATGCCACCAAACGACTCCGCACGCTTGTCACCAATCTACTAGACACCTGGTCATTATTTTTTTGATCCATTTACATCATGTTAGGGCCTTTTTAGAAAATTTTGAATTTTTAAATCCATTTCCCATATTTTCCTTAATAATAAATTTTTTCTAAATTTCTTGGATTTTTTTGCTAATTTCACGCTTTTCAAGGCAAAAACCCCGACAAAATGCGTCATAAGAACCCCGAATACTTCACTTTTCATGAAAATTTCCAAATTTCTCTTTGTTTGATGAAAATATAATTTTCTATAATTTTCCAGAATTTTTCATGAATTTTCCCTATTTTCTGGAATTTTATTTCAATTTAAAATCCTTTTAAATATATTTAATTAAAATAAATAATTATTTATTAATATAATAATAGGGGTGGGTCCCGGGTCGGGTCTGACCCGACCGAAGCCCGGTCTGACCGGTCCGGTCCGATCGACCTGAGTCGGACCGGTTTGACCGAAATCGGGTCGGGTCAAGTGACCCGACCCGTTTCTCTTTCTTCCTTGTTCGTTCGCTAGAAAAATTCTAGCGAACGAACAGGGCCCTCTTTTTTTTGTTTTTTTTTATTTGTGGTTGGAGTTTCCCAACCACAACTTCGATCTAGGCAGGGGAGACTACTCCCCTGCCGTCGTCATCCTCGACGACTCGCAACGCGCTCATCCGAGCCTCCTCTCCAACTTAACAACGACAACAACGAATCAACAACAACCCCAACGACACCAACAATCACAACATTTACACTTACCTCACCTCGCCAACGCCACCAATGCCGCTTCCCCGAGCACTCGATCTCGTCTCCCGCTCTCTTTCTTCTCGGCGGCTCCCTCACTTTCTTCTTCTATTTTCAATGGTGAGGACGGTGGTGGGTGTGGATATTTTGGAGGGTTGGTCAAATGACTAAAATACCCCTCCATTCTTATCCATTACTTAATAAACAACTTGCCCTTGTTGGTCATTTGCATTTAAATTTTGATTTTTAATATTTATATATGTATATATATATAAAATAAATTACATACATATACATATATAAATATATATATATATTGCCTACAATTTCGTCGTGCGCGCCAACGAGCATACTCGGGCGTGCACACTACCATATGACTCACGTGTGTCGCCTATAACCCCGTGTATCACTCGGTGACCATTAATTTATTATTTTGTCAGTGTTTTATTTAAATGTATTTTCCCCAGGACACCGTAAATCTGTAATTCGCCCGTCGAACCCATTTGACACGTTTTTCTCGAGGCGATCACTACTCGTTTATCGACGTCACCGCCCTATCACACAGACACGAGTATAACTCGATAATACACGTCATCACACAAAAATAACATAAAATTTCGGGTCGTTACAGCGTAATGTGAGGGAGATGTTTTTGAAGACGCTGTGTGGAGATAACGTGACAGCATGTTCACGTCGCCCAAGACGACGTGAAGACACCGTGAGAGTTGAACGTAGCGGCGTCCACGACGACGTCTTGGACAGTTTTGGGACTAAAAATTTAATAAAAATTTAACAAATTGAGTGCATTGTAGGGGTTTATATGGGTTGTTTAAAGGATTGAAACGATAGTTTGATCGATGATTTGGGGTTTTGAATAAAGTTTTCGAGGTTTATGATGGTTAGAGATTAGGTGTTTGATCAGGAATTAATGGATTTAGGTTGACTCATTGGTGAGATTTGGACACATTGGGGCCTTGTTCGGACTAGGAACGACGGTAGGAGGGCGGTTCGAGGTATGTAATATCCCAATTGAACTTCACTTTAGTATTTACTGCTTGATTTATTTACATTCTGTCCATTTATTCGCAAATATATTCCTCTTTGTTTTACTATAGTGGAGTTTACTCTCATGGGTCGTGCTCCATCACCTGGATAGCCCGAAGTATGGTTCGGTCTGATTTCGAGTGTATATGTACTTTGTTTCTCTACTATTGATATGCATGCGATGATCTTCCACAGTCGTCTGTATTCTTTTGTTTCGCATGTTTATTTATACTATTTTGGATTCCTACATTTTATTTATGTAATTACTTGGAGAATTTCTTTGGGATTACTCACTCTGGACTCGCCATCTGGCTTCTTGTGATGGTTTGAGTGCAGATCCAGGTATGAGCAGTGGAAAAGGAAAGCTCGAGGAATATTTGTGACTGACTGACTAAGGACTACCCCACTTGTACGTGTGCATGTTTACATATATGCATATATTTTTTTGTTTAGGATGGGTTGTGAGACTTACTTTACTCTGTATATGAGTCATGTTTACATTGTGACATATTGAGGTAATCTTGACTTTTATATATGATATAGTCAAATTTTGGTATGGTTTCCACATTAGGGTTTTGTATTAAATATTGGCTTCCGCTATACATTTTGATGTTCAATATTTTCACTGTATAATTTGAGGTAAAGTGTGGTTGAATTGGGAGTGGAACACAACTGGTAGTCACATGGCCGGTTATGGATCCGCGTGGCCTCCCGTGACGGTTTAATGTGGATTTGGGTCGTTACATTTTTCTTATTCATATGTCGATGTGTCGTGATCTACTCCGGCTACCGAACGGACAATAGAGATTTTAGTCAGTTTTAGTTTACTCACTATCGATGTT
Source organism: Stephania japonica (assembly GCA_039657345.1). Lineage (NCBI taxonomy): Eukaryota > Viridiplantae > Streptophyta > Magnoliopsida > Ranunculales > Menispermaceae > Stephania > Stephania japonica. Next base: position 37,207,875 of record CM077560.1, on the reverse strand, counting down.
TGGGTGATAGTTCAAAGTATGGTGCTAGTCTGATCTAGATTGTGCACACATTTTGATTCACTGCTATTAGATATACATGTAAGGGTCCTTCCTAGTTGTTTGATTCTTTTCTTCCGCTTGTTTATTTAATAGTCTTTTGATTCCAGTATTTATTTATATTATTTACTTGATGGATTTTCTTGGGATTACTCATTTTGGACTCGTCATCTATTTTGTTGTGATGGCTGAGTGCAGACCCCAATACGAGAAAGGGAAGGTCAACTAGAGGACTTCCTGTGATTGATCTGCTTATGCTACACTCGTATGTTTGTTTTATATTTATCGCTTTTTGTTGGGTTTTAGGACATGAGAGCACCTAGATTTGTATATGACCTATTAAGGTCATTTTGATGTTTTGATGGAACATAACATATATATATATATATATATATGTTGATGATTGAATGCGTTTTCCATATTAGGAATAATGCTCTTCACATAATTTACATTTCATTTTTATAATGATTTACTGATTTAAGTCTTTCGCTGAATACGTTTAAGGTATAAACAGATGATAATAAGTCAATAAGCTAACTATTTAAATGATTTGAGGAAAGTTAGTGGTAATTTAATTGCCAGATGATTTGGTGCACGTGGGACATAGCTAGGTTGGTTTAGGTAGGGTTGTGGGCCCGTAGTGCATGACATACGACCTCGAATTTTGGGCCGCTACACTTTGCTTGTTCATGTTTGATTTGCACCCACTATCACAAACTAGACGATGAGTACGTGATAAATTGAAATTAATGCCAGAAAGATATAAACAATAATTCATGAATAACCAATAAAACAGTCCAAGAATCATGTGATATTTAAAATAGGTAAAACAACACAAATTGCATGATAACAGGCTGACAAGAATTTATAATGATATTTGAGTGTCCATTTGAATTAAAGGAGGCACTAAGCAGTCTAATAACCATAACAATCTAGTACTCGAGGACGTCTCACAATTAGGTGGGTGGCAACACTCCTGAAGGAAGTGTTCTCGTTTGCCCAGCTAACCGTGATCCCAGAAGTACCTCCCCGACACACTTATGCCATAAACATTTAGCTAAGGAATTTAAATAATGAAATTCCAATAAATGGCTTAAATAAATAGAGCCAACAATAATGGACAATAAAATTACTATGTATTTCCTCAACTGGCTTACTAACTTACCTCAACTAACACACAATTCCCTCTCGCCTTCTCCCCAAATGCCCGTTACTAGTCCGTTGTATTCTTAGTATTCAATTTGGTTTAATTCCCGTTAATTTTCACAATTTTTTATAATTTTATTCATTCAAGAAATTAGGTCGATTATCTAGATATTGGGTCGTATTCAAACCCATTTGGATACCCGAATAATGCCCTGAAGTTTTCTAAAATTTTCAAAAATTTAAGGTTATGAATAGTGTCACGCTGTGGGTGGCGCCATGAAGGTCATAGACTTGTAGTGTTGCAGCTCACGTCTTGTGGCTTTGAGTTGCACGACACCCTTGGCGACGTTTACGATAGATTTTGAATTATGGTGTTTTTGCAATCCCGGCTCACTTCGCCATATTCCAAGTCTATCCCGAACTCGTAGAGATCTCGAAACAAACCCAAAACATCGTTCAATCACAACAAAAATGCCCACCAATAACCGATTCTGAAATCCAATTAAAATCCCCAAAAATTCGTCAAAAATTGTCAAACCTCCAACAACAACACAACCACCATAGCAACACCAATTTCCCATTCCATGATTACAAAAACCTCACAAAATTTTCCAGAAAGTTTGAAATTGAAAACATGGTGTCCTAAAATACCATGACGAAAATGAGAAATAGGCGTCAAAACAACGAGAATTGAAAGTTGAGCCAGAATCATACCTTTTTACCCGTGGTTGTTCGCTCCTTGACGTTGATCCAAGCTCAGAAACGCTGAAACTCTAAGCCCTTTCCAACGTTTTCGTTTGATGAGAATGAAAGTGAGGAGAGAGAAAAGTTGGTGAGGTTATATATCCTCATCATCACACACACGTATCTCGAGGATAATCCCTAACTTATAATAACACCAACCCACCAACCTTAACTCCAATTAAGGACTCCTTTGGGTGACTCCCATGTTGTTCCTTAGGCATTCTAGCTTAAAAAGTCGCATTCTTGGATCCGAAATGCATCACAACTCGCATTGTCATGTGCTCGCGGACTTAACACCGTCATGTACATCAATGAATTATTATTTTAAATTGTATTTTGTCAGTATTTTAATTCATTTAATCCCCCGACAACTAAATATGCGTAAATCGTTCGCCTGACTCCCGTACCACACGTCTTCTCAGGCCGAACTAAATTTACAACATTAACATGTACACTAACACGCACTCACATGTTCGGGATATTGAAATTTTCATTCGGTATTAATAAATAATATAAAATATCAAACAAAAATAGCATACCTCGTGTCAACTTCTGAGATTTAGACAGTACGACAAGTCACAATCTTGAAATGTGACACATGACATAGTTAAATTTTAGAGTCGTTAGATGTGTGTATTTTCTGGGTCAAATTAGCATTGCTCTTTTTCACTTATCAGGTGGGACTATTATCTCAAAACGCTCACAATATTTGGAATAATTTCCAACTGGCACTGCATGTGCTTCAACCCCTTCCGGAGCGTAGCGATCAAAGTTTTCGTTTTCGTTTTCGTTTTCGTTTTCAAGGGCAGTCAGTCAGACGTTACAATCGAAGTTGATAGCAGAGAATTAAGATTGTCTCGGAGGATTGGAAATTTTAGTCGATCGATCGCGCCAGTCTCCCACTCCTCTCCATCTTCTCCGATTCGGTGATTTCAAAATCTCACTTCACTTGCAATATTTTTCATCCATTTCAATCTTTACGTTGAACGATGGAGGACACACAACTAGCGATCTGAAAAACCCCTAAAAAATCTTCTTATTGTTCAATGTTTGTTGTTTATTTGTTGAATTTAGAGCTCCAAGAGCCTCTCGTTTTCGCGCGATTTGAATCATTTGATTGTGATCCGTAGTAATCAGTTTGAGTAAATCGCTAATGCTGTGAGCTAGGGTTTGTTGTCTCTGAGGACAGTTTTTCGCTTGTCACCATTCTTTGTGTCTTTGAAGAGTGAGAGACGAAGATGACATCCCTATCAAGGATTGAGTTGTATAAAGTTAGTGACTTGTTGAGTGAGATCGATTCTAGAAGGCAATGTGGAATGAATTTGTTGTTTGGGATTGCGTCGTTGGGAAATTTAAAGAGCGGTAATGTTGAATTTAGGGGTTTTGTGAAGGCGGAGGGTTTGCGGATTTCTTCTAGGTATAAGAACAGAAGGAGGCATGTTGAGGCCAAGATCAGGGCGGAGCGGGAAAGTGAATTCGAATCTGGTGAAGAGGCGGTGGTTGTTTCGAATGATGTGGGGGATAGGCCTTTAGTTAGGAAATCTGAGACTGTTGAGACTAGATTTACTCCCGAGATTGGTAGTATTGGAGGTGTGGGTTCGTTTAGTGGTAATGGTGGAGATGGGAGATTCCGTGGGGGAGGAGGTGGCGGTGGAGGTGATAATGAAGAGGACAACCAAGAAGAGAAGGAGTTTGGGCCGATATTGAAGTTTGAGGAGGTGATCAAAGAGGTTGATGCACGGGGAGCAAGTCTTCCTTCAGACATGTTAGAGGCTGCCAAGGCAAATGGAATCCGCAAGATCATTCTTGATAGATATTTGGATTTGCAGGTGATTGGTCATTAACTAAAAGAATACTCAAATTGAATCAATATGATTGTATCCGTCACTATTTCTGTCTTTTCCTTAAAATTTTGGATGCCAATTGTAGGGTTCTGCCTGGCCTTTAGGCTTCATGATGAAGTCGTGTTCTCTGCTTCGTAATCGAATGCTTGCCGACCCTTCTTTCCTTTTCAAAGTTGGAATAGAGGTTTGTTTTTCTCTTCCTTTTCTTTACCATGATTTTCCAAATCGTCTTAGTTAATTAGTTTCGAATTTTGATGTCATTAAATATATGCATAGAGCGTAGCATCGGCATTCGGAAGAATTGCACTGCTGTAGTAGATATTATATTGATACTGGTCCTAGTTGATATAGAACTTAATACTATGTTGTTAAGGCTCCAAATGTTTTATCGGGTTTTTCAATTTAACAAATTGACAAGGATCTTGTTTAGTATGTCTTTTGTCTGTGAGAATTTACTTCTGTAAAAAAACAAAATTGTCCTTTGGTTGAAACAGTCCTTTACTCATTAGACATTATGTTTCAATTTTTTTTCAGGCCTTTCAGCCCCTGTTTTCTTGGTTATTTTGTTTTTGTTGTCAATTACGTCCAAACCCCATTGATCTCTCTGTCTGCAGTTATTGCAGGCTGAAGGAATTAGTTACATTTGTTCATTAAATAATATGCTTGGGCCAATAGCCTGCCGTTATAACAAGAGATCTCACCATTTTTTTTTTTTTGAAATCATAGGTAGTCATTGATTCTTGTTGTGCAACCTTTGCTGAAGTCCAAAAGAGGGGAAAGGACTTTTGGGCAGAATTTGAGTTATATGTAGCCGATCTTTTAGTTGGGGTGGTTGTTGATATTGCTTTAGTTGGTTTATTAGCGCCCTATGTTCGATTTGGACAACCATCTATGTCAAAAGGATTGTTTGGACGAATGCAACGTGCTTATGGAGCTTTGCCTAGCAGGTTGGTAGTTACACTGAGAAATTTGCATAGTTATGATCCTAATAAAAAGGAGCTTGGGTTTTGCAGATGTTTGACCTATTGTATGCATACTGTAATTGTGAATATGCGCTTATTCCTCCAATTTATAAGTCATGTCTTTCTTAACAAAAAAATACGATTCATTAAGTTGTTTTTCCTTTTCAGCGTGTTTGAGGCTGAAAGACCAGGATGCAGGTTTTCGGTACAGCAACGGAATTGCTACATACTTTTATAAGGTGAGATATCCATATTTACCTATTTACCTTCTGGTACATAAATTTTTGAAAAACCTTTTGTTGCGCGCGCGCATGCACTATAAACTATAAAGTATGACTAAAAATGTGCTTCATGGACCAGGGTTTGTTGTATGGATCAGTTGGGTTTTCCTGCGGTATTGTTGGCCAAGGAATTGCAAATCTAATCATGACTGCCAAACGGTACTTTATCCCTTGTTATTTTCTTCACTTCTTAGCTACGAATAATGGCACATTTCTTGAATGCTTCATTAAATCATCCAAAAAATTTAGTGATACCATGAAGAATTTATGTTACATTTTGTGTTATAAAGGAGATGGAACACTACTAGTCCTTGATGAAGGAATCTTTTATGTAGCATTGTATGTACTATTAAATTTAGTGACCTTAAGGACTTTGATTCTCGTTGGTTAGAAGGTCCCTACAATATTGTGGAGTCGGCTGCTTATCTGACATTACGCTAGTGCTGTTAGAATTCAGATTGAACACTTTCAGGGACGTGTTTACCTATTTTCCTTCCTTAAGGTGATGATCATCCTAAATTCTTAATTAAAAAGGCATGCTGATCTGAAATGCCTGGACTATAAGTAGGGGAAAATGTTACTGACATTTGATTTTTTGGTTACATCCACTACCTGGGGTATAAGAAATGAAGCATGCGATTTCATTGCACCATGGTCACATGAACTTTTTCCACCCTTGCATGGCTGTCGAACGTAGTGACCTTAGTCACCGTGATTAATGTTTTGGGTGGTTGATTGATGTTCATGTGGTCATATTTCTTTACTTGTACTAATTGACTAATAAGATCTAGATCCTTTTTTGGTTGCCCTTGGGCATCAATGGGACTTGCTATGATATACTCAATAGTTTTTTCCTCATCAAAGCTGCTTTTTGTGGATATTTGTCTTTCTACTCATCACTAGTTTATTTGTACATAAGTAAATCTAGTCAATAATGTTTCCACACACAAAAAAAAACCATTAGCAAAAGCCATTCCTCGGCATATTCTTGTTTGCTTTTATTTTTTGAGGTATGATATCTTAACTACATTTTTTTTTAATGATCAGGAGCATAAAGAAATCTGAAGAAGACATACCTGTCCCACCTCTTCTAAAAAGTGCTGCTCTATGGGGTATGTGTTCTTCTGACTTTTCATTTGACTGTATTTAAGATGCTCCATTCCTACTACTATCAACTATATAGAGTATATAAGGATTTGATGAAAAAGGCTATCTTATCTTTTCTTTCTTTTTTTTTTATAAATTTTTTTTTTTTTTAGTTGTGCTTAGAAGTTAGAATAAAAATTCAATTGTATCAATTGAAGAACTTGCTCTATATGGGGTATGGGCAAACGGTGCATTTAGCTTCAAGTACTGCTAAGACCTTTTTTTTTAGAACAAAAATGTTGTCATTGCAAGCTCTTCGCCTCCCATGTTCTTGGGATATCATGTAAAATTTTGAGATTAGGACAAAAAAAATAATTGTATCAATAAAAAACTTGCTTGTTATGGTGATGGGAAGCCAGCACTGCTGCTTGAAGGGCCATGTACTTATTCGGCTGAAGCATGAAGGTATGGTGCTTGTGAGTTCTTATTGTCTGGCTGGATGCTGGAAGAAATCCTGAATTTGGGGTGCTTAAATTTTAGATTTTTTCTCAATCCTTGTGTCGTCGTCTTGTGTTTATCTGTTACGTTATGAGTTTTTCTAAAAAAAAAAAAAACCAATTACATTATGAATTTCAGGTGTGTTTCTTGCTGCTTCTTCGAACACTCGTTACCAAATTGTAAATGGACTGGAACGTCTTGTAGAAACATCACCACTTGCAAAAGAAGTCCCTCCTGTTGCCTTGGCATTCACAGTTGGTGTCCGGTTTGCCAATAATATTTATGGAGGCATGCAGTTTGTAGATTGGGCCAGATGGAGTGGCTGTCAATAAGGTTAAGTGTTCAGAAAACTATTTTATGTTCACTCTTCCAATCTGAACCATGAATTCTTTGCTGAATGGCTTGTTACCTAAATATTGCAGCTTTTGATTTCTGATTTTTGATTTTTGATTTTCTTTTTTAGCTTGGAGGAATGTGCTACAGTTTTACTCTAGGAGCCATAAAAGGAAGGGACATGCTGCAGTAAACAAAGGTGTGTAGAGCAGAGGAAATCGCTGCAATGATGAAGTAGATGTTACATATTCTCTTGACTGACCATGCATGTCTTCATGAGCCTGGTGCTGGTAAAAGCAACGGATGTTTGGTGGACGAAAGCAAAGGATGTTTGGTGGATGAAAGAGCACCAATGATGCATACAAAGCAGGCTATAGTGGCACAATGTGCTTGAGGTTATATCTGTTTGATCCACGGCAATTCTGATTCTCCAGGTCAGGTTTATTTCTAAAAAGCTAAAGCTATATGAGAGGATATAGACAATTACATTAAAGTGAAAACTAGGGCACTTTGTGCCTCAATTGAGCCCTAATGCCCTAAAAATCCCTGATTTAATTTGATCTACAAATATTTAGCGCTTATAATATCTCTAGTCCTGCTTTTTATTTTGTTGACTTTTGTCATCATTTAATCTTAGTGAGTGGAGAATACCCTGTAAGAGATGTACGCATCTTTCTATTGTTGAACTTTAGTACACTTTTAAGTTAGGGCTTTTGTGTTCACTAGACTTGAAACTTTAGTACACTTCTATAAGTTAGCTTTGCCATCTTATTATACTCAGTCATCATAACTAACATATGGGAATCACTGGATTTATGCGCATAGGAAAGTACATGCCAACTTATTTATATTTATGTAAAAACCTTAGTTACATTTGTACCATGCATGCCGCACGATTGATCAACATGAAAGCTTTCCATACTTCCATTAGATCGGTACTAGTGGTGCTACATCATATTTTTCTGCTCGACGTTATTTAATTATAATAACTGGTGAAAAGTGAAGTGAAGAAGGTGTTGTGTGGCTATCCGCTGCTGCACTGGGAAGAGCTGACTCAGGGCAGAGTCTTTAGGTCTGTGGCTTCGTTGTTGGTGGGGTACCATATTGAGGTGGAGGACTTCCATAATGTGGAGGTGGTTGATGTCCTTTAGGAGGACAACCTTTAGATGGCGGACACTGTCCTCCCTTTGGTGGACAGTGCGCTCCTGATGGAGGCTGTCCGCAAGAAGGTGGCGACGGAGGTGGGTGGCCTCCGTGAGATGGAGGAGGCTGTCCCTGCTGTGGTGGACACCCGTGTGATGGAGGCTTTCCGGAAGAGGGTGGCGAGGGAGGTGGGTGCCCACCATGAGATGGAGGAGGTTGTCCTTGCTGCGGTGGGCAATCATGTGATGGAGGTTGTCCGCAAGTGGGTGGCGTTGAAGGTGGGTGAGATGGAGGAGGCTGTCCCTGTTGCGGTGGACAACCATGCAATGGTGGCTGCCCACAAGAAGGCGGGGTTGAAGGTGGAGGCTGTCCTTGTTGCGGTGGACAACCATGTGACGGAGGCTGTCCACAAGAAGGTGGTGGTGACGAGGGTGGCCGACCATGAGCCGGTGGAGTATGGCCGCCTGTTGGTGGCGGCTTTCCATAGGGTGGTGCAGGTGCTTGGTGGTCACCATGATGGGATGGAAAGGCATCCTGCAGGTTCTCTCCTGAAGATTCATCATTGAGAGGACGAGAGGCAGCAATGGTTGCTGCTACCAGCAAGAGAAAGGCAAGGAAATAGCAGGATGTCTTCATTTTGATTTCCAAAACAACTACAAAACACAGTACACAAGTGGAGAGGCCAAGGCACACACACAGGTATATATAGTGAGAAATAGAGTAAATAAACTTAAAAAAAATTTTCATGTGTGAACATGCACTAGAGATTTGCACAGCCTTACTTGCGTAATCAATGCGTGCATAGCTGCTATAGTTAGATGGGAAGAACTTGGTTTCATGAGCATGTAAAACACAGAGATTGTGTCAGCAATACCACTTGGGGACTCTTGAGAACTTACAGGTATGCATATAATGTTCGAATGAGGCAGGTTTCGTTCATGGACGTTCTCTTGTGCTGCACTTGTTCATCTATAGCTTTCTGAATATGTCAAGTTATGAGAATTGGCATTAGTGAGTTAAGTCTGGCTTTTTGACTTTGATATGCCAGGACGAAATGCTTACCATTTTGAGTTGAAGTGAATGTGGGATTCTTCTCAGCACCAGTTAGTTCTCTTCATCGTTTTCTTGTGCTTAACTCTTGCGTACAGCAATACAAAGTCTCTCACTATATATGTTTAGGTCTCTGGTTTTACTTGGGTTTGTATTTACATGCTTTTGAAGATTGTTGGATACGCAATGAGACGTGCGCTGTCATACCCCAACACATCTTGATGCATCATCGAACATTAGTTTTCAACTTTCAACAACTCTGGCATGGTGAGATTCTACTCTTCCCACGTACTCAAGCTCAAGCTTAATGCTGACATATATAGCAATATTTGAGATCAGCTTGACTTGTTTTTGTCTTGTGTTGATTTGGGGGGGATAATTGTTGGTGTCCAACCTTTATTTTATTAATCCAACTCTGATTCAGTTTACTATGCAGATTGGTAATTACAAAACTAATACTTATAAAATTATAAAAATAATAATTTAAAATTTAAACTTAATTAGGCGAATTATAATTAGAAAGGAAGTTGTGATTAGAGAGAAAATAATGAACACACAACTTTTAGTTCAAATAAAATAATTTAAAATTTTTCTATATTTATTTGACTTTATAGCATAAAAAGTGTACTTAAACATGAATTAAAATAATTTGAATCACAAAAATTTATATTTTTCAAGTGCACAAATAATTATCAGAAAAAAAGTGCACAAATAATTAAATAATAATTCATGAATAGTAGCACAAATGCTAACATCATCTCAATACAGTTCAAATTTTTTGAGTTTATCTTTATATACAATATTAATGTAGATAGAAAGATAATTGGACCGGGTTGTGGATAGAATCTGTAGATTAAGGTATGCAATCCATATCTGTTCTAATCCATGAGAATTGTAAGAGCATCTCTAATGAAATTGTAGATTGGGGGTGGATGTGGACATGTATAGCATAAAATGAACATCTCAACCAAAAAACTCTCTAGTGAATTTACATTGTGAAAATGATGTGGCACGAATAACTTTCTACACTATGAAATGTTGGGCATGCGACATCACCAAGAAAACTGGAAAAAGAGGCGCTAGAAAAAAAAAATTGTAAAAATATCGGTAAGCAATAAAATTGGATTTCGGTTTCGTTTTTTAACATTGCGTTATGAACTTTTTTTGTTAGGCTTTCTTTTAAAAATCCATATATATCATATGTTTTTTTTGAAGGCATATATCATATCTTATTTATATCATAAACTATTATTTATCCCATAATAATATACCGATCAGCTAAAATAACATACGGACAAAAAGTATATATAAAAAAGGCGGAGGAAAAATAGGCCGACAAAAAAAATTAAACAAAAAATCAAAAGATATGGAAAAATGATAATCTAACACATTCTGACGCACACTAGAGGTGTAAACTTTATTTTTAGCCATTTATGGTTCTTTCTTATCTGCGTGAACTTCACATTTGATAAAACACCATAAATGACTAAAAAACAAATTGTGTGTGTAAATGTGTTAGATTATCATTTTTTAAAATATATGTGCCATTACATAAAAGAAAATTGATGTGTCATGAAATATATAAGATTAGGGAATAAATATATTTATTTATTAAAATTAACAATAAAAAAATTATTGCTATGTCTACAATCCACATTTTACATAGAAAAATGTTTTGAAGTTCAATGTCTATTTGAGTCATGTGATGATATAGCTAGAATCCACATTTACATGCTCTAATTAATGCAATCCAGCCCAATTTGGCTAACTGGTATTATAAATTAAGTAGAGTTAATTGAATTAGATCCTAGTCGATTAGCAGATTGACGGATTCAGTTTCTCGCCGTACGCCGCTAATATATACAGTACAACACATTTAAACCCCATTGCGCGCACTCTCACGCACTCCCATACTCCTCCAAGAAACCAATAAGAAGGTGAACTCGATCGATCACACCCTCATCTTTGGTTCATCATCATCAGTTTCTTGATCATCACAGGCATGAGCAAGATCGACTCTCTCCGTCGACTCCTCCTCCCCTGCATCACCCCCACCCCCACCCCCACCACCACCACCTCGGCCACCAAGAAACGGCTGAGCACCTCCTTGCGAGACGACATTATTCCCCTCCCTGCACAAGACTCCCCCTCAATGTCGTCATCCACCGAAGACGACGAAGACACCCTCTCCGCCCGCTCTTCGTCCACGGGCGCCAGCGCCAGCGCCGGCCCGCCCCGCCACTCGAAGTCCATGGTCATCGGCACGTTCTACGGGCAGCGGCGCGGGCAGCTCCGCCTGGCCATCCAGCTCGACCGCCGCAACCCCAAGCCCGCCCTCCTCCTCCACCTCTCCATCCCCACCCACCTCCTCCTCACCGAGATGCGCACCGGCCTCCTCCGGATCCTCCTCCACTGCTCCAATCTTAATTTACGATCCTGCCCCCTCCACTCCGTCCCCACGTGGAACGTGTGCCTCAACGGCCGGAAGGTGGGCTTCGCCTCCAAACGGAGGCCCACCGATCAGGACCGTCTCATCTTGAAGACCATGCAGTCCACCACCGTGGCCGCTGGGGTCCTGCCACCTGGACTCCTACTGGGATGTGCGGATCACGAGGACGATCTTCTTGGGGAGATGGTCTACATGAGAGCCAATTACGAGCGGGTCGTCGGGAGCGCCGACTCCGAGTCCTTCCACCTTATCAACCCGGACGCTTGCCCCGCTCAGGAACTCAGCATCTTCTTGATGCGCCACCGCTGAACAAGTAATTAATACAACAACAACAAATGTGTGATAAAACAGTTTAATTACTAATTTTTTGTTCTTCATATTCATTTGTAATGCATATTATAGGATGTGTACGTACAACCATTGATTTGCTGGATTAGTTTTTGGTTTTCGTTCCCTTGTGTATATACCAGACATGGTCTCAGCAATGTGGAGACAAAATGAACAAAATTTTTATTCTAGTTAGGTTTTGTCTTCAAACTTTGAGTTTAGATTAATTAATTGAAATCTAGATCTGAAGTACAACAAATGTACATCAAGATAAGAACATATGTGATTACTTAATTGAATATTTGAATCCCTAAGTACTAACTTTATGAAATTTTTGGCCTTAAATCACCTTTTCCTTTCAATGGGCTAGACCAGCCCATGAATGTGTACATGTTGGGGCATTCCAAGGTGTGGTGAAAAATGAGCAAGTGTTTCATATCGATCAAGTAAATAATTTGTCAAGCACATCATAAATTGCACTAAATCAGACGCAACGGAAGGGTTTAATCTATGGGGATCAAGAGGATTTGCTAGTGCTTCGTGATATTAGTAGTATCTACCAATAGAAAACGTCAAGTGTATGATGAATTTTTACATTTTTGTCCTTCCACCATCTTTTTTTTTTTTTTTTTTTTTTTTTTTTTTTTTTTTTTTTTTTACAAGTCCTTCCACTTTATGATGATGATCGCATATGTTATATACCTTGGGCTACTTACACATATAATTAATTAGATATATAGTTGTCAGCGTATCGTTAGTTTTCTATTTTTTAAAGAAAAGATCTACATGAACAATTTAAAAAGAAAAGAAATATCTCAATGGTGTCACCTATTACCGCGCATTGCAAGGAATCGAAATGCTTCTGTGCAAATGACAGAAGGTGTGGAGATGGAGACAAACTAAGTCATCAATTGAGAAATTCAAACTAATCATTAATACAAGTGTCCAAGCTCAGCTCAGCTGCATTTCCAGTCTTCATGAGAATCTAAATATGAATTTTTATTTTGTCAAGCTATGAATTGTTTTACTTTTGCTTCCATGCGTATTTTGGGGATTCTTGATAGGGAAAGGTACATAATTTTCACAAATCAATGCGATTCTCCCCCAAATTTGAGGTAGAATATTTGTTTTAATTCGTTTTGATATTTGGTTATATATGTGTTTTGTTTTTTGATTATTTTGTTTATAATTGTGGATGTCGAAGTTTTTTTTTTTTTTTGCCACTCTACTCAGGCTTAATTATTTCCACGAGAATTAATCGAGTTTCCAATCCCAAGACCCTAAAAAAAATTAACGTATTTGAAGTTGGATGGCAAAACTCAATGCCATGATGACCAAACACATTTCAGTAACTTTACTGCCGTACTAATTTAGTTGTTGGTGAGGGCATGTGTTTTTTTTGAGATAATCATGATTATTCTACAAAAAACTAAAAAAAAAAAAAACTGCTCTTGTAACTTAGCAAGGACATGCAACACCAACATGCACTTGTTGATGTATGTGTACTTGCATATCAACTTATGCACACACGCATCTTAATGTATGTTGCGCAGACACCGACAAGTGTTGTATGTGTTGCAAGTTTTGATGGGTTTAGGGTCCAAACTCAAAACCTCCATCTCTAAGAGGAATGAGTGAATAACTTTCAATATTTTGCACGTTTTGCAACATGGACTCATACCGCATAAACTAGCATACACTCGGAGCATCCCAAAACCCAAATGAGTCCAATTGGACCACATGGTTTCATTATTGGGCCGCTACCTTTTTTTGGTCTAAACCATCTGATATCTGAACTATTGGACTACTCTGAATTTGCCCCGAGACGCGCACCATATAAATGAAGGAGCTTTCAATGTTGGTGTTTCCATATATTGGGCCGCTACCTTTAATTTGAGTTCATGAGGATCATGTTATATTTAGGTCCGTTTATAGGACATACTTATGCTTCACTGGTCTGCCCAAATCTAGCCCATATTAGGCGAGCTAAACCCACGAACAGGTCTAGTTAGAGTCTATGGGCCTTAGGTCCAGCCCAAGAAATCATTTTTCTACCATCAACTTCCCTTAAATATCCCTTTCATTCAATTCTGTCAACTACTTGAAACATTTGCAAACCTCAAAAATCTAAATTGACCCAAAAAAATAAAAAAGAAAATAAACTTAAAAATCTCAACTCACATATTTTTATTTATATTGGATTAAGCAAAACTAAAATCTCTTATTTGGTTCAAGCCGCTTTTGACGGTTGGAGCAACTAGTTTAGTGACTCGCTACGCCCTACAAATCATACAAGGACAAGAAAAATAAGTAAATATCTCTATTAATGAGTCTTTCTGTACCACCAATTTTCCTTGTAACTGTTGATATAAATTCCACAAATAGTACCTTGAACCACACATATTCAGGAATATATTCATTTGAGATTGAAGGGTAGTCAGTCTGATATGGTCTGCCAATTCAATTCTTCTAAAGCAGAGATAATGTTGGAGGGCAAAGCAATTGTGCTTGAGACAGACATGCCAGAGTCAATGCAGAGTCATGTGTTAGAGTTGGCTCACCAGGCACTTGACCTCCATGAAGACTGCAAATCCATTGCTCAGCATATCAAAAAGGTCACTCGATCATCAAGTTATTAATTAATTTGTTGATGTTATTTCTGTACATGTATAGAATTATCATTATTAGTGTATTCATCAACAATATGACATGTATTGGAAATACAGAAATTCGATGAGACGTATGGCCTTTCGTGGAATTGTGTAGTTGGCGTCGACTTTGGCTCTTGCATTACACACCTTTCTGGGAGTTTCATCTTCTTCAATGTGGAGATGATGGAGTTTTTGGTGTTCAAGGATGGAACTGACTCGAGTGAGAACAAGGACGAGGCGATTGGAGCCTTGCTTAAAGGAGAACAGAATAGGAACATGTAAGGTTTGTTAGGTGTTTCATATGTCCTAGAAATAGTTTAATAATTACTACCAACATATAAAGAAATGCATATATGCACTTATTTAAATGTTATACCTACACCATATTGGTGTCATATATAGTACTGAAATTAATTTTAAGGTTCAAAAATGTAGTGAAGCTATTGAGAAATATAAAGTGAATTATAATTTTCAGAATTAACCTCTCAACTCTTATACAAACAGAATTGTTTACACAGAATTGTTTACACAGAATTGTTGATATGTAGAAATTAAAAATGGCCAATATATATATACATATAATGAACATAATATGGCTCAATCATGGCATGTTCTACAACATGCTTTTCGCGAAATACTTCAATCTGTTCTTTCACCAATTTTAAGATCATTTCTTTCACACTGCATACAGAGTTGAAGCAAATGTTCTAAGACAATCATATATAATGTGTGCAACATGATAATATATTGTACCTGTCCTGTTCAGTGTTCACCTCTTGAAGAAAATTAACTCAAGCGTCGATTAGGAAGAGATAACCTGCATCGCGAGGCCTGGATATTAAAGCTCTCCTAACTATACAAACCTCAGGATGCAGATTATCCATTCCCAACCTAAGTACATAACAAAGGCACGCGCAATCTAATCGGTATACGAGAAAGAAAAAAGAGAGGAATATAAACAAAGACAAGCAATGTCTCATGAAGAACGAGTGACACTCGATTGATAGATTGCACAATATAAACGCAAATAATAGCCCTTCCAAGTTGAGAGGTTAATTGGTGTGATGTAATGAGGAATGTTTGCTCAAAATATAGATGCCAAGAATGGCGATTATCCATGACCATATTAATTCCTTTCCTATTCTGTTCTTTAGCAATCAATGATGGAGCTGGGACATCTTTCAGACAGTGATGCATCACCTTACATACACATTATAATTAATTAGATAGAATTAACTTACAACTTGCTCCACATAATTTAGTCTATTTAGGGGACAACATACCATTATCGTGTTTAGTTTGAGTCTTCTTAGAAATTACAATGGAATTTCTAGATTTAATCAGTGCGTTCTAGATAGATTCTCTGTTGTTTCCATTAATTCCTAAATGATAAGCATGATGCTGTCACATTTTACACCAACTGCCAAGTTTGATGCTACCCTAGCTAATCATATTGATTCTATTTTTTCCAAGATGTTGATGGGCATCAATCATATTTTTATTTATCATTCTTTTTGTTTTTTTGTTTCCCATGTGGTGTCCGGCGCCAACCACATTGATTAATTCACGCTTGAGCACTGTCAGACCTCATATGGGGGCGGCCCTCCTAAACTAATTTTTTCTTTCACAAGACTCGAATTCGAGACCTTGTGATGAGTATTCATTTATGCATGATTTAGTATAGGATATTATTTAATGGACTATATTTATCTTGTCTTAAAGTGACAAATACTTGTTTTATGTGTTTCAGGGATTTTACATGAGTCATGCATTGTTGAACCAAAGGCGTGTTATGAACTTAATTAAGTAATGTTTAGTTCACAAGCCATAACTTTCACATCACAAGTTGGAACGACTCACCGTTGGTCTTGTTGGAAAGAAGACTTTGAGACGGACATTTTTATTTCTTACAAGCATCATGAGATATGGATTTGAAGTGGCTCAAAAGAGCGACACACAGTTGGCAAAGTTTGGCCAAGTTTCTTAATGGCCCAAATTCAGTAAAGCCATAACTTCCTCAATCTCAAATCCAAATGACTTGCCATTTTCTTTGTTAGAAAGTAGACTCCAAGCTTAACATTTTCATGTCTCACAATCTTCTTCATATTCGACCTCTAAGTGGTCCAAAATTGTGTTGCAAGGCAGATGAATTTTTCACGTTGTGAGGACGTCGTGATTAACAAATTCTGGCGGCGCGACTCACATACGAATGGATCATAAGATACCAGAAAACACGACGCCGCCCTTAAGACTCTAAATTTTAGGATTTTACCTACTTTTCAAAATTTTTAGGTTTTCAACCCACTTTGGGGTGTTCCTATAAATACCAATAGACTCCAATTCTAAATTAACTCTTGTTTTTACTTCAGTTTTACATTAGATACTAGGTTTTTGGCTTGATTATGTTTAGCTAATCTCCTTCCTCTAGGTTGAAAGTGGATCGATCAAACTTTGCGACTTGGGATTCTGTTATGAGGTTTTTAATTCTCTTGATTCTTTTCTATGGTTTATTCTCTTTGGTATTGTTTTTAATCATAGGGTTAGATTTAATTGTATGTATAGCGTTGTGCATGCATATTAGGTTGACTACCTTTAGTCATTGAAATCGAAACGTCCGTCCTCACGCAGTAGACTCAAACTTGTAACAATTGGCCAACGGGTCAAGTACTTTAGGGATCTAGGTTAAATTGGGAGCACTAACGATCCGGTTGTCTAGGTGTAGTACCTTTACGGACCGAGGTAATGCAGTCAACGCATTAAATTTGGAGCACTAGCGATTAGGTTGCGTGTTTGGTTAAGGAAGTAGTCAATGGTCGTACCTTGGCTGCCGACATCAGGAAGTGCGAGGAATCGAGTGCTTCATCGAGTCTATAGCTGCACTAGATCATAGATTATATCTTTTATAAATCAAAGATTAATGGAATCAATCCCAAGTTGTATTGCGAAGACCGTGAAGCTGAATACCTAGATTTTCTTCCATTGTATTACTCTAATTCAAAAGTTTTCAAAGTTTTCAAAAGTTTTACAAAATCTCTTGTTTTCTCTTCTTTCTTTGAAACCTAAGTCAGTTACCTAGTCCTTGAGGTTCGACCCCGAGCTTGCCACTACTGCAGTCCTTATAGTTCCTGGTAATAAATCAGGTAATTTACTTTGACGCGTCCGACATGCGTCAAATTTTGGCGCCGTTACCGGGGACTAGGTCCTACTTGATTTAGGTTTTTCTTTTCTTTCTTTTATGCATAGGAGTCTTCGTCGATCACATTCTACCGAATCCTCTCTACCTTTGGTCCAGAGATTGAGAAGACTTGCCGACGGAACGCGAAAAAAGTGCGCCAACGGAAGCAAGCTTCCAAAGCTACTCCTAGCGTTTCATATTCTCTAGAAATGGAGGATAACGACCACAATCCTCCCTGAGATAAGGGGAACAATTAAAATCAAGGGGATAATCAGGATAGGGCACCATTAGGACCGAGGGGACCTCTAATCCCCTAATTTCATCCACACGTACCTAGTGTGTTAAACCCTGCACGTGCACCAGCACATGATGAGCCCCACATCACCATTGAGATGTAAAACCAAGAGATGCAAATTTTCCTTGCACATCAGCTCCATTGCATTGCATATCCTGCATATAGGGGAGACTTTGAGCTTAAGTCTAGTTTCCTAAACCTTTTACCCTCCTTCCATGGCTTGGATCGTGAAGATCCGGTGACTTTCATCAAAAATTTTGATTCTAAATGTTTAATGATGAAGCCACCTAAAGCACAGGAAGATGAAGTCAAATTGTTGGCTTTCCTGTTCTGTTTTAAAAACAGAGAGCAAGAGTGGTTGTTTTACCTCCCTCCGGGATCTATCACTTGCTAGAATGACTTGATTTCAACATTCTTAAGGGAATAGTTTCTCGAATCCTGGTCATCTCAACTTATTTCAGAGATATGTAATATCAAAATGAAAAGGGAGAGACCTTCAATGACTATTAGGCCAGATTCAAAAGACTAATTGCACAGTGTCCCCAACATGGTCAGAGTAAAACCTCTCTTGTCTGATTCCTCTACAAGGGTTTGAGAAGCGCATGATTGATAGCACCTGTGGTGGAGCTTATAAGAAGAGAACAACCGACGAAATGTTCGAGTTGTTCGAATTTATGGCTAGTCAATCTCGTCAATATGTTAACGACGATGAGGATGAGGAGCCTTCTAGACACATCTTCAATGGAAGTGGGGCAAGCAACACTGATAGGAAGCTTGACAAACTCACTGATCTCATGGAGCGTTTCCTTATTTCTGGCAAAACTCAGGCCAAGACTTGCGGCTTCTGTGACACTTCTGGCCATACTACTGATTCTTGTCCCACCTTGTTTGGAGAACAAGCTAACACTTTAGGTGGCGGATTCCAAGGTCTTCCTAGGAATCAATATGGCAACACTAATGATAATACATATAATCAAACCGTTAAAAGCCCCTATTTGAGTTATGGGCCACAGAATCAAAACTTCTCACAGTTCGTTCTGAGGGGACAACCCTTCCCTTCACAACCCCTACCTGTTCAGACTACTGGACCTTTAGAAGATATGATGAGGACGCTCATCTATAAGGTAGACAACCTTGCGACAGACATTACATAGTGCAAAGCAACTAATGATGCTACTATGCGTGACTTAGTAGTTCAGGTGAGTCAAATAGCTAAACAGGTAGGTGTCGAAGACCAGAGTAGATTGCCCGCCCAACCCATCCCTAACCTTAAGGCACATGTAAATGTTGTATCATTAGCTACTGAGAGCGAGCTTAAGGAGACTGAGGTAGTATGTAGAGAGCATCACACTACACCTGAGCAGGACGAGGAAGTAGAGGTGAGGAAGCGACGTGAAATCTTGATGAGAGCTCTTTTCCCGCAATGATTTTTTCCAGAGTCGTTCCAGAAATGCAGAGATCCTGAGATACCGATAGACATCCCTCCACCTCCCCCAGTTAAGCAGATTGTAGATATTTAGGAAAAGGTTAAGGAGGTTGCACAAGTCGTTGAGAACAAGGATTCCCCATAGCAGGTATGGTCAAACATTGAAGAGGTAAATTTGGGGGTACATGAAGTACAGGAGTTGCAGATCAAGAGAAAGCTACCACCTAAATGTCCAGACCCTAGTATGTTTACTGTTTCTTGTAAGATAGGTAATATTACTGTTAAAAGTGTCATGTGTGATCTTGGCGCTTCCATAAATGTCATGTCTAGTTCGTTATATGAGCCTCTTCATGATGGTCCTCTTAAGGACACTCAGGTTGCAATCCACCTAGCTAATAGGTCAATTGTACACTCGGTTGGGTTCATCGAGGTTGTCCCAATCAAGATTCATGATTTTATATTTTTGGCTGACTTTTATGTGATGGATATGAGAGATGATTCTCTCAATGCCTTACCTTCTCTTCTTTTGGGTCGACCTTTCCTACAAACTGCGAGGACTAACGTTGATGTGTTTGGTGGTACCATGTCTAAGGAGTTTGATGGTGAGATCGTTACATTTGATATTTTTAACACTATTAAATCTCCTAATAATGTTTCTTGCTTGTTTTTTATGCATATTTCAGGATGAGATTAGGTTGGACAAACAAGACAACCGTCATGTACCTAGAGTTGGTGAGACTTTTTCACCACCCCATGCTGACACATAGTGTTTCCTCCTCCGTGGTGGAGCTGCGCGTACAAGAACTACCACTCGAGACATGTTCGAGTAGGACAGCGTGACCTATCACGCATGACTTTGAAGTCGAGCTAACGACTCTAATAAAAAACGCTTTTGGGAGGTAGCCCAAATTTCTATCCTTTTTATTTTGAGTTAATTATTCTTATATTTGTTTTGTGAACTCATCTTATCCCATTTGTGACTATTCACAGGTGTTTTATTCTCTTTTGTTGAAGCACCGGAGGTGAGAGCTCGATGTCATTGTTGCGGCTATATGGATGGTATATATAGTTAGTCTATTTGGGATTTTGCAAGTTCTTGCTTTAGGTTATTAGGATTAGTTTTCGAGTCTGCTGGAGGTATTAGTATGTATATTCTTGTAGTTTCCTGAGTAGAACATTTTTATCACCGTATTTGATATTTTTGAGATATTTTAGTCCATTAGGTTTTGCATATTCATTTTAGCATGTCATTTCCCCATTACTTTTCTCTTTCATTCCATGTTCTTTTACCTATTTTCCTTTCATTTTGTAATTTGATACAAGGTTTGGAATAAGTTTAGGGGTGTTTTACAGGTATAGTGGAGTGTTGGATGAATGGATTATTGTATGATAGGTAAAACTGTTTTATTATTTTTATGCGTATTCCATGGGTTTGGTAAGTTATGGTGGTGTTTTTCTTTTCTTTTCACCTCATTTTTTTGTTATGACATGTTATAAATTGCATGTTTAGAGTCATTTTTGTAGTAGTTTATATTAGTAGTAGTTATCTTGTTACATTATTGAGTCTATGCATGTTTAGAGTCATTTTGTTGCATATAGAGTTGTCTAAAACTTTGTTGAGTGTTTTTTATTGTGGATATGAGTTCAGATTAAGCTACTTTTGAAACTTGAACCCTTTTGAATATTAGGAGTTGTACTTAATTTAGAATGTTGTCCAACATCTTTGAGGTTGCTTATAAGAGAGCTAGTATGACGTTTAGGCATTGTGCTAGATACCAAAGAGGCAGACATTCCTATTTTGCAAGTTATCAGATTTCTAGGGTGCTAGAACGAGAATGTAGCTCACTTAAGACATCAATTCAAATGACTTGACCACTTTTTGGGAATGATTTAGACTTGAACGGACATTGGATGACTCGTTTGATTATAGTTAAAGTGAGAATGGTCAACAAGAGTTTTCTAAAAAATGTTAGAGTCCCACATATTCCACTGGAAATGGAGCAGAAAATCTTGTGGTAGAAAAAAGTGAGAAAAGCGGATTCCACTGAAAATGGAGCAGGGACCGTACTACTTTTAAATTTTTTGCAGAAATAGAGTGTATATACGCATAAAGGCAGAAGTTTATGAAAACTCTTAAATAAAAAGATTTGACCAAGTGCTTATAGCTAGATCAATTGAGTTATTCCAATGTGTTGTTCCATATTTTCATATTTAAGTCTAATTGTCTCTCTTTGGTGTATTTAGTCAACATTTATGGATAGTGTGATGCATTTTTCGTTATAGTCCCTTTTTCAGTGTTGATGCATTATTTATAAGAAATTCTGAACTTGTATGCTTTAATGTAGTGGCTCTGTAAAATCTTGAGTAGTTGAAGGCTTTTGTCTGGATTGATTATGATTTTTGAAAGGGTGATTTTCATTAATGTTTGGACTCCGTTTTCACACTATTTGACTCTAAACTTCTTTTGGGTGATGGTTACTTTAATGGCAGATTTAAATAAAAAATGAACTCAAACTTGACTTGGTGGTTGGCATAGGTTTGTTAGGATTAGTCATTGTAGTATAGGAGTAGAGTATAAGTTTTCATTCACTCATTTGCTCGGGACGAGCAAAGTCTAAGTTTGGGGGTGTTTGATGAGTGTTCATTTAAGCATGATTTAGTATAGGATATTAGGAGTTAATGGACTATATTTATCTTGTTTTAAAGTGATAAATTCTTGTTTTATGTGTTTCAAGGATTTTACATGAGTCAGGCGTTGTTGGATCAAAGGCGTATTATGTACTTAATTGAGTGATGTTTAGTTCACAAACCATAATTGCATTGCAAGGTAGAGGAAATTTTCACGCCGTGAGGACGCCGTGATTAACAAATTCTAGCAGTGCGACTCATATATGAATGGACCAGAAGACACCAGAAAACACGCTGCCTCCCTGAAGACTCGAAAATTTTGGATTTTACCTATTTTTTGGGATTTTTAGGTTTTCAACCCACTTTGGGGTGTTCCTATTAATAACAATAAACTCCAATTCGAAATTAACTCTTGTTTTACTTCGGTTTTACATTAGAAACTACGTTTTTGGCTTAATTATGTCCAACTAATCTCCTTCCTTTAGGTAGAAGGTGGATTGGTCAAGCTTTACAACTTGGGATTTTGTTATGAGGTTTATTTATATTTAATTCTCTTGATTCTTTTCTATGGTTTATTCTCTTTGATATTGTTTTTAATCATAGGTGTGTCAACCCCAAATTTTCAATGTATTTAGGTATGCCCGGCCTAGACCCGTGCAGGTCCCGAGTCGGTACTCGGCAAGCCTGACGAGCCTAGTCAGACTTCGATTAATCAATTTAACAGTTTATGAAAGAGTTATTGCAAGTTATACGCAGCGGAAAAATAAACAAACTAAACAATATAGGAAATAACTCAGTCAAAAAGAAATCAGGAATATATTATGTGAAAACCCCGAATATTCATGTACAAATTTGATATGGACAACACATGATATCAATATCATCCCAAGTTCAACGACAACAACATATACATAAACGAGCATACATCCAAGCATATAAAACTTACTCTAAGGTACGCCGATCCAGTAGCTAGTCCTCAGCTGTAACGACCCAAATTAATTTAATTGAGTATTAGTGTTAATCACGATGATTAACGGTTAATTCGGGAGTTACGGGGACAACTGAGTGACTCAGATGTGAGAACCCAGGTTATATTTATGCTATTTTGTGCATGGCGTGATGCCTAGTATTGCGATGTGGGGTAGTTAATTTTGTTTATGTATGTAAACATCGCATGTGTGAACGTTGATATCGGGCAAGGTCACGAGTCGGGTATGTGTCCCGAAATGCACGTCGGGGACCGGGTACCGGGTATCGGGTAGCCGGAGTACGGGAAATGAGTTGTCGGGGACTTGAGAGCTAGTGTGACCTCACATATGAATTTTTTATGAATTATTTAGTGGTCAAGCCTAAGGTATGTGAGCCAAATCAAAGTTTTTAATTAAAATCCAATAGTATGGATAGGAAAAATCAGGAAACATAGGATGATCCTCGAGATGCACAATAAGGGAAAACGAGGATTGTAGTGTCATGATAAGATGTCTAGAACTTGAGTGACACAGGGTGATCAAAAACCCTTAGATCATCATCGGGATGCGTGCACACATCAAATTAGAACAAATGGTATATATACCAACGACGAGTGTTCAGCATGAAAAATCAAACCATTTCTCCACAATTTTGGGAGATCAGTGAGTGAATCTGAGGTTGGGGAAGGTGGAATTCGAGCTTTGGAGAGTGAATCCGAGCCTCAAAGCATAGATCCAAGGTAAATTTATCCTTCATAAATGTGAATTTTTGATAAAAAAAAAACGTGGTTTTTGTGGGTTGAGGATAAAACGAATTTTTGGATGAAATCATAAATGTTTTTACTGAATTTGGTGTTCTTGAGGTTGGTTTTGATGAATCATGTCAATTAGAATTAAATTTATGGAAAATTGAGGTGAATTTGGGGATTTCGGATTTCAAACATGCACACCTTGATTCTCGATTTTTGTGGGAAAACCTTGTTTAAATGGTATTTTGGATAGTAAATTGATGTTTTTGGAGTGTGTGTATTGTTGGTATGATGAATTGAGGTGTTAGAACACAAGGAAAACCTAGAATTAGTTTTTGGATTTTCTGGCCAGCGTGCAATTAGCGCGCTAGGTGATGAACATTGGCGCGCTAATCACGCTGGGAAAGATGATGAACAGTGTCGAAGATCAATTAGCACACTAATTCCCTTGACTAGCGCGCTAATATCAAACTCCTGAATTTATAAAAGTGAAACCGAACCTAATTGATAACCAACCCACTTAATTAACCAATAAACACTATAAATGGACTTCAAGGACTGGGGAACCTTAGCTCGGACACCGGGGAGCTAGGCGGGTCGGTTCGACGAGTCTGAGAAGTCGGAGTGCGTGTTTACAGGTGCGTAAAACCCTTGAGAATGTTTTTCAGTTATTTATTTATCGCTTTGTTACTCATTTGGTTGCCATGTTTATGCACTGTGATCATGTGTTGGTCGATGTTTGATTTGTTCACATGGTCGGAGGTTAATCGAGATGGTCGTGTTACGAAATTGGGCAGGCTATATTGTAGCGAATGTGCTGTACTGGGCTCAACCGGAGAATAGCTACCGCGTAGTAGGGTGTATGCGTCAGGTGGGTTGTGATGTGTTTCCGATCACCGTTAGCAGTTCAGGTGTGGTCTAGGCTTGATGTGCTCAGCCAGGGCATCTGAATCTACAAAGTATGATCTAGTTTTGTCAGACTCCATCACACCTCTATTTAGTTTTAATTGATATCGTGGTTGAACCGGATTACTTGAATGATGTTTTATTTCCACTATATGTGATCGATTATTTTCTGTAAATGTTGTTTGCTGCCAGCCATGGGAATATGATTCCTGTTGCGAAGATCATATTCACATGTCTCGCAGGTTATTGTGATTTTCATGATTATCGTGTAGACTTCTCTTGGGAATTTACTCACTGGGCTCGTTGTTGTATGTGTTGGGCAATTGAGCGCAGATCCTAATACGAACAAGAGCAAGGGAAAATAGGTACTAGGCGACTATTTCTGAGGTCGTTACTGTTGACAGCTCGTGTTTTGACTATCTAGTATGTATATTTTGTTTTGTTGGGTTTTGGGGACTTTAGAACTTTATCACATGTATATGGATTACTGTTTACCTCATCTCAGTTATATACATGGTTTTTATTTTTGGGTTTTCCACTACTTAGGTTAAATAAATTCTCATAAAATACGAATTAAATGCTTCCGCTATGGTTATTATTATTAACTAACCTGCTAGATGTTTAGGAGAATTTAACAATTCAATATAGTAGGATTAGTTAAACGGAACGTCACTTCACAGAGCTGCGGACGTGGCAGTAGTGGTGATGTGTCCGGTGACGTGATAGGCACTGCTGGGCTTGCAAGAGGAGGGCGTGGGTCACGGGATGACCCATGAAGATTGGGGTCGTTACATCAGCTGCAATCTCCTAAGCAGAGTCCCTTTTCCCTTAGAGCACTTCGGTCTATCTGCACCCACCGCCACAAATTAGACGGTGAGCAATTGAGAATCGAAACTAATGTCAGAAGAATATAACATTAATTCATGATTTACCAAGCATAGCAGTCCAACTATCATGCGGTAACTGAAAGGCAAGGATTTAAATAGACAGGGTGCATGATAAAGAGACTGGAAAGATAGCAACGATAACATGCGTGTTATAAGAATCAAAAGAGGGCCATAAGCGGTCAAAATCTGTAACAATAACCACAACAATCCATTGCCCAGGTTCACACAACACCAGGGTTGGTCAGACACTCTTGCAAAGAGTGGCTAGTGTTTCCCCAACTGGTGCGGGCCACATGACACCTTCAGTACCCAGGTTCACACAACATTGTGGGTAGCGATAATTCTGGTAGGAAATACCCAAGTTTCCCCAACCAATGCGGGTCACATGATACTATATCGACACACTTACGTCAAGAATACACATACCAAGCAAATAATGGATTTGAAGGACAACAATAAATAACGACAATATAACAATGAATGATAATGAATGATATGATATCTTCTTACTGGCTTACTAACATACACAAGCATGTAGGCGAGTGTACTTACATGACAACGCAACCCGCAAACACACTCTTGCCAACCCTAACATGTATCCCCAAGTTTTCTGCTACCTGACAAGTTCTGAAACTCTAGTTATTAGGTCGAGTCATTATCTAACCCTAGGTTGATACCCTAGCATTTTTCCAATGTTTTAAAACTCGAACACTTCGGTAAATCAACCGAGTTATTAGGTCGAGTCATTATCCAATGTTTTAAAACAAAACATAATGACTCACTTGGTTTTGTAAACCACACCATATGTAAGCCTATTTACAAATCATAGGCTTGGCTCAGTTGTATATAGGTCACGCCATAGCCTCGAGGATCGACGGTGTGACCATGACGTTATAACCATTCATCAACATGCACACAACATGGACCCAAAACATGTAAACTCGAACAACCATCATGAAACCAAAACACATGCCACGCTATGTACAACATATCCTCATGGATTCAAAGAGAATACGCACACACAACGTCTCACCGTGCCGTGAGTAACCAACCATGAAAACATACACACATACACTTCCTAATCGGCCATGATAACAACACCCCAAAAATGACCCAGGCTATTGTAGCAACAAGTTGGGACTGTCCAACATTGGGGAGGAGTCACCATGGCATTGGGTCGCCTGAAAACCCCCCAACCAGATCGAAAAACCATCATACTCCAACAAGGACAACTCAAATACGAACTAAACATCAACATATGAAACATCGACATTTCACATTTGCTACCGCTGGTTAGGACAATCTGGGGGCTGTGAGACACTACAACGAACATTGCGAAGTCTCTAAGGGCCCCAAGTCACGGCGTCCGTCGGTAGCGCCGCCCCAGTGGGCTGTTTTCGTCGAGGAACAAAAATAACAACAACACATGCAATAACAATCCAACAGCTCTATAAGTAATGGTTCAGATGCACCAAAGGTTGCGAGAGACCATCGAGGACATTGGCGAGGTCCCCGACAACCCCCCAAAAGTGGTGGTCTGACCAGCAACACCACCCAAGTGGGGAAGTTCCGATGAAGAACCAAAATCGATAAAAACAATTCACAATGACAACAACCAACATTTCTACACAAACGCCGCGATGGGGAGTGCTCTGGGACCGTCGAGACTCCGGTGAACCACTCTGTTCATCGCCTCTGATCAGACCCCAATCACGACACCTGTAATAGCTCAATTAATAATTGTCATTATTTATGACGTCATTGCAGACGTGAATGCCAGCGGGGACGTTCGTGGGTCCCACAACAAGGACAGAGCACGACCGGATTAGGTATACGGTCCGTTTTGTGTGCCTTTTGTTGTGTATTTGTAATGTCGATGTCTGATTTATTTAAATCACATCGCAATATATGTGTTTATATTGTTCATTGACGAGTGAGCTGATGTGACGGGTATTCGTTGCAACTAGCGCATTGAAACGGATACCGGGTGGCAAACAATTAGTACAATAGGCTGGGGGTCTAAACATATATAATAAATGATAAAATTCATTAAATAATTCATAATAAATGATGTTGAAATCGGTGGTACCGTTGTTGTGCGAGAGTGACATAGTTCGCTGTCCGAAGCCAGGTATTGGAACGCCGAGAGTGAATGGTTGTAGCTACAAAATGGGGTCAAGAAACAAAATAAGTCAATTTTGGCACGATTAGGAGGACATTTGATCTAATCTCAGCCTCAATCAAGGCTTTAGGATATGGGGGGTGAGATTTGATGACATTTTTTGTATATATAAGTTGAATTTTCAACATTTACATCAATTTTTTTTCTCTCTTCATATGCTCATTCGAAAATTGGTGAGCTTGTGAGAGTTTGGTGTGATTCAAGTGATTTTTAGGGTTTTTGGTCGAAAAATGCCGAGTTTGTGTTTCGGACGTGTGTTATTGATGGGTTTTGGTTGCGTGGGCTTTATGGAGTGTTTAATGATTTGTTGGAGCGAGCACGGATCGCGGCGACGAGCCGAGGGGGTTTGAAAACTTAAGAAAACCCTCTTTGCCGAAGACGTCGTCAGGCATTCCATGGGGTTCAGAAGCCACGACGCCACTCGCGGAATCTTGGGCAGAGGCGTAATGTGAGAAAATGGGGAAATGACGCTTTGAAGATGCCGTGGGAGGAGATAA
Source organism: Stephania japonica (assembly GCA_039657345.1). Lineage (NCBI taxonomy): Eukaryota > Viridiplantae > Streptophyta > Magnoliopsida > Ranunculales > Menispermaceae > Stephania > Stephania japonica. The sequence continues at coordinate 37,179,612 of CM077560.1, read as the reverse complement.
CGCGACAGCGTGTCCACGAGGTCCAAGACGCCATGAAGGGTTAAACTTGTTAGCGTCCTCGACAACTTCTGGGGCAGTTTTAAAATTAAAACTTTAAATAAAAATCCACCAATTGGGGTTGGTCCTAGGTATTTATATAGTCTATTTAGGGTATAAATATGATGGTTTTATCGATGATTTGGGTGTTATACCGAGGTTACAAGGTTTGGGTTGACTGGGGAATTATGGTTTTAGGTTGGATTGACGGATAATTGTACACACATTGGAGGAGTATGATTGGATTAGGGACGATATTGGAGTGCAGTTTGAGGTGTGTAGTATCCCAACTGAAATTCACTTTAGTACTTACTACTTGGTTTATTTGAATTTAGTTTTGTTCATTTATTACTCTATTTTCCTTATTGCTTTATGGTGGCTGAGTACTATTACCTGGGGTCTTTACTGTAGTTGAGTTTACTCTTACCTGGTGTCTTTACGGTGTAGATCACTCCCCACCTGGTGTTTAATCGTTGCGGGGGCATAGGGTCCACTAAGCCATAGCATATGTCTAAGCATGCACCGGTGAACATGCTTCCCGGGTATGATATGCATGTGTGGGTGCGTCGTGGATCTACGCCGGCCATCTAGAGGATCTAGGGTCACCCGTTCGAGGTATCCTTACAGGCAGTGCCTGCTAGATAGCCTGAAGTATGGCTTGGTCTGACTTTGATTGTGCACGCACTTTGCTTTATTGCTATATTTATGCATGCGATGATTTTCCACATTTGCCTGTATTCTTTTGTTCCGCATGTTTAATTATAGTATTTTGATTCCAGTAACTTTACTTTTACATTTACTTGGTAAATTTCCTTGGGAATACTCACTTTGGACTCGTCATCTACCTTTTTATGATGGCTTGGGTGCAGATCCTGGTACGAGCAGAGGGAAGGGCAAGCTTGAAGACTACATTGATTTACTATGACTAGCCCTACTCGTACGTTTGTTTATATGTTATCGTTTTATGTTGGGTTTTAGGTACGTGAGAGATAGACTTGACTTGTATGACTTGGAAGTTGATATTTTGATATTTTGATGATCACCTTTGATATGTATATGGATTATCTTTTGGTATGGTTTCCACATTAGGTTTTATGATTAATAAACTTGTTTCCGTTGTACTTTATGATGTTTTAAGAGTTATGTTGTACATTCTTATCTTATATGATGGTTGGTAGAGTTTTGGGTGGTTGTGGGGCACAGTCAAATGATGAGTTGGCAAGGTTGTGGGCCCGTGGTACACACCGTGGCTGTAACGGCCCCTATTTTTGTCTAGGGCACCGCCCGACCTAATCCCATAATTAAGCCCTAATTACACCACGTAGGACCTAATTATGTATTAGTCAACCTGTACTACCTATTATCTCGTAAATTGGGTTCAGGTATAAGAAAATCCCTATCAGTACTATTCTTCATTTTATAAGAATTATCAAATTAGCGGAAGTTTTTAACGTATTAGCGGAAGCATTTTATATAAATCTTAAATGTGGAAACCAGGAAATAACAATCACAATCTAAATAGCAATAAATGACGAGCATATAGACAAAATGAAAGTCAAAAGTCGGGTAGACTAACTCTCGTCCCAAAAACAATCCAAGCAAAAGACGTAATATAAGCATAATACAAAAATGTGACCTACATGTACAACAGCTACGCGCTACGAGCTCAGAGGTAGTCGCCAATCTTCTCCTTGCTCGGTCTAGTGCTGCTTGATGGATCTACACCCACCGTCACAAACTAGACGGTGAGTATAGTGATATTTAAGTGATAACCGAGGAATTCTATACTTCATTTCCAATTTAAAGACATATATTTAAATGCATAATAAAGCAGAAAAATGTGCTGAGAAAGTAATGCATATAAATATCACAGTTAACCAAGTTAGATAGACTGACACAGGCTAAGTCGTGATGATCTACGTCCGGTCGGCGGTGAGAAATATCAACCAGCCTTTTCCACTATCGTATGGAGATACTCTCAACATACTTTGTAAATTTTGAATATATATATAGAACTTGCCGACAACCCCGTAGTTCAAGCTACGTGATGCCACCCAAGTAATAGTGGTGAGTGCCGAAAACACCGAGGTCTAGTGACCCCGTGAATCCACCCATCTCTCGTGCAATGGACACTAGATAATCTCTAACTTTTGTTTCAAGAATTTTCATTTCTAAGGTTCTACGATATCAACAATAAGTTAGGCTACAAAGCCTCAAAGGAAATGAAATACAAATCAATTACCACAGTAACCCTAATGCATGCATTTCTAACATCAATTATAACATTATTCATAATCAAATATGGCACATTAGGAAAGGAGTCAATGAAATCATCACAAGACATCATGCTATTTCAACATTCAACTTGAATAGAGCAAGGAAAACATGATGGTAGATTACTAATAACAAGTCATCAAATTGACTGAAAGAGAATTTAATATGAATAAAATAAAGTAGGGAGTTCCCACAGTTTCACTTACAAGTCACAGGATAGCTCTAACTATCCGGCCTCGCGACACTCCGACTAGCGTTCCCGAACTCCCGTGACACCCCTAGGTCCCTGAAAAGTTATTTCATATCCTTTATTTATTTATTTATTAATATTTTGTTACATAGATATATTTTATGTATATATATGTGTATGTGTATATGTATATATATATATATATGTGTATTTGTGTATATATATATATGTATGTATGTATATATACATGTATATATATGTATTTATCATTATTATTTGTTTTATTATTTTATTTTATTTTTGTATATATACATGTGTATGTGTATATATAAATATACATACATGTATATATTATGTATACATATCCATATATGCATGTATGTATATGTATTACATATATATATAGTATTTATTATTATTATTATTTTTATTATTTATTTATTTATTTTTTTTTTATATATTTTTGGGGCTGGACCGGGTCTGACCGGGTCCCCCCTCTTCTTCTTCATTGCAGAGACGCTGCTGCAACAACAGCGTCTCTGCCTCCCCCCCCCCTTTTTTTTTCTCTTTGAAATCAGGATGAGAGGGAGGGGGAGATGACGACCATGTCGTCTCTCCCTCTCGATTCCACTATGGATTGAAGTCGAGATGGGAGGAAGGGGAGATGACGACCATGTCGTCTCCCCCTCTCGACGCCACCATCACCGACCGCCACCATCAACAACAGTAACAACACTACCTTACCTCGCCTTGAACCGCTGTCGTGAGCCCTCGATCTCCTCCTCCGTTGAGCTCTCTCTCTCTCTTTCCTCTTCTTCTATTTTCCTTTTTCTTCCTCTTCTTCTTCCTTTGTTTGGTGCGGCGGTGGTATTGTTTATTAGTGTTTTAGGGTCAAATGACCATTTTACCCCTGCAACCCTATCTTTTTCCATATATATCAATGCCCCTTATTGTCATTTCTCATTCTTTTTATTTTTTAATTTAAAATGTATATATTTATATTATATATATGTTTATGTATCCAATTCAATTAAATTAATTTATAACCATAGACTATGCTCTAATTCAATTTAATTAATTAAGGCTATAGCTATGATTTAATGTACATTAATTTGATTACATTATATTTTACTAAGTTTAAACTTATCGCAAGTCTCACTATTCGATACCCTGGCTTGCACGCAACTCGAGGTGAGTCCCTGATCGCGTCTCGACTCGATGGCTACAAATATTGACTTAGTTAGCCTACACACATACAAAACACTAGGAATACATCAATACGAATATAAAATTTACCTCGGCCACATGCCTCGGTCTGTGTGCATCTCATGCGGGCCCCACGTCACGGGTCGAAAATCTTGATTAAACAGTTAATCAAGATTAGCAAAATTGGGTCGTGACAGTGGCGGCCGATGGATTTGGGGTCGTCACAGCACTACCACCAAACGCGAATCAAACGTGAAGACAGAAGCGAGAGAGAATAAAATAGTCGACAATACATACCAAAACTACTCCACGTCCAGTGCAAATTAGGGGGCTCCGGGACTGTGGAGACGTTGGTGACCATAGTTGGGTCGTCTTCGGTCAGTTCTCGATCAGAGCAACCACCACAACAACAGTCAGACGCAAAAACCACCAATGAACAATACGAACAATGAGCAAACGAGAGAGAGAGAAAGAGAGAGAAACCACCTTCACTCCAGCGAGCAGAGGATCCTCCAGCGAGATCTAGCCACCACAACACCGATGTGGGTCGATGGTTTGCTTACCAAGGGGAGGAGATTGGAGAGGGAGAGAAGAAAAATCGATTGAGAGAGAGGAAAGGGAGTGAATAGTGAAATAGTAAAGTGGGTGTGTGGTTTTTGTTTGATCACCACACACACATGCATCTCGAGGCTGATCAGGCAGTCCTCTTTGTTAAGTTGTGTCACTTTAACAATCCTATAACATAGCCCAGGTGTTACGTAGTTATCCAACTCCCCGTGTCCAAACGACACTCCTCGGTCCGCTTTGCCTCGTCGCGCGCGTAGTCTCGTCTTATCTCACCAAATAATTATTGAACTTATTCAAAAATTCATTTGTTTGTATTTTTACAGTGTTTTAAATCCCTCGTATACCCGTAACCCAACTGTTGATACTCACTCATCCAGTCTTCCTACTCGTTTATCGACTTTACTGTCCGGTCACTCAAATACGAGTGTAAATACGTAATACACGTCATCATTCACAAATAGCCAAATTTTCGAGTCGTTATAATAGGGTTAGATTTGAATGTATGTATAACGTTGTGCATGCATATTAGGTTGACTACCCTTAGTCATTGAAGTCAAAACGTTTGTCCTCATGCAGTAAACTCAAACTTGTGACAATTGACCAATCGGTCAAGTACCTTAAGGATCTAGGCTAAATCGGGAGCACTAGCGATCCAGTTGTTTAGGTGTAGTGCATTCACGAACCGAGGTAATGCAGCCAACGAGTTAAATTTGGACCACTAGCGATCAAGTTGCGTATTTGGTTAGAAAGTAGTCAACGGTCGTACCTTGGCTGCCGACATCAGGAAGTGCAAAAAACCGAGTGCGTCACCAGGTCTATAGCTGCACTAGATCATAGATTAGTTTCATATCTTTATAAACCAAGGATTAATGGAATCAATCCCAAGTTGTGTTGTGAAGACCGTGAAGCTGAATACCTAGATTTTCTTCCATTGCATTACTCTAATTCAAAAGTTTTCAAAGTTTCCAAAAGTTTTACAAAACCTCATGTTTTCTCTTCTCTCCTTGAAACCTAAGTCACTTACCTAATCCTTGAGGTTCGACCCCGAGCATGCCACTACTGCAGTCCTTGTGGTTCCTAGTAATAAATTAGGTAATTTACTTTGACGAGTTCGGGGCGCGTCACCTTGCGTAAGAGGATAAAATCCCTTAATTACCACTTGGGCAACCAGTTGTTGGTTATATTTTTATCATTATTATTATATAGTTTTTATTATATAGTTTTTAAAAAAAAAAATTCTCCTAACCTTGGGCCCACTCGCAAACACGGGTGCATACTGTAGATCTCCGTTAGTATTGATACTGTCCCAACTTAACCACCTTCAACTCTTACGTGTGGAGTTTTAACTCAAAAGGCCTTCGTGCTATTAGGAGGGAGCTAATCACTTATACACTTCTTTATGAAAGTCATGATCCAAGGGATTTTTTTCTCCCATGTCCCCTTCGAACCATAGACTCTGTTACTAACTTAGAAAGAAAAATAAGGCTTATAAGTGTATGAACACTCCGTCTTGCCTTAACATTTTGGAATGAACCCACTTTCACATTTGTAGCCCATATATAAACTAATCACTTCACTCTCCTCATTGGGCCTTATATTATAAAAATTGAACATGGTATCAGAACATATGGTAGGCTTTATAGTCAATTGTCTAAGGGTAAAATAGTTGATTGATGTATTGCGGTGGGGGAGTATTGGAGATGTTGGGATAGTCCCACATCGACTACTTAGAAAGAAAAATAAGGCTTATAAGTGAAAAGTGAACACTTCCATCTTGCCTTGACATTTTAGAGTGAACCAGACTTTCACACTTATAGCTAGGGATGTACACAGATCCACTAATCCGCGGATCTAATTCAATTCGATCCAATTATTGAAAATTAGGTCGAATTTTTTAACTAGTTGGATCAAATTGAATTGCAAAAATATCAATCTGCATGGATCGGATCGACTTGCGGATTTTACATGTGCAATCCACAGATCCAATTTGGTTCGATCTTTAACATTATATATATATATATGTGTGTAAATCAAGTCTTATAGATACATCTAGTCCTCAGTAGTTGTTTTGTAGGCATATGTTTGATCCTCTTTTTTGTTATATTACTTAGTTTTTTAACTCCAACTTTTAGTTTTTTAGTCCAACTTTTAGTTTGGTCATATAATTTTTGTATTAAGTTGAATTAAGTCTAATTTGTGGTATATTCATGCACTTTGTTTTACGTTGTTTAATTATTATGGATTTGTTCTTAACCAATGTGCATATTCTTAATTATGGAATAACTATATGATCAATTCGTGAACTTAATTCAGCCCAATCCACATTTTATTAATTTTATCCAACCAGATTGAAAAGTTAAATGAGTTGGATCAAATTGAGATTTCTCAATCCGCAACAATTAGATTGAGTAGTGAGTTGACCTTAAATGGATCAGATCTGGTCCATATACACCCTTACTTATATACCTGATACATAAACTAATCACTACACTCTCCTCACCTTCAATTGGGCCTTATATTATAAAAATTGAACATTTTTATTACATCATTTTTATTTTTATCATTCTCATATATCATTTTATTTTATCATTCTTATTTTATACTCTATCCGGTCAAAAATATAAGTCTTTCTAGCAAAACTTCTTGGTCAAAATTATAAGTCGTTTTCAGAATTTGGTAGTGTATTTATTGTTTTTTTACCAATTATAACCTTATACAATTCAATATTTATGATTCTTCAATTCTTCAATCCATTTAATATCAAATGGCTTATATGTAAATTACACTTGTAATTTATCGTAATTACTATGCCCTTACCTTAAATGACTTATATTTGTGACCGGAGGGAGAATATTTTTACCATTTGACGAGCCTAAAAATAATATCAACAATTACACGCTTGAGGAGGGATCCGAATCCAAACTTTCTCTCTCTCTCCCTTTTTTTAGGAAAGGGGCAACTCTGTATCCACCAAGTTTGAACCCATTATCTCTTACTTCCAAATCTCATACCAAACCATTGGGCCACATAATTGGCTGGTATCCGAATCCTGACCTCTTGGTTACAAAATTAAGCATCGCGTCGCAGATGTACCGTTTATGAGTTAGTAACAATTTCTTGGTGAATTCACCAAATTTCTCTTGGATTGAGAGGTTTTAGCTAGCTTAAAGCCCGCAGAGTAGTGCCCTACATGTTTGTTTCTTAATTTCTAATTACTACTTGTTAGAGATGTGTGGAGCAAAATTATAATCCCATATCGATTAAGTGAAACTTCGTAATGAAGTATATAAGTAATTATCTCTCTCTATCTCTCTCTCTTAATAGTACAAAGGGCTTTTGAAGGTAGTTAAGTTGGAAACAATATCAGTGTTGGCGGAGACCCACGAGTTCATGCACGTGTGTGCATGGATCAATTTGTTCAAATCCATCCTAATTAGTGCGTCCCAAGTTAACTTCGGTTTTTCCCTACCTCGTCAAATTTCTTCAGTTGCTAATGAGTCAAGCCTTTTAGTGGGGGTATTATATAGGTCGTCTTTGCATGCAGGTGACCAAACCACCGCAACATCCCTTTCCTAATCAATAAAAAGAAAGGAAAATACTAGAATGACCTGGTGATGGGATACCCGGGATGGACACCTAGCAATGGTGTTGTCAATCCATCGAACATCGATGTGTGTGCGCACATATCCCAATGCATGAATGGATGGACACCACCTGGTGTCCATCCCGGGTCACCTTAGCATTTTCCAAAAAGAAAATGAAAAACTGAAAAAATTCAAACTCAAGCTTAGAATATTTAAGAAGCATATTATATAGGAAAATGATTTGGTGACACAAACCGGTCACATCAACACATATGTTCAATTTTAAGTGGTTGTTGGTGGGGCCCACCGCAGACAAAAGTTGAACACGTGTGCGCCACATGTGCCATGTAACCGATTTGTGTCACGGAGATTATCACCATATCATTTTCCTATTATATATAGGAATTGTCAAACAAATAGTATATGTACAACAGTTATAATTCTTGATCGTTTTGCATTTCATTCGATACTTCTCTCATTAACCTTGTTCGGAATTGGATTATATTTTTTCCAATCCACAGTGACTGTATTTGATAATGGATTGATCATAATTGGATTGGACACAATATGCGTACATCCCCACTTATTGTGAACAATATATCTGGTTTCGAAAATATTATTTCTAATGGGATTTGGTCGTTTTCCAAAATAAACCACACACTTCTTATACAACTATATATAACTTTAAAGAAAAAGAATCAAATTTCAAATGACTAAGCATCCCTTGTTCAATAAAATCATGCCCTATAAAATCCCAATGTATATGAAGACTTATTTAAAGTTGCATCGTCAAACTTTTTGGGAAGGAATTTAGGGCTACATGTTAAATACGTGTAAAACTCTTACACCATCCAGATTTATTGGTTCGATTCATTTGGAATTTGGTTGGATAAATTGTAAATTGGTCCTTGGTCCTTGGTCCTTGATGTTTACTATAATATGCATTTTAGTCCTTAAAGTTTTAAAAATATGTCTCTATAGTTTACTTCTAGTTAGTCAAAAGAGTAATCCTTGGGTTAATGTTAAATTAAAATATTATTATTACATTACTTTTTAATGACGTGGCATATTTATTTTACCAACAATATCCTTTAAGTTTTAAAAAATTCTCTCTTTCACCAACATTATGTGTATAAGATTATCAACTTTAGTCCCTTAACTATAAATACATAAATACATTTATTTTATTTTTTTTAAGAATTATTTATATATTTTAAATTAATAAACATTATATTTTGCAAGAAATAAACAATAATAAAAATGTAAGTATGTGTATTATAAAAATTAATAATTTATAATTTGTAAAAGGGATTGGGTGCTTACCATCAAAATAGTAAAACCATGTTGATTTTTACAATAAAAAAAAGGTGTGTAAGTTTATGTATACTCAAAAATAAATTAATTAAATTAATTAAATCCTCGCCTTGTATTTTCAATTTACACTTTTCTATCATTTGAATTAAAAAAATATTATTGAGGGCTATAAAAATAGTAGATCAACACTAAAATCAAATGCTAATTAATAAGAATATATATAAATACATACAAAAAATTATCAAGAAAATTATTTCAAAAAAAGTTTATAAAAAGTCGTGATATAAAAGTATTGGGTCTCTATTCTTTGTGTGTTTGTCTCTTTTGTAGTGGTAGATTAGTCTTTTCACACTAACTCAACCATGATTTAGAAAAAAAGTTGGTAAGAGGAACCAAAATGTTTTTTATTTTATTTTAATTTATTTTAGTCAAAGTGATTTGTATTGAGGTGTTCATAATCCAATCGGACAAGCATCTATTACAAATAGATCTTACAACAATGAAGCACAGAACAAATTTTGAAAACGCGACCCTAACCCTAAGGTAGGGACAACCACCCCAACAACGGGGATAACCACCCCGACGATAGGGACAACACACCGCAAGCGCGTAGACGGGAAATACTCTAACCAAACTAATCTAAACAACTATACTATTATTTGCGAACAACAAAAATAGAAAATAGATAAGAGGAGAACACCAACTGGAGTCAACAAACCAACATAAGGTGTCCGCATCGAAGCACAACATCATCTCGATCATGGTTGCGATTGTTGCTAGCATGCTGATGAGCCTCCTAGTGCGTCGTTGTAATGGCCCAATTTTCAATAGCCGTTAGTAGTGACGTCAGTGCGGACGTGGATGCCAGCAAGGACCCACGAATGTCCCACAATGATGATGGAGCACGACCGGATAGGGTTTACAGTCCATTTTGTGTGCTCTTTTGGTGTAGTTTTGATGTATAGATTCAAGTTTGTTAAATTGCATCGCAATATGTGTGTTTATATTGTTTAGTGACGAACGAGTTGGTGTGACGGGTATCCGCTGCGTATAGTGGGTATACGTGGATACTAGGCAGCGATTGACTAGTACATTAAACAGGGGGATTTAATACGCCTAATAAATGATAAAACACATTTAACAATTCATAATAGATGGCGTGGAAGTGTTCGGGATTGTCAGTTTGTGAGAGTGAGACAGTTTGTTGTCCAGAGCCGGGTATCAGAACGCCCGAGAATTGTGGTTGTAGCTATGCATTAATGGTTTGGACCAAACAAGAAGTCAAGGATTTTAGGCTTATATGGAGGCTATTTGACCAAATCTCAACCTTTGAAATGGCCTTGAGATGAGTGGATGTGAGTTGATGATTTGGATTGTATATATATGTGATGTGTTGGTGTTTTACCACCTTTCTTCTCTCCACTTTTCACTTGGATGAAAATCAGAAAGTAAGGAGAGGTTTGAGTGAGTTTCATTGATGATTTGGAGCTCAAGAACTCAAGGGAATCGAAAACCAAGGTTAGATCTTCGATCCCCATCTCTTTCTCTGCGTTTTGGCATAGTTTTCTCAGGTTTTGACGGAGGTTTTGGTATGTTTTGAGCACACTAGCCACATAGGGGTGTTGCTACAGTTTTGGTGTTGGAAATGAGGGTGTGGTTGTGGTTTAGGTGTTGTAGCTATGAATGTTTGGATTTCCAAGTGATTTTAAGGTTTTTAGTCAAAAAATGTCAAGTTTGGGTTTTGGACGTGTATTGTCGAGGGGTTTCGGTTTCATGGGCTTTGTGGAGTGTTTAATGAGTTGTTTGAGTGAGCACGGATTGCGGCAACAAGCCGAGAGGGTTCAAAAATTTGAAAAACCCTCTCTACCAAAGACGCCGTCAGGCACGACGTGGGATTTAAAGACCATGGCGACACCCGCGGCGTCTTGGGCAGAGGCGTAATGGAGGGATACGTTTTTAAAGACGTCGTGAGGAGATAGCGTGACGACGTGTTCACGGCGTCTAAGACGCCGTGAAAGTTGAACGTGGCGGCGTCCACAGCAGCGTCTTGGACAGTTTTAGGACTAAAAATTTAACAAAAATTTACTAAATGGGATGTAGTCTAGGGGTTTAAATGGACTATTTAAGGTGTTTGATCGATGATTTTATCGATGATTCGGGTTTTGAATCGAGGTTTCCTAGGTTTGAAAAATGTTTTTGATTGTATGGAATTGGTGATTTAGGTGGGTTTGACGGGGAATTGGACACATAGTTGAGGTGTACGTTTGGACTATGAACGATAGTGGAGTGCGGTATAGGTGCGTAACAACAGAAACACATTTGGAGTATTTGATTCTTTCAATTCTTGCGTTTACTATTCCTGTTATTCATATTCATGGTGATCATGTGTTGGTGTGTGTTGATTGGATTGGATTTGTTTTTATTATCGGAGATTACTCGAGATGGTTGCGGTACGTGAATGAGCATGCTAGATTGTAGCGCATGTACTTGCGCCGCCGGTGAATAGCAACCCGAGCCGCGGGGTGCACGTGTCCGGTAGGCTTGTGATTGGTTCCGGTCACCGTTAGTGGTCCGGGTGAATCCCAGGTGGGATGTGTTTCGCTGGGCACCTGGATTGGCGAAGTATGATCTAGTTTGTTCGCTCTCGTTCCATCTCTATCTGGTTTTGTCGGAATAGTTGTGGAACGTGTTTGTACATCTTGAGTAATTGTTGATCATCTTGAATGACGGTTACCTACACACGCAGGGTTTTATGGCTGTCCATACTCTTTACATGTGTAGCTAATGCTATTTGTTGGCTATTGTACTTGTTATTATTTACTCGATAGTTTTCTTTGAGAGTTTACTCACTGAACTCGTCACCGTATGTGTTGGGTGGCTTGAGTGCAGGATCTGATACGTGTAGGGGCAAGGAAACACTTGAAGACTATCTGTGACTGACCGACTGTGGACAGCTCCTCTCGTTTGCATGTTTGATTATATGTATATGTTGTATAATTGGGATTGGGTTGTGAGACTTACTTACCATGTATATGATCCAAGTTCATATTGTGATATATAGAGGAACACTTGATACATTTATATATGATAACATTTTGAGTTTGATTTTCCACATTAGGTTTTATGGGTTTATAGTTGACATTTAAGACTTTCGTTTTATGTTTTGATGTGTAATAATGATTAGTTGGGTGTGGGACACAGCTGACATTCATGTGTTGCCAATTGTGGGCCCGCGTAGCCTCTCGTGACGATCCAATGTGGATTTGGGCCGTTACAGTCGTCACTCCCAAAAACATACACTCATACTTCAGATCTAGCACATTGCTAGAACCGCCCTTCATCTTTTCCTATTATATATAGGAATTGTCAAACAAATAGTATATGTACAACAGTTATAATTCTCTGATCGTTTTGCATTTCATTCGATACTACTCTCATTAACCTTGTTCAGAATTGGATTATATTTTTTCCAATCCACGGTGACTGTATTTGATAATGGATTGATCATAATTGGATTGGATACAATATGTATACATCCCCGCTTATTGTGAACAATATATCTGGTTTCGAAAATATTATTTCTAATGGGATTTGGTCGTTTTCCAAAATAAACCACACTTCTTATACAATTATATATAACTTTAAAGAAAAAGATTCAAATTTCAATGACTAAGCATCCCTTGTTCAATAAAATCATGCCCTATAAAATACCACTGTATATGAAGACTTATTTAAAGTTGCATCGTCAAACTTTTTGGGAAGGAATTTAGGGCTACATATTAAATACATGTAAAACTCTTACACCATCCATATTTATTGGTTCGATTCATTTGGAATTTGGTTGGATAAATTGTAAATTGGTCCTTGGTCCTTGACGTTTACTATAATATGCACTTTAGTACTTGAAGTTTTAAAAATATGTCCCTATAGTTTACTTCTAGTTAGTCAAAAGAATAATCCTCGGGTTAATGTTAAATTAAAATATTATTATTACATTACTTTTTGATGACGTGGCGTATTTATTTTACCAACAATATCCTTTAAGTTTTAAAAAATTCTCTCTTTCACCAACATTATGTTTATAAGATTATCAACGTTAGTCCCTTAACTATAAATACATAAATACATTTATTTATTTTTTTAATTATTATTTATATATTTTAAATTAATAAAAATTATATTTTTCAAGAAATAAACAATAATAAAAATGTAAGTATGTGTTTTATAAAAATTAATAATTTATAATTTCTAAAAGGGATTGGGTGCTTACCATCAAAATAGTAAAACCATGTTGATTTTTACATTAAAAAAAAGGTGTGTAAGTTTATGTATACTCAAAAATAAATTAATTAAATCCTCGCCTTGTATTTTCAATTTACATTTGAATTAAAAAAATATTATTGAGGGCTATAAAAATAGTAGATCAACACTAAAATCAAATGCTAATTAATAAGAATATATATAAATACATACAAAAAATTATCAAGAAAATTATTTCAAAAAAAGTTTATAAAAAGTCGTGATATAAAAGTATTGGGTCTATATTCTTTGTGTGTTTGTCTCTTTTATAATGGTAGATTAGTCTTTTCACCCTAACTCAACCATGATTTAGAAAAAAAGTTGGTAAGAGGAACCAAAGTGTTTTTTATTTTATTTTATTTTATTTTAGTCAAAGTGATTTGTATTGAGGTGTTCATAATCCAATCGGACAAGCATCTATTACAAATAGATTTTACAACAATGAAGCACAGAACAAATTTTGAAAACGCGACTCTAACCCTAAGGTAGGGACAACCACCCCAACAACGCGGACAACCACCCCAACAACAAGGATAACCACCCTGACGACGGGGACAACACACCGCAAGCGCGTAGACGGGAAATACTCTGACCAAACTAATCTAAACAACTATACTATTATTTGCGAACAACAAAAATAGAAAACAGATAGGAGGAGAACACCAACTGGAGTCAACAAACCAACATAAGGAGTCGGCGTCGAAGCACAACATCATCTCGATCATGGTTGCGATTGTTGCTAGCATGCTGATGAGCCTCCTAGTGCGTCGTTGTAATGGCCCAATTTTCAATAGCCGTTACTAGTGACGTCAGTGCCGACGTGGATGCCAGCAAGGACCCACGAATGTCCCACAATGATGATGGAGCACGACCGAATAGGGTTTACAGTCCATTTTGTGTGCTCTTTTGGTGAAGTTGTGATGTATAGATTTAAGTTTGTTAAATTGCATCGCAATATGTGTGTTTATATTGCTTAGTGACGAACGAGTTGGTGTGATGGGTATCCGCTGCGTATAGTGGGTATACGTGGATGCTAGGCAACGATTGACTAGTACATTAAACAGGGGGATTTAATACGCCTAATAAATGATAAAACACATTTAACAATTCATAATAGATGGCATGGAAGTGTTCGGGATTGTCAGTTTGTGAGAGTGAGAAAGTTTGTTGTCCGGAGCCGGGTATCAGAACGCCCGAGAATTGTGGTTGTAGCTATGCATTAATGGTTTGGACTAAACAAGAAGTCAAGGATTTTAGGCTTATATGGAGGCTATTTGACCAAATCTCAACCTTTGAAATGGCCTTGAGATGAGTGGATGTGAGTTGATGATTTGGATTGTATATATATGTGATGTGTTGGTGTTTTACCACCTTTCTTCTCTCCACTCTTCACTTGGACGAAAATCAGAAAGTAAGGAGAGGGTTTAAGTGACTTTCATTGATGATTTGGAGCTCAAGAACTCAAGGGAATCGAAAACCAAGGTTAGATCTTCGATCCCCATCTCTTTCTCTGCGTTTTGGCATAGTTTTCTTGGGTTTTGACGGAGGTTTTGGTATGTTTTGAGCACACTAGCCACATAGGGGTGTTGCTATGGTTTTGGTGTTGGAAATGAGGGTGTGGTTGTGGTTTTGGTGTTGATGGTATGAATGTTTGGATTTCCAAGTGATTTTAAGGTTTTTAGTCAAAAAATGTCGATTTTGGGTTTTAGACGTGTATTGTCGAGGGGTTTCGGTTTCATGGGCTTTGTGGGGGTGTTTAATGAGTTGTTTGAGCGAGCACGGATTGCGGCAACAAGCCGAGAGGGTTCAAAAATTTGGAAAAACACTCTCTGCCGAAGACGCCGTCAGGCACGACGTGGGATTTAGAGACCACGGCGCCACCCGCGGCGTCTTGGGCAGAATCGTAATGGAGGGATTCGTTTTTGAAGACGTCGTAAGGAGATAGCGTGACGACGTGTTCACGGCGTCCAAGACGCTGTGAAAGTTGAACGTGGTGGCATCCACGATAGTGTCTTGGACAGTTTTGGGACTAAAAATTTAACAAAAATTTACCAAATGGGATGTAGTCTAGGGGTTTAAATGGACTATTTAAGGTGTTTGATCGATGATTTTATCGATGATTCGGGTTTTGAATTGAGGTTTCCTAGGTTTCAAAAATGTTTTTGATTGTATGGAATTGGTGATTTAGGTGGGTTTGATGGGGAATTGGACACACAGTTGAGTGCAGTATAGGTGCGTAACAACAGAAACAAATTTGGAGTATTTAATTCTTTCAATTCTTGCGTTTACTATTCCTGTTATTCATATTCATGGTGATCATGTGTTGGTGTGTGTTGATTGGATTGGATTTGTTTTTATTATCGGAGATTACTCGAAATGGTTGTGGTACGTGAATGAGCATGCTAGATTGTAGCGTGTGTACTTGCGCCGCAGGTGAATAGCTACCTGAGCCGCGGGGTGCATGTGTCCGGTAGGTTTGTGATTGGTTCCGGTCACCGTTAGTGGTCCGGGTGGATCCCAGGTGGGATGTGTTCCGCTGGGCACCCGGATTGGCGAAGTATGATCTAGTTTGTTCGCTCTCGTTCCATCTCTATCTGGTTTTGTTGGAATCGTTGTGGAACTTGTTTGTACATCTTGAGTAATTGTTGATCATCTTGAATGATGGTTACCTACACACGCAGGGTTTTATAGCTGCCCATACTCTTTGCATGTGTAGCTAATGCTATTTGTCTGCTATTGTACTTGTTATTATTTACTCGATAGTTTTCTTTGAGAATTTACTCACTGAACTCGTCACCGTATGTGTTAGGTGGCTTGAGTGCAGGATCTGATATGTGTAAGGGCAAGAAAACACTTGAAGACTATCTGTGACTGACCGACTGTAGGCAGCTCCTCTCGTACGCATGTTTGATTATATGTATATATTGTATAATTGGGATTGCGTCGTGAGACTTACTTACCATGTATATGATCCAAGTTCACATTGTGATATATAGAGGAACACTTGATACATTTATATATGATCACATTTTGAGTTTGATTTTCCACATTAAGTTTTATGGGTTTATAGTTGCTTCCGTTGAACCTTTTGACATTTAAGACTTCCACTGTATGTTTTGATGTGTAATAATGATTAGTTGGGCGTGGGACACAGCTGGCATTCATGTGTAGCCAATTGTGGGCTCGCGTAGCCTCTCGTGGCGATCCAATGTGGATTTGGGCCGTAACAATCGTCACTCCCAAAAACATACACTCATACTTCAGATCTAGCACATTGCTAGAACCGCCCTTCATCTTTTCTCCAAAAAAAACACCCTAAAAACAAAAAAAACAAAAAAAGTGGTCGAAAGTGATGGAAGAAAGAGACGACAGAAATAAATGAAGAACATAAGAGAAAAATGGAGGGATAGAATGAGAAATGAAGAGAGAAGGGTGGAACAAAAGGGAAAAGCGAGGCCGAGACCTCGTGGGGCACCAACGATGCTTATAGCTGCCGGAGTGAGCCTTGTCGTTGCCGATAGCCCATTCACAGATTTGGAGAGGTGGAGGTGCTTGCGGATAGGTTTTCTTAATTATATTGTGGTCTTTGTTAAGATCTTATGTTCATATAGGTGTATAAGATAATTTGTACAGACCCCAAAGTGCATATTTTTGACACCTCAGGGACTAAAGTGCATATTATGGTAAATCTTAAGGACCAATTTGTATTTTACCCTTTGATTTTTAATGCTTGACGTTCAAAAACTTCAACCTCTTTGAAAATGTTCAAAACATATATAAAGCAGGGTTTTTTTTTTTTTCTTGTTTGTTTTTTTTTTTTTTTTCAAACTGCTACAAAGCTGTAGCTTAAATAAATTTTGCTTAAGAAGAAATCACAAACTTAATTTGGATCCTGTATGGATACTATAGATTGGTGCTTGTTTTGTTTATCATTTAATCATCAGAAGTGCTTTGAATTGGGATATATATTCATGCCAATTATAAAGTTGGATTGTTGTTAATGGTGCACCTGATCCCTTATCCATGAGTAAGGAAGAAAGCGGCTTTAAGTCACCAACTGGCATGGATGGATACTCCACTCAGTTACTATGATTTTGGAGGCCGGAGAACTTATTTCATTCTAAATCAAACGTGTATCATTCATGCAATCAAATTAATTCATCGTCTACCAAAAAAAAAAAATCTTCTGTCTTCTAATGTTTTGCAAATTTGGCAAAGTATAGCTAGGAAGATATTAAACTAGTTTCTTATGAACAAGACCTAATTTGAAGGTATCCAGCTTTTATCATACTATCTTACGAGATACACACCTTACCGTACAAAAGATTGTCTTGAAAAGCCTTAGAAAGGCAAGAGAATTAAATTCACGACCCACCGTCTATAAGTGAGATGAAGAGGCATGAATCGAGAACAATCTTGTTAAGGAAACATTAGTTAAGGAAACAATATATATTGTTGTTAAGGAAACAGTATAGGTTATAGCTACATTCGAATTACAATAGGCTAAGTGTGTATATAGAGGATCATTAAAGAGGCCAAAATACAAGGGAATTAAAAATTAAAATGTTTAGGTATATCCTCATCTAAAGTATGAAATAAAACCAGTTTTAGTCTTTTAGATCGTATCCCTTTTTAATTTTTAAGAGGCATTATATTTCTTGTTTCAATTAATTATACTAAATTATTTAACTAACTATGCTCTTAAAATTTGAGTCTACATCGCCATGGCAATCTCTTCAACTGTAATCAATGATCTCCACTGATGAAATGATATATGCCTGGGCTTGAAAAAAAAAGAAGAATAAAGGCTAAATCGCGCTCAAGCTTTTGAGGGTTTTTTAGATTTAGCCTCCTAAAACTTTCTTTAAGCTGATAATAGTTTAAGAATTAATCGGTCAGCAATTTTAACGAAAGGATAATTTTAGGTAAGTAAATTTTATAGTGATCATTTTATTTTATTTATCGTATTACAATTATGCATATTTCCTTGCATCTTGCATTGCATAATTGTTGAGTGAGGTAATGAGAAATTGGACAGATGGGTGGGGTAGAACTTGGGTTAATTTTACACATGGTCACTCAAATTTATATGTTGTAACACTTTAATCACTAAAGTCTACTTTGTAACAAAAAAATCACTCTAACTTTTTGAGACTTTTCACTAAAGTCACTCTGACCAAATATGATGTGACCTTAAGTGGCACCAGTGACTTTAGGATTAAGATTAAGTCACCTCGAAATTTGCATTCTCTCGTCAAGATGTTCATCCCACCGTCCTTATTAGTTTATGCTTGTAAAAAAGAAGAGGTTTGTTATCAACAGACACCACTTAAACAAACACATTTTTTCTAATGTTGGACTAAATTACCACATCCCACCCCAGTCCCACACACCACCGCCACCACCCTCCACACCAACCACCGGTCTCCACTGCCTTTGTCATCACCACCAACCACATCCACTGCAACGACGAGAAGTGAAGTTCGTCCACGCCCGAGTCCGCCGCTCGACCAACTGTTCCCAAAACAACACACCACTGGGACCAATTGTTCGGGATCCAAGTCAGCTTTTTTGACTGCGGCGGCTTCGCGATAGGGGTCTACTTCTCTCATAAGAACTTCGACACTCGCAGCCTCTGCACATTCATTTCGTGGCGCAGCAGCCGAGGTTCGACTCCGCCTCCGCCTCCATGTTCCCCCTAATTGATCCGCCACCGAGTTACTCTGTTCTCCCAGACTTCGCAGCGGAGGGAGTTGTGTTCAAGGTTCCAAGATTGAATTGTTGAAGGCGAAAGCCAAAGGGGAGTGGCGATGAGAGGCCGCCGTCGAGGGTCATGACGGTGTCTGCTCTGTTGTGGATGGGGAGAAGCATAGACCGGTGGTTGGTGTGGAGGGTAGTGGCGGCGACAGCGAGAAGAGTGGCGGTGGTGGTGTATATGGGGTGGGGTGGTGTGTGTGGGGACTGGGTGGGATGTGGTAATTTACTCAAACATTAGAAAAAATGTATGTTTGTTTAAGTGGTGTGTTTTGATAACAAACCCTTTTTTTACGCATTTAAACTAACAAGGACAGTTGGATGGATATCATGATGAGAGAATATAAATCTTGGGGCGACTTAATCTTAATTTTAAAGTCACTTGTGCCACATAAGCGCCACATCATATTTGGTCACCACAAAAGTTACCGAGTAACTTTAGTGAAAAGTTTTAAAAAGTAGAGTAATTTTTTAGTTACAAAGTAAGTTCTAGTGACCAAAGTGTTAACAATATATAAACTTGAATGACCATGTGTGAAATTAACTCAGTAAAACTTATAAAGAAAATGAAAAAAATAATTTAGGAACGCAAGTAGTGAACTTAGATTTCCTAGACTCTGAGAATATCGAACTATTACATTAATCTTTTGTGAGTTTAGACTTTTAAGTCTACTTCAATTCCAATCATGCTTAGTCACACGAATCTAGCGCTAGAGTACTGCTCCAAGAGCTTCACACCGCAACATCGCAGCCTTTACTCGCACCACCATACGACAAAAATGATTACTTAAAAAATCAATAATAATTTATTTAACTAACCAAAATAATACAAACACAATTATCAAAGAAAAAAAGTTACAAACACGATTATTTAATAAAGCCGTTATTATTAGTTGCAATTATATCTAGTCAGTTGCAATCTCGATGATTGAAAGCTCTGAGTCTGTGCGTGAAGTGCCCGCACGCATGCACGTAGATTCCTTCGCTTCTCAATCACACATCCTCGCTTTTTTGTGTTTGATTAAAAAATCTTGTTGGCTTACTCATCAGATTCGATTTCCTCTCTTGTTTGCGATTCTTGTTCAGTTATTCACCTTTAATGATGCCTTTGCTCTTTAGTTGTCGATTCCAATCTTTCCACTTCTTTTTCTTCTTCTTCTTCTTCTTCTTCTTTGTCATGCTTATCGTCTTCTTTGTGGGTTTTCTCATTCTGGGCGAGATCGATTTTATTGGATTGTCTGCGACATGGGTTCTTCAGGAATCAAGCACTCATCACAGCCCTGCGTTTTTGGTTGTTATTCAGTCTCTTAAATATGTGTTTTTTTTTTGTTTGATTTATGCAGTCTAGGCGTTTGAAGGAATTCCCCAATGAAGTTTGCTTTGTTATTTGTTGAGTTTTACACGGGTTTAGTGATTGTTATGTTCAAGTGCAATGGAAGAGTTTGATCCATGTAGACTAATTTGGAATTGAAGCTATGTTGTATAGTGAAAACTGATGATCTTCATTTGAATTTTGTATGGAAATCAGGGCAATCTGGTACGGCTTCGGGCGGGAAAAAGTCTTGCTTTAGTAGGTGGCTTGATAAGCTCTTTAATAGGGATTTGGGGAGGGGGCGAATAGAAAATGGGCGGCATCCGCATCTTCAAAGGAAGCAAAGCATGTCCGGCCAAGCTCCAGGCAGCGCTGTTGTGAGTTCTCTCTCTCTTTTTTGTTATGTTGGATTGTGTTGCTTGAGTGTTGTATGTTTCTTATTGTACTTGCTACTTTGTGTCAATACATAAGAACATGTCTGAGAATTCATTATATTGAATTGAATTTTAAGAATAACATATCGATCTCGAGGTCATATGTCCTCGTAGGATTTTTTTGGCTTTGGGTTTGTGTGTGATGTGTAACTGTGTAACTGAGCTTTCATGCATTCAGGGTGAGCGAACAAGAGCTAAAAATGAGGAGTGCGACCGTGCGGTTGCACTTTCTCTGGATGAAGGATCAAAGAAACCAAGTGGTAAGTATTCATTTACCGACATAATCTAGAGGAAAAGGGGAAAGACCAGTGAATGTTGTTGATGGGGCAATGTTGTCATGTATCCCCCAACTACTTTTGTCTATGGATCATGAGGGCAATTCTATTTTAGGAAATCTTTTCTAGTGTTTTTTTTTTTTTTTTTTTTTTTTTTGGAAAAGAGGAAATCTTTTCTGTTGTTTCTATTCCTTTTCAATGCTTAAAGACACATTTTGATGCATAATTTCATTTCTATGCATACCAGTTTATAGCACACTTGTGGACTAATGGAATCTTCAGGGTGTAGAGGAGAAACAGACAGTGATGAGGATCTTGCAAGAGCACTTCAAGACTTAGAGAACTCACCTTCATATTCACCTTATAGGTCATTTTTAATTCCTTTTCATGTCTTTTATTTGTTTTATTCATTTAGCATTGAAGAGTTAATGCATGAATTTGTCTATTTGTCAAATTTATTTGTTTTATATTCTTTCAATGAAGTCATTTGTTAAGTACAACAACAAAACCTTAATCCCAAATTAATTGGAGTCAGCTACATGGATTCAACATTTCCACTCAGCATGATGTAATGTAGTTGATGATGCAACTCTGCATTCTTTTCAATCTCTTAGAATTAATCATCCCAAGTTATCCTAGGCCCTTCTCTATCCTTTCAAATTCCTTCAATTGATTGTGTGTATAGTTTTCCATCCGCGGCATTCTCAACTTGTCTTTGAATGTGTCCAAACCATCATAACCATCCTCTTATTTATTTATTTTCAATTAAGTCTAATGTCTGTTAACTTGTTTTGGATTGTGAAAAATCTGAAAATGCTGGTCATCAGTCTAACCACTTCTATTAAGCTTTTTGACTTGAGAGCTTTGTCGTACGAGCTTGTTTAACGATGAGTTTTACTTGCCCAAGTAGTCTTAAAAAAATGAGTTGACTTTACCAACTTGAAACCTTATAGTTCAGTAAATGGAAACAAGCCGTGAATGTATGTTGTTGAAGATGTGTGGACTGAAAGTTAGTCCCACATCGATTAAATGAAACTTCGAAATGAAGTATATAAGTGATTAACTCCTCCCAACTAACACCGAGGCCGTTTGAGATAAAACCCCACATCTATGAGTTGAAGGTGGTTAAGTTGGGGTCAGTGTCGGTGCTGGCGGAGGAGATCCACAAACTCGCACACGTGTGTGTGGCGCTGCCGGGAGAATTTAAACATGGTATCATAGCCCATGGTTTGAATGAGACCTGGGAGAAAAAAGGCCCCCTCTGGATCATGTGACTTTCGGTCCATGGGGGAGTGTTGAAGATGTGTGGACCGAAAGTTAGTCCCACATCGATTAAATGAAACTTCGAAATGAAGTATATAAGTAATTAACTTCTCTCAACTAGCACCAAGGCCTTTTGAGATAAAACCCCACACATATGAGTTGAAGGTGGTTAAGTTGGGGACTATAATCATATGCTTATTTTTTCAATTGGTGATTATTTGTTCTGGCATGTTGGACAGATCCTGTGCTGGGTGCAAGCAATTGATAGGCGATGGCAATCATCTGTCATGTATGGGCACGTTTTGGCATCCTAATTGCTTTTGCTGTTATTATTGTCATCTGCCAATCACAGAGAATGAGGTGACTACATTTTAACCAATGGATGTTCTTTTTTTTTTTTTTTCTTGATAGTTGAAGTTTTAAACTTAAATTATGGAGGCTAGGATACATATTCTTGAAAACTAAGAATTTTATTCTGAATTTATGTGAAAATCATTCTCATCGGTTTCTCTTGAATAGTTTTCTTTATCAGGAAAGAACCCGTTTCATAACACTTGTTTCAAAGAGTTGCACCATCCGAAATGTGAAGTCTGCCATCAATTTGTAAGAGATGCTAAGTACTTTTCATCTCTTGTATTTCAATTTATTATTTATTTAATTAAATTATATGTAAAGTATAGAATTAAAAAAAAAAATAAAGAATGGCTTTAAATATCTCTCCTTGTAGAATCAATAGTGTTGAATAACTTGGAATTGTTACCTGGATGTTGAAAGTTATGGTCCCTTGTTAAGTTGACATAAAACTCAACCTTATGCGACGTACCATGAGTGAGCAATTAGCAATTTAGCAGTTCATTTGATACAAGAGCATTGCCTTGTCTCTTGTAAGAAAATTCATGGAGAGTTTCGTGGCTTTTGATGTCTGTCTAATTTAAGAGTTGGGCTTTATGCTTTGAGTGGAGGGACTGGATTTAATACTTCGAACATTGTTTTAGTCCTCTTTTGGGAATTCAAGGAGCTTCTTGTCCCTTTTTATATTATAAATACTTACGTTCTAGTTGGTACTCTCTTTTGATAATGAAAATCAGCTTCTTATCACAAAAATAAATAACTAAATAAAAGGTTTGATTCTCCAGAAGCCTTAGTACTTGTTATAAAGTCTGTTATCATTTTCTTTATGTTGATCTGCGTGAGTTAGAACCCTGGCATTGTAATCGAATTCTCATTTTCAAGTCTATTCTTTTTTATTTATCCAGATTCCTATGAATGGAGCTGGTCTAATAGAATATAGATCTCATCCATTTTGGTGCCAGAGGTATTGCCCTTCACATGAGCACGATGGTACTGCCCATTGCTGCAGTTGTGAAAGACTTGAGGTACGAGAAAATTGTAGTATGCAGTTGCACTCCAGTTCTCTATCTTGTTTTTACGGCATTTCATTTATCTGATTCTAGATATCAAATATCATTAAATAATATGATTATTCTTCTTACTCGTTAGTGTAGTATTCTGCCTCATATTTGTTTCCTTTTGTGCTTAAAGTCAAAGAATGCAAGATACATTTCCCTTGGAGACAGGCGGAGTTTATGCCTAGAATGCTACGAGTCTGCTATAATGGATACTGGTGAAAGCCTACCACTTTATCATTCCATAAGAGACTTCTATGAGGGGTTGAACATGAAACTTGAACAGCAGATTCCCATTCTTCTAGTTGAAAGACCGACTCTTAATGAAGCTATTGAAGGGGAGAAAAATGTAACTAATTATTTGCCAAGGTTTCTTTTTTTGTTGGCTTCTTTTATTTGAATTTCTTTACTGATTAGGAACCATTTCTTGTTCCCAGAGCCGCCATCACATGCCCGAGACTCGCGGTCTATGCCTTTCTGAAGAGCAGACTATTACTAGTGTATGTCTCAACACCAATACTTTGGTTTTCATTTCACCCAATTTGATCTGCTGCAATTTCTGCTGTCCTCAATGTCTTATTACATCTTTGTTTGATTTTGCCTAAATCTAGATTTTTAGAAGACCAAGGTTTGGAGGAAACAGACTTGTTGGTATGAGAACACAGCGGCAGAAGCTGACTCGAAGATGTGACGTTACTGCAATTCTTGTATTGTATGGCCTCCCAAGGTAACAGTCTAGATTAGTTATATTAAATATGGAATAAGTTCGCGCATGAATTGTTTTGTGTGGAAGCTACTCTTGGAATTGAAATATATGCACTAGCATAATGGTGCAATTTCACCGGATCCTTTTAAATACTGCCACATGACACTGAAAAGTTTCAAGAGCATTTTCCGTCAAATTGAAATGTCATGAATTCTTGGTATTTTGATCAATCTTGAAGCCCTGTACTCATGGTTTACTACTTCATGCAGACTGCTGACAGGTTCTATTCTTGCTCATGAGTTAATGCATGCTTGGCTACGCCTTACAGGTACCGTATCTTTTTATGTTTTCCCTTAGCCTTATATTATATTTTTCCATGAAATGTTGTTTATTTTAGTTTCCTTGTCGATATAGGTTTCCGCAATCTGAACCCTATGGTGGAGGAGGGCATATGTCAAGTGCTATCTCATATGTGGCTTGAATCGGAAATTCCCATATCGCAAAGCATGCCATCTACATCAAGAGCTCCATCTTCATCATCATCATCTAAGAAGGTTGGAAAATCTGATCTTGAAAAAAGGTTAGGAGAGTTCTTCATGCATCAGATTGTCCATGACACCTCCACAGCCTACGGCGAAGGATACAGAACGGCCTATGCTGCTGTCACGAAGCACGGATTACACAAAACTCTGATGCATATTTCTCAAACTGGGAGTCTCCCTTGATGGCTTACATAACTCAGTGGTCATTATAAGAGAGCCCTTTATTAATCTACATCTAGAGTTTTATTACAGATGTGCATCCATGTCATACGAAGGGTAAGTACTGAATTGAGCTGATTGTGTAAGCAATATTTGGCTCTTATTTTTTCACTTCTTTCACTTCTTTCATGGATTTGTTGCATTCAGGGTAAAATGTAATGTGTGAGTTTACATAATTGTTGAGGGCCAATTTTCAGTAGTGCATCAATATTGTGCTTTTTATAAACTGAAAAAGGCTATTCTAACCAGTCAATCATCATCTAGTAAGGTCAAACAATGGACTAATTAGGTCAGTTAACCTCAAATACAAAACAGGGGTCTAAAAGGCAAATACAAGTAAGCTCAAAGATAACACCTGAAAGGGGTAATGCTACTCATCTCAAATTCACATAAGTGCTAAAAACAAGACTCCTGCAAAGCGCTTGTAATAGAAACTTGTGTGAGAGAACAGAGTAGATATAAAAAACTTGCTAGGGCCAAAATTTGTTCTGAACAAAATAATCATCCATCAATCAATACTATGATCTCTGACATGTGCAACAAGTTGGTTACATCAATGTAATAAATTGCTTCTCTTATCTATACAAGGGAAAATTTTGTTTCACGCAATCACAAAATTTAGCACCGCGGCACGCCTCTCAATGTGCCATAAGGGGAACTCGTCTCAACTCTAATAATCTAAAACTGTTTCAGATAAAAGCCAGTGTGAGGTTGGTATGAAGAACAAGGCCTCAGGCCTGATGAACAAGAACTTTTACTCTGATAGAAGCATCTTTATTGTCTCGTATGTCATAAAGACAATGCCCACACTAGGAACAACCTTGTAGTATTCGGGCAATATTCCCCGATAAAGACCACGAAACCCTTCTGTCCGAACTATGTGCTGGAATGTACCAAATAAGCCCGAGTTGTAGACTCGGGCTCGGCCACCTGCACCTTCTAACTGCTTCCGTCTCCGCACCAGATCCAAAGGAAACGTTACTGCAAATTAACAAGAATGAATGTCAAACAAAAAAGAACGAAATCAACGCTCTTAAATAACCATGCATTCGATTTCCATTCATACTAATATCATTAGGCAGATTTGGCCCAACTTAAATTGGATCTGAATCCGAATAATTTTCTTATTGCATTCAAGTGGTCACTGTGAGCAACAATAACTTTATTGACCTCTTCGATTTTCCTATTACATCATCTGGTCTCTAAGCTTACAGCCTACAACCCGCAAGTTGCTAATTTCCAAGGCTATCCAAATGATAGACATGTGATCGCCAAACCAGATAAACAAACCATAACAGATGTTCCACCTTAAGAGCATCTCCAATGCAACCGTGGATAAGGGTGAAAATGGATCCACCTAGGACACAATGGACATTCA
The DNA here is from genome assembly GCA_039657345.1 of Stephania japonica. Classification (NCBI taxonomy): domain Eukaryota; kingdom Viridiplantae; phylum Streptophyta; class Magnoliopsida; order Ranunculales; family Menispermaceae; genus Stephania; species Stephania japonica. Next base: position 37,152,853 of record CM077560.1, on the reverse strand, counting down.
ACCCAAAAAGAGCTCTTCAATGCATGCAACCATGGATTGTGAGCTGATGTGGCAAGGAATCAAATTAGAAGGTGTCTACCCCAATGTCTACTAGACATTGTGGTAGACATTCTCTCCACTACCACATCATCATTTTTTTTATTATAGAAATTAATAAAAAAAAAAAAAAACAAAGGTCTCATTTCATATAAAAATTAAATAAAAAACCAAAAATAGTCCCAATCCACATTGAGCATTGGAGATCTTTTTGAGGTTGAATGTCTATATAGCAAAAATGGGTTCCACATATGATAGACATTCTCCCCACATCCATGAGGTGGCACCAATCCAAGGTCTCAATCGACATTTACCATTGGCGATGCTCTTAAGACTAAAACTCAGCATATTCCTCACATAACCTCTCATCCCTTCTTATATCCTTCTATATGGTACCTATCATCAAGAACCCCCCAACCCCCAACCTTGATTGCTCGTTTCACTTTCTTTAGATAGATTTAAGTAAAAAAAAAAAAAAAGTAAATAGGATGACAGAATGAAGCTTATCCAGTGTGATGTAATAGTTACAGTAAGCTACAGTTAATAGGTTTCAAGTTTTAAGGGCGTTGAAGAAAAGTTTTGTACAAAAGCAACGAGTTGAAAACAATAATTGGCATTATTTAATAAACTTAAAGAAGATTTTGTGTATTTAGCACATTGTGCACATGTCAAAAAGTAAAACATTCCAATCAATAAAATAAAATTGAAGACATCAAGTATCAGAAAGACAAAACAAAATGGTGCTTAAAACTCATATTGTTTACTTAATATACCTTGCCAAAAAGAAGATGTTTGGAAACAGCCAACGGACATAAAACACCTCAATCCCAAATTAGTTGGGGTCGACTACATGGATCAAACTCTTCCATTGCACACAATTTAGTGCAATTGATGGTGTGCTTTCCAAATCATTTAACCCCTCCTAATTAATGCATCTTAAGTTAGCTTCAGCCTATCCCTACCTTGTTGAACATCTTTAGTTTCTTTTGAGCCAATTTTTCTAGTAGGGCAATGGACATAAAGAGAAAACAACAAAAAAGGAAACAGAGAGATCTGGCAGGAAATTAAGCATTTAAAGTGCGTCTATTCAATTAATACTTTATAGTATTTGTTTCGTATTTCAATCACAAAATATCCAAAGCTAAAATCATTGTGGTCGGTTAAATATATAAAGAAGATAAAAGACAATGAAAAGTAAATATGTTCTTGAAGTTTGTTTCATTTAGCAAAACCAATAAGCCACGTAAATAGTTACATGAATTTTACTCTCTAGAGCCTCCACTTTAAACTTGAGATTGTAAAGGACTAACCTGTGGATGAAGCAATGCCAGAAAGACTGCCACAAGCAAGACTAACTAGAGCAGTTGAGTCCTGGGGCCTGGCATTACAATATAAGAAAACTAATAGTTAAAATACAACGGAGATATAACAAGATATTAATGCACCTTTATTAAATTAATCCTTAAATGTTACTACCTTCTTGTTTGCCAGGAACATCTCAATGTTTCATAAACTGAAAAGCTGATAGCTATGCTTGGGCCAACCCCCTGCATCACATAACATAATAAAGAACGATATTAATGAATAGGTGATGATCACACTAGATTAAGTAATAGAGATGCAACAGAAATAACGAAAAAAAAAAAAAAAATAGTAGTACCAACAAAGTTGCTCCAAGACCTTTATAAAGGCCAAAAGCACTCTCATCTCGGCAAATGGTTTGCAGTGCATGCCAAATACCTCTGTAGTATGTTACATTTGTCTGCAAACATCAACAATAAGCAAGACAAAAAGTAAGTTGGAGCAAACCACATTTATCACCACCAAATCTAGGTAAGCAATGAAGGGAAGCAAAATAAGATCAAAAGTTACAACGAAAAAGGCAAAAAAAAAAAAGAGGGCCCGCATAATACTCAGAAACAGAAGCTTATAACAAAAATAAAAATAATAAAAGACTGGACTAAGAAAACAATCCAAGCCTTAGATTATTTTCAAACAACTCCATTCATCTTCCTGTCAGCTGTTTTTAACCACTCTGCAGATGCTTTGGTAGAAAACAAATGCCAATAAAGACACAAATGAATTAACCGCTGAACACCCAAACATTTTGAGACCATAATTGGCCACTTTGAGTCAGTGACCATTGTAATCAGAACACCGATTTACATGAACATTCAAGTCCTAACAGTTAGAAATTAGTGAGCAATTGTTACACCTCTAATGCCATTGACACTGTTCCAAAGGAATTATACATTATCTTGACGTCCTCAGATTTGTCATTTATCCCTCTTTTTTTTTTCTTTTTTTTTTTTGTCAACTTTGTTGCATTGATGTTCCTAACATCCAAAAGGGTGCAAAAGGGTGCAACTTTTTTGTCATTTATCCATTAAAGCTTGGAACAACATCCTCACGAGGACGGCAACAACCCCACGAGTGGGACAACCACCTCCAAAAGGAGGGCAACAACCCCACGAGTGGGACAACAAACTACAAGTAGAACAAAAAAATCTAGATCTCTAGTTCAATAGAAAGAAATTACAGTGAGGCAGTCAGACTTAATATTCTAGGCCTAAAGAGCAAGACGATGAATTTTAATATTTGGCACTTAAGGCTTGCCATTTGATGCAAAACGAGCTTAGACTAAAAGCTCACACATTTAGAATATAAAAAGCATAAAACACATCAGCAATGCTTACAACAATGTTTGACGCATACATGCAAAGTAATGAACTTTCTACTTCATTGCTAAGGCTTGTGCATTTAAGTGTATAAAAGGTATTCACAAGCTACTAAATATACAATGTACACAATGAATATCCTTTCCCTCTAAAGATAAGGCATCTTTAAGCTTCTTTATTTCATCCTCCAGCAAAGCTCCAAGTATTTTACATGAAGTAAGCTTTATAATCTTTATAATTCTTAAAAGCATGCAGTTATCAAAAACGTATTCCAACAAAATGTACAACTCTACAACTTTACCTTTTAATGATTGAAAATTTCCCAGAGTTCTTCAAAAATCAGCAGAAAAGTATTCTCTTTTTTTCTCCCGCTTAACTTTAAAAAAAATTTGTATCTTCTGGATTGTTTTATTCATAATTCTATTGCTTAGAACTAGAAAAACTCAGAGCTCAAAATCAAAATAATATAAAAAAAAAAACTAGAAAAACTCGTAAACCTTGAAAAACTTTTCATATTAGCTAGAAGAAATAAGGTTAAGGCTCCCCCAAGCTGACATCACCTTTACCATCACCCTAACATTATGACTTGAAATAATGTACTCAATTTTTTATAAAGCAAACATCTAACAAGGCTTGAGACAATACCTAATAAACAAAACTGTAAGCACATTACACAAATGCACAAATATATTTTACAAATAAATCAGTACGAGCATCTCAGCCTCTAATCAATAAAAGGAAAACAAAGATGGCCATTTATCCTAAAGAAATCACTTTCTTGAAAAAATCCACAGTTAATAAGCTGATAATTATATATGTTTCTAAAAAAAAACTAACTTCTATCACATTCTTAAGGTTTAACAATAGTTATCTAAATTTAAAGCTTCAAAAAAATATAATAGCATAAGCAAATAATATTACTATTAAGTTTTTCAACTAGGCCACAATTTCGCGAATATCATCGTTTTTTGATCTCTGAGTGATCTCTGAGTGGCACGGGAAATCTTATCCCACAACTAGGGCTACTTTCCAAATCTGTCGTCCTTACGAACTCCTCGCAACACCTTGCCATGCTCTAGAGGCCGCAACCATGCCAGTGGCCCCTTCTCCCGCGATGCCCCCTTCTCTACTCCTTCCTTGTTCTTCCTTTTTTCCGTTCTTTCTTCTTCCTTCTTAGGGCTCAACATCGACCAACTTCTATTTTGGCGGCCACGAGCGTCAACAGTGTGCCTTTAGGTTTCCTTTCCCCTTTTCTTTCTTTTTTTTTATTTCACCACCCTTCCCCATCTCTTCCCTTCATCTCTTTTTCTTCTCCTCCCTCACCCTTTTTTGTTGGTAGCTTCGGGCAGCCGGAAGATGTTGGGTTTTCCACGCCGCAACGTTGATGGTTCCCTTTTTGCTCTAAAGTCTTGACTGGGGTGGAAGAAGAATAATGAGATGCGGGGGTGGTTTTCAAGTTAGCGAGGTGAACGTGGACGATCGACCATATGTGGTAGCGAACGACCTCTAATTATGAGGTGTTGGTCTTTGTGGTGGCTTGAGTTCTCTTGTTGTTCTTGTACCCATTTGATCTAGAAATCTAAGGTCTTTTGTCCCCATTCGTCGGTGAATGGGTATGTTGTCTCCTCTTCGAGGGTTTGTTGTCATACTTTGTGAGGTTGTTGTTCCCTTAATGGAGTTGTTGCCCTCGTGAGGATGTTGTTCCAAGCTTCAGCAGATTGTAATACAAAGGTACTAACAACAAACTAATTCATTTGAACCAAAACTCCATGGCACTAATTCATTTCATGCATTGTTAACATGGACAACAAATCAAAGCCCGAGATCATACACATCAACTATCCAAGATTAATACAAAGGAATCCCATATGAACTCTGAACATAAAGAGGCTCCTAAACATTCTAGGAATAGAACTTAAAACAATTATTGTCTTCTTTATCAATGAAAAAGTTGATGGCTAAAAAGTACCAACAACAAACTCACTATCCCAAATTTGCTAAAGACATATCTCTAAATGAAACCATCATTATGAAGCTTCAAAGCACTGCCTAGACAGGTTAGCCGAAATCCATAAAGTAATAACTGACTTCCCCAACAAACAAAACCAGAATGAAGTCAACCTCCTTGTCATGCCAAGTATGGCAAGAGAAGAGGTGAGCATTCTCAATTCTCAGTACTTTGGCAAATTGCATAATTTAGTGAGCATATTGTCAACTACAAAATATTATTAAAAAAATCAAATTGAATACTAATAAGAGACAAAATAAAAAGCCTTTGCTCGGAAAATGCCAGCATATACCCCCATAACCAATAACATAGTCAGATACAAACATTAGAAAGTATCCAAAAAAAAAGAATTAGCTAGAGCCAAAGCAGGCATTACCTGAGCTGCAAGCCTTGTCCTTACAAGATCTAATGGATAAGTGAAAGAGGCAGCAGTTATTCCAGCAAACCCACCACCTAAAAGACGTACGCAAACATCAGCACCTATACTTTCTCTATGACTTTCCAGCCCAGGAACTGATTGTAGTAACTGCAGTAAATTATAAGCATAAAATCAACAACAATTTAGTAGATTCAAGGATTACCACTGCAATTACTAGAACCAATAAAATCATGTGCATTGAACTTACATTCTTGTAGCGCTCGTAGGCATAGAAGCTGACAGATGAGTATGGAAGACGATGGGCAATTGTAACCAGATTGCCTTTCCAGAAAGCTCTAAAGCCTTCTTCACATACAATGCGCGAAGCCTCGCGCCAGATGCTAGCTTTGCTCAATGTTGCAACATCAGTATGCATCCCTTGCACCTATAAACCCAAAGATGGCCACACAAATGGCGTGAGAGATGAATTTGTTGAAGCAAGCTATATACTTACACTACATGTAATTTTACCCAAGATGGTCACGAAAATGGTGTGAGAAAGACGAATTTGGTAAAGCTGGCTATATCCCATATGGAATTTCACCCCATACAAAAAAAAGAACAATAAGATAGCCTGCCATGAAGAATGAAGTTTGGCCATTCTTCTATAACAACAACATACCCTGAATCCCAAATTATTTGAGGTGCTACATGGATCAAACTTTTTTCGTTCCACTCAATCTAAAGCATTAGATGGTATGCTTCCAAAACCCTTCCTAATCGACATGTCTCAAGTTAATATTAGGTCTACCCCTACAACTTTGAATTTCTTCAATTTATAATTAGTCGAATCTGGTCATTCTTATAATCCTCTTTATTCTTTGTTTCTTCTTCTTCTTCTCATAAGTTTTATTAGTTGTTCCCATTTCCTTTTATGGAAGTGTCGTTCATTAAGATTTATTGCGCTAGTCTTTTCAATTTTTATTGCCCTTATCTTTTGACTTCTATTTTAATCCCCCTTTTTCTTGGGAAGATGGTTATTCACCTATGACTCCTAGAGGTCACAGGTTCGAGTCTTCTAACTTTCCGAGGCAAATCTCTTAGAGGGTAGGCGTATAATCCTCGATACCACTGTATCAAAAAAGAAGGACCTTTGATTGCCCTTCACGTCCTCAAACACCATAAACCCAAGACACTCACAAAATTACCACCACTGTATCAAAAAAGAAGGACCTTTGATTGCCCTTCACATCCTCAAACACCATAAACCCAAGACACTCACAAAATTACCTATCAAAACACGTCCATGATGCAACAAAAGTAAATCAATCTTACCCAAAAACAGCCCTAATAGCAGAAAAATCACATCTTTAACAACAAAACAACATCTTCGACAACAAAAAAGAAAACTATAACGACAATACCCAACCTGGAAGAGAATGGTGAGACGCGCGAGCGGAGCAGTGCAGGTCTTGCTAACAGCCCCCGCAACGCCTCCAGCGAGCAGCTGCGACACCGTCCCGATCTGCGACTGCTGCTGATACAACGACTGCTTCTGCTCCACGAACTGCCTCGCCGCCCCCCCATCCACCACTCCTCCTTGTACGCCGTTCAGAGACCTCTGTCCCCCTCCTTCCACAACCAGCCCCGCTCGTGCCGCCATTTGCATCGCTCGCAAATCTCCACAACAACAACAACAACAACAACAACAACAACAACAACAACAACAACAACAACAACGACAACGACGACGACGACGACGACGACGACACTCACGGACTCCTGAGCCACTCAGAAGCCCTAGAACACCAATTCAAAACCCTAGATTGGATACCTTCCTTGCGCGCGAAGATACCTTCACAAACCCTAATTCGCGAAACCCTAGCTAGAACTCAAATCACCGATCTTTTTCTCTTCTCTTCAGCTTCGCTTTCGACTTCTTTGATTTTGGCGATTTGCGAACCGCGAAGCCCTAATTTGCTCTCTCGCGTCGCGCTGCGAATTGGAGGCTTCTCGTAAGGTTGCCACGTGGCTCAATCGAACAGAGTCGGTGGTGGCGTTGTGTTTGGGGACTTACGTGGCGTTTGTATGTGAGACTCGTATTGCGATGGATGGGGGTGCGGGAGTAGGGGTTTTTTTGGGTCTTGGCGAATATTCGGGGCATCGCCGCAACGTTTTGAATTGGAGTGACGTCATACCGAGTGAGGGGAGGTCGAACTCAGTTGAGCCAATTTTGTTCAACTGGTGTACTATATTGCACGTGATGATGTCGGTGCTCGTGAACAACGTGGTGGTTAACTTTCAGTACACTGGCTTGGATTTCTGCCACGTCACTGTATCTTCGGTGAGTAGGTGACGGGCAGCTTCAACTGGAGACACGTGTTGTGGTGCGTAAGGTTTTTTTTTTTTTTTTTTTTTTTTTTTTTTTTTTTTTTTGAAGTTACATCATGCGTTTATCTTTGAGAAATGACCTCGCTATAGTAATAAGGTATCCACAACGATTTTACCTAAAAGAAAGCTATTAACATGTCACATCATCAATTTATTAAATTCACTTCTTTCTCTTTCATATCTCTACTTTTTCTTCAAAATAGTTAAACTCTCTTTAGACTCAAATGAGATCCATAATCACATTATACTTAAATTTTAAATTTTAAAATTTAAAATATTTATTAAAACAATAGTCGGTAATGAAAAAAATAAATTTAAATAAATAAATAAGGGGCCCACAACAGCACTTTTTCCTGCTATGGGCCCGGATTGGAGTGTCTCTCTGACGGCCCCAAATTTTTAATGCATTTGGGTACGCTCGGCCTAGATCAGTGCAGATCCTGAGTCGGTACTTAGCGAGTCTGACGAACCTAGTCAGCCTCCGATTAATCAATTTAACAATTTATGAAAAATTTATTGCAAGTTATATGCAGTGGAAAAATAAACAAACTAAATAATATGGGAAATAACTCAATCAAGAGAAATTAAGAATCTATTATGTGGAAAACCCTGATATATTCATGTTCAAATCAGAATAACAGACACATGATATCCACTTCAAAAATGATCCTCAGTTCAATAACCAATACAATATATATAAAGCATCATACGATCATAAACAAACATAAACCTACTTTAATGTACGCAGATCCAGCCGCTAGTCCTCAGCTGTAATCTCCTAAGCAGAGTCTCTTTCCCCTAGAGCACTCCAGTTTATCTGCATCCACCGTCACAAACTAGACGGTAAGCAACTGAGAGAAATCGAAAGTAATGCCCGAAGAATATAACAGTAATTCATAATTCAACAAGTAAAGCAGTATAAATATCATGCAGTAATTGAAAGAATAGAAGTTTAAATATATCGAGGTGCATGATAAACAGACTAACATATATCAATCGAAAACATGTGTGTCATAAGAATCAAAAGAGGCCCATGAGAGTTCTATCATACAATTCGAAAAGATCTCGCAAGATCTCCCTGTGCAATGTCGCAACACTAGTGCAACATGATTATAAAAGCAGTCGCAACTACTCCTAATACCCAGTTTCCTGGTAACGCATAACACCAGGGGTGGTTAAACATTCCTGTAGGAAAAGCCTCACGTTTTCCCAACTGGTGTCGGCCCACAAAATACCTTCCGACACACTCACGCTAAGAACACACATACCAAGGAAAATAACGGAATGGAATGCCAACAATGGATAAAAGCAAAGCAACAAATGAATGATAATGAATCACATGATATTTCCCTACTGGCTTACTAACATATACAAGCTTTAAAGCAAGTGTACTTACCTGACTAAATGCAACCTGTAGACACTTTCGTGTCCTTAACGAGTATCCCCGAGTTTCCTACTACCTGACAAGGTCGAAAAACTCATGTTAATAGGTCAAGTCATCAATTAAACCCTAGTGTTCTTCCCAAGGGTTTTAAGGACTCAAACAACTTGACAAATCAATAGGAAAATGAATACTCTCTCGGGTTTGAAAAATCATAACAATAACCCGACTACAATATCACAACATCGATAACCATAACGCATGTAAGCCTACTCATGAATCATAGGCTCGGCTCAGTCGTAAATAGGTTACATCATGGTCTCGAGGACTGGCGGCGTGACCACGACGTCACAACCATTTGTCAAACCTTAAACATAATAAAAAATGTAAAACTAACATTCATGAAAACAACTTAAAATACCGGAACATGAAAACAAGTCCCCTAAATCCATGATATCCACAACATTCTATACACGCATGGACACGATTTCACTTAGTCGAAACACAACCAAAATGAAAACACAACTCATAGCACAAGTCTCTCACACACATTGTGTGTTCATCGACATAACCAAACAATGATAAACCAAATCACACCCAAGGTCGAGACCTTCTCTTCAACTTATGAGTATTGTCCAACATTGGGAGGGTTTCCTTGGCATGGATTGGCCGGAAAACACCTCGCCTACACGGAGTTCAAACGTACACATACAAATAAGAAACCCACATTCAAGATTCACACAAAATCATAAACAATCACACTATCACACTACTATTTCAGACACACCAAGGGTTGTGAGACATCAACAAAGGTTAGGTGAGATCCTCAACAACCCCTACACATGGTGGTCCGGCCAGTAACGCCGCCAATAACAGCGGTTTACGGCAAGACGCAAAACTAACTACAACACATGAAATAATGAATCCAAGTTCACCATCTGTAACAACCCTAAAATTTTTAACTGACTTGTGTTGCACTTGTCAAATTTGTGACCCGGCTATGTGAATACTGGACAGTATCTCGAACTTCGGGAGTCGACACCGAAGTGATTTTATGATTCTTTGATTGTGTATATTAGTATTGTAGTATTTTACGGGTTTCGAGCCGTTCGGCCGGTATTTAATTGAGTGAGGTTTCGACTAGTTAAACGGGGGAGAAAAACAAGTAAAACATACAAATAAATGAATTTTTAATTAATTTAATTAATTAGTTAGGCGACAAGGCGAGACTACGCGCGTTACGGGAATTGAAACAAGGAAAAATGGACCGAGGAACGTCGTTTGAACGTGGGAGTTAGTTAAATATGTAACATGCGGACTATGTAATTTGTATTGTTAAAGTGACACAGTCTAATGGTGAGGAGCCATGAGATTGGCCTTGAGATGTGTGTGTGTGTGTTAAGATGAGATGATGTGGTTAAAGACCCATAAGGGCAATTGTCCAAGAAGTGAACAAGAGTTAATGTAAGGGCAAAAAGGTCATTTGACTTTATATATATATATATATATATAAGCCGTTTCATAACAAACCCTACACTATTCATCATCTCTTCTACACACCACCGCCGCCTCTCTCACTTCCACCTCTCGTCCCTGCTCTCACCAGCGACCGGACACGCCTCGCCGGAGGTCGTCTCTCTCCCTCTCTCTCTCTCCCACTCTCTTTCTCTCGGTTTCTCTCATACTCACGATCTCTCTCGTCTCGGCAGTCTCCTCTCTCTCCCTCACGGTTCTCCTCCCTCTCGGTCGACACTCCTCCACGACTGTTCCACGAGCCTCGCCGGAGGTCCTACTGCTCGCCGGAGGTTCGTGTTCTCTGTTTCTCTCTCTCCCTCTCCTTCTCAACGAGAAAAAAAAAAAAAAAATGGGAACAAGAGACGCAAGCGTCTCTGGTCCAAAAAGAGAAGAACGTGCGTGTGCATCATTCTCTAATATAATGTATATAAATATAATATATATATATATATATATGTATCTATATATATGTATGTATATATATATATGTATATATATGTATATGTATAGAAGAAAAATAGCAAAATATATATATATATTGAAAAAATTCAGAAAAATATGATAAATTAGGAAATGGGTTCATAAATGAGTTTTGGGATTCTCTCGGAAATGTTAGCGAGATATAGTCGGGGTTTTAGCCTCGAAAAACGTAAAAAATGATATAATATATCAAATTGAAGCTAATTTAATGACAAATGATCTTAAGTATAATTCGGGTGGTAATTTTGATTTGTTGGGCATTTATTCAAGCTGGACTGGATAATTGTAGTGCAGTATAGGCAATCGAGAAGTCGCGGAAGACGCGTTAGGATCTCGGAGTTGTCACACGGGTCGCGATAGTTCAGGTAAGTACAATTGCCACAAGCATTTGTACGTTTGTAAGCCAGTAAGAAAATGCCATGTGATTCATTATCTTCCATTTTGTTTCGTTATGCTCTATTATTGGTATTCCCTTCCATTTCTTGTTGTGTGTTTTCTCGGTGTAAGTGTTTTGTCTCGAAAGTACTAGGACCTGCACTAGAGGGATAAAACGCGGCACTCGTGCGCACGAGTGTGTGACCACCCTTAGTGACCGTGTGACACCGAGTACTTGGGTGGATGGGTTTGAGTCCTTTCCAGTCATAGTTGTGCCTTCGCTTGTGTCGATGCCCGGGAAGATCTTGCGAGGTCTTCGCCGTTATGCTATGGTCTAGACCACTTATGAGCCTCTTTTGATTCCTTGGAACACACTTGACTTTCGATTGACATGTATTAGTCTGTTTATCATGCACTTTGTTTATTTAAATTCCTGTCTTTTTATTACCGCATGATATTTAGACTGCTTTACTTGTATTATCATGAATTACTATTATCTTCTTCTGGCATTACATTCGATTTTATTCAGTTACTCACCGTCTAGTTTGTGACGGTGGATGCAGATAGGGCGGAGAGCAGCAAGGGCAAGGGACCCTACCTAGGTGATCTATTGTGAGGCTTAGCGGCTGGATTTGGAAACTATTTTATAGGTTTCTTTATGTTTTGCTTTTATGTATATCGTTTTATATACATATGCTTTGGGATTATTAAACTAGGCAAATTTTGATGAGATTGTATCATGTACCTTTGCATTTCCAATTGTACATGAATACCCGGGGTTTTCCACACTTATAGAATTCCTCTACTTCCTTTGATTGAGTTATTTCCTCTTTATTATAATTATTTTAGTCTTCCGCTGTTTCCTGATGCAATAACTCTTTCATAAATTACTAATTTGATTAAATTGAAGGCTGACTAGGCTCGTCAGGTTGCCGAGTGATGACTCGAGGCTTGTATGGGTCTAGGCCGGGCGTACCCAATTGCATGGGAAAATTGGGGCCGTCACACCATCGCTCTTAGACGCTCCGGAGGACTGTGAGACACCCTCATAAACATGGCAAGGTCTTTGGTAGTCCCCCTAGGTCACGGCGTCGACGGCTGTAACGGCCCAAATAATATTTGCCGTTAATTATGACGTCATTGCAGATGTGGATGCCAGCGAAGACAGCTGAGGGACCCACAGTGAGGACTGGAATGCACTCGAACTAGGTATACAAATCCGCTTTGTATGCTTGTTGTGGTAAATTGTGATGGAAAGGTATAAATTAACTAATTCCATTGCAATATGTATGCTAATGTAGTTGATTGACGAGTGAGGAATGACCTCGGGGTGCGTGCGGACACGAGACACGAGGCACGAGGTGCCGGGTAGTCGAGGAAACTACGGTGAGTTTACCCGTGAATTTTGGTAATTTATTGAATAGGGTAGATAATTATTATGTGATAAATTAATTGGAAATCAATTGATCCTATAGTTAAGGAGAATAAAACAATAACAACTTGGATGCTTCTCGAGATGCACAACAAAGTTCATGAAGTGTCATGATTAGGTGTATAAGGTTGGAGTGACACAGGGTGACCATGAACCCTTGGATGCTTCTCGAGATTCGTGCACACACTTGATCAAATGCCAAATATATATACACATGCTTGATCGATCGATCAAAAAGGAGAGTGAGAGTGTGAGATTGAAGAGAGAGCTTGGAGGAAGAGAGAAATCGTTGGAGGGAAGAAGAGGAGAGGAAAAACAACCAACAAGGTGTGAAGAAGGTGATTTGTGACTTCCTACAACAAGAACCTAAGGTATGGACACATTAAACTTGGATTTTTGTGGAATTTTTGGTGTGGGTTGGAGCTTGTGGAAATTCGAATTTGTTGGGAATGAAACACTTGGTTTTGTTAGAGTGAGTGTGTATGAAAATGGCATGAGGTGGTTGTGAGTTTTGAGTAAATTTGGGAGAAGTTGGAGGATTTTTCAAAATGGGTTTTGAAATGTAATTTCCATGATTTGTGGATTTTGGGGTTTGATTATGGTAATTAGTGTTTAAATGGTGTAATTAAGGTCATTAATGTTTTATGGAAACATGGAAATTAAATTTATGGGTTTGGAGTTCAAATTCTTAATTTGGAAATTTTCTGGACAGCGAGCAATTAGCGCGCTAATGGGAGAAATTAGCGCGCTAATCACGCCGAGTAATGAAGATGATGAACAAGATTGAGATTAATTAGCGCGCTAATTTATCTCATTAGCGCGCTAATTGTTCTCTCGACCCCAAAAAATTGGAAAATGACAAAATGAGTCAAACCAACATTATGAACCCATTAATTGATCATTAACCTTCATAAATGAATTCCAGAGTCCCAAAATAGTAATTGGAGTCTGGAGTTTAGTCGGAAATTAGACCGGAGGAAATAACGGGATTTGAAAATTTTGAGCGGGGTTTGACTTGTGGAACGAGGAGGAGTGCGAATTGAGGTGTGTAGTATCCCAATTGAACTTCACTTTAAGTATTTACAATTTGATTTATTTGAATTCGCTTCCGATTATTCATTATTCTATTCCATTACCGCTTTACTTGGTGGTTGAGTTCTCTTATCGGTGTTTGTACGGTAGTGGAGTTTACTCCTACTTGGAGCCTTTATGAGATTACTCCCCACCTGGTGTTTATTCGTTACGCCATAGAGTTCACTAAGTCATAGCACTTGTCTATGCATATACCGGTGAATAGGCTACCCGGTATGGTAGGCTCGTGTGGGTGCGTCGTGGGTCTACGCCGCCACCTGTAGGGTCCAGGGACAACCTGTTGGTGTGTTTGAGGGTTGTACCCAAGGAGAGGCTCGAAGTATGACTTAGTCTGATTTTTACTGTGCACGTACTTTGCTTCGTTACTATATTTATACATGCGATGATCCTTTCACAGTTGTCTGTATTTCTTTTGTTCCGCATGTTTATTTATGGTATTTAAATTCCAAGATTTTTACTTCCGTAATTACTTAGTGAATTTCCTTGGGATTACTCACTCGACTCGTCATCTGTCTCTTTTTATGATGGCTCGAGTGCAGATCCGGTACGAGTCGAGGGAAGGGCAAGCTTGAGGACTACATTGATTGATAGCTCTAGCCCTACTCGTACGTATGTTTATATTTATTTGTTTTATGCTGGGTTTTGGGATTATTGAGAGATAGGTTGTAGCTTCTTGATATTTTGTGGATCTCAAAGGACATGTATATTTGATATGGTTTCCACTTAGGCATTTTGCTAATAAAACACGAGATGAATTTTCATATGGTTCATTTAAGCTTCCGCTGTTAATTTGAGGTTATATGATATTAACTGAATCAAACTTAATGATGAATTGATCGATAATGGATAAATTGGGCGTGGGACACAACTGGTGGTGACGTGGACAACCATGGGGCCCGCGTGGCCTCCCCTCAGTGGCGGACCAATGTGGAAATTGGGGCCGCCACATTTTGGTATCAGAGCTTAGGCTCGGTTTGGAGATTTAATAAGAGTATAAACTTGATGAATAAATCTTAGATGTGGAAACCACAAGTGAATGATATGAAGTTTAGTTGGGAAGTGTTGTGAGGCGGGTAGATTCAGGAAGTTATACATATACGTATGTTTTGATTGTGTATTACATATTATACGCGTATGTACTGAGTCTGATCCATTGCACGTTGGTTGTGCAGTTTAGGATGGACTGACAGACTCCTACTACTCCGCCCACTACTCAGCCAGAGGTTGGAGATACTAGTGATCGTACCACTAGTGACATGGCTGATATGCGAGCTATGATACGAGGCCGACGAGCAAGAGCTGATTCAAAGAGCAAGCAGCTATTGCAAAGCAGCTCGATGGCGAGCCGATGGAGTACATTCGAGCTCGAGGACGCCAAGCAGTAGCAGCACCGATCGCCGAGCGTGCCGCACTCTCTACCACTGCACCACATTAGCACCGGTTATTGCTACACAGCGCCGGATCGAAACAGCTTATAGAGAGGGTTGAGCTCATGTGGTGGTACCAAAGCAGAGACTACTACGTGGTGACACCCACCACTACGGAGCAGAAGGTAGGAACTTCGATCGCTAGGAGTAGGATGTCCGAGGCAAATAAGATGGTGAAAGACTTTATGAGGTTTAACCCTACGTACTTCACGGGAGTCGCCGATCCCGAGGTTGCGGCCGGTGGTTGATGACACATCGACGACTACACCAGCTATTAGAGGTACCCGAGGCGACCAGCGCGTATCTCTGGGTATTGTTTGAGAGGTCGCAACGGTATGGTGGACTACTTACACCGACATACATTCTACACCGTCGACGTGGGCGAGTTTCGACGCTATTTCTCGATGAGTACATTCCCACCGAGGTGCGCTACGACCGAGGAGCAGCTTCTTGGGACTACGACAGGGTAACATGTCCGTGTCACAAGACATGGATCGATTCGTATATCTCATGATGTATGCCATGGATGTGGCTAACACGGAGAGATTACAGATTTACTACTTCATCGAGGCCTGGATGAGAGGATTGGTGGTGTGATAGTTGCGACCGGTGCGGAGACCCTACGAGTGTTTTTGACAGAGCATTGGCTCGCGAGACGTATTTACGACACCGGGTGAGCTTAGAGATGGGTCCGGACAGAGTTCTCGGTCGATCGAGACCGAAGAGACCGAGAGAGCAGAGCCCGACGATCGACGAGAGACATGATTATCGTGGTCGACGAGACGACGTTCCGAGCATCGAGAGAGAGATGAGAGGCGTGTAGTGTACGTTGCCGCACCCGCACCCGCACCTTTGAGCAGCCACGACAAATAAGCGCGTGCGAGATGGAGGAGGTCGTGGTAGAGGACAGAGAGGTCGAGGTCGTGACAGGGCTCAGTGCACATATAGTATTACAAATCGGATTGGCAGGATACACGACGATGTTACGATAAACATCGTGGTCTGACATATACGTAGTAATTGTCCGATGTCGCCTTCATCATCACGACCGCAGATTGAGGCAAATAGGGAGAGAGTTCATGCTCGTCGCTACCGCACCTATCGTCGTACACCCGAGCAGCGTGATGATGCGACTCGTCAACTCGTCGAGGGTATGTTATCTATATGCGATGTCTTCATGCATGTATTATTTGATTCCTAAGCAAGACATTGTCATTTATATCGGGACGTAGGGTCTGACAGCTTAGGATTACAGTGTTGAGACCTTAGACCCACATCTTGTACTCGACGGCCGCTGGGGGATAAGATTTACCCTAACCGGATATGCCGAATTGTGTAGTAGAGATTGAGGGACACCAAGCACCCGTCGACTTTCGTGTCCTGTAGTATTTAGAGTTTGATGCTTTATCGG
This sequence comes from Stephania japonica, assembly GCA_039657345.1. NCBI lineage: Eukaryota > Viridiplantae > Streptophyta > Magnoliopsida > Ranunculales > Menispermaceae > Stephania > Stephania japonica. Next base: position 37,136,269 of record CM077560.1, on the reverse strand, counting down.
GGTATGGATCGGTTATCGGACGTATCGCGCACACATTGATTGTTTCGGTAAGACGGTAGTATTTGATAATGAGGGCATTCCAAAGATTTACTTTTTTGTTGGTACGGCGTCGATTTACCGATTACCGAGGTCGATTAGCTACGACACAGAGATGGAGGCGTTTAGACGGTGGTCGGGCAGACCGACCCGAGACCGAGGTTAGATTAGAGGATGTCCCAAGAGGTGTGAGTTTCCCGAGGTATTCCCGACGATTTGCCAGGTTTACCACCTTCTAGGTCGCTTGAGTTTATGATTGAGTTGATTCCGGGGACGCAGCTGATATACACCGACCGTACTCGATGTCGGCGTTTGAGCAGGGAGAGTTGAGGTCCCAATTAGAGGAGTTATTGCGTAAGGGTTTTATTCATCCCAAGATGTCTCCTCGGGGCGCGCTCAAGATTATTTGTTAAGAAGAAGGATGGTTCTTTGAGGTTGTGCATAGATTACGGAAGTTCTCAATCGTGACGATTCGAAATCGTTATCCACTTCCTAGGATTGATGATCTATTCGATCGCTAGCGGTGCTAAGTTTTTCTCAAGATTGATTTACGATCCGGATACCATCATCAGTGAGGATTCGGGAGAGTGATATCGAGAAGACGGCGCTTTAGCACGCGCGCTATGGATTGTTTGAGTTCACAAATATGCCATTCGGGGTGACTAATGCGCCGCTTGTCTTTATGGATTTGATGCACCGAGTATTGCGACCATTTTTGGATCGTTATGTGATTGTATTTATTGATGATATCTTGATATACAGAAGACTCGTGAGGAGCACGAGAGACACCTCGAGATGTTTTGATGACGCGAGGGAGCATAGATTGTATGCTAAGTTCAAGCAAGTGTGCTTTTTGGTCGAGAGAGGTGAAATTTCTGGACATGTCATCGGTAGTCAAGGAATATCTGTTGATGGAGACAAGGTTCGAGCGATAATTGATTGGAGGACACCGAGACAGCTGCGGCACATTCGTAGTTTCTTGGGTCTTGCGGCTATTACCGGCGGTTTGTGCAGGGATTTTTCGTTGATAGCGCGCCATGACGAGGTTGACCAAGAAGAATGTTAAGTTTGAATGGTCCAAGACTGCGAGGCGCGTTTTTAGAGTTGAAGAGGAAGTTGACTTCGCGCCGTTGTTGGCTTTACTCGAGGCGGGGAGAGGCTTCTGCCTACACAGATGCTTCAGAACTGGGTCGGGATGCGTGTTGATGCAGGAAGGACACCCAGTTGCTTATTTATCGAGGCGATTGAGACCTCACGAGGAGAATTATCCGGTACATGATTTAGAGCTAGCCGCAGTTGTGTTTGCGCTCAAAGCTTGGCGACATTATCTTTATGGGGAGCGATTTATGTTATATACGTATCATCGTAGTTTGAGGTATCTTTTCACTCGAAGGATCTCGAATATGCGCAAAGACGGTGGCTCGAGTTGTTGAAAGACTACGATTTCGCTATTGAGTACCATCCTGGGAAGGCGAATGTAGTTGCTGATGCATTGAGCCGGAGTGGCGTAGAGAGTCAGACTGTGCTGCGGCAGATGACACATGAGTATGGATTGCTTGGAGGTCGCGACGGTGTTGTGTCTCGTCTCGATGTTTTTGCCGATGTTCATATATGTTGCCGATGCGTGTTCCCGTGGTGTCGTTAGAGGGGTCGCCGAGTGGCAAAGTGGTCGACGGACATTTTGCTCGCTTCACTGTCTGGCTCAGATCTGGGTTGCACGATTGGTCTAGTGGTTCGCACTGGTGCTTGAGACACAGGGGTAGGTCAGTGGATACCCGAGGTGCAGAACTACGCGATAGCATTCTTGAGGATGCACACCGTTCGCATGCAGATATACGCTCATCCCGGCAGACTAAAATGTATCATGACTTGCGACGTTTGTTTTGGTGGCCTGGGATGATGGCGTCGATGTGGGTGCATATGTAAGAGCTTGTCATGTTTGTCACAGGTTAAGGCCGAGCACAGAGACCACTGGATTGTTACAGCCCACTACCAATTCCACGCTGGAAATGGGAGCATGTTACGATGGACTTTGTTAGTGGATTGCCACAGCCTGCGAGACGTCATGATGTCGTGGGTTGTGATTGATAGATTGACGAAACCGCACACTTCATCCCTATATCGATGAAGTACTCGTTTGCTCGCTTGAGTATCATTTTTGAGCGAGAGATTGTTAGGCTACATGGAGTGCCGATATCTATCAGTGTCCGACAGAGATCCCAGTTGACTTCGGTTATGGGAGAGCATGCAGAGCAGCTTTGGGACGAGATCGCAGCTCAAGACGGCTTATCATCCTCGACGAGACGGTGGCCAATGAGAGATTAATACAGATATTGGAGGACATGCTCGAGCATGCATTTTGCAGCTTGGAGGTGCTTGGGAAGAGTATTTGCCGTTGTGCGAGTTCGCGTACAACAACAACAAACTATCGCGAGTATTGGTATGCCACCATTTGAGGCTTTGTATGGAAGACCTTGCAGATCACCAAATTTGTTGGGCAAAGACTCAAGATGTGGCAAATGATTGGACCTCGAAGTTGTTGTTGACCACACCGAGAAGATTCTACAGATTAGATTGAGATTGCAAGCAGCTCAAGATAGGCAAAAGAAGTATGCTTGATAGGTATCTTGAGGGTTTGAGCTATGATGTGGATGATTTGGTATATCCGAAAGTTTCGCCTGGAAAGGTCATCGAGATTTGGGATCAAGGGGAAACTAGCACCGAGATATATTGGACCGTTCGTAGTCAGGCACGTGTTGGGACAAGAGCATACATATTGGAGTTGCCAGCAGAGCTAGCAGGCGTTCATCCAAGGTTTCACGTGTCTATGTTGAGGTTAGCAAGACAGACCGAGGCCGATGGTGGATATTAGACATGATTGAGGTTCGTCCCGACGCTTCATATGAAGAGCAACCCGTGGAGATCATGGATCGTAGAGTTCGACACCGAGGAACAGGGAGATTCTCGAAAGTGTTGGTTCGATGGCAAAGATCACGAACCGAGGACTCACTGGGAGCTCGAGTCGACTATGAGACAGAGATACCCACACTTGTTTACCGGTGAGTGTTAATATAACTCAAATTTCGGACGAAATTTCAATTTAGTTGGGAAGAATTGTAACGGCCCAAATAATATTTGCCGTTAATTATGACGTCATTGCAGATGTGGATGCCAAGATAAGACAAATGAGGACCCACAAATGAGGATCGGAATGCACTCGAACTAGGTATACAAATCGTTTTGTATGCTTGTTGTGGTAAATTGTGATGGAAAGGTATAAATTAACTAATTCCATTGCAATATGTATGCTAATGTAGTTGATTGACGAGTGAGGAATGACCTCGGGGTGCGTGCGGACACGGACACGAGGCACGAGGTGCCGGTAGTCGAGGAAACTACGGTGAGTTTACCCGTGAATTTTGGTAATTTATTGAATAGGGTAGATAATTATTATGTGATAAATTAATTGGAAATCAATTGATCCTATAGTTAAGGAGAATAAAACAATAACAATTGGATGCTTCTCGAGATGCACAACAGTTCATGAGTGTCATGATTAGGTGTATAAGGTTGGAGTGACACAGGGGACCATGAACCCTTGGATGCTTCTCGAGATTCGTGCACACACTTGATCAAATGCCAATATATATACACATGCTTGATCGATCGGTCAAAGGAGAGTGAGAGTGTGAGATTGAAGAGAGAGCTTGAGGAAGAGAGAAATCGTTGGAGGGAAGAAGAGGAGAGGAAAAACAAACAAGGTGTGAAGAAGGTGATTTGTGACTTCCTACAACAAGAACCTAAGGTATGGACACATTAAACTTGGATTTTTGTGGAATTTTTGGTGTGGGTTGAGCTTGTGGAAATTCGAATTTGTTGGGAATGAAACACTTGGTTTTGTTAGAGTGAGTGTGTATGAAAATGGCATGAGGTGGTTGTGAGTTTTGAGTAAATTTGGGAGAAGTTGGAGGATTTTCAAAATGGGTTTTGAAATGTAATTTCCATGATTTGTGGATTTTGGGGTTTGATTATGGTAATTAGTGTTTAAATGGTGTAATTAAGGTCATTAATGTTTTATGGAAACATGGAAATTAAATTTATGGGTTTGGAGTTCAAATTCTTAATTTGGAAATTTTTTTCTCGACAATGAGCAATTAGCGCGCTAATGGGAGAAATTAGCGCGCTAATCACGCCGAGTAATGAAGATGATGAACAAAGTGATTGAGATTAATTAGCGCGCTAATTTATCTCATTAGCGCGCTAATTGTTCTCTCGACCCCAAAAAATTGGAAAATGACAAAATGAGTCAAACCAACATTATGAACCCATTAATTGATCATTAACCTTCATAAATGAATTCCAGGAGTCCCAAAATAGTAATTGAGTCTGAGTTTAGTCGGAAATTAGACCGGAGGAAATAACGGGGATTTGAAAATTTTGAGCCGGGGTTGACTTGTGGAACGAGGAGTGCGAATTGAGGTGTGTAGTATCCCAATTGAACTTCACTTTAAGTATTTACAATTTGATTTATTTGAATTCAGCTTCCGATTATTCATTATTCTATTCCATTACCGCTTTACTATGGTTGAGTTCTCTTATCGGTGTTTGTACGGTAGTGGAGTTTACTCCTACTTGGAGCCTTTATGAGATTACTCCCCACCTGGTGTTTATTCGTTACGCCATAGAGTTCACTAAGTCATAGCACTTGTCTATGCATATACCGGTGAATAGGCTACCCGGGTATGGTAGGCTCGTGTGGGTGCGTCGTGGGTCTACGCCGCCACCTGTAGGGTCCAGGGACAACCTGTTGGTGTGTTTGAGGGTTGTACCCAAGGAGAGGCTCGAAGTATGACTTAGTTTGATTTTTACTGTGCACGTACTTTGCTTCGTTACTATATTTATACATGCGATGATCCTTTCACAGTTGTCTGTATTTCTTTTGTTCCGCATGTTTATTTATGGTATTTAAATTCCAAGATTTTACTTCCGTAATTACTTAGTGAATTTCCTTGGGATTACTCACTCGACTCGTCATCCGTCTTTTTATGATGGCTCGAGTGCAGATCCGGGTACGAGTCGAGGGAAGGGCAAGCTTGAGGACTACATTGATTGATAGCTCCAGCCCTACTCGTACGTATGTTTATATTTATTTGTTTTATGCTGGGTTTTGGGATTATTGAGAGATAGGTTGTAGCTTCTTGATATTTTGTGGATCTCAAAGGACATGTATATTTGATATGGTTTCCACTTAGGCATTTTGCTAATAAAACACGAGATGAATTTTCATATGGTTCATTTAAGCTTCCGCTGTTAATTTGAGGTTATATGATATTAACTGAATCAAACTTAATGATGAATTGATCGATAATGGATAAATTGGGCGTGGGACACAACTGGTGGTGACGTGGACAGTTGTGGGCCCGCGTGGCCTCCCGTGGCGGACCAATGTGGAAATTGGGGCCGCCACAACGGCAGTGACGCCCTAGTGGGTGGTTTCCGGCTAAAATCCCAAAACAACGTAAAAAGGGTAATACAAAAGAACACACCACTACCGTTATTATTTAGACCCCTACGGGGATTGGGAGACACCCACATGATCGTGGAGGAGTCCCCGACACTTCCCCTTGTCACGGCGGTCATCGGTGCTGGCGTCGCTCGGCCAAATAGCCCGGCATCCGTGAATCACACCAAAATAGGATATTCATGCGAAAATAATCACACAATCAACAACCATTGCGATGGTGGTGCTCTGGGACCGTCGGGGACTCCGGTGAGCCACCATGATGTTGTCCCCAACCTATCCCTGGTTACGACAACGCCCAACACCACCAACCAGACATGAAAAAAGATAATGACGAAAATAGTTCACGTGGTGTTTAACAGTTGAAACCGCACCCCAAACTCCATGTCCGCCGTGGAAATAGGGAACTCTGGGTCTTCGGTGACCACCTTGGGTCGCCTCTGACCTCGCGACCACCACTGCAACCGAACAGGAACGCGGACAGCAAGGGTGTCGATGAACAAACGAGAGAGAAAATAGAGAAATAGAGAGAGAGAGAGAGAAAGAGACCTCCGACAACCGATAAGAGTTCCGGCGAGGGTCGAGTCCGGTCACCAGGAGGAGAGAGAGAGAGAGAGAGAGAGACGGTGGTGAGAGATGAGAGGGGATCGAGTGTGTGTGGTGGAGTTTAAGCGAATGGTAAAGTTAGGTGCGGGGTTCCTATTTATAGCCCTTTGTTTGCATCTCAAAACACACACACATCCCGAGGCTGGTCCCATGGTTCCCTCACTTTGGGTTGTGTCACTTTAACAATTCCTATCATATAGTTCGTGTGTTGTGTAATTATCCAACTCCCTCGTACAAATGACGTTCCTCGGTCCATCTTGACTTCCATTGCGCGTAGTTTTGCCTTGTCTCATACAAATAATTATTTAAATTATACAAAAAAATTCATTTATTTTGTGGTTTTACTCCCCCGTTTATCTAGGCGAAGCCACACTCAGACTAATATACGCCCGAACGGCTCGAGACTCGTATAAGATTACAATACTAATACACACATCACAGAAATATTGACGCGCACCGAATGCGTCAATAAAATATATTTTTCCTAAATCAACTATTTGCAGAATAGTGGCAAAGGGTCGATCCCACAAAGATTGGTGTCTTTCTTAAGTAAGAAAAATACAAAAAAAGGAAATTAGGGTTTTAAAGAAAATATATAAATATTTTAAAAATAAAGAAATTAAATGGAACAGAAATCTAATGGAAACAAATCTAGGTATTCAGTTTTACAATTTCACCATACAACTTGGATTGAATTTATTAATTGCTGGTATATGAAAAGTATGAAACTAATCTATGATCTAGTGCAGCTATAGACCCGATGACGCATTCGGTTCCTCGCATTTCCTGATGTGGATAGCCAAGGTACGACCGTTGACTACTTCCCTAACCAAACACCCAACCTGATCACTAGTGCTCTAGATTTAATGCGTTGGTCGCATTACTTCGATTCGTGAATGCACTATACCTAGACAACTGGATCACTCGTATGTCCGATTTAGCCTAGATTCCTAAGGTATTTGACTGGTCTCAAAAAGGTTTAATCAATTGGTAGGGTCAATTGCTACTAGTGTGGTCTTATTGCACAAGGACGAGTACTTACGACTCACTGGCATGTAAATCAAGGTTTAAACTAGTGTTTAACCTCAATTGTTCAAACAATACCAAAGAAAATAAATCATAGAAAAGAATCAATAATAATTAAAAATAAATAAACTTCATAAAGGAATCCCAAGTCGTAGACTTGACCGATCCACCTTTAACTTAGATGAAAAACTAGCTAGACATGATAAAAGTAAACCCTAGTTCTAAACTACGACTAAACAAAATTAAAAACCCCCCACTGACTTGCGATCTCTACTCTATGTATACATAGTAGATAAAGTCCTAGATAAAAATAGAGTAGAATCTTATCCTATCAAATCATGTACTTTAATATATATCCATAAGGCCAATTTCTTATCTCACGATGACGCCCTATAGGTTAGAAGTTGATGGATCTTCATAGTCCCTTGGTTATGCGGATCACGAGGCTTGTCTTAGGAACACTTTCACAAACACACGAACGTATGGATGGTACGTTGTGAAACCAATTTCTCATGCTGTGCATAACCATACTTATTCATATATAAATATGAACACGTTTTATATGGTTGTCATGGCATCATGATGATGTCATCATCCATTCCAAACTTATCACAATTTCTTCACTTGCGGCGTCCAGTCAACTTCATCACAGCGTGTTGGAGGCGTTACTGCGTGTGAACTAAATTTTGCCCATAGTTAGTCTTGCAATTATGAGCCACTTCAAGTTCATATCTCGTGATGTTTATAAAAGATGAAATGTGCGTCTCGAAGTCTTCTTTCTATCAAGACTAACGACGAGTCATTCCAACTTCGGATGTAAAAGTTATGACATCTGAACTGAACAATACGCCATTAAGTTCAACATACTCCTTTCAGCTCCAAAAATATCCGACTCATGTAAAATTCCTGAAACATATAAAACACGCATTTATTACTATATAATAAGATAAATATAGTCCAATTACACCTAATAACATATAGTAACTAATGCCTAAATGAACACTTATCAAACATAATATTACTTCGGTGTTGACTCTCGAAGTTCAAAATATTGTCTAGCATCACGTAGCCGGGTCACGGCCCTAACCAGTGCAAGCCGAGTCACGACCCTAACCAATGCAACACTAGTCGGGTTAAAATTGTGGGTTGTTACAGTCTCTATATGGGGAGATGCTCCAACCCTATGAAACGCTCCCCATACCACTTGGTATGGGGAGCATCTCTTGTGGGGGATATTGCACCACAATATCCCCCACTACAAATACCCTTAACAGAATCCATTAAAATACACACCGAAATGTGTGAGTATACATCTCAATTCATGGTCTAATAAAATTTTATCAATACTATATATATACACTACTATTACCACCGTGAGAACCAAATATATACCTATGTCATAGGTACACTATTTACAACTATTAGATTCTTATCCAATACATTAATCGAGGCATCATAAATGCATAAAACATTTAATGCATAACATATTATGAGAGGTTCCCATGACATGAGTATATATATGAGCTCCATTGTAGAAGAACTATATATATACACACACGAAAAGATTGTAACAAAAGTATGTACGCCTTAACATTTTCCTTTTTCCTTTCACTACAACAAAAATAAAGACCTTTTGTGATGATTTTTAACCGTTATGACCGTCATGTTATAAGGTGTTATAAAAGTTCAAGGCATTTCATGGCATTTTTGCATCGTCATCTTATCTGAAATGTTCAAATTTTGGGCTTTTGTGATGACTTTTAACCGTTATAAAAGGCTTTCAAATTTTATTTTAAAAAAATGAACCTTTTTTCCTGCATCATGCAGCTTGCTTTACAAAATAAAAATAAATAGTAATTATTAAAAAAGAAATTGAATTCCTACAAAAAAAAAAAAAAAAAAACAGAAATTGAATCTTCTAATAGAACATTAAAAGATGCACAGATCAATATGAGTCTTGTAAAAGAAAAGACTAAGTTGTATTCTTTAAAGACAACAATAAAAATGCACATATCAATAAGAGTCTAATAAAGCACAACAGTAGGCATCAGATTGGCGAAAATGAGTGGAAACGGCATGGAATCGACATAGTATATTATCCCCCTGCACTTTATTCAATCCAACTCTTACTGGCATTAATTTCATTCATTGCCCTCTTCACATGCTCATCTGGTTCTATATCAACAATGAGAGCTTGAATAATCTAAAAGCCATAAGCAAACACAACCTGCACACCAACATAGATAAATCTGGAGTTGATGCCCAAGTAAGCATAATAAAACAAATTTAGGAGAAGAAACTAGAATGACCCTTTTCATTGTTCCTACAGTTAAATCATAAGGCACCCCCAAAACAATAAGAATCAATGACGTCTAATAACAAAAAATCAAACAATTGTGAAAATCAAATAAGTAAAGCACATACCTCGAGACACTAAAGCAACTTATCAGTCTTTCCAAGCTCTTCAAAGAGAAGAAAACAATACTTGGTGAGTTCTAACAAGCCTCACATACTTGTTCAATGTGTTCACCAACAATTTCTTATCATTGAAATCTTTCACAATACACCGAAAGAGCTCCTCCTCAGACTTATCGCTTTTCTTTAGAGGCGTTTTTCTCTTTGGGATGAGCTAACTTTTGTTTGAACCCAGAGTAGTCAGTTAATTCACAACAAAAAAAAAACTCTACCAAGTCACTGATCAATCCTAAGAAAAGTTCAAGCATAGAATTGGTAATGTATTTGCTAGTTGATTTTTTTAACTTATTATACATAAACACCTATCTTTTTCTTAGTTATCTATTTTTTGAGGCTCAACTCATCCAAATAAATCTTCAAGGTAAAGTCAACCCTGAGAATGTAAAAAGGACCTTTATTTGCAAACAAATTAGAAAGCAAACCATGGAGCCTGAATTTTCATTAATCAAATCTTTCATTCACCACAGACACCTACAAATTATATTTCAACTTCATGAAAAGCAACAATTCTATTGTTGCCAAAAATGTGTTTTAAATTTCATAACACCAAATAAACACAAGTTACTCTAAAAATTACAAGAATTTGTTATAGATTGGAGAATAGAAGTGATGAAATAGAATTCTTCAAGGATAAACAAAGACTAACCCCACTTATAGTGCCAACTTTTGAACTTTGCAATGAACATGCAAACCGCTAGTTTGTGTTAGGAATACTCATTAAATACCATGTCACATTGTCACATTGTCACATTTGTTATGTATTACCGAGCACCATGTCACAATAGGTTGTCATGCTTTTCTATAATGGGCCAGTAGTCATATGTTGAGATCGTGACACGTATATTCCCATTGAAGGGTTGTAATTCATTGACACATAACATAGATACAGAGATAATGTGATGTGCAAGGCAGAGCTGAATTCACACCATTCTTGTTGTTTCATTACAACTTACATGGTATCAGAGCCTCTCCATGGCTAACGCCATGACCGAGTCGTCTCCTCAACAGTGCTCAGTCTCTTCGCCTATCATGGTTGTTGTTCCAACGAGTTACAGTCACTTTCCATTTGGCAATTCTTTCAATCAAGGTCTGAGCATCAAACTCGATAGAGAAAACTTCCTCTTATGAAAGTTTATTGTCATCACCTTTGTCAAGGGAATCAAGATGATCGATCACCTGTATGGGACCAAACCATGTCCTGCTCCAACGTTGGACATCTCTAGCACTCCAAATCCTGAATATGAAGAATGGGAAAGCAAAGACAACTACCTAATATGTTGGCTACTCAATTCACTCACACCAGATGTGGCTCAACAAGTTGTTGGTCATCCAACTTGTCATTCAACTTGGACGGCTATTGAGGATATTTGTGGTGCGCACAACAGGGCCAAGATCCAGATTTGCAGGACCAATCTTCAAACAACTAGAAAAGGTACTCAATCCATGACTGATTATTTGAATTCCTTTCAATTGTTCAATTATTCCGATCCTGATGTGGTTATATAAACAGCTGGTAGGGTGTTCCCTCGTTGTGTTATTCCTTGTGTGTATGTCCACTAGTCCATAACGCATGTTGTCAGGGGTCTCGGTGGATAGTTCGGTCTAAGTATCATGACGGGGGCACGTGTCAGTGTGTCATGGGTCCACGCCGGCCATTGAGAGGACCCAGAGGCTGGCCATGCAAGAATGCCACTCGCTGATAGTGCTCGCAGTGTAGTCCGAAGTATGGTGTTAGTCTAACTTAGGTTTAGACACGCACTTGTAGCTTATCTATTATTTATTCATGCAATGAGCACAGTTGTCTGTTTATTTTCCTGCATGTTTATTTAATAGCTTATTGAATTCATGTATTTATTTATATAATTACTCACTAGATTTCTTTGAGAATACTCACTTTGGACTTATCATCTGCCATTTTGTGATGGCTTGAGTGTAGATCTTGGTACCAGTCGCGACAAGGGCAAGCTAACCGACAAGCTGTGATTTTTAGAGTATACGCTAGACTTGTACGTTTGTATATATATTTTTTGCTATCATTTTTATGTTGGGTTTTGGGATATTGTGACCCATGACATATATTTTGATATTTTAAGACTTTTGATCTTGATATACTTTTGATGCATGGTTTACGGGTTTTCCACATTAGGCAAATACTCTATCAACATGATATGGATGTTTTATGTTAAGCTATCATGTCTTTAAGTCTTTCACTTATGCTTATTGATATAAAAGATGATTAGAGTCCAACAATGAATATAAATTATAAAATGATTATAATTTAAGGTTTTAAATGATGTTTGGTAGATTAGTTAGTCGTGGGACACATCTGGCAGCTACGTGGCCTATTATAGGCCCGCGCAGCACCAGTGACGGGTCTTGTGGATTCGAGACCATCACAAATGCCATCATGTGTGTCGTCCTAAACGTGATAAAGTTGACGAGCTGTTGTCTTTGCGATGCTACTCGGTCAGTCAACCTCTGGTAGTCCGCAGAGACAATAGGGATACTAATTGCCGCTAGCTCCAGTATCTCGACCCTTGCGTAGATTTGCCATCGATGTCTGTACGTTAACAACGAACTCGGTATCAGCTACTATGTAAGTACCGCGTATACATACATATAAAACAAAATTTGTATATATAGCAATCCCTAGCTCACTTTCGCTCACTTCCCAACTAATAGTTTCTAGGCAAAAGTAGTTTGGTTTCCACTTATAAGGTTTATGTTTTATTCAAGTTTCTCTTTGTACTTATCAAGAACTTAGGCTTTGATACCAACTATGATGTTGGTATAACAATTTCGAACAACTCTATACTTTGTCCCTAAAGTTCTAATACCTACGCTCTATTACCAATAGTGATGGCCCATTTCGCTAAACACGGCACTGCCCGGCCTAATTTCGTAATTAATCCCTAATCTAATCCACGCAAGCTTAACTATGTATTAGTCAGCCTTTTATCCTATACTCCTAGTTTTTCGCGTTCAGAATAAGTAATACACGTGTTATACCATTATTAAATTTAAGATTAATTAAAAACTTTTTAACAAACTATTAAATACAGCTGAAGTCTTAACATTTTAGCGGAACACATTTAAATTCAAACCCTTTAATGTGGAAACCAGAAAACATGCAAATATAACCAGATGGCGATAATAGTGTGATAATGTGTTAGGTCGGGGAAACTAATCGTTCAACCTAATATACAACCCAAAATGTATATACAAGGGCGTAAGTAAATAGATACATCAAAATGTCAAAACCTACGTAAATCAGAGGTAGCGGTATGTCGAAGGCTCAGAGATAGTTGCCAATCTTCTCTTTGTCCAGCCTGCTAGTCGACAGATCTGCACCCACTGTCATAAAAAAGATGGTGAGTACAGTAAAATAACAGTAAACTGAAATTGGCACTTATCCACATTTCCAAATACAAGAATTAGATATTTAAAAGTGTAAAGCAGTAAAAGATTGCTTGAACTAGAAACAAGCTTGTAAACACCACAAGAAAACTAGTAAGAATGACTCAAATATAAATATACTAGTAGTGCACATCGGTACTACCCTTGGTTAAGGACCATCGTCCTAACGACCTCATGAAATAAGTCAGTACATGTGCACTTCGTATTATCCTACTTGGCCACACATGGAACTCATGTAATATGCACGTGTACTTCGGTATTCCCCTACTTAGTCGCAAATTTCATCAAACAACCTCATATAGTAGGTCTGTGTTACTAATTGAATAGATGCCGACACTCCGGATCACATACTCTGTGTGTCATGCTCATCTATATAAACATTCAGGGAATGGTACTAACGAAGAATAAATAAGTAATTCAAAAGGAATGTCATAACAAATTACTCAATAAATGAGAAGATCACACAACAAACAAAACATTTTGAGTACAAGGATTAACACCTTTAAACTAACAGAAATTTCAGAAATTAAAGCGTAAATGAAATGAAAATAAGTGTCTAGTCTGTCTACTCACATTTTCACGCAAAGATTCCTAGTTCAACCGACCTCCTAACACCCCAAATCACGTACAAAAATCTCGAGATACTTACCTTGGCCCCTGGTGTGTTTAGTCATAAATTAGAGTGGTTTCAGGTCGGTTGGTGTGGGTTTAGGTCGTGTTAGGTGTTGCAAGAAAATGAAGGAGAGTTGCAGTTTACTGCTGCTCGCGCTGGAGAAATTTCCTAGCACGTTAGGTGCTTTTAGTGCGCTGGCTGAAGTGTCTAGCGCGTTGAGTGCAGAAACCTAGAATTCTGTAATAGATTTTTAGGTTTCCCAACTCGAGAAATCCCTCATTCTTTTTCCCCTAGACCTTGTTCTCCTCCACCAACGTCTAGAAATATCCTCCTCAAACAAACATACACTAGACACTTCATATATATATATATATATAACAAGATCTACCAAATTGAAACATGCTGTAACGACCCAAAAAAAATTTGGTTATTTGTGGATGATAATGCATGTATTAGTATATTAGTATTTTACGGGTCTCGAGCCGTTCGGGCTATGTTTTAATGGAGTGAGGTGTCGCCTAGTTAAACGTGGTTTTCGGGAACCGTATTAATGGACATTATTAATAAACAAAGTCAAATGAAAAACATGACCTAAGTTGAGGAAATAAAATTCTAACAATAAAGTATAACTTAGACATGAGGAGACTTATTCAAATATCAAGTGTGGGACCGCCTCGAGAAGCGTGTCGAACGCGGGGCACTGTGTACCGAGTAGGCGGGAATTTGTGTAACCTTATTAGTAATTTAATAAAATTAATGGGTTAATTTAATAGGTTAATGTGGATAGGATTGTTAAAATGACACACTTGAGTGAGGAGGACCATTGGATGGTCATAGAGATGTGTACATGGGTTAGATTAGGGGGATGAGCCAAATGACTTATAAGGGTAGCTGTCCAAGGGTTGGGCAAGTGTAAACTCAAGGGCAAAAGGGTCATTTCACCTTAAGTCACATATATAAAAACAAACCAAACCCTAAAACCCTAACACACTATTCACCTTCTTCTCCAACTTGGCCACCACTATTCACCCCCCACTCACTGCCCCACTGCCTTGCACCGCCGACCAGGCCAGAGGTGGCCGGAGACCGGGACGGCGTCTCCCTCCTCTTCTCTCTCGTCTCCTCACTCACGCACTCTCGTTCATCTCCTTCTCTCTTCACTCTCTCCTAACCTCACTCACTCACGGACTCGCTCTCCCTCATCTCACCACTGCCTCTGCTCTCGCCGGTGAATGAACCAGGGACGCCAGAGGCCGCTGTCACCGGAGGTACGTTCTCTCTTCTCTCTCTCACTCTCTCTCGGTTGTCTTCTCTCTCGAGTTCCCTCACTCTTCTCTCTCGGTCCACTCATTCTCACGGCTTGGCTGTGTCCGCGCCGTTCACCGGAGATGCAGTGGTGGCGAGGAAGCTCGCCGGAGGTCTCACATCCTCCCCTCCCTCTCGTGTTCACTCGATCTCTCTCTCACTCTCGGTTTCTTTCTCTCCTCTCTCGGCTCTCTCGTGACGAGCCACCACTGGCCCTGGCCGGACCAGTGGTGGCCGGGGTTCACTCCTCACCGAAGGTCTCTCTCTATCTCTCTATCTCTTTCTCTCTCTCTCTCTTATTCCCTCTCTCGTTCTCGCTGATCTCCACATTTTTTCCACTGCTGCCACCTCTGGCCGTCGCTGCCGTAGGTGACGGTGGTCGGGGACGGTCGGGGACTGACCCTCGTGGATCACCGGAGTTCCCATATTCCCGAGGAGACCTCTGGTTCGTGATACATAGGGTTTTAGTGCTCATATTTTGTTTTATTGCATGTGTTGATGTTGTTGTTGGTCTCGCCGAAAAACGCCCTCACCGGCTGCGCCACCGCCAGACCACCATGACCGGAACGCTGTCGAGGATCCCACCAAACTCCTACGTAGGTCCCACAGCCTTTAGAGTGGTTGAAAACAGTTTTATTATGCGCAAAAGAGTCGTCATTTCATGTGATATGTGTGGTGGAGCCTCACCGGAAACTGCCACTGCCGGCAGTGCTACCGGTCGAACCATGACCAGTGAAGGTTGTCGAGATCTCACCTAACATTGGTTGACGTCTCGCAGCCCTTGGTTAAGTCCGAAACAACGTTGTTAATGTGTTTTCGTCGCGATTTCATGTGTTGTCAACTTCGAGTCCATATTTGTATGTGTTGAAGTAATTTCAAACTGGTGGAGGATTTTTCGGCTTTCCCATGCCATGATAACCCTTCCCCGACGTCGGACAACACCAGCGAGGTTCCATGTTTGTTTGTACATGTCAGTTTGGCTTTCATGAAGAGTTATGCTTGAGTATTGGTTTGTATTGAAACATCGCGTGGTGATGAGTGGTTGTGATGTCGTGGTCATGTCGCCGGTCCTCAAGACCATAACGTGACCCACATACGACTGAGCCGAGCCTATGATTCGCGATGAGGCTTATAAATACTGTGTTTCCAAAACCCGAGAGAAAGAGTATGTATTTTTCGATTTTCATCGCGTTGTTTGAGTCATTTAAAATGTTGGGGAAAAGCATAAGTTTAAACCTAGGATTAGTAATGACTCAAACCATTAATTTGAGTTTCCGACCTTGTCAGGTAGCGGGAAACTCAGGGATACGCGTTCGCGGGAGTGTTGTTACGCGGGTTGCGATAGTTCAGGTAAGTACACTTGTCTCAAAAACTTGTGTACGTTAGTAAGCCAGTTAATAAAATACCATGTGATTCATTTTCATTCCGTTGTGTTTGTTATTATCTACTTGTTGGCATTCCGTTCCATATTCCTTGTATGTGTGTTCTTGGCATAAGTGTGTGTCTCGAAGGTACATGCGGCCTGCACTAGAAGGGATAAAACGCGGGCACTCGTGCGCACGAGTGTTTGACCACCCCTAGTGATTGTGTGATACCATGTACTGGATTGTTGTGGATATTGCTGTGGATTTCGATGTTGCGACATCGCTGTTGTGGAATTGTTGTGGAATTTAGACCACTTATTGCCTCTCTTGACTCGTAGAACACGCATGTTTCGATTGCTATCATTTCCAGTCTGTCTATCATGCATTCTTGTTTATTTAAATTCTGTCTTTCAAGTACCGCATGATATTTAGATCGCCTTGTTTGATATTTCATGAATTACTGTTATATTCTTCTGGCTTTACTTTCGATTTCTCTCAGTTGCTCACCGTCTAGTTTGTGACGGTGGGTGCAGATAGGACGGAGAGCAGTAGGGGCAAGGGACCTTGCCTAGGAGACTTTTTGTGAGCAGCTGGACTTGAGGTACCGAGATGTAGGCTCATATTTATTTCTTTTTGTATGACGTTTATATATATGATCGTTTTGGGACTGGGAAATATGTTTTGAGGTGGATTCCATCAATTCATTTTGTTGATTTAGATATGACTATATCGGGGTTTTCCACATTTATATAGATTCCTAATTTCCCTTTGATTGAGTTATTTCCCAATATTTGATTAGAATATGATTTTGCTTCCGCTGTGTTATAATTGCAATAACTCTTTCATAAATCTTGAAATTTGGATAATTTGAGGCTGACTAGGCTCGTCAGGGTCGCTGAGAAACTGACTCGGGACCTGTACGGGTCTAGGCCGGGCATACCCAAATGCATTGGAAATTTGGGGCCGTCACACATGCAAAGTTGAAGAACACCATAGAGTTGGGGATCTTAAATTTTTAGATTTTCAAAATTGATTTTCGAAACCTCTGATGCTATCTCAAGCGATTTGCAACAAGGAATTCAAAAATGAGGTTATATTTTTCAAACAACCTTGTTTTATAACTCAAAAACTAAAATTCCAGTTTCATAAGAAAAATCCTCGAATTTTGCCAATAACTTGAAAATCTGAAAATAAAAGCTTGAGACTAAAACCACTAAAACCAATGCTCCCATTTGATCATAAACCACCTTTCAAACACTTCGAAACTGATTTTTACAAAAGCCCTATGATTCCATATCCAAAACTTACAAGTTGAAGCAAAGAAAAAGAGATTTTGCTTTACCTAGGTGGGTGGTTTGATCCCTAACACTTATTTACTCTTTGGTTGATCAATCACTCTCACACAATACACTTGATTCCAAGTTTCCAGCCACTATAAACCCTGAATTTTGTTCTTGTTTTTGCTTAGACATGCATGTATGAGCATAGGCTCAAATTCCCACTTTATAGATTCTTGTTTCATCTAATTTGTATAACAAATCTCAAGCACTATTGATGGTCATTATTTACTCTGACCCACCACTAAAATCAGCCAAGTGACACACACTTTGACACAAGCTTTTCACGGGAGTGTGTGCTTATGTGTATCCCGAGGCATATCCATGATTCTTGAATTTTTATTCAAACCATAGACTATAATTGGATTTGCCTTTAAAATAAATAAGACTTACCATGGGACTATCTACCCAGTCCCACGACTCGCACGCAACTCAAAACGCATCCCTGCGCTCGCTGAATCGACGAAACAATCAAACTAAATAACTTCGGGTATAAGGTACGCACATACATCACACTAGGCGTCCATCACACCAAAAACAATATATTACTTGGTCTTCAAGCCGAGTGTTAGGACTGTGTACCCGCCGTCGGGCCACATCACGGGTCATTGATCCTTAATTACGGACAAATACATTATTAGAGATTTGGGTTGTTACACGTGAGGCCATCACAAAGCTTCAGATACTCAGTGACTTAAAAAAATATAAAAATAAAAATCCTAATAATTATTGGCCTTGCTTGGGAATTGGAATCGCAAGTAGGGGTGGGCAAACCGCGGTTTGGTGGTGAAAACCCTCAAACCGCCACCAAACCAGGAGTTCACGGTTTGATCGCTTTACAGACCACCACCAAACTGTGAACCCTCAAAACCGCAACCAAACTGACCATGGTTTGCTCAGTTTGGTTTTGTGGTTTTCCTGCGACACATTTCAACAAAAAAAAACATTCCATACAAGTCTATACGTGTTCGTCAAGAAAACATACACAAAACACATGTCCATACATGACCATCCACTAAAAGTACAATGAAACACTCGAACTTAATCAAAATTATGAGTCTAAGTTCATTTCAAAAGTTAAAACAACGTGACAAGACTTCAACTCCATTTCATTTCATTCTAAGTTTGGAGATGGTTTTGCAGTTTGGTGAATTGTGGTTTTTTATAAATGAAAACCACCACCACAGAATCACAGTTTTCAAATTTTCTAAACCACCCCCAAACTACGATGTTAAAAAATCAGACCAGACTACGTGGTTTGGACGGTTTTGCAGAGTCCAATGCCCAAGTGCCTATTGTATATACAATTGCATTTCCTCTTTTTCTTTTTTGACGAGTGGCGTAATTACATTTCAAGGCCATTTTATGAATTTTACCTATCGAAATTATTAATCAGATTATTGTGATTTCCAATTGAGCGTTACCCTAGTAATCAGTTTTACAAAGGTGATATATTCTCTAGTCTCTCATTCTAATAATAAGAGGGATTAATTTTACAAAAATGCTATAGGTGACCCACTATGGACTCTCACTACGAACACGCACCTTGATTTTTATTTTTTATTTTTTACACAATTTTGGGGTTTAGGATAATGCTTTATTTCCTTATAAGATATCTTTCACTTACAAGTCTTAGTTAAGTGAATGTGGGATGGAGGCAAAGACCATGGGTATTCCCCATTGATTAATATATATTAAATACTTGATATTTAATATGTCTTTGATTAGGCCTTGGGCCTTGAGGCCGTGGGGCTAATATTAAAATAACTTAGCTAATTCACAACATAAATTTTTTATTTTATTTTTTTAAAATTAAGTAATTTCGTAATTACTTATTAGTGTGAACAGTTGTATGTGAACAGTTGTGCTTTATTAAAAAGATTTGTAAATTAGTGGTTAAATGAACCACTAATATTCACGTTTTGTGAACAGGTGCATGTGACTGTTCATAAGAGACATTATTTGTCTATATATAATATGTACGAAATGGAAGAGAAAATCATCAAGTTTTTTTTTTTTTTTTTTTTTGTTAATAGAAATTTTACTGTTGCACAAGAAAGGTTCTTTGATTGGTGTGTAATCAAAGATCAATCCAGTTGTATCCTGGAGGCGAACCTCTTGAAGCATTCATACACCGAATTGGAGGCAAATTCTTCTTAGGACATTGCTATTTAGTGCAAGCCTCTGGTATGATTTAATTTAGTTCTTTGTAATTGAATTCACGCATGATATATATTATAGTTTAGTGATATGCATATTGTATAATTGTTCCTTCAGGTTACCAACTGCAGACACTTACTATGACCACAAAAACGTTAAAAAAGATAATAATCAAGGTACGTATGCTCATAGGAGTGTTAGTAGTTGGTCACCTTAGCATTCTCCTTCATTTTATTACGGTTGGTTTGACGTAACTTTGAAGCAGTCAATCTTTTCACCGTAAGATCAAGCTACGTAATCAGGTAAAGATTGTCTTCAAATCAAGACTGATCATTTCATTATCCCACAAAAAAATAAATTAAAATAAAATAAAGTGAGAAAAAAAAATCAGGGTAGGTCATTGGTTAGATAATGGTCACTTTTCTTTAATGCATGTAGGTTGCAACTAATTAAAGAAGAATAGGATCCAATATATCATGGACTTAAATACTACTACAATTTTTTAAAGACATTGACTCAAGTGCATGATGAGAGGGAAAGCACAAGAAGCTGTATGAGACTAAAATCACCCCTAAAACAGAATATATTGCCAAATGCGATCCTTGCTAATTATGCAATTGTAGTCAATATATGGCGGAGTCTGTAACTCTTCTGCTTGCTCTAGCACTCGTCTTTTTCACTGTATTCGTCACCAGCTGCTTCATATACCGAATCAGCCTTCGACGCTAACGCAACAACAGATCTTGTCATCAACCGTGCACAAGCCATCTAAATTAAGCTTCCATTGGAAATTTCTTCTAGGCCTTCATTGAAATGATGCCGAGTACGCACAACCCCTTTGTCGTAGCCTCCTCTCTGGGATCATGTGTTTATTAGTTTATACTGATATAATACACGTTTTTTGTTTGGGAGAGTGCACTCTCCACTCTTCCATATCGATGTTGTATGCATGTGCATGCATGTGAGCACAATAATTGATGTAATGTGTATTTAACGGACACTAATAAGTGGGTGTTTATTTCAAGTGTTCAAAGTAGGTCACAGGCTCAAGCATGCCTAAATTATAGAGATGTGCAAAATGATCAAGATTTATATTATGCCCTAAATCTATTCTTTTATGCTTTATGTCTTATGCTAATTAATGTTGGTTTTTAGATGGGACACCACACTACCTAAGTACACGTCTCACTTTATTATTTGTATACATTACCAACATTACACCCCATATATTAGCAAATCTCTTCCACTAAGTATATAATTTGTTGGAGCCTTGGAGGGGAAAGACACATCTCTAGTTGTCAAGTAAAACAATTAATGGCTTATAACAAGATTTTGGATTGGGAACTCGTATGTTACTTGACATTTAATTTGGACAATCATTCAATGTTATCCAACAGTTATACAACTTGCTTTTTCCGCGCTCTCTAATAACTTAAACAGAGTTTTACCACCGCGTAATTGAATCATTTTAATTGATTATCAGTAATTAATTAAGAAGAAAATAATTTTAAGGGGCACGATCATGTTGAATTTGTTGAATTAATTATACAAAACCTATGAACCTTTTTTTGTTAATATTTTTTTTTTGAGATCTATTTATTATTACCTTAATTTGAAAAGGAAAGACATTTTTTTTTGAAGAAATAAAAATTTCATTATTCATCAATGGCTCTCATCAATACATTTAATGGAACACGACGAGACATAGAATCAATTACCATAGCAACTTGATTCGCTAATCCTAATTGTTTAAAGAACATTCAACCGCCATATGATTGGCTTTCAAGAATTGCAATTGTAACAATAGAATAGTTTGACAATTAGTGACTATTCTCTTAACAAACGTTTGGAACATGACATTACACAGATACAATACTCGAACCATAACGAAAAATAAAACGTTCCAAAAAGGGAAATACAAACAAAACTTCCAACGAGGGAAGTAAACACAAAACTTCCAACAAGGGAAGGAAACAACTACTTATGAAAAAAACTTAATGACGAGTAACAACCCATTAAACCCAAATTCATGCACAGTCTTCGAAAAAGTATGCAGAAGTAGAGAATCAAAGTAACTGTTGTCAATAGCGAATTTGATGGCCGCAACGGGGATGAAACTAATCATCTCGTCAGATCTGAACAAATTTGAGTTTATTTGATTAATGAAAGCAGACAAAAGAGATTACTGGAAGCACCACCAATCAAAAAGGATCGACGGTGAATTCAAGAGGTTGAATCAAGAAGGAACACTAGGTTTTTGAGAGAAGCGGCGGCTAAGTGATGAAAAGACACTTATTAATGTAGTTAAAATTCTCCAACAAATTAAACTTCTATTCAAATAAATTTCTACCTATTTAATGCATCTCAATAGGACAACCACAAAGATTATTATAAAAATAAATAAATAAATAAATTTTAAACCATTTAACTCTGATTCAGAAAAAGAAAAAGAGTTTTTGTAAGTAAATTTTTAGTAGAAAAGCCATTAAAAATTTAACTAAAAAATTAAGTCATCTCCTTAACCCGCCCCGCCCTTGCCTTCATTGGCTTTAATTGCCAACTCCGGTGGCCCTGGCCTTGTTGCGTTTAATTATACGACAACTTTTTTGTTGTCAAATCCCTCATCTTTCATATATTCCTTCATGTTTCTTTCCTTCCAGGTCAAGACTCAAACTATAGGAGGAAAAAAGTGGAAGAATATGATACCGTCTTTCTTTTTTGGACGAAAAAGTAGGCACACACTTTGTCACTTTAAGTTGAATATTTGCAGACTATCAAATAACTTAATTTATGGTAGATCATAAAGAAAAGAGAAATAAAAAAGGTACATGTTTATAGTGTATCTGTAGTGAATCACCCTTGCATTAAAAAAAAATCGAGCTCTAAGAAGTCTCATTTTTGTTAAGACCCAAAAGCACCACTCAATACTATTGGTGGATTCCTTTTGAAGAATCCGGCTAAGTGCATCCTACAGTTTTACTAAAATACCCTTTCGTCCGAACGAATCAACCAACTTTAAAACCTTAGTTGAGACATTTATTTTAAGTTCGATGACATGTAGCCGAGACTTATCTACTAGACTCAATATTGTTCAACCGAACCTTTTGGTGAGATTTAGATGACAACTGCCAACTTAAAGGTTCGGTAGGTTCCGACCAATCCTTCAATTAAAGGTTCGATAAGTTGTGATCGACTCTCCAACTAGAAGTCTCCCGGTGGGTATCAACCAACTCTCTAACAAGAGATTCGGACCTTCGAGGCCAAATCCATCGATGATGCCTACAATTTAATCACAAAAAAGAAAGTGTGTGGGTGCACTAATCACAGTAAAGACATAAAAGTTAATTTGTAGTAAAATTAATTTTTTTTAAGTTTGATTTTTTGGAGGTGCACTTAATAAAAGGAGACTGCTTTTGAATTGTATACTTAATGAGCCAAAAGGACACGTGCATTATCACGCTGGAGATGAGTGTTTGTTACCCATCTTTGCAATTATTGAGCACTAATTGTTGTCTCCACTCTCCCGTAGCTATCAAGTAAGTAATTAATTTGGATAACTTGATTAGGCAGCAAAACCAAGTAATTGCAATGGCCCCATAATAAATCTACTTGGACTCATAAGTCTAGATTTATAGGGAGGTTATTAAATTTTTTGTATATATTTAAGGGGTATAATAAAAATTTTATAAGTGATTATGGTTGTTTCATTAATTGCTCGAGGGTGTATTTGAAATTAAAAAAAGTTTTGAGTCCGGACTCTCGAGTCTAAATAGCACTACCCTATCTAAGTTGGCTGATTTGTGGCACATCTATATAAAGTGATAACTATTTAGGATTGCAGTCATGAAATTAGTTTTACTACTAATTAAATACAGGAAAGTTTGTTTGTACTTACTACTAAAATTAGTCGATTTCCTGCACTTTGTGCAGGCTTATTAAATTTTTTTAAAAATTAATAAATTAATTTACATAAACATACTGTAATATTTTTATAATTAGAATTGTAATTCACAATAATCAATTCATATTTCTTATAAATAAACTATACAATAAGAAGATTAATTAGGGTTTAGAGTGATTTGAACTGAAGATGAAGATTGATCTGAATAGATTTGTGTTATTTCTTTGGATAAAAGAATTTTATTAATCTACCAAAAAATACATGTACAAAAAGAATGGAAAAACAAAAACAATCTTACCTATCTACTTACAAAAAGTACCCTTTGTTATAAAATAAAACCAAAGTTCTAGAAAATCGTAGTTGTGAGTCTTGTGACCACCTATCTTAGCCCATTCAAAAAAGAATCTCATAAAAGTCACCCTCCACATATCTACCCAGTTCTTACTCAATTAATATTCAATTGTTACAATAATTGACGGAAAAGAAAATTTGTAGAGAATGATCCGCAGAAAAAAAAAATTGCCATCAAAAACTAAAAATCCAGAGATACCCCAACAAACTAACATGAAAAACAAAAACAAAACACCAACACGCCAAGTTGCTTCTTATCCCCTAGCCAGCGGCTCACATAAAAAGATCTAAGATGTGTCAATTCTTCATCAATTTGTTAAGATTCCAAGCTTTGAAGAGATTTGTGTTATTAATGTTGTCCAATTGGATCTAAGAAATTAGATTTGATGAAGAAGAAGAACTGAAGTTAGAGTTGGACATACTAAATGAAGAATTGAAGGAGATAAAAAATTGTGGGGGTTTGAGTAAAGGTTAGGTGTTTGAGCTAATGAAAACTCGAATTTATATGCGTTCCTGTTAATTGTAACGGTCTCTTCGTATTTTGTAAGCTAATTGGACTTTTCGTTGTCTAAGAAATTGGGGGGAATATAAGCTAGTTGGGCTTTTTGTTGTACAAGAAATTGAAGGATGAATATATAGAAAAATGAGAAAAAAAAAAAAAAAATTGAGAAAGTTCTAAAAATGAAACTCTCTTCACCAACTTATATATATAGACAGATAGATATTGTGATCACATGTTTACTTCAAAAAAATAAATTAAGGTAGTATATAGTTACACGTTTGTTTATTATATATAATTATTACTTTGATTGTGACGGTATTTATAATGAGATGAAAGAGGCATCACTTACAAAAAAAAAATAGCAAGTAAAATTAGGAGATGATGCGGGTTGAGTGCTCTTGCTAATTTTTTTTTTTTAAAAAAAAAAACGAAAACAATTGCTTCGACCGACCACAAACATGACGCCAAGTAAAAAAACATTCCACATCTTTTGTATTTTTTGCAATTAATTTACGTTGCAAAGCTTAAAATTTATAAAATAGCTTTCTTGCTAAAGGTTGAGTCGATTAGTTTTTTTTTTTTTTTTTTTTTTTTTTTTCAAATAAATTGTGCTACCATCACCATCTTTGAATTTTGTAATCCAATGGCAGTGGGAGCACCGTCAAAATGGATAAACCCCAATCACATGGCGGACCCCACTCTCGTTCTAAGCTTACGTCAAACTATGCCACGTAGGATGACATTAAAGCATACCCTACCGACACATGTTCCACCTCCACTAAAGACACGAGACACGTCACTCGCAGGTCCACAGGTCAACTCATTAGACGGCCCACATTTGTTCTCTTCCACGTCTCTAGCTCCATCCCAAAAGGTCTACAAAAAGTACACTGCACTCAGACTCTCTCAGTCCAATGGAGTCTCTTCTCCTGTCTCATCTTCTTCTTCTTTTCATCGTGTGCTTTAGTACCCTCCATGCCCTCGCACGTGGCGAGCTCCCCGGCACGTGGGAGCTCCTAGTCCCCAATGCTGGCATCGCCTCCATGCACTCCGCCGTGACCCACTACAACACCGTGGTCCTCCTCGACCGCACCGACATCGGCGCCTCCCGCCTCCGCCTCCCCAAAGGCCACTGCCGCCGCGACCCCCACGACCAGGCCCTGAAGATCGACTGCTTCGCCCACTCCGTCGAGCTCCACCTCCCCACCAACCAAATCCGCCCCCTCACCATCCTCTCCGACACCTGGTGCTCCTCCGGCCAGTTCCTCCCCGACGGCACCCTCTTACAAACCGGCGGCGCCTTCGACGGCAGCCGCAAATTCCGCAAATTCTCCCCCTGCAACCCCGACCGGTTATGCGACTGGGAAGAATTAGCTGAGCCCCAGCTTGACGCCGCTCGCTGGTACGCCACCAATCAAATCCTCCCAGACGGCTCTGTGATCATTGTTGGTGGGGAAGCCGCCAATTCCGTCGAATTCTACCCGCCCCGCCTTCATGGAGCCACTCAGTTACCCTTCCTAGCCGCCGCCGCCGACGAGCAAATGGACAACCTCTACCCCTACGTCCACCTCCTCCCCAACAACCACCTTTTCATCTTCGCCAACAACAAGGCCGTAATGTACGACTACACATCAAATTCAATCAAACGCGAATATCCGCCGTTGGATGGAGGCCCTCGCAACTACCCATCAGCCGGATCATCCGCGATGCTCGCGTTAGAGGGAGACTACTCCACGGCTGTGATCGTGGTGTGCGGTGGGGCCCAGTTCGGGGCCTTCTTGGACAGGAGCACCGACACCCCGGCGCACGGTAGCTGCGGGCGCATAATAGCGACGGACCCGAACCCGGTTTGGGAGTTGGAGGACATGCCGTTCGCGCGGATAATGGGCGACATGGTGATGCTGCCAACTGGCGAGGTTTTGATCATAAATGGGGCCCAGTCGGGCACGCAAGGCTTCGACTTGGCGTCCAACCCCTGCTTGAACCCGGTTTTGTATCGACCGGGTCAACCCGTTGGGTTGCGGTTCATGGTTTTGAACCCGGGCACGGTGCCTAGGATGTACCATTCAACGGCCAATTTGCTACCCGACGGGAGGGTGTTGCTGGCGGGGAGCAACCGCATTACTTGTACAAGTTCGTGGCGACGAAGTTTCCGACGGAGCTGCGGATCGAGGCCTTCTCGCCGGAGTATTTGGCGAGGGACAGGGGGAATTTGAGGCCGGTGATTGAGGAGGCGCCGGAGGTGGTGAGGTATGGGGAGAGGTTTGAGGTGGTGGTCAGTGTCGAGTTGCCGGTGGTGGCGGTGGTGGAGGTCAATTTGGGGAGTGCGCCGTTTTCGACGCATTCCTTCTCGCAAGGGCAGAGGTTGGTCAAGTTGGGGGTGGCGCCAGCATTGGATGAAATGAGGGGGAGGTGGAGGATTGTGTGTACGGCTCCGCCGAATGCGGTGGTGGCGCCGCCTGGGTATTATATGGCGTTTGCGGTTAACCAGGGCGTGCCAAGTGTGGCCAAGTGGGTCCAGCTAGTGATATGATGATGGTCCCAATTTTATTTTATTTTTTTTTTTTCTTTTTAACTAGCCCACTATTTCTAAGTTTGTTGGTTCTTCAGCTCTAGTGTATGAGATACCACATATATATATATATATTTATATATTGTTTTTGCTGGGTTTTAAAACTGTATAACACAGAATACATATATATATATATGAATTTCTGTTTATATATGACTCAGATATATGTGTGATATTTTATCAGATTTTTCACATTAGGTTAATGTTCTAAATGATATGAATTTATCATTTATTTCATGCTTACTAAATCTTCTGCTAAACTTTTGTATATTGAAAACTAATACATTGATTATTGATGAAGAAGCGACGTATGGTGCACGTGAGACATATATAGTGGGCAGTGACTTGACTAAGGCTGTGGGTCCGTGACGCTTAATGGGTCGGGGCCATGGTGCTTGTGATCGTGATAGCAAGTTATAGCAGTCTTGCTTTGTTCTTGCGATTAAGTTTTTTGCGATTTTGGGTGCCAAGTCAACAAAAAACAAAATTAATCAAACATTTTTTTTTTTTTTCTGCTTTTACGATGACACATCAGCATGTCGCAGGTGTATATATAAGCTAAATCAAATAGGCGTAATGAGACCAACCATTTGGATGGCTCAAAAATATGGTATGGGATTTGAGAGTAAGGCATGGTTCGAACCATGGCTAGAGCAAGTTACTTTTTTCTTATAAAAAAAAAAAATTACACTTACAGTAAAAAAAAAAAAAAAAAAAAGGGGCCCAAAGAGAAAGGAAAAACCGAATTAATTAGAACATGTTGAAGGTATCCATTAGAAACTATAACAAATATGTATTACAATAACATTAGTATGATATCATTTTTACATCTCAATGATTTGTTGAGGAAACAAAAAGTCATCCAAATTTATTTCAAATAAAATAACTTAAAATAAATAATTCGATCTTTGAATATCCAACTGGAAAATTGATTCAGAACTAAATTAAGCATTTACTTATTTATGTAATACAACTATAAGACTAATGCATAGAAGACACTTTTTGAGTCATAGTACATATTTTCATAGGGATATAACTTCTTATTGTCATATAAAAAAGTCATAAAAAATTAAAATTCCGAAAGAATGGTAATATTTACATAATGGAAATAGTAGGATGGTTATTTAAACCAATTATGCCAAAGTCAGCCTTAGTAGGCACCTAAAGATGATTCATTAATCCACTATTCAGTTTTTTTAGTACCACAAATCACCACCACTATTCAAGAGAATAACCAATTCAAAATGGTGAGAACATATAAATTAATATACTCGTCAATTGAACACATCAATGACAAGAAAATGAATAGTTAATCAAGCATTTCCAAAAATAAGAACTGCATTTGGGAAGGCTTTAATGTTAAAGTATATTGGGTATTTAGGGTTTGGCCCTCTTAGCCCATTATGTGTAACTATATATATTGACCTATTGGTCTTTAATAATTTACTTCAATCTTTTCTCAAAACCTCATATGGTATCGATTTTGTTTGGTTATGCGTAATCTCTTATTTCTTTTATCTTTTGGTCGACTTCCTCGACTTCGTTGTTGCCCTAATCTTTTCCTTGCTTGGTGCCTCTATTCCACTACCAATCTTGTTTTTCTTCATTGATTTTTGCGTTCCATTGTTCTTGGTTTTGATTAGTCGCCTTCTGACTACTAAGAGTAGATGGTCTTCTTTGTGTTTCTATTCTTGCTTGTATGCCTTCTTTATTTGTTTTGCAACATTGTTGCCCTATTTTTCTCTCTCTTTAATAACTTTTTTTTTCTTGATGTCGCACAATGAGCCCTCATTTGCCTGTCTTCCGTTCAAGATCTTTGTTGTCTATCATGCCTTGTCTTGGAGTGATTCGTCCCTAATCTTCTTCATGCGCACAAGCCCGTGTGTTAATGGTTGCATGTGTGCTCATCCCCATCTGTATTCTCTTATCACCTCCAATCTGTACGTTCTCCCATTGAAGCTAGATTGTTACTTGACTTCCTATTATGTTGAATCAATGTTATTGATTCTTGTTTTTTTTAAACAAAAGTATATTAGTGGCAGAGGCCTTCCAGCAATTTTTCCATTGCAAGTTTTGTTTTTGTTTTTTTTGTGGTCCTCCCCATTGCAATTTGATTACCCGTTCTCTCTTCTTTTATCCCATTTATCTCTTCTTTTTATTTTCCAGTGTAATTTTTCCATATGTATTCTTTTATCGCCTTCCATCTGTATGCTCTCCCATTGAAGCTAGATTGTTACTTGACTTCCTATTCTGTTGAATCAATGTTATTGATTCTTGTTTTCTTTTGTGACAAAAGTATATTAATGGCAGAGGCCTTCAAGCAATTTTTCCATTGCAAGTTTTGTCTTTGTCTTTTGTGATCCTCCCAGTGCAATTCGGTGATCCTCCCCAGTGCAATACTGTGTGCGTGCTTCTCGTCGGCCCTTCGTTTTCGTCATTGTTTGCCGAACGAATTTTTCACAGCAGCTCTGTGTGTGCTTTTCATCGGTATGTCATCGTCACCGGCTTGTTGTTGCCGAACCGTCGCATTGTTTGCCGGATGAAATTTTTGCAATAGTTGTGGTGTTCCTGTGTGTGTGTGATTTTCACAGCAGCTCTGTGTGTGTGCTTCTCATCGGCATGTCGTCGTTACCTGCTTGTTGTTGCCGGACTATCACCATTGTTTGGCGAATGAACTTTTCGCAGCAGCTTTTGTGTTCTTGTGTGCATGCTTCTTGTCGGCCTCTCTCATCTTTGTGTAGCCGGACGAACTTTTTGCAGCAGCCCTGTGTGCGTACTTCTCATCGGCATGTTGTCGTCACCGAATTTTCATTGCCTGATCGTCGCCATTGTTTGCAGGATGAACTTTTCGCAATAGTTCTTGTGTTCATGTGTACGTGCTTCTCGTCGGCCCTTCTTCAGCCTTTTCTTCGTCGCCATTATTTGTTGGACTGTCATATTTAGGGATGCAGGTGGGGCGGGTTCGGGCCGGGGAATGCAATCCTTAACCCATACCCACTTTTGGTAGGGTGGAGATTCCCCACTAAAAATTCTCTACCGAGGAATTTTCGACCCCTATTCCCCACCCGACAGGGATCCCCACCTCTGCGTGGATTCCCTACCCCCAATATTTTTTGATGTAATATCTAAGAAAAGATTTAATAAATTAAAGATACAAAATTTAATTATTAAAATCTCTTTCTTCATAACTTTAAGTCATTTTTTCAAAGCTTTTGAATCTATGCAAATGCTTTCAATAATATACTTACATTATTATATATATATATAAATATCAAGTTAAATTAGTTTTTTCTTAATATACTTAGTTGCATTTG
The DNA here is from genome assembly GCA_039657345.1 of Stephania japonica. Classification (NCBI taxonomy): domain Eukaryota; kingdom Viridiplantae; phylum Streptophyta; class Magnoliopsida; order Ranunculales; family Menispermaceae; genus Stephania; species Stephania japonica. The sequence continues at coordinate 37,105,769 of CM077560.1, read as the reverse complement.
TTTAGAGTTGATAAAATTAATTACATTATCCTCGTGGGCAATCCCCATATAAAGGCGGGGCAGGGAGGGGAATCCCCACAGGGTGACGAGTAATACTATCCCTGCCCCGCCCCGCATGGTAGGGGTGAAATTCCCCCACCCCCGCCTCGTGGGGAATAGTTGGCGAGGAATCCTCACCCCATCGGGCCGGATCCCCATCTCACCTGCATCCCTAGTCATATTTGTAGTGCTCACTGCTTTCGCTCATCATTGTGTCTTGATGCCCACCAAAGTCATTATTATAATTATTATTTTCAATTATTATTATTTAGTCTATTTATTTTAGTGTATTAGTTTCAAACTCAAGAGTTGATCCACCTTGAGTTTGAGGAGGGTGTTAAGGTAATAACTTACTTCAATCTTTTTCCTAAACCCTAACACTTAAAAGACTATTCCTTGTTAAAATGCAAGCATTTCCTACCACATGGTCCAATCACATGGTCCAATAAGGTAAACTTTAAAGTGCGCATACCATGGGGTTACAGATAGGATATTCAATCAAAACAAAAGGTTGATCATGCAGGTCAATTCAACCACAATTTTGCAGATCAACTGATTCTTTATTCAAACAAGCAAATAGAATAAAAAGTTAATTAACTTGATCAACTAATCAAAATGTTTTGATGAATGCACCTCAATTCTTCCCAAGACTCAACGAGATATCCAAAAAAGATTTCAAAAAAGTATCGGACCTCAGCACCATTCCATGGAGCTGCATCTCAAGCCCTACATGCATTCCCAATATAAATCATGCCTAATCAACGTGAACGCCTGAGGGTTTTGAATTGGAATGGAGAGAGAGAGAGGGTTGAGGCTTGAGAATTAATGAAGAAGATGAATCGTATGAAGAGGAAACAAGAAGCATCAATATAGGGCTCTCGACCAAACGAATCGAAGACCAGACTCTTGGGGCTCTAAACTACCGTCAAGAACTTGGTCTCTCATCTATATATGTAGCAGGTTTTGGGGATTGAGAAGGTGAGCGAGAGAATAAAGAGAGTTTCAAGCAACAAACAGAGAGTGAGAGGGCAGAGAGAGAGAGAGAGAGCAAACGTTGAGGATGAACCAAAAACCTAGGAAGCATTCATTTAAGAATATAGGGATAAAACATTAGAAGACGAATCCCGAAGCCTTGAAAGAGGAAACCACAGCGTGAAGCGGCGAGACATGAGAAACGAAAAATGCAAGAGGAGCATTAAATATTTTTTTTAGGTTTTTGCATAAAAAAAATAACACCTAATTTTAGATGTTGAACAAAAAATTTAAGCCCCTTTTATAGGGGTTAAGGATATGGATAAATGATTTCGATTTTTTTGATTATTATTTTATGAAAAATACTAGAATGACAATCTGTATGTCACACCATAACACACATTGTGTTGGAAAATATGCCCTAGGTCAATCCATTAATAGCCTTTATAAATACATTTTAGTTAATAAAATAAAAGATTTCATTTGTTGTTTATTATAATTGATTTGCATGTTTACATTATAATAAGATCCATGAGTATTTACAGAAATATCATAAATGTCCCTAGTCGATTATTATACTGGGAACTATAATAAATTAAGACTAGTATGAGTATTGATTGATGATCATACGATGATCATACGTATAGGAATACGAATCAAGATCATGAGTAATTGTTAGGGAACAAAGTACTAGACCGACCCGCTATGAGAACATCATGTAGATTAAGTCATAGTTGTTTCTTATGATATGTATATTATTCAGTCATCTGACTTGAGATTACCAGAGACTTCAATATTAGGAATACAGTGATTTGACGCAATCAAACGTTGTCTTTAACCGGACGATTATAAAGGTTGTGATTAGTTACTGTGTGAATAATGTGGTAAAGTTGTGTAATCGAGATAGAATTTATCCCTCTCATATAGAGAGAGATATCCAGTGGATCCCTCGATGTGTTAGATTGTTAAAAGGCCTAGTCTAAGTGAATTGATATTGATCAATGTCATTTGGATGTTTTCAGTCTACTTGGAGATCGAGACTAGTACGATTAAACATGTTGGATGACAATTTCATGCCTTATATTTGATCAAAAAGATATCGTATGACAAAAGGATGTTATATACATTATTGATTAGGTTTTATCGATTTGATCTTTGTACAACTTGGGTAGTCATAATGTCTTGCTAGAGACCGCTTATAACTTGTATACCAAAATATGTTTTGGTACACTGCTAACGTTATATGAGCCTATTGGGTCGCACACTAAGAATGGTTTTGCGAGATTTTAAAATGATTCGGAAGAATGAATTTTATATGATAAAATTCATGACAGAAATGTCCCTGTAGTGTATTACACTTATACTTCTTGAGTAAGGGTATATGTGTAATTTACTTAACCATCTATATACAAGCGTTGTATAAATAGACATTTTAAGTTACAATACATGGATGAAAATTAAGGGCCGAAACTCTAATTTTCATTTTAGAAACGAATTAGGGTTGACTGGTACGTTCTGAATTATTTTGGAGAGAAACGAAACGTTTGGTTTCTCTCGAAGCTAGCACTTTGAATCTCAACCGCCGTTCGTGTGTGGACAGCTAGTAGAGGGTGTTCGTCATTGGCAGCGATTTAAAAATCGATTAACATTCTGAAAGGTATATTGCAACTGAGGTATGATTTAGTTTTCATAGTTTAAACGTTTTAATGGAATCAGATTCGGATTCAATTGGGGTTTTTCTCAAAATTGTTTTGAAATTTCTGTTGCATATGAACCCCAAACACCATCACATTGAACTATAAGAGTCCTTTACGTGGCTTCGACTCGCGTGTTATGCACCGAGATCTGTATGTAGCCCATATCCTGAGGTACACATGAATTGCTATTGTGGGTCAATGTGTGTTATAGTGTGACTTCTCATTATCATTGTTTGGCTCCCTAACAAATGTATAAACTTAAGTGAAGCACACTAAAATTCAACACAATTGTTGTATAAAGGTCGATGTAATCACTAGACATAGACAACCAAGTCACGAAGCACGCTCGATTAACTCGATTAAACTTAGACTTGCTAATTGCATGACTTCCCAAAAAGAGCATCCAATTGAAGTGATAACTCGCTACTTGTTGTTAAGGAATCCACACAATTATAGATGAAAAATTCCCTAACTAGCATTAGATCCCTATCTAACAAGTGCTTATTTGCAACTACACAAAGTAAGATAAAAATCATGGTAAGTAATCAACAATTAACAAGATAAGAAATGAAATTTGAATGTTTTAAAAAAAAGAAATTGAATATATATAAAGTGTTAGGAAACCTTATAATGCATATTTGTGAAGTTAGATCATCTCTTGTTTCTCTTCTAACCTAAGTTAGGGGAATTTTAAACTCCCATAACCAAAAAATATACTTTAATAGAGTTTAAAAGAGAATACAATAAAAATAAAGAAGAGATAGAAGGCGGTGGATGAATAGTTATAATATAGGAGAGAGGAGAGAATGGATAATAGAGTGATCGAAATTGGGGGAGAAAACCTCTATGTTTTTGGTGTTCTCCTTATGTTCTGGTCACCCAATCCGTGTTTTTATTGTTCCTGAATCCGTGTAGAGGGAGCCGAGACGTGTCGTGCAAAAGAAAGGGAGTGAAAACCCACATGACCTATTTGGCTGAAATATATTTTGTCCCAACATTATGGGTTTATTTTAAATTGAGATTATAGCATAGGTTTGGGCATTAGTCTCGTTATAATGATTTGTTCGATTGGAAGTATTGAAGGTAGGATTAAATGTGATTTCAATAGATGAAGTAACGAAAATGCCCTTCTATATCTACAAACCCAAATCGTGAAAGAGGATGAACAGATTGCCAAACCCAAAATCCACCGTTTCCAGTCCTAAACTTAACAACAGATCAACAGCTCATCAAACCTAAACCTAAACCTAACCCTAAACAAAATCAAATCTTCCAACCATCAACAACTTTCCAATTCATCACCAACACATTAAGAACAAATCAACTAATCAACTAATAAAATGAAAGCCTAATCAACGATTGAAGAAGGCTCAAATCGACACCCAACAACAATAACAACAACAACAACTGCACAATCAAGAAGACAAAAATCACCTAGAACCATCGTCTTCCCCCTCTTCAAATGCATTGCAACCCTCCTCCCCTTCTCTTGATTTTGGTGTCTGCCCAAATCAGGTTGGAGTCGTGGAGTTGACGAGCTAGGTTGGAGTCGTAAGTCGACGAGCTTTCCTTTTTTTTGTTGTGTGTTTTGTGATTATATGATGAGGGTAGTTTGGACATTTGCAAGTGACCAAGATTGGGACGAAATAATACTGATAAAATTGTGGTTTAAAATAGTTCTAAGCTTGTAGGCTAAAATAATCCTTTGGATTGTTGTGTACCAACAAATGCAATATTTAGTCCCACTATTTAATCCTATCCTATACTTCGAATGAACAGGCCATAAATTCGGTGAAAACCCAAGCCTGCCCCTCGGTTGAAGTGAATCTGGTGACCAGTGTGTCATTCGATGCCATTATGTGGCTGTTGATCACGACTGGAAAGGAATTGCGTGTCATTCGAGGACAATCAAGGGGCAGCTCGGCAAGAGTCGCTCACACAGGAGTGGCTGGCGCACGGGAGCACGCACAAACGTGTTTTGGATGGTGTGGACCTGCTTCAATTAATTATTCTTGTTATCATCATCTGGCAGCCTGATCACATCACGAGACCAATCTGTGCGGTTGTGAGAGTCTTGTGTGCCTAATCTGTATAATTATGTGTCTCCCTGTCTGCTTCGCATCTATCATCTCCTGAGCTATGTGTGTCTCGAGGTCGGTCGATGGCTGCTGATCCACCCCAGATTACCGTATGAACTTAACCAATTTTTGAACTTTTCTTCAACTTTCAGACTTCAACTCTTCAAACAAACCACCCGGTCTTGGCCAAGGCCTACTGTGGATCCCGCAATAGTGTCTTGAATGCGTACAAGCGCCTATTACGTTGCATCACCAAAAACACTTCGAAAGAGTCCTGCTTTTATTTTTTTACATTAAACTTAACCTACAATATACAATGAACAAAATAAGTATTTTTAAGCTAATACTGGCGTTAAATTTCTTACAGCTGCACCGCACAAGCATGCATGAGCATGTGGATCTCCTTCGCTAGCAAGGATATTGTCTCTAATTTAACCATCTTTCAACTTTAGGTATAAGGTTTTACCTCAAAATACCTTGGTACTAGTTGGGAAGAGTTTTATTTTTTTATTTTTTTTTGATAAAAGTTGGGAGGATTGATTATATACTTCATTTCAAAGTTTCATTTTTCCAATGCGAGACTAACTTTTGGTCCACACATCTTCGACACTCCCCCAAGGACCAAAATTCATATGATCCAGGGAGCTCTTTTTTTCTCCTAGGCCCCATTTGAACTATGGGCTCTGATACCATGTTAAATTTCTCACGGTTGTGCGGCATACGCGAGCTTGTGGATCTCCTCCGCTAGCACCGATATTGTCTCCAACTTAACCACCATTCAGCTTTAGGTGCGGGATTTTATCTCAAAAGACATTGGTACTAGTTGGGAGGAGTTAATTGATTATATACTTTATTTCGAAGTTTTATTTTTTCAATATGGGACTGACTTTTGGTCTACACATCTTCAACAACTAGAGCCTTTGATAATCAAAACATAGTAAATGCTCACAAAAATGGGGCATAAATTAATATATGATTATCAGTCTATTAACTGATGTGCAGATCACCTTGCAAATGAAGCACCATGTCTTTGTGAATAGGGCCCCATTACCTTTTGCATTGCCCCGAGCAATATTTCTCTATTATTAGAACACAGGGGCGTGCCTGAGGTGGGGTAAGAAGGGGCGACCGCTCTAGGCCTCTACCAATTAAAAGTCCCCCAAGCTCATACGTTGAACTTATTATATATAGATTCTTATAAAAAAAATTAAAAATATAGATGACAAAGTTTGAAGGGTTAAGCCTACTAAAAGGGCTCTACGTTTGTGCACAAGTTATATAGCACTACACTTTTATTGTGGGTTTCAAATCCTAAGAAAGGAGGAGAACTAAAGGTGTAAAATCAAAATTTAAAGTTTAATTGAAGTTTAATTTTAATAATTAATATGATAAAAATAAAAATAATTTAAATGAAGATCCACTTTTAATGTTCGCTTTATGCCCCCCAAAATGTTAAGACCGACCCTGTTGGAACATGATCTAATTCATATGTAATTTTTGTTTCATTGACCTTTTTACATTGTAAAAAAGCCTTACTCTACCAAAATATATATATATATATATATATATATATATATATTCACGTCAATTTGTATTCTTTGATCCATAAGCAAAAAAGTTTTGAAAGGAGGAAAAATAAAAAATTAAAGAAAAGAGAAATAATAAGCCATAAATAATAGTTGCACAATGTTGTAAACTAATTAAAGGCAAAGTCAGAAAGGTAAAGAACTAGAAAGATAACAAGAGAAGAGATAGGGGAGAAATAGAGAGAACTTTCATTCAAATATGATAGTATCCATTACATAGATGTGAGCTCTTTATATAGGCCATCAAAGATCATAAGTTATAATTACATAATGGTGAAATGTGTAACCACTCATACATAATGGTGGAATGTGTAACCACTCACATATAATGATGGAATGTGTAACCGCTCACACATAATGGTGGAATACAAATGGTTTGACTAGGAAGAGTCATCCACATTCATTTCATTTACAACATTCCCCCTTGGATGACTCTTGTTAAGAGATTGTGCCTCGTTAAGACTTCTACTAAAAAAACCTGTGGGAAAAATATAGTAAAAGAAAAAGAGTACACTATTCTCATAAATATTAAGATGGGTATAATATTGTTAAGATTGCCTCATTAAAAACCTTGCTAGGAAAACCCAATGGGATAAAGCCATAGCTAAGGGAAAAAGAGTGCAATACACTAATCAATAACTCCCCCTCATGTGAACATGGGTGAAACTTGTTCAGTTTCTTTATTTGCAATGTTTTTAAGTTTACGCAAGCTAATACTATATGTAAGCCTTTTAAATGTCGTAGTTGGTAAGGCTTTTGTGAATAAATCAGCAAGATTATCGCTCGATTGGATTTGCTTGATATCAATTTCACCATTCTTCTGAAGCTCATACGTATAAAAGAATTTTGGTGAAATATGTTTTGTTCTGTCCCCTTTTATGAATCCTTAACTTAATTGTGCAATACATGCTGCATTATCTTCATATAATATGGTTGGAGAATCTTTTATTGAAGGCAATCCACATGATTCTTGAATATGTTCAATCATGTTTCTCAACCAAACACATTCACGACTTGCTTCATGAATTGCAAGTACTTCAGAATGATTGGAAGAAGTGGCAACCATAGTTTGTTTTACTGACTTCCATGATACAACAGTATTACCACAAAATACATATCCCGTTTGAGAACGGGCCTTATGGGGATCTCGATAAAAATCCAAAGATCGCATAACCTTGGAGATTCAATTTTACCCCTCTCGAGTAAAATAAACCCATGTCACTTGTTCCTCGAAGATATCGAGAAATGTGTTTAACACCATTCCAATGTCTTCGAGTTGGTGAAGAGCTATATCTTGCAAGTAGGTTGACAGCAAAAGCAATATCGGGTCTTGTACAATTTGCAAGATACATAAGTGCACCAATTGCACTTAAATATGGTACCTCCGGACCAATTAGCTCTTCATCACTTTCTTGAGGTCGAAATGGATCCTTATCCACTTCAAGTGATCTGACAACCATTGGAGAGCCCAATGGATGTGCCTTGTCCATATAAAATCTTTTTAATAATTTTTCAATATAATTTGATTGATGGACAAGTACTCCACTTGAAAAATGTTCAATTTGCAAACCAAGACAAAGTCTTATTTTTCCAAGTTCTTTCATCTCGAATTCCTTTTTCAAGTATTCGGATGTTCTAACGATATCGTCGTGGTTTCCCACTATATTTAAATCATCAAGATATACAACAATAATCACAAATCCTGTTGATGATCTTTTAATGAAGACACATGGGCAAAGCGGATTATTTACATATCCTTCTTTCAGTAAATAATCACTAAGACGTTTGTACCACATTCGTCCGGATTGTTTCAACCCGTACAAAGACCTTTGTAATTTTATAGAATGCATGTTATGAGGTTTTGATTTTATTTCATCAGATATTACAAATCCATCAGAGATTTTCATATATATATCTCACTGTCTAGAGATTCGTACAGATATGCTGTAACGACATTCATTAAATGCATATCAAACCCTTCAGAGACTGCAAGGCTTATTAAGAACCGAAATGTGATTGCATCTATAACAGGAGAATATGTTTCCTCATAATCGATGCCAGGTCTTTGTGAGAAACCTTGAGCTACAAGTCTTGCTTTGTACCTTGTAACTTCATTTTTTTTTTCGTTTCTCTTTCGTACAAATACCCATTTATATCCAACAGGTTTTACGCCATCTGGCGTTTGGATAATTCGTCCAAAAACCTTTCGTTTCCTTAACGAGTTTAGCTTTGCTTGGATAACATCTTGCTATTTTTGTCAATCAGGTCTTTTTTGACATTCATCCACTGATCGTGGTTCTAGATCATCATCATTTTCACATATTTCAAAGGACATATTGAAAGCAAATATATCATCAGGAACAATTTCATTTCGATCCCAAATCTTACCAGAGTTTAAATAATTTATTGAGATCTCATTACTTTCATCTTTTTCATCTTTTTCTAGAAGAAGTTGTTTCACAACAGAATCAACTTGTTTTGACAAACCTTTATCAAAGGATTCTTGTGCTTTCTCAGGAGTATTTTGATTTGTATTTATTTTTACTCCCATTTTCTTTTTTCGAAGAATTGTATCCTTTGAACCAACCGGTCTTCCACGCTTTAAGCGTTTTGTTGGTTCTTGTGCATTTTGTTGCACAGAGATATCAATTCTTGCAGGAGCATTTACAGCTGGAATATGTGATTTTGTCACTTGTTTTGCATCATTAAATGCATCTGGTAATTGATTTGCAATTTGTTGCAAATGAATGATCTTTTGAACTTCAAGTTCACACTGATTTGTTCGTGGATCATAATGTGATAAAGTTGATGCATTCTAAGCAATTTCGCGCCATTCCTTTTGAATTAACTTCTTATCTCCCCATAATGGTGGGAAAATTGTTTCATCAAAGTGACAATCAACAAAACGTGCAATAAATAAATCCCCTGTTAAGGGCTCAAGGTATCTTATAATGGACGATGAGTTAAATCTAACATAAATCCCAAGTTTTCGTTGTAGACCCATCTTAGTTCTATTGGGAGGTGGTATAAGAACATACACTGCACAACCAAAAATTCTTAAGTGTGAAATATTTGGATGTTGACCTAAAATGAGTTGCATGGGGGAATGTTCATGATATGCAGTAGGTCTATAACGAATGATAGATGCTGCATGAAGGACTGCATGTCCCCAAACTGAAGTTGATAACTTAGTTCTCATGATTAAAGGTCTGGCAATTAATTGAATGCGTTTGATCAGAGATTCTGCAAAACTATTTTGGGTATGCACATGTGGAACAGAATGTTCAATGGTAATTCTTATAGACATGCAATAATTTTTAAATGCTTGAGATTGAAATTCCCTGACATTATCAAGACGGATGGTCTTGATTGGGTTGTCAGGGAATTGTGCTCTTAACTTAATGGTTTGAGCTAAAAGTCTAGCAAATGCAATATTGCGGGTCGAAAGCAAACAAACATGTGACCACCTAGTTGATGCATCTATCAAAACCATGAAATATCTAAATGGTCCACAGTGAGGATGAATAGGTCCACCTACGTCTCCCTGAATGCGTTATAAGAAAACTGAGGATTCCACAACAATTTTACTTGGGGATGATTTAAATATCAATTTACCTTAAGAACAACTAGCACAATTATAATCACCTGCTGAAAATATTTTATGACTCCTTAAAGGATGTCCATGCAAATTATTAATTATTCTTCACATCATTGATGATCCTGGATGACCAAGCCGGTCATGCCATAAAATGAATGTCTTTGGATCATTAATTTTCTTATTTAAGACGACATTCGTTTCGACATGCCTTTTCAAATAAAATCCAGAAGGTAATGCTGGAAATTTAAATTTTCAGATGAAACAAATCATACTGAATAACTTCTAGATAAGACATTGACAACATTATAGTTGTACCAGATATTGCATAAACATTTGCTTCTGCTAAGTTTAAATTTGATAAATACTCTTTATATTACAATGTACATGTAGTACAATAAGCAAGACATGCGTTATTCGCCTTTATTTAGCTCATAATTTGAACACATCTTAATGTGTCAATACTTAATTAAGCTATTTTTAATGGTAAAATTCATAATTTTGCCTTGATTTTGAAGGCATGGTAAAAGATCAAAAATATTTGGGTATGTATATGACAATATTTAGGCAACATAGCCTTTCTTACGTGACGAAAAAATGTCACAATTATGAGCGTTCATTGTCAATACTAATTTACCCTTTCTAGTGGTGCACCACTTTTTATTCTGACTATCAATGGAATTGTCGATATGACTTTTACCATATCTTTTCACATTTTCCACGTCCATAAATTTGTAATTGCGAACATGGTCATCATATGCAACATATGCTTCTTAATTTGAAGCGAAACCAATTGGACATGAGTGATATTACATTTATAATATCTCATTATTTTACTCAGCTACCAGGAGACAAGGATTCAATCCATAATTAATATTTAATGGATTGACGTGCGCGCTCGATAATTTGTTGCAGCAATATATCGAGGCGAGCCACGTGACTTTTATTTATCTCATCAGTCATATTTCTGCATAGCCTCAATATAGAGGTAATTGAAATTGCAGAAGAATAAATAATATTTGACTGATATAATTTTGTAGCGTGAGACCCAGCTGCTCATTTTGAGCCTTTTGGAGTATCACCAATTTTGGACTTGATATAGATAGCTCCATGAGGTAAAATGATAATATAAAGTGAAATATTCACTTTTCAAATCTCTAAAGAGTCTAAAGAGATATTTGACGAATAAATATTTATACTCATAGCCTTGTATAGATACTTTATATATAATTTGAGCATCCCGTCGCCTTGACAAGTAATTAGTATTGTTAATATTGTTAAGGTAATTAATTCAATTATAATTAAATAAAATCTTTATGAAAATAGGGATAAACTAAATAGTTTTCTTTTTATACAAAATAGATAATATACCATTAAATATATGTTCACAACTTGATTATTAATAAGCAAAATGTACTACTTGTATGAGTTGGTGGGATAACCTCCAGGTTGGGTGGTGAGACGAAGTCTACTTAAAAACCATGCCTCCTCGAACGAGACAACCCGTCTCCCTTTCAATGTTTAGCTTTACCGGAGACAAGGCTTATCCACTATCAACCCAAACTCATAACACTATTTGTAATATAAAAAAAACAAGAATGGAGTATAATTAATTGTTTGTAGTATAGCGAGAAAACTAGTTATGTCACATATTGACTTTTGATTTTTGATGTAGAAGATCGTACAAGACGCAATTACAGAGCATACTTTCGCAATCGGTGACGTTATAATTCATAGTATATAAATAAAGTATGTATATAAAAGTGAAGCAACCAAGATAATATAGAAATAAATCTAACTCATAAAAGTTATACCTTCCTAGCTTTGTTTCCTTAACAAGCCTTCTTGAACTTCAAGATCTCCTCAATACTAGAGCAAGATCGTACTGATAACGTGTTGTAAACTAATTAAAGGCAAAGCCAGAATTAAAGGTAAAGAACTAGAAAGATAACAAGAGAAGAGATAGGGGAGAAATAGAGAGAACTTTCATTCCAATATGATAGTATCCATTACATAGATGTGAGCTCTTTATATAGGCCATCAAAGATCATAAGTTACAATTACATAATGGTGAAATGTGTAACCACTCATACATAATGGTGGAATGTGTAACCACTCACACATAATGATGTAATGTGTAACCGCTCACACATAATGGTGGAATACAAATGGTTTGACTAGGAAGAGTCATCCACATTCATTTCATTTACAACACACAACTAGTAATTATTTTTTTTTTCTTAAAAAAAAAAGACTAGTATTTATTTTTGGTACAATATCACTAATGAGTAAAGACCAAACAACAAGACCAAATTACAAAGCCATAATAGCTATATGTGGCTAACTAGACACTTTGATGACCCACATTGATCTGATTCACCCCTCCAAGCTCAGCCTCATGACTAGAAGAATAATCAGCCACAACAACCTTACTCTGAACCCTCTTATAAGAGTACCTCCTAGCCAAAAACACATACACAAAAAAGTTCACCCCATTCATTGCCCCCAAAAGCCAATAAAACTTGTCCAACCTGCTATGATTCAGATCCTTCCCAAACCAACTCTCCCCACCACCCCTCCTACTCAAATGATCCACAACCGTTATTAACAAACTGCTCACGAAACTCGAGGCACCAATCACACTCAAATAGAATGCAATCCCCAGACTCCTCATGTTGTCAGGCACTTGGTCATAGAAGTACTCTTGCAACCCCACCAATGCGAATCCATCACCAATTCCCAATATAACAAATTGTGGAGCCAGCCAGAACACGCTCATTGGCAACGTGCCGCCCAGTCTGACGTGCCCTTTATCGTCTAAGGCCGCCTCGGTCTTAGCGACTCTAAGTCGCTTTGTCTCGACCAGGGCGGCGACCACCATTGCGAGGATGGAGAATATTAGGCCGGTCCCAATGCGTTGGAGGATCTTGAGGCCGCGTTCATTGTCGGTGAGGCGGCACAGGACGGGGATGAGAATGCGGTCGTAGACGGTCACAGTGAGGAGCATGGAGATGGCGGCGAGTGTGTATATCGAGGCGGGTGGGATCTCGAAGTTTGGGGTGAGTTTGCGGTTCATGGTGCTGCCTTGCTTGATGAAGAAGGTCGAGGTTTGGGCCACGCACAGCCCAAATGTGAGTGTGCCGAACCAGATTGGGAGTACGTTGAGCAGGAGCTTGAGTTCTTCGACTCTCGTCACTGTAGCTAGTCTCCATGAGTTGGGCTTCTCGGTTGATGATGGGCCTGTTGCTTCGGTGACTATGGCAGCCTTGTCCAGGAATCTGGGAATTGATCAGAAATTCTTGTTACTAGATTAAATTTCGTTCAAGGTCTGGCCCATGAGGCCCATGGCCCAGTGAATTACTTTTTCAGGTGTTAGTAGAAAGTGAAGGCAACAAAGTAACATTATTTCAACCGGGATGCATGTCAAATGTCCAACAAATTACAGTTTCTTTTCTTATTATTAATTAATCTTAATTTTATAAGTACCAATTAATCTCAATTTTACAAATGTTTATGTCACATGTCATGTCTATAGATCGTAGCATTTATTTTATCGTGTATATATATACCTATGCCATGGGTACACTATTTAAAATCATTAGATTTAAATCCAACACATTAATCGAGGTGACATAAATGTACAAAACATTTAATGTATAACACATTTTGAGAGGTTCCCATAACATGGGTATATATATTGTCCCCATTGTAGAAATTCCTTATATATATATCATGAAATGCATAAATATATATTATTATATTATTTTCAATTTAAGTTTTTAAACACTATATATACATAATTTATGCGAAGTTCTAACAGAATTACGTGAGATTGGGGTGGGTTCTTAATTTTTTATGCTGAGAAATAAGATTTAATAACATGGGGCAAGTTAGAATGCATATTTTTTAGACAAAAGTTAGCATGCATCTCAAAGTTAAAAAAAAAAAAAACGTAATAAGCTTTATTTTTATAACTTTTTTGAAATATACTGGATATATAGTTAAGTATTAATTTTTACAAAAATCTTAACTTTATAAGAAAACCGATATATTACCAATCACTGTCTACATCGTGGTGGATTAGATATTCTCCCCCCTCAAATAAAACAATGTTGTATTTGATAAAGAAAAATATTAGGATGATCTATTTTGTGACACTCAGGATGGACGCCGAGTGATGGTGTTCATCCATTCCTGAATTGATGATGTGGGTGTGCACCAATCTCGATGTCTCCCTAACATCGTCCTTTGATAAATTATGTCATTTGCCTAAAGTTGCAAGCCTCAAAATCACATTTCATGAGTGATAGGAGAAAATGATATACGTATACATGATGCATATATGCACGTATAATTAATGTACCTTAGCCTATCCGTGTGGCAAAGAAGTCTCCCATGTGCCTTGTGTGGCTTTGGAACCTCATACAACAATGACGGATCCGAAGGAAGCCTAAGCTTCCTGTTCCTAACCGCAGCCACCAACACCTGCAACATGGGAGTTAAAGGGCTCCCTTTCACCACCCTATACCGGTAATACGGTCGGCCGACAAGAAAAATCACGACGGACATGACCATGACTGCGGTGAGGATTATATCCGCAGCAGCCCAACTCACTCGGTCTTGAACATATACTATTAGAGTGACACCAATCAAGAGACCCGCGCAAAGGCCGAAGTTCCACCAGTTGAAGTAGGACATCTTTTGCTTCCTCTCCCATGGGTGGTCGTCGTCAAATTGATCGGCGCCAAAGCTCTCTAATGAGGGCTTGTGGCCGCCGGTTCCGACTGAGATAAGGTATATGGAGAGGAAGAAGATTATTTCGTGCAATCTCCTTGGTTCTTCACATGTGGTGCCTACTTCGCATGGTTTTAGACTTGGAATCAGCTCGGACATAGTCATGAGGCTCAAACCCTGCATGAATACATGTGATTCAAATGCACATCAATTAGACAACTGTAGTTATGAAAATCACATGGGCATAATGTAAAAAAACACAAGAGTTTAGACCAATCTGACAACACAAAAGGGTATTTCTGTAGAATAGTCAAAGCTAATCGTGGACACTATATCAAAAAAAAGATAGATGTAGCACTATCTTTTTCAATACATTCTACAGCTAATCGTGGACACTATATCAAAAAAAAGATAGATGTAGCACTATCTTTTTCAATGCATGTGACATATTATGTACTTTCATTAAAACTATGTTTTTCATTATAATTCGAGTAGGGTCTCACAATAGATATGTACGGGCGGGCCGGCACTTATGCATTAATTAATTTAAATTAAATTTTAATATTAATGAAACATTTTTTGTTGTCATGATCGACAGGGGCTTATATGTACGTACCATGAGATAGACGACCGAGGCTATGAGAATTGCAGCAAACCTTCCAAAGTATGCATCGGCCAAGAACCCACCCACCAAGGGCATAACTGTGGTAACGCCGGCCCAGTTATTTGTGCTTTTTGCTGCGGTTTTGAGGTCTTGATGAAGCACCTTGGTTAGGTAGATTATCAGATTTGTTGCGATCCCAAAATAACTCAGCCTCTCACTAAACTCAATTGCTGTTTCACATATCAATTCAATCACAAAATTAATTTATTAGCAAGAAATTAACAACATTATTAGATTAATTTAGCTTAATTTTATATAAGTAGGGAAATATAAGCTAGATTATTAATAAGTGAAATTAAAATATTAAGTCATTAAGAACTTAAGTCAAAAAATTAAAACCGTACAAAATAGCAGAGCTAAAAAATTAAGTTAGATGTCGAAGCAAACTTTTACTTATAGACCGAGTTAGTAGTTGGTTTTGAAAGTATATATAATTAAGGAAAATACTAACACTAGAACAATTTATGTTTTGTTTGTTTGTTCTTGTTTGTTTGTTTGTTTTTTTTTTTTTTTATAGGATGGGGCAAAACTCCATATTACATAGCACACATGCGAGGGAATGAAACCCCTGCAATGTTGTTACAAAAAATGTGAACAATTTTGGTTAATAATAGGGATTTTAAAATTTCTATTAAAGATGAGTGTTATTAAATACTATGTAAGAAACATGTTCGATGGGTTATGTTTTAATTCACTAGAAGAGTTTTGACATTTAATAACACCTAATTGATAGAGGTTTTAAGCAATTCCTACGTAATATCTATATTAGTAATTAAAACATGATCCATCGAATACGTTTTTCACATGATATTTAATAACACCAATTTTTAATAGGGGCTTTAAAACCTCTATTGAAGACCAAAATTGTTCTAGTGTAGGATGGTTTTTTTTTGAGGCACTCGAGATGGACACTCGGTGATGATGTCCATCCATTCACGTATTGAAGTGTGTGAATACAAATCTCATGTACAAATGAATGAACACTATCACCGACTGTCCATCCTAACTATCCTAAATATTAATAGGTAACCCCAACATCTTCCTATAATTAAACACAAAAGAGGGTTCATCATTTAGCAGGTAATTAATGCCACCAAAAGGGCAATAAGTACAGTCTTAATTGAAAGTTAGGAAAAATTAATTAACCCTAATCATATCAAGTCAAGATTTGCTGGAATAATCTGGTTGTCGTTTTCCTCGATCAAGTTCAAGGTCTAGCACTATATGAAATAGACTAAGATTCTCTTACGCTGTACAAAATCTTGGATGTATACTTGACTAAAGTTCAACGCTTGCCTGCTACATATACTTTGGTTTGGTGGCTAATAATCAAAATTATTAATTAATTGGTACTTTTGTGGCTCCTCAAACTGAAAAGAAGAAGTCTCAAAATATTATATTAAAAAACCTATTGAATAGATGAGAAAATTAAATGCTAGATAGACACTAACACAACAAGAAGACACATAAGGGGTGGTAAAAAGTGTCTGGACCCGTTTATTCGTATTTCTCCGCTCTCATTTTAAACAGTTTCGGACATAGCTTTTCTTAAAACAATACGAGTCCGAATTTAAAATTCTGTTTATTTTAAAAATAGATACGAGATAAGAACAAAATGTTTTAAAAAATGGATGTTTATCCTAAGCTTTTGGATTTGTGTTTATCGTCACTGTCTCTCCATCTCAAATGTTTACAAGTTGGCCCTCTCTACGACTCTACTAGTCTTTATATATAAGATGAGTTGTTTAGTTGGGACACAGCTCACAATGTATGTGATGTATAAAAGGAGATGAGAGAGCATTTGTTTTGATATTTGTTTAAGTTATTCTTTAATATCTTTATTGGTGTCACTTGACGACTTAAATGATACATTTTTCTATGCTTCCGTTATGTTTTCTTGATATCTTGATTGGTATCACTTTTTTTTTATCAGATCGGCGGCACTTGTGTGCTTCAGTTCTCATCTCATTTTTTTTGAACATTTGTTCTAATCTCGGCATTAATCTTCATTTTCCAAACAAGGTTGAGTGGGTGCATTGATTTTTTTTATTGCATGGATTTATTATATATATATATATAGTTCAAACGGGTCCGGACAAAAAACAAAAAATCAGGTTCAGTATGTTTTATAAAAATACAGGATTGGACAACAAAAGATGTCCGTTTTAAAAATAGGTACGGTTTTGGACACTAATTTTAATCGTTACTAAGAGGGGTGTCCGTACCCGTTTCGATTTTCTTACAAAATACAACAAAACAAAAAAAATCTCAATTTCATGGATCCAATTCTTATATTATGCTCGATTTATTGATTTTTTTTCTAAAATAATCAACTAAAAATATATATATATATATAAAAAGGGATCAAATCATGAGAAGATGGAATTTACGTAATCCAATTATATGGCTCAATGGTTTGGTATGGTGATTGAGAGCAAGAGATCATGGGTTCGAACCTTGGTGGAAACAAATTGTTTCTTTCTTATAAAAAAAAGGATGGAATTTACATACCAAGAACAAAGAGGGAAGCTCTCCAAGCGCCAGTGGTGGATCTGCGAGGAAGTCGACCCTCGTGATCTATCGAAGAATCATAAACCCATTCCTCTTGATCATCTTCTAGTACTACTTCATCATCAACTCTCTCAGTCTTCTCATGATCATGTCGTCCTAGCTCCATAGCTAAGCTAGGCAGTGAAGATAAATTAATATATGATGTGGAGAGTGAGCTCCAATTTTATAAATTCAAAGATGAGAGACAAGAAGTTGATGAATTTAATCAATTATGAATCTCCTTTTATGGGAAGATTGGCATTTATCTATATAAAGTTTGAGAATAAGTTAGGACGAGAGAAAAGACAAGGGGATTTCTAAGTGGTGGTGGAGACGGATGCTTTGCACGTAGTGCTTTATATAGGGAGGATGCCTGCCTTTAATTTGTCATAAAGCTTTCCCTTTCTTTTGGATTAAACACTCTCTTGGTTTATTTTATTATTTTTATTTAATTTTTTCTTAACTCTATTATAGTATTATGGGCTTTGATCTATCAACCCGCGTTAGCTGTAAGGATACCGGGACCAGTGGACCTCATGAAGTGATGTAGATCGATCTTGCACACCCCACAACCGCAACAAGTTTTCATATATATAAGGGATCGACCCTGATCAATATATGTGTACTGTGTACACTACATTTATTACTGCCATGAAATTAAGTTAAGGGGCAAACCTTTAACTACAAGAGAGAGAGTTTAATTCCGGTCCATGGTTACATTATTTCTGGTGCTGCACTTACACTAGTGTTACATAATTCAAGACACATCCGATGATGAAAACAAGAGGGGCTCTACGTACATAATATGTGGTGTCGCCTATATTAATAAGGAGCCGCTAATCAGACTTCAGTTTTAAAGTTTTACTTTGTGTACCCCACTTTTTACTTAGTTTACCTCACTTTTATTTTTAAAATTGTAAAAATACCTTTACTCACCCCGTTACCCATACCCCACTTTTGAAGAAGTGTAGCCCGTAGGTTTTGGACGAATTGAGATGTCAAACACATAGGGCTGACACATTTGAAGAGGTGTTAGACACACAAGACCGAGACCTCTATAGGTGTCGGCCGACTCCAACCGATAATGCGAAGATAACTCGGTCTCAATAGGTGACGGAGGGATCCAGCTGAAACCACTTTAGATGTTTCGGCCTTGTGTGTGATGTTTCGGCCTTGTGTGTCTGAAACATCTTTAGAGGTGTCGACCCTCTGTGTCCCACACCTCTTCAAAGGTTTCGACCCTGTAAGTCTGAAACTCGCGGACGACCAGAATGAATAAAAAACTTCAAAACTCTTGAAAAATAAAGGAAAATGGTAAAAAAAAAATAGTGAGTTTTGCTCGGAATCGCTTAATATTTTTGATTCCATTGAAATCTTGTACCTGAAATGCAAGATTCAAGCTTCAAATCGAAGCCATAAACTCAAAAGCATATTCACAAACAAAAACGACTCAAAATAAAAAAAAAACAGAAAAAAAACCTTGAAATCGACACTAAAGGAAATGATGAATGCACCCACGACGTCAAATTCATGTTGTTTTGCTCGAATTTTGTCGAATTTGAGTTGTTAATGAATGTGATTTGAGAGAGAGGTGAGTGGGGTGAGGGGGTATGGATGAGTAAAAACCCTTTTATATACAGTGATAGTTAGATAATTTTACAAAACTAGCATCCTTGTAGTAAAAACTGGGCCGCTGCCTATTAATAACGTTTAACATGCGCATAATATATAAAAAGGTGTTAGCAGAGGAAAATATTCAGAACCTCAACTTTGATGCTTTTTTTTTTTCTTAATACTACGCAAACGACTTTATTTTATTTTTGCCAAATATACAAACACCTTAATTTGGTGCCGTTCTGCTTCATAGATGAAACATTTAATTGGTGTCCTTTTTTTCGTTGGTTTGGGTAAATATCGGTGTCCTTTGTTCACTACGAAAATTTGGATTAATTGGACCAGCCCATAATCAGTCAAACGGTTATACTACACCTACAGTCCCTATCCTAGCTTTTCAAAAAGAAAAACAAGTTAACTCCCTTTATCTAAAAAAAAAAAAAAAAAAAAAAGAAAAAAGAAAAAAGAAAAACGAGTTTGATTGCATGGAAGTAGGGTGCCATTATGAGATGAGTTCAATATCTTAGTTGATTCTTTGACAAAAAAAAAAAAAAAAAAAAAAAAGTTTAGTTGATTCAATTTCAGAATGGGGAGGAGTTTTTCCTTTGTAACAAGGGTGGGCATGTTTTTCCCCTGCTACAGATAGTGATTAATCTAACACTACACAACCAAAGGTGCATGTAATTAATCTTACGTCCTATTTAGTGGCGGAGCTAGGGTTGGCAAAAGTTTTACGGACCCGCTTAATCTTATGTCCTATTCAGTGGCGGAGCTAGGGCTGACAAAAGTTGTCCGGACCCGCTTTAAACGGGTCCGAAAACTATTTTTCTTAAAAAAAATGCGGGTCTGGACAATTTTTTATGTCCGTTTAAAAATGCAGGTCCGGGTCTGGACAGATATTTCAAAAAACGGGTACCCGTTTAGTGATTAATTGGATTAATTTATAGGGGTATTTGTGTAATCATACATATATACTATATAAATGAAAGACCAAAAACACTAAACTGTTATCAATTTATCTTTTCTCATTTTGCACTACTCGTCCGCTGTCGTCCATGGCTTATCGCCCTCTCCTCCTTGCGCTGTCGTGCCCGTGACCGTGAGTTGTTTTCACCCTTGCACACAGCCGCTCTCTACCGGACTTCACTTGACCTCTAGGCTCTCCATCTCATCCCCATGCTCACGAGAGTCATGCCTCATGCTCACGACCCCCACGGAGTCGTGTTTGGCCTCGCATCGATCTCCTGGCTCTCTATCTCACGGCCCTCACACTCACAGTCTCACATCTCTCACGCTCACGACCCTCACTTTCGGCCTCGCTATCCTCTTATTTTTCTCCACCAAGGGCCATGGCCTCAATTCTCACCTTGCCTCTCATTTCTTAGCCTTTCTTATGTTGTTGATGCTTTTATTTCTTAATTGATCATGCTTTGATCTCAATTTCATCTGATGTACTCTGTTTAACTTTGTTTTCCCTAAGAAAATCGATGAAGACGATGTCCCCCGCAAGAAATACCTAAACATTCCCATTACTGCACATAAATCTAACATGATAGGCCTTCATTTGCCAACTTCCCTTTTTTTGGTGAGCATTGCTAACTTCTTTGTTCTATTTCAAGAGTTCTCAAAAATGACCTGGTGGCGATCAAGAGCCATTGGCCTCAACTCAACCCTCGTTTCTCATTTCTTATGTTGTCAGCTTTCACGATGTGGAGATACATGATAAGTGTTAATTTAGGCATAATTTAATATATGTTATTAGGTGTAATTGGACTATATTTATTTTATTTTGTGGCGATAAATGCATATTTTAAGGATTTAGTGATTTATTGGAATAATATGAATATATATATCTAATTGTATTTAATTTTCATTTTTAGGAGAAACGGAGTGCACTGTTGGATCCGGGGCAGAAAAATACTCAGAACAGAGTATGCACTTGTTGAAACCGGACACCGGAGGGTTTGTTTCGGAGTATACACGAGAGTTGGGTAATTGGAGTACCGGATAGGCCACGTATCATGCACCCATTAGTTGGACCGCGTCACACATGACTGTTCGACCAATCAATGCTGCCACATTTCGTCACAACACAGCCGCCTAGCCAATCAATGCTGACACGTTTCGTCAGCCTAACCTCTCACCAGCACGTCCCTCCAATGATGCTTTGCCACGTCAGCTACGTTCTCTTTTCACACGTTCTCTTTGAACTCACGCGCTCTCCTCTTAATGCATTCTCTTTGAACTCACGTGCTCTCCTCTTCATGCGCCCATCACGTGTCAGCGGCATACCCATCCTAATCACGTCATAATAACTTCAGCCTTCCAATCTCTTTGCGCCATGTGTTGACTCCTCCCAACCAGCGTACATATTCTCCGCATTATCCACCGTGTCCATGTGTTCAACCAACCTAAATTATTTCTATAGATAGGAAAAGAGGAGTCTCGGCTCTGCTCTGCTCTGCTCTCTCTTTCTCTCTCCTTCCGATCCTCCCCCTCTCTGTAATTTCTATTTTTCTTTGTTCTTTGAGTTTTTCAACCATGAAGGGCTAAGTTTATAGCCTAGGCAAGATTGCGAGGGAGGTTCGACTGCGCACATTCAATGAATTTGTGAGATTTATATATTTTAATTTCAATTATTTTATTTTCTTTAGTATTGTTTGAACAATTGAGGTTAAACACTAGTTTAAACTTTGATTTACATGTCAGTGAGTTGTAAGCATCCGTCCTTGTGCAATAAGACCACATTAGTGGCAATTGACCATACCAATTGATTAGACACTTTTGGGACTGGTTGAATACCATAGAAATCTAGGCTAAATCAGACACACGAGTGATCCGGTTGTCTAGGTGTATTGCCTTTATGAATCGAAGTAATGCGACCAACGCATTAAATCTGGAGCATTACCGATCAGGTTGCGTGTTTGGTTAGGAAAGTAGTCAACAGTCGTACTTTGGTTGCTGAGATTAGGAAGTGCAAGGAACCGCGTGCGTTACCGGGTCTATAGCTACACTAGGATAATTTGATTTGTATCTTTTGATATAAGTTGACGACCAAATTCAATCTTTTTATTGAACTGAACTTGTATGCCTTGACCTAGGTGTTATTTTTATTAATTATTTTTAACTTTATTTAAATTTCTTTTATTTATTTTTTATATTTAGATTACGTAATTAACTCATTTTCTCTAAATTCCTCGATTTCCTTTTTGTTATTTTTTTACCTTAGAAAGAAAACCAATCTCTGTGGGATTGACCTTTTATCGCTATTTACAAAATAGTTGGTTTAGAAAATATATTTTATTGACGTGTTCGGCGCGCGTCAATTTTTGGTGCCTCTGCCGAGGATTAGTTTTTCTTTCTTTAGTTTTTGTTGTATATTTATTTATTTATTTTTGTATATAGTCTCTCGTTCCTAATACTTTTGCAGGAAATTTCTCAATGGCCTCCTACTACCATAATTATGATTGATTCCAAGACTCATACTTTCATGGTATGAACGGGGTAGGTATGTCACATAATGGACATCAATTTTCTTACTCGCAATCTTTTATGCAATAGGTCGAGGCTTGTGATTTTTGTCGGGAATACTTTCATCTCACGTATGCTTATCCTTACCATCTGAGGTATGGAAATCATCACAGTTCTAGCTATGCATCACCATAACCCGACTTCTATATGTTTAGGCCAAGTCCACGGATTCCTCAACAAGAACGGAGAACCATTGAAGACATTGAGAAAGATATGATATTCGAATGGCTTTCTCCAAGTACTAATGCATGTCCCTTTGATGACTGGAGTAATTCATCACATCAGCCTGACATATTTAGTTCTATGCGGAATCAACCTTCAAGGGATATAATAAGGTATTGTTTGGCGACTGTGCAAGACATAAACCTCACCAAGCAAGAACTGGACCAATGGATTGAACAAAGGGATTAAGAAGCTGGAGAAGAAATAAAGTCAATCCTCTAGAAGATATCAGCTGAGACCATGAGTGCAATTCCATTGGAGAGTGTTGAGGTGAATGAGGTTACACAGTTGAGGACTATTGGAGTGAATCAGAGGAAACAATTGAAGTTTCTTTATATGAGTCGGACATTATCATTGCACTGAATGAAACGGATGAAGCCGAGAAAAAAATTGATGTCATTTTAGAAAGGCCAGAGGTACCTCAAAAAGAGATCAAGGAAGACCAACCCCTGGTGTTGGTGAAGCCACCTACCTTCCCATGCTTGCCTATTAAATTTAAAAAGTGGGTGGTCGTAAAGGAGCGTTCGCAAATCTTCTACACGGTTGACACCTTTGTATCAAATGACCATGATGCAATAGAATCATATGTGTTAGAGGTCCCGGATAAGCTCCTAAATCTGAAGGAGGGCATGTCTACTGAATTGCCCAAAGCTATAGATGTGCCATTCGCTGTCGACATTTCGAAATGAGAGGGCCACGACAAGTCGAGTTAACGAATTTAACCAAAAGCATTATTGGGAAGCAACCCAATTTTTTTTTCTTTTATGTTTTTTAGTTTGCTTATTTTTATATTTGTTCAGTGTACTCACCATTATCCCGTTTTTTACTATTTACAGGTATTTGATACTCGTTTGTTGAAGTACCAGAGTTGAGAGCCCGATATCACTGCTGAGGTTTTTTGGTATATATAGTTAGTCTAATTGGGATCTGGTAAGTTCTAGGTTTTAGATTATTAGGTTAGTTTTTGAGTCTACTGGAGGTAATTAGATGTATATTCCCTAGATTTCCTGAGTTGAATATTTTTATCACCGTGCTTCATATTTTATGAGTTATTATAGTCCATTACGTTTTGTATATTCATTTTAGCATGTCATTTCCCTATTACTCGTTTCTTTTACTTCCATGTTCTTTTCACCTCTTTTCATTTTGTAGTTCATAGCCTCATTCTTGTTTTAAACCTTGAGGACAAGGTTTGGGATAAGTTTGGAGATGTTTCAGGTATAGTGGAGTGTTGAATGAATGGAATTAGCGTATGACAGGTATGATCATTTTATTATTTTTATGCATATTCTATGGGTTTGGTAAGTTATGGTAGTGTTTTTCTTTTCTTTTCACCTCATTTTCTTATTATGACATGCTATGCATTGCATGATTTAGGTTAGTAGTAGTTTATATTAGTTATACATTTTTGTAGTTATTTAGTTGCATTATTCAGTCTATGCTTATTTAGAGTCATTTTGTTGCATATAGAGTTGCCTAAAACCTTGTTGAATGTTTTTGATTGTAGATAGGAGTTCAAATTAAGCTACTTTTGAGACTTGAACCCTTTTGAATATTAGGAGTTGTACTTAATTTAAAGCGTTGTCCAACATCTTTGAGGTTGCTTATTAGTATGAAGTTTGGGCATTGTGTTAGAGACCAAAGAGGCATACAGTCCTATTTTGCAAGTTTTCAAATTTCTAGGGTGCTAGAACGAGAATGTAGCTTACTTGAGACATTAATTCATATGACTTGAGCACTTTTTGGAGAATAATTTAGACTTGAACATACATTGGATGACTTGTTTGATTATAGTGAAAGTGAGAAGGGTCAACAAGAGTTTTCAAAAAAAATTTAGAGAGTCCCATAGATTCTACAGGAAATAGAGCAAGGAATCTTGTGGTGGGAAAAAAAGTGAGAAGAGCGGTTTCCATAGGAAATGGAGCAAGGACCGTACTACTTTTAAAATTTTTGGAGAAAATAGAGTGTATCTATGCATAAAAGCGGAGGTTTATAAAAACACTTTTAAATTAAAAGATTTGACCGAGTGCTTATAACTAGATCAATTGAGTTATTCCAATGTGTTGTTTCACTTTTTCATATTTAAGTCTGATTGTCTCTCTCAAGTGTGTTTAGTCAATATTTATGGATAGTGTGTTGCATTTTTCGTTCATAGTCCCTTTTTCGGTGTTGATGCACTATTTTTAAGAAATTCTGAACTTGTGTGCTTTAATGTAGTGGCTTTGTAAAATCTTGAGTAGTTGAAGGCTTTTGTCAGGATTGATTCTGGTTTTTGAAAGGGTGATTTTCACTGATGTTTGGATTCCGTTTTCACACTATTTGACTCTGAACTTCTTTTGGGTGATGGTTACTTGAGTGACATATTTACATCAAGAAGGAATTCAAACTTGACTTGGTGAAGGGCATAGGATTGTTAGAATTAGTCATTGTAGTATATAAGTAAAGTATAGATTTTCATTCACTCATTTGCTCAGGACGAACAAAGTCTAAGCTTGAGGGTATTTGATAAGTGTTCATTTAGGCATAATTTAGTATAAGTTCTTAGGTGTAATTGGACTATATTTATTTTATTTTGTGGTGATAAATGCATATTTTAAGGATTTAGTGATTTATTGGAATAATATGAAAATATATATCTAATTATATTTAATTTTCATTTTTTGGAGAAATGAAGTGCACGGTTAGATCCAGGGCGGAAAAATACCCGAAATAGAGTATACACTTGCAGAAACCGGACACTGGAGGATTTGTTTCGGAGTATACATGAGAGTTGGCAATTGGAGTACCGGATAGGTCACGTGTCGTGGACCTATTGGTTGGGCCGTGTCACACACAACCGTTTCGACCAATCAGATTGCGCCACATTGTCACAACTTAACTGCCTAGCCAATCAATGCTGACACGCTTCGTCAGCCCAACCTCTCACCAGCACGTCCCTTCAATGATGCTTTGCCATATCAGCTGCGTTCTCTTTTCACACATTCTCTTTGAACTCACGCTCTCTCCTCTTCATGCGTTCTCTTTGAACTCACACGCTCTCCTCTTCATGCGCCCATCACGTGTCAGTGGCATACCCATCCTCAACACGTCATAATAACTTCAGCCTTCCAATCTCTTTGCGCCATGTGTCGACTCCGCCCAACCAGCATACACATTCTCCGCATCCTTCGCAGTGTTCATGCGTTCAACCAACCTAAATTATTTCTATAAATAGGAAAAGAGGACTCTCGGCTCTGCTCTCTCTCCGATCCTCCTCTTTTCTGTTATTTCTATTTTTCTTTGTTCTTTGAGTTCTTCAACCATAAAAGGTTAAGTTCATAGCCCATGCAAGATTGTAAGGGAGGTTCGACTGCGCATATTCAATGAATTTGTGAGATTTATATATTTTAATTTCAAGCTTTTCATTATTATTTTATTTTCTTTGGTATTGTTTGAACAATTGAGGTTAAACGCTTGTTTAAACCTTGATTTACATGCCAGTGAGTCGCAAGCACCCGTCTTTGTGCAATAAGACCACATTAGTGGCAATTGACCATACTAATTGATTAGACCCTTTTAGGGCTGGTTGAATACTATAGAAATCTAGGCTAAATCAGACACACGAGTGATCCGGTTGTCTAGGTGTAGTGCCTTCACAAATCGAAGTAATGCGACCAACGCGTTAAATGTGGAGCATTACCAATCAGGTTGCGTGTTTGGTTAGGGAAGCAGTCAATAGTCATACCTTGGTTGCCGAGATTAGGAAGTGCGAGGAACCGCGTGCATTACCGGGTCTATAGCTACACTAGGATAATTTGATTTGTATCTTTTGGCATAAGTTGAAGACCAAATTCAATTTTTTTATCGAACCGAACTTATATGCCTTGACCTAGGTGTTATTTTTATTAATTATTTTTAACTTTATTTTAATTTCTTTTGTTTATTTTTTATATTTAGATTAGGTAATTAACTTATTTTCTCTAAATCCCTTGATTTCCTTTTTATTATTATTTTTACCTTAGAAAGAAAACCAATCTTTGTGGGATCGTCCCTTTACCATTATCTACAAAATAGTTGGTTTAAGAAATATATTTTATTGACGCGTTCGGCCCGCGTCAATACACTTGGACAAATTGAACTACTAGGTTGATAGTTTTATGATTTTTATCTTTTTTGTTGGAACTTTTATGGTATGGGGGCATTCATTTTTGAAATATGGACAATGGTGATGTGAATCTAGGATGATGCCTTGCATTCTTTTTGAATTTTAAATTTATGATGTTTGTATTGGTAATTAGAAAATTGTGATGTATGTAATTTTTTAGTAATTAATTGAATGTTAGGTGACATGTAGTTTGTTTTTTTTTAAATAATTGATAAAAAATTATTTGATCACATTTAAAAATAAAACCAGACAAAAAAGAGTCCCGTATGGTTTATAAAAATATGGGTCTGGACAAAAAAAGGTATTCATTTTTAAATATGGGTACCGGTCCAAACATCATTTTAAGTTGTTATTAAGGGGTGTATCCGGACCCGTTTCCGTTCGGACCCATTTTTATGATGGCCCCAACAACCACAAACTGGGCCCCGTCCAGACTAAACCTACGTGGACCCCCGAGTCCGTCTCCGACAAGTCAACACAGGTCTAGTCAGCGTCAATTTACCAATTACTCAGTACATTATTCTCTCACTCACCCTGGATCACTCTTTTTGATTCACCTTAATTTTATCTAATATTTTATCCTCAATTATAATTAGGTGTGTAGCAGAATTGTTTTTAACACCAACTTAAAACAGTTTACAACTCAGTCAACCTAGATGTGAAATATCCTATCCAACAACATCACATGTATATAACAGTTCAACTGAAAGCCCAAAAAATGAACATATACATGTATCAACAGTCAGGTTCAACTCCCCAAAGCCCCAAAATATCAAAACAAATGAATACATAGCCAAAATATACAACAAAATGACAAAATACTTACAAAGTGAGAGCAAAGCTAATGGCTCTGAGTGTGCCTCAGAGGATATCGCCAAACATCGGCGCCTTGCCCCTACTCGTCTGTGAATCTGCACTCACCGTCATAAAAAGGACGGTGAGTACAAAATATAACAGTTAACAACAACAATATATCTCAATATAAACTATTGAATTCTCAATAATTACAAGTCTATGAATCATACAGAGTACAACAAGAAACTGAAATAGATAGCAAATCGCATGATAAATAGATTCAATAAGCTCAAACAACAATAATCAAGTGACCAGAACGGATAGGTGAATAGATAGTCCCAATCAAACTGCGG
Organism: Stephania japonica; assembly: GCA_039657345.1. NCBI lineage: Eukaryota > Viridiplantae > Streptophyta > Magnoliopsida > Ranunculales > Menispermaceae > Stephania > Stephania japonica. Next base: position 37,077,195 of record CM077560.1, on the reverse strand, counting down.
GTCACAAGACCTCATCAGCTTGCGATTGACAAGTAGGCCCAAAACTACCTCCCCTGTTCAATCCACCCCATACAAACCAGTAGGCTCGAAGGTTGCCTCTACTGAGCGCACACTCTGTTAGGAAAAACCACAGATAAAGCCGTCTGCTAAATTCCTAACACACTACTGAAAGAAAGCCACAGTCACAAGCCGGATGCTAAATCATTTCGATAAGCTTCAGCGAGAAGCCACAGTTTATGCTAGCTGTTAAACTCGTTGAGACTTCTCGTCACAGTCGAACTACCTAAACCCTAGGTCACTTGAACTAGAATGGAATACAAAGGGCTCGCATTTCAAGAATAATCAATCAAGAAGTAGAAAAGTAATCATGTTGATTCTATTGTTGCCTTTACTCACCTCAAATCCCGCTAAAAAGCCCTCGCGTAGCTCCACACATTCTCCAATTAGTTGCCAACACTCCGCTCGTCACTTGACAATTATTTCGACCAATTTCTATTAATTTTTCCTTAATTATCCCAAGTATTCTTCAATTTTTCTCAAGTTTGACCCATTTTCTACAATTTTCTAAATTATAATTCCTTTGCGCAATTGAATCGCTTACCACTTTCTACAATTTTCTAAATTACAATTTTTCTCAAGTTTGACCAACTTCATAATTTTCATGCAATTTAAAAAATATTTTTCAATATTTTTTTGACTATTTTTATCAATTTCCCACTTTACGAGGCAAAAACCCCGACAAATCTCTCCACAATTCCAAAAATTTCACTTTTTATATAAATTTCCAAATTTCTATTTATTTGGTTGAAATATAATTTTTTAGGATTCTTTTTCCTTTTTTCTGAATTTTTCCTGATTTTTCTAATATTTATCTCTAAAAAACACATATTTATTTTATTTATATATTATAAATAAATAAATAAATTATTATTTTAATAATGGGTGGGTCCCTGGGTCAGGTCCAACCCAGTCCACCACAACTGGGTCTAACCAGGGCCGACCCACCCGAGTCGGGCCCAGTTCGACCCAACCGAGACGGGCCCGAGTCACCACGACCCGGCCCACCACCTCTTTTTCCCCATCTTCACAGAGACGAACTAGAAAATTTTCCTGTTAGTCTCTGCCTCCATTTTTTTTCTTCTTTTCTTTTACAACAAACACTTCATCAACAATCAACAACACAACATCATCTTCATCATCAACCCAAAAATTTCGAAAATAAGAAACAAAAGATGAGAGAAAATGAAATTCACTAACACGATGCTGAACCTCCCTTCGATTTCGAAAACTCACATCTCAATCTCACTTCAACGATTCCAGCATTCCCACACCTCAATTGACCGATCTCTCTCGTTGATTTCTTCTCTCCTTCACTCTCTCGTTTCGATTTCATGAAGAATGGTGAAGGCGGTGGTGATATTCTTAGAGTTAAGTCAAATGACCATTTTACCCTTCAATTTCTATCCACTTCTTCACCAACTCATTACCCCTCACGGTCATTTCACATATTTTTTTTATTTCATACTTTATATATATATATATACAATTATATTTTTGCTCCTATAATTCTGTTGTGCGCACCAACGAGTTCACTCGGGCGTGCAAACTACCATTCGACTCACGTGTGTCACCCACGACCCTGCGTATCACTTGGTGCCCATAATTTATTATTTAATTTCATTAATTATTTTTATTTGTAAATGTCAATGTGTTTATTTCATTTTCATCCCCCGGACTCTCAAATACTTATTTAGTGCGTTCTTTCGTATCGAACTTGTTCAACGGTACCAATGCACATTTACCACATCCTCACACATTTGGGATATTGAATTTAATGTTTGGTAATAAATAAATAATACAAATCACCAAACAAACATAACATATCTCGGTGTGGACTCCCGAGGACCAAAATAAGTACACCACGGCTAGCTGGGCCCACAATACGAACCTAAAATGTCACGTGGTACGAGTTAGAATTTTAGGGTCGTTACAATTTTTTTGCTAGCCCTAGGCAGAGCCTTCCAGAGGGCAGCCCAGGGCTGATGTGTGTGTGACCCCCATAGTATATTATATCTATTCCTATATAATGTTAATTTGTTGGTGTATCTGTGACAAAAAAATTATTGTATCAAAAAATGTACGATATGTATCAATAAATAGCCTACGTGTTTTTTTTTCTTTTTTTTAATTTTGCACTAGTTTTTACTTGGGTTGTGGGGTCTTGAATGCTATTAAAGACAAACCATTCTCATCAGTAACTATTTCTCCATCGAAATTGTTTTTACTTGGTCCAAAATTTGTGTTCTTTCAAAATCTTTTTGGGCTTTATTTTCGAACATATTTACTTAGGCTTGAGGATCTTCGAGCGATGACGACTCTTACTCGTATATTCTCTTCTACCTCTTGATGCTTCCATATACTGGTGATGAGTGCTTAGAGAAGATTATAGAAAAAATACACCATAAACATGAACCAATTGTCATGAGCTCATATTTTAGTCATGGCTTAGCCTACGGGAAGATAAAATTCGCTACGCCCTTATTCCAAGTAAGCCTATAGGTAAGCATGACTCAATATAAATGTCATTGTTTAATCCTTCAAATCAATTAGTTGAATGTCGATGCATGTCCGATGAGTTTTGGTAACGGTATAGGTGGAAAAGGAGAGGACAATTTATTTGGTTAACGATTATCACCTACTTTTAAAATAGAGGTGCCAATTTCTTAAAAAAAATGGAGGTGCCAATTACTTTTTTTTTTTTGAGAGTAGAAGATTAGAAAATTACAAGCTTTGAAAAATATATGACCCCAAATAATTTTGCTTTAAATTATTTTTAAAATCATTAATGTCATCTATTTCTTTTTTTTTTTTTTTTTTTTTTTTTTTTTTTTTTTTATAAGAAAGAAACAATTGCTCCACCAAGGTTTGAACCTATGACCTTTCACTCTCAAGCACCATATCAAACCATTGGGCCATTTAATTTAATTTTTTATTTTTTTTGTCAAGGCGCAATAAAATTGTATTAATAAGTGAGAACCCTTACATCCATGAAACAATTCTCGAGAATAGCAAGCCAAATATATATGAACGAAGAAAAGCCCTGACAAAAGGGACGCGCGACAGCCATCCCAGAGGGACAACAAACAACAATAACTAAAACAAAAAGAACACAAAAAGGCTCACCAAAGGGAAACAAATCTCATCGGTGGAGCGAGATTCACACGCAGGAGAGAACCAAACAAAAACCTAAACTCTAAACAATAGAACAAACCCAAACCTAAACACTATGGACATTGAATCCAAACAAACACAAGATAGGAGAAACCTCCACTGCTTGAAGTCGACAACAACGCGCTAGCCAGATCCAACATGAGCCAACGACACCGAAACCCAAGATCTGCTAGGCCATGGCTCCGGCTGCTGATTAGAGACATGTGTACGATGATAAAGCTCATTCAAGAGCCTATTGGAGTGTTGGACGTTATCCCTCTCAAAAACCATCTCTCACGCCGCTACATAACTACTTCGCTTATTGTCATCCACTTCCTCAACTCTCCAAAATCACAAAGGAAACAAGAAAACAGAGGTCAAAAGAGAAAGGGAGAACAAAAAGGAGGAGATTAGAGACCTAGCTAAGGAGCCACAATAACGCTCGTGGTTGCCAGAGCGAGCCTCAGCATTGCCGGAAGCCCCGCCGCAAATGGATCCGAAGGCCGAGGGGTTACAGAGGCGAGACGTTGCTTAGAGTTTCTCAAAGCGGCCTTTTTAAGATCTTGAGTTAAATAACATTTGTTAAACTTTCCCATAAAGGGTCATTGGGCCACCTAATTGGCTGATATTAATGTCATCTATTAAAATTATTATTTTTAGATATTCAATTTCTCAATAAGAAAAAAATTCAACTAAATATAAAAATCAACTTCTTTAAAAAACGTGCTTCCAGAGAAATTGTATACGTTACAAATTAATCTAGGCCATCATTAAAATATAGATATACAATTGGTAAGGCGTTACATCAACTACGCAACATGCATGATTGGTTTTGGAAAAAAAAAAAAAAACACGCATGATTGGTTATGTGCGTTTGCGCTAAAGGTAAGGTTTCATATAGTACAATGAAAAAAAAAAAAAAAGGTTTCATATAGTACGTGTGGTTGTGGTGGTTGTCATTTTGATATATGGAGAAGAAATTGAAAGTACCGAGACTAATGAGTCCATGCGATTCTCATGAAAAGATAGATAAAGATGTACACTATACAACGTTATTCTTCATGTTCACAGTTGCCGATATCTACACGCAGTACTCTGTACTCATACATAAATGCCCTGTACTAAATAATTAGTATGGAGATTTTTTTTTTAATTTTTAATTTTTAATTTTATTTATTTTTTGTCAAAGCTTCATTAATAATGAAAACCATTACATTGATAATACAATAGAAAGCTTGATCTCCAAGACAGCAACGGAGGCATAAAACCTCATTGCGATTTACCATCACGAGAGCAATGGATGCATAAAGCCTCATTGCGACCCACCATCGGAGGCCTCTTAGGTACAGTTGATGGGAAATATGCTGGTAAACACTAAAAGAAAGCTATAACAAAAGGGAAGAAAAACCCTCTAAGAGGGACCAAAACAACAACAAACTAAAAAGCAACAACTAAAGCAACAAAAGCACTAGAATCTTTGCCAAAAAGAGAAGAAAGACAAGAGATTGACTTAGATATGTCACTTCCAATGATGTCGAGGCAGTTACAGAGCTTTGAGGGACCGTAACTTTTGATTCATAAACATGATTGATTATTATAATACCTTTTCGGAAATGACGTTTTGTGTTCTACAGTTGCCCCTAGAGCCTTGCTCTCGGAGATTTAATTTTGTGGGTCAAAATTCTATTGTTTCAGGCTTCATCGGGAGCTTTTATTTTATTGTCCAGTTTTAGGGTATTTTCGTAATTTTTATTACGTTTAGAGTCAAAGAAGGATTAGGCGTTTAAGAGTCATAGAAGGATTACGTTTAGAGTCGTAGAAGGATTACACTTAGAGTCGTAGAAGGATTAGAGTTTTTGATGGGCTATATAAAACCATGATTAGGGCTGTAATGATAATTAATTATTATAAATTTATTCAAATTTCAGTTTTTTTTTAAAACTTTGAGGACTCTTCCTTGTTTGAGCGTTTACGTTGCGTCACCTAAGAAGGACATCACTTTTGAGTGCTGCAATGAGCGGCTCACCGCCACTAGTCGTCCTTTTATTGAATGGCTTTTCCGAACGAAGAGGATCCAAGACCCAAGCTTGTCGTGTTCTTCGCTTCGACCAAGACCCTAGGCAAAAACGTCAATCGACAGTGATTACGTCGAAAACCTACAAAAGAAAGAGTAGGAAGGGTAGGCGATGAAAAGATGGGGTGACGGGTTCATGGGGAACATAGTGTAGGTGGGTTCACATAGACATGATGGTGGTTAGGGTTGCAAGTGGGGCAGAGCGGGGCGGGGATTGAAGATACCGTCCCCTCATCCGCGGGGTGCGGGACGAGAATTTATCCTCAAAATTCTCCACGAGGCAAACTTTGTCACCCCATGCCCCGCTCCATCGGATTCCTTGCGGGGTGTGGACTTTATATAAGTCTATGTTTTGATCCGCAATCTTTGGTCTTTTTTTATGTCTTTATTTGATGCACATACAACACACCTCCACCTAAGTACTACTAGTTCCAAATTTTATATAATTAGTTAGAATAAGTCAATCATACCAATTAACAATTGAATATCTGTCAAAAAAATATTTTAATCAATTGTATGCTAATGGTATTTCAAGGGGGAGACTTAATTAATCAACGTTTATTCTATAACATTATTGAATTACGTCCTGATGATTAATTGATTTAATTCACTTATTGATTATGATTATATAATTAGTTTCTTATGTAATTTCTTTCATGCACCTTATGTTTTGATCCTTATCTTTAGTCTTTTTCTTGTCACTTGGCTATTTTATCAACTGTTTTTTTTTGCTCTTTTCGACTTTTTGATAGCTAAATAGTTTTCGATGTTTTTTATATTCAAAATTTTACGTTTGACTTTTTATTTTGATCTCTTTTTTATTTTTCTTTTCAAGAGCAAACAAAAATATTTTGGAAATGAATATACTGATCGACAATCTCTGTATGCATTGTTTAGATCAACGACCTCCCTTTTTTTAGTTTATTCTACAAAATGTCATTTTGCTATACATCCTTATTGTGGCAACAAAATTTTAATTAATAATTTTGTTAAAAATATAGCTTCTATTCATAAAGTATTAAATTGGGATTTCACCAACATTTACATAAGTTTTTTTTTCTCTTTTTATCACTTCATTTTTCTCATCAAATTAATTTTATTAGAATTATATTTTTGTATAAGCATATGCAAAAAGTTTTTAAACTTTGAAGGCACATATTCCATAATTTTGTTGCAAAAAAATTAAATGATATTATTCTTCACTTAAAATTTATTCGAGATCATGTAGTAAGATTATTTTTTTAGTTTTTTTTTCAATTTTTTTCTCATTAAGTTAATTATTTTTTAACTAATGACACTTAGTCTTATCTGTGCCAGAAGCGCGGGATTTCGACTAGTTTTTTTAAATAGATTCCTCGTGGGACAGGGTACAGATTAGGGCGATGGAGATTCCCCATGGGCCGGAGTACGGGGAAAACTCGTAGGGCAAGGGTAATCCCCGCCTCCGCCTCCGCCCCGCCTCGCCCCATTATGTGGGGCAAACTTTCGCCTCTTGCCCCGCCCTAGCGAGGGCCAAAAATGCAGGGAATTCCAGCCCCGCCGATGTGGGGCCTCGCGGGGATGGGGATTCCTCGCCCCACTTGCAACCCTATGGAGAAGGTTACAACGATGGCGGTGATAAGTGAAATGGGAGGAAGTGGGGATAAGGTAGGCAAAGTTGCTGCATAAGAAAAGAAGAAAAAATAAAGCAATGGAAAGATAGAGGGGGATTAACGACCAAGCGGCTTGTCGGAGCAAGCTGAAGGTTGCCGGTCGCCATATTAGGTTTTTCTTGGGGGAGACGACACTTTTAGGGTTTTTTTGGGAGAGTTGTCTGCATAGAGATATTTGTTTTCTGTTTACAAGACCAAGAACAACACATATACGTCTGATTAATTAGTATGGAGATATTAATTAGTAATGAATATGATAATGTTAATTAGAAAAGCTATCATTTTGGTAAGGCCTAATAATCAAAATTATTCTAACGTTTACAATTTGTATCAATTATATTCTAACCCTTAGAATTATCAATTATATTATAACCTTTTCGATTTAATTTCAATTCTATCCTCAACTAATTTAGACTCCTTGTTTCTTTCATAATATATTTCAACACATCATTTTTTCAACTTTTTTGTCACACCTTGTCACGGCCCAAATTTCTAAATACCGTTTTATCCATAATTAGGATCACCGACTAGTGTGGAACTCACATTGAGATACGCGCATTGACTGAGGTACATAGCCGAGGTATCGAAACATGAGCAGGGATATGTCTCGAGATGCGTGCCAGCGCGGAATCAAGTAAAGAGTGATTGGTGAGTCATTTAATTTATTACACATTGATGTAACTAATTAATATAATTGTATTACCTATAGTTGTAATCAAATCAAATGAAGAAGCCTAAAGTTTTTATATAAAAAAAAGAAGCCCAAAGTTTTAAATAAAAATTTCCTGTAGATCTTACTTCGGGATACACACAACACATTTCCATAAAACTTGGTGTACTAGTGTGTGTTAGCTAGTGAATTAGTGGGTGGTAAGATTGATTCATGGTCATTTGATCACATGAAGATGTGTGCGAACAAACATGATGAAAAAATGACACTATACATAGCACATTTAATGCTTTGAAATTTATTTGTATAAACAAGGAATAGAGCTGGAGTGTTTGAGTTGGAAATTCAGCAAAGTAAGAGCAAACTCAACTAAGAAGGGGATTAAGTTCACAAATCCTAACAAGGACACTAGGTAACTCATCTCCACTTTATGCTTTCAATTCTAGTCAATTGGAGTATGGGATCAAAGGGGTTATGTATACAAACAAATTTAAAGCTTAACAATGTTATTTTTATACAATTTGAGCCCTTTTTAGTGTTCCAAATCTAAATTTTCTAAATCCATGGTTTTTGCTCAAAATTGGGAATTTTCAAGGAAATTGTTTTTTTTACTGATTTTGAATTGGAACATGAGCCTGGTTCTCAACACAAATGGAAGAATCGAAATCCTTACAAAGTTTCACTAATCTTACTGTTAAGAATTTCTGAATTCAGGTTTGTTTTCATCAAGTTATGATTTTTTATATTATATGGTGTTCTTAGGGATTTTGAATAAATGCATGCTAAATTCTCATAATTTGATGATATATATTGAAGTGTCTGCCCTGTTTTGGATGAGGAGTGTGTTACGGATCCTTCGTAGTAGAGAAGAAGGATCCGGGGCATTGAAGATGGCCAAACTTTAGGAGGAACCCATAAATTCGAGTGCAGAATTTCTGGGTTTCCCAGTGCGGATAGAGTGCTACCTGCAGGTAGCGCGCTATTTCGTTTATGTAGCGCGCTATTGAGCTTATATAGTGCGCTACTAGTCCTGGGCTACAATTTTTTTGCATTTCCTTAACTCAACTTAAACATTACCAACAAGCCTAAAACCCTATCAAATGGTTTAAACACTTTAAAACATGTTGAATAATATCAGTAGCTTAGAGAGGAGTCTCAGGAGTTTAGGTACGAGTTTCGGGGTATCAGGAGGCTGGCTTAAGCTAGGATTTTGCGTGCTTTTGTAAGTAAACTAATTAGGCATTTCTCTCCATTTCATGTTTAGTTATAAAATTTGATTTATAGTCCATTTGATTGATTTAGCCCTTGTATTCTCAACGCCATGACTTATGTGTTATCCTCTTATTTATTGAGCTATTGATCTATAGCAGTACATTCCTCGAATTCTTCGTTGATTTTCATTCTTGAGCTTTGTCGTCATGTGGTTTTATCATATGATATGATTGTTGGGAATAGCATGCTATTAGTCTAGGTCGATTATGGGATGACTTGATGATATTATACTCGTGTTTTTGTATGTGCCGTGTTGCACTTGCCATGCCTTGAAATCTGAGTCAATTCTTTCTGACTTATAAAAAGTAGTTCTTGCATCTAGGATCCCCTACTTGTTTTAGATGAGTGACACATAAGGCCACTGGACTCTAGGGTTGTCAGCACTCACCACTAGTTTGCACAACACACGGGGTAAGGGGGCCCGAGATAGTCGACAAAGATGTATATTATAGGCACTTGTGAGAGAGCTCATGCCCCTAGATAGTGGAAAAAGGCTGATGTGATGTAACTCACGACCTGATCGGACCTAGATCATTACTACTTAGCCTAGTGCCAGTCTCACTTTATTTAACTGTGGCATCTACTAGCATATTCTTGTTTCGACATTTCTTCGCTATTATTATGCTTTTAGATGTTTTCTATTACGTTTGGAAATGTGGACAAATGTCTCCTCATAATTACTTTACTTATTGTACTCACCTTCTTATTTGTGACGGTGGGTGCCAATCTCTCAGGTAGTAGGCTGGACAAGGAGAAGATCGGTGACTGCCTCAGAGCCTTTGGCGTACTTCTACATAATAATTTTGTAGGTTTCGATATTTGGTGTATTTATTTTCTTTATGTCTTGATATAATTTTTGGTTGTATATATTAGGGTTGAGTGATAGTTCTTCGACTTGATACATGTTTATCACACTACTGTTTCGCCATCTTTATTATAGACATGTGATCATTGTTTTCTTATTTCCACACTTAAGGTTTTATTTCATTTGCTTTCACTACATTGTTTAAGACTTGTTGGATTTAATAAACAACTAAAAGGTTTTAATTAGCTCTGAAAATCAAGAATAACGAGAATTAAGTGATGCTTATCCTGAACAAAAATAACGAGGTTAATAAGATAAAATGCTAACTAATACATTGTTAAGTCCTACATGACTGAGATTAAGGCTTAATGACAGGATTAGGTCGGGCGGTGCCCTAGATTAAGGAAGGGGTGTCATAGTTAGTATTAGAGACTACGTTCTCGATAAGTAAAACAAAAACTTTAATGAAACACAAATATTATAAATGGAAACTAGACGATCCTTGCCTAGAAACCATTAGTTGGGAAGTGAAAGAAAATAAGATGGGGATTTTTATATGTACGTGTTAATTTTTATATGTATGTAAATGAGTTATTTACATAGTAGCTGATGAACGTGCTGACACTGATAGCAGATCCACGAGAGAGTGGTGACGCGGGTGTTAGTAGCAGCCAACCTCCTACTTTTGATGAGGATTTATAGAGGCTATCTGACCTGGTTTTGGCCCAGGGACAATAATTGATCGAATCAATCATAATGATGACTGTCGCTTTACTCCACCGACACAAACACTGGTTCTTACTACAACTACTACCATGCCTACACTACTGGCACTAGAGTCTCCCACTACGACACCAACGACTCCGGTAGTGGAGACTTTTCCTATTATGACAATACTGACAATAGAGACAACCGAGACAGTAATGTTTCCTACGCCCACGTCTAGCAACACTTTAGTCAAGGTCCACTTAGTGAAGGACTTTGTCCGACTCAAACCAGACTACTTCGACGGAGAGATGAACTTTAAGAAGATTGAGAAGTAGATGTTGTCCCAAGAGAAGTTACATAAGATATTGAAGATCGAGCACAAACTTCGGGCCGAGATCTCATCGTATACACTTCAAAGAGACGCCGATGTTTGGTGGCGTATCACTGTATCGACTGATGAGAACTTCGAAAGGCATTCAAGAAGAAATTTTATCAGCAATACTTCTCGCCAATAGTGATGAAGAGGTTGAGGAAGAACTTCATGAACCTGAGGCAAGGACTTGATGAGTTTGTGATGGAGTGCAGAGATAGGTACAGATATTTGAGGCATTTTGTGTTGGAGACTTAGTGAAGGATGATTCAAAGGATATGTACTACTTCGGGGATGGACTGAGGCCCCACATCGGATATCTTATGGTCAGTATAGGTTTCAAGAATTTGAGCAAGATATACAAATGTGCACTCTCCTGCGAGACCTACTACCTGAGCAGAGTTTCCGATGGGACAACATTATGACTAGCATTATCATTCGAGCAGGCCATAGAGTACGAGAGGATGACACAAAGTGGTAATAGACAGAGGAGACGGGATAGAAGTTCGTATAGGACAAGGACGAGCATACCGATCGTACCTTATACATCATACCCTGCCCCAGGTTAGAGTTTAAGATGTAGACCTCCCTTGCCACCTCCAGTTAGACCAACTTTACCAACTCCAGCTAGATTAGCACTTCCGACACCACCAACACCACGACAACAACAGTAAGGTGGTCGAGGTCGGCGTAGAGGCAGAGATGGACCCTGACAGGGACAAAGATAGGCATAGGGTCAGGGTCAGCAATTTGGACAAAGGAGACAAATCACTTGATTCAGATGTGGACAGGTTTGACATATGGTGAGAGGTTGTCCACAACAGGCTGCAGTATATCCATAGTAGGGCTGAGAGCAAGCCCACATGGTAGCACAGCCAAATGCAGACGCCACATGAGGTCTCATGGAGGGTACGATTTCCATTTACAGTATAGATTTACATGCATTATTTGATTATGGATGTATTGTTTCACTTATCGTTCGTCGCATGATAGGCATCCTAGGATTGACACCTGTTAGGAGTAGCGTGCATTTGATAATGAGTACCGTAGCTGGGGATAGTGTTTACTCTAACGGTATATGTATGGGATGTCCAATAGAGATAGATATGGTAAAGTTACCAACAAACTTTAGAGTCCTCAAGTTTTTAGAGTTTGATGCATTATTAGAGATAGACCGACAAATAATATACCATACATACATCGACTGCTTCAGCAAAACAATGATATTTCAAATTTTAAGGCGTCAGAATTTTACGTACAGAGGTATCTTACCTAGGATCGTAGGCACTGACATGAGCCCCAAGTGTAGGGCATCGCGGTAGTAATAGTGACAAAACTAGTGTTTATGCTAGATTTATCAAATCCATAGGGAATAGTTACACAACACTAGAGTAGATTAGATATTTTGTAACATAACAAATAATTAATAGATTTATTAAACTATCTAGGAAGCATAATGATAAGATTAAACTTATTTTAGACTTGAATTTGTCAATCAAATTACATGTGCGACGAATCAATCAAGAGATGTGTTTAACTCAATTTATAGACCACTTATCCTACAATTCATCTCGTCCCAAGGTCTCGGTGGAGAGAATACTATCTTAACTCTTAGGTTCCACAGGTTTATGCGAGCAGAGTAAGAGTATCAAAGCATTAAGTTCAAAGCCGTTTAAGGTCTCTCAAAGTCTAGGCAACTGGTCAGTGTAACCCAGCATATTAAGTTCTAATGTTCAGTTCTGGTTTGATAGCCCCGAGGTCTCGGTGACTATGTCACCTTAACTCAGTGACTACGTGTTCAGTGCAATCAAAGCATTGAGTGTGGAACACTAAAAATAACATTAAGTAGAACAAGAAATACAAACAAACATGATTCATTCAACACAAAACATTCAATAAGAAAATCATGTATCAAAAATATATAAACTAAGATAATAAAAAGAGAGAATTTATGAAAAGATCAAACTCAAGCTCTTCAGACCTAAGGTTACGGCGAATTCGATCTCATCTTTTGTCCAATTTATCAATCTCTCCTCATCTAAGCTATACTAAGAAAAATGAAAATACAACTAAATAAAAGTCCCCGAGCGTCGCCCGAAGGTGAGCTCGGGGCAAAAAAAACCCTTAAACTTGAAAAACCAAAGTTTTTGTAAAGAAGATAGGAAATAGAAGAGTGGATAATGTTAGAGTTTGGATAGGTGTGATGGTCGAAATATATGGAGAGCTGCCCGACAACTGTTGTGCATTCTCTCCAAGAGAAAAAATGGGCTAGAAGAGAGAGGGTGAGTCCGCCACATGTCAACGCTAGTGAAGAGTACTGGAAACCCTAATTTTCAGCAAATTCCCAATCCTTCCCTTGTTGTTTTTGCTGCTTCATTCGTGGAACATCTGGTGGCTTGAGAGAGTCGCATGCGGAAGCGCTTCAAGCACACAAATGAACGAGTTTGGACGGAGTGTTGGTGAAGGCGCACATCACGAGGCTCATCTGTGGCTCATAGGACTTGCTGAAGTGTCGCGTGGGAGAGTGAGGAGCACGACAGAATGGGGGACCAAATCTGGGCCCATACAGCTTGCCAATTTATTCCATCTGATCTCTACTTTGCTCGTGAATTGAGGCGTATATGATAGCAGCTAAAGCTTGTTTATATACACCTCATGCCTTAGCCATTTCTTCACCAATTTGTTCAACTTTTAGCACTCCAACCTTTCTCACAAACCACCCGACCATCGCTAAAGCTCAATGTGGGAGCCACACACCTTACTTGATATGCATGCTTGCGTGCTTTACAAGGTAGACCATCAAATGTTCCAAAAGTGCCCCACTTTTATTCTTTTTCTATTAACATATCCTAAAAACATACAAATAATAAATATCAAGTAATTAGAAAGTAATTTTAGAGACTTATGTTTATTAAACTATAAAATATTCACATCAAAATGGGTTACATAAATTAACTCATCAAATATCCCTAAACTTTTTGGTTTGCTCATCCCAAGCAAATGATTATTTAAGACACTAAACAATTAATGCAACTAGACTCCTAATGTTTGCTTACCTATGAACTCAACATGAAAATATAAACATAACAACATTTATGGAACACAACTAAATGCAAATTAAATGGTCCTAAACTCAAAAACTACCAAAAGTGAGAATCTTTTAGTTTCACTAGATACCAAAGCGGTGCAAAAAAGACTTGGGAGACTAGAAGTTTTCAAGAATTTAGGCCCTATCTCATCAAGTATTATACTTTTGGAACTCAAGACTTGGTCAAAAGCCAAGGCTATCAAATAATCATGAGTTTTCTTATCCTATACCCTCAAGCCGCAAGTTTACGATCTCACGATAAGGCATTAACACACACTGGTGTCCCATAGGCGGGACTACAACTCACACTCTCTACTAATGAAGACTTAACACATGCAAGAGTCAAGTATGACTTTTATTTAGATTGTAATGGGGCTTGTTTAGGCTAACAATGGAAAAGGTATACATGGATTCAAAAATGTTGAAAAACACTAGCATAGACCATACATACATAGCATAGAGCTAAAACAAAGTAATCAACTACAAAATCTTGAACTTTCATGCATGATTCACTTCATTTTTTTTTTCTTTCTTTACTAACTCCTTATTTTCAAGTGCTTGTTGCACATCATTTTTTTTTCAACTTTTCGAATGTTTCACAAATTTTCAAAAAAGAATAAACCCCAAACTTGGGTTTTTATTACAATTTGGTTCACATAAGGTCTCTTTCACAACAAAATTTTGGTATATACTAGGCTTTCCAACTAGGTAACAATGGATATGAAGGCTAAGTAGTTATTGAGTTTTCATGATAAGTGCCAACAAAACGTAGTGAAATAAGCTCAAAAATGGCTAACTAGTGAGAATGATGATTGGTGGGCCATGGGGCTATTTATTTCGCACAAAGATAGCCTAAAATCATCCTCCTAGACATGTTTCGGTCTTTAAAATCTTGCCTTGAATGGAGTGCAACCTTGTTCTAGGACCCTAGAGATCTAACTTTTTTACTTGCATAGTTCTGACTTTCTTCCCACTTTGATGTCAAGCATAAGACCTATCCCTCGTAGTAGACCCTACGATGTAACAATAATAAAATCGGGTCAAGGACACAAAAAAAGGAAAGTCTCTTACATCATCCTAAGCATCTCAATGACATACATAAACAAAATCTACAACTAATAGACACTCAAGTTAAGTTTGAGAAACTCTACATGCAACAAAACTATACCTAAATGCACTCTGAATGCATGAAACAAAAGAAATTTATTATCGAAAACTTGATTTTTTTTTCTTCTATTTTTTTTTTCTACATGTATGCTATGAACAAAATGAATGAATGCACGAATGAATGAATGAAATGACATCAAAGAGACGGATAGATAAGAAGAAAGTGGTAGATAAATAGATAAAATGAACACGCACAGATGAAATCACCACCATTACCATCCATAGCAAGCATAAAAAAATTTAAATGAGTATACTTGTCAAGCTTGCAATCCCAACAAATCCAAACCATCATTCCATAAACCTGTATATCCCCCAAACTTAGTCCAAATCTTGTGCTCAAGGTTCAAATCAAAGTTGGGGTAAAACAATCACATAAACAACAAGAGAAGGTGAACAAGAACAAGTGATATACGATAGAAAGAGAAGTAAGAGTGAATGCAAACTATCTACCAAGCAAAAACACTAGTAACAAAGTCTCCAAAACTAGTGAAATTACAAAAACAAGTCTTATTTATGTGATTTTTTGTTTTTGTTTTCGTTTTGTTGTTTTCTATTTTTTAGGGGACGTTTGGAACACTTTCAAAACATGACATGATAAAAGCAAAAACTAATGAACAAATGAATTGACTTCAAAAGACCAACCAAGTCATGCGAGCTCAAAATCTGTCAACTAACGGTAAAATCAACAAGAAAGTGGTAGCATAAGGTCAAGGGTTTTGGGTTGTACTTAAAGATCTACCATAAAACACGACGACTTAAATTGATTATTAAATCTCAAACAAGTCTCAAAACATCAAGAATCCTAAAAGAACTAGTCAATTTTTCAAAAATAATGCTCAAATCACGTTTAAAAGTGACGCATAATACACAACTGAGTAAAATGACCATTAGAGACTAAAAGTATTACAATCACATCAAACATAAATCATTGAAGCTCAAGAAAAGGTTCTACGCATGCAATTATTTTAAAAACACCATCAATTTCACTCGCATAGGCAATGGTTTCTTAAAACGTCACTATACTCATTCAAGTAATTAAATACACCATTCATACACATAGAGAGTCATTGATGAAGATTTCCCAAATAGAATGTAGAATTTTCCATGATTTTCAAAAGGACATGTGTGGTGGGGTGGTGTCTTTCATGGCACCATTCGTCCTATTTGAATGAGGGAGTGAGAACCGTGGGAGTGAACATGCATGCTAATATAAAATATACCATATTAATGTGCACTTAGATGGTCTCGCTCTCATCCATGATAGCTCAGTGCTCCCCCAAACTTAGGTCAAAACTTGCAAAAGAACATAAAATAGAGGGCTTCTCCAAAATGAGACTCAAAACTAAATAAAACACAAAACAATGGGTTGCCTCCCATTCAACGCAAAGTTTTAAGTTCTCAGCCCAACCATATTTTTTTATGAGCAAAAATAATTTAAACTAACACTCCTAAAGTTTTTTCTTTTTGAAGTTTAAGCATCGTGGTGTGCACCCAATGACCAAAGTATTTTTTTCTTTTGTGGTTTAATGCCGCGATGCACACGCAAGGCATAAACCAAATTTTACTGCCTAAGTTTTCTATAGCACTACCACAAACTATTCCCAGCAATGGCGCCAAAAACTTGACGCAAGCCCTAAGTGTAGGGCATCACAGTAGTAATAGTGGCACAAACTAGTGTTTGCGTCGGGTTTATCGAATCCACAAGGAATAGTTGCACATAGCACTAGAGTAGATTAGGTGTTTTGTAACATAACAAACAAGTAATAGATTTATTAAATTATCTAGGAAGCATAACGACAAGATCAAATTTATTTTCGACTTGAATTCATCAATCTAATTAATCGTGCGATGAAAAAATCAAAAGATGTGTTCAACTCAATTTAGATCAGGTATACTACAATTCATCTCGTCCCAAGGTCTCAGCAGCGAGAATATTATCTCAACTCTTGGGCTCCACAGGTCTGTCTGAGCAACGTAAGAGTATCAAGACATTAAGTTCAAAAGCCTATAAGGTCACTCAAAGTCTAGGCAACCGATCGGTGTAACCTAGCATATTAAGTTCTAATGTCCAATTCCAGTTCAATAGTCTTGAGGTCTCGTTGACTATTTCACCTTAATTTAGTGACTATGTGATCAGTGCAATCAAAGCATTGAATGTAGAACATTAAAAATAACATTAAGTAGAACAAGAAATGCAATCAAACGTGATTAATTCAACACAAAACATTAAACAAGCAAATTGAGTCTAAAAAATATATAAACTAAGATAATAAAGAGACAGAGTTTATGAAAAGATCAAACTAAATGCTCTTCGATCCCAAGTTCATGGCAAATTCGATCTCATCTTTTGTCCAACCTATTAATTTCTCGTCATCTAAGCTATACTAAGAAAATATGAAAACACAACTAAAGAAGTCCCCGAGCGTCACCCAAAGGCGAGCTCTGGGCAAAAACAACCTTGTAAACTTGAAAAACCAAAGTTTTTATGTAGAAGATAGGAAAAAGAGGAGTGGATAATGTTAGAGTTTGAATAGGGTGTGATGGTTGAAATATATGGAGAGTTGGTCCGAAACTATTTTGCGTTCTCTCCAAGAGAGAAAAACATGTTGGAAGAGAGAGGGCGTATTCGCCACGTGCACAAGAGAAGAATACTGGAAACCCT
This sequence comes from Stephania japonica, assembly GCA_039657345.1. NCBI lineage: Eukaryota > Viridiplantae > Streptophyta > Magnoliopsida > Ranunculales > Menispermaceae > Stephania > Stephania japonica. The sequence continues at coordinate 37,059,517 of CM077560.1, read as the reverse complement.
AATTTTTAGCGAAATCCCAATTTTGTCCCTGTTGTTTGTGTTTTTTGATGAGAAACATGTCACCTGAGGCAATCGTGTGGTCATTGATCGCTGATGGAAAGCTGTTGCTTCATTCAAAGAGCATCTGGTGGCTTGAGAGAGTTATACACAGGAGCACTGGGATCACACAAACGTGGAACGAGTTTGGAGGGAGTAGTGCAAAAGTGTGGGAGTTGGTAAAGCCACGGATCACGAGGCACATCTGCAGCTGTTGAGACCTATTGGAGTGTTACATGGGAGAGTGATGTGCATGAGAGAATGTGGGAGGGACCGAATATGGGCCCACACAACTTGGCAATTTATACCATCTAATCTCTGCTTTGCTTGTGACTCGAGGCGTATCTAAGGGAAGCTGAAGCTTGTTATATACACCTCATGCCTTAGCCATTTCTTCAACAATTTGTTCAACTTTGAGAACTCCAACCTTTCTCACAAACCACCTAGCCATTGCCAAAAACAAGATAGAACATCAAAGGTGTGCGGCCCCAGTTCCCTATAAAATTGGGTCATAACTAACCTAGACTTACGTGGACCCCTGAGACCATACTCGAGAAGTCAATGCATGCTTAGTCAACCTTCCTTTACCATTTACCGTTTATTAAGCAATTAAAAGTTGAGTTAAACAATTAGTGACTTATCATAGTTATAGCGGAAGCAATTAAACCTTAAACTAATCAAATGACCTCAAAGATATTAGTCAGGACAATCTAGAGTATGGAAGCCTTGAGAACGGATAAACATGTATATCTGGTGACCAACAATAATCAAAATGATATTAGATGATATCCTAAGTCACTCGATCCCAAAATATATCTCATTGTTTCATAAACATAATACACAATAATCAGAAATCAGAAAGGTAGAACATACAACATAACAAGAAAGAAATCGCTCCGAGAGTTCTCAGAGGAAGTACCAAGCATCAGTTTCTTTCTTTTGCACTCACCATCACAAACTAGACGGTGAGTACGTGATAAATTGAAAGTAAAGTCAGAAGGACATAAAAATAATTCATGAATAACTAATAAAACAGTATAAGAATCATGTGGTATTTAAAGGCAGATAAATAACACATATTGCATGATAAACAAACTAACCCGTATTTCAATAATATTTGAGTGTCTATCGTGTCAAAGGAGACCACTAAGCGGTCTATAACCATAACAAACCAAAACAAATCCACAACAATCCAATATTCGGGGAGAAACTCATGATTAGGTGGGTGGACAACACTTCTGCAGAAGTGCTTATGTTAGCCCAGCTAAACATGGTCTTAGGAGTACCTTCTCGACACACTTATGCGAAAGACACTAAACCAAAAAAATAAAGAAAAGAATTCCAACAAATGACTCAATTCAATAGAAACAACAGTAATGGAAAATGAATTACTATGCACCTCCTTAACTGGCTTACTAACGTACCTCAATCAACACAAAAACCTTGTTCCTCGCACGACTCTTACTTGTCCAATTTAGTTCCCTAAATTCATGATATTCATTTAGACATAATTTGATTAAATTAGAGTCATATCATGACCCTAGATAAATCTCCAAAGTTTTCCAAAAGTTTTGAAAATATTTAAAAAAATTTAGTTTTTTACTGTTTGGGACGCCGTGTGTGACGTCGCCTAATTCAGGCCCCCACAGCATAGTTTAAAGCGTCAAATTTCAACCTTTCTGGATTAGACGTCGTGAATGACGCTGCCAAGGGAAAGGAACCATGGCGTTCCTTAAAGCGCCTCAGAGAATTTCCTCTATTTTTGGTGTCGTGATCGATGCCGTAGAGGTTTACACTCCACGACACCACCCGCGGTGCTCTTAACAAGAAATGAATTATGAGGTTTTCAACAACTCTGGCTCACATCGCTGTGTTCCGAGCCTATGCCATCGTCATAGGGACCTCGAACACTAACCAAAAACCCCTTCAAACCCTGCCAAAAATGCCCAAATCCGCAAATTCTTCGATATTCCTAAAAGTCAACAAAAAATACTAAAAAATCCATAAAAACTTCAAACACCATTAATGCCCACACCAAACCTCATAAATACTCACCCAACACTCCTAATCAAAGTTACAAACTCATTTGACAACTTCCCATTTTCTGACATTCCACAAAACACCCTAAAACTACTCAAAATGCTCAAAATCGATTACAAAGATGGGATCTCACATTTGCAGAGGTGTTGGATCGATCCCACGCCGTCAATCCTCGTCAAATTCCTCAAGAACTCCTTTCCAATCTTCTAATTTCTTGATCGATCGATGGGTGTGCGGTGAGTAAGGGTTTGTGTTGAGAGTTCGTGAGTCAACTCAAGGAGAATCTCCATTTTATACTTAAGATCTTATTAAATGTGCAACACAGATCTCGAGGCACATCCTATGGTTCTTAACAAAACTGTCTCAACAACTTAAGCAACTTGCACTTCACAACTTAACCATTTCTAGCTCAAACCTCGCGTTCCCAGATCCGTACTGCATCACGACTCGTACGTCGTGTGTTCCCGGATATACCAACGTATCGGGCACGTACACAACATTTATTTATTATTTTTCAATAATTTACTAATTATCATTTTTTGTGTTTAAAATACCCATATTTCACTCGTTTGTCTGAAAATTTACGTTTTTCCTAGGTGAAGCCTCACCCACCAGTCCAGTGCGATAAACAAAACAAAATCACGCACTAGAACATACAACATTCATATTCTAGTATAAATAATAGTACAATCATCATTGAGAAATAAAATATACCTCATTGTCGACTCTCGAGGCTTTAAACTGTATGACAAGTCATGACAGTCAAATCACAGTCTTGAAACATGACACGTGGCACGAATTATGTTTGAGGGTCATTACAAAAGGTTTCCAAAAGAACCCTACTTTTATTCTTTTTTTATCAACATATCCTAAAAATATACAAATAATAAAAACTAAGTAATTAGAAAGTAATTTTGGAGACTTATAGTTTTCAAATAAAAAATTTGGAGACGTATACACATTAAACTATAAAGTATACATATTAAAATGAGGCACACAAACTAACTCTTCAGGCATGAGAGGTTGACTTGCGACTAGTAAAGAGATGGAAACTGTGATTGCATTATACAATGTAGCAAAAAGTCAAGGACCCTGATTAGAGGATATTCTGGTCATTTGCGAGTTTCCAGACATTTTTCTGGAGGATTTACTTAGTTTTTCGCCACTACGAGAGATAGATCTCATTATCGACTTATGTTAGAGTGGTTGGCTAGAGTGAAAGTAAGCCACAAGATTTACCTCGAGATCCGTGTGGGAAAAGCGATGAGAGATTGGTATATAAGTCAGCTTTTCTCTCTCCTCCCTTCATTTTGTCATTTGATCGAACGTGAGAACGCTAGAGAGAGCGTGGGTTCTGAATTTCACAGACACGTTGCGACGTCGTGGAGTGACTCAATACGCGTAAAAAGGTGAGATCTTCACTCCTCTCATATTTATCTACGTATTGGCGTAAATTTTGAGGGTTTTAGTCACGACGATTTTGGGGAAAATTTTGGGAAAATGTTAGGAAATGAATTTGGATGATGGATTTTGAATCAATTGAGTGTTTGATTGATGGTTTGTGGATTTGAAATGAATTGGAGTTTTTGGAAAGTTTTGAAGAGTTTGAGTTATTTTCGAATCGGGGAGTTTTGTCGAGGTTTTGACGGAAAGGGAGTTGATTTTCAAGTTGATTTGGTTATCCCAAAGGGTTTGGTATAGACTTAGAAACCGGTGACTCGAGCAGGGATTTCTCGAAACCCCCAGAATAAGTGTTATGCTGAATACGCTGTGAGGGACGCCATGAGAAGGATCTCCCACGGCGTCACTTACAGACGTGTTGAGCAAATTGAACACAACGAAAATTCAGGGAAGACATTGTGGGGACATCGTCTAGTACAACCGAGTCACGACGTCACCTACATACGAGTTCGACAGATGGGTTTTTCTCCATGCCATGGAGATGCTGCCCAAGCAAATGGTCACGGCGCCTGTGGCGGTGTGACACTGTTCACAATTGGGCTCAAATACGATTGTAAGCTAGATAGGAAACATGCATTAATTCATTATCTATTCATTTTCAATTATATTGAATTGAGTCTCTGTTGGAATTTCATTCTTTATTTGTTGGTTGAGTGTCTTGGCATAAGTGAGTTGTGAAGTACTCTTGGGTCCATATGAGTGGGTTAGCGCGAACACATCTATGGTTGTATTGTTCCACCCCATTGATAGCAGGTTATACCCTAAGTACTGGATTGTTTGGATGTTGCGGTGTCTATGATGTGTTGGTCACATTAGTGACTATAAATATGATGTTGCGGTACTGCATTGATTTTAACCACTTATGGGCCTTCTTTGATCCTATGGACACTCAAACTTTGTTGCTCAGCTTGTCAGTCTATTTATCATGCTATTTGTTATTGTTTCTGCTTTCAATATTGCATGATATTTGGACTGTTTATTTGAAATCTTGAATTACTTTTAGTTTCTTCTGGCATTACTTTCTCTTTTTCAAGCACTCACCGTCTAGTTTGTGACGGTGGTGCAGATAGAGATAGAGATAGAGGCGAGATGAGCAAGGAGAAGGAGCTGATGCTAGGTGATCTTCTTTGAGGACTCTCGAAACAATCCTTTCCTTTACTTAGTGTAGGATTTTGTTCTTTTGTTGTGAGTATTGTATATTACGTTTTGTAAAACACTATGACATGTATTAGGATTTGAGAGACTACGGATATCATGTATGATCACTTTATATAACTTTGATCACCAGACATGCATGTATTTATCCATTTCTCAGGGTTTCCATATTATAGGATGTCCATTATTTTGGGTTTCCATTTTGTAGTTATAGTTGATTATAGTGTTTCCGCATAAATTTCCTGATAACTTTATCATCCTATAACTTATGCATTAAAATGAATAACTAATGATATATCTGTGAATTTGGGGCTAACTAGGATGCGTAGACTTTGCTAGTAAGGATTCGAGGGCCGGGCGGGGTCCAGTTTTATGGGAAACTGTGGCCATCACACAATTGGTGTGATATGTGATAAAAATATGCCTACGAATTTAAAAAGAAAGTTTTATAATATCGCAATTAGGCCAGCTATGCTCTATGGAAGTGAATGTTGGGCGGTAAAGTAACAACAATTACATGTAATGAACGTAGCAGAAATAAGGATATTTAGGTGGATGTGTGGTAAAACTTGTAAAGATAGAATAAGAAATATATAAATTTAAAGATAAGTAGGAGTAGCACCTATTGACTTAAAGATTAAGGAAGAGCAATTGCGATGATTTGGTCACTTGTAAAGATGTCCTACAGATGCCCCGACTAGAAAACTTGGCTTAATAGGAATTGAAGAAGTTCAACGAGGTAGGGGTAGACCGAAATTAACTTGAGATGCATTAATTAGGAGGGACTTGAATGGTTTGGAAAGCTCACTATCCATTGTATTAAACTGAGCACAATGAAAGAGTTTGATCCATATAGCTGATCTCAATTAATTTGGGATTGAGGCTATATTGTTGTTGACTCATGTCTTTCTAAAATTAAAGTTGATAAAAAGTAGTAATGTGACAGAAATGACTAACGATTTTGGCCTAACTACAAGTCTTTTACTGTCAATATTCTCTAATGGTAATAATTAGAAATGCACACATGTTATTACTTGCATTAAAAAATGTATTATTGTTGATGTTATGATTATAATTTATTATTTATATTATAGAGTTATGTTAATCACCAAAGTAATTCAACTTAATAATTTAACATCAAATTATGTCAATTATCATATATGTTGCATTTTCTTATGATTTTATGTTAGTATATTATTAGAAACTTGGTTATGCCCAATGGTAAAATCATTTTCTAATAATTTATTATTAACGTGATTTAATGTGTATTAGTTCTATTAGAGAAAATTAAGAACAATGAAAGATACCCAAAGGTTCCTCATCTTCTTAATTTTTTGATTGATTACTAAAATATCATGGTTGGTCCAAAGGCGCACCACTGTTTTGGAAATATATGAACTAGTATTTTATGATATAATAATAATAATAATAATAATAATAATAATAATAATAATAACTAAAATATTATGGTTGATCCAAAGGTGCGCCACATTTTTAACAATGTAAGTAAGTTTTACTTTACGACTGGTTTAAAATGGAATGGATCCTAAATGTACCATATATTTTAAATTATTTCTTAATTGAATAAAGTATATTGTGTTTTTATCCAAGGAAAAAACATAATATTACTAATCTTATGAATTATTAATATAAACATATGTGGACCGTTATGCACTCCATCTCTGTCAAATGAAAAATATTACTTTATTGATGATTCTCACAACTTGAATAAATCTATTTGTTGCATGAATTAACATATACATTATTAAAGTTGAAAGACAATTAGATACAAAAAGTTAAAATTAAATGTCATGATAGATGATGTGAATCTTATGGTATATATAATGAAATCAAATAGTGTCTGTCATTTTGCTAAACTCCTTGAAATCATGACGTTTTGTATTCAAAATACATCTGGTACGCCTCCACAGGATGGTACAGCTGAATGATATAACCAAATACTGATGAATATGGTTAAGAGTATATTGAGTTATTTTACACTACCAAAATCATTATGGATGTAGACGTTAAGGAATGTTACCTATTTATTAAATAGGGTTCATAGAAAACTAGTTCTTAAAACATATTTTGAGTTTTGGACCAAAAGGAATAAACTTATAATTAAGACGAAAGTATATTGAATTTTAGAATGATTACTGGTTACTTTATTGGTTGTCTTGCGAAATCCAAATGCTATAGAATTTACTAATCTAAGAATTTCACAAAAATTATCAAAATTGGAAATAACATATGATAAAAAATGTTGAAATCAGTGGGAGTGACAATCCACTAAAAGAACTTAAATGTTTAATTACTTATAACTTCTAAATAAAGTTGTTTCTCCTACTGATGATTTTCATAACAAAAATATTGAGATCATTGCAATTAAATACACCAGTTAATTATTCAGGGATTTATAACAAAAATCTCGAATACTGAGGAAGTATACTATTAATTCTTGATGATTTTATGGTATAATTATATGAATCTAATTATAGTATAGGAACATGTATTTTAATACCTAGTTTATAATGATGAAGCCATCAAAGTGATGCGTTTATGAAATTGACCGATGTTATGAAAGATGAGTTAAAATCAATGGCTTAAAATAAAGTCTAGAATCTTGTTGAATTGCCTAAGAATTTTAAAGTCATATATGTAAATGGGTTTTCAAGACTAATTGTGATTTTAAGGCAATATTAAACAATATTAAGCTAGGTTTGTAGCTAAAGATTTTACTCAGAAAGAAGGCATTGATCATATGGAGACATTTTCTGATTATGTATCGAAGAAGGACACATTCAAAATCATAACATTGGTTAGTTATTTGATTTAGAATTACAGTAAATAAATGTAAAGATTATTTTTTTTAGTGGGAGTTTAGATGAAGAAGTCTATATGAATCAATCTAAAGGAATTTATAGTAGAAGGAAATGAAAACCTAGTATGCAAAACTTAAGAAATCAATATATGGATTAAAATAAGCTCCAGTCAATGGTATATTAAGTTAAGGAAGCGGCTAAAAGGACCCCACTAATTGTTCCACATACCATAGTTTTAAGTTTTTTGCTTCATGTACCCCACTTTTTACTTAGTGCACCCCATTTTTTCTTAAAATTCCAAAAATACCCTTGTTTACTATACCTCATCACTTTCACCCCAATTTGCTTATTGTACCCCACTTTTTTACTTCATGTACCCCATCACCCTACCCCAATACCCTTATTTATTGTACCCCACTTTTTTATTTCGTGTACTCTATCACCCTCACCCCAATACCCTTGCACGTGGGTGTCAAACGAATAGAGCAGACACTTCTTTAGAGGTGTCAGATGAACCAGTTCGACACCTCTAAAGAGGTTTCGACCAATTCCAACCGATAATGCGAAGATAACTTGGTTTCAGTGAGTGACGGAAGGATCCAGTCGAAACCTCTTTAGAGATGTCAGCCCGATTCATCCGACACCTCTTCAAAGGTGTCAACTCTGTTAATCTAAAACCCGCAAACGACCAAAACGATAAAAAAAACTTCAAAACTCTCGAAAAATACATGAAAATGACAAAAAAATAGTGGGTTTTGTTTGGAATCACTTAATATTTTTGATTTCATCAAAACTTTGTACCCAAAATGCAAGATTCAAGCCTCAAATGAAAGCCCTAAACCCAAAAATAAATTCATAAACAAAACGACTCAAAAAGAAAAAAAATCCAAAAAAAACCTCAAAATCGGTATTAAAAAAATAATGAATACACCCACGTCAACGAATCCATGTGGTTTTGCTCAGATTTCGTCGGATTTGACCGATTTTTGGTGAGTGTGATTTGAGAGAGGTGAGTGGGGTATGGGGTGAGTAGGATATGGTGAGTAAAAACTATTTTATATGAAGGGGTAGTTAGGTAATTTTACAAAAATGGGGTACGTTTAGCAATTAGTGGGGTATGTTGAGTAAAAATCCTTTTTTATGGAGAGGTAATTGGATAATTTTGCAAAACTTGGGCCCTTTTAGACGCTCCCTTAAGTTAACAATAGCATAACCCTTCGGACTTAAGAAAAATGTTATCAACTGATGCATATATTTGAAAGTAAGTGGGATCAAGTTCATCATATTTTGATTTTATGTACTAATAATATTTTGCTTAATAGTAGTGATCTCAGTATGCTCTACGAGATTAAAGTGTTTCTCTTTCAGAATTTTGAAACGAATGATATATCAAATCGGCTTTCAGGTTTGCTATTAGTGTATTGCAATGTTACCAAAGTAACCCTTGCATAGACCATTAGTGAGTTGCAAATTAGAAGGTTTTATAGTATTTATAATGGACATAAGATTACATACTCAATTATAGAAAGTTTGATAACTTTAAAGTTTATGGTTATTCAAACAGACTTTGATAGGTGACTCCACACTACATAGTCTACTTTTGGGTATGTTTTTCTTTTCACTAATGGAGAAATTTTTAATATGACTACTTATACTATGAAAACTGAGTTTGTATAGTTTAAAGCTACAAATCAAGGATTATAATTAAGGAGCTTCATTTAAGGGCTTGGTACTATTAACTCTCAAGCCATTAACGATTACAATATGATAATCCTGTAGCTGTCTTTTCTCTCTAAAAATCACTAGTTTTAAAACTGGTACAAAATATATTGAATAAAATAGTTTTAAGTTAAAAGGAGAAGTTCGAAAGAAAGAGTAGCATAGATCTTATGACTACAAATCCCTAATGAAAAGATTACACAAAGGCATTAAAAAATATGTCAACATAATGAGCGTTGGTTGTAATTCTTAAGTGATGTTTTGGGATTTGACTACATTTACAGTTATTTTATGAGGTCTCATCTATTGTACTAACTCTACTAAAGTGTGTGCACACTTATGTTTTATGATGATTGCAAGTGAATTGAGTCTTTAACACATGCATTATGTTTTATGAATCATATAAAATGAATTAGTAATGCTCGTGGTACATGAAAGGGAATGTCCTATATATTTTGATGTATAACTACTATGACTCTCATTGCTAATTTATTTTATAATGATTTGATGATGCCAAATATATATGCGCGCTAATATACAAATTATTTAATGTATAGTCGTAATGCGGGTCAAGTGGGAGAACCATTAAGCTATATGTGACCCAAATTATTGAAATATGAGATAAATGTGAGAATGTCAGACCATTATGTATTACATAATTTTATTTTATGTTTACATAATAACTCATATATGTAACCTATGTTTTTAACCAACATATATTATGTCCATTAAGCTCCCTTTGGGTTACCAATTTGATGAAAATTAGTATTAACGTGAGAAACATAAAGGTTCTCTCTCAAGCTTATTAAAGAGCACTTTGTACTATCAAATAAGTTGTCGAATGTCTTGAGGCTCATGAGGGCGATAAAGTTCTTGGTGGTTTTAGAAGACTAAGCTTTTGCAATTAATTCTCTAATTGATCTATATTTCAAATGCTAAAGAATGCTTACATTTTGTGCATGCATATTTTAGTGGCTTGTTTAGGTGAGAAAAAAGGATTAATTTGGATTGAGGAAATTTGGTTTTCTTACTATTTTGGTGGCTCGAAGATGAACTAACCGGTCCAAATATGCATAAATAATGTGCACATATAAAAGTTAGGAATCAAATGTGCACAAATAAAAGTTGAAGGACTAATTGAAAAAACTCGCAAAGTTTATGAGGGATCAAATTGCTTTTAATAAACAAGTGCGGGGTTATGCATGTGAGTAAGTGCACGATTCTTGGTTCGATTCCCTAGCTAGTGTGGCAAGTTTGCTTAGGCGACTAGGGCATCTCCTGGTCGATAAACACCAGAGCCTTGTGAGACTAGTTAGTGAGGATAGTAACCTTGATACCCACTATATATATCATAAAAAATGCGTTAGTGATATAATTAAACTTTAAGAATTGAAATGATATTGATATACACTATTTATTGGAGGCTAAATTTTTCTAAATATTGAGAAAGGACAAAAATGAGCTAATACACATGTTATATTGAGAAATCTTTCTCAAAAGTATAACTATGCCTTCTGATATCAATTAATCAAATCAACAAAGCAACATTAGATTTGTTGGTCTAATTTCCTTTTTTAGAGTATCCACTGTTTCTTTTAGTCGTGTGTGGTGGTACATAATTATAACATGCATTAACTTTAAGTGGAAAAAACATTAAATTAGGATAATTTAATCTATGCATGAGGCTGTCTGCTGGTTAATAGTAAAGCTGAAATTATTGATATCTATGTATTAGGGTTAATGGACCATTAATGCCTTAAACATCACATGTTTTAATCTTTAAAAAAAAAACCCTTTCAAGTATGTTTCCGTTATGTGGTAAGCATCAAGAGACGGTATGAGAATTGAAGTGCTCACTTGTCAAATCCCACTTAACTTGACCTTCAAAGTAGTCCATATATTAGCACTAGCTTTGTGCTTATAATTAATGATAAACTCAAAGTTAATGATGAAATCAACTAGTAATTAGAGAACATATAAATTAACCATCACTACTTTATATTATTATTATGTATTGACCAAACAGTAAAGACCAGTATCAGTATAGTAAGAGAAAAACTCATCGTTCCTATTCTTAATAATTACTTTCCCCACTTCAAGAAATGAGTCATTAATTAATGATACATGTCTCCTTGTGGAGCACATTCTCACCGAATCAACTAGATTGATCAACCCATAATCTTTGGATGGGATTACAAAAGTGTGAATCGTTGAATTCTATTAAACTTTAATTAGGTGATCAAATTTTCTAACTAGAATGAGTTGTATTTATGAAAAAAAGCAATACAATTACAAGAAAAACATCAACTAGCTTTACACGTACTGAAGTGAAGATATAGTTAACTAATTTGACCAATACAATTAATTATATATTAGAGAAGTCATGTCTATGAAGCATTTTAGTGTGACAAGAAATCAAACCATCAAATATCCGACGCATGCACACGTGTTACGCATTTCTCACCATCTTGTCCCCACGCATATACACTGTAGAAGAGTCCTTATACTTTGGCTTTCTACTCTCAATATTGTTCTCTTATCAAAGATGTAAATGTAATATGAAATTTGTATTGATTAAGATAAAATATGGCAAATTATATACAACTGGTTGTTCTTATTTATAGAATGGTATGAAACAATATATATATATATATATATATATATATATATATATGTATATATGTATATGGAAACAATTGAGTTACACAATAAGTGGGGACGTTACACAATTAGCATAGTGGAGATACCAAACAAATAAGATAAGGAGACACCAAATCAGCGACAGTTCTGCGTGGAGACACCAGATCGTGACGAATTGATGCAAATGATCACAGACAAAATAAACAGGCAAACAAAACAGGCAGATCTGAGACAGGTATATGAGACGGGCAGAGTGTAATCGCACGCAGATTGACAAATTAATAGGCACAACAAAATAACAAACAACGGTTATGCTCATAGGAAAAAAAACTAACCGAGGAGATTAGGGCTCTGATACCATGTGAATGTAATATGAAAAATTGTATTAATTAGGGTAAAATAGGAAAAATTGTATACAACACGTTGCTCTTATTTATAGAGTGGTACAAACAATATACATGGAAACAACTGAGTTACACAATCAGTGGGGAAGTTACACAACCAGTGGGGACATTGCACAATCAATGGAGAAGTTACAATTAGTGAGGAAGTTACACAATCAGTGGAAAAGTTATGAATATAAAAAAACTAATACATAAATGCTATAATCATACAAATATGTTAACTACCATAAATCATAATACACAAATATAGCCACTGCATAGTTGCCTAACAAAAAATGTGATTGCAAATTTGTAATGCTACCAAGGAAGTATTATTCTTAACAATCTGAATTGATTTTAAATACTACCAATTAAACGAAATTAAAATAGATAAACATAATCAAGTAAATATCAATAATAAAATCTAATCGGAGGCTTGCACTGATGTAATGTCCTAAGACTAAATTGTTTTCGATTTGGTGATGAAATCTCTTCAGAAATTTGTCTCCAAGATTCAACCTGAGTGCTATTCTAAATTCTCAAATTTACCAATTTGAAAGTCTGTCAAACTGTATTTCTTTCTCTCTCAAAATAATGATTTGAAAATTTTCAGTGTTTGAAACTTGTGTTCTAGTCAGACTTAAATAACTTTGTAGAGTTGTTTCCAAAAGACACAACTCTTTAATTTTGAAAAATTAAAACAAAATTATTAGTTGAGTTTCAACAGTCATGACTGTTGAAAACTTCAACTATAATAACTGTTATACAGTAATTTAATTTTGAAAATAATTACCAAAAATTAAATCCAAGAATTAAAAAACTAAGTAAAAGTAAATCTTTATTTGACAACCAAGCCAAAGCCCAAGGCCCATCTTTGACTTAAAATATATATGGGCAATCTAATACCCATGTGCACCCATTGGGTCTCCAACCCTGTCTCTTTGTAACAAAACAAAGTGAATTGGGTTGTTTTCATTTATATTGTGTGAAAATGCTTTGTCGTTTTCCAATGTGGGACTAATGTTTTCTTTTCAAAACATTAGAACATCACACAGTGTGTTTTGTTCCCCCACATTTCTATTCAAATTTGGCTTTCAAACATAGTTTAAAAAAGCTTTAAAACATACAAGAGAGAAATATTATGTCATGTTGTCAGGAAAAGTGTCGTATTGAGACTTGAACTTTACCCTAGTAAAATGTATCGGACTTACTTAGTGACACAGTGGATATAGAAGATTTTGAACTGTTCACTTTTTAGTAGTAAATTAATGCAATACCCTTTACCCATGTCACAATAATTAAAATACAGTTTATTTGTTTTTGTCTTTTTTGGTCCTGGACGCATCCTGGTTTCATGATTGCTTTAGAGAATTAGTCTGTATCGTTCTCAAAAATGCGACCCCACATTTACTATCATATATGTGATATTTGTGTTGTCATTAAATGTAAAATATTCCCTTAACATCTTTACAACACACACACCATATCTTAGGAATGAGTAAAAGTGTGTTCTACTTCAAGTCTTTTTTAACCAGTTTGCCTATTGAACCTAGACCATGGGATCTCCAATCGGTTAGGTTAGGTTTCCGCCAGACTTGACTCATTTTATAGGCTTTAAACCTATTCCTCTCGATAACAACACGACTTGATCTCTTGCTAAGCCTTTTGTCATAGGATCTGCAATATTTTCCTTTGACTTTACATAATCTATACTAATTACTCCTGTTGATAGTAATTATCTTATAGTATTATGTCGATGCCTTATATGTCTTGACTTACCATTGTATACATTATTTTTGGCTTTAGCTTGTGCTGCCATACTATCACAATGTATAATTATTGATGACACTTTGGCCAGAATGGAATATCTTATAGAAAATATCTTAGCCATTATGCTTTTTCAATAGCCTTATCTAAGGCTATAAATCTTGATTCCATTGTCGAACATGATATATACGTCTGCTTTGTTGATTTCCATGAAATCGCAGCTCCTCCCAAAGTAAATACATATCCACTAGTTGACTTAGTTTCTGTATTATCAAAAATCTAGTTAGCGTCACTATAGCCTTCAAGTACTGGTGGATATTTTGTATAATGCAATCAATAGTATAAAGTATAGTTTAAATACCTTAATACTCTAATCAATGCTTCCCAATGATCTCCATTTGGATTGCTCGTGTATCTACTAAGTCTACTGATTGCGTAAGCAATGTCAGGTCTTATAGAATTCATCAAGTACATCAAACTCTCAATTACTTGGGAGTACTCCAATTGATTAATTACACTTTTAATATTTTTCTTAAGTTTGCAATTAGCATCAAATGGAGTAGGAGCAGTTTTACAATCAAATTGATTCAACTTCTTTAATATCTTTTCAACATAGTGAGATTGAGTAAGGATATATCCGTCATCATCTAATTCTCCATTTAAAAATGTTGTTTTGACATCCATTTGATGTATTTCCGTATTGTATATGGTAGCAATTGAAATTAGCATCCTTATAGAAGTAATTCTCGAAACTAGAGAATAAGTATCAAAATAATCCAACCCTTCTTTTTGTCGTTATCCTTTAGCCACTAAATGGGCTTTATATTTGTCAATCGACCCATCAGCTTTTAGTTTTCTTTTAAAAATTCATTTATAACTTATTGGTTTATTACCGGGAGGTAAATCAACCAATTTCTATGTATGATTATTCAAAATGGATTCTATTTCACTATTTATGGCTTCTTTCCATAAAACAACCTCACTAGAAGTCATAGCTTCCTTATATGTTTGTGATTTAGCTTCAATCAAAAGACTAACAAAATTTGGTCCAAAACTTTTTGGAACTCTTGTTCTCTTCCCCCTTCTTAGTTCCATATCTAACTCAGGATCATTAGAAGTGGACGGTTCCTCTTGAACTCTTTTGTTCGATGAACTTAACCTTTCTTCTTTATAAGGAAATATTCCTTCAAAGAATTGAGCATCTACATATTCAATAATAGTATTAACATGAATATCACTAACTGTTGAATTAATTACCAAAAATCTATTGCCAGAACTATTTTTAGCAAGACCAATAAATACACAGTCTATAGTTTTAGGTCCCAACTTAGTTCTTTTAGTAATAGGAATCTGAACATTTGCTAGACAATCCCACACTTTCAAAATTTTATAAGAAGGGACTCTACCTTTCCATATTTCATAAGCATACTTATTTGTTCTTTTAATTGGAATTCTGTTCAGAATATAATTTGCTTTAAGTAGCGCTTCACCCTACATATTATGTGGAAGCCTCGAACTATTTAACATAGAACTTATCATATCTTTGAAAGTTCTATTTTTTCTTTCTGCGACACCATTCTGTTGAGGTGTATATGATGTCGTAGTTTGATGTATAATTTCATGTTCAATACAAAATTCAACAAATTCAGTGGACTCGTATTCTCCACCTCTATCTGTTCTAATTGCTTTTATGTTTTTGTCTAATTGATTTTTCACTTCTGCTTTATATGTCTTAAACATATCAAAAGCTTCATCTTTGGTTTTAATCAAGTAGACATAGCAATATTTACTACAATCATCAATAAAAGGTGATGTAGTTGTTCTTCCCTCCATGTGTCGGGATTGATTTATAATCACAAAGGTCACTATGAATTAAATCTAACAATACAATTCATATGACCTTCCCTGAATTGGCAAAAATGGTTTTCTAGCAAATTTCGATTAAGTACATATCTAACATTTTTGCTTAAAATTAATATTTAACTTAGGCAATAAATTCAAATTTACCACCCTATATATAGATCAATTATTTACATGTCTTAATCTAGCATGCCAAGTATCATATGAATCCACGATATAAATAGAAGATTTCATTTTATTCATAGCATTAGTAACCATTACATTAAGTTTGAACATGTCATCGTCTAAGTATCCTCTACCTATATAGTCAATACCTTTACTTAGTACAAACTTTTCATACTCAAATACAAGTTTGAATCCCTTTTTAGTAAGGAGAGGAGCCGAAATTAAATTCGTCCTAATTTCAGGAACATACAAAATATCAATTAAAGCCAACACTTTTCCAAAAGTGAATTTTAGCAAGACTTTTCCCTTCCCTTTGACACTTGAAGTAGGTGAATTCCCCATATAGAGTTTCTCATCACTAGTGACATCTTCAAAGGTTGAAAACAAACTCTTATCACCGCATATGTGCCTAGTAGCACCTGTGTCAATCCACCAACCCTTAACATTGTCAATCATATTGACTTCAAAAATCATAGCAACCAAGTCTTCATCAGTGGTAGTGACATTGGCCTGATTATGTTGAGTTAAATTTTCAGCAGATTGATCTTTGCGATGACAACATTCTTGAGCCTTGTGTCTAGGTTTTTCACCCACCCAACAGTTTCCTTTTATCTTCATAAAAGACTTGGCTTTTAGAAGCAAGATTGTTGACATTTTTTTGTAAAAGTCTTCTTGCCCTTGAGCTTTTAAAACTTAAACTTTGATGATTCTCCTTTAATTATGTTTGCTTTAACAGTAAAGGTAGACACTTCAACTTTATTTCCCTTACAGTGATTTTCTTCAACTCGAAGCCTCAGAATTAAGTCATCTAAAGTCATCTCCCTCCTCTTATGCTTCAGATAGATCTTAAAATCTTTCCATGAAGGAGGTAACTTTTCAATAATTGCACTGACTTGGAAATGTTCGCTGATAGAACAGTCCTTCGAATGCAACTAATGAATAAGGACTTGGATCTCTTCTACTTGTTTGATTACACTATTGGAATCCACTATGAGATACTTAAGGAACTTGCCAATAACGAATATCTTTGCACCGACATCTTCTGTTTTGTACTTCTTCTCAAGCATATCCCATACTTCCTTTGTTGTTTTATACGTTGAATAAATATCATACAACTTGTCATCCAAACAGTTAAGGATGTAATTACGGCAAAGAAAGTCAGAATTCCTCCAAGCCTCTATGGACAACAAGAACTCCTTGCTAGGATTTTCTTTCGTCTTAAGCTTCGGCTCTTCCTCCCTTACAATATTAGCAAGGTTAAGGGTTGTCAAGTAGAAAAGCATCTTTTGTTGCCATCTCTTGAAATCCACTCATTTGAATTTCTCAGACTTTTTCTCATGCTTCTTAGAAATGTTCAAACTTGATTGTTCTATTTCAGTAAGTCTGAAATACACCACAAAACAAAATTTCAAAAATACTGAAATAAATCAATTATGTTTTAGATTGTTATTCTTAACAATATGTAATGATTTCAGATACTACCAATAAAACAAAATTAAAATAGATAACATAATCAAATAAATATCAATAATAAAATCTAACCGGAGGCTTGCACTGATGCAATGTCCTAAGACAGAATTATTTCCAATTTGGTGATGAAATCTCTTCAGAAATCTGTCCCTAGGATTCAACCAGAGTGCTCTTCCAAATTCTCAAATTCACCAATTTAGAAGTTTGCCAAATTATATTTCTTTCTCTCTCAAAACAATGATTTGGAAAATTCAGTGTTTAAAACTTGTGTTCTAGTCAGACTTAAATAACTTTGTAGAGTTAGCTTCCAAAAGACACAACTGTTTAATTTTGAAAAATTAAAACAATATTATTAGTTGAGTTTCAATAGTCACGATTGTTGAAAACTTCAACTATAATAACGGTTATACAACTATTTAATTTCAAAAATAATTACTAAAAATTAAATCCAAAAATTAAAAAACTAAGTAAAAGTAAATTTATGTTTGACAGCCAAACCAAAACTCAAGGCCCATCTTTGACTTAAAATGTATACTGGTAATCAGATACCCTTGTGCACCCATTGGGTCTCCAGCCCTTTGTCTCTTTGTCCCAAAACAACATGTATTGAGTTGTTTTCACTTATATAGTGTGAAAGTGCTTTGTTGTTTTCCAATGTGGGACTAATGTTTTCTCTTCAAAACACTAGAACAACACATTGTTCCAACAAGAAGTAGTGTTCTTTTTGGTGGACATGCATTATCGTGTGAACTGTAACTGAAAGGCAACTTGAAGTATGTAACATAGATACCCATAGTGCATGCCGACAATCGTAGTTCGTTCTCATCAAATCATATTTTACGCGTGAGAGTTGAAATTGGACCATGTGAAATACAGGGCACAGCAACATATAAGATTAGCGAATTTCATCAAACACCTTGCTACGGAGTTCAATATGGGGACCAAAAAAATGTGACATATATGTGACAGATGAATTTTTTCAAACACCTTTGAAGAACGGTGGATGCATGGCATATATTCCAAGTGCACATATTCAGCCACACGGCGTGTAAATTAAAGAGATGTTCATTGGGAATTTGACAAGCTAGGTTGGTAAGGGTGGAGGCATGTTAACTTCAAATTTTTCTTTGTTGACTCCAAAATGTATGTATACAATATGCCTTTTAATTTGATAGTGAAATAAGTGACAAAGACCACCTCTCAATAAGTGGGGGAATTTATTTTTTTGTGGGAACCTTTGGCTTTGGAATCTTGATTAGTGGCTCTCGTGTTAAGGTCGGTCATGTCTTTTGATCTGAACCTCTGTTTTTAATGTTTCTTGTGCTGTAAAAAAGCGTGGAATTTAGGGTTTCTTGGAAAGTAATCTAATTTTCAAGTGCTAGTAACAGTAACTTGGTAAAGTTTTTTTTTTTTTTTTTTTTTGAAGATAAATCAAAATTTGATTAATCATTCATGGCTCAATATAGGACCAGACATAAAATCAATCACATTGATTTGCTAATCATATTTGTGCAAACAAACTGCCATTAATTTAGTTTTTTTTTTCGAAATTGAAACAGTTTAACAATCAAAGACTCCTCTATACAACGTTGAAACTCATGACAATACAAAAAAGTATTAGAACCACAAAAGGAATAACAAAACTTATCAATAAGGAGAAGACCTAAAACTATAGAGTTGCTTAGCTAGGGATGCAAATGGGTAGGGTGGGGGATGGAGGCTTCATTCTCATACACATACCCACTAAAAATTTATTACCCATATCCATACCCATGCCCATCTGGAGATGAATTCTCGTACCCATACCCATACCCATACCCATCAAATCTCCGTGGGTATGAAGAATCCCCGTGGGTAAAATATTTTACTCATTTCATTCTCCATTGGGGATCCTCGTAGGGATTTTCATGGGATTTTTACGGGAATGGAAAATCCCCATGAGAAAAATATTCTTCGATCGCACTTTATTTTCTTCAAAAAAAAGAATTACAAAAATAAGGAATAAAAAATACATACATAACAACACAATTGTTGAAATTCCAACAAAAATAAAGTATAACATATCATGCAATTAAAGTTCTAACTTCTAAGTGTTAACAATTCAAAATCTCATTAAGGATTTTTGTCATGTATATAATGAATGTTTTGAGTAGAAACTATGCAATATTATATTATATTTATATATAAATATTATATGATGTATAAATAATAAATACCATATGGTGTATAATTGATATATGGGGATCCCTATGGGTAATCCTCATAGGTATCCCCATTGAGTATCAGGATCCCCATGGGGATTACCCAAGTATCACCCATGGGGATCTTCGTGGGTATATTTTATCACACATCCCCGTACCCATACGTATGTGGGTATGAGATTTCGTACCCATCCCTGCCCCCACACCCATTTAAAATCTCCATACTGTTATTCGTTAGGGTAAATACTCGTCACCCGTGGGTATTACCCTACTACCCATTTGTATCCCTAGAGTTGATTGTGTGTGGTCTACTCAACCACTAATAATATCATTAGCGGTATACATGTGCTACATTTAACTAGTTATAAAGTACAAAGCAACATATGGAAGAAACTTCGAATTAAGCATAAAACACTAGATAATAGAAGAAACTCATTAATATTGTGAATGTAGTAATGTATTGCACTTGATCAAAGCAAAAAGGAGTTGAAAAATTGTAGCCTAATTAAGGGGTGATGAACTAAATCTGGTTTCTTGATGAGATACTACTATCAATAACTGTGCATTTGAATTAGAGTCTATTGAGCCACCATTGCTGCTGTAACCTTTTAATTGTTATGAATTTGTTTAAGAACTTTGCGATGTAACCTTTCGGATCAATTTTATTTAACATACACCAGAGTATGAATCTAGGCAATAATTCATTAGGCAAATTAGGGTTTAACGCTTAGGGTTTAATCTCCTTTTTCTAAACTTGGTAATTTTAAGATCTTATATATGGTCAAGCTTAGCCAAGGAAAAAGTAAAAATAGTTATTGATGATTCGACTTATATGGTTCATTATCATATCACATACAAAAGGGTAGTAATTATTGATAATTGGACTCATAAGATCAACATAGAAATCATGTAAAAAAAATCTGACTGGTGGCACTGATCCTTGAACATAATGACACTTATCTCTTTCACACTGGTATGGTATAACTATTTGGGCAAAGAAGTACCTCAAAATTCAAATTCAAGTGCCTTTTGATGAGAAGGATTGAAGAAGAAATCATGAGAGCTAGCACGCACCAATCCACTCACACCTGCCCACCACAACCTATCAATATTGATTATGAGAAAATGCACCATTTTCACCATTACAGTTGACCTTCACCACCTAATTGTATTTGTGCTGAATGGTTTGAGTGCTCACGCTTGCAAATAAGAAAATAATAAATATAAATTAAGTCCCCCACAAATTGCTAAGACACTTATTATTGGAGAGCCCATGTAATGTTGCTGTCCAAGGGAGTCTAGCCTATTCTTCCATGGGATTTTGATTGTCCAAGTAGAGTTTGACTGGCCTACATCGTAAAGTTTTGGATTGTGAAACTATGGCCAGTGATCCTAGTTTTAAATTCATGGAGTAGGTACACATTTTCTTTTGGTATGTATCACTATCCGTTGTTCAAAACTAACCGTTGAGACTAATCCAACCAGACCGATTTGCTATAGTACATTCCTATTATTTCCTACTAACAAGGTATTCTTTGTGACAGGTCGAATTTAAAACCTCTAGCTCGGAATAACAAGTCCATTAATTCACTCAACAAAATTGGATTTCTACCTTCTTTTTTCTTGATGACCTTAGTGGTGTTCCGCGTGGCAACTTGCGTTCAACAATGGCTTGTCCATCTAGGGAGTGCAATCCACTAATTCAGACTACTCATACCGGCCAAATGCAAAAGCCATGGATCAAACCTAGGACCTCAACAGGGCAAGCACTTATTGGCACAAGTGCTTTCACCATATATACCACACACAAACCACAAATTTGGGCAGCCAGCCATCTTCGTCTCTTCTTTTCAGACAAACAAAAAGATGATTAGAAATAAAATTTGAGCACATACATTTAATCAAACAAGACATCAAAGAAAAATCTAAGGACCAAGTTTTTAGGACTTGTGTTTTTTGTGTTTGTACACACCTAATTCATAATTGATCCTAGCCTAGGTTGTCTTTTTTTCTTTAATGTCTCTGTTAACAAGATTTGACAGTTGGATGCTGAAAGATTGGCAAGCCTGGCACCTCCATTATTGTCACCTAGCATGTGTGTTGAAAAGAGATGAGATGCACCTTTACTGGATTTTTGGTTCTACCAAGTAATGAGAATTGAGCCCATCACCTCAAGAAATGCACATCTACAAATCATGGTATGTATTGGTGAACAATCATGGTATAGTTATGATGCCGCTTTTCCGACATATCCTCACTGTTCATTGAACACCTTGAGAATAGCATAAAGATCTGGTTGATTTAAAAGATCACCAAAGCACGCCTTCAATCGCGTTAAGTAATATTTTTGACAAGTTTCATTCAATCAACCCAAATAAATTACCAACCAATTGAGTGGCCATATGATTTGGTATGAAATTTAAAAGTAAGAAATTTAGTGGTGCAAAAGTTATTTCTTTCCTATAAAAAAAAAAAAAAAATCAACCCCAAATAATTTAAAATTGATTTTGGTTTTGGCGTGAAAAGTTTCATTCAATCAACCCCAAATAATTTAAAGTTGATTTTCGCCAACATCAGATGTTAGCCAATGGCCAAAGAGAAGTGCTAGAATGACAACGGGTAAGTCACACTACAAGACGCATTGACTCACAAGAGCCACCTATGTATATATTGAGATGCAGACATACACAAATTTCAGTGCATAGCATGCAGGTCGAGGCCGCATAGATGACTCCTATGAGCCAATGTGTCTTGCAGAGTCACATAAGGTTGTCATATTTTCCATGGCGAAATTTCCACTTCAGTTTCTAGGTTTTGTGTTCTGCATAGTGAATTCCTGGACAAAGCCATAGTGACAATTCTGGACAGATACATACAGATGAATGGTAATCTAACTTGAATCTGAGCATAATAAAGAAGCCAAGAAAAATTGATATCATCCTAATCAAAAACCAAAAGAGAACATCATAATCGGTGCTAAACAACCATGTAAAGCATCGATAGCAGTAGCATTTTCTTTAGAGCAAAGGCATCTCATTTGTGTTTTCGGAAATGGTCTGCAACCAATGGAAGTTATTGTGACTGGCGATTTGAAGCAAAATGCAAGCACAACATAATTTTAGTAGCATCATGTGTCACAGATAAAATGATGATGAAGAGTAGTGAAACATCACATGAATAAAATTGACAAATAGATCTCCAAAAATAAAAAATAAAAAAATAAAAATTGACTAATAGATAGGTGAGGCCATGAAGAAACACCACTATAAAAGATATTGAAGAAACCTAACCATTTAGCAGGGTAAATGACAGGTTTTATTACAGGTTAGGAAAGACTAAACAAACAAAATGAGACTGCTAAATTACAAAGTAGTTCGGATTGCTATCTTACCTGAAGAAAATCATTGAATCAACTTCCATCTTTTTTCGGTGCCTGTCAGCGCCAACAAGCAAAAGAGAAACAGCAAATGTAAAAACAAAATGGGTTCTACGCTAATAACTGTCACTTCCTTCAACAACATTCCTAACTATCTTGCACCACATCTCTCAACCAAGCAAACATCTACGAGAAAGTAGATATCTTCTATAACGTCTCTCATACAGCCAAAAATGGCCTCCTTTGGAATGCTGACCTACTTTCAAGTAGTAAATCCAAACTGCCACTTTTATGTAGAACAGCAACTTCTCCTGTTCAAATTTCCAGAAGAATCACTGACATTGATGGTAGTACTTTGACCAGGGAATGTTGTGGCGGCTGCCTCCTGCGCAGCTAACGCCTTCTTGCTTATGATATGGTAGATTTCGGTCAAAATAGTCTGAAATGCCTTCTCAACATTAGTAGCTTCTAATGCTGATGTCTCCAGAAACGAGAGTCCCTCCTTCTCAGCCAAGACCTGAGCATCCTCTTCTGAAATGGCTCTGAGGTGGTTAAGGTCAGATTTATTCCCAGCCATCATGATGACAATGTTGGAGTCTGCATGATCTCTCAACTCACGAAGCCACCTCTGGACATTGTCAAAGGTTTGCCTCTTTGTAATGTCATAGACCAAGAGAGCACCAACAGCGCCTCTGTAATAGGCACTTGTGATGGCTCGGTACCTTTCTTGACCAGCCGTATCCCATATCTGTGCCTTCACTGTCTTTCCATCAACCTGTGATAAGATCCGCATGGCATCTTAAATTAATGACAAGCCAATCAAAAATATAATAAAACTAAACAAAACAAGCAACTCTTAGCAGAATTGTGTCGATATCGCTTAAAGTTATGGAAATCTTATACGAACTCAACAAAAACATAGCCACAATCCCAAAATTAGTAGGAGTCAGCTACATGGATCAAACTCTTCCATTGCGCTTGATTTAGTGCAATTGATGGTGCGCTTTCCAAATCATTAAGATCCCTCCAAATTACTGCGTCAAATCTTATACGAACTTGAAAATAAAAATACATTAAAGAATCCCCATTTTCCTGTCACAGACATTTAGGTGTACAGTTCATACAGAAGCAGCAATAAACCAACATTAAATGAAATCCAGTAGATAGTTCAGTCAGTGCCCCTTTACACTTAGACATGCGATAATAGGCATATCCCTGGACCGTCCATTTACTCAAACGGCCCACCCTGGGAAGAGCACTTGTTGCATCAATTATTTGTTGTCAGATTATGAAACAGAAGTAGGTCGCATTCACTAATAAGCACGTTAATGAAGGACGACTAGAAAACCCAGAACCCGGTTTCTAAGTCATTAAGATGCCCCCTTTTTCACTCTAAAATCATAACGTAGTATAGAAAACCAACAAAAATGCACAAACTAATTTATTCTCCTACTCGCTTCCTCTTCCTCTTTTGTTATAGATAAGATCCTGGCCGTGTCTTCAAGCAAGCGAATTTCGCGTAACACACACAAGATGAATGTACAATTGTTCCATGACGAATATCAAACAGAAATTCATATTGCTGTCAGAAACAATGGATAGAGAACTAGATCTTTGTCGACGCACTACTTAAAATAATACCTAACAATGAACACGTTTCTTCATTTCAAGAAAACGAAACAAAACGAGGAACCGCACATAGAAACAAACCTCAAATTAATAACACAAGAAACTCACAAATCTACGGAAACCAAATACAACATAAAGCAATTCGCGTAATGTAAGAGATGAATTACAACAATCTGAGATTCAGATCATCCAATAACTCAATTGCGCACAATCAATCAATCAATCAATCAATCAATCAATCAAAAGGCATTACATTAAACAGATCGCGATGGAATAACAACCTGGAGAGTCCTGGTGGCGAACTCAACGCCGATGGTGGATTTGGACTCCAAGCAAAACTCGTTCCGAGTAAACCTAGAAAGAATGTTGGATTTCCCTACACCAGAGTCGCCGATCAATACGATCTTGAAAAGATAGTCGTACTCGTGATCGACCCTATGCGCCATCCCTACAAAACCTAATACGTACACAGATCTGGCCAAACCTAGCCCTGATTCGGTGGATTGCGATCGAGAGAGAGGGAAGGGGGGATCAAGCGGAGGAGATTTTGTGGTTGGGATCGATGGGGAGAGGCATCGATTTGGGGGATTTTACGAAAACCCAACCCAACGAACGATGGGAGAGAATGAATGAATGAACGAACGAACGAACGAACGAACGAACGCACAGTGTTGGGAAAGGGGGGCACTTGAAACGGCTCAGATTAAATGAGCGAATATCGGAAAATATTTAATTTAAACGACAAGTTTGATTTTTTTTTTTTTTTTGGAAGGTTTGGGCGATGAGGCGTGGAAAAGGTAGTTGAATATTGGGGCGAACAGCGGTGTGCCAACTGGGCGGTCAGTGTTCATTCCCTGGCGTCGGCATCTAATGGTGTTGCGTACTTTTCTTTTTTTTTTTTTAAGAAAATAAATAAAATACAATGACAATGAAGAGTGATAGCCAAAGCTTGGTGAGGTGGACAATGCATCCTTTAAATGATAAGGTTCAAACATATCGTGGGTTCGACTCGTGCTGAATGCAAAAAAAGAAAGAAAGGCTAATTAAGAGTGATTAGATTAGGAGACACAATTTTAATATAAAAGAAAGAAGTAACTAATTATGTTGCATGTATGTTTGTGTTGTTGTGACATGAAGGACGGGTGGAGGGGGAGATTGAAGCTTTTGGAATAGTTTTTGTCATGTTAGAGGAGATGTCAAGTTCAATTTTGGGGTTGAGAATTTAAATTAGAAGAGCTTTGATTGTTGGCTAATTTGTATAACGAGATAGAAATGGAACAAAATATGTAACATCTCCTATGAAAAAATGATCGTGTTTAAGATTTAATACAATCTATGTTGTATGCATTTAGATTTTGATTAGTTGAAGTGTATCCAATTGTAAAATTAACAAATTAAGGTACTCAAATGTATCATGGATCCAATTCAATTTTTATTAGCTACGCAAGCAAGACCCCACTTATATTATATAATTTATTTATTTATTTGTCAGTTGAAAATATATAATATGTCTACAACCTTACAAGTTACAACTGTCGCAACTTAGTTGTTGATATTCCTTAGATGTAGCATTAGTTGCTTTCTCTAGATATTAATATACTAAGATAATTGTAGACCTCTATTATTCAATCAAATTAATATAAAAGCAAGGCAAAAGCAAAACAAAAAATATATATATAATATAAAAACAATAACAACTTCATCATATCATATCATTCATAAATAAAATAAAATATCATGTTCATCAGTTGACATTTTCTAACTAACTTTTCTTCCACATTAAATGTAAACACTTAGGCCTTGTTTGGTTGGAGGGTGAGTTTGGTTAATGGTTTTATGAATTCAACTTCCCTACAAGTTATTGTTGGATTTCGAGGACCAAATGCAGCAGAAGTTTTCGAAATCTTTTCGAAAATTCCTGAACCAGGATCCATCTGATTCCATTAAACTGATAAACAAAGGGAGAAAATCATACCTCAACGAGAAAAACTCCATGTCTATCTTCTTTGATGTTGATCAATTTTTCAAGACGCTCACACGACTGTCCTCTATCAGAAATCCATACACGAATGCACAACCGCAATCTGAAGTGCTAGCTCCGATAGAGTTCAAAAACTTTTTTATTCTCTCCCAATGTCCAAAACCTCCATGGACAACCCAAAACTCTTTTTAGATTTTTCTCCTAATTTTCTACATGTGTTTTTAATTTCAACTTAACACGTATTTATGCAACAATTATAATTAGGTAGTCATGTGAATTACAGATATACCTCTAGTTAAAGGAGCAAACATATAACACACAATAAGGGTATTTTTTCATAAATTTTATCATATAAATTCATAAATCTGGGCTATTAGAAATCACATAAATTCGTTTTTTGTGTGAGGCGTAATAGGTTCGTACAGCTTTGATAGTGAACCAAAACCTTTTTCGGCGCACAAGTTATAAGCGGCCTATACCAAGACATTATGATCGTCCAAGTTGCACGAAGATCAGTAAATTGAGACAACCTAATAGCTAGACAATGTATATCATATCTTTTTGTCACGCGATATCTTTTTGATCGTGTAACGACCCAAACAATATGTTATTTGTGTGACGATTTGTATTACTTATTTATACTTGTGCCTATGTGACAGGACATTGACATTGAGTTACGAGTAAAGTTCACCTAGGAAAACGTGTCGAAACGGTGGTCAGACGGACGAAAATACAGATACACGGGTTTGGGAAACGATTTTTCATGAATGGTTGGAAAATAAATATGATAATTAATTAATATGGGAATATATTCGGGTCGTTAGTATTTTCATTCGCACGCGACGGTGCGAGTCATGGTGCAGACCGAGTGTCTGAATACCCAAGGAAAAACTAATTATTGGTTTAAACAAGATAAGACTAGGAGACCAAGTCAACAAATTGTGCCTTATTTGTGTCACAAAATTGTTGGATGGGGTGATTTTCAGCCTCTAGATGAGCTTTGAGATGAGGGTGTAGGACTAGATGACCAAGGGGGTATAAATAATGGTGTTTTGGTGATTTTGTCACCTTTCCTCTCTCCTCCATCCACAAATCTGAAATTGGCAAAAGGGTTTTAGTGTTTCCAAGAGAAGATCAAAGCCATAGGATCAACCAACGACATGAGTTAAGGTGAGATCTTGGTCGTACGTTCAGTTCTTGTCGTTTCGAGTATAATTTTACGCATTTTCATCGAAATTGGGGAGCAACACCTTGAACACTAGATTTTCTAGGTTTAAGGGTAGTGTTTTTTGAAGTTCTTGATGATTATTAAGGCATGTGCATTAGTGTTGCTATGGTAGTGGAGGAAATTTTAGTTTTGATCAATTTTCAATGGTGGTGGGAAGTTCCATCACACGACGCCACATACGGCGCCTTGGGCAGGGACACCCCTGTCCCCATGTTTTGGGGGACACCGTATGAGGATGAACCCTAGAGTGTGGGCCCTATTTTTGAAAAAGTTTATTAAAACTTTTCGAAAACTTCAAAGTTTTTTTATATGGGTATAAATAAGACTCTAACACAACCAAATTGGATACAAATGAATTCTAGGGACTTAGTGGACTGGTGACGAGCGTACGAGATCGGTTTGGTGATGTGTGGGAGTTACGAGCATGGAGTTTCGTGTGGTAATTGTGAGTAAAACCAGTTTGGTCTTTAATATGATTTCAATTGTGCAATTGCTTGGCTATTATATTTGTTAAGCAGTATTTCTTTGTGAAATATGATTTCTTGAATTTCGTTTGTAATATATATCCTTGGTGGATTATCCGCTTTGGTTTTCTTTGGAATTCGAAATGAGTAGTTTTGGGTCTGAGTGGGCAATATGGTGGTCATGGGTGCGATGGAACTTCTGTGTGATTTTTCTCCACCGTGACTACACATATGTTTGGACTTGCCTAAATCCGCAGTTTAGGGTTGGAAGTCAAACCAGTAGTTCGACTGTGTGTTTACTATTGAGGGAGTGCAACTCATTTTAAACTGGCTAATGGTATGTTTAAGTCTATGATCTGTCTTGGAAGTCAGGTTGTTTATTGTGTGTTGCAACCTTATAGACTTGGAACACTTAGATGTCTTTTTGTTTTGTGCTCTCGACACTCATTTATCGTTGATATCTCAGTGATTTACTTATCATACAGTCTTTTTATTATCTTTGTGATATTCTTGTATGATACTCGATTGGCCGGTTATTTGACATTTGAAATTATGTTACGACTCTTTCTAGTTGTTACTATTACTCTCACTATACTCACCGTCCTTTTTATGATGGTGGGTGCATACCTGTTGTTTAGCAGTTCAGACAAAGGCAAGGGACCAACGATAAGCGATTGACGTTGAGGGCATCGAGGAGAGCTCCTCTCACTTACTGAGTAGGCTCTTTGTATTTTACATATATATGTATGATGTTTATCATATTGGGAATATTTTGGGATTATGAGATGTGACGACCCCAGTTCCCCATAAAACTGGGCCCCGCCTGGCCTAGACCTATGTGGACCCTCGAGACCATACTCATGAAATTAACGCAAGCCTAGTTGGCCTCAAATCCTCATTTTATAACAATTTATCAATTTTAAAGTTGAGTTATTGGATTATATATTTTATCAGAAAATTCATAGCGGAAATCAACTTTAATCAAGTGAATAACTCAATAAAAAGGTAATCAGGAACAACCTATAGCATGGAAACCTTAAGAATGGATAAACATATAAATTTGGTGACAAGTATAGCAATGTGATAATACATGATATCCCTAGTTACTCAATCCCAAAATTTACTCCATTGTATTATAAAAATATAATATACAATAATCACAAATCAAAAGACGAGACCTACAGTGGAGTAAAGGAAAGAACCACTCCGAGAGCCCTCAGAGGAAGTCACCTAGCATCAGCTTTTTACCCTTGCTCGTCTTTGCCCTATCTGTACCTAGCGTCACAAACTAGATGGTGAGTACATGATAAAATTGAAAGTATAGCCAGAAAAACATAAATAGTAATTCATGAATAACTAATAAAGCAGTCTAAGAATCATGCGGTATTGAAAGGCAGAAATAACACAAATTGCATGATAAACAGACTGACAAGCATATCAATGATATTTGAGTATCTATCGAGTCAAAAGAGGCCCATAAGTGGTCAATAGCCACAACATATCCACAACATAATCATAACTATTTCTACATCCACATCCACAACAAGTCCAAAACAATCCAGTAGTCGAGGTGAAACTCAATATTAGGTGAGTGAACAACACTTCTGCAGAAGTGTTCACGTTATACCAGCTAATATGAACCCAGGAGTACCTTTACGACACACTTACGCCAAAGACACTCATCCAAGGAATATAAGAATGGAATTCCAACAATGGCTCAAATGAATAGAAACAACAATAATGGAAAATAAATTACTATACACCTTCTTACTGGCTTACTAACATACCTCAATCTAATCGCAAAATATCGATCCTCAAGAAACTGTAACTTGTTCAATTTGATTTCCTAAATCCCTGGCAATCATTTAAGCTCAATTTGGTTGAATTAGAGTCATTTCATGACCCTAGATAAACCCCTAAAGTTTCCCAAAAGTTTTAAAAATTATTTGAAAAATTCAGTTTGACACTATTCTAGAAGCCGTGAGTGACACCACTAGGTTATAAATCCCACGGTGTCACATAAAGCGTGGATTTTTAACCTCACAGGTTGGGATGCCACAAGTGACGCCGCCAGGGTTTTGGCCCACGACGTCATCTAAAGCGTCAATCTCTCCATTCGCCTCTAGTTTACACGCCATGATCAACGCTGTGGGAGGAAACTCTCCACGGCGTCCCTCGCAGCGTGCACCTTGAACCCATTTTTAGGGTTTTTTGGAACTCCAGCTCACGTCGCTGCGTTTCGAGCCTATGTCAAACTCTTAGGGACATCTAAAACAACATAAAACCATTTTCGCCTTGTGTCGAAACCCCAATAAACACCCAATTCAAAAATTACTCCAAAAATTCCAAAATCTTTTAAATCACCACAACAATCAACAAAACCCTCCTTGAGCATCCTAATAATCACCAATTCATCCAAAACTTTCAACCAAAACAAAAAATCATGAAATATCGTCCGAAATTATCGTGACGAAAACCCACAAAACTAGCGTCAAAACGTACGAAATCATAAGAGGAGTCAGGATCTCACCTTTTTACTCGTAGTTGGTCAATCCTCATCGTGAATCCAAGCTCGAAAAATTCGAAGCTCATGTTCCTTTGCACTATTCGTTAAATGAGAGAGAAATGAGATAGAGAGGAGAGAGAAAAATTGATGGGTTTATATACTCCCTCATCATCATCTAATACACACGTATCTCGAGGTGTACCTTGAGTCTCTCCTTCAATCCAACCACCAACTATGACACCATCTTATGACTTCAATAGGTGACTCTCGTCCCTAACTCAACCAATTCTCGCTCACACCTCGCGTTATCGGACCTGTACCACCTCACGACTCGCACGTCGTGCGTTCCCAGACACAACAACGCATTTGCATATTAATTAATTATTTATTATTTTATGATAATTCACTAATTATCATTTTCGGTGTTTAAATACCTGAATTATACCCTTTTCTTGAAAAATCCTATTTTTCCTAGGCGAAGCCTCATACATAAATTCGTGGCGATAAACAAAACAAAGTCAAACACTAGGACATACAAAACTCACATTCAAGTATAAATAATAGTGCAAAAATCACCGAAAAATAAAATATACCTCAGTGTCTACTCCCAAGGCTTATGCAATATGACAAGTCACGACTACCAGATCACGGTCATGAAACATGACACGTAACACAAGTTAAATTTGAGGGTCGTTACATGTGATATAGTGCGATATGTTGTAAGATATATTGTAACTTGTATATGATATGATTTACTCTCCTTTTTGTTGAATATACATGTTGGCTATATACATATGCGAGGTTTCCACACTCTAGGTTGTCCTTACTTGTGTCTTGGAGTTTATTCGGTTAGTTTGAAGTTTTTAATCGCTTTTGCTATACTTTGATAACTCACTAATTTGAATAACTCATTTAATTTGTTATAATAATGCTTAATTAATGAATAATGGTAAGGAAGGTTGACTAGGCTTGCGTTGACTTTGCGATGGTTAACTCGGGGCCACGTAAATCTAGGTCAGGCGGGGCCCAGTTTAAGGTTGTTAAACTGGGGTCATCACAGTTTGTATCAGAGCCTAAAGTTTTGAACTTTGCACTTGATTAAACCACAACCGGTATAAGACACAAATTGTGACGGCCCCAATTTTCTATAAAACTGGGCCCCATCCGACCTAGACATATGTGGACCCCCGAGACCATACTCGCGAAGTCAACACATGCCTAGTCAGCCTCAAATTCATGTTTAGTCATTATTTTGTCAATTTAATAAGTAAGCTATTAGATTACATCATTTTTGGGTAAGTTTGCGGCGGAAATCAATTGTAATCACGTAAATAACTCAAAATAAAGGAAATCTGGAACAACCTATAGTGTGGAACCCAAAAAGTGGATAAACATGCATATCTAGTGACCATCAGTATTCAATAGCAATAGTACATGCTATCCCAAGTCACTCAACCCAAAATGTAATCCATTGTATTAAAAAACAATAATACATCAGTCAAAGAGCAACACTTACTGTGAAAAAAGGGATGGAACCACTCCGAGAGTCCTCAAAAGAAGTCACCTAATGTCGGTCCCTTGTCCTTACTCGTCTCTACCCTAACTGCACCCACCGTCACAAACTACACGTGAGTAATTGATAAATTTAAAAGTAATGCCAGAAGAATGTAAACAGTAATTCATGATTAACCAATAAAGCAGTCTAAGAATCATGTGGTATAGAAAGACAGACAAATAACATAAGTTGCATGATAAACAAACTAAATAAATAACCAACAATTAGGCGAGTGACAAACATTCTCAAACCGTGGGCCCAAGGCCATTTCTAACGGCTTAAGCGAGCATCCTTAAACTGTGGGCTTAAAGCCATTTCCAACAGCTTAAGGTCAAACTGTGGGCTCAAAGCCACTTCTAACAGCTTGAATTTAAGATGGTGAGCCTCATACCACTTCCAACTGCCTTACGGTAACTTTTGAACTGTGAACTAACTTGAGACACTTTGAGCAGCTCATTTCCTAACCTCGATCACCTAGACTCTTGGTCACTCGACGCATAGAAATGGAGTCCAATGCAAAAGCAATAATCTGAATATAGAAAAGAAGAATGGATAATGAATTACTAAGTACTTTCTTACTGGCTTACTAACTTACCTCGATCGACGTGAAATCCATCCCTCGCAGTTCCTACAGGTCCCAAAACGTTCCCAAACACCTTGTTACCAATCTGTTGTGTTTCTGGCATTCAATTGGGTTAAAGTTGTAAATTACATAGTTTATGAGGTAGAATCCCTGACATAAAGTCCCAAAAAGTTTCTCGAATATTTCATTTTTCATAGAAATTCATTAATTTCTATTTATTGGTCAAAATATTATTTTCTAGATTTTTCCTATTTTTTTGGATTATTTTGTTTATTTTCCAAATTTTATTTCATTTTATTTTATTTTAATTAATTTAATTTTTTTTGGTCGGGTCAAGTTCGACCCGACCCTGTCTTGGCCTTGCCAAGCACTGTGTCTGGCTCGCCCCATGGGTCGAGCCCGGTCCAATAAGGTTAGGGGGTGCACATGTGCAGGCCCATACGTGTGCACCCTCTTCCTTTCATTTTTTTTCTTGGTTTGTTGATCGGTTGGGACGAGAGACGACTCCTATGTCGTCTCCCTCCTCGAACGATCCGAGCCCCACTCCCTCATCACCATCAACAACTCAACAAGAAAAACATCATCGATCTTAACAACTCAACAACATAAATGACAAGACAACTCACGTCGCCTCACCACCTCCGAGCTCTCGCCTCGCCTCGCTATGGTCGAACCTTCGATCTCCTCTCCCATTCTCTCCTCTAGCTTCGGTCTCTCTCCCTCTTTTGTTTTCTCCAAATGATGAGAAATGGTGTCGGTGGTATCGGTGAGTGTTGATATATTAAGGGGGTGGTCAAATGACCATTTTGCCCCCAATTCTTATCCACTCCCATCATTAGTTCGAAGCCCTTTTTGGTCATTTCACTTTTATTCCTTATATATATATATAGATACTTTATATAAATATATATATATACACACTTGTATTTTCATGCCTAAAATTCAGTTATGCACGTTGACGAGCACACTCAGGCGTGCATACTACCGTACGACCCATGCGCATCAACCACGTCCCCGCGTGTCACTAAGCGCCCACCAATATATTATTTATTCTTCAATAATTTTAATAAATCATTTTCATGTGTTTATTCTACCCGTAATTCCCCTGATAATTCGTCTCAACACGTTTTCCTAGGCGAATCGATATAAACTCAAATATTCACACACAGGTATAAATAAGTAATACACATCATCATCCACAAATAAAATATTTCTGGGCCGTTACACAAATCAATAACTAGTTAGGATAATGGTTGGAATTTAGAGTGGATCCGAGCGTAAAGTCTTAGTTGGGAAGTGAGGAGAGTTGGGAAATTAAAATTTGGTTATATGAGCTACTTGATGTATTGTACTATACTATATACCAGTAGCTATTTCCCTAATCGAAAATCGCTTTCATCGTAGATCCCGATGACTGATCAGCCTGTGACTAGTAGCGGTAATGGAGACTTCACTAAGAGATTTGAGGAGTTTTCATAGCAAGTGGAGTCACATGGACAATAGTTGGAGGAGATCCTTATGGGTTCTGAGAGGACAAGTTGGGCCTTCATTATCACCGTCCACATCGGTAGTGCCCACTACACAAGAGGCGAGTATGCCCACAATACAGGACACTCCTACAGCTCCCAATACCCCAGTGACACTGATTGCGACTGCAGTAGCACCAGTGATAGCGGAGCCGATATTACCCCACATAGATTAAGCCAAAATCACAGCTGACAGTTGAGGCTAGACAGTCTCGTGAGTTTCAAAGACATTATCCAGCTGACTTCTACGAAGGCACAAATCTTGCGATAACGGAGAAGTTTATGAAAAGCCACGAGAAAATACAGGATGTATTAGCCATTTTAGAGCGCATGGGAGCTTCGATGTCATCAACATCTATGTTTGGAGACGCAGATGCTTGAAGGCTACCAAGGGAAAGCCTGGTGACTGGACTGAGTTTAAAAGGCGGTTCAATGAAAAGTACTTCCCTCTGATAATCAAGAGTTTGAAAAGGACCGAGTTCCAGATGATTAGGCAACACCTTTAGGAGTCTGTCATCTAATATATGGGTCGTTTCCTGCAGTTATTAGAGTATGTTGGAGGCATCGCGAATACTGATGCCGATCAGGCATACTACTTCACAGATTGCCTATTGACAGATATTAGAGGCATGGTAGTGTCTACTAGACCAGAGACTTTATAGAGGGCGTACGAGAGGAGCTTGGCTAGTGAGGCATACCTGAGCACGCCTATCGAAGAGATTATCACAGCCTCAGTATCAAGATAGGATGGTGAAAGGAAACAAAATGATGATGATGATTATGAGTATGATGACGTGGAGATAGCTACACCACCGACACGTTCAATATCTATGGTGGTAGTTCCTCATGCTCCAGCGACCAAATTTATGAGTCAACCACCTCAGGGAGTACATATGGTGCATCAACAGTCGTACAGTACCTAGAACGGAGGCAGTAGATCGCAGGGGTAGAAGCTTTTATTTTAGCGTTGCATAATTGTTGATTATGGGTCCGCAGTGTAGATTTGACATGAGGAGACTCTACGTGAGCAAGCGATTAGAAATGACTCTGTGTGAGTCAATTGTCAGAATTGACTCTGTGTGAGTCGATTGAGTCAAGTGGAGACTTTATTAGTGCTGAGAGGATTCTGTGTGAGTCTGTTGTTAGAGTGACTTTGTGTAAGTCTACCTTTCGAAGTATCATAAATATCAAGTTGTGCGTGAAGACTTTATGTGAGTCCACCTTCAAGGGGAGAAGTCAAGCTATTTACGATGATTCTATATGAATCCATCCTTTGAAGGGATATTTAGTTGTGTGCATTGACTCTATGTGAGTATATATTTCGAAGTGGTGAGTAAGGCTATGTGCATTGACTCTATGCGAGTCTAGATTTCGAAGGGATGAATGGGTTGTGTGCATAAACTCTATGTGAATCTAGACTCTGTAAAAGTTTGAATAGGGTTATGTGCATAGATTCCATTTGAGTCTAGGCCCTGTGTGAGTTTGAGTATGTTGTGTGCATTGACTCTTGGTGGGTCCATACTTCAAAGTAGTGATCAAGCTGTGTGAATTGACTCTGTGTAGGTCCTTACTTCGAAGTGAGATACCGAGTTGTTTGCTTGAATTCTATATGAATTAGGTATCTACCTAAAAAACTCTGTATGAGTTAGGGAACCAAGGTGAGATATTGAGTTGTATACGTGATTCTGTGTGAATTCGGCATCTACCCAAATATATTAGGTGAATCTGTAAATTCAAGTAAGATATTGAGCTACATGCACGATTTTGTGTGAGTCTGGTATCCATCCTACTCACGATTGGATGGGTCCACGTGAGTGATAAGGGAAGTATTGGTTATATAGTACTTCCCTATTGTGTGTGTTTTATTAAGATTTTGCCTAAGTTAAATTTAATTTCAAAGACGAAATTCTTATTTGTAGGGAAGACTGTAACAACCCAAAAAATATGTTATGTCTATTTGAAAATGTGTATTACCTAATTATACTCATGTCTGTGTGACAGGACAGTGACATCAAGTTATGAGTAGTGTTCGCTTAGGAAGACATATCGAAACGTTAGCCGGACGGACGAAAATACAGGTACACAAGTCTGGGCAACGTTTTTTTGTGAATGATCAAAAAATAAATATGATAATTAATTAATATGGAAATATATTTGGGTCGTTAGTATTTTCATTCGCACGTGATGGTGCGAGTCATGGTGCAGGCTGGGTGTCGGAATACCCAAGGAAAAGCCAATTATTAGTTTGAACAAGGTAAGAATAAGAGACCAAGTCAACAAAGAGTGCCTTATTTGTGTCACAAAGTTGTTGGATGGGGTGATTTTTGACCTCTATATGAGCCTTTCAGATGAGTGTGTGGGACTAGGGGGTATAAATAGTGGTGTTTTGGTGATTTTGTAACCTTTCCTCTCTCCTCCGTCCACAAATCCAAAATTAGCAAAATGGTTTTAGTGTTTCCAAGTGAAGATCAAAGCCACGGGATTGACCCACGACGTGAGTTAAGGTGATATCTTGGTCGTACGTTCGCTTCTCATCATTTCGGGTATAATTTTACACGTTTTCGTTGAAATTTAGGAGCAACACCTTGAACACTGG
Source organism: Stephania japonica (assembly GCA_039657345.1). Taxonomy (NCBI): domain Eukaryota; kingdom Viridiplantae; phylum Streptophyta; class Magnoliopsida; order Ranunculales; family Menispermaceae; genus Stephania; species Stephania japonica. The sequence continues at coordinate 37,022,354 of CM077560.1, read as the reverse complement.
ATTTTCTAGGTTTAAGGATAGTGTTTTTGAAGGTTTTGATGATTATTAAGGCATGTGTGTTGGTGTTTCTATGGTGGTGGAGAAGATTTAGTTTTGATCAATTTTTGATGAATTTTGGATTGATATTTTGGAGTGTGGTTTGTGGACGAGCTCTATATGATTGGACGATGGTTTTCAATGGTGTTCTAAGTCCCTACAAGGTTGGGATAGGCCCGGAACATGACGACATGAGTCGGGGTTTCAAAAACCCCAGATTCAAAACTCGCATTGGATGCCGCCAGGGGCGCCATGAGGTTCAAAACCTCACGGCGTCGGTCACATCGCTAGGGCAGAGGGCTACCCTGGTTTGGACGCCGTGACAGGCGTTGTGCAATTACTTGGCTACTATCTTTGTTGAGCAGTATTTCTTTGTGAAATATAATTTCTTGAATTCCATATATGATATGTATCCTTGGTGAATTATTGGCTTTGGTTTTCATGGATTTCGAAATAAGTAGTTTTGGGTATAAATGGGCGATATGTTAGTCACGGGTGTGGTAGCACTTCTGTGTAATTTTTCTCCACCGAGACTACACAGATGTTTGAACTTTCCTAAACTCGCAGTTTAGGGTTTGGAATCAAGCCGGTAGTTCGACTGTGTGTCTGTTACTGAGAGGTGTGACTCATTCTAAACTGGCTGGTGGTTTGTTTAAGTACATGATCTATCTTGGAAGTCAGGTTGTTTATTGTGTGTTGCAACCTGATAGACTTAGAAAACTTATATGCCTTTTTGTTTTGTGTTCTCAACACTCATTTATCATTGATATCTCAGTGATTTACTTATTATGCAGTCTTTTTATTATATTTGTGATATTCCTGCATGATACTCGATTGGCTGGTTATTTGAAATTTGGAATTCTATAAAGATTTTTTCTGGTTGTTACTGTTACTCTCACTATACTCATTGTCTTTTTTATGATGGTGGGTGCAGACCTATTGTTTAGCAGGTCAAACAGAGGCAAGGAACCATCGATAGATGATTGATGTTGAAGGCATCGAGGAGACCTCCTCTCGCTTATTGAGTAAGTTTTTTGTATTATATATATGTTGTTTATCATGTTGGGAATATTTTGGGATTGTGAGATATACTAGGAAATGTATATGATATGATTTACTCTTCTTTTGCTGAATATACCTGTTAGGTGTATACATATACGGGGTTTACACACTCTAGGTTGTCTTAACTTGTGTCTTAGAGTTTATTCGGTTAGTTTGAGGTTTTAATTGCTTCAGCTATATTTTGATAACTCACTAATTTGAATAACTCATTTAATTTGTTATAATAATGTTTAATTAATGGATAATGGTAAGGAAGACTGACTAGGCTTGCATTGATTTCGCAAGGATTGACTCAGGACCACGTAAGTCTAGGGCAGGCAGGGCCTAGTTTAAAGTTGTGGAACTGGGGCCATCAAAGATTGAACTTAAGACATGGAATGTCACTCTTATAGTTCAATATACTAGTCTTAATATTTGGATAGACTGAAATTATCAAGTAACATTGATCCAATCAATTTACTTAACATATCGAGGGGCCCAATAGATATCACTCTCTAAAAGAGAGGGACGAATTTCTTCTTAATCACACAACATCCACACATTAGTTAGAAAATGACGAATCACAACCTTTATAATTATCTGGTTAAATACGACGTTTAACTTGTCAAATCAATGTGCTCCTAATATTGGAGCCTCTGGTGATTTAAGGTGGAAGGACAAAATGATATAACTATCATGAGAACCACTTATGACATTGATAAGATTGCGTTCTCATAGCGGGTCGGTCCAATATCTGTTCCTAACAAATACTAATTATCTTAATTTGTATCCTTATAAGCATCATCACATGATTATCAATCAAAACTATACTAGTCTTAATTTATTATTGTTCCCACAATAATAATTGACTAGGGACATTTAAAATAATACAATAATTATTCATGGATACTATTATAAAAGAAACATGCATCTACTTATAATAGTTAAACAACATTTATAGAATTAGCTTATGGCATATTCCCCAACAATTATCTTTTAACCCACAATCACACCCATTAGGGAAAGACGTGACGGCCCCAAACCCCGAGGCCAGCCATGTGATGCCCTGCAGGCCCACAGCCTTGCCACATCACCGCCCTAATGTGTCCCATACGCAACTGACCAGTTTATTCCTCATTCATCAGAGTTTTGCATTCATTATTTCAATTTTACAGTGGACGACTTGTAGTATATTAATTTAAAATTTCATTTCATCTTAATTTAGAACATCAAACCTAATGTGAAAAACTCAGTAAAATACCATGCATATAACTAACGTGAATATAAATCGAAATTCATATACATGTATTCAGTGTTCTACAGTCCCCAAAAACCTAATAAAAAATAAATATATACATATTGTATTCCAAAACACGAGATGAAGCAGCAACAAACTCATAAATAGTCGTCTAGTACTTCCTTGTCCATACTCTTGTTGTTGGGTTTTGAAGTTCGAAAATGAAGTGAAATTTATAATTTTATTTTCAAAACCCCAACAGGATCAAACGAAATCCATTGATCTATTTAACATAATTGAAACCATACCTTGAATATTGGTTTCCTATTTTTGTTGATCGATCTTTAAGATATTTACACGAGCGCCCTCTATCAACAATCCACATATGAACGGTGACCATGAGTTAAAGTGCTAGATCGGGAGACTTTAAAAACGTTTTTCTTTTCTCATCAAAGTCCAGAAAACTCATCAAAAGGCAAAAACAAAAAACAATTCATTTTAGGGTTTCAACCTATATTTTTTCGTATTGTCTTTCACTTAAACACATATTTATACAACCATTGTATTTAGGGTTTTCAAGTGAATGACATATATACCCCTGATTAAATAAGCAGTAATATAGTAAAACGTAAAAGCTTTTTTCTGTTGTAAATTTTATCCTATAAAATTCATTAATCTGGATCACTTGAAATCATGCAAAGTTGTTCTCTGTGAGCGACCCAATAGGTTCATGCAACGTTGGCAGTGAACCAAAACTTTTTTAGTACACAAGTCATAAGCGGTCTTTAGCAAGGCATTATGACTACCCAAGTTGCACGAAGATCAAAATCGATATAACCTAATCAATAGTGTATAACACATCCTTTTGTCTTACGGCATCCTTTGATTAAACATAAAACATGAAAAGTCACCCTTAATGTCTAATCGCACTAGTCTCAGTCTTTAGGTTGAATAAAAATATCCAAGTGACATTGATCATATCAAGTAACAAGGACTTGACCATTATCAGTGTAGCATATCGAAGAATCCACTGATATATCTCTCTGTACGAGGCTGATAAATTCTATCTCGATTACACACCTTCACACATTATTCACATAGTAACCAATCACAACCCTTATAGTCGTCCGGTTAAAGACAATGTTTGACTGTGTCAAATCACCATGATCGTAATGTTGAAGTCTCTAGTAATTTCAAGTCAGAGGACTAAATGATATATATATATATATCATGAGTAACGCCTATGACTTAATCCATGTAGCATTTTCATAGCAGGTCGGTCCAATACTATGTTCCCTAATATGTACTCATGATCTTAATTCATAACCTTATACGTATGATCATCATATGACCATCAATCAAGACTCATACTAGTCTTAATTCATTATAGTTCTCAATATAATGACTGACTAGGAACATTTAGGATATTTCAATAAACATCCATGGATCTTATTATAATGTAAACATGCAAGCCAATTATAATAAACAACAAATGAATCTATTATTTTTATTAACCAAAATAATAATAGAAACAATTATTAACCTAGGGCAAATGCCCTAACACTTGCTTATCGAAAGATCTACACTCAATCACCCAACAAATACAGTGACGAGTTCAGTAAGTAAATTTACAAGGGAAGTCCACACAATACTCATGAATATAACAAATAAATCTACGAGACATGTGAATATGACCTCTGGTAATAGACAATCACATTTTCATGGCTATAGGCAACATACATCATACCAAAATTATCAACAAGAAATATAAATCATCACAAAATACATCAAAAGCATTAGTAATTAAGTAAATAGACTCGACATAAGCAGTAAATAAATCATCATCAATCGAATAACTACGATAAATTCCCCGACCTATCCCGGCCAGATATCGATAAAACAAGATAGAAACAACGTATATATACTATTCAGGAATCCAGTGACTAAATCTCAACTTCAGCAAACGGCATGATCCTTCCAATGGTATTACCCATCAGGAATTACCTTAATCCCTCCCGACAGACGTAAGTATATTCTATTGCCATCGACATGAGCCATGTCCCAAGACGACTCATGCAAGGAATTTAGCCACCACCAATATATATATATATATATATATATATAAATATATATGCAACTGAAGCTTATGGAGTGAAACCCATGGTGCCCACCAATAGACACACATACATGCGATACGAATAAACCACAATAAACCATGAATTCTATGTAGCATTCTCAAGGGTTTTACGCACCTCAAACCGCACTCCAATACCCGAATATAATCCCTAATCCAATTCCATTCTTGCCTCAAATGTGTGTTGATACCCAATTATGGTATCCCAAGTCCTTGATATCCTAATGAATAATAATGATCCTCAAAACTCGAAAATTCAAATATTTATCAATTTATTTTTATTTTATTCACTGGTCCGACATCGTGGGTGGCGCCATCGTGAGCAGTACGCCATCGCTGGCGCTATGGAGGTTTAAACTCCACGACGCCGCTGGCGGTGTCTGAATCAACCTTGTTTTGGGGTTTTCCAAACTCCTCGGCTCATCGCCGTGGTCCAAACCCATTCTATCCTTCTATGGTTCTCCAAACTAACCATAAAGTGTCTTCAAATCATAATAAACCTTAACCAAATGATAAACTTGATGAATTTCTACCAAAATTATCGATAAATTCATTTTTCTCTAACAAACTACAACAACCTCAACAAATCCATCAAATAAATTATCAAAACCACCATTTAAACCATCTAACCAACACCACAAACCAGTGAGCTCGGCTTACCCTTCGAAACCTTTGCCAAAACCTGCGAAATCATAACCGAAAAATGAAGAACGACAAGGAGATTACGGATCTTCCTCAGATGCTCGATTCCTATCTTCAATCCTCCTCAGATCACCAAGCAACTATCACCAAAACCCATACTTTTTTTTTTCCAATTTTCAGATTTCTCATGAGGAGAGAGAAAAGTTGGTGAGAAATGAGTCAAACCTCATATTTATACTTAAAAAATTTGATCTTGTGTGATGCTTTCGTCTCAATGCCCATCAAATGGCCAGGATTTGGTCAACAAGTCCATCCTTAGTGACACAAATGGTGACTTGGTCTCTTGGTCTTATCCATTCAACACACAATCATTTGTTCCTTAGACGTTCTAATACCCAACACCCAGCATCTCAACTTGTCGTGTACAACTTTGACGACACAATTGGCCTACACCATGTTCGTATATCGATTAATTGTCACATTTACTTGTATTTAACTATGTGAACCATTTTCTCGGCCTAGTGTACTCGTAATTTGCATGTCCGGTACCCGCGTCTATGCGTTTTTCTAGGCAAATACTTGTCACACTATCTCGTTGGTAACATCAATATAAACTCACACATGCGATGTATAAGTCAAATAATAATAATTACCATTGCATTTACGAAATCAATAAGTCAAAAATAACATTTCCTGCCAACGTGGCGTCCTCGTGGAACTGAGCTAACGTCCACATGCGAAAATACTCAAACAGAGGCGTCAATTAGAAACTGGGCCGTTATAAAAGATAACTCCCCCACTTCCTAAGGGAATTATCTTCGAGAAGCTTATGGACACAATTATCTCTCATTAATCAAATCTTTATTACTCAAATCACTCTCTCTTGTTTGAAGGATTTTCAATGCCAATTCTAATGTTTTATTGTTTATTTAAATTTGCAACTTCTGCGATGACACGCCTAATTTAATATTAATTTAATTGTCTGTTTTCATACTATACCTAGCTTAGACCTACATTGACATCGCGAATTAGTCTATAGCACACTTGCCGAGGTATACTTTATACTTATTTTTGTGTGATGCTTGTATATTGCAGGTATTTTAATTAAATTGAAGCACCACACTACTTCTTTTCGGATTTACCATGTTTGTGTGAGTACGAGTGCAACGGGTAATGCCTCGAGATATGTGCGGCATGGGTATGGGATTTGGTAGTTTAAACAATAAATTGACAGTTTAGTCTAGTAATTTAAGTAAATTATACAAATTTCCTAAGCTAAGGCAATGGGCCAATTTACTTGGCCTAAGTGATCAAATGAAACCAAAAAGGGGTCTCGGGGCAATGCCACCGTATAACCGAGTAGGCGGGCTTAGTCTATATATGGAGTTTTAATTACTAGTAATTTATGTAGACTAAGCTAATCGAATCAAACTAATGTGCCTATGGTATTAATATTGGCCAAATAATCCAAATGAAGCCTAAGAAAAAAAACATAGAGACATATGATGTACCTATAGAGATGAAGCATCTAGAGGTTAAGCTAACACATTAAGGACACTAATGGTGTGGATGGAGCCAATTAGAGCCCTAGATGGACCTAGAGATAGGCAAGTGAGTGTAGATGAGGGGCCTTGATCAAAAAATAAAATGAGTATGTAAGATGGACTTAGCTTCATTTGGCTCACAACATGCAAAACAATCCAGGAGCTTTAGTTTGTAGAGTTCAAGTGAGTAAAATGGAGCAAGAAGGGCTGGAATCTTGAGAATTCAAGGGGTTAGAGAAAGGAACTCAGGTTCCTAGCTAGGTAAACTAAGAACCCTTGTCATCTTCTCCATTTTTGCTCCATTTTTGCTTTAGTTGTATTAATGAAATGCCAGTAAATTAAGGCTTTTGGTGTAAAACGAATCTTATTGTGCAATTGGGATTTCCACTATGTTTTTAAGACCAAATGCATGAGTTGGGCTCTAATTTTTTCAACAAAAGTGTTTCTAAAAATGATTTTTGGTGTTCATAAGGTTTATGTGGATGAATGCAATGGTTTGATGATGAATTGATCAATAGTTGTTGTTTGGCTGTGGTTTGAAGTGTTGATGCTCCCACATGAGTCGGATGGGGTTGACGGTGAAGGAGAGGGCCATGGGTCGCACCAGGGGGTCGGCAAGATCCGAATTCCCAAATTGAGAATTGTGGTCCTCGATCTAGGTAGCACGCCGATACAACAACTTTTTACCAAGGCACAGGTAGTGCGCTAACTTCTTTTCTGACCAATTGACAACAACTATTTACTAAGAGCATCTCCAATGCAATTTGGTGTAAAAAGTACATAAAACACTATTTTCATCTCCAACCCTTCACTCCAAATCCCACACTAAAAGTGGGTCCTACCATAAACTTTTTCACATATTCACTCAAAATCATACCAAGTTTTTTTTAAAAAAAAATTAAAAAGGTGGCCCTACAACCAAATACCAACACATCAAAGCAACACCAAATTTGGTGTTGCGTTTGGCGCAACGCTGAATTGTTATTTATAGGAGTGCCAAACATATCTCCCCCATGTCAAATTAGTGTGGGTTGAAGATGCCCTAAAAGGATTGTTTTTCAACTAAGGACCTAAAACACTTCAAAACACAACAGAATTACTTCAAAATTGGAATGTAGGATACTTGGTTACTTAGAGAAGTTTAGGAAATTGTCGGACGAGTATTCCGTGGCGAGAATTGAGTTTTCATCACTTTTTGTGTAAGTAAACCCACAAGAAACTCCTTTAGCATTCCTCTGATTCTCTTGATTAAATATCATTGTTTTATGATCATTATGCGTCAGTTATAGGTAGACATGCATTCCATTCTTGCGTGTGTTTGTGTTTGATCGATGGGGCAGGCGTCGCACTATCCCAACACCCATAAATTGCACAATTCGGGAGTTTTCATACGATGTTTACCATGTTAGTGACTACGGTCAAGACTTGTTTTACGCGGGTCTAGTAGGTACGAAGGAGTTGACGTGAGGCTTGCCTCCGTCACTGGCTTATTCTCGAGGGGTATTTGTTAGTAGTCTAACTTTCATCCACAAAGTCCTTTTTCGACCATGAAATATTTGGTGAGTATTACCTCGTCAACGGGGACTTCTCGATTTAGCAAATCTAAATCCTAAGGGTTCGATAGTCTCTCACCACACGCACGTTTCGACTTTACTATTCTTTGAGATTTGCATTCGTGCTTTTTATTTCCAGTTTACTTTACTTACCCACATGCGTTGTAGCTGCTTTATTTAAATTCTTGCGATTACTAACTAATTTCCTCTGAGATTTACTCACTAGAGCTTGTCTCTTTTTGTGGCAAGTCACAGATCCTACGTCGAGCCCGGGGAAGGCGATACTAGGCGATTACCTCTGATTTAGAAATGCCCCCACTGCTAAAATCGTAGGTGTGGGGTACATAAAGTAATGAGGTCCTCTAAGCAAGAAGTTGGGTTTGTTTAGCCATTACCATTGTCAAACCTCGAAGTTAATCGCTGGTGGGATGGTAAGAATTGGGTTCAATACATTAAAGGTGCGGGTTCTATTCCCTACCTACCTTTTCTCCCTCCGATTTCTTTCTTAAGTCTCGTTTGGTTGCTCAACTTTCCTGCAAGTTATCTCCGAACTTGTACCCTAAGTGTAGGGAATTAAGTATCTGATAGGGGCGTTAGTCCAGTATTAGTGGCCAGTGGCTCGAATACCCTTGGCTATAAAATAAATCATAGTTAATTGTGGTTAGGCGAGAGCATAACTAAATCGATTGCTCATGCTCGTTCTTAGTCGGCCCACAATCTAGATAAAGAGTCCGCAACAACATCTAACCTCTCGTAGGACTTGAACCCCCAGCTCCAAACTCAAGGAACCCACAACTAACTAAAGGAGCCCAAGTGCACAGCCACTGGCTCTGATGGTAAAAAAAATGCCCCTCTTTCACGCTGCGGGAAAACATAGACAAAAGTTGTTGATTTTGGTTCACTGATCCCTCGAAGAACGCGCAGCTGTTGTTGAAATCTATCTAGGTTTTCCCGTCCGATCTGCTCATCGATCAAACCGACCAAAGATGACGAAAGAAGAGATGGTGACGCTGATCAGTGCGGAGGGTTTCGAATTCGTTATCGACAAGAAGGCCGCGATGGTCTCTCAGACCATTCGCAACATGTTAACCTCTCCAGGTGAACTCTTCGTGTTCCTGCTCATCCAATTAGGGCTTCATACGTCTTTCCTCTTCGAATCTTCGTGTGATTTGGGGGTTTTGATCTTTCAGGGAGCTTCGCCGAATCGCGGGAAGGGAAGGTGACTTTTCCGGAGATCAGCACCACAATTCTCGAGAAGATCTGCCAGTATTTCTACTGGTCTCTTCAGTACGCCAGGTTCTCATCGATTCGTGTTTGGATTTGTTATCACTTCTGGTTTGCATTTCGTATATAAGATTTCAAGCAGTTGGAAATTGGGTTTTTTAGGGCTTAGTTTCGATAAAAAATGGGAAATTCATTACTATATCTGGACATAAAGTTTAGGCCTTTAAGCGCGAGCTACCATCAATTGCACTAAATTGAGCGTAATGGAAGAGTTTGATCCATGTAGCAGACCCAAATTTATTTGCGATTGGGGCTTTGTTGTTGCATGTCGATAGTATTAGTGTGTGATTGGTTGAATACGCGCTATTAAGGATGCTTAGTTTGGATTATAATGGGATGAATGATCACAAAAATGGGAAATTGTTTTATCTGGGCAAAAAGTTTAGGGCTTGAAGTTTAGTTTTTGAACAATTAGTGGGTTGGTGGCAATACAAGGAACTGCTTGTTTATATTGAATTGGATAAGAAGTTTTTGTTTATTCGGTCAGTTTTGCAATAGTTGGCTGCGAGTTTTGAGGGCAATGTTGAATTACGTTTGTAGCAATTGCAGTGCTGCAAGACTAAATTAGCCATCGTGTTTGCGTTTCTGGTTTAGTTGTGGGTCAAATTATAAAATTAAGGGATGAAATAAATCAAATTGAAAACTTCGTAGGTGCTATGACCTGATATAAACAGCACTTTTCAATAGTATGTATATGAATCTTAAAGTACATTTTTTGGTGTGACATCTGAAAATTGAAACGTCCTCTGGTTTTTGGCTCAATCGTAAGCTTTTGGAAAACATACCAAGATTGTAGATTTGTTCAGCTTGTCAATTTTCTGATTCATTTGAAGAAGTCTTAATTTTGGACCCTGTGAAGCAATAATGCTATTACTGATATCTTGTATATACATTTATACGCCAAACTTGTTATCTAAGTTTACCATGTGATGCTTTTTTATCTATGCCAAAGCATGATTCTGTTTTAGCTTGGTACATTGTCTAGATAATGGATAATTTGAACGAATAAGAAATTGTCTTTGACGCTTCTTCTTTTAGTTCATAACTTCTTCAAAACCAAATTTTCTTTAATTAAGTTACTTGAATTTTTTTGTCATTAATGTCTACGGTACTATTTTATGAACATATATACATACATGCACATGCACATGCACATGCACATGCAATTTTTGTTTTCAATTTCAAGGAGAAGGGGAAGTGCATCTGTAATTTAAAATGGTGAATAGGCTGAACATACAAAGTTTCCTAGATTGATGAGCGATTTGTATGCTCAACCCTTAGAAGTTAGAAGATAGTTAAGCTGATGTTGTGTTTATTGATTGCTTAGGGGGAATGCTCTTTGTTTTGAAGTTGTAAGGAGTATTTATTTTCTTAGTGAAAAGTTTTCTAAAAAGTTGTAATAGAATGGCATATTGAATTACACCCAACCACCAGTCAAAACAACAAGAACAAGAAGAAATGCTGTATCATAACTGGAATCAATATTTTATCGTGATTCATTCCAGTTACTTCACTATTCACAATGCCAACACCTTTAAGGACGGTGAAACCAATTTGGCATATGTTCTTTGAAAGTTATCTTCATCATAATAAAGTTGTCTAGTAAAGTGACATGTTTAACGTTGTGCATGGCGTAGAGGATGGGAAGTGTAAATCGTACTTTATTCATATAAGAGAAAGTGGAAATTTGAAAAAAGCCATCAAGGGCATTGAATCGAGCGGCGGAGAAGAGATTGATCCATTTGACCTTTCCCCAACTAATTTGGGATTGATGCTTTTTTGAGATAGAAATTATATTGTATTAATATATTAATTTGGGATTGATCCATGTGACCTTTCCCTAGCTTATGGCCTAGTTTGGTTCAGCTTGCTTATTGCTGATGTGACACTCAATAAACAGCTTTTGTACCGTTTGGTTACATTTTATATTTTTTGCGATTGGCTGACGTGGCGCCGACGTGGCAATCAAATTACCACAATAAGCGCAATTCTCAAAAGTATCTACCTACATGTTTTTTTACTTTTCATAAGTACTTATTCACGTCATCAAAGCATAAGCTAAACCAAAAGAGGCATATAATTTACAGTAATAAGTAATAACAAAAGTAGAGAGAAGAATGGCTTCTCTCAAAACAAAAATGCCTAAACATGAGTTATCAAACAACTAATGGCACATATCCTATTCAATTTGTCCATCAAACTTCCCAATCTCGCACTAGATTGGAGAAAGATGAGTCTGTTCCCTTCCTAGAGTGAGCAATAAAAAATGAAGCGTGATTCTTCAAATGCTCCTACATGGAGAACCAGTATTTAAGTGACTTTTTAATTCCATGTCTTTCAAGTTCCAGCTTGTTCTTTATCAACTGAATGACAATCAACCTTTTTGCACCCCTCTTTTACCTACAATGTTGTATGTGTGCCTTTACTAGACAAATATAGTACCTCATGGTTGGTATAGCAGTTGGACTGTTGAATTTTTGGTGGCTCATCTTTATGTAGTAAAAACTAACGTAGAAGACTGTAGAATTTTTGGTGGCTTGTTTATTTGTACTAAAAACTAAAGTAGAAAAATGTAGGTCGTATAGCATTGCTGCCAAATTATGATTGGATTATGCAATTCAAAGTGTGCGTATACCATTGACTTTCCAAAACTCTCTGACTGGTAGTAAGCTCTATGTGAGAATGAGTGGCTTTTTTAGACTTTTTGTTTATTTGTTGAGATGTGCTTTCATCATGTTTAAGGCTGGTTAGACAACATAATGTATATGGCAAACAAGATGGAATAATGAGGAGTAAGTGGTATAAGTGGAAATATTAGAATGCCAAATGCGGAGAAAAACTCCAAAAAGTATGAAATGCTATTTGCAGGAGTTGTGGGTTATAATGGATAGTGGTCAATCTTAATTATGAAAAGTATCGTGAGAGGCTGACTACTCAAAAATTTTAACTCTGGCATTCACATTTATTGTTATTCTACCCTTCAAGAAATGAGATACCATGTATGGCAAGTGATAAAACCTCTTCATGAATGTCATTTCAAATGATTTAAGGCAGATAAATTGGGAGAAGCCAAATCATCCCTTGAGGTCTTCAACAAGGATCGACTCAGTCCACATGGTCAAATTGCAAATAACTTGGTCCAAGCTCCTTTCCTCAAATGAAACTCCCATTATGTTTCCTTTCTTGTCTGACTTTGTAATCTTTTCCCTGTCTACGTTAACCCTTGTGTTTTCTTTTTATAAGAAAGAAACAACTTGTCCCCACTGTGGTTTGTGTTGAGATGTGTGGACCGAAATAATAGTCTCGCATCGGATAAGTGAAACTTCTAAATGAAGTATATAAGTGATTATCTCCCTTCTAATAGTACCGAGGTTTTTTGAGATAAAACCTCACACCTAAAAGATGAAGAGTCGTTAAGTTGGGGACATTGTCGGTACTGGAGAGATCAATGGCTCGCAGAGAAGTGCCGCGGGCAGCCGCTTGTGGATAACGGACTGCAAGACGGAAAAATTCAACATGATATTAGAGCCGACTGTTCGATTGGGACCTGTCGAAAAGAAAAAAGCCCCTTGGATGGATTTCGGTCCAAGGTGGAGTGTTGAGATGTGTGGATCGAAATAATAGTCTCACATCAGATAAGTGAAACTTCTAAATGAAGTATATAAGTGATTGTCTCCTCTCTAATAATACCGAGGCCTTTTGAGATAAAACCCCATACCTAAAAGATGAAGGGTGGTTAAGTTGGGGACAGTATTGGTACTGAGGAGATCAATGACTCGCAGAGAAGTGATGCGGGTTTCGGGTAACAGACTGTCAGACGGAAAAATTCAACAGTTTGAATTCATGACCTCTTATTTCCAAAACCCTTACCAAACCATTAGGCCACCTAATTTTTATTTATTTATTTATTTTTGTGTCATAAGGCCACCTAATTGGTTTAACGTTAACCTTTGTGTTGATATGCAAAACCTTAACCAAGGCCCAAATATTTATTTTCGATACTTTTTCCCCTCCGCCAATACCCGAGGATCTCCATCCCCTCCTCGATTGCACACACTTGGTCGAGCAGAGTCAGATTGATGTCGTCTGGAATAGAGAACAAATTAAAGAAGACATCGCCTCGACTAGCCTCCACACAAGGTGGCACCTGCCTGAGTGTGGCCTTAGAGAGTGTAATAAAGCAGGTAGGGGCCAAGCTTTGAACGGTTGTGACCGAGCCGTTTGTGGGTGGTGACCCCAAGTCGGTGCAGGAAGGCTTACAGGTGTCATTGGTTCCAATACTGGTGTCCATTGTAGTGATCGATCAAACAAGTTGGAAAAGAAGAATATGAAAATATTCTGATTAAAGCAAAAAGGGGTATAATTTGGAGAGAATTTAGGATATAGAGACTTTTGTTTGTGAATTGGTCGCAAAGATTGGTTTGTGTGTTTGATTCTATGTATTGAGATGTTATATAAATTCATAATTGCGAGCACATTGTTTTGCAATTTGTAGTCCTCGTGAAATTGTAGACTAACGCAAGGGTTAAAGTTAACGGGGAAGGGATAAAAGAGTCAGAGGAGAGAGGAGACAGAAGGGGGATTTTGTTTGAGGGGAGAAGCTTGAGAGCCCGGTTATTTACAATTTGACCACATGGACTGAGTCAATCCTTGTTGAAGACCTCATAGGCTGATTTGTACCTTCTCTCTTGAGAAATTCTAGTTCACTATTTTGATTTGTGTGGATATACTATTATTAAGCTGGTTTGAATTCGATTCTTCATTTGTTTGTTTATGCTTCATTTTGATTTTCCCCTTCGTTGCCTTTGGTCAGACAACAATAACTATACCTGGTTGTATGCACAGCTTGCATTTTATGCCTTAGTCACATTTATTTGGCTGGTGAATTCATTTCCTTTTGGGTGTGAGCCTATTGTTGTGTCTTGAACAAATTGTTAATAAAACATGGTGTTACAAACTTAGAATAGCTACTTGTATATGACCCCTTCCATTTTAAGCTGTTTTTCAGCCTTTCCAATTTATTCGTCTAACAAAGAATGCTCTTTTTCAGTGGAAAAGAGACTGAATTCCATATTGAACCGGAACTGACTCTTGAGTTGATGATGGCTGCTAATTATCTCCACACCTGAGGAGCTGCTTATTAATCAACTTGACTTGGATGTATCTAGATTGACAAAACTCGAAGGCAGTTCCCAACTTGTTCTGCAGCGTCGCATTCATGGCGGCTACTCCTGTCGATGATACTTTTCTTTTCCTTATTGCCTTTGGAACTCATCAGGATTGAATTGATGTAGAGTCAATATAGATTGGAAATTTGAAACTATTCAAGGATGTGATGATGTATTGTCTAGTTTACATGACATTTATAAACAGCTTGCACAGACAAATAACAAATGACTAACAATTTTATCATCTTTTCTTTATTATGCTTTCGAATACAAGAACAATGGTGGAGTATGGAAAATGATTGTTGACCCGCTTTCAACACCTACATTTGACAGTTGTCACGTTTTTTTGAATTTTATGTTGAGATGTGTTTGTGTTTTTGGGTGCAGGTATTTTTCTCATTCCTTATTAAGTTCATCCACGGTGATCGGATTACAATCGTGGAGACTGTCGTCGCTTTGTTCTTGCTTGGCTTACTAGTCAGGCCACCAAAGGCCTCTTGTAGGCTCCCATGCAGTGGGAGGGGAGATTATAGCTTTGGCTTTATTTATGAGTTAACTAAGATGTTCCAAAGTGTATCTAAAGGACCCAATTTTAGGTGTTAAAAGTGGATTACTTTAGCATTTCACATATTGACCATTACTCACCTATGACATTACAATTGAAAAGAAATACAGCAGATAAAGAAAACAAATAAAGTTCCAACAAAAAGAGAACCAAATAATGTTAGTCTAACCTACCTAAAAATAATTTGACAAAAAAAAAAAAAAACTACCTAAAAATAGAAATAATGATGTATTTCTCAAAAAAAAGAGATTTATATACCAATAAAATTAGTGAAGAATAATATTAACTGGTAAATTTACTTTGGTATAACACAATTGAAGTTCAAGACCCATGGACGGGGGATATGAAAAAGTTATTCATGAGTAACAAAGATTTTTTAAGAGATTAAAACTCATTAAAATTACATCGACACATTAGGTTATGATTAGGTTTTGCCACTTGTATCTTTGTGTTTCCATGAGAATTTTGAGGGTTCCAGATCTGCACTGACTATTGATGGGCAATTCGTTCCTTAATTTAAATGTTAGAAGTGGATAGTGTTTCGATTAGGATTACTGACAATATAATCAAACTTCCAAACAGACTAAAAACAACTTACTGTTATTTTTCTTTCTCAGTTTTTTGTGTTAGCTCCTACATCTATTTCTAGACTCCCACATTAAGGGAACATGATTGATTACACAATTTTGGTACCTACATTTGTTACACCGTTGTCAGAGTCCTTTCGATTATGCATCGATATCTGTATGCGCGCATCTTAGGTCATCCAATCATTGTCTAAACAGAACTGAAATTTTTTACAAGTAGTTGTAAAATTAACAGCTTGTATGGCCTCAAAATAAAATTAACAGCTTGAATTGCACAACTAGAGAAAAAACTGAAATATCAATGGCAACAAAAGCTTTGACATTGTCTCTATAAATAGAACTATTGGTGAATATATACAAGCCTTTGATTAAGAACATTCTACTCCCTCATGAAACTATCAATGGCAACACAAGCTTCAACATCGTCTTCGGCATGGCTCCTACTCTTCCTGAGCCTCAGCATTGCCGCGATGGAAACATGTTATGCTGCCTCTTCCTCAGATCGAAAGGCAAATACCATTAGCTACCTCTATATTGCACTTGCCCCCATTACTCGCGCCTCAATTTACTATAGTTGCCGAAACAAATATTGTTCTTAGAATTAAGAAGTTGATGCATCTTCAATTGGCATCGAAGAACTTAGTGATTATATCAAGTTATGTCAAGTAATTTCTAATTCCACCCATTGTGATGCAGGCCTTTATTGTCTACATGGGTGGACACCCAACAGGCGAGTTCTCAGCGTCAGCGGTTCACGCAGACATGCTTCAACAAGTTGTGGGCAGGTCTAATTTCTGTTCTTTAATTCCAATAGAACTCTTTAAAGCATATCATGTGTTGTTTGGTATAATTATAAGCATACATCATATATGGTACCATATAGCATTGGTAATATTGTTTGGTCTCTTGTGTAGCAGTGTTGGTGCATCCGATGCCATGCTCTACAGTTACAAGAGGAGCTTCAATGGATTTGCAGCAATGCTCACAGAAGAAGAAGTAGAAGCAATTAAAGGTACTATATATATGTGAAACTCAATTCCTTTTTCCTAAGGATGATAATGATTCGATGCGCTGAAGTCACATATTAGGCGGCAAACCGGTTTGGAAATGAATGGCCTGCACAATATATCGATGTATATACATCGCACCATTTTCTAATAGACCTTCATTGTCCTACAGTCGTGTTGATCGCATCCATAACCGGTAGTCATATTGGGCTCCGACTTATCTAAAGTCGAGCTGATTGAAGTTTTGTTAAGGAGGTAAAGGCCTCCAAAGAATCGTTTGCTCTTCATCCATGAGACTTGAATTCGAAACATTGGCAACTCTGAATACCTCCAAAGTTAAACTATCTAAACTGTTTGCATCCCATCAACTTGTGAAAAGAGTTTTTGAGTGTTGGCTCTAACCTTATAGAAGGTTTGGACATTATAATGATGATTTGAGTTTTGGAATACCAGCCAGGAGCGATGTAGTCTCAGTGTTCCCAAGCCGAGTGAAGCATCTCCACACTACAAGATCATGGGACTTCACAGGTCTTCCTCTGGAGGCGAAGAGATCAACAGTCGAGAGCGACATTGTCATAGGCGTGCTTGATACAGGCATATGGCCAGAGTCAGCCAGCTTCAGTGCAGAGGGCTACGGTCCTCCACCCGCAAAATGGAGGGGCATTTGCCAAAGCTCAAGCAATTTCACTTGCAACAAGTAATCAATGCACTTGCTCTCCTCTCAATTTTACTTATTATCTGCAAGTGTTACTGACCATTAGCTATACATGCGAAAATGCAGTAAGATTATTGGAGCTCGGTACTACCATGGTGCAGGACCGATTCCTCCCTTGGATATTCCTTCTCCTCGAGATTCATTAGGCCATGGCTCTCACACTGCTTCAACTGCCGCCGGGCGTGAAGTCAGTGGAGCAAGCTTGCTCGGCCTGGGATCTGGTACTGCTAGAGGAGGAGTGCCTTCAGCTAGGATCGCTGTGTACAAAGTATGTTGGAGTGATGGATGCCAAGATGCAGACATTCTTGCGGCATTTGATGACGCCATTGCAGATGGTGTAGACATATTATCACTCTCAATTGGGGGCGATAATCCATCCGATTACTTCAACGACTCCATTGCAATTGGAGCCTTTCACGCCATGAAGAAGGGGATCCTTGCATCAAATTCTGCAGGAAACTCAGGCCCTTACCCTTATTCAGCGGTGAACATTGCACCTTGGACGCTGACTGTAGCAGCTAGCACTATCGATAGAAGATTTGCAACCGCAGTAAAGTTGGGCAATGGAAATGTCTATGAGGTGATGCGCCATATGTGCTTCCTCTCTTCTCCTTCTCCAATGCACATTGAAACTCTTTACTAGTTACTGGAATATTAAGACTTCAAATATGTCATTCTGAAATTTTATTCTCGATGATCTGAATGTCGTTACAGGGAGTCTCACTCAACACCTTTACGCTTGGAAACACCATGTATCCCATGATTTATGGTGGAGATGCACCAAACACCAAGAAAGGCTACAGCAGTTCAAAATCTAGGTGATTAATTTGAATGCATGAGTAAATAAGAATTTATAGTAAGGACCTCCAGCATAATACTTCCTGCAGTTCACAGTTCATTAAATTAATACTTACACAGCACTGGAACTAAGTCAAAAGTCCTAGAAATTATTCTTTTTATTTCATATACATATAAGAGAGAGGCTTGATTATATCATGAATCGAAAAACACCCTGAGAACTATTTGTTTCCCGAGGCAACATAAGCATGTATACAATGGTCAGTAGCCCCTTACAGAAAAAAGAGCAAAACAAAAAAACAAAAAAAAAAAGAAAACAATAAACAAAAAACAAAAAAACAAAAAAATCAAAAGACTAAACCATTCTCACACACTTTTCGCGAAGAACTATTAAGTCCTGGAAATAGTAAAGAACTAGCAAGTAAAAAAAATCTCTTTGAATCCTAGCTAGGATCAAATCACTTTTCACTTCAATTGGGTATGCATTTGTCACTTGTCAGTACCAGTTAACCAGTGTTAGAATTTTAAAGGATTATATATATGGACTGGAATTCAGGTTTTGTTTAGGAGAGACGGTGAACCCGGAGCTAGTCAAAGGAAAAATTGTTCTTTGTGATCTGTTGAGCCCAGGAAATGGTCTACTACATGCAGGTGCAGTAGGCGTTGTGATGGTGCGACAAAGGGAAGGTGCGATAGATAATGTTTTTCCTTTCCTACTGCCTGCAACTTACCTGCGTACAGAAGACGGTGCGGAAGTTTTCAAATACATAAATACAACCAGGTATTTCTACCTACTTCATATGCATTTCTTGAATACTACTCAAGGGAAGCTTAATTTCTACAGATTCATGGACACGAGAAACTAATTAGATAACTTTTTTGATTGAACAGCACACCAACAGCAACCATATTTAAGACTGTTGAAGAGAAACAACCGGCCCCTACCGTAGTTGCTTTCTCATCGAGAGGTCCAAATGGCATCACTGCAGACATTCTCAAGGTCATAATTCTAGCTCACTCTAAGTTTCCGATTAAAATGGTTGATCTGTAGAATAACCTGTAGAATAACACAAATAGAATGACATTTCTTTCTTGACCTTCAAACTGCTGCAGCCGGATTTAACAGCTCCAGGTGTCGCCATTCTCGCTGCATGGTCTGCAGCAAGCACAGTAACTGGAATGGAGGGTGATACAAGAGTTGTGCCATACAACATAATATCCGGCACTTCCATGTCATGCCCTCATGCAACAGCAGCGGCAGCCTATGTCAAGTCCTTCAGACCAACATGGTCTCCTGCAGCTCTGAAGTCTGCCCTAATGACTACTGGTACTGGATGCCATTTAAGTCTAAACATTGCAATACTGCGACGAAGATTATCGATAAATCAACTAATCAAGCTCCCTTTCTATTCTCTTTGCAGCGAATCCTATGAGTCAGTCTGTCAACCCAGATGCCGAGTTTGCATATGGAGCAGGTCATATAAATCCAGTGAGAGCTACAGATCCAGGTTTAGTATATGACGCTGGACCGGAAGACTATGTCAGAATGCTATGCAGTCAAGGCTATAATACGACCACTCTAAGACAAGTAACAGGAGATATAAGTACATGTTCGGAATCTAACAACGGGACAGTATGGGATCTCAACTATCCATCCTTTGCTCTCAGTGTTCGTGACGATACACCATCTTTCAACCAGAGTTTCCATCGGACAGTTACCAATGTTGGATCACCAGCCTCAGTTTACAGAGCAAATGTAACCACTCCAACAGGGTTGAATATACAAGTGACACCAGGAATCCTATCATTCAAAGCCTTGGGAGAGATGCAATCCTTTGTGGTTACTGTCAGCAGACAGAATGTAAGTGGCATGATCTCTGCAGCTTTAGTGTGGAGTGATGGAGTTCATCAAGTGAGAAGTCCCATTGTTGTGTATGGAACAAGTTGAGGATTTTAATTTTAATTTTTTTTTTAATTTTTTATTTTTTTCTAGTGAGCTACAGGACATTATTAACAAGTTGCATGGAACTAATAAGATGAATAAAAAAAAAAAAAAAAGATGAACAAGTGGTGGAACATTCTTTGCAGTAAAACAGAAACATCTTATTATTCGACAAACTTTTATTCCTTTTCTAATATCTATTAATATTCTCCAACTAATAATACATGAACAATGGGAAGCAGAAGCAACAACAAAGCCTCAATCTCAAATTAGTTAATGTCAGCTACATGGATCTATGGTTGCAAGTGGGAGTGGCAGACCCCCTCATCATTAGGCTTATTATCGTAAATCTCATGATCAGATGCATGCCTGGGGAGGGACGAAAAGAGCGACCGCCCCACCCAAACGAAGGCCCCCTCTGCCTATAATTTAACTAATGTGTGTATGTATTTTTAGAAAAGAAATAGATTTCAAAGTTTATCGTAGCACCCAACTAAAAGATTCACGTGTTTCCACAAGTTTGTTTGAAAAAAAAATGCCCATTTTTTTTTAAGAAGGCCCATATGTTGTAACTTAAACTTGAAGTAAAAGATATATAGTTTATTTAAGAAATTATGAGATAACTTTCCATTTCTCTAAAAATTCAATTGATTTTATACAATTTTGTATGTGTGATATGTCGTTTTGACTTCCTCTAGTTACACATTCTTATTCATTAATCCTTTGTCGGTCTCAGAGAAAGGAGACGGAAAAGGTTTTAAAATAATTTTAAAGTATAATGTCAATGGATCTAAGGTGAAAAATAAAGTAATTTTATTAAAGGTCCCATTTTTAAGATTTCGCCCAAAGCCCCCAAAATGCCAAGACCGACCGTGCTCATGATAACCTAGTTAGCCTTAAATTTCTAAATCAACAACTCATTATAATATAATATCCATTAATAGGGTAGGCCCATTCATAAAAATTTCAGCATCATCTTCTATGTTTTTGTCTTAGAAATGTTAGAAATTTCGGCATCTTCCTTGTTTATATCTACTATGTGCAAACCACAAATTACTAAGGGCCAACCAAAGGATGTGGACACCTCACCTATGGATGAGGGCACCACAAAACAACAAATTATTTTCCAAAATACCCTTGCCTTTGTGCACCCTTAAGTTGAAAATTGAAAAAATCTCAACCGACACAATGGCGAAAAAGGAGAACACATGAACAAACCCGCTAGGTTGATTTTCGCGTCCCTCCCTACGTACAAACCTTAGGTTAATCTTGCTTTCACACGGTGTGAAAAAGAAGGAGAATACACAAACACACCCGTTTCATCTTTGCATCAACTCGACTTTGTAAGATGAGATTTTGTTTATTTGTTCAAGTTTATACTATGGTGGTTGTGTATATGTTTCTTATTGTATAAGATCAAATTTGATGGTCGTCTTGTATGGTTTGTTGTTGGTCGAGGCTCAATCGGTCGCACAGGACCGATTGAACATGCATTGTTCGGTTAAAGGTGATCAAACAAAACAATATTCAGTCGGTCAAGTGTCCAAAAAATTTTTTTGTTGCTCGGTCATTACCAACCAAACAAACTCTTTTTGGCTAAAATAAATTTGTTTGGTTACATATCACCGACCATTTCCCATCTGGTCGGTTAGTCGAGGCCGAATAGATCATATTTTGCTTGGTCCTGCGTGTAACCAAACCAGAGGCGGACAACACATAAAAAATACTAAAAATAACTAAATCAAGGAAAAATCAAGATATATCTCCGTCTTCCACATTTACGCCCCATTGATGTTTGTCCTCCATTTTGTAAGGTTAATAGACACTAAACAACAACAATAAACAATGCCCTACAAAACAAATAAATTTGTTCAAACCCCATTAAAACATACAAAAATAAGTTGAAAACCATCATGTTTCATAAAAAAAATATGAAGAAATCGACTCTTACTATGGTAGTGGCCTCCAAAATGCAAGTTCACATTGTCGATTGTCACCGGTGGTCGGGGCGATCGCTAGAGACGAAGGTGGATTATTGTGGGGTGCACAAAGGTATGAGAAAGGGACATGTGAGTGATTGTGGGAGTTGAGAGGGTAAAGAGGTCATTTCATTTGGGGGCAAATGTGAAAAGAGAGTAAAAATATTTTATGGTTTGCCCTTAGTAATTTGTGGTTTGCAAATAGCCGGGCTCGAGTTGTAAAATGTTTCATAATGAGATTTTTCTTTGAGATAGTTAGAAAAGAGGAAATGAAGTTTTTATAACAAAAAAAAATCAAATATTCCTCAACCTATGTCATCCCATCACTATTCTAGAAAACTCCATTTACAATAATAATATGCAAAAATAAAGCATGCATGAGAAAATAATATATATAATTTAGGGATCAATTAGTCAATGTCGAAATAGAAGATTCTCAGAAAATGTGGCACTAGAGGCGGGGATATGAGCATTACTTCGAATGCTCTAGATCCCTGGGTGAGGTTTTCTTTTAATTTGCATAACAAGTTAGAGAAACAAATGGAGAACGCAATGGTGGTGAAACTGATGGGAAGATCGTTAGGCTACAGGATGTTATGCAATAGAATCGTAGCAATGTGGTACCTTGAAGGGGACTACAAAGTTATGGATCTCTTTAATGATTTCTATTTGGTTTAATTTATGTATGTAGGAGATATGGATATAACTTTACTCGAGGGCCATATGAAATCCTTGACCATATCCTTTCTGTGCAAAAATTGGGTTATCTTTCCGAGTGGCGACTGCATCAATATCGAAAGCAGTGGTTTGGATTCGTTTCCAGACTTCCCTCATGTGTATTTCCATGATTCTATCATTTGGAGACTTAGAAATGTAATGGGACGGTCGTTAGGGTGGATTCAAGTACTACTACAGCTAACAAAAGGGGGTTTGCTCGAGTGGTGGTGAAATTGGACTTCTCAAAACCTTTTATGTCAAAATTTAGAGTGGAAGACTTTTAGCTGAAGGTGGAGTATGAAGGACTTCCCCATCGTTATGGGAAGGTAGGGACACAATAACACTGCATGCCCTCTTAATGCTCTTATGGAACCTCATGGTTCTGTAGTTACGAAAAAGATGAGTTTAAATGACCCGGGAGGTGGTGTACTACCTCCACAGGGTGCTAGAGGTTCTAATTTGGATCGTGATGATTACTTAAAGGATGCCTCGTCGGAATGGAGAAGTTCCAAAAAGGGGGAGGAGAGAATCTAGCGAGAATTAAAGGAGAAGAAGCATAAATCTGGATTTGAATGGAAGGAAACATCAAGGTGTAAAACAAGGAAACAAAAAAAATCAGTTTAAATTATTGGCCAACTAGAGTGAACATAATGATTCGAAGTCAAACATCCAAAAGATAACGGCACAAGTCAAACCATGATTTTTTCCACAAAAAGGTAACCCCGACCAATCAAGGTGAGGCTTCCAAAATAGTCAATGAAGGGAAAGAAAATTATAAGAATCCTAAGAGTATAATACAGACCCAAAAATATGTCCCAAAATTAAATGGGCCCAAGGACGATGGGCCAAAAGGAAATGGGTCTTCCAAGAATAATCTTCTAAAACAAACTAAGGGTTGTCAAGGCCCATGTTTACCTTAAAGGCATGTGGGCCTAATATGAAGGATCTTTCATCTAAATTCTCAATCCAAAAGAATGAATGGAAGATCCTTTCTTTCAGGACCTTACAAATAGAGAAGGGATGCGAGAGGAGAGTAGAAGCCTCTGTACCATTCCAATGTATGTCAACAGAGGAATTAGTAGCTGATATGGGTAAAAAAATGTAGTCAAATAGGAATGACGCAGAGTGTTGTGAACAATGGTAACAAAATCCTGTCAAAAGCTAGTGCAAAATGAGAGTCCCGAAGGCAGGACATGGAAACACGAAAGAAAGGCACATTAGAGCATATGATCTCAGATGAGGAGTAACCAATTAACCGGGTTCGAATGGTGGTGGCCATTAGCTATTGGTTTCTTAGTTACTTTTTATATTTGTTATCAATGATATTACTATCTTAGAATTGCCAAAGGTCCAAACATCCTTTTTTTATTACAATTTTCAAGGATGAAGAATGTAACGACCCCAACAACCACAAATTAGGTCCCGCCGGCTAAACCTACGTGGACCTCCGAACCAGTCTCCGATGAATCAACGCAAGTCTAGTCAGCCTTAACTTACCACTTAATTCAATACATTATTCATTTATTCACTGTGGTTCACTCTTCGATTTGCCTTAACCCTATCTAACCATCATTCATCCTCAACATTAGTTAGGTATACAGTGGAAACATTTAAACACCAACTTAACAATAATATAAAACCAGTTTACAACTCAATTAACCTAGATGTGGAAAATTCTGTCCAAACAACATCTCATATATATATATATATACTAAAAACCCACGTAAAGATATACATGCATCACCAAGTTTTTCAAATTCCTAAAAGACCCCAAAAGATCAAAACATAGGAATACATAACTAAATATACAACAAAATAAACACCAAAAGAGCGAGAGCAAAAGATCTGGTTCGAGAGTGCCTAAGAGTATCGCCTCAGAGCATAGGCGTCTTGCCTCGACTCGTTTGTGGATCTGCACCCACTGTCATAAAAAGGACAGTGAGTACAAAATATAACAGTAAACAACAACAATAGATATTTCAACATAAATTATGAATCGACAATAAGTAACAAGTCTATGAATCATGCGGTATATACAAGAAACTGAAATAGATAACAAATTGCATGATAAATAGATTCAACAAGCTCAAACAAAGAGAATTAAGTAACGGGAAACAAATGGTAGGTGAATAGATAGTCCCAATCAAACAACGCGGGTCATAAGACCTCCTCAGCTTATGATCGACACAATGGGCCCAAAACTACCTCCCTATAACAATCCACCGCGTACGAACCAATGGGCCCAAGGGTTGCCTCCACTGAACGTACACTATGCTAGGAAAAGCCACATACAAAGTCGGTTGCTAAATTCCTAACACATTATCGAAGGAAAGTCACAGTCATATGCTAAATCCTTTCGATAGGCTCCAACGAGACCACAGTCTATGCCAACTGCTAAACTCGTTGAGCTTCTCTCCATAGGTGGACTACCTATACCCTAGTTCACCTAAACTAGAATGAAGTACAAATGGTTCATATTTCAAGGAATAATCAGTCAAGAAATAGAAGAGAATTCATATTGATACTATTGTTGTCTTTACTCACCTCGAACCCGCTAAAATGCTTGCGTGGCTCCAACTCGCCACCAAAATAGGTCCCCGATACCCGACACTAGTAGATTATGTCCCTGGTAGCCATTTAGACTAATTTATTTCATGTTAGAGCCTATTAGGGAAATTTAGATTTTTAAATCCCAAAATTGTTCAAATTAGAAAGTTATTGTGATTGCACGCTTTTCGTGGAGAGTTTTTGGTGCAAAGATCCTCAAAATTCTCAAAATTAACTTTCCTATAATTTTTCTCAAGTATTTTCAATTTCTCATATTTTCCTTGATTTTTTTGAATTTTCTTACTATTTTCGCTAATTTCATGCTTTACGAGGCAAAAAACCCGATAAAAAGTCTCCCACGAATCTCAAATTCTTCATTTTTCATAAAAATTCATAAATTTCTATTTATTTGGTCAAAATATAATTTTTTAAGATTTTTCCTTTTTTTGGAATTTTCATGATTTTTCTGAAATTTATTTCATTTAAAATCATATTTAATTAATTTATTTATTATATTTTTCTTGTCCACCTTGACCCGCCCACTAATCCACCATCTTCTCCAATTGAACAAACAAATAGCTTGCTCTGTGTTCGTTCAAATATGATTTTTTTACTTTTGAACTAATTGGGGTGGAACCCCAATTCATTTTGAGAGGGAGATCCACCCCAATTCGTTTTGGAGGGGAGACTACTCTCCTACATCTTCTCCTCCTCGGATGAACTACACAGTTCGTTTGGGCTCCCAACTCGATCCATTATCACCATCGACCACAACAACATCAACAACGCAACAATAACACCAATCACCACGAACTCACCTTTGTCGACATTTCCAACTCCCAAGTTCTCGATCTTTCAGTCCTTTCATTCTCTGTTTCTCTTCCCTCTATTTCGATCTCAATTTTTATTTTTGTGAGAAATGAGGTGTCGGTGTGGTGTTTTGATATTTTGGGTGGTAAAATGACCATTTTTCCCCATCTTTATCCATTCCATTAATAAACCAAAAACCCTTATGGTCATTTCACATTTCTTTTTAATTTATCTATATATGCACATATTTATATATATATATATATATATATACAATTGTATTTTTGCGCTTATAATTTTGTTGTGCGCACCAACGAGTGCACTCGGGAGTGTACACCACCATTTGACCCACACGTGTCGCCCACGACCCACAATTCTCGCGTATCGCTCGGCGCCCACCAACTTATTAATTTGTCATATTTTATTTTCTAATTTAGTGTTTTAGTTTAATTATATATACATGAGATGTTGTTTGGACAGGATTTTCCACATCTAGGTTAATTGAGTTGTAAACTAGTTTTATATTGTTGTTAGGTTAATGTTTAAATGTTTTCGTTGCACACCTAACTAATGTTGAGGATGAATGATGGTTAGATAAGGTTTATACAAATCGAAGAGTGAACCACTGTGAGTTAATGAATAATATACTGAATTATGTGGTAAGTTAAGGCTGACTAGACTTGTGTTGACTCATCATAGACTAACTTGGGGGTCCACGTAGGTTTAGGCCGAGCGGAACCTAGTTTGTGGTTATTAGGGTCATCACAGTTAGTATCAGAGAATAAAGGTTTATCGCCTTGACTCTGAATAAGCATAAACACAAGCAAATGAATTTAGTGTGGAAATCTTAAGAACTTAAATCTTAAGTTGTGGAAGTGGGGAATGGTATATTATTTTTAGCATGTTAATTTGAATATGTATTATAATATATCGTTACGTAAGATTGATCAAGGCTCACCATTTACTATTACAGATCGCGATGGCTGATCAACATGATGTTGGTGATCAAAGTGGAGTCTGTGATACTCCACCGGATGAACGCGAGAGATGTCATGACTCTAGCTTGTGAGTTACAGATCTGACTCAGAGAGTAGAGTCTCAAGGACGAAGATGGATGAGATATTAGATATTCTCAGGGTACAAGCACAACAATTGCCATCTCCATCGACGTCAATAGTAGCTCCTAGACAGGATGAGAGTTCGGCTACACCTCAGGACACTCCACCAATTACCACTACTAGTGCAGTACATGCACCACCGATTACAACAATTGTTCCAGCACAGAATATAATAGTGCCACATGCTCATGATGGTATTGATTCACACTTGACAGTAGAGGCGAGGTGGACTCGAGAGTATAAGAAGTACAAACCAAAAAGTTTAGTGGTGATTCGGGTGTAGATGAAACGAATTTGTATATTCACAATCATGAGAGGTCCAGAAGCTTCTCAAGATTGAGGATAACTGGAAACTTGGGTTGGAAGCGTTTTCTTTTACTAGAGATGCAAAGATGTGGTGGGACAATTTAATAGCCACACATGGAAAGTCGACCACTTGGTTAAACTTCATGAAGTATTTCAATTAGAAGTTTTATCCACCTTCAGCTATGATAGCGAAGAGAGACGAGTTTATGCATATCCGATAGGCATCAAGAGAATCGATTATGGCTTATATGGGCAAATATCAACATTTACTTCCCTATGTTGATGGAGTAGTTGACCGAGACAAAGATCATGTCTATTATTTTACTGAGGGCATGTTGCTAGCTATCGGAGGGACAGTGGTCACTACTTTACCTCTTACACTATAAAATGCTTATGACCATAGTTTGGCGAGGGAGGCATATCTTAGGACACATCCCACAGAGGAATATGATCAGCCCCGAGAGATGCATGATGAAAGGGGTCAGGGCCATTTAAGAGGCAGTAGGAAGAGGAACTAATGGCAAATTCAACAGTCTGGCAGAGTTCAAATTGTAACTTCAGTTGCAAAGTCTTCGCAGCCAGTTCAAACATATGTTACCACACCTATTCAGGTGCAAAGTTACCTTAGTCGACCACCACTGATACCACAATAGGTGCAGTAGTCTAGAGATGGTAGAGGCAGAGGCAGGGGTAGTGTATAGCAGAGGCAGATGTCAGGTCAGGGATCGAGCAGGTGAGACACTATTCAACACAGCGACCTGCTGAAGCATGTTATAGGTGTGGACAGGTGAGTCACCTAGTTAGAGAATGCCTACAGCCAGTTGATTCGGCAGAGTCCTGCGGGAGTTTTCCATTGATGTGGACAGTCGGGATGTTTCATCAAAGAGTGTCTAGAACTTATCGATGTTCAGCAAAGAGTAGCACCGCGTCAGCAACAGACCAGGGAGCGTACGCATGTGGTTGCTGGGACTGTCACAATGTAAAATAAGGCAAACATCGTAGCAATCTTTGAACCAAAAATCAATGGTGATACAACAAATATGGTGATTCAAAAGCTAGGGTTTAGTAAGTGTTGGAAGGAGGATGTGATCGGCTTTTTTGGTGGCATATGACTTTTGTGGAATGACCACTCTATTTCAGTAGAAGTAATAAAATCAGAATAATAATAGATCTTATTCAAATGGAAGCAAGGATGTGAGGAAGGATTGTGTAACAACCCCAAAATTTTAATTGACTTGTGTTTCACTTGTCAGAATTGTTACCCGACTACGTGAATACTGAACAATATTTCGAACTTCGGGAGTCGACACCGAAGTGATTTTATGATTTTTTTGATTGTATGTATTAGTATTTTAGTATTTTACGGGTTTCGAGCCGGTTGGGCGATATTTAATTGAGTGAGGTTTCGACTAGTTAAACGGGGGAGAAAAACAAGTAAAAAGTACAAATAAATGAATTTTTAATTAATTTAATTAATTAGTTGGCGAGACTATGCGCGTTACGGGAGTCGAAACAAGGAAAAACGGACCAAGGAACGTCGTTGGAACGCGGGAGTTGGTTAATTACATAACATATAGTCTGTGGAATAGAAATTGTTAAAGTGACACAACATGATGATGAACAACCATGAGATTTGCATTGAGATGTGTGTGTGTTGTGATGTAATATAAGAACAAAATGACCCATAAGGGCAATGGTTTAAAAGTGTGTAGGAATTAAGTTGAGGGTAAAAAGGTCATTTGGCCTTATATATATATATAAAAAAAAAAAGAAAACCCTACACTATTCATCTTCTCTACACACCACCGCCGCCTCTCCCACTTCCACCTCTCGTCCCTGCTCTCACCAGCGACCGGACACGCCTCGCCGGAGGTCGTCTCTCTCTCTCTCTCTCTCTCTCTCTCTCTCTCTCTCTCTCTCTCTCTCTCTCTCTTCCCTATCCCTCGGCTTCTCTCGATCTCTCGGGTTCTCTCTTTCTCGCTGTCCTCTCTCTCTCGGTCATGGTCTCACTGTCTTGGCCGAGCACCACCGGTTGTCGGAGGTCCAGAGGTGGTTAGGGTTCATCCCTCTCGCCGGAGACCTTCCTCTCTCTCTCTCTCTCCCACTCTTTCTCACGTTTTTCACTGTTTTTCTTAAATTTGTTGCTGTTTTGGTTTCGCCGGAAAACGCCAAGCTTGGCGGCGCTGCTGGCGGACCACCATGACTAGGACGCTTGTCGGGGACCCCATCAAGTTCATACATGGGTCCCACGACCTTCGGAGTTGTCAAAACAGTCCTATGTAGTGTGAAACTGTCGTCATTTCATGTGATTGTTTTTGTGTTGTATTTTATCTTATTTTTATTCTTTCTTTCACCGTAAAATTGCATGTTTGAACGGATTTGATGGTTGAACTATCACTGGTGTGGGGGGTTATCACGGATCTTGCTCATATCCTCGATGGTCTCTCGCAGTTTTGGTTCATCTAAAGTACTATTAATATTGCTATTTTGCCGAATTACTTGTTACGATTTTTATTAAACAATTGGATTCGTTGTAGTTTCTTAATATTGTGGAATGGTTTCGTGTTTTGATCATTCTTTGTTGATGACGTCGGTGTTGAGATTTCAGTCAATGTTTTGTCAATTTGGTTTGAATGTCTTAATGATTCGACTTGGTTATTGGTGATGACGTCGGGGTCACGCCGACGGTCCTTGAGACTATGACGTGACCACACTCGACCGAGCCGAGCTTACAAATTTACAAGTAAGCTTACATGTGTTATAGTGTTTCCAAAACCCAAGAGAGTATTTATTTTCAATTTTCATCGCATTGTTTGAGTCATTGAAACACTGGGAGAACGTTTGGGATATAACATAGATTTAGTAAATGACTTGACCTATTAACACGAGTTTCCGACCTTGTCAGGTAGCGAGAAACTCGGGAATACGCGTTAGGGACATGAGAGTGTTGTACACGGATTGCGATAGTTCAGGTAAGTACATTTGCCACAAGCTAATGTACGATTTGTAAGCCAATAAGAAAATGCCATGTGATTCATTATCATTTATTCAGTCTTGTTATGTTCTATTGTTGGTATTCTGTTCCATTTCTTGTTGTGTGTTTCCCGGCGTAAGTGTTTCGTCTCGAAAGTACTAGGACCTGCACTAGAGGGATAAACCGCGGGCACTCGTGCGCACGAGTGTGTGACCACCCTTAGTGACCGTGTGACACCGAGTACTGGGTGGGTGGGTTTGAGTCCCTCCCGTCATAGCCGTGCCTTCGCAGTGTCGATGCCCGGAAGACCTCGCGAGGTCTTCGCCGTTATGCTATGATTTAAACCACTTATGAGCCTCTTTTGATTCCTTGGAACACACTTGATTTTCGATTGATATTTATTAGTCTCTTTATCATGCATCTTGTCTACTTAAATTCTGTCTTTTTATTACCGCATGATATTTAGATCGCTTTACTTGTATTATCATGAATTATCGTTATCTTCTTCGGCATTACATTCATTTTTCTCCAGCTTGCTCACCGTCTAGTTTGTGACGGTGGGTGCGATAGGACGAGAGAGCGTAGGGGCAAGGGACCTTGCCTAGGAGATTTTTTGAGCAGCAAATGGACTTGAGGTACCGAGATGTAGGCTCATGTTTATTTCTTTTTGTATGACGTTTATATATATGATTGTTTTGGAACTGGGGAATATGTTTTGAAGTGGATTCCATCAATCCATTTTGTTGACTTAGAATTGAACATATTGGGTTTTCCACATTTATATAGATTCCTAATTTCCTTTGATTGAGTTATTTCCCAATTCTTGAGCAGTAGGTAATTCGCTTCCGCTGTGTTATAATTGCAATAACTCTTTCATAAAATGTGAAATTTTGATGTTTTGAGGCTGACTAGGCTCGTCAGGTTCGTTGAGAACTGACTCGGGGCCTGCACGGGTCTAGGCCGGGCGTACCCAAATGCATTGGGAATTTGGGGCCGTCACAGATTGGGTACTGTAGTGTATACATCGCCAATAGTAAGCCTGAGAAGAAGCCTGTGGATAGACTTAGAAAGCCTTCAGATCTCGGACGACTGTCCTTAGGTGATCATTGGCGATATGAATGTGTACCTGATAGCTGATGAAAAGAGTGGGGAGCATAAACGAACCAATCGAAATGTAGAAAACTTTACAACTTTATGCAAGCATGCTCTCTGCAGGATATGGGTTTTATTAGGCCTAAATTTGCATGGATTCGTGGGTGCCTTTAGGAAACATTTGATCGAGGTCTCTATAATGCAACTTAAAGATTAGGAATTTTCGGATAGCAATATATCACACCTCCCTATGATGAAGTCTGATCATCGCCTCTTTTTGTTGTGAAAACGAAGATGATAAAAAAATTTTCATTTCAAGAAAGACCCTTTAGATTTTTGGCAAGTTAGATCACCTATGAACGTTTCTCATAATTTGTTCAATTGAATCGGAATAAATAGGAGATCTATACCTTGGTTGTGTCTAATTTCTTTGTGAAATTGCAAGGCTGGAATAAATCGGTGTTTGGGAATATTTTTTAGAAAAAGAAGAAATTGCAAAAGGAACTAGAAGTAGTGGAACATAAATTGGTAGTAGTCCCTACAAAAGCTCTATGCACCAGAAAGGAGAGTATCTAAAGGAGGCTCGAAAAATGCTAGTCCAGGAAGAACTAATTTGGTTCCATAAGTCTAGGTCCAAATGGCTCCAACTAGGGGATAAAATACAAGATTATTCCATTTGAGTACGTTGCACAAGAGAAGATAAAACCATATAGGGTATATGTTAACAATGGGAACTAGGTGATAATTCAACTACTTTTCCAACAGTCGGCCTTGCAGTTCTATAGGAACTTATACAGAGAGAAGAATTTACATTTTTAGTGGTCCCCTGGCCAATACTGTTCTTAGAGGTGTCGAGTGCTGAAAGAACATACCTCACCAAAACAATTGACCCAACAGAAGTCCGTGATATTATGTTTGAGATGGGAGCCTTTAAAGTTCTAGGACCAGATAGATGGAGTCATATTTTTTTCTAAAAACAGTGGAGTGTTGTTAGCGAGTCAGTCATCAAGTGTGTGAAGGAATTCTTCATTCATGGCATTCTCCCAACTATGTTAAATAACACTCTACTTGTTGTACTAATCTCGAAAATTCACCCTCCAATTTGTTTTGCAGGTCTCCGCATAAGTCTTTGTAATGTAGTTTATAAAACTATTTCAAAACTCATTGCCAACAGGCTTAAACCGCAAATGGAGAGATGGATATTGAGGACATAATCTAGCTTTTTACATGGTCAAAACATCATAGATAATACCATCATCGTTTAGGAGGTGATATACTTGATGCAACATAAGACAGGGAGGAGCGGATGGATTGTCATAAAGATAGACCTTGAAAAAGCATATGATCGGTTAAGGTGGTTCTTCATTAAACAAACACTAGCAAAGCTTCCCATCCCTAAAAGCTTGCAACAAAGAATCATGACTTGTATTTCATCAAGTATGATGCAGATCTTATGGAATTGGTGTGTATTCGAGTCTTTCATCCCTTCCAAGAGGTATCAAGCAAGGAGATTCACTTTTCCCCTACCTCTTTGTTTTATGTATGAAAGTTCTATCGCAAGGCATTAAGAGAACATTGTACAATGGCTAATGGCAAGGCATCCATATGGGAAGATTAGAGGCTAGTACTATCTCATCTTTTCTTCGCAGATGACATGTTCCTCTTTACAGCAAAGGCCATCCCAGCTCAAGTTAGTGTCCTAAGAGGAATTTTGTAGGCTTTCGGATTAAGCTCAGGCCAGAGAGTCAATCACCAAAATAACAAGATATATTTCTTAAAGAATGTATCAGATAACATGAGGAAGAGATCAGTGAAGGATTCGATTTTATAATGACAAATAACCTGGGAAAATACCTAGGCTTCCCACTGTTACATGATAAAGTATGCAAAGACACTTACAAAGAAGTAATTGAAAAGGTGAGAAACAAACTATCGAATAGGAAGGTGAAATAGTTATCATTGGCAGGGCGATTAACTCTGGCGAAGGCTTGTTTACAAGCGATACCAAGCTTTCTTATGCAATCAACTCGCTTGTCGACACACATATGTAATGAGATTGAAACTAAAATGAGATTTAAACAAATTTCGTCAAAAACCTTAAATTTTGAAATACAAGCTTGAGGACTCAATTAAGATGTTTAAATTGATTAAGCCAACCATAATAGGTCTCTAAAATTGTTTAAAACCAAAAGCCCTTTGATTCATGCATACAACTTAATCAAATTTAGGTGTAGTAATGTTCATTACCTAGGGTTCTTGTATGCTAGACTTGTTCCCCCTCCTAAATGATGACTTAAATGTCTTTCTTGGCATTCACTTGAGAATTTCCAGCAAGAATCATCTCTCCACAGCTCTAAATTTTGTGTTCTTGGGTGCATGCAAAGTGAAGAAAAAAAACACTAAGTGATGCTTTTATAGTCCACCTTTTCATCATGTGTACACACACACATCTTAAGGAAATCAAATGACTTTAAATCACTCCTACTAATCCACTTAAATCAGCCATGTGACACTCCTTTAAACACTCACTTTCATGAGAGTGTGTGTTAGAGTGCATCTTTATGCATATCCATTAGTCATTGATTATTAATTCCAAACCATAAGCTTCCCAATTGATTTACATTAAAATAAATATCATAGGTTATATACTTAGTCATTTAAATCTTATTAACATTAATATGACTTACAATAGGATAGCTACCCAGTCCCACGGCTCGCATGCAACTTGAGGCGCTTTCCCCGCACGCCGAATCATCGACACTATCAAACTTAATAATTTGGGTATAAGGTACACACATACAACACACTAGGCATTCATCACATCAAATATAAAATATACATCGACCATGTACCTCAGTCAGTGCACGTGTCCCAACACGGGTCCACATAATGGTTCGATGACCTTGATTATGGCAAAAATCTTAGATTAGAAATTTGGGCCATGACAAATATTCCCAACAAAATGAAAATTTCGTCCTCGAAATTTAACTCTGACTAAATCTCTATTTCCTTAATTCCTTTCAACTTTATAAAATTCTCATTCTTATTATAATTACCCTAGCTAAAATTACAAATGATACGAGCCCCAAAACTCGTATTTCTTAATTACCTCAGGAGGGTCCACCAACCACTTCGACTTGGTTCACATGAATCCACACACAACTACCACATACTCATCACAGTGATATACAATATTTTGGTCATAGTACTTAAGAGCAATTTTGCTAGGCCTAACTTTCCCTGGAGTTTTAGGTGTTTCCTATTCGGATAACACTACTCCTATTCATTTCATTATGTGTTCAACTCGTAAACTACAGACTAAATCGATTCACCATCGATTGTCCTATCATCAACTCTTCCGCTAATCAACACATACTAATCACTATTGTGCTCAGTTGAAAACAGTGTATACAAAATGTGAAAATAAATAAATTAAACTTACCCATAACACGGTCGTGTGTCACCACTGGGTCTAGTACTTCCACTACATGAACTCTCTCTGACTTGTGGTTGCGGTGCTACCTGCTGATAGTTTACGGGCAGTAGGCACTATCTCGAAATGTGGCCAACCTGAGGACACCTGTAACACGTCGGTGGTCTCCTTTATCCTGCATACGCAGACTCGGTCAGTCCCTGTCCTAACGCATCTCAGCCTTGATCACCCCGTGTCTGGTGGGCCTGTGTAGGCAGTAGTACAAACCTAGGTGGAGCTGGCAAGGTGGATACATCAAAGTGAGGCTCTATCTAGGTAACAGGCGTCACTGGTCCTATACTATGAAATATCTCGTTCCCTCTCATTTGTCCCTTGCCTTTTTGTCTCCTCTGTTGTGCATCAGTGCTTTGACCCTTGACACTGTCCAACTGCTTTCCTTCTCTGCCCATCACGTACGTCTCGTGAGCTAGGGCTCGCTCGTACATCTCTGATAAGTCGATATTTATAAGATTTAATAGTCAATTTTAATATAGTTTAGTGTGGAAGACTAAAATATATATCTAATTATATTTACTTTTGGTTTTTAGGTGAAACGGAGTGCACGGTTGAATCCGGAGCAGAAATATACTCAAAATAGTGTTTACTTGCAGTATTCGGATACCGGGAGAGTTAGTCTTGAAATTTACACTGACCGTAGGGTAATTGGAGTCCAGTAGTGCTATGTGTCAATTCATTACTGGTCCAGCGTTAAAACATACACTAACAGTACCACGTGTCATCGTGTAATTCATCCAGAGAGCCACGTGTCGATCCGTGATTCGCCGAACCGCGTAACATAGCAGCTGCCAGCCAATTGGTGCACGCCACGTAACCATTTCAGCAACGTCATCACCAAGCAACTACGGCCAAATAGACAAGCCAGCAGTCTCCTCTCTCCAGTCTGTTGATCTGCCTCGGGATGCGTGCCCACACGAACTCCCAGATCTTCGCACGAACTCGCGCGAGCTTCCTTCCTGCGCCTGGACCGCCACGTGTCGACTGCACAACCCCTCACAGCATGTCACCAGCGCTCTTCTCATCCAAGGAGACGCTGCCACATCTGCGTGGTACCAGTATCTCCTCCAATCACCTTCTGACACGTCAGCAAAGCCCAAAATTCACCCAATCAAATGCTGACACGTGTCAAGACCGAAAAAACACCCAAAATAGTTTTCTCCTTCTTCCATACACCAATTTTAGTAGTTTTACATATTAGGACTTTAGGTATAAATGGAACATCTATTATTCATTAGAACTCTCTCTGCATTATTTTGTGAGTAGCCATGTCTGGCTAATCAAGCCATTGTCTAAGTCAGAGGTGAAACAATTCAAGATTATGGATTCATGGCATAACTTGTGAGATCTATTATTTTATTATTTTATTTTATTTAATTTCTTCTATTTCATTGTTGTTGATTTTAATGAATACGGTTTAAACTTAGGGTATGTATATGGTCAGTGCATGCTTTTAGGTGGATAATCTATAGTTGATTGACTCATTAGTATCCGTAATTGTACTTTTGAGACAATATAAGTAATAAATATTCACCCGATTGTCATCAAAACCTTTCGGTTTTTGAGTGTGCAATAATTGAATCTAGGTTAAATCGGGAGCGGACGTGATCCGGTTATCTATGATTAGTATTCCCATAGAAGTTTATTACTGCGGTTAATGTGTTAAATCTTATGGCGGATGTCTAGGGTTATGCATTAATTAGGGAAGTAGTTAGTGGCGAATGTCCTAGCTATCGAGATAAGGGGAATTAGGAATTTCTGGCGGATGTCGATTTTCCATAGCTAATCTAGGGGAACTTGAATTAATAATTGTTTTGGGAAAGATTGACGACCATGATATGCCATTGAATCTTGATCTTGTCTTGTGGAACCATAGACTTAGGTATTTAAATTAATTATTCGTAGTCCTAGATATTTATTTTAGTTATTTAATTTCATAGTAATTAGATTAATTAATTTAGTTATTTTCTCTAAACCCCCATTTCTCCTTTCTTTTAGAACCTTAGAAAGACTACCAATCTCTGTGGGATCGACCCTTTGCCACTATCTGCAAATAGTTGGTTTAAGGAAATATTTTATTGACGCGTTCGACACGCGTCAATTTTTGGCACCGTTGCCGGGGATTGGTTTTTCTTTCTTTGGTTTTATTTATTTATTTATTTGTAGTTACTTTATACCCTAGTCTCTAGCATGTTTGCAGATAACTCCAGGATGGCCTCCTACTCTGACAATTATAGTCAATTCAAAGACTCGTACTGTGAAAGTATGAATAGGGTAGGTATGTCAAATTATGGACATGAATTTTCTAATTGGCCTTCTTTTGTGCAACAGGTTGAGGTTTGTGAAATTTGCGGAGATAATACTCATCCTATCGATGTTTGTCCTTACGAGCCTGAATATGAGAGTTATCCTTATTGGGGTAATGCATTGCCACAACCCGACTTGAGTTATCCCTTTTCCAGCCCATTGACTCCTCGACAAGATGAGCAATCTCTTGAAGATATGTTCAAAGAATACTCCTCTATCAATCAAAGTATCCATCAAGACATCTTACAATATCAGGAAAACATGGAACAACTCTTTAAAGACATAAATTCGAACTTTCAAAGTACAAAAACTCTTACTAGTAAAATGAATTATACACCTAATAGAATGCTTGAAGAAGAAGAGTTTCCCGTGCTATTAAGTTGTGATGAAAAAGAGACTTTAAATGATGTCACATTAAAGAGTGTTGAAACAAATGAGCATGCCATGAACGAGTACTTTGCTATTGATGGACTTACACCTTGTATATATAAGTATTGGAGCGATCACGAAGAGTCAGAGGGGGAACTTGAAGTGTCTCAATCAGAGCCGGAGATCGTTATGGCACAAACTTACGAAGAAGAAGCCGAAAAAGAGATTGAAGTCATTTTAACAAGGCCGGAGGATCTACTACAAAAGAGCAAGGACGACCAATCCTTTGTATTGGTAAACCCACCCACCCTCCCGTATATATTTGATGATTTTAAGATGGAGGTGGACGAAAAGGAGCGTTCGAAGATTTTTTGCACCGCCGACACCTTTGTGTTGGACGATTCAGAAATTATAGATTCATATGTACTTGAAGTCCCGGATAAGCTCCCATTTACGAACAAAAAGCGTGTCTGTTTCACTGCCCAATGCTAGAGGAGAGAGTATCATTCTTGGATACTCATTATTGGAAGGCATCACGTGACGACAACATACGCCAAGTCGAGCCAAAGACTTTAAACAAAAGTGCTATTGGGAGGCAACCCAAATTTTGATAAGTATTATTTAGTTTATTTTTTATTTTTTATTTTTTTATTTATTATTATTATGCATGAACTTATATAATTTCCTTCTTCTTATCATTATCATCTTCTTATCACTATCATGCTCTTTCACTATTTTTGTTTATTTTTTTCTGTATAGACCACTTGACTTGTTTTGAACCTTGAGGACAAGGTTCGGAATAAGTTTGGGGGTATTTTAGGGATTGTGGATAGTGTTGGATGGATTTTCTTACTAAAGACCGCAGGTATGATTGTTACTTTTTTTAAAAAATTATGCGGTTGAAGGATGGTAATGGTGGAGTTATTCCCATTCTTTTATTCTTTCCATATCTTTTTCTTCTTTTATTAATACTTCCATATTCCACTTCACTAGGATATGATACATTTTCATGCATGCATTTAGTATAGTTTATTAGGAGTAGACATGTGTCTATCTATGTTTGTTCTTACATTTAGACCTTACATAGTGTCATATGTTGTCATATGTTGCATTCACTCGAAACTTTGGTTCATGCCTTTGGTTGTGGATGAGTATATTATGGTTGCTTTTTGACTTGAAACTCGGGAAAAATTAGGAGAAACATTCAATCAAGCCATAGCTCAGCATTTTTATGATTTCATGATTAGGGACTTAGTATGATGGTTAAACTTTATGCTAGATAGCAAAATGAGTAGACGATCAAATTTGTGCAAGTAATAGTGCTTTAATTCATATTTGATAATCTGCTTAATCATAGTGAAAGTGAGAAGGGCTAACATGAGTTTTCTTAATATAGAGAGTCCCACAAGATTCCATAGGAAATGGAGCAGGGAATCTTGTGGTGGGAAAAGTGAGAAAAGCGATCCATAGGAAATGGAGCAGGGACCGTACTACTTGAAAAAAAATATTATGAAGAAAAAAAAAATGGAGTGTATTTATTGAATAAAAAAAGGTGAAAGTCTACGAAAACTCCTCAAATAAAAAAGTTTTAGCTCAAATTATTTCACTAGATTAAGTAAGATTTTTAAACTTGCGCTCTTCAATGTATAGACCAAAAAAACTCATAAGTAGTTGATGACCTTTGTTTTGATTAAATCTATGTCTTTAAAGTGTGATCTTAACTGTGTTTGGGTTACGAGACTTGATATATTATAACTCTGAAATTTGTTGAGTCGTTACTTAGCGACTATGTAAATCAAAGGTACTCCATGAATTTTGAATCGGGTATAGGTATATGTATAGATATCGAGAATAGGTTTAGGTATAGGTATGGTCTAGGTTTAGGATTAGTTTAGTTAATGCATTAGGAGTCTAGTTTAGTATGTGTTGTCAAATATACCTTTGCTCGGGATGTGCAAAGTCTTAAGTTTGGGGGTATTTGATAAGTCGGTATTTATAAGATTTAATAGTCAATTTTAATATAGTTTAGTGTGGAAGTCTATAAAATATATATCTAATTATATTTACTTTTGGTTTTTAAGTGAAATGGAGTGCACGGTTGAATCTGGAGCGGAAAAATACTCAAAATAGAGTGTTTACTTGCAGTGTTCGGATACCGGGAAAGTTAGTCTCGAAATTTACACTGACCGTGGGGTAATTGGAGTCCAGCAGTGCTATGTGTCAATTCATTACTGGTCCAGCGTTAAAACATACACCAACGGTGCCACGTGTCATCTTGTAATTCATCCAGAGAGCCATGTGTCGATCTGTGATTCGCCGAATCGCGTCACACAGCAGCTGCCAGCCAATTGGTGCACGCCACGTAACCATTTCAACAACGTCATCACCAATCAGCTACCGCCACGTGGACAAGCCAGCAGTCTTCTCTCTCTAGTCGGTCGATCTGCCTCGGGATGCGTGCCCACACGAACTCCCAAATCTTCGCACGAACTCGCGCGAGCTTCCTTCCCGCGCCTAGACCGCCACGTGTCGACTGCACAACCCCTCACAGCACGTCACCAGCGCTCTTCTCGTCCAAGGAGACGCTGCCACGTCAGCGCGGTACCAGTCTCTCCTCCAATCACCTTCTGACACGTCAGCAAAGCCCAAAGTTCACCCAATCAAATGCTGACACGTGTCAAGACCGAAAAAACACCCAAAAATAATTTTCTCTCTCTTCCATACACCAATTTTAGTAGTTTTACATATTAAGACTTTAGGTATAAATGGAACATCTATTATTCATTAGAACTCTCTCTGCATTATTTTGTGAGTAGCCATGTCTTGTTATTCAAGCCATTGCCTAGGTCAAAGGTGAAGCAATTCAAGATTATGGATTCATGGCATAACTTGTGAGATCTATTATTTTATTATTTTATTTAATTTAATTTCTTCTATTTCATTGTTGTTGATTTTAATGAATATGGTTTAAACTTAGGGTATGTATGTTGCCAGTGCATGCTTTTAGGTGGATAATCTATAGTTAATTGACTCATTAGTATTCGTAATTGTACTTTTGAGACTATAAGTAACAAACATTCACCCGATTGCCGTCAAAACCTTTCGGTTCTTGAGTGTGCAACAATTGAATCTAGGTTAAATCGGGAGCGGACGCGATCCGGTTATCTAGGATTAATATTTCCATAGAAGTTTATTACTGCGGTTAATGTGTTAAATCTTATGGCGGATGTCTAAGGTTATGCATTAATTAGGGAAGTAGTTAGTGGCGGATTTCCTAGCTATCGAGATTAGGGGAATTAGGAATTTCTGGCGGATGTCGATTTTCCATAGCTAATCTAGGGGAACTTGAATTAATAATTATTTTGGGAAAGATTGACGACCATGATATGCCATTGAATCTTGATCTTGTCTTGTGGAACCATAGACTTAGGTATTTAAAATAATTATTCGTAGTCTTAGATATTTATTTTAGTTATTTAATTTCATAGTAATTAGATTAATTAATTTAGTTATTCTCTAAACCCCCATTTCTCCTTTCTCTTAGAACCTTAGAAAGACTACCAATCTCTATGGGATCGACCCTTTGCCACTATCTGCAAATAATTAGTTTAAAGAAATTTTTTATTGACGCGTTCGGCGCACGTCAATCTCCTATAATGATCGAGCTCTAATGCTAACAACGTGGTGCGTTATGTCTAGCCTCAAACCATCACCAAACTAGAAAGCATTGTCAGCATCCTTAACAATGAGATCTCCAGCAAACTACCTCAG
The DNA here is from genome assembly GCA_039657345.1 of Stephania japonica. Lineage (NCBI taxonomy): Eukaryota > Viridiplantae > Streptophyta > Magnoliopsida > Ranunculales > Menispermaceae > Stephania > Stephania japonica. Next base: position 36,980,624 of record CM077560.1, on the reverse strand, counting down.
ATAGCCATAGCAGTCTTGGTGTAACATCACGAACTCTCCCTCGAACTGTCACAAGTTCATGAACTTCTTCATCATTCTCTTCTTCATGGTATCCGAAAAGTACTGCTTGTAAAACTCCTTCTTGAAGTATGCCCAATAAGTGAAATTGCCTCGAAGTGCGCCACCACACGTCGGCACCCTTCTCCAGGGTGTAGTATGAAAGGATCGGTTGTAGTCTATCTTCTATCCCTAACAGTAGATGAAACTTCTCCTGCGACAACATCCACTTCTCAATCTTCTCGTGATCTCTCTTTCCCAAGAAGAAAGTCGGTCGTAAGTGGATAAACTCCTTCACCAGTTTGGCGTCCTGTGTCAGTCCACTGGCCTCAGAAGTAGTAAGTGCGGGTGTACCCTCGGCTGGCACCACTACCGGTGTTGTGATAATCGGCAACTCCGACGAACGGGGTACTGCAGGCTCTACCGGTGCAATCGAAGTCTCTAGAGTCTAGGACGCTGTAGTAGTAGTAGCTGGAGTGATAATAGGGTCAACCGATATTAATGCCGTCAAACGTGTCATCATGAACGCCATGAAGTCGGCTAGTTGTTATCCTTGAGCCGCTACACGGTCAGATAGCCTCTGAAGATCTTCAGCCAAAATAAAAGGTTGGCTGCCACTAGCAGCCGCGTCGTCACTCTCACGTGCGTTCGTCATAGATGTTTGCACGTTGATAGTGAACTCGGTATCAGCTACAATGTAAATACCGCATATACATACATACAAAACATAATCGTACACATAGCAATCCTCAGCCCACTTTCACTCAATTCCCAACAAAATGGTTTCTAGGCAAGGATCGTCAAGTTTCCACATCTAAGGTTTGTGTTTTATTCAAGTTTCATTTTACTTATCGAGAACTCAGTCTTTGATACCAACTATGACAACCCGCATCCCTAAACACGACGCCAACAAGCCTAATCCCACAATTAAGCCCTAATCTCATCCACGTATGACTTAACTACGTATTAGTCAGCCTCTTTAACTTATTCTCCTAATCCCTCGCGTTCAGGATAAGTAAATACACGTGTTGTTCTCTTATCTAAAATTTAGGGTTAATTAAAACCTTTTCAATAACATATTAATTTCAGCGGAAGTCTTAAAATTTTAATATTAGATGAAATCTTAACATTTTCAACGGAAGCATTAAATTGAATCCTAAGTGTGTAAATCAGGAAAACACAATCACATGATAATAACACCGTAAACATGCATCAGTCAGGGAGTCTAGTCTCTCATCTCATATATATACATCCCAAAAGTGTAATAAAGACATAAGTAATAACTACACAAAACATCTAAGAAACCTAGAATATCTGCAGCAGGGTTGGGCCACTGGCTCAAAAGTAGTCGTCGATCTTCTCCTTATTGGGCCTGCTAAACGATGAATCTGCACCCACCGTCATAAAAAGGACGGTGAGTACAGTAAAGTAGAAAGTAAAATCTGGAGATTCTATACCGCATTTCCAAATATAACGAAAGACATCAACAACATAAAGTAGTGAAGAGGTATTGAAAACAAGGCTATGCTAGATGATACCACAGTTAAATAAATAAATCGAACCAACACAAAGTAATCATCCACTAGTAGCGCACTCAGGTACCACCCTGTTGGTTATAAGTTACGTCACATCAACCTCAAGTAATAGTCAGTATCACTAGTGCCCCCAAGATCACCCTATTGGTCATTGAAATTCTCATGTGATCAATGGGTGGAACTAATGCACTCTGGTATTACCCTGTTGGTCATGAAATACGTCACTTCAACCACGAGTGGTGGCTCAGTGTCACTAACTAGTAGGAGCAAGGGTATTTCCAAAAATTCATTTACACTAATAGCATGTTATTCAACAAAGGATCAAATCAATAATAACTTCAAGAAAGAACAACATATAGGAATAAATCAATGATTCACAACAAGGCATAGCATCATGATATAACATCCATTAAATGGATATAATCAAACACAATTCATGATACCCGATTTAAAAGGCACAAATCAGTCCAAAAGGGACTCTAAAATAGTAAAGGAATGGAATTGAAATGAAGAAAAGAACCTCAATTGATCGATAGATTTACTTACAAAGCACACCAAAATTTTTAATTTCTCCAGTCTCCTGATACCTCAAATTCATGCACTCAGACTCTCGAGACTCCTAAAGCGCTTCCGGGTGAATTTACATTAGGAAGTTAAGTAATCTTGATCAATTATAGTTCCAGACTAATTCCAGTATCATTGTAGAACTCCAATTCAAGTTTAGTTCAAGTCCTGAGAGCCGAATTCCCTTTTCCATTATTTTTTTTCTAAGTAAAAGATGTTTATCAAAAATTATTTTTCCAACTGAACTATTGCAGATCAGTTTTGGGCCTTTAAACCTCAAAATTTGGAGAATACACCCTCTGCAAAAGTCAAAGCTCTTCTTCTTAGCTTTCTAAAAAGTAGGTTTGCTCATTTTCGATTAAAAATGAAGGAGTTATGCCAAAAACACCGAATCAACCTCAATGACAGCAACATTTGGACAGCAACTTAGAAAAATCATAACTCCCAAATTGGACATCTAAAAATCATAATTTTTTGTGAGAAGCTACCTAACATATTAATCAACAACATACCCTGAAATCAGCCAATTTCGATAAGCATATAAGAAGATACACTATTTTTCATTTATGCTGAGATTTATGTTCAATTCAAGAAACTACAACCCATCAACAAAAGTCCATAACAATAATTTCATCAAATCTACTTCAAGAACTAAACTTAAAGGAAATCTAAATGATCCTAAACAAGTCATGAACCCATAGTTCTGTCCATCTTCACCATTTAATATAGTCATGCATTTTATCAAACACTTGGAGAACACCATTTTTGCTTTCAAGAACACCTACAACTTCAAAATCCCATAACTTTTTGATTTCAAACCCAAATTAAGAACTTCTTAATAGCTGGATTGTCAGCTTGAAATGAGGAATTCAAATATATAAACCATTTTAGGAGATTCTAATGCTTACCCTCTGAAAACATTGTGAAACCAAAACGGGATTCAAACCTAAATTTCGTCAAAAACCTTAAATTTCGAAATACAAGCTTGGGACTCAATTAGGATATTTAAATTGATCAAGCCAACCATAATAGGTCTCTAAAATTTTTTAAAACCAAAAGACCTTTTATTCATGCATACAACTCAATCAAATTTAGGTGGAGTGTTCATTACCTAGGGTTCTTGTATGCTAGACTTGCTCTCCCTCCTAGATGATGACTTGAATATCTTTATTGGCCTTCACTTGAGAATTTTCAGCAAGAATCATCTCTCTACAGCTCTGAATTTTGTGTTCTTGGGTGCATGCAAAGTGAAGAAGAAAACACTAGGTGGTGCTTTTATTGTCCACCTTTTTCATCATGTGTACACACACACATCTCAAGGAAATCAAATGACCTTAAATCACTCCTACGAATCCATTTAAATCAGCCAAGTGACACTCCTTTAAACACTCACTTTCATGGGAGTGTGTGTGTGACGGCCCCGCTTCTAATCTAGGGCACCGTCCGGCCTAATCCCGTAATTAAGCCCTAATAACAACACATAGGACCCGATTACGAATTAGTCAGCCTATATTACCTGTGTTCTCTTGTTTAAACAATTATTTTATTTAGCGGAAGTCTTTAATATTTTAGCGGAAATTTTTTTTTTTTTTTTATATTTTTTTTTTTTTATAAAGCCTATGTGTGGAAACCAGGAAATAACGATCACCATATATATGCAAGTAAACGGCGAACATATATAAACAAAGTGAAAGCCAAAAGTCGGGTAATCTAACGCTCATCCCAATAACATCCCAAAAGATAAAGACATAAGTAAACATAATACAAAAAGTACCCTACATGTACGGGCAAATACGCGCTCGGAGCTCGAGGTAGTCGCCGATCTTCTCCTTGCCGACTGGTGTCGCTCGATGGACCTACACCCACCGTCACAAACTAGACGGTGAGTGATATAGTGATATTTAAGTGATAACTGGGGAAATCTAATACTATATTTCCAATTTAAACAAAAGGTATTTAAAAGCATATGTAGTGAAGAAATGCTTTGAATAAATAATGCAAGTAAATACCCACGTTAACGTATACCCATAAACCGACACGAGCTAAGTCGAGATGATCTACGTCCTGGTCGGCGGTGAGAACTATCACCTAGCCTTTTCCACTACCGTATGGAGCTATGCTCAACATATGATAATAATCTCTCTTCTTTTTTTCCTAATACCCTCAAATTGCGGAGCTGTGCTCGCGTATTTAAATCATTTATACTTGCCGACAACCCCGTGATCCATGTCACGTGTGCCGCCCAAGTGTAGTGACGAGTGCGGAGACCCCGAAAGACCGAAATCCTCGTGAATCCGCGCATCTCATGTGCAATGGACACTAGATAATCCCTACTTTAGTTTTCAAGAATATATATCCTAAAGTTGTTACGATTTCAACATAAGTTAGGCTACAAAGCCCCAAGGGAAGTAGAAGACAAGTCCAACATAACGTATAACCCTATAGCATGCATTTTCTAAATATCCATTAGCCACATTCCAAGACCAACATTGAGCATATAAGGAAACATGGAGTCAATGATATAATAAACAAGGCATCAAGCTATATCGATATTCAATATGAGTAGAAACAAGGAAAGCATGATGTGGGAAATAAATTAGCTAGTCTACAAATAGACGAAAATTTATAAATGACTGAATGAAATAAAGTAAAGAGTTCCCACAGCTTTCACTTACAAGTCAACGCAGTAGAGTCCTAGCTATCCCAGGCCTCTCGACACCCCGACTCGTGCACTAGAACTTCCAAGAATTCCCTTTAATTCCTGAAGTTCATTTTTATAGCATTTTAATTGGTTTAAAGTCACAATAAATGGATTTATGATATTTAACTAAAATTTAGAATTTTATGTCAATATTTAATTGTGGCACATTTTTCGAGTTATTTCGGGGTACCAAAATACTCGAGAAGTCCCGAATCATTTTTTCTACCTTTTTCAAATTTTCTATATTTTTCTAGAATTTTTCCCAATTTTTCGATATTTTTTTCCCTATTTTTCCTATTTTCCAAAAATTAAAACTGCTTTTTTTTTTTTATAAATAAAAATATTATTTAAATATATTATTTAAATAATATTTATGTGGGTCCCCGAACCGGGTCGGACCCGACCCAACCGGGTCGGCCGGTTCGGCCCTCTGGCGGGTCCGGTCGGGCCGTCCTAGGCCCACCCGGGTTGGGCCAGACCGGCTTGGCCGGCCCATTGGGATGGGCTGGGCCGGCCCGCCGGCCTGGGTGTGGCACGCACGCGCGCACGCGCGCGTGCCCCCCCCCTTCTTCTTCTTTCTCCTTTCAACCGAGGCGCACACCGCCTCAGTTCTTCCTCTTTTTTTTTTTTTTTCAATTTTTTTTTTTTTTTCTTTCTTCCTTCACTTTTCTAATCTTCTCTCTATCACTAACCTAATAGCACTTCAAGAGACCAAATTTTTTCATCAAAAACCACATAAACAACAATAAATTCTCGGATCAATGTGCATGTGTATAAACCCAAAAAATCCGAAAATACCAACTTCTCACCAACAATTCCCAACAACTTCGACTAAAATTAGTTTGTTTGAGTAATTCATACCATTTGGACTCCAAATCAACCAAATCCATAGTGCATGTCTATAAATTCGAAAATTGTGTTTGAAACCCAATAAATAAAAAAATCCATATGAAATTGGGTAAAAGAAATGGTGGGTGAGATTACCTTAGTTTGGATCTCGATTCTCTCCACTCCTAGCTCAAATTTCTCTCCAAACTTCTCCAAAATCTCCCCTCTCTTCCGTTCTATGTGATTTGCATGTAAATAGTGCAAATTTTTGTTCATCAAGTTGTATATATAGGTGTTGTTAGGATCTAGTGTGTATTGTGTATCTCGAGGTAAATCCAAAGGTCACTAACTAGGTAGTCCAGCTTCTCATGTGACACAACTTGGGTGACTCCCATCATGGGAGTGTGTGGCGGCACGGATCCCAAGGTCCATCCTAAGGTTAGTTTAATTCACAACAACTATAGGATATTAAAATGTGATTTCTAAATTAAATAAACTATAGGTTAAATCGATTAATGTACATAAATCCTATATGGACCATAATTAATTGGTCACACAAATTTATAAAATTTATATAAGTGGTCACACCGACTCTCAACTACCCTAAGACTTTCGGTGTCCCGACTCGCACGCAACTCGAGGCGCTTTCCCGTGCGTCGAACGTCGTATTTTCCAACTAAATTAAATAACTTAATTTATTTTAAGGTAAATTTGAAATAAATTGTTATTTCCTAGCCTAGTCTCGCTACCCCGGTAATTCCACTAAGCACTCGTACTTGCACGCACTCCAAGGCGTGTCCCCGCTCACGTCTACTCGACGTCTATATATGGTTTGCAAAAAAATTGACTTAATTAGTCTACACACATACACAACACTAGACATACACCAAGTACAAATATAACATTTACCTCGACCACGTGCCTCGGTCCAATGTTCGCATCTCATGCGGGCCCCACGTCACGGGTCGGTAATCCCGATTAAGCAAGTTAATCAAGATTAGGAAATTGGGCCGTGACAAATATTCCCAACAAAATGGAAATTTCGTCCTCGAAATTAGATTCGAGTTAGGATTATACCCGACTCGAAAAGGTACGGAAGCGATCTCGCATATAGTCTTCCCGCTCCCAGTGAGTTCCGAATCGTTTGTGGAACGCCATTTGACGAGTACCTTTGGGATAGACTTGTTCCTCAAATTTGTACCTTTCGGTCTAGGATCCGGATAGGTCGCTCCTCATATGAGAAATCCTCACTCAGTCGATCCGACTCAAGTCAACTGTTTGTCGGTCGTGCGCACGCTTTCGACTCACCAGGTCGAAGCATCGAAATATGGAAGACCTGGATGAACACGACATCTCGGAGGAAGCTCTAACTCGTATGCAACCTTTCCAACCCGTTTCCTAACTCGAATGGCCCAATGAAACGCGGTGCGAGCTTGCCCTTCGCACCAAATCTCTGCAAACCCTTCCGAGGGAGACCTTAAGATAAACGTAGGCTCCCTCGGAATAAGTGATATCACCGTGGTACTTGTCTCGCATATATTTCTTCTGTCTCTCTTGGCTGCCTTGAGTCTCTGTCGAATTAATCGTACCTTCTCGGTGTGGTCAACAACAATCTCGGGCCCTATTGTCACTCGTCCTCTCGGCTCACCCCAACACGAGGTGAGCGACACGGTCTGCCATATAAAGCCTCAAATGGTGCCATCTCAATGCTAGCCTCGATAACTGTTGTTGTATGCAAACTCACACAATGGTAGGTACTCCTCCCAAGATCCGCCGAACTCTAATACACAAAGCTCGCAACATGTCCTCTAGAACTGATTCGATCTCTCTCTGTCCGTCCGTCGGGCCCGAGGATGGAAAGTCGTGTCTTGAATCGTAGGCGTGTACCATACTTGCTCTTGCATACTCGCCACATCCCGGAAGTATACGTAGCATCTCTCGTCTCGATGTGATGGTCAACGGTACCCCATGCGGCCTAATGATCTCCTCTCGAACGATACTCACCGATCAAACGTGTAGTGCGCCGCAACCGGCGAAAATGAGCAGACTTTGTAAGTCTATCAACTATCACCCAAATGGAATCATGTTTCTTGGCTGTCCTCGGCAACCCTCTGATGAAGTCCATGGCGATGTCTTCCCATTTTCATCTCGGAATGGGTAATGGTTGTAACAGTCCGCCAGTCTACGATGCTCTGCCTTCACTTGCTGACAAATCTCACAATTCCTGATAAACTCTGACACATCCGCTTTCATCCCAGGCCACCAGAAATGTCTCTTCATGTCGTGATACATCTTAGTCCTGCCTGGATGAACAGTAAATCGGGAATGGTGTGAATCCTGAAGAATTTCCTCTCTCAGCTCCGGCATCTCGGGTATCCACAATCTGCCCCTGAATCTCAGACACTGATCAGATGTCTCTGTCCAATCAACACAATCTAAACTCCGCGCTAGCTCGCTGAATTGCTGGTACAACCTGTCAGTCCTCTGACCCTCTGACACACTCTGTGTAGACACGGTATGTACTCTCGTCTGTGCGCAGATCTCAATTCGGGTATCGATAGGAACGTCTGACTGACCTTCTTGTCATCGCTGCCTCAAGTAATCCGTACTCGTGCGTCATATGACATCTGACAACCTCGGCGTCTCTGGTCGGTCTCCTACTCAGTGCGTCGGCGACTACATTCGCTTTTCCTGGGTGATATTCCAAGGAAAAGTCATAGTCCTTCAAGAATTCTAACCACTGCGCTGTCTCATATTCAGTTCCTTCTGTGTGAAGAGATACTTGCACTCTTGTGATCAGTGAAAAGTGTGAACCTCTCTCCATACAAGTGGTGTCTCCACACCTTCAGCGCAAATACGACTGCTGCTAACTCAAGGTCATGCGTCGGGTAGTTCCTCTCATGTATCTTCAGCTGTCTCGAAGCATAAGCCACAACTCCGCTATCCTGCATCAACACGCATCCAAGTCCCGTGTGTGAAGCATCAGTGTATACTAGGAATCCCTGTCCAACCTAGGCAGTGTCAATACCGGGTGCGGTCGTCAACAACCTCTTCAACTGCTCAAATGCGTTCTCGCATTCCTCTGTCCAGTCATACACGACGTCCTTCTGTGTCAGTCTAGTCATCGGCGAAGCGATCTTAGAAAAATCCTTCACAAACTGCGGGTAGTAGCCTGCTAATCCTAGAAAACTCCTGATCTCCGTCACTGACGTCGGTGCCGGCCAATCCATAATCGTCGAATCTTGGCGGATCTACGGCAATCCCCGTTGCTCCAACAACGTGACCCAAAACTTGACTTCGAAAGCCAAAATTCACACTTGCTGAACTTGGCATATAAACGGTGCTTCCTCAACATCTGCAATGTCTCCCTGAGGTGCTGCTCATGATCCTCCCGTGTCCTCGAATAGATCAGAATGTCGTCGATGAAGACTACTACGAATGGTCAAGAAATGGCTGAATACTCGGTGCATAAGGTCCATAAACACGGCGGGGCGTTGGTTAGCCCGAACGGCATAACCGTAAACCGGTAGTGTCCATATCTCGTGCGGAACGCCGTCTTGACGGTCCTCGTCCCCGATCCTAAGCTCGATGATACCCCGACCTCGTGTCTATCTTAGAGAAGAAGCTAACCGCGCTCCTCTCAACTGCTCAAACAAATCATCAATCCTCGGTAGCGGGTACTTGTTCTTGATAGTAACCTTATTCAGTTGCCTGTAGTCGATGCACAGTCGTAGACTACCATCCTTCTTTTTCACAAAAAGTACTGGCGCTCCCCACGGTGACATCGAAGGTGTGATGAATCCTTTCTCCCCCATGTCCTTAAGCTGAGCCCTCAACTCCTCTAGCTCCTTCGGGGCCATGCGGTAAGGTGGTATCGCGATCGGTTTGGTGCCTGGTACTAACTCAATGATGAAGTCTACCTCTCGCGGCGGTGGCAGTCCTGGCAACTCCTCAGGAAAGACGTCGGAAAACTCTCTAACAATCGGTATGTCCTCAAGTCGGGGTCCCTGACTCTCTGCTATAGTATACAAGGCTACTAGAGTCTCCATCTCCTCACTAGTCGCCAATCTACCTCTCGTGGTATCGACTCTCGGTGTACTACCTCGGTGTACAAACATCGGACGTCTGGGATCTCAAATATGACAGACTTACTAAAACAATCTATGTGAGCATGGTATGCGATAACCAGATCCATCCCAAAGAGAGCGTCGAACTCTAACATCTCAAGGACTCTAAAGTCGGCGGGTAACTCTATCCCACTAATCTCTACTTGGAACTCTCTCCACTAGACTATTAGGGTAAACCCTATCTCCGGCGCGGTGCTCAATATCAAATGTACTCCAAGCCTAATCGGTGTCAATCCTAGTATGCCTAACATGCGTCCAGAAATGAAGGAAATAGTGGAACCCGAATCAAACAAAACATAAGACTCTCTACCAACGATAGAAATCATACCCTCGATGAGACTCCGCGTAGCGTTAGTATCCGCCGTGCCACCATGTGAGCGCCTCTCGACTCGTGGTGGATACACTGCTCGTTGGCCGTGGACACTCCTCACCAAATGTCCCACACCGTCCGCACCTATAACATGAAACCTGTCTCTGCGCCGGCCGGACCAGTGGGGCGTCCCCGAACTGGAGTCTGTCTCTGTCCCTGACGGGGTCCCTCTCGGCCTCGACCCCTACCTCGGCCTCTACCACCCTGCTGCTGATACTGTCGTGGTGCTGATGGTGCCGGAAGAGTAAGTCTCTCTGGCGCTGGTAATGCTTGGCCTAATCGATGGTGGTGGTAAGGAACGTCCTCTCCCCGAGCTCTGTCTTGACGACGCGACATAAGACACCCGAGGTACCACCGATGTGAAACGTGAAGTCATCCCCGATCCTTGAGAACCTCTATCCCATGTCCTAGGTGCCTTTCCACCCCGTCGTCTCCTCTCAAAATCTACGGCTCGCTCTAATGTCAATCTCGCCTAAGCCTCGCCTGTCGCCTATTACACCAAGGTAGTAGGTCTCGTGCGAAAGTGCACGCTCGTATATCTCGGTAAGTGTCCTAGCGCCCGTGCTGACTACGTGATAGCCAATGTCTGCTCTCGGACACCGCCCCAAAAATGATACACATCTCCCAACTCATCTCGAACCAAATCCCCCAACCGCCTCAAATACCCGTATCTATCTCGGTACTCCATAACTGACTCATCTGCTCTCTGCCTCAAACTCATAAACTCTCTCCTCAACCTCATCATGACTGCCGGCGGGAAATACTGCTGATAAAACTTAGCCTTAAAGGCCGTCCATGACTCAAAGTCCCCATCAGTAGCTATGGTGGTACGCCACCAGACGTCGGCATCTCTCTGGTAGCGTATAAGAAGACAAATCGGGCGTAGTCTATCCTCGATCCCCAAAATCCGATGTAGCTTCTCTTGTGATAATATCCATCCCTCAATCTTCTCAAAGTTTCTCTCCCCGTCGAAATACACTGGCTGAAGGCGGAGAAAGTCCTTCACCACCTGAATCCCCACTGCTGAGCCTGAAGGTGTAGGTGTGGGAGTCGGAGTCATCACTGCTACCTCTGCCGTCGAAACGGTCACTACCGGAAGAGTCGGCGTCACTACCGTGTCCTGAACAATAGGTGGGTCTAGTACGGGTGCGGTATCTGGAACGCTGGGTGGTATAATAGTAGGTCCAGTCGTCGGATGTGTGGTAGTCGCAGGAGTAGTGGCGACGGCCTGAGTAAGTGCGGTGATCTGTGCTGTCATGAAGGCCATGAAATCAGCCATCTGCTGTCCCTGTGCCGCTACTCTATCCGCCAACCTCTGATAGTCGTCGTCTGATGTAGTAGGAGGCTGACTACTGCTAGCACCCCCGTCGCCTGTCTCGCGTGCATCCGTCATCGTCGTCTGCATGTGGATAACGATTTCCTATCACTATTACGAAGTCTACCACGTATATACGTATACATATTGAAAAAGATAGCATATATATACAAATTCCCAACTCACTTTCACTCAATTCCCAACAAAATAATTCCTAGGCAAGGTTCATCTGGTTTCCACTTCTAGGATGTGTATTTTATGCGAATTTATGTTTTACTCCTTGATAACATAATCTTTGATACCAATCGGAAAATTTGTATCAAAATCCTTAGTCAACACTATACTTTGTCCCTAAGGTTCTAAAGCCTAAGCTCTGATACCAACCGTGACGGCCCCGCTTCTAATCTAGGGCACCGTCCGGCCTAATCCCGTAATTAAGCTCTAATAACAACACATAGGACCCGATTACGAATTAGTCAGCCTATATTACCTGTGTTCTCTTGTTTAAACAATTATTTTATTTAGCGGAAGTCTTTAATATTTTAGCGGAAATTTTTTTTTTTTTTTATATATATTTTTTTTTTTTTATAAAGCCTACGAACACGTCAATAAAATATTTCCTTAAACCAACTATTTGCGAGATAGTGGCAAAGGGTCGATCCCACAGAGATTGGTAGTCTTTCTAAAGTTTTAAAACAAAGGAAAACTGGGGTTTTAGAGAAAATAACTAAATTAAATAAGCTAATTACTATGAAATTAAATAACTAAAATAAATATCTAAGACTATGAACAATTAATTTAAATACCTAAGTCTACGGTTCCACAAGACAAGATCAAGATTCAATGGCATATCATGGTCGTCAATCTTTCCCAAAATAATTATTAATTCAAATTCTTCTAGACTAGCTATAGAAAATCGACATCCGCCAGAAATTCCTAATTCCCCTAATCTCGATAGCTAGGACATCCGCCACTAACTACTTCCCTAATTAATGTATAACCCTAGACATCCGCCATAAGATTTAACACATTAACCGCAGTAATAAAGTTCTATGGGAATACTAATCCTAGATAACCGAATCGCGTCCGCTCCCGATTTAACCTAGATTCAATTGTTGCACACTCAAGAACCGAAAGGTTTTGACGGCAATCGGGTGAATGTTTGTCACTTATATTGTCTCAAAAGTACAATTACGGATACTAATGAGTCAATTAACTATAGATTATCCACCTAAAAGCATGCACTGGCCACATACATACCCTAGATTTAAACCATATTCATTAAAATCAACAACAATGAAATAGAAGAAATTAAATTAAATTAAATAATAAAATAATAGATCTCACAAGTTATGCCATGAATCAATAATCTTGAATTGCTTCACCATCGACCTAGGCAATGGCTTGATTAGCCAGACATGGCTACTCACAAAATAATGCAGAGAAAAGAGAGTTGAGAGCCTGCCTAATCAATAATAGATGTTCTATTTATACCTAAAGTCCTAATATGTAAAACTACTAAGAATCGGTGTATGGAAGAGAGAGAAAACTATTTTTTTGGTATTTTTCGGTCTTGACACGTGCGTAAACCGGATTGGCTGTTTTCGGGCGTTGCGACGTGTCGAAGATGATTGGCGCTGAAGTGATGACGCGACTGACGTGGCGGCTTCTCATTGGACGAGAAGACAGGCGTGACGTGCGTGAGCGGGTGAGAGCGCGACACGTGGCAGCTAGGAGGCGGGAAGGAAAGCTCGCGTGATCGTGCGAAGATGTGGGAGACAAGCACCAACGCGCATCTCGAGGAAAATCGAGTAGCTGGAGAGAGAAGACGGCAGAGTGGACGACGTGGCGGACATGGAGAGGCGCCGACGTTGCTGGACCAATCAAACGTCGACACGTGGCGCTTACTCGTGTACATTTATCCCACTTTCGGCGTATATTTCGAAACTAATTCTCCCGGTATCCAATTAATGCAAGTAAATACTCTATTTTGAGTATTTTTTCGCCACGAATCCAACCGTGCAATCTGTTTCACCTAAAAACCAAAAGTAAAAATAATTAGATATATATTTTATAAACTTCCACACTCAATTATACTAAAACAGACAATAAAATCCTATAAATACCAACTTATCAAATACCCCCAAACTTAAGACTTTGACGTCCCGAGCAAAGGTATATTTGACAACACATACTAAACTAGACTCCTAATGCATTAACTAAACTAATCCTAAACCTAGACCATACCAATATACTATACCTATTCCTATACCCAATTCAAAATTCATGGAGTTCCTTTGATTTAAATAGTCACCAAGTAACAAGCCACTCAAGAAATTTCATAGTTATGATATGTCAAAACTTCGCAACCCAAACATAGTTAAGATCACACTTTGAAGACATAGATGTAGTCAAAACAAAGGCCATCAACTACTCATGAGTTTTCTTGGTCTATACATTCAAGCATGCAAGTTTAAAATCTCACTTAATCTAGTGAAAGCACTCGAGCTAAATCTTTTTTATTTGAGGAGTTTTCATATACTTTCGCCTTTATTTATTCAATAAATACACTCTATTTTTTCTCCATAATATTTTTTCAAGTAGTACGGTCCCTGCTCCATTTCCTATGGACCGCTTTTCTCACTTTTTCCCACCACAAGATTCCCTGCTCCATTTCCTATGGAATCCTGTGGGACTCTCTATATTAAGAAAACTCCTGTTAGCCCTTCTCACTTTCACTATGATTAAGCAGATTATCAAATAAGAATTAAAGCACTATTACTTGCACAAATCGACCGTCTACTCATTTTGGTATCTAGCACAAAGTTTAACCATCATACTAAGTCCCTAATCATGAAATCATAAAAATGCTTGAGCTACGGCTTGATTGAATGTTTCTCCTAATTTTTCCTGAGTTTCAAGTCAAAAAACAACCATAATATACTCATCCACAATCAAAGGCATGAACCAAAGTTTCGGGTGACTCTAAATGCAACATATGTGAACATATGACACTATGTAAGGTCTAAATGCAAGAACAAACATAGATAGACACATGTCTACTCCTAATAAACTATACTAAATGCATGCATGAAAATGTATCATATCCTAATGAAATGGAAGATGGAAGTATCAATGATAGAAGAAAAAGAGATGGAAAGAATAAAAGAATGAGAATAACACCACCATTACCATCCTTCAACCGCATAATTTTAAAAAATTAATGATCATACCTGCGGTCTTTAGCAAGAAAATCCATCCAACACTATCCACAATCCCTAAAATACCCCCAAACTTATTCCGAACCTTGTCCTCAAGGTTCAAAACAAGTCAAGTGGTCTATACATAAAAAAAAAAAAAAAACAAAAATGGTGAAAGAACATGATAGTGATAAGAAGAAGGAAATGATATAAGTTCATGCATAATAATAATAAAAATAAATAAATAAATAAAAATAAAAAAATAAAAATAAAAAAAACTAAATAATACTTATCAAAATTTGGGCTGCCTCCCAATAGCGCTTTTGTTTAAAGTCTTTGGCTCGACTTGGCGTATGATGTCTTCACGTGATGCCTTCCAGTAATGAGTATCCAAGAATGATACTCTCTCCTTTAGCATTAGGCAGTGAAACATATACGCACCTGTTCAGCAATGGGAGCTTATCCGGGACTTCAAGTACATATGAATCTGTAATGTCTAAATCGTCCAACACAAAGGTGTCGGCGGTGCAAAAAGTCTTCGAACGCTCCTTTACATCCACCTCCATGTCAAAATCATCAAATATATACGGGAGGGTGGGTGGGTTTACCAATACAAAGGATTGGTCGTCCTTGCTCTCTTGTTGTAGATCCTCCGGCCTTGTTGAAGTGTCTTCATTCTCTTTTTCGGCTTCTTCTTCGTAAGTTTGCGCCATAACGATCTCCGGCTCTGATTGAGACACTTCAAGTTCCCCCTCTGACTTTTCGTGATCGCTCCTATATTCCTCATCTTTCACCTCAACACTATTTAATGGAATTGCACTTATGGTTTTCGCTGATCTTTTCTGGAGAATTAACTTTATTTCATCTTCAGCTTTTTTATTCTTTTCTTGAATCCATTGGTCTAATTCTTGCTCGGTGAGGTATATGTCCTGCTCAGTCTCTAAAAGAAACCTTATTTTATCCCTTAAAGGTCTATTCCGCATGGAACTATATTTGTCGTCGTGTGGCGATGAATTACTCCAAAGAGTCAAAGGGACATACATTAGGAAAATGATGACAACCACTAAAAAGATCACAAGCTTTGATAGGTTCTGTTGTACTTGCATAGGGCCAGCTAGAAGAATGTTGTGAAGAGGCGGCCATGGTGGAGTTTTCCTTATATTGTAAGATGTCTTGATGAAACCTTTGATTGACCGAGGAGTGTTCTTTGAACATATCTTCGAGAGATTGCTCATTTTTTCGAGGAGTCAGTGGGCTGGAAAAGGGATAACTCAAGTCGGGTTGTGGCGATGCATTACCTTGATAAGGATAACTCTCATATTCAGGCTCGTAAGGACAAACATCGGTAGGATGAGTATTATCTCCGCAAATTTCACAAACCTCAACCTGTTGCACAAAAGAAGGCCAATTAGAAAATTCATGTCCATAATTTGACATACCTACCCCATTCATACTTTCACAGTACGAGTCTTCGAATTGACTATAATTGCCGGAGTAGGAAGCCATCGTGGAGTTATCTGCAAACATGCTAGAGACAAGGGTATAAAGTAACTACAAATAAATAAATAAATAAATAAATAAAACCAAAGAAAGAAAAACCAATCCCCGGCAACGGCGCCAAAAATTGACGCGCGCCGAACACGTCAATAAAATATTTCCTTAAACCAACTATTTGCAGATAGTGGCAAAGGGTCGATCCCACAGAGATTGGTAGTCTTTCTAAAGTTTTAAAACAAAGGAAAACTGGGGTTTTAGAGAAAATAACTAAATTAAATAAGCTAATTACTATGAAATTAAATAACTAAAATAAATATCTAAGACTATGAACAATTAATTTAAATACCTAAGTCTACGGTTCCACAAGACAAGATCAAGATTCAATGGCATATCATGGTCGTCAATCTTTCCCAAAATAATTATTAATTCAAGTTCTTCTAGATTAGCTATAGAAAATCGACATCCGCCGAAATTCCTAATTCCCCTAATCTCGATAGCTAGGACATCCGCCACTAACTACTTCCCTAATTAATGTATAACCCTAGACATCCGCCATAAGATTTAACACATAACCGCAAGAATAAAGTTCTATGGGAATACTAATCCTAGATAACCGAGATCGCGTCCGCTCCCGATTTAACCTAGATTCAATTGTTGCACACTCAAGAACCGAAAGGTTTTGACGGCAATCGGGTGAATGTTTGTCACTTATATTGTCTCAAAAGTACAATTACGGATACTAATGAGTCAATTAACTATAGATTTTCCACCTAAAAGCATGCACTGGCCACATACATACCCTAGATTTAAACCATATTCATTAAAATCAACAACAATGAAATAGAAGAAATTAAATTAAATTAAATAATAAAATAATAGATCTCACAAGTTATGCCATGAATCAATAATCTTGAATTGCTTCACCATCGACCTAGGCAATGGCTTGATTAGCCAGACATGGCTACTCTCAAAATAATGCAGAGAAGAGAGAGTTGAGAGCCTGCCTAATCAATAATAGATGTTCTATTTATACCTAAAGTCCTAATATGTAAAACTACTAAGAATCGGTGTATGGAAGAGAGAGAAAACTATTTTTTTGGTATTTTTCGGTCTTGACACGTGGCAGAACCGGATTGGCTGTTTTCTGGGCGTTGCTGACGTGTCAGAAGATGATTGGCGCTGAAGTGATGACGCGGGCGACGTGGCGGCTTCTCATTGGACGAGAAGAGAGCGTGACGTGACGTGCGTGAGCGGGTGAGAGCGCGACACGTGGCAGCTAGGAGGCGGGAAGGAAAGCTCGCGTGATCGTGCGAAGATGTGGGAGACAAGACCAACGCGCATCTCGAGGAAAATCGAGTAGCTGGAGAGAGAAGACGGCAGAGTGGACGACGTGGCGGACATGGAGAGGCGCCGACGTTGCTGGACCAATCAAACGTCGACACGTGGCCTTACTCGTGTGTACATTTATCCCACTTTCGGCGTATATTTCGAAACTAATTCTCCCGGTATCCAATTAATGCAAGTAAATACTCTATTTTGAGTATTTTTTCGCCACGAATCAACGAATCCGTTTCACCTAAAAACCAAAAGTGCAATCTGTTTCACCTAAAAACCAAAAGTAAAAATAATTAGATATATATTTTATAAACTTCCACACTCAATTTATACTAAAATCCATGTCACGTGTGCCGCCCACAATAAAATCCTATAAATACCAACTTATCAGCTAGTCTACAAATAGACTGAAAATTTATAAATGACTGGAATGAAATAAAGTAAAGAGTTCCCACAGTTTCACTTACAAGTCAACGCAGTAGTCCTAGCTATCCGGCCTCTCGACACCCCGACTCGTGCACTAGAACTTCCAAGAATTCCCTTTAATTCCTGAAGTTCATTTTTATAGCATTTTAATTGGTTTAAAGTCACAATAAATGGATTTATGATATTTAACTAAAATTTAGAATTTTATGTCAATATTTAATTGTGGCACATTTTTCGAGTTATTTCGGGGTACCAAAAATACTCGAGAAGTCCCGAATCATTTTTTCTACCTTTTTCAAATTTTCTATATTTTTCTAGAATTTTTCCCAATTTTTCTGATATTTTTTTCCCTATTTTTCCTATTTTCCAAAAATTAAAAACTGTTTTTTTTTTTTATAAATAAAAATATTATTTAAATATATTATTTAAATAATATTTATGTGGGTCCCCGAACCGGGTCGGACCCGACCCAACCGGGTCGGCCCGGTTCGGCCCCTGGGCGGGTCGGGTCGGGCCGGTCCCAGCCCACCCGGGTTGGGCCAGACCGGTTTGGCCGGCCCACCGGGATGGGCCTGGGCCGGCCGCCGCCCAGGGGCACGCACGCACGCACGCACGCGTGCGTGCCCCCTTCTTTCTTTCTCCTTTCAACTGTAGAGCGCACCGGCGCCTCGGTTCTTCCTCTTTTTTTTTTTTTTTTTCAATTTTTTTTTTTTTTTCTTCCTTCACTTTTCTAATCTTCTCTCTATCACTAACCTAATAGCACTTCAAGAGACCAAATTTTTTCATCAAAAACCACATAAACAACAATAAATTCTCGGATCAATGTGCATGTGTATAAACCCAAAAAAATCCGAAAATACCAACTTCTCACCAACAATTCCCAACAACTTCGACTAAAATTAGTTTGTTTGAGTAATTCATACCATTTGGACTCCAAATCAACCAAATCCATAGTGCATGTCTATAAATTCGAAAATTGTGTTTGAAACCCAATAAATAAAAAAATCCATATGAAATTGGGTAAAAGAAATGGTGAGTGAGATTACCTTAGTTTGGATCTCGATTCTCTCCACTCCTAGCTCAAATTTCTCTCCAAACTTCTCCAAAATCTCCCTCTCTTCCGTTCTATGTGATTTGCATGTAAATAGTGCAAATTTTTGTTCATCAAGTTGTATATATAGGTGTTGTTAGGATCTAGTGTGTATTGTGTATCTCGAGGTAAATCCAGTGGTCACTAACTAGGTAGTCCAGCTTCTCATGTGACACAACTTGGGTGACTCCCATCATGGGAGTGTGTGGCAAAGACGGATCCCAAGGTCCATCCTAAGGTTAGTTTAATTCACAACAACTATAGGATATTAAAATGTGATTTCTAAATTAAATAAACTATAGGTTAAATCGATTAATGTACATAAATCCTATATGGACCATAATTAATTGGTCACACAAATTTATAAAATTTATATAAGTGGTCACACCGACTCTCAACTACCCTAAGACTTCTCGGTGTCCCGACTCGCACGCAACTCGAGGCGCTTTCCCGTGCGTCGAACGTCGTATTTTCCAACTAAATTAAATAACTTAATTTATTTTAAGGTAAATTTGAAATAAATTGTTATTTCCTAGCCTAGTCTCGCTACCCCGGTAATTCCACTAAGCACTCGTACTTGCACGCACTCCAAGGCGTGTCCCCACGCTCACGTCTACTCGACGTCTATATATGGTTTGCAAAAAAAATTGACTTAATTAGTCTACACACATACACAACACTAGACATACACCAAATACAAATATAACATTTACCTCGACCACGTGCCTCGGTCAATGTTCGCATCTCATGCGGGCCCCACGTCACGGGTCGGTGATCTGATTAAGCAAGTTAATGTTAGAAATTGTGCATCTTTATGCATATCCATGAGTCATTGATTATTAATTCCAAACCATATGTTTCCCAATTGATTTACATTAAAATAAATATCATAGGCTATATGCTTAGTCATTTAAATCTTATTAAAATTAATAAGACTTACCATAGACTATCTACCCGGTCCCACTGCTCGCACATAACTCGAGGCGCTTTCCACGCATGTGTTGAATCGTCGACACTATCGAATTTAATAATTTCGAGTATAAGGTACACACATACAATACACTAGGCATTCACCACATCAAATATAAAATGTGTCTCGACCACGTGCCTCAATCAGTGCACGTGTCCCAACTCGAGTCCAAATCATGGTTCGGTGACCTTGATTACGACCAAAATCTTGGATTAGAAATTTGGGTCGTGACAGAAGTGCGACCATTTCAAGGAGTTCAAAGGCTTAGCTCGAAAATGTTCTCGAAGATACGGGACATAAGGCCAATGTTGAATGTGTTAGGAAATTTATGACAATTTGCTGGTGTATGTTATATGTGTGACATGTTTATACTACATATCAAATATAATCATTGGTTCAAAGTTTATTTATCATGTAATTCTGATATGATGTAATGAACTTTTCACAAATTAGTGGTTCAAATCGCAAGATACCATTATTTATGCATATAATGTTTAAAATGTTCTTGGATTAGTGATCTATTTATTTTGAAAATATTGAGGGATTGTTAGACATTTTTAAAAGAAATGTTTAGTCTTACATTGGTTAAAGAGTTCACACTTAAAGAGTATATATACTCTTTCACTTATTTAAGTGGTAAATATAAGCACTTACTAGAGCTTTGCCCAAATGACCCCAAGCATGCGCGCGCACAGCACGACACATTTTAGGTGCTTTTATAGGCGTAGTTAGCACTTTTTACGAGGCACGTGCGCGCGTGTGTGGCAGCTAACCATGGTCACATTCTTTGCCATTTTCAAATTTGTTGTAATTAAGTAGGTAGTTAATAGACCCAATAAATGGGCAATTACTAAACCCATTCAATAATTTAAGTGGAGTAGTTATCAATTGATAATTGTCAACTATCCCACTCTTTTCTCCAACTTTTTTGACTGGAGCTCTATAAAAGAGAGGTTCGAGAGCAAGAAGAACACACAGCAAAATATAGCAAGTGCTCTAGATGAATTATCACTACTACAAGTGTTAATTGAGATTCATCGTATCCTATTAGATTTTGCTTACCTCTTATTAGATAAGAGTACAAAAGTTTCCTTTAGTAAAGTGGCATTGCTACATGTTTTGAAGTTGTTGCTATTCATCTTGTATAATAAAACTAATACAAGGAATGTAAAACGCAAACAAAGAATGAAAACAAACAAGTGAAACACCAACTAACAATAACAAGCAATGGTAATAAGAAAACGAATAAAAGGAGTAATGCAATTAATTATGAAAAACTAACCTATGCTTTAGGGATTCACAAGTTTGGTTCAACGCTCATAAGCAATGGTCGTCAATTTCCACATAAAACGACATTTCAATTCAACTCTTAGGTTAGCTATATGGCTCGACATCAAGCTCAAGACCCCTAGATTCCTTAATTTTGGCAAACAAAATAGGACTATTGTTTGACTTCCTAACAAATGTATAACCCTAGGTGAAGAACACTAGAATTCAACGCAATTGTTGTATAAAGATCAATGGAATCACTAACCTTATAATATTATAACACCAAGTGCGATTAATTTAGCCTAGAGTTGTTAATTATATGACTTTCACCAAAAGGTCATCTAATTGAAGTGATCACTTGCTACTTGTTAAGGAATCAACACAATTCCATATGCAAAAATTCCTTAACTAGCATTAGACCCAAGTCACCTAATTGTGCATTTGCAACTACACCATCAAAGAATAGAATCATGGTAATTAATCAATAATTAACAAGATAAGATAATGAATGAAATGTAAATCAAAAGCTAAAAATCTCACATTGCATATTTAGTGAAGTATTTGTATCTCCCTTGCTCCTCCCCTAACTTAGGTTAGGAAGTTTTTTAGCCTCCCATAACTTCAAAAACCAAACTCTAATGGTTTTTAAGGGTTTATTTTAAAACTATATTAAAGAGATAGGAAAGTTGGCTAATGAATAGTAAAATTGATGAGAGGGAAAATGTAGATAGTGTTTGAAGCAAGAAAATCAAAAAATGGGGATGAGAAGTCAGTTCTCTGGTATTCTGTTGTGTCGAATAGTCGAGAGAGAGAGAGAGTAGATGTGTCGATCCCTAATCCGTTAAGTAGTCCCCGCCACGTGTTGCGCTGCTGGTAGGAGAAATTTCATGAGAAATCCCACTTCTGTCCCTTGCTATAGTTGATCTGATGACGAATACGTTCTTCGAGGTGATCTGGTGGTTGCTTATTGTTGTTCTAGAGATTGTTACGTCATTCAAGGAGATATGGGCGGTCAAGAAAGTAGCACGGGATGAAACATGTGCGCACAAACGAGTTGAGTGAGGTAGGAATCGCGTGGGCCCAACTACTTATTATTTCATCTTATCGTGATTTTGAGGCACATCACGAGACCAATCTGTGCGATATTAGGGTCATGTGTGTCTAATCTATATCACACTCTGTATCTCCCAGTCTGTTTCTCATCTATCATCTCCTCTACATAGCGCGTATCCAGGCTGATCTGAAGGTTGCTGAATAGAACAAAATTACTTCATTTATGTTAAGATTTTGTGGTTCGGTTCTGATTTTCGGCTATCCCACGATCCCCACATCAGATTGGTTCAATTCGTTTAATATCATGATCACCATCATGATTGATTATGAGATTGCAACTACCCTTATTTGTTTATATCTCTTATGTATTCTAAGCTTTCTATAAATACTTGTACACTTGTACTCAAATATTTAGTCCTTTAAAAATCACAGGATATCAGAGCCCTTGTGGTTTTTGCTTTTCGATTATGTTGTGGGTTAATCCCATTTTGTTCATTCGTTCCTCATCTGGCCCAGCCGCTACTACGACTATGTTCGTTAATCAATCGGTGTGTTAGTCTTGCTATTTGTTGCTATTGTCGTGTTCGTCTCTGCCACTTTGTACGTCATTAGCCTCGCAGTCGTGTTCATCATCAACCCCTCTGTGCTCATCAGCCGAGCTGAGTCTCCACGTTTTTGTGCGTCTCTGCCTCAGCGTTCCAGCTGTGTGTCATCCATTCGTGTCTGTTGCTCATCCACTGGCTTTTGTGCACTCCAACCGCCATTCATCCATGTGTTCGTTCTGATTGGTCTTGTCTTGTCTAGTACTTCTAATATAGGAGAAAAATGAGGTATCATAACCAATCACAACAATTCTTGATGATTCTAACTATCTGTTATGGTCGCAGCAGATCAATAATTTTTGATTGGCCGAAAGCTTTAGCGTATTATGACGAGAGATATTGTTAAGCCTGAATAAAGTGAAAAAGAATATGACAATAAATTTTTAAATCATGTTGAAGATTAGGAGAGTAAAAATTACAAGATCATCACTTAGTATAGTAACACTACTACTCCCTCTATTCATATTCAATTTGTTGAATTTGATACTGCTAAAGATATTTGGGAGGTTTTGTCTGTTAGATACAAGGTTTCATAGTATTACTAATTATTTACTAATCTAAACAATTTGAAACAAGAATGTGGTCAGTCAATTAATGATTTTCTAGCCCTCATTCAACCAATCTGGAATCAGTTACAACAAGTTTAAATCACTCAGGATCATCTTCATCTCATACAAATATTGATGGCTTTTCGTCCTGAGTATGAGTTAGTTCGTGCAGGAAATCTTGTTTGAAGAAACCAGGCTGGAATTGGTTAAACCTCCTTCCACTTACTCAAAACTTGTTTTAGCACTTACTCCATCATGTTCGAAGTCTGGATCCTCATTTTGCAGGAATTGTAAAAGAATCGGTCATACGTTTGCTAACTATCTTACTATTTAATGTAGGTATTATCATGAGCGTGGTCACATAGTGTCATACTATCCAACTTGTCCTCGTCGTCCCAAGAGTGCTACAAAATCTACATTTAAGATCGATTCTTCTGTTGTTGCTACTGTCTTTGATGGGTCACCTTCCTTTCCTACCATACCTTTAAGTGAGATAGAAACATTCCTCAAACAGGTTATATCCCTCAAAGCCACTGCTTTATCTATTACCTCATATACACCTTGGTTTCTTGATTTCGGTTGTTGTAACCATATGACCTCTCAGTTATTTGTTCTTTTAAATTGCAAAAATGCTAAGTATTTTTCATTTATTCAAACTGCAAATGGAAGTTCTATGTCTATTACTCACACAGGAATTGTTTCTACTCCTCACCTAACTCTGTCTGGCACTCATTGTGTCCCAGATCTTGCCTTAAATTTAGTTTCAATTGGCCAATTATGTAATAATGGTTGTCTGGTTCAGGATTTTCAGATGGGTCAGATTCTTAGAAAGGGGAGCAAGGTGGGACGATTATTTGAACTCACATCTCTTCATTTTCCTCCTTCTCAAAAGTTCTTTATTGTTGTTTCCTCTCCTTCAGTTTACGAATGGCATATTCATCTAGAACATGCATCTCCTAGTAAACTTCACACTCTTATTTCTAGTGGGTCATTAAGTGTTTTAAAATTTTAGTCTTTAAATTGTATGCATTGCCAATTGGCTAAACAACATGCATCTTCTTTCAGTCTTAATGATTCTATTGCAAATACTTCATTTGGTTTAATTCATTTTGACATTTGGGGTCCTGCACCCACTTCCATTGTTAATGGTTATTGTTATTTTGTGTTATTTATTGATGATTATTTACGTTTTACTTAGATATATTTTCTAAAGTATAGGTCTGAGCTATCACATATTTATATTGAATTTGCAAACATGATTAAGACTCAATTTTCATGTGTAATAAAAATATTTCGTTCTAACAATGCTTTAGAGTATCAAGATTTTATTCTTCTTGACTTTCTTAAGCAGCAAGGAACTGTTGTTCAACGTTCCTGGTCTTATACCTCTCAACAAAATGGCAGAGCTAAAAGAAAACATTGTCATATTTTAGACTCTGCTCGTGCTTAACTTCTTTTGACATCATGTTCGAAAAATTTTTGGGGAGAGGCTGCCCTAATGTGTGTTTATACCTTAAATCGACTTCCTACTCTAATTTTACAAAACATCTCCCATTTTGAACGATTCAATAGGTACACCACCACTCCAATATCTGCTCCTGTAGAATTTGCTCCTTTTGATGATCTTGTTCCTCCTCGTCGTTGTTCCAAAAGGGTAACTGAATCTCCATTTTACCTTGAAGATTATCGTTGTTTCTCTGTCATTTCTTCTTTACATGAGCCTTCCTCTTATCGAGAGGCTACTACTGACCCTAATTGGCAGCAAGCAATGTCAGAAAATTGTGTACTTTAGAAAAGACACACACTTGGGACTTGGTGGATTTTCCTTCAGAATAAACTCTCATTTTAACAAATTTGTTGAGTGATATAAGACTTGTTTGGTTATGAAAGGTTACACACAGAAGTATAGCATCGACTATGAAGAGACGTTTGCTCTTGTGGCTCATTTAACATCTGTCCGAAGCTTGTTAGTTGTTGTTGCTATCAAGCACTGGTATCTTTTTCAGATGGATGTTACGAATGCATTTCTTAATGGCGATCTTGCCAAAGAAATGTATATTCGCCTCCTCCTGGATATGCACATTCTCCAAACTAAGTTTGTGACGATCCGCCCCTGACCTAGGGTCGAGTCGCCCGACCCTGACCTAGGGTCGAGTCGCGCGACCCAAACCGTTACCTAGGCCCGATACCTGAACCAAGCCCAAATAACGGCTTGGCACGCCTAAATAAACTTGGGAATAATCAATCTAACAAGATATATGGTAATAAGAGTGTGAAAGATAATCATAATAAAACCATATATCGTCTTAAAAGTCATTAAATACGCAAGTACTACCTAGTACTCATGCAAATTCTAATATGACATCAAAACCATACTCACAACACATCATGTAGAAGCCAAAGAAGTGTAATTCGCAAACAATCATATGTATATAAATGAACACATAAATATATACGAGCATAGATCTTGTTCATGTTCATCATAGTCATAGAAGTAGGTTCTTTTTCTAGGAAGAAGCATATAAGTAGAGTTTCCCACATCAAACTAATCATCATGTAGTCTAAGTACTCTTTGGAACCTAAACAAATAAGAATACCATTCTTACATAGCATGTCGCAAGGTTTATTTACCTATAGCATAATAGGTTTCATTAATAATACCACGTTTTAAGTTACTTGACATGTAGTATAATGCATTCCATGATCGGCTAACATGCATATTTCATAAGCTAACCATTTGCGACACAATGACATAGTCTATGTATCAATATCGCAAGTCGTAATCCATCCACCACAATATACATGTATACATAAAGGTCTCACAACAACATATGGTAGGCATTCATTCATTTCATACATGATAACATTCATCATTCTTCATTCATACAATCAACACATGTCATATATGGACAAACCAAATAAAGGGTTCTAATGAAATGTGATAGATAAATACTAATATAGTCATTGTTTCATTCAATGCGAACTAGATATTGGTAGGAATCCAGTAATAGAATCCTTAACTTTTAGGTTGGGACAATAATTAATGGAAACGCAATGGCCGTTGCGCCCTCCAAATGATTGCACCAAAATAAGAGTAGTTTCATCCAAGCCGTCACCGCTACACGTCCCAAAGAACCATCAATTAATAAAGGATGGAACTCCAAACCCTTGCTCTCGAATGGTTTACTTTATGCATTCTATTAGTCAAGTAAAACCCTCGGTGGTGAACTACCACTAAATGTCCTGGGGCATTTAAAATATAGACTACTTGCTAATTTGGCTCGCGTTGGAACTCCACAAACATCCTGGGGCATCGAATAACATGAAGGGAAAAATAATGCATTCACAATTCCATAGATAATAGAGATCCAAACCAATATCACGACGCAACCCATACCCAAGTCATTCGATTTCAAAACGTGAATTCATAATTATCTAATATTCAAGCCATATTTAATGTATGAACAAAGCTCCCCACTTACCTGGACCCACCGCGACGCCTACACGGACTCTCTGTGCATTCGGGGTCCCACGTAAACCACCTCGCGAATCTAAACAGTTCATACAATAGTACATAAGTAATCACTCAATTCAAAATTAATTATTCTTTCATTAATTTGTCTTTAGGGACCCACTACTATGGGTACAGCGGGTTTTGTGTCATTTGATGCCCTTGTCGAGATGTCGTTGATTTGGTCAAGCCTCAATTTGAACTTTAATTTCAATGCAGGGACCAATTGGTCCCTATTTGGTTGACCAGGGACTTGAAACCAGTCAACCCACCCCCAGGGATTGACTGGCCCCTGGAATAGTCCAGGGGCCTGTCCGACTCTGGGGTGGCAGACCAGGGCCAAACACCCCTGATGCATTACGGGGTGGCCCCTCCCTAACCCTCTGACCAATGTCCAGGGTGGTCCCCAGTGCTCGCTGGCACTGGGGACCCCTCCACCGCAATTGGCCACTTAGCCAACCGCGGTGGCGGTGGTGGTGGGAGAAGTGGGGTGGTTATGTGCCATATCTTTCTCCTTCATGGACTTCATGGGGTGCCATAAATGGCACCCCACGACCACCTCTTTTCAAACGGCGGCGCCGTTGTTCTTCCACCCCCCTGGCGGCGCCTTGTGGCACCGCCACCTCAGTCCGATAGCTCCTAGAGGAGCCGCCACCTAGCCCTCCATTAACCCACAAAAGAAAAAAAAACAAGAGAAAGGAAGAAGAAGAAGGAGGAAAATGAGGTTACCTCTCTTTTGGGGCTCCACCTAAACTTGGGGTGTCTCCTCTTCCTCTCCTTTCTCTCAAGCTTGTAGAAGACGACAAAGGGGTGACTAGGGTTTGGTAACAACACTTATATAATTAGGGTGTTAAGGTAGGGTTGTATACAAACTTAATCCAAATGACGCAAATGCCCCTATGGGCCTTGAGACCAATTTCTTTGTTAAGCCCATTTGAACTTATTACCACTTAGTCTAAGTCTTGCTAAGATTAGTTTGTGTATCAATATCATTTATTCACACACTTTAGTGTAAGAACACTAAAATGCTTTAAAACGGGTCGAAGAATATTTAGGTCATTATAAAGTTTGTCTCTTACGATGAGCATTGGATGGGCTTAAGCAAGCTCCTCACGCTTGGTTTCCAAAGTTTAGCATGACCATCACAAAATTTGTTTTTACATCAAGTCCTCATGACTCGACCTTGCTTACTCGTCACTTAGATAAAGGTATAGTTCTTCTTTTACTCAATGTTGATGATATGATTATCACTGAGGATGATTCTGCTGGCATTTCTGAGTTACAACACTATCTCCAAAAACATTTTGAGATGAAGGATTTGGGCCTCCAAAGTTTTTTTTTGGACTTGAAGTTACATCTACTTCAAATGGCTATTATTTATCATAAGCCAAATATGCATTTGACTTGATCTTTTGCTCTGTGATTACTGATGCCACAATTACTTCACCCCTTTGGATGTAAATTTTAAGTTGACTCCATCTGATGGTACATGTAACGACCCTAAAATCTAACTCATGCCACGTGTCATTTTATGTCGTCGGGCCCACTTGTAGTGATACGTGTGTCGAATTCTCGGTCGCCGACACTAGGTATGTTATTTTTGTTCGGTGTTTGTATTATATATTTTATTACCCGAATATAAATTCCAATGTCTCAAATATGTGAGGACATTTGTATGCGAGTGTTGATGTTGAGAAACGAGTTCGCCTTGAGAAAACGTGATTTACGGGTGCCGGCGAATGGTTGTCGGCTAATTAGCTGTCCGGGGATAATCGAATTAAAACACTGACAAAATGCAATTTAATTAATAAATAAGCGTTGTGTAATGTGCTTGGTACGTTGATACGTCCGCGAGCACACGACGGTGCAAGTCGTGGTGCGGTTCGGATGCGAGGACGCCTGGGAAAACCTTGAGTTGTGTAAGTATAGGATAAGGTCAAGATACCAAAGTCAAGAGAGTCACTAAGTCACAAAGGTTAGGTGGCTGGTGTAAATGAGTACCATTAGATGAGCTTCGAGATACGTGTGTGAGAGTTTATGGGGAGGGTGATATAAATAGTAGTGTTAGTTAGATTTTCATCAACTTATCTCTCTCTTCTCTCCTCTCTCAACGAGAAATTGGTGTAGGGCTTGGGTTTTTTGTGATTTTCGAGCTTGGATCGACCCACCAATTAGAAAAGGTGAGATCTCGACTCACCAAGAGATTATTTATGTTTTGACGCCTTTTTTTGGGTTTTCGTCACGATGTTTTCTTACACCAAATTGGGATACAGGATTTTCTAGGTTTTGTTGAGAAATTTTAAGGTTTTGGTGATCATGGAATGAATTGATAGTATTGTTATGGTGGTGGTTTGAGACATGAAATTTTGAATGAGTTTTGGTGAATTTTTGATAATTTTGATCAGATTTTTGAATCGGTAATTTGTGGGCGTATTTGAGGTGTTTGATACGAAGTAATGATGATTTGGGTTGGTATGGACGTCCCTATAAGTTTGGGATAGGCTCGGAATGCGGCGATACGAGCCTGGGTTTCGCTGGATTGGTGTTTCGGTCTC
Organism: Stephania japonica; assembly: GCA_039657345.1. Lineage (NCBI taxonomy): Eukaryota > Viridiplantae > Streptophyta > Magnoliopsida > Ranunculales > Menispermaceae > Stephania > Stephania japonica. Next base: position 36,951,092 of record CM077560.1, on the reverse strand, counting down.
GATGTCGCGGTGTCGATAACGGCACCCAGGGCAGAGAGCCCGGGGAACATCACGCTTTAAGTGACGTCATGGAGAGTTGGTCTCTACGAGCCACTCACGACGTCTAGGGCAGAGGGCACCTCGGACCCACACTTTAAGTGACGCCGCCGGGTTTTGACCCCCACGGCGCCACTCACGGTGTGACACTATTCACAAGCCAATTTTTGAGAAATTTTTGAAAACTTCGGAGATCTCTCGGGTATCAAAATGGGAATATGACCCAATACTCGAGAAATCGACCCAATTACACTAACGAATGAAATTATGAAAAATTGGGGGAAAAAAATGATGTTAAGTGTGATTAAATGAATATCAGGGGGTTTATTCATTGCCAAGACACTCGGGATTCATAGGAGGCGAGTCGATTTTAGTTGGTTTTGAGCGAGTAGTTACTAAATTGAATGTTAAGTTGGTTTTAGTAACTACCATATTTATATATTGATGTAATATTAGAAGGTATTGTTTTAGGAAGCTGTGATTAGTGTAATAGGTTCAATTGAAAATTTGTGTGGTCATAAATGTATGTAGTACAAAACGTTGAAAGAGGAATAATGAAAATTGAGGATTCAGTTCTTGAATATTGTTTGACAGAATAACTAAGGAGTTACCGATATAATAAGTCGGATGAGACCATCCACATATTTTACAACATAGGTAGCATTATATGTTATATTTATTAAAAATGTTGTATTAATTATGCGTTTTACAGGTTGACGTACATTCTCTTAAAGTAAATAAGTTATATGTTCCTATGTAATTTATTGAAAGAATATACGGATTCAACCTAGTTGATTCTATCAAAAAAAAATATTTTGGTTATAATAATAGCACACCATCAATCTAAATCGAATGTAATGGAATAGTTTGATTTATGTAACCATCCCCTACTAATTGAGTATTGGGGCTTTGTTGTTGTTGTCGTTGTCTTGGTTAAAAAAAAGTGTACGATTGTAAATCTACTTCAGCACAAGGCAATTACAATTTTTGACCTAATAACAAAGAAATGAACTCTTTAAAAAAAAAAAAAAACAACAAAGAAATGAAGAAGTCATTGATCAAGTAAAGATTTTTCTTAAGAGTTTAAAATGCATTTAACATTACATCTTAATATTAATTAGGTTTCGCCACTTGTATCTCTAAATGTCCAATGAGACTTATGAGGATTCCAGATCTGCTTATATACTATTGATAGGTAATTCGTTGCTTAGTTTCAGATGTAAGAAACGGATCTTGCTAGCTTAGATCGTATTTTGATTTAGATTCATTAACAATGTTCAAACTTCTAAACAGACTTAAAACAAATTTCTGTTATTTTTCATTCTCTTGCACAATGTTTTGTGTTAGTTCCGACATCTGTTTAAAAATCCCACTTTAAAGGAAAATGCACGCATTTGTTACACAACTGTTATTAAAGCCCTTTTGATTGGGCATCGATATTCGCATGCGCGCATCTCAGGTCACCTTATCATCGTCCAAAATGAAACTTGAATTTGAAACTTTTTATAGATAGTTGTAAAATTAATATAAAATTCAATTGATTTAATGCAACTAGAGAAAAAAATTGAAATCCAATGGTTATAGTTCTATTGTTTGTCTCTATAAATAGAACTATTAGTGAATACAAACCTTTGATCAAGAAAGCTAACTCTCTTATGAAACTATCAATGGCAATACAAACCTTAACATCGTCTTCTTCATGGCTCCTACTCTTCCTGAGCTTCACCATTGGCGTGATGGAAATGTGCCACGCTGCTTCTTCGAATCGAAAGGCAAATACCATTCCCTCTATATTGTACACATTATAATTGAGCAAGTATTTGATCTTAGAATTAAGAAATGAATGTAATAATGAAATTTGATGGCCAATACTCATCATGAATGTTTACTAACTTAGTAAATATGTATATAAAGTAATTTCTATGTTCACCCATATTTGTAATGCAGGCCTATATTGTGTACATGGGTGAACGCGCATCAGGGGAGTTCTCTGCATCAGCAGTTCACACGGACATGCTTCAACAAGTTGTAGGCAGGTCTTATTTCTGTTCTTTAATTCCAATAGAACTCTTTAAAGCATATCATGTGTTGTTTGTTATAAACTTATAATTAAGCACACATTATGGTGCCATAGCATTTGTAACATTGTTTGGTCTCCTATATAGCAATATTGGTGCATCCGATGTCATGCTCCACAGCTACAAGAGGAGCTTCAATGGATTTGCAGCAATGCTCACAGAAAAAGAAGTAGAAGCAATTAAAGGTATATAATATATTCGAACCCCAGTTCCTTTTTCTCTAATGGTAATGATTTTTTCAGCGCCAAAGTCACATATTAGGCTGCACGCCGGTTTGGAAATTGATGCATTTGCACAATATTTCGATGTACATACATCGCATATCTTTTCGTCCTTAACCCCAAATCCAGTAGTCAAATAGACTCCAACTAATCTAAGTCGAGTTGATTGAAGTCTTGTTAAGGAGTTAAAGCCCTCGAAATTAATAATCGTATGCTCCATCCATGAGACTCAAATTTTAAACATTGTTTAGGATTCTTCTGCAGTAACATCAATTTTTATTGCATCTAAAACGGTTCTAAACTGTTTGCATCCCATCAACTTGTGAAAGAATTTTTGAATGCTAGCTCTAACCTTACAGAAAGTTTGTTTGAAAAGTCTGGGTGGTGTCTAAACTAAAATACTCCAAAACCTAAAAAGGCATTTTTATTTCTAAGTTTTGCACATTATAATGATGACTCAAGTTTTGGAATATCAGCAGGAGCGATGTAGTATCAGTGTTCCCAAGCCAAAAGAAGCATCTCCACACTACAAGATCATGGGACTTCATAGGTTTCCCTCTGAAGGCGCACAGATCAACAGTTGAGAGCGACATTATCATAGGCATGCTTGATTCAGGCATATGGCCAGAGTCGGCCAGCTTCAGCGATAAGGGCTATGGTCCTCCACCTTCAAAATGGAGGGGCATTTGCCAAAGCTCAAGCAATTTCACTTGCAACAAGTAATCAATGCACTTGTTCCCTTCTCAATTTGCTCACCATCTGCAAGTAGCACTGACCATTAGCTACATATGTGAAAATGCAGTAAGATTATTGGAGCTCGATACTACCATGGCGCAGGACCGATTACTCCCTCAGATATTCCTTCACCTCGAGATTCAGAAGGCCACGGCACTCATACTGCTTCAACTGCCGCTGGACGTGAAGTAAGTGGAGTAAGCTTGCTAGGCCTGAAATCTGGTACTGCTAGAGGTGGAGTGCCTTCTGCAAGGATTGCTGTGTACAAAGTATGTTGGAGTGATGGATGCGACGATGCAGACGTTCTCGCTGCATTTGATGATGCAATTGCAGATGGTGTAGACATAATATCACTCTCAGTTGGTGGTTCTTTTCCATTATATTACTTCACCGACTCCATTGCAATTGGAGCCTTTCATGCCATGAAGAAGGGGGTCCTTACATCAAATTCTGCAGGAAATGAAGGCCCTAGACCTTATTCAGCGTCGAACATTTCACCTTGGTCGCTGACTGTAGCAGCTAGCAATACTAACATAAAATTTGCAACTTCAGTGAAGTTGGGCAATGGAAAAGTCTATGAGGTGATGCGCTATATGTGCTCTTTCTTTCATCATGAGCTTGTTCTCCCAGTCTACATTGAAAACTCTATACTAGCTACTATACTGGTATATTAAGACTTATAAGATGTTATTCTGAAATTTTGTTGTCATCATTGATCTGAATGTTGCAACAGGGAGCCTCAATAAACACCTTTACGCTCGGAAACACCATGTATCCAATGATTTATGGTGGAGATGCGCCGAACACCAAGAAAGGCTACAACAGTTCAGAATCCAGGTGATAAACTTCAAGGAGTAAATAAGATTTTGGTATTTGACTAATAAGGACTTCTAGCATGAAAGCACAAAGTATTTACTGTACTTTCACATCTCAGTAAATACTAGGACGGCACGTGAACTCACTTAAATGTCCTAGAAATAGTAAAGAACTAATAAGTAAACCTTTCTTTGATTTCTAGCAAGGATCAAATCTCTTTCACTTCCATAGGGTATGCATTTTTCAGTGATTTTATGGATTGAAATTCAGGTTTTGTGATGAAGAGACGCTAAATGAGGAGCTAGTCAAGGGAAAAATTGTTCTGTGTGATTCGACGAACTCAGGAACCGCTTCACTACATGCAGGTGCAGTAGGCATTGTGATGGTGCAACAAAAGGAAGGTGTGATAGACACTGCTTTTTCTTTCCCACTGCCTGCAACTTACATACGCTTAGATGACGGTGCAGAAGTTTTCAAATACATGAATACAACCAGGTATTTCTACATACCTCAAATGCATTTCCTGAACACTACTCATGTAAAGCTTAATTTTGACATATATGGATAGGAAATAATATGGAACAACTTGTTGATTGAACAGCAAACCAACAGCTACCATATTTAGGACTGTTGAAGAGAAACAAAGGGCGCCTTTCGTAGTTTCCTTCTCATCGAGAGGTCCAAGCGGCACCACTCCGGACATTCTCAAGGTCATAATTCTAGCGCACTCTAAATTTCCAATTAAATGGCTGCCCTGTAGAATAACACAGATAGAATGACATTTCTTTCTCGGCCTTCCAACCGCTGCAGCCAGATTTAACAGCTCCAGGATCCACCATTCTAGCTGCATGGTCTGGAGCAACATCAGTAACTGGAATTGAGGATGATAAAAGAGTTGTACCATACAACATAATATCTGGCACTTCCATGTCATGCCCTCATGCGACTGCAGTGGCGGCCTATGTCAAGTCCTTCAGACCAACATGGTCTCCTGCAGCTCTGAAATCGGCCCTAATGACTACTGGTACCGGATGCCATTTTTTTTTTCTACTCAATTTAAATCTGAAACATTGCAATACTGCACCAACGATACATCGATAAATCAACTAATAACATTTCCTTCGTATTCTCTTTGCAGCGAATCCTATGAGTCGTTTTGCCAACCCAGATGCAGAACTTGCATATGGAGCAGGCCATATAAATCCAGTGAAAGCTATAAATCCTGGTTTAGTATACGACGCTGGAGCTGAAGACTATGTCAGAATGCTATGCGGACAAGGCTATAATACAACCACTCTGAGGATAGTAACCGGAGATATAAGTACATGTTCGGAATCTAACAATGGGACAGTATGGGATCTCAACTATCCCTCCTTTGCTCTCAGTGTTGCTGACAATACATCATCTTTCACCAAAAGTTTCCATAGGACAGTTACTAATGTTGGATCACCAGATTCAGTTTACAGGGCCATTGTAATTGCTCCAAGATGGTTGAAGATACAAGTGATACCCAGAGTCCTATCATTCAAAGCTTTGGGACAGATGCAATCCTTTGTGGTAACTGTCCGCGGACGGAATGTAAGTCGCATGATCTCTGCGGCTTTAGTGTGGAGTGATGGAGCTCATCAAGTGAGAAGTCCCATTCTTGTGTATCATCCTCCTCAAACACAATTTTAGGTAGTTATTTTTTCTAGTGAACTTGAGAACTTGATTAGCAAGTTGCAAGGAACTAATAAGATGAACAAGAGCTGGAACATTCTTTGCATTAAAACAGAAAAACAACTTATTATTTTCGACGAACTTTTCTTTTTCTAATATGCTTCGAAGCATATCGACAACTACATATCGACAAAAAGATTGGGGTTAATTGGACAAGTCAATATAACCCTTTTGGCCTACCACAATTAATCTCCTAATGATCTCATTTTGAATGGTTTAACAGATGGAAATCTCGAGATTCTAGAGTAGGATGGATGAATCATTATTGGTACATCAACTGATCAAAGCAATGGAGTATAATGGTGACAACCAGATGCATCGATGCCGCAAAATCTTTAAATAGCATCAAAATTCTTATGCATCATGATGTGGAGGGCATAATCTAGATTAATTCTGTAATTACAGCAGTAATATGTGCCTGGTGACCATGAAACCCACTAACTAGGATTAGTGGTGGATAAATTGGATAACCACCTTCCTACCTGCAACTTGTTTCTTCTCTTCCATAGAGAGCTAATATAAATACACATTCCCATCTGCACTCTTGGACATTGCAACTTAACTCACAAGCTTTACACTATATCATTGCTCCTACACGCACAACAATGGCAAAATCCATTGTGGTTCTTTCAGCAATAGCTATGTTCCTTTTTGCACAAGTTCATGCAGCAGACCCCGAGTTGGTTAATGACTTCGCAGTTCCTGATGGGGTCGACGAGGGCAAGCTGGACGGTGTGTTCTTCACTTACACTGGCCTACGCGGTGGTGCTCCATCTTCTACAAGTGGCCTAGGCCGTAAAACAGTCTCCGTGAAGGACTTCCCAGCCCTCAATGGAATGGGATTGTCCTTGGAACTGCTTGAGTTCCAACCTTCATCTGTGAATGTTCCCCACACACACCCTAGAGGAGCAGAGCTCTTATTCGTCGTTGATGGTTCCTTGACTGTCGGTACAACCGACACCAATGGAAAGTTATACAAAAACGTGTTGCAGAAAGGCGATGTTTTCGTGTTCCCCAAGGGCTTGACTCACTACCAGGCTAATTTCGACAAGACCAACAAGGCCGTGGCTGTTTCTGCCTTCGCTAGCTCCAATGCCGGGACTGTTTCTCTTCCTAAGAACCTTTTCGGCTCTAATGTCCCAGATGAAGTCCTCACCAAAGCTTTCAAAATATCAGCGGATACACTACAGCAGCTAAAGGCTAATAACCAGAACTAAGGACTGAACTAAAAGGCATCTTCAACTGTCTAAATTAGCTTGTGATGAATAAACAGAAGAACCCGTGTAAGCTATGTGCATGGGACCTCTGCACTTAATAATAACTAAATCATGTATCAATTAACTGCCTAGTTGTAGGGTTTGGTGTCACGGGTGAGGAAACTATGTAATATATGGTAATTGGGGACTCTCAACGTGATTATGTGTTTTATATATGCTACAGCGGCAACTTAAAGTAGTGATTACAGTTGTACTAGTATAGTAAGGCCCTAAAGAGTGTTGGAATCATGCGAACATAACTACTTTCATAAGGGTATCCGAGGCACACCCCTCGACTAATTTCAAACTTGAGGTGGGTACGACCACTTGGGCAACACAACCTCTCCCCAAGGAAATTTAATAGTGGCTCCATATATCAAGGCTCAAACTCGAGATCATTAAGGATGGAGTGTAATCCATGCCATCACACCACATCCCCCTTGGGCAGCAAAGGCAAAATCCATTGGTTCCGGCAATAGCTATCTTCCTTTTTGCACAAGTTCATGCACATTCAAAAAAAGGAACAAGAAGGAAACAAACCAAGTTGCCTTTTTTTTTTGTTTTTTTGAAAACAATCTAGTTGCTGTTTTAACATCTCAAGCCGACGTGCCTGTCATCAATAATCAACAACCTCAAATAAGTTCATCAGCAGAAATACCACATCTCAAAACAAATTCATCAGAATCGTGCCAATGAACAGATGAAGACCATCATCTAATACTTCAAATTCATACATTAAATTGGATATCAAACTCTATAAATGATATTTGGGGAAGGATCAGCTCCAAACCAACAAGTATAAACATTTCCAACTCCACTGATAGCATTTCGCAACTATACTTCAGGAAATTAAAAGAAGTAAGGTTTGGGTAAGAGACCATTTCAAATTCTAACCACGCAGAAAATAATTCTATAATTGGTGCAAATTAGAAAGTTTAGAGCTCTCCTTGCTTTTCTATATCGGAAACAGGTTTACCAAGTACCATGCATAACATTTTCTTACAATAAGTAGGCAATTTTTTTTTTTTGAAAACAATAAGTAGGCAATTTAATACAAGCAAAATTTAGAAAAGCAGAAAGATTAATAAGCCCAACAAAAGCTATCTCACTGATGCCGATATATTAACTATTAGCAGGTCAAGTTCATCTCAACAGCTTAATATAATCAAGACATGTACGTTCTGCACTCCCACTGTAATAGTAGCAACAACACAAGCCTGCTTGTCAACCGGCTTGAAAAACAATTATACTAGTTTCACAATCAACCTAAGTTTCTATTTTGGCTTTTTCAGGCACTCAAATCACTACGACAGAAATGCTAAAATGGTGCGAAAAACAAGCAGCCTTAGTTCCTTACTCCTTAGTCAAGACTCACTCCAGCAAACAATACAACTAGAAGTATGATCACACTTAAAAAAACATCCGATGCCTCTTTCAGATAAGAAGTTTCTCTATGGCATCCTGCATTGAAGTAACAGTTTCAGAAAGTCAGACACCAATTATGAAAGAATAAATATGATATGTGATAACTAATCATAGCAAGTTACTGGGCAGTAACCTTGAGATGCTGAATTTGGGATTTCAATTGGCTACCCTCATTACTGGTCACAGAGCAAGCAATCACAGGCCTTGTAACTCCACATGCTCGCCCAAGGGCTTGTTTCGAAGGAACAAACACATAGGGCACATTCTGCAGTAATTGAAAATTTGTCAGCTGGATTATATATAGTTCATCCTCAATATTTATCAACTTCAGAAATCTGATATTTTCAAAGTTTTTTGCAAGTGCTAGGTTGGGAAACTATACTGAAAGCCAGAAATAAGTAAAATCTAGCTAGGAATCATGTTAGAGTTTAAGGGCTTTGAGTGGAGTAGGACAAGTACCAAATATGGCTTACGACTTCACAAATAGTAGAGATCAACATGATAGAGAACCGCAATTAGGAAAACTAAAACCTCCAAAAGTGAGCCATTTTAGCTATTTAGCATAATAGAAAAGGGTATAAAAGGATGAACATATGGAGGATGACAATATAAATACAATTCAAAATGGATGAAAAAAATTGAATAAATTTAAAAGAGAAATTTATAAGATTGCAATTGTATCGGAACATTGGACATTTAATAAACAACACATACACAAAATGATCATGGCAGAGATGCAGATGCTTAGGTTCATTTGTGGTAAAATCCATAATGATACAACCCCAAATTAGTTTGGGTCATAATGATAGAATAAGAAATAAGAAATTTCAAAAAAGAAAAAAAAATAGTAGCACCAAAGAATGCAAACATCAAAGAAGGACTGGCACAGTGATTTGATCACATATAAAACCAACTTGCAAATGTCCAAGGAAGAAAACTCAACAGAATGGAAAATAAAGGAATTCTAAGATAACTTGGATGCATTGAATATAAAGGATTCAAATATTTTGATAGAACGTCATCATTTGTTTTAAATTGACTTGAGTGAAACCAATTGATACATATAGCCGACCTCAACCTCTTCCCATCTATATATATTAGGAAAATAAGAAACCCAATTCCTAGATATTCGGCACAGACACTTTCCATATACTTGCATCCTATATTAAGCTCAACAAAAGAATGCTTAGCACCTCGAATGGTTGTGGCTACCTTAAGTACTTGAAAACATGCTTATAAAAATAAAACTCCCTTTCACAGTGTAGTATGGCCTTGCTTTACGATGCTATTGTCATAAACCACCAATCCTAATCCGTAACAAAAACAATGCAATAGTGTAGCAACAATTTCTTTTCATTGTTAACTAGCAGTAAAAAAATAAAAATAAAAATACACAACTGAAAGTACTTTCCATTGTTCAACATGTCTCACTAGAACAAGTTTGGTCTTTAATAAAGGTTTCAAAACCCCGGTTAAAGATGGTGTTATTAAATGCATGAGACGAACGTGTTCGATAGGTTGTGATTTAGTTGTTAATACAAGTATTAAGTAGAGGTTGCTTAAAGCCCCTATCAATTAAGTGTTATTAAATACTGAAACTCTTCTAGTGAATGAAAACACAACCCATCACAGGATGTTGGAAACTTGTTGTGGAGCTAGACTCGCAGGAAGCAATTTATCTTATTCTGGGCTCATCACATGGCCAATTTCGAGATCTATTGATTCATGATATTCAAAGGGAGACGGACAAGGAGTGGAGTGTAGTTTTCAGCCACACATTTCGAGAGAATAATGCATGTGCACATGGCTAAGGAAGTTTTTTAGTGTGATGTTGATTTTAAGATTTGGTTACATCTGTAACCTAGACCGAATTTGGACTTTGCAACTCAAAAAATAAATAAAAACATGACCCATCGAACACGTTTTACATATGACGTTTAATAACAACCATCTTTAATAAGAGTTTTGAAACCTCTATTAAAGACCAAAACTGATTTACTTTATGCAAAATCCACATAACCAACAATCAAAGTTTTTTCCACGAAAATGATACCTTATCTTCGGCGAGAAGCGGGAGATGGAGAAGGATTTCGAGAGGCTCGGTATCGGCGGCCATGACAATGAACTCGGAGATGCCCCTGTTCAAAGTCTTGGTCGCTGAAATTACACAACAGGCACAACATAAGTAAACAAATACAACATCAGAAATACAAATCAAGAGTCACAACATAAGTCCAGCAAACGCACCTTCGTTGGCGCCTTTTTTGAGTTGCTTGTAATTGGCGGCTTGTTGGATGAGATCCAGTATGGTGATTGTGAGCTGGGCGTCGGCGAGAGGGTACGCTTTCGGATTAACAGCTTCACCAGTCTTAAGAACCCAAAACACACACACACACAGAGATTATTATTAGCAGATCGAATGAGGAAGAGAAAGAGAACGAATCGAATCGAAGAAGGAACGATTGAGAAATTAGGGCGAGTAGTACCATCTCGTTCGGTGGTTGAGGCAGAGAAAGAGGCGGAGACGAGCTAGGGTTTTTCTCAGCAGCAGCAGCAGCAGCAGACGTAGGGTTTAAGAGCGAAAGCTAGCGTTGATTTGGTTTTTAATACCCCAACCCAAGGGCACGGGACCCCGTTTCGACGTCCTCTAAAATTGCCGCAAATCAAGAGCGTCCAATACGTGGGTCCCTTTGCATACATGAAAAGTAATTTTTTTTTTTTTTTTACTTTAGTAGGAATTCAACCACGATCTCCAAACGTCTTGCATTTTTAGCAAGTGATGTGGCGGCCCCAATTTCTGGGTCGCCCGTTATAACATTACTTCTCCAGCTTTGCACCAGTGTAATTTATCTCTATCCATCGTCTAATGTTGTGTTAAATAATCATGCAATAATCAAGGAAATAACGCAGTAACCGCTCAAAAGGAAATGCATGAATACCAACACCAAGAAAACAAACTGGGTGTGCAATAAATACCGCCAAATGAAGCTAGGATCAAAGGCCCGATCCATACCCTACTCCAAAGACCCCGCTGACTGTATCCTAGTCACCAAATACATTTGAGAAGAAGAAACCCCACACACCCGAAAAATCGCCGGAACGCTACCGTTCCCATCACAATCGGATTTAGATTGACAAAGAAATAAAGCTCAATGAATAGAATAAGAAAATGCAATAGTGGTGTTCAATTGGGTTTTACATACCTCAATCCGCGCTCACAATCCCAAAAATGCCCCCGGTCTGATCATCCACTAATTCCCCGACTTAATTTTTACTGTCTCGAGCTTCCTGGGTTTCATTTGTGAAGATTAATGGTCAATTAATGGGTTTATGATGTTATTTAGGCTTATTTCTTCATTTTCCCAATTTTTAAGTTCCAAAGTGGACAATTAGCGCGCTAATGAGATCAATTAGCGCGCTAATTGATCTTTATCACTCTTCACTCAAATCGTGATTAGCGCTAATTTCTCCAATTAGCGCGCTAATTGCTCGTCATGTCCGTAAAAAATTTCCAAATTTAGATTTTTGACTTCAAACCACTCACAAACTCATAAATTCAATTTCCATCTTTTCATAACTCCTCAATCACCTCAATTACACCATTTAAACATGAATTTCCATAATCAAACACCAAAATCCACAATTTACAAAAATTTCCATTTTCAAACCCATTTTCAAAACTATTCCGAATTCTCTCAAATTTGCTCAACCATCAAAACAAAGGAATACCAAGCTCATAAACACTAAATCTCAACAAAATACAAGATTTTATCATTTCAATAATTCGAATTTCCTCAATTAACCAACAAAACCAAAATCTCATAAAAACCCAAGTTTGATGAATCATACCTTGGGATCTTATTGTTGGATGGCTTGAATCACACTCCAAATCCAGCTTTCCTTCTCCTACCTCTTCCCTCTCACCGATTCTCTCCTCTTCTCAATTTTCCTCTCTTCCTTACTTCTCCATTCGACCGATCAAACATGTATATATAGTTGGTTCTTGATCAATCGTGTACACCCATCTCGAGGCAAATCCGATGATCACTGTTCACCCTGTGTCACTCCAACTCACTAACACCTTATCTTGACACCGGTGACCTCAAACTGCCTTGTTGTGCATCCCGAGGAACATCCAATTGATGCCAATTTATCTAGCCACAACTATAGGACTTTACAATTCCAATTGATTTGGCCTATATAAATTACCAAATCTACTCAATAAATTCCCAAAATTTATAAATAGGGTCATACTAGTCTCCCGACCACTCGGCACCCGGTGCCCCGTGTCCCGCACGCACCCCGAGGTGATCCCACACTTAGTGCACCAATTTATAATTTTATCCTAAGGTTATATTAAATTTTCATTAAATTAAATCCTCCACCTTAGCCATGCTTATTAAATTTAATCTAATCAAACCCCAACGCCCGGCTTTACTACTTCCGAACCCCCGCGTTGGCTTTGGCCGACTCACACCACGAAACCCCTGGCGCTCAACCTCGCTCGACATCAAGTTACACACATGTGATGTTTATATAAATAATAATAACTTCCCATCACAATAATAAACAAACAACATGCACAAATAACATATTACAAGCCCGGGTACTCATTTTCAAGTTAACCCAGCTATCCACGTAACGCCCAAATTACCCGTTAATCCTCGTGATTAACACAAATCCTGATTTAATTAATTTGGGCCGTTACAATTCTTCCCAACAAAAAGAATTTCGTCCTCGAAATTGAACAATCCCGAGTAAAATTCCCCAGTTCATCGAACCGCACCCATTCACAAGGTCAAACTTTATTGAACTTGCTTCCAATACGTCAGGATCCCACCAGTGTGTGTATCAATTGGTCCTTCACTCAGAATCTTTTCCATCTGAGATTCCACCAATGCATATCAATTGGTCATTCACTCAGAATCTTTTCCATCTGAGATCTCACCAATGGTACACCCCACCAGCCCTTCACCTCACGCATGTTTTATCTTGTGTGAATAATGTCTCTGATGACTCTGTCTGATCGTTGCTGACATTCCATCTCATCCGCGACTCAGTCCTAAACCATACTCTGGTACGTCGGGATTCCCACTAGTGTACGCATCACCTGGCCCATTTCCCATAACACATCCCTCTGGGAATCCACCAGTGATAGCGCTCAATCCTAGTCCGTCACCCGATAGCCCTCGCTATGGCCTAGTGTATCGCGTGCTCAATTAATTTTTCAATCAACATCCTCCGGTGAACACATCAATCGTCCTCAATCGCGTAGGTAATAAAACAATAGCTTCACCTATGAAATAAAACAACAAAATAAGCAAATAAACTCATAAGTATCCTCAATGACTGTCCTAGTCTCCTCCGGATCGACAATGCAACAACATCGACCCACTCTCTCGCTGCACTAGTCGCTAAACTTATCCCTCTATTTCTTCTTGTGATTAGACCGAGAATTCTATCCAACTTGATCCGATCGCTCCTCGCTTTGCAAAGAAGCATGTCTTACGAGCCAAAACCCTATCGTATATAAAGTCTCAAAGTGTCGGCTCCACTCGCAACAATAACATCGGCGATCTTCGCATCTAATCCCCCGATGAAGTAATAAATGAGTTTCTCGATGTTCACCACATCTATGGCGTGCTCGCATCAAATACCTAAATCTCTCCATGTATGCAAACACGACATGGTACCCCGCCTCAACGCGAGAAACTCTTCTCGAGCCTCGGTTGTTGTACTCTATCGGAATATATATGTAAGAACAAATGATAAAACTCACCCCAGTCATCGAGTCATCGGTTGTGTATCGCATAAGTCGTCCACCAGTCGCCGTTTGTCCTCTCGGAAATACCCCAAAATTCGTGCTGTTCAACCTCCAAAGACTTCCAATAACGATGTAGCTGTCGATGCGTCATCAACTAACACCCAACTAACTCTGGATCGTTCACCCCATAAAAATAAGTAGGGTTAAACCACATAAAGTCTTTCACCATCTTCGCCGCCTCTGACGAATTTTGCCAAATTTTCCTATGTGATCCACAATCATCCCTGACCCTATCATAACTGTATCTTCCGACTCTGCCCAACATACTGAAAATCTGCAGGGCCTCCCATACAAGGCTTCAAATGACGATAGCTTTGATACTAATTTGATAGTTGTTGTTGTAGACAAACTTACCCCGAGTAAGTAATCCTCTCACGAACCCGCAAATTGCATCATGTACACCCTCAAAGATAATTCTCTACAATTCATATCAATCTCTCTAATTTGCTATCTCGTTCGAGAACGAATAACTTCATGTTGAATCAGTATGTTATGCTAACTACCTCTCGCTCCGCTCCCCGAACCTCGATATAAATCTGAAATCTCCCCGTGATCCCGACAGCCTCCGACATCCCATGCGGTTTGGCAACTAAGGAAAAACGTGTATTGCATCAAACCGATATGATGTACACCTATTTCGTCGTTGTCAATCACCACCCAACACGCATCGTCTCGTCTCGAAGTCCGCAAAATACTCAGTCACCTAGCCTCGCCTTCACTCCGCTCGATATATATTACACCCTCGAACATACTTGCTAACGTCGACCTTCGTCCCCATTGCACCAAAACAATCTCCGCTAATCGTGATACATTTTGGTTCTCGCCCGGATGAATTGCGTATCGCAACCTATGCGCATTCTCTAAAACACTATTACGTATCTCTAAGCACTTAGTTGGTACCGATAATTGACCTCGGTGTTGTAAACCTCCGTCGGACGTCTCCGCCCAATCGTGCACTCAAAATCCGTGCCAAACCAGAATCGCTCATCGAGCCCATCGACCATCCTTTGACACTCCGATTACTCACCCTAGTGACACCGCTTGCGCACATCGACCTCAAATCCGAACATCATGCGTAGGCGCAATGTTTGACATGCTCATAACGATGCTTTGCATCCAATAGTCCCATATATCGCATCGCTCATTTCGACTCCGCATCTACTCAAAAGATCCGCCACACATTGGCATTGGCCTTACCAAGATGATACTCGATCGTAAATCGTGGATCTTTTAGCATCTATAACCATCTCCTCGACGTATATTAAGATCATCATCTCACTCCTTCTTTTGTCATATAAGCTTTGAACATGAAATGTAATGTTAGGGTGATGTGTTTTTGCTGGTTGGGGGGCCATTGGACACACATTGAGCTTTGTGTGGATATATCTTGATGCATAATTTAAAGGTACCTCCAATTTCATGGCATGAAAAGTTTTTTTTTAATAATAAAAACAAGGGGGTTGTTAGAGAGGTTGAGAATAATCTCAAACCGACTGGAATTAGAAGGAAAAATTATAATGTATAGTGGACACTCCATGCTTTGATATTTTATAGTGAACCTCACTTTCATATTTAAAGCTCATACCACTCTCTTCTCACTTAAGATTGGTTCCAATTAGATATGTTCATGAGTCAGGTTTAGCGCAGGCTCGAGTTCGGGTCGGGCCTAAGCCCAATCCACCATATATATGCGGGCCTACACAGGCCCAAGCCCGGCCTATGTCAAAAATACAAAGCCCAGACCCAACCCACAAGCCCATATATAAAATATTTAAATGTTAAAAATATAAAAATAAATTATTTATATTCAATTAATAAATTTTATGGATTTTTTTCAATAACTTTTGTGTTCCTATATATATATATATATATATATATTATATTCTTTTGTTTTTTTTAAATCAAAATTCCATTAATCATTAATGACTTAATACAGGACCAGACATAGAATCAAATACATTGATTCGCTAATCCTATTATGCAAACAAACTGTCATTAATTTGGTTTATTTCGAAATTGAAACAATTTGACAATAAATGACTGTTCTCTACAACGTTGAAACTCATGACAATACACAAAAGTACTAGAACCACAAAACGAATAACAAGACTTCTCAACAAGGAGAAGACCTAAAACTTCTCAACAATGAGAATACCTACAACTTTCCAACAAAGAGAAGACAAATTAAAGACTTTCAAC
Source organism: Stephania japonica (assembly GCA_039657345.1). Taxonomy (NCBI): domain Eukaryota; kingdom Viridiplantae; phylum Streptophyta; class Magnoliopsida; order Ranunculales; family Menispermaceae; genus Stephania; species Stephania japonica. The sequence continues at coordinate 36,934,783 of CM077560.1, read as the reverse complement.
TAGGGAAGAAAACTAACTATAAAGTAAAAATTAAAGATAAATCAATCCAGCGCATCGCACAAATCCATGCGACACCGTTGATGAAGATGCACCGCAATAAAGATGGATCAATCTATACAAATCTGATTAGATCTGTCATTTATTAAATGAATAAAGAGCAAAAGGGATTTGATTGGAACCACCGTCGATCGTTAAAAGGATCAGTGGTGGTTAAGAACAAAAATTACAAAAGTGAATAAAAAAAAAGAATTTTAAGGTTTTAGAGAGAAGCTCAAGATATTTTTCTTAAGTTTGGTTTTCTTTTTTTTGAAAACAACATATATTCTTTTGTTATGCATAAAAAAAAAAGTGGCTCAAATGGCTTAAATCACCTTATGTGACCTTGTGTTCCAAGATCAAATCTCACCTATAACACTAATTATTTTTAAATATTTTAGTCACTAACTTTTATTCGGGTCGGATCTGGGCTTGGCTTGTTCATAGGCTTGGGCAGACCAGGCAGGTACTCAAGCCCGTGATCAGATCTAGTCCCAATATTACCAAAAATTGAATAAGATTGTCAAAGAATTTTAATTGAGTTAGGGGTGGCACTAAGTAAAAATAAGTAAGAACCTCTTTGAGTTGTGTGTAGGTTTTTTCTAAAAAAAATGTTATGTGTTGGGCGTTGCAGTGCCAGGTCAGCGTTAGGGATCAACAACCACACCAATCGCTCACTGTCTCTTGGCGTTGAAGCGTCGAGTCGGCGCTACAATGAAAAGTTGTGTTTTTTAGGGTGTTTTTAGTCCCTTTTTTGTTCATTTATTGGCACCCATTCGCACTAAAAGTCACCTCTGTATAGATATACACTGTCCTTTAGTTTTCAATAAAACAATGGGTCCAACAACGTATTAAATAATATTGGAAAACATTGAAACACAAAAGGCTTTCAAATTAAACCGTGTTCTTATTCATAGCATTATCCAACAACTATTAGAGACTTGATTGTATCCTGAAGGCAAGTTTCATTTTATCCAACAACTATTAGAGACTTGATTGTATCCTGAAGGCAAGTTTCATTTTTCTAATGTGTCGCGGTTTCAACCTGTAGGGAAAAATCTTGTCTAAAAGAGAGCGATCACGTGCTCTTGTTTGGTTCTCTCATTCTTATCTTGTTTTCAAAGTCGAAGAAATTTTGCACCAACAATTTTTAGACAAGATTTTTTCTCATCAATGCTTCTTCAACTTCGGATGGGAACAAATAGGTGATGGTACTACTAGCAAAATGGGTCATGACACGATGACACGACACGACTAACACATTGAGCTTATATGGGCTAGTTTCATAAACAAGTTGACACGACTAAATACGGATGGGAACAAATTGGTGATGGCCTTGACCAAATCGGTGATGCTTTTATGAGCCTAACCGACTCTAAAGCACTCAAGAAAGACAAGATTTGCATAAGGCCAGAATGTGCAATCAATAAAAAACTCTTACTTATAAGAAATCGGTACGTGTGATATTCTCGATTTTTGTCGCAAGGATACTTGGTTCAAGATCCGTTCACCATATCACCTGATGAAACTTTGAAGTATTTGCACTAAGTGAAAATTTCAAGTCCAAAAGACACTTTTCATTATGTACGAATTTCAGATTGATGTTATATCTGTTTGGTCATGTTATTTCCTAATGTAATTTTCAATTTATATGTCGATATAATATTTTGAAAATGGGGGAAATTGTAGGATTTAAAAAAAAGAGGTTCTTGTGTTGTGCGTTGCAGTGCTGGGTCAGCGCTAGGGATCAGCAACAACACCAAACTTCACTATCTCGCCAGAACGAAAAGTTGCGTTATTTAGGTGTTTTTAGTCCCTTTCAGTTCGTTTCTTCGCACCCATTTGCACTAAAAAGTCACCTCTTTGTGGATAGACATTAAGTCCCTTAGTTTTCTATAAAACAAAAAGTCCAACAACATATTAAGCCATCGTTTGGTTCATTTTTGCTAACTTACACTTATGTATATTTTATTTTTCTGTGTTGTTTGTACTATTATTTATACCTGAATGTGAACTTTGTATGTCCTAGTGCGTGATTTTGTTTTGTTTACCGTCACAGATTTGTGAGTGAGATTTCGCCTAGGAAAAACGAGAATTTTAAGGAAAAAAATGGTATAATACGTGTATTTAAACACCGAAAATGATAATTTGTAAATTATCAAAAAATAATAATAAATTAATTAATATGTGAATGTGTTGTTGTGTCCAGGAACGCACGACGTGCAAGTCGTGAGGTGGTACAAGTCCGATAACGTGAGGTGTGAGTATCACCCGGGTAAGGCGAACGTCGTAGCTGATGAGCTTAGCAGGAGCGACATCGAGAGCCAGACTGTACTGCATCATATGACATACAAGCACGGGTTATTTGAGGCTGTGTCAGTGTTGTGCGTAATAGAGTATATTGCTGAGCTATACATTTGTTGTCAAATGCGAGTTCCCACAGTGTCTCTGGAGTGGGTTGCTGAGTTACAGAGGACTGAGGGCCGATATTGACAAATCAGTGGACTGGCTCAGGATCCATAGTGCACAGAGTGGTCTGAGGGATCAGACGGGTACTTGAGACACATGAGTCGTTTGTGGATACCAAAGGTATCGGAGCTCAAGGACATTATTCTTAAGGATGCACACCGGTCGCGATTTATAGTTCATCCTGGTCAGACCAAGATGTATCACGACCTACAACGATTGTTTTGGTGGCCATGGATGAAGGCTGATGTCGGGAGATACGTCCGAATTTGTCATATTTTCCAGCAAGTGAAGGCTGAGCATAGGAGACAAGCTGAGTTGCTACAGTCATTGCCTATTCCTCAATGGGGAACACATGACCATGGACTTCGTCAATGGCCTACCACAAACTACGACACAATACGATGCAGTTTGGGTAGTTATCGACAAGTTGACGAAGTCGACACATTTCATACCGATCGACATGAGATATTCAGTTGCACAGCTAAGCACTGTCTTCGAGATAGAGATAGTCAAATTGCACGGTGTATTGTCAAATTGCACGGTGTACCAGTCTTCATTATTTCTAACAGAGATCCGAGGTTTACTTCAAGACTTTGGGAGAGTATGCAGGAGCAATTTGGTACTCGACTACAGTTTAGCACTGCGTACCATCTTTAGACTGACGGGCAGTCGAAGCGGTTGACTTAGATTCTCGAGGATATGCTCAGGGCGTGTATTTTACAGTTTGGTGGATCGTGGGAGGATTATTTGCTGTTGTGCGAATTTGCGTACATTAACAGCTATCAAGCGAGTATTGAGATGCCATCGTTCGAGGCACCATATGGTAGGCCCTGTAGGTCACCAGCATGTTAGGCGACATTGGAGGATACAACGACTATAGGACCTGAAGTTGTGTGGATCACACTAAGAAGGTGAAACAAATCAGGTATAGGCTTCAGGCGGCGCAGGATAGGCAGAAGAAATATAAGGATAAATACCTTGAGGGTCTGAGCTACAAGGTTGGGGACATGGTGTACATAAAGGTTTTGCTCTTGAAGGGTCATCAGAGATGATAAGTCAGTATTTATATCTATTTTAGTATAATTTAGTGTGGAAGTCTATAAAATATATATCTAATTATATTTACTTTTGGTTTTCAGGTGAAACGGAGTGCACGGTTGAATCTGGGGCGGAAAAATACTTACAATAGAGTATTTACTTGCAGTAATCGGATACTTTGAGAGTTTGTCTCGAAATATACACTGATAGTAGGGTAATTGGGGTCCAACATTGCCATAGGTCAATTCATTATTGGTCCAGCGTTTAAAATGTATACCTACATCGCCACGTGTCAGAAGCATATTAGCCGAACCGCATCACACAGCAGCTGCCAGCCAATTGGTGCACGCCACGTAATCACTCCAGCAACGTCATCACCAATCAACTATCGCCACGTGGACAAGCCAGCAGTCTCCTCTCTCTAGTCGGTCGATCTGCCTCGGGATGCGTGCCAACACGAACTCCAAGATCTTCGCACAAACTCGCGCGACTCCTCCACGCTCTCCTGCCCGCCACGTGTCGCCTTACCGTTGGTCCAGCAAGGCACCGACTCTCAGCTCCAGCCTATCACGTGCTACCACGTGTCATTAGACCCCTTCACAGCATGTCACCACGTCTTTTCTCAGCCAATCGCTTGCTACCACGTCACCGCACCACAGCCCTCTCCTATAATCAGCACGCGACACGTTAGCAACGCACAGAAAAAGGCTACTGACAGCCTGACACGTGTCAAGGACGAAAATACACCCAAAAACAGTTTTCTCTCTCTTCCATACACCAATTTTAGTAGTTTTACACATTAGGTCTTTAGGTATAAATAGAACATCTATTATTCATTAGAGAACTCTCTCTGCATTATTTTCTTTTTGGTAGCCATGTCCGGTTAATTAAGTCATTGCCTAGGTCGAAAGTGAAGTAATTCAAGATTATGGATTCATGGCATAACCTGTGAGATCTTTTATTTTATTATTTAATTTAATTTAATTTCTTCTATTTCTTTGTTGTTGGTTTTTATGAATATGGTTTAAATATAGGGTATGTATGTGGCCAATGCATGATTTTAGGTGGATAATCTATAGTTAATTGACTTATTAGTATCTGTAATTGTATTTTTGGGACAATATAAGTAACAAATATTCACCCGATTGCCGTCAAAACCTTTCGATTCTGAGTGTGCAACAATTAAATCTAGGTTAAATCGGGAGCGGACGCGATCCGGTTATCTAAGATTAGTATTACCATATAACTTTATTACTGCGGTTAGTGTGTTAAATCTTATGGCGGATGTCTAAGGTTATGCATTAATTAGGGAAGTAGTTAGTGGCGGATGTCCTAGCTATCGAGATTAGGGGAATTAGGAATTTCTAGCGGATGTCTATTTTCCATAGCTAATCTAAGGGAACTTGAATTAATAATTGTTTTGGGAAATATTGACGACCATGATATGCCATTGAATCTTGATCTTGTCTTGTGGAATCATAGACTTAGGTAATTAAATTAATTGTTCGTAGTCCTAGATATTTATTTTAGTTATTTAATTTATTAGTAATTAGATTAATTAATTAAGTCATTTTTCTCTAAACCCCCATTCTCCTTTCTTTTAGAACCTTAGAAAGATTACCAATCTTTGTAGGATCGATCCTTTGCCACTATCTGCAAATAGTTGGTTTAAGGAATTATTTTATTAACGTGTTCGATGCGCATCAATTTTTGGCGCCATTGTCGGGGATTGGTTTTTCTTTCTTTGTTTTTATTTATTTATTTGTAGTTTCTTTATACCTTGTCTCTGGCATGTTTGCAGATAACTCCACGATGACCTCCTATTCCGACAATTATAGTCAATTCGAAGACTCATACTGTGAAAGTATGAATGGAGTAGGTATGTCAAATTATGGACATGAATTTTCTAATTGGCCTTATTATGTGCAACAGGTTGAGGTTTGTGGACTTTGCAGAGATTATACTCATCTTACCGATGCTTGTCCTAACGAGCCTGAATATGAGAGTTATCCTTATTGGGGTAATGCATCGCCATAACCCGACTTGAGTTATCCCTTTTCCAGCCCACTGACTCCTCGACAAGATGAGCAATCTCTTGAAGATATGTTCAAAGAATACTCATCTGCCAATCAAAGGTTCCATCAAGACATCTTACAATATCAGGAAAACATGAAACAACTCTTTAATGACATAAATTCGAACTTTCGAAGTACAGAAACTATTACTAGTAAAATGAATGATACACCTAATAGAATGCTTGAGGAAGAAGAGTTTCCCGTGCTATTAAGTTGTGATGAAAAAGAGACTTTGAATGATGTCACATTAAAAAGTGTTGAAACAAATGAGCATGCCATGAACTAGTACTTTGCTATTGGTGGACTTACACCTTGTATATATAAGTATTGGAACGATCACGAAGAGTCAGAGAGGGAACTTTAAGTGTCTCAATCAGAGCCGAAGATCGTTATGGCACAAACTTACGAAGAAGAAGCCGAAATAGAAATTGAAGTCACTTTAACAAGGCCGGAGGAACTACAATAAGAGAGCAAGGATGACCAATCCTTTATATTGGTCAACCCACCCACCCTCCCGTATATATTTGATGATTTTGACATGGAGGTGGACGAAATGGAGCGTTCGAAGCCTTTTTGCATCGTCGACACCTTTGTGTTGGACGATTCAGAAATTATAGATTCATATGTGCTTGAATTCCTGGATAAACTCCCATTTCTAAATAAGGGTGTGTCTGTTTCACTGCCCAATGCTAGAGAAGAGAGTATCATTCTTGGATACTCTCTATTGGAAGGCATCACGTAAAGACAACATATGCCAAGTCGAGCCAAAGACTTTAAACAACAGTGCTATTGGGAGGCAGCCCAAATTTTGATAAGTATTATTTAGTTTTATTTATTTATTTTATTTATTATTATTATTATGCATGAAATTATATCATTTCCTTCTTCTTATCACTATCATGTTCTTTAACCATTTTCGTTTGTTTTTGTGTTTAGACCACTTGACTTGTTTTGAACCTTGATGACAAAGTTCGAAATAAGTTTAGGGGTATTTTAGGGATTGTGGATAGTGTTGGATGGATTTTCTTGCTAAAGATCGCAGGTATGATTGTTACTTTTTTTAAAATTATGCAGTTGAAGGATAGTAATGGTGGTGTTATTCTCATTCTCTTATCTTTTCATATCTTTATCTTCTGTCATTAATACTTCCATCCTCCATTTCACTAGGATATGATACATTTTTATGCATGCATTTAGTATAATTTTATCAGGAGTAGATATGTGTCTATCTATGTTTGTTCTTGCATTTAGACCTTACATAGTGTCATATGTTGCATTTAGAGTTACCCGAAACTTTGGTTCATGCATTTGATTGTGGATGAGTATATTATGGTTACTTTTTAACTTGAAACTCAAGAAAAATTAGGAGAAATATTTAATCAAGCCGTAGTTCAGCATTTTTATGATTTCATGATTAGGGACTTAGTATGATGGTTAAACTTTGTGCTAGATACTAAAATGGGGCAGACAGTCAAAATTGTGCAAGTAATAGTGCTTTAATTTATATTTGATAATCTGCTTATTCATAGTGAAAGTGAGAAGTGCTAACAAGAGTTTTCTTAAAATAGAGAGTCCCACAGGATTCCATAGGAAATGGAGCAGGGAATCTTGTGGTGGGAAAAAGTGAGAAAAGCGGTCCATAGGAAATGAAGCAGGGACCGTACTACTTGAAAAAAAATATTATGGAGAAAAAAAATAGAGAGTATATATTGAATGAAAAAAGGCGACAGTTTATGAAAACTCATCAAATAAAAAAGATTTAGCTCGAGTGCTTTCACTAGATTAAGTAAGATTTTTAAACTTGCGCGCTTCAACGTATAAACCAAGAAAACTCATGAGTAGTTGATGGCCTTCGTTTTGACTAAATCTATATCTTTAAAGTGTGATCTTAACTGTGTTTGAGTTGCGAGACTTGACATATCATAACTCTGAAATTTCTTGAGTGGCTTGTTACTTGGCGACTATGTAAATCAAAGGAACTCCATGAATTTTGAATCGGGTATAGGTATAAGTATAGGTATAAGTAATTGGTTTAGGATTAGTTTAGTTAATGCATTAGGAGTTTAGTTTAGTATGTGTCGTCAAATATACATTTGCTCGGGACGTGCAAAGTCTTAACTTTGGGGGTATTTGATAAGTCAGTATTTATAAGATTTAATAGTCTATTTTAGTATAATTTAGTGTGGAAGTCTATAAAATATATATCTAATTATATTTACTTTTAATTTTCAGGTGAAACGGAGTGCAATGTTGAATCCGGGGCGGAAAAATACTCCAAATAGAGTATTTACTTGCAGTAATCGGATACCGGGAGAGTTCGTCTCGAAATATACACCGATAGTGGAGTAATTGGGGTCCAACATTGCCATGTGTCAATTCATTACTGGTCCAGCGTTTAAAATGTATACCTATTTCGCCACGTGTCAGAAACGTATTGGCTAAACTGCGTCACACAACCAACCAATCGGTGCACGTCACGTAATCACTCCAGCAACGTCATCACCAATTAGCTACCGCCACGTGGACAAGCCAGCAGTCTCCTCTCTCTAGTCGATCGATTTGCCTCGGGATGCGTGCCCACACGAACTCCCAGATCTTCGCACAAACTAGCGCGACTCCTCCACGCTCTCCTGCCCGCTACGTGTCATCTTGTCGTTGGTCCAGCAAGGCACCGACTCTCAGATCCAACCTATCATGTTCTACCACGTGTCATCAGACCCCTTCACAGCATGTCACCATGTCTCTTCTCAGCCAATCGCCTGCTACCATGTCACCGCACCACAACCCTCTCCTATAATCAGCACGCGACACGTCAGCAATGCACAAAAAAAGGCCAATGATAGCCTAACATGTGTCAAGGACGAAAATACACCCAAAAACAGTTTTCTTTCTCTTCCATACACCAATTTTAGTAGTTTTACACATTCGGTCTTTAGGTATAAATAGAACATCTATTATTCATTAGAGAACTCTCTCTGCATTATTTTCTTTTTGGTAGCCATGTCCGGCTAATTAAGTCATTGCCTAGGTCGGAGCTGAAGCAATTCAAGATTATAGATTCATGGCATAACTTGTGAGATCTTTTATTTTATTATTTAATTTAATTTAATTTCTTCTATTTCTTTGTTATTGGTTTTTATGAATATGGTTTAAATCAAGGGTATGTATGTGGCCAATGCATGATTTTAGGTGGATAATCTATAGTTAATTGACTCAGTAGTATCTGTAATTGTACTTTTGGGATAACATAAGTAATAAACATTCACCCAATTGCCGTCAAAACCTTTCGGTTCTTGAGTGTGCAATAATTGAATCTAGGTTAAATCGGAAGTGGATGCGATCTGGTTATCTAGGATTAGTATTCCCATAGAACTTTATTACTGTGGTTAGTGTGTTAAATCTATGGTGGATCTCTAGGGTTATGCATTAATTAGGGAAGTAGTTAGTGGTGGATGTCCTAGCTATCGAGATTAGGGGAATTAGGAATTTCTGGCGGATGTCGATTTTCCATAGTTAATCTAGGAAAACTTGAATTAATAATTGTTTTGGGAAAGATTGACGACCATGATATGCCATTGAATCTTGATCTTGTATTGTGGAACTATAGACTTAGGTATTTAAATTAATTGTTTGTAGTCCTAGATATTTATTTTAGTTATTTAATTTATTAGTAATTAGATTAATTAATTAAGTCATTTTTCTCTGAACCCCCATTCTCCTTTCTTTTAGAACCTTAGAAAGATTACCAATCTCTGTGGGATCAACCCTTTGCCACTATCTGCAACTAGTTGGTTTAAGGAATTATTTTATTGACGTGTTCGGCGCGTGCCAAGAGATTTGGCATTAAGGGGAAACTGGCACTAAGGTTCATTGGACCATTCAGAGTTGAGGAACGTGTCGGCAGAGTGACATATATACCTTCTAGAGCTATCACTACAGTTAGTGGGGGTATATCCGAAGTTTCACATATCTATTTTGAGGCTAGCTAGGTCAAGACCGAGACCTATAGTCGATGTACGTCAGATTGATGTATGACTAGACGTGTCATATGAGGAGCAGCTTGTAAAGATCATGGATATGAGGACTCAGACTCTAAGGAATAGAGAGATTTTGAAGGTTTTGGTTCGTTAAACAGCATCATGGAACTGAGGTACTCACTTGGGAGCTCAAGTCTACCATGCGAAAACAGTATTCCCACTTATTTGTCGGTAAGTATTTAAGTTTAATTTAAATTTCGAGAGAAAATTTTACCTAGTTGGGAAGAACTGTAACGGCCCAAATTTAATTTATCGTTATTTTTTATGTATTGCAGACGTGGCGGACAACTCAGACACTCGTGGAACCCACAGCTAGGCTAAAGCGTGCCTAAAATTAGGGAAATAGTTATTTTATGTGTTGATTTGTCTAATTTACAATGTTTATGTTCAAATAGGATAACGGCATCACGATGTGTGTAATTATATTTCAATTGACATGCGAGATTATGTGTTAAGTATTCACCTCGATATGCATGTCGACGCGGGTACCGAGTAGGCTAAAAGACGAAATACTAGGCCAGAGGAAATAATACGCACATGAAATGAATTAAATGTGATAAAATGGTAAATTTGGTGGATTCCTAGTGACGCACGGTCGTAGACGACATGTGTTGAGTCATACGGTAGTGTGCACGCCTGATTGCTCTCGTTAGCGGGCACAACGAAATTGTAAGTGCAAAAGTATAGGCGAATATATATTTATATATATATGTAATTTTAAATATATATATATATTAAAATATAAATATTAATATCAAAAATTAAAAAGAAATGTGAAATGTCCAACAAGGGCATTTGTTTGAGAAGAAAGTTTGGATATGGATGGGGTATTTTGGTCATTTGACCAACCCCCAAAATATCAAACAAACCTAACCAATTCATCATTTCTTACAAAACTAAAATCAAAAGAGAGAGGAGAGAAAGAGAGATTGGACCAAGAGAGGAGAGAAAAAGAGATTGAATCGAGCAAAGAGGAGAGCTTAGAGGTGGGGTGGTGGCGATCAAAGGTGAGCTTTAATGGTGGAGTTATTATTTTAGTTGTTATTGTTGTGGTCGTTGATGTGGTGGTGGTGGCTTGGGAGCTCGGACGAACTGCAAGAGCAGTTTGTCCGATAAGGGAGATGACATAGGAAAGTCATCTCCCCTCCCAACTGACCAAGAAAAAAAATTACATCACTGGAATGAATGTTCGTCCAGTAAAAGAGACGCACACATACAATTATGTGTGTGCGTCCCTTCAGTGGGACGTTACAATACTTCTCAATCCATTTATCATGCAATTTGTGTTATTTTCTGTCTTTCAATACCGCATGATTTTTAGACTGCTTTATTAGTTATTCATGAATTACTGTTTATGTTCTTCTGGCTATACTTTCAATTTTATCACGTACTCACCATCTAGTTTGTGACGGTGGATACAGATAGGGCTGAGACAAGCAAAGGTAAAGAGGTCGATGCTAGGTGACTTCCTCTGAAGACTTTCAGAGCGGTTATTTCCTTTACTCCATGTAGATATTGCCTTTTATTATGTTTTTGGATATGCTGGGTTTCATTTTGGGATTGAGAGACTGGGTGTAACGACCTGTTACTTTAAACACGTGATTAGTGTTAATCCGAATAGTAATTAATCTGAGTTAGGCTTGTGGTTAAGCCCGATTTGACTCGATTAACGCATGTGTGGAATTGTGTGTTGTATTATATTTGTATGTACTGTATTAGTATGTATAAATGAATAACCGGACTAACGGGGAATGCTTAATACCATGTGTGGATCAAAAATGATGCACATGACACGCGGGATAGCATTAATGATCGGGAATGTTATGTGGAGGAATTATGTAGTGTAAACGAAATGATAAACGCATAATGATATATTTATATATATATTTGGATATATATAAATATATATTATATATAAATATATTAAATGGAAAATACGGTTATAGTGTGACGTGTGGGTCACATAGTGACTCGCGGGGTCGATGCGGGACATGCGTAGGTCACTAGGACGCGTGTGTAGCAACTGGATTCGAAGGCATGCATGAAAAGTGAAGAAAAATCAAGAAATAGTGCCTGTTCAGTAGCCAGCGTGCTGGACAGTATGGTAAATAAGACAAGTCTGGTGAATCCTCGAGATGATGCGATACGCATCTCGAGGTAGTGGTAACTGCCTCATTCACTGTTGGTCCGTATATATGTATATACCTACAGTGAGAGAGAGAGAGAAAGGGATAGAGAGAGAGTCGAGAGGGAGTCGAGGAGGAGGAGAGCTCGGGAACGAGCTCGAAAGCTGGAGAAGCTCAAGGACAGCGAGACTACAACGTCGAGGTGAGTGTCATTTGCTGTTGTTGTGGTAGTCGAAGTTGTTGTAGTTATCATTGTGGTTTCGGGCATGAGTTATGGTGATCAGTTGTGTTTCGGATCATGCACACAGGTTGTAAGTTCTTGTGTGAGACTCTCCCTAAAGTTGTAGGACGTTTGGATGTCGTTTGGGTTAAGTTTGATCATGACAATCACGACTGGTTTATAGCAGCGTAGCTGTCCAGCGCACTGGGCACTGGCCCTAACGCATAGTGTAAAACTGTGAGAAACCTGTTTTGAGTGGTTGAGTTGATGTGAGTTATGAGGGTGGTTCGAGGGTTTTAATTGATAGATATTGAATCTAAATTGATACCAAAGGGTATGGTATAGGTATTCGGACATTTGGAAGCTTGATGGAACCCCGAAAAGTTAGGAAAAATCGAGGAAAGCTTTAGGAAGCTCAGGACAGGTAAATGGGGCTCGTACTTTTTATCATTTATGCAATGTAAATTAGTATCATTAGATCACGTAGTGTTAAGGACTGGGAATGGGGCAATGTACCATGATTTGGTTTTGTTTTACACAAATTGTTTTGAAATGAAAAATGAATTCGAAAAGAGGTTTGACGGGACGGATCGGCCTGGGGTTTAGAACTTTGGCGAAGTTGCTAACCATCACCGCGCCCCTGTGACTTGGGAATTATCCCGAACAATATTTTCCATTTGAGTTGGCGGCTCATCAGTCATATATCAATCAGATGAGCAGTGATTGGTTTAGTGATGATGAGGGAGTGCGACTATATGCTTTTATGAGTTAGTCACACATTGACAAGAACTGGTTAGATGTCCAGTGATGGTTTCTTAAAGAATGTGAGAGGGCGACTCAATTCAAATACTGAGATTGAAAGTACAAATCATGGGTATATTACAATAGACCAATGACTTGCATTTGCTTATGTATTAATTATATTGATTCAAATGGTCCTTTAAATATGCATTGGTTGCACGTTGTTATATATTATTTCTTGATAGTAATTGATAATTGATAGTCTATATGGGAGTCGCTTACTGAGCGTGTAGGAGCTCACCCACCTTAACATTTCCAGGTATGGACGTATGCTAGGACTTGAAACTCAGGAAAGGAGAAGATCATGAGTTTAATATATTCTCTACTGTGCAGTGAGTTTCCCTATATATATATATATATATATATATATATATATATATTGTAATGCTTTATGATTTGTAATAATCGAGGTTGGAATAAGAGCTCAATACCGATGTTCATGCTGCTATTGTATATCTTATGATTTATCGAAAAAGTTATAAATTTTTCGCTGCGTTTGTTTTATTTTGTTATTTAATATCAAGATATACAAGTTGTTGTCTGGAATGAGTATAAGGCTGCTGGCTCTAATTAAGTCAAATATGGTTTACTGAGGCTTAATTAGGGTTTCAGGCCGAATATTCTCTAATTTAGATTAGGGGATGTTACAGTTGATATAAGAGCCAAGACTTTACAAACCTGAGTTTATTATTGGCCTCGAAGTAAGAGACAGTTTTGATATAGTGTGATATCAGAAATTGGTTGGTAAAGCTTGGCATGATTATTCCACTGATCAGTTGATGGAATAACTTTGATATAGTGAGTATCATAGACTGAGTTTATCACTTTCGAATTGGTTTCGAATGGTATGATAACTTCGATACATAAGGATTGAAGCCTCAAGTTGTACCTGTATATTAAACTGGAAATTTAGGTTAACTAACTTGGAGATTGGTTCTCAAGTCAGGGATAACTTAAGACTAAATGAACGATTTTTATCGTTGTTTTGTGGGGTAATGAAAGATAAAAGTTGGAGACATGTATTTTTTAGTTGATATTGTATCTATGCGATAAATATAGCAGTATTGCTTACCTAGGAATGAATCTGAAAGTCTTATCTCACATCTATGACTTAGTAAGTCAAAGGAAATTGATGGTGAGGGTTCTTGGGAACTTGGACTTTAGGGATATTATGATAAAGGAAGACAGTGGAATGATAATATGGTGGTTTGTATCCATCTATTTCTCATAAGATGAGAATATGTATATATCGAGGGTTAGAGTTTGTGGAACCCTGAATTCAAATGATATAGATATGGAAAAGAGATGAGTTATAAATAACTCTTTTATTGAATAGTCTCTAATGGTCTTAATTCGCACTGATATTGTCTGATGAAAAATAGTCAGTATTGAAGGAATAATGGGTTCTAGATTTAGAGACATAGGTCAAAGGGAATGACCATAAAAGATGAAAGAAATATGAAATGGTGTACAATGAAACTCAAAGGTGATGAGTTACTTTGAGTAGAAAATATACTAGTGTTGAGACTAGTTGAGTGGGATGAAAAATTATTTAATGAGAAAAATAGTGATGAATAATGAGAAGAACCTTGTTGAGATTACGTAATCACTAATTATGCATACTTCATAAATGATTATGAAGTATAAAAGTTTAGATATAGTGCTAGTTTATATTGGAATAGTGAGAAATAAATTTATCAGTATGGTTGTGAGGTAGCCGCATATACTGAAAGTAAAGTAAGAAAGATGTTTATTAGTGTTGTTGTTGTGTAACTGCACACACTAATAATAAGATAATTAGGAAGCCTGTCAGTATAATTGGGATATAGTGGCACATACTGAAGGCAGAATAGAATGGCTTATTAGTGTTGTTGTGGGTAATCGCACTCACTAATAGAGCAATAAAGAGAAAGGAATGATAAAATGAAATGTGACGATACCTGATTGAGGTATAGATCAATGTTGGAATATAAGGAAATGAGTTGTAGGAAAAATTACATCCGTACCGTATATATAGTTTTAAATTCGTAAAGTACAGTTGATTTTTTTTATTATGAAAATAATGTATTGCGCTTTTAGTAAAAGTGCTATTAGACATGGTATCAAATTACACGAATAACGTCTTTTGTAAAGGCGCTATTTGTGTAATGGTGAAGGTGATGTGGATGCCACGTGTACACGAATAGCGCCTTTTGTAAATGCGCAATTCATAATGTGAATGACACGTCAATCATGAATAGCATCTTCAGAAAAGGCGTTATTCGTTCCATATGGATATGACGTGGACTCACTCTACACGAATAGTGCCTTTTCAAAAGGCGTTATTCGTGTAGATAGTCGCCACGTATATATCACTAATTTTTAATTTTCATTGTTCATGATGTCATTGCAAACGTGGACACTAGCGTAGACATTTGCAGACATCTTATGATCTGATTGTGGACTTTCCTGCTGGTACGTTTGTTTATTTTTATCGTTTTATGCTGGTATGGGTTATGAGTGATACGTTTTGACCTGTATATGACTTTGTTAATTTCGTCGTGTTATGTACTTGAAAAATTAATTGTTAGAGGAATTCAATGAAAATGGTATTAGATTTGAGGAATGCTACACGGACATACCAAAACACACATTGGTGTTTGAGTTATTTATATGCGTCTCAATTTAGTGTGGAACACGTCCAATATGTATTTTAGTATGGTTTGGGTTAATATATGTGTAGTATTTTTAATATAGGCGGGCAAGGGTATAGGGAAATATAAGTTGTATGAATGACTCCTTTTCAAAAGAAGTCATTGATACAAAATATGAAATTTATAAATGACTCATTTTATAAAGGAGTCATTCATACAATTGGAATTGCCACCTCACACACCCATGCCACGTCACACTTCATGTATAAATGACTCCTTTTGTAAAGGAGTTATTCATACAAAGTCACATTGTATGAATGACTCCTTTTAAAAAGGAGTCATTCATACAAAATATGAAATGTATGAATGACTCCTTTATAAAAGGAATCATTCATACAATTGGAATTGCCACCTCACCCACCCACCGCCACGTCACACTCAATAACGCCTCTAGTAAAGGAGAAATACATTGTTTTTGAAATTTTAAAGAAATTTACCCTATTTAATGAATTTAAAGTAAACCAACCTTACTTTTTGAAAAACACCTAAGTTGAAGGCAACATTACACTAAAAGTGAATAGTTGCAACAAGAGTTGAGAGTTGCAACAATAGTTGTTGGTCAACTCTATCTTGTTTGATAAACTATACTCACTTTTAAGGTAATGGTAAATCGAAAATGGAAGTGAATGGTAAGTTGCAAATACATAAGCCTAACGACTGGTAAGGTTAGGGATAGAGGTTTAACATCAACTCATTTAAGAATTTATGGGCATGGAGGCAGAAAGATTTACAGACATGACACTTTTGTTATCGGAGAAACCAGATATATATATATATAAGTAGTGTATTGTTTGGGTAAGTTGAGAAAAAAAACATAACGTGAGCTAGTGAAGTGTATTATTGTGATCATTTAGACTGATGCAGTCTAAATTGGGAAGAATAAGTTGTCAATAAAGTTAAGGATTGAGAATCCAGATAATGATGTACAATACTGGGAATGAATAGGTAAGCAGTGTATCAAGAGGTTAGTATTAACTGCTACTATTAGATGAAAAAATGTTAAAATTTTATAAATTCTACGATTGATAATTTGTAGAAATATAGTAATCACTTGAAATTCAAATGGTTTGGATTGAATAAACTGATAATAGGTCAGAAATGCGAAGTCAAACTTGATGAGTGAAAGTTGTGTTATTAAGGTTTCAACAAAGTTGATTATATGAATAGATTAAAATCTTATTACAACTTAAGTTAGGAATTCATCAAATTACTTGAATTGTTGATACCAAGCCAATGATTAATTCTATTGTACTTTAAGGTATTATGAAAATTGTATAAATTTGAGAACTCAAATTTGAGTGATAAATTAATTTGAAGTGGATCCCAAAGGAATAGTGATTTTCCAGAATTGACAACTCAAGTGTTTAACTAAATGAAACCAATAGTTCTCAATAGTTGATTTAGATTTGGTTATCAGGGAGTAAAGATCAACATCTAGGAGTATATAATCAAGCGATGGCTTGATAATGTGAAAGATTATGGTGTAAACCATAGAAACTCACTAGAGCTCATGCTATGTTTAATAATGGAAATATACAAAGTTGTTAAACTCTATTAAGATAAGGTCATCATTAAGTTGACAATGATGACGAATGCAAAAATAGTTGAAACTTTACCAAAACCACAAAGTACTATCATAGAGTTATGTGAACTTTGACGATAAATTGGTGTATACCAAAAGTTGTAGGTGCAAATGTTAAGTTTAAACTGTAAATCACTAAGATATGTGTTGAATTGAAATTTTGAGTCAAGGGACTTGACTGAGGTTAAGAAAATTGGAAAGTTGTCTTATATTCAACACAAAGACAGAAAATGGTGAAACATGAAATGATCGAAGGATACAAATAACGTATACAGATAACTGTGATATAGTTATATTGTATATTCAGTTAACTATAAAATAGAATGAGGATGAGTTGTACATGATACAAGAGATGCCTTGAAGAAATTGAAATGTAGTTTAACTACATTAATTGCTTAATTATACTTGAATGATAGAAAAGTTAGAGGTATATCCTAATACTTTTATCCAAGTAGTTGTCTATTGGCACAACGAAACAAATGATTGTAGTAAATACATTTGATATAGTTTAGATGAACTAATATGAAACAATGGTATTGGTAAGAGTACCAAACTATTGTAAGGCATCAACTAATAATGAAAAATTAAAAATATGTATTGTAAATGATGGATGGAATGAATTGCAAGAATAAGTCTTAGAGAAAAGACTTAAAAATAACAAGATAGGGATGAAGATCCCAGTATTAGTATAAATGCAGTTGATTGGATAAAATGTGCAAGTTCATTCATTCATTAAGAGGTTTTAAAGTATAGTTATATCATGGTTTGAAAGGTATGAATGTCGTTTAGTATTCCTAAGATTAGAATATCTTAGAGGAATCATTAAATGATAGATAAAAAATTTTGAGAACCAGTGAAATTGGTGAAATGTGAATTGAGGAAAATTTCAAATGATGAGAGTTTAAAGAAAATAATTTTGTTGGAGTGTAGACAATTTGAGGAGAAATGAGTTACCAGAATGTTGAAAATGATATATTCACTCTGAGGAATCACCCATATAAAGTGATTGACGCTGGTCAATACTTTAAATAAGGGAAAGAGATATGTAATGTAATTATAATATGAACTTCTCAATATTATTTCTTTAGAGTGATAGATAATATTTGATGAATGAATGAAGCCCTGCACAGACATATCATCAATTGAGAGGTTGGAATTAATAATTACTGGTCTTTTCTTTGGAGTTTAGAAGGAGACTAAACTTGATGAATAAATGAATTAATGTGTGATGGGATTGATTAAGAAATCTAATTAGAACTACTCAATGTGTTAGAGATTGATTATGAATGAGTAGTGTCAAAATTAGATGTTCTAAAAGAAATTATGCTGGATGTATTAAATTTTGAAATGAAGATCTGATTCAGGTGAAAGATTAGGCAAGAATAATTCTGAATATCTCATAAATCTTTTTATATTATTGATATAGACAATTTCATATCATATTTGGGTATACGAACAAACTATAAATTGTCTGAGATGATGACATATAGTGAAATTATAAAGAAATATGAGATACATTTAGTATGTGATATTGAATTGTGAAACCTAGAAAGTTAAGTAGATTCTTATCTATACCTGATAAAAGAAAAAGAAATACGAATTGTAGATTTTGTAATGTGGAATAGACGTTAACATAATGAATTATAATTGATGAGGGAATCTAATCTGCAAGATTCTTGTCAGTGAGGGCATATGCTATGCTCGAAAGGATTGAGCAAAATAGTTGTATGGGAGATGTGAGATGGTATTATATTAAAATGTTCCGGATAGAGATCCGAGACTTGCTTCCATTGAGGGAAGAAGTTATTGATATAAATTGAAAACCAGTCTCAATCGCAATACAATATATTTCCTTCGTGTTGACGAAGAGATTGTGTTACTAATCCTAATTCAACGAGTATGATTGAGCTTGTGTCTCATCATGATAATCACTGAAAGAATCTTTTTACTTGTGTGTGTTTCTTTAATGATCTTAGTAATCCGAGGGATTACAGTATGAGGTATGCTCTTTCTTATCCTACCATAGGGGTAAGAGATAAGAATGGGAGATACTGGACTAGAGTGAATGAAATAATAAAGAACTACACAGAAGAAATAGAGCAGACTAGATAAAGCATAACTACAATATAAAGGAAATGAATAATATAAGGTTAAAAACTATATGTTGTAGTGTATAGATTGACGAAATCTGTAAGTTTCAAGCAAGTATTGAAAGAGAATGATGAGAATGTTGTGTGGTTAACCTTGCTATTCACCAATGGTTGGAATGGAGGTAGGAGACATACATATGTTGACCTTATTGTTCATTTGTAGTGGACAGAGGTAGGAGACATGATGATTGTCGAGCTTGCCGTTCACTCATGAGATGAACGGAGGTAGGAGACACGATACTGTTGATATTGAGTATATTCGTTAATGCTTGATCTACAAGTCTTAAGAAAAAGAGAAAACATGAGAAATATCATAGGTTATTGAAAGTATCAAAAGATAAATGGTTTCTTTTGAGAAATCTCACCTATGAACGGGCTATAGAAATTCGGATTAAATTAAATTAATGGAATAGTGTTATTCACATTCCATTAAACTGAAAGAGAGGAATGAAATTGTAATTTGGTTACATTTATTCTTCAAAGTAAAGTGAGATAAGCTTTGTGCTAGTAATATGATGGTGCAATTACATATATTAGACAAGCAAAAGAAGAGAAAGCTAAGGAACGAGAATTATAATGAAAAAGTGGATTTTATTACTTTTCGAGATTATTGGTGACTAGTATGTACCATTAATTTCAAAGACGAAATTATTGCTAAATTAGATAAATTGTAACGACTCGTTACCTTAAGCACGTGATTAGTGTTAATTCAAATAGTAATTAATCCGAGTTAGGCTTGTGGTTAAGCCCAATTTATCTCGATTAACGCGTGCGTAGAATTATGTGTTGTATTGTGTTTGTATGGACTATATTAGTATGTATAAATGAATAACCGGACTAATGAGGGAATGCTTAATACCATGTTTGGGTCAAGAAGGACACACATATGACGCGGGATAGCGTTAATGATTGGGAATGTTATGTGGTGGAATTATGTAGTGTAAACGAAATGATAAACGCATAATGATATTTATATATATATATATATATATTTGGATATATATAAATATATATTAAATGGAAAATACAGTTATAGTGTGACGTATGGGTCACATAGTGACTCGTGGGATCGATGCGGGACATGCGTAGGTCACTAGGACGCGTGTGTAGCAACTGGATTCGAAGGCATGCATGGAAAATGAAGAAAAATCAAGAAATAGTGCCTGGTCAGTAGTCAGAGCGCTAGACAATGCGGTAAATAAGATAAGTATGATAAATTCTTGAGATGATATGATACGCATCTCGAGGCAGTGGTAACTGCCTCATTAACTGCTGGTCTATATATATATGTCTATACTTATAGCGAGAGAGAAAGAGAAAGGGACAAAGGGAGAGAGAGGAGGAAGAGAGCTTGGGAACGAGTTCGGGAGCTGGAGAAGCTCAAGGACAGCGAGACAACAATGTCCAGGTGAGTGTGATTTGTTGTTGTTGTGGTTGTCGAAGTTGTTGTGGTTGTCATTTTGGTTTCGGGCATGAGTCATGGTGATCCGTTGTGTTTGGGATCATGCACACAGGTTGTAAGTTCTTGTGTGAGACTCTCCCTAAAGTTGTATGACGTTTGGATGTCGTTTGGGTCAAGTTTGATCATGAGTGGTTTACAGCGTAGCTGTCCAGCGCGCTGGGCACTAGCCTTAGCGAGCTGGACAGTGTAAAATAGTAAGAAAACTGTTTTGCATGGTTGAGTTGATGTGAGTTGTGAGGGTGGTTCGAGGGTTTTAAGTGATAGATATTGAACCTAAATTGATACCAAAGGGTATGGTATATGTATTCGGACATTGGGAAGCGTAGTGAAACCTTAGAAAGTTAGGAAAAAATGAGTAAAACTTTAGGAAGCTCAGAACAGGTAAGTGGGACTCGTACTTTTTATCAATTATGCAATGTAAATTAGTATTATTAGAGCACGTAGTGTTAAGGATTGGGAATGGGGCAATGTACCATGATTTGGTTTTGTTTTACACAAATTGTTTTGAAATGAAAAATGAAGTTGGAAGAGGTTTGACGGGATGGTTCGGCCCGGTGTTTAGAACTGTGGTGGAGTTGCTAACCATCACCACACCCCCAGTGACTTGAGAATTATCCCAAACAATGCTTTCCATTTGAGTTGGCGGCTTATCAGTCATAAATCAATCAGATGAGCAGTGATTGGTTTAATGATGATGAGGGAGTGCGACTCTATGCTTTTATGAGTTGGCGGCACATTGACAAGAATTGGTTAGATGCCCAGTGACTGGTTCTTGGAAAATGTGAGAAGGCGACTCAATTTAAATGTCCCCAATTTCTCCATGCAATTGGGTACGCCCGGCCTAGACCTGTGTAGGCCCCAAGTCATCACTCGGTAACCTGACGGACCTAGTCAGCCTCCGATTAATCAATTTAACAATTTATGAAAGAGTTATTGCAATAATACACAGCGGAAGACTAAACAAGTATAATAAGGGAAATAACTCAATCAAAGGGAAATGTAGGAATCTATAAGTGTGGAAAACCTTGGGTATTCATGTATAATTCGATATGCATAGATACATGATACCAATCTCATCAAAAATACCAAATTTTATAACCCAAAACATATATATGAAACGATATACAGATTAGGAAAAGATAAAAACCTACTATAATGGTCTCCCCGGTCCCGTTGCCAAGTCCTCAAAGCAAGTCACCTAGGCAGGGCCCCTTGCCCTTGCTGCTATCCACCCTATCTGCACCCACCGTCACAAACTAGACGGTGAGTAACTGAAGAAATCGAAAGTAGTGCCAGAAGAGTATAACAGTGATTTATGATTTAACAAGTAAAGCAGCCTAAATATCATATGGAAGTGAAATAGCAGGAAAGTAAGTAAATCAAGTGCACGATAAACAGACTGATAGATAAACAATCGAAATTTACATGTTCTAAGATTTAAAAGAGGCCCATGAGTAGTCTACTTTCACAGCAATACGACAAATATCTCGTAAGATCTCCCCGGGCAATGTCGCAACATTAGCGCAGCTTGAAATCGAAAGGCATCGCAACACCTCTTGAATCCAGTACCCGGTACACATAACACTAGAAGTGGTCAGTTACACCTGAAGGAGGCACTCTCGTTGTCCCAACTAGTGCAAAACCACATGATACCTTCGAGACACACATTCGTGCCAAGAACATACAACAAACAATATGGAATAGAATATCAAACAAGGGATCAATTCAACAATATCAATGAATAAAGGATATATAAATCACATGTTATTTCCTTACTGGCCTACTAACATACACACATATAAGGCACATGTGTACTTACCTGAACTATCATAACCCGGTACCACTCCGAGACTTTAACGTGTTCCCCGCGAGTTCCTGACTACCTGATAAATGTTTGAATCCCGAATATTGGTTTAGGGTTAGTATTTAGTTTCAGGGTGATTTTCATAAGTTTGGTTTAAAACTATTAGTTAAGGTGACCCAAACCGTTGTGAAAAAGTCCATCAATATGGTAAACATATACATACTTTCATAGATAATGGGCCTTAACACAAATCTTGTCCCTCTTTGGGCAGTTAGGCCTAAACACTAATTCCATACACACCCAAGTATTCTATTTGCTGGACCCTTATTGGGTCCTAATACAAACCCATTTATATACACACTCACACATACACTTATAATAACCATAACCCATCCACACACATCACATTTTATTATAATTATAAACTATCCATACACATCACTTTTTATTACACACCTACACATACAATAATACACCCCACACCTAACTGTAGTGTACACACCCACACAAAACTGTCCAACATATGCACCAAAATCGGACTTCACACACACTAATCGAACCCACTATCAACTGTTCAAACACCCCACTATTGTACATGGGGGGAACCATATCTGGCCAGCGGAGTCGTCGGAGGGCCACCTCCTATCAACCTTAACCGGGGACAGACCCACCAACCACGGCAGGGCCAAAAACCATCCACAACAGTACTAAAAAAGAAAGCAAAATAGTAAAAACATTATTCATCTCATTGAAAAAGCTACCCATTCACCAGACGTGAAGCCCTCCGGGAACGTCGAGACACACATGAGTGGTCTACGCCCAAGTCCCTCGTCGGAGGTGCCCCACGGTGGCCAGAAATAGTGAGTGTGTGCATCATAGTGAAACAAAACGAAAGAGAGAGAGACGGTTGATAGAGAGAGAAAGAGACGAGACTGACAAGAGAGAATAAAGGTGATAGGTGGGAAAGGGATGCTCACTTAGGTGTCTCTGTGACTGTTCGAGGTTCCAGTGTCGTGAGGGAGGTCGTGGCTGCCGGTCCAGTGAGGAGGAGAAAAAATAGCCAAGAGGGGAGAGAACACAGGCCGAGAAAGAGAGGTTGCATCACCGGCGATGATGGTTCTCTGGCCACCACTGGTCTCGTCGAGGTCCAATGATCCGGTGATGACAGTGGAAGAGAGTGGAGAGGGGAGGAGGAAGTGAGCCGTTTGTAAAAGAAAGTAGGGTTAGGGAAGATGGTGAATAGTAAAGTTTGTGGGTTCCTATTTATATCCTTACTTTTTTACATCTCAAATCCCACACTCATCTCGAGGTCCCTTGGACAGCCCTTGATAACTCCAGTCCCCAATGTGAGTGACACCCATCTATGACACATCTATCTTGATTACCTCATCTTGTGTATCCCAAAATTCATCCTAAGCCTAATATATTTTTCTAACTCAACCATTGGTCTCAAATTGATTAGATTCAAAATTAATCATATAACCTATGTTAGGCTATCAATTGAACTTTATAAAATAGTACCCAAGGTCATACTAACTCTCGTCTATCCGGTATTCAGTGCCCTATGTTCGGCACACTTCTCGAGGTGGTCCTACACTTAGCGTTCTAATTAATTAATTATGCATAAGTTATACTTTATTTGATTAAATCGTGTTTCCTCAACTAAGGTCTATCATTGATTTGACTTAGTTTATCACCTATAATACCTGGTTAAATGACTACCGAAACCCCGCTTACCTAGGCGAAGCCTTACTCAGATTAATATTCGCCCAAATGACTCGAGACCCGTATTACACTACAATACTAATATATACATCATTCACAAATAACCAAAATTTCTAGTTGTTACATCAAATACTGAGATTGAAAGTACAAACCATGGGTACATTGCAATAAACCAATGACTTACATCTGCTTACGTATTGATTATATTGATTCAAATGGTCCTTTATATGCATTGGTTGCACGTTGTTATATATTATTTCTTGATATTAATTGATAGTCTCTATGGGAGTCGCTTACTGAGCATGTAGGAGCTCACCCACCTTAACATTTCCAGGTATGGATGTACGCTAAGACTTGAAACTCAGGAAAGGAGAAGATCAGGAGTTTAATATCTTCTCTATGGTGTAGTGAGTTTCCCTGTTATATATTTAGTATTATTTTATGATCTGTAATAATCGGGGTGGGATAAGAGCTCAATACTGATGTTCATGCCGGTATTGTATATCTTATGATTTATCGAAAAAGTTTTAAATTTTCCGCTGCATTTGTTTTATTTTGTTATTTAATATCAAGATATACAGGTTATTACCTAGAATGAGTATAGGGCTGTTGGCTCTAATTAGGTCTGATTTGGTTTACTTGGGCTTAATTAGTGTTTCAGGCCAAATATTCTCTAATTTAGATTAGAGGATGTTACACTGGGGAAATCATGCATTATCATATTGTCACATTTGTCACCAGATTTACATGTTTATCCATTCTTAGGGTTTTCAGTATATAGGTTGTTTCCTGAATTTTCCTTTATTGAGTTATTTAGTTATTATAGTTGATTTATGCTGCAAATTTCCTGATGAGAATATAATCAAATAACTCGCTTATTAAATTGACAAATAAATGACTTCATTGAGGATTTGAGGCTGACTAGGCATGTATTGACTTTACGAGTATGGTCTCGGGGGTCCACATGTGTCTGGGCAGGGCAGGCCCAGTTTTAAAGGGAATTGGGGTCGTCATAGTTGATATTAGAGCACAAGGTTTTATTACCTAAATCTTGATTAATCTTACAATCAACATAAGATACAAACCAGCGAAAGTTACGAAATAGTTGGAACCTAGAGTGGAACCCTATGATCCTGTGTTTGAAGCTTAGTTGGGAAGTGAGGTGAGTTGGGGAAAAGTAAAACGTGATCCTATATGTTATATTTGTTTTGATGTATTATACTATATCGGTAGCTATTGACTGATTCGGGGATTCATTTTTTGTTTAAGATTGCGATGATGAATCAGATGGAGCCTAGTGATGACAGTGGGGATGTAACGACTTGGAAATTTGACTATTTGTGAATGATTGCGTATACTATGCATTTATACTCGTATTTGAGTTACCAGGCAGCGAAGACGGTAAACGAGTAAGAAAACTAGCTAAGCGGGCATCAACAAATGGGGTACGGGTACACGTGACTTTAAAACATTGAAAATGATTAATAATTAAGCCAATTAATGATAATTGAGCCGATTAACGACAATAGAGCATCGGTGAGACCAAAACATGCAACTCGTGAGTCGTGGGGTATTTGGAGTGCGAGAACATATGAACGAGCCAAAGAGTTGGTTAGTTAAGTGGTGTGTGTGTGTCACCTAGTAGAGTAACATTAAGAGGTGTTAGAATAGGTGGACAGCTAAAGTCGTGTTAGTTGGACCAACCTTAAGATGCATGCGTGTGAGGGATGAGGTGTGGGCCAATATAAGGACCAACCCCACATTTTTCTCTCACTTCTCATTTTTTTCTCTATTCTCTTTCTTTTTCCTTCTCCTCTCAAACTTGGTGAGCAAGAAAGTGTGGACAGCCATTGGAGGGCTGTCCACCCCGCCGAAGAGCTATCGAAGTTACAGGGACTCATCGAAAAAGGTGAGATCTCCTGTCTCTTTGTTATTACATTTCCCCTTTTCCCTGTTTTGAGTTTCTTGTGTTAATCCACTATTGTGTCATCGCCAGGACCGAGGGTGGCTTGCCAGAGACGAGTTTGGTATTCCACTAATGTCTCAGCAACCCCTAAAGCGATGAATACACGACATCGAGCTGGTGTTATTGTGTAATTGCAATTTGATGTTAATTTGTTTGGGTTTTCAGATTTGGTGTTGGTTATAGGTTTTAATTGAATCCGGGCATACCACAGCAAATCGAAATTGATTTGGACGAGTTTCGATTGCCCAAAAATATGTCGGCGTGATCGCGAAGAGTGGGTGTTGATTTTGTATTTTCGCAATTTTTGAGAAATGTTCATTTTTTGTCCAACGCCGTGAGTACGTTTTCAAGTGTTTATATCTCGCGACGTCCTTTATATACGTTTGGACTAAAGAAAATTTTGACTTTTCACCCTCAACATGTTGTGTGCGTTTGACACATCACGATGCTTCTTGTGAACATGATTTTGATTTTCGTTGGTGTTACATGTTTTCAACAGTCGATTCTCACGGCGTGTGTCAGGTACAAGGATGGTGTTTGTGCAGATTGGTGTCACGAAGCCCGTCACACTACATGGGTGTCGAACTATATGTGTTGTAGACTCCTCTAATGGCGTCCTCGGCTAAAAGAGCCACAACATGTGACTTTTTATGATCATGACATGTGTTGTAAGTATGTGTATATGAGAGATGTTCTCGCGAGATCTGTTCTTGGTAAAAAAAAATGCGCAGCTTCCGATGGTCGAGATGAGGAAGAAGGTGCACACGTGCGAGGCCGCACACTGAACCGGGCCAGGAGGCTTGTGCTGGGCTCGGCCCATGGGGCGAACCAGGCCCAATGCCTGGCCCGTCCAGAACAAGTCCGGTCGAGTCCGACCTGACCCGACCAGGAAAAATATATAAAAATGGAGATAAAATAAAATAATTATGGAAAATAGAGGAAAAATATGAGAAAAATCTAGAAAATAATATTTTAACTATAAGCCCAATATTTAGGGTTCAAATTGTTGACAGGTAGTTTGGGGATCCGAACAAAAGGGTTAGGATCGTGAGAGCGCCACGGGTACGCGACGTACTAGGTAAGTTGATAAGCTAGTAAGAAAATACCATGTGATTCTACTTCCTCTTTTGTTGTGATTGTTGAATGATCTCATGTTTGGCATTCCTATCCTGTTATTCTTTGGTATGTGTGTTCTTGGCGTGAGTGTGTCGAAAGGTGTTTCGTGGGCCGACACCATTTGGGAAAACGTGAGGCTTTCTTGCAGGACTATCTGACCACCCCTGGTGTTGTGTGTTACCAGGGCACAAGGTATTAGGAGTAGTTGTGACTGTTTTTATAATCATACAGCTCTAGTGTTGCGACATTGCCCGAGAAGAGCCAGCATCCTCTTTCCGTATTGCATGATAGACTTTTCGTGGGCCTCTTTTGATTCTTTGGACACATATGTTTCAATAAATATCTGTTTAGTCCGATTATCATGCACTTTGTTATATTTATGCCTTTCAATTACTGCATGATTCTTGGACTGCGTTACTTAGTATTCATGAATTACTGTTATATTCTTTTGGCATTACTTTCAATTTTTCTCAGTTGTTCACCGTCTAGTTTGTGACGGTGGGTGCAAATAGGATAGGTAAGGACAAGGAAAAGGGACCAGCGATAGGTGACTTCCTTTAAACACTCATCGGGGACGATTTATTTTTTTGTTGCATAGTATGTAATTGTCTTTATTTACATATGTTGTTTTTGAAACATTATGGAAAGAATCGGGTTGTGGGACTAGAAAATATCATGTATATTCCCCCATCATACTGTGGTTACCAGGCTTTACATGTATATCTTGTATTCGAGGCTCCACATTTATTAGAAATTCCTGATTTTCCTTTGTGTTTTAGAATGATTATAGTTGAATTCCGTTACGTATTCATCTAATAAGTTTTATAATCTAATAACTCATATTTTGAATTGTAAATGAACGAATTGAGGCTAATTAGGCGCGTATAGACTCGCCAAGTACTGACTCAGGAGCCTATGCAGTTCTAAGCTGGGTTTTCCCAATTGCTTCAGAAATTGGGGTCGTCACAGAGGATGCGGGTCCTCGAGTTATTAGTGTGGAGGATTTTCAGGCCTTGACATAGAGGGTTGTGTCCCAGGATCAACAATTAGAGGAGATCTTGAGGATATTGAAGACACCTATTACGGCTGCACTATCACCACCCTCTACATCGGGAGTGCATGTTACTTAAAAGATGGATACTCTAGTTGTTGTTATATTTATTGCTCCTACGACTATTGCAGTGATGTTAGAGATTGTTGTGTTACCACCAGTACAGTCTGAGGCAGTACCAGTTGCACCTTTTGTTTTGACTAAGATAGTGCCTGCTCCAGTAGCAGATAGGACGCTAGGGCTATAGCTGAGGCTAGACAGTTGAGAGAGTTCAAGAGGCATAACCCTAAGGAGTTCTTTGGGGGTACATATCTAGTGGCGGCTGAAATGTTTGTGAAGAGCCACGAGAAGGTTTACAGTATCATTACTACTGAGGAGCACATACGAGCCCCTATATCTTCGTCGACGTTGGTAGGGGAGGCTGATGACTGGTGGACTACGTTGGCGTCTACCAGAGGGGTGCCTAAGGACTGGATAGAGTTCAAGACCCAGTTCAATCTAAAGTACTTTCCTCCTACAGTGCTGAGGGAAAAGAGGAATGAGTTCTTCACGATACGACAGTTTGTTGATGAGTATGTCATGGCGTTTATGGGACAGTATCTATAGTTGCTACCCTATGCTGGGGATTCTACAGATAGAAATGTCGACATGGTCTATTACTTCACTGAGTGTTATTTCTTGAGTTTGGGGGTGTTATGGTCTCCATAGATCCAAAGACACTACAGAGAGCATATGAATGGAGTTTGGCAAGGAAGAGTTACTTGCGTACATATCCAGAGGAGGCTAGATCTATTAGACATGAGACACGTTTCGAAGGCCGACAGGACAGGAATAGGAGGAAAAATAGGCAAGGTTCCAGGGACAGTAAAGCCCAAAGTAGTTATTCGATTGCACCACTACCGCGACCTACATAAACGACAGTTGTTGCACCTGTACCAGCATAAAGTTTTACTAGTCAACCACAACAAACTACTCGACCTGCACATCAACAGTAGAGGCAATATTCTAAGAGTAGGGATACAGGTAGAGGAGGTGGATAGACACAGACACAGAGGTTTGGATAGGCACAAACTCAGAGGTCAGGTCAGACTTAGAGACCTCCATAGGGACATGGGCAGGGTCAGACACAGGGGTTGTCATCTGGATCACGGGAGATACGTACTTGCTTCAAGTGCGGTCATATTGGTCATGTTCAGCTTCAGTGTCCATTATTGACGAGCTCGCTCACCACAACATCTCAGTAATAAAGAAGAAGCGGGGAGAGAGTCCAGTTTTTGTGAGCTGAGCCGACCAAGGAGCTTCTCACAATCTTGTTAAGTGTATGGCTTTGATTTGTAGTATTTTGATGCATACCGAGTTTGATTTAGGTTCTACAGTTTCATTTATTTCTGGACATATGGTAGATGCATTAAAGTTGAAACCCACTAGGCTTAGTAGACCCTTGATCTTTAGCACAGCTACTGGGGACAAGATATACCCGGACTTGTTATGTGTTGATTGTTTGGTAGTTATAGAGGATCACGATTTGCCTACTTATTTGAGAGTACTAGAGTTTCTAAAGTTCGATGCGTTGTTAAGCATGGACTGGTTAGGAGCTTACATGCCCATATTAACTATTATGAGAAAATTATCACGATTCTATTAGCAAATGGTACGGAGATCAGATTTTATGGGACAATTGCTTTATTACCGATCACCAGGGGCAAGGTGGCCACAAGTAATGAGATTGAGGTTTGCGAGTGTCATGAGCAATGTTGAGAGAATGGAGATCAGTATTGGAGACGTTCCGGTAGTGTGTGAGTTCACAAATGTATTTCCGAAGGATCTACTAGGACTACCACCATCGAGAGACATAGATTTAGTCCCTGAGACTAAACCCATTTTTATACGATTGTATAAGATGGCACCTCGAGAGTTGGAGGAGCTCAGGACTCAGTTAAATGAGGTATTGGGGTTAGGATTCATTAATTCTAGCATGTCACTGTGGGGCACGCCGATGTTGTTTGTGAAGAAGAAAGACGACAGCCTAAGGTTGTGTATTAATTATAGGTAGTTAGACTGGGTAACGGTGAAAAATAAGTATTCGCTTCCTTGTATTTATGATCTTTTTGACTAGTCGATGGGAGCGTAGTGGTTTTTGAATATTGATTAGAGATGAGGTTATCACCAGCTTAGGATTAAGGCTGTAGATAGGGAGAATACTGCATTCAGTACGAGACACGACCATTATCAATTTACGGTCATGCCGTTTGGTTTGACTAACGCAGCAGCTATGTTTATGGATCTCATGCACAGAGTACTGAGGACTTATCTCGATAGATTTGTAATTATGTTCATTGATGATATCCTTATCTACTCTAGGACTCATGAGAAGCACGAGAGACATCTCTGGATAGTTCTACAGACTTTGAGGGACCACTGGTATGCCAAGTTCAGTAAGTGTGAGTTTTGGCTTCTAGAGGTTAGAGTTTTGGGACACTTAGTTGGAGCTAGTAGTGTTTCTGTGGATCTTGCGAAGATTTTAGCAGTGATTAACTGGCCTATTCCGATTACAATGACAAAGATCCACAATTTTCTGGGATTAGCTGGGTACTACCATCGTTTTGCGTAGGATTTTTTCAAGATTGCTACACCGATAATTAGACTGACTCAGAAGAATGTGAAGTTTAACTGGGATGAGAGTTGTGATTAGGCATTCTCTACTATGAAGAAGAAGTTGACGACTATGCTAGTTCTTGCATTACCTGAGACAGGGAAGGATTTGATGGTTTATATTGATGCGTCGAAGATTGGATTGGGTTGTGTTCTGATGCAGGAAGGCAAGGTTATTACGTATGCATCTCGACAGCTCAAGGTTTATGAGAAGAATTATCTGACGCATGATTTAGAGTTGGCTGTTGTGGTATTTGCATTGAAGATTTAGAGACATTACTTATATGGTGTGAGGTTTGATCTATTCACTTATCACAAGAGCTTGAAGTACATATTCTCTTAGAAGGAGTTGAATCTGAGACATAGACGTTGGTTAGAATTCCTGAAGGATTATGACTTTTCGTTTGAGTATCATCTTGGGACGGCCAACGTGGTTGTTGATGCTTTGAGCAATAGAGGGTCTGATGTTAATGTGGTAGTGTGTCATATGACTTACAAGTATGCGTTACTCAAGGCAGTCGAGATGATGAATTCAGTTGATATACCGACTACTACCAGGACACAGATTTATGGTCAGATGAGGATGCAGACTATTTCACTTTAGGTGATTTTTTAGGAACAACATACTGTTGATTTGTACTAGCGGTGAGATGGCTGATAGTTTAGATTATCCTGATTGGAGTTGGTCGACAGACGTATGTTTGAGGTATGGAGGGTGACTGTGGATTCCATTGGTGGTTGGTTTGCGCATTGAGATACTTCAGGAGGCTCACAGTTTGCATTTTTTTATTCATCCGGGTCGGACCAAGATGTATGTTGATATGCGACGTCTCTTCTGGTGATCGGGGATGAAAGCTGATGTTTCAGAGTTTATATGAGCTTGTGAAATATGCTAGCATGTAAAGGCTGAGCATAGGCGACCCGGAGGATTATTGTAGCCTTTTCCCATTCCACAGTGGAAGTGAAGCACATTGCTATGGATTTCGTCAATGGTTTGCCTCGATTTCCTTGCGAACATGACAATATCAGGGTAATTATGGATAAACTGACGAAATTTGTGTATTTTATACCGGTATCCACTACACACATGGTTGACATATTGAGCATTCTCTATGAGCATGAGATAGTTAGATCGCACGAAGTTTCGTTATCTATTATGCCAGATAAAGGAGTGCAATTCATTTCATTGTTATGGCAGAGCATGCAGGCTCAGTTTGGCACCAGGTTTGATTTAAGTACAACGTATCATCCACAGACAGATAGACAATCCATGAGACTGATTCAGGTGTTAGAGAACATACTTAGGATGTGTGTACTGGAGTACGAAGAATCTTGAGAAGAGTACTGTGGCGGCCCCAATTTCCACATTGGTCCGCCACGGGAGGCCACGCGGGCCCACAACTGTCCACGTCACCGCCAGCTGTGTCCCACGCCCAATTATCCATTATTAATCAATTTTCGGTTAACTTTGATGTTATGAGTTAACTTTTGTTTCTTTAATGTTATTTAAACTCAAATTACGCAGCGGAAGATTTACTATCAATATAAATATTTAACCTGAATTTCATGTATATTATGAGCAAAGTGCCTAAGTGGAAACCATATCAATTGTACATCATATACATATCATCTAAGAATCCTCAAAATATCAAAATATACAACCTATCTCTCAAGCCCAAAACCCAATATAAAACGAGTAAATATAAACATACGTACGAGTAGGGCTAGAGCTGTCAATCGATGAAATCCTCAAGCTTGCCCTTTCCCCGGCTCGTACTAGGATTTGCACTCAGCCATCACAAAAAGACAGATGACGAGTCCAGAGTGAGTAATCCCAAGGAAATTCACCAAGTAGTTACGAAAGTAAAAGTACTGGAATTTTAAATACTATAAGTTAAACATGCGGAACAAGAAATAATACAGACAACTGTAAAAGAAAGATCATCGCATGCATAAATATAGTGACGAAACAAAGTACGTGCACATAAAAATCAAACTAAATCATACTTCGGGCTTTTCCCCAGGCACGGCCCATGAAAACACACTAATGGGTTGGCCCTGGACCCTCTAGGTGGTCGGCGTAGACCCACAACGCACCCACACTAGCCTACCATACCCGGGTAGCCTATTCACCGGCGTATACCTAGACAAGTGCTATGATTTAGTGGACTCTATGGCCGTAACGAATAAGCACCAGGTGGGGAGTGATCTCAACACCGTAAAGACACCAGGTAAGAGTACACTCCACTACCGTAAAGTCACCAGGTAAGAGTACTCAGCCACCGTAAAGCAATAATGAAATGGAGTAAAGAATAAATGAAACTGAATTCAAATAAATCAAACGGTAAATACTTAAAGTGAAGTTCAATTGGGATACTACACACCTCAAATCGCACTCCTCGTCTCGAAAATCAAACCCCGTCTAGCGCCAATAATCACCCGATAATCCAAATTATCTCCCCAAATGTACCTAAGATTATTTATCATTGAATTAGCTTCAATTTAATATATTATATCAATTTTTCGTTTTTCGAGGCTAAAACCCCGACTATTATCTCGCCAACATTTCCAAGAAAATCCCAAAATTCATTTGTTTGAACAAAATATATTTTTTTCTAATTTTTTCCTATTTTATCTAAATTTCCTATGAATTTTCCAGATTTTTCTTTTTTCTTTTTTCCCAAAACTGTTTTCTTTTTTCTTTTTTCCCAAAACTGTTTTTCTTTTTCTTTCAAAACTGTTTGTTTTTTTTTTTTTTTTTTTTTTTGTTTTTTTTTTTTTTTTTGAGTGAACCGGACCGGTTCACCCGGTCCGGCCGCCCAACCGAACCGGCCAACCGGGTCGGCTTTGACTCGCTTGCCCGGACCGGCCGGGTCGGCTCCGACCCGGTTGGGTCTTCTTCTCCACGAACGAGAGGCCACGCGCGCCTGTTTTCCCAACTTTTTTTTTTTTTTTTTTTTTTTTTTTTTTTTTTTTCGATTCTTGGGGTTGGTTCTCACCCAACCCCAGCCCGATTCGGCAAGCAAGAGATCACTCCCTTGCCGTCACCACCCTCGTTTCCCCCGGTTTGATGCAACTCTCGGCCATGCTCCGCCATGACCGAACTCACACCACACCAAAACCACCAAACCGTCACCACCACCACAACACACACCAAATCAACAACAAAAACAACTCACCTCTTTGGTCTCGCTTTCGTTCTCTCTCCTTCTTCTTCTTCTTCTTCTTCTTCTCTTCTCTTCTTTCGATTTCACTGGTTTTTTTTTTCTCCTTCTTTGACTTATCGAGAGAGAGAGAAGCGGTTTGATGTGGAATGACCATTTTGCCCCTCTCATTTTATCCCTTCCTTTACAACTTCCATACCCTTAATGGTAATTTTACATTTTCTGATTTTATTTTATAGATATATATATATATATATATTTATATATATATATATTAAATTCCTTATATACATATATATATATAAATATATATATACTCACCTATACTTTCGCGCCTAAAATTTCGTTGTGCGCGCCAACGAGTGTACTCGAGCGTGCACACTAACGTACCACCCACGCGTGTCGACCACGACCCCGCGTGTCCCTAGACGCCCAACAATTTACATATTTTATCACATTTAATTCATTTAATGTGTAATATATTTTTTTCTCAACTTAAAATTTCATCTTTAATCTACCCGGTACCCGCGTCGACACGCATATCGATGCGAATACTTATCACACAATCTCACACGTCAATTTAAAATATAATTACACACATCACGATGTCGTTAACCTATTTTAACATAAACATCGCAAATTAGTCAAATCAACAAACAAAATAAATATTTACCTAATACGGACGCACTCCAGCCTCGCTGTGGGACCCACGAACGTCTCCGCTGGCGTCCACGTCTGTAATGACGTCATAAAATAACGACAAATATCAATTGGGCCGTTACAAGTACCTTCATTTATGTAAGTTTGCGTACAACAAATGTTTCCAAGCTAGTATCGGCATGGCACCGTTTGAGGCGTTGTATGGCAAGCCATGTAGATCACTATCATGTTGGGTGGAGCTTAAGGATGTAGTGACAATTAGGCCAGAGATTGTTGTTGATCATACTGAGAAGGTACAACAGATTTGTCAGGGATTGAAGGGTGCTCAAGAGAGGCAGAAAAAGTACTATGAAAAGTATCACGACGAGCTACAATACGATGAGGGGGCCTATGTGTATTTAAAGGTTTCACCTTTTAAGGGTCATAAGAGGTTCGGAATCAAGGGAAAACTTGCGCCTAGGTTTATTGGTTCATTCATAATTGTAAAGAGTGTCAACAAGGTTGTTTATGAGTTTGAGTTGCCGCCTCAGCTCGCCGGAGTTCATCCAGTTTTTCATATCTCTATGCTTCGACTAAACAAGTCAAGTGAAAGACGGCGACCGACGGTAGACTTGAGTCAGATTGACTTGCATGATGATATCACTTATGAGGGCAACCGATTCACATTGTGGACAAGAAGGTCAAAATACCGAGGAACAAGGATATACCTTCAGTACTTGTTAGGTAACAGTACCACAGAGACGAGGAGTCAACCTGAGAGTTTGAGTCCTATATGCGCGAGTATTTTCCTCATTTGTTTTAATTCTGGTAAGTCGTTACTTTGAGTTAATTATTAGTTTAATTTCAAAGACAAACTTATAATAAGTTTGGAAGACTGTAACGATCCTCAAATTTAATTGGTGACACATGTCGTGATTTAGGACCGTGACCTGACATTCGTGACTTGTCATATTGCCTAAGCCTCAGGAGTCGACACTGAGGTATATTTTTTTCTGTGATGTTTGTACTATTATTTATACCTGAATGTCATAGTGCGTGATTTTTGTTTTGTTTATTGCCACGAATTTGTGTGTGAGATTTCGCCTAGGAAAAACGAAAATTTTCAGGAAAAAAAAAGTATAATACGGGTATTTAAACACCGAGAATGATAATTTGTGAATTATCAGAAAATAATAAATAATTAATTAATATGTGAAATACGTTGTTGTATCTAGGAACGCATGACGTGCAAGTCATGAGGTGGTACGAGTCCGATAACACGAGGTGTGAGCGAGAATTTGCTAAGTAGTGAGATAAGAGTCACCTAATGAAGTCACATTGTTGAGTTGGAGTTGTTAGATGGACTAAAGGAGGACACTAGGATGTACCTCGAGATACGTGTGTTGGAGGAAATGATGAGGTAGTATATAACCCATTACATTTTCTCTCTCCTCTCTATCTCATTTATCACTCAACGAAAGAAAACGAGATTTGAAGCGTGGGTTTCAGACTTTTCGAGCTCAGATTCACGACGAGGATTGACCGACTACGTGAAAGAAGGTAAGATCCTGACTCCTTTCGTGATTCCCTACGTTTTGCCGATAATTTGTGGCTTTTCGTTGCGATGATTTCAAACCATAATTTCGAGAATTCGTTCTATTAAAGTTTTGGTGGTGTATTAATGATCAATGGAATGATCAATTAGTGTTTTGACAATGGTTTTGATGATTGGAAGGATTTTGGAATTTTTGGAGATTTTTGGTTTAATTTACGAATTGGGGTTGTGTTAGGATTTCGACACAAGGCGAAGGTGTTATTTTGGGCATCCCTAAGAGTTTGGGATAGGCTCGGAACACGACGATGAAAGCCGGGGTTCCGAAAAATCCCAAAAATGAGTTCAGGGTGTCACGCCACTAAGATTTTTCTCCCACGTCATCAGTCACGCCCTGCAAACCAGAGACGATTAGGGAAGAGATGCTTTAAGTGACACTGTGAGCCAAAAGCCCTGTCGACATCACTCATGGCGTCCAAGCCAGGGATTCAAAAATTCGATGTTTTATGTGATGTCGTGGGACTTATACCCTGGCGACATCACTCATGGCATCTGTAATATTGTCAAAATTGAATTTTTTAAATAATTTTCAAAACTTCTGAAAAACTTTTGGGGTTTTATCTAGTTACATGGAATGACTCTAATTCAACCGAATTAGGCTTAAATGATTGCCAGGGATTTAGGAAATCAAGTTGAACGAGTTAGAGTTTCGTGAGGATCGGTGTTTTGTGCAATTGGTTTGAGATATATTAGTAAGCCAGTGAGAAGGTGCATAGTAATTCATTTTCTATTATTGTTGTTTCTATTGAATTGAGCCATTTGTTGGAATTCCATTCTTATATTCCTTGGTTAAGTGTCTTTGACGTAAGTGTGTTGTGAAGGTACTCCTGGGTTCATATTAGCTGGGTTAAGGTGAATATCTCTGCAGAAGTGTTGTCCACCCACTTAATATTGAGTTTTACCCTCGAGCACTAGATTGTTATGGATATTGTGTGAATGTGGATGTGGATTGATGTGGTAATTGATCACTTATGGGTCTCTTTTGACTCGATAAACACTCAAATATCATTGATATACTTGTTAGTCTGTTTATCATGCAATTTGTGTTATTTTCTGTCTTTCAATATCGCATGATTCTTACACTGCTTTATTGGTTATTCATGAATTACTGTTTATGTTCTTCTGGCTATACTTTCAATTTTATCACGTACTCACCATTTAGTTTGTGCGGTAGGTGCAGATAGGGCTGAGATGAGCAAGGGTAAAGAGCCGATGCTATGTGACTTCCTTTGAGGACTCTTGGAGCGGTTCTTTCCTTAACTCACTGTAGATGTTGCCTTTTTGTTTTGTGACTATTGTATATTATGTTTTTGGATATACTGGGTTACATTTTGGGATTGAGAGACTAAGGATATCATGTATTATTATATTGTCACATTTGTCACTAGATTTACATGTTTATCCATTTTTAGGGTTTCCACACTATCAGTTGTTTCTTAATTTTCACTTTATTGAGTTATTTAGTTGATTATAGTTGATTTTCGTTGCAAATTTCCTAATGAGAATATAATCGAATAACTCACTTATTAAATTGATAAATAAATGACTTCATTGAGGATTTGTGGCTTACTAGGCATGTGTTGACTTTGCGAGTATGGTCTTGGGGGTCCACGTGTGTCTAGGCCAGGTGGGACCAATTTTATGAAGAACTAGGGCAGTCACAGAAGTTGTAAATTTTTAAACAATAAAAGATATGAATTGACATAAATAGCCTTCAAATAAGAGAAAAAGATGGGTAATAAAAAGGTGAAGGTAATTGTATCAACAACTCTTGGGAAATAACTCCCTATAGAGGGTAGGGGAAATATCTTTCACCCTTCCCTGTAAGTTAGGAGATAACTTGCAGGAAAGTTGGGCTACCAAATAAGATTAATTCCCAACTTCTTGTAAGTTATTTTCCGGAAGATAACTTCACCTCCAACCAAACAAGGCCAAAATAATGCATACTACCACCAATTTGCAAACCACCACCAAACCGACCGCGGTTTGCGTAGTTTGGTCGGTTTGGTGGCACAGTTTTCCTATGACATTTTCAACAAAAAAAACAAAAAACTGCATACATTCCATACATGTCTATTAACAAAACATACAACAAAATACATGGCCATACATGATCATCCACCAAAAACACAATGAGATACAAGAACTCAATCAAAGTTATGAGTCTAAGTTCATTTCAAAAATTAAAACAACAAGAATAAATAGGTTCAAATTGAAGTAACTTGGTATGTTTAGAGTTTTCGGGTGTATATTTACTGAAATTCCTAAATGCCCTCGGATTGGTGAACCGCAGTTTTCTCGAAATGGAAATCGCCACCAAACCGCGTAATCGTGATTTTCAAGTTTTCTGAACTATCTCCAAACCACGAATTCAAAAAACCATATCAAACCACCGTGGATTAGGACGATTTGGGTGGTTTGGACAGTTTTGCGGAGACCGTGCATACCCCTAATTTTAAGTATACAAATATAAGGTTGTAAATTGATTTGGACTAAAATTAAATATTTGCATTGTGAGTATATGAATATTAGACATTATGTTGATAGAGTACTTTTCATTTTATTTTCAAATTCATTTTCATCTAATATATTAATAATCGGTCTAGCCTGCGCGCAGAGTGTGGGATGCCGACTATGTGACGACCCCAATTCCCCCATGCAATTGGGTAAGCCCGGCCTAGACCCGTTCAAGCCCCGAGTTATCACTCGGCAACCTGGCGAGCCTAGTCAGCCTCATATTTACTCAATTTAACAGTTTATGAAAGAGTTATTGCAATAATACACAATGGAAGACTAAACAGTAAATAACAAGGGGAAATAACTCAATCAAAGGGAAATTAGGAATTCTATAATTGTGGAAAACCCCGGTATTCATGTACAATTCGATAACTCAACATACATGATACTAGTCTCAATAATAATACCAAGTTCTATAAACCAAAAGCATACATATATAAAGCGATATACAAATGAGCAAAAACATATAACCTACTCTAGGGTTCCTCAAGTCCAAATAGCTAATCCTCACAAAAAGTCGCCTAAGCAAGGCTCTTTGCCTCTACTGCACTCCGCTATATCTGCACCCACCGTCACAAACTAGACGGTGAGCAACTGAGAGAAATCGAAAGTAATTCCAGAAGAATATAACAGTAATTCATGAATTATCAATCAAGGCGCCTAAATATCATGCGGGGATTGAAAGACAGAAGTTAAATAAACAAGGTGCATGATAGGTAGACTGGAAACAATAACAATCGAAACATGCGTGTTCTACGAGTCAAGAGAGGCCATAAGTGGTCTAAAATCCACAACAATACCACAACAATATCCACAACAATCCACAACAATCCAGTACATGGTATCACACAATCACTAGGGGTGGTCAAACACTCGTGGCCACGATTGCCCGCGATTTATCCCTTCTAGTGCAGGCCGCATGTACCTTCGAGACACACACTTATGCCAAGAACACACATACAAGGAATATGGAATGGAATGCCAACAAATAGATAATAGCAAACACAATGGAATGAAGATGAATCACATGATATTTTCTTAACTGGCTTACTAACGTACACAAGTTTTTGAGACAAGTGTACTTACCTGAACTAATCGCAACCCGTGTAACAACACTCTCGCGTTCCTAGTAAGTATCCCCAAGTTTCCCGCTACCTGACAAGGTTGGAAACTCTAATTAATGGGTTGAATCATTAACTAAACCCTAGGTTGGTACCCTAGCATTTTCTCAGTATTTTAATGACTCGAACACTTCGTTAACTCAATCGGTAAATCAAACCAAAAATATAACGAAACACAATGACTCTTTTGGGTATTATAACCACACTTATGTAAGCCTAATTATAGATCTTAGGCTCGGCTCAGTCGTATGTGAAATCACACCATAGTCTCGAGGACCGGCGGTGTGTCCACGACTTCACTACCGTTCAACCAACTTGAAATACAACTTCGATGTCGTCCAACAATTACGACTCAATATTAAACTTAACCTAACCATACACATCCTGAAATCCCGACCAATAACACACGCACATACCCAAAACCCATATCGTACTCGACACATGAATGTTCTCACGTATGCATGAACTCTAATCACTTAATCATGTATTCATGTCGAGAGTTACTTATTGAAACAACTCAACATACGTGTCATCGAACATAATCAACACATTCCCAACATACGTCTACTATTGAAATCACAAAACATGTACCCAAATGTCTCGCATACACAATGTATTCATCAACACACAAGAGTACCCTTTACAAAGTAAAAACTAAGCCTATCAATCTTATCTAAAACCGAAGTCTACAAGTAGGCTCAAACGACAACTACCATCAAGACCATGAATTATGGTAGTATCATGTTGATGCTATTCGACATCGGGGAGGGGTCACCACGGCATTGAGTTGCCAGAAAACCCCTCAACTAGATCGTATTCCCACAATACTTACGATTAGGGACTTGGCGTTGAAATTCACATGAAATGATAACAAAAATAAAGGAAATTGTTTAAACACAACTCTTCACTACCATCACTGTTTTTAGGCCACTCCGAGAGTCGTGAGGCACAAGCATGGACTTAGCTTGGTCCCCGACATCTCTAGTCATGGTGGCACCGCGGTGGCGTCGCTCACGGCAACGAATTTCGACGAGGAGGAGCATAACCCCCATGACATGAACATAACATGGAATACCCAAAAGTTTGTGCTCACCTCACTGTTGTTGACCACTCCGAGGGCTGTGGGACCCAAGCCAAAGCTTAATGGGGTCCTCGACACCTCCATCCCGGCATCCAGCTGGGTGGCGCCGCCCATAGTGGGCGCTTCCGATGAGGTTTCAAAACAATCAAACACAACACGACAACAACATTATCTATATTCAAGACACAAAAACCATCCCAATACGACCAAATAGATCACCACAAAAACAATGCGAGGCATCATCGAGGTCATGGAGAGGTCCCCGACGACCCCCACGCTTGCCATTCCGACCAAGCGACCCCCCAATCACGGCGCTTCAGGCGAGGGCGGCATGGGTAGGAAAATAAATGAGAAACAAATCTCAACGACATTACACACTTGTTGCTACTGTTATGGACTCTCTGGAGGTTGGGAGACATCAACTTGATCATGATGAACCCCCAACGGTACCCCGGACTCCGGCGGTCATCACCACGGCGCATCTC
The DNA here is from genome assembly GCA_039657345.1 of Stephania japonica. Classification (NCBI taxonomy): domain Eukaryota; kingdom Viridiplantae; phylum Streptophyta; class Magnoliopsida; order Ranunculales; family Menispermaceae; genus Stephania; species Stephania japonica. The sequence goes on along the minus strand of CM077560.1, from coordinate 36,893,161 downwards.
GGCCAACAGGTTCGGTTAAACATGGACATGTTCAAAACAGGACATATAGGTGATGATGAGGGCAACCGATCACCACATCGCTAATGCTTTGTGAACCGGGTGCTCCGAGTCCGTCGAGGCTCAGTGAGCCACCGGCGTGACCTCCGATTAGTCTCCTGGTCATCGCCACCCATCACAAGACAAACCCAAAGTGGCGGACAAACGGGAGGAAATGAATAAAAAAAACAAACAGATCGGAGAGAGAGAGAGAGAGAGAGAGAGAGAGAGAGAGAGAGAGAGAGAGAGAGAGAGACCCGAGGTTTCTCCGATGGGAGTCCGACCACCTCGGGCCGCCGAGGGCCGGTGGTGCTTGCTAAGAGGTCGGCGAGAAAAGGGGAGGGGAGGAGCGAATTCGGTGAGGGAGAGAGTGAACAGTGGTGGGTTTGTTTATATATATATTAAAGGTCAAATGACCAGTTGGCCCCTCCTTTTAATTCATATCCATTTCATCACAACTTGCCCTTTTGGGTCTTTTCATTTATTTATTTATTTCTATTACACCTTAAAGTAGATGTGTGTTGTCACTTGCATGGCCTTTCATCTCAACACACACGCGAATCTCGAGGTCAATCTCATAGCTCCTCACTATTAGGCTGTGTCATTTTAACAATCCTATCATGTAGTCCGTATGCCGCGTAGTTAGCCAACTCCCACATGAATTTTGCATTTCCTCGGTCAGTATTTCTTCGTAAATGGTCTCGCCGTGCCCATTTTCTCGCCACATCTCAACACTAATTAATTACATTTATTAGATAATTCATTTGTTTGTATGTTTTTACTCCCCCGTTTACATAGGCGTAGCCTCACTCAATTTAAAATCGCCCGAACGGCGCGAGACTCGTAAAATACTAAAATACTAATACATACAATCAAAGAATCATAAAATCACTTCGGTGTCGACTCCCGAAGTTCGAAATACTGCCTAGTATCACGTAGCCGGGTCACAATCCTGATAAGTGTAACGTAAGTCAGTTAAAAATTTGGGGTTGTTACAGACTAGTTCTATATAAGTGGGCGTAACTTTGGTCTGGCATGCGTTTGTGCATCTCGAAGGGACCCACACACGTGACAGTATGAAACTGCTTTTTTCTTTGGTAAAATACAAATTGGTCCCTAAGATTTACCTAATATGCACTTTAGTCCATAAGGTTTAAAAATATGCACTTTGGTCCTTCCTACTAACTTTTTTTAAACCATAATTGAGTTAATGTGAAAAGTTTAATTTACCACTATAAAGAGACAAACACACAAAAAATAAGGACCCAAAACATTTTCAAATAATTCATAGTTTTTTTTTTTATAAATCTTCTTTAAATAACTTTTTTGATAAACTTTTTGTATGTATTTATGTATATTTTTTATTATTAATAGAGTAGCATTTGGTTTTAGTGTTGATTTACTATTTTTATAACCGTTAATAATATCTTATGTATTTATTTTTATAAATTATAGAAATGAGTAAATTGAAAAATAATGCGACGATTTAATTAATAGTTTTTTTTTTGGGTATACATAAATTTATACATCTTTTTGCTTATATTTTATTTTAATGTGAAAATCAACGTGGTTTTACAATTTTGATTGTTAAACACCAAATTCCTTTCATAAAATATAAATTAGCAATTTATTATTATTTATTTCTTGCAAAACAAGATTTTTATTAATTTAAAATATATGAATAAGTCTTAAACAAATAAATAAATATACTTAGGTCCATATAGTTGATGTCAAAAAAATAAATTTTTTTTTTAAATATAGTAGATGGAGTAGGATGTAAATAATGTTGATTAGAAAAGAGAGAATTTGGAAAATTTTAAAAGGATATTGTTAGTAAAATAATTATAATATATCATTAGAAAGTAATACAATAGTAATATTTTAATTTTACATTAATTCAATGATATTTTTAACTAAATAAAAGTAAACTACATAGATTAAAGTACACATTTTTCAAACCACGAAGTATGCATATTATAATAAACTTTAGAGATGAATTTACAATTTACACGCTTTTCTTTTGCCTCAAGAAAGAAAGGGAACCAAACCGACTCGAATAGGAACAGAGAATCTGAGTCTTCACTCTCCTCACTCCCTTCCTCCTTCAACAACGACAATGGCGATTGAGAACTCCGCAATGGCTGTCATCAAAGCCTCGCGACCTTCCTTTCGAAACGCACACGACAAGATCGCCTTCGCCGCACACGCGGCTTTCCTCGCCTCGGGATACACGCTCGTCGCCACCGGTCCTCCAGCTTTCGCCGAACACGCCCTCTCTTCTCCCCCATCAGGTCACCTACTTTCGATTACTCCTTTTTTTTTTTTCCTCTCTTCAACTCCTCGGTTTCTGAGTTTGTGTATCTCGATGTGTTCAGATGAGGTCGGAATCGAAGGATGGAACGAGTTCGACGATAGTTACGGATTCGTGTACGTTAAGAAGGATGGGAGTTTGAGCTTTACAGTGTTGGTGAAGTGCCTGGCCATGGGAGATCACCTCGTGATCGATGCGTTGTGCAGTCGAGATCAAGATAAGGAGCCGATTAGTGTTGACATCAAGTAGGGTTTCTTCCATTCTTCATTGAGAGTTTAGAAAGTTTTGATTTTGATGGGGGGTTTTTGCTTTGCAGAGCGAGCGATTTCGATGGAGGAAACGAGAGTGGGAACTACGCTGATCAATATAAGGATTTTGGGAAGCTTGTGAAGGAATTGAATTCGGGTATCTTAGGCAAGATAGAGAGAGAGCCGACGACAGGAAGCGCTGCTCCTGCTGCGCCGTCGAGGTATATGGTGACTTGTGTTTGATTTTACTGTTCTTTGTTGTCAGTTAATCGATTTTTCCGAATGTTGCTAATGTTGTAGAACTCAAGATTGTTTTTTGCTTTTGGTGATGGCGACTTTGGAATGATTTTACTAGTATACTATAATGTGATCAACAAACTAGAACTTACATTTGGTTGAAAAAATAAATAAAATAAAATAAAAGAAATGTACATGTCATGTGCATATAGTGGAAAGAGACGCAGGCGCAACTGAAATTCAATATGCAAATTGAGTTTGTGGATTCTGAAAAACAAAACTCTAAAAGTGCCCGTGAATGTGTGATAATTATCCATATTATGTGTGAGTGGGTAATCATTAGAGGTTTTTGGACTTGTAGGAGCCAATTATGTGTAGAGTCACGTATATGAAGAGTCGCATCTCTTGACTTTCATGTGTAGAGTCACGTACAAGAAGAACCACGTCTCTTAAGTTTCATGAGTAGGGTCGTGTCTCTTTCCTTATGTATGCGCAAAGAAGCATATGTTAATTTCTCTTCAAAGGTTGCACCTATTACATTTCTAGTCTTTAGAATCTAATATATATAATTTTATAGTGGAGCCAAATATATACCGTTGTGATGGGAACTATGTTTTTTATATTGGCATTTAATGTTGTTGAGCATTTATGACCCATGTATAGCAATTAATACACCAATGTATTGACCATTAATTTAAGATCTATGATCTAATTGTTCTAAATAAAGTTTCCATGATACGTACATCTTTTTGGTTTCCATTGTAAAAGTACCTTTAAGTATATCACACATATCCCATGTAGATTCTAAAAGACTAACTTCTACGTAATAGAAATAGTGAGTGTTCTCTTTCAATTATGTTTTTAAAGCTGTAGGAGCAATATTATACTTCGTATTGGTAGTGTATTACTGTAATAGGAATTATAACTCTGTTACCTGACCTTGGATTCGAGTATCGGGAGCGGGTACATGTCTAGATGTCAGACTTGGCTGTTCTCTAATTTTAAAGATTCGGTTACTCATCTATTAGCATCCAAAACTTTGGACTTGGGTACTTAGAAACATAAAAATTGAGAAATTTTTTTTTCTTAATATTAGAATTTGTAGTATATGTGAATATTAAAAACAACTTTTTTACATAGAAAAAAAAAGAAAAATGGATTTTGTAGTAAAATTATGAACTAGTCTTACAAATATCTTGAGAGCTTCTAAAGAATGAGGATTTTATTAGATAGATAATTGGTACAAACTGTATAGATTTATAGACATCGAAAAGATAAGAACAATTACAACCACATCTAAGATAACTATCACTCACGTCGATCATGTTACCAATTGAATTATATCAATATTTACATCCTCCCTTAAACTCAAGTTGGTATCAACAAACTCATCTTTAATTTGAGGGAGGGTGTTAAGATTGATATGATTTTGTTGGTAACATGTTCGACACAATTGGTGGTTATCTTAGATTTGGTTGTAACTGTTCTTATCTTTTCGATATCTATAAATACATGTAGTTTGTACTTAATTATCTATCTAATAAAATCTTAGTTATTTAGAACTTCTCATGGTATCAGAGTCGACGGTCCGGCTTGGACTTGAAAGAAGACACCTTTGATGGATTTCGGTCCAAGGTGATGTTTTGAAGATGTGTGAACCGAAAGGTTTAGTCCATATCGATTAAGTGTGAATAAAGTACATAAGTGGGGACCTTATCAGTACTAGCGGAGATCCACGGGCTCGTACCCACATGTGCGGGCGGGCCCAATATGAAAATTAACATATCTTGTGTACAAAATTGTGTTGGTGGTAAGTGGTTAATTAAACAACACATTGGAATGAATGAATTAATGAGAGAGCAGTTCATAGGTTTGTTTCCTTCTCATAGTTGGCTGTCTCTTATTGCTTCTTTTCTTGTTTCGTTGCTTCCTCTTCTTCCCCCATTTCCAAGAACAACCAAGTTCACCTTAAAATGCCGACTACCAAATGTTGAGTGACGTTGTAGGCACTCGACAGGTAGATATTCTGAAGTGCCAACTGCTGACTGTCGACTACCAAGTCGAGGTATCAAAGATCCTAACGACACAAGGCGGAGCACGTAAATCATCACAAAAAAGCTTTGATACCAATTGTAACACCAGTTATGTGATCAACAAACTTTTTTTTAGATAACTATGGGTATCCGCACGACTAATCCCATAGGATCAAGTCGGTCCCACCAAACCCATTGCCTGGGAGAGACCACCAAGAAATGGTTTCTTTGTTTACGTAAGGACTCCAACACGCGACCTCCTCCTAGTGAAGAAACTCACATGTAAAGTTCTTACCACTCCGCCACCCCTGTTGGGTGGTATGTGATCAACAAACTAGAACAAACATATCATGCATCTAGGTTACCCAGACTAGGATTCATGTATTAGGTATCGGTACTTATTTAGGTGTCGGGCTTGGCTTTTCTCTAATTAGAGCTAAAAGTACCCATGAATTTAGACAAGGGTACTTGGATACATATCATGCATCCATAGCACACTTATTCTTGTATTTGTTCTATTTGATTTCCACCTTAATTTTCATTAAGTATATATGCTTGGTCCTCTCTATTTGTTGAGTTTTTAGTTTGTACTTGGGGAAGTGCCACGTCCCAACTGTAAGTTGGAAGAGTGACACTTAAATATAGAATCCTTGTTTAAATAAGTTCACATTTTAAATGAAGAATGAAACAGATTATTATTTCAACTAAATATTTTTATTTTTCTTTTGCCAAAAGTTGTCATTTAATTAAGATAGGTACGTTACCGTAGTGTTTTTTTTTTTTGTCAAACATCGTAATGTAGCGTTAATGTGTCAAATGTCAGTTGTGAGCCAAGTGTTTATTTAATAATTTATAAAGGAAAATGTCGATGGACAACACATGCATAATGAGTCAGCTGTAGCCTGCAGCCATGTTTGTAGGTACAAGATAGGTTGCAGGACACAATGAAAAAGCAAGCATGAGACATAAAACATAAAAAAGTAGAGGAAAATGCTATTGTACACTTAAGTTACACCCCCTTTTTGTAAGTCGTGTGATACTCATAAGAATGTATGTATACACATCTCAAAAGTAATGCATGTCTTTCAAGTTGGTGTGTGACTTTAAATGTAAAAAATATCATTTCCCAATAGTAAAACCCCAACGGTCATCTCTTCTTCGTCTGTCTTTTCTCTTGTTTACTTTTCTCTTCTTTCGTCTTCTTTACCTGCAAAAAAATGGAGACATCACATATGAATGATCTTGCAGCTATTGTGTCCAACGTATAAGTTGGAGGGTCAATATGAATTCCATGTCTGTATTCGTGTTGACATGATCCTCCTACCCAAAATGACGATTTCGTGTAAGACAGTCATGCATATAGCTAGAACTTTAAATATAAATGTTACCTAGGATCCCGATGATTTGTTAGAATTCCTTCGATAGTAATTGTACTATCAATATGGAGTACGATCTTGTTCTTAGAGCTTAAAAATCATAAGTGAAGAGAGAACACGTGCTATATCTATTCTCTAAGTTTTAGTCTATCAGTCTCTTACATAGGCTATATATAGGGTTGCAAAGGGTAGGAATCTAATAGGTGCAACATTTGGAGAGAAATCAGGATACGCGTCTCTACACATACGTAAGAAAAGAGACTCGACTCTACACATACAACGACATAGCCTCAGTCCCAAATTAATTGGGGTCGGCTAGATAGATCAAACTCTTCCATTGTGCCCGATTTAGTGCAATTGATGGTGAACTTTCCAAACCATTCAAGTCCCTCATAATTAATGCATCCCAAGTTAAGTCCGGTCCACCCATACCTTGTCGAATTTCTTCAATTTTTACTGAGTCAAGTTTTCTAGTGTTGGCATTTGTAGGCCGTCTTTGCTGGTGGCCAAACCACCGCAACTACCCTTCCCTAGACACGACTCTACACATACTAAAGTTAAAAAGTCCTTAGTCTCCACGTATTTGACTTTACTCTAATGAAAGTGAAGAGACGAGATTCTTCATATACATGACTCTACATGGATGTGGTATCCACATGCAAGAATTCAACATAGATTAGGTCTAATTGACTAGAGGACTATGTAAATATATTTATAATGTCTAATTTTTTTATTTTTTTTTTTTTATTTTTTTTTTTAATTTAGATGGGATGCTTGCTTTTAGTCGTAACTCTTATGCTCTAAAGGAAATTGGTGAAACATTTTGTAATGGTTAATGTTTATGGTTTGAATACTATTTGGAGCAGTGGTTTTATTCTCTTTATATAAAAATTATGTCCTTTTAGAAGATATTTCTATTTTTCCTTATCGTGGGCAAGACTCGAGTAAAATTCAACATTTGCGTGGATATGCAACTTTTTTGGGTGGGTTGCAGGAACTTTGTCACGTCTTTCCTCTGTAATTAGAATGATTTTCATTCTTGAGGCTTTGGTAATATTGTGTTCTGCTTTAGGAAGCATTTGTCCGTGCTTTGCAGCTATTTTAGTCTATGGCTTGAGGATGAAAGTTCTTAATGTTGGGATGTAGTCATGTGAAAGCTAACTTCACAGTTTTGGCATTCGTCTTTGAAGAAACGATATGTTAACAAAATTAGAATAGGAGATTCTTTGGATAGTAGTATCTTTGAAGCTTGATTTCACTATCTGGGTTTGATTTCCTTGTTTTTAATGTTTAATCTTGTCAATATGATGAATTCTAGCCTTATTATGGGCTGAGTTCTCCATTTTAGGGATCAATGGATCCTAGATTTGTTTTTTCCTTGCTTCTAATGTGGCATTGATTATTTTCTTCATTTTGTGTTGTGATTTGTGTTTCTTCTCTTAATGATATGTTTTCCTTGGCTGAGTAAGCATAGAGTTAGCATAGATCTGGGGGTTTTGACAGTCACTACGATGGTGGGGCTCTCGACCTTGACATGGAACACATGACAATGATGACATAGAATTCGGGGCACATCGACAGATGGCCTTGGTTTTGGGAGTTTTTTTTTATTGAAGTTTGAATCGTAATGTGGTGTCATGCTTACAATACTCGCATCGATTGGTGGAGTCCAAGCACAACACTAGAATCCTTGTTGCCATGACAATGGGACAGGTGAACTGTGGGAAACTCGCCTATTAGAACACATTTTGAAGGGTAACTAATTGATGTTTGGTCAAGGGGATGACACTTGATGAAATTGACTCCTCTCTAATGATTTGATCCATTTTTTTGCTTTGTGAACTTTTAATTGATTGTTTTTTAGTTGATGGTTTAAATCTCTAAAAAATCCTGGTTCATAACTCTATATTTTTGCTAGACCTAGATAAGAATTAAACTGTCCCTGTGATTCGATACCGACACCAATGCATGTCATTATTACTATCTTGGAGCTGTGCACGTGCAGCGACAATCAAGTTTTTGGCGCCGCAAGCAATAAACTACTTAACATGCTTTTGTGTGCAATGTTCCTTCTTCATACAGGTCAGGAACAAATGAAAGGGCTGAACAGACGGAATTCAATCCTCACGATTTTGAACCATACCTGCCAGGGTACATGCTTTCAAGACTTATTCAAATGTTTTTTATGATCTTGATATGAGCTGCATACTTTGTTCACATTTATATTTTCCAATATTGTAAAGCTGAACTTTCTCGCCTAATATAACCTTGGTATCGATTTATCAACCTCAGAACTTGAAGCCATTACAATTCAAAATTGGAGGTGGTTTGTAGCACGATGTTTTGTTTTCCCATATGGCGAACTGCTTGGACAATCACACAACCTGGGTAGAATGAAACATATAACTTGCTCAAGAATTATCTTCAGTGTTATTTTTTGAAAGAATCTTAATATAACTTTCTCAAACAAGTCCCATTACGATTTTGTGAATAAGGTTTCATTGCACTCTTATCAACATCTTATATTCCGGAGCAAAGAATTTTATTCTCTGGAGCAAAGTTAACAATGGACTATTGGGAACACCAAAGTTGTGCAGGCTGACCTAGGTGAATGATGATGTAGCATGAAGAAACAGTTAGTTGAGAGCTTGAGAATCTGGATAAGGATCTCTTGAATCTGCCAAAAAAGGAAACCAACTTTCATTATTTAAGGTTGACTTCAAGGTCCTTGATTGAGCTTCAGAAGAAATTTCAAAAAGGAAAATACTAGGATGACCCTTTTTGGTGTACTCAAGATGGACACTCGGTGATGGTGTCCATCCATTCGTGCATCGGTGATGGTGTCCATCCATTCGTGCATTGATGTCATGATGTGTGTGCACACAAGTCCCAATGCGCGAATAGGTGGACACCATAACCGGATGTCCATCCCGGTTGTCCCAAAACGGGTCACCCTAGCATCTCCCTTTCAAAAATATTCTGAAATTGCTTCATTACTTTTGCGTCACTAAAAAAAATGGGATATGATTTCATTGTTTTTCTACTAAATTTACTAGTCAGGTGCTCTAAGGGGTCTATAATCCTTGAATAGAAAATCCAAAGAGAACTTAAGCTACCGCATTCTTTAACACTGATGCCTCTGGAAGTTCTCATCTTGCATGCTGATATTATTTACAAATTACGCATAAATCATCATAAATTTGAGAGTATCGTCTTCTTGCAGTATCATACATTGTGAAACCATATCAATTTTGCAATTCCTTGTCCTTCAGTGGCAGAATTTTGTGTTTAGCGCATAATTTGTACTGGTGTAATTGAAAATTACATCATTTCTAGCCCTTGAATTAAGCAAGTCAAAGTTGATTTTTTTTTTTTTGAAGTACCAAGTTGATGTTTTTAACTACCCAGTTTCTTCGGTTTTCAGTTTCAGGGAACCTCCTATCCTTCCTAGTCACCACGATGACTTACTCCCTGGGCCTGGAGCTGGAATCTACCCAAGGTTCTGTAAAGTCTCTTTTCATCAATTTGTTATTAATCACAGATTTTCTGCTACTCTTTCTTATTGTTATTTGATCTTCTGCAGAATCAGTCCTGACATCGGCGGACCCATGCTTATTGGTTAGTAAGCTACCCTACCCTATATTTTAACATTTAGCTTGCATTGTGTTCAACTTCATCCTGTATTTACTATGTTCTGCTTAAACAGGGCCCAATGATCCTCGTTGGTTTCGTCCTGCTGGTGAACAACCTGGATTTCCTGATTTCTCTTTGTGAGTGAATCAGTTCTGCTGTTTTTTTATTTTTTATTTTCTTTGTCATAATTTAAAAAATGAACCTATCATATTATAGTTTCTTTGCGACTGATGTTTTCGTTATGACAGGGGTGTTCCACCAGGTGCTCGCTATGATCCTGTTGGCCCTCCTGATGTTCCTGGTTTCGGGCCAGGCCGTTTTGCAAGGTATGCTTTCAGCTAACTTCCTTTACACATTTATCTTGCTAGTATGTATTTCAATGTTTAATCATCTGTTTTGGTGACAACCATACCATCTGATTCTTTTATCCAACTTTGATATTCGGTAATGAACACTTTGTATTTAGACTTTTAGAGTAAACAATAACAGGAAAATGTAAACAGCACACACATTCTCTACTATCGCTATTGTTCTTGGAGTCGATGACTGGCATCTGCGTGCGGTCATTTCAATGTGTTGGGCGTAGCATTGAATTGTCCATCATTGATCTTGGTCCAAATTCACCCATATTTGCATGACCTTCTATCTTCTGTTTATGATCTTGTAAACATGGTTCTGATTCCTCGTTACTTGCTAAGATTATTTTTGAAACTTGATGCATGTTTATTTTGCATTTGTATGGGCATCAAGAGGACACAAACAGTTTGAGACAAGTCATTTTTTCAGCTGCATTCTGCATCTTCTAATGCATGTTGCTCCCTTTTCTTGAATGCTTCATAGGAATCCGCGGAGGCCGCCTGGGAATCATCCTGACCTGGAACCTTTCGGGGACCCAGATTTGATTTAGAGATGACAACGGCTATGGCATGTACAGTTGATGGCCCAGGTCGAAATATGTGCTGCCTCCCCCTCTTTATTTAAATATAGTACTCAAACTGTTTCTGTACATATTGCCATGATATATATTGTATTTCTGGTTTTTGATTAGTTTGGAAGCTTAAACTCTTTTTTTTCAAGCACTTCAAAGAAACCTGTTGCAAGGCTACGGGAGTTTTTTGCGCTTATATCTGTACAGACTGTACATAAGAGAGGTCCAGGCAAGATGTTTGAAACCAAATGGCTATTTCTTCTTGTTGATGGTAATTGGATGTCAAACACTTTGTCGGAAGCAAATTGAACTGCGCATCCAACAAAGTATTCAACGTATAGTATAAAACTAATTGAGCTGCACATTTTTGCTAGAAAGATGGGCTAGAGGATAGTGTCTCATGTGCAAGTGTCCTTGTTTCTTGGGAAGAGTTTTGCGGAAATGCCAACAAGCGCCCACAGGGCTTCACCACTGGTTATCGGTTGCAAGTTGATCAAACCTCAACAGGTTTTTAATCTATAGGTCTAAAGTAACTATGAAGGGAGGAGATTAAAGAGTATTAGAGGGGAAGTGGGCAGAACTACAGATAGTAGAGGGATTTGAAAGATTGAAGAGAGGGAGAAAGACCTACATGGTCATACACGCAGTACAATGCATATTTTCACATTCTTGAATTTAGATAAACAGAAAATGTTGCCTAAACCTTTTACTTATAATGATAAACTTGGGTGTCAACTAGGTGGTTAAAGAAGAGAATATGATACATACGGGGGGCAATTCGTATCGGCGAGTAGTAAACGTGTCGTGTCGTAAACATGTTATGACCATATGATGTAAACTCATGACATGACATGTTTAATAATTGTGTTAATCGTTTTCGTCTCTAAATGGGTTGTGTTATAAACATGTCGTGCATCCATTTATTAAATATTTTATTTAAAATTTTTAATTTATTTAAATTTATATAATTTGTTTACTACATTATTAAATAAATCTATATGAATAAATTTAAAGGTGTGACTATGTGCACCACACAAAACACTAAAGGCACACCAATGGATCTCAAATTTGTTGGAGCAAAACATTAAGAGTGGCTTACTCTTAGTATTTTGTGTGGTGCACGTAGGCGAATCCTAAATTTAAATGAAAATAATTAAATAGCCAATAAAATATAATGAGGTTGTAGTCTTAAGTTTTACTTTACTTTTGCAGTCAAGTCTTTAGTCTTTAGTGTTAATAATAAAGGGAAAATGATTCGTAACAAATAACATATACAAGACTACAAGAATCTTCTAAAATACATCTAAATTTTACTTTGGTTAATTTTTTTTTTCTTTTCCTTAATAAAGAATTATTAGTAAAACCTAAAACGTAAATAACATATTAAAAGTAAAATAAATATTTCCTTTAAAAATAAAATAAAGTATGGTAAAAGATGTCTGCAAATAAAAAATAAATCATGTTAACACGTATTCAAATAGGTGATCAATTTTGTAACTATTTATTTATTATAACATATTTAATATTTATACATTATTTTTTAATTGTGTTAAGCGAATCATAAACGAGTTAAGCAGGTTAACATGTTAATGACTCGTTTATTGACCATGTATAAACGTGTTAACCTGGTCAAAGTGACATGTTAATGACCCGGTTCGAATTTGAAATAAAGTTAAAAATATCTTTGATAAAATAGTATATTAAACACTTACTACTTATTAAATACATTTACAAACATTAATCTAGGGGTGGCAAAACGAGTTCGCGTGTCGTGTTCGTGTCTTGTTGATCAACTCAGGTGAACTATTTGGGTCAACACGAACACGACCCATTTATTAAATGGGATGACACGATACAAAATTTAAACAGGTTAACACGACACGACACATGTAATACGTTAAGTTAAATTGGTCGTGCTAACTTTAAAATTTAACACGACCCATTAAACCCATTTAACATAACAAACACATTTTTTTTTACTTCTACATGATCCATTTACTATATTTAACTTGTTAACATACCCTTTTTGCCTTTTTATTTTTTAACATACAAAGGACAAAGAATGTAAGACAATCATGGATGATTAATATAATTTAAGAAGGCTAAACTTTTAAAAAATATATTGAAAATTCTTATAAAAAATAAATTAAAAATACAAAGCCTTCACTACACAGTTTAAATGGGTTAAATAGGTTGTAAATAGGTTAGCACTAACATGACCCGTTTATTCCGTGTTATAAACAGGTCGACACATTTCTATGACGACCCCTTTCCTAATCTAGGGCACCGCCCGACCTATTCCCATAATTAAGCCCTAATCTTGATCTCATATGACTTAACTACCTATTAGTTAGCCTTTCTAACACATTTATCGACTATATCGTGTTTAGGATAAATAATACACTAGTCTCACCAATTACTCAAATTTTGAGTTAATTTAAACTTTTAGCAGTTTAATGATTTAGCGGAAGTCCTATCAGAGTTTAGCATTTATGCGGAATCAATTAGATTAATCCTAAGTGTGGAAACCAAAAAATAACGATCATAATATATCTATGAAAAAATGGCGAACATATAGACAGTGTGAAAGTCAAAAGGTTGGGGAACTATCGCTCAACTCAATATATAACCCAATGACATCGAAGATATAATAACAGTAATATACAAAATATCAAAATACCTATAAGTCAGGACAGTAGCACACTCTCTCAGAGGTAGTTGCCAATCTTCTCCTTGCTCGGTCTATTGCTCGACAGATATGTACCCACCGTCATAAAAGGACGGTGAGTACAAAAGTATATAATAGTAATTCCCAACGACATAATTATTCACATTTTCAAATAAAATAATGGTATTTAAAAGTATAAACAATAGCCAAGAATTTCTTTAAATAAAATATGCTAGTAAATGCCGATATGTACAATCAAAACTGACACAGGCTATGTAGTAATGATCTAGGTTCGGTCCGCTGTGAGTTACATCACTTCTGCCTTATTCCACTATCATGGGGTGTGAGCTCTCTTAAACACCTCATTTGTTTCTTAAATTATCAATTCTCATCGAACACCCCGATTCATTACACTGTGTAGTGGAGACTGCCGACATCCCCAAAGTCCAGTAACCTCGTGAGCCGCCCCTCTATATTGTGCAATGGACCCTAAATTCTAAGACTAATTTGTAATTTCAATGAATGACTTGGTAAAGGATTTCAAGAATTGACTATGCTACAAAACACAATATATCAAGAATACAAGTCCCTTAATCCATTCATGAACTCATCTAATCCTAGTAGCATGTTATTTGTATCACATTCTCCAATTATTCAAGTGAAAATAGACATAAGGCACATAAAAAAGTTGGAGAGTTTGTGCACAAGGCAATATCATGATAACAAGGTTCAAACAAGAGATGAATCAACAATAAATCATGATATTTAGAGTATAAGGCATATATGTAGTCATATAAACTAATCAACAGTAGCAAAGTAGGAATGAAAATGTAAATATCTCTCGGTTGAGTGTACGCTGGCAAGGGAGTTATGGTTACTTTTACTTGCGATGTGAGCTCTTATCTAGACGCTGTTGATATCTCCCGGTTGAGTGTACGCTGGGGGCTCTTATTCAGGTCTATGGATATCTCATAATCGCAAGGGTTAGGACTGATAGGCTGTGTTCTCGTCCTAAACCTGAGTCTTGTAGGTTTTACCTCGACCAACGACTATTGTTGGGACTCTTTGCTATTCTATTTTGTAATTCAGACACTCACTTTTTGATTGATCTATTTATAGTCTTATTCATTTCATGCGTTCCTTATTCTTTTCCTTCTATCAGCATGAACGTGGACTGATGTTTATTTATTTCAAAATGATGTATTATTGTTCTGCTTGGCATTACTTACCTGGGCTTATCATTCTTGTATTTGACAGAGTACAGATCTACAGTCCAACAAAAGGAAGACACCAGAGTTTAGAGATTTGCTTTGATGACACTAGAGCATGTTTTTCCACTTAATTAAGAAGGTGATTTTTTGTATTATTGTATATATATGATGTTTTGAAACATGGGTTTTGGGTATGTGAGAGATTTAGGGAATGTATATCTATTGGGTTGTTCTCCTCTGAGTGATCATTTATGATGATATACTTATGTGGGATTTCCACACTCTAGGATGTCTTATCTTTATATGGTTGTGATTACTTGATTAGTTTGAGCTTTTGCTTCCGCTATATTGATGATAATTCACTAATTAGTGTTATAAACTTGTGAATGAATGGTAAATGGTAATGTAAGGCTGACTAGGCTTGTGTGACTCGTCGAGACAGGCTTGGGGTTTCGTGTAAGTCTAGGCCGGGTGGGGCCTAGTTTAGGTTTGAAAACTGGGGCCGTTACAGTTGGTATCAGAGCCAAAACTTTAAATACTCGACTCTAGATTTAAATCACAAGCCATTAAGACATTATTTAGCGGAAGTTAGGAATGGTTGACTTAGAGTGGAACTCTATGAACCTAACTTAAGTCTTAGTTGGGAAGTAAGGAGAGTTAGGGAAATTAAAATTAGATTATGAGCTATTTGATTGTTGTATATTTTATTATCAATAGCTATGTCCTGATCGTAAGAATCACTTGCTTTTCAGATAGTGATGGCCGATCAGCCTAGTATGGGCAAGACTAGTACGGGTGATGTAAAGGGCCAGTTGGATGGCATGTCGCAAAGGATTTCATCGCATGATCAACAGTTACAGGAGATTCTCAGACTGTTAAGAGCTCAGGCGACAGGATCACCTAGTACATCAGCAGCTCCAGTTGTTCAAGTTGGGAGTGTTCTGACAATTCAGGATACACCGGCAGCACCCATAGTTGTTATAGGACCCGCAGTGACTAAGGAGGCCCCTGCACAGGCAGAGATAGTACCTCATACACTAGACACACAAACAAAGGATACGCCAAGCACACCAACTAACGGTGGTGTTAGAGCAACGCTTGAGGAGAGGCAGGCTCGATAGTTCATGAGACACCAGCCGATGAAAGTTCCACGGGGGAACTAATCTAGAGGCAACGGAGAAGTTTATGAGGAGCCACGAGAAGATCCACGAGGTCTTGGCTACACCAAAATATATGCATCCGAGTATTTCCTCAGCATGTCTGCTTGGCGAGGTGGATGTTTGGTGGCCATGATGGTGGTGTCGAAGGGTAAGTCCAAGGACTGGGCTAAGTTCAGATAGAGATTTCACAAGAAATACATTCCTCATATGTCCATAATCAGAAGAGGTCTGAGTTTCAAATGATCAGACAACAAACATGAGTTTGTTATACAGTATATGGATCAGTACTTGAGTCTGATGGAGTATGCTGATGGCACAACCGATACTGACGCCGACCAGGCTTACTATTTCATACACGGTCTACTGGATTCGATCAGTTCTGTGGTAGTGACAACGATTTTGAGCACGTTACAGTTTGCCTATGAGAGGGGTATATCTAGTGAGAGCTTTGGAAGCATACACACCGGGGCACCGACGACGTTGTCAACACCTTCATAGTCAGTTGGATGGTCTAATGGTGATAGGAGGATGAAGATAGCGAGACAATAGAGGTAGGGTGATTGAGCTCAGAGCGTAGCATCAGTTGCGTCTCCACCTTCAATAGCGATAGTATCAGCTGCTCCAATGAGGAGTTATGCTAGTTCACCTCAGCAGCCATTGCAATCAGTTCCTTAGCAGCAGTTTTATCAGAGGACTGATGGTAGATGCGGAGCCGAGAGAGGGGTCGGTGTTCCGGTCAGTGCGAGAGATAGGGACGAGAGGTCCAGTCGCATAGGAGCAGGGACAACGGACACAGTTTGGGTCAGGATCTCAGAGAGGCTATTGGGAGTATGGTCAACTGGGTCATTTTATCAGTGCATGTCCACGATTGGGTCGAGGACAACAGTAGTAGAATCGAGAGTAGGTTCACGCGGTTGTTATACCAGATTTGGCTACCAACCATAATCTTATTGAGGGTACGGTTTTCATTTGCAGTTATTTCATGCATGTTATGTTTGATTCTGGCTTTACCATATCTTTTATTTCGGGTCGTATAGTTGATGATTTGGGTTTGAGACCTATTAGACTAGAGAGACCCTTGATTTTTAACACAACTGATGGAGACAAGATTTATCCAAACTTGTTGTGTGTTGATTGTTCAGTATAGATAGAGGGTCATTTCATGCTAGTGGACCTAAGAGTGTTGGAGTTCCTCGAGTTTGATGCATTATTAGGCATGGATTGGTTGGATGCATATCACACATAGATCCACTGCTTCAGTAAGAGGGTCATATTTCATATTCCAAAGCATAGAGTTTAGTTTTCAAGGGACTTCAACCAGTTTGCCTATCACTAGAGGTAGAGTCGCCACTAGCCTAGATATTAAGACGTTTGCTAGTGTATTGAGTACTACAGAGCGAGTTGTGATTAGGTTAGAGGAGGTACCAGTGGTGTGTGAGTTTCCTGACGTCTTTCCAGCAGAGTTACTAGGGTTACCACCGCCTAGAGAGATTGACTTTATTATTGACTTGGTCCCAAGGACCAAACCTATTTCGATTCTACCGTACCAGATGGCTTCGAGGGAGTTAAAAGAGCTGAGGAGTCAGTTAGATGAGTTATTAGAGTTGGGTTTCATCTACCCGAGCATGTCACCCTGTGGAGCACCAGTTCAGTTTGTCAAGAAGAAGGACGGTAGCATACGGTTGTGTATCGAATATCGGTAGCTGAACAAGGTGACAATGAAGAACAAATATCCACTTTCGCGCATCGACGACTTGTCTGATCAGCTAATGGGAGCACAGTGGTTCTCAAAGATAGACTTGAGATCTAGGTACCATCAGCTGAGGATTAAAGCGGAGGATAGGGAGAATACTGCTTTTTGCACTTGATACGGGCATTATTAGTTCATAGTCATGCCTTTTGGGCTGACTAGTGCACCTGCGATGCTTATGGATCTGATGCATCGAGTGTTGAGACAGTTTTTGGATCGTTTTGTTGTCGTGTCCATCAACGATATATTGATCTACTCTAGGAATCGTGAAGATCATGAGGAACATCTTAGATTGGTGTTGTAGATTTTGATAGAGCACAGGTTATTCGCCAAGTATAGTAAGTGCGAGTTTTGGCTCGCGAAGATCGAATTTCTAGCACACATCGTCAAAGCAGATGGCGTGTCAGTAGACCCTGTTAAGGTCAAAGCAATGATTGATTGGCCTACATCGAGATCAGTGTCAGATATTCGAGTTTCCTCGGCTTGGCAGGATATTATAGGAGATTTGTACGTGACTTCTTGAAGATTGCAATGCCTATGACGGAGTTAACAAAGAAGGACGTCAGATTTCAGTGGAATGATAGTTGTGAGCAGGCGTTCCAAACTTTGAAGGAACGTTTTACTGCCGCGCCAGTGCTAGTATTACCTGAGTCAGGGAAGGGTTTTGAGATGAACACCGATGCTTCGAAGGTCGGGTTAAGTTGTGTTTTAATGCATGACAGTAGAGTGATTGCCTACGCGTCGTGACGGTTGAAGGTTCACGAAAAAAACTACCCTACACATGACTTGTTGGCAGAAGTGGAGTTTTTACTGAAGATTTGGTGCCATTGCCTTTACGGAGAGAGGTTTGTGCTGCTTACTGATCATAAGAGTTTGAAGTACTTGTTTACTCAGAAGGATCTGAATATGAGACAGAGACGTTGGCTGGAGTTCCTTAAAGATTATGATTTCTCTTTGGAGTACCACCCATGAAAGGTTAATGTGGTTGCAGACGCGTTGAGCCATAGAGGGTATGACTCAGAGGTTGTTACTTGCCACATGACACACGAGTATGATTTGCTCGAGGCAGTCAAGTGGTTGTTTTTATTTGATATTCTGATCAAGACAAGAGTATTGATTTGCGGCCAGTTGAAGATTCATGTTGTTTCTATTCAAAGTGTACTAGATGGTCAACGGGGTGACGAGGAGTGTGGTAATTTTTGGAGTTTGCTCAGAGTTTAGATCATCTAGATTGGAGTCAGTCGACAGACTCATGATTGAGGTTTAAAGGGCGATTGTGGATTTCATCAGTAGCTAAGCTACGCGATGAGATACTTCATGAGGCACACCGCTCGTGTTTTATGGTTCATCCGGGCAGGACCAATATGTATGGTGATATGCGTCGCAGACCTAGTGATTACGTTATTTCTGATTACGGGGATGACCAAGATGTACGGGGATGAACGGGGATGACCAAGATGTACGGGGATGACCAAGATGTACGGGGATGAGGCACATTGCTCGCGTTTTATGGTTCATCCGGGCAGGACCAAGATGTACGGGGATGAAAACCGTTATTTCTGATTACGTTAGAGGGTGTGAGATTTGTCAACGAGTTAAGGCTGAGCATCGCAGACCTAGTGAGTTACTACAATCACTTCCCATTCTTAGGTGGAAGTGGGAGCATATAGCTATGAATTTCACTAGTGGTTTACCTCAAAATTAGCGCGGTCATGATAGCATTTGGGTGATTGTGGACAGGTCGACCACATATCGAGTGGATAGGTTGGCTTTGTTGTACGAGCGTCAGATAGTTCGACTGCACGGTGTACCTTTATCGATTGTGTCTGACAGAGGTCCACAGTTTACGTCACAGATTTGGTAGAGCATGCAAGCACAGTTAGGTATGCGGTTGGATCTCAGCACTGCCTATCATCCACAGATTGATGGACAGTTAGATCGTCTGATACAGATACTCGAGGATATGTTGAGGATGTGTGTGTTGGAGTACGGTGGTTCATGAGAGGAATATCTTCACTTGTGTGAGTTTGCCCACAACAACAGTTATCAGGCCAGAATTGGTATGGCACCATTTGAGGTATTATACGGGAGGCCGTACAGATCTCCATCTTACTGGGTAGAGCCAGAGGATGTGGCAGCTATTGGGCCAGAGATTGTTGTGGATCACACAGAGAAGATACGACTTATCAGACAAAGGTTGAAAGGTACGCATGAGAAGCAGAAAAGATATTATGATTTGTATCATGGGGAGTTAGAGTACAAGATCGGGGTCTACGTGTACCTGAAGGTGTATCCGATGAAGGGTCACAAAAGGTTCGGGATCAGAGGGAAGCTTGCGCTGAGATTTATTAATCCATTCAGAGTTGGGAAGTGAATAGGTAGAGTTGCATATGAGTTGGAGTTGCCACCTCAGTTATCTAGAGTTCACCTTGTATTTCATATCTCGATGCTCATACTTGATAGGTCGAGATAGGGCAGGTGGCCGGTGGTGGACTTGAGCTAGATAGACTTGAGATAGGACATCACCTATGACGAGCAGCCTATTCAGATACTGGACAAGAAGGTGAAGATTTTTAGGAACAAGGAGATCCCATCAGTCCTAGCCAAGTGGCAGCATTACGGTGACAAGAAGCTGATGTGGGAGCTTGAGTCCTATATGCGCGAGTATTTTCCCTACCTCTTTTGATTCGGTAAGTCTTTCCATAGTTCGTTTTAATTTCAAGGACGAAATTTCAATTAGTTGGGAAGATTGTAACGACCATAAATTCTAAATTGTGCCACACGCCAATTTAGGTAGTATGTGGGCCCATTTGTCGTGATACAATCGTCCAATTCTCGGTCGTCAATGTCGAAGTATGTTATTTGTCTTCGGTGTTTTGTATTATGTTGTATTACTCAAATGTTCAATTTCAATGTTCCAAACGTGCGAGGACGTTTGAGTGTGAGCGTTGGTACGAGAAACAGTTCAACTCGAGGGTTTCGTGAAATAATGGGTTTTCGGGCAGATGCTGGGCAGGTAATTAGTAGTCCATGGGATTTAAATGAATTAGAAACATAGACAAAATACAAATTAAATAATAAATAAAAGTTGTAAAATGCGTTCGATACATTGATATGTCTGGGGTGACGTGACAAACAAATTTGGTGAAACGAACTTGGAAACTCGAGTATTGTGCGAGAAATCAAAAGTTAAAGAGATGGAGTCACACATTGAAGTCATCATTTGGTGTTAGAGTTGGTGGCTAGAGTGAATGGTGGCTAAAGGATGATCCTCAAGATATGTGTGTGCAAGAGGATGAGAGGGGGGATGTTGAGTCGAAGTTGGGATAGGCTCGAAGTATAGCGATACGAGCCGGGATGTCAAAAACCCTTGTTCAGAGGCGTTCTGCAATTGACACCATGAGTATTTCAGCTCACAGCGTCCCCCACGTTTGTCTTGGGCAGGGCCTCAGGGAACACGCTGTGAGGACGTCGCCACGACCAAACATGGGCACGATGTCACTCACGTACGTGTTGGGCAGTGAGCATCATCTCCACGCTGTGGAGACGCCGCCCAAACCATTGTATTCCACGACATCCCGGCGACGTGACACTGTTCACAGCGGCAAATTTTATAAATTTTTGGAAACTTTCGGGAATCTCTCGGGTATCCCAATGGGACGACCTAATACCCTAGTAATCGACCTAAATTGTGTGAACGAATAAATTATGGAAATTGGATAAAATGAGGGTAATTAATGAGAATTTCAATTTAAATATACATTAGGGATTTTGAACATTGATGGGACACGGGAGGTCATAGGAGACATGTCGGGGGTTCGTTGAGTGCGTATTAGTTGGATTACAAGTAAGTAAACTAGTGAGAACTTTTACAGTTATTTCTTGAGTTTTAATTTGTTGTTATTGCTCTATTTATTATTATATCTTTGGAATCTCTGTTGGTTGAGTGGTCCACTGGCAAGGGAGTTATGGTTACTTTTACCTGCGATGTGAGCTCTTATCTAGACGCTGTTGATATCTCCCAGTTGAGTGTACGCTAGGGGCTCTTATCCGGGTCTATGGATATCTCATATTCGCAAGGGTTAGGGCTGGTAGGCTATGTTCTCATCCTAGACCTAAGTCTTGTAGGTTTTACCTCGACTTAACCATTGTTGTCAGGACTCCTTGTTATTCTATTTCGTAATTCGGACACTCACTTTTTGATTGATCTATATATTTACAGTCTTATACATTTCATGCGTTCCTTATTCCTTTCCTTATATCAGCATGAATGTGGACTGATGTTTATTTATTTTGAAATGATGTATTATTATTCTGCTTGGCGTTACTTACCTCGGCTCGTCATTCTTGTATTTGATGGAGTGCAGATTCACAATCCAACAAGGGAAAAACACCAGAGCTTAAAGATTTTCTTTGAGGACATTAGAGTACACCTTTCCACTTGGGTGAATAGGTGATTTTTTGTATTATTGTATATATATGATGTTTTGAAACATGAGTTTTGGGTATGTGAGAGATTTTGGGCATGTATATCTATTGGGTTGTTTTCCTCTGACTAATCATTTATGATAATATACATATGCGAGGTTTCCACACTCTAGGATGTCTTATTTTTATATGGTTGTGATTACTTGATTAGTTTGAGCTTTTGCTTCCACTATATTGATGATAATTCACTAATCAATGTTATAAACTTGAAAATGAATGGTAAATAGTAATATAAGACTGACTAGGCTTGCGTGACTCGTCGAGATGGGATCGGCGTTTCGTGTAAGTCTAGATTGGACGGGGGGCCCAATTTAGGTTTGAAAACTGTGGTCGTCACATATGTGGTTGGTTTGTGGATTGGAAGTTATTTGAGATTTTTAGGGATTTTTGAAGAATTTCGTGTGATTTTCGAAATTGAAACGTTTTGTCGGGTTTTGACACAAGCCAAAGTTGACTTAGAGTTGTAATGGAAGTTTAAACGAAGTTGGAATAGGCTTGGAGCACGACAACGTGAGCGACACCGTGATTACAAAAGCTCAAGGCGCCAGTCCACGACGTCTGGGCAGAGGCCCCAGAGCCTACCCCGTGAGGGCGCCACTTAGGGTTGGAACCCTACGGCGCCACTCCATGGCATCTGGGGCAGTGAGCACCAGAGCCATGCCATGTGGATGCCACCCCGTATCAAATGTCATGGCAACTCGGCGTCATGACACTACTCACAAAGGGTCGATTTTCTACAAACTTTCAGAAAATCTCGAGGATCTCTCATGTATCTAAATGGGTCCAAATACGACCCAATACCCAAAAATCAACCCAATTACACTAATTCAACAATTATAAAAAATTGGGATAAATTAGAAATTTTAATTGATTTACAGACTTTAAGAATTCGAGTGGGATAGCTTAGAGAATTCTCGAGGATCAAAGTTTGTGATCGATTGAGGTACATTATCATACGATTGTAAGCGAGATAAGAAGTATTCATTAATTCATTTTTCATTGTTGGCATTTCTATTTGAATTGAGTTTTTGTTGGAATTCCATTATTTATTTTCTTGGTTGAGTGTCTTGGTGTAAGTATGTTGCGAAGGTACTCCTAGGTCCACATTAGCGGGTAAGCGTGATCACTGCTTGCAAGAGTGTTGTCCCACCCCTCTAATAGTGGGTGATACCCCGAGTACTGGATTATTTGGCCACTGTTGTGACTAAAAATTGAGGTACTGTTGTACTGCCTATATATTAACTATTTATGGGCTTCCTTTGATTCTTTGGACACTCAAACCTCGTTATTATACTTACCAGTCTGTTTATCATGCAATTTACTCCATTTTTTTGTCTTTCAATACGGCATGATATTTGGATTGTTTATTTAGTATATCTTGAATTACTGTTTAATTTCTTTTGGCATTACTTTCATATTTTTCATGCACTCATCGTCTAGTTTGTGACGGTGGTGCAGATAGAGCTGATACGAGTAAGGGGAAAGAACTGATGCCATGTGATATCCTATGAGGATTCTCGGAGCGATCATTTCCTTTACTCACAGTAAAATTTTGTTCTTTTGACTGTGATTACTGTGTTATATGTTTTGTAAACACTGGGACATGTATCGGGGATTGAGAGACTAGGGATATCATGTATGATCGTTTTGTTTAGCTTTGATTACCAGACATGCATGTATTTGTCCATTTCTCAGGGTTCTATATGATAGGTTATCTATTTGTCATGATTTCCATTTACTAGTTATAGTTGATTATAATAATTTCGCTGCAAATTTCTTTATAACTTTATAATCCTATAACCCACACATCTAAATGATAAACTAATGATGTATATGAGGATTTGAGGCTGACTAGGATGCGTAGACTTCGAGAGTAAGAGCTTGGGGGTCCACGTAGGTCTAGGTTGGGCGAGACCCAATTTTTTGGGGAACTGGTGTCGTCACATTTAGACTTACCACAAGTCTAGCTATCCAATCCCCTGGCTCGCACGCAATTCAAGGCGCGTCCCCGCTCACGTCTCGACGCCTATGACTGCATGAACTGACTTAATTAGTTTACATATTTACATAAGACTAGACATACACCATAATAAATATAAAATATACCTCGGTCAAGTGCCTTAGCTAGTGTGCGTATCTCACGCGGGTCCCATGTCACGAGTCGGTTTCCTGATTAAGGAATTAATCAAGGGTTAGAAATCCGAGCCGTGACAGTTTCTGACACGAACCCGTATAAGCTCAACCCTAGCCCACTAATTTTTTGTGTTAGCCATGTTGTGTTATCGTGTCATGACCCATTTTGCCACCCTTACATTAATCTACTATAATACATATAAAATTTAATGTACTAAAGATATATTTGATTGTAAAATGAACTAAATTTTATTTTCTTATGTTTGAATAATTGTTTTTTGACATTAAATATTTAATTATATAAATTTGACGTTACTGTTTTAAATTACATCGCATGAGATTATAGTATGTGTATATTTTAATATTTGAAGAGGCTTTCAATATAAGAAGTTAGTTTTTAAGATCGCGATATATTTAGACAACTAGATAACCTGAATTTTAAGTAAAATAAATTTGGACAAGTGAATCTTGTCGGAATTTAAAATTGGAGACAGCTCGAACAATGAATTTACTTGTTTCTAGTTGTCCAGACCGGGACTGGGACCTAAGTTTTTGCCACCGTATTATGAATATGTATAGATTATAGAACTGTTCTAAACGTGGTTATCAAGTGGGCTTGTCCCCGCAAATAAAGAATATTTATAATATATTAATTAAAGATGAAATCCGTGTCACCCAGTGGGCGTGCCGGAGTGGTTATCGGGCATGACTAGAAATCATGTGGGCTCTGCCCGCGCAGGTTCGAATCCTGCCGCTCACGTAACTGTTTTTTGAGTAATGTGAAATCTTTTAGTGCCGCTCACGTAATTGTTCTCCTCAGTAATGTGAAATCTTTTAGCAAAGTGTAATCATTTTCTTAATTGTACACCATCAACTTATCAAGTGCATTATTAAGATGGAGCTTTAGGGTTTCTTAGATTTTGGCATGCCTCGCCTCGACCTAAGCTAGTGGCCCCTCCTCCCCTCTTTCCTCTTTTCCTTTTCTTATTTTGTTAAATGTAGGGGTGCACACAGATTGCACTAATCTAAGGAATCGGTCCAATTCGGACTAATTATCACTAATTGGATAATTTTTGGATCATTTGGACTGGATTGGATTGAAAAATCACTAATCTTGTTGGATTAGATCGGATTACGGATCTCAAATTTAAAAACTACGGATCCAATCTGTTTATTACACCAACACATATACATATCTTATCATATGTACTATAGTATGTCAAGAGCATAAACTCAAACTATCAACTCTAAACTATATAATATCTTAAAGACTTTGCTTGTTCTTACATTTTTTTTATTACACTTTAGACATTTTTTTGTGGGTTATGTTACAATGTGCACATTTTTTGTGTTTTTGTTTGGGTATATAGTAGGGTTTATGGATGAAATTTTTATTTATGTAGGAACTTGCATTTTAAAGGTTATTGTGATGACAAATTTATGGGAAATATGCTATATATTGATTTGTAGGATATACGTTGAAAAATTTTATTCATGATATGTATAATTTTTATGATTCATTTGATTAAGTTTAATTTCATGAATCTTTGGATGGGAAAACGTCAATCCATAGAATTTGATCCAGTCCGGTCCGCATTTTGCAAATTGAATTGAGTTGGATTGATGAATTATTTGGACATGACTGTAATGCAATTTTTCAATCCGCAATAAGTAGATTGGATTACGGATTGACCCTAATTGGACTAGATCCAATCCGTGTGCACCCCTAGCTAAATGGAAGTGAATTTTTACGCTTTTTGTCGGCAGGCTTTGAGTTTTTCTCTTCTTGTAGAGAGGCTTTGAGATTTTCTCTCCTTGTCGGGAAGTTTGAGTTTTTCTTCTCCATGTTGTGAGGTTTTGGAGTTCTTTTTATAAGAAATGGATCGATGATACTCGTGGAGCATGCAAGTCAGGTGTCATGAATGACATAAGTTTGAATTGTCGAAGGCTTTAGTTAGGTCAAATAAGCTATATGTTCTTTTTTTTTTTTTTTGAGATTATTATTGCTTAGAAGTATATAGAATAGTCGATTCGATATATTCGACAAATGTATATATGAGTTGCATGAGTACGCAAACTTTTCGCAATGTCACTTTGATCCCAATGTGTAGGAAATGGCTGATATTGAAGAAAAAACAAGTGTTTTTCCAACCATGCATACTTTACTCAATTGAATGCATTTGCCATCCCAATGTCGAATAAGCTATATAGTCGATTCAATATTGTTGTATTTTTAATAGTTTATCGTGCATAAACCAAAATGTAACATATACTACAGAAAAAGGGCTAGTATGATGTTGTTGACCTTTGGGTCCACCAAGAAACACTACCTCCTCTTCTAGAATTGGACAAAAGCAAATGAAATTTCAAGGAATGTTCTCCTACTAAGCAAAAACAAACCAAAAATCCTTGTGCATGTGGCGGCTATCCTAATTTGCGTATTTTTTCCAACCATGCATACTTATCTCTCCCAACATTACATTAACATTACATTGACCCATGACCCATGCATCACTCCTAGCTTCCCTCTGCGGTGACTCTCTGGCTAGTTAGAAATAGAAGATCCTATTAATTTGGAAAAATATGACGTCAATGTAATATCAATCAAATCCGGTATAAACTTAGGGGAGTTATTGTAAACTAGTAATAAAATTCATTGGGTGACATGGAGTCACAAAATTAAGTTTTCCTTAGATAATACACATGCATTGAGATTTTAAAAGACAACCTACAGATGTCTTTACTAAAAAATTAAACTTAATAAAATTAAAGAAATTCAATGAAATAAAAATAAACCAAAACTAACTTAATTGAGATGCATTAATTAGAAAGAAATTAAATAATTTGAAAAACACATCATAATACACCGTTATCATGTACACAACTACATTTTGCATCAAAGCGTCGTATTCTAGTGCTAATGTAAAAGTGATTAATTGGCCAATCACTTTCATAGAGAAAAATGACTGGCGCATCGCACACTCAACTCTCCCCGGCGACCTTTTCAATTATCTCAATTGTCATCAATTTTGGAGTACGTTTTTATACGTATAGTTGTCCCACATCTGACTAGCTAGCGAGAATACAAATTAAGGCTATTATGTGTAGAGTGGACACTTCATCCGGTCTTGACATTTTGAAGTGAACCTCACTTCCACACTTAAGCTCATTGTCCAAGGTAGACTGTCCATAGGTCGAGTTCGAGCAGGGCTCAGGCCTAAGAACCTTGGCTCAGGCTCAGACCACCACCTATGTTCGAGCATATATCTTGACCTAAGCCTAATCCATGCAAAAAATACAAAATCCAAGTCCAACCTATTTAACCCACATATTTTTTTATTAATAAAAAATAATTGTTATTTTTGAAAAATAAACACTTTTTAAAATGTTTCTCGTATAAAATTAAAACAAAGTGTAGTATAATTTATAGATTTTTATATGTTAATATTAACATTCAAATTCTATACAAAAAGATGGATGTAGCACAGTAGAAAAGAACAATCATCAATGTAAATTTGAATTCAAACCTTTGCTTCAACATGTTTTTCTTTTTGAAATTATAGACATTAATTTAATTAGTGGCGGGTCGGGCCGGGCTTAAACTTTACAAGTAAGCTCAAACTTAGCCCAAATTAAATTGGGCCTAGGCGAGCTCGGGTCTAAGAAAACTTGTCTAAGCTCTACCCATTGATCACAGGTTTGGACAGACCAAACAGGTACCCAAGCCCGTGAACAGGTTTAGTCCTAGGGCCGTATAGACATCCAACAAAAAAAATAGATGGTTTAACATGAGGTTAAGATGAGCTAGTATGAAGTAAAAAAGATAAAGCTAGAACCATCCTCCAATTTTTCTTGAAACCTTTTTCAGACCATCCTTACTTAGGCTCAACAAGTCACAATTGAATTTGTCGGATGTCCGACTTTATGATCTTTTAGTTACCAAACGCATCTCAGTCCTTGGATTCGCAAGTTATAAATTGAGTAATTTCTTTCTTATAGTCGTTCATGTCTTATAGAAACCAATGTGCTATACAGTGTCTCTCTATTATGGCTTGGAGTAGTAACAAAACCAAAAAGTCATATGGTACGTGAAGGGAAGTTATGTTACAATGAAAGCGAAAAAATCAACTCATTATTTTTAAAATACAAAGAACACTAAATATTATGTAGGTACGAGGAAAATTTCAACAAGTCAATTGAAAAAGAAAAAGGTAATAACTAGAAGCTCTTACTCATTTTATTTATTTATTTTTTCTACATTGTGTCTAATATCAACTGCACCAATTAATCCATACTCAACACCGTCGAGTCTCATTAAGGGAGCGACCTCCAACTCATATATTTTCGGCCTAAACTAATTTGAGCAATCAGCTTGTGATGTCTAACAATTAATTAAAAGTATCCTTAGCCCAAAAAAAAAAGAAAAAAAGAAAAGAAAAATGAAAATGTTTGGGTGCTTAAAATTCATAAATTAATGTTGCACATTATTACTATTATTATTATTATTATTATTATTATTATTATTATTATTATTATTATTATTATTATTATTATAGGTGTCATACTCTTTTTAAGCCCCTTGGAGTATATAATCCCACATCGGGAATATAATAAGAGTTGGTGTAGTATATATAAGTGGTGTAAATTGGATCTTAGCACAAATCAATTGATTTTGTGCAAGATGGGCTCCAACATTTATATACTTACATGTACGTGTGTGGTGCAACACTTTCCAGACCCATGAATTTCTATACCCTCCTTATTTAATTCAACTAATTTCAAAAGAGTTAGTCCCATTCAAAATTATGGAACTCGCTTATTTGAGCTTAAAAAAAATACATATTGCTCATCAAATCATCTCTGTTGGGATGGTAGATACATTATTTGTCAAAAGACAAAGTTTCGAAAAGTCATGGTTCGACTTCCATTAAGTAATACATATATATATAGTGCTCAGTTCTTTGTCATTTTACCACACCCCATGAGGGTAGATTACATAATTGGCCCCGTTTGGTTTAGCTTATGCTTTTAACTTATACTTTGATGATGTGAATAAATACTTAGAAAAAGTAAAAAACATGCAGGGAGATACTTTTGAGAATCGTACTTATTGTGGTAGTTTTAGTTGTTACGTCAGCCAATCGTAAAAAATATAAAATGTAACAAAACAGCATAAAAGTTGCTTATTGAATATCACATCAGCAATAAGCAAGAACATAGGCTGAACAAAGCAGGGCTATTATATTATGCTTAAAAGCTTATCTAGAAACCTCAAAAATAAAAAAAATAAAAAAGTTTATCTAGAAGAAGATAGATGAACCAAAAACAGAGCCATCAAACAGTTCACCTCACAAAAAAATCAAGAGAAGAAAAAAAAAAAGATAAACCCATGGGACCCAAATTTCGAAAGTGGACAAATCTTTACACCTACATTTTAATTTTTATTCGAGTACGTGGACCCCACATCAATTGGGCCGAAATGGAGCCCTTGCCATACGTAAGCTCACATCGTGAAACCGTGTCCCCAACGCTTATTCTAGAAGCCCAGATTCCCAATTTTGCTTCAATTCAAACCTCTTCATTAATTTTTTTCTTTTCAATACTCACATGACACACATATATGTAGATAGGCATATAAAATCTGAGTTCATCTCCAGTGGGTGTCTACCTATACAAAAAACACGAGAGAAGATGAACATGATATACCATCTATGCAGGGTTTGTGTTGTTTGGGTTTTGGTGCTAATAGTGGTGGCTCAAGCTCATAATTCAAGAGGGGCAGAGGCCAGAGCAGGGCCACTGATGAAGCAGCAAAGTATGTTATTAATTGATTGAGTTAATTTACAACTTTGATTTAGTTATATATAATTGGTTTTTGGTAATTGAGATACTGATTGGTTTGATGTGCAGGGCACTTTGATTTGTGGAGAACACTTGGGGTTGGGTGCAGTTGCTGTGATGGGGAGAGTGGGCAATGCAGGAGTACTTGGGAGGGGTCCTGTACTAAGCTGGAGTGTTTGCCCTGGAAGTTGTTTTGATCATTACTATCGATCTATGGACTTTTAGTCATGTTTTTGTTGATATATAGTTATATACTATATGCTTATAATATTATACAACTAATTAAGTACTCTTTGTAACTAATGTGCATATGTAGTGAAAGGAATCTAGTATATATATATATATATTGAGAGTTTGAAAAAAAAAAATCCCTGAAACACAAATTTGGCACGAATGACTTGTTGGGCTCACTGTCTGTCTTAGAAACGAAACGCCCTCTAATGCCGTGTTGCATATATACATTTTCAAAATTTGCTACAAGTAGTTGAGAATTGGGCTTAGTGACCACAAGGTCATTGGATCGAGCCATCATCTAACTTCGAATGTGTTGGCTTCTCTTGAATCATGATATTGAGCGGGCGATTGGGTCTTGTGGAATTAGTCTAAGTAGAGGGCCTAGCTAGAAAAAGATTCGAACAGTACCCACTATTACGAAAAAATGGAAAAAAAAAAAAAAAAGAAGGCAAAGACATTTTCTCTCTTGTTTTGTCATTAATTAATTAAAGGCAGATATATATGACTAGTTGAAAAGTTGTTGGAGGCCAGTAGATGCGCGTAGGGAGATGTTAAATACAAAGGGAGAGATGTGCGCCGCGCCCATGCAAGTTTTCAGTTTTGGTGCACTGTCATGCTCACTGAGCTCATATTTATTGTCAAAACTATGTTGGCCAATCGTTTTTGAGGAAGAAATGCTAGTGATCCAAACACAAATTTAATTGTATGCCCTACGCATTAAATTCAAATTCACGAGGTGTTGAAGAACAACTAAGTGTCTTCTTTTCTTATAAGCAAGCTAGCTGGGGACTATATCATTCAAGTAGTGTCTCTCATTTATAAGCACTTAGCTTTAAAAACATTTTTTTTGGTAGTTTTCAGTACAATTCTCAATCAGAAAGATATATAGAGTTGGGAAGAAATTAACACCCCCTTTTTGGTTTCCTACACACATAGACCAATGGTGTAGCTCCCTTCGATTGTAATTAGACAATTATATTAGTATTTCTTATAATTTAAGGTTGACACAGTCAAGCCTATTGCATTGGACTAAAGATGTTAAAAGTTTAAAATTCAAAGAACAAAACCTTACTTCTCAGGTTCAGGTATGGACGATTTACATATAAAGTTTTTCTGAAAATATTATATGAGGCAATATGACAATAACCCTAACGAGTGGCCTCAATATTTCGTAATGACAACCACCAAAACTAAACTAACAATATATGGTTTTTTATTTTATTTTATTTTTTACAAGAGAGAAACAACTTTGCCTCAACCAAAGTTTGAACCTTTGCTTATAAATCTCATACCAAATCATTGGACCATCCAATTGGTTAAACTAAACATATATATTAGTATATGGAAAGAATTTTTTTTGGATAAGTCTATGCATGTAAAGAATTGACTAGGTGTAAACCGAAAAAAAAAAAAAGAATTGACTAGGGAGTAAACTCGAACATATTTATGTTGCCACCAAGCACTAGTTTAAAGAAAATGGAAAAATAGAAATATTTTTTTTTTCAATATAACTTCAAATCCAATCTTATTTTTCTTATTTTTCAATTTAAAACCAGCATTCTTAGGAGTTGTTCTCTTATTGTGGGTTGCTGCCCACCTGAGAATGTTGTTTCGAGCTTCAGAGCATTATAATATCTATTAGCCTCTTGGTGGATTAAATTGGCCGAGGAACTTGGTACGGTGAGGATTCACCCCCGCACGGTCCAAGAATCCCTGGCTCTTATTACGAATAAATATCATTTATTAGTTAGGATATTTTATTTAACTTTTATTCATTTGTAATTATCTTAGATTTTATTATTTAATATGTTTTTTATTTGTAGTTATCTAAATCTAATATGTAAACCCTATATATATGTGCATATGCACAAATAACATTAACAAGAAAAAGATGTGATCATTTTATTTTTCTTAATTTTCTGATATAGTATCAGAGCATTCTGCTACACTCTGATTAATCATACTTTTTTCATTCCATTCTGATCTTTGTTGTTCAAAGTCAGAATATTATCTTTCATTTTTTTTCAACCAAAAGATCATTATATGGTCTTATTTTGTTCCGTTCATTCGGAATCATATCATTTTTTTTATTTTTCGCTTGGTCATGGTGACTTGCAGTCGATCGGTGTCCAATCCGTTATTAAACAATGGATTGTCTATCAATCAACATTCATTTTGAATGTTTTCTCTATTTAAAGTTCGTTTTGATCCATTGCTGTCAAGTCTCAAGTTGGCTTATGCTTGTCGAATTTGAGTTGGCTAGTATGCCCGTCCAAATTGGCTAGTTGCCCGTTCGACTTGAGGATCCTATTAATTCTATCGACATTCTTTTTTGGATGCTTTTTCTTCAATTCAAAGGTTTTTCAGATGTTGATGATTGATGTCAACATCTTCGCCAACGGATCTCAATTTACTATGTTTTTCCATCACGACTCATTTACTTTGATTGAAGACATTCATGTTCAAGCTTCAAATATTTTTGTTCAAGTTGGGAATCTAAAGTTTGTATGCTCAAGCTTGCGGGAGGGTATAACGAATAAATATCATTTATTAGTTAAGATATTTTATTTAACTTTTATTTATTTGTAATTATCTTAGATTTTATTATGTAATTAATATTTTATTTGTAGTTATCTAGATCTAATATGTAAACCCTATATATATGCATATGCACAAATAAAATTAACGAGAAAAGATGTGATCATTTTATTTTTCTTAATTTTCTAATAGCTCTCACAATCAATGGTGGAACAGCTTCTAAGAGGCGGGTGTTGTGGCATACTGGGGTTTGAGTAGTGTTTTGGTGGATATGGACAAAAAGGAATGCTAGATTGTTTAAGGGGAGGGAGGGAGAACGGTTGGAGGTTTGGGACTCAATTAAGAGGGTGATAGCCTCGACACTCATGGGATCGAAGGAGTTTCAATAGTGCTCGTGGACTAAACTTAATGGACAATGGCTATGGCTTCTCTAAAAGTCGATTTGGGTGGGTGTAGGTACTACAAAAAAATGCAAAAAATAACAACCAAAATTGGCGATAGGCAGCGGCGAGGATCACATTTTGACCAATTTGATCGTTTAGCGATGGAGTAGCAAAGGGATAAAAGTTTGACTCTTTTGACCATTTAGCGACGGGGTTAACGACGACTCCCCGTTGCTAATTCTTAGACGACCATCTCCTCACTCACTCCCATATTTATTCTCCCCCAAACCTTAAAACCTACCCATATCTTCTCACTTTAGCCGCCCTTTCCCCCACTCTATGTCTCGCCTCTCTCTTTCGCTCTCCACCGACCTTGGCCTCTCTCTATCTCTCACACTCTCTTTCTCTCTCTCTTGCCTCCCCCCCCTCTCTGCCTCCTTCGCTCTCTCCATCTCGCCTCTCTCTGTCTCGCCTTTCTGTTCAGATTCGCTACCTCGCTTCACTCTCTGTCCAAATCTGCCACCTCGTCGCTGCCCAGATCTGCCACTTCGCCTCTCTCTTTCTTCTTCTTCGTTATCGCCAAAATTGCATTACTGAAAGTGTGTTGGTTTTCATTTTTTTTTAAATTTCGAAGGGTGGTACGATGTGGCGGAAGGTGGTGGCAGAGTAAGCGAAGTAGAGGGAGGCGGAGAGATCTGGGTGGGAGAGGAGTGAAATCGAGGATGAGCCCATTTAGGTGAGATATGTGAGAGATCTAGAGAGATGGGTTTTCTAACATTCTGTTAGTTTTAGAGACACCGCAATGACACACTTTATTAATCTCTCAAATAAACTCGTTAATTACAATGCAGGGGTTTACTCTAATTTATAGACTCACATAAACATACTCCTAATCCAATTAGGAGACCCTAAATAGACTCATACTCTAACTCGAAATTCTAATCAAACTCAAACACTAATGTAATTTAGATTACAACTCTAACATCCCCCCATAATCTAAATTACCTATCTAAATTAAAAATCATCCCCCCATAATTCAGATTGGACAAACCCCAATCATAGCCTTAAACTTCATGAAAGACTCAATCTTCAATGCCTTGGTAAACAAGTCTGCAACTTGATCCTCTGATCTGCAGTATGTCAGCTCTATCTCTTTATTCGCCACCTGATCACGTAGAAAGTGATATCGCATATCAATATGCTTACTCCGGCCATGTGTAACTGGGTTTTTCGCTAAATCAATGGCCGAAACATTATCAACATAGATTGGTGTAGAGCCATTACACGGAAAAAGAATCTGTGATAATAATTTTCGCAACCAAATAGCCTGACATGCACTTGAGGCGGTTGCAATGTACTCAGCCTCACAAGTAGACAATGCAACGACAGACTGCTTCTTCGAAGACCATGAAAAAATAGTAGAACCATAATAAAAAGCATAGCTAGAAGTACTTTTTCGATCATCCTGGTCTCCTCCCCAATCACTGTCAGAATAGCCAAACAAAGAACTATCCATTGAAGTGGAATAAAATAACCCATGATTAGTAGTACCTCGGATATAACGCAGAATTCTCTTTGCTGCAACCAAATGAGATTGTCTAGGGTGCTCCATGTATCTACTGAGTAATCCAACGCCATAAAGAATATCAGGCTTAGTGCAAGTCAGGTATCTCAAATTCCCAACTATCTGGCTTGAAATATGTCGAGTCAACCGTGCATCTTGTCCTGTTTTGGACAACTTGGTACCAACCTCCACGGGTGTAGAAGCAAGATTACAGCTAGACATCTCAAATTTCTTCAAGATCTCAACTGCATATCGTTTCTGACATCTAAAAATGCCATCATCTCGCTGATTTACCTCAATGCCTAGAAAGTATGACATTAGACCAACGTCTGTCATCTCAAACTCTCGCATCATAGCTGCCTTAAAGTCTCTGATCATGTTGATGTCATTTCCAGTGAAAATTAAATCATCAACATAAAGACAAACTATCATTGCAGTACCAGTAGAAGCATCAATCTTCACATACAAAGCATGTTCATAAGCACACTTTTCCAGTCCATAACCCTGAAAGAATTCATCAATCCTTTTATTCCAAGCTCGTGGTGCCTGTTTTAAGCCATAAAGTGCTTTATTCAGCTTATAAACTTTTTCTTCACTGCCCTCTTGAACATATCCCGGTGGCTGCTTGACATAAACAACTTCATCTAAGTAGCCATTTAAAAAAGCTGATTTCACATCCATCTGGTGAAGTTTCCACCTTCTCTGGGCAGCAATGGCAATCAATAACCGGATCGTCTCAATGCGAGCAATTGGAGCAAACACTTCCTGATAATCAAAGCCAGGCCTCTGCTCATATCCTTTGGCCACCAATCTAGCTTTGTAATGCTCCACGTTTCCATTAGATTTCCTTTTTGTCTTGAAAACCCATTTGACATCAATAGCTTTGTGACCTTGAGGAATATCAACAAGGTCCCAAGTGTCATTCTTCTCAATAGCCTCGATTTCGGAATTCATAGCATCAACCCAACATCTATCTCGCACGGCTTCACGAAAGCTAATAGGGTCTGAATTTGCAAACATGGCATAATGAACTAAACTGCCATCATCGTCAACTGCATCATCAGAGGTAACTTGACAATTGCCTGTGGTAGGAGAAATACTTGTTGAAGTAGACGCCTCATCATTAAACCTGATTGCAGCAGATTGAACAATTCCCTTGCCTTTTGTGTCCCAAATCCATGCATCTGCCTCATCAAACAATACATCTCTGCTGACAATTACAGAATTAGTAATCGGGTTATAAAATTTGTATGCTCCAATCCGCCCTGAACATAGCCAAGAAAAATGACCTTTACGCCTTTGTCATCCAATTTCTTCCTATTAGCATCAGGAACATGAACATACGCAGTGGATCCAAACACTTTTAAATGTCTGACACTTGGCTTGTAACCACTCCAAGCCTCTTTTGGAGTAAGATAAGACACTGCTATTGTGGGAGACCTATTCAGTAAATAAACTGAACATACAATTGCTTTAGCCCAGAAAGAATTAGGTAAACCTTTCGCTTTCAACATGCTACGAGCCATGTCCATAATAGTCCTATTCTTTCTTTCTGCAACACCATTATGTTGTGGTGTATGTGGTGGAGTGGTCTCATGCTTGATCCCATGATGATCACAAAAATCAGAAAATATGGAGGACTTGTATTCACCACCACCATCTATTCTCAAAATCTTGATGTAGCGTCCACTTTGTTTCTCCACATACGCCTTGAATTTCTGAAAACAAGTAAACACGTCTGACTTGTTCTTAAGAGAATACACCCAAATCTTCCTGCTGTAGTCATCAATAAAAGTCAAAAAACATTTACTCCCTCCTAGTGAAGCTGTCTGCATAGGACCACAAAGATCTGAGTGAACCAAGTGTAATGGAGATTTGGCACGCCACGGAGTGTCGGAAGCGAATGACTGTCTGTGTTGCTTCCCTAAAATACACCCTTCACAAAACTGCTCAGGATGTCGAATAGCAGGCAATCCTTTCACTAATCTCTTTTGAGTGAGCAACGTTAAACTTTTGAAGTTCAGATGACCATATCTCAGATGCCATAACCATGACTCATCAGAAACAATGGATTTAAAACACGGATAAGATCCAGTCTTAATCTCAATCTGAAATAACCTATTTTTCAAAGGAGATTTAAGAATGGCAATACCTCTAGAGTCGAACATGGATAAATGGCCATCTTTCAAATTCATTGTGTACCCTTTCTCTACAAGCTGCCCCAGACTCAATAGATTGTTTTTCATTGTAGGCACATAAAGAACATCAGAGATATACTGATGATCACCGTTCTTCAACTGAATTAGAACTCTTCCTTTTCCTTTGACTGGAAGTTTCCTATCATCAGCAAACTTGACCTCCGTCGTCATTGACTCATCTAAATCGTCAAACAAATCTCTATTACCGCACATATGGTTGGAGCATCCACTATCAAGATACCACGTGTAGTTTTGTGAACATTCTTGACCTGACGAAACCATAAAAAGTGTCTGGTTACAATCATCGCCTTGGGCAAAAGACACATGTGCAACAGATTTTGCATGTTTTTTAGTGTTGCGCTTTACGGCTATATGCCCAAACTTGCGACGCTTGTAACACTGAATCTGATTTCTCTGTTGATCGCGACCTTTGTCTCGTCCACGACCTTTATTTCTCTCCCACCACTGCTGATCATTATTCGAACCTCTGCCATTGTTGTTGACTTGATCACGGTCTTTGAATCCATAATCCTTCTTTAGCTTCGGGACAATTATAGTCTTCAATGCCTGCTCAGTATGCTTGACTTTTTCACTTTTTTCATTAATTTGTTGCTCATGTGCTCGTAACGAACCAATGATTTCTTCAACTGACTTGGTCTCATAATCTGTCCCAGACTCCATAATAGCAGCGACTACGTGGTCAAACTTTGTGGTCAAGGTGCGCAAAATCTTCTCGTTCACATCGAGATCAGCGACTTCTCCGCCATTCATCTTTAACTGATTGACGATTGTCTGAACACGATTAGTGTACTTCTCTATATCTTCTGAGTCATCCATCTTGATCAACTCGAATTGCCGCCTCAAAGTTTGCAACCGAACTTTCTTGGCTCTTTGTGCACCTTTGTAGGACGTCTCTAAAGTGTCCCACGCTTCCTTTGATGTCTTCGCCAGTTGCACTTTCTCAAACGCCACATCATCAAGCGTTTGCAAAATAAAATAAAGTGCCTTCTGATCTTTCTTGCGAAGCTCCTTTTGTGTCGAGGTAGCGGTGGCCCCTAGGTTTTCGAACCCATCTTCAACGACTGTGAGCAAGTCTTGAAAACTGAACAAGACTCTCATCTGAGTGCTCCATCTATCAAACTTCTTTCCATCGAACACTGGTAGTGTCGGTTGAACTTGACCATTACCCGTTGTAGCCATAATTTACCACTGTAAATTATCTTAAGTAACTCCACCTATTCTGCTTCAACAAACCGACTTTTGCAATTTGATTTTCTTCAACGAAATCAACCTCTGCACTTCTGCGTTGTTCCTCTCTTTGAACACGCAACTCAAGTTTCTTGTTTCCAAAACAAGAAGGTCACACGCTTCGATCTCTCGAATAGATCTGAAGCCCAAATCTGTTCTTGAATCTTCAAGAACTTTCACACAACCAAGACATAGATCATAAGATCTCACTATTGCTCTGATACCATGTTAGTTTTAGAGACACCGCAATGACATACTTTATTAATCTCTCAAATAAACTCGTTAATTACAATGCAGGGGTTTACTCTAATTTATAGACTCACATAAACATACCCTAAATAGACTCATACTCTAACTCGAAATTCTAATCAAACTCAAACACTAATGTAGTTTAGATTACAACTCTAACACATTCTTGTTGCAATTCTTTGACCCAGTTGCTAAGCGGAAACAACGACGCAACATTAAGCGACAGGCCACACCGTCGCTAGTCCCATCGCTATTTCCGTATAGTGACGGGTCATACAACCTTAGCGACGCGTATCCCCCGTCGCTAGTTTTGCATTTTTTTGTAGTAAGGGAAGAGGAGGTCTTACAGGTAGCTTGTAAATAGGGATTCGAGTTGTAATTTTTTTCACTTTTGTAATTCCCAGCCATATGATCACGGGTTCAACCTAATTGATTCATGAGACTACGACACTGTGTTGGATCGAGTAAACATCACTGACCCAGTCCAATTGCAGGGGACAAAGGTTTATATACAAGGATGACATTTTTTTTTTTTTTTTTTTTTTTTATTTTACGAGCTCACCATGTAAATACCCCATATTTTGGTAAAAGTAAAATAAATTCTTTTTTCTATTAAAATAAACATATATATTAGTCTCTTTGTACTTTGTAGTAGATTATTGCTCTACCCTTTTGGCTGTTAGGAAAATTAATTGAACAGGCCCTGAATAAATGGTCAAGAATCTTGTTGATTATAATCTTTATTAGAAATTTTCTAGAAACAATCGGTTTGAACTTCGATCTTCAAGAAAACTGATCGATAAGAGATTTTCTTTTCTCCTTATAGAGATCATATGAAAAAGTCAAAAGACCATAAGTTTGGTTACCACAGGTGATATTTCTAGAAGATCATATTAATCATGGAAACTTTAATTTGCCGGCAACATTTGATATGGAAGGTTTGGTATTCTTAATACTTGGATTTTTTTTAATTTTTTTGGTCAAATACTGTATATATGTTGCATTGATTTCCTAACTCAAAAAAGGTACGACTTATAATAGATATTAGGATGTTAAGTTTGGAACAACAACCAGCTCACATTAAGGATTAATTTGTTTACATTTTAAAAGGAAACTAATTAATAAAAATCTGACAGTACCGAATTGCTACTCGATCCATAGTACTGATGACAATATCTAATGGTAATTAAAAAAGTAATGTTGTTGTTGTTGTTGTTGTTGTTTTTTTTTTTTTTTTTTTTTTTTTTTTTTTAAATTCATCAAATAGGGATGATTTCTTTAAAATTACAAAAGTAATGTATTGTGAGTTTTAAAAAGGCGTCATTATGAGTAAGGTATAGTATGATGTGGCAGTTTAATTACATGACTTACTCATTTTGAAAAGAGTCATTTGAACAAAATATTAAGTATATGGTTAACTCATTTTCAAAAGGAGTAATTCATGTAACTCTACCTCATCCATATCTTCACCTGCTAAATTGAAAATACTACACATAAATCAACCGAAACCACACTAAAACATACATTGGTGTGTGTTCCACACTAAATCGAGTCGCATATAGACAACTCACACACCAATGCGCGTTTCGGTATGTCCGCGTAGCATTCCTCAACTCTAATACCATTTTTATTGAATTCCTCCAACAATTAATTTACACAACATGACGAAACTAACATTTTACCTTCACATTTGCACAATGTTAGGGAAACATGCATCATAAGTAATTCATAATAAGGAAAAGGCAAATGACATAATAGCAAAGCCAAATTGAAAAATCCAAAAAATTCTATTGATTGCTTTGAAAGAGATAGTTAGTTTGGAGATCTTACAGTTAATTCAGGCTTTTCCTCATAAATAAGGGAACTAAAAGCTGGTCTCATTGTAACTTCAGCACTTGATTGCCTCTATCTACATCTCCATCTGCATCATATATGAAAATTTGCATATAAGTAAGAGAAAAACAAATAGCAAAAAAACTCAAACAAATATACAAATCCAAGAAATTACCATGACATCAAAGAAACTCATACAAAGGTATGATGCAGTTCTATCGACGTCGACGTTGATCCTCCATGAGGCAAACTGGACGTACTCTATTTCGATCTAGATTTCTCCGTACTTGTACGTCCGGCTGAGTCTGTTGAGCTCGATGAGTCGACTGATCTTCTTCCTCGTGTTGACTCGATTCACCTCTACTACCAGTGCTATCAAATATAGGGGTTGAACTATTCTGACATACTGGCTTCCTGTATGTGGTTGGGTAAAAGGAACATGAGGTGGCATGCCTAATAAGTGCATGAATGAGCTATCTCCACTATATGACATATTGTAATTATAATATGGCGGAGTAAAATAGACTTGGCATGTATTGCGACAATGAACCATGCATTAAATGTGTAGGCATCCTATGGTCCATGTAGGAAGATGATGGCCCAGACGCATATGGATCAAAATGATAAGGATGAACACTCATGCTCGGTGCACTAGATAAAAACATATGAGCTTCAGGTTGCATTAAGGGCGGCAAAGGAGTGTATCCATAAGAAGAAGGACGTGTTGGAGGTGGTGGAGGAGAACGTCTGCTGCTCTCACCAATAGTCTCTGTCATTCTTATTGTTGGACGAGTTGGAGGTGATGGAGAAGAACGTTTGCTACTCTCACCCATAGTCTGTGTCCTTGTTGTTTCCTCCCTCTATTTGCTAGGCTTTAATCATCTTCTTCCTATTTTTCTTCTTCTTCTTGAGAAGCTTCATTATCTATTTCCGGCTCAACTACATTTTCATCATTTCACATAGTAGTCAGCTGTCGTTCATCCTCATCTAAGATTCTAATGCCTTCATCAAGAGCAGCAATGCCTTGATCGGTCCCTTCATCAATGAATACTCGTCGCAATTGACGCGCAAATGTAGACTGATATACAAAAAATAATTATTAGTTAACAATTTAAAATATGACTCATGAGGACAACAACATAATAGTTTCAAGCTTACCGCATATTCACGTAGATCCCCGTTATGTTCAATGAATTGTCTACTGATAGATCTGTACCTCCTTGATCACGTGTCGTGCATGCCAAATATAACCTGTAATTGAGTTACCAATCCCACAAGGGTGTAGTAGTGGTAAATACGGAGTCAAATCCACAGGGCTTGAGTTTCACTCTAAGTTAACTAAAAATAGGGGTTTTAAAAAAAAGTTTTAGAGCAAACACTTAAAATAAAAA
This sequence comes from Stephania japonica, assembly GCA_039657345.1. Lineage (NCBI taxonomy): Eukaryota > Viridiplantae > Streptophyta > Magnoliopsida > Ranunculales > Menispermaceae > Stephania > Stephania japonica. Next base: position 36,851,470 of record CM077560.1, on the reverse strand, counting down.
TAGCAGGAATCAAGATTGCAAGAATAATATCAATGAAAGAAAACACCTAGGTCTATGGTTCCATAAGACAAGTTCAAGATTTAATGGCATATCATGGTCATCAATCTTTCCCAAAACAATTATCAATTCAAATTCTCCTAGATTAGTTATGAAAAATCGACATCCGCCAGAAATTCTTAATTTCCCTAACCTCGATAGTTAGGACATCCGCTACTAACTACTTCCCTAATTAATGCATAACCCTAGACATCTGCCATAAGGTTTAACACACTAACCGCAATAATAAACTTCTATAGGAATACTAATCCTAGATAACCGGATCGCGACCGCTCCTGATTTAACCTAGATTCAATTATTGCACACTCAAGAACCGAAAGGTTTTGACGGCAATCGGGTGAATGTTTGTCACTTATATTGTCCCAAAAGTACAATTACGGATACAATTGAGTCAATTGACTATAGATTTTTCACCTAAAAACATGCACTGGCCATTTACATATCCTAGATTTAAATCATATTCATAAAAACCAACAACAAAGAAATAGAAGAAATTAAATAAATAATAAAAATAATTAGATCTCACAAGTTATGCCATGAATCCATAATCCTGACTTGTTTCACCTCTGACCTAAGCAATGTCTTGATTAGCTGGACATGTTCTTCGTAAAACTCCAAAGAAAATAATGCAAAGAGTTATCTAAAGAATAATAATTGTTCTTCTAATAATATCTAAAGTCTTAATATATAAAACTACTAAAAATTGGTCTCTGGAAAAAAGAGAAAACTGTTTTGGGTATTTTTTTCATTCAGGACACGTGTCAGGTTGTGATTGGCGAATTTCTGGGCGTTGCTAACATGTCGCTCTAGGATTGGAAGGGAGGAGAGGAGAGGTGCGCGCTGACATGGTGTGAGTTCATTGGCTGAGAAGAGACGTAATGACGCTCTGGTGAGCTGTGCAGGCGACACGTGGCTGTCCAGGAACGCGGGAAGAGACATGGGCAAGTTCATGTGTAATGGCCCGTTATAATTTTAACTCGTTAATTAATCAATTTCAGATTAGGACGCCAGCTCAGACGACACGTGGACACCACTGATAGGCTAGGCATACCTCGAACCTAGGATACTGACTGTGTACTGCTGTGAGTTTTTAAATTCTGCGATGCATTAATATTTCTTTATCATTATTAGTATGATATATTAGTCATCACAGGTGTGCATTTTAAAATTTACTTGTCGGGCGAGTTGAGAGCCGGGGTTTTAGTTCGAAAAATATGCTGACGCAAGGGTTTATAGCTGTGGGGCCAAGTGTTGGGGTTAGACTAAATTCAATTAATATTATATTAGTATGGTTGAGGATTTAAATGCAAGGAATTTCATATGTGACTAGGCTAAACTAATGAATAATTAGTACACTAGGCGTGGGACCACCTCGGGAAGCATGCCGAACGTGAGGCACAGGGAGTCGGGAGCATAGTAGGACCATATTTAGCATTTTGCGGAATTTATTTGATGGCTTGGGTAGAGTGTACAAGTTAAGATAAATGGAATTTGAGGAAAGTCTTATAGTTTGAACTGGAAAATCAGCACACATTGCATGATCCTCGAGATTGACAACGAATCAAAATAAGATAATATGTGTCATGATAATGTGGGCTGGAGTTAAGTGACAAAAAATGGACAAGGACCGTCTGATCAACCTCGAGATGCGTGCACACTTTAGATCATATTGTCCACTATAAATATCACCGATCAAACCAACATGCAAACCACAAGCCATTCTCAACCAAAATTCAGATTTTGAGGGAGAAATCAGTGATTTGGGAGCTCAGCTATGGAGTTTGAAGCTGGATTTGATCATCAAACTAAGAACTTGAGGTAATCTACTCAACTATTTCCTGAATTTTTGATGAGAAGTGTTGCATGTTGTGGTATGTGTGATTCAACAAAAATTTGTTGAAATTGCCACTGTTTTTACTAGATTTGTGAGTTTTGAGGTTAGTTTGATGAACTATGACTTATTGAAATCGGATTTATGGAAACAAAATGAGTATTTAATGGTTTCATTTTCTAAACATGCACATTCGATTTAATGTTTGGGTGAAATTTCTGGTGTAAATTGGTGTTTTGAAGGGTAAATTGATGATATTGAAGTATGTTGGATGTTGCATGCCGGTTTTGGAGTGTTTGAATCACGTTGGAAGAGTTCTGATTTTTTGAAGAATTCTGGGCAGAAAGGAATTAGCGCACTAATAGATGAACAGTAGCACGCTAATCCTCTAGGGAGGATGAAGATCTTCGTGCATGAACAGTGTACGAAGATCAATTAGCGCACTAATACCCAACCTAGCTCGCTAATGATCCCTTGAACCTTAATTAAATCATGAAAATCGAGACTAATTGATATTAAACCAAATTTAATTGATAAATGAACCACGGGATTAGATCTCAAGAGTTACGGGACAGTAGTTGGAGTCAAGGACTAGTCAGGGATCGGACCAGGGGTATTTTTGGGATTTTGAGCATGGTGTGAGGTACGTAAAACCCAACTGAACACCACTACTGCATTTACTTATTTTATTTTTATTGAGCATTATTTCCTTGAAAATCTGTGAGTCAAATTCCTACTGGGACGGCTATGGTTCCGTCTATGTATCCACGGGTAGTTGAGAGGTTGCTGGCTAGGTGTATAGCACGTGATTTAGGACTCGGTAGATTATATCCCGAGTTGGACTCCATTTCACGCGTTCGATTAGCCCACTAGGGCTAATACCGCTGGGATACAATCGTAGGGTCGGAGGCATGGGCCACGACCAGGGCTCCTGGTCCTAGTACACACTTAGTAGCTGTGTTCACACCCCTTTGTCTATCGATGTGTTTATATACAAGCGATGAGCTTTAAGCAGTTTTTTGCATATTTTTCCTTCTTTTCGCATGTTTATTTAACACTACTTATTGGTTCTGTTAATTATTTTTATTATTTATTTATGCACGATGGCTTTCCTTGGGATTTTATTTACTGGGCTCGTCATCTGCCTTTTATGGTGGCTGAGCACATATCCTAGTACTAACAGGGGCAAGGGGATCATTGGTGATTACATCTGACTTACCTACGCCGAGGCTTGCTGGTATACGTGTAGACGAGGCCTGCTGGTATACGTGTAGATATTTACATGTTTTCATATTTTGTATTATCTTTTGGGTTGAGAGACTGGATACACACTTGTACTAGTATGCATATTGTTATAATTGATCGCCTGTATGCACAGTACAGCTGAGTTTTTCCATTATAGATTTGATCAGTAAAACTTTTACATATATATGCATTTTGGTAAACTTTAATACTTCTGCTGTTAATTTCTTTTAAAAGTGATAAATTAAGTGAATTTAATAAATTACATGATATAATTACATAAAGACGAAGGCAGAGAGACACGTGGCAGAGACTTCAGGTGATGAGGCAGGGAAGTAGCTGACCATGGGGCAGCCCAGGAAATTTGGGGCCGCCACATCATGCAAAGATCTGGGAGTTCGTGTGCATGATCACTGTGTTAATGTGCTGGACCAATAACAAAGTGACACATATTGTATATTTCTAGACAAATTCTTTCGGTATCCGATTACTGCAAGTAAATACTCTGTTTTACGTATTTTTCCGCCCCGGATTTAACCTTGCACTCCGTTTCACCTGAAAACCAAAACTAAATATAATTAGATATATATTTTAAAGACTTTCCACACTCAACTATACACCTCATGTACTCTTCTTGATCATGTTTCCCTTCTTGTTCCATTGTGGCTATGATATTACCACTATTTTCCTACAACTCTATAAATCTTCTATGTTACACTGCCCAATTTTCTTGAGGGTATCCTCTTAATTGGACGTGGTGCAGTCGTGTGTCGAAATCATAGTTAGGTGACATAACCTGTGTTAATCCGAATTGTCTCATTACCCTTTCTGGTCGATGCCAGTCGACTATATGGAAACAAATTAAAGGACACGTCGAACGCCAGCTCCCATGACATTGAGTACAGAATTGTAGAAGTGACTCGGGGATACCAGCGTATGGTTGCCACTCTACGACATTCTCCCTCTGCTTGTCAATTGCATTACGATATGATGATAAAACGTGTGTGGAAGTCCCAGTAATCGAAAATGCAACTATCCATCTGTATACAAAATAATAAATTAGTCATAAATTAAAAAGACATAATGAATAATTGAAAATAATATGAGAAATATTTTTATTATCGATATCCTAGAGGAACTTCATTGGGCATGTTTATTCCATCACATGTTCGAGTTCGAGCTCTAGGAATAGGCAGGAGCCTTGGTGCTATAAATGGAAACCTATCTCAGACCCATATTTGTATAAGAATTGACGCACCAGTGACCTTGTGAGCATCGGAGCGAGATCCGCAACACAACTCTCTGTATAAATAAGCCAAATATGCACTTCCCTAACTATACTGTCCAGCTGTTTGAAGGTCCTCGAGTAATGGAAGAAACATCAAATGTACATATCAGTTCAACTTGTTAGAGAACACACAACCACCAATAAGTTGTAGAATGTACGAACGAACTTAACTTCAAACCGTGTCCTCATTGCTGTCATCCTTTATAGGTGGCACATTTTCTTCGAGCCATAAGACAAGAACTCTATTCCCATAAAGGTCAAGTGCATCAGGTCTTGCACCAAGTAGTCTTTCACACACCTTGAGATAGTCGGTATCTGTGTTTCCAGTCACAAGCATACCATAATAGTTAACCCGAGTTGTATCTCAACATTTTGGAATGTAATCGTACACTCGCCACAATGCATGTGGAACGTATGTATCTCTGGATGCCATCTTTTAACGAAAGCGGTGATCAAAGCCCAATCAAGTTTGAAAAATCCTATGCGTGAAACCCCATAAAAGCCACTAGAACATAGGTAAGGGATCATTTGAGAATGATAATTCACTCGTTGATCAACAACACCCTGTCTTCTTCACACACGCATCGTTTCATGTACCTTATAATTAAAAAAATGTGTCGATATATATATATATATATATATATGTATTAAAAGTTTTTGCATAAATATTAGACACATACATGTTAAATGTATATACCTGACTCTTCCAGACTTGTGATGATTTGTGTGTAGATTGGAGGCGTAGAAGAGAAGGATTAGATGGACCTAGTTCCATTTGTGTACTCGCTACAACTGTGTGATTAGGAAAATTAGTAGAGTTGGTTTAAAAGTCATAACAAATCATTAATACGGGTTAAAACATTAACAAAGACGCATATATTACTTGACGTAACATTTTTGAATACTATATAAATATTAATGTTATCAAACTTCCAACTGACACCATTTACAGAAAAAATACAAATCTCATAATTGGTTTGGATTGGGGGGTTGAGCTTTTGTTGGACAATTTTTTTGTTATGTCCCTCTGCACGACAAATACTGCATTGGTTCCTCCTAGTAGGGACTCGAGCACGATCTCTATTTGAACATGTTGTTCGTCTATATCCTTCTTGATAACATATGTTACATCGCAAGGTCCTCGAAACATTAGGAAGATCCATTTCATTTTGCCTTCGTATTCCCTTTAGTCTCCCTCGACCACGTCTACACCTTAGATCTAGTAGAATCTTTTTCGCAAAAGTCGGCCAATACTTCTCATCGGGGATGGCTTTGAATTGAGAGGAGTAGCATTGTACATACACGTCCATCCTGTAGTATGGCTCAATAAATTGTGTATAATCAAGTCGAATAAGGGCACATGCAACTAACACGCGTGAGCAAGGGAAACCAAACGATTGCCATTTATTGCAACTGCAATACCAGTTCTTCAGGATAACAATTTGTGTATTGTTGCCTTTATGCATGCAATCTCCATGACATCTAGTGAGCTTCTCAAACTCACCATTGTCTCGATTTATCAATTTGACGTAATGTCTCCTTGCAAATTGTTCATAATATGCAATTTTGGCTTTATTTGGCAACACCAACTGATAATGTAGCTAACAGGTGATAATGTAGCTGATAACAAATAATCTAGTTGATAGCTGATAATCTAATAGTTGGTAGCAAAAAACTAATAATCTAGTTGATCAATTAAAAATTGTTTGGAAGGGTAGCGATTTAGTAGCTGAAAAATGCAAAATGACATAAAAAGATATAAGATCTATATAACATGTTAGTTTTTTTGGCATAATAAAACATATTAATTTGTTAAATATTTTACTTTCATAACTTCTCTACAATACAAATATTACTCTTTTTTTTTCAAACAAAGTCAAGGTTTCTTTTAGTAATCTGGTAAATAAAAAATTACAGGATATGAAATAACTAGTAGACATCCTACCAAAAAAAATAACTAGTGGACATGAATCAGTCCATATAGAGGGGGATTTCTTGGAGTATGCTACTTGTGCCAACTGCTAACACATGAGCAACACTATTTAACTTCTTCAGGGTATGAACATGTTTATAGCCAACGTCCGTCATGAAATCACAAATGTCCACAATCATGTTCCCATTGGTGCCACGCTTTGTCCGATCTTCAATCGCCTTGATCACTCCGCTAGCATCTCTTTTTACCATAAAGATCTAGAACCCATGAGCGATGTAGAAGCGGAGATCCTCTTTGATATCATCCATCTCGACTTTCTTAATAGTGTAGAGGCTATCCATGTATAAGCTAAATGCAACACGCACACTCCCTTCGACATCTCGGACGACTCCCCCTATACTACACCCAAAGATGCCATCCCGAACAACAACATCAACATTCTGCTTGAGTAGGGGCGACTCTGACGATAGCCACAATACACACATTACTATCATATTTTACAAATCAGTTTATTAGTTGCTACATAGTTATTGAATATTAAATAATATATTTTAAATGTAGTTTTTTTCAAGTAAAATTTAATTTAGTAGAAGTTAATTATATTTTTTTTGAAAACGTTAATTATATATTTTAAGGTTTTTAAAAATATATATTTATATAGGTAGTATTAAATAACATTGATTAAAATAACTATTATCAACTAGTTTATCTTTTGTTTTGACCAAATATATTTGTCTTATCTTTTTATCCAAATGAGAATCGTATTAATTAATTCATATATTTTAGGAGGTGTGCACACAAGTTAGGGGGCATGAAAGGAAGAAATATTTCATTCAACACTCTTTTAATAAAACGCCACTCAAGGTAGCGCTTGAGATTCTAGCTTATTAGCTAGATTATTTTTAAAATAATCTAGTTGCCAAACACAACTTATTTTTCAAACTAAGTTATCAGATAGATTATAATCTAGCTGATAAGCTCATTTGTGCTTGCCAAACAAAGCCTTTATCCATGACATTTTGTGTAATAGAGCCTGTGCGAGATTGTTTCATTGATCTCATGCTTGCGTCGGTTGGTGTATGTCCCCAACTTGTAGTAAATCATTTAAACCATTGCTGTTATTGGCAAGAATTGTTCCCCTTTTAATACACCGTTAAAACATTCAACAATAGTAAGATAATGTCGTGTCAGTAATATCAGCATAGTGATAAAAAGCTATTGGATAACCAACATGTAGCAACCCCAAATTTTTTTGACTGACTTGTGTTACACTTGTCAGGATTGTGACCCAGCTACGTGAATACTGGACTGTATTTCAAACTTCGAGAGTCGACGCCGAGGTAAATTTTATGATTTTGTGATGTATGTATTAGTATTTTAGTATTTTTCAGGTTTCGAGCCGTTCAGGCGACTTTTGGTTGAGTGAGGTTTCGTCTAGTTGAACGTGGGATAAAAACACAATAAAGAATACCAATAAATGAATTTTCTAATAATTTAAATAATTAGTTGATGGGATGTGATGAGAAAACGAGCGCGGTGAACCAAATTTAGGAGAAATGCGGACCGAAGAAATGTAAGATCAATGTGGGAGTTGAATAGTCTCGTAGCATACAGACTATGAGATACAAATTGTTAAAGTAACACAGCTCGATAAGGAGAGTCACTGGATTTTCATCGAGATATGTATGTATGTAGAGATGTGATGATGAGGTAAATGACCCATAAGGGCAACTGTCCAAGAAATGTACAAATGTTAGTCCAAGGGAAAAAAGGTCATTTGGGGTTATATATACAAACGTTTTGTCCAAAACCCTACTATTCATCATCTTCTCCAATGGCTCACCCACACACACCACTCCTCTCCACTCTCCCCACTGCCATCACTAAACCACCGGACCTCCGACCAAGCCAGAGGTGGTTAGAGACTGGGACGACGTCTCTCTCTCTCTCTCTCTCTCTCTCTCTCTCACTCTCCCTCTCGGTTAGTCCACACTCCTCCTCTCGGCCTCACGTTCTCTCTCCCACTTTCGGCTGTGTCGCCACCTTCTCTGCTGGATCGCCACCCACCATGGAAATGGCATCTCCACCACCCACCGAAGATGCCTAGCTCGCTTTCCCCTGGCTGGACCGTCCCCACCGCCACCCACCACGACGTTGGAGCCTCCACCACTCAACGGAGATCACTAGATGAGTTTTTTTTCTCTCTCTCTCTCCATCGTTTTTGTTCTCCTTCCATGCTCACTATTTTTGCCATTTTGGGACTGTGTTATTGATGGTTTGTGTCACTGTTTTGGATGACTGGCACAGGTGCAGGTCGAGGCTGACCGGAGGTCACCCTCTGGTGACTCTCCTGGCCGGAGGTAACCCCATTGCATGCGTTTTATGTGGGTGCTTTCTTTTATTTTTTCTTCTTTCTTCCTTGTTCCTTGCTGTCGAGATGTTTATTGTTGTGTGTGGAGTGTGTGAAGTGTGGGGTGCATACAGTATGGGGTGTGTGCACCACAGTTGGGGTGTTGGGTTGGTGATCATAAACTGTACTATGTGTGTGTGGGTTGTGTGGCCACAAATTGTATTATTTTATGTGTGTATGTATGACGGTTTTGGGTAGTGTGTGTGAATCGGCCAAATGTGTGTGTGGGTGTGTACAACAGTGGGGTGCACACAACAGTGGGGTGTTGTGTGCACATAACAGTGGGGTGTATGATAATATGTGGGTGTACATAACAGTTGAGGTATGGGGTGTATTTAGGTGTGGTGTTTATCATTACATGTGGGTGTGTAATAACAATAAAATGTGATAGGTGTGAATAGGTTATGGTTATATTAAGTATATATATATGGGCTTGTGATGAGGCCTTATAAGGGCCCAACAAGACAATTAAATGGTAAGGCCCATAGCTAGTATATGATAGTGTTGATATGGGCTCATGTGTTTAGGCCCAACAAGAATCCAACTAACAAACATTTAAATGTTTATGGAATTAACGTTTGAGCTCAACAAAAACCCAAAGAGAGATAAATAGTGTTAAGGCCCATTACATATGAAAGTGTGGGTATGTTCACTATATCAGTGAACCGTTCCCCAGCGGTTTAAGTCGTCTTAACAAAGGGTTTTAAAACAAACATATGCAAACCAACTTAAGACTAAATGCGAGCCTTAAACTAATATTCGAGATTCAAAACCTTATCAAGTAGTCGGGAAACTGCGGGAAACGCGTTAGAGTCTCGGAGTGGTACTGGGTTGCGCTAGTTCAGGTAAGTACATACGTACCTTGTATGTGTATATGTTTGTAGGCCAGTAAGGAAATGACATGTAATTTATACATTCCTCTATTTATTGATAATGTTGAATTGAGCCTTGTTTGAAATTCTATTCCATATTCTTTGTTGTATGTTCTTGGCATGAGTGTGTGTCTCGAAGGTATCATGTGGTCCCGCACTAGATGGGACAATAAGGGTGCCTCCTGCAGGGGTAACTGACCACCCCTAGTGATGTGTGTATTGGGTACTGGATTTGAGAGGTGTTGCGATGCCTCTCGATTTCACGCTGCGCTAGTGTTGCGACATTGCCCGAGGAGATCTTGCGAGATCTATGCCGTATTGCTGTGAAATTAGACCACTCATGGGCCTCTTTTGAATCTTAGAACATGCAAATTTCGATTGTTTATCTATCAGTCTTTCTATCATGCACTTGATTTACTTACTTTCCTGCCTTTTTATTTACGCATGATATTTAGACTGCTTTACTTGTTAAATCATAAATTATTGTTATATTCTTTTGGCACTACTTTCGATTTCTTCAGTTGCTCACCGTCTAGTTTGTGACGGTGGATGCAGATAAAGTGGAGAGCAGTAAGGGTAAGGGGCCCTGCCTAAGAGATATACTTTGAGGACTAGCAGCGGGATTAGAGATACTCTATAGTATGTGTTTATGTTTTGCTAATTTGTATATCGTTTCATACTTATGTTTTTTAAAGATTATTGAACTTTGCATTTTTGGTGAGACTGGTATCATGTATATATGCTTATCGAATTATACATGAATACTAGGGGTTTTCCACACTTACAGAATTTCTATATTTCCGTTGATTGAGTTATTTCCCCTTGTTATTACTGTTTAGCCTTCCACTGTGTATTATTGCAATAACTCTTTCATAAACTACTCGATTGACTAAATCGAAGGCTGACTAGGCTTGTCAGATTGCCAAGTGATGACTTGGAGCCTGTATGGGTCTAGGCCGAGCGTACCCAAATACACAGGAAAATTGGGGCCGTCTCAGTTGGTATCAGAGCCTAAGGTTATAACTACCTGACTCTTGATTTAAAACACAAACCATTAAGACAGCGGAAGTTAGGAATGGTTGAACTTAGAGTGGAAAACCCTACGACCCTAATTAAAACTTTAGTTTAGAGGGACGAGTTGGGATAAGTCGGATGTGATGTTTATACATATTACGATTGTTGATTATAATATATTGTATGCGGTAGCTATCCATTGATCCGAGAAATTCGTTTTCTTGTTCAGACGACGATGGCGGATCAGTCAGGCCCGAGCAACGATATCGGCATGATTTTGTCACGATGCCTTAAGGAGATACGTACATTATCTCAGAGAGCCGCGACGCAGGACCAGAGATTTAAGGAGTTAGTACGGTCACTGAGGACACCCGCACAGGCTACCACGACACCATCGACTCCGACTACGCTTTTGTCGCCTATTTCTACCATTCAGGGGATGGAGACTCCAGTAGCTACGGCTTCCACAACACTGATTCCGATTACAGCTATGTCAAGGACTACAGTTGCATATATAGTACAGACTGAGGGTTCTACACATCCAATTTAGACTGAGGAGACACCGACTACGCCAGTAGCTGTTACAGAGACTACTCCAGTCACTACTCTAGAGAAGAGCCCTAGGGCCACTGCTGAGGCAAGGCAATGGAGATAATTTAAGAGGCACGACCCAGTTAAGTTTTTCAGTGGTATAGACGTAGCAGCGGCAGAGCTTTTTCTAAAGAATCACGAGAAGATTCATACTATCATCGCGACTGAGAACCATATGAGAGCGACGATTTCCTCATCTATGCTTCAGAGGGAGGCAGATGATTGGTGGGCTACCATTGTCACTACCCGAGGCATTCCGCGAGACTGGATTGATTTCAAAACCCAGTTTAACAAGAGATACTTCCCACTGACAGTGTTACGGGCAAAGAGGAATGAGTTCACTTCGTTGCGATAGTCTGTAGGAGAGCCAGTGATGGACTACATGGGAAGGTTTATTCAGTTGAAAGCTTATGCTGGATGGTCAGTAGATTCAGAGGTCGATCGTATCTACTATTTCATGGAGGGTTTGCTACCGGCTATTGGAGGTTCAGTTGTTACTACCGAGCCAGAGACTCTTCAGAGAGCATACAAGCGGAGTCTGACTAGAGAGAGTTATCTGATTTCTCACCCAAATGAGGCGAGACCGGTCATACTGGAAACTAGATCAGAGGATCATCAGGAAAAGAAAAGGAGGAAAAATAGACTTTGTTACCGAGATTCTAGAGTTCCAAGTATAGGATCCATTGCACCACCTACTCGATCGGCACGGACGACTCCACCAGTGCCGAGCTTTACTAGTCATCCTCCACAGCCTACGAGACCTGTACAGCAGTCATAGGGACAGCCTATGATGAGTAGAGATTCTGACAGAGGAGGTAGACAGAGATAGACACAGAGGTCAGGGCAGACTCAAACTCAGAGATTTACATAGAGTCGATGATAGGGTCAGACTCAGGGTACACAGGATATGCATACATGTTACAGATGCGACAGAGTTGGCCATATCCAGGTTCAGTGTACTCAGTCTGAGAAGACACAGACACAACATCATCAGCACCAGATGAAGTGGGTGCAAGCGATAGTTGAGCCAGATTCTGGGGCGTTCTGAAACCTAATTGAGGGTATGATTTCTATCTGTAATACATTCATGCATACCATGTTCGATTATGGTTCCACTGTTTCGTTTATTTCCAGACGTATAGTAGACATGTTAGGGTTGAGACCCATTAGGCTTAGTAGACTCTTGATCCTTAGCACAGCTGTTAGGGACAAGATTTACCTGAACTTTCTATGTGTTGAGTGTTCGGTAGAGATAGAGGGCTACGAGTTTCCTGCTGACTTGAGGGTATTTGAGTTTCTCGAGTTTGATGCATTATTGGGCATGGATTGGTTGGGAGCGTACCATGCTCATATCGGTTGTTACGAAAAGACGATTACGATTTCGTTGGCAGATGGTACGGAGATCAGCATTCAGGGTAACACACCATTACTTCCGATCACTAGAGGCAAAGAGGCCACGAATGGCGATGTCAAGATTGTTGCGAGCGTCATGAGTACTGGTGTAAGATAAGAGGTTGACATAGCGGATGTACCAATCGTGTGCGAGTTCATTGACGTATTTTCTGAGGATCAGCTAGGATTACCACCGCTAGTGTTGCAAGTGGGGCGGGGATTCCCCACCCCTCGAGGGGAGCGGGGCGAGAGTTCGCCCTGCATAACGGGGCGGGGTGGGGGGCGGGGCATGCCTTTGCCCCGCGGTTTTCCCCGCAGAACCACCCCATTTCCCGCCCTACGGGGAATCCCCGTCGCTCCGCCTTGCATCCCGCCCCGTGCCCCGCCCCGAGGGGAATCCCCATCGCCCCGCCCCGTGCCCCGCCCCATGGAGAATCCCCGTCGCCCCGCCCCATACCCAACCACATGGGGAATCTTCGTCTCCTTGCAAGGTACTCCGTCCCACGATGAATCCATTTTAAAAAACTAGTCAAAATCCCGTGCTTCACGCGCGGGTAAAACTAAATGTCAATATATTAGTTAAAAAATAATTAACTTAATGAGAAAAAAAATTAAGAAAATAATCTTACTACATAATCTCGAATAAATTTTAAGTGAAGAATAATATCATTTAATTTTTTTGTAGCAAAATTAGGTAATAATATAATCCTAATAAAATTAATTTGATGAGAAACATGAAGTGATAGAAAGAGAAAAAAAACTTATGTAAACATTGGTGAAATCCCAATTTAATACTTTATGAAAAGAAGCTATATTTATTTTGAAAAATGATTAATTAAAATTTGTTGCCATAATAAAGGATATATAACAAATTGACATCTTGTTGAATAAACTAAAAAAAGGGAGGTCATTGATCTAAACAATGCACACAGAGATTGACGATCAGTATATGTCATTTTTAAAATATTTTTGTTTGCTCTTGAAAAGAAAAATAAAAAAGAGATCAAAATAAAAACTCAAAGGTAAAAATCTGAATATAAAAAACACCGAAAACCAAATAGCTATCAAAAAGTCGAAAAGAGCAAAAAAGAAGTTGAAAAAAAGTAAAAAAATGTTATGGTAAAAAAGTGCGACATAAGGAAACTTCAAATATATAAATAAATTTTGTTGAGACAGTGAGGATATATAATAAAAACATATGATCTTGCCAAATAAACTTAAAATTGGAGATCATAGATCTAGGCAACACTTGCCAAAGATGTCAACCAATACATATCACTTTTTTAATCATTTTGTTAATAGAATTTTGATTCAATCCTAAAAAGAAAACAAAAAATCAGAATCAAAACGAAAAGTAGAAACTTGACAATAATGAATATGCGTTGGAAGATATATATTCTCAATATGTGAAAAAACGCATTAAAATATGTTGTGGCTTGTTAGCATAGTTTGTTATTTTGTACCTATACGCTGCATAGTTTGTTATTTTGTATCTATATGCTACATAGTTTATACTTTTGGGTTTTGTATATATATGCCACCTGCTTTATAATTTAAAAATATATAAGAATTCTCTTATTTATGTGTTTTTTGTTTGGAATGAAATGAAGCTTTTTACTTGTGTTTAAAGTTGAATCTATTTGTATTTACTATTTTCTTTCTTGAGGACAAAGTCAATTTTCTAGTTGTGTTCAAAGTTAAAATGTAACTTCTTTATTAATGTGGTAAATATGTCATTACAAGTGATCCTAAATTAATAAAGAAAGGACATTCAATAGTTCATTTTCTAGAAAGACGTCAAACATAAATCATTAAATGATTGCAACATCTTCCATATGTCTCGCATAAGATTCCTATATACACCATCAAAGTATCGAACTCTCGCCTAGCAATTTGGTCAACAAACATCACTCTCTACCAGTGGGGCGTGGGGATCCCCGCGCCCCGCGAGGAATCCGACAGGGCAGGGCGTGGGGCGGCAAAGTTTGCCCCGCAAGGAATTTTTGAAAAAAATTCCCCGCCCCGCGCCCCGCAGATGCTGGGGACGGTATTTTCAATCCCCGCCCCGCCCCGCCCCACTTGCAACCCTAACCACCGCAGAGGACGATCAATTTCATAGTTGACTAAGTCCCAGGGACTGGACCAATTTCGATACCACCATATAGGATGGCACCCCGAGAGCTTGAGGAGTTGAGGAGTCAGCTAGATGAGTTGCTAGAGTTGGGCTTCATCAGTCCTAGTAGGTCGCCATGGGAAGCACTAGTGTTGTTTGTCAAGAAGAAGGACGGTAGTTTGAGGCTTTATATCGACTACAGGCAATTGAACAAGGTTACAGTGAAAAATAAGTATCCGTTACCGCGCATTGACGATTTGTTTGATGAGTTAACCGGAGCGCAGTGGTTTTCTAAGATAGATTTGAGGTTAGGCTATCACCAGCTTAGGATCAGGGCTGAAGATCAAGAGAAGGCAACATTTAGCACGAGATACGGTCACTTCCAGTTCACAGTCATGCCGTTCGGATTGACTAATGCGCCGATGATGTTCATGGACCTAATGCACCGAGTGATGAAGGATTTCTTAGATCGATTCGAGATTGTGTTCATCGACGACATCCTCATCTATTCCAGGACTCGTGAGGAGTACGAGGGACATCTACGAGCAGTGTTGCAGACTCTGAGGGACCACCGACTCTACGCTAAGTTTATCAAGTGTGAGTTTTGGCTACCAGTGGTCAGATTTTTAGGGCACGCAGTTGGAGCTGATGGTGTTGCCATTGATCCAAAGAAGATTAGAGCCGTGACCGAGTGGCCTACTCCGACTACCGTGACTTAGATTCGCAGTTTACTGGGGTTAGCAGGTTACTATCATCGATTTGTGTAGGATTTCTCCAAGATTGCTACACCAATGACGAGACTGACATAGAAGAACGTGAGGTTTGATTAGAATGAAAAGTGTGAGCAGGCATTCTCCACTCTGAAGGAGAAATTGATGACCGCACCTATTTTAGCATTGCCCGAGACTGGGAAAGACTTAGTCGTGTGTACCGATGCGTCAAAGATTAGTTTGGGTGGTGTGCTGATGCAAGAGGCCAGAGTTATCGCTTATGTATCCCGACAGTTGAAAGTTTATGAGAGGAACTACCCGACCCATGACTTAGAGTTGGCGGCGATTGTATTTGCACTGAAGATTTGGAGACACCATTTGTATAGCGTGCGCTTCGAGTTGTAAACAGACCACAAGAGCTTGAAGTACTTATTTTCTCAGAAGGAACTCAACTAGAGATAGAAACGTTGGCTTGAATTCCTGAAGGACTACAATTTCGCACTTGAGTATCATCCGGGGAAAGCCAATATTATTGCTGATGCTTTGAGCCGCAGTGGATCCGATGCAGAGGTAGTTGTATGTCGTATGACTCACGAGTATGCACTACTTGAGGCAGCCGAGATGATGAGTTCAGCAGACGTGCCGACGACTACTAGGACACAGATGTGTGGTCAGATGAGATTGTAGACTGTTTCACTATAAACTGTTCTCGATTGACAGTAGGGCGATGAGTCGTACCAGCGTTACAATGAGATGGCAGACAGTTCAGAGTATCCAGATTGGAGTCGGTCGATAGACTCTTGCTTGAGGTATCGTAGGCAACTGTGGATTCCATTAGCAACTGAATTGCGCATCGAGATACTTCAGGAGGCTTACCGTTCCCATTTTTCTGTGCATCTGGGTCGAACCAAGATGTACGCTGACATGTGACGTCTTTTCTGGTGGCCAAGGATGACGTCTGATGCGTTAGAGTTTATTCGAGCGTGTGAGATATGCCAGCGCGTGAAGGCTGAGCATCGATGGCCTGGAGGATTGCTGTAGCCCCAACCCATTCCTCAATGAAAGTGGGAGCACATTGCTATGGATTTCGTTAATGGCTTGCCCCGATCTCCTTGTGGTCACGACAATATCTGGTTAATTATGGATCGATTGAGAAAATCTACTCATTTCATATTGGTATCCACTACACATAGAGTTGACAAACTGAGCATCCTCTACGAGTGCAAAATTGTCAAATTGCATGGAGTTCCGTTATCGATTGTATCAGATCGAGGGGTGCAGTTCACTTCATTATTATGGCAGAGCATGCAGGCTCAGTTTTGCACCAGACTGGAGTTGAGTACGGCATTCCATCCACAAACAAACAGACAGTCCGAGAGGTTGATCCAGGTGTTGGAAGACATGCTCAGGATGTGTGTTTTGGAATACGGCGCGTCATGGAAAGTGTCCCTTCATTTGTACGAGTTTGTGTACAACAGTTATCAGGCGAGTATCGGTATGGCACCGTTCGAGGCGCTCTATTGTAGGCCTTGTAGATCATCTTCTTGCTGGGCTGAGCCAGAGGATGTTGTGACAGTTGGTCCTGAGATTGTTGTTGATCATACTGAGAAGGTACGACAGATTCGTCAGAAACTTAAGGGTGCCAAGGAGCTGCAAAAGAAATACTACGATCAATATTACGATGAGCTTCAGTACGACTTGGGAGGCTATGTATACCTAAAAGTCTCACCTCTAACGGTTCAAAATCAAAGGGAAGCTCGCTCCGAGGTTTATCGGTCCCTTTAAGATTGTGAAGAGGGTCGGTAAGGTTGCATATCAGTTAGAGTTAGTGCTAGAGCTCGCCGGTGTTCATCCAGTATTCCACATTTCGATGCTTCGACTAGACAAGTCAAGTGGAGGGCGGCGAACGACAGTGGACTTGAGCCAGATTGAGTTGCAGGACATTGCCACGTACGAGGAGCAGCGGATCCGGATTGTTGACCGCAAGGTCAAGACGTTGAGGAATAAGGAAATTCATTCGGTGCTTATGAAATGGCAATTTCATGGAAACGAGGAGCTGACCTGGGAGTTAGAGTCCTACATCACGAGCATTTTCCCTACCTATTTGATTCTGGTAAGTTTGTAAATTAGTTTACTTATTAGTTTAAATTTCGGGGATGAAATTCTAATAAGTGGGGGAGACTGTAATAACCCTAAATTTTTTTGACTGACTTGTGTTACACTTGTCAGGATTGTGACCTGGCTACATGAATACTGGACTGTATTTCAAACTTCAGGAGTCGACGCCAAGGTACATTTTATGATTTTGTGATGTATGTATTAGTATTTTAGTATTTTACGGGTCTCGAATCGTTCAGGCGACTTTTGGTTGAGTGAGGTTTCGTCTAGTTGAACGGGGGATAAAAACACAATAAAGAATACCAATAAATGAATTTTTTAATAATTTAAATAATTAGTTGATGGGATGTGGTGAGAAAACGAGCGCGGCGAACCAAATTTTAGAGAAATGCAAACTGAATAAAGGTAAGATCAATGTGGTAGTTGAATAGTCTCTTAGCATGCGGACTATGAGATAAAAATTGTTAAAGTAACACATCTCGATAAGGAGAGTCACTGGATTTTCATCGAGATGTGTATGTATGTAGAGATGTGATGATGAGGTAAATGACCCATAAGGGCAACTGTCCAAGAAATGTACAAGTGTTAGTCCAAGGGCAAAAAGGTCATTTGGGGTTATATATATATACAAAACGCTTTGTCCAAAACCCTACTATTCATCATCTTCTCCAACGGCTCACCCACACACACCTCTCATCTCCACTCTCCCCCACTGCCATCACCAAACCACCGGACCTCCGACCAAGCCAGAGGTGGTCAGAGACCGAGACGATGTCTCTCTCTCTCTCTCTTTCTCACTCTTGCTCTCGGCCAGTCCATACTCCTCCTCTCGGCCTCACGTTCTCTTTCTCACCCTCGGCTGTGTCGCCACCCTCTCTGCTGGACCGCCACCCACCATGGAAATGGCATCTCTACCACCCACCAGAGACGCCTAGCTTGCTTTCCCCCTGGCTGGACCATAACCATCGCCGCCCACCTTCCGACGACTGCTGGCCGGAGGTGACCCCATTGTGTGCGTTATATGTGGGTGCTTTCTTTTATTTTTTCTTCTTTCTTCCTTGTTCCTTGCTGTCGAGATGTTTATTGTTGTGTGTGGAGTGTGTGAAGTGTGGGGTGCATACAGTATAGGGTGTGTGCACCACAATTGGGGTGTTGGGTGGGTGATCGTAAACTATACTATGTGTATGTGGGGTGTGTGGCCACAAATTGTATTATTTTATGTGTGTATGTGTGACGGTTTTGGGTAGTGTGTGTGTGAATCGACCAAATGTGTGTGTGGGTGTGTACAACAGTGGGGTGCAAACAACAGTGGGGTGTTGTGTGCACATAACAGTGGTGCGTGATAATATGTGGGTGTACATAACGGTTGAGGTATGGGGTGTATTTAGGTGTGGTGTGTATTATTACATGTGGGTGTCTAATAAGAATAAAATGTGATAGATGTGAATAGGTTATGGTTATATTAATATATATATATATACATATATATATATATATATATATATATGGGCTTGTGATGAGGCCCAATAAGGGCCCAACAAGACAATTAAATGGTAACGCCAATAGCTAGTATATAATAGTGTTGGTGTGGGCTTATGTGTTTAGGCCCAACAAGAATCTAACTAATAAAACATTTAATTGTTTATGGAATTAGTGTTTGGGCCCAACAAAAACCCAAAGAGAGATAAATAGTGTTAAAGCCCATTACCTATGAAAGTGTGGGTATGTTCACTATATCAATAGACCATTGCCCAGCGGTTTAGGTCGCCTTAATAAAGTTTTAAAACAAACATATGCAAACCACCTTAAGACTAAATGCGAGCCTTAAACTAATATTCGAGATTCAAAACCTTATCAGGTAGTCGAGAAACTGCGGGAAACGCGTTAGAGTCTCGGAGTGGTACTAGGTTGCGCTAGTTCAGGTAAGTGCATACGTACCTTGTATGTATGTATGTTAGTATGCCAGTAATAAAATTACATGTGATTTATACATTCCTCTATTATTGATAATGTTGAATTGAGCCTTTTTTGAAATTCCATTCCATATTCTTTGTTGTATGTTCTTGGCATGAGTGTGTGTCTCGAAGATATCATGTGGTCCCGCACTAGCTGGGACAACAAGGGTGCCTCATGTAGGGGTAACTGACCACCCTTAGTGATGTGTGTACTGGATATTGGATTCGAGAGGTGTTGCGATGCCTTTCGATTTCACGCTGCGCTAGTGTTGTGACATTGCTCGGGGAGATCTTGCGAGATCTTTGTTGTATTGCTGTGAAATTAGACCACTCATGGGCCTTTTTCGAATCTTAGAACATGCAAATTTTGATTGTTTATCTATCAGTCTGTCTATTATGCACTTGATTTTCTTTTCTGCCTTTTTATTTACGCATGATATTTAGACTGCTTTACTTGTTAAATAATAAATTACTGTTATATTCTTCTGGCACTACTTTCGATTTCTTCAGTTGCTCACCGTCTAGTTTGTGACGGTGGGTGCAAATAGGGTGGAGAGCAGCAACACCATTAGAAGAGACTCTATAGTATGTGTTTATTTTTTGAGGACTAGCAGCGGGATTGAATAGACTCTATAGTATTGCTTTGAGGACTAGCAGCGCGATTGAAGAGACTCTATAGTATGTGTTTATTTTTTGCTGATTTCTATATCATTTCATACTTATGTTTTTTTGAGATTATTGAACTTGGCATTTTTGGTGAGACTGGTATCATGTATATATGCTTATCGAATTATACATGAATACTCGGGGTTTTCTACACTTATAGAATTCCTATATTTCCGGTGATTGAGTTATTTCCCCTTGTTATTACTGTTTAGTCTTCTGCTGTGTATTATTGCAATAACTCTTTCATAAACTACTCAATTAACTAAATCGATGCCAAGTGATGACTTGGGGCCTGCACGGGTCTAGGCCGGGCGTACCCAATTGCATAAAGAAATTGGGGCCGTCACAAAACATAACTAATATCGATTATATACCAACACCATTAGAATTCATCCATCTGTACCGTAGGCCTCCGTCATGCGATTGAGTCCATAATTCCATAGGAATGACATTTACATATTAAAGACATTGAGGAGTTCCTGATGACAAATAAGCAAAATGCTCTATGCATGCATCAAATTTTCTCACTTGATGTTAACCAGCAGCTCAAGAAAGGATGTTCTTCAACAATTCATTTTTGAAATTTGTGTTAAAATTATTGGCCAAGTGTCGTAGGCAATAACGATGGTATCCTCTTGGTGGGTAAAAACCATTTGCCGGTATGTTAACAACATTGAGAATGCTAGAGTGACGATTGGAAATAATACAAATACCATCTCTATCAGTCACGTGTTTGCGCAACATCCTCAAAAACCACCTCTGCCAGTCTGTTGATTCGTTTTCCGCAATTGCATATGCAACTGGAAGTAGATGTACATTACCATCAACAAATATGGCAATCATTAGCCTACCACTATATTTGTCATACAAGAACGTTGAATCAATCTGTAAAAAAGACCTTCAATGTTTGAACCATTCGATTGATGTGTCGAATGCGAAGAACACATGACGAATGTTATCCTGATCTCATCTACTGCCCATTGTCTATGTGACCACTCGATCTTTGTCCCTGGGCTCTTATTTTGTATAGCTGCCAACGATCTTAGTAACCTAGAATACGCGCATCCCAATCTCCGAATGCATTTGCAACTGCTTTCCTTTTGGCATCCCACATTTGCTTGTAAGGAACTTCATGTCCGTATTTTAGCTTAATCATTTCTACCAAGGCATTGATAGTAATTTTCTGATCTATTTGGGCAACGCTTCGTATCTCACGTGCAAGCATGTTGGCGTCGAGTTGGGCATGACCGCGTTCTATACCATGATTTATATAGCGGTAGAGCTCGTCTAATTGAGTGATCTCTCACAATTGTTTCTTCTTTCGCAAACAAGCACGGAGACAACACTTGCACCCAGCTTCAAGCGTGCTTCTGCACCCCACAAGGTTGTAGTTGACTCCATAACATGGTAATGTTTGTTAACATGCCATACTTTGATGGCATCTTGCAAGCCTTTCTTATTGTCAAAGCACATTCCTCTTTTCAACTTAAAATTAGGCATGTCCCATCCAGTCGAATGATGAGAATGTTGGGTCGTAGTAGAATTAGCCACTTACTAATCAATTTTATTATACACCGGTAATGGTTGGTAAACTTCTTCATCGCTTGCTTCTTCCATGCACTCCTCTTCGTCAATAGCAAATTGCTCATCATCTTACAAGTTTTTCACCCCTGGAGGTTTATAGGTTGTGTTGTCTGAAACAACATTTATATTTTTCCAATCAACAGATGGCGCAACATCCTTGAGGGGACATACGTTGTGACGGCCCTGAATTCCACAATCCTAGAAATGGCGCCACTCGACCTTGACCTGCACAAACCCCTGAGCCGGTCTCGTCTAGTCGCGCGGGCCTAGTGAGCCTATCCTTACCATTCAATCATTTATAAAACATTTAAAAGTGAAGTCAATTAATTAGTGAGTTATCAAAGTATAAAGCGGAATTAATAAATCTCAACTAATCAATCAACATTTAAAGCTCCAAGTTAGGACAAAACATAGGGTGTGAAAACCCTGTAAATTATATACACCATATGAAATAAAGGAGAGTATCATCCATGTCATACATATCATGTATCGCTCAACCTAAAATCCCAAGTTCAAAACAATATATGTAGGTAATACAACCAAAAAGTTACCTATGTCAAGCAGTGGGACCGCTCAAAGTAACTCGTCTAGCTGCACAGCCTTCCTCTTACTGCACTACGGATCTGCACTCGGTCAAGTATAAGAATAACGAGCCCATGTAAGTAATGCCAAGCAGGAACAACAATTAACAATAATTCGAAATAAATAAATTAAGCAGTCAATTCATGCAGATAGAAAGAAAGGACAGGGAACGCTTGAATATATAAAGACTGTAAATAGATGAATAAGCAATCTAAATTGAGTGTCCCGAAATACAAAGGAAACGCACAAGTGGTCCTAACAAATAAAAGTCATTTGATCCGAGGACATAATCTCCTCTAAGAACCCTATGCGAGTGTCGGGTCCCCAGTGATCTGGTAGAGAACTCTCACCCTGTACATATCATCACAACCAAATCACATATCTCCAGTCGTAAACCCCTGGTATAAATACACCAAAGGCTTGGAATTCTACTAGGATCGCGCTTGACTCACTTGCCTTCGGACAACTCAGAAGAATAGAATTTCAAGATGGCATTGAACAATATCAATAATAATTTAAAGCTCAAGAAATAATTGTAGTGTTCCTCATTGGTTTACTTACCTCAATCCAAGCTAATCACACTCTCGCAAACCCCGACTCGTCCCTACGTAGTCCCGCATGCTAATAATCTTGATAATACAATTTATTGTGATTTTTCATCAATTTTCTTTATTTATGTTCAATGTGTTTTTGGACCCGTTTAGGTAATTAGGAAACCCCAATTCATTTCAAAGATCCATAAAAACTTGAGAAAACTAGGTTCTGAGCGCCGTCGGGGCACTGTAAGGATTTCACCTTGGCGACGCCTCCACGACGTGGGGCAGAGCTTGGCGACGCCTCCACGACGTGGGGCAGAGTGCCTCGCCCCAGACGCCATGGGACAATGCCGTAGGGGATACATTACCCATGGCGCCTTCATGGCGCGGGCTTGGGTGACTCTGCCCCAAGTGTCTGTGGGGGTTTACCCCCTGCACAGCGCCCCCATGATGCGGGGACAGATAGACCACTAACGCCGCACCTGGTGCTGTGGGGCTAAGGCCCCACGACGTCTGTTGCGGCACCGTCACCCGAGGGACTGCTGGGGGTATTTCTCACCCCGGCTCACACCGCCTTGAGCTGATTTGGTCTATTTTTCTTCAGGAACTCAACACCATTCCAAAAACACCTTCAACACCCTTCAAAATGTCCGAAATTATCGACGAAAAATTCAAAACGAAAATTATTTGAAAACCCCAAAAATTCATTAAAAATCGAAAACTTCCCCAAATCGATTATCACTTTCATAAAATTCGTGTTGATCGTCACGAGGATCACCAAAATGTCGAGAGTTTCAATTGAGTTCAAAATTTCGGCATGGTGTCCAAATTTTGTCGTGATGAACACGAATAAAACTCACACCAACGTATATGAAATGATGAGGAGAGTAAGAATCTTACTTTGGATTGTCTGAAATTTCCGCTTCCGACGTCACTCTAGCCACACCAATCCGGTGTTACTTGGGGAAGAGGTTAGGGAAGAAGAAGAGAAAGAGAAAGGAGAGAGATAGAGAAAAAAAGTTGGGTGTTAGGCTTTATACCCTTCACCTAATCTTGGCCCAACACCCACATCCTTAGGCCCATCTAATGGCTCATAATCACATAATCCCGCCTATTTAAGTGACTCAATTTTGTGACTTTAGTTGACTTGCCCCTTACTCTAGCCTTTCCACCTCATCCCTTGTGCCTTCGGACTCGAATCGCGCCACACCCTGCGTGTCTTGCACACTTGGTTGAATCGCATACCAATTAATTCAATAAATTTAGAATTTGTATTTTATCAGTGTTTTTAACTCGACTTTATCCTCCAGACCCTAAACATCGCCTCACATAACTAACAATCACACATAAACGTCCTTTCACGTTTAGGATATTAAAAATTATTGTTAAGACTATACGATATATTACAAACATCGAACAAACATAACATACCTCGGTGTCGACGTCTGAGAATTGATGATTTTACCACGACGGAGGGTCCACATACCACATGTATTGACATGTGGCACGGGTTAAATCTTAGGGTCATTACATACGTCCTCGTCAATGTCATTGATGTCGTCCTTGTTATGGTCATCATGATTGGGGGGCACTAATGTCCCCATCAATCGGAGTTACAAATCTATCTTGCACAACATCACCTATAGGTGATTGCATATGTAATATTTCCATCATTGATGTATGGCATGTCATGCCGACATCTTCTTCTACTAGTTGTGAATGCACAGTAGAGTTTTGAAAAGGCTCGATTGGCTCGAAGGTTAAATAAATCTCTACCTTCACTGATAATGATAGATTTGACACTGTTGACCACATCAACTCTAAGTGGGTCTCGTCTTGTAATGACACGGGGATAAAATATTGTAACCCTGATGGATGTGTTATTACGTGACGATACGTCATCGTGATGAGAGTCTCAGTGGACGAGATACCAAACGCATAATACACATGATCCATCAACTCATGTTTACTCGTTCCAGACTTAAGAATCAGGATGCATAAAATTGAAAAGGGAAGTTCCTAGGTTCCATAACCTACATAATTTACCATAATAATAATGTAAAAAAGATCACATATATATCAAGCCAAAAAATGATCAAAATGGGGATTTGAGGGCGTGATTGAACTTTTAAAAAAATTCTCATCAAAGATTATTCTTGTTCCTATATCAAAATGGAGCATCTTGTAGTAATTTTTCAAAATGATTTGAATTTTATCCTATGGTTGTTCGAGGAGCCTCTTGGGATAAGAACGAGTCCCTTCTAGGGAACTTAGTATCAACTTAGTATCAACTGAGTATTCAATTTTCTTAGAGTCCCATCTTGGGAAAGGGAACGAATCCCTTCTAAGGAACTTAACTTAGGTCTAGATTTATACATAAAGAAAGTCAAGTGCAATGAAAAATGCAAGCATGATTTAGGGATACATTCAATTTTCAAATATATTTGGAGTATTTTTATCTTTTTTTAGGTATTAGAAAATACATATCATATTCAATTTCCAATTCTTTTACTCTTTTTTCTTATTCATTTGCAATTCAATATGATGGATCCGGTTAAATAGATTCATATTGAATCTAGCAATGTTTATATTGGTTGAAACATGCATATAAGTCATGTTATACTGTTGAATAACAAGCCTTCAATTATTCTGAAAAAAAAGGATTACATTTTTGTTATCACTCAATTGTTGTCTCTATTTTTAATTTTTGAAAAATATTTTACTACAAATAATAATCTATGACAATTACTACTAAAAGTTAGCTTTTCTATAGCTTTAGATTTATTCCACCTTTCTTGAAATGCAATAAAAGACACAGTCATTACTTTAAAATAAAATAAAATAAATAGAAGACATATATTTTAATTTAAATGGTCTTAACGGGGTTTAACTTTTGTAACATTTTGTTAACTACAATGTTAAGCTACAACATCCTTTGGTAGCTATTTTTAAAAGCAATTAATAGTTACGTTAACTAAAAGCAATTAATAGTTAATCTATAACTTTTCTTAAAAGCTATGAAAGATATGTAACAACGTTGGTAAAAAAATAATTAAATTGATGTCACAACGTTTTTCACAAGCTATAAAAAACCTTCTTTCTAGTTGTGAATTCTAATATTTTCTTTTTATTAAAAAAGTTGTTTTTTAAAGCACAAAATAATTAAGAACACAGTTAAATTACACGTATCATGCAATAAACACATGTTACTTAACTGCCTTTTCTTAAAAAAAACGATGTAACTACACAATATAAAAATAATAAACAAATAAATAAATTTTAGTTCTTACTATTTCCCTCCTGTTTTGTTCTTCAATTTAATATTTCCTGACCTCCAAAACAAATAATATTCCCTGTAAAAAAAGTTAGTTATTTTATTCAAACGAAAACTAAATAACTAAAAAATTATTCTTAAACAAATAATTAAAAAAAAAACCTACACCTTAATGACCTCCTGGTTTTCAATCCGCCATCGATCTTGAGGATTCTACTCCAACCCTACTCTCTCTCTATCTCTCTCTCTTTCTCTCTCCCTCTCTCTTTCGGCTATCCCTGCTGCCTATTACCCTGCTCTCCCTACTGGCTCTGCCTCACAGCTACTGTTGCCTCTTTCACTCTCGCTGCTTGTTGTTGCCTCTCAGACCAAACTCTCACACCAAACTCTCTATCTCTCTCACATCCCCTTCTCTCCCTCTTTTAAACTCCCAACCAACATCATTAAATTCACCTCACCATCCCTTACAAACATTCAACCCCCCATTGAAGACCCTATCCCCTATCCATAGGGCCTTGGCAGAGAATATATTCTCTGCCGTGTGTTGGCCATGGATCACGAATTCCGCCTTTATTAAAGGCCCAATTCATGATTCATGTGGCATCTACATCACACGCATCACACGAATAACACCTTTTCCAAAGGTGTTATTCGTGTGTTGAGCATTCGGTCCATGTCACATAAATTACGCAGTTTAGAAATGCACAATTCATGTAACGCCAATCACACGAATAACGCATACGAAAAAGGCGTTATTCGTATGATCCAGGTCAAAATGTCCAAGTGACGTGGAGGTCCATGTCACACAAATAGTGCCTTTTGGACTGGCGCTATTTGTTTGATTCACACAGCTCTCACGTGAGGCATTATGTCCTTCTCTAATTGTGCTTTTTCAAAAGACAAAATACCTTAGTTGGACAATAAAAAGAAAATCCACTATACTTTACAGATTTAAAAGTAAATTAACTGTACGGATGTAAAAAATTCAGTATCTAATAGTATGTTGGATTATATCACACTCCATAGAAAGACTAATTAATAATATAACACTTAGTTTTCAAAAAAAAATAGCACTTAACTAATTAATCCTAGAATTATTATATGTGGTACCATTTCCATTATAAATTCTAAGCTAACCATGGAGTGTAACGAGGAGAGCGACGATGACAATTGGGTTTGTGTAATAACCCAATTATTAATAGATGTTATTTACAACGTCATTACAGACGTGGATGACAGCTCGGACGATCGTGGACCCCGCAGCTAGTTTGTAGCATGCCCGGATTAGGTATACAGTCCGTTTTGTGTATTTTTTGCCGTATTTGCGATGTATTTGTTAAAATTGGGATATTTGCATCGCAATGTTGTGTGTTTATATTTTATATGTCATGCGAGATAGTGTGATGGATATTCTCATCGAGTAGCGTGTAGATGTGGGAACCGGGGAGGCGAATGATTTGTACACTAGGTTGGGGGTTAATATACACACAATAAATGATAAAAATACGCTAAATAATCAATACAAAATACCCTATATACGCGAGTGATGCAAGTGTATGTTTTGAACAGGTAGAACGGTTTGGGACCAGGAGTTGGAACGCCCGAGGGCTAGGTTAGTTGTTACGAATAAGGTTAAGTAGGAGAACAAGTCCCCTATTAAGTCATCAAAAGGGATGACTAATTGACCACTTGTGAGCCACAAGATCAAGCCTAGAGATATGTGTTTGCATTAGATGAAGATTTTAGTATAAATATTTCAAAAACCACACTCTCATCACATTTTCTCTCTCCTCTAAGTGTCTTGGACAAAAATTGGGAGATAATCTAGGGTTTTATGAGATTTAGAAGCTTATTTGGAGGTGCTAGATCAAGAGGAAATTGAATACAAGGTTAGATCTTCAATCCTCATCTCTTTCTCTATGTTTCAGAGTAAATTTCTCGGGTTTTGATGAGGTTTTCGGGGATGTGAGTTGAACACCCAACCACTATGTTGTTGATATGGTTTGAAGTGTTTAATTTGGAGGCAACACATAAAGGTTTTGGTGTTTTCGTTGTTGTTGTTATAAGTTTCAAATGGATTCTAGGGTTTTGGCGAGAAAACTCGGGGTTTACGTCTTGAAAGATTTTTATCGAGGGGTTTTGATAAATTATGGTATTTTGGATGTTTGATAAGTGGTTTGGACGAGCGCGGACCGTGATGACGAGCCGAGGGGGTTCGAGAACCCCAGAAAACTTTCCCTGGCTCGGACGCTGCCAGGCGCGTCGTGGGCATTGGAGGCCACGACGCCATCTGCGGCGTCAAACCTGCGACATAGAAATCAGAGGCAAATCCCCAACCTACGCTTTATATGGCACCGTGGGGGTTGAGCACAGCGTACAGGACGCTGTGAGGCACGTTATGGAGGCCTTGTTCACGACGGCGCCTCTTGCGATGTTCAGAACAATAGACAATAAATTTTTAAATAAAATTTGAAATATTGGGGGTGTACCTAGAGGTTTATATAGTCTATTTGAAAAGTTTAACGAGTATTTTTATCGAGGATTTGGTATTGAATAATGTTTTTCGAGGTTTGGAAAATTGATTAGATTTATCAGGAATATAGTTTTAAATTGATTTGAGGGATAGTTGGCACGCAGTTGAGGTGTGCATTCGATATTGCCATTAGTTGAGCGTGGTTTAAGGTGTCTAATATTCCAACTGAAATTCATTTTGAGTGTTTATTGCTTGTATTATTTGAATTCATGTCCAGTTATTTCAATTATTCAGAATTCTATTATTTATTTATGGTCGGTTGAGTTTACCCTCGTCGGTTATTCTATTGCGTTGACATTATGACACACTAGGACATAACATGTATTATAAGGGTATGTCGGTGGATTGTCGACCCGACTGCTGATTTTCTTCTATTCACATGTCGGTGCGTCGTGGTCTACGCTAGCTACCGAGCAGACAACAGGGATTTCAGTCAGTTCGAGTTTACTCACTGGCGGTGTATGGGTGATATTCCGAAGTATGGTGCTAGTCTGACCTAGATCGTGCACATACTTTGATTTTCATTGCTATTAGATATACATGCGAGGGTCCTTCCTAGTTGTCTGATTCTTTTCTTCCGCATGTTTATTTAATAGTCTTTTGGTTCCAACTTTTATTTATATTATTTACTCGATGAATTTCCTTGGGATTACTCACTCTGGACTCTTCATCTGTTTTGTTGTGACGACTGAGTGCAGACCCTAATACAAGCAGAGGGAATGGCAAGCTTAAGGATTTCTTATGATTGACAGCTACTCCCTACTCGTATGTTTGTTTATTTTATATGATTTTTGTTGGGTTTATGGGATATGACAGCTTGGACATATATATGACTTGTTGAGGTCTATTTTGATGTTTTGATGGATAAGGATATATATATATATATATGTGTGTGTTGATGATTGAATGAGTTTTTCACATTAGGAATAATGCTACACATGGGGCTACCATCGGGGGATGGATCCAAAATTGAAGAAGTTTTGGGAACCAGTGATTAATAAGATTGCTACACATTTATCAAAGGGAGGTCGGCTTATTCTTATTCATTCTGTTTTGGATTCCATTCCCGCTCACTTTATGTCTGTTTTCAGGGTACCCCGAGGTGTGATCGATTGTATTGAACAATACATGCACCTCTTTCTATGGGAAAGATTTGATAACGCAGGAAGTAATCCTCTTGTTGACTGGCAGCAGATAACATGCACGAAGGAATGGCTATATGCGGAATAGAAACCATGCCCTTCTAATCAAATGGCTTAGGCGTTTTCCACGCGAGCAATGTGCGCCATGATGTGACTTATCGATGCCCGTGGAAGGCTATTAGCCTACTCTACGAGTCTTTTCAAGCGAGAATGAAATGCATGTTGAAACAAAGAGGTAATGGTGGTGGATGTTGCGTCCCAGGCTCGAAAACGGGGACATAGTATGAGACCTTAACCTGAGAAGCAGGGTCAACAATGCCACGTCTTTGTAAATTGAAGCACTCTATGCGGCACTGGAGGGTAATTAAGAGTTTTCTGTTAAATCAGCCTTTCGTTCTCTTTGCTATTCGGACTCTTCGGGGACTTTCCAAGCATATGGTGCGGTGTGGAAGCAACCCTCTCCACCGAAAATAAAATTTTTTGTGTGGCTCGTAATCGGAAGCTTGTGTTGTGGGAGTGTGGAGCATCTAGAGAGAACGCAATGCAAGGATTTTCAATGAAGTCTCTATTGGGATTGGCGAGGTTTGGGATGGGGTTAAGCTCAATGTTGCAAAATGGCTAGTTGGACATAAAATGTTCAAATCATGGGGAATGAATAGATTGCTCAATGGGTGGTTGCCTTTGTTAATGGATAAATGGAATCTAATTTCGTCTCATTTGGTTTTTGGGGGTGTGGGAGTAACAGGTTGGGTGGTGTGGTGGGGTTTTGATGTCTTTCTTTTGCTATTTGAAGAGGGCGGCAGCGGGGTATTTTTGGGGTTAGATTTTTTTTTTCCTTGCTTTCCAGTTTTACTTGTGTTTATGTGTTGTTTTTGGGTTGTGGAGGGCCAACTGGTCTTGCCGCCTCTAGAGTTTCGATGCGAGTAGCACACCCAGGCTTTTTCTACTCACATAGACAAGTCAAGTTGAAATCTCTCAACGGATCACAAAGGTTGGGGGGCTGTATTTTAAGTTGCGGCAATTAACAGCAGAGGGCTGTCATGTGGGCGTTTTTTTTTTTTTTTTTGCCAGGGAACGGTTATGGTCTTCTGCTGAATATTTGGTCGGGCTTGTATTTTGTAAAAACGGGGATACTATATTTTTTGTGTACAAATTTATCCCATTCTTTTGTACATTGTACTGTTTTGAGATGAAATGCAACTTACTTTATCCAAAAAAAAAAAAAATTTTTGTGGTCATGTGTTTTAAATTTGAAAAACGTGATTATATATATAAACTTTTCTTGTTAAGTTCTTGTAGGAATCGATTGCTTTAACTTCTTGTGTATATAACTTATAAATGTTTGATCAAAAAAAAAAAAAAAAAACCTTATAAATGTGAAGCATATTCTTGCTAAAGTTAAAACAAATGCAAGTAGGTATGTATATTATTCATCATGTTTATGACTTACAAGAATAATTCATGTTAGTCAGTACATATA
The DNA here is from genome assembly GCA_039657345.1 of Stephania japonica. NCBI lineage: Eukaryota > Viridiplantae > Streptophyta > Magnoliopsida > Ranunculales > Menispermaceae > Stephania > Stephania japonica. The sequence continues at coordinate 36,820,147 of CM077560.1, read as the reverse complement.
TAATAAGTTATTACGGCTTGGACCAGACCCATGTGTGCCAATTGCTGGATATGAGGTCTCTTTTTGATCGCATTTCTTGCGAACTCAAATAATTTACAAAATGGCACTTTAGGGTTAAAATATTATTATTCCATGAGATACGTTTATAGATGATCTTCATCCTTAGCTTTCTCCACCTTTGTTATGAGTCTTATCCTGATAACATGGTTATCCACTACTCAACATATGTATCAACATGCCCCAGCTGACATTAATTTTTGAATTCCTTGTTCAACATAGAATATTATAAAACGTTATACTCCTACCAAAAAAAATGAAAAAATAAAAAAAGTTATACTTTTTAATCAAACCATGTCTAAGTAAACTCGGATGGGTGTGGCCAAGTGGTAAGGGTGAAGACGGGGTTGTGTGGGTTAGGCACACGACCTAAGTTTTGATTCTTCACGACAGTCAAACGTCAAGCCACTAGTAGTCTCTTTCCGCAATTTCAGGACTTGTGAGACTAGTCAGACAAAGTTTCTAGAAACCTACCTATGGTTACTCATAAAAAAAAAAAAAAAAAAAAAAAAAACGTGTATTGTCTAAGTAGCTAGTACTATTACTTTTATCTTTTTATAGTATTGTGTTAGCATCCAATAAGTCATGAGATTTCAAATTAAAATTGAGAATTTGTGTTGAGGCACCACCATGCCCACTTAACAAAGATCAATTTGGAGTGTTCCTTCATTCATGTACTTTTTAGATTTTTTTTTTTATATGTTAAAACTTTTTTTGTTTTTTGATATCATGTACTTTTTAGATGTTATTTGATCTAAAAAGTGATTTATTCAGATGCATTAATCAGGATATTAAATAAACTTTATTTTCTTACATATATGCCCCCTTTTTATTGGGCGAATCTTATATGTATATGTCCCTTTGAAATATTTATTCTGCAAATGTCAACAAAGGACTAATTTAGAGAATTTATGGAGTATAAACTTGTAGATAACGCTTATCTTAAGTCACAAGTAGCCATGTTGATAATTATGTTAAAGTTAAAGGAAAATAATTTTCTCATCACCTTAATTAAACCTTTGATTTTTATTTTTATTTTTCTAACATTAACAGGAGTCGAGAAGTCGAACCCACGACTCGTATACCTTGTCTTTTAGCAAGTAATGTTACATCGATCTCATCAGAGATGCTTTAGCCACCTTAATTAGACCTTATGTATACTAAATAGAAATGTTATTAGCATATCAATAAAAAATTATTAATAATGTGGTCCTCAAAAGAAATTGCAATACAAAAAAAAAATTGCAATAATGTGTATTGAATTTTCTTGAATGCGCATGTGCGTTTAAAATGTGACAACAACGCAATTAATCTCAACCTTAAATTAGTTGAGGTTGGCTATATAAATTAAATATTTTCACATTATTTAATTTAATGTAATTTTGAGTTACTCTCATGTTATATAATTAATTCTTTAAATCCTAAATTTATTTTTCCGTATTTTTTAAATCCTGAATTTAAGATGTAGCAAAGTAATACTCCCTTTTTTTAAATAAGTACTCCCTTTGTTTATTACTCACACTATACCACAATATATGTCTCATTTTGGCTTGTATATAAGAATAAGTAGTGCTATTTGGACTCTTAGAGACTGGACTCCTAGGGAGTTTTTGAAAATTTTTTATTTCAAAGTCATCCTCAAACAATAAATAACTTTGAAATAACATCTTATAATTCTCCTTGGATATTTGTAAAAATTAAAAAAAATTCCTATGAGTTCGGACTCTAAAAGTCCAAACAGATTTTTTCTATAAGAATTAAGGTGATGATTGTTCACGATTATTAAGATTTCATAAGAAGAATAAATTACCCTCTCATAAGTGACTTCATTTATTACAAATATAGTGTAAAAAAAGTGATTGATTGTGTCATTAACTAAATAGAATGGAGTTAGAATTGGAAATAAATCGTTTGATGTTTCTTTGATTTCCTAATGCGACGCATATTGTGAAACAAAAAAATTTCCCAATATGTGACAGATATTGTGGAACGGATGGAGTATTATAAGACATTTTGCGCAAAAGACATATATTAAGAAAAAATCATATAGGCGCAACTTCCATCTTCCCCCAAAACCATAAATTTTTTCTTGATTCTCCTTCGTGATTTTCTGATCTTGAACCACCATTGATCCTTCTTTTCAATCAGAGGTGGTTCCAATCACATCTTTGGCACTTTATTCATCCAATAAGCTGGTGATCTAGTAGATTTGTGAAGATTGGTTCCGTCCGTGTTGCAGTACATCTTCCTCAACGGTTATACATGAATTTGTGTAGCGGTTTGGTTAGTATTTTCTTTATTTTTTTTTAATTTTATAGTTACTTTTTCTTACCTAGTTAGAAGTTTTTGATTTGTCTTCCCTTGTTGGAAGTCTTAGGTTTTACTTCCCTTGTTGAAAGTTTTGTTCGTCATTATGTGGTTCTAGTGGTGTTTGTGTATTGTCATGTGTTTTAATGTTATAGAGAGCCATCCCTGTTAGATATACACATTAATTAAGATTGTGTAATGTCTACACCGAGCACAAATCACTCCCTTGATTATGTGCAGTGATTTGTGCTACCTTATTTAGATGTTTCTTTTATGCTAATCACAAATCACTCCCTTGATTATGTGTAGTGATTTGTGCTACCTTATTTAGATGTTTCCTTTTGTATGTAATTGCATCTCTATATATAGAGATATGTAATAGATCAATACATAACATAAAAATACAATAAACATATTCTATTCAAAATCTTTCATGGTATCAGAGCCGCATAGGCCTTTGTCATGGTGGAATTAACGCCAACTATGAGTTTTGGTTTTGTTTCTTCTCAAACGCCTTCAATAGGGGTTGCTTTAATGAGCAATCTCAATTTTCCCTTCTAAAATTCATTCACTCAAGTAATAAGCATCAAATTGGATCAAGACAATTACATCCTCTGCAAGTCTATCATCGTCGCCTTTGTTTGGGGAATCAAGTTTGAAGATTTTCTTTAAGGCACGAAGTCGTACCCTCCTCTATTGCTCAGATCTGGAGAGATCAACTCGGAGTATGAAGATTGGAGTAGTAAGGATCAGATGCTCACTTGTTTGCTTCTCAACTCCCTTTCACCAGATATCTCCACACCGATTGCTGGATCTATCACATATGCTCGCTCACTCTAGAAAGCCATCGAAGATCTGTGTAGCGCTCAAAATTGAGCCAAGATCCAGATTTGTCGTTCAACCTTCAAACCACAAGGATAGGTACTCAATCCATGATTTCTTATTTGAATCTGATGAAGAAATTTTCAGATAATTTGGCTACGGCTGGTGCACCTTTTCCTGTTGGTGATCTCATCTCTAGTGTTCTAACTGGGCTTGATGGGAAATATCTTCCTATTGTTACTCTTCTCCAAGAGAAAACTGACTTAACATGGCATGTCCTACAAGTTTCCCTGTTGAATTTTGAAGCAAGATTGACACAATTATAGAATCTACAAGCCCTATTTTCCTTGCCGGTGAACAACTCAAGTGCACCAACTTCAAGTTCTTCAACACGCATGGCAAATCTGACTCAACCACACACCAACAACACTCCAAATTGCTTTTCTTCAAATACCTCTCAGAAACCATTTCGAGGAGGATTCAAATCTAGAGGAGGTGGTGGTTGTTGAGTGGGACTCCAATTTAACAACAACAACAATCGTCCCAACCTCCAGATCTATGTAAAAATCGGGCATACTTCAGCTTATTGTTATCATCGTTGAGATAATGCCTATATGGGATCGGTTCCCAATTCCCCACCACAACAACCATAACCTCAACAGGCTTCTTCCTCAGCATTCGTAGCATCAACCCATTTAGTTGCTGATTCTGGTTGGTTCTTTGATAGTGGCGCTACTAACCATGCCACTTTTGATCCATCCATGTTGAATAATCGGTCAGAGTATGCAGGTAATGAACGGATTATGGTTAGTAATGGCTCTCAAATTCCTATTACATTTATTGGTACAACCAATTTAAGTCTTCTTCTTAAGATGTTTGATACCTTTTGTGCTCCTTCCATTAAAAGAATTTAATCTCTGTGTCTCAACTTAGCACTGATAATTCTGTGTTCCTTGAATTTCATGTCGATAAATGTCTTATCAAGGATGTTCATATTCACAAAGTTTTACATCAGGGGATCCTTAAAGACGGCCTCTACCAATTTTCTCCTTCATCAAGTCAGTTCCCTCCTCAATCATATACTGCAACTCTTACCACTGGGTCATCTTCTTCTTCTCTTTTCGAGTTATGGTACCCTCGCTTGGGTCATCCTTCTCAGTCTATCGTTCAACAAGTTTTTTGAGTCTGTAGTAAAAAAGTGTCCAGTTAATGTTCATCGAATCTGTAGTGCTTGTCAATATGGGAAATTACACACTACCTTTTCAATTAAATAGTAAAAGAACAACTTCTATTCTTAATCTTGTGTACACAGACTTATGGGGTCTTTCTCCCACCCCCATACCACAGGGCTACCTGCACTACATACATTTGTTGATGATCATAATAGATTTACATGGGTTTGTCCCTTGAAACATAAATCTGAGGCATTCCAAACCTTTATTACCTTTCGTACACTAGTCGAAAAATAGTTTTCACGCCCTATTAAAGCCATTTGCTCTGATTGGGGAAGGGAATATCGTTCATTTCAAGGTTATCTTCGCAATCATGGGATTCTTTTTTAGCATCCTTGTCCCCATACTCACCAACAACATGGAAAGGCTGAACGCAAACATAGGCATATAGTTGAGATGTCCCTCACATAACTTGCTCAGGCAAAACTCCCAACTACTTTCTGGTGGGATGCCATTTCAGCATCAATTTTTCTCATAAATCGATTGCCCACTCCAATCCTCAAGGGTATCAGTCCGTGTCAGGCTCTTTTTCAAGTCCCACCTGATTATTCAATTCTTCGAGTGTTTGGGTGTGCATGCTACCCTTATCTTCGACCCTACAATTCCAATAAGTATCAATTTTGGTCCCTCAAATGCCTATTCCTTGGCTACAACTCTTCACAAAAGGATACATATGTTTAAGTCCTTCCAGCAGATATTACATCAGTCGTCATGTCATTTTTTATGAACATGACTTCCCTTATCCATAAATGGTTCCTCCACATGACGATCCTTTTTACAATCTAAGCCTCAGACCATTATATCCATACCTATTCCAGTATCTATCCCCACCATCACTCCTTCTCTCACTACATCCCCAACTATCTTTTCCACACCTCTGTCGGTCCCAGCTCCAATTACTTCTTCTGAACCAATGAATATTCACCCCATGATCACTAAAGCTAAAGATGGTATCTTCAAAAGAAAGGCACTCAACACATCTGTCACTAAGAACACATCCTCAACTAGTTATGGAATTACTCCTAAATCTACTAAGGAGGCATTACAATATCCTGTTTGGCGCACAGCTATGCAAAAAGAATATGATGCTCTTTCTAAGAACAATACATGGTCTCTTGTTCCTTCCACTGGTGGTCAAAAGCTAATCGGTATAAAGTGGATCTTTAAGGTCAAATGTCACTCTGATGGTTTTATCCACAAGCATAAGGCACGACTTGTTGCTCAAGGATTCAACCAAGAACTAAGGGATGACTTTCACGAGACCTATAGCCCTGTGATTAAGCCCTATATTATGCACATTATGCTATCTTTGGCTACCTCTTTCAAATGGCCTGTTCGACAACTTGATATCAATAACACTTTTCTCAATGGGTGCTTAACTGAACAGGTGTACATCTCTCAACCACAAGGCTTCATTTTGTTCCTACCTCCTGCCCTGTTTTATGGTGTAACAACCAAAACACAAATGCATTGGCTGTTAACCCTGTCTTTCATGCTCGTACAAAGCACATGGAGCTTGATATTCACTTCATTTTGAGATAGACTTATCCAACAAAAACTAGATCTCCATTTTGTGCCTACTGATGATCAATTTGCTGATGGCTTCACCAAAGGACTTTCTATTTCTAAACATCAATCTATGAGGTTCAAACTTGGCGTTACTGCTACACCGCCAAGTTTGAGGGGGATGTTAAACATACACATTAATTAAGATTGTGTAACGTCTACGCTGATGGTCATGTGTCGTGCGTGCCAAATATAACCCGTAATTGAGTTACCAATCCCACAAGGGTGTAGTGGTGGTAAATACGGAGTCGAATCCACAGTCTTGAGTTTCACTCTAAGTTAACTAAAAATGGGGATTTTTAAAAAGAAGTTTTAGAGTAAACAATTAAAATAAAAATAACAGGAATCAAGATTGCAAGAATAATATCAATGAAAGAAAACACCTAGGTCTATGGTTCCACAAGACAAGATCAAGATTCAATGGCATATCATGGTCGTTAATTTTTCCAAAAATAATTATTAATTCAAATTCTTCTAGACTAGCTATAGAAAATCGACATCCGCCATAAATTCCTAATTCCCATAATCTCGATAGCTAGGACATTCGCCACTAACTACTTCTCTAATTAATGTATAACCCTAGACATTCGCCATAAGATTTAACACATTAACCGCAGTAATAAAGTTCTATGGGAATACTAATCCTAGATAACCGGATCGCGTCCGCTCCCGATTTAACCTAGATTTAACTGTTGCACATTCAATAACCGAAAGGTTTGGACGACAATCGGGTGAATGTTTGTTACTTATATTGTCCCAAAAGTACAATTATGGATACTAATGAGTCAATTAACTATAGATTTTTCACCTAAAAGCGTGCAATGGCCATATACATATCCTAGATTTAAATCACATTAAAATCAACAACAATGAAATAAAAGTAATTAAATTAAATTAAATAATAAATTAAAAGATCTCACAAGTTATGCCATGAATCAATAATCTTGACTTGCTTCACCTCCGACCTAGGCAATGGCTTGATTAGCTAGACATATTCTTCATAAAACTCCAAATAAAAATAATGCCAAAAAGTTCTTCCAATGAATAATAGATGTTCTATATATACCTAAGGTCCTAATGTGTAAAACTACTAGGAATTGGTCTTTGCAAGGGAGAGAAAACTGTTCTTGGGTGTATTTTCGTCCTTCACACATGGCAGGAACTTATTGGCTAGTTTTCTGCCATTGCTGACATGTCGGAATATGATTAGATGAAGTCTATTGACCGGCTGACGTGGCGTAACGCAATTGGAGGAAAAGAGAGGCGGTGACGTGCGTGAGAGGGGTGAGCAGCGACACGTGGCGGACTGAGAGGCGGGAAGGAGTCGCGCGATTCTTACCGAAGATCTGAGAGACAGCACATGCACGTATCCCGAGGCAGATCGACGAGCTGGAGAGAGGAGACTGCTGTGAGAGATGACGTGGCAGTTGTGAATTGGCGCTGGCGCTGTTGGACATATGACGTGGCGCTCTCATATTGACTGAACTGGCCTGTGAGACGTGGCTTGGCGAATCTGCTTCTGACATGTGGCACTGCGACTCCAATTACCCCATTGTCGGTGTAAATTTCGAGACTAACTCTCCCGGTATCCGAATACTGCAAGTAAATACTCTATTTTGAGTATTTTTCCGCCCGAATCCAACCGTGCACTCCGTTTCACCTAAAAACCAAAAGTATATATAATGAGATATATATTTTATAAACTTTAACACTAAACTATATTAAAATAGACTATAAAATCCTATAAATATCGATTTATCAAATACCCCCAAACTTAAGACTTTGCACGTCCCGAGCAAAGGTATATTTGACAACACATACTAAACTAGACTCCTAATGCATTAACTAAACTAATCCTTAAACTAATCCTAAACCTAAACCATACCTATACTTATACCTATACCTAATTCAAAATTCATGGAGTTCCTTTGATTTACATAGTCGCCAAATAACAAGCCACTCAAGAAATTTCAGAGTTATGATATGTCAAGTCTTGCAACCTAAACATAGTTAATATCACACTTTAAAGACAGATGTAGTCAAAATAAAGGTCATCAACTACTTATGAGTTTTCTTGGTCTATACATTCAAACATGCAAGTTTAAAATCTTACTTAATCTAGTGAAAGCACTCGAGCTAAATCTTTTTTTATTTGAGGAGTTTTCATAAACTTTCGCCTTTATTCATTCAATATATATATATACTCTATTTTTTTCTCCATAATATTTTTTTTTCAAGTAGTACGGTCCCTGCTTCATTTCCTATGAACCGTTTTTCTCACTTTTTTCTACCACAAGATTCCCTGCTCCATTTCCTATGGAATCCTGTGGGACTCTCTATATTAAGAAAACTCCTGTTAGCCCTTCTCACTTTCACTATGATTAAGCAGATTTTCAAATATGAATTAAAGCACTATTACTTGCACAATTTTGACCGTCTACTCATTTTGGTATCTAGCACAAAGTTTAACCATCATACTAAGTCCCTAATCAGGAAATCATAAAAATGCTGAGCTACGGCTTGATTGAATATTTCTCCTAATTTTTCCTGAGTTTCAAGTCAAAAAGCAACTATAATATACTCATCCATAATCAAAGCCATGAACCAAAGTTTCGGGTGACTCTATATGCAACATATGTCAACATATGACATTATGTAAGGTCTAAATGCAAGAACAAACATAGATAGACACATGTCTACTCCTAATAAACTATACTAAATGCATGCATGAAAATGTATCATATCCTAATGAAATGGAAGATGGAAGTATCAATGACAGAAGAAAAAGAGATGGAAAGATAAGAGAATGAGAATAGCACCATCATTATCATCCTTCAACCGCATAATTTTTAAAAAATTAATGATCATACCTGCGGTCTTTAGCAAGAAAATCCATCTAACACTATCCACAATCTTTAAAATACCCCCAAACTTATTCCGAACCTTGTCCTTAAGGTTCAAAACAAGTCAAGTGGTCTAAACACAAAAAAATAAACAAAAATGGTGAAAGAACATGATAGTGATAAAAAGATGATAATGATAAGAAGAAGGAAATGATATAAGTTCATGCATAAAAAAATAAAAAAAAATAATAATTAAAAAAAAACTAAATAATACTTATCAAAATTTGGGCTGCCTCCCAATAGAGCTTTTATTTAAAGTCTTTGGCTCGACTTGGTCTGAGTCTATCAATCAGCATAGACTGGTTGTTCAAGTGATACGCCCTCTACATTGTGACTCGGGAAGTCTTCATAAAAGATCTTCAACCTGTGGTCGTTCACTTTAAAAGCATTACCAGTCTCCAAACTCTGAATCTCCACTGCACCGTGATCATACACTGCAATCACCACATACGGTCCTATCCACCTCGATTTCAGCTTACCTGCAAAAATCTTAAGACGTGACTGAAACAAAAACATTTTTTGACCAACACGAAAAGATTTCCTAGAAAGAATGTGATCATGGAACGTTTTGGTTTTTTCCTTGTAAATTCGCGCATTTTCATATGCGCCATTCCTGATTTCCTCCAATTCTTAGAGAGTGAGCTTTCTCTCTTTTCCTGCTTCGTCGAGCTTCATATTAAGCTGTTTCACAGCCCAGTAGGATTTATGCTCGAGCTCAACTGGCAGGTGGCAAGCTTTTCCAAACACAAGGCGATAGGGGGACATTGCAATTGGCGTTTTAAAAGCCCAGACCGCATCATCAAGATGTGTTTTCCAATCCTTTCGAGTAGATTCACTGTCTTTTCCAAGATAGATTTGATCTCCCTATTAGAAACCTATGCCTGGCTACTCGTATGGGGATGATACGCTGTAGACGTTCTATGAGTGACATTGTACCTCCTCAGAAGACTTTAAACCATACGGTTGCAGAAGTGAGTGCCTCTATCACTGATTAGGGCACGCGGGGTACCAAATGTTGTAAAAATCCTCGATTTGAGGAATTCACAAACCACTTTAGAATCATTAGTGCGGGTAGCTTTAGCTTCCACCCACTTAGACACGTAGTCCACTGCCAAAAGTATGTAAACATTACCAAATGACACTGGAAACGGCCCCATGAAGTCTATACCCCATACATCAAATATCTCACAAATATGAATGGGGGTAAGTGGCATTTGGTCCCGATGACTAAGGTTACCAATTTTCTTACAGTTAGGACAAGTCTTGGTGAACATGTATGAATCATGAAAAATAGTGGGCCAGTAAAACCCACTTTCAAGAACTTTCCTAGCTGTCCTATGGGGACCGAAGTGGTCACCGCAGGCATAAGTGTGACAAAAAGCCAAGATGGAATGACTCTCAGTCTGAGAAACACACCGCCTGATAACCTGATCGGAGCAGAATTTCCATAAGTATGGGTCATCCCACACATAATACTTAGCATCACTCCTAAGTTTATTCTTCTGAGCCTTCAAAAGATGAGGAGATAGCTCGCCAGAGGTAATATAGTTCACCAAATCGGCATACCAAGGAAGATCCTCTATGACAGCATAGATGTACTCATCAGGGAAATCATCCTTTATAGGGGTAGGACGTTCACCATTCTCAATCCTGCTGAGATGGTCTGCGACTAGATTTTCTGCACCACTTTTATCTTTAATTGTAATGTCAAACTCCTGTAATAGGAGTATCCATCGAATGAGCCTAGGTTTGGCATCCTTTTTACTCATCAGGTACTTCAAGGCTGCATGATCAGAGTAAATAATAACCTTGGTACCCAGAAGATAAGGCTAAAACTTCTCTAGTGCAAAGATAACGGCAAGGAGCTCCTTCTCAGTAGTGGTGTAGTTCATCTGAGCCACGTCTAGAGTACGAGAAGCATAGTAAATAATATGTGAAGCTCTCCCAACTCTCTGTCCTAAGACTGCACCCACTACATAATTACTAGCATAACACATGATTTCAAATGGAAGTTCCCAATTAGGGGCTTGAATTACTGGTGTGCTAGTAAGTGAGGCTTTTAGTGCATCAAATGCACTCCTACATGCCTTGTCAAACTCAAAAGGTGTGTCCTTTTAGAGTAGATGACATAGGGGATGTGCAATCTTTGAAAAGTCCTTGATGAAAAGACGGTAAAAACCGGCGTGTCCAAGGAAAGATATAATCTCTCGCACATTCGTAGGGTAGGGAAGTTTCTTGATAACATCGATTTTAGCTTGGTCTACCTCTACACCCCTGGCTGAGACAATTTGTCCCAAAATAAGACCTTGATTCACCATAAAATGACACTTTTCATAGTTCAGAACCAAGTTCTTCTCGATGCACCTGCTGAGTACTTTTGTCAGATTGATAAGACAACTATCGAATGAATCACCATAAACAGTAAAGTCATCCATAAAGACCTCTATGAAATGCTCAACAAAATCTGAAAAGATACTCACCATGCACCTTTGAAAGGTGGCAGGAGCATTGCATAACCCAAACGGCATGCGTCGATAGGTAAAAGTGCCAAACGGACAAGTGAAGGTCGTCTTTTCTTAGTCTTCAGGCGCTACCAGTATCTGGTGAAAATCGGAGTAACCGTCAAGACAACAATAATGAGAACGACCAGCTAATCTCTTCAACATCTGATCAATGAATGGAAGAGGGAAGTGATCCTTCCTGGTATAAGCATTCAACTTCTTGTAGTCAATGCAAACCCGCCATCCATTTTAAATGCGGGTTGGAACCAACTCACCATGTGAATTGGTGACTACTGTGACTCCTATTTTCTTAGGAACCACCTGGATAAGACTTACCCATTTACTATTAGAGATTGGGTATATCATGCCAGCATCAAGGAGCTTCAGTATCTCCTTATTTACGACATCCATCATAGGTGAATTGAGCCTCCTCTGGGCTTCTCTCGTAGGTTTTGACCCCTCTTCCATATATATATATATGATGCATGCAAGTGGAAGGGCTCAAACCTTTGATATCCGCTATGGTCCACCCAATAGCCTGTTTAAACTCCTGGAGTACTCGTAGGAGTCTTTCTTCCTCCAAATGAGTAAGTTTGGTTGAGATGATCACAAGGAATATGTCATTCTCACCCAAAAACATGTACTTTAGGTGCTCAGGTAGTGGCTTCAGCCCAAGTGTGGGAGCTTTAACCAAGGAGGGAGAAAGTTTAGAGTCAGTAGTTGGCACTCCAAATAATAGACATTTGGGGGCAGCGGTTGGAATGAATCCAACTCTAAAACAACATCCTCGACATCAGTATCGATGGTCAGAACACTCTGGTGGATGAGTAGTGTGGAGATTGTTCTCTAACACTACTTTCACCGCATCATCGTTACTCGTGAGGAAAGCCTGCTTAATGAGTGGGTCCACACAGTTCATGGTACATACCACAGAAAACACATCACTGGGGTATCGCATCGCATCATAGATGTTAAACTTGATGACTTCATCGTCGAACTCCATGGTAAGAGATCCATTATCAACATCTATTTTTGTCTTTGCCGTCTTCAAGAACGGCGTCCAAGTAGCACTAACGAAGCAGTAGGAAATGGTTCCTCCTTCGTATCTACAACGTAGAAATCAGCAGGAAACACAAACTCATTCACTCGAACTAGAACATCCTCAAGAACACCTACGGGTCTGACAACTAAACGGTCTGCTAACTGAATGACAATACCAGTCTCCTCTAATTGGCCTGCATTCAATGTCTCATAAATAGACAATGGCATGACATTAATGGAAGCTCCAAGGTCGCACATAGCCCTCTGAATGCTTACATCACCTATAATACAAGGCACTAAGAACATCCCAGGATCCTTGCATTTAGGAGGCAACTTCTTTTGTAGGATAGCCGTGACGGTTTCTCCCATTTGAACTTTTTTGTTGCCTTTTAGTTTCCTTTTTTAGTGCATAGTTCCTTAAGAAACTTTGCATACCTGGGGACTTGCTTCAGAGCATCGAGGAATGGAATATTGATTTCCACTCGCCGAAAGGTCTCGAGAATTTCTTTCTCTTCCTCATTTTTCTTGTCTAGGATAAGTCGTTGTGGAAAAGGAGGTTTGACCTTAAATATGGGTGGGGCTTCTTTTTGAGTAGTTACCATCTGTTTAGGGATAGACGGGGTTACTACTAACTCATGCTCTTCCTCATTTGCCTGGTCTTTGGCATCAGATGACCCATTGTTCCTTTTGGGCCCCTCCAGCTCTTTACCACTTCTGAGTGTAACTGCGTTAGCACTCGCGTTATGGTTTGGGTAAGGTTGTGAAGGTAACCTACCATTATCCTCAATGCACCCCAATTGCTGTGAAATTTGATCTATTCGAACTTGAAGGTTCTGGACTGTTGAATTAGTTGCATTGATGGATTTTTCAGTGGTGGCCTTAAATTCGGCAACATCTCTTGTAAGTTGCCTCTGTTCAGCCGTAAGAGCTTTCATCATATCCTCAAGTGAAGAGGAATGGTTGGAGGGTGTAGGCAACGGTTGACCTCTCGGGATAAAGGTCTGGTAGTTCTGATTTTGAGGCCCGTAACTGAAGTTTGGGTTGTTCCTCGCCGTTGCGTGATTATATGTATTCCCAAATGGGACTCTAGATTGTCCCTGGAACTGATTACCCATGGCATTGGCCTGTTGATTGTCCTCAAAGAGAGTAGGACATTCATCAGTTGCATGATTTGTGGCAGTACAAATGCCACAAGCCTTGACTTGCACTTTTCCAGAGGAGAGGAGACGCTCCATCATAGAGGTTAGTTGGTCAATTTTCCGGTCAGTAGAGCTTGAGACACTTCCTGTATAGTTAGACGTTGGTAAGCAGTGTCATCAAGATCTCCATAAAGGCGTGACTGCTGAGCGATGTCCTCATACAGTTGCTTCATTTGGGCCAAAGTTTTATCTCGAATGTGACCCCCACACGCATTATCAATCATGTGTCCTTCTATGGGCGACATGCCAACATAGAAGAAATGAGCTATGGCCTTCTCAGACTGGCCATGCTGCGGGCAACTAGCAATTAATCGCTTATAGCGATCCCAATATTCACCAAATGATTCACCCGACTTCATTTTGATGCGCAAATATCCTTGATGAGCTGAGCAACTCTGTCCTAAGGGAAATATTCATTTAAAAACGTGTTTGTCATCTCATTCCAGGAGTTAATGCAGCCAGGCGGAAGGTAGAAAAGCCATTCTTTGGCTTTTTCTTTCAGACAAAATAGAAAAGATCTAAGCTTAACCGTATCCTCATCCGTATTAGAGGGTTTCATAGACTTGCAGTTAGTCTGAAACTCCTTCAGAAAAGTAACAGGTTCTTCATTCTCGCCACCATGAAAGGACGGTAGGAGATGAATGAATCCTGACCTCAACTCAAAATTTCCAGCATTATCTAGATAGTTGATGCAGAGGGGTTGTTGTGCCAAAAGAGGTTGAAGCTCTTGATTAGCATGCCCCATAGTAATTTGGCAATTTTCAGCCATTTCTGGAGGATTTCGGCCTTGTTGTTGCCTAAGTTGGGTCTCTCTATTCAACCTATGAAATGTACTATCCGGTTCAGGATCGAAAAGTAACAATGAACCAGTCGGTTTTGACCGAGTGAGTCGTGAGAGCATAAAACTAAGAAAAAAGAAAAAGAAAATGAAAGGAAACCTAAGGTTAGAATGAAAGACTAAGTCCCCGGCAACGGTGCCAAAATTTGGTCACGCGTCGTGCGTGCCAAATATAACCCGTAATTGAGTTACCAATCCCACAAGGGTGTAGTGGTGGTAAATACGGAGTCGAATCCACAGGACTTGAGTTTCACTCTAAGTTAACTAAAAATGGAGATTTTTAAAAAGAAGTTTTAGAGTAAACAATTAAAATAAAAATAACAGGAAACAAGATTGCAAGAATAATATCAATGAAAGAAAACACCTAGGTCTATGGTTCCACAAGACAAGATCAAGATTCAATGGCATATCATGGTCGTTAATCTTTCCCAAAATAATTATTAATTCAAATTCTTCTAGACTAGCTATAGAAAATCGACATCCGCCAGAAATTCCTAATTCTCCTAATCTCGATAGCTAGGACATCCGCCACTAACTACTTCCCTGATTAATGTATAACCCTAGACATCCGCCATAAGATTTAACACATTAACCGTAGTAATAAAGTTCCATGGGAATACTAATCCTAGATAACTGGATCGCGTCCGCTCTCGATTTAACCTAGATTCAATTGTTGCACATTCAAGAACCGAAAGGTTTTGACGGCAATCGGGTGAATTTTTGTTACTTATATTGTCCAAAAAGTACAATTACGGATACTAATGAGTCAATTAACTATAGATTTTTCACCTAAAAGCATGCAATGGCCATATACATACCCTAGATTTAAATCATATTCATTAAAATCAACAACAATGAAATAGAAGAAATTAAATTAAATTAAATAATAAATTAAAAGATCTCACAAGTTATGCCATGAATCAATAATCTTGACTTGCTTCACCTCCGACCTAGGCAATGGCTTGATTAGCTAGACATATTCTTCATAAAACTCCAAATAAAAATAATGCCAAAAAGTTCTTCCAATGAATAATAGATGTTCTATATATACCCAAGGCCCTAATGTGTAAAACTACTAGGAATTGGTCTCTACAAGAGAGAGAAAACTGTTCTTGGGTGTATTTTCGTCCTTGACACATGGCAGGAGCTTATTGGCTAGTTTTCTGTCATTGCTGATGTGTCGAAATATGATTGGATGAAGTCTGTTGACCGGCTGACGTGGCGCAACGCGATTGGAGGAGAAGAGAGGCGATGACGTGCGTGAGAGGGGTGAGCAGCGACACGTGGCGGACTGAGAGGCGGGAAGGAGTCGCGCGATTCCTACCAAAGATCTGGGAGACGGCATACGCATGCATCCCGAGGCAGATCGACGAGCTGGAGAGAGGAGACAACTGTGAGAGATGACGTGGCAGTTACGGATTGGCGCTGGCGCTGCTGGACATACGACGTGACGCTCTCCTATTAGTTGAACTGGCCCGTAAGACGTGGCTTGGCGAATCTGCTTCTGACATGTGGCACTGCTACTCCAATTACCCCATTGTCGGTGTAAATTTCGAGACTAACTCTCCCGATATCCGAATACTACAAGTAAATACTCGATTTTGAGTATTTTTCCGCCCGAATCCAACCGTGCACTCCGTTTCACCTAAAAACCAAAAGTGAATATAATGAGATATATATTTTATAAACTTTAACACTAAACTATATTAAAATAGACTATAAAATCCAATAAATACCAATTTATCAGCAGAGCACAAATTGCTCTCTTAATTATGTACAGTGATTTGTGCTATCTTATTTAGATGTTTCCTTTACGATGAGCACAAATCACTCTCTTGATTATGTGCAGTAATTTTTGCTACCTTATTTAGATGTTTCCTTTTGTATATAATTGCATCTCTATATATAGAGACATATAATAGATCAATACATAACTTAAAAATACAATAAACTTATTCTATTCAAAATCTTTCAGTCCCTGATGTCACACTGTTTCAATTTCACAATCGCATTCACAACCTAATTAATGATAGTTCTTTTGAACAAATAGGATTAATGAATCAATGTATTTTTATTAGGGCAATTGATTCTATGTCTGATTCTATATCAAGCCATGAATGATTAATGAAATTTCTATTTATCTTCCAAAGAAAAAAATAGAAAAAAATGATATTCAATGATATTCTTGCCTAGTAACACAAATAAAGGCCAGCGCTTGCTTTAATTACGTGATTAATATTAATTTTTATTCAATCCAATGAGAAAAAAAACAAATGTTTAATTGTAATCACATGTTTGGGTTGAAGAAGGGAGTGAATTTGCTAATGTTGGGTAGCGAATGTGATAAGTTAGTAATGTCTACCAACAACAACATGTCATATGTATGATGTAGATTTGCTTTTACACTGTTGTCTTCCCACATTTACTTTTTTGACTTTTGTTTACGTGGTACGTTGTTATTGAGAGATGTTACCAACTTCACCCTCTCAACATTAGCAAATCCTCTTCGGTTGAAGAAGTGATAAAATGTATCTATAAGGTACAAAAATGTTTTATTTTTTTAAAGAGAGTTTTTGTATAGAAAATGCCTTGGCTTATACTCCATCTGGTGAATAATATAAGTCATTTTAGAAAAACTATTTGTCAATAATATAAGTCGCTTTCGAAATCTTAAGAAACTTTTTTCTAGTTCTTTTATCCATTTTATCCTTAAATTTTTTTTGAAAACTATCCTTAAATATATAATTGCAATAAAATACTTGTTCTCTTTTTATTGGATAATAGAATATTGGTGTAGTTAATCATGTAATTAAAGGCATGGGCAACGTAAAATTTCTCACAAGCACGAATGTAAACTGTACATGTAATTAATGTTTTTCTTTAATATGTGTTTTGTGCAAAACGACATATATTATTGGAGTCCGCCTAAGTGCATCCCACCGTTTACTAAGCGCACCCCATAAAAGTCAAACTTAAAAAAAGGTCAATCCAACTACAAAATAGCCCTTATGCCCCTCATTGTAATTAGTGCACCCCACTACAATTTTTAAGTGCACTACACACACTCTTTTTTGTAACGGCTCGAATTTAATTTGTCGTTATTTATGATATATTGAAGATGTGGCGGATAATTCAGACACTCGTGGGACCCATAACTAGGCTAGAGTGCGTCTGGAGCTAGGTAAATAGTTATTTTGTGTGTTATTTTGTCTAATTTTGCGATGTTTATGTTAAAATAGGTTAAACAACATCGCGATGTGTGTAACTATATTTCAATTTACGTGTGAGATTGTGTGTTAAGTATTCACCTCGATATGCATGTCGACGCGGGTACCATGTAGACTAAAAGACGAAATATTATGCCGGCGGAAATAATACACACATGAAATGAATTAAATGTGATAAAATAGTAAATTTGGTGGATTTCTAGTGATGTAAGGTCGTGGGCGACACACGTTAAGTCATATGGTAGTGTGCACGCCCGAGTGCGCTTTTTGGCGCGCATAATGGAATTGTAAGCGCGAAAGAATAGGTGAGTATATATATTTATATATAATTTAAAAAATATATATATATATTAAAATCAGAAATTAAAAATAATTGTGAAATGACCAAAAAGGACATTGGATTATTAAGGCTGAGGATAAGAACATAGGGCGTTTTGGTCATTTGACCCCAAAATATTGATACCACCACTGACACCCCCATTTTCATCACCATTTCGATCGTGAGAAAGAGAAGAAGATCGAAGGAAAAGAGAGAAGGACCGCGGAGAGATCACGAGCTCGACGAGGTCATCGCGAGGGGGTGAAGTGAGTTGTATTGTCTTGTTGTTGTTGTGCGTTGTTGTTGTGGTATTGGTGGTGGTGATAGTGGTGGTGGTGATAGTGGTGGTGGCTTGGGGAGCTCGGACGAACTACAATAGCAGTTCCTCCGAGGAGGGAGACGACACCCCCTCCCTCCTAATCCAATGGAATTAAAAAAAAAGATGATGAAATAAAGGCGTTGTGCGCCTCTGTTTGAAGAAGAAAGGGGGAGAGCGCACTCACACGCGCGCGTGCGTGCACCCCTAGTCCAGGCCGGCCCAACCCAAGTGGGCCGAACCGGGCCCGACTCGGTTGGGTCGGGTCGGACCCGGTTCAGGGGACCCAATTCCATATTATTTAAATAATATATTTTATTTTATTTTATTTAAATAAATTAAAAACAGTTTTAAATAAAATAAAATACAAAAAAATTAGAGAAAAATAGCTAAAAATTATGGAAAATTTTGGAAAAATGCAAAAAAATATGAAAAATCAGAAAAAATGGTTCATAAATGAGTTTCGGGACTTTCTTGGGATTTTGATGAGATGTTGTTGAGGTTTTTACCTAGTAAAACATAAAATTGACATAATATACTCAATTGAAGCTAATTCAATGACAAATGGTATTAGGTACATTCAGGTGATAATTTTGATTGTCAGGTGTTTATTGGAGCTAGACCGGGGTTTGGTTTTCAGGACGCGGAGTGCGGATTGAGGAGTGTAGTATCCCAACTGAAATTGCTTGAGTATTTACTTCTTTTGGCATTTGAATCCAATTTCTTTCATTTCAATATTCTACTCTAGTTATGGCTATATGGGCGGACGTTGGGCTGAGCTCCCTCCGTTTCATTCCTGTGTGTATGTCCACTACACCATAACACGTGCTACCGTAGGTGTAACGCCGAGTATCATGTCGTGGCATGTGTCGGTGCGCCGTAGGTGTAACGCTGGCCATCGAGCAGTTCTAGATACTGGACTTACTTGAGTAGGACTCGCCTGCAATATTTTGTGGAAGAGTTCGAATTTTGGTGGTATTCTGACCCTAGGGACTAGGAACACACTTTGAGCTTTCCCTATTATTTATTCATGTGATGAACACAGTTGCCTGTATTTATTTCTGCATGTTTATTTAATAGCTTTATTTAAATTCCAGTATTCACTTTCACTATTGCTCACTTAATTTCCTTGAGAATACTCACTCTGGACTCATCATCTGCCTTTTATGATGGCTTGAATGCAGATCTTAGTACGAGCAGGGGCAAGGACAAGCTGCCAGAATACCGTTGATCTGAGATTGCCTAACTCGTACGTTTGTATTATATATATTTTGTTTCATTTTGGGTTTGGGGATTTTGAGATATTTTGAGATACCTTGTGTATATTGATCTTTTTGTGATTTCAGAGGTATTTATGGTTGTATATGGGCTTTCCACATTAGGTTTTTAGTTTATGTCACACATTTATAGTATCATTATCTGAGTAAATGTGGTAGTAAGGCTTCTGCTATGTTAAATTGAGGATTTTAGAGTGATTTAACATATAATTTGTTTTTAATACAACTTAATTAGTAAATTGACAATTAATAAGGTTTAAAAAGATAAAATGGAAGATATAATCCAATGTTGAGCACAACTGTCGCTAGTAAGACAAACCGTGGGTCCGCATTGGCCCTCGTGGCGGTCTATTTGAAAAAATGGGTTATTACATTTTGGTATCAGAGCCGAGGTTTAGGGAAACCTAGGGCTCGAATTTAAGGAAAACCTGATCATAATTCTATTGAATAAGGTTTAGATGTGGAAACCAAAAGAATTGCCTAAAGTCTTAGTTGGGAAGTAATGAGAGATGTGTAGATATCAGAATTATACGTGTTATAATTTTGGTTGTATATTACCTACATTACACGTACATTTGTATTGAGGCACGTTCTTCGATGAAAATATCGATGGACGGGCAACCCCCAGGTACGACTCAGCCAAAGGTTAGGGATACTAGTGATCCCACTAAGCCGACATTGATATTAGAGTTGTTAGCGTGGACGGTTAATGATAGGTTCGCACAGTTGTTAGATTTATTGAGGACTTGCGAGACTACGACAGCTCCTACTACAGTCGTAGCTGCACCATTGGTTACTACTCCTGTAGTTGATGCTTCCACTACTGTTGAGACTCAAGGCCAGGCTACAGTATCCGAGACACATGCCGAAAGGGCTATACCAGTGGTTGTTCCAGCGGAAACTACATTAGTTGTGAGTCTTTCGACTACCGACCAGCCAGCTGTAGCATCTTCATCAGGGAGTTTGATGACAGTGGAGGCGAAGAAGGTGAAGGATTATCTTAGGTTTTCTCCAAGATACTATTATGGAGCCAGATACCCAAAGATAGCCGGGAGGTGGCTATTGGCTCACGAGAGATTACGCGAGATGTTATTGGTTGATGAGGTTGATAGACCGAGATTGGCTAGTTATTGCCTGATATCTGCTGCTGTTGTATGGTGGACCACTTATAAAACGACACATCCCGATGTTACTACTTTGGTTGATTTCAGAGAATTGTTCATGGATGAGTATATACCTATGGAGGTCAGGATTCGATTGAGAGAGGAGTTCTTGACACTAGTTCAGGGTGATATGTCTATTACCTAGTACATGGAGAGGTACAGATATTTATTGTCCTACTCTATGGATCTGGTAGGGACTGACTGACTGCAGATATATTAGTTTGTTCGAGGACTGGATGAGAGGATAGCTACCACAGTTGTTTCTAGTGGAGCGACTACTTTGGCTTAAGTATATGACAAGTCTCTTTCTTAGGAGACTTATATAATACAAAGTGCTAGTAGATTGGCGATTCAGACTACGCTGCGGGGTTAACAAAGTCATCCAGTTCAGGGTTTTCGGTTTGAAAAGAGGCCGAAAAGACAGAGGAGAGATCAGGGTCGACAAGTATAGGGCCAGAGACCTCGTAGAGGTAGAGGTAATTGGCAGTCAAATTAAGGTCGCAGAGGCGACAGAGATCGTCGGGATGATCATGATAGACGCGATGATTGCGAGGTAACATATTCTGCGGCCTCTACACCAGTTGATCGATCTAGACAGCAGCAAAGGCAGGATAGAGGTCAGGTCAGAGAGGCCAGAGCCGAGATTAGAGTCAGGCATAGAGTCAGAGGACTACTAGCAGATCAGACACTCGTGCTTGTTATCATTGTGGTCAGGTTGGACATCTTTTGGCAGAGTGTACCAGACCAACACTAGTACCATCACAGACAGACCAGGCCAGAGATAGGGCCTAGACAGATCGGGAGGCGACCAAACACCTTGTTGAGGGTATGTTATCTATTTGTGATACTTTTATGCATGTCATGTTCGATTCAAGTAGCACATTTTCTTTTATATCTGGACGTATGGTAGGATTGTTAGGGTTAGGTGCACAGACTTTAAATACACATCTTGTTCTTAGTACGACAGATGGGGATAAGATTTACGCTAATCGGATTTGCCGAGATTGTATGCTTGAGATTGAGGTACAACACTTACCGACTGACTTGAGAGTATTAGAGTACTTAAAGTACAATGCGATGTTTAGTATGGATTGATTATCGTTGTATCACGCACAGATTGACTGCTTTAGTAAGACAGTGACATTTCACATTAAGGGGATTCCAGAGTTTTCAATTGCCAGAGCTGCATCAGCATTACCTATCACTCGAGGAAGACTAGCTACATTGCAGGAAATGGAGGCGTACGCGTCTATGGTGGAGCCAGAGCTTAGGACAGTGATTAGGGTTCGAGGATATCCCGATTATTTGTGCGTTTTTTGACGTATTTCTTGAGGATCTGTTAAGAGTGCCACCACCAAAAGTTGTGGAGTTTATCTTTGAGCTAATTTTGGGGACTCAACTGATTTATAGCACGCTGTATAAGATGTCAATATCGGAGTAGGAAGAGTTAAAGGCCCAGTTAGAGGAGTTACTGATAAGTTGGTATTTATAAGATTTTATTGTCTATTTTAATATAGTTTAGTGTGGAAGTTTATAAAACATATATCTAATTATATTTAGTTTTAGTTTTTAGGTGAAACGGAGTGCACGGTTGGATTCGGGGTGGAAAAAATACTCAAAATAGAGTATATACTTGCAATATTCGGATATCGGGAGAGTTAGTCTCGAAATTTACATCGACAATGAGGTAATTGGAGTCGCAGTGTCACATGTCAGAAGCAGATTCGCTAAGCCATGTCTCACAGATCAGTTCAGCCAATAGGAAGGCGCCACGTCGTCTATCCAGCAGCGCCAGCGCCAATCCACGCGCGCTCTCAACCCCTCACAAAGACGTCGGCGTCTCCACTTCTCGCCAATCGCTCATTGCCACGTCACCCGAGACAAAGACTTCTCGGCCAATCGATGCGACACGTCAGCAACGCAAGAAATTCACCCAATGACATCCTGACATGTGTCAAGACCGAAAATACACAAAAAATAGTTTTCTCTCTCTTCCATAGACCAATCTTAGTAGTTTTACATATTAGGACTTTAGGTATAAATAGAACATCGATTATTCATTAGAACTCTCTCTCTCACACACTCTCTTGGCATTATTTTGTGAGTAGCCATGTTCGACTAATCAAGCCATTGCCTAGGTCGGAGGTGAAGCAAGTCAAGATTATGGATTCATGCATAACTTGTGAGATCTTTTATTTTATTATTTAATTTAATTTAATTTCTTCTATTTCATTGTTGTTGATTTTAATGAATATGGTTTAAATCTAGGGTATGTATGTGGCCAGTGCATGCTTTTAGGTGGAAAATCAATTGACTCATTAGTATCCGTAATTGTACTTTTGAGAAAATATAAGTAACAAACATTCACCCGATTGCCGTCAAAACCTTTCGGTTCTTGAGTGTGCAACAATTGAATCTAGGTTAAATCGGGAGCGGACGCGATTCGGTTATTTAGGATTAGTATTCCCATAGAACTTTATTACAGCTGGGTAATGTGTTAAATCTTATGGCGGATGTCTAGGGTTATACATTAATTAGGGAAGTAGTTAGTGGCGGATGTCCTAGCTATCGAGATTAGGGGAATTAGAAATTTCTGGCGGATGTCGATTTTCCATAGCTAATCTAGGGGAACTTGAATTAATAATATTTTTGGGAAAGATTGACGACCATGATATGCCATTAAATCTTGATCTTATCTTGTGGAACCATAGACTTAGGTATTTAAATTAATTGTTCGTGGTCCTAGATATTTATTTTAGTTATTTAATTTATTAGTAATTAGATTAATTAATTTAGTTATTTTCTCTAAACCCCCATTTTCCTTTCTTTTAGAACCTTAGAAAGACTACCAATCTCTGTGGGATCGACCCTTTGCCACTATCTGCAAATAGTTGGTTTAAGGAAATATTTTATTGACGCGTTTGGCGCGCGTCAGTTACTTTAGAAGGGATTTATTCACCCTACCATGTCACCTTGGGGAGCTCCAATTTTTTTTGTGAAGAAGAAGTGTGAGGATGTTTTCTGGGATGTCATATTTGACATGTCGCAGAAGTGTGAGGATGTTTTCTGGGAGAGCTGAAGAGGTAGTTGACTTTTATGCCAGTTTTAGCATTACCTATGGCAGGTAAGGGTTTCAAAGTTTACACTGATGCGTCAGGCATTGGGTTAGGTTATGTGTTGATGCAGGACAGACACCTAGTGGCCTATTTATCGCGACAATTAAGACCACATGAGGAGAGTTATCCAGTGCACGATTTTGAGCTTGCGGCAATCATGTTTGCATTGAAGGCTTGGAGGCACTATTTGTACGATGAAATGTTCGTACTATTTATCGACCACCAGAGTTTGAGATATTTGTTCACTCAGAGAGAGTTGAACATGAGACATTGGAGATGGCTTGAGTTAGTTAAGAATCACGATTTTGCTATCGAGTATCACCCGGGGAAGGCGAACATCGTAGTTGATATGCTAAGCAGGAGCGACATCGAGAGTCAAACGGGACTGCAACAAATGACACACAAGCACAGGTTGTTTGAGGCTGCGTCGGTGTTGTGTGTGATAAAGTATATTGCTGAACTACACATTTGTGACTAGATACGAGTTCCTACGGTGTCTCTAGAGCGAGTTGCTGAGTTACAGAGAACTGAAGGCTGGTATTTACAGATCAGTGGGCTGGCTTAGGATCTGGGGTGCTTAGAGTGGTCTGAGGGTTCAAACGGGTGCTTGAGACACAGTGGTCTCTTGTGGATACCGGAGGTACCAGAGCTCAGGGACAGAATTCTCGACCATGATGTATCACGACCTTTAGCGATTGTTTTGGTGGTCAAGGATGAAGGCTAATGTAGGGAGGTATGCTCGGAGTTGACATATTTGCCAACAAGTGAAGGCTGAGCACAAAAGACCAGTTGGGTTGCTACAGCCACTGCCTATTCCTTAGTGGAAATGGGTACATGTGACCATGGACTTCGTCAATGGCCTACCACAGACTACGAGGAGACACGACACAGTTTGGGTAGTTATCGACAGGTTAACGAAGTCGGCACATTTCATACCAATCGCCATGAGATATTCAGTTACACATCTGAGCACTATTTTTTTGAGAGAGATTGTCAAATTGCACGGTGTACCGATCTCCATTGTTTCTTATAGAGATCCGAGATTTACTTCGAGGCTTTGGGAGAGTATGCAGGAGCAGTTTGGCACTCGACTACAGTTTAGTACTGCGTACCATCTTTAGAATAATGGGCAGTCGGAGCAGTTGATTTAGATTCTTGAAGATATGCTCAGGATGTGTATTTTACAAATTAGTGGATCGTGGGAGGATTATCTACCGTTCTGCAAGTTTGCGTACAACAACAGCTATCAGGTGAGTATCAGGATGCCACTGTTCGAGGCACTATATGGTAGGCCCTGCAGGTCACCAGCATGTTAGGCGACACTAGAGGATACAACGGCTATAGGACCTGGGTTATTGTGGATCACACTGAGAAGGTGAGGCAGATTAGATAGAGACTTCAGGCGGCACAGGATAGACAGAAGAAATATGCAGATAGGTATTACGGGGATCTGAGCTATGAGGTTGGAGTCATGGTGTACTTAAAGGTTTCGCCCTTGAAGGGTCATAAGAGGTTTGACATTAAGGGGAAACTGGCACCAAGGTTTATTAGATCGTTCAAAGTTGAAGAACATGTTGGCAGAGTGGCATACAGTTTAGAGTTATGGCCAAAGTTAGCAGGGGTACATCCAGTGTTTCACATATCCATGTTGAGGCTAGCGAGGTTGGGACTGGGACCTATGGTTGATGTACGTCATATTGAGGTGCGACCAGACGTGTCATATAAGGAGCAGCCTGTGGAGATCATGGATAGGATGATTCAAACTATGAGGAACAGGGATCTCGAAGGTTTTAGTTCGTTAGCAACATCATGGAACTGAGGGACTCACTTGGGAGCTCAAGTCTACCATGCGACAACGGTGTCCCTACTTATTTGTCGGTAAGTATTTAAGTTTAATTTAAATTTTGGGATGAAATTTCACCTGGTTGGGAAGAATTGTAACAGCCCGAATTTAATTCGTCGTTATTTATGATGTATTGTAGACGTGGCGGACATCTCAGACACCCGTGGGACCCGCAGCTAGGCTATAGCGCGTCTAGAGCTAGGTAAATAGTTATTTTGTGTGTTGTTTTGTCTAATTTTGCGATGTTTATGTTAAAATTGGCTAAACGATATCATGATGTGTGTAATTATATTTCAATTTACGTGTGAGATTGTGTGTTAAGTATTCACCTCGATATGCGTGTCGACGTGGGTACCAGGTAGACTAAAAGATGAAATATTAGGTCAGGGGAAATAATGCACACATGAAATGAATTAAATGTGATAAAATAGTAAATTTGGTGGATTTCTAGTGATGTAAGGTCATGAGCGATACATGTTAAGTCATATGGTAGTGTGCGCGCTAGAGTGCGCTTTTTGGCACGCACAACAGAATCGTAAGCGCGAAAGAATAGGTGAATATATATATATATGTGTATGTAATTTAAAAAATATATATATATATATATCTTAAAATCAGAAATTAAAATTAACTGTGAAATGACCAAAAAGGGCATTGGATTATTAAGGATGAGGATAAGAACATAGGGGCATTTTGGTTATTTGACCCCAAAATATTGATATCACCACCGACACCCCCATTTTCATCACCATTTCGATCGAGAGCGAGAGAGAGAGAGAGAGAGAGAGAGAGAGAGAAATTGAAGGGAAAGAGAGGGACTGCGGAGAAATCGCGAGCTTTACGAGGTCATCACGAGGGGTGAAGTAAGTTGTTGTGTTGTCTTATTGTTGTTGTTGTGCGTTGTTGTTGTGGTATTGGTGGTGGTTATAGTGGTGGTGGTTTGGGGAGCTCCGACGAACTGCAAGAGTACTTCGTCCGAGGAGGGAGACGACATCCATGTCGTTTCCCCTCCCTTCCAATCCATTAGAATAAAAAAAATGATGAAATAGCGCCTCTATTTGAAGAAGAAAGGGGGGAGGGCGCAAGCGCGTGCGTGCACCCCCTGGGCCATGCCGAATCGGCCCAGGCCCAACCCTGGTGGGCCTGAACTGGCCCGACCCTGACCCGGTCCAAGTGGGTCGAACCGGGCTTGACCCGATTGGGTTGGGGTCAGGTCGAACCCGGTTCAGGGGACCCACCCCCATATTATTTAAATAATATATTTTACTTTATTTTATTTAAATAAATTAAAAACAATTTTAAATAAAATAAAATACAAAAAATTAAAGAAAAATAGCTAAAAATTATGAAAAAATTCAAAAAATTCAAAAAAATATGAGAAATTAGAAAAAGGGTTCATAAATGAGTTTTGGGACTTTCTCGGGATTTTGACGAGATGTTGTCGGGATTTTTACCTCGTAAAACGTAAAATTGACATAATATACTCAATTAAAGCTAATTCAATGACAAATGGTATTAGGTACATTCGGGTTATAATTTTGATTGGCAAGTATTTATTGGAGCTAGACCGGGGTTTAGTTTTCGGGACGTGAAGTGCAAATTGAGGTTTGTAGTGTCCTAACTGAAATTACTTGAGTATTAACTTCTTTTAGCATTTGAATTCAATTTCTTTCATTTCAATATTTTACTCTGATTTTGGCTATATGGGCGGACGTTGAATGGGGCTCCCTCCGATCCATTTTTGTGTGTATGTCCACTACACCATAGCACATGCTACCAGATCGGTCTCGGTGAATAGCACGACCCAAGTATTACATCGTGGCATGTGTCGGTGTGCCATAAGTGTAACGTCGGCCATCGAGCGATTCCAAATACTGGCCCTGCTTGAGTATGGCTCGCCTGTAGTATTCTGTGGAAGAGTCCGAATTATGGTGGTAGTCTGACCCTAGGGACTAGGAACAAACTTTGAGCTTTCCCTGTTAACTATTCATGCGATGAGCGCAGTTGCCTGTATTTATTTTCGTATGTTTATTTATTAGCTTTATTTAAATTCTAGTATTTATTTTCAGTATTGCGCACTTAATTTCCTTGGGAATACTTACACTTGACTCATCATCTGCCTTTTGTAATAGCTTGAGTGCAGATCCTAGTACGAGCAGGGGCAAGAGCAAGCTGTCAGAATACCGTTGATCTGAGATTATATGACTTGTACGTTTGTATTATTTATATTTTGTTTCATTTTGGGTTTGGGGATTTTGAGATATTTTGAGATACCTTGTGTATATTGATCTTTTTGTGACTTTAGAGGTATTTATGGTTGTATATGGGCTTTCCACATTAAGTTTTTGGTTTATATTACACATTTATAATTATCCGAGTAAATGTGGTATTAAGGCTTCCGCTGTGTTAAATTGAGGATTTTATGATAATTTAACATATAATATGTTTTCAATACAACTTAATCAGTAAATTGACAATTAATAAGGTTTTAAAAGATAAAATAGTGGATATAATCCAATGTAGAGCACAACTGTCGTTGGTAAGACAGCCCCGTGGCTGTCTATTTGGAAATATGGGCCGTTACATTTTTCTTTGTGATTTGTAGGCATCATCAAGCGGTTCGACCTTGAAGATCCGAATATCATGTTGAAGAGTCAGTCATAGCTTGCCGAAACTTTAATTGGAGAGTCAGTCGAAACCCACTAAACCTTTAGGTCGACAATTGTCAACTAAATCTCACCAAAGAAATTCGATTGGACAACACTGAGCCTAGTGGATAAGTCTCTCCTGCATTTTGTCGAACCTAAAATAGATGTTTTGACCAAGGTTTTAGAGTTGGGTGCTTCAGTTCAGATGAAAGGGTATTTTGATAAAAATGTGGGTTGCACTTAGAAATTGAAATTTGAATTTGGGGTGCCACGCAAAATGGGGTACACTTAATAAACGGTGGGGTGCATATAGCCAGACCTATTATTGACATGAGGAAGTATAGTATAATTGACCGATAGTAAGGCCTTGTGTGACGGCCCCAATTTCCCGAGCAATTGGGTACGCCCGGCCTAGACCCATATAGACTTCTGAATTGGTACATGGCGAGTCTAAACGTGTCTAGTCAGCCTAATTTCATTAGATTACAAATTTATGAAGCGAGTTATAGTGATTAATAGTTGTTATGCAGCGGAGATAGACTATAAGTATGGGAAATAACTCAAATCAAAGGGAAATCAGGAAAATTCCATTCATATGGATTCCCCAATAAATAGAAAGGGAATATTCCTGTACAATCAAGAGTCATCAATACAAACATTATACATGATATCCAATCATTCAAAATCCCCAAGAATACCCAAACACATGGTATTTCCAAAACAATATACGAGCAACAAGTAAACCTACTCTAATCCCGATGGAGTGCACGGCTCCAAGAGGTCCTCAGAGAAAGTCGCCTAGAACGAGGCCCTTGCCCTTGCTGCCTCCACTCTATCTGCACCCACCGTCACAAACTAGATGGTGAGTAACTTGAGAGAAATTGAAAGTAGTGCTAAAAGAATATAACAGAAATTCATGACTTACCAAGTAAAGCAGTCTAAATATCATATGGTAATTGAAAGAGAGAAAATTAAACAATTAAAGGTGCATGATGAGTAGACCGATAGATAACAACGACAACATGCGTGTTCTAAGAATTAAAAGAGACCCATAAGTGGTCTAATTTCATATCATACGACAAAGATCTTGCAACACCTCTCAAATCTAGTACCCTGGTACACAAAACACTAGGGCTGGTCAGTACCCCTACAGGAGGTTCGCGTTGTCCTAGCTAGTAAATTCAGAACAACAGTAGATATATGAATCACATGATATTTCCTTACTGGCCTACTAACATACATACATACATACAAAGCACATGTGTACTTACCTGACTAACGCAACCTGGTACCACTCCGTGACTCTAACGCGTTCCCCACAAGTTCCTGACTACTTGACAAAGGTTGGAACCCCCAATTAATGGGTTTAGGGTTAGTATTTAATCTTAAGATAATTCCCAAAGTTTTGGTTTAAAATTAGTTTTGAAAACAGACCCAAAATAGTAGAAAAATGCCTATGGACCAAATGTACGTAGGTCACGTCATGGGCCCATAGGCCCAAGGCGGCCCACGGGCCCAAGGCGTGCCCACGACATCTCAAACGCATACACAACAGCTACATGAAACGCCTTCATAGCACCGTGAGACAAAATAGTGAAACGTCTCTCACAACGTGTTTACCTGAAACACAAATACACACACATCACGCTGCGGACCAGCTTTCACCAAAATACCTACACGACGTCCATACAACCAAAAATACGACGCGCACACATCGTGTAAGAAAGACCACAAAAATGCTAAACTCAACGAAATTAAGAATTCATATACCACACACACCGCAATGTAATAAAAACAGACAACGCCTATACAACCAACTCTGAAATCACGTTGTGAAAACGTTGTCTTGTTCTTCAAACCCAAAGCGCCTTCATGGCGCGAACTCACATCTCTTTTGTTCTACACATGTAAGTAACGCCATGACATGTATACCCCATAAAACATCTCCACGACGCCAACAAAAAACACGCCGTATACACACCGAGGGAAACTAACAAGGACAACGCCACTCATACGTGTTTCTGATCCACTATTCGACTCTTACATGGGTGACGCCGCCACGCAATGAACCCGCAGCGTCGCTACAACGTCGGATAAAGAAATCAATTTCTGGAAATCGCAGACCCCAAATCGAAACCCCACTTTCGACTCTTACATGGGTGACGCCGCCACGCAATGAACTCGCAGCGTCGCCACGACGTCGGATCAAGAAATCAATTTCTGGAAATCGCAGACCCCAAATCGAAACCCTACTTTCGACTCGCACCAACATGTTTCCGGGCATTAAGACTCCCCAAAATCGACTCCGAATCATCGTGGAATGCTAAGATTCGATTGAAAACGTAGAATAAACAACTAAATATGAAAATCCAACATAATTAACAAAACACATCAAAGAGCAACACCGGCGTTGATGTCGTGTGTTGATCGCTCCGGGGGTTATTAAGACACTGGTGGCTCACCAAGATTCGTCTCCGACAAGGCACCCTTGGTCATCTCGATGAATTTAAATGAGATAATCAACCAAAAAGCAAAGAGAAGAAACAACTTAAGACTAAAGAGGAGAAACACATGAGCAAGGTTCTCACTTAGATTCTGACGAGAAATGGGGCTTTCGGCGAGGATTCCACCTGCCCAGCACCACCTCTTGTAGTGGATTGCTCACCAAGAAAGGAAAGGAAGAGAAGGAGAGGAGGAAAGAAGAAAATGA
Organism: Stephania japonica; assembly: GCA_039657345.1. NCBI lineage: Eukaryota > Viridiplantae > Streptophyta > Magnoliopsida > Ranunculales > Menispermaceae > Stephania > Stephania japonica. The sequence goes on along the minus strand of CM077560.1, from coordinate 36,789,062 downwards.
ATTGTGAAAAAGGGATCAAGTGGTGGAGTGGTCCTTATATAGTCCTTCTCTTCATCCACTTGTATGCGCGCTTCTCGAGGTGAATCCATCAGCTCTACCTTTTTTAGTGTCCCCTAAGTCTAACTCTTCATGTTGACTCTACTAAGTGACTCAGGTGTCACTTAGTTATCTAGCTCCCATATCGCACCACAACTCGATTGTTGTGTGTCTGTTGTCTCGTCACGTTCCGATAAATCATCGCATTTATTATTCAAAAATCATTTATTAAGGTTTTCTCTATTTTTAATTGCCTTGTCCTCTAAGGCGAAGCCTCACTAAGATTAACAAATCGTCAAACGGCTTGAGACACGTATTAGACTATCATACTAATAAAAAATAACACAGAATTATAAAATTACCTCGGTGTCAACTCTCGAAGTCTGAAATACCGTGAAGTATCACGTAGCTGGGGGTCCTAACAAGTGTAGCACAAGTCGGGCTAAATTTTGAGGGTTGTTACAATCTCCCCTACTTATTAGAATTTCGTCCCCGAAATTAATCTAATAAGTAAAAACAAACTAAAAACTCACCTGAATCAAACAGTCAAGGAAAGTGCTCGCGCATATAGAACTATAACTCCCAGGTTAGCTCCTCATCTCCGTGAAATTTTCATTTCACGATAACCGAAGGAATCTCCTTGTTCCTCAACGTCTTGACCTTCCAGTCAACAATTTGGATCAGCTGCTCCTCATATGTGGCATCGTCTCGCACGTCGATCTGACTCAAGTCTACCGTCTATCGCCGCCCTCTGTTTGACTTGTCTAGTCGAAGCATCGAAATATGGAATACTGGATGGACACTAGCGAGCTCTAGCGGTAACTTCAACTGGTATGCAACCTTACCGACCCTCTTCACAATCTTGAAGGGACCGATAAATCTAGGAGCGAATTTTCCCTTGATTCCGAACCGTTTATTACCCTTAAGTGGAAAGACCTTCAGGTATACATAGTCTCCCAAATCGTACTGAAGATCATCATAATACTTGTCGTAGTACTTCTTTTGCCGTTCTTGGGCACCCTTAAATCTCAAACGAATCTGTAGTACCTTCTCAGTATGATCAACAATAGTCTCAAGAACAACTGTCACAACATCCTCTAGCTCATCCTAGGAAGAAGGTGATCTATAAGGCCTGCCATACAGTGCCTCAAACGATGCCATACCTATACTCGCTTGATAATTGTTGTACACAAACTCGCACAAATGAAGGTAATCTTCCAATGACCCGTCGTACTCCAAAACACACATCCTGAGCATGTCTTCCAACACTTAAATCAACCTCTTGGACTGTCCGTCTGTCTGCAGATGGAACGTCGTACTCAACTCTAATCTGGTGCCGAACTGAGCCTGCATACTCTGCCATAGCAATGAAGTGAACTGCGCCCCTCGATTTGACACAATCGATAACAAAACTTCGTGCAACCTGACAATCTCGCGCTTGTAGAGGATTTTTGGTCTGTCAACTCGGTGTGTAGTGGATATCGGTATAAAATGAGCAGATTTCGTCAATCTATCCACAATTACCCAGATGCTATTATGACCATGAGGACATCGGGGCCACTGACAAAGTCCATAGCAATATGCTCCCACTTTCATCGATGAATGGGTAGTGGTTACAGCAATCCTCCAGGTCGTCGATGCTCAGCCTTCACGCACTGGCATATCTCACACACTTGAATAAACTCTGACACATCGAACTTCATCCCTAGCCACCAAAAGAGACATCGCATATCAGCGTACATCTTGGTCCGACTCAGATGAAGTGAAAACGAGAATGGTGAGCCTCCTGAAGTATCTCGGTGGGCACGTCAACCGACAATGGAATCCAAGTCACCCACGATACCTCAAACAAGATTCTATCGACCGACTCCAATATGGATGTCCTGAACTGTCTGCCATCTCACTGTAATACTGGTACGACTCATCGCCCTACTGTCCCACTATAACAGTCTATAGTGAAATGGTCTACAGCCTCATCTGACCACACATCTGTGTTCCGGTAGTTGTCGGCATGCCTACTAAACTCATCATCTCGGCTGCCTCAAGTAACGCATACTCGTGGGTCACACGACACACAACAACCTTAGCATTAAATCCTCTACGACTCAAAGCTGCAGCAAACAACTTTGGCTTTCCCTAGATGATACTCGAATGCGAAATCATAGTCCTTCAGGAATTCAAGCCAACGCCTCTGTCTCAAATTCAACTCCTTCTGAGAGAACAAGTACTTCAAGCTATTGTGGTCTATGAATAACTCGAAGCGCACACCATACAAGTGGTGTCTCCAGAGCTTCAACGCAAACACGATCGCAGCCTACTCTAAGTCGTGGGTAGGGAAGTTCCTCTCATGAATCTACAGCTGTCGGGATGAATAAGCGATAACTCTGCCTTCTTGCATCAGCACACAACCAAAACCAATCTTCGATGCATCAACATATACGACTAGGGCTTTCCCTGTCTCGGGCAACGCTAAGATAGGCACAGTAGTTAGCTTCTCCTTTAGAGTGTTAAACGTCTGTTCACACTCCTCATTCCAATCAAACTTTGCATTCTACTGAGTCAGTTTCGTCATTGGTGTGGCGATCTTAGAGAAATCCTGCATGAATCGATGGTAGTATCCAGCTAATCCCAGAAAACTGTGAATATGCGTAACAGTAGTTGGAGTAGGTCACTCAATCACGGCTCTAATCTTCTCTAAATCAACGACAACATCGTTAGCTTCAACTACGTGCCCTAAAAATTTGAACTCTGGCAGCCAAAACTCGCACTTGCTGAACTTAGCATAGATTTGGTGGTCCTCAATTGTCTGCAACACTGCTCGAATATGTCCTCGTGCTTCTCTCGAGCCTTGAAATAAATAAGGATGTCGTCGATGAACACAATCACAAATCTATCTAAGTACTTTCTCATCATTATGTGCATGATTGTGAATTGGAAATGATCGTATCTCGTGTTGAATGTCGTCTTCTCACTATCCTCAGCCCTTATCCTGAGCTGATGATAGCCTGACCATATATCTATCTTCAAAAACCACTGGGCTTCAGTCAGCTGATTAAACAAACCGTCAATGTGCTGCAACGAGTACTTGTTCTTCACTGTGACCCAATTCAGCTATATGTAGTCGATACAAAATCTAAGACTGTCATCTTTCTTCTTCAAGAATAACACTGGCACTCTTCAGGGTGACATGCTAGGACTGATGAATCCTAACTCCAATAGCTCGTCTAGCTGAGTCTGCAACTCCTCCATCTCTCGAGGTGCCATCCTATATAATGGTATAAAAATCATTCTAGTCCTAGGGACTAAGTTAACGATGAAGTCGATCGCCCTCGGTGGTGGTAATCCTGGAAAATCCTCTAGAAATACGTTAGTGAAGTCGCACGCGATCGATACGTCAGATATGTTAATCTCCTACCTTACACATGTACTTATGACGTTCGCAATAATCTTGATCTTGCCACTCGTACCCTCCCTGCTACTGGTGATATGAAGTAATGTTGTTGTCCCCTGAATGCTGATCTTCGTACCATCTGACAATGGAATCTTGATCATTTTCTCGTAACAAGCGATTTGAGCATGGTACGTTCCCAACTAGTCCATGCTCAATAACGCATCAAACTCAAGAAACTCCAGTACCCTCATGTTAACAAAAAACTCGTAGCCCTCTATCTCTATCAGACAATCAATACACAGAAAGTTCGGGTATATCTTGTTCCCAGCTGTAACGACCCTCAAATTTAATTAGTAACACGTGTCGTATTTTTCAGAACCGTGACATACTCGTTGTGACTTGCTATATTACTCAAGCCTTGAGAGTCAACACTGAGGTATATTTTATTTTTCTGTAATATTTGTATTATCATTTATACCCGAATGAACACTATATGTCCTAGTGTGGTTATTGTAGTATTAATTGCTACGGATTTCTGTGTGAGATTCGCCTAGGAGAAACAGGAATTTTTAGGTGTAATATGGATAATTAAACACTGAAAAAAGGTAATTAGTGAATTATCAAAAATAATAAATAATTAAATAAAATGTAGGAGCGAGGTTATTTTCGGGAATGCATGCGGTGCGAGTTGAGAGTTGAAAAGGGTTGGAGAATACGCGTTATGTGCGAGAAATGATATGGTTTTGAAGTTCAAGTCACCAATTGGAGTCATGATGTAATGGCCTAATTAATAACTTTCGTTATTTATGGCATCATTGCAGACATGGATTCCAGTGGGGGACGTTCATGGGTCCCAAGTGAGGATAGAGCATGACCGGATTAGGTATACAGTCCGTTTTGTGTGTTTTTTGTTGTGTATTTATGATGTATATGTCCAATTTAGTTAAATTGCATCGCAATATGTGTGTTTATATTGTTCATTGACGAGTGAGCTGGTGTAACGGGTGTTCGTTATGTATAGTGGGTAGAAGCGGATACTGGATGATGAATGATTAGTACACTAAGCCGGGGGTATAAATACACTTAAAAAATGATAAAATACATTGAATAATTCATAATAAATGACGTTGAGGTGGTTGGGGCCATCATTGTAAGAAAATAGATCGATTCGCAGTGCGGAGCGGAGTATCGGAAAGCCTGAGATTGAATGGTTGTAGCTACAAAATGGGGTCAAGAAACAAAAGGAGAAGTCAATTTTAGCACTATTTGGAGTCCTTTTGACTTGATCTCAGCCCTCATATCTTGCCTTGAGATGAGTGGTTGAGTTAAGATGACATGGAAGTATATATATATAGGTGGTGATGAGTTGTTTCATCAACTTTTCTCTCTCCTCTCAAGTGATCAATTGGCTCAAGAACATGTGGAAAACGAATTTTAAGGTAAGATCCTAGATCATCTTATCGTTCTCTACATTTCGAGATGATTTCAGGGTTTTGGCTATGTTTCAGTGTGGATTTTGAGCACACCAACTTAGTGGGGGTGTTGTTATAGTTTTAGAGTTGGAATTGAAGTTATGGTTGTGGTTTTGGTGTTGTTGCTATGATTATGTTAATCTACAAGTGATTTTGTCTGATTTTTTACCGAATGACATGAGATTTGGTTTCGAATGCATTGAATCGAGGGTTTGTCATGATTTGAATTGGTTTTAGTGTTTAATGATTTGTTGGAGTGAGTGCAAATCACGGCGACGAGCCGAGGGGTTCGAAAAACCCAAAAAACCCCCTATCCTGAAGATTTCTTCATGACGCTGTGGGGTTCACTCACAACATCTTAGGTAGAGGCAAAATATGGAATATGAGGAAATGACGCATTGGAGACGCTGTGGGAGGAAATAACGCTGTGGCGGATAGCCCGAAGTATGGCTTTGGTTGACTTTGGTTGTGCACGCACTTTGCTTCACTACTATATTTATGCATGCGATGATCTTCCATATTTATTTATAGTATTTTGACAGCATTCTTTACTTTTGATATGAGTTTTCTTGCTCAGAGGGAAGGGCAAGCTTGAGGACTACATTGATTGACTGTGATTGGCCCTACTCATACATTTGTTTATATTTTATTGTTTTATGTTGGGTTTTTGGTATGGGAGAGACATACTTGACTTGTATGTGACTTGGAAGTTGATATTTTGATATTTTGAGGATCACCTTTGATATGTATAAAGATTATCTTTTGGTATGGTTTCCATATTAGGTTTTATAATTATTAAACTTGCTTCCAATGTACTTTGTAATGTTTTTAAAGTCTGCTATACATTATTACCTTATATGATGGTTGGTAAAATTTTAAGTGGCCGTGGGACACAATCAAATGATGAGCTGGCAATGTTGTGGTCTCGCAGTGCACGTCGTGGCGGCCGATGGATTTGGGGCCGTCACATTTTGGTATAGGAGCGAGGTTGATGAATCTCGGGAAAGGAAATTAATAAAAGAGCATAAAACTTAATGAATAAATCTTAAATGTGGAAACCACAAGAGAATGATTAAAGCATTAGTTGGGAAATGATGTGAGGCGGGTAGATTCAAGAATTTATATACGTATATGTTTTGATTGTATAATATATATTATACGCGTATATACTGAGTCTGGTCCGATGCACGTTGGATTGTGCATATTACGATGGACTGACAGACTCCTACTACTACTCCACCGACTACTCAGCAGAAGGTCAGGGAGACCAGTGACCCCACTAGGAAGGTAGCTGATCTGCGGACTATAGTGCAAAGAGTTATGGATCAGCAGTTGTTACAGTAGGCACAGATCGCAGAGCTTATGGAGTTTATATGAGGCTCGAGAGTGCCTACAACAGCGCCGACTACTGATTTTGGCAGTACCAACCACACAGGTAGCCCTAACGCCAACTGTTACCACACCAACGGTAGGGTCAGAGACATTAGTGGAGAGGACTGAGCCTGCTGTGGCACCTGCAGAGACGACTGTTGTGACATTAACTACTACAAAGCAGCCGGTTGTGGCTTCGACCGCTAGAAGTAGGATGTCAGAGGCGACGAAGATGGTGAAGGATTTCATGAGGTTCAACCCCACTTTCTTTACTAGGGTCAATTTCACCAGTTGTTAGAGGTGTTAGAGGCGTATCAGGCACGAGTTTCTAGGTACTTCTGAGAAGCCAAGCAACGCTTTGGGACGACCTACACCGACACACATCCCGAGTCGTTGACTTGGGCAGAGTTCCGTCAGTTGTTTCTTAACAAGTACATTCCTATTGAGGTACAACTAAGACTCAGAAAGGAGTTTCTTGCACTGAGACAAGGTACCATGTTAGTATTGCAGTACATGGAGAGATTCAGGTACCTTATGTTGTATGCCATGGATGTGGTGAACACCGTGAGACTCTAGATTTATTACTTCATCAGAGGACTAGAAGAGAGGATTGGTGATGTGATTGTAGCGAGTGGAGCCGAGACTTTACAGGCCATATATGACAGGGCTTTGGCTCGTAAGACCTACTTACGTCATAGAGATGAGTTGATGAATAGGTCTGGACAGGGTTCTCGGTCTGATCAGAGATCGAAGAGACAAAGGGACCAGTCTGACATGTAGAGACTAGACCAGCAGGGTCGATAGCGAGACTGGCAGGATCAGGGTCGCCGAGATAAGCGTCCAGAGCAGCAAAGAGGTGATGATAGGCAGGTGGTGCATGTTGCTTCACCTGCACCTGTGGAGCAGCCGCGATAGCGTGCTAGCGATGAAAGAGGTCGTGGCAGAGGACAGACAAGTCAGGGCGGTGATAGGGCTCAGGTGCAGGCAGTGACACTGACTGGTTGGCAAGAGAGGCGACGATGTTTCAGATGTTACCAAGTTGGGCATGTGCATACAGATTGTCCAATGGCACAAACACCACCCCAGCAGATAGATCAACCCAAAGAGAAGGTTCATGTTGCTGCACCTACGGTTGTACATCCAGACCGAGGCGCGACTCGTCAGCTTGTTGAGGGTATGTTATTTATTTGTAGAATTCCTATGCATGTTATGTTTGATTCTGGTAATACATTTTCTTTTATTGCGGGGTGCATGGTAGGATAGTTAGGGTGACAGGCTGAGACTTTAGATCCTCATCTTGTCCTCATTACGATTACTGGGGATAAGCTTTATCCAAACTTGATATGCCGGGATTGTTTAGTAGAGTTTGATGCTTTATTGAGTATGGATTGGTTATCAGCATATCGCGCACATATCGACTGTTTCGGTAAGACTGTTATATTTGATATGGAGGGGATTCCAGTGTTTACTTTTGCTGGTAGCGAGACATCTTCACCGATTACCCGAGGGCGGTTGGCGATAGCTCAGGAGATGGAGGCATTTATGGCTTTAGTTGAGCCAAAACCAATACCAGTGGGTAGAGTTGAGGAGGTTCCGGTGGTGTATGAGTTTCAGGATGTTTTCCCCGATGATTTGCCAGGTTTTCCACCTTCTAGGGCAGTAGAGTTTATTATTGAGTTGATTCCGGAGACGCAGCTGATATACAGTTGACTTTATAGAATGTCCGCATCCGAGCATGAGGAGTTGAGGTCCCAGCTGAAGGAGTTGCTGTAGAAGGGTTTTATTCACCCCAATATGTCTCCTTCGGGCGCACAAGTCATTTTTTGTTAAGAAAAATGACTGTTCTATGAGAATATGTGTAGATTACAAGAAGTTGAATCAGGTAACGATTCGGAATCGTTACCCACTTCCTAGGATTGATGATTTGTTTGATCAGTTAGCGGGAACCAAGTCTTTCTCGAAGATCGATTTACTTTCTGGTTATCACCAGCTGAGGATCCGAGAGAGTGATATCGAGAAGAATGCCTTTAGCATGTGTTATGGATTGTTTAAGTTCATATTCGTGCCATTTGGGGTGACTAATGCGTCAGCTATTTTTATGGATTTGATGAACCGAGTTTTGAGGCCATTCTTGGATCGGTATGTGATAGCGTTCATTGATGATATCTTGATATACAACAGGACTCGTGTGGAGCACGTGAAACACATCAGAGATGTTTTGAGGGCACAGAGGGAGTACAGATTGTACGCCAAGTTCAGCAGGTGTGATTTTTGGCTAAGTGAGGTGAAGTTCCTCAAACATGTCATCAATAGTCAAGGGATATCTGTTGATGGTGACAAGATTCGAGCAATTATTGATTGGAGGACACCTGAGTTTGTTTCTGACATCAGGAGTTTTTTGGGTCTTGCGGGTTATTACCGGTGATTTTTGCAGGATTTCTCTTTGATTGCAACGCTGATGACAAGAATGACCAAGAAAGATACCAGGTTCGAGTGGTCTAAGGAGTGTGAGGAAGCATTTTGGGAGTTGAAGAAGAAGTTCACTTCTGCGCCGGTGTTGGCTTTACTTGAGGCAGGGAGAGGCTTCTCGGTCTACACTGATACTTCTAGGACAGGGTTGGGATGCGTGTTGATACAGGATGGACACCCTGTGGCTTACTTATCGAGGTAATTGACACCCCACGAGGGGAATTATCCAGTGCACGACTTGGAGCTTACAGCAATCGTGTTCGCACTGAGGCATGGAGACATTATCTCTATGGGGAGTGGTTCGTGTTGGTCACAGATCACCAGAGCTTGTGGTATTTATTCACTTAGAGGGATCTGAACATGCGATAGAGGCGATGGCTCGAGTTACTAAAAGACTACGACTTCGCGATTGAGTACCATCCTAGGAAGGCGAATGTTGTTGCTGCTGCATTGAACTGGAGCAATGTTGTGAGTCAGACTGTGTTGTGGCAGATGACGCATAAGTATGGATTATTGGAGGCTGCGACAGTGTTGTATTTTTCTGATGCTTTTGTTGATGTTCATATCTGTTACCATATACGTGTTCCTGTTGTGTCGTTAAAGAGGGTTGTTGAGTAGCAAAGGGCTGATAGACATTTTGCTCGCTTCAATCGTCTGGCCCAAGATCGGGATTGCACAGATTAGTCTGGTGGTTCAGACGGATGCTTGAGACATAAGGGCAGATTGTGGATACCTGTGGTGCAAGAACTACGCGATAGCATTATTGAGGATGCACACCGTTCGCGGTATACAGTTCATCCTAGTAGGACCAAGATGTATCATGATTTGCGACATTTGTTTTGGTGGCAGGGGGTGAAGCCTGACGGGGGTGCATATGTTAGGGCTTATCATATATGTCGGCAGGTCAAGGCCGAGCATAGGAGACCAGTTGGATTGCTAAAGCCGTTGCCCATTCCATAGTGGAAATGGGAGCACATCACGATGGATTATGTCAGTGGATTGTCGTAGATTGTGAGCCATCACGATGCTGTTTGGGTGGTGATTGAAAAATTGACAAAATCTGCACAATTCATCCCTATCTCGATGAAATATTCATTTCCCTAGCTGAGTGTTATCTTTGAGCAAGAGATCATTAAGATACATGGAATGCTATTATCGATTGTGTCTGACAGAGATCCTAGGTTGACTTCGAAACTCTGGGAGAGCATGCAGGAGCAATTTGGCACTAGACTCCAGTTCAGTACGGCTTTTCATCCTCAAACAGATGGTCAGTCAGAGAAATTGATTCAGATATTATAGGATACACTCAGGGCATGTATTTTGCAGTCTGGGGGTTCTTGGGAAGAGTATTTGTCGTTGTGCGAATTTGCGTACAACAACAGCTATCAAGCGAGCATCGGTATGCCACTATTTGAGGCTTTATATGGTAGACCTTACAGGTCACCAGCTTGTTGGGCAGACCTAAGGATGTGGCAGTTATTGGGCCTGAGGTTGTTGTTGATCACAGAGAAGATTCAACAGATTAGGTTAAGATTGCAACAGCTCAATACAGACAGAAGAAGTATGATGATAAGTATCTTGAGGGTTTATGCTATGCTATAAATGACTTGGTATATTTGAAAATTTCACCCTGGAAAGGTCATTAGAGGTTTGGGATCAAGGGGAAACTAGCACCGAGGTATATTGGACCATTCAAGGTCATGGCACGCTTCGACACAGTGGCTTACAAGTTGGAGTTGCCATCAGAGTTAGCGGGGGTTCATCCAGTGTTTCATGTATCTATGTTGAGGTTGGCTAGATCATGACTGAGGCCGATGGTTGATATCAGACAAATTAAGGTTCATCCTGATATTTCTTATGAGGAGCAGTCAGTGGAGATTATGAATCATATGATACAGACTTTGCGAAAGAGGGAGATCCCAAAGGTACTAGTACGATGGCAGCATCACGAGACTGAGGGACTCACCTGGGAGCTCGAGTCTACTATGCGACAGAGATACCCCCAGTTATTTACCGGTGAGTACTTAGTTATCTTAAATTTTGGGACGAAATTTCAAATTAATTGAAAAGAATTGTAATGGCCTAATTAATAATTGTCGTTATTTATGATGTCATTGCAGACGTAGATGCCAGCGGGGACGTTCGTGGATCCCACAGCGAGGATAAAGTACGATCAGATTAGGTATACGACCCGTTTTGCGTGTTTTTTGTTGTGTATTTGTGATTTATATGTCCAATTTAGTTAAATTAAATCGCAATATGTGTATTTATATTGTTCATTGACGAGTGAGCTGGTGTGACGGGTGTTCGTTGTGTATAGTGGGTAGAAGTAGATACTGGATGACGAATGATTAGTACACTAGGCCGGGGGTCTAAATACACTTAATAAATAATAAAATACGTTGAATAATTCATAATAGATGACGTTGAGGTGGTTGGGACTGTCGTTTTACGCGAATGGATCGATTCACAGCGAAGCTGGTATCGGAATGCCCGAGATTGAATGGTTGTAGCTACAAAATGAGGTCAAGAAACAAAAGGAGAAGTTAATTTTAGGACTATTTGGAGACCCTTTTACTTGATCTCAGCCCTCCTATCTTGCCTTGAGATGGGTGGTTGAGTTAAGATGACATGGAAGTATATATATAGGTGGTGATGAGTTATTTCATCAACTTTTCTCTCTCCTCTCAAGTGTGGAAAAAATCCATAAGAGTTTTGTTGATTTCAAGTGATCAATTGGATCTTAAGAACATGTGGAAAATGAATTTTAAGGTAAGATCCTCGATCATTTGTCGTTCTTTACATTTCGAGATGATTTTCAAGGGTTTTTACGGTGTTTCGGTGTGGATTTTGAGCACACCAGCTAAGTAAGGGTGTTGATATGGTTTTGTTGTTGAAATTGAAGTTATGGTTGTGGTTTTGGTGTTGTTGCTATGGTTGTGTTAATCTACAAATGAATTTGTTGGATTATTGGCCAAATGACTCGAGATTTGATTTCGAACGCATTAAGTCGAGGGTTTGTCACGATTTGAACTGGTTTTGGTGTTTAATGATTTGTTGGAGCGACTGCAGATCACGGCAACAAGCCAAGGGCATTCAAAAAACCCAGAAAACTCCCTCTACAGAAGATGTCGTCATGACGCCGTGGGGTTCAGAAGCCACGGTGCCACTCACGGCGTCTTGGGCAGAGACAAAATATGGAAAAATGGGGAAATGACACTTTGGAGACTCCGTAGGAGGAGATAACGTGACAGTGTGTCCACAACGTCCTGATGCCATGAAAACGCCGTGAAGGGTTTAACTTGGCGGCGTCCTTGGAGACGTCTGGGGCAGTTTTAAAACTAAAAATTTAAATAAAGATTCACAAATTGGGGTTTGTCCTAGGTACTCATATAGGCTATTTAGATTATAAATATAATGGTTTTATCGATAATTTGGGTGTTGTACCGAGATTGCAAGGTTTGGGAATATGTGTGGTTGATTGGGGAATTATGGTTTAGGTCAGATTGACGGGTAATTGTACATGCATTAGAGGAGTGTGATTGAATTAGGGACAATATTGGAGTGCGGTTTGTTGTGTGTAGTATCCCAATTGAAATCCACTTTAATACTTACTGTTTGATTTATTTGAATTCAGTCATGTTCATTTATCACTCTATTTTTTTATTATTTTACGGTGGTTGAGTACTCTTACCTGGTGTCTTTACGCTAGTTGAGTTTACTACTACCTGGTGTCTTTACGGTGTAGATCACTCTTCATTTGGTGTTTAATCGTTGAGGGGGCAAACCATTAAGGCCTGTGCCTGTGAATATGCTACCCGTGTATGATAGGCATGTGTGGGTGCGCCGTGGATCTACGTCGGCCACCTAGAGGGTCCAGGGACACCCGTTCAAGGTATCCTCATGGATCGTGCCTAGCGGATAGCCCGAAGTATGGCTTGGTCTGACTTTGATTGTGCACGAACTTTACTTCACTGCTATGTTTATGCATGCAATGATCTTTCATAGTTGCATGTATTTTTTTGTTCTACATGTTTATTTATAGTATTTTGATTCTAGCAGCTTTACGTTGTATTTACTTGGTGATTTTCTTTGGGATTACTCACTCTGGACTTGTCATATGCCTTTTTGTGATGACTTGAGTGCAGATCCTGGTACGTGCAAAGGTAAAGGCAAGCTTGAGGACTACATTGATTGACTGCGATTGGCCCTATTCGTACGTTTGTTTATATTTTATTATTTTATGCTGGGTTTTGGGTATGTGAGAGACAGACTTAACTTGTATGTGACTTGGAAGTTGATATTTTGATATTTTGAGGATCACCTTTGATATATATATGGATTATCTTTTGGTATGGTTTCCACATTATGTTTTATGATTATTAAACTTGCTTTCGCTGTACTTTATAATGTTTTTAGAGTTCTGCTGTACATTCCTACCTTATATGATGGTTGGTAGAATTTTGAGTGGTAGTGGGACACAGACAAATGATGAGCTGGCAATGTTGTGGACCTGCGGTGCACGTCGTGGGAGCTGATGGATTTGGGGCTATCACACATGAGATGTGTGTTAGAGTTGTTGGATAGTGTGAAAGGGAACCACAAGATTTGCCTCAAGATCCATGCATGTGAAAAGATGAAAGATTAGTATAAATATCAACTTTTCTCTCTCCTCATCCATTGTTATCATTTTCAAACGAAAGAGAGAACGAAAAGAAGAGGGTTTCGGACTTCACGAGTTTGTTGCGACATCATGGATTGACCCAATATGCGTAAAAAGATAGGATTCCTACTCCTCTCGTGTTTGTCGTCAGTTTAGCGTTAATTTTGCCGGTTTTCGTCGAGACGATTTCGGACGAATTTTCAAGAAAATGTTGAAAATTGATTTGAATTGATTATTTTGGTATCTATGGAGTGTTTTATAGATGAATTGGTAATTATTTTTTGGATTGGAAATGAAATGGATTTTTTGGAGATTTTTAAAGAAATTTTGTGTTAATTTCGAAATCGGGGTGTTTTGTCGAGGTTTTGACGAAAAATGAGTTGGGGTTTATGTTGTCACGGAGGTCCCGATGAGTTTGGGATAGACTCGGAATGCGGCGATACAAGCCGTGGTTTCCGAAAACCCTGGATATAGTGTTCTGCTGAACACGCCACGAGGGACACCGTGAGGAGTTATCTCCCACGGCGCCACTCACGGCGTCTCAGACAGTGAGCTCAGAAAAGACGCCATGGGGACGCCATCTAGAACAAAAGGATCATGACGTCTTGGCGGAGTGACACTATTCACAGGCCAATTTTCTAAAAGTTTCAAAAAAAATTCGAGTGTCTCTCGGGTATCCAATTGGGTTCAAATATGACCCAATACCCCAGAAATTAATCCAATTACACTAATTAAATAATTATGGAAAATTGGGATAAATCAAAAAGTTTCTTATAGAATTTGCAAATTTGGAATAATTTGATGGATAGACTTTGAGAATTCGAGTGGATAGCTTAGAGGTACATGAGGATCGAAGCTTTACAGTGTAAGGTACGTTATTGTACGATTGTAAGCCAATTAGAAAGTATGCGCTAATTTATTTTCCATTTATTGCCATTTCTATTTGAATTAAGCTATTATTGGAAATCCATTCTTTATTTCTTTGGTTGATTGTCTTGGCGTAAGTGTGTTACGAAAGTACTCATGAGTCACTACAAAAATATGATGGAATAGCAACAAAACATAGTGACAGACTCAAGTCTGTTGCTATACAACAACAAATCAGTAACAAATCAACGACAAATAACAAGGTTGACTTGTTTGAACAAAAACCAACATATTAGTGAGAAATCTGTGACAAAACTTTAGCGACAGAAAACTAGTGATCACAGATCTGTCGCAAATTTTATTCCCACTAAAGGGGTTGTCTCTAATCTGTCGCTGATTTCAGCGACAGACTAGCGACTAACCTCGAGATACCCAACCACAACGTGGTCGTCAATCCAGCCTTAGATTTTTTTTTTGAAGAAATCCAGCCTTAGATTTTATATAACATATTTTGAGTAAAGAGCAAAAACATTCTTTTTCTTAGTTCTTCCCCATTCGATTTCCCTAATCGAACTTCAAACCCTCACCCCCACCTTCGCGACCATGCCCTATGCTCGCCCTATAACCCACCGCAATCGAAGAAGCTGATTTGAATCCCCAATAATTGGTCCCAGTAGTGTGTTGTTTTAGGAACAATTGATTGAGTCTGTGGTTCGGTGGAGCTAGGGCTTGAGAGAGGGTGCAGTGCCAGACTCGGGCGTGCACCAACTTCACGCCATCGTCGTTGTTGTGGATGTGGTGGTGGTCCTTGCTGAGTCGGTCGTTGAGGAGGTAGAATAGGGTTAGGTTTTGGAGAGGGAGGTCTTGAGGCGGGTGAGGATCTGTTGAGGATTGGTGTTGGTGGGGGAGGAGTGGAAGAGATGGAAATATATGTGAGCGTTGTGGTAGTGTTGATCTCCTCGCCACCATCTTCTCTGCTCTGGTTGCTTAGTGCGTCGTCGCTCATCGTCAGAGCCTAGCCCGAGTCCGCCATTGACGACCCCTCTTCTCTGTAAGGTAATTTTTTTATGCTTCTGTAGCGTTCTTTTTTGAGATTAACTATAGAATTTTGAGTAGCATTCTATTTGTAGATTATAAACTACTTGTACATAAAAACTAGATCTTGACTTATGGGTAATTTTAACTTTATACTGTATTAGTTTATGATGAAAGCAAGCCATTTCACCATTTTTCTTAGTAAAAGATTAGGTTTTTGTTCCAGGCAAAGTAATTTTGATTCGGTACTCAATACAAAAAAATTGAGTAAAAGCCTAACTTTTGGGCATATGTGTGTAGTTTTGTTTGGTGGATATTAGGTAGCTTAAATATCTATACGATCTTACTATGAATGAAATAATAAACTTAAGCTTTAGGAAGCGAAGTTTCATTTGCACATAATTGACAAAAAAAAAGTTTTATACCAAAGAATCTCGTGAGATGGACAAGGTATCGCTTGCCAAAGTCAAGGCGAGGAACTCGACTCATGTTTGACTCATGTCGGGTCAAGGTGTTCAAGTTGATTTCTTATAAAAACAAATTGTTTCTTATAAAAAGGTTTCAGCTTTTCTCTTCTTTTATGTGCACTTGTGTGATCTGTGTTTCTCTAAGTTTAGTTGCATAGAACCTTTTCTGATCACTGGTTACTTGCTTCAATCATAATTTAAGTGAATTCTTCTTGCATTAATTTGGCAATTGCAATTCCTTGCTTTGTCGAATTATATATATATATATAAAGCACGAATAGTGCGGTTTTCTTTCATAACTTGAAATGACCTTATAACCCTTCACTTTCACTTGTGGATTCCGATCTCTCCATCTGAAATACTAATCTTCTCTATCTTCTCGGCTTATTTTCTGCCTTCTCGACTTCTCTACTATGCAATTTTGATTTTTGGTAAGATGGGGTTTTCTTTCCTTGCATGATTGTTGTTTGACTGGATAGTGTACATATTAGTTTCTATCAATTGGCCAATTTCATGTATTGATAAAATTTAATTACATTAATGTATTGATGGAATTTGATTACATTGGGAAGTACACGTTTGTATTGATGGTTTCATTGAGTGCTCTCTGTGGTCTGAATTGATGGTTTTATATGGTGCTCTAAAATTATTTGATGAAATGCCTATAAGAATATTGGTGTGGTTAGATAAATATATGTTAACGGTTTCATAGATTGACTTGGAGATGTTTGTCAAAATGCTAAAAAGTTAAAGTTCTTGCTTACCTATGTAAATTGAAGCATGAGCCAAGAAACTTTGAATACATTGGTTAGGCTAATAAATGAGATGGTGGCAGCTTCAATATTCAAGCTCCGAAGCCTCCCTTATTTGAAGCAGCCATTTATTACTTGCATTTTAAAAAAAAAAACATTACTTGCAATTAAAATGTTGACACTTGACATATTTATGTATATTTGCTGCAACTAATAGCTAGGTGTAGCTTGGAAATTGACTATAAGGAATTCCTCACATTCATCCTAATATTGCAATCTGGCTAGTTGATGCTCTCCAATCTGTCCTTGAGGTTAACATGGCTAGAATTGAGCTAGCGACTAGCCCCATAGGCCTAGCACATATCTTAACACCAACATTGAAACTTTCATAAAAGCTCTTAATACCTTGGATGTTGCAATCTCATTTCTGTTTTACTTGCTCAGTTAATTTGTAATTAGATTCCTTCTACTCTCTACTTCTTCCTCTTCTATCATTTATTCTCTCTTTGATCTCTTAAGTTTAACAATAATCTTCTAATTGATTTGTCCAATCAAGTTCAACTTAATTATTGTTGAGTTGAGTCTCTTGTGAGGTCTTATTCTTATTGACCCACATTTTTGCTTTAGATTTTCTTTTGATGGGTTTGTACATTGCTAGCTAGCTGTAGGATATGTGCATTTGGGTTGCGTTTCTTTAAATTTTATTTGCCTCTACTATGTGAATGCCTTTTTCTTTAATTTACTTATGTTGGTACTTAGTTTTTTGTTACAATTATTACCTATTAGAGCTGATGATTAGATTATAAATCTCACTTATATACTTTTGTTGTACTTTTGTACTATTATATAGTGAAACAAAACAGCCATGAGACAATGAACAATCTCTGCTTCGACTTCTAAACAACATGTTAGACTTGGCAAAATATGAGATACATGTAAATCTATTACAAATTTTGTAAATCTATGTTCGTTGTATATGTTCAAGGTGAGTGTCAACGATAATAGGCTCTAATGCCCATGTTGTAGAAGCCTCGTTCATCCGATCTCATCTCAGTCAACCATTCTCGTGTGAGTGAGTAAAATATGTTTTGCAAGCCCATAACTTGTTTTATTAATTTTGATAATATTTGAGTACGTAGCATTAGAATATGAGGCTGAAGAGAACTATGCTTATTGTTAATCACTCAATTAATAAATGTTATCAACATATCAAGAACATGTCTCACTGAGTTTGTCATCATGTCCTTTTAATCTATGTGCTTGTCGTGCTCATTGTTGAATGTTGGGGCAAAACCTATATGCTCAATATATAAGTCACTTAATAAAAAAAAGTCAATTGTTCAAAAATATTTTGTATATATATATATATATATAAGGAACAAACAATCAACAATTCCTTTAGCTTACAATTTTATGGTAGTTCAAAGTTCAGAGCTTGTACGAGAGAGAGCTTATCAACCTTGTTCAAGATATTAAGAGGTATGGTATCTCTCTCTTTCTCGTCAAAATGAGCTTGTTATTCACTAATTGGTTGGTTGTTAAATTCAAAGTGTTAATACGTTTATGTCTTCATATTTGTACAGAATGTAGGATTTAAATTTCTAATCAATGAAAGCCATTTATTAGTTGTTTAATGTAAAATGCATTTTATTTCATGCATTAGTGTACTAGTAGTCTTGACCTGTCACTAATTTCCATGGTGTTTTATTTAACCAATGCAAAGTATGCAAGGAAATTTTGAGTTGAAATATAGTATATAATACTGATAAGCATCGAAAACGAATTACTTTTATTTTCTTTTATGGAAAAACATCTATCTAGACCATAAATGACTACATAGTATGTCCTTTAATTATTTTCGCTTCAATTTTCTTTTTTTGATCATATAGTTTATTAATAAATTCATATTCTTGATGTAGGTATTATTGTTACATTCGATGACTACATAGGATGTCCTTTGATTTTTTTTACTTCACTTTTTTTCTCATTAAATATATTTATCTTTGTTCAATTACAAATATGAATGTATTTTTATCTAATAATAATACTCGGTCTCTCATGTACACTAATACTCAGGACTGTCGAAAGCATTGACAATAATGTTACAATTATTCTGGACAAGCAAGGTTCGAGTTTTATTTATTTTATTATTCTACTTTCTCTTTTGTTGGTTGATCTCTTATTTTCTATTAGAAAAATCAGTTTTCGACTTTCTTTTTTGTTGGTTGATCTTTCATTTGCTATTAAAAAATTAGTCTTCTACTTTCTCTTTTGTTGCCGATAATTGGGTTGGGGGCAACAATAATAATTCTATAATTATTTCAAAAAAGAAAGATTTGAGTTTTATTTATTTTACTTATAACTACTAGATTATTATTTTAACCAGTTACTCTTTTTCTTTACATGGAAATTATATGACATTCTTCTCATCTTTGAGTCCATCAAGGACTACTTAATAAGTCCTTTACTTATTTGTTCACTTTCCTGTTCTCATCAAAGTTTTTTTTAAGTTATATATTGATGTATTTTGAACTAATACTAATACTCGGTCTCTTCCGCGCGCAAAGCGCGGGACAACGACTAGTATTAAGTGGCCCTCAAACTATGGAGGTTTCTTAGATTTGGCCCCTCAACTATTATTTGGGTGATTTACTCCTTCAACTTTTATGTTGGTTGACATTAAATTCTCAACTTTAAAACAAACGGAGAGAGTTTCAAATTTTATGAAACTAAAAAAAATGACCAAGAAACATAACTAAAAACCCTAGTTTATCATTCTTGTAACATCAATTACAGAGTCGAGGACTTGAAGTCCTTCATAGATTCGATCTACGTGCACTAGTCTTGAGATCCATCTAGTAGTATTGAAGTTTCTAAGCTTGACCAATTTGTTGCCCATAGTAATCCAAGTACATGGATTTTAGGCATTTTGTATTCAGTGAGAGTACTTGCTCTGCCTTAATGGGTTGCTTGAAATCATGAAGTCTGTTGTCCACATGGATCATCTTAACTGTAAATGGTCATCTAATATATGGATCATGTTTTGCATTTCAAGTCCAAGAGTTGAGTGAGCAAATTGAGCGAGTGAGAGGGAGCGAGATGGTTACCGAAAAGACAAGGAAAAGACAGTTCGCTCAAAGGGCTTTTGTTTCTCCATTACCTTGATGTGGGTTTTCCATTTGTTTTAATGTTGGAAGGGACTCAATGTCAACTAAAATAAAAGTTAAAGTGCTCAAATCATCTAAATAATAGTTCAAGGGTCAAATCTAAAAACACTCTTAATTGGTTTTGCCTTCTTTTATCGATAAACTTACCAATCTTTTCAATAGGATTGGGGGAATAACTTCATAAGATTGCTCAAATGATGTAAAGGTTCATAAGCTTGCAGAGATTGATTGGTTGTTGGAATAAAGCTTATTAGTGTTTACTTGGAAGTGTCAAACATCCTTGTGAGATGAACTTATCCTTAGTGCACAAATTAAACAAGAAAGCTTTATAGGTTTATAATTTTTCTAGGACCCTAAGTGTTTTGGTTAAAAGATTACCAAGTGGGACTGCAATACTGCATTTTTCCATCAAATATTTAGTTATTTTTCGTTTCAGTTTTTCATTTTACCTTTTGCTTGTAATACATGTTATGCAGCTGCATGCTCTATGCCTAGAATGATTTTGCTGATGTAAGTCCCAACTTGTTTTTTCACCAGGAGAACTCCTTCCGGATGGATATTGCTTACATTGTTGGAGTAGTTTCCCTATTAGATGAATTCACAAATGACTTGCTTTATTTGAGAGAGGGATCCTGTATTCCTAGGTAACAATTGAGCCGTCTGAACTTGCATTTAAATAATAATTACAGCTCTTATCATAAGTTTTGTGCAAAATGAATGTTAGACCTACAATAAGTTACTTCCTTGCATGAGTTAAACGTCCAACCCGAACAATCATAGACTATTTGCAATGCATCTATATCTTTTCAATGTCCTGCTAGGATTTTTTAGTACACGAAATGTCTTAGCATTGCATGTGCTCTACTAAGGATCAGAACATACAAGGATGGCATTAATCTTGACTTGTACCTCCTGTTTTGATAGTCTAAATATTGTTAGTTGCTTATATCGAGGTCTTTTGAGCTATTGAGTTGTTGGAGACAATTTTCTAATAATGTGGTGATTACTGACTCTAGACTGGCTCTTTTTCGAGCTATATATACTTACGAGTTGTTCTTGAGATGAGTTTCTTTAATTCTTGTTTATATTTGTTGTCTTTTGTTTTGACTGCCACTTAGTTTTATTGAGTCGGTTCTGCTGGCCAATGGAGCAGAAAGTGATAGAGATCTTGGCGTCCCTGGAGAAGTATGTATCTTGAATCTATTTACAAGTTTCCTTTGTGAATCAAATAACTGGGCCCTTAAATGTTGTTTGAGTAGTATCATGGTGGACTTCTATTTTATGTTTTGCACATATCATTTTATGTTTTGCGCATATCATGTGCTCTACTATGCTGAACTTAATTTTGAACTCAATTTTGTGTTGCATTCATGGGGTTGAAGTTTGTCTCTCTCTCTCTCTTAGTTTTGTTGCTCATTTCATTGTACTTTTCAGGATTTGGATAGGATAATCTGCTAGTGAATTTGTTTGGTGGATTTCTAAGTACCAGTGAATGAAGGTTTCAAAAAAAAAGTACCAGTGAAGGAATGCTACGGGAGTCATTGATCTGATGCATATATCATGGTAGACTTCAATTTTTGGTGGGCCATTTTTGTGGAAGAAATTCTGAAATTGTTAGGCCCATTCCTTTGTACATAATGTATTAGATTGTGGGATGCAAAAATCATGTACCTTATTGGTCTGATATTCTGATATATACACAAATATCTTTCTTATTCCAAAAAATATTTGTTACCTTTTTTTTTACTGTTTATTTTTTTAAACTTTCTTTACTTTTTACTATTTTTCTTTCGTTTTATTACTGTTTACTTTTTATTTTCACCATTTCACTGTTTTTAGATTTTTTTAAAAAAATTATTTTTTAAATATCAGCAACAACATAAGTTGTCGCTGATTTCTTGCTAAATGCAAAACTGACGAGAATCGTGTCAGATTCTCGTCAGTCAATCAGCGACAGAATTGCGAGTGATAGCGTGTCGCTATTTAGCGACAAACTTGCAATCTGTCGCTAATTTCTATCTCATGACTAGGCTTTTTGCGACGCACCGCTTTGTTGCAACTCTGTCGCTATCCTCTTTTGCGACTAAAAAGTACAAAATTAGCAACAGATTGCCTTGTTGCTATCCCTTTGTATTTTTGTAGTGAGTCCATATTAGCGGGTAAATGTGAACACTCCTGCTGGTGTGTTGTCCTATCCCACTATAGCAGGTTATACCTGAGTACTTGATTATTAGGGCACTGTTATGTCTATGGTTTGTTGGTCACTGTTGTGACTATGAATGTGGTGTTGTTGTATTGTATTGATTTTGACCACTTATGGGCCTCTATTGACTCTTTAGACACTCAAATTTTGTTGTTATGTTTGTAAGTCTGTTTATCATGCAATTTGTTACATTTTCTACCTTTCAATATCGCATGATATTTTGGACTGCTTATTTGGTATATCTTGAATTACTGTTTAGTTTCTTCTAGCATTACTTTCAATTTTTCACGCACTCACTGTCTAATTTGTGACTGTTGTGCAGATAGAGTAGAGACGAGCAAGGGGAAGGAATTGATGCTAGGTGATATCCTCTAAGGACTCTCGGAGCAATCTTTTCCTTACTCACAGTAGGTTTTTATTCTTTTGACTGTGATTACTGTATTATACATTTTGCAAACACTTAGACATGTATCAGGGATTGAGAGATTAAGGATATCATGTATGATCATTTTTTTTAGCTTTGATCATCAGACATGTATGTATTTATCCATTTCTCAGGGTTTCCACATGATAGGTTATCTATTTTTCCTAATTTCTATTATTAGTTATAATTTATTATAGTGATTTCCGCTGCGAATTTTCTGATAATTTTATAATCCTTTAACTCACATATTTAAACGATTAACTAATGGTATATTTGGGGATTTGAGGCTAACTAGGATGCGTAGACTTCGCGAGAAGGGCTGGGGGTCTACATAGGTCTAAGCCGGGCGGGACCCAGTTTTATAAGGAACTGAGGCCGTCACACCAACCGTCATGCTAAAAATCAAGGGTCTACTGAGCCTAATGGGTCATATATTTACCATGCGTCCAGAAATAAATGAAATTGTAAAACTGGAATCGAACATGGTATGCATGAAAGTACTACAAATGAAAATCATACCCTCAACAAGATTGCGAGACACTCCCTGATCTGGCTCGATAGCAGCCTGCATACGCTCCCTCGAGTGTTGATGGTGTTGTGGTTGCGTTCTCTCTGGCTGTGTACACTGGGCTTGGATGTGGCCAACCTGGTTGCATCTGTAATAAGTGTGTGTCTCCTATGCTCTCTGAGTTTGACCCTGTCCTCTGCTCTATATAGATCTCTGAGTATGAGTCTGCCCTGACTTTTGTGTCTATTTCTGTCTACCTCTACCAGAATCTCTACTCGCGATAGACTATCCCTATGATTGTTATCCAGGTCTGGTAGGCTGTGGAGGATGACTTGCAAAGCTCGGCACTGGTGGAGTCGTTTGTGCCGGTCAAGTAGGTCGTGCAACGGACTTACACTCTGAGCTCTGGAATCTTGGTAACGAAGCATGTTCTTCCTCCTCTTCTTGTCCTTATGATCCTCATATCGGTTCTCCAGTCTGGCCGGTTTAGCCTCCTCTGGATGAGTAATTGGGTAACTCTTTCTCGCCAAATTTCGTTTTTATGCTCGCTATAAAGTCTCCGGCTCACAAGTAACCACTGAACCTCCAATCGCAGGTAGCAAACCCTCAGTGAAATAGTAAATCCAATCGGTCTCTGAATTAGCTGATCCTCCTACATAAGGCAACAGTTGGATGAACCTACCCTTGTAATCCATCACCGACTCGCATGTAGATTGCCTCAGAGACATGAACTCGTTCCTCTTCGCTCATAACATCGTCTGCGGAAAGTACTTCTGGTTAAACTGGGTCTTGAAACCGATTCAGTCTCTCGGAATGCCTCAGGTGGTGACAATGGTCATCCACCAGTCATCTGCCTCCCCCTGTAACATGGACGAATATATCGTCGCTCTCATCTGATCCTCAGTGGCGATGATGGTATGAATATTTTCATGATTATTCAGGAATAGCTCTGTCGATGCTACGTCTTTACCACTAAAAAACTTGACGGGGATGTGCCTCTTGAACTCTCTCCACTGTTTCGCCTCAGCGGTGGCTCTTGAACTCTTCTTTAGGGTAGTAACTAGAGTTGTCTCTATAGTAGCTACAGGTATAATTGGTGCCTCCTCAGTCTGGACCGAAGGTACTACTACCTCTGTCTGTATAATCTAGAACCCTCATCAGGAATCGTTATGATCGAGATTGAAGCTGTGGAAGCAGTAGCAACTGGAGTCTCTGCCCCTGAGTAGTCGTAGTGAGCGGAAAAGGTGTAGTCGGGGTCAATGGTGTTGTGGTAGCCGTAACGAGTGTCCTCAGCAACCTTAATATCTCTTCCAGTCGTTGGTCCTAAGTAGCGAATCTCTGTGTCCAAGCCTGAAACTTCTCTGAGGTAATGACATGTGAACCAACTGTCCCGCTGTTATTGCTCGGACGTTTCTGATCCGCCATTGTTGTTTGAACTAAGAAAGCGAGTGCCTCGAATCAGTTATAGCTACCGCATAACATATAATACACACCACAATCATGACATGTACAAAAATCAAATTCGACTTATCCCAACTCATCCTCACACCCCAACTAAGGTTCTAATTAGGATCGTAGGGTTTCCACTCTAAGTTTCACCATTCCTAACTTTCGCTGCCTTAATGGCTTGTGTTTTAAATCAAGAGTCAGGTCTTTAAAACCTTAGACTCTGATACCAACTTTGACGACCCCAATTTCTCAAACAATTAGGTACGCCTGTGTAACGGACTCAAATTCCTAATGCATTTGGGTATGCCCGGCCTAGACCCATGCAGGTCCCCAAGTCAGTACTCAGCGAGCTTGACGAGCCTAGTCAGCCTCCGATAAATCAATTTAACGGTTTATGAAAGAGTTGTTGCAACTTAACATGTACGCAGCGGAAAAATAATTAATCTAACAATATGGGAAATAACTCAATCAAACGGAAATCAGGAATCTATAAATGTGGAAAACCCCGATATATTCTTGTTCAAGTCAGAATAACAAACACATGATATCCATCTCAAAAATGATCCCCTGTTCAATAACCATTACAATATATATATATATATAAAACATCATACAATTAAAAATAAACATAAACCTACTCTAAGGTCTGCTAATCTAGTCGCTAAGCTCCTCATAGAAAATCTCCTAGGTAGGTCCCCTTGTCCGTCGAACAATCTGGTATATCTGCACCCACAGTCACGAACTAGACGGTGAGCAACTGAGAGAAATCGAAAGCAATACCAAAAGAATTTCACAGTAATTCATGGATATCAAATAACGCAGTCTAAATATCATGTTGTAATTGAAAGACGGGAATGTAAATAGATCAAAGTGCATGATAAACAGACTAGAAAGCAACAACGATAACATGCGTGTTCTAAAAGTCAATAGAGGCTCATAAGCTATCTAAATCCACAACAATAATCACAACAATCCAGTGCCCAGGTTCACACAACACCAGGGGTGGTCAGGCACTCCTACAGGAAGTGGCTCGCGTTTCTCCAACTGATGCAGGCCACATAACACCTTCATAAATCAGTACCCAGGTTCACACAACACTGTGGGTAGCAGTAATTCCGGTAGGAAATACTCAAGTTTCCCCATCAGTGCGGGCCACATGATACTATCACGACACACTTACGCCAAGAACACATATACCAAGCAAATAATTGAATTTAAATGCCAACAATGGATAATAACAAGCATACCAATAAATGATAATGAATTACATGAGACTTCTTTACTGGCTTATTAACATACATAGGTACGTAGGCAAGTGTACTTACCTGATAACGCAACCCGCGTAACAACCCTCTCGCGAATCTTAACGCGTATCCCCGAGTTTCCTGTTACCTGACAAGTTCGAAACCTCCAATTAATGGGTCAAGTCATTAACTAACCCTAGGTTAAATCCCTAGTGTTTTCCTAACGTTTTAAATGACTCAAAAACGTTTTTAGACTCGATCGACTCGATAAATCAATTGGAAACAAAACAAATTTATTGGGTTTTGAAAACCACACCAATGTAAGCCCACTCATAGAATTATAGGCTCGACTCAGTCATATGTGGGTGACGCCTTGGACTCAAGGACTGGTGGCGTGACCACGACGTCACAACCATTTACAACACGTAAACCTTTAACATTCACAAACCTAATGCATGTGATGTTCAAACATACAATAATGTAAAACTAACATTCATAAAAACAACTCAAAACACTAGGACATGCAACATGTCTCATCAATCCATGATGTCTACAATGTTTCATACACGCCTGAACACAACTTCACTTAATCGAAACGCAACCAAAAAGAAAACATAACTCATAGTAACCACAAGTCTTTCACACGCGTTGTGTGTTCATCGACATAACCAAACAACGATAAACCAAATCACGCCCAAGGTCGAGACCTTTACTTTGACTTATGAGTATTGTCCAACATTGGGAGGGGGTCTCCTCGACATGGAATGGCCAAAGAACGCCTCACCTAATTGGATTTCAACACATACATACAACAAGCTTAGCCAAAAATCAAGATCCACATGAAATCATACACAATCATGCTATCAAACTACTGTTTTGGATGCTCCAAAGGATTGTGAGACACTCTCATGGACATGGCGAGGTCTTCGACAATCCCCAAGGTCATGGCGCCGACCGCAGAGTTGCTCCAATGGGCGGTTTCCAGTGAGACATCAACAATAGAGAAAAAAAACAAATAACACGCAACACCTCACTACCACCGCTGTCATGAACCACCCTGGGAGCCGTGACACACGAGCAAAGGTTTGGCATGGTTTCCGACGTCCCCAAGGTCACGGTGGTCCGACCAATAGCGCCGCTGAGCTATGCAACTCCGGCGAGACCAACAAAACATCAACACATGTGATAAAACCGAATATGGACAGCAACACCATATGTATCACGAATCAGAGGCCCTCCGGGGACGTGGGGACTCCAATAGACCACGAGGGCTCGTCCTCGACTATCCCTGACCACCACCAATCACCCTAGCAGCGGCTAGGATACGACAGTAAATAGACACGTTGAAACGAAAGGATAAGAGAGTAAAATAGCAACTGCAGCCAACACTCCATGTCCGCCACGACTTGGGGAAACTCCGGGACCATTGTGTCATCCCCGACCATCCCCATTCGTGACCACCACTGACGACAGCATCGGCAGGATGCTAGACAGCAAAGAAGGAGAAAATAGTAGAAAGAGAAGAGAAATGAGAGAGAGAGAGAGAGAAAGTGGGTGACGAACCTCCGGCGAGGGTCAAGGGCCGGTCACTAGGGAGGAGGCTCAGTTATGAGAGAGAAGAGGATCGGTGAGAGAGAATGGGATAGAGTGTGTGTGGTTGGAGAGAAGGAATAGTAAAGTAGGGTCTTATTTATAGACCTTTTTGTTTTCATCACCACATACGCACGCACCTCGAGAAAAGTCATTTGGCTCCTCACATTTGGGTTGTGTCAAATTAACAATCCTATCTCATAGCCTGGGTGTTGCATAATTAACAAATTCTTGCATTCAAACGACGCTCCTCAGTCCGTCTTGACTCCCTTTGCTCATAGTTTCACCTTGTCTCGTACAAATAATTATTTAAATTATACAAAAATTCATTTAATTTTATTTTTATTGTGTTACACCCCCGTTTACCTAGGTAAAGCCTCACTCAGACTAATATTCGCTTGAACGCTCGAGACTCGTATTAGATTACAATACTAATACACGCATCACTAAAACATAATATTACTTCGTTGTCGACTCTTGAAGATCAAAATATTATCCAGTATCGCGTAGCCAAGTCATGGTCTTAACAAGTACGACACAAGTCGGTTCAAATTTAAGGGTTCTTACAGTCTCCCCATTTATTAGAATTTCGTCCCCGAAATTAACCTAATAAATAAACTATGCTGATGAATTTACCGTTCGTCTTCACAAATCCTAAAGAGACCGATAAAACTTGGAGCAAGTCTTTCTTTGACTCCGAACCGTTCGTGACCCTTCATTGGAGAGACCCTCAGGTATACACAGTCTCCTTTGAATCATACTGAAGCTCATCGTGATACTCGTCAAGTATTTCTTCAGTTATTCCTGGGCACTCTTAAGTTTCAAACAAATCTGTCATACCTTCTCAACATGAACATCAACAGTTTTAGGTCCAGCTGCCACTACATCATCTGGCTCAATCTAGTAGAAAGGGAATCTATGAGGCATGTCACAAAGCGCCTCGAACAATGTCATATTGTTACTTGCCTGACAACTGTTATTGTGCACAACCTCACACAAAGTGAAGGCACTGCAGATTTTGCAAATCTATACACAATTACCCAGATGTTATCGTGACCACAAGGCAATCGGGGCAAACCACAAATGAAAATCCGTAATCCATAGCAATATGTTCCCACTTCCACCTAGGAATGGGTAGGGGCTACAGTAACCCTCCAGGTCATCAGTCGATTAGTTCTTCTCGTGAACGTTCAGCTATTTGGATGCATAAATGATCTCACGGCTTTCCAGCATCAGTACGCATAATACTCACGAAGATCTCCAATTCGTCTTCTCGTACAAAACGATCCGAGCATGGAATTGTTGTGATCGAGATCGGAGCTGTGGAAACAGTAACAACTGGAGTCTATACCCTCTAAGTAGTAGTAGTGAGCGGAAAAGGAGTAGTCGGGGTCGATGGTGTCGTGGTAGCTGTAACGAGTGTCCTCAGCAACCGTAATATCTCCTCCAGTCGTTGGTCCTAAGTAGCGACTCTCTGTGTCTAAGCCTAAAACCTCTCTGCGGTAATGGCACGTGAACTAGCTATCCCGCCGTCATAGCTCAGACGTTTCTGATCCGCCATCGCTGTCTGAACTAAGAGAGGGAGTGCCTCGAATCAGTTATAGCTACCACATAACATATAGTACACACCACAATCATAACATGTACAAAAATCAAATTCGACTTATCCCAATTCATCCTCACACCCCAACTAAGGTTTTAATTAGGATCGTAAGGTTTCCACTCTAAGTTCCACCATTCCTAACTTTCGCTGACTTAATGACTTGTGTTTTAAATCAAGAGTCAAGTCTTTAAAACCTTTGGCTCTGATACCAACTGTGACGGCCCCAATTTCTCAAGCAATTGGGTACGCCCGGCCTAGACCCATATAGGCTCCCGAATTAGAACTCGGCAAATCTAAACATGTCTAGTCAGCCTCATTTCATTAGATTACAAATTTATGAAAGGAGTTACTGTGAATAACAACTGTTATGCAGCAGAGATAGACTATAAGTATGGGAAATAACTCAAATCAAAGAGAAATCAGGAAAATTCTATTCAAGTGGAAACCCTGAATAAAAAGATAAGGAATATTCATGTACAATCAAGAGTCATCAATATAAACAATATACATGGTATCCAATCACTCAAAATTCCCAAGAATACCCAAACACATGGTATTTCCTAAACAATATACGAACAACAAGTAAACCTACTCTAATCCCGATGGAGTGCACTTCTCCGAGAGGTCCTCAAAAAAAGTCGCCTAGAATAAGGCCCTTGCCCTTGCTGCACTCCACTCTATCTGCACCCACCGTCACAAACTTGTAACAGCCCTTTATAATTTTAACCTGTTAATTAATCAATTTCATATTAGAACACCAGCTCAGACAACGTGTAGACTTCGTAGATAGGCTAGGCATACCTCGAACCTAGGATACTAATTGTGTACTGCTGTGAGTTCATAAATTTTGTGATGCATTAATATGTCTTTAACATTATTCGTATGATATATTAGTCATCAAGGGTGTGCATTTTAAAATTTACTTGTCAGGCAAGTTAAGAGCCGGGGTTTTAGTTTGGGAAACACGCCAACGCAAGGGTTTAAAGCTAGGAGGTCAAGCGTTGGGGTTAGACTAAATTCAATCAATATTATATTAGTATGGTTGAGGATTTAAATGCAAGGATGTGACTATAGGCTAAACTAATGAATAATTGGTACACTAAGTGTGGGATCGCCTTGGGAAGTGTGCCGGACGCGGGCACGGGGAGTGGGGTAGTCGGGAGCGTAGTGGGACCATATTTGGCATTTTACAAAATTTATTTGATGGCTTAGGTAGAGTGTATAAGTTAAGATAAATGGAATTGAGAAAAGTCCTATAGTTTGAACTGGAAAATCAGCACACATTAGATGATCCTCGAGATTGACAACGGATCAAAATAAGACAATATGTGTCACGATAAGGTGGGCTGGAGTTAAGTGACATAGGCTGAACAAGGACCATCCGATCAACCTCGAGATGCGTGTGCACTTTAGATCATATTATCCACTATAAATGTGACCGATCAAACCAACATGCAAACCACAAGCCATTCTCAACCAAAATTCAAATTTTTGAAAGAGATGTCAGTGATTTGGTAGCTCGGCTAGAGAATTTGAAGCTGGATTTAATCATCAAACTAAGAACTTGAGGTAATATACTCACCTATTTCTGGATTTTTGATGAAAAGTGTTGCATGTTGTGGTATGTGTGATTCAACAAAAATTTGGTGAAATTGCCACTGTTTTTACTAGATTTGTGAGTTTTGAGGTTAGTTTGATGAACTATGACTTATTGGAATCAAATTTATGGCAACAAAATGAGTGTTTGATGGTTTCATTTTCCAAACATGCACATTCGATTTGAAGTTTGCGTGGAGTTTCTGGTGTAAATTGGTGTTTTGAAGGGTAAATTGATGATATTGAAGTATGTTGGATGTTGCATGTCGGTTTTGGAGTGTTTGAATCAAGTTGGAAGAGTTCTAATTTTTACAAAAAATTATGGGCAGAGGAATTAGCGCGCTAATGGAGGAACAGTAGTGCATTGATCCTCTGGGGAAGATGAATATCTTCGTGCATGAACAGTGCACGAAGGTAAATTAGCGCTCTAATACCCAACCTAACGCGCTAATGACCCCCTAAACCTTAATTAAATCATGAAAATCGAAACTAATTGATATTAAACCAAATTTAATTGATCAATGCCCGGGATTAGATCTCAGGAGTCACGGGACACTAGTTGGAGTCGGGGACTAGTCGGAGATCGGACCGGGGGTATTTTGGGGATTTTGAGCGGGGTGTGAGGTCGTAAAGCCTAACTGAACACCACTACTACATTTACTTATTTTATTTCCATTGAGCTTTATTTCCTTGAAAATCTGTGAGTCAAATTCCTACGGGGATGGTTATGGTTTCGTCTATGTATCCATGGGTAGTCAGGTTGCTGGCTAGGTGTGTAGCGCGTGATCTAGGACTCGGTAGATTATATCCCGAGTTTGACTCCATTTCACGCGTTCGATTAGCCCACTAGGGCTAATGCCGCTAGGATACAGTCGTACGGTCGGAGGCATGGGCCACGACCAAGGCTCCTGGTCCTAGTACACACTTAGTAGCTGTGTGTCACACCCTTTTGTCTATCAATGTGTTTATATACATGCGATGAGCTTTGAGCAGTTGTATGCATATTTTTCCTTCTTTCCGCATGTTTATTTAACACTACTTATTGGCTCTGTTAATTATTTTCATTATTTATTTATGCACGGTGGTTTTCCTTGGAATTTTACTTACTGGTCTCGTCATCTGCCTTTTGTGGTGGCTGAGCGTAGATCCTAGCACTAGCAGGGGCAAGGGGATCATCAACAATTACATCTGACTTGCCTACGTCGAAGCCTGTTGGTATGTGTGTAGATATTTACATGTTTTGATATTTTGTATTATCTTTTGGGTTGAGAGACTGGATACACACTTGTACTAGTATACATACTTTTATAGTTGATCGCCTATATGCACAGTACAGCTGGGTTTTCGATTATAGGTTTGATCAGTAAAACTTATATATATATATGCATTTTGGTAAACTTTAATACTTCCGATGTTAATTTCTTTTAAAAATGATAAATTAAGTGAATTTAATAAATTACATGATATAACTATATAAAGACGAAGGCAAAGAGACACGTGGCAGAGACTTCAGGTGCTGAAGCAAGGAAATAGCTGACCACAGGGCGGCTCGGGAAATTTGGGGCCGCCACATTTTGGTATCAAAGCGAGAGTTTCGATAAATAATTTGTTAAAAAGTCTTACAAGATCATAAACCTTAAAAAACTAGATGTGAAAACCCGATTAGTCTGCCTAGAACTTTTAGTTGGGAAGCAAGAATGCAGGTAGAGCTAGGATTGTTATGTGATATATGTATTCTTGTATATATATATATATATATATATATATATATGTATATACTATATTAATACGTATATACGAGGCTGATCTGGACACGCATCACGATGCAAGACATGATAGAAGAACAGCCTAGTGATGCCGCGAGGGCTTCTGGATCCTCAGTTCCCATAGAGGACTGAGTTACGGCACATGAGACTCAGATAACTGAGATCTTACGACTATTAAGAGAGCAGGCTGCTATGATGCCTGGATTGGCTATGTCTAGGGAGGCAGTAGCAACTACGGGACCCATAGAGACCACAGTTACTCTTAATCAGGCAGTGGTACCCGAGGGTCAGGCAGTCGATACTACACCGGTAGTAGCAGCAGTGGAGACACCGATTCCTACACCTACCGCAACAGTAGAGATTTCCCCGATGGTAGTGACAGAGTATGTGATGGATCCACAAGCCAAGAGGTTACGGGATTTCCTCAAGTTTCAGCCCGCTTATTTTTATGGAGGAGGAGACCCTGAAGCTGTAGGAGATTGGATTGTATCACACCGGTGCCTACACAAATAATTGAACACGAAGAGAGGTTTAGAGCAAGACTGTCTGTGACTTGTTTCAGATCAGATGTTGTAATGTGGTGAACTAACTACAAGGAGATGCATGCTGATCCCGCGACTTAGGCAGAGTTTCAAGAGATATTTTATGACCAGTTCGTACCTATGGAGGTGCGATTGAGATTGAAGGAGGATTTCTTATCCTTAAGGCAGGGAAACCAGAGCATGATGCAGTATATGGATAGGTACCGATAACTGCTGCAGTTTTCGATGGATATCGTTGGCACAGGGCGATTACAGATCTACTACTTCATTCAGGGAGTGAGGGGGGACATTGCCAGCGCGATCGTATCATCTGGGGCTCCGATAGTTGAGGCGATGTTTGAGCGAGCACTGACCTACGAGACGTTCTTGATGTAGAACAACGGTTTTCCTATGACAACATCGGCCGAGTGGAGGTTGGGTAGAGCTCTCGGCAGGATATGAGGCCGAAAAGACAGTGGGACCAGTTTATTAGAGGTCGCCGGGGTGACTGTCGGGACAGCAGAGATAGACGTCAGGATGGCAGGGGTTAGTATATGGACAGGCAGCTAGTACACACCATAGCTCCAGCACAAAAGCAGAGGCAGCAGCCTCAGTAGCACCATGATAGAGATCAGGGTGGCCGAGATAGGGGTCAAAGGGATCGGGTTCAGGAGCCAGAGATTTGATGATGTACAGACTGGGAGACGGGAGATACGCAGATGTTTCAAGTGAAGGCGGAGGGGACATTTGAGATTGGATTGTCAGGTGCCATCTCCACGACAGGAGCAGGGTCGGGAGAGAGACAGAGTACATGCAGTGACACAGCCAGATCCAGGAGCTACCAGGCAGCTAGTTGAAGGTACATTACTACTTCATAGTAAACTTATTCATGCCATGTTTGACTCGGGTAGTATATTATCTTTTATTGTTGGACGGTTAGTGAGGGAGTTAAGGTTAGACATACACACATTGGAGACCCATCTTGTTCTCAGCACGGCTGTTGGGAATAAGATTTACCCTAACCAGATAGTTCGGGACGTCATGGTTGAGGTTGCCGGACATCAGTTGCGTCGATCTCCAAGTACTAGAATATTTAGAGTTTGATGCACTCTTCAGGATGGATTGGCTATCAGCTTACCATGTACAGATAGATTGTTATGGGAAGAGGGTAGAGTTTCGTATTCTGGGTTTACCAGAGTTTGCGTTGATTGGGAACGCCTCCGAATTACCTATTATGAGATGTAGATTAGCGACTGCTCAGGGGATGGAGGACTTCGCAGCGATCGTTGAGCCTGAGACCATCGATGAGCCTGATACCGAAGATCTGTTAGGATTGAGGACGTGCCTATAGTCCGAGAGTTCGCAGATGTTTTCCCAGATGATTTACCCAGATTAACACCACCACAGGCGATAGAGTTTATTATAGTGTTGATACCAGGGACCTAGCCTATATCTAGCAGACCTTATTGAATGCCACCTATGGAGCAGGAGGAGGTCCGAAAACAGCTAGAGGAATTGTTGGCGAAGGGATTTATTCACCCGAGTATGTCACTGTGGGGAACGCCAGTGTTATTTGTAAGGAAGAAGGATGGATCATTGAGGATGTGTGTGAACTATCAGAAGCTGAATCAGGTAACAATCAAGAATCGTTACCCACTTCCAAGAATCGATGATCTATTTGATCAGCTGACTGGTGCACAGTTCTTCTCAAATATTGATTTATGCTCAGGATATCATCAGTTGTGAATTCGAGAAGAGGACACTAAGAAGACTGCTTTCAATACCAGATATAGATTGTTCGAGTTCACGGTGTTACCATTTGGGTTGACGAATGCCCCAACAGTTTTTATGGATCTGATGCATCGAGTACTGAGACCTTACTTGGACTGATACGTGATAGTCTTCATTGACGATATACCAATATACAGCCGAACGCGAGAGAATCACGAGAGTCATCTTCGGTCGGTGTTGATGATGTTGATGGAGCATCGGCTATATGCAAAATTCAGTAAGTGTAAATTTTGGATGAGGGAAGTGATGTTTTTGGGACATGTGATCAGCGATCAGGGTATTTCTGTAGAGGGAGACAAGATTAGAGTGGTGATTGACTAGAAGAGACTAGAGACAATTGCTGAAATTCGAAGTTTTTTTAGGTCTAGCAGGTTATTACCGACGGTTTGTACAGATTTTCCACAATTGTGGCGCCAATGACGAGGCTAACGAAGAAGAATGTTCCATTTGAGTGGTCTGAGGAATGTGAGCAGGTATTTCTGGAGTTGAATAAATGGTTGACGACTGCACCAGTGTTGGCATTACCTGAGCAGGGAAGGAGTCATCAGTTTACACCGATGCTTCAGGGACTGGATTGGGATGTGTTCTGATGCGGGAGGGACGACCAGTGGCGTACCTATCCAGGAGGTTGAGACCACATTAGTGTAATTATCCCGTACATGATTTGGAGTTAGTAGCAGTTGTATTTTTGCTCAAACCTTAGAGGCATTATATGTATGGGGAGAAGTTTATGCTTTACACAGACCATCAGAGTCTACGCTACATTTTCAAGTAGAGAGATCTTAATATGCGTCAGAGAAGATGGTTAGAGTTGTTGAAGGATTATGATTTCACGATTGAGTATCATCCCGGAAAGGCTATTGTAGTGGCTGATGCATTGAGTAGATACGGGGTTGACAGTCAGACCGAGACTCGACACATGGGACTATTGGAAATAGCATCAGTTATGAGCATGTCAGACCTTTCGGCTATGCAGGATCTACAGATCTATGGTCAGATGAGAGACTGACAGTGTCACTAGAACGGGTATCGGAGTGTCAGAGGGCTGATGGACTTTATGAGTGGTTCAGTGGATTGGCACGGGATCCCGAGTGCACTGATTAGGTAGAGACGTCTTCTGGATGTTTGCGGCACCGAGGTCAACTATGGGTACCAGCAGTACCAGAGATACTAGATAGTATATTAGAGGATGCTCACCGGTCGCGATACACAGTTCATCTGGGTAGAACCAAGATGTACCATGATTTGTGGAGATTGTTTTCGTGGCCGAGGATGAAGGTTGATGTTGGTGAATATGTTCAAGGGTGTCACATATGTCAGCAGGTGAAGGCGGAGCATAGGCAACCTGGAGGATTGTTGCAGTTGTTACCCATTCCTCAGTAGAAGTGGGAACACCTCGCTATAGATTTTGTCAGTGGATTTCCCCAGACTTTGAGGCGACATGATGCGATTTGAGTGGTGATAAACAGACTGATGAAATCTGCGCTCTTTATACCAGTTTCAATGAGGTATACGTTTCACCAGTTGAGTAGACTGTTCGAGCAAGAGATCATCAGACTGCATGGGGTACCAATCTCCATAGTATCTGACTAGGATCCCAGGTTCACTTCGAGATTCTGGGAGGCGATGCAGGAGCAGTTTGGTACTAGGTTGCAGTTCAGCATGGCTTATCATCCTCAGACAGATGGCCAGTCTGAGAGATTGATACGGGTTTTAGAGGATATTCTGAGAGCTTGCATTTTGTAGTTTGAAGGCTCATGGGAGGATTACTTACCACTATGAATTTGCCTACAACAACAGCTATCAGGCTAGTATCGAGATGCCACCGTACGTGGTGCTATATGGGAAGCCCTGCAGGTCACCAGCGTGTTGGGCAGAGCCAGAAGATATAGTTACAATTGGGCCGGAGATAGTTGTTGATCACACAGAGAATATTTGACAGATTCGTCAGAGGCTTCGAACAGCACAGGACAGGCAGAAGAAATACGCAGATAGATACCACGACAGTCTGAGCTATGAGGTTGGCGATATGGTTTACCTGAAAGTTTCTCCTTGGAAGGGCCAGCAGAGGTTTGGGATTAAGGGGAAACTGGCGCCAAGATTTATCGGACCATATCGAGTTGTAGAGAAGGTTGGCAGTGTAGCGTACAGATTAGATTTACTGGCGGAGTTAGCAGGGGTTCATCCTACCTTCCACATTTCGATGTTGCGATTGGCTAGGACCGGGCCACGACCCATGGTTGACGTGCGACAGGTGGATGTTCAGCCTGACGCAACTACAAGGAAAGGCCTATGGAGATATAAGATCATAAGATCCAGACTCTCAGGAACAGAGAGATAGCTAAGATACTCGTCGATGGCAGCATCACGCTACGGAGGGACTTACCTGGAGTTGGAGTCGACCATGAGAGAGCGTTATCCCCAGTTATTCTACGGTATGTCTCGACTAACTCAAATTTCGGGACAAAATTTCTTTTAGTTGAGAAGAATTGTAACGACCCGTTATAATTTTAACCCGTTAATTAATCAATTTCAGATTATGACACCAGCTCAGACGACACGTGGACGCCGCAGATAGGCTAAGCATACCTCGAACCTAGGATACTGACTGTGTACTGCTGTGAGTTCTTAAATTCTATGATGCATTAATATTTCTTTATCATTATTAGTATGATATATTAGTCCTCACAAGTGTACATTTAAAATTTACTTGTCGGGCGAGTTGAAAGCCGGGGTTTTAGTTCGGGAAACACGCCAACGCAAGGGTTTATAGCTGTGAGGCCTGGCGTTGGGGTTAGACTAAATTCAATCAATATTATATTAGTATGGTTGAGAATTTAAATGCAAGGATGTGACTATAGGCTAAACTAATGAATAATTGGTACACTAGGTGTGGGACCGCCTCAAGAAGCGAGCCAGATGCGAGGCACAGGGAGCCGGGTAGTTAAGAGCGTAGTGGGACCATATTTGGCATTTTACGGAATTTATTTGATGGCTTGGGTAGAGTGTATAAGTTAAGATAAATGGATGAAGAAAGTCCTATAGTTTGAACTGGAAAATCAACACACATTAGATGATCCTCGAGATTGACAACGGATCAAAACAAGACAATATGTGTCATGATAAGGTGGGCTGGAGTTAAGTGACACAGGATGAACAAGGACCGTCTGATCAACCCCAAGATGCGTGCGCACTTTAGATCATATTATCCACTATAAATATCACCGATCAAACCAACATGCAAACCACAAGCCATTCTCAACCAAAATTCGGAGTTTTGAGGGAGAAATCAGTGATGTGATAGCTCAGCTAGGGAGTTTGAAGCTGGGATGTGATCATCAAACTAAGAACTTGAGGTAATCTACTCACCTATTTCCTGGATTTTTGATGAAAAGTATTGCATGTAGTGGTATGTGTGATTCAACGAAAATTTGGTGAAATTGCTACTATTTTTACTAGATTTTTAAGTTTTGAGGTTAGTTTGATGAACTATGACTTATTGGAATCGGATTTATGGCAACAAAATGAGTGTTTGATGGTTTCATTTTCCAAACATGCACATTCGATTTGATGTTTGGGTGGAATTTCTGGTGTAAATTTGTGTTTTGAAGGGTGAATTGATGATATTGAAGTATGTTGGATGTTGCATGTCGGTGTTGGAGTGTTTGAATCAAGTTAGAAGAGTTCTAATTTTTGAAAAAAATTCTGGCCAGAGAGGAATTAGCGCGCTAATGGATGAACAGTAGGGCGCGCTAATCCTCTGGGAAAAATGAATATCTTCGTGCATGAACAATGCACGAAGATAAATTAGCGCTCTAATACCCAACTTAGCGCGCTAATGACCTCCTGAACCTTAATTTAATCATGAAAATCAAGACTAATTGATATTAAACTAAATTTAATTGATCAATAAACCCCGGGATTAGATCTCATGAGTCACGGGACAGTACTTGGAGTCTGGACTAGTCGGGGATCGGACCGGGGGTATTTTTGGGATTTTGAGCGCGGTGTGAGGTACGTAAAACCCAAATGAACACCACTACTGCATTTACTTATTTTATTTCTATTGAGCTTTATTTCCTTGAAAATCAGTGAGTCAAATTCCTACTGGGACGGTTATGGTCCGTCTATGTATCCACGGGTAGTTGAGGTTGCTGACTAGGTGTGTAGCTTGTGATCTAAGACGCGGTAGATTATATCACGAGTTGGACTCCATTTTACGCGTTTAATTAGCCCACTAAGGCTAATGTCGTTGGGATACAGTCGTAGGGGCATGGGCCACGACCAGGGCTCCTGGTCCTAGTACACACTTAGTATTTGTGTTCACACCCCTTTGTCTATCAATGTGTTTATATACATGCGATGAGCTTTGAGCAATTGTCTGCATATTTTTCCTTCTTTCTGCAAATTTATTTAACACTACTTATTGGCTCTGTTAATTATTTTCATTATTTATTTATGCACGGTGGTTTTCCCTGGGATTTTAGTTACTGGGCTCGTCATTTGCCTTTTGTGGTGGCTGAGCGCAGATCCTAGTACTAATAGGGGCAAGGGGATCATTGGCGATTACATCTAACTTGCTACGCCGAGACCTGCTTATATGTGTGTAGATATTTACATGTTTTGATATTTTGTATTATCTTTTGGGTTGAGAGACTGCATACACACTTGTACTGGTATACATACTGTTATAGTTGATCACTTGTATGCACAGTACAGCCGGGTTTTCCACTATAGGTTTAATCAGTAAGACTTATATATATATTGGTCTATGCTATGCAAGAGAATGAGGTAGAAGAGATGGAAAGCGACACACGATTTATAGTGGTTCGATCAAATGATCTACATCCACTACCTAACCTCCCCGGTTAGGATTTTTAACCCCTCACTTATATTCCAAATAAGTGTTACAACCTAAGCATACAAGCCTAGAATGCCTAATTACAATTAGGACTTCCTATCTAGCCGCAACTAGAAATTGTGCCTAGCCTCAACTAGGTCTTTCCCTTTGACTTAGATTCCACTAAGTCTTACAATCATACACTTACAATAATTTGCTGAAAATAAATAAGATACACTTTACAATATAAAGTGATATCAAATTCAAACACAAGCAAGCCTCCTAAGCCTAACAACTCTACTGCATGCAAGTATGAGAATGGATGGAAAATGCAAAGTGTGTCACTGATTTTGTTGCAAATTCCAAATATGAAATCGTTTTAAAATCCAATGGGTTTGTGCAAAACCGATTTCAAGGCAAAGAACAATAGTTTAACAAAGATCAAGTTTAAGTACAAAACTTTTGTTCAAATCATTCTTAGGGTTTGATAAAATAAGTTTAAGTGCAAAACCCAAGATAATGGTGTTAAAACACACAACAAACTGATTTTGATTCAACACACACAAAACTATGTAGATTAAGCAC
Organism: Stephania japonica; assembly: GCA_039657345.1. Taxonomy (NCBI): domain Eukaryota; kingdom Viridiplantae; phylum Streptophyta; class Magnoliopsida; order Ranunculales; family Menispermaceae; genus Stephania; species Stephania japonica. Next base: position 36,749,252 of record CM077560.1, on the reverse strand, counting down.
AAGAGAAGGAATCTAGAACAAGGACTAGCTTACAACCAAGAAGGTGACAAAAGAGAACAGCTTTGAGGAGAATCTAGTACTCTTTGAATGCTTCAAAGTGCTGGATTTTTGTGCTTGTAGACAGCCTCAAGAATCTCCTTTGTTCCTTTCACAAAAATCAAAGTTCTTCTTTTGAATCTTTTGAACTTTTTGAGTGTGTGTTTGCCTTGTTGTGAGAAAACCATTGTGTTGGTGTTTTTATATTGTTAGGAATCCTATCTTGACAGTTTATGACCGTTCTAGGGATCCAAGGGTCCAAAATCCATCAAAAATTCAAATTAAAGTTCATTTTCCAGCTTTTTAAAAAAGCTGTCAGGAGGGCAATTAGCGCGCTAATACTGAGACCTAGCGCGCTAACTCTGCACTTAGCGCGCTAATGACAGTATTAGCGCGCTAACTGCAGGGAGCTCAAAATAATTATTTTCTCCCTTTGTGTTAGCGACCCTTAAACACGTCCGAGACCTAACCAACCCTAATGTAACATGTTATACATGTTTATTATGGGTCATTAAGCCTAATTGGATGGTCCGGATATTTTTACAAACTCCGAAAACGGAAAATCACGATTTCATAACTTGCGAGGGGCTTTTCTGCAAACTTGCAGTTTTCTTTTCAAAAACAGTTTAAAAGCCAGTTTTTCCAGTCTTGAAAACTTCAACAATGATTTCCAAAATGTAAATGATCATTAACACATGATTTCACCTTGTTTAAGCTCGTGGGCCTAGGTATGTGTTAAATTTCATTTTGAAATACCAAGTTACTTCATGACTTTTGAAAATTGGTTTTAAGACTTGATATGCATGAACTAATGCATTTGGCTTGCGTGAGAGAATTTTGATACCTTACATTGAAATTACAAATTTGTACTATGGTCTTCCATCTTCATTCCTTCACGAATGCCGGATCTTGAACTTGTACGGCTTGAATGCCCGTGATGTGTTGTTTTACATCCTTTAACACAAAAACCGAAATACACTTGATATTGATTAGTACATTTTCACCTTGTTTGTTTCCATCAAAATCCCGGTCGGAGTTAGAGTGACTAACCACTTAGTCCAACAATCTCCCCTTTTTGATGATAACAAACAATGTGAACTTTAAAAATATAAAACATAATCTAAGTGTGTATTTCATTCAAGATTGTACATTTCATTTGTGCAAGTTCAAACACATCAACATTTTCAAGTTCAACCACATTTCTCCCCGTTTGATAACATCAAAAAGTGGGGCCAAGCTCCCCGTTTGAGAAATACAAGTGATGCATAAGTTAATGAAAAGAAGAACAAATACGCTCCCCCTTACGCTATGCATATCCAAAGACAATAGACGGAAGCGAGACATAATCAGATATGATAATTCATAGTGAAGCAAGTAAAAGCCATATAGAAACTCAGAGATACGCAATAAAAGAAATCATGATATAGATAGCATAAATTGGTGTGAACACAGTTGTGGCGTAAATATGAGTAAAAGAAAAATATGTAAAACATCAAAGCCTAACAGTTTGGAGCCTAGTGCTCACCTAGTGGTTCTATACAAAAAAAATAACTACCGAATAGAACCTAGTGCTGAACAAGCGATAAAAAGACTAAACACTCCTCCGCGAGGATGATGGTCGACGTGCGAACTTGAAGTACGATCGGGGCGCGCGGGATGTGCTTTGGAAGCAATCGACCCCTCAATGCGACGAAGACGATCATTTTGTTGCTTTGGATGCTCGCCTCGACGTAGCAAAGGTCCGAGTCATGTAGGAGTGCGAGATAACCCAATGCGAGACGTAGGCCGACGAGGGGGACATGTCCGGTGGAGGTGTGAAACCACCAAATGTAGAAGGAGGTGGAGGCGGGGCAGTCTCGTAGTGCTCCGACGGCGCGGGTGGAACGGTGGAGTCATGATGAACTTCCTCATCGCCATCATGGTTAGCATCACCAGCAAAGCCTCCATCGTCATCATGGTCATCACCACCAAAACTGTAGCTATACTCTAAGTAGTCGGGCGCGTCATATGGAGCAACCGGAGGGTCCGTAGGCAATGGAGACTCATAGCCACCATAATACCTACCATCCGGGATTGCATCTTCACGTGTCCACCGCTCCCTATCGCGTATGTAACGGTACTTCATGGCCTTCAGAGTGGCCATGTCAATGGTGTCGTAGACAATGAGGGGACGACCGCCTAACGCAAGATCTACTTGGGCAGACTCCAAGTAAGATGTGATGATATGGGCATATGGGAGATGACGACCTGAGCTGCACGTGCTCGTAATATAACCAATGATAATATGGGGCAGACTGAGAGGAATGGCACGAAATAGATGCCCAAGAACGAACATGTCAAGAAGAGTGACATAGTTTTTACTCCCACCTCGGGGAAGAATAACTTTGTGAAGCACTTTATGAAGGAGATGGGGCAACATTTTAAAATCGGTATCAGTTATACCGGTTGGATATACAGTTAACGTTCGTTTCGGCCGAAAGAACGAGTTAAGCACTTCAAGACGATCAAAAGGCCAACTCAGGAATTTTCCTACAACCGTTGTGGTAGGAGGATGCAATGGAAGGTGTAGCCGTTGGGCGAGATTATCAGGGGTAATCTCAATGGACCGGCCACCAACCGACGAACGTAGGATAAATTGGGCTGATGTTTCAAGATTCGAGTAAAAGACACGAACCAATGGGGGATTGTAGTTTGCGTTGTGAGAACAAAAGGATGTCCATCCCGTGGAATCGAGAATCTCCCGAATTGGGAGGTGAGCCCTATCAAAAAAAGGAAAATCGACAATGGCGGGGCGAAGGATTTTGGCATCCGTTAATCGCGGAGCCACGGACTCGAGGACCGAAGTGGCCTCATGGACGGACTTGGCGCGACCCTCACGCGTTGAGGGCATTCGCCGGAGTGGGGACGGGTTGTGAGGATGCCGACTCACTGGAGGAGGAAGAGGAAGGTTGGACGACATGACGTCGCGATGGACGACGGGATGACGAAGTGGGGGCGTTGGTCGGGGTTGGTGGTGGCGGTTGGACGAGAGGAGGGGGGCGGGTGGAAGTGCGGCGAGTCGACATTGGCGAAAAATGGAGAAAACGTGGTGACGAGAGACAAGAAAATTGAAGAAATTGAACAAGAGAGGTGAAGAACTTACCCGAATAAGGCGAGACGGAGGCGATTTGGAGGAGTGGAGAGAAGAGGAGAGGAGAGATTTGTGAGTTGTGGTGGTTTTAGGGTTGGAAATGAATTTATATTTGACTGCCGAACGGCATTAGCGCGCTAATTCCATATATTAGCGCGCTAATGGGTCGGTTCATATTCGGGGTCGATGCAACGTATTAGCGCGCTAATGTCCGGAATTAGCGCGCTAATTTCTCTCTGAAAATTTTTGTCACACAACCATTAGCGCGCTAATTACCATCATTAGCGCGCTAATTTCCCTCTGGAAATTTTGGACATGAAATTTTTCGATTTTTGACGTACAACTCGGATTGACCTCAAACTTCTTGGACACCTTGAAAACACCATATAAATAGGTTTAGAACAACTAAAACATGTGTAGAATGTCCGATTCTCGAATCATGCCTAGCTCACGTCGAATTTTAGAAAATTGATCTCTCGGCAAGGGCTTTGTGAATATATCGGCTAATTGGTCCTCTGTGGACACATGGACAAGTTTAACATCACCCTTTTGGACGTGATCACGAAGAAAATGGTGCCTAATCTCAATGTGTTTCGTTCGAGAGTGTAACACCGGATTTTTCGATATGTTTATCGCACTTGTGTTATCACAAAGAAATTTCAAAGACACCCAACTAGGATTTGATAATCCTCAAGTTGTTGTTTCATGTATAGAACTTGAGCACAACAACTCCCGGCAGCCACATACTCGGCCTCCGCCGTAGACAAAGCCACGGAATTTTGCTTTTTGCTAAACCATGAGATAAGTGAGTTTCCTAGCAAATGACAAAATCCGGAAGTGCTTTTCCTGTCAACTAGACTTCCCGCATAATCAGAATCAACAAAACTTCGGAGTTCAAAACTCTTGGTTTTGTTGAACCACAATCCTAAGTCTTGTGATCCACTTAGATATCGAAATATGCGTTTTACACATTTTAAGTGGGACTCTTTAGGATCGGATTGAAATCTAGCACATAAGCATACACTGAACATGATGTCCGGTCTACTAGCGGTCAAGTATAGAAGGCTACCTATCATTCCGCGGTAAAGTTTAGGATCTATGGATTTTCCCAGTTGGTCTTTGTCCATTTTGATAGTTGAACTACTTGGAGTGTCACATGCTTTCAGATTTTCGAATTTTATGTTCATGATCTGTGTGTAGTTTCTAAAGACCCATTTGGTGCCTATGATTGAGTGGTCCTTAGGTCTATATTTACCATTACCCAAAACTCATGTTCTATCTTGACTACTTTAGACTTTGGGTCAAATTTATCTAATTGATCCTTATCATTTAGAACATAGCAAGTGCGTAGAACACCTTAAAATAACTTATGTTGGGTTTTCGGCCTTTCCATAGTTCATAAGGAGTCTTTTTCACTTGCTTTCGGACATTTACTCTATTTATAACATAGCATGCCGTATTAATGGCTTCGGCCCAAAAATGCTTAGCTATGTTGTACTCATTTAGCATAGTCCTACACATTTCTTGGAGTGTTCTATTTTTCCTTTCAACAACTCCATTTTGTTGGGGTGTTCTAGGAGAGGATAATTGGTGTGTATAACCTTGTTTATCACAAAAATCCTCCAAGTTCCTATTTACAAACTCACCACCTCTATCACTTCTAATGATGGTGATTTTGTATCCTTTTTCATTTTCTACTAAAGCACAAAACTTTACAAACACATCAAACACTTCATGCTTGTGAGATAGAAAATACACCCATGTATACCTTGTAAAGTCGTCAACAATAACAAAGCAATATGATTTACCTCCTAGACTTTGTGTTTGGGTAGGTCCGAACAAGTCCATATGGATAAGTTCTAACGCTCGAGTTACATCACTTGTTACTTTCGTCTTAAATGACGATTTCACTTGTTTACCGAGGATACAAGGTTCACATTCCTTGTCTTTCTTAAAGGAGCACTTTGGTAGGCCCTTAACTAGATCATGCTTAGTCAATTTTGATAAATTTTTCATGCTAGAATGTCCTAATTTACGGTGCCACAACCATGCATCACAATCACCTTGTGCACTTAAACATGAAACATTTTGCATATGCATATATCAAAGTATTTACATGTTTTTGTGCCGATTGTTGCATACTTCTTGGCATCCCATTCCTTAGGCAAGCCTCTATGATATTTCCTCAACTGTTCTTCATTTTTGATTCATGGCTTGATCATTTGAAAGTTCACTCTTGATCTCCTCGGCGGTGTATTCCTTCAATGGCTTGTCGGGTGGAGTGGCTCTTATGTAGAACTTCATTCTCACTTTCCAATGTGCGTAGTTGGTTCCATCAAAGTATGGAGAGATACCAATTGAAACCACACCCAAGGGGGTGAATTGGGTGTGTCGAGAGGTTATTGCCTTTTTGAAAGTTTTATGCATACACACTTGTACTAGAAATTGTGCCTAGCCTCAACTAGGTCTTTCCCTTTGACTTAGATTCCACTAAGTCTTACAATCATACACTTACAATAATTTGGTATACATATGCAAGTATGAGAATGGATGGAAAATGCTGGGTTATAGTTGATCGATTAAGCACAAGAGAAGGAATCTAGAACAAGGACTAGCTTACAACACAAAAGAGAACAAATTTGAGGAGAATTTACTTATAGGTTTAATCAAAGTAAGACTTATATATATATGTATATATATATATATTTTTTTGGTAAACTTTAATACTTCTACTGTTAATTTCTTTTAAAAATGATAAATTAAGTGAATTTAATAAATTACATGATATAACTACATAAACTTGAGGGGCTTTTCTCGCAAACTTGCGAAAAAACAGTTTAAAAGCCGCTTTTTCGGTCTTGAAAACACGTTTCCAAAATGCGATTTCACCTTGTTTACGCTCGTGGGCCTAGACTTTTGAGTTACTTCATGACTTTTGAAAATTGGTTTTAAGACTTGATATGCATGAGGGCTTGCGTGAAGTTTTGATACCTTACACGAAATTACAAATTTGTACTATGGGAAATTTGGGGTGTTGTTTTGCCGCACTTGATATTGATTAGTACATTTTCACCTTGTTTGTTTCCATCAAAATCCCGGTCGGAGTTAGAGTGACTAACCACTTAGTCCAACATATATATGTATATATATATATATTTTTGGTAAACTTTAATACTGTGAGTAACTTGAAAGAGAATCAAAAGTAGTGCCAGAAGAATATAACAATAATTAATAACTTACCAAATAAAGCAGTCTAAATATCATGCAGTAATTGAAAGAGATAGACAATTAAACAATTAAAGGTGCATGATAAGCAAACTGATAGATAACAACGAAAATATGCGTGTTCTAAGAATCAAAAGAGGCCTATAAGTGGTCTAATTTCATAACATACGGCAAAGATCTTGCAAGATCTCCCTGGGCAATGTCGCAACACTAGCGCAACATGAAAAAGAAGAGAGGCGTCGCAACACCTCTCAAATCCAGTACCCAAGTATACACAACACTAGGGGTGGTCAGTACCCCTGCAGGAGGTACTTGCATTGTCCCAGCTAATGCGAACCACATGATACCTTCCCGACACACTCATGCAAAGAACACACATAATCAAAGAATAACATAATAGATTTCCAACAATAGAATCACAGTAAATTCAGAACAATAGTAGATATATGAATCACATGATATTTCCTTACTAGTTTACTAACATACACACATACATAGCACATGTGTGCTTACCTGACTAACGTAACCCGGTACCACTCCGCGACTCTAACGCGTTCCCCACAGGTTCCCGACTACGTAACAAAGGTTGGGGTACCACTCCGCGACTCTAACGCGTTCCCCACAGGTTCCCGACTACGTAACAAAGGTTGGAACCCCCAATTAATGGGTTTAGGGTTAATATTTAGTCCTACGATAATTCCTAAAGTTTTGGTTTAAAATTAGTTTTGAAAACAGGCCCAAAATAGTAGAAAAATGCCTATGGACCAGACGTACGTGGGTCACATTATGGGCCCAGGGTCCAAGGAATGCCTACGACGTCTTAAACGCATACATAACACCTACGTGAAACACTTTCATAGCGTCGTGAGACAAAACAAAAAAACGTCTCTCACAACCTATTTACCCAAAACACAAATACACACAAGTCACATCGCGGACCAGCTTTCACCAAAATACCTACATGGCGTCCATACAACCAGAAATACGACGCCCACACGCCGTGTAAGAAAGACCACAAAAACACAAAACTCAATGAAGTTAAGAATTCATACACCACACACGCCATAATATAATAAAAACAAACGCCTTCACTGCCAACTCTGAAATCACACCTTGAACACACTGTCGTATTCTTCAAACCCTAAGCGCCTTCACGGCATGAACTCAGGTCTCTTCTGTTCAACACATATGTGAGTAACGACGTGACACGTATACCCCATAAGACGTCTCCACGACGTCAATAGAAAACACATTGTATACACGCCGAGGGAAACTAACAAGGACAATGCCACTCATGGCGTGTTTCTTATACACTGTTCGACTCTTACACGGGTGAGACCGCCATGTAATGAACCCGCAACGTCCTCACGACGTTGGATCAAAAAATCAATTTCCATAAATCGCAAACCCTAAATCGAAACCCCATTCTCAACTATTAGCACCAACATGTTTCCGGATATCAAGACTCCCCAAAATCGACTCCAGATCGTCGTGGGATGCCTGGATTCGATTGAAAACCCAAAATAAATAACTAAAGCCGAAAAATCTAACAAAATTAACAAAATACATCAAAGAGCAACACCAGCGTCGATGTCGCGTGTTGATCGCTCCGGGATTGTCGAGACACTGGTGGTTCACCAAGATTCGGCTCTAGCAAGGGACCCTTGGTTATCGCGATGAATTTAAATGAGATACTCAACCCAAAAATAAATAGGAGAAACAACATAAGGCTAGATAGGATAAACACAAGAGCAAGGTTCCACCTAGATTTCAATGATAAATGGGGCTTTCGGCGAGGATTCCGGCCGCCCAGCACCACCTCCTATGGTGGCTTGTTCACTAAGAAAGTAAAGGAAGAGAGGGAGAGGAGGAAAGAAGAAAATGAATAGTGAAAAGGGGATCAAGTGGTGGAGTGGTCCTTATATAGTCCTTCTCCTCATCCACTTATATGCACGCATCTCGAGGTGAATCCATCAGCTTCCCCTTTTTGAGTGTCCCCCAAGTCTAACTCTCCATGTTGACTCTACTAAGTGACTCGGTGTCACTTAGTTATCCAACTCCCATGTTGATCCTACGTTCCTCGGCCTGTATCGCACCATAACTCGACCGTTGTGTGCTCGTTGTCTCGTCACATTTCGATAAATCATCACGTTTATTATTGAAAAATCATTTATTAAGGCTTTTCTGTGTTTTTTATTCCCCTATTCTCCTAGGCGAAGCCTCACTTAGGCTAACAAATTGTCAAACGGCTCGAGACATGTATTAGACTATCATACTAATACAAAACAATACATAATCATAAAATTACCTCGGTGTTGACTCCCGAAGTCTGAAATACTACGAAGTATCACGTAGTCGGGTCACGGTCCTGACAAATGTATTACAAGTCGGGTTAAATTTTAAGGGTTGTTACACCTTGTTTCGTTAGGGGTGGAATTATCTCCTGAGAGATAACTTACAGGGAGTTAAGAACTTATCTTGTTCTGTTTTCTAACTTCCCTGCAAGTTACCTCCCAACTTACACTAGGGATGCAAATGGGTAGGAAAAGGGATGGGAACCTCATTCCCATACCAGTACCCATTAAAAAATTTATCACTCATGCCTATATTCATACCCATATAGGCATGAATTCTCATACCCATCAAATCTATGTGGGTATGGGAAATCTCCGTGGTAAAATATTTTACCCATTACATTTCCCATTGAGGATCCCCATGGGGATTTTCATGAGAATTTTTACGGGGATGGAGAATCTTCCTAGGGAAAATATTCTTCGATCCAGCCACTTAATTTTCCTCAAACAAAGAATTATAAAAAATAAGGAATCAAAAATACATACATAACAACACAATTGTTGAAATTCCAACAAAAATAAAGTATAGCATATCATGCAATTAAAGTTCTAACTTCTAAGTGTTAACAATTCAAAATCTCATTAAGGATTTTTGTCATGTGTATAATGAATGTTTCGGGTGGAAACTATGTAATATTATATTATATTTATATATAAATATCATATGGTGTATAAATAATAAATATCATGTGGTGCATAATTGATATATGAAGATCCCTATGGTAATCATCATGGGTATCTCTATTGGATATCTAAATCGATGTGGGGATCACCCATGGAGATCTCTGTGGGCATATTTTATCATCCATCCCCGTATCCATACCCTTGTGGGTATGAGATTTCGTATACGTCCCCACCTCCAAACTCATTTAAAATCTTCATACCTGTACCCATTAAGGTAAATCCCCATCACTCGTAGGTATTACTCTATCCATTTGCGTCTCTAACTTACACTCTTTGATGCGAGATATCTCCCTCTACCTCCTAGAGGAGTTATCTCTTTGGAATTGTAGACACAACTACTCTTCCTTAATGACTCTTTTATTACACATTTCTCTTATTTTAATGTTAGTTATGTCAATTCATATTTTTTATTATTTAAAAATTTTCAAGTTGAACCAAATATGAAAATATTATTTTCAATGAGATAACTCCAAACTAACATTGCTTAATATTCTATGGAATGGTAGAAGTGATTTTTTAAAATTGATGTAATTTTTTTTAAACAAAAAATGATACATTTTTTTAGCAACCGTGCAATGGCTCATTAACATTAATTTAAGCAATTAATCACAGCACGGATGACGATGATGAATTAAATGGGGCATGCATTTAATTAAAGGGTAGTGTTATTTGAACTCGTGAGTCCGGACTCAAAACTTTTTTTAATTTCAAATACATTTTCGAGCAATTAATGAAACAACCATAATCACTTGTAAAATTCTTATTATACCCCTTAAATATGTACAACAAACTTAAAAACTTTCTTATGAATCCAGACTCATGAGTTTAAATAGATTTATTGTTAATTAAATTAAAAGATGATCAGTTCAATTCATCTGGACGTGATTTTATTTGTGTGGAAACTCCTGTATACGCATTCATTCTTCGTACTTGAAGCATTAAATTCAAAACGACCATTGAAGCTTGCATCTTCCAGACATGCGTACTATTATTCTCATCAAACTATTCAGCCAGAAGAACATATGCTACATTACCACCACGTAACTAGCTAGGACATGATATGATAATAATGTAACAAAAGATTGATGGTTCAGCTTGAGATCTCATGAGAAAAATGCTAAAGACTATTGATATCCATTAAGAGTATGTATCTTACTTTTTAATTTTTTTTACTTTTTTTATAATTTGATAATTGAGGATAATGCTAAAGTAGTCACTGCGTACATTTTTTACAATTATAAAATTATTAAAAAAATAAAAATAAAATAAAAAATTAAGATACATGATCATAAGAATGTCTGCAGTGAGTAAACGTAACATTACACGTTTCATTATGTACTCGTTGACTAAAAAACATCACTAAGCCGATTACTCATCAATATTGTCATCATACAATAATTACATCAAATGGACAAATTAGAGACAGAAGGATGAGATCCGTGTGTTTAACTAGAAAGTCGAAATTATGCGAGCCACGTCAAGCCGAGATATTGTACGCCCAAAAGTAAGACATCGAGCACAATCTACAAATGTACTTGATTGGATTACCTATTGATTAACTAAAAATTCATGATTAGTTGATTCAAAAAAACAAAATCATGATTAGTATACTTTAATTATAATTAAGAATATTCAACTTTATTTCTTTAGAAAATATTTATAAATTAAATTCACTAAAAAATAATAACTTATATATACGCGGATACACATCTATCTCCTTAATGGCCTGTTTGGTTGGAGTTATGTGTAAGGTGTAGGGATTGGCTTAGATAAGCTTGGTCTTTGTGAGAGATAGGAGTTTTATGTGCATCCGTTTGGTTCAAGTATAAACCCACAAGGAAAAGTGAGTGAAAAGTCTAAAATGTACCTATTTAATGTTGGCTGACCTACCACCACCCACCATATTCAAATCATGAGGATATTTTCGTCATTTCACGTCAAAATTGGATGGACGTATGTAATGACAGGGTCCCCCTGTCATTACATAAGCTAGTGTATAAGTGCTTAGGTAAGCCTGTTGCTTACCTAACACTTCAACCAAATAATGGTCTTATCTCTAAGCCCAGGCTTAAATAAGCCAATACTCCAACCAAACAGACTGTAAGATTATAATACGAACAAAGGCTTAGCCCGAGATAAAGATTTTTTATAGATAATTTAGTACATTAACACTTTATTTACTTTTTTACTTTAATACTTTTTTTCTGAAGTGACTTTTTACTTTAATACTTACCTTATGTAAAACACTTGAGATTAATGAATAAGAGAAGAAAGAAAAACACAGAATAATTCTCCTTTATTTTTTAACTATTTTAAGAGCTCATCTCATGTAATTTTAAATTAATGAAACGAAATAATATATTTTTTTTAAAAACCATAAGCTCCAATTAAAATTTATCAATTTGCTGATCCGTATCAGATTAGGGGTGATCTTTGAAGGCATGGATAACGAAAAAAATCCATCTTTATGTTGATTGAGCCTTTTTTTTTTTTATGAGAAATCAAAATTTTATTAATTATTCATGGCTCAATACAGAATCAGACGTAAAATCAAGTATATTGATTCACTAATTCTATTTGTTCAAACAATCTGCCATTAATTTGATTTTAAATGCGAAATTGAAACAATTTGACAATTAGAGACTGCTATTTACAATGTTAAAACTCATGACAATATACAAAAATATTAGAACTACAAAATGAATAACAAAACATCTCAATAAAGAGAAGAAAATCTAAAACATCTCAAGAAGGAGAAGACAAATAAAAAACTTCTAACTAGGGAAGAAAACTAACTGTAAAATAAAAACTAAAGACAATATCAATCCAACGCACCACACAAATTCATGCAATACCGTTGATGAAGATGCATCGCAACAAGAATAGACCAATCTTTCTAAATTTAATTAGATCTGTTGTTTATTATATGAACAAAGTACAAAAGAAATTTGATTGGAACCACCGTAGATCAAAAAGAGATGATCGACGGTGGTTCAAGAATAAAAATTATAAAAGTGAATCAAGAAAAAAAAAAATTTGGAGAGATGTTGATTGAGCCTTTTAAAATAATTAAGGATGCTGAATCACGTTTTTTCAATAAAAACTTCTCTTTGCACGTCAAATAAGAGGAAGAGTGGACATATCATATTAGTTGAGGAACCAGTGGACCATGTTTAATTAAGCTTGCGTAATTAATTAAAGGGATAAGAAAGGGCCACGATGGGCAGCTAATTAACTAACCACCTCATATAGTACTATTTTTTTTTTCTCTCTTTTTCTAGATTTTTTTTTTGTCAATAGTTACAACATTGTATTAATGTTCCTAACTCAAAAAAGGGCATAGCGATCTATTACAGCGAGAATAATAGATACTCCCTCTGTTTATTTTTATAGGTTGTTTAACGATCAAACACAATTTTTAAGAAGTCATTAAAGTATGGGTTAACATTACTGTAATATCCTACCATTAATAACTTTATTAAAACTGATCTTATTTTTTGAGGTCAATAAATGATTCTTTAAATAAGGGTAAATTGGATAAAATTGATCTTGAAATTGGTGAACGACTTATAAATTTGAACAAAGAGACTTGGCTTAAATGACCTATATAAAAATGAACGGAGGGAGTATCTAAACACAATGAAGCTCGAAACTAAGATCTAACACCACGCACAATGTGGTATAGCAACAATCTCTAACAGACACAACCGCCCCACAAGTAGAGACAACCACCCCTCATACGGGGACAACATCTACTAGTGGGTACAAACAACTCTAGATCTAACCAAGAAATAAGAAACTAGAAAAACTTAACGGAACCAAACTACCAATGACAATAGTCACAAAAAGTCGCAACTCGCCACCGCTTAGGATCGATTGTCGGCAATCGATGCTTTTGACTTAAAAACCGCCACTTCGTCTCTCCGTCTTTCTTCCACTCTGTCAAGAAACAAGGCGCCAAAAAAGGGTCATCAACGTCGTAGCGTCAAAAATCCATCACTTACGCCGCAGCCGGCAGCCGGATCTACAACAAAAAGAAAAGGAAAAGAAGGAAGAGGGAAGAAAACAAAGAAAGGGGCATACATATATGAATAAGAGGGTGGGAAAATAGGGGGTGGGAAAGTGGACAAGGAGGGCAGAGGAGGTAGGCAAAGGGGGTGAACCAATCTTCACAAATCTAATTAGATCTGTTGTTTATTGTATGAACAAAGTATAAAACAGATTAAATTGGAACCATCAACATCGATCGAAGAGAGAATCGACAGTGGCTCAAAAATAAAAATTACAAAAGTGAATCAGGAAAAAAAAATTTAAGGTTTTGGAGAGACGTTGATTGTACCTTTTAAAATAATTAAAGATGCTAAATCACGGTTTTTCAATAAAAACATCTCTTTGCACCTCTAATAAGAGTGAGTGGGAGTAAGTAGTAATTAATTAAAGGGATAAGAAAGGGCCACGATGGGCAGCTAATTAAACAACCACCTCATATAGTACTATTTTTTCTTCTTTTTTTTCTCTCATTTTCTAGACGTAAGGAAGTATATATAGTATGAATAGTGCTATTTGAATTTTTAGAGTTTGAACTCTTAAAGGATTTTTTAAAAAAATTTATTTTAAAATTATTCTTAAGCAATAAATAACTTTGACATAATAACTTATAACTCAACCTTTTTATATTTGTAAAAAATTTAAAAACCTCCTTATATCTCTAGTTCAAACATATTTTTTTGATATAGCATATACTCCTACATTTAATTAACGGAAAGTAAGGCCAAAACAGGGGTGGGGCAGGGACGAAGACACGTGGCGAAGCGGTGAACACTAGCCCGGCATGCGGCGACTCATCAGAGGAATTTGAAGTGGAAGTGATATTTTGGTTAGGAAAGTGCTATGCGCACCCCACACTTACGTACTCATTACTCAAGTTGAAGGGTTCGGTTTTGGTGCAATTTGAAAATGAGGCACGGTTGTAATGTTGACGTTTGTAGCTGCGACGCGTGACACCTTCCAAATTAAAACCGACCAAAACAAAAAGTCTTCTCTCACTCGGTCACTCCTAACCCTTAACCTCATTCGTAGCCAAAATTACCACTTCATGCCATTGCCAATTAAACATGTTATTTCTCATACCTTTTGTTCTCTCTAAATAATTTTTCACTTTGCCCCATACTTTTTCTTTTTTCTTTGCTTGTAAAAATTTAACTCGTACTTTAATAACCATTATTTACTCAATTCTAACTACAAATTTATATCTACAATTCATTACTTTTAACTACGTTTTAGTTATTTAATATATATACTCTACTCTCTACGGCTTCAAAAAACAAATTTAACTTTTTTTTTGATAAAAAAAAATCTACATATATCAAATTACAACCGAAATTTATCATTGCAACATAATAAGATCAAATATATTGCTCGTTTTTTAAAAAATTATTCAATATTTAAGATTAGTCAAAAAATGATTTAATAAAAAAATTAATCATAATTGAATGTAGCTAAAGAGCTTTATATTGGTACATATAACTATTAAAAAAAATGTTAGTGTGCTCCAAATAGACTCACACAACCAACATGCACGCATTGGTGTTCATCTATTTTCACATAGAGATGTGTGCGCATACATCCCTATATATATCACTCAAACACTGACAAGTATGTGTAAGTGTCGTAGCTATAAATTGAGTAAATAATTAATCAAAAAAATTATAAGAAAATTAGTAAATAATTATTAAACTATGGGGGCAAGTCTTTACAAACAAAAAATCAAAAAAGTGTGGGGTAAATTGAAAAGAGGGCTTCTATTTCTATCGGGCTAATTACACTCATGGTCATCCAACTTTTAAGCTTGCAACGCTTTAGTTGCAAAACTCTTGTTTGTAACAAAAAAATCTCTCAACTTTTCAACACATTTCAACAAAATCACTTCGACAATTTTTGATAGATTTTTCGGTGAGCTTGTTGATGTGTTGCCATGTGGGATTACATTTATGGTTTTTTTTAAAAAAATTGTGTTGTTTTTCAAAACTTGAGTTTGATGATGTGCCGTATGACATGGTATTTCATATTATGGCCTCGTTTGTTTCATTTTTCTAACTTTCAGGAAAGTTTTCTTGGGAAGTTAACCACTAAGGAAGTTGCACTTTTCACGTTTGGTTCAACTTTGGACTTCTTGGGAAGTTCACATTTTAAAAACAGTAAAATAATATAATTGACACAAATGTCTTTTATACTATTTTTGAGGGAGAAAGTAGGAAGAAGAGAGAGCATTAAATTAGGGTAAAAATGCTTATTCTGCCTCAAGAAGATAACTCACTCACCCCCTTAAGTGAGTTATCTTCTCTTATGTGGGGAAAGTTAGGGGGTTCAACTTCCAGGGAAGTTTGTGAAAATATCTAATCAAATAAGGTGAGTTAAAAATTTCCTAAAAGTTATCTTATTTCCTTCAACTTCCCCTCGACAAACTAGACCTAACTTAACTTATAAATCTAATCCATGCCCTTTTTTGCAGCAAATAAATAAACAATCAACCCATTAACTAAAATTCATTTTGTATTGATTTTCAAAAAACAAAAAAAATAGTTAATTTGGTATCTTCATTCCTAACTTCAATATCCCCTCCATTCCTACCGCCGGTCTCCGCCAAATGTAACGACCCTAAAAATCTAACTCGTGTTACATGTCAATTTAAGTCATACATGAACCTCTTGCCGTTATGTATGAGAACAATTCGTGGTCGTCGACACCGAGGTATGTTATTTTTGGTTGGTGTTTGTATTATAATTTATTTACCCAAATTTAGATTCCAATGTTCCAAACGTATGAAGGTGTTTGAGTGAGAGCATTGACGCAGAGAAATGGGTTCGACTCTAAGAAATGCACTTTCAGGTATCGGGGCGAACTGTGGTTGGGTACGTAGTTGTTCGGGGGACAAATGTGAATAAAACATTGAAAAATACATTAAATGTAACGACCCATTTTTCAAATAGACCGTCAAGGGGATCAATGCGGACCCACAATCTGTCTTACCAGTGACAGTTGTGTTCCACATTGGATTATATCCTCCATTTTATCTTTTTGAACCTTATTAATTATCAATTTATTGATTTAGTTGTAATGGACTCTAATCAATATGCCAAGGCATCATTTAATCCTTAAATCACCATAGCGGAAGTCTTACTAATACATTAACTCAGATATTAATAATTGAAGTGAGTGATACAAACCATAAACTTAGTGTGGAAAACCCATATGATAACCAAAATTACCTCAGATGTCACAAAATATCAAAATATACAAGGTATTAAATTATCTCTCATCCACAAACCCAAAATGAAAAAAAAAAAAAAATATATATATATATACAAACATACAAGTCAGGCTATGTATTTATGAATCAACTATACTCCGGCAACTTTCCCTTGCCCCGACTCGTACTAGGATCTGCACTCAAGTCATCACAAAAGGCAGATGACGAGTCTAGAGTGAGTATTCCCAAGGAAATTAAGTGAGCAATACTAAAAATAAATACTGAAATTTAAATAAAGCTATTAAATAAATATACGGAAATAAATACAAGCAACCGCACTCATCACATGAATACATAATAGTGAAAGCTCAAAGTGTGTTCCTAGAGCTTAGGGCCAGACTAGCACCATAATTCGGACTCTTCCACAGAGTACTGTCGATGAGTCCGACTCAAATAGGACCAGTATCTGGATCCGCTCGGTGGCCGGCGTTAC
Source organism: Stephania japonica (assembly GCA_039657345.1). Lineage (NCBI taxonomy): Eukaryota > Viridiplantae > Streptophyta > Magnoliopsida > Ranunculales > Menispermaceae > Stephania > Stephania japonica. Next base: position 36,732,081 of record CM077560.1, on the reverse strand, counting down.
ACCTGTAGCGCACCTGCACATGTCACGATGTGATACTCGGGTCGAGCTATTCACCAAGACCAATCTGGTAGCACGTGTCATGGTCCAGTGGGCATACACAATGGAATGCACGGAGGGAACCCAGCTCAACGTCCATCCATTAAACCACAATCGGAATAGAGTATTAAAAAAACAGAAATTGAATTCAAATGCCAAAAGAAATAAATACTCAAGTAATTTCAGTTGGGATACTTCCCACCTCAAACCGCATTATGTGTCCCGAAAACAATCTCCAGTCTGACTCTGCTCACGACTCGGAATGCGTGCTCGACACCTGACTATAATCTCCTAAGTCTCTGGTGTTTGAATAAACCATTTTATGTGATTTAGTGTCAAATTAATTGATTTTATATTTTGACAACAAAAATTAGAATTTATTTGAAAATTTTAGTTGGGACACATTTTTCGAGTTACACTGAGGTATCAAAACGCCCAAAAAAACTTGAAACCCATTTTCAAATCCATTTTTTAATTTCTCACATTTTTCTGATTTTTTCCATAATTTTTAGTTATTTTTCTCCAATTTTTTGAAATTTCCAGAATATATAAATATATATTTTTTTATTATTATTTATTATTTATTATTTTTTATGTTTTATTTGGGTTGGGTTGAACCGGGTCCGGTTCGGCCCAACCGGATCGACCGAGTCTGGGTCAGCTCGGCCCGACCCATGACCTAAAAGGGGGGGTGCACACGTGGGGCGCACATGTGCCCCCTTCTTCTCTAACAAACCAGGGAGCTCCTTGTTCATTTTTCAAAAAAAAAATTTCATTCTTTTCTCTTCTTCTCTTCCTCTTCTTCACTTCCTCTACTTTTACAACAACAACACCAACACAACATCAAACCATCACAAAAAACTACACCAAAATCAGTGATCCACGCACCCCAATCCCGGATCACACAAACATGCACAAAACTACAACCAAAAGAGAGAAGAAGAAGAGATGAGTGAAGATCTCACCTGTGGCGGCCCCAATTTCCACATTGGTCCGCCACGGGAGGCCACGCGGGCCCACAACTTTCCACGTCACCACCAGTTGTGTCCCACGCCCAATTATCCATCATTGATCAATTTATCATTAAATTTGATTCAGTTAATATCATATAACCTCAAAATTAACAGCGGAAGCTTAAATAAACAATATAAAAATTCATCTTGTGTCTTATTAGCAAAACGCCTAAGTGGAAACCATACCCAAATATACATCATATACATCTCATCTGATCCTCAAAATATCAAATGTACAACCTATCTCTCTCAAGCCCAAAACCCGACATAAAACGGATAAATATAAACATACGTACGAGTGGGGCTAAAACTGTCAATCGATGTACTCTTCAAGTTTGCCCTTTCCCCGGCTCGTACTAGGGTCTGCACTCAGCCATCACAAAAAGACAGATGACAAGTCCAGAGTGAGTAATCCCAAGGAAATTCACCAAGTAATTACGGAAATAAAAGTACTGGAATTGAAAATACTATAATTTAAACATGCGGAACAAGCGAAATACAGACAACTGTAAAAAAGAACATCGCATGCATAAATATAGTGATGAAACAAAGTACGTGCACATAAAAATCAGACCAAGTCATACTTCGGGTTTTCTCCCCGGGCACCAACCGTAAACACACCAATGGGTTGGCCCTAACCTCAGGGGCCGGCGTGAGACCCACGGCGCACCCACACAAGCCTACCATACCCGGTAGCCTATTCACCGGTGTATGCCTAGACAAGTGCTATGACTTAGTGGACTCTATGGCCGTAACGAATAAAGACCAGTGGGGAGTGATCTCAACACCGTAAAGACACTGGTAGGAGTACACTCCACTACCGTAAAGTCACCAGTGAGAGTACTCGGCCACCGTAAAGCAATAATGAAATGAAGTAGAGAATAAATGGAACCGAATTCAAATAAATCAAACGGTAAATACTTAAAGTGAAGTTCAATTGGGATACTACACACCTCAATTCGCACTTCTCGTCCCACAAGTTAAATTCCCGCTCTCGATTCCTTCAATCCCCGATAATACTCCCTATCCGATTCCCGACTAAACCCAGACTCCAATTACTATTCCGAGACTTCTGGAATTCATTTATGAGGGTTAATTATCAATTAATAAGTTTATAATGTTGTTTAGACTCATTTCCTCATTTTCCAATTTTTGAATTCCAGTGAACTATTAGCGCGCTAATGAGATGAATTAGCGCGCTAATTCATCTAAGTCACTGTTCATCGTTTTCCAGAGGGTAATTAGCGCGCTAGGTCCACCCATTAGCGCGCTAATCGCGCTCTGTCCAGATTTTTACAGTTTTAAATTTCTGAACTCCAATCACCCCATAAACCCATAAATTCGGTTCCAACACCTCCAAAACTCATCATCCACATCAGAAATACCATTCAAACACAAATTCATCAAGCTTAGACATCAAAACCCAAGAATCACCAAAAATCCCATTTTCAAAACCCATTTTTAGAAATTCATCCAACACCAAAACCAATCACTAAATCACATTCTCCACCTTCCTACCACTCAAAATGTACCAATTTTTTCAGCAAAAACAATTGCTCCATACCAACCCTCGAATTTCATATCAACACCCACAAAATCACCAACAAATCAAAGAGAATTGAGAGGGAGTCACAAATCTTACCTTGGATGATATTCTTGTGCTCTCCAACACTCTAAATGATCTTCAAAAACTCCACAATCCTCACTTCCTCCTTCCACCGATTTCTCTCTTCTTCTCTTTCACTCTCTCTCACTCTCTTCTCCCTATTTGATCGGTCAAAACACACAAACATATATATACTTAGTTCCCATCAAGTGTGTGCACGAATCTCGAGAAATATCCAAGGGTTCCCGATCACCCCGTGTCACTCCAACTCCATACACCTTATCTTGACACTAATGGCCCTGTTGTGCATCTCGAGGACCATCCAATCATTATTGTTTTATTCACCTTTACTATAGGACTTATTAATTCCCAATTGATTTAGCTCATAAAAATTCCTATTTTATTCAATAAATTTCCAAAATTTATGGGTAAGCTCACCTTAGTTTCCTCGACTACCCTAAGACCCCGTGCCTCGTGTCCCGTGTCCGCACGCACCCCGAGGTCATTCCTCACTCGTCAATAATCTACATTAACATACATATTGCAATGGAATTAGCTAATTTGTACATTTCCATCACAATTTACCACATCAAGTCATACAAAACGGACTGTATACCTAGTTCGAATGCACTCCAGCCTCGCTGTGGGACCCTCAACCGTCCTCGCTGGCATCCACATCTGCAATGACGTCATAATTAACGGCAATTTTAAATTCGGGCCGTTACAATTCTTCCCAACTAATTTGAAATTTCGTCCCGAAATTTAAGTTCTTACCAATACTCACCAGTAAATAGCTGAGGATATCTCTGCCTCATAATCGATTCAAGCTCCCAGGTGAGCTCCTCAGTCCCGTGATGTTGCCATCGTACCAACACTTTCGAAATCTCCCGGTTCCTCAGAATTTGAACTCTACGATCCATAATCTCCACAGGTTGCTCTTCATATGAAACGTCAGGACGCACCTCAATCTGTTTAATATCCACCATAGGTCTCGGTCCTGACTTAGCTAACCTCAACATGGACACGTGAAACACTGGATGAACGCCCGCTAACTCTGCTGGCAACTCCAATCTATATGCCACTGTCCCCACGGGTGCCATAACTCTGAAAGGTCTAATGTACCTTGGTGCTAGTTTCCCCTTGATCCCAAACCTCTGATGACCTTTCCAAGGCGAAACTTTCAGGTATACCAAGTCATCCACTTTATAGTTCAAACCCTCAAGATACCTATCAGCATACTTCTTTTGCCTATCTTGAGCTGCTTGTAATCTCATCCTGATTTGCCGAATCTTCTCAGTATGATCAATAACCACTTCAGGTCCAATCACTGCCACGTCCTCAGGTGCTGCCCAACAAGCTGGTGATCTGCAAGGTCTGCCGTATAAAGCCTCAAATGGTGGCATACCAATACTCGCCTGATAGCTGTTGTTGTACGCGAACTCGCACAACGGTAAATACTCTTCCCAAGTACCTCCAAATTGCAAAATGCATGCTCTAAGCATGTCCTCCAATATCCGTATCAATCTCTCTGACTGACCATCTGTCTGAGGATGATAAGCCGTGCTAAATCAGCCTCGTCCCAAAATCGCTCTCGCATGCTCTCCCACGCTTTCGACGTCAACACAGGGGTCTCTCATCGATACAATAGATAGTGGTACCCCATGTAACCTAACAATCTCTCTCTCAAAAATAATGCTCAACTGAGGAAACGAATACTTCATCGATATAGGGATGAAGTGTGCAGACTTCGTCAATCTGTCAATAACAACCCACACAACATCATGACGTCTCGCAGTGTGTGGCAATCCGCTCACAAAATCCATCGTAACATGCTCCCATTTCCACTGTGGAATCGGTAGTGGCTGTAACAATCCAGCTGGTCTCCTGTGCTCGGCCTTAACCTGCTGACAAATATGACAAGCTCTCACATATGCACCCACATCGGCCTTCATCCCAGGCCACCAAAATAAACGTCGCAAATCATGATACATCTTGGTCCTGCCAGGATGAACTGTATACCGCGAACGGTGTGCATCCTCAAGAATACTATCGCGTAGTTCCCGCACCTCGGTATCCACAACCTGCCTCTCGTGTCTCAAGCACCGGTCCGAACCACTAGACCAATCGTGCGCAACTCGGATCCCGAGCCGACAAATGCGAGCAAAATGTCCGTCGACCCTTTGCCACTCAACGACCCTCTCTAACGACACCACAGGGAACACGCATCTCGGCAACAGATATGAACATCAAAAAAGCATCCGACAAACACAACACCGTCGCGGCCTCCAAAGAATCCATGCTCATGTGTCATCTGCCGCAAGACGGTCGACTCTCTACACCACTCCGGCTCAATGCATCAAGAACTACATTCGCCTTCCCAGGATGGTACTCAATCGCGAAATCGTAGTCTTTCAGTAATTCGAGCCACCGTCTTTGCCGCATATTCAGATCCTTCTGAGTGAACAGATACCTCAAACTCTGATGATCTGTGAATAACATAAACCTCTCCCCATAAAGATAATGTCGCCAAGCCTTGAGCGCAAACACAACTGCAGCTAGCTCTAAATCATGTACCGGATAATTCTCCTCGTGAGGTCTCAATCGCCTCGATAAATATGCAACTGGGTGTCCTTCCTGCATCAACACGCATCCCAATCCAGTCCCGGAAGCATCTGTGTAGACCGAGAAACCTTTCCCTGTTTCAGGTAGAGCCAACACTGGCGCCGAAGTCAACTTCCTCTTCAATTCTAAAAATGCTGCCTCACAGTCTTCAGACCACTCAAACTTAACATTCTTCTTGGTCAACCTCGTCATCGGCGCTACAATCAACGAAAAGTCCTGCACAAATCGCTGGTAATAGCCCGCAAGCCCCAAGAAACTACGAATGTCTGCAACTGTCTCAGGTGTCCTCCAATCAATGATCGCTCGAATCTTGTCTCCGTCAACAGATATTCCTTGACTACCAATGACATGTCCGAGAAATTTCACCTCTCTCAACCAAAAAGCGCACTTGCTGAACTTAGCATACAATCTATGCTCCCTCAACGTCCTCAAAACATCTCTGAGGTGTCTCTCGTGCTCCTCACGAGTCTTACTGTATATTAAGATATCATCGATGAACACAATCACATAACGATCCAAAAATGGCCGTAATACTCGGTGCATCAAATCCATAAAGATAGCCGGCGCATTAGTCACCCCAAATGGCATGACTGTGAACTCAAACAATCCATAACGCGTGCTAAACGCAGTCTTCTCTATATCACTCTCCCGAATCCTCAACTGATGATAACCAGATCGTAAATCAATCTTCGAGAAGAACTTAGCACCCGCCAACTGATCAAATAGATCATCAATCCTAGGAAGTGGATAACGATTTCGAATCGTCACTTGATTCAGCTTCCTGTAGTCTATGCACAACCTCAAAGAACCGTCCTTTTTCTTAACAAATAGGACTGGTGCGCCCCAAGGAGACATACTGGGATGAATAAAACCCTTCTGCAACAACTCCTCTAATTGGGACCTTAACTCTCCCTGATCCGACGCTGACATCCGGTATGGTCGGCTATATATCGGTTGTGTCCCCGGAATCAACTCAATCATAAACTCAACTGACCTAGGAGGTGGTAAACCTGGCAAATCATCGGGAAATACCTCAAGAAACTCACACACTACTGGGACATCCTTCACTCTAATCTCTGTCTCAGGTCTGGCTCAACCACCGTCCTAAACGCCTCCATCTCCTGTGTCGTAGCTAATCGACCTCTGGTAATCGGTAAGTCTGACGCCGTACCAACAAAAGTAAATACTGGAGTGCCCTCAATATCAAATACTATCATCTTACCAAAACAGTCGATATGTGCGTGATACGCCGATAACCGATCCATACCCAATAAAGCATCAAACTCTAAATACTCTAGGACACGAAAGTCGACAGTGTAACGGGTGTCCCTCAATCTCTACCACACAATTCCGCATATCCGGTTAGGGTAAATCTTATCCCCAAGCCACGCATCGAGGACAAGATGTGGGTCTAAGGTCTCAACTCTGTAATCCTAACTGTCCGACCCTACGTCCCGATATAAATGACAAGGTACTGCCGGAATCAAATAATACATGCATGAAGACATCGCATATAGATAACATACCCTCGACGAGCTGACGAGTCGCATCACGCTCCGGCTGAATGGCAGTAGGTGTAGCAACTGCATGAGCTCTCTCCCTGACTGGCTCAATCTGTGGTCGTGAGGATGAAGCTGACATCGGACAATCTCTATGTATATGTCCGACCTGATGACATCTGAAACATCGTCGTGTATCCCGCCAATTTGGCTGTGACACTATGTGAACCTGAGCCCTATCATGACCTCGACCTCTCTGTCCTCTACCACGACCTCCTCCATCTCGCACACGCTGTCGTGGCTGCTCAGCTGGTGCAGTACAATAACGTACACTACCTGCCTTTCGTCTCCTCTCTGATGCTCGGAACGTCTATCTCGTCGACCCTGATCATGCCAAACTCTCCATCGACCCTGCTGAGTAGTCGGCGAAATATAAGAAGTCTGTCAGTCCATAGTAATTATGCACCGCCAAAGTGCATCGGATCAGACCCAATATATACGCGTATAATATGTAGTACACAATCAAAACATACACGTATATAAATTTCCTGAATCTACCCGCCTCACATCACTTCCCAACTAAGCCTTTAGTCATTCACTTGTGGTTTCCACATCTATGATTTATTCATTGAGTTTATACTATTATTCAATCTCTAATTCTCAAAGTTTGGTTGTATCAGAGTTAACCATAACCCACACCTCACTCCCTGGGTTTCTTAAACCTAAGCTCTGATACCAAAATGTGGCGGTATCAGAGTTATCAACAAACCCACAATTCATTCCCTAGGTTCCTCCATCCTAAATTCCTCAAACCTAAGCTCTGATACCAAAATGTGGCGGCCTCAATTTCCACATTGGTCCGCCACGGGAGGCCACGCGGGCCCACAACTTTCCACGTCACCACCAGTTGTGTCCCACGCCCAATTATCCATCATTGATCAATTAATCATTAAATTTGATTCAGTTAATATCATATAACCTTAAAATTAACAGCGGAAGCTTAAATAAACAATATAAAAATTCATCTTGTGTCTTATTAGCAAAACGCCTAAGTGGAAAACCCAAATATACATCATATACATCTCATCTGATCCTTAAAATATCAAATGTACAACCTATCTCTCTCAAGCCCAAAACCCGACATAAAACGGATAAATATAAACATACGTACGAGTGGGGCTAAAACTGTCAATCGATGTACTCTTCAAGTTTGCCCTTTCCCGGCTCAGTACTAGGTCTCGCACTCACCATCACAAAAAGACAGATGACGAGTCCAGAGTGAGTAATCCCAAGGAAATTCACCAAGTAATTACGGAAATAAAAGTACTTGGAATTGAAAATACTATAATTTAAACATGCGGAACAAGCGAAATACGATAAATCGTAAAAAAGAACATTGCATGCATAAATATAGTGATGAAACAAAGTACGTGCACATAAAAATCGACCAAGTCATACTTCGGGTTTTCTCCCCAGGCACCAACCGTAAACACACCAATGGGTTGGCCCTAACCCTCTAGGTGGCCGCGTAGACCCACGGCGCACCCACACAAGCCTACCATACCTGGGTAGCCTATTCACCGGTGTATGCCTAGACAAGTGCTATGACTTAGTGGACTCTATGGCCGTAACGAATAAGCACCAGGTGGGGAGTGATCTCAACACCGTAAAGACACCAGGTAGGAGTACACTCCACTACCGTAAAGTCACCAGGTGAGAGTACTCAGCCACCGTAAAGCAATAATGAAATGAAGTAGAGAATAAATGGAACTGAATTCAAATAAATCAAACGGTAAATACTTAAAGTGAAGTTCAATTGGGATGCTACACACCTCAATTCGCACTTCTCGTCCCACAAGTTAAATTCCCCGGCTCGATTCCTTCAATCCCCGATAATACTCCTATCCGATTCCCGACTAAACCCGCACTCCAATTACTATTCCGAGACTTCTGGAATTCATTTATGAGGGTTAATTATCAATTAATAAGTTTATAATGTTGTTTAGACTCATTTCCTCATTTTCCAATTTTTGAATTCCAGTGAACTATTAGCGCGCTAATGAGATGAATTAGCGCGCTAATTCATCTAAGTCACTGTTCATCGTTTTCCAGAGGGTAATTAGCGCGCTAGGTCCACCCATTAGCGCGCTAATCGCGCTCTGTCCAGATTTTTACAGTTTTAAATTTCTGAACTCCAATCACCCCATAAACCCATAAATTCGGTTCCAACACCTCCAAAACTCATCATCCACATCAGAAATACCATTCAAACAAAAATTCATCAAGCTTAGACATCAAAACCCAAGAATCACCAAAAATCCCATTTTCAATACCCATTTTTAGAAATTCATCCAACACCAAAACCAATCACTAAATCACATTCTCCACCTTCCTACCACTCAAAATGTACCAATTTTTTCAGCAAAATCAATTGCTCCATACCAACCCTCGAATTTCATATCAACACCCACAAAATCACTAACAAATCAAAGAGAATTGAGAGGGAGTCACAAATCTTACCTTGGATGATATTCTTGTGCTCTCCAACACTCCAAATGACCTTCAAAAACTCCACAATCCTCACTTCCTCCTTCCACCGATTTCTCTCTTCTTCTCTTTCACTCTCTCTCACTCTCTTCTCCCTATTTGATCGGTCAAAACACACAAACATATATATACTTAGTTCCCATCAAGTGTGTGCACGAATCTCGAGAAATATCCAAGGGTTCCTGATCACCCTGTGTCACTCCAACTCCATACACCTTATCTTGACACTAATGGCCCTGTTGTGCATCTCGAGGACCATCCAACTGTTATTGTTTTATTCAGCCTACTATAGGACTTATTAATTCCCAATTGATTTAGCTCATAAAAATTCCTATTTTATTCAATAAATTTCCAAAATTTATGGGTAAGCTCACCTTAGTTTCCTCGACTACCCGGCACCCCGTGCCTCGTGTCCCGTGTCCGCACGCACCCCGAGGTCATTCCTCACTCGTCAATAATCTACATTAACATACATATTGCAATGGAATTAGCTAATTTGTACATTTCCATCACAATTTACCACATCAAGTCATACAAAACGGACTGTATACCTAGTTCGAATGCACTCCAGCCTCACTGTGGGACCCTCAACCGTCCTCGCTGGCATCCACATCTGCAATGACGTCATAATTAACGACAATTTTAAATTCGGGCCGTTACATCACCTTACTTTGATGAATTTACTCCTCCAAATCCTTCAAATGTGTGTTAGAGAAAGTCAACCTATGTTTTTATACTTTGGTTTCATCTCATAACACATAGCCATCCCAAGGCTCATCAAACGGCCTATATTTGGCTAATAATTGGTCCTCTTTTAGCTCTATGTGACTCACTTATGAGACACACTTGTGTAACTTTCCTTGTATGCAACTCAATAAGTCGCATTTCAGGCGTTCCAGCTTCCGTTTTGCTTCCTAACACGCGATCTACACGTACTACCACGCTACTAGAACCCACATAAATATTTCATGATAATTATTTAATTCATTTCATGTGTCCCGGCCTAGTATTTCATCTTTTAGCCTATCCGGTACCCGTGTTGACATGTATATCGAGGCGAATACTTAACACATAATCTCACACGTCAATTGAAATATAATTACATACATCACAATGACGTTTAACCTATTTGAACATAAACATCACAAATTAGACAAATCAGCACACAAAATAACTATTTACCTAACTCCAGACACGCTCTAGTCTAACTGTGGGTCCCACGAGTGTTTGAGCTGTCCACCACGTCTAAAGTATGTCGTAAATAATGACGACATTAAAATAAAATAATTGAACATTGGGTAACATGTTCGATGGTGCGAGTTGTAGTGTGAACGGGGTTAAAATGCATGTTGAAGTGTGTGCATGGGGTGAAGTCCCAAAGTGTGTCAGTTTGGTGTAGTGGAGGTGGTGGTTTAAGTAGCTGGATGAAAGGAGAAGCACTAGCTTATCCTCGGGATAAGCGCGTGGAGATAGATGAAAAAGATATATATATATATATATATAAGTTGATATTTCTCTCTCTTTGTTTGTTTATGTTCCTTTCACATGAACTAAACGATCAAAGTTCAGAGAAATTTCTCTACGAGGATTCAAGCTCAGAATGACACCAAGACTCGACTAAACTCGAACACTAAGGTAACAACTCTATTCCTTGCAAGGTGTACGTCGTTTTGACGGGTAATCTTTTGAAGGTTTTTGTCATGGCATTTTTGGGTGGCAAATTCAGAAATTCTTTTTCAAGTGTTTTGAACTTTTCTATGGATTAAGTGATTGGTGTGGATCACAACCATGTGGTTGTTTTGGGAGTTTGGATGAATTTTGTATTTTTGGGAAATTACTGTGATTTTTAAGTTAATTTCCACACCGTGGTTATAGAACACTGTTTTGGTCGAACTAATTGTTGGAATTGGTGTATTTGAGCGTCCCTATGAGTTTGGGATAGGCTCGGAATGCGGCAAAGTGAGCCAAGGTGTCGAAAAACTCCGGGAATGATTTCAGGAACTAGCGCCACGAGGGACGCTGTGAAAGATTTTCCCTACGACGTCCGAACTAGTGAGGAATTTGGGTTTCACCCTTTAGATAACACTGCCAGGCATTTTGCTCCACAGTGGCACTCACGACATGGTACTGTTCATTAGGCCGGTTTTTTTTTTTTTTTTTTTGGGTGTCTATCGGGTATCTAAATGGGTTCCAATGAGGACCAATACTCGGGTAATTGACCTAATTACGCAAATGAATAAAATTATGAAAAATGAGATAGTTGAGGGATAAATGATGGATTTTAGTTAACGGGTGTTGTAGGGCAGTAATAGACATACTTGGGGATTCATAGGACGAATTACGGGTGTGTGAATGTGTAATAGGTTTGGACACGGGTAAGTAAACCAGTGGAGAAATTTACAGTTATTTCTTTAAGCTTTAATTGATTATTATTATTGTTCTATCATGTTTCAGAATTCTATTCTATTTAAGTGGTCCAAGGGCAAGTGAGTCAGCGTAATCCTTGAGAGGACGGGTTACCTGGGGTCATTCCCTAGCTCTAATAACTTGGGATGCAAGTAACTATTTCTTGGAACTTGATATTCACGATACGATATTTTGGTTCCTATATACGGAATGAGAATCACTTTACTAGATTGTTGGGGAATTCTGCATTCGTGTGGATTTAGGATGGTGTGAATTGGCCACATCCTAAACTTTGAGTTGGGATGGTGAATTTCCTTGGCTCTGAAAGAGTTTGATAGATATTTCTCCTCGACTCAAACGACTCTCCTCGACTCAAACGACTATTTCACTAAGTTGGGACTACTTGCACCTTTCCTTTTGTTTCCTGGACACTCATTATCGATTGTTTTCAGAATTTATTTCTAGTCGTTATTTATTCATGCATTCCCTATACTTTTCTTTCTATCAGCATGAACATAGATTGTTATTTATTGTGAAATGATGTAAACATCCGTCTTGGCATTAGTTACGTGGGACTTGTCATTCTTGTGTTTGACTGAGTGCAGATCTACAATTAAGCAAAGGGAAAGCTCCTCTGCTTGGTGATTTGCTTTGAGGATAGCGGAGCTGTTCTTTCTTTGGACTCGACGTAGGTTTGGTTTGTATTATTGTCTTTACATGTTTTGAAACTGGGTTTTGGGAATAGAGATCTTGGGGTATGTATATGATGAAATTCATTTCTGACATGACAGTTGGTGATAATATATACATTTGTTGGGTTTCCACAAATTCTAGGTTATCCTAACTTATGTCTTGAGGTTGTTATATTAGTTGGAGATTGTAAATGCTTCTGCTTATCTTTGAATAAATTACTAATATTCATGATCTCATCTTAAATTGTTAAATAAATGGTAAAAGGTAAGGTACGGCTGACTAGGTTTACGTTGACTGCACAAGGGTTGACTCGGGTCTACGTAAGTCTAGGTTGGGCGAGGTCCAGTTTTAGGCTTGTGAAACTGGGCCGTCACACCAAATCTCCCCTTCCTCCTCCTAAACACTCGTAACCCTCCACTAGCTTGTCAATAGAATCAAAACAACAATGATGAACGCCTTAGGGTGCCCCTTGTTGATGATGATTGTAGAGGTGGTGAGGAGCTTGCGGTTGAGGGGATCGACAATGTGTATGCAAGAGTGACGCAAAGGATGGAGACAAATGAGTGAGTAGGAGTGTTCAGAGGTGGGTGTGGGAGATCGGAGGAGATATCGAGGGTGGGGGCAGAGGAAGAGAAATGGTTAAAGATGAAGGATTTATGACATGAATTGTAGAAAGTAAGTGAAGGGGAGAGTCAAAAGTTTGGGGAGGGAGAAGTCAGTAAGAGGATGAATAGGGCTGGGCACGAAACCCGAGTACCTGACTCGGGTCGGGTCACCCGAATCGGGTGGCGGGTCGAGTAGAGCGAGTGAAAACAAAGAGTCGGTTCAAAAAAGCCCGACTCATCGGGTGTCGGGTTGGGTTCGAGTGTGATATAATAGTGACAAGGTACCCGACCCGACCCGACCCAACTTCAACAACAAATAAATGAAATAAGTCAAATAACCCTAAAACTAACTGTTGCTTCTTCGTTCTGTAGCTTCTGCTTTAAGCCTTCAAGTCTTCAAGTCTTCAATCAAAATCTGTCCTAAATCCCCATTCCACCTCTCATTCTTCTCCGTCTCAACGACAACGACAACGACAATGACAACAACAAGTGTCGATGAAACCATGACGAGCCAAACCCACCACCACATTCACAAGAACAACAACGACGACGAACGACCACATATGAGTATATGATGACGCTCCACAGGCCATGGTCGTTGCTGTTGATCTTTTCATGATCCTCGAAATCCGCACTGATCCGGCGATGGCCTCATCAACGAGCCCCCACTGCTCAATCACCGCCACCACCAAAACTAAATTTGGCCCATAAAACCACCACTAGCAGCAGCACTGGAAAACCAAGTTCTCCACCCGAAATGCAGCAGCGGCCACCAAACAGGCCCCTAACCTCTCCCAAAACCCTAGCTTACCCCCCTCAATCTCCCCTCCTCGAGATCCGAACTCTCCACCGATTTCTGCGGCTAGTGCTCCACCCGCCATCATCTTCTTCATCCATCCACACACATCCGTCGCTGCACCTGCACATCCGCTACACATCCGGCATCCTCCATCCGAGCTATCCGCCACCGCCATCATCTTCTTCCTGCTTTAGTACACCTCCAACTGCAGCCCTGCACACATTCGTTGCATCATCTTCTTCATCCGCCATCCGCGCCATCTGTCATCATCTTCTTCATCCTCCATCCGCCTCACCTCCGCCTGCTGGCGCTCACGCCACGATGCACACATCCGCCATCATCTTTTTCATCCGCCATCATCTTTTCGATTTCATTGTTTAATCTTCAAGTGTGTCATCATGCTTTTGTAGGGTTTTTGTGATTTTTGAAACTATGCCTTGCTATTGTTTTTCTAGCTGAAATTTTTTTTGTAGGTCACGCGTGTCACCCAACGACCCGACCCGACGACCCGACCCTAAACGGGTCGAGTATATATCGGGTATTCTGTCTAGCGGGTCGGGTGACAGGTCATTTTTATACAGACCTGATATGAGTCGGGTCGTCAGGTATCGGGTCGGGTCGACCCAAACTCGACCCTTGCCCACCCCTAAGGATGAATAGGATGGATGAAGTTGAGGCGTTCTATGCAGTCAAAATTTTTTTTTGTCATTTCTTTTTTAAAAATAGTTATGTGATTATGTGTTCTAATTATATCATGTGCATTGTTTTCAAAAAAAATAAAATTATATCATGTGAATTATTTTAATTTTTTTAGAAATGAGTGATAATGATAAGTTAAGTGACCTTCCGTGAAATTCCATGTGACACCACATAAGTAGGGTCACCAAATTTTTGATGGGAGAGTTACCAAAGTGATTTTTATGAAAATTTTTATAAAGTTGAGTAATATATTTGGGACAAATATGAGTTTAGTGCCAAAGTGTTACAAACTATAAAATTGGATAACCATAAGTAAAATTAACCGTATTTCAACCCTTCAAACTTATCTCCCCACCCAATCTAAAATTAACCATTCAATTACTTTCTACAATCATATATCTTCACTCAACAATAATATTAAAATTCTAAATTACCCATAACACTCACACATCACGCATCCCTCTCCCGACCCTTTCTCAGGCTCTCACGAACTGCTTATCCCAACCTTTATTGGTTTTGCATTTCGTCGTCCCTCTCCCTCGTTTCATCACCGCTCTCATCATTAACCTTTGCATGCTCTTTAGATTGTCAAGGAGAAATTATTAGCTTGCAAATTGTAAACTCATCAATGCTCCTATTAAGATGAGGTCGAAAATTTATTTCCGCTTTCTTTTCTTTTTCTTCACCATCTGTGCCCCTTCATTCTAATTCTTCATCATCTTTCTTAACCCATTGGCCAATTCCACAAAAAACCATTAAATGAATTTAACGTCACCACAAATCAACTCTACCCATCTCCTAATTTCTCTCCTTATTTAGTCAGTTAGGTTTTGTAACGACCCAAAAATTTGGCTAAACGTATTTATACTCGTATTTGAGTGACTGAACAGTGAAGTCAGTAAACAAGTAAGGAAACTGGATGAGCGGGTATCGACAGTTGGGTTACGGGTACACAGGGCATTTAAAACACAGTAAAAACACAAATAAATGAATTTTTAGATAATTTAAATAATTATTTTATGAGACAAGGCAAGACTACGCGCGCTATGGGAGTCAGGGCAAGGCAAGACAGACCGAGGAATGTTGTTTGTACATGAGGATGTCGGATAACTATGTGACAACTGGGCTATGCTATAGGATTGTTAAAGTGACACAACCCAAAGTGAGGGAATAATAAGACCAGCCTCAAGATGCGTGTTTGTGGAGTGATGAAACAAAGGTCTATAAAAGAACCCCACCCATACACCTAACTTTATTATTCACCCTCTCCACACCACACATAACTGATCCACACTTTCACCACTCCCTCACTCTCCTCCTCCGCCCTGGGTGCACCACCGACGACCACCAGCGGCTCTGGGCAGTCGGACCCCGCCAGAGGTCCGTGCTTCTCTTTCTCTCTCGGTCACGTATAGTGGGCTGTGGGGGGAGTTTCTGTCCATGGGTGGGGGGCGTCTGTCCGACCAAGAAATGGTCGAGGACGACTCTCTGGAGCCCCAGTAGAGGTGGATCTCCTCCCCAACCTCACGGCAAGAAGGTGTTGAATATGCGAACATGTTTCGCATCTAGTCGGCTGGATGGGCACTGCCGTGACCAAGGACTGGTTGGGGACGACATCATGGTGACTCACCGCATCATGGTGACTCACCGGAGTCCCCGACAGCCCTAGAGCACCCCATCGCAACGTTGGTTATTGGTGGTGTATGTTTACATATTTTTTCATGTATACTATTTTAAGGGTTTCCCGCAGCTGCCGGACCTCCTGGCTAGGCGATGCTGCCACCGTCGACTGTCGTGATATGGGGAAATGTCGAGGACCCTTCCACGACTATGTTGGTGCCTCCCGATCCCCAAAGCAAGCAAAACAGCGGCGGTGGTTGTGTGTGAACTCATTATTTCATGTGATATTATCATTTTTAATTTATCTCTCGCAGGAAACCACCACTGTGGCAGCGCCACTGCTGATCAGACCACCAAGCATGCGGGTTATCGAGGACCTCTCCAAGTTCTTGATGGTGTCTCATAGCCTTTGGTGTGTCTAAATCAGAAGTGTTTTGGGCCATTTGTACATGATTTCATGTTGTTCACGATGTGTTATTGGTTATCTTGTTCGTGTTGTCATGGTTTGCCGAGCTGTGAGGGTGTCTCTCCGGCTTCCCCGTGCCGAGGTGACTCCCTCCCGACCTTGGACAACATTTATAAGTGGTGGTAAAGGCTTCGTATTTGGATATGGTTCGATTTGAGTGATTACTTCCTTGTTTCCTTATTGATGCCGACTATTTTGAATGTTTCAGTTTTAGTTTATCAAGTTGGCCCAAGTATGTGATCATGATCTCCTTGAAAATAAGATCTCATACTTGTGGTTCAATTTAGTTTTGTCAATTTGGCTTTTACGACGTAGAGAAAAGTGTGTTGTAGTTTTGAGTCGTGTTCATGCACGATTAGTTTTTACATTTTTTATTGTGTTTACGATTTGTCAATTGGTTATGACGTCGTGGTCACGCCGCCGATCCTCGAGGCTATGACGTGACCCACATACGACTAAGCCGAGCCTAAGATTCATGAGTAGGCTTACATGCGTTATGGTTGTCAATGTTGGGATATCGTAGTCATGACTATTGTTGTGGTTTTCAAACCCGAGAGAGTATTCATTTTTCTATTGAATTGACGTGTTGTTCGAGTCATTTGAAAAGTTGGAAAACACTAAGGTTTAAACCTAGGTTAGTTAGTGACTCAACCCATTAATTATAGTTTCCAACCTTGGCAGGTAGCGGAAAACTCAGGGATACGTGTTAGGATTCGCGGGAGTGGTTATTCGCGGGTTGCCTTGTCAAGTAAGTACATTTGCCCTAAAGCTTGTGTATGTTAGTAAGCCAGTTAAGAAAATACCATGTGATTCATTATCATTCTATCATGTTTGCAATAATCTACTTGTTGGCATTTCGTTCCATATTCCTTATATATGTGTTCTTGGCATAAATGTGTGTCTCAAAAGTACATGCAGCTTGCGCTAGAAGGGATAAAATGAGGGCACTCGTGCGCACAAGTGTTTGGCTACCCCTAGTGATTGTGTAATACCATGTACTGTATTTTGTGGATATTGTTGTCGTTATCGATGTTGCGACATCGTTATTGTGGAATTTTAGACCACTTATGGCCTCTCTTGATTCGTAGAACACGCATGTTTCGATTGCTATTATTTCCAGTCTGTTTATCATGCACCTTGTCTATTTAAATTCCCATTTTTCAATTCTTGCATGATATTTAGACTGTCATGTTTGATAATTCATGAATTACTGTTATATTCTCTGGCATTACTTTCGATTTTCTCTAAGTTACTCACCGTCTAGTTTGTGACGGTGGGTGCAGATTCACCAGAGAGTTCGAAGGGTAAGGAACCCTACTAAGGAGACTTTTGTGAGGATTTGCGGTTGAATTCGAGCACCTTAGCCTAAGTTATGTTTGATTTCTGCTTATATGTCGATTTCTTTATATATATCATGTTGGTTTGAACTTGGGATCATAGGTTATTTGATATCATGTATAGCTTTACTAAGTTTTCGTTTGATGTACATGAATATTCCCATTTACGGGGTTTCCACATATATAGATTCCTGATTTCCATTTGATTGAGTTATTTCCCAATACTTATTTAGTATAAATTTTCTTCCGCTGTATTATACTTGCAATAACCCTTTCATAAAACTTGTAATTTGATAATTTGAGACTGACTAGGCTCGTCAGATCGCCGAGTACTGAATCGGGGATCTGTACGATTCTAGGGCGGGTGTTCCCAAATGTGTTGGTATCAGAGCGAAAGGTTATAAAGACTTAAATCTTAATTGAAATTTCATAAAACACAAGCCATATAAACCAGCGAAAATTAGGTACGGTCAAACTTAGAGTGGAACCCTATGATCCTGACTTAGAATCCTAGTTGAGGAATGAGGATGAGTTGGGTAATGGAAACTAAAAACTTATTGGTATAAGTACGTTTTATGTGTGTATTATATGGTATCAGTAGCTATCCACTAATTCAGGAATGTGCTTTCGTTATTAGATAGCGATGGTGGATCAGCGGGGTCTTAGTGACGAAAACGGGACATCGAGTCCTCGAGCTGTTAGTATCGAGGAGTTTCGGACCTTGACGAAGAGAGTCACAGCTCAGGAGCGACAGCTGGAGGAGATTCTGTCGATATTGAAGGCGTCAGTTGCTGCTGCATCAGTACCATCTATGGTTAGAGTAACCATTACTCAAGAGGCAGACAAATCGGTGGTTATGACCACGACTACGCTTCCTACCACCACTATAGTGAGACTAGTGATGGCAATTGTACCTCGTGCATCGACAAAGATTGTACCAGCGACACAGACAGTGTATGGAACTACGACGACTATTGAGGCCAGGTAGTGGCGAGAGTTCAAGAGGAACGACCCTGTTATTTTTTATGGAGGCACTGACGTGACCGTAACAAAGTTGTTCCTGAAAAGTCACGAGAAGATACACCACATCATAACTACCGAGGAGCACATGAAAGCTTATATTTCTTCCTCGATGTTGATGGGAGAAGCTAACGACTGGTGGACTACGATTGTGAGTACCAGAGGCGCGCCGAGGGACTGGATAGAGTTCAAAACCCAGTTCAACATGAAGTACTTTCCTCCTATCATGATGAAAACCAAGAGAAACGAGTTCACTTCCCTGAGACAGTTAGCGGATGAGTCCGTTATGGAGTACATGGACGATTTCTGTAGTTATTACCATATGTTGGAGGATCAGCTAGCACGGAGGCAGACTGGGTGTGCTACTTTATTGAGGGTCTACTACCCGAAATCAGAGGTGTGATCATTACGACCAAGCCATGGACATTGCAGAGAGCTTATGAGCGAGCTTGGCTATGGAGAGTTACTTGAGTACTCACTACGAGGAGATTGAGCCTGATCGACCCGAGTTGCAGTTAGAGCACCAATCAGAGGGACATGACAGGAAATGAACGAGGAATCTGAACGATAATGGTGGTTCTCGAAGGCGGAATGTGTGTTTCCAATGCGGACAACCTGGACATTTTCATAATCGATGTCTAGATTTGTACGAGGACCAGCAGGATGACGATCAGCCTCAGGCCATTGAAGACGTGCACATGGTGACTGAGCCGTAGCTGACGGTGGTTTGTGATCCTACCAAAGGTAAAGAATTTTCCTAGTTATCATACATCATGCATGGAACCGATTAATTGAAGCTTTAGGTGTTTAAATGTCATGTTGGATGTTAGGTGACAACGTTAGGGGTCAATACTTGCTAGAGTAGTGTCGTTTAAACTTAGCAGAGTTGTCTAGAATGAGACAGACCTAACTTATATTAGAGTCCGAAAGAGGTGGTAGGCTTGGGCACAATGGGTTGTCAAACCTAGCCACAAGTACACCTAAAGAGAGGTAGGACCAGACGGGTTGTGATTCATTTTACGATGCATGGACACGTAGTGTACATGATGGCCACGGTTGCAACTTGGTCGAACATATTTATTGCCTGGGTATATATGAACTTGCGTTGAAACGTGAATGGGTTGGGAGGTCATCACAGGTTTGACGTGAGAGTCGCAATCGTAGCGTCTTAATTTGTAATTACCAGATTTGTGTTGTGGTAGTGGACGATGTCTACGACGAGGTCGTTGGTATTCCTACCATTTTGGGAAACAAGAGCGGTCTAGAGCGACCGTAGTTGAATCAAGCTATTTGAAGTGGTTGGGACTCACAGTCTGAAGATTGATGAAACCAAGCTGTTCAAAGTGGCAGAGGCCCACAATTTGATAGATATGGAGAATGGGAGTGGATTTAAGACGTACTATTTGAAGGACTTTGTACAAGTCTGCAGATTAATACCTGATTTTGAGCTGTTAGAAGTGACTCTCGCGCGAGTCCACAGTTGGTCATAGCATATTGAGCTGTCTGAAGTAACTTTACATTGATCCGCAGTTCAACGGTAAAAAGAGAGCTGTCTGAAGCAACACTCGGAAGAGTTTGCAGTTCGATACGAAGGATCCAAGCTATCTGAAGTGGCTCTAAGCTCGCAGTTTGGAGGAAGGGTGAATAGGTGTTAGTCCCCCTTATTCGCTCGAGTTACAACTAATTTCGAGGACGAAATTCTTGTTAGTTGGGGAAACTGTAACGACCTAGAAATTTGGCTATTTGTGAATGATGATGTGTATTACATATTTATTATTTTATTTGAGTGACCGGACAGTGAAGTCGATAAACGAGTAGGAAAACTCGACGAGCAGGTATCGACTGTTGGGTTACGGATACACGGGGGATTTAAACACAGTAAAAACACAAATAATTGAATTTTTGGATAATTTAAATAATTATTTAACGAGACAAGGCGAGACTACGCGCGCTACGGGAGTCGAGGCAAGGCAAGACAGAATGAGGAACGTCGTTTGAACACGAGGATGTCAGATAACTATGTGACAACCGGGTTATGCTATAGGATTGCTAATGTGACAACCCATAAGTGAGGGAACTATGAGACCAGCCTCGAGATGCGTGTTTGTAGAGTGATGAAACAAAGGTCTATTAAAGGACCCCATCCACACACCTAACTTTACTATTCACCCTCTCCATACCACACATAACTGATCCACACTGTCACCACTCCCCCACTCTCCTCCTCCGCCCTGGGTGCACCACTGCCAACCACCAGTGGCTTTGGGCGGTCGGACCTCACCGGAGGTTCATGCTTCTCTTTCTCTCTCGGTCACGTATAGTAGGATGTGGGGGGAGCTTTTGTCCATGGGTGGGCGGTGTCTGTCCGACTAGGAACAGGTCGGGGATGACCTTTAGGAGCTCCAGCAGAGGAGGATCTCCTCCCCAACCTCGTGGCGGGCAGGTGTTTAATATTCAAACACGTTTCGCGTCTAGTCGGTTGGATGGGCACTGCCGTGACCAAGGATTGGTCAGGGACGACATCATGGTGACTCACCGAAGTCCCCGACGGCCCTAGAGCACCCCATCGCAGTGTTGGTTGTTGGTGGTGTCTGTTTACATATTTTTTTCATGTATACCTTGTTTTAAGGGTTTCCCGCGACTGCCGGCCCACCTGGCTGGGCGGCGGCGACACCGACACCATTAACTATCATGAAATGGGGAAATGTCGGGGACCCTTCCACGACTATGTTGGTGCCTCCCGATCCCTGGAGTAAGCAAAATAGCGGCGATGGTTGTGTGTGAACTCATTATTTCATGTGATATTATCATTTTTAATTTCTCTCTCGTCAGAAACCACCACTGTGGCAACGGTGCTAATCGGACCACCACGCATGGGGGTTGTTGGGGACCTCTCCAAGTCTTTGATGGTGTCTCATAGCCTTTGGTGTGTCTTAATCTGCGGTGTTTTGGGTCATTTGTACATGATTTCATGTTCACGATGTGTCTTTGGTTGTCTTGTTCGTGTTGTCATGGTTTGCCAAGTTGTGAGGGTGTCTCCGACTTCCCCGTGCCAAGGTGATTCCCTCCCGGCCTTGGACAACATTTGTAAGTGGCGGTAAAGTCTTCGTATTTGGATATGGTTCGATTTGAGTGATTATTTCTTTGTTTCCTTATCGATGCCGACTATTTTGAATGTTTTAGTTTTGGTTTATCAATTTGGCCCAAGTATGTGATCATGGTCTCCATGAAAATGAGATCTCATACTTGTGGTTCAATTTAGTTTTGTCAATTTGGCTTTTACGACATAGAGAAAAGTGTGTTGTAGTTTTAAGTCGTGTTCATGCATGATTAGTTTTTACATTTTTTATTATGTTTACAATTTGTCAATTGGTTATGACGTCGTGGTCACGCGTCTGGTCCTCGAGGCTATAGCGTGACCTACATACGACTGAGCCGAGCCTACGGTTCATGAGTAGGCTTACATGCGTTATGGTTTCAATGTTGGGATATCGTAGTCATGGCTATTGTTGTGGTTTTCAAATCCGAGAGTATTCATTTTTCTATTGAATTGACGAGTTGTTTGAATCATTTGAAACGTTAGAAAAACACTAAGGTTTCAACCTAGGTTAATTATTGACTCGGCCCATTGATTAGAGTTTATGACCTTGACAGATAGCGGGAAACTTGGGGATACGTGTTAGGATTCGCGGGAGTGGTTATTCGCGGGTTGTATTGTCAGGTAAGTACATTTTCCTTAAAGCTTGTGTACGTTAGTAAGCCAGTTAAGAAAATACCATGTGATTCATTATCATTCTATCATGTTTGCTATAATCTACTTGTTGGCATTCCGTTCCATATTCCTTATATGTGTGTTCTTGGCATAAGTGTGTGTCTCGAAAGTACATGCGGCCTGCACTAGAAGGGATAAAACGCGGGCACTCGTGCGCACGAGTGTTTGACCACCCTTATTGATTGTGTGATATAATGTACTGGATTGTTATGGATATTGTTTTGGTTATCGATGTTGCGACATCGCTGTTATGGATTTGTTGTGGATTTTTAGACCACTTATGGCCTTTTTCATTCGTGAAACCCGCATGTTTCGATTGCTATTATTTTCAGTCTGTCTATCATGCATTTTGTCTATTTAAATTCCTATCTTTCAATTCCTGCATGATATTTAGAATAACATGTTTGGTAATTCATGAATTTCTGTTATATTCTTTTGGCATTACTTTCGATTTTCTCTCAGTTGCTCAACGTCTAGTTTGTAACGGTGGGTGCAGACTCACCAGAGCGTTCGAAGGGTAAGGAACCCTGCTTGTGAGACTTTTTGCGAGGATTTGCGGCTAGATTCGAGCATTTTAGCCTAGGTTATGTTTGATTTCTGCTTGTATGTCGATTTCTTTATATATACATCATGTTGGTTAAAACTTGAGATCATAGGTTATTTGATATCATGTACAGTTTTACTTGGTTTTCATTTGATGTACATGAATATTCCCGTTTACGTGGTTTCCACATATATAGATTCTTGATTTCCATTTGACTGAGTTATTTCCCAATACTTGTTTAGTATAAATTTTCTTCTGACGTGTTATACTTGTAATAATTTTTTCATAAAACTTGTAATTTGATAATTTGAGGCTGACTAGGCTCACCGAGATCTGTACTGACTCGGGGATCTGTACGAGTCTAGGCCGGGCGTTCCTAAATGCATTGAGAATTTGGGGCTGTCACAGGTTTTCTCCATTCTTATTTTCCATTTGCTTTGGCGAGTATGTGTTGTATTCGCATAACGGACAGTGAGCCATTTTTGAAGTCATTTTTTGTAAAGGACCAAATTGTGGTTGGATTATAGAACCTCATTCTAAAAAAAAAACTCCCAATTTCTCTAACAACCCTTAAGAAAATATCAAAACAAACAATCGAGCCTAAATTGTCAACGCCAGTACAACGTCGCCATTCTCTCTTACCCATCATCAATGATTAGGGGTGTACACAGATCACACTAATCCGCAAATCCAGTCCAATCTGGACCAATTATCAACTAATTGCATCAATCTTTTTATCCCTTAGACTGGACTATATTGAAAAATCACTAATCTGGACCCAAGGATGGGTTGGTGTGGTGGTTAGGGGGCAGATAGTTTAGGAGATAGGGCCTTTGTTCGAACCCCTCCATACGCGTCATGCATCCTCGGGGAGGGAAAGGGAATTCCTATCGCGGCTCGTCCTTATGACTAGGGGATTAGTTAGGTTCCACGTAAGTGGGCCTGGATACCTCCAGCTTCGCAGGTCTCATAACCTATAGTGAGATCGCTCTAAAAAAATCACTAATCCGGCTAGACTGGATTGAATTACAGATCTTACATTAAAAAATTATGGATCTAATTCGATCCAGTCTGTTTAGTACATCAACACATATACATATATGATTATATGCACTATAGTATCTTAAAGAACATCAACTTAAACTATTAACTCTAAATTATAATATCTAAAAGACTATGCTTGTTATTAACTCTTTGATTATGCTTTCAAGCTTTTTTGTAGGTAGTATGTGTGACGGCCCCAGTTTTCAAACCTAAACTGGGCCCCACTTGACATAGACTTATTCAAAACCTCAAGCCCATCTCGACGAGTCACGCAAGCCTAGTTAGCCTTAACCCTTACCATTTACCATTTATTTACAATTTATAATATTGATTAGCGAGTTATTATCAAAATAGCGGAAGTAAAACTCAAACTAATCAATTAATCATAACCATAATAAACAAGACATCCTAGCGTGTGGAACCCACATATGTATATCACTATAAATGATAAGTCAGAGGAGAATAACCCAGTAGATATACATGCCCAGAATCTCTCACATACCCAAAACTCATGTTTCAAAACATCATATGTATATACAATAATACAAAATCACCTACTCAGTCAAGTGGAAAGCTTGCTCTAATGTCCTCAAAGAAAATCCCTAAGCTCTGGTGCCTTTCCCTTGTTGGACTGTGGATCTGCACTCCGTCAAACACAAAATGACAAGCCCAGGTAACTAACGCAAAGCAGTACAATAATACAATATTTCGAAATAAATAAACATCAGTCCACATTCATGTTGATAGAAAGAAATGAATAATGAATGCATGAAATGTAAAAGACTGTAAATAGATCAATCAAAAAGTGAGTGTCCGAGTTACGAAATGGAATTGCAAGGAGTCCCGACAATAGTTGTTGAGCCTAGGTAAAAACTTTAAGACTCGGGTTCAGGACGAGAACACAGCCTACCAGCCCTAACCCTTGTGACTATGAGACATCCATAAACCCGGATAAGAGCCCCTAGCATACACTCAATCGGGAGATATCAACAGTGTCTAAATAAGAGCTCATATCACAAATAAAGTAATCATATCTCCCTTGCATTGGACCACTCAACTAAAAGAGATTCCAAAAGATATGATAATAAACAAAGCAATAACATCAATTAAGGCTCAAGAAATAACTGTAAAAGTTCTCTGGTTTACTTACCTGTAATCCAACTAATTATGCACTCAACGAATCTCTGACACGTCTCCTATGACCTCCTGTATCCCGTCAATGTTCAAAACCCCTAATATACATTCAAATTGAAATTCTCATTATTAACCCTCATTTTAACAAATTTTCTATAATTTCATTTGGTAACCCATTTGGGTCAATTACTCGGGTATTAGGTCGTATTTAGACCCATTTGGATACCCGAGAGATCCCCGAAAGTTTCCAAAAATTTTATAAAAACTCACTCCTGTGAACACTAACACGCCGCCGAGACGCCATGGAGTTCAATGAACTGGACGGCGTTGAGACTATCCTTCACTGCCCAACACGTACGTGAGTGACGTCGTGACCTCATTGTTCGTGACGGCGTTCTCACGGCGTCTTCCCCTGAGGTTCTTGCCAAAGACGTACGTGGGTGACACCGTAAGTTGGAACACTCACGGCGTTGCCACTGTGTCTTTAGCAGAACGCCTCTGAATTGGGGTTTTCAACACCCCCGCTTGCAACGCCGTGTTTCGAGCCTATCCCAACTTCGATTAAATAACCAACACCACTCCAAACCAACCTTGGCTCGCGTAAAAACCTGACCAAACCACTGATTTATCGAAATCACACAAATTCACCAAAAATTCCCCAAAATTCAGAAAAAAAAATTCAAAACATCAAAACCACTTCAAAATTCATGTTTTGATCCACCTATTGATTTCAAATCAATCAAAACAATTCATAAAAATCAAATTTTCCAATTCGTTGTCCGAATTTATCGCGACAAAAAACCCACAAAAATATTGCCAAAACATAGATATACACCTGAGGAACCGAACTCTCACCTTATAATTCGTGATTGGTCGCTCCCGTGACGTCAAACGCGTCGAATACCCCCGGAAACCCATGTCGTTCTTTTCACGTTTTCATTGAGAATGGAGCAAATGAGATAAAAAGTGAGAGAAAAGGTGATGGGGTAGCTTATATACCCATCCTTTCATCTCTTGTCACACACGGATCCCGAGGGCAATCTTGTGGCTACTACTCATTCTAACCACCAACTCTAACATATATGTGTGACTCCAATTTGTGACTCCCACACTTAACTTGGTGATTTCTCGCACAATACTCGCATTTCTGGTCCCGTTTCGACACCAAACTTGTTCATCACGTCGCCCCGGACTTACCAACGTATCAAATGCGTTTTACAACTTTTAATTATTATTTATTTTATATTTTGTCAGTGTTTTGAATTCATTTAAGTCCCCCAGACTACCAATTACCCAACCAACATTCGCCGAAACCGTTATTTCACGTAATACTCGAGTTGAACCGTTTCTCGTACCAATTTTCACACTCAAATGTCTTCACACATTTAGGATATTGGAAATTAAACATTTGGGTAATAAAATATAGTATGAAACACCGAACACAAATAACATACCTCGACATCGACAACCGAGAATTGGGTTTTGTATCACGGCAAATGGGCCCATGTATGATCTAAATTGGCACGTGACACAAGTTAGAATTTAGGGCCGTTACAGTATGTACGTGCATTTTTTGTGCTTTTGTGACAGTGTATGGTGAAGATTTGTGGATGACATATTTATTTATGTAGGAACTTGCATTTTGAAGGTTATTGTGATGAAAAGTTTGTGGGAAATATACTATATATAACTTTGTGGAATGTGTGTTGTAAATTTGTCATTCATTCATGAGATGTATAATTCTTGTGATTAATTTGATTAATTCTAATTTCATGAATATTTGGATTGAAAAATATCAATTCATGAAACTTGATCCAATCCGATCCGCATTGTGCAAATTGGATTGAGTTAGATTGATGAATTATTTGGACTGGATTGAATTATAATTTTCCAATCCGCAATTATTGGATTTGATTGCGAATTGACCCTAATTAGACAGGATCCAATTCGTGTGCACCCGTACCAGTGATGGCATCAACAACCCCCAATTCTTTTTAACTTTAATTGGGTGACGATTTTTTAGAAACAATGTGGCGATTGGCTTGATGGGTATTTTAGTCAATAGTTTTATTTATTTTTAGATTGGGTGGGTATATAGATTTGAAGGGTTGAAATAACAACCCTCATTCAAAACTTGTGTGGAGTTGGCCTAAAAGTAAAAAAGTGAGGAGAGGACAAAAGGTAAGAGAAATGTTTAATTGGCAATTAGATTTGTTCATGGGTTGGACTCAATCAGGGTCTAAGAACCTTAGCCTAAGCTTGACCCACTATATATATGAGGACACACATAGGCCCAAATCCAGGACCCATATCAAAAATAAAAAGCCCAAGTCCAACTCACAAGCCGATATATAAATATATAAATATTAAACATATAAAAATAAATTATTTATATTCAATTAATAATTTATTTATAGATTTTTTCGATAACTTTTGTGTTTCTATGTATATATATTATATATTCTTTTGTTATGTAATTAAAAAAAATGGTTTAAATGGTAAGCATCACTTAATGTGACCATTGCATCCTAAAGTCAAATCTCATCTATAACATTAATTATTTTAAAATATTTTAGCTCTAACTTATATTCGAGCCAGATCTGAGCAGGGTTTGAATTTTTTAAGGTGGTCCAAGTCTAGTCCACTTGAAAGTGAGCTTACTTGGGCTCGGGCTAAGTTTTTTTTGCTGAGTTTTTTTTAAAATAATTATGAAAATTGATAATTTGTTCACGAGTTTGGGCGAACGGGCGGGTGGATGTGCCCAAGCTCGTGATCAGGTCTATTAGCAATGGCACGAGGTGGTAATTTTGGCAATTTTGGCTCCCAATGAGGTTAAGGGATAGCAGTGTGAAAGAAAATTTTTTGTTTTGATCGGTTTTAATTTGAAAGGTGCCACGTGTCGCATCTTCAACCATTACAACGGTGACATTTTCAATTGCACCAAAACTGAACCCAAAGTTTGAAGTGGTTGGTTCGCGAGGGTCCACCACCCACGTGACGTCGCCTCATCTCCGCCGTAGGATGAGAATCTGGAGAGGTCAAAGATCACTGATAGTGACAGGTGGCCGCTCCGTAGGAAAGGAAAAGGGTGGCTTATGGTCGAGGGGGTAATGATTTCCCCATTTTTATCCAACTCCCGACAAAGTAGATAACAAGATAAGGTTGTTTCTTTTCCACCCTCTTCCCCCCTCCCTTTATTAATTCCTATGGTACTATTTTGTTTTTGTGTTTATAATACATCATTTGAAGGTCCTAAGCTGAAGTTCAACTGCAAATTTAAATAGATAACTCACTGATTTAATGTAAAATTATTTAAATAACTGATTGAGAGCTCGAGCTTCATTTCCATATAGGTAAGTTATAGTGTTTCTTAATAACAAATTAGATTATTAATCACAAATTATCTTATATTGTTGTTGAAAGCATACAATTATTAAATTTAAAAGTAAATTTGTTCAGGTCAACAAAAGTTTTTATCACAAATACTACTTATTGTAAGTAAATAACTCGCTTGTAGTAAATATTTACAATGATTTTAACTTATGGTAGTAAAATCTTTTTCTACAACATGCAAAATGTGATAGAAATCACCAAACTATTTGTTCATTAAGAAGTGGTAGAAAGTAAAATACAGTAAAAGAATTACTTTCTTGTAGATCTACAGTTAAAGTCTAACTAATTAAGTACTCATTTGATCCAAATTAAATATATATTCTTAAGTTTGGCTTGATTGTAAATTCAACTCGTGTTAAAACATAGAATCAAGTTGTTGGATTCTTAAAAAAAAAATTTAATAAATGATTTAAAATTTTTACTTTAAATTATACTTCATCTCTTCCATATTATCTGTCACATTTTAAACATTTTTTTTGTTTCACAATATGTCATATTAGAAAATTAAGAAAATATTAAATATTTTATTTTCAATCTTAACCTTATTCTATTTGTTTATTTATTTATTCATTTATTTGACTTCAGTGGAAGTCAAACCACGACCTCTCGAAACTTTGTCTTTTGACAAGTGATATCTCTAACATCTCACCAGAGATGCTTTAACAACCACATTCTATTTAGTTAATGACGACAATCACTTTTTTTTATACAATACATATAATAAAAAAGTTATTTATAAGAGTGTATTTTAGTTTTGTTATAAATTCTTAATAGTAGTTATCATTACCTTGATTTTTTTTGATAAAGCCCTATTTCTTATGTATAAATCAAAATGTACTATGATAGATAATATAAAATGGAAGGAGTAATATTTATAGATTAAAATATAGTCTCATATTAATTACTTGAAATCTCATAAAAAATAATACAAATATGAATTTCTATTTAAAATGTCAAAATACCTTTTAAAGTAAAATCTCATAGTGAAGACCCATAAACTGGCATAAACGAGCGCTAAGTATCAGATCTGACACCTAAAAGAAAACATCTTTGAGTATATTTTAAGTATAAAAAAAGTCTCAATTACACCCAGGACCTCTCTTCAATTACTAAGATACATATAACCTCCAAACTTGTTAGATTTTACAGAACATTCACGTACATGCATATATTCTCTAAAGTCTACAGTTTGACCGTCTCTTTAATAACAGAAGGATTGAGAAAGAAGATCTGACGAGTAATGTCTCCAAGGGCCAAACAAAACAAAAGGAAAGGACAAGTTAAATATAGGGGCTTGGGTATGATCCAGTCAGAACACGTGGCGAGTAGTAGGTCCACTTGGAATGCGATGGGAGGCCCCACGTGTCGCATTTAGGCCATATCTTAAAGTTCAACGAAAGAGAATCACAACAAGATAGATAGATATGAAGAGGGCCATGTATGTGATCACACCACAATTAATAGGCTTTAAATGACGGCACATGGGATGATTGGCTCACCCCCTAATGCCGTCTTTTTTTATTTTTTTTTTTATTTTTTGTTTTTTGGGCTATAAATGACCCTTGAAATCACACCTGATCTCACATACGCCCTTCACGTGTTCGCTCTGCAAACCTTATCTGCCCTTGTGTTTTTATATTTGTTTCAGTTTTCTGTTGCGTTGGTTGGAGCAATCGAAACCCTTGTCGTTGCTTACTTGCTCTTATATACATACATAATTTTAGAATTAGGAGTTTCACTTATCGATCAATCGAACAACAAACACCAAGTGAATCAATATCAATGGAGGGTGAGAGGAAGCAAGTTGGGTCATCTTCGTCTTCGATTTCATCTGATCTGTTTGCGTCTAAGAGCAATTCCAATTCGTCTCAAATTCTCGACTCTGTCTTCCCACCACCGCCTTCGGTATGCCCTGCTGTTCTATCACTTCAATTTCAGTTTAGATTCGCCCCTTGTGTGGTGTAATGGTTTTGAATAGGGTCTCATTTATTGCATTATTTCTCCTACGACCTTTTGGTTAGTGATAGTCAGTGATAGGGACGCCATTTTAACTCTTCGAGAGATTAGTTGGGTCCAATATTAGTTTGGTGTCAGCGGCGGTGGCTTAGATACTCTCGACTATAAAAAAAAAAAAAAAAATCAATTC
Organism: Stephania japonica; assembly: GCA_039657345.1. Classification (NCBI taxonomy): domain Eukaryota; kingdom Viridiplantae; phylum Streptophyta; class Magnoliopsida; order Ranunculales; family Menispermaceae; genus Stephania; species Stephania japonica. Next base: position 36,701,080 of record CM077560.1, on the reverse strand, counting down.
AGATTGAGACCCATTTATTTGGTTGCTCTGTTTCCCCTGTTTTAATGATTTTTTGGTTTGGTTTTCAGATTCGTGGAAGTGGTTATGTGAGGAATGACGCGGTTGGGACGCGGAGGAAGCAGGATTCGGAGCATCAAGCGTGGAGTGCAAAAAATGGGAGTCCAGGTATTGTCAAATTTGGTGTCAAATCTGGTCTAATTAGTAGAAATCATAGAAGATTTGATTAGATTTAATTGGGTGTTACAGGAGATTCATCAAGGAGTAGTGAGAATGGGACGCCAAGCAAGAGTAGAATGAATTCTCTTTTTCAAGATGAGAAGACCGAGCCCTGCTATCTAAGTTCGTCTCTATATTATGGAGGGCAAGACCTATATTCCAATCCATCGAACAGAGGAAACACTGGGTCTTCCCACATAGTGAGTACAAAAATTGATAAAAAACCCCACTTTATTTGCTAATTTAATGAAGGCGTTGGTTGGATTAACCATGCAGAAGTTAGTCGGGGCCTCAACCCTACAACACGAGAGAAATTAAGAGATATAATGTAGTTGTCACGATAAGAGTTTAGAACCCTCAATTTCTGCTTTAGTCAGAGTTATGGTGCTCGTCTAGTTGTCACTTGCATGTATGTTTTTTTTTTTTTTTTTTTTTTACTAAATTAGTGCATTTGTAGAGGTTGTAATACTTTAACATCACCAAATTTGTGTCTTATCAGTTCAAGGACTCGGATTCAGATGATCCTAATGACAGTGCCTCGAGAGGGAATTGGTGGCAAGGTATATGTGATTCCTTAGAGGAAGAGCAAGGGATACTCCCCACTTTTATGTTCAATTTTATTTAGGTTATCTTTAGCCTTGACATTTTTTCCATTTCACAGGTTCTCTCTATTACTAAATTACATCATTCAAGGCCTTGGGTTATGCACATGTTTGTACTTTTAGGTATTATATGCCCTTTAAACTCTCTTTGTTACATATTACATATATATATATATATATATATATATATGTTATTTCTCTTTTTTTTTTTATTGATAGGTGCCTGATCCTTTTTTCAGCATCTGATTAATTCAGAAAGGGGATATATTGATAATATAGTTATCATGATTAGAAACCTCTGTCTTAGTCTGCCGCTACACCATCCCTCAACTTTTAGGGGCCATTTCCCTTGTCTGTAATTTGCTTGCTCATTATATATGCTTTTTTTTTTTTTACTTATATATATGATCTCCTATGATGTTATAACAATAATTTGTTACTTGGAAAGACAAACATTTCACTAATAAGGTCGATATCACTCTAATTGTATTTTGGTGTTCATTTGAATGATTTTGCAGGAATACATGGCTCCGAAGGTTGAGCTAATGTTGTAATTTGGAGTGATATATATATATATAGCTAGTTATAACATAATAGCTGGGCCAAGCACACTTTGGGAGACGAGGGAGCAAATGGTTTATAGTTGCTCCTACAACAGCAAAGTTGCTGCTGGAACCACTTTTTTTACAAGTGATTTTCTTCTTTTGGTTTTGTACTAAGATAGCATACTCTCTTTGTGAAAGATGGTTTGTTGTGAGGGACTTGCGAAGCACTTACCCCCCAAACCTCTCTCTCCTTTTGTTATTGTATCTTTATCATTATATGAACTCTCTTAATATATGTTTAGGTTACTTTTTAGACCCAAAATTGCATCTAATGTGCTCATTGATGACACAATTTTAAAAATTTGTGATTCGGTATAGAAATGGACAGAAGAGAACACCAACATATCAGTGGTGTGTGGTCCTACATACTAATTCAAGAAGAAATGAAAGAAAACTTGAAAGTGGGTCCTATAATTGTGTACTTAAAATGGGGTGGTTTTGTACTTTGTGTTTGATTCACTGAATCAACAGGACGGCGTAACAGTCAAGCTTCGTGTCTTCCCTTTAGGGCATCACCAATCAATGGAGACCTTACTGTAGCAGCCAAGCTATTTGAGGGATTAGGGTTTAGTGTTATTTTTTATTAAATGTGGGGAGTGTTTGAAAGTAAGGGCCTACTTATTTTTATTATATCTTTTTAATGTAGTTTGGACTTTAGAGTGAATGTGTGGGAGAGTTTGAGGTGAGGCTCACTTTTGTTGTAAGATTTAATGTGAAGGGTTGAAGATGGAAATAATGTTGTGTACTTTTTTGTACTAAAATGGTATAAAAGTTGCACAAGTTTAATGCAATGCATTAGAGATATCCTTAATTATGTGTGTTGCTATGCTTGGCAAGTGTAACGACCCAATTCTAATTAAGTCGTTAATAATGACGTGTTAGCAGACGTGGCTGATAGCTCAGATGTTTGTGGTCCCCGCAGCTAGGCGAGGGCACACTCGGAGTAGGTAATAAATTGATTTTGTGTGATATTTTGTATTATTTTGTGATGTTTATGCTCAATTATATTAATTGGCATCGCGATGCGTGTATTTTTTTATTGTTATTGATGTGTAAGATAGTGTGATGGGTATTCACCTCGATTAGCGTGTAGATGCGGGTATCAGGTACACGAACGATAATATACTAGGTTCGGTAATAATACACACTTGATAAATGAATTAAAATACATTAAATAATTAATGTAACGCGTTGTTTAATCGTTAGTGACGCGAGAGTATGCAAGTGACGTGTTGCGGTGCGGGACCGGATATCGAAATGCCTGGGGATTCGATTGATTGTGCAAAGGAAAGGATAAGATCAAGTGTTCAAGTCACCATTTAAGTCACCAAAAGTTGGACTTTTTGACCCCATATGGACCACTAGATCAAACCTTGAGATGCACAAGTGAAGAGAGATGAATTAGAGGTATAAAACCCCATTTTCCTCCTTTCTACCACCTTTTCTCTCATCCTATCATTGAGTCTAAAATTGGACAAAAGAGGAGGGTTTTGTGGACTTTAAGAGGAGATTTGAAACATCAAACAACAACGAATCGACAATTAAAGGTTAGATTCTCACTCTCCTCGTCATTTCCTACGTATTGGGTCAAATTTCTTAAGTTTTGACGTGGGTTTCGGGGGTAAGTCGAACTCTTTGATTTTTAGTATGTTGCTATGATGGTTGTAGTGGTTTTGAACCATTTAATTGATGGAATTGTTGTGGTTGTTTTGGTGACCAAGGGAGTTTTATCGACGTTTTGGTCGAAATTTGTCGAGTTATCATTTTAGTCGAGGTTTTGACATGGTTTTTGGATACCCTATAGGTGGCTTTGGAGAACCATAGGAGGTTGGATCGAATTCAGGTCTTGACGACGGGGCCGAGGTTTTGAAAAACCTCGGTAAACTCGAAAACCCACGACGCCAGCCACGATGTGGTGGGTCGTGCCTTGGGGATTTACTCCCTATGGCGACATGAACAGTGACTGCATTAAAAAATTTTACAAATTGGGCATAGTTACGCAATATGTGAATTTTCGAGTTTGAAGAATTAAATGGAATTTTCAATTATCAAACATTTGGAATTGATTTACGGGGATTGGGCATGCAATTATATGCATAATTGGACGATATCGAATTAGTTGGAGCGTAGGTTTGAGGTATGTAGTATCCCAATTGAAATTCCTTCCGTAATTACATGCTTTTATATTTGAATTCTATTCAGTTGTTCAATTATTCCTTTCATGTTGTAGCTAATATAGACGATTGATAGGGTGTTTCCCTCGACATGCTATTCCTTATATGTATGTCCACTAGACCAGAACACGTGTTGCCAGGGTGGATAGTTTGACTCGAGTATCATAACAGGGCACGTGTCGGTGCGTCGTGGGTTTACCTAAAGGAATTCATATTTTTATTTTTGTGATCCCCAACCTCTAACCCCTTGTTGCACATCATTTTCTTTCCCCCTTACCTCAATTTGTTATATGTTGTATTCTAAGATTGATTCTTTGATCCTTAAAAACTACGATTCAACTCAAATAATTGTTCTAATCATTCAAGAATGTTAATTAAATCTCAACCAAATATTATAATCAATACATTGCATTTTGTGGTCAGTTATTGTTGAGTGTATGGACAAAGAGATAAGAGGAAAGAATAGAAAATAAGATGAGTTTATGGTTTAATTTGGAGTGGGGTATAAAAAGTGAAAATTAAGTAGAAGAGAAGGTTGAGTTTAATTTGGGGTAGGTGTAGTGTGTAGGATAGGTGTAATGACCCGATACCTTAAGCACGTGATTAGCGTTAATCTGAATTCTAATTAACTCGAGTTAGGCTCGTGGTTAAGTCCAATTAGCTACGATTAGCATATGTGTGGAATTGTATGTCGGATTGTGTTTGCTAGGAATGTAATGGTAATTATAAATTAATAACTGGACAAATGAAGGAATGCCTAATACCATGTGTGGGTCAAAGAAATACATGAGATGTGAGATAACGTTTACGCTCGAGGTTTCTCGTTGGCGCGAATTACGTATTGGTGGACATAACGATAGGCGTATGTATGTTTATATATATTGTGATATATATAAATATATATATATTAAAATGAAAAATAAATGAATAATGGTGAATTGTCAGGCACGCGTGGGTCGTATCGTAGTGTGCACACTGATGGGACTTGTTGGTGCGCACAACGAAATTGTAGGCGCGACGATATCGACAAATATATATATATATAATAGTATATATATAAATATATAATTAAATTAGAAAATGTGAAAAACCAAAAAGGGTAGTTGGAAATAAAAGAGAAAAGGATATGCTTGGGGGCATTTTGGTCATTTTTCCAAATTAATTGCCTCTTCCTCCTTAAATCAAGAGAACGAAACAGAGGGTGAGGGAGCCGAGAGAGAGATTGCGAGGAGGAAAGCAAGGAAGCGGAGGAGTTCGGGAGTGAGCTCGCGACGTTGAGGAGGGCAAGGTGAGTTGATGTGCTTCTTCTTCTTGTTGTTTCCATTGTTGTGGGTTTGGTTGATTTGATGGAGGTGAGTGAGCTCGACCATGGCAGAAGCCATGGTCGAGAGTGGTGAAGGTAGGGGGTAGTCTCCCTTGCCAGGGCGAGTTGGGATTGGGGCTGGGAGCTAATCCCAATCGAGAAAAAAGAAAAAAATAGCAACAACTCTATTGATCGTGCCAGGTAGGGGATGACTCTGAATTGTGTCGATTTGGCTCGGTTGAGCCGAACCCGGTTAAGCCCGGTTCAGGGTCAAATGAAAAAATAAATAAATAAAAGAAAAGGAAAAGAAAAGAATGAAAATTCAGAGAAAAGGGAAAAAAATGGAAAAATAATATTTTAATCAAATAAATAGAAAATTGAGGGATTTCTATAGAAAATAGATAAATTGGGATTCTCTTGGGACTTTACACTAGGGTTTTTACTTCATAAAATGTGAAATGGTTAAAATGAAAGGAAACAAATGGGATTTAGTTTTGGAATTTAATGGGACCAGTTTAAGGACTCTAATAAATGAGTATTGGACTTAAATTGATATCAAACAATTTATTTTATGTTATAGATCGACGGAAAAAGATTTTAGGACTCCGAGGAATGGTATAAATCAGTAAAAGTTAGGAAATCTCGTTACAGGTAAGTGAGACTCGTGTTTCTCATCAATTATGCAATTTAATTTAGTACTATTAGAGCATGTAGTACTAAAAATTGGGAATGAGGCAATGTACTGTGACTTAAACTGTTTTATTATTGTTTTACAAATGAAAATGAAACTGGGAAGAGGTTTGTCGGGACGAATCGACCTGGGGTTCGGAACTGTGTTGGGCGGCCACCCATCATCGCGCCCCCAGTGACCTGGAAATATCCCGATCAATGCTTTCCATTTGAGTTGGCGGTACATCGATCGTGAATTACCAACTGTTAGTGGTAATTCATGATAGATGTGGGAGTGCGACTCTTTGATTGAATTAAAATGAAAATATAAGTCATAGTACAGTTGTAAATACCTTGTGAACTTGCATTTAGTTACATATTCTTTATATTGTTTTAATATCCATTTCAAATATGCTTGGATTTATATTATTACACATTATTTCTCGATATTTAATTGATAATTGATGTTCTCCTGAGAGTCACTTACGGATTATGTAGGAGCTCACCCAACTTAACAATTAAAGGTTCACAGTTGAGCACACCAAAAAAAGGAAAGGGAAGATGTAGGAGTTTCGAAATCTTCTCTTAGGTGTACTGATATTTATGTTTATGTAATAATAATGTTTGAGTATGTTTATGTAATATAATTGGGTTGGGTTTGGTTTTAACAACCGATGGATTTTCGTGAATTGTATAGTTTTGTATATCGTATAGTATTATCGAAAAAGTTTTAAATTTTCACTGCATTTGATTTATTATTTATTCGTTATATACAATATACAGGTTGTTTTCAGATAGAAATGAAATGTTGTTGGCTTTATTTAGGCCTGATCTGGTGTACCAGGGCTTAATTAGAGTTTCAGGCCGAATATTGCCTAATTGAAATTGAGGATGTTACAGTTGGTATCAGAGCCTAACTTGTAGAGCTTGGTATTATTATTTCAGTGATTAGTCAATGGAATAACTTTGATATAGTGAATATCATGGATTGAGGTTATCACTTTTGAATGTGTTTCGAATGGTGTGATAATTCTGATACAATTTGGATTTGGAGCCTTGAGTTATTATCTATATATTAGATGGAAATTTAGGTTAATTGATTTGGAGACTGGTTCTCGAGTTAGGGATAACCTCGAATTAAAAAATAATGGTTTTATCGATGTTTTTTTTTGGGGGGGTAATGAAAGATAAAAGCTTAAGTATTTATATTTTGTTGAGCTTTATTATATCTTTGCTATAGATATTGCTTTCATGTCTTGCCTATAAATGAATCTGAAGGTTTTATCTCACATCTATGACTTGAAAAGTCAAAAGAGTATTGATAGTGAGGTTCTTGGGAATCTGGACTTCAGAGATAATAAGATAAGGGAAGATAGTGAAATGATAATATGATGGTTTGTACCCATCAAAGTCTCATTAGTGAGGGTTAGGTTTTGTGGAACCCTAAATCCTAATAATATAGGTATGGAAAGGAGATGAGTTATAAATAACTCTCTCATTGAGTAGTCTCTAATGGTTTTGATTCTCATTGATATTGCCTGATGAGAAATAGTCAGTGTAGAAGGAGCGATAGGTCCTTGACTTAAAGACAAATGTCAGACAGAGTGACATTAAAAGTGAATAAAACATAGAATGATTGATAATGAAACTCAAAGGTGATGAGTCACTTTGAGTGAAAAATATAACTAGTGTTGAGACTAGTTGTCTGAGGTTAAAAGTCATTCAATGCGGAAATTTGTGGTAAATGGTGATGAGAACCTAGTTAAGGTTAGATAATCTCTAGTTAATCATACTTGATGAGTGATTATGAAGTATAGGATCCCAGATATGGCGTTAGTCCATATCGGGATACTGAGAAAAAAAACTTGTCAGTATGGTTGTGGTGTAGCCGCATATATTGAAAGTAAAGTAAGAAAGAGGGTATTAGTGTTGTTATGGTATAGCCATATGTACTAATAGTATGATAATGAGGAAGCAATAAGAATGTGGTAGAGCCACATGTAAGGGAAGTGAAATGTGAGGATACCAGATTGATGTGTGATCATTGCTGGGATAGTAAGAAAGATGAAAATGATGAAGTTACATAAAAAGTGAAGATTCACAGTAAAATATGAGTGTTAAAGGATTTTGGAAAAAAATTTACGTGGTTGGTAAACTTTATCTTGTCTGTTGAACTTCTATCATTTTTATAGTAATTCCAAATATGCAAACCTAAGGACTGGGAGAGTCAGATGTAGAGGTTTAACGTCAAATCATTTAATAATCTTTTGGGGCATTAATACAGAAAGATTCACAGATATGACACTCTTGTCATCAGAGATATCTGATATAGACAGGAAGTGTATGTGACGGCCCCAAATTCTTAATGCATTTGGGTACGTCCGGCCTAGACCTGTGCAGGCCCCGAGTCGGTACTCTGCGAGCCTGACGAGCCTAATCAGCCTCTAATTAATTAATTTACAATTATGAAAGAGTTAATGCAATTATACGTAGCGAAAAACTAAACAAGTATTGGGAAATAACTCAGTCAAAGGAAAATTAGGAAATCTATGTATGTGTAAACCTCGAATATTCATATACCTCAAATGGAAACCAAGTAAAGCTGTACATGATATCAAATACCTATGATCCCAAGTTCAAACCAACATGATGTATATATAAAGAAACTAACATACAAGGAGAAATCAAACATAACCTAGGCTAAGGTGCTCGAATCCAGCTGCAAATCCTAACAAAAAGTCTCCTAAGCAGGGTTCCTTACCCTTCGAATGCTCTGGTGAATCTGCACCCACCGTCACAAACTAGACGGTGAGCAACTGAGAGAAAATTGAAAGTAATGCCAGAAGAATATAACAATAATTCATGAATATCAAATAAAGTAGTCTAAATATCATGCAAAAATTGAAAGACAGGAAATATAACAAGATTAAGGTGCATGATAAACAGACTATTAGATATTAATCGAAAACATGCGTGTTCTAAGAAAACAAGCGAGGCAGTAAGCGGTCAAAATCACAGCATACAGAAATAGGGCACTGGCTCTTCTCGGGCAATGTCACAACACTAATGTAGCATCAAAAGGACACAGGCCTCCTAGCATATGAAAAGAGGACGTTGGCTCTTCCTGGGCAATGTCACGACATTAGCGCAGCTTGATAAAAGAGGGACACACGCCTCAAAACCATGTCAACACACTCACGCCAAGAACACACATACCAAGGAATAAACAGGATAGGAATGCCAACAACGGATATCAATAAGCAACAATGAACGATAATGAATCGCGTGCAATGTTCTTACTGGCTTACTAACGTACACAAGCTTTAGGGCAAGTGCACTTACCTGAACTATCGCAACCCGTATACAACACTCCCGTGAATCCTAACGCGTATCCCCAAGTTTCCTACTACCTGACAAGGTTGGAAACTCTAATTAATGGGTCAAGTCATTAACTAAACCTAGGTTGAATCCCTAGTATTTTCCTAGTGTTTTAAGACTCGAACAACTCGACAATTCAATAGAAAAATAAATATTCTCTCAGATTTGAAAACCATAACAATGACCATGACTACGATATTCCAACATTGACAACCATAACGTATGTAAGCCTACTCATAAATTATAGGCTCAGCTCAGTCATATGTTGGTCACGCCATAGTCTCGAGGACTGGTGGCGTGACTATGACGTCACAACCATTTGTCAAACCGTGAACACACAACATTGACATCGATCAACAATCATGACTCAATAAGAACTCGAATTGACCATGTACCAATGAGTAGGGAACGTTGTTGGTGTTGTCCGACGTCGAGAGGGTACCACTGCGATATGGGAAAGTCAGGGCACGCTCAACGACAAGTCAATAACCACACAACACAACGATTGAAACTCGATAAAACAACCACGTGAAATTATCGACCAAATAACATCAATAGTGTTTTAGATGCACCAAAGGTTGCGAGAAACTATCAAGGACATTGGCAAGGTCTATGACAGTCCCCTACTAGTGGTGGTCCGGCCAGCAATGCCACCGCAGGCGACGGTTTTCGGTGAAACCAAAACAACCTGTACAAATGAAATCATGGAGAAATATACAACATTACCCCACTGTTATGGGACTACTATAAGGCTGCAAGACACCAGCACAAGTTTGGAGAGGTCTCCGACAACCCCTAGTCACGGTGGTCTGATGGCAGCGCAACCCATAGGGTATTTCCAGCGAAGCACTAAAACAATCCAATATGAACGCAACAACACCACTTGCCAAAACCACGTCTCAAACGCATAAAAAACATAGAACCTGCGACACTCCGGGGGTGTAGGATCTCTGGTGGGCCAGGAAGGCCAACCCTCGACCGTCCCTGACGAACGGTGACAACTTTGGCAGCTGCCCAAAACCCAACAACAAAAGAGTAGAAAAATAGTAGAAAACAGGGTACCAGTGAATCTCGACCATGTACACAATGGACACAATGATAAGGGTGCTTTGGAACTGTCAGGGACTCCGGTGGACCACCGTGAAGTTGTTCCCAACCGGTCCCTGGTCACGGCAGTGCCCCATACGCCGACCAGACGCGAAGATGAGAGCACGCACACTACAGTTTCATTAAAAATAAAAACTCTAACCCACCACTACTCTGCCGTGAGGGGGGTGTTCAGAGGCTCCGGTGACCTCGTAGGGTCGTCTCCGACGACGATAATCACCTCCCCAGTTAGGCAGATGCGGCAGCAGTGAGCAGAACGAGAGAGAGATCGAGAAAGCAAAAGAGAAATAGAGAGGACCACCTTCACTCCAACAACCTGAGACGTCTTTGGTGAGGCCAGACACCACGGGATGGTGGTCCAGTGGTGGTTCACGGGAGGAGGTGAGGAGTGGGGGAGGAGAGAGAGAGATTGGTTATATAGAGAAGGAGGTGATGAATAGTAAAGTGGGTGTGTTTTGTCTCATTTCTAGCCCTTTTATCTTCATCTCAAAATACACACACATCTCGAGGTTGATTTAAGGGTTCTCCACCATTGGGTTGTGTAACTTTAACAATCCTATCCCATGATTTGTTTGTTATGTAATAATCTAACTCCCCGTGTCCAAACAACGTTCTTCAGTCCGGTTCGCCTCGTCGCGCGCATAGTCCCGCCTTGTTTCTTCAATTAATTATTTAAATTATCCAATAATTCATTTAATTATGTTTTTACTATATTTTACTCCCCATTTACCTAGGCGTAGCCTCACTCAGACTAAAAATCGTTCGAATGGCTCGAGACACGTATTAGACTATAATACTATTACACACATAAAAGAATCATAAAATCACCTCGGTGTTGACTCCCGAGGTTCGAAATACTGTCTAGTATCACGTAGACGGATCACGGTCTTGACAAGTCTCATACAATTCGGGCTAAAATATGAGGGTTGTTACAGTGTACTGTTCAGGTAGGTTGAGAAAAATATGACAATGAGCTAGTAAGGTGTTGTAATATGATCTTTTGGACTAGTATAGTCTAAATTGGGGAGATGAGTTGTTAATAAAGTTAAGGATTGAAAATCCAAAGAAAAAGGTATTATATAGGGAATGGATCAAGGAAGCAATATAATAAGAGATTGATAGTAACTGCTATCCTTAAGGGAAACTGTTGGAAATCTCTAACTTTCTATGAATAGTGATTCGTGGAAATATAGTTATCATTCGAAATTCAAAGGGGTTGGGTAAAGATTAGTAGATTAGTAATGGAAAGAAAAACTTGATGAATGTAAGATTGTGAATTTAAGGTTTCAAATAATGTGTTTATTAGATTTGCTTGAAATCTTATCACAATGTAGGTGAAAATATTCATCAATTACTTGATTTTCAATACCCAACCAATGATCAATTTCATTTTATTTTGATGTATTATGAGAATGGTATGAGTCGGAGAACTTAATTTGAGTGATAAGTTAATTCGAATGGAATCACAAAGGGATAGTTATTTTCCAAAATTGACAACTCATAAGGTTAATTACATGAAACCAATTGTTCTCAATAGTTGATTGAGATTTGGTTATCATTGAGTAAAGATCAAAAGTAAAGGGTATAAGATCAAGTGGTGTCTTGATAATGTGAAAGATTATGGTGGAAACCATAGAGATTCACTAGAGCTCATGCTATGTTATCAATGAAGAAAATAGAATTGTTGAACTCTATTGGAATAAGATTACCATTGTGTTGATAATGATGATGAATATAAAAATAGTTGAAGACTTAATAAAAGCACAAACATTATCGTGGAGTCATGTAAACTTTGATGATAGATTGGTGCATACCAAAGGTTGTAAGTGTAAATGCTAAGTTTTAACTCTTAACCACTAAGATATGTGTTGAATTTTAAATTATGAGTCAAGGGATTTGACTGAGGGTAAGACAATTGAAGAGTTGTCTTTATTTCAACACAAGGATAGAAAAGTGGTGAAATGTGAAATGATTGGATAATACAAACAACTTATACAGAGAGTTGTGATATAGTTGTGTTGTATATTCAATTAATTCTAGAATGGAATGGAGATAAGTTGTACATGATACAAAGGAGACCTCGAGAAAATGGAAATGTAATTTGACTATAATAGTTGCTACTTGGATTATGAAAAAGTTAGAGGTGTATCCTAATACTTTTATCCAAGTAGTTGTCTGTTGACACAATGAAGTAAAAGATTGTATTAAATACAATTGATATAGTTTAAGAGGAACTAAGATGAAACAATGGTGTTGGTAAGAGTACCAAACTATTGTAAGGCATCAATTGATTATAAAAAGTTGAAAATGTGTATTCAAACAATAGATGAAATGAATTGCAAAGATAAGTCTTAGAGGTAAGACTTAATAGTATAATATAAGGATGAAGATTCCAGTTTAGCATAAATTCAGTTGATTATATAGGAAGTGCAAGTTCATTAATTCATTATGGAGTTTTTGAAGTACAGTTGTATCATGTACAAGGGTTTAAAGGGTTTGAAGGTCGTTTATTTATTCCTAAGATTAGTAAATCTTAGAGGAACCACTAAATGATAGATGGAAATGATGGAAAACCAGTGAAAATGGTCTAAGGTGATTTGAGGAAACCTTCAAACTATTAGAGTTTGAAGAGTTTAGTATTGATCAGAGTGTAAAAGACTATGAGAAATCGCCCATACAAAGTAATTGATGATGTTAATACTTTGAATAAGAGAAAGGGACATGAGGTGTAATTATAATAGAAACTTCTCAGTATTATCTCTTTAAGAGAAATAGTATTGATGAATGAATGAAACTTGCGTAGGCATATCATCAACTAAGAGGTTAGAATTGATAATTACCAGTTCGTTTCTTTGGAGTTCAGAAAAAGGCTGAACTTAGTAAATGCTTAAATTAATAAGTAATGAGATTGTGCTGGACGTATGGGGCTCTGCAAATTCTTGTTAGTGGAAATATACGTTATATCAAAAAGGATTAAGCAAAATATAGGTATGGGAGATGGGAGATGGGAGATGGTATGGTGATGAAAGTTTCCGGATAAAGATTCGAGACTTTCTTCCAATGAGGGAAGAAGTTGTGAATATAATGAAAATTATTCTCAATCTCCATACAAAATATTCCTTCGTGTTGATGAAGAAATTGAGATGCTAATCCTAATTTCAAAGAATATGATTGAGCTCGTGTCTCATCATAATAACCACTGAAATATGATTTGGTAATTACAACAGTAGAGAGATATAAATAATATAAAGTGAAATATTGTAGGTTGTAGTTTATAATTGACGAAATCTAGAAGTTCAAGTGTATCGAAAAGAAATTAAGAAAATGTGATGTGATCGACCTTGCCATTCACCAATGAAGTGTAATGGAAGTAGGAGACACATATGTTGACTTTGTTGTTGATTGATAAGGAACAGAGGTAGGAAAAATAATGATTGTTGACCTTGTCGTTCAGTCGTGTGATGGACATAAATAAGAGACATGATACTGTTAATACTGAAAAAGATTTGTCAATACTAGACTACAACATTGTTGAGAAAAAAAAGATGAATGAGGAACGGGAGTTACAATGGAAGAGTAAAGTCCATTACTCTTCGAAGTTATTGGCGACTTATATGTTACCTTTAATTTCGAGGACGAAATTGTAGCCAAATTGGGGAGACTATAACGAACCGTTACCTTAAGCATGTGATTAGCGTTAATTCAAATTCTAATTAACCCGAGTTAGGCTAGTGGTTAAGCCCAATTAGCTACGATTAGCGTATGTGTGGAATTGTGTACCGAATTGTATTTGCCTAGAGTGTAATGGTAATTATAAATTAATAACTAGACAAATGAAGGAACGCCTAATACCATGTGTGGGTTAAGGAGGACATACGTGAGACGTGTTAACGCCCGAGGGTGCTCGTTGGCGCGAATTACGTATTGGTGGACGTAACGATAGGCGTATATTTGTTTATATATTGTGATATATATAAATATATATATTAAAATAAAAAATAAATGAATAATGGTGAATTGTCAAGGCGCCAAGTAATACGCATGGTCACGGGTGACACTCGTGGGTCGTATGGTAGTGTGCACGCCGAAGGTACTCGTTGACGCGTACAACGAACGATATCGAGAAATATATATATAATAGTATATATAAATATATAATTAAATTAGAAAATGTGAAAAGACCAAAGAGGGTAGTTGGAAATAAAAAAGAAAATGGTAGGCTTGGGCGTGGTTTGGTCATTTTCCCAAATTAACCGCATCTTCCTCCTTAAATCGAGAGAACAAAACAGAGGGTGAGGGAGCTGAGAGAGAGATCGCGAGGAGGAGAGCAAGGAAGCAGAGGAGCTCGGGAGTGAGCACGCGACGTTGAGAAGGCTGAGGTGAGTTGATGTGCTTCTTGTTGTTGTTGTTGTTTCCATTGTTGTGGGTTCGCTTGATTCGATGGTGGTGAGTGAGCTCAGCCATGGCCAAGAGTAGTAAAGGAAGGGAGTAGTCTCCCCTGCCAGGGCGAGTTCGGATTGGGGTTTGGAGTTAATCCCAATTGAGAAAAAAAATAGAGCAGTGGCTCTGTTGGTCACGCAAGGTGGGGGTGACCTTGAACCGGGCTGGTTCTGCTCGGTTGAGCCGAACCTGGTTAAACCCGGTTCAAGGTTAAATGAAAAAAAAATTAAAGAAAAGGAAAAGAAAAGAATGAAAATTTGGAAAAAATGGAAAAATAATATTTTAATCAAATAAATAGAAATTGAGGGATTTCTATGGAAAATAGAGAAATGGGGATTCTCTCGGGACTTTACATCGGGGTTTTTACCTTATAAAGCATGAAATGGTCAAAATGAAAGGAAACAAATGGGATTTGGTTTTGGAATTGAATGAGACTAGCTTAAGGACTATAATAAATGAGTATTGGACTTACATTGATATCAAACAATCTATTTTATGTTGTAGATCGATGGGAAAAGATTTAAGGACTCTGAAGAATGGTATAAATCAATAAAAGTTAGGAAAACTCGTTACAAGTAAGTGGGACTCGTGTTTCTCATCAATTATGCTACTTAATTTAGTACTATTAGAGCACGTAGTACTAGAGACCGGGAATGGATCAATATACTGTGAATTAAACTGTTTTATTACTGTTTTACAAATGAAGGGAAAAGGTTTGGCGGGACAAATCGGCCTAGGGTTTGGAACTGTGTTGGGCGGCCACTCATCATCGCGCTCCATTGACCTGGGAATATCCCAATAAATGCTTTCCATTTGAGTTGGCGATGCATCAATCGTGAATTACCAACTGTAAGTGGTAATTCATGAGAGATGTGGGAGTGCGACTCTTTTATTGAATTAAAATGAAAATATAAGTCACAGTACATGTGGCGACCTTAAAATTCTAACTTATGCGACGTGTCAATCTAAGTTGTATGCGGGCCCTCCATCGTGATACAGTTAGCAAGTTCTCGGTCGTCGACGCCGAGGTATGTTAGTTTTGTTTGGTGCTTGTATTATATTATATTTTCCCTAACGAAAATTTCAATGTCCCAAGCGTGGGAGGACGTTTGCGTATGAGTATTGGGGTTATAGGGTGACGTTTAGTAGTCCAGGGACAAATTAAATTAAAGACACTAACAAAACAAAAATTTATAAAATTATAGGCATGTTGGTACGTGATCGCGACCAGAAGTGGGTGACGGGTGAGTTGCAGCACGGTTCGAGTTTGGGAACACTAAGGCTGAGTTGGAGGTGACTAAGTGTAGAGCCCAAGTCACCTAATGAAGTCACATATGGAGTATTAGAGTTGGTGGGATAGCTTAGAAGATGGTCCTTAGATATGCCTCGATTCGAGTGCGCATAAGTAGATGAGGAGAAGGGTATATAAACCCATCACCTCTTCTTTTTCTTTCTCTTCCTCTCATTTTCTCTTTTTCTCTTCTCTTGCTTTCCAAGAAAACTCCCAAGGCTGGTGGAAGAGGTGATCAGAGTGACGTTGGAGACGACTTTTCGACGACGATCTGTGGTGAGATTCTAAACCACCTCGTCATTTCTTACATTTTGGTTTAGTTTCAGCTACGTTCGTCACGACAACTTTGGACACCACATCAAGACTTCAGATTTGATTGAAGTTCTTGACATATTGGTGATCCTCACAACGATCAACACGAGTTTTGTGAAGAAGGTATTCGATTTGGTCGAGTTTTAGAGTTTTGATGAATTTTAGAAGATTTTTCAAAGTATTTTTTGTTTTGGGTTTTCCATCGATGATTCTGGACGTTTCGTGATGTGTCGAGGGTGTTTTTGGATGGGTATTGGAGTCCCAACAAGTTTGGGATTGGCCTGAGACACGACGACGGGAGTGAAGGTCACCCAAGAGGGGGGTTGAATTGGGTTACCGAGTAATTATTGCCTTTTTAAAACTTTATGTGCAAATGACAATGATAAAGCATACACCAACAATGAATGTCTATGCTATGCAAGTGAATGGGATAGAAAAGATGGAAAGTGACACACGATTTATAGTGGTTCGATCTAATGATCTACATCTATTACCTAACCTCCCTAGTTAGGATTTTTAAACCCCCACTTATATTTTAAACAAGTGTTACAACCTAAGCATACAAGCCTAGAATGCCTAATCACAATTAGGACTTCCTACCTAGTCGCAACTAGGGTTATGCCTAGCCTCAACTAGGTCTTCCCCTTTGACTTAGATTCCACTAAGTCTTATAATTATCCAATTAAAACAAGTGGCTGAAAAAATAATAAGATACACTTTACAACATAAAGTGGTATCAAATTCAAACACTAGCAAACCTCCTAAAGCCTAACAACTCTAATGCATGCAAGTATGAGAATAAATGGAATATGCAAATGTGTCACTAATTTTGTTGCAAATCCCAAATATGAAATCGATTAAAAAGTTTAATGTATTAGTGCAAATCGATTTCAATGCTAAGAACAAGAGTTTAACAAAAATTAAGTTTAGGTGCAAAACTTTTGTTCAAAACAACTTTAGGGTTTGATAGAATAAGTTTAAGTGCAAAACCCAAGTTGAAGGTGTTTAAACACACAATAATATGATTTTCAATTCAAACACACAAAACTATGTAGATTAAGCTCAAGAAAAGATGCTAGAACAAGAACTTGCTTACAACCAAGAAGATGACAAAAGAGATCAGTTTTGATGAGATTCTTGTACTCCTTTGAGTGCCTCAAGAGTGCTGGATTTTAGAGCTAGAGGACAGCCACAAGAATCTTCTTTTTCTTCTTCACAAAAATTAAAGTTGTTCTTTTTGTAAGTTTTGAGCTTTTTGAGTGTGTTTGTTCCTTGTTCTTACAAAACCATGTTCTTGGTGGTTTTATAGTGTTAGGTATCCCATATTACCAGTATATGACCATTCTAGGGATCCAAGGGTCCAGAATTCATCAAGAATTCAAATTAAAGTTCGTTTTCCAGCTTTTTAAAAAAACTGTCAGGTACGCAATTAGCGCGCTAATGCTAAGACTTAGCGCACTAACTCTGCATTTAGCGCACTAATGACAGCATTAGCGCGCTAACTGCAGGGACCTCAAAATAAATATTTTGCCCCTTTGTGTTAGCGACCCTTAAACTCGTCTGGGACCTAACCAACCCTCATATTACATGATATATATGTTTAATATAGGTCATTTAGCCTATTTGGGTGGTTCGGATATTTTTACAAATCCCAAAAACGAAAAATCTCGATTTCATAATGTGCGAGGGACTTTTCTGCAAATTTACAGTTTTCTTTTCAAAAAACCTTTTAAAGACAAGTTTTTCTTTTTCGAAAACTTTCATAATGATCTTCAAAATGCCAGTGACCATGAACACATAGTTCACATTGTTTAGACTTATAAACCTAGTCATGTGTTACAGTTCCATTTTGAAACTTCGAGATATCTAATGACATGTGAAAATTCGTTTAAAAACTTTGTATGCATGAACTAATGCATTTGGCTTGCGTGGAAGAATTTGTATACCTTACATCGAAATTACAATTTGTAGTATGATCTTCCGTCTTCATTCCTTCATGAATGTCGAGTCTTGAACTTGTATGGCTTGAATACCCGTGATATGATGTTTTGCATCCTTTAACAAGAATTCAAATACACTTGATATTTATTAGTACATTTTCACCTTGTTTATTTCCATCAAAATCTCGGTCGGAGTTAGAGTGACTAACCACTTAGTCCAACAGGGAGCCGGGGGTGTGAAAACCCTTGACGAGGCTCATTGGACGCGGCGTTGGGGATAGAGAGCCTCTGTCCCCATGACACTACTCATAACGCCTAGGATAGAGACCCCTGCCCCCACGACGTGGGGTAAACCCCTACGGCGCCATTCACGGCACTGGGGCATATGTAACGACCCTAAAAATGTAACTCGTGCCACGTGTCAATACAGGTGATATGTGGGCCCACTCCATGGTACATTCATCAATTCTCGGATGTCGCGCCGAGGTATGTTAGTTTTGTATGATGGTTGTATTATATTATATTTCATTTGTGCAATTTTAAGTTTTTAACGGGTAAAGACGATGTGTACGAGCGTTGGTAGTACGGGGAACAAATTTAATTAGAAACACTGACAAAAAATTGATATAAATTGCGTTATCAGGATTATTGTGCACACGGGGACCGTAAGGGGCGTGTCGGAGTCCGTGTTAGCGCGAATTAGCTTGGATCGAGGTAAGTAAACCAGTAAGGAACACTACAGTTATTTCTTGAGCTTTGAATTATTTATTGATGTTGTTTCAATCCCTTTTTGATATTCCATTCCTTTTGAGTTGTCCTAAGGCAAGTGTGTCAAGCGTGATCCTTGCAAGAATTCCGGGCTCGCGGGTATTATACCGGAGTTTACGGCTGGGGATACGTGATTAGTTGTAATGACATGTACGGGGTGAGAGTTCTCCACCAGATTGCTGGGGACTCTGCACTCGCGTAGGGGTCTTAGAGGAGATTCTGTCCTCGACTCCTAGCCTTTGAGGAGATTTTGTCCTCGGCTTAACGACTTTAATTGGTCGGGACCACTTGTGCTTTCCCTTGTATTCCGGGACACTCAATTTCGATTGTTTATTTATTTATTTACAGTTTTTATATATTCATGCGCTCCCTGTTCTTTTCTTTCTATCGGCATGAATTGACTGTTCATTTATTTAAATTCGAAATACTATATTTATTGTTGTTCCTGCTTGGCGTTACTTACCTGGACTCGTCATTCTTGTGTTTGACCGAGTGCAGATCCGGAGTCCAGCAAAGGAAAGGTCGTGCAGTTAGGTGATATACTTTGAGCGGCCCTCCTCTGTTGATATAGGTGACATATTTTTGTTGTATTAGCTACTTATATTGTTTTTGTACATGGGGTAATGGGTTGAGAGATCTTTTTGGATATTAAGACTTGGATGATACTCTCCTTGCTTTACATGATATATATGATATACGTGGTTCCCACACCCTAGGTTTTGTCCTAACTTAGAGATTTTGAAGTTGATTTATTAGCTGAGATTAATTGCTTCCGCTTATTACTTTGATAACTCGTTAATTAATTAACTTCACTTTTAAATGCTTAATAAATGATTGAATGGTAAGGATAGGCTCATTGGCCCCGCGCGACTCGTCGGGATTGGCTCGGGGGTTCGCGCGGGTCCAGGCCGGGCGGCGCCCGATTCTAGGGTTGTGGAATTCGGGCCGTCACAGCATAAGCCCCTTTGCTCCACGCTGCGGAGGTGCCGCCAGGGAAACCTTCACGGTGCTGCCATGACGTTTGGGGAAGTTTCCCACGACAAAATTTTGGGGTTTCTCAGAATGGTTCGGGGATCTCTCGGGTACCTAAACTGGTCCAAATACGACACAATAACCAAAAAAATTACCCGAATACACAACCAAAAAAAATAAGGAAAAATTGGGTAAAACTAATGGAAAATCACAACAAATTTGTTATCGAGGTTAACGGGTACACGAGACTTGTAAGGACGATTCAGAGTCCGGGAGAATGCGATTAGCTTGGATTGAAGGTAAAGAAACCAGTGAGGAACACTACAGTTATTTCTTGAGCTTTAAATTTATTATTGCTATTGTTCAATGATTATCTTGGAATTCCATTCTTTTGAGTAGTCTGAGTGCTAGTGAGTTGACATGATCCTTGCGAGACCCGGACCTTCTGATGTAACATAGCAGGGGCCAATGGATGGGGATGCACGACTTGGTTTTGGATTCTATACGGGGTGGGAATTCTCCACTAGATTGTTGGAAACGTCCCATCCGCGTGGGGTTTACGATTATGTTTGAGTTGTTCCACATTCTAAACCCCAAGTCTTGGAGGTGCATTACTATGACTTAACGATCGTTTGGTCGGGACTTCTTGCCCTCTCTTTTGTTATCCAGGACACTTATATTCGATTGCTCATTTGTTTATCTATTTACAGTACTTATATATTCATGCGCTCCCTATCCTTTCTTTCTATCTGCATGAATTTAACTGCTTGATTTACGTATTTTGAAATGTTGTATTTATTGTTCTCTTTTGGAGTTACTTATCTGGGCTCATCATTCTTTTGTTTAACCCAGTGCAGATCCACAGTCTAGTAAGGGAAAGACTCCACTGATAGGAGATTTGATCTGAGGATTTGGAGCGTCTCTTCCTTGCTGTTTTAGGTGATTACTTAGTGTATTATTTACATATTTCATTTTGAACATGAGTTATGGGATTGTTTTGAGAGATCTTGTGCATGTACGACTTTATTGATACTCTCATTTGGCATATTATGGGTGATATACATTTACGATGTTTCCACACCATAGGATTGTCTTGACTTTTGTGTCTTGAAGTTGATTACTTTGTTTGAGATTTAATTGTTTATGTTGTATCTTTAATAACTCACTAATTGATTAACTTGCTTAATAAATGGTAAATGGTAAGAAAATGCTAACTATGCCTGCATGACTCCTCGAGATTGGCTCGGTGGTCCACATAGGTCTAGGCCAAGGGGCGCCCGATTTAGGATTGTAGAATTGGGGCCGTCACAGTTGGTATCAAAGCCTAAATTTGTAGAGCCTAATGTTGGCTAGTAATTTAAATCACAATCCCTTAAGACATAAGAAAACGAAAGTTAGGACAGTGGTTGAACTTAGAGTGGAACCCTATGAACCTGGTTTAAGTCTTAATTGGGAAGTGAGGAGAGGTTGGGGAAAAGTTGGAACTTGTGTTATACTTGTTATATTTGAGATAATGTATTATATGGTATCGATAGTTATTCACTGATTCGGGGATTCACTTCACTTTCAGATAGCGACAGCGGATCAGCCGGGTCCTAGTAATGATAGTGGGATGCCTGGTCCCAGAGTCGTTAGTATGGAAGAGTACCAAAACTGGACGCAGAGGATCATGTGTCAGGATCATCGGCTAGAGGAGATCCTAAGATTATTGAGGGCATTCGCTATAACGACACCATCTACGCCGACTACTTCTCGACTACCTATTGCGTAGGAGACTGACACACCGATTGTAGTAGCGACGTCGACAACTCCTACGCTAATTGTGGCGATGTTAGAGACAGCAGTAGCTACAATAGTGCAGACAAAGGTTATTGTACTTCCTACGCAGACAGATGTTGTACCACTAACGTTGGATACACTGGTTGCGAAGACGCTTAGTCTACCAGTTACTCCGGGTAATAGAGCTATAACAGAGGTGAGGCAGTCCCGTGATTTCCAGAGACATTAGCTGGAGAAGTTCTACGGTGGCTTGGATCTTGAGGCATCAGAGTTGTTCATGAGGAGCCATGAGAAGATCTATGACGTACTTGCCACGCCGAACCACATGCAGTCGGGCATATCATTCGCCTCATTATTTGGAGAGGCTGATGTTTGGTGGTGCACTACGGTGTCCACGAAGGGGAAGCCTAAGGACTGGGCTAAGTTCAAGGAGAGGTTTCGAGCAGAAATACATCCTTCATACGGTCCGTAACCTGAAGATGACTGAGTTTCAAAACATTCGGCAGAGGTTAGACGAGTTCGTGATGTAATATATGGACCGATACCTATGATTGATGGAGTATGCCGGGGGAGCAGCTAACACTGACGCCGACCAGGCGTATTATTTTGTGCACAGACTACTGGACTCTATTGGTTTGATGGTTATGACGATGGCTCCGAGTACATTGTAGGAGGCATATGAGAGAGCCATGGCCAGCGAGGGCTTCGTTAGTGCACGTACCGGGATGTAGGTTACATCATCAACACCTCCACATTTAAAAGACCTTTAGGGGGTGATAGGAAGAAGAAGAGGTTCAGACCTTGGCAGCGAGGAGCCTGAACTCAGAGTGTAGGATCTGTGGCAGCTCCACCTACCATAGCAGTAGTATCGTTTGCTCCAGTACGGAGCTATGCCAGTGTCCAGCCATAGCCTACATAGTTAGGCCTACAGAGACAACAGTACTAGCGGGCTGATGGCAGAGGTAGCGGTTAGAAGTAGAGGTTTAGGTAGGGGCGAGAGAGAGTTATGGACAGAATGTCGGTCAGATACAACGACAGGGACAATGTAGTCCGTCTGGTTCAGGATATCAGCGAGGAGCTTGCAATGAGTGCATACATTTAGGTCATTTCATCAGTGCTTGTCCACGACTGGGTCGAGGGTAGCCACAGGGCTTGGGAGCAGGTTCATGCCATTGTCGCACTAGATCTGACTGCCACATGGAACCTTATTGAGGGTATGGTTTACATTTGTAGTCATTTCATGTATATTATGTTTAATTCCAGTTCTACGGTTTCTTTTATTTCGGGTCGCATGGTCGATGAGTTAGGGTTGAGACTCACTATATTAGAGAGACCCTTGATTCTTAACACAGTTGTTGGGGACAAGATTTACCCGAACCTATTGTGTGTTGACTGTTCGGTAGAGATAGAGGGTCACATCTTATCTGCAGACCTGAGAGTGTTGGAGTTCCTAAAGTTCGATGCATTACTAGGCATGGATTGGTTGGGTGCTTATCATGCACAGATCCACTATTTCAGTAAGAGGATCACATTTCATATTCTTGGGCATCCGGAGTTTAGTTTTTAGGGTACTTCGACTAGTTTACCGATCACCAGAGGTAGAGTCGCCATTAGAGTAGATGTAGAGACATTAGCTGGTGTGTTGAGTACGACGGGCATAGTGGAGACTAGATTGGAGGATGTACAAGTGGTATATGAGTTTCTTGATGTCTTCTCAACAAAATCACCAGGCTTTCCACCACCTAAAGAGATTTATTTCATCATTGACTTGGTCTCGGGGACCAAGCCTATTTCGATTTTGCCATACCATATGGTTTCGAGAGAGCTAGAAAAGCTGAAAGGAAAGCTAGACGAGTTGTTGGAGATACGCTTTATTCACCTGAGTATGTGGCCTTGGGGCACGCCGGTGTTGTTTGTTAAGAAGAAAGACGGCAACCTGAGATTGTGCATCGACTACAAGTAGTTGAATAAGGCGACGGTGAAGAACAAGTACCCCCTTCCTCGCATTGATGACTTGTTCGACCAGTTGACAAGATCGCAGTGGTTTTCGAAAATTAATCTGAGATCTGGGTACCATCAGTTGAGGATTAGAGCAGAGGACACGAAGAAGACTGTATTTCGCACTCGATATGGGCACTACCTGTTCACAGTCATGCCGTTTGGGCTAACTAACGCCCTAATGATGTTCATGGATTTGATGCATCGAGTACTGAGACAATACTTGAACAGATTCGTCAATGTGTTCATCGACATCTTGATCTATTCCAGAACTCGTAAGGATCACCTCGAGATGATTTTGCAAACACTAAGAGAGCACAGATTGTTCGCTAAGTTCAGTAAATGTGAGTTTTGGCTGACAGAGGTAGGATTTCTAGGTCACATTTTCGGGACCGATGGAGTGTCAGTGGACCCCGCTAAGGTTAGGGCGGTTAGCGATTGACCTACACCGAGATCAACATCAGATATCCGTAGTTTTCTAGGCTTGGCAGGTTATTATTGACATTTTGTACAGGACTTCTCGAAGATTGTGACATCTATGACGCAATTGACGAAGAAGGATGTTAGATTTTAGTGGAATGACTGTGAGCAAGCGTTCAGGACATTGAAGGAACGACTGACTACTGCGCAAGTTCTAGTTTTGCCCGAGTTGGGGAAGGGTTTTGAGGTGAACATCAATGCTTCTAAGGTTGGTTTGGTCTGCGTTCGGATGCAAGACAGTAGAATGATTGCCTACGTGTCTCGACAGTTGAAGATTCATGAGAAGAACTACCCTACGCATGACTTGGAGTTGGCGGTAGTAGTCTTTGCACTGAAGATTTGGCGCCACTATCTCTATAGGGAGAGATTCATTCTATTCACTTACCACAAGAGTTTGAAGTACCTCTTCACTTAGAAGGAGTTGAACATGCAGCAAAGGAAATGGCTTGAGTTCCTCAAGGACTATGATTTTTCTTTGGAGTACCACCCGGGGAAGGCTAATTTGGTTGGAGACGCATTGAGCCACAGAGGAGTTGACTTAAAGGTTGTTACCTGCCATATGACGCACGATTAAGGCTTGCTCAAAGTGGTAGAGAGGATTTTTTCTGATGACGTTTCAACCGATACCAGAGTATTGATTTTTGGGCAGATGAGGACTTATACAATGTTGATTCAGAATGTATTCCAAAGTCAGCCGACTGATGAACAGTATCAGATGTTTTTGGAACTGGCACAAAGTTCAGATCATTAGATTAGAGCCAGTCGGCAGACTCATGCCTGAGATTTAGAGGACGACTGTGGATTCCATCAGTGACTGAGCTACGTGATGAGATACTTTATGAGGCATACTGCTCACATTTTACGATTCATCCGGGTAGGACTAAGATGTACGTAAAGGTACGTCGTCTCTTCTGGTGGCCGGGGATGAAGACCGATGTTTTTTATTTTGTTCCAGGGTATGAGATTTGTCAGCGAGTTAAGGCTGAGCATCACAGACCGGGGGTTATTATAGTCATTTCCCATTCCTCAGTGGAAGTGGGAGCACATTGTCATGAATTTCATCAATGGGCTGCCTCGATCTCGACAAGAAAATGATAACGTCTGGGTGATTGTGGACCGCTTGACTAAGTCTGCGCACTTCTTACCGATCTTGACTACACATCGAGTGGATAGGTTGGCAGTTTTGTACAAGCGGGAGATAGTTCGACTTCACAATGTACCGTTATCGATCGTGTCTGATAAAGGGTCGTAATTCACATATCAGATTTGGCAGAGCATGCAGGCACAATTTTTCTCCAGGCTGAACCTCAGTACTACCTATCGCCCACATACTGATGGATAATCAAAGCGTTTAATTTAGATCCTTGAGGATATGTTGAGGATGTGTGTGTTGGAGTACGGAGGATCCTAGGAGGAGTATCTCCATCTGTGTGAGTTTCATATAATAACAACTATCAAGCCAGTATTGGCATGGCCCCATTTGAGGCATTTTATGGGAGGCCGTGTGATCTCCATCTTATTGGGTGGAGCCCGAGGATGTGGCAGCGATTGGCCTTAAGGTTGTGGTAGATCACACAGAGAAGATACGCCAGATTCGATTGAGATTGAAGGGTGCGCAGGAGAGGCAGAAGAAGTATTATGACTTGTATCACGGGGAGTTACCAGGTAGGGGACTATGTATATCTGAAAGTGTCTCCGGTCACAAAAGGATTGGGATCAAAGGAAAACTTGCGTCGAGGTTCATTGGTCTGTTCAGAGTGGTGAAGCGAGTAGGCAAGGTCGCATATGAGCTAGAGATACCACCTCAGATGTCATGGATCCACCCTCTCTTTCATATATCGACGTTACAACTAGATAAGTCTAAAGTGGGTAGACGAACGACGGTAGATTTGAGCCGGATAGACCTGAGAGAGGATGTCAAATACGACGAGCAGCCTATCCAAATTCTAGATCGTAAGGTGAAGACCTTGAGGAACAAGGTGATCCTATCAATCCTCGTTAAATGGCAACACCATGGAGACGAGCAGCTGACGTGGGAGTTGGAGTCGTACATGCGTGAGTGTTTTCCCTACCTCTTCTGAATTGATGAGTTTTTCCCTTAGTTTCATTTTAATTTCGAGGACGAAATTCCAGTTAGTTTGGAAGACTGTAACGACCCTAAAATTCTAACTTGTGCCACGTGTCAATCTATGTTGTACGTGGGCCCTCCGCTGTAATACAGTCAACAAGTTCTCGATTGTCGACGTCGAGGTATGTTAGTTTTGTTTGGTGCTTGTATTATATTATATTTTCCTTAACTAAAATTTCAATGTCCCCAACGTGGGAGGACGTTTGTGTGTTAGTATTGGGGTTATAAGGCAACGTTTAGCAGTTCGAGGGACAAATTAAATTAAAGACACCGACAAAACACTAATTTATAAAATTATAGGTGTGTTGGTACGTGGTCGCGACCGGAATCGCGTAACGGGCGAGTTGTGGCACAGTTTGAGTTCGGGAACACTAGGGCTGAGTTAGAGATGACTAAGTGTAGAGCTCAAGTCACCTAATGAAGTCACATATAGAGTATTAGAGTTGGTGGGACAGGTTAGACCTTGGATACGCCTCGAGACGCGTGTGCACAAGTGGATGAGGAGAGGGGTATATAAATTCTCTCTTACTATCATTTTCTCTCTTTTTCTTCTTTTGCTCTCCAAAAAAACTCCCAAGGCTGGTGGAGGAGGTGATCGGAGCAGCGCCGGAGATGAATTTTTGACGACGATCCGAGTTGGGATTCTAAACCACCTCGTCATTTCCAAAATTTTGGTATTAGTTTCGGCCGCATTCGTCGCAAAAATTCCAGACACCAGGTCGAGACTTTATATTTGGTCAAAGTTCTCGACATATTTGTGATCCTCGCGACGATCAACACGAGTTTTGTGAAGTCAGTATTTGATTTGGTCGAGTTTTGAAGTTTTGATGAATTTTTTAAGATTTTTCGAAGTATTTTATTTTTGGATTTTTGTCGATGATTCTGGACATTTCGTGATGTGTCCAAGGTGTTTTTGGATGGGTATTAGAGTTCTAACAAGGTTAGGTTTGGTCCAAGTCACGTGGCACGAGCTGGGTGTGTGAAAACCCCTAACGAGGCTCACTAGGCGCGACGCCGTGGGAGCGCCGCAGGGGTAAACCACCATGGCGCCACTCACGGCACTTGGGACAGAGGCCCTTTGCCTCCACGTCGTGAAAGCGCCGTAGGGGTAAACCCCCATGACGCAACTCACGATGCCTGGGACAGATACCCCTACCCCCAGCTGTGGGGGCGCCGCAGGGGTAAACCCCCACGACGCCACTCACGGCACCACTGTGACGACCCTAAATTCTAATTGGTGCCACGTGTCAATTTAGGTCGTACGTGGGCCCATTTGCCGTGATACAGAGTTCAATTCTCGATCGTCGACGCTGAGGTATATTATTTGTGTTTGGTGTTTTGTATTATATTGTATTACCCAAATGTTTAATTCAAATGTCTCAAACGTGCGAGGACGTTTGAGTGTGAGCGTTAGTACGGTAAACAGTTCAGCTCGAAGGTTTCGTGGAATAACGAGATTTCGAGCGAATGTTGGTCGGGTAATTAGTAGTTCGGGGGACATAAATGAATTAAAGACACTGAAAAAATGCAAAGTAAATAAATAAAAGTTGTAAAATGCGTTCGATAAGTTAGAACGTCCGGGCCGGCGTGGCAAACAAATTTGGTGTTCAAAACGAACTCGGAAACATGAGTATTGTGCGATAAATCACAAAGTTAGGAGTGAGAGTCATACATTGAAGTCACACATGTGTGTCATGGTTGGTGACTAGAATGAATAGAGGCCTAAGGATGTGCCTCAAGATTCTTCTGTGAAATGGGATTGAGGGGGGTATATAAATCCCATTACCACCTTTTCTCTCTCATCTATCTCTCATTTCTCTTTCCTCTTCGATCAGACAACGTGAGAACGTATGGGTTTCGAGGGTTTTCAATGTAGTTTGATGCCGCAGGATCGACAAATTGCGAATTTTAAGGTGAGAGTTCGATTTCCTACGTCAGTATATACGTTTTGGCAGTATTTTTGTGGGTTTTTGTCGCAATGAATTCGGACAACGAATTGGGAAATTTTGTTCTTATGATTTGTTGTGAATGATTGGGAGGCAATGGTAAGATCAAAACATGATTTGTGAAATGGTTTTGACGTTTGGGGATTTTCTAAACTTTTAGTGAATTTTGATGATTTTGAAAATCGACAGTTTGGTCGGGTTTTGCGTGAGCCAAGGGTGTATTGGTGTGTTATCAGATGTTTAGTTGAAGTTGGGATAGGCTCGAAGCATGGCAACGCGAGCCGGGGTTTGAAAAACCACGTTTACAGGGGTGTTCTGGTTAGACACCTGGAGACGTTGTGAACATTCCAACTCACGACGTCACCCACGTACGTCTTGGGCAGAGGCTTAGGGAACAAGCCGTGAGGAAGCCGCCATGACCAATGAAGTCACGACGTCACTCAAGTACGAGTTGGGCAAACGGCCTAATCTCCACAACGTGAAGACGTCGTCCAAGTCATTGAACACCACGACGTCTTGGCGGTGTGTCACTGTTCACAGGGACCAAAATTTTATAAAAGATTTGAAAATTTTCAAGGATCTCTTGGGTATCCCAATGGGTCCGAATATGACCTAATACCCAGTAATCGACCTAATTATATGAACAAATATAAATTATGGGAATTTGAATAGAATGCGGGTAATTAATAGGAATTTCAATTTAAATGTATATTAGGGATTTTGAACATTGACGAGATACGGGTAGTCATAGGAGATGTGTCGGGGGTCCGTTGAGTGCTTATTAGTTGGATTACAGGTAATTAAACCAGTGAGAACTTTTACAGTTATTTCTTGAGCTTTAATTTGTTGTTATTGCTCTGTTTATTGTCATATCTGTTGGAATCTCTTTTGGTTGAGTGGTCTATTTGCAAGGGGGTCATGGTCACTAAATATCTGTGATATGAGCTCTTATGTAGACGATGTTGATATCTCCCGGTTAAGTGTATGCTGGGGGACTCTTATTCGGGTCTATGGATATCTCATAGTCGAAAGGGTTAGGACTGGTAGGCTGTATTCTCGTCCTGAACCCGAGTCTTGTAGGTTTTACCTCGACTCAACGACTGTTGTTTGGACGTCTTGCTATTCTATTTCGTAACTCGGACACTCACTTTTCGATTGATTTATTTACAGTCTTATACGTTTCATGCATTCCTTGTTCCTTTCTTTCTATCAGCATGAATGTGGACTGATGCTTATTTATTTCGAAATGTTGTATTATTGTTCTACTTGGCGTTAATTACCTGGGCTCGTCATTCTTGTGTTTGACGGAGTGCAGATCCACCGTCCAGCAAGGGGAAAATGCCAGAGCTTATGGATTTTCTTTGGGGACCTTAGAGCACGCCGTTTCATCTAGCTGAGTAGGTGATTTTTGTATTATTGTATATATATAATGTTTTGAAACATGGTTTTGGGTATGTTAGAAATTCTGGGCATGTATATCTATTGGGTTTTTCTCCTCCGACTTATCATTTATGATGATATACATATGCGCGGTTTCCACATTTTATGATGTCTTATCTTTATATAGTTGTGATTAATTGATTAGTTTGAGCTTTGTTTCCGCTATATTGATGATAATTCGTTAATCAATGTTATAAAATTGTAAGTGAATGGTAATTTGTAAGGAAAGGCTGACTAGTCTTGCATGATTCGTCGAGATGGACTCGAAGTTTCATGTAAGTCTAGGCCGGGCGGGGCCTAGTTCAGATTTGAAAACTGTGGCCATCACAGTTGGTATCAGAGCGAAAGTTTTAAATACTCGACTCTTGATTTAAATCATTAGCCATTAAGACATTAATCAGCGGAAGTTAGGAATGGTTGAACTTAAAGTGGAACCTTATGAACCTAACTTAAGTTTTAGTTGGGAAGCGAGGAGAGTTGGAGAAATTAAAACTGGACTATGAGCTATTTGATTATTGTATATTATATTATCGATAGATATGTCCTGATCATGATAATCACTTTCTTTTCAGATAGTGATGGTCGATCATCCTAGTACGGGGGATATTAGTATAGGTGACGTATAAGGCCAGTTGGATAGCATGTCGCAAAGGATTTCATCGCATGACCAACAGTTACAGGAAATTCTTAGACTGCTGAGCGCTTAAGCAACAGGATCACCTAATATGTCAGCAACTCCAATTGCTTAAGTTGGGAGTGCTCCAACAGTTCAGGGTACACCTACAGCACCCACAATTATTGTAGGACCCGCAGTGGCTGAGGAGGCACCTGTACAGATAGAGATGGTACCTCCTACGCCATACACGCCGATAGAGGATACACTGAGCACACTGATTGACAGTGGTGTTAGTGCGAGGCTTGAGGTAAGGTAGGCTCGAAAGTTTATGAGACACCAGCCGGTGAAGTTCCACGGGGGAACTAATCTGGATGCAGCGGAGAAGTTTATGTGGAGTCAAGAGAAAATCCACGAGGTCTTGGCTACACCGGCATATATGCAGTCGAGTATTTCTTTAGCATGTCTATTTAGTGAGGCTGATATTTGGTGGCGCACAATGGTAGCGTTGAAAGGTAGGCCCAAGGACTGGACTGAGTTCAGAGAGAGATTTCATAATCAGTATATTCCTCCTATAGTTCGTAATCGGAAGAAGACCGAGTTTCACTGATTTGACAGCAGATCGGGGAGTCTGTTATGCAGTATATGGATCAGTACTTAAGTTTGATAGAGTATGCCGATGGCGCAGCCGATACTGACACCGACCAGGCTTACTATTTCGTACACGATCCACTAGATTCGATCAGTTTTATGGTAGTGACGACGGCTTCAAGCACGTTATAAGATGCCTATGAGAGGGCTATGATTGGTAAGAGTTTTAGGAGCACACACACCGAGGTACTGGTGATGTCGTCAGCACCCTTGCAGTCAGTTGTAGGGTCTAGAGGGAATAGGAGGAGGAAGAGAGCTAGATAGTGGAGTCAGGGATCGAGTTCAGAGCGTAGCATTAGCTACGTTTTCACTGTCTACCGTGATAATACCAGCTTCTCCAGCAAGGAGTTACGCGAGTTCACCTCAGCAGCCAGCGCAGTTAGGTCCTCAGTAGCAGTTTTATTGGAGGACTGATGGTAGAGGTAGTGGCCAGAGACAGTTCAGGGTTCCACTCAGGTGCAGAGATAGGGACAGAGGTCTTGTCAGGCACAGGGGCAGGGACAGAGGACATAGTCTGGGTCAGGATCTCAAAGAGGCCATTAAGAGTGTGGTCAGTTGGGTCATTTTATCAGTGCGTGTATACGACTGGGTAAAGCTGAGAGCAGGTTCACACGGTTGCTACACCAGATCCGGCTGCCAGCCGTAGTCTTATCGAGGGTACGATTTTTATTTGCAGTCATTTCATGCATGTTATGTTTGATTCTGGCTCTACTGTATCTTTTATTTCGGGTCGTATGAATGATTTGGGTTTGAGACCTATTAGACTAGAGAGACCCTTGATCCTTAGCACAGCTGTTGGGGACAAGATTTACCTGAACATGTTGTGTGTTAATTGTTCGGTAGATATAGGGGTCATGTCATGCTAGTGGACCTGAGAGTGTTAGAGTTCCTCGAGTTTGATGCATTACTGGTCAAGGATTGGTTGGGTGCATATCACGCACAGATCCACTGTTTCAGTAAGAGGGTCATATTTTATATTCCAGAGCATCCAAAGTTTAGTTTTCAGGGGACTTCGACCAGTTTTCCTATCACTAGAGGTAGAGCCGCCACTAACGTAGATATTGAGATGTTTGCTAGTGTATTGAGTACGACGGAGCGAGTTGTGACTAGGTTGAAGGAGGTACCAGTGGTATGTGAGTTTACTGAAGGCTTTCTAGCAGAGTTACCAGGGTTACCACCGCCTTGAGAGATCGATTTTATTATTGACTTGGTCCCGAGGACCAAACCTATTTAGATTCTGACATACCGGATGGCTCCGAGAGAGCTAGAGGAACTAAGGAGTTAGCTAAATGAATTACTAGAGTTTGGTTTTATGTACCCGAGCGTGACACCCTGGGGAGCACCGGTTCTGTTTGTTAAGAAGAAGGACGGTAGCCTACGGTTGTGTATCGATTATCGGCTGTTGAACAGGGTGACAGTGAAGAACAAGTATCCACTTTCGCACATCGAAAACTTGTTTGATCAATTGACGGGAACACAGTGGTTCTCGAAAATAGACTTGAGATATCTGGGTACTATCAGTAGAGGATTAGAGCGAAGGATAGAGAGAAGACTGTTTTTCGCACTTGATATTGGCATTACCAGTTCACAATCATGTCTTTTGGGTCGACTAATGCACCTGTGATGTGTATGGACTTGATGCATCGAGTGTTGAGACAGTTTCTTGATCGTTTTGTTATCATGTTCATCAACGATATATTGATCTACTCTAGGACTCGTGAGGATTACGAGGAACATCTCATATTGGTGTTGCAGATTCTGAGAGGGCATAGTTATTCCCTAAGTTCAATAAGTGCGAGTTTTGGCTTATGAAGATCAGATTTCTAGGACACATTGTCGGAGCAGGCGGAGTGTCGTGGACTCGGCTAAGGTCAGAGCAGCTGTAGATTGGCCTACACCGAGATCAATGTCAGATATTTGCAGTTTCCTTGGCTTGACGAGTTATTATAGGCAATTTGTATCTGACTTCTCGAAAATTACGGCACCTATAACGCAGTTGATGAAAAAAGACGTGAGATTTCAGTGGAATGACAGTTGTGAGTAAGTGTTTCAAACCTTGAAGTAACGTTTGACTACCGCGCCAGTGCTAGTATTGCCTGAGTCATGGAAGGGTTTTAAGGTGAACACCGATGTTTCGAAGGTCGGTTTAGGTTGTGCTTTGATGCAGGACGGTAAAGTAATTGCTTATGTGTCGCGACATCTGAAGATTTACGAGAAGAACTACCCTACGCATGACTTAGAGTTGGAGGTAGTGGTGTTTTCACTGAAGATTTGGCGCCATTACATCTACGGAGAATGGTTTGTGTTGTTTACTGATCAAAAGAGTTTAAAGTACCTATTTACTAAGAAGATCTGAGTATGAGACAGAGATGTTGGCTTGAGTTCCTCAAGGATTATGATTTCTCTTTGGAGTACCACCTGGAGAAGGCCAATGTAGTTGCAGACACGTTGAGCCGTAGAGGGTCAGACTTAGAGGTTGTTATTTGCCACATGACATACGAGTATGGTTTTCTCGAGACGGTCGAAAGGTTGTTTTCAGTTGATATTCTTACCAGCACTAGAGTATTGATTTGTGGCTAGTTGAGGATTCAGACTGTCTCTATTCAGAGCATACTAGATGGTCAGCGGGGTGACAATGAGTATGGAAAATTTTTGGAGTTCGCACAGAGTTCAGATAATCTAGATTGGAGTCATTCGACATACTCATGCTTGAGATTTAGAGGGCAATTATGGATTCCATCAGTGGTTGAGCTACGCAATGAGATACTTCATGAGGCACACCACTCGCGTTGTACGGTTCATCCGGGCAGGACTAAGATGTATGCTGATGTGTGTCGTCTATTTTGGTGGCCGAGGATGAAGACCGTTGTTTCTGATTGCGTTCGAGGGTGTGAGATTTGTCAGCGAGTTAAAGCTGAGCATCGCAAACCTAACGGGTTACTACAGTCACTTCCCATTTCTCGGTGGAAGTGGGAGCATATAGTTATGGATTTCGTCAATGGTTTACCTCGATCTCGGCGCGGTCATGATAAGATCTGGGTGATTGTGGATAGGTTGACGAAGTCTGCACACTTTTTACCGATTTTTACCACACATCTGGTGGATAGGTTGTCTTTGTTGTAAGAGCGTGAGATAGTTCGACTGCAAGGTGTACCTATATCGATTGTGTCTGACAGAGGACCGCAGTTCACGTCACAGATTCGGCAGAGTATGTAGGCATAGTTCGCCACGCGGTTGTGTGACGACCCCAAATTCCACAATCCTAGAATTAGGCACCGCTAGACCAAGACCTGCGCGAACCTCCAAGCCCACCTCGCTGAGTCACGCAGGCCTAGTCAGTCTTTCTTACCCTTTATAATTTATTACGCATTTACATGTGAAGTTTATCAATTAGTGAGTTATTATCAGATAATGCGGAAGCAATTCAACTCCAAACTAATCAATAGACTTCAAGACACAAGTTAAGACAATTCTAGGGTGTGGAAACCCCGTAACTCATATCAACCATATGAATCAAAAGAAAGTATCAATAATATCATACAAGCCTAAGATCTCTCATAACCCATAATCCCATGTTTCAAAAAAACAATATAGATACATAATACAAAACATACTCAATACGCGAGAGGAGACTGCCTCGTGGTCCTCGACTTCAATTGCTTAGCGTTAGTCCCTTGTCTTTGTTTGTTCGTCGGTCTGCCTACCGTCACAAACTAGATGTTGAGTACAATGATGTAGAGAGTAAAATACAAATAGAGACTTAACAACATTTCAAATGTCACATAAATGGCTACACTGGTATTATGCATGGATATCACAAAGATTATAAAAGATAGCATGATAAGTGAATCACTAAGATGACAACGATAAATGAGTGTCGAGAGCACAAAACAAAATAAAAGGAATATAAATGTCCTAAGTCCACTAGGTTGCCACCCTTAGTTTACAACCTGACTTCCAAAATAGATTCTGGACTTACATAAACCCAAAATAGTCTAGAATAAGGCACTTAGCCCCAGGTCATACTTAGTCTGCATATGGGCACCGCAACATCACACTTAGTTCAACATACGGTCACTGCAATTCCAAACTATAGGTTTAACCACGTCCAGAATTCGTGTACTCACGGTATAGACCGTGAGCACCATATTGTCCACTTAGACCCAATAGACCACTCATTAAGGAATCCAAGAAAAAACTAAGCCGATAAACCACGAAAGACAGATATAACCAAAGAGAATTCAACAAATGATATAATCCACAAAGAAGTATTGCTCAACAAATATAAAAACCCAAATAAATACACAAATGAAATAATGTAAATACTTCAGTTGGTTTTACTCACAAATACCACGCAATTCGCCAAGTCACGTAAACCGCTCGACGTCCTTGAACTCTGTACTATTGTCCTGCGTCCGGCGTGTCCAAATTTCCTAAATCATTTCATTATCCTTATTAAGCTCAACTCTAAGTCCTTATTTTTGTATTTTATTCAAGTCACACACGCATTATAAGGTCAATCTCAACGTAAATCCCTCTGAATATTTCTCGATCGTCGCACATTTATTGAGTTCAATTTTATTTCCATTTACCTCAATTTCTAAAAATGTGAGATTTTAACCATATTCGTCATGTCTCGAGTTGAAACTACATTGGTCGAATCTTGACTTGACTTATTTTCACAAATTTTACTCAATTCTTTTCTACCTAACCAACTGATTACACACATTTTTATTCCCTAAATTATATATATACCCACATACATACATTATGTATATAAATGTGTATCATATACATAATAAAATATATAATTAAACAAATATATAAATACATACTATATATACGCTATTCACGTACATGTATATATATATATATAATATTTACTTATTTTAATTATTTATTTCCTGATTTTCTTAATTAAAATTTTCTTTTGGGCTTTAAAGCTATAATTAGGGAGTTAAGCCAAATCGGTCATGGCCTAACCTACTAGTGGATGTGCACAGCTTGTACATACCCCCTTTTGTGCGCACAGTGCACATTTCTCTTTTATTTTTCTTGATTTCACCTATTATTACTACCACCTCAATACCATTAATAGCTTACAATCCCCCATCAAAAATTCCTTTTCAAAAGTTATAAAGAATGCCATAAAATTAAAGAGTTCTCACCTCCTATCACCAATAAAAGAGAAAGTGGAGCTCACCCAAGCAAGATAGAATTTACGAGCAAGGAGCGTCGAGAGAGGTCGAGATACCCGAGAGAAATAAAGTGTAACGGCCCAAATTAATTTAATTGAGTATTAATGTTAATCACGATGATTAACGGTTAATTCGGGCGTTACGTGGACAGCTGAGTGACTCAGATGTGGAAACCTATGTTATATTTATGCTATTTGTGCATGGTGTGATACCTAATATTGCGATGTGGGGTATATTAAGTATGTTTATGTATATAAACATCAAATGTGTGAACGTTGATATCGGGCAAGGTCACAAGTTGAGTATATGTCCCGAAATGCGTGTCGGGGATCGGGTACCGAGTATCGGGTAGCCAGAGTATGGGACATGAGTTATCGGGGAGCTGAGAGCTGGTATGACCTCACATATGATTTTTTTATGAATTATTTGGTGGTTAAGCCTAAGGTATGTGAGCCAAATCAAAGTAATTATTTCATTTCCTAAGGTTGTAGCTAGAAAAATCAGGGTGCATAGGATGATCCTCAAGATGCACAATAAGGGAAATCATGGACTGTATTGTCATGATAAGGTGTCCAAAACTGGAGTGACATAGGTGATCAGTGACCATTAGATCGTCCTTGATATGTGTGCACACATCAGATTAGAATAAACACCTATAAATACACAGTTGATCAATGGAGGCATGCAAAACCAAGTTTCCAAACAACAAATTTGAGGTGCTGTGAAGGGAAATCTGGATTTGAAGGGTGAAATCCGAGCTTGGAGAGTGAATTGTGGGCATTCAACAACGGATTCAAGGTAATCTATCCCTTTGAAATATAAACTTTTGATAAAATGTGGTTTTGTGGGTGTTTTGAAGTATCTCGAATTTGCATGAGGATTTCATCACTGTTTTTTTGAAGAATTTGATGTTCTTGAGGATGAAGTTGATGAATTACATCATTTTGAATCACATTTGTGGAAAATTGAGGTGAATTTGGTGATTTTCGAATTTTAAAACATACACATTTTGATCCTCGATTTTAAGTGAAAACCTTGTTTAATGGGTGTTTTGGAGAGGAATTTGATGTTTTTGAAGTGTGTGTATTGTTTGTAAGATGAATTGAAGTGTTGGAAACAAGGAAAAACCAGAATTAGTTTATGGATTTTCTGGGCAGAGCACACCTAGTGCGCTAGGCATGCTGGGGAAGATGAAGATCTTCGTGCATGAATAGTGCATGAAGATCAATTAGCGTGCTAATACATAACCCAAAAATATTATAAAAGTGAAATCAAACCTAAATTGATAACCAACCTACTTAATTAACTAATAAACACCAGAAATAGGTCTCAGGACTTCAAGGACTGGGAAGCATTAGCTCGGACCCTGAGGAGCTAGGCGGGTCCGATTGACGAGTCTGAGAAGTCAGAGTGCGTGTTTATAGGTGAGAATGTTACACTTTAAATTCATGCGTGGTGTGTCCATGCAAATGAGTGTTTATCCATTTATTTATTTGTCGCTTTGTTACTTATTTGGTTGCCATATTTATGCACTGTGATCATGTGTTGGTTGGTGTTTGATTCGTTCACATGGTCGGAGGTTAATTGAGATGGTCGTGTTACGGAATTGAGTAGGTTAGATTGCAGTGCATGTACTGGACTCAATCGGTGAATAGCTACCCGCTTAGTGGGGTGCATGTGTCTGGTGGGTTGTGATGTGTTTCCGGTCACCGTTAGTAGTTCGGGTGTGGTCTAGGTTTGATGTGCTCAGCCGGGGCATCCAAATCTACAAAGTGTGATCTAGTTTTGTTAGACTCCGTCACACCTCTATTTAGTTTTAATTGATATCATGGTTGAACTGGATTTCTTGAATGATGTTTTTATTTCCACTGTGTGATCGATAGGTTTGTTGTGATTGTTGTTTGCTGCCAGCCATGGGAATATGATTCCTATTGCTAGGATCATATTCACATGTCTCGCAGGTTACTATGGTTTTCATGATTATCGTGTAGACTTCTCTTGGGAATTTACTCACTGGGCTCGTTGTTGTATGTGTTGGGCAACTAAGCGCAGATCCTGGTACGAGTAAGAGTAAGGGAAAAGAGGTACTAGGCGACTATCTCTGAAGTCGTTGCTACTGACAGCTCGTGTTTTGACTATCTAGTATGTATATTTTGTTTTGCTAGGTTTCGGGGACTTTAGAACTTTACCACATGTATATGGATTTATGTTTACTTCGTCTCAGTTATATACAAGGTGTTTATTTCTGGGTTTTCCACTACTTAGGTTTAATAAATTCTTATAATATACGCATTAAAGGCTTTCGCTATTATTAACTAATCTGCTAAATGTTTAAGAGAATTAAATAATTCAACATAGTAGGATTAGTTAAACAGAGCGTCACTTCACAGAGTTGCGGACATGGCAATAGTGATAACGTGTCCGGTGACGTGATAGGCACTGCTGGGCTTGCGAGCGGAGGGCGTGGGTCACGGATGACCTTGAAAATTGGGGATCTCACATCAAGAGTGGGGAAGAAGATGAGAGACTGAGACCTGAAGAATGGAGAGTAAGTGATAGAAGGAGAAGATTGTGATTTCATTGGAGAGAGGGAGAGTACAGTGAGGGGATGAGATAAGATGAGGTGGTTGGATGGATTAGGGTGGTAGCTAGGTGTCAAAGTGTGAGAGGTTGAGTGATTGTTTTTATTTTTATTTTTGACTTTCTTTTATGAGAGAAGTGACATAATTTGATTGGTCCACTTATTCACCTAACCAACACCTAGTTATACTATATCTCTTCCATTTTAAATGACTATGTTGACTTGGTAGCTTGACCCTATCCAATTCAAACCAATAATTGATCTTTCTTGGGTGTTTCAACGCTCGGCATGCACCACGACTCGCACCGTTACTCGCGAATGAAGTTACTAACGACCCATAAGATTACTCAAATTTATTTATTATCATATTTTATTTTCGATCATCCACTATGTTCATTTCACCGACCCGTGTACTCGTAATTCTTCCGTCAATGTTTGTTCGTCACTTTCTTCAAGGCGAACTCTACTCGCAACTCAACGTTATCGTCCCGTCACATAGACACAAGTATACACCGATAGTACATGTAATAACACAGAAAATAATATAAATTTTTGGGTCATTACAAGTTGGATCTCAACACTGCCTATCATCTACAGACTGATGGACAGTCAGAGCATCTGATACAGATACTCGAGGATATGTTGAGAATGTATGTGTTGGAGTATAGTGGTTCATGGGAGGAGTATCTTCATTTGTGTGAGTTGGCTTACAACAACATTTATTAGGCCAGTATTGGTATGGCACAATTTGAGGCATATGGGAGGTCGTGTAGATCTCCATCTTGCAAGGCGTAGAGCCAAAGGATGTGGCAGCTATTGGGCCAGAGATTGTTGTGGATCACACTAAGAAGATACGCCTGATCAGATTGAGGCTGAAAGGCACGTAGGAAAAACATAAGAGATATTATGACTTGTATCATGGGGAGTTAGAGTACAAGGTCAGAGAATACGTATACCTGAAGGTGTCTCCGATGAAGGGTCACAAAAGGTTTGGGATTAGAGGGAAGCTTGTGCCGAGATTTAATGGTCCATTCAAAGTTGGGAAGCGGATAGACAGAGTTTCATATGAGCTAGAGTTGCCACCTCAGTTATCTGAAGTTCACCCTGTATTCCATATGTCGATACTCAAACTTGATAGAGAAAGAGGGCAGGCGACCGTTGGTGGACTTGAGCCAAATAGATTTGAGGGAGGACATCACCTATGACGAGCAGTCTATTTAGATACTGGACAGGAAGGTGAAGATTATGAGGAACAAGGAGATCCCGTCGGTCCTAGTCAAGTAGCAGCATCACGATGACGAGGAGCTGACGTAGGAGCTTGAGTCCTATATGCACGAGTACTTTCCCTACCTTTTTTGATTCTATATGTCTTTCCATTAGTTCGTTTTAATTTCGAGGACAAATTTTCAATTAGTTGGGAAAACTGTAACGACCTTAAATTCTAATTTGTGCCACGTGTTAATTTATGTCGTATGTGGGCCCGTTTGCCGTGATATAGAATCCAATTCTCGGTCGTTGATGCCGATGTATGTCATTTGTGTTCGGTGTTTTGTATTATATTGTATTATCCGAATGTTTAATTCCAATGTCCCAACACATGCGAGACGTTTGAGTGTGAGCATTGGTACGGGAAATAGTTCAGCTCGAAGGTTTTGGAAATAATGGGGTTTCGAGCGAACGCTGGTCGGGTAATTAGTAGTCCGGGGGACGTAAATGAATTAAAAACATTGACAAAATACAAAGTAAATAATAAATAAAAGTTGTAAAATGCGTTTGATAAGTTGGTACGTCCGGGGCAACGTAACGAACAAATTTGGTGTTCGAAATGAACTCAGAAACACGAGTATTGTGCGAGAAATCACAAAGTTAGGAGTGAGAGTCACACATGTATGTCATGGTTGGTGGCTAGAATGAATAGAGGCCTAAGGATGTGCCTCGAGATTCGTGTGTGAAATTGGATTGAAGGGGTATATAAACCCCATTGCCACCTTTTCTCTCTCATCTATCTCTCATTTCTCTTTCTTGTTTGATCAGACAATGTAAAAATGTATAGGTTCTGGGGGTTTTCGACACGGTTTGACGCCACGGGATTAACCAATCGCGAATTCTAAGGTGAGAGTTTGATTCCCCACGTCAGTATATACATTTTGGCGGTATTTTATGGGTTTTTGTCACGATGAATTCGGACAACAAATTGAGAAATTCGGTTTTTATGACATGTTTTGATTTATTGGGAGGCAATGGGAAGATCAAAACATGATTTGTGAAGTGGTTTTGATGTTTGGGGATTTTAGGTGAATTTTGGATGATTTCGAAAAAACGACGGTTTGGTCAGGTTTTGACGCGAGCCGAGGGTGTATTGGTGTGTCATCGGATGTTTAGTTGAAGTTGGGATAGGCTCGAAGCACGGCAACGCGAGTCGGGGTGTGAAAAACCCCATTTACAGGGGCGTTCTAGTTCAGACGCCATGAACATTCCAACTCACGGCATCACCTACGTACGTCTTGGGCAGGGGCTCAGGGAACATGTCATGAGGACGTCGCCATGCCCAATTAGGTCACGACATCACTCACGTACGAGTTGGGCAAACTGCCTAATCTCCACGCCGTGGAGAAGTCGTCCAAGTTATTAGACGCCACGACATCTCGACAACGTGTCTCTGTTTACAAGGACCAAAATTTTATTAAATTTTCAAAAACTTTCATGGATCTCTCGGTATCCCAATGGGTCAAAATACGACCTAATACCCAAGTAATCGACCCAACTATATGAACAAATATAAATTATGGGAATTTGAATAAAATGATGGTAATTAATAGGAATTTCAATTTAAATATATATTAGGGATTTTGAACATTGACGGGACACGATAAGTCATAGGAGACGTGTCAGGGGTCCGTTGAGTGCTTATTAGTTGGATTACAGGTAAGTAAACCAGTGAGAACTTTTACGTTTTTTCTTGAGCTTTAATTTGTTGTTATTGCTCTATTTATCATCATATATGTTGGAATCTCTTTTGGCTAAGTGGTTTATTTGCAAGGGGATCATTGTTACTAAATATCTGTGATATAGCTCTTATTTAGACGTTGTTGATATCTCCCTGTTGAGTGTACTCTGGGGGCTCTTATCCAGGTCTATGAATATCTCATAGTGGCAAGGGTTAGGACTGGTAGGCTGTGTTCTTGTCCTGAACTCGAGTCTTGTAGGTTTTACCTCAACTCAATGACTATTGTCAGGACTTCTTGCTATTTTATTTCGTAGCTCGAACACTCACTTTTCGATTGATTTATTTACAGTCATATTGTGACGACTCCAAATTCTGAGGTCGCCCCGTGGTCAGCTACTTCCCTGTCTCAGCACCTGAAACATCTGCCCACGCCACTCCTGCTCATCCTTTATCTGACACCCTTGCACTTCTTGTTAATTTATTCAGTAGTTTACATGTAGTTTTAGATTTGACAATTGATTTAAATTAAATAATCAACATTCATAACGAATTAAAAGTGGAAATCTTTATATTACCAAAAGACCATATAAAGTTTACTTATACAACTTATAGTGGAAATCCTGGTAGTACTATACATATAGGTGATCAACTATAACAGTATATATACAAGTTCAGGGGTTTTGGTACCTAGCGCGTTAGGCAGGATGATTAGCGCGCTAGTTGTTCTTCGTGCAATGTTCATGCACGAAGAATCATCATCTTCCCCAGCGTGCCTAGCGCGCTAGTGTTCATTACCTAGCGCGCTAGGTGCACTCTGCCCAGAATTCTAGCAACGGATTATGGGCTTTTTTAGTTCATAACACCTCCAAACATCATAGAAATATCACACACACAGTCCAAACGCATTAAATTTCTCTCCAAAACACCGATTAAACAAGTTTTTCACTCAAAACAGAGGATCAAAATGTGCATGTTTTTGAAATCCAAAATTACCAAACCACTAATTTTTTGTGCACAAATCCGACTCAAATT
The DNA here is from genome assembly GCA_039657345.1 of Stephania japonica. Classification (NCBI taxonomy): domain Eukaryota; kingdom Viridiplantae; phylum Streptophyta; class Magnoliopsida; order Ranunculales; family Menispermaceae; genus Stephania; species Stephania japonica. The sequence goes on along the minus strand of CM077560.1, from coordinate 36,658,510 downwards.
GACATGGTTCATTAAATCCAACCTCACAAACAACAATTCTAGCAAAAACAGTGAAAATTTTTCCAGAATCCGTTTGAACCTCAATATACCCAACAACATCAAGTTTTCATAAAAATCAAAGAATTTGTGAGTAGATTACCTTAGATTTTGTTGTTTGGACGCCAAAATCCAGTCTTCAAACCCTCAGTTGGTTTCCTAACAAGGATTTCTTCCCTCAGAACCTCAAAAACTGATTTGGAATTGCTTTGGTTTGCATGTCTCCACGATCAAGTTGGTATTTATAGATTTTTGTTCTAATCTGATGTTCGCACACATCTCGAGGCTGATCTAGCGGTCCTTGTTAAGCCTGTGTCACTCAATTCCTGAACACCTTATCATGACACTAGTTTCCTTGTATCACATCTGTTGTGTGTCTCGAGAACAATCCTAGGTATGCTAATTTATTTAGCTACAACTATAAGATTTGTTTATACCAACTTGATTTAATCCATATAGCCTACTCAAGTCATCGAATAGATTCCATAAAATGGTAAGTAGGGTCATACTAACTACCCCCGTGCCCCACGTCCGACGCGCTTCCCGAGGTAGACCCACACTAGTGTACCTAATTGAATTACTTAACTTAGCCTAAGATTATATTTAAATCTCATTAATTTATATCCTCAACCATAGTCATGTTGTCATGATTAAATCTAGTCTAACCCCAACGCCCGACCTCACAGCTATTGAATCCTCGCGTTGGCGTGTTCTATGAAACGGAACCCCAACGCTCAAACTTTCTCGACAAGAAATTATAAATACACACCTGTGATGAATAACACATAATAATAATAATATTAACACATCACAGAACTTAAGAAAACAACAGTACACAGTCAATACCCTAAGTTCGAATCATGCCTAGCCTATCTGTGGCATCCACATGTCGTTCGAGCTGGCGTCCTAATATGAAATAAATAAGAGATTTCGTCCCAAAATTAGAGTTAGTCTAAAACATACCGTGAAAAAATAGGGTATAACGCTCTCGCATGGTCGACTCCAACTCCCAGGTAAGTCCCTCCGTACCGTGATGCTGCCACCATACGAGTACCTTGGATATTTCGCTGTTCCTGAGAGTCTGGATCTTACGATCTAATACTGCCAATGGCTGCTCCTCGTAAGTTGCGTTTAGCTGGATATCAACCTGTTGCACATCAATATGACCCCTGTCCTAACCAATCGCAACATTGAAATGTGGAAGGTAGGATGAATCCCTGCTAACTCCGCTGGTAGGTCTAATATGTACGCCATACTGCCAACCCTCTCTGCGACTCGATAAGGTTCAATAAATCTCGGCGCCAGTTTCCCCTTAATCCCAAACCTCTGTTGGTCCTTCCAAGAAGAAACCTTCAGATAAACCATTTCACCAACCTCATAGCTCAGACTTTCCTGGTATCTATCCACGTATTTCTTATGCTTGTCCTATGTTGCTCAGAGCAACTGGTGAATCTGTCGAATCTTCTCTTCGTGATTAACAACTATCTCCGACCCTATCATAATTGTATCCTCCGGCTCTGCCCAACACGTTGGTGACCTGTAGGGCCTCCCATACAGTGTCTCAAATGGTAGCATCCCGATACTAGCCTGATAGCTGTTGTTGTATGCGAACTCACACAGTGGTAAAAAGTCCTCCCACGAACCTCCAAACTGCAGAATGCAAGCCCTCAGCATATACTCAAAATGTTGGGACATGTGCCCTAGGTTAATCCATTAATAGTCTTTATGAATACATTTTAGTTAATAAAATAGAAGATTTCATTTGCTGTTTATTATAATTGATTTGCATGTTTACATTATAATAAGATCCATGGGTATTTACGAAATATCTTAAATGTCCCTAGTCGATTATTATACTTGGGAACTATAATGAATTAAGACTAGTGTGAGTCTTGATTGATGATCATACGATGATCATATGTATAGGAATACGAATCAAGATCATGAGTACTTGTTAGGGAACAAAGTACTGGACCGACCCACTATCAGAACATCACAAGGATTAAGTCATAGTTGTTTCTCATGATAGGTATATTTTTCAGTCCTCTGACTTGAGATTACAAGAGACTTCAACATTAGGAATACAGTGATTTGACGCAATTAAATGTTGTCTTTAACCGAACGATTATAAAAGTTGTAATTGGTTACTGTCTAAATAATATGGTGAAGTTGTGTAATCGAGATAGAATTTGTCCCTCTCATATAAAGAGAGATATCCAGTGGATACCTCGATGTGTTAGACTGTTAAAAGGCCTAGGCTAAGTGAATTGATATTGATCAATGTCACTTAGATGTTTTCAGTCTACCTACAAGTCGAGACTAGTACGATTGAACATGTTGGATGACAATTCCATGCCATATATTTGATCAAAAGGATATCGTGTGACAAAAGGATGTTATATACACTATTGATTATGTTGTATCGATTTGATATTCATACAACTTGGGTAGTCATAATGTCTTGCTAGAGGCCGCTTATGACTTATATACAAAAATGTGTTTTGGTACACTGCCAACGTTGTATGAGCCTATTGGGTCACACATTTAGAATGGTTTTGCGAGATTTTAAGATGGTTAAGAAAAACGAATTTTATATGATAAAATTCATGACAGAAACGTCCTTGTAGTGTATTACACTTATACTTCTTTAAGTAGGGGTATATATGTAATTTACTTAACTGTTTATATACAAGGGTTGTATAAATAGACGCTTTGAGTTAGAATACAAGAATGATATATTTAAAAAAAGGGCCGAAACTCTATTTTCGTTTTAAGAAACGACTTAGGGTCTTTTGGTATGCTCTAGATCGTTTTGGAGAGAAACAAAAAGGTTTGGTATTCTCTCGAAGCTAGCACTTTAAATCTCGGCCGCTGTTCGTGTGTGAATTTCTTGATATAGAAGCGTTCGTCGTTGGCAGCACCTTAGAGATCGATTAACCTTCAGAAAGGTACATTGTGACTGAGGTATGATTAAGTTTTCATAGTTTAAACGTGTTTTAATGGAATCAGATTTTTATCCTATTGGGGTTTTTGTCAAAATTGTTTTGCAATCTCCTCTGCGCATGAACCCCAAAACCCAACACTAAAATCCTTATCAATCTCTCTGACTGGCCATCTGTCTGAGGATGATAAGCTATACTGAACTGCAACCTAGTACCAAACTGCTCCTGCATTACTCCTCAGAACCTCGAAGTCAACCAGGGATCCCCGTCGGATACTATGGAGACCGGCACCATATGCAGTCTAATTATCTCCTATTCGAACAATTTACTCAACTAAGGAAATGAGTATTGCATCGAAACTGGTATGAAATGAGCCGATTTCCTAAGTCTGTCTATCACCACCTAGATCGCATCATGTCGCCTCGACATCTGTGGTAACCCACTGACAGAATCCATGATAAAGTGTTCCCATTTCCACTAAGGAATGGGTAATGGCTGCAGCAATTTGCTTGGTCGCATGTGCTCCGCCTTCACCTGCTGATATATATGAAACCCTCGAACATACTCGCCGACATCAGCCTTCATCCGCAGTCACAAAAACAATCTTCGCAAGTCATGGTACATCTTGGTTCTACCCGGATGAACTGTATAACGAGACAAGTGAACATCCTCTAATATACTATCTCGGATCTCTAACATTGCTGGTACCCAAAGTTTACCTCTGCGCGCCTGACGTCTCTGTCCAATCAGTACACTCGGATCCCGTGCCAATCCACTGAACCGCTCATAAAACCCATCAACCCTCTAACACTCTAATACCCGTTTTAGTGACACTGTCAGTACTCTCATTTGACCACAGATCTGAACATCGTGCGTAGCTGAAATGTGTGACATGGTCATAACTGATGTTGCCTCCAACAGTCCCATGTGTCGAGTAACGGTCTGGCTATTAACTTCGCATCTGCTCAATGTGTCCGCCACCACATTAGCTTTGTCGGGATGATACTCAATAGTGAAGTCATAGTCCTTCAGCAACTCTGACCATCTCCTCTAATGCATATTAAGATCTTTCTACGTGAAAATGTAGCGTAGACTTTGATGATCAGTGTAAAGGACAAACTTCTCTCCATACAAGTAGTGTCTCCAAGCCTTCAGCGCAAACACAACCGTTGCTACCTCCAAATCGTGTACGGGGTAATTACACTCATGTGGTCGTAACCGCCTGGATAAGTAAGTCGTTGGTCGTCCCTCCTACATTAGAACACATCCTAGTCCAGTCCCTGAAGCATTAGTGTAAACTAACAAACTCTTCCCTGACTCAGGTAACGTCAACACTGGTGTAGAAGTCAATCGCTTCTTCAACTCCAAAAATGCCCACTCACACTCCTCAAACCACTCAAATGGAACATTCTTCTTCATCACACTCGTCATCGGTGCTGCAATCGTGAAAAAATCCTGAACAAACCGCTGGTAATATCCTGCTAGACCTAAGAAACTCCATATCTCAGCAACGGTCTCTAGTGTCTTCCAGTCAATCGCCGCTCTAATCTTGTCTCCCTCCATGGAGATGTCCTGACTGTTGATAACATGTTCTAGAAACTTCACCTCCCTCATCCAAAATTCACACTTGTTGAATTTCGCATACAGTCTGTGCTCCCTCAACCTCGTCAGTACCGATCGAAGATAACTCTCATGATCCTCTCACGTCCGACTGTATATCAATATATCGCCAATGAAGACTATCACATATCTATCTAATTAAGGTCTCACCACTCAGTACATCAGATCCATGAAAACTGCTGGAGCGTTCGTCAACCAAATGATAACACCGTAAACTCTAACAACCCGTATCTGGTACTGAAAGCAGTCTTCTTGATGTCCTCTTCTCGAATTCGTAACTGGTGATACCCTGAGCGTAAGTCGATCTTCGAGAAAAACTGTGCACCCGTCAGCTGATCAAACACATCCTCATTGATCCATCCTTCTTCCTCACAAATAATATTGGCGCTCTCCACAGTGACATACTCGGATGAATGAATTCCTTTGCCAACAAATCCTCTAGCTGTCTCCTGACCTCCTCCTGCTCCATCGGTGACATCTTGTAAGGTCTACTAGATATAGATTGTGCCCCTGGTATCAACTCTATAATGAACTCTATCGAATGTGGTGGTGGTAATCTGGGTAAGTCATCTAGAAAGACATCGGAAAACTCTTGGACTATCGGTACGTCCTCAATCCTAATAGAACCTCCGATCTCGGGCTCAACGATTGCTGCAAAATCCTCTATCTCCTGAGTAGTCACTAATTTGCCTTTCGTAATAGGTAACTTGGATGTGATCCTGGTCAACGAAAACTTTGGCAAATCCGAAATGTGAAACTCTACCCTCTTCCCGGAATAATCTATCCGTGCATGGTAAGCTGACAACCAATCCATCCCGAAAAGTGTGTCGAACTCCAAATACTCCAGTACTCGTAGGTTCGCTGGCAACTGATGTCCGAAAACCTCAATCATGACATCTCGAACTATCCAGTTAGGGTAAATCTTATCTCCAGCAGCCGTGCTGAGAACAAGATGGGTCTCAAGTGTGTGTATGTCTAACCCTAATTCCCCAACTAAGCGTCCAACAATAAAATATAACGTAGTACCCTACTAAAACATAGCATGTATGAGTCTACTGTGAATAAATAACGTACCCTCGACTAGCTACCCGGTAGCTCCTGAGTCTGGCAATGCTACTGCATGTACTCTGTCCCTATCTAGACCCTGACCCCGTCGTGGAGATGGCACCATGCACTCTGACCTCAGATGTCCTCTCTGGCCGCACCTAAAGCATCTACGTGTCTCTCTCCTCTCAGTCCAACTGTCACGAGATCTTTGACCCTAACCCCGGTCCCTCTGACCACTGTCACGGCCACCCCGATCCCTGTCCTAGTGTTACTGTTGAGGCGGTTGTCGCTACTGCTATGTTAGAGGTATAATATGCACTGGTTGCCTATCCCCATACTGACTCCTGCTATCCTAACGTCCATCCCTGACATCTCTGCCCCTACGGTCATCCCTATGATCATTTCTGCGACCCATAGTAAACTGGCCCTGTTGTCTCTTCGGCCTCCTGTCCTATCGAGAACTCTGCCAAACCTCCATCTTGGCTAATGCTGTTACGGGAAAATCGTTCTTCTGCAACAATAACGTCTCGTAGGTCAGTGCCCTCTCAAACATAGCATGTATTGTCAGAGCCCCAGATGATATGATCGTGCTAGCAGTTCTCTCCTCAACTCCCCGGATGAAGTAGTAGATCTACAAGCACTCGATGCAGACGATATCCATCGAGAACTGCAAGAGATATATGTATCTATCCATATACTATAACATCGTCCGATTTTCCTGTCTCAGGGATAGGAACTCCTCTCTCAACCTCAGTCGAACCTCTATCGAAATAAACTGGTCATAGAATATCTCTCGAAACTCCGCCCAAGTCGCTCGATCGGCATGTGTCTCTTGGTAGTTAGTCCACCACACAATTGCTTCATACCTGAAGCACGTCCTGAATAGTCTCGCCCTGTGCCTCTCTTCCATGTTTAGCTCCTTATGCAGGTGCTGATGTGATACAATGCAGTCCCCTGCTGCCTCAGGATCTCCACCTCCATAAAAGTAAGTATGCTGGAATTTGAGGAAATCCCGTAGTCTCCAAGCCTGTGGATCCATAACATAATCTGAAGCTGCTATCGGGGAGTCCACCATTGTTGGTGTGGTTGTAGGAGTCGGTGTCTCTACTGCCTCTATAACTGGTGTAGTCTCTGCCATCTAAGTCTCAAGTACCCCTGTCTATGTTTGTGTAGGTGTAACTGTAGCCTCTGTCGGTCTCGTAGTCACTGCTGACTCTCTGGTCGTTGCCAACACAACCATCGTGATAGCTTGCTCTCTCAGAAGTCGTAGTATCTCGATTATCTGCGTCTCATGTGCAGTCACTCGATTCTTTAGGGGAACGGATGATCCCGGAGCTCTCACGGTGTCACTAGTATGCCCCTTCATAGTGTTCTGCATCGATATGTGTATCTGGATCAGTTTCTAATATACGTATGCATATAGTATATATATACAACAATACAGATATCATATAACAATCCCAACTCTACCCGCTTTCATTGCTTCCCAACTAAAAGTTCTAGGCAGATTAATCGAGTTTCCACATCTAATTTATTTTAAAGTTTATGCTCTTAAAAATTTTTATCTGAGGTTCCTCGAAACTCTCGCTCTGATACCAAAATTGTGATGGCCCCAAATTCTGAGGCCGCTCTGTGGTCAGCTACTTCCCTACCTCAGCACCTGAAGCATCTGCACACGTCACTCCTGCTCATCCTTTATCTAACACCCTTGCGTTTCTTGTTAATTTATTCAGTAGTTTACATGTAGTTTTAGATTTTACAATTAAATTAAATTAAATAATCAACATTCATAATGAATTAAAAGCGGAAATCTTTATATTACCAAAAGAGCATATAAAGTTTACTTATTCAACCTATAGTGGAAATCCCGGCAGTATTATGCATATAAGCAATCAACTATAACAGTATATATACAAGTACAGGTGTGAAATATAGTCTCCCAACCCCAAAAGATAATACAAAATATCAAAAGTATAACTACCAACAAACGTACCAGCAGGCCTCGGCGTAGGTAAGTTAGATGTAGTAGCCAAGAATCCCTTTACCTCTGCTAGTACGAGGATTTGCGCTCTGCCATCACAAATGGCAGATGACGAGCCTAGTAAGTAAAATCCCAAGGAAAACCACCGTGCATATTAATTTAAGAATGTAAATGACAGAGCCAATAAATAATGTTAAATAAACATGTGGAAAGAAGGAAAAATGCAAACTGCTCAAAGCTCATCACATGAATATAAACACACAAATATACAAATGGTGTGAACACAGCTACTAAGGTGTGTACTTAGGACAAGGAGCCCTGGTCGTGGCCTACGCCATCGACCTTACGACTGTATCCTAGCGACATTACCCCTAGTGGGTTACATCGAACACGTGAACCGGTATTCAACTCGGGATATAATCTACTAAGGCCAATAACACACGCTACACACTTAGCAAGCGACCACAACAACCCTCGGATACATAGACGGGAAAACTCAACCGTCCCAGTAAGAATAGACTCACAGATTATCAAGAATTACAGCTCAAATGAATAAACAATAAGTAAATGCAGTAGTGGTGTTCAATTGGGTTTTACGTACCTCAAACCGCGCTTCGATAACCATAAAAACACCCCTGGTCCGACCCCCGACTAGTCCCCGACTCCAATTACTGTCCCGTGACTCTAGAGATCTATTTTGGCTATTTATTGGTTAATTAAGTGGGCTTGTTATCAATTAGGCTCGATTTCAGTTTTAGGAATTCAGGGGTTCTGGTACCTAGCACGCTAGACAGATGATTAGTGCGCTAGTTGTTCTTCGTACTCTGTTCATGCACGAAGAATCATCATCTTCCCCAGCGTGCCTAGCACACTAGTGTTCATCACCTAGCGTGCTAGGTGCACTCTACCCAGAATTCTAGCAATGGATTCTAGGCTTTTTTGGTTCCTAACACCTCCAAACGTCATAGAAATAGCACACACTCCAACGCATCAAATTCCTCTCCAAAACACCGATTAAACAAGTTTTTCACTTAAAATATAGGATCAAAGTGAGCATGTTTTTGAAATTCGAAATCACCAATCCACTCATTTTTTGTGCACAAATCCAATTCAAATTGACATGGTTCATCAAAACCAACCTCACAAAATTCTAGCAAAAATAGTGACAAATTTTTCCAGAATCCGTTTGAACCTCAATATACCCAACAACATCAAGTTTTCATAAAAATCAAAGAATTTGTGAGTAGATTACCTTAGATTTCGTTGTTAGGACACCAAAATCCAATCTCCAAACCCTCAGTTGGTTTCCTAACAAGGATTTCTTCCCTTAGAACCTCAAAAATCGATTTGGAATTTCTTTGGTTTGCATGTCTCCACGATCAAGTTGGTAATTATAGGTGTTTGTTCTAATCTGATGTTTGCACGCATCTCTAGGCTGATCTAGCGGTTCTTGTTAAGCCTGTGTCACTTAATTCCTGGACACCTTATCATGATACTAGTTGCCTTGTATCCCATCTATTGTGCGTCTCGAGGACAATCTTAGGTGTGCTGATTTATTTATTTACAACTATAGGATTTGTTTATACTAACTTGATTTAATCCATATAGCCTACCCAAGTCATCAAATAGATTCCATAAAATGGTAAGTAGGGTCACACTAACTTCCCGACTACCCAGTTCCTCGTGCCTCGAATCTGGCACACTTCCCAAGGCAGACCCACACTTAGTCTACCTAATTGAATTACTTAACTTAGCCTAAGATTGCATTTAAATCTCATTAATTCATATCCTCAACCATAGTCATGTTGTCATGATTAAATCTAGTCTAACCCCAACGCCCGGCCTCACAGCTATCGAATCCTCGCGTTGGCGTGTTCTATGAAATGGAACCCCGGCGCTCAAACTCGCCCGACAAGAAATTATAGATACACACCTGTGATGAATAATACAGAATAATAATAATAATATTAATGCATCACAGAACTCAAGAAAACAACAGTACACAGTCAATACCCTAAGTTCGAATCATGCCTAGCCTATCCGCGGCGTCCACGTGTCGTCTGTCGTCTGAGCTGGCGTCCTAATCTTAAATAAATAAATAATGGTGCCATAATTATAACGGGCCATTACACTTATATATTTAATGCGTTCCTTGTTCCTTTCTTTCTATCAGCATGAATATGGACTGATGTTTATTTATTTCGTAATGTTGTATTATTGTTTTGTTTGGTGTTACTTACCTGGCTTATCATTCTTGTGTTTGACGGAGTGCAGATCCACAGTCCGGCAAGGGGAAGGCGCCAAAGCTTAGGGATTTGCTTTGAGGACACTAGAGCACGCCTCGCCATCTAGCTGAGTAGATGATTTTTGTATTATTGTACATATATGATGTTTTGAAACATGGGTTTTGGGTATGTGAGAGATTCTGGGCACATATATCTATTAGGTTGTTCTCTTCAGACTTATCATTTATGATGATATACATATGTGGGGTTTCCACGTTCTAGGATGTCTTATCTTTATATGGTTGTGATTAATTGATTAGTTTGAGCTTTGTTTCCGCTATATTGATGATAATTCGCTAATCAATGTTATAAAATTGCAAATGAATGGTAATTTGTAAGGAAGGGCTGACTAGTTTTGTGTGATTCGTCGAGATGGGCTTGGAGTTTCACATAAGTCTAGGCCGGGCGGGGCCCAATTCAGGTTTGAAAACTGGGGCTGTCACAACCGCCATGACGTCTGGGGTTGTTTCCCCCATCAAATTTTTGGGGTTTCTTGGAATGGTTCGGGGATCTCTCGGGCAACTAAACAGGTCCAAATACGACCCAATACCAGAGAAATCGACTCGAATACACAACGGAAATAAACAAGGAAAAATTAGGTAAAATTAATGAAAAATCACAACAAATGTATTATCAGGGTTATCGGGCACACAAGACTTCGTAGGGACTAGTCGGAGTCCGCGAGAGTGCGATTAGCTTGGATTGGAGGTAAGTAAACCAGTGAGGAACACTACAATCTTTAGCTTTAAATTTTTTATTTCTATTATTCAATGCTTATCTTGAAATTCCATTCTTTTTAATTGTCCGAGGGCAAGTGAGTCGACTTGATCCTTGAGAGGCCTGGGCCTTCTGATGTAACATACCAGGGTCAAAGGCTGGGGATGCACGGCTTGGTTTTGGATTCTGTACAGGGTGGGAATTCTCCACTCGATTGTTGGAAACGTCTCATGCGCATGGGGTTTACGATTGTGTTTGAGTTATTCCACGTCCTATGCCCCGAGTCTTAGAGGCTCATTCCCATGAATCAACGAGTGTTCGGTCGGGACTACTTGCCCCTCTCTTTTGTTATCCGGGACACTCGTATTCGATTGCTCATTTGTTTATCTATTTACAGTCTTTATATATTCATGCATTCATTGTCATTTCTTTCCATCTGCATGAATTTGACTTCTTGATTTATTTATTTCGAAATGTTGTATTTATTTTTCTTGTTTGGCATTACTTACTTAGGCTCGTCATTCTTGTGTTTGACCGAGTGCAGATCCACAGTCCAGTAAGGGAAATACTCCACTGATAGGAGATTTGATTTAACGATTTGGAGCGTCTCTTCCTTGCTGTTTTAGGTGATTACTTAGTGTATTATTTACATATTTCGTTTTTAATATGGGTTATGGGATAGTTTTTAGAGATCTTGGGCATGTATGACTTTATTGATACTCTCCTTTGGCATATTATGGGTGATATACATTTATGGGGTTTCCACACCCTAGGATTGTCTTGACTTTTGTGTCTTGAAGTTGATTACTTAGTTTGAGATTTAATTGCTTCTGTTGTATATTTAATAACTCACTAATTGATTAACTTCACTCTTAACTGCTTAATAAACAGTAAATGGTAAGAAAAGGCTGACTAGGCCTGCGTTATTCAGCGAGACTGGCTCGGGGGTCTACATAGGTCTAGGCCAGGTGGTTCCCAATTTAGGATTGTGGAATTGGGGCAGTCACAGTACAGTTACAAATACCTTGTGAACTTGCTTTTAGTTACGTATTCTTTATATTGTTTTAATATCCATTTCAGATATGCTTGGATTCATATAGTTACGCATTATTTCTTGATAGTTAATTGATAATTAATGTTCTCCAGAGAGTTGCTTACTGAGCATGTAGGAGCTCACCCAACTTAACAATTACAGGTTCGAAGTTGAGCGCACTAGACAAAGGGAAAGGGAAGATGTAGGAGTTTTGAAATCATCTATTAGGTGTACTGATATTTATGTTTATGTAATAATATTGTTTGAGTATGTTAATGTAATATAATTGGGTTGGGTTTGCTTTTAACAATCGATGGATTTCCATGAATTGTATAGTTTTGTATGTCGTATAGTCATATCGAAAAAGTTTTAAATTTCTGCTGCATTTGATTTATTGTTTATTCATTTTATACAATATACAAGTTGTTGTCAGATAGAAATGAAAGGTTGTTGGCTCTAGTTAGGCCTGATCTGGTGTATTGGGGCTTAATTAGGGTTTCAAAACAGATATCGCCTAATTGAGATAGGGGATGTTACAATAGGAGTTGAGGATGAGCTTAAAGTTTCATTTTAGAAAGGGGTGTAAAGAATGAAAAGCACCATTGAAGAGTGGTGTAGAGAGTGGAAAGTAGAAGAGGAAAAGGAAATGGGTTCATGATTTAGAGTGAGGTTATTTATTTAAGGCCTAATGATAAAAAATATCCTAACATTTACAAGTTGTATCAATTATCCTAACCCTTGGAATTTAGTATCAATTATACCCTCAACTAATTTAAGCCCATTTTTTCTTTCATATTATATGCCCACACTTAATTTTCTTTAATTTTCTTATCATACCATTTAAAGATTTATTCATACATATGTATTAGAGCTTAATATTCTTTTTTTATGTATTCATATTTATAATACACATATAGTTGTGCATGTACATGTGCTACTCAATCATATACATATATTCTAAGTACATAATTCTTTTGTTAAATTAAACAACTTTGGGTACCTTCTTGTGAGTATTATATGCCATTTTCAAATGTATATACATATGATTTTCAACTTGTTATTGGTGGTTTATGTATAACTAAATAATTTAATTAAGGTATTAACATATCATTGATTTACAAATTATTCTTTTTGTGAGTTATCATACACTAATTTAAACACGAGGCTTAAAAGATTTTGATGTATTAATTGATCAATGTGGATGATCATAAAAAGAAAATTTAAAAGATTATGTTGATTTTTAAAAAAAATTGCCCAAAATTACTCTAGGATAAAATTAATACTAAAACGAAAAGGTTAGGATATAATTAATAAATTCTAAAGATTAGAATATAATTGATACAACTTGTAAAAGTTAAAGATATTTTTTATCATTAGGTCTATATGTAAATCAAATAGAGGGCTACAGGGTAGAGAGAAGCTAAAAGTCGCTCCATTAACCAAAAAGGAAACAAATCTCTGAATTTTCAAGTTCATGGTGTGAAATGTGAATTTCACCGGTCCCATTGAGTTGAATGGGTAGCCCAGTTAAGTTAATTATTGTTTAATTATTGATCACCAATTACTGGCCCGTCGTGGAGATGTGGGGATGCTAGTAAGTAGCCAAGCATAGGGGATTATTAGTGACAATCTAATTTCTGTTCATGAGCCAATTCTTAGCTATTACTTATTATTAACATCAAATGTCTGGAGAGAAATGAAACTGTGAAAGGGGGCCATAGCTGTTGACATCCCTTGCTTGTCCACTTCCACAGTTTGTCCCAAAGCATTGATTAGTCAACTTCATCACATGGTTCCTCCACTTTATTCTCCTATACTAATTTTTCCAATCTCTCCATCACTACTGTTTTGATGTCTTTAAATCCGTCAATTTAGCTATGTACGGTCAATTGTATATTTTTTATTTTGGAGGGAAGAGAGTCACTTGAACATAATATAGGTAACATTAGATTCTGATTCACAAGGATATCAACGTTATACATACAAGGTTCTGATACAATAACACAAGAAAAGGAGGCAAATGCCTACTCTTATTGACAAGGAGAACAAGCCAAGTCCGTCGTCATATCGGAAACTACTACATCGGCTCGGACAATTTATTCCATCAGCTCCATTTCTTCAGGGCAATGTGTAAGCTGCAATACAGGTTTTCGAAAAAAAATTAGCACAATGAATAATTGAATACAAGGTGATAATGGATTAATTAACGCACCACCGCATTTGTAACCAATAGGGCGATCGGCAATGTTGCAGCGCTTAGGAATTGTCACAGCGACTTCAGGCTTGACGCCAGAGGCTTTGGCCGTGTTGGAGAGCATTACAGCACAGAGGCAAGGTGGGTTTTGGCCCAATTTCTTCACCTGAATACAGCAATTGCTATTAACGGAGGCGTTGGGGTCTTGTGCAGCCATCATGCAAGGAGCGAGCTTAAAAGCTTCGTTGTCTGGAGAGGATTTCCCACACTCCCCAGCACCGTTAGCACCAATGCAAACAAAGAGGAGCAATCCCAGAAAGCAGACATACTTCATTGGAGCTTCCATTGTTGGTTTTTCTTCTTTCACTCTTGATGAACAAATCCTCAGTGAACACTGGCTTTTATATAGCTTCAATACGTGCTCACAAGTCACAAGTAAAATCCACTTTTTCTTTTGTTTTTGCCTAAGACGTGAAATCCACTTAGTTCTAATGGAGATGCCACTAAGTTGCTTAGCATTGTTTATTGCAGCACTGGCGCTTAATCTACATGACTCAAGGAGTACTTGTCGACAATCCAACGGAAGAGGGTAGCTGCAACCATAATCCTAACCACACACATTGATTTCATCTTCATGATTTTATTCCTAGTATAGGAAAAGGTATTAGCACTAACGGCGAAAAATGGCGAATCCACCTTCTCTATGATTTTTCTCCTGCCCGGCCAACAATGCAAATCCCTCTATACAAAACCAAGCAATGCCAAAAAGAAACAACACTGATTGTCTCGAAGTCTAGTGCTTGTTGCATTTACTTATACCGAAGCACCATGCATGTAATTTTTTGAAAAATGCTCGACATTTACTGAAATCAATAGTACCATCCACATTTAGAGAAAACCGAACATAAACAGCTCCAAACAAATCAGTTTCTGAAACCAAGTCCTCATAGCCCTTTCTTCCAAGCATAACTAAATCATTCACTGGCGGAAATACTACAAATTCCCATCTGCTACTTAAAATCACAATGCCTCGTGAATCCCTATCAAAATCCTTAATTAAGGCCCAAATAAATTCATCTACTAACAATCAAGTTTAAAATAGGGGTCCCCCAGCAACTCTGCCAAGGGTCAATCACGAGACCAAGAACTAATTGGTCAGAATGGTAAGGAATTTGTTTCATTAAGTGAGATCTCGAGTTCAAGTCTCACAACAGAGCATTGAAGTTCAAGTTTTGTATTGGAAAAGAGCAAAAACCTTTAGTCCCACATAGGAGAGAAAGGTTTGGTTTTCTCATTAATATATGTTCAACAACCACTAGCATAATAAATAATAATAAATAACACAAGGCATTGAAAATTTGAAACCAAAATGCTTTCCATGTCACAAACCAAACAAAAACAAATCAAGCAATCCATCAATCCACAATTACACAAGTCATGAAAACTCGACAAACCCTAACGAGTAAAGGCGTACAAGACAAGACACACATAGACAAGGAGCGCGATGGGCACGAACACCAAAAGCGGAACAACAGCGGCAATGCTGTACCTACTGGTACTACAGCTCAAAAGCCCAAGCTTGAACTGCACCAGATCGACGATGGCGAGCATGAGGAACACGCAGCCAGACGCGGAGCCCACCGCGGAGCCGACGAGGCCGAGGCGGAGGGCGGTCTTGTTGAGACGGGCGGCGTGGGAGGCGTGGAAGGTGGAGATGAGGCGGATGCGGATGCGGATGGCTTGCTTGAGAGAGAGGGCGAGGAGGGTGGAGAAGAGGAAGGAGCTGAAGGAGTAGACTTGGAAGGAGATCACGCTTTCCGCGAGGGAGAAGGGCGGGGCGCATGATGGGTCCGAGATTAGGGTGGTGTTTTGGGAGTCGATTGGGTTCCAGGACAGCCCTACGAACACTGCGAAAGCGTAGAGGGAGTTCACTGTCACGATGTTGTCGAGGGCCGTCACGTAGATTGTGGTTCCCCCCATTTCGGATGTCTGGAGACTGGAGACTGGAGACTGGCCGTTAGCGTGCTAAGGACGTCAACCTGATTCTGCTAGTGCGACTGATTTGCTGATTTATGATTAAGTACTATATTATATATATTTTTAAAAGTAACATATGATAACATCAACGGGCATTTGGTCTAGTGATATGATTCTCGCTTAGGGTGCGAGAGGTCCCGAGTTCAATTCTCGGAATGCCCCACACCTCTGCTGCTTGTTGTCTGAACCATTTTAAGTTCATCCTCTTACTTTGGCACAATTTTTTCATTTGAAAAATCTTTTTACACGTCAAATAATTATACCCGATCAAGATTCAACATTTATGGGATTCTAGGATTGGATAGTTCAACTTAGGTTTCTATGGCGGGGAAAGAAGGAAGGGAGTTTTGTATCATGTAAGAGAGAAAATCGAATAATTAAAACACTTGAAAGATATGAGAAGAAAGAGTTCTAGACTTTTACCTTTACGGGTTATTCAAATAATTGGGAGTTGACTCATTAATCATTGGTTCACAAAAAGTATATGAAAGTCCTACCCTTGATCTAGTGTAGCTATAGACCCGGTGACGCACTCGAGTCCTCGCACTTCCAAATCTCGACAGCCAAAGTACAACTGTTGGTTATTTCTTTGACCAAACACACAATCTGACCACTAGTGCTCTAAATTTAATGTGTTGGTCGCATTAATGTGGTCTATGAAGGCACTACACTTAAGTAATCGGATCGCTAGTGCTCTAGATTTAACTTAAATCCCTAAGGCACTTGATCTAAAGATCAATTGTCACCAATCCGAGTCTACCGCGTAAGGATGGACGTTTCAACTCAGTGATGGTAAGAATTCAATCTAACAAGCATGCACAGTACTTTACACACATGTAGATATAACTATGTTTATAAAAATAGAACCAAAGGAAATAAGACAAGGATGACGTTTCAACTCAGTGATGGTAAGAATTCAATCTAACACGCATGCACGGTACTTTACACACATGTAGATATAACTATGTTTATAAAAATAGAACCAAAGGAAATAAGACAAGGATAGAAATCATAAATAAATAGATAAATAAAACCTCATATGAGTCTTCCAATCATTGACAATCACGTTCCACTTCCAGTCTAGAATAATGAGACTAGCCGGACATGGTAAAGCTTGAAAACTCTATTCTCTATTCTTCTCCCCAAAACAAAAAATGTCCTCTCTGGAAAAAAAAACCCTAATTCCTATTTATTTGTCTCTCTCAAAATCTCGGATCAAATCAAATATATCAAACAAAACAGAAAATTCCGAATATGTGGAGTTACTGTTCAGGACGTCGTGGAGACATCGTGGCATCCTCAACTGATGGCGCCTTGACGACTTCTTTGTCTCAAGCTACTGGATTGGTCATATGTCCATCACGCCGTGGAAAGATGCATGGGCGGCATCAAGACAGCTTCATCACAACTCTTCTCTAGTCCACTAGTTCGTTTGTCACGCCGTGAATTCCTCAACGGATAGCGCCTTCACGGCTTCTTCGTCTAAAGCTACTGGATTGGTCGTATGTCCATCACACCGTGACATACTCAACGAACGGCGTCTTGGAGGCGTCTTCTGTCCAATCAGAACGTTATTTCGTGTCTTAAGCTCGTATCACCTGTTAGACATATATAGAGCATTAGTCATGATAAATTGTGAAAATACAAGTCCCAACCGTATAATATGCAATGCTATATGATGCGTAATTACACACTTATCAAACACCCACAAACTTGGACTTTGCTCGCCCCGAGCAAAGGAGTGAATGAAAACATACACTACTCCTAATATGTAAACTCCTAATGCTAAGATAAGTAATCCTAATAACCTAATGCCCGTTACCAAGGTAAGTGGAGTCCCCTTTTGATAAAAATACCACCAACTTAACCATCACCTTGGGGAGTTTTGGAGTTAAAATTTATCTAGAATGAAGTCCAAACATCAATCGAGATCACACTTTAAAAAACCAGACTCGATCCAGACAATGGCCTTCAATTACTTGAGGATTTTCAGGGCCAATACACTCAAATACACAAGGTCAGAGTTTTCCACGAATGGGGTGCATCAACACCGAAAAAGGGGCTATAAGTGGAAAGTGCAGCACATTCTCTTAACGATAGACTACAACACCAAAGAGGTACAATTGGACTTAAAAATTTGTAAATATGCAAACAATACATTGATGTAACCCAATTGATCTAGCTATAAGCACTCGGTCAAATCTTTTACTTTGAAGAGTTTTCTTGGACTTTCGCCTTTTTCAAATATATATGCTCTATTTTTTTCTTCAAAATTTAAAGTGATACAGTCCCTGCTCCATTTCCTATGGACTGTTTTTCTTACTTTTTCCCACCACCAGATTCCCTGTTCCATTTCCTCTTGGAATCTGGGGACTCTCTAAAATTTTTTTTTAGAAAACTCTTGTCGACCCTTCTCACTTTCACTAAAATCCAATGGGTTACTCAAAGTATGTTGTGGTCCAATTATCCCTCAAAAGTAGTCTAGTCTTAATAATGATGTTTCAAATGGATTGCATTCCTTCTCTAGCTCCCTATAACTCTGATTACTTGGAACAACTGGGTCGCTTGCCTCTTTGGTTTCTAGCACAAAGCCTAAACCTCATACTAGCTCCTTTACATGCATTCTCAATGATGTCGGGCAGCTTTCCGGATTGAGTGTGTCTTCTAATTCCCAACTAGATTTAGGTCATGAGGGTGGTTTAACCGAACTCATCCACTATCAAAAGCACCTAAATCAGTTCCGGGCGACTTTATTCTATACTAAATGATGTGACTCAACAATCCTAACATGCATACTACAATGACCTATACTACCCTATCATGGTACTAAATGGCATGGGGTGACAAAGTAGAGATGATATGGAAGTAAAGAGATGGAAAGAGAGTGAATAACACCACCATACCTAACAAACATTCCATGGATTACGCATAGAAATAAAATTAATCGTGTACCAGTTATGCGATAATTCCATACATACCAATAACTTCATCCACAAACCTGAAAGACTTCCCCAAACTTATTCCAAACGTTGTCCTCAAGGTTTAAAACAAGAAAGTGTACATCAAACCACACAAAAAAGAGATCCATTCTACATACCAATAACTTTGTGAATTGTTTAAGTGTGAAAAGTATAACTTATCCAAATATTGGGCCTAACAAGAGTTGAGTGGATGTAAATGATATGGAGGCCCATAATGGTATTTTGGTAAAATAACAAGGTTGTACCAACCCTACTCTAAAACCCTACCTATATAAACCATAAAGTTTGTAGCCTCTTTTGTTTGAAACTCCAAACTTGTGATGGAAGAGAAGTGGAGGAAGGTTGATGATGAAGAAGATGATGATGAAGTCCATTTAAACATTCAAGGGTAACACACCCTAAAAGCTTTTATTTGTTTATTTTATTGAAAAAAATGAGTTTAGACAAGTTGTAAGTAATCATAACCCTAATCCCTAACCCTAATGCTATTTAAGCAAATCAAAGAAAACCCTAGCCTCAATCTTATTAAATACCCCCGTAGAGAGGAGGAGAGTAAGAGGAGGGTTCAAGTTCAAGAGAGGTACAACCTCACTTCCCTCCTTGATTTCTTTATTATTTATTGAAGATTTGGAGACCAAAGGGTCGATGGCGTCGACATCGGCAAGAACGCGAGAAAAATAGAAAAGAAAATAAGAAAGGAAAGATTTGATCTATGTTAGAATGAGATTTTGGAAAGGATTTTGAGTCAAAGATTTCATTGAAGGCATGGTAAGATTCTAATACTCTCTAGATTTATTGTCTTGGTGTTGGTATTGGTAATGAGAGTTGATGATTTGCAAAGTTTGTTCAATATTTCTTAGATCTAGTCTTGAAATGGGTTTTTCCCATGATTTTAGCAAATTGAACGCGGTTGGAGTTTATTGATAAAGATATGACATTTAAGGTTGAGTTGAGATTTTAAAAAGGGACTTTGAATCTTTCTTTGAGAAATAAACTTATTCGATAAATTTGTGGACTTTGACTGAATATTGTCATTTGGGAATTTAAAGTCTAAATTGAGTCTTGTATGGTGATTTGGATCTTTTTAATTAAAATTAATCGAATGTCTTCGATTTATGTTGGAAAAACTAAGTCTTAGAGGATTTTCCTTGTTTTACATCACCGCATTCCTATTTTACTCGAATCATTGATTCTAATTTTAAGTGTCGATTTTAAAGTCGTGAATGACCTTTAGCGAAGTCAGCTATAAAATAGGGTGAATCTCTAAGGTCTAGACAATTAATGTTAAACTTTATGGTTGTAGATACATAAAGTAATTATTCTTTCAAATTGTCTAGATTCGCGAGATGGTTCACATCGAGCCCAAACGCGACAGGATCGAGATTAGGATTTGCGGCGAGTGTGTAAGTGGGGAGCTTGCTCAATTATCACATATTGCATGATTATTAGTTATGCTTAGGATTCATAATTTGAATTAAAGACTTGGGATTTATGGGTTGCGTCGTGGTATTGGCTCGAATCTACGAATCTATGGAATGTGAATGCCTTGTTATTCATGACCCCAGTCAATGTTACCATTTTGTAGTTTTGGAATACAAATTTTCTCGTAGTCGTGATTTATATTTTGAAAGTATATTGACCAAATCGATTCGATAGATGTGTTATAATTCGCTTAAAATGCGAGAAAGCTTTTAGATGATTCCATAAAAATAAGCTAGACTTAGCTTGAAAAATCGAAACTTAATATTTTGAAATGGACCTTGATTTGGATTTAACTTTTCGATTGATTGAATTATGACATTCAAGTTTCGATCGAACCTGTGTAAAAGAAAAATAAAGCTAAGCTAGTTATTGATAGGTTGAATACTAAATATGAGGACCCAAATTGAGAGTTAGCTCGAAGCATAAGTGCATAATGTACGAGATGATAAATGAGAAATTAAAGAATACATTGAAAACTATTCAATGAGAAAATCTAGTGAATACAAAATATCAAATTAGTACACTCAAAGATGGATGAGTTACTAAAATTGAAGATCCAAAGTCAAAGACTATTTTGGTGAAATAGCCATGTGTGAAGATCGTGTTTGCTAAGCAGAAAATTTGTAGATGTTGTAAAGACTCAAGATTTGAGGTTAAAATGATATAAATCAAAGGTAACCAAATTGATAAATTGAAAATGAATGGAGAGTACGGAATAGCAAGATTATCAGATAATATAAGATAGGTAAAATGAGTAAAAATAAAATATAACTACATGCCAAATAGTAAAAAACCTAACCAGAAACAGGCAAATGATGGGACGAAAATGACTATCTCGTAAAATTGACATAAAGGAATACAAAGTGGATCATTAGCTCGAAATGAGTCGTTCACAATCAACTCGCATGTTAGAATGAGATTTTGGAAAGGATTTTGAGTCAAAGATTTCATCGTCCTTATCATTTTGTGAACTTTGACGTCTAAATTGAGTCTTGTATGGTGATTTGGATCTTTTTAATTAAAATTAATCGAATGTCTTCGATTTATGTTGGAAAAACTAAGTCTTAGAGGATTTTCCTTGTTTTACATCACCGCATAATCATTGATTCTAATTTTAAGTGTCGATTTTAAAGTCGTGAATGACCTTTAGCGAAGTCAGCTCTCTAAGATAACTAGATTCCGAGACGGTTCACATCGAGCCCAGGATTAGGATTTGCGGCGAGTGCGGGTAAATGGGGAGCTTGCTCAATTATCACATATGGCATGATCTTAGGATTCATAATTTGAATTAAAGACTTGGGATTTATGGGTTGCGTCGTGGTATTGGCTCGAATCTACGAATCTATGGTGAATGCACCGTTATTCATGGCCCTGGGTGGAGTTTACCACCGGGGTGTGGAGTTTACACTCGAGGGTCATTAACACCCCAGGATGGCCAAGTAATGACGATGCCATCCGCTTGAGTGTGGAAACGCGGGCACATAAGGGTGTGGCGGGAAATGGGAGAGTGATCATCATGTCGTGGCTTACAAACCTTATGTCCATGATAGTATTTGATGATTCATTTATAAGTCTATCTCTTATGAAATCTTGCTACATGTTATTATTCCATGAATCCTTGTCTGTTGTTTTCCAAATACATGCTAGACTTTGCATGCTTATTAGGTATTACTTGCATATTTGATGGTTGAGCATCGACGAGTGCGCTAGCAACCTTCATTTGTCTCGTGCTGTGGGTCTGTTGCCCTCCTCAAGACAAAATTCATCTCGCAAAGCCGCAAAAGTATCGTGTGGAAACGCGGGGTGGGGAAATGGGAGAGTGGTCGATGGAGTTGCTCGTGTGTTGCCCGACAAAATTCATCTCGCCGCAAAAGTATCGTGGTGGTCGATGGAGCCCTGGGATATCGAAGTCTGTGGCGTCCGCCTGAGTAGCATCACGCTCTAGCTTATGAATGCAGTTATGTCTCCCTGATCACAGCAAAGACATCTGTCGGCGAGTTTCCTAGCAGCAAACTCAGCGCGCTCTCTCGCCTGAGTCTCCCAAGTAGCAGTAAAATCATCCTCCTAGTCCAGCTCGCGCTCGTTCTCTGAGTCCACATAACCGGCTGGTGTCCCCAAGGTAGCGATGAAGGAGTTAGTAATAGGAGAAAACGGGGCAATGGTACGTGATAAACCAGCAAAACTGACTCTCGCCTGCTGACAAAGGGTAGTGACGAGCAATAGGTAGGGTAAAATGTAGGACGTGTGATCCATGGCCTCTAAGATGTTATCCCTAATCAACTGTCCTACATCGATTCAACCCTTAGACACTATGGTGTATAGGAGTGCGACTCGGGGAAGAGTGATATCGGATTCCTGTTTGGTAGGGACAAGGGAGTGGATAAGGAAATGATTCCATGCCCTAAAGACCTTTCGAAGGCCGCTATGTAAAAGCTTAATGACCTAGCCCCTTTGACCTTTAACCCACCAGGACCCTGTAGTACAACGAGGAGGTCCTCAATATCCTCATCTAGATATGTCGATGGGCAAAGGAAATGTGGATCGGGATAGTCACAATCATCGTGGTTACGTAAACCATAGAAATGGTTGATGCTACTAGCGCTAAAGTCCACATCGACATCCCTCACAGTTATCGTAGAACCATCTTTATCCTCCTTCCCATTCACGTAAAACTCCCTAACTAGGGCGTCAACACCCCAATGACTGTTTCGATAGGTTTCCTCATCGGAGTAATCCCTGGTTAACCGTTCCCAACCCATGTCCCTAATAATAGACAAAATACGGTTATCGTACTTGTCGCTAACATCTATCCCCCTTTCTGGCCAAATGGTTCTCTCTTTAGCGGGCTGATGTGGAGGAGGTGGATCGGGGTTTGAAGATGGTCCAGGCCTAGAGGCTCAAGTTTTGGAAGGACCCGAACTAGAAGAGGGTATAGTGGCATTCTATGCATGATGACACTACGAGAAGAGGTACCTGAGTAACACAAAGAGCAAGACCACAAGAGAGATATTGATACTTAATAAACCGGTAATGTGAACAAGGTATGCACTCTAAAACCAAGCGATGAGAATAATGGAAACACCACATATAGAGTTCAATAACGATTACAAACAAAAGAGATCTCAGTATGAAACGCCCCATTAAAAATGGATAAAACATGATGATTAGGCAAATCACAATATCAAAAATTGAACTCACAAAATCGGTAAGGCGTAAACCATATATAGTAGACGAGTGCATGTGAATAGAAGGTCGAGCAGAACGCATAAAAAAACATAGCCACGTGGACAACACATAGAACCATTGGTCTCCACTGAGGAAGACGACAGAAAACACAACCAACAAAGCAACTCCATAACTAGGATAGAAAACGTGGGAAAACATCATCAAAGCCACAATACTACAACCCCCAAACTTGCAATCAAAATAGGCACAAATTCGAGATAACACAAACTTCTACAATATGTGCAATGAGAAATCAGCTTGCAAAATAACCAAGGAAGCAAGAAGAGTGTAGAAAGTAAGAGAACTCACCGTAGACGTCGAGGAAGGTAGCTGAGTGAGGTGGCTGGATAAGTTGAAGACCCACATGGAAAAGGAGGCGGAGAGTGGGAGAGCGAGTGAGAGATGGGGAAGCAATCTAGTGAAAGAGGAGAGGTGATGGTGAAATTGACTTTAGGGAGGGGTGGAGAGGGTGATGGAGAGTAATTTGGGGGGTTAGGGTTCGTGGAAAGGTGAGGAAGAATGGGGAAATTTGGGTTTTGAGACCCTTGCTGCGTCGTTGGAAAACATCTCTGGATGAGACGTATGTAAGGGACGCCGTGCTCATAAGGAGTCACGGTGTCCTTGCGGCGCCAGAGACTTATGTCTCCGGGCCAGGCATCTGTGCAGCACGTCGTGACCAGCAAGGGCGGTGCCTTGCACATGTGTCTTGGACAAAACTTTTTTTTTAAATCATCTAAAATAACACCCACCTAATATGAGAACCAAAAAAAGAATAAAACAAACCAACTAATCCTAAACTAAGAATTATCACTCCAAGTGCGATCATAAAATTAAATCAAACTGGAAAAACTTACCAAATCCTGGTTTGACTAACCGTGGAATCAATGATCATGGTGAAGAGTCACAACATCCAAGGAATCTCGCTCCGCTCCGATGCAACCAACAAAGGGAACATGCACCTGTGAAAAGTAAACACGGGATGAAGGTGAGTTCGCAGTATATATGCAAAACTGAATTACACTAAAGGGATAGGAAACTTGGGTTGCCTCCCAAGAGCGTCTTTATTTAATGTCGATGGCTCGACTCAACAGAACTCCATCAGTTAATGTACTCCACATCCGCCAATGACCGTGCTCGACATCATGCTATGGGAAATTCTCATAAAACGACTTCAACCTGTGGTCGTTCACTTTAAACACTTTCCCTGAATCCAAACTCCTAACTTCAATTGCACCATACTCAAACACATTAGTAACAATAAAAGGTCCGATCCATCGTGACCTTAACTTGCCCGGATGTAAAGTTAAACGTGAATTATAAAGCAAAACTTTATGACCGACCACAAAAGTTTTGCGAGAGAGATAGCAATCATGGAATGCCTTGGTTTTATCTTTATAGATACGAGCACACTCGTAGGCATCATTCTTGATTTCCTCCAATTCTTGAAGGTCTAACTTTCTCTCTTTACCGGCTGTGTCAAGTTCCATGTTGAGCTGTTTGATAACCCATAAAGATTTGTGGAACATTCCAACTCGACCGGTAAATGGCATGTTTTGTCGAAGACAAACTAATACGGCGACATACCAATTACCGTTTTGTAAGCCGTTCGATAGGCCCACACTACGTCCTCAAGGTGCGCACTCCAATCCTTTCTAGAAGGATTAACAATCTTGTCCAGGATAGACTTGATCTCTCTCTATTAGAAACCTCAGCTTGACCACTCGTCTGAGGATGGTAAGCCATAGAAGTACGGTGTGTGACATTGTATTTACGTAAGAGATTTTTAACCATACGGTTGCAGAAGTGAATACCTCTATCACTAATCAAGGCTCGAGGAGCACCAAAAGTAGAAAAGATCCGAGATTTAAGAAAATCGCATACCACTGCCGAATCATTAGTACGGGTGGCTTTAACTTCCATCCATTTGGACACGTAGTCCACCGTTAATAAGATATATAGGTGGAAATGGCCCCATGAAATTGATCCCCCATACATAAAAAATTTCACAAAATTGGATCGTGGTCAATGGCAATTTGATTCCTATGACTAAGCTTATCGGTGCGTTGACATCTGTCACAGGTCTTGGTGAAAAGATAGGAGTCATAAAAGAGTATGGGCCAATAGAACCCACTCTCAATAACCTTCATGGCCGTCCTACGTAGACCAAAATGGCCACCGCAGTCATAGGCATGACAGAATGTCAAGATAGATTGTTTCTATGTGTAAGAGACACATCACCGGATCACTTGGTCAAAGCAAAACTTCCACAAGTATGGTCATCCCACACATAGTGTTTAGAGTCACTATGGGTCTTATCTTTTTGGGCTCTGGTGAGGTGATGTGAGAACTCGCATGTAACTAGATAGTTCCCTAAATCTGCGAACCAAGGCAAGTCATCACTGATAGACAAGAGATGTTCATAAAGGAAAACATCTCTGAGAGGGACTAGTGCTTCACCATTCTCGATGCAGCTGAGATAGTCAGTAACTAGATTCTGAGCACCACTTTTATCTTTGATTTCGATATCAAAATCTTGTAATAAGAGTATCCATCGAATGAGACGAGGTTTGGCTTCTTTCTTTGCATTAAGTACCTTAAGGTGGCATGGTCTGGATAGACCACCACCTTAGTACCAAGAAGATATGGTCAAAATTTCTCCAACGCGAATACTATGGCAAGAAGTTCCTTTTTCAGTTGTGGAGTAATTCAGCTGGGCAGAATCAAGAATTCGAGAAACATAGTACATGACATGTCAGGCTCGCCCGATTCTTTGCCCTATAACAGCTCCCACTACGTAGTTGCTGGCATCACACATACTCTCAAAAGTAGCTCCTAGTCGGGAGCTTGGATCACAGGAGTAGCGACAAGAGAATGTTTGAGTACGTCAAATGCATTCTTACATGCCTGATCCATGTGAAAAGGCACGTCCTTTTGGAGTAGTTGGCATAGGGGTTGTGCAATTTTGGAGAAATCTTTTATAAAACATTGATAGAAACAGTGTGGCCAAGAAATGATCGGATTTCTCGTACATTAGTGGGGTAAGGCAATTTTTGAATTACTTTAATCTTTATCGGGTCTACCTCCACACCCTTTGCCGAGATGATATGCCCCAAGACAAGTCCTTGGTCCACCATAAAATGACACTTTTCATAGTTCAGGACCAAGTTCCTTTCAATACACCTGTGAAGAACCTTCGCCAGGTGACTGAGACATAGATCAAAGGAATCACCACAGACAGTGAAATCAACCATGAAGACTTCGATGAAGTGCTCAATGAAGTCAGAGAAGATGCTCAACATGCACCGCTAAAAAGTAGCAGGTGCATTACACAACCCAAAAGGCATGCGTCGATAGGCAAAAGTACTGAAAGGACAGGTGAAGGTGGTTTTCTCCTGATCATCTGGAGCGACGAGTATTTGGTGAAAACCAAAATACCCGTCCAAGTACTAGTGAGATTTACCGGATAATCGCTCTAACATCTTATCGATGAAAGGCAGAGGGAAGTGGTCTTTCCTAGTTGAAGCATTAAGCTTCATGTAATCAATACAAACCCGTCATCCATTCTGGATGTGGGTTGGGACTAACTCACCCTGTGAGTTTGCGACCACAGTGATTCCTGTTTTCTTAGGAACCACCTGTACGGGACTGACCCATTTGTTATCGGAGATCGGGTAGATCATCCTAGCATCAAGGAGTTTTAGAATCTCCTTTTTATCCACATCTATCATGGGTGGGTTCAGTCGTCGTTGTGCTTCTTTCAAAGGTTTATCGTCCACCCTAATGCTTCTTTGAACTCTTGAAACACAGTGATAAGCTTCTCCTCCTCAGGTAATGTGAGTTTAGTGGAGATGATAACCGGTAGAGTATCATTCGCACCTAAAAACACATATTTGAGATGATCAGGTAATGGTTTGAGCTCTAGTGTGGGCGCTCTCACCAAAGAAGGAAGAAAGTTAAAGTTCGAAGCAGGTAACTCTAAGAATGCAAAGGTAGGGGAAGAGACAGAATGGAATCCAACTTTGTAATCAGATCCTCGATCTCAGTATCGAGGGCAAGTTCAAACTCTCTCAGAAAGTGGTGTCTAGGTGATTTTTAACCACCACTTTCAAATTGCTTCCTTGTAAAAGGAAAGCATCCTAGATCAGTGAGTCCACACTGTCCAATGCAAGTACCGTAGATGAGGAAACGTCATTAGGATGTCGCATTACATCATAGATATTGAATTTGATGACCTCGTCATCAAACTCCATGGTCAGGGACCCACTATAGACATCAATCTTAGCTATAGCAGTCTTCAAAAAAGGCATGCCAAGTAAGACTGATGAAAAATGAGGACAGAGCTGATTCTTTATATCCACGATGTAGAAATCAGCAGGGAATACAAGCTCACTCACTTTAACTAAGATATTTTCCAAGACTCCCACTGGTCGTATAGTCGACCGATCTGCTATGTGTATAACAATACCTGTTTGATGTAGAGGACCTGCCTTCAATGTCTCATATATGGAAAGAGGCATGACATTGATTGAGGCATCAGATCGCACATTGCTTGCTGGATATAGACTTCACCTATAGTGCAAGGTACAGTAAATATTCATGTATCCTCGTATTTGGTGGGCAACTTCTTTTGCAGGATAGCAGAAGCGCTTTCTCCTACAATAATCTTTTCATTGCCTTTAAGTCGACCTTTGTTGGTACAAAGGTCCTTGAGAAGTTTAGCATATCTAGGCATGTGTGGTAAAGCATCCAAAAGTGAAATGTTAATTGCCACATTTCTCAAGATTTCCAGAATTTCCTTCTCTTCACCTGCCTTTTTGTTTTGTAAAAAACGTTGAGGAAATGGTGGCAGGATCTTGATAGGAGGTTGTGCTGGTTTGTCCAAGGTGTCTCTATCTTTAGTGAAGACAGATGAATTTCAAGTTCTTGCTCAACTTCCTTGAACTTTTGTAGAACTTCACTTGGCAATGATAGCTTGTGTGGTTCCTCCAGCTCTTTCCCATTCCTTAGGGTAATTGCATTAGCAGTTGCATTTGACCCACTGGGATTGGGATGTGGCTGAACGGGCAGTTTTCCTTTCTCATCCATATGATGACATGACGAGCATCTTGGCCCATTTGAACTTCTAGATTGCGCACGGTAGCATTGATATCAAATTTGTATTGTGTCATCTCATTAGACATGGTGTCAACTTTGGTGATGAGTGTCCTCATCATTTCTTCTAATGATCCAGAAGTTTGAGACTGTTGAGGCTAAAGAGGAGGTGTTCTAGGAGCATACTGGAGGAAGTTATGATTCCTAGGTCCATAGCTGAAATTAGGGTGGTTTTTGGTGGCTTGATTGTAAGTGTTGCCAAATGAATTACCAAATTGATTTATAGGAGGTCCCTGAAATCCACCACCTATAGCGTTTGCTTGTTCATCATCGAACAAGGTAGGATAAGAATCAGTGAAATAATCACTAGCGGAACAGAATTCACAAGACTTGGTGGGAGGAGCTTTCCCTGAGATCAAGAATTACTCCATCAGATCGATAAGTTTGTCAAGCTTTTGTTAGTGTTGCTTGACCCACTTCCCGTGAAAAGGTAACGAGAAGGCTCTTCATCGTCTTCGTCTGTTGGGAAATGTGCCCTAGGTCAATCCATTAACAGTCTTTATGAATACATTTTAGTTAATAAAATAGAGGATTTCATTTGTTGTTTATTATAATTGATTTGCATGTTTACATTATAATAAGATCCATGGGTATTTATAGAAATATCCTAAATGTCCCTAGTCGATTATTATACTGGGAACTATAATGAATTAAGACTAGTGTGAGTCTTAATTGATGATCATACGATGATCATACGTATAGGAATACGAATCAAGATCATGAGTACTTGTTAGAGAACAAAGTACTGGACCGACCCGCTATGAGAACATCACATGGATTAAGTCATAGTTGTTTCTCACGATAGGTATATTTTTCAGGTCCTCGACTTGAGATTACCAAAGACTTCAACATTAGAATACAAGTGATTTAACGCAATCAAACGTTGTTTTTAACCGAACGATTATAAAGGTTATGATTGGTTACTTGTGTGAATAATGTGGTGAAGTTGTGTAATCGAGATAGAATTTGTCCCTCTCATACAAAAAGAGATATCCAAGTGATCCCTCGATATGTTAGATCGTTAAAAGGCCTAGTCTAAGTAAATTGATATTGATCAATGTCACTTAGATGTTTTCAGTCTACCTAGAAATCGAGACTAGTACGATTGAACATGTTGGATGACAATTCCATGCCTTATGTTTGATCAAAAGGATATCGTGTGACAAAAGGAAGTTATATACACTATTGATTAGGTTATATCGATTTGATATTCGTACAACTTGAGTAGTCATAATGTCTTGCTAGAGGCCGCTTATGACTTGTATACCAAAATGTATTTTGGTACATTGCCAACGTTGTATGAGCCTATTGGGTCGCACATTGAGAATGGTTTTGCGAGATTTTAAGATGGTTCAGAAAAATGAATTTTATATGATAAAATTCATGACAGAAACGTCTTGTAGTGTATTACACTTATACTTCTTTAAGTAGGGGTATATGTGTAATTTACTTAAACCGTCTATATTCAAGGTTTGTATAAATAGACGCTTTGAGTTAGAATACAAGTACGAAAGATTTTAAAAGGGATTTTCATTTTAAGAAACAACTTAGAGTTTTTGGTATCCTCTGGATCGTTTTGGAGAGAAACAAAAAGGTTTGGTATTCTCTCGAAGCTAGCACTTTGAATCTCGACTGCCGTTCGTGTGTGGACAGCTAGTAGATGGCGTTCGTCATTGGCAGCGCCTTAGAGATCGATTAACCATCAAAGAGATATTGAGACTGAGGTATGATTAAGTTTTCATAGTCTAAACGTGTTTTAATAGAATCAGATTCGGATCCTATTGGGGTTTTTCCCAAAATTGTTTTGAAATCTCCGCTGCGCTTGAACCCCAAAACCCAACATCGTCAACGTACTGACGAGACTGACTGGCCATGGACTCAAATAACTCAAAGATCTCTTGAGTTGACTTTTTTTGTATGCATCGCCACATGCATTGTCAACCATATGTTTCTCCAAGGATCTAAGGCCTATGTAGAGAAAACAAATGAGAGACGTATTGCTTTGACCATGGTGAGGAAATTATGCAGTTAATCATTTAAATCTCACCCAATAGTCATTAAAGTTTTCTCCCTTCTTCATCTTAATGCTACAAATCTCAACAATAAGTTGAGAAGACCGAGACTCGGGAAAGTATTCCCGTAAGAATGCTGAAATTAATTCATTCTAGCTAGTCTTTGAGAAAGAATGGCCACTTCTGTGCTCTGTCTTTGGATCTTAATGGTGATAATCCTCCAGCTGATAAGGAACAAATTGATCATAGAGTCACCATAGAAATGGAGAATGATGAAATGCAAACTCTCTTGGCCCAATAACCACATTGCATAGCATATCCTGCACATAGGGGAGACTTCATTGAATTCTGGGTTTTTTAACCTTTTACCTTCTTTTCGTGGACTGGATTAAGAGGATCCAGTGACATTGATAAAGGATTTCCACTATAAGTGCACTATGATGAAGCCACCCCGAGCTGACGAAGATGAGGTTAAATTGTTGGCTCTTCCATTAAGATCCAAAGACAGAGCACAGGAATGGCCATTCTGTCTCAAAGACTAGCTAGAATAAATTAATTTCAGCATTCTTACGGGAATACTTTCCCGAGTCCTGGTCTTCTCAACTTATTGCTGAGATTTGTAGTATTAAGATGAAGAAGGGAGAAACTTTAATGACTATTGGGTGAGATTTAGGGGATTATTGGTCCCCGTGGAGCTACATGAACCCTATTGCCTTTATTGACTCCCTGATTATGATTATTCCCCTCATCTTGGGGAGGATTATCACCATTAAGATCCATTTTTTAGGAACGTGCGCTAGATGAAGGTTGGGAAGCTTGCTTCCTTTGTCGCATTTCTTTGGCATTTATGCGACAAGTTTTCTCAATCTCCAGATCAAAAGGTATGAGAGATCCGGTGTACTTAGATCGAGAAAAACTTTCACGCATATAAGAAAAAAAGAAAAAGAAAAGAAAAACCTAAGCCAAAACAGGACCTAAGTCTCCGGCAACGGCGCCAAAATTTGATGCGCACCAAACGCGTCAAAGAATTATACTGGATCAAGATTCAACAGTTATGGGACTGTAGTTATGGCAAGTTCGAGGTCGAACCACAAGGACTGTGTAGTTCAACTTAAGTTTTATGGTAGGTAAGAAGGAAGGGTATTTTGTATCATGTAAGAGAAAAAATGGAATAATTAAAACACTTGAAAGATATGAGAAAAAAAAGTTCTAGACTTTCAGCTTCACAGGATTATTCAAATAACTGGGAGTTGACTCATTAATCATTGGTTCACAAAAAGTATATGAGAGTCCTACCCTTGACTTAGTGTAGTTATAGACCCGGTGACGCACTCGGGTCCTCGCACTTCCAAATCCCGACAGCCAAGGTACGACCGTTGGCTATTTCTCTAACCAAACACACAATCTAATCGCTAGTGCTCCAGATTTAATGTGTTGGTCGCATTAATGTGGTCTGTGAAGGCACTACACCTAAGCAACTGGATTGCTAGTGCTCCCGATTTAACTTAGATCCCCAAGGCACTTGATCTAAAGATTAATTATCACCAATCCGAGTCTACCGCATAAGGACGGACGTTTCAACTCGGTGACAGTAGGTATTCAATCTAACAAGCATGCACAGTACTTTACACACATGTAGATCTAACCATGTTATAAAAATAGAACCAAAGGAAATAAGACAAGGATAGAAATCATAAATAAATAGATAAATAAAACCTCATATGAGTTTACCAATCATTGACAATCCTATTCCACCTCCAGTCTAGAATAAGGAGATTAGCCAGACATGGTAAAGCTTGAAAACTCTATTCTTTACTCTTCTCCCTAAAACAAAAGATGTACTCTCTGAAAAAAAAAAAAACCTAATTCCTATGTCTCTCCCAAAATCCCAGATCAAATCAAATACATCAAATAAAACAGAAAATTCTGAATTTGCGGAGTTACTGTTCAGGACGCCATGGAGACGTTGTGGCATCCTCAACTAACGGCGCCTTGACGACGTCTTCGTCTGAAGCTACTGGATTGGTCATATGTCCATTACGCCCTTGAGAGATGCATGGGCGGCGTCAAGACGGCGTCATCACAACTCTTCTTTAGTCCACTCATTAGTCTATCACACCGTGAACTCCTCAATAGACAGCGACCTTCATGGCGTCTTCGTCTGAAGCTACTGGATTGGTCATATATCCATCACGCCATGACATCTTCAACACATGACGTCTTGGAGGCGTCTTTTGTTCAATCATAACGCTATTTCGTGTCCCAAGCCCGTATCACCTGTTAGACATATAAAGAGCATTAGTCATGATAAATTGTGAAAATACAAGTCCCAAACATGCAATATGCAATGCTATATGATCCGTAATTACATACTTATCAGTTTGATTAATCCTGTAAAAGTTAGTCAAGTGTCTTAGTACTATACTCGAGAGAAACTAAAAGAATATAATGGAGGGGAAGTGCTAATGTCCCTAGAATGGATACGCACTAGGAGCACACACTTTGTAGTTGTCTTAAATTTTTTCATTTTCGGTGATATAATTTAGGGGATGTGTGCACATTGTAACGGCCCAAATTAATTTAATTGATATTAGTGTTAATCACGACGATTAACGGTTAATTCGGGCGTTACGTGGATAGCTAGGTGACTCAGATGTGGAAACCCAGGTTATATTTATGATATTGGTGCATGATGTGATGCCTAGTATTGTGGTGTTGAGTGTATTAATTATTTTATGCATATGAACATCACATGTGTGAACGTTGATATCAGGCAAGGTCACGAGTCGGGTATATGTTCCAAAATGCGTGTCAAGGACTGGGTACCGGGTATCGGGTAGCCGGGGTTCGGGACATGAGTTTCGAGTAAGTGAGAGCTAGTGCGACCTCACATACGATTTTTATAATTTATTTGGTGGTCAAACCTAAGGTGTGTGAGCCAAATCAAAGTATTAATTCATTTCCAGAGGTTGTAGCTAGGAAAATCGGGGTGCATAAGACGATCCTCGAGATGCACAATAAGGTAAAACAAAGCAAGTAATGTCATGATAAGGTGTCTAGAACTGGAGTGACATAGGGTGATCAGTGGTCGTTAGATCGTCCTCAAGATGCATGCACACATCAAATTAGATCAACCACCTATAAATACACACTTGATCGATGGAGGCATGCAAAACCCAACAATTCCAACCATTTCTCTTGAGAATTCAGAGAAGAAACCTGTGGAGAGGAGTGAAATCAGTCACTGGAGAGTGAATTTGAGGAGGAACAAAATAGATCCAAGGTAATTTATCCCTCTTAAACTTGAATTTTTGATAAAAACATGGTTTGTGGGTTGAGAATAAAACGGATTTTTAGATGAAATCATCACTGTTTTTTTGGTGGATTTGATGTTCATGAGGTTAAATTTGATGAATTACATCGTTTTTAGTCAAATTTGTGGGAAATTGACTAATTTGATGATTTCGAATTTCAAAGACATGGAGACTTTGATCCTCGGTTTTAAGTGAAAATCTTGTTTAATTGGTGTTTTGGATAGTAATTTGATGCGGATGGAGTGTGGATATTGTTTGTATGATGAATTGAGGTGTTAGAAACCAATTAAGCTCATAATCCATTTCTGAAAATTCTGGGTAGGCAAGCTGGGGAAGATGATGATTCTTCGTGCATGAACAGTGTACGAAGATCAATTAGCGTGATAATTCCCCTGACTAGCGCGCTAGCTACCAAAACCCCAAAATTTATAAAAATGAAATCGAGATAATTGATAACCAACCCACTTAATTAACCAATAAACACCAAAAATTAGTCTCAGGACTTCAGGGACTGGGAAACCATAGCTCGCGCATCGGGGAGCTAGGCGGGTCGAATTGACGAGTTCGAGAAGTCGGAGTGCGTGTTTACAAGTGCGTAAAACTCTTAAGAATGTTACACTTTAATTCATGCATGGTTTTTCCATGTAGATGAGTGTTTATTCATTTATTTATCGTTTTGTTTACTTATTTGGTTACCATAGTTATGCACTGTGATCATGTGTTGGTCGGTGTTTGATTTGTTCACATGGTCGAGGTTAATCGAAATGGTCATGTTACAGAATTGAGCAGACTAGATTGTAGCGCATGCACTGGGCTTAACCAGTAAATAACTACCCGCGTAGTGGGGTGCATGTGTCCGGTGGGTTGTGATATGTTTACGGTCACCGTTAGTAGATCGGGGTATGGTCTAAGCTTGATGTGCTTAGCCGGGGCATCCAAATCTACAAAGTATTATCTAGTTTTGTTAGACTACGTCACACCTCTATCTAGTTTTAATTGATATCGTGGTTGAACCGGATTTCTTGAATGATGTTTTTATTTCCACGATGTGTGATCGATAGGTTTGCTGTGAATGTTGTTTGCTGCCAGCCATGAGAATATGATTCCTGTTGTTAGGGTCATATTCACATGCTGTGATTTTCATGATTATCGTGTAGACTTCTCTTGGGAATTTACTCACTGGACTCGTTGTTGTATGTGTTGGGCAACTGAGCGCAGATCCTAGTACGAGCAAGAGCAAGGGAAAAGAGGTACTAGACGACTATCTCTGAGGTCGTTGCTGCTGATAACTTGTGTTTGACTATCTAGTATGTATATTTTATTTTGCTAGGTTTTGGGAACTTTAGAACTTTATCACATGTATATGGATTACTGTTTGCTTCGTCTCAGTTATATACATTATGTTTATTCTGGGTTTTTCACTACTTAGGTTTAATAAATTCTCATAAAATACAAAATTAAATGTTTCCTCTATAAATTAAAACCTGTTCAAGGTTTAGGAGAATTAAATAATTCGATATAGTAGGATTAGTTAAACGGAGCGTCACTTCACAGAGTTGCGGACATGGTAGTAGCGATGACGTGACAGGCACTGCTGGGCTTGAGAGCGGAGGGCGTGGGTCACGAGACGACCTCAAAAATTGTGGCCGCCACACACACCCTGAAAATTAAGGCAGCCCAAAGGGATATAATGTAATGGAAGTGCTAACGTGCCCTACAACGAACACATATGAGGGGCATGCACCTTGCAACCTCATGAGGAGCACGCACCTTTGTAGTTGTCCTTGATTCTGCCATTTTTAGGGATTTATCATAGAGGGATGCGTGCACAACCCCAAAATAAGGGCAGCTGCAAGTTGTGCATCTCTTAATAATAATTATATATATACATATATCTATACAATATATAAAAACACGAATACCTAACAAATCAACGGTAAGCAAATTTACTATTTTACCCTTTTCACCCTACTAATTCATTAAATTATACATTGTAATTGTAATTGGATAGAGATAATGAGTTGAGTCGGTCATATCTTCAAACCATGTTACATATACAACATTAATTAAGTGTTCCACTTTAACTCGACAACTAATAACTATAGTCTATACCTCATGAGAAAAAAAAAAATGTAGGTACATTTCAATTGAATACATTATATATAATTAATCTTTCCAATTGAATAATTGATTGATTATGAAATATTTTTGACGTGTTTGAACGGTTTTATTAAATAGATATCAAAGTTGACAAACGTAAGTTCATTTCAAAAAAATAAAGAGCCACGTGTCCTATGATTTAATTTCACATACAACTTTTTTTTCTTCATTTTTCTTTTTG
This sequence comes from Stephania japonica, assembly GCA_039657345.1. Classification (NCBI taxonomy): domain Eukaryota; kingdom Viridiplantae; phylum Streptophyta; class Magnoliopsida; order Ranunculales; family Menispermaceae; genus Stephania; species Stephania japonica. The sequence continues at coordinate 36,622,112 of CM077560.1, read as the reverse complement.
TCGTCGTTGGTAAAAAAATGTCTTTTTGAAATTAACTCTATTTATTTATATTTTTATGTTTATTAATATAAGCATAATCATATTTTATAACTTATAAAAATATTGTTTTGTAATTGAATTAATTCTCGCGAGCGTATCGAGCGGGCTCATTCATGCGAAGCATGTAATGTAACTAGTATATATATATATAGGAAATTCTATAATGGAGACCAAATATATATTCATGTCATGGGAACCCCTCAAAATGTGTTGTGCATTAAATGTTTAGTGCATTTATGTTGCCTCGATTAATGTGTTAGATTTAAATTCAATGGTTCTAAATAGTATACCCTTGGTTCCCATAGTAGAAGTATACATTTGGACGCTCGAGTTCTACCTCTTAATAGCAATGTCGATTTGAGTTTCAAATACTTTGGTTGTTAACAATTTCAATGTAGTAGAATGTAACAATATAACCTCTTCTACAAAAAAGAATGTGCGAAATTTGTAATTGAGCTATTTCTTTAACATAACAATCTAAAACAATGTAAATGAACTCCACTTCTTGTTTGTACAGACTGAAGGGATGTACAGATGAAGTCCAGATTATAAACCTAAGTAAACAGATGCTGATGTCCAAACATCATTAACAGAAGATTTGACAAATCTCTTGACATTATTTTTGGGTGTACATTTCAGTGTTAGGCACTCATAGGCTTCGGAAACTTTTCCCACCAAGTTGAAATACTGCCTTATCTGCAATAGTTTTCTGGTCTGAATCTGAATGCTCAACCAGATGAGGGGTCTTGTTGTTGCTTTGAAGGAAGGGCCTAATAGGTGACAATGTGGAGAAGTTTGAAGGCGTAAAAGGTTTCGCATAAGAAGCACCAGAGACGGGTATCGGGTATGAAACTGTGACACTCTTGCCAGTAATCACACTAGCTGTAGTAACTGATGAGAATTGATCTGAAAACTTGGCCATGTCATCTACATACAGAAGATCATCGATTCGAGCCATAATATTTGAAGCCAAGCTCTCTAAGACTCTTGAGTAGCTCTCTAGCATAGATTTTCCAACATCCTGTAACAGATTAAAAAAATAATAATAAAATAAAATAAATAAATAAATTCACCACTGTGGCCTCACTTGCATCTCAAATTGGAATCAGTAGACTGTATACAGAACCTTGTTATATTGGATCTTGCACATATCCAAGGTGGTCTGTGATAGGCCGGGGTATCGCTGCTTCAAGCAGAACAAGAGGCTTTCGGCTCTTTCTGCAAGAAACTCCCACTTTTCAGTATCAATCATCAAATCCTTAACCATCTCCCAGGACGATTTTGGTGTAGGACGATTTGTGCTGGTCTTTGCTCTTTGACGCCAGATGTATATTGAAGCCTCTACACGGTTAGCAATCTCCAAAACCTGGTGCTCAGATGAGAGAGTAAGGCAATCCAGCAAGCATTCTGGGGAGAACTGATCAGATGTAATATATCTGTACAGCACATCACCAAGGCTTGCTTTCCCATTCTGAAACCAAATCGAGGACAATCAAAATGCTAATGTGATCCTTGAGATATAAAGTAAATATTTTATGCATGATAAAACAAAATCGGGGAGAATTTAACCATGAGTTTTCCTTTTATACCTTCGGAAGCGATTCTAAATATGATTCAGGGACTGCCATTTCATCTAAAGTAGTGCTATTGATGGCCATAACAGCTTTAAGGATTTGATTTGTACTTTCGCGCCTGTGCAGTAACTGCCTCCTCGAACTCTCATGGAGACCGCCAGGAGGGACACAGGGAATAGGGAGCCACCATTTTTCCTCTTGCCGCTGTGAAGGTCTGTGGAAAGACACTGAACCACTAGCATCCGAGGCCAAGATACCTTGGTCGACATACCAGAACTCTGTGTTCCGAAAACTATCTAATATTTCCTACAGAAGCAAGGAGAAAGAAAACCCATCACTACATACTACTAGATGAAGATAAATGGTTAGTTAAATATGACGCAAGAGATGGAGAAAAAGATCAAAAGATTTGGTCTCTCACAAGAAGCATGTGATCCAATTTCCGTAAGGCTGGTAGATTGATGTAAAGATCTGACCGAGGTCGACAAGTCATGACCTGAGCCACATTGCACAAGGTAAATAGGGAGAACAAGTTCTACTAACAAATTTGACAATGTAAGCCGTCATAAGAGGATGTTATGAGTTATTAAGAAAAACCATCATTGATGCAAGTACCCTCAAGAATGCAAATTGAGTGATTGAAAAAGAAGCCCATGAATGAATCATCAGCCAAAGAACACAGATGGAAAGCGTTTCTCGTACACATATTGTAGACTTGTAGTCTCTCGAAAAGTATTAACCTTCATAGCCTTTGTTCTTACAAGAGGAAAGGAGACAAATTTTACTGAAAGTGCAGTAAATTTGATTGATTGCACATTGTGCACATTTTATCAATGAAGTTACAATTAATGGCGAATTTCTATGTTTTCATGAGAATGTAGCCAGCTCCTCAAAGTAGAATTTGAAATACCTCAAGCTTACTTCCATCAGGAAAGGTTTGCCAAGATGGCAAGAACTCCACAACATGATCACTAACAGAAAGAAGCCACTCCATCTCTCTTCTCCACATCGATTTCTTCTTTTGCGGTAGAGGCTCCAATCGCCAAACTTGACCAAATACAGTAGCTACACAAAACCAAAAAAGCAACACCAAACTAGTTTAAACCAATTCTGTTTGAACTTACTAGAGACTAAAATGTAGACGGCACTTTATCAGAAAGAAAAATTCAAACATTCCCAGAGCCAAATCTTAGACACAAAGCAATTTGTTATAACAAAATACATACCACATAGATTAGTAATGGCATTTGAAATTGCCAAGGCTGTGCAGACACCTTCACCACGCCCCGACATGTCTTCACCGAGCAGCAATTTCGCGAACCTCTCCTTCATCATCTGCATCTCTATCAAAAGAAACCAAACCCCAAAAACCATAATTAAACAACCATTAACAAAACTAGAACAACAACAAAGGTAATTGACAAAAAATGTTCCACAACCATTCCGTACCAGAATTTTTCGATTCGGGCTTTTCTAGTTTCCCTTCATTCAAATGGAGTTTCTCTCCATCGCCATTCGCACAGCCCTCGCAACTCCCCTTCTCAGGCTCCACAATGGGCCAGCCCAGCTGGGCAGGAGAAGAAGATGAATTCTCTGAACCAATGTGATCCTCATTAACAGTACTACTTCCCTCAGAAGTCAAAAACTCAGAACTTGAACTGCTCAAGCAACTCTTCCTATACTCAATCAAATTCGCACCCGATTCGACCACATCGCACTTCACATTACCAAACCCATCTCCATCACCCACCAATTGTGCCACCTCCCCACCTCCAACCCCACCTAGACCCAGCAAGTTCCCCTCTTCAGGCTCACAAATTGGGCAATCTGACACATTGCTCCCCTGCTTTTCAGAGGTGCAATTGCTCTTCCCACACTCCTCTCCATCAGAAACTGTGAACCACTCACTCTCACCACCATTTTCATCACACCCGTCTCTCCTCTCATCCATCTCTACCTTCTCCATCTCATCAAGAATCAAAGGTGGAGCCTTTTTTGTTCAAATTCTGCTTTAAACACAGGGCAGCATTGAATGCACTTCAAGCGCTTGATGTTTTAACTGAATGAAGAGCGTGGAGACTTAAAAGAGGAAACAAAAGGAGTGATGGAGAAGTTGGTGTGATGTTGTTGTTGTTGTTGTTGTTGTTGCATCTTTAAATCTTTCTCCAACACTTTCCAAGCTTACCTTGTAAGGCTTTGATTTGTTCATTCATAATGATGCCGGTTGTTCTTCCTAAGCCCACCACCAAACAAGAAAATTTACTATAAAGATTAACTGGGTTGGGGTTGAGGTTTCATTACGTAACTTAACTAACAGCAACCAATTTGGGTTGGTAAAGCTGGGATTAATAATGATAATGAGATGAGAGTTTCTCTTTTTACCAACTAATCTTATAGGGCACTGTGAATGATTGTGAGTTACCATACTTATTGAGTCAGAACTTTATTGGGGAGTAATATTTAATATCAATAATTTTGTTTATTGTGTCCTAGGTTGGTTGTTTAGCTCATGTTTGTTATTGATGATTCAATTATTAGTGACTTGTTGATCATAAGACCTGCAAAGGGAGCAGTGAAAACGAGATAAGCTGTCACTCGAGTAAAGCAGAGATGGAGGGTTCTAAGTTCTTAATTATGATAGTAACATTATATATCATTTTAGTTTTCTTCGGATTATAGACGCATGATCAATTAAATGAAGGAACTGAAAAAACTTCGACCACCTACACGTATAAAAAAAAAAAGGCAAAATGATAATCTTAAACACTTTGAGCGCACACTTGGAGCGCACACTTTGTCTTTTAGTTCATTTATGGCTATTTCTTATCTCTCGAAGGTGTGGGCCCACATCTAACAAAACACCATAAATGAACTAAAAGACAAAGTGTGCGTCCCAAGTGTGCGCCCAAAGTGAGTCATTTTATCATGTTCCAAAAAAAAATGAGAAACAACAGATTCGGGGAACGCATATAACAAATTTAAATTATTGTAGAAATAATAAATTTAGGATGCCGCTATTTAAACCCTTTTTTTTTTTTTTTTTTTTTTTTTTTTTTGCTTCTTTTACCCCATCCTTGTGAAATGACCCAACTACCCCTCCATATAAAGGATTTTTACTCACGCATACCCTAGTCACCCCACTCACACAAACCCCAGTCACCACTTTCTCCAACAGCACTCTCACCGCCAATCTAAATCTGACGATCCATCGATTCGATGTCGTAGGTGCATTATTCATCTCGTTTAGTGTCGTTTGGTGTCGCGATGTTCGGACGCACAGTGCCAACAACTCTTAAGAGGTGTCAGACGCAAAGGGCCGACACCTCTAAAGAGGTTTCAGTTAGATCCTTTCGTCACCCATTGAAACTGAGTTTCCTTCACAATGTTGGTCGGATTCGACTGACACCTAGAAGTGTCAGTCGAATCTGATCGTTACCCCTTTAGAGGTTGTGATCAAAGTCGGCTGACACCTCTTCATAGGTGTCAGCCCTGTGCGACAGAATTCAGCGGGCGACACTTTTTTGATTTTAGGATACATCGCGACCACATCCGACCTTGTTCAATAAAAAACACTCCTACAACACTTAGTGATCTAGTACAAAGTGCTCTACAATGACTAAAACCAAAAAATATAGATGATTAAAGGGAGTGTTGGGTTGAGGGTGATGGGGTATGCCTGTATGGGTGAGCAAGGGTACCGTTGGAATTTAAAAAAAAATCGGGGTAAATTAAATAAAATGTGAGGTAAACGAAGTAAAAATTTAAAAATGAGGTAAAAAAAGTAAAATGTGAGGTCCCTGACCCTAAATTTAACGCGAGGAAGGACCATATCCATGGCATGGTCTCTAGAAGTCAAAGAAGAGCTTTACCCATCCATGGGGTTCGATTTGCTAGTGGTGACCACTAATCTTTTTTTTTTTTTTTTTGTTGATAACCACTAATCCTTTTCTAGTACACTTCTTGGACTTCATCACAACTTTAGCAAGGGATTCATTTTCAATTAGGTCCCGGGCCATGAGGTTGCTATTTAGAGCCCAAAAAATGAGGTGTCTTCAGGACCCCATATTGAATGCACAATAATGAAAGAGGACACAGAATGCGTGCACTGCATTAATTGAATCGATGGGCCTCTCTTCCTTAACAATTCATCAAAGTTTGAGCGAGTAAAATATCATTTGAAGGCAAGGTCCATATGGTCCCACTAGTGTACTATACACCTTAAAATGCCAAAGAAAATTTAAGCCTGTTCAACCCTTTTTGAAACCCTTAGGGCTATCAAATTCAAATTTCCAGCTCATGAGGTATCCCAAGATATCTTTCTGTGACAGGGGAACTTTTTATTTCAATCCTTATCTTGCTGCCTGGTTTATTTGTTGGAAAATCCAATAAACTAGCAATTCAAGGCACGTACACTTCATCAGATTTGAGACCATAAAATTATAGATGTAAAGAACATGTGCTAATTATTGTTAGAATCACAATAATTTAATTAGTACAACAATATTTAAAATGGAAAGATTGTAAAAACCATGAAAGGGTTATTAACACTACGTTACTGGCACATAAAAGGTTTCTATTCTCTATGGACTGATTATGTCAAGTTGAAAACTCACAAACATGGTTTCAAGATTGAGGATAAATTCAAGTCATGTGTATATTAAATCAACCCAAAAGCTCCTCCATTAAGCCCTGCCAATGAAGGAAAAATACGTAAATGAAAACATCACAAGGGATGAGAATCACGAGATGGGAAGAGTAGTGAAAGGAGAATACAGGATAGACAGTAACACACCTGAGAAATGAATTGTTCGGCATCAGTTCTCTTAAGAAAGTGTATGGAGTGGCATGCAAGATTTGGCGATTGATCACTCAGCAACACATCCCCAATATCATCAAGGACCCTGACCTTGATGTAAGGATCCTTTGGGGGAACCATGTCCTAAAAAACATTACAACTTGTGAGAAAATTTTAGGAAACAAGCATGTGCTGATGCATGGAGAAAAGCAAGCCTACCACAGACTAAAATATAAATGAAGGAAAGTTCGAGAGCAGCAGTAAGATACATTGACAGTAACAATTGACGATCATAAAAGCTGTTGTAGTTTAGTGTCAATCAGCAACTTCAACTAGAACAATGACTAAAGTAGAAACATTCAGCAACAATGGCTCAATACCAAATTAGTTGGGATCAGCTATATGGCGTGCATTCAAAATTCTTTAAATCCTTCTTAATCAACATCCCAAGTTACCATCAAATTTCTTCAATTTCTATTTTGTCAATTTAACGTTTCTTGCTTTCACTTCCACAAAATATGCCACCATCATTATTAAGTAAATCAAAACGTCATTCTATGATAAGTCAATCCAATGAAACCAATTATACAAGGAAAACTCGATTTTCTTCAGCAACCTAAGCTAGGAGTTCACATTGGCCTTGGTTTCCTGAAAGTTCAGTCTAGTAATTATGCTTTGATCCTCATAGAAAAATCAAAAAGGCAACTTCAAAGGAAGAATAATTATAAGTTGCAAACAGTGAAGTCCAGACTAGAATCAATTACACTTGGCGCCTAAATAACACCGGAGAACTTACTACTGTCAAATCCAGCTCCAGTTCTGATGCATATGACTCTAAGGCAGCAGAGTAATTTTTAAAATACTCTTCCTCCGAGAAGTTGAGCTTTTCTTGAATTTCCTGCGGAAGTACAGGGCCCAACTTCCATCTTAGACTCTGGATGATTACTGCACGGTTGTACCTGATTAGTTTACAAAACCATGAGACATGAACTTAAAACAGGCTAAATGTAGATACCAAGAATATGCGGCTCTCAATCAAAATAGAATAGACATATGAACAAGAAAAAGATTATTACATGTAAGCCATTAGGCAACGCTTATTCCTTATCAAAGAAAGGTGGTGGATCACGGCACCAAAATGTTCAGCATTTCTAGTAGTCTGTACATCCAACTCTTCTTCTTGAATTTTTCTTTTGTATTACCACATGTATGAAGCAATTAGAAATTAATATTAGTTGCAAGAAAAATAGTAGCATTGCTGAAATAGATAGCCGAAAATGAACTCTGATCCAATGAAATAGTTTTGTAGCATCCTACCAAGGCATTAAATCATTCAATAACCTCAAAGATGAGATAACATATTAGCGCAAGTGCTCCTACACCAGTCTAGCGAAATCTTAATTCTTATAGATTGAACCACCTTTGAACCACCCGTCAAGAAATCTCATTATTTGGAAATTTCAATTACTGCAACGTTAGTGAAAGATCATGTTTGAATGACCATTCTAATCGATTACACACACACACACACACATGTCTCTAAACATTTCACATCATTAAATAATAAATGGCGATGGCTAAACAGACCCCACTTCTTGCTAAACGTATCCCTTTACTTCTTGTACCCCACTTCAAAGTTTACCTTCCCAATACCCTCACCGTCACCCCAACACCTCTCAATCCTCTCATTTTTCTCGGTTTTAACCATTGTATAGTAAAAACTGAAATGCAAAAAAGTGGGGTCCGTTTAGCCGCTTTGGGTGCTCCCTAAATATAAGATATTCATTTACTTATAATTGATTAGTGGTTGATTATGGCGCCGCATCTAAGATCAATTCAAGGAGTACATAGGTGTTAGAAGAGGGTCACCTCATCAGAGACTGAAGTTCAAGGTGGTGTGCATTGCATTCTTTCAGCGCTTGATCAAATAAGTCGGTCTACAAAATACAGACACAAACTTGATCAGATTCCCAAAATGGAAATGCCATCCAACCCTAACATGCAAGAAGATATAAAACAACCAATACCAAACTGTAGACGAGCAAATACGAACAGATAAAAGCAATATACGGTAACTATGATCACAATTCATAGAGTTGTAACTATGGTTTAAATGGAACTTACATTAAAGGAAGTAAGCTGCCCCGGTTCACTTGTGGAAAGCTCTTTCAAAAGTTGGGACGCTCTTCTCCCATACATCTCTTATATCAATCAATCTAAAAGGACCAAAATTAAAAAACCAAATCAATAATTCAATAACTCATGCTAACATTGCAGTTACATAATCCAAGAAACTCCCCACCCTCAAATCATATAAAATCAGGGAAATCAAACACCGAGATTTGACCTTCTGATGTTGGAAACTTACAAGTTTTTGTTTAACAAACATTGAGCGAAGAACTTGAGATTTTAGTTTAACAATCCTGCCTCATCGGTGTGTGTGAATTGCAACTTGCACTAAGAGAAGGGGTTCGCCATTGTGTAGGCGGCGGTGGTGTGGTGTGGTGTGGTGTGGTGTGAATGAGGGGATAACAACCAGAGAGGTCGATTGAGCGGAAACCAGGCGACAGACGACCAATGAACGACACCAACGACCGGTGAACAGAGAGCACAGAGGGAGCAATGTCAATGGTGGTGGTGAATCAGCCCTAACCCCTAACGCGTACTTTTAGAGAATTTAAATTAGGAATATGATAATTTAACACACTTTCGAATCACACTTGGGGCGCATACTTTATCTTTTATCCTATTTATGGTATTTTGTTAGATGTGGGGTGAAACAAAAAATAACTATAAATAGGCTAAAAGATAAAGTGTGTGCCCAAAGTATGTTAGATTATCATTTTCGTTTAAATTATAGAATGGTGTTTTCAAAAAAAATTATATAGGATTTTAAAATAGGAAAATGATAATCTAACACACTTTGGGCTTTGGGTGTACAGTTTGTCTTTTAGTCATTTTATGACTCTTTATTGTTTCCTCAGGTGTAGACCTCACATCTAACAAAACAACATAAATGGCTAAAAAATAAAGTGTGTGTTGAAAGTGTATTAGATTATCATTTTCTTTTAAAGTAATTAAGTGGGTAAAGTTATTTGGGTGGGGAGATAGGTTTATCGAGTTAAACCTTCTATATTAATAAAAGGAATATTGCCTCCTTCATCCAAAAAAAAAATTGGATTAGTAGTGAGAGAGGATTTAATTGAGGTGATGTACCTTATCTTCTCAGGCGAATCGAGAGGAAAAAATTACATCCATACAGTTAATATACTTTAAAATTTGTAAAGTACAGTAGGTTTTCTTCTTATTGTCCAAATAATGTATTCTGTCTTTTGTAAATGCGATATTAGACATGGAAACAATGACTCACCTGAGTTTGTGCGAATCACATAAATAACGCCTTTTGGAAATGCGCTATTTGTGTGACATGGAAACTCTACGTCATTTAGGGATCACATGAATATCGCCTTTTCCATAAGCGTTATTCGTGTGATTGGCGTCACAAGAATAACGCCTTTAGAAAAGGCGTAATTTATGTGACGTGGATCCAGGTAACACAAATAGCACCTTTTCTAAATGCGTTATTCATGTGACATGGATCGAATTCTCAACACACGAATAGCACTTTTGGAAAAGGCGTTATTCGTGTGTGATGCGGGTGATGTGGATGCCACGTGGATCACAAATTGCACCTTTAGTAAAGGCACAATTCGTGATGCATGGCTTCACAGCAGAGAATATATTCTCTTCCAAGCCAAGGACCTATGGATCACCGGGGGTATTCAATGGGGGGCTGAAAGTTTGTTGAGGATGGTGAGGTGACTTTAATGGGGTTGGTTGGGAGTTTAAAAGAGGGAGAGAAGGGAGCGTGAGGGAAAGAATGAGAGAAAGGGACCTGAGGGAGATAAATAGAGAGAGTTTGGTAGAGAGAGCGACTTTGGTCTGAGAGGAAGCAACAGAGCAGCAACAACAGGGGGGAGAGAGAGAAAGAGAGGCGGGAGAGCGGAGAGAGTGAGAGAGAGAGTGGGAGAGAGAGTCGGGAGAGCCAAGAGAGAGAGAGAGAGAGAGAGAGAGAGAGAGAGAGAGAGAGAGAGAGAGAGAGAGAGAGAGAGCTAAGAGAGAGAGTGAGAGTGAGTGTATTTGGTTAGTTAGATTTATTTAGAGAGAGTTGGGTGTTGGGGCAACGTGGGGAGAAGAGAGTAGGGTTGAAGTTGAATCCATAAGATCGATGGCGGGAGGTTGTTAAGGTGCAAGTTTTTTTAATTATTTTTAAATAATATTTTTTTAGTTATTTAGTTTTCATTTGAATAAAATAACTAACTTTATTTTTTTTACAGGGAATATTTTTTTTTTTAGGTCGGGGAATATTAAATTGAAGAATAAAATTGGAGGGAAATAATAAGAACTAAAATTTATTTATTTATTATTTTTATATTGTGTAATTGCATAGTTTTTTTAATAAAAAGGTGGTTAAGTAGCATATGTTTATTGCATGGTATGTGTTATTTAATTGTGTATTTAATTATTTTGTGCTTTAAAAAATAACTTTTTTAATAAAAGTGTAACGACCCGAAAATTTACGTTATTTTTTTGTGATGATGTGTACTATCGAGTGATACTCATGTCTGTTTGACAAAGCGGTGATGTCGATAAACGAGCAGTGATTACGTTGGGAAAATGTGTTGAATGGGATTTCGACGAACGAATTATGGGTTTACGGTATCCTAAGGGAAATACATTTAAATAAAACATTGACAAAATAATAAACTAATGGTCGCCGAGTGATACACGGGTTATAGGCGACACACGTGGGTCGTACGGTAGTGTGCACGCCCAAGTATGCTTGTTGGCGCGCATGACAAAATTGTAGGCAAATATATATATTTATATATGTATATGTATGTAATTATATATATATATATTAAAAATCAAAAATTTAAAATGTAAAAGACCAAAAGGGCTTTGGGCTTATTAAGAAAGAGGATAAGATTGAGGGGCATTTTAGTAATTTAGCTACCATTTTCATTTAACCCCAAAACCACCACCACACAATTTATCAAGAGGAAGAGAGGGAAAGAGAGTCCGAAAGAAAGGGAGTCCGGGAGAGAGGAAGAGAGAGTCATCAAAGACAGGGAGATCGAGAGCTAGAGGTGCGGCAGCGACGTCAAGGCGGAGGTGAGTTTGTGTTGTTGGTGTTGTTGTGTTGTTGTTGTTGATGAATGTGGTTGTTGGCGATGGTGGTGACGGGGGGGAGCGGACGAACTGCTCTTGCAGTTCGTCCGAGAAGGGAGACGACATGGTCGTCATCTCCCCTCCCTCCTATCTCAGATTAGCAAGCAAAAAAAAAAAAAAATAGGGTGTTGTAGCGCTGTTCGTTGGAAATTTCCAGCGAACAGCGCTGGAGAAGATGACCCAAACGGGTTTTAGGGTTTAGGGTTTAGGGTACCAGGTCATGGCCGACCCGGTTAAGTCAAACCAGGTCATGGCCTGATCCGGTTGGGCGGGTCAGACCCGGCCCGGTCGGGTCGGGCAAGACCCGACTCGGGACCCACCCCTATTATTATATTAATAAATAATTATTTATTTCAATTAAATATATTTAAAATGATTTTAATTGAAATAAAATTCCAGAAAATAGGAAAAATTCATGAAAAATTGTAGAAAATTATATTTTCATCAAATAAAGAGAAATTTGGGAATTTTCATGAAAAGTGAAGTATTCGGGGTTCTTATGACGCATTATGTCGGGGTTTTTGCCTTGAAAAACATAAAATTGGCAAAAATAACCAAGAAATTTAGAAAAAAAACTTATTATTAAGTAAAATATGGGAAATGGATTTAAAAATCCAAGATTTTCTAAAAAGGCCCTAACATGATGTAAATGGATCAAAAATAATGACTAGGTGTCTAGTAGATTGGTGACAAGCATGCAGAGTCGTTTGGTGGCGTGTGAGAACCGCGAACGTAGAGTTACGTGCGGTATTAGTGAGTAAAACTAACTAGAGTATTTACATTATTTCAATTGTGCATTTATTTGAGCTATTATGTTTGTTGAGTAGTATTCTCTTGTGGATCATATGAATTGTTGAATTCCCTTTGTTATATCCATCCTTGTTAATTTATCGGCTTGATTTTGATTGGATTCCTCAATGAGTGGTCTATTTGTATCTAAGTGGACATCATGGTGCTCACGGTCTATGCCGTGAGTACACACACTCTGGACGTGGTTAAACCCGCAGTTTAGAATTGCGGTGGCCGTATGTTGAACTGTGTGTGATGCTGCGGTGCCCGTATACGAACTAAGTGTGACCTGGGGTTAAATGCCTTATTCTAGACTGTCTTGGATTTGTGTAGGTCCAGAGTTTGTCTTGGAAGTCAGGTTGTAAACTAAGTGTGGCAACCTGGTGGACTTGGAACACTTAGATTTCTTTTATTTTTCTTTGTACTCTCGACACTCATTTATCATTGTTATCTCCGTGATTTCACTTATCATGCTGTCTTTTATATTCTTCGTGATATCCATGCATGATACTAGTTTAGCCATTTACTTGACATTTGAAATACCGTTTAGACTCTATTGGTATTTTACTCTCTACATCACTGTACTCACCGTCTAGTTTATGACGGTGGGCAGATGGGCGAACAGACCAAGGCAAGGGATTAACGCTAAGCGATTGAAGGCGAGGACCACGAGGCATTCTCTTCTCGCGTGTTGAGTATGTTTTGTATTAAATATCTCTATTGTTTTGGTGAATATGGAATTTTGGGTTATGAGAGACCTTGGGCATGTAGACAATATCGGCACTCTCTTTTGGTTCATATGGTGAATATGATTACGGGGTTTCCACACCATAGGATTGTCTTAACTTGTGCGTCTTGAGGTTTATTGATTAGTTTTGAGTTTAATTGCTTCCGCTATATCTGATAATAACTCATTAATTAATTAACTTCACTTATAAACATGTAATAAATGGTAAATGGTAAGGAAGGCTGACTAGGCCTGCGTGACTCAGCGAAACTGGCTTGGGGGTTTGCGTAAGTTTAGGCCGGGCGGTGCCAAATTCAAGGATTATGGAATTTGGGGCCATCACAAAAAGGAAAATATTAGAATTCACAACTTGAAAGAAGGTTTTTCATAGCTTGTGAAAAACGTTGTGACATAAATTTAATTGTTTTTTTACCAACGTTGTCAAATGTCTTTCATAGCTTTTAAGAAAAGTTATAGGTATTCACTGCTTTTAGTTAACGTAACTACTAATTGCTTTTAAAAATGGCTATCAAAGGATGTTGTAGTTTAACATTGTAGTTAACAAAATGTTACAAAAGTTAAACCCCATTAAGACCATTTAAATTAAAATGTATGTCTTTTATTTATTTTATTTTATTTTTAAGTAATGCCTATGTCTTTTATTGCATTTCAAGAAGATGGAATAAATCTAAAGCTATAGAAAAGCTAATTTTTAGTAGTGATTGTCATAGCTTATTGCTTGTAGTAAAATATTTTTAAGAAATTAAAAATAGAGACAACAATTGAGTGATAAAAAATATAATCCTTTTTATTCAGAATAATTGAAGGCTTGTTATTCAACAGTATAACATGACTTATAAGTCCGTTTCAACCAATATAAACATTGCTAGATTCAATATGAATCTATTTGGCCGGATCCATCATATTGAATTGCGAATAAATAAAAAAAAGAGTAAAAAAAATGAAAATTTAATATGATTTGTATTTTTTAATACCTAAAAAAGATAAAAAGACCCCAAATATATTTGAACATTGAATGTATCCCCAAACCATACTTCCATTTTTCATTGCAATTGACGTTCTCTATGTATAAATCTAGACCTAAGTTAACTTCTTTAGAAGGGACTCGTTCCTTTTCCCAAGATGAAACTCTAAGAAAATTGAATACTCAGTCGATACTAAGTTCCTTAGAAGGAACTTGTTCCTTTCCCAAGAGGCTCCTCGTACAACCCTAGGATAAAATTTAAATCATTTTAAAAATTACTAAAGATGCTCCATTTTGATATAGGAACAAGAATAATCTTTGATAAGGATTTTTTCAAAAGTTCGATCGGGCCTCAAATCCCTATTTTGATTATTTTTTCGCTTGATATATATAATCTTTTTTACATTATCAATGAGATAAATTATGTAGGTCATGAACGTAGTAACATCCTGTTTCAATTTTATGCATACGGAGTGTAACGACCCAATTTATAATTGTCGTTAATTATGACGTCATTACAGATGTGGACGCCAGCGAGGATGTTCGTGGGCCACACAGCGAGGCCGGAACACACTCAACTAGGTATACAGTCCGTTTTGTATATTTTTGTGGTAAATTGTGATGAAAATGTACTAAGTAGTTAGATTTTATTACAATATGTGTGTTAATGTAGTTTATTGACGAGTGAGGAATTACCTCGGGGTGCGTGCGGACACGGGACACGGGGCACGGGGTGCCGGGTAGTCGGGAGACTAGTGTGGTCTTACTTAAAAATTATGGGAATTTATTGAATGGAATAGATAATTAATATAAGCTAAATCAAATTAGAATCAATAAGTCCTATAGTTAAAGTGGATAAAACAACAACCGTAGGATGATTATCAAGATGCACAATGGAGAGAATCGAGGTGTTAAGTGTCATGATAGGGTGTGTAGAGTTGGAGTGACACATGGTGATCAGGAGCCCTCAGATTGTTCTCGAGATTTGTACACACACTTGATCAAATGCCAAGTATATATATATACATGTTTGACCAATCAAACAATGAAGAAAGAGTGGAGATTGAGATAGATCGGTGGAGAGGAAGAGGAGAAGAGGGAGAGATCATCAGCCAAGGTGTGAAGGGAGTGAATCAAGGCATCCAACAACAAAATCAAAAGGTGAGATTTATGATCTTCTCTCAGTTCTTTCCAATTTGTGGTGGTTTTGGGCATGTTGGTGTTGAATCCGTGGTTGGGTGTAGTGCAACTATTTTTGGAAATAATTTGGTATATCTTGAGTGCTATGAAGGTGGAGAATGTGTTTTAGTGATTGGTTTTGGTGTTGGGTGATTTATGAAATGGGTTTTAAAAATGTGATTTCCATGATTTATGGATTTTGGGGTTTAAGCTTGATAAATTCATGTTTAATGATGTCTTTGGGATCATTGAGATATGTGGGAAGTGTGAGAACTGATGAAAATGTGTTTGAGTGGAGTTGGAATTCAGAAATTTGAATTGGGAAAATCTGGACAGAGTGTCATTAGCGCACTAATAGGAGGACCTAACGTGCTAATTACCCTCTGGAAAATGATGATGAACAGTGACAAAGATAAATTAGCATGCTAATTTATCTCATTAGCACGTTAATTGTCCACTGGAACTCAAAAATTGGAAAATGAAGAAATGAGCCTAAATAACATTATAAACCCATTAATTGACTAATAACCCTCATAAATGAATTCCAGGAGTCTTGGAATAGTAATTGGAGTTGGGGGTTAGTCGGGAATCAGACCGAAAGAAATATCGGGGATTTGGAGAAAATCGGACCGGGGGTTTGACTTTCGGAGCGAGGAGTGAGATTGAGGTGTGTAGTATCCCAATTGAACTTCACTTTAGTATTTACCGCTTGATTTATTTGAATTCAGTTCTGTTATTCATTACTCTATTCCTTTATTGCTTTACGGTGGCTGAGTACTCTCACCTAATGTCTTTACGGTAGTGGAGTTTACTCCTACCTGGTGTCTTTACGGTGTTGAGATCACTCCCCACCTGGTGCTTATTCGTTATGGCCATAGATTCCACTAGGTGATAGCACTTGTCTAGGTATACGCCGGTGAATAGGCTACCCGGGTATGGTAGGCTTGTGTGGGTGCGTCGTGGATGTACGCCGACCACCTAGAGGGTCCGGGTCACCGGTAGAGGTATTTTCACGGGCTGTGCCTGGGGAAAAGCCCGAAGTATGACTTACTCTGATTTCTATTGTGCACGTACTTTGTTTCGTTACTATATTTATGCATGGGATGATCCTTTCATAATTGTCTGTATTCTTTTGTCCCGCATGTTTAATTATAGTATTTTAAATTCCAGTATTTTTACTTACATAATTACTTGGTGAATTTCCTTGGGTTTACTTACTCTGGACTCGTCATTTGTCTTTTTGTGATGGCTGAGTGCAAATCCTAGTACGAGCCGGGGAAAGGGCAAGCTTGAGGACTACATCGATTGATAGCTCTAGCCCTACTCGTACTTATGTTTATATTTACTCGTTCTATATTGGGTTTTGGGCTTGAGAGATAGATTGTATATTTTGATATTTTGAGGATTCAGATGATATGTATATGATGTACATTTGGTATGGTTTCCACTTAGTATTATACTCACAAAATACAAGATAAATCTTATGTTGTTCATTTAAGTTTCCGTTAAATTTGAGGTTATATGATATTAAAGTTAACATATAGAATCAAAGTTAATAAGAATTGATTAATGATGGAGAATTGGGCATGGGACACAGCTGGTAGTGACGTGGCCAGTTGTGGGCCCGCGTGGCCTCCCGTGGTGGACCAATGTGGAAATTGGGGCCGCCACATTTTTGTATCGGGCGAGATCAAACCTTGGGAATTGGAGATTGAACAAGAGTATAAACTCAATGGATAAATCTTAGATGTGGAAACTACAAGTGAATGATTAAAGACTTAGTTGGGAAGTGATGTAAGGCGGGTAGATTTAGGAAATTACATATACGTATGTTTTGATTGTGTACTATATATTATACGCGTATATACTGAGTCTGATCCAATGCACGTTGGTTGTGCAGTTTATGATAGACGGACAGACTCCTACTACTCCGCCGACTACTCAGAAAGAGGTTGGGGAGACTAGTGACCATACCACTAGTGAGATAGCTGATTTGCGAGCCATAGTGCAGAGAGTGATGAAAGAGCGATTATTACGACGAGCGAGCAGCGCTTATTACAAGACAGCATAGATGGCTGAGTTGATGGAGTATATTCGGAGTTCGAGGATGCCAGTAGTGGCACCGACTGCTGAGCGTGTTGCACCTACTACTACTCAGACAGCATTAGCAGCAGCTGTTACTACGCAGGCGGTTGGGTCAGAGACAGTGATAGAAAGGGTTGAGCCGGTGTAGTGCCAACAGAGACTACTGTGGTGACACCCACTACTACAGAGCAGCAGATAGGGGCTTCGATTGCTAGGAGTAGGATGTCAGAGGCAGCGAAGATGGTGAAGGATTTTATGAGGTTTAACCCCACTTACTTCACTGGAGTCACTGATCCTGAGGTTGCCGGCCGGTGGTTGATGACACACCGACGATTACACCAGCTGTTGGAGGTACCCGAGGTAGACCAGGCATGTATTTCAGGTTACTATTTGAGGGGTCAGGCCGCAGTTTGGTGGACTACCTACACTGACATACATGGTACGCTAGCGACGTGGGGGGAGTTTAGACAGTTATTTCTGGACGAGTATATTCCCACGGAGGTGCAGTTACGATTGAGGGAGCAATTCTTGGGTTTGCGACAGGGTACCATGTCGGTATCATAGTACATGGATCGGTTCAGGTACCTCATGATGTATGTTATGGATGTGGCTAATACTGAAAGGTTACATATCTACTATTTTATCGAAGTTCTGGATGAGAGGATTGGTGGGGTGATAGTCGCGACTGGTGCGGAGACGCTACAGATTGTTTATGATAGGGCATTGGCTCGCGAGACATATTTACGACAACGGGGTGAGCTTGGGGATAGGTCTGGACAGAGTTCTCGGTCTGATCAGAGACCGAAGAGACAGAGAGATCAGTCTGACAAACAGAGACATGATCATCAGGGTCGACAAGATAGGCGTCCCGAGCGGCAGAGAGGAGATGAGAGGCAGGTGGTGTATGTTGTTGTACTTGCACCAGTTGAGTAGCCACGATAGCGCGTTCGAGATGGAGGAGGTCGTGGTAGAGGACAGAGAGATCGGGGTCGTGACAGGGCTCAGGTACATATAGTATCACAGTCGGATTGGCAGGAGACGCGACGATGTTTCAGATGTCATCAGGTCGGACATATATAGAGTAATTGTCCGATGTCAGCTTCTCATCACGACCACAGATTGAGCCAACTAGGGAGAAGGTTCATGCTGCTACTACACCTACTGCCGTACAGCCAGATCGTGATGCGACTCGTCAGCTTGTCGAGGGTATGTTATCTATATGCGATGTCTTCATGCATGCATTATTTGATTCCGGTAGTACCTTATCGTTTATATCGGGACGTAGGGTCGGACAGTTAGGATTACAGGTTGAGACTTTAGACCCACATCTTGTCCTCAGTACGGCTCCTGGGGATAAGATATACCCTAACCGGATATGTCGAAATTGTGTGGTAGATATTGAGGGACACCAGTTGCCCGGTGACTTCCGTATCCTAGAGTATTTAGAGTTTGATGCCTTATTGGGTATGGATTGGTTATCGACATATCGCACACACATTGATTGTTTTGGTAAGATGATAGAATTTGATATTGAGGGCATTCCAATATTTACTTTTGTTGGAACGGCGTCAGACTTACCGATTACCAGAGGTCGATTAGCTACGACACAGGAGATGGAGGCATTTAGGACGGTGGTTGAGCCAGACCTGAGACCAGAGATCAGAGTAGAGGATGTCCCAGTAGTGTGTGAGTTTCCTGAGGTATTTCCAGAAGATTTGCCAGGTTTACCACCTCCTAGGTCAATTGAGTTCATGATTGAGTTGATTCCGGGGACGCAACCGATATATAGCCGACCGTACAGGATGTCAGCGTCGGAGCAGGGAGAGTTGAGGTCCCAATTAGAGGAATTGTTACAGAAAGGTTTTATTCATCCTAGTATGTCTCCTTGGGGCGCACCAGTCCTATTTGTTAAGAAAAAGGATGGTTTTTTTAGAATGTGCGTAGACTACAGGAAGCTGAATCAAGTGACGATTCGAAATCGTTATCCACTTCCTAGGATTGATGATCTATTCGATCAGTTAGCGGGTGCTAAGTTTTTCTCGAAGATTGATTTACGATCTAGATATCATCAGTTGAGGATTCGGGAGAGTGATATCGAGAAGACGGTGTTTAGCACGCACTATGGATTGTTTGAGTTCACAGTCATGCCATTTGGGGTGACTAATGCGCCAACTATTTTTATGGATTTGATGCACCGAGTACTACGGCCATTTCTGGATCGTTATGTGATTGTATTCATCGATGATATCTTAATATATAGTAAGACTCATGAGGAGCACGAGAGACACCTCAGAGATGTTTTGATGACGTTGAGGGAGCACAAATTGTACGCTAAGTTCAGCAAGTGCTCTTTCTGGCTGAGAGAGGTGAAATTTCTAAGACATGTCATTGGTAGTCAAGGAATATCCGTTGATGGAGACAAGATTCGAGTGATCATTAATTGGAGGACACTTGAGACAGTTGCAGACATTCGTAGTTTCTTGGGGCTTGCGGGCTATTACCGGCGGTTCATGTAGGATTTTTCTTTGATTGCAGCGCCGATGACGAGGTTAACCAAGAAGAATGTTAAGTTTGAATGGTTTGAAGGCTGTGAAGCAGCATTTCTAGAGTTGAAGAGGAAGTTGACTTATGCGCCAGTGTTGGCTCTACTTGAGACAAGGAAAGCTTCTCTGTCTACACAGATGCTTTCGGGACTGAGTTGGGATGCGTGTTGATGCAGGAAGGACACCCAGTTGCATATTTATCGAGGCGATTGAGACCCCACGAGGAGAATTATCCGGTACATGATTTAGAGCTAGCCGCAGTTGTGTTCGCGCTTAAGTCTTGGCGACATTATCTCTATGGGGAGCGGTTTATGTTATTCACAGATCATCAGAGTTTGAGGTATCTATTCACTTAGAAGATCTGAATATGCGGCAAAGACGGTGGCTTGAGTTATTGAAAGACTATGATTTCGCGATTGAGTAACATCCTGGGAAGACGAATGTAGTTGCTGATGCGATGAGCCGGAGTGGTGTAGAGAGTCAGATTATGCTGCGGTAGATGACACATGAGCATGGATTGCTGGAGGCTGCGATGGTGTTGTGTTTGTTAGATGTTTTTGCTGATGTTCATATCTGTTGTCAGATGCGTGTTCCTGTTGTGTCGTTAGAGAGGGTCGCTGAGTGGCAAAGGGCTGACGGACATTTTGTTCGTTTCAGTTGTCTGGCTCAGGATCTGGGTTGTCCAGATTGGTCTAGTGGTTCAGACCAGTGCTTAGACATAGGGGCAGGTTGTGGATACCTGAGGTGCAGGAACTACATGATAGCATTCTTGAGGATGCACACCGTTCACGGTATACAATTCATCCTGGTAGGACTAAGATGTATCATGATTTGCGACGTTTGTTTTGGTGGCCTGGGATGAAGTCCGATGTGGGTACATATGTGAGAACTTGTCACATTTTTAGCAGGTTAAGGCCGAGCACAGGAGATCAGCTGGATTGTTACAGCCACTACCCATTCCACAGTGGAAATGGGAGCACGTTACGATGAATTTTGTGAGCGGGTTGCCACAGATTGCGAGACATCATGATGCTGTGTGGGTTGTTATTGACAGATTGACGAAGTCTGCACACTTCATCCCTATATCGATGAAGTATTCGTTTCTTTAGTTGAGTATCATTTTTGAGCGAGAGGTTATTAGACTACTGGAGTGCCGATATCTATTGTGTCTGACAGAGATCCCAGGTTGACTTCAAAGTTGTGGGAGAGCATGCGGAGCGATTTGGGGCGAGATCAGCTAGATTCGGATATGGCTTATCATCCTCAAACAGATGGTCAGTCAGAGAGATTGATACAGATATTGGAAGACATGCTCAGGGCATGCATTTTGCAGTTTGGAGGTGCTTGGGAAGAATATTTGTCGTTGTGCAAGTTCACGTACAATAACAGTTATCAGGCGAGTATTGGTATGCCACCATTTGAGGCTTTGTATGGTAGACCTTGCAGATCACCAGCTTGTTGGGCAGGACCTGAGGATATGGCAGTGATCGAACCTGAAATTGTTGTTGACCACACTGAGAAGATTCGACAGATTAGGTTGAGATTGCAAGCAGCTCAAGACAGACAAAAGAAGTACGCTGATAGATATCTTGAGGGTTTGAGTTATAATGTGGATGACTTGGTATATTTGAAGGTTCACCCTGGAAAGGTCATCAGAGGTTTGGAATCAAGGGGAAACTAGCACCGAGGTATATTGGACCGTTTAGAGTTATAGCACGTGTTGGGACAGTAGCATATAGATTGGAGTTGCCATCAGAGTTAACAGGCGTTCATCCAGTGTTTCACGTGTCTATGTTGAGGTTAGCTAAGTCAGGACCGAGGCCGATGGTGGATATTAGACAGATTGAGGTTCGTCCTGACGTTTCATATGAAGAGCAACCTGTGGAGATCATGGATCATAGGATACAGACTCTGAGGAACAGGAAGATCTCGAAAGTGTTGGTACGATGGCAACATCACGGGACTGAGGGACTCACCTGGGAACTCGAATCGATAATGAGATGGAGATATCCTCAATTATTTACTGGTGAGTGTTGATTAAAACTTAAATTTCGAGACGAAATTTCAATTTAGTTGGGAAGAACTGTAACGGCCCAATTTATAATTGCCGTTAATTATGACGTCATTGCAGATGTGGATGCCAGCGAGGACGTTTGTGGGCCCCACAGCGAGGCCGGAATACACTCGAACTAGGCATATAGTCCGTTTTGTATGTTTTTGTGGTAAATTGTGATGAAAATGTACTAAGTAGTTAGATTTTATTACAATATGTGTGTTAATGTAGTTTATTGACGAGTGAGGAATTGCCTCGGGGTGCGTGCGGATACGGGACACGGGGCACGGGGTGCCGGGTAGTCGGGAGACTAGTGTGGTCTTACTTACAAATTATGGGAATTTATTGAATGGAATAGATAATTAATATAAGCTAAATCAAATTAGAATCAATAAATCTATAGTTAAAGTCGATAAAACAACAACCGTGGGATGATTCTCGAGATACACAATGGAGAGAATCGAGGTGTTAAGTGTCATGATAGGGCGTGTAGAGTTGGAGTGACACATGGTGATCCGGAGCCCTCAGATTGTTCTCAGATTTGTACACACACTTGATCAAATGCCAAGTATATATATACATGTTTGACCGATCAAACAATGAAGAAAGAGTGGAGATTGAGATAGATCGGTGGAGAGGAAGAGGAGAAGAGGGAGAGATCATCAGCCAAGGTGTGAAGGGAGTGAATCAAGGCATCCAACAACAAGATCAAAAGGTGAGATTTATGATCTTCTCTCAGTTCTTTCCAATTTGTGGTGGTTTTGGGCATGTTGGTGTTGAATCCGTGGTTGGGTGTAGTGCAACTATTTTTTGGAAATAATTTGGTGTATTTTGAGTGCTATGATGGTGGAGAATGTGTTTTAGTGATTGGTTTTGGTGTTGGGTGATTTATGAAATGGGTTTTGAAAATGTGATTTCTATGATCTGTGGATTTTGGGGTTTAAGCTTGATAAATTCATGTTTAATGATGTCTTTGGGGTCATTGAGATATGTGGGAAGTGTGAGAACTGATGAAAATGTGTTTGAGTGGAGTTGGAATTCAGAAATTTGAATTGGGAAAATCTGGACAGAGCATTATTAGCGTGCTAATAGGAGGACCTAGCGCGCTAATTACCATCTGGAAAAATGATGAGGAACATTGACAAAGATAAATTAGCGCGCTAATTTATCTCATTAGCGCTAATTGTCCACTGGAACTCAAAAATTGGAAAATGAAGAAATGAGCCTAAATAACATTATAAACCCATTAATTGACTAATAACCCTCATAAATGAATTCCATGAGTCTTGGAATAGTAATTGGAGTCGGGGTTAGTCGGGAATCAGACCGGAAGAAATATCGGGGATTTAGAGAAATCGGACCGGGGTTTAACTTTCGGAGCGAGGAGTGCGGATTGAGGTGTGTAGTATCCCAATTGAACTTCACTTTAGTATTTATCGCTTGATTTATTTAATTCAGTTCTATTATTCATTACTCTATTCCTTTATTACTTTACGGTGGCTGAGTACTCTCACCTAGTGTTTTTACGGTAGTGGAGTTTACTCCTACCTGGTGTCTTTACGGTGTTGAGATCATTCCCCACCTAGCGCTTATTCGTTACGCCATAGATTCCACTAGGTGATAGCACTTATCTAGGTATACGCCGGTGAATAGGCTACTTGGGTATGGTAGGCTTGTGTGGGTGCGTCGTGGATGTACGCCGACCACCTAGAGGGTCCAGGGTCACCCGGTAGAAGTGTTTTCACGGGCTGTGCCTGGGGAAAAGCCCGAAGTATGACTTAGTCTGATTTCTACTGTGCACGTACTTTGTTTCGTTACTATATTTATGCATGCGATGATCCTTTCATAGTTGTCTGTATTCTTTTGTCCCGCATGTTTAATTATAGTATTTTAAATTCCAGTATTTTTACTTACGTAATTACTTGGTGAATTTCCTAGGGATTACTCACTCTGGACTCGTCATCTGTCTTTTTGTGATGGCTGAGTGCAGATCCTAGTACGAGCCGGGGAAAGGGCAAGCTTGAGGACTACATCGATTGACAGCTCTAGCCTTACTCGTACGTATGTTTATATTTACTCGTTTTATGCTGGGTTTTGGGCTTGAGAGATAGGTTGTATATTTTGATATTTTTAGGATTCAGATGATATGTATATGATGTACATTTGGTATGGTTTCACTTAGGTATTATACTAATGAAATACAAGATAAATCTTATGTTGTTCATTTAAGTTTCCGCTGCTAAATTTGAGGTTATATGATATTAAAGTTAACATATAGAATCAAAGTTAATAAGAATTGATTGATGATGGAGAATTGGGCGTGGGACACAGCTGGTAGTGACGTGGCCAGTTGTGGGCCCGCGTGGCCTCCCGTGGCGAACCAATGTGGAAATTGGGGCCGCCACACAAAGAAATTGTTAAGGTTTCGCAAGGCATCGAGTACAACAGACCCCATTAATGATCCTAATTCTTAAGTTTGGAATGAGTAAACATGAGTTGATGGATCACGTGTATAACACGTTTGGTATCTCGTCCACTGAACTCTCATTACGATGACATATTGCCACGTAATAACCCATCCACCAGGTTCACAATATTTTATCCTCGTGTCGTTGCAAGACGAGACCCATTTCGAGTTGATGTGGTCAATAGTGACGAATCTACCATTATCAGTGAAGGTAGAAATTTATTTAACCTTCAAGCCAATCGAGTCTTTTCAAAACTCTACTATGCATTCACAAATGGTAGAAGAAAATGTCGGCATGACATACCCTACATCAATGATGGAAAGATTACATATGCAATCACCTATAGGTGATGTTGTGCAAGATATATTTGTTACTCCAATTGATGGTGACATTAGTGCCCCAGTGATGACCCTAACGAGGATGACGACAACGACATCGACATCGACGAGGACGTATGTCCCCTCGAGGATGCTGCACCATCTGTTGATTGAAAAAATATAAATGTTGTTACAGACGACCCAACCTATGAACCTCCAGGGGCAAAAAACTTGTAAGATGTGATAATTTGCTATTGACGAAGATGAGTGCATGGAAGAAGTAAGTGATGAAGAAGTTTACCAACCATTGCTGGTGTATAATCAAATTGATTGGGAAGTGGCTAATTCTATTGCGACCCAACATTCTCATCATTCGATTAGATGGGACATGCCTAATTTTGAGTTGGAAAGAGGAATGTGCTTTGACAATAAGAAAGACTTGCATCATGCCATTAAAGTATGATATGTTAACAACTATTGTCAATACCATGTTATGGAGTCAACTACAACCTTATGAGCGGTGAAGTGCAAAAGTGTGTCGGAAGCTGGGTGCATGTGGCGTCTCTGTGCTTGTTTGCGAAAGAAGAAACAATTGCGGGATATCACTCAATTAGACGAGCCGTATAGCTGTATAAATCCTGTCATAGAACGTGGCCATGCCAAACTCGATGCCAACATGCTTGGATGTGAGAACAAAGAGTTGTCCAAATAGATCAGTTACTATCAAGGCCTTGGTAGAAATAATTAAGCTAAAATACGAACATGAAGTTCTCTACAATCGAATGTGGGATGCCAAAAGGAAAGCAGTTGCAAATGCATTTAGAGATTGGGACGCGTCGTATGCTAGGTTATCAAGATGGTTGGCGGCTGTACATAATAAGAGCCTAGGGACAAAGACTGAGTGGTCACATAGACAATGGACTGCAGATGAGATCAGGACAAAACATCCTCAATTTCGTCGCGTATTCTTCTCATTCAAAGCATCAATCGAAGGGTTCAAATATTGTAGGCCTCTTCTACATATTGATGCGACATTCTTGTATGGCATATATAGTGGCAATCTAATGATTGCCCTATATGTTGATGGTAATGGACATTTACTTCCAGTTGCATTTGCAGTTGCGGAAAATGAATCAACAGACTCGTGGGGGTGGTATTTGAGGATGTTGCGCAAACACGTGACCGATAAAGATGGTATTTGTATTATTTCTGATCATCACTCTGGCATTTTTAAGGTTGTTAACATACTAGCAAATGGTTTTTGCCCGCTAAGAGGATACCACCGTTATTGCCTGTGACACTTGACTAGTAATTTTAACATGAATTTCAAAAATGAATCGTTGAAGAACATCCTTTCTCGAGCTACTGGTTAACATCAAGTGATGAAATTTGATGCATGCATGGAGTATTTTGCTTATTTGTCATCAGGAACTCCTCAATGTCTTCGATATGTGAATGCCATTCCCAAGGAACTTTTGACTTAATCGCATGATACGGTATGGATGGATGAATTCTAATGGGGTTGGTATGTAATCGATACTAGTTATGTTTGTTATCCAATAATTTTTTATCACTGTGCTCATATTACTGACACGACATTATCTTACTATTGTAGAATGTTTTAACAGTATACTGAAAGAGGCACGATTCTTGCTAATAACAGCAATGGTTCAAATGATTTACTACAGGTTGATGACATACACCAATCGAAGCAAGCAGGAGATCGATGAAGCAATCTCGCACGAGCTCTATTACACAAAACATGCCATGGATAAAATTGCACATTATGAATAATCTGCAAGGAGACGTTACGTCAAATTGATAAATCGAAATAATGGTGAGTTTGAGGTGCTCACTGGATGTCATGGTGATCGCATGCATAAAGGCAACAATACACAAATTGTTATCCTGAAAAACTGGTATTGCAGCTACAATAAATGGCAATTGTTTGGGTTCCCTTGCTCACACGTGTTAGCTGTATGTGCCCTTATTCGACTTGATTATACACAATTTATTGAGCTATACTACAGGATGGACGTGTACGCACAATGCTACTCCTCTCAATTCAAAGCCATCCTCGATGAGAAGTATTGGTTAACTTTTGCGATGAAGATTCTACCAGATCCAAGGTGTAGATGTGGCCGAGGGAGACCAAAGAGAACACAAAGACAAACTGAGATGGATCTTCCTAATGTTTCGAGGACCTTGCAATGTGGCATATGTTATCAAGAAGGACATAAACAAACAACATGTCCAAATAGAGATCGTGCTCGAGTCCCTACTAGGAGGAACCGATGCGATCTTTGTTGTGCAGAGGGACATAACAAAAAAAAATTTCCAACAAAAGCTCAACCCCCCGATCCAAACCAATGATGGATTTGTATTTTGTTTATAAATGGTGTCAGTTGGTAATTTGATAATATTTATATTTATATAGTATTCAGAGATGTTACGTCAAGTAATAGATAGGTCTTTGTTAATGTTTTAACTCGTATTAATGATTCGTTGTGACTTTTAAAACTACTCTACTAACTTTCCTAATCACACAGTTGTAGCAAGTACACAAATAGAACTAGGACCATTTGATCATTCTTTTCTACACCTCCAATCTACACACAGATCATCGCAAGTCTAGAGGGGTCAGGTATATACATTTAACATGTATGTGTCTAATATTTATGCTAAAACATTTAATACATATATATCTACACATTTTTTTAATTATAAGGTACATGATACGATGCGCGTGCGAAATAGACAGGGTGTCGTTGATCGACGGGTGAATTACTATTCTCGAATGATCCCTTACCTATGTTCTGGTGGCTTTTATGGGGTTTCACGCGTAGGATTTTTCAGACTTGATTGGGCTTTGATCATCGCTTTCATTAAGAGATGGCGTTTAAAGACACATACGTTCCACATGCGTTGTGGCGAGTGTACGATTACACTCAAAGACGTTGAGATACAACTCGGGTTACTTGTTAATAGTATGCCTGTAACGGAAGCACAAATACCGACTATCTCGAGGTATGTGAAAGACTACTTGGTGCAAGACCTGATGCACTTAACCTTTCTGGGAATAGAGTTCACGTCTCATGGCTCGAAGAAAATATGCCACCTATAGAAGATGACAACAATGAGGACATGGTTTGACGTGTTCGTTCGTACATTCTACAACTTATTGGTGGTTGTGTGTTCGCTGACAAGTGGAACCGATATGTACATTTGATGTTTCTTTCGTTGCTCGAGGACCTTCAAACAACGGACAGTATAATTGGGGAAGTGCATGTTTGGCTTATTTATACAGGGAGTTGTGTCGCGAATCTCGCTCCAATGCGTACGAGGTCGCTGGTGCTTCAATTCTTATACAACTATGGACCTGAGAAAGATTTCCATTTATAGCACCAAGGCGCATGCCTGTTTCTAGAGCTCGATCTCGAACATGTAATGGAGTATACATGTCCAATGAAGATCATTTGGGATATCGGTAATAAAAATGTTTCTCATATTATTTTTAATTATTCATTACGTATTTTTTATTTATGACTAATTTATTGTTTTGTATACTGATGGATAGTTGCTTTTTTGATTACTAGGACTTCCACACACGTTTTATCATCATATCGTGATGCACTTGACACGTAGAGGGAGAATGTCATGGAGTGGTAACTATACGCAGATATCCTCGGGTCACTTCCACAATTCTGTACTCAAGGTCATGGGATTTGACGTTCGGCGTGTCCTTTAATTTGTTTCCATATAGTCAAGTGGCATCGAACGGAAAGGGTAATGAGACAGTTCGGACTGACACAGGTCGTGGCACATAACTGTGATTTCGACACATGACTGCACCACGTCCAATTAAAAAGACACCCTCAAGAAAATTAGGCAATGTATCATAGAAGATTTATAGAGTTGTGAGAAAATCATGGTAATACTATAGCCACAATGGAACAAGAAGGGGAACATGATCAAGAAGAGGTCATAAGGTGGTACGGATCTATCACCAGGTGATTCATTGGACATGATGGGGCTCTAGGCGAATATTCGGTAAGCTTGAAACTATTATGTTGTTATCCTCATGAGTCAGATTTTAAATTGTTAACTAACACTTATCTTTTGTATATCAGTCTATATTTGCGCGTCAATTGGAGCGAGTGTTCATTGATGACGAGATAGATCAAGGCATTGTTGCTCTTCATGAAGGCATTAGAATCTAGATGAGGATGAACGACAGAGGACTACTATATGGAATGATGAAAATGTAGTTAAGCCGGAAATAGATGATGAAGCTTCTCAAGAAGAAGAGGAAGAACATAAAGAAGAGGATAAAATCCTAGCAAATAGAGGGAGGAGAAGAAAAATAACAAGGACACAGACTGTGGATGAGATCAGCAGACGTTCTCCTCCACCACCTCCAACTCATCCAACACCAAGAATGACAGAGACTGTAACGGCCCAAAAAATTCATGTTAATTCTATGTGATGACGTGTACTATCGATGTATACTCGAGTCTGTGTGACAGGACGGTGATGTCGAGTTTCGAGTGGAGTTCATCTCGAAAAAACGTGATGAATGGGCATCGACGAACAAAATATATGTACACGAGTCCGGGAAACTATTTTCGTGAACGACCGAAAAATAAAATATAATGATAAACTAATTTGGGAATATGTTCGGGTTATTAGAAATTTTATTCGCACGTGACGATACGAGTTGTGGTGCATGCCGGGTGCAGAAACGCCTAAGGATTGTTCAATTATTGTGCAAAAGAGGATAATGACAAATAAAGAGTCTCCATGTGTGTCACAAAAGGGGGTTGAGGCTGGTGTGTTTGGAGACCACAAGATGTGCCTCAAGATACGTAAACACACCAAGATGAAGGACCACTATACATATAGTGAGTCAGCTTTTTTTTTTTCTCATTTTCTTTCTTTTTTCTCTCTCTCCTCACCGATTCAACGAGAGAACGACGGGGTTTCGGGACGTTTCGACGTGGATCGACGCCGAGGGAGTGACCAATCTCAAATTCTAAGGTGAGAATCCCACTCTCCACGTTGGTATCTACGTTTTGGCAGTATTTTGTGGGTTTTGTCATGATGAATTTAGACAACGAATTGGGAATTCGATTTTGATGCCTTGTTTTGATTGATTTGGAGTCAATGGGGTGATCAAAGGATGAATTTTGAAGTGATTTTGGTGTTTGGAATTTTCCTGAATTTTGGAAATTTTTGGTGAACTTTGTGTGATTTCGACAAATCGGTGGTTTGGTTAGGTGTTGAAGCGAGCCGAGGTTGTTTTGGTGTGTATTTGGATGTATAGTCGTAGTTGGGATAGACTCGAAACACGGCGACGCGAGCCAGGGTGTTGAAAACCCCAGTTCAGAGGCGTTATGCACAAGACGTCGTGGCGACGTCGTAAGTATTCCAACTCACAGCGTCACCCACGTACGTCCTGGGCAGGGATCTCATGGGGAAGACATCGTAAACGTGCTAACGCACGGTGTCATCCACGTATGTATTGGGCAGTGAAGGGTATTCTCGACGCCGTGAAGATGTCGTCCAGTCATTCGACCACGACGTCCTCGGCGGCGTGTTACTGTTTCATAGAGACCAAGTTTTATAAAATTTTCGAAAACTTTCGGAGATCTCTTAGGTACCCAAATGGGTCTGAATATGACCCAATACCCGGTAATCAACCCAAATGGGTTTACAAATGAAATAATGGAAAATTGGTTTAAATGAGGGTTATTAATGGGAATTCCAATATAAATATATTATAGGGGTTTTGAACATTGACGGGACACGAGAGGTCGTAAGAGACATGTTGGGGATTCAAGGAGTACGTAATTAATTGGATTACAGGTAAGTAAATCAGTGAGAACTTTTACAGTTATTTCTTGAGCTTTAATTTGTTGTTATTGTTTTGTTTATCATCATATCTATTGGAATCTCTATTGGTTGAGTGGTTGGTTACTTATATATGATAATGAGCTTTTATCTAGACGTTGTTGACACCTCTCGGTTGATTGTACACTGGGGGCTCTTATCCGGGTCTATGGATATTTCATAGTCACAAGGGTTAGCGCTGGTAGGCTATGTTCTCGTCTTGATCCCGAGTCTTAAAGGTTTTACCTCGACTCAACGACTGTTGTTGGGACTCCTTGCTATTCCTTTTCGTTACTCAGACACTCACATTTCGATTGATCTCTTTACAGTCTTATACATTTCATGCATTCCTTGTTCCTTTATTTCTATCAGCATGAATGTGGACTAATGTTTATTTATTTCAAAATGTTGTATTATTGTTCTACTTGGCGTTTCTTACTTGGGCTCGTCATTCTTGTGTTTGACGGAGTGCAAATCCATAGTCCAGCAAGGGGAAGGCAACGAGTTTAGGGATTTTGCTTTGAGGATACTAGAGCACGTCCTTCCACTTAGCAGAGAAGGTGATTTTGTATTATTGTATATATATATATATATGTTTTGAAATATGGGTTTTGGGTATATGAAAGATTATGGGCACATATATCTATTGGGTTGTTCTCCTCTGACTTATCATATTTGATGATATATATATGTGTAGTTTCCACATGCTAGGATGTCTTATTTGTTATAGTTGTGATTAGTTGATTAGTTTGAGCTTTGCTTCCACTATTTTGATAATAACTCGCTAATCAATGTTATAAATTGCAAATAAATGGTAAATGGTAAGGGTTAAGGCTGACTAAGCTTACATGACTCGTCGAGACGGGCTCGGGGTTTCGCGTAAGTCTTAGTCGGGTGGGCCCATTTAGTTTTGAAAACTGGGTCCATCACAGAGATTGTTAGTGAAAACAGCAGGCGTTCTCCTCCACCACCTCCAACACGTCCTTCTTCTTATGGGTACACTCTTTTACCGCCCCCAATACAACCTGATGCTCATATGTTTTACCTAGGGCACCGAGTATGAGTGTTCATCCTTATCATTTCGATCCATATGCTCCTAGGCCATCATCTTCCGACATGGACCATATAATGCCTACACATTCAATGCATGGTTCATTGCCTCAATACATACCAAGTCCATTTACTCTGCCACATTATAATTACAATATTCTATATAGTGGAGTGTTGGGAAATATGACCTAGGTCAATCCATTAATAGTCTTTATGAATACATTTTAGTTAATAAAATAGATGATTTCATTTGTTGTTTATTATAATTGATTTGCATGTTTATATTATAATAAGATCCATGGGTATTTACGAAATATCCTAAATGTCCCTAGTCGATTATTATACTTGGGAACTATAATGAATTAAGACTAGTGTGAATCTTGATTGATGATCATACGATGATCATACATATAGGAATACGAATCAAGATCATGAGTACTTGTTAGGGAACAAAG
This sequence comes from Stephania japonica, assembly GCA_039657345.1. NCBI lineage: Eukaryota > Viridiplantae > Streptophyta > Magnoliopsida > Ranunculales > Menispermaceae > Stephania > Stephania japonica. The sequence goes on along the minus strand of CM077560.1, from coordinate 36,589,932 downwards.
TACTGGACCAACCCGCTATGAGAACATCACATGGATTAAGTCATAGTTGTTTCTCATAATATGTATATTTTTCAGTCCTCTGACTTGAGATTACCAAAGACTTCAACATTAGGAATACAGTGATTTGACGCAATCAAACGTTATCTTTAACCGGACGATTATAAAGATTGTGATTGGTTACTGTGTGAATAATGTAGTGAAGTTGAGTAATCGAGATAGAATTTGTCCCTTTCATATAGAGAGAGATATCCAGTGGATCCCTCGATGTGTTAGATTGTTAAAAGGCCTAGTCTAAGTGAATTGATATTGATCAATGTCACTTGGATGTTTTCAGTCTACTTGGAGATCGAGACTAGTATGATTGAACATGTTGGATGACAATTCCATGCCTTATGTTTGATCAAAAGGATATCGTGTGACAAAAGGATGTTATATACACTATTCATTAGGTTGTATCGATTTGATATTTGTACAACTTGGGTAGTCATAATGTCTTGCTAGAGGCCGCTCACTGCCAACGTTGTATGATCCTATTGGGTCGCACACTGAGAATGGTTTTGCAAGATTTAAGATGGTTCAGAAAAATGAATTTTATATGATAAAATTCATGACAGAAACGTCCTTGTAGTATATTACACTTATACTTCTTTAAGTAGGTGTATATGTATAATTTACTTAACCGTCTATATACAAAGGTTGTATAAATAGACGCTTTGAGTTAGAATACAAGCATGAAAGATTTAAAAAGGGCTAAAACTCTATTTTCGTTTTAAGAAATGACTTAGAGGTTTTTGGTATGCTCTGGATCGTTTTGGATAGAAACAAAAAGGTTTGATGTTATCTCGAAGCTAGCACTTCAAATCTCGGTCCGCCGTTCGTGTATGGACTGCTGATAGAGGGCGTTCGTTGTTGGCAGCACCTTAGAGATCGATTAACCTTCAGAAAGGTACATTGCGAGTGAGGTATGATTAAGTTTTCATAGTATAAACGTGTTTTAATGGAATCAGATTCGGATCCTATTAATTTTCTCAAAATATTTTTGAAATCTCCGCTGCGCATGAACCCCAAAACCCAACATGGAGATGGCTCATTCATGCACTTATTAGGCTTGCCACCTCATGTTCCTTTCACCCAGCCACATACAGGAAGCCAGTATGTCAGAATGGTTCAACCCCCTATCTTTGATAGTACTAGTAGTAGAGGTGAATCAAGTCAATAGGAGGAAGAAGATCGATCGACTCATCGAGCTCAATAAACTCAGCCGGACGTACAAGCACGGAGAAATCCAGGTCGAAATAGAGTACGTCTAGTTTGCCTAATGGAGGAACAACGTCGACGTCAATAGAACTGCGGCATACCTTTGTATGAGTTTCTTTGATGTCATGGTAATTTCTTGGATTTGTATATTTGTTCGAGTTTTTTTGGTATTTATTTTTCTCTTACTTGTATTGTAATGACCTAATTTTTAATTGTCGTTATTTATGATGTCATTGCAGACATGGACACTAGCGTGGATATTCGCGGACCCCACAGTTTGGTCGGAGCACGCCCGGATTAGGTATACATTCCATTTTGTGTGCTTTTGCTGAGTATTTGTGATATATATGTTAAATTTAATTAAATTTCATCGCAATACGTGTGTTTATATTGTTTATTGCCGAGTAAGGTAGTGTGATGGGAATTCACTATGAGTAGCGTGTAGACGCAGTACTGATTAGGTGAATTACTAGTATACTAGGCCAGAGGACTAGATACACACAATAAATAATAAAATTCATCAAACAATTCATATAAAATAACATTGAGGTGGTTGATAGCTTTGTTGTGCGCGAACGAAACGGGTTGCAGTGTGGAGCCAGGTACCAGAACGCCCTGAGTCCAATGGTTATAGCTAGAAGGATAAGGTCAATGGGCCATGTGTGGTCAAGTGTGTCAATAATATGTAGACTTTTTAACCCTCCTATAGCCATTATATCAAACCTTGTGATGTGTGTGTGTGTTTTGATAATGATTTTTATATAAATATCTCATTTCTCACACAATCACCAACTTTTCTCTCTTCTCTAAGTGTTTTGGACAAAAACTGGTCAAGTGTTGAGAGTTTGGTGAGCTTTGGACGATCATTTAGAGTCAAAGTTCAAGGAAAATTGAAACTAAGGTTAGATCTTTGATCCTCATCTCCTTCTCTACGTTTTGGACTAATTTTCGGGGGTTTTGACGGTGGTTTCGGGTTGGGTTTGAGCACACTAACAAGATAAGGTATTGCTATGGTTTTAAAGTTGGTTTTGAGGTTACAAATATTGGATTTGGTGTTGGTGTTGTTGTTTTGAGTTTCAAATAATTTTTTTGGGTTTTTTACGAGAAAACTTGGTGTTTGCGTTTTCGAACGCGTTTAGTCAAGAGGTTTTGATTGTTTAAGCTTGGTTAAGTGTTTAAGGAGTTGTTGGAGCGAGCGTGGTTCATGACGTCGTCGAGGGTCCGAAAAATTTGAGAAAACCCCCTCTGGTTCAGACGTCGTCAGCGGCGCCTTGGGGGTTAACGCCCACGACGCCACCCATGGCATTTTAAGAGGCGCCACGAAGGGGATAACCCGAAGTATGGCGCTAGTCTGATTCAGATCATGCACGCGCTTTGTTATTCTATGCTACTCATATTCATGCGATGATCTTCCACAATTGCCTGTAGTTTTTTTCTTCTGCATGTTTATTTAATAGTATCTTGATTCCAACACTTTTATTTATGTATTTACTCGGTGAAAGTCCTTGGGATTACTCACTCTGGGCTCGTCATCTGTCTTTTTATGATGGCTTGAATGCAGATCTTGTACGACTAGAGGGAAAGGAAAGCTTGAGGATTTCTTGTGATCTGACTATGGACTTCCCTACTGGTACATTTGTATACTTTTATCGTTTTATGGTGGGTATGGGTTATGAGTAATACGTTTTGACCTGTATATGAATTTGAGGTTCATTTTGATATTTTGATGGATCATACTTGATATATATATATATATATATATATTGATGATATTTTGATATGGTTTCCACATTTGAAAAATGCTCTTAAATATGCTTTTCAAACACAATTTTATAATTATAAGTTATCCGCTTAATATTTTGAGGTTTAACAGATGATAACGAGTCCATATGCTAACTTGAACCAATTATTAATTAAAATGATATAAAGTTAGTGATATATGATTTGTATTAGGATGTTGATGCGCATGGAGCACAACTGTGTGGTGTTGTGGTAAGGGTGTGGACTTGCGACACATGACGTGGCGGCCAATAGATTTTGGGGCTGCAACGTATGCAAATTTGCATATATAATGCAGATAGAAATGGAGATAGAGGCAATCAAGTGCTAAAGTTACAATGAGACTACTTTTAAGTTCTCTTATTTATGAGGAAAAACCTAAATTAACAGTAAGATCTCCAAACTATCTCTTTCAAAACAATCAATAGAATTTTTTTGGTTATTCAATTTGGCTTTGCTATTATGTCATTTACATTTTCCTTATTATGAATTACTTATGATGCATGTTTTCATAACACTGTGCAAAGGTGAAGGTAAAATGATAATTTCGTTGTGTTGTGTACTTGAAAAACTAATTGTTTAAGGAATTCAATGAAAATAGTGTTAAGTTTGAGGAATGCTACACGGACATATCAAAACGCACATTGGTGTGTAAGTTATCCATATGTGCCTCGATTTAGTGTGGAACACACCCAATATGTATTTTAATGTGGTTTGGGTTAATGTATGTGTAGTATTTTCAATTTAGTGGGCGAGGGTGTGGTTGAGGCAGAAGTTATATGAATTACTTTTTTTGAAAATGAGTTAACCATACACTTAATATTTTGTTCAAATGACTTCTTTTCAAAATGAGTAATTCATGTAATCCACCTGCCACCTCACACTCACCTGCCACATCGCACACACCTACTCACCAATGACGCATTTTCAAGCAACAATACATTACTTTTGTGATTTTAAAGAAATCAACTCTATTTGATGAATTTAAAAAAAAAAAAACATTACTTTTTTAATAACCCCAATCGAGAGTGAACGCATTTAAAATATGAATTTCATTGTTTGTTTTCTTACCGATTGTGTACTTAAATAGATTGCATTTTTGTTTCAAAATTTACGATGCTTTCGACTTCCTGCCAAGTGCTCCTCAAACTTCCAATGCAGAAGATTTTCTCCATTCAATGCATGAGCCTCGCTCGTTAAGAGGCCAAAGGGCAGAGTATATGGTCTCACTGATTTTGTGAAGTTAAGTTTGGTTTAACTGGACTTAATGATTAATGATAAAACTGATTCACTAACCCGACGTTATCTTATTTGCAACAATTGGATGGATTTCAAAATTTTGTTTTATACTTGACATTATAATTGACAAAACTGTAAGTTTGTGTTTTTCTTTTGCAAATATCATAAAGTTATTTATTTATTTTTGTAAATTTATCATTAATTAGCCGATAACCCACGCGGGTAAGACCGTATATCAATAAATTAAATAAAAAAGTATAATAAAGATAAAAATTATTATGTAAACTCCAATTGTAACTGCCCAATATTTATTGAGGTCGTTATTTAAGTTATTTTTAGGCGTAGACACCAGCTCTGGCCATGGGGACACCTCGGATAGGTTGGAACATGCCTGACTAGGCGTAAATCATTTTTTTTGTCTGATTGGTTGTGTAATTGCAATGTTAATTATTATTTTATTTCTTATTGCATGCATCGTATGTGTGACTTTATATTGATAAATCAAGCAAGAAGGTGTGACAAGTATTTGCCTCAAAGTGTGTTGACGCGGGAATCAGGCAGGTGATGTGACGGCCCCAAATCCCGAGGTTCGCCATGTCGTGCGCTACTGGCCTACAGCACGTCACCGCCCCACTGTATCCCGCACGCACCAACCTTCAATCATCAACCTTAGTTATCAGAGTTAATCATTTTTAAATGCATTAATTCAACGGAAGCCTTAAAAATATGTAATTTCTAATTTATTTCATCGAGGTAGAGCATCATTCCTATGAGAAAAACCCGGCAATGTACATTGTATATAACTTAACAAAAGTGATTACATACATGAACAGGTATCTCAAACAGTCCCCATGAACTCAAAAATAAGTCAAAACAATAAAATAAAAATATACAAGTCGAACTCAGTTGGTGGCAAGTCACAAGTAGTCACTACAAGAAATTTGCCTATTAATGACATTTAAAAACTGTCGTTAAAAGTAAAAGATGACAGTTTTCAACAGTCATAGAATGGGGGTGTTGTAGAAAGTATTTCCTTCAATGACAACATGTTTAGTGTCATCTTTAACATTTAATGACACTTAAAAACTGTCATCGTAACTATACAATGACATTGAACAACTATCATAAAAGAGCTTTAACGACAATTTTTAAATATCGTTGAAGTTTGTATGACAAATAAAAAAAATCAATAAAAACTATTCAAATGTATATACAACCTATTAAACAATCAAATTCATTGCGCTAAAATTAAAATACCAACAATATCTAAATTCAAATTCAAATTCAAATAACAATTTCAATATTTTAGCAACTAAAAGCTACTACATGCACCATGTATTTTCAAAAAAAAAGCTACACCATGTATTTTAAAAAAAAAGAAACTACGCCATGTAACAATTACATATGAATACAACATGACAAGACAAGTACCCCTTCAAATTTGCAACTTTTCTTCTTTGCAACCTGTCCAACAAAAATAAAAAAAATCAATAATAGTGTAGCATATCTTTTGATCGAAGAACATAGAGGGAAAAAAATTCAAATGAGCCCAACCAAAATGGCAACCCAAAAAGTACCAAATTTTTGTCAAAAACTCTAATGAACACAAAAAACTTGGCTTCTCACCATCTAAGTTACAACTAAATATCTAACAACAACAGATAAGGTTCTCACCTTCCAAACAAAATCATCAAATCATGACCACAATAAACAATCTTACAAACCACATTCAGAATGCTTAAAATTAAGTTAACAGAAGAAATCAACTTTTACATTACAGAACATTATCAGATCATTATCAGATCAAGGAAGCATGACACTACAGGTTCTCTTCTTCTCTTGAATTCTTTCTAATTTCAAGCTAAATTAAATCACAAGTCCAGGCTTTGGAACTTCGAACCGGAAGAACATTCACGATGATCTTTCACTCTATTCATTTAATCATTGGGTAATGCTTGTTAGAATAACATCTCATCTCGATTATTGGTATACATCATTTGACTCGTTGTCATAAAAGTTTAGTATTCTAGAATGAAATGAAGTCAAATAAATGATTTTTCGATTTGCTTGAAAAACTTGAAATTGAGTAAACACCAAAGGGAAATCACCAATGTAGTTCAAATAAGCCAAGGAATTGCATTGTAGGAAATCATATTTGGGCCGATGAAACAAGGCCGAAACAATGGTGAACTGAAAAGTAATGAAGCAAGAAGCAGAGCAACTTCTCGGAACACTTGGCGAAAGGGAGGCGACGATTTTGAGATTATACTTTGGGTTCAATGGAGAGATCACAAGATCATTTGAAGAGATTGGAAGACTGTTGAATCTTTCAAGAGAGAGAGTTAGACAGATATACATTACATTGCATTTAGATGAGGACATTCTTAGCTTCTTCGAGATGGGTAAATCACATCATTCTTGCATGTAACTTCTAAAACAGAGCATTGAAGTAAAACAATTAGGCCCATAAAGTAAAACCAACAATGGAAGCAAAGTTATTTCACTTTTTGTATTGAAAGCCACCAATTAAGACTTAAATACTTTGGAACAAAAAACAATATTAGTAAGCACTGAACTTGAAGTATTTGTTGATGAAAGTTTTGATAATGGGACACACTCTTCTCGGCCATAACAAAGAAAAGGGTGGGGCGACAACGGATTCTAGCTTTGTGCATCCTTCAAAGTTGGTATCTCGTGAAAAAACACAAAACTCGAAACAGTACGAAGTTCAAGAAGGTTTTAAAATATTTGTTGATGGTGAAAATGGGAGCGACTATGATGATGGAAATGATGAAAATGTTAGTCCGAAACAAGTAACTTGAATAAAGCTCTATGTTATCATTAAAAGTGAGAAGAGCTTAAGCAGGGTGCATTGCCAGAATAAGTTAAGACTTAACTTACATCTAAAAAGCATGCCTTCATCTGCTGCAAGCAAGTATCCAAAACTTCATACTTTCTCTTTGTTCCAATGCTCAAGTAGTACGTCTACGAGAGTCTCCTTGCCCCTACTCGTAGAAGGTCCTGCACTCAAGTCATTACAAGGGGCAGATGACAAGTCTAATGAGTAAAACCCAAAAGAAAAACAACCAGCATTTATAATAAGTGAAGCCAACAATATGCTAAATAAACATGCGCATTAAATAGACAATTGTAAAGAAACGCATGTATAAATAACACCAATAAACACCAAATGGATGTGTGTCGTGTAGCAGGACTGAACCCTAATCCATATATCATGGCTCGCCCAGTGGGCTTCTCCACCCCCTCCACTGGCACGTCCTTGAGTCTGTCCCTATTGTCCAATCTACCCAAGTCCGCCCACACATCACTGAATAAATCAGAATCCGGCAGCGAAATAGACAGCTAACCACGACAAGATGAGTAAGCACAAGAAATAATATACAATGATAATCAATAAATGTTGTATCAACAAAAAACCAACATATAAATACTCCAATGTATTTCTTAAGGGGTTTACGCACCTTAAACCGCACTCCAATATCCTGAAAAGACCCAGTTTAACTTCACTCATGTCTTGGGATGCACGCCGGACACCTGACTATAGCCTCATAAGTCCCTAGTGTCCGAATAAGTCATTTTATGTGATTTAATATCAAATTAATTGATTTTATATTGCGACGACAAAAATTAGAATTTTATTCCAATTTTTTGTTGTTACATATTTTTTGGGTTACACAGGGGTGTCAAACGTCCGAGAAAGTCTCATAATCCACTTCCCTACTCATTTTCTAATTTTTCATATTTTCTCAAATTTTTTATAATTTTCTGCAATTTATGCCAAATTACACACTTTACGAGGTAAAACCTTGACATAAAGTCTCGCCAAAATGTCGAATACTTCATTGTTCATAAAAATTCATAAGTTTCTGTTTATTTGGTCAAAATATCATTTTTCTGAATTTTTCAGCATTTTCCAAATTTTTTTATTTATTTATTAATTGAATATGGGGTTTGGCCTTGAATCAAGCCAGACCAGCTCGATCAGGGGCCTAGTGTAGCGGCCCCAAAATCTGAAGCCCGCCACGTCATACGCCATGGACCCACAACCCTATCTATAACAGCCTAGTTGTGTTCCACACGTACCAAATCATTTGTCAATTCTCATTTAGCTAACTATTCTCAAATAAATTGTGTAAATTAGCTTATGGACTACAAATCATCAGTTAATCATTATATAATTCAGCGGAAAACTTTAATCAATAAATCATTTTATCAAAGAACTATAAAATATGTGTGAGCATCATTATACATGTCCCATATCTCTCAAGTCCCATAAACCCAATATAAAACGAATAAAATAAACACATATACGAGTAGGGAATACCTGATCAGTTAGAAGTAATCCTCAAGCTTGCCCTTCCCTTTATTCATACTAGGGTCTGCACTCAGCAATCACAATAAAACAGATGACGAGTATAGAGTGAGTAATCCCAAGGAAATTCAAAGAGTAAATACAATAAATAAATGTTGAAATCAAAATCTATTAAATAACTATGCGGAAGAAAAGTATACAAGCAACTGTGGAAGATCATTGCATAAATATCAATAGTATAGAACAACAAAGTGCATGCACGATTTAGGTTAGACTAGCACCATACTTTGGACTATCAACCAGGCATCACTAGTGAGTAAATTCGAACTAATTGAAATCCCTGTTGTCCGCTACGTGGTAGTCGTAGACCACGACGCATTCACATGTATCTAGTCAAAATCAACATTCGGGTCGACTATCCACCGAATGTCACTAGAAAACATGCTATGGCCTAGTGGACCATATGCCCCCGTAATAGATTAAACCTGACGGGAGTAAACTCAACCGACTGTAAATAAACCAAAAAAGTAAGATTACTGAATAAAAATGACTAAATTCAAATATCCAAGCCGTAAATACTCAAAGTGAATTTCAATTGGGATACTACACACCTAAAATCTGCACTCCTCTAACACCAATTTCCAAATACACGTTCAAACTGCATGTCACTACCAGCTAATATCACCTAAAACCTGAATTCCTGAAAATTCCAATCGATTTTCTAAACCCAAAAATCATTAATCAATGTCAAATCCTCGATAAAACATCCATTTAAGCATTTAAATGGGTTATATAAACCGCTAGATATACCTACAAATTTTCTTAATTTTATTTAAAATTTATGGTCCGTCACTGTTCTGGATGCCGCCAGAGAGTTAGAGACGCCGCCGTGTGTAGTGCCTCACGGCGTCCAGGGCGTCGTAACAGACGTAGTCATGTATACCCCACCCATGATGCCATATAAAACGTGGGTGGCATTATGCCTTTGGTTTGGGCGCCGCGGGTGGCTTATGGCGTTTGAGCCAGAGAACACTTTCTGGGGTTCTCGGACCCCCTCGGCTCGTCGTCGCCGTCCACGCTTGTCCAAACCGCTCACAAAACCTCTGAAATACCATAATCTAATGAAACCCCTCGGCAAAAATCGTCCTAGACGCAAACCCGAGATTCCTTTAAAAATTCATAGCAACACATCAACAACATGCCTTATTGCATCAAACCACCATGTTGAATTCATAGCAACACCCAATAGGACTGGTGTGCTCAACACACACCCCCCAAAACCTTGTCAAAAACCCAAGAAAATAGGTCTGAAACGAAGAGAAATAGATGAGGATCGAAGATATAACCTTTATATCGATTTACTCTTGCTCCAACACCTCCAAATGAGTTCCAAACCCTATCTAACCTTCCAAATTTTTGTTCAACACCACAAGAGGAGAGAGAAAAGGTAATGAGAGTTGGGAGAATTGAGATATTTATATGGGAATGTCATCTTATGCATCTACCCAATCCCAAGGCTGATTTATATGGCCAAGATGTGATCAAATGATCTCCCTTAAGTGACTTAAATGGTGACTTTGTGTTCATACCTCTCGCTTGTTCTCACAACCATTAAGCCAACTCTCGGTCATTCATGTTGGGGCATGTGTCCTAGGTCAATCTAAAAACATTGTTTATCTTACAGTTTTAGTTAATAGAGGTTTTTCATTTATTGTTTTATTATAAGTGATTGCATGTTTACCTTATAATAAAATACATGGGTATTTGTTGAAATATCCTAAATCTCCCTAATCGGTCATTATATTAAGAACTATAATGAATTAAGACTAGTGTGAGTCTTGATTAATGGCACGTGATGATCATGCATATAGGGATACGAATCGAGATCATGAGTACTTGTTAATGAACAAGGTACTGGACTGACCCGCTATAAGAACACCACATGGATTAAGTCATAGGTATTACTCTTGATAGGTATATTATTTAGTCATTCGACTTGAGATTACCATAGACTTCAATATTATGAGCATTATAATTTGACACAATCAAACATTTTCTTTAACCGGACGATTATAAAGATTGTGATTAGTTATCATGTGAGTAATATGTGAATGTGTGTAATCAAGAAAGAATTTGTCACTCTTGTATAGAGAAAGATATTAGTGGATCCCTCGATGGGTTAGATTGTTAAATGGTCAAATCTAAGTGAATTGATATGATCAATGCCACTTGTATGTTTTCAATCTATCTAAAGATCGAGACTAGGACGACTGAACATTAAGGGTGACTTTCCATGCTTTATATTTAATCAAAGGATATCGCACAACAAAAGGATATAATATATGTTATTCATTAGGTTGTATCGATTTTGATATTCATGCTACTTGGGTAATCATAATGCCTTGCTAGAGACCGCGTTGAGTTGTGTACCAAAATAGTTTTAATTCACTACCAACGTCACATGAACCTATTGGGTTGCACACAAAGAATGACTTTGCGCAATTTCAAATGGTCAAGAGTATTGAATTTTATAAGATAAAATTCATAATATATAAGCCCTTATGATTCATTATATGATAACTAATTAATAGGGGTGCATAACTTAAACAATGTAAATATAATAGTTGTATTTCGAATTTACTTAAACAGCGTAAATACAATAGTTGTATCACGAATTGAATTTTAAGTGAGAGCTTATCTACACATAAATAAAGGGTCATACCCAAAAATGAAAAAAGAATTTCGTTTTCAATCTCTTTTGGGGCTAGCACTCCAAATGACGGTTACCATTCATATGTGGATTTCTGATAGAGGATGCACACTTGAATGTCTTGAAGATCAAACAATCAGAGAAGGAAATAATGAATCAAGATATGGTTTAATTTTGTAGATCTTATTTAATATAACTTATTTGCGATCCTGTTGGGCTTTTTCAAAATTATTTTGAATTTTTCGCTGCGTATGAACCTCAAAACCCAACAGTTCTAACACCCGATCCCAAATTATCTTGACTGTCCAACGGATACACTCGCATCACTCCCGAATATACGACATATTATATTGATTATTTAATGTATATTGTCGTTTATTGTGTGTATATTAACCCCGACCTAGTGTACTAACCATTAGCCTCCCTAGTTCCTACGTCTACACACTACTCGAGGTGAATTCTCGTCACTCTGTCTCGTTCGACATATACAACATAACACACAACATTGCAATGTCAATAATCTAATTTAAATAATTACATCTCAAATACAACAAACAGCATACAAAAACGACTGTATACCTATAATGGCATGCTCTGACCTAACGTTGGGGTCCACGCGCGCTCTGTCTGGCGTCCGCGTCTGCAACCACGTGTCAAATAATGGCATATTAGATTTGGGCTGTTACACCCAGCTTCCCATCTTCCTTAATGAAATTGAAACAAAAAGATATCTCTATTTCAATTTCGATGCCATTTTTTTATTTCTTTTTTCTTCCTTTTTTTTCTTCAACAACAACAACTTCATCGATAACCTACAATCACCATTTAAACACCAATTTCTCAAAAACCAATAACATCATCATCAAAACAAGAACAAGAATAAGAACAACAACCAATTAACAACATCAACGCCAACGTACTGTCATCGCCTGTCCGATCTCTCAGTCTCGATCTCTCCCTTTCTCTCTTTTCTCCCATACTTGACCAATTTCGTTTTGTGGGAAAATAGGAGGCGGTGGTGGTGTTTTGATATTTTGGGTGCTAAATGACCATTTTGCCTCATCCTTATCCATTCCATTAACAAACTAAAATCCCTTATTGGTCATTTCACACTTTTTTTCAATATATTTATATATATATATATTTAAATTGCATATATATAAATATATATTCGCCTATACTTTCGCTCATACAATTTTGTTATGCGCGTCAATGAGCACACTCGGGCGTGCGCACTACCGTAAAACCCACGCGTGTTGCTCACAACCTCGCGTGTCACTAGGCTTAATGTATCCATATTTTACGCGACCGATATCCGTATCAACATGTTTTTCGAGATAAATACCCGTCACACTATCTTACACGATATAGGCAAATAAATCACACATGTGATGTAATAAGTCATTACACAATCATTAACATCACAGTTACTCAAACAATCAGTCAAAAATAACATTTCCGCCCGATCCAGACGTGTCGTAGCCTCTCCGTGGACCTGAGCTAGCATCCATATCAAAAAATACGCTAATAACGGCCTAAAAGAAATTTGTGCCGTTACAGGTGAAATACGAGTACACTAGGTTGGAGAAATGGTTTGCGTAAACCAATTAATTAAATGTGACCACATAATAAGCGTTAAGTCATAGCCTAGGCAATATTACAAAATATTAGGCTATGGTGCGCGTCGTTGTGGCGGCCCCAAATCCCAAGGCCCACCACGTGATGCTTCGCGGATCCACAACCCTGCCGTGTCATAGTCCTATTGTGTCCCACGCGCAACCAATGTTCATTTCCACTTTGTTCATACCTTATATTATGGCTAATTTATATCATTTTCATTTCAAATTAGCCAATGGACTCATTTCATCTGTTTTTAAATCATAATTAATCATCAAATAATAAGGGAAGACTTATAAGGCATGACTAATCAGGTAAATATGTAAATATCATGTCAATCAGAGTATCAGCCTAAAGTGGAAAACCCGTTATAGATGAACCATGTATAAACAATAACCAAAGCCTTAAAATGTAAAATATATATGTACTGGTGTCTCACAATGTTTCCCAAACTTAACTAAAAACAAAATACTAAAGCAAACATATGAGTCAGTCCTCGAAGGTGGGCAATCACAAGTAGTTAGTTAGCTTCCCCTTGCCCTTGCTTATTTAGGGTCTGCACTCAATCATCACAACAAAACATATGCGAGTCCAGAGTGAGTAATCCAAGGAACTTCACTGAGTAATTACATAAATAAATAAAGGAATTCATAAAGACTATTAAATAAATATGAGGAAAGTAAATAGACAATTGTAAATTGATCATCGCATGAATATAAAATAATGGAGCTCAAATGTGTATGCCAGATCCAGGTCAAACTAGAACCATATATACTCCGAATTTTTTCCAAGCACCGTTAGTGAGTAAACTCAAGCATGACTTAATTCCTGATCCTCTCAATTGCTGGCGTAGACCACAACGAATCGACATATGTACAGTGTAATGACCCAATTATTAATTGTTGTTATTTATGACGTCACTACAAATATGGACGACAACGCTTGTGGACTCAGCAGCTAGGTTGAAGCACACTCGGATTAGGTATACAGTTTGTTTTGTGTGCTATTTGATTTGTTTTGCGATCTATATGTTTATTTTAGTTAAATTGCATCATAATATGTATATTTATATTGTTAATTACCAAGCGAGAGAGTGTGACGGGTATTCTCCTCGAATAATCTGTAAAAGCGAGAACTGGGTGGGCGAATGATTAGTACACTAGGCTGAGGGTTTATATACACATAATAAATAACAAAATATGTTAAAAAAACTAATATAAAATGTTGTATATATGTTAGTGACGTGAGTGTACGCATTTGACACGCGAAACAGTTTGACACAGGGCACTGGAACACTCGAGGATTGGTTGATTTGTGTTGAAAGAAGGATAAATATGAGAACAAAGTTCATATTTAAGTCACATTAAGATGACCTATTGACCTCATATGAACCATAAGATCAAGCCTTGAGATCAACAAACACACAAGATGACATTTTTGGTATAAAAAGTGAGAAATCCACACTCTTACCACCTTTTCTCTCTCCTTTCTTGTGTTTAGATGAAAATTTCTAAGGAAGGCTAGGGTTTGTGAAGTTTTGGAGCTCATTTGGAGCCCAAAGAAGTTTGGAAGTTAAATAAAAAGGTCAGATCCGAACACTCCTCTCCGTTCTCTATCAGATGTATTTTCTCGGGTTTTGACGAAAGTTTCGGGGTATGTATTGAGCACACCAGTTTGCATGGGTGTTGATATGGTTTCAATGGTTGTGTTGAAGCAACAAGGGATGGTTTGTGGTTTTTTTATTGTTGCTTTGGTTTTCAATTGGATTTAGGGTTTTGGTCGAGAAATCTCAGACAAGTTTTGACGGGGGTTTTTGGTTGGTTATGGTTGTTTGGATGTTTAATGAGTGTTTGGGATGAACGCGGACCGTGATGACGAGTTGAGGGGGACCGAGAACCCTAGGAGGCGTCTCTGGTTTAGATGCTGTCAGGGGCGCTGTGGAGGTTAAAGCCCACGACATCACTCGCGACGTCCAGACCAGAGGCCCCTTCCACCCCCACGCTATACATATTCAAGTTATATTTATATATATAAATATATATTTGCCTATACTTTCGTGCCTACAATTTCGTTGTGCGCACCAACGAGCATACTTGGGCGTGCACACTATTATACAACCTACGCGTGTCGACCATGACCCTGTGTGTCACTTAATTCCCACCAATTTATTATTTTGTCACATTATTTTATTCGCTTATATAAATAATTTTATAAACTTTGTGTACTCGTATTTTGACTGTCTGGTACCCAAACGAGCACATTTTTCGAGACGACTACACGGTTTATCAATATAAACACAAACCTGCGATGCCCATCCTAAACCTACATGGACCCCCAAGCCAGTCTCCGACGAGTCAATGCAAGTCTAGTCAACCTTAACTTACCAATTATTCAGTACATTATTTACTTACTCACCCTAGATCACTCTCTTTAGATTCACCTAAACTCTATCTAATCATTTATCCTCAATTACAGTTAGGTGTGCAGCAAAATTGTTTTTAACACCAACTTAAAATAGTTTACAACTCAGTCAACTTAGATGTGGAAAATCTTGTCCAAACAACATCACATGTATATAACAGATCAACTGAAAGCCCAAAATGAACATATACATGTATCAACAGTCAAGTTCAACTCCCCAAAGCCCCAAAATATCAAAACAAATGGATACATAGCCAAAATATACAACAACAAAACAAAACGCCTACAAAGTGAGAGCAAAGCTAACGGCTCTAAGCGTACCTCAGAGGATATCGCCAAGCATCGGCGCCTTGCCCTTACTCGTCTGCAAATTTGCACCCATCGTCATAAAAAGGATGATGAGTACAAAAATATAACAGTAAACAACAATAATAGATGTCTCAACATAAACTACTAAATACTCAATAAACAACAAATCTATGAATCATACGGTATATAACAAGAAACTAAAATAAATAGCAAATTACATGATAAATAGATTCAACAAGCTCGGACAACGATAATCAAGTGATTGGAAAACAATCGGATAGCCGAATAGATAGTCTCAAATCAAATCGCGAGTCACAAGACCTCTTCAGCTTGCGATCGACATAGTGGGTCCAAAACTGCCTCCCTTGCTCAATCACCCCTGTATGAACCAGTGGGCCCGAAGATCGCCTCCAATGAACGCACACTCTGTTAGGAAAAGCCACAGATAAAGTCGACTATTAAATTCCTAACACACTACCGATGGAAAGCTACAATCACAAGCTGGATGCTAAATCTTTCCGATATGCACCAATGAGAAGCCATATTTTATGCCGTCTGCTAAATTCGTTGAGAATTCTAATCACAGACGGACCAAAATTACTTGAACTAGAATGGAGTACAAAGGGCTCGCATTTCAAGGAATAATCAGTCAAGAAATAGAAAAGCATTCATGTTGATTTTATTATTGCCTTTACTCACCTCGAATCCAGCTAAAACGCTCCTGCATAGCTCCACAAGCTTCCCATTAGTTGCCAACACTCCGTTCGTCACCTGACAATTATTTCGACCAGTTTTCGTTAATTTTTCCTAATTATCCCAAGTTTTCCTCAATTTTCTCAAGTTTGACCAATTTTCTACAATTTTCTAAATTATTGTTCATTTGTGCAATTGGGTTACTTACCCGGGTATTGGGTTACATTCGAACCCATTAGGATACTCGAGCAAAACTCCATAATTTTTGTGCAATTTAAAAATATTTTCCAATATTTTTTGGCTATTTTTGCTAATTTTACACTTTACGAGGCAAAACCACTTACAAAAAGTCTCACCACAATTCAGAAAACTTCACTTTTTCGTAGAAATTCATAAAACTCTATTTATTTGGTCAAAATATAATTTTTTTACAAATTTTCCAGTATTTTCTAGAATTTTCCTTATTTTTCTTAAATTTATTTCCTATTTTCCATAATTTCTTTCCTTTTTTATTATTTTTATTGTTTTTTATTTGTTGGATCGGGTCGACCCTGGCGGGTCCAACTCGGCTCGCTTGGGGGGTCTCCCCCCTCCCCATTCGTTCAAACCAAGCCTTCTTTTTTTATTTTTTTTTCTTTATCATCATCTCCAACCTTCACACCACCCTAATCAAAAGCTCGACATCACAAAATCAACCTCCTCCACCTCACAACAATAACAACCCAACAACATCAACAATAACCAACCAAAAACATAAACAACAATGACACCAATCACCACGAACTTACCTTTGTCGACGCCTCCAACTTCCAAGCTCTCGATCTCTCGGACTCCCCCTCGTTCTCTCTTTCTTTATCGCCCTCTTTCAATTTTCAATTTCGTGAAGAATGGTGAAAGCTGGTGGTGTCGGTGGCATTTAGATATTTTTGGGGGTAAGTCAAATGACCATTTTGCCTTTCAATTCTAATCCACCTCCTTCTCCACCCAAACACCCTTTTTGGTCATTTCATATTTCTTTTTTTTTAATTTATATATATACACTTTATATAAATATATATATACAATTGTATTTTCGCGCCTACAATTTCGTTGTGTGCGCCAACAAGCATACTCGTGCGTACACGTTACTGTACGACCTCCGCGTGTCGCCCATGACCTCGCGTATCACTCGGCGCCCACTAATTTATTTTTTAAAATTTATGTTTGTCAATGTTTTACTTCATTTTGTCCCACGGACACGCAAATACCCGTGAATTTTACCCAGCACCCGTTTTGCACATTTTCATGAGTCGAACTCATTCCTCCAAGTTAACGCGCACTCACAGACACCCTCACACGTTTAGGAAATTGAAATAATTATTTGGGTAATACATAAATAGTACAAATGCCAGACAAATATAACATATCTCAGTATCGACTCCTGAGAACTGAAACAAGTACACCACGGCTAGCTAGGCACACAATACGACCCTGAAATGACATGTGGCATGAGTTATAATTTTAGGATCGTTATAGTCTTCCCCCCTTATTGAGAATTTCGTCGTCGAAATTAAACAAAAAGACATGGTAAGACTTACCAGAATCAAAACAAATAAGGGAGATGTTCGCGTATATAGAACTCCAGCTCCCAAGTCAGTTCCTCGTCCCTGTGATGCTGCCACTTGACGAGAACTGAGGGAATCTCCTTATTTTTCAATATATTCACCTTTTGGTCCATAATCTGAATAGGCTGCTCATCGTAGGTAATATCCTCCCTCAGATCAATCTAACTCAGATCCACCGTTGGTCGTCTGCCCTCTCTCAACGTATCCAGTCAAAGCATTGATACTTGAAAAATAGGGTGAACTCCAGCCAACTGAGGTGACAACTCAAGCTCATATGCAACCTTACCTATTCGTTTCTTCACCCTGAATGGGCCTATAAACCTCAGCGCAAGCTTACCCTTGATCCCAAATCTCGTGTGACCCTTCAGTGATGAAACCTTCAAATACACATAGTCTCCCACCTCATACTCCAACTCGTCATGGTACTTGTCATAATACCTCTTCTACCTCTCCTGCACATCCTTTAACTAAAGCCTGATCAGTCGTACCTTCTTGGTGTGATCCACTACAATCTCTGGCCCAGTCATTGCCCTATCCTCTAGCTCCGCCCAACAAGATGGAGATCTGCACAGCCTGTCGTAGAGTGCCTCCAACGATGTCATACCAATATTGACTTGATAACTGTTACTGTAAGCAAACTCACACAGATGAAGATATTCCTCCCAAGAACCACCATACTCTAATATATACATCATTAACATGTCCTCCAACACCTAAATCTGCCTATCTGACTGTTCATCGGTCAGTGGATGATAGGTTGTACTGAGATCCAACCTCGTGCCAAACTGTGCATGCCTACTCTATCAAATCTGCGATGCAAACTACGACCCTCTGTCTAACATGATCGACAATTATACACCATGCAGTCACACTATCTTTCTAGTACAAGTTCGTTACCCCTATCCACTCGATGTGTGGTAGAAATTGGTATGAAGTGCACAGACTTTGTCAATCTTTCCACAATCACCCAGATATTGTCATGTCCGCGTTGAGACCGAGGTAACCCATTGATGAAATCCATAACGATATGCTCCTACTTCCAACGACGAATAGGAAATGGCTGCAGTAATCCACCTGGCCTCCTATGCTCAGTCTTAACTCGCTGGCATTTCTCACAACCTCTAACATAATCACTAACATCGGTCTTCATCTCCGGCTACCAAAATAGACAACGCATATCAACATACATCTTGGTCCTGCTCGGATGAACCAAAAAATGTGAGCGGTGACCCTCTTGGAGAATCACATCACGTAACTCAACCACTGATGGAATCAACAATCTCCTTCTAAATCTCAGGCATGAGTCCGTCGACTGACTCTACTCTGGATGATTGAGACTCTGAGCAAACTCATTATACCTTTGATACTGCTCATCAACCTGTTGACCATCAAGTACACTATGAATAAAGACTGTCTGAGTCCTCAACTGCCCAATAATCAACACTCTGGTACTGGTCGGGATATCAATATAATGCATCGCCTCGATCGCCTCGAGCAATCCATACTCATATGTCATACGTCACGTCACAACCTCCGAGTCAACCCTCTACGGCTCAATGCGTCAGCTACAACATTAGCCTTCCCCAGGTGATACTCCTACGAGAAATGATAATCCTTGATGAACTCCAGCCACCATCTCTGTCTCTCATATTCAGCTCTCTCTGAGTGAAGAGGTACTTCAAACTCTTATGGTCAATAAACGACACAAACTTCTCTCCATAGAGATAATGATGACAAAGCTTCAGTGCAAACACTACTGCCACCAACTCCAAGTCATGTGTAGGGTAATTCTTCTCGTGAAATTTTAGCTGTCGGGACGCGTAAGCTATAACTCTACCGTCCTACATCAAAACACAGCCCAAACCAACCAAACAAGCATCGACGTTCACATCAAAACCCTTCCCTAACTCAGGCAATACTAGCACTGGCACAGTAGTCATTCTATCCTTCAAAGTCTGGTAAGCCTGCTCATAACTATCATCCCACTGAAATATGGCTTCCTTATTCGTCAATTGTGTCATAGGTGCCGCAATCTTCGATAAGTCCTGCACAAATCTTCTGTAAAAACCATACAATCCTAGAAAGCTATGAATATCTGTCATTGATCTCAGTGTAGGCCAATCAACAACCGTTATAACCTTAACAGGGTTTATTGACACTCCGCCAACTCATATGATGTGCCCTAGAAATCCAACCTCTGTAAGACAAACTCACACTTACTAAACTTGGCGTACAGTCTATGCTCCCTCAGTGTCTGTAAAATCGTCTTGAGTTACTCCCCGTGCTCCTCACGAGTCCTAAAATAGATCAAAATATTGTCAACGAATACGATGATGAATCTATCCAAATACTGTCTCAGCACACGATGCATGAGATCCATGAACATCGTTGGGGCATTCGTCAGCCTAAATGGCATGATGGTAAACTGATAGTGTCCATATCTCGTGCGAAAAGTCATTCTCTCTCTATCATCTGCTCTAATCCTCAACTGATGGTAACCAAAACTAAAATCGATCTTTAAGAACCACTGCGCTCCACTCAGTGGATCGAATAAGTTATCAATGCGAGGTAATGGATACTTGTTCTTCACTGTCACCCGATTCAGTTACCTATAGTCGATACACAATCTCAGGATGTCGTCTTTCTTCTTCACAAACAAGTCTGGTGCCCCAAGGTGACATACTTGGATGAATAAAACCCAATTCTAGCAACTCATCTAACTATGATCTCAGCTCTTCCAACTCTTTAGGAGCCATTCGGTAAGGTGGAATCGATATAAGTTTGGTTCCGAGAACCAAATCAATGATGAAGTCAATCTCTTTCGTCGGTGGTAATTCGGGAAGCTCTGCTGGAAACACGTCCGAAAACTTGCACACAACTGGTAACTTCTCGATCCTAGCCTCAACTCTCCCTTCAAAGAAAACGCTGCCAACCCAGGTTTCTTGCTATTCTCGATCTTAAGAAGCTTCTGAACCTTATCATAACTGTGAATATACAAATCCACGTCATCTACAGTCGAACTGCCACAGAACTACTTCGGTTTGTACTTTTCATACTCCCGAGTCCATCTCGCCTCTACTGTCAAGCGTGAATCAATATCATCATGATCATGTGGCACCACTGCAGTCTGTGCTAGAACAAATGTTATAATCGGTGGTGCGGGTACTGCACTAGTAGTGGTAACCAGTGGAGTAGCCTGAGGTGTAGCCAGACTCACATCCTGTCTAGGAGCTACCTCTTAAGTCGATGGAGATGGCAACTGTTGTGCCTATCCCCAAAGAATATCCAACATCTCGTCCATAATTTTCGTGCAATTTAAAAATATTGTTCAATATTTTATAGCTATTTTTGCCAATTTCACGCTTTACTAATTTTGCAGTATTTTCTAGAATTTTTCTTATTTTTTTAAAATTTATTTCCTATTTTCTAGAATTTCTTTCCTTTTTTATTATTTTTAGCTTTTACTAATTTTTCATTATTTTCTAGAATTTCTTTCCTTTTTTATTATTTTTATTATTTTTTATTTGTTAGGTCGGGTCGACCCCGACCTTGGCCTGGCCCGCTTGGGGGGTCTCCCCCCTCCCTATTCGTTCGAACCAGACCTTTTTTTCTCCATCATCATCTCTAACTCCACACCACTCCAATCCAATGTTCAACATCACAAAATCAACCTCCTCCATTTCACAACAATAACAACCTAACAACATCAACAATAACCAACCAAAAACATAAACAACAATGACACCAATCACCGCGAACTCACTTTGTCGACGCCTCCAACTTCCAAGCTCTCGATCTCTCGAACTACCCTTCGTTATCTCTTTCTTTCTCACCCTCTTTCAATTTTCGATTTCAGGAAGAATAGTGAAGTTCGGTGGTGTTTAGATTTTTTTTGGGTAAGTCAAATGATCATTTTGCCCTTCAATTCTTATCCACTTCCTTCTCAACCCAAACATCCTTTTTGGTCATTTCATATTTTTTTTTTTAATTTATAGTCGTGCTAAGGGCACCCCGCAATCCTCTCAGGGCACCCCGCTAATTAGGGCACCCTAGCAATTTATCAAGGCACCCTGATACTTTTACCAAAATGTCCTTTCGTTTGAAGTGCAACACCCCACCACCAAATCGAATGAAACCCTTTTTTTTCTCCCTTTCAGTCTCCAAATCGTTCCATTAGATTTGTTGTTTTTATGGTCGATATTTCATCCCGTGTGTTCGGTCACAAGTGATCGGTTCCATTACGATATCATTGTGTACCGAGTACCTAAGTGAAGTGAGAAGGACCCTTAGACCACGTGGTTGTGTATCATCAAGACTACTGGTTTTGGTCTCATGACCTGTTACCGAGATATTAAGTTATGTCTAGGTTGCTTCCTACCGAAGTGTAATAAAAAGCTACATTTGGGATTAAACTCGGTTGGTAATAACCGACACCTTTTGTCAGTTATCGATTATAGGCTACCGAGACATTACAACATGTCTCGGTCCTGTGTGACAAATAAATTCGCGTCCGTGGTTCACCTTTGAAAATGAAAAAAAAACCCATAAAACCATAAAAACTAACTTGTCATGTGCGACGTCCGCCTCCCACTCATTTTTTTCAACCATTAGACTCTTAAGAACACTTAAAACTCGTCAAATCACCGAGCGACAATGGATTCACAAATGCGATTGACAAAGGCAAGTGCGCACTCATTGATCGACAAACGCGATGTCCGGTCCGCGACGAATCAACTTGACTTCGTAAAAAAATCGACATTCAAAAGTGGGGTGTCCTGATAGGGCATTTGAATTGATTAGGTTGGATGAGGGCATTTTTGTCAATTGGTTATGAAACCATTTTTAATTAAAAATGGAGGGGCGCCCTGAGAAGATTGTAAGGTGCCCTTAGCGCGACTCAATTTATATTTATATATATACATTTTATATAAATATATATATACAATTGTATTTTCGCACCTACAATTCCGTTGTGCACACCAACAAGCATGCTCAGGTGTGAACACTACTAAACGGCCCCCGCTTGTCGCCCATGACCCCGCGTATCACTCGGTGCCCACTAATTTATTATTTTAAATTTGTATTTGTCAGTGTTTTACTTCATTTTGTCCCCCGGACACCCAAATACTCATGAATTTTACCAAGTACCCGTTTTGCACATTTTCCTGAGCCGAACTCATTCCTCCAAGCTAACGCACACTCACAAACACCCTCACACGTTTGGAAAATTGAAATAATTGTTCGGGTAATACATAAATAGTACAAACGCCAAATAAATATAACATACCTCGGTGTCGACTCTCGAGAACCGAAACAAACACACCACAGCTAGCTGGGCCCACAATACGACCTTGAAATGACACGTGGCACGAGTTAGAATTTTAGGGTCATTACAATCTTCCCACCTTATTGAGAATTTCATCCTCGAAATTAAACGAAAAGTCATGGTAAGACTTACCGGAATCAAAACAAATAAGGGAAATGTTTGCGCATGTAGAACTCCAGCTCCCAAGTCAATTCCTCATCCCCGTGATGCTTCTACTTGACGAGAATTGAAGGAATCTCCTTATTCCTCAATATCTTCAACTTTTGGTCCATAATTTGAATAGGCTGCTCATCGTAAGTAATATCCTCTCTCAGATCAATTTGACTTAGCTCCACCATTAGTTGTCTGCCCTCTCTCGACCCATCCAGTCGAAGCATCAATACTTGAAAAATAGGGTGAACTCCAACCAACTAAGGTGGCAACTCAATCTCATAAGCAACCTTACCTATTCGTTTCTTCACCCTGAACGGGCTTATAAACCTCGTCGCAAGCTTACCCTTGATCCCAAATCTCTCGTGACCCTTCAGTTGTGAAACCTTCAGATACACATAGTTTCCCACCTCATACTCCATCTCGCCATGGTACTTGTCATAATACCTCTTCTGCCTCTCATGTGTACCTTTCAACCAAAGTCTAATCAGTCGTACCTTCTCTGTGTGATCCACTACAATCTCTAACCCGATCACTGCACATCTTCTAGCTACTCCAGCAAGATGGAGATCTGTACGGCCTGTCGTAGAGTGCCTCAAATAATGCCATACCAATACTGGCATGATAACTGTTATTGTAAGTAAACTCACACAGATGAAGATACTCTTCCCAAGAACCACCATACTTTAACATACACATAATCAACATGCCCTCCAGCACCTGAATCAACCTTTCTGACTGTCCATCGGTCTGTGAATGGTAAGTTGTACTGAGATTCAACCTCGTGCCAAACTGTGCCTGCATACTTTGCCAAATCTGCGACGTAAACTATGACCTCTGTTTGACATGATCGATAATGGTACACCATGCACTCACATTATCACTCTTTCGTACAAGCTCGCCAACCTATCCACTCGATGTGTGGTAAAAATCGGTATGAAGTGCTCAGATTTCGTCAATCTGTCCACAATCACCCAGATATTGATTTTCATACCATATGCTAATGGAATCGTGATCGTCTTCTTATAGCAACCAATCTGAGCATGATAAGCTCCCAACCAGTCCATGCCTAATAACGCATCGAACTCAAAGAACTCTAGCACTCTCATGTCAACTTGCAGCTCGTAGCCTCCTATCTCTACCGGACAATTAATGCACCGAAGGTTCGGGTATATCTTGTCCCCAGTAGTTGTGCTAAGGATCAAGGGTCTACAAAGCCTAACGGGTTTCAACCTTAACTTGTCTACCATGCGACCAGCAACAAATGAAAGAGTAGAACCTAAATTGAATATGGTATGCATAAAAGTACCATAAATAGAAACCATACCCTCAACAAGGTTTCGAGACGCCCCTGATCCGGCTCAACAACAATCTGCACTTGCTCCCTCTTGTGTTGGTGATGTTGTGGTTGTACTCGCTCTGGCTGAGTACACTTCTTCTCTATATGACCCACCTGTCCACATCGGTAATAGGTACGGGTGTCCTGTGTCTGACCCAGTCCTCGACTTTGCGTAGCTTGAGTTTGTCCAGATCTCTGTCCCTACCTCTGTCTACTACCTCTGTCGGTAGACTGTCCCTGTGACTGCTGCATAGGCCTGGTAGGCTGTGGAGGGTGACTCGAAAAGGTCAGTACTGGTGGGCTAGTCTGTGTTGGGATGGTCATTTGTGGTTCAACTGATCCTACGCTCGGAGCCCTACGGTCTCGATGAACCCATCTGCTCTTCTTCCTCTTCTTGTTCTGATGATGCTCCTCTGATCGGGACTCTAGTCTAGTCGGTCTAGCCTCATCTAGATGAGTAAGCAGGTAACTCTCTCTTGCTAGGCTCCGTTTGTATACTCGTTGTGAAGTCTCCGACTCTGTAGTGACTACAGAACCTCCAATCGCAGGTAGCAAACCCTCAATGAAGTAGTAAATTTGATCAGTCTCTGAATCAATTTATCCTCCTGCATAAGGCAACAGTTAAATAAACCTACCCATGTAATCCATTATCGGCTTGCCTATAAACTGCCCCAGAGACGTGAACTTGTTCCTCTTCTCCCGTAACACCGTCAACGGAAAATACTTCTGATAGAACTGGTTCTTGAAGTCGATCCAGTCCCTAAGAATACCCCTAGGTGGTGATGACGGTAGTTCACCAGTCATCTGCCTACCCTCACAATATCGAGGATGATATGGACACTCTCATGTGCTCCTACGTAGCGATGATGGTATGAATCTTCTCGTGACTCTTCAAAATAGCTCAGCTGCAGTCACGTCTGTGCCTCCGTAGAAAATGGTTGGGTTATGCCTCTGAACTCCCGCCACGTCTTCCTCAGCATTAGCCCTCAGGCTCTTCTCTGATGTAGTGATGGTAATAGGTGCGCCATCAGTCATTACAACTGGTACAATTTCAATCTGAATCGGAGGTGCAACAATCTCTGCCTATGCTATCTGCGTAACTGTCATCCCTGGCATTACCGCAATCGGAGTCGGTGTTGTCGACGATGTAACTACGGGAGTATCTGCCCCCTGAGTAGCCGTAGTGGGCAGGATAGGGGTAGTTGGAGTGGATGGTGTCGTCGTAGCCATAACGGGTGTCCTCAATAACTGCAATATCTCCTCCAATCGCTGGTCCTGAGTCACGATTCTCTGCGTCCAAGCCTAGAACTCCTCGACACTAATAACTCGAGGACCTGACGTCCCGCTGTCATCACTCAAACCTGTCTGATCAACCATCGCTGTCTGAACAAGAAAGCGAATTCCTCAAATCAGTGGATAGCTACCGATATCATATAGTACACACATCAAACAAAACATGTACAAATCTAAATCCGACTTATCCCAATTACATCCCAACAATTACATCCCAACTAAGGTTCTAATTAGGATCGTAGGGTTTCTGTAACGGCCCGAATTTAATTCGCCGTTATTTGTGACGTATTGCAGACATGGCGAACAGCTCAGACACTCGTGGGACCCGCAGCTAGGCTAGAGCACGCCTGGAGTTAGGTAAATAGTTATTTCGTGTGTTGTTTTGTTTAATTTGCGATGTTTATGTTAAAATAGGTTAAACGACATCGCGATGTGTGTAATTATATTTTAATTGACGTGTGAGATTGTGTGTTAAGTATTCGCCTCGATATACGTGTCGACGCGGGTACCGAATATATAAAAAGATGAAATATTAGGTCGGGGAAAATATTAAACACATTAAATGAATTAAATATGATAAAAATGGTAATTTGGTGGGCGCCTAAGGACACGCGGGGTCGTGGTCGACAAGCGTGGGTGGTATGGTAGTGTGCACGCCCGAGTACGCTCGTTGGCGCGCACGGCGGAATTTTGTAGGTGCGAAAATATAGGTGTGTATATATATTTATATATATATATATATATATATATATATATATATGTATATAAGTAATTTAATATATATATATATAAATATATATATATATATGGAAATCGAAAATAAATAAATAATTGTGAAATTACCAAAAAGGGTATTGAAGGAAAGAAGGAAAGTGGATGAACACAAGGGTATTTTAGTCATTTTCATTCAAACCGCCTTCTTCTTCGTTGTTTTATTCGAAAATCGTGAAAGAAGAGAAGAGAAAAAACAAAAAAGGAAGGAACGAGAGAGAGAGAAGAGCGATTGAGGAGCTCGAGTGGTCGAGGAGAGATTAAAGTGAGTGTTTAGTTGTGTTCATGTGTTGTTGTTGCTTGTTGTGGTGTTGTGTTGTGTGGTGGAGGTGGTGGAGAGCTCGGCCATGGCTCCGCCATGGCCGAGAATTGGAATCGCCGGGGAGGGAGACGAAGTGTGGTCTCCACCCTCTCGATTCCATTGATGAAGAAGAAAGAAATGAAAAGAAGAAAAAAAAAAAAAAAAAAAAAAAAAAAAAAAAAGGTTGTTGTTCGAACCGAAGAGCCAGTGTCTCCTCGAAAAAATGGAGAAGACGCACACGCGCCGCGCGCCGTGCGTGTGCATCCTTTCTAATATAATAATAATATATATATATATATATATATATATATATATATATATATATATATATATGTATGTATATATGTATGTATATATATGTATATATATATGTATATATAATAGGAGAAAAATAGGGAAAAATATGAAAAAATTGTATTTTGACTAAATAAATAGAAATTGAGGAATTTATATGGAAAATGAGAAATTCAAAAGTCGGAGGAGACTTTATATCGGAGTTTTTACCTCGAAAAACGTAAAATTGACATAATATGTCAAATTGAAGCTAATTCAATGATAAATAATCTTAGGTACATTTGGGGTGATAATTTGGATTATCGGGTGATTATTGGAGCTAGACGGGGTTTGATTTCGGGACGCGGAGTGCGGATTGAGGTGTGTAGTATCCCAACTGAAATTAATTGAGTATTTATTCCTTTTGGCATTTGAATTCAATTTCTTTCATTTCAATACTCTACTCTGGTTATGGTTATATGGGCGGACGTTGAGCGAGGCTCCCTTCGTACCATTCTTGTGTGTATGTCCACTACACCATAGCACGTACTACCAGATCGATCTCGATGAATAGTACAACCCGAGTGTCACGTCGTGGCGTGTCGGTGCGCCGTAGGTGTAACGCCGGCCATCGAGCGGATCCAGATGCTTGCCCTGCTTGAGTTGGACTCGCCGGCAGTATTCTGTGGAAGAGTCCGAATTATGGTGTAGTCTGACCCTAGGGGCTAGGAACACACTTTGAGTTTTTCTATTATTTATTCATGCGATGAGCACAGTTGTCTGTATTTATTTCCGCATGTTTATTTAATAGCTTTATTTAAATTCCAGTATTTACTTTTAGAAATGCTCACATAATTTCCTTGGGAATACTCACTCGGACTCGTCATCTGCTTTTGTGATGGCTTGAGTGCGAGATCCTAGTACGAGCAGGGGCAAAGGCAAGCCGCGTAGTATCGTTGAACAGAGATAGCCTGACTCGTACGTTTGTATTATATTTACTTTGTTTTATTATGGGTTTGGGGTTTTGAGAAAATTTATATATATTGAACTTTTTGGTGACTTCAGAGGTACTTATGGTTGTGCATGGGTTTTCCACATTAGGTTTATGGTTTAGGTTACACATTTATAGTATCACTACCCGACTAATGCATTAGAAAGGCTTCCGCTGTGTGAATTTGAGGATTTTATAATGATTTAACATATAATTGGACTTCAATACAACCTAATCAATAAATGGATAATTAATAAGGTTTAAAAAGATAAAATGGAGGATGTAATCCAATGTAGAGCACAGCTGTCGCTGATAAGACAGACTGTGGGTCCGCATTGGCCCTGTGGCGGTCTATTTGGAAAATGGGCCGTTACAGTTTTGGTATCAGAGCCTAGGTTTAGAAAAACCTAGGGCTCGAATTTGAGGAAAACTTGATCATAAACCTATTGAATAAGCTTTAGATGTGGAAACCCAAAGGAAATTGCCTAAAGTCTTAGTTGGGAAGCAATGAGAGATGGGTAGAAATCAGGGATATACGTGTTATGTTTTTGTTTGTATATTACTTACGTCACGCGTATATTCGTCCTGAGGCGTATTCTTTGATGCAGATACCGATGGACGGGCAGCCTTCAGGTACGACTCAGTCAGAGGTTGGGAATACTAGCGACCCTGCTAGGTCGACATTGACGTTAGAGTCATTAGCGCGGACAGTGGATGATAGGTTCGCACAGTTATTAGATTTATTGAGGACTCGTGACACTGTGACAGCCCCTACTACAGTTATAGCTGCACCATTGGTTACTACTTCTGCAGTTGTTGCTCCCACTACTGCTGAGACTCAGGGACAGACTGCAATAGTTGTAACTCCTTCAATTACTGAGCAGCCAGCTGTAGCGCCTTCATTAGGGAGTTTGATGATAGTGGAGGTGAAGAAGTTGAAGGATTATCTTAGGTTCCCTCCAGGATACTTTCATGGAGCCGGAGACCCAGAGATAGCCAGGAGGTGACTATTGGCTCACGAGAGATTACATGAGATGTTACTAATTGATGAGGTGGATAAACCGAGATTGGCAGTCAGATCAGGGTCGCAGAAGTAACAAAGATCGTCGGGATAATCGAGATAGACACGATGATCACAAGGTAACGTATTCTGCAGCCTCTACATCAGTTGATCGACCGAGACAGCAGCAGAGACAGGATAGAGGTCGAGGTCAGAGAGGCCAGAGCCGAGGCCAGAGTCAGGCACAGAGTCAGAGGACTACTGGGAGATCAGACACTCGAACTTGTTATCATTGTGGTCAGGCAGGACATCTTGTGGCGGAGTGTACCGGACACAAAGCCGGTACCATTCTGATCGATCGGGCGTAGATAGGGCTCAAACAGCTGTTTTTGGGGTTACACCGCGAGATCGGGAGGCAACCAGACAGCTTGTTGAAGGTATGCTATCTGTCTGTGATACTTTTATGCATGTGATGTTTGATTCCGACAGCACACTTTCCTTTATATCTGGACATATGGTAGGATTGTTAGGGTTAGGTGTACAGACTTTAGATACACATCTTGTTCTCAGCACGGCAGCTGGGGATAAGATTTATCCTAACCGAATTTGCCGGGATTGTGTGGTTGAGATTGAGGGACATCGTTACCTGCTGACTTTAGAGTATTAAAGTACTTGGAGTTTGACGCGATGTTCGGTATGGATTGGTTATCGTCTTATCACGCACATATCGACTGTTTTAGTAAGACGGTGACATTTCACATCGATGGGATTCCAGAATTTTCATTTACCGAGTCGCGTCGTATTTACCGATTACCAGAGGTCGACTGGCTACGATTCAGGAGATGGAGGCGTTTATGGCAGTAGTTGAGCCAGAACTGAAATCGAAAATTAGAGTGGAAGATGTTCCAATTGTGTGTGAGTTCCCTGAGGTGTTCCCCGATGATTTACAAGGTTTACCACCCCCTAGAGCAGTTGAGTTCATTATTGAATTGATTCCAGGGACGCAACCGATATATAGTCGACCGTACAGGATGTCAGCATCCGAGCACGGGGAGTTAAGGTCCCAACTAGAGGAGTTGCTGCAGAAGGGTTTCATTCATCCCGGTATGTCTCCTTGGGGCGCACCAGTTCTTTTTGTTAAGAAGAAGGATGGATCTATGAGGATGTGCGTAGATTACAGGAAGCTGAATCAGGTGACGATTCGAAATCGTTATCCACTTCCCAGGATCGATGATTTGTTCGATCAGTTGGCAGGAGCCAAATTCTTCTCGAAGATTGACCTCAAATCGGGATATCATCAGTTGAGGATTCGAGAGGGAGATATTGAGAAGACCGCTTTCAGTACGCGATATGGATTATTTGAGTTCACAGTCATGCCATTTGGGTTGACTAACGCGCCAGCAATCTTCATGGACTTGATGCACGAGTGCTCAGGCCGTTTTTGGATCGTTATGTGATTGTATTCATCGACGACATCCCGATTTACAGCGACTCGTGTGGAGCACGAGAGGCATCTCGTAGATGTGTTGATGACGCCGAGAGAGCATCGACTTTACGCCAAGTTCGGCAAGTGTGCGTTTTGGCTGAGTGAGGTGAAGTTTTTGGGGCATGTCATCAGCGATCAAGGTATATCAGTAGATGGTGACAAGATTCGAGCTATCATTGATTGGAGGACACCTGAATCTGTTTATGATATCCGGAGTTTCCTGGGTTTGGCAGGATATTATAGGCGCTTTGTACAGGATTTTTCGTTGATTGCAGCGCCGATGACGAGGTTGACCAAAAAGGATGTCATATTTGATTGGTCGCAGGAGTGTGAGGATGCTTTCTGGGAGTTGAAGAGGCAGTTGACTTCTGCACCAGTTTTGGCATTACCTGTGGCAGGTAAGGGCTTCTCGGTTTATACTAATGCGTCAGGCACTGGGTTAGGATGCGTGTTGATGCAAGATGGACATCCAGTGGCCTATTTATCGCGACGATTAAGAACACATGAGGAGAGTTATCCAAAGGCACGATTTGGAGCTTGCGGCGGTCGTGTTTGCACTGAAGGCTTGGAGGCATTATTTGTACGGTGAAAAGTTTATACTATTTATCGACCACCAGAGTTTGAGATATTTGTTCACTCAGAGGGAGTTGAACATGAGACAGCGGAGATGGCTCGAGTTACTGAAAGACTACGATTTCACTATCGAGTATCATCCGGGGAAGGCGAATGTCGTAGCTGATGCGCTGAGCAGGAGTGACATCGAGAGTCAAACGGGACTGCGGCATATGACACATGAGCACGGGTTGCTTGAGGCTCGCGTCGGTGTTGTGTGTGACAGAGTCTAGTCTATTGAGCTACATATTTGCGGCGATACGAGTTCCTACGGTGTCTTTAGAGCGGGTTGCCGAGTTGCGAGAACCGATGACCGTATTTACGGATCGCTGGACCGGCTCAGATCCGGGGTGCACCGAGTGGTCCGAGGGTTCGACGGGTGCTTGAGACACGGGGTCGTTTGTGGATACCGGAGGTACCGGAGCTCGAGACAAGATTCTCGAGGACACACACCGGTCGCGATTTATCGTTCATCCCGGTCGAACCAAGATGTATCACGACCTTCGCCGATTATTTTGGTGGCCGGGGATGAAGGCCGACGTGGGGAGGTACGTCCGAGTTGTCATATTTGCCACAGTGAAGGTGAAGGTTGAGCACAAAGACCGGTTGGGCATGCTACGCCACGCCCATTCCTCGGTGGAAATGGGAACATGTGACCATGGACTTCGTCGCTGGCCTACCGCAGACTACGAGGAGACACGATGCGGTTTGGGTAGTTATCGACAGTTAACGAAGTCGGCACATTTCATACCGATCGCCATGAGATATTCGCTTACACAAACTGAGCACTATTTTCGAGAAAGAGATTGTCGATTGCACGGTGTACCGGTCTCCATTGTTTCGACAGAGATCCGAGGTTTACTTCGAGACTTTGGGAGAGTATGCAAGCACGCTTTGGCACTCGACTACATTTAGCTTAGTATCGCATACCATCCTCGGGACCGACGGCAATGAGCGGTTGATTCGATTCTCGAAGATATGCTCGGGCGTGTATTTTACAGCTTTGGAGGATTGTGGGAAGATTATCTCGTTGTGCGAGTTTGCGTACAACAACAAATATCGCGAGTATCGGGATGCCACCATTTGAGGCATTATATGGTAGGCCCCGCAGTCACCAACGTGTTGGGCGGCACCGAGGATACAAATGCTATAGGACCCGAGGTTGTTGTGGATCACACCGAGAAGGTGAGGCGATTAGACAGAGACTTCAGCCGGCGCAGGATAGACAGAAGAAATACGCAGATAGGTATCACGGGGATCTGAGCTACGAGATTGGAGACATGGTATATTTGAAGGCTTCGCCCTGGAAGGGTCATCAGAGATTTGGCATTAAGGGGAAACTAACACCAAGGTTCATTGGACCGTTTAGAGTGGAGGAACGCGTCGGCAAAGTGGCATACCGTTTAGAGTTATCGCCACAGTTAGAAGGGATACATCCAGTGTTTCACATATCCATGTTGAGGCTAGCAAGGTCGGGAGCGAGACCTATGATTGATATACGTCGATTGAGGTACGACCAGACGTGTCATTTGAGGAGCAACCTGTGGAGATCATGGATAGGAGGATTCGAGACTTTGAGGAACAGGAGATCCCGAAGGTTTTAGTTCGTTGGCGCATCATGGAACCGAGGGACTCACCCGGGGAACTCGAGTCTACGATGCAACGACGGTATCCCCACTTATTTGCCGCAAGTAGTATTAAGATTAATCTAAATTTCGGACGAAATTTCACCTAGTTGGGAAGAATTGTAACGGCCCGAATTTAATTCGTCGTTATTTGTGACGTATTGCAGACATGGCGAACAGCTCAGACACTCGTGGGACCCGCAGCTAGGCTAGAGCACGCCTGGAGTTAGGTAAATAGTTATTTCGTGTGTTGTTTTGTTTAATTTGCGATGTTTATGTTAAAATAGGTTAAACGACATCGCGATGTGTGTAATTATATTTTAATTGACGTGTGAGATTGTGTGTTAAGTATTCGCCTCGATATACGTGTCGACGCGGGTATCGAATATATAAAAAGATGAAATATTAGGTCGGGGAAAATATTAAACACATTAAATGAATTAAATATGATAAAAATGGTAATTTGGTGGGCGCCTAAGGACACGCGGGGTCGTGGTCGACAAGCGTGGGTGGTATGGTAGTGTGCACGCCCGAGTACGCTCGTTGGCGCGCACGGCGGAATTTTGTAGGTGCGAAAATATAGGTGTGTATATATATTTATATATATATATATGTATATAAGTAATTTAATATATATATATATATAAATATATATATGGAAATCAGAAAATAAATAAATAATTGTGAAATTACCAAAAAGGGTATTGAAGGAAAGAAGGAAAGTGGATGAACACAAGGGTATTTTAGTCATTTTCATTCAAACCGCCTTCTTCTTCGTTGTTTTATTCCGAAACAGAGAAAGAAAGAGAAAACGAACAGTGAGGAAGGAACGAGAGAGAGAAGGCGATTGAGGAGCTCGAGTGGTCGAGGAGAGATTAAGGTGAGTGTTTAGTTGTGTTCATGTGTTGTTGTTGCTGTTGTGGCGTTGTGTTGTGTGGTGGAGGTGGTGGAGAGCTCGGCCATGGCTCCGCCATGGCCGAGAATTGGAATCAGTCGGGGAGGGAGACGAAGTGTGGTCTCCACCCTCTCGATTCCATTGATGAAGAAGAAAGAAATGAAAAGAAGAAAAAAAAAAAAAAAAAAAAAAAAGGGTTGGTTGTTCGAACCAGAGACGCTGTTGCGTCTCTGGTCGAAAAAATGGAGAAGATGCACACGCACGCCGTGCGTGTGCATCCTTTTCTAATATAATAATAATATATATATATATATGTATGTATATATATATATATATATATGTATGTATATATATATGTATATATATATGTATATATAATAGGAGAAAAATAGGGAAAAATATGAAAAAATTGTATTTTGACTAAATAAATAGAAATTGAGGAATTTATATGGAAAATGAGAAATTCAAAAGTCGGAGGAGACTTTATATCGGAGTTTTTACCTCGAAAAACGTAAAATTGACATAATATGTCAAATTGAAGCTAATTCAATGATAAATAATCTTAGGTACATTTGGGGTGATAATTTGGATTATCGGGTGATTATTGGAGCTAGACGGGGTTTGATTTCGGACGCGGAGTGCGGATTGAGGTGTGTAGTATCCCAACCGAAATTAATTGAGTATTTATTCCTTTTGGCATTTGAATTCAATTTCTTTCATTTCAATACTCTACTCGGTTATGGTTATATGGGCGGACGTTGAGCGAGGCTCCCTTCCGTACCATTCTTGTGTGTATGTCCACTACACCATAGCACGTACTACCGTATCGATCTCGGTGAATAGTACAACCCGAGTGTCACGTCGTGGCGTGTCGGTGCGCCGTAGGTGTAACGCCGCCATCGAGCGGATCCAGATGCTTGCCCTGCTTGAGTTGGACTCGCCGGCAGTATTCTGTGGAAGAGTCCGAATTATGGTGTAGTCTGACCCTAGGGGCTAGGAACACACTTTGAGTTTTTTCTATTATTTATTCATGCGATGAGCACAGTTGTCTGTATTTATTTCCGCATGTTTATTTAATAGCTTTATTTAAATTCCAGTATTTACTTTTAGAAATGCTCACATAATTTCCTTGGGAATACTCACTCTGGACTCGTCATCTGCTTTTTGTGATGGCTTGAGTGCAGATCCTAGTACGAGCAGGGGCAAAGGCAAGCTGCCAGAGTACTGTTGAACAGAGATAGCCTGACTCGTACGTTTGTATTATATTTACTTTGTTTTATTATGGGTTTGGGGTTTTGAGAAAATTTATATATATTGAACTTTTTGGTGACTTCAGAGGTACTTATGGTTGTGCATGGGTTTTCCACATTAGGTTTATGGTTTAGGTTACACATTTATAGTATCACTACCCGACTAATGCATTAGAAAGGCTTCCGCTGTGTGAATTTGAGGATTTTATAATGATTTAACATATAATTGGACTTCAATACAACCTAATCAATAAATGGATAATTAATAAGGTTTAAAAAGATAAAATGGAGGATGTAATCCAATGTAGAGCACAGCTGTCGCTGATAAGACAGACTGTGGGTCCGCATTGGCCCTGTGGCGGTCTATTTGGAAAATGGGCCGTTACAGTTTCCACTCTAAGTTCAACCATTCCTAACTTCCGATGTCTTAATGGCTTGTGTTTTTAAATTAAAAGTCAGGTCCTTAAAACCTTAGGCTCTGATACCAACTGTGACGGCCCCAATTTTTCAATGCAATTGGGTACACCCGGCCTATACCCTGTGCAAGCCCCGAGTCGAATCTCGGCAAACCCGACGAACCTATTCAGCCTCCGTTCATTTAATTACAAGTTTATGAAAGAGTTATTGCAAATATAACGCAATAGAAAATTCTACAAGTATGAGAAATAACTCAATTAAAGGCAATTCAAGAATTCTATTATGTGGAAAACCCCGTAAAAATTCAGGAATGTCCATGTACAATCAAAGTAAACTAATAAAAGTCTAGTACTTGATGTCTAACAACTTTAAATCCGAAACATACATTAAAATATAGTAATATAAAGCAACGTACAAGCAAGCAAACATAAACCTACACTAAGGTATAGAGTGTCCAACCGGTAATCCTCACAAGTAGTCTCTTAAACAGGGCCCCTTGCCATTACTGCACTCTGGTTTATCTGCACCTATCGTCACAAACTAAACGGTGAGCAACTGAGAGAAATCGAAAGTAATGCCAGAAGAATAAAACAGTAATTCATGATTTACCAAGTAAAGTAGTCTAAATATCATGCGGTAATTAAAAGATAGAAATTTAAATAGATCAAAGTGCATGATAAACATACTAACAAAGATCAATCAAAACATGTGTGTTCTAAGAATCAAAAGAGGCACATAAGTGGTCTAAATCATATATAACGACAAAGATCTCCCGAGATCTTCCCAGGCATCGACACAAGCGACGACACAACCATGATAGAAGGAACACAAGCCCCCAAACTTAGTACTTGATGTCACACGATCACTCTGGGTAGTCTCGCACTCCTGTACAAAAGTGCCCACGTTGCCCTACTAGTGCAGGGCTATAATACTCTCGAGACACACACTTATGCCAAGAACACACAAATAAGGAATAAATGAAATACCAATAATCGATCATAACAAATTAGAACATAATGATAATAAATCACATGGTATTTCCTTACTGGCTTACTAATATACATAAGCACAAGGCTAGTGTACTTATCTGACTAATCGCAACACGTTTAACCAACTCTCGCGACTCTAGTCTGTCCAGTAGGTTCAAAAACTACTTGTTAATGGTTTGAAACCCAAAGTATTAACTTTATGGTCAATAACTAGACCCTAGAATGTGTTGGGAAATGTGCCCTAGGCCAATTCTCTAAATATTGTTTAAGTATTATAAGTAGATGCATGTTTCTTTTATAATAGCATCCATGAATAATTATTGTATTATTCTAAACGTCCCTAGTCAGTTATTATTGTGGGAACAATAATAAAATAAGACTAGTATGAGTCTTGATTGATAGTCATATGATGATTATGCGTATACGGATACGGATCAAGATCATGAGTATTTGTTGGGAACAAATACTGAACCGACCAGCTATGAGAATGCTACATGGTCAATGTCAAAAGTGATTCTCATGATGGTTATATCATTTAGTCCTTCGACTTAAAGTCACCAGAGACTTCAACATTAGGAGCATAATGATTTGACACAATTAAACATCGTCTTTAATCGAATGATTATAAAGATTATGATTGGTCATTGTCTGACTAGCGTGTGAAAGTTGTGTGATCAAGATGGGATTTCTCTCTTTTAGAAAGAGATATCTATTGGGCCCCTCGATATGTTAGACTGATTAATGGACATGTCTAGTGAATTGATTGGATCAACGTCACTTAACAATTTCAGTCTACTGGGAGATCGGGACTAGTAGATTGAACTATAAGGATGACATTCCATGTCTTAAGTTCAATCAAAATATATCGCGTGACAAAAGGATATGATATACACTATCTATTAGGTTGTATCGATTTATTGATCTTCATGCAACTTGGGTAGTCATTATGTCTTGCTAGAGGTCGCTTATGACTTGTATGCCGAAAAGGGTTTTGGTTCACTGCTAACGTTTTATGAACCTATTGGGTCGCAAATAAAAAACGGACTTGCGCGATTTAATATTATCTAGGTTGATGAATTTTATTTGATAAAATTCATTTTGAAGATTCTCATTAAGTGTCCTAGTTTGACTGAGATTCAAAACTCTCTTACATTTCTAATGTGACTAGAAAGCTAGTCTCTTAGTAAATTCTATTTTAAATATGACTTTAATTGGAATTAAAGTATGACTTTAATTCTCATTTGAGTTTTAAATAAATTACAACTCTTATTGGATTAGTAATTGTAGACTATCTATGATTATATCCTTTTTAGAGTTGGACTTTATTTAAGACTCTATTTAGAGTACGACTATGAGATAGAGTTCTTTTACAACTCGACCTATTGAATTATAAATAAGTCATTAGGGTCATAGTTGTATAATGAGATTGACTTTTCAAGTGAGACTTTTCTATAGAGATTTTTCTAGAGATTTTTTGTGAGAATTTTCTTCCCTAGAATTTTTGGTGCTAGCACTCCGGATCGTGATCATCCGTTCATGTGTGAATTTCTGATATAGGACATTCGTCTCTGGCAGTGTCTTGAAAGAATCGATCAACGCCAAAAAGGCCACACATGGAGTTGTGCTTGTTAAGGTATGGTTTTTCTCTTTTGATATATCAGTTTAATGGAATCGATAGGATCCTGGTTCGGGGATATTCAAAAAGGTTTTGAAAAATTAATCTGCACTTAATCCCCGAAACCCAACAAAATGATCCCAAAGTTTTCCCAAAACTTTCGGTAAAAAATTAGTTTTAATTCAAATTCCAGGACTGACGTCAAATATAAACTGCTCCTGGTTGAGACAACGTGAAACACGTCGCTAGGCATTTGAGATACGACGTCTCAACAACGTGACTTCGGTCATATATATGGGTCTCACGCTGCTGCGACGACAACGCGCACAGAAAGTCATGGCGCCGTCGCAACGTGTGTTTTTTGTCCCTCTGGTGATCACGTCGTGGGAGACGTCGCGCCGACGTGTACAGTACACACGGCGTCATCGTGACGTTGAATATAAACTGCTCCTGGTTGAGACGTCGTGAAGCACGCCGCTAGGCATTTGAGATACGACGTCTCAACAATGTGACTTCGGTCAAATATACGGGTCTCACATTGCTGCGACGCCACCGTGCATAAAAAGTCATGGCGTCGTCGCGACGTATGTTTTATGTCCCTCTAGTGATCACGTCGTGGGAGATGTCGTGCACACCATGCACTATGCGGCGTCTCCTGCGGCGTAAAGTCGAAACTCAACATCTGGGGTTCACGTTTATGAGGGGCGCCGCTACACCATATAATGTGTGGCGTCTCCACGGTGGATTGTCGAAATAAACAAAAACTCGAATCAACTGGGCGTCGTCGCAGCGTCGTGGGGGTAATCACCACGGCGCCATGTGCGGCGCCCAAATCAGCACTGTTCTAGTATAGTTTTAGTTGCCCAAATTGCAACGCTGCGCTCCACGCTTATTGCCAACATGTGACCGGACTCAATGCCATTCAAAATTGACTTTGAATCGTCGTGGAGTGCCAAAAATTGTCTGGGAATTCAAAACATCCCTAAATCATCAAAATATAATGAAGAACAATAAAATCAACAACGATACAGCAACACCACCCAACACCATGTGTTGATCGCTCCATGGATCGCCAAAACACCGGTGATTCAACAGAATCGACTCCAATGTGGAATCCATGGTCATCACGATAAAAATCCAAGTAAACGGATAAACGGAGAAGAGGAAAGAAAGGAGAGTAGACTGCTCACCTTGCTCCAGCAAGATCTACTCTGCCGAGACTCCGGTCACCACCAGAGGGTTAGACAGCCTTTCTTGCTCGCTAAGAAAGAAAAGAAGAGAAGGAAAGGAGGAGAGAAGAGAAAGAAAGTGAATAGTAAAAATGAATTCAAGAGGAGTGGTCTTTATATAGGTCTACTCATCACCCGCTTGTACGTGCGCATCTCGAGGCAAATCCATCAGTTCTCCCTTGAAGTGGTCTACCAATTTTAACTCCTTGTGTTGACTCCACTATGTGACTTCGATGTCACTTAGTAATTTAGCTCTTTGGCCCGTTCCTGCATTCCTCGACCCGAACCACACCCCAACACGACCGTTGTGTGCCCTTCGTCTCGTTCACGTTCCGAATCAAATAAATAGTCGCATTTATTATTCGAAAAATCATTTATTAATGTTTTTTGTGTTTTAACTCCCCCGTTTTCATAGGAAAAGCCTCACTCAGACTAATACCCGCCAAAATAGCTCGAGACTCGTATTAGACTATCATACTAATATAAACATCACAGAATCATAAAATTACCTTGGCGTCGACATCCTGAAGTCCAAAATACTGTAAAGTATCACATAGTCGAGTCATGGTCCTGACAAGTACAACACACTCCAATTATTTCAAGATTTCCAAACTTTAGGTTGTTCTTAACTTATATTGTTGAGGATATTAGAAATGTTAGTATAATTTCGCTGCATTTCATTCTCAAAACTTACATGATCTAATTACTCAACTTGAAATGGACTAAATATTGAGGATGTAACAAATGGAGGCTGACTAGGTTTGTATTGACTTCGTGAGTATGGACTCAACGGTCCACATAGGCCTAGGCCAGGTGGGGCCTAATTTTATGGGGAACTAGGGCAGTCACAAAACTGGAATGAAAATAAAGTGGAAAGTGTTGGATATGTGATTAATGAAAATGCTAGGGGAATAATCAAATGAAGTGTCTGGATATTTAAAAAGATATGATGAAAGCTTATGCCGAGGTGACCACAAAGGTTTATTTTAAATGAGACAGTAATTTCTCTATCCTCATTAATGAATCTCGCGATAATTCTACGAAGAAACAAATGGTTGTGGTAGTAAGGTTTGTGAACAAAGAAGGTCGAGTGATTGAAAGATTTCTTGATATAAAACATGTTAATGATATTTCTGCTTTGAGTAGATAATTTGTTTGCTCGTCATGGTTTATCCATCTCTAGATTAAGAGGGCAAGAATATGATGGAGCTTCAAATATGAAAGGACAATTTAATGGGTTAAAGACACTTGTTTCAAATGAAAATCCATTTGCTTTATATGTTCATTGCTTTGCTTGCCAATTGCAATTGGTTGTTAGTTGTATTGCAAAGAACATTCCCGTTGTAACTGATTTCTTCGACTATACTAGTATGATCGACATTGTGGGAGCTTCCTTTAAAAGAAAAGATACATTGCATCAAAAACATCATGAAAATCTTGTTGAGAAATTGGAAAAGGGTGAGATTTTCTCAAGGACGGGCAAACATCAAGAGGCTAGTCTTGCAAAATTCGGTGACACTCAGTGGGGCTCACATCATGCAAGTTTAATTCGCATTTTTAATATGTGAGAATTAGTGTTAGAGGTGTTGCAAAATGTATATTTTGATAGATTTATAAAAGAACAAAAAGTCAAGACATTGGGTCTAATGGAAAAAATGGAGAGCTTTGAATTTGTATTTGTCATGCATTTGATGATCATAGTGTTAGGATTGACAAATGACTTGTCACATGCCTTACAACCGAAAGATCAAAACATTGTCAATGCAATGGGGTTGATTGCAACTGTAAAAGATCTTTTGCAAGACTTAAAGGAAAATGGATAGGGTTCATTGTTTGAGGAGGTCAATGCCTTTTGTGTTAAAATGTCTATTCCGGTGCCAAATATGGAAGATAAAATAACAGCTCAAGGTCGTTTAAGGCGATGGACAATAGGTTACTTATTATCACCATTATCATGTTGAAATTTTTATTGTTGTAGTTGACTTGTTGAGATAAATAATCAATTCAGTGAAGCTTCTACAGAGTTATTGAGATGCATTGGTTGTCTTGATCCAAGAGACTCATTTTTCAGATTTCCAAATTTGATCATGATATGCTTCTTCGAATGTCTAAGATTTATGCTAATGATTTCTATGCATATAACTGTAATCTTGAAACACTAACTTCAAATATATATTCATGATGTGAGAAGAAGTTCTGCATTTTTAAGTTGTAATAATCTTGCAAGTCTTGCCATGAAGATGGTTCAAAAACTCAAAAACATTTAATTTTTCCATTGGTTTACCACCTTATCGATATAACATTGATCTTACCAGTGACGCCTACAACGGTTGAAAGAGTTTTCAAGACAATGAACATTCTCAAGAAAAATTGCGAAATAAGATTAGTGATGAATGGTTGAATGACTTAATGATATGTTAAAAAAAATTAAGTAAAATTTTTACTAGTATAATTATTTGTTTAAAAAAAATTAAACAAATTGTTACAATACAAATTATTATGATTATTACTAGTAAAATTATTACAATACTAATTATTACAATACAAATTGTTTAAAAAAAATTAAGTAAAATTTTTACTAGTAAAATTTTTACACTTTTTTTTACTCCTTTCAAAAAAAGATTTTCTAGATTCACCCAATGCTCTTAAACAATAAAAGAACCAAACATGTCTTGTTATAGGACTCAACCAATTTTGCTGGAATTGAGTATGACAATATTTGTAATCACTAATAGCAAAACGCCACACAAAATAGTATTTTGCTTTTACACTTTTTCTTTCTCATTATAATTATTTTGTACACACAAACCACTGTCATACTCAATTGCATCAAAACGAATGGACATCACCATCCACGCTTGTCGACAAACCAATGAGATTATTCAGGTAACGGAGAATGTCAGGTACACGATTAATTAAAAAAAAAAAAAAAAAAAAAAAAAAAAAAAAAAAAAAAAAAAAAAAAAAAAAGAAAAGAACAAGAGCATACAAAATAAACGCACCAATAATTCTTCAACATCAGTTTTGAAACGCTAGCTAGATTTACTAAAGATACTCTAAAAAAAAAACTCCAATAAGATGAAACGCAAACCCCAGCACTAACATGCCTTAATTATTATCACTAAACATGGCATAAACACACTTAAAACGCATCCCAACAATGAGAGTACTCACGAGACTGGATCATCATATCATCACTCATCAGTGCTTTTGGAGGCTAGGATCCTTGACGACCGTCACTGGGCATGCCGCGTGCGTGGTCATGAAATTCGTCACACTCCCCAACAATATCCTAACAAAATGTACACACCGATCACCACATTAATGGAAATTAGTAAATCAATCATTTAACTTTTTTTTTTTTTGATAGGAAAGAAGATTAATTTATGGTATAGCCAAAAATTACTTTATGGTATAGTTAATAATGTAAATTCGTCACATCATGGGTATCGCATACCGACTGAATCAACTAAGTTATATACAAATCAATCATTCAAGATTATTATATCATTGAATTACCTTTGGATCGTGCCAAGACCTCTGCTTCCCATAACCAAGCAGTCCAGCTTGAGATCCTCGGTCGCCCCGCAGATCCTCTCTCTCGCATCCC
The DNA here is from genome assembly GCA_039657345.1 of Stephania japonica. NCBI lineage: Eukaryota > Viridiplantae > Streptophyta > Magnoliopsida > Ranunculales > Menispermaceae > Stephania > Stephania japonica. The sequence goes on along the minus strand of CM077560.1, from coordinate 36,546,798 downwards.
CGTAGAAGATCCTCGCCACAATCGTCACCTGACACCCAAACCCAAAACCAATAGTCACCAAAATTTCAAAATCACGGTAGCTCGTCTAGATGGAATAGAATCGCACCTCTTTCTGTCTGCTGGCCGTGTCGAGAATGTCGAGGGCCTCCGGATCGGCCTCGACCTCGTACTTCTGCAGCACTTTCGGCTCTCTAAACTCCGCCAACGGAATCAGAGCTTTAAATAAGAACATCGAGTGAACATTTCACAATCAATTGAAGAAGATGACAAGTGATTTAACTGAAAATTGGTGGTTCAACACTTACGAGTGCCGGACTTGACCCAATCGGCGCTCTTAGCGGCCTCGGTCGCGTGGGGCTTGACATGGATCACGTACAGAGTGTCTCCGTCGTCGATCAGGTTGTCGATCGCCCATTGAAGCGCGCATTTGCTGCTCTTCGAGAAATCCAGGGCCACTCCGATCTTCCGATCTTTCGGCATTTCCTTCGATCGAATCAACAGCTACAAAAAAAAAAAAAAGAAAGAAAGAAACTCCTGAGCAACGCTAACACGGACACACAAACCGTACTTAAGCACTATGAGTCGGTGTAAAACGTATGGGTTTGGTTCCTCTGTTTAACAAGGTGTGTCCATTCCCTGTCTGTTGTATAGGTTCTGCCACGTGGATGTTTTATTGGTTAACGTGCCGTTGACAGAAGAATAGAATAACGGGTGAGGATGGCTGATAGAGGAGTGTAGGGGAAGCAACGTGGAAGTTTCGTGAGAGGAACACTTTGATAATGTTGCATTAACATCATAAACGCGATAAGATAATGTTGATAATGTTGATTATGGAAAGTTCTTTAATTTTTTTCTTGTGACATTATGGAAAGTTCTATTTGAATGGCGAGTATTAATTTTCTAGCAAAAACAATGTTAAGCTATTACTAGAGAACCCACAGACATTTGACAGAGTCTTACCCTATTCTTTATATAGTTCTATTTTTTTAAGTTACCTATTCACCAATCTTCCGATCTTTCCATCTTTCTTTCCTTTGCATCATGATCCTAGTGTTTTTATTGTTTATTAGTCTTGGTTCCCGCTTAAGTGTGTGGCACTATTGATAATTTCTTTGTAAATTTTCACTAGGAGTCAGTTACGTTCTTAGTTATTTGTTGCCCCCTAAGCGGGCTTCTTGCCTTCCATTAGGAGGTTGTTATCCCCCATCATGGGGTTATTATTCTCCTTGTGAGAATATTGTTTCGAGTTTCATTGGATTCTAAATAAAATATGAGTAATAGTTTTGTTTGATATTTGGACTTTAGGGTGCCACTGCTTTTTTTTTTAATTTAAATTTAAATAAGTCCACTACAACAGTAAAGGCCTTTAATAATGGTTTCGTGGCAGTTTTAAATCGTTACATTAAACGTCATCTTATGAGAAGTTATAAATGCTAAAAGCCTTTTGTGATGGTTTTGCACCGTCATTGATAAGTGTTCATTTATGCATGATTTAGTATAGGTTATTAGATGTAATTGGACTATAGTTATCTTATTTTATAGTGATGAATACATACTTTAGGAAATTAGTGATTAATTGAATAGTTTGAGAATATATATCTAATTATATTTAATTCTCATTTTTAGTAGAAACGGAGTGCACGGTTTGATCCGGAATGAAAAAATACTCGAAATAGAGTATACACTTGTAGAAATCGGACATCGGAGGAGTTGTTTTGGGCATACACAAGAGAGGGAAAAATTGGAATTTAACGTGACACGTGGCGGCGTCCCATTGGACCGACAACGTCACACAAGCCGCCCAACCAATCAGTGCTAACCACGTCAGCAGCTCCCACGTGAATCAGCGCCACGCGTACTCACAGATCATCGCCTCGGTCGCCGCCGTTCAATCTGCCTCGGGATGCGTGCTCAACCGCACTCCCAGATTTTCGCACGACTCTTGCGCGAATTTTCCCGCGTCCATCCCGCCACGTGGCCTCGCCTGGTTGGTCCAGCATAGCGCGCGTTAGCACCTCAGCGAACCAGAACCCGCCACGTGTCGAAGCCTCCTCTCTCTGCACGTCATCGCCAGCAATCACCTCCAATCAAATGCCGCCACGTCAGCAAAGCCCAGAATTCACCCAATCCGGTTCTGCCATGTGTCAAGGCCGAAAATACACCCAAAAACAGTTTTCTCACCTCCAGAGACCAAATTTGAGGGATATAAATTAGTACTTAGGGATTAGAGAAAGGGGGAGGATCTATTTTATATTTATTTTTATTTTTAGTTTAGTTTAATTATGTCTAGTTAGTTCTTCCATCTAGGTTGAAGGTGGATCACTCAAGCCTACAACTTGGGAATCTTTTATCAGGTTTATTTATTTTTAAATTATTATTGATTCTTTTATGTGATTTATTTTCTTTGGTATTATTTGAACAATTGAGGTTAAACACTAGTTTAAACCTTAATTTATATGCCAGTGAGTCGTAAGCACCCATGTTTGTGCAATAAGACCACATTAGTGGCAATTGACCGTACCAATTGATTAGAACCTTTTGGAACTGGTTAAATACCATAGAAATCTAGGCTAAATCGGGAGCACTAGCGATCCGGTTGTCTAGGTGTAGTGCATTCACAAATCGAAGTAATGCGGCCAATGCGTTAAATCTGGAGCACTAGCGATCAGGTTGCGTGTTTGGTTAGGGAAGTAGTCAACGGTCGTACCTTGGCTATCGAGATTAGGAAGTGCGAGGAACCGTGTGCATCACCGGGTCTATAGCTGCACTAGGTCATAGACTAGTTCATACTTTTTATAAACCGACGATTAATAAATTCAATCCCAAGTTGTATGGCGAGACTGTGAAACTGAATACCTAGATTCATTCCCATTAGATTTTCGTTCTATCTAATTTCTTTATTTTTAAATATTTATATATTTTCTCTAAAACTCAAATTCTTCTTTTTTGTATTTTTTTTACCTAAGAAAGACACCAATCTCTGTGGGATCGACCCTTTACCACTATCTACAAAATTGTTGGTTTAGGTTACTATATATTTTATTGACGCGTTCGTCGCGCGTCAGTCATCTTATCTAAAAATTCTTATGTGAAAAAACCTTTTAATGACGGTTTTGCACCGCCATCTTATCTAAAAATTCTCATGTGAGAAAACCTTTTACTGACGGTTTATAACCGTCATTAAAGGGTTTTCATTTTTTTTTTAAGAAAAAAGGTCCGTTGTACTACCCTACAGCATATAGCTTCTTTTACAAAAAATAACAATAATACACATTAATTATTAAAAAAGAAAATGAAACTTCTTATAAAACATTAAAAGATGAACGTATCAATAAGAGTCTTGTATAATAGTCTTCATAAACTTAAAATCACACGACTCGATTTGCACATTGTCGCTCCTCCCGTCCAACAATTCTAGTAATCATCTACCAACTCAGGAGTATCTAGAGTCCTCTCTGATGTCTGCAAATGATCAAACAAAATAGAAAAATTGAAGCGTTTTATTAATATATTCATTCAACCAGCTTTGATTTCATACACTTCTCATGTTAATGATTTTGATGTACAGATAACTACATGATACAGACTAAAAGTACAAATAGAGCCTTAAACAGATAAGAAAATAATTGGCTTAACCATGAAATTGATTCATCAAAGAACTCCAGCCAAGAACAAAGTGAAATATATATATATATATACATAAAGAAAGTCCAAAACATAAAACCAGTCCATGAGAAACTCACTTACTACCACTAGGTGCTCTTGCTCACTTGGTTCACAACATCTTAAATGAAGATGTGAAGAAATGGGTAAGCAAGTATTTCAAGATCAACTTTGATAGGATGGTGATAGTGAAGAGCAGAGTTGATCCAGATAACTTCTTCAAATATGAGCAAAGCATGCGTTAGCATCCAAGAATAAGCATTCCAACCACCTATGGTTAATCAAAAGTAAAAGTATATAAAGACATCATAAATACTTATGTATAATTCGAAGCTAGTTGTGAGCATCTCTAATACTCCAATGATGTTAAATTGTAATGATCTCATGCTCCAAATTAACATTCAACATTTGAACAGCATAAAAAGTGTTGAAATTTCTTAAACAAGAGATTTAATGTGACAGTGATTTAATTATGTTCTCTAACAGTTAAGTAGGAATGTCTACTTATACACAACTTTCAAGTCCCAATTCATTAGATCTCTCACCCCAACACGTTGGCAATGCTCACATTATTCTCATCTTAATTAAGCTTCAAAAGAATTGTGATCAAAGTCAAAGTAAATAATATAATTGTACGCAAAATTTGTAACCTCACATTCTCATCTTTATGTTCTTGGTTCTAGTTTCAGCATCAAATTCAACTAATACTAACTATGAGAACTATCTCAATTGCCTATCATGTTAATGATTCATTATTAATGCCTGAATGCTCTAAGGTTTGGTCTTTTTTCATAACTTCTTTATTAATTTCTCTATGCTTTTATGCAGAGTATGTAAGAGCAAGGTTTATACTTTATACAAGTACAGGTGAATCAATTAATGATTGATTCATATTTTTCTCTACTGCAGAGTTTTTGGAGTTCTGATTCTGATAGTAATGTTGGAGACCCATTTCAAAATTATAGCTCTAGAGACAAAAAAAGTGTAATTTCAGGTATTTTTTTAAAAAATAATCGTGAATGTTTGAACTTTCTTTTTTTTAGGTCGTCCTACTCTAAATTATTAATATACTCATTCAACCACCTTCCTATGCGTGGTATGAAACCAACAATTCATTAGTTATTTTACCTTCATTTCAGTTTGAGTGAGATAAGGTTGTCCATCAGGATCGCGTGAAAGGTAAACTTTCTTACCTCTATCTTCCCCCGCGCCGATCCTTTGCTTGCTCACCTCAGGGTCTCCCCACAGAGCTTCCAGGTCTTGAGGATCAAGGCACTCGTCCTAGTATTTAAAGCATACTGCCATCTGAATCAAGTCACTCTGCAGCTCCGACTAAAAGAAAAGAGTCATCTCAATTTGAATAACCAAAGAGCCAACATATTTCAAATTTTTAGCATTTTAACATATGTTTAAGTGTATGAATTGCGCCGCTTACTTAGCTTCAAGGTTTTTGAGGACGAGTGATTAGAATGAAAATGTCATTCACGTACTAAGCTTACTGACATTCCCACTGATCAAGCTCCAACTGCAACTGCAGGTGATAACACCAAAAGGTGACACTAATCATGTAAAGGAAAATTATGGTTATTTGAAAATTTGTATATGATTAGGAAATTAAAATGACAATACTACATCCATAGACCTCAAACGATGTTAGAGCAACCTGCAATGAATCAAAACTTACCATAGATCAAGAAAGGATGATCATATCATGTAAATCTGTCAATAAGGACATACTTGTAACATATATACAAAAATTCGTTAAATAGAGCAAGAACCTGTTGGAAAAAAATTTAAACAAAAATCAGCATTAGATTTGGCGAGATAAATTGTCAACTCATAACTGAGATCCTAACAAACTCTAGAATATAGAAGTTTCATTAACTAGCTCCTCGAAAACAAGATCAAGTATTGAAACAACAATACTACATCCCTAGACCTCAAACGAAGTTAGAGCAACCTACAACGAATCAAAACTTACCATGGATCAAGAAAGGATGATTAGAAGACAAGTTATGTTAATGAAATCATCGCAATGAACCAAGGTTCAATTGTTGCACTTATAATCTATCTATATAGCTCATTGAAAATATAGTTAATGGAACAGTGTATACTTTGATAGTTATGAACAACTAAAGACAATCAAATCAAAATTGGAATTGATGAGTTACTTGGTTAGGCTTGGGCATGTGGAATCAGGGTCATCTCTGCCAAAATGACCATAAACTGCCGGAGTCTTCAAGTGCCACCTTCTTCAATTTGCATTCTGCAATTAATTAAATGATGAATTATAAGTCATCATGTAATCAAAATTAGTTGATGGATAAACATAAAGGAAAATATTCATGCTCATCCAAGCCTTTACCCTATCATTTCACTATAACAGAAAAATGGCCTAGAGACTTTACATGAAGAACATGTTTAAATCCATCATTTTCTTGGACTTCAAAGCAGCCAAAAATAATTATTTGAGAGCAAAGTGTCAAGGTTACTCCATTTAAGAATAAAATAAACTACAATACCTGGTTGAATACCACAAGTAGTTAGAAAATTTTATAGTCATAAGATGCTTACCGGGATGGTTGAAATTATGTTCATGAACATGTTTTAGCTTCTCATCACTCAGCTTTAAATAGAAGGAATCCTACAAAAGCATAAACCATCATATAAGTCAATAAAAGTGACTAAAATACAGTATAGTACGGACTAAAACTATAACGTACTATATTAATTGGTTATCCGGACAAGTCTATAAAACAAACAACATCTGAAAAAGAAAAGTGTAACAAAATTATTATCTCACCAAACTATAATAGTAGCAAGTCATTATTATATATTTTATATAATTAAAGATAATATTCGCAGTACCATAGTCATATTACCAATTTAGGAGTTAATTTCTCAGTTGATAACTTCTCAGCAGACTTCGAAATTGCGGAAACAGTTTATGTAGGAGAATTAAATGGACTTTGACTAATCAATAAGATATCAAGCAAAAACAAAATAAGAACTTCAATAAAAGGTTTTAGAGGGCATACATGATTTAGTTATTGTTGAAGTTACCATTCTTTTTGAAGAGCTACTCAAAGTCAGTCTCTTTGAAGAGCTGCTCAAAGTAAGGTTTACAGTATAATACTCCTTTTGTAGAAGAATAATTGCTCAGCTGAAAAAGGAAACATTAGACAACGTTGAATTTACTCTTATTAAAGTCTTCATCCTCAAATCATATTCATAAGCAAATTATAGTTGGAGAACATACAACACAAGACTAAACTAAGAACCAGATTTCATTTATTGATTCATATGTTCTTACAAAACAATAGCAATTACATGAAAGCAAAGACTAAACTGAACAAAAGAGGAATACAAATATACTAAAGAGTAGTCCTAAACAAACACAAACACAAACATTAGCCAACAATAACATAAACTAAAGGGTCAAAAGAAAGAATGAAACTCATCCATAAACAATTTCGCAAGCTATGAACATTTTTTCTATTCAATTACATTTTGAAAACAACTACAAAATAATTGGTCGCAATAATATGAACAACAATTTATTGGCACAACATGAACCTAAGTGAGAACCAAAAGATGAACTTCCAACTAAGTTATGCATTAAAATTGCAAAACTAAATAAAAACAACACAATCAGACAATGAATCCAATGTCCATAGGTACGATATCATGCTAAATCTGCTAAAACTCCATAGAAAAATTCAGTAAACATAATTCCAAAGCTACACCATTTCAAGATCACAAAATCAATCTACTTCATCGCAGAGTGCACCTAGAAATCTGAAAATAGGATTGCAAACTTGCAGTGCAACAGTAAAAAAGATGCATTTAATACTATCTAATCATAGAGAAGTCCAAAGCAATCAAACCAAAAATTCATCAAAACTTGCAGAACCACAGAATCAGACCTTCAAAACTCACAACATTCAAGTGAAAGCCTCCAAATCAGGCTCAGATCCAACAATACACCAATGAACACGCGACGAGAACCACAAAAACACTAAAATCAAAGTGGATTACGAGTCACAAAGAGAACAGAACATAACATCACCTGCAATGCCTTGATGAAGCTCTTGCTCCTTTCCATTGACACCTCATCGAAGGTCTTCGCCACACTCGCAAGTTGCAGCTCCTGCATTTTGAGCGATTTGAGTGAGAGATTTGTGAAGAATTTCAAATACCAATAAACCCTAGAAACCGAAACGAAGAAGACAAACACACAAAGATTGCACCTTTTGGCGGTCCTAGTGACGAAGGAGATCAAATCTTTCCTGCTCGCTCGAGAATGCCTCGCCCTCTTCGCCACTGCGAAACCCTAGGCGCTCTCGATCGATGGATTGAGAAGGCGAGGTCGATGGGTTTATAGTTTTTTTTTTGTAAGAGAAGAGGTCGAGAAAGTTTTGTGTTTTTTTTGTGAGAGAAATGAGAAAGTAGTGCTTGCGAAGAGTGAGAATGGGAGACCAAACGAGCACCCTTGGATTGTGCCGTACAACCACTAAGATAACGGTTACGATCATCTATTCCTATCTTTCATGACGGCTTTCTCAAACCGTCATTAATTATCAAGTTATTAAAGATCATTTATATTGTAGTGGTCCAATCTACAACCTCTCTAAACTTTATTTTTAAGCAAGTGATGCGATGCTGATGTTGTTAAGCAATATTGTGCAATTAGGAAATATGCACAAATCAATCCCATAATTATGTTGTGAAATCATTCCTGTAATTATGTTGTGCACAAATAACTCTCTTGATTATCTATTACCTTATTTAGATATTTCCTTTGTATGTAATTGCATCTCTACATATTGAGACATGTAATAGATCAATATAAGAATACACATATTCTATTAAGATTTGTCAAATGCCTTGTTTATGTTTTGCTTTTGGTTTTTTTTAATTAATGTACAGGTAATGCTTGATAGTCATTGGGCATCATTAATTATATTGGTTACTTATTAGTTCAGGTTTGAACAAAGTCGAGCCACCACAGTAGAAGAGGCTTTTGTAGGTAAGAATTCAATGCACTGCGATGGCCAATATGATTAATGATGAAATCTTGTAATGGAAAAGAAAACTTTCAATGAGGGAAGACCATTTGAAAGTTGTAAGAAGCAAATGTAACTACTTTAAAAAAGAAAAAAGCAAATGTAACTACTTAATTATTAAACAGAACCAACCAATTTGAGAGCTCACTCGTTCGTTTGTACGGAGTCATTTAAGTAAAAGGTTGGGGTTTTGAGTCTAAATGGAGAGAAGTTATGTTTTCCTTCCTATCAAGAGAAAAACAACTCATTAAATTTAATAGTTTAAGGAAAATGGCAATCTAACACACTCTCAACGCACATTTTGGGCGTACACTTTGGGCTCACACCCATTGTGAAAGAAGAATACATAGAGGAGGAACAATCTGACCCAGTTCTAGAGTAAGGTAGGGCGAGCGATTGGCCCAGGCCCCTATTTCTCCAATGTATTTATAGGCTTTCACTAATTTATATTCTAGCTTAATGTACATTGCAATTGTCATCTAGATCATTGATGCGCATCGTAACACGTCAAATATAATTCTCGATTTTACACTGAAAACTATAAAGAATGCAGTAGTGGTAAGCTCAGGGTCGAACCTCAAAGACTAGGCTACTGACTTAAGTTTCTAGGGAGAGAAGAGAAGAACAAGAAATTAAAAGCCTGGGTATCCAACTTCACAGTCTACACCAAACAACTTGGGAACGATTCTATTATTCCTCGGTTTATAAAAGATATGAGACTAACTTACGATCTAGTGCAGCTATAGACCGGGTGACGCACTCGGTTCCTCGTACTTCTTGTTATCGGCAGCCACAGTACGACCGTTGATTATTTATCTGACCAAACACGCAACCTGATCGCTAGTGTTCTAGATTTAACGCATTGGCTGCATTACTTCAATTTGAAAAGGCACTACACCTAGACAATCGAATCGCTAGTGCTCCCGATTTAACCTAGATTCTTAAGGCACTTGACCGATTGGTCAATTGTCACAAGTATGAGTCTACCGCGTAAGGACGGACGTTTTGACTTCAATGACAAAGAGTATCAATCTAATATGCATGCACAACGCTATACAAACAATTAAATCTAACCCTAATATAATAAACAAAACCAAAGGAAATAAACCATAGAGTGGAATCAATAAAATCATGTATAGATAAACCTCCTAATGGAGTCCCAAGTCACAAGGCTCGACCGATCCATCTTCAACTTGGTTGAAGGGGATTAACTAAACTAAACCCTAGTTCAAAAATGAAACAATGGACTAAACAAAGGTAAAACTGCTCTTTCGTTTAAAACCTACTGGTATTTATAGGAATAATCTAGGTTGATTGAAGCCCTAAAAATCTTGAAAATATGTCGAGATTCTAGATTTCCCTAGTTTCTGGTCGCAGCGCCCCGAAGGCGCCATGGGATTTTTGTTGAGCACGGCGTGGTTGAAAACGCAATTTTGGAATTGTTTGTGTGCAGAATTGTGAGGTGTTGACACGTGGCAGGAGGTGATAGGCGCGGAGAAGGTTGTGTAACGTGCTGGAAAAGGGTGGAGTGCCGACACTGTCGCGTGGGGAGCGCGTTTACGCGGGTGAGTAGGATGCAGAGATGGGTGGAGGTGACGTGGCGACTGCTAGTTGGCTGCTACTGCTGTCACTGGTCATATGGCGCGCGCTGATTGGCTAGGACGCTATTGTGTGACGTGATCTGTCCAATGAGGACTTGACACGTGGCCTATCCGTAACTCCAATTACCCATTTTCGTGTATACTCTTAAATAAATTCTTTGGTATCCGACTTCTACAAGTGAATACTCTACTGTAAGTATTTTTCTGTCCAGAATCCAACCGCGCACTCTGTTTCATCTAAAAATGAAAATTAAATATAATTAGATATATATTCTCCAAAATATGCATTTATCACCATATAATAAGATAAAAATAGTCCAATTACTCCTAATATCATATACTAAATTATGCCTAAATGAACACTCATCAAACACTCCCAAACTTAGACTTTGCTCGTCCCGAGTAAAGGAATGAAAGAAAACCTAAACTCTAATCCTAAAGTACAATGGCAGATCCTAACAAACCTATGCCTTGTACCAAGTCAAGTTGAGTTTATTTTTTATTTAAATCCTCCACTTAATCAACCATCACCCAAAAGAAGTTTGGAATCAAAACAATGTGAAAACGAAGTCCAAACATCAGTGAAAATCACTATTTCAAAAACCAAAATCAATCCAGACAAAGGCCTTCAATTACTCAAGATTTTACAAAGCCTCTACATTAAAACACACAAGTTCAGAATTTCTTAAAAATAGTGCATTAACACTGAAAAAAGGACTATAAACAAGAAATGCAGCACACTATTCATAAAATGTAAACTAAACATACTAGAGAGATGATAATCAGACTTTAAAATTTTGAAAATATAGACCAACACATTAGAATAACTCAAATGATCAAGCTATAAGCACTCGGGTCAAATCTTTTATTTTAAAGAGTTTTCATGGACTTTCGCCTTCTTCATATATATCACTCTATTTTATTTTCTCCAAAAATTTTAAGTTGTACGGTCCCTGCTGCATTTCCTATGGAAACCGCTTTTCTCTCTTTTTCCCACCACAAAATTCCCTACTCCTTTTCCTGTGGAATCTGTGGGACTATCTAAAAAATTTTTAGAAAACTCTTGTTGACCCTTTTCACTTTCACTGTAATAAAAAAAAATCATCCAATGCATATTCTAGTCTAATCATTCCTTAAAAGTGGCAAATCATATGAATTAATGTCTCAAGTGAGCTACATTTTTGCTCTAGCACTCTTAGAAATCTGAAAACTTGCTAAATATGGTTGCCTGTCTCTTTGGTCTTTAGCACAATATCTAAATCTCATACTAGCTCTCTTACAAGCAACTTCAAAAATGTTGGACAATATTAAGTACAACTCCTAATATTAAAAAAGGTTCAAGTTTCAAAAGTAGCTTAATTACAATAAAAAAACACTCAACAAGGTTTTAGGCAACTCTATATGCAAAAAAATGATTATAAACATGCATAAACTCAATAATACAACTAAATAACTACAAAAATGTATGAACTAATATAAACTACTACTAACCTAAATGATGCAATGCATAGCATGTCATAACAAGAAAATGAGGTGAAAAGAAAAGAAAAACACCACTATAACTTACCAAACCTATGGAATACGCATAAAAATAATAAAACGGTTATACCTATCATGCGTTAATCCATTCATCCAACACTCCACTATACCTGTAAAACACCTCCAAACTTATCTCAAACCTTGTCCTCAAGGTTTAAAACAAGAATGAGGCTATCAAACTATAAAATGAAAGGACAAGAGGTAAAAAGAACATGAAAGTGAAAGAAACAAGTAATGGGGAAATGACATGCTAAAATAAATATGCAAAACCTAATGGACTAAAATATCTCATAACATATAAAACAAGGTGATAAAAAGCTCAACGCAGGAAATCTAGGGAATATATATGTAATTACCTCAGCAGGTTCTAAAATGAAACTGTAACGGCCTAAATTTAAATTGCCATTAATTATGACGTCATTGCAGATGTGGATGCCAGCGAGGACGGTCGAGGGTCCCACAGCGAGGCTGGAGCGCACTTGAATTAGGTATGCAGTCCGTTTTGTATGCTTGATGTGGTAAATTGTGATGGAAATGTACAAATTAGCTAATTCCATTGCAATATGTATGTTAATGTAGTTTATTGACGAGTGAGGAATGACCTCGGGGTGCGTGCGGACACGTGACACGAGGCACGGGGTGCCGGGTAGTCGAGGAAACTACGGTGAGTTTACTCATAAATTTTGAGAATTTATTGAATAGGGTAGATAATTGCTATAAGCTAAATCAATTGAAAATCAATAAGTCATATAGTTGAGCTGAATAAAACAATAACAGTTGGATGGTCCTCGAGATGCACAACAGGGCCATTAGTGTCAAGATAAGGTGTATGGAGTTGGAGTGACACAGGGTGATCAGGAACCCTTAGATATTTCTCGAGATTCGTGCACACACTTGATGGGAACTAAGTATAAATATATATGTTTGTGTGTTTTGACCGATCAAATAGGGAGAAGAGAGTGAGAGAGAGTGAAAGAGAAGAAGAGAGAAATCGGTGGAAGGAGGAAGTGAGGATTGCGGAGTTTTTGAAGGTCATTTGGAGTGTTGGAGAGCACAAGAATATCATCCAAGGTAAGATTTGTGACTCCCTCTCAATTCTCTTTGATTTGTTGGTGATTTTGTGGGTGTTGATATGAAATTCGAGGGTATGGAGCAATTGTTTTTGCTGAAAAAATTGGTACATTTTGAGTGGTAGGAAGGTGGAGAATGTGATTTAGTGATTGGTTTTGGTGTTGGATGAATTTCTAAAAATGGGTTTTGAAAATGGGATTTTTGATGATTCTTGGGTTTTGATGTCTAAGCTTGATGAATTTGTGTTTGAATGGTATTTCTGATGTGGATGATGAGTTTTGGAGGTGTTGGAACCGAATTTATGGGTTTATGGGGTGATTGGAGTTCAAAAATTTAAAACTGTAAAAATCTGGACAGAGCGCGATTAGCGCACTAATGGGTGGACCTAGCGCGCTAATTACCCTCTGGAAAACGATGAACAGTGACTTAGATGAATTAGCGCGCTAATTCATCTCATTAGCGCACTAATAGTTCACTGGAACTCAAAAATTGGAAAATGAGGAAATGAGTCTAAACAACATTATAAACCTATTAATTGATAATTAACCCTCATAAATGAATTCCAGGAGTCTCGAAATAGTAATTAGAGCTGGGGGTTTAGTAAAAATCAGACCTGAAGTATTATCGGGGAATTTAACTTGTGGAACGAGGAGTGCGAATTGAGGTGTGTAGTATCCCAATTGAACTTCACTTTAAGTATTTACCATTCGATTTATTTGAATTCAGTACCATTTATTCTCTACTTCATTTCATTATTGCTTTACGGTGGCTGAGTACTCTCACCTGGTGACTTTACGGTAGTGGAGTGTACTCCTACCTGGTGTCTTTACGGTGTTGAGATCACTCCCCACCTGGTGCTTATTCGTTACGGCCATAGAGTCCACTAAGTCATAGCACTTGTCTAGGCATACACCGGTGAATAGGCTACCCGGTATGGTAGGCTTGTGTGGGTGCACCGTGGGTCTACGCCGCCACCTAGAGGGTTAGGGCCAACCCATTGGTGTGTTTACGGTTGGTGCCTGGGGAGAAAACCCGAAGTATGACTTGGTCTGATTTTTATGTGCACGTACTTTGTTTCATCACTATATTTATGCATGCGATGTTCCTTTTTACAGTTATCTCGTATTTCGCTTGTTCCGTATGTTTAAATTATAGTATTTTCAATTCCAGTACTTTTATTTCTGTAATTACTTGGTGAATTTCCTTGGGATTACTCACTCTGGACTCGTCATCTGTCTTTTTGTGTTGGCTGAGTGCAGATCCTAGTACGAGCCGGGGGAAGGGCAAGCTTGAAGAGTACATCGATTGACAGTTTTAGCCCCACTCGTACGTATGTTTATATTTATTCGTTTTATGTCGGGTTTTGGGCTTGAGAGAGATAGGTTGTACATTCTGATATTTTGAGAATTAGATGAGATGTATATGATGTACATTGGATATGGTTTCCACTTAGGTATTTTGCTCATAATATACAAGATAAACCTTTATGTTGTTCATTTAGGCTTCCTCTGCTAACTTGAGGTTATAGGATATTAATTGAATCAAATTTAATAAGAATTGGTTAATAAAGGATAATTGGGCGTGGGACACAAGTGGTGGTGACGTGGACAGTTGTGGGCCCGCGTAGCCTCCCGTGGCGGACCAATGTGGAAATTGGGGCCGCCACAGAAACCTAATAACACAAGAACTTACTGTAACAACCCTTAAATTTGAACCGACTTGTATTGCACTTGTCAGGGCCATGACTCGGTTACGTGATATTGGACACTATTTCGAACTTCGGTAGTTGATAACGAAGTAATATTATGTTTATGTGATGTGTGTATTAGTATTTTAGTCTAATATGGGTCTCAAGCCGTTCAGACAAATATTAGTCTGAGTGAGGCTTCGTCTAGCTAAACGGGAGAGTAAAACACAGTAAAAATACAATTAAATGAATTCTTGTATAATTTAAATAATTATTTGTAAGAGACAAGACGAAACTAAGTGCAACGAGAGTCAAGACAAGTCAAGACGAACCGAGGAGCGTTATTTGAATAAGGGGAGTTGGATAATTACATAACATACGGGCTATGCGATAGGGATTGTTAAAGTGACACAACCTAACTTGAGAGAACCATCGGATCAACCTCGAGATGTGTGCGTGTGTGGTGATGAATTGAAAAGTCTATAAAAGGACAACCCACCTAACACACTATTCACTTTTCCTTTCCTTTCTCTCAACCGATCCTCTCTCCTTTCCTCTCTTCTCTCCCTTCCCTTGGTGGGCAAGCCACCGACCCAAAAGAGTCTAGAGGTGGTCGGAGGCCACCGGAGTTGGGTGAGCCATTCCTCTCTCTCTCTCACTCTTTGTTTCCTCTCACTGGTCGGATTGTTCTTCATGGGGGCGATTCTGACTGGCCGGCGTGACGGCTGTGGAGGTTAGAGATGACCCCAAGAGGCTACCGGAGCCTTGGAGACACCCCAACTCCATCGTTGTGAACAGTAATGCAGGTTTGATATGAGTTATTGTTTTGTATTGTTGTGTCTATCTAATCGGAGGGGGGATACTGTCGCGATTGGGACTCGTCAAGGACGGCACACGGTGGCTCACCAGAGCCCGACGATCCCGAGCACCTCCATCGATGATAATTGTGGTTTTTGTGGCCGAGAACACTAATGCCATGCTTTATGTTCATTTTTTATGCCGCTGTCGAAGGGGTTGTCGTCGGTCGGGGATGGGCCCTCATGGCCCACCAGAGTCCCTACATTCCCAGAGTGTCGCTAGTACATCGTATTTTTGTGTTGAGTCACGGTTTTGCAAGTGGTATTGTTACTTTCATTGTGAACTGTTTGTTTTTGTCACCGGAAAACGCCTTGTCTGAGCGGCACCGTCGCTGGACCACAATGATCGGGGATTGTCGGGGACCACGCTGCACTCTCGCTGGGGTCTCGCAACCCTGGAGTCGTCCAAAATAGTGGTAGTGGTAGCGTATGTACGCGTCATTTTATGTGTTTATGTTATCAAATTTCGTAGTTGAGTTAAGTGGTTGTCAATGTGATGTAGAGTGTACCCTTGGCCTTTCCATACTGCAGAGGTAATCTACTAACGCCAAACAACACCAACGAGGTTTCATACTGCTGGTACATGGTCGTTTCAGATTTATGATGAGTTGTAATGGCGAAGTTGTGTGTGAGTTATTTCTATCACGTCAAGTAGTCGTCGATGTAACGTAGGGCAGTCACATGGCTTTTCCATGCTGTGTTGGCACTCTACGACCACACCCGTGAGGTTCCATACTCGCCAGTGTATAGTCATGTTGAGTCGTGATTGTTAAAAGACGTCGTGATTGTGTTTTACGTTAACTAAATGGTAGTGACGTCATGGTCACGCCGCCAGTCCTCGAGACTATAGCGTAACCTATTAACGACTAAGTCGGGCCTATGATTCGTGATGAGGCTTATACATGTTGTGATTTCAAAAGAGAGTCATTGTGTTTTCATTAGGTTTCTGATCGATTTATCGAGCTGTCGAGTCATTAAAACACTGAGAAAATACTAAGGATTCAACCTACGTTTAGTTAACGACTTGACCTATTAACACGAGTTTTCGACCTTGTTAAGTAGCGGGAAACTCGATGATACACGTTAGGGACGCGATAGTGTTTACGGGTTGCGATAGTTCAAGTAAGTACACTCTCTTACGTGACTATGTATGTTAGTAAGCTAGTAAGGAAGTCTCATGTAATTCATTATCATTTATTGCTATTCTTGCTATTATCCATTGTTGGCATTCAAATTCCATTATGTGCTTGGTATATGTGTTCTTGGCGTAGTGTGTCGATATAGTATCATGTGGCCCGCACTAGTTAGGGAAACTTGGGTATTTCCTACCAAAATTACTGCTACCCACAGTGTTGTGTGAACCTGGGTACTGATTTATGAAAGTGTCATGTGGCCCGCACCAGTTGGGGAAACGCGAGCCACTCTTTGCAGGGGTGCCTGACCACCCCTGGTGTTGTGTGAACCTTGGCATTGGATTGTTGTGGATTTTAGACCGTTTATGGGTATCTCTTGACTCTTAGAACACACATGTTTTCGATTGCTATCATTTCAGTATGCTCATCATGCACTTTGATCTATTTACATTCATGTCTTTCAATTACAGCATGATATTTAGACTGTTTTATTTGATATTTATAAATTACTGGAGAAATTCTTTTGGCATTACTTTCGATTTCTCTTAGTTGCTCACCGTCTAGTTTGTGACGGTGGATGCAGATATACCAAAGTTTTCGAAAGGCAAAGGGCCCTGCCTAGGAGATTTCTTATGAGGAGCTTAGCGACTGGATTGACGGATCTTAAAGTAGGTTTATGTTTATTTTTTATTGTATGATGTTTTATATATATGGTATTGGTTATTGAACTGGGGATCATTTTTTAGATTGATATCATGTGTTTGTTATTCTGACTTGAACATGAATATATCAGGGTTTTCCACATTTATAGATTCCTGATTTCCATTTGATTGAGTTATTTCCCATATTGTTTAGTTTGTTTATTTTTCCACTGCGTATAACATACAATAACTCTTTCATAAAATATTAAATTGATTAATCGGAGGTTGACTAGGCTAGTTAGGCTCGCTGAGTACCGACTCGGGACCTGCGTCTAGGCAGGGTGTACCTAAATGCATTGGGAACTTGGGGCCGTCACACTTACCAAATCCTAATCAGACTAACCAAACACACTAAGCATGGAGCCTCAGCAGTGATATCGGGCTCTCAACTTTGGTGTTTGAACAAAAGTGTATCAAACACCTGTAAATAGTCACAAATGGGATAAGATGAGTTCACTAAATAAAATAAAATAACAAACTGAAAAGTAAAAGATAGAAACTTGGGCTTCCTCCCAAAAATGCTTTTGTTTAAAGTCATTGGCTCGACTTCAGATTCATGCGTCTCTGGTCACACTATCCCACTCAAGCATGTCTCGAGTGGTTCTTGTCTGCACAGCTCCATCAGGGGGGAAAGAAAAATGATATGCATAAAATTTAAATAAATAAATAAAAAGAAAAGAAAAACTTAAATCAAGTAAGACCTAGTCCCCGGCAATGGTGCCAAAATTTGACATGCGTCATAACACGTCAAATATAATTTCCGATTCTACACTGAAAACTACAAAGACTGCAGTAGTGGTAAGATCGGGGTCGAACCTCAAGGACTAGGCTACTGACTTAAGTTTCTAGGGGGAGAAGAGAATAACAAGAAATTAAAAGCCTAGGTATCTAGCTTCACGGTCTATGCCAAATAACTTGGGAATGATTATATTATTCATCGGTTTATAAAAGATATGAGACTAACCTATGATATAGTGTAGCTATAGACCCGATGAAGCACTCGGTTCCTCGCACTTCCTGTTATCGATAGCCAAGGTACGACCGTTGACTACTTCCTTGACCAAATAAGCAACCTGATCGCTAGTGCTCCAGATTTAATGCGTTGGCCGCATTACTTCGATTTGTGATGGCATTACACCTAGACAACTAGATCGCTAGTGCTCCCGATTTAGCATAGATTCTTAAGGCACTTGGCCGGTTGGTCAACTATCACAAGTATGAGTCTACCGCGTAAGGACGGACGTTTTGACTTCAATGACAAAGAGAATCAATCTAATATGCATGTACAACGCTATACAAACAATTAAATCTAATCCTAATATAATAAACAGAACTAAAGGAAATAAACCATATAGTAGAATCAATAAAATCATGCAAATAAAATCTCATAATGGAGTCCCAAGTCACAAGGCTCGACCAATCCATTTTCAACCTAGTTGAAGGGGATTAACTAAACTAAACTCTAATTTAAAAATAAAACAACGAACTAAACAAAGGTAAAATTGGGTTCTCTTTTTTTAAAATTCTACTAGTATGTATAGAAATAGTCTAGGTCGGTTGAAGTCCTAAAAATCTTGAAAATATGTCGAGGATTCCAAATTTCTCAATTTTCTGGTCACGGTGCCGCAAAGGCGCCGTGGGATTTTTGTTGAGCACGGCGTGGTTGAAAGCGCAATTTCGGAATTGTTTGTTCGCAGAATTGTGAGGTGTTGACAAGTAGCAGGAGGTGATAGGCGCGGAGAGGGTTGTGTGATGTGCTGGAAAAGGGTGGAGTGCCGACATGTGTCGCGTGGGGAGTGCGAGGAGAGCGCGTTCGCCTGATTGGCTGTTACTGCTGTCGCTGGTGATATGGAACGCGTTGATTGGCTGGGACGCTACTGTGTGATGTGGTCTGTCCAATGAGGACTTACACGTGACCTATCCGTGACTCCAATTACCCACTCTCGTGTATACTCCGAAATAAACCCTCTGGTATTTAATTTCTACAAGTGAATACTCTATTTTGAGTATTTTTCCGTCCCGAATCCAACCATGCACTCTGTTTCACCTAAAGATGAAAATTAAATATAATTAGATATATATTTTTATATTATTCCAATAAATCAATTATTCCCCAAAATATGCATTTATCACCATATAATAAGATAAAAATAGTTCAATTACTCATAATGTCATATACTAAATTATGCATAAATGAACACTCGTCAATCACTCATTATGTGACGTGGCATTGTGGAGGGCCCCAACTACACTCTCTCTTAATCAAGAAAATACCTCACACTCTCCTTTGTTTTTTTTTTTTGAAGAGAAATCGAAATTTCATTAATCATTCATGGCTTAATACGGGACCAGACATATAATCAAGTACATTGATTCGCTAATCCTATTTGTGTAAGCAAACTACCATTAATTTGGTTTTTTTTTCTAAAATTGAAACAATTTGATAATCAAGGACTGCTCTCTATAACGTTGAAGTTCATGACAATATACAAAATTATTAGAACTACAAAACGAATAACAAAACTTCCCAACAAGGAGAAGACCTAAAACTTCCCAACAAGGAGAAGACAAATCAAAGACTTCCAACTAAAGAAGAAAATTAACTATAAAGTAAAAACTAAAGACAAATTAATCCAACGTGCCGCACAAATTCATGTAACACTGTTGATAAAGAACAAAAATCATAAAAGTGAATTAAAAAAAAATTAGAGTTTTGGAGAGAAGTTGAGGCCCACACTCTCCCTTTTTGTGCTTATAACTTATTTGGATTAATGCAATAAATTAATAAAACCAATTTTTTTTCTAGAAATCAAATGTTGTTTTGGTTAAAAAAAATATCAGCTAAATACATAAACTCAAACAATGGGACAATTTGGGCAATTATATTAATTAATAAAATTAACAATTTTTTTTATAAATTAATTGGTTTTTTTTATAGAAAACATAATTAACTATTACCCAAAAAAATAAGTATTATATATAGACAATCTAATTGATACATATATTTCTATTAGAGAACAAATAATTAATCTTTTACTTGAATTTTTCTATTATTCATAATGACCATATGAAGTACTTCTTATATATTAATATTTTTCTTAAAAACTCAAGTCTTAACACGTCTATATAAAAAAAAAAATGTGCACGTGATAAAATTGTACTAAGTCTAGTAATTGCATTAGCATATCAAAAATAATTTGAACAAGTCAATTTTTATGTTTAGAAAACAAGTCAAATATAAAAAAGCCATCATTTTTCATGTCACCTAGGTGCCCAAAATGTCAGAAGCAGCCCCTACGAACGATTTGAACTAATAATTATTCTCATACTAATCATTGTCTTGATGTAGTGGGGGAGAGCAACTAGTTATTCTCTTGATGGTTTGAAGTTCAAATTTCTTATTTTTTTGAGTTATATTTTTTGTAAGGTATGGCGTGTCTCCCACGAAATAGAGTTGAGCATCCTAAACACTGCAATTATAATTTAACAAATTATCAACAAAAATATGTGAGAGATGTGAGGGTCATACATCAAATCATATTGAGTAACCACGGTTGTTATAGGTTAATTTGGAAGCATTCAAATGATGACATCTATAAGGTAAACTCGAGATATCGAGTTGTAGTTGAATTGAGTAGAGATGGGGACTTGGTGGTGACCCAAGGAGATTAGTTAAAATTGTGGAACCTTGAAATTCCAACAAAAGCGAAGCATTTTATGTGACGACTTTTGCAAAATTGTATTCCTACAAGGTCACGACTGATTGATCGAGGACTAGAAATTGAAGATTTTTGTGTTTGTTGTGCAGAACCTGCTGAATCAACATAACATTTTTTATTTGCATGTTCAAAGGTAAGAAACTATTGGCGAGACCCTGGTCACCAAAAACCTACAAACAATGATATAAAAGAGTGGTTCTTTAATTGTGTAAAGACTCAAATTTGCCACTCAATGAAGTGTGTATGAAGATGTGGTCTATATGGAACTTCAGAAATAATTTGTTGTGGAAGAAGAGTGATCTCCCTCTACCTCATGTGATCTGTCAAGGTATGGATTAGTACACTTCATGGGTTGAAGTGAGGAAGAAATCTAACATTGGTAACAATCAAATCCCTCCATAGAGTACTGGCATGACATGGAATCCCCCAGAGGTTGGTTGGAAAAAATGCAATATAGATGCAGCTGATATTCGAGACTGAGGGGCGTGTAGGGGTGAGTGCAATAATTTGAAACTCAGATGGTCAGTTTGTTCAAGCGAGGACAAAAAAATTTAGTGTGGGTGCCCCAGTCCACCATAAAATTGGGTCTCGCCCGGCCTAGACCTACGTGGACCCCCGAGTCCATACTTGTGAAGTCAGCGCAAGCCTAGTTAGCCTCAAATCTTTCTTTCCTCATTAATTTATCAATTTAAAGGTTGAGTTATTAGATTATGTCTTTATCAGGTAAATTTTGCAGCGGAAATCAACTATAATCAACTAAATAACTCAATAAGTAGAAAATCAGGAACAACCTATAGTGTGGAAACCCTGTAAGATGGGTAAACATGTATATCTGGTGACCAAGTATAACAATACGATAATACATGATATCCCTAGTCACTCAATCCCAAAATGTACCCCTTTGTTATCATAAACATAAGATACAATAATCACAAGTCAGAAAGGCAAAACCTACAATATAACAGGAAAAAAATCGTTATGAGAGTCCTTAAAGGAAGTTACCAAGCATCGATTCCTTTCCCTTGCTAGTCTCCGCTCGATCTGCACCCACCGTCACAAACTAGACGGTGGGTACGTGGTAAATTTAATAGTAAACAATAAACATTAATTCATGAATAACCAATAAAGCAGTCTAAAAATCATGCGGTATTGAAAGACATAAATAACACGAATTGCATGATAAACAAACTGACAAGTATTTCAATGATATTTGAGTGTCTATCGAGTCAAATGAGGCCAATAAGCGATTAATAGCCACAACAATCCACAACATAACCACAACCATTTCCACAACAAATACACCAAAATTCAATACTCGGGGAGAAACTCATTATTAGGTGGGTGGACAACACTTTTGCAGAAGTGCTTACGTTAGCCCAGCTAATATGATCTCAAGAGTACCTTCACGACACACTTACGCCAAAGACATTTAACCAAGGAATATAAGAATGGAATCCCAACAATTGACTCAATTCAATAGAAACAACAATAATGAAAATGAATTGCTATGCACATTTTTATTGGCGTACTAACATACCTCAAACCGATCGCAAAACCTTATTCCTCACGAAACTCTAACTTGGCAATTTGATTTCCCAAATCTCGTGGCAATCATTTAACAATTTGGTTGAATTAGAGTCATTTCATGACCCTAGATAAATCCCCAAAGTTTCCTAAAAGTTTTAGAAATTATTTGAAAATTTATGTTTTTCACTATTTCAGACACCGTGGGTAACGCCGCCAAGGGTATTGACCCACAACGTCACTTAAAGCGTAAAAACCCTAACGTCTTTGGTTTGGACGTCGTGATCGACGCTGTGGGAGATAATACTCTATGACGTCCCTCGCGGTGTGACACCTTGAACCCTTATCTAGGTTTTTCTGGAACCCCGGCTGTGTCGCAGTGTTTCAAGCCTATCTCAAACTCATAGGGATGGTTAAAATCATTCAAAACTACCTTCGCTTGTGTCGAAACATCGACAAAACCATGATTCGAAAATTACGTCGAAATCCCCTAAAAATCCTCAAAAAATACCATAACTCAAAAATCACAAAAACAATCACACCAATACCCTCAATTCCATTGATTAATCACAAATCCATCATCAAACTTCAAATAAATCGAAATCCCAAAAATATCGTCCGAAATCATCACGACGAAAACCCACGAATTTACCACCAAATCGTAAGGAATCATAAGAGGAGTCAGGATCTTACCTCAAAACACATTGTTGGTTGATCTCCGTCGTGAATCCGAGCTTAAAAGTCACAGAACCCTAGCGTTTTGACCGTTTTGTTTGGATGAAAAGATAGTGAGATAGAGAGGAGAAAAAAATGATGGTAATTTATATACTTCCCCCTCATCACTTCTCACACACGTTGTGACGACCCCAAATTCCCCTTGCATTTGGGTACACCCAACCTAGGCTCGTACAGGCCCCCGAGTCGGTATTCGGCGAACCTGGCAAGCCTAGTCAGTCTCCAATCATTCAATTATACAATTTATGAAAGTTATTACAAGTTTTACGCAGCGAAAAGTAAATAACTAACATAAGGGAAATAACTCAGTCAAAGGAAAATTAT
This sequence comes from Stephania japonica, assembly GCA_039657345.1. NCBI lineage: Eukaryota > Viridiplantae > Streptophyta > Magnoliopsida > Ranunculales > Menispermaceae > Stephania > Stephania japonica. The sequence goes on along the minus strand of CM077560.1, from coordinate 36,523,178 downwards.
GAATCTATAATGTGGAAAGCCCCAAAATATTCATGTACAAACAGAAGTGAGATATGAATAAGTACATGATACCCAATCTCATCAAAAATATCAAGTTTTATAACCCAAAACATATATATGAACCGATATAAAAGCAAAACATAAAAACCTACTATAATGTGTCCAAGTCCAGTTGCTAATAATCACAAAAAGTCGCCTAAGCAGGGCTCCTTGCCTCTACTGCACTCCGCTCTATCTACACCCACCGTCACAAACTAGACGGTGAACAACTTGAGAAATCGAATGTAATGTCAGAAGAAGATAGCAGTAATTCATGATATACAAGTAAAACAGTCTAAATATCACGTGATAATAGAAAGACAGGAATTTAAATAGATCAAGTGCATGATAAATAGACTAATAGATTTCAATCGAAAGTTAAGTGTGTTCTAAGGAATCAAAAGAGGTCCATAAGTGGTCTAAATCATAGCATAACGGCGAAAACATCGCGAGGTCTTCCCGGGCATCGACACAAGCGAAGGCACAACTATGATGGGAGGGACACAAGCCCACCCAATTCCCAATGCATTCGGTACGCCCGCCTAGACCCGCAGTCCCGAGTCCGTTCTCGGCCCCAACCCGACGAGCCTAGTCACCTCAAAACATCAAATTTCACGTTTTATGAAAGAGTTATTGCAATTATAACACAAATGAAGCAAAAATCATATTCTAATCAAATATTGGGAAATAACTCAATCAAAGGGAAATTAGGAATCTATATAAATGTGGAAAACCCAACATGTTCAATCCTAAGTCAACAAAATGGATTGATGGAATCCACCTCAAAACATATTCCCCAGCCCAAAACAATCATATATATATATAAACTTATACAAAAAGAAATAAACATGAGCCTACATCTCTAGTCTCCAAGTCCAACCGCCACAAAAAGTCTCCTAGGCAAGGTCCTTGCCTCTACCGCACTCCGCCCTATCCGCACCCACCGTCACAAACTAGACGGTGAGTAACCGAGAGAAATCGAAAGTAAAGCCGAAGAATATAACAAGAATTCATGAAATAACAACAAGGCAAGCCTAAATATCATGCGGGGAAAAATAGAATTTAAATAAACAAGAATGCATGATAGACAGATCGAAAATGAAAGCAATCGAAACATGCGTGTTCTACGAGTCAAGAGAGGCAATAAGTGGTCTAAATTCCACAACAATACCACAACAATCCACAACAATATCCACAACAATCCAAGACATGGTATCACACAATCACTAGGGGTGGTCAAACACTCGCGCGCTCGAGTGCCCGCGTTTTATCCCTTCTAAGTGCAGCCGCATGTACCTTCGAGACACACACTTATGCCAAGAACACACATACAAGGAATATGGAATGGAAAGCCAATAATTCGATAGTAACAAACACAAAGAAGTGAAAATGAATCACATGATATTTTCTAAATCGGCTTACTAACGTACAAATGCTTTTTAAGGCAAATGTACTTACCCGATCTATCGTAATCCGCGTATGACACTCCCGCGACTCCTAACGCGCACTCCCGAGTTTTCCGTTACCCGACAAGGTTGGAAACTCGTATTAATAGGTCAAGTCATTAAATTAGCTTCGATTTGACATATTATATCATTTTTTTATGTTTTTCGAGGCTAAAACCCCGATTACATCTCGCCAACATTTCCGAGAAAATCCCAAAACTCGCTTGTGAACCATTTTTTTCTAATTTCTCATATTTTCTGACTTTTCTGAATTTTTCATAATTTTCCCTATTTTTCTGGATTTTCTTTTCCATTTTTTTTTTTTCTCTTTTTTTTTTATTCTCTCTTTTTTTTTTGGGCGGTTCAGGGCCGAACCGGCCGAACCGGGCCGAACCGCTCGGTCTCAGGGCCGAACCGGCCTGGCTCAGGGCCGAACCGCCCTTCATCTCCTTGAATCGAAACAGAGGCGTCAGAATAAATACTCGTTTCCAATCCCCTTTTTTTTTTTTTTTTTTGTTTCATGGATCCATCGAGAGAGGGGAGGGAGGAAGGAAATAGAGGGATGGAGAGAGATCTCCGGCGAGGAGTGAACTCGCCACCACCATCTCCAGCTGGGAGAGGTGGTTTCGTGAGAGTGAGAGAGCAAACCCGAGACGAGAGAGAGAAAGAGATAAACCGTGAGAACGAGAGAGAAAACGAGTGAACACGAGAGAGAGGGAGAGAATGCATACCTTCTGGCTGACCGCAACCTCCGACGTCCCCGGTCCTGGCCACCGGCGAGAGAGCAGCAAGGCGGTGGTGAGATGAGGGAAAAGGAGGACGCGAGGGAGAGCGAGTGAAGAGAGACCGCGAGGAGAGAAGAAGAGTGAGAGAAAGAGATGAGTGAAATGAGAGAGTGAGGAGAGGTTACGCGAGAGAGATGAGTGGGAATGGGGGTGACGTGAGTGAGATGGTGAGATGAGTGTGACGCGAGTGATGGGGGGGTGGTGGGTGAGTGAGGAGTGATGTGATGTGGTAAGGTGTGTGTTTGAATATTTAAATGGGTATGATAGTTGTGTCTACCCATTTTTACCGACCCCCACATCTCAAACTTTAACACAAGGGTTCCCCGACCCATCTTACCTCATCGACCCGTATTTTCCCGTCACGTGCACACTTTTACTTTTATCTCACACAATTGAACTATATAATTGTTAAATAATTATTATTAATTATCTTTTTACTATATTTTCTCCCTGCTACCTAGGCGAAAACTCACTCATTTTAAAAATCGCCCAAATGGCTCGTGACACGCATTTAAACTATAATACTATTACACACATCAAAGAATCATAACATTACCTCTGTCGACTCCCAAGGTTCGAAATACAAATTCAAGATCGCGTAGTCGGTCACGATCCCGACACGTGTCACAAAAGTCGTTAAAAATCGAGGATGTTACAGCCTCCCCACTTATTAGAATTTCGTCCTCGAAATTTACTAATAAGTAAATTAAACTTCAAACTCACCTAATCAAATAGATAGGGAAGTGCTCTTGCATGTATGACTCTAGCTCCCAAGTTAACTCTTCGTCCCCGTGGAATTGCCATTTCACAAGAACGGAAGGGATTTCCTTGTTCCTCGCATTTTGACTTTACTTGGCCGACAATTTGAATTGGTCGCTCCTCGTACGTGGCATCGTCTTGCAACTCGATCCGACTCAGTCCACCGTAGGTCGCCGTCCTCCGCCCGACTTGTCTAGTCGCAAAGATTGAAATGTGAAACACCGGATGAATGCCGGCGAGCGCCGGCGGTAACTCTAATCGATAAGCAACCTTACCGACCCTCTTCACAACTTTCAAGGGACCGATAAATCTAGGAGCAAGCTTCCCTTTGATTCCGAATCGTTTGTGACCCTTCGTAGGCGAGACTTTCGTGTATACATAGTCTCCCACGTCGTATCGAAGCTCATCGTGATACCGATCATAGTATTTCTTTTGCCGCTTCTTGAGCACTCTTAAGCCTCTCGACGAATCTGCCGTACCTTCTCGCAGTGATCAACAACAATCTCGGACCAATCGTCACAACATCCTCTCGTTCACCCAAGAAGAAGGTGATCTACAAGGCTCGCCATAGAGCGCCTCAAACGGTGCCATACCGATACTCGCCGATAACCGTTGTTGTAAGCAAACTCGCACAAATGAAGGTACTCTTCCCATGACCCGCCGTATTCCAAAACACACATCCCGAGCATGTCTTCCAACACTTGTATCAACCTCTCTGACTCGTCCGTCTGTCTCGTGGATGAAACGCCGTACTCAACTCTAGTCCGGTGCCGAATCGAGCCCGCATGCTCGCCACAATAACGAAGTAAATCGCGCCTCGATCCGACACGATCGACAACGAACTCCGTGTAGTCCGACAATCTCACGCTCGTAAAGAATGCTCACCACAACTCGATGTGTAGTGGATACCGGTATGAAATGAGCAGATTTCGTCAATCGATCCACAATTACCCGTATGCTATCATGACCACGAGAGATCGGGGCAAGCCACCGACGAAATCCATAGCAATGTGCTCCCACTTCCATCGAGGAATAGGTAGGGCCGCAGCAATCCTCCAGCCGTCGATGCTCACCTTTCACACGCCGGCATATCTCACACGCTCTAATGAATTCGACACATCGGATTTCATCCCCGGCCACCAAAAGAGACGTCGCATGTCAAGATACATCTTGGTTCGACCCGATGCACGTAAAATCGAGAACGGTGAGCCTCCCGAAGTATCTCTGCGCGTTGCGTAAGTCGCCCGCCAATGGAATCCACAACGCCCACGATACCTCAAGCAAGAGTCCGTCGACCGACTCCAACTGGATGTTCTCGAACCGTTAGCCATCTCACCGAATTGCCGGGTACGACTCATCGCCCGTCGTCCCTCGAGAACAAGCCATAGCGGAAACGGTCTCGTAACCTCATCCGACCACAAATCTCGTGTCCCGGTAGTCACCGCACGTCCGCCGAACTCATCAACTCCTACGCCTCAAGAAGACCATACTCGCGGGTCATCCGACATACGACCACCTCTCGCATCGATCCTCTACGGCTCAAAGCATCAAGAACCACGTTAGCTTTCCCCGATGATACTCTAACGAGAAATCATAGTCCTTCAAGAACTCTAGCCAACGTCTCTGTCTCAGTGTTTAGTTCTCTCTCGAGTGAATAAGTACTTCAAGCTCTCATGGTCCGTGAACAACTCGAAACGTACGCCATACAAGTGGTGCCTCCATATCTTCAATGCAAACACTATCGCGCCAACTCTAAGTCGTGTGTCGGTAGTTCCTCTCGTGAACCTTCACTGCCGAGATGCATAAGCGATAACTCGCCCTCCCCGCATCAATACACAACCCAAGCCAACCTTCGACGCGTCGTTGTACACGACTAAGTCTTTCCTGGGCCTCGGCAACGCTAACACAAAGCGCGTAGTCAATTTCTTCTTCAAAGTGTTGAATGCATGTTCGCACTCCTCATCCCAATCAAACTTCGCATTCTTCTTAGTCAATTTCACATCTGAGCGGCAATCTTGGAGAAGTCTTGCACAAATCGGCGATAGTATCCCGCCAATCCCGTAAAACCGCGAATTTGCGTAATCTAGCCTGCGTAGGCCACTCAATCATCGCTTTAACCTTCTCTCGATCAACAAGAACACCGGTAGCTCCAACAACATGCCCAAGGAATCGACTTCGACAACCAAAACTCACACTTGCCGAACTTGGCAAACAATGATGATCTCTCAAAGTCTCGCAATACGCTCGTAGATGTCCTTCATGCTCCTCACGAGTCCTGGAATAGATGAGGATATCGTCTATGAACACAATCACGAACCGATCAAGGTATTCCCTCATCACGCGATGCATGAGATCCATAAACATTGCAAGGCGCATTAGTTAAGCCGAATGGCATGATCAGAATTGAAAGTGACCGTATCTTGTATCAACGCCGTCTTTTCTCGATCTTCACCTCTAATCCCGAGCCGGTGATAGCCTCGACCTCGATCTATTTTCGAGAACCATCAAGCGCCTCAACCGATCAAACAAATCATCAATGCGCGGCAACGGATATTTGTTCTTCACCGTAACTCCTGCTCATTGGCGATAATCTATGCATAGCCTCAAACTACCATCCTTTTTCTTTACAAACAAGATCGGTGCTCCCCATGGCGACATACTCTGACCGATGAAACCAAGCTCTAACAATTCATCTAGCCGACTCCTCAACTCCTCAAGCTCTCGAGGTGCCATACTGCACGGTGGTGGTATCGAGATCGGCTTAATCCCCGGTACAAGGTCAATGATAAAGTCTATCTCCTCGGTGGTGGTAATCCCGCAAATCCTCCGAAACACATCCGGGAAGTCGCACACAACCGGTACCTCTCGAAAAGCAAATCTCCCGTTTCGCCCCAAAGCTGCTCATGACACTCGCAACAATCTCAATCTCGCCACTCGTGGCTTCCCCGCTCTCGGTGATAGGAAGTAGCGATGCCGCACTCGAATGCCGAGCTCCGAACCATCTATTAACTAATCGTGATTCTCTTCTCATAACAACTAATGTGAGCATGAAACGATCCCACCAATCCATGCCCAACAAAGCATCAAACTCCAAAATTCGAGCACTCTCATATCTACTCGTAACTCATAACCCCCTATCTCTACCTAATATCGAGGCACAACAAATTCGGTAAATCTTATCTCCAAGAATGGTGCAAGGATTTAGGGGTTTACTAAGCCTAACAAAGTTTCAAACCTAGCTTATCTACCATTCGACCAAAGAATAAATGAAACAAGGAACCGAATCGAACATGGTATGCATGAAAGTACCACAAATAGAAATCATACCCTCGACAAGGTTTCGGATGCCCCCGGTCGTGCTCAATGCCGCCCGAACGCGTTCTCTCGATGCCGATGATGCCGTGGCGGTACTTCGGTGGTCGAGGGCACTCCTCTCGTATGTGATCGACCTTTCCGCACCCGAAACAAGTGCGGTATCCCGCGACCCCCGAGTCCGGCTCGCCTCGTCCCCGTCGCGAACTCGTGTCCGAGTCCGACTGCACCTCTCGTGTCCTCCTCTCGCTCGTCTCCCTGGCCGCACTCTACTCAATAGTCCGTCTCTCGTGATCGCCGTCCCGATCGACTAGCCGCAGGGTGGATGACTCGGCAAAACCGGGTACCGGCGAGCAATATGTATGCGACGAATAGTCGATCGTGCAACGACCCTACACTCGAGTCCTACGGTCCCGAAAATTCCACCTATTCTTCTTCCTCTTCTTGACCCGATGGTGCTCCTCCAATCGGACTCGGTCCGACCGATCCGGTCTCCTCAGATGAGTAAGTAGGTAACCCTCTCGAGCCAAACTCCGCTCGTATGCAATCCGTAAAGTCTCCGCCGTGTAGTGACTACGTAACCACCGATCGCAGTAACAAACCCTCGTGAAATAATACACTCGATCGCCTCTGTCTCCGCCGATCCTCCAAAGATAAGGTAACAACGATGAGAACCTACCCATGTACTCCATCACCGACTCATTGGCGCCCGTCTCAACGCCATGAACTCATTCCTCTTTGCTCGAAGACCGTCTGGTGGAAAGTATTTCGATTAAACCGGGTCTTGAAGTCGATCCAGCCTCTCGAACACCTCTAGTAGTGATGATCGTCGTCCACCAATCATCTCGCTCTCTCCATGTAACATCGACGAAGAGATAGTCGCCGCATGTGGTCCTCCGTGGCGATGATCGAATGAATCTTCTCATGACTCTTCGTAAACAACTCGTCGCTTCTAACATCGTGCCGCCATAAAACTTCATAGATCATGTCTCTTAAATTCCTCCATCGCTTCGCTCAAGAAGGCTCTCCTGACTCTTCGATGGCGTCGTAAATCGGAGTAACCTCTCAATAATAGGTGCCGGCGTAGCTGGTGTCTCTGTCGCTCGAGCTATCTCTCGTCAATAAAGGATGTGTCTCCGCCTCTGTCTCGCGTGTCGTGTGCAACAACAACTCCTCAGTACGCTCTAACTAATCGGAGCCGTGGATGCCGCAAAGAATCGGGGTCTCGCGCCTCTGCAAGTAGTAGTATGTGGCAATGGTGTAGTCGAGTCGATGGTGTAGCGCAGAAGGCCGGTACGAGTGTCCTCAACAAATCGTAACATCTTCAGTAGTGCGAATCCCGCGTCGCAACTCTCTCGAGTCAAGGCATGCACATCGTCCGCACTAGCATATCGTGTGCCGATGTGCCGCTATCGTCGCCCGACTCGCTTTGATCCGCCATCGTCGTTCGAATCAAGAAAACGAACTTCTCGATCGCCTATAGCTACCGTATACTATAATAATACACATAAAAATCATAATATGTATTAAAATAATTCGACTCAACCCATTACTTCCCAACTAAGTTTCTACGGATCCTAGGGTTTCCACTTCTCGCTTGACCGTTCCTAACTTCCGCCGGTTTTAATGGCTTGTGTTTTATGAATTTACATCAAGAGTCGTCTATATAACCTCGTGGCTCGATACCAACCGCGACGGCCCCAAATTCCCAATGCATTCGGTACGCCCGCCTAGACCCGCAGTCCCGAGTCCGTTCTCGCGAACCCGACGAGCCTAGTCACCTCAAAACATCAAATTTCACGTTTTATGAAAGAGTTATTGCAATTATAACACAAATGAAGCAAAAATCATATTCTAATCAAATATTGGGAAATAACTCAATCAAAGGGAAATTAGGAATCTATATAAATGTGGAAAACCCAACATGTTCAATCCTAAGTCAACAAAATGGATTGATGGAATCCACCTCAAAACATATTCCCCAGCCCAAAACAATCATATATATAAACGATCATACAAAAAGAAATAATATGAGCCTACATCTCTAGGTACTCCAAGTCCAACCGCCACAAAAAGTCTCCTAGTAAGGTCCTTTGCCCCTACCGCTTCTCCGCCCTATCGCACCCACCGTCACAAACTAGACGGTGAGTAACCGAGAGAAATCGAAAGTAAAGCCGTAAGAATATAACAAGAATTCATGAAATAACAACCAAGGCAAGCCTAAATATCATGCGGTAATGAAAAATAGGAATTTAAATAAACAAGAATGCATGATGACAGACCGAAAATGAAAGCAATCGAAACATGCGTGTTCTACGAGTCAAGAGAGGCAATAAGTGGTCTAAATTCCACAACAATACCACAACAATCCACAACAATATCCACAACAATCCAAGACATGGTATCACACAATCACTAGGGGTGGTCAAACACTCGTGCGCTCGAGTGCCCGCGTTTTATCCCTTCTAAGTGCAGCCGCATGTACCTTCGAGACACACACTTATGCCAAGAACACACATACAAGGAATAAGGAATGGAAAGCCAATAATTCGATAGTAACAAACACAAAGAAGTGAAAATGAATCACATGATATTTTCTAAATCGGCTTACTAACGTACAAATGCTTTTTAAGGCAAATGTACTTACCTCGATCTATCGTAATCCGCGTATGACACTCCCGCGACTCCTAACGCGTACTCCGAGTTTTCCGTTACCCGACAAGGTTGGAAACTCGTATTAATAGGTCAAGTCATTAAATTAGCTTCGATTTGACATATTATATCATTTTTTTATGTTTTTCGAGGCTAAAACCCCGATTACATCTCGCCAACATTTCCGAGAAAATCCCAAAACTCGCTTGTGAACCATTTTTTTCTAATTTCTCATATTTTCTGACTTTTCTGAATTTTTCATAATTTTCCCTATTTTTCTGGATTTTCTTTTCCATTTTTTTTTTTTTTTATTCTCTCTTTTTTTTTTATGGGCGGTTCTCACGAACCGACGGCTCAGGGCCGAACCGGCCTGGCTCAGTCGAACCGCCCTTCATCTCCTTTTGAATCAAACAGAGGCGTCAGAATAGCCGCCTCTGTTTCCAATCCCCTTTTTTTTTTTTTTTTTTTTTTTTTTTTGTTTCATGGATCCATCGAGAGAGGGGAGGGAGGAAGGAAATAGAGGGATGGAGAGAGATCTCCGGTGAGGGAGTGAACTCGCCACCACCATCTCCAGCTGGGAGAGGTGGTTTCGTGAGAGTGAGAGAGCAAACCCGAGACGAGAGAGAGAAAGAGATAAACCGTGAGAACGAGAGAGAAAACGAGTGAACACGAGAGAGAGGGGAGAGAATGCATACCTTCGGCTGACCGCAACCTCCGACGTCCTCGGTCCTGGCCACCGGCAAGAGCAAATGGCAAGTGGTGAGATGAGGGAAAGGGAGGACGCGAGGGAGAGCGAGAAGAGAGACCGCGAGGAGAGTGAAGAGTGAGAGAAAGAGATGAGTGAAATGAGAGAGCGAGGAGAGGTTACGCGAGAGAGATGAGTGGGAATGGGGGTGACGTGAGTGAGATGGTGAGATGAGTGTGACGCGTGATGGGGGGTGGGTGGTGAGGTGAGTGGAGTGATGTGGTAAGGTGTGTGTTTGAATATTTAAATGGGTATGATAGTTGTGTCTACCCATTTTTACCGACCCCCACATCTCAAACTTTAACACAAGGGTTCCCCGACCCATCTTACCTCATCGACCCGTATTTTCCCGTCACGTGCACACTTTTACTTTTATCTCACACAATTGAACTATATAATTGTTAAATAATTATTATTAATTATCTTTTTACTATATTTTCTCCCCCTATTACCTAGGCGAAAACTCACTCATTTTAAAAATCGCCCAAATGGCTCGTGACACGCATTTAAACTATAATACTATTACACACATCAAAGAATCATAACATTACCTCTGTCGACTCCCAAGGTTCGAAATACAAATCCAAGATCGCGTAGTCGGTCACGATCCCGACACGTGTCACAAAAGTCGTTAAAAATCGAGGGATGTTACACATACAACACATAAACGACATAATATAAACAATAACGCCGCTATTTTAGGCCACTCAGAGAGTCGTAAGACATAAGCATGGACTTAGCTTGGTACCCGACATCCCCGGTCATGGTGTCACAGCGGTGGCGTTGCCCACGGCAACGGATTCCGGCGAGGAGGAGCATAACACCTATGAAATGAACATAACATGAAATATCAAAAGTTTGTGCTTGCCTCACTGTTGTTGATGTGACGACCCGCCCCCGACCTAGGGTCGGGTCGCCCGGCCCAGACTGCCATTTAGACCCGATACCTGAACCAGGCCCAAATAACGGTCTGGCACGCCTAAACAAATAAACCTGCCGAATACACATTGGCTAAACAAAGGATAATAATTGCGGAAAGAATATAAAAAGATATCCTAAGCCAATATATTTAAGTTCATAGAACATTTATAAAAAATTATACATCTGTTCATGCTCCTTTAAATTAAACAAGTTTATTATAATCTCTGAAATGGACCAACTAAAGATAACTAGGATTCAAGCTACCCAAAGATCCATTTTAATTTTAAACCCAAGTTGATAGTTTCAAAATCAAATATACATGATATATATACAAAGGCTCACATCAAGAGGAGACTTCAAGCTCGTCTCTCCCTTGCCTCAACCTAGCGCTGTCGTGGATACCTGAGATGTAAGTGGGGTGAGCTAAAAGAACCAACGGTGCTCGGTAATGCGGAAAACCCGCTCAACCATCAAATATGCAAGTAATACCTAATAAGCATGCAAAATCTAGCATGTATTTGGAAAACAAACAAACAAGGATTCATTAAATAATAACTTATAGCAAGATTTCATAAGAGATAGATTTATAATGAATCATCAAATACTATCATGAACATAAGGTTTGTAAGCCACAAATAAATAGAATTTCATCATTTCATAACAAATATGACATATTTTTAAGCCATCAAATTATAACAACAATAATCATGCATAGCATTAAAGAGATTGACTAATCATTTCTAAATTTCGACTTTCATATAAATGAGGGGGTCGCGAGATTATGTATTATAAAATATAATAATATGATAAGTCGATGTTCCATTCAATGCATACTAGATATTGGCAAGAATCCGGTGACCGATTCTCCTACTTCAAAGTGATGGAAACAACCAGCCTAGCACACATGTGCCTTATGTGCCCTCTCGTTTGTCCCATCAAATCAACAAGAGGTTCGTCCAAGCCATCACCGATGCACATCTCTATGTCTCAAGAGTACAAGAGAAGGTAACTCCAACTCATGTCCCTACGTGACATACTTATGAATTCAATTAGTCAAGTAAAACCCTCGGTGGTAAACTCCACGCCCTGGGGTGTTAACGACCCTCGGTGGTAAACTCCACACCCTGGGGTGTTAACGACCCTCGGTGGTAAACTCCACACCCTGGGGCCATGAATAACAGTGCATTCACATTCCATAGATTCGTAGATTCGAGCCAATACCACGACGCAACCCATAAATCCCAAGTCTTTAATTCAAATTATGAATCCTAAGCATAACTAATAATCATGCCATATTTGATAATTGAACAAGCTCCCCACTTACCTTAAACTCGCCGCGAATCCTAGTATTGATCCTTTCTCATTAGGGCTCGATTTGAATGTTCAATCCGAACTTCTTTGATCTCTTTGACTTCTCAAAACTCATTCTCACCATTCCAAACCGTCCTCCCTTAATCTCCTATTTTTTTCCAAATAGTGTAGAACAACAAGTCGTCGCTAGGTTTACTTAACTTTTCCTTTTATAGGCTAGGGTTAGGTTAGGTTACATACATTCTTTTGTATTAAAGACTAAAATGCCCTCCTACTTGGGCCTTAAATCTAACTCCCTATTTAATATATTTTAGGCCGTTTTCATTAATTTATCTTAATGAGCATTTTGACCAAGAACGTTTCCAAAAAGCATTTTGACCAAGAACGTTTCCAAAAATCTTTTCTTAATTAATGGGATCTCATAAATTTTGAGATCTTACTCCTTTTGACTAGGAACGTTTCCACAAATCTTTCCTTAATTAATAGGATCTATTAAATTTGGAGATCTCGTTTTTTTTATAACTTTCTTCCTGTTTAAGAAACGTTTTTCAAATCTTTATTTTCTTGTGAGTTTCCTTAATTAGAACGGACGTATATTCTGAAATCTCTTCAAACCGCATAAAATGTGCATCTCGAGGTGTAAGATATTCTACTATATCACTAATAATCCAATCCAAAGAAATTCTACACATATTTAGTATTTAAATTACTAAATTGCCCCTAAATCGAATCGGGGAAGATTCGGGTCGTTACAACATCCCCAATTTTAAGAACTTTCGTCCTCGAAAGTAAAGATAATTACATTCGCAGTTTGGTGTGTCCGTCCGTAATGATTTATTTTACCACCCATCCTTTAGTTGGTGCATTTTTGCCTGCGTATTCAGCCTGTACCCCACATAAAATAAGTTTTACTCCTGAATTTAATATATTTCATTATTTTTATTTTCGTTTTACAAACTAAAATTCATAAAGGCTACCTCGAGTCGCCTTAGCTACATACTTTAATAGAGCTATCATACTTAGCTACATGCCAATTTCTCATATAGTTTCGCATTTCTGGGGTATTCCCTTATGATCTCCACCGAAGTCGCAAGGTGCACTCGAGTCGTCCAAACGAAAGAACAATATTAAGATGTGATATGGTGTCTATCTGTGTTGAAAAGAGGTATATCTCTGCCCATCTGGCAATAAAACCATACCACCACCTGGTAGTAGGAACATGGATAGCTATCTGCTATAATATGAACACTAGTACACCATCTATGTCAACATCTTGGTTATATATATCAAAGAACGACTCATCATATCCTTGCGACTTATCTCGTGAAGGTTACAATTAGGCGTATTACGTATTCCTTTACGGAATAATACCTTAATATTATTGTCATCATACATTTATTGACATTCATTATTGTAGGTTATGAATTTAAGTCAACTCTTGACTAACGGTCCACTTTGTAGCTCCTCTGTCACACTTAACTGTTAATTGATGTAAACAAGCTTCCACCTTTAAAATCTTGTGGAATATTTTTAACAACGTCATTATTTTTAAGTAGATTTCAGCATTCATCTGAATGCGCTCCATTGCATCACCATTTTTTTTTTATTTCATACCAAGATCTCTTATCACTATATCTCGATTTTCAGGAGATCTATCGTAATGCGTCCTCGCACTGATCAATTCTCACGATCCTGGGTGACTATTTTAAACATTGTTGACTTAGTCATGACCCCTTTTGGTATACAATGGTCCCTTCTCATCTTTCTAAGCTAACTCTTAGCTTTTATAATGTGTTTAGTACCTCACTCTCTCGAGAAACGAAGGTGATTTAGCTTTCATGTTTCGAACTTGACATTCACGTCATTTCTTTATAAGAATAAAACTCATACTCCTGTCATTGTCATTAAGGACTCATATCTCAATACAATCTAGTTATTTCAAGATCATAATTCAAACTTGTATTTCAATTTATTACACTCGTGCATTACTATTGTCGCACTGCATATACATTTTGTTAGATACTTCAACCATAAAGTACAAATCTGTGTACATAAAACTCATATAGGTTTATCTTGTACGACTTGTTACTAAAGCTTTAATTCAAGGGCACTCAAACTCATATTTACACCTATTTCGAAAATTATCTTGCACTATTTAGCTTATGATTCATTGCTTATATTTAGCACAAAACCATTCATAGTGTTCTTCTTTTTCTCCAAATTCAATGATTCTTGAAAATAAGAATATTAACTGATTTCTCATGGGGTTGATTTAAAATGACCTCATGCTTAGGAAAACCTTTATGTCGCATAATTTACTTATGCTTGTCACCTGTCACGGTGTTGACCTTGATTATTCATGCATTATCTCCATGTGTTGATATCCTTAACACTTAACCAATTGCAAATCTATTGCTTACCTGTTTGGGTTACAACCTCAAATTCTCCTATGCCATCAAATTAGAGCTTTCACTTTTAAACTTATACTAAGTCCTCAGGTTTTCAAGTATAAACAACACATTTTGTTCAACAATTATTAACGGTGTGAAATTTAAGAAATTTGATCTTTACTCATATATTCATGTTTTATAGCTAATTTAGGGTATTTCCTCAACATCCTTAATTGTTTCGTACGTTTATTGTACAAGATAAACCTTATTGGGGTTCGATCCTAACTTAGGATCCTCACTTTTAATAGTCAACCTATCACTGATCAGATCTTTCATCTTTCCTTTCAATCATTTAGTTTGGTAGTTTATATGTTTAATATAATCTTTGACTTTTATAAAAAAAATCACAAGTTACTTTTCACAAGTGATCAACCTGATTCTTCGTGACGTCACCATTTCGATTACAAATTTTGTTCTTGAATATGGTACTATTGCAATACATATTGTCTCTCTTGAGTTTGCAATTCTTCTCATCACCAAATTGCTCATTCGTTTTTCCATGGGTCGATCCTATTCTAGGATCCCCAATTTTAAGAACCAAGTCATTATTGACTAAGGTTATATAATAATCATTTGCCTCGATTACTCTTCAACTTCATTTTTCATTCAACCATTCTCTACCATCTGTTAGGTTTCATTTTGACTCAAGAGTTATGAATCCACACGTCTAATCATATCGAAATATTCTTTTTATTGGTATACCCCCGATTTTAATGATTCACTTATCAACGAGTTCATTATAATATCATTAATCAAGCATATACGCTCCTACGACCTACTAATATGACTCATACATACCGTTTAGTTTGGGGCTTCCTTTAATTATTCAATCATGGTATTGCTATTGCATACTCTCCATTCATTTCGAACACAATTTATCAATTCCTGGTATTCCTAACTTTATGAGTTAACTCGCTTCTGATTATACTATAATAATTTCTTTGTTGCAATGGTTACCTTTAATTTGTGTCATTTTAACCTCAGATCTTGATTCTTTACAACATCTACAAATCTTTCTACTTGGCAACACGATCTTCACACATGACTATTTCACTGAAATAGTCTTTGATTTTGAATTTCCAATTTTAGTAACTCACCCATCTCTAAGTGTACTAATTTGACATTTTGTATTCACTAGATTTTCTCATTGAGTAGTTTTCAATGTATTCTTTAATTTCTCATTCGCCATCTCGTACATTATGCATTTACGCTTCGAGCTAACTCTCAATTTGGGTCCTCATGTTTAATATTCAACCTATCAATAACTAGCTTAGTTTTATTTTTTTTACACAGGTTCAATCGAAACTTGAATGCCATAATTCAATCAATCGAAAAGTTAAATCCAAATCAAAACCTTTTTTTTAAAAAAAAACTATCAAGTTTTCATCAAAACCACTTTTCGAACAGAGCTAGGCTTAGTTTATAGAAATCATCTAAAATTCTTCTCGTATTTTCTAACAATTCATAAAACTCATTTCAAATCTATTTAGTCGATATAATTCAAAAGTAAACTATAGCGGTAAGTAAATTTTGTGTTTCAAACACACAATGGTGACATAGATCCAAAACATACGTTGCATTTTTTTATCAAATTAAAAACTTTAAAATTCAGTAAAACTCTTTATGTAAGGATCAAAATTACGACATCAAATTCTTGAAATGATTATGAGTCTATTCGTTTTATCTTTTGAATACCAAGGAAAATAAACGATTTTCTTTTTGTACTTCGCCTTTTTAAAATTTTGTAAAAACACGTGGAATCCTTCCATAAAAACTTCAATAAAATGCGGCAAACATCAACTCAAAGACAATACAAAAATCATGGTCCAATATAGTCGAAAAAATCATTTTTCGATAAAAATAGATCACCTGAAACAACATAATTCGATCGATAGTAATAATCTTCAAATCGAATTTATAGACTAATGGTTCACACTCTTAATCGATCATTAGAAGTTTTAAGTCTATACGTGTCCACTATATTTTAAATTAAGTTCAGCCACCTGGCTAGACTAACTTACTTATCATTGTTTGAAATCAAAGATTCATTTACATCCTTACTAGGATTGTTAACTTCCATTTTCAACAAAGATTTCGTTAATTTTAATCATCCTAATATAGTTTTTGGCGTCAGAGTTACTTCTCTGAAATGTGACCACGTCACAATTCTGTCTTGTGTATTTAGCGTGGCATCTCATTGCCTTTCAAGTCTATCAATACATACTTAAGTCTTTATTTGCCACTCTATCGTTAAGTATAGGCACATCTCGCCATATAATTCCCACTCTACGTTTAGTCGTTCTATCAGAACCATTCTTGCAGCAAAACATTGTAGACTTCCTTGCAACACATGTGAAATCTTCTGAGGACTTCCCTTCGATTTTCTTGTGTCGTTAATTGTCATTCCCAACTCATGGAACCAAGGTTTCACGTCTTAAGGAAAGACGTTTACCTATATATCTAACGATATATTTATATATACAAAGTAGCAAATAATCATCACATTAAGTCTTTTTCAATTTTTTTTTTTTTTATCCCATCCCATCCTAGGATTTTTCATTATTGCGTGTTAAGTCGACTTTGAACCAATGTCCCATACCATTGATTTGTTCGACTTAACTTGACTTTTAAACTTAAAGGCTCTAAATTTTAGGTTTCCCCTAACCTAAAATTTCCCTAGGTTCTAATCCCTATGCTCTGATACCAACTGAGACGACCCGCCCCCGACCTAGGGTCGGGTCGCCCGCCCTGCATCGCCATTTAGACCCGATACCCGAACCAGCCCAAATAACGGTTCGCACGCCTAAACAAATAAACTCGGAATACACATTGGCTAAACAAAGGATAATAATTGCGGAAAGAATATAAAAAGATATCCTAAGCCAATATATTTAAGTTCATAGAACATTTATAAAAAATTATACATATGTTCATGCTCCTTTAAATTAAACAAGTTTATTATAATCTCGAAATGGACCAACTAAAGATAACTAGGATTCAAGCTACCCAAAGATCCATTTTAATTTTAAACCCAAGTTGATAGTTTCAAAATCAAATATACATGATATATATACAAAGGCTCACATCAAGAGGAGACTTCAAGCTCGTCTCTCCCTTGCCTCAACCTAGCGCCGTCGTGATACCGAGATGTAAGTGGGGTGAGCTAAAAGAACCAATGGTGCTCAAGAATGCGTAAAACCCGCTCAACCATCAAATATGCAAGTAATACCTAATAAGCATGCAAAATCTAGCATGTATTTGGAAAACAAACAAACAAGGATTCATTAAATAATAACTTATAGCAAGATTTCATAAGAGATAGATTTATAATGAATCATCAAATACTATCATGAACATAAGGTTTGTAAGCCACAAATAAATAGAATTTCATCATTTCATAACAAATATGACATATTTTTAAGCCATCAAATTATAACAACAATAATCATGCATAGCATTAAAGAGATTGACTAATCATTTCTAAATTTCAGACTTTCATATAAATGAGGGGGTCGCGAGATTATGTATTATAAAATATAATAATATGATAAGTCGATGTTCCATTCAATGCATACTAGATATTGGCAAGAATCCGGTGACCGATTCTCCTACTCTCAAAGTGATGGAAACAACCAGCTAGCACACATGTGCCTTATGTGCCCTCTCGTTTGTCCCATCAAATCAACAGTAGGTTCGTCCAAGCCATCACCGATGCACATCTCTATGTCTCAAGAGTACAAGAGAAGGTAACTCCAACTCATGTCCCTACGTGACATACTTATGAATTCAATTAGTCAAGTAAAACCCTCGGTGGTAAACTCCACACCCTGGGGTGTTAACGACCCTCGGTGGTAAACTCCACGCCCAGGGTGTTAACGACCCTCGGTGGTAAACTCCACACCCCGGGTGTTAACGACCCTCGGTGGTAAACTCCACACCCAGGGCCATGAATAACAAAGTGCATTCACATTCCATAGATTCGTAGATTCGAGCCAATACCACGACGCAACCCATAAATCCCAAGTCTTTAATTCAAATTATGAATCCTAAGCATAACTAATAATCATGCCATATTTGATAATTGAACAAGCTCCCCACTTACCTTAAACTCGCCGCGAATCCTAGTATTGATCCTTTCTCATTAGGGCTCGATTTGAATGTTCAATCCGAACTTCTTTGATCTCTTTGACTTCTCAAAACTCATTCTCACCATTCCAAACTGTCCTCCCTTAATCTCCTATTTTTTTCCAAATAGTGTAGAACAACAAGTCGTCGCTAGGTTTACTTAACTTTTCCTTTTATAGGCTAGGGTTAGGTTAGGTTACATACATTCTTTTGTATTAAAGACTAAAATGCCCTCCTACTTGGGCCTTAAATCTAACTCCCTATTTAATATATTTTAGGCCGTTTTCATTAATTTATCTTAATGAGCATTTTGACCAAGAACGTTTCCAAAAAGCATTTTGACCAAGAACGTTTCCAAAAAATCTTTTCTTAATTAATGGGATCTCATAAATTTTGAGATCTTACTCCTTTTGACTAGGAACGTTTCCACAAATCTTTCCTTAATTAATAGGATCTATTAAATTTGGAGATCTCGTTTTTTTATAACTTTCTTCCTGTTTAAGAAACGTTTTTCAAATCTTTATTTTCTTGTGAGTTTCCTTAATTAGAACGGACGTATATTCTGAAATCTCTTCAAGCCGCATAAAATGTGCATCTCGAGGTGTAAGATATTCTACTATATCACTAATAATCCAATCCAAAGAAATTCTACACATATTTAGTATTTAAATTACTAAATTGCCCCTAAATCGAATCGGGGAAGATTCGGGTCGTTACAGTTGACCACTCCTGGGACCCAAGCCAAGGCTCAGTGGGATCCCCGACAACCTCCAGTCCTAGTAGTTCAGTGGCGGTGCCGCCCCTAGGGGCTGTTTCAGACGAGAACTTAAAAAACAGTCCAAACAACATGACAACAACATCACCTAGATTCAAGACACTAAAACAGTTGCAACACGACCAAATCGATCACAACAATGGCAGCGAGGCATCATCGAGGTCATAGAGAGGTCCCCGACAACCCCCACGCTTGGCAATCCGACCAGCAATGCCCCCGGTCATGGTAGTTCTGTTGGTGTTTGAGGTTTATGTGCAGAGAGATTACAAAATAATTTTGAGAAAAACCCCAACAAGATCCGAATCTGATGCCATTAAAACACGTTTAAACTATGCAAACTTAATTATACCTAAGTCGCAATGTACCTTTCTGAAGGTTAATCGATCTCTAAGGCATTGCCAACGACGAACGCCCTCTATCAGTAGTCCATACACGAACGGCGACCGAGATTTGAAGTGCTAGCTTCAAGAGAATACCAAACCTTTTTGTTTCTCTCCAAAATGATCCAGAGCATATCAAAAACCCTAAGTCGTTTCTTAAAATGAAAATAGAGTTTCGACCCTTTTTAATCTTTTTGTTCTTGTATTATAACTCAAAGCATCTATTTATACAACCCTTGTATATAGACGGTTAAGTAAATTACACATATACCCCTACTTAAAGAAGTATAATTGTAATGCGCTACAAAGACGTTTCTGTCATGAATTTTATCATATAAAATTTGTTTTCTATAAACCATCTTAAAATCTCGCAAAACCATTCTTAGTGTGTGACCCAATAGGCTCATGCAACGTTGGTAGTGTACCAAAATATATTTTGGTATACAAGTCATAAGCGGCCTCTGGCAAGACATTATGACTACCCAAGTTGTACGAATATCAAATCGATACAACCTAATCAATAGTGTATATAACATCATTTTGTCACACGATATCTTTTTGATCAAACATAAGGCATGGAGTTGTCATCCAACATGTTCAATCGTACTAGTCTCGATCTCTAGGTAGACTGAAAACATCCAAGTGACATTGATCAATATCAATTCACTTAGACTAGGCCTTTTAACAGTCTAACACATCGAGGGATCCACTAGATATCTCTCTTTATATGAGAGGGACAAATTCTATCTCGATTACACAACTTCACCACATTATTCACACAGTAACCAATCACAACCTTTATAATCGTCCGATTAAAGACAACGTTTGATTGCTTCAAATCATTGTATTCCTAATGTTGAAGTCTCTGGTAATCTCAAGTCAGAGGACTGAATAATATATATCATGAGAAACAACTATGACTTAATCTATGTGATGTTTCTCATAGTAGGTCGGTCCAGTACTTTGTTCCCTAACAAGTACTCATGATCTTGATTCATATTCCTATACGTATGATCATTGTATGATCATCAATCAAGACTCACACTAGTCTTAATTTATTATAGTTCCTAGTATAATAATTGACTAGGGACATTTAAGATATTTCTGTAAATACCTATGGATCTTATTATAATGTAAACATGCAAATCAATTATAATAAACAGCAAATGAAATCCTCTATTTTATTAACTAAAATGTATTCATAAAAACTATTAATGGATTGACCTAGGGCACATTTCCTAACAAGTTCTGGCAAGGGCAAAAAATAACAACCAATACATGAAAACAGAGAATGGACAACGTCTACTCTATGTATCCAACGTCTAGAGGTTTCCCGGGGATATGGGAGCTTCGGTGGGCCACGAGGGTCCGTCCCCAACTGTCCCCGACCACCGTCACCCACGGCAGCGACGACCAGAGGCGGACAGCAGCCCAACACAAGAAGACCAGTGAGAACGAGGGAGAGAGAGAGAAATAGAGAGAAACTGAGAGAAATAGATAGAGATAGACATCTCTAGATTCCCAGCGACTAGAGACGTCTCCGACAAGGTCCAACCACCATGGGACTACTGTGGGTCGGTGGTTGTTCGCCAAGGGAGGAGGGGATGTGCATGACCGAGAAGAGAGAACGATAGAGAAGAGAGAGAGAGAGTTCACGAACCTCTGACGTGGTCGGTTCCGGCGAGGCTGAGTGGAGAGAGGAGGAGTGGCGACAGTGAGTTCGTTGAAGAAGAAGATGAATAGTGAAATCAGGGTTTTGTTTCTTATATACTCAAATAAATGGGTCAAATTGCCCTTCACCATCCTTCTCACACTCTTCAAAACAGTTGTTGTTGTGGGTCTCTTACCCCTTTATCACATCTCAACATACATACACATCTCAATGCCAATCTCATGGCTCTCCTCATTATGATGTGTCACTTTAACAATTTCTATCCCATATTCCGTATGTTGCGAGACTATTCGACTCCCGCATTGGTCTTGCGCTCCTCGGTCCGTATTTCTCCATCACGCGCGTAATTTCGCCTTGTCTCATAAATAATTACTTAAATTATACAAAAATTCAGTTAATTGTATTTTTTAATTATGTTACACCCCCGTTTACCTAGGCGAAGCCTCACTTAATCTAATATTTGCCCGAATGGCGCGAGACCTGTATTAGACTAAAATACTAATATACACATCACAAAAACATAATATTACTTCAGTGTCGACTCCCGAAATTTGAAATACTATCTAGTATCACGTAACCGGGTCACAATCCTAATCACAACAACACTAGTCAGGTTAAAATTGAGGGTTGTTCCACACATATCCCGAGGCGTATCCTATAGTCCTCCTCCAATCCAGCCAACCACTCTAACTCACACTTATGACTTCAATGAGTGACTTTAACTTCACAACTAAACCAATTCTCGCTCAACGCATTCCCGGACTCGTACCACATTACGACTCGCATGTTGTGTGTTCCCGGATATACCAACATATTCCCATATTAATTATTTATTTTCCAATAATTTACTAATTATCATTTCATGTCTTTAAATACCTAAATTTTATCATTTTGTTTGAAAATTTCCATTTTTCCTATGCGAACCTCACACACAAATCCAGTGTGATAAACAAAACAAAATCACACATTAGGACATACGACATTCACATTCGGGTATAAAATAATAGTACAAATATCATAGAAAAATAAAATATATCTCAGTGTTAACTCCCGAGGCTTAGACAGTATGACAAGTCACAACAATTGGTCACGGTCCTGAAACACGACACTTGACACAAATTAAATTTGAGGATCGTTACAGGGTGTGACCCATTTGAAGTAGAGACAATTATGGATTGAGAATATGGATTTTGAATCGGATTAGCTCCAATCGATTGGAGGAATCATGAAAGACATCCCCAATTTTCTTGAAGTGGGAGAGGTGTTTCAGGATTATAAGGTACCGATGAGAATACATGACAAATGGAAGATCAATCATGTTAATCGACAAGCGAATTAAGTTGTCCATCATATAACAATATTATTGCGAAGTTATGTTGGACTATTGCTTTGAAGTGAATTACCATATTATTTAAGCTTTGTTATATTAATTTGATGTAATCCTGTATTTTTGCTTCAATAAAATTATCTTTGAGATAAAAAAAAAATGTGACAAATATTTAAAATTACATTGAAAACCAGTGCATAGAGTTTGACGGTTTGGTGAATCGGTGAGGGCGAGAAAGAACCGATCAACCGACAAAAACAAAGCAACAAAAACGCGTGAACAAAGGCGATGGTAGCTGAAACTTGTGGTGACTCCCAGTGCGCACCATGTGTTTGACAAAACGCAAAAGCGAACTCTGAAAAGCGCAGACACCAACACATCAATCTCGTCCACTGCAGACTGGACAGGCGGGCTCGTCAGAATCGTGAGTCCCAGGTTTTCGATTTTCTCGATTTCGCTTCCTCTTTCGACACCATTTCAAAAAACCAACTTTACGAGCCCTAGATTGGATCACAGAACTTTACATGTGTTTTCATCATCTCAATCGAAAACTTGGGATCACTGTAGTCCAATTCGTCTCGAATTAGTACTAGATTCAATCGCGATCAATTACGTTTCATTGATCTGGATTTCATGTGATTGATCGGTTTTACAACCGTATTTGCTTGACGAGATCGTGTGTTATACGCAGGATTTCGATGCGATTTTAAAGAATTCCTGAAAGAATTTTCGGTGTGATTCACGAACAAGAGCTACTGGAATTGCGAGGACTGATTATGTTGGAATTCACAGAATTTAATTAATCGGGGAATCTAATTAGATAGGATTTAAAGGATTTCAAAGGAGCGCGATCAAGTGCATTGAATCGAACAGAGTGGAAGAATTTGATCCATGTAGCCGACCCTTACTAATTTGGGATCGAGGCATTGTGGTGGTGTTGGCATATCTATAATACGAGTAATTGTTTGTTAGGAGTTTGGAGTCTGTTAGAGTGAATGCTGATGTGGTCCTTTTACGGCATCATAAACAAGTTTCTTAATAGGGAAGAAGAAGAAGAAGAAGAAGAGGGTGCCCATGGATCAGAGAGAGGTCATTCTAGTTTGGTTGGAGCATTTTCATTTGAGAAATTAACAGCTACAAGCTTTAGTCAGGGGACTCTCGTGTCTTCGTCGCAATGGGCTAAAGTAAGCGCAGCTTAATTTGAGTTTCAATAGTTAGGAAAACTATTAAGGCATTGTGCTATTGCTGATTGCTGAATTATCTTTCGCCATGGTTTAGGTACCACATATAGGGCAGTTATATTCTTGGGACTGTGGTCTTGCATGTGTTTCAATGGTTTTGAGAACCTTAGGCATTGAGCACCACGACATTCATGTGTTAGCGGACATCTGCAACACAAAAAGGTACTATTTTTGTCGAAAAAGATTTATTTTTCCTTGTAGAATCATCTATCTAGCATGGGTCATAATGTAAGATTATTGAGAATGAGTTTCTTATGGTTCAATGACAATATAAGATTGTTTTGTGTTAGCCATTTTCACTTGAGTGTTGATGTTGTTTCAATTGTGCATTTTCTTGTCATCTAATGGGCCATGGGTAATACTTTTTTTTGTCATTGCCCCCCCTCCCCCTCCAAAATATATATATAGGATTGCAAGGCGTCAAGGCGTTTTCCTTTCTAATGCGAGACATTGCCTAGGCGACAAAAGAATATTTATTTAGAGGCCCCTGTAATTAATTTAATTTTCTATACCTGTCTGTCTACCTATAATACTGCTACTCATTGTCTGTCTACTATATCATAAGCATTAATATTAAAGCTTAATTCTTAAAAAAAAAAATAATAATTCTTCAAAAAACACAAAATAAATGACATTACAACTCACACAACAATGCAATTTCAAGTTTCAAGTTTCAACAATAAACCAAGCAACCTATTATCTAGCACAAAGTTTCTTAGAGTCTTAGCACAAAGAAGAAATAAACTCATTAACAAACAAAAGTTAAATAAAATTAGAATGGACATAAGTTAAAAAACAGTAATTTTGTTTGCTTTTTAAAAAACAAAGTAATTAATTTTTTAAGAAAACATAAGTAAATAATTTTTGATAAAAAAAACGAAGTAAAAAAAATTTAAGAAAAAAATGATTTTTTTTTTGAAGTTGTCGAAGAGTCGTCTGAAACTTGTACGAGTGCCAAAAGCTCACCGGTATCCTTGCCAGAGATCGAAAAATGGATGGTAGTGGGGGCACAACAAATGGTGAGGAGGTGAAGGGTTGTGAAATTGGTGGAGACTAGTGTTAAATCTTGTTGTTTATATATATAAACATTTAATTATAAAGAGGTTCCGTATCTTTATAGAAGTTTAGTTAGACCTCCCTCAAGACTTTAAAAATGTGCTAAGAAACCCCTCCATTGCCTAGGTGATTTTGCCTAGAAACACCTGCCTAGGTGACGCCTTGCAGTCATTGCAAAATATACACACACCATAAGAGAAAAAGGATAATTTACTTTTGCTTTCTCTGATATTCGTCATCTTGTTTCCTCTCACTTCTGTCTAATTTCTTCATTCATAATCCTTATCTAGGCGAACTTTGTTATGTGTTGAATCTTAAGATGGGTTATTCCCCTGCGTTTATCCCTATTACCCATATATGTGTGAGAGTGTTAACACTTGCGCTTACACCATTTGAAGGTCGGAAATGACAGAACTGTGATCAATTTGTCACTAATCATTGACTTATGACGTATCCCTCCCTGTATAGGCTCTTGTTGCCCACTTGTGAAATCCTTGTAGAAAAGTTGTTGATGGTCTAGTTTTTAACCTGAGGTCCTGATCTTAATCTAATGTTAAGTTTTTTGGATTGGAAGATTTTTGTTAAAAGAAATTAATAGATTGGTAAAGAAGTGTTTGGAAAATATGTAATCACTCTTTTGGGAAAAAATGAGCTTTTTTTTCATTTCATTTTAGTAGAATTTAGTTTCCAAATTGAGAAAAGGGGCTTTGTTTTGGACCTGCTGGTAATGTTTTAGTATCTGAAATGTAATAAGCATTTGTCTTTTGGAGTTGTATTGTCTACAAATTGAGGCAATGTAACTGAAATTAGATGTTGGAATAAAATTATTGTCCCTCTCCCTTCATCAATTCAGTGTTGGAGCTAAACTTGGTTCATTTCCCCCTTTCTACTTTATTGTCCTGAGGTTTTCTCTATCTTCCTTTCTTTACTTAAATGTTCTCTCTAATATTATCTTTCAGATCTAGTCTCTTATACTTTGCTATCACGTTTGTTATCTCTTGTGTGTTTTCACATGCAGAAGAGATGAGTTGTAATTTGATATCAACTGCTTGGTTAATTTATAGTTAATCATTTGATTAGTGATGAAAACTCATTCTCTGGTTGAAGTTGCAAAAAGTCTACACATTGAAGTTGATACCTGTGAATTATGAATTTTTCGGTATTCCCAAAGAGTCTTGTTGTACAGAAAAAATACATTTGAATGCTCATTGATGCTTTGGTACCCAAGCTTTAGGTCCACGGAGGTTGTTTTCATGCTTTGATATGAATATCTATTTGGAAGGTTACTGGTTTAACATAGTCTTCTGATTTAGTTATTGTTATGCATTTACATTATGCCTTTTATTAGTAATTAATCTTTTAGAAGGTGTTATCTTTAGTACATTTTTAATATTGGAAGGGTCTGTTCTCTAAATATGCAAGGAGCTTTTAGGAATCCATAAATGTAGGAATTTTATTCTCCCTGCATAGTTTGAGAAATATTTGTAACAGTAGGACCAATTTGAGGTCCACGGTGGTTGTTTTCGTGCTTCGATATAAATATCTATTTGGAAGGTTACTGGTTTAACAGAGTCTTCTGATGTAGTTGTTGTTAGGTATTTACATTATGCCTTTTATTTAGTAATTAATCTTTTAGAAGGTATTATCTTTAGTATAGTTTTAATATTGGTCTAGAAGCTTTTAGAAATCCACAAATGTAGAAGTTTTATTCTCCCTGCATACTTTGAGAAATATTTGTAACAGTAGGAATTATTTATGCTCAAAAGCATTATATTGTTGTTTGGCTGATAGTGATTAATGTCGACCTTGATCCCAATATTTCCAAGGGTTTCTTCATATTCACATTTCAATTAGGTTGGTAATTGTTTTGGTATCATTCACACGGTTTTGCTTGTTAAACTCCTGTTTGGCAATTTTTCACTGCCGTGAGCTTTGTGCCATTGGTTGACAGATCTATTCCTTTCTGTAGCATTTGGACTGTTGATCTAGCATATCTGTTACAGAAGTTTTCTGTGAGATTCGCCTTCTTCACAATAACTTTAGGGGCAAATCCAAATTTTTCTATGGAGACCTTCTATAAGGTGAGATTTCCTTCTGTGGTTGAAGATAAATTGTGTTTCTTTTTTCCTTCTTTTCAAACTCATGTTCAAATATTTCTGTTCAAGGCCAGTTTCTGGCACTTGCAATCTTGTGGATGGTTGCTTAATTCATGATTTGATATAGGTAAAGCAATGATTTGGCTTCAAAAAAAAGCAAGGATGTACATTGTCCATCATTTTTTTTTCAAGGAATATTCCATCATTTTAGTCGGTTTAGAATCTACTCCCTCCGGTTCTAATTAACTGTTTTTTTTACTATCACAAGAATTAAGAAACGTATTAATTAGCCTAGTTTTGAATGGTTTGGAATGCTCACCATCAATTGCACAAAATTGAGCACAATGGAAGAGTTTGATCCATGTAGCCGACCCCAATTATTTGGGATTGAGGCTATGTTGTTGTTGTATTAATTAGCCTCGTTTTATGAGAAAAGTAGGTAAATATGTCTACAGTGTCCTTGTTTTGTTTAAATACTACTAAGCGAAGCATGCGCTCCGCAGCAATGCAATTTAGAACGTGTTTGATTTATTTTTTAGGCGAACTACAATTTCGACGTTAATGATATCATTTGAAGTATGTTAAAGACTATAAAAGTTCACTTAATCAAAATTTCAATTAAAAATAAGTTGCTTTTTTAAGTATAAATTTCATTTTCTTCGTGATATTGTTAGAAATATAATGTTTATATAAATGTAAGTTGTCTTTTTGTTTTCAAGGGAACTCTCAACTATTTTATACAAACTATAAAGCAAAAACTATACCAACAAACGGGTGGTCCGGTTGGCTACAACTCAAACCTAGTGTAGTCAGGTTAGTCTGGATGCTGGGCAATTCACACCCAAAAAAAGAAAAAAAAAAAGCAAAAGCTAATGTTAACTTATATTTTAGTTTAGTTATTCAGATACTCACCAAATTGGGCCCTCTGATCATGCCCATTTTTATGTTAATCAAATAAAAAATAAAATTTTTTGGTAGTCCAAAAAGGTTTGGCAAGTTGTTTTGTTATTTATTTTAAAGTCTTGCAATACTAAACAAAAATATGTTAACATACAAAAAGGAGAAATTTTGAACTTTGAAGTACCCCAACATGTCTTATTGACAACTCAATTCTTAAGTCACATGATTAATTAAGGCAGCAACTATTCAGATCCCACCTTGTGCTTCTTGTACCCCGTTTTTGAATTTCGTACTTTGTTTACCACACTTTTTACTTAATTTACCCCAACTTTTATCAAAATTCCAAAAATACCCTTGCTCACCCCATCATCCTCATCCCCAACCCAACACCCCTCAATCCTCTATGTTTCTCGGTTTTAGTCATTGTATAGCACTTGTACTAGGTCACCAAATGTCGTAGGAGTTTTTTTTTGTTGAACAAGGTTGGATGTGGTCGCGATGTGTCCTGAAGTATCGACCGACTCTACCCGCGACCTCTAAATGGGTAATGGTCAAATCTGACCGAGACTTCTAAAGAGGCATCAGTTGAATCCGATCGAGATTGTGAAGAAAACCCAGTCTTAGTGGGTGACGAAATGATCCAACCAAGATCTCTTTGGAGGTGTCGGTCTTGTGTGGCCGATACCTCTTAAGAGTTGTCGGCCCTGTGCGTTCGACACCTCTTAAGAGTTGTCGGCCTTATGCGTCCGAACCCCACGGGCAACAAGAACGAACAAATTTTTTTTCAAAACTCCTAAAAAATATATGAAAATGACAAAAAAAATAGTGAGTTTTGCTCGGAATCACTTGATATTTTCGAATCTATTAAAACTTTGTATCCAAAATGCAAGATTCAAGCCCAAATTGAAGCCCTAAACCCAACAAAACTACAAACAATACCGACTTAAAAAAAGGAAAAAAACCCCAAAAAACCACAAAATCGACACTAAAAGAGATGAAGAATGCACCTACGACTTCAAATCGATGGGGTTTCGTTCGGATTTCTCGGATTTGAATTGGTGGTGAGAGTGCAGTTGGAGAAAGGGGTGACTGGGGTATGCATGAGTAAAGACCCTTTATATGGAGGGGTAGTTGGGTCATTTCACATGGGCGGGGTAAAAGAAGCAAAAACTGGGGTCTGAATAGCCGCTGCCTTAATTAAATAGGTGTTCAACATGTTAACCTCATATTCTAGGTGGTACCTCCACAATCTAAATTAAATGAATGTATTTGAAGTAAGGATCTAAATGAGCAGGAGGGCTTCATCCCCATCCCCCTGTATGAATTCCTTCCCATGATTGTAATTCCATCAACACAAATCCCAATCTAATTATCACAATATGAGCACCTCAATCTTGCAACTCTTCTTGATGTAGTCTTCACCACCTAATAAACTTTTGATTCCTCACACACATTGTATTCACAAAATGATCATATTGGTTTAACAATAAATCAATTTAAATATTAGAAAATTACAAAGGATCAAAATCATAAAAAGAAAAGAAAAAGAAAAAGAAATTAAATTAAATTTCATAGACATTCTCAATTCGATAGATAACTAACCATTGGTTGTCTTTAAGTAAATTTTTTCCTTCCTAGAGTTTGATGGACTTGATAATTCTAGACTGATCGTCCTTCATATGAGTACAGCATGGACACTAAAAGAGGCAATGTACATGTCAAATGAAACTTTATTTCTAGATTAAAAGACCTCAAACGCATTTATATGTTAAGGTAATTAATTAAAATACCTTTAGTTTTCAAAAACAAAAAATTAAAATACCATTAGATTTTTTTTCTTGCATTATGCAAATTAACTAAAACAATTACCTAAACATGGATAAATTACAACCAAAGCACCAGATTCAAAAGTTCTCATTGAAAAAAGAAAAAAAAAATCGTTTGTCGACACTGAAGGTTTTTACCAATTAAAGTGTTACTAAAAAGATCTAAAAAAAAGGGATATACCCCTTCCTGTTAAAAGACATGAAAAGGAGTTTGTTGACAACCAAATGTGTTGACAACCAAATGTGTTGCATCACTCCTAATTCTTTCCTATGACAGTCATTGGTAAGTTTTTGTAAGTTCTACCAATTTTTTCTTGCCAAATGTCCTGTAACCAACATTGCAACAAAAGCACATTACTCGTAGCTTCTTGTTGTACCAGTCCTATGCAAATAAGGCCAGTTGATAAAAGAATGTTTGTCTAGTCAAAACACCAGTGACCAAAATAAGCACAGCAGAAGAGAAAATGTGATAGAGCTCTAGTTCTCACAGATGGAAAGAGGACAATGCCTTGGCACTTTGTTGATAAACTGGGCAAAAACCCAAAAGAGGGACTACAACCGATGAGAGAGGAGAACCAGAGCTTCACCTAACCCAACCCAAAGAAAGAAATTATCTCCTCACCAGGACTTAAATCCAATACAAATCAATTCCTGCATACCCTCCCAAATGAACAGTTTCCTATTTATACTAACACACTCCCTATAGCTCATGCTCCCAGTTCTCAATCGACACAATACCCACACACACAATTCACACACACACATTGCACTCCTGACCTGACACAGTGGGACCAACAGTTGTAACCAAAGAAGCATCTGGAGACTTGGATGATTCGGTGCTCCTCTTCGACCTCCTAACATATACTCGGTGGATAGGAGGTGGGCCCTTGCGCCTATCAATACTCCCTCCTGGATTACCACCTTGTCCTCAAAGTGGAAGGTAGGAAACAACTTCCTCGCATGTTTCACCAGCTCCCAAGAAGCATCCGAAATAGGCTCAGCCACCCATTTGATGAGGACCTTCGGGCCGGCCTTGGACGAGCGATAGGCGAGAACAGCTTCAGGTTTGACGGAAGTGGCTAAGGAATTCGGGAAGAGAGGAGGAAGAGTCGGAGACACTAGTGTTGACCCTACCACTTTGCGCAATTGGGACACATGAAAACAGGATGAATGGAAACCCACAGGTAGGTCAAAGCGGTAGGCAACCTGGCCGAGTCGTTCCAACACTTTGAAAGGACCATAGAAGCGTGGGCTAAGCTTCATATTGGTGCGTCAAGAGAGCGACAGCTGGCGATACGGAGCTTCAAGTAAGCCAAATCACCTACAACAAAGGTGATATCACGACGATGAGGATCAACGTATTGCTTCATTCGATTCTGCGCTAACACCAGCTGATCACGCAGTTCTCGTAAGGCGAGATCGCGTTGAGTGAGTAGGGCTGCCAAATTGGAATAGGTGGTGGCTGGGGCGCTACAATAACGGACAAGAGGCGGAGCGCTGCCATACAAAACTCTAAATGGAGAGCACTCGAGGCCAGTATGGAAAGAGGTGTTGTAAAAATATTCCGCCCATGGAAGCCAACAGGACCACTTTTTGGCCTTTGGTGAATGAAGCACCGAAGATACGTCTCCACGCATCGGACTGCGTATGGTAAGCAGAACTATGGAGTTGGGTGTGTTGGAGACGAAATAACTTAGTCCAAAAGTTGCTCAGGAAAACCTTATCTCGATCAGAAACAATGCTGGCTGAGAACCCATGTAAACAAACCACTTCGCGCAGGAAAATCTCGGTCACACTCTTAGCAGTAGACGGGTGTTTGAGGGCTAAACAATGCGCGAACTTACTGAACCTGTCCACCACCACGAGAATGGAGTTGAACCCCTTGGAAACAGGAAAGCCCTCGATGAAATCCATTGAGATATCATCAAACACAACAACTAGAATAAGGAGAGGTTGCAACAGACCCCCCAGCGAAAGAGTTTCATACTTGTTTCGCTAGCAAATGTCACATGAAGCCACGAAATTTTGCACATCCAACCGCATACCCACCCAATAAAACTCAGCCCCAAGATGCTTGTAAGTCTTCAGAAATCCCTAATGGCCTCCAATAGGGCTGCAGTTGAAAGTGGAGAGCAGTTTGCCCTAGAGAGGGGAAAAGGCCGATATCACTAACCTGTTGCTAAAACGCAACTGCCCTCGGTCAAAAGACCACCTCGCCTTAACCTCTTTACCATTCAACAAGTCTTGACGAATAGAGCTCAACAAAGGGTTTGCCTGAATACCCTCATCGATCTCTGCTGTATTACCACAAGTGGACAGTGATAGGGCCAGAAGATCTTGAGTGAATGGAAATCGAGAGAGAGCATCATCGGCAACATTCATGACACCAGGTTTGTAATGAATCTCAAAGTGGACGCCTAACAGTTTGATCAGCCAACGCTAGTACTCGGGCGCTACTTCACGCTGCTCGAGGAGGAATTTAAGGCTCCATTAATCAGTCCTCACCACAAACTTGCGACCAAGTAGGTAATGTCTCCATTTTTGGACAGCCAAGACAATAGCCATAAGTTCCTTCTCATACGCTGACTTATTGCGAGCACGAGGGGAGAGAGCTTGACTAAATAAGGCAATTGGGCGCTCAAACTGGGACAAAACAGCACCGACGCCCACCCCAGACGCGTCTTTTTCAAGGACAAACATGGCGTCGAAATCAGGCAAGGCCAAAATTGGAACTTCAGACATCGCTTTCTTGAGGTGTTGGACAACAAGAGTCGCTTCTGGGCTCCACTGAAAGGACTCATTGTGCAAGAGCTGCATTAATGGTGCAACAAGCTTCCCATAATCCCGAACAAGTCGACGATAATACCCAGTAAGTCCCAGAAAACCTTGTAAGTCCTTGGGAGAAGAAGGCAAAGGACAAGCCTCCATGGCATGAACTTTTTCTGGGTCGGCCTTCACACCAGCGCCTGAAATTATGTGGTCCAAGTATTCTAGAGAGGACCTTGCAAAATAACACTTTTTAAATTTAACAAAAAGTGAATGGAGATGGAGAATAGAGAGGACTTATCGTAGATGCTCACAATACTCAGAAGAGAGGTGTTGTACACCAATATGTTGTAAAAAAAGCACAAAATGGT
Organism: Stephania japonica; assembly: GCA_039657345.1. Taxonomy (NCBI): domain Eukaryota; kingdom Viridiplantae; phylum Streptophyta; class Magnoliopsida; order Ranunculales; family Menispermaceae; genus Stephania; species Stephania japonica. Next base: position 36,490,224 of record CM077560.1, on the reverse strand, counting down.
GCAATAAGCCTTTAAAAATGGAATTCATCAAAGACTGGAAAGTGGTCGGGGCGTTGGATAGCCCAAAAGGCATGACTAAAAACTCATAATGACCTTCGTGCGTGCGGAAAACCGTTTTGTTGGTGTCCTGAGCTTGCACAAGGATTTGATGATACCCAGAATGGAGGTCGAGCTTAGAGAACACGCAAGCCCCATGTAACTCGTCAAGGTGTTCATCAATGTTGGGGATGGGAAACCAGTCTGGCACTGTAACTTTGTTTAAGGCACGATAGTCTACACAAAAACGCCAACTGCCATCTTTCTTCTTAACCAATAGGACTGGACTAGAGAAAGGACTATTACTCGGCTGGATTATCCTCGAGTCCAACATCTTTGTGACCATCCGCTCTATCTTCGTCTTCAGCACCTATGGGTAACTGTATGGCGTGATGCAGACGGGTTCAGTTCCCTTTTGAGGCAAATGGCATAATCACACTCTCGCAGGGGGAAGAGATGTCGAAACCTGAAAAGGGAAGGAAAAACATCTAGAACCTCTTGCATGCATGGCACCACCGAGTCCGTTGCAAGTGTCGCCCTAGCTGCAACAACAATGTTACACTCAATCAAAAAACAACTAAGAACTGACTCTAAAGAGCGATGAACCAATTTACAAGATACTAGTGCTCGATGCAAGGTAGGGTCACCTTTGATTGTTAGCCAAGAACCAGTATGCCGGAAGGTGAGGGAGAGATTCAACCAATCTGCATTGCTAACTCTAATCGATTTCAACCAAGACATCCCTAAAAACAAATTATGACCTCGCATTCAAATAGGATAGAAATCGGCCTGCGCCGAATACCCCTGGAAATCTACTACGACTCCTTTGCACACTCCAAATCCTGGGAGTCTAGCCCCACCACCTAAGAAAACACCATAATCAACAGTAGGAGAAACAGGAAAATTGAGGGCACTCACCAATTCAGGTGAAATAAAATTGTGGGAAGCGCCGCAATCTATGAGGATTGCCACCTCTTGCTCTTGGACAACCCCCTTTACTCTGATCGTGTCTAGATCTAGTGAACCTTGCACAACGTGAATGGACAGTTCCAACGTCATCAATTTCGGTTGGTCGCTCGGGCTCCCTGGCAATGGCTCTAATGGCTCGTCCTCTTGGTCATCACCTACTAACAACACGTTCAAGACCTTCTTCGCACATCGGTGGCCCACGAACCATTTGTCGTCACAACGGTAACATAGGCCTTGTTTGCATTGCAACTGGGCTTCGGCCTCTGTGAGTCGCTTAGCCTTTGGAGGGGAAATAACTGGGTTGGATGTTGGGCTCGTCGGCCCTAAAGAAGTTGGGCTTGATTTATTAATCTGGCCCGTTGGAGAATAGCCCTTAGTTTGGGCCGAATTTTGTTCGCGACCTAGGCCCATAACTGTGTGGGTCACCCAACCCCCTGCACGTGATTCGAATTGGTTGGACGATCCAGTTCCCCTTGAGTGGGATTTGGAATTGGACTACGAAGGAATCCTAAGAGCCTTTCGATCTGCAAACTTCTTCTCGAGGCGCCCTGCTCTAGCGACCACTAACTTGCGCGTCGTCGGACGGTCGATCTTCAACTCCATGCGCAAATGATCTTTTAGCCCATTGATAAACACCGCCACCTTCTGTCGCTCAGTGAGACTCTTGAAGCAGTAGGAGTAACTCATAGTGCTCCCTATACTCCTTCACAGTGGTCTCTTGTTTGATGGAGAAAAACTGAAGCGCCAAGTGCAGAGGATATGTTTTCGTGAAACGAAGAGCAAGTTGGGTTTTCAGCTCTGCCCAACTCTTGAACGGCTGTTCCAACTCCTCCGATTGGAACTATATCTGTGCCGGCCTAACGAGACAGATCCGCGCCGCTCTGAGCTTGGAGACCTTAGTCATCTCGTGCAACGCGAAATAGGACTCGGCCTGGGTCAACCATACTATCAGATATTCGTCGTTGCATGTTGGCATCTTGATTTTGCGCACTTCAGGGCCAGATCTATATGGAATCAACCCTCGATCATCGATCTCTGCCATGTGGGGCTCCAGATCTGACAGATTTGCAACCTTGATCTTCCTGCACTCCGGATCTGGGACGATTCTCCCGGATCTTTGTTCTGTGGGCAGAAGAGCTGCTCAAGCTTGTTCCCCAACGCCTACATCTGCGATTAGATTTAGTTTTGTAGATTGACCTTCAATCCCTCAATCGTCTGCTCCAACACCGAGATTTTTGCCAACTCCGCCTCGATGTTTTCTAACTGCGTCTTTTTCTTGGTGGGAACCATTTCGATAGCTTTGATTCTAATGATAGAACACTAGTTCTCACAGAAGGAAAGAGGACGATGCCTTGACACTTTATTGATAAACTGGGCAAAAACCCAAAAGAGGGACTACAACTGATGAGAGAGGAGAACCAGAGCTTCTCCTAACTCAACCCAGAGAAAGAGATTATCTCTTCTCACCAGGACTTAAATCAATACAAATCAATTTTTGTATACGAGGCTAAATGAACAGTTTCCTATTTATACTAACACACTCCCTACAGCTCATGTTCCAGTTCTCAATTTACACAATACCCCTACACACAATGCACTGCTGCCCCTACACAGTGGGACCAACAGTTGTAACTAAAGAAGCATCTGGAGACTTGGATGATTCGATGCTCCTCTTCGACCTCCTAACATATACTCAGTGGATAGGAGGTGGGCCCTTGTGCCTATCAAAATGCTGACCTACTTTCTTCTTGTAAATATCTAAATATCCCAAAGGAGTGATTTGAATAGAGACTTTTTTATGTAGAAGATTTCTTGAGTGAGCGCTAGAGCAAGATTTGGGAGGGTATTAAATAGAGAGTGGTGTTTTGAGTGAGAAACCATTTGATGACCATTTTAGCAACAAGAAGGCAGGAAGACACATAGTAAGAGAGGCAAACAATTAAGGTAACGATTAATAACTATGATTGAGTGATTCCTAAAATTGTGGTGTTTTGAATAATAAAGAAGAAAACGTGGAGGTATAAATTTCTAAAAAGTTGGCGTTGTCCTTAAAAAACGCTAAAATAGTGGGATTATAAATATGTATTTCTCCTTTATCCGAAATTGCCCTTTTTGTAAAATAGAATTACATAGTAATCCTACTTAAAACTTGACCGAAAAAATTACTACGTAAGGATATTATTGACAATTTGGTGACCAACCTTATCTCCACAAATCAAACATTATTTAAAAAAAACAACACAATCATGCATAAAAAGTGGAAACTGCCAATTAAATAGGATTTGTTGATTGAATTACCAACTTTCTCTAAATTTGAACAATTTGTACTCAAGCACTTAGGGGCAATCTTGAGAGATTTTGGCAAAAAGGCTTCACGGTCAACCAATTTGGGTTTGCTATTATATTAGTATATAGATATAGATATAGATATAGATTTTCTGCACTTGTATTAATGGGCACACAAATAAAGATAGGCAAAACTGAAAAACATGTCATTAATGCATGTTGATCTTTGTGTAGGGACAATTAAATTGAAACAACAAAAAGATTCTAAAACTTCATTGAATTGGAACTAGAGGAAATGTGTTATTATTGCTTTGGACCATGGATCTATTGAGAATTAGTAATCTAGACAAGAAAAATGATGAAGTGTACATGTTGGCAGGAATTACCGACGGTGCGCGTGTTTTGTAATTTTAAGATGTAAATAAACATCATGTTATTTCTTCACTGCATAAGACTTGGTGATAAGTTGATGATCAGTTGATCACAATAGAGTTCATTAGAGATATGGTGTTTCTCTAGCAAAATAGATATATGACAGTTCTCTCATACTGGAGGAATGCCATGAAGTCGGGTTTTGTAGGAGTACTAGATACTTTTCTCATGAAACTGATTGTCCTTTCTTTTTGAAAGATTTTGCGACATGACACAATATATTTAGGTCGTGGCTATTCGCACCCCATGTTTTGCTATTTGCACCCCATTTTTTGAATTTTTTCCTTCATTTACCCCACTTTTTTGCTTAGTTTACCTTAATTTTTTTCTCAAAATTTTAAAAATACCCTTGCTCACCCCATCATCCTCATCCTCACCCCAACACCCCTTAATCCTCTCTGTTTCTCGGTTTCAGTCATTCTAGAGCATTTGTACTAAGTCACAAAATGTCGTAGGAGTGTTATTTTCATTGAGCAAGGTCGGATGTGGTTGCGTTGTGTCCTTGAAGTGAATAAGTGTCACACGCGAGGTTCGATCACGCAGGGTTGAGACCTCGAAAGAGGTATCGATCGACTCCGACCGAGCTTGTGAAGAGAACTTGGTCTCAATGGGTGACGGGGGATCCATTTGAAACCTCTTTAGAGGTGTCGGTCCTGTGTGTTTGACACTCGCGGACAAGAAGAACAAACAAAAAAAAATTCATAACTCCTAAAAAATACATGAAAATGACCAAAAAATAGTGGGTTTTGCTTTGAATGGCTTAATATTTTCGATTCCATCGAAACTTTACACCCAAAATGCAAGATTCAAGCCGCAAATTGAAGCACTAAATCCAAAAACAAAACCACAAACCATACCAACTAAAAGTAGAAAAACCCAAAAAAAAACCTCAAAATCGACACTAAAAGAGATGAGGAATGCACCAACAGCGTCGAATTGATATGGTTTTGTTCGAATTTTGTTGGATTTGGGTTGGTGGTGAGAATGCGATTTGAGAGGGGTGATTGGGTATGCGTGAGTGGAGTGAGTGTGGGTGAGTAAAAACTCTTTTATATGGAGGGGTAGTTGGGTCATTTCACTAGGGTGGGGTACACAGCAAAATGTGGGATGCAAATAGCTGGTGCCTATATTTATTTGATATAGTTTTTTTTTCTTCTTTATGCTGCTGAAATTTATTATTTTTTTTAGAGAGAAACCATACGTATATATGTATTAATAGTAAATTTGATACTGAAATTATAGATACTCATACTCAGTAAATGGTTTGAAAATCATGCAGGAACAGCTACCAAGTGATGTTGGTAGAGTTGATACATTATTTCAAAAAGCTGTAGAGGCTGGAATAAACATACAGGTGAAATTTCATCTACTTAGTGGTTTGATTTGTATTTGCAGAGTAGCATATGAACCCTACCCCTAAAAGATGTACATTTCTAACAGTAGAGGAAAGGGCTCATTGAAGTCTTCTTGAATCTGATTCTTTATATAATGACTCAAGTCTTTTCTACTAACAACGAAAAACGTGTTCTCAAAAAATGAAAGAAAAAACGTAGGAGCGGATGGAGAAGCCTTTTTAGCATGTCGTTTCATGGCTAAGCTTAATCACGCAATTATATAATTAACTTTCCCCTAAGTAGTTTCATTTTCCTTTTCCTTCATTCAAATAAATCTTTTTTCATTTTGAACTGCTTGCGCTGCCCGTCTGCCACTGCCCCTGCAACGATAGCTCACTTTTAATTGAGTTATCCACCCTTATCCAACTCGCAATATTCAGTCACACAATGTAGTGACCAAGGTTCGAGACTTCAACTTCGCCCACAACTTCGCCTACTAAAATTTGGAAGTAATTTGGGGAAGTTGACTTCGATGAGGGGAAGTTGTACAAAAATTCGCCGATGTACGGAAGTTTGTAGAATTTCATTTTAAATGTTTAAAAATTTAACTCTCTCAATAAAGATGTTCAAAACAAACATAAGGGTATCTATAATCCACTAAAACTACAAAGTAATAATTTAAAATAGTTATTTTATTATACAAAATGTAATTTGGTATCTATTATATATTAATATTTTGATAAAAATGCTCAAATTTTTACATATACTGCAATTACAAAGTATAGAAGTACATAAATAAATACATATATAAATTAACTTAATTAGCAATTCAAATTCACTAATACATATACTTCAATAAAATACTATATTTTTTTCTACTAATATATAGGTAAATGTGTATGCTTTCTAGAATAGAAGGTAATGTAAATATGTCATACGAAATAAATAGCAAATTTTAAAATTAAGTCCCAAATAAATTATGATGCAGATGATCATCACTTTTTTTTTTTTTTTTTGGTAGATAGATCATCACTTTTTTTATGTATATGATGACAGATCATCACAACAATACAAAATATCGGTAAGAGAGAGAATCACACCATTACTTTTTTTTGAAAACCCAAGTGTTGCTAATCCAAAAAAAAAAAAAAACCCAAGCGCTTCATAAATGAGGCGACAAAAAAAGTATGATTTGTAATGAATGAAGGCATGTTATTGATGGTTTAGTAATTTTAGCCCATTGGACAAGTTGGTGTGCCACCACAATTATTGACCAGTGGGCAAGTTGGTATGCCTCTACACTTGTTGACCTAGGAGAATGAGAGGACGACCTGATGAGTTTCTCCTTGGAGAAGACCTTTTTGCATCTCCTCAACAATATTACCAGCATAACTCAGAGACCCACCATCGGCTCTGTCTTCTCTCTCTGGCGTTGGTTCTGCTCTGGCGTTGGTTCTGCTCTTCTGTTCAAATCTCTTCATCTTCTTCTTTGCCCAACTAACCAAGGCTTTAATGACGTGATTCGAAGTGAAGCAAAGTGGGTTTTGCACTTCTCGTTGTCGATGGCATGATTTAAAGCTAAGGAAAGAGGTTTTGAGCTAGAGAAGCAATATATGATTTTCTGTTTTTACTTATTTTTAGTTTTTTGTTAAGGTTTCTCGAAATCTCAGTAAACTTCATCAATTTTTTGCAAATTTATACCATTTTTTATGCAACTTCGTCGAAACTATCGAATTTCGATGATTTTTTAGGCAATTTTTTGCATTTTTTTTGTTGCCTTTGCATTTCAATTTGGTCATTCCCAAATCGACGAACTTCGGCCGAATTTCACCGATGTTTGTCGATTTTTCAATCCTTGGTAGTGACTATGGAAGCAGAAATACATCAAAGCCTCAATCCCAAATCTGTTGGGGTTGGCTACACGGATCAAACTCTTCCATTGCGCTCTATTTAGTGCACTTATTGGGGTACTTTCAAAATCTTTAAAATATTTCCTAATCAATGTGTTGCAAGTGAGCTTAGGTTCTACTCCTACATTGTCTAATTTCTTCAGTTTCTACTAAGCCAAGTTCTTTTAATTGGCACATTCGTAGCTGTCTTTGGATGTGTTCAAACCACCCGCAACCACCATGTCTAAGTTTTGCACCAATTGGTAGTACTCCTACATTTCTTTGAACTTTCGTATTTCTTCTTGTATCTAATTTATGGATGCATAAGTAAACCACCGTATATTGAGCAAAATGAACATAGCTGCTCGTAGATTTTTTTTCCGATTTTTTCGAAATAAGTTTCTATATCAATCACAAGGAAACAAAAAAAGAAAGCTTTTGCTTTGTCTAGTACCTGGAATCAAAATTATCCAGATTTCAGTAGTTTGTGAGCTTGGTGATTGTTATGCACCCTTAGTCATTGTTATTCTTGTGAAAGTATCATAAGGGTAAACAAAGCCTAATCTCAAATTAGTTGGGGTCAGCTACACGGGTCTCACTTTTTATTCAGCTCGATGCATTAATGCAGTTGATCTGTTGAAAATAATCAAACTGTAATCTTCAAAATACTTCAACTTAAAAGCTATTGTTTGTTTGGTTCATAAATTTATTTTTATTACAGTGCAGATCATTCAATGGTGAAGAACTTTCAGTGTTAATTTCATCTGGCAAATTTATTGCAATTGCATTAGTTGACCAGTACAAATTGAGGTAACAGTTTCATTTTAGCCAGTATCCAAGTTTTATCCATTCGATCGAGATGCATTTGTAAATGTTGTTTTGTTGAATTATTTGTTTTCTTTTTCCTTTTTTCCCATTGAGTGAGGGTGATTTACTTTATTCAAATACTTCTTGGTGTAGTCGATCTTGGATGGCGGATGTTTTTGTCTCGGGATTGTATGGTGGTAGTTCTGGTTACACAGGTAATCACCGTTTTCTCTATGCTGCTTTGCTCATTACTGAATTCTCTGACAACACTTAAAAGATTTTACAGCAAAAAGCATTATGCCAAAAATCAACTGATTGTTTATTAGAAAATAAGCATTGCATGTTGCAGCATAATTTGTCAATCATGTCAATGTTTTGAACACTAATTTTGTGCTACCAGTTTTCACCCTCTGCAACAGCCCATCCTTCATAAGCATTTATGTTAAATCTTCATGCTTGCAACACATTATCTGCAAGCGGCCCACCCGCAACACTTCTCCACGAGCCTTGATCTCCTCCAGTACCGATATTGTCCCCAACTTAACCAGCCTTCAACTTATAGGTGTGGGGTTTTAACTCAAAAGGCCTTGGTACTAGTTAAGGAGAGATCATCACTTATGTACTTCAATATGAAGTTGCACTTATCCGATGTGGGACTATTATTTCGGTCCACACATCTCAACACTCCACCTTGGACTGAAATTCATCTAAGAGGTTTTTCTCGACAGGTCCAAACGAACCTGTGACGGCACCAATTCCCAAAAACTGGGCATCACCTGGCCTAGACCTATGTGGACCCTTGAGTCAATCCTCACGAAGCCAACGTCAGCCTAGTCAGCCTCTAATTACTACATTATCATTAAAATAGCGTTTTAGAGTTGAGTTATGCAAGTTGTAAATAAATTGCAGCGGAAATAAACTTAAGCATTCTAATATAACTCAAAAGAATAAAGTCAGGACAACCTACAGTGTGGAACCTAGTAATGAATAGATAATCATGCATATCGGGTGGCAAACTGTAAAGAAAGTGCGAATATACATGATATCATGTCACTTCATCCCAAAATGTCCCAGTGTTGTCAAAAACAACGTATATACAATAATCACAAACAAAAATGCAGAACCTACTAGTATGTAAGAGGAGAAACCGCTCCAAGTGCCCTCAGAGTACTACCAATCGACGGTCCCTTGCCCTTGCTTGTCTCTGCTCGATCAGCACCCATCATCACAAACTAGACGGTGAGTACAGTAAACAGAAAGTAATAACCAGAAGGATCTAAACAGTTTTTCATGAATAATTTAAGAACAGTCTAAGTATTAGGCGGATAATTAAAGACATACAAATAATGGAAAGATGCATGATAAACAGATGTAAAGGTAATCACAATGAATATGAGTGCCTAGGAATCAAACAAAGGCAAACTAAGTGGTCCCAATCCATCGAGAGCAGGTATCATGAATAAACAGACGCCATATTGACTGAAAGCTTAGTCAATATGGCGTGGAGGGATTTACGGTACCCTGAATACTGCACCCACGTCAGTGACCTACAATCCAATACTTGGTGTAAGGTCACGTTTGGTCGGATGGCACCACACCCGCAAGTAACGATCACGTTTGGTCGGCTAGCACCAGATCTAGGAGTACCTTCCTGACGCATTTAGGCCTTAGACACTCAGCCTAGAAATAAAGAATGGAATTCCAAAAGAAAGTATGTAACGAGAAAATGAAAGAATTATAGACAATGAATTACTATGCATTCCCTATCTGGCTTTACTTACCTCAATCGTCGCGAAAATCGTTTCTCACTGCTCCTATGCGTCCAAAGTCAGTCCCTAAACGCTCATCACCGGTCTTCTATATCCCTGGTATTCATTTGGGCAATTTTTGGTCGTGTTAGAGTCTTGTAAACTTATTTTATTGTTGTATTTCAATTTATGTTGTGGAGTCCATCATGACTCGTAAATACCCTGACCCAATTCTCGTTATATTCTCGACTATCATTCGAAAGTTCTTAAACCTTTGGGGATCCATCTCATAAGTTTTAAGGTGATTTAGAGGTATTTGTTCGCATTTGGACTAGTGGGGATCGCCGGTACTTCCCGATACTGTATTTGAAGCAGTTTTTAGAATTCCTTATGATATGCAAGTAAAACAAGTTCTTGCTAATGGCAAGAAGGGGGCTTTGAATGTGGGGGTTGTTCTGATTTTACCTGAAGGATTCGAATTAGCTCCTCCTGATCGAATTTCTCATGAGATAAAAGAAAAGATGCGCAATTTGTCTTTTCAAAGTTATAGCCCCACAAAAAAAAATTTCTTATGATAGGTCCTGTTCCTGGTACAAAATATAGTGAAGTCGTCTTTCCTATTCTTTCCCCGGATCCCACTACTAAGAAAGACGTTCACTTCTTAAAATATCCTATATATGTGGACGTTCATTTCTCTGTCCCAGGCGCCGCAAGTGGCGCAGTAGGGATAACCCTCACAGTGCCAAACTGAGCAGCGAGCGCGCTGTGGGTGGTGCCAGTTCGAGAATTCGTGTGTGGGGGTTTTCAAACCCGCCTTCATCATTGTGTTCCAAGCCTATCCCATACTTTTAAGAACTTTCAAATCCATTACATGACACTCCCAAACATCCAAACACTTCAACAATACAACAATTTCTCACCAATCATCAAAATTCCCCTGTTTTCCAACAATTTCTTCACCATCATTAAAAACCATCAATTCCAACACAAAGGCATACTTTAATATGATAAACAAACCATCAACACACCTCACCAAACTATAAAATCAGTGAACTTGATTCCAATTTCGTGTTCTTATCAAAAAACCCCAAATCATAGCTTAAAATGTTGGAAATTGAAAGAGAAGTGTGAAGCTTACCTTGATTGTTGTTGTTTGATGATCAATCCACCTTCGAGTCCTCCCAAAACTCACCAAAGATCTCTCTCTCTCAACTCCCAATTTTCGGATTCTTTGTGAGTGTGAGAAAAATTGGTTAGAACCCCCAAAAAGTTGATATTTATAACAAAAATCTCATCAAGTGTGTTGCACTCATCTCGAGGACATCCAATGGCTCTAATTAGGGCTGTCCAACCACTTTCGTGGCACCAATAGAGCACTCACACCTTTGATCCTATCTCATTTGACTTTCTCGGTTGTCGGGCGTTTCGCCCGTCGGTTAGCAGCACGAGCTGCGCTTTAATTAAATTTTCTGATATAAATGACCTCAGCTATGGTTTTAATACTCAATATTCCTTTTTCATAATTTTCTTGTAATTATAATAAAAATTATTTCCAAAACTTTGTATACCCGTAATTCGCCAAGTATTCGAGTTGACACGTTTTTCTAGGCAAAATCTTACCCGCAAATTTCGGCACGATAAATAAAATGAAATAATACATTGGGATAATTTGATTTCACATTCGGGTATAAATAAATAAGAGTGCAATCACAACAGAAAAATAAAATATACCTCGGTGTCGACTCCCAAGGCTTGAACAAGTACGCCAAGTCACGACGGTCCAGGTCATAGTTCTGAAACGTGACGCGTGACACGGGTTAAAATTGAGGTCGTTACAAATTCGTCGTCTCTGATACCATGTTATATTTTCATGCCTGCGGCACATTATCCGCAAGCAGCCCACCTGCGACACTTCTCCGCGAGCCTATGATCTCCGCCAATATCAATATTGTCCCCAACTTAACCACCCTTCAACTTATAAGTGTGGGGTTTTAACTCAAAAGACTTCAGTACTAGTTAAGGAGAGATCATAATTTATATACTTCAATATGAAGTTTCACTTATCCGATGTGGGACTAACATGTTAAATTCTCCCGGCCGCGCCGCACACACGTGCGCGAGCCCGTTGATCTCCGCCAGCACCAATATTGTCCCCAACTTAACCACCTTCAACTCATTGGTGTGGGGTTTTAACTCAAAAGGCCTCGGTACTAGTTAAGGAGAGATCGTCACTTGTATACTTCGATATGAAGGTTCACTTATCCGATGTGGGACTATTTTTTCGGTCCACACATCTCAACAATTTCTTTTATTTGTTTGCTTTCCAATTCTTTTAGATCAATGTTGTAATATTTGATTGTTAAGAAATCAAGTGAAGGCATAAATACTAAGTTACACAAAGAACACAAAAATGGTTATATGGTGAGCATGGCTAAATAGGAATTTGAAGTAATTTTGACATGACCTGGAAATATATGTGCATGGATATTTTGACTTTATCAACAGCAAGTAGGTTTTGCGGAATTGTACTTGATCACCAGGGCTTGCATGTATAACCATAATTTGCCGACTTTGGGAGTCTGGTAATGACCACCTCATTTTCAATTTCATAACAACAACAAAGTTTGAATCCCAAATTAGGTTTGCAATTTCGTAAGTTGTATTTGATTTCCTTTTAAGTTTTTTGGAGTTTCAAACAACCTGAGTATTGGCCTTGCATCAATGGACAAAAATCAAGAGCTGCAAGCGCGATTTCATAAATACGTTGATGGTCCTATGGCATCATTGGGTTGTAAAACTAGTAACAACATCATAAATTACAAAATTACGACGAGCAATTGACTTGGTTCACCACTCTACTCTTCCTTCTTCCTATACACCAGGCTTACTCGTACACACGGAGAGCTGGAAGTCCATAAAACTGCAGTTATTCGTAAAATAAATCTTGAGTGCACAAATCAGTTGGTTTGTATTATTCAACAACGGTCGCATAGAAAATGAAGGGAAAGAACCATTTCCTTGCCCAGTTCACAACAACAAAGCCTGAATCCAAATCCTTTAAATCCTTTCTAATCAGTGCTTCTCAAGTTAGCTTCGGTTATGTAAAATTAATCTTGAGTACATAAATCAATTAGTTTGCGTTATTCAACATTATTCTATGATGGACATTGTGTGTTTCTCCTTCAGCTTCTTACTTTAGATGGTTGAAAAAAAATACATGGCACTTTCAAGCTATTTGTGCTGTTCTTTTAAACTTCTATTTGACACATGCTAATTTGTTGTTATGTTATTGTGAGGCTCACATCTATACCGAATTAACCATTTCCTTACCTTTTCAGGTCACTATGTTGTTATTTGTGGCTATGACCCAGTTGAAAATGAATTTGAAATAAGAGATCCTGCAAGCTCTAGGTACTATTTCTATTATTTTCTCTTATTGTTTACTTTGGCCTAATAACGGTATGGATGCTGCTTTAAGGAAGGTTGTGCCTTTTTATGACGAGTATTGACTTTTTAGTTGTTGACATTCCTGTTTGCTTTTTCTTGGTTTTCCTATGCTGGAATTGATGTCATATGTTTTGATAAATCCACGTCTATTTATGCCCATCATTTTCTTAAGGGTACAACATAGCCTCAGTTCCAAATCCCTGGAAAACACACTCGTTTCTATTTAACGACGGTCAAGTTGATATCATAATAGATGAAAACTCACATCAAGAAAGAAATGTATACTATACACACAATATTAGGATCCCGCAAGTTAAAGAGGCATTGAAAAAGATGAAAATAGGAAAAACATGTGGCCCAGATGAAATACCCATTGAGGTTTGGAAATGCTTAGGAGAAATTGGATTTTCATGGTTAACAAAACTTTTTAACAAAATTTTAAAATCAAAATGAATGCTAATGGATTGGAAAAGAAGCACACTTGTACATATCTTAAAATCAAAGGAGACATTCAAAGTTGTTCAAACTATCATGGAATTAAACTTATGAGTCATACTAAGAAACTTTGGGAGAGGGTAATTGACAATAGGCGAAGAATAGAAACAACAATATCAGATAATCAATTTGGCTTCATGCCTGGAAGGTCAACTATAGAGGCAATTTTCCTTGTAAGAAAATTGATGAAAAAATATAGAGAAAAGAAAAAGGATCTTCATATGATATTTATAGATTTAAAAAAAGCATATGATAGGGTTCCTAGTAATGTTCTTTGATGGGTCTTAGAAAGAAAATGACTTCACGCTAGATACATAGACACTATTAAGAATGTATGAAGCAGTAGTAACGAGTGTAAAAACATTTGGAGGAACCACAAAAAAACTTACCATTACAATATAACTACATCAAGGATCGGTTTTAAGCACATATCTCTTTACTTTAGTTCTGGATGAACTAACTAGGCATTTTCAAGAGAATGTGCCATGGTGTATGCTATTTGCAAATGATATTGTCCTAGTGGACGAAACAAGAGATTAGTAAATAGGAAATTAGAACTTTGGAGGAATAGAATCTAAAAGTTTTAAGTAGAGTAGGATGAAAACTAAATACATGCACTGTGAGTTTAGAGATACTAGACATCGAGATAATGGAGTGGTAAACTAGGGGAATTAGAAGTTCCTGAGGTGAACAATTGTAGATATCTATGATCAATCATACAAAGTGATGGCAATATTAAGAATGATGTTACATATAATTTAAGCTGGATGGAAGAAATGAATGAGTGCAACAAGTGTGATCTGTTATGGAAACATTCCTACCAAGTTAAAAGGAAAATTTTATAGGACTGCAATTAGGCCAGCTATGCTATATGGAAGTGAATGTTGGGCGCTAAAGCAACAATTATCATATAAAATGAACGTAGCAAAAGTGAGGATGCTTAGGTGGGTGTGTGGGAAAACTCGTAAAGATATAATGGTGCCCTAGACTCAAGTCGGGGTGCCTTTCGGTCCACAAGAAGATATCCAACTACTCACCGGTAGTTGCTCTTCAGACCATTGGAAGGAACCGAGCCCCATATTCATAAAGGAATCCTCCGATATATTCACGAGGTTCCTGGCCCTTTGTGAGCCCAAGTCTGAAAAGGTATCCTTCGATATATTCTAAGGAATCCAATCCTAACTCCTTGGTATGACTAGGATACCTAGCCTCAAAATCTCCGCGAGGTGTGATCAATAAATGATGAGAATACCAACCCCAGCCCATAAATGATGTCAAACGAATGAGAATTAAAGAGATAATGATTCATCAACAAGGCACTATATCATGATTCGTTCTTACTCTATTGAATTGCCCGACACCAAGTCCTAATCTCCATACGTAGGACTTAACGACATATTAGTTAGCCTTTATTGTTCATTTGTCGTGTTATTCGTGTTTAGGATAAGTATTTCTCGTTATCTCATTAAGTGTATTTTTAGAGTTAATAAAAACTGCGGAAATTTTAAATTTAAAGTGCAAAAGCCAAGTAAAGTACCTATTTGTGTAACCAAGAAATATAGATAGCAAGCACAACAAAGTTGCGATAATAGCATACATGTATCGAAAGTCTGGGAGTCTAGTCTCTCAACCCATTAGATATCCCAAAAAGTACATAAAAGACGTATATAAATAAATACAGCCATGAACACCTACAAAAGTAGCAAAAGGTTGTCCGTTGAGGGCTCAGATGTAGCCGCCAATCTTTTCCTTCCACTTGCTACTAGTAGGCTCTGCAATTTTTACCAAAAAGTAACAATTGCAATGAGTAAATTATGAGAACATTTATTTCCATTTCATGTTTAAATTAGAGCCCGGCTAAGTGCACCCCATCATTTACTTAGTGCACCCGATTATGCGTGGCACCCCAAATTCAAATTTCAATTTATGAGGGCACCCAACATTCTTACCAAAATACCCTTTTATCCCAATCGAAGCACCCAACTCTAAAACCTTAGTCGAGATATCAATTTTAGGTTCGGCGACATATAACCGAGACTTATCTTCTATGCTCGGTGTTGTCCAACCGAACCTCTTTGGTGAGATTTGGTTGCCAAATGCCGACATATAGGTTCGATGGGTTCCAACCGACTCTCCAATCAAAGGTTTGGCAGGCTAGGACCGACTCTCCAACAAGAGACTCAGACCTGCAAGGCTGAGCCACTCGATGATGCCCTACAAATCACAAGAAGGGAGTGTACAGAGGGATGATGGTGGGGTGCACAAAATGAGAGGAAAGGGTGGTGGGGTGCACTAATCGCAGTTAGGGGCATAAGGGTCATTTTACAATACAATCAAACTTTTTTTAAGTTTGACTTTTTTGTTGGGGTGCTCTAAGTAAACGGTGGGGTGCACTTAGCCGGACTCTTAAATTATTGTCTTTTATCAGTCATTTGGACTGTGTTCCCTCATTTAAATGTTGATTCTCTTGATTTATACAAATTGATCCTCTCTTGCCTTAGTTGTATTGGTTCATTTGGAACTTATTCTTATCATTGAAATACACGAAATGGTTTTTGTTGGAAATCTTGAAATGAGTTTGACTTGTGCAATAGCTGTGATCTGAGAGGGATGGGGTCCGGTATGGTGGACTGGACACATTCCACGGACACGTGTGGGGGCTATATTCTAGTCATAATCATGATATGGTTGTCTTATAAGAAGTATAGAAATTCAAGGAAAAGTAGAAGTAGTACCAATTGACAGTTTATGGAAGGGCAGTTGCGGTGGTTTGGACAACTGCAAAGGCGGACTACAAACGCCTCCACTATAAAACTTGACTTAATAGAAACTGAAGAAATTCAACGAGGTAGGAGTAGACCGATGTTAACTTGGGACGCATTAATTAGGAGGGATTTAAATGGTTTGGAAAGCTCACCATCAATTGCACTAAATCGAGCACAATAGAAGAGTTTGATCCATGTACCCGACCCGACCCCAATTAATTTGGGGCCGAGGCTATGTTGTTGTTGTTGTTCTGAACTCTCCCTATTTATTAGAATTTTTGTTCCTTTGCTCTTCTAAGTTTTAATATTTCCAGTTCTTGGAATGTTCATGTCAGACTTATACTACTACATAACCATGATGCAACTTTCTTGTCAAGTTTTACTGCAATTGATCTTGTGCAGATGCTGGAGTTATTCGCACCATATATATGGTTCCAATAGATTCTTATATCATCATCAACATGTACACATTAATAAATTCTTGTTGTGGGATCGTGGACTTTGTTGATTCAACCATTTGTCATATAGTTATGCTAATACTTCCCTGTGTTTGTCAGTATTTTCCTTGTGCATTTCAGATGGTTTATCTCTGTACAGTTTTGACCATTTACTTCATAGTTGCATGAACTTTGTCTTCAATACTTTGTTTTGACTCACATTCTTATAGCACTCACTTGAAAATATAAAGTTTTGGAAATTAATTTTCATTAACGATTTGATTTTTTATGAACTAATTTGTTGTGTAGATTTGACTCCTGAGTTGTCAGAATACTCTACTATATTACTTTCTATCCAATGTTGTATTTGCAAGAACAGATTGTCATGCTAAACTAATCTTTGAAAACATGTAATTTTCAATTTTACTAGAAAACACGTGAAGATCTCCTTGAATTGCCTAGAAGAAGCTCGTAAATCCTTTGGCACTGATGAAGATCTTCTATTGGTAATTCTATGTTTCTTACAAAGGTTTATATATTATGGCTTGCATGTGAAAATGTTTTCTTTGGTGGGACATGAATGGTTGGGCTTTTGCATACTGGTTAACCTATAAAATATTAAGTTTGCATCTAAATATCAATCCTTCAACTAGCAGGGAGATGTACACTTTGTTGGTTTACTTGAGTATTCTGTAGAAGTGTTTGTTCGATTATTTGAACCAATTGCAGTGCTTACTGTTTTAATAACATAGCCAGAAAGAATTGAATGCCTGAATTGGTTAGATCAAGTGATTGAGTCAAGGCTTTCATATGCTACTTTTTTGGTGTATTTTGGCACCACCTTAACCTCTTTGTTCTTGGATTTAATAGTATCGTTCTGAAGTTTTGAAGACCTCTCGGATGATTCTTTTTAAGGATGATGGGTGTTAGCTAATATTTATAAAAAACAGATCTTGTTTAGACTTCTTCATGAATGGATGTGGTGAAACTAACAGATTTAGTGTCCTTAAGTGTAATCTGCAGCATTGATCTAAGCATGATCTGTAGTCATGTTTGTTAAAAAAAAAAAAAAATCTATGATTTATACTAGACGGGATATAAGATCTCTTGCATCAAGTATTAGTGGAAACTGAGAAGTTAAAAGAATGAGAAACAATTGATAAACGTTGACAAAAATAGAGGACATAGTTTTCACTCTTCTTGTTATCCAAATTTCTCCTTTTTCTTTATTTATTTCGTGCCATCAGCTTTAGATATGTATGAAGAAGTGGTAACAAGTATAAAACAACTTGGGGAATTACAAAAGAATTTTTCATTATATTAGGACTGCATCAAGGACATGCATTAAGCCCTTATCTTTTTTACTTTAGTTGGATGAGCTAATTTTTCATATTTTAGAGGATGTACCATGTTCTTTGCATTTGTTGCCAATATTATTTTAGTAGATGAAACTAGGGATTGAATGAAATAGGGAATTAGAACTTTGGAGGGACACATTAGAGGTGGAAAGTTTTAAGTTGTGTTGGGAGTAAGTCCGAATTCATGCATTGTGAGCTCACAATATTAGAGATTAAGATAATGGTGCAATAAAAATAGGGGAAATAGAAGTTCCTAAACCATTTTAGATATTTAGGATCAATATTCATATTGAAGATGGCGTTTCATATGGAATTCAAGTTGGATAAAAGAAATGGAGGAGTGCAATAGATGTGTTTTATATGGTCGAAATATCCCCGTTAAGCTAAAAAAGAACACTCTGCAGGATCACAATTAAGTGCACTATGCTTTATGGGGGTGCATGTTGGGCAGTACAGAAACGACACATTCATAAAATGAATGTAATGGAAATGGGATGCTTAGGTTAATGTGTGGTTGAACTCATAAAAATAGAATAAGAAATATGAAAATTCAAAAATAAGTGGTACCTATAGTATTAGGGAAGGCAGTTGTGATGGTTTGAACACATCCAAAGATAACCTACAAATACCCCAATTAGAAAACTATACACTAGAAATTGCATAAATTCAACGGCATAGTGGTAGGCCTAAAATAACTTGGGATCCATTAATTAGGATGGAGTTAAAGAATTATGAAAGCACACTATCAAGTGCATAAAAACTGAATGGAGTGGAAACGTTTGATCCATGTGGCCGATCTTGTGCCATTGACTTTTCTGTTTCATGACAAAAAGAGTTATTGTTATTGGATGGATTTTGGAAGACTTAGAAAGGAGTGACAAGTTCATTGAATCATAATTCAATCATTATTTACACTCCCATTTGCACTGTGAAAAGAGGTCAAATAATATTTCTTAGAATATCTTCACTTGTAGGCCTATTTGTTTGGTGATCTATTCTTTCAACTTAGCATATGCTGCATATCGGTCGCTCCTAAGAGTCAGATTGAATATCTAAGATAATTTTGCAATTGGATGTGATGGCTTTTGGAAACTCCACCTATGAAGAACATTATATGTGCTACATAACCGGTCCCATGTCCGGGATGATGGAGGAGCGCTCCCATGCCCATTTCCATTACAAAAAATGATGGAAAGAGGTCCCAAGCTCATTTTCCATACTTGAAAAATGGGAGAGGGTTGTAATAGGTTGACTACCAGCTTGAGACTTTTACTCTTTATGAAATGGATGAAGCCTATATAAATGTTGGAGCGTCCATCAGTTGCGCTAATTCGGGCGTAATGAAGAAGTTTGATCCATATAGTCGACCCCAATCAATTTGGGATTGAGGCTATGTTAATCAAGCGTAATGGAAAATTTTGATCCATATAGCCAATCCCAACTAATTTGGGATTGTGGTTATGTTGTTGTATATGATGGCTTGTGGAGGTTGTTGGAATTTATTTCGAACTTTTAACACGAGTCTCTTTGCATTTTTTTTTGGCAGCGGCTAAATGAACCCTAGTTTTTGCTAAACATACCCCACTTTTTAAAAAAATGTGAAATGACCCAACTACCCTCCATATAAAAGGGTTTTTGCTTTTCCCATACCCTACTTATCTCATCCATCCATACCCTAGTCACACCACCGTCTTTCCCACTCTCAAATCGCACTCATCTTCGGCACTAATTCGACAAAATCCAGGCGAAACCACATCAATTCGACGTCGTAAGTGCAATTCCTCATCTCTTTTGTCTCAATTTTGGGGTTTTCTTGGGGTTTTTTTGGCCGTTTTTGAGTTGGTTGGGTGTTATTGTGTTGGGTTTAAAATCTTGCATTTTAAACACAAAATGTTGATGGAATCAAGAATATCAAGCGATTCCGAGCAAAACCGAATAATTTTTCGATCATTTACATGTATTTTTAGGAGTTTTGGAAAAAAAAAATCGTTCTCGTCGCCCGTGGGTTGCGAACACACAGGGTCGAGACTTCTTTAGAGGTCTCGGTGGAAGTCAGCTGAGACCCAGTTGCCTTCCACCAAGATTGAGACCTCTTCATAGGTTTTGGCGGGGTTTAGATGAATTCGGCCGAAACCTCTAAAGATGTCTCGGTTAGAGTCACCTGATACCTCTTTAGAGGTTTCAGTCATGTATGATTGAAACCTACAAGCCAGGGAGACAAGGGTATGTTTGAATAATGTGATATATTTAGAAAAAAGTGGGGTACATTTAGTAAGGGTATTTCGAGGATTTTTTTAAAAAAGTGGGGTGCGTAATACGTTTAGCAATTAAAATTCAAAAACTGGGGTATGGTGAGCAAATGGGGTATGTTTAGCAAAATCTGGGGTCTGTTTAGCCGTTGCTCTTTTTTTTGCACAATTTTTTTTTTTCTTGTTTCTATAAGCATTATAACTTGTAGCATTAGTTAATCGTGGAAGGCTAAACATGATGGGAGTATGTCAGTTTTGGGAGTAGTGAAGTTGTTGAGATGAGTTTTATTTGTATGTCCTTTAAGATGGACACCCACACAAGTGCCATATTGATTTGTGAAGGCTTGACGAACCTTTTATTGATGAAACCCACTTTTTGATGTGTACATCGACGGAAGATTCTTAAGATCATTTTTTGGGAAGCAATCTTTGTGGTTACGTGCTCTTTATTTGCATCATAATTATCCAATCTTTTGAAATTTGAAGATATATATTACTTGAGGCTTGGATCTGTGAAATGAATGGTGACTAATTCATTTGGTGCGGTGGTGACCTTCTCTTTAAACAGTTACATTAAATCAAGCTGTTGTAATGTGCCAAGACAAGCATTATTTGCTTTCCTGTTCTACATTGTTTTGTATCGATATATATCACATTCAAACCCAACCAATGTTACAGTAAACATGCACCTTCCGTACCAGGCCTGCAAAGAAGAGATTGCATGAGCTGCATAATCAGTATTGACTGATAACCAGTCATAGTTAAACAGTAGGACGATCTCTTTTCATGGGTCTTATCTGATATTAAGGACAATCTACACAAACTATTGTACCTAAATTTTTTGACACGAGGTTTTCAGCTATCACCGTTGTACTTAGCGACTTGCTATTAAACATCTTTATGTGATAAACATCTTTATGCAATACTAATAATGAATGTTTTCAAAAAAATAATGAATTGTTTTCCTTCTGAATTATTGAGTACAGATCTCCTTGGAGAAGAAACAGATTATGTAACTTTGATGCAAACATCTTTCGGCAAAAGAAGGTACCTCTCATGAACTCAATGAGAACAAATTTCCTTAGAAGTCAATATGGTGGAAACACCATCTCCCGTGTAATTTGTTCAGTAAGTTAACTTTGATTGCAAACATTCTATATTGTTGTAAATGGGCCACAATACTTTTTCTCCCTTTTTTTTATGTATATTCTATATTTTATACTTTCATTCATGTAAAAATTGTATTGTAATTGGTCGTTGAAGCAGTTCTGTAAATTCTTTAAACCAGATCTCATTTAGAGCATCTTTTCAATATTCTTGAGTTGCCCTCCTTGTTCTGATGCTTCTCCTTGTCTTTTTTCTCAATTTAACAGATATGTAAACTAGTTGGTGCATAGAATGGATCTGGGGAATCTTTTAAGTGTGACTTGGCTTGCCACGGAACCAATTTCTTATTTGTCCACATTCAACCAATATTCAAAAAAACTTGATAGAGATGGTGCTTACCTCTCCTCCACTCCCATCCACACACATTGCCCCGGAGGACCCATGTTCTAAATTCACTGAATTAGACCTATTAGACCAATCTCATTTGAGATCATAAGCCATATGGAGTACATCAGCACAGATAATAGCATATCCTGTTATTCTCCAATGTGTCCTTAACAACATATATGCTCTAACATTTTTCTCTTGGAGTTGTTCCTATTTTTGGCAGGTTCCGTGGGAAGCACCAAATGGGGAGAGATACAGAAGAGACATTAACGTGAGGTATTCAATTATTTATTCCTGAAGACCCATTTCATGTTAGCAATTTTTTTTTCCCTAGTACACTCAATATACTTACAAATGGAGTAGTTTCAGACCTTAAATAAAGATGCCCACCATATGCACTACGTAAACAAGAATCTAATTGACTTTTTGAAGGAACAACAACAACAACAAATGGACTTTTGGGGAAGCATTGAATAGTTTACTAATAAAGTATTGGTGAAGATTAGTTAATAGAGGATTAAGACATGGAAGATTGGGTTTGAGTCAAAGTTGCGGCCAATAGTTGGTATGTGGGGAGGCAGATGGTCAAAAGTATTGGCAGAGAAGCTCGGTTTTACAAAACCCTAGAAAGGGTGGCCATGTTTGGCCATATAGAAAACAGGGACAAACTCCGACATGGACTCCTTTCCCCTGAATCAACGCAACATGTCTTTCTATACTGCCAGCCCATACTTTCTCCTTCCACTGCACACACTAAACTTCTATAAAACTTTATACTAATAAATATAGTAACAACTATACAGAATTGTGTATATAAATAGGTAATAGAGTATTATATAGTACAGTGAGTATTGTCTAAGGGTGCTGCTACATTTCCTTTCTTTCGCTAAGTGGCTTTAATTCTCCTTTTCATGCTAGCGGTGCTGCTGCTAGCCAAAATGCTGTAATTTATTTGTCTTCGGTATTAATGTAATTTTTAATCTTCTATGAAATAAAGAAGTTACTGAAATGTGTTTAGATGGTTAAAAGTTTATGAGCTCAAATTCTGGCATTTTTCCTTGGGGGCGGACTAAATGGACCCTTCTTTTTCTAATCATAACTTACCTTTTAGAAAAATTTTAATCTATGCATAAAATGACTCAACTGTCCTATATGTAAAAAAGTTCTTGCTCACTCATACCCTAATCACTCGAGCATCTCTCCCTCTCTTGAATCACATTCTCACATTCAACCCAAATTTGATGACATTCAGGTGAAACTAAATGGATTCGACGCTGTGAGTGCATTCCCTATATTTTTTCGTGTCAATTTTTAAGGTTTTTTTTTTTATATTTCTTTTGCTGTTTTTGAGCTGATTTTTTGTTCGTTCTTGTCGCTTGTGATTTTTAGACACATATGGTCGATACCTCACTCAGGTCTCGATCGGCTTTCGTCCCATCGAGATGATTGAAAAGGACTTGATCTCGGTGGGAGGTGGTCGACCACTTTGAAAATCTCAGTGGGAGCCAGTCGAGCCTCTTTAGAGCTCTTAGTGGGAGTTAGACGAGGCATCTAAAGAGATTTTTGCTCTGTGGATCGAAAACTTGCAGACAACACTTTCTCACTTTTAGGGCATCAACAAGACTAGATTGGATTTTGTTTGACAAAAAAATACACTTCTACGCACTTCTGGCCTAGCACAATCTACAATTTGACCAAAATTGAGAAATAAAAAGAACTGAGGGGTGAGGGTGAGGGAGATGAGGTTTGAACAGTGGGAGAGAAGTGGTATTTTGGGGATTTAAAAAAAAGTGTGGTTCATTTAACAATTTGAATTCAAAATGGGGTGTGCTTAAGTGTGCGGGACGTTAAGAAAAAATTAAGGTTCGTTTATTCACTTTTTTAGATATTTCTCTCATTTCTAACTTTAAACATGTTGATTTCTCTCTGCATTGACTCTCATTAGTGTTGGAATATACAATCCCATGTCAAAAATATAAAAAATAGTTGGTGTGGTATATGAGTGAAGTAGATTGGATCATTGCATAAACCAATTGGTTTTGTGTAAGATGGGCTCCAACTCTATTTATATACCTACTTTTGTACATGTGTGGGCTCTATACTCTTTAGGCTCATGAATTTCTATGCGGTATTAGAACGGGATGATCTTGAGCTCGTATTTGAAGGCTTGATTTGGGCTAGCGATGAAGTCTAAAACCCGTTTGTTGACCTAGAGCTTAGTAAGCCTAGGTATGTTTGTACGAACCACTAAGAGTAGGTTTGTGTTTGGCAAGTGTTAATTGGTCGATCAGACCCAGTTGTACTTGAGGGGGAGTGTTGGAATATGCAATTCCCAAGTCGAAAATATAAAAAGAATTGGTGTGGTGTATGAGTGGAGTAGATTGGATCTTAGCACAAGTCAATTGGTTTTGTGCAAGATGGAATTCAACCCATTTATATACCCACGTGTGTGTGCATAATTTAAGCACCCACAATATATAATTATTAAGCACTAAAAAGTATTCTTATTGGGGTGCCTTGCTTGATCGGTTTTGATAGGTTAAATTTTGCTCTTTTTTTTTTGATGAACATGATTGTCTGAACTTTTTACAACCACTTCTTACTTTGATTCAACTAATATTAACGGAGTTAGTCGGGTGCCCCAACTCCATAACCCGAGAGAAACTAATGAAATATAATGTTGTGGTCAAGAATTGAACTCGTGACCTCTGCCTTAGTTAGAGTTAAAATGATATTTTCTTTACTACTACACTACATCCCTTGGGGGCGTTAAATTTTGCTCTTTGAGCATGTGATGGGATGGCTAATTGATAATGAGGGCTTCAAGTCTTGAGAGGTGGAGACATATTGGCCGGAACCATAATCTTTCAGACACAAGTGAAGCAAAAATCTTGAATGTAAAGCTTCCCATACTTTGTCCACCCCAAATGATTAATGATTTTCCACAAAAAACATATTAAGTTTCTTAATTGTAATTAAGTTGCGATCTCCTCGTAGGTCAGAGTTTGAGGTTACGGGTTGTACCATTCTTTTTTTTTTTTTTTTTTGGAGTAGAAAGGGCTATACTCCTTTTTATTGATTTTTTTTTTTGTTTGGTTGAATGTACCATTATTTTTCAATTAATAAAACTCTTAGAAGCACCGTTTTCTTTATCAAAAAAGAAAATGGTTTAAGCTAGGGGTGGGCACGAAACCCGAGAACCCGACTCGGGTCGGGTCACCCGAATCGGGTGGCGGGTGGCGGGTCGGGTGGGATGAGTGGAGCAAACGAGTCGGGTCATAAAACCCGACCCATCGGGTGTCGGGTCGGGTTCGGGTGTGGTCATAATAGTGTCGGGTCGGGTCGGGTTCGGGTCGGGTCCGGCGTCATCATGGGTTTTATATGGTTTTTGTGGTTTTTGTGGGTTTTATAGGGTTCGGGTCGGGTTCGGGTTCGAGTTTAGGGTCCGCGGGTCGGGTCGGGTTCGGGTTTAGGGTCTGGCGGGTCGGGTGGCGGGTCATTTTTATACCGACCCGAATGAGTCGGGTCGTCGAGTATCGGGTCGGGTCGACCCGAACCCGACCCGTGCCCACCCCTAGTTTGAGCTAGTATTTTTGAAACATTTTGATGGAATTGCTCGGATTGGTATAGCATCACCAAAAACTGGGTAGAGACTATATGATAGTGCATGACAAAGTAGTTACGTAGGTAAGGAACCCATGCATCAACCAACGGCTGGTGTGTTGGAGTGGTTCAGCACTCTAGCGATTTAAGTGTATGTCTCGAGCTCATGACTCTGTGAATGCAAAATCTAGTGCTAAGATAGCTTTACCCTTTAGTGTGTTCATCCAACTCGAGTTTGGAGCAGTGATCAATAGTAGTAGACCTCAAAAAAAAAAAAAAAAAAAAAAAAAAAAAAAAAAAAAAAGCGTCTTATGGGGGATAAGCGTGGTGAAAAGTGAGAACCCATTACTCGTTAGGGTATAAACATGGTTTGAACTTTAAAGTGGTTGCCAAAGTGGGCATTGGATTAACAGTTAAAAAAAAAGTGCAGTAGAGTAGATCTATACACAGCTTGAGATGGAGACTGGAGAGAGAATTATGATATTAAGGAAATCATGAGATACATAGTCGTGTAGATACCCACTCGGGAAAGACACGTAGGAGCTTTTTCTTTTCTTTGCCTTTCGAATTCTTTGATACGAAGGTTGAGGTTGTCACCCACTAGGCCACTTTTGCCGCCCTATTCAAAAGTACCTCTATATATTCCTTCCCGTTATTTTCTTTATTCTTTTAAGTTCCCTCCTTTTTTGCTCAAAACAAACCCCTTTAAGTGTGATTAATAGATGTATTACCCTTTTATTTTTAGATATATATTCTTATCGGTCAATACTGCTAAATTGCTAATTAATTGTGGGTCTCTTGTGGATGTAAAAAATAAATAATTTTTTTTGCTGTAAGCACTGTCTTCATGGTCCTACATTATTATTTTTTTTGAAATATGGTCCTACATTATTTGAGTTCAAGATTTGTATGCACTGCCTTCATGGTCTTATATTCTTTGAGTTTAAAATTTGTTAGGGTAAACCTCAAAATAACTTGATAATAATCCTTAAAAAAAGACTTTGTTTATCAATATATAGTAACTTCTTAGCATTAAAAAAATATATATATCAATAGGGTTGTAGTGAGATGACATAGATTCCTCTTCTCTTAATCAATGATTTCGAGTTAGAATCATTTGAAAACTTTTGGCTAAATGTTGATGTCTTTATGGTCTTACCTCCTCGAATATGGGATAAGTTAGGTCAAAGTTCCAGACACCTAGACAAAACTTCATGCAAAAAAATAAAAAAAAAAAACTCAAATCATCTCCTTTACTGAAAAAAAGTCATAATTTTTTAAAAGATGGTGCTTGAATGACATTTCAAAGTCACCAAAACCACACCCCTTTCAATTTACAGTAAGTTTTCACCTCATGCATCTCGATACACGGTAAGACAGAGAAGGTATGCATTTCGGTGTGATTACATGGATGACTCCATCGCTTCCTTTCGGTTTAATGCAATTGAAGAGTCGTTCAAAATCTGTAAAGTTTTTTCTCATATCTCTTTACCTACTGGTTAATTCCAAGAAACAACTATACTATCCAAAGTAGAAATATATAATCTTGCGGCTCCCAACAAACGGACACTTGAAAACATGCCCTGGAACACGCATTAAAACCCCCCACTTTACCGTACTTCATGCGACCGAAAAGAAACAGATATTCTGACCGAAAAAAAAAAAAAAAAGAAACAGATGTACAAGGCATTGATGGATGGTGCATCCCCAGCCCTTGGGGAGTGTTGGATCTCACATGGGCCCTCCCTTCCCTTCCCTCTCACGCCCCTCTCCTCCCCATAAATATGCTCTAAACATCTTACGTACTACTACTGCAATAGTTAATTTATGATACGTACATTTAAAAAATTAGTGAATTTGATTAATTAATTAGTCCTCAAAAAAATAAAAAAAAACTAATTAATTAGTGTAGAAGACCATGACCCGGGCCAAAACGTAAATAAAGAAAATAAAGAAAGCAAGTATAAGCAAGTTGTCGACCATTTAAAATGAAAAATGTTAGAATGACACTTCAAAGTTACACTCAAATCATACTCGTGATGTGGCATGCAGATCTGTATCTTTAAAAGCTATTGTGCGCGTCTCGTGATACACACCTCGCGTGTTATGTACCGAAAACATCATGTCTAAGATTATCTCCAATTACAACACTCTATTTTTGTCTCTATTTTATAGTTCTGTCATATCAAACTCTATTTTTACTCCAAAATTCTACAACTTATTTTTATTTTTTTGTTATTTATTTGTATTAGTTTTAATAAATTATTTAATCAGTAAAAAAATTAAGAAAAAAATACATTCATATTTTTTGAAAAAGAAACAATTATTGATATTCTTTTAAAAGAAAAAATAAAAAAATAAAAATGAAAGGAATGGAAGTTCTACTATTCACCCAACTCTATAATAAAGGAGAAATAGAGTACTGTTAGAGTTGTTTCAACTCTATTTTAGAGTTTGAACTTTAAAACAAAGTATCATTGGAGTTGGTTTAATATTTTTACGTAAAGCTCACATGCCACGTGATTAAAGTGTGACTTTAGAGTGTCATTCTAGCATCTTCCATTTAAAATATCTATGCTAGTGGTATAAAATATCAATTGTGTGCATGTGTGCATGTTGTGTGGTAGACAGCGCAATTAGGAGAGCGAGGATACAAGCAAAACCCAGCAATCAAGGCGAAGGGCTCCACAATTTCACTTGTCTCGTGAGGAGAGTGAGACCCACTTCACAACTGGACTCCACTCGAAAGCTAGCTCACGCAATCTTCAATTCAGATTTCTTTGTATAGATGGATGGAATACTAGCATTAATGAGAACATTGTTTAGCGTACTTTGCGAATTTATTGTGCATGCCTCGTACAGTTGCACCGGTTCACGGCAGATGTCAAGGCCCGATGCGTCGTTTTCTGGCCGCTGCATTACTTGAGCATCTCTAATGGGCTGTGAGTTGGGATAGGATGCATGCCATCTAAGATAAAATGTACATTAGTATAAAAAAGTCTTCTCTAATAGAAATGTGAATTGAGATTTTGTTGATAACGTGACATAGAAAAAGGTAGACATTGTGTACCACAACCTTTAAGAATAGATGGTGCAATAAATATTTACTTTGCAAACTCATCAAAAAGGAAAATTGAAATAGCCGACACTCCAAAAAATAGTGGCACTCCAAAATCACTTTCGTTTTTTTGTCTCTTTTTGTTTCTATATTTATATAGATTTGGTGACAATTATAATGAGTTTGATAAGATAAATACAAAGTTTTTTTTTTTTTTTTTTGAGTCCAAGATAAATACAAAATTAAAAACTTTAGTTATCCTGTTTTGTTATATTAAGATATGATAAAAAAAATTAATTATGTGATTTTATAAATACTTATATAGATAAAAACATAAATGTGCCTTCAAAAGAATTCTTTTTTTTTTTAATATAAAAAACATTACCATTTCTTATTATATAACATGTGTACATGGCTAAAAATATGGATACGGGCTTTAAAACTATATATTATTATTTAATTTCTATTTATATAAAACCGTTTATAATTAACATAACTTTTTTGTCAAAAAAAATCGATTTTTTAATTTGTATGTTAATTATTCAATAATTGTTTATAATATTTATTTTTAAAAGTTGTCGCCTCATTAATTGAAGGAGGCAATCCACATTGTGCATTGGAGAACATTTTTCGACTTTAATATCTATTTCAGCCACGTAAGACATCCTCTCCACGTTGTTGATGTGGCATGAATCCACAACTACAATCAACATTTACTATTGGAGATGCTCTTAGTAGTTGTTCTACTTCTACTAGCGTATCAGCAACTCAACCATCCAATAAGTCACTAGTATCGTAGCAAGTGGGGCACAAACAAAAGACAAGTTTAGTTAGTGAGAATTTTAATCTCGATCTACAACCATTCATAATCATTCATAATGGATTATTGAAAGTATTAGTATCAAATAGGTTACATTGTGTTAGAGTTGTAACGACTCAATTTTAATTAAGCCATTATTATGGCGTGTGTGCAAACGTGGACGACAACTCAGCACCCTGTGAACCCCGTAGATAGGCTAAGGTGTGCCTTGAGTTAGGTAAATAGTGTTTTTGTGTGATGTTTTGCGGTATTTGCGATGGTCGTATGTAATTATGTTAGATTGCATCGCAATGTGTGTATTTATATTATTGTTGAGCGTGCGAGACAGCGTGACTGGTATTCATCTCGATTAGAGTGTAGATGCAGGTACTGGGTAGACAAATGACAGTACATTAGGCGGGTAGTAATACACACATGAAAATGATTAAAATTCATTAAATAATTAATATTAAACGCCTTATAGTCGTTGGTGACGCAAGAGTACATGAGAGACGCGAGACTACGCACAGGAGTCGGGTGCTAGAATGCCTGAAGGTTTGGTTGTTGTGTTCAGCAAGATAGTCAAGGAAAGTCACTTTAAGCTAGACTTATTGACTCAAGAACGACCTTAGATGATGCCTTAAGATAGGGAAGTGACGAGGGATCAATTAGAAGTATAAATAGGATATTTTAGTCTCATCCACCACCTTTTCTCTCTTTCCTTCCTCTCTAGTCCAAAAATTGGTTGTGAGAATAGGGTTTTGTGGGTTTTGGGAGACCATTAGGAGATGCAAACGACGAGCAATCGACGATCAAAGGTTAAATTCTTGCTCTCCTCTTTGTTATCTACGTATCGGGTATATAAGTTCGTGTTTTAAGGAAGGTTTTGGGGATAGGCATCGAGCACACTGCATTTGAGAGTGTTGCTGTAACGACCCGAATATTTATATTATTTTATGTGTGATGACGTGTACTATCGATGTATACTTGTGTCTGTGTAACAGGCATCGATGGAAGAATTATGGGTACACGGGTCAGAGGAAATGAACTTGGTGGACGACCAAAAAAATAAAATATAATAATAAATTAATTCGAGAAATTTTACGGGTTGTTAGTGTTGGGAAATGTGCCCTAGGTCAATCCATTAACAGTCTTTATGAATACATTTTAGTTAATAAAATAGAGGATTTCATTTGCTGTTTATTATAATTGATTTGCATGTTTACATTATAATAAGATCCATGGGTATTTACAGAAATATCCTAAATGTCCCTAGTCGATTATTATACTGGGAAATATAATGAACTAAGACTAGTGTGGGTCTTGATTGATGATCATACGATGATCATACATATAGGAATACGAATCAAGATCATGAGTATTTGTTAGGGAACAAAGTACTAGACCGACCCGCTATGAGAACATCACATGGATTAAGTCATAGTTGTTTCTCATGATAGGTATATTTTTCAGTCCTCTGACTTGAGATTACCAGAGACTTCAACATTAGGAATACAGTGATTTGACGCAATCAAACGTTGTCTTTAACCGGACAATTATAAAGGTTGTGATTGGTTACTGTGTGAAAAATGTGGTGAAGTTGTGTAATCGAGATAGAATTTGTCCATCTCATATAAAGAGAGATATCCAGTGGATCCCTCGATGTGTTAGGCTCATTAAAAGGCCTAGTCTAAGTGAATTGATATTGATCAATGTCACTTAGATGTTTTCAGTCTGCCTAGAAATCGAGACTAGTACGATTGAACATGTTGGATGAAAATTCCATGCCTTATGTTTGATCAAAAGGATATCGTGTGACAAAAGGATGTTATATACACTATTGATTAGGTTGTATCGATTTGATATTCGTACAACTTGGGTAGTCATAATGTCTTGCTAGAGGCCACTTATGACTTGTATACCAAAATGTGTTTTGGTACACTGCCAACGTTGTATGAGCCTATTGGGTCGCACACTGAGAATGGTTTTTGCGAGATTTTAAGATGGTTCAGAAGAATGAATTTTATATGATAAAATTCATGACAGAAACGTCCTTGTAGTGTATTACACTTATACCTCTTTAAGTAGGGGTATATGTGTAATTTACTTAATCATCAATATACAAGGGTTGTATAAATAGACGCTTTGAGTTAGAATACAAGTACGAAAGATTTTAAAAGGGCAGAAGCTCTATTTTTGTTTTAAGAAACGACTTAGAGTTTTTGGTATGCTCTGGATTGTTTTGGAGAGAAACAAAAAGGTTTGGTATTCTTTCGAAGCTAGCACTTCAAATCTCGGCCGCCGTTCGTGTGTGGACTACTGATAGAGGGCGTTCGTTGTTGGCAGTGCTTTAGAGATCGATTAACCTTCAGAAATGTACATTGCGAGTGAGGTATGATTAAGTTTTCATAGTATAAACGTGTTTTAATGGAATCAGATTCGCATCATGTTGGGGGTTTCTCAAAATAGTTTTGAAATCTCTGCAGTGCATGAACCCCAAAACCCAACAGTTAGTGACTTCATTCGCGTGTGATGGTGCGAGTCGAGTGCATGCCGGGAGTAGGAACGCCCGGGGAAACTTAATTATTAGAGGAAAAGAGGATAAGAACAAGTAAGAGTCACACAAGTGAGTGCACAAGTGTGGTTGGGCCGATATGTTTAAAGGCCACAAGATGTGCCTCGAGATACGAGTGTAAGCCAAGATGAGGCCCATACTATAAAAGGTGGAGTCAACACATTTCTCTCTCATTTTTCTTCTCTCTCTTTCCCTTCTTTTTTTCTCTCTTCTCTCTCTCTCTCCTCACTTGAAGGACCAAACTGGTGGAGTGGGTTTTAGCATCTCCGAGTAGGGATCAACGCTGAGGATCGACCAACTACGCGATTTAAGGTAAGATCCCGACTCCCTATGTGTTTCTCTACATTTTGACACCAATTTCGTGGGTTTTCGTCGTAATGTATTCGCACCTCAAGTTGAGATTTCAATTTTTATCGAGTTTTCAACGTAGTTTTGATGGGCTTGCGATAGCCTAGAAGTTTTTCGACGTAGAGATGGCGATTTGGAGGTGTTTGGATTTTTTTTGTGATTTCGATCGATTCGGGAAACGGGGCGTTTCCAGGTGTTTTAGCGTGGCCCGAGGTCATGGTTAGATCGGAATTGAAGTCCTGAACATATTAGGATCGATTCGACGTTCGGCGGTGCAAGCGGGGGTGAGAAAACCCCCAGTAACCCCTTCAGGCAGCAGTGAAGCCCCACAGCATTTGTCGCGGCGTTGGGGATAAGGGGGTCCCTGTCCCCACGTCGTGGGGTGCCCGGGGCCTAACTTGAACAGTAAATTTGGAGTGTTTTCGAGGCTTTTTTCTGAACGGATTGGGGATTTTTCAGGTATTCTAACTGGTCCAAATATGACCCAATGCCCAAAAGATTGACTCGAAAACACAAACGAGTAAATTATGGACAATTAAAAGGGGATTTCAATTAAACGAGGAACAAAATGATAATACTACCAAATCGAAACGAAAATGCTTACCAGGTACTTAGTGGATCGGTAACGGGTGTGCGGGGACATTTTGGTAGTGTGTGAGAGTTGCGTGCGCGGAGTATGCATGGTATTTGTGAGTGAGATTAACTGAAGTATTTACATTATTTCATTTGTGCATTTAATTGGGCTATTATTTTTGTTGAGCAGTACTTCTGTGTGGATTATGTATTCTTGAATTCCCTTGGTTATATCTATCCTTGGTGGTTTATCGGCTTGGTTTTGTTTGAATTCCTTAATGAGTGGTCCTTTGGGTTTAAGTGGACGATATGGTGGTCATGGTCTATACTGTGAGTACACGGATTCTGGATGTGGTTAAACCTACAGTTTGGCATTACGGTGACTGTATGTTGAACTATGTGCGACGCTACGACGCCCGTATGTGAACTATGTGTGACCTAAGGCTATGTGCCTTATTCTAGACCGCCTTGGATTTGTGTAGGTCCAAAATTTGTCTTAGAAGTCAAATTGTAACTATGTGTGGCAACCTGGTGTACTTGGAACACTTAGATCTCTTTTCTTTTGCTTTGTGCTCTTGACACTCATTGATCGTTGTTATCTCAGTGATTCACTTATCATGCTGCCTTTTATAATCTTTTTGATATCCATGCATGATACTAGTTTAGCAATTTATGTGACATTTGAAATGATGTTATGACTCTATTGATATTTTACTCTCTACATCACTGTACTCACCGTCTAGTTTGTGACAATGGGTAGACCGACGAGTAGACAAAGGCAAGGGACTAGTGTAGGCGATTGAAGTCGAGGTCCACAAGGCGGTCTCCTATCACGTATTGAGTATGTTTTGTATTATGTATTTATTTCATTTTGAAACATGGGTTGTTGAATTTTAGAGAGATCTTGGGTATATATGACATTATTGGTGCTCCTTTGGCTTATTATGGTTAACATACACATTTATTGGGTTTTCACGCCCTAGGTTGTCTTGACTTGTGTGTCTTGAAGTTGATTAATTAGTTTGAGACTTAATTGCTTCCGCTATATCTTTGATAACTCACTAATTAATTAATGTTACTCTTAATTGCTTAATAATTGATAAAATGGAAATGAAAGGCTGACTACGCCTGCGTGACTCATCGAGACTGGCTCGGGGTCCACTGGGTCGGGCAGTGCCCAATTTAGGATTGTGGAATTGGGGTCGTCACTGTTGCTATGGTTTTGTTGTAGTGATTTGGAGTATGGATTGAGGATTTGGTTGAGTTGTTGTAGTAGTTTTGGTTTTTGGTTGGAGAAATGGGGTTTTTGTTAGGTTTTATTGGGGTTTCATCTCATACAAGTTTTTTTCAGGTTTCATGATGGGTTATCATTTGCAATGATGATGTGTAAGAGGTTGGAACAGGTTTAGACCGCGGCGATGAGCCAGGGGGATCGAACACCCCAGTAGTGCGTCTTTGGTTCAAACGCCGCCAGGGATGTAGTGGGGAGTAAACCCCCACGACGTCACCCGCGATGTCCAGACAAGTGAGCCATCCTCACCACATGTTTTATTCCACTCCATGGGGGGTGAGCTTATGGCGGCGTGAGCCACAGCGTTTAGGACGCCTTGAGGCATGTCGTGAGCCATTGCGCACGGCGGCGCCACTCACGGCATCCCAAACAGAAAAATAAAATAAATATTTAAAAATGAATTTTCCATATTGGGTTTAATGGGGGATTTGTTTGAGGATGATTATCGATATTATGGGGATTAAAAATATGCAAATTAATATGCAATTGGGAATTGGCGGAAATTTTAAGGTTTTTGTGAAATTAAACAAATTTTTGATAATCAAGTATTCGAGACTGATTGATTGGTGATTGGACACATTTTGTGGGGTGATTTGGACAATATTGGCTAGTTTGAGTGCAGTTTGAGGTGTGTAATATCTCAAATAAAATTCTTTGTGTATTTACCTGCTTTATTTATATTGGAATTCTATTTCAGTTGTTCTATTATTCTATTTCCTATTGTGGCTATATAGACAGCTGGTAGGGTGATTCCTTGTGATGACTTCTTTCTTAATCTAGAGCACCGCCTGGCCTAATTCCGTAATTAAGCCCTAATCACGACACGTAGGACCCAATTATGTATTAGTCAGCCTTTACTACCTATATTCTCATGGATCGTGTTCAGGATAAGTTATTCACTAGTTCTATTATTTATTCAATTTATTAAAGTTATTAAATTAGCGAAAGTCTTTAATGTGTTAGCAGAAGCAAATTTTTATAATCCTAAGTGTGGAAACCAGGAAATAACGATCACAATATATATATATATATATGAACTATGTGGCGAGATATATAAACAGTGTGACAGTCAAAAGTAAAGGAACTAACGCTCAACCCAATATATACATCCCAACAATATGAAAGATATAAGTAAGTGAAATATACAAAATATCAAAAACCTATAGTAAATCAGTGGTACGCTCCCCTAGCTCAGAGGTAGTCGTCAATCTTTTCCTTACCGGGTCTACTACTCGACGAATCTACACCTACCATCATAAAAAGGATGGTGAGTACAAAAGTATAACAGTAATTCCCAAATGACCTATTTACTCACATTTCCAAAATAAATGAATGGTATTTAAAAGCATAATAATAGCCAAAGAATGCTTTAAATAAACATGCTAGAAAATTTCGGTAAATCAAATGAAACTGACACAGGTTAAGCAGTCTAATCTAGGTTCGGTCGGCGGTGAAAACTATCACTTAGCCTTTTCCACTAATTATATGGAGTTGTGATCTACATATTATCATTTTCTAATAACCTCAAATGACAGAGCTATGCTTTACGTATATAAATCATTTATCATAAATCTCGCCAAATATCGCGATTCATTGCACCGTGAGTTGCGCAAGTATAGTGGGGAGTGCCAACATTTCAGAGGTCCCGTAACCCCGTGAGTCGCCCACTCTATAAATGTGCAATGGACCCTAGATTCTAAACTACTTTTAGACATCAAGAAATAACTCGGTAAAGGAATCCTGCTACGGAGCACAATAAACAAAGAATACAAGTTCATAATTGATTATTTTCTAGTCCTAATAGCATACAATTCATTTCAAATCTTTAATACTTAATGAAAAGAGACATGAGCAATGGAATTAATCAAATAGATTTAACACAAGGAAATATCATGATGCCAAGCTCAACAAGAGAAAATAACAATATATTATGATATCAAGAGTACAAGGCACCCATTTACAGTCCTATAAACTGTCCAACAGTAATCATTAGAAATGAAAGTAAATAGTTCAAGTGGGATTACTTACTATTCACGCAATTTTCTAGTCAATTCGACCTCTCGACACCACGACTCGCGCACCCGAACTACCGAGAATTCCCTTTAGTTCTTGAAGTTCATTTTATATCATTTTAATTGATTTAAAGCCAAATTAAATGGATTTATAATATTTAACCAAAAGTTAGAATTTATTCCATTCTTTTTAGGTGTGACACATTTTTTGAGTTAAATCGAAATACCAAAAACACCCGAAAAGTCCTGAAACCATTTTTTCTACCTTTTTTCTCAATTTCTTATATTTTCTATAATTTTTCTCAATTTTCCTAAAATTTTCCAACTATTTTCCCTATTTTCTATAAAATAATATATATTTTTTTATTTAATTTTGATTAATTTTAATTAATTTTTATTTTTATTTCTGGGTCGGGTCCCGGTCCTTGGTCTGGCCTGGCTCGCCCCATGGCCGAGCCCGACCCAGCCCAAATTAAGGGGTGCACACGTGCGAGCATGCACATGTGCACCTTCTTCCCCAACGATACCAGAGACATAGATTTTCATTATTTTTTTCATTATTTTTCCTTGTTCTCTCTTCTCTTCTCTCTCCCAACTCATCTACAACCTCAAGACCAAATCAAAACCACCTCAAACACAAAAAAAATAATCCAGATTTTTGAAAACTCAAAAATCACAAATAAATACCTAAAAAATTCGAAAATCCGGAATTCACCCTAAAGATCCCCACTAATCTGATTCAAACTATAAATAACACTTGAATATAACTTGATATAAAAGAAAAACACTTTACAAACCGAAATCACATTTCAAATCCAATTTTAACATAAAATCCCCATTTTACAAAGAGAGTGGTGTTGTGTTTACCTTTGTTAGATTTCCAAGCCTTCTCCACTCCTAGTCCTAAAATCTCCTCACAAACACTCCAGAATCTCTCTCTCAACTCAGCTCTCTATTTGCATAAAAATTGGTTGGGGAATCAAATGAGAAATCCACTGATCTATCCCTATATATATATGGTTTGTATTGATCTAGTGGGCGCCACGCATCTTAAGACAAATTTGAGGGTCACTAACTGTAGCGGCCTCCAATCCATCGATAGCTACGGTGTGCACCGCGGGCCCATGAACATCCCCACTGACATCTACGTCCATAATTTTATCATCAATAATGGCCATTGAAAATCGGGTCGTTACAGTTCTTCCCAACTAATTTAAAATTTCGTCCCAAAATTTGAGATAACTAATATCTCTTCTCAAGGAACCGCAATACTGATGCAACTACCCATCAGATCAACCAACCTAAACAAACGTTGGTGAACTAATCAACTCCCTAACTCTCGTGAACATATCAAAATCAAATCTAGGTGAACAAATCAACCTATCTCTGGTGAACAAATCGACCAGTCCAAGATAAACCAATCAACCAATCGTCCACTAACTCCTAGTGTACCAATCAATCAATTTTTGGTGAACACATCAACTAGTCCCACATCAACCAGTCCCTGGTGAACCACATCAACCAGTCCCTGGTGAACCACCTCAACCAGTCCCTGATGAATCACATCAACCAATTGCTAATAGACTCCTGGTGAACTAATCAACTAGTTTTATAACCCTTAGTGAACGAATCAACTAGAACACGCCAGCCCAAAAGTAACCTAATCAGCCTATAAGCAACGAATAAATGAAAAAAATGACTAGCATAAGTGTACAGTAATGACATACACAATCATGTTATCGTGTTGTCTCTCTGACTGAATGTGTCACTTCTTAAGCTCTCTCATCAACTGGTGGTATCTCTAGTGCTGAAAAAGCTCTCCAATAATCCATTCTAATGTATCCACTCTGACCGCATGTATAACATCTACGTCAGTCACGTCCTCCAGACTATCGACCCTCAAATCTTTGACCCCAACTCTGGTCCCTCTGATCCCGATCCTGTCGAAATGACTGTATTAGCTGTTATACCGATATGGGTACAATCTCATGTACCGTCTGGCAATCTTCATCGCTAAACTGATCATCAGTCTGATCCT
Source organism: Stephania japonica (assembly GCA_039657345.1). Taxonomy (NCBI): domain Eukaryota; kingdom Viridiplantae; phylum Streptophyta; class Magnoliopsida; order Ranunculales; family Menispermaceae; genus Stephania; species Stephania japonica. Next base: position 36,452,181 of record CM077560.1, on the reverse strand, counting down.
GGTCATCCTCGCGACTCCAATCTGTCTAACCGTTATCATACTCGTGCTGATCATCCCTCGAATCACGATCGTCACTGAAATCCTGATCCAACCGCAAATCGTCTCTAGGTGCTCGATGATCTGATTGCTCCTCGCTCTGTAGCAAGTATGTCTCACGAGCCAGTGTCTGGTCATAAATGCACTGTAAAATCTGTGCTCCACTTGCGACAATCACACCTCCAATCCCCTCGTTTAAACATCTGATAAAGTAATAAATCTGAAGTCTTTCATTATTTGCCACATCTATGGCATACTGTAACAGGTACCTGAACCTCTCCATGTATGCAAGCACAGACACGGTACCCTGCTTCAACGCGATAAACTTCTCTCTAAGTCTCAGTTGTACCTCAATCGGAATATACTCATCCAAGAACAGCTGACGAAACTCAGCCCAAGTTATTAGCTCCATATGTGTATCCATATATGTCGTCCACCAAACCGCCGCCTAACCTCTCAAAAAATATCCTGATATCCGTACCTGATGTGCCTCTGGCACCTCTAGCAACTGGTGAAGCCGCCGGTACGTCATCAACCAATGTCCAGCAATCTTTAGATCACTAACTCCATAAAAAAAGGTAGGGGTCAAACTGTTGGGCTTTGGGGTTCATGCACAACGGAGATTTCAAAACTATTTTGAGAAAACCCCAACATGATGCGAATCTGATTCCATTAAAACACGTTTATACTATGAAAACTTAGTCATACCTCACTCGCAATGTACCTTTCTGAAGGTTAATCGATCTCTAAGGAGCTGCCAACAACGAACGCCCTCTATCAGCAGTCCACACACGAACGGCGACCAAGATTTGAAGTGCTAGCTTTGAGAGAATACCAAACCTTTTTGTTTCTCTCCAAAACAATCCAGAGCATACCAAAAACTCTAAGTCGTTTCTTAAAACAAAAATAGAGCTTCGGCCCTTTTAAAATCTTTCATACTTGTATTCTAACTCAAAGCGTCTATTTATACAACCCTTGTATATTGACGGTTAAGTAAATTACACATATACCCCTACTTAAAGAGGTATAAGTGTAATACACTACAAGGACGTTTCTGTCATGAATTTTATCATATAAAATTCATTCTTCTGAACCATCTTAAAATCTCGCAAAAACCATTTTCAATGTACGACCCAATAGGCTCATACAATGTTGGCAGTGTACCAAAACACATTTTGGTATACAAGTCATAAGCGGCCTCTAACAAGACATTATGACTACCCAAGTTGTACGAATATCAAATCGATACAACCTAATCAATAGTGTATATAATATCTTTTTGTCACACGATATCCTTTTTATCAAACATAAGGCATGGAATTGTCATCCAACATGTCCAATCGTACTAGTCTCGATTTCTAGGTAGACTAAAAACATCTAAGTGACATTGATCAATATCAATTCACTTAGACTAGGCATTTTAACAGTCTGACACATCGAGGGATCCACTGGATATCTCTCTTTATATGATAGGGACAAATTCTATCTCGATTACACAACTTCACCACATTATTCACACAGTAACCAATCACAACCTTTATAATCGTCCGATTAAAGACAACGTTTGATTGCGTCAAATCACTGTATTCCTAATGTTGAAGTCTCTGGTTATCTCAAGTCAGAGGACTGAAAAATATACCTATTATGAGAAACAACTATGACTTAATCCATGTGATGTTCTCATAGCGGGTCGGTCCAGTACTTTGTTCCCTAACAAGTACTCATGATCTTGATTCGTATTCCTATATGTATGATCATCGTATAATCATCAATCAAGGCTCACACTAGTCTTAATTCATTATAGTTCCCAGTATAATAATTGACTAGGGACATTTAGGATATTTCTGTAAATACCCATGGATCTTATTATAATGTAAACATGCAAATCAATTATAATAAACAGCAAATGAAATCCTCTATTTTATTAACTAAAATGTATTCATAAAGACTATTAATGGATTGACCTAGGGCACATTTCCCAACCCAAACTTCATGAAGTCCTTCACCATCTTCGCTGCCTCCGACATCTTTCTCCTAGGTGTCGACGCCACTATCAGTTGCAACTACAAGACTTTCACTAATATCTCGGAACTGGCCTGTATAGGAACAACTGACGCTATGGCTACTGGTGTGGTAGGAGTAGCCAATGCGGTAGTCATAGGCGCCGCTGCAGGCACTCTCGAACCTCGTATCTACTTCATAAGCTCTGTCATCTGTGCATGTTGTAATAACTGCTGATCAGTAACTCTCTGCACCATAGCCCGCAGATCAGCGACCTTTCTAGTGGTGGGGTCACTGGTCTCCCTAACCTACTGTTGAGTAATCTATAGCGTATTAAAAGAATTATGTCCATCCATAGTAATTTGCACTGCCAACGTGCATCGGATCAAACCCAATATATATGCGTACAATATGTAGTACACAATCAAAACATACATGTATATAAATTTCCTAAATCTACCCGCCTCACATCCCTTCCCAACTAAGGCTCTAATCATTCACTTATGGTTTCCACATCTAAGATTTATTCATTAAGTTTATAATCAAATTTATCCTCAATTCAAAATGATACCTATGAGACCAATTAATTGTAGCGGTATCAGAGTTATCAATAAACCCACAATTCATTCTCTAGACTCCTTAAACCTAGGCTCCTCAAACCTAGGCTCTAATACCAAATGTAGCGGCCTCCAATCCATCGACAGCTACAGCGTGCACCGCGGGCCCACCCCGTCCGTAATTTCATCATCAATAACGACCATTGAAAATCGAGCCATTACACTAACTAGGCAGTCCAGTTCTCTTGGTGACTTAAAATAGGTGACTCTCAACATGGGAGTGTGTGGCAGCACGAATCCCGCGGTCAGTCTTATGGTCATTTTAATTCAATTGTAACTATAGGACATCAAATGTATTTTATATCATTTTGAAAGCCTTAGGAAATGTATTAATCAATGTGCATTAATTTGACTGCCATGTTGTGCACTATATTAATTACTTGATTAAATTGTATTTAACTAAGTTTTGACTTACCACAAGTCTAGCTACCCGGTACCCCAGCTTGCACTCAACTCGAGGCGCGTACCCGCTCGCGTCTCGACGTCTATGGCTGGAAGAACTGACTTAATTAGCCTACACACATACACAACACTAGACATACACCATTTCAAATATAAATTATACCTCGGTCACGTACCTCGGTCGGTGTGTGTATCTCACATGGGTTCCATGTCATGGATCGGTGTGCCTGATTACGGTCAAAATCTAGGATTAAAAATTTAGGTTGTTACATTCCTCATCGTGCTATTCTTGTGTGTATGCCCACTGATCCATAACACGTGTTGCCAGGTGTAACGACCCGAAAAATATGTTATGCCTGTGTGACTATGTGTATTACCTATTTATACTCGTGTATGTGTGACAGGACAGTGACGCCGAGTTGCGAGTAGTGTTCGCTTAAGAAAATGTGACAAACGGGTATCGGGTGGACGAAATATGTGTACACGAGTATTTCCATTCGCGCGAGACGGTGTAAGTCGTGATGCATACTGGGCGTAGAAACACCCGAGATAGGTCTAATTATTGGTATAAAAGATATATGAACTAGGGGAGAGTCACCAAAGTTGGTTGCCTGATGTGGATAAGGGCCCTTGAATATGCCTCGAGATACGGTTGTGAGCAAAGATGAGACCGACCCTATAAAAGGGTGATTCAACTCTCTCTCTCATTTTCTTCTTCTTTTCTCTTCTTCTTTACGTAAGAACGAAGGAGATGAGAGGATTTCGACAGTTTGGAACGAGGATCGATGCCCAGGGATCGCGCTACGATGCAAACAGAGATGAGATCTCGACTTCCCATTCAATTCTCGTCATTTTGGTGTCGATTTTGTGTGTGTTCATTCGATTATTGGATCAGTGGTGGGTTAGTTTTTATGGTTTTCTAATGAATTTGGATGGGTATTGAGGTCCCTACGAGGTTTGGATAGGCTCGGAACACAGCGACGCGAGCTGAGGTTACGAGGTTGGGATAGTTCCCTAAGGCCCCACGACGTTTGAGGCATAGCACTGTTCACCGAAACCAATTTTTGAAATTTTTGAAAACTTTAAGACTTCTCACGCGTATTCAAATGGGATCCAAAGACCCAATAATCGAGTAATTGACCCAAAACAGTGGAAATGGATAATAGTTGGAAAATGGAGAAAATTAACAAGAAATTATAATTAAATACAAAATAAGACTTTAACGCGACCAAATTGGATCTGAACTAATATCAGGTGTTTAGTGGACTGTGACATGCATACGAGATCGGTTTGGCGACGTGCAAAAGCCACGAGCGCAGAGTTTCACGTGGTGTACTGTGAGTAAAACCAGTAGAAGTATTTATATTATTTCATTTGTGCATTTAAATTGGGTTGTTATCCTTGTTGAGCAATATTTCTTTGAGAAATTTGATTTCTTGAATGTCATTTGTGATATCTATCCTTTGTGGATTATTGACTTTATTTTCTTTAGATTTTTTAATGAGTGGCATTTTGGGTCTAAGTGGGCAATATAGTGGTTACGGGTGCGGTGAGACTGTTTAGTGATCTCTTTCACCACCATAATTAAATGGGTTTTGGATGTGCCTAAACCCGCAATTTAGGATTGGTAATCTAACCGTGAGTTGAACTTTATGTAGGCTACGGTAGATTGACTCATCCTAAGCTTTCTGAAGTGGTTTGTTTAGGTCCATAATCTGTTTAGAAAGTCTGGTTGTGATCTCTGTGTTGCAACCTGATGGACTTGGAACACTTAAATGCATTTTTGCTTTGTGCTCTCGACATTCACTTTTCGTTGATATCTCAATGATTTATTATCATGTTGTCTTTTATTATCTTTGTGATATTTCAGCATGATACTTGTTTAGCAATTTATTTGGCATTTGAGATTATATTGATACTACACTTACTTATTATTGTTATCTTATGTACTCGTCGCCCTTTTTATAACAGTGGGTGCAGCCCCATCATACTGCAGGATTAACAGGGGTAAAGGACAGGAATAGGCAATTAAAGTTGAGGATAGCTAGGTGATATCCTCTTGCCTACAATGTAGGTTCCTTGAGCACATTGAAATATGGGTTTATGAGATCTTGGGACATGTATACATTTATATGACTCTCCTTTGACTGAATTTACTTAATGTTAGTATTCATATGCGGGGTTCCCACATTCTAGGTTGTCTTGACTAGTGTCTTAAGGTTATTGCTATTAGTTTCAAGATTTTGAAGGCTTCTACTATGATTTGATAACTCACTAATATGAATAACTCAACCTTAAATAACTTAATAAATGATAAATGGTAAGGAAGGTTGACTAGACTTGTATTGACCGTGCGAGTATTGCCTCGGGGTCCACGTAAGTCTAGGTCAGGCGAAGCTCAATTTAGGGTTGTGGAATTGGGGCTGTCACACCAGGGATCTCGGTGGATGGCTCAACCTGAGTATCATGACAAGACATGTGTCAGTGCGTCGTGGGTCTACGTCGACCATCGAGAGGACCCAGAGGCTGGTCATGCTGGAGTTTACTCGTTGGCATTGCTCGCGGAGAGTCCAAAGTATGGTGCTAGTCTGACTTAGGCTTAGACACACACTTTGAGCTTTTACTATTATTTATTCATGCGATGAAAACAGTTGTTTGTTTATTTCTCCGCATGTTTATTTAATAGCTTATTAAATTTTGGCATTTATTTCCATATTTACTCACTGAATTTCCTTGAGAATACTCACTCTGGACTCGTCATCTACCTTTTGTGATGGCTGAGTGCAGACCTTGGTACGGGTCGCGGCAACGGCAAGCTAGCCGACTACCTTTGAGTTCTGATAGACGAGCTGAACTTGTACATTTGTATTATATGTATATCACTTTTATCCTAGGTTTTGGGGTTGCAAGAGATATTTCATGATATACTGTAACGGCCCAATTGATAATTATCGTTATTTTATGATGTCATTGTAGACGTGGACGCCAACGGAGATGTTCGTGGGTCCCACAGCAAGGCTGGAGCACGCCCGGATTAGATAAATAATTATTTTTTGTGTTGATTTGACTAATTTGCGATGTTTATGCTAAAATAGATTAAACGACATCGCGATGTGTGTAAGTATATTTCAATTGACATGCGAGATTGTGTGTGGAGTATTCGCATCGATATGCATGTCGATGCAGGTACCGGGTAGACTAAAAGACGAAATTTTAAGTTGAGAAAAATATTACACACATTAAATGAATTAAATGTGATAAAATAGTAAATTGATGGGTGCCTAGTAACATGCGGGGTCGTGGTCGACATGCGTGGGTAGTATGGTAGTGTGCACACCCGAGTACGCTCGTCGGCACGCACGACGAAATTGTAGGTGCGAAAATATAGGCAAATATATATTTATATATTTATACATATGTAATTTAAAATATATATGTATATATATAATAAAAATCAGAAAATAAATAAATAATTGTGAAATAACCAAAAAGGGCATTTGATTGTTAAAGAAGAGTATAAGAACATAGGGGTATGTTGGTCATTTCACCCCAAAATGTTGATAAAAACCACCGACACCCCATTTTTCTCTCCATTTCGATCAAAATCGAGAGACCGAGGGAGAGAAAAGGAGGAGAAGAGAATGAGAGAGACTGCGGAGGAGAGAACGAGAGCACGACGACGTCGAGGTGAGTGTTGTGTTGTTATTGATGTTGTTGTGCGTTGTTGTTGTATGTTGGTGTGGTGATTCGGTGGTGGAGGTGGGGTGAAGTTCGAGAGCTCGAACGAATTGCAAGAGCAGTTCGTCCGAGGAGGAAGACGACATCCATGTCATCTCCCCCTCCCTCCCAATTCCAATCAATTGAAAAAAAAAATTCTGATGATGGGGTTGGGCCTGGATCGGGCCCAACCCGGTTGGGTCGGGTTGGACCCGGTTCATGGGACCTACCTCCATATTAATTAAATAATATTTTATTTTATTATTTTATTTAAATAAATTAAAAACAGTTTTAAATAAAATAAAATACAAAAAAATAGATAAAAATAGCTAAAAATTATGAAAAAAAATCCAAAAATGTTAGAAATTAGAAAAAAAAGTTCATAAATGAGTTTTGGAATTTTATCGGGATTTTGGCAAGATGTTGTCGGGGTTTTTACCTCATAAAACTTAAAATTGACATAATATATCAAATTGAAGCTAATTCAATGACAAATAATCTTAGGTATATTTAGGTGATTATTTTGATTGTCAAGTGTTTATTGGAGCTGGACCGGGTTTATTTTACGGGACGAGGAGTGCGGTTTGAGGTGTGTAGTAACCCAACTAAAATTCACTTTGGTAATTAATTACTGCTTAATTTATTTGAATTCAGGCCTGTTCATTTACTATTCCATTTCCTTATTACTTTACAGTGGCTGAGTAATCTCACCTGGTGAGTTTACGGTAGTTGAGTTTACTCCTACCTAGTGTATTTACGGTATTGAGATCACTCCCCACCTGGTATTTATTTATTGCGGGGGCATAGGGTCCACTAAGCCATAGCATATGTCTAGGTATGCGCCGGTAAATATGCTACCCGGGTATGATAGGCATGTGTGAGTGCGCCGTGAATGTATGTCAGCTACCTGGTCCAGGGTCACCCGTTAGAGGTATCCTCACGGGCCATGCCTGGCAGATAGCCCAAAGTATGGCTTAGTCTAACTTTTATTGTGCACGCACTTTGCTTCACTGCTATATTTATGCATGCGATAATCTTTCAAAGTTGTCTCTATTCTTTTGTTCTGCATGTTTATTTATAGTATTTTAAATTCTAGCAGTTTATTTACGTATTTACTTGGTAAATTTTTATGGAATTACTCACTCTAGACTCGTCGTCTGCTTTTTTGTGATGGCTTGAGTGCAGATCCTAGTACGAGCCGAGGGAAGGGCAAGCTTGAGGACTACATTGATTGACTGCATTTGCCCTACTCGAACGTTTGTTTTTATTTCCTTGTTTTATACTGAGTATTGGGGTATGAGAGATAGATATGATTTGTAAATAACTTGTAGGTTATATTTTTGATATTTTGAAGATCTCAGTTGATATGTATATGATGTATATTTTGAAATGGTTTCCACCATAGGGAATATGCTCATAAAACACCTTGATGATTTTAATTATCCGTTGCGTACTTTGAGGTAAAATGACAATAAAGAATCTAAAGCTAACTTAAATCAATAATTATTAATACATAACTTAAAGTTAGCAAGAATTTGATTATATTGAGTTTACGAGAGACCGTGGGACACAGCTGGGTGATGAGTCGGCAGAGCCGTGGCTCACGGTGCACGCTGTAGCTGTCGATGAATTGGAGGCCGCTACATATACATTTTGATGTTTTGATACCTTTGAAGGTTTACTTCACTTTATATGATGACTACGGGTTTTTCACATTAGGTTTATGCTCCAATAACATGATATGACTGTTATTTCATTTATCATGTCTTAAATGCTTCCGCTGATGACTGATGATTTAATAGATGATTGAAGTTCAGTAATATAATCTAAACAACAATAATTATTATAATTTTTGGTTTAAATGATATGTGATAAATTAGATGGTCGTGGGACACAGCTGGCCTTGACATGGCTGGTTGATGGGCCTCAGGGGCCATTACAGTTGTCATCTAAATTAGTATTTGGGATCATATAAGTTATTTTGACAATTAAAAGTCCACTTTAAAAAAAATACTCATTGCGTTCCACAATGTCTGACACATTTTTGACACTTTTTTGTTCCACAATATGTGTAACATTAGGAAATCAATGAAGCATTTCTAATTTTAACCTCATTCGATTTAGTTAATGACACAATCAATCACTTTTTTTACACAATACCAAGTTATTTATGGGAGGGTAATTTAGTCTTTTTTTTGGTTAAAAAAATCATCTTCTTACTTCTTGTGCACAAGCAAAATTGTGACATATATTGTGGAACGGATGGAGTAAGTTGTTTTATGAAATCGAGATAGCATTTTATTATTTTATATCTATTATATTGCTCCCTCCGTTATTATATGTCGCATTGTGGATATTTTTTTGGTTCCACAATATGTGTCACATTAAAAAATCAAGGAAACATTGGATGCTACGTTTCCAATTTTAACTTCATTTTATTTAGTTAATGACACCATCAATCCCTTTTTTTACATAATATCTATAATAAATGAAGTCATTTATGAGAGGGTATTTTTTTTTCTTATTATAAAATCTTAATGGTGAATTAGTGATCTCATTAACTCTTGCTTACAAGTCAAAAATGTGACAGATAGTATGGAACGGAGGGAGTACCTATTTTAACCATAGTTTGACTGTGTATTTACACTTTTTTGTATTATTAGAACGCTTATTTTTATGTCAATGGATAGAATTGTAGTCTAAACCCGTATTTAAAGCTACTTAATTAATACACGCGTTTTTACCCAACCAAATTATATTTTTGGATGGAGAAAGTACTAATTTCTAATTTGATTTGGGTTTGTCTTTAATTAAATAAGGGTTCCCCTCACATTTAAAAAAAAATAATAGTGTCTGACAATCAAAGCCTCTATGGTGAGGTAGTAAATGCATCACGTGCTAAAAATGCAAGACCTCGAGAGATCGTTGTTCGATTTCCACTTAAATCAAAAAAAAAAAGTGTCTAACGATATCTCTGACCTATCACATGCAAGGATTTAATATACAAAAAAACAAACAAAGCCTTGATTTTAAATTAGTTAGGATCAATGACATGAATTTTTTTTTTGAAAACTATCAACTACATAAATTAAAACTCCGTCTTTGACTTAAATTAGTAATACACTGATAACTAGTTTTCTCTAAATAAATATAATAACCAATACTCCCTTAATTTAAAAATATCTGTGACATTTTGAGATGTTTTTAAATCTAACAAATGTATTACTTTGAGAAATTAATAAATTATTAATTATTTTATTTTTAATTCTAACCTCATTATATTTAATTAGTGACATCATTCCACAATATATATTTATCATAAATTAAGTCATTTATGCGTAGGAATTTAGTCTATTTTGAATTGTTTTAGTGGAGCAATTATTTTCTTAATTTTTTGTGCAAGGATAAAATTGTTTTGTCTAGACTTAACTTTATTTGACAGTCGGCAAGAGATATATATATATATATATATATATATATATATAGAGAGAGAGAGAGAGAGAGAGAGAGAGAGAGAGAGAGAGAGAGAGAGAGAGAGAGTGAGTGAGTGAGCATTGTATTCGTGGTGGGTTCAATCCGGATAAGGGGGCTCGTGGTGTAGGGAAAAGAGCAAAGAAAGAAAGAAAAGTTCATGAAGAGGTACGTAGCTGGACTTTTTTTTTTTTTTTTTTTTCAAATGCACGTAGCTGGACTTGAAATTTGAATAGCTCCAACATGTACATTCAGTCCACATCAAACGTACGATACAGAGCATAAATGTACACGTAAAAAAATTAAGCTTGCATGAATGAATGCACAATAATGAAACCGTGTGAGAACAATTATATTCATTGTTGTTAACAAACAACAATATATGCCATTTTCCTTCAAAATATATAAGAGAATGCCAACCAAATGGGTGTCCCAATAATCAGGTATATGAGAGTGGCGAAACCAGAAAATTAGCTTATGGAGGTGAACTTCATGGGAAAAAAAATTTAGATGGGGCAAACTTTAACCTAGACTTATTTATAGGCTTGAATACTTCGCACCAGACGAGGGTCTACATACAAATTTAATGGCGGATCTACATACAAATTGCTATGGGTCGTAGCCCTAAGCAATTGTGTAACCCCTTCATATATAGGTTTATAAATGATCAAGTTAATTAAAAAACTATAGAATACAAAAGGTTAGCCCCACCCCCCAAAGCAATGATATTTTAACACAAAAAAGTTACACACTAAGTCGCACACCTTTTTGAAAGCCATGTGATGCATTTTGAGGTACATACATACATTTTTCAAAATGTATTACACAGTTACCAAATAGAGAGTAACTTAGTGTGTGACCATAATTAAGTTTGTCAATGTAACATTGCCCATTAAATAATGTCTCAAAATTATTATTCTACTTCTAAAAAAAATCTACTTTCTTCAATCTCTTTTAGCTCCGGGTAGAATAATGCAAGGATGATAGACTTTCGATACATAGTTGTGCTAAGTAGTTCCGACCGAAAAAAGATTTGCTAAATAGTTATTACTTAGTGTTATTTAGATAAGGGAGTGGATAAAAGGACCACATCATTTGCTAAACGGACCTCGATTGCTTCAATGTACCCCCCTTTTAAATTTCTTTTACTAAATGGACCCCAATTTTTTAAAATATCCCCAAAATACCCCATCTTCAACCAACAAAAAATCCCTTCCCCATCCGATTCCTCACACTCATACCTCAAATCAAAACTCATTGAAACCCAAAAAAAATCACAATTACTTCATCAATCTAGGTCACTGAGGTCGTAGAATGCTTATTTTGAGGCAAAATCCAATGGATCTGGTGTCAGTCGAGCACGACAGTGAAGAAGCACCGCCACATTATTCGTATGAGCCTTGTTGGTTTAGTGAGTTTTCGACACTATGATCTTGTGGGTTTTGCTCGTTATGAGATTACGTGTCATTTGGATATATTTTTGTGGTATTTTGTGTTGTGTAGTGAGGTTAGGTTTTTTGGGTTTGAGCCATTCCTTCCTCGTACTAGACAGTCGTTCAGACTTGATACACTGTAAAGGCTATCGCTCATGTTGAACCGTAAGGTGTAGTTATGGTAGCGGAATAGTGTGGTCGTAATATTTATTACATTGTGATGTGTTCAAACCCTAAGCTATACTGTTGGTGTCAACTAGGTTGGGCCAACATTTTTGCTATGGATGTCGGTCATGTTTAATCGAAACTTTAGTAATTAAATTGGTTTTCTTATTAGTTGAACTGTGTATGTTTAACTATTGATGTCTACCATGTTTTTAATCAAAACTTGGGTTTAAAACTGTTTCAAAATTTATTGTATTGTGTATGTTGCTCTATTGATGTCGATGTGGGGTACACTAAGTAATTAGATGGGGTATATGGACCTTAAAGTGGTACCTGTTCGCAACAGGCCTAATATTCTTAGCCAGGTTATGCCGAGACAGACTATTTGTTTTCGGCGTAACAAAGCCGTTACTATATATACGCCCCACATTTTCACTGTATGTACCCCAATTATGTTGTATTACTCTTTATACCTCACATATTTGTTTCGTGTACCCCACTATTGTATGCATTTATTTTTGTTGACTGTACAGTAAGTACCTGGATGGGTATATTAATTGAGTGGATGGGTTATATGATGCATTGCGATGCAACATGTTCGTGACATACCTTTGTTTCGGTTATGTTAGTCCGTTATAAAGTCGTTGATGTCGACTTGACAAGGTCATTATCCCATATGTACCCTACGTAATTACTTCATGTACCCTAGTAATGTTGTATTACTTATTATACCCCACTTATTTGCTTTACGTACCACATTTATGATGACACTTTTTTGGCTGATTTACTTTGTTTAGGTATGGTGAGAGCTAAAACTAGAGCGCAAAGACCTCCTCCAGGTGGGAGGGGTGGTCAGCCTAGGCGGGATATTAGTACTACAGGTTCCCAAGTGCAGGAGGGAGTGCCTGTAAGGAAGCGTCCCACTTGCTCTAATTCAAAGCAAAGGGACCTTGAAACCAAAAGGCGTTGAGTGAAGAAATCCTTGATGATGAACCGGATTCGAGAGAGGTTGAAGTTGAGGTTGCTGCTTCTCTAGGTGAGAGGGGCACAGTGGCTGTTGGAGGAACATATGAAACTGGGTCAAGGGAGGGTACTGAAAGGGATCGTACCATATATGTTGAATATGGGGATAGCGAGGATGTAAAGGAATCTTTTTGACATATCGATCGATTCCCATAACGCAGAAGCTACAAATATTCCTGGCGGTTCCTTTGATTTAAGTCTCCTACCCTCATTTAGACACTACGTGTTGTTAGATATCTGGAGGAATAAGGTATCGCAAATTTGGCTCGGTTATATGCATTACCCTTTTATTGTTTTATATTTATATATGTTTTGTAGGGTCGAAGATTACTGAAGTACATAAACTATGGTTATCAGATCTCCAAGTGGAAGACAATCGAGCAACACCTCAAGAGGAAAGGGTGGATAAGTTGGTGAACGATTCTAGTTTAGCACTATTGGGCTACATCTTATACGATGGAGGTAATAGGGTCTATATTTCTGGTATTACCAAGAGATAGCAACGTGAAACCAACATGTTTCACTTACCCTTTGGAGAAATGACAATTACACTTGATGACCTATGTGTCCTTCTCGGTATTTCGGTCATTAGTAAAACCATGGTTGCGCTTTTCGATGATCGTTAAGTGGTAACTGCCATAGTTAGTAGGCTATTGGGAATGTCAATTACTTATATTGACGAGGAGATTAGGACTAGGCCTGGCCATACTATTAGTCTGGCATGGTTGAAGGATAGATTCTCAATGCCGACGAAAGGAGAGGAACAAACCAATGGGAAAAGATCTCCTGATGCATATTGTGACGGTCCCAAATTTCGAGGCCGCCCTGTGGTCAACTACTTCCCTGTCTCAGCACCTGAAGCCTTTAGCCACATCACCCATGCTCATCATTTATTAGTAATTTAGATATTCAAATATTAAACAATTAAATTAATCAACATTTATAACAAAATAAAGCGGAAGTGTTAATATTATCAAAAGAGCATATAAAGTTTTATTATTTAGCCTATAATGGAAATCCCGGCAGTACGTACATAGAGGCGATCAACTATAACCGTATATATACAAGTACAGGTGTGGAATATAGTCTCCCAACCCCAAAAGATAATACAAAATATCAAAAATATAACTACAACCAAATGTACCAACAGGCCTCAGCGTAGGTAAGTCAGATGTAGTCGCCAAGAATCCCCTTACCTCTGCTAGTACTAGGATCTGCACTCAGTCATCACAAAAGGCATATGACAAGCCCAGTAAGTAAAATCCCAAGGAAAACCACCGTGCTAATTTAAGAATGTAAATGACAGAGTCAATAAATAGTGTTAAATAAACATGCGGAAAGAAGGGATAATGCAGACAACTGCTCAAAGCTCATCGCATGAATATAAACACACAGATATACAAATAGGTGTGAACACAGCTACTAAAGTGTGTACTTAGGACCAGGAGCTCTAATCGTGGCCTACACCATCGACCTTATGACTGTGTCCTAGCGGCATTAGCCCTAGTAGGTTACATCAAACACGTGGACCGGTATTCAACTCGGGATTTAATCTACCAAGGTCGAGAACACGCGTTACACACTTAGCAAGCGACCACAACAACCCTCGGATACATAGCGAGAAAACTCGATCGTCCCAGTAAGAATAGACTCACAGATTATCAAAAATTACAGCTCAAATGAAATAAACAAATAGTAAATGCAGGAGTGGTGTGGAGTTGGGTTTTACGTACCTCAAACCGCGCAAAAAAACCCTGAAAAACACCCCCAGTCCGATCCCTGACTAGTCCCCGACTCTAGTTACGGTCCCGTGACTCCTGAGATCTATTTCGAATGTTTATTCGTTAATTAAGTGGGTTTGTAATTAATTAGGCTCGATTTCATGTTTTAAAAATTCAGGGGTCTGGTATTACAGCGCTATACTGAGGGATTTGCGCGCTAATTGATCTCCGTGCACTATTCATGCACGAAGATCTTTATCTTCCCCAGCATGATTAGCGCGGTAGTGTTCATCATCTAGCGCACTAATTGCACGCTGTCCAGAATTTTCATAAACGAATTCTGGCTTTTTTGGTTCCTAACACCTCACAAACAGTAACCAACCAACACACACACTTCAATAGCATCAAATTTCGCTCTAAAACACTAATTTAAACAAGTTTTTACTCAAAATCGAGAATCAAAGTGTGCATGTAAATAAATCTAAAATACCAAATCCCCTCAATTTCCCAAAAATTGTGATTCCAAACTATGTATTTGATAAAATTCAACCTCAAGAACATCAAATCCACCAAAAATAGTGATGATTTTATCCAAAAATCCGTTTAAACCTCACTTACCTAAACATATCAAGTTTCCACAAAACTAAGAAAATTGTAAGTAGATTTCCTTAATTTTGTTGTTGATCGCCCAATCCAGCTTTCAATCCTCAGTTGTATTCCCTAATCAACGATTTTTCTCCTCAGAACCACACTACAAATTTGGATTTTGCTTTGGTTTGCATGTCACCTCGATCAATCGATATTTATATGTTGGTTCAAATCCATCGTTCACACGTATCTCGAGGTTGATCGGATGGTCCTTGTTAAGCCTATGTCACACAGTTCCTGGAAACCTTATTATGACACTAGTTGCCTTGTTTTGATCTGTTGTAAATCTCGAGGACAATCGTAGGTGTGCTAATTTATTCAGTTCAAACTATAGGACTTGATTAATTTCAAATTGATTTAACTTATATAACCTATCCAAGCCATCTAATAAATTCTATAAAATGGTAAATACGGTCACACTAACTTTTCGACTACCTGACTTCCCGTGCCCCACGTCCGACATGCTTCTTGCGACGGTCCCACACTTAGTGTTCCTAATTGAATTATATAACTTAGCCTTAGGTTATATTTAAATCTCGTTAAATTAACTCTTCAACTATAGTCATGCTATATTGATTAATTCTAATCAAACCCAAATGCCCAGCCTCACAGCTACTGAACCCTCACGTTGGCGTGTTCTACGAAACTGAAGCCCGGTGCTTAAACTCGCCCGACAAGAAATCATAGTTACACACCTGTGATGAATAATACATTATAATAATAAAATATTAATATATCACATAATTTAAGGAAATAGCAGTACACAGTCAGTACCCTAGGTTTGGGTCATGCCCATCCTATCCGCGGCGCCCACGTGTCGTCCGAGCTAGTGTCCTAATCTGAAAATAATTAAATAACAGTGTTATAATTATAACGGGCTGTTACATATATCCTAGTCCCAAATGCGTGGTCCAAGCATACCTCTTATACTTTATTGGAACAACATTATTCTTAAACAAGTCGTGTACAAGATTATCCATTTCATTCTTTCAACTTTTGGAACACGTAGATAAGATTGGTTCCTACGCATGGGGTCGCAACACATGCATTCTTGTACCATCAATTAGGTATTGCCAATCGTGCCAAAGTCACCTAGATTCCTGAATATATGACATTGTTACAAGTAAACTATTGAGTTTTAATGATTAATTTTCATAGTAATGCATGCATTTAATTTGTTTTTCGTAATAAATTTGGTTTTCCATTTAATTTGTTTTTTGTAATAAATTTGGTTTTCATAATAAATCTGGTTTTTGTAGGGGTAGATGTATGATCGTATGCTTTTTATTCAGCCCATTTTGTGTAGTGACTACACCTCAGTTAAGCCTCATGTGATGAAGTGGCACCATAAAAAGGAGGAGAGGCTCTACAAGAAGAACACTAGGATGTTGTTGAATCATCTTCTCCCTTTCATGAATTAACTCGACAGGCTGAGAGCACATGATGTGAGGAACATAACATAACAATTTCAATTTCTCTCGCATACGCTTGTGTTTATTTACAAGTATCTTAATTTTCTTAGTGATTTGGAATACTACTTTGAAGGGCACCGCTATCCATGATATTGCATACTATAATGGCCTCATAAAGCACATGGATATCGTTGAACCACATAATCCCATTAGGGTGTTGAGGTAAATGGGATATGCTCAACGCATTCCAAGATACCCTTATCAACCTATGGATTGAAATAGGAATTTCCTGGCACGGTCTTACTTACTGAAGTACTCGTATGAACCTAATATTGGGAGGATTGAGAGAGGCACCTTGAGTCTCTTGAGCAACGTGGTCAGAAGGCGGAATACCCATATCAAGCATCATTCGGCTATATTAATTGGTACATTGGATTCAGCAACCCATTTGCAGGGAATCCTGAACACTTAATGGGGTCCAAGAGGAGGATGAGAACTCCTTGGTGAGAATTTCAATTAAGTTGTTTTCCCTATCTTTACAAGCATTTCTTTGTTAAGTTATTTAATTTGACAAATTTGAAAACAATGCAATCGTCAGACCCTCAATGCAACATTGTCGTTCAGTTGCATGTTGAGGGACAACGTTATAGTGGATGGTGCATTTGAAATGGCAGATCAAGTGATCGCATTCCTTTCGAGTTGTGAAGATACATATTAAGCCATCGTAACTGGTAGTTAAAGTGAGGGAAGAACTACATCTATCGGGAGTGTTCTTCAATACCGCCGTAGTGGAAAGCAATCGGTTATGAAGTCTGAACCTAAATTCTAGATCCCTTCAAGTTGTACTCAATATGTGATGAAATTTGATACTTTGGAATCTTTAAACATTTGAAACAGTTGTTGAGTTGTGTAGATTGTTAAACTTACAATAATGTGTTGATGTAATGTATTTAAACCTTGCTTCTTACCCTATATGATTTGTACTATTTTAAATGTGTTTTTCAACATACTTTTTCTAAATGGCGGATGAACTGGACTATCATTATCAGAGGTTTCTTAGTTATACAAACCTGTCACTAATATAGAATCGCGGCTACATTGTGACGTAATAAATGGGTACGCAAAGCAAATATGTAGGGTATATAATGTAACAACATAAATTATGGGGTACATTAAGTGATAAGGTGGGGTATACAGGGCGTAACAGTCTAACACAATTGAAATCTTGCATAACTTATAGCTCAATTGATCCGACAAGTACTCCAACATAATATGTATTAGAGACAGATTATGTGGAGTACAGGGAGAAAAAGGTGAGGTATAACAAGTACGTTCATAATAATGGGGTACAAAAAGTATAATGGTGGGGTATATAATGTGACGGCTCCAAATTTAGGACACCGCCTGGCCTAATCCAGTAATTAAGCCTTAATCTCGATCCTGTAGGACTTAACTACATATTAGTCAGCCTTTATAACCTATTTACCAACTTACTCGCATTCAGGATAAATAATACACCTGTCACATTATTAATAAAATTCATAGTTAATTAAAACTTTTAACAATTTACTTAATTTAGCAGGAGTCTTAACATATATGCAGAAGTCTTAACATATATGCAGAAGTCTTAACAGTTTATGCGGAAGTATTAATAGTTTATGCGAAAGCAATGTATATTTAATCTTAAATGTGGAAACCAGGAAATAACGATCACATGATATATATATATATAAAGAGTGGCGAATAAAGACAGTGTGAAAGTCAAAGGACGAGGAAGTATCGCTCAACCCAATATACAACCCAACAATGTAAAATGACATAATAACAGTAATAATACAAAATATCAAAAAGAAACCTATAAGTCAGGATAGTAACGTGTTTTGGGCCCAAAGGTAGTCGCAATCTTCTCCTTACCCGACCTACTGCTCGACGAATCTGCACTTACCGTCATAAAAAGGACGGTGAGCACAAAAGTATAACAGTAATTCCAAACGATATAATTATTCACATATCCAACATAAAGGAACTGTAACGGCCTAATTATTAATTACCGTTATTTATGACATCATTGCAGACGTGGGCGACAACATAGACTATCGCGGACCCCACAGCTAGGTTGGAGCACACTCGGATTAGGTATACATTCCATTTTGTGTGATTTCACTGTGTATTTGTGATATATGTTTAATTTAGTTTAATTTCATCACAATGTGTTATTGTTGAGCAAGATAGTGTGACGGGTATTTGCTGCGAGTAGCGTATAGATGCGAGTACCGAGTGGGCGAATGACTAGTACACTAGGTCGCGGGACTAAATACACACAATAAATGATAAAATTCCTTAAATAATTAATATAAAATGACGTTGAGGCAGTTGGTACCGTCGTTGTGCACGAATGGAACAGGTTGCAGTGCAGAGCCGAGTACTAGAATGCCCGGAGTCGAATGGGTGTAGCTAGAAGGATAAGGTCAATGAACCAAGTGTGAGGCAAGTTTGTCACATTTTGGAGGACTTTTTGACTCCACTTCAACCATCCAATGAAGTTTTGTGATGTATGTGTGAGATGACATGAGGATTTTTATATAAATATTCCATTTTCTTCTTTCTCATCACCTTTTCTCTCTCTTCACTTGTGTTGGACAAAAATTGTGAGATATGGTGAGGTTTTTGTGAGATTGGGGAATCATTTTGAAGCTCAAGAGATCAAGGAAAAAAATCAAGGTTAGATCTTCAATCCACATCTCCTTCTCTACGTTTGGGACTAATTTTCGGGGGGTTTTGACGGTGGTTTTGGGTTTAAGTTTGAGCACACCAACATGATATGGTGTTGTTATGGTTTGGTAATTGATTTTGAGGTTACAACTGCTGGAATTGGTGTTAATGTTGTTGTTGTTTCGATTTTCAAGTGATTTTTCAGGTTTTTGACGAGAAAACTCGAAGTTTGTGTTTCGGACGTGCTTAGCCGAGAGGTTTTGATTGTTTGAGGTTGGTTAAGTTGTTGGAATGAGCACGGTGACGAGCCGAGGGGGTTCAAAAACTCCAAAAAATCCACTGGCAGAGATGCCGCCAGGGGCACCGTGGGGGTTAACGCTCACGGCGCCACCCACAGCATCCGAGCCAGTGGCCAATTTTCTACACTTTGGTGGTGGCGTAGAAGGGATCAACGTGACGACGCCTATTACGGCACCCAGGATGTCGAGGAGACCATGAACATGGCGGTGTCTCGGACAATTTCGCAATGAAAATTTTTAAAATAAATTTACCAATTGGGGTATGACATAAGGACGTATATGGTCTATTTGGGATGTTCAAATGGTGATTCTATCGATAATTTGGGTATTGAATCGAGGTTTTTAAGGTTTGAGAATTGAATGAATTTATTGGGAATTAATGATTTTAGGTTGGTTTGACGGGTAATTGGATACACAGTGGAAGCGTGCATTTGGACTAGTGACGGTAGTGGAGTGCGGTTTGAGGTATGTAATGTCTCAACTGAAATTCACTTTAGTATTTACTGCTTGGCTATTTGAATTTTGTCCTTTCTATTCAGTAATCTTATTTTCCTGATTGTGGTTACGGTTGGTTGAGTTTACTCCCACCAAGTTTACTCGTTGTGGGGACATGGGGTCCACTAGGCCATAGCATATGTTCTAGTGACATGTCGGTGAATATGCTACCCGAATGTTGTTTTGTACTAGACATGTGTGGGTGTCTACGCCGGCCACCTAGCGGATCTAAGGTCACCAGTTGGAGGTATCCTTACTGGTCGTGCTTAGGGAGTAGCCCGAAGTATGGCACTAGTCTGATTCAGATCATGTAATGCTATTTATATTCATGCAATGATCTTTCACATTTGTCTGTATTATTTTCTTTTGCATGGTTATTTAATAGTATCTTAATTCCAACATTTTTATTTATGTATTTAATTTGTGAATTTTCTTGGGATTACTCACTCTAGACTCGTCATCTGTTCTTTTTGTGATGGCTTGAGTGCAGATCCTGGTACGAGCAGAGGGAAAGGCAAACATGAGGACTACCTGTGTTTGTCTCCCATTTGCCCTACTGGTACATTTGTTTATATTTATCATTTTATGCTAGGCATGGGATGTAAGTGATATATTTTGACATGTATATGACTTGGAGGTTTATATTTTAATATTTTGAGGATCACACTTGGTATATACATTGAGTACATTTTGGTATGGTTTCAACATTAGGTAAAATGCTCATAAAACTTACTTTTAACATTCATTTTGATGATTTAAGTTTTCTGTTGAATATTTTGATGATACACATGATAACTAGTCCATATGCTAACTTCAACCAGTTATTAATGAAAATGTTGCAAAGTTAGTAGTAATTGGTCATTAAATGAGGTATGAGTGCACGTGGGATACAGTCAGTTGATGATGTGGCAACGTTATGGGCCCACGACGTACGCCATAGCGGCCGATGGATTTTGGGGCCGTTACAGGAATGGTATTGAAAAGGCTAATAAATAGTCAAGAATTGCACTAAATAAAATATATTAGAAAATATCGGGTATGCATAAATGAAATTGACATAGGCTAAGTAGTAATGATCTAGGTCCAGTCGACCATAAGTTACATCACATCAGCGTTGTTCCACTATCGTAGGGCGTGAGCTTTCTCAAACGCCTCATTTATATCCATGGTCTGTCAATTCTCACCGAACACCCCAGTTCATCACGCCATGAGTCGCGCGAGTGTAGTGGAGAGCGCCGACATCCCGAAAGTCCTATGACCCCGTGTGTTGTTCGTCTCTATTTGGTGCAATAGACCCTAGATTCATGAACTACTTTTATTATCAATAAATACTTGATTTAGGATTGAATGTCAAGACTAAGTGCTATGTAAAACACACTATTTGCGAGTACAAATCCCCTACATACATTGATACCAACCTCCTAATAGCATGCTATTTCCCACTCAATATCAACCAAAACAGCAAGGCAAGACATGTGGTATGCAAATGAGTTCAACAAATATCAATTAAGTAATTCATGACCATAAGGCTCAACATTTGAGGAGTAACAAAGACAAGTCATGATATTGGATCACAAGGGCACAACATAGTCTAAAACAGACCAAAAATAACTATAAAAATGAATTAAAATGTAAATAAAGACATCAAAGGGATTACTCACCTTGAAGAAATTTCTTAGCTAATTCCCGGCCTCCTGACGCCCAACTTGCGCTCCTAGACTCGTGAAATACTCCATTAATCTCCTGGGTATTTGGACATGTTTTAAGGTGGTTTAGGATCGGTTAGCGTGGTCTTAGGTTGGTGGTTAAGACCTAAAGGTGTTACAGGAAAGTGCAGGGAAATGTAGGAAGTTATGCTGCCAAGAACACCCAGCGCGTTGGTTGTAGTAACCAAGAAACCTGCAGTGGTTTTCTGGGTTCCTACAACTAGGGCATCCCCTTCAAACCATCTCTTGGACCTTGTTCTCCTCCACCAAGGTCGAGCACATCATCCCCCAACACATTTAAGCAAGGCACTTCGTATTTCATACAATCAAACATCAAATTATAAGATTTAAGCATGCATTTTTTTTTATTTTTGAAGAAGAACACTCAAGAAGACTAAAGGTTTTCAAGAGGATACAACTTGATGAAATCAAAACTGAAATTCAAAACCCTTGGTGCTATCACAAGTGATTTTTAACAAGGAAAATGGAGTTAGATTTTAGAAACAAATATGTTTTGACACTCAAAAACTAGAATTTCATAATCATTTAAAAACCCCCAATTCAAGCAAATTTGATAATTATAAAATGGAACTTGGACAACTAAATCAAAGCTTTTATTTTGATTAGAAACACCAATAAAAACACTTGAAACTGATTTTACACAACCTCCATGTTTCATGAATCAAAATGCATGAATTGAATGTATGAAAATGATGAATTGGAGTATACCTAAGTTGATGCTTTGTTTATGGCACATACACCTTTCTTGATTGATGGAGATCAAGCTTCCCAAGTTTTTCAATAATGAATTCCAGTAGCAAAACACACAGCTCTGGATTTTTTTTTGTTCTTTTCATGGAAAAGAAGCAAAGGCTTAAGTGTGGTTTTTATACTAGTTGTTCCATCACAGGTGCACACACACATATCCATGTTAATCTTATGGTCATGTCTCACTCCTAACCCACTAAATTTTTCAGCTCAAGTGACTCACAACTTAACACATATTATGTGGGAGTGTGTGCTAGCACGTATCCCGAGACACATATATGTTTCTCAATTTTTTTGTTAAAACTATAGGACCTCTAATTTGATTCACATAATGTTTATACCATAAGCTATGTACTTAAATCAAGTGAACTACATTTAAATAATTTTAGACTTATCACAAGTCTAGCTACTTGGTCCCCCGACTCGTACGCAACTCGTGGCACGTCCCCACTCGCATCTCGATGCCTATAACTACATGAACCAACTTAACTAGTCTACACATTTACATAACACTAGACATACACCACAACAAATATAAAATATACCTCAGTCGGTCAATGTGCATATCTCACATGGGTCCTACGTCACGGGTCGGTGATCCTGATTAAGGAATTAATCAAGGGTTAGAAATTCAAGTCGTGACATAGAGTATTATGGTTCAAAATAACCATTACTAACTAGTCGTTTATTCTCCGTCATGCCGTAACATATGGGTACATCAAGCAAATATGTGGGGTATACAAAGTACTAAAATAAATAAAAAGGTACATGCAGTGAAAAAGTTGGGCATGTATGTACTCTCGATTCTTCAAAACTGAGAACTTCAGACTTCTTACAGTTCACTAACATGATTGCAGTAAGTAGATTGCGGTGAAGTCTCTCCAACAATTTTCTAATTTGAAATGCTAAATTTAGTAGGGTATGTTTAATACTTTTCTAGGGTATATATAAGTTACGGTCCTACATTACTGTAATAAATGTTATGTTTACGACCTAAGCAGAACGTTAATCATAAGTTTGTTATGGTTAGATATGTTCGATAGTTAATTTGAAAAGTGAATTTGATCCGTAACAAACATGTTGCTCTCAGCTAGATTAAACCGTAACAGACATGTTGCTCTGGTATACTTGGGTCTACAATGTCTATAATTGAGTGTTATGACTATATCAATACTTCTAATGAATTACAGATTAATTGTCCGATGTGTGTAGGCAAATAAGTGGATCAATACAAAACAAAAATGTTAAATATAAGCCAACAAAAGTGGATAGACATGAAAAATGAAATATTTCCACACATACTTGAAACAACATTGGGACATCAAAGACAATCAATTTCCATTCCACAAAAATATTGTCATTTATTAAACCAAAATGAGTTCAACCTAAGCATTTCCTTATTAGATAAATTAAAGAAAGAAATTAATATCCATCAAAGAATACAAAAAAATTTATAACATATCCCTTTTTGCTATACCCATATACACCCACACCTATATGAAAAGCTAACGTTACAACGTACACACTTACAAAAATGGGTGAATGTTGCATCCTAATCAAGAGTAACAATAGGGGTTCTTCCATATTTGATTGTGGTCATGGAAGATTGTTGAGTCCGACCATCCATTCTTTGCTATATTCTTCAACGAATACATCTCATTGTCGTGAAGTTAGTGGTAGAGGAGCGTCGTCTTTCATTAGAAGCTGCAAATGATAACAAAATATGTAAGTATTAGCTGGTAAACATCATAAAAATGAAATAAAAAATTGCATTATGGGAAGTGACTCACTCTAACAAAATGATTTCGATTGACGTGCAACAACCAAATTATTTTTCTCTCACTCTCAGAGATAAGTAGGGTTGCATGTCTGCTAGGGAGCCATAAAGCAGACCCTTCCTTGGCCAATACCATAAAAGGTAACTTGTAACAATTTGCAATAATTATCCCCATCTCTGGTAATGATAGCCAATATTTTCCTTCAGTGGGGCTGTCATAGCAATTAAATGCATCTCCAATTCTACCATACTCGTCGAATTGAAACACATTCATGTACATGACATGTAACGGCCCAATTTTTATGTTAGATTGCACCGCAATGTGTGTATTTATATCATTATTGACCGTGTGAGATAGTGGGACGGGTATTTGCCTCGATTAGATTGTATACGCGAGTGCCGGATAGGCGAGTGACAGTACACTAGATCGGGTAGTAATACACACATTAAAATGATTAAAATGCATTAAGTAATTAATATTAAACGTTATATAGTCGTGCGCGACGCGAGAGTACACGAGAGACACGAGTTGTCAAACGGGACCGGGTGCGAGAACGCCCGGAATGCGATTTGTTTATGTTAAGAATAAGGAAGAGTCATCCATTCAAGTCACTTTTGTGTCATTTTGGGATGGAAATGGAGTCATTTATGGCCAAGAGATGTGCCTAAGGATTGGGACATCACATGTTGACTTTTCAACTATAAATATCACATTTGTCAACAACCCCACCACCTTTTCTCTCTCATCTCTCCTAAAT
The DNA here is from genome assembly GCA_039657345.1 of Stephania japonica. NCBI lineage: Eukaryota > Viridiplantae > Streptophyta > Magnoliopsida > Ranunculales > Menispermaceae > Stephania > Stephania japonica. The sequence goes on along the minus strand of CM077560.1, from coordinate 36,427,020 downwards.
TCAAAATCGAAGTGAAGAAGAAAGGTTTTATGGATTTCCATTGACGATTTGGAGTAAAAAACGACAAGCAATCAACAAGATAAGATTAGATTCTTGCTCTCCTTCTCATTTCCTATGTTTCGGGTATAAAAGTTGTTTTGACGTGGGTTTCGGGGATGGGAATTGAGCTCTATTGATTTGCAAGAGTTGTTATGGTTTTGGGTTTGATTTTGAGCAACAATTGAGATATTAGAGTGGTTTTTGTTGTTTTTCATTTATAAAAGAGATTATTGCGATTTTATTGAAATTATCGAGGTTTTGTCTAGGACATGTTTTATCAAGTTCTTACGACTCTATAAGGTTGGGTTGGAGTTCCTTAAGGTGTTGGATCTAAATTAGGTCGCGGCGACGCACTGGATGGGTTGAAAAACCTATCCGATAGGGTCACGAACCTAGCACCGCAGGCCGCATCGTGGGGCTAAACCCCATGGCGGCGCCATGCCTCCAAGAGGCTTCCCTGGTGCCGTGTCGTAGGCGAGGTCGTGGAATTTCCATGGCAGTGAACCAGGGAGGAATAAGAAAAAAATTTTAATTTGGGTTTTGGTTTATCGAATTGGGGTTTATTTTAGGGATTGATACTGGGTTTTATATGGATTAAATTGATAGAAATAGGCTTAATTATGAGGAAATTGGGGATTTCTGATTATGAGGAATTAAATAGTATTTTTGATTATTAGGTATTTGGATTGATTGACTGGTGATTAGACACGCATTGGGTGGCATGTAGGGACGGTATTCGACTAGTCGAGTGCAGTTTGAGGTGTATAGTGTCTCAATTGATATTTATTGAGCATTTACTTATTTTTGGCATTTGAATTTAGTTCTATTATTCCATTATTCTATTTCCTATTGGTGTCAATATGGACGGACATTAAGGCTCTCCTTCCGTTCCATTCCCGTATGTATGTCCACTAAGCAATAACACTTGTTGTCAGAAATCTCGATGGATAGTTTGACACAAGGATCGCGTTGGGGCACATGTCGGTGTATCGTAGGTACTATGCAGACCCCCAAGCAGATCCAGAGACTGGCCTTACTTCAGTGCTACTCACCAACAGTGCTCTGTGGAAGTGTTCGAAGTATGGTGCTAGTCTGACCCTAGGCTCTAGGCACACATTCTGAGTTTCACTATTATTTAAATCATGTGATGAGAACAATTGTCTATTTTTAGTTCTGCATGTTGATTTAATAGCTTATTTAAATTCTAGTATTTACTTTTTTGATTGCTCATTTAATTTCCTTGGTAAAACTCACTCTGGACTCGTCATCTGCCTTTTGTAATGGCTTGAGTGCATATCCTAGTATGAGTCGAGGCAAGGGAAAACTTTCTAACTACCTGTGATTCCAGACAGACATGCCGAACATGTACGTTTGTATTATATGTTCTTATTATTTTTACTAGGGTTTGGGATTGAGAGACACCTTATGAAACCTGTATTTTGATATTTTGTGACCTTTTGAGGTCCGTTGACTGTTATATGATGATTATAGACTTTTCACATTAGGTTTATGCTCCACTAACATGATAGCATAGTTTATTTTAATCTATCATGTCTTAATGCTTCTGCTGATGATTGATGAGTTAATAAATGATTAGAGTCTAGTCATATAATCTAAACAACAATACATATTACAATTTAAGGTTTAAACAATATGTAGTAAGTGAGATGGTCGTAGGACACAGCTTGCCTTGACATGGCTGGTTGTGGACCCACGTGACATTCATGGCGGTTCATTGACGAAATGGGTAGTTACATTTTGGTATCAAAGCCTTGGTTTGAGAAACCCAGGGCTCGAATTGGAAATAAAAAATTGATGAATAAACTTTAGATGTGGAAACCCAAAGTAATTGTCTAGAAACTTAGTGGGGAATTGATGTGAGGTGAGTAGTATTCATGGATATATATGTTATGTTTTTTACTTATATTACATATGATACACGTATATTTTGCACCAAGGTTGACTTGACACACGTTCTTCATTGCAGATATCGATGGGCAAACAGCCTCCAGTGACTGCACAACCTGAGGTTGAGGAGACCAATGATTCAACACATGAGACGATGACTATACAACGATTAGCGTGGATTATGGACGACAGGTTCGTGCTGATCATTGGCATGATGAGAGCACGCGATGCTCAAGAGACTACTACAGCAACTCCTACTACTAGATTAGCTACACCTGCCACAACACAAGCAACTGTGATTCCTACTACAACTGAGACACATGTGTAGACTGCCATATCTGAGATAATGGTTGAAAGAGCTAAGCCAGTTATTGCACTAGTTGTTGTACCAATTACGACTGCAGTTGTCATTACACCAACGACTACTGAGCAGTCGGTCGTGGCATCGACGTCAGGTAGTACTATGTCGGTGGAGGCCAGGAAGATGAAATGCTTCTTAAGATTTCAGCCAGGATACTTCTATGGAACTGGAGACACAGAGATAGCCAGGAGATGGCTACTTACTCATGAGCGACTACACAGACTACTTTTAGTCTAATAGAGGGACCAACCTCGATTATCGAGTTACTATTTATGATGTGATGCCGCAATTTGGTGGACTACCTACGAGACCACACATCCACCAGTGACGACTTGGGCAAATTTTCTGGAGTTGTTTATTGACGAGTACATCATGATGGAGGTCAGGATCAGACTAAGGGAATAGTTCCTAGTCTTAGTTCAGGTTACCATGTCGGTGCTGCAGTACACAAAGAGATTTTCATATCTGTTACGGTACGCGATGGACGTGGCTCATACAAATCGTCTACAGATCTATTACTTTGTCTAAGACTTGGACGAAAGGATAGTTAATGTTGTTGTGACTGGTGGAGTAAGCACATTATTAGAGATATTTGACAAGGCCCTAGCGCACGAGACTTATCTGACTCTGAGGGCCAGTCGACCAGCATCGTCGGCACAACAGAGTCAGCCAGTACAGAGTTCCCAGTTTGATCAAAGATCGAAGAGACAAAGGGGAGATCAGGGTCAACAAGGACAGAACTAGAGACTTCGCAGAGGTGATTAACAGTCAGATTAGGGTCGCAGAGGTGACAAAGATAGACGTGATGACCGCCAAACGGTGTACTCTACTACTTCACCACCTACAGATCAGTCTAAACAATAATATAGGCAGGATAAAGTGCAGAGGGGTCGAGGCAGAGGTTAGAGTGGCTAGATTCTGAGTCAGACACAAAGTGAGAGGCGTGTTAGTAGATCTAAGACTCGTGCATGTTTCCAATGTGGTCAGACTGGGCATATTATGGTGAATTGCACTAAACCAGCACCACCACCACCACAGACTGAGCAGTCCAAGGATAGGGCCCAGACAGTTGCCTTTAGGGTCGCACAGCCAGATAGGGAGGCGACCAGACAGCTAGTAGAGGATGCGTTATCTGTTTGTGGTATTTCCATGCATGCTATGTTTGATTCCGGTAGCACATTGTCATTTATTTCTGGACGTATGGTAGGAGAGTTAGGGTTGTTTGTACAAACCTTAAATACACATCTTGTCCTCAGTACAGATGTTGGGGATAAGATTTACCCTAACCGAATTTTTCAGGATTGTATAGTTGAGTGAGGGACATCAGATACAGGCTAATTTGAGAATTTTAGAGTACTTGGAGTTTGATGCGATGTTTGGTATGGATTGGTTATCATCATATCATGCACAAATAGATTGTTTCAGTAAGGCTATGACATTTAATATCAAGGGGTTCCAGAGTTTTCCTTTGCTGGAGTTGAGACTACTCTACCGATCACTAGAAGCAGATTAGTGTCATCACAAGAGATGGAGGCGTATGCGGCTATGGTTGAGCCAGAACTTAGGATGGTGATTAGGGATAAGGATGTCCCTGTTGTTTGTGAGTTTGCAGACGTATTTCCTGATGATTTGTTAGGGTTGCCACCACCAAGAGCTATTGAGTTCATTATCCAACTGATATCGGGGACTCAGCTGATCTACAGCAGACTGTACAGGTTATCAACATCTAAGCATGAGGAGTTGAGGACCCAGTTAGAGAAGTTACCGGAGGGTTTCATTCACCCTAACATGTCACCTTGGGGAGCTCCAATTTTGTTTCTGAATAAGAAAGACGGCTCGATGCGGATGTGTGTGGACTATAGAAAATTGAATCAGATTCGGAATCATTACCCACTTCTAGGTATCGATGACTTATTTGGTTAGTTGGCAGGAGCCAAGTTTTTCTCAAGATTGACTTTAGATCAGGTTATCATCATTTCAGGATTCGATAGGGTGGCATTGAGAAAACTGCCTTTAGCACATGATAAGGGTTATACGAGTTAATAGTCATACCGTTTGGGCTGACTAATGCACCGACGATCTTCATGGACTTGATGCATATAGTTCTAAGGCCATTTCTGGATGGATACATCATTGTCTTCATCGATAACATTTTTATTTACAGTAGGACTCATGTAGTGCACGAGAGACATCTCAGGGATGTTTTGGCGAAGCTGAGAGAACATAGATTGTATGCCAAGTTTAATAAGTGCTCATTTTGGTTGTGTGAGGTGAAGTTTTTGGGGCACGTCATCAGTGATCAGGGCATATTAATAGATGGCAATAAGATTCAGGCGATTAAAGATTAGAGGAGACTCGAGTCTATTTCTAACATCCAGAGTTTCTTTGATTTAGTAGGCTATTATCGGTATTTCATGCAGGATTTCTCATTGATTGCAGCGTTGATCACTAAGTTTACCAAGGAGGATGTTAGATTTGATTGGTCACAAGAGTGTGAGGATGCTTTTTTAGGAGCTGAAGAGGAAGTTGACTTATGTGCCAGTTTTTGCATTACCAAAGGCAGGTAGAGGCTTCTTAGTGTACACAGATACTTCAGGGACTAGGTTGGGTTGTTTCTTAATGCAGGACAGACACCTAGTGGCTTATTTATCTTGACGATTGAGACCCCACGAAGGGAACTATCCAGTGCACGTTTTGGAGCTTGCGGCAATCGTGTTTGCATTGAAGAACTAGAAACATTTCCTTTATGGGGAGAGGTTTGTGTTGTTCACAAATCACCAGAGCTTGAGATAGTTTTTTTTTCTAAAAGGGAGTTGAACATGCGACGAAGGAGATGGCTCGAGTTACTAAAGGACTATGACTTCGACATTGAGTACCATCCGGATAAGGCAAACGTTATAATTGATGCACTGAACAAAAGCGGCATTGAAAGATAGAAGGTACTGCAGCATATGACACGTGAGCATGGTTTGCTTGAGGCAGCGTCGGTGTTTTGTATGACAAAGGCTATTATTGAGCCTACATATTTGTTGTCAAATGCAAGCTCCTACAGTGTCTCTAAAGCGGGTGGCTGAGTTACAGAGAGCTGATGACCGATGTTTATGGTTCAGTGGACTCGCTCAGGATCCGGAGTGCACAGATTAGTTTGATACGTTAGACGGGTGCTTGAGACACAGGGATAGATTGTGGATAACGCTAGTGTAATGGCCTAGCCATGGGGCGCACCCCTCTGGCACTGCACAGGGAGTGTGAGCCATGAACCGTAGCCCCTCCCACACCATCTGGCTCCCCCAAGCCAGTCTTTTGCCCCCTAGACTCGAACCTGCGCCCAGAGGGATAAGTACACAGGTTTAGCGAGCCTGGTACCACTGAGCTATCGAAGACTTCCCAAGAGGTCACCCATCTCAGTACTACTCTCGCCCAAGCACGCTTAACTGCGGAGTTCTGATAGGATCCAGTGCATCCGCATTGGACCAACTCAGTGGTACCAAACTCGCTAAACCTGTGTACTTATCCCTCAGGGAGCAGTTCGAGTCTGGGGGGCGAAAGACTGGCATGGGGGAGCCAGATGGTATGGGAGGGACTGCGGTCCATGGCTCACACTGCCTTTGCGGTGCCAGAGGGGGGTGCTCCCCATGGCTGGGCCATTACATAAAAATGAGGGGGGTCCTCCCCATGGCTTGGCCATTACATAAAAAGGTGCCGCCTTTTATGTAATGGCCCAGCCATGGGGAGCACCACCCTCTGGCATCGCATAGGCAGTGTGAGCCATGGACCGCAGCCCCTTCCACACCATCTAGCTCCCCCAAGCCAGTCTTTCGCCCCCCAGACTCGAACTGCGCCCGAGGGATAAGTACACAGGTTTAGCGAGTCTGGTACGTGAGCTGGTCCAGCACGGATGCACCGAATCCTATCAGAACTCTGCAGTTAAGCGTGCTTGGGCGAGAGTAGTACTGGGATGGGTGACCTCCTGGGAAGTCCTCGACATCTCAATGGTACCAGACTCGCTAAACCTATGTACTTATCCCTCAGGGCGCAGGTTCGAGTCTGGGGGGACGAAAAATTGGCTTGAGGGAGCCAGATAGTATGGGAGGGGCTACGGTCCATGACTCACACTGCTTGTGCGGTGCCAGAGGGGGTACGCCCATGGCTAGGTCGTTACATCGGCAAGGCTGGCCGGTCCGGCCGGCCCGGTTCGGGTCTGGCCAGGGACGCATGCACGCAGCGCGTACGTCCCTTCTTCCTCATGGAACCAAGAACCAGAGTGGTTCCTGGTTCGAAAAAAATAATTTTTTATTAAATTAAATAATATATATATTATTTTCTGGAAAATAGGAAAATAGTTGAAAAAATATCAAAAAATTGAAAAAGATTCTAAAAAATATAGAAAATTAAGAAAAAGGTAAAAAACTGGTTTCGGAACTTTTCGGGTATTTTTGGAACCCCGACATTGTCCGAAAAAGATACCACAACTGAAAATTGAATATATGATATAATATCATAAAAATTACATAATCTGTTTTTAAATAATATAAAACACTATAAAGGGACTTCAGGGACTGGGGAACCATAGCTCGGGCATAGGAAAGCTAGGCGGGTCAGATTGACGGGTCCGAGAAGTCGGAGTGCGTAGTTACAGGTGCGTAATACCCATTAGAATGTTACACTTTAAATTTATGCGTGATTTGTTCTGGTTAAGCGAGTATTTATTTAATTGTTTATTTAGTTATCGTTATGTTTACTGAATTGATTGCCATGTATATGCACTGTGATCATTTATTAGTCGGTGTTTGATTTGTTCATATGGTCGGAGATTAATCGGGATGGTCGTGGTACGGAATTGAGCAGGCTAGATTGTAGTGCGTGTACTTGGTGCAGCCGGTGAATAGCTATCCGAGTAGTGGGGTGCACGTGTCCGATGGGTTGTGATGTGTTTCCGGTCACTGTTAACGGTTCGAGTGTGGTCTAGGCTTGATGTGCTCAGCCTGGGCATCCGAATTCACAAAGTATGATCTAGTTTTGTTAGACTTCATCACACCTCTATCTAGTTTTCATTGATATTATTAGTTGAACCGAATTACTCGAATGTTGTTTTATATTCACTATGTGTGAACGTCATATTTGTTGTGAATGTTGTTTACTGCTAGCCATAAGAATATGATTCCTGATGCCAGGGTCATATTCACATGTCTCGCAGGTTATTGTAGTTTTCATGATTATTGTGTAGACTTCTCTTGGGAATTTACTCACTGGGCTCGTTGTTGTATGTGTTGGGCAACTGAGCGCAGATCCTAGTATGAGCAAGAGCGGGGGAAAGGAGGTACTAGACGACTATCTCTGAGGCCATTGCTGCTTATAGCTCATGTTTTGATATCATGTATGTATATATTATTTTGCTGAGTTTTGGAAACTTTAGAACTTTATCACATGTATATGGATTACTGTTTACTTCGTCTCAGTTATATACATGGTGTTATCTCTTGGTTTTCCACTACCTAGGTTAAATAAATTCTCATAAAATACGAATTAAATGCTTCCTCTAATGATGTAATTGTAATTATCAACTAACCTGCTAGATGTGTCAGACAACTTAATATAGTAGGATTAGTTACACGGAGCATCACTTCATAGAGCTGCAGACGTGGTAGTAGTGATGACGTGTCCAGAGACGTGACAGGCGTTGCTGGGGTTGCGGCGGAGGACGTAGGTCACTGGGCAACCCCAAAAATTGGGGCCATCACAGTTTGGTATCAGAGCAAGGTCGATAGGGCCTTGAATTAACAAAGTTAAGGAAGAGCATAAACTTTAAAACAAAATTAGATGTGGAAACTTGATGAATTTTCTAGAACTTTTAGTTGGGAAGCAATGGAAGCGGGTAGTGTTGGGATTGTTATGTGATATATGTATTATTGTATTTATATATATCATACGCATACGTATATTGGAACCTGATCCGGACACGAAAATCGATGCAGACCACTATGGACGGACAGATTCCTACACCCATCCCTCCGACTACTAAGCAGGAGGTTAGGGAGACTAGTGATCACACCACCAGAGAGGTAGCTAATCTGCGAGCCATAGTGCAGAGAGTTACGGATCAACAAATATTGCAGCAGGCACAAATGTTAGAGCACATGGAGTACATACGGAGCTCGAGGATACCTGCAGTAGCACCGACCGCTGAGTTAGCTGCACCTACCCTTTCCGCTGCGATTGCACCAGCAGTTGACACACAGGCAGCAGGGACTGAGACATTGAGAGAGAGAGTTGAACCTGTCGTGGTACCAACCGATACTACTAAGGTGACGCCTACTACTACCGAGATGCAGGTTGTTGCTTCGACTGCCAGGAGTAAGATGTCAGAGGCAGCGAAGATGGTGAAAGACTTTATGAGGTTCAACCCCACCTACTTTACTGGGGTTAGTGATCCAGAGGTTGCAGGACGGTGGTTGATGACACACTGGCGTTTACATCAGTTATTAGATGTACCGGAGGCGAATCAGGCACGTATATCTGGGTATTGTTTGAGAGGTCAGGCAGCGGTTTGGTGGACGACCTACACCGACATCCATACCATACCGTCTATGCGGGTTGAGTTTTGACAGTTGTTTCTGGATGAGTATATTCCAACCGAGGTGCAATTGAGGCTTAGAGAGTAGTTTCTGGTATTGAGACAGGGCACCATGACAGTATCGTAGTGCATGGATCGATTCAGGTACCTTATGATGTATGCCATGGATGTGGTGAACACCGAGAGACTCTAGATCTATTATTTCATCTGGGGTTTGGATGAGAGGATAGGTGGCATGATAGTTGCGAGTAGAGCTGAGACTTTACATGTTGTATATGATAGAGCACTGTCACGTGAGACATACCTATGACCTAGGGGTGAGTGATAGACAGGTCTGGGCAAGGTTCTCGGTCTGATCAGGGACCGATAAGACAGAGAGACCCATTGGATGGAGATAATGGGAGTGATCACCACGGCAATAAACCACGATATGAGGCCAGACCATGGGATCAACAGCTTAGTGGTACCAGACTCGCTAAACCTGTGTACTTATCCCTCAGGATGCAGGTTCGAGTCTAGGGGTGAAAGACTGGCTTAGAGGAGCCAGATAGTGTAGGAGGGGCTGCGGTCCATAGCTCACACTGCCTGTGCGGTGCTAGATGAGGTGCGCCCCATGGCTGGGTCGTTACACTAGTATCGGAGCTCAAGGACAACATTCTAGATGATGCACACCGATCGCGATACACTATTATTCCTAGTTTGACCAAGATGTATCATGATTTGCAGCGGTTATTTTGGGTCTCCAGGGATGAAGGCTGGCGTTGGTAATTACGTCAGGCATTGTCATATTTGCCAACAGGTGAAGGTTAAGCATAGGAGACCAGTTGGATTGCTACAGTCATTGTGCATTCCTCAAGGGAAGTCGAAACACATTACCATAGATTTCGTAAGTGGCCTACAGTAGACTACGAGACAACATGACGCAGTTTGGGTGGTTATCGATAAATTGAAAAAGTCATCACACTTTATACCTATTTTATGAGATATTCCTTCCCACAACTGAGCATTATCTTCGAAAGAGAGATCATTAGATTGCACAGTGTACCGGTCTCCATTGTTTTTGACAGAGATTCCAGGTTGACTTTGAAACTTTGAGATAGTATGCAGGAGTAGTTCGGTACTAGACTACAGTTCAGTTCAACATATCATCTTCAGACAGAGGGGCAATCAGAGAGGTTGATTTAGATATTTGAGGATATGCTTAGGGTGTGTATATTGTAGTTTGGTGGATCGTGGAAGGATTATCTACCTTTGTGTGAGTTTGCCTACAATAACAGCTATCAGGCTAGTATGAGGATGCCACCTTTGGAAGCACTTTATGGTAGGCCCTACAGCTCACCAACATGTTGGTCGGCACTGAATGATACAACAGCTATAGGACATGAGGTTTTTGTGAATCACACTGAGAATGTGAGGTAGATTAGATAGAGACTTCAGACTGCCCAAGATAGATAGAAGAAATATGCGGACAAGTATCACAGGAATCTGAACTACAAGGTAGATGACTTAGTATACTTGATGGTTTTTCCATGGAAGGGTCATAAGAGGTTTGGCACTAAGGGAAAACTGGCACCGAGGTTTTTTGGACCAATCATGGTCAAGGAACGTGTCGGCAATGATGCTTATGAGTTGGAGTTATCGTCGCAATTAGCTGGGGTTTATCCAGAGTTTCATGTATCGATGTTGAAACTTGTTAGGTCGAGACCAAGGCCGATGATTGATGTCAAACAAGTAAAAGTATTTTGACAGCCCTAGTTTCCCATAAAACTAGGCCCTACCAAGCCTAGACGTACGTGGACCCCCGAGTCCATACTCACGAAGTCAACACAAGCCTAGTCAGCCTCAAATCTTTTTTCCTCATTAATTTAACAATTTAAAAGTTGAGTTATTGAATGATGTTATTCTACATAGTCTACAACGGAAATTGACACTAAAACAAAGTTAAATAACTCAATTTAAGCAAATTCAGGTCAACCTATAATGTGGAACCCTGAAATAATTAGATAAACATGTAAATCTGGTGACCAAAAGCAACAATGCGATAATATATGATATCCTAGTCACTTAATCCCTAAAAGTACCCAGTGTTATCAAAAACATAATGTACAGTAATCACAAGTCAAAAAGGACAGAACAAACAATGGTGAAAAGAAAAGAACCGCTCCGAGAGTCCTCTGAAGAAGTCACCAATCATCGGTCCTTTCTCTTTGCTTGTCTCTGCTCGATCCATACCCACCATCACAAACTAACTGGTGGGCAACTGATAAATTGAAAGTAATGCCAGAAAGATATAGACAGTAATTCATGAATAATTGAAAAGCAATCCAATAATCATGCGGATATTCAAAGATAGATAAATATCACAAAGTGCATGATAAATAGACTGACAAGCGTTCACAACGTTATTTGAGTGCCTAATGATTCAAAAGAGGTACTAAGCGGTCTAAAACCATAACAATTCACAACAATCCAGTACTCGGGGAAGAATCACATTAGGTTGGATAGTCGCACCCCCGTAGGCAGTGTTCACGTTATCCCAACTAACCAAAATCCCAAGAGTACCTTCTGGACACACTTAGACAGTAGACACTCAATCAAGGAATTTAAAAAATGGAATTCCAACAAATAGCTCATGTCAATAGAAGTAACAATATTGGAAAATGAATTACTACGCATTTCCTTAACTGGCTTATTAACATATCTCAAATCGATATGAAACCTCGTTCCTCGCGCAGCTCTAACTTGTCCAATTTAATTCCCTAAATTTCTTATATTCATTTAAAATCCAAATTGATTGTATTAGAGTCATATCATGAACCTACATTAATCCCAAAAGTTTTGAGAATATTTTAAAATTTTTCAGATTTCACTGTTTCAGACGTCATGGGTGACACCGTCAAGCTTAGGCTCCCACACCGTCACTTAAAGCGTGGAAATCTAGCCTCTTTTGATTAGATGCCGTGAGTGACGCCGCCAAGAGCATTGGCTCATAGCGTTACTTAAAGCGTCACTTGAAAACCCTCTCTATTTTGGGCACCATGATCGACGTCGTGGAGGTTTACACTCCACGTCACCACCCGCAACACCCGTAGAAGGAATTGAATTCAAGTGGTTTTCGACCATCCAAGCTCGAGTCGTCGTATTCCGAGGCTACACCATCATCGTAAAGACCTCGGTCACTAACCAAAAATCCCTTCAACGGCACCAAAAACGTCCAACTCATCTATTTTCTCCAATATTACCAAAAATCAACAAAAATGCCAAAACTCATTTAATACTTCCACAACCTTAATAATTATTAAAACCCACACCAACCATCATCACAACCATAAATACATCCCATAAATTCACAAAATCAGTGGCTCAATTCTTAATTTCGGATTTTCCACAAAACCCCCAAAAATCACACCCATTTTGACCTGAAATTGAAGAAATGGTTGGGATCTCACCTTTGCCAACTTGTTTGATCGATTCTACGTCGTCAATCCGTCACAAAATCGCCCAAAAGTTCGCTCCTTTTCTTCCAAATTTGGATCGGTGGTGGTACTATGTGTCTTTGTGTTTGTGTTGATGAGAGGAGTGAGGTTAGCCCATTAATCTCTCATTTTAAACTCAATACCTCATCAAGTGTGTAACACGTATCCCGAAGCACGCCCTGGCTCACCTTTGAGCTATCCAACCACCCCCTTGACTTTGTTGATACATACCACTTATCCTTTCAGAACAAATATCTCATTTACGGGTATTCTGGTTCCTGGCTCGGCATGTCGACTCGCATGTTGCGCATTCACATCCCTTCTAACACCCGATACATATTCGCATATTATTTATTTATTTTCATTTATTATTTTATGTTTTTAAAATACCAAAATTTTATTCACGTTTTCCTAGGCGAAACCTCACTCACAAAGCCGGTGCGATAAACAAAACAAAATCACGCACTAGGACATTTGACATTTACATTCGGGTATAAATAATATTACTAACATCACAGAAAAATAAAATATACCTCAGTGTCAACTTCCAAAACTTAAATAGTATGACAAGTCACGACAATCGGGTCACCGTCCTGAAACGTAATACGTGGCACGAGATAATTTTGAGGATCGTTACAGCCTTCCCAACTTATTAAAATTTCGTCCTTAAAATTAAACTAATAATTAACTTAAAGTAACGACTTATCGGAATCAAAACAAATGAGGAAAATACTCGCGCATATGACTCCAACTCCCAGGTAAACTCCTCGTCTCAGTAGTGCTGCCACCTAACGAGAACTGAAGGTATCTCCTTGTTCCTCAATATTTTGACCTTCCTATTCAAAATCTGAATCGACTGCTCGTCATAAGTAATATCATCCCGCAAGTCAATCTGACTCAAGTCTACCATCGGTCGTCGTCCTTTGTTTGACTTGTCTAGTCGAAGCATAGAAATATGGAAAATAAGGTGACCTCTGGCGAACTAAGGTTGCAGCTCTAACTTATAAGCAACATTGCCGACTCTCTTTAAAATCTTGAACAGACTAGTAAACCTAAGCGCAAGATTTCCTTTGATTCCGAACTTCTTGTGATCCTTTAGAGGCAAAACCTTCAGATAAACATATGCTCCCTCGTCGTACTATAACTCGTCGTGGTACTTATCATAGTATTTTTGTCTCTCTTAAGCACCCTTCAGCCGTTAACGAATCTGTCATACCTTCTCAGTATGATCCACAACAATCTTCGGCCTTACTGTCACTGCATCCTCGGGCTCTGCCCAACACGATGGTGATCTACAAGGCCTGCCATACAATGCCTTAAATGGTGACATCCCGATACTTGCCTGGAAACTGTTGTTGTATGCAAACTTACATAGATGAAGGTACTCTTCCCAAGATCCTCTGTACTCCAGTACACAGATCCTAAGCATGTCCTCTAACACCTGAATCAATCTCTCGGACTGTATATCTGTCTATGGATGGTACACTGTACTTAAATCAATCCTAGTGTCAAACTGAGCCTGCATGCTCTGCCATAACAGTGAAGTGATCTGCGATCATCTGTCTAACACAATTGATAACCGAACTTCGTGTAATCTGATTATCGCTCACTCATAGAGAATGCTCAATCTGGCAACTATGTGTGTAGTGAATACCGGTATAACATGTGCAGATTTAGTCAACTTGTCCACCTAAGTCACATATATGTGGACTTGTTGACCCATGTGCACCCTTGGATAAGGCCTTATGATATGTACACACAAGGGATGAACTTTTTACTATAAATAGGTGTTTGACCTATTTCACCACTTTTTCTCTCTTATCTCTCTCTCAATCTGAATTTGCTTAAGTATGAGCAAGGGTTTATGAAGCACATTTGGAGTACCAAATGATGTGTCTTTAACGATCCAAAGTGAGATTCTCGCTCTACTCTTCGTTATCTACATTTCAAGTACAAAAGTTCATGTTTTGACGAAGGCTTCGGGGTTTGGTATCGAGCATACTAATTTGGATGTGTTGCTATGGTTTTGAGGTTCGATTTAGAGCAATAAGTTAGGCTTTGTTGATGTTGTTGTTATGTGTTGAAGGATTTCAAGTGTTTGTAGGGTTTTTGCCAAGAATTATCGGTGTTTTCATCTCGGACGTAGTTCAGTTGGTATGGTGATATGTGAGGGGTTGGGATGAGTTTGGACTGCAGCGACGAGCCAGGGTGTTCAAACACCCACTATTGAGTTCCTGGCTTTAACGCCATCAGGGACGTCGTGACATCCGAACCAGTGAGACACCCCATACCTACGCTTTATGTCACGTCATGGGGGTCGAATCGTAGTGGCGTGAGTCACGGCGCCAAGAGCACAGGTCCACTGTCGTGGATGCCGTGTGTGACGGCCCCAATTCCCCATAAAATTTGGTCCCACCCGGCCTAGACCTACGTGGACCCTCGAGTCTTTACTCGTGAAGTCTATGCATCCTAGTCAGCCTCAAATCTTCAAGTACATCGTTTCATTATTAATGTTATGTTAAAGTTATAGGATTATAAAATTTTCAAGAAATTTGCAGCGGAAATCACTATAATCAACTATAACTAAGTAATGGAAATTTGAAATAATAGACAACTTATAATGTGAAACCCTGAGAATGGATAAATAAATGCATGTATGGTGATTAAAGCTATACAAAACAATCATACATGATATCCCTAGTCTCTCAAATCCCAATACATATCCCAGTGTTCAACAAAACATATAATATATAATCACAACCAAAAGAACAAAAACCTACACTGAGTAAAGGAAGGGATTGTTCCGAGAGTCCTCGGAGGATATCACCTAACATCGACTCCTTCCCCTTACTCGTCTTTGCTCTATCTGCACCACTGACATAAACTAGACGGTGAATGCTTAAAAAAGATAAAGTAATGCCAGAAGAAACTAAACAGTAATTCAAGATTTCTCAAATAAACAGTCTAAATATCATGTGGTATTGGAAACCAAAAAATATAACAAATAGCATGATAAATAGACTGACAAGCTGAGCAACAAAGTTTGAGTGTCTACAGAATCAAAGAAGGTCCATAAGTGATAAAAATCAATGCAGTACCGCAACACACATTTATAGTCACTATAGTGACCAACAAATCATAAACACTGCAGCATCCAAACAATCCAGTACTCAGGGTATAACCCGCTATCAATGAGGTGAAACAACACAACCACAGAAGTGTTCATACTTACTCACTCATATGAACCCAAGAGCACTATCGCAAATCACTTACGCCAAGACACTCAACCACGAACAATAAGAAAGGAATTCCAATAGGCTCAATTCAAAAAAAATGACAATAAATGGATAATGAATTAATGCATACTTCCTGTCTGGCTTACAATCATACGATAACATACCTCACACCGTAAAACCTAGATCCACGCGAATACTCTAAGTCGGTCTACTCGAATTCTCAGAGTTTGTCAATTCAACAAATTTGTAAATTCTATTAATATCATTCTAATTTACTCAATTTTCCATAATTATCAAATTAGTGTAATTAAGTTGATTTCTGGGGTATTGAGTCGTATTTGAACCCAATTAGTGTAATTGGTCTCTGTAAACTGTAACGACCCAAATTCTCCACGACCCAACCTATAGGTATTTTGGTAATTTCATGATAAAAATATGTTGGGTGTTTGATGTGGAAATACAATTCTAAACTTGTCAAAGTAAATATGAGTTAAGGAGTAAGTAAAGTTTTATTTTAAATAATAAAGCCCAATTGCGATTATGACCCAAAAGAGCATTTTAGACAAGTTGTAAATAATCACAACCCTAATCCCTAACCCTAATGCTATTTAAGCAAATAAAAAAAACCCTAGCCCCAATTTTATAAAACACCCACGTGGAAAGGAGGAGAGCAAGAGGATAGTTCAAGCTCAAGAGAGGTACAACCTCACTTCCCTCCTTGATTTTTTTCGTATTTTTTTATTGAAGATTTGAAGACCAAAGGGTCGATGGCGTCGACAGCGGCAAGAACGCGAGGAAAATAGAAAAGAAAATAAGAAAGGAAATATTTGATCTATGTTAGAATGAGATTTTGGATAGGATTTTGAGTCAAAGACTCCATTGAAGGTATGGTGAGACTCTAATACTCCCTAGATTTATTATCTTGGTGTTGGTATTGGCAATGAGAGTTGATGATTTACAAAGTTTGTTATGTTTTTCTTAGATCTAGTCTTGAAATGGGTTATACAAATTTTTAAGCTTTATGATAACGAGTATTATGGATGAATCAATCTTGTTTGCCATGGTTTAACGGTACATGAAAGGGTTTCCCTATGATTTTAGTAAATTAAACGTGATTGAAGTTTATTGATATGGATTTGGCATTTAAGATTGAGTCGAGATTTAAAAAGGGACTTTGAATCTTTACTTTGGAAAATAAACTTATTCGATAAATTTGTGGACTTTGACTGAATATTATCATTCGGGAAATTAAAGTCTAAATTGAGTCTTGTATGGTGATTTGGATCTTTTTAATTATAATTAATCGAATGTCTTCGATTTATGTTAGAAAAACCAAGTCTTAGCGGATTTTCCTTATTTTACATCACCGCATTCTTATTTTACTCAAATCATCGATTCTAATTTTAAGTGTCGATTTTAGAGTCGTGAATGACCTTTAGCGAAGTCAGCTATAAAATAGGGTGAATTTCTAAGGTCTAGACAATTAATGTTAAACTTGTATGGTTGTAGATATATAAAGTAATTATTCTTTCAAATTATCTAGATTTGCGAAACGGTTCACATTGAGCCCAAACGCGACAGGATCGAGATTAGGATTCTCGGCGAGTGCAGGTAAGTGGGGAGCTTGCTCAATTATCAAATATGGCATGATTATTAGTTATGTTTAGGATTCATAATTTGAATTAAAGACTTGAGATTTACGGGTTGCGTCGTGGTATTGGCTCGAACCTACGTATCTATGGAATGTGAATGCACTGCTTTTCTCATCTATGTTATTCATGGCCCCAGAATGTTTGTGAAGTTCCACCGAGGGCCTTATTAGCAAGTAAATCTATAAGAATACCTCAGAATGTTGTGGTACCACCGAGGGTCGTTAACACCCCAGGATGTGTGGAGTTTACCACCGAGGGATTTACTTGACTAATTGAATTCATAAGTATGTCACACAGGGACATGAGTTGGAGTTCCTTCTCTTGTACTCTTGAGACAGGGATGTGCATCGGTGATGGCTTGGACGAACCTACTGTTAATTTGATGGGACAAACAAGAGGGCACATAAGGCCTTTGTGCTAGCTAGTTGTTTCCATCACCTCGAGAGTAGGAGAATTGGTCACCGAATTCTTGCTAATACCTAGTATGCATTGAATGAAACATTGACTTATCGTATTACTATATTTTATAGTACATAATCTCGCGAAACCCCCTCATTTGCATAAAAGCTTGAATTTATGTAATGATTTGTCAATCGCTTTAATGTTATGCATGATTATTGTTGTTACAATTTGATGATTTATGAATATATCGTATTTGCTATGAAAGGATGAATTCCTATTTATTTGTGGCTTATAAACCTTATGTCCATGATAGTACTTGATGGTTCATTATACGTTTATCTTTTATGAAATCCTGCTACCATACTATTATTCAATGAATCCTTGTTTGTTTTCAAATACATGTTAGACTTTGCATGCTTATTAGGTATTACTTGCATATTTGATGGTTGAGTGGGTTTTCAGCATTACTGAGCTCCGTTAGTTCTTTTAGCTTACCCCACTTACATCTCAGGTATCCACGACAGCGCTAGGTTGAGGCTTGGGAGAGATGAGCTTGAAGTCTCTTTTTGATGTGAGCCTTTGTTGATATATATATTATGTATATTTGATTTTCAAACTATTCAATTTGGGGTTAAAATTAAAATAGATCTTTGGGTAGCTTGAATCCTAGTTACATTTAGTTGATCCACTTCAGAGATTTAATTAACTTGTTTAGTTTAAATGAGCATGAACCTATGTATAGTTTTATTAATGTTCTATGAACTTAAATCTATTGGCTTTAGGATATCTCTTTATATTTATTCCGCAATTATTATCCTTAGTTTAGCCAATGTGTATTCCGTAGGTTTATTTGTTTAGGCGTGCCAGACTGTTATTTGGGCCTGGTTCAGGTATCGGGTCCAAGTGGTGGTCTGGGCCGGGCAACCCGACCCTAGGTCGGGGAGAGTCGTCACATGAACAGTGTTACGCAGCCAAGGTGTCGAGATCCTGTTGTTCTAGACGGCATCTTTTCTTATTTTCGTTTTTTCCTCTCTGCTCAAGACGTCATTAGTGGTGCCAAGGAAATACTCCCCACGGCATCCCTCGTGGCGTGTTCAACAGAACACTCATTACAGGGTTTTTCAAAAACCCTAGCTTGTTTCGCCGCATTCCGAGTCTATCCCAAACCCTTAAGGACGTCCATGACAACTTAAAACCCAACTCATTTTACGTTGAAACCCCGACAAAATACCCTAATTCGAAAATAACCCAAAATTCTTCAAAAATTCCAATTCACTTCAAAATCATAAACTAACCACAAATTCCTCAATAAAATACTCCATTAATCTAAAAACCATCAATCAAATTTATTGCCCAATATTTTCCTGTAAATTCGTTCTAAATCGTCGCGATGAAAACCCACAAAATTAACGTCAAACTGTAGATAAACACGTAAGGAGTAGGAATCCTACCTTTTACGCATATTCAGTCGATCCACGACGTCGCAACATGATCGAAATCCACGAAACCCCCGTCTCCTCGTTCTCCCTCACGTTAGATCGAAAATGAAGAATGGATGAGGAGAGAGAAAAGTTGATATATATACAACTCATGTCATCTACACTCACACACGAATCTAGAGGAAAATCATGTGTCTCCCTTTTCATATATCCAACAACTCTAACACAATTAGATAACTCCAATATATGACTTCAACCTTAAAACCACTCCATTTCTCGCTCAAAACACTCGTTTCCGAACTCGTTTCAACTCTCAACTTGCACTGCGTACGTTCTCGGACATAACCTCGCTCCCAATTTTTTTTAGTTATTTATTATTTTCAAATATTCAATAATTATCATTTTTCGAAGTGTAATTACCTGTATTATACCCTAAATTTTTATTTTTCTAGCCGAATCTCACACAGAAATCCGTATCGATTAATATATGAAAACCACGCACTAGGACACACAGTGTTCTCATTCGGGTATAAATAATAATACAACTATCACAGAAAAATAAAATATACCTCAGTGTCGACTTCTGATGCTTAAGTAATATGACAAATCATGACGGGTAGGTCACGGTCCTGTAAACATGACACATATCACCAATTAAATGTGAGGATCGTTACACCGTGTGCTATTGCTCATGGCGGCGTCACTCACGGTGTCCCAAACAGAAAAATAAATAAAAATTTAAAGTGAATTCTTTCGATTTGGTTTAATGGGGGATTTATTTAAGGATGATTATCGATATAATGGGGATTATAAATGAGCAAATTAATAGGTAAATGGAAATTTTGGAGTTTGAGGAATTAAATAGTATTTTCAATTATCAGGCTTTGGAATTGACTGACTGGCAACTGGGCACGCATTTGGAGGTGTGATTGGAGTAGTTTGAGTGTGGTTTGAAATGTATAGTATCTCAATTGAAATTCTTTGTGTATTTACTGCTTTAATTATATTTGAATTCTCGTTCATTTATTCTATTATTCTATTTCCTGTTGTGGCTATATCGACAGCTAGTAGGGTGATTCCCCATTATGTTATTTTTGTGTGTATGTCCATTAGCCTATAGCACGTGTTGTCAAGGGTCTCGATAGATAGTTCGACCCGATTATCATGACGGGGTACGTGTTGGTGCGTCGTGGTTCTACGCCAGCCATCGAGAGGACCCGGAGGCTGGTCATGCTAGAGTTTTACTCGGTGGCAGTACTCACGGAGAGTTTGTTGTATAGTGCTAGTATGACTTAGGCTCAGACACACACTTTGAGATGTTCTATTACTTATTCATGCGATGAGCAGAGTTGTTTGTTTATTTTCCCGCATGTTTATTTAATAGCTTATTAAATTTCAGCATTCATTTCCATAATTACTCACTAAAGTTCCTTGGAAATATTCACTATGGACTCGTTATCTACCTTTTGTGATGGCTAAGTGCAGATCCCGATACGAGTCGTGGCAAGGGCAAGCTTGCTGACTACCTTTGATTTCTAATACAACAGGCTGGACTTGTACGTTTGTATTATATGTATTTATTATTTTTATATGGATTTGGGATTGTGAGAGATACCATATGACATACATTTCAATGTTTTGATACATTTTGAGGTTTACTTCACTTTATATGATAATTACGTATTTTCCACAATAGGTTTATACTCCAATAACATGATATGACTATTTATTTTATTTATCATATCTTAAAGGCTTTCGCTGATGATTGATGATTTAACAGATGTTTGGTATCCAGTAATATAATCTAAATAACAATAAAGATTATAATTTGAGGTTTTAAACGATACGTAGTAATTTAGATGGTTGTAGGACATAGCTGGCAGTAATGTTGCTGATTGTGGGCCCGCGTGGCACCCATGACAGACCTCAGGGGTTTGGGGTCGTTACACTTAGCCTCTTCACCATCCATTTCAACTCGGTAAAGACAATCTAACTCACCATTACTTGTGGGTTCAATGGGAATCATGTTCGTTTTCTTCTAATGTAGGTGGACTTCAATAAGCCCAATAGGGCTAGCATCAAACATATGTAGAGAGATCTCATGCGCATATGGCAATCCATGAGTGGCTCGCAACACACAACCACACCCTCACTAACTAATCTTGCCTCCCTGCTAATTACATCCAATGCATGTGCAGATACAAAGCCTACGATTTTATTGTACATGTGGTGTTGAAACTCGTGTGCCACTAGGTGCATGGGTCGATTAAATGATGTCTCCAAGTTATTTTGTTGGTGTGTAAGAACCTTGAGAATAGCATTGAAAACATCCGTAAAGTGTCCTTGTGATATTCTAAGCTCTTTTTTTAGCACATTATGAGCACCCTTGGCATGATTGGTAGTGGCATTCCCAAAGTGTAGTACCTTGTTTGTCCAAGCATACACGAACTTTTCCTTTTGGCACAACCATGTGTCCCTAACATAGTCATACAACCACGAGACTCCAATATAAAGGCCAAAGTCCTCCAGGAGAGTGAATAGATCTTTTGTCTTTGTAACAATATTCTTGTTCACGTGCTATGAACAAAGTAAGTGCGTAGTCATAGGGAACACCTTCTCTACTGCCGCAATCCAACCCAAATCCCTATCCGTCAAAATAACACCCGGGAGTTGCCACCCATCCAATAATGACTTCAACTGTTTGAGCACCTATGAATAGTTATTCGTAGTCTCCTTACCTAGGAAAGCATGTGCTACTAGGAAGGTCTTGTGTAGTTGTGAGCCCAATAATATCAAGGAGCGGGTACTTATGTCGATTTGTCTTATAATGTGATTCATGATCAATACATGAAGGAAACAATGAAGGAGATGCACTGAATTGGGGTAGGCAAAGAATAGAGATCTCACACTGTAAGTGCCTTTGAAGTAGTCATGTTGCTCAATGTAATTGAGCTCGTCCAACGAGTGGAGTAATAATTGCATCTTGCTTTTGCCATCGGCTTCAATCCTTCTCAACTTAGTCCTTTCATAGTAAATTGTCTTCATAGCAGTCACATTACCCTTGTTCTAGGTCTTGATGTGACTTAAAAGGTCTTTTGGCCTAGCACTAGTCTTGCTCAAATCTCGACCAATGTATTTCTCAAGTACTGTGAGCCTCCCAGCTACAGCGTACCCAACCAAAGAATTATTGAAGCGATGGCTATGTAGCCATACATAACTCAAACGTGCCACAACCCATTGAGCTCATGCTTCACATTGATCTTGAATTCACAGTTGCTTTTTTGTTCCTATCACTTTTTTGATGTCTTCACTGTCTTTATCCTCTATATCTTTCATTTTGCCTTTGCTTGTTTCACTTCAAATCTCCCATACCTTGCACAACCTATTTATAATCTCGCTCGTCTGCCTTGACCGACGCCACAGAAATCAGACTTCAATATGATTACAACAAAACCATATTGTTTGGCAGTCTCTTGAGCCCAACTGATTACAACCTCTCTACTATTAGAATGTGATGTCAGTGTAAAATGCTCCCTGAAGTTTGGGAATGCCTCCTCAGTAGATGTACCTGTTGTGTCATAAGCAGTACCTTACAGGAACCAAACAAAACAAAATTTAGTCGAGAAACAACGAGAAGACAAAAATCAGACGAGAAAAATATTGTGGCGAAGTAACATGGTCGACAACCTAACATGGGTGTCAAATGAATATAACCGCTAATTCAATATGAATTACGGAGTGAATGGTCTATAAAGGTAGGTAAAGGTTTCAGTATCTGTAAACCAATACATTTTAGTAAGTTGTGGAGTAACAGAGCCAAGACGTATATTATACGTCTTGGCTCTATTACTCCGCACGACACGAGATTGCAAGCAACAATAGAGGAAATCTCTAAGCAAAAAATCGAATAAGAATACAAATAAATATCTCTCACCGTCAGGGTGTCTTCGTTTTAATGATTTGTATACATTTTGCATCAAAAAACTGTGATTCAACAAGAACTCTCAAGTCCTATAATCACACAAACAACTGTTAAGAACATCAGTCGAATGATGCTCAAAATACCTAGAAAAAATGACCTAACAAGTCGAAATCAAGTGGAGAACAAACTTACCAAGTCAATTTAGTGTGTATTTGGTCGGCCATAGACAAAGGAGTGATGTTTGGGTGGAGCGAAAGTGGGGGTTTCAGATGAGATGAATCGGTGAAGTGGAAAGTCGATAAGGTCTACTGAGCAAAACCTTTTTATGAAGGGCATTTTGGGTATTTCTATTGGGAAAAAAAAGGAGGTCCATCTAACAATATACGGACTTTCGCCTTTACTCATTTTTATTTGAGTAAAATCTTTTTATTTGAGTAAAAAGGTGGTCCATTTAGCTATACGCACTCGAGCTAAATCTTTTTATTTTAGGAGTTTTCATAGACTTTCGCCTTTACTCATTTCATATATATGTATTCTCTTTTTTTTCTCCTATTTTTTTAAGTAGTACGATCCCTGCTCCATTTCCTGTGGGAACTATGGGAGTCTATTTTTTTTTAAGAAAACTCTTGTTAGCCCTTCTCACTTTCGCTATGATTTAGCAAATTCGATAATGTAGGTTAAAGTATTATCAATCTTAATCATTCCCCAAAAATAGTTTAGTCATATGAATTTCATCTCGAGTGGGCTACACTTTCGTTCTAACACCCTAAATGTGAACTAAACATGCATAAACACATATAAAGTCGCATAAATCACCATAAACTACACCTATAAACAATACTACTACTATCTTAAACAATATACTATATGAAATGTCATAACAAGATGATGAATTATATGAAATATGGTAGAATAGAAATGAGTGAAAATGAGGTGAAATGAATAACACAACCATACCATACCGGTCATACCTATGGAGTATGCATAAAAACCAATCTACAATACCCGAAAGCACCCCCAAACTTATTCCAAACCTTGTCCTCAAGGTTTAAACAAAAATGTAAATGTCAAATCATAAGAGAATAGAAAGGGATGAAATAGAACAAGATATATATAATAATGCAGAGATGAAAAGTAGCGAGATATAACATGCCAAAATAAGACAGATAACCTACTAGACTCAAGTCTTTCAAAATATAGTAACAGGACAAAACAAAAGTCCTCTCACATACTCAGAAAATCGCTCAATTGTGAGCATCATCGTCCCCATCGGACCCAGCAGTAAAAACCAAATAAACTAAATTTAACAACTTACAATATCTCGATTAGACTAACCATGGAAAAGTAGATTGTCATAGTGAGCCACAAGAGTGATATCGGGCTATCCAAACTCCGGTGCCACATAAAGATACCTGGCACCTATAAATAGTAACAAAACAGGATAATGATAAGTTCACCGTAAAAATACAAAACTAGCAAATGAAAAGATAAAGATAGAAACTTGGGTTGCTTCCTAAGAGCGCCTTTGGTTAAAATCATTGGCTCGACTTCAAAAATTTGCATCCTAGGTAACGTTGTCCCACTCGATCAAGTCTCAAGTGATTCTCATCCGTGTAGCTCCATAAGGGGAAGAAGAAGAGCCTTATGTCAATGTCAAGGGTGGAAAAATCTCACTGACTTTCAATATTTGACGACTGTTGTAGTGGCCCCATTTTTTTAGACCACCACGTCACGCGTCGCGGGCCCACAACTCTGTCATGTCACCGCCCAATTGTGTGCGACATGCACTATAAACCATTTAACCTCGATTTACAACTAACTTTTATATAGATTATTTCATTTTCAATTTAAATTTACCAAGTTAACTAAGGGACTCATTTCATCTGTTATAAATCATAATTTATCAATAAATTCAGCGAAAGACTTATCAGACATGATTATTAGGCAAAAAGAATTAACTTCATGTCAATAAAAGCATTTACCTAATGTGAAAAACCCATCAAAATGTGTATATATATATATATGACTATCAATTTAGAAGGGCTTTATTTTTTTACTTATATATAGTATAAATTTTATATATAGTATAATTTGTACATCTATGTAATTTAAGTAATTTGAGTTTTTAAGTGCTTAATTTATTTTGTTTAGATATATTTTGTTTACTTTTGAATTTTTTCAGTATATATAGTATAAGTACTATTTTTTTCATTAGTTAAAGTTTTAAAGTATATTAATATATTGTACATATAGTATAAATTATTATAATTTTCTTTACACACACACACACATACATATATATATATATATATATATATTAATTTTGAAGTGTTTTTTGTACACATATATAGTATAAATGATACATACTTAAGTTTTTAAGTGCTTTATTTTGTTTTTAATTTTTTGATTCATTGATATTTTTTGCTTTAAGTTCTCTCTATATATATATAGTAATTTTCTATATATAGTATAAAAAACATTGTTACATATTCATATTTATCAGTCAATTACATATTTTTTTGTTTCATATTATTTTCTTTAATTAATTTTAAAGGACTTTAGGTTTGTACATTATATATATATATATATATTAGTCCTTTATTTTTTTCCTAATTGAAATTTAATTTGTCTAATTAACTTTTTTCATTTGAACGAGATTTTATTAGTAAAGTGTATGTCATTAATGTTTTATTTTATGAGATTATATTAGTAAAAAGTGTACCTATCGAGGAAAATAGTTTGCTACGTTATGTTATGCCTAACACTTAATGCACTTCAAATAGAGATCATAAATATATATATCAATATAAAAAATATTTCACAATAAAAAGATCATACATATATATCAACATAAAAAATCATAAACAAAATTCACAAATATACACAAAAAGAAAATTACACTTACACATTTTAATAAACGACATTCGAAGGTCAAATAATTTAATCTTTTTTGCACAAACAACAAGTTATAACACATTTTACTTTTTAACATTCAAACATATACAACAAGTTATAACACATTTTACTTTTTAACATTCAAACATATACACAACATATATTAAAATCACAACATATATAATTATTTTTACGTGATAACATATATAAAATTCATCACAACACAAAAGTCAAATAATTAAAAAACTACCTCCAACAACGCAGAATCAGGCATCGAAAATACACAACTACAATACAAACACAACAACACAACACACAATTACAAACCAACAAAAATAATTAAATAAATTATACTATGATAGAATTTTTTTTTGTAAAATGATAAATCTGAAAATTAAAAAATGAACCTGAAAATACAAAATATATAAAAATAAATAAAACCAACTAATTAAGGTGGATCCGAGAGGCGAAAGGAAGCAGTGGTGGAGAAAGGAGCTAGGTAGTGGGAGGCGGTGGAGAAGTAGTGGGAGGAGGTGAAGGTAGAGGATAGAGGGAGAGAGAGCAGTGGAGAGAGGATTGAAGAGTAGAGAGTAGGGAGACGGAGATGATGAGAAACCCTGAAACCAGATCTGTAAATGAGGCGGGGTCAGTGTGGGAGTAATGGAAGTTGGAGAGGGCGTGCAAAGCACGTGAGGGTGAGGGGGAATTAGCGACGGGGGGCGAGGGGCCTTGACTCTTTCGCATTAGCAACAGGATAGCGACGGAGGGGCCGTAGCTAATGCCCCCTTTCCTTTCCCTCGCTTTCCCCTCGCAAAATCAAATTAAAAAAATTCCCTGCAGTCCCCCGTCTCTACCCCATTCAATTATGCGACAGGTGACTCTCGTCGCTATTCGAACATTTTTTTGTAGTGATTGGCGTCCTAGTTTGAAAATAATAGTAAATAACAGCATTGATAAAATGGGTTGTTACACCAAGTCTCCAACTACTCAGTGACTCGTGTCTCGACACGCATCTCGAGGTGCATCATAGCTTACTTTCTTAGATCATTCAACTTAAGCTATATATGGTTCTATTATTTGTCACATTACATAATTTTGTTGTGATTTAATTGAGTTAGTATCGTCTATCCTAGTGTACCCATATTCTGCCTACTCGATACCAGTGTCAATATGCCCATCGATACGCTCCCCGAGGCGAATACTCGTCGCACAATCTCCTACGACTACGACAATATATCACACACATGTGATGCAATATGATAATTAAATATGTTAAACATTACAATATAGCAACTAACATGTAAAAATAACTATTTATAACTAATCAGGTGTACCCCCTATCCTATTTGCAGCGTCCACATGGGTCCAAGCTGGCGTCCAAGTCAAAAACTACCGAATAAAACACATTGATAAATATTGAGCTGGTACATAAGTGATGCTTGATTTAATCAATTCTAAGCACAAAAGTGATAAATAAAAGGATAAAATCTTGATATGTTAGGTCATCTAGCTTAATTAGAGAACGAAAATCTTGATATTACATTGGCCCTTGTGAATTAATTTTTTTATAAGAATGCAACAATTTGCCCCATCGAGATTCGAACCCATAACATTTTAGTCTCAAAGCCCATATCAAACTATTGGGCCGTTCAATTGGCTGATTTTTTGAATTAATTTGAAAAGATGAAAGTTGAGATAGAAGGAATTATAGTAATTACAAGTATGAATCTATTAGAATCTCAAACATGACAACTCGCCCTTGCAGGTGGAGCCTTTCATAATTGGATACCCTCAAATATATATACTACTACTATAGTACTAATAGTGATATGCTTTCGTTTTGAATTTTTTATTAGTATATATAAGACTTAGCGTAGTGGTTGCTCAAACTCCACTACTTCTCCCTAAATTAAATAGATTTCAACGTCATTCACTATCATGGCAATCTATTTTCAATTATATATATATATATTATCATCTAAGTCAAAAAAGGGCTAATAATCGATGTATATATTCAAATTTGAAATAGAAAATAAATACGAAGAACGAGTAATATTCAAATTCATCGAATATATAACTTATCTTAAACTTACCCACATATGCACTTTTTTTTTTGTTAAGTATACATATATTTATTGAAGTATATGTGTGTGCACGTGTATATAATAGTAAAGGCGAGTAGATAAAAGTCTAAAATTTCTTAGGATGGACTGGTAAAAAAAAAAATTCTTAGGATACGATAGATAGCGAGTTGGTTAAGCCTCATCATTTTTTAAGATGAAAATATATAAGAAAACCATATAATATACAAGAGTGAGTGAGTAAAAATAAGAATGGAAATTGAAAACAAAGTTCTAAAAGAAATGAAAATATTACGATTAATATAACTATTTAAATAAAGGATAATATTGACATCTCAAATAACGAATGAATCTTTCAACATTTTACAATGGAGATCAAATATATACTCATGTCATGGAAATTCCTCACAACGTATTGTGCATTAAATGTTTTATGTATTTATGACGTCTCGATTAATGTGTTGGATTAGAATCAAATGGTTCTGAATAGTGTACTCATGGCATGGGTGTATATTTGGTTTCCATTGTAGACCATATATATATATATATAATGGAGCCTAAATATATACCTATATCATGAGAACTCTTCAAAGTGTGTTGTGCATTAAATGTTTTGTACAATTATGATGTCTCGATTAATATGTTGAATTAGAATCTAATAGTTGTAAATAGTGTACTCATGGTATGAATATATATTTGGTTCTCATAATAGTAGTACTCATGACATGAGTATATATATATAGAGAAAAATGATAAAATGATTCACTTTCAACGCATACTTTGAGCGCATACTCTTGTCTTTTAGTCATTTATGATTCTTTATTGTCTTCCTCGATGTGAATCTCATATCTGACAAAATATTATAAACTGTTAAAAGACAAGGTTGTGCATTGAGGATGTGTATCTCTTAGATTATCATTTTCTATATATATATATATATATATATATATATGCACATTTTTAATTTTTAGTTTCTCATAAATGTTGTTGATCAATGATAGTGACATGCATATGAAAATGACAAGAGGACGTGAAAATTAATGACCTAATATATGTTAGTAGTAGTTTGGAAAACAAATGAAGCAATAAATATCCGCTAGTCAACTATATATACGTGCACCCCCACAGTGTAACAGTGTATAAGAGCATACGATTTATTTTCAACAACGAGGGTTCAAAAATATTAGATCATTGAGTTGCCCTATATGTTTAAATGGAGTGCCTTTAGTTGTGTATAAGGGCAAGCCAATCATTAACTGTGTTAGAGATTAATTACCTTTACATATATTTTTTTGAAAACAACTTTTTATATTTTTGAGATGTACCTTCTTTTTATATAATGTATTATATCTTAAAGCAATTAATATTTTCTTGATTTTCAATCGTGACATATCTATTAAAATAAAAAAGGTTCCAAAATGCGACAACTATTATAAAATGAAGAGAGTAAAATAGTTAGATGTAATACTAAACACCATAATATTTTTTGAAAAAACTATTAAAATATTACAATAAAATGAGATGAATAAAACTTCTCAAATTTAAGAGTTGTGGTTGGATAGCATATAACTACAAGTATTTGATTCAAGTCTCCAAAAAAAAAAAATTAAAACTCTAATTAGCTAGAGATGTCACTTTTGCAGTCCTACATTTTTCAAGTCAAGGATTAATCGAGGCTTTGATTTTTTGTACAGTATTCAGAACTAATTACATCAATTAATTTATAATTAAGCACTGTCCGACCTCGTATGGTAGACGGCTCGTGGCTTTGTTTAGAATACCATAACAGTATTCATGTCCAAACAGATCTCTCGCAAGAGGCCCAAGCCCGGTAACATGTTTAAATTTTCAAGTGGGTAGGGAGAAAAAGGAAAAACAAGAAAAAAGTCTACATCTGAAAATGAAAGTGACGGTAGAGACTTGTAATTTCGGCGGGAAATTCATAAAGTAATTTTCTTTTGCAGAAAAAGAAGAAACCTATTAATTGTTGCAGCTCTCCTCTTCCATGCAAGTTCTTGCAGGCAGGCCGGCTGACCCACTGCCTCATGCCTCTTGTGTGAAACCCCTAAATCCTAAAAACCAAAAAGTTTAAGTAATTGACAAATAACACTTCATGAAAAAACACTCCTACTAGGAGACCCTATTAATCTACAAATAAATATTTGTGATATTGTGATTTTATTTTTTTCACTTTTGTTTTACATGCACTTGGAAGTAAGGATAGTAAAAAATTGAGTCCGGACACCACTTCTTAATAACAATTCAAAATAGTGTCCGAAGCTGCATTCGTTTTTAAACAAACACTTTTTTTGTTCAAATTCGTATGTTTTTTTTAAAATATACATGACCTTTTTTTATCCAAACCCCTTTTTTAATATAATAAAATATTTTTTCACTTAATTATTTACAAAACTACATGATTATTTTTGTTGCAATGCATTCCATTACTACATAAAGACATGTAATATATTTAAAATTAAAGTCTTACAAGTTTTTATATAAAAATAACATCATTAGTAAAATTATAATGCAATCATTATAAAAGTTTTCAAATACCTATATAAATAAAAAATAATAATATTATTTGAATTAATCATTAAATGGATACTTTTTAAAAAAAAAATTGTTCATACCCATACCCATTTTTTAAAACAAATAAAAAAATACGTCCGAACAGTTTTTGTCACTCCTGCTTAGAAGTCTTTTAGATGCACATTACTTTAGTGAACAAATACATAAATATAAAAATCAATATAAATAAGGTCCAAACAAATGTGAACAATCAGATTCAAATACTTTTTGTCACCCCGTACTTAAAAGTCTTTTAAATGCACATTGATGATTTAGTGAGGAAATACATAAATGCAAAAATCAACACTCACATGAAAATAGTGTATGGCGTGGAAAAAGTCTACCAAAAATACATCGCTATTTCAACATTTTAATTTCATTTTACTTTTTGTGACGCTGAAGCTGATGTGACGGTACACGTGGGCCACCCCTCGCAAGCTTGTTGAGTCAAGAACACAGCCGCGCCGCACTACAACAAATCACAAAAACGTTAATCATGTCTCTTAATAACCACCATTTAGTACCAAGTCATGATTATCCTATTTTAATTACCTGACTTGATTTTCCCGCACTTTCGCAACTTTCGGAGTTGCTTTCTTGAAACGAGTGGGACCGGACACGTACCCACCATGCGTGCCTTTTTGAATTTCACTTACTTCTCTTAACTCCATTTGATAAGGAATTTGGCGTCCAATGGACGGACGGCTTCGGCTAACGGTAACGGAGGGGAGTAGACTGAGTAGTGGGACAAAGCGACGGTTAAGATTCTGAATCTGGCGGTCTGCCATGTCATCGCTGGGAATCTGTACGGTTGTAGTCTACAGTAATGTAGGGCACAATCGTCAAATCCCAATTATATTTGGTTTAAACTTAACCCTGGTTATCACGTGATTGGACTGATGTGGGACATCAACCGGTGCGATGGATAAGCCGTGATATCCGTTCTTATATTGTGACACCTATCATCCATTTTTTTTTTATGACATCTTTTTTTTAGTGAAGTGATATTGTAGAGATCTTTTTCTTTTGTTTAAAATATCTCCCATGTATCTATGGATTAAAGTGAGAACGGATGCCCTATAATGGAAAAAGAAACCTCCCCAATGCAAAAGAGGGACGGGCATAAAAAGGTAGCAGAGCTGCAGTGCAGATGTCTAACTAGATCACAATAAGAGTTGTTTTAACCATTTCGAAGGATTTTATCTATCGCTTGATATATCAATACTCATTAATTATTCAATTAACTTTTATAACCTTCATACAAACAGAAAGTTTAATAAGTAGTACTCCCTCTAAATATTTGTAAGTGTGGTTTTAGACCTTTTGGAGGATTTTACGATATTTGTCATTTTGATTGTATTAATACATATTAATACTCATTAATTACTCAATTAACTTTTATATCCTTGGTAAAAAAAGAAAATTTAATAATTACACATTAGAGCATCTCTAATAGTAAATGTAGATTGTGGGTGTGGATTCATATCACGTCATCATTGTGTAGATAATATCTATTCTACATGGCATAAATAGACATTAAACTTTAAAAACCTTCTCCAATGCATAATGTGAATTGTAGATGTGGAAACATTTTTTTAAAAATTATAAAATGTTTATTAGTTTTTTAAAAAAGAATAAATAAATATATCTATCATCCCATCATTGTATATTATATATTTCATGGCACTTCAATTTTTAATCAGATAACTACATATCGTTTTGATTTTTTGTTTAATTTCTTTTTTACCCACCTCATTTTTCATTTGGAACTCCTATTTTCTTAATTTCCTTCTGTATCGAATTTTTTATTTTTTTTATCATAATTCTTTTATAAGTTGATTGGTATATATTTGTATATGCGATATGTATAGATATCATCTTTACAAATAAAAAAGATATATATATATATCATAAAAATAGCCGATTGTATATAGAATAACTCACTACTATACATATTCTTAGAAAAAAAAATAAAAAAAAAAAAACTCGCGACTATATGTAAATAAAAATATGCCTATTTAATTGCGGTTCTTTAATTATACCACCTGATTTTTTGGTGATATATTATTTCCTTTTTTTTTATACGTCAGTTTTTTCAAATTTGTGTATTTCAAGTTTTTCATGACTGGCTTGGTAGACACTCGCACCCTCTAGAAATAGAGTGTGACAAATAGTGTGGACGGTTATTTATGTCACATCATCTTCACAGTGTAAATTCACATTACTATTGGAGAGATTTTTTTGGTGTGGATGTCTATTCTATCCTATCTTATGTGTCCCACATCCATCATCAATCCACAACCCCATTGGAGATGTTTTTTAATAACTAGTGCATGTAGAAAAAGTGTGATTAGTGAGAAAACCTCATTTATTTTGATATAAGGGGAGTACACATCAATAAATAGTGTATGTAGAAGTAGTGAAGTAAAGATAGATGAAGGGTGATTTAGTCATTTAACTACTATTTTATCCTGTCAAAGCTTCTCAGGTAATATGGTAAAGACATCGTTTGCCAAAAAGGTAAAACTTCGAGAGATCGCGGTTTGATTCTCACATAAGTCAAAAAAAAAAAAAACTATTCTCTCCTCAATCAAGATAATTAAATGACTTAGACAATTAAATGACTTACTTAAAAATTGCAAGGAATGAGAAAATGACACTTATTATGGTTCGGAGGGATTAAGAGCATCTGCAATGAAATGTGAATTGGATGTCAATGTGTGCCACCTAGAACTAAATAAACATTAAAGTGAAAAAATATCTCCAATGGAATGTGCATTTTGAATGTCGAGTTGACGCAGACATATATTGTTTATTTATAATGTCAATTTTGAACATTCAAATTGACATCTATATTGGATAATCGATCTTTTTTAAATATTTACTTATATATTTAGATTTTTTATTTTCACATTTTAATTAATAAAATTATATAAAGAAATGTCATCTCATCAATTGAGCCACAAATCCACATTTACTATTGAAGATCTATTTTGAAGTTTAATGTCTATTTGAGCCACATGGAATGAACATAATCCACATTTACCATTGGAGATGCTCTAAAAACAAATCAAGCATAAACAAAGGTTTCAATTCGCACTATTCATTTGAAATCATTTTTGAGTTTGAATATCAATTTAATGGAAATAGGTATCACATCAAATAGACATTTTTCCTACATCAATAAAGTGACCCCAATTCATAGTCCCAGTCCACATTTACAATTAGAGAATATTTTTAGTGACAGTGAGCAAGCATTGATGGTCTGGAAAAAAAACTAATCGTTTATACGTTGAATTTACCTTTAGAATATTTTTCTATTTCAAATTTATAAATTTTTATCTTTCTTTTCAATTAATCGATATAAAATCATTCCTCATTTGTTTTCTCTTGCTAATGATTAGCCACGTAATATAATAAGAGAGCTTTTCGTAGCTAGCTTGAAAAATTAGAACAAAAAATTTGTTTTGACCCTTTGAGTTTGGACTTATAGAGATTTTTTAAACTTTTTACAAATATCAAATGAATTTTACAAGTTGTATTTTCAAAGTTGTTTATTGCTTGAAGATCACTTTGAAATAAAAAAACTTTTAAAGACCCCCCTAAGAATTCGGTTATGAGTTCAAATAGAATTACTCAAATTGAAAATCGAACTTCATGAACAATCTAGATATGTGTCGTAAATCATCCAATGGTCGTCAGCTCCTCCAAGACATCATAAAATTGAAACGGTTTTCACAAACAACTCGATGTGGTCTAGGAGACGGCTAGACTCTAGTAGTGGAAACTTAAACCTAAAACCATGTTACAATACGTGGTAGAACACATGCATACTAGCTAGGAAAACCAAATTCTTGTTTGCAAAATTATGAATCGAGATAGCATTTATTATTCTGCCATGTACCACTAAACATTCTTCATTATAAGATATCATTTATAGCACCGAAGATGAGTGTGACGCTGGGGATGTGCTACACTTAGAAATATATGGAGTAGTTGACATCGAGACTTCTATTTTTATGGTTTGTTTTCGCATGGAATAACAGCAGGTAATAATTAAGGGTATTATCTTTTGGAATGTAAATGGGCCCGAGACATCAGTTTGTAAGTTGGTGAGAGGGCCTACTCTTAATTGATGAACCTTCAGTCATGGCATATGCCCAACACAGTTAGCCATCATCATTCTAAGTAATTAATGAAAGCATATATACAACTTATCAAAAAATTTGATAGATCAATTAGACAATATAATGTCACTAATCCAAAAATTAAGTCTCGATAGTAGTGTAAAACAAGAGTTTGACGCTTTTATCTTACATATTTTGAAGTTGGTCTTAATTAATATGGTTTGATATGATCTGCAACAATTAATAAAGCAAGTTACTCCTACCAAAAAAAATAAATAAATAAAGCAAGTTACAATTATATTGAATGATGCTTTAGGGTCTAAATATTCTCAAGTGGATAAGATTATGAAAATCTAACACAAGAATAAGAGTGATCAAAAGAGCTCAACTATTTAACTGCGAGTGGGCTTTTTTTTATTTATTATATTTAGTGTTAAAAAGGGAGGGATTCCCTTGCATTTGTTGTGGTGACAAAATCAAATGTAGCAAATGAATTTGTTTTCTATGACCCCACTTCTGCCTTTATGTTCGGTAGCATAATCTTACCTTTACAATGATGTGTTTCGTTTGACTAAATT
The DNA here is from genome assembly GCA_039657345.1 of Stephania japonica. Taxonomy (NCBI): domain Eukaryota; kingdom Viridiplantae; phylum Streptophyta; class Magnoliopsida; order Ranunculales; family Menispermaceae; genus Stephania; species Stephania japonica. The sequence continues at coordinate 36,391,759 of CM077560.1, read as the reverse complement.
AGACAAGATGATGCTTCTTAACCTTTGATTGACCTGTTTTCGCTAACTTAATTACCAAGTGCTCACAACGCTTTAGGTCATAAAACTTACTCCCTCCGATAACAATTGTAAGTAGTTTAAGATAAAGACATAAAAATTAAAGAGTAATTTAATTATACTGTAACATTACTATATTACCCTTATATTTATTCTTATATTTATTAATGTCATTTTAAGTGAAACTAAAGAGATCCAACTTGGCACACTAGTATATACAAAAATTGATCCAACTTGGCACACTAGTAGCAAAAATTTATCAACTTTCAAAGCTTTATTAATGAGGGTAAAATAGGTCAAATATGTTTTGGAATGAGAGAACGACTTTACACTTTTGAACAAGGAAAGTGAGCTAGAACAATCTACATTTGTGATCGGAGGGAATATATCTCAATATATTAAAGTGCTCAATAATTTAGTATGTTATGCAAAAAATTTGGGGGTTGAATCTTCCTATATGCAAGTTTTCATTTTTTTGTAAGTTGAACTTATGACTTCTTCAAATCTTTTTTTTTTGTTTCCCACGTGGTATTCGACGAATTGACTAATTCACGGTCGAGCATTGTCGAGCCCCATATGGGGGGCGGCCCTCCCAACCTAATTTTTTCTATTTGCAAGACTTGAACCCGAGGCCGTACTTAAAGGAACCAATTCCCTTGCCAATTTGAACCTTAACAAAATCTAGGGGTAAAATCGATCATTGTATAAAGCACCTCAGTCTAGTTTAACAAAATTCTCGAAATGAAACATGTTCTTAATTTCCATATTATCACACCAAAAAATCAAGTGCGTTTTTCTTATTGATCTATGTCTTGGTGTATTAGTTTGAATTTATTACTAGTTATTTACTTTGGGTCTTTTTTGGGTCACGGATTTGAAACCCTAATAATTTTGAGGTATATTTTTAATAAGGCTTAATAGACATCCCTGAGGGGTGTTGTGTAGTGGTTTCGTAGAGGTGACAGGTTTGATTCGCAACAATTACACTATTTCTCCTTCGATTTTTGCGTTAATGGAAGGAACACCATTGTTTTTTCTTTTTTTTTTAGAATAAAGTAATGCATTCGAAAGTTCCAGTAATAACCTTTCGAGTTCGAGACAACTCTTCGTGAATCCTAGAATTCCAAACAGTGTTGCAATGCATTCTTGATAGCCAAGCTCTCCGCGACCTCCATCGATGCCGATACTCCCATAACCATTGTGCCTGCTTTGAGTACCGCATCCGCTGCATTAAAAAGCACCCACCCAACCTTTATTTCTCCCATTTTTGGATCCTTAGTCACATCAACATAGAATGTATTACTGCCATTTTTATTGACGATATGGGTATTATGATCCTCACCCGTGTCCATTGCGAAAGCATCTCGAAAAGACCTCAGTTGTTGTTCAGTCTTATAAACCACACATTCTGGCCCCTCCAAATTTCCATAGAAAATTGTAATGGTCCCAAATCTCGAGGTCCGTTGTCTCGACCCTAAAAATCTAGCTCATGCCACGTTTCATTTTAGGTTGCATGTACAATTCTTGGTCGTCGACACCGAGGTATGTTATTTTTGTCTGGTATTTGTACTATGTATTTATTACCCGAATGTTAATCCAATTGTCCAAACGTGCAAGGACGCGTATGTTGAACGCGTTTGAGTGGTGGATCGAGTTCGGCCTAAGGAAAAGAGTACCGAGCGAGCAGTTTACGGGTATGTGATGTCCCGGAGGGATAAGTTTAATAAAAAACTGACAAAATGCAATTAAATATAATAATTAATTAATATGGGAAAGTGTCCCAATTGACGATATTTGTAAATACACGCGATAGTGCGAGTCGTGTTGTGAAACGAACGTCAGAATACCTGAAAACTGTTATGTTTGAACGAGGATAAGGTCAAAAGACCAAGTCAACTTAAAGTCATCCAAATGAGTTAGAAAAGTAGTTGGATGGATTTATTGGAGGCCTTGGGATGGTCCTAGGGATGAAGGTGTGAGCTAAGATGAAAGGAGTATAAATAAGAGAAATTTTGTGGTTTTGTCACCTTTTCTCTCTCCTCCATCCACAAAAACGAAACTGGCAAGGGTTTTAGTGATTTTGTGGTGAAAATCAAAGGTCATAGGTCGGGGATCTACCTACGACGTGTATTAAGGTGAAATCTTATTTATATGCTAAATTCTCTTTGTTTTGACAGTAATTTTGTGTTTTTTCGTCGAGAGTTGCGAACACCGGGTTAGTGCTCGGGATTTTTGGATTTGCGTAGTGTTTTTGGAGAGGTTTTTTTGGATCATTTGAGGCAAGGAATGTATTGGTTGCTATGGTGATTGGAGAAGATGTGGGATTTTTGTTTATTTTGATGATTTTTGGGGATTTCGATCGGACTTTTATATTGTGGTTATGGACATGTTTTAAAGTGGTTTGAACGTGGTTTTGGATGGTATTAGAGATGCCTAAGTGAATGGAATAGGCTCGGAACACGAAGATGCGAGCTCAGGTTTTTGAAGCCTCGAATTCTCAATTTTGGCTAGGCGCTGGTCGCGACGTCAAGGGCAATGAATGCCCTGGACAAGCGTTTTATGTGACACTATGGAGAATTGTTTTCCACTGCGCCAGTTATGACGTTTGGGGCAAGGGCACCCCTGCCCCCATGCTTTAGGGGACGTCGTGTGGGGTTGAACCCCACGGTGTCTTGAGTAGTTTCGAACAAAAAATCTTAAAAGTTTTCAAAAACTTCGGGGCTTCTCTCGGTTATCCAAATCAGTTCAAATGCGACACAATACTCAGGGAATCAACCCAATTACAAAAGTATACAAATTTTGGATAAGTCTTTGGGTTAATTAATTGGGGCTTAAACATGACTTTAAATAGCCAAATTTAAATTAAATGAATACTAGGAAGGGTAATTCACTAACAACATTAGGAATTGAGTTGGTGGCGTGTCAAAGCGTTGGAGTGTGAGTTTAGTTCGGATACAGGAAAGTAAACCAGTTAGAAAATATACAATTATTTCAATTGAGCTTTAATTTGTTATTATATTTGCTCTGTATTTATTTTCGAAGTTCCATTTTGATTAAGTTGTCCGAGGGCAAGTGAGTCAACGGTGATCCTTGGAAGGAGTGGCGGTCTGAGGTAACATACCAACGTCATGACCTCGGGATGCACTACACTGGCTATTGGTTCTACATGGGGCATGAATTTTTAGCTAGATTACCAGGAAGTCTTACCTCTCATGGATGTAGGGCTTGTTGGATGTTGACCACGTCCTAAAATCCGAGTCTTGTAGGATTTTCCCTCGACTCAATGACCGTTTGGTCGGGACTACTTGCGCCTCTCTACTTTGATTTCTTAGAAACTCATCTTTCGATTGATCATTAATTTATTTACAGTCTTTATTTATTCATGTGTTCCATGTACCTTTCTTTCTATTTGCATGAATATAGATTGCTTTACTTGTTTTGAAATGTTGTATACATCCCGTTTGATGTTACTTAACTGGACTCATCATTCTCATGTTTGACTAAATGCAGATTTGCACTCGAACAAGGGTAATGCTCCACTATTGGGTGATTTGCTGTGAGGACATTAGAGCGGTTTTCCCTCTCGCACTGATTTAAGTTTCCTGACTTTTGTATTATGTATATATATATGTTTTTTATCACATTGGGTTTATGGGTTTGTGAGAGATCTAAAGACATGTATACGATATAATTTGCTCTCTTGTAAGTTTCCATACTCTAGGTTGTCTTGACATGTGTCTCGAAAATTATTCTATTAGTTTGAGGTTTTCATCACTTCCGTTGTAGCGGCCCTAAAATTCGAGACCGCCGCGTCATGCGTCGTGGGCCCACAACCCTACCTTAACATCAACCCAGTTGTATCCTACTCGCATCGTGTACCAACAATCAACCCAATTACTACTAACTTTTATATCATTTTTCGTATTAAAGTTATCAAGTTAGCTATTTGACTTAATTTTTCGTATTAAAGTTATCAAGTTAGCTATTTGACTTAATTTCACCTGTTTATTGTCATTTTCACAATATTTTTAGCGGAAGACTTAAAATCATGATATCATCAAAATAATCAGTAAAAATCATGTGATAGAGCATTTTACCTAGTGTGGAAACCCAACCAGCATATCAACAATATATACCATGATTCATATGTCTCAAAATATCAAAAATACTTCAAGTAAGCCATATACATGTCAAGTGTATCACTTATGTCTCAATCCTAACATAAAACAAGTAAATATAAGCAAACGCACGAGCTAGTTGTAGGGAAATCGATCAAAGGAAGTCCTCAAGCTTGCCCTTCCCCTATTTGTACTAGGGTCTGCACTTCATCATCACAACAAAACAGATGACGAGTTTAGAGTGAGTAATCCCAAAGAACTTCACCGAGTAAATAATATAAATAAATGCTGAAATTTAAAATACTATTAAATAAATATGCGGAAGAAAAGTACTCAAGCAACTGGGAAGGACCCTCGCATGAATATCCAATAGTAGTGAATCAAAGTGCGTACAAAGTCTAGGTCAGACTAGCACCATACTTCCGACTAACACCCAGGCACTGCCAGCGAGAAAACTCGAGCTGATTGAAATCCCTGAGTCCGCTCAGTGGTCAGCATATACTACGACGCACTAACATGTGTAAAGGAAACAACAGTCGGGTCGACAATCCACCGATGTCCGAAGTAGGAACTTATTCCTAGGGTTCTCAAACCCCTTGTTTCATCACTGCGGTCCGCACTTATCCCAACCTTTCATGAAACACTAAACCATCCATGAGAAACCAAAAACTGTTAGTAAAACCCGTCCAAGACGAAAACCCTGAGATTTCTCGACAAAAACCTGATATTTCAAACAAAACTGAAACAACAACCACAACACTAACCAAAAACATCAGAGCTACTCCAAATCAAATATTAACATCCATTACAACATCATGAAAGCTAGTATGCTCAACTCATACCCCCGAAACCTTCGTCAAAACACGAGGACACTCGAAAGATAGAGAGCGAAGAGGATAGTAAGGATCTAACTGTGTTTATCGAGTTCCAAGCCTTTTAGTGCTCGAAATGAACTCCCAAAGCTTACAAAACCCTCACCACCCTCACCATTTTCTGTCCAAACACAAGAGAGGAGAGAAAAAAAAAGTGGTGGTTGTGATATTTTCCCACTTTTTATACTAAAATTTCCATATAATGTGTTGATCAAATCCCTAGACTCATTGCGTGGTCAAGATGGGGTCAACAAGTCCACTAAATGGTGACTTAGGTGGGTGACTTGTCCCTTGTTCTCATCCTTCTTAACACATCAAATGAATCCTTAAGCGTTATGATACCCAATCCTGCACTGTGTCGCATCACTAACGTCTAAATGACATTCCATATTAATTATTTAATACATTTTAGTATTTATTATGTGTGTATAAACCCTCGGCCTAGTGTATTAGTCATTTGCCCACTTGGTACCCGCGTCTATATGCTACACGAGGCGAATACCCGTCACACTGTCTTGCTTGGTAAAAATCAACATAAACACACATATTGCGATGTAATTTAACTAAATTGAACATAAACATCGCATAACAAATCAATAGCACACAAAAAAAGAATGCATACCTAATCTGGGCATGCTCTAACCTAGCTGCGAGGTTCACGAGCATCCAAGCTGGCGTCCACGTCTGTAATTACGTCATAAATAAGAACAAATTAAATTTGGGTCGTTACATCCACTATACTTTGATAACTCACTAATTTGAATAAATCATTTAAATTGATATAATGATGCTAAATTAATGGATAATGGTAAAGAAGGCTGACTAGGCTTGTGTTGACTTCGCAAGGGTTGACTCGGGGTCCACGTAAGTCTAGATAGGGCAGGGCCCAGTTTAAGGTTGTGAAACTGGCATCATCACACCTACCACGTCATGCGGCGTGGCCCCACAGCCCTACCATATCACCGCCCTTCTTTGTCCCACGTGCCCCAGACGTTCTCCCCCACATCACATACACCGAGTCTCATGTTACCAATTCATTTCTAAAATAAAATTATTCAATTGTTTCTCATTTATCATCAGAGTTTTATCATTCATATTCAATAATTCAGCAGAAGACTTAATAGACATGAATCACATAAAATAAATATAAAATTCATGTCATTTAGAGCATCATTGTAACGCAGAAAACTTGACATAATGTTTATTATATATAAGGCAACCAAAAGTAAATACTTACATGTATAAGTGTCTAAGTAGTCCCCAAAGTAAGATATCAAAATGTAGCACTTACGTGTAACGACCTGAAAAATATGTTATGTTTGTGTGACGACGTGTATTACCGATTTATACTCATGTCTGTGCGACAGGACGGTGACATTAAGTTGCGAGTAGGGTTTGCCTAGGAACACGTGAAGAACGGGTATAGGGCGGACGATATACGGGTACACGGGTCTGGGAAATGATTTTCGTGGATGACCAAAAAATAAAATACAATAATAAATTAATTCGAAAATATGTTCGAGTTGTTAAAAATTCCATTCGCGTACGACAGAGCGAGTCGTGATGCATGTCGAGTGCAGAAACGCCTAAGAAAAGGCTAATTATTTATGTAAAAAAGATAAGGACAAGGGGAGAGTCTCAATGTGTGTTATAAGAGTAGTTGAGGCTAGTGTCTTTGGAAGCCACAAGATGTGCCTCAAGTACGAAAACACCCCAAGATGTTGATCAACCTATAAATAGGTGAGTCAACCATCATTTCTTTCATTTTTCTCATTTTTCTCTTTTCTTCACGAGAACACGGACATAGGCAGAGGGGTCTCAATGGTTTTGACGCCAAGGGATCGCGCCACGACACAAACGGAGGTGAGATCTTGACTCCTCGTTCATTTATCGTTGTTTTGGCGGATGTTTTGTGGGTTTTTGTTTAACTGTCGAATCCGTGGTGGGTCGAGTTTTATGTTTTGATAGTGCTTTTGGATGGGTATCGAGGTCCTTAAGAGGTTAGGATAGGCTCAGAACACGGCAACGCATGCCGGGGTTGCGAAAAATCCCGATATTCACATTCTGGAAGTGACGCCACGAGAGACACCGTGGGGCCTAAAAGCCCACGGCGTAAGTCATAAAGTCCAAACTAGAAAGGGATGGGATTCAATGCTTTAGATGGCGCTGCCAGGTTTTTGACCTACGAGGCCACCCACGACGTGACACTGTTCACCAGAACAAACTTTTGAAAATTTTCGAAAACATTGGAACTTCTCTTGGATATCCAAATGGGTCCAAATACGACCCAATACTCGGAGAATTGGCCCAAAATAGTGGAAATGGGTAATGTTTGGAAGATGAGGAACATTACTGAGAAATTATAATTTAATACAAAATAAGACTTTAACGCAACCAAATTGGATCCAAACTAATACCAGGTGTTTAATAGACTGGTGACGAGTGTACGGGATCGGTTTGGCGATGTGTGAGATCCGCGAGTGGAGAATGTCTCGGAGTATTGTAAGTAAAGCCAGTTAAGGAAATGCATAGTAATTCATCATTTAATTGCCTTGTCTTAGTTGATTTAATGCTATCTTGTAGAATATGAATGCGTTTAAAATTCTTCGCTGAGTATCTAAGACATAAGTGTGTTAAGAAAGTACTTTTGGGTTTTGTGCTAGCCGGCCAAACGTGACCATTCCTTACGGGGATGGTGCTAGCCTGACAAAAGTGATTTTACCCTGAGTACTAGATTTGGGTGTACTGCGACTACATTCAACTTTTAATCCAAGTGTACCGCGACTGCACTCTGGATTAATAAGATGAAGTCAAGTTGTGGATGCGCCCTGGAACCTGATGGATTGGACCACTTGGTTGCCTTATTTGAATTCAAAACACTCAATACTAATGTGGATTGTTGTGGAAATGGTTGTGGATATGTTGTGGTTTTTTTATGTATTTATTTGTCTTTAAATATAAACTTGATTATTACACTGCTTTTAAATGATTCTTGAATTATTATTTATATCCTTCTAGTTATTACTTTCTACTTTATTGTACTTACCGTCTAGTTTGTAATGGTGGGTGCAGCCCCCGTCATACTGGTAGGTCAACAAGGGAAAAAGACTAGAATTAGGTGATTGAAGTTGAAGGATGTTACGTGATCTCCTCTTGCCTATAGTGTAGGTTCTTTATATTATATATATATTTTTGATATACTGGGATATGGGTTTATGAGATATTTTGGTACATGTATACCGTATTTAATTCTCCTCTTCCTTGTCATACTTTTGGAGGTATAGTATGCGGGGCTTCCATAATCTAGGTTGTTCTGACTAGTGTCTTAGAGTTGTTTTGGGTTAGTTTGATATTTTAATGTTTCCGCTATGATATGATAACTCACTAACGGGAATAACTCTCTTAATTACATTTAAAATGGCTTAACTAATGGTAAATGGTAAGGAAGGCTGACTAGGCTTGAATCAACTTTGCGAGGTTGGATCGGGGGTCTACGTAAGTCTAGGTCGAACAGTACCTAATTTTGGATTGTGAAATCGGGGCCATTACAGTATAAGTAGGTCCTGAACTGTAGACAATCATAGGTAGTCTCTTAGTTTCTCCTTGCCTCTGCTCATACTCGGATCTGCACTCAGTCATCCTAACAAATACAGATAACGAGTCTAGTGAGTAAATCCCCAAAGAAATCCATCGAGCATATAATAATAGAAGCCAATCAGATAAGTTAACTAAACATGCGGTAATAACAAACGACTGTAAATCAATGCATACGTAGTTAATAACCATAACAAGATGAACACCAAATAACCAAAATGTAACTACGTAACTATGTAATAACACTGATAAAACCAGACAGATATGTGAAGCAATGGCAAACTAGATCATACTTCGTCAATCTGGATGCCCCAGCTGAGCACATCAAGCATGGGTCACACCCGAACTACTAACGGTGAATTTGAACGCATCCTAACCCATAAAACACATGCACTCAACAACTCCGGTCGTTATCCACTGAGGGGCCAAATATAACGCTACAATCTAGCCTACTAGATCCCGTACCACACCATCCCGAATAATCTCCGACGGTGAAACCAAATCAACCGACTGATAAACATACTTACCCATAATCAAATATGGAAATGAACTACAAGAATAATAAAAGAATGAACTAAACAAATTAAATACTCCATATGTGTTTCTGTTGGAGTTTACGCACCTCAACCCGCACTCCAAATCCCTCCGAAAATACCCCAATCTAATCCCAATTCATGTTTATAGAACACTTTTAAGATGTTTAATCGCATTTTACCATATGGTAATCCCCAGGAAAGTCCAAGACAGTCCGATAGAAATTCAACACAATTGTCAAATTTATATTTTTTTTATTCACTGTTCTGACGCTGTAAGGGGCGCCGCCGTAAGTAAATCCCCATGAAGTCCCCCTCGATGCCAACTGGGCAGTGAGCCACAACCCAACGCGTCGTGGAGATTTACTCTCCACGACACCGTTGTCGGTGCCAGACCTGAATCCCTATTTTTTAGAGTTTTTGGAACCCCGGCGTGTCACTGTGATTTGAACCCGTTCCATCCTCCTATGATTTTCCAAACTAACCATATGACACCCTCAAACCACGATATACATCGACAAATTGAAAAGTCCGACAATTTCCATCAAAAATGCTGATAAACTTCAAATCTGACATTTTTCTTCACAACCAACAACTTCATCAACAAATACCAAATAGTTGCTCAAACCCTCACTCAAAACCATAGCAACACCCAAAAATCAGTGAGCTTGATTCATAAGTCCGATATGTGCACCGAAACTCACAAAACTCGATCCGATAGTTAAAGAACGAAAAGGGGAGAGTAGATCTTACCTTGGATTCTTGATTCCCTAGCTCTAATTGTGACGACCCCAAAACCCAAGGCTGCCACATCATGTGTCACGGGCCCATGACCTTGCCACGTCATGAGCCAGTCGTGTTCCACTCGCATCATGCACCATTTATCAACCTTTTTACTGCTAGCTTTTATATCATTTTCCTTAATAATTTTTCAAGTTAGCTAATGGACTCAATTTCATCTGTTTATCATAATATTTATCATTAAATTTTCCACAGTAAACACGATTCATCAAAATAAAGCAGTAATATCTTATCATAGAGCATTCTTCTAGTGTAGAAACGCAACAAAAATACCAGAAATATATACAATGATCCATGTATCTCACAATATCAAAAGAACTTCAAAGTACGAGTTAGGTGCAGGAAAATCGATTACAGAAAGTTCTCAAGCATGTCCTTTCCCTTGCTCGTATTGGGATTTGCACTCTATAATTACAACAAAACAGACGACGAGTCCAGAGTGAGTAATCCCAAAGAACTTCATCGAGTAAATACAATAAATAAATACTGAAATTTAAAATACTATTAAATAAACATGAAGAAGAAAAGTAAATAAACAACTGTAAAAGGACCCTCACATGAATATCAAATAGTAGTGAAATAAATGTAAGTGCGGGCTCTTGGTCTGACTAGAACCATACTTTGGACTATCCCAATGCACCTCAAGTAAGTAAACTTGAACTGACTGAAATCCCTGAATCTGCTCGATGGTCGACGTAGACCACGTCGCACCGACATATGCATAGGAAACAAGAGTTGGATTGACTATCCACCGACATACTTCTAAAACATATGTTATGGACTAGTGTGCCACATGCCAACACAACTGAATAACTCGACAGGAGTAAACTCAACCAACCATAAATAAATATCTGGAAGTAAGAGTAAATGAATAACAAGACATGAATTCAATAAATCAAGCAAGTAAATACTCAAAATGAATTTCAATTAGGTTACTACACACCTCAAACCGCGCTCCAACTAGTTTGATAATGCCAATGCGTGTCCAATTACCTATCAATGAATCTAATTACCTGATGTCATTGGTGTCGTGATACACGCCGCCATGAGTTGGTATCCATGGCGTGATCTAATGCGTGGAATTTGGGTGTCCCCCCTGGTTTAGACGTCATGAGTGACGTCGTGGGAGTTTGTTTCCTATGGCGTCCTTAGCTGTAACGACCTAAATTCTCCACGACCCAACTTATGGGTATTTTGGTAATTTCATGATAAAAATATGTTGGGTGTTTGATGTGGAAATACAATTCTAAACTTGTTAAATTAAATATGTGTTAGGGAGTAAGTAAAGTTTTATTTTAAATAATAAAGCCCAATTGAGATTATGACCCAAAATGGCATTTTAGACAAGTTGTAAATAATCACAACCCTAATCCCTAACCCTAATGCTATTTAAGCAAATCAAAGAAAACCCTAGCCCCAATCTTGTTAAACACCCACGTAGAGAAGAGGAGAGCAAGAGGAGGGTTCAAGCTCAAGAGAGGTACAACCTCACTTCCTTCCTTGATTTCTTTATTATTTATTGAAGATTTGGAGACCAAAGGATCGATGGCATCGACAGCGGCAAGCATGCGAGGAAAATAGAGAAGAAAAGAAGAAAAGAAAGATTTGATCTATGTTAGAATGAGATTTTGGAAAGGATTTGGAGTGAAAGACTCCATTGAAGGCATGGTGAGACTCTATACTCTCTAGATTTATTGTCTTAGTGTTGGTATTGGCAATGAGTGTTGATGATTTTTAAAGTTTGTTCAATTTTTCTTAGATCTAGTCTTGAAATGGGTTATACAAATTTTTAAGCTTAATGATAACGAGTATTATGGATGAATCAATCTTGTTTGTCATGGTTTGACGGTACATGAAAGGGTTTCCCTATGATTTTAGCAAATTGAACGTGGTTGAAGTTTATAGATATGGATTTGGCATTTACGGTTGAGTCGAGATTTAAAAAGAGACTTTGAATCTTTTCTTTGGGAAATAAACTTATTCGATAAATTTGTGGACTTTGACTGAATATTGTTATTCGGGAATTTAAAGTCTAAATTGAGTCTTGTGTGATGATTTGGATCTTTTTAATTATAATTAATCGAACGTGTTTGATTTTTGTTGGAAAAACTAAGTCTTAGTGGATTTTCCTTGTTTTACATCACTGCATTCTTATTTTACTCAAATCATCAATTCTAATTTTAAGTGTTGATTTTAGAGTCATGAATGACCTTTAGTGAAGTCAGTTATAAAATAGGGTGAATTTCTAAGGTCTAGACAATTGATGTTAAACTTGTATGGTTGTAGATATATAAAGTAATTATTCTTTCAAATTGTCTAGATTCGCGAGACGATTCACATCGAGCCCAAATGCGAGAGGATTGAGATAGGATTCGCGGCGAGTGCAGGTAAGTGGGGAGCTTGCTTAATTATCAAATACGGCATGATTATTAGTTATTTTTAGGATTCACAATTTGAATTAAAGACTTGGGATTTATGGGTTGCGTCGTGATATTGGCTCGAACCTACGTATCTATGGAATGTGAATGCACTACTTTTCTCATCTATGTTATTCAAGGTCCCAGAATGTTTGTGGAGTTCCACTGAGGGCCTTATTAGCAAGTAAATCTATATAAATACCTCAGAATGTTGTGGTGCCACCGAGGGTCGTTAACACCCCAGGATGTTTGTGGAGTTCACCACCGAGGGCTTTACTTGACTAATTGAATTCATAAGTATGTCACGTAGGGACATGAGTTTAAATTTCTTCTCTTGTACTCTTGAGACATAGGGATGTGCATCGGTGATGGCTTGGACGAACCTACTGTTGATTTGATGGGATGAACGAGAGGGCACATAGGGCCTGTGTGCTAGCTAGTTGTTTCCATCACCTCGAGAGTAGGAGAATAGGTCACCGGATTCTTGCCAATACCTAGTATGCATTGAATAAAACATCGACTTATCGTATTACTATATTTTATAGTACATAATCTCGCGAAACCCCCTCTTTTGCATGAAAGTTTGAATTTATGTAATGATTTGTCAATCTCTTTAATGTTATGCATGATTATTGTTGTAACAACTTGATGGCTTATAAATATGTCGTATTTGCTATGAAATGATGAATTCCTATTTATTTGTAGCTTACAAACCTTATGTCCATGATAGTACTTGATGGTTCATTATAAGTCTATCTCTTATGAAATCCTACTACCATGTTATTATTCAATGAATCCTTGTTTGTTTTCAAGTAGATGCTAGACTTTACATGCTTATTAGGTATTACTTGCATATTTGATGGTTGAGCGGGTTTTCCGCATTACTGATCTCCGTTGGTTCTTTTAGCTCACCCCACTTACATCTCAGGTATCCACAACATCGCTAGGTTGAGGCAAGGGAGAGACGAGCTTGAAGTCTCCACTTGATGTAACTCTTTCTTGATATATATTATGTATATTTAATTTTGAAACTATTCAACTTGGGGTTAAAATTAAAATAGATCTTTGGGTAGCTTGAATCCTAGTTACCTTTAGTTGATCCACTTCGGAGATTTAATAAACTTGTTTAGTTTAAATGAGCATGCCCATGTATAGTTTTATTAATGTTTTATGAACTTAAATCTTTTGGCTTTAGGATATCTCTTTATATTTATTCCGCAATTACTATCCTTTATTTAGCCAATGTGTATTCCACAGGTTTATTTGAGAGGCGTTCCAGACCGTTATTTGAGCCTGGTTCAGGTATCTGGTCCAAGTGGCGGTCTGAGCCGGGCGACCCGACCCTAGGTCGGGGAGGGTCGTCTCATTAGCAGTGTCTAAACCAGGAACTTACTCCTTAGGTTTTCGGGCACCCGGCTCATCACCGCGATTCGTACTCGTCCCAACCTCTCACGAATCACCAAACCAACCATGAGAAATCGTAAACCCTTGATAAAACTTGTCCGAGATGAAAACCTCGATATTTCTGGGTAAAAACTCGACAAATCCTTCAAAACTCAAAACAACAACCATAACTCCAACCAATTTACCATTTATGCTCAACAACACACTTGAAATCCATAGCAACACTTATGAAAACCTAGTGTGCTCCAATCCAAAATCAAAACTCACGTTAAAACCCATAAAAACAGACTCGAAAGATAAAGAATTGCGAGGAGAGTTCAGATCTAACCTCATTTAACGATTTCCTCGACGTTTGATCCGTTAAGTGTGCTCTTGAACTTCACCACCACCACTGAAATTTTCGTCCAAACCCTTTAAAGGAGAGAGAAAAGGTGATGGATAAGATGGAAATGAGTTATTTATACTCGAAAGTTCATATATTTTATGTATGCATCATTAGGTACTCTTGGATGGCTAAGATTTAGGCAAAAGGTCCACATTTTGGTGGCTTCAATGGGGACTTAGTTCCTTGACTTTATCCTTCTCAACACAAACTAAATGAATCCTTAGGTGTTTTGGTACCCGATTCTGCACTGTGTCACATATCAATCGCATACACCTACGTCACTAATCGTCTAAACGACGTTCAATATTAATTATTTAACGCATTTTAGTTATTTATTATGTGTATTATCCCCTGACCTAGTGTAATGAAATTTGCTTACCCGGTACCCGCATCTACATGCTTACCCGGTACCCGGTACCATCATACTATCTCACTCAGTCAATACCATATAAATACATATTGTGATGTAATTTAACAAAATTGAATATGCACATTGCAAAATAGAAAAAACAGCAAGCCAAAATGGATTGTATATCTAATCTGAGCGTGCCCTGACCTAATTGTGGGGTCCACGAGCATTGGAGCTAGCATCCACTTTTGTAATTACGTCACAAATAATGACAAATTAGATTTGTTCCGTTACACCAATCCTCTCCAAATCAACAAGAAATCAACACAAACCCTCACTCTTCTCCCCAATTTTCGGATTGCTCAAAGAGGAGAGAAAAAAGTTGATAAAAGTCATCCAAATGCCATATATATACTCCAAACTTGATCTTATGTGTATACACATCAATAGGCACAACAAATGGCCATGATTTGGCTATCTTAGTCAACTTGGTGACTCTGATAAGTGACTTGGTCTCTTGGTCTTATCTTCTAAAGCACTAATAATTGGTTCCCTCTGGCGTTTCAGTACCTGGCTTACACCGTGACTTGTGTCGTTACGTATAGTCTCAACACTTTTTCGACTAGGATATGTTTCCATATTAATTATTTATCACATTTAATTGCATTTTTCTATCTGTACCCTTTCCCCAGCCTAGTGTACCTGTAATTCGCTGCATCGACACGTTTTTATATGCGAATACCTATCACACTATCTTGCTCAGTTTATCAATATAAACTCACACATGTGATGTAATAAGTCATAAGATAATAATTATCATCGCAGTTACGCAACCAATTAGTCAAAAATAACATTTTTTGCCCAATCAGACGTATTCTAGCCTATCCGTGGCGTTGTCACGGCCCAATTTCCTAATCTTGATTAACTTGCCTAATTAGGATCACCGACCCGTGACGTGGGGCCCGCATGAGATGCGCACACTAACCGAGGCACGTGGCTGAGGTAAATGTTATATTTGTACTGGTGTATGCCTAGTGTTGTGTATGTGTGTAGACTAATTAAGTCAATTTTTGCAAACCATAGACGTCGAGTTGACGTGAGCGGGGACACGCCTTGGAGTGCGTGCAAGTACGAGTACCTAGTGGAATTACCGGGGTAGCGAGGCTAGGCTAGGAAATAACAATTTATTGCAAATCTACCTTAACATAAATTAAGTTATTTAATTTAGTTGGAAAATACGACTTTCGACGCACGGGAAAGCGCCTCGAGTTGCGTGCGAGTCGGGACATCGAGTGTCGGGTAGTTGAGAGTCGGTGTGACCACTTAGATAAATTTTATAAATTTATGTGACCAATTAATTATGGTCCATATAAGATTAATGTACATTAATCGATTTAACCTATAGTTATTTAATTAAGAAATCACATTTTGATACCCTATAGTTTGTAATGAATTAAACTAACCTTAGGATGGACCTTGGGATCCGTGCTGCCACACACTCCCATGATGGGAGTCACCCAAGTTGTGTCACATGAGAGGCCGGACTTTGCCTAGTTAGTAGCCATTAGATTTACCTCGAGATGCGCAATGCACTCTAGATCCCATCAACACATATATATACAACTTGATGAGATGGGTTTCACTGTTAACATGCAAACAAATCAAAAAGGGAAGAAGAAGAAGAGGAAAGAGAGTCCGAGAGAGAGGGAGTCGGGAGAGAGGAAGAGAGACTCATCGGAGACGGGGATATCAAGATCTTGAGGCGTGGCACCGGCATTGACAAGGTGAGTTTGTGTGTGGTATGTTGTTGTTGAGGTGGGGGTGGCTCGGACGAACTGTGGCAGTTCGTCCGAGGAAGGTGATGGCAGGGGACTCCCCTGCCATCCTAAATCGAAGTTGGGGTTGGGATTTTTCCAACCCCAACTCAATCAAACCAAAAAAAAAAAAAAAAAAAAAAAACTCACGCGAACCGAAGCTCACGGTTCGCGTGAGAAGATGCACACGGGTTGGACCCGTGTGCACTTCTTCTGGGCGGCCGAGCCGGTCGGCTCGGCCGACGGGGAGCGACCGTGCCCCCCGACCCGACCTAAAAAAAAAAAAAAATAAAAAAATAAAAAAAATAAAATAAAATAAATAAATATATATAATATATATATATATAAAAAAAAAAAAAAAAAAAAGGGAATAATGCCAGAACAAAAAAAAGGAAAGAGATATAAATAATATATATATTTATATATATATATATGCATTTGTTATATAAATATATGCAAGTATACATATATATAGGAATATACATACATGTATATATGTATATACATACATAATATATACATGTATGTACACATATATATACACATACACCTATGTATATATATACGTATACACATATAGGTATAAATATAAAATAATAATAATAATATAGGATATATATATATCTATATAATAAAAATATTAATAAATAAATAAATAAATGATATGAAATGACCTCTCATGAACTTAGGGGTGTTTCGAGAGTTCGGGAGCGCTAGTGTCGGGAGGCCGGATAGCTAGGACTACTGCATTGACTTGTAAGTGAAACTGTGGGAACTCTTTACTTTATTTCATTCCAGTCATTTATAAATTTTTCAGTCTATTTGTAGACTAGCTAATTTATTTTCCACATCATGCTTTCCTTGATTCTATTCATATTGAATATCAATATAGCATGATGCCTTGTTTATTATATCATTGACTCCATGTTTCCTTATATGCTAAATTTTTTTCTTGGAATGTGGCTAATGGATATTTAGAAAATGCATGCTATAGGGTTATCTGTTATGTTGGACTTGTGTTCTACTTCCCTTGGGGCTTTGTAGCCTAACTCATGTTGAAATCATAACATTTTAGGATATATATTCTTGAAAACTAAAGTAGGGATTATCTAGTGTCCATTGCACACGAGATGCGCGGATTCACGAGGATTTCGGTCTTTCGGGGTCTCCGGCACTCACCACTACACTTGGGCGGCACACGTGGCATGGACCACGGGGTTGTCGGCAAGTATAAAAGATTTAAATACGCCGAGCACAGCTCCGCCATTTGAGGTTATTAAAAAAAAAGGATTATTATCATATGTTGAGCACGGCTCCATACGGTAGTGGAAAAGGCTAGGTGATAGTTCTCACCGCCGAATGACCGACCGACGTAGATCATCTCGACTTAGCCTTGTGTCGGTTGTGTATCGTTAACGTTGGTATTTACTTGCATTATTTATTCAAAGATTTCTTCACTACATATGCTTTTAAATACATTTTGTTTAAATTGGAAATGTAGTATTAGATGTCCCCGCTATCATTTAAATATCACTATACTCACCGTCTAGGTTGTGACGGTGGGTGTAGGTCCATCGAGCAAAGACACCCGGGCCGAAGAGGAAAAGATCGGCGACTACCTCTGAGCTCCGAGCGCGTAGCTGCCCGTACATGTAGGGTACTTTTTGTATTATGTTTACTTATGTCTTTGTCTTTTGGGATGTTATTGGGATGAGCGTTAGATCACCCGACTTTTGGCTTTCACTTCGTTATATATATGTTCGCCGTTATATGCATATATATATAGTGATTGTTATTTCCTGGTTTCCACACTTAGGATTTATAAAAAAAAATTCCGCTAAAATATTAAAGACTTCCGCTAAATAAACTAATTGTTTAAATAAGAGAACACAGGTAGTAAAGACTGACTAATTCGTAATCGGGTCCTATGTGTTGTGATTAGGGCTTAATTACGGGATTAGGCCGGACGGTGCCCTAAATTAGAAGCGGGGCCGCCACAGTTGGTATCAGAGCATAGGCTTTAGAACCTTAGGGACAAAGCATAGTGTTGAATAAGGATT
Source organism: Stephania japonica (assembly GCA_039657345.1). Classification (NCBI taxonomy): domain Eukaryota; kingdom Viridiplantae; phylum Streptophyta; class Magnoliopsida; order Ranunculales; family Menispermaceae; genus Stephania; species Stephania japonica. The sequence goes on along the minus strand of CM077560.1, from coordinate 36,373,376 downwards.
TTGATACCGATTTCCTGATTGGTATCAAAGATCATTTATCAAGGAGTAAAGCATAAATTTGAATAAAATACACACCCTAGAAGTGGAAACCAGATGAACCTTGCCTAGGAATTATTTTGTTGGGAATTGAGTGAAAGTGAGTTGGGAATTTGTATATATATGCTATCTTTTTCAATATGTATACGTATATACGTGGTAGACTTCGTAATAGTTGATAGGAAATCGTTATCTACATGCAGACGACGATGACGGATGCACGCGAGATAGGCGATGTCGGTGCTAGTAGTAGTCAGCCTCCTACTACATCAGACGACGACTATCAGAGGTTGGCGGATAGAGTAGCGGCACAGGGACAGCAGATGACTGATTTCATGGCCTTCATGACAGCACAGATCACCACACTTACTCAGGCTGTCGCCACTACTCCTGCGACTACCACACATCCGACGACCGGACCTACTACTATACCACCCAGCGTTCCAGATACTGCACCCGTACTAGACCCACCTATTGTTCAGGACACGGTAGTGACGCCGACTCTTCCGGTAGTGACCGTTTCGACGGCAGAGGTAACAGTGATGACTCCGACTCCCACACCTACACCTTCAGGCTCAGCAGTGGGGATTCAGCTGGTGAAGGACTTTCTCCGCCTACAGCCAGTGTACTTCGACGGGGAGAGAAATTTTAAGAAGATTGAGGGATGGATATTATCACAGGAGAAGCTACATCGGATTTTGGGGATCGAGGATAAACTACGCCCAGATTTGTCTTCTTATACGCTACAGAGAGATGCCGACGTCTGGTGGCGCACCACCATAGCTACTGATGGGGACTTTGAGTCATGGACGGCCTTTAAGGCCAAGTTTTATCAGCAGTACTTCCCGCCGGCAGTCATGATGAGCTTGAGGAGAGAGTTTATGAGTTTGAGGCGAAACGAGATGAGTCGGTTATGGAGTACCGAGATAGATACGGGTATCCGAGGCGGTTTGGGGATTTGGTCCGAGATGAGTTGGGAGATGTGTATCATTTTGGGGCGGGTGTCCGAGAGCGGACATTGGCTATCACGTAGTCGACACGGGCGCTAGGACACTCACCGAGATATACGAGCGTGCACTTTCCCACGAGACCTACTACCATGGTGTAATAGGCGACGAGGCGAGCTCGGGCGAGAGATTGACATTAGAGCAGGCCGCAGATTTCGAGAGGAGGCGGCGGAGTGGCAAGGCACCCAAGACATGGGATAGAGGCTTTCATGGATCGGGGGTGACTTCACGTTCTACATCGTTGGTACCTCAGGTGTCTTATGTCGCGTCAGCACAGAGCTCAGGGAGAAGACGTTCCATACCATCACCATCGATTAGGCCAGCATTATCAGCGCCAGAGAGACTTAATCTTTCGGCACCATCGACCACCACGACAAGTCATCAACAAGCGGGGTGGTAGAGGCGAGCGCAGGGGTAGAGGCGAGAGGGACCCCGTCGGGGACGAGAGACAGACTCCGGTTCGGGGACGACCGCGGTCCGGTCGGCGCAGACAGGTTTGATGTTACAAAGTGCGGACGGGTGGGACATTTGGTGAGGAGTGTCCACGGCCAAGACGAGGTGTACCCACCACGAGTCGAGAGGCGGCTCACATGGTGGCACAAATGGATACTAACGCTACGCGAGTCTCATCGAGGGTACGATTTCTATCGGTTGGTAGAGAGTCTTATGTCTTATTTGATTCGGGTTCCACTATTTCCTTCATTTCTGGACGCATGTTAGGCATACTAGGACTGACACCGATTAGGCTTGGAGTACATTTGATATTGAGCACCGCCGTCGGGGATAGGGTTTACCCTAATAGTCTAGTGGAGAGAGTTCCAGTAGAGATTAGTGGGATAGAGTTACCCGCCGACTTTAGAGTCCTTGAGATGTTAGAGTTCGACGCTCTCTTCGGGATGGACTGGTTATCAGCATACCATGCTTACATAGATTGTTTTAGTAAGTCTGTCGTATTTGAGATCCCAGGACGTCCGATGTTCGTACACCGAGGTAGTACACCGAGAGTCGATACCACGAGAGGTAGATTGGCGACTAGTGAGGAGATGGAGACTCTAGTAGCCTTGTATACTATAGCAGAGAGTCAGGGACCCCGACTTGAGGACATACCGATCGTTAGAGAGTTTTCTGACGTCTTTCCTGAGGAGTTGCCAGGACTACTGCCGCCGCGAGAAGTAGACTTCATCATCGAGTTAGTACCAGGCACTAAACCGATCGCGATACCACCTTACCGCATGGCCCCGAAGGAGCTAGAGGAGTTAAGGGCTCAGCTTAAGGACATGGGGGAGAAGGGATTCATCACACCTTCCATGTCGCCGTGGGGAGCGCCAGTACTTTTTGTGAAAAAGAAGGATGGTAGCCTATGACTGTGCATCGACTACAAGCAACTGAATAAGGTTACAATCAAGAACAAGTACCCGCTACCGAGGATTGATGATTTGTTTGAGCAGCTGAGAGGAGCACAGTTCTTCTCCAAGATAGACCTGAGATCAGGGTATCATCGCCTTAGGATCGGGGACGAGGACCGATCTAAGACAAAGATTCCGCACCGATATGGACACTACCAGGTTTCGGTTTTGCCGTTCGGGCCGACCAACGCCCCCCGTGTGTTTATGGACCTTATGCACCGAGTATTCAGGCCATTTCTTGACCAGTTCGTAGTAGTCTTCATCAACGACATTCTGATCTATTCGAGGACACGGGAGGATCACGAGCAGCACCTCAGGGAAACGTTGCAGATGTTGAGGAAGCACCGTTTATATGCCAAGTTCAGCAAGTGTGAGTTTTGGCTTTCAGAAGTCAAGTTTTTGGGTCACATTGTTGGAGCAACGGGGATTGCCGTAGATCCGGCCAAGATTCAGACGATTATGGACTAGCCGGCACCGACGTCAGTGACGGAGATCAGGAGTTTTCTGGGGTTAGCAGGCTACTACCGCAGTTCGTGAAGGATTTTTCTAAGATTGCTTCGCCGATGACTAGACGACACGAAGGACGTCGTGTATGATTGGACTGAGGAATGCGAGAATGCATTCGAGCAGTTGAAGAGGTTGTTGACGACCGCACCAGTATTGACACTTCCTAAGGTTGGACAGGGATTCCTAGTATACACTGATGCTTCACACACGAGACTTGGATGCGTGTTGATGCAAGGTAGCGGAGTTGTGGCTTATGCTTCGAGACAGCTGAAGATACATGAGAAGAACTACCCGACGCATGACCTTGAGTTAGCAGCGGTTGTATTTGCGTCGAAGGTGTGGAGACACCACTTGTATGGAGAGAGATTCACACTTTTCGCTGATCACAAGAGTCTGAAGTATCTCTTCACACAGAAGGAACTAAATATGAGACAGCGCGGGTGGTTAGAATTCTTGAAGGACTATGACTTTTCCTTGGAATATCACCCAGGAAAGGCGAATATAGTCGCCGACGCACTGAGTAGGAGACCGACCAGAGACGCCGAGGTTGTCAGATGTCATATGATGCACGAGTATGGGTTACTTGAAGCAGCGATGACGGTAGGTCAGTCAGACGTTCCTATCGATACCCGGATTGAGATCTGCGCACAGACGAGAGTACATACCGTGTCTACACAGAGTGTGTCAGAGGGTCAGAGGACTGACAAGTTGTACCAGCAATTCAGCGAGTTAGCACGGATTTTAAATTGTGTTGACTGGACAGAGACATATGATCAGTGTTTGAGATTCAGGGGCAGATTGTGGATACCAGAGATGCCGGAGCTGAGAGAGGATATCCTTCAGGATTCACACCATTCCCGATTTACTGTTCATCCAGGCAAGACTAAGATGTATCAAGACATGAAGAGACATTTCTGGTGGCCTGGGATGAAAGCGGATGTGTCAGAGTTTATCAGGAATTGTGAGATTTGTCAGCAAGTGAAGGCAGAGCATCGTAGACTGGAGGATCATTACAACCATTGCCCATTCCGAGATGGAAATGGGAAGACATCGCCATGGACTTCATCGAGGGGTTGCCGAGGACGACCAAGAAACATGATTCCATTTGGGTGATAGTTGATAGACTTAAAAAGTCTGCTCATTTTCTGCGCTTCTGCGGCGCACTACACGTTTGATCAGCTGAGTATACTCTTCGAGAGGGAGATCATTAGGCTGCATGGGGTACCGTTGACCTTCACATCAGACAGAGATGCTACATATACTTCCAGGATGTGGCAGAGTATGCAAGAGCAGTACGGTACACGCCTACAATTCAAGACAGCTTTCCATCCTCAGACTGACGGACAGACAGAGAGACTGAATCAAGTTCTAGAGGACATGTTGCGAGCCTGTGTGTTAGAGTTCGGCGGATCTTGGGAGGAGTACCTACCTTTGTGTGAGTTTGCGTACAACAACAGTTATCAGGCTAGCATTGAGATGGCACCATTTAAGGCTTTATATGGCAGACCGTGTCGCTCACCCTCGTGTTGGGCTGAGCCAGAGGACAGAGTGACAGTAGGGCCTGAGATTGTTGTTGATCACACCGAAAAGGTACGACAAATTCGACAGAAACTCAAGGCGACCCAAGAGAGACGAAGAAGTATGCGAGACAAGTACCACAGTGATATCACTTATTCCTAGGGAGCCTACGTCTATCTTAAGGTCTCCCCTCGGAAGGGTTTGCAGAGATTTGGTGTGAAGGGAAAGTTCGCACCGCGTTTCATCGGGCCATTCAGAGTTAGGAAACGGGTTGGAAAGGTTGGATACGAGTTAGAGCTTCCTCCGCAGATGTCAGGTGTTCATCTGGTCTTCCATATTTCGATACTTCGACTGGCTGAGTCGAAGGCAGGCGCACGACCGACAGTTGACTTGAGTCCGATCGACCTGAGCGAGGATTTCTCATATGAGGAGCAGCCTATCCAGATCCTAGACTGAAAGGTACAACAGTTGAGGAACAAGTGTATCCCAAAGGTGCTCGTCAAGTGGCAGTTCCATAGCAATTCGGAACTCACTTGGGAGCGGGAAGACTATATGCGAGATCGTTTTCCGTACCTTTTCGAGTCAGGTATAATCCTAACCTAAATTTAATTTCGAGGACAAAATTTCCATTTTGTTGGGAATATTTGTCACGGCCCAATTTCCTAATCTTGATTAACTTGCCTAATTAGGATCACCGACCCGTGACGTGGAGCCCGCATGAGATGCGCACACTAACCGAGGCACGTGGCTGAGGTAAATGTTATATTTGTACTGGTGTATGCCTAGTGTTGTGTATGTGTGTAGACTAATTAAGTCAATTTTTGCAAACCATAGACGTCGAGTTGACGTGAGCGGGGACACGCCTTGGAGTGCGTGCAAGTACGAGTACCTAGTGGAATTACCGGGGTAGCGAGGCTAGGCTAGGAAATAACAATTTATTGCAAATCTACCTTAACATAAATTAAGTTATTTAATTTAGTTGGAAAATACGACTTTCGACGCACGAGAAAGCGCCTCGAGTTGCGTGCGAGTCGAGACACCGAGTGCCGGGTAATTGAGAGTCGGTGTGACCACTTAGATAAATTTTATAAATTTATGTGACCAATTAATTATGGTCCATATAAGATTAATGTACATTAATCGATTTAACCTATAGTTATTTAATTAAGAAATCACATTTTGATACCCTATAGTTTGTAATGAATTAAACTAACCTTAGGATGGACCTTGGGATCCGTGCTGCCACACACTCCCATGATGGGAGTCACCCAAGTTGTGCCACATGAGAGGCCGGACTTTGCCTAGTTAGTAGCCATTAGATTTACCTCGAGATGCGCAATGCACACTAGATCCCATCAACACATATATATACAACTTGATGAGATGGGTTTCACTTTGTTAACATGCAAACAAATCAAAAAGGGAAGAAGAAGAAGAGGGAAAGAGAGTCGAGAGAGAGGGGAGTCCGGAGAGAGGAAGAGAGACTCATCGGAGACGGGGATATCAAGATCTTGAGGCGCGGCACCGGCATTGACAAGGTGAGTTTGTGTGTGGTATGTTGTTGTTGGGGTGGGGGTGGCTCGACGAACCGTGGCGGTTCGTCCGAGGAAGGTGATGGCGGGGACTCCCCGCCATCCTAAATCGAAGTTGGGGTTGGGATTTTTTCCAACCCCAACTCAATCAAACCAAAAAAAAAAAAAAAAAAAAACGCTCACGCGCGAACCGAAGCTCGGTTCAGCGTGAGAGAAGATGCACACGGGTTGGGCCGTGTGCACTTCTTCTGGGCGGGCGAGGCGGGTCGGGCTCGGCCACGGGGGCGAGCGACCGGTTCCTGGCCACGGTCGGATCGGGTCGACCCGACCCGACTGAAAAAAATAAAAAAATAAAATAAATAAAATAAAATAAATATATATATATATAATATATATATAAAAAAAGAGAAAAAAAGGGAATAATGCCAGAACAAAAAAAAGAGAGATATAAATAATATATATATTTATATATATATATGCATTTGTTATATAAATATATGCAAGTATACATATATATAGGAATATACATACATGTATATATGTATATACATACATAATATATACATGTATGTACACATATATATATACACATACACCTATGTATATATATACGTATACACATATAGGTATAAATATAAAATAATAATAATAATATAGGATATATATATCTATATAATAAAAATATTAATAAATAAATAAATAAATGATATGAAATGACCTCTCATGAACTTAGGGGTGTTTCGAGAGTTCGGGAGCGCTAGTGTCGGGAGGCCGGATAGCTAGGACTACTGCATTGACTTGTAAGTGAAACTGTGGGAACTCTTTACTTTATTTCATTCCAGTCATTTATAAATTTTTCAGTCTATTTGTAGACTAGCTAATTTATTTTCCACATCATGCTTTCCTTGATTCTATTCATATTGAATATCAATATAGCATGATGCCTTGTTTTTTATATCATTGACTCCATGTTTCCTTATATGCTAAATTTTTTTCTTGGAATGTGGCTAATGGATATTTAGAAAATGCATGCTATAGGGTTATCTGTTATGTTGGACTTGTGTTCTACTTCCCTTGGGGCTTTGTAGCCTAACTCATGTTGAAATCATAACATTTTAGGATATATATTCTTGAAAATTAAAGTAGGGATTATCTAGTGTCCATTACACACGAGATGCACGGATTCACGAGGATTTCGATCTTTCGGGGTCTCCGGCACTCGCCACTACACTTGGGCGGCACACGTGGCATGGACCACGGGGTTGTCGGCAAGTATAAAAGATTTAAATACGCCGAGCACAGCTCCGCCATTTGAGGTTATTAAAAAAAAAGAGATTATTATCATATGTTGAGCACAGCTCCATACAGTAGTGGAAAAGGCTAGGTGATAGTTCTCACCGCCGACCGGACGTAGATCATCTCGACTTAGCCTGTGTCAGTTGTGTATCTTGTTAACGTTGGTATTTACTTGCATTATTTATTCAGCATTTCTTCAGCTACATATGCTTTTAAATACCTTTCGTTTAAATTGGAAATGTAGTATTAGATGTCCCCAGTTATCACTTAAATATCACTATACTCACCGTCTAGGTTGTGACGGTGGGTGTAGGTCCATCGAGCAGCACCAGGCCGGGCAAGGAGAAGATCGGCGACTACCTCTGAGCTCCGAGCGCGTAGCTGCCCGTACATGTAGGGTACTTTTTGTATTATGTTTACTTATGTCTTTATCTTTTGGGATGTTATTGGGATGAGCGTTAGATCACCCGACTTTTGGCTTTCACTTCGTTATATATATGTTCGCCGTTATATGCATATATATATAGTGATTGTTATTTCCTGGTTTCCACACTTAGGATTTATAAAAAAAAAATTCCGCTAAAATATTAAAGACTTTCGCTAAATAAACTAATTGTTTAAACAAGAGAACACAGGTAGTAAAGACTGACTAATTCGTAATCGGGTCCTATGTGTTGTGATTAGGGCTTAATTACGGGATTAGGCCGGACGGTGCCCTAAATTAGAAGCGGGGCCGTCACAGGCGTCCCCATAGACCTAATTTGGCATCCACATCAGAACATACTTGAATAATGACGTCAATCAAAATTGCGCCGTTACAAAAATCTCCTTGTTTTTGTTCTTCCATACTCTCCATAGGCTAAAAACAAGCCATTGCATCATGTCCTTTCCATTCCTACCTTCAACAGCTTATCCAACAATTCCTCCCAAATAATAAAAAAATCTTTCCTCAAAAGGCAACTGGTGCCTAAACTCAAAGGGGTGATGAACCAGAATACTTTGGCGAAGTCACGGTGAAATAAGAGATGGGAAGTTTTTTCCTCTTTCGAACAGACTAGACACAACGGGTCTTGGAAGATTCGACGCTTCCATAACGATCTCCTTGTTGGGATTACATTGTGAATACATCTCCAAATGAAAAAAAATGAATTTTTCGTGGTACATTTAGCTTCCATAGCTTTTTCCACATCTCTGTCTTGCTTTCACTGGTGTCAGAATCCCCTTATAATGCCTTTCCTAATGTCCATCCTTATCCATTAGTCCAACAAGTATGTAGGCTGATTTAATTAAGAAATTTCCCAACTTTTCGTAGTGCCATATTAGCTTGTTTTCATACCCTTCTCTATTGATTGGGGTAGCTATTATAGTTTTTGCCTCTTCCCTGTTGAAAACCTCTTTCACTAATTATTTATTCCATGATCCTGTATTCGTCAATATAAGGTCCTAAACAAGGTTTAGTTCGGCCCTCCTCGGTGCTCACAGCTTTGAATGCTCCACGCTTCATCTTTGCTACCCAAAAATAGTCACTGATTCTTATTTTGGTCTAGTAGGACTAATAAGACCTTAATCAGATGAGGATAAAGCGATTCAAAAATTTAGTCCGAAACATAGAGAACGAGATGGAGAACGAATATCTAACCTTTTTAATCAAATCCCACTTGATCAAACACCTCCAATGAGCTTTAACACTCACAAAACCCTAACTTCCTTCTCTTATTTTTGTCCAAACACAATAAAGGAGAGAGAAAAGGTGGCAAGGATGAGTTATCTTGACTTTTATACCAAAAGTCTTCATCAAATGCATACACCTATCTCAAGACACATTTTGATGGTTTAGATGTGGTCAATTTGTCCACTATATGTAACTTAATTGGATACCTGTTCTTACACTTAGCCTTATTCACAACAACCAAGCTAGTCCTAGGGCGTTCCGACACCTGGTCCCGAATTGTTCCGTATGTCCAACGCGTACACTCGCGTCAATCACGTATATACGACATTTATATTAATTATTTAGCATATTTTGTCATTTATTGTGTGTATCTCAACCCCCGACCAAGTGTACTAACCATTCGCCTCCATGGTTCCCATGTCTACACACTACCTGAAGCGAATACCCGTCACACTGTCTCGCTCGGCATATACAATATAACACAGAACATTGCGATGCAAATAACCTAGTTTAAACAAATACATCGCAAAATACATCAAAAAGCACACAAAATGGATTGTATACCTAATTCGAGCGTGTTGCGACCTACTTGCGGGGCCCATGAACATCAGAGTTATCGTTTACATTAGTAATTACGTCATAAATAACGACAATTAATAATTGGGTCGTTATAGTTCTTCCCAACGAGTTGAAATTTTGTCCCGAAATTTAAATCAAACTAAATTCTTACCGACAAATAGCTGAGGGTATCGACGCCATATAATAGACTCGACCTTCAGTCCCTTAGTCTCATAGTGTTGTCATCGCACTAATACCTTCGGGATCTCCCTATTCAACAGAGTCTGTATTCTGCGATACATAATCCCTACAAGCTGCTCCTCGTAGGCCATAATAGGCCAAACCTCAATATGTCTCACATCAACCATCAATCTCAGTCCTGACCTAGCTAGCCTCAACATAGATACATGAAAAACTGGATGAACCCACACTAACTATGGCGTAACTCTAATCTGTAAGCCACTGTGCCGACGCGTGACTCGACCCTGAATGGTTCAATAAACCTTGGTGCCAATTTTCCCTTGATGCCAACGTCTAATGACCTTTCTGTTGGTGTTTAGGTTCATGCGCAACGGAGATTACAAAACAATTTTGAGAAAAACCCCAATAGGATCCGAATTTGATTCCATTAAAACGTTTAAACTATGAAAACTTAATCATACCTCAGTCGCAATGTACCTTTCTGAAGGTTAATCAATCTCTAAGGTGCTGCCAACAACAAACGCCCTCTATCAGCAATCCACACACGAACGGCAGCCGAGATTTGAAGTGCTAGCTTCGAGAGAATACCAAACCTTTTTGTTTCTCTCTGAAATGATCCAGAGCATACTAAAAACCCTAAGTCGTTTCTAAAACAAAAATAGAGTTTCTGCCTTTTAATTTTTCGTTCGTGTATTCTAACTCAAAGCGTCTATTTATACAACCCTTGTATATAGACGGTTAAGTAAATTACACATATACCCCTACTTAAAGAAGTATAAGTGTAATACACTACAAGGACGTTTCTATCATGAATTTTATCATAAAAAATTTATTTTTCTGAACCATCTTAAAATCTCGCAAAACCATTCTTCGTGTGCGACCCAATAGGCTCATACAACGTTGGTAGTGTATCAAAACATATTTTGGTATACAAGTCATAAGTGACCTCTAACAAGACATTATGACTACCCAAGTTGTACGAATATCAAATCGATACAACCTAATCAATAGTGTATATAATATCCTTTTGTCACACGATATCCTTTTGATCAAACATAAGGCATGTTGTCATTCAACATGTTCAATCGTACTAGTCTCGATCTCCAAGTAGACTGAAAATATCCAAGTGACATTGATCAATATCAATTCACTTAGACTAGGTCTTTTAACAGTCTAACACATCGAGGGATCCACTAGATATCTCTCTCTATATGAGAGGGACAAATTCTATCTTGATTACACAACTTCACCACATTATTCACACAGTAACCAATCACAACCTTTATAATCGTCCGGTTAAAGACAATGTTTGATTGCGTCAAATCACTATATTCCTATTGTTGAAGTCTCTGGTAATCTCAAGTCAGAGGACTGAATAATATACATATCATGAGAAACAACTATGTCTTAATCCATGTGGTGTTCTCATAGCGGGTCGGTCCAGTACTTTGTTCCCTAACAAGTACTCATGGTCTTGATTCGTATTCCTATACGTATGATCATCGTATGATCATCAATCAAGACTCACACTAGTCGTAATTCATTATAGTTCCCAGTATAATAATCGACTAGGGACATTTAGGATATTTCTGTAAATACCCATGGATCTTATTATGATGTAAACATGCAAATCAATTATAATAAACATCAAATGAAATCCTCTATTTTATTAACTAAAATTTATTCATAAAGACTATTAATGGATTGACCTAAGGCACACTTCCCAACACTTTCTAGGGTGAAACCTTCAGATACACCAAGTCACCAATCTCATAACTTAGACCTTTGAGATATTTGTCCGCATACTTATTCTATATGTCCTGCGTTGCCTGCAATCTCAGTTAAACCTGCCTAACCTTATTTATGTTGTCAACAACCTCAGGCCCAATAACTGCTACATCCTCTGGTGCTGCCCAACAAGTAGGTGATCTACAGGGTCTACCATACAATGCATTGCATGGCGGCATGCCAATGCTCGCCTAATAGCTATTGTTGTACACAAACTCGCACAACGATAAATACTTTTCCCAAGAACCCCAAATTGTAAGATACAAGGGCTGAGCATATCCTCTAGAATTTGAATCAACCTCTCTAACTGACCATTTATTTGAGGATGATACGCAGTACTGAATTGAAGCCTTGTGCCAAACTGCTCCTACATACTCTCCTAGAGCTTGCATGTCAACCTGGGAACCCTGTCAGAAACAATCAATATCAACACTCTGTGTAGCCTAATGATCACTCGCTCGAAAATAATGCTCAATTGGGGAAAAGAATATTTCATAGAAATAGGAATGAAGTGTGCCAACTTCGTCAATCTGTCAATCACCACCCAAATTGCATCGTGACGTTTCGTAGTTTGCGGTAAACAATTGACGAAATCCATCGTGAGGTGCTCTCATTTCCACTATGGAATGGGCATTGACTGAAGTAACCCAGTATGTCACCTGTGCTCGACCTTTACCTGCTGGCATATGTGACACACTTATACGTACGAATCCACGTTTGCCTTCATCCTTGGCTACTAGAATAAACGACATAAATCAACTGCTCTAAGTGGTGGTAAACTTGGCAAATCATCGGGGAAAACCTTAGGAAACTCGCAAACAATTGGGACATCCTCGACATGTGTCACTATCCTCGGCTCTGGCTCAATTACCACCGTGAATGCCTCCATCTCCTAAGCTGTCGCCAAACGACTTATGGTAATCGGTAAAGCTGTCGCGACTCGACAAACGTAAACACTGAAACACCCTCTATGTCAAAAGTCATGGTTTTACTAAAACAATCAATTTACGCACGTACGTTGGCAACCAATTCATGCCTATCAAGACATCAGACTCTAGGTACTCCAATACTTGTAGATCGGCCAATAATTGGTGTCCTGCGACCTCTACTATATAATCCCAGCACATTCGATTAGGGTATATCTTATCCCCAGCATTCGTACTGAGGATAAGGTGTATGTCTAATGTTTGTGTCTGTAACCCTAATTTCCTTACCATGTGTCCCACAATAAAAGACAATGTACTACCAGAATCAAACATAACCTGCATCAAAGCACCACAAATAAATAACGTACCCTCCACCAGTTGTCGTGTGGCATCTCAGTTCGGTTCAGTAACCGCACAGGCTATAGCATGAGTAGCATGAGCTCTATCCTTGGACTGCTTAGTCTGTGGTGGTAGTGATAATGTTGTTGGACAGTCAACCTTTAGATGCCCTGTCTAATGGCACCTAAAGCATCGCCATCTCTCCTGCTAACTTGTACGAGCCAGAGCTTGTATCTGTCCCTGACCTTAGCCTTGACCCTGACCCTGACTCCTCTGTCCTCTATCACGACCTCCCTGGTTTCTAATCTGCTAAGTCTGCTGACGTGGCTGCTTAGTATGTGTAGGTGCATCAAGGTAGACTACCTATCGGTCATCTCATTTTTGATGATCATCACGTCGATTTCTACTACCCCGAATACCCTTATCAAACTGTCCATTACCCCGTCGATTGCGCTGATCCTGTCTCGGTCTATCTGGCTGAAGACGCTACCTCTTTAACCTTTGCTCAGGCCGAGAACTCTATCCAGGCTGATCTGGATGTGCTGAAACCTCGTGTTGACTAATCCTCTGCAATAGATAAGTCTCGCGGGCCAAAGCTCGGTCATCAATCTCTTGTAAAGTACGAGCTCCACTCGACATAATAACATTTGAGATCCTCTCATCTAAACCTCTAACGAAATAGTATATCTGGAGTCTCTCTGTACCCGCCACATTAATAGCGTACTGAATCAGGTACTTGAACCTCTCCATATACTGTAGAACCGACATGGTGCCCTGTCTCATCGCCAAAAACTCCTCCCTAATTCTCAATTGAACCTCCATGGAAATATACTCGTCTAGGAACAGCTGTTTAAACTCTACCCAAGTCGCAAGCTCTGGATGAATGTCGATGTATGTCGTCCACCAGACAGCCGCCTCTCCTTTCAGACAGTAACTAAAGAGTCATGCCTGATCTGCCTCCTCAACTTTCAGCAGCTTGTGAATCTGCCGATGAGTCAATAACCAACGTTCAGCTAGCTTTGAATCGCTTACACTGTAAAAATACCCAGGGTTAAACCTCATAAACTCCTTAACCCTCATCACCTCTACTGACATCACACTGCCTGATGTCGAAGCCACGTCAGGCTACTTGGTAGTCGTAGGTGTGATCACCATCATGTCAGCAGGTGCAACCACAGGTGCAGTCCTCTCAACCAATGTCTCAGACCTTGTTGCATGTGCAGTACGAACTGATTCTAACGCTGTCTGAGTGGTAGGCGCAGCCAAAGTCGTAGTCGATGTTGCTGTAGCCACCCTTTAGCCCCTGATATACTCCAAGGTCTTTGCCATCTAAGCCTGATACAGGACTTAGTGCTCCGTGACCCTATGCGATAATGACTGCAGAGTCAGCGTCTCCTTGGTGGGGTCACTAGTCTCACTGACCTCTGGCTGAGTTGTCGGCTAAGTAGCAGTTGGAGACTGTCTGTCCATCTCAATCTGCACCGCAAAAACGTACATCGGATCAGTCTCAGTATATACGCATATATATGTATTATACAACCAAAACATATCATTTATATATAATCCTGAAACTACCCGCCTCACATTACTTCCCAACTAGGATTTTATGCATATCTTTGGGTTTCCACATTTAAAGTTTATTAAAGTTTATGCACTTGTTTAACTCTAAACCAAGTCATAGGTTCCATAAACCTAGGCTCTAATACAAAATGTAGCGGCCCCAAAATCTGAGGCTCGCCACGTCATGCGTCGTAGACCCACAACCCTACCTAAAATTAACCCAACTGTGTCCCATGCGCACCAATGCACCTGCCAATCAAATTACTCCATCAAAACATCAAAATGGACCTCAACGGGTCATATACAAGTCCAAAAGCCCTCATATCCCGTAAACCCAACATAAAACAAATAAAATAAATAAACGTACTAGTAGGGAACAACTGTCAATCACAAGAAATCCTCAAGCTTGCCCTTCTCTCTGCTTGTACCGTGGTTTGCACTCAGCCATCACAACAAAATAGATGACGAGTCTAGAGTGAATAATCCTAAGGAAATTCACCAAGTAAATAATATAAATAAATGTTGAAATCAAAAGGCTATTAAATAAATATGCGGAAGAAAAGAATTAGGCAACTGGGAAGGGCCCTCGCATGTATATCTAATAGCAATGAAATCGAAGTGCGTGCACGATCTAAGTTAGACTAGCACCATACTTCGAACTATCACCTAAGCACCGCGAGTGAGTAAACTTGAATTGACTGAAATCTTTGTTGTCCACTCGGTAGCCGAAGTAGACCACGACGCATCGACATGAATATAGGAAAAATTAGCAGTCGGGTCGACGATCCACCGACACACCCCTATAACACATGCTATGGCCTAGTGTGCCACAATGCCAACACAATGGAATAACTGGCGGGAGTAAACTCAACCGACCGTAAATAAATACTGAAAATTTGAATAATTGAAAAAACTGGACATGAATTCAAATAATCCAAGAAATAAATACTCAATTGGGATACTATACACTTCAAACAATGCTCCACTAATGCCAATGTCCAATGCACGCCTCAATCGAGTGTTAACTACCCGTCAAGTCAACCTAAAACTGAATTCTCGATAAATCTAATTAATTCCCCAAGCCTCAAAAATCATTATTCAATATCAAATCCTCGATAAAAAACTTATTAAACCCTCTATAAGGTTTATATAAACCCCTAGGTAAAACCCCAATAGACCAATTTATTTATAAAATTTTATTTTATATTACTGTTCTGGACGTCGCCAGAGGTGTCATCGTGAACAAGAGCTTCACGACGTGCCTCACGGCGTGGGGTGGTACTTTACCTCTGATCTGGACGCCGCAGGTGGCGTCATGACCTCAAATGCCTATGACGTGGCTGGCAGCGTCCGAGCCAAGGAAAGCTCCTGGGGTTCTTGGCGTGGTTCGCGATCGTCCCAACCACTCATCAAACGTCCAAAATGCCATAAAATACCAAAACCCCTGGACCAAAAATGTTCGAGACGTAAACCCCGAGTTTTCTCACCAAAACCCTAAAATTCGTTTGAAAACCTTAACAACAAGAAAAAACAACACCAAAACATCCATGTTTGCTTCAAATCCATCACTTAAAACCATGGCAACACCAACCAAATCGGTGTGTACAATTCTCGACTCTAAAACCCTCGTCGAAACCCGAGAAATTTAGTTCGAAACGTAGATAACGAGATGAAGATCAAAGATCTAACCTTTTTAATCGAATCTCACTTGATAAAACACCAATGAGCTCCAACACTCACAAAACCCTGACTTCCTTCTCTTATTTTCGTCCAAACTCAATGAAAGAGAGAGAAAAAGGTGGTGAGGATGAGTTTTCTAGACTTTTTATACAAAAAGTCTTCATTAAATGCATACACCTATCTCAAGACACATTTTTATACAATATAACACACAACATTGCGATGCAAATAACCTAGTTTAAACAAATACATCGCAAAATACATCAAAAAACACATAAAACAGACTGTATACCTAATTCGGGCTTGTTGTGACCTAGCTGCGGGGCCCACGAACGCCCGAGCTGTCGTTCACGTCTGTAATGATGTCATAGATAATGATAATTAATAATTGGGCCGTTACATTGCACTTAATATAAAAGTAAAGATATAACTTACAAGAAATTAAAAGGCTTGTTTTATCTTCAATCATGCCATGCTAATAGTTATATTAGGATTTACGGAAGTGAATGGTTGATATCTTACTTGGAATCATATCTGAATATATCTTGAAGTTTTACCTTATCTTATTCTTTGAACGCTTTTACTATGAATGTACGTGGAACTGATATGCTTTGAAATGAGAAAAAGTTACGATGGTTTTATCAAAACCTAAATGTTATAATGTTTTTGTAAAAACATTAAAATGTTAGAATAGTATTCAATACTAGTAGGCTATGTTCATTGGTAAATCAATATCAATATATTCAATAGTTGTAGTAAAAAGTTGACATCGACCGGGTTCACTCCCCTTCCAACTTTACCACGACTAAACAAGCCTTAAATGCCCAAAACATGGTTAAGTAATTTTTGCGAACATATACAAAGATTTTGAACAAGTGGCATTTGCAGAGCAACTTAACGCGGTGACCTGTTAACCGGAAATATTAGGTGAGGTTAGCGAGGCGGTGCGTGGTTAAGGCCCCACCCAAAACCCCAATTCACCTAAAATATCTGAAAACTTAAACTGAAAGAAACCCCCCGTCCTTCCCACCTTTTTCACTATTTGCCACACCTTTCCTCGAAAAAAGCGCGGGAAGGGCAAAACCGTAAAACCCCACCCCCATTCCCATCAAAACCCTAAATACTCTCTCTCACACAATAATAAAACACGGTGATTGAAAATATAACTGCATTAGAGGTGCGAGAGGCGGGAGGGCGTGCTGACAGGTGGCAGTCTCCCGGCAGAGGACGACAAACGTCCTCCCCATCTCTTGAGATCCACTTGTACCGTACTCTCTCTCTCTCTCTCTCTCTCTCTCTCTCTCTCTCTCCAGGGTTGTTCATTATTTTTTTTTTCTTTTTTATTCTGTTGTGTTGTTTCCTATATATATTGAGAGAGAGTTTCAAACCGTAAAAGCACGAACACTTGACCCAGAGAGAGAGAGAGGGAGAGGGGGTGGGGAGGAGGTGTTGTTGGACATTCTCTGTGGTCTCCTCTCGGTCATTGCATAGTCTGTAGTAGCAGTAGGAGCAGTAGTAGTAGTGATGGCGGAGGAGTTGGACGACGGGTTGTTCTGGCTGCCCTCTCAATTTCTGACGGACGATGATATTCTCAAGGACTCAACTATTCCTATTCCTACCCATGAGAGGAAGTCCTCTTCTTCTTCTTCTTCTGGGTTCTGCTTCCCTTATGGGTTCGGGTCCTCCTCGCCGGTGGAGTCCTTGGTGGGCTCCACCGAGACGGAGAGCGACGAGGAGGACTTCCTCGCCGCCTTCATGGCTCGCTCCATTCTCCACGACCTCGACCGCTCTGAACCCCCCAAGGTTCGCGTTAATTGACTGTTCTTTGTTTTTTCTCTTGCTTTGCAGGTCTGTTGCTTGGTTTTGCGGATCTGATTTGGGGGTTTGGTTTGGTTTGGTTTGGTTATGCAGGCGAGGGTGGTGGCGGGGTCGCCGCAGTCGACGCTGTGCGCGGTGGGGAGCTGTTCGAGCCGGGGGAGTCCGAACGGGCCTTCCCAGATGTCGTCTCCTCCGTCGACGCCTGTGAATGGGAAGGACGACGCATGGGAGTTGCTTTACGCGGCGGCGGGGCAGGTTGTGAGGTTCAAGATGAACGATGAAGGAGGAGGACATAACTACTTGAGAGGCGGAGGAGGGAGAGGTCTTTTGGGTCCGCCCAGAAACCCCTCTCCAGTGCCCTCCTCTCAGAGTCAGAGCCTCAACAACTCCAACAGCCATGGCTACTTCTCCAGTCAAGCCCTCCTCACTCCGCAGCAGCAGATGCAACTCAATCAAGTAAGTCCCACATCTTCATCTCAACTCAACTCAACTCAATCCAATCATCTTATCAGTTCCTGTGACTGATTTGGGTTTTTCTTTTGTTTAGTACAATCAACTTAAGCAGCAGCAACAACAGCAGCAGCAACAGCAACAGCAACAACAGTGCTCTGGTGCGGTTTGGGGAAGGCAGGGGAAGGTGATGCAACAGCAGTCCCAACAGCACCACCTTCAATTTAATGGTGGGTCTAGGCCTGGCGCGTATGTTAACGGTAGATGTGGGCGTCCTTTGGGGCTGCCCTCCTCGGCTTGGCCTCCCCTGCAACACCCACAAACGCAGCCACCCCAACAAGCCGGTTCCGGCATGAGAGCTGTGTTTCTCGACGGTTCTGGGACAAGAAGAGAGTGTGCAGGTACTGGTGTCTTCCTGCCTCGCACCAACAGAAACCCCGAACCCAGAAAGAAGCCTGGTTAGTGTTCTGCTACTGCTGTTCTACGTCTTCATCTCTGTAATGACTCTTCAGATCTCTGTTTATGGTCTGCTGTTTGGTTGTTTACTTGAAAGTAGTTTTTGTTTTTGATTTTGATTTCTCAGGCTGTTCAACGGTTCTGTTACCGGCAAGGGTGGTTCAAGCCCTGAACCTCAACTTTGACGATCTCGGTGGGGCTCAGTCTCGCTATGTCAATGGCTTAGGCCCAGTGGGTTCAAACCCTGTACTGTCTCAGCAGAAACGCCATTACCGTGCTCAACAAGCTCCTATCAAGCATGAACTGAGGCTCCCCCAGGAGTGGACCTATTAACCCAAACTGATTTCTTACGGACGATAGTTTGTTCTTGTTAAGAAATTTGGTTGGAATAGAAGAAAGAAAGTTATAAAGTTTGAAGTTTGTTTTAGGGATTTGATGATATTGATTTTGGGCAAGAAGAAGAAGATGAAGAAGAAGAAGATAATAGTGGTTTTTTGTAGGGTTAGAAGGGGAATAATGAATAGTCCTGTTTTGTGGATGCAGTGGCAGGTTTGTTAGATGTCAAGGGTTCTAGGAGGGCAAATGACTAGTAAGTAAGTATCCATTCTCTGTAATAATTAGTCAGTCAGTTCAACAAATGTTGCATGTGGAAATGGGGACTCTCATTTGTGTCTGTTCTGTTGCAAGTCTTATTTTTTTAGTGATTGCAGAACAGTAAAGAAGAACAAGAAGAAGAAAGTGTGCTTCAACTAGTAGCCCTGCATCCTCCTCTGAAACAACATGATTCAATAATGGGGTACAAGTTTAGTCTCTAATACTGTAGTGTTCTTACTAAATTTTTTGTTTCTTATTAGTGGGAATGGATGAATGAATGAAGTACCAGCATGTTATGGTCAAGTAATGCAGTTAACAAAATGTGATTCAAGTTTTCAGTTCTTTCTCATTAGTTTGGTTTGCTTGCATTTTTTAGTAGTAAAAGCCCAAAAGTTGAATTAAAATCTCAAAAAACATTTAGAAAATAATTAATGAAGGGCAGTGCTGGCACAGGTTGGAAGTTGTAGGGATATAGCTGGCGGCCTGGGCTCTCTCGAACCCAGAGAGATTTTGATTTTAGAGTGTTGTGGGTGGAGGTACTATGAACTGGTGTTTTATTGGAATCTGGGTTGACTAATATGGATCAGTTTTAGATTAACCAAACTAAAGTGTGATTAATAGATAAAATGAGATTATAAAAAGTAATGTTGTTTCGGTTGCTTGGACATGAAGCATTGTGAGTGCTTTGATGTCGTACGCTGTCTTCTACTTCAAATATATGCTCTGCTTTGTTGGGTTAGTTCACCTGCTAACAAGTGGACTAGGTAGCCTTCTTAAACGGTCTTTTAATAGGACAAGCCAAAATGAGCAATATGAGTCGACGATGTTAGCTTTAAACTTGAACAGCTTAATGAAGAATATATCACGTGTCACATCTAATGATGCGACTTCAAGTCTAAGAATTTCAAATAAGTTGTGTAAGTTTAGGTTAAATTTTGGAGGGTTAAGGGGGACTTGTTTTAAGTGACCCTTAAAAGTGAGACTGAAAAGTGGGGGAGAATAGGATTCGGAAAGATTTCTAGGGGGAGAGTGACAGAGGCTTCCCAACTACGCATGTCAGTGACTCACGCAGCAGTGTCTCCTCCAATGCACTCCATGTTACTTAGTAGATGTCACTCACTCGCTGTCAATAATAAGGCTCGGGACTACCCCACCTCCCCTTCCTAATTACTCTTATTTTAGTCTCTCATCTCTTCTTTTTTCACTCCTCACCTTTTACGTGAACTTTGACAATTTGGGGTAACAAAGATTAGACCATGCTAAAAGCTATATTATAAATGGGGTATTATTAAGATGATTAAGAAGTTGGCTTAGTGTTGCACTCGATGGGTGAGAAAGAAACACTTACTTTAATTGAGGCGGAGACCGTTAATATTTTCAATTCTTGATATATAACTATAATATATATATGTTTTTTATTTCTTTCAAAAGTATGAGGTTGGGGCGTGACTAATTTCTATAGGATTAGTCGAATTAAAGCAAAGAGGAGATGAAAAAAGTTGAAACATCCATAATTATTAAAAAAGATGTTTCCAATCAAAAAAATACACCCTCCTATCAAAGGAAAAGGCGTTGGCTTTGTATTACCAGGAGTCATCCAAACCTTGTGCACATATTAAATGAAAAGATCTTTTGAAAAAAATAAAATAAAATAATATATATACATGTATTAAATAAAAAATGTGTATAATTGTACTGTAAGTATGAAACCAACTAATTATATTGCAATCAATAATGCTATTAAAGGTTCTTCATAAGGGATTTTTTTTTTTAAAAAAAATAAGAAATATAAATTTCATTAATCATCAATGGAACACAAGAATCTTCGTAGCAAATTGACTCGCTAGTTGTAATAGTTCAAAAATATATTCAGTCGTCATAAGGTTGGCTTTTAAGAACTGCAACTGTAACAATAGAACAATTTGACAACCAATAATCGTTCTCTTGACAAACGTCTAGAACATGACAATATACAGATACATCAGTCAAACCATAACGAAAAATAAAACTTATGACAATGGAAGTAAATATAAAACTTCTAACAAAAGAAAATAATCTAAACCATCCAACAAAGTAAGGAAATGACTATGCATAAAAAAAATTTAATGACCAGTACCAACCCCATAAATGCAAGTTCACACACAATCTTTAAGAAGGATGTAGACGTTGAGTAGTGACGATTGTTACCAGTTGTGAATCTGATGGACGCAACGAGGATGAAACTAATCATTTAATTAGATGTGAATATATTTAAGTTTATTTGATTAATAAGAGACAAAAGAGGTTATTGGAATCACTAATGATCAAAAGAGAGGATCGGTGGTAGTTTAAAAGGTAGAATAAAAAAAGAGAACCCATAAGAAAAAGGGTAGTGCTATTTGGACTCATGAGTCTGGACTCCTAAGGTGATTTTAAAATTTTTTTTATTTCAAAGTCATCCTCAAGCAATAAATGACTTCAAAATAACAACTTACAAAACTCCTTTAATATTTGTAAAAATTTCAAAAAACACCTTATGAGTCTGAACTCTAAGAGTCTAAATAAATTTTTTGTAAGAAAAAATAGGGTTTTTAGAGTTGCTTACATAGAAATTTGAGACAAACATAGAAGGGTTCTTTGTTGTGTACATGGGTTTGAGTGCTTTAATAGTTTTACATAACTATAAAAAGTAATAGAGGAACACTGTAGTATCTCCTTGCCTGTTTGGTTGAGGTATTAGGTTATATAAGCCTGGGCTTAGAGGTAAGACTATTGTTTGGTTGAAGTGTTAAGTAAGCAACAGGCTTACATAAACACTCATACACTGGCTTATCTAATGACAGGGGGGACCCTGTCATTAGACAAGCCCACCCAATTTTTAAGGTGAAATGTCGAAAATACCCTCATGATTTGAACAAAACCCTAGATTACATTATTCTTCACATCAATCAATACTCGCCTACATTAAATAGGGGCATTTTAGACATTTCACCCACTTTTCCTTATGGGTTTATACTTGAACCAAACGGCTGCACATAAAACTCCCATCTCTCACAAAGACCAGGCTTATCTAAGTCAATCCCTACACCTTACACATAACTTCAACCAAACGGGTACTTAGAGTCTTGTAGAGTTTCAATGCTTCAATGTTGTAAAATGATACTAATTAAGTCAGTGACCTAATAGTTTGGTATGTGATATTATTACAAGAGCGTAGGTGGCCCAATGGTTTAGTACAAAAAGAGTTAATTTCTTTCTTATAAAATAAAATAATGTAAAAGTATAATGCACGGAGGACTATTGTAACGTCCTGCAAAAAAGAATTTGGCCACTAAAGGTTTGTTCTGACCTTATAACTAGGTGATATAAACATAAAATGTAGTTTCCATAATCAATTCATTGAATATGTATATGTTATTGGTATCTCGCCTAGTCCTCATGACGAACAAATCAAGCTTCACTTTTTTATGTTTTTGTTTTGATTTAAGCAGGTTCATGTGCACTTTGGTAAAGGCAATTTGTTGGTCTTAGAGAACCCTAAACAAGTATTCTTCTTCTTTAAATTGTCTCTTCAACATTGAACTGCAACGCCAATACTTCTTTCTTTTGGAAATTAGTGAACTAGAATAATGCATTGAATAAAAATACTAGTTGTTTTCCTTAGTTACTGTACTTCACTTGCTTTTATTGCATGGGTGCTAGTAAAAAAATTGGAATACAGTTTCCACTTCTCTTCAGTCAACGAGCATGAACTCCTCTGATTCTCGTACGACCAAACATTTCAAATACTTGGTACAAGACAAAGTTTGAAACCCAATTCTTGGCTGTACCTAATTAACACACATACAGAGAGACCAGTGATACAGCGCCCCCACATGCACCAATAAACTAGCCTATGTGATGTTCACCAATTAATTAAAATTTGTACCAATCAAACACGGTTTCTTGTGCAAAATGTTTGTATAATTGTCTTCATAAACATTTCTTACCTTTTGGAGTAACATATATGATGTGAAGAATCATAAAGGGCCTTGTTTTTTACTATATGAACATCATGAACTTTACTATATACATATACATATATATATATATATATATATATATATATATATATCTCTCTCTCTCTCTCTCTCTTCACCATCAACTAGTCCTCCACGTTGTCCTTAATGGGTACAAATGATTTGATCCAATATTTGTATCTTAATTGCGAAGCAATTGAACTTGTATGCTAGCGGTGGAACGTCAATGTTTGGTGAACAAATACACTTACCATCGTCGTTATTTTACCAATTAGTACACCGATTAAACAACTAAAGCCCTTTAAAATAGCCTCACGTATGTAAGGATCAAATTAAGCTTTTATAAAATTTAAAAAGTTGCAAGATCTAGACGGATGTGAAGGATAAAAGGGTTTCTATATTTTTAAGCAACAAGACATGATCGAAGCAAATATTTTTGTATATCATAGCTTTCATTTGTGCTTCCATTTGTCATGAACTGATGATAGGGTGTATGGTTCCACACGGTTATGTTATTCCAAACTTTTTTTTCCCTTCCCCACTTGAGCTCTACTATTTTAATCCTATATAAGAGTTGGTTGGGCAACTAAAATTACCTCATGATTCAAGAGAATTTTATATATTCAGAGTAGAATGACGGGATTCAATCTTATGTTGTTTCAATCACTAAACACCTTTCAATAATTTACCACTGTACTGATTTATTCTATTGGGGCGGTGTACAATTATAGGTTATTTTGCTTTGACAAATAAAATGAAATAAAAATTATAGGTTATTTTGATTCCAAGCGTTTTGTCTAGAATTGGGGAGGATTAGATGCTTTAGATAATAAGATTGAAATCATCTGTCGTGGTTGCAAGCATGTTAAGAGAGGTGGGGAGCGCGTTGTCACATGGGCGTGTCATGGTTTATGTAATTTTTTTTAGTGAGTGTACTACCAATTAGATCGAAGCACAGAGCTAGATAAGTATAGTTAAGGTGCACAAAAGGGGCTCTGGTTTTGGACTTAGTTGCGTCGGCATCTACATATATATGGTCTCTCTAGGCACATGTACTCGGCCTTAATTTATGGCGTGACAAGCATGTGACCAAGACATTCTATAAGATGTGATTAGAATCTTCTTATAAAAAGACAATTAGCTGACTCTGCCACACTAAGTGGTGTAGGGCGTGCTCTACAAGCCCTCTTTTTTAGCTTCAAAACTAAGTTGATTGATTAGAACCTGCAGAGATAGTCGATTAAACAAAAGGGTGCACACCTGGCTCGAACATCTTGGATCAGGTGCCCTGTTTGAGCCGAATTTTCAAGTTGATTTTCACCTCTTTTGACTCGCACATCACAGGCAACTGTGGCTGTTTTAGTTCGGCTTCAATGAATCAATTTGTAACGAAAGTTTGATGTACTAATTGGGCAGAGTCCACGTGCATACAGTACACATTTTGGGTTATAGACTATAGAAGTATAGATGAAATGATTGTATGTTACCTATGTTAAAACTTTTTTTTTTTTTTTTTTTTTTCATGAATGTTAAAACTTAGTTGGGCCAGTTTATGTTGATAGATGTTTTTAACCGAAGTGGGACTATTTTTATAATTTGCGGAATCATATGTCACAACAAATTTTATAGATTAAGATTGAATTGATGTATTCTATATGTTTTTTTTAATTATTATTTTTTTTATTTTTATGAAACAAGCAATGAATCAACATGATGATGATGATTAGGGGTGGCAAAATTTTGGGTCTAGATAGGTTTGGGTCTGAATAACCCCTACCATAAAGAAGTAAACTCAATGTTCGGACTCGGCCCAGTTTTAAATTCAGACAAGACTTACTTGTTCAGACCCGTTTCGTTTAAAATTCAAGTGATCTGATTGTCCGAATTTGTCGCAATCTTGAAAACTAACCTCTGATATTGAAAATCTATTCAAATGTTTAAATATACATATTTTTTATGAGAAGATATTTAAATATACACATTATAATATCATGTGATGTAATTTGAAAAAGTAATGTCAAATTTATGTAATTAAACATTTAATATCAAGAAATAATTATTCAAATGGAGTATAAAAAAATAAAATTTAATTCATTCTACAATCAAAAATATCTTTAGTACATTAAATTTTATATATATTTGAGCAGATTAATGTTTACAAATATATTCAATTAGTGGGAAGTATTCAATATGCTCTTTTATTAAAGATGTTTTTAACTTTATTTGAAATTAAAATCAGGTACGGTCCGAGTCTGAATTTTCAAGGCCTTATCTAAACCTGACCTGATTTATAATTCGAACAAGAAGTTTTTGTCTAGACTTGGCCCGACCCGAATTTGTTACAATATTGTTCGGACGCTTTTCATTTCGAGCTGAACAAAATCGGACCGACGGCCCGACAATAAATTGCCAGCCCTAATGATGATGACGGTGCTATGTGTGTACAAATTAAAGAGCAAATCAGCTCGTCCCGTAGGCCTAATTCATTAAGCCCTGGAATTTGTAGGACCCTTAAAAGCGTGCGGTGGTGCTAATTATGTGAGGCACACTCGTCCACCAAAAGTAATAATAATAATAATGGATGATGAAATTGTACATGGGCCGTTGTTTACTCCTAATGTTACGTTGGTGTGGGGGCCTTTCGTCCATTATAATATGCTTGTACGTGATGTAAGCGATGCATGGATCATGGATGAATGTGTGCCCTAGATGTGCAATCAATTCAACTCTTATATTTTTTCCTTGAAAACATTCAACTCATATATTGACTTGGTATTGTAAGTGGTATAAAGTGCTCTATGAATTCTTCTTTCCTTGTTTAGGATACATGCCTGTTGAGAGTTTAAATTTAATTACGAAAAATGATAAAATAACTCACTTTCAACGCACACTTTGAATGCACATTTTTATCTTTTAATCATTTATGACTCTTTTTTGTCTTCGGAGGCATGAGCCCTACATTTGACAAAACACTATAAATAGCTAAAAGACAAGAGTGTGCACCCAAAATGTGCGTTGAGAGTGTGTTAGGTTATCATAATGTATAAAACCTCGTAACAAAGAATATGTGTGGATCCCTCCTTAAATAGTATAAAGACTCCCTAAAGTTAAGTTGGATAGTAAAAGCAAGATTCACGGGTCTTGATGGACTCAGGCCGGCCCAACAAAACACTTGTCCATGGGCTTTTTTGAGGTTGAATAATATAGCCCATCGAACGTTTGAGATACACGTCTCCCAAGGACGAACGACTCGGTGAAACGAACGCCGGTGAATCCAAGGACGCGCGTGCGTTGAATTCATCGAACGTAGTAGGTGTGGCCTTCCGATATTCCTTCAATTAGGGTTTTAGATTTTGATCAAGTTGGGGTTTTTACCGATCAGAATCCATTTTCAAGCTTCGAATTGCTGGATTTTCAAAGATCAGTAGTTGGATCGATACTGGTGAGCTGAATTTTGAGAAGCGATGGCTGTGGAGCGCAACCCAGAGCAAGAATTACTGCCGAAGAAGAAGCAATCTGCGACCGATGAAGAGAAGGAGAAGAGGTGAGTGAAACATAATGTGTTTGGTATTGATTGAGTTGCAATTTTGAGGGTTTTTGTTTGGTGTGTTGTTCAGGAGGAAGAATATTGTTCCGGAAGGTCTGCTGAAGGCGGAGATGAGACCTGGTGCGGGGACGGAGAAGCCAGTGGACGGTGATCAGGTAAGCTTGTGTGAGTTTACTTTTTTAGCTTCTATTTCTGGTTGGAATCAATGAGTCGACGAATGAAGATGAGCTAAATGAGCTAAATGAGCTAAATGAGCTAAATGAGCTAAATGAGCTAAATGAGCTAAATGAGCTAAACAAGATAATGCAATCCCAAGGTCTCGAGTTCTATTCCCCATGAAAACCAAACATTGGGACACTGGTGGTCTCTTTTTGCAATCCTATGGCTCATGAGACTAGTCAGACAAGTGTCTGGATACCATGGTTGATAAAAAAAAAATGAGCTAAATGAGATAATGCAAGTATCACAAAATCTAGTTGAGAACTTAGGTTTTGAAATGTGTTTTATCTTTGAATTGTTGGTGATAATTTAGGATTAGAATTAGGACATTACTAGAATTAGACAGTTTGTAGTTGATTAGGATTTATATTTACATGTTTGGGATTGATTGGAAATCATGGTTTGATTAGAATTATGCAAATAAACTTGCTATAAAAAGTTTCGAAAAATCGGCTATATAAAGCCCATACTGATGTGTAAAGTACATCAAGATTTATACCCAAAGTTGAATGCCTTGTGATCCTATATTTATGCTTATGCCTTCATAACTAAATTACATATTTCATCCTCAAAGTCATACTGGTGGTATTGGTTTCTTACATACATGGTGCATATGTCTGGATCGATCGCACTTTATACACTTGCCATCTGGTCTCCAAAAGCACTTCTCTTCTGAATGATTGACTTTTTTGCAATATGGGCATAGAGGATGCTTCATTCTTTCCTTTGCTGTTGTAATTGTCTTTAGGTATTTCTTGGATATATTGTCTTCACATTACACATGTAGAATGCCTTCAACAAGTCCCTTTGATGTTATTATATTCTTTCTCGTAATTATTCTTTGTTTCACAACTTGTAATGCATTCACCATTTCTGCTAGAGACATGCTTGATATATCTTGTCTTTTTTTTTTGTGCTCAGATTTTTTATTCATAGCTTTTTGGTAAAGTAACTCAGATTTTATCCACAATTCTTGAATTGAGATAATTTTTTTGTCTCTTTCATCTTCTGCATCTTGTACACTCTCTTCAGATTTAGAACCTTTATGTTCCTCGTTCTTTTGTTGTTGTATTCGTTGTTGAAGTAGTCCCATATTTCTTTTGCTGACTTTAGGTTTATAATTCTTGTGAATATTGTTTTTAAATCCCCGAGAATAGACATGCTTTGGCTTTGGCTTTTTGGTTCTTTTTTCTTTGTTGTTGTTTTGTTGGGTGTGCTATTGGGTCCTCTAGTTGTGGTGGAGCATTGTAGTCATTCTTTAGCGATTATCAAAGATCCAAAGTATTTAGTTATGCTGGCATTCTGAGAGCCCATTCTTGGTAATTTTCTCCGTTGAACTTCGATGCTTGTGAGAGAGATTGCATCCCTTGCGTGACTTGTACATATATGTGGCTTTCTATCACAGTGCACTGCAAGTCTGTCACGTTACATAATTGTGAGGGCATTGTTTAGCTAAATTGCATCTATCACACCACATTAGGTCCTTCAAAGAAAAGGCAAGATAAACAAAAAGAAGAGGCCACATATATATATATATATATATATATCCAATGATTCAAAGCAATGGAAAAAACTATAGCTTTTCTTTCACAACTGTCAAAGTTCGACGTAGAAAATTACCAAGCATGAGCTCTCAGAATGTCAACTTACCTACATGTCTTGGATCTTTGGGAAGAAGTGTAGAACGACTACAATGTTCAACTACTACCTGAAGACCCAACAATAGCTCAATTGAAAAACAACAAAGGGAAAAGAACCAAAAAAGCAAAAGCCCATTCATGACTATTTTTAACGGTGTCAGAAATAATATTCACAAGAGTTATGAACCTATAATCAACAAAAGAATTATGAGGCTGCCCCAATAATGAATACGACAACAACAACAACAAAAAAAAGAATGTGATGGTTCTCAACTTGTAGAGGAAATTCATGATGCAGAAGATGAAAGAGGCATAAAACATCAAACAATACTTAGATAGATTGTTGAGTATAGTCAACCAAATAAAGTTACTCGGTAAGCCTTTTCCTGATTTAATAATCGTAGATAAAATCCTAGTTACACCGGAAAGCTCTGAATAAAAAAATCTTTTCAGCGGAGGAGATGCAAGTTGTAAAATATATCAAGCATGTCTGTAGCAAAAGTGGTAAATGCATTATAAGCTTTGGAGCAAAGAAGAGTTATGTGAAAGATTACATTAACAACATTAGAGGGAACTGTTGAAGACGTTCTACATGTGAAAATAATACATCTAGAAAAGCCCAAATACAACAACAAAGAAAAGAAGGTAGTGTATCCTCATGTGCATATTGCAAAAAAAAGACAATCACCCACAAGAGAAGTGTTTATGGAGGCCAAAGGCCAAGTTTATAATGTGTGGTCAAGCCGGACACATACACTGTTTGTAGGGCATCAAAGTCTAAAGAAGAAACAAACAATGCAGTTGAAGGCCAAAATTGACAGTACAATTGCTTACTGTTTCAACAAATACTACCTCTAATGGCTCTTGGCTGATCAATAATGGTTGTACAAACCTCATAAGTTATGATTTGAACATCTTCAAAGACATACGCAGAAAACTGTTATATCAAAAG
Source organism: Stephania japonica (assembly GCA_039657345.1). Classification (NCBI taxonomy): domain Eukaryota; kingdom Viridiplantae; phylum Streptophyta; class Magnoliopsida; order Ranunculales; family Menispermaceae; genus Stephania; species Stephania japonica. The sequence continues at coordinate 36,343,676 of CM077560.1, read as the reverse complement.
TCAAACTTGGCAATAGAGAATGCATACCAGTTAGAGTCTAAGGAACAATTCAAATATAAAGGTTGATAGGTTCGATGTACATTCGTGATATCTTATATGTTCCTAACATTGATAAAAACTTGCTGAGTGTTGGATTGTTGCTAGTAGAACGTCTCATAATTTTAAGTTGTTGCATAATCAAAGATGCAAAAGACGAACGTATATAAGGCGAAGAACTAAAGATGAAAGATAAAGGTTTTTCCTGAGAGCCAAACCAAATACAAGACTCAAACTGTTATAGGAAGAAAAAACAACAAAGAAGGTATGCAAGTTGAAGCTCCATGGAAGGAAGACAAAAAGAAACACAACATGAAGAAAAAGAATAGAAGAAAGAAGACCAGAAACAACAAAAATAAAAAAATTGAAGAGGTAAATCAAACCCCAAAAATTATGGAGACAAACAAGAATTCTCCAGCTAAAAGGTTGATGCTCATTTGTTCACAAATTCTAAATTATGTGGGGATGTTGGAGATGATTTTGAATTACGCTAGACTTAGAATGTTACAAGAATTAGAAAGTTTATATTTGATTAGTATTTATTTTTACATGTTTGAGTAGCTTAGAATTACACAAAATAAATTGGCTTTATAAAGCTCATGCGTGATGAGTAAAGAACATCAAGATTTATGACAAAAAATTAGTGCCTTATGCCCATATGTTTGTGTTTATGGTTTCAAAAATAGAATTGCGCATTTCATCCCCAAAAAATCTCTTCATAAATCTGCTTATGACAGATGAAAGTTGATTTGATCACCAGTGCACCAACATGCTTTTGAGTGGTTGGTAGTTGTAGTGACAAGAGGCTTTACTTATTTTTGAGGTTTTTTGGTGTTCTAATCAATGTATTCAATTGTCTTTGCTATCTTTTGCAGGTGATATACCATTGCACAATTCGAACGCTAGATGGTGTTATCGTTAAGTCAACAAGATTAGAAGCTGGGGGTAACTTTGCTATCTTGACTATTAATGTTCAGATAATGGATTGAAAGGACATAGTAGATTCCAATTGGTTGGATAGACACTTGTTTGGTCGAGATTTTTTTTTTTACATGTTCATTTTTGAGAAATAGGTTAGGGATTGGGTTCCGGAGTAGGGTAAATTCTGTGTAAATCTTCTAGATGACCTAATTAATTAACTCAACTTCATTTGGGGATTAATTTTCGTGAACTTGAAGGGACGCACAACTTAGTGGGTATGCTTTTCATATAGACTTCATTATTTAATGAAGAGGGATAGAGAGAGAATAACGTTTGCAACAACATCCATGTAATAGTGATAGAATAATAACAAATCATTTTTGCAATTAAGATAAAAGTAGTCTTTTTAAACTGTAATAATGAGATTGTAAATAACCTTAGGCTATGCGTACGCCCTAGATGAGATATCTAAGATTTATTTTTTAATTTCTTGTGAATGGGATTTCATTGGCCTTACTAGAAATGTGATACATAAATCATAAATAACCTTGGGATTAGATCATACTTTTATTTGTTCTCTCATTATCTAGGTCTTGATGCTTCACTAGAAATTAGGGTTATCATACATGAAAGCACGACAAAACATGCTTTCTATACTTAAAGGGTATCATGGAAAACTATGGAATGATCAATATGGAAAGAGATGAGAACGCATCTAGTTCAAAGTAATCACCATCCTTTTTGTTGTCTTCAAGTCACATAACATTATAGAATTTCCTTTCTTTTAAAACGGGTCTATTTCTCCCTCCTGCCTCTCTATCTCTTTCCTTTTTTGTATTTCCAATTTCCAGATTCTCTAGTCTAAAATGTGTATGCTGGTAATTTGCATTATGTAACAGGAAAAGGGTACCCCATGAGACAAATCTTGTGGAAAAGCAAAATGATACTTGGGCTATTGGAAGGAATTCCTACCATGTTGAAGGGTGAAGTGGCCATGGTATCCTCTATGATGATTAAATCAATAATCTGGTTTCTAATATAGTTAATGATCCTATCCAAATGTGTGTAAGTGAATCTAACAATACTTAGAACGCTACAACTGTATGCAATGACTTATTTGAATTTTTTTATTCTAAAAATTAGATTTGTGCAAAGAAAAGAAATCTTGTTGCTACTTGACCAATCACCTACATTGAGTTTTGGTGAGAAGAAACACATGCCGTTGGTCATGTAGGAAATTGGGAGTAGATTGCTTCCCACTATGTATTTTTTTTTAGGCTCTTCTCACTACATTTCAGATTCACTATTTAAGGTTATTTATTCATGTTTAATAGTGTTCTTTATATTATTTTCATGTTTGACTCATTTTGGAGGGGGGTAATCATGTTTAGAGCCTGGTTTTATTGCATCCAGGATTGAGGTTAAAGCTTTTTAATCATTATATACAATGCCAGATAAATCTATTGTTTTGAGCGTTCAACGACATTAACAACTTACAACAACAACAAAGCCTCAATACCATATTAGTTGGGTTCTGACATCGATATAAAGGTTCTGTTCAGCTCGATTTGATGCAGCAAATTATTAATGCCCTTTTTTGGTATAATATCAATGCCCTTTTTGGGTATACTATTAATGCCCTTTTTTGGTATACTATTAATGCCCTTTACAACATATCAAATTTGAATAGATTGCCTTGGTACAGATTGGGTCACCAAAGCGCAAAGAAAAATATTCTATGAAAGTTTGCAGATTTCTTTTTACAAATTCAAAGAAAGATTGTTGTCATTTGCTTGGCTCCTTTTATATATTAGAGTTAAAAAAGAAAAATTCACAAGTTCTTCAAATACAACTAAGCAAAAACTTCGAAAAGAAATATCTCTTTCTCAATTAGTTGAAAAATATTCTATGAATTCTGCGCTGACTGGGCTTTTCCATTCTAAGTTAATTAATTGATTTCCTTATTGCCATGTTTGATCCATTTATGGCTCATTGCCTTTTTCTTTTTTCAGTTCAAGATGAAACCAGAGCTACACTATGGTGAAGATGATTGTCCAGTAGCAGTTTCAGAGAGCTTTCCCAAATATGAAGAACTTCATTTTGAGATTGAACTGATTGATTTTTCTAAAGTCAAGGTAATGACTACTGCCAACGCATGCTAATTTGTCAGAAAAACCTATTTCTGGTTTTGCAAATTTCCATTAATTAGATCTGCAACCACTTATGGTTTTATTAATATTGCAATGTGATTATGTGGTACTTTTAGAACAATTTCCAAAGCTATTAGAGCTAACGGCCATCTATAGGAAACAAAAGGTTTTTGAATAAATATTGAAGGGTCGTACGGTGTGAAAAGAAGGTTTTGACATTAAGCATTGATCATCTGTTGATGGAATGCATTTAACATCCATGCCTATGTTACCTGGACTCGGGTGCGGGTGTCGGGTACGGGTATGAGTCTAAAGGTCAGACCCACCTATTCTCTAATTTAAGGACACGGAGACTCGGCAAAAAGTGTCTAAAACGCGTGACATATGCTTATATATGTAATAACATATATTACATATATCCAATAGCTTATATACCTATATTTTTTCTCATTTTTCATTTCTTACTCTATACTAGAAAGTTCTTGTTAAGTTTTTTTCTTTATTCTCTTACATTTTAAATCTTTTTATACAAAGAGCTCTTCAAATGGAGTATCCATGTCTTTTTAAGTGTCAGACTCGTTTCAAGTGTCTGACACGGGTACTTTGGGTTAGTGTGAAGGGTCCGGGTAACATAGATCCATGCTAGTGACTAATTCTTATGATGCTTCTGAAATCTTCCTTGTTTTTGAACATGAATTTAATATATTATTTGTTTCAGGTTGTCAGTGAAGATTTGGGAGTTGTAAAAAAGGTACCAAAATTCAGGAAGAAACTTTTTATAATCACATTATAAATTCTACCTTCATTGTGTTGTTGGCTGATGAAAGGCGTTGAAAACAATTGTGAATGTTCTCTGTTATTATTTATTTTTGAGTCGCGCTATGTGCACCCCGGTATGTTATCAGGGCACCTAACGTTTTTGAATGGTTTCATAAGAAAGTGTCAAAAATGCCCTCTCAAATCAAGCACCCCAACATATGCCCCATTCCGTTCACATTCCCATAAACCCCCCTCTCAAAGTCTCAATTTTTCTATCAAGTTAAGTCGATTCGTCACCGGCTGAACATTGCGTTCGTCGATCAAAGAGCGTGCACCAACCTTGTGTTGTAGGGTTTGTTAGATTCGGCAAGTTTAAAGCATTTTTAGGGTCTTATGGCTGAAGAAAACAAGCCGGAGGCGGACGTCACACACAATCAGGTTAGTTTTCATGGTTTTTGTGGTTTTTTTATGCCATTTCCGAAAGTGAACGGTGACCGCGACTTTGTCGGTCGCATAGGATCGAGACATGTTGTAATGTCTCGGTTGAAGGTAGTTGAGACTTTGGAATAAGACTCGGTATAGGGTGACTGAACTCATGTCTGAAACACTTTTGTACATGTATTGAACAAATCGGGGCCGAGAGTTGACAAATGTTGTCGGACACAGGGTACCGATACGACACGTTAATTCTCGAACCTGTAGTATCTAGACTTTGGAATAAGTATCGGTATAGGGTGACCAAACTCATTTTTATGTGTTTTCATGGTGGGGTGCTCGTGTTTTAAACAAAAGGACATTTTGGGGAACTCTCGGGGTGCCCTGATTATATGCCGGGGTGCACATAACGCGACTCTTTGTTCTTTGAAAGTTGTTCTTTTATTACTTTATCATTTGCTTGATTATTGAAGCCTTCCTCCCCAATTTACTTTTTATGCGCATTTTATTTATTATTCTGAATTTTATATGAATTCTCTTTGGTTTTCTTGTGTTTTATATACCTTCAGCTTGCATAATAACACTTCTCATTAATCGTCACTTTATTATTTTAATATCAACTAGCTCAACCCATTGTTTTGTCCCTCATTTCTCTTCCCCCTTCTTGATTCCTTTTAAATTTTGTTCCTGAATTGATATTTTTTCGACATTATTCTTTTTCTATGAATACATATTCATTACCAAACAACAACTATGGAAGCAAATCCACCCAGCTCTAATCTATTTAGTAATATTTATTCATTGTGTTTGTGGCCCTCCCATTTTGAAAATTGTTGAAAATAGAAAAAAGGAAACACTCTAGGACGTCGCTACTTCATTCGCTGTTGCTGTTTCTCTATAGTTTATTCCATCTGTGAATAATTTTTTGTTCATGTGAGTGAATAGTACAATACCTTTTCTTTGTGTCTATTTAAGATTCTGCAATTTTAATATTATTATTTGATAGTTCTTTCTTACTAAACATGAGAAGAACGTTTTTCCTTTTAGTTTATTAACTTATGTCTGACTAACGTTTGGGGCCAAGTATTTCGTTGCATTCATTTGTTTAGTAAACTTCAATATTGCAATCTTTGTATGATCTGAGACTTCAACCATGTTACTGATTACTTTTAGTGGAATTTTCTTGCAAGTTTCTCTTTAATACGAATGATAACTGATAAGTTGTACGTATAGCTATTTTCTCCATGTTTTTGATTTGCAGCTATCCAGTAAGACATCTTTATCTGAATCATACAATTCTGGTTGCTTCTCACATTGAATTTACTATATCTATGGGATCATTTGGATTCTCTTTCAGCACTTCCGTATGTCTTCCTTTATTATTGAGCTTCTCTAGTTTCTGGCTCTTTGCCAAGCTTTTAATTATGGACTCATAGCTTTATCTGGTCTTGAATGTGTTCCGTCCACTACCGCTTTAGTGGTCTTGAATGAGTTCAGTCTGCTACCAATTCTTTAAATGGCCTTTTCCTTTTTGATACGCTACAGATATCTTTGCCGCTCTTCTATTTGGGTAGAGCGCTTCTTTATAGACATATTTTTTGTTCTTACGTAATTTATTTTTTATCAAACTTTTTCTTTAGCATTCTCAATTTCATGTGCAGTTTCTTACTATTATGTCACCCAGGTCTTTTGAATGACAAGAGGTTGTTATGCCTGATCATTTCCAGGACTTGAGCTTCGTGATAAAACTTAGATAATTACATGTAAACTCTTGCCTGTAATATTAGGTCTTCTAGTATATTGAATAGTAAACAATTTGGATATGTTGAAAGATCTTAAAGAATACTCAACTGGAGAAACATAGATAGTAACTATTTGAAATCAATTCTCATTAGTTGAATAATAATTAGAAAGAAAACATTTTATGCTTCTTTACTTATGTGTTTGTGAAGAAATAATAGGTGATAAATTCATTCATCTCTCTTTTTCAGTTACATGGTGGTTTGTCATGGCAACTCTATGGTTTGCTTTTCTATGTTATTATTTGTTTTTCATTTCTATCCTCCGTCGTAAGCTCTCCCATATGTATCAGTGGCTTTCCTCAAACATGAAATGATCTTATACGGTTATACCTATAGTTATACATCTTTAGAAGTTCGTAATTTTTTCTTCATATAATTAGATTACTGACGTTATCTATACTACAACCAACCAATTGGGTGGCTGAATGATATGGTATGGGATTTGGAAGTAAGTGGTGGTCATGGGTTCAAACTTTGGTAGGTGCGAAAAGTTGTTTCTTTCCTATAAAAAAACGTTATCTATACTAGAAGAATTCTCTTCTTGTAAATGGTATATACAACAACATAGCCTCAGTACCAAATTAATTGGGGTCGGCCATATGGATCAAACTCTTCCATTGTGCTCAGTTTAATGCAATTGATGGTGAACTTTCCAAACCATTCAAATCCTTTCTAATTAATGCTCCAAAGTTAATTTCGGTCTACCCCTACCTTGTTGAATTTCTTCAGTTCCTATTAAATCAAGTTTTCTAGTCGGGACATCTGTAGTCGTCTTTGCAGGTGACCAAACCATTGCCACCACCCTTCCCTAATCTTGGAGTCAATTGGTGCTACTCCTACTTGTCTTTGAATTTCTGTATTTCTTATCTTATCTTTACGAGTTTTACCACACATCCACCTAAACATCCTCATTTCTGCTACGTTCATTTTATGTAATTGTTGTTACTTTACTGCCTAACATTCACTTCCATAGAGCATAGCTGGCCTAATTGTGGTCCTATAAAATTTTCCTTTTAACTTGGTGGACATATTTTTATCACAGATCACACCAGTTGCATTCCTCCATTTCTTCCATCTAGCTTGAATTCTATGTGTGACATCATTCTCAATATTGCCATCATTTTGTATGATTGATCCTAGATATCTAAAGTGCTTCACCTTTGGAACCTCTACTACCTTTAATTTACCACTCCATCATCTCGATGTCTCGTACTTCTAAACTTGCAATGCATGTACTCGATCTTCGTCTTACTTTACTTAAAGCCTTTAGATTCTAATGTATTCCTCCAAAGTTCTAATTTCCTATTCACTCCATCTCTTGTTTTGTCCACTAAGACAATATCATCTGCAAATAACATACACCATGGCATACCCTCTTGAATATGCCTAGTTAGTTCATCTAAAACTAGCGTAAAGAGATATGGGCTTAAAGCCGATTCTTGATGTAGTCCAATGGGAAATTCTTTGGTAGTTCCTCCGAATGTCTTTATACTAGTTACAACTCCCTCATACATATCCTCAATTGTGTCTATGTATCAAGCATGCACTCCATTTCTTTCTAGAACCCACCAAAGAACATCTCTAGAAACCATATCATATGTTCTTTCTAAATCTACAAATACCATATGAAGATCCTTTTTCCTTTCTCTATATTTTTTCATCAATCATCTTACAAAGAAAATTGCCTCCATAGTGAACCTTCCAGCCATGAAACCAAATTTATTCTCTGATATTTTTGTTTCTCTTCTTAGCCTATTGTCAATTATCCTCTCCCAAAGTTTCATAGTATGACTCGTAAGTTTAATTCCCCCGGTAGTTTGAACAACTTTGAATGTCTCCTTTGTTTTTGAAGATTCTTCTTCTCCAATTCATTGACATGAGCTTTGATTTTAAAATTTTGTTGAAAAGTTTTGTTAGCTAAGTCAATCCAATTTCTCCTAAGCATTTCCAAACCTCTATGGGCATTTCATTTGGGCCACATGCTTTCCCTATTTTCATCTTTTTCAATGCCTCTTTGACTTTTGGAATTCTAATATTGCGTGTGTAGTTTACATTTCTTTCTTGGTGTTGGTTTTCGTCTACTATGATATCAACTTGGCCATCATGAAATAAACTATCAAAGTAGCTTCTCTATCTCTCAATATCATCTTTGCAAGTTAAAACATTTTGATTTTCGTTCTTTATATCTCTTAATTTGGCTAGCCTATAAATATATTTTTCGCCATCTCTATTACCTAACTTTGTATATAGATCTTCCATGAAATTTATTTTAGCTTAACTAACTACTTTTTTTGCTTGTTTTCTAGCTTCTCTATATTGATTGTACGCACCTTCATCTTGACACCTCGTTTCACCACCATGTTTCCTTCTTTGGTGGTCCCAAGCCTTTAGATATACCTAACACGTTTGACACTACTCTCCTTATGCAACTACTAATTTCTAACAACATTGTATTAGCATCTAAAATAAGATTCTAAACTTTTTCTTTTAGTAGTTTTTCTCTAATCTCTACTTGTTTACTATTTTTTAGGTTCCACCACTTTATTCTAGGGTCCTTTCTCTTTTATTTCTATTAAGCCGTCGTTTTAGCTTAATATCAAGTAGTACTAACTTATGTTGGGTAGTAAGCACTTCACCAGGTATTACTGTGCAGTCTCTACATATTTTTCTATCTATTTTTCTTGTTAGAATAAAATCTATTTGACTCTTGTTATGACCACTACTAAAAGTAATTATGTGCGACTTTCTTTTCCTAAAACTAATATTTGCTAAGACAAGGTTATACGCTGAAGCAAATTCTAAGATTGATTCTTCTTCATTTCTTGTACCATAACCAAAACCTCCATGAACTCTCTCGAACCCATCATTACTTGCCCCCACGTGCCCATTTAAATCTCCTCTAATAAAAAACTTTTTCATCTAATGATATACCTTGCATAAATTCATCCTTATCGTCCCAAAATTTGTGTTTGATGCTCGTTCAATCCTACTTGTGGTGCACAGGCGTTAACTATGTTAATTTTGTCTCCAATAATTAATTTAACTAGGATCAATCTATCTCCCATTCTCTTAACCTATACAATCTTATCCTTATAATCATTGTCACAAGAATTCCTACTCCATTGCATTTTTTATCTATACCAATGTACCACAACTTAAACCCTGTGTTTTCTATTTCTTTACCCTTTTCTCCTACCCATTTTGTGTCTTGAAGGTAAGCAACATTGACTCTCCTTCTAATCATAGTATCAACTAATTCCATTGACTTTCCTGTAAGTGTTCCTATACGAATTTTTTCTTCCATTTGTGTTTGTTTCCTTTTCTATTTCTATTTTGTCTAAACGATCTAGTTTCATTATCTACGATTTTGTTTTTGTTTTCGTGTTCGTTTTGAACTAGCTTCTTTACCCACACCCGTCCTTTGTGTGGGAACCTTGCTCATTTTTCTTCACATTCGGGCAGCGATGTGAAGGGACTAGCTTCTTGTAAATGGTATATAAATAGTATTAAAAAAAACTGTGGTTTCTACAGATTCGTTAACTGAGTGCATTGAGGACATTGTTTGTCAGGTTAGATAGCTAAATAAGTTTTTGATTCCATTATTAAGAATGGGTTAAATTTGTGGATATTTTTGTACTAAGATAATTGCGTTTTTATGTTTTTTTTTTTCTGTTATGTTAAATTCAAAAACACCAGATAGTTGGCGGATGTTCTTGTTAAGAAGACAATTCCAAAGACGTTACAAGTGTGAATATATCCTGCCATGAATAGCTAATGGATGAAGTGACAGCTCAAAAGATTATATTATATGAATGAATGCATTACTACTTAAGGTTAAAATAATTGTGTTGATGTTGGGTTGTGTTGAAAGCTGCCTATTTGTTGTATGGACTTTTATTTGGTCAAAGTAATTGTTGTATGAACTTCATCTACTCACTTTTGTTTAGGTTACGAGTGAAGGTGAAGGATGGGAGACACCACGGGAGCCTTATGAAATTAAAGTAAGGTAGATGCATCTTCTTATTCTTTGCTGATAAGTAGTTTTTTTTAATCTAAACCGTAAATTATTTAAATAAATTCAGACGCATATGCATTTTAAATGTTGTAAACATATCAGTACTAGAGTAGTCCTGAAGTTTAATGCCACTCATTGCAGGATCTCTGCGAAGACAGGTTCTGGGAAGTTGATTTTTTCTCATAACGAAGGAGAACCATTTTTCTTCACCTTTGGAAGATCTGAGGTTTGTAGACCATATGTGGCATGTAATTTGTGATATTGTTCTACAATATTCTTGGTCTGCTGTCTCATCTGGAAGACCTCTAGGATCTCATGTTCAATGGACCAAAAATAGGAGCTCTAGTAATGACTAGTAGTTTTAATCTAGAGCTCGGCTAAATGCACCCAATTATGCGTAGCACCCCAAATTCAAATTTCAATTTATAAGTGCATCCCACATTTTTACCAAAATACCCCTTCATCCAAACCAAAGCACCCAACTTCAAAACCTTAGTCGAGACATCTATTTTAGGTTCGGGGACATATGACCGAGACTTATCCTCTAGGCTTGGTGTTGTCCAACCAAACCTCCTTGGTGAAATTTTGACAGGCTGTGACCAACTCTCCAGCTAGAGGTTTGGTGGTCTCTGACCGACTCTCCAACAAGAGATTAGGACCTGCGAGGTCAAACCACTCGATGATGCCTACAAATTACAAGAAGAGCGTGTGTGGAGGGATGTTGATGGGGTGCACAAAATGAGAGGAAAGTGTAGTGGGGTGTACTAATCACAATGAGGGGCATAAGGGTCATTTTGTAGTAGGATTGCCCTTTTTTAAAGTGACTTTTTCTGGGGTGCACTTAATAAATGGTGGGGTGCACTTAACCATGCTCATTAATCTATTGTTTTATCAGTTTTCTACTATTTAAGTTTTAGATCTTAAAAAAGCAACCTGTGTTTGTGTATCTTGTATTTCTTTGTTAGTTCCCAGCTTAGCTATCTGTTAATAATGATATTTGTTATTTATTGTATGTAGTGTAGGTACCTAAGGGTCTTGAGATGGGAGTTGGAACTATGACACGGGGTGAGAAGGCTGTGATATTTGTCAGCAAGAATTACTTAACCGATTCTCCTTTGATGCCAGTAGTTGAAGATTTTGAAGATGTTGAATTCGAAATTGAATTGGTTCACTTCATTCAGGTGTGCTAAGTATTTGAATTGGCATGGTTAATTTCTCATGCCAACGTATTGGCTTTCTCAAGATGATTGGCATTTCATCATGTTTTTTCTTTTAAATTCCAAAATAGAATTTATATTCTGCTATATATAGAATTTTACTTTGTGAATTTGGTTTAAAGCTTGTTTCTGCTCAGAGTTCTTTACTTTGATTTCTTACACTTTGTTTCTTTTTTTTCATGTATTCATCATTTATTTTTCAATGTTACATGTTTATATACCAGCAGCAGTCTGGTGTTGTTAATACTAGTGATATATTGTAATAGGTGAGAGACATGCTTGGTGATGGTCGTCTCATCAAACGCCGAATTCGTGATGGAAAAGGTATCAGTGACTTAAATTAAAATTCAGGAGAAGTGAATTTGTTTGTGTGTTAGGAAATGGATAAGATGATACTGATGATTATATGTAAACACTAAAATATGTAGCTCAGTATTTCATTCGAAGTACACCATTTTTGACACTGATGATTGATTTGCGACTAGAATTAATTTAGGTTAATATTTGCTGAAGTATTGCCCAACAGAAACTATTTCTAATGCCAGGTATGGTACATGCTACTTAATAGCTTTCTACCTAATTCTTGAAATGGCTTCGTTTTTAAAATAATTCAATAATCACAAGAAAAAGCTGATTTAGTTAGTTTATATTTGTTATTGTTTTGATTTAATGTTAGGCTATTGATACAAGCCATCAATTAGTTGAAGTCCTTACTAGTGCGAAAGATCTAGATACTCTTTTGAAATTTTCCCTGGGAACTAGTGTTTGGGTTTGGTTGAGTGAGAAATTAGCTGGTTTTAATGGTATTATAAGTTGCTTTGAAGTTACTCAGTTAGAAATTGCTTATTAACTGCTTAACATTATAATTTATTGTTATACAAGCATATCTAGTGTTGATTTTGATTTTACTGAACTTTTGATTGTTTCTGTTTTTATTCTCTAATCGTGCATTACATAGCATACAATAACATTTTGGTATTTGAAATCCTGAATTGGACAAATTTTGACTATTATCCTTTCATAATTTTTGGAATTATTAGGTGAATTTCCTATGGACTGTCCTCTTCATGACAGCCTTTTGCGTGTTCATTACAAGGGTATGCTTCTTAATGAAGAAAATGAAGTGTTCTATGATACAAGAGTTGATAACCATGGTCAACCACTGGAGTTTTGTTCAGGAGAAGGGCTTGTAAGTTCTTTTTTCTTTTTGTCCCTCTCCCACCTCCCTTTTCTGTGTTTTCCAAGTGGTTACTTTTATGCTAAGAATGTCAGTTGGGACAATGCAATAAATGAATGATGATTTAAGGTTCATCTACCTTGGAAATTCAAAATGTTGTACTCTTACATAATACATTGTTTTGTCTCTTAGATGAAGCATTGTGAATAAATGTTGATTGAAAGTGTTTTGAGAACAAGAAATAAGGTTCATCATGCTGGAAGTAGTGTAAGGTGGGGGCCATGATATGGTAATTTTTTCAACCATGAAATTTGGTAAAGTGAGTGGAGTTTTTAGTGCCAAAAACATTATATTAATTAGGATATTGAGATTTAAAACTGAATATGGATGTTGAACTGAAAAAAGTAAAATCATACAAGGAACTAATTCCCATAAGTCTTCAATTGAAATAAGGTTCATCAAGGTGGGAGAATTAGTGTAAGGTTGGGGCCATGATGTGGTAATTTTTTTTTAACCATGGAATTTGGTAAAGTGAGTGGTGTTTTTAGTGCCAAAAACATTGTATTAATTAGGGTATTGAGATTTAAAACTGAATATGGATGTTGAACTGAAAAAGTAAAATCATACAAGGAACTAATTCCCATGAGTCTTCAATTGAATTGTGCTGATTTACTAGAGTCACATCCTTTTTCTTAGGGTGACATCATTTCAAGTGATTTTTAAAGCTGATCCTGCAAAAGTCGAATGGTAAAAAGTTATTGATTTTTAAGGCTAGTTATTGCCTTCTAAAATTAGTAATCTGTTTGGCAACACTAGCTAATAGCTAATAATATAGCCGAGAGTTGAAAAGCTAGTAGTTGAGAGCTGAAGCCGATTATCTGGTTGATCAATAAAAATCGTTGTAAAAACTAACTGATTAAGTAGCGGGTAAATGTTAAATGACATAAAAGACATATTTTCATTAATTGAATATATATGCATTTCTTATTTAGGCTTATTATTATTATGATTATGATTATTATTATTATTATTATATACATATATAGAAATTTAATGTGCCTAATCAGCACAAGTTTTTATGACACCAAAGAAAATCATCATATGTTTTATTACTTTTGTGTTTAGAGATATCTAACTAATTGTGAAAATTGATGAGAAGAAATGTAGCTTCTTAATTAAGTTTACATATTTATGGTTAAATATAGGATAAGATTATTAAAATTTAAGGTTATATATTTAGGAAAATAATTTTTTAACCCACTTTGGGCATTGCTATGGACACCGACTAGGTAGGTGCCATGCGATGCGCCTCGAGATGCATCGTGCACACGGCTCAAGGTGTATCACACGACGCCCACTTGGTCGGTGTGCATTTGGCGATGCCCTAAGTGGGTTACTTTAGCAAGGTCCATATATTTATATGGAATGAGATTTTGTTTGATGTGATTTAAATATTGTTTAGGATAAATTTCAGGGTGATGTACATGTTATATGCACTTCTTTTTTTTTTCAACCCATATTATGTATTTGTATTATAATATATTTTATGTAAGTAGTCTGTATAACGTGTTCTATCATCCCTCGTAATTGTCAAAGTATTGTTTTCAACAATAATAAATTATTATTCGAGCGATGTGGTGAGTCATGAGTGCATATCTTTTTTTGAAAGGTTTCAGATATTTTGATTTATAACTCCCGCAATCAATATATAAGGGTATTCGAGAAAAATTTCCATCTGGTACTTGCAAAACTAAACACTACTAGCATAAGTTTTTCACCTTTTAGTTTATAATCTAGCTTATTTTTAAGATAATCTACCTACCAAACACAGCTTAAATAGTAAGTAGCTTAAAATCTAGATTATAGGCTTGCTTATAAGCTAGTTTATGCGTGACAAACAAAACCTAAAGCTAGTTATTGTTTTTTATGTGAGATATCAGATATGTTAGTGCGTTGAGTATAATGTTTTTATTATATTGTGCATATCACATTTGTGCAATAGGTGCCCGAGGGTCTTGAAATGTGTGTTCGCTTGATGCTACCCGGAGAAATAGCTCTTGTAACGTGCCCTCCAGATTATGCATATGACAAAATTTCCAGGTTCCTTTCCTCTTTTTTTGGAGTATTTATGTAGTTGTTAGTTACTTGAAATGAAAAACTGTAATTATAATTCTGAGTTTTAATTTCCTAAAGCAGGCCTGCCGGTGTTCCTGAAGGTGCTCATATTCAGTGGGAAATAGAACTTCTTAGTTTTGAGATGCCAAAGGTAACAATATTGAAGGAAGAAACAAAACCTACCTCCCTCTCTCTCTCTCTCTATTGAAATATTTTGACAATAGTTTGATAGAGTTTCGGGCGGCATTTTATCCTATCTAGCATGCCTGCATTTTGTAGTGTATTGTATTTTTCGAATATGTTCCATTTCTTGCAATATTATATTTAAGATTTTGAAGTTATGGGAAACAATAAATTTTATGTGCCAAGGGTTAGGCAAATCTCCAAACCATATCCAAGTGGAATTAATCTGCACAATGCTTTAAATTGCAGCAAGTACTCAAGTGTTGAAATTTGTATTCTCAGGATTGGACTGGATTGAATTTTGCAAGTATAATGGAAGATGCAGACAACATAAAAAACACGGTATGAGCTGACTTATAGTACTCTTCCATCTTTTAGATATTTGACGATACATACTAGGCTCCCTATTTGCAGAAAAGCTTATTATTTCCCTCAAAAATTTAACAGATTCTAATAATACTGACATACTCAGTTGTTTGCAATGCATTTAATATTTACCATACTCAGTTGTTATTTTATCATTATCTGCTATTTTTCATTTTTTTTTTTTAGGGAAACAGGCTTTTCCAAGAAGGAAAATTTGAATTAGCAAAGGCAAAGTATGAGAAGGTACTTATGATTTGCATTCTAGATTTATATTTGTGGAGTTTTATAATGTTGCAATGAATTGACGACAATTTTCCCCTTTTGTTCCTTTGTGAAGCAGCCTAAAGCTCATTGTTCCGGACTCTAGATTGCTTCATTACTTGTTAACTTGCTATGTTAGGTAGTGGAAACATTTTGTAAATTAGATTGGTGCAAAATTTCAGGTATAGGGGATCTTATTACCTTTTTTTTTTTTGAAGCAAGGGATCTTGTTACCATTGATTGTTAATGCAGAGGTACTTATGCTTGTAGTAGTAGTTGATAGCAGTAATAACTAACAATAACTAATGATTGTAGCAACTATTACTATTTTTAGGAAAATGATTAGAATGCATTTCAATTCTCTGCATTGGAAACTGCTAGATATTGCGTCAAGTTATGTGTACACGTATTCCTGTGTATTAGGAATCACAATGTATATATATCCATGGCTCAAGAAGTGCATTTGAGTTAGCAAAAGTGGGATTTGATCTCAATAATCACTTCTGGAGGCAGGTTTTCCTTATGTCCAAAACCTTTTAGTTATTTTAGCTTTTTTGTGTGGTCCAGCCTATTTTTTCATGGTTTTCAGCGAAAGAGAGAAACTAGTTGGTTTGTTTATGACCCGTTTGTATCTCAAGAAATATCTTTGCCACGAGTGACTTAAGAGGAAGTTCGTGTTAAATTGATTAATTGAAGTGTTCCAATAAAAATAGAAATTTAAATGTTGAATTTTAAGCTTAATATATTCTTTGCATATGATGCAGAGAGAGTGTATAGACACCTTTATATCTTTTGAAGTGAGTGTTAAGACAACTACTATTGATCTACAGGTGCTACGAGAATTCAATCATGTCAATCCTCAAGATGATGAAGAAGGGAAAATCTTCTTAAATTCAAGAGTACGCAATTCTATAAAATTCTGCATCAACAACTAATGACATGTGTTTAAGCTTATACCATTCACTCATTTTGATTTTGGTTAGGTCTTTATAACCACAATGATGCTGTAGTCTAGGACTAATATTCCTTGGCGTTTGCAGAATTCGCTGCACCTAAATGTGGCTGCTTGCTACCTGAAAATGGGTGAATGGAGAAAATCAATTGAGGCATGTAACAAGGTATTCTTTCATCCAGTTGCAGACTTGCACTGCACATTCCTGATTAAAATTTCTGACATTGTCATTGTTCATTTTTCTGAACTAAATTTATTTTGAATTAATGTCTTGGAGTTGGAGGAAGTTGAAACGATTAATGCTCTATATTAGCTGTCTTTTACTACTGAGGTTTTTTGGTGGTTTTCATTTACTAGAGCTTGCAAGCTCGAGTCCAATATATATATACATATAGGGTGGTTCTACCATGGGGATTTTCATGGTAGGACTATATATATATATATAGTTTTTCTTTCCGTTGTTGGTAAATGTAATAAGTTAAGTTTTAAACCCTCAAGTTTGAGTTTACAGGTCCTGAACCAATGGTATAATATTAAAGCAACAATTGATTGAGCTCGCATGTTCTTTTTTTTCTAAATTTTATAACGTCAATTTTTATGGTAATTTTTATGATTAGGGATCAATTAACCATTTTTTAGGGTGTTTACACAATAAAATTTAATGTGGGATAAATTCTTATTTTTATTTTTCATGGGGACTAGATGAACTTGTTTCTCTCACACTAAGGTCAATTCCAAGTGTGTTCAGATGGCGGGGAACCTAATATAACTCTATTTATGATGAATTAAAGCATTCTTGGAAGACCAAAATACCCAGAAGGATTATAATCGTGGCTGTGGAATTTCATATCTGAAATGGAGTTGCTGCCCTTTTCTTTCCTCAAAACCCTCAGATGATGTCATACCTTCCAACTTGTCCTACAACTGCCCTATCCGCTGCTTCTTCTGAATCCAAACCTAGGTGTCATGTTCTTCTAGAAAGATTTATCACGAGTCAATATTTCATAATGCATGCAGTTCATCTGGGCCAATTTTGACGAGTTAGGCCATGTAACCAAAACAGGTTCTGCTGCTCACTCCCAAGCTATTTGTTGTAGATATAGAATCACTGATTGCAATTTGTTGATTTCTACTTGCATGATAAACCATCCAAAGGATTTTTTTTTCCCCTGCTCAATCCTTTATCGTAAAGGTTAGCATTTCTGCTTAAAATAATGTGAGTTTATGTTTGCTCACTCTTTTCTCTGATGATATGCACTTATTTATGTCTTATAAGGAAAGGAGTTAAGTGGCCTAGTATTTTGATCCTTGTCTTGTATATATCCACTGAATTGATGCAGGTGCTGGATTCAAATCCCTTGCATGTGAAAGCGCTTTATCGCCGTGGTATGGCCTACCTGTCAGGTGGAGAGTTTGATGAAGC
Source organism: Stephania japonica (assembly GCA_039657345.1). Classification (NCBI taxonomy): domain Eukaryota; kingdom Viridiplantae; phylum Streptophyta; class Magnoliopsida; order Ranunculales; family Menispermaceae; genus Stephania; species Stephania japonica. The sequence continues at coordinate 36,325,864 of CM077560.1, read as the reverse complement.
GAGGAGTAATTTTGAAAAGGTACGCGGTGGTCGTTGTTAGTCGTTATTCTTTGGTTATTCTTTTAGTTTCTGAACTGGTTTTCTTCCGGATGCTTTTTAGATGCCAACTATTGACAAGTCTTCAGAACCAGATGCAAAAGCTGCTCTTCAGAAGCTCAAGCAAAAACAATTGGTGGGTTGAACTCCTTTTGCATCTTTGCTTTCCTACTTATGTTGGTACAGTGAAAATCTGAAGGAATCAATATTTGCACCCATTTTATTTATGCAACATTTTGTAAAGCAGGAAGTAGAGAAGAAGGCTAAGAAACAATTCAAGGGACTCTTTGATAAGAACCCTGGGGAAATCTCTGATGCTGGAGCCCATCCAATCGACGACAATAAAGCTCAAGATGAAGGCGTGCTGAAGGCAGAAGAAGAAAGTCACGAGCGTGAACGTGACAATCAGAAAGATTCACGCCTGGATGAAGATGAGGATCTTCATGAAGCTGAACCTCCTCGAAGGGGATTGCTTTCTCGACTCTGGCCTTTCAGTAGTAGTTTCTTCATGGTTGGGCAACAGAGATGTACTATTCTGTGATGCTATACCCCATTAATCATTTCTAGCACTTTCTCAGCTCATCCAACCATACCGTGTGTATTTCTTACAAAATAAAATCATAGTCTATGCTTGTATTTGTTGTTTTGAATACTTCTATATATGAATTTATATTTTCATATTCAAATGCAAATGTTTATTTCCAGGTTGATACTAATAATATAACATAAAGAACTGCAGGGCCTCTTCATAGTTCAAGAAAAATGAACATAGACACAGCCCTCAAAAGAATTGAATTCCATTAAAAATCCATTACATGCAGATGCAGTTCATCATTAATATCCAAAGCAAATTGGTTTAGACTATCAAGCGCTCAACAAACGAAATAAAACAAAACCAAGGAGATCAACTGCTGCAATTATAGCCAGTTCTTTCAATAGCACTTCAGCGCAGCTTTCTTGTTCGCCTAATTGATCACTACTCCACTTCCAAAAATCAAAAACCCCACTGCATGTCCAGCAATTGCCGCGATGAACACACCACCATTGAAGGACATGAGAGCAAGCATAACCAGGTAAGCTAGTCCAACGCGGATAGTGTGCACGAAAGTATGCAGCAACCCGGAAGCAACATAGGTACTACCACCTTTGCTCAACCTTGTATGTGATAGAAACTCGACCAACAGCGCAAGCACAAAGACGAAAACCAATGCCACCACATACATACTAGTTTTGCTGCCTGGCCATCCTGAGAAGAGAACTTCACAGGCCTTGCCCCAGAAGAAGCTCATGTGCATCATCATCATCCCGCCATTGCCGGGATCCATCGTAATTCTTTGTTGTCGAATCGGAGTGGTTACGGAAGTCTTAGATGCAGAAGAACTCTATAAATTGAATTGAAGAACGTCGAGGATATGTACTACTGGTCATTGTTAATTTTCAATGTTTTATAACGACTGTCCTTTAAAAATTGTTTACACAAGACAAGAAGCTAGCTCAATTATATTACTAAAACAATTCAAGATCGTGAAGGCCTAGGAGGATATCGTTATAATATAGAGTGATCTTATTTGTTAATTGAAATGCAGGACATATACCCTTGGATGCCTTAGCTAGCTAAAACTTTAGTGCTTGCCGTTAACTTGGGTCATGTTCATTTGTGACCTTTGATTTATTAGATTATAAATTTGGTTTCATCCCTCCAGTACTATCTTTGCCGTCTCCCAATCATTAACTTTTTTTTTTTTGTTTATTTCTGATCATTGTTATCCCTTACATTTGGCATTGCCACTACTATAGAGCTTGACAATTTGGGTTATGAAACGTTTAACACGATACGACACGACACGTAATAAACATATCATGGGTTTAACATAAGTGGATCTGGCATAAACAAGTTAACCATTTATACACGGTTAATAAATGAGTCATTAACATGTTAACCTGCTTGACTCGTTTATAACTCGTTTAACACGATTAAGGAATGATTTATAAATAATAAATATGTAATAATAAATAAATTATAGCAAAATTCACCTATTTGAATACATGTTAATAACATGATTTATTTTTTATTTGCAGACATTCTTTTCTTAACTTTATTTTTAGACGAAATATTTATTTTACTTTTAAAATATTATTCAGGTTTAATTAATAATTATTTATTAAAAAATATGAAAATTTACACGTTTTTTGGAGGATTCTTGTTGTCATGTATATGTTATTTGTTACAAGTCATTTTTTCTTCATTATTAACACTAAAGAGTAAAGACTTGAATGAAAAAGTAAAGTAAAACTTAAGACTACATCTCCATTATATTTTATTGTTTATTTAATTATGTTCATTTAAATTTAGTCATATAGATATTTTTAAAAATGTAGTAAACAAATTATAAAAATTTAAATAAATTAAAAAGTTTAAATAAAATATTTAATAAACATTTGACACGAATACTGACATGTTTATAACACACCCACTTAGACACGAAAATGATTAACACGATTAATAAACATGTCATGTCATGAGTTTGCATTATATGGGTCATGATCTGTTTACAACACGACACGTTTACAACTCGCCGACACGAATTGCCACCCCTATGACTACTAACATGACACTTTTGTTAACTATAAATAGTTCATGGCTTGGGTTGGGTAGGCCTGCTTAATGTGGGTCGGGCCTCGATAATTTGAAAAAGTTTATTTAGGTTTGGTAAAGCCCAAACTTTGAGCTTCGATACCAACTTACCACCATTAAGGCCTTGTTTGATTGGGGACCGAAAAGAAAAATGTTTCAAAGAAAATATAGGATAATGACATTCTCTTATGTTTGATAGCCAAGATTTTCTTACGGAATATTTTCTCATGATTGCCAATCTTCCATGTTAAGACCTATATATTTTCTCACCTGTTATGGTGGGACAATTGATTTTTCTTTTGAGAAAATGAATTTTTATACTAAGACACATATATATTAAATTTATATTTTAAATATAAAAAATAATATATTTAATATTTATGGTAAGTTTTCATATTTATTTCAAAACTTGTTGTTGGTGAGTTTTGATAGAAAAAAACTCTATATGTGCAATCAAACACATGTTGCAAAATCTTTTTATGAACATTTACTTGGAAAACCTTTCTTAAGAAAAATGTACTATTCTTATGAAATTTTTTCTTTACAATCAAAGAGGACCCAAGCTAATTTTTATTTTGAGTTCAACTTTTAATATTTATTAAATATATTTATTCTTTTTTCTAAAACAGTATATTTATTCTTTAACTACGGCGAAGTAGATATTGCGGTGGTCAAAATCTATCATTTTCACCGGAATGAATAAGGTTTGAGTCTCGTGGAATGCAAAATAAATCATAAACCTTTAATTGCAATCGAAAGGGGTGGAGTTGTTCCTTGTGAGTTTATAATAAATAAAAAAAGAAATATTTATTCTTTCGGAACAAGTTAGCAATCTCATTTAGGTGAAGGGATTTTCATGTACAATTTTACCTATGGAACTAGGGACGAAGCTATGTGTATACTTTTGTGTGTGTGTGTGTGAGATACAGGGATGAAGCCAGACATTAATGACAGGGGGCCAACTTAAATATCATAAAGTTTGAGTTTTCTAATGTTAAGTGTCAAACTATATATACCAATCAAGTAGACGACTCACTAATTTGGTATATGAGGTTACTTTTTTTTTGTTTTTTTTTATTTTTTTGTTTTTTTGTTTTTTTTTTCTTTTTGGTAGGAATGAGGTTACTTAGATACGAGGTCGAGAGTTCTAGCCTCGTAATGCGCAAGTTGTGGTTTTCTTTCTTATCAAATATAATAAGCAATAAAATGGTAAGTTATGAAATACTAATTTTAAAGAACAATTTGTGAGGTAGCTTAGAGTTTTTAATTAGTATAATAAACATCAAAAGAAAGCTAATTAAATAAGTTAAAACAAAAAAGAAATTAGAGGTGGCCAAATTAGCCCCTCCTTTCACTTATATGCAAAACAGTATATATATAAATAAATAAATATATATATATATATATATATATATATATATATATATATATATATATATATATATTTTGAGTTCCATTGTGAAATTTTCAGACCAAATATATACTCATGTCATGGAGACTCCTTAAAATGTGTTGTGCATTAAATGCTTTGTGCATTTATGTCTCTTCGATTAATGTGTTGAATTTAAATTTAATGGTTCTAAATAGTGTACCCATGACATGAGTATATATTTGATTTCTATGGTATATATATATTTAGGGTTTGGAGATACATGTATGTTTGGCCCCCATCACCTTAATGCTGGCTTCGACAAAGTAATCAAGCCCGTCATGTATGTTTTTTTTTTTTTTTTTTTTGCTCAGAGGTCCAATGCATGTTATTGACATATTCCAATGTCTACCCATGGTAGTACGTCTCCAAATAGTGCTATTTGGACTTGTTCTTGGAGCTTGGACGTGCTCCCACAAGAAGTGGACGGTGGGTTAAGGTTTTGCCTCATATTTGTGGTCAGCGGTTTAAAGAATTAATTTCTCCTGCAAAACAAGAAAAAAACTATAACTAAAAAAGAAACAAAAAAAGACAAAATAATTGGCAAATCTTGTTTTCTTTTAGAAAAAAAATGTAATATATTTATTCTGATTTTGGACTTATAAGTCTCGATTCATAAGAGGTTTTTAAAACTTTTACAAATATTTAAGGAGCATCAAAAGAATTTTATAAATTGTGTTTACTTCATTTATTATTTGAGTATGGCTTCAAAATAAAATGTATTTTTAAAACTCATGAGTTTAAATAACACAGTTGAAAAAATAAGTCTACACAGTCCATCAATTCTTTTTCTGGTTTCCTAATCAATTTTGAGTAGCCTCGAACCTTCCATCTCTAATCTTAAGTTACCCCTTTACCCTTAGTATATACTAGACCACTTTGGTTGGCCGGCAATCGACATGGCTCACAGAGTCACATGGTCACATGACATTTTGATCTCTCGTTCCATGCAAAGAGAGCAGCAACCACCAGTTTAACGAGTAAAGACATTGCTTGTAGTTTTGTCGTTAGCACGGTCGACAAATATCAACAACTCATGCATCTTGGAAATTTGAAACTAGGGCAGCCAAGTAAAAAGCCTGTACAGTACACGCCTATTAATTCCGCTTAAATAAATACATTTTTTCAAATTTCTGTCGAAACACTCTCGCTGGTCTGCACAAACAAATTTCGATTTGTAATAGATATTTGTTCCATTGAATTACGAAACACATCAATACAATATTTATAAAAAAAAATAATAATATAATTTTCTTTCAACGCACACACCTCATTTATAACTCTTACTTATTTCTCATAGCATATACCCCACATCTGATAAAATATTACAAACAGTTAAAAAATAAAAATGAGTGTTTATTCAAAGTGTGTGTTAAATTATCATTTTCCAAGACTTCGACAAAAAAACGAAACAAAAAAAAAAAGTTTCCGTCAAACAACATACTTTCACGGCTCTTAAAAACTGTAAAAGATAATTTTTTTTTTAGGTCCTAAACTGTAAAAGATATTGAATTCATTGACTTTGTGAGTCCCGAGTCGTGATTTGTCACTTTCTTCCTTTCACATCCACACAACGCAATTGGGAATTCCCCAACTAGCTTTAGCTAGGGTTCATCCTGGCGCTTCATTGTACACATGATGATGCATCAAATTGAAAAACACAAGAAGAAGAAGAAGAAGAAGAACAAATAAAATCCATATAGATTAATTTACAAATTCCATTAATTGCATCAAAAAATTATTGTCCCAAATCCCACAAGAAATCCCATAAATATAATAAATCCTTGAAGCACATCAATAAGTTAATTAATTAATTAATCAACATGAGGCGGGAGTAACATCATGATCCCCATCCCCATTAGTGTGCTTCACATAAGGTGGCATCATCTGGGCAGGCCTAAAAACCTGGCTACCAAAAACCAAGTACCCCACCAGATGCCCCGCCAGAGCCGCCAAGAAAACCCCTCCATTGAACGACATCAGAGCAAGCATTATCAAATAGGAGACCCCCATCCGGATGATGTGCGCCAGCGCCCGCCGGAGCCGGAGCCCCATCCCCATACCCATACCCATACCCGGATGGGTAGCCCGACCCGACTCGGCCTCGTTCGGCGATTGGGAGCGGGAGAGCCACTCGACCAACACGCACATCGCGAAGACGAAGAGCAAGGCCAAGGCGTACATGGGCGGGCTGGACGGCGTCCCGGGCCACCCCGAGAACAGGATTTCCACGTTTTTGCTCCAGAAGAAGGTCATGCGCATCGTGTGCTCTTGTTGTTGTTGTTGTTGTTGTTGATGATGATGATGATGCTCGACGTCATCCATCGTTGATCGATCGAGAAGATGAGAGCTAGGAGAGTGGAGTACTGTAACATGTATCTATCTGGTCGGCAGAAGAGTAGGTGAGAGAATGGGATAGTCATTATTAGTCAATGCTCTGTCTAATTGGTGGTGATACAGGGGGAGAGGCCTTATCTGCCGTTGGATTGCTTTCATCACATCCTCATTATCCAACGGTACAAGCTACCACTACGTATTTTTTGTCTTTAATTATACTGTGGTGGTGCTTAGGATTACCTCTACTTCGCAATAAATGAATATCAAAATACGCATCCAAAAATTAAAAGATTATCTCAAAGAGACTTAGGTGGAAACCAGTATTGCACTAAGGTAATGAATGATTGGTAATACATATTTCTTCACACACCATCTTTTACAGCTGTACACTATTTTTTTTCTTATTTTATTTTTTTTTTGGGAGAAGTGATCACCCAACGTAAATACCTCCGATTTTACTTTTTAGCAAGTAATGTATCCTTATTAATCTCATTAAAAATTTTTATTTTAAAGTCTTCTTCAAACAATAAATAATTTTGAAATAACAATTTATAACTCTCCTTTGATATTTGTAAAAACTTTAAAAACTCTTTATAAATCTAAACTTTAAGAGTCCAAACAAATTTTTGTTACAAATAATAAATTTATTTAATTTAGGTACTATAGTGTTTTGAGATGATTCACTATTAATAAGATAATCAATGTAGAAATCAAAAAAAAAAAGAAAGATAATCAATGCAAATATGTGACAATTAATTAAACTAACCTTGGGTATCTCTTCGCCCCCAAAGAAAATTAGTAAAACCTTTCCATATATGTCCGAAATGTTAATATTTCCCGTTTTATTTCAAGCAAAGCCAACCTCAACCTCGAGTTTGGAAATTAATAGAGTTCCTTCAAAATTTTGGGTTAGGAATATTGCCACTCAGTGGTCGTACGAAGCACCAACCTCCATTATTAATCGGGATGAAGCCTCAAATAACGGGGCACTAGAAAATCAAAATAAAAAAAAAGAACCAACCTCAACCAAACCATTACAACAATTGAATGCAACTTTGAGAAATAACCAGTTTTTTTGTTTTGTTATTTTTAGAAAGTATTCTAGCACATTCCATGCGACAAAAACACTATGGCCTTATTTGGTTTGGAGGTAAGTTGAAAGAAGTGATATAACTTTTAAAGAAGTTTCAACTCGCCTTGTTTGGTTGGATATTTTTAAAAAACTTCTCTGAAAGTTTGATCCCAACTTTCTCTATATAGGGGAAGATAACTCACTTAGGGGAGTTGAGAGAGTTGTCTTTCTGAAGGGGAATGAACGTTTCTACCTTCATTTAATGCTCCCTCTACCTTTATTCCCTAAAATCTATCTTTCAAAAACAGTGTAAAGGGCATTTATATCAATTACATTATTTTATTATTTTTAAAATATGAAACTTTCAAAGAAGTTCAAAGTTGAACCAAACATAAAAAGTATAACTTCTTTAATGGTTAACTTCCCAAAAAATTAAACTTCCTTGGAAGTTAGTAAAATGAACCAAACGAGGTCCATATATATTTGACTACCACAAAAATACACATTTATGGAGCCTACTAGCAAACACAACACGGGCACAAACTCGTCATCCGCCCTTGTTACACCTCAAGAATCAAGGGCGACTGATGAGATGTATATGTCCCTCATATGCATCAAGGGCGACTGATGAGATGTATGTCCCTCATATGCGTATACGTGTTGGGCACCCGACTAAGTGCACCCCATTTTGTGATATCCCAAATTCAAATTTCAATTTCTAAGTGCACTCTATATTTTTACCAAAATACCCTTTCATTTGAACCGAAACACCCAACTCTATAACCTTTGTCGAGACATCTATTTTAAGTTTGGCGACATATAGCCGAGACTTATCCACTAGGCTCGGTGTTGTTCAACCCAACATCTTTGGTGATATTTAGTTGACAACTGCCGACCTAAAGATTCGGTGGGTTCCGTGCGACTCTCCAATTAAAGGTTCAACAGGTTGTGACTGACTTTCCAACTAGAGGTTCGGTGGGTTCCGATCGACTCTCCAACAAGAGATTCGAACCTCGAAGCTGAACTCCTTGATGATGCATACAAATCACAAAGAAAGAGAATATATAGGATGCACTTAGAAATTATAGTGGGGTGCACTAATCACAGTAATGCTAATCACAGTAATGGCATAAGAGTTATTTTGTAGTAGGATTAATTTTTTTTTAAATTTGACTTTCTCTAAGATGCACTTTAGTAAAAAGTGGGTACTTCAACATTTTCCATGTCTAAATAACCAAAACTAATCTTACGTATCACATTTTTAGGAAGATGTAAATGACCGTTTGGTATCGCTTTCTATCAATATCAGTGTCAATGTCAATGTCGCAAATTCATCTATTAGGAAACAACCTAAGCCGTTCTTCATGCCTTACTGATCTCAAGAGCAATTTCATTTCAAATTCTTAGACGATGTCATTGGCACAAATTTCTCCACTTGTGTCATGTACATAGCATAGTGTTTTCGAAAAAATGTCACGTGCATCCTGAATGTGGCAAAATAATTGCCCATACGCAAGTACTAATGAAATGTAAACACTAATTCGTTATTACAATTAAATTTGTTTATTAGTGCGTAGAAGAAAATACTTTTTACTCACCAAAAAAAAGATGAAAATATTTTTTATAGTTAAGAGACTAACACTAACCATTCATCACATGACCATATATTCACTTTTGAGATTTTATTAGAGGCATGACAAATGAAAAGATATAATTTTAGCAAGTGATTTAAATTGGCTTAAAAGAATCTTGATTTTATACCCAAGAAGAGAAGATATTACTGTTATGCGTGCATTCATTAATGGGCCCACATTGGCGAAGTTTTTATTTTTATTTTTATTTTTATTTATTTATTTATTTTGGTCGTCAAACACACCTATATAGGCGAAATTTTGTTTCATTCCAATGTACATAATAACTTTTTTTTTTAATGAAAATATACGTTAAGGAATTAAGCTTTTAGAGCACGTCTTCATTGTACATGTGCAAATTACCAACATTACATCTCGTAGGGACACACGTCTCCTAAACACAAAAAAACTCTAAATCTGTCCCAAAAAAAAAAAAAAAAAAAAAAAACCCTAAAAAGTCGAATAATGGTTCATCAACATGAGATGGGAGGAAGACGATCGCCATGCTTCCCGTCGTCGGGTCCTCTGAAAACCCGACTCCCAAAAACCAGAAACCCGACGCCATGGCCCGCAACACCAGCAATAAAAACCCCACCATTGAAGGACATGAGAGCGAGCATCAACAAGTAAGCTAGGCCCATGCGTACTGTGTGCAGGGCCGTGCGGACGAGCCCTGCCGCGACGTGGTTGGAGCCGTATTTGACGAGCCGAGAGTGGGAGATGAACTCGACCAAGACAGCGAGGGCGAAGACCAAGACCAGAGACAAGGCGTACATGCCGGCTCGGTCGCCGGGCCATCCTTGGAAGAGGACGAGAGCGGACTTGCCCCAGTACAAGGTCATGTGCATCATCATCATGCCATGGCCATGGCCATGCTGCATGCCGCCATGAGCCATGGTTCCATTGTGAGTACCATCACCTGGCATGGCCATGGTTCCGTTGTGGTCACCGTCCATGCCTTCCATTTGTGTGCCCGTTTCTCACTCTCCCATTCAACACAACGAACGGGTGGTCTATGTGAAGAGGGGAGTGGGGCATTAAATACGGATAGAGGATGTGGTGGTTTGACTGATGGTATGATAATCGGACGGTTGAAATCACTCCCTGTAGTAGTACGAAACCTTCATCTTGATTTGTTGTGTAGTACAAAACTAGCCGATTGGTTTTAGTACAGATTTGATTATTTTGGCCTGCTTTGTTGGTACTATTCTCGGTTTTATTAATCACGCTGAAAACCCTTTCTCAAAAAAAAAAAAAAAAACTCTTGTTGAAAATTCAACTTTTTTTTGAAGTACGAAAAGTCGAATTAATCGTGTGGCCATTAAACTTTTTTGTATTGCTCCAACATGTAATTAAAAATATTTTAGCTCATGCAAGCATATCTAGACTAGAGTTGCAACCCCGCAGGGCCCCACACAGGTCGGGCGAAATTTTTTTACATTTTTGCCTTCGTCAGCGCAGGGTGCGAGGCGAAAGTTCGCCCCGCATAGCAGGGCAAGTGACGAGATATGCCTTTGCCCTGCGATTTTCCCTGTGGAACCGCCTCGTTTCTTAACTCGTGGAGAATCTTCGTCGCCCCGCCCCGCATCTCGCCCCGCATCCCGCCCCGTGCCCCGCCCACGGGAAATCCCCGCCACCCTGCCTGTAAGTGTAACACATTAGCTAGCTGTAAAACTGTAATTTTACTACTGTTATTTTCATGTGTATTGGTAATGTACTCACGTGGTGTGTCACGTGTAATTAGTGACTTGCTTGTGTACTACGTTTTGGACATATAAATAGATAATGACTTATCTTTCTCACAAGAGAGAAAGAGAGTCGGTTTTACATCCACAGCTGGGTTCTCCAAACCCTAGCTATGGCGGTTCTGTGATTACTCCAACATGGTATCAGAGCTTTAAGGCTAGCGCCAAGTTTGATCCGAGGTTCCATTGCTTAGATCTAGTTGTTGGTGACGAAGATCCGCAAAAACATCGTTCGTTTCTGCAGAAGCGTTGTTCACCGACGTCGAAGTCTGATCCGAGCCTCCATTGCTTAGATCTAGTTGTTGGTGACGACGATCTGCAAAAACATCGTTCGGATCCGCAGAAGCGTTGTTCAGCGACGTCAAGAAGTCTCGATTCGAAGTTCTATTGCATAGATCTAGTCGTTGGTGACGAAGATCTGCAGAAACGAAGCTCAGATCTATGCGCTCGATGTTCTGGTGTGTAAGTTAGTTGAAGCTGTGTTCAAGAATAGTAGATCTACTACGCTAGCACAAGGATCTGCAAAGAAGAAACACATATCTAATATCTGAAGAAGTAGATCTGACGTTCATACACTCATTTCTGAAAGGTTTAGTCATGGAAGGGGTTTCGACCGAACTTGAGTCTGGTTCGACATCAACACAATCTGGATCTGGAGTTCCTCAACTAGGATTGAGTCATGGAGGGATTGGCTCATCGAATGCTCCATTTGGTAACTCTCTGAGCCAGTTTATTACGATCAAGTTAGATGATACCAATTTTTTGTTGTGGAAGTCCACTGTGATACCGGTCATAGAGGGTTATGATCTGGATGGTTACTTGTTTGGCACCCTTCCATGTCCCGAGAAGTATTTGGAAGATGGATCGCTGAATCCGTCTTATAAGGTTTGGTTTAGCCGTGATCGTATGGTGTATGGTTGGTTGATGACGGCACTCTCGAAGGATGTGGCTACTTCGATCATAAATCCGGCGATCAATCGTACTGCTCATCAGCTATGGTCAGCCATAGAGAAACATTGTGGAGTGAACAATCGTTCTCAAGTGCATCTGCTCGAAACAGTTACAGAACACCAAGAAGGGCACAATGAAGATGCAGGAATATCTGTTGAAGATGAAGGGGATAGCAGATTGCCTTGCAGTGGCTGGATCACCTGTAAGTGTTGATGATCTTATCTCAAACTACTTGTTGGGATTGGATGTTGAGTATTTGGCTATCACTTCCATTCTTCAACGTCAAACTGATCTTTCTTGGCACGAGTTTAAGTCTGATCTTCTCAACTTTGAGTGTACACTAGATCAATATAATGTTGGTCACAGTTTGAATTCGTTGTCACTTTGCGAATCCTCTCCAACTGCTCACGCTCGAAGTGAAGCAGGAGACTAATCGTTCCAGTGGACAGTCTTCCAATGTCAACTTCCAGATTTCTTCTAATAATAATGGAGGTTCCGGCAACAGGAATGGAAATCGTGGAAGGGGAGGTCGTAACCGAGGTTGAGGTGGCTTTCGTTCGAGCACTAATAAGAAGCCAACTTGCCAAATATGTGGGAAATTTGGTCACTCCGCTACTGTCTGTTATTTCCGTGCAGACATGAAATACATGGGGTCGCAACAAAATATGCCTTCTCCAAATCAACCACAGATGAGGTTCACTCCTTCTGTCACCCAATAACAAAATTCCTTCCTTGGTACTACTTCAACTTGTCCGGACTCCTCCTGGTACATGGATAGTGGTGCTTCATCCCACATAACGTCTGATCCATCCCAATTAGGCAACTGTACACCGTATGGAGGTAATGCTTCACTGATGGTAGGTAATGGCACTTTTTTACCTATTACTAACACTGGTTCAGCTTTCATCCCATCTACTAGCTCTAAACTATCATTTCATAATACTTTATGTGTTCCTAGCATTAGAAAGAATCTATTGAGTGTGTCTCAGTTGACTCGTGACAATAATGTCCTAATCGAGTTTCGTCGAAATACTTGTTTTGTGAAGGATATTCCCACCAATGAAGTGCTACTTCATGGATTCTTGCATAATGGTCTATATCGTCTGGTTGGACCTCCAGTACATTCTCCTGGTACTCCGTCGGCTTTTCTTGCATCTAATAAAGGTTTGTCAAGTCTATGGCATTCAAGGCTTGGACATCCTGCTCATCGAGTTTTATGTCAAATTCTCAATAATCATCTTCGTTTGCCTGTTAATTCTGTTCATAATTTTTGCTCACATTGTCCTTTGGGGAAAATACATGCTTTACCATTTGCAATTTCACATCATATTTCTTCACATGTTTTAGATCTTATACATACTGATGTGTGGGGGCCCTCTCCAGTTACCTCAATTGGTGGTTTCAATTACTATATACACTTTATGGATGATTGTACTCGATTCACCTGGTTATATCCATTACGTCTTAAATCTGATGCTGTTAAGGCCTTCATTCATTTTAAAACCATGGTCGAAAATCAGTTCCAGACCACCATCAAACGTGTCCAGTCTGATTGGGGTGGGGAATTTTGAAGTTTTAAACCCATTCTTGATTCTCATGGCATTATTTTTCAGCATTCATGTCCCCACACTCATGAACAAAATGGTCGAGCTGAACGCAAACACAGACATATAGTTGAAATGAGTTTGGTTTTATTAGCCCAGAGTCAGTTACCAATGAAATTTTGGTGGGATGCATGTGAAACAGCTTGTTTTTTGATTAATCGACTTCCCACTGTTGTGTTAAAAGGTTTGTCTCCATATGAGAAACTGTATCAGCGAGTACCTGATTACGGTATTCTTAGGGTCTTTGGTTGTGCATGCTTCCCTTATCTTCGACCTTACAACAAGCATAAGTATCAATTTAGGTCTGAAAAGTGTCTCTTCCTTGGGTACAGCTCCATCCATAAAGGGTATAAGTGCTTAAATTCTGCTGGTCGCATCTATATCACTCGTCATGTTTTATTCAATGAAGATGAATTTGCATATAATACATTGTTTCCACCTAACTCCAGTCCTGGAGGTCAGCCTGCTCATGATGTTTTCTCTGTTCCTCCGCCCTATTATAATACTCCTAGTGTTCCTGAGTCGACATTATCCATGAGTCCTCCTCCATCATCTGTACCATCTTCTTCATCACCCTCACTTCCTGATACTCCTAGTGTTCCTAGTGCTTCGAGTCGGTTACTATGTCTACTTCTAATGCTTGTCTTCCTATGAACACACACATTCTATGATTACTAGAGCCAAAGATGGGATAAGCAAAAAGAAAGTTTTTATTGCACACACATCTACATGCACTGAGGATATTCCTACAAAGCCTGAAATAGCTCTCAAAGATCCTAAATGGAAGGAGGCTATGGATAAGGAATATCATGCTCTTATGCAAAATGCTACGTGGTCATTAGTCCCAGCTTCTTCTTCTCAAAATGTTATGGACAATAAGTGGATATTTTCTATAAAAAGAAATTCTGATGGCTCCATTAATCGCTACAAAGCTAGATTAGTGGCTAAGGGATTTAGACAAGTTCCCGGTATCGATTTTGGAGAGACCTACAGTCCAGTTGTCAAAGCTGCCACTATTAGGGTTATTTTATCCTTGGCGCTCAATTTGGTTGGTCTTTACGTCGCTAGATATTAATAATGCATTTCTTAATGGCGCTTTGGGTGAAGAGGTGTTTACAAACCAACCCTTGGCTTTGTGGATTCTCGCTTTCCTTCTCATGTCCGCAAATTACACAAAGCATTGTATGGCTTGCGACAAGCACCTAGGGCTTGGTTTGATAAACCGAAGACTACTCTTGTCTCTTGGGGTTTTCAAAATTCAAAAGCTGATAATTCTTTGTTTGTTTTTCGCTCAGAATCGACTGTTTTATATATTCTAGTATATGTTGATGATATCATTGTGACTGGTTCTCAGATTTCTTCGATTCAGTCTTTTATCGACAAACTGCATACTTCTTTTGCTTTAAAGGATATTGGTGAGTTGAACTATTTTTTAGGTATGGAAACTAGAAGAGATAAGAGTGGTTTATATCTCACTCAAACTGCTTATGTCAATCAGTTGCTTAAACAAGGAGGGATGTTTAATGCTAAACCCATTGACACTCCTTGTTCACTTAGCAAGCCCTTGTATGCAGATGGCAGTCCATCATTTAATGATGTCACTCTGTATCGAAGTTTACTTGGGGGCTTACAATATTTGGTCCACACGAGACCGGACATTTCATTCATTGTTAACAGGTTGAGCCAGTTCCAACAAACTCCTACTATTACACACTGGCAAGCTCTTAAACGTGTATTAAGGTACTTGAAGGGAACATCTGATATGGGCATTTGCTTTCGACAAACTTCCCACCTCTATGTTACTGGGTTTTCAGATGCTGACTGGGCTACATCTCCTGATGATAGACGCTCAGTTGCTGGTTATGCAGTATATTTAGGTTGTAACTTGGTGGCTTGGCAGTCAAAGAAGCAATCTGTGGTTTCTCGTTCAAGTACAGAGGCAGAGTATCGCGCATTAGCCCAGGTAACTGCTGAAATTGCTTGGTTACAGTCTTTGCTTTCTGAATTGGGCTTTCTTTTTCAGCTTGTCCTACTGTTTGGTGTGACAATTTGAGTGCAACTGCCCTGGCCAAAAATCCGGTTTACCATTCACGAACAAAGCATATCGAGTTGGATATTCATTATGTGCGGGACAAGGTTCTTTCTGGCCAACTTGCTGTTCATCATGTTCCCACAACTGATCAGATAGCAGACATATTTACCAAAGGTTTTCCATTCTCTAGATTTCAGTTTCTTCGGGACAAACTTGGCGTCGTATTACTCCCCCTTCGTTTGAGGGGGGATGTAAGTGTAACACATTAGCTAGCTGTAAAACTGTAATTTTACTACTGTTATTTTCATGTGTATTGGTAATGTACTCACGTGGTGTGTCACGTGTAATTAGTGACTTGCTTGTGTACTACGTTTTGGACATATAAATAGATAATGACTTATCTTTCTCACAAGAGAGAAAGAGAGTCGGTTTTACATCCACAGCTGGGTTCTCCAAACCCTAGCTATGGCGGTTCTGTGATTACTCCAACACTGCCCCATCGTCTCGCCCCGTGCTCCGCCTCATGGAGAATCCTCGTCACCCCACCCCATACCCCGCCACACGTCCCACGAGGAATTCATTTTAAAAACTAGTTGAAATCCCGCACTTCGCGCATGGGTAAGACTAAGTGTCAATATATTAGTTAAAAAATAATTAACTTAATGAGAAAACACTAAAAAAATAATCTTTACTACATAATCTCGAATAAATTTTAAGTGAAGAATAATATCATTTAATTTTTTTGTAGCAAAATTAAGGAATATATGCCTTGAAAGTTTAAAAACTTTTTACATATGGTTATACAAAAATATAATCCTAATAAAATTAATTTGATGAGAAAAAGGAAGTGATAAAAAGAGAAAACAAAACTTATATAAACATTGGTAAAATTCTAATTTAATACTTTATGAATAGAAGCTATATTTATTTTGAAAAATGATTCATTAAAATTTTGTTGCTACGTTAAAGGATATATAACAAATTTACATCTTGTTGAATAAACTACAAAAATGGAGGTCATTAATCTAACAATGCACACAGAGATTAACGATCAGTATATGTCATTTCTAAAATATTTTTGTTTGCTCTTGAAAAGAAAAATAAAAAAGAGATCAGAATAAAAACTCAAAGGTAAAAATCTGAATATAAAAAACACCGAAAACTAAATAGCTATCAAAAAGTTAAAAGTGCAAAAAAAAAGTTGAAAAAGAACTAAAAATAAAAAATGTTATGGTAAAAAAAGTGCGACATAAGAAAACTTCAAATGTACAAATAAATTTTGTTGAGACAGTGAGGATATATAATAAAAACATACGATCTTGTCAAATAAACTTAAAATTGGAGATCATAGATCTAGGCAACACTTACCAGAGATTATCAACAAATACATATCACTTCTTTAATCATTTTGTTACTAGAATTTTGATTCAATCCTAAAAAGAAAAAAAAAATCAGAATCAAAACGAAAAGTAGAAACTTGACAATAATGAATATGCGTTGGAAGATATATATTCTCAATATGTGAAAAAACGCATTAAAATATGTTGTGGCTTGTTAGCGTAGTTTGTTATTTTGTACTTATATGCCACATAGTTTGTTATTTTGTATCTATATGCCACATAATTTATACTCTTGGGTTTTGTATATATGCCACCTGGTTTATATTTTAAAAATATATAAGGATGCTCTTATTTATGTGTTTGTTGTTTGGAATGAAATGAAGCTTTTTACTTGTGTTTAAAGTTGAATCTATTTGTATTTACTATTTTCGTTCTTGAGGACAACGTCCATTTTCTAGTTGTGTTCAAAGTTAAAATGTAACTTCTTTATTAATGTGTTAAATATGTCACTTATAAGTGATTCTAAATTAATAAAGAAACGACATTCAATAGTCTATTTTCTAGAAAGATGTCAAACATAGACCATTAAATGACTGCAACATCTTCCATATGTTTTGCACAAGATTCTCATATACACCATTGAAGTATCGAACTCTCGCCTAACAATCTGGTCAACAATGACTAATGCATCATTCTCTACTAGTGGGGCTCCGTGCCCCGCAGAGAATCCGGCGGGGCGGGGCGGGGCGTGCGGCGGAAAAGTGTCTCGCGAAGAATTTTGAGGAAAAACCCGGCCCCGAGGAAAAACTCGGCTCCGCCCCACTTGCAACCCTAATCTATACAGTGGAAAGCTCAATCTGGTTGATGATGAGAAAGATTATAATCTAGATGTAAAGTTAGTTTGACAAATAAATTGTGTTTGACAAATAGATTATTTCAAAAATAATCTAACCGGTGAACTAGAATTCTAAAGACTACATTGAGGAGTGTTTTCACAAAAAAAATGCCGGATAGTTTTTTTTTTTCCTTTTTTTTTTTTCCTTTCTGTCCTCATTCCCAGCTTGTGCGTGCTTAAAAAAAACTCCCTATTTGTGTGAACGGAAATGTATAACGAAAATAAAGGTGTATTTTGCTAAAGATATTAATTGATATTTAAGAAAACTATGGATGGTTTCAAAAATAAAAGTTGCATACATTTTTTTTAATAAATTAAAAGATAAATATATTATTTGAATAAAAAGACAAATATGATTAGTCAAGCAAAAGATAAATATATAATACAAGTTTTTTTTTGGGTAGATCATGATACAAGTTTTTAAGTGAACGAAACATATACTTATATATATATATGTTGAGTCAAATATACATATTTAGTAACTTGTACTAAATTAAAATTTTACTTGAGAAAAAAAACTAAATTTAAAATATATTAATTAATATTTAATATTTCTCTTTCTTTTTTGAAATATTTAATATTTCTCTTTAAAATTGTTATTATATAGTAAAAAATAAATTAATTTGTAACATCGAATAATAATGTGTATTGTAGAGAAGGTTTGTAAGTAAGGTATTTAATCTTATACCTTTTTATGTCAATTCGTATTTCCTCAGTTACTCCATCATCTATTTCTTCCAAACAGTTTTAATTAATCAGCTAGAATATCAGCTTTATGTTGTCAGTTACTAACATTTCAGCTATCAACTAGATTATCAGCTAGTGTCGCCAAACATATCTTAGTGAGATGGATGAGATATTACTTATCAAAAATATAAGGTTTAGGGAAGTCAGGCATGGTTGGACTCCCTTTGAAATAAAAAAATGTTTTAGCTTATCTTAGTTGATGAAATGAATTTGTGTGATTGGGCCTCAAAAAAATGTTTTAGTAACTGAATCAGATTTTATAAATTTTTCATAAAAATGTATAAATACTCATGTGATCACATATCTATTTCTTGCAAATATTTTAATTAATTGTAGTCAAAGCCACTCCGGTCATGAGATGTTGAGCGGTTCTCAAGCTTGTCAGAATTGTGAATCGGAAGCGAATTGTTGAGGGATTAAGTGAATCAAATCGGGATTCAGATCGGCGAATCGTAAGATTCGTAATACATTAGTGAATCGTATACATGTGCCTGATTTTTTAATATCCATTACAGATTTATAAATTTATTTCAAGCCTACATTTAATGGCTAACAACTAAAAAGCCCAACAAAATAAATGATGCGAGTCATACAAGTATCCAATCATAATATAAACGAAGGGAAAATGGGGATTTCAGCCCCTAAAGTTTGATGGCACGGGGAATTTAGCCAAAGTAAAAGTAGGAGGATTTTAATTTATAATAATTAACGCCGTATATTTATATTCGTGACGCGAGAGTACGCGAGAGATGCGAATGTGCGCATAGGAGTCGGGTGCAGGAACAACCAAGGGTTTGTTGTTTGGTTCAGTAAGACAAGTCAAGTGAGGAGAGTCACCCACTTGAGTCACATTAAGGTAGACCCATTGACCTTAGAAGAACCCTTAGATCAAGCATTGATATCTACAAGTACATTGGATGACCTATTTGAATATAAATAGTCATTTTTCCTCTCACATATCACCTTTTCTCTCTTCTATGGTGAGCAAGTCCGAAAATCCAAGAGGTGGTGAGGGTTTTGTGGATTTCTAGAGCTCATTTGGAAGTGCAAATGACGACGAATCTACTATCTAAGTTGAGATCCACACTCTCCTTCTCATTTCCTATATTTCGGGTATAAAAGTACGGGTTTTAACGTGGGTTTTCAGGGGTGTGTGTTGAGCACACCAGCTCACGAGTGGTTGGTATGAATTTGTATTGGTTTTGGAGTAGAGAATAAGGATTTGTTGGTGTTGTTGAAGTTTTGGTTTTTGGAAGGAAAAGTAGAGTTTTTTGTTGGATTTATCGGGGTTTCAGTTTCGGACGAGTGCAGTCAAGATTTTATGGTGGCTTTATGGTGGATATGTGTATATGACATATCAGGACGGGTTTGGACTGTGGCGATAAGTCAGGGGACTCGAAATCCCTAATGGTGCGTCTCTAGTTCAGACACCGCCAGAGACGTCGCGCCACCAATGACATCAGAGACAAAAAAATAAAATAAAATTTTAAAAAGAATTTTCTGAAATGAGTTAAATTGGGGATTTAATTGAGGATTATTGCCAATATAATGGAGATTTAAAAATGTGTAATTTAAGGGTAAATGGGAATTGGGAAGGATTATGAATTTGAAAAATTAATGGATATTTTCGATTGTTAGGCATTTGAATTGACTGACTAGTGATTGGTACACATGTTTGGAGGTATGATTGGACGTAATTGGGTTAGTCGGAGTGCGATTTGAGGTGTGTGTTGGGGTATGTACCCTAGGTCAATCTACAAATATTGTTTATCTTATAATTTTAGTTAATAATATAGATTTTTTCTTTTGCTGTATTATTATAAGTGATTGCATGTTTATCTTACAATAAAATCTATGGGTATTTGTTGAAATATCCTAAATGTCCCTAGTCGGTCATTATACTGAGAACTATAATGAATTAAGACTAGTGTAAGTCTTAATTGATGGTCATGTAATGATCATGCACATAGGGATACGAATCGAGATCATGAGGACTTGTTAGGAAACATGGTACTGGACCGACCTGCTATGAGGACACCAAATAGATTAAGTCATAGGTGTTACTCTTAATAAGTATATCATTTAGTCCTTCGACTTGACATTACCTTAGATTTCAATATTATAAGCATGGTAATTTGATACAATCAAACGTTGTCTTTAACCAGACAATTATAAAGATTGTGATTGGTTATCATGTGAGCAATATGTGAAGGTGTGTAATCAAGATATAATTTGTCCCTCTTGTAAAGAGAGAGATATTGGTGGATCCCTCAATATGTTAGATTGTTAAATGACCAAGTCCAAGTGAATTGATATGATCAATATCACTTAGATGTTTTCAGTCTACCTAAAGATCGAGACTAGTACGATTGAACATTAAAGGTGACTTTCCATGTCTTCTGTTTAATCAAAGGATATCACACGACAAAAGGATATGATATATGTTATTTATTAGGTTGTATCGATTTCGATATTCATGCTACTTAAGTAGTCATAATGCCTTATTAGAGACCGATTATGACTTGTATACTGAAAATGGTTTTTGGTTCATTACCAATGTTGCATAAACCTATTGGGTTGCATACAAAGAATAACTTTGCGCAATTTCAATTGGTCTAGAGTAATGAATTTTGTATGATAAAATTTATGATATGAAAGCCCTTACGATTTGTTATATGATAACTTATTAATAGGGGTATATGCGTAATTTGCTTAAACTGCCTAATACAATAGTTGTATTACAAATATGATTTTAAGTGAGGGCTTATCTACACATATAAATAAAGGGTCATACCCTAAAAATGAAGAAAAATTTCGTTTTTGCTTTTTTAGCGTTCTCTGGATTTTGGGAGAGAAAGGAAAAATATTTTTTTATCTCTCTTGGGGCTAGCACTCCAAATTGTGGTCACAGTTCGTGTGTGGATTTTTGATAAAGGACACGCGCTTAAATGTCTAGGAGATCGAACAATCAGAGAAAGAAATCACGAATTAAGGTATGGTTTACTTTTGTAGATCTTGTTTAATGGAACTTATTTGTGATCTTGTTAGGGTTTTTCATAAATTGTTTTAAATTTTTCACTGCGAATGAATCCAAAACCCAACAGTTTGTACTATCCAAACTGAAATTACTTGAGCATTTACTTATTTTGGCAATTTGAATTCAGTACTGTTATTTCATTACTCTATTTTCCTGTTGTGGAGTCTATATGAACAGATGTTGAGGCTTTCCCTCTGTGCCATTTCGTGCGTATGTCCATTAGACTATAGCACGTGCATTAGAGATCTCAGTGAATAAGTCGACCCGATGATCGCGTTAGGGCACGTGTAGGTGCGTCGTAGGTTCTACGCCGACCACCTAGCGGATCCAAATATTGTCCTTACTTGAGTGCTACTCGTTAATAATATTTGGTGGAAGAGTCCGAAGTATGGTACTAGTTTGACCCTAGGCTTTAGGCATACTTTTCAGAGTTTCACTATTATTATTTTCATGCGATCCGCACAGTTGCCTGTATTTAATTCTGTATGTTTATTTAAATTCCAGGATTTACTTTCGTGATTGCTTATTTATCATTTAATTTCCTTGGGAATACTCACTTTGGACTCGTCATCTGCCTTTTGTGATGGTTTGAGTGCAGATCCGAGTACGAGTCGCGACAAGGGAAAGCTTGTGGACTACATGTGATCAGAGACTGATACACCGGACTCGTACATGTGTATTATGTTGTATTTTGTTTTCATTTTGAGGTTTAGGACTGTGAGACATTTCTGGGACCTTTTGAGGTTATTTCATTATGATATATGATGACATATGGGTTTTCCACACTAGGTATACGATTTATTGACCTGACTTGATGTTTTTAAGCTGATTTAAGTCTTATGCTATTATTATTGAGGTTGAAAACGATTTCAAATAGATGATTTGAGTTAATTAACAATTTAATCAGTAAATTGTTGTTTATTGAGGTTAATAATGATATAATAGTGAATATGATTGCATGTGGGACACAAATGGCGCTGGTGGCCATGTTGTTGGCCTGCATTGGCACCGTTACGGTCTGTTTGAAAAATGGGCATGAGCTATTGTGACGGCCTCAATTTCTCCGTGCAATTGGGTACGCCGGGCCTAGACCCGTGCAGGCCCCAAGTCATCACTTGGCAACCTGACGAGCCTAGTCAACCTTCAATTTAATCAATTTAGTAATTTATGAAAGAGTTATTGCAATAATACACAGCGGAAGACTAAACAATAAATAACAATGGGAAATAACTAAATCAAAAGGAACTTAGAATTCTATAATTATGGAAAACCCCGGGTATTCATGTACAATTCGATAAACTAACATACATGATACCAATCTTAATAATAATATTAAGTTCTATAAACCAAAACATACATATATAAAGCGATATACAAATGAGCAAAAACATATAACCTACTCTAGGGATCCTCAAGTCCAGCCGCTAATCCTCACAAAAAGTCGCCTAAGCAGGGCTCCTTGCCTCTACTGCACTCCACTCTATTTGCACCCACCGTCACAAACTAGACGATGAGTAATTGAGAGAAATCGAAAGTAATGCCAGAAGAATATAACAGTCATTCATGAATTATCAAACAAGACAGTCTAAATATCATGCAGGAATTGAAAGACATGAATTTAAATAAACAAGTTGCATGATAGACAGACTGGAAAAACAAACGCAATCGAAACATGAGTGCCCTACGAGTCAAAAGAGGCCATAAGTGGTCTATATTCCATAACAATACCACAACAATCCACAACAATCCATAACAATCCAGTACATGGTATCACACAATCACTAGGGGTGGTCAAACACTCGTGCGCACGAGTGCCCACGTTTTATCCCTTCTAGTGCAGGCCACATGTACCTTTGAGACACACACTTATGCCAAGAACACACATACAAAGAATATGAAATGGAATGCCAACAAGTAGATAATAGCAAACACAACGAAATGAAAATGAATCATATGATATTTTCTTAGCTGGCTTACTAACGTAAAAATGCTTTTTAAGGCAAGTGTACTTACCTGAACTAATCGCAACTCGCGTACAACACTCCCGCGAATCCTAACGCGTATCCCTGAGTTTCTAGCTACCTAACAAGGTTGGAAACTCGTGTTAGTAGGTTAAGTCGTTAATTAAACCTAAGTTAACTTCTTAGTACTTCCCGTGTTTTTAATGACTCGACAACTTAATAACCAATCGATACAACGACCAAAAACCCATTAAAACACAACTCTTTTGGATTTTGAATTCACAACACATATATAAGCCTAATCACACATCTTAGGCTCGGCTTAGTCGTAAATAGGTCACGCTATAGTCTCGAGGACCGGCGGCGTGACCACGACGTCATAACCGTTCAACCAACGTGAGACACAACTTCGATGTCGCCCAACAATTACGACTTAATATGAAACTTAACATGACCATACACCGGCGAGTAGGGAACCTCACGGGTGTGGTTCAACATCTGTAGAGTGCCAACACGGCATGGAAAGGCCGTGTGCATGCCCTACATCGCGTTGACAACCACTTAACGCGATAGAGAACCAACACATAAGTTTTTACCACAACTTGCCACCATCAATATGGACGCTCCGGGGATGCACACAAGGGTTTGGTGTGATCCTCGACACTCCCCTAGTCACGGCGTTGACGGCAACGCCTCCAAGTATAGCGATTTCCAATAAGAAGGGAACAACACATGAAATCACGTCAATGTATTTGTCATTACCGGCTCAGACCCATTAGAGAGTTGTGAGACACCATCATTGGTTTAGCATGGTCCCCGACAACCTCCCGAAGCAGCAGTCTGGCCAACAGCACCACCGACAGCGGCGGTTTCCGGCGAAAAACACAAAACAACGAAACATTGAAAAATTTATAAAACAACGAAAACCACTCACACACTATCGGTTTTGACTCTAGGGCGACATCAACATGATCGTGACGACCCCCCGGCAGTCCACCATGCCACGACGGTCGCCGACAGTGGCGCCGCAAGAACAACAACCAATAGTTCCAATAAAAACCAACAAAACAAGGCACAACGACACCACCGTTATTTATACACATACAACAGGGTGGGGGTGCTCTGGGATCGGTGGAACTCCGGTGAGACACCGTCGAGTCATCCCCGACTGGACCCCTGGTCACTGCACTGCCCACACCATCTACCAGATGTGAAGAGGAGGAGGAACTCATGTTTACTTTTCCAACTGGTTTGGGAAGAATGGCCAGCACCACCACCACGACTCACATCATCCCACATTTGGAGATCCCCAGAAGTTTCGGTGAGGCTGTGGAGTTGTTTCCGACGTCAGCCACTCAGCCAGGGATGCGTGGTGGTAGCGGCAATGCATGTATTCGACAGCTCGTGCTTCGAGAACGAGAGAGAGGGAAAGAGAGAACATATGAAGACCAGTGAGAGCTCCGGTGGGGGTTGTTTTCCAGTCAGCAAAGAGAGCCGAGAAGGGAGAGTCGAGATGATGGCCGAGAGAGAGAAGACCGTGAGAATGAGAGAGAGATCGAGAGAATGAGAGAGAGACCGAGTGGATGAGAAGGAAAGATCACGGACCTTCGGTGAGAACACAAACCTCCGGTCACCAAGGGAGAGGGGAGGAGAAGAGTGACAGCGGTGAGAGAAAGCAATAGGCTCGGGTGTGTGTGTGGTGAGGATGATGAATAGTAGTTTGTTTGTTTATATATATAAAACAAAGGTCAAATGACCATTTTGCCCTTCAACCTCATACTTGCTTATTTTTGAATTATTGCCCTTATGGGTCTTTTACCACTTGTTTGCATCTCAAATCATATGCACATCTCAAGGCTAATCTGATGGTTCCTTCTATTTGGGCTTGTCACTTTAACAATTCCAATCCCATAGTCTGTATGTTGTGTAATTATCCAACTCCCACGTAGATCTTGCATTCCTCTGTCCGTATGTCTTCATCAATTGGCTCGCCGTGTCCATTTTCTCGCCACGTCCCGTCAACTAATTAACTAAATTATTGAAAAATTCATTTATTTGTATTCTTTATTATATTTTTTTATCCCCCGCTTACTAGTCGAAACCTCACTCAATTAAATATCGCTCGCCCGAACGGCTCGAAACCCGTAAAATACTAAAATACTAATACACACAATCAAAGAATCATAAAATTACTTCGGTGTCTACTCCCGAAGTTTGAAATACTGTCCAGTATTCACGTAGTCGGGTCACAATCCTGACAAGTGTAACGCAAGTCAGTTAAAAATTTGGGGGCTGTTACAGTCTCCCCCACTTATTAAAATTTCGTCCCGAAAATTAACCTAATAAGTAAACTAAACTAATGACTTTACCGTTCCTCTTCACAAATCCTAAAGAGAGCGATAAAACTCCGAGTGAGTCAATCCTTGACTTCGACCCGTTCATAACCCTTTAGTGGAGAGACCTTCAGGTATCTATAATCTCCCCGAAACATACTGAAGCTCATCGTGATACTCGTCAAGTATTTCTTCTACCACTTCTGGGCACTCTTAAATCTAGAGCAAATCTATCCACACTTTCCCAGATGCTATCGTGACCACGAGGAGATTGGGGCAACCACTAACGAAATCAATATCAACATGTTCCTACTTCCATCGAGAAATGGGTGGGGTTGCAGTAGTCATTCAGGTCGTCGATGCCCAGCCTCTACGCGCTGGCATGTCACACGCTCGAACAACTTCGACACCTCGGAAATCATCCCTGGCTACCAAAAGAATGTCGCATATCGGCGCACATCTTAGGTCGACCCGGATATATAACAAAATTGGAACGGTGAATCTCCTGAAGTACCTCATCACACGCATCAGCCACCAATGGAAACCCCAGTCACCCGCGATACCTCTAGCATGCATCTATCGACTGACTCTAGTCTAGGCAATCTGAACTATCAACCATCTTACTGCATCGCTGGTATGACGCATCGTCTTGCTGTCCCTCGTGCACAATGCCAAATGAGATGGTCTGCAACATCGTTTGATCATGTATTTGTGTCCTGGTAGTCGTTGGCACGTCCGCTGAACTCATCAACTCGGCTGCCTCACGTAGACCACACTCGTAGGTACTTTGACACACGACTACCTCAGCATTAAATCCTTTGCGGCGCAACGCATCAGCAACAACATTGGTCTTCTCGGAATGGTGCTAAAATAAGAAGTCGTAGTCCTTCAAGGACTCAAACCAACGCCTCTGTCTCACTTCAGCATGTATGAAACTCACGAAGATCTCCCATTCGTCTTCTCATATCAACCAATCAACGCACATAATGTTTATATCTAGTTCGCACCAACTAAGGCTTCGAACTCTAACAACTCTAGTACTCGCATGTCTACTGGCGACTTGTAGCCCCCTAACACTACCGACATGTCAAGACTATGCACGTTCGAGTATATAGCATCCTGACAACTTGACTAGGATTGAGGTCTGCTATGTCTAATGAGTTTACAACCCTAACATGTCTACCAAACGCAAAACAATCAAGGACTCGACGTAGCTTGAATCGAACTTGATATGCATGCAAGTACCGCAAATGAAAATCATACCTTCATCAATGTGTCTGGACGCCCCCTAATCTGGCTCAACAACAGCCTGAACACGCTCCCTCTGGTGCTGGTGATGCTGCGACGGTGCTCTCGGTGATTGAGGGCACTCCCTCTGAATATGGCCAACCTTTCCGCACCTAAAACATGTGCGGGTATCCTGCGATCCCTGAGTCTGGCTCTGGCCTCGTCCCTGTGTGAAACTCTGAGTCTGAGTCTGAGTCTGAGTCTGAGTCTGAGTCTGACTAGACCTCTGTGTCCTCTGCCTGTCTCCTCGATCTGTACCCCTATTCTCGGTAGACTGCCTCTGCGACTGCTGTCCTGGTCGACTAGGCTGCGATGGATGACTGGCAAAACTCGGTACTTGGTGGAATGGTCTGTGTCGGACGAGTAGTCTGCTGTGCAACGGACCCTACACTCTGAGTCCTACAGTCATGAAAATTCCACCTGTTCTTCTTACTCTTCTTGTCCTGATTGTGCTCCTCCGATCGAAACTATGATCTGGCAGTCTGTCCTCCTCCGGATGAGTAAGCAGATAACCCTCTCGTGTTAGGCTCCGCTCATACGTAATCTGCAAAGTCTTCAGCTGCGTAGTGACTACAGAACCTCCAATCGTAGGTAGCAAACCTTCAGTGAAATATTAGACTCGATCAGTCTAGGTATCAGCAGATCCTCTAGCATAAGGCAACAACGATATAATCTACCCATGCACTCCATCACTGAATCATTTGCGCTCTGCCTCAATGCCATGAACTCGTTCCTCTTTGCTCGAAGGACAGTCGGTGGGAAGTACTTCTAGTTAAGCTGGGTCTTGAAGTCGATCCAGTCTCTCGGAATGCCTCTGGTAGTAACGATAGTCATCCACCAATCATCTGCCTCTCCTTGTAACATAGACGAAGAGATCGCCACTCGCATATGGTCTTCTGTGGCAATAATCGTGTGAATCTTCTCATGATTCTTCAGAAATAGCTCCACTGCTCGGACATCAGTACCGTCATAGAACCTCAATGGATCATGTCTCTTGAATTCCCCCACTGCTTCGCCTCAGCAGTGGCTCCCGACTCTTCTCTAGAGTCGTAGTCGGAGTAACCTCTGTATTAGCTACTGGCGTAGTCGGTGTCTTTGCTGCTCGTACCGTCTCAGTCTGTAACGAAGGTGTCTCAGCCTCGGTCTGCGTACCTGACGCAACAACCGCTCCCTCAAAAATTGTCGCTAATGGAATCGGTGTCGTAGATGCCGCAGCAATCGGAGTCTCTGCTCCACGAGTAACAGTAGGTGGCAATGGCGTAGTCGGAGTCGATGGTGTAGTAGTAGCTGATACGAGAGTCTTCAACAGTCGTAACATATCCTGTAACTGCTGGTCCTGCATCGCAACTCTCCGCGTCAAAACGTGCACATCGTCCGCGTTAGCATATCGTGTGCCAGACGTGCCGCTATCATCGCCCGGACCGGTCTGATCCGCCATCATCGTTTGAATCAAGAGAATGAACTTCTCGGATCAAAGGATAGCTAACGCATACAATATATTACAATCATAACATATATAAAAAATATTTATTCGGCTCCACCTATTACTCCCCCAGCTAAGTTTCTACACGATCATAAGGTTTCCATTTCTAAGTTCAACCATTCTTAACTTCTGCTGGTTTAAATGGCTTGTGTTTTATGAGCTTAAATCTGGTATGCTCTGATACCAACTGTGACGGCCCCAATTTCCCCGTGCAATTGGGTATGCCTGGCCTAGACCCGTGCAGGCCCCAAGTCATCACTTGGCAACCTGACGAGCCTAGTCAGCCTTCAATTTAATTAATTTAGTAATTTATGAAAGAGTTATTGCAATAATACACAGCAGAAAACTAAACAATAAATAACAAAGGGAAATAACTCAATCAAAGGGAAATTAGGAATTCTATAATTATGGAAAACCCCGGGTATTCATGTACAATTTGATAAACCAACATACATGATACCAATCTCAATAATAATACTAAGTTTCATAAACCAAAACATACATATATAATGCGATATACAAATGAGTGAAAACATATAACCTACTCTAGGGTTCCTCAAGTCCAGCTGCTAATCCTCACAAAAGTCGCCTAAGCAGGGCTCTTTGCCTCTACTACACTCCACTCTATCTGCACCCACACAAACTAGACGGTGAGTAACTGAGAGAAATCGAAAGTAATGCCAGAAGAATATAACAGTAATTCATGAATTATCAAACAAGACAGTCTAAATATCATGCAGGAATTGAAAGACAAGAATTTAAATAAACAAGTTGCATGATAGACAGACTGGAAAAACAAACACAATCAAAACATGTGTGCCTTACGAGTCAAAAGAGGCCATAAGTGGTCTATATTCCACAACAATACCACAATAATCCACAAATAATCAATCCACAACAATCCAGTACATGGTACCACACAATCATTAGGGGTGGTCAAATACTCGTGCGCACGAGTGCCCGCGTTTTATCCCTTTTAGTGCAGGCCACATGTTCCTTTGAGATATACACTTATGCTAAGAGCACACATACAAGGAATATGGAATGGAATGCCAACAAGTAGATAATAGCAAACACAACTGAATGAAAATGAATCACATGATATTTTCTTAGCTGGCTTACTAACGTACAAATGATTTTTAAGGCAAGTGTACTTACTTGAATTAATCACAACCTGCGTACAACACTCCCGTGAATCCTGACGCGTATCCTTGAGTTTCTAGCTACCTAACAAGGTTGGAAACTCGTGTTAATAGGTTAAGTCATTAATTAAACCTAAGTTAACTTCTTAGTACTTCCCGTGTCTTTAATGACTCGACAACTCAATAACCAATTGATACAACGACCAAAAACCCCTTAAAACACAACTCTTTTGGATTTTGAATTCACAACACATATATAAGCCTAATCACACATCTTAGGCTCGGCTCAGTAGTAAATAGGTCATGCTATAGTCTCGAGGACCGGTAGCGTGACCACGACGTCATAACCGTTCAACTAATGTGAGACACAACTTCGATGTCGCCCAACAATTACGACTCAATATGAAACTTAACATGACCATACACCGAAGAGTAGGGAACCTCACGGGTGTGGTCCAACATCCGTAGAGTGCCAACACGGCATGGAAAGGCCGTGTGCACGCCCTACGTCGCGTTGACAACCACTCGACGCGATAGAGAACCAACACATAAGTTTTTACCACAACTTGCCACCATCAATATGGACACTCCGGGGGTTATTGGATGCACACAAGGGTTTGGTGTGATCCTCGACACTCCCCTAGTCACGGCATCGATGGCAACGCCTCCAAGTATAGCGATTTCCAACAAAGAGGGAACAACATATGAAATCACGTCAATGTATTTGTCATTACCGGCTCGGACCTGTTGGAGAGTTGCAAGACACCATCATTGGTTTAGCATGGTCCCCGGCAACCTCCCGAAGCAGCACTCCCGCCAACAGCGCCACCGACAGCGGCGGTTTCCGGAGAAAAACACAAAACATCGAAACATTGAAAAATTTATAAAACAGCGAACACCACTCACATGCTATTAGTTTTGACTTTAGGGCGACATCGACATGATCGTGACGACCCTTCGGCAGTCCACCAGGCCACCGGGCCATGGTGGTCGCGCGGTGGTGCGCGAGCAACAACCAACTGTTCCAATTAAAAACCAACAAAATAAGGCACACGACACCACCGTTATTTATACATATACAATGGGGTGGGGGTGCTCTGGGATCGGTGGAACTCCGGTGAGACACCGTCGAGTCATACCCGACTGGACCCCTGGTCACTGCACCGCCCATACCATCGACTAGACGTGAAGAGGAGAAGGAGGAACTCATGTTCTCTTTTCCAACTGGTTTGGGAAGAATGGCCAGCACCACCACCACGGCTCACATCATCCCACATTTGGAGATCCCCAGAAGTTCCGGCGAGGCTGTGGAGTTGTTTTCGACGTCAGCCACTCGGCTAGGGATGCGTGGTGGTAGCGGCAGTGCACATATTCGACAGCTCGAGCTCGAGAACGAGAGAGAGGGAGAGAGAGAAAAAGAGAGAGAACATATGAAGACCAATGAGAGCTCCAGCGGGGGTCATTTTTCGGTCAACAAAGAGAGCCGAGAAGGGAGAGTCGAGATAATGGCAGAGAGAGAGAAGACCGTGAGAATGAGAAAGAGTTCGAGAGAATGAGAGAGAGACCGAGTGGATGAGAGGGAGAGATCACGGACCTTCGGTGAGAACACAAACCTCCGGTCACCAAGGGAGAGGGGAGGAAAAGAGTGGCGGCGGTGAGATAGAGCAATAGGCTCGGGTGTGTGTGTGGTGAGGATGATGAATAGTAGGGTTTTGTTTGTTTATATATATAAAACAAAGTTCAAATGACCATTTTGCCCTTCAACCTCATACTTGCTTATTTTTGAATTATTGCCCTTATGGGTCTTTTACCACTTGTTTGCATCTCAAATCATACCCGCATCTCGAGGCCAATCTGATGGTTCTTTCTCTTTGGGCTGTGTCACTTTAACAATTCCAATCCCATAGTCCATATGTTGTGTAATTATCCAACTCCCACGTAGATCTTGCGTTCCTCGGTCCGTATTTCTTCGTTAATTGGCTCGCCGTGTCTATTTTCTTGCCACGCCCCGTCAACTAATTAACTAAATTATTGGAAAACTCAATTATTTGTATTCTTTATTATATTTTTTATCCCCCGTTTAACTAGTTGAAACCTCACTCAATTAAATATCGCCCGAACGGCTCGAAACCCATAAAATACTAAAATACTAATACACACAATCAAAGAATCGTAAAATTACTTCGGTGTCGACTCCCGAAGTTCAAAATACTATCCAGTATTCACGTAGTCGGGTCACAATCCTGACAAGTGTAATGCAAGTCAGTGAAAAACTTGGGGTTGTTAGAGCTATCTTAAACGCTGTATAATTATCCATAATTATCAATTCTCGCCAATCACCCTGGTTCATTACGCCGTGTGTCGTGCGAGTGTAGTGGAGAGCACCGATATTCCCAAAGTCCAGTGACCTTGTGTGTCGCTTGTCTCTATTTAGTGCAATGAACCATAAATTCTAAAACTACTTTTGTTTTCAAGAAATACTTGGGACTTGAAGTTTAATACAAGTCTAACTGCTATGCAAAACATACAAACCAAGAATACAATATCCATAAATTATACCAAAACCAACTTTCCTAATAGCATGCTATTTATCGCACAAGAACCATTAACATAACAAGAAAAATAATAGGTATATCAATGAAATCAATGAAACTTGAAATAATGCAATATCATGAAACCAAAGCTTAACAAGTGAGAAACACAACTAATATCATGATATTAGAATACTATGTCAGTAATAGTCACAATAGACACTAAAATAATGATATTACGGAATGAAATGTAAACACAAATCTCAATGGGGTTACTGTCACGCAAAGTTCATAGCTATTTCCAACCTCTCGAGACTCCAACTTACACATCCGGACTCCCGAAACACTTTCCTAGGCTCATGAGGTGTTTAGACATGTAGTAAGGTGATTTCAAGTCGGTTAATGTGGGTTTAGGTTAGTGGTTAAAGCCTTAGAGTATTGCAGAAAAGTGAAGGGAAATGCAGAAATACTG
Organism: Stephania japonica; assembly: GCA_039657345.1. Lineage (NCBI taxonomy): Eukaryota > Viridiplantae > Streptophyta > Magnoliopsida > Ranunculales > Menispermaceae > Stephania > Stephania japonica. The sequence goes on along the minus strand of CM077560.1, from coordinate 36,293,164 downwards.
CTGCCCAGAAAACCCAGTGCGCTTATTTGGGAAAATTTCTTAGCTCGCTAGGTGCCCTCGACGCGCTGGTTGGATTGTCCAATGCGCTAAGTGCGGTAACCCAGAAATCTGCAACAAATTTTTGGGTTCCTATAGCTTGGGCATCACTTCCCCATCGACCTCTAGGTCCTTGTTCACCTCCACCATGGGTCTATAACATCCTCCAACAACAACATACATCTCACACTTCATATAATTCATCAAAACATAAAAACAATGAAGATCTAAGAATGCATTTTGTGAAAAAGTGCAAGAACATGTGAAGAGTCAAAATCCCATAACTTATTCAAAACAACTCTGTTTTTAGAATTTCTTGGTAGCTGGATTATCAACAAATCACAAGGAAACCAATTCCAACTTTTAATTTCAAAAACAAACTTGTTTTAAAGCTCAAATTTTAGAATTTTAGTTTTACGTGAAAGAGCAAAGCTTCAAATTTCAAAAATTGAACATTCAAACCAAACCCAAGGCTTGCTTTTTGATTAGAAACATCCTTAAAAACACTTTTAAAATGATTTCACTCAAAGCCCCATGATACAAAACTTAGACTTATGAATTAAGAGCATGAAAGCATATGATTGTACCTACTTTTTGATTCCTCCACACCAAAGTTCAAGCATTTCCCTTGTATTGCTTAGATATCCTATTTGCACCCTTGAATCTTCAAAAATCCAGCAAGCAACCCACCAATCCTGATCAACTCTTGTTCATGTTGCATGTTTTGGATTTTTGAAGGAGGCTATGTGTTGTGTATATAGTGTTTTATTCGTCAAGTGTGACATTCTATAAGCCTAGGTTGATCTTGTGGCCACCTTTAACTTTTACTCCACTAAAAATTTAGCTTGGTGACAGCCACTTAGACACAAGTTATGTGGGAGTGTGTGCTAGCATGAATCCCGAGACACATCTATGAATTCTTGATTTTAATTTTAAACCATAGGCTACATATTTGATTTGCCTTCATTAAAAAAATTTAAGCTATGATCTTAATATTTTAAATTACATAAATGAAATGTGACTTACCATATGGCTAGTTATCCGATCCCCCGGCTCGCACACAACTCAAAATGCATCCCTATTCACGTCTTGACTCCTATAACTGCATGAATCGACTTAATTAGTGTACATAATTACATAATACTAGGCATACATCACAACAAATATAAAATATACCTAGACCACGTGCCTCGGTCGATGTGCGTATTTCACCTGGGTCCTACGTCATGGGTCGGTGATCCTGATTAGGGATTTAAATCAGTATTAGAATTTTGGGTCATGACAAATATTCCCAACATAATGAAAATTTTGTCCTCGAAATTAAACTCATGTTATGGTTATACCTGACTAAAAACGGTACGAGAAATGGTCTCGCATGTAGTCTTCCCACTCCCAATTGAGTTCTAAGTTGCTATGGAACTGCTATTTGATGAGTACCTTCGGGATAGACTTGCTCCTCAACTGCTATACCTTTCGATCCATGATCTAGATAGGTTGCTCCTCATATGAAATATCCTTGCTCAGGTCGATTTGACTCAAGTTAACTATCAGTCGTAAGCCTGCCTTTAACTCAGCCAGTTGAAGTATCGAAATATGAAAGATTGGATTAACATCTGAAATTTGCGGAGGTAGCTCTAACTCATATTTAACCTTTTTGACCTGCTTCCTAATCCTGAAAAGCCCTATCAATCTCGATACTAGGTTGCCTTTCACACTAAACCTCTGAAGACCCTTCTAAGGGGAAACCTTGAGATAAACATAGGCTCACTCGGTGTATGTGAGATCACCACAATACTTATCTGCATATTTCTTCTGTCTCTTTTGAGTACCCATGAGTCTCTGACGAATCAACTTGATCTTCTCTGTGTAATTAATAACAATCTCAGGCCTCACAATATCTCGGTCCTTTGGCTCAACCCAACACAATGGTGAGCGACATGGTCTACCATATAAAGCTTCGAAAGGTGCCATATCAATATTGGCCTGATAACTGTTTTTGTATATAAACTCACACAATGGTAGATACTCCTCCCAAGATCCGCCAAAATCTAACACACTAGTGTGAAGCATGTCCTCAAGGACCTGAATTAGTCTCTCAGTTTGCCCTTCAATCGGAGGATGAAATGTTGTACTAAACTATAGGTGCGTACCATACTACTCTTGCATACTCTGCCACATCCGGGACGTATATCTTTATGACGTGATTGTTTAAAGTACCCCGTGCAACCTGATAATCTCTCTTTCGAACAATACACTCATTTGATCAAATTGTAGTATGAAACAACTGGTAGAAAGTGAGTAGACTTAATCAGTCTGTCAACTATAACCCATATCGAATCTTGTTTCCTGGCAGTCCTCTGACAAAGTTCATAGAGATGTCTTCCACTTCCATCGTGGAATGGGAAACTACTATAACAATCCTCCAGGTCTACGATGCTCAGCCTTCACTTGTTGGCAAATCCCACAGTTCCTAATGTACTCAGTGTTGGGGCATGTGCCCAAGGTCAATCTTCAAACATTGTTTATCTTACAGTTTTTTGTTAATAAAATAGAGGTTTTTTCATTTGCTATTTTATTACAAGTGATTGCATGTTTACCTCATAATAAGATCCATGGGTATTTGTGAAATATCCTAAATATCCCTAGTCGGTCATTATACTGGGAACTATAATGAATTAAGATTAGTGTGAGTCTTGATTGATGGTCATGTGATAATCATACTGTGACGGCCCCAATTTCCCCGTGCAATTGGGTATACCAGGCCTAGACCCGTGCAGATCCCATGTCATCACTTGGCAACCTGACGAGCCTAGTCAACCTCCTATTTATTCAATTAAGTAATTTATGAAAGAGTTATTGCAATAATACACAACAGAATACTAAACAGTAATAACAAGGGGAAAAAACTCAATCAACGGAAATATAGGAATTCTATAAGTGTGAAAAACACCGAGTGTTCATGTACAATTCGATAAGCATATGTACATGATACCAGTTTCACCAAAAATGTCAAGTTCAATAATCCTAAAAACAAAAGTATGAAATGATATACAAATCAGCAAAACATAAACACATACTATAGAGTCTTTCCAAACCCGTTGCTAGTCCTCAAAGTATATCTCCTAGGCAGGGCCCCTTGCCCTTGCTGCTCTCCACCCTATCTAAACCCACCATCACAAACTAGACGATGAGCAACTGAAGAAATCGAAAGTAGTGCCAGAAGAATATAACAGTAATTTATGATTTAACAAGTAAAATATCATGCGAAAATGAAATAACAGGAAAGTAAGTAAATCAAGTGCATGATAAACAAACTGATAGGTAAACAATCGAAATTTGCATGTTCTAAGATTCAAAAGAGGCCCATGAGTGGTCTAATTTCACAGCAATACGACAAAGATCTCGCAAGATCTCCCCGGGCAATGTCGCAACACTAGCGCAGCGTGAAATCGAGAGGTATCGCAACACCTCTCGAATCCAGTACAACACTAGGGGTGGTCAGTTACCCCTGCAGAGGGCACCCTCGTTGTCCCAGCTAGTGTGGGACCACATGATACCTTCGAGACATACACTCATGCCAAGAACATACAAACAAGAAAATGGAATGGAATTTCAAACAAGGGATCAAATCAGCAATATCAATGAATAAAGGATGTATAAGTCACATGTTATTTCCTTACTGGCCTACTAACATACACACATACAAGGTACATATGTACTTACCTGACTAACGTAACCCGGTACCACTCCAAGACTCTAACGCGTTTCCCGCAGTTTCTCGACTACCTGATAAACGTTTAAGTTCCGAATATTGGTTTAGGATTAGTATTTAGTTTTAGGGTGATTCATAAACTTGGTTTAAAATGGTTAGTTAGAGCGACTCAAACAATTGCGAAAAAGTCCTCTAATTTAGTTGTATTCAAGTTACGTCGTGAGCCTATAGCCCCGCGACGTAACTGTGGCGTTTTATACTTAAAGCCCACATACACCACACCTATGAATCCATATATTCACCCCAAAGTCACACAACCGCACTCACGACACCCGAGTAACATGAACATAACAAAGGCACTTAGGCACACACCCCGCTACTCTAAATTAACTCACATATATGATGGGCCTTATACACCTACTATGCATTTTAAAAACAAGGTGCATATATAGTGGGCTTTAGTTGAAGTAAAGAAAGTTATTGGGCCTCATTTGGGCCTACACTAGTAAAGATCCATTTACAAACTCTTCTTCTTTTTAATGCATACACATAAAATAATAAAATTTATGGTTACACACCCTACACATAATACACCCCACTCCCCAACTGTGGTGCACACACACACACACACTGTTATGTGCACATAACACCCCACTATTGTGTGCACCCTACTGTTCTACACATCCATACACACATGCACACACCAAAACCGTCACACACACTTCAAACTGTCACACATACACACACTAAAACCGTCACACATGGGATCACCTTTGGCCAGCAGAGTCGTCGGAGGATGACCTCCGGTCAGCCTCGACCGGCACCAGTGCCGGTCATCCAAAACAGTGGTACAAATCGTCACCAAAACAACCCCCAAAAGAAGAAAAATGCAAAAACCAGTGAAGCCGAGAGAACAAGAGGGATAGTCGAGGAGCTTACTTTCGTGTCTCCGTGGTGGCCGAGGTTCCCAGCGCTGTGAGGGTGGTGATGGTTACCGGTCCAGGGAGGAGGAACAACTATCACGGCGTGGAGATCGGGAAGAATGAGCGTGAGAGAGATAGTGAACTGTCGAGAGAGGAAGAGAAAAAAGAGAGAGGAGGAGCTCACCTAAGCGCCTCCAGTAGTGGTGGAGAGGTCAGCTGCCGTGGTGGGTGGTGGTGGTGATGGTCCAGCTGAGCATGAGGGAGACAGACGAGAAGGGAGAGAGAGAACGTGAGGCCGAGAGGGAGAGACGTGTGAGCAGAGAGAGCAAATGAGAGAGGAAGAGAGAGAGAGCCTCACCTCGTCGGAGTTGGCGTCTCCGGTGGATGGACGTGGTGGCAGTGGTGAGAGGAGGGAGGGAGGGAGTGAATAGTGACTGCAGTTGGATGGAGAAGATGATGAATAGTGTACATTAGGGTTTAGGGTAAAAAAGACATTTTTATATATGTGTAATATTGTGAAATAACCCTTTTACCCTTAAGTTCACATTTGCTATTTTCTTGGACAGTTGCCCTTATGGGTCATTTACCTCATCATCATGACTTAACACAAATACACATCTCAATGCCAATCTCATGGCTCTCCCCATCAAGCTGTGTTACTTTAATAATTTTTATTCCATAGTTCGTATGCTACGAGACTATTCAACTCCCACATTGATCTTACATTTCCTTGGTCCACTTTTCTTTGTAATTTGGTTCGCTACGCCCGTTTTCTCGCCACATCCCGCCAACTAATTAATTAAATTATTAAAAAATTCATTTATTTGTATTCTTTATTGTGTTCTTATTCCTCGTTTAACTAGGCGAAACCTCACCCAACTAAAAATCACCTGAACGGCTCGAGACCCGTAAAATACTAAAATACTAATACACACAATCAAGGAATCATATAATTACCTCAGTGTCGACTCACGAAGTTCGAAATATAGTTCAGTATTCACATAGCCGGGTCACAATCCTGACAAGTGTAACTCAAGTCAGTTTAAAAATTTGCGGTTGTTACAGTCTCCCCCACTTATTAGAATTTCGTCCCTGAAATTTTAACTAATAAGTAAACTAATTTACAAACTTACTGGAATCAAATAGGTAGGGAAAGTGCTCGCGCATGTAGGACTCTAACTCCCAGGTCAACTCCTCGTCTCCATGGAATTGCCATTTCACAAGCATCGAAGGAATCTCTTTGTTCTTCAACGTCTTGACTTTGCGGTCAATGATCTGGATCGACTGCTCTTCGTACATAACATCGTCCATCAACTCGATCTGGCTCAAGTCCACCGTTGGTCGCTGACCTCCGCTTGACTTATCTAGTCGAAGCATCGAAATATGGAATACTGAATGAACACCGGTGAGCTCTGTCGGTAACTCTAACTGATACGCAACCTTACCGACCCTCTTCACAATCTTGAAGGGACCGATACACTTTGGAGCGAGCTTCCCTTTGATTCCGAACCGTTTGTGACTCTTCAGAGGTAAGACTTTCAAGTATACATAGTCTCCCAAGTTGTACTGAAGTTCATCATGATACTGATTGTAGTATTTCTTTTGCCACTCTTGGGCACCTTTAAGTTTCTGACGAATCTGCCGTACATTCTCAGTATGATCAACAACAATCTTAGGACTAACTGTCACAACATCCTCTGGTTCAGCCCAGCAAGAAGGTGATCTACAAGGCCTACCATAGAGCACTTTGAACGGTGCCATACTAATACTCGCCTGATAATTGTTGTTGTACGCAAACTCGCACTAATGAAGGTACTCTTCCCATGACCACCGTTTTCCAAAACACACATCCTGAGCATGTCTTCCAACACCTGGATCAACCTCTTGGACTGTTCGTCTGTCTCTAGATGGAACACCGTACTCAACTCCAGTCTGGTGCCAAATTGAGCCTGCATGCTCTGCCATAATAATGAAGTGAACTGCGCCCCTCGATATGATACAATCAATAACGGAACTTCATGCAATCTGACAATCTCGCGTTCGTAGATGATGCTTAGTTTGTCAACTCTATGTGTAGTGGATACCGGTATGAAATGAGCAGATTTCGTCAATCGATCCATAATTACCCAGATGATGTCGTAACCACGAGGAGATCGGGGCAAGCCACTAACGAAATCCATAACAATGTGCTCCCATTTCCATCGAGGAATGGGTAGGGGCTGCAGCAATCCTCTAGGTCGTCGATGCTTAGCCTTCACGCGCTGGCATATCTTACACGCTTGAATAAACTCCGACGTATTGGATTTCATCCCTGGCTACCAAAAGAGACGTCGCATGTCGATGTACATCTTGGTTCGACCCGGATGCACAGAAAAATGAGAACGTTGAGCCTCCTGAAATATCTCGGTGCGTAAGTCAGCCGCCAATGGAATCCACAGTCACCCACGATACCTCAAGCAAGAGTCTGTCGACCGACTCCAATCTGTATACTCTGAACTGTCGGCCATCTCACTGTAACGCTGGTACGACTTATTGCCCTGCTGTCCTTTGAGAATAGTCTGTAGTGAAACGATCTGCAATCTCATCTGACCCCACATCTGTGTCCTGGTAGTCGTCGGCACGTCCGCTGAACTCATCATCTCAGCTGCCTCAAGTAACGCATACTCGTGAGTCATACAACATATAACTACCTCTACATCAGATCCTCTGTGGCTCAAAGCATCGACAACAACATTAGCTTTCCCCGGATGATACTCAATTGTAAAATCGTAGTCCTTCAGGAATTCAAGCCAACGTCTCTGTTTCAGGTTGTGTTCCTTCTGAGAAAACAAGTACTTTAAGATCTGGTGGTCTGTATACAACTCGAAGCGCACGCCATACAAATGGTGTCTCCAAATCTTCAGTGCAAATACGATCGCTGCCAACTCTAAGTCGTGGGTCGGGTAGTTCTTCTCATGAACTTTCAACTGTCGGGATGCATAAGCTATAACTCTGCCCTCTTGCATTAGCACAGCACCCAAACCAATCTTCAACGCATTGGTGTACACGACCAAGTCTTTCCCGGTCTCGGGCAATGCTAAGGCAGGTGCGATCATCAATTTCTTCTTCAGAGTGGAGAATGCCTGCTCACACTCTTCGTTCCAATCAAACTTCGCGTTCTTCTGCATTAGTTTCGTCATTGGTGTAGTGATCCTAGATAGGTCTTGCACAAATCACCGATAGTAACCTGCTAACCCCAGAAAACTGCGAATCTGAGTCACGGTAGTCAAAGTAGGCCACTCAATCATGACTTTAATCTTCTCTGGATCAACGGCAACACCGTCAGCTCCAACTACGTGCCCTAAAAATCTGACCTCTGATAGCAAAAACTCGCACTTGCTAAACTTAGCGTAGAGTCGGTGGTCCCTTAGAGTCTGCAACACTTCTCGTATATGCCCCTCGTGCTCCTCACGAGTCCTGGAATAGATGAGGCTGTCGTTGATGAACACAATCACGAATCGATCTAAGAAATCCCTCATTACTCGGTGCATCAGGTCCATTAACATCGCCGGCGCATTAGTCAATCTAAATGGCTTGACTGTGAACTGGAAGTGACCGTATCTCGTGCTGAATGCTATCTTCTCTTGATCTTCAGCCCTAATCCTAAGCTGATGATAGCGTGAACTCAGATCTATCTTAGAAAACCATTGCGCTTCGGTCAACTGATCAAACAAGTCATTGATGCGCAGTAACGGATACTTGTTCCTCACTATAACCTTGTTTGATTGCCTGTAGTTGATACAAAGCCTCAAACTATCATCCTTTTTCTTGATGAATAACACTGTTGCTCCCCACGGCGACATACTAGGACTGATGAAGCCCAACTCTAGCAACTCATCTAGCTGACTTCTCAACTCCTCAAGTTCTCGGTGTGCCATCCTATATGGTGGTATCAAAATCGGTCTAGTCCCTGGGACTAAGTCAACTATGAAATTGATCGTCCTCTGCAGTGGTAATCCTGGCAGATCTTTAGGGAATATGTCAATGAACTCGCACACGATCCGTACATCTTCTATGTCAACTTCTTGTCTCACACCAGTACTCATGACGCTCGCAACAGTCTCGACGTCGCCACTCGTGGCTTCTCTGCCTCTGGTGATCGGAAGTAATGGTGCAGTACCCTGAATGCTAATCTCCGTACCATCTGTCAATGGAATCGTGATCGTTTTCTCATAACAACTGATGTGAGCATGGTACGCTCCCAACCAATCCATGCCCAACAATGCATCGAACTCGAGAAACTCAAGTACCCTCAAGTTAGTTGGAAACTTGTAGCCCTCTATCTCTACCTGACACTTAACAAATAGAAAGTTTGGGTAAATCTTGTCCCCAGCAGGCGTGCTAAAGATCAAGGGCTACTAAGCCTAATGGGTCTCAACCCTAACATGTTTACCATACGTCCGGAAATAAATGAAATAGTGGAACTAGAATCTAACATGGTATGCATGAATGTACTACAGATAGTAGGTGGTAATGGTATAGTCGGAGTCGACAGTGTCGTGGTAGCCTGTGCGGGCGTCCTCAGTGACCGCACAAACTCCTTAAATCTCTGGTCCTACGTCGCGGCTCTCTGAGATAATGTACGTATCTCCTCAAGGCATCCTGGCAAAATCATGCCGATATTGTCACTCGGACATAACTGATCCGCCATCGTCGTCTGAACAAGAAAACGAATTTCTCGGATCAATGGATAGCTACCGCATACAATATATTACAATCAACAATCGTAATATGTATAAACATCACATCTGACTTATCCCAACTCGTCCCTCCAAACTAAAGTTCTAATTAGGATCGTAGGGTCTTCCACTCTAAGTTCAACCATTCCTAACTTCCACTGTCTTAATTGTTTGTGTTTTAAATCAAGAGTCAGGTCGTTATAACCTTAGGCTCTAATACTAGCTGTGACGGCCCCAATTTCCCCATACAATTGGGTACGCCTGGCCTAGACCCGTGCAGATTCCAAGTCATCACTTGGCAACCTGAAAAACCTAGTCAGCCTCCTATTTATTCAATTAAGTAATTTATGAAAGAGTTATTGCAATAATACATAGCGGAATACTAAACAATAATAACAAGGGGAAATAACTCAATTAACGGAAATATAGGAATTCTATAAGTGTGGAAAACCCCAAGTGTTCATGTACAATTCGATAAGCATATGTACATGATACCAGTCTCACCAAAAATGTCAAGTTCAATAATCCCAAAAACATAAGTATGAAATGATATACAAATCAGCAAAACATAAACACATATTATAGAGTCTCCCAATCCCGCTGCTACTCCTTAAAGTATATCTCTTAGGCAGGGCCCCTTGCCCTTGTTGCTCTCCACCCTATCTGCACCCACCATCACAAACTAGACAGTGAGCAACTGAAGAAATCGAAAGTAGTGCCAGAAGAATATAACAGTAATTTATGATTTAACAAGTAAAATATCATGGGAAAATGAAATAGCAGGAAAGTAAGTAAATCAAGTGCATGATAAATAGACTGATAGGTAAACAATAAAAATTTGCATGTTCTAAGATTCAAAAGTGGCCCATGAGTGGTCTAATTTCACAGCAATATGGCAAAGATCTTGCAAGATCTCCCCGGGCAATGTAGCAATACTAGCGCAGCGTAAAATCGAGAGGCATCGCAACACCTCTCGAATCCAGTACCCAGTACACACAACACTAGGGGTGGTCTGTGACGGCCCCAATTTCCCCATGCAAATGGGTACGCCCGGCCTAGACCCATACAAGCCTCGAGTCATCACTCTAAGAACCCGACGAGCCTAGTCGACCTTCAATTTAATCAAATTAGTAATTTATGAAAGAGTTATTGCATCAGTAAACAACGGAAGACTAAAATAATTATAATAAAGGTGAAATAACTCAATCAAAGAAAGTAGAGGAATTCTATAAGTGTGGAAAACCCCCGGGTATTCATGTACAATTGGAAATGCAAAGGTACATGATACCAATCTCATCAAAATTTGCCTAGTTTAATAATCCCAAAGCATATATATATAAAACGATATACATAAAAGCAAATCATAAAGAAACCTATAAAATAGTCTCCAAATCCAGCCGCTAATCCTCACAATAGATCCCCAAGGCAGGGTCCCTTGCCCTTGCTGCTCTCCGCCCTATCTGCACCCACCGTCACAAACTAGACGGTGAGTAACTGAATAAAATCGAATGTAATGCCAGAAGAAGATAACAGTAATTCATGATAATACAAGTAAATCAGTCTAAATATCATGCGGTAATAAAAATGACAGGAATTTAAATAAACAAGATGCATGATAAACAGACTAATAGATATCAATCGAAAGTTAAGTATGTTCCAAGGAATCAAAAGAGGCTCATAAGTGGTCTAAATCATAGCATAACGGCGAAGACCTCGCGAGGTCTTCCCGGGCATCGACACAAGCGAAGGCACAGCTATGACTGGAAAAGGACTCGAACCCATCCACCCAGTACTCGGTGTCACACGGTCACTAAGGGTGGTCACACACTCATGCGCACGAGTGCCCGCGTTTTATCCCTCTAGTGCAGGTCCTAGTACTTTCGAGACAAAACACTTACGCCGGGAAACACACAACAAGAAATGGAATGGAATACCAATAATAGAGCATAACGAAACTGAATAAATGATAATGAATCACATGACATTTTCTTACTGGCTTACAAACGTACAAATGCTTTTTAGGGCAAGTGTACTTACCTGACTAATCGCAACCCGTAGACACTCTTATGTTCCTAACACGTATCCCCGAGTTTCTCGCTACCTTCTAACAATTTCCATTGCACCTTGGTAGCGGTTGTACATATCTATAAGGCTCCCATTATATGATGATGGAAGAATAATTCTTTTACTCTATTTGCACATGCTTCTCCAACATTTGTTGCATCTTGCAAACCTTGGTATAGTTCAGATCGAAGAGTCTTTTTGTAGTCTTTTAGATACTTCAATCTCAATGATTCAATTTTCACATACATGTCTACTGCATATTATTGTAGAAGACATCCACCGCGAAGCGATAATAAGGTCTGATGGCCGAATCTGATATGAAAATGTTAGTTTCTTGTCTTAAATAGTGTTGACTTTTAAATTGTTAACGTTATATTTCTCAATTATCTAACTCCCTCCCTCAATTATCTAACGTTATAAATAGAGGTTATATTTCTCAAAAATAATTAGACGTTATAAATAGACGTTATAATTAGACGTTATAATTATAACGTTTTAAATAGACGTTATATTTATAACGTTTTAAATAGACGTTATATTTCTCAAAAATAATTAGTAACGTTATAGACGTTAGCGTGATTGAGGAAGTTTGGGGAAGTTACCCTTAAATAATAAATTTTTTTATTTTATAGTCCGTATGTTACATATTTAACCAACTCCCACATTCAAACGACGTTCCTCGTTCCATTTTTCCTTGTTCCGACTCTCGTAACGCATGTAGTCTCGCCTTGTCTCGCCAACTAATTAATTAAATTAATTAAAAATTCATTTATTTGTATGTTTTACTTGTTTTTCTCCCCCGTTTAACTAGTCGAAACCTCACTCAATTAAATATCGCCCAACCGGCTCGAAACCCGTAAAATACTAAAATACTAATACACACAATCAAAGAATCATAAAATCACTTCGTTGTCGACTCCCGAAGTTCGAAATACTGTCCAGCATTCACGTAGCCGGGTCACAATTCCGACAAATGCAACATAAGTCAGTTAAAAAATTTGGGGTTGTTACATGGTCAGTTACCCCTAAAGAGGGCACCCTCGTTATCCCAGCTAGTGCGGGACAACATGATACCTTCGAGACACACACTCATGCCAAGAACATACAAACAAGAAAATGGAATGGAATTTCAAAAAAGGGATCAAATCAGCAATATCAATGAATAAAGGATGTATAAATCATGTTATTTCCTTACTGGCCTACTAACATACATGCATACAAGGTACATATGTACTTACCTAACTAACACAACCCGGTACCACTCCGAGACTCTAACGCGTTTCCCACAGTTTCTTGACTACCTGATAAATGTTTAAGTTTTGAATATTGGTTTAGGATTAGTATTTAGTTTTAGGGTGATTCATAAACTTGGTTTAAAATAGTTAGTTAGAGCGACTCAAACAATTGCAAAAAAGTCCTCCAATTGAGTTGTATTCAAGTTACGTCGTGTGCTTGTGGTCCCGCGACGTAACTGTGGTGTTTTATACTTAAAGCCCACATACACCACACCTATGAATCCATATATTCACCCCAAAGTCAAACAACCGTACTCACGACACTTGAGTAACATGAACATAACAAAGGCACTTAGGCACACACCCCGCCACTCTAAATTAACTTACACATATGATGGGCCTTATACACCTACTATGCATTTTAAAAACAAGTTGCATATATAGTGGGCTTTAGTTGAAGTAAAGAAAGTTATTGGGCCTCATTTGGGCCTACACTAGTAAAGATCCATTTACAAACTCTTCTTCTTTTTAATGCATACACAAAATATTAAAATTAATGATTACACACCCCACACATAATACACCCCATACACCAACTGTGGTGCACACATACACACACTGTCATGTGCACACAACACCCCACTGTTGTGTGCACCCCACTGTTCTACAACACACACAACACAAGTTGGTTCTCATAATGCACACACCAAAACCATCACACACACTTCAAACTGTCACATATACACACACCAAAACCATCACACATGGGGTCACCTCCGGCCAGTAGAGTCGTCGGAGGATGACCTCCGGTCAGCCTCGACCAGCACCAGTGCCGGTCATCCAAAACAGTGATGCAAATCGTCACCAAAACAGTCCCAAAAAGAAGACAAAATGCAAAAACCAGTGAAACTGAGAGAACGAGAGGGACGGTCGAGGAGCTCAATTTGGTGTCTCCATGGTGGCCGAGGTTCCTAGCACCGTGAGGGTGGTGGTGGTTGCCGGTCCAGGGAGGAGGAGTAACTGTCACGGTGTGGAGATCGAGAAGAATGGGAGTGAGAGATAGTGAACTGTCGAGAGAGGAAGAGAAAAAGAGAGAGGAGGAGCTCACCTAAGCGCCTCCGGTGGTGGTGGAGAGGTCAGCTGCCGTGGTGGGTAGCGGTGGTGATGGTCCAGCTGAGCATGAGGGAGACAGTCGAGAAGGAAGAGAGAGAACATGAGGCCGAGAGGGAAAGACGTGTGAGCAGAGAGAGCAAACGAGAGAGGAAGAGAAAGAGAGCCTCACCTCATCGGAGTTGGCGTCTTCGATGGATGGACGTGGTGGCAGTGGTGAGAGGAGGGAGGGAGTGAATAGTGACGACAGTTGGATGGAGAAGATGATGAATAGTGTACGTTAGGGTTTACGGTAAAAAAACATTTTTATATATGTGTAATATTGTGAAATGACCCTTTTACCCTTAAGTTCACATTTGCTATTTTCTTAGACAGTTGCCCTTATGGGTCATTTACCTCATCATCATGACTTAACACAAATACACATCTCAATGCCAATCATGGCTCACCCTATCAAGCTGTGTTACTTTAGCAATTTTTATTCCATAGTCCGTATGCTACGAGACTATTCAACTCCCACATTGATCTTACATTTCCTCGGTCCACTTTTCTCCGTAATTTGGTTCGCCGCGCCCGTTTTCTCGCCACATCCCGTCAACTAATTAATTAAATTATCAGAAAATTCATTTATTTGTATTCTTTATTGTGTTTTTATTCCCTGTTTAACTAGACGAAACCTCACTCAACTAAAAATCGCCTGAACGGCTCGAAACCTGTAAAATACTAAAATACTAATACACACAATTAAATAATCATAGAATTACCTCAGTGTCAACTCCCGAAGTTTGAAATATAGTCCAGTATTCACGTAGCCGGGTCACAATCCTAACAAGTGTAACTCAAGTCAGTTTAAAAATTTGGGGTTATTACACATATGTATAGGGATACAAATCGAGATCATGAGTACTTGTTAAGGAAAAAGATACTGGACCGATCCGCTATGAGAACACCACATGGATTAAGTCATAGGTGTTACTCTTGATTGTAATATCATTTAGTCTTTCGACTTGAGATTACCATAGACTTTAATATTAGGAGCATGATAGTTTGACACAATCAAACGTTATCTTTAACTGAACGATTATAAAGATTGTGATTGGTTATCATGTGAGCAATATGTGAGGTTGTGTAATCAAGAAAGAATTTTTCGCTCTCGTAAAGAGAGAGATATCAGTGGATCCCTCGATGTGTTAGATTGTTAAATGGGTCCTAGTGAATTGATATGATCAATGTCACTTGGATGTTTTTAATCTATTTAAAGATCGAGACTAGTACGATTGAATATTAAGGGTGACTTTCTATGCCTTATATTTAATCAAAGGATATCACACGATAAAAAGGATATGATATACGTTATTCATTAGGTTCTATCGATTTTGATATTCATGTTACTTGGGTAGTCATAATGCGTTGTTAGAGACCGTTTATGACTTATGTATCAAAATGGTTTTAGTTCATTACCAACATCGCATGAACTTATTGGGTCGCACACAAAGAATGGCTTTGCGCAATTTCAAATGATCTAGAGTATTAAATTTTATAAGATAAAATTTATAATATATAAGCCCTTATGATTCGTTATATGATAACTTATTAATAGGGGTATATGTATAATATGCTTAAACAACGTAAATACAATAGTTGTATTTTGAATTTACTTAAACATCGTAAATACAATAGTTGTATTACGAATAGAATTTTAAGTGAGAGCTTATCTACACATAAATAAATGGTGATACCTAAAAACGTAAGATAAGAATTTCGTTTTTCCAATTTTCGTATTATCTGGATTTTGGGAGAGAAAGAAAATGTTTTCAATCTCTCTTGGAGCTAGCACTCCAAATTATGGTCATCGTTCGTGTGTGGATTTCTGATAGAGGACACGCGCTTAAATGTCTTGAAGATCGAACAATCAGAGAAGGAAATCATGAATCATGGTATAGTTTACTTTTGCAGATTTTATTTAATGGAACTTATTTGCGATCTTGTTGGGATTTCTCAAAATTGTTTTGAATTTTTCACTGTGTATAAACCCCAAAACGCAACACTCAGAAATTTTCGCCTTTATCCCAGGCCACCAGAAGTGTGTTTGCATGTCGTGGTACATCTTGGTCCTGCATGGATTAAAGGTGAAACGAGAACGGTGTAAATCCTAAAGAATCTCATCTCTTAGCTTTAGCACCTCGGGTATCTACAATCTACCTCTATATCTTAGACACTGATCCGGCGTCTCTGCCCAGTCAACCCAATTTGAACTTTTTTGGTGAAAGGATATGAATCTTTTAAATAATGCTTGTCGTCCATTTCAATTTCAGACTGAGCTTTTGAATATGATTTAAGTAGCTCTTATTCCACATGAGAAGAATAAGAATTGGTTACTTAGTTTGTACGTAATGAATAATTTTGTAATGACCGTGACTAGTATGTCATTGGCAAGTTAGAATGGAATATTCTACACTTCCACCTAGTTTAAATTCTGTAAAATGGGTCTTATGTTGTTCTTGTAATGATCGTGACAAGTATGTTTTGAGATAATTTTATAATTTTTCGATCCATATTTGTAGTTGTTAAATGGGTTTTATGATATATTTTACGTTGCTAGTATCTTAATAAGGCTTATTGTTAGTTAGAATGAAAAGTTCCACACTTGCACCGAATTTAAATTTTTTCTAGGAACCTCATATAAGTTTTAGATGTTAGATGTTAATTTTCCTTCTCATAATAATTGCACTCATTGGTTTTCAGATACATTTTCGATGGGACTGCGCGATTCACGACGACCTCGTTCGTGCAGCGTACGATACAAAGGCATGCATCAGATACATCGCATTGATGAGTAAGTTGAAGTAGAATCGTGTCCAACCCGATTTTGTTATAGATGAGGCATGAAGGAGATACTTGGAGTTCTGGGAGAGTGAAGACTTTCTTGCCAGGTCTAAGCAGTCGTCATAGAATAGAAACAGTGAGGTGGAAGGACTAGGGATTGGAGTCTCGAAGCACGGTGACAGTCAGTGTCTTTTGTGACAACTAATGAAAGATTGGTAAGTGTTTTTTTTTATAGTATAAAGTATGATTAATGCATCATATAATTATTGCAAAGAGTGATGGCATGCTGCCTAACTAGAGGTGTTAGTTATTGTGTCAAATAACACTATAATGAATCTAACTCCTTGCCTCTCAAATCAACCTCTTGTAGTAGAGATGCTAATAAATCGAAATACAAAGAACGCCATGGACTCCACAAAAATCACAAGATTGAGTTCAAAAACTTTGAAATTGTAAGTTTGTAGACTCTTCAAGTATATAGAAAATAATCATAGGAATCAATTTTACGACGACATTGGCCACTAAATAATTAGCCTCTCAATTAACTCAAGAAATATAATGCAACTTGTACTTGACCATAGATCAAACAGTCATAGGTACATTATAATTAACCTTTCAATTAGCTCAAGTAATGTAATGTAAGTCAACCAAATATTTTTTCCTTACCGAAAAGAAAAAAACAAATTCATAGATGACCTAATATGACTCTCCTTACATGTTTACTTGGTCACTATATACATATAAGTAAGTTTGTAGCCTCTTCTTTGTTCTGTAAAAAAAAAGTTTGCCCTAATTTTAATTAGAGAATATTTGGCTTGAAACCCTAATTAAGCCCTAGTAAACCAGATCGGACCTAATTACAGCCAGCAGTCTTATATTCATTCATGACAACAACCTGTATATCGTGATATTAAATAAACAAAATAAAACAAATACAACAAAAAATTTAAAACTTTTTCGATAAATTACAAGATATACAATACCGACATGAACATTGGTATTGAGCTCTTATTCCCAACCCGATTATTACAAATCATAAAACAATATATATATATATATATATTTATATATATATATATATAAAACAAGAAAACTCACTGCACCGTAAAGAAGATACTAAACTCCTGATTTTCTCATTTCCTGAGTTTTAAGTCCTAGCATACGTCCATACCTGAAAATGTTAAGGGTGGTGAGCTCCTATATGCTCAGTGAGCGACTCCCATACCAACTATCAATTATCAATTACTATCAAGAAATGATATATATAACAACGTACAACCAATGCATATTTAAAGGACCATTCAAATCAATATAATCAATGCATAAACAGATGCAAGTTCATTGGTCTATTGCAATGTACCCATGATTTGTACTTTCAATCTCAATATTTGAATTGAGTCACCCTCTCACATCTTCAAGAACCAGTCATTGGGCATCTAACCAGTTCTTGTCAATGTGCTACCAACTCAAAAGCATAGAGTCACACTTCCTCATCATCACTAAACCAATCACTACTCATCTGATTGGTTTATGACTGATGAGCAGCCAACTCAAATGGAAAACATTGATTGAGATATTTTCCAAGTCGCTGGGGGTGTGGTGATGGAAAGCAACTCCACCACAGTTCCAAACCCCAAACCAATCTGTCCCGCCAAACCTTTTTCCGAGTTCATTTTTCATTTCAAAACAATTTATGTAAAACAAAACCAAATCATGATATATTGCCCCATTCCCAGTCCTGGATACTACGTGCTCTAATAATCCTATTTTACATTGCGTAATTGATAAAAAGTACGAGTCCAACTTACCTGTCCTGAGCTTTCCTACATTTTACAACTTGTATGACTCCCTGGAGTCCTCAACCCTTTCCACATCGGCCCATTACTTAAAATAGACCAATTGCTATCAACATAAGTCTAATACTCATTTATTAATATTTCTAAACTAGTCCCATTTGAATTCGGAATCCCGATACCTAGTTTCTAAGCTATTTTGACTATTTCACGTTTTTTCGAGGTAAAAACCTCAGTCTAAAGTCTCCCCTGACTTTCAAATTCCTTATTTTTCCATAGAAATCTGCCCATTTCTATATATTTGGTCAAAATGCTATTTTCTCTTATTTTTTCCTATTTCTATGGATTTTTCCATCAATTTCCAATTTTTTTTCTATTTGTGGTTGAACAGGGCGCTGAATTGGGTTCGGTTCAACCGAGCTGAACTGGCCCAGTTCAACACCTTCTTCCTCGCGCGACCAACAGACAGAGCAACAGCTTTGTTTCCATTTTTTTCTTCAATTGGGGTTGGCTCCTAACCCAACCCCAATCACCTTTGGGGTCGACTCCCTCCTCGGACAAACTGCAAGAGCAGTTCGTCCAAGCTTCCCCACACATAGTCACCAATCCCCCACAACAACATATACGTCAACACAACAACAACGACGAGAACAACAACCTCACCTCATTCTCCTTGGCGTCGCGAGCTCCTCGCTCCAGCGCCTCGAGCTCCCGAGCTCGCCTCCGCTTCTCTGCTCTCTCTTCTCGTCACTCGTCTCTCCATTCTCTCTCAATTTCACGTTTTAACGAAGAAGAAATATGCCGTTGACTTGGCAAATGACCAAAATGCCCTTAAGCCTATCTCATTTTCTTCTTTACCCTACCGCTCTTATGGGTAATTTCACATTTTTCTAATTTTATAATATGTATATATATTTATATATACCAATATGTATATATTTGTTGATATTGTTGCGCCTACAACTCCATTGTGTGTGCTAACGAACACCCTTGTGCGCCTTCCCCGACCTAGAATTGGGTCGTCCGGCCCAGACAGCTATTTAAGCTCAATACCTGAACCAGACCCAAATAACGGTTTGGCATGTCTAAACAACCTGCGGAATGACATATAGACAATCTGGAAGTAGTATGCGGAATTAAAATTTTATTAAATACCATATATCACCATAAACTAAAATATTGAATAATTCAAATTCACCTAATCAAATCAAAAGAATATGAAGTCTCTAAAACCTTCAAATGCTCATAAATGAACCAAACTAAATAAAGGAAATGTTTATCTACCCAAATGTCCTACCTAGGTTACAACCCTTATTAATAATTTTCAAATCAAAATAGTAAATAATATTCAAGCAAGGCTCACACAACAAGGAGTCTTCAAACGAGGACTCTCCCCTTGCCACGGTATACTGCACTCATTGATGGACCTATATTGTAAGTGAGGTGTAACAACCCCATTTCCCACAAACTATCCAACTTACTTTCCAGCTGTGTCCCACGAGTACTTGTAACTACATATCAATCAAAATCTTGCTAACTTTAGGTTGTTTATTTAGAATTATTATTTCAAGTTAGCTTAGGACTCGTTACTATCATTTAACTTCAAAATATGCAGGGAAGACTCAAATTATCAAAATAATATTTTATAGCAGTTTTAATATCAATTAATCTAATGTGGAAACCATACCAAAATGTACAACATATACATATCAGGGGTGATCCTCAAAATATTAAAATATAACCTCCAAGTCATATACAAGTCAGAATGTATCTCTCATAAACCATACCCAATATAAAACGATAAAAATAAACAAACGTATGAGTAAGAAAAATCATAGTCAGTCACACATAATCCTCAAGCTTGCTCTTCCCTCTGCTCGTACCAGGATCTGCATTCAAGCCATCACAAAAAGGCAGATGATGAGTCCAGAGTGAATAATCCCAAAGAAATTCACTAAGTAAATACATAAATAAAATTTTTGGAATCAAAATACTATAAATAAACATGCAGAACAAAAGAATACAGGAAACTGTAAAAGATCATCGCATGTTTTGAATAACAGAGAAATCAAAGTGCATGCACAATTAAAGTCAGACTAGAGCCATACTTCGGGCTATCTGCCAGGCACGATCAGTGAGGATACCTCGAACAGGTAACCCTAGACCCTCTGAGTGATCGGTGTAGACCACAACGCACCCACACATGTCTAGCACACCCGGGTAGCATATTCACGGAACATGACTAGAACACATGCTATGGCCTAGTGAACTCTATGCCCCCTCAATGAATAGACAATAGATAAGTGTAATGTGATGGCCCCAATTTCCCCATGCAATTGCGTACGCCAGGCCTAAACCCGTGCAGGCCCCGAGTCATCACTCGGCAACCTGACGAGCCTAGTTAGCCTTCGATTTAATCAATTCAGTAATTTATGAAAGAGTTATTGCATTAATACACAACGGAAGACTAAAACAATTATAACAAAGGGAAATTAGGAATTCTATAAGTGTGGAAAACCCCGAGTATTCATGTACAATTCGATAGGCATATATACATGATACCAGTCTCACAAATGAAATACCAAGTTCAATGATCCCAACAAAATAAGTATAAAATGATATACACATCAGCAAACAAAATATAAACACCTACTATAGAGTCTGTCAATTTTCGCTGCAAATCCTCACAGTAGATCACCTAGGCAGGGCCCTTTGCCCTTGCTGCTCTCCACTCTATCTGCACCCACCGTCACAAACTAGACGGTGAGTAACTGAATAAAATTACTAGTAGTACTAGAAGAATGTAACAGTAATTTATGATTATAACAAGAAAAGCAGTCTAAGTATCATGCAGAAATGAAATAACTGGAAAGTAAATAAATCAAATGCATGATAAAGAGACTGAAAGATAAACAATCGATATTTGCATGTTCTAAGATTCAAAAGAGGCCCATGAGTGGTCTATTTCACAGCGAATACGACAAAGATCTCGCAAGATCTCCCCGGCAATGTCGCAACACTAGCGTAGCGTGAAATCGAGAGGCATCGCAACACCTCTCGAATCCAAGGTACCAGTACACACATCACTAGGGGTGGTCAGTTACCCCTGCAGAGGGCACCCTCGTTGTCCCAGCTAGTGTGGGACCACATGATACCTTCGAGACACACTCATGCCAAGAACATACAACCAAGGAAATCGGAATGGAATATCAAGCAAAGGATCAATGCAACAATAGCAATAAATAGAGGATGTATAAATCACATGTTATTTTCTTACTGGTCTACTAACGTACATACATACGAGGCATGCATGTACTTACCTGATCTAGCGTGACCCGGTACTCACTCCGAGACTTTAACGCGCTTCCCGTGTTTCTCGACTACCTGACAACGAATCAAACCCCGAATGTTGTTTTAGAGTTCATGTTTAGTTTTAAGGTGATTCCCATAAACCTGGTTTGAATTCCTTCAATTAATGTAACCCATACTATCGTTAATGTCCTTTATAGCCCGGTTGGGATCTTGTTGGGTCCATGCGTCAAGCCTATATCCACCTAAGTAGGCTCGATATGTGGATAATTATTAGGCCTAGACATATGGGCTCGTTATTACATTTTATGTATTTGTTTTGGGCCTTAAGTTGTGCTTATCATATTAAACTCTTATTGGGTTTTACACAACCCATATGCACACCAATTGAGACTTGTTATGGACTTATATTGAAATGAGTGGATTGGGCCTTTGTTGGGCCTTATTACAAGTCCATATTCATTTAAAACAAATTTCTATACTTATAATCTTGTTTACTTATTCTCAAACATACAATAATATACATTATGGTCACACACACACAATTGATGTGTACACCCCACTGATGTGCACACTAACACTTCACACACCTCGCTGTCTTATGCACACACCCCGCTGTTTTGTGCACCCCACTGTGATTTTCCATGTTCACATGCATTAGTACATCACTTTATTACTTGAAACTATGTTATATGCACCTTTTTTAACAAACATTCCCATACATCAACTATAGTGTACACACCCACACCCCAACTGGGGTGTGCACATACACAGTCACACCCCATACACATAAAACAGCCACCCACACTCATATTAACCAAAACCGTCACACATGCACCTAAATAATCCACATACACTTCACACAACTACATCTACACACTCCAACACAACCATTGTGTACATCCTACTGTGGTGTACACATACACGCTGTTGTGTACACCCTACAGTGGTGTACACACACACAACTGATTCATACACCCCATGCACACCAAACCCAAAAATCAACACATACACCTATAACTCACACCACCAAACAAAACCGTCACAACCAAAATAGTCCACACACACTCACAAAGCAGTCCACCTGGGGTCACCTCCGGCCAGTAGTGTCACCGGAGGGTGACCTCTGGTCAGCCTCGACCGGCACCAGCGCCGGTCACCCAAACAATGGTGTTCATCACCACCAAAACCGTCACAAAGAGGAGAAAAAATTTCAAAACTAAAAACAATGAAACCAAGGGAGCGAGGGGACAGTCGAGGAGCTCACCTTGATGTCTCTGTGGTGGCCGAGGTCCCCAGCTCCGTGGTGAGTGGCGGTGGTGACTATCCGAGAGAGAGAAGACAGCCAAGAGTAAGAGAGAGAACGTGACTGTCAAGAGAGGAAGAGAAGGAAGAGAGGGAAGAAAGGAGCTCACCCAACGTCGTCGGTGGTGGTGGTGGGATCAGTTGCCGTGGTCGAGGGTGGCGACGCAGCTGAGGTTAAGGGAGAGTACGTGAGGCTGAGAGCAATGTGGGCTGGCCGAGAGTCGAGAGCGTGGAGAGGAAAACCGAGAGTGAGTGCGTGAGTGAGGAAACGAGAAAGAGAGAGACTCACCTCGTCGGGGTCAGTGTTGCCGGTGGGAGGCGGCAGCAGTGGCGAGAATGGTGGGGAGGTGAATAGTGACGGCTAGGGTGGGGAAGATGATGAATAGTGTGTATTAGGTTTTTGTTTGTTTATATATATGTAACATACGTGAAATGACCCATTTGCCCTTAAACTTTCACTTGTCCAACCCATGGCCAGCTACCCTTATGGGTCATTTGGCTTATCCTCTTAATCTAACACATATCCCCATCTCTATGACCATCCAATGGTTCTCCTCACTCACTTGTGTCACTTTAACAATCTTATCCTATATTAACCCATTAATTTTATTAAATTACCAATAAGGTTACACAAATTCTCGCCTACTCAGTACACCGTGTCCCGCATTCGACACGCTTCTCGAGGCGGTCCCACTCTTGGGATTCAAATAAATTCCCTCATGCTTTTGTTATACTTTATTGTTAGAATTTTATTTCCTCAACTTAGGTCATGTTTTTCATTTGACTTTGTTTATTAATAATATCCATTAAAACTGTTCTCGAAACCCCGTTTAACTAGGCGACATCTCACTCAATTAAAATATAGCCCAAATGGCTTAAGAACCGTAGAATACTAATATATTAATACATGCATTATCATCCACAAATAACCAAATTTTTGGGTCGTTACATGTAAACTCAACCATCGTAAAATAATATCAAGAAATAAGAGTACTGAACAAACTGGACAAAATTCAAATAATCAAGCAATAAGTATTAAAGTGAATTTCAATTAGGATACTACACACTTCTAATCGCACTCTAATATCGTCCCTAGTTCAAATCACACTTCACATGCGTGTCCAATATCTGTCAATTCAACCTAATACCAGAAATTCCCAAATCAAACAAATTCCCAAACCTTGAAACAATCTACAACACAAATCATCGATAAAATCATTGTTAAAACGTCCTAAGTAGACTATATAAATCCATAGGACAAACCTCAATGGGTGAATTTTTATTAAAAATTTTTGGTCTCAAAACTGCCCCAGACGCCATATTCAACACTGTGCGACGTCTCCACGACGTCCTGGGCACCGTGACAACACCGTCACATTGTCTCCTCTCCACGGAGTCTATAAAGCGTCATTTCCCATTTTCCACATTTCTCCTTTTCCCAAGACGCCGCGAGGGGCGCCGTAGGCTTTTGAACACCATGGCGCACTTGACGATGTCTTCAATAGAGGGGGTTTTCGAACCCCCTCGACTCGTTGCCATAATCCGCACTCGCTCTATCAACCCATTAAACACTCCATAAGATACAAAACTAATACCCCTTGACAACACATGTTCGAAACACAAACTCAGTGTTTTTCGACCAAAAACCCGACAATTTGCTTGAAAATCACTACAACAACAACATCAACACCAAATCTACTACCACAACCTCAAATCCAACATCCAAAAGCATAGCAACACAACATTCCACTGGTGTGCTCAAACCCTCAACCAAAACCACCGTTAAAACACCAAAAAATTATCTCAAATCGTAGAGAAGGAGATGGGGATTGAAGAACTAACCTTGTATACGATTTCCTTTCACTCTTGTGCTCCTAATAATCATCCAAAATCCACCAAAATCTTGACACATCACCAATTTTTGGATTTCTCTTGAGAGGAGAGAGAAAAGTTGGTGTAAAAGTTAAGAAACCAACATATATATATATATATATATATAAATCCCATCAATTCTCATATACATATCTAGGCCTTATTTGATGGATGAGATTGGGTCAATTGGTCCTCATCTGATGCCAATATTGACCTACTTACTTGGTCATTGCCCTTATCCTTCTAACTATAACCCTTATCCTCGACGTTTTGATACCCGGCTTCGCGCTGCGAATCAATCCATTTGCACACAACGACTATCTCAATCGCCTCAACGTCATTTAATATGGATTATTTAACAAATTTTATCATTTATTACTTATGTTTAGGCCCTCGGCCTAATGTACTTATCATTCGTTACCCGGTATCCACTTCTGTCCACTATACGTAACGAATACTCTTCACACCAGCTCACTCGTCAATGAACAATATAAACATATATATTGCAATGCAATTTAACTAATTGGATATACACATCGCAAATACACAACAAAATCACACAAAACAGGCTGTATACCTAATTTGGGCATGCTCCATCCCCACTGTGGGACCCACAAATGTCCCCGCTGGCATCCATATCTGCAATAACTCGTAAAATAACGACAATTATTAATTGGACCGTTACATGGGGTGAGCTAAAAGAACCAATGAAGCCCAATAAGAAAAGAACCAACGGAGCCCAATAAGAGAAGAACCACACTCAAATATCAAATATGTAAGTAAGACCTATAAAGTAAAAAAAAGCTAGCATGCATTTGAAATCATGATAGGTACTGACAATTTGTAGCAGGGTAGTAATTCCATTAAGAGTAAGCATTTCATATTTCGTAAAGTATTTCAAACACTGATAAATAATTCAAGAGTTGTAAAGCATAAATAATCAAGTTTAGCAATGGAAAGTGGTTACAAGAGAGATACATATGAAGTAATAAATATAAATGCAAGTCCATGGTTTCATTTTTCATTGCCTCTACTTGTTGACCAATAATAAAAAATATAATATATATACGTGGGTGACTTGATTCCACTATGTGTTCACGGCTCCTCAAGAGGCACGGTTGACTTGGTTCCATCGTGCATCCACAACTCCCAAAGAGGCCCTTGTAATGGGTGACTTGGTTTCACCATTAGCTATACCCCTCAATAAGCCTTTAAGCATGTAACGTGACTTGGTTCCGCCATATGTCTATGGCCCCCTAAGTGGCCTTACATGAAGTCAAACAAGGTATGCAACAACCCCATCCCAAGTCCTTTAGTTAAAATCGTGCTTCTAAATATACTAGTAGCAAACCACATTTGATGGATGAGTAGAGCTCCCCACTTACCTGTACTCGGCACGCCTACAATTAATCTCTGCACACTTGGAGTCCTACGTGAACTGTCGTGCATCACCAGACAATATCATAACACAAGAATAATTAATTATTTGTTTTAGAGTTCCATAATTCCCGTTTTTCTCCTTTGGGACCCACTAGTGTGGGTTTCGCGTGTATGGTGTAGTGCCGAGTGGGATGGAACTCGTTGTTGAGGCCCTCTCATGTGTGCACTTTCACGAGATCGCTGGTAGGTTCGATCATTTCAATTTTTTTTTTATAATTTTTGGTCAAACTGGTCAACGAGACCAGTTGACCAGGGGGAGGGGAAGCTCCCATGGAGGCGCTGCCTCCTCCTCCTCCGGCGGTCGGCCAGAGGTCCACCGCCCTCCGGTCAGCCGCCGTGAAGGCTGTAGTGAGGAGGAGGGATGGTAAAAACCACCTTTTTCCCCTCCTCCTCGTAGTTAGGGAGGGCGCGGAGGCGGAGGACCTCCTAGTGGGGTCTTCCCCTTCGCAATGGCAATCGGTGGGACCCCTTTGTGGACCTTTTTTGGGGAGGCGACAACGGTGATGATCTCGTCGTCTCTCCTACCCTGACGGATCATTTTGATGCTACTGACTGGCACGTCGCTTCCGTCGACGCAATCAATCCTTTGGTTTCCAAATCTTCAATAAATAATAAAGAAATCAAGGAGGGAAGTGAGGTTGTACCTCTCTTGAGCTTGAACTCTCCTCTTGCTCTCCTCCTCTCTACGTGGGTGTTTAATAAGATTGGGGCTAGGATTTTCTTATCACATTTTTATATGGGTTAGGGTTATAAACTAGGTTTAAACAAAATCTTTCAAAAATTCTAAAACACCCTTATGTGCATTAGGCCCAATCAACCTTGTCATTTTAATTATTTCCCTTTACTTTAGTCAATTATTCCTTAAATAAAATAAATCAGAATATACTACACGCATAATATGCACACTAAACACAAATAATATGGTTAATTATTGTTTTGCCCCCTGATACGAGTGTTTTAAATTCTAGGTCATCACAATATCCCCAATTTTAAGAACTTTCGTCCTCGAAAGTAAAAGTAAGGTACACCTATAGCATGGTGTGTTCATCAGTAACATTTTCTTTTACGACCCATTGTTCAACAGATGCAATCCGTACTTGTGTATTCTGCACGTACCCCATGTGTAATAATGTCTTACTCTTGACTGTAATATCTCATTATATATATATATATTTTTTAATTTCGCCTCACAAACTAGAATTTATATAGCCTACCTTGTGTAGGTCATTGATAGAATTATCATACTTAGTTATTTATCAATTTCTCATATCGTTCAACTTTATAAGGTATTCCTTTGTAATCTCCACCGAAGTCGTAATGTATACTAGATTCATTCACACTAGTGAAATGACAATGCTGAGATGTAATATGGCTCTATCTGTGTCGAAAAGAAGTATCTGTGCCTATCTGGCGGTAAAACTATGCCACCATCTGGTAGTAGGAAAAACAAGGATAGCTATCCATCATATCAAGAACACTAGCACACCATTTTAGTCACCATCTCCTTCATATATATCAACGTGTGACTCATCATGTCATTGCGACTTATCTGTGGAGGCTACAAATGAGCAGATTTAGCATTCCTTTCGGAGATATGCATTAACATCATTATCCATTGTACATTTATAGACATTCATTCTTGTAGGTTCATAATTTAAGTCAACTCTTTACTGATGGTCTGCTTTGCAATCCCTCTGTCATATTTGACCATTAACTTACGCAATAAACTTCCACCCTCATAATCTTGAGGAACATTTGAAATCACCACCAACCCTAAGTGGAATTCAACACTCGCCCATATGCGATATATCATATCGTCATCTTTATTTCATACTAAGGTCTTATATTACAATCACTTTGTTTGTGAGAGACTTTTCGCATCGTGTCCACGTAGTGCTCAACTTTCACGATTTCTGAGCGAGCATTTTAAATTCTCTTGGCTTAGTTAGGTTCACCTTTGGTACGCAAATACTTTTTGTCATTGTTCTGAGCTAACTCTTAGCTCTTATGGGTTATTTAAAGTTTTCCACTCATATAGAAACATGACTCTTTAACATCTTGTTTTTAAGTTTGGCATTCATGTCATTCCTCGAGATTTCTAGCCTATATCTCTTGCATGGTTTATTAAGGTCTCGTAACTCACTACGGCCCAATTATTTTCAAGTTCATAACTCACCCTTACATTTCAATTTATTACACTCGTATGTTACTATTATCACACTTCATATACATTTTGTTGGATACTCCAACAATAAAGTACAGATCGGTGTACGTGGAACTCACATAGGTTTACCTTGCACGAGTTGTCATTAAAGCTTTGATTTAAGGTACCCAAATTCATGTTTACACTTACTTCAAAAATTTTCTTGCACTATTTAGCTTATGGTTTTCTTGCTTACACTTAGCATGGAGCCATTCATAATGTTCTTCCTTTTTCTCTAAATTCAGTGATTCTTGAAAGTAAGAATATTAGACTAATTCCTCGCAAAATAATTCAAAGAGACCTCATATGTGGAATGTTTTTTCAAACTTTATTCTTATCGGCATAATTCTCAAGTTTAACTCACCAACACCAATGTCTACGGTCTCATTTTTTTATAATTATTATTATATATTGCCAATATCATTTACCCAATGATCTTACTTTCAATGTAGATCAAACTCATGGTCATGATTCATCATATCTTTCAATACTTAGGCAAACCTTTATGCCATATAAGTTTCTCATGTTTTTGTCCCTAGTTAAGGTGTCGGACTTGAATGTTCGTACATTATCACCTTGTGTTGACATTTTCAGCAATTGATCATTTGCAAACCTATTGCTTACCCATCTGGGTTGTATTTCAACTTATCTTATACCATCAAATTAGGGCTTTTACTTTTGGACTTATTTCCGGCTTCCAAGTATAAACCACAAATTTTGTTTAGCAATTATTAACGGTGTGAAGTTTAGAAAATTTCATCTCTACTCATATATTCATGTTTTATTGTCGTTTAAGGTATTTCCTCATCATCCCTAATTATTGTTTCGTGCGTATTACATGGTATCCACTTTATTTGGCGAGGGGGAGGGGTCGATCCTAGCCTAGGATCCTCAATTTATTTGCCAATGTATCGGTCCAATCCTTTATCCTTTCTTCAACCATCATGTTTGGTACTCCAGGCTTTTAATGAAATGCATACTTTTATCATGGGATTCCAAGTTACTTCCCATAAGTGATCAACATGATTCCTCTTAACTTCACCGTTTCGATTGAAAATCTTAAGTATTTGAACAAGGTACCCCTTGTAATTTCTGTCTATGAAAAGCTATCATAATATGTATTTTCTATCTTGAGTTTGCAACTCTTCTCATCACCAAATTACTTTTTCGTTTTTTCCATGAGTTGATTCTACTTTAGGATCCCCAATTTTTAAGAATTAAGTCATTGTTGACTTAGGTTATATGACAATTGTTTCTTTCGTTGACTTTTCAACATCATTTTTCCTTCAACCGTCCCCTACTAATCAGGTTATGTTTCACTTTGACTCAAAAGTTGTTAGTTCATAATCACATCAGAAATATTATTTTCCTTGGGGTATCCCCAATTTTAATGATTCAACCAACCTCTAGTTTTGTTAAGAAAAAGAATCTTTATGTCAGTTGCCTTGAATTTTTTTTTATATTTAAACCATTAGCCTGGTTCTTTTCATCATTTACACATTCTTACATGGTTCCTCATGTGTGGCATTCTGGCCCGTATTGGACTTTTGACTTGAATCCCCAATTTTATTAACTCGCATATCCTTGAGTTTACTAATATTCACTAGATTTTCTCATTGAGTTGTTTTCGAGGTATTCGTTATCCTGTACATCATGTACTTATATTTTGGTTTTAACTTTCAGTTTGAGGTCCTTACCTTTCATATTCAACCTATCAATAATTGATTTATATTTAACTTTCTTTTGCATATATTTAATCAAAAACTTGAATGTCGTGATTTGGTCAATCAAGAAGCCAAATTCGTATCAAAACCTTTTTTTTAAATGTTGAATTTTTAATAAAACCATTTTCAAACTGAGCTAAGCTTAGTTTATAGAAATTATCTGAAATTATCTGAAATTCTTCTCATACTTTCAAATCGATTTAGTCGATGTAATTCAAAAGTAAACTATAACCGTTAGTAAATTTTGTGTTCCAAACATACAATGGTGACATATATCCAAACGATACGTTGCATTATTATCAAATCAAAAACTTTGTAATTCAGTAAAACTCTTTATGTAAGGATCAAAATTACAATGTGAAATTCTTGAAATGAGTACGAGTTTATTCGTTTTATCTTTTGAACATCAAGGAAAATAAACGGTTTCCTTTTTGTACTTGTTCGCTTTTTTAAAATTTTCTAAAGACACGTAGAATCCTTTTATGATAACTTCAATAAAGTGCGACAAACATCAACTCGAAAACAATACAAAAATCATGGTCCAATATAGTCAAAAAATCATTTAGGGTCCAAAACCCTAAAAAAAATCACCTGAAACAACAGAATTCGATCTATTGTAATAACCTTCAAATCGAATTTATAGGCTAATAATTCACATCCTTAATCGAGCGTGAGAGGTTTTAAGAGTTTACGTGTCCTCTATATCTTGAATTTAGTTTTTTCAAGTTCAGCCTATTGGCCGGACTAACTTAATTATCATTATTTGAAACCAAGATTCATTTGCATCCTTACTAAGATCATTAACTTTTATTTTAAACAAGATGTTAATTTTAGCAATCTTAATATAGTTTCAGGTGTCAGAGTTACTTCTCTGAAATGTGACCACGTCACTATTCTATTTCGCGTATTTAGAGTTGCTTCTCATTGCTCTTTCTAATCTCATAATTCATGCTTAAATCTTTGTTTGCTACTTTAACATTAAGTACAGGCACATCACACCAAATATGTTCCAATTGAAGTTTATTCATTTTCGCAACAGTTGTTGAAGACATTCTTGAATGCGGGTGTAGCCTCCAAATAGTTCCCCTCGATTTCATTGTGCAATTCATAGTCATCCCCCTCATTGTCTCGTCGAACTCAAGTTCCTCATCCACTGCTGAAAATCATCAGGGACTGTTCAAACTGGTGGAGAAAAACAATTATCTATATGTTACGAATATTTATATATGCAAGGTAGCAAATAATCATCATAAAAGTCTTTGATAAATTTCTTTTGTCCCAACCCATCTTAAGACTTATCATTTGTATATGTTAAGTTGACTTTAAACCAATGTCTCATACCATTGATTTATTTAACTTAAACTTGACTTTTACATTAAAAGGCTCTAAAACATATGTTTCACTAACCTAATGTTTCCTTAGGTTTAATCCCTATGCTCTGATACCAACTGAAACAACCATTCCCCAACCTAGTATCGGGTCGTTTGGCCCAGACCGCCATTTAAGCCTAATATCTGAACCAGGCCCAAATAATAGTTTGGCAAGCCTAAACAACATGAGGAATGACATATAGACAATCTGGAAGTAATATGTGAAATTTAAATTTTATTAAATACCATATATCACCGTAAACCAAAATATTGAATAATTCAAATTCACCTAATCAAATCAAAAGAATATGAAGTCTCCAAAACCTTCAAATGCTCATAAATGTTCTAAACTAACTAAAGGAAAGGTTTATCTACGCAAAGGTCCTACCTAGGTTACAACCCTTATTAATAATTTTCAAATCAAAATAGTAAATAATATACTAGCAAGGCTCACACAATAAGGAGTCTTACAACTAGGAATTTTCCCTTGCCACGGTCTACCACACTCATTGATGGATGTATTGTAAGTGGGGTGAGCTAAAAGAACCAATGGAGCCCATTAAGAGAAGAACTACGCTCAAATATCAAATATGCAAGTAGTACCTATAAAGTAAAATAAAGCTAGCATGCATTTGAAATCATGACAAGTATTGAAAATTTGTAGCAGGGTAGCAATTCCATAAAGAGTAAGCATTTCATGTTTCGTAAAATATTTCAAACACTGATAAATAATTCAAGAGTTGTAAAGCATAACTAATCAAGTTTAGCAATGCAAAGGGGTTATAAGAGACATACATATGGAGTAATAAATATAAATGCCAGTCCATGGTTTCATTTGTCATTGCCTCCCCTTGTTGACCAATAATAAAAAATATAATATTTATGTGTGGGTGACTTGATTCCACCGTGTGTCTACGGCTCCTCAAGAGGCCCGGGTGACTTGGTTCCATCGTGCATCCACAACTCCCAAGAGGCCCTTGCAATTTGGTTCCACCGTTAGCTATGGCTCCCCAAGAGGTCCTTAAGCATGTAAGGTGACTTGGTTCCACCATATGTCTATGGCTCCCCAAGAGGCCTTACATGAAGTCAAACAAGGTAGGCTACAAACCCATCCCAAGTACTTTAGTTAAAATCGTGATTCTAAATATACTAGTAGCAAGCCACATTTGATAGATAAGCGGAGC
The DNA here is from genome assembly GCA_039657345.1 of Stephania japonica. Lineage (NCBI taxonomy): Eukaryota > Viridiplantae > Streptophyta > Magnoliopsida > Ranunculales > Menispermaceae > Stephania > Stephania japonica. The sequence goes on along the minus strand of CM077560.1, from coordinate 36,260,340 downwards.
TCCCCACTTACATGTACTCGGCGCGCCAACAATCAATCTTTACATGCCTGGGATCCTACGTGAACTGTCGCGCGTCACCAGACAATATCATAACACAAGAATAATTAAATATTTGTTTTAGTGTTCCATAATTCCCATTTATTCTCCTTTGGGACCCACGCGTGTATGGTGCAGTGCCTAGTGGGATGGGACCGGTTGTTGAGTTCCTCTCATGTGTGCACTTTCGCGAGATTGCGAATAGGTTTGATCATCTCAACTATTATTTCTTTTTTTTCTTTTTTCTTTATAATTTCTGGTCAAACTGGTCAATGAGACCAGTTGACCAAGGGTGGGGACTTTACGGTCATGGAGGGGAGTGCTTCCCTCCATGGAGGCGCTGCCTCCTCCTCCTCCGGCGGCCGACCAGAGGGTCACCGCCCTCCGGTCTGCCACTGTGGTGGTAGTAGCGGGGAGGAGGGATGGTGAAAACCACCCCTTTTCCCCTTCCTCCTTGTGGTTAGGAAGGGCGTGGAGGCGGAGGACCTCCTAGTGGGGTTCTCCCTTTTACGCTGACGGTTAGTGGCACCCCTTTGTGGGCCTCACCGACCCATGGGGAGGCGGCATCGGTGATGATCTCACCGACTTTTCTCCCCTCGTAGCTCGTTTTGATGCTGCCGATGCGCACATCGTCATCGTCGACGCCATCGACCCTTTAGTTTCTAAATCTTCAATAAATAATAAAGAAATCAAGGAGGGAAGTGAGGTTGTTCCTTTCTTGAGCTTGAGCTCTCCTCTTGCTCTCCTCCTCTCTATGTGGGTGTTTAACAAGATTGGGGCTATGATTTTCTTATCACATCTTTATATAGGATTAGGGTTATAAACTAGAGTTGAACAAAATCCTTCAAAAAGTATAAAATGCCTTAATGGGCCTTAGGCCCAATCAACCTTGCTATTTTAATTATTTCCCTTTACTTTAGTCAATTATTCCTTAAATAAAATAAATCAAAATATACTACACACATAATATGCACACCAAACACAAATAATATGGTTAATTATTGTTTTGCCCCTGATGTGGGTGTTTTAAATTCTGGGTCGTCACATGCACACTACCGTACGACCTTCGCGTCTCATCCGTGACCTTCGACAATTTATTATTATTTTATTAATTTTCCATTTTAATATATATATAACCACACTATATAAATATATATTCATGCCTATAATTACGTAATTTATGCCAACGAGTACACTCGGGCATCAACGCTATCTGCGTTTCATGTGTGTCCTCCCCCACATATGGTATTAGGCATTCCCTCATTGGTCTAGTTATTAATTTATACATATTAATACACACTAAACAAATACAATACATTACGCCAATCCATACACGTGTTAATCAAGACAAATCGAGCTTAACCACGAGCCTAACTTGGATTAATTAATATATGGATTAACAGTAATCACGTGCTTAAGGTAACGAGTCGTTATAACCACTTCTTCAAGTATATAGGAGATAAGCATAGGAATAAGTTTTAGGAAGTCATGAACACTAAATAATGTCAATCAAGTGTTAAAGACATTCAATACAAAGGTCAATGAGATATACATTGAAGCCTCCAAGTTTAACAACATTTGCAACATAAGAAATACAAGTGAATATTCAGCTCTAAAAAAAAAACACTACCAACATGAGTGTATGACCCATTAAGAACCTTTTCTACTACATATCACCTTAAACAACTACCACTGCACATAAGAATGACACTTAAATTGTCCATTAGCGTGAAACATAGATAGCTCAGTTCCATAAACACCAACAACATGGATAGCATGAAACATGTACTACCAACATGAGTATACGTCGCTTTTGTGTTTTGAGTGTTGAATGACTAATCTGCCTTTCACTACTCGAGCGGCGAACCTTGGCGGGAACTTTGTTTAACGTAGGTAGTCTCATTTTTTCCTTTTTGAGAGAGTTACATGGGAGCTCGACAGTAGTCGTTTTAGTAACTTAGTAGTTCTTTTAATGCCATTATATAAATGCCATTAATAGCCAACTTATCTGTCATTTAAAACATTATTATTTCTATGTATAATCTTATCACTTTTCAATGACATTTTATTCAGAAATTGTCATGCTTAACTTAATTTCAATGTCATAATTTAAAGATATCATAAAAATTGAGTTGTGGAAAGTGATTTTTGTTGTAGTGAATCAAGTTTTAATTTGATACCATATCTAACATTTTAATAACTTTGGTGTGCAGACTCGTGCATCTGAGAGAACTCTTACCGTGAATGACTTATATTTGCATCTCCACAAGAAATGTTACGATGGGGTGACATTCATCGATACTAGATCGATGAGGTTCTATGTAAGTATAGAAATATGAGCTAAGTTGTAATAACTTTACTTAAAAGCATATCGTTTTAGTTGTTTATTGTTGGTCCATTCAGGCTCAGCTTGAGAGCAGACGTCAGGAGCTGACATAGGCTACACCAGACCATCTAGTGGATGAGATGGCACTTAACTACGATGTGGTGGGTGACTATCCCAAAGGGGGTGCCTACGGTCTCGGGTCGTTAGGGAGCAGGAGAAGAAGATATGATGATCATGGTGCTAGCACGTCCCAAGAGCTGATGGTGCCACGTTCAGAGTTTGATAATATTGCTGACCAATTAAGACAGGTTGTGGCATTTATGCAGAGCCAGTTCGGGATGACCATGGATGGAGCGGGCTTGTCTCAGCCACCACCTCCACCACTACAACCTCAGGAACAACAACATCAGATGCAGATGGATCCAGTTGATCCACTACAAAATGACGACGTTGATTGGGAGAGACAAGATTGGGTTGTGGAGGATGAGTAGATTGGAGATATTTAGGTATCTTTTATGGTTGTTTGTAGGACTTTTGAATTGACAGTTCTTTTTTGTGGATATTTATATGACTTGGTTGGTTGCAAGGGATAAACAATTTGGGGATACTTAGGTATCTTTTATATATTTTATAGATTTTTGTAAAACTTTTGAATTGGTAGTTCTTTTTTGTGGATATTTAAAGAATTGAGTTACGAAGGATGAACAACTTGGGGGATGCTTATGTATATTTTATGGTTGTTTATAAAACTTTTGAATTGTAAAACTTTTGTGGATATGTAAATCTTTTAGATTTTCAAATTGTAGTATTTTCTTTTCTTATTTGCATCTTGTTTATTGATATATATTGTTGATTATTATGTGTATGTGAAACTTTGCCTGTTAGGGGATGTTAGCACCCCCAAGGAGTTGTTGGAGGGGGTGCAGGTGATGGAGAAGGTCACTTTGCAGGTTTTGAAGTTTTGGAGAACCATTTTGATTTAAGTGAAAATAAAAAAAATCAGGAATTAGAAATGGAATAGAGACAAATTAGCAACGAAATTCATGATTTATGTTGCAAATTCGTCTCTAATTTGTAATGGAATAGCAAGGGAAAATAATCCATAAACTGAGTAAGCTAGGTTTAAAAACAAAATAGAGACGGATTAGCACCGAAATTTATAAATTTCGTTGGTGATAGTCTCTAAGTTGCATCGGAATAGCAAGGGAATCAAACCATGAGAATAGGTAAAACTTGATTTCCATTTCTGATCCATTGCTTATCAGAAATGGATTAGAGACGGAATGTAAGCCAAACCCTTCGCCTTAAATAGGTGTTCGTCTCTATGTCATCTCATATATGTCTTTGAATCCGTCTCTATTCCGTTTCTTATCCATCTACATTCAGCAATGGAACTTAAATTTCATTACTGAATAATTAGCGACGACGATTTCAGAAATGAAACACATTCCATTTGTAATCCGTTGCAGAACTGGATTAGAAACAGAATATATGCTGATCAGCAAAGGAAATTTCTATTTCTGATCAGCTATTTTTTGTTGTGTATTACAATTGATAGCTATAGCCTGATCGAGGACACACTTTCATGGAAAATTGTGATGATCGATCGACAGATTCCAGTGGTGGCAGTTTAGAGGATGCTCAACGGAGGCTGGATGAGGTATCCCAGCTATTTACATTGCATGGCTGGTAGCTTGAGGAGATTCTCTGACTTTTGAGGATACAAACCATAATGTTGCCTTCTACTTTTGCAGTACCAATCATTTAGGTAAGGAGTGCGCCGATGGTTCAAAACATTATGATGGATCTCATAGTACATACAAGACTTGTGATTGCTGAGAGCGCTCAGGTTTAGACAAAGACAGTACCATCAACAATAGTCATTCACGATGAGGATACACCGAGCTCGCCCATTGATATGAGAATCAGGGCGACAGCTGAGGCTAGACAGCTTCGCGAGTTTCAGCGACATCAATCGGAGAAGTTTCATGGTAGTACGAATCTCGAGGATGTAGAGATATTCATGAGGAATCATGAGAAGATCCATGATGTTTTGGCCACACCGGAGCACATCATTAGCATCCATGTTCGTTAATGCATACACTTGGTGCCGTAATATGGTGGCTACGAAGGGCAAGCCTAAGGATTTGGCTGAGTTCAGGAAGCAGTTTAACGAGAAATATTTTCCACATTTAGTTAGGAACGTGAAGAGGACCGAGTTCCATAACATCAAACGACATATCGGCAAATTGTTCATGCAGTATATAGGTTGTTTCTTGCAGTTGTTAGAGTATGCCGGAGGTATCTTAGATATTGGCGTCGATCGGCCATTCTACTTCACATACGACCTATTGAAAGATATTGGAGGCATGGTAGTGACTATTGAACTAAAGACTTTATAAATGACGTATGGAGAAGTCTGGCCAGTGAGGCATACCTGAGCAAACGTATCGAGGTGGTTATCATAGCCCCAGTATCAGGACATGAGGGTAAGAGGAAGAGGAACCATGATGATGATTACGGAGATGATGACCTGAAGGTAGTTACACCATCGACAAGTTCAGTATTTACGGTGGTAGTTCCTCATGATCTAATGAGCAGTGTCGTTAGACGATCACCTAAGGGAGTACAGGTAGGGAAACAATAGTCGTACAGTACCCTAAGCGGAGACATAGCTATCCATTGTCCTCTGATGGTGAGAGTGTAGCAGGACAGTGCTTAGTTGCACGTGTAGGAAAAAACACATATGGTTACAGATCCAGATCTAGAGCTGACGCGAGACCCCATAGTGGGTAAGAGTTATTTGAGCGTCTTGGCGTGATTCTATGATGTGGGTTCGTAGTTTATATCTGACCTAAGGAGAGTCTAGATGAGTCTGGAATTTGAAACGGCTCTGTGTGAGCCAGTTGTTTGAGAAAACTTTGTGATTAGTGATGAACGATTCTATGTGAATCCACACTTCAAAGTATGATAGATATTAAGATGTGTGCAGTGACTCTGTGTGAGTCCACATTCAAAGAGAAAAGCTAAGCTGTTGCGGCGACTCTGACTCTTTATGAGCCCATCCTTTGAAAGGATATCTAACTATGTGCGTTGACTTTGTGTGAGTTTACCGAGTAGTTATTACCTTTTTAAAACTTTATGCGTAAATAACAATGATAATGAATACACCAACAATAAATATCTATGCTATGTAAGTGAATGGGGTAGAAGAAATGGAAATGAGACAAGCAATATATGGTGGTTCGATTCTACCAATCTATATCCACTGCCTAACCTCCCCGGTTGAAATTTTCAACCCCCACTTATATTATCAATAAGTATTACACCCTAAGCCAACTAGCCTAGTGGATGCCTAGCCTCAACTAGGTCTTTTACACGATGCCTTATCACAATAAGGTTTTATACAACCATCTAGTCGCAACTAGGATTTCCCCACTTAGACCAACCTAGGATTTATTCCTAGCCTCAACTAGGTCTTCCCTCTCGACTTAGATCCCACTAAGTCTTACAATCAAGATTTAAGTAATACAATGAAATACACTTTACAAAGTAAAACGACACCAAGTTCAAATATAAGCAAGCCTCCTAGAGCCTAACCACTTTAATGCATGCAAATATGAAAACAATTGAGAAATGCAAATATATAACTGATTTTATGCAAAACTCGAATATGAAACCATTTTAAATAAATTGATAAGAACAAAACCGGTTTCAAATCCAATGAACAAGAAGTTTGATAAAAATCAAATTTTAAGTGTAAACTCTCGTCCAAATCAGTCCTAGGGTTTAATAAATCAAGTTTAAGTGTAAAACCCAAGATAAGTGTGTTCAATATTACAAGTAATTTTTCAAGTCAATCACACAAGAATATATAATTTAAGTACAAGAAAAGCTAGGAAATTAAGACTTTCTTACAACCCCAAGAAGATGACATAAAAATTAGTTTTGGAGAAGTTGTTGCACTCCTTATAATGCCTCAAGAGTGCTGGTTTTGATGTTGAATCAACAGCTTCAAAGTATGGCTTGAAAACTCCAAATTCCTCCTTTTGAAAAATTTGAGCACTTGTGTTTTTCTTTGTTTTCAAAACTCAACTTTTTGTGCTTAGTTGTTTGAGAGTGTTCTATATATTTATAGACCAGTTTATGACCGTTCTAGAGGATCCAAGGGCTGAGATTCCATAAAAAATTCAAATTAAAGTGAATTTTCAGCTTTATAATAAAGTTGTCAGGAATGCAATTAGCGCGCTAATATGATGACTTAGCGCGCTAACTCTGCACATAGCGCGCTAATAACGGTATTAGCGCGCTAACTGTAGGGACCTCAAAATAATTAATTCTGTCCCTTGTGTTAGCGAACCTTATTCGCATCTAGGACCCTACCAACCTTCATATAATATATTATATATGTTTGTTATGGGTCATTAAACCTATTTGGGTGACCTGAATAATTTCACAAATCTCGGAAATGGAAAATCCTGATTTCATGACATACGAGAGGCTTTTCTACAAATATGAAGTTTTCTTTTTAAAAACCTTTCAAAAACCAGTTTTTCTTTTTCAAAAAGTTCTACAATGATTTTTAAAATACGATGTGAGCATAAACACATAGTTTGACATTGTTTGACCTTATAGACCGAGTCATGTGTTAAGTTTCACTTAAAACTTCAAGTAATCACTTGACATTTGAAAATCAATTTGAAAAACTCGATGTACATGAACTAATGCAATAAGCTTACGTAAATGAACTTGTATACCTTATATTAATGTTACCTCTCGTGGTCTTGATCTTTCGTCTTCATTCATTTATGCATGCCGAATCTTGAACTTGAATGGCTTGAATACTCAAATACTTGTGATTGTGATGTTTTGCAACCTTTGACGAAACTGAAATACACTTGATAAACTTATTAATATATTTTCACCTTGTTTGTTTCCATCAAAATCCCGGTCGGAGTTAGAGTGACTAACCACTTAGTCCAACAATCTTCGCCTTTTTTATGATAACAAACAATGTGAACTTGACAAGCATAAAACATAATACAAGTGTACGAACATCACATTCATGGTTATACAAAATTTATACTCTCTCAAGTACAACACTCTTTCTCTCCCTTTTGATACCATCAAAAAGTGGGGCACGTAAAATCATGATATTAGAAGAAAGGCTCCCACGTTTTATGAAAATTGTTACCAATTAAGGGCTCCCCCTATCAATATGCATCATATTTAAGGTTAAGGAAATAATTAAAAACATAAGCTTCCCCTATCAACATGCATGTTCAAGTTCGTGATATCAATATATTTCTCATTTTAGTTGCAAATCTCACAATAAAAATAGTTAAATACCGACAAAAATGGTTAAGAAGTTCCCCTATCAATATTATTCAAACTATGTAAAACTCTTCCCTAAAAAATTTCTCATTCACACTATCTATAATTCTCCCAAAAAAAAATTCATACATGAACTCGGTTTAGCAGTCTAGACCAGGGGATATTAGCGCGCTAATTTCAAGACCTAGCACGCTAATTCCTCTCTGGAATTTTGAAATTAAAATTTTTGAGTTTTTGACGCACAACTCCGATTCACCTCAAACTTCATGGACACTTCATTAATGTCATATAGAGAGGATTAAAACACCTAAAATATGTGTAGAAGGTCTGATTCATGATAAGTGCCTAACTTATCTGTGTCAATGAATTTGGTCTAAAAGTGTTTGGCTACAATGTATTAATTCATCATGGTCCTACATATAATGCATATGAAATGCAATCATGACATCAAAAATAATAATATAAGCACGCTATGTGTATGTGACTAATGCAAGACCTACCATGCTTAACTCCTATACATTAGTCTATCATTTTAGCACATTTATGTTCCAAAGTAAATCTAATTCACTCTATGAATCATGGACTTTAGTACCCATACACCTTTGTGTTCCATAACATGTGTATCATATGCATTTTTTTCTACCCATGCTAGTTTACCTCTATTGGTCTTATTTAAGACATATTTGCCAACATTATGAGATCTATTGCATTTAAAGCATCTCTTACATTCAGCCAAAAGCTTTCCATAGCTCAATAGGCTTGCACCATAACTTATGCCTCTCTTGTTGAGTGCACGACGTTGTGCGCCTAACATTATGTCAAACATTTCAGTACCACTTGTGAACTTGGTTACCGTGGTGGTCAAGTTCTCTACTTCTTTTGCTAAGCCATTTTTCTCATTTATGACCAATTCTAAGTCATGTTGGAGATCATCGATAATCTCATTTTGAGATTCAATCTCACTAATGGCTTTGATTAAACTCTTTTTGAGTTGCTTGGTCTTTTTGACCTCATTTTCTAATTCATTCCTAAGGTCATGAATAATAGACATATCATTTAATGCATTTACATCATCATGATTAAAAGAGATAGAGTCACTTACCTCACTCCTTGCCATAAGACAAAGGATAGCCTTCTCATTTTCTGACTCAGAGTCGGAGCTAGATGATGATGATGATGATTCATATATCTTGCTTCTTTTCATGTAGTTGCATTCCACTGCTTTATGTCCCGATTTGCCGCACTTATAGTAAATCATCTCGCGTGATTTGCTTGCATTGTTTGCACTTTTGTATTTCTTCTTGTACTTGTCTCTTTTGTATGTTACCTTCTTGAGCTTTCTTGATAGCATGGTCACTTCTTGTTCAATAGAGTCACTTTCACTTGAGCTCTCATCATCTTCAGCCGGTGAGCAAGTAACTTTCAAGGCATGCTCCTTCTTTGACTCTTGCTTGGTCATTCCACCAAGTGCTTCCAATCTAGCACGGTCCTTTAGCTCGAATTCGTGGACCATCAACTCTCCACATAATACATCAAAAGTGTAATTTCCAAGGTTTTGAGCCGATTGAATAGCATACTTCTTCGCATCCCATTCCTTAGATAAGCCTTTAAGGAACTTGTACACTGACTTCTCCTGATCATAATGCTTTTCAAGGTTTTTGATCTCATTCAAAAGCTTCGTGAACCTTGTAATGGCTGTGGCTATGTCTTCATGGGGCTCAACTCGAAAAGTCTCATAATGTTCTTCAAGAATCCTCACTTTAGTGTTCTTGACATGTTGCGTCCCTTCATAGTGCACTTCAAGTTTTTCCCACTTCCTTGTCCATTTGACAAATGCTAACTCAGTTGAATTCGTTCTCACTTGATGCACAAAACAAATGATTCACGGCTTGATCATTTGAGAGCTCAATCTTGATCTCCTCGGCGTTGTATTCTTTCAAGGGTTTGTCCGGTGGAGTGTAGTCATTCTAAATTGCATCCCACAAAAATATATTTTGAGCTCTAATGTAGAACTTCATCCTTACTTTCCAATGAGCATAGTTTGTCCCATCAAAGTAGGGGGACCTAATAGATGAGTTGTCTTCCCTAGGGCGAGCGAAATCAAATGATTGCATCCTTGCAAGAAAACACTCAAAGATACGTTAGTAATACTTTGAGCAATAACCCACTCTGATACCAATTGAAGGTCACCCAAGAGGAGGGGTGAATTGGATTACCGAGTAGTTATCGCCTTTTAAAAACTTTATACGTAAATAACAATGATAATGCATACACCAACAATAAATATTTATGCTATGCAAGTGAATGGGGCAGAAGAAATGAAAATGAGACAAGCAATATATAGTGGTTCGATCAAACTAATCTACATCCACTACCTAACCTCCCCGGTTAGGATTTTCAACCCCACTTATATTATCAATAAGTGTTACACCTTAAGCCAACTAGCCAAGTGAATGCCTAGCCTCAACTAGGTCTTTTACACAATGCCTTATCACAATAAGGTCTTATACAATCACCTAGTCGCAACTAGGATTTCCCCACCTAGACCCACTTAGGATTTATGCCTAGCCTCAACTAGGTCTTCCCTCTCGACTTAGATCCCACTAAGTCTTACAATCAAGATTTAAGTAATACAATGAAATACACTTTACAAAGTAAAGCGGCACCAAGTTCAAATACAAGCAAGCCTCCTAGAGCCTAACCACTCTAATGCATGCAAGTATGAAAAAAATTGAGAAATGCAAATATATAACTGATTTTATGCAAAACTCAAATATGAGACCGTTTTAAATAAATTGATAAGAACAAAATCGGTTTCAAATCCTATGAATAAGAAGTTCGATAAAAATCAAGTTTAAGTGCAAACTCTTGTCCAAATTAGTCATAGGGTTTAATAAATCAAGTTTAAGTGTAAAACCTAAGACAAGTGTGTTCAATAACATAACAAGTAATTTTTCATGTCAATCACACAAGAATTTATAATTTAAGCACAAGAAAAGCTAGGAAATTAGGACTTTCTTACAACTCCAAGAAGATGACTAGAAAATCAATTTTGGAGAGGTTGTTGTACTCCTTATAATGCCTCAAGAGTGCTGGTTTTGATGTTGAATCAACAGCTTCAAAGTATGACTTGAAAACTCTAAGCTCCTCCTCTTGAAAAATTTGAGCACTTGTGTTTTTCTTTGTTTTCAAAACTCAATTTTTGTGCTTAGTTGTTTGAGAGTGTTCTATATATTTATAGACCAATTTATGATCGTTCTAGAGGATCCAAGGGCTGATATTCCATTAAAAATTCAAATTAAAGTGAATTTTTTAGCTTTATAAAAAAGTTGTCAGGAATGCAATTAGCGCGCTAATATAATGACTTAGCGTGCTAACTCTGCACATAGCGCGCTAACTCTGCACATAGCGCGCTAATAACAGTATTAGCGCGCTAACTGCAGAGTCCTCAAAATAATTAATTTCGTCTCTTGTGTTAGCGACCCTTATTTGCATCCGGGACCCTACCAACCCTCATATAATATATTATATATGTTTGTTATGAGTCATTAAGCCTATTTGGGTGGTACGAATAATTTCACAAATCTCGAAAACGAAAAATTCCGATTCCATGACATGCGAGGGGTTTTTTTGCAAATATGCAGTTTTCTTTTTAAAAACCTTCAAAAACCAGTTTTTCTTTTTAGAAAACTTCTACAATGATTTTCAAAATGGGATGTAAGCATAAACACATAGTTTGACATTGTTTGACCTTATAAACTGAGTCATGTGTTAAGTTTCATTTAAAACTTTAAGTAATCACTTGACATTTGAAAATCAATTTGAAAAGCTCGATATACATGAACTAATGCAATAGGCTTGCGTAAATGAACTTGTATACCTTACATTAATGATACATCTCGTGGCTTTGATCTTTCATCTTCATTCCTTTATGTATGCCGAGTCTTGAACTTAAATGGCTTGAATACTCAAATACTTGTGATTGTGATGTTTTGCAAGCTTTGACGAAACTGAAATACACTTGATAAACTTATTAGTATATTTTCACCTTGTTTGTTTCCATCAAAATCTCGATCGGAGTTAGAGTGACTAACCACTTAGTCCAACATTGACTTTGTGCGAGTCTAGAGTTGAAGTGAGAAATGAGGTTGTGTGCAAGGATTATCTGTGTGTCTAGGTTTTGTGTGAGCCTGAGTGGAGTTGTGTGAACCTGTGTGAAGTTGTGTGAACCTGAGTGGAGCTGTGTGAGCTTGAGTGGAGCTGTGTGCATTGACTATAAGTGAGTTTATACTTCGAAGTACTGAGTCACTTCCCCATCGACCCTTAGACCCTTGTTCACCTCCACCAAGGGTTGAACATTCAAACCCGACCCAAGGTTTTCTTTTTGATTAGAAAAATCCTTAAAAACACTTTTAAAGTGATTTCACTAAAAAGCCCCATGATACAAGACTTAGACTCATGAATTAAGAACATGAAAACATAGGATTGTACCTAAGTTTTAGTTCCTCTACACCCAAATTCAAGCACCTCCCTTGTATAGCTTATATATCCTATTTACACCCTTGAATCTTTAAAAATCCAGCAAGCAACCCACCAATCCTGATCAACTCTTGTTAATGTTGCATGTTTTGGATTTTTGAAGAAACGAGGCTAAGTGTTATATATATATAGTGTTTTATTCGTCAAGTGTGATATCCCATAAGCCTAGGTTGATCTTATGGCCACCTTTAACTCCTACTCCACTAAAAATTCAGCTTGGTGACACCCACTTAGACATAAGTTATGTAGGAGTGTGTGCTATTACGAATCCCGAAGCATATCTATAAGTTCTTGATTTTTAATTTCAAACCATAGGCTACATATTTGATTTGCCTTAATTAAAAAACTTTAGGCTATGCTTTTTAATCATTTAAATTACGTAATGAAATGTGACTTACCATATAGATAACTACCCGGTCCTTCAACTCGTACGTAACTTAAAGTACGTTCCCGCTCGCATCTCGACGCCTATAATTGCATTAACCGATTTAATTAGTCTACACAATTACATAACAATAGGCACGCATCACAATAAATATAAAATATATCTCGACCACGTGCCTTGATCGGTATGCGTATCTCACGCAGGTCTTATGTCATGGATCAGTGATCTTGATTAGGGATTAAAATAAGTATTAAAATTTTATGTCGTGACAAAAACCCATCCCAAAACTCCTCTTTAATCTACAAATTTGCTGGTTTGATCAGAAGGGTCTCAAATGAAGGGTCTCAAATGAAGGGTCTGATAATGTCATTCTAGCATTGCAATAAGTGATCTAAAAGGGTCTCAAATGAAGTCTTACACACTTCAATCAGTTCACACAAATTTGCTGGTTTGATCGTCACGAAACTCCTCTTTAATCTACAACAGCTCCACAAACCCCACGATTAATGAAACAATGTAAGTGAGGATATTTTAGAATAGGTTTTTTTTTATTTATATATGGATCTTCCTTAAGATCTGCATTGCACGATCTCGAGGCTGATCCTCGAGATCAAATGACCAGGAGCCTAAAATGAGACAAGTCACTATGTGACACAAATCATAATAACATCCCACTTTCACGAATCTCGAGGATTATCAACTGTTTCAATAACTCAATTGTTAAACTAAATGATTTCTACCAGATTAATTCAATTATTCCAATTTAAATCCTACAAACACGTCACATAAACAGCAAACACCACAAACTCATACACACGCTAATTGACGAACTTAACTCGAATTAATTAAAATTTGTATTAATACTAATTACCTACTTAAGATAACAGATCGTTACATAATACATCTTTTTTAACATGCATAGTTGTTGTGCGACGACTGGGTTAGTCACTTATTTAATTTTTTATTTCATAGTTAGATTGTCTTCTTTAGTTGAAAGCTCTTGACTTATCTTTTCCTCATTATAAAATTTTAATTTTTCTTCACCTTGAGAAGTTTTGCATATTAATTCGTTATATATTATAAAGTATTTAACGTTGTAAAAAACAGTAATTGATTGTAAAATTATTTTAATTTCACAATTACATTTACAACTTGACAATTCTTTTAAACAAATAAACTTAACAAATCAATATATTTTTTGATTCTTTGTCAGGTTAATCTCTTCTTGCAATGCTAGAATGACATTATCAGAACGCCAATTAGACCAAATGAACCCATTCGTGTGCCTCGAGATGTGGTATCTTAATACAAAACATCCTAGTCAAAGGGCCCAATGTGGGTTTCGCCGTGCGTTTCTAATATCAGTAATATGTCATTCTAGCTATTTTTATTTTATATTTGATACAAACACTATATAATCCTATTAAGTAACCACGAAATTGTTTCTTAAACAGAGTAATAAGAGATGAGAAGAAGACAAGATTTCGGAGAACAAGGGTATTGAAAATTTCTTTTATTATTGCATCGAAATAAAACATATAGTAACACCCACTTGTTTAAAGGCTGAAAAACACCTATTACAAATAAACAGAGGCACAGTATAACAACCAAGCCCTGCACTCCAAACAGACCAAACAAAACACAACACACAGACATCACACTACCAACTGACGACCCATTTCCCCCTCCATATATTTCCATCAAGCCACACATTACATCTCCATCTCATCAACCAGAGATGTCAATGGACTTGACCTCAGGCTTCTTCACCTCCTCTTTGGGCACCGTCACGGTGAGCACCCCATTCTCCATCGCCGCCTTCACCTGATCCACCTTGGCATCCTCCGGCAGCCTGAACCGGCGCAGAAACCTCCCGCTGGTGCGCTCGAGGCGGTGCCACTTGTCGTTCTTCTCCTCCTTCTCCTTGCTCCTCTCCCCGCTGATCTGCAACACTCGCCCCTCCTCCACCTCCACCTTCACCTCCTCCTTCTTCAGCCCCGGCAGGTCCGCCTTGAACACGTGCGCTTCGGGCGTCTCCTTCCAATCAATGCGCGTGTTGGCGAATTGGGCGGCCTCGTTGGAGAACTCATGATGAGACCGAGGCGCAGACAGCGCCAACGATGGGAAGTCCTGGAACGGGTCCCACACGTCCAGTGAAAATGGGTCGAACACGTTGCTCCTCTTCCCTCCGAAGATGCTCGGAATTAGCGCCATATTGTTTGTTGTTTGGTTTTTGGTTTTTGGTTTGATCGATCGATCGATTTCTTTTCTATTGATTGATTTCACTTGTTGATGATTTTGGAGGGGGGAAGAGTGGTCTATTTATAGTGGAGGATTAATTGAAGCAGGCAGGGGAGTTCGGTCCTGATGGCTCCAGAAGATATATGGGACCCATTAAGAAAATCGAGAGGGTTCTGGGTGATTAACGGGCGTTCGAGATTACTCCAAAACCTTCTACAAACATCTTTGCTTTTATTAAGGAAAATGATAATCTAATACATTTTTTAACGCACACTTTGAGTCCACGCTCTTTATCTTTTAGTTATTTATGATATTTTATCAGATGTGGGGCCACTCATGAGAAGACAAGAAAAAATCATAAATGGATAAAAGACAAGAGTGTGCACCTTAAAATATGCGTTGAAAGTGGATCATTTTATTATTTTCCTTTATCCAAAGGCAAATCCCATTATTTGGTTTGTTCGAAAATTTTGAAGAAGAAAAAGAAAGTCACTTTATTTAGTTTTGAACTTTACCATTTTCCTTATGGAGAAGTGTTAAATGACAACAAGACACAAGGAAAGATATGTTGACTCACAAGACATATCGACTCACAAGAGTGAGATATGTGTTAAATGACTTTAGTATATTACAGTGCAAGATATATTAACTCATAAGAGTCATCCATGGGTGTCTCGAGATGTAGATATAGACATATCTTGTTGTATAACACGCGGGATTATGCATTTAATGCACAACACATTTTAAGGGTTCATATAACATAAGTATATATTTTGTCTCTATTGTAAAATTTTCCATTTATATATATATATATATATTGGGATGTGATATGTTGTTGTCATTCTAATATTTTCCTTTTCTTAGTTTGGTCCCTAAATTTTGATTTGTAAGATTTAGTCCCTGAGTTTTTTTTTCTTGTATACATTTAATCTAGGCTATAATTAGATGTCACGCTAAACAATCAAATCAAGAAGTGAAGGAACACGATAGATCTTATTGTCAAAGCCTTTTAGGTGGGATGGTAAAGACATTACACTGCCAAAAATATAAAATTTCAAGAGACAGTGATTCAATTTTCACTCAAGTAAAAAAAAAAAAAAAAAAAAAAATGTTAGATCTCACTTATTATATGACAACAATTGTTTATTACACCAGATTTTAATAGAGTCCCATATGACAAAAGGTTAGAAGAACCTTGAAGTTTTCTACCTCTATGCCACGTGTAAAGAGAGAAGCCCTAGAAGAAACGGAAGATAACATAAAAAATAAACTAATATAATGTTGATGGATTGAAAGCCCTGGAAACTTCAAGACCAACCCAACGAATCCCTATAAATAAGTTCCTAATCACTCTCCTCAAACCATCAAAACGTTGATTTCCGAATTGCATTCTCTTTTAATTCACTTGCATTGCTCTCTAACTAATTTGTTTGGTCAAAATGTCGATCATTCCAAGTTTCTTTGGCAACCGCAGCTTGCTCAACGACTTCCCAGTATGGGATCCATTCAGCTCTTCAGATAGCAATGGAATCATCAATGCACAGATTGATTGGAAGGAGACTCCAGACGCCCATGTGATCAAAGCCGATCTTCCGGGACTGAAGAAGGAGGAGGTGAAGGTGGAGCTGGAGGAGGGGCGCGTACTGCAGATAAGCGGCGAGAGGAAGACGGAGAAGGAAGACAAGAATGAGAAGTGGCACCGCGTTGAGAGGAGCCATGGGAAGTTTTTGAGGAGGTTTAGATTGCCTGAGGATGCTAAGGTCGACGGAGTTAAGGCGGCGATGGAGAATGGAGTGCTCACTGTGACGATCCCGAAAGCGGAGGTGAAGAAGCCTGAAGCCAAGGCAATTGAGATCAGTGGTTGAAGTCATTGAGTATCGATGAAGATTGGACGATTGATCATTAATTAGCTATGCTGCTACTTATGAGTACTTTGCTTGGTTAATATATCTGATATTCCGATGTGCATACAGTATGTAATGTCTCTTTGTTCGTTTTGTTTGTTGTGTATGCTTTTTTTTTTTTTTTTTGGCATATGTTTGTTGTTTGTTGTTGTGTATGCTTAATTACTAGCTAATTGCTATAAATAAAGTGAGCTTGAATTCATCAATCTACATTAGATTTTTTTCTTTATTTATTTATTACTCCCTCCAATAAAAAATATATGATGTTTTGAGATTTTTCGTCTTCAAAAAATATAAGACGTTTTCAGAATTTGAGAGAATTTTGTACATTTTATACTTATTTTATCTCTCTTTTAATTCAAATATTTAATTATAATTAAACACTTGTCTTTCTTTAATGAGATGAAATAAAGAATTAAATATAAGTAAGAATGTAATTTAAATTCACAATTAATGTTTTCTTAATATGTGTTTTATACAAAAAGTCTTCTATTTTTATGGAAGGGAGTATTTTTTTTTTTACTTTGGAGTTTGTTATGATGAATCATTGTGAAATTTCCAAGATCACAGTCACACATACACCTAAAGATGAACAAACCAAGTAAATAAGAATACAAGAATTTACATGGAAAACCTCAAAGTTAGAGAAAAAAACATGGGCAAGAAATAAGGTATTTCAATATCAATAGTTTAGTATATAAAAGAAAACCCTCCTATATCTAATGTGATGACCTCAATTCCCATATAAATTGGGCTGTGATCGGCTTAGACCTACATGGACTTCTGAGCCAGTTCCTGAGAAGTCAACGCAAGCCTAGTCAATCTCGAATAGTTGCATTCTTGTTAATATTACAATTTTATTGTTGAGTTATTAGGTTATGCTATTTTTTAATGTTTACGCTGTGGAAATAAACTCTAACAAAGTTAAATAACTTAGATTATGTAAAGTCAGGGAATCTTAAAGTGTGGAACCCAAAATAAGCGGATAAACGTGCATATCTGGTGATCAACAATATAAAGAACGATAATACATGATATCCTACATCACTCAATCTCAAAAGTTTCCCAATGTTATAAAAAACAGTAATATACAATATAATCACAAACAAAAGGCAGAACATACAATGTAGAAGGGAAGAAACGGCTCCCAGAGTTCTTAGAGTAAGTCACCAATCATCGGCCCTTTACCCTTACTCACCTCTGCCCGATCTGCACCTACCGTTACAAACTAGACAGTGAGTACAATAAAGTAGAAAGTAATAACCAGAAAGATATAAACAAATTCTGATCATTTAAAAAATAGTTTAAATATCATGCGGGTATTTAAAGATAGATAAATAACGAGAAAATGCATGATAAACAAAATAACAAGTATTTACAATAATATTTGAGTGCCTAGGAACCAAAGGAGGCAAACTAAGTGATCTTAAATCCATAACAATCCAACACTTGAGGAGAATTCACGTTTGGTTGGGTAGCTACACTCCCGAAGGTATTGTTCACGTTTGCTTAACTAGCTATAATCCCAAGAGTACACTCTCCATGCACTTAGGCTATAGACACCCAACCAAGGAAAGTAAGAATGGAATTCCAAGAGTAGTTCATGTCAATGAAAGCAAGCAAGAATGAAAATGAATTACAATTCATTTCTTTAACAGTTTACTTACCTCAATCAATGCAAAATCCATCCCTCATGGCTCCTACACGTCCCAAATAGGTCCCAAAACCCTAATTACTTGTCCGTTATGTTCCTGGTGTCCATTTGAGTTAGTATTGGTCATGTTAGAGTCCTAACATCTCATTTAATAGTTTAAATCCCAATTCTAATTTGAAACCCGTAATTCGTGTAAACCCCAATTCCATAATTTATAAGATAAATTTAGACTTATTTGGATTAGTGGGAACCCCAAGAGAGCCCCTAAAAGTCTGAAAAATTTATTTATTTTTTAAAATTTTTTTCTCAATGCCGTGGTTGGCGCCTTATGCTCAAATGGCCTAAACGCCATCCACGGCACGGACCTGGAAATGAATCTGCCCATGTCGCGCTGTGGGTTTAACACCTACGACGCCCTTAATGGCTACGCAGGGTTAATTGACTGTAATGGGGCTTTTTGAAACCTCCGGCTTCGTTGTTGCGTTTCGAACCTATCAGAAACCCTTAGTTACTTCAAAACACACCAAATGACGTTCCCAAACATCCTAAACCACAATAATTCATCAATTCAACCAAATCCCCCAAAATCCACAAAACTACAAAAAATTCATTAATAAACTCAACCACTTCAATAACCATTTGAATCCACCATTAACACTTATCAATGATCATGAATACATCCAATAATTACACATGCCATTCGGGATGACCACGCCACCGCCATGTTCATAGAATTGATGCACCGAGTACTCAGACCATACCTTGACTGCATCATGATAGTTTTCATCGATGACTTCCTGATATCCTTGAGGATACGAGAGGATCACGAGCAACACCTCAAAAAGACGTTGCAGACCTTGAAGGAGCACTGACTTTTCGCCAAGTTTAGTAAGTGTGAATTTCGACTAGGAGAGGTTATGTTCTTAGGGCACGTTCTTGAAGCAGTAGGGATTGCAATAGATTCAGCTAAGATTCAAGCAATTATGGATTGGGCGACACCAACGCCGGTATCGGAGATTAAGAGTTTTCTGAGGTTAGCAGAGTATTACCGTTGGTTCATGAAGAATTTCTTGAAGATCGCTTCATCGATTACGAGGCTAACATAGTAGGACGTCATTTTTGAGTGGACTAAGAAGTGCGAGGCTGCATTTTCTCAGTTGAAGAGGTTTTTGACTATCGCGCCGATGTTAGTAATGCTAGAGGCTAGTTAGGGATTCCTAGTGTACATTTATGTTTTTCATACGGGTCTTGGCTGCTTGTTGATGCAGGGCAGAGGTGTTGTGGTTTATGGTTTGAGAATAGTTGAAGATACATAAGAAAAACTATCCTACTCACGATTTGGAATTAGTAGTGGTTGTATTTGCGTTGAAGACGTGGAGACACCTATATGGAGAGAGATTTATTCTCTTCATTGATCATAAGAGTCTGAAGTATCACTTCACTCATAAGGAGTTGAATATGAGACAACGCAAATGGTTGGAGTTCTTGAAGGACTATAACTTTTCCTTGGAGTATCACCTAAGAAAATTGAACATAGTTGCGTAGATGCGCTGAGTTGGAGACCAACCAGAGATGTCGAGGTTGCCAGATGTCATATGACACTTGAGTATGGGTTACTCGAGGCAACGCAACATCACGTCAGACTGATGTTCTTATCGATATTCAAGTGATGATTTGCGCTCAAATGAGGCTATCAACCTTGTCTACACGGATAGGCAAAGGATTGACCGATTATACTCGAGATTTAGTGAGTTGGTGCAGAGTACAATGTAACGGCACCAAATCCATCAGCTGCTACGGTGTGCTCCGCGGGGCCACAACCCTGCCAACTCATCATCCAGTTGTGTCCTACGGTCACTCGTAACTCAATATCAATCAAATTCTTGCTAACTTTAAGTTTTTATTAATAATCATTGATTTAAGTTAGCTTAGAGTTCTTTATTATCATTTAACCTCAAAGTACGCAGTGGATAATTAAAATCATCAAAATAAATATTCACCATGTGTTTTATGAGCAAATTACCTAAGGTAGAAACCATATCAAAATAAACATCATATACATAAAACTGAGATCGCAAAATATCAAAATACAACTTCCAAGTCATATATAAGTCAAGTCTATCGCTCAAATCCCAAAACCCAACATAAAACAAAGAAACATAAACAAACGTATGAGTAGGGCAAATGCAGTCAATCAATGTAGTCCTCAAGCTTGCCCTTTCATCTGCTCGTACTAGGATCTACATTCAAACCATAAAAAAAAAGCAGATGACGAGTTCAGAGTGAGTAATCCCAAGAAATTTCACCAAATAAATACATAAATAAACTGCTAGAATTTAAAATACTATAAATAAACATGCGGAACAAAAAAATACAAACAACTGTGGAATATCGTCGCATGCATAAACATAGTAGTGAAACAAAGTGCGTGCAAAATCAAAGTCAGACTAAGCGATACTTTGGGCTATCCGCCAGGCACGACTCATGAGGATACCTCAAACGAGTGACCCTGAACCCTTTAGGTGGTCGACGAATATCCATGGCGCACTTCACAAATACCTATCATACCCGGGCATCATATTCACCGACGCATGCCTAGTTATATGTTATGGCTTAGTGGACCCTTGCCCCCGCAATGAATAAATACCAGGTGGGAGTGATCTCAACACCATAAAGACACCAGGTAGGAGTAAACTCAACTACCGTAAAGACACCAGAAGAGAGTACTCAACCACCGTAAAGTGATAAGGAAATAAAGTAGTAAATGAACAGGACTGAATTCAAATAAATCAAATAGTAAGTACTAAAGTGAATTTCAGTTGGGACATTACACACCTCAAATCGCACACTTTATAACAAACCTCGGTCTGACTCCTCCAAATCCCCGTATCATCTAAACAAATCATTGATTTATGATTAAGTGTTTGTATTCAAATAAATTATATCCACAATATTCAAAACAACCCAAAATGGCTATTTGATGTGTCAGTAGCGACCCCAATAGAACTGCTCGAAAATCATCACCCAAGCCTCCAACGGTGTCGACCCCATCCTCACCTCATGGGGGAATAAACAACAATTCCAAAAGCCAGTGGCACAACAAATTATATCAAACATGCATCAAACCCGGATCAAACACCAAACTTGAAAAACCCATTTTCATGAAAATGAACCCAACGTCAAAATCAACAACCACAACTCTTTTCTCCACACTCATAACACTCAATAAACACTAAAACTAGACAAAAACAGTGGCACAACCTCAATACATAGATTCCCCACCATTACCCCCAAAACCACATTCAAATTGAAGATAATGGAGAAAAGATCATAGAACTCACCTTGCTTTGTTGATCCTACACCTAAAAGCTCTTCAAATGTTCAATCAAAACCCTCCAAACCCTCTTAAGTTTTCTCAAATTTCGGATTTACAAGTGATGGGAAAGAAAAGTTAGTGAGAATAGTGAAAAATGAGACTTTTATATAAGATTTTCATCAAAACACAACCCCCACATCTCAAGACTTGTTTGGATGGACAAGATGAGGTCAAATGACCTCCACAAAGTGACAAAATTCGACCCTCATACTCACCTTGACCTCATACACATGACACCAATTATATGCCCTTTTGGGCATTCCAATACTCGACTCCGACCCTCGTCCAGTGACGTTCACGCGCAACGACCATACAAACTTCCTCAACTTCATTTTATATTAATTATTTAATGAATTTTATCATTTATTATGTATATCTAGTCCCCCGTCCTAATGCACTAGTTATTCACCATCCGGTACGCACGCGTATGCGCTAATCGAGGCAAAAATGTATTACATCACCTCACTTGTCAATGGACAATATAAACACACATATTGCGATGCAATTTAACTAATTTGAACATATACATCACAACTTTACAATAAAAAGCACACAAAATAGACTGTATACCTAATCCAGCCTCGCTTTGGAACCCACAAACGTCTCCGCTGTGGAACCCACAAACGTCTCCGCTGTGGAACCCACAAGTGTCCCCCCTGGCGTCCATGTCTACAATGATGTCATAAATAATGACAATTATTAATTGGGCCATTACAGTTCTTCCCAACTAGTTTAAAATTTCATCCCAAAATTTACTAAAAATACTCATCGATAAATAGCAAGGATATCTTCGTCGCATAGTCGACTCGAGCTCCCAGTGAGTCTTTCAGTCTCGTGATGCTGCTGTCGTACCAATAGCTTTGGGATATCTCTGTTCCGTAAAGTCTGTATCCTGGGATCCATAATCTCTACTGGTTGCTCCTCATACAAAACATCATGATGAACCTCAATCTGTCTGATATCAACCATCGACTTCGGTCCCGATTTAGCTAGCCTCAACATAGACATACGAAACATTAGTTGAACCCCTGCTAACTCTGATGGCAACTCCAACCTGTACGCCACTGTGTCGATGTGTGCCATGACTCTGAATGGTCCAATATACCTCGGTGCTAATTTTCCTTTTATCCCAAACCACTGATGACCTTTCCAGAGCGAAACATTCAGATACACCAAATCATCCACAACATAACTTAAACCCTCAAGATACCTTTACACGAACTGGTGTAGTTCCTTTGGTTAACATTATAACATGATCATAGTCTCATGCTGGTGGCAAGGATATAGGAGACTCAAACAGAGGAGCAATGGATGCAAGGATGTCTTGGATACACTGCTCAGTCTCGGTCCTGCTTGGTTGTTGTGGTGGGATCCCTATTCAAACACTCGATTAGGAAGAAGCCCATAATGAAATCCAGAGACGTCTGAAAAGATTTACATGACACCGAAACCCGATGGAGTGTCAGATCCCCTTTAAAGTCACCCTTTTTTCCTTGACTTATGTATATGGTGAGGTTTGGCCAATCATTGATAATCATGCCAAATGACATAAGCCACTGCATTCCCTGTATAAGATCTGAACTTGAAATGGGAATGGGAAAGTAATCTGCCATCACAAAATAGTCCAGGAAATTCAACTGCACCTCTTTGCATATTCAGGAGCTTAGACTCGAGTACCCCAAACTATAATAATACCATAGTCAGCTGTAAAAAAAATAGGGAGTTTAATATTGCTCACTAAGTTTGGAGAGATAAAATTATACGAAGCGTCACTTTTAATCACGATCACCATCTCCACTATACCCACTCGACCCTTGACCTTGATGGTGCGCATCATCGGATGTCCCTCAACTGCGTGGGAAGTAGGGGTGGGCACGGGTCGGGTTTGGGTCAACCCGACCCGATACCCGACGACCCGACTCATATCGGGTCTGTGTACAAATGACGCGTCACCCGACCCGCCAGACAGAATACTCGATATATACCCGACCCGTTTAGGGTCGGGTCGTGGGATGACCCGCGTGACCTGCAAAAAAAATTTCAGCTAGAAAAAATAGTAAAGGCATAGTTTCAAAAATACAAAAACCCTACAAAAGCATGATGACACACTTGAATATTAAACAATGAAGAATACATTTTTTAAATGGTTACAAAAGCCCAAAAAACCAACAAGGCTATAAATGCAAATAAGCCTACAAGGCTACAAGTCAAGTGATCTAGTCACTCAATCACAAGTTCACAACATAAGTAATGTAGTTAAGTAACCCATAACATGCATGATACACATTACACAATACACATGTTGTATTAATAGTTTCAAAAGCCATAAAATAATTAAAACAAGTCTTCTTTCCCACAAAAAAACAAGTATTCTTCATCTCCAACGTCCATGAGAGTTGACGCTATGATTCCATCTTCAATACTTTAAGTTTTCATCTTTAAAACAAACTACAAAATGAAACAAACAAATATATAGTTAGTACTACTTGCAAGTTGCAACTTATAAGAGAATGAAAGAGAACTTATAAAATAAATGATTAGTGGTTAACTTACAAGAACTACTCTTTAACACACAAAATATGATGAGAACTCAAAGCTCCTCTAAGACTAATGGTTCTCCTTCAACCTCCAAGTCTTGAAAATAAGATAATATAAAAAAAGAGTTTAGACTTACAAGTTACAACTCATAAAACACTTAACACTTAGTAGCAAGTAAGAAATTTAGTAAATTTATGTTTTCTATAAGCAACTTACCAGATTGGTCGCCAAAACTTTCTAAAGCCCCTTTAAAATCGAGAGGACTACCATATTTGAGCCAATTTTAAGTGCAAATAAGGGCCTCAATGGTGTTCGGGTTCAATGAACTACGAAAAGAATCCAATACACGTCCATTGGTGCTGAATGCTGATTTTGATGCAACTGTAGAAATCGAATTGCTAAGACATCTTTTGCCAACTGTGAAATGACTTTGTTTTGGAAGAGTTTACCTTCCACCAATTTAGGATGTCAAAGGGCTCCACATTTTTTTCACAAATCTCTGCCAAATATTTGTCTACTTCATTCTTATTCCCATTGCTCTCTTCTTCATAAAGATGTCGTGTGATTTGCCCAAATTATGGAATATCATCCAACTCTAAATCAATTGGATTTGGAGTTCGTGCATCTTCACTATCATTATCATCGTCTTTAGAAGAAAAAACCTTGTATGCCTCGTACAACCTCCTAAATGTCATATCCACCTTCTTTGCCATAACTTCACTCACTTCTTTCCCATACATGAGATTAAAGCAATATGAAAGTGGTTTTAGTTTGAATCTTGGGTCAAGCAAAACATGTACATATAACATAACATTGGTCTTTTCTGTATTTCCCCAATACTTGTTGAACTTTACTTTCATTCTCCTAGCCATTGATGATAAATACACATTATTGCTCTCACAATACTTTTGAATTATACCATAAACCAAGTAAATCTCTTGAAAGTATCTATTAGAAGTCACATGCAAGGAAGCTGAAACTCGTTTAGTGATTTCATAAAATGACTTCAAAAACTTTACAAACATCTTTACCTTTTCCCAATCATCATCAGAGGGAATCTTTTCCAAATTTAAATCATCACCTTCTCCTTCCATTCCCACAAAAGCACATTGGTAGGTCAACGCAGAATCCAACATCAAGAAAGTGAAATTCCACCTTGTACTTACATCTAAACAAACACCACCATTAGTATTAAGTTTTTCTTGCTCCACACATGTCTTAAAGGTGAGTGACCGCACAGAAGATGACCTCACATACCTCACAAAGTAGCGGATTTTTTCAATAGATGAATCCAATTCCTCTAACCCTTCCTCGACTACAAGATTCAAGACATGAGCAACACATCTAACATGAAAGAACTCACCATCTAATACCAATCCACCCCAATTCCTAACTTTCCTCACTAAGTAAGAGACGACCACATCATTTGAAGTAGCATTTTCAACTGTCATAGAGAAGACTTGTTCGATGCCCTATTCTAGCAAACACTTCTCCATTGCTTTCCCAATGGTGTCGCCTTTATGATTTGGAATTTGAAAGAAGTTTAAGATTTTTTTTTGCAACTTCCATTCACTATCAATGAAGTGCACAGTGAGCATCATATAGTTGATCTTTTGTATTGATTGCCATGCATCCGTTGTTATGCACAAACGATGAGACGACCCACGAAACATCTTCTTCAACTTCGTCCTTTTAATTGAGTAAAGACTCATACAATCCCTTGTAATTGTTTTCTTGATGGAACAGTAAACTTAGAATTCAAACCCGCAATAAAATCATGAAAGCCATCATTTTCCACAAACCTGAAAGGTAACTCATCTAAAATAATCATCCTAGCAAGTAATCTCCTACAATTGTAATAGTCATAGATGGTTGCGAACAAGTGAACTGTACTTTCAGCAGAGGACCCATCATGAGTAGAGGAGAAATAAAGGTTTGCTTGCTTTGAATGATGCCTTTCATTTTCAATTTTCCACGGATGATTGGGGTTCGAACACTTCTCCAAATGCAAAATCAAGTTTTTGGTCCCACAACTTTTGGAATGACATGCATAGGATTTGGGAAAAATTTGTAATATGCCTTAGGCTTGTTAGGCTCCTCTTCTCTGATTGTGAAATAATCCCAGGCTTCGTAGTTCTCGTTCTTTTATTACCCGGATTAGGTGGTAATGAGGGGAGGCTTGATTCATTAGTTTCATTTGGAGGTGGAGGCTGGTGGAGTTGGAGTTGGAGTTGGAATGTCGAATGGATTGACACCTTGACTAAGGTCTAACTCAGTTGAAACAGTTGGAATTGAATATGCACAAGTTGATGTCATCTGAAGAATCAAACAAAACATAGAAAGTTTGATTTCTATAAGAAATCAACTTTATGATTGCACATATATAAGGTACGGGCACAAAACATCATAAAAAAATGTGGCTAGATTGCATTTTTTTTAAACAGATTGCATATTTTTTTTTAAAACAGATTGCATTTTTTTTTTGAAAACAAATTTCATAAATTAAATATATCAATGATCAAATACATAAATACAAGAGAAAAAAATGGTTAAGTCAATTCAAACTTCAAAATTAAAACTCTCCTACTTTTCGTAATAAATTACTAATCCACAAGAGACATAATGAACGAGAAGAGGAACTACATGCAACATCAATTATCAAAGCTATGGTTACCAAATAATATGAAATTAGGAGCACAATATTATGGAATAAGAGGTTACAAATGTTTTCTACAATATAATAGATTTCTTCCTTATTGATAATTCTGAGATGCCAATTTGAACTTCAAATTAGAGGGAGTTGAACCAATTGATTAAGGGATTGAAGAAATCAGAGAAGAAGAAAGAAGGTTAAGTACCTTGGTGTCAAGAGGCAATGAAGAAGATGATGAAATCGAAAAGATGATGGCGAATGAAGAAGATGATCCAGTGGATGTGTGCGGCAGCGCGCCAGGGCCTGCAGGCGGAGGTGAGGTGGATGGAGGATGAAGAAGATGATGGCGGATGGCTCAGATGGCGGATGAAGAAGATGATGTAGCGAATGTGTGCAGGGCTTGCAGTTGAGGTGAACCGAAACACGAAGAAGATAATGGCGGTGGCGGATAGCGCGGATGGAAGATGTCGGATGTGTAGCGGATGTGCAGGTGCAGCGGCGGATGTGTGTGGATGGATGAAGAAGATGATGGCGGATAAGCGGAGCAGTTGAAGACTTGAAGACTTGAAGGCTTGAAGCAGAAGTTGCAGAACGAAGAAACAACAATTAGGTTTAGGGTTATTTGACTTATTTTGTTTATTTGTTGTTGAAGTTGGGTCGGGTCGGGTCCCCTGTTACTATTATATCACATCCGAACCCGACCCGACACCCGAGGGGTCGGGATTTTTTGACCCGACTCTTTGTTTTCACTCACTCTACCCGACCCGCCACCCGCCACCCGATTCGGGTGACCCGACCCGAGTCGGGTACTCGGGTTTCGTGCCCAGCCCTAGTGGGAAGACAATTCCATCGTCACCATCTCAGGCTGCTCACCTCCACCACTTTTAGGAGAACACACCGATTTGGTCATCCTCATCATCAGCCAACATGACATGCAATTTTTTCTCAGGGAACAGTGACTGGTGAACTACTTCGCATCACACTTGTAACATAACCCTTGCTTTCGATGAATATTTATCTCGGCATCGATTAGTATTTTGAACTTAAACGGGGAGACTTGGTGTGTTGTTACTTTAGAAAAAGTTGGACTTGAAGAGATCGTGTTAGTCGAGACCGTAGTCGAACATAGGCTTTTAGGAACATAAGGTCTATCTTGTGTTGGGTTTGCAATGGTGTGAGTCACTCCAACTGGGCCCTTTGGATTTGGACTTTTGGTTAACCCAGAGTTTGTTGGGCTTTTGGGCCTCCCAACTCTAGCGCATCACTTTTTCGTAATTTTTGCTCCACTGAAGCTTGCTTGATCGATAACTACCTACAAAGTCTGCAATAACTCCACCATGAACTCTAAGCAAATCCGGTCGAGAAGACCACTAATGAACTTGGTTACGACAAAACTGTTCGGTAACCAGGCAACTGGAGTTGAAATAACTTGATATTTAACCACGATGGTCTCTTGTTTAATGGAAAAAAACTGCTGACTCAAACTCATCGAATATGCAATCATGAACCTTCTGATCCACTGAGCTTTCAACTCTGGTCAACTCTCAAAGGTTTTGATTCTCTCTGCCATTTGCAGCCAGATCTGAGCTAGACCTATTAAAAAATCCTCACTACTCAGAGCTTGGACACTTCCTACATCTCGTGTAGATCAAAATAGTGTTATACCTGTTGGTGTTTGGGGTTCATGCGCAACGGAGATTACAAAATAATTTTGACAAAAACCCCAACAGGATCCGAATCTAATCCCATTAAAAACGTTTAAACTATGAAAACTTAATCATACCTCAGTCACAATGTACTTTTCTGAAGGTTAATCGATTTCTAAGGCGCTGCCAAAGACGAATGCCCTCTATCAGTAGTCCACATACGAATGGCGGTCGAGATTTGAAGTGCCAACTTCGAGAAAATATTAAATCTTTTTGTTTCTCTCCAAAACGATCCAGAGCATACCAAAAACCCTCTGTCGTTTCTAAAACGAAAATAGAGTTTCAGCCTTTTAATATTTCGTTAGTGTATTCTTGTAACAACTCCAAATTTTTAACTGACTTGTGTTGCACTTGTAAGGATTGTGACCCGGCTACGTGAATACTGGATAGTATTTCGAACTTCGGGAGTCGACACCAAAGTGATTTTATGATTCTTTGATTGTGTGTATTAGTATTGTAGTATTTTACGGGTTTCGAGCCGTTCGGGCGGTATTTAATTGAGTGAGGTTTCGACTAGTTAAACGGGGGAGAAAAACAAGTAAAACATACAAATAAATGAATTTTTAATTAATTTAATTAATTAGTTGGCGAGACAAGGCGAGACTACGCGAATTACGCGAGTCGGAACAAGGAAAAATGGACCGAGGAATGTCGTTTGAACGTGGAAGTTAGTTAATTACACAACATATGGTCTATGGAATTGAAATTGTTAAATTGACACAGTTCAATGGTGAGGAACCATGAGATTGACCTCGAGATGTGGGTGTGTTGAGGTGGAGAGTTATGCAAGTGACAACACACACACTTTAATGTGTAATAAAGAGAAATAAATAGAATGGTTACACATTTTAATGTGTAATAAAGAGAAATAAATAGAATGTTTACACACTTTAATGTGTAATAAAGAGAAATAAATAGAAAAGTAAAAAGACCCATAAGGGCAATGGTTTAAAAATGGTGTAGGAAGTAAGTTGGGGGTAAAAAGGTCATTTGACCATATAAATATAACAACAACAAACAAAACCCTACACTATTCATCTTCTTCTTCAACATAACCGCCGCCCACCCTCCTTCTCTTCCATTTCGGATCTCTCCCTCACTCTCGGCCTCTCCATCTCTCTCTTTCGGCCACGCGATCTATCTCTCTCACTCACGATCTCTCCTCTCTCACTCTCGTTGCTCTCTCTCTCTCTCGGATCTCTCTCTTCTCGGCCTCACCTCTCCTCTTCTCGGTTTCACGTCGCTGCCACCTCCCTCGCCGTCGGAGACACCACGTCCCACCCAAGGTGAACCTCTTCTCCTCTCTTGTCTCTCGGGTTCATGTGTTCATGATTTTGTGGTTTTCTCAACTATTTTTTTTTGGGTGTATGCATGACGGTTTGGTGCTGGGTTGGTGTACATGGGGTGCATGAATAGGGGTATGTGTACACCACAGTGGGGTGTACACAATGGTTGTGGGTGTAAAAGAATAGATTAATGTATATTATATAGTTTTAATTAATAAAGTGACATTAACACATGTAAATATGGGGTGTAAATAACGATGGGGTGCATACAACAATGGGGGTGTTGTGTGCACATAACATGGGGTGTGTGATGAGTGGGGTGTACACAACAGATTGTACATGTGTGTGTATAATGAAAATGTATGTGTGTGTAGGATGTGTGTATTATGTAATGTTTGAGAATAAATAAAAAGGATAAAAAGTATGGATACTTGTTTAAATGAATATGGATTTGATTAACGCCTAATACACTCATGATAATATGGGTTTATAACAAGTTACAAATAGTGTGTTTATAGGTTATGTAAAGCCCAATAAAGGCCCAATAGAATAAATACAACTTGAGGTCAAGACGAAGGCGTAAAATATAAGAATAAGTTTATGTGTCTAGGCTCAAATAAGTATTCACATCAAAGGCTTATTTAGATGAGTATAAAACTTGATAAATAGACCCAACAAGAGTTATGTTTTGTAAAAAAAAAAGGGAACAACCATAGAGATGGTTTAATCCACAACGGTTTGGGTCATAATCAACAAATGATATTAAAACAAACACCTTAAGACTAAATGCGAGCCTTAAACTAATATTCGAGATTCAAAACTTTATCAGGTAGTCGAGAACGCACGGGGAACGTATTAGAGTCTCGGAGTGAATACCGAGTTGCGAATAGTTCAGGTAAGTACACTTGCCTTAAAAAGCATTTGTACGTTTGTAAGCCAGTAAGAAAATGCCATGTGATTCATTATCATTTATTCAGTCTTGTTATACTCTATTATTGGTATTCCATTCCATTTCTTGTTGTGTGTTTCCCGGCGTAAGTGTTTCGTCTCAAAAGTACTAGGACCTGTACTAGAGGGATAAAACGCGGGCACTCGTGCGCACGAGTGTGTGACCACCCTTAGTGACCGTGTGACACCGAGTACTGGGTGGGTGGGTTCGAGTCCCTCCCGTCATAGCTGTGCCTTCACTTGTGTCGATGCCCGGGAAGACCTCGCACGGTCTTCGCCGTTATGCTATGGTTTAGACCACTTATGAACCTCTTTTGATTCCTTGGAACACACTTAAATTTCGATTGATATCTATTAGTCTGTTTATCATGCATCTTGTCTATTTAATTTCCAGTCTTTTTATTACCGCATGATATTTAGACTACTTTATTTGAATTATCATGAATTACTGTTGTTTTCTGCTGGCATTACATTCGATTTTATTCAGTTACTCACCGTCTAGTTTGTGACGGTGGGTGCAGATAGGGCGGAGAGCAGCAAGGGCAAGGGGCCCTGCCTAGGGGATCTATTGTGAGGATTAGCGGCTGGATTTGGAGACTATTTTATAGGTTTCCTTATGTTTTGCTTTTATGTATATCGTTTTATATATATATGCTTTGGGATTATTAAACTCGGCAAATTTTGATGAGACTGGTATCATGTATATTTACTTATCGAATTGTACATGAATACCCGGGGTTTTCCACACTTATAGAATTCCTTTACTTCCCTTGAATGAGTTATTTTCCCCTTTATTATAATTGTTTTAGTCTTCCGCTGTTTATTATTGCAATAACTCTTTCATAAATAACTAAATTGATTAAGTTGAAGGCTGACTAGGCTCGTCAGGTTGCCGAGTGATGACTCGGGGCTTGTTCGAGTCTAAGCCGGGCGTACCTAATTGCATGGGGAAATTGGGGCCGTCACAATTCTAACTCAAAGCGTCTATTTATACAACCCTTGTATATAGACGGTTAAGTAAATTACACATATACCCCTACTTAAAGAAGTATAAGTGTAACACACTACAAGGACATTTCTGTCATGAATTTTATCATATAAAATTCATTTTTCTGAACCATCTTAAATTCTCACAAAACGATTCTTAGTGTGCAACCCAATAGGCTCATACAATATTGGTAGTGTACCAAAACATATTTTGGTATACAAGTCATAAGTGGCCTCTAGCAAGACATTATGACTACCCAAGTTGTACAAATATCATATCGATACAACCTAATCAATAGTGTATATAACATCCTTTTGTCACACGATATTCTTTTGATCAAACATAAGGCATGGAATTGTCATCCAACATGTTCAATCGTACTAGTCTCGATCTCTAGGTAGATTGAAAACATCCAAGTGACATCGATCAATATCAATTCACTTAGACTAGGCCTTTTAACAGTCTAACACATCGAGGGATCCACTGGATATCTCTCTCTCTATATGAGAAGGACAAATTTTATCTCGATTACACAACTTCACCACATTATTCACACAGTAACCAATCACAACCTTTATAATCGTTCGGTTAAAGACAATGTTTGATTGCGTCAAATCATTGCATTCCTAATGTTGAAGTCTCTGGTAATCTCAAGCCAGAGGACTGAATAATATACATATCATGAGAAACAACTATGACTTAATCCATGTGGTGTCGTTCAAGTACTTTGTTCCCTAACAAGTACTCATGATCTTGATTCATATTCATATAAGTATGATCATCGTATGATCATCAATCAAGACTTACACTAGTCTTAATTCATTATAGTTCCAAGTATAATAATCGACTAGGGGCATTTAGGATATTTCTGTAAATACCCATGGATATTATTATAATGTAAACATGCAAATCAATTATAACAAACAGCAAATGAAATCCTCTATTTTATTAACTAAAATGTATTCATAAAGACTATTAATGGATTGACCTAGAGCATAATTCCCAACAATACCTTGTTAAAATAGACCAGTAAGTCCTCTCCATTGCAAGTCAACATCTTGTTTTTTTGAACATGAAGGCCAGGTTTTTAGGGAAACAATCCCAGATCTGATCGATCCAGAGTCACCAAACTCATTTAGTGCTCGTAATTAAATAGATTTGGTTGTCTTCCATGTCTTGACTCCCCGATCTGTTGAATCCAACTCATCGGAGACGTCTGTTTCCTACATAGACTCTCCAGCTTCAGCGTTATCGCATCAAACTGAGCCTTCATCGCAGATCGAATCTCGTTCAGTAACGATTCTATCTTCCTTTTCTCTGCCTCCATCACTTCGATCTTATTGTTAGTCTTTGATGCCATGGAACAACAAAATAGGAGCCCTAATATCTATGATATTCTAGTTGCCTCACTTACCAAAAGAGGGGGTCACCTCCAACTTTAACTATATACCAAGAGATGGAATTACACACTCAGAGAGGGTAACCCTAAACTCAAGGATCGGAGAACAAACTTTCCTCTTAAAACTCAATTCCCAAATATCAATTACTCAAAATATACCCCATATGAGCTACAATACTCCTATATATATTAACCTACGAATAAATCCTAACACTCGACACAAAAATTAAGTAATATATTATTTTTCTTGGTGTGATGGATGTCTAGTGTGACGATTGTGTGTACCTTATACCCAAAGTTATTTAGCGATGTTTCGATTCGTGGGATGCGCCTCGAGATGCATGTAGGTGTGGGACCGGGTACTAAGTTGTAGGTGAGTCACGTATTTAATTGAATACATTAATGTGACTAATTTAATTGTTTGTCCAAGTTTATGAGAATTAAGTGAATTAATTGAACAAACCTATAGTTCAAGTTAAAAATCAACAAATATGGACTTACCTCGAGATGCGTGCAACCACTCATCACAATGCAACTCTGTGTCAATATGTGTAATGGGTTAGTAGGAGTGTTTAGTGACCGTTTGATCACATGGAGATTTGGGAGGCACACTTGATTAAATAAAAGAGTATATATATAAGCCAACACTCTAACTTTTCTTCTCACTTTGCATGGTTTTAGAACCAAGTATTCAGAGTTGTCCTTGTTTGTTCATTCAAAGAAAATCAAAATTTCAACTCTCAAATCATCAACAAGAGTAATTGGAGCTAGAGACAACACCCCACCATTAGGTAACCTAACTTTCACTCTCTTTTGTTGTGATTTATCAAGAGAAGCATGAGACCAAAGGGTTTTGATTTCAAACAAGTTTAAATGCTTATTCTCACTGATTTTGAACATATTGAGTCTTAATTTTGGGGTTTTGAAGTCTAATTTCCATTTCTCAAGTTTTAGCAAAAATTTGGGGTTTCATTGATGAAACTGATTTTTCAAGATTTAGTTTTACAAATGCTTTCAATTTGAATAACCAATGGCATTTTCGAAATCTTCATTTTGAGCTAATAATTCAACTATAAAGAAGTTCGTAATTTGGTTTTGGAAAATCAAAAGTTGTGATTTTTTAAAATTAGGTGATGTTCTTGAGTGTTTCATGAAAATGCATGAATAAATAATAATTCAAATTAGGTTTGAATGGTGAGAATCAATGTAAATATATCATATTAGAGTTTTCCATCATTAGCTTGGAGTTTGGTGAAGGTTTAGATATTGCACTTCATATGTTTGATATTGTGCAAAGTTATGTACATGTTAAGTTGGGTAATGGTTTTGAGCGATCAAACGAAGGTTTTAAGGTTGAATTTTTTGTAGAATTTAATTCTTATATATCCAATTTGAACCATTAAAATCAGTTTGGGGTTTCAATAAGGTTTCTTGGTTCAATTGGTGTTGAATTAGTTGCATTTTGTGAACAAAAAACAATTGTGCAGTATTCTTTTTTTGCCAACTTGGGTATCGATTTAAAACAATCAAATGAATGTTTTTAAGCAAAATTTTTTTATAGGTTTTGTTGTTTATGTATCAAGCTTGACCCGTAAAAATCATATTTTGATTTGGAGGTGTTTTGATTATACTTTTCAGATCGGAAATGAGGCTCGAAATAAAAATTGCACTATTTTTCCTACAACACTTAAACCATTTAACTATGTCTAAATCCAACCTAAACTATTCAAACACACTCTAAAACATATATAACGTACCAGGAACCTAGGGAAGAGTCTCGAGAGTCCAAGTACACGTTTTGGGGTATTGGGAGGCCGTGGAATTGTTGATTTTTGGTAAAATGTAAGTAGAGAGACTAGAAACTTGCTTTCATTTCATTTCCGTTTTAATTTCTGAATTTTCAATTAGTCCATGTGTGTTAATCATTATACTCAAAATGTTATGTTTGTTGTGTAATCTTCTCCTTTATGGAGTAATTTGTTATGGCATTCATTTGAAATTACTTATTTATACTTCGTCAGTATCTTTCCTTAAATATTTACATAGATGTGCGTGACTATGTGGTATGGGACCCAGGGTGTCGGGATTATTATGTGACGGCTCCAAATTTCCAATGCATTTGGGTACACTCGGCCTAGACCCGTGCAGGTCCTGAGTCGGTGCTCAGCAAGCTTGATGAACTTAGTTAGCCTCAAATTTTCAAATTTTAAATTTTATGAAAGAGTTATTGCAAGTATAACACAGCGGAAGAAAATTTAATACTAATCAATTATTGGGAAATAACTCAATCAAACGAAAATCAGGAATCTATATAAATGTGAAAAACTCCGATATGTTCATGTCCAAGTCAGAATAATAACCTCATGGTACCCATCTAAAAAATGATCCTTGTAATGGCCTCAGCAACACAAATTGGGCCCCGCCTGGTCTAAACCTACGTGGACCCTCGAGCTCATCTCCGACGAGTCAACGCAGGTCTAGTCAGCCTTAACTTACCAATTACTCAGTGCATTATTCACTCATTCACCCTGGATCACTCTTTTTGATTCACCTTAATTCTATTTAATATTTTATCCTCAATTATATTTAGATGTGTACAAGAATTGTTTTTAACACGAACTTAAAACAATTTACAACTCAGTCAACCTAGATGTGGAAAATCCTAGATATCTAAACAACATCACATGTATATAATAGATCAACTGAAAACCCAAAATGAATATATACATGTATCAACAGTCAGGTTCAACTCCTGAAAGTCCCCAAAATATCAAAACAAATGGATACATAGCCAAAATATACAACAAAATGACAAAATACCTACAAAGTGAGAGCAAAACTAATGGCTTTGAGCGTGCCTCAGACGATATCGCCAAGCATCGACGCCTTACCCCTACTCATTTGTGGATTTACACCAACCATCATAAAAATGATGGTGAGTACAAAATATAACGGTAAACAACAATAATAGATCTCTCAATATAAACTACTGAATTTTCAATAATCATAAGTCTATGAATCATGCAGTGTATAACAAGAAACTAAAATACATAGCAAATCGCATGATAAATAGATTAAACAAGTTCAAACAACGATAATCAAGTGACCGGGAAACAAACGGATAGGTGAATAGATAGTCTCAATCAAATCGCGGGTCACAAAACCTCATTAGCTTGCGATCGGCACAGTAGGCCCAAAACTGTCTCCCTTGCTCAATCCATCCCGTATGAACCAGTGAGCCTGAAGGTTGCCTCCACTGAACGCACACTCTGTTAGCAAAAGTCACAAACAAAGCCGGTTGCTAAATTCCTATCACACTACCAAAAGAAAGCCACAGTCACAAGCCGAATGCTAAATTATTTCGATAGGCTCCAACGAGAAGCAACAGTCTATGTTGGTTGCTAAAATTGTTGATACTTCTCATTACAGTCAGACTACCTAAACCCTAGGTCACCTGAACTAGAATGGAATACAAAAGGTTCGCATTTCAAGAATAATCAATCAAGAAATAGAAAAGTAATTATGTTGATTCTATTGTTACCTTTACTCACCTCGAATCCCGTTAAAAATGCCCTCGCGTAGCTCTACACGTGTCCCAATTAGTTGCTTACATTCAGCTCGTCACCTGACAATTATTTCGACCAATTTCGGTTAATTTTCCCTAATTATCCCAAGTATTTCACAATTTTCTCAAGTTTGACCAATTTTCTACAATTTTTCTAAATTATTACTCATTTACGCAATTGGGTCACCTAATCGAGTATTGGGTTGCATTCAGACCCATTATGATACCCGAACGAAACCTCATAATTTTTCATACAATTTTAAAAAATATTTTTCAATATTTTTCTGGCTATTTTTAACAATTTCACGCTTTACGAGGCCAAAACCCCGACAAAAGTCTTGCCACAAATCTCAAATTCTTGATTTTTAATAAAAACTCCCATATTTCTATTTATTTGGTTGAAATATAATTTTTAAAGATTTTTCCTATTTTTTATGAATTTTTCCTAATTTTTCTAATATTTATTCTTAAAAACATATTTAATTTATTTATTATAAATAAATAAATATATTAATATTTAATGATGGGTGGGTTTCTAGGTCGGATCGGGTCGGGTCCGGTCCGACCCGATCCACCACTTCATCTTCTCCAAATGAATAGGACCCGACCCGACCCACCATTTCATCTTATCCAAATGAACGAAATAGAGCGAAGGCTCTGTTTCGATTTAAATTTTTTTTTATCTTTCTTTTCTTGCTCTTCACAACAACAACCAACAATAACAACGTCAACACCCGCACTACCATTAAATCATCAATCTCTTCATAATCAACAACACTATCAACCACCAACAACAAAACACAACAACAATCACAACTCACCTTTGATTTGATTCCTTGAACTCTTGACCTTAATCACTCCATCAATTCTGAAAATCTCCACACCCTCACTTGACCGGTCTCTCTCTTTGATCTCCTCTCTCTTCTTGTTTGAACTCTCTTCCTTATCTCCTTCTTCCCATATTTCTCTTGGTCAAAATGGTGAGAAAATGGTGGCGGTGGGGTTTTGTTGACAAAATTTGGGGTCAAATGACCATTTTGCCCCTCCATTCTTATCCTCCTCCTTAATAAACTAATGTCCCTCTTGGTCATTTCTCAATTTTTTGATTTTTAATATATATTTACATTACATATTTATACATATATATATTTGCCTATATTTTCGCGCCTACAATTTCGTTGAGTGCACCGATGAGTTCACTCGGGCGTGCACGCTACCATTCGACTCACACGTGTCGCCCACGACCCCATGTATCACTCGACGCCCATAATTTATTTTTTAATCCCCATTAATTATTTTCATTTGAACTTGTCAGTGTTTTTATTCTATTTTCGTCTCCCAAACTCTTAAATACTCATTTAGCACGTTCTTTCATACCGAACTCGTTCAACGGTACCAACGCACATTCACCACGTCCTCACACATTTGGGAAATTGAATTTAATGTTCGGTAATAAATAAATACAATTCACTAAACAAACATAAAATACATTGGTGTCGACTTCCGAGGACCGAAACAAGTACACTACAGCTGATTGGGCCCACAATACGACTCTGAAATGTCACGTGGCACGAATTAAAATTTTAGGGTTGTTACAATCTCCAGTTCAAAAACTACTATTGTATATTTAAAATATCATACAAACAAAAATAAACATAAACCTACTAATAGGTTCCTCAAGTCCAGCTGCTCACAAAAAGTCTCATAGATAAGGTTCTTTGCCTCTACTACATTCCGCCTATCTGCACCCACTGTCATAAACTAGACAGTGAGTAACTGAGAGAAATTGAAAGTAATGCTAGAAGAATATAACAGTAATTCATGAATTATCAAACATAACAGTTTAAATATCATGCAGGAATTGAAAGACAAGAATTTAAATAGGCAAGATGCATGATAGATAGATTGGAAATAATAGCAATCAAAACATGCATATTCTACGAGTCAAGAGAGGCCATAAGTGGTCTAAAACCCACAACAAATCTACAACAGTGATGTCGCAACATCAAAATCCACAACAATCCAGTACATGGTATCACACAATCACTAGGGGTGGAAAAACATTCGTATGCATAAGTGCCCACATTTTATCCTTTATAGTGCAGGCCGCATGTACCTTTGAGACACACACTTATGCTAAGAACTCACATACAAGGAATATGGAATGGAATGCCAACAAGTAGATAATAGCAAACACAACAGAATGAAAATGAATTACATGGTATTTTCTTAACTGGCTTACTAATGTACATAAGTTTTAAGACAAATGTACTTACCTGAACTATCACAAATTGTATCCACTCTCGCGAATCCTAACCCATATCCCTGAGTTTCCGCTACCTAACAAGGTCAGAAACTCATATTAATAGGTCAAGTCGTTAACTAAACCTAGCTTGAATCCCTAGTATTTTTCCAGTGTTTTAACGTCTCGACAACTCAATAAGTCATTCGGTAAATCGATCAAACTTGGCTCAACACATATGTAAGTCTATTCACAAATCATAGGCTCGGCTCGGTCTTATGTGGGTCACGTCATTGTCTCAAGGATCGGCGTCATGACCACGACGTCATAACAAATTCTCGACTTTTAAATGCAAAACAAATAACACACAACACCTCACTATACACACACACACACCCCAACGTCTCAACTGTGAAACAATACCATACGTACCCCACATCTCAACGTCTCAACAGTGAGACACACACACAAACCATACACACACACACACACAGAATATGTCTCCTAACTGTGACTTACACACATACAAACCTCGCAAAACACCCACATCTTACTGTCCAAAACACACACCAATCAACCACAACTGTCGCATATGAGGAAACCATCTCTGGCTAGTGGAGTCGTCGGAGAACTATCTTCGATTAGCCTCGACCGGGGACATAACCTCCACACACAGCATGAGTCGAGCCAATCGACAATAGTCTCGAAATAAAGGAAAACAAGAGCAAAACTGCCCAACAGCTCGTTGGAAAACACCACCTCTATCGTACGTGAGGCCCTTTGGGAACGTCGAGATGCCCATGGGTCATCTATGCCCAAGTTCCCTATCAGAGTAGCCCCAGAGTGACAAGAACAGTGGGTGTGTGTGTGCAAAATTGTGAGCGAAATGAGAGAGAGAGAGAGAGAGAGAGAGAGAGAGAGAGAGAGAGAAGAACCTTCAGCGAACTACCCAGCCACCTTTGGGCCTCCGACAACCAGTGGTGTGCTCAGCTGAGTTGGGGGAAGAGAGGACCGAGAAGAATAACAAGAGATAAAGAGATTTCAAGGTGGATTTCTCACATTTTCCAGCGACCTTGTGTGTCTCTAGCGAGGTCCGACCATCCAAAGTCGTTGTGGTCGATGGTGGTATACCTAGGGCGAGGAGGAGAGAGTGGAGGAGTGGTGAGAGGGAGAGAAATTAGTGGTGTGAGTGGGTGATAATGGTGTATTTATAAAAAAAGAGGGTGTGAATAGTAGGTGAATAGTGGAGTAGGTATGTGTTGTCACTTGCAAAACCCTTCATTTTCACATATACACACATCTCGAGGCTGTTCTAAGGTTCTCCACCATTGGGTTGTGTCACTTTAACAATCATATCACATGGTTTGTTTATTATGTAATTACCTAACTCTCGCGTTCAAACAACGTTTCCCCAATCCGTCTTGCCTCTTCGGTCCATATCTCTCCGTCACACGCATAGTTTCACCTTGTTTCGTATAATTTTTTTTTAAAAAATATTCAATAATTCATTTAATTATGTTTTTACTATATTTTTCTCTCCCGTTTACCTAGGCGGAACTTCACTGATATTAAAAATCGCATGAATGGCTCGTGACATGCATTAGACTAAAATACTATTACACACATCAAAGAATTATAAAATTACATCGGTGTCGACTCCCGAGGTTCGAAATATAGTCCAATATTACGTAGCTAGGTCACGGTCCTGACAAGTGTCATACAAGTCAAGTTAAAATTTGAGGGTTGTTACATATTCAATTATTGATATAGACCTACTACATGAGGTTGTTTGACGAAATTCATGACCAATTAGGGTTATATCGAAGTGCACGGTATTAACCTATTACATGAGGTCCATGTGTCGCCAATTAGGGGAGTACGAAGTGCTCGTGTACTGACCTCATTCATGAGGTTGTTAGGATGATAGTCCTCAACCAATAAGGATAGTACCGATGTACATTACAAACATATTTATATCCAGTCAGTCTTACTAGTTTTATAGTGGTATTTACAAGCATATTTTCTATTTCAAGCAAACTTTTGCTGCTTTATTCTTTTAAATACCTATTTCTTGTATTTGAAAATGCGGATAAATGCCTATTCTGGTCTACTATTATTTTATTGTGCTCAATGTCCTTTTTATGACGGTGAGTGCAGATCAATTGACTAGCAGGCCGGGTAAGGAGAAGATTGGCGACTATTTCTAAGCATTCGACGTACCGCGTTGCCTTTGATTTAAATAAGTTTTTGGTATTTTGATGTGTCTATTTACTTACGTCTTTTTTATTACAATGATATCGCCATCTGACTATAACGCATGTGATCGATAAAGTTTTCCTTGTTTCAACACTTAAAGTTTAAATTTGATTGTTTTCGCATAAACTGTTAAGACTTATATTAATTTCATTAGTTCAGTAAAAGTTTTAATTAACCATAAGTTGTATAACAACATAACATGTGTATTTCTTATCCTGAACGTGAAGAACGAGGATAATAGGTTAAAAGACTAACTAGGCTGGACAATGTCATATAATAACATAACATGTATATTTCTTATCCTACGTTGCTGAGATTAGGGTTGAATTACGGGATTAAGCTGGATGATGTCGTGTTTAGGAAAACGGGCATCACAACTGTGTAGGCCCCTTTGGGCCAAACTCTGAATCACACAACACAGGAGCTGATTTGATGCCCCTTATACATTGCCTACGGTATACCTTGTGAATCGGTGAACCCCCTTGATGCTATCACCTTCTTCATTATGATCGCATTGAATACGTTGAACCATCGTGAATCAAACTAAAGCTAATGATCACACCTTTCTAAAAATAGAATGTCTAGGTGACTCGCTCTGAAACCACTTGTTAGTTATGAATCGTTAATGTCAAATATGCAAAAATAAACACACCATAACAAAAAGATTTTTATACAGTTCAGTCTAAGACCTACATCTGCGAGGCCACACCCTAATATAAAGAATTCGCTAATGATAAAAAGCTACAAATTTATGCAGGACCTCAAACAATGATCCATTACGAGGCTTGCTACACTACTCTTTGCCCTCACAATGAATCTCACCCCAAGATCCCCTTGCTATAGTCCCTTTGACTGGTTCACCCCAAGATCCCCTTATTAATTACAAATTGAAGAAAAAAAATAACAAACAGAAGTTCAGTTGCAACCGTTGAACCAAAAACTCAATAGAAGGAGAACATCCCATGATGCATTATATAGCCTTGTTTCTTCCTAAAAATAATGTTGATGTTAGCATTCTAAATCTCAAAATGGAATGAACGTGTTGAACTCTTCTTCGCTCAATTAGAAGTAGTAATTGATGTTGAAACTATCTCAATTATAATTGCTACACAATTAGATTTGAAGTTGAAATAGGAGACTCGTTGAATTGGAAACTTTCTATTTTTTTCAACTGTTGTAACAGACGCAATTACAACTGCGCTGCCCAACAATAAGTAAAAACTTCTATTTCCATCTGTTGCAACTGCCCCAGTTGCAACTAACTCGTTTACAACTGTTCTTATTGCAACGATTCATAGTTTCACATCTAAATTTTGTGATTGATTACATTGTGACAAATTGTGTAAATAATCACAAGTAAATTATACACTAACATTACTTAATTATATAAAGAAATTGTATTACTTTTCTTCAATGACATCTTGCAAAATGCTAAGATGGGGATCCAACAGTTGATATGCGCTTTTTGGGAACTTTCCCATGAACATCTTGCAAAATGCTATGATGGTGATCCAACACTGACTATTTGCATTTTGGGAACTTTCCTATCTAAACAATATAATCCATATCAATTATTTATCATAAACTATTAAATTAACTAAAACTTCCAAATATTAACTCAAAATAATAATAATAATAATTCCAAACATCAAGAAATTAGGAAAAATGTATTGGTGGTTTTCAAAGTGTTGATTAATTTACTCACCATTCTATTTTCAACAAGATTTCCAATAAAGAACATGCATATGGTGGTTATGAGAAGAGATATGACAAATGGGTTTTGCAAGGAAGCCATTGTTGAATCCAGAGAAAATTACTCTTGGTGGGATGTAATATACAAAAAGAATAAGAGAGTAAATACAAAATCAAGCATTTAATCTAACTTTCTATATGGTTTAAAAAAATCTTACTTTCTATATAACCGCCTACGATTTAAAATCTTTCAAATGAAACAAATGAATTCTTAATTAATAAATAGATTCATTGCAATAAAAACACAATTAGCACAAAATACAGTCATGATTTGGTGTATAGATCGGATGAATTAATAACTAATGAAGAGAAACCAAATAACGAAAAAGAAAAATAATAAAAAATAACACCAGTGTAGAGAATTATCTTGAGATCGATTGATTTTGGAAAGGGAGGAATTGGACCTAAATTGGTCTCTATTAGATTTGGTTAAAAATTTGAAACTTTATAAAATAACTATTTTTAGAGCACGTTTGGGGAAAGATTTTTCTTTTTTCGTGCTTCGCACTCAAAAAGAATATTCCAACTCTATAATT
This sequence comes from Stephania japonica, assembly GCA_039657345.1. Taxonomy (NCBI): domain Eukaryota; kingdom Viridiplantae; phylum Streptophyta; class Magnoliopsida; order Ranunculales; family Menispermaceae; genus Stephania; species Stephania japonica. The sequence goes on along the minus strand of CM077560.1, from coordinate 36,216,676 downwards.
TTAAATAAAATAGGATAACAAATAAGGAGTGGTAGTATGGACCCTGGTTTTTGCTGAGCTTACCTCATTTACTCACCCTACCCCAATTTTTAAATTTTAATTGCTAAACGTACTCCCTTTTTCTTAAAATCCCTAAAATACCCTTGCTAAACATACCCCACTTTTTGTTGAATATACCCAATTATTTAAACATTCTAGCTTGCGGGTACTGAACATATAAAACTGAGACCCATAAAAAGGTTTCAAACATATAGGGTGGAGACCTCTAAAGAGGTGTCGATTGCCTTCCATCAAGATCTCTTTAGAGGTCTCAGCTGGTTTAATCTATCTCCCACCAAGACCTTTGAAGAGGTATCGATCTCGTTGGAAGGCGACCAAGATCTCTTCAAAGATCTCAGTAGAAGCGAGCCAAGATCTCTTTATGTGTGACCGAGACCCTCGAACGACAAAAACGAATAAAAAACAATTCAAAACTTCAAAAAACCATGAAAACGACTAAAAAATTAGTGGGTTTTTTTTGAAATCGCTTGATATGCTTGATTACATCCTTATTTTGTGTCAAAAATACAAGATTCAAGTTTCAAATCGAAACACTAAACCCAATAAAAACAATACAAAAATTGACTAAAAAACAACAAAAATACTCCAAAGAAAATTCAGAAATCAATACGAAAAAAGGTTAGGAATGCACTCACAGTGTAGAATCAATGTAGTTTATGTTTGATTTCTTTGAAGGTGAAGGGTGCTTTGAGAGAGGGAGATTCGGTTGAGTGAGTGGGGTATGTGTGCGTGGAGTAAATAGAGTATGGGAAAGCAAAAAAAAACTCTTTTATATGGAAGACAGTTGAATCATTTCATTTTTTCAATAAGTGGGGCATACTTAGCAAAAATCGGGGCCATACAAAATTATATTGATAGTACATAATATTTGAAACTATATTAGTAACTATTGGAATAATTACTTTAAAAAATTGAATTGAATGATTTGTTAACTTTAAAGACAACATAACTGCCTACCATTGCCTCCCCCCCCAAGAAGAGTTGATTACCCCCAAACAGTCGGATACAAAGCATATGAAAACTGGTGAGCTGTACGTGAACAGGTTGGATAACATGGACTCTGATGAGGTAGGTCTGGACTTGGTTGAGGAAAGGAAAAAAAAGGTGGGCATACCAGTAGGCCCAAGTAACACTGAGACAATCAATATGCTACGTGGGAATGTTTAGTTGGCATTCGACACTCAGAAAATGGAGGGAGGTAGCAATATCTCTCACACTAAGATTAACATTATATTTATGGCGCCACAATTTCCCAAGCTGCCATGTGGGTCGTCGCGACCCTTACAGCCTTGCCACATCACTGACCCTGCAATGGCCCATTTTCCAAACAGACTGCCACGGGGCCAATGTGGACCCACAATTTGTCTTACCAAAAACGCTTGTGCTCTACATTGGAATATATCATCTATTTTATCCTTTTAAACCTTATTAATTATCAATTTACTAATTTAATTGTAGTGAAATCAAATCCTATGTCATGTCAACATATAATCCCGAAATTACTATAGCGGAAGTCTTACAACACTTAAACTTGGATAATAATAATCGAAATGTATGATAATAACCATAAATACCTCTTATGTCACAAAAGATCAATATATACAAGGTATCTAACAATCCCCAAACCCAAAATGAAAACAACATATATATATATATATATATATATATATATATATATATAATACAATCGTACAAGTCAAGCTATGTATCTCTAATCAACCGTACTCTGGCAGCTTATACTTGCACCGACTCGCACTAGGATCTGCACTCAAGCCATTACAAAAGGCAGATGACGAGTCCAGAGTGAGTATTCCTAAGGAAATTAAGTGAGCAATACTAAAAGTAAATACTAGAATTTAAACAAAGCTATTAAATAAACATGCGAGAATAAATACAGGCAAGTGCGCTCATCGCATAAATAGATAATAGTGAAAGCTCAAAATGTGTTCCTATAGCCTAAGGCTAGATTAGCGCCATAATTCGACTCTTCCACATAATCCTGTCGGCGAGTCTGGCTCAATCAGGGCCAGTATCTAGATCCACTCGATGGTCGGCGTGACACCTACGGTGCACCGACACGTTGCAAAATGTGACACTTGGGTCATCCTATTCACCAAGCTCGATCATTAGCAACATGATATGATGTAGTGGACATACACACTAGAATGGCATGGAGGAAACCCAGCTTAACGTTCGTCCATAAAACCACAACCGAAGTAGAATATTGAAATAAAAAAAATTGAATTCAAATGCCAAAAGAAGTAAATGCTCAAGTAGATTAAGTTGAGATATTATACACCTCAAACCACACTCCAACTATCATCACTAGTCCAATTGCACACCTCAACCGTGTGTCCACTACCTACAATTCCACCTAAAACCATTGATTCTCAATAAATTGAATAAATTCCCAAACCTTAGAAACCACGATTCAATACCTAAATCATCGATAAAATCATCATTTAAAACACCCAAAATGACTATATAATTTCATAGGCAAATCCCCAATTAGTAATTTTATTTAAAATTTTGTCTTAAAATTGCCTCGGACGCCGTCTGGTTCAGTTCTCACAATGTGTCTATGGTGTCTTGGATGTCGTGACAATGCCATCACACGCATTCCCTCCACGGCGCCCCCAAGGCGTGGATAATTGGGTCACTAGCTGAGACATCGTGGGTGACACCATGAGCGTTAACCCCCCACGGTGCCCCTGGTGGCATCTCCGCTAATAGGTTTTTTGGGATTTTTGAACCCCCTCGAATTGTCTCTGGGGTCGGTGCTCGTTCAAACATCACATATAGACACCAATAAACCATTTCCATAAAAACCCTCGACAAAATTCATCCAAAACCAAAACCCCGACAAAAACCATTCAAAACTTAGTTTTGTCCCAAAATTCCATACCTAACATAAACTCAACAACCAAACCAACTCAAATCCTCAAAAACTAATCAAAAATCCATAGCAACACCTTCCAAAACCAGAGTGCTCAAATCGACTCCTGAAACCCACGTCAATGCCCGAGAAAATTACGTAGAGAAGGAGATGGAGATCAAAGATTTAACATTAGAATTCGCTTTCCTCGAGTTCATGAGCTCAAAATGATAAATCAAACCACACCAAACCCTCACCGCCTCTCACAATTTTCGTCCAACACAATGAAGAGAGAAAAGTTGGTGGAAATATTGAAAAATCAACATATTTATATAAAATCTTCATCGACTCACACACACACATCCCCATGCATGATTTAAAGGCTGTGATTGAGTCAATTGGTCCACATAATATGCCAAAAATTGACTTTCCCTTGTTCCATTTACCTTACCTTTCTAGCTACAACCATTCATCCCCAGCGTTCCGATACTCGGCTCCGCATTGCAAACCATTTCGTTCACGCACAACGATGGTACTAACCTCCTCGATGTCATTTTATATTAATTATTTAATAGATTTTATCATTTATTATGTGTATTTGACTACCCAACCAAGTGCACTATCATTCATTACCCAGTTCTCGTGTTTACATGCTATTTGGAACGAATACTTAACACACAACCTCACATGTCAATAATAAAATAACTAACACATATTGCGATGCCAATAATCCTAATTACCAATACACATCGCAAATTAAAGCACAACAATAGAAAATTTTACTATTTACCTAGCTCTAGATGTGCCTTGACCTATCTCTGGGTCCCATGTGCATATGAGCTGTCCACCACATCTGCAAACACGTCATTTATAACGATAAATTAACTTCAGGCCTTTAAAGACCCCCCTCGGTCCTACGTGTCATAGGCACTCTTTACCACATCCCATACATTGCACTGTGGCTAACTTATATCATTTTGTTGTAAAGTTGACCAGTTCATTAATTTAGTTAGTCTTATTGTCCTTTATGTTTGATAATTTCCATTTCATATGCTTAAAACGTACTTATTAATCATTTTAGCAGAAGACTTATCAGACATGAATATCATGAAAAATTTCATGACCATAACTGAGCATCAACTAAAAGTGGAAAACCTGGCATATCGTACAATGTATACAAGTTGAAAAAATGTCTCAAAATGGAGAATGCACATGTACCAGCCTCTCACAATTCCCTTGTACCCAAAATGAAAGCGATAAAACAAAATATCAAAACATGTACGAGTCAATCTAATAAAGTAGGCAGTCACATGTAGTCGCCTAAGATCTACTTGCCCTTGCTCATACTAGGATCTACATTCAATCATGACAACAAGACTGATGACGAGTCTAAGTGAGTAAATCCCAAAGAACTCCACTGAGCAATTTACATAATAAAGTAAGAGAATCCACAAATACTATTAAATAAACATGCGGAAAGTAAACAAACAACTGCAAATTGATCATCGCATGCGTAAGTAATAGTACAGCTCAAACATGTGTGTTCATGTCTCATTAGACTAGAACCATACTATAAATTTACACCAGGTACTACCAGTGAGCGCAATCAACTGGCAAAATCCCTAGTCCTCTCGGTGGCTGGCATACAACTACGACGTACCAAAACGTGTACGACCAAAGTAAACTTGGGTCGATTGTCCACTGAGGACTCTAAGTGAATATGTTATGGTCTAACGTGCCACAAACACACAATAAATAAACCCAGCAGGAGCAAACTCAACTAGCCTTCCAAATAGTAACAACAAATATAAATAGACTGAATAAAATGAAATAGAAGCAAGAAATGAAGTAAGTAAATATTCGAGTGAATTTCAATTGGGTTTACAACACACCTCAAATCGTGCTTTAAATCTCATAAACACCTCGGTCTGACCCAGCTATGCACTCGACTATCGCACTATAGCCATGAGTTCCATAAGGTCATTACTAATGTTTTAGAGTAGGTTCATGTTGTTTGAATAGGCATTAAGCTCAATTACTCAAAACAGCCCCTTAATATTCAATTTTTAAAAATCCCCCTATTCAGTACCTAGCGCGTAGGGGGACTTGGCCAAGCACGTTGGGTGTTCTTTAGGATTTTCATCCCGAGAACAAGAAGCGCACTAGTGCGCTGCCTATATTGAACCCGATAATTTCAAACATGGGAATTTTAGAAATTCAACACTCGTGGCATCCTCCAAACACCATAGACCCCATCCTCGACTCATGGGGGACTCACAACACTCCCAAAATGCCAGAGGCAACATAATAACATATATACGAAATGAAATATTCATAAAACCTATAACTTGCCAACCAGTTTTGTGAAATTTCTTCAAAAACAATATAATAACACACCCAAATAAATGATACAACTTCAAAAACACTAGGAGATCACAAAAATTAGTGAGCTCACACTTCAAATTGAGTTTCCTTAAAAACCCCAAAATTTAGCTCTTTATGAAGAATTGAAAGAGGCGGTTAGAAGCTCACTTTGATCGCTTGATGTCTTGCTCAAATTGTTACCAAATCATCAAGAAATCAAAAACAAAACCTTCACTTTGCTCTCTAATTTTTGAATTTATGAGTAAGGAGAGAGAAAAGTTTGTATTTATATAGGAAAGTCAATTCTTATCACCTCAACTTTCATCTCATGTGATGTACGGATCTTGAGGACATATAATGGTCATGATTTGGCCAATCCAACTCACCTTATTGACTACAATGGGTGACTCACCCCTTTAGTCTTATCTTCAATTATTGATTTTTCAATATTCGAGTTCCCAGACTCGCACTGCACTCCGTCATTGCCTACTATCTCGATAATTTTTGGCTAGGCTATGGTTTCATATATATTATTTGTCACATTTAATTTGTTTATTTTATGTGAACCATTCTCCGACCAAGCGTACCCGTAATTCGCCAACCGGTACCTGTATTGGCACACTTTTTTAGGCGAATACTTGTCACTCTATGTCGCTTGATTTTAACAATTAATTACAAACATGCGATGTAAATTAAAGTAATTGAATATTCAACATTGCAAATAGGCAAACATCAAACAAAATTTACTATTTATTTAGTCAGGCATGCCCTCCCATATCTGTTGCATCCATGTAGATCTAAGCTGGTGTCCACGTTTGAAAATAATTGATAATAATGACATAATTAAAATTGAGTCGTTTCAATTCTTCTCAACTAGGGAAAATTTTGTCATAAAATTTAAAATAACCTAAAGGAAGTATTGTGGAATAGCTAAAGATAACACTCCCACATAGTAGACTCGAGTTCCAAGTGAGTCCCTCGATCCCATAATGTTGCCAATGAACCAATACCTTAGGGATCTCCTTGTTTCGAAGAGTTTGTATGTTGCGGTTCGTAATCTCTACTGGTTGTTCCTTGTAGGTAACGTTAGATCGAACCTCCACCCCATCTCACATCAACCATCGGTCTCAGTCCTGAACCTAGCCAGTTTCTACATAGAGATGTGAAAAATCGAATGAACCCCAACCAACTATGGTGGTAAGTTCAATCTGTACACCATACGACCAACTCGTGTCACGACCTGAACAATACAATGAATCTCGTTGCCAATTTCCACTTAATACCAAACCTCTAATGATCGTTCCAAGGAGAAACCTTTAAATACACCAAGTCATCCTTCACATAGCTTAAACCCTCGTGATATTTGTCTGCATATTTCTTATGTATGTCCTGGGTAGCCTGAAGCCTCTGTTGAATCTACCTAATCTTCTCAATATGGTTAGCAAATATTTCAGTCCTATCGCTGTGTAGTATCCTCAAGTGATGCCCGACAAGAAGGTGATCTGTAGAGCCTACCATATAATGTCTCATATGGTGGCATCCCGATACTCACCTGATAACTGTTGTTGTAAAAAACTCATACAATGTTAGATAATCATCCCAAAATTTCCCAAACTATAAAATACAAGCCCTGACCATATCCTTCAAGATCTGAATCAACCTCTCTAACTAACCATCGGTCTTAGGATGATATGTTGTAAAAAACTGCAATCTAGTGCCAAACTGTTCCTGCATACTCTCCTAAAGCTTATATGTAAGTTTGGGATCGTTGTCGACATAATGGATACCAAAACTCCATGAAGTTTAATGATCTCCCTCTCAAAGATGATGCTCAGCTGTGGAAAAGAATATCTGATAGAAATAGTAATGAAATGTGCCAATTTCGTTAGCCTATTGATCATTACCAGACTACATTGTGTCTCCTCGAAGTCTGCAGTAGGCCATTAAAAAATCCATATTAACATGCTCCCATTTTTAATGTGGAATGGACAGTGGTTGTAACAATCTAACTGGTCTCATGTGTTATGCCTTGATCTACTAGCAAATATGACATCTCCTAAAATAATCATCAAGCCTTCATCCCTGGCCATCAAAACAATCTCATCAAGTCGTGATATATCTTGGCCCGACCAGGATGAACTATATACTATATGATCGGTGTGTGGTCTCCAGAATGTTGTCCCGAAACTCCTATACCGCAGGTATCCACAACAAACTCATGTGTCTCAAACACTATTTGACGACTAAGACCAATCAGTACACTCGGATCTGTCAAAAATATCCTGCCAATCCCAAGAAACTCCAAATGTCAAAAACCGACTCAGGCGTCCTTTAGTCAATAATCGCTCAAACCTTGTCTGAGTCCACGGATACACCCTAATCACTAATGACATGTCTAAGAAACTTTACCTCACTCAGTAAAAAACTACACTTCCTAAACTTGGCATACAACCTGTGTTGTCTTAGTGTCCTCAAAACCTCCCTAAGATGTCTCTCGTGCTCCATAAGAGTCTTGATGTAAATCAGGATGTTATCAATGAAAACGATAACATATTGATTTAGATATGGTCTAATGATCCTATGCATTAAATCCATGAAGATCATTGGGAAATTAGTCAGGCCAAATGGCATGACTGTCTCAAACAACTTGTATCTCGTATTGAAGATGGTCTTCTCAATGTCCTCTTCTCGAATCCTCAGTTGATGTTACCTTGAGCGTAGATCAATCTTCGAGAAGAACTTAGCTCCTACTAACTGATCGAATAAATCATTGATCCTAAGAAGTGGGTAAAGATTTCTGATCGTCACCTGATTCAACTTCCTGTAATCTATACACATCTTCATAATGTCATCCTTCTTATTTACAAAAAGGACCAGAGCTCCCCAAGGAGACATACTAAGATGAATGATGCACTTATGTAACAACTCCTCTAACTAAGACTTCAACTCCTCATACTTTGACATCCTATATGGTTAGCTGAATATCAATTATATCACAAGTAATAACTCAATAATAAACTCCACCACTCGAGGTGGTGGTAATATTGGCAAATCATCTAGAAATACATCGAGAAACTCTCTAACAACTAGGACATCCTCAGTATTGAATATTGTCCTTAGGCTTTAGCTCAATAATCATAGTAAACGCCTCAATTTCTTGTGTCATAGCTAGTCAGCTTATAGTGATCGGTAAAGTGGTGGCAACTTTAATAAATGTGAACTATGGAATCCCATGAATATGGAATGCGATGGTCTTACTGAAACAATCTAATGTGCATGATATGCCTTTGCCGCCAAACAATCCATCCCAAGTAATCCGTTTAACTCAAGGTATTCTAATGCTCTCATGTCTACCGGAAACGATGTCCCTCAACCTCTACTGTGCAATTTCGACATATTCAATTAGGCTATATCTTATTCCCGACGACCGTAGTAAGGACAAGATGTTGGGGCATGTGCCCTAGATCAATATACAAACATTGTTTATCTTACAGTTTTTTAGTTAATAAAATAGAGGTTTATCATTTGTTGTTTTATTATAAGTGATTACATATTTACCTTATAATAAGATCTATTTGTATTTGTTGAAATATCTTAAATGTCCCTAGTCGGTCATTATACTGGAGAACTATAATGAATTAAGACTAGCGTAAGTTTTAATTGATGGTCATGTGATGATCATACGTATAGGGATACAAATCGAGATTATTGGTACTTGTTAAAGAACAAGGTACTGGACCGACCCGCTATGAGAACACCACATGGATTAAGTCATAGGTGTTACTCTTAATAAGTATATCATTTAGTCATTCGATTTGAGATTACCATAGACTTTAATATTAGGAGCATAGGTAATTTGACACAATCAAACGTTGTCTTTAATCGGATGATTATAAAGATCGTGATTGGTTATCATGTGAGTAATATGTGAAGGTGCGTAATCAAGAAAGAATTTTGTCGCTCTCGTAAAGAGAGAGATATCAGTGGAGTCCTCGATGTGTTAGATTGTTAAATGGCCAAGTCCAAGTGAATTGATATGATCAATGTCGCTTGGATATTTTCAATCTATCTAAAGATCAAGAATAGTACGATTAAATATTAATGGTGACTTTCTATGCCTTATATTTAATCAAAGGATATCGCATGACAAAATGATATGATATACGTTATTCATTAGGTTGTATCGATTTTGATATTCATGCTACTTGGATAGTCAAAATGCCTTGCTAAAGACCGCTTATAACTTATGTACTAAAATGGTTTTAGTTCACTACCAATGTCGCATGAACATATTAGGTTGTGCAATTTCAAATAGTTCAGAATATTGAATTTTATAAGATAAAATTCAAAGTATATAACCCCTTATGATTTGTTATATGATAGCTTATTAATAAGGGTATATGTGTAATTTGTTTAAACAACATAAATATAATAGTTGTATTTTAAATTTACTTAAACATCGTAAATATAATAGTTGTATTACGAATATCATTTAAGTAAAGCTCATCTTCATATATAAATAAAGGTGATACCCAAAAATATAATATAAGAATTATGTTTTTTCAATTTTTGAACTCTCTAGATTTTGGGAGAAAAAGAAAAACGTTTTCAATCTCTCTTGGCGATAGCACTCCAAATTGTGGTCACCATTCGTGTGTGGACTTTCTGATAGAGGATACACGCTTGAACGTCTTGAAGATCGAATAATCAGAGAAGGAAATCACGAATCAAGGTGTGGTTTACTTTTGTAGATTTAGTTTAATGGAACTTATTTGCGAACCTACTGGGGTTTTTCAAAAATTGTTTTGAATTTTCCGTTGCGTATGAACCCCGAAACCCAACAGATGTATGTTTAATGTCTATGTCAATAACCTTAGCTCACCTGTCATACGTCCAAAAATAAAAGACAATGTACTGCCAGGATCAATCATAACATGCATGGGTCTACCAAAAATAACCAATGTACCTCAATGAGCTATCAAGTCACCTGCCTGTCAGGTTGTGCCAAGGCAAATACAATGGCATGGGCCCTCTCTTTAGCATGATCTAGTTGTGGTAGTGGTGGTGATGGTCTCCGATAATCTGTTTTGTAATGTCCAATTTGTACACATCGAAAACAACATCTACCCTACCTCCCAGTCGGTCTTTCACCATGTCCATGTCCCTGACCCTGGCGTCTCGGCTCGATCGTGACCTCCCTAACCCTGGTCTTGTTTATACTGTTATCTCGGTTGCTTTTTATCAGGTGCAAGGCAATTGCATATACCACCTTGCAGTCATCATATTTAAGTTGGTCATCTCACTAATCCCTATTGCCTCTACTACCCTGTTTAGCCTGCCAATCATTCCTACGAGCTCTCTCCCCTTGCACCTATCCCTTTCTACCCTACTAACCGCTTTGTCTATTCCGCCTCTATCTTGCTAAGAGCTCTGTCAAGACTAACCCTAATATACCCTAGACACCTGTCGACTGCCTCTCTGCAAAAGATAAGTCTTGTCAGAAAAAGTTCTTTCACAAATCTTCTGCATAATGCAGGCTCCAGTGGATAGAATGGTACTAATAATCATCTCATCTAATCCCCAAACAAAGTAGTAAATTTGGAGTCTCTCCGTCCCTGCCACCTCTATAGCATACTGTAATAAATACTGATATCTTTCCATGTACTGTAGGATTAACATGTTGCCTTGTTTCAGGGCCAGAAGCTCCTCTCTCAACCTGAGCTGTACCTTAATAGGCACATATTCATCATAGAACAACTGTATGAACTCAGCCCAAGTACGAGGATCCAAATGAGTATTTGTATATGTGGTCCGCCAGACCAATGCATCACCCCTAAAATATAAACTCGATAATCGTGTTTAATCCTTCTCCTCAACCTTCAATAGCTTGTGAACCCGGTGATGTGCTAATTGCCACCTCCCGGTTGCCTTTGGGTCACTTGGTCCGTAGAAATAGCCAGGCTAAACTTGTATGAAATATTTGACCCTCTTCGCCTCTACAGACATAGTGCTACCAAAAGTGGGTGCAAAAGCAAGATGCTCCATAGTCGTTAGAGTAGGAATCAACATCTCAACAGGTACCACTACTGGCACAACTCCTTCAACCAATGTCTCCGAAAAACACGTTTACAACCAAAGTAAACTCGAGTCGATTATCCTCCTAGGATGCCAAGTACACATGTTATGGTCTAGCATGCTACAAACACACAACGGATAAACTTGGTGGCAGCAAACTAAACAAATTGTCTAAATAGTAATAACAAATATGAATACACTGAATAAAAGGAAATAGAAGCAATAAATGAAGCAAATAAATAATCGAGTGAATTTCAATTGTTACAACACACCTTAAATCACGCTCCAAATCTTGTAAACACCCTGGTTTGATCGAGCTATGTACTTGACTATAATACTATAGCCCCAAGTTCCCCTGGGTCATTTACCAGTGGGTTCATGTTGTTTGAATAGGCATTAAGCTCAATTACTCTAAACAGTCCCATAATATTCAATTTTTATAAATCCCCTTGTTCAATATCTAGCATGTTAGGTGTTCTTTTGGATCTTCATCCTACGCAGAATAGGAAGTGTGTTAGGCCCCCTAGCCAGCCCGCTGCCTATATGGAACCCATAAATTCCAGACACGAGAATTCTGGAAATTCGACACCCTTAACCTCCTCTAAATGCTTTAGAACCCATCCTCGACTCATGGGGGACTCAAACACTCCTAAAATGCCAGAGGCAACACAACAACAACATATATACCAAATTAAAGATTAATCAAACCCATAACTTTCCAATCCATTTTGTAAACTTTCTTCAAAAATGACAAAATAACACACCCAAATAACCAATACAATTTCAAAATTATTAGGAGATTACAAAAATTAGTGAGCTCACACTTCAATTTGAATTTCCTCAAAAATCCCCAAAATTTTGCTATTTTTGTGAAGAATTGAAAGAGAATGTTAGAAGTTGACCTTGATCTCTTGATTTGTTTCTCAAGTCCTAACCAAATCATCATGAAATCCACAACAAAACCCTCACTTTTCTCTATAATTTTTGGATTTGTGAGTAAGGAGAGAGAAAAAAGTTGGTATTTAAATAGAAAAGTCAATCCTTATCAGCTCAACTTTCTCTCATGTGATGTACGGATCTCGAGGACATCTAATGGCCATGATTTGGCCCATCCAATTCACCTTATTGATTATAATGGTTGGGGTCATATCCTCAATTATTAGTTTTTCGATGCTCCGGTTCCCCAACTCACACCGCGACTCGTGTCGTCGCCTACTATTTTGATAATTTTTGGCTAGGCTATGGTCTCATATTTATTATTTATCACATTTAATTTGTTTATTTTATATGAACCATTCCCCGACCTAGTACTGTATTCGTAATTTTCCCGTACGGTACCCATATCAGCACGATTTTTTAGGTGAATACTTGTCACATTATCACGCTCGATTTAAACAATATAATTACACACATGCGATGTAAATTAAAATAATTGAATATTCAACATCACAAATAGACAAACATCACACAAAATTTACTATTTACCTAGTAAGTTGGCATCCACGTGTAGAATCCCCTAACCTAATTAGGCAATACTCGGCATAAAACCCTAATTAAGCTCTAGCTAACCAGATTGGACCTAATTAGAGTTAACAACATTTTTCCTGTTCTAGATAACAACTTGTATATCTTGATAATCGATAAACAATTAAATCAAAATGCAACGAAAATTAAAACTTTTTCGATAACCTCAAGATATACAAAATCGGTATTAAACTCATTTTCCAACCCTAATTCTTACAAAATCATAATTCAACACAATATATATAATAGCAATGACTCATCAATACAAAGCAAGGAAGATATTATACTCCTAAACTTCTCTTATTTTGGATCCCAACGCATGCCCATTACCTGGATATGTTAAGGTGGGTGAGCTCCTACATGCTCAGAAAGTGTCTCTCATAAAATCTATCAATTATCAATTTAATATCAAAGAATAATGTATAACAATATGTATCTAACAGATATCTAACCAACATTGAACCAACAATCCCAATAGCAACAACAAAACAACAATGAAACATCAATAACTTACGTCGTCCATTGCCACCTCAATGTCCCGAAATTACTACGGACATGAGCTCTTTTCCTCTCCTTCTCCTCCCTCTCCTCTCAGTTCTCTGATCTCTCTCAATCTCTTTTCTCGCGTTTTCACGAAAGAGGTAAGGCGGTGGTGGTAAAAAATACAATAAAACTCACCTCGAGACACACATCATGTCATCTCGAGGTTTACTTAAACTTATTTGTTCAGATTGGTCAATGCGCCGGGGTCAGGACTCAGTGCGTTAGTCAACCAAAAACCCCAGTTCCAACCACTTTTACTTGATCCTTGTGCATGCCACCGAGTTCACTCGGCATGCACCCGTACTCACGACCCACACGCGTCCACTCCTAACCCCGCATGCCACTCGATACTAGCCATTTATTAATTATTGTCATATTTCCACATATATTCATATATATACAACAATATATATAAATATATATACGCCTATAACTACGCCTAGAAATACTAATACATGGCAATAAGCACCCTCGGGCATATACGCTACCCCGCGACTCATGTGTGCCATCCACACATGTCATTAGGCGTTCCATAATTTGTCACTTTATTCATTTTATTTCCATGCATAAGTACTAATACAATCTACGCAAACTCAATACGACACGCAAATCCACGCACACGCTAATTATAACCAATTAGGCTTAACCACAAGCCTAACTCGAATAATTAGGATTCGGATTAGAACTAATCACGTGCTTAAGGTAACGAGTTGTTACACGACGTTAAAAATAATCGATAATAATGGCATAATTAAAATTGGGTTGTTACATTATCGGTAGGACCTGTGGAGCAAGCCAGCCGAGCGAATTGAATTTTCGTACCTGGAAGTGTGGGCTCGACAACTTTCAAACAATATTAACAATTCGTTATAAGATTTAGCTAAGTCAAGTACGCTTGATGTTGTTTGTCTTTGTGAAACTCATTCTTTTGAAGTTAAGTTGTTAGAAGTGAAAAATAACCCGTTTTGAGGGGTGTTTGTTGTTCATAAAGAAGGGAGAGGTGGGGTCTAGCTGTGTTATGGAGAAAGAAGGAGATGTGTACTGTTAGTTGTTTTTCTAATAACCGCATTGATTTGCTAATTAACAAATGTTATGAACCCAAGTGGCGCCTTGCTTGTTATTATGTTTTTCCATATGCTATTAGGCGACATAGTGCTGGTAATTCCTGAAGGCGTTGGCTAGGTAGTCTGACATCCCTTACTGCATTATTGGGGATTTCTATGTTATTCTATCACATGGGGCGAAAATAGGAGGAGCTTTACAACCCGAATGGCGTATCAATTGGTTTAGCGAAGCTGTGGAGGGTTGTGACATTCTGTTCTCTTGTTATAAATTTACGTTGGAAGGAGGGAGAGACACAGAGGAGTTTGTGGCGGAACGTTAATAGGGCACTAGCAACTGAAAGCTGGTTCTAGAGGTTCCCGGATGCAATGGTGAGGAACATGGTTGCACCTATTTCGGATCAGTGTACCATAGTGTTGCAATGTGTGGTTCCCAGGGCAATATCTTAAGCTTACAGATCGAGAATGTGTGGTTAAGAAAGGAGGAGATAAAAGAGATTATGAAAGAAACGTGGAGCTCAAATAAATATAGTGAGCTTACTACTCAGCTGAGTGTGTGTGTCGAGGTCTTGGGGAAATGGGGAAGGAAGCATACCAGACCTTTCACTGATCGGATAGATAAGTGTAAGGGACGGATTAAGGAGCTACTACAAGATGACTCAGGGGAGTCTAATCGATCTCTACAATCTGCAAAAAGAGAGTTAAGTGAGGTCTTGGTCAAAGAAGAAATCTATTGGTGCAAGAGGTGTAAGAAATTGGGCTAAAAGAAGGTGTGCTAACACAATTCTTCCATGTGTTAGCAAATCAAAAAAGGAAGAAGAACGAGATTAAGTCTTTAGAGAATGAGGAAGGGTTGAGAATCACATATGTGGAGGGCCTCCAAACTAAAGTAGTTAGTTATTTTGAGAAGTTGTTCAATTTCACACAAGTAAACTCGACCTCTGAGATTGGTGGGGACCAAGAATTAGTGATGTGATGAATGGTGAGTTGATGGCTCCATATATAGCTGAAGAATTTCGCACTGCTCTGTTTCAAACGAACTCGTATAAGTCTCCAGGCCCTGACGGGTTCAATCCTGGGTTTTATCAAAAATTTTATTGCCTTTTTTGTTTGGACATTGTTTGAAATTTTGCAAATATTGTGTTGATACCAAAAGGGGATAATCCGAAAGGTATAAAGAACTTTCGCCGATGGCCAAGGTCATGACGAATAGGTTGAAGAAGTGGCTGCCTGAGATCATTTTGGAACATTAGTTGACGTTTGTTCCAGGGAGAGCTATAGTGGATAATATATTGGTAGCGTTCAAGACGTTGCATTCGATGAACTACAGTGGGAGGAAGAAACTGGGTAGTGTGGCAATTAAGATAGACATTACTAAAGCATATGACCGTGTCGATTGGGGCTACTTGCAGGCCATTTTGATCCAAATGGGTTTCGACGAGAGGCTGGTGAATTTAGTTATGTTTTTTTGTTACTACAATGAAGTTTTCTATATGTTTAAATAGTGAGACTGTTGGACCTATTGTTCCTCAGAGGGGGCTGAGGCAGGGGTGCCTTTTATCACCATACCTATTTATTTTGTGCTCTGAAGGATTCTCGGCTTTATTAAGGAAGGCAGAGATGGAAGCCGGATCCATGGCAGCAAGTGTACAGAGAGGCTCCTTTGGTGATGCATTTGTTGCTTGCAAACGATAGCTTTTCATTCTTCAGAGCTAATCCGATTGAGGTGGCACAACTGAAGCTATTATTAGATGAATATGAATCACCTTCAGGTCAAGCTATCAACTTCAGCAAATCCGCTATGATGTTCTCTTAAAATGTTCAGGTGGAGTTGGCAGGAGGAGATCAGGGAAAGGATTGGTGTCCACACTGATAGTACATATTTGGGTTTACCCTCACTTGTTGGTTGGAAGAAACAAGAGATTTTTGTTTTTTTGAAAGATAGTATGTGGAGAACGTTGACGTATTTGAGCCACAAATTCTTCTCTAAAGGTTGTTAGGACGTCCTTTTAAAATCTGTAACTCAAGCATTATCATCATATTATATGGGGACTTTTATGATTCTGATGTCGATTTGCCATGATCTACAGTAAATTGTGAATTCGTTCTGGTAGGGTATGAAGGAGAATGGGAAGAGGGGACTGAATTGAATGGCGTAGGATAGGCTATGTCCTCGCAAAGAGAAAGGGGGTTTGGGTTTTAAAAATCTTCATAGCTTTAATAGAGCTATGCTCGCGAAGCAGGGGTGAAAGGCTAATGCCCAATCCAAGTTCTTTAGCCTCGAGAGTGCTCAAAGATAGATATTTTCCGGTAGAGGAGTTTATGAAAGCCAAGGTTAAGGATGACTTCCTTACTAACGATACTAGTTTAGAACTCTCCCCAAATTAGTATTGCTAGTGGTGGAGCTAGCCCAAGAGAATAGGGGGCCGGATTTGCAAATGGCAGATCCCTTTCTAGATTTTAAAAGAAAATTTTCAACTAATTGTTCTTTTTTTGATAAATATTGTTCCTTTTTTCTTGAGGAAAAATATTGTTCCTTTTTAATTACTCATTTAACTCTAGAAGAAAATGTGCCTTAACATCACTCACAAGCGCTTGTTTGTATAGTTTTTTTTTTTTTTTTTTTTTTTTTTTTTCTCTCTCTCTCTCTCTCTCTCTCTCAGAAAGCTACAATGACACTTTAATGAGCAACAAAATACACAAAGGTTCTATATTCATATCCTCCGTTGTACACCTCGAAATGCAAGCTTACGCATCTCGTAGTGCATAACACACGGGGGGTAGGGGTGTAGTGCATTCCGTTGTGCATTTAGGGGTATCATTCTATCATTTTTCTTAATTAAATTGCATGAATGTTGTTGTATATATATATATATATATATAAAAGATATCAGAAAATATGTAACACACAAATATATATCAAATTGAATTATTTATAGACATCAATGTAATTGTTGTAGGAAAGCTTAATGTATATAGAATACAGATCAAATGTCACATATTTGATATTTGTATAATTGTTGGGGGAATGCTTCATATTTCTACATTTAGATACTGATCAGATGCATATATTTAGTATTTTAATAACTTTTGTAGCAATTTTATGTATAAAAACATGCAACTAAATTAGAGTATTTTAATATTGAAATTAGCTTAAGCTAAGAGGGGGCCAATTTTTTTTTTGAAACCTGAGGGGGGGCAATGTATTAGTTTTTCTATTTGAGGAGGGAAGATGGGTACATTATACATTAGGTGGGAAAATTGTTCTGTTTTAGCTTGGTTAATATATATCTGACCTTGTCCATTGTGCAACCTGTAATGCTTCTTTGTTCTGTTTTGCTTGGTGTGACTGATTAATTATGCTATGTTTGAATGAAAGGAGATTGAATTCATCAATACATATTGAAATTCATTCATATAAATCATATTAAAAATAAAACCAATATCATAAATGAACTTTATAAATCATTAAATTAAGGCCCTTATTTCCAGCTTCAGAGTTTGTGATGTACCATATATGCAAATGGTGTCTGGCTATCTAACTAGTAGACTCAATATTTGGTTTGGTTGGGTTCCCCTAATACACAACAATTGGACTTCGAACAGAGTGAATTCCGTCCAACCAAACTAATGACGCGGAAGCCAGCAGTACTTCACCAGGTGGATTCGTCAATGAGACCGTCACAAGGAAAGATTGTTTCTCATTCAAGGACTTGAATGAGAGGACTTTGGGTTCGACGTTGACAATCACATAAGAAGGTGAGGTAACAGTTGCACGGTAAGTAGAATTAGCCACACCAACGTTGGTAACTGTACGTGTATACTTCGCTTCTATACTGTTATGCATGGTCAAGGAAGGATAATTGAGATCCATAGCAGTCCCTTTGTAATTCGGCGAACAACTACTATTCTTACCCGCTATGAGCTTGATAGTATTTGACGTGTACCCCATACTGCAAAGCATTTTTATGTAGTCATCTTCAGATGCGTCGTATATTAGGCCCGGATTTATTGCCTTCATAGGATTAATGAAACCAGTGCCATATGCAAATTCAGCTTTCACACTTGAGGCATTCATAGGAACAGCTGCGAATGAACACGATGAGACAGTTACATAGAAAATTAGAAGATTCAATATAGACAATCAGTTAACTAGATTGATATCTATTGTAGTAAATACCTGTTGTCATTAGAGCAGACTTGATTGCAGAAGGAGACCAATCTGGGTGGAAGGTTTTGACATAAGCAGCTGCGCCACTTACATGAGGGCATGACATTGAAGTTCCTGATATAATGTTGTACTTCACAGACCTACTGTCTTGAGGTTCATTTGTTGGCGGCACTGAAGTCGACCATGCCGCTAAAATATTCACACCGGGAGCAGTTATATCTGGCTGCAAGATACAATCACAAAAGCTTTCCTTCACCAATTAAGTATTCATCCCAATGAAATTGGTTAAGAAAGAACAATCACATGTATAACTTGCCTTGAGAATAAGTGGAATATAGCGATTTGGGCCACGCGATGAAAATGATGCGACGTTGGGTGCACTTGCATCTATTACTGATTCACTCCTTAAAATGGTTGCCACAGGATTTCTGAAGAGACCACAAGTAGAGAGCATATCCGTCAATTGGCTAGTAATTAATTAAATCACATTGTTATGACCAACAACACGTACTTTAGTACTAGAGAGAGTTTAATTACTTCGCGGTACTAATGTAAGAGTATACACTGGCGCCATCTTTAAGGTTCAAAAGAGAAGTAGGCAAGATCGACATGCGAGGCTCATCGCTTGGAGATTGCGCAATATCCGACATGATTGCCCCAGTTGCACTTAACGATAATGCAACATAAGGTGTGGTGGTGTTCTCACACATAAGCATCTTGCCTTCAATCTTCGATGGAATCAAACAGGCCTCAATACAGTTCCTGAAATTCAATAATCATGATCATGTACATTTTGTCATAAAAAAATATAATGATGAGTTGATGACCAGTTCAATTAAATCAACTTACTGGCCATCCGTAATCGAGCAACTTTTTTCCATGGCTTGAATACCACTTATCAAAGGGAACTTTCTTCCCTTCAAATCAAAACCATTAACAGCACTCCCCTGAAAAACAAAACAAAGCACATCGATCACTACACATGAATTGTTATTTGACATGGAAAAAAACTAAATAACCAACCATAGTTCACATTAAGGGTGCTAACCATAAGAGTTGTGTTGTCACCAAGAAGGACTTTGTCTATGATTCGTCGATCTGTGGTGCTCGCAGCGACGCTGAAAAGCCAAGGAGCGATGCTGGCGGTTGTTGCCTGGGAAGGCCCGTTGTTCCCGGCAGAGTTAGAAGTGAGGATCCCGTGTTGCATAGCGTGAAATGAACCTATTGCAACGGCATCTTCCTCGAGTTTTAAAGTAGTACGTGACCCTAGGGAGACTGAAAGGATGTCTACGCCATCGCTGATAGCATCGTCGAAAGCGGACAAGATGCCATCGCTTCTACATCCATTAGGTGAACATGCTTTGTAGACAGCAATCCTTGACAGAGGTACGGCACCCCTGGCGTTCCCTTCAGCCACGCCGAAGAAACTTGCTTGTTTCACTAGATTCCCAGCAGCAGTGGATGCAGTGTGGGATCCGTGCCCAGCTGTGTCTCTCGCATTGTTTTCATCATCGGTGTAGAATCGAGCGCCAATAATCTTCCTGCCAATTCAAATCTTTTGTTGAACCATGTTTGGTTGGAGGGGAAATGGGTATTTTACTAGAAGTAGAAGGAATCAACTTGTCATTAGTCCTTCCCATGAACAACATACCCAAGGAAGTTGTCCAAGCGAACCAAAAGATGCATGGGCATGATTTGTTTTGGTTTGGGGAAAAGTGAACAGAAGTGAAAACTTCTCTTATTTGATTGATAATTTTAGTCAATTTTACCGGAAGATTTATTGTAGAAAGATTTATAGTTAATTTTTTAGAAATATTTTATCCTTCCACTATCCTACAAAACCCCAACAAATATGCCATTGGTAATTGGTGTTATCGTTCATGCTTTCATAGCACGTTTAAAATAAAAATCTGACTTAAAATGAAGGAAATAAGTAATCTACTATATATCTCTATTTATTTAGTGTTTAACATATCAAGATTAAAAGTATCTCTTTCACCTAAGAAAGTATACTATCGGTGCACAGAATTTCTAGTCTAATAAGGAAAATGGAGCAAGGTAACTTTGAAGTTCCAACTAGCATTATTTGGTTAAATATTTTCAAAAAACTTCTCTGAAAGTTTGACCTCTAACTTCCTCCACATAGGGAAAGATAACTCACTTGGGGGCGAATGAGTTATCTTCCTGAGGGGGAATGGACATTTCTACCCTCATTTAATGCTCTCTCTCTATCTTTATTCTGTACAATTTATATCTCAAAAAAAGTATAAAGGGCATTTATGCCAATTACATTATTTTATTATTTTTAAAATGTGGAACTTTCCAATAAATTCAAAGTTGAACCAGGCGTTAAAAGTGCAACTTCCTTAATGGTGAACTTCTCAGGAAATTAAACTTTCCAAAAAAACTTCTTGAAAGTTAGTAAAATGAACCAAACGGGCCCATAATAAAAGATCGTTGTTGTTGTTTCAAGACGGTCACCCTATCTTCCCATCCAATTTCTTAAAAGATAATATTTTGACACAAAAAAGTTTTTAAGTAAATTACATCATTACCCTTGCTACCCACAATTTGATTAAAAAATCCACCACAAGCCCTCTCCGATCTCCAGCCCACTCCATTGATGCGTAGGCGGACAAATCCTTTTTTTTGGTAGATGGACAAAGACTTTTTCATGGATAGATAGAGTTGATGGATAACAAATAAAATCAAGGATTGTTAGAAGAAAACAAGTCAAAGGATCGTTGGAAGAAAAAAATTCAAATTAAAGATTGTTAGAAAGAAACAATTTAAACGAAAAATCTTGCTATATGTGTAGCCGTGCATGAACTTTTACAGGATGGGCAGAATTCTTGTCGTTTGGGGTAATTATGGGCATTTTAGGGATTTAACTTTTATTCTAGGTTGAGTATATATGGTTTTGAAGATTAACTAAATACTATTAATTGGGTGGGAAGATGTATATTGTTGATGGGTTGAAAATTTGAAATATCAATCATCTAGTAAAATTGTTAACTTAAAGTGTGTTAGACAAGGAAGAACAACTTTATTTTGGCCTACCAAATCTTCTGATTTTTGCAAATATTAAAGGTTAAGTTTGTAAGGATCTAACATTAACAAAATAAAATAAACAAAATTTAAGTTATGAATTAGAAATTTACTTGTTGCATGTAAAATTGGCACCTCCCTTGCAAATCCCTTTCCATTTCTTCGGTGGAGGTCCAAAACCTTCATCACTAAAGCTTTCTGATTCCGGCCAAATTCCAGTGTCAATGAGACCAATTATTATGTCACTTTCTGCTTTAGGATTTCTTTCCACTTTCTCTTCAAATCCCATGAAATCCCAAGATCTAGTCGTATGTAGTTCAAACGTTTCACAAAGAAACACTGAAACAACGCCTTTCGTACCTGTATAGGAATAAACAAAATTTTCCTGTATTTTTAAGTTAAAATAATTATTAGATTTATGAAGCATTATATGAATATATGTTACGGAATATTTAGACAATTTATATTAGGCAACTACTGATTGTGTAACTTTCTTGACCAAATCAGGTAATTCACGTAGTGTAGCATCCTTCCATGTATATATCTGGACCTCATACTTGGGCTCTTTGCCTCTTACTGCGAAGTCTTCCTTGGTGTGATGACCTCCCATCTTGGTGAAGACCCGAAGCAACAAAGGGCACGTCTTCTCGAGGTCGACGGGTTCAAAGCGAGGAAGACGAGTAGGGGGAGGAGGAAGAGGACCTCCCGCCTCTTGAATAAATGCACACACAAAAAAAATAGAACGTTTTTATGATAATGCTTGGCATGATGATTGTGATGATGGTGATGCAGTGATGACCAAACAATAATTGATGAGGGTGCAAACAGGTTGAAGCAAACAAAGGCAGAGGACGGGTGAACAAACCCACATGAACGGAGTAGAATAGCAAGGGGATTGGGGTTGAAACAAAGGGAAAAACACAAGAAAACTAAGTGAAAATCAAACCAAGAAGCATAATCAAACACAACAGAAATGAGAACAAGCACTAAGAACTTAATCACGAGATAAACATAGATAAATGGACTCACGACAAAAATCAAAGTCGACCGACAACGGCAAGCCGTCCGCCGCCGAAGCTTATGAGAATGGACAAATCACATCATTAATGTGCACTGCCAGATGTGGCATACTAATTATGTGAATAAAGAGAGTGATGGTGAACTTGATGATTGTTGCATCAAACACGGACGAATAGAGCAACAAGATGAAAGACGATGATGCATGATGATATGGTGAGCGGAACCAAAGGCACATACAAAACAAAAGAGTTGGTGGGTGAACGAGCAACAAAGCAAAACAGCCATAAAAGCAAGAATGGCAAAATGAGAACAATAGCGAAAACAAAAAAAAACACAAAGGCGATAACAAGCATCAATGAAGGAGCACCATGAATCGGAGAGAAGAAACAATAGAAACACATAAGAATGAGATCAAACAACAAAACGGAGTCAATGGAGTCGACCGAAAGAAAAGAGAAATAAGATATTACCCATAATCAAACGAAGGCTCTGATACCATGTGAATGTAATAGAAAATTGTATTGATTAGGGTAAAATAGGATCAATTGTATACAACGGGTTGCTCTTATTTATAGAGCGGTGCAAAATGATATACATGAAAATAACTGATATACACAATCAGTAGAGAAAGTTACACAATCAGTAGTTGCCTATACACAAATTGTCTAACTATTCCGTATTAATATATATATATATAGACACACACTTAGCACCATTTTTTTGGGACTTACTAGCTATTTTTTGTCGTTCATTTTCAGTGAGTTTAGCTGAAAACCCATTAAAACTCTTTCCAAAGCTTCGAATCAACAGTTGATCGGCTTGCAAGCTGTGTAGACAAATTAATTAAGAGAAATAATATGAATAAAAGGCATAAAACTAAGATAATGTTTTGAGATTAATATTCGTACTCTTCTTCAATGGCATCTTGCAAAATGCTATGATGGTGATCCAATGGTGAGTAGTCGCTTAATTCTGGGAGCTTTCCCATGTACACAATATAATCCTACATCGTGACATTTATAGATCAAAAAAATGTTCCAAACATAATAAAAAAAATTAAGAAAAATATATTAGGTGCTTTTGAATTGTCGATTCATTTACCTTTCTGTCTTCTGCAAGGTTTCTAATAAATAACATGCATATGATGGAGATGAAAAGAGATAGGACACATGGGTTTTGTAACCAAGCCATAGTTGAATGAGAGAAAATGACTTTGGGTGGGCTGTAATTTATATTAACTAAAAAAATTGGAGAGGTGATACAAAATCAAGCATTTAATGAAACTAGGATTTGGCGTATATAAAGATCATAACTATATAAAACGTGCACCTGGGCAGTTTTTGGAGACCGATTGATTTTGTAGAGGTATGATAAAAATGACCCTCTTTGAGCGTACACTTGGGACGCATATTTTGTCTTTTAGTTCATTTATAATATTTTGTTAGATGTAGACCCATACCTTGAGAGACAAGAAATAGTCATAAATGGGCTAAAAGACAAAGTGTGCGCTTCTTAAGTATAAAAAAAAAAAACACCTAATCAATCAAAGTACATGCACCAACTTGTGGGTCATACTTGTCAAATCCTCTCATGTGAAATGGTAAAGACATCACTAGCTAAAAAGTCAAAAAGGCAAGACCTAGGGAGATCGTGATTCGATTCCTACTGACGTAAAAAAAAAAAAAAAAAAAAAACTTGTACGCCATACCAACCAATTGAGCGGCTTATTGATTTGTTATGGATTTTAGAAGTAAGAGGTCATGAGTTTGAATCTAAGTGTGAGCAATTATTTCTTCCTTATCAAAAAAATAAAAACTTGTGGGTCCTAGTAAACTCATTGAGTGTAGTGAGTCTAAAGACTTGATGGACCTGCATCACTTTCAGGATTTATCTAGACTTGAATTATTTTACCAAGATTTATACTAGATAATTGAACTAAATATTTACTTAAGATCTAACGTAATAGACTCAAACATTGTTTTTTTTTTTTTGGTGGAATTGCTAGACCTTGGCCAATGTTGCTATTTTACAATAATTTTTTTTTTTGCCACTTTAGTGGGAGTCAAACCACGACCTCCCGAGTTCTTGCCTTTTTGACAAGTGATATCTTTACCATCTCACCCGAGATGCTTTGACTACTATTCTACAATAGTTAGAAACATTTTTTTATATCAGTTAGAAACGTCTTAATTGGTTCTAATTAAGTCATTCCTATTAAATTTGATTTAAGATTCAAAGCAAAGAAATCTCTATTTTAATTAAGTCAATTCTTTGGCAACTGAAGCTTTTTGGGGATATGTGTGTGTATATATATATATATATATATATATATATATATATATATATATATATATGTGTGTGTGTGTGTGTATGTATGTATACAATTTTTGACATTTTGTAGAATTTTCCATATATCTAATGCTTTGAGAGCCCTCTTCTTTATATCTTTGGGAATCATTTCACTTAATTAGCTTTATTAAGACAAGTACAAATGGTAACAAATATTGGAGAAATAAGAAAGGAATTCAAAAATTATTTTTCTATTCAAGCGCAAAGAAATCTTGGAAAAATAAGGAAGATTCTCAAGAATTGTTTTCCTATTCTGGCGAAAGAGATTATGGAATGAGAAATATTATCCTATCATCTAAGAATGTTAAGAAAGAATTGGTTCCACAAAATTAGTCCATTACTTCTATAATTCCATCATCTCGAAATGAAAAGGAAACAAAGTGATTATCTCAATTAGTAGTAAAATCCTTCTTTCAAGTCTAAGGCCTCGTTTGATTCATTTTACTAACTTCAGGAAAGCTTTCTTTTAAGAAAGTTTATATTCTTGAGAAGTTAACCACGGAGGAAGTTGCACTTTTCACATTTGGTTCAACTTTAAACTTTCTTGGAAGTTCCACATTTTAAAAATAGTAAAAATAATATAATTGACATAAATGTCTTTTACAATGTTTTTTAGGGAGAGAGAAGGGAGGAGAGAGAGCCTTAAATTAGGGTAAAAGTGTACATTTCTTGTAACATCCCCTATCCCAATTAGGAGATATCCGGCCTGAAACCCTAATTAGGCCCCAGTAAACCAGATCGGACCTAATTAAAGCCAACAGCCTTATACATGTTCCTAACAATAACATGTATATCTTGATAATCGATAAACAAATTAAAGTATAAGCAACGAAAATTTAAAACTTTTTCGATAATAGACAAGATATAACCGATATAATCCTCGGTATTAAACCATATTCTCACTTTTATTATTACAAAAGCATAATTTAATACAATATATGCTAATAACAAGGCATCATCATTACCTCGTAGAGAGGATAATAAACTCCTAATCTTCTCCTTTCCTAAGATTCATGTCTTAGCGCACGTCCATTACCTGAAATTGTTAAGGTGGTGAGTTCCTACATGCTCAGTAAATGACTCTCATAACAATCATCAATTATCATCTAATATCAAGGCAATATATAACAACATGAATTCAATGCATATCTACAGGAGAATTTGAATCAATATAAACAATATATAAACAGATGCAAGTTCATTGGTCCATTGCAATGTACCCGTGATTTTTATTTTCAATTTCAGTATTTGAATAGAGTCACACTCCTACATCATCATGAATTAGTCACTAGGCATCTGACTAGTACCCATTCATGTGTCGCCAACTCAAATAAATAGAGTCACACTCCCACATCGTCACTAAACCAATCACTGATCATCTAATTGGTTTATTACCGATGTGTAGGCAACTTAATAGGAAAACATTGATCGAGATATTCCCTAGTCACTGGGGTGCGGTAATGGAAGGTTGCCCCATTACAGTTCCAAACCCAGTTGATTCGTCTCGCCAAACCTATTCCCCGAATTTCATTTTCATTTAAATATTTTTGTAAAACCAAAGTCAAATCATGGTACATTGCCCCATTTCCAATCCAGAACACTACGTGCTCTAATAATACTAATTTACATTACATAATTGATAAAAGATACGAGTCTCACTTACCTGTCATGAGCTTCCTACGTTTACTAACTTGTACAACTCCTTGGAGTCCTTAAACATTTTCCCCTCGGTTCATTACCTAAAATAGACCAATTGTCATTGATTTAAGTTCATATAAACACAATCTGGTACATAATTCCACACACACGCTAATTGTAACTAATTAGACTTCACCACGAGCCTAACTCGAGTTAATTAGAATTCGAATTAACACTAATCATATGCTTAAAGTAACGGGTCTTTACAATCTTCTCAATTTGGTTATAATTTCGTCCTCGAAATTAAAGATAACATATAAGTCGCCAATAACTTCGAAGAATAATGGAATTTACTCTTCCATTGTAACTCCCGTTCCTTAACTATCTCTTCTTTCGTTTGTCCAGTGTATGTGGTTCCACCACCCTACCATCCTAACAAAGTATTTTTCAACTTTACTACAAGAATAAACATAACTAAATTATCGTTTCATTCTTCTCTTTTAATTTAATGGATGTGAATAACACCACTCCATTATTTTAGTTTAATTTGAATCTATACAGCCCGTTCATAGGTGAGACTTTCAAAAGATTTGTATCATCCTTTGAAAACTCCAATAACCTATGACATTTATCTACTTTCCTTTTTCTTAACAATGTTGTAGTCCAGTATTGACAAATCTCTTTTAGTATCAAACGTATCGTGTCTCCTACTTTCGTTCATTACACGACTGAACGGCAAGGTTAACTATCATTATGCCTCCTACCTCTGTTCCTTATCAATGAACAGTAAGGTCAACATATATGTGTCTCATACTTTCATTTCATCTCATTGGTGAATGGCAAGGTCGTTCACACAACATTTTCATCATTCTCTTTTTGATACTCGCATGAACCTTATAGATTTTGTCAATCTATGAACTACATCTAGATTATTTTACTTCATACTATCTATATCTTTCTATTGTTGTAATTACACAATACTTAGTCTGCTCTTTCTTCTTTATGCAGTTCTTCATTGCTTCATCTTTTCTCATACTAGTATCTCCAATCCTTATTTCTTACCTTCATGATAGGATAATATTGAGCATACATCTTTTTAAAGAACCTCACATAGAGAAGTATATTCTTTCAATGATTAATATGATGAGACACAAGTTCAATCATATTCTTTGAATCAGGATTAGTTATTCAATTTTCTTCATCAACATAAAGGAATATATTGTATGGAGATTGAGAATGGTTTTCATTATATTCACAACTTCGTCCCTCATTGGAAGTAAGTCTTGGATCTCTATTCGTAAAATTTCATATCATACCATCTTCCACTTTCATACCTATATTTTTGCTCAATCCTTTCAAAACAATACATACCCCCACTGACAAGAATTTGCAAACTTGATTAACTCATTAACTACAACTCAAATTATCATTGTGCAGACGTCTTATCTCGTCACATAATCAACCAATATGTCCAGCACTATCATATTAAACAATCTAATCAGGACACTACGCATTACTCTTTCTATACATCTTGAATAGTTCCAACTAGACTTCTTATCAATCTCAGTGCCTGTTAATTTAATAATTCACTAAGTTCAGCCTTCCTTTGAACTCCAAAGAAATGGACTGGTAATTATCAATTCCAACATCTCAGGTGATGACATGCTTGCTTAGGACTTCATTCATTCATCAATACTATCTATCTCTCTGAAGATATGGTACTGAGAAGTTCTTATTATAATTACCCTTTCACATGATACAACTGTACTTCAAACCTCTTAATGAATTATTGAACTTGCACACCTATCCAATTGAATAAATTCATACTTAAACTGGGATCATCATCCCTATCTTATAATATTAAGTCTTAACTATAAGACTTACCCTTGCAATTCATTCCATCCATGGTTTGAAATACATATTTCCAGTTTTTCTCATTAGGTGATGCCTTACAATTGTTTGGTACTCTTACCAACACAATTATTTCCTATTAGTTCCCCTGAATTATATCAAATATGTATATTACAATCTCTTGTTTCAGGTGTCAATAGACAACTACCTAGATAAAAGTATTGAATTAACCTCATTTTTCATTATCCAAGTATAATCAAGCAATTATTGTAGTTAAACTGCATATCAATTCTTTCCCAAGGCATCCCTTGTATCATCTATAACTCATCTCCATTTCATTCTGGAGTTAATTTAATATACAACCCAATGATACTACAGTTCTCTGTATACCTTGTTTGTATCATTCAATCATTCCAAAGACATACTATCTTTCTGATTATGTGTTGAATATAAGACAATCCTACAATTGCCTTAACCTCAATCAAATCCTTTGATTGCCATTAAAATTCAAAACATATCATAATGGTTTACAGTTGAAGTTAGCATTTGCACTTACAATTTCGTATCCACCAATTTATCGTCAAAGTTCACATAACTTTACAATAATACTTGTGTCTTTTCTAAGTCTTCAACTATTTCTATATTCATTATCATTGTCAACACAAAGATAATCTTATTCCAATAAAGTTCAACAACTTTGTTTTCTCCTTTGATAAATATAACATGAGCTTTAGTGAGTTTCTATGGTTTTTACCATAATTGTGACGGCCCCAGTTCCTCATAAAACTGGATCTCGCCCGGCCTAGGTCTACGTCGGCCCTCGCGACCTTAAACAAGAAGTCTATGCATCCTAGTTAGCCTCAAATCTTCAGATACATCATTAGTTAATCGTTTAAATGCTTAAGTTATAGGATTATAAAGTTATCAGGAAATTCGCAGCGGAAATTACTATAATAAACTATAACTACAATAATGGACATCAGAAATAATGGACAACCTACTCATGTGGAAACCCTGAGAAATGGATAAATACATGCATGTCTGGTGATCAAAGCTATATTAAATGACCATACATGATATCCCTAACCTCTCAAATCCCAATACATGTCCAAGTGTTTAACAAAAATAATATACATAATCACAACCAAAAGAACAACAACCTACTCTAAGTAAAGGAAAGAACCGCTCCGAGAGTCCTCAGAGAAGATCACCTAGCATCAACTCCTTCCCCTTGCTCGTCTCATCTCTATCTCTATCTCTATCTGCACCACCGTCACAAACTAGACGGTGAGTGCTTGAAAAAGAGAAAGTAATGCCAGAATAAACTAAACAGTAATTCAAGATTTCAAATAAACAGTCTAAATATCATGCAATATTGAAAAGCAGAAAGAATAACAAATAGCATGATAAACAGATTGACAAGTTGAGCAACGAAAATTTGAGTGTCCCCAGAATCAAAGAAGGCCCATAAGTAGTCAAAATCAATGT
This sequence comes from Stephania japonica, assembly GCA_039657345.1. NCBI lineage: Eukaryota > Viridiplantae > Streptophyta > Magnoliopsida > Ranunculales > Menispermaceae > Stephania > Stephania japonica. The sequence continues at coordinate 36,186,609 of CM077560.1, read as the reverse complement.
AATACCGTAGCGCCACATTTATAGTTACCGCAACAACCAATAAGCTATAGACACCGCAGCTTCTAAACAATCCAGTACTCAGGGTATAATCCTCTATCAGTGGGGTGGAATAACACAACCGCAGAAGTTGCTCACGCTTACCCACTCATATGGACCCAAAAGTACCTTCGTAACACACTTACGCCAAGATACTCAATCAACAACAATAAGAATGGAATTCCAACAAAAGCTTAATTCAATATAATTGACAATAAATGGAATATGAATTAATGCATATTTCCTATCTGGCTTACAATCGTATGATAACGTACCTCGGTTAACCGTAAATCTTTGATCCTCACGTACCTCTGCTAATCCACTCGAATTCCCAAAGTCTGTCTATTTACCAATTTTACAAATCCAATTAATATCTTTCTAATTTACCCAATTTTTCCATAATTATCAAATTAATGTAATTGGGTGGATTTTCGGGTATTGGGTCATATTTGGACCCAATTGGATCCCCAAGAGATCCCCAGAATTTTCAAAAATTTGGTTTCTGTAAACAGTGTTACGCGACCATAGGAGCCGTGACCATTTGCTTAGATGGCTACTCCACAGCATGGAGAAAAAAAAACTCGTCTATCCAACTCGTATGTGGGTGACGCTATGGGAAATCCTTCTCACGACATCCCTCGCCGTCTTTCCTGGTTTTCATCGTTTTCACTCTGCTGACACCATGAGTGACACCGCTCCTTCTCACTACATCCCTCGCGGCGTGTCCAGCATAACACTTATTCCGGGGTTTATTGAAACCCCGACATGAGTCGTCGCGTTCTAAGTCTATCCCAAACCCTTCAGGATGTCCAAAACAACTTGAAACTCAACTCCCTTTCCATCAAAACCCTAAAAAACTCCCCATTCGAAAATAACTCAAAATTCTTCAAAAATTTCCACAAATTCTAATTCATTTCAAATAAACCAACTAAAAATTCCTCAATAAAACCATCAATTGATACCAAATTCATCAATCAAAGTCATTTCCCAAGAGTTTCCAAAAATTCATCCGAAATCGTCGCAACGAAAACCCCTAAAATTTACTCCAATACGTAGATAAACATGAGAGGAGTGAAGATCTCACATTTTTACGTGTATTGGGTCGCTCCACGATGTCGCAACGTGTCCAAAAACCACCGAAACCTCTCTCTCTCTCTCGTTTGTTCTCTCCTCCTTTCACATCGAAACAAAACAAAATGGATTGAGAGAGAAAAGTTGATACTTATAAAATTTTTCATCATCCCTCATGCATGGATCTCGAGGCTAATCTTGTTGCTCACTTTCAATTTGCCCAACAACTCTAACACAAGCAATTAACTCCATGGGTGACTTCAACATTAAAATCACTCCATTTCTCTCTCAAAACACACATTCTCGGACCCGTTTCAACTCTCAACTCGTACCATATACATTCCCCGGACATAACCTCGCTCCCACATTTTATTTAATTATTTATTAATTTTGATAATTCACTAATTATCATTTTCTGATGTTTAATTATTCGTTTTATACCCTAAATTTATGTTTTTACTAGCCAAATCTCACACAAAAATTCATAGAATTTATAAACGAAAATCACGCGCTAAGACACATAACATTCTCATTCGGGTATAAATAATAATACAAATATCACAAAAAAATAAAATATACCTCAGTGTCGACTCCCGAGGCTCGAGTAATATAACTGATCACGATGGTAGGTCACGGTCCTGTAAAACACACGACACGTATCGCTAATTAAATTGAGGGTCATTACAGTCTTCCCAACTTATTAGAATTTCGTCCTCAAAATTAATATAATAATTACTCAAAATAACGACTTACCAGAATCAAACAAATGAGGAAAATACTCGCGCATATAAGACTCTAACTCCCAGGTCAACTCCTCGTCTTCATGGTACTGCCACCAAACGAGTACTAAAGGTATCTCCTTATTCCTCAGTATCTTGACCTTCCTGTCCACAATCTGAATGGGCTGCTCCTCATAAGTAACATCATGGCGCAGATCAATCTGACTAATTTACCGTAGGTCGCCATCCTACGCTTGACTTGTTTAGTCGAAGCATCAAAATATGAAACACTGGATGAACTTCGACGAGCTGAGGCGACAAATCCAACTCATAAGCAACCTTGGCGACTCTTTTCACAATCTTGAAAGGACCAATAAACCTTGCCGCAAGTTTCCCTTTGATTCTGAACCTCTTATGACCCTTCAAAGGCGAAACCTTCAAATAAACATAGGCTCCCTCATCGTATTGCAACTCATCGTGATACTTGTCATAGTATTTTTTGTCTCTCCTGAGCACCCTTCAGTTTTTGACGAATCTGTCATACCTTCTCAGTATGATCAACAACAATCTCAAGCCCAACTGTCACTGCATCCTCTGGCTCTACCCCAACATATGGTGATCTACAAGGTCAGCCATACAGTGCCTCAAATGGTGCCATGGCAATACTAGCCTGAAAACTGTTGTTGTACGTAAACTCGCACAAATGAAGGTATTATTCCCAAGATCCTCCGTACTTTAGTACACACATCCTAAGCATATCCTCTAACACCTGAATCAGTCTTTCGGACTGTCCATCTTTCTGTAGATGGTATGCCTTACTCAAATCACTCTCGTGTCAAACTGAGCCTGCATACTCTGCCATAATAATGATGCAAACATCTATCCTCTATCTGACACAATAGACAACGGAACTTCATGTAGTCTAACTATCTCACGCTAGAGAAATACTCAATCTATCAACCCTGTGTGTAGTGGATACCATAAATGAAATGTTTAAATTTCATCAGTCTTTCTACACTTACCCATATACTGTCATGTCCACAAGATGATCGAGGCAAACCACTGACAAAATCCATAGCAATATGCTTCCACTTCCACTATTGATGCGTGTCGAGTGCGTCAAAATAAATATATATCCCGATGAGATTACCAATAACCACAAGAACTGCAGTAGTGGCAAGCACGGGGTCGAACCACAAAGACCAAGTTTTCAACTTAGGTTACTAACCTAAAACTAACCTAAAGTGTTCAAGAAAATATCTCTAATTATACTAAAAATAATAATTAAAATACAATGTAAATAAATTAATTAAAATGGAAAAGAACAATCCAAACCATCAGTTTCACAAATCTTCTCAATTTAGCATAATTTTAAATACAGTCCTCAATCTAATTAAAGCATGCAAATCACAGTAATTTAGTATAGTTATAGACCCGGTAATGTACGCGGGTCTTCGCGCTTCCTAATGTCGGTAGCCAAGGTACGACCGTTGACTACTTCCCTAACCAGTTACGCAACCTGATCGCTAATGCTCCAGATTTAACGCATTGGTAGCATTACATCAATTAGTGAAGGCACTACACCTAGACAACCGGATCGCTAGTGCTCCCGATTTAGCCTAGATTCCTAACGTATTTGATCGGTCCCAAAAGGGTCTAATCAATTGGTATGGTCAATTGCCACTAGTGTGGTCTTATTGCACAAATATGGGTGCTTACGACTCACTGGCACATGAATTGAAGTTTAAACTAGTGTTTAACTTCATTGTTAAAATAATACCAAAGAAAATAAATTACTATGAAAAATAAATTAAATAAATAATAAAATAGATCTCACATATGTTTTATGCCAAAAAGAGTGATTTGATCCACTTCCGGTTCAAACTGATGAGTTTAGCCGGCCATCGACGTCATAAACTCCATTAAAATCTAAACACAAAGGGTAGAAAAAGAGGAGAGAAAAAAATAGAAAACACAGAGAAAAGAAGAAAATAATCTCTCCCCGACTCTCTGCCAAAAACCCTAATTAATACTCCTAAATTTGGGTCCCGGATGCCTATTTTCGAGTTTGGTGCACGACACGTCCGCCGAGGACAATCTATGGCTATTTTTAGGTGTTTTTCTGGACTCTGCCACGTGTCACAATGTGATTGGATGGAAAACTAGAATGTGCTGACGTGGCAGCCGCGGATTGGAGGAGAGGAGAACACGTGACGTCTGGGAGTGTAGGCGCTGACACGTGGCGCGCTGTGATTCGCGGAGCGGCTGACGTGTGCCTTGCTGGACGAACCAGGAGCGGACACGTGGCAGCTGAACTGGCGAGAAAAATCGCACGATTATCACCGAAGTTCTGGGAGTTCGTACTGATGCGGATCTCGAGGCAGATCAACGAGGATGGGAGAGAGGATGCTGGAGAGTGACGTGGCGTGCGCTTGAAGAGTTGACCAACTGACGTGGCGGCGTCTGATTGGCTGAGCGGTTGTGTTTGACGTGGTCAGTCCAATGGGGACTCGACATGTGGCATTTTCGAATTCCACTTCACCTACTCTTGTGTACGCCCCAAAACAAATCCTCCGGTGTCCGATTTCTTCAAGTAAATACTTTATTTTGTGTATTTTTCGCCCCGGATCCAACCGTGCACCCAAAAAGTCCTGAAAATGACAAATAGAGATAATTAGGCCCATAATTCAGAGAATCAACACTAAAATCTATAAATAAACTATATATATTTTGCATAAATAACAACTTATCAAATACCCCCAAACTTAGGACTTTGCACGTCCCGAGCAAAGGTGTAAATGACACACAAACAAACAAACTAGACTCCTACTATAACTATGCACTGACTCAACTAAACTATACCTGATTCAAAAGTTCATGGAGTTCCTTTGGTTTACATAGTTGCCAAGTTAACAAGCCACTCAGAAAATTTCGGAGTTATGATATGTCAAGAATCGCAACTCAAACACAATTAAGATCACACTTTCAAGACAAAGATGCAATCAAGACAAATGCCATCAACTACTCATGGGTTTTCTTGGTCTATACGTTAAAGCACGCAAGTTTAAAATTCCACTTAATTTAGTGAAAGCACTCGAGCTAAATCTTTTTTATTTGAGAAGTTTTCATAGACTTTCGCCTTTATTCTTTTTTTTCTCTATTCCTTTCTCCATTTTTTTTAACACGGTCCCTGCTCCATTTCCTATGGACCGATTTTCTCACTTTTTCCCACCACAAGTTTCCCTGCTCCATTTCCTATGGAAACTTGTGGGACTCTCAATGTTAAGAAAACTCTTGTTAGCCCTTCTCACTGTCACTATAATCAAGCAAATTCCCTAATGTGGGTTAAAATACTATCACTTGCACAATTTTGACCGTCTACCCATTTTGGTATCTAGCACAAGCTCAACCAACATACTAAGTCTCTAATCATGAATTCATAAGAATGCTGGGCTACGACCTGATTGAGTGTTTCTCCTAATTTCTCCTAAGTTTCAAGTCAACAGGCAACCATAAAATACTCATCCATAACCAAAGGCATGAAACAAAATCTCGGGTGACTCTAGACCATAAAGACTACACTGAAAACATGCATGAATGTGTATTAACTCCTAATGGAATGAGAAAGTGTGATATGGAGTGAAAAGAAATGGAAGAAATGAATGAGCAATATATATCAAACACCACCAATACCATCCTACAACCGCACGTAACCGCATATATATATATATATATATATATATATATAAAATTTAAACGATCTCACCTGCAGTCTTTTGCATATAACACCATCCAACTCAATCCACAAGTCCTAAAGTACCCCCAAACTTATTTCGAACCTTGTCCTCAAGGTTCAAGACAGGTTAGGAGGCATACATGAACATACACAATATGGTAAAAGAACATGGTAGATATAGACGCAAGGAAATGATACAAAATCATGCATAAAACTGACACTAATCCTAAATCCACAAACGAAATGAAGATGGGTAACCTTACCAGATCTCAATGTGACTAACCATACGTACAGACATTTGAGGAGCCATCAGAGCAATACCGAGCTCTCAAAATCTAGTGTGCAAGGTAGAGGTCGCAACACCTGTAAAAAGTCACAATGAAATAATAGTAAGAATACCACAGAAAAGACTAAAATAAAATTAAAGGGATAGAAGCTTGGGGTGCCTCCCAAGAGCGCCTTTTTTTTAACGTCGTTGGCTCAACTCAGTCTGACTCTCTCTCAGTTAAGGTACTCTACAACTGCTAGAGTATCGCTCTCGATCTCGTGCTGTGGGAAGTTCTCATAGAACGGCTTCAGTCGATGTCCATTCACCTTAAAAACTTTCACTGTATCCTGGCTCCTGATCTCAATTGCACCATGTCCAAACACGTCAGTAACAACAAAAGGTCCGATCCATCGTGACCTCAACTTCCCTGGATGGAGAGTTAATTTGGAATTATATAGCAAGACCTTTTGACCAACTACGAAAGTCTTACGAGATAAGTTGCGATCGTGGAACGCCTTAGTTTTATCTTTATAAATTCGAGCGGACTCGTAGGCATCGTTCCGAATCTCCTCCAATTCTTGGAGGTCTAACTTTCTCTCTTTGTCGGCTGCGTCGAGTTCCATATTAAGCTGTTTGACAGCCCATAGAGATTTATGCTCTAACTCGACCGGCAAGTGGCACGATTTGCCAAAAACTAAGCGATACGTAGACATTCCGATTAGCGTTTTAAACGCCGTTCGATAAGCCCATACTGCATCATCAATGCGCGTGCTCCAGTCCTTCCGTGACGGGTTTACAGTCTTCTCCAAAATGGCTTTAATCTCCCTGTTTGACACGTCCGCTTGGCCATTGGTCTGAGGATGATAGGCCGTAGACGTACGGTGTGTAACATTATACTTACGCAGGAGATTTTCAACCATGCGATTGCAGAAATGGGTACCTCGATCACTGATCAAAGCCCATGGAGCACCAAAAGTTGAAAAAATTCGTGATTTCAGGAAATCGCATACAACTGACGAATAATTGGTGCGAGTGGCTTTGACTTCCACCCATTTGGACACGTAGTCCACCGCCAGTAAGATATAAAGAAAACCATGTGACGGTGGAAATGGCCCTATGAAGTCGATCCCCCAAACATCGAAAATCTCGCATAATAGGATCGAGGTCAGTGGCATTTGATTCCTGTGACTCAGGGTACCAATCGACTGACATCTAGCACAGGTCTTGGAGTATATATATGAATCATGAAAAATGGTGGGCCAGTAGAGCCCACTCTCCAAGACCTTCAAAGCAGTCCTACGTGGACCGAAATGGTCGCCGCAAGCGTATGAATGACAGAATGCCAATATAGATTGCGTCTCCGTCTAGGAAACACATCGACGAATAACCTGGTCTGAGCAAAGCCTCCACAAGTATGGGTCATCCCATATATAGTATTTGGAATCACTCCGAATTTTATCCTTTTGGGCTCGCGTAAGATGAGGTGAAAACTCTCGTGTAACAAGGTAGTTTACCAGATCTGCAAACCAAGGGAGTTCCTCAGCAATTGCTAAGAGATGTTCATCAAGAAAATCATCTCGTAGCGGGACAGGTGCTTCACCATTCTCGATACGATTGACATGGTCAGCAACAAGATTTTCGTCACAACTTTTATCTTTAATCTCGATGTCAAACTCTTGTAACAAGAGTATCCATCGAATGAGACGAGGCTTAGCTTCCTTTTTGGCCATAAGGTGTTTTAAGGCAGCATGATCGAGTAGACGACCACCTTAGTTCCTAAGAGATAAGGCCAAAATTTCTCCAAGGCGAAGACGACGACTAGAAGCTCCTTCTCTCGTAGTGGTGTAATTCACAAGGGCGGGATCAAGAGTTCGGGAAGCGTAGTATATGACATGAGAAGCGTGCCCGACTCGTTGCCCAAGCACAGCACCCACAACGTGGTTGCTGGCATCGCACATAATCTCAAAAGGTAGCTCCCAGTTGGGAGCTCGAATTACTGGAGTAGAGATGAGAGAGTTTTTGAGCGCATTGAATGCACTCTTACATGCCTTATCAAGATCGAAAGGCACGTCCTTCTGAAGAAGGCGACAGAGGGGTTGTGCAATTTTGGAGAAATCCTTAATGAATCGCCGATAGAAACCGGCATGGCCAAGAAATGATCGAATTTCTCGCACAATCGTGGGGTAAGGCAATTTTTGAATTACTTCAATCTTTGCCGGGTCTACCTCCACACCCCTAGCAGATACTATGTGACCCAAGATCCCTGATCCACCATGAAGTGACATTTCTCGTAATTGAGGATCAAGTTCTTCTGGATACATCGGTGAAGAACCTTAGTCAAGTGACTAAGGCAAAGATCGAATGAATCACCGTAAACGGTGAAGTCATCCATGAATACTTTGATGAAGTGCTCAACAAAGTCAGAGAAGATGTTCATAATACACCTCTGAAATGTGGCAGGTGCATTGCACGGCCCAAATGGCATGCGCCGGTAAGCATAAGTACCAAAAGGACAGGTGAAGGTGGTCTTTTCTTGATCCTCAGGTGCTACGGGAATTTGGTGAAAACCAAAATACCCATCCAAACAGCAATAGTGAGACCTACCTGCTAAACGCTCTAACATCTGATCGATGAAAGGCAATGGGAAGTGGTCTTTCCTAGTGGAAGCATTGAGCTTCCTGTAATCAATGCAAACTCGCCATCCGTTTTGGATACGAGTTGGGACTAACTCACCTTGTGAGTTTGTGACAACTGTGATCCCCGTTTTCTTGGGAACCACCTGAATGGGACTAACCCACTTACTGTCGGAGATCGGGTAGATCATCCCAGCGTCAAGGAGCTTCAGAATCTCCTTTTTAACCACATCCATCATTGGTGGGTTCAGTCTCCGTTGTGCTTCTCGTGAAGGTTTAGACCCTTCTTCCATATGTATCTGATGCATGCATGTGGAAGGGCTAAGACCTTTGATGTCAGCAATCGTCCACCCTAGGGCTTCTTTGAACTCTTGAAGCACATGAATCAACTTCTCTTCCTCTGGTAATGTGAGTTTGGTAGAGATGATCACTGGTAATGTATCATTCGCACCTAAAAACACATATTTGAGGTAGGTGGGCAATGGTTTGAGCTCCAGTGTGGGTGCTCGCACCATAGAGGGGAGAAGTGTAGAGTTCGAAGTAGGTAAGTCGAGATAAGCTAGGGTGGGAAAATAGAGTGGAGCAGAGTCCAACTCAGAGATCAGCTTCTCAATCTCAGTATCGAGGATGAAACATTGCTTTCGCAAGGAATTGGTGTCAAGATGATTCGCTAACACCACTTTCACATCATCACCTTTCACGAGAAAGGTATCCGGGACAAGTGAGTCCACACTGTCCAAGGCAAGCACCATAGAAGAGGCATTGCAGGGATGGCGCATCGCATCATAGATGTTGAACTTAATAAGTTCACCATCAAACTCCATGGTCAGAGCACCACTGTGAACATCAATTTTGGTCTTGGCGGTCTTATGGAAAGGCCTGCCAAGTAAGACTGAGGAGAAATGGGGGCATGGCTGAGTCTTCATATCGATGATATAGAAGTTAGCAGGAAAGATGAGCTCACTAACCTTCACCAGGATGTCTTCCAAGACACCCACAGGACGAACGACAGATCGGTCAGCCAAATGTATGACAATCCCAGTATCCTTTAGAGGGTCAGCTTTCAATGTCTCATATATGAATAGTGGCATGACATTGATAGAGGCGCCGAGGTCGCACATAGCTTTCTGGATCTCAACTTCACCAATTGTGCAAGGGACAGTGAACATGCCCGGGTCCTCACACTTGGTTGGTAGCTTTTTGCGTAGGATAGCGGAAACGTTCTCACCTACGGTGATTTTCTCGTTACCTTTGAGACGACCTTTGTTGGTGCATAGGTCCTTGAGTAGCTTAGCATATCGGGGCATATGTGCTAAAGCATCAAGAAGTGGGATGTTTATTGCCACTTTCCTTAAGATTTCCATAATTTTCTTCTCTTCTCCCGCCTTTTTATGTTGATTGAGGCGTTGAGGGAACGGGGGTAGAATCTTAAGAGAAGGTTGTGCTTCTTTATCCAAGTCTACCATTTCAGTGTGAGACGGTTGAACCTCGAGCTCCTGCTCGACTTCCTTGGATTTAGGGGCGGCCTCTTTAGGCTTAGGGTCTTTAGGGGCCTCCTCCAACTCTTTGCCGCTACAAAGTGTGATAGCATTGACATTCGCATTTGGATTCGGGTGCGGTTGAGAAGGAAGCCTGCCTTTCTCATCCGTCCGCCCAACTTGTTGGGCCAATTGCTTTAATTGCACCTCGAGACTTTTAATGCTAGAAGCATGACTCGTGATGGTTTCATTTTTGAGTTGGGTCAATTCTTTAGAGAATCTGTCTTGATTAGCAATGAGTGTCCTCATCATTTCCTCTAAAGACCCTGAATTTTGAACGGGTTGGGGTTGTGGAGGGAGGGGTTGTCCCCTTGGAACATACTGTGAGAAGTTCTGATTTTGTGGCCCATAACTTAAATAGGGGCTTTTAACGGCATGATTGTAAGTGTTATTAAAATTGTTGTCGTATTGATTCCTCGGTGGTCCTTGGAATCCGCCACCTAAAGCGTTCGCTTGCTCGTTCTCGAACAAGGTAGGACACGAGTCAGTAGAGTGGTCCTTAGCTGTACAAAAGTCGCAAGCTTTAACTTAAGCTTTTCCCGAGGTGGGAATCGCTCCATGAGATCAGTGAGTTTATCAAGCTTGCTATTGGCAGAATTTGACCCTACTCCATCAGAAAGACTTCGTGAAGTTCCATCATCCTCGTCATCAATGTAATGACGTGACTGACTTGCTATAGAGTCGAACGATCAAACATTTCCTCGGTGGTCTTACATTTGTAATCGCCTCCACAAGCATTGTCAATCATCCGTTTCTCCAGGGGGTGTGAGTCCCATATAGAAGAAACGAATAATGGAGAGGTTGCTTTGGCCATGTTGAGGGCATTGCACAAGTAAGCGCTTATAATAACCCCAATAATCGCCAAAAGATTCGCCCCGTTTCATTTTGATATCACATATCTCTCTAGTAAGTTGGGAAGCTCTAGATTCAGGGAAGAACTCTTTGAGGAATGCAGAAATCATATCGTTCCAATTTGTAATGGAACCAGGGGGAAGATAGAAAAGCCAGTTTTGAGCTTTATCCTTTAGGCAGAAAGGAAAAGCTGAGAGTTTGACTTCGTCTTCATCGACTCAAGAGGGAATCATGGTCCTACATTTAGAATGGAAGTCCTTGATGAAGGTGACTGGATCCTCACGATCCAGTCTATGAAAGACGGGGAGCAGGTTAATAAAACCTGATCTGTGCTCAAAATTGCCCCTGTGGGCTGGATATGCGATGCAGTGTGGATGATGGGCTAGGAGATCCTGTATCCCATCATTCTCCATCCTAATGGTAATACGATGGTCGGCCTGAGGTTGTGCCCAAGGATTAGCTTGTGGCCTTTGTGGATGAGAATCAACCACTCTTTGGTCGAATGGTTGATAGTGATGTGCCGCAGGCCTTTGCTGTTCCACTGGTGGACGTGCTTCAGCTGGTGCGTCAAACTGTTGGGGAGGAATAACTAGGGGTTCGTCCCGTCCTTCACGTGGTGCAACGTGTGCATGTGGGTTTCCAATGTGGTCAGCCATCGGAGGGGTTTGCTCGTCGTTCAGTTGAACTCTAGAGGATTGGTTCCTCTGCCTAGTTTCTTTTGAGTTCCGACGGCAAGTTTTCTCGATCTCTGGATCAAAAGGGAGTAAAGATCCAGCGGACAACGATCGACGAAGACTGTGGGACATAAAAGTGAACACAAAAGAAATAAGAGAAAAGAAAAAAAAAACCTAAGTAAAAAAAAACTTGGTCCCCGGCAACGGCGCCAAAATTTGATGCGTGTCGAGCGCATCAAAATAAATATACATCCCGATGAGATTATCAATAACCACAAGAACTGCAGTAGTGGCAAGCACGGGGTCGAACCACAAAGACCAAGTTTTCAACTTAGGTTACTAACCTAAAACTAACCTAGAGTGTTCAAGAAAATATCTCTAATTATACTAAAAATAATAATTAAAATAGAATGTAAATAAATCAATTAAAATGGAAAAGAACAATCCAAACCATCAGTTTCACAAATCTTCTCAATTTAGCATAATTTTAAATACAGTCCTCAATCTAATTAAAGCATGCAAATCACAGTAATTTAGTGTAGTTATAGACCCGGTAATGTACGCGGGTCTTCGCGCTTCCTGATGTCGGTAGCCAAGGTACGACCGTTGACTACTTCCCTAACCAATTACGCAACCTGATCGCTAATGCTCCAGATTTAACGCATTGGTCGCATTACATCGATTAGTGAAGGCACCACATCTTGCAACCGGATCGCTAGTGCTCCCGATTTAGCCTAGATTCCTAAGGTATTTGATCGGTCCCAAAAGGGTCTAATCAATTGGTATAGTCAATTGCCACTAGTATGGTCTTATTGCACAAACATGGGTGCTTACGACTCACTGGCATATGAATTGAAGTTTAAACTAGTGTTTAACTTCAATTGTTAAAATAATACCAAAGAAAATAAATTACTATGAAAAATAAATTAAATAAATAATAAAATAGATCTCACATATGTTTTATGCCAAAAAGAGTGATTTGACCCACTTTCGGTTCAGACTGATGAGTTTAGCCGGCCATCGATGTCATAAACTCCATTAAAATCTAAACACAAACTGTAGAAAAAGAGGAGAGAAAAAAATAGAAAACACTGAGAAAAGAAGAAAATAATCTCTCCCCCACTCTCTGCCAAAAACCTTAATTAATACTCCTAAATTTGGGTCCCGAATGCCTATTTTTGAGTTTGGTGCACGACACGTCCGCCGAGGACAATCTGTGGTTATTTTTAGGTGTTTTTCTGGACTCTGCCACGTGTCACAGTGTGATTGGCTGGAAAACTGGAACGTGCTGACATGGCAGCCACGGATTGGAGGAGAGGAGAACGCGTGATGTGCTGGGAGTGTAGGCGCTGACACGTGGCGCGCTGTGATTCGCGGAGCGACTGACGTGTGCCTTGCTGGACGAACCAGGAGTGGACACGTTGCAGCTGAACTGGCGGGAAAAATTGCACGATTATCACCGAAGTTCGAGGAGTTCGTACTGACACGGATCTCGAGGCAGATCAACGAGGATGGGAGAGAGGATGCTGGAGAGTGACGTGGCGTGCGCTTGAAGAGTTGACCGACTGACGTGGCAGCGTCTGATTGGCTGTGCGGCTGTGTTTGACGTGGTCAGTCCAATGGGGACTCGACATGTGGCATTTTCGAATTCCACTTCACCTACTCTTGTGTACGCCCCAAAACAAATCCTCCGATGTCCGATTTCTTCAAGTAAATACTCTATTTTGAGTATTTTTTCGCCCCGGATCCAACCGTGCACCCGAAAAGTCCTGAAAATGACAAATAGAGATAATTAGGCCCATAATTCGGAGAATCAACACTGAAATCTATAAATAAACTATATATTATGCATAAATAACAACTTATCAACTACGCAATGGAAAGAGGCTGCAGCAATCCTCAAGGTCGCCTATGCTCAGCCTTCACAAGCTGCCATATCTCACACGCTCATATAAACTCTGACGCATCGGTTTTCATCCCTGGCCACTAGAAACAACGCCGCATATCAGCATACATCTTGGTCCTACCCGGATGAATAGAAAAATGTGAACGGTGAGCCTCCTGAAATATTTTAGTACGTAAATCAGCCATTAATGGAATCCACAGTCGCCCTCGATATCTCAGACATGCGTCTGTCGACCAACTCCAGTCAGGATAATCTGAACTATCAACCATCTTACTGAACCTCTGGTACAACTCATCAGTCTGTTGTCCTTCACGGACTACCTGAAGTGAAACAGTCTGCAACCTCAACTGACCACAAATCTGTGTCCTGGTAGTAGCTGGCACATTAACTGAACTCATCATCTCAGCTGCCTCGAGTAACGCATACTCATGTGTCATGTGGCATACAACTACCTCACTATCAGATCCTCTCTTGCTCAAAGTGTAGCAACCATCAAATTTAACTTGACTTATGTTACACTTGTCAGGACCGTGACCCGGCTACGCGATACTAAACTGTATTTCGAACTTCGGGAGTCGACACCGAGGTAATTTTATGATTCTTTGATGTATGTATTAGTATTTTAGTCTAATACGGGACTCGCGCCATTCTGGCAAATATTAGTCTGAGTGAGGCTTCGCCTAGATAAACGGTGGAGTAAACACAAGTGAAAACACTAATAGATGAATATTTGTGTAATTTAAATAAATAATTCATGAGACTCGGTGAAACTACGCGCGCTATGGGAGTCGGGACAAGGAAAAATGGACCTAGGAACGTCGTTAGAATGCGGGAGTTGGTTAGCTACGTAACATACGGACTATATGATAGGAATTGTTAAAGTGACACTACCCAAATTAGGAGGACCGTGGGATTAGCCTCGAGATGGGTGCATATGTAGTGATGAAATAAAAAGAAGTATAAATAGGAACCCACCCCATACCGACATAACTATTCATCATCTCTATCAAATGTTCTCTCTCTTTTTTTGTGTTCTCTTTGCTTGGTAAGCAAGAATACCCATTGTGGGTAAGGTTGGGCTACCGAAATCTCGCTGGAGACCCATTCTCTCGCTGGAGACCCATTCTCTCACCGGAACTCAAGGTGAGAACATCTCTCTTCTTCATCTTTTGTCCCTCTGTCCGACCACTGTTGAGATGTTACTTTTTTGTTTTTGTTATTGCGATGACCTCGGATGCCGCACCGGAGTCGGTTCCATCGAATCACCTATACCCGGTGATCCAGAGAGCAACCAATACACGATTAAAGGGTTCATTGGTGTATCGATTTTATTATTTGATTTTTCCCTGTTTCCAGATTTATGGTATACTTAAGTGAATCTCTGGGGTTTTATGACAATCGATACATGTTACGGACTGTCTTGAACTCCCGCACATATTGGCGAGGAGAGCGAAGCGTTGAATCGTTGATTTGATTCCCACATTTGCAGAGATGTTAGTCTCGGATCATGATTTGGAGACTTTGTGAGTTCTAAAGTGCCACAAAGTCTTTGGAGTATGTATCCCCATTTGAAGCTGTTGGACATCTGTGTATGAGGGGTGCACGCCGTAGGGACACCTTGTTGGGTTTTGGGGTTCATGCGCAGCGGAGATTACAAAAAAATTTTGAGAAAAACCCCAACAGGATCCGAATCTGATTCCATTAAAACACGTTTAAACTATGAAAACTTAATCATACCTCAATCGCAATGTACCTTTCTGAAGATTAATCGATCTCTAAGGCGCTGCCAACGATGAACGCCCTCTATCAGCAGTCCACACACGAACGGCGGCCGAGATTTGAAGTGCTAGCTTCGAGAGAATACCAAACCTTTTTGTTTCTCTCCAAAACGATCCAGAGCATACCAAAAACCTCTAAGTCGTTTCTTAAAACGAAAATAGAGTTTCAGACCTTTTTAAATCTTTCGTACTTGTATTCTAACTCAAAGCGTCTATTTATACAACCCTTGTATATAGACGGTAAAGTAAATTACACATATACCCCTACTTAAAGAATAATAAGTGTAATACACTACAAGGACGTTTTTGTCATGAATTTTATCATATAAAATTTATTTTTCTGAACCATCTTAAAATCTCGCAAAACCATTCTCAGTGTGCGACCCAATAGGCTCATACAATGTTGGCAGTGTACCAAAACACATTTTGGTATACAAGTCATAAGCGGCCTCTAGCAAGACATTATGACTACCCAAGTTGTACGAATATCATATCGATATAACCTAATCAATGGTGTATATAACATCCTTTTGTCACACGATATCCTTTTGATCAAACATAAGGCATGGATTTGTCATCCAACATGTTCAATCGTACTAGTATCAATTTCTAAGTAGACTGAAAACATCTAAGTGACATTGATCAATATCAATTCACTTAGACTAGGCCTTTTAACAGTCTAACACATCGAGGGATCCACTGGATATCTCTCTTTATATAAGAGGGACAAATTCTATCTCGATTACACAACTTCACCACATTATTCACACAAGAACCAATCACAACCTTTATAATCATCCTAGGTTAAAGACAACGTTTGATTGCGTCAAATCACCGTATTCCTAATGTTGAAGTCTCTGGTAATCTCAAGTCGAGGAGGACTCGAAAAATATACCTATCATGAGAAACAACTATGACTTAATCCATGTGATGTTCTCATAACGGGCCTGGCCCAAGACTTTGTTCCCTAACAAGTACTCATGATCTTGATTCGTATTCCTATACGTATGATCATCGTATGATCATCAATCAAGACTCATACTAGTCTTAATTCATTATAGTTCCCAAGATAATAATCGACTAGGGACATTTAGGATATTTCTCAAATACCCATGGATCTTATTATAATGTAAACATGCAAATCAATTATAATAAACAACAAATGAAATCCTCTATTTTATTAACTAAAATGTATTCATAAAGACTGTTAATGGATTGACCTAGGGCACATTTTCCAACATCTCCCACTTGCTCTAGGGCCAATCATTCATGCATCTAATGCCTAATGATCTAACATGATCATCATGTTTCGCTTGTGGAAGAGCCTTTGTCAATGGATCCGCAACGTTGTCTTCGAGTACTCGCAAATCTTTACGTCTCCCCTCTCAATAATTTCTCTCGATGAGATGAAAACGCCCGAGTATATGTTTGAATCAGTAGTGTGATCTAGGTTCCTTGGCTCGTGCTATTGCCCCGTTATTGTCACAATACAAACAAACAGGGTTAGCAATACTTGGAACCACACCTAGTTCGAAATGAACTTTTTGATCCAAATCGCTCCGTTGCTTTGCATCGGACGCCGCAATATACTCGAACTTTCGTTGTAGAATCATCATAGTCTCTTGCTTTCGAACTTTTCCACTTACGCACCCCCATTCAAAGTAAACACATATCCAGATCGCGATCTAAAATCATCTATATCAGTTTGAAAACTTGCATCTGTGTAACCATTTACAACTAGATCATTTTCAAAACCTCCATAGACCAAGAATACTTCCTTAGTCCTTCTTAAGTACTTAAGGATGTTCTTTACTGCTATCCAGTGACTTTCACCTGGATCTGACTGATATCTGCTTGTAGTGCTCAAAGCATATGATACATCAGGCTGAGTGCATAGCATGACGTACTTGATAGATCCAATAGCAGATGCATATGGAATCTTATTCTTACGGTCTCGCTCATCATTTGTCCTAGGACATTGATTCTTGCTGAGACTTATGCCATGAGACATTGGCAACAATCCTCTTTTAGAGTCTTGCAAACTGAACCTATTTAGTACCTTGTCTATGTAAGCACTCTGACTTAGACCGATTAGCCTCTTAGATCTATCCCTATAGATCCTTATCCCTAGGATATAGGCTGCATCTCCTAAGTCTTTCATTGAGAAACACTTCCCTAACCAAGACTTGACACTCTGCAATGTTGGGATGTCATTTCCAATGAGTAATATATCATCAACATACAGTACCAGAAAAATAACTACACTCCCATTGACTTTCTTGTATACACAAGGCTCATCTTCGTTCTTAATAAAACCAAAATCCTTGATTGCTTCATCAAAACGAAGATTCCAACTCCTAGAAGCAAACCTTCAGGTTGTGTCATATACACGTCCTCAAGCAGCTTTCCATTAAGAAATGTCTTTTTTACATCCATTTGCCATATCTCATAGTCATAATATGCAACAATGACAATTAAAACTCTTATGGATTTAAGCATGGCTACTGGCAAAAAAATTTCATCATAATCAACACCTTAAGTCTGCCTGAAACCTTTTGCTACAAGTCTTGCTTTGAAAGTATGTACTTTGCCATCCATGTCAGTTTTCTTCTTGAAAACCCATTTACATCCAATGGTCTTACCACCTTCAGGTAAATCAATTATAATAAACAGCAAATGAAATCCTCTATTTTATTAACTAAAATGTATTCATAAAGACTGTTAATGGATTGACCTAGGGCACATTTTCCAACACGCCTTTGGCCATGACCCATACGGCGTGACTCGTAAACAACCCAACCAGTGAGTCCCAGATCCAGCTGTGAGGGTAGGTTATTATTGTCCTCGTGAAGGCATGTAGGAAGATGATGAAGAAATGTGTATTGTGCTTAACAGTTAATGTTTAAGGGCCCAATAAAGGCCCAATAACATTCTATTCTTCATCAGAGGCCTAATAACCTTCTCTTCTTCAACAAAGGCCCATTATATGTGTTATTTGGGTTTAAAGTGTGCATTGTATGTATAACTGTCCTTGTGTGTGTACGTGGGACGTGGGTGTCGTGAATATATGTGTGTTTTGGTTTGTGTATGTGGGTTCGTGGGGTATGAGTGTTTGTGCTAGAGTAAAACATGCTATATGGTCAATTTTAAGTCTTCTAAAGTACAGCGTGGGTGTTGGGTGTGGTGTATACGGATTTAAGTTATAAAATGTCTCATTCACGCCGCAGGGTCATAGGCTCACGTCATGACCCGCATACCACTCAACCGGTGGACTTTTCATAACTATTTGAGTCATTTTCAAGATTGTTTTTTTTAAATCAAACTTAACGAGGATGAACTTAAGGCTAAACATTAACCCTAAACCCATTAATTGGGGTTCCAACCTATGCCAGGTAGTCGGGAACCCACAGGGGACGCGTTAGAGTTGCGGAGTGGTACCATGTTGCGATAGTTCAAATAAGTACACATGTGCTTTGTATGTGTATACATTAGTAGGCCAGTAAGGAAATATCATGTGATTTATACATCCTCTATTTATTATTATTGTTGAATTGATCTCTTGCTTGATATTCCATTCTATATTGTTGGTTGTGTGTTCTTGGCATGAATGTGTTTCTCGAAGGTATCATGTGGTCTCGCACTAGCTGGGACAACGAGGGTACCTCCAGCAGGGGTAACTGACCATCTAGCGTGTTATGTGTACTGAGTACTGGATTCGAGAGGTGTTGCAATGCCTCTCGATTTCAAGCTGCGCTAATGTTGCGACATTGCCCGGGGAGATCTTGCGAGATCTTTGTCGTATTGCTGTCAAATTAGACCACTCATGGGCATATTTTGATTCTTAGAACACGCAAGTTTCGATTGCTAGCTATCAGTCTATTTATCAGTCTGTTTATCATGCACTTCGATTTATTTATTTTTCCTGCCTTTCAATTACTGCATGATAATTGGACTGCCTTATTGTTACATCATAAAGTACTGTTATATTCTTTTGGCACTACTTTTGATTTCTTCATTACTCACCGTCTAGTTTGTGATGGTGGATGCGAGATTGTGGAGAGCAACAAGGGTAAGGGGCCCTACCAAGGTGATTTATATCTGAGGACTTAGCGGCTGGATCCGGGAGATCATTAGAGTAGGTTTGCTATTTGCTTATTTGTATGTCATTTTATATACATGTTTTTGAGTTATGGAACATGAAATTTTGATGATATTGGTATCATGTATCTATGCATAGCGGATTGTACATGAATACTCGAGGTTTTTCCACATTTATAGATTCCTAAATTTCCGTTTGATTGAGTTATTTCCCGTACATTACTTGTTTAGTTTTCTGCTGCGTATTATTGCAATAGCTCTTTCATAAATTGTTAAATTGATTAATTGGAGGCTGACTAGGCTTGTCAAGCTCGCTGAGTATCGATTCAGGGTCTGCACGAGGAAATTGGGGTTGTCACACAAAGCATCAGCAACTATGTTGGCCTTCCTAAGATGATACTCAAGCAAAAAATCATAGTTTTTCAGGAATTCTAACCAACGACTCTGTCTCAGATTCAACTCCTTTTGAGAAAATAAATACTTCAAGCTTTTGTGATCAGTGAAAGATAAAACCTCACCCTATAGAGGTAATGTCTCCAAATCTTCAGCGCAAATACCATAGCTGCTAACTCCAAGTCATATATCGGATTATTCTTCTCATGAACCTTGAGCTATCGAGATGCATACGCAATCACCTTGCCTTCCTACATCAAAACATAACCAAGCCTAACTTTCGACACATCAATATAAACCACCAAGTCCTTCCCTGTCTCAGGCAATGCAAGAACTGGTGCAGTCTTCAATTTTCTTTCAGAGTAGAGAATGTTATCTCATAACTCTCATTTCAGTTAAACTTCACATTCTTCTGAGTCAATCTAGTCATCGGTGTAGCAATCTTGAAAAAATTCTGAACAAAATGATTATAATACTCAGCTAAACTCAGAAAACTGCGGATCTTTGTCACTGTAATCGGAGTAGGCCACTCAACAATAGCTCTAATATTCACGGAATCCACAGAAACACTGCTAGCTCCGACAACATGACCCAAAAATCTGACCTCTGGTAGCCAAAACTCATACTTACCGAACTTGGCATAC
Source organism: Stephania japonica (assembly GCA_039657345.1). Lineage (NCBI taxonomy): Eukaryota > Viridiplantae > Streptophyta > Magnoliopsida > Ranunculales > Menispermaceae > Stephania > Stephania japonica. The sequence continues at coordinate 36,166,263 of CM077560.1, read as the reverse complement.
AACCAATGGTCCCTCAAAGTCTGTAGAACTATTCGAGATGTCCCTCGTAATCCTCACGAGTTATGGAGTAGATAAGGATATCATTAACAAACACAATCACAAATCTATCTAGATAAGTCCTCAGTACTTTGTGCATGAGATCCATAAACATAGCTGGCGCATTAGTGAAACCAAATGGCATGACCATGAATTGATAATGACCGTATCTCGTACTAAATGCAATCTTTTCCCTTTCTTCAGCCCTAATCCTGATCTCCTGATCTCAGGTCTATATTCGAAAACCATGTCGCTCCCGTCAACTGATCAACCAAATCATATATACGAGGAAGCGGATACTTATTCTTCACCATCACCCAGTTCAACTATTTGTAGTCAATGCACAATCTTATGCTGTCGTCTTTCTTCTTCACAAACAACACCGATGCACCCTACGGTGACATACTAGGATAAATAAATCCCAACTCTAACAACTAATCCAACTGAGTCCTGAGCTCCTCCAACTCTTGAGGTTCCATCCTATACGACAGTATAGAAATGGGTCTAGTCCTATGTACTAAGTCTATAATGAAATCTATCTCTCTCGGTGGTGGTAATCCTAGTAGATCGTTAGGGAAAACATCGGTAAAATTACACACTACTGGTACATCATCAATACTAACCTCAAGTCTCTCAGTAGTGTTTAAGAGACTCGCAAATGTCTCTATCTCACCACTAGTAGCCTCTCTACCCCTGGTGATAGGTAATAACACTGTTGTACCCTGAAATCTAACCTCCATACCATCGACAAGTGGAATCATAATGATCTTCCCATAACAATCAATATGGGCATGATAAGCTCCTAACCAGTCCATGCCTAACAACGCATCAAACTCTAGGAACTCTAGTACTCTCAAATCAGCAGGAAAATCGTGACCCTCTATAACTACCGAACAATCAACACACAATAAGTTCGGATATATCTTGCCCCAGCCACTATGTTAAGGATCAAGGGTCTACTAAGCCTAATGGGTCTCAACCCTAATACATCCACCATGCGTCCTGAAATAAATGAAACTGTAGAACCTGAATCAAACATGGTATGCATCAAAATGTTGCAAATCAAAGACATACCCTCAACAAGGTTACGAGATGATCCCTGGTCCGACTCAACAACAACTTGGACTCTCTCTCGCTGCTTCTGGCTGGTGATGCTGTGGCTGAGCTCTTGTCAATAACGGACACTAAAATTGTAAATGCCCGATCTGATTGCACTTGTAACAAGTACGCGTCTCCCAGGAACCAGACGAAACCTACACCTGTGTCTGACCCTGCGTCTAACCCTGCCCACGTTCTGTGGAGGTCTCTAAGTCTGACCAGACCTCAGAGTCTGTGCCTATCCAGATATTTGAGTCTGTGTCTGTCCACCTCCTCTACTAGTATCCCTACTCTCAGAATACTGCCTCTGTTGTTGTGTAGGTCTAGTAGTCTGTGGTGGTCGACCAGTAAAACTCTGTGCAGGTACTGGTGCAATCATTCTAATCTATGCAGGTCGTGGTGGTGGAGCAACTGAACCACTACTCTGGGCTCTACTGTCCATGAAACCCTGCCTATTCTTCCTCCTCTTCCAATTCTGTCGGCCCTAAGAACGTGTCTCCTACCTAACAGGTCTAATCTCCTCTGGATGTGTGCGTAGATACTGTAACGACCCGATTTTCAATGGTCGTTACTGGTGACGTTAGCATGGACATGGATACCAACAAGGACCCACGAACGTCCCATAGTGAAGACGGAGCACGACTGAATAGGGTTTACAATCCGTTTTGTGTGCTTTGGTGGTGAAATTGCGATGTATAGGTCCAAGTTAGTTAAATGGCATCGTAATATGTGTGTTTATATTTCAATTGACGTGTGAGATTGTGTTAAGTATTTGCTCGATATGTGTGTCGACACGGATACCGGGAAGGCTAAAAGATGAAATTTAGGCCGAGAGGATATAATTCATACATAAAATGAATTAAATGTGACAAAATAGTAAATTGGTGGGAGCCTAAGGACACGCGGGGTCATGGTCGACTTGCGTGGGTGGTACAGTAGGGTGCACGCCCGAGTACGCTTATTGGTGCGCACGACGAAATTTTAGGCGCGAAAGTATAGGCGAATATATATATTTATATATATATGCACCTTTTTATGTAACGACCCAGCCATGGGGCGCACCCCCTCTGGCACTGCACAGGCAGTGTGAGCAATGGACCGCAGCCCCTCCCACACCATTTGGCTCCCCCAAGCCAATCTTTCGCCTCCCGACTCGAACCTATGCCCTAGGGATAAGTACACAGGTTTATCGAGTCTGGTACCACTGAGATGTTTATGCACGGAGGCATCGGATCCCATCAGAACTCCGTAATTAAGCATGGTTGGGCGAGAGTAGTACTAGGATGGGTGACCTCCTGGGAAGTCCTCGACGGCTCAGTGGTACCAGACTCGCTAAACTTGTGTACTTATCCCTCAGGGCTCAGGTTCGAGTCTTGGGGGCGAAAAACGACTTGGGGGAACCAGATGGTGTGGGAGGGGCTGCGGTCCATGGCTCACATTGCCTGTGTGGTGCCAGAGGGGGTGCGCCCCATGGCTGGCCGTTACAGATACCCCTCCCTAGCCAAGTCCCTCTCATAAGCTCGTTGTAGAGTCCTTGGCTCTGTGGAGGCTATAACACCTCCAATGTCAGGTAACAACCCTCAGTGAAGTAGTAGACTATGTCCGTCTCGTTGTCTGCTGAAACCCTAGCATAAGGTAGCAACTGCAGATATCGGCCCATATAATCCATGACAGACTCGTCTGCAAGCTGTCGAATCGTGGAGAACTTGTCCTCTTCGCTCTCAGAACTATAGAAGTAAAATACTTCAGATTGAACTGGGTCTTGAACTCTATCCAGTCATTCGGAACCCCTCTAGTAGACACTATCGTAGTCCACCAGTCATCAGCCTCCCCAAACAACATCGATGATGAAATCAAGGCTCGCATGTGCTCTTTAGTCACAATAATACTGTGCACCTTCTCGTGGCTCTTCAAGAACATCTCAGCAGCCACCAAATCTATACCCTCAAAGAACTCCTTCGGGTTATGCTTCTTGAACTTTCACAACTGTCTAGCCTCCGCCGTAGCCTAAATGCCTCTCTCTGCTACAGGAGCAGTCATTATATCAGTTTAAACAAGAGATACTGCAGGCACTACCTCAGCCTGTACCGGTGGTAGCATAGTTGTCTCCGGTATCGCTGCAATAGTCGTCGAGTAGTAAATGTACCAACAATCGGTGTCTCCATCTTCTGAGTAGCAGGAACTCCTGAAGGTTGATGGTGGTGATGGCGCAGCAAGAATTGGCATCCTCAAAATCCACAAGATCTCCTACAACCTATGATCCTGAGTAGCTACTCGTTGTGTCAATGTCTGAAAATCCTCGACACAGATCACTCGAGGACCAATAGCCCCATTGTCATCACTAGGCTCTTTCAGATCAGTCACGCAATATGAAATCGAAAGCGAATCACCGAATCAGTCAATAGCTTCCAATATAGTATAATACATCACAACAGATATAACATATAGAATCAAGTTTTATTTTTCTCCTAACTCACCTCACTTCCCAACTAAACCTTAACTTAAGATTTTACCACTCTAAGTTCCAACCATTTCCTATTTTTGCTAGTTTGTATTTATGTAGGTTGTAGGTAAATCAAGAATCAAGTACGGCTCAGATATTAACTGTGACGGCCTTAGTTCCTCATAAAATTGGATCTTGCCCGGCCTAGGTCTACGTGGGCCCCCGCGACCTTAAACGCGAAGTCTACGCATCCTAGTCAGCCTCAAATCTTCAGATACATCATTAGTTAATCGTTTAAATGCTTAAGTTATAGGATTATAAAGTTATCAGGAAATTCGCAGCGAAATTACTATAATAAACTATAACTACAATAATGGGCATCAGAAATAATGGACAACCTACTCATATGGAAACCCTGAGAAATGGATAAATACATGCATGTTTGGTGATCAAAGCTATATTAAGCAACCATACATGATATCCCTAACATCTCAAATCCCAATACATGTCCCAATGTTTAACAAACATAATATACATAATCACAACCAAAAGAACAACAACATACTCTAAGTAAAGGAAAGGATCGCTTCAGAGTCCTCAAAGAAAATCACCTAGCATCAGCTCCTTCCCCTTGCTCGTCTCACCTCTATCTCTTTCTCTATCTGGACCACTGTCACAAACTAGACGGTGAGTGCTTGAAAAAGAGAAAGTAATACCAGAATAAACTAAATAGTAATTCAAAATTTCAAATAAACACTCTAAATATCTTGCAGTATTGAAAAGCGAAAAGATAAAAAATAGCATGATAAACAGACTGACAAGCTGAGCAACGAAAATTTAAGTGTCCCCAGAATCAAAGAAGGCCCATAAGTAGGCAAAATCAATGCAGTACTGCAGCACCACATTTATAGTTACCACAGCAACCAACAAACTATAGACACCGCAACATCTAAATAATACAATACTCAGGGTATAATCCGCTATCAGTAGGGTGGAACAACACAACCACGTAGAAGTGCTCACACTTACCTACTCATATGGACACCAAAAGTACCTTCGTAACACACTTACGCCAAGAAACTCAACCAACAACAATAGGAATGGAATTCCAACAAAAGCTCAATTCAATATAATTGACAATAAATGGAATATGAATTAATGCATATTAGGCTTACAATCGTACGATAACGTACCTCGGTTAACCGCAAATCTCCGATCTTCACGTACCTCTGCTAATCCACTCGAATTCCCAAAGTCTATAAATTTACCAATTTTACAAATCCTATTAATATCTTTCTAATTTATCCAATTTTTCCATAATTATCAAATTAATGTAAGTAGGTGAATTTCCGGGGTATTTGGTCATATTTGGACCTAATTGGATCCCCGAGAGATCCCCAAAATTTTCTGAAATTTTTTAAAATTTGGTCTCTGTGAACAGTGTCACGCCGCCATATGCGTCGTGACCATTTGCTTAAACGACATCTCCACGGCGTGGAGAAAAAAAAAACTTGTTTCTCCAACTCGTATGTGGGTGATGCCGTGGGAGATCCTTCTCACGGCATCCCTTGCGACGTCTTTCCTGGTTTTCATTGTTTTCACTCTGCTCAACACGTCAGTGACGCCGTGGGAGATCCTTCTCACGGCCCTCACAGCGTGTCCAGCAGAACACTCATTTTGGGGTTTCTCGAAACCCCGGCTCGAGTCGCCATGTTCCGAGTCTATCCCTAACCCTTCGGGACATCCAAAACAACTTGGGACTCAACTCCCTTTCCATCAAACCCCGACAAAACTCTCCTATTCAAAAATAACTCAAAATTCTTCAAAACTTTCCACAAATTCCAATTCATTTCAAATCCACAAACCAACCACAAATTCCTCAATAAAACCATCAATTGATACCAAATTCATTAATCAAAGTCGTTTCCCAACATTTTTCCAAAAATTCGTCCGAAATCGTCACGATGAAAACCCCCAAAATTTACGCCAATACGTTGATAAACATGAGAGTGAAGATCTCATATTTTTACGCGTATTAGGTCACTCCACGACATCGCAACATGTCCACGAACCCACCTCTCTCTCTCTCTTCGTTCGTTCTCTTTTCCTTCTCTCATGTTGAAACAAGACCAAATGGATTGAGGAAGAGAAAAGTTGATACTTATACAACATTTTCATCATCTCTCATGCACGAATCTCGAGGCTAATCTTGTTGCTCACTTTCAATTTTCCTAACAACTTTAACGCAAGCAATTAACTCCAATGGGTGACTTCAACATCAAAACCGCTCCATTTCTCGCTCAAAACACGCATTCTCAGACGCATTTCAACTCTCAACTCGTGTCACGTACATTCTTAGACATAATCTCGCTCCCACATTTTATTTAATTATTTATTATTATCGATAATTCACTAATTATCATTTTTTTGTGTTTAATTATTCGTTTTATACCCTAAATTTTTATTTTTCCTAGTATAATCTCACATAGAAATTCATAGCGATTTATAAACGAAAACCATGCGCTATGACACATAGTGTTCTCATTCGGGTATAAATAATAATACAAACATCACAGAAAAATAAAATATACCTCAGTGTCGACTCCCTAGGCTTGAGTAATATGATAGATCAAGATGGTAGGTCACGGTCCTGTAAAACACATGACACGTGTCGCCAATTAAATTGAGGGTTATTACAATAATCTTTCCCATTTTCAAGCCACTACTTGACATTATACTCTTTACTTCTTATCTTATTCAGTGTTAACAAAATTTCAGTAAACTATTGAGAACAATTGGTTTTACGTAATTAACTATATGAGTTGTCAATCCTGAAAAATGAATAGTCATTCTTAATCTAATTTAACTAATTCATCACTCGAATTGAGTACTTAGACTCATGCAATTTCTATAATACTTCAAAGTAAAATAGAATTAATCGTTGGTTGGGTATTAAAAATCAAGTCATTGATGAATCCTCTAACCCCAAATTGTGACAAGATTTCAAGCAACTCAGATAAATACATCACTTGAAACATTAAAATCACAATCTTTCATGCATTAAGCTTGTTTTTCCATTACGGATCTACTACTTTTTATCCAAACCATTTGAATTTTAAGTGATAACTATATTTCTATGAGTCACCATTCGTAGAATCTTAGAGATTTTTCTCCCAAATTGTTCTATTTAGAGTAGAAATTAACATCACCCTCTTGGTATACTACTTCCTTTATTCATTCATAGTATCATACAACATTTATCCTTAGAATTATTGACAACTCATTCTCGCGAAATTAGACTATACCAGTTTAAAAGACCATATTATAGCACATCACTAGCTCACTGCTATGTTTTCCTTCAACAATACATGTTTTTATAGGTTTAAATTTAAATGTGAAATTACCATAAAATAGATAGAAGTCCAACAGTCAAGATAAAGTTGACCAACAACATGGCTTTTCCATAATCCTTCAACTATCATCTCTTACTATGAATATTCACTTTTTTATGTAACTTCATCATTTTCATCTTTCTTACTATTCCAACATTGATCTACATATCAATCTGGTATTCTCACATTTCATTTCCTTACATGTGGCTCTACCACATTCTCATTGCTTCCTCATTATCATATTATTAGTGCATATGGCTATACCATAACAACACTAATATTTTTTTCTTCTTACTTTACTTTAAGTATTTGCTGCTACACCACAACCATACTGACAAATTTATTTTTCACTATTCCAATATGAACTAACACTATATCTGGAATCGTATACTTCATTATCATTCGTGAAGTATGCATAATCTAGTGGTTACCTAACCTTAACTAGGTTCTCATTATCATTAACCACTAATTTTCTCTCATTAAATAACTTTTAGTCTTACTTAACTAGTCTCAACACTAGTGCATATTCTACTCAAGGTGACTCATCACCTTTAAGTTTCATCATAAGTCATTCTATATTTTGTTCCTCCCTTAATGTCACTTCACCTGACACACGTCTCCAAGTCTAGGACCCATCGTTCCTTCTACACTGACTATTTCTCATCAAATAATATCAGTGAGAATAAAAACTATTAGAGACTATTCCATATGAGACTTACCCCTAAACTCTTCCCTTTCTATACTCATATCATCAGGATTTAGTCAACAAACCCCAATCCTTGATATTTTCTCAACTCGTGAGATTTTGATGGATACAAACCATCATATTATCATCTACTGCCTTCCTTTATCATAATACTTCTAAAGTCCAGGTTCTCAAAAACCTTCACCATCAATACTTTTTTGAATTTTCAAGTTATAAATGTGAGATAAAACCTTCAGACTCATTCATAGGCAAGACAGAACCACTATATCTATCACATAGATATATTATAAAGCACAAAAATACATGCTCAAGCTTTTATATTTTATTACCACTCAAACATCGATAAAACCATTTCTTTTTAATCCTAGGTTATCCCTGACTCAAAAACCAGCCTCCAAATTAGTTAACTAAAGCTTCCCTTTAGTATATAGGTATTTAACTCGAGGCTTCAATCCTTTTATATAAGACTTACCACACCATTCGAAACCAATTCGAAAGTGATAATCAGTCTCTGATACTCACCATATCAAAGTTATTCCATTGATTTATTAGTGAAATAATTATGTCAAGCCCTATAAGCTAGGCTCTGATACCAACTGTAACATCCCCTATCCCAATTAGAAGATATCCAGCCTGAAACCCAAATTAGGCCCCGATAAACCAGATAGGACCTAATTAAAGCCAGTAGCCTTATACCTATTCCTAACAATAACCTATATATCTTGATAATCGATAAACAAATTAAAGTATAACACAATGAAAATTTAGAACTTTTTTTATAATAGACAAGATAAACAAAACCGATATAATCCTCGGTATTAAACCTATATTCTCACCTTGATTATTACAAAAGCATAATTCAATATAATATATGCTAATAACAGGGCATCATCATTACCTCAAGAGATGATAATAAACTCCTAATCTTCCCTTTTCCTAAGTTTCATGTCCTAGCAAAGTCCATTACTTAAAGTTGTTAAGGTGAACGAGCTTCTGGATGCTCAGAAAGTAACTCTCATAACAATCGTAAATTATCAACTAATATCAAAGCAATGTATAACAACATGAATTCAATGCATATCTACAGGAGCATTTGAATCAATATAAACAATATATAAACATATGAAAGTTCATTAGTCCATTGCAATGTACTCGTAATTTGTATTTTCAATTTTTGTATTTGAATAGAGTTGCACTCCTACATCATCAGGAATCGGTCACTGGGCATCTGACTAGTTCTCATTGATTTGTCGCCAACTCAAATAAATAGAGTTGCACTCCCACATCGTCACTAAACCAATCACTGACCATCCGATTGGTTTATGACCGATGTGTCGCTAACTCAATAGAAAAGCATTGATTGGATATTCCCAAGTCACTAGAGGCGCGGTGATGGGAGGCTACCCCATTACAATACCAAACCCCAGGCCAATTCATCCCGCCAAACCTCTTCCTAAATTTCATTTTCATTTAAAAACATTTTTGTAAAACTAAAGCCAAATCACGGTACATTGCCTCATTCCCCAGTTCATAACACTACGTGTTCTAATAATATTAATTTACATTGCATAATTGATAAAAGATGCGAGTCTCACTTACCAGTCCTGAGCTTTCTTACGTTTACCGACTTGTACAACTCCCCGGAGTTCTTAAACCTTTTCCGCTTTGTCCATTACCTAAAATAGACCAATTGTCATTGATTTAAGTCCAAGCAAGCACAATCCGGCACACAATTCTACACACACGCTAATTGTAGCTTAATTGGGCTTAACCATGAGCCTAACTCGAGTTAATTAGAATTCAAATTAACACTAATCATATGCTTAAGGTAACGGGTCGTTACATTTCCCCTCAGGAAGATAACTCGTCCCCTAAGCGAGTTATTTTCTCCTATGTGGGGGGAAGTTAGGGGCTCAAACTTCTAAGGAAGCTTAGGAAAATATTCAACCAAACAAGGTGAGTTGGAACTTCTCTGGAAGTTATCTTACTTCTTTCAACTTCCCCTCGAACCAAACGAGGCCTAAGACTTAAGGCCTTTTTTTTAATCAATGGAGGTCAAAGTCATGACCTCCCTAAACCTTGCCTTTTTGGCAAGTGATGCCCCGTCCATTTCACCAAAGATGTTTGACGACTTAAGGCATGTTATAAGGTTTGATTAGAGAGATAATTATGAATCTCTAATAGCTACTTACCATATTATTCAAACTTAGTATCATTGCATTGCATATTGTTGTAAATGTAAAATAATTAAATATAATAAAATTCAATTCATTTTCTAGCTTGAATCCGACGTACATCATTTCATAAGAAGTTTCAAATGTCTAGAGGAAGCAAAGATTAAAGAAAGCGCACTATGGAGCTAGAATGAAGTTCTCACAGTGAAAATCCCAAAAGAGGAGGTGAAGAAGACTAAAGCCACGGCAATTGAGATCGGTGGTTTAGTATCAATTAAAACCTAATAAGATTGTACAAGTTATTTGGGCAAGTGTATATTGAATTCTCAATACATATTAGAATTCGTTCATATTAAAGTAAAACCAATATCGTGAATGAGCTTTATAATACATTAAAGACCATTATTTCCAGCTTTAGACTTTTTAATATACTATATGGCTATCTAATTGTAGAGTCAATATTTGCTTGGTAATTGGGATGCCCGAAGAAAAATAAATTTTTTGTAACTTTAGCTCTTCCAGTTAAGGTTTCAAGCCTCCGCCACTTCGTCTTCTAGGTGACTAGGTTTACTCCGTGAGGTGCTTCCGGCAATGCCACGGCATGCATCACGCAACCACGATTGTAGCTGGTGGTCCTTATGTTCCTCGATCTCCATTTTTTGGTGTTTCCTCCCCTTCCCATTTCCATTTTTTTCTTTTTTTTTTTTTTTGCTCTTTTGTTCTTAGTGTACGTACTTCTTGTATGGGATGGTGGAAGTAAGATATTCGGGCTTTCATGAGCATTTAAGAGGATTTTTTGGAAGTCTAGATGTGCATCATTTTCTTGCCACTTCGACACTCTAATAGTGCCTTCACTGGTTTTCGCGACACTTAAGTTTCTATGGTCTCATTTTGTGTGACTCTCATCATGACCAAGAAAAGTAGAGTGGGGGTTTTGGTGGTTTATTAGATCTGGTTAGGGTACCTTACAATTTTCTGGTTCAGTGGTGGTGGTGGTGTGTTTTCATCCTTTTTTTGTGAATATAGCTTTCACAAGTAGATTGGGCAATATTTTGGTTATTTGTGTTTACTTCTTTGTTGTTTTAGAGTTTTTGTTTAGCTAATGTTTTGTTTCTCATTGGTTTTATCCCCCTTGATGGGGTTGTTGCCATCCTTGTGAGGATGTTGTTCTGAGTTTCAGAGTCTTAAAATATCTATTATCTACATTGTAATAGATTGGTGTACCCTTTTATTGATGTTAGGAATATCAATGCAAGAAACTTGACAAAAAAAATTGGGATGCTCGAAGACAAAACAATTGGAGTTCTAACAGAATACGTTTCATCTGACCAAACCAATGACGCGAAAACCGTGAAATCATAATAGAATATCATAAGTTTTATTGTATTTGATCTTAACACACATGTCTCCACATATAGAGATGCAATTAAATACAAAGGGAAACATCTAAATAAGATAGCACATATTTATGGCAGTGACTTGTTCACAACATAATTACATGAGTGATTTGTGCATATTTCCTAATTGCATAATATTCCTTAACACTCCCTCAAACTCAAAGTGGGAACAACGGAACCAATTTGAGTTTGCAAGCTAAAATAAATACCCGATAGATACTTTAACTCCCTCCATCAAACTCAAGGTAGATCAACATCTTGAGTTTGCAAATTGATACACTGAAATAAATAGATGAAATAATAATAACTTACTAGAACAAAAATAATTATAAAAATAATGACTTTGGTAAGCACCAAAACACTATGATAAGCGGAAAACAAAGCAGTGTACACCACGAATATGACTGTCCAGCAAATAATGGTGATGATGAAGGGTCGACGAGAAGCACGCACAGTGAGTTGTTATGAAATGTTCATCCAAAAATTATGACGGTCCGACAACGACAAGCCGTTGATGAAAATATACCAATGAGAAACACGCACATAGAGCTGCTGCGAAAATGTTCATTGCAACTAATAATGGCGACGGATTGGCAACTACAAGCCTACAATGACTGTAACGACCCTAAAATTTCTAACATGTGCCACATGTCAATCCAGGTGTACGTGGGCCCTCTGTGGTGATACTATCATCAAATCTCGGGCATTGACGCCAAGGTACATTAGTTTTGTATGGTGTTTGTATTATATTATATTTCATTTGTGCAATTTCAAAGTTATAATATGTAAGGAAGTTTGTGTACAAACGTTGATAGTCCGGAGACAAAATTAACTAAAAACACAGACAAAACACAAATTTATAAAACTATATGCGTGTTGGTACGTGGTCGCGACCAAGCGTGCAAGACGCGCAGGGTGTGGCACAATTCAAGTCTGGATGCACAAGGGATGAGGTAGAAAGGCTAGAGTGAGTAGGTGGGATGGTGTGATTACGATCCATTAGATGGGCCTAGGGGTATGTATGTTGGGTCATGATGAGGTGAGGGTATAAAAACCCAACACCCACCCTCTTTCTCTCTTCCTCTCTATTTTCTCTCTCTCTTCTCCCCTAACTTGTTCTCCAAGCAACCGAACGGACTGGGGTGGCCGGAGCGGCGTCGGAGGCGGTGGTTTCTAACGATTCGAGGTAAGATTCGGACTTTCCTCGTTCCTCTCTACGTGTTGGTGCGTAATTTGCTCGTTTTCGTCACGGTGAGATTTGACGCCACATCGAAACTTCGAAGTCTATCGACGTTTTCGATGTCTCGGCGATCCCCGCAACGATTAATAGGTTATTTACAAAGGTTGTATTCAATTTGCTCGAGTTATGGATTTTAGCAAATTTTTGAAAATTTTTCAAAGGATTTTCGTCGGGATTTTTGTTGGTGATGATTAATGATGAAGAAGAGATGTGTGTTGATTGTTGTTGTTGTTTGCTATTAAAAAAAAAAAAAACGCACAGCACTGGGACGAACAAAGAAATTCTCTCTATTCAATCCTAGCGAAGAAGATGGAAGGTAGATGGGTCAGGTCGCCTTAACCCGACACAACCCGGTTGGGCAGACCGGGCCCTAGTCTAACCCGGTCGGGTCGAGCAGACTCGACATAGGACCCACCCACCTAATAAAATAATAATAAATAATATTTATTTTAGGTAAATATAGCAAATAGTATTTTAATTGAAATAAATTTCAGAAAAATAGGAAAAACACTGGAAAAATTCTGAAAAATTAGAGAAAATTATATTTTTGTCAAATAAAGAGAAATTTGGAAATTTCTATGAAAAATGAAGTATTTAGGGGTTTTACAAGATGTTATGTCAAGGTTTTTGCCTCGAAAAGCGTGAAATTAGAAAAAATAGCCAGAAATTTGGAAAATCATAGGAAAATGAAGGAAATTGATATAAATTACATTATCGGGATTATTGTACACATGAGGACCGTAAGGGCGTTTGAGTCCGTGTGAGTGCGGTTAGTTTGGATTGGAGCTAAGTAAACTAGTGAGGAACACTACAATTATTTCTTGAGCTTTGAATTTATTGTTGATATTGTTGCAATTCTAGCTTGATATTCCATTCCTGCGAGTTGTCCCAAGGCAAGTGTGTCAAGCGTGATCATTACAGAATTCTGGGCTTGCGGTGTATTATACCGGGGTTTACAGTTGGGGATACGTGATTGGTTGTGATGACATGTACGGGGTGAGAGTTCTCCACCAGATTATTGTGGACTCTGCACTCGCGTAGGGGTCTTAGAGGAGATTCTGTCCTTGACTCTGGATCTTTAAGGAGATTGTGTCCTCGGCTCAAATGACTTTGATTGGTCAGGACCACTTGTGTCTTTCCTTTGTATTCTGGACACTCAATTTCGATATCTCATTTATTTATTTATAGTCTTTCTATATTCATGCGCTCCCTATTCTTTCTTTCTATTTGCATGAATTGACTGCTTAATTTATTTATTTTGAAATACTGTATTTATTGTTCCTGCTTGTCGTTACTTACATGGGTTTGTTATTCTTATGTTTGACTGAGTGCAAATGTAAGGGGAAGGTTGTGTAGCGAGGCGAATTACTTTGAGTGGCCCCTCATCTGTTTGACATAGGTGACCATTTGGTGTATTATCTACTGATATTGTTTTAGAACATGTGGTTATGGGTTGAGAGATTGTTTAGATATGTATAACATTGATGATACTCTCCTTGATTACATGGTATATATGATTTACGGGGTTCCCACACCCTAGGTTTTGTCCTAACTTGGTGCTTTATAAGTTGATTGATTATTGAGATTGATTGTGTATAACTATCTACTTATATTGTTTTAGAACATGTGGTTATGGGTTGAGAGATTGTTTAGATATATATAACATTGATGATACTCTCCTTGATTACATGGTATATATGATTTACGGGGTTCCCACACCCTAGGTTTTGTCCTAACTTGGTGCTTTATAAGTTGATTGATTAGTTGAGATTGATTATTGCCGCTTAATACTTTGATAACTCGCTAATTAATTAACTTCACCTTTAAATGCTAAATAAATGATCGAATGGCAAGGAAAGGCTCAATTCAAATGCCAAAAGGAATAAATACTCAATTAATTTCGGCTCACGCGAAATCAAACCCCGTCTAGCTTCAATAATCACCCGATAATTCCAAATTATCACCCCAAATGTACCTAAGATTATTTATCATTGAATTAGCTTTAATTTGACATATTATGTAAATTTTACGTTTTTCGAGGTAAAAACCCCAGTATAAAGTCTCCTCCGACCCAACTTCCCCAATTTCTATTTATTTGGTCAAAATACAATTTTTCCATATTTTTCCCTATTTTCTGGATTTTATTTTTCATTTTTCTCTCTCTTTTTTTTCTTTTGGTTTAGTCCTGAACCGGGCCGAACCGGGTTCGACTCAACCGAGCCGAACCGGCCCGGTTCATGCGCTTTCTCTCGCTCTTCTTCTCCTTCTCTGTTTTTTTTTCTTTTCTTTCGTTTCTTCGACTTATCGAGAGAGAGATAGGGCGGTTTGATGGTGAAAATGACCATTTTGCCCCTCATGTCTATCCCTTTCCTTCTTTCCTTCAATACCCTTTTTGGTAATTTTGCATTTTCTAATTATTTTTCTGATTTCCATATATATATTTTTCTGATTTCCATATATATTTATATATATATATATATTAAATTACTTATATACATATATATATATATATATAAATATATACACACCTATATTTTCGCACCTACAATTCGGTCGCGCAACTTGAAGTGTACTCGGGCGTGCGCACACCACCGTACCACTCACGCGTGTCGACCACGATCCCGCGTGTCCCTAGGCGCCCACCAATTTATCATTTTTATCACATTTAATTTATTTAATGTGTGTAATATTTTCCCCGGCCTAATATTTCATCTTTTTGTCTATTCGGCGTCGAACGCATATCGAGGCGAATACTTAACACACAATCTCACACGTCAATTAAAATATAATTACACACATTGCGATGTCTCGTTAACCTATTTTAACATAAACATCGCAAATTAAACAAAACAACACACGAAATAACTATTTACCTAACTCCAGATAGCCTAGACCCACGAGTGTCCGAGCCGCCACGTTTGCAATACGTCACAAATAACGGCGAATTAAATTCGAAAAAAGCATACACACAGGAACACAAGAACTACTGCGAAATAGTTCGTCCAGTAAATAAGTAGAGAATAATGTCTGAACATGGGCCTCATAAACTAAAGAAGAGGGTCAAAACAATGAGGGACGAAGAGAAAATCGGAAGACCTAATAGAAACCATAAGTACTGATGCAATTAAATCACTAACCAATATTGCACTGCCAAATCAAAACTCATTTTGAACCACAACCAATCAAGTGAAAAAAAAAACATCTCATATCAATGAACAAAAAACAAATTTGATTTGCCATCACTTGATTAATTTCTAATGAACTAAAAAATAAATATGATTAAATAAGCATTGATTTGAATCAAATCAAAATAACAACAATGCATATGGCTAATGACGAAATGTGCACGTAATGGGGTTTCGATTTGAATGCCCAAGGAAGAGGTCGGTGATTGCACAAGAGTAAAGGAAACGAACAAAGACGAACACAACAACCAAATAAGATGAAGGAAAACATCGACAATGGAATAGATGCACTAAGCAAGGAAAGCAAGAACAACGATGCACGCAAATAATTAGGGCAACAAACGAAGTCAAGGAAAACGACTAACAGAGAGGAGAAACAAGAGATTACTCATAACCAAACAAGGTTCTGATATTGTAACGACCCTAAAATCTAACTCGTGCCACGTGGCATTTTAGGTCATACGTAGGCCCACTTATCGTGATATGCGTGTCCAATTCTCGGTCGTCGACACCGAGGTACATTTTTTTGTCTAGTGTTTGTATTATTTATTTTATTATCCAAATGTTAATTCTAATGTCTCAAACGTGTGAGAAGTTTGTGTTTATGTGTTAGTGTTGAGAAATGAGTTTGACCTGAAAAAACATGCGATACGGGTGTCGGAGAAACTGTTAGCGAGTAATTAGCTATCCGGTGGGATAATTGAAATAAAACACTGACAAAACACAAAAAAAATAATAATTAATCGTTATGTATGATGTGTTAGTATGATCGTGAGCACACTATAGTGCGAGTCGTGGTGCAGTTCAGGTACAAGAACGCCCGGGAGTGCAATTGTTTGAGTTAAAATGGATAGGACTAAGTCAAGAAAAATCCACAAGTGAGTTAGAGAAGTTGGCGGACTGGTGTTATTAGAGACTCATGGATGAACCTCGAGATTCGTGTGTGGATAATGACGGAGAGGTTAGTATAAATAGGTGGCTATCACATTTTCTCTCTCATCTCTCTCCATCACTCAACGAGAAACTGATTTGGAGCTTAGGTTTGTGGTTTTTGGCACGAATCAAAGGCTAGGGATACACCTACAACATGTATTAAGCTTAGATCTCGAATCCTCATCAATCCTCTTCATTTTCACGCCTATTTTGCGAGTTTTCATTGCGATTTGTCGGACACCATGTTTAAGCATGAATTTTCTGGGATGTTTTGGTGTGGATTTAGTGATGAATTTGTTATCATGGAGTGCGAATAAGGTTTGTTGCTATGGTGGTTTATGGAAATCGGAGTTTGATCAATTTTTTTATGGATTTTTGGAGATTTTCGTTATGACTTTTGAATCGGGAATTTGTGGACGTGTTTGGTGTGGTTTGAAGGATGTTTTGGATTTATATCGAGGTCCCTACGAGTTTAAGATAGGCTCGGAATGCGACAACGTGAGCCGGGGTTGCAAAAAATCCCATAATTCATGTTCTGGTCTCGACGCCACGAAAGACGCCATGGAGCCTAAATTTCCACGCTTTATGTGATGTTGCCAGGCTTTGACACCCACGGCGCAACCTACGACGTGACATTGTTCATAGACCAATATTTTTGAAAATTTTAAAAAAAATTTTGGGGATCTCTCGAGTATCCAAATGGATCTGAATACAACTCAATACCCAGGTAATTGACTTAATTACATGAATGAATTAAATTATGAAAAATATGGAAAATTGAGAAAAATTAATGAAATATGTAATTAAATGACTATCCGAGGGGTAGTGCAATAGCGGGCACACGGGGATTCGATTTGACTGATTGTCTGGCGTTTGAGTGCGTTTAGTACAGATACAGGTAAGTAAACTAGTGAGGAACTATACAGTTATTTCATATAACATTTAATTTGTTATTTTTATTACTCTTTTCCTATTTTGGGATTTCATTCTGATTAAGTTGTTCGAGGGCAAGTGAGTCAACAGTGATCCTTGGGAGGAGTGGCGATCTAGGTAACATACCAGTGTCATTGTGATGGCCTCAGTTCCACAACCTTAAAACTGGACCCCACCCGGCCTAGACTTACATATATCCCGAATCAACCTCGTGCAACCAACGCAAGCCTAGTCGACCTTACCTTAACTTTTACCATTTATTCAACAATTTAAGATGAGATTATTGATATTAGTGAGTTATTCAAATATAAGCGGAAGCATTTAAAATTTCCAACTAATATAACAGCCTCAAGACATAAGTTAGGATAACCTAGAATGTGGAAACCCTATATATGTATATCCTCAGCATATGTCATGTCAAGAGAGAGTTTATCGTCATTTACATGCCCTAAATCTCTCATTCCCAAAAACCCAATGTTTTAAAACATATATATATTGTAATACAAAATCAAACCTACGTCGAGACCAAAGGATAAACAGCTCCAACATCGTCAAAGCAATTCACTAAGCTGAGGAGTTTTTCCCTTGCTCGACTGTAGATCTGCACTCAGTCAAACACAAGAATGACGAGTCCTAGGTAAGTAACGCCAAACAGGATGTTTACACTATTTCGAAAGTAAATAAGAAGTTTATATTCATGCTGATAGAAAGAAAAGTACAAAGAATGCATGAATAAATAAAGACTTAAAATAAATTTGAATCAATTCAAAATAAGTGTTCAGGAATCAAAGGAAAATGTGTAAGTAATCCCGACCAACAAAAAAGTCATTAAGTAGAAGGAAAACACCTACCAGACTCTCATTGAGTCGAAGGAGAACACCTACTAGACTCAGAGTTTAGGACGTGGTACATCACCATCCTAAATTCCCACAAAAATGTTGAATTCTCCAACAATCTAGTGAAGAATCCTCACTCAGTATATAGAACCAAAAACCATACCGTGCATCCCGAGGGTCGTGATTCAGGTAAATTAATCAAGATATTCGTCTTACCAAAGATCACGTTGACTCACTTGCCCTCATACCACTCAATTAGAATAGAGTTCCAAACTAGGATAAAATAATAACAATAACAAATTAAAGCTCAAAGAAATAACTGTAAATTTACCCACTAGTTTACTTACCCGTGTCCAACGCTATTACACACTCACACGACTCAAGTTCGTCACTTACAAATCCCCGTTTAACTATCACTGATCCCAACCAAGCAACTTTCAGCAGACTTTTCAGGGTTACCGAAGCTTCAGATCAAATTGAAACTAGTTTCAATAGCTTCCCTGTATACCCAATTATATTGCGATCAAGCTTTAAGTGAAACCAAATCATGAAACCTAATGAAATCTGTAACCAAAGTACGCTCGAGAGCTAGTTCCAAAAATATTTATTTATAACAACTTCAACTAGCTAACTTGGGATAACTTTTTAACCTCGAAAACCTCCATATTTGTCATACTGACTAAAAAAAACTTGTAGTACACATTTCATACTTTCCATATACTCCAAGAACACTCAAATCGGATCATAACCAGAGAAGTTATGAACTTTTCCAATATAGCAAAATGACAAGACAAACTTTATTTATTTTGAACTAACAAAACTTCTCCAAATCAGTATTTTCACAGTTAAATCCACAAATCTCGATAACCAACGCCAAGAAATCACTCGATACCAACTTTCATTTATTTCTATAGCCCGTTGAGTAAATTTGGATCAAAACCAGTATTCTATTCATCCAAAATCCTAATATAAATCAATATCAACTATAAAAACATCTTTAAAATAGTTATCAACTGAATCGCATCACTTCAAATCATAAAAGCCTTAACCCACGCAGGTGGAATATATCCCAAATTGACGCAAATCAACCAATACATAAATTCACAACAATTGATACCAATTCCTATGAAAGCCCTATGAAAGAAATAGAAAAATCACAAGATTTCAAATTGAATTAAGGAAAAACACCATAAATTGAGATTTTACCCAAATTTCGGGCATGCATCCCTCGTTTCCATCGCGACGACTTAGCTCAAACTGACCGTCTCGCGATGCTCTACTATTTTGCGTAGAGAAACTGGACAAAATTGAACTCCAGGAGCTCCACGTGTAAGAGAAATGGCGAAAGGTTAAGGTTCAAACGTTTGAAAACGTTCTGTTGAAATGAAATGAATCGATTAATTCATTTCATCCTTTATTTTTATATTAAACCCTCAGCTGCTTGTCAGTAACTTAATTTCTTTTTATTTATTAATTCTCATAAATCCCTATTTTGACGTGTTTTAACTTCCAGTGTTCGTTTTGAATCCGATTTTTCACCAAATTTAGCCAATCGGTAAAACAGTCCATCTTCATAAAATGTTTATAACACTAGTCTTTGTCAAACTAAAACTCCAAAATCTTAACTTTTTCACGACATACCAAATTTTTATAGAACAATTATCTTGTCATACTTAACCAAACTTGCACCAATTTAGACCATATCTTAACGTCGACTACCACCAATTGATACGAAACTCGAGGCAAGGTCTTGTACCAATTTCATTCTTATTTTACACTACCATCGATCCCGATTATAACAAAAAATGAGGTTATACCTTAACAAACTCCAACTTCATAATGGAATACCATATAAGACACATCCTCAAACAAAAATAACATACATCGGCATCAATGACCGAGAATTGTTCACACGTATCACGGCAAGGGTCCACGTACGACCTAAAATGACACGTGTCACGAGTTAGATTTGAGGGTCGTTACAGTCATGACCTCTGATGCAATGCACGTTGTAAAATGAGTTCTTAATCAAGTTACGAAGTTAGATTTTAGGACTCGTCGTCCTAAACTCTGAGTCTTGTAAGGCTTTCCTCGACTCAAAAATCGTTTGGTCGGGACTACTTGCGCCTCTTTATTTGATTTATTGGGCATCTTTGATGGGTTCACATTAATTTATAGTCTTTATGAATTATACTGCTTATTTATTTCAAAATGTTGTATAAATCTTGCTTGGCGTTACTTACATGGGTTCATCATTCTTGTGTTTGACTAAGTACCCAAGTCTAGCAAGAAGTCTCAATTTAGATGACGTTGTATTATTCTCCTCTTGGGATGTAGGTGTTCACTTTTGTATATTATGTATATTCGTTTTGTTCACATTGGGATATGGGCTTATGAGAGATCTTGGGACATATATACATTGATATTACTCTCTGACTTGATATGTTGATGATGGTATACATATGCGGGGTTTCCACATTCTAGGTTATCCTAACGTGGGTTTGGAGACTATTCTATTAGTTTGAAGATTAATTACTTCTACTATACTTTGATAACTTACTAATTTGAATAACTCTCTTTTAAATTGTTTATAATAATGGTAAATGGTAAGGAAGGTTGACTAGGCTTGCATCGACTTTGGGAGGTATGACTCGAGGTCCACGTAAGTCTAGGCTAGGCGAGGTCCAGTTTAGGGTTGTGGAACTGGGGTCGTCAGAATTGGTATCAGAGCCTAAAGTTTTAAAACTTGACTTTTGATTAAATCACAACTAGTTCAAACATAAACCAATTATTAGTTAAAACAATGGTTGAACTTAGAGTGAAACCCTATGATCTTAACTTAAGTATTAGTTGGGAAGTGATAAGAGTTATGGAATTTAAAACTAGACTATACAACCTATTTGATGTATTGAATATACTATTATCAATAGCTATGTCTTGATCGTGAAATCGCTTTCTTTTCAGATTGCGATGGCCGATCAGCCCGAGACCAGTAATAGTCGTTCGGGAGACGTTCAGGGGAGACTAGATGAGGTGTCCCAACTGGTTGCTTCGCATTACCAACAACTTCAGGAAATCCTCCAACTGTTAAGGACCCGGCCGCACCTTCACCCTCTACGTCTACAACACCAGTTACGCAATCTGGGAATGCTCTATAGTATAGGATATACTTGTAGCTCCCGCAGTACATGCAGGACCTACTATAGCTCAGGAGGCAAAGTTTAAGCAGAGATTGTACCACCTACGCCAGATACGCCAACTAAGGATACGCCGAGTATGCTAATAGACAGGGGTGTTAGGGCTACGTTTGAGGCGAGGCAAGCTCACGAGTTCCAGCAACACCATCTGGAGAAGTTCTATGGTGGTGCTGATCTCGAGGCAGCTGAGTTGTATATGAGGAGCCACGAGAAGATACACGAACGTTTTGGCCATACCGGAGTACATGCGACCTAGTATTTATTCAGCTTCACTATTCAGAGAGGCTGACGTCTGGTGGAATAGCATGTGGCTACGAAGGGGAAGCCCAAGGACTGGACTGAGTTCAAAGATAGGTTTAGTCAGAAGTATTTTCCTCTTCCGGTCCATAACTTGAAGAGGATCGAGTTTCGAAACATCCAACAGGCGACCAACAAGACAGTGATGCAGTACATGGGCCGGTATTTGCCACTGATGGAGTATGTCGAGGACATAGCTGACACCATGCGAACCAGGCCTACTACTTCATGCATGGCTTACTGATTCGATTGAATCTACGGTGGTGACTACAACTCCGAAGACATTGCAAGAGGCCTACGAGAGAGGTATGGCCAGTAAGACTTTATTAAGCACGTCCACAGGAGCATTAGTTGCGCCATTAGCACCATCAAAGTCAGGGGTCAGTTCGGGAGGTGACAGGAGGAGGAAAAGACCCAGGCAGTGGCAAAGACAGAGTTAGTGGTCAGGGGCAAAGGCATAGGCAGGGTTAGAGATATGGCCAGGGTAAGGGTTAGAGTTTCAATCAGTCATAGAGATAGGGACAGAGTGTTTAGTCTAGATCGGGCTCTCAAAGATTATGTTGGGAGTGTGGACAGATAAGGCATTTCATCAGTGCATGTTCACGACTGGGACGAGGGAGCCGCAACAGAGCCGGAAACAGGTTCATGTCATTGCCGCATCAAACCAGACTGCTACCGTAACCTGATTGAGGGTGTGGTTTATACTTGCAGTCATTTCATGCATACCATGTTTGATTCCTGGTTCTACGATTTCATTTATTTCGAGTCGTATGGCCGATGAGTTTGGTTTGAGACCTAATAGACTAGAGAAACCTTTGATCCTTAGCACAGATCATGGGGACAAAATTTACCTGAACTTTTTGTATGTTGATTGTTTGGTAGAGATAGGGGTCACGTCTTACCTGCAGATCATAGAATGTTGGAGTTCCTAGAGTTTGATGTTTTGTTGGGCATGAATTGGTTGGGCATGTATCATAAATAGTGTAACAACCCTAAAATCTAACTCATGCCACGTGTCATTTTAGGTCATACGTGCGCCCCTTGTCGGGATACGTGTGTACAATTCTCGGTCATCGACACCAAAGTATGTTATTTTTGTTCGGTGTTTATATTATTTATCTATATACCCGAATGTAAATTACAATGTCCCAAATGTGTGGGGACGTTTGAGGCTGAGCATTAATGAAAAGAAACGGGTTCGGCTAAGTGAAATGTATTTTACGGGGTGCGGGGTGAACGATGGTCGGGTAATTAGTTGTCCAAGGGTCAAATTTAATTAAAACAGTGACAAATATGTTAAAATATAATAATTAAACGTTGGGTGACATGTTTGTACCTTGGTAGGTCTTTGGGCACACGACGAATGCGAGTCGTGTTGCGGACCGGGTTCGATAAGCGTTGGAAAACTTGTGTTGAATAGTAAGCATGGGAGGAAGTCCCAAAGTGTGTCACACTTGTGTGTTGGTGGAGTGTTAGTGAAGTGGTTAGATGGAGGGAGAATCATTAGATGTGCGCCTCAAGATACGTGCGCTATATTTGATGAAAAGGATATATATATAATTTTTTTTCTCTCTTCTCGATCTTTTTCATTTCTTCTCCTGTTCTAACGTAAGAAAGAGCTTGAGGGTTGAATTTCGATCGGATTCGAGCTCGGAATGACGCCAAGGAGTGACTAAACATGAGAACCAAGGTAATACTCCTACTCATCACGAGGTTCTCTACGTTTTGGCAGGTATAGTGTGTGTTTTCGTCGTTATATTTTCGGACACCATTTTGGAGTTTTGGTTTCCCAAATGTTTTAAAGGCTTATATGGAAAGTTTTATCGTTGTGGAGCACAAACATGCGATTGTTTAAGTGTTTGGATTGAATTGGTATTTTTAGAGAATTATTGTTGATTTTTTAGTTAATTTCCATACCAAGAGATTTATGGTCAATTTTGATCGAGGTGAATGTGGGTTTGGGTGCAATTGAGCATCCCTATGAGTTAGGGATAGGCTCGGAACACGACGAAATGAGTCGGGTGTCAAAAAACCCCAAATTCATGTGCATAATTCGATGCCACGAGGGACGTCATGAAGCCATGAGGCCACGGCATCCCAGACAGAGAGTCTGGAATTTGGCATTTTAAGTGACGTCGTGAAGCATTACACCCCACAGTGTCTGAAACAGTGAGTGTGGGGATTTCACGTTTTAAGTGATGTCGCCAAGCTTTTGACCCCACGGCGCCACTTGCGGCCTTACACTATTCATCATATTAAAATTTAAAAAAATTTCGAAAACTTCGAGGATCTCTTAGGAATCTAAATGGGTTCGAATACGAGCCAATGCCCAGGTAATTGACCCAAATACATAAATGAGTAAATTATGGAAAAAGGGTAAATTGAAGGATAATTAACGAATTTTATAATCAAATGATAACAGGGGATTGCAGGACATTGATAATCACACGGGGGATTTGTATGGGACGAATTGAAGTCTTGTGAGTGCGTAATAGCGTTAGATACGAGTAAGTAAACCAGTTGGGAAAATTTACAGTTATTTCTTTGAGCTTTAATTTGTTATTATTATTGCTCTATTACTAGTTTGGAATTATATTCTGATTAAGTGGTATAAGGGCAAATGAGTCAACGTGATCCTTAGAAGTGCGGGATTTCTGATGTAATATACCAGATCCAAGAGCTCGGGATGCACGTGTGACGGCCCCAATTTCCCCGTGCAATTGGGTACGCCCGGCCTAGACCCGTGCAGGCCCCAAGTCATCACTTGGTAACCTGACGAGCCTAGTCACCTTCAATTTAATCAATTTAGTACTTTATGAAAGAGTTATTGCAATATTACACAAATGGAAGACTAAACAATATATAACAAGGGGAAATAACTCAATCAAAGGGAAATTAGGAACTCTATAATTGTGGAAAACCCCGTATTCATGTACAATTCGATAAATCAACATACATGATACTAGTCTCAATAATAATACCAAGTTCTATAAACCAAAAGCATACATATATAAAGCGATATACAAATGAGCAAAAACATATAACCTACTCTAGGGTTCCTCAAGTCCAAATAGCTAATCCTCACAAAAAGTCGCCTAAGCAAGGCTCTTTGCCTCTACCGCACTCCGCTATATTCGCACCCACCGTCACAAACTAGACGGTGAGCAACCGAGAGAAATCGAAAGTAATGCCGTAAGAATATAACAAGAATTCATGAATTATCAATCAAAGCAAGCCTAAATATCATGCAGAATTGAAAGACAGAAGTTAAATAAACAAGGTGCATGATAGGTAGACTGAAACAATAACAATCAAAACATGCGTGTTCTACGAGTCAAGAGAGGCCATAAGTGGTCTAAAATCCACAACAATACCACAACAATATCCACAACAATCCACAACAATCCAAGACATGGTATCACACAATCACTAGGGGTGGTCAAACACTCGTGCGCACGAGTGCCCGCTTTTATCCCTTCTAGTGCAGGCCGCATGTACCTTCGAGACACACACTTATGCCAAGAACACACATACAAGGAATATGGAATGGAATGCCAACGAATAGGTAATAGCAAACACAATGGAATAAAGATGAATCACATGATATTTTCTTAACTGGCTTACTAACGTACACAAGTTTTTGAGACAAGTGTACTTACCTGAACTAATCGCAACCCATGTAACAACACTCCCGCGTTCCTAGTAAGTATCCCCGAGTTTCCTGCTACCTGACAAGGTTGGAAACTCTAATTAACGGGTTGAGTCATTAACCAACCCTAAGTTAACTTCTTAGTACTTCCCGTGTTTTGTAATGACTTGACAACTTAATAACCAATCGATACAACGACCATAAACCCATTGAAACACAACTCGTTTGGATTTTGAATTCACAACACATATATAAGCCTAATCACACATCTTAGGCTCGGCTCGGTCGTAAATAGGTCACGCTATAGTTTCGAGGACCGGCAGCGTGACCACGACGTCATAACCATTCATCGACACGAAAACACAACTTCGATGTCGTCCAACAATTACGACTCAATATTAAACTTAACCTGACCATACACATCCTGAAATCCCGACCAATAACACACGCACATACCCAAAACCCATATCGTATTCGACACATGAATGTTCTCACGTATGCATGAACTCTAATCACTTAATCATGTATTCATGTCGAGAGTTACTTATTGAAACAACTCAACATACGTATCATCGAACATAATCAACACATTCCCAACATACGTCTACTATTGAAATCACAAAACATGTACCCAAATGTCTCGCACACACAATGTGTTCATCAACACACAAGAGTACCCTTTACAAAGTAAAAACTAAGCCTATCTATCTTATCTAAAACCGAAGTCTACAAGTAGGCTCAAACAACAACTACCATCAAGACCACGAATTATGGTAGTATCATGTTGATGCTATTCGACATCGGGGAGGGGTCACCACGGCATTGAGTTGCCAAAAAAACCCCTCAACTAGATCGTATTCCCACAATACTTACGATTAGGGACTTGACGTTGAAATTCACATGAAATGATAACAAAAATAAAGGAAATTGTTTAAACACAACTCTTCACTACCATCATTGTTTTTAGGCCACTCCGAGAGTCGTGAGGCACAAGCATGGACTTAGCTTGGTCCCCAACATCTCTAGTCATGGTGGCACCGCGTTGGCGCGCTCACGCAACGAATTTCGACGAGGAGGAGCATAACCCCCATGACATGAACATAACATGGAATACCCAAAAGTTTGTGCTCACCTCACTGTTGTTGACCACTCCGAGGACTGTGGGACCCAAGCCAAAGCTCAATGGGGTCCTCGACACCCCACCAAATCCGGGCAAATCAATGCCGGGTGGCGCCGCCCATAGGGGCGCTTCCGATGAGGTTTCAAAACAAATCAAACACAACACGACAACAACATTATCTATATTCAAGACACTAAAACCATCCCAATACGACCAAATAGATCACCACAAAAACAGCGAGGCATCATCGAGGTCATGGAGAGGTCCCCGACGACCCCCACGCTTGCCATTCCGACCAAGCAGCACCCCCCAATCACTAGCTCAGCGAGGCGAAGGGGGTAGGAAAATAAATGAGAAACAAATCTCAACGACATTACACACTTGTTGCTACCGTTATGGACTCTCTGGAGGTTGGGAGACATCAACTTGATCATGATGAACCCCCCAACGGTACCCCCGCACTCCGGCGGTCATCACCACGGCGCATCTCGGCCAACAGTTCGGTTAAACATGGACATGTTCAAAACAGACATATAGGTGATGATGAGGGCAACCGATCACCACAACAGCTAATGCTTGTGTGAACCGGGTGCTCCGAGTCCGTCGAGGCTCGCGAGCCACTGTGCATGACCTCCGATCGGTCTCGGTCATCGCCACCTATCACAAGACAAACCAAAGTGGCGGACAAGCAGGAGGAAATGATAAAAAAAAACAAACAAACAGAGAGAGAGAGAGAGAGAGACCCGAGGTTTCTCCGATGGGAGTCCGACCACCTCTCGGGCCGCCGAGGGCCGGTGGTGCTTGCCAAGAGGTCGGCGAGAAAAGGGGAGGGGAGGAGCGAATTCGGTGAGGGAGAGAGTGAACAAGTGGTGGGTTTGTTTATATATATAAATATTAAAGGTCAAATGACCAGCTTTGCCCCTCCTTTTAATTCATATCCATTTCATCACAATTTGCCCTTTTGGGTCTTTTCATTTATTTATTTATTTCTATTACACCTTAAAGTAGATGTGTGTTGTCACTTGCATGGCCTTTCATCTCAACACACACACGAATCTCGAGGTCAATCTCATGGCTCCTCACTATTTGGGGGCCGTGTCATTTTAACAATCCTATCATGTAGTCCGTATGCCGCGTAGTTAGCCAACTCCCACATGAATTTTGCATTTCCTGGCGATTTCTTCGTAAATGGTCTCGCCGTGCCCATTTTCTCGCCACATCTCAACACTAATTAATTACATTTATTAGATAATTCATTTGTTTGTATGTTTTTACTCCCCCGTTTACATAGGCGTAGCCTCACTCAATTTAAAATCGCCTGAACGGCGCGAGACTCGTAAAATACTAAAATACTTATACATACAATCAAAGAATCATAAAATCACTTCGGTGTCGACTCCCGAAGTTCGAAATACTGACCAGTATTCACGTAGCCGAGTCACAATTTTGACAAGTGCGATACAAGTCAGATTAAAAATTTGGGGTTGTTACAGCACGATATTGTTTGCAGTTCCATACGGGGTGAAAGTTCTTCGCTAGATTGTTGGAAGCTCTGCATCCACATGGGCTTTAGGATGGTGTGATTATACCACGTCCTAAACTCCGAGTCTTTAAGGTATTATGCCCATGACTCAACGACCATTCGGTCGAGACTACTTGCACCTTTCTACTATTTTCCTGGACACTCATGTTCGATTGATTCATGATTATTTCTAGTTTTTATTTATTCATGCATTCCCTATACTTTTCTTTCTATCAGTATGAATATATACTACTTATTTTCTTTCAAATGTTGTAAACATCCCGTTTAGTGTTACTTACCTGGAACTCGTCATTTTCGTGTTTGACTAAGTGCAGATCCCATACGAACAAGGGAAAAGCTCCTCAGCGTGGTGATTTACTTTGAGGATAGCTGAGCAGTTCTCTTTTGTCATAGACATAGGTTTTGGTTTTATTTTGTATTACTATATATAGTTGTTTCACATTGGGATATGGGTATATGAGAAGATCTTGCGCATGTATACATGGTTATTACTCTCCTGTTACTTGACATATGGTGGATGGTATACATATGAAGGGTTTCCACATTCTAGGTTTTCCTAACTAATGTCTTTGAGGTTATTTTTATTAATTGGAGATTTTAAATGCTTCTGCTTCTCTTTGAATAACTCACTAATATTAATAACTCTCATCTAAATTGCTTAATAAATGGTGAATGGTAAGGTAAGGCTGACTAGGCTTACGTTGACTACACAAGGGTTGACTCAAGGTCTACGTAAGTTTAGGACGGCCGGGTCCAAATTTAGTGGTTGTGGAACTAGGGTCGTCACACACAGATTCATTGTTTCAGCAAGAGATCACATTTCAGATTCTTGGGCATCCGAAGTTTAGTTTTCAGGGGACTTCGACCAGTTTGCCGATTACCAGAGGCAAGGTAGCTTCTAGCATAGATTTCAAGACATTTGTTAGTGTTTGAGTACGACGAGGAGAGTTGAGATTAGGTCGGAGGAGGTACTTGTGGTATGTGAGTTCCCAGATGTCTTTCCGACGAGCTACCAGGTTTAACACCACCTAGGGAGATCAACTTCATTAATGATTTGGTCTCGGGGACCAAACCTATATCTATTCCTCCATATCGTATATCTCCGAGAAAGCCAAAGGAGTTGAGATCACAGCTTAAAGAGTTGTTAAGTTGGGTTTCATATGCCCGAGCACATCACCTTGGGGCACGTCGGTCTTGTTTGTGAAGAAAAAGGACAATAGTTTGAGGTCGTGTATCGACTAAAGGTTGTTTAACTAGTGAATAACAAGTATCCACTTCCTCGCATTGATGACTTGTTCGACCAGCAAACAGGAGTACAGTGGTTCTCGAAGATTGATTTGAGATATGGGTACTATCAGCTAAGGATTAGAGCAAAGGACAGGGAGAAAGACTGCATTTCGCACTCGATATGGGCATTATCAATTTACAGTCATGCCTTTTGGGATGACTAATGCACCAGCAATATTTATGAATTTAATGCATCGAGTGTTGAGACACTACTTGGATAGGTTTGTCATTATGTTCACCGACGACATCCTTATCTACTCCAAGACTCGTGAGGATCATGAGAGCACCTTAGAACGATTTTGTAGATACTGACGATTTGTCACTGTTTGCCAAGTTCAGTAAGTGTGAGTTTTGGCTTACCGAGGTCGATTTCTTACTCACATCGTCCGAGCTAATGGAGTATCAGTGGACCCTGCGAAGGTCAAAGCAGTGATTGATTGGCCTAGACCGAGATCAGTGACAAATATCCACGGTTTTCTTAGTTTGGTAGGGTATTATAGGTGTTTCGTTCAAGACCTCTCAAAGATTGCAGCACCTATGATGCAATTGACGAAGAATGATGTGTATTTTCAGTGGAATGATAGTTGTGAGCAGACGTTTATGACATTGAAGGAATGTTTGACCACCGCACCAATTTTGGTTTTGCCTGAGTCAGGGAAGGGTTTTGATGTGAACACTGATGTTTCTATAGTCGTTTTGGGTTGTGTATTAATGAAGGACGGTAGAGTGATTGCCTACGCGTCTCAACAGCTGCAGATTCACGAGAAGAATTACCTTACGCATGACTTCGAGTTAGCGGCAATGGTCTTCGCACTGAAGATTTGGCGTCATTATCTTTATGGTGAGAGGTTTGTGTTGTTTACTGACCACAACAGTTTGAAGTACCTCTTCACTCAGAAGGAGCTGAATATGCGACAGAGGCGTTGACTTGAGTTCCTCAAGGATTATAATTTCTTTTTGGAGTACCACCTGGGGAAGGCTAATGTTGTTGCAGACACATTTAGCCGCATAGGGGTTGACTCAAAGGTGTTTACTTGGAACATGACACATGATGTAACGACCAAGAAATTTGGCAATTTGTAAATGATGATGTGTATTAAGTATTTATACTCGTATTTGAGTGACCGGACAGTGAAGTCGGTAAACAAGTAGGAAAATTGGACGAGCGGGTATCGACAGTTGGGTTACGGGTACACGAGGATTTAAAACGTAGTAAAAAAATAAATAAATGAATTTTCAGATAATTTAAATAATTATTTGAAGAAACAAGGCGGGACTACGTGCGTGACGAGGCGAATCGGACTGAAGAACGTTGTTTGGACACGAGGAGTTTGATAGCTACGCGACATACAGATATGGGATAGAGGTTGTTAAAGTGACACAACTCTAATTTAAAGAGCCATGGGATTGGCCCCAGATGCATGTGTTTTGAGATGAAATATAACAAGATCAAGGGGTATAAAGGTCATTTTGGATAAATGGATGTATATATATATATATTCATAAGGAAAAACCCTACACACACTTATTCATCATCTCCTTCATAGAGCCGCCGCCACCTCTCTTCTCTCCCACTTCTCCCTCTCGGTTGACACTCCTCCCCTATCCCTTAGTGACCAGACACGACCCTTGCCGGAGGTTCTCTCTCTCGATCTCTCTCTCTCTTTCACTATCCCTCCATTCACTCTACTCTCTCCCGTGAATCCACCACCGAAACACCACCGGCCTGTGGTGTTCAAGCCTCACCGGAGGTGTCTCTATCACCGGAGCAGAGGTTCGTTTCTCTCTCTCTCTCTCTCTCTCTCTCTCTCTCTCTCTCTCTCTCTCTCTCTCTCTCTCTCTTGTTCTCATTGTTGCACTCGCAATATTCACGTCCGTTGCGGCTCAAATGTTGCTCCACAACCGGGGACGATTGGGGATGATGTACGGTGGCTCACCGAAGTTCTCACAGTCTCGGAGCAACCAACAACGTGCGAGACATGGAATTTTTGCTGTGAGAGTTGTATACACTGGTTTTTTATCGTTTTTACACTGTTTCAATTTACGCCACTGTGATGATGGGCTGCCGTGATTGGACTGGTCGAAGCGATGAACGGTGGACACAGAGCCCTGACGAACTTGGAGCACCCCCAACTCACGAAATTAGTATAGGGATGTCAGTTTATGTTGTTGTTCACTATCCAACGTATGTGTGTTGTTGTGTTGCTCGTCGAAGAACCACCATGACTAGCGACGCCACCGCCGGACCACCATGATTGGAGCGTTGTCGGGGACCCCACCAAGCTCCTGTTTTAAGTCCCACACCCTCCGGAGTGGTCAAACTAGTGTTGACAGTGCAAGATATCGTCATTTCATTAATTATGTTTGTTTGAGTCTCTCCAGAAACTGCCGCTGTTGGCGGTGCTACTGGCCGGACCACCACGTGTGGGGGTTGTCGGGGACCTCACTTAACCTTTATTGACGTCTTACAACCCCTGGTATGTTTGAAATAGTAGTGTGATAACATGATTGTTTATGATTTCATATGAATCTTGAATTGGGTTTTCTTGTTATATGTGTGCACTCCGACTAAGGCAAAGTGTTTTTTGGCCATGCCATGCTAAGGAAACCCTTTCCTGACGTCAAATAGCATCAACATGTAGTCAAGAAGGTCTCAATTGTTACTCGGTTACGATTTAAAACGAGTTGTGGTTACAGTTTAATGTTTGAAGTTTGTGGATTGGTTATGATGTCGTGGTCACGCCACCAGCTCCTCGAGACTATGACGTGACCTATTTACGACTGAGCCAAGCCTATAATTCATAAATAGGCTTACATGCGTTATGATTATCGATGTTGTGATATCATAATCGTGGTTATTGTTGTAGTTTTTCAAACCCAGAGAGAGAGTATTCATTTTCTATCGATTTGTCGAGTTGTTTGAATCCTTAAAACACTTGGGAAAATACTAGGGTTTCAACATAGGTTAGTTAAAGACTCGACCTATTAATTTGAGTTTCCAACCTTGTCAGGTAGCGGAAAACTCAGGGATACGCGTTAGGATTCGCGGGAGTGTTGTTATTCACGGGTTACGTTGTCAGGTAAGTACACTTGTCTTAAAGCTTGTGTATGATTTATAAGCCGGTAAGAAAATGTCATGTGATTCATTATCATTTATTCAGATTCGTTATGTGTTTCTTGGAGTAAGTGTTTCGTCTCAAGAGTACTAGAACATGCACTAGAGGGATAAAACGCGGGCACCTTGTACAAGACTGTGTGACCACCCTTAGTGACCGTGTGACACCGAGTACTGGGTGGGTGGGCTTGTTCCCTCCCATCATAGATGTGCCTTCGCTTGTGTCGATGCCCAGGAAGACATCGCGAGGTCTTTGCCGTTATACTATGATTTAGACCACTTATGGGCCTCTTTTGATTCTTTAGAACATACTTGACTTTCGATTGATATCTATTAATCTATTTATCATGCACTTGATCTATTTAAATTCCTGTCTTTCTATTACCACATGATATTTAGACTGCTTTACTTGATATATCATGAATTATTGTTATTTTCTTCTGGCATTACATTCGATTTCTCCAGTTGCTCATCGTCTAGTTTGTGACGGTGGATGCAGATAGAGCAGAGTGTAGTAGAAGCAAGGAGCCCTGCCTAGGCAACTTTTGTGAGGATTAGCGGCTGGACTTGGAGACCCTAGTGTAGGTTTATTATATATTTTGCTAAGTTGTATGACATTTTATATATATGCTTTTAATCATTGAACTTGGGGGCATTTTGAGATTGGTATCATGTACTTATTCATATCTCACGTCTGTTTGTACATGAATATTTCAAGTCTTTCCACATTATAGATTCCTAATTTTCCCTTTGACTGAGTTATTTCCCTTATGTTAGTTTATTTACTTTTCGCTGCGTAAAATTTGCAATAACTCTTTCATAAATTGTATAATTGATTGATTGGAGGCTGACTAGGCTCGCCAGGTTCTGCCGAGTACCGTCTCGTGGACCTGTACGAGCCTAGGCCGGGCGTACCCAATTGCACGAGAAAATTGGGGCCGTTACACATGAGTATGGGTTGCTCGAGGCGGTCGAGGTGATGTATTCTATTGATATCCCGACAAGTACCAGAGTGTTAATTTATGGTCAAACGAGAACACAAACAATATCGATTCAGAGTGTACTCGATTAGCAATACCAGAGGTTTCTTGAGATGCCTCAGAATCTGATCATCCATATTAGAGTCAATCAATAGACTCATGCCTGAGGTTTAGAGGGCGAATGTGGATTCCATCAGTGGCTGAACTATGTGATTAGATACTTCATGAGGCATACCGCTCACGTTTTACGATTCATTTAAGTAGGACCAAGATGTATGCAGATGTACATCATCTTTTCTGGTGGTCGAGGATGAAGACCGATGTTTCTAACTATGTTCGAGGTTATG
Source organism: Stephania japonica (assembly GCA_039657345.1). Classification (NCBI taxonomy): domain Eukaryota; kingdom Viridiplantae; phylum Streptophyta; class Magnoliopsida; order Ranunculales; family Menispermaceae; genus Stephania; species Stephania japonica. The sequence continues at coordinate 36,132,355 of CM077560.1, read as the reverse complement.
AGATATGTCAATGTGTTAAGGCTAAGCATCGTAGACACGGTGGGCTATTACAACCACTTCCCATTCCTCAGTGGAAGTGGGAGCATATTGCCATGAATTTCGTCAATGGGTTACCTCGATCTCAGCTGGACACAATAACATCTGGGTGATGGTGGATAGGTTGATGAAATATGTACATTTTTTACCAATCTCAACCACACATCGGGTGGATAGGCTAGCGAGTTTGTATGAGCAAGAGATAGTTCGACTGCATGGTGTTCCGTTATCTATTGTGTCTGATAAAGGGCCATAGTTTACATCTCAGATTTGGCAAAGTATGCAGGTACAGTTCGGTACGTAGTTGGATCTCAGTACTGTCTATCATCCACAAACTGACAGACAATCAAATAGACTGATTCAGATTCTCGAGGATATGTTGAGGATGTATGTGTTGGAAAACAATGGATCATGGATGGAGTATCTTCATTTACGTGTATATTGGTATGGCATCGTTTGAGGCACTCTACAGTAGAGCGTGCAGATCTTCATCTTGTTGGGCGGAGCTCGAGGATGTGGTAGTTATTGGGCTAGAGATTGTGGTGGACCACATAGAAAAGATACGCTAATCAGATTGAGACGAAAGTGTGCAGGAGAGACAGAAGAAATATTACATGTATCACGGGGAGTTAGTTTCATGTTCCATAAAGTATTTCAAACACCGATAGATGATTCAAGTATTGTAAAGCATAAATAATCAAGTTTAGCCAATGCAAAGGGATTTCAAGAGAGATACATATGAAGTAATAGAATATAAATGCAAGTCCATGGTTTCATTTGTCATTGCCTCCCCTTGTCGACCAAAAACCAAAATATAATAAATATGCGTGAGTGACTTGATTCCACCGTGTGTCCACGGCTCCTCAAGAGGCCCGGGTGACTTGGTTCCATTGTGCATCCACAACTCCCCAAGAGGCCCTTGCGATGGGTGACTTGGTTCCACAGTTAATTACGGCTCCCCAAGAGGCCCTTAAGTATGTAAGGTGACTTGGTTCCATCATATGTCTATGACTCCCCAAGAGGCCTTACATAAAGTCAAACAAGGTAGGCAACAACCCCATCCCAAGTCCTTTAGTTAAAATTGTGATTCTAAGTATACTAATAGCAAGCCACATTTGATAGATGAGCGAAGCTCCCCACTTACCTTAAACTCGCCGCGAATCCTAGTATTGATCCTTTCGCATTATGGCTCGATTTGAATGTTCAATCCGAACTTCTTTGATCTCTTTGACTTCTCAAAACTCATTCTTACTATTCCAAACTGTCTTCCCTTAATCTCCTATCTTTTTCTAAATAGTGTAGAACAACAAGTCGTGGCTAGGTTTACTTAACTTCTCCTTTTATAGGCTAGGGTTAGGTTAGATTACATACATCCTTTTGTATTAAAGACTAAAATGTCCTCCTACTTTAAGTCTAACTCCCTATTTAATATATTTCAGGCCGTTTTCATTAATTTATCTTAATGAGCATTTTGACCAATAACGTTTCCACAAATCTTTCCTTAATTAATAGGATCTATTAAATTTGGTTTAAGAAACGTTTTTCAAATCTTTATTTTCTTGTGAGTTTCCTTAATAAGAACGGGCATATATTCTGATATCTCTTCAAACCGCATAAAATGTGCATCTCGAGGTGTAGGATATTCTACTATATCACTAATAATCAAATCCAAAGAAATCCAACACAAGAAATCCAACACACATTTAGTATTTAAATTACTAAATTGCCCCTAAATCAAATCGGGGAAGATTCAGGTCGTTACAACATCCCCAATTTTAAGAACTTTCGTCCTCGAAAGTAAGAATATTTACATTAGCAGCTTTGGTGTGTCCGTCCGTAATGATTTATTTTACCACCCATCCTTTAGTTGGTGCATTTTTGCTGCGTATTCACCTGTGCACCCGACACGAAATAAAGTTTTACTCATGACTTTAATATATCTCATTATTTTTATTTTCGTTTTACAAACTAAAATTCATAAAGGCTACCTCGTATAGGTCATCAATAGAGCTATCATACTTAGCTACATGCCAATTTCTCATATAGTTACGCATTTCGGGTATTCCCTTGTGATCTCCACCGAAGTCGCAAGGTTCACTCGAGTCGTCCAAACGAAAGAACAATATTAAGATGTGATATGGTGTCTATCTCGTGTTGAAAAGAGGTATATCTCTCGCCCATCCGCAATAAAACCATACCACCACCTGGTAGTAGGAACATGGATAGCTATCTCGCTATAATATGAACACTAGTACACCATCTCTGTCAACATCTTGATTATATTTATCAAAGAACGACTCATCATATCCTTGCGACTTATCTGAAAGGTTACAATTAGGCGATGACACGTATTCCTTTACGGAATAATACCTTAATATTATTGTCATCATACATTTATTGACATTCATTATTGTAGGTTATGAATTTAAGTCAACTCTTGACTAACGGTCCACCTCGTAACTCCTCTGTCACCTTTGATTGTTAACTTATGTAGTAAGTTTCCACCTTTATAATTTTGTGAAGTATTCATTATCCTCGTTATCCCTAAGTGAATTTCGGTACTCATTTGTATGCACTTATTACTTTGTCATCTTTATTTCGCAGCAAGGTCTTTTATTGCAATAACTCAAATTTTCAAAAACTTTTCGCATTGTGTCCTCGTATCGATTAACTCTCATGATCATGGGTGAGCATTTTAAATTTCTCTTAGCCTAGTCAGGTTCACATTTAGTTCACTAATGTCTCTTGTCATTCTTTTGAGCTACCTCTTAGCTCTCATTGCTTGGTTAGAATTTCTCTCACTGAGAACCAAGGTTGATTTAGCTTTCATGCTTTAAATTTAACTTCCACGTCGTTTTCTGAGAGTATTCAACTCATATCACCGGTATGGTCATTAAGAACTCATATCTCAATACGACTCATTCATTTCAAATTTATTATTCACCCTCTATCACTCGATTTATTACTCGTATGCGTTAATATTGTCGCACGTTTATTTGTCTGTCGAGTACTCTATAAGTAAAGTACACGATGGGTACTTAGTACTTAGGCAAACATTATTGCATATCATTCAGTTTAAAACTATGGTTCAATTCAAGGGTACCTAAACTCACTTTTATACATGCTTCGAGAGTTATCTGCAATGTTTAGCTTATGGTTTCCTCGCTTCACATCCAACACGAAGTCATTCATAATGTTCTTCTCTTCTCTAAATTCAATGATTCTTGAATGTAACGATATTATCCTGATTTCTTATGGAAATAATTCAAAATGAGCTCATATGTGAGGTTCATTCTACAAACTTTCACTTCTATTAGTATAACTCTTGAGTTTTATTTTCCAATCATTAATGATTTTGGTCTTAGATTTTCACATAGTCAATATCCTTTATCGAATAATTTAATTTCCATGCTCATACTCTTGATTCATCAAGTATCCTACAACAAACATTCGTTCCTTTGCACTTAGCGTTTAAGCAACCTAATCATGACTCCTTTATACAGAGCATACGTACTCCATGCTTAGGCAAACCTTTATGGCACATAATTTGCTTATGCTTTTATCACTTGTTACGGTGTCGACCTTGATTATTCGTACATTATTTTCATGTGTTGATATCCTCGACACTTAATCATTTGCAAATCTATTGCTTACCCATCTGGGTTGCAACCTCAAATTCTCCTATGCCATCAAATTAGGGCTTTCACTTTTAAACTTATACTAAGTCCTCAGGTTTTCAAGTAAAAACTACACATTTTGTTCAACAATTATTAACGGTATGAAATTTAAGAAATTTGATCTTTACTCATATATTCATGTTTCATTGCTAGTTTAGGGTATTTCCTCTCCATCCTTAATTGTTTCATACATATTGTACAATATAAATCTTATTGGGGTTCGATCCTAACCTAGGATCCTCACTTTTAATAGTCGACCTATCACTGATCAGATCTTTCATCTTTCCTTTCAACCATTTAATTTGGTAGTTTATATGTTTAATGAAATCCTTGACTTTTATCCAAAAAAAAATCACAAGTTACTTCCCACAAGTGATCTACATGATTCTTCGTGACGTCACCATTTCGATTACAAATTTTGTTCTTGAATATGCTACTATTGCAATACATATTGTCTCGAGTTCGCAATTCTTCTCATCACCAAATTACTCATTCGTTTTTTTCATGGGTTGATCCTATTCTAGGATCCCCAATTTTAAGATCCAAGTCATTATTGACTAAGGTTATGTAATAATCATTTGCCTCGATTACTCTTCGGCTTCATTTTTCATTCAACTATTCCCTACCAATCTGGTTAAGTTTCATTTTGACTCAAAAGTTATGAATCTACACGTCTAATCATATCAGAAATATTCTTTTCATTGGTGTACCCCTGATTTTAATGATTCACTTATCATCGAGTTCATTATAATATCATTAACTCCGTCATACGCTCTTTAAAACTTATTAATATGACTCATACATACCATTTAGTTTGGGGCTTCCTTTAATTATTCAGTCATGGTACTGCTATTCTGTACTCTCCATTCATTTCGAACACAATTTATCAATTCCTGGTATCCCCAACTTTATGAATCAACTCTCTTCTAATTATGTTATAATAATTTCATTGTTACAGTGGTTACCTTTGATTTATCTCATTTTAACCTCAGATCTTGAGTCTTTACAATATCTACAAATTTTCTACTTGGCAACACGATCTTCACATATGGCTATTTCACCGAAATAGTCTTTGACTTTGTATCCTTAATTTTTAGTAACTCATCCATCTTTGAGTGTACTAATCTGACATTTTGTATTCACTGAATTTTCTCATTGAGTAGTTTTTAATGTATTCTTTAATTTCTCATTCACCATCTCGTACATTGTGCATTTACGCTTCGAGCTAACTCTCAATTTGGGTCCTCATATTTAGTATTCAACCTATCGATAACTAGTTTAGCTTTATTTTTCTTTTACACAAGTTCGATCGAAACTTGAATGTTGTAATTCAATCAATTAAGAAGTCAAATCCGAATCAAAACTTTTTTTTTATACTGTCAAATTTTCATCAAAACCACTTTTCAAACCGAACTAGGCTTAGTTTATAGAAATCATCTTAAATTCTTCTCGTATTTTCAAGCAATTTGTAAAACCTTTTTCAAATCGTTTTAATCGATGCAATTCAAAAGTAAACTATAATCGTAAGTAGATTTTGTGTTCCAAACACACAATGATGACATAAATCCAAACAATACGTTGCATTTTCATCAAGTCAAAACACTGAAATTCAGTAAACTTCTTTATGTAAGGATTAAAATTACAACGTCAAATTCTCGAAATATGTATGAGTCTATTCGCTTTATCTTTTGAACACCAAGGAAAATAAATGTTTTCTTTTTGTACTTGTTTGCCTTTTCAAAATTTTGTAAAGACACGTTAAATCCTTCCATGAAAACTTCAATAAAGTGCGGCAAACATTAACTCGAAAACAATACAAAAATCATGGTCCAATATAGTCGAAAAATTATTTTTCGATAAAAATAGATCACCTGAAATAACAAAATTCGATCTATAGTAATAACCTTCAAATCGAATTTATAGGCCAATGATTCATATCCTTAATCAAACGTTAGAGGTTTTAAGAGTACACCTGTCCTCTATATCTTAAATTAAGTTTTTCCAAGTTCAGCCTCCTAGGCAGACTAACTTAATTATCATTGTTTGAAACTAAAGATTCATTTGCATCCTTATTAGGATCGTTAACTTCTATTTTCAACAAGATATCGTTAATTTTAATTATCTTAATAGAGTTTTTGGCGTCAGAGTTACTTCTCTGAAATGTGACCACGTCATAATTCCATCTTGCGTATTTAGCATAGTGTCTCATTGTCCTTTCAAGTCTATCAATTCTTGCTTAAATCTTTATTTGCCACTCTATCGTTAAGTATAGGCACATCTCGCCATACAATTCCCACTCTAAGTTTAGTCGTTCTATCAGAACCATTCTTGCAGCAAAGCGTTGTAGACTTCCTTGCAAAGCATGTGAAACCTTCGGCGGACTTCCCTTCAACTTTCTTGTGTCGTTAATTGTTATTCCCAACTCATGGAACCAAGGTTTCACATCTTAAGGAAAGACATTTACTTATATATCTAACGATATATTTATATATACAAAGTAGCAAATAATCATCACATTAAATCTTTTTCAAGTTTCTTTTGTCCCATCCCATCCTAGGATTTATCATTATTGTGTGTTAAGTCGACTTTGAACCAATGTCCCATACCACTGATTTGTTCGACTTAACTTGACCTTTAAACTTAAAGGCTCTACATCTTAGGTTTCCCTAACCTAGCGTTTCCCTAGGTTCTAATCCCTAGGCTCTGATACCAACTGAAACGACCCTCCCCCGACCTAGGGTCGGGTCGCCCGGCCCAGACCGCCACTTGGACCCGATACCTGAACCAGGCCCAAATGACGGTCTGGCACGCCTAAACAACCTGCGAAATGATATATAGACAATATGGTAGTAATATACGAAATTCAAAATTAATAAATACCATATGTCACCATAAACCAAAGTATTGCATATCTCAAAAGCACTTGGTTAAATCGACAGAATATAAAATCTCCAAATCCCTCAAACGCTCATAAATGAATAAAACTAATTAAGGAAGGTTTATCTACCCAATATTCTTGCCTGAAATACAGACGTCGAGGCTCACACAAAGAAAGGTCTTCAAACGAGAACTTTCCTTTTCCCCGGCCTACCGTACTCGATGATGGACCCGTATTGTAAGTGGGGTGAGCTAAAAGAACCATCGAGCCCAATAAGAGAAGAACTACACTCAAATATCAAATGTGCAAGTAATACCTATAAAACAAAATAATACTAGCATGTCTTTAAAATTAAATCAAATATTAACCATTGATAAAGAGTAGCAATTCCATAAATGTACAGAGGAAATATTACATGTATCACTGGGAGAGTTAGAATATTAAGTCGGAGAGAGAAGAACTACACTCAAATATCAAATGTGCATTTATTTATTAAATCAAATATTAACCATTGGTCCATTAAGGTCCATTCAAACACCGAGATGGTAAAATGGATAGGCAAAGTTGCATACGAGTAGGAGTTGTCGCCTCCACGGCTTCTCGGGGTTCCATCTACCCCTTGCGATGGGTGACTTGGTTCCATATTTCATGTTTCGATGCTTCAACTAGATAGGTCGATAGAGGGGCAAAATCCGGGACTTCTCAAAACTCATTCTTACCATTCCAAACTGTCTTCCCTTAATCTCCTGACTTGAGCTTAGATAGACTTGAGGTCCTCCTACTTTAAGAGGACATCACCGTTTCCATGACGGATCTATTAAATTTGGTTTAAGAAACGCCTTTATTTTCTATTCGATATTTGTGCATCTCGGACCCTAAGGTGAAGATTCTGAGGAACGAGGAGATCCCATCAGTCCTTGTCAAATGGGAGCGCATGTTTCGATGCTTCAACCGGATAGGTCGATAGAGGCAAAGGACGACGAAGCTGACTTGAGGGACGATGATGGTTTTGACGTGGGAACTCGAGTCTTATATGCACGAGTATTTTCCCTACCTCTTTCGAGTTTCGGTGAGTCTTTCCTTTAGTTTGTTTTAATTTCGAGGATAAAATTCTAATTAGTTGGGAAGACTATAATGACCCTAAAATTTAACTCATGCCACGTGTCATTTTAGGTCGTACATTAGCCCACTTGTCGTGATACGCGTGTCTAATTCTCGTTGTCGACACTGAGATATGTTATTTTTATATGTTGTTTGTATTATTTATTTTATTACCCAAATGTTAATTCCAATGTCTCAAACATGTGAGGACGTTGGTGTATGCATGTTGGTGTTGACAAACGAGTTCGGCCTGAAAAAACGTGTGATACATGTATCGGGCGAACTATTTGTGAGTAATTAGCTGTCCGAGGGAATAATTGAAATAAAACACTGACAAAACACAAATAAAAATAATAGTTAATCATTGTGTAACGTGTCTTATGTGTCATTACATTCGTGAGCACACGACTGTGCGAGCCGTGGTGTGGTTCGGGTACAGGAATACCTGGGAGTGCAATTGTTTGAGTTAAAATGGATAGGACTAAGTGACCAAGTCAAGGAGAGTCCCCAAGTGAGTTAGAGAAGTTGGTGGGCTGGTGTGATTAGAGACCCATGGATGGACCTTGAGATTCGTGCGTGGATGATGATAGAGATGTTAGTATAAATAGGTGGCTATCACCTTTTCTCTCTCATCTTTTTCCCTCACTCAACGAGAAATCGATTTGGCATTTGAGGTTTGTGGTTTTTGGTGTGAATAGAGGTCAGGATTGACCTACAACGTGTATTAAGGTTAGATCTCGAATCCTCATCCAATCCTCTTCGTTTTGATGCCTATTTTATGGGTTTTCATCACAATTTGTCAAACACCATGTTTAAGCACGAATTTTCTGGGATTTCTTGGTGCGGATTTAGTGATGAATTTGAGATCATGAAGTGTAAATAAGGGTTGATGCTATGATGGTTTATGGAAATCATAGTTTGGTCAATTTTGAAGAATTTTTTGGAATTTTCGTTGTGATTTTTTAATCGGGGATTTGTATACATGTTTGGTATGGTTTGAAGGATGTTTGTGGTTTGTATTGAGGTCCTTATGAGTTTGGAATATGTAATGGCCCCAAATCCATTGGTCGCTACGGCGTGCACCGCGGGCCCACAGCTCTGCCAACTTACCATCCAACTATGTCCCACGACCACTCATAACTCATTACCAATCAATTATTACTAACTTAATGACATTTTCTTTAATTACAGTTTCAAGTTAGCTTATGGACTCGTTATTATCATTTAACCTCAAATTATGTAGCAGAAGTCTCAAATCATCAAATGATAACAAATAGCAATTTAAATATCAATTAATCTAATGTGGAAACCATACCAAATGTAGTTCATAAATATATATCAAGTGTGATCCTCAAAGTCATATACAAACCAAAATGTGTCTCTCACAACTCATACCCAGCATAAAACAAATAAACATAAACAAACATACGAGTAGGGTAAGTCTATAGTCAATCACAAGTAATCTTCTAGCTTGCCTTTCCCTATGCTCATACCAATATCTGCACTCAAGCCATCACAAAAAGGCAGATAATGAGTCCAGAGTGAGTAATCCTAAGGAAATTCATCAAGTAAATACATAAGTAAAACAGCTGGAATCAAAATAATACAAATAAACATGCGAAACAAAAGAATACACACAACTGTAGAAGATCATCGCATGAATATGAATAGTAGAGAAATCAAAGTGCGTGCACAATCAAAGTCAGACTAGAGCCATAATTCGGGCTATCCACAAGGCACGGCCCGTGAGGATACCTCGAATGGGTAACCCTGGACCCTCTAGGTGGCCGGCGTAGACACGGCGTACCCACACATGCCTAACACACCCGGGTAGCATATTCACTGACGCATGACTAGAACATATGTTATGGCCTAGTGGACCATATACCCCGCAAATGAATAAGCACCAGGTGGGGATAAACGCAACCACCGTAAAGCAATAGGAAGTAAAGATCATTGAATAAATTGAACAGAATTCAAATATCAAGTAGTAAAGTACTAAAGTGAATTTCAGTTGGAATACTACACACCACAAACCGTACTCCAATTACCGGTATCCGTCCCAGTCCAATCTCGTTCTTCCTCAGAATGCGCGTCCGATACCTAACTATGTTCACCTAATTCATTTTACTATGTTTAGTGTATTACTATTGAATTAGATATGTGGTATGTTCAAAAATACCTAAACAAACTTTAACATTGGACTCGTCTCCCGCACTTCACCACATTGGCGCGGTCATCCTTATCTTCCCAAAATCGCGCCAATGCGCTAGGCGCTTTCGCCCGAATTCCAAAGAGTCCAAAACTGGTTTCTAGCCTCCAAACACCACAACCGCAACATCAATCACCATTCCCACAACACCAAAACCAGCCCCATAACAGGGGGTATACACCCCATACTCAAAACACCATTAAAACCCATAAAATTGGTATCTAATTATAGAGAAAGTATAGGAGATTTGTGATCTAACCTTTGTTTGTTAATCCCCCACTCACAAGGCCTTCAAATCATCAAGTCAAACACCTCCAAAACCCTCCCTCTTCCTTCATTTTTGTCCAGCAGTGAGAGAAAGAAAAGAGAACATGGTCAAAAGAGTGGGAAATGGGATTTTTATACAACCCATTTCATCACCACTCACACTCCAATCTCAAGGCCTCTTTGGATAGTTGTGATGGGGTCAAAAAGTCTCCATAAAATGCCAAAATTTACTTCATATCCATTCTTTGTCCTTATTCTCATGTCACCAATTATTTGCCCTCCTAGATGTTCCAATACCCAACTCTGAACCTCACCCATGTCGTTCACGCACAACGACGGTACCAACTGCCTCAACATCATTTATTATGAATTATTTAATGGATTTTATCATTTATTGTGTGTATCTAACCCCCGTCCTAGTGTGCTAATTATTCGTCACCTGGTTCGCGCGCCTATGTGCCAGTCGCGGCGAAAACATGTCACACCATCTCACTCGTCAATAAACAATATAAACACACATATTGCGATGCAATATAACTAACTTAAACATATACATCGCAACTTCACAACAAGAGCACACAAAACGGACAGTATACCTAATCCGGGCGTGCTCCGGCCTCACTATGGGACCCATGAACGTCCTCGTTGGCTTCCACGTCTGCATTTATGTCATAAGTAACGGCAATTAGATATTGGGTCGTTACAAGATAGGATCGGAACGCGACGACGTGAGGGACATCGTGGAGCCTAAAGCCCTACGACATCCATCACAGCATCTAAGACAGGGCAACCTCTGTCTCCATGTTTTATGTGAAGCCACCGGGCTTTGATCACCACGGCTCCACCTGCGGCGTAACACTATTCACAAACTAATAATTTGGAACTTTTCAAAAACTTCGAGGATCTCTATCGTATCCAAATTGGTCTGAATACAACCCAATACCCTGGTAATTGACTCAATTACGTGAATGAATAAAAGTATGGAAAATTGAGGAAAATTAACAAAAATTGTAATTAAATGACTACTATGGGGTGTAGTATAGTAGCACACACGGGGATTCGATATGACAGAATTTCAGGCGTTTGATTGCACCTAGTACAGATACAGGTAAGTAAATCAGTGACAAATAATACAGTTATTCCATAGAGCTTTTAATTTGTTATTGTTCTCGCTATGTTCTTATTTTGGAATTCAATTATGATTAGTTGTCCAAGTACAAGTGAGTCAAAGGTGATCCTTGTGAGAATCGGGATTCGGATCGTTGAATTGTACGATTCACGATCCAAATCCCTGCCTAAAGATTCGATTAGTACATATGAATTGGAAGCCTCCTGAATTGCTTCCCGATCGCTTGAATCAAGTGAATCGTGAGGATTGCACGATTCAAGCGATCCATTTTGTTAAAGAAAAAAGAAATCAGTGCACAAATCTTACTCCTTTTAAGCCTTAATTTCATCGACCCTCAACACTTATCTACGGTGCTCCAAGCTTTACAAAGAATAAGAAAACCAAAAGCAAAGTTCAAAACTGATCCAAGAGAAACCAAGAATTTGATGACACCGAGAGAGGAGACCATTATGATCGAAGGCTAATATTCCTCTTATCGATCTATTCTACTACTTTTTCTCCACTTTTAGCTTGATTCTACTCTTTAAACACCTGCAAGCTCGCGATTTCCCTCATCTTACAATTTCTAGGTGTGATTTGCAAGTCTGCGACCTTTTCTTACAGCAGTTGAGAGCCCGCCAATGGTTTTGCCCCTTTTTCCTTAATAGAAAGTTCACAACTTTTCCTTTTTGTTGTGATTTGTTTGTGAACCTTGAAAAGTGAGAAATTGTTATTTTTTAACTTGGTAGATTGTTAATGTGTTGTGTACTTTTATCTAACGAGGTGACATCTCAAATACATCAACTTTTTATGTCTGAATTAAGATAATTTGAAGTGGGCATGAAAAACTAGTCTAACATGAGAACTATTAATGTTAAAAAAGGAACATGTTTTAAAAATATTAAATATTTATATGATTCATTAATGTATTCTGAATCTTACGATTCGTCGATCGAATCCTGATTTAATTCATTCAAGCCCTCAACGATTCATTTTCGATTCGCGATTGTGACAAGCTTGAAAAGTGATGGTATGAGGTAACATTCCAGCGTCATAACCTCGAGATGCACTGCACATTGTATTGTTTTTGTGCGGGGAGTGAGTTTTTGCTGGATTACCAAGAAGCCTCACTTGCTCGCTGGATTTAGCACTGTGTGAGTGTGTCACGTCCTAAACTTCGAGTCTTGTAAGGTTTTCCTTGACTCAACGACTCTTTGGTTGGGACTACTTGTGCCTCTTTGTTTGATTTGTTGGACACTCATCTTCGATTGATTCACATTTATTTACAGTCTTTATATATTCATATGTTTCATGTCCTTTCTTTCTATCTGCATGAATTATACTGCTTATTTATTTCGAAATGTTGTATACATCCTATTTATCGTTACTTATCTGAACTCGTCATTCTTGTGTCGACTGTGTGCAGATCCACAATCTAGCAAGGGGAAGGCTCCACTGTTAGGTGACTTGCTTTAAGGATACCAGAGCAGTTCTCCCTTTTGACTGATGTAGGTGTTCCTACTTTTGTATATTATGTATATTTGTTTTGTTCATATTAGGATATGGGTTTATGAGAGATCTTGGGACATGTATACATTGATATTACTCTCTTACTTGATATGTTGATAATGGTATACATATACTTATCCCAAATTTTTAACTGACTTGTGTTGTACTTGTCAGAATTGTGACCCGGCTACATGAATACTGGACAGTATTTCGAACTTCGGGAGTCGACACCGAAGTGATTTTATAATTCTTTGATTGTGTGTATTAGTATTTTAGTATTTTACGGGTTTCGAGCCGGTCGGGCGATATTTAATTGAGTGAGGTTTCGACTAGTTAAACGAGAGAAAAAAACAAGTAAAACATACAAATAAATGAATTTTTAATTAATTTAATTAATTAGTTGGCGAGACAAGGCGAGACTACGCGCGTTACGAGAGTCGGAACAAGGAAAAATGGACCGAGGAACGTCGTTTGAACGTGGGAGTTGATTAAATATGTAACATACGGACTATGTAATTAGTATTGTTAAAGTGACACAGCCTAATGGTGAGGAGCCATAAGATTGGCCTCGAGATGTGTGTGTGTGCTAAGATGAGATGATGTGGTCAAAGACCCATAAGGGCAATTGTCCAAGAAGTGAACAAGAGTTAAAGAAGGGCAAAATGGTCATTTGACCTTTAAATTGTATATATAAACAAACAAAAGAAGAAACCCTACACTATTCATCTTCTTCTAGCCGCCACCTCTCCTCTGTTCCTACTTTTGTATATTATGTATATTTGTTTTGTTCACATTAGGATATGGGTTTATGAGAGATCTTGGGACATGTATACATTGATATTACTCATGATGATGGAATGGGGTGGATAGCCAATCGGACTGGGGTGGTGTGTGTACATGATATGTTGATGATGGTATACATATATAATAGTGGGGTACGTTGTCCTAACGTGGTGTACTTGGAGATTATTCTATTAGTTTGAAGATTAATTATTTCAAAGACATAAAATATAAAAATAATTATGGAGTTATACTTTGATAACTCACTAATTTGAATAACTCTCTTTTAAATTATTTATAATAATGGTAAATGGTAAAGAATGCTGACTAAGCTTACGTCGACTTTGCGAGGTTTGACTCGGGGTTCACGTAAGTATAGGTTGTGCCTTCGCGAGGTCAAGTTTAGACCACTTATGAGCCTCTTTTGATTCCTTGGTTGTGGTCTATTTAAATTCCTGTCATTTTAATACCGCATGATATTTAGACCGCTTTACTTGTACATGAATTATCGTTATCTTCTTCTCGGGTCTAGTTTGTGACGGTGGGTGCGGATAGGGCGTCACAAATACCATGTGAAATATTAACAGAATATCATAAGTTTTATTGGATTTGATCATGATACACATGTCTCTATATATAGATGCAATTACATACAAAAGGAAACATCTAAATAATATGGCACATAATTAAAGGAGTGATTTGTGCACAACATAATTACGAGAGTGGTTTGTGCACAACATAATTACGGGAGTGATTTGTGCATATTTTCTAATTGCACAATATTCCTTAAACCACCAATATTGTAGCGGCCCCAAATCTCGAGGCCCACCACGGGTGCCAACGTAGACCCACATCCGGCCATGTAGCTCCTAGCTGTGTCCCACGTGCAACAAACATTCCTTACTCCTCGCTTATTTGGGTTATGAACATTTAAAAGGCATCAATTCAGCGGAAGCCTTAAAAATATGGAATTTGTAATTTATTTCATCAAGTTAGAGCATTATTCAGTCTTATGTGGAAAACCCGACAATGTACATTGTATATAAGGTGACAACAGTAAATATATACATGTACATGTGTCTCAAGAGTCCCCAATAACCTAATATAAAACAAAATATCGAATGTCCACGTACGAGTAGGTCCTGGACTATAAACCGTCAAAGGTAGTCGCCTAGTGTCTCTACGGCTCCGCTTGTACCTGGATCTGCACTAAGTCACCCAACAAATACAGTGATGAGTCCAATGAGTAAACTCCCAAAGAAAACCATCGAGTAGATAATAACAAAAGCCAATAAATAAGGTTAACTAAACATGCATTGAGTACAAGCAGCCATAAAACCCTGCGTGCATAGTTACCAACTAATACAAGATGATCAACAAATAATTATGATTGTAACAACATGCTCAATAACGATTCCAATAAACCCAAACGAATGTGTGACACAACCTAACAAACTAGATCATATATCGCCAATCCGGATGCCATATCTACCCACAACGAGACTGGGTCACACTCAAACCACTAACGGTGACCAGAACAAATCACACCCCACCGGACACGTGCACCCCACAGCTCGGTCGCAATCCATCGACGGCGCAAGCACACGTGTAGCAATCTAGCCCGCTCGGTCTCATACCACAATCGTTCCGAATAATCACCGATAATAAAAACCAATCAATAAACAAACCAATGCAGCTCAATAATGGAATTTTACAACAAGAATAACAATTGTAAGAATTGAACCCATTAAATACTCAATATGTGTTTCTCTTAAGGCTTATGCACCTCAAACCGCGCTCCAAATCCCCGAAACTAATGTTGTTCTCACCTCGTAATTTATGTCTGATACTAGGTCCTCCTAAGTTACTTGTATTCTCAATAATCACTAAAATCCTCAAAATCTAGAAATCCAATCATTTTTAATTTATTTTATTTTTATTCATTTTATTATGCAAGGCGTCGTAGGTGGCGCCGTGGAGAATTGCTCTCCACGGCACCGCTGGCGACGTCTCCCCTTTCCCGAGTTGGATCAATTTTTCAACCTCCTCGGCTCATCGCCGCAGTCCGAACCCGTTCCAAACCCCTATGATTCTCCAAAACAACCATAGTATGCGTTCAAACCTCGTTTAACCCCAACGAAATTGATACACCCGGCGATTTCTGCCAAAACGCCATAAATATCGTTTTATTCAAAAACAACTTCTACAAATCCACCACTTAATATTCAAAAACACCATTAAATTCACACCACAACTTTGAAAACCAGTAAGCTCATGTCACTTTTCGGGAACCATCGCCAAAACATGCAAAACTTGGTCCAAAAGATAGAGTACGTCGAAGAGATAACAAATCTTACCTCGGATCATTAAGTTCTAGCTTTAATCACCACCCATACATTACCAAACCCCAAGCTTTCTCACTAATTTTCGTCCAAATGAGAGAGGGGAGAGAAAACGTGACCAAAAAAACCAAAAATCTCATTTTTATACTAAATTTTTCATCTCATGTGTGGTGTACATCTTTAAGCCTCATCTTGTGGTCTCAAATGAGTCAAAAAAATCCATCTTTTGTAACTTGGTTGTGTGACTTGTGCTTATCCTCTCAACACCAATCTCTTAACCCTCGGGCATTCTAATAACCGACACCTAGCAACTCGAACTGTTGTGCGAAACTTTAACAACAGATCCGACCTACGCCGCGTTCCCTTATCGACTATTTATCACATTTAATTATAGAAAAATGATAATCTAACACACTTTGAGCACACACTTGGGATGCACACTTTGTCTTTTAGTTCATTAATGGTGTTTTGTTAGATATAGGCACACACCTTGGGAGACAAGAAATAGCTATAAATGGGCTAAAAGACAAAGTGTGTGCTCCAAGTGTTCGTCCAAAGTGTGTTAGATTTAATAATTTATGAACTTGGATTGACATGGGGATGATCCTAGATTTATGGTTACAAGGATTGATGAATCATTATGGTGTGTCATTAGTGTTGTGGACAGCTCATCTAAGACCCTAGGACAAACCTCGAGATTTGCATACACACTAGATTAGAACAAAGTATAAAAGGAGTGACTTAGTGGGTTTTTCTCTCAAATCCCAAACCTTTGCTTGCAAATTCTAAACAGAGGAGAGGCTAAAGAGCTAGAAATCCAGAGGAATAGGCGATTTTGTTGATCAATTAAGGCTCAAATCAAGGTATTCATCTCCACCATTCTTGGTTTTCCTCAATTGTTGAAGAAAATGAGCTTAAAAAGGAGTGTCTGATGAAAAACGAATTTTAAATGAAATACATTGTTTTATTGTGTATTAATGGTGGTTTTGAGTTATTGAGGATGATATTATTGTAGGTGTCGTGGTTGTGAAGAAGAAAAGAAAAGAAGAGAAAAGATTTTTAAAAAAAAGGATTTGAGAAACTAGTGAAGATGAAAGGCTCATCCCCTATAATAGGCATGAGCTTGGGGTTTAGGCCCAAGCCCATCTAAACAAAAAAAACACAAACGGGAAATGGGGGACACCCCTGGGCTAGACCGGTTCCGACTCGGTTCAGGGGGCCACCCCAATAAAATAATATTTTTATTTAATATAATTTAATTTTAATATAATTTTAAATAAGATAAATCACGAAAAATAGGAAAAATAGATAGAAAAATTATAGAAAGTAGCTAAAAATTTATGAAAAAATTGAGAAAAATATAAGAAATTGAGAAAAATATAGAAAATTGGTTTTATGAACTTTTCAGATATTTAGCACCCCAATATAACTCGAAAAATGTGTTAAAACTGGAAATTTGGAATGGAGTTCTAATTTTTGTTTAACATTATAAATCCACTTAATGTGGCTTTAAATCAATTAAATGATATAAAATGAACTTCATGAACTAAAGGGAATTCCCGGGAGTCCAGGAATGCGAGTCGGGGTGCCAGGAGGCCGAATTGACTTGGAATTTGCATGAATTTGTGAATATACCCGATGATACTTTATATTGCATTTCATATCCAATATTATGGTTGTTTTCATAGTCCATTAGACTATATAGCTCTTATACTCTAATATTTTAACGGTCGTTATTTATTAACGCCTTTATTTTAATTATTTAGATTAGAACACCAGCTTGGATGACACGTGGAAGCCGTGTAGAGGCTGACCCTGGGACTGACTTAGGTAACTGACTGTGTATTGATGGTTGGAAAATTCTATGATGTATTTTTATATCATTTATGTAAAATTCATCACAAGTGTGTATTTACATTATTTGGTCGGGCAAGTTGAGAGCCGGGGTTCATGTCGTGAGACAGGTCAACGCGAGGGTTCGGGAGCTATAAGGCCGGCGTTGGGGTGATTAGATTAAGTTTATTAGACATGACTAAGGTTGAGGATTTAAATTTAATGGAAAGTTAATAAAACCTTAGGCTAAAAACTAAATTGGTTACATTAAGTGTGGGACCGCCTCGGGAAGCGTGTCAGACGCGGGGCACGGGTGCTGGGTAGTCGGGAAACTAGTATGACCTTATTCACAATTTATGAAATTTATTGAGGGCTTAGGTAATTTATAGGAGTTAAATCAAATGATAGCAATAAGGTGTATAATTGTAGCTGGAAAATTCAACACCCTTAGGATTATTCTCGAGATGCACAATGGAGAGATTTGAGGTAACCAGTGTCATGATAAGGTGTCACAATTTTGGGTGACACGGGGTGATCCGTGACCACAGGATTGTCTTCGGGATGGGTGCACACACTTGATAAAAATCAAGTATATATATATACATGAAGATCGATCAAAATGGTGTAAAAAAGTGAGATTGATAGAGAGAAATCGTTAGAGGAGAAGAAGAAGATCATCAGCTAAGGTGGAGAGGGATTTGAGGCGTCCAACAACAAGATCAAAGGTATTTAATCATCAAAACTTGAGTTGTTTTATGAAATTTTGGACTTGGTGAGAAATTTGAGAAAATTCTAATGGTTGAGGAATTAAACCCTGTATTTTATTGAGATTTAAGGTTCATGAGGTTGTTATGACATGGGTTGTGTATTTGATCAAGTTTGAGAGAGATTGAATGATTTGTGAAAATGGGTTTGGACGTGAGTTTTTAATGATTCTTGGAATATGGGGATTTAAACTTGATAATTTGATGTTTAATGATGTTGTTGATCTCATTGAGGTGTTATGAAGGTATGAGAATCAAATAAATGGGTTGGTGTGGTGTTTGGAATCCAAAAATTTGAATCTAGAAAAGCTGGACAGAGCGCTATTAGCGCACTAATAGGTAGAACTAGCGCACTAATCGGTAGAACTAGCGCACTAATTACCCTCTGAAAAATGATGATGAACAATGATCAAGATCAATTAGCGCGCTAATGATCATCTGGAATGAAAATTAGTATGAAATTGAACATAATCAATTATAAACCAACTTATTGACTAATAAACCTCGGAATTAGGTCTTAGGAGTTCCAAGACAGTAATTGGAGTCGGGGACTAGTCGAGGGACGGATCAAGGGTATTTTCGGGGTTTTTGAGCGTGGATTGAGGTATGTAAAACCCAATTAAACACCATTATTGCATTCATCTATTGTATTCAATTGAGCTATTAATCTTGAAAAATCTATGAGTCATTCTTACTGGGACGGTTTGAGGTTTCGTCTATGTATCTTGGGTTGTGTGGTCGCTTAGCAGGTGTGTGGTCTAGGACACAGTGGTAGAGTTGATGGTGTAGGCCACAACAGGGCTCCTGATCCTCAGTACACATTTTGGATAGCTGATTCACACCCATTTGATTTTCTTGGTGTTTATATATATGCGAACGTGCTTTGAGTAGTTGCTTGCATTATTCTTTCTTCTTGCATGCTTATTTAACATTATTATTGATTTCCATTTGCATTATTAAATTATGATGCATGGTGGTTTTTCTTGGGATTTTACTTACTAGACTCGTTATGTAGTTTTTGTGATAACTGAGTTCAGATCCTAGTACCAGCAGGGGTAAGGAGATCCTTGGCGATTATATCTGACTTGCCTACGCCGAGGCCTACTAGTATGTGCGTTGCTAGTAATTATTTTTTTTGATGTTTTGTATTATTTTTGGGATAGGAGACCAAAACCACTATTGTACTTATATATATTACTGCTATAGTTTGATCGCCTATATGCATGTACATTCGGGTTTTCCACTATAGGATGAACAATGTAAACTAATATAACACATTTTTGGTAATCACAAGACTTCCGCTGTTACTATTGGATACATAACATTAATTCTAGGATATGTAGTAAATGGGATAGATAAATGACGTGGCAGGTACTTCTGGTGCGTGTGCTAGAGAAGTATCTGTTGCACGGGGCGACCCCGAAAATTGGGGCCGTCACAAATATCATGTGCCTTGTTGTGTTTTGCTCATATCTTGAGCTTTGATTTCATGATATCTATATACTTGTGTTGGTTCATTGATTTCAATCCAATGCCATGTCGATTCTTGTTGTTGTGAACTATTAAATGGGTTATGTAAATAGCAT
Source organism: Stephania japonica (assembly GCA_039657345.1). Classification (NCBI taxonomy): domain Eukaryota; kingdom Viridiplantae; phylum Streptophyta; class Magnoliopsida; order Ranunculales; family Menispermaceae; genus Stephania; species Stephania japonica. Next base: position 36,112,262 of record CM077560.1, on the reverse strand, counting down.
GCTATTAAGATTAAAGGATTTATGAATGAGATTTGGACTTGGTACTCAATTTGAGTAGTCTAATAGCTTGTCCCTATGCATTTGTATTCCATGCATCCTAAAGCCAATTGAATCATTTATTGAACATATATTTACAAAATAAGTAGTCTTAAAGTGAATCAACTAAAGATAAGTAGGATATCTAGGTCTCTTCTCCTTGTCTCACTCGATCGAGTAAGTGGGGTGAGCTAAAAGAACCACGGAGCTCGATGAATGGAAAAACCCGCTCACCATCAAATATGCAAGTAATACTTAATAAGCATGCAAAGTTCAAGTCCCATTTAAGGATGTCGATACATGTTACTTCATGCATAGCATTAAAGAGATTGACAAATCATTTCATAATTTCAAACTTTCATACAAAGGTCGATGTTCCATTCAATGCGAACTAGATATTGGCAAGAATTCGGTGACCGATTGTCCTACTTCAAAGTGATGGAAACAACCATAGCACACGGGCCTTATGTGCCCTCTTTGTCCCATCAAATCAACATTTGTCGTCCAAGCCATCACCGATACACATCTCTATGTCTCAAGAGTACAAGAGAAGGTAACTCCAACTCATGTCCCTATGACATACTTATGAATTCAATTAGTGGATTTGAGTCCCTTGGGTTATGAGTTGCGTGACGCTTCATTACCGACTGGACCTAAATCACTATTGCTCAGCTAGTGTTAGTATCATTTATTTAGCTCTGGTATTTACTTGCATATGGTTAATCTTTCAGCGTTTCATATTTATATGCTTTTAAATACCAATCGATTATATTTGGGAATGCGAGATAAACATATCACGTGGATTACTGTTATATTCGTGTACTCACCGTCCTTTTTATGACGGTGGGTGCGAGTCGTCGATTAGAAGGCCGAGCAAGAAGAGAAAATCAACGATTACCTCAGAGTTAGCGGTGCAACACTGCCTTAATGGTAGGTCTTTTTGGTATTTTGTTGTATTAGTACTTTATGTGAAAAGACATACATGTCACACTGTTTGCTGTATTTTGAGTTTTACATATATGTGATATCTTTTCTTGGCTTTTCACACTTAGGATTTAATTCAATTACTTCTGCATAAGTCACTAAATCACTTCCGCATAATCGTTAAGACTTTCGCTAAATAATTGACTTTATAAAAGTAATAATTAACACTAAATTTCATAAATTGGTAGAACTAATGTATTACTTATCCTGAACACGAGTAACGAGACTTATAGGTTGTAAAGGCTGACTAATACGTAGTTAAGTCCTATGTGGCTATGATTAGGGCTTAACTACAAAATTACATCGCACGGTGCCCTAGATTATGAAAGGGGTCGTCACAACAACATTCTCACGAGGAAGAATTAACCCCATAAAGGGGGACAACAAATTATACTATTTTCCTTTTTTACCAATGGATGTTGGAGGGATGCAAAAGAAAGCATTACTTCATCTATACCAGAATTGATTTAAGGCTCAAATAGTCGAACTTATCAAATGAATAAATAAATCTTTTATTTTTCTAGTAAAATAGAAATTTCATTAATCATGAATCGTTCAATACATTCAATATATAGAACAAGATTAGGTTTGGCTTTGCTCTAAAAAAAGTACTAGATATAGAATTAGTTACCCTAATAAAAGTACATTAATTTCTTAATCTTAATTATTTGAAAGAACATTATACATTTTTCTTTTTCTTTTTTGACAAAAAAGTTTTTTTCATACATTTGAAAATTTGGCTAGCATATGTATTGAAAAGTCACGTTATTACATGACTTATCTTGATATCGCTTGCCTACGAACCCTAAACTGCTAAAAGAATTAAACTTCCAATAAGGGAAGAAAATCAAAACTTCCAACAAGGGAAGAAAATTAAAACTTCCAACGAGGAAAGAAGCCAACTTAGTTCATAAAAAATATCAATGAAAATATTGATCCAATAACCTCAAGCGCAAATCCACGCATAAGAGTAAGTGGAAATATAGAGTTAAAGATCCAACTTGCGCCAATGTTGAATGTAATAATTGCAACACAAAAGAAACTATTCATTCACCTCAAATCTTATCGATCTTTTTTATTTGACAAACAAATTAAAATAAAACAATGTCATTGGAACCACCGTCGATTAAAAGAGAAAACCGGTGGTGGCTCAAAACTAAAATCACCAAAAGAGTCAAATAATAAGAAAGAGAGCTTTTAGAGTTTTAGAGCAGGCAGATTTTTTCATATATCAATTGTTATAAAGTTGATTTTCAAGCATTGTAACTACAAATAGAGGAACAATATGGCATTCAATGGTTGATCTCTTAACAAGGATTTGGAATGCAATAGAAATTTTATTTCAAGCATAACTAAAATTATAAAACTTCCAATTAGAGAGACAATCCAAAACTAAATACTAGATCTTTAGTTTTTTTTTTTTTTTAGTCATAGTCAACTAATTCATAAATTTCATTGACACATTAATCTCAAATCTTCCATCAAATCCTTAAAGTTACAAAAAGAGGACCCACCATCCCTCACACTCTCCCTCGCCAACTCCCCCATCCTAGCCGTCGATTCCCTCAACCCCTCCCCCTTCTCATCCATCAGATCCCTCACCATCATCTCCACCGTTGATCTATCACACCTATCCTTCATATCCAGCCCAACCCTCCAAACCTCCTCCACAAACCTACTATTCACCGTCTGATCTGCGAAGTGGGGCCAACATATCAACGGCACCCCAGCCACTACACTCTCCAACGTCGAATTCCACCCACCGTGGCCCAAGAACCCTCCTACGGCCCCGTGGGCCAGGACCTCCTCTTGCGGGGCCCAGCCCACTATGCACCCTCTCTTCTTCGTCTCCTCTGCCACCTCTTCTGCAACCTCATCAGAGCTCTCTAATTCCTCTGTAATGGAGTCCGGCCTCACAACCCACAAAAATGGCTTCTCACTGTTAACCAATCCGTGCCAGATCTCCATCATTTCACTGTGCTTCATCAACACAACGCTCCCAAAGCTCACGTAGATCACAGATTTTGGGGTTTGCGAGTCGAGCCATTTCATGCACGTTCTGTCGACCTCCCAGAGCCCGTTTGAAGATACAGATATGGGTTCTGCTCGTTTGGTGTTCAGAAGCGTGTGGAGAGGTCCGATTGTGTAGATTTTGGTGAATCGATTGCGGATTTCGGAGAGGATTGGGGATTCCAGATCTTCGAATGTGTTGAGAATCAGAGCGTGAGATTTAGTTGAGTTCTGGGTTTCTGTGTCGACGAATTCCATCCCTGTTTTGTCAATTTCTTTGGATCTGTAGAAGCTCGGGAGGTCTCTGCGTCGAAGAAACGTTTCCGACCCAGGAATGCTCGACACTCTCTCATCCATGTCGATCAATTCCTCTGTGTATTACATACAGAAAAACAGAAAATCAATCATCAAAATGGGGACTGTTCAATTTGTTCATAGAACAAGAGCAATCAAAGCCCACCACCTCCGAATTTGAGATCTCCGGATCGGACAAGCTGGGGGAGCCAAAAGTAGGTCCAGAGACAGCAAGTGCTGACAGTTCTGAAAGAGATGGTGGGAATCCCGAGGCCCATTCCGACATCAATGGTGAAGGTGAGGACGCCGTCGGATATGATGCAAGTGACTGGATTGTTTTGGGATTGGTAGGAGACGAGGAGGTGGCGGAAGGAGGGTTCGATTTGGGATTTGATGTCGACGGAGTAAATCCATTCTTTGAGGAAGCCGAATTGGCGGCGAGGGTGGTGGGGAGGGAGGCCGTCGGGTATGGTTTGGAAGCGGAGGGAGGCGGGGAAGCGGGAGTCGATGTCGGCGTGGCGGCGGAGGCGGCGGTGGTTGTGGTGGGTGTTGAGGAAGGTGACTTGGATGCCGGAGAGGCAGAGGAGCTCTGCTAGTTTCAGCATTTGTGTAATGTGGCCCTGTGCTGGGAAGGGGAAGATGAGCACGTGAGGGGTTCGATCCATCTCTAGGCCTTGTTCATTCTGCTTTCAATTGCAATTGATTTCTTATTAATAAGGGTAACTTTCAAACCTAATCGCTAAAACCCTTTTTTTTCTGTATGAATATGAATTCATTGATTTTGAAGCTGTCTCTAAATTAATTTACAATTGAGAAGTGTTATAGTGATCCAGTATTGACACTCATTAAGAGCACGCACCACACACACATATATATGTTTACTTTATTTACAATTTTGTGTTTAAGGATAATGTTAAGGTGATCTATGAACATTAGCATATCCGTAGTGAGTCACTCTAACACTCCTCTTTACAATACACAACAAACAAGGTCAGTACCATAAACAAATAGATTTGAATCTCTTCGTTCGCCACCCTTTTTAATTTGTTTTCTTCTTGATCAAACCCTACCCTTCGTTTTTTTGCTTATGTATTCATGTTAAACTCTTGGAACGTAATGGGTGTACCTTCCTCAACAAGTGAGTGCAATGACATTTTTTTTTTTTTTCAAGAGGCAGCATGACTCTTTGAACAAAACAACAAAGACTCGATCTTAAATAAGTTGTGGTCGGCAATAAGTGTAAATGTTAATCTGATGTATTTAAAATGTCTTTGGTGGATACTTTCTCATTTGAATTATTCATGTATAGTGAAAATTAAGAAAATAAGGTTTTTTTATTGAGTAATGAGTGTCTGTAGTTAGGTAACCTTAGCATTATTCTCAATCACAAAATTGTAAAAAAAGAAAAAATAAATAAAAATTATGGTGTGTGCTCTTAGTGAGTGTCAATAGTGTTGTGACTTTAGCATTTTTCTTCTTTATATATGCATTGAGAATGAGAACCATTTTTAAGGAATAACTTGTAAAGTTTTTAGACACCTATAAATGAGTCAAGTGCATTTTGCTAAAGTTTCAAAGTTGAGTTTCACCCTAATTTTAGGGAACTCAATTCTGATTACAATTAGAAAATTACGGGCAAAATTTATTTAATTTTAAAAATGCCCAAATAAAGGGTAAAGAACTCTCAAATCCTATTTATTTTTCATTGTTAATTTCAAGCTCTAAAAAATATTGAGGGAAAGCTTGGGAGAAGGAGAAATTACTGAGAAGTGATCTAATGCAATTCTTTCATTTGACAAATATTTTTGTGGAATTCAACTCCATTCTTGTAGAACTTTGTAGTATTTTATTTTACATCACAATTAAACCATTATGATCATCGTTAGTTTATTATATTATTTTGAGCTCCTGTTTTAGCATAATTCTTGTAAACCTCTATCTAGCCAGTTTACGCTTCATTACCCAATTGGCCTTCATGAGATTGGGTACTTAAACCTCTTGCTTCGGACACCCTTTGAAGTTGATACTAATAAGACATTTTAAAAGCACCACAGGTGAGCCTTGGCAATCAAATGCAAATTCAGACCTGCCTAAGTTTTCAGCGAGTTTTGATTGGATCAGTCATATATAGTATATATTTTTAGGATATAAGTTTGACCCAAATCTAGCGGACTCAACAAATATCCAAATCCATGAACAAGTGTAGGCTAAAGCTCGACTGCCCTAACTAGATTTTTTTGGATCCAGGCACCAATGTTTCAACTTTTAACATTTAGATTCTCTTATGCTATCATAATCGATATAAAGTTCAAATAAAAGAGGAGGGTGTGAACTCCTAGTATGTTGACAAAGAAGATAGTTAAGTATGTGGGCCTGTTTTCTAAAGCCCATGTATGATCCATATGATTAGTTTACTATTGTATTCTAATAAGGATTGTATTCTAACTGGGATTGTATTCTAACTGGGATTGTATTCTAATAGGGATTTACTTTCTCTATAAGTATATATATCTCTCTCTGATGTAAAAAAAAAGAAAGAGCTGTGAGAGTCTTGAATAAGATTGTGTTGGCGGCTATGGGTTTTCTTCCCTTAGAGGGTTTCCCACATATAAAATTTTGGTGATTTGTTCTCTTTCTCTCTTTTCTTGTTTTACTATTGTCATTACTTTCTGTCAAAATCTTAACAACTGGTATCAGAGCAAGGTTATTCTCAAGTGGGAGTAATGGCAGAAGAAAGGAAGTTACGGGTTGAGAAGTTCGACGGTTCGAACTTTGGATTTTGGAAGATGCAAATCGAAGACTACCTATATCAGAAGGATCTCTACTTACCGCTCGGTGGCAAGAGCAACAAACTTATAGATATGGATGACAAGGCTTGGGAAATCCTAGATCGAAAGGCCTTGGGTGCGATTCGCCTTTCACTGTCATCATCGGTAGCCTTCAACATCTCCAAAGAGAAGACCACACAAGATGTGATGAAAGCCCTAACACGGATGTATGAGAAACCATCGGCGTCAAACAAGGTATTCTTAATGAAACGGTTGTTTAATATGAAGAAACCTGAAAGTAGACCTATACAAGAGCATCTGAGTGATTTCAATACAATCACTAGTCAGTTAGAATCTGTGGGTATTATCTTTGATAATGAAGTATTGGCTCTTGTTATTTTGTCGGGTTTACCCGATAGTTGGGATGGTCTGGTTATGGCTGTAAGCAACACATCAGGGTCCAGTATTCTGAAATTTGAGGATGTAGTGGGAGTTCTTCTTGATGAAGATACGCGAAGGAGAAACAACTCTTTTGATGATGTTTCTAATAGTGCCCTGAATACTGAAGAACGGGGCAGATCCTCAAAGAGGTCGAATGGCCGAGGAAATGGACGCTCACAATCTAGAAGAGGTCAGTCAAGGGGCCCTCAGATAACTTGCTAGAATTGCAAGAAGAAAGGTCATCTCAAGCGTGACTGTAAAGCACCAAAGAAAAGGGTAGATGAAAACGATAAAGACAGCAACTCGGTGAATGTCTCAAACAAATCAAGTTCAGATGAAACGCTGATCATGTGTTGTGACAGTAAAGATGAATCCTGCTGGATACTAGATTCTGGTGCATCGTTTCATGCTACTTCCAACAGAGAATATTTCCTTAATTATGAGAAGGCCAATTTCGGCAAGGTGTACCTTGGTGATGATGAACCCTGTGACATAATCGGTAAAGGAGACGTGTTGATAGGAATGGAAAATGGGACGCAGTTGAGGTTGCAACGAGTTAGACATGTGCCGAAACTTGCTAGAAATCTAATTTCGGTAAGCCAACTTACTGATGATGCAGGTCTTGAGATGAAATTCACTAAAACATCTTGGAAGATCATAAAAGGTGCCATGGTAGTAGCACATGGTCAGAGAGATGGTACTCTCTACAGAGTTCTCAATGAAAACTCCATGAATGTGGCCTCCTCTGAGGTCAGTGCAAATGTGTGGCATCAACGCCTCAGGCATATGAGTGAGAAAGGAATGAAGGTAATGGTGTCAAAAGGGAAGTTAGATGGACTGCCATGTGTTGATCTGTCTCTATGTGAAGGTTGTGTGGTTGGAAAACAAAAGGTTGTCAATTTTTCTAAAAAGGGCAGAACTCCCAAAATTGAAAAGCTAGAACTTGTGCACACGGACGTTTGGGGTCCTTCACAGGTATCCTCCCTTAATGACTCTCGTTACTACATTACTTTCATTGATGATTCGACTAGAAAGCTCTGGATTTACTTTATGAAAAATAAGTTTCAAGTGTTTGAAATTTTCAAAAAGTGGAAATGTCTAGTGGAGAACTGCAGGCAGTCTAAAGTTCGAAATGCTTGAGATCAGATAATGGTGGAGAGTACTGTAACAAGGAATTTGATGAGTATTGTACTATGTATGGCATCAGAAGAGAAAAGACGGTACCAAGGACACCACAACAGAATGGTATAGCTGAGCGTATGAACCGAACCATTATGGAACGTGCTAGGAGCATGTTGTTGAGTCTTTGGGCTACTAAGCGGTTTTGGGTTGAAAGTGAATACTGTTGCTTATCTGATCAACAGAGGACCATCTACCGCAATTGATTGCGAGTCCCTGAGGAGGAATGGACAAAAAAGGAAGTAAAACTTTCACACTTAAGAACCTTTGGTTGTATTTCCTATGTCCATATCAATGTTGAAAATAGGTCAAAGCTAGATGCAAAGTCCAAAATGTGCATCTTGTTGGGATATGGAGTTGATAGCTTTGGTTATAGGCTATGGGATCCTGAGAGTAAAAAGGTGATCAGAAGTAAAGATGTCATATTCAATGAGGATGTGTTGTATAAGGATAGGATCAAGAAGAAAGAGGAACCAAAAGGATCGAAGTATCTTGAACTTGACGATATCCCTCTCTATGATCCTGGTCAGAGTGTTACTGAACACATTGATGAACATGAAGTTCAGGAGGAGCCAATGACACCACCCATTGCACTTCGACGTGAAAGACGAACCATCAATACTCCAAACCGTTACTCTCCATCCATACACTATCTGTTGCTCACAGATGGTGGTGAACCCAATTACTATGTGGAAGCAATGCAAGTCGAGAATAAGGAAGAATGGAAGAAAGCCATGGATGACGAAATGAAGTCTCTCTACACAAATCAGACTTGGAATTTGGTCAAGCTTCCAACTGGAAAGAAGGCGATTCAGAACAAATGGGTGTACAGACTGAAACAGGAGCAAGATGGTTCTCAGAGGTACAAGGCCGATTGGTAGTAAAAGGTTTCCAACAAAAGGCGGGTATTGATTTTACTTGAGATTTTTTCTCCCGTGGTCAAGATGACTACAATTAGAACTGTCTAAGTATTGTTCTTTGCGAGGGATCTACATTTAGAACAGTTGGATGTAAAACTGTCTTTCTTCATGGTGACTTTGAGGAAAATATATACATGCAACAACCACCAGGGGATATGTAGAGGTAAGGAGCATCTAGTGTGTAAGTTGCACAAAAGCCTTTATGGTCCGAAACAAGCCCCCGACAATGGTATTTGAAGTTTGACAAGTTCATGTTAACAATAGGGTACATGTCTAATCCTGGTTCTCATCATTGGAATGCGGTAAAATGGATTTTAAGGTACCTTGCAGAACAAAAGATGTGGCACCGTGCTATACAAGTGCAAAAATACAAATTGTGTGGCTTTGTTGATTCGAGACATGTGGTGGTGACATTGATGGTAGGAAGAGTACTACGGTTATGTGTTTACTCTTGGAAGTGCAAAGAATCTCCAGGGTATCAAAGTTACAAAAGATTGTTGCATTATCTACTACTGAGGTTGAATATGTTGCAGCTGTTGAAGCGTGTAAGGAGATGACTTGGTTACAGAGCTTGTTGAGTGAACTGGATCATAAGCAAACGAATTGTCGACTACTAAGTGACGATCGAGCGCAATTCATCCGGCAAAGAATTCTGCATTTCACTCAAGGACAAAACATATCGATGTAAGGTATCATTTCATACGAGCTATGCTTGAATAATGATCTTTCAAATTGGAGAAAGTACACACCAACAAAAATTCTGCAGATATGCTCACCAAATCAGTCCATAAAGAGAAGCTGAAGTTTTGCATAGCTTCTCTTGGTCTTGCTACTTGAAGACGATAAGGCGTACCCGCCGCTTTGAAGACATTACATGAGAAGGAGATACTACTATACGAGAAAATAATTTTAGAATCAGTCCCAAGTGGGAGATATGTTAAGTATGTGGGCCTGATTTCTAAAGCCCATGTATGATCCATATGATTAGTTTACTATTGTATTCTAATAAGGATTGTATTCTAACTGGGATTGTATTCTAATAGGGATTTACTTTCTCTATAAGTATATATATCTCTCTCTGATGTAAAAAAAAAAAGAAAGAGCTGTGAGAGTCTTGAATAAGATTGTGTTGGCGGCTGTGGGTTTTCTTCCCTTAGAGGGTTTCCCACATATAAAATTCTGGTGATTTGTTCTCTTTCTCTCTTTTCTTGTTTTACTATTGTCATTACTTTCTGTCAAAATCTTAACAACGATAAAACTTTTGTTACTCTTTAATATTTTTGAAAGGGAGAGGCTAAATGGACCCCATAAATTACTATACATACTCCAATTTTATGAAATTACCCAACTATCTTTCTATATAAAAGGATTTTTCACACTATACCCCAGTCACCTCTCTCAAATCACCCCACCAAAAATTGATCAAATCTGACAAAATCTGAGCAAAACGACATGGATTCGACGACGTGGGTGCATTCATCATCTCTTTTAGTGTCAATTTCAAGGTTTTTTTGGATTTTTTTCTCATTGAGTTGTTTTATTTGTGAATTTATTTTTAGGTTTAGGACTTTGATTTGAGGAGTGAATCTTGCATTTTAAGTACAAAGTTTCGATGAAATTAGAAATATTAAGTTATTTCGAGCAAAACTCACTATTTTTTTCGTCATTTTCATGTATTTTTTTTTAGTTTTGAAGTTTTTTTATTCGTTCTGGTCGTTCGCGGGTTTCGGAGTAACTGAGCCGACACCTCTGAAGAGGTGTCAATCGAACTTGGCCCGACACCTCTGAAGAGCTATTGGTCGAACTGGGCCGACACCTCTAAAGAAGTTTCAATCGGTTCTCTTCGTCACCCACTAAAACTAAATTATCTTCGCATTGTCGATTGAAGTTGGTCGAGACCTCTAAAGAGTGTCGGCTCTGTTCGTTCGACACTCGGAGGTAAGGGTATTAGGGTGAAGGTAAAGGTGAAGGTGATGGGGTACACGAAGAAAAAAAATTGGGATATACTAAGTAAAGGTATTTTTGAAATTTAAAAAAGAAGTGGAGTACACTAAGTAAAAAGTGAGGTACATGAAGTAAAAATTTAAAAATTAGGGTACATTTAATAATTAATAGTGTCTATTTAGGTTCTCCCTTTTTATAATAGATCAAATGTATATAAAGTCTATAAAAGCATAGATTTCAAGCAAGTCAACTACAAAGACAAGTTTAACAGTTTTCCTGACAACCTGATTTCAAGTCCTGAACCAAAGCCTCAAAGTTCATGTAAGACGACCCGGCAGGACGAACGGCCTTCTTCGCAACGTCTCCAATCTCAGCCACCGATCTCATGATCTCCTCTCGCCTCGCACCACCCATCACATCTCTCACCATCTTCTCAACCGTCGATCTATCACACCTTTCCTTCATGTCCACCCCAATCTTCCACAGCTCACCCACAACCCTACTATTCATCTGCTGGTCCACCTGGTGGGGCCAACAAATCATAGGCACCCCAGCCACCAAACTCTCCAAAGTTGAGTTCCACCCACTGTGGGTCAAGAACCCACCCACAGCCCTGTGGGCCAGGACCTCCTCTTGCGGGGCCCACCCCACAATGCACCCTCTCTTTCTAACCCCCTCTCTCAGCTCCTCCGGAATATTCTCATCCTCACCGGAATATTCCCCTCCCGACCGTTTGACCCACAAGAACGGGTACCCACTGTTGACCAACCCGTACCAAAACTCCACTAGTTGACTCTTGGTCAAAACAGCTATGCTTCCGAAGCTAACATACACGACGGACTTCAAGGGCTGTGAATCTAACCAAGTGAGGCAACTTCTGTCCTGTTCCCATAAACCGTTGTGGTTCGAGGAAGCAAAGTCGATTTGATCGCGCCCGTTTGTGGTCGCGATTCGGAGATTGTTCAAGAGAGAGTGGAGAGGGCCTAATGTGTAGACGTTTTGGAAGTGATTAGGCCGGATTTGAGAGAGAAATGGTTTCTCAAGATCCTCAACAGTATTGAGGATGAGAGCGGAAGCTTTGGAGGAATTGAAGGTCTCGTTAACGAAGAATTGAAGGGCTGGGTTGGTGACTTCTTTGACGTTGAAGAAGCTCGGCGCGTCTCTTCTTCGAAAGAAAAAGCCTTCCATGCCCGGCACTGTTAGCACACTCTCGTCCATGTCCGCGTCCACTGATAAATCAAACAATTGATAATTATTAATGTCCAATTAGTAAACTAATTAAAGACTAATTAAGAAGAAAAAGACTAATTAATTTCCCTACTATGGTAAGAGTTTTTTTCAATTTTGTTTAAGAGAAACACAATACTTCTGGCCATGTACATATTTTAGATATGAGAAAATAAAGTCTCGCTCTTGTTAAAAAAAGTTAATGTCAAAGCATCTCATTACTTGCCAAAAGGTAAAATATGGAGAGGTTATGGTTAGATTTTTACCGAATAAAAAAAAAAAAAAAAAAAAAAAAAAAAAAAAAAAAAAAGCTAATTAAGGATTAGAAAGGGACCTGGGAATGGGATGTGCCCAGATTGGATGAGCTTGGGGAGGCAGAACAAAGCCCAGAAGTAGGAAGTGCTGGTGGTGCGAAATGCAATTGTTTGAATTCCAAACTCTTTTGCGACATCTATCGCAAAAGTCATGATTCCGTCGCAAATAACACAAGTGACGGGTGTGGTGTTAGTGTTAGAGAGGAGGAGGTTTCGGAGGTCAGGGGACATGATGGAGTTCATATTGAAGAGTTTGGAGAAGTCAAAGGTGAAGCCGGAGGGGCGGGGGTGGTCGTCGGGGGCGCCGTCGGAGATGGATTCGAGGCGGAATAGACCGGGGAAGCGGGCGAAGCGGGAGCGGATGTCAGTGAATTGGAGGAGGCGTTTGTGGTTGTGGTGGGTGTTGAGGAAGGTGACTTGGATGGAGGAGAGGCAGAGGAGCTCTGCTAGCTTGAGCATTTGGTTGATGTGGCCTTGTGCAGGGAAAGGGAAGATGAGCACGTGAGGGGCACTTTTCTCCTCCATCTTTTCGATTCTTGATTGTGTAATGGGTGGAATTTGTGATGAAGAGTAGAAGAGATTGAGTGTGTTGAATGATCAAATATGTATGAACATTAAGAAGAGGTATTAGTCTAATTTATATAGAGATACCTTGCTTGAATTCATTGGTCGTCGGCAAGTCTTCTAGGAATTGGCACTAGTAGGTATGATTGACTATGCTTATATTACTTTGCTTTGTTGACTCAATTACTTGTAGTTGGTGGGAAATATGTGGTGTTCTAGAAGGCTTTTGTGTTTTAGTCAAGTCGTCTCGACCAGTTGCATCTTTCAACAATGGGCTTATATATTAATAATCAATGATTCAATGTGTCGAAAGAAATGAACAAAATGCTTGCAAGGGTTTGATTGCTGCACCATTTTTCTTAAACCTCTAAATTAGTGATAGATCTGCCCTCCTAATTTTGTGAGATTAGCTGAAATTTAGTTGGGAAGGGCCAAGGTGGTCGAACACCCACAGTCAATTTAAAAAATGAAAGGAAATGTCCTATTTTTATTGGCAATAAATCTACTTGGATTTATAAATTCAGACACATAGGGAGGTTTTTAAATTTTGTAAGGGGTATAATAAGAATTTTACAAGTGATTATGGTTGTTTTATTAATTGCTTGAGGGTGTATTTGAAATTAAAAAAAGTTTTGAGTCCGGACTCACGAGTCCAAATAGCACTACCCTTTTATTGGTAACAAATTCATTCGTAGGTCCCTCCAATTTTCAATGTCATTAGAAGGTTTGGCGTCAATTTCAGACACTCCTAACTAAATCGAGCATTTAAAAGAAAAAAAAAAACCCTAGTACTATATAAACATTCGCAATTGATGTCAAAACATATCTGTGAGACGAAGAGGCTTCACTTGTTAAAATGTGAGGTTTATGGTGAAGGCGGTGGGTTTGGTACCTAAACCTTTCAATATTTTTTTTGGACCTAATAATTAAAAACATTATAACCTTTACTAGTTGTATCAATTATAACTTTTGAAATTTAACAATTATATCATAAACTTTTTGATTTACTATATATTCTATCCTCAACTAAATTGAGTTTTTTTTCTTCCATAATATGAGCCTAAAACATCATTCTCTTCAACTTTCTTGTCATGACATTTAAGAAGGCAGCGGTTAAACGAACCACAATTTTGTAAAATTACCCAACTACTATCCATATAAAAAAGTTTTTACTCACCTATACCACTCACTCATACCCTCGTCACCTCTTTCTCAAATCGCACTCACCAACAACTCAAACCCATACCCATGGGTTTCGGACTAACAAAGCTCAAAGCCAACACCTCTTCACATAGAGCCGACACGTCTTAAAAGGTTTTTGTTGAATCCCTCTGTCACCTATTGAGATCGAGTTATCTTCGCATTATCGGTCGGAATCGACCGAGACCTTTAAAGAAGTGTTGGCCCTGTGTGTTCGACACCTTCTCTGTTCGTCTGAAACCCGCGGGTGACACTTTTCACTTCTAGGATATAGCGCGACCATATCTGACTTTATTCAACAACAAAAAAACACTCCTACGACACTTGGTGACCTAAGTGCTCTACAATAACTAAAACCGAAAAATGGAGATGATTGAAAGGTGTTGGGGTGGGGGTGATGGCTAAGTAAAAAATGGGATACACAAACTAAAAAATCAAAACAGGAGTCCATTTAGCCGTTGCCTTTAAGAATTTATTCGTACATGTGTATTACAACTCAATATTTTTTTTCTATGTATTCATACACATTTTTTTTTGGGTACATATATAATACACATAATTATGTGTACATATACCTACTCAACACACAAAAATGTATATAATTATTTGTCAAATCAAACAACTATAAGCAACTTTTAATAAGTTTTGTGTCATGTTTATATGTATATACACATGATTACCAACTTATTATTGGTGATTTATAAATAACTTAATTTAAATTAGAGTATTAATATATTATTGATTTATTAATTATTATTTTTTTGAGTCCTCATACACTTAATTTAAATATGAGATTTAAAGATTTCAATATAAATTGATGTATATAGATGATCATGGAAATAAAAGTTAGAAGATTAAGTTGATTTTAAGAAAAAAAAAATGTCCAAATTAGTTGAGGATATAATTGATAGTTAATAAAAAAAAATTAGATATAATTGATGAATTTCAAAAATTAGTATATAATTGATATTACTTATAAGGGTTAGATATTTTTTATCATTAAGCCTTTTTTTTTTTCTTTAATGGAAGTCAAACCCATGCCTCCTTAAAACCTTTCTATCTTAAATGACTACAAATTATTTAACTTTTTTAAAGAAAAATTCAACACTGAAGTCCATCTTTTTAATTTTTAATTTTTAATTTGTTCTCATGACCAACTCCTCATTTTATATCCCAATTTGCCTTTAAATAATTTATCAGTTATACTATAAAAACCATTATTGGCATCACTACCCATAATGTTGTCCAAAAAACAATAATAACACAAGAAACACCAATTAAGGCCCGCTCACAAGTGGCAATTGGACTTCAAATCCTTGACCAGAGCCTGAAAGTCTGAGTGAGACGACCCACCTTCAACCACGGACTTCCTCACCAAGTCCGCAATCTCAGCCGTCGATCTCCCCATCTCCCCTCCTCCCCCACCCATCACGTATCTCACCGTCTCCTCAACCGTAGATCTATCACACACGTCCTTCATATCCACCCCAACCCTCCACACTTCCCCCACAACTCTACTGATCACCGGTTGGTCCGCCGAGTTCGGCCAGCAAATCATCGGCACCGACGCCGCCATGCTCTCCAACGTCGAATTCCACCCGCTGTGCGTCACAAAAGCCCCCACCGCCCTGTGCCCCAGCACCTCCTCCTGCGGGGCCCACTCCACCACACAACCTCTCTCCACCGGAATATCCCAACCCTCATCGGAATATTCCTCATCACCCCGGAGACCGACCCCGGCCGACGGACCCACAAGAACCTGTACCCACTGTTGACCAGGCCGTGCCACAACTCCAACAATTGACTCTTGGTCAAGACCGTTATGCTTCCGAAGCTCACATACACGACGGATTTAGGGGGCTGTGATTCCAACCATGCGAGGCAACTACGGTCTTCCTCCCACAGCCCATTGTGGTTGTGGGTTTGGTCGTCTTTTGTGACGGTTCGGAGGTTTTTTGCGAGAGAGTGAAGAGGCCCAATTGTGTAGACTTTTTGAAATTTGGCGCGGATTTGGGAGAGGAATGGGGCTTCGAGATCTTCGATGGTGTTGAGTATGAGAGCGGAAGCGCGAGCCGAATTGAAGGTCTCGTCGATGCAGAAGCGAAGGAAAGCGTCGCCGAGTGGACTCCAGTGGTACTGACGGGAGAATCCAGGGAGATCTCTTCTTCGAAAGAAGAAGTTTTCTATGCCGGGGACTGTTAGCAACTTCTCATCCATGTCGGCATCGTCTGATGATTTGAAAAAAAAAAAAAAAAAAAAACAATTGACATTTTAGTTTTGTTTTGAATGAAAACAGAGAATTAATTGATTCAAATATCACTACAACAACAGTTGAAAGACCTTCAAAATGAGGATAACAGAGGTATGCCCAGAAGCAGGAAGCGCTGATGGTGCGGAAAGCAATGGATTTGATGCCCAGTTCTTTTGCGACATCAATAGCGAACGTCATGATGCCGTCACAAATAATGCAAGTGACGGGCGAGCGGTCCGGGTCGTCACGAATGGAGAGAATGAGGTTTCGGAGGTGAGGGGACATAATGGTGTTCATGTTGAGCGTTTTGGTCAAGTCGGAGAGGTAGCCCGAGGGGCGTGGGTGGTTGTTGGGGGCACCGTCGGAGATGGACTCGAGGCGGAAGAGACCGGGGAAGCGGGCGAAGCGGGATTGGATGTTGGTGAATTGGAGGAGGCGTTTGTGGTTGTGGTGGGTGTTGAGGAAGGTGACTTGGATGCCGGAAAGGCAGAGGAGCTCAGCTAGTGTGAGCATTTGGTTGATCATGCCTTGTCCTGGGAAAGGGAAGATGAGGACGTGAGGTGAATGTTTGCTCTCCATGTTGGATTCTTGATTCTCAGATCCGTGATTCCGTGAAGACTGCTGTGTCAGTGTGTAATGAGAGGAGAAGAAGAGAAGGCAATGGGGAGACAAATGCGTGGATGTAGTAGATACTTTGAGAATAACATATATTTTCACATAAATAATAGAGGACTAAAATAGCAACACATTCTTTTAGGTCACAATTTGGCTTAACATTGCAAATACCCAAGTTCCGACAAAGTTTAGATTGAATTTAAAAAGTTAGATTAATGCGATGATCAGACCTGCCCATGCCAAATGATCTGATGAACATGTGAGCTCCCTGGAAGGAGAATGGAGTTATTCATGAAATTCAAATTAAAATAGGAAAATGCTAGGGTGTTTGATAAGTCAAGTATTTATAGGATTTAATAGTCTATTTTAATATAGTTTAGTATGAAAGTTTATAAAATATATATCTAATTTTATTTAGTTTTAGCTTTCAGGTAAAACGGAGTGCACGGTTCAATCCGGGGTGGAAAAATACTCAAAATAGAGTATTTACTTGCAGTAATCGGATATCGGGAGAGTTTGTCTCGAAATATACACTGACAGTGTGGTAATTAGGGTCAGCATGTGTCACTTGGTTACTGGTCCAGCGTTAAAACATACACCAGCAGTGCCACGTGTCCTCGTTTCATTCGTCAGAGAGCCACGTGTCACTTCGTGATTCGCCAAGCCACACCTCACTGCCGGTCAACCAATAGGAGTGCGTCACATCATCACACAATAGCTCCTCTCCAACCACTCACGTTCTGCCACGTCACCTATCTCATCGTCTCCTCTCTCTCGTACATTGATCGGCATCAGGATGCACATCAGCACGAGCTCCTAGATCTTCGCACGAACGCGCAAGCTTCTTTCCCGCTCTTCCTCCCGCCACGTGTCACGCTCTGGACCCCTCACTGCACGTCACCACGTCTCTTCTCCTTTAATCGCGTTCTGCCACGTCATCCGGTCACAGCCCTCTCACCCAATCACGTTACGACACGTCAGCAAGCACTAGAATTCAACCAATGAGACGCCGCCACGTGTCAAGACCGAAAAAATGCCAAAAACAGTTTCTCTCTCTTCCATAAACCAATTTTAGTAGTTTTACGCATTAGGACTTTAGGTATAAATAGAACATCAATTATTATTCTTTACAACTCTCTACATTATTTTGTGAGTAGTCATTCCGACTAATCAAGTCATTGCCTAGGTTGGAGGTGAAGTAATTCAAGATTATGAACTCATGGCATAATTTTTGAGATCTATTATTTTTATTATTTAATTTAATTTAATTTCTTCTATTTCATTGTTGTTGGTTTTTATGAATATAGTTTAAATCTAGGGTATGTATGCGGCGAGTGCATGCTTTTAGGTGGATAATTTATAGTTAATTGACTCATTAGTATCCGTAGTTGTACTTTTGGGATAATATAAGTGACAAACATTCACCCGATTGCCGTCAAAACCTTTCGGTTCTTAAGTGTGCAACAATTGAATCTAGGTTAAATCGGGAGCGGACGCGATCCGGTTATATAGGATTAGTATTCCCATATGTTGACAGAATATCAAAACCCTAGTTTTGCTGTGGAGACGAAAACTTGAAGAGAAAGAAATCAGTGAAACTGAGAGAGAGAGTTCAATTTCTCTCACAGCCCACATTATATATATATATATATATATCAAGAGTCTTGTGCAGAGCATGTGATTACACATGAAGCAGTAAATAAAAATTACAACATAGTAAATTAATGATTTACTGTGGCGGCCCCAATTTCCACATTGGTCCGCCACGGGAGGCCACGCGGACCCACAACTGACCACGTCACCGCCAGCTGTGTTCCACGCCCAATTATCCATTATCAATTAATTATCGCTCATAATAAAAATGCCTAAGTGGAAACCATACCAAATATACATCATATACATGTCCTTTGAGATCCACAAAATATCAAAAGTATACAACCTATCTCTCCAATCCCAAAACCCAAAGATAAAACAAGTAAATATAAACATACGTACGAGTAGGGCTAGAGCTATCAATCAATGTAGTCCTCAAGCTTTTCCCTCGACTCGTGCCGGATCTGTACTCGAGCCATCATAAAAAGACAGATGACGAGTCCAGTGAGTAATCCCAAGGAAATTCACTAAGTAATTACGGAAGTAAAAGTACTGGAATTTAAATACCATAAATAAACATGCGGAACAAAAGAAATACAGACAACTGTGAAAGGATCATCGCATGTATAAATATAGTAACGAAGCAAAGTACGTGCACAGTAAAAATCAGACTAAGTCATACTTCGAGCCTCTCCTTGGGCACAACCCTCAAACACACCAACAGGTTGTCCCTGGACCCTCTAGGTGGCCGGCGTAGACCCACGACGCACCCACACGAGCCTACCATAACCAGGTAGCCTATTCACCGGTATATGCATAGACAAGTGCTATGACTTAGTGGACTCTATGGCCGTAACGAATAAACACCAGGTGGGGAGTGACCTCAACACCGTAAAGGCTCCAGGTAGGAGTAAACTCCACTACCGTAAAAACACCAAGTGAGAGGACTCAACCACCGTAAAGCAGTAATGGAATGGAATAATGAATAATCGGAACTGAATTCAAATAAATCAAACTATAAATACTTAAAGTGAAGTTCAATTGGGATACTACACACCTCAAACCGCACTCCTCGCTCCACAAATCAACCCCCGGTCCAATACCTCCAAATCCCGGGTATCACTCCCGGTCTGATTTCTGACTAACCCCCGACTCAAATTACTATTTCGAGACTCCTGGAATTCATTTATGAGTATTAATGATCAATTAATAGGTTTAAAATGTTGGTTAGACTCATTTCTTCATTTTCCAATTTTACACATTCCAGTGAACTATTAGCGCGCTAATGAGATGAATTAGCACGCTAATTCATCTAAGTCACTGTTCATCATTTTCCAGAGGGTAATTAGCGCGCTAGGTCCTCCTATTAGCGCGCTAATCGCGCTCTCTGTCAGTATTTTTACAGGTTCAAAAATTCACATTCCAAACACCCCATAAACTCATTCATTCGACTCCAACACCTCAAAGACTCACAATTCACCTCAAAGACTCCATTTAACCACAAAGTTGTCGAATTTAAACTCGAAATCCAAGAATCATAAAAATCACCCTTTTCAAACCCATTTCCATATCATCATCAACACCAAAGCCAATCACTAAAACACATTCTCCACCTTCATAGCACTCAAAATATACCAAATTATCTCTAGAAATATATGCACTACACCAACCCACGGATTCAACACCAACATACCCAAAACCCTCTACAAATTGGAAAGAATTGAGAGAAGGTCATAAATCTCACCTCTTGATCTCGTTGTTGGATGCCAAAATCACTTTCTTCACACTTTGTGTAACGGCCCAATTTTCAATAGCCGTTCCTGGTGACGTCATTGCGGACGTGGACGCTAGCGAGGACGTGCGTGGGTCCCACAGCGAGGCTGGAACGAGTATGGAATAGGTATACAGTCCGTTTTGTATGCTTGTTGTGGTAAAATGAAAAAAAAAAAAATATATATATATATATAGTAAATTGGTGGGCGCCTAGTGACACGCGGGGTCGTGGTCGACACACGTGGGTGGTAGTGTAGTGTGCACGCCCGAGTACGCTCGTCGGCGCGCACGACGAAATTGTAGGCGCGAAAATATAGACGAATATATATATTTATATATATATGTATATATGTAATTTAATATATATATATATATATAAATATATATTAAAATCAGAAAATAAATAAATAATAGTGAAATTACCAAAAAGGGTATTGAAGGAAAGAAGGAAAGGATAAGAACTTAGGGGCATTTTGGTCATTTTACCCAAAAATTGTTGATAAACACCATGACACCCATTTTCCCCATTTTTGATCGAAATCGATAAATCGAAAAAGAGAGAGATCGATGGAAAATTGAGGAAGAAGAAGAGGAGAAAGGAGGAAGAGAGAGATCGAGGGATCGGGAGCTCGTGTGATCGAGGAGAACAAGGTGGCGATTTTGTGAATCAATGGTGGTGGAATGGAGCTTGGGAGCTCGGACGAATTGCGAGAGCAATTCGTCCGAGGAGGGAGACGACAATCGTCTCCCCAATCTCTCTCCCTCTCCCTCTCCTTCTCTTCCATGTAAAAAAAAAAAAAAAAAAAAAAAAAAAAAAGAAAAGAAAAAACGAGGGCGCGTCGCGCCTCTGTTTGGGAGGAAGACGACCCAACCGGGTCGGGCCGACCCGCCCGGCCCTGGGCGGGTCAGCGACCCGTGGGCCGGTTCGGTTGGCGAACCGGACCGGAGTGAACCGGGTCCGGTTCACCCCAACTCAATTCAAAAAAAAAAAAAAAAAAAAAAAAAAAAAAAAAACAAAAACGGTTTGGAAAAAAAAAAAAAAAAAAAAAAAAAAAATCTGAAAAATTCATAGAAAATTCAGATAAAATAGGAAAAATTAGAAAAAAATATATTTTGATCAAATAAAGGAAATTTGGGATTTTCTCGGAATGTTGACGAGATAAAGTCGGGGTTTTAGCCTCGAAAAACGAAAAATTGACATAATATATTAAATTGAAGCTAACTTAATGATAAATGGTAATAGGTATAATTCGGGTGATAATTTGAATTGTCGAGTGCTATTGGAGCTGAGCGAGGTTTGGTTTGGGACGAGGAGTGCGATATAGGTGCGTAAACCCCAACGAAACACATTTGAGTATTTAATTCTTTCAATTCTTGCATATACTTGTTGTTGTTGCTATACATACTCATGAGGATCATGTGTTGGTCCAGTTGTCGATGGGTGTTGGATTTGTTTTCTCTATCGGAGTTTATTCGGGACGATTGTGGCACGTGATCAAGCATGCTAGATTGTAGCACGTGTACTTGCGCCGCCGGTGGATTGTGATCCGAGCCGCGGGGTGCACGTGTTCGGTGGGTTTGTGATTTGTTCCGGTCACCGTTAGTAGTTCGGATGTGGTTTAGACTTGATGTGCTCAGTCGGGGTCATCCGAATCTACGAAGTATGATCTAGTATGTGAGATTGCATTCTACTTTTGTCTGGTTTTATCGTAATTGTTGTAGAGCATATTGTTGGCATTATGATTATTCGTTGATCATCTTGCATGCTTGTTACCTACACATGCGGGGTTTTATGGTCGCCCATACTCTTTGCATGTGTAGCTAACGTTAATTATTGACTTCGAATCTGTTATTATTTACTCGATGGTTTTCTTTGGGAGTTTACTCACCGGACTCGTCACCGTATGTGTTGGGTGATTTGAGTGCGGGATTTGATAAGTGCGGGACAAGGAGAGACGTAAAGATTATCGCGATTGAAGACGTGAACTACTCCTCTTATACGCTTGTTGATTGTATGTATGTATTTGTTTTATGCTTTGGGTTTGGGTTGTGAGAGTTATATTTTAGTTTGTTTTGATATTTTGAGGATGACACTTGATTTATATTTATGGACTACATATTGGTATGGTTTCCACATTAGATTGATTGATATTTAGACTTGCCACAATTTGGTATCATCTAATGATTTGAGACTTCCATTTGCATAATTTAAGGATAAATGATATTAGAGGAACTAAAGC
The DNA here is from genome assembly GCA_039657345.1 of Stephania japonica. Lineage (NCBI taxonomy): Eukaryota > Viridiplantae > Streptophyta > Magnoliopsida > Ranunculales > Menispermaceae > Stephania > Stephania japonica. The sequence continues at coordinate 36,089,909 of CM077560.1, read as the reverse complement.
TAACAAGAAATTGATTGATTGTGGATAATTGGGCGTGGGACACACGGTGGCGCGACGTGAAGGTTGTGGGCCCGCGTGGCCTCCGTGGCGAACCAATGTGGAAATTGGGGCCGCCACATTTTGGTATCGAAAGCAGTCGATATGACCTAGATTTGAGAAACCTAAGGAGATGAGGTCTCTATTATTTACTCGATACCGTTACATTTTGGTATCGAGCCTAGGTTTGAGGAACCTAAAGGATAAAATGATGATGATAATTAACTCTGATACCGCTACATTTTGGTATCAGAGCTTAGGTTTAAGGAATCTAAATTGAAGAGCCTAGGGAATGGAATAGGGATTATAACTAGCTTTGATATGGCTATATTTGGAGATTGAACAATAGTATAAACTCAATGAATAAACTTTAGATGTGGAAACCACAAGTGAATGATTAAAGGCTTAGTTGGGAAGTGATGTGAGGCGGGTAAATTTAGGAAATTACATATGCGTATGTTTTGATTGTGTACTATATATTATACGCGTATATGTACTGAGTCTGATCCATTGCACGATGGTTGTGCAGTTTAGGATGGACGGACAGACTCCTACTACTCCGCCCACTACTCAGCCAGAGGTTGGAGATACTAGTGATCGCACCACTAGTGACATGGCTGATATGCGAGCTATGATACGTGAGGCCGATCGAGCGAAGCTGATTCAAACAGAGCAAAGAATTATTGCAAAGCGAGCTCGATGGTTGAGCGATGGAGTACATTCGTAGCTCGAGGACGCCAAAGAAGATAGCACCGATCGCCGAGCGCGCGTTGCACTCGCTATCACTGGACCGCATTAGCACCGGCTATTGCTACACAAAGCGGCCGGATCGAGACAAGTGATAGAGAGAGTTGAGCTTTGTTGTTGTGCCGGCCCGAGACTACGGTGGTGACACCCACCACTACGGAGCGAGCAAGTAGGGACTTCGATCGCCGGGAGTAGGATGTCGAGGCGCGAAGATGGTGAAGGATTTTATGAGATTTAATCCTACGTACTTCACTGGAGTCAGTGATCCTGAGGTTGCCGGCCGGTGGTTAATGACACATCGACGACTACACCAGCTATTAGAGGTACCTGAGGCGGACCAGGCGCGTATCTCGGGGTATTGTTTGAGAGGTCAGGCAGCGGTATGGTGGACTACTTACACTGACATACATTCTACACCATCGACGTGGGCAGAGTTTCGACAGTTATTTCTCGATGAGTACATCCCTACTGAGGTGCAGTTACGATTGAGGGAGCAGTTCTTGGGATTACGACAGGGTAACATGTCAGTGTCATAGTACATGGATCGATTCAGATATCTCATGATGTATGCTATGGATGTGGCTAACACGGAGAGGTTACAGATCTACTATTTTATCAGAGGTCTGGATGAGAGGATCGGAGGTGTGATGGTTGCGACTGGTGCAGAGACGCTACAGAGTGTTTTTGACAGAGCATTGGCTCGCGAGACGTATTTACGACACCGGGGTGAGCTTGGAGATGGGTCCGGACAGAGTTCTCGGTCTGATCAAAGACCGAAGAGACAGAGAGATCAGCCTGATCGACAGAGACATGATTATCAGGGTCGACGAGATAGACGTTTTGAGCAGCAGAGAGGAGATGAGAGGCAGGTAGTGTACGTTGCTGCACCTGCACCTGCACCATTTGAGCAGCCACGACAGCGTGTGCGAGATGGAGGGGGTCGTGGTAGAGAACAAGAGGAGGAGGTTGTGAAACTGGTTGATTGGTTCACCAGGAGGTTGTGAAACTGGTTGATTGGTTCACCAGGAGTCCATTTGCAACTGGTTGTTGTGGGATTGGTTGATGTTTTCACCAGGGACTGGTCGATGTGTTCACCAGGGACTGGTTGATATGGACTGGGTTGATGAGTTCACCAGGGATTGATTTGTACACTAGGAGTGAGTGGACGACTGGTTGATCGGTTCACCAGTGGCAGATTGATTTTTCTTCACCTAGGTTGAGGTTGATTTGTTTACCAAAGTTAGAGGTTGAATAGTTCATCAAAAGTGTTGGTGGAATAGTGACTGATTAGGTTGGCTACATTTGGTTAGATTGGTTGACGTGATAGGAAATTGTATCTATGTTACAGTTCTATGAGACGAGATGTTAGTTATCTCAAATTTCGGACGAAATTTCAAATTAGTTGGGAAGAATTGTAACGGCCCAATTTTCAATAGCCATATCGGGTGACGTCATTGCGGACGTGGACGCTAGCGAGGACGTGCGTGGGTCCCACAAAGGCTGGAACAGTATGGAATAGGTATACAAATCCGTTTTGTATGCTTGTTGTGGTAAAATGAAAAAAAAAAAAATATATATATATATATATAGTAAATTGGTGGGCGCCTAGTGACACGCGGGGTCGTGGTCGACACACGTGGGTGGTAGTGTAGTGTGCACGCCCGAGAATCGTACGCTCGTCGCGCGCGACGACGAAATTGTAGGCGCGAAAATATAGCGAATATATATATTTATATATATATATATGTATATATGTAATTTAATATATATATATATATAAATATATATTAAAATCGAAAATAAATAAATAATAGTGAAATTACCAAAAAGGGTATTGAAGGAAAGAAGGAAAGGATAAGAACTTAGGGGCATTTTGGTCATTTTACCCAAAAATTGTTGATAAACACCATGACACCCATTTTCCCCATTTTTGATCGAAATCGATAAATCGAAAAAGAGAGAGATCGATGGAAAATTGAGGAAGAAGAAGAGGAGAAAGGAGGAAGAGAGAGATCGAGGGATCGGGAGCTCGTGTGATCGAGGAGAACAAGGTGGCGATTTTGTGAATCAATGGTGGTGGAATGGAGCTTGGGAGCTCGGACGAATTGCGAGAGCAATTGTCCGAGAGGGAGACGACAATCGTCTCCCCCAATCTCCTCTCCCTCTCCCTCTCCTTCTCTTCCATGTAAAAAAAAAAAAAAAAAAAAAAAAAAAAAAAAAACAGAGAGCGAGCGCCGCGCGCTCTGTTTGGGAGGAAGACGACCCAACCGGGTCGGGCCGACCCGCCGGTCCCCGGGCGGGTCGGCTGACCGGTGGGCCGGTTCACCCAACTCAATTCAAAAAAAAAAAAAAAAAAAAAAAAAAAAAAAAAAAACAAGTTTGGAAAAAAAAAAAAAAAAAAAAAAGAAAAAAAAAATCTGAAAAATTCATAGAAAATTCAGATAAAATAGGAAAAATTAGAAAAAAATATATTTTGATCAAATAAAGGAAATTTGGGATTTTCTCGGAATGTTGACGAGATAAAGTCGGGGTTTTAGCCTCGAAAAACGAAAAATTGACATAATATATTAAATTGAAGCTAACTTAATGATAAATGGTAATAGGTATAATTCGGGTGATAATTTGAATTGTCGAGTGCTATTGGAGCTGAGCGAGGTTTGGTTTGGGACGAGGAGTGCGATATAGGTGCGTAAACCCCAACGAAACACATTTGAGTATTTAATTCTTTCAATTCTTGCATATACTTGTTGTTGTTGCTATACATACTCATGAGGATCATGTGTTGGTCCAGTTGTCGATGGGTGTTGGATTTGTTTTCTCTATCGGAGTTTATTCGGGACGATTGTGGCACGTGATCAAGCATGCTAGATTGTAGCACGTGTACTTGCGCCGCCGGTGGATTGTGATCCGAGCCGCGGGGTGCACGTGTTCGGTGGGTTTGTGATTTGTTCCGGTCACCGTTAGTAGTTCGGATGTGGTTTAGACTTGATGTGCTCGATCGGGGTCATCCGAATCTACAAGTATGATCTAGTATGTGAGATTGCATTCTACTTTTGTCTGGTTTTATCGTAATTGTTGTAGAGCATATTGTTGGCATTATGATTATTCGTTGATCATCTTGCATGCTTGTTACCTACACATGCAGGGTTTTATGGCTGCCCATACTCTTTGCATGTGTAGCTAACGTTAATTATTGACTTCTGAATCTGTTATTATTTACTCGATGGTTTTCTTTGGGAGTTTACTCACTGGACTCGTCACCGTATGTGTTGGGTGATTTGAGTGCAGGATTTGATAAGTGCAGGGACAAGGAGAGACGTAAAGATTATCTGTGACTGAAGACGTGAACTACTCCTCTTATACGCTTGTTGATTGTATGTATGTATTTGTTTTATGCTGGATTTGGGTTGTGAGAGTTATATTTTAGTTTGTTTTGATATTTTGAGGATGACACTTGATTTATATTTATGGACTACATATTGGTATGGTTTCCACATTAGATTGATTGATATTTAGACTTGCCACAATTTGGTATCATCTAATGATTTGAGACTTCCGCTGCATAATTTAAGGATAAATGATATTAGAGGAACTAAAGCTAACAGTAAATTGATTGATTGTGGATAATTGGGCGTGGGACACAGCTGGCGGCGACGTAGACAGTTGTGGGCCCGTGGCCTCCCGTGGCGAACCAATGTGGAAATTGGGGCCGCCACATTTTGGTATCAGAGCAGGTCGATATGACCTAGATTTGAGAAACCTAAGGAGATGAGGTCTGGGCTATTATTTACTCTGATACCGTTACATTTTGGTATCAGAGCCTAGGTTTGAGGAACCTAAAGGATAAAATGATGATGATAATTAACTCTGATACCGCTACATTTTGGTATCAGAGCTTAGGTTTAAGGAATCTAAATTGAAGAGCCTAGGGAATGGAATAGGGATTATAACTAGCTTTGATATGGCTATATTTGGAGATTGAACAATAGTATAAACTCAATGAATAAACTTTAGATGTGGAAACCACAAGTGAATGATTAAAGGCTTAGTTGGGAAGTGATGTGAGGCGGGTAAATTTAGGAAATTACATATGCGTATGTTTTGATTGTGTACTATATATTATACGCGTATATGTACTGAGTCTGATCCATTGCACGATGGTTGTGCAGTTTAGGATGGACGGACAGACTCCTACTACTCCGCCCACTACTCACGACGAGAGGTTGGAGATACTAGTGATCGCACCACTAGTGACATGGCGATATGCGAGCTATGATACTAGGCCGACCGAGCGAAGATTGATTCAAAGAGCGCAAGAATTATTGCAGCGAGCTCGATGGTCGAGCCGATGGAGTACATTCGTAGCTCGAGGACGCCAAAGAGAGCACCGATCGCCGAGCGCGTTGCACTCGCTATCACTCGGACCGCATTAGCACCGGCTATTGCTACACAAAGCGGCTGGATCGAGAGACGATGATAGAGAGAGTTGAGCTGTTGTTGTGCCAGTAGAGACTACAAGTGGTGACACCCACCACTACGGAGCGAGCAAGTAGGGACTTCGACCGCCAGGGGAGTAGGATGTCGAGGCGGCGAAGATGGTGAAGGATTTTATGAGATTTAATCCTACGTACTTCACTGGAGTCGGTGATCCCGAGGTTGCCGGGCCGGTGGTTAATGACACATCGACGACTACACCAAATATTAGAGGTACCCGAGGCGGACCGTGCGCGTATCTCGGGGTATTGTTTGAGAGGTCAGGCAGCGGTATGGTGGACTACTTACACTGACATACATTCTACACCATCGACGTGGGCAGAGTTTCGACAGTTATTTCTCGATGAGTACATCCCTACTGAGGTGCAGTTACGATTGAGGGAGCAGTTCTTGGGATTACGACAGGGTAACATGTCAGTGTCATAGTACATGGATCGATTCAGATATCTCATGATGTATGCTATGGATGTGGCTAACACGGAGAGGTTACAGATCTACTATTTTATCAGAGGTCTGGATGAGAGGATCGGAGGTGTGATGGTTGCGACTGGTGCAGAGACGCTACAGAGTGTTTTTGACAGAGCATTGGCTCGCGAGACGTATTTACGACACGGGGTGAGCTTGGAGATGGGTCGGACAGAGTTCTCGGTCGATCAAAGACCGAAGAGACAGAGAGATCAGCCTGATCGACAGAGACATGATTATCAGGGTCGACGAGATAGACGTTTTGAGCAGCAGAGAGGAGATGAGAGGCAGGTAGTGTACGTTGCTGCACCTGCACCTGCACCATTTGAGCAGCCACGACAGCGTGTGCGAGATGGAGGGGGTCGTGGTAGAGAACAAGAGGAGGAGGTTGTGAAACCGGGTTGATTGGTTCACCAGGGAGGTTGTGAAACGGTTGATTGGTTCACCAGGAGTCCATTTGCAACTGGTTGTTGTGGGATTGGTTGATGTTTTCACCAGGGACTGGTCGATGTGTTCACCAGGGACTGGTTGATATGGACTGGTTGATGAGTTCACCAGGGATTGATTTGTACACTAGGAGTGAGTGGACGACTGGTTGATCGGTTCACCAGTGGCAGATTGATTTTTCTTCACCTAGGTTGAGGTTGATTTGTTTACCAAAGTTAGAGGTTGAATAGTTCATCAAAAGTGTTGGTGGAATAGTGACTGATTAGGTTGGCTACATTTGGTTAGATTGGTTGACGTGATAGGAAATTGTATCTATGTTACAGTTCTATGAGACGAGATGTTAGTTATCTCAAATTTCGGGACGAAATTTCAAATTAGTTGGGAAGAATTGTAACGGCCCAATTTTCAATAGCCGTTACTGGTGACGTCATTGCGGACGTGGACGCTAGCGAGGACGTGCGTGGGTCCCACAGCGAGGCTGGAACGAGTATGGAATAGGTATACAGTCCGTTTTGTATGCTTGTTGTGGTAAAATGAAAAAAAAAAAAAATATATATATATATATATAGTAAATTGGTGGGCGCCTAGTGACACGCGGGGTCGTGGTCGACACACGTGGGTGGTAGTGTAGTGTGCACGCCCGAGTACGCTCGTCGGCGCGCACGACGAAATTGTAGGCGCGAAAATATAGGCGAATATATATATTTATATATATATGTATATATGTAATTTAATATATATATATATATAAATATATATTAAAATCAGAAAATAAATAAATAATAGTGAAATTACCAAAAAGGGTATTGAAGGAAAGAAGGAAAGGATAAGAACTTAGGGGCATTTTGGTCATTTTACCCAAAACAAGCATACAAAACGGACTGTATACCTATTCCATACTCGTTCCAGCCTCGCTGTGGGACCCACGCACGTCCTCGCTAGCGTCCACGTCCGCAATGACGTCACCAGTAACGGCTATTGAAAATTGGGCCGTTACACTTTGGTTGATGATCTCTCCCTCTCTTCTCCAACGATCTCTCTCTCCTTCAAGCTTTCTCTCAAAACCTCACTCTCACTCTCCCCATTTGATCGGTCAAACATGGTATATATATATATACTTGGCATTTGATCAAGTGTGTGCACGAATCTCGAGGAATATCCAAGGGTTCCTGATCACCCTGTGTCACTCCAACCTTATACACCTAATCATGACACTCAACACCCTCTTGTGCATCTCAAGGATCATCAACTGTTGTTGTTTTATTCAGCTCAACTATATGACTTACAAATTTCCAATTGATTTAGCTCATATAAATTCCTATTTTATTCAATAAATTCCCAAAATTTACGGGTAAACTCACCGTAGTTTCCTCGACTACCCGGCACCCCGTGCCTCGTGTCCCGTGTCCGCACGCACCCCGAGGTCATTCCTCACTCGTCAATAATCTACATTAACATACATATTGCAATGGAATTAGCTAATTTGTACATTTCCATCGCAATTTACCACAACAAGCATACACAACGGACTGTATACCTAATTCGAGTGCATTACATCCTTGTTGTGGGTCCCTCGGCTGTCTTCGCTGGCATCCACATCTGCAATGACGTCATAATTAACGGCAATTTAAATTAGGCCGTTACATTTACTTTAACATCCCCCCTCAAACGAAGGGGGAGAGCAACGACACCAAGTTTGCTCATAAGAAAAGAAAAACGAGAAGCAACAAGAGCTTTGGTGAATCCATCCGCAATTTGATCATTACTAGGTACATGATGAATAGAGATCAGACCTGCCAACACCTTATCTCTCAAATAATGTATGTCCAATTCAATATGTTTGGTCCTAGCATGATAGACAGGATTATGAGCCAAAGCTTGAGCAGAAATATTGTCACACCATACCACTGGAGCAGTAGGAAGAGAAAACTGAAGTTCAGACAGCAGCGATTGTATCCATGTAATCTCTGCCGAGACTTGCGCCAATGCTCTATACTCAGACTCAGTCCTGGATCTGGCAACAACGTGTTGTTTCTTGGACTGCCAAGATATCAAATTTGAGCCAAGAAAGACGGCAAACCCCGAAACAGATCGCCTATCATCAGGAGATGCTGCCCAATCTGCATCAAAAAACCAGTGACAAACATGTGTGTACTAGGTATAAACCAAATACCCCAATCAGCTGTACCTTTCAGATAACGTAAGACCCTCTTCAGCACCGGCCAGTGCATAATAGTCGGACAACTCTGAAATTGACTCAACTTATTAACAATAAATGCAATATCTGGTCTAGTGTGGACCAGATATTGCAAACCACCAAGCAAACTATGATATAACGTCCGTAAACGGAGAAAATGTATCAGAAAAGAGAGGCTTGCCTACTAACGCAGGAGTATCAATAACCTTAGCCTGAAGCATGCCTCCTTTCTGAAGTAATTGTTTTATATAGGTTGTTTGAGTGAGAAACAGTCCAGTAGTATCACGCCTAGCCTCCATCCCCAAAAACAAGTTTAAATCACCAATATCTTTTAAAGCAAAAGAAGCATTTAATTTGGAGACAAACTGTTGAATGTGTTCAGAATTAGAACCAGTGACAATAATATCATCGACGTAAACCAAAATATATAAAGCAAATAGAAGAAGATCGAAAAATAAAGAGAGAGTTATCACCTTAAAATTTAAAAAACCCCATGACAAGAAAGTGGATCGCGATCTATCAAACCAAGCACGAAGAGCTTGACGAAGACCATAAAGTGCTTTATGAAGTTTACAAACATAGTTAGGAACTGAACTATCAATAAATCCTCGAGGTTGGTTTGTATAGACATCCTCAATCAATGACCCATTTAAAAAGGCATTATGAATATCAAGCTGACGAATCGACCAACCAAATTGAACGATGAATCGATAAAATAATACGAATTGTGGAGGCCTTTACTACTTTGGACTAAATGTCTCATCGAAATCGATACCGAAGCAATCTGTTTGAAGCCTCGAGCCACTAATCTAGCTTTGTATCAATTTATTGAGCCATCAGAATTCTTTTTAACTGTAAAAATCCACTTATTATCAACAACATTCTGAGACGAGTGAGCAGGTACCAACGACCATGTGCCATTCTTAATAAGTGCTCTATACTCAGTCTCCATGGCCTCTCTCCATTTAGGATCCTTGAGTGCCATGTCCACAGATTGAGGAATATCCTCAGACACAGAAGTGGTTGCTACAAAAGCCTTTTTCTTAGAAATACCATCCTTAGCTCGAGTGATCATTGGATGAATATTTTGTGGTGCCTCAGATTCAACTGTGACAACAGGATCACCTTCAGTTACAGAAGGGACAGTTGTCGAATTTCCTAAATTTTTGTTATTAAGTACATCAGAAAAAGGTGTAGTATCAGACTGAGGAGAGGACTCAGATATAGGTAAAGAAGCAGAAGACCTTTCATAAACAGAGGAAGGGGTTGAACCAGATGTATGGGCTCTAGATGTCGAGGATACAGATTGAAGAGATGGGCCATTAGTCGTGAACTGTGGAACTGGAAGATTGACCAGTGACGATCCACCTTATCCATCAGGCAATAATGATGAAGAAAAGAAAGAAGAGTAAGGAAACTCATCTTCATTAAATAATACATGACGAGTGATAAAAACTCTCCCAGATTTATGAAGACATTTGTAGCCTTTGTGAGATGAACTGTACCCCAAGAAGAGACATTTCTCAGAATGAAACTGCAGTTTATGGGCATTATATGGTCGTAAGTATGGAAAACAGGCACACCCAACACTCTTAAAATCGAATAATCTGGTGGACGCCCAAACAACCTCTCGTAAGGAGACTGACCCTGCAACACTCTAGATGGAAGTTTATTGATAAGAAAAATTGTTGTTTCACATGCATCCCACTAGTATTTATAGGGTAATTGACTATGAGTTAACAATGTTAAACACATGTCAATAATGTGACGATGTTTACGTTTAGCTCTTCCATTCTGTTCATGAATATGTGGACAAGAGTGTTGAAAAACAATACCACAAGAGTCTAGAAATGGCTTCAGGACCTATACTCCCCTCCCCAATCTGATTGAACCTTCTTGATGCGTGTAGAAAACAGATTTTCAACCAACCTATTAAAATGCAGAAAAACGTTGAAAACATCAGATTTGGCCTTCAATGGATAAATCCACGTAAATCGTGTATAATCGTCCATGAAGTGCACATAGTAAAGAAAACCACCAAGAAACAGTACATGAGAAGGACCCTAAACATCAGTGTGAATGAGATCCAAAACACTCGAGGAATGGTGGGTAGATAACTGAAAAGGTAAGGCGTGACTCTTACCTAAAGGACAGCTTGAACAAAATTCAAAAGACTTATTGGACACATTCACCAACTGTAACACCTCCTGCAATGTCTGTTGTGCAGGATGTCCCAGTCTGGAATGCCATAATGCAGGCAAATTCTTATTGAAAGCAACTAAAACAGACTGTCAGTGAGAAGGGGAATGAGGTCCAAAGAATCGATACAAACCATTGTGGAGAGTACCATGAAACAAAACCTTCCTAGTTCTTATATCCTTCACAAAATAATCACGAGCATAAAATTCGATTAGAACATTATTCTCACGAGCCATTTGAGACACACTCAATAAATTTTTTTGAATCTGAGGCACACACAATGTATTCTGAAACGACAGACTCGAACTAAAAGACGACACTGTTGCAGTACCAATACTAGATATAGAGAAAGAATGTCCATTACCAATAGTCAGAGAGTTGTTACCTTGATAGGGCATGCAATTATGCAACTGAGATGGGTCCGAAGTGATATGAGATGTAGCACCACTGTCTGCATACCATGAAGTATCCGAACCTGGTTCAGAGGCAGCATAAAGGTATTTGGTGGTGGATGAGCAGGTCCAGTAGGCGTCGAGTTGAAACGCAGTTGTTGTGATGGTGCACCCTATTGGGTTTAAGCAGTCGGAGCTCCCATATATTTCATGTCCTATCTAAAGTAACAGACTGCAGCAGAATGTTCGAACTTCCCACATATTTGGCATGTCGGTTTATTACTATTCTGTGACCGGAAGTGTGACGGCCCAATTTTGCTAATCTTGATTAACTGCTTAATCAGGATCGCCAATCCGTGACGTGGGACCCGCATGAGATGCGCACACAGACTAAGGCATGTGGCCGAGGTAAATTTTATATTTGTATTGATGTATTCCTAGTGTTTTGTATATGTGTAGGCTGATTAAGTCAGTATTTGCAGCTATCGACGCCGAGACGTGGTCAGGGACACGCCTCGAGTTGTGTGCAAGCCGGGGTACCGAATAGCGAGACTTGCGGTAAGTCTAAATTTAGTAAAATACGATGTATTAAATTAACACACATTAAATCATAGCCTATGGTTATAAATTTATTAAATTGAATTGGAAATATATATATATATATATATATATTTATATTATATAAATATATAATATAAATATATATACATTAAAAAAATCAGAAAAATCAGAAAAGAATTGTGAAATGACAAAAAGGGGCTTTGGCTTATATAGAAAAGGATAAGGTTGGAGGGGTAAAGTGGTCATTTGACCCCCCAAAATGCCTACAACCACCACCGCCACACATACATGATCCACAAAAAAAAAAAAAAAAAAGAGGAAGAAGAGAGAAAGGGAGAGAAAGGAAGAAAGTCCGAGAGAGAGAGAGAGTCCGAGAGAGAGAGAGAGCGCTCAACGGAGGGAGACCGGAGGAGATCGAGACGACGACGACATTGGCGAGGTGAGTTTTTGTTGTTGATGTTGGCATTGTTGTTGTAGGACGTTAATGGTGATGATGAAGTTGAATTTTTTTAAATCAATGTGTTTAATGGTGGATTGGATGATTGATGGTGTTTGGTTGTGTAATAAATTGAAAAGGGAAATAGAGAAAGAAAGAAATCAAAAAAAAAAAAAAAAAAAAAAAGGAAGAAGCAGAGACGCTGCAACAAAGGAAGAAAGGGGGACCCGGTCAGACCGGTCTGACCCGGTCCAGCCCCAAAAATAATTAAAAAATAAAATAAAATAAAATAAAATAATAAAATAATAAAATAAATAAATAAAAATAAAAGTAATAGTAATAAATACTATATATATATGTAGTGTATATACATACATGTATATATGTATATACATAAAATATACATGTATGTATATTTATATATACACATACACATGTATATCTACAAAAAATAAAATAAAATAATAAAAGAAATAATAATATGTATATATATATGTATACATTCATATACATTTATATATATAAAAATGCACATATATGTATGTATCTACATATACACATATATGAATATATACATAAAATATATTTATGTAACAAAAAAAATAAGTAAATAAGTAAATGAATGATATGAAATAATCTTTCAGGGACTTAGGGGTGTTACGGGAGTTCGAGAGCGCTAGTCGGAGTGTCGCGAGGCCGGATAGCCATAGCTATCCTGTGACTTGTAAGTGAAACTGTGGGAACTCCCTACTTTATTTTATTCATACTAAATTCTCTTTCACTCAATTTGATGACTTGTTATTAGTAATCTACCATCATGTCTTCCTTGCTTTATTCAAGTTGAATGTTGAAATAGCATGATGCCTTGTGATGATTTCATTGACTCCTTTCCTAATGTGCCATATTTGATTATGAATAATGTTATAATTGATGTTAGAAATGCATGCATTAGGGTTACTGTGGTAATTGATTTGTATTCCATTTCCTTTGAGGCTTTGTAGCCTAACTTATTGTTGATATCCTAGAACCTTAGAAATGAAAATCCTTGAAACAAAAGTTGGAGATTATCTAGTGTCCATTACACGAGAGATGGGTGGATTCACGGGGTCACCGGACCTCGAGGTTTCCGACACTCACCACTATTACTTGGGTGGCATCACGTAGCTTGAACTACGGGGTTGTCGGCAAGTTTATATATATATATATTCAAAATTTACAAAGTATGTTGAGAGTATCTCCATACAATAGTGGAAAAAGGCTGGTTGATATTTTTCACCGCCGACCGGACGTAGATCATCTCGACTTAGCCTATGTCAGTCTATCTAATTGGGTTAACTGTGATATTTATATGCATTACTTTCTCAGCACCTTTTTCTGCTTTATTATGCATTTAAATATTTGTCTTTAAATTGGAAATGAAGTATAGATTTCCCCGGTTATCACTTAAATATCACTATACTCACCGTCTAGTTTGTGACGGTGGGTGTAGGTTCGTCAAACAGCACTAGACCGGGCAAGGAGAAGATCGACGACTACCTCTGAGCTCGCAGCGCGTAGCTGCTGTACATGTAGGTTATATATTTTTTGTATTATGTTTTATATACGTCTTTTGCTTGGGTTGTTTTGTTGGGACGAGAGTTAGTCACCCGACTTTTGGCTTTCACTTTGTTATATATATGTTCGCCGTTATATGCAAATATATATGGTGATTGTTATTTCCTGGTTTCCACACTTATAATTATAAGATTTACTTCCACTAAAATATTTAAGAATTCCGCATTTAATTTTTAAAGACTTCCGCTAAATAACTTAATTGTTAAATATAGAGAAAAATAGGTAGTACAGGTTGACTAATACATAATTAGGTCATACGTGTTGGAATTTGGGCTTAATTATGGGATTAGGCCGGGCGGTGCCCTAGACGAAAATAGGGGCCGTTACAGTTGGCATCAGAGCCTAGGCTTCAGAGCCTAGGGGACAAATAAGGAAAAAACACGAACTTGTGTAAAACATAAATCTTAGAAGTGGAAACCAGATGAACATCACCTAGGAATTATTTTGTTGGGAATCGAGTGAAGGTGAGATGGGATTTTTAAAGTATATGTGTTAATTTTATTATGTATATATATACGCGATACACTTCATAGTGGCTGATGCGAAGTCGCTATCAACATGCAGACGACGATGACGAACGCACATGATACAGGCGACTCGGATGCTAGCGGCAGTCAGCCTCCTACCACATTTGATGACGACCAGCGAGAGGTCGTCGACAGGTGGTCGCTCGGGGCGACGGTTGGTGGACTTCATGGCATACGTCACTGCACTCACACATGGCAGTCGCCAGTACACGTACCGTTATTACGCCTCCGACGACAGAGCCCACTATACCATAGGGCACCATTCCAGCGACTACGACCGCCACCACTCCGTTTTCCGTACCAGCCTTCATTCTTGCGGCCACACCCGTAATCGAGACGCCTACTGTTCCGGCTACGACTGTGATTCCTGTGGCACAAGCTCTCCCATCCGTCACGGTTCCGACGACAGATATAGTAGTGGCGACGACCGCTCGCACCTCCACATCATCGGACTCAGCAGTGGGGATCAAGCTGATTAAGGACTTCATCAGGCTTCAGCCAGAGTATTTTGACGGGACTCGAGACTTTCAAATGATCGAGAAGTGGGTGCTATCTCAGGAGAAGCTTCATAGGATATTGGGCATTGAGGATAGGCTACGCCCCGAGTTATTATCGTACACATTGCAGAGGGATGCTGATGTTTGGTGGCGCACGACGATAGCGACGGATGGGGACTTCACATCATGGAAGATGTTTAAGGACAAGTTTTATCGACGATACTTTCCGCCGAGCTTAGGATGAGGCGAGGCGAGACTTTATGAGTTTGAGACAGGGACCAGATGAGACAGTTATGCAGTATCGAGACAGATATGGCTACTTACGACAGTTTGCTGGGGATTTGGTCAAAGAGGAACTAGAGGATGTGCACTACTTTGGGGTTGGCTTAAGAGCTGATATTGGAGAGCATGTGGTCAGCACGGGAGCCCGGACTCTTGGTGACATTTATGAGCGCGCCACTTGCCCATGAGACTTACCATCGAGTAGAGTAGGCGACGGGCGGCTCCAGTCGACTTGGTCGTCCGAGCGGATAACGCGTAGTATGAGAGGAGGCGACGAGAGGGGTAAGGCACCTGGGGGTGGTACCGAGGGCATCGGGATCGGGGACGACCTCACATCACTCGGTCGTGCCCCAGGCATCATATGCTACCTCCGCGCAGAGTTCAACAACACGGATCTTGCCCCCACCGCAGTCCAGACTCGCACTACCGCCACCGGAGAGATTGGCACTTCCGGCACCACCAGAGACACGCCACCATCGCCAGCAGGTGGTAGAGGCGAGCGAGCGAGAGGTCGAGAAGGACCTCGTCAGGGACAGAGACAGACTCAGGGTCAGAGTTATCAGCGACAGCTCGGTCAGCCTAAACATGTTACATGTTTCAGATGTGGGCAGACAGGACATGTAGTCAGGGAGTGCTCGCGACCCGGCCAAGATACATCCACCACAGGCCCGGGAGGCAGTACATATGGTCGCGCAGCCAGCTCAACCAGACGCGCGCCACACGGAGTCTCATTGAGGGTACGATTTCTATCGCTGGTAGAGACTCTTATGTTTTATTTGATTCCGGCTCTACCATATCTTTTATTTTGGGTCGCATGATAGATGTCTTAGGACTAACTCCGGTGAGGCTTAGTGTACATTCGATGTTGAGTACCGTAGCTGGGGATAAGGTTTATCCTAATAGTCTAGTTGAGAGAGTCCCAGTAGAGATTAGCGGGGTTGAGTTACCTGCCGATTTTAGAGTCCTCGAGACATTAGAGTTCGACGCACTTTTTGGGATGGACTGGTTATCAGCATACCACGCACACATTGACTGTTACAGTAAGTCAGTGGTATTTGAGATTCCTGGACGTCCACTATTTGTGCATCAAGGTAGTACACCGAAAATTAGCACCACGAGAGGTCGATTAGCGTCTAGTGAGGAGATGGAGACTCTAGTAGCTTTGTATGCCGTAACGGAGAGTCAGGGACCCCGACTTGAGGACATACCAATGGTCCAAGACTTTCCTGATGTTTTTCCGGAGGACTTACCTGGACTACCACCACCTCGAGAGATAGACTTTGTCATTGATCTTATGCCAGGCACCAGACCAATCTCAATACCACCCTATCGCATGGCACCGAAAGAGTTGGAAGAGTTGAGGGATCAGCTTCAGGATTTGGGAAATAAAGGATTCATTACACCATCAATGTCGCCATGAGGAGCACCAGTTTTGTTTGTAAAGAAGAAAGATGGTAGTCTACGACTATGTATCAACTACAAGACAATTGAATAAGGCCACCGTCAGGAACCAGTACCCGTTGTCGAGGATTGACGACTTATTTGAGCAGCTGAGGGGAGCATAGTTTTTCTCTAAGATAGATCTGAGATCGGGGTATCATCAACTTAGGATCAGGGACGAGGATAGGTCTAAGCCAGCATTCCGCACCAGATATGGACATTACCAGTTCACGGTCATGCCTTTTAGGCTGACCAATGCCCCTGCTGTGTTTATGGATCTTATGCATCGAGTTTTGAGACCATATCTTGACCGTTTTGTGATAGTTTTCATTGACGACATTCTCATTTATTCGAGGACACGAGAGGACCACGAACAACACCTCAAGGAGACGTTGCAGACTTTGAGGGAGCACAGGCTATTCGCCAAGTTTAGCAAATGTGAGTTCTGGCTTGCAGAGGTCAAGTTCTTAGGTCATGTGGTTGGGGCAGCAGGGATTGCAGTAGATCCGGCTAAGATTCAGGCAGTCATGGATTGGCCGACACCAAAGTCCGTGATGGAGATTAGGAGTTTTCTAGGGTTGGCAGGCTATTACCGAAGATTTGTGAAGGATTTTTCCAAAATTGCTTCACCGATGACTAGGCTGACACAGAAAGATGTCATATTTAATTGGACTGCGGAGTGTGAGAACGCATTTGCTCAGCTGAAGAGATTATTTACTATCGCCCCCATATTGGTGTTACCAGAAGCTGGTCAGGGATTCTTAGTGTACACTGATGCTTCATACACAGGACTTGGATTTGTATTAATGCAGGGTAGTGGAGTTGTGGCATATGCTTCGAGACAGCTGAAGATACATGAGAAGAACTACCCTACGCATGATTTGGAGTTAGCAGCGGTAGTATTTGCTCTGAAGATTTGGAGACATCATCTGTATGGGGAGAGATTCACACTCTATACTGATCACAAGAGTTTGAAATATCTCTTCACGCAGAAAGAACTAAACTTGAGGCAATGCAGATGGTTAGAGTTTTTAAAGGACTATGACTTTTCTCTGGAGTATCACCCAGGAAAAGCTAACGTAGTTGCAGACGCGCTGAGTAGGAGACCAGTTGGAGATGTGGAGACGACCAATTGTCATATGACACGTGAGTATGAGATGCTCGATGTAGCGGCGACATCAAGTCAGATAGGTATTCCTACGGATGTTAGAGTTGAGATTTGCGCGCACTTGAGAGTACAGACCATGTCCACACAGAGAGTAGCAGAGGGTCAAAGGACCGACGAGTCGTATACGAGATTCAAGTGAGTTAGCGCGAGTTCGGATTGTGTTGATCGGGCGAGACATCGAGATCAATGTCTGAGGTTTAGGGGCAGACTGTGGATACCCGAAGTGCCAGAGTTAAGAGACGAAATCCTTCAAGACTCACATCGTTCCCGATTTACCATTCATCCAGGCAGGACTAAGATGTACCATGATATGAAGAGACATTTCTGGTGGCCTGGGATGAAGGCGGACGTGTCAGAGTTTATCAGGAACTGTGGAATATGCCAGCAAGTGAAAGCGGAGCATCGTAGGCCCGGGGGACTCTTACAACCACTTCCCATTCCGTAATGGAAATGGGAAGACATAGCCATGGAATTTATTAGAGGTTTACCGAAGACTGTCAGGCGACACGACTCGATATGGGTTATAGTCGACAGACTAACTAAGTCTGCTCATTTCCTACCAGTGGCATCACATTACATATTTGATCAGTTGAGCGTGTTGTTTGAGAAAGAGATCATCAGGCTGCATGGGGTACCATTGACTATTGTATCAGACAGAGATGCTAACTTTACATCCAGGATGTGGCAGAGTATGCAGGAGCGGTATGGTACATGCCTACATTTCAGCACGGCCTTTCACCCTCAGACTAACGGATAGACTGAAAGACTCAATCAGGTCCTAGAAGATATGTTACGAGCTTGTGTGCTAGAGTTTGGCGGATCATGGACGGAATACCTACCATTGTGTGACTTTGTATACAACAACAGTTATCAGGCTAGCATCGAGATAGCGCCATTTGAGACTTTATATGGTAGACCTTGTCGCTCGCCATCGTGTTGGGCTGAACCAGAGGACAGATTGTCTGTAGGACCTAAGATTGTTGTTGATCATACAGAGAAGGTACGACAGATCCAAGTGAAGCTTAAGGGAGCCCAAGAAAGACAAAAGAAGTATGCAGACAAGTATCACAGTGATCTCACTTATCCTGAGGGAGCCTATGTCTACCTTAAGGTTTCTCCTCGGAGAGGTCTGCAGAGGTTTGGTGTAAAAGGTAAGCTTGCACCGCGTTTCATCGGGCCATTCAGAGTTAGGAAACGGGTTGGAAAGGTTGCGTACGAGTTAGAGCTTCCTCCGTAGATGTCAGGTGTTCATACGGTCTTTCATATATCGATGCTTCGACTGGCTGAGTCGAAGGCAGGCGCACGACAGACAGTTGACTTGAGTCAGATCGACCTAAGTGAGGATTGCTCATATGAGGAGCAACCTATCCAAATCCTAGACCGAAAGGTACAACAGTTAAGGAACAAGTCTATCCCGAAGGTACTAGTCAAGTGGCAGTTCCACAACGAGTTGGAACTCACTTGGGAACGGGAGGATTATATGCGAGACCGTTTTCCGTACCTTTTTGAGTCAGGTATACCCTAACCTGAATTAATTTCGAGGACGAAATTTCCATTTTGTTGGGAATATTTGTCACGGCCCAATTTTGCTAATCTTGATTAACTGCTTAATCAGGATCGCCAATCCGTGACGTGGGGCCCGCATGAGATGCGCACACAGACTAAGGCATGTGGCCGAGGTAAATTTTATATTTGTATTGATGTATTCCTAGTGTTTTGTATGTGTGTAGGCTGATTAAGTCGGTATTTGCAGCTATCGACGCCGAGACATGGTCAGGGACACGCCTCGAGTTGTGTGCAAGCCGGGGTACCGAATAGCGAGACTTGCGGTAAGTCTAAATTTAGTAAAATACGATGTATTAAATTAACACACATTAAATCATAACCTATGGTTATAAATTTATTAAATTGAATTGGAAATATATATATATATATTTATATTATATAAATATATAATATAAATATATATACATTAAAAAAATCAGAAAAATCAGAAAAGAATTGTGAAATGACAAAAAGGGGCTTTGGCTTATATAGAAAAGGATAAGGTTGGAGGGGTAAAGTGGTCATTTGACCCCCAAAATGCCTACAACCACCACCGCCACACATACATGATCCACAAAAAAAAAAAAAAAAAGAGGAAGAAGAGAAAGGAGAGAGAGAGAAGAAAGTCCGAGAGAGAGAGTCCGGGAGAGAGAGAGAGAGAGCGCTCAACGGAGGAAGACCGGAGGAGATCGAGACGACGACGACATTGGCGAGGTGAGTTTTTGTTGTTGATGTTGGCATTGTTGTTGTAGGACGTTAATGGTGATGATGAAGTTGAATTTTTTAAATCAATGTATTTAATGGTGGATTGGATGATTGATGGTGTTGTGGTTGTGTAATAAATTGAAAAGGAAATAGAGAAAGAAGGAAATCAAAAAAAAAAAAAAAAAAAAAGGAAGAAAAACGAGACGCTTTGTTTGCATTGCGCGTCTCTGCCGAGAAGAAGGGGGACCGGTCAGACGGGTCCGACCCGATCCCGACCCCAAAAATAATTAAAAAATAAAATAAAATAAAATAAAATAAAAAAATAAAAATAAAAGTAATAGTAATAAATACTATATATATATATATGTAATGTATATACATACATGTATATATGTATATGTATACATAAAATATACATGTATGTATATTTATATATACACATACACATGTATATCTACAAAAAATAAAATAAAATAATAAAAGAAATAATAATATGTATATATATATATACATACATATACATTTATATATATACAAATGCACATATATGTATGTATCTACATATACACATATATGAATATATACATAAAATATATTTATGTAACAAAAAAATAAGTAAATAAGTAAATGAATGATATGAAATAATCTTTCAGGGACTTAGGGGTGTTACGGGAGTTCGAGAGCGCTAGTCGGAGTGTCGCGAGGCCGGATAACCATAGCTATCTTGTGACTTGTAAGTGAAACTGTGGGAACTCCCTACTTTATTTTATTCATATTAAATTCTCTTTCAGTCAATTTGATGACTTGTTATTAGTAATCTACCATCATGCCTTCCTTGCTCTATTCAAGTTGAATGTTGAAATAGCATGATGCCTTGTGATGATTTCATTGACTCCTTTCCTAATGTGCCATATTTGATTATGAATAATGTTATAATTGATGTTAGAAATGCATGCATTAGGGTTACTGTGGTAATTGATTTGTATTCCATTTCCTTTGAGGCTTTGTAGCCTAACTTATTGTTGATATCCTAGAACCTTAGAAATGAAAATCCTTGAAACAAAAGTTGGAGATTATCTAGTGTCCATTACACGAGAGATGGGTGGATTCACGGGGTCACCGAACCTCGGGGTTTCCGGAACTCACCACTATTACTTGGGTGGCATCACGTAGCTTGAACTACGGGGTTGTCGGCAAGTTCTATATATATATATTCAAAATTTACAAAGTATGTTGAGAGTATCTCCATACAATAGTGGAAAAGGCTGGTTGATATTTCTCACCGCCGACCGGACGTAGATCATCTCGACTTTGCCTGTATCAGTCTATCTAATTGGGTTAACTGTGATATTTATATGCATTACTTTCTCAGCACATTTTTCTGCTTTATTATGCATTTAAATATCTGACTTTAAATTGGAAATGAAGTATAGATTTCCCCGGTTATCACTTAAATATCACTATACTCACCGTCTAGTTTGTGACGGTGGGTGTAGATTCGTCAAACAGCACTAGACTGGGCAAGGAGAAGAAGATCGGTGACTACCTTCGAGCTCGCGCACGTATGTTCTGCGTACATGTAGGTTATATATTTTTTGTATTATGTTTTATATACGTCTTTTGCTTGGGTTGTTTTGTTGGGACGAAAGTTAGTCACCCGACTTTTGGCTTTCACTTTGTTATATATATGTTCGCCGTTATATGCAAATATATATGGTGATTGTTATTTCCTGGTTTCCACACTTATAATTATAAGATTTACTTCCACTAAAATATTTAAGAATTCCGCATTTAATTTGTAAAGACTTCCGCTAAATAACTTAATTGTTAAATATAGAGAAAAATAGGTAGTAAAGGCTGATTAATACATAATTAGGTCCTACGTGTTGAAATTTGGGCTTAATTATGGGATTAGGCCGGGCGGTGCCCTAGACGAAAATAGGGGCCGTTACAGGAAGCTTCATCGTCCACGACTACGACCACCACGATTGCGATTGTTTGAGCCACGACCACCACTATTTGATTGTTGAGTTTGTGAACCACTTGGAACTTGCTTAATCTCTGCAGAATTCACTGATTGTGTTGTATCTTGGATAGACAAGGAACTCATACTGTTGAGACCATGGAACTGAGTTAAGGTCATCTCAAAACTCAGTAGAGATGCCTGTAATTCTGTCCATCTTAGGGATTCCTTCTCTTGTAAAACTGAAATATCGGAAGATACTCACCATCCAGTTCGGCAAGAGTGTTTGACACAAGATCGTCATCAGAGATAGGAGAACCTGCTGTTGCAAGGAAGTCGGCCATCTCCTTCATTTTGAGTAAGAACTCAGACATCGTCATAGTCCCTTTCTTTGTATTCTGAATCTTTCGTCTATACACTTGAACTTGAGCCCGGTTGTGAGATCCACAATGTACTTCAATCCTTCTCCATGCTTCATGAGCAGAGTCAGCACCAACCACTGCATGAGCAATCTCGTTGGACATCGCGCTGATGAGCCATCCAAGACAGAACTGATCCTTTCTATACCAGTCTTCGTATGAAGGATTTGGATCGTTTGACTCTGGTAAGAACTTCGGCGGACTCTTCAACGTTCCTAGCAGATGTCCATTTAGACGGCACCCTCGGAAGATCGGTAGGACCATTGCCTTCCAGACTAAGAAATTAGTACGATCTAGCTTCATAGACACGATTTGGTTAAGAGAGTTGCCGAAAGGTGTCATCGCCGGATATTGTGTGGTAGATCCTGATGAACCAGATGTAGATCCGGTCACCATCGATCCCGATTCAACCTCTCTTGAACCAGATCTGAAGAAGGGAGTAGTCTGATCATCCGCCATCTCAGAAACCGTCACAGTTTGAATGATCGCTACCTTTACTCCGGTGGTGTGGTGATCTTGGAACGATCATGGTGGTGGTGGTGATCTCGGAACGATCACGGCGTGAGCTTTCGTGGCTCTGATACCATGTTGACAGAATAGCAAAACCCTAGTTTTGTTGTGGAGACGAAAACTTAAAGAGAAAGAAATCAGTGAAACTGAGAGAGAGAGTTCGATTTCTCTCACAGCCCACATTATATATATATATATATATCAAGAGTCTCGTGCAGAGCACGTGATTACACATGAAGCAGTAAATAAAAATTACAACATAGTAAATTAATGATTTACTCTAACACCATATAAGTTTATTACTGCGGTTAGTATGTTAAACCTTATGGCAGATGTCTAGGTTATGCATTAATTAGGGAAGTAGTTAGTGGCGGATGTTCTAGCTATCGAGATTAGGGAAATTAGGAATTTCCGGCGAATGTCGATTTTCTATAGCTAGTCTAGGGGAACTTGAATTAATAATTGTTTTGGGAAAGATTGACGACCATGATATGTCATTGAATCTTGATCTTGTCTTGTGGAACTATAGACTTAGGTATTTTAAATTAATTGTTCATAAACCTATATATTTATTTTAGTTATTTAATTTCATAATAATTAGATTAATTAATTTAGTTATTTCCTCTAAACCCCAATTTCTCTTTTCTTTTAAAACCTTAGAAAGACTACCAATTTCTGTGGGATCGACCATTTGCCACTATCTGCAAATAGTTGGTTTCAGAAAATATTTTATTGACGTGTTCGGCGCTCGTCAATTTTTGGCACCGTTGCCGGGGATTGGTTTTTCTTTTCGTTGGTTTTATTTATTTATTTATTTGTAGTTACTTTATACCCTTGTCTCTAGCGTGTTTGCAGATAACTCCACAATGACCTCCTATTCTGACAATTATAGTTAATTCGAAGACTCATACTATGAAAGTATGAATGGGGTAGGTATGTCAAATTATGCACATGAATTTTCTAATTGGCCTTCTTATGTACAATAGGTTGAAGTTTGTGGACTTTGTGGAGATTATACTCATCCTACCGATGTTTGTCCTTACGAGCCTGAATATGAGAGTTATCCTTATTGGGGTAATGCATCGCCACAACCCGACTTGAGTTATCCCTTTTCCAGACCACTGACTCCTCGAAAAGATAAGCAATATCTTGAAGATATGTTCAACGAATACTCCTCTGCCAATCAAAGGTTCCATCAAGACATCTTACAATATCAGAAAAACATGGAACGACTCTTTAAAGACATAAATTCGAACTTTCGAAGTACAAAAACTTTTACTAGTAAAATGAATGATACATCTAATAGAATGCTTGAAGAAGAAGAGTTTCTCGTGCTATTAAGTTGTGATGAAAAAGAGACTTTGAATGATGTCACATTAAAGAGTGTTGAAACAAATGAGCATGCCATGAACGAGTACTTTGCTATTGATGGACTTACACCTTGTATATATGGGATGGATTAAAAGGAATCCCTGCATAATATATGAAACATGAGTAGTTGCACCAGTATCAAGCCACCAGGTATTATTAGGCACTTCAATTAAGTTTGATTCAAAACATACAGAAATGTAATGTATACCTTTCTTCTCAAACCATGCCTTTCGTTTCGGACAGTCTTTCTTGAAGTGTCCACTCTTCCTACAAAAGTGACACCTCAGCTCCTTATGGATTCGATCCTCATGGACTTTCATTGGGGCTTTGTCCTTCTTTCTGTCCTTCCTTCCTGGGATAGCTTTGCTGCTGCTAGCTCCATCATGCATAGTGAGATGAACTGAGTGACTCTTCAGTTTCCTTAATCTCCCTTCCTCCTGTACGAGCATGGCCTTGATTTCTTGCAAGTTCCATTTTTCTTTTATGGTGTTGTAATTCACCTGGAACTGACCAAACTCAAGAGGAAGGGAATTAATAATGAACTGAACCAGAAATGATTACTCACGTCCATACCCATTGCCTTGAGCTTCGCTGCCAAATTAGACATACTAGTCACATGATCATGGATGGGCTGTGACCACTCAAGTTTTTTAGTGGTCAACTCACTCATCAAGCTTCCCACAATAGACTTGTCGCAATGTTCGATTGTGAGTACTCTTTTAGTTGGATCATGAATTCCTTTGCATCGCTTGTCTTGGGCATAGATGGTTTGACATTTTCTGCAATCATCATTCGTATCAAATTCAAACTTAGCCTATTAGACCGCTCCCAAGCCTCATATAAAGACTTTTCCTCTTTGGAGCTGGCTTCGGTAATGGCCGCGGGCTTTTTGTCTACAATGATTGTCAGGTCAAGGTCCATTACACCCAGTTGAAACTAGATCTGTTCAGACCAATCATTGTAGTTAAGCCAATTGAACTTAACCATCATATTACCCAAAACAAACATATTAGAGGACGCTGCAAATATAAGAAAATTATTCACATTAATGCTTTGAGTTAAATCTAATAGATTCAGACATACAATACTTTTATTATGTATTTAAGTTCACCTTTGGATGATACTTTAATACATAATTCATGCTATATCAAATTCTCAATAAGCATACTTTCATAGATAATCAATCATACTTAGAAAAATAAGTAAGATATCTTTGGATAAAACATACCTATTTGAAAATAAGTAAGATATCTTTGGATAAAACATACCTATTTTAATTAAGTATGAAGATAAATCTCTTAAGTTTCATTAATTATAAGCAATGATCCACCTTTGGGTGACCTCCTAGCATTATAATTAATTGGTCTTAATTAAATATTTAACATCTATTTAAGCTAGGCCACTTTGGTGACTAACAAGCTTTTCATTAAATAAACATTTAATTAAGCATACTTTAATTTTATTATTATTATTTTAATCAAGATATACATGCCAATCATATGTATACATGCATGACATTAAATTAATCAATTAATAATGTGACATATTATTTAATATATGCATATATTAAATAATATATATACACACACGTATATCACAAATTCAATGTGGTCAGCAACAAAATTCTTTAAAGGCATTATTAATTGATTAATTTATATATACATATTCATTACCTTAGTGTTTTTAATCCAAAAGTCAAACGTGAATAATTACTTTAACAAGGAATAAACAAACTGTTATGTTAATCAACACTAACAAATAGGAAAGATTAAGCCATGCACCTACTTTGTAGGAAATAATTAGTACCAAAACAAACTAATAGTACACAATGCATGTATATAAATAAAACTCAAATTTTTAGTTCATCCGAGAATCCAACGGCATATATATCAATTTATTAGAGCATCTCCAATGGTAAATGTAGATTTTGGCTGTGAATTGCTGCCACATCATCAATGTGGAGGGGATGTCCACTCTATGTGGCATAAATGCACATCCAACCTTAAAAAATGTCTCCAATGGGCAATGTGGATTGCACCTTCTATCTATGAGGTGGCATATTTCTTTTGTTTTTAAATTTTGTCACATTATTAATAATTATTTAACGATTATTATACATAAAATTATACTTATAAAAAATCGAATGTTATTTATATACATTTTTTTGCTACCTTCTTCATATACATTTTCCGTTATATATACTTATATAAATAATAACAGCTCAAAAAAATAGCCTTATTATTTGTATTTATCTTTTTCCCAAAAACTTATTTGTAATTATCTTATATATATATATATATATATTTATATGATAAATACAAAGAAAAAAAAACGGAAAGTTTGCATATTATGAGCCAAAAATGAAAAATTAAATGCCATGCCTATTTTTTTTGTTTCTTTTGATGAGGTGGCATAACACACACTGTCTATCACACCCTCTATTTCTAGAGGGTGTGATAGACAGTGTTTATGCCACATCACCTACACAGTGCCAATCCATATTCCTATTGAAGACAACTTTTTTACTCCAATGTCTATTCAATCCTATGTGGACACACATCCACCCCAATCCACAGCCCAATTGGAGATGCTCTTATAGATCCAAATTCTTTAACGGCAAATATATTGGTATCGGAATAGAAAAATACAATATACCCAAAAATGTAATATACCCAAAAAACACAAAGTTAAGTCGATCAAAGTATTGATCTATAATGCAAAAATTAAACATCGACTTAAATCACTCTGTTGAATGAAAGGTGTTTAACCAAGCTCTGATATCAATGTTGTCTCTTCTGATCTATATAACACTTTTAATTCAATCATAAATCATAAAAATATAAACATACCTCCTTCCATTTTGCTAATAAACTTAAGAATGTTTTTTCCCTCTCTTCCTTCTTCCGTAATACCACTATCTTTGATGGTGAGATTTCAATGCAGTTTTAAATAAATCATATCCCAATAACTGTAAAAACAGTTATTGAGGTCCGTTTAATTTTTTAAAAAAAGGAGATGAAATTAAAACTCACATATTCAAAACAATTATGCCTTAACTATCATCAAGTTGTGAACCCAAAATATGAAACACGTAACAACATAATATGAGTCATATATAATAGAGATTAATTAGGAAAAGATAATCTACCAGATCTATGTGAATTTGAACAATAACAAATATTTTAATCTCGAACTTATTTAAAATTTCAATGTCCTACACTCGTGTCCATATTCTTAATAATTACTAATTAATTTGTGCTCAAGACGAACCGCACAAACAAATCCACTACCGACACCCGGATTTCAATTCCTTAACCAAAGCCTGAAAGTCACAATAAGACGACCCACCTTCACTTACAGACCTCCTCACCACCTCCGCAATCTCAGCCGTCGATCTCCCCATCTCCCCTCCTCCCCCACCCATCACGTATCTCACCGTCTCCTCAACCGTCGATCTATCACACACATCCTTCATATCCACCCCAACCCTCCACAACTCCCCAACAACTCTACTAATCACCGGCTGATCCGCCGCCTTCGGCCAACAAATCATCGGCACCGCCGCCGCCATACTCTCCAACGTCGAATTCCACCCGCTGTGCGTCACAAAAGCCCCCACCGCTCTGTGCCCCAGCACCTCCTCCTGCGGGGCCCACTTCACAACACAACCTCTCTCCGCCGGAATATTCCAATCATCATCGGAATATGCCTCATCACCCCCGGAGATCGACCCCGGCCGACGGACCCACAAGAACCTGTACCCACTGTTGACCAGTCCGTGCCAGAACTCCAACAGTTGGCTTTTGGTCAACACTGCAATGCTTCCGAAGCTCACATACACGACGGATTTAGGGGGCTGTGATTCCAACCATGCGAGGCAACTACGGTCTTCCTCCCACAGCCCATTGTTAGGTGAAGAAGAGGAGTTGTGGGATTGTGGGATTTTGGGGGATCGGAGGTTTTTTGCGAGAGAGTGAAGAGGGCCAATTGCGTAGACTTTGTGAAACTTGGTGCGGATTTGGGAGAGGAAAGGGGATTCGAGGTCTTCAGTGGTGTTGAGTATGAGAGCGGAAGCGCGAGCCGAATTGAACGTTTCTTTGATGCAGAACTCGAGAACAGAGTCGCTCATAAGTGGGCTCTCCCGAAACTGTCTGGAGAATCCAGGGAGATCTCTTCTTCGGAAGAAGAACTTCTCCTTCTCCATGCCCGGCACTGTCAATGCCTTCTCATCTAAGTCCTCACCATCTGATCATGAATCCATAACATAATCGAAATCAGTTACTAAGAAAATTTTGATTGAAAACAGAGTACGGACGGGGGCGGATTCAGGAGGATTTCAACCGCTAAATCAAGAATAGATTGGACATTAATTTGAGAGATGAGTGAGTTCAGGTATTTTTTTTTATAAATTCTTCCAAAGAAAACATTAGACAATGGGTATGACACATTTCAACTTATATTAATCCACAAAAGTCCTCTACAACTTTGACTTGCGTCTTAGCATCATGTGTGCCCGGTGTTCCAAAGTAAACAAAGATCACTTATGTGGTATTACTTGCCATTGTTGTGATAGTACTTCCTTTTTTTTTTTTTTTTTTTTTTTTTTTTTTTTTTCTAATGAACAACTAAAGCATAACGGTTTTAAAGTAAAAAAAAAAAAAAACGAAACTTGATTCAATACCTTGCAAATGAGGATAAGAGAGGTAGGCGAAGAAGCAGGAAGCGCTGATGGTGCGGAAGGCGATGGATTGGATGCCGAGTTCTTTTGCCACATCAATGGCGAACGTCATGATTCCGTCACAAATAATACAAGTGAAGCCGCCCGAATCGTGACGAGTGGAGAGAATGAGGTTTCGGAGGTGAGGGGAGATGATGGAGTCCAGGTGCATCATGGCAGTCAAGTCGGGGAGGAAGCCGGAGGGGCGGGGGTGGTCGTCGGGGGCGCCGTCGGAGATGGATTCGAGGCGGAAGAGACCGGGGAAGCGGGCGAAGCGGGATTGGATGTTGGTGAATTGGAGGAGGCGGTGGTGGTTGTGGTGGGTGTTGAGGAAGGTGACTTGGATGGAAGAGAGGCAGAGGAGCTCTGCCAGTGTAAGCATTTGGTGGATGTGGCCTTGTGCTGGGAAGGGGAAGATGAGCACGTGAGGGGCACGTTTCTCCTCCATCTTTGATCTTCACTTCTCGACGATTCTTAGATCTGTGCCGTGCAGTGTGTTTGATGAAGAGGAAAAGAAGAGGAGAAGAAGAGGACACCGACTGAGCAAACAGAGATGGATGCGTTTCTACTTCCACCTCTACTTGGAGAAAAACATAAAGAACAATTAAACCAGAAAAACATAGAGAACAAACGACTTAAACAGAGATGGATGCGTTTCTACTTCTGTGGTGCGTTTTGAGGATCATTGTCACATTTTATCTATACTTTCGTGGGTGTCAATATTTGACTAGACATTGCAGACGCCAATGGTTAACGCAAACCTGCCCTTAATCGTCAATCGTCATTCATCAACTCAGTCGTCACTAATGAAACGACAAAATAGAATAAAAAACCTCAATTCAGTATAGGGACGCAGGAGCTGCCGGTTCGGGACGGAAATACAATCCCCACCCCATCCTCATTTTCACTTTTAGCAAGGCGGAGTTCTCTCGCTTAAAATTCTTCACTGAAGAATTTTTTACCCTCATTCTTCACCCGACAAGGATCCTCACCCACGGGGATTCCCCACCTCTACTATTTTTTGATATAATTGTCACGTCTCAGATCTCTAACCTCGTTTTGATTTCCTTAATCGGGATCACCGACCCGTCACGTGGGACCCACATCGTGATACAACACCGATCGAGGCACGTGGACGAGATATATTGTATTTTTGTATTGATTTTATGCATAGTGTTATATATTGTGTAAACTTACTAAGTTGGTTTGTACAGCACATACATCAAGACGAGAGCAGGGGCATGCCTTGAGTGGCGTGCAAGCCGGGGAACAAAGTAGTTAGCATTTTGATAAGTCTTGTTTAATATTAATATGAATTTAAGAAATATTCATATGCATTATAGAGTTATTTATATGTCTATGGTTGTATTTATTAATGTAAATCAAATTAGAGTCCTATAGTTTGAATGAAAAATCAACAACTATAAAACTTGCCTCGGGATACACACTAGCACACACTCTCATGTTGTTGTGTCATGTAAGTGTATCACATGACTGTAAAGTTGGTGGGCGAAGGAGTCAATTTGAGGCCTTATATCAACATAGGATCAAAGGAATGCACACTAGATTGTTCACCCACTATATAAACCACTCTTTCCCTTTAAATGCTTCATATTGCATGCTTTATATGCTGGAAAAAAAATTAGAGTTGCGGAGAAACTCTCTTGTTGGAAATTTGGGGAGCTCATTGAGGGTTTTTAACACAAGAATTAGGGAATCAAACTAGGAGATCAATCCACACCACTTAACTAAGATGTTCTTCTCTTTCATGCATACAAATTTGGGGTTTTGGTTTAAATTCAAGAGTTCTCTTTTTTGATTTATCAAAGTGTTTCTAACGTCGTATTGATACATTTCTTAGCTCTAATGTCAAATCTCAAGTTTCATTTTTAGATTTTGCAAGTTTTGCTCAAAAAATGGGGTTTTTGCATGATTTCGGATTTCTGAATTTTGAGCTACAAAATGAGTTTATTTTTTAAATCTAAGTTTATATTTGGATTCTCCATCGAAAAACACTTAGGATTTTATAAGGGCCTTCACAAAACATCATGTTTTCATGATTTAGAAAAAAATCAAGTGTTCTTCATGTTCTTCATTTTTTTGATGAAATGCATGTCTTTAATTCATGAAATTTGATGTTTAAATGTTATAAGAAGTGTCTGGTGTACGTATTTGATGTGGAGGATGTAATTGGATCCCTGGTAGGGGAGAATAGGGATCCAAAGGCTTAGGTGATGGCCAATTTTGGGTTGCGAACTCAAAAAAATTCTAGGTTTCTGCACTCAGCGCGTTGGATGATTCCAGCTAGCTGGGAGACCTGAACAACAGGCTTTTCTGCAATTTGTTTAGTTTTCCTGCAACTCAAATACACACTCACCACCCACCTAAACCGAACCTAAACAACATGCCTAAACCTTTAAGGACCCTAAGGGAGTATTACGGGAGTCCGAATGCGCATGTCGGGGTGTTTGAGGCCGGATAAATTAGGGAATTGCTTGTATTTTGAGTATATCCGTTGACAAATTTACTTAGCATTTTATTTTTATTTCTTGTTGTTTTGTTTAGTTTTCTTGGGCTGTTTGCCTTTGTAATCTAATATCACATGTTCTTGGTGTTCTATGCTCACTTGAATAAGTCTTTGATAGCATGATATCCACTTCTTTGTTATATTAATTGATTCTATAATATACCGTGTTGTATTCTTATTGTTTAATTATAAATCAAATGATAAATAACATGCTATTTGGCTAGTGTATATATATAATGTTCAAATGGACTTGTACTTATTTATTTAGGTGTTAGATGTTCCATGCCTTGAAAATCTATACTTGATATTTTCTTGAAAATAAAAAGTAGTTTTTGCAATTAGGTCTCGTACTCGATCGAGGAATGCGCGACTCATGGGGTTAGAGTCCCTGGGGAGGTCGGCACAGGTTACTTGACATTGTATGACACTCGGGGTTAGAGTCCTTGATATAGTCAACAAATCGGGGTTAGAGTCCCTAATAACACTTGAGTTAGTGTCCCTCGTACTATATGACATTGAGTCGAGTGATGCGTTCATTGCTGACCGAATCTAATTCACCACTATTTAGCCTAGTATCAGTTTCATTTGTTTAACTCTGGTATTTATTTGCATATGATTTATTTCCAACTTTTCTAGTTACATGCTTTAAATACTAGTTGATTATATTTGGAAATGCAATGTAAATGTGACGGCCCCAATTTCCTCGTGCAATTGGGTACGTCCGACCTAGACCCGTACAAGCCCCGAATCATCACTCGGCAACCTGACGAGCCTAGTCAGCCTCCTATTTAATCAATTTAGTAATTTATGAAAGAGTTATTGTAATAGTACACAACGGAAGACTAAAACAATTATAACAAAGGGGAAATAACTCAATCAAGGGAAGTATAGGAATTCTATAAGTGTGAAAAACCCCGGGTATTCATGTACGATTCAATAAGCATATATATACATGATACCAGTCTCAAAAAGAAAATACCAAGTTCAATGATCCCAACAATATAAGTATTAAACGATATACAAATCAACAAAATTATAAACACTTACTACAAAGTCTCTCTGATGTCGCTGCTAGTCCTCACAGTAGATCACCTAGGCAAGCCCCCTTGCCCTTGCTGCTCTCACCCTATCTGCACCCACCATCACAAACTAGACGGTGAGCAACTGAAGAAATCAAAAGTAGTGCTAGAAGAATGTAACAGTAATTTATGATTTAAACAAACAAGGTAGTCCAAATATCATACGAAAATGAAACAACAGGAAACGTAAATAAATCAAGTGCATGATAAACAGACTGATAGATAAACAATTGAAATTTGCATGTTCTAAGATTCAAAAGTGGCCCATGAGTGGTTTAATTTCACAGCTATATGGCAAAGATCTCGCAAGATCTCCCCAGGAAATGTTGCAACACTAGCGCAGCGTGAAATCGAGAGGCATCATAACACCTCTCGAATCCAGTATCCAGTACACATATCACTAGGGGTGTTAGTTACCCATGTAGAGAGACACCTCATTGTCCCAGCTAGTGCGGGACCACATGATACTTTCGAGACACACACTCATGCCGAGAACATACAACTAAGGAAAATGGAATGGAATTTCAAACAAGGGATCAAATCGCAATATCAATGAATAGAGGATATATAAATCACATGTTATTTCCTTACTAGCCTACTAACGTACAAATGTTTTTAGGGCAAGTGTATTTACCTGAACTAGCGCAACTCGATACAACTCTGAGACTTTAACGTGTTTCCCGCAGTTTCCCGACTACCTATAAGGTTTTGAATCTTGAATATTAGTGTAAGGTTTAGCGTTAAATCTTAAGTTGATTTGTATGGTTTTGTATCATTTGTTAGACTCTGGTTGGACTCTAATATGTAAGCCCGTTTCCATGAAATTATTTACTTGTTATGGGCCCATTTTATATTGGTTATGTTGGGCCCTTATTGGACCCTAACCCAATCCCATTTACATTATTTTATTTTGTTTATAAAGTGTCCATACTTCTCCTTTATTTTTATTTTAATTTACACATAATATGACAACCACAAAATTAAGTATACCCACTTTGAGGTGCACACAATACCCCACTGTTGTGTGCACCCCGCTGCCATATACGTTTTATCACGCACCCCAAATGTGGGGTACACATGCATACATATACATACAACCATATACATTTACCCACTCACACATGGTACACCCCACATCCAATAGTGGGGTGTACGTTTCATCTCGCACCCCAACAGTGGGGTGCATCGTGTTTCACACCCCATTGTGTGCACCCCGCTGTTTGCACACACACAACCATACACACACAGTACAGTTTATGGTCACACATTCAATAATCCATACACCCCATTGTATGCACCCCACACATCACACACCCCACTGTTACATGCACACAACACCCCACTGTTGTGTGCACCCCATTGTTATACACATTCCACACTCACCCATCCCTAAAACGTCTCACATACACACACTGTTATGCAAATCAAAACTCACACACAAACCACCCACAACTGCTGCACATGGGAAAAATTGCCTCCGACCAGTGGAGTCATCGGAGGACCATCTTTGATCAGCCTCGACCGAGGAAAGACCCGCCACCCATAGCATGTACCAATCTAGTCGACAACAGTCACAAAAGAGAGAAAAATAGTGAGAAAAATGAGAAGCAAGAGAGAAACAGAGAGATAGCGAGATGGGTACTCACTTAGGCGTCTCCGGTGACGGTTCGATGTTCCAGTGCCATGGATGGAGGTGGTGGTGACTGGAAATGAGAGAGGAAGATGACCGAGAGTGAGAGAGAGTGCAAACCGAGAGAGAAAAGAAGGGAAAGAGGGAAAGAGGAGCTCACCTCAACTCCGCCGGTGGGTGTCGTGGTGGTTGTCCAGTGAGGATGGGAGGACTGTGGCGTGAGAGAGCCGAGAGTCGAGAGCATGGAGTGGAAAAATCGAGAGTGAGAGAGTGACGAAACGAGAGAGAGAGAGAGAGAGAGAGAGAGAGAGAGAGAGAGAGAGATGAGAGAGAGAGAGAGAGATGTTCACCTCGTCGGGGTCAGCATCGCCGGTGGGAGGCGGCGGCAGTGGCGAGAGCAAGAAAGAGGTGAACAACGGCTTGGAGGGGGTAGGAAGATGATGAATAGTGATTAGGGTTTTAGGGTATAAAACATTTTTATATAAGTGAATTAATGCGAAATGACTCTTTTGCCCTTGAGTTTAAAACTTGAACATCCCTTGGACAACTACCCTTATGGGTCATTTGGCTCATCACCCTAATCTATCACATATGCACATCTTCATGCCCATCCAATGGTTCTCCTCACCATATTGTGTTATTTTAACAATCTTATCCTATATTAACCCATTAGATTAATTTTATTAAATTATAAACAAGGTCACACAAATTCTTGCCTACTCGGTACGCAGTGCTCCGCGTCCAACACGCTTCTCAAGGCGGTCCCACTTAGTATTCAAATGAGTTTCCTCATGTCTAAGTTATACTTTATTGATAAAATTGTATTTTCTCAATTAAGGTCATATATTTCATTTGACTTTGTTTACTAATAATGTCCACTAAAACGGTTCTCGAAAACCCCGTTTAACTAAGCGACACCTCACTTAATTAAAATATAGCCCGAACGGCTCGAGACCCGTAGAATACTAAAATACTAATACATGCATCATCATCCACAAATAACCAAATTTTCGGGTTATTACAGTCTCCCCAACTAACAAGAATCTCGTCCTCGAAATTAGCTCTAACTCGAGTGAATAAGGAGAACGAACACTCGTTCACAACTCGTCCAAACTGTGGGCTTACAGCCACTTCAGACGGCTTGGATCCTCTATCTCGAACTGCGAACTACCTCAGAGTCACTTCAGACAGCTCGTTCCTCATCGTTGAACTATGGAACCGATGCAAAGTCGCTTCAGACAGCTCAATAAGCTATGACTAACCGTGGACTCTCGCGAGAGTCACTTCCAACATCTTGTCACTAGGTATTGAACTGCGGACTTGTACAGAGTCCCTTCAAATAGCACAACGTTTCTTTTCATAAACTGTGGATCCCTTTGGATTACTCTAAACAACTCCATATTCCACCAACTCCAAACTGCGGGCCTCTGCCTCTTCGAACAACTTAATTTATTTTGTTTTTTAGAATCTGCAGGTCGCAACCTCTTCAAACAGTCTAATTCAACTACGATTTTTCTAGACCGTTCCCATTACCTAAAATGGTAGGATTGTCACGACCTCGTCGCAAACATCGCCCACTACCACGACTCAAGCTTGGTGATCACGACATAAGACGCTACGATCGCGACTCGCACGCCATACTCGTGAAAACCTCCCGTCCCACTCGCGTCTCGATGCAAGTTTATCTATACCCAGACAGTAAAATAGATTCGACAAATTTGTAACCGTGGCACCATGTACACTAAGTATCCATGCATCGTAAGATGAATCACAACCAGTTTGGTCCTGCCTCTCTTTAGGTGTACTTGTGGTTAGTTTTGGCAACCCATTGTGCCCAAACTTACCATTTCTTTTGGACTCTAATCTAAGTTAGGTCTGTCTCATCCTAGACAACACTGCTAAGGTTAAACGGTGCCACTCTAGCCAGTATCGACCCTAACTCTGTCACATAATGTCCAACGTCCCATTTAAACACCTAAAGCTTCAATTAATCGGTTCCATGCATGTCGTGGGATAATCAAGAAAATTCTTTACCTCCGGTAGGATCACGAACCACTGTCAACTGGCTCAGTCGCCATGTGCACGTCCTCAATGGCATAAAGCTGATCGTCCTCCTGCTGGTCCTCGTACACATCAGGACATTGGTTTTGAAAATGTCCAGGCTGTCGCACTGGTAACACACCTTCCGCTTTCGAGAACCACTATCATTATTCGGATTCCTCATTCGTTTCCTGTCATATCCCCCTGATCGGTGCTCTATTTGCAATTCGGGTCGATCAGGCTCAATCTCCTCGTGGTAAGTACTCAAATAACTCTCCCTAGCCAATCTTCGCTCATAAGTCCTCTGCAATGTCCCTGGCTCGGTCGTAACGATCGCACCTCCAATTTCGGGTAGTGGACCCTCAATAAAGTAGTATACTCAGTCTGCCTCCGTGCTAGCTGATCCTCCGGCATATGGTAATAACTGTAAAAACCATCCCATGTACTCCATGACGGACTCATCCACTAACTATCGCAGGGAAGTGAACTCGTTTCTCTTGGCTCTCATCACCGTGGGAGGAAAGTACTTCATTTTGAACTGGGTCTTGAACTCTATCCAGTCCCTCGTTACGCCTCTGGTACTCATAATCGTAGTCCACCAATCGTCAGCTTCTCCCATTAACATCGAGGAAGAAATAAAGCTTTCATGTGCTCCTCAGTAGTTATGATGTGGTGTATCTTCTTGTGACTCTTCAGGAACAACTCTGCCGTGGTCACGTCAGTGCCTCCATAGAAAATGATAGGGTCGTGCCTCTTGAACTCTCGCCACTGCTTGGCCTCAGTAGTCTCCGTAGTGTCATACACTGCTGGTGTCACTGGTGCAATCTCTGTCAGTGTGCGAGGTACAACCGCCATCTTTGGTCTCACTACAGTGGTGGTAGGAAGCATGGTCATGGTCGTAACCTCCGGTGTGTTCTCTTAAGTAATGGTTACTCTAGCCGTAGACGCATGCCGATGCAACAAAGAATCGACGCCTCAATATCGCGCGAATCTCCTCCAACTGTCGCTCTGAATGCGACTCTCTCAAGGTCAAAGTCTGAAACTCCTCGATACTAACAGCTCGAGTACTCGACATCCCGCTATCGTCACTAGGACCTCGTTGATCCACCATCGCTATCTGATAACGAAAGCGTATTTCTGGATCAGTGGATAGCTACCGATACCATATAATACACACAATAATCATAATATGTAAAAACATCACATCCGACTTATCCTAATAAGTTTTCAGTTTCTATTCCTCGACTCATCCTCACTCCCCAACTAGGATTTTAAGTCAGGATCGTAGGGTTTCCACTCTAAGTTCAACCGTTTCTAACTTCCGTTGGTTTAATGGCTTGTGTTTTATGAATTTAAACCTGATATGCTCTGATACTAACTATGACGACCCTAATTTTTTTGTGCAATTGGGTACGTCCGGCCTAGACCCGTACAAGCCCCGAGTCACCACTCGGCAACCTGACAAGCCTAGTTAGCCTCATATTTAATCAATTTAGTAATTTATGAAAGAGTTATTGCAATAGTACATAGCGGAAGACAAAACAATTATAACAAAGGGGAAATAACTCAATCAAGAGAAGTATAGAAATTCTATAAGTGTGGAAAACCTCGGGTATTTATGTACAATTCGATAAGCATATATATACATGATACCAGTCTCACAAAAGAAAATACCAAGTTCAATGATCCCAACAATATAAGTATTAAACGATATACAAATCAACAAATATTATAAACACCTACTACAAAGTCTCTCTGATGTCGCTGCTAGTCCTCTACAGTAGATCACCTAGGCGGGCCCCCTGCCCTTGCTTCACACCCTATATCTGCACCCACCGTCACAAACTAGACGATGAGCAACTAAAGAAATCGAAAATAGTGCCAGAAGAATGTAACAGTAATTTATGATTTAAACAAACAAGGCAATCCAAATATCATGCGGAAATGAAACAACAGGAAACGTAAATAAATCAAGTGCATGATAAACAGACTGATAGATAAACAATCAAAATTTGCATGTTCTAAGATTTAAAAGAGGCCCATGAGTGGTCTAATTTCACAGCAATACGACAAAGATCTCGTAAGATCTCCCCGAGCAATGTCGCAACTTTAGCGCAACGTGAAATCGAGAGGCATCGCAACACCTCTCGAATCTAGTACCCAGTACACACATCACTAGTAGGAGTGGGCACGGGTCGGGTTTGGGTCGACCCGACTCGATACCCGACGACCCGACTTATGTCGGGTCTTTGTAAAACTGACCTGTAACCCGACCCGACAAGTAGCAGACCCGATATAAACCCGACCCGTTTAGGGTCGGGTCGTCGGCTCGGGTCATCGGGTGACCCGGTTTCATGAAAAAAATAGCGGTCGTCGGGTCGGGTCAGGTGAGATTCAGCCTAAGCGCTCTAAGTGATTTGCTGTCTCTGTGATTGGTGATTTCTCCTTCTCCAGTCCTTCTCTATACCCATTTTATTTCCTTAATATGAATGATTTAGGTGGCATTGGTACCACAACAAACAATTGTTTTTTTTTTTTTTTTCTTTTGACTTCGGTGGAACTTTGACAACAACAAACAAACTATTATTAAGAAACATAGAATGAATTTGGGATAAAAAAAAAGAAAAGAAAAGAAACATAGAATGAATTTGAGATCAAAGAAAAAAAGAAACATAGAATGAAAAGAAGAATAAGAAGAGGAAAGCTACACGGCATGAACAAAGCTTTTGCAGGGCCGACGAGCATTTCACCTACATATACATAGATTAACAACCATTAAGCGATATTTAATGCCTAAGTTTATGTAAAGCCAAGAAATTTCAATCCACTAAAGCGGTTTGATCTGTTCTACTCTACCCGTGTGTGACGCGCTTCTTTTGGCCTCCAGAGATACCTCTTATCATTTCATTCCCCACCATTGTATCCGCACAAAATATCCAATCCCGAATTTGAAGAATTACAAATATGAATTAAGAGAACACATAAAACTCTTTTAAAGACGGTGCATGGATAATAAGAAAATTTAATTAGTATCTCTGTTGCAACACACACATACCTTGAGAATGTAATATGAGACCACATTTTCCTTCGCCTTCCATTCTTTGTCGCCTATTTCAATAAGGATTAAACTAACTTAGATTATCTTTACTCTATGAGTTCAAAGAATGATAATATGAGTTAACTTCAGGTTAGTAGAAAAAAAGCTGGGAAAGCCAGGCCCTACTAACACTATCAAAAGAAAACTTTAGCTATCTACTTGGTTGGCATAACAAAACAACAAAGCTTTCACTAAAATTTGAAACCAATAAACTTTGTTTTGCTTCATAGCAATGATAAACAACTTAAAGACTATTTCATTGAAGTCTTGAAAACAACAACTATGAAGAACTTATGAATTACCTTCATGTAGACATTAAGGTCTAAATCCGGTTTAATATTTGCTTGCTATCTCTCTTCTTGACAAATCACTCAAACATCTCTACAAAATTTTTGAAAGAAGCTCGGTATTGGTAAACAATTCCCTTAATTGAGATGCATTAATCACACCAAGAGAGTATCTACACAAGATGATTAAGATGGCCGAGCCTGCAAGGACCCATAGTAAACCCAATAAATCAATCTTCAAACATTATGAGCTGATCAATCTCCAAGTTCAATGATCATAAAATGGAAGTTCCAATTTCTAGATAACATGATTTTGCACATGTGTATACGACTTTGCCAATGAAAAACTATAATGACAAAAGAATGCAGTACTAAACTAGGATGACAAAAGAATGCAGTACTTGATAGACCCTTGGTTATTAAGATCTCAAGTTGGAAGTGTCCAAGTCAATTTGAATGGCCAAAGTTAGGCCCCGTCGATAATCTATGATATTAGAGATCTTTGTTTCTCCATTCGAAAAATAATTATGTGAAATAAAAAGAAAAGTATGACAGACGACAATCTAGCCCAAAAGAAGTACTTTCCACAAAACAAAATGAAAGCAAAGCTCACCTATTTCATAAAAAAGCTCGTTTGCCACCAGCAGTCCAGCACCACGGTAATACATAGGAGCCAAGCTATGGTACCTCTCTTGTCCTGCCGTATCCGGCAGTTTCCTGAAAAAAAAAAAAAAAAAAAAAAAAAACATGTTGTATTAATATCACAAAAATCACAAAACAGTAGCAACTAGCAAGACATAGTTTCAAAAATCACAAAACCCTACAAAAGCATGATGACACACTTGAAGATTAAGTAGTCAAGTGATCTAGTCACTCAATCACAAGTTCACAACATAAGTAATGCAGTTAAGCAACCCATAACATGCATGATACACATTACACAATACACAAACACATGTTGTATTAATAGTTTCAAAAGCCACAAAATAATTAAAACAAGTCTTCTTTCCCACAAAAAAAATAAGTATTCTTCATCTCCAACGTCCATGAGAGTTGAGGCTATGATTCCATCTTCAATACTTTAAGTTTTCATCTCTAAAACAAACTACAAAATGAAACAAACAAATATATAGTTAGTACTACTTGCAAGTTGCAACTTATAAGAGAATGAAAGAGAACTTATAAAATAAATGATTAGTGGTTAACTTACAAGAACTACTCTTTAGCACACAAAATATGATGAGAACTCAAAGCTCCTCTAAGACTAATGGTTCTCCTTCAACCTACAAGTCTTGAAAATAAGATAATATAAAAAAAAGAGTTTTGACTTACAAGTTACAACTCATAAAACACTTAACACTTAGTAGCAAGTAAGAAATTTAGTAAATTTATGTTTTCTACAAGCAACTTACCGTTATTGGTCGCCAAAACTTTCTAAAGCCCCTTTAAGATCGAGAGGACTACCATATTTGAGCCAATTTTGAGTGCAAATAAGGGCCTCAACGGTGTTCGGGTTCAATGAACTACGAAAAGAATCCAATACACGTCTACCGGTGCTGAATGTTGATTCTGATGCAATTGTAGAAATCGGGATTGCTAAGACATCTTTCGCCAACTGTGAAATGACTTTGTATTTGGAAGAGTTTACTTTCCACCAATTTAGGATGTCAAAGGGCTCCACATTTTTTTCACAAATCTCTGCCAAATATTTGTCTACTTCATTCTTATTCCCATTGCTCTCTTCTTCATAAAGATGTCGTGTGATTTGCCCAAATTGTGGAATATCATCCAACTCTAAATCAACTGGATTTGGAGTTCGTTCATCTTCACTATCATTATCATCGTCTTTAGAAGAAAAAGCCTTGTACGCCTCGTACAACCTCCTAAATGTCGTATCCACCTTCTTCGTCATAACTTCACCCACTTCTTTCCCATACATGAGATTAAAGCAATATGAAAGTGGTTTTAGTTTGAATCTTAGGTCAAACAAAACAGGTACATATAACATAACATTGGTCTTTTCAGTATTTCCCCAATACTTGTCGAACTTTACTTTCATTCTCCTAGCCATTGATGATAAATACACATTATTGCTCTCACAATACTTTTGAATTATACCATGAACCAAGTAAATCTCTTGAAAGTATCTATTAGAAGTCACATGCAAGGAAGCTGAAACTCGTTTAGTGATTTCATAAAATGACTTCAAAAACTTTAGAAACATCTTTACATTTTCCCAATCATCATCAGATGGAATCTTTTTCAAATCCAAATCATCACCTTCTCCTTCCATTCTCACAAAAGCACG
Organism: Stephania japonica; assembly: GCA_039657345.1. Lineage (NCBI taxonomy): Eukaryota > Viridiplantae > Streptophyta > Magnoliopsida > Ranunculales > Menispermaceae > Stephania > Stephania japonica. The sequence continues at coordinate 36,048,209 of CM077560.1, read as the reverse complement.
TTGGTAGGTCAACGTAGCATCCAACATCAAGAAAGTGGAATTCCACCTTGTATTTACATCTAAACAAACACCACCATTAGTATTAAGTTTTTCTTGCTCCACACACGTCTTAAAGGTGAGTGACCGCGCAGAAGATGACCTCACATACCTCACAAAGTAGCGGATCTTTTCAATAGATGAATCCAATTCCTCTAACCCCTCCTTGACTACAAGATTCAAGACATGAGCAACACATCTAACATGAAAGAACTCACCATCTAATACCAATCCACCCCAATTCCTAACTTTCCTCATCAAGTAAGAGACGGCCACATCATTTGAAGTAGCATCGTCAACTGTCACAGTGAAGACTCGTTCGATGCCCCATTATAGCAAACACTTCTCCATTGCTTTCCCAATGGTGTCGCCTTTATGATTTGGAATTTGAAAGAAGTTTAAGATTTTTTTTGCAACTTCCATTCACTATCAATTAAGTGCGCAGTGAGCACCATATAGTCGATCTTTTGTATTGATTGCCATGTATCCGTTGTTATGCACAAACGCTAAGACGACCTACGAAACATCTTCTTCAACTTCATCCTTTCAATTGAGTAAAGACTCATACAATCCCTTGTAATTGTTCTTCTTGATGGAACAGTAAACTTAGAATTCAAATCCGCAATAAAATCACGAAAGCCATCATTTTCCACAAAATTGAAAGGTAACTCATCTAAAATAATCATCCTAGCAAGCAATCTCCTATAATTGTGATAGTCATAAGTGGTTGCGAACAAGTGAACTGTACTTTCAGCTAAGGACCCATCATGGTAGAGGAGAAACAAAGGTTTGCTTGCTTGGAAGGATGCCTCTCATTTTCAATTTTCCACGGATGATTGGGGTTCGAACACTTCTCTAAATGCAAAATTAAGTTTTTGGTCCCACAACTTTTGGAATGACATGCATAGGATTTGGGACAAAATTTGCAATATGCCCTAGGCTTGTTAGGCTCCTCTTCTCTGATTGTGAAATTATCCCAGGCTTACGAAGTTCTCTTTCTTTTATTACCCGGATTAGGTGGTAATGAGGGGAGGCTTGATTCATTAGTTTCATTTGGAGGTGGAGGCTGTGGAGTTGAAGTTGGAATGTTGAATGGATTAACACCTTGACTAAGGTCTAACTCAGTTGAAACAGTTGGTATTGAATGTGGACAAGTTGATGTCATCTGAAGAATCAAACAAAAAATAGAAAGTTTGATTTCTATAAGAAATCAACTTTATGATTGCACATATATTAATATAAGTCAATTCAAGCTTCAAAATCAAAACTCTCCTACTTTCCGTAATAAATTATACAACTGATCAAAGAATAATCAAAGAAGCAAAACAGAGGGTCAATCATTCTAAAACAGATTACATAAACATAGCCTCAATTAAGTTTTCTAGTGAGGACATCATCAACAATCAGTTGATCACTTGATCATGCTCTGACTCAATTTTAACAAATCAACTCAGCACAAATCAAATACTTTTATTGACAATAACTTGAGAACAACACAACATGACCTCTCTCCCTCCTTCCCTCATCTCACAAATTATTAGAAGACAAGAAGGGCTCACAAAAATGTTACCTACATTGCACATCCAAATAATATAAACATCCATCAATGATCAAGCAATTAAGAGTAAATATGAAGAAGATGAAGAAGAAATATGTCGAGAGACGATGAAGAAGATGATGAAATGAAATCAATTGATTAAGGGATTGAAGAAATTAGAGAAGAAGAAAGAAGGTTAAGTACCTTGGTGGTTTGGTGTCGAGAGACGATGAAGAAGATGATGAAATTGAAAAGATGATGGCGGAGAAGATGATGCAGTTGCAGACGGAGGTGAGGCGGAGGATGTGTGCAGCAAATGTGTGCACTGTGCAGGCGGAGGTGAGGAAGAGGTGAGGGTCGTGAGGCGGATGAAGAAGATGACGGTGGATGGCGCGGAGCGGATGGCGGTGCAGTGTAGCGAATGTGTGCACTGTGCAGGGCTGCAGTTGGAGCCTTAGAGGTGAACCGAAGCAGGAAGAGCCGAAGAGGGGGTGATCGATGAGGAAGGCGAGGGAGGCTCGCTCGAGAAGAGGGGATGATCGATGATCGATCGAGGCGAGGGAGGCGAGGGGATGAATGAACAACAGAGTTGGGGAGTGGGGACGATGAGAGCAGACTCAGCGAGGCTTAGTTAGGGTTATTTTGGTCGGGTCGGGTCGGGTCCACTTTGATCATACCCGAAACCCGACCAGATACCCGACGGGTCGGTTTTTTTGACCCGACTCTTTTTTTTAACCACTCTACCCGACCCACCACCCACCACCCGAGTCGGGTGACCCGACCCGAGTCGGGTCATCGGGTTTCGTGCCCAGCCCTAATCACTAGGGATAGTCAGTTACCCCTGCAGAGGGCACCCTCGTTGTCCCAGCTAGTGCGGGACCACATGATACCTTCGAGACACACACTCATGCCGAGAACATACAACTAAGGAAAACGGAATGGAATTTCAAACAAGTGATCAAATCGCAATATCAATGAATAGAGGATATATAAATTACATGTTATTTCCTTACTGGCCTACTAACGTACAAATATTTTTTAGGGCAAGTGTACTTACCTGAACTAGCGCAACCCGATACCACTTTGAGACTCTAACGTGTTTCCCACAATTTCCCGACTACCTAATAAGGTTTTGAATCTCGAATATTAGTGTAAGGTTTAACGTTAAATCTTAAGTTGATTTGTATGGTTTTGTATCATTTGTTAGACTCTGGTTGACTCTAATATGTAAGCCCGTTTCCATGAAATTATTTACTTGTTATGGGCCCCATTTTATATTGGTTATGTTGGGCCTTTATTGGACCCTAACCCAAGCCCATTTACATTATTTTATTTTGTTTATAAAGTGTCCATACTTCTCCTTTATTTTTATTTTAATTTACACATAATGTGACAACCACACAATTAAGTATACCCACTATGAGGTGCACACAACACCCCACTGTTGTGTGTACCCCGCTGATTTATGCACACAACACCCCACTGTTGTGTGCACCCCGCTGCCATATACGTTTTATCACGCACCCCAAATGTGGGGTACACATGCATACATATACATGCAACCATATACATTTACCCACTCACACATGGTACCCCCACATCCAATAGTGGGGTGTACGGGCTCATCTCGCACCCCAGCAATGGGGTGCACCGTGTTACACACCCCATTGTGTGCACCCCGCTGTTTGCACACACACATTCATACACACACAGGTACAGTTTATGGTCACACATTCAATAATCCATAATCCCCACTGTATGCACCCCACACATCACATACCCCACTGTTATGTGCACAAAACACCTCACTGTTGTGTGCACCCCATTGTTATACACATCCCACACTCACCCATCCCTAAACGTCTCACATACACATACTATTATGCTAATCGAAACTCACACACAAACCACCCACAACTGCTGCATATGGGAAAAACGCCTCGACCAGTGGAATCGTCGGAGGACCATCTCCGATCAGCCTCGACCGAGGACAGACCCGCCATCCACAGCATGTACTAATCTAGTCGACAACAGTCACAAAAGAGAAAAAGTGAGAAAAATGAGAAGCAGAGAGAGAAACAGAGAGAGAGCGAGATGGGTATTCACTTAGGCATCTCCGGTGAGAGGCGGCGGCAGTGGCGAGAGCAAGAAGGAGGTGAACAGTGACGGCTTGGAGGGGGTAGGAAGATGATGAATAGTGATTAGGGTTTTAGGGTATAAAACATTTTTATATAAGTGAATTAATGCAAAATGACCATTTTGCCCTTGAGTTTAAAACTTGAACATCTCTTGGACAGCTACCCTTATGGGTCATTTGGCTTATCACCCTAATCTATCACATATGCACATCTTCATGCCCATCCAATGGTTCTCCTCACTATATTGTGTTATTTTAACAATCTTATCCTATATTAACCCATTAGATTTATTTTATTAAATTATAAATAAGGTCACACAAATTCCCGCTTACTCGGTACGCAGTGCCTTGTGTTTGACACGCTTCTCGAGGCGGTCCCACACTTAGTATTCAAATGAGTTTCCTCATGTCTAAGTTATACTTTATTGATAAAATTGTATTTTCTCAACTAAGGTCATATATTTCATTTGACTTTGTTTACTAATAATGTCCACTAAAACGGTTCCGAAAACCCCGTTTAACTAAGCGACACCTCACTCAATTAAAATATAGCCCGAACGGCTCGAGACCCGTAGAATAATAAAATACTAATACATGCATCATCATCCACAAATAACCAAATTTCCGGGTCGTTACAGTAAACTTGTCATCAAGGATTATTGTTTTGTTCTTGGAATCATCGTTCTTTTTATGATGGTGGGTGCATAGCCGTCTATAGCAGGTCGGGTAAAGAGAAGATCGAGGATAATCTCCGAGTCAACGATGCATCACGACATTTGTTTGTAGGTCCATTTTGATATTTTGACTGTATTAGATACCGATGTCTTTCAGATACTATTTGGGTTGTATATTTGGGTTGAGCTTTAGTTCCCTGACTTGATTTAGACTGCTTTATTATGTTTTAAGGTTATCTTATATATGTAATGTCATTTCCTGATTTTTCATACTTAGGTTTATTTTAATTGGCTTCCGCATAAACTACAAATAACTTCTGCATATTTTAAAAGCTTCCGCATTTAAATGACTAAGACTTCCACTAAATAATTAACCATGTTAACAAAAGTTTTTAATTAATACTAAATTACATAAATTGAATAGGATACGAGAAACGAGATGAATAGGTTATAAGGCTGACTAATACATAGTTAAGTCCTACGTGAATATGATTTGGGCTTAATTACGAGATCAGATCGACGATACCCTAGATTAGAAGAGGGGGCATCACAATAATATCTAAAAAAAGATTAAAAAAATTATAGATACAAAATTTAATCATTAAAATCTCTTTCTTCATGACTCTAAGTCACTTTTTCAAAGCTTTTGTATTATATATAAATTTTAAGTTATATTAGTTTTTTCCTGATAAACCTAGTTGTATTTGTTTAAAGTTATAAACTTAGTTACATTATTCCCATGAGAATTTTCATATTAAGGCGAGGATGTGGAATCCCTATGGGGTAACAAGTAATACCACTGCCACCCCACCTCACCTCACTTGGTGAGGTGAAATCGCCCCATCCCCTGCCCTGTGGAGGATAATTGATGAGAAATCTCTACCCCATCGAGGCAAATCTCCCATTCTCGACCTCACCTACATCTCTAATTACGCGATACGAGATAATCGGATGGACAGCACAGTTTAGACAAGTGTAGTCGTTGTGAATTCTGATCCAACACGTGTCAAAGAAAAACCAAATCACTTGAACCATCTGTCCGACCCAGAGCACCAGTTCGCGAAAATTCCAGAACACTGTAGACACAAGGCGAAACCTATCTCTCGATTCTCGAACCATCCAAGCACTCTATATAAACCACAAACCCTCGCTCACTTTCTCACAAAATCAAAATCAAAATCAAAATCAAAATCAAAGCAGTCTCTCAGCAAGCTAAGACGAGCAATCTAAAATTTCCGTTCGTTCGTTCGTTCGTTCGTTAGTTCGAATACCAATCACTCATCAGTGAAGATGTCGCTGATCCCGAGCATCTTTGGGCGCCGATCCAACGTCTTCGACCCCTTCTCCCTGGACGTGTGGGATCCCTTCCAGGGGTTTCCATTCGACAACCAATACCTCTCCGAAAACCGGCTGAACTTCCCTACGGAGACGTCGGCGATGGCGCAGGCGAGGATCGACTGGAAGGAGACGCCTGAAGCGCACGTATTCAAGGCGGACGTGCCGGGGCTGAAGAAGGAGGAGGTGAAGGTGGAGGTGGAGGAGGGGAGGGTCCTTCAGATCAGTGGCGAGAGGCGCCGCGAGGCCGAAGAGAAGACCGATAACTGGCACCGCGTTGAGAGGAGCAGTGGGAAGTTCTTGAGGAGGTTCAGGCTGCCGGAGAATGCCAAGGTGGATCAGGTGAAGGCCACGATGGAGAACGGAGTGCTCACCGTCACGGTGCCCAAGGAGGAGGTCAAGAAGCCTCATGAGGTCAAGGCAATTGACATCTCTGGCTGATCTCTAAAATCACAACTGATCATCACATTTTGGGGCTTTTCCTGTTTCGTACTGTGTTGTGTTTGGCTCAGTCATCAGTGTAAATAAACAAGTTTGTGTGTGTGTGTGTGTGTGTGTGCCTACTGTTGTTGTTGTTGTTGTTGTTTGTTCATGATTTTTCCATTTGGTGTCCTTGTTTTTGGTGTGTAAATGAAATCTAGCTTTCGACCTTTTGGTTTACTGGGTAAATATGTCTCTGATGATCAGTGAATGTAATGGATATTTCCCTTTCTACTTTGAAGTGGTCTTAAAGTAAATTGAATTTTCTTACTATCCTTGCGTTGTAGGTTGAGAACTGGTTAATGTAGGAAGCCAATATATCATTAATTCATCACTCATTTTAGCTATTTAAGACATGCTGTTTTAGAGGCCCTGAATATGAAACTTCAATTTCTACACAACAGGTGGATTCTACTGGGATGATTGCAAACACATTTTATCCAAAATTCAAAAGGTTCCATCTATAATGTAGTGAATGTATGTGCCTCTTTTTTTTGTGTTATGATGGATATATCTATCTTAATTCACGAGTGTGTTAATTATTAGCGATCGATCTGTGGATCAAATCATCAGTAGTACAGTTCTCTATTCATCAAGTACATGGAAACCTAACTTTTTTCTGGCGAGGTTGCTGTGAGGCTAGCCGTAGAAAGTTGAGATTGTTATAAGTTACGCAAGTTAAGCGTTAAGTGAAAATGCAATGTTATTAAACCAATGGTTTTGGTCGAGTAAGAATAAGATTAGAAAGTGAATTATTACTCAAAGAGATTGTCTGTATACTTCGCATATGTGCGTTTACTCTGTATGATATTTTGTTTTCAAGTTCATCTCTGTTTTCAAATCTCTATGAATTGAATCTAACCTTCCAAAATTTTAACAGCAGAAATTAATGAAGGAAGCTCTACATGTTGACATAAAAACATGGATGCAGGAACTCAGCAAGTATCAGATTCTTTGTAGATGCACTTAAAAGCAGAACTATTTGAACAAGCTATACTTAACGATCTCCAAATTTACTGTTTTGGAGAAGTACAAAGTAGGGAAAAACTCCGTAATAAACTTGATCACAATATCAATCGCATAACACTCTACTAAACAAAATTGTCGTCCAACCCTTTGCACGGTAGTTTGTGTTGCCACATCTTATTCACCCGGTTTAGCTTAGGCTGTTAAAAGTTAGTTGTTTACTATCAGTCCTTTTAAACTTAAAAATAGTTAAGAAACTTTAGCCTTTAAGTTACGAATATATCAATCCGATTATCATACAAATTAATTCCAATTTAGTGATGATGGACGTACATTCATACAATCGCTAGCATTAAATTTCCATATGGACATTATAGATATAGCGCAGTTGTATTCAAGCAATCACGAGGTCAATGACATCTTTGTTTCAGCTCAATTGAAGACAATCTCTTACAAGGCAATTTGAAGCCTCAACTTTACTGATTTGATCGATTTGGGAGAAACGACCACATTTATATTGGAATTCAATCATTCTGGAAGCTTTACCGCTCTTTGCCTAATCTGGAACATTATGGATCATTCTACAAATTCGGTACACTTTTTTTTTTCGTTAAAAAATTCGATACACTTTGGCACTCGCGCACACAATGGTGTACCAGTCCGGCCCAGGCCCATATTATATATGGAGCCCATACTCTTAATCTAGGCCTTCATGGATGGTATCTGTGCCAATGGCGGAAAATAGCCCATACTCTAATCTAGGCCTTCATGGATGGTATCTGTGCCAATGGCAGACTTATTTTCCATTCTTGAGTTTTTGCGCAATGTAGCGGTTCTACAGGTCGCATACTCTCACAGCCCCCTACCGCCTTTAATGGGAAAATGATAATCTAACACACTTTGGGCGCACACTTGGAGCGCACACTTTGTCTTTTAGCCCATTTATAGCTATTTTTTGTCTCCCAAGGTGTGGGCCTACATCTAACAAAATACCATAAATGAACTAAAAGACAAAGTGTGCGTCCCAAGTGTGCGCTCAAAGTGGTCGTTTTATCATTTTTCCCTTTAATGTTGTACCTAAAGTTTGTAACTAAAGTATGGCCCTAACATTTTTTGAAAGAATAACATGTTTTTTATGTGTTCTTGAACCACCGTCGATCCATTCAACGATCGGCGGTAGTTTCAATCAAATCCTTTTTGCTCTTTGTTCATTCAATAAATAATAGATCTAATCAGATTTGTAGATATTGATCCATTCTTATTGCGGTGCATCTTTATTAGCGGTATTGCGTAGATTTGTGTGGAGCGCTAGATTGATTTATCTTTAATTTTTACTTTATAGTTAGTTTTCTTCCTTAGTTAGAAGTCTTTGATTTATCTTCTTCTTGTCGAGAAGTTTTTAGGTCTTCTCCTTGTTGGATAGTTTTATGTCTTCTATTTGTTGAAAAATTTTATTATTCATTTTGTGGTTCTAGTATTTTTATGTAATGTCATGAGTTTTAACATTGTAGAGAGTAATTTCTGATTGTCAAATTGTTTTAATTTCGAAAAAAAAGTTAAACCAATGACAGTTTATTTACACAAATAGGATTAGCGAATTAATGTATTTGAATCTATATTTGGTCATGTATTGAATCATGAATGATTAATGAAATTTAAATTTCACTTCAAGAAAAAAAAACATGCGCATACATATGCTATACACAAAATCTAAGCCCATCTTTTACTGTTAAAGCAAATATAGTGCCACATATACCTTTGCTCCAATAGTTTGGCAACACTTGTCAAATATTCACTCCCAAATCAAGCTGGCTGCTCAATGTATAGAGCAAATGTATTGAAAGAAAATGTTAGAATGCACCAAATGGGACACCTATAAATTACATTAGCTGACTCAGCACTGACTGTATTAGAGAACTAGTAAAAATATAACAGTTGTCTGGTATAACCAACTAAAGCAAGAAAAAAATTATGGTAAACATTTTTTATGTGGGCCCTATGCATGTTGACTGGATAAGATGTGTGTTATGAGTGTCCATTTTGGTGTATTCTAACACTTTTCTTCCTAGATAGGCTTTACTGAATGCGGAATGTTTGTGTGAAAAATGGAAGTCTAGAACTTGACGAAGCGTATAACATATTTTTCGGATTGATTTGTTTGATCCAATGATCAATCGGCATAAAGTACTAATGCCCCCTTAAACAGGAAGGGTTTGGCCAAAATAATCCCTTAAGTAACTTGTTGCTCATTGAAGTTGTTCAAGTGAAAAAAGTGGAACTAAATACCCCTTTTAGATGGAGAACATTTGAAGCTAGGTGACACGGTAGAAAATGAGTAAATTGTAAATTGGTCCATGTGGTTTACTATAATATACAATTTAGTCATGTGGTTTCAAAAATATGCATTTTAGTTCCTGTAGTTTATTTCTAGTTAGTCAAAAACATTCTTAGGTTAGTGTCAAATTAAAATATTTCTATTATATTACTTTTTGATGATGTGACATTTATTTTACCAATAATACCCTTTAAGTTTTTTCAAATTATCTCTTTCTTAATTTACACTATTTAAATATTATCATCTTTTTTTGAAGAGAAAATATTATTATTTTAGGGTATCAACAATATTAGCATGTCATATCATCAATTTATTAAACTCACTCATTTCTCTCTCCTATCTCTATTTTTCTCTAAAATAGTTAAACTCTTTTTAGGGGGTGTATTCAATTTAACAAATCTATGGATTCTTTTAAGTGATGGATTTTTATGGATTTCATAGATTTGGAAGGAGTTATTCAAAATCCATCCAAATCTCATGCGTAGAGGTGAGATTTGGTTATGTGTACTTTTTTAATAGAAATCCATCACAATCCATTAAAATCTATCAAAATCCTAATGTGTTTAAAAATTGAATACACCTAGATTTTTTTGAAGTCTATTAAAATCCATCCAAATCATAATTAAATACCCCTTGACTTTTCAAAAGTCCATTAAAATTCTTTGAAATCCAAATTAAATATACTCAAAATCCTTCAAACTCTTTTAAAATCTTTTCAAATCTTTCAATTGAATACACCCCCTTAAACTCAAATGGGACTCACAACAACTTTTGATAAAAAAGGCAAAAGAAAAGGACAAAAAATAATAAAAAAACTTAAACAAAAAGGGGCCCACATGCACGGTATGGGTATGGGCTCCTTTTTCGAGCGTTTGTAAATTCACAAAAGCTCCAAACTTAAGAGACCCTCTCCATATGCACGATATGAGGAAGGTCTCTTAAGTGGGGCCCTCACTGCAGATACCCTTAGTCCCTTACCTATATGTACAATTATATTTTATTTTATTTTTTGGTAGGGTTTTATTTTATTTTTTTGATATCAACTATATGTACATAAGTATATTTATTTATTTGTTTAAGAATTATTCATATATTTTCAATTAATAAAAATCATGTTGTACAAGAAATAAATAATAATAAATGTAAGTATATTTATTATTTAATAATAATAATAAATTGATAATCTATATTTTGTGAAAGGAAGTTGGTGCTTAACAACCAAAATTGTAAAGCCATGTTGATTTTCACATAAAAAGAAAAAAATATGCAAAAAGGTATATAAGTTTATGTATACCCAAAAATAAAAACTATTAATTAAATTGTCGCATTGTTTTTCAATTTACACCTTTCTATAATTTATAAAAATAAATATACAAGATATTATTAAATGCTATAAAAGTAATAAATCAACACTAAAACCAAATGCTACTTCATTAATAATAATATAATAATGAACACAAAAATAATAATATAATAATACACTTTTGTGATTTTTGTTCTTGAACCACTGTCGATCCTCTTAACGATCGGCGGTGGTTCCAATCAAATCTTTTTTGCTATTTATTCATTCAATAAACAACAGATTTAATCAGATTTGTATAGATTGATTCATCCTTATTGCGGTGCATCTTCATCAACGGTGTTGCGTAGATTTGTGCAGTGCGCTGGATTGATTTATCTTTAGTTTTACTTTATAGTTAGTTTTCTTCCTTAGATGAAAGTCTATGATTTGTCTTCTCCTTGTTGAGAAGTTTTTAGGTCTTCTCCTTGTTGGAAAGTTTTGTTATTTGTTTTGTGGTTTAAAACTTTTGTGTATTGTCATGAGTTTCAACATTGTAGAGAGCAGTCCCTGATTGTCAAACTATTTCATTTTCAAAAAAAGCTAAATTAATGGTGGTTTGTTTGCACAAATATGATTAGTGAATCAATGTACTTGATTTTATGTTTGGTCTTGTATTGAGCCATGAATGATTAATGAAATTTTGATTTCTCTTAAAAAAAACTTAATAATAATATAATAATATACATATATAAATACATACAAAAAGTTGATCAAAAAAATTATTTTAAAAAAATTGTAAAAAGTCATGATTTATTTGAAAGGAGGATGATAATCTAACACACTTTGGGCGCATACTTTGTTTTTTAGCCATTTATGACTCTTTCTTGTTTCCCAAGGCATGGGCTTCACATCTAACAAAATACCATAAATGGTTAAAAACAAAGTGTGCGCTCCAAGTGTGCGCCCAAAGTGTGTTAGATTATCATTTTCCTATTTCAAAATATTGGGTCCTTATTCTTTGTGTGTTTGTCTCTTTTGTAGTGATAAATTAGTCTTTTCACATTAACTCAACCATGGTTTAGAAAAAAGTTAGTAAGAGGGACTAAAATACATATTTTTGAAACCTTTTGGACTAAAGTGCATATTATGATAAACCTCAGGGACCAATTTGTATTTTACCCGGTAGAAAATACTCCTTCAGTTAACAATTGTAATTGGTTAAATTAAAGACATAAGAATTAAAAAGTGATTTAATTGTAAGGTAATATTACTATATTACCCTTACCTTTATTAATGCCTTTTTGAGTGAAACGAAAGATAACTTGACACTTTAGTAGGTAAAAATTGATCCAACTTTCAAAGCTTCATTAATGAGGGTAAAATAGTTAAAATATCATTGGGAATGGGACAATCACTTACATTTTTAAACAAGGGAAGTGAGCTTTAATGACCTACATTTTTGACAGGAGGGAGTATAATTAAAAAAACATCAATTTATATACTCCATTCGTTCAATATTATCTGTCATATTTTGACTTGCGTACAAAAATTAAGATGATGATTAATTACCATCAAGATTTTATAACAATACTATTTTTTTTTTTTAGAAAACATAGTTATATATTAATATGATCCAGAACCACCTCTGGAGGGGGGAATACCACATGCAGTTCAAGCGCTCAAGTAGAGCTCTCCTGGCAAGCACATGAGCATTCCCATAAAACGATCTAGGGATAAAATCGAAATCAAAAGGGTCATTATTCTTAATTAAGGCCCTTACATAAAAAATAATAGGATCAATATCCGAGCAAACCAAAGAGGCAAGAATTGAAAGCATCTATAACTGTTTTTGAATCAGAATAAACCTTAGAGATCCCCTCAAGATGAATAACATTCATTATAGCTTTGAGAATAGCTCTACACTCCGTAACCTCCACTGAAGATGTGATCCCTGCGAACTCCATCCCTGCCTTAATCACTCTATCCGAGCTCGATACAAGGGCCCAACCAATTTCGGTTTCTCCTGAATTCAAGCACCTCGTTGCATCCGTAAATGAAGCAAAAAACTTTCCCTTTTTAACAATAGGGAAAACAAAAAGGGCTAACCTATTCAACACTCATAGCCTTATTATACCTGTAGACCTGATCATTAGTACTAGAAATCAACTTCCTAGGTGTAACGACCCTCAAATTTAATTGGTGACACGTATCGTGTTTTAGGACCGTGGCATGACAATAGTGACTTGTCATATTACTCAAGCCTCTGGAGTCGACCTGAGGTATATTTTATTTTTCTTTGATATTTGTATTATTATTTATACTTGAATGTGAACTCTGTACGTCCTAGTGCGTGATTTTGTTTTATTTATCGCCACGAACTTGTGTGTGAGATGTGCCTAGGAAAAACGAGAATTATAGGGTATAATACGGGTAATTAAACACGAAAAATGTTAATTAGTAAATTATCTGAAAAAATAATGAAATTAATTAAAATACAAGAGCGATGTTATGTCTGGGAATGCACGACGTGCGAGTCGTAAGGGGAAACGAGTTTGAAAACACGCGGTGTGATTGAGAGTTGGCTAAGTGGTGAGGTTGGAGTCGCCTATTGAAGTCATCTCGTTAAGTTAGAGTTGTTGGATGGGTTGAGTAAGGGACACAAAATTGGCCTCGAGATTCGTGCGAGTGAATGGATGATGAGGAGGTATAAAATCATCACTTTTTCTCTCTCCTCAATCTCATTTCCCTCACTCACTAAATCGACTCAACAAACGGACGGGGGTTTGGTGCTTTCGAGCTCAATAAGACATCGGGGATTGACCAACGACATGAAATAAGATAGGATCTCGACTCCCTCGTGATTACCTACGAGTGGGTACTAATTTTGTGAGTTTTTTCATGATGATTTCGGACGAAATTTTCAGAAAGTTGCAAATGAGTTTTGATTGATGGTTTTATGATAAAATGAGTGATCTATTGATGATATGAGAATTGGTTTGAGTATTTGAGGAAGTTTGATATTTTTGGTGAATTTTCTTATAATTTTTTAATCGGGGCATTTGTCGTAGTTTCGACGCAAAGTGAGGTTGTTTGGTGTTGTTTTAGACGTCCCTAAATGTTTGGGATATGCTCGGAACGTGGCGACACAATACGGGGTTCTGAAAACCCCAAAAATGAGTTCAGGGAATTACGTCGCGAGGGACGTCATGGAGCATTTATGTTCACGGTGTTTAGTCTAGAGCCGAAGTGGGAATGGACGGTTTAGATGATGTCGTGGGTAAAAACCTTGGTGGCATCACCTGCGGCATCTGGACCAGAGAGGTAAAAATAACATGTTTTATGTGACACCATGGGGTTTTCCCCTAGTGGCATCACTCATGACGTGGTGAATAGTGAAAATAGATGAATTTTCAAATAAATTTCTAAAAAACTTTTGGAAACATTTGGGGGTTATTTAGGGTATCGGAATGACTCTAATTGAAACAAATTTAGATTAAATTATTGTCAGACTTTGAGAATTCAATTGGAATGAGTTAGAGGCTGCACAAGGTTGGATTTTAGCGGTATTGAGGTACGTTTTTCGTACGATTATAAGCTAGTAATAAAATGCACATTAATTCATTTTTCATTATTGATACCTCTATTTGAATTTAGCTATTTGTTGAAATTCCATTCTATATTTTTTTGGTAGAGTGTCTTGGGGTAAGTGTGTCGTGAAGGTGATTCTCGGTGCATATTAGCTGGACCAACGTGAACACTTCTGCAGAAGTATTGTCCACCCCCTAATAGTGGGTTACATCTCGAGTACTGGATTGTTGTAGATATATTGTGGATGTGGTATTGGTTGTGGAATTTGATGTGGTTGTGGATGTGGTACGGTTGTGGAATGATATGGAAATTGACCACTTAGGGGCCTTATTTGACTCATTAGACACTCAAATTTCGTTGCTATGCTTGCTAGTCTATTTATCATGTAATTTGTTATATTTCTTGTCTTTCAATTCTGCATGATTCTTAAACTGTTTATTTGGTAAATCTTAAATTACTGTTTATGTTCTTCTGGCATTATTTTCAATTTTTCACACACTCACTGTCTAGTTTGTGACGATGGTGCAGATAAAGCAGAGACAAACAAGGGAAAGGAGTTGATGCTAGTTGATATCCTCTGAAGACTCTCAGAGTAGATTTGTCCTTTACTCAAAGTAGGTCTTGTCTCTTTTGATTGTAATTATTGTACATTATGTTTTTATATAACATTGAGATATATATTGGGATTAAGACACTAGAGATATCATGCATTATCATACTGTATAGCTCTGATCACCAGATATACATGTTTTATCTATTTCTCAGGGTTTCCACATGATAGGTTATATATTTCCCTGACTTTCCAATTACAGAGTTATTAGTTAATTATAGTGATTTTCACTGCGAATTTACTGATAATTTTATAATCCAATAACTCACACATTTAAACAATAAGATAAGGATGAATATGAGGATTTGAGGTTGACTAGAATGCGTAGACTTCGCTAGTAAGGGCTCGGGGTCCACGTAGGTCTAGGCCGAATGTGTAACGACCCGAATTTAATTCGTCGTTATTTGTGACGTATTGCAGACGTGGCAGACAGCTCAGACGCCGGTGGGACCTGAAGCTACGCTAGTGCGCGCCTGGAATTAGGTAAATTGTTGTTTTGAGTGTTATTTTGACTAAATTGATGATGTTTATGTTTAAAATAGGTTAAACGATATCGCGATGTGTGTAATTATATTTCAATTGACGTGTGAGATTGTGTGTTAAATATTCACCTCGATATGCATGTCAACGCTGGTATCGGGTAGACTAAAAGACAAAATATTAGGCCGGAGAAAATAATACGCAATTAAATGATTTAAATGTGATAAAATAGTAAATTGATAGGCGCCTAGGGATACGCGGGGTTTTGGTCGACACGCGTGGGTAGTACGGTAGTGTGCACGCCCGAGTACGCTCATTGGCATGCACGACAAAATTGTAGGCGCGAAAATATAGGTGAATGTATATATATTTGTATATATATATATATATGTAATTTAAAGTATATATGTATATATATATAAATATATATATTAAAAATCAGAAAATAAATAAATAATTGTGAAATGACCAAAAAGGGCATGAACTTTGTAAAGGATTGTAGATATGGATATGGGCATTTTGGTCATTTTACCCAAAAATAGGATAAACCACCACCGACACCCCAATTCATCACCGCCATCACCATTCAATCAAGGGAGATTGAGAAGGGAGAGAAGGAGAAGGACAAATTGGCCGAGAGAGCGAGCACGACGACATCGAGGTGAGTGTCGTGTTGTTGATTTTGTGTTGTTGCGTGCGTTGTGTGGTGGTGGTGACGGTTTGGTGGTGATGGTGGGGAGGAGCTCGGGAGCTCGGACGAACTGCAAGAGCAGTTCGTCCGAGGAGGGAGACGACTCCCGTGTTGTCTCCCTTCCCTTCCAATCCAATGGAAAAAAAAGAGAAGAGTTAGAGGCGTTGTGAGCACCTCTGAAGAAGAAGATGGGGGGGGCACCCTTGGGCCAGGCCGAATCGGCCCAGGCCCATCCTAGGTGGGCCGGGCCGAACCGGCCCTGGCCCAACCTAAGTGGGCCTGGACTGGGCCCGACTTGGACCCGGTCCAGGTGGGCCGAACTGGGCCAACCCGGTTGGGTCGGGTCGGACCCGGTTCAGGGGACCCACCCCATATTAATTAAATAATATTTTTTATTTTATTTTATTATTTTATTTAAATAAATTAAAAACAGTTTTTAAATAAAATAAAATACAGAAGATAGAGAAAAATAGCTAAAAATTCTGAAAAATCCAGAAAAATATGAGAAATTAGAAAAAGGGTTCATAAATGAATTTTAGGATTTTATCGGAATATTGGCGAGATGTTGTGGGGGTTTTTGCATCGAAAAATGTAAAATTGACATAATATATCAAATTGAAGCTAATTCAATGATAAATAATCTTAGGTACATTTGGGTGATACTTTTGATTGTCGGGTGTTCATAAGAGCTAGACCGGGGTTTGAGTTTTGGAACGCGAAGTGCGGATTGAGGTGTGTAGTATCCCAATTGAAATTAATTGAGTATTTACTTCTTTTGGCATTTGAATTCAATTTCTTTCATTTCAATACTCTATTCTGGTTATGATTATATGGGCAGACATTGAGCGGGGCTCCCTCCTTTCCATTCTTATGTGTATGTCCACTACACCATAGTATGTGCTACCAGATCGGTCTCGGTGAATAGCACGACCCGAGTATCATGTCGTGGCATGTGTTGGTGCGCTATAGGTGTAACGCCGGCCATCGAGCGGATCCAGATGCTTGCCCTACTTGAGTCGGACTCGCTGACGGTATTCTATGGAAGAGTCCGAATTATGGTGTAGTCTGACCCTAGGGGCTAGGAACACACTTTGAGCTTTTCCTATTATTTATTCATGCGATGAGCGTAGTTGTCTGTATTTATTTCCGCATGTTTATTTAATAGCTTTATTTAAATTCCAGTATTTACTTTCGGTATTGCCCACTTAATTTCCTTAGAAATACTCACTCTGGACTTGTCATCTGCCTTTTATGATGGCTTGAGTGCAGATCCTAGTACGAGCAGGGGCAAGGGCAAATTGCCAGAGTACTATTGAGCTGAGATAGTCTGACTTGTACGTTTGTATTATATTTATTTTATTTCATTTTGGGTTTAGGGAGTTTTGAGATACCTTGCGTATATTGATCTTTTGAGACTTCAGAGGTATTTATGGTTATATATGGGTTTTCCACATTTGGTTTATAGTTTTTATTACACATTTATAGTATCATTATCCGAATAAATGTGTTAAAGGCTTCTGTTGTGTGTGTGTGAATTTGAGGATTTTATGATAACTTAACATATAATTTGACTTCAATACAACTTAATTAGTAAATAGATAATTAATAAGGTTTAAAAAGATAAAATGGAAGATATAATCCAATGTAGCGCACAACTGTCGCTGGTAAGACAGACTGTGGGTCCACATTGTCCCACGTGGCGGTCTATTTGAAAAATGGGCCGTTACATTTTGGTATCAGAGCCTAGGTTTAGGAAAACCTAGGGCTCGAATTTGAGGAAAACCTAATCATAAACCTATTGAATAAGCTTTAGATGTGGAAACCCAAAGAAATTGCCTAAAGTTTTAGTTGGGAAGCAATGAGATATGGGTAGAAATCAAGGATATACGTGTTATGCTTTTGTTTGTATATTACCTATGTTACGCGTATATTCGTACCGAGGCACGTTCTTTGATGCAGATATCGATGGACGGGCAGCCTTCCGGTACAACTTAACTAGAGGTTGGGGATACTAGTAATTTTGCTAGGCCGACATTGACGTTAGAGTCTTTAGTGCGGACAGTGGATAATAGGTTCGCATAGTTGTTGGATTTATTGAGGACTTATGAGACTGTGACAACTCCTACTACAGTTTTAGTTGCACCATTGGTTACTACTCCTACAGTTGTTACTCCCACTACCGCTGAGACTCAGGGACAGGCTGCAGTATCCGAGACACATGCCGAGAGGGCTATACCAGTGGTTGTTCCAGCAGAGACAACGTTAGTTGTGACTCATTCGACTACTGAGCAGCCAGCTGTAGCATCTTCATCAGGGAGTTTGATGACAGTGGAGGCGAAGAAGTTGAAGGATTATCTTAGATTCTCTCCAGCATACTTTCATGGAGCTGAAGACCTAGAGATAGCCGGGAGGTAGCTATTGGCTCACGAGAGATTACACGAGATGTTATTAGTTGATGAGGTTGATAGACCGAGATTGTCTAGTTATTGCCCAAAATCTGCTGCTGCTATATGGTGGGCCACTTATAAAGCAACACATCCTGCAGTTACTACTTGGGTTGAGTTCAAAACATTGTTCATGGATGAGTATATACCTATGGAGGTCAGGATTCGATTGAGAGAGGAGTTTTTGACACTGGTTCAGGGTGATATGTCTATGACCGAGTATATGGAGAGGTACAAATATTTATTGTCCTATTCTATGGATATGGCAGGGACTGACCAGCTGCAGATATATTACTTTGTTCGAGGACTGGATGAGAGGATAGCTGCCACAGTTGTTTCCAGTAGAGCGACTACTTTGGCTCAAGTATATGACATGTCTCTTTCTTAGGAGACTTATATAGTACAGAGTGCTAGTAGATTGGCAATTCAGACTGCGCTACGGGGTCAGCAGAGTCATCCATCTCAGGGTTCTCGATTTGATCAGAGGCCGAAGAGACAGAGGAGAGATCAAGACCGACAAGGACAGGGCTAGAGACCTCGTAGAGGTAGAGGTGATTGGCAGTCAGATCAGGGTCGTAGAGGCGACAGAGATCGTTGAGATGATCGAGATAGATGTGATGATCACGAGTTGGCGTATTCTGCGGTCTCTACATCAGTTGATCGGCCGAGACAGCAGCAGAGGCAGGATAGAGGTCGGGGTCAAAGAGGCCAGAGCCGAGGCCAGAGTCAAGCACAGAGTCAGAGGACTACTGACAGATCAGACACTCATGCTTATTATCGTTGTGGTCAGGTGGAACATCTTGTAGCGAAGTGTACTAGACCAGCGCCAAGATCAAAGACCTGTGATCGATCACGCCGCCGAGATAGGACCCAGACAGCTGCTTTTGGGGTTGCACAGCCAGACCGGGAGGCGACCAGACAGCTTATTGAGGGTGTGTTATCTGTCTGTGATACTTTTATGCATGTTATATTTGATTCCGGCAGCACACTTTCTTTTATATCTAGATATATAGTAGGATTGTTAGAGTTAGGTGTACATACTTTAGATACACATTTTGTTCTCAGTACGACAGCTGGGGATAAGATTTATCCTAATAGGATTTGTCGGGATTGTGTAGTTAAGATTGAGGGACATCGGTTACCGGCTGACTCGAGAGTATTAGAGTACTTGGAGTTCGACGTAGTTTGGGTAGTTATTGACACATTGATAAAGTCGGCACACTTCATACCGATCGCCATGAGATATTCAGTTACACAGCTGAGCACTATTTTCGAGAGAGATTGTCAGATTGCATGGTGTACCGGTCTCCATTGTTTCTGATAGAGATCCGAGGTTTACTTCGAAACTTTGGGAGAGTATGCAGGAGCAGTTTGGCACTCGACTACAGTTTAGTACAGCGTACCATCCTCAGACTGACTGACAGTCAGAACGGTTGATTCAAATTCTCGAGGATATGCTCAGGGCATGTATTTTACAGTTTGGTGGATAGTGGGAGGATTATCTGCCGTTATGTGAGTTTGCGTACAATAACAGCTATCAGGCAAGTATCGGGATGCCACCGTTCGAGGCACTATATGGTAGGCCCTGCAGGTCACTAACATGTTGGGCGGCACCGGAAGATACAACGGCTATAGGACCTGAGGTTGTTGTGGATCACACTGAGAAGGTGAGACAGATTAGACAGAGACTTCAGGTAGCACAGGATAGACAGAAGAAATATGCGGATATGTATCACGGGGATTTGAGCCACGAGGTTGAAGACATGGTGTACTTAAAGGTTTCGCCTTGGAAGGGTCATCAGAGATTTGACATTAAGGGGAAACTGGCACTAAGTTGGCAGAGTGGCATACTGTTTAGAGTTATCGCCACAGTTAGCGGGGGTACATTCGGTGTTTCACATATTCATGTTGAGGCTAGTTAGGTCGGGACCGAGACCTATGATTGATGTACGTCAGATTGAGGTGCGACCAGACGTGTCATTTGAGGAGCAACCTGTAGAGATCATGGATAGGAGGATTCAGACTTTGAGGAACAGAGAGATCCCGAAGGTTTTAGTTCATTGGCAACATCATGGAACTAAGGGATTAACCTAGGAGCTTGAGTCTACTATGTGACGACGGTATCCCCACTTATTTGCTGGTAAGTATTTAAGTTTAGTTTAAATTTCGAGGCAAAATTTCACCTAGTTGGGAAGAATTGTAATGGCCCAAATTTAATTCGACGTTATTTGTGACGTATTGCAGATGTGGCGAACAGCTCAGAAACCCGTGGGACCCGCAGCTAGGCTAGTGCACGCTTGGAATTAGGTAAATTGTTGTTTTGAGTGTTGTTTTGACTAAATTGATGATGTTTATGTTTAAAATAGGCTAAACGACATCACAATGTGTGTAATTATATTTCAATTGACATGTGAGATTGTGTGTTAAGTATTCGCCTCGATATGCGTGTCAACGCGGGTACCGGATAGACTAAAAGACAAAATATTAGGCCGGAGAAAATAATACACACATTAAATGATTTAAATGTGATAAAATAGTAAATTGATAGGCGCCTAGGGACACGCGGGGTTGTGGTCAACACGCGTGGGTGGTACGGTAGTGTGCACGTTCGAGTACGCTCATTGGCGCGCACGACGAAATTGTAGACACGAAAATATAGGTGAATGTATATATGTTTGTATATATATGTAATTTGAAGTATATATGTATATATATATATATATAATATATATATATATATATATTAAAAATCAGAAAATAAATAAATAATAATGAAATGACCAAAAGGGCATGAACTTTGTAAAGGATTGTAGATATGGATAAGGACATTTTGGTCAATTTACCCAAAAATGAGGATAAACCACCATCGAAACCCCTATTTCATCACCGCCATCACCATTCAATCAAGGGAGATTGAGAAGGGAGAGAAGGAGAAGGAGAGATTAGCCGAGAGAGCGAGCACAACGACGTCGGGGCGAGTATCGTGTTGTTGATTTTGTGTTGTTGCGTGCGTTGTGTGGTGGTGGTGACGATTTGGTGGTGATGGTGGGGAGGAGCTCAGGAGCTCGGACAAACTGCAAGAGCAGTTCGTCTGAGGAGGGAGACGACTCCCGTGTCGTCTCCCCCTCCCTCCCAATCCAATGGAAAAAAAGAACCAAAGGCGCTGTGACCGCCTCTGAAGAAGAAGATGGGGAAGGGTGCACGCACGCACGCACAGGCCCATCCCTGGTGGGCCGGGCCGAACCGGCCCTGGCCCTACCTGGGTGGGCCTGGATCGGGCCCGACCCGAACCTGGTCCAGGTGGGCCGAACCGGGCCGACCCGGTTAGGTCGGGTCGGACTCGGTTGGGTCGGGTCAAATCCGGTTCAGGGGACCCACCCCCATATTAATTAAATAATATTTTTTTTATTTTATTTAAATAAATTAAAAATAGTTTTTAAATAAAATAAAATAAGAAAAATAGAGAAAAATAGCTAAAAATTCTGAAAAATCTAGAAAAATATGAGAAATTAGAAAAAGAGTTCATAAATGAATTTTGGGATTTTATCGGAATCTTGGCGAGATGTTGTCGAAGTTTTTACCTCAAAAAATGTAATATTGACATAATATATCAAATTGAAGCTAATTCAATGATAAATAATCTTAGGTACATTTGGGTGATACTTTTGATTGTCGGGTGTTTATAAGAGCTAGATCGGGGTTTGAATTTTGGGACGCGGAGTGCAGATTGAGGTGTGTAGTATCCCAACTGAAATTAATTGAGTATTTACTTCTTTTGGCATTTGCATTCAATTTCTTTTATTTCAATACTCTATTCTGGTTATGATTATATGGGCGGACGTTGAGCGGGGATCCCTACGTTCCATTCTTGTGTGTATGTCCACTACACCATAGCACGTGCTACCAGATCGGTCTCGGTGAATAGCACGACCCGAGTATCACGTCGTGGCATGTGTCGGTGCGCCGTAGGTGTAATGCCGGCCATCGAGCGGATCCAGATGCTTGCCCTGCTTGAGTCAGACTCGCCGGCAGTATTCTGTGGAAGAGTTTGAATTATGGTGTAGTCAACCCTAGGGGCTAGGAACACACTTTGAGCTTTTCCTATTATTTATTCATGCGATGAGCGCAGTTGCCTGTATTTATTTTCGTATGTTTATTTAATAGCTTTATTTAAATTCCAGTATTTACTTTCGGTATTGCTCACTTAATTTCCTTAGGAATACTTACTCTAGACTCGTCATCTGCCTTTTGTGATGGCTTGAGTGCAGATCTTAGTATGAGCAGGGGCAAAGGCAAGCTGCCAGAGTACTGTTGAGCTGAGATAGCCTGACTCGTACGTTTGTATTATATTTATTTTGTTTCATTTTGGGTTTAGGGAATTTTGAGATACCTTGTGTATATTGATCTTTTGAGACTTCAGAAGTATTTATGGTTATATATGGGTTTTCCACATTAGGTTTATGGTTTACGTTACACATTTATAGTATCATTATCCGAATAAATGTGTTAAAGGGTTCCGCTGTGTGTGTGTGAATTTGAGAATTTTATGATAACTTAACATATAATTTGATTTCAATACAACTTAATCAGTAAATGGATAATTAATAAGGTTTAAAAAGATAAAATGGAGGATATAATCCAATGTAGCGTACATCTGTCGCTGGTAAGACAGACTGAGACTGTAGGTCCACATTGGCCCCCGTGGCGGTCTATTTAAAAAATGGGCCGTTACAGGATGGGACCTAGTTTTATTGGGAATTGAGGCCGTCACACTATGTGTTCCCAACTGACTACGAAAAACCCAACTATTTTTGTTTTTCCATAAGTGCCAAACACCAATAGCGAACCATTGTTGTATATCCATCCCATAGAAGGACAGCCACCCAAAGATAAACTAAATTAAGAGCAGAGAGTCGTTGGCTCGCAGACCCCAAGGAGTACCGTACCAGAAACTTCGAGTGAAGTCACGTTGGAAAAGAATATGCAGAGGGGATTCTTCTTCCTTTGAACAAATAGGGCAAATAGGACCAGCCACCATTTTTTGTCTCCAAAGAGATAGTTTAGTTGGGAGTACATCTTGGATACTTCGCCAAAGGAAGAACAATACCTTTCTAGGAACATTAATCTTCCAAATCCCATTCCATATAAAGTTCAAGCCATTATTCATACTTGTCTCGCCATTAGCAATGCCTCCCTAAAAACCCTCACTACCCAAATTCACTGCTAGATTGTAGGTCGACTTCACTATAAAATTCCCAGACTTGTCATAATGCCAAATTAGTTTGTCACAACAACCTTCACTACTTACTGGCATCGTTAGGATGTATCTTACTTCCACAGGGCTGAAGAGATTGGAAATCTTACTTACGTCCCACTGTTTTGAGGATTAGTTAATGAGATCCTTCACCAGGTGGAAACCATCCCTTCTCAAAGCCCACAATTTTGCCCTCTTTCTTGGCTAACCAAAAATCATCCCAGATACGAGCCATCCCCCCATCCTCTATCCTCTAACGTAGGCCACTCTTCAACAACTCACACCCTTCCAAGCCCATGATGGGCAATTTACCAACTCCGCAGTCATGAACTCCCCCCCATAAAAATATGTCTCAGAAAGTTCAATAAAGGCTTATTTTCTCCCCTCATCAATCGCTAAGCTTGCTTAGCTAGAAACTTAAATTGAATAGCTTTAAATCCCTGAAACCCAATTCCCCTAATCCTTCGGATTAGTCATTCTTGTCCATACACACCAATGCACTCCCCTTTCCTTTTCCGAGTTTCCCCACCAATAGCAAGCCATGGTTTCATTTAAATCATCGATAACACTTTTAGGGAGCCTGAAAATTGACATATAGTGATTTGGAACAGCCTATGCCACTGCCTTCAACAAGATCTCTTTCCCTGCAGGTGATAGAAAGCTCTCTCTTTCCATGACAAGGCTCTCTGATACAAATTTTCCACTAAACCGTTAAATATCTGTCTTCTCGTCTATCCCTTAGCAAATTGAATTCCCAAATACTTGCCTAGACTTTGAACAACTGGGATATTGAACAGAGACCCAATATGTCTTCGTAATAGTGCTAAAACATTTTTGCTGAAGTTTGACTTTTCTGCTCATTAATCTCCTGGCCTGCGATATTATAATAAGTATTCAAAATCTCCTTAATATTCAACACATTATTCTCATCAATTATAGAAGAGTAACGTATTATCAACATACATACGATGTGAAATAGAAGGCGTTCGGTGGTTGAGCTTAAAACCCTGAAATAACCTAGACATCTCTCCTTTTAAAAGGAGAAAAGAAAGTACCTCTTAGCACAATACAAACAGAAAGGGGGAAATACGATCTTTTTGACGAATCCCCTGACGAATCCCCTATAACAACCCAAAAATTTGGCTATTTTTGAATGATGACATGTATTACATATTTATACTCGTATTTGAGTGACCGGACAGTGAAGTCGATAAACGAATAGGAAAACTGGACGAGCGGGTATTGACAGTTGGGTTACGGATACATAGGGGAATTAAAACACAGTAAAAACACAAATAAATAAATTTTTGAATAGTTTAAATAATTATTTGATAAGACAAGGCAAAACTACGCACGCGATAGGAGTCAAGACGAGGCAAAAGGACTGAGGAGCGTCGTTTGAACACGAGGAGTTGGATAATTACACGACATACGGGCTATGTGATAGAGATTATTAAAGTAACACACAAGTCTTTAAAAGGAGTACACATAGGGGATTGTTAAAGTGACACAGCTCAATGAGGAAAGCCATGGGATCAGCCTCGAGATGCGTGCGTGGATGGAGATGAAGTTTTGTGCTATAAAAAGTACTACTTCACCACTATACCATTTCACTATTCACTTATCTTCCCCAACCAACTCTCTCAATCCAATTCCCTCTCCTCCTCCCCTCCCCCTTGGTGACCAGACCAGACCTCGCCAGAGGCATTTATGGTCGACTAGAGGTTTTTTTTTCTCTTTCCCTCTCTCTCTCACGAACTGTCCACGGCTGTAGAGTTGCTTGCGCGTCTGGCCATCGCTGCTGTGGGTGATGATGATTGGGGATAGGTCGGAGGTTACACCTGGTGGTCCACCAGAGCCTCGACAGTCCCGGAGTCTCTCTAAATTGTGGCGGATGTGAGGTACTATTGAAACATGTTTTTTCGGTCTGTATTGCGTTTGTCTTACCTCCGCCGACTGTGGGAGGAACCGCCGTGACTAGGACCCGTCGGAGGTGTTGCACGATACCTCACCGGAGTTCCGACGACCCTAGGGATCCCCCATCATGGCGGACATGGCAGTCCTGGTCGAGTTATTATCCGTTGCTCTATTTTTCTTTTTACTGATTGATTTATTGAGTCGTCGAGCCGTTAAAACACTGGGAAAAGACTAGAGTTCCGACCTAGGTTTAGTTAACGCTTGACCTATTAACAAGAGCTTTCCGACCTTGTCAGGTAGCGGAAAACTCGGGGTTACGCGTTTGAATTCGCGAGAGTGTTCTTACGCGAGTTACATTGTCAAGTAAGTACACTTGCCCTAAAGCATGTGTACGTTAGTAAGCCAGTTAAGAAAATACTATGTGATTTATTATCATTCTATCATGTTTGCTATGATCTACTTATTGACATTTCATTCCATATTCCTTGTATGTGTGTTCTTGGCATAAGTGTGTGTCTCAAAGGTACATGCGGCCTGCATTAGAAGGGATAAAACGTGGGCACTCGTGCTCACGAGTGTTTGACCATGTGATTATGTGATACCATGTACTGGATTGTTGTGGATAATGTTGTGGTTATCGATGTTGCGACATTGCTGTTGTGGATTTTAGACCACTTATGGCCTCTCTTAACTTGTAGAACACACAAATTGTCATCATTTCAGTCTGTTTATAATGCACTTTGATCTATTTAAATTTTTGTCCTTTAATTACCGCATGATATTTAGACGGCCCTATTTAATACTTCATGAATTACTTTTATATTCTTCTGGCATTACTTTCGATTTCTCTTAGTTGCTCACCGTCTAGTTTGTAATGGTAGGTGCAGATTTACCAGAGCATTCGAAGGGAAAGGGACCATGCTTATGAGACTTTTGTGAGGATTTGTGGCTGGATTCAAGAACCTTAGCATAGGTTATACTTGATTTTGCTTGTATGTTGTTTCCTTTATATATATATATATACCATGTTATGGTTGATTGAACTTGGGATTATAAGTAGTTTGAATATCATGAACTGTTTCATTTGATTATCGCTTATTGTACATGAATATTTCCTATTTACAGGGTTTCCACATATGTATAGATTCTTGACTTTCCTTTGATTGAATTATTTCCCATAATTGTATAATTTATTTGTCTTCCACTGTGTTAAAACTTGCAATAACTCTTTCATAAAACTTGTAATTTGATAATTGAAGGCTGACTAGGCTCGCCAGATCGCCGAGTACTAACTCGAGGATCTATACGAGTCTAGGCCGAGCGTTTCTAAATGCATTGGGAATTTGGAGTCGTTACATCCCCCTCGACACAATTAGATTAGACAGCTTACTATAAATGTGACGGCTCCGATTTCTCCGTGCAATTAGGTATGCCCAACCTAGACCCGTGCAGGCCTCGAGTCATCACTCAGCAACCTGACGAGTCTAGTCAGCCTCCAATCATTCAATTATATAATTTATGAAAGAGTTATTGCAAATTTCACGCAGCGGAAAGTAAATAAACTTAACATGAGGGGAAATAACTCAATCAAGGGAAATATAGGAATTCTATAAAGGTGGAAAACCTCGAGTATTCATGTACAATTCAATAAGCATATATACATGATACCCGTTTCACCGAAAATGCCAAGTTCAATAATCCCAAAAACATAAGTATGAAACGATATACAAATAAACAAAACATAAAACCTACTAAATAGTCTCCAAGTCCAGCTGCTAATCCTCACAAAAAGTCGCCTAAGCAGGACTCCTTGCCTCTACTGTAGTCAACTCTATCTGCACCCACCATCACAAACTAGACGGTGAGCAACTGAAGAAATCGAATGTAATGCCAGAAGAAGATAACAATAATTCATGATATAACAAGTAAAGCAGTCTAAATATCATACGGTAATAGAAAGACAGGAATTTAAATAGATTAAGTGCATGATAAACGAACTAATAGATATCAATTGAAAGTCAAGTGTGTTCCAAGGAATCAAAAGAGGCCCATAAGTGGTCTAAATCATAGCATAGCGGCGAAGACCTCGCGAGGTCTTCCCGGGCATCAACACAAGTGAAGGCACTGCTATGATGGGAGGGACTCAAACCCACCCACCCAATACTTGGTGTCATACGATCACTAAGGGTGGTCATACAATCCTGTACATGAGTGCCCATGTTTTATCCCTCTAGTGCAGGTCCTAGTACTTTTGAGACGAAACACTTACGCCGGGAAACACACAACAAAGAATGGGATAAAATACCAATAATAGAGCATAACAAGACTGAATAAATGATAATGAATCACATAGTATTTTCTTACTGACTTACAAATCATACACAAGCTTTTAAGGCAAGTGTACTTACCTGACTAATTGCAACCCGCGTAACAACACTCTCGCGTTCCTAGTACGTATCCCCAAGTTTCTCGCTACCTGACAAGGTCGGAAACTCTAATTAATGGGTCGAATCATTACTAACCCTAGGTTGAAACCCTAGTGTTTTTCTAATATTTTTTTAAGGATTCAAACAACTTGACGAAAATTGATTGGAAAACCAAGCAAAAACACAACTCTCTTGGGTTTTGAAAACCACATCATATGTAAGCCTATTCATCAACCATAGGCTCGGCTCAGTCGTATGTGGGTCATGCCATAGCTTCGAGAGTCGGTGGCATGACCACGACATCATGACCATTCACCACATTTTGTCATAACATATACACTAAACCATAACCACACTTGTCATGAACCCCGACCAATAACACACGCATATACAAAACCAATATCGTACTTGACGCATATATGTTCTTACGTAGGCATGAATTCAAATCACTTAATCATGAATTCATGCCATAAGTTCTTCAATGAAAATAATCGGAATCAATATTAAACTTGAAAATTATAACAAATACCCTTGTCACCACTGGTCCGACTTGCTGGAAAACTGGGAGACACCAACGAAGCGTGGCAAGGTCCCCGACAGCCTCCCAGACTCGACAGTCCGTCCAGCAGTGTCGCCCGTTCTGGCAGTTTCCGACGAAAGAATGAACATAAAAAGACATGATAAAACATAACAGTACACTGGTTCGGCCACA
The DNA here is from genome assembly GCA_039657345.1 of Stephania japonica. Taxonomy (NCBI): domain Eukaryota; kingdom Viridiplantae; phylum Streptophyta; class Magnoliopsida; order Ranunculales; family Menispermaceae; genus Stephania; species Stephania japonica. Next base: position 36,019,305 of record CM077560.1, on the reverse strand, counting down.
CCAGCAGTTGCGAGACCTAATCAAGAGCTTGGTGGGTCCCCAACAACCTCCAGATAGGATGGTTTGACCAACAGCACCGCCTGCTCAGGCATTTTCTGGTGGAACTCAAAATAGTAACACATTGACAAACCGAAGCATAACCACTGCAACGCCACTCATATCGTGAGGGGGAGGCTTCTCCGGGGATGTGGGGACTCCGGTGTACCACCAGAGACCATCCTCGATCATTGAAATCCATCGGAGCAGCGGTCAGATGTGACGACAGCAAGAGCAGAGAGCAACCATGAAGGAAGAGATAGAGAGAGTCGAGAGAGAGAAAACAGAGAGACCATGAGAGAGAGAGAGAACTTACGACGACCGGTAGGAGCTCCGGCAGGGTTATGGTCCAGTTACGAAAGGAGAGCTGAGATGATGGCTGAGGGAGTGAATCGAAGAAGTGAGAGACCGAGAGGTGAGATGACGAGAGTGGAGAAACCGAGACAGAGGGAGAGAGAGAGAGAGAGAGAAAGAGAGAGAGAGGGAGAAGGACAAAGAGATACGGACCTCCGGTGAGGGTTCCGGCAAGAGGCGTGACTTGCCTGACGAGGGAGAGGGGCGGTGGTGGTGGGAGAGGATGTGAGGTTCGGGTGGTGTGTGGACGAGATGAGTGAATAGTGAATTAGGTTTTTTGTTTGTTTATATATATGAGACAAGTGTGAAATGACTATTTTGCCCTCCAATTTACTTCTCTCACACCTCAAAACAGTTGCCCTTATGGGTCTTTTACCCCTTTATCACATCTCAACATACACACATCTCAATGCAAATCTCATAGTTCTCCCTATCAAGCTGTGTTACTTTAACAGTTTTTATTCCATAGTCTGTAAAATGCACAATTAACTAACTCCCGCATTCAAACAACATTCCTCGATCCATTTTACCTCGCTCCGACTCCCGTAGCATGCGTAGTCTCGCCTTGACTCGCCAACTAATTAATTAAATTAATTAAAATTCATTTATCTGTACTCCTTATTTGTTTTTATCCCCCGTTTAACTAGGCGAAACCTCACTCAACTAAAAATCGCCTAAAAGACTCGAGACCCGTAAAATACTAAAATACTAATACACACAATCAAAGAATAATAATATTACTTCGGTGTCGACTCCCGAAGTTTGAAATACTGTCCAGTATTCACGAAGCCGGGTCACAATCCTGACAAGTGCAATATAAGTCAGTTAAAAATTCGGGGTTGTTACAATAAACTTTTACCTTGTAAGACACAGCGGAAATGCAACATTAAACCGCGTTCACCCATTTAGATGAGAAACCCATCCTCGTCAGGACCTTCAAAATCAGACACGATTACAGCTTATTATAAGCTTTTGCAATATCTAACATCAAAGTCACCTCTAGCGATCTTCTGCCATTCTTTGCATCGAATGTAGTATCTCATGAGCAAAAGTTATGTTATCCAATATCTAACGACTTACAACAAAAAACATTCTGAAAGGGGGAGATGAGTGCATTCAAAGCAAGCTTAAGCCGATTTGATAAAACCTTAGATAAGAGTTTATATGAGGAATTACATAAACTTATTGGCCTATAATTAGTTATCGATTGGGGAAGGACACCTTGGGGATAAGAACAATGTGAGCCTTGTTGATTGATCAAAATGACCTGAAGAATGGAACCTCCGAAAGACTTGCATAATATCCTCCTTGAATAACTCCCACTTCGATTGCAAAAGTTTGTTTGTAATGCCATAAGGACCTGGGGTTTTGTTTGGATTCATATCTTTTAGAGCACTGAATACTTTCGTTTCTTCAAAAGGTCTGTCCAGTAAATCCCTTTCTCCTCAGTTGAGATCCTAGCGCCAAATCCTTCTAGAACCGAGTAATCAATATTACTTCTTTTGGACTGAAAAACATTTTCAAAATAATCAGCTTTAACTCTCATTATACCTCCCTGATCATGAATCATCTGGCCGTGCTCACCCTTAATTCCATTGATCATATTTCTCTGCCTCCTACCCTTGACCAAAGAGTGAAAATATGATGTATTCCTATCACCATTCCTCAGCCAATCGATTTGTGAACATACCCTCCAAAACTCCTACTCTTGGGCCTTAGCTTTCCTCAACTGAGCCTCCAAATGTTTATTTATTTATTTTTATTTATTTTATTTTATTTTATTTTATTTTTCAAATCTAGGCACCCTTCCTCAAATATACTTTTCATTTCATGTTGAGTTGTTTCTATACGTCGTTTTGAATTAATATAATGTGTTCCACGTCTTCAAATGAGAAGTGTAACGACTCGAAAATTTGGCTATTTGTGAATGATTGTGTGTACTATGTATTTATACTCATATTTGACTGATCAGACAGTGGAGTCGATAAACGAGTAGGAAAAACTGGTCGAATAGGCATCGATAGTTGGGTTGTGGGTACACAGGACTTTAAAACACTGAAAATAATTAACAAAAAAGCCAATTAATGATAATTGAGCAGATTAACGATGAGAGACTGTCGGAGAGACCAAAACACGTGACTCATGAGTCGTGGGGTATTTGGAGTTCGAGAATGTAAGAACCAGCCTGATAGTTGGTTATTTAAGTGGTGCATGTGTCACCTAGTGAAGTCACATTGAGAGGTGTTAGAATAGGTGTGTAACGGCCCAAATTAATTTAATCAGGATTAGTGTTAATCACGAGGATTAACGGGTAATTCGGGCGTTACGGTGACAGCTGGGTGGACTCAAATAAGAGTACCCAGGTTATATTGTGTTATTTGTGTATGTTGTATGTCTATTATTGTGATGTGGGAAATTATTATTAAATAAACATCACATGTGTGTAAGTTGACATCGGGCAAGGCTACGATCGGGTATATGTCCCGAAGTGCGTGTCGAGGACCGGGTACCGGGTATTGGGTAGCCGGGGTACGGGGCATAGGTTTCCGGGTAGTTGAGTGTTACTGTGACACACTTATGAATTTTATATAATTTATTAGGTGATTTAACCTAAGGTTGAATTAATGTATTAATGAATTAGTTGAAGTCCTATAGTTTGATAGGAAAAATCAGCATGCATAGGATAATCCTCGAGATGCACAACAAGGAAATTCGAGATAGATAGTGTCATGATAGGTTGTTCGAAGCTCGTGTGACACGAGGTGATCATGGTCATTGGATTAGCCTCGAGATGCGTGTTCACACTAGATTAAAATCACAACTATATATACACATAGATCGATCGAGCATGCAAAGAATGAAAATGTTTTCAACAAATTTGTGGGATCTTGAGGAGAGAAATTGTTGATTGGGGAATACAACTGAGGGTTTGAAGGCTAGATTGGGCGATCAAACGAAGGAATTTACAGTAATAAACTCTTATTTGGTTGAATTTCCATTAAAATAGGTTGTTGAAAAATTCGGATTTTGAGTAAAAATACAACTGCTTTTTTGTGAGAATCGGTGTTCTTGAGGTTTAGTTTGATGAAATCTTGTCAATTGGGATCGAATTTGTGGAAAATTGAGATGTATTTGTGGATTTCAAATTTTTGGGTACATGCATGTAATCCGGAATTGGGTTGGTTTTGTGGTGATTTGTGGTGGAATTTTGGTGTTTTGAAGGTCTTTGATGGGTTGAGAGAGAAGAAGAGTGGAGAGGAGGGAATGAGAGGAATCAAGAAGAAAAAAAAAAAAAAAAAAAAAAGGAAGAGAAACCAGAGACGAAAATCGTCTCTCGGTTATACCAGAGACGATTTCGTCTCGGGAAGAGACGACGCGCAAGCGCGCGTCTTGCGCGTCCCCCCAAATCGGGGCCGGACCGGCCACAGGGCGGTCCAACCACTGGACCAGACCGGTCCAGTGGGGCCCACTGAAAATATATATTAAATAAAATTAAATAATATATATTATATATATTAAATTCTGGAAAATAGGAAAAATAGTTGAAAAAAATATCAAAAAAATTGGGAAAAATTCTAAAAAAATATAGAAAATTAAGAAAAAGGTAGAAAAGTAGTTTTGGGACTTTTCGGGTATTTTTGGAACCCCGACATAGTAAGAGAGAGATACCACAACTCAAATATGAAAATATGTTATAAAAACATAAAATTTTATAATATGTTTTTAAAAAGTATAAAAACACTATAAATGGACTTCGTGGACTCGTTGAACCATAGCTCGGGTATCGGGGAGCTAGGCGGGTCGAATTGGCGGTCCTAAGTCGGAGAGCGTATTTCAGTGCGTAAAACCCTTGAGAAAGTTACACTTTAATTTCATGGCGTGTATTCTATCGATTATCTTATCGTATGCGATGACCGCCGGTGGTCACGCATGGTTTTTCATCTTGGTTATGACTACACGCTTGAGCATGGGCTAGTCTGCGACGGCGACCGTGTAGATAGGAGTAGAATGTATCTACAACTGTCTCGAGGGATTAAGGGTACTCTTAGCACTAAAAAGCTTGGAAAGGAGTACGCCCGCTATTCTTGAGTTGAGGTGTAGATCATTGTAAGCTCGTTATTAAGCACCGGTTTGTCTTGAGAACTCCGTTTTGTTATCATATGACCGGGGGTCATGGTTTTATCGTGATTAAACGTGTGATGATTTATTTACCGTTGAATTTACTTTCGAGCCATTTAGTTAATTATTTGTTGGATTTTGGATGGTTTACATTTCCGCTTAATATGTGATGTGATGTGATGTGATGTTGTGAAGGTTGTTTATCGCTACCATGGGAATATGATTCTGTTGTCGTGGTCATATTCACATGTCTCGCAGTTATCGATGTTTTCATGATTATTTGTGTAGACTTCTCTTGGGAATTTACTCACTGGGCTCGTTCTTTGTATGTGTTGGGCAACCGAGCGCAGATCCCGGTACGAGCAAAGCAAGGGAAAAGAGGTACTAGGCGACTATCTCTCGAGGCCGTTCTTTGCGACGGCTCGTGTTTTGACTACCTAGTATGTATGTATATATTTATTTTGTCTTTGGTTTTGGGAACTTTAGAACTTTATCACATGTATATGGATTACTTGTTTACTTCGTCTCGCTTATATACATGGTGTTTATTCCGGGTTTCCACTTGCTTAGGCTTAATAAATTTTCATAAAATACAAATTAAATGCTTCCGCTAATGATGTTATTGTAATTATCAACTAACCTGCTAGATGTGTAAGACAACTTAATAAAGTAGGATTAGATACACGGAGCGTCACTTCACAGAGCTGTTGACGTGACAGGCGCTGCTAGGCTTGCGGGCGGAGGGCGTGGGTCACGGGGCGGCCTCGGGAAATTGGGGCCGCCACAAGGTGGACAACTAAAGTGGTGTTAGTTGGACCGACCTCGAGATGCGCGTGTGTGTGGGGATTGAGGTGTGGGCCTATATAAAGGCCAACCCCACACGTTTCTCCCATTTCTCTCCTCCTCTCCTCTTTTCTTTTTCTCTTCTCTTTACCTCTTAAGACTTAGTGAGCAACGAAACTTGGTGGACAGCCATTGGAGGGCTGTCCCACCTGCCGGAGTCACAGGAACTCGCAGGAAAAGGTGAGATCTCCTCCTTCTTTGTAGTTCCTTATGATTTACGTGTTGTTGTTGGTTAATAACATTGGTTAATAACATCACGATGACTAAGGGTGCCATGCCGGAGGCCAATCTTGGTGAACCACCAGTGTCTCAGCAACCCTTGGAGCAATCAACATGCGACATTGAGCCGGTGTTGTTGTTTAATGTCGATTTTACAGTTTTTGGTTGGGTTTTCAAATTTGGTGTTGGTTTTAAGTTTTCAAGTGAATCTGGGCATCCCACGACAATCTGGAGTCGATTTCGGGAGTCTTGATGCCCGAAAACCAGTTGGCGATGATCGCCGAGAGTGGGGTGTCCGTGTGGTGTTTAGAAATTTATGGGATTTTGGTTTGTATCCGACGCCATGGGGACGCCGCGCGTTCATTGCTTGGCGGCATCTCCCACGTATGAGTCGAACAGCGGAGATTTCGTGTTTTAATTTTCAGTTTTTAGCCACATAGAAGTTGTGTGTCTATAAGGCGTCGCGGCGGCGTGAATGTCAGATTAGTTGTCACGCCGTTAGAGCGTTGTAGGTGAGTAAGTCTCGCGGCGTGGGTTGTCTATGTGCACAACAGAAGCTCGTGCTTTATTTCGTTGCTGCCCGCATAGGCGTTTTGATTCTGGTGTGTACTGGCGGCGAGTTCGCAGCGTGGGAGGGAACAGATGTGTGAGACGTTGTGTCTCTATTGCATGATCCACGGCGTGTAAGTTTTCAGTGTGTGCGTGTTACGCCGTGAAGAAGTTTTCAATGTTTTAGTTGTTCACGACGTGTGTTTGGCGTGTGTTTCACTTTCGTGTGTGTGGCTTTTGTTTGAGTGGGCCTGTACGGCGTTTGGGTCCAACAAGGCCCCAAGTTGTATGTATGTGTAAGTGCCCCTCCAAGTGTATTGGTCCTGCTGGACCAAGCATAACGCTTGGCCAGGCCAGGGTCGGGTGGGCTCTGGCCCGACGCAACCCAAAAAATATGAGAAAAATATAAATTTAGATTGAATAAATTCTGGAAGAAATAGGGAAAAATCTAAAAAAATATGAGAAAATTTTGAGAAATTTTGGGGATTATCCTAGAGTTGTTTATTGACTATAAGCCCAACCTATTGGGCTTCAAACCATTGACAAGTAGTTTGGAGAACTCGCGCAAATCGCGGAAGTGCAACAGATACACGACGTACCAGGTAAGTTATTAAGCCAGTAAGAAAATATCATGTGATTCTATATCCTCATGTTGTTGTGATTGTTAAATTAATCTCATGCTTGACATTCCATTCTATTCCTTAGTTGTGTGTTCTTGGCATAAGTATGTGTCTCGAAAGTACTTGCAGTCTACACTAGAGGAATAAAATGCAGACACTTCTGCAGAAGTGTGTGATTACCCTTAGTGATTGTGTGATACCAAGTACTGGATTGTTGTGGATATTGTTGTGGTTATCGATGTTTCGACATCGTTGTTGTGGATTTAGACCACTTATGGCCTCTTTTGATTCTTGGAATACCCAAGTTTCGATCGTTGATCTGTTAGTCTGATTATCATGAACTTTATTATATTTCCCGCCCTTTTCAATTATCGCATGATATTTAGACTGCTTTGCTTGAAAGTTCATGAATTACTATTATATTCTTCTGGCATCACTTTCAATTTCTCTCAGTTACTCACCGTTTAGTTTGTGACGGTGGGTGCAGATAGGACAGGTAACGGCAAGGGAAAGGGACTGACGATTGGTGACTTCGTCTGAGCGCTCCTCGGGGACGATTTCTTTCCTTGTTGGGTAGTATGTAATTGTTTTTATTTACATATGTTATTTTGAAACATTATGAATAAAATTGGGTTGTGAGACTTGGATATCATGTATATGCCCCCATCATACTGTGGTCACCAGGCTTTACATGTTTATCTTGTATTCGGGGTTCCATATTAGTAGTAAAAGTCTTGATTTCCCTTGAGTTATTGATTGATTATAGGAGGCTAACAATATACAATGACTGATTATAGGCTAGAGAATAGGCACCAATCAGTAGCATGATTCTAGGCTAGAGAATAGGAAGCTAACAATATACAATGACTGATTATAGGTTAGAGAATAGGAGGCTAAGAATATACATAATATATACTATATTTAACAAATATATTTTTTTGTTTGAAAAAAAATTAAGGTTAAAGGTATCCTCCTTAATAAGATTTTCTAGTTCGGTGCCTCTGGGTTGGAGTGATGAGAAGTTGACTCTTGCAAGGAAGTCATTGCAGCAATATCCACCACCCGCTGGGATCAGCGAAGTGTTGTGAGACGACAACGTCTTATTTTTGGAACACCTTTTGAGATAATTTCATTTGGGTTGACGGGCTTTCATCTTGGAAGACCTTTTTGAGGTAATTTCATTTCTTCTTTTGTGATGATTTTAATTGTTTTTCTTATTGTTGGTTGACGGGCTTTTATCGATTTTATTTGGTTGAAAATTTGCAGATCTGAAGATACTCCTTGGGAAGAAATGTCTAAAAGAAAAAAAAGGGATTTGATTAATGGGTATAAGAGTTAACACCAATGGTTTTTTTCTTTTAATGTGTTGCATTAATTACTCATTTCCTCCTCTTCAACAAGCAGCATTAGATGAAAATGGATACAATGATCAACATGATCATTCTAATCAATGTCAGTTTGTATTTTCATAATGATACTTAATTTTCAATGTGTATAAAAGTCGAGACTGCTGCGTCGATTTGCTGTATTATCTGGTGAAGAATTTTATCTCCAACGATACCACGTGCCTATTTGCTTATAATAGTTTCTACAAATTTTTTATTGTTCAATTATTACTGCAAGTTTATCTATATTCATCTTTTCAATTTCAATGAAGATCATATCACTTCAGTTTTATTTTATCTCTAATGGGTGGAGAACGTTCATAAGTAGAAGTCAAGCGAAAATGATAATTATGGTTGACTTCAAGGTTAAGGATTAATTTCTAGATCTGTCTCTGTTATGAAAGAGTTATTTTTGTTTTCCAAAAATTGATATTTTGATACTTATTTATTCTAAAATTGACAATTTTGAAGGCAAAGAATTATTTTGACAAGTGGTATGGAAGGGAGAAGGCATCAGATTGCCGAATGATTAAAGCTTCAAAATATAAGATGAAATGGGGATGGGGTGACCACCCCAATTTTCAGTCAAACTGAGCTCAACCGGTCTAAACCTACCCTGACTCTCGAGCCACTCTCACAAGGTCAACACAAGCTTAGTCAACTTTCCTTTCCATTATTTACCATTTACGCAACAGAATTTAATAATTAGGTTGAGTTATTTCAAATTTGTGAGTTATTAAATAATATGTTGAAGTGTTTTAAAACCTCAAACAAACTAAACAACTCTAATTCAATTATTCAGCACAACCTAGAGTGTGAAAACCCCAAATATATACAGTCAACATGTATATTAAGTAAAGGAGAGTGAAATGAATCATATATATGCTCAGGTATATCTTACAAAACCCAACTTTATCCCATGTGACAAAACAATATATAAGTAATACAAAATATCAGAAGAACCTACAAAAATGTGAGAGGGAGGGCCGCTTCAATATCCTCAAAGTAAATCACCCAGTAATGGAGCCTTTCCTCTGCTCGACAATGGATTTGCACTCAGACACACACAAAAATGATAAGCTTCGGTTAGTAATGTCAGTATGATTTTAAACATCATTTCGAAATAATAAAACAATCCATATTCATGCAGATAGAAAGAAAACTATAAGGACGCATAAATAATAAAATACTGTAAATTAATCAATAACAATGATAGATGAGTGCCCTAAAATCAAAATAAAGAGACACAAGTAGTCCTGACCAAAAGGTCTTTGAGTCATGGAAAACCCAACAGACTCCCGAATTAGTATGTGGCAAACCTAACAAGTCTTAAACCTACGCGGATGAGAGACATACTGGTAATCCAGCTAAGAACTCTCACCACGTATGGAACCAGTAACCAGTACAATGCATCCCAAGGTTATGGCTCTGACATATTACCTCAGATAACCACTCCTACCAGAGACCACATTGACTCACTTGCCCTCAGACAACTCAATCAGAATAGAATCTTCAAGGATAGATATTGTGCAATAACATTAAATTAAAACACAATTGAAATAATTGTACATTTCCTATCTGGTTTACCTACTTGTATTCGAAGCTAACACGAACTCAACCGACCTCGACACGCTACCAAACGAATCTCATATACTTGTCAGTGAATTACACTCCTTGGTAATCACTTTGATCAAGTTTGGTTGCATTAGAGTCGTGTTTATACCCGTATAAAAATCCCTGAATTTTTAAAATTATTGAAGAATTTAATCCAAAAACAGGGTCGACGCCGTAGGTGGTGTCGGGGAGGTCATTTCCTCATGGCGTTACCTAAAACATAGTTCAAGTAACGACCTGATTTTAATTAACATTGTTATTCGAGTATTTTCATACGTAGACACCAACTCAGATTCACGGGGACGTTCTGGACAGACGGCGATACGCTTTGTTGGGCAAAAATGTTATTTTTGACTGATTGCTAATTCATGACTTATTCATCGCATGTATGAGTTTATTTGCCTAAATTGTGTAAGATAATGTGACGGGTATTCATCTCAGAAAACGTGTCGATATGGATATCGGGCGCATGATATACGGGTACACTAAGTTTAGAAAATGATTTGTATAAACAATCTAAATAAATGTGATAAATTAAAAACTAGTGGGCGCCTAGTGATACATCGGGTCGTGGTCGACACGCGTGGGTGGTACAATAACTTGCATGCCCAAGTGCACTCGTTGGCGCACACGACGAAATTTTATGTGCAAAAGTATAGGCAATTATATATATAAATATATATACATTGAATATCAAAAATTAAAAAAAAGTGAAATGATCAATAAGGGTATTAACTTGTTAAGTTGAGTGGAAATAAATGGGGGATATTTTGGTCATTTGACCGACTCCCCAAAATATCACCAAAGCACCGCCACCACCACTCTCATTTCTCACAAATGGAAATCGAAAGGGAAAGGGAGATTCGACCAAGAGAGAGAAGAAAGAAAAACTGTGAGCCAAGGAAGAGATCGAGCTCGGGGAAGTGGCGTTGATGAAGGTAAGTTGTTGGTTTGTTGTTGTTATGGTTATGTTGGGGTGTTGTTGTTTGTGGTGATAGTAATGATTGGGGATTCGAACGAACTACAACATGGGAGTCGTCTTTTTTCCCAACCGATAAAAAAAATTCCAACCAAGGACGTTGAGAGGAAGGGAGTGCACAGGAGCTTGGGTTAGGCTCGACCCATGAGACGAGCCAGACCTAGCGCCCTGGCCAAGGTTGGGTTGGGATAAAATAAATTTTTTTAAAAAAAAGAAAAGTGCTAAAATTTTTTTGGAATATGTTGGAAAATTTTAGAAAAATAGGGAAAAATTCAAAAAAATGATAATTTAACCAAATAAATAAAAATTTATAAATTTATTTGAAAATCGAAGTATTCGGGATTACGGTGAGACTTTATGTTATGGTTTTACCTTGTAAAGTGTGTAAACTAGCGAAAAATACATAAAACTATAGAAAAATCAAAATAATCTGAGTAAATACGAAAACTTTGAAAAGAGTAGAAATGTGGGTTTTAAGACTTTCTCAGGTGTTTGGCACCCCGGTGTAACAAAAAAAATGTGCCAATACAAAAAATTAGAATAAAATTATAATTTTTATTGTCGCAATATAAAATTAATTAACTTGACACAAATCACATAAAATGATTTATTCGGCCACAAGGGATTTAGGAGACTAAAGTCTGGTGTCAGATGCGCATCCTGAGACAAGATCGCGATCATACCAGGGTATTTTCGGGATGTTGGAGCCCGATTTGAGGTGTATAAACCCCAACAGAAACACATGTGGAGTATTTAATGGTTTCAATTGTTGCATTTACTCTTCCCGTTGAATATTCCCTTGCTATATCATTTAAGGGACTGTTTATATGTAAATTGATCGGTGTTGATTGGTTTTCATCGTCAGAGATTATTCGGGATGGTTGTGGTACGAGAACAAGCAAACTAGATTTTAGTGAGTGTACTTGCGCCATCACTGGATTCTAACTTGAGCCGTGGGGTGTTCATGTTTGGTGGGGTGTGATTTGTTCCGGTCACTATTAGTGGTTTGGGTGTAACCTGGGCTTGATGTGCTTAGTTGGGGTTTTCGAATTGATGTAGTATGATCTAATTTGTGAGCTTGCGTTACAAATTTGTCTGGTTTTATCGGTATTATTGATGCACATGTATTCGTTACATTGTGGTTATCCGTTATCATATTGCATTGGTTGTTAACTACACACGCATGGTTTTATGGCTACCCATACTCACTACTCGTTTAGTTAACCTTATTTATTGGCTTCTGTTAGTATCTACTTAATGGTTTTCTTTTAAAGTTTACTCATTGGACTTGTCACTGTATTTGTTGGGTGACTTAGTGCAGATACGGGTTACGAGCAGAGCCGTAGAGACAATGGGCGACTACCTTTGATTGTTTACAATCTAGGGCCTACTCGTATGTGTACATTTTGATATTTTGTTTTATGTTGGAATATTGGGAACTTTTGAGACACTGTTACATGTAGATATTTACTTTTGTCGCCTTATATGTAGTGTATTGTTCTGGGTTTTCCACATAGAACAAATGCTCAAATTTTTGATGAAATGAAATTATAAATTATCATGTTAAGTCTTCTCCTGAATTGTTGTATTTAAATGTTATAAACTCTCATGTATGAGGATTAAGAATGGGGGTTGCACGTGGGACACAATAGGGTGGTGATGTGATAAAGATGTGGGCCCACGGGGCATCACGTGACGGGCCTCGAGTTTTGGGGCCGTCACATTTGGTATCAGAGAGAGGTCGATGAGCCCCAAAAAAGAATTAATGAAAGAGCATAAAACTTAATAAATAAATCTTAGATGTGGACACCCGATGTACCCGACTTAGAACTTTAGTTGGGAAGCAGATTTGAGGCAGATAGTGTTAGGGTTCTATACGTGGTATGTGTTTTATTTGTATACTACATACGATACACGTATATACCAAGGCTGATCTAAAGCACGTATTTCGATGTAGATCACAATAGATGGACATCAACACTTATATCTCTTACGCTAGTATAAACACCGAGCACTACTGAGATGGCGATTGTCCGACTACAACTGCTTCGATCACTCAGAGCATACCAAATTCGATGGAGGTACATGAGACTCCGACAGAGATTGCCACATCGACGGTGGTTGAGATGGCGACTGTTATGACAGAGACACCTGCTGCTATATGGGTAGATGTTTTCAAAACCTCTTTGACGATAGAGGTTAGGTTGATGAGGGAGTTCATTAAGTTTAACCCCGGATACTTCCATAAATTCGAAAACCCGGAGAACGGCAGGAAATAGTTGTTCATTCATCAAAGATTGTATAAGCTGATGAGGATTCTGGAGAGTATTCAGGCCTGCATATCAGAACACATGATGAGGGGTGATGCAACAGTGTGGTGGACGATGTATATCGACATTCATTCTGAGATGACGACATGGGTAGAGTTTCGACGGGTGTTCCACGACTAGTACATTCTGATCGAGGTTCAGTTGAGGTTGAGGGAGGAGTTCTTAGCCCTGACACAGGGCACCATGTCGCTATTGCAGTATATGGAGCGGTACCGATATATGATGCAGTACGCCACGGACGTCGCAGGTACAGAGCGGCTGCTGATATATTAATTTGTTTAAGGACTGGTGGAGGACATTGCAAGAGTCGTAGTTTCCAGCAACGCACAAACTCTGCAGAACATGTACTATCGGGCTTCGCACAAGGGACATATTTTCTGCTCACAGTTAGGCTGGACAGAGTTCTTAACAGGAGTACAGGCTTGAGAAACAAATAGATGAGTCTGACGGCCAAGGCCAGGAGCCTCGAAGACGTAGAGTCAACTAGTAGCCGGATTTGGGTTGTACTGACAACTGAGATCAGAGACATGTTCAGTCCTGGTATGACGACCAACAGACTAATTGAGTTTGGGCAGTTGCACCTGCATCGATAGAGCGAAAGATCGATAACAAATGGGGACGACGACGTAAAAATGGGATCGAGATCATGGAAGCCGTAACAGGGGTCAGAGGGACTAGAGTCAAGATCAGATATTCGAGGTCGTCAGTTTAAAGGACATGACCGACATCGTTTTTTAAGATGCGGTCAGAGAGGTCACATCAATGTTGATTGCCAAAGCGTTTCTCCAGTACCAGATGTCACACAAGCTGGAGAAAGAGCCCACGTGATGGCACAACCTATTAAGAGACAACGCGACAACATGTACAAGGTATGTCATTGTTCTGTTATTCGTTAGTCATACTTTTTTATCTTGCATAGGTTGCATATAGGTTGATTAGTTCACCTGTATCTAGCGCGTACTAGTTGATCCGTTTACTAGGGGTTATGAAACTGGTTGATTGGTTTACTGGGGGTCCATTTTCAACTAGTCGATGGGCTTCATTGGGGACTGATTAACATGCTTATCAAGGACTAGTTGATTGGTTCACCAGTAGTTGATTTGTTCACCAGGGTTAAAGGTTGATCCGTTTGAACGGAATGTTAGTAAACTAGTCATTGATTAGTTCACCTAGGCTTTGTTCAAGATTGGTTAACCTAATGTATGATGGCCCCAGTTCCACAATCTTAAACTAGGCCCAGCTCGGCCTAGACTTACATGGACCCTCGAGCCAATCTCGCAGAGTCACGCAAGCCTACTTAACCTTCCTTTACCATTTACCATTTAAAAGCAATTAAAAATTAAGTTAATAAATTAGTGTGTTATCATAGTTATAGTGGAAGCAATTAAATTTCAAACTAAATGAAAAACCTCAAAGACACTAGTTAGAACACCCTAGAGTGTGGCAACCCCACATATGTATATCATCATCAATGAAATGTTAGAGGAGAGTAACAACAAGATATACATGCCTAAGATCTCTCAAAACCCAAATCCAGTGTTTTCAAAACATGTAATTAAAGTAATAAAAAATGAATTACCTACATCAGACAAGAGGAAAGAACTGCTCCGGTATCCTCAGATGATATCTCCTAGTTGTGGAGCCTTCCCCTTGCTGGACTGTGGATTTGCACTCTGTCAAACACAAGAATGATGAGCCCAGGTAACTAATGCCAAGCAGGACATAAATACAACATTTTGAAATAAATAACAAAGTCTAATTCATACATATAGAAAGAAAGGAACAGGAAGTGCATGAATACACAAGATTATAAATAAATCAATCAAAAATAGAGGGTCAAGAATATGAAAATCGAATAGCAAGGAGTCCCGCCCAAAGGTCGATGAGTCGTGGCAAAAGACCAAAAGACTTGGGTTCAGGATAAGACACAACCTACTAGCTCTAACCCTTGTGACAATAAGATATCAACAAACCGGATAAGTGCCCCCAGCGTACACTCAATTGGGATATATCATCAGCGTCTAAATAAGAGTTCATATGACAGATAAATAGTAATCATGACTCACTTGCTAGTGGACCACTCAACCAATAGAAATTCCAAAAGAAATACTGAATAGAACAATAACAACTAATTAAAGCTCAAGAAATAACCGTAAAGTTCCTTATTGGTTTACTTACCTGCACCCAAGCTAACATGTACCACACAAACTCGGACTCATCTCTTACGAATTCCCGTGTGACTCGTCAATGACTATAACCCTTGTTAGTCCATTAAATCACAATTTACCGTTAATTACTCTTTAATTTACCCAATTCTTCTATAATTGTTTTATTAGTGCAATTGGGTTGATTTTCAGGGTGTTGGGTCATATTCGGATCCATTTGAACACCCGAGAGATCCCCCGAGATTATTTAAAAGTTTTAACAAAATGTTCACTGAGTTCACGCCCAAGTGGTGTCGTGGGGGTCTAACCCCGGCGGTGTCATACAAAGCATGACTTTTTATGTTCTCTGTCACAGACGCCGCAAGTGACGTCATGGGGCTTTTCCCTCCACGACATCACTTAAAGCGTGACTTACCCAGAACCTCTGCTCTAGGAGCGGTGATCGGCACCATGGGCATAAATGCTACACGACATCCTTCGCGGCGTGCAACCCTGCACTTGAATCTGGGGTTTTTTGAAACCTAAGCTCTTAAGGAAGTCCAAAACAACACTACTCCACCTTTATTTAGTGTCGAAACCTCGACAAAATTCCGATTTCAAATATCATAGCAAAAATTTCAAAATTTCCACCAAAAATACCACAACTCCCAAATCATCAAAACCATCATTAAAATACACCAAATCCATTCCATTAACACCAAATCTACTAAACAAACCTAACAAAATTGAAATCCTAAAATCATTGTCCAAAATCGTCGCGACGAAAACGCTCAAAATAGCCGCATAAACGTAGATACACATGAAGGGGGTTGGGATTTCACCTTAAAATACGTAGTTAGTCAATTCCTTGGCGTTAATCCTTGTTGAAAACTTTTAAAACCCAACACACAAATCGACTCTTTTGTTGGAATGAAAATGAGAGAAATTGAGATAAAAGTTGTTGATGGGGTTTATATACCCCCTCTCATCCACACTCATGCACGTATCCCAAGGCACATAACTTGGCTCTACTTCACTCCATCTAACTACCTTGACGTAATATTATGACACCAATGGGTGACTCTCATACATCACTTAGCCATTTCCCGCATAAACATCGTGTTCTCGAACCCGTTTCGTACCATGACTCGCTCGTTGCGTATTCCTAGATGTACACCAATGTATCGGAAACGGTATTCAACATTTATTTATTATTTATTTTGCATTTTGACAGTGCTTTTAATTCAATCAATCTCCTGGACTGCTAATTATCCGACAACTGTTCTCCCAAAACCCATTATTTACGTTCTCCTCGAGCTGAACTCGTTTTTCAACATCAACGTTGACACACAAACATCCTCACACGTTTAAGACATTGAAATTTACATTCGGATAATAAAATATAATACAAAACATCAAACAAAAATAACATACCTCGGGGTCGACGACCGAGAATTAGATAACTATATCACGGCAAAGGGCCTACGTTCGATGTAAATTAACATGTGACACTAGTTAGATTTTAGGTTCGTTACAGTCTTCCCAACTAATTAAAATTTCGTTCTCGAAATTAAACGAAACTAAAAGAAAGACTTACTGGATCAAAAGAGGTAGAGCTCCTACGTCAGCTCCTTGTCCCGCGGTACTGCCACTTGACCAAGACTGACGAGATCTCCTTGTTCTTCAGAATCTTCACTTTCTCGTTTAATATCTGAATAGGCTGCTCGTCATAAGTGATGTAATCACTCAAGTCTATCGGGCTCCAATCCACTATCGATCATCTGCCCTAAATCAACCTATCTAGTATGAGCATAGAGATGTGAAACACAGGGTGAATCCTAGATAACTGAGGTGATAACTCGAACTCGTATGCAACTCTACCTATCTGCTTCCCAACTCTGAATTGACCAATAAATCTTAGTGCTAGCTTTTCTCTGATCCCAAACCTCTTGTGAGCCTTAATCGGAGACACCTTTAGATAGACGTAATCCCCGATCTTGTACTCTAACTTCCCGTGATACATGTCATAATATCTTTTCTGCCTTTTTTGCACACTTTTCAATCTTAGTTTGATCTGGCGTATCTTCTTTGTGTAACCCACAACAATCTATAGCCCAATAGCTGCCACATCCTCTGGCTCTGCCCAACAAGATGGAGATCTGCACGGCCTTCTGTATAATGCCTCAAATGGTGTCATACCAATACTGGCATGATAATTGTTATTATAGGCAAAATCATACAAGTGAAGATACTCCTCCCATGGCCCAGCGTACTCCAACACACACATCCTCAGCATATCCTCGAGTATCTGAATCAGATGCTTTGATTGTCCATCAGTCTGTGGATTATAGGAGGTACTGAGATCCAACCGCTTGTCGAACTATGCTTACATGCTCTGCCAAATCAATGATGTGAATTGTGGTCCTCTGTTAGAAACAATAGACAAAGGTACACCATGCAGTCGAACTATCTCTCGCTCGTACAAACTAGCCAACTTATCCACTTGATGTGTAGTCGAAACTAGTATAAAGTGTGTAGACTTCGTCAACCTATCCACAATCAACCAGATGCTATCATGATCGCATTGAGATCGAGGTAACCCATTGACGAAATCCATGGCGATATGCTCCCACTTCCACCAAGGAATAGGAAGTGATAGTAATAGCCCACTAGGTCTGCGATGCTTAGCCTTAACTCACTGACAAATCATACACTCTTGAACATATTAGAAACATCGATCTTCATCCCTGGCCACTAAAAGAGATGACGCACATCTGCATACATCTTTTTCATGCCCAGATGAACTGTAAAACGCGAGCGGTGTGCTTCATGAAGTATCTCAAAGCATAGCTCAACCACTGATAGAATCCACAGTCATCCTCTAAACCTCAGGCATAAGTCTATCAACTAACTCCAATCTGTATGATATAAACTCTGAACGAAGTCCAAGAATCTCGTGTACTGCTATTCAACATGCTGGCCATCAATTACACTATGAATAGAGAATGTCTGAGTCCTCATCTGCCCACAAATCAATACTCTGGTGCTGGTCGGGATATTAACAGAATACAACCTCTCGACCACCTCAATCAAACCATACTTCTATGTCATGTGGCAGGTAACAACCTCATAGTCTGACCCTCTATGGCTCAACGCGTCTGCAACGACATTGCCCTTCCCCGGGTGGTGCTCAAAAGAGAAATCATAATCCTTAAGGAATTCAAGCCAACATATTTGTCTCATATTCAGATCCTTCTGAGTAAATAGGCACTTCAATCTTTTGTGATAAGTGAATAGCATAAATCTCTCACCATAGAGATAGTGGCGCCAAGTCTTTAGGGAAAACACCACTGCCGCCAACTCCAAGTCATGCGTAGGGTAGTTCTTCTCGTGAACCTTTAGCTGTCGCGACGCATAGGCAATCACTCTACTCCCTACATCAAAACACAACCCAAACTGACTTTCGAATCATCGGTGTTCACATCAAAACCCTTACCTGACTCAAGCAACACTAATAAAGACGCGGTAGTCAAATGTTCCTTCAAAGTCTGAAACATCTTGTCACAACCGTCTGTCCACTGAAATCTAACATCTTTCTTCATTAACTGCATCATAGGTGCCGCAATTTTCGAAAAGTCCTGTACAAAATTCTGATAATACCCTGCCAAGCCAAGAAAACTACAAATGTTTGACACTGATCTTGGTGTAGGCCAGTCTATCACTGCTCTAATCATAGCGAGATCCACTGACACTCCGTCTGCTCCAATGATGTATCCAAGAAATCTAACCTCTGCAAGCCAAAACTCAAACTTATTGAACTTGGCAAATAACCTGTGCTCTCTTAATAGCTGCAAAACCAACCTGAGATGCTCCTCGTGATTATCACAAGTCCTGGAGTAGATCAAGATGTCGTTGATGAACACAATGACAAACCGATCTAAATACTGCCTCAACACTCGATGCATTGAGTCCATAAACATCGTTGGGGCGTTAGTTAACCCAAAAGACATGACTCTAAATTGGTAATGCCCGTATTGAGTGTGAAATGCAGTCTTCTCCCTATCCTCCACTCTAATCTTCAGCTAATGATACCTAGATCTCAAATCTATCTTCGAGAACTACTTTGCTCCTGTCATCTGGTCAAACAACTCATCAATACGCGTAAGTGGATATTTGTTTTTCACTATCACCTTTCCAACTACTGGTAGTCCATATACAAATGAAGGCTGCCATCTTTCTTCTTAACAAACAAAATCGGCGCACCTCAAGGTGGCATGCTCAGGTAGATGAAACCTAACTCTAACAACTCATCTAGCTGACCTCTTTAGCTCTCTCGGAGCCATACGGTACGATGGTATTGAAATAGATCTGGTTTCCAGAACCAAGTCAATGATAAAATCAATCTTCCTAAGTGTTGGTAAACTTGGTAGCTCCGCTAGAAAGATGTCAGGAAACTCGCATACCACTAGTATGACCTCCAACCTAGTCACAACCCGCTCTGTCGTACTCAAAACACTAGCGAACATCTCGACATCTATGTTAGTGGCGAATCTACCTCTGATGATAGGCAAACTAATCGAAGTCACCTGAAAACTAAACTCTGGATGCCCTAAAATATGAAATATGACTCTCTTACTGAAACAATGGATTTGTGCATGATAAGCACCCAACCAATCCATGTCCTGCAATGCATCAAACTCGAGGAACTCCAACACTCTCAAGTCTGCTGGAATGATATGACCCTTAATCTCAAATGAACAGTTAACACACAACAAATTTGGGTAGATCTTGTTCCTAGCAACTATGGTAAGAATCAAGTATCTTTCTAATCTAGTGGGTTTCAATCCCAACTCATCAACCATACGACCCGAAATAAAAAAAAAAAAAGAGAGCCTTAATCAAACATAGCATGCATTAATTGACTGCAAATATAAATTGAAAACTCAATCAGATTACGACTAATAGTCGAATCTGGTGCCACAACTGTGTGAAACTGCTCCTGGCTCTGCTGCAGCTACTTTCGGCCTAATCGTAGGCACACACTAATGAAATGACCTAACTGTCTACATTCCCAACAACCCCTCTGAGATCCTAATCCAACTGAACCACACTATCCCTGTCCCTGTCTCTACACCTGACTGGAACTTTGACCCTATCTCTAGCCATTGCCTCTACCATCACTCCTCTGATAATACAGGTGTTAAGGACCTAACGGTGCAGGCTGCTGTGGTGCTCTAGCGTAGCTTTGCATTGGACCAACTGATACTGACGCTGTATAAGGCAAAAATGCAATAGATCCTATGCTCTGACCTTAATATCTCTACCTTAGCTGTCTAGACCTCTTCCTCCTCCGGTCTCCTCCAGAACCACTTCCTAATTGTACTGGTGCTAATGATGCCACTAGTGCTCCGGCACGTGTGCTCAGAAAGCTCTTGCTAGCCATAACCCTATCATAGGCTTCCTGTAGTGTCATCAGAGCTGTCATCACTACTACAGAACCAACAGAGTCTAGTAGACCGTGCGTGAAGTAATAAGCTTGATCGGCATTAGTGTCGGCTGCACCCCCGTCATACTCCATCAGATGCAAATACCAGTCCATATCTTGCATTACTAACTCCTCGGTCCTCTTCAGGTTACGAACATTAGGAGGAATGTACTTTTGGTTAAACCTATTCTTGAACTCAGCCCACTCCTTGGGCTTCCCCTTCGAGGCTACTATAATGTGTCACCAGACATCAGCCTCTCCAAACAGTGAAGATGATATATTCGGCTGTATATGCACTTGTGTAGCCAATACATCATGTATCATCTCTTGGCTTTTCATATACCCCTCCGCAGCCTCGAGGTTAATACCCATGTGAAACTTCTCTAGGTAGTGCCTCTAAAACTTGCGAGCCTACCTCGTTTCAGCTTAAGCACTAGCACCCGTATCAGTAGGTGTACTCAGCGTATCCTCAGCTGATGTATCGATTGTAGGAGGTACTACCTCTGCCTGAACATGTAATTCTTAGGGCACTGCAGGTCCTACCTGAACTGTAGGTGTTGCAGGAGTATCATGGACTATAGGAGCACTTCCAGCCTGAGTAACTGGAGTTGCTGACGTGGAAGGTGACGTAGTCGCCTGTGCCCTCAATAGTTGGAGAATCTCTTGAAGCTGTTGATCATGAAACGTAATTGTAACGACCCAAAAATTTATGTTATTTTTGTGTGATGATGTGTAATATCGATTTCTAATCGTATCTGTGTGGCAATGACATCGATTTTACGAGTAGTGTTACAGGTCATTGGTAGTTCCATTTGCGCGCAACAGGGCAAGTCGTGGTGCATGCCGGACGTTTCTACACCCGAGAAAAACCAATTAGTTAGCAAATAAGGAAAAAAATAAGGAGAGAGAGTCACCCATTGGTGTCATCAAAGTGGTTGGTTTGAACAAATGGAAGAGTGACACATCACTCATGAAAAAAAAAAGAAAAGAAAAAAAGTCAAACTAGTACAACACTCCACCACCCATCTAGTGACTCATCATTACCTACCCATCACTCTCCATCTCTTAATTTCTCTTTCCCCTACCCTCTCAACGTCTCTCTTATGTTTTTTCTCTCTCCTTTCCCAAACAAAAATATCTCTCTCTCCACCTGAAACTCACATCTTCCTCACCATACTCACATTTCTCATCTCCATCTCCCTCAGTCTCTCCTCACCGCCACTCCCAACACACACTCAGTCTCACACTCACGACCCCTTCTCGGTCTCTTCCTTTAACGACATGACCTCCCTCACCGAAAACTTTCCGAACCCAAGGTGAATGGCTTTTTTTTTGGTGTGTGTTGAAGGAAATAATGTGTGTATAAGGTAGAGGGAGTAGATTTTATATATGGATGGTATGTATGCCTCGAGATTTGTGTGAGTTGGGGTTATCTTCGAATTGGTGCCACGATATTGAGATGTGTGCGGTTGTCTTGGGATTTGTGTAGAGATTTAAGACGTAGATGTCGCCTTGGATGTGTGACGTGGTCGCACGCATCTTAAGACTGCATCGAGATGGGTGCTATTTTTTAAAAAAAATAAAATAAAATAAATAAATAGGCCAAATTCAAGAAATTGGCAGATCCAAAATTTGACCAATGTGGTCCGACCCGATATACGACAAATGTAGTCAAAATCTCACATTTTAGAAAATGAGGAAAAGGAAAAACTTAAGAGTTGGGCTTAATGAAGATAATGAAATGATTTAGGAAATTGGATGCGCCAGATGTGGAATAATAGTACAGACTTCAAGTACGTCGAGCGGTTTACGTGATGTGGCGAATTGTATGGTATTTGTGAGTAAAACCAACCAGAGTATTTATATTATTTCAATTGTACATTTATTTGAGCTATTGTGTTTGTTCAACAGTACTTTCTTGTGGATTATATGAATTGTTGAATTCCTTTTAGTTACATCTATCCTTGGTGGTTTATCGACTTGATTTTTGCTTGGATTCCTTAATGAGTGGTCTTTTGGGTCTAAGTGGACGATATGGTGCTCATGGTCTATATGTGTGTGACACTACGTCTACAGTTTGGGATTGCAGTGGCCGTATGTTGAACTCTGTGTGAAGCTGTAGTGCCTGTATGCGAACTAAGTGTGACCGGGGACTAAGTGCCTTATTTTAGACTACCTTGGGTTTGCGTAAGTCCAGAATCTGTTTTGGAAGTCAGGTTGTAAACTAAGTGTGGCAACTTAGTGGACTTGGGACACTTATATGTCTTTTCTTTAGCTTCTTGCTTTTGACACTCATTTATCGTTGTTATCTCAGTGATTCACTTATCATGCTATCTTTTATAATCTTTGTGATATTCATGCATGATACTAGTTTAGCCATTTATGTGACATTTGAAATGCTATTAAAACACTATTGATATTTTACTCTCTACACCACTGTATTCACGTTCTAGTTTGTGACGGTGGGTAGACTGGTGAATAGACAAAGACAAGGGATTAGCGCTAGGCAATTGAAGGCAAGGACCACGAGGTGGTCCCTTATCACGTATTGAGTATGTTTTGTATTAAGTATCTATATTATTTTGGTGAACATGGGATTATGGGTTATGAGAGATCTTGGGCATGTAGGACATTATCGATACTCTCTTTTGATTCATATGGTGGATATGATTACGGGGTTTCCATACCCTAGGATTGTCTTAACTTGTGTGTCTTGAAGTTTGTTGATTAGTTTGGAGTTTAATTGCTTCCGTTGTATCTGATAATAACTCACTAAGTGATTAACTTCACTTGTAAATACAAAATAAATGGTAAATGGTAAGGAAGACTGACTAGGCTTGCGTGACTCTGCGAGACTGGCTTGGGGGTTCGTGTAGGTCTAGGCTGGGCAGTGCCCAAATCTAGGATTGTGGAATTTGGGGCTGTTACAGTAATCATCTATGACATGCCATCTAATCTCCCCTGTACTTCCCCCGTACCACTATCGCAGGAATCAGGCTGATCGGCCATCTCTAACTAAAAAGAAAGTGATTTCACGATCAAGACATAACTATCGATAGTAATAGTACAACAAATCAAATAACACATATACAGTTTTAAATTTCCCCAACTCTCCTCACTTTCCAACTAAAACTTAAGTTAGGATCTTAGGGTTCCACTCTAAGTTCCACCATTATCCTAAATTCCTCTGGTTTGTGTTTTAATGGATTGTGATTTAAATCTAAAGTCGACAATTTAAAACTTTGATTATAATGCCAACAGTGACGGCCCCAGCTCCACAATCATAAACTGGGCCCCATCGGCCTAGACTTACTTTGACCCCCGAGCCAATCTCATTGAGTCACGCAAGCCTAGTCAGCCTTCCTTTACCATTTACTATTTAAAAGCAATTAAAAATTGAGTTAATCAATTAGTGAGTTATCATAGTTATATCGAAAGTAATTAAATCTCAAACTAAATGAAAAACCTCAAAGGCACTAGTCAGAACAACCTAGAGTGTGGCAACCCGCATATGTATATCATCATCAATGAACAATTAGAGGAGAGTAACAACAAGATATACATGCCCAAGATCACTTAAAACCCAAATCCCAATATTTTCAAAACATATACATAAAGTAATACAAAATGAATCACCTATATCAGACAAGAGGAAAGAACTGCTCCGGTATCCTCAGATGATATCTCCTAGCTATGGAGACTTCCCCTTGCTGGACTATAGATTTGCACTCTGCCAAGCATAAGAATGATGAGCCTAGGTAAGTAACCCAAGTAGGACATAAATACAACATTTCAAAATAAATAACATAGTCTAATTCATGCAGATAAAAAGAAAGGAACATGGAGCGCATGAATACACAAGACTATAAATAAATCAATCGAAAATAGAGGGTCCTGAATACAAAAACCGAATAGTAAGGAGTCCCGACTAAAGTTCCTTAAGCCACTACAAAAGGCCAATAGACTCGGGTTCAGGACGAGACACAACCTACCAGCCCTAACCCTTGTGATTAAAAGATATCCAAAGACTCGGATTAGTCTCTTCAACGGACACTCAATTGGGAGATATCAACACCGTCCAGATTAGAGCTCATATCACAGATAAATAGTAACCATGACTCACTTGCCAATGACCACTCAACCAATGGAAATTCTAAAAGAAATACTAAACAGGGTAATAACAACAAATTAAAGCTCAAGAAATAACTATAAAATTCCTCACTGATTTACTTACTTGTATCCAAGCTAACATGCACTCACACGAACTCCGACTCGTCTCCTATGAATCCCCATGTGACCCGTCAATGACTATAACCCTTGTTAGTCCATTAAATTACAATATACAGTTAATTACTCTCCAATTTACCCAATTTTTTATAATTATTTCATTAGTGTAATTGGGTTAATTTTTGGGGTATTGGGTTGTATTCTGACCCATTTAAACACCCGAGAGATCCTTGAGATTTTCCAAAAATTTTATCAAAATGTTCACCGTGAACAGTGTCACGCCGCGGGTGGCGTATTGGGGGTCAAACCCCAGCGGCGTCACATAAAGTGTTACTTTTTGAGTTCTTTGCCTCAGACGCTGCAAGTGGCGCTGTGGGGCTTTTCCTTCCACGACGTCACTTAAAGCGTGACTTGCCCAGAGCCTCTGCTCTAGGCACCATGATCGACGCCTAGGGCATAAATGTTCAACGGCGTCCTCGTGGCGTGCAACCCTACATTTTTTGAAACCCCGGCTCGCGTCACTGCGTTTTGAGCCTATCGCAAGCTCTTAGGGACGTTCAAAATAACACCAATCCACCTTCGCTACGTGTCGAAACCTCGACATAACAAAAATTCAAAAATTTCCACAAAAAATACCACAACTCCCAAATCGTCAAAACCATCATTAAAATACACCAAATCCATTCTATTAACACCAAATCTACCAAACAAATCCAACAAAATCGAAATTATAAAATCATCGTCCAAAACCATCGCGACAACAACGCTGAAAATACGCTTCTAAATGTAGATACACATGTAGGGAGTGGAATCTCAACATAAAATACGTAGTTAGTCGATTCCTTGGCATTAATCCTCGTTGAAAACTTCGAAATCCCAACGCACAACCCGACTCTTTCATTGGAATGAAAATGAAAGAAAGGTGAGGAAAGAGAAAAGTTGGTGATGGGGTTTATATACCCCCTCTCATCCATACTCATGCACGTATCCCGAGGCACATCACTTGACCCTCTTTATCTCCATCCAACCACCTTGACACAATATTATGACACTAATGGGTGACTCTAACTCATAATTTAGCAATTTCTTGCAAAAACTTCGCGTTCCTGGACCTGTTTCGCACGACGACTTGCAACGTACCAACATACTGGACACGGTATACAATTTTTATTTATTATTTATTATACATTTTTTCAGTGTTTTTAATTCATTTAATCCCCCGGTCTGCTAATTACTTGACAACTATTTTCTCGAAACCCGTTATTCACGTTCTCCTCAAGCCAACGCCAACGCTCACACAAAAATGTCCTAACATGTTTCCCAACACCAACACCCTTCAAAAACACCAATGCTCACACACAAATGTACTTACACATCTGGGACATTAAAATTTACATTCGAACAGTAAAATATAATACAAAACACTGAACAAAAATAATATATCTCGGCGTCGATGATCAAGAGGCCCACGTACGACTTAAATTGACATGTGGCACGAGTTAGAATTTAGAGTTGTTACATGACAGGTAGTTGGATCAGTATTTTGGGGTCCTTGATGAAAATATCGGTAATCTCAAATTTCGAGACGAAATTTCCCCTTATTGGGAAGAATCATAACGAACCAATTTTAATTAATGTCATTATTCGAGTATTTTCTTACGTGTATACCAGCTCAGGTCCACGGGGACGTTCTCGACAGGTCGCAACACATCTGGTTGGGTGAAAATATTATTTTCGATTGATTGGTTGTGTAAATGCAATGATAATGGCTAATTCATAACTGATTACATTTTGTGTGTATTTATTTGTCCATATCATGTGAGACAGTGTGCAGGTATCCATCCCGAAAAACATATTGATATAGATACCGAGCGTGTGAAATATGGGTACACTAAGTTTAGGAAATGATTTGTATAAACAAACCAAATAAATGTGATAAATTTGTAAATTGGTGGGCGCTTAATGACATGTGTGGTCGTGGTCGACGCGTGTGGGTTGTACAAATAGCGTGCACGCCCAAGTGCGCTCATTGACGCGCACAACGGAATTGTAGGCGCGAAAGTATAGGCACATATATATATATATACATACACATTGAAACTCATAACTTAAAAAAAGTGAAATGACCAATAAGGGCATTGAATTGTTAAGAAGAGTGGATAAGTGTAACGGCCCAATTATTAATTGTTATTTTTTGTAACGTCAATACAGATTAGGACGATGGCTTGGACACTCGTGGACCCGCAGCTAGGTCGCAGCACGCTCGAATTAGGTATAGGTATTTGTGATGTATTGTTCAAATTAGGTTATTTGCATCGTAATGTTGTGTGTTTATATTATATACCAAACGAAACAGTTTGACGGGTATTCGCGTCGAGTAGCGTATAGACGTGATTACCAAGGAGGCGAATAGTTAGTACAATAGGCTGGGGGATTAGTATACACACAATAAATAATAAAATATGCCAAATAATTAATATAAAATACCGTATATACGTGAGTGATGCGAGTGTATGCGTTGGACATGCAAAACAATTCGGAACTAGGTGTCGGAATGCCCGATAATTGGCTAGGTTGTTAAGAGAATGATGTGTATGAGGGTTTAAGTCACACAAGCAAGTCACACTAAGTGGACCAATTGACCACATCTTAACCATCAAAATGTGCCTAGAGATTTGATCTACAATTTTGATGAAGATTTTGATTTTAAAAGTATAAATCGTATTATTTACCACATTTTCTCTCTCTTGGCTATCATTTGGACAAAAATAAGGAGGGTGGTTAGGGTTTGTTATGTTTTGTAAGACCATTGGGAGCAAAAGAAAGCTTGGGATTCGATTTAAAAAAGGTTAGATCTTCGATCTCCATCTCATTCTCTACGTTCCTGAAGTAATTTCTTGGGTTTTGACGAGGTTATCTGGGAGTGTAAGTTGAGCACACCAGTTATAGTGGTGTTGTTATGGTATCAAAGAGATAAATTTGATAAAATAGTTGCTGTGTTGGCGCTGTGATTGTTGTTGTCATGAATTTCAATCAAATTTTAGATTTTTGGCGAGAAAAACTAGGTGCATCTTGAACGGTTTTTGTCGAGGGGTTTTAATTAATTATGGTGTTTTGGGTGTTTGAGGAGAGGTTTGGACAAGCGCGGATTGCCGCGATGAGCCCAGGGGGTTCGAGAACCCCAAGAACTTGTTCTGGCTCAGAAGTCACTAGGAACGCCGTGGGGGCCTTATTCACGGCACCACTTGCGTCGTCCAAACTAGAGGCAAACCATGAACCCATGCTTTATATGGCGCCGTGGGGCTGAAGCGTGACGGCGTCTGGTCACGACATCCAGGATGTCGTGAGGCACGCCGTGGAGGCCTTATTCACAGTGGCGCCTCTTGCAACGTCCCAAACAGTGTCAGACAATAAATTTTTAAATAAATTTTGGAATATTGGAGGTGTACCTATGGTTTATCTAACCTATATGGAAGGTTTAACGGGTATTTTTATCGAGGATTTGGTATTGAATAATCATTTTTGAGGTTTAGAAAATTGATTAGATTTATCAGGAATTCAGTTTTAGGTTGATTTGACAGATAGTTAACACACAGTTGGGGCGTGCATTGGTATTGGCGTTAGTGGAGAGTGGTTTGAGGTATGTAGTATCCCAACTGAATTTCATTTTGAGTATTTATTACTTGGATTATTTGAATTCATGTCCAGTTATTTTAATTATTCAGAATTTTCAGTATTTATTTACGATTAGTTTAGTTTACTCTTACTGGGTTTATTCTATTGTGTTGGCATTGTGGCACATTAGGCCATATCATGTGTTAGAGGGGTATGTCGGTGGATTATCGACCCGACTATTATTTTTTTCCCATTCACATGTCGGTGCGCCGTGGTCTACGTCAGCTACCGAGCGGACAACAGGGATTTCAGTCAGTTCGAGTTTACTCACTAGCGGTGCCTAAGTGATAGTCCGAATTACGGTGCTAGTTTGACCTAGATCGTGCACGCACTTTGATTTCACTGCTATTAGATATACATTCGAGGGTCCTTCCCAGTTGGCTGATTCATTTCTTTCGCATGTTTATTAATAGACTTTTGATTCCAGCATTTATTTACTCAATAAATTTCCTTGGGGTTACTCACTCTGGACTCATTATCTGTTTTGTTGTGATAACTGACCCCAGTACGAGCAAAGGGAAGGGCAAGCTAGAGGGCTTTCTATGATTGATCCATTTATCCCACACTCGTACGTTTGTATTATATTTATTATTTTTTGTTGGGTTTTGGGACTTAAGAAATTTTTTATATGTATATGACATGCTGAAGCCTTCTTTGATTTTTTATGGACATAGATTTATATATATATATGTTGATGATTATGATTGAATGGGTTTTCTACATTAAGAATAATGTTCTTCACATAATTTACAATTCATTTATATAATGATTTACTGAGGTAAATCTTCCGTTGAATATGTTTAAGATATAAATAGATGATAATAAGTCCATAAGCTAAGTTTTTAATTAATTTGAGGAAAGTTAACGGTAATTTTGATTGACAGATGGAGGGTACAATAAGGATGGGGGTATTTTGGTCATTTGACCAACCCCCTAAAATATCACTAAAGCAATGCCACCACCACTCTCATTTCTTACAAAACAAAATTGAAAGGGAGAGATATATTGCATCGAGAGAGAGAAGAAAGATAGATTGTTAGCCAGGGAGAAATCGAGCTCAGGGAAATGGCGTTGACGAAGGTAAGTTGTTGGTTTGTTGTTGTTATGGTTGCGTTAGGGTGTTGTTATTTGTGGGGATGATGGTGATTGGGGACTCGGACGAACTGCTCTCACAGTTTGTCCAGTTCGTCTGATGAGAGAGACTCTTCCCTCCCAACCGATCAGAAAAAAGTTTCGAATGGGCCGCACGTGTGCACCCCTCTTCCATGGGCCAGGCCAGGAGCCTGGGTCAGGCTCAGCCCATGGGCGAGCCAGACACAATGCTCTGGCCAGGGTCAAGTCGGGTCAGGTCAAACCCGACCTGAAACAATAAAATAAAATAAAAGAACTGAAAAATAAAAATAAAATCTGGAAAATATTGAAAAATTCTAGAAAATAGGAAAATATTTACAAATATGATAATTTGACCAAATAAATAAAAATTTATGAATTTCGTTAGCTGGGCTAACGTGAGCATTTCCTGCAGAAGTATTGCCCACCCACCTAATCATGAAATTTTCCCCGAGTACTGGAATGTTGTGGATTTGTTTTGGAATGGTTGTGGATTTGTTGTGGCTTATTGTGGTTATAGACCACTTATTGGTATCTTTTGATTCGTTAGACACTCAAATATCATTGAAATATTCATCACTCTGTTTATCATGTAATTTGTGTTAATTATCTGCCTTTAAATAGCATGATTCTTAGACTGCTTTATTGGTTATTCATGAATTATAATTTATATCCTTCTAGCTTTACTTTCAATTTTATCACGTACTTACTGTCTAGTTTGTGACGGTGGGTATAGATCGGGCAGAGATTAGCAAGGGAAAGGAATCAATGCTTAGTGACTTCCTCAGAGGACTCTTGGAGCGATTTCTTTCATGTTATATTGTAGGTTCTACCTTTTAACTCGTGATTATTGTATCATTT
Source organism: Stephania japonica (assembly GCA_039657345.1). NCBI lineage: Eukaryota > Viridiplantae > Streptophyta > Magnoliopsida > Ranunculales > Menispermaceae > Stephania > Stephania japonica. The sequence continues at coordinate 35,988,755 of CM077560.1, read as the reverse complement.
GTTTTTTTATAACAATGGGGTACATTTTAGGATTGAGTAACTAGGGATATCATGTATTATCATATTGTTATATTTGGTCACCAGATTTACATGTTTATATATTATTCTCAACGTTTCCACACATTAGGTTGTTCTTGATCAGTGTTTCCACACTTTAGGTTGTTCCTGATTTCCTCTTAATTGAGTTAATTAGTTGATTATAGTTTATTTTCGGTGTGAACTACCTGATAAAGATATAACTTAATAACTCAACATTTAAATTGTAAATTAATAATTAAAGGAAGAATTAAGGTTGACTAGGCAAGCGTTGACTTTACGAGAATGGTCTTGGGGTCCACGTAGTTCTAGGCAGGGCGGGACCCAGTTTTATGGAGAACTGGGGCCTTCAAATTTTTTTTTTGAGAGTTTACTCACTGGACTCGTCACTGTATATGTTGGGTGACTGAGTGTATATCCGGGTACAAGCAAAGCTGCAGAGACACTGGACGACTACCTTTGAAAATTTATAGTCCAGTACCTACTCGTACGTGTATATTTCGGTATTTTGTTTTATGTTGAGATATTGGGGACTTTTGAGATACATGTACATGTATATATTTCCTTTTATCGCCTTATATACAGTGTCTTGTTTCAGGTTTTCCACATATGACTAATGCTCTAATTTTTGATGAAATGAAATGTGACGGCCCCAATTTCCCCGTGCAATTGGGTACGCCCGGCCTAGACCCGTACAAGCCCCGAGTTATCACTCGGTAACCTGACGAGCCTAGTCAGCCTCATATTTACTCAATTTAGCAATTTATTAAAGAGTTATTGCAATAATACACAGCGGAAGACTAAACAGTAAATAACAAGGGGAAATAACTCAATCAAAGGGAAATTAGGAATTCTATAATGTGGAAAACCCCGGGTATTCATATACAATTCGATAAGCATTTATACATGATACCAGTCTCACCAAAACACCAAGTTCAATAATCCCAGAAACATAAGTAAGAAACGATATACAAAAGAGCAAAACATAAAACCTACTCTAGGGTTCCTCAAATCTAGCCGCTCATATAAAGTCTCCTAGGCAAGGTCCCTTGCCTCTACTGCACTCCGCTATATCTGCACCCACCGTCACAAACTAGACGGTGAGCAACTGAGAGAAATCGAAAGTAATGCCGAAGAATATAACAGTAATTCATGAATTATCAATCAAGGCAGTCTAAATATCATGCAGGAATTGAAAGACGGGAAGTTAAATAAACAAGGTGCATGATAGGCAGACTGGAAATAATAACAATCGAAACATGCGTGTTCTACGAGTCAAGAGAGGCTATAAGTGGTCTAAAATCCACAACAATACCACAACAATCCACAACAATATCCACAACAATCCAGTACATGGTATCACACAATCACTAGGGGTGGTCAAACACTCGTGTGCACGAGTGCCCGCTTTTTATCCCTTCTAGTGCAGGCCGCATGTACCTTCGAGACACACACTTATGCCGAGAACACACATACAAGGAATACGGAATGGAATTTCCAACAAGTAGATAATAACAAACACAACGGAATGAAAATGAATCACATGGTATTTTCTTAACTGGCTTACTAACGTACAAATGCTTTTTAAGGCAAGTGTACTTAACTGAACTAATCGCAACCCGTGTAACAACACTCTCGCGTTCCTAGTAAGTATTTCCGAGTTTCCCGCTACCTGAAAAGGTTGGAAACTCTAATTAATGGGTCGAATCATTAACTAAACCCTAGGTTGGTACCCTAACATTTTCTTAGTGTTTTAATGACTCGAACACTTCGTTAACTCAATCGGTAAATCAAACCAAAAATAAAACGAAACACAATGACTCTTTTGGGTATTATAACCACACTTATGTAAGCCTAATTATAGATCTTAGGCTCGGCTCAGTCGTATGTGAAATCACACCATAGTCTCGAGGACCGGCGGTGTGTCCACGACGTCACTACCGTTCAACTAACTTGAAACATAACTTCGATGTCGTCCAACAATTACGACTCAATACTAAACTTACCATGACCATACACCGGCGAGTAGGGAACTCAGGGTGTGGTCCAACATCCGTAGAGTGTCAACACAGCATGGAAAGGCCGTGTGCACGCCCTACGTCGCGTTGACAACTACTCGACGCAATATAAACAACTCACGCATATTTCCGCCATTACGACTCATCATCATTGATATGGACGCTCCGGGGCTATGAGACTCCATGACTGACATGGTAAGGTCTTCGGCAGTCCCCCATATCATCGCGTCGATGACAGTACCGCCACGACGGGTGGTTTCCGGCGAGAAGGTTACAATAGTCATGCAATCACACAAATGCATAACATAACAATAACAATACCGAGACTCCACTTAACCATGTTCATGATGACTCGCTGGTGTTGTCCGACATCGGGAGGGAACCACCACGGCATAGGGATGCCGGGGATACCCTCGCCAAATCATAAAACCACCATTCACGACCATAACCAAAAACAAAACCCTACGGTAAAACCAACATAAAATCATATCAAAACAACTCTTCACCACGGGTCCGGACACTTCAGAGGTTGCGAGACACCAGCATAAGGTTAGCATGGCCCCGAAAACTACCCACGAGCGGTGGTCCGGCCAATAGTGCTGCTATATGTGGCTATTTCCGGCGAGAAGTACAAAACAGCGAGCATTTGAAAATTTGATAAAACAGTGAACATACACCGTATCTAGCCCTTTTTGCCGTGAGGGGAGGGGTGGTTGGGGACAGTTGGGACTCCGATGAACCACCGGAAGTCGTCCCCGATCAATTCCGTTAGCGGCAGCTCCCCCACAACCGGACTGCACCAACAAAACGCACACACACATCACAATATTAACAACATGGATATACACAACTATTTTTGCAAATCATTGACTCCCTGGGGACGTGGGGACTCTGGTGGATAACCAAGGAACCATCCCCGACCTTCGACACTCACCGGAGCAGCGACAACCACCTCCAAAAACGAGGACAGTCACACACAATGAGGCAGACTTGATGATGAAGGAAAAACACACACAACACACACACTCGACCAAATCCTGCTTCCACTGCTCTTCATCATGATTGGGAGGGTTCCTCGGACTATGGGTCATCTCCGACCAGTCCCTCGACCACCGCCAGTCATCACAGTGGCAGCCGAGCTAGAGCAGTGAAGGGAACGCACACAAGGAGAGAAGAAAAGAAACCGTAAAGAGAGAGAGAGAGAGAAAAAGAGAGAGAACCTATGAAGACCAGTGAGAGCTCCGGCGGATGTCATTTTCCGATCAGCAAGGAGAGCCGAGAAGGGAGGTCGAGATGATGGCCGAGAGTGAAGACCGTGAGAATGAGGGAAAGATCGAGAGAATGAGAGAGAGGCCGAGAGAGAGAGAGAGGCCGAGTGGATGAGAGGGAGAGATCACTGACCTCCGGTGAGGGTTCCAGCGAGAGCGTGACTGGCCTGACGAGGGAGAGGGGCGGTGGTGGTGGGAGAGAATGTGAGGTACGGGTGTATGTGTGGAGGAGATGAGTGAATAGTGGATTAGGTATTTGTTGTTTATATATATGTGTAAACCATGTGAAATTACCCTTTTACCCTTACTTTTATTACTTGCACATTTTGAAACACTTACCCTTATGTGTCTTTTACCTCATCATCTTAACTCAACACAAATCCACATCCCCATGCTCATCCAATGGTTCTCCTCACCACATTGTGTCACTTTAACAATTTTTATCCTATAGCCCATATGTTGCGTAGTTAACCAACTCCCACATGAATTTTTGCATTTCCTCCATCAGTATTTCTCCGTAAATTGTCTCGCCGCGCCCGTTTTCTCGCCACATCTCAACACTAATTAATTACATTTATTAGAAAATTCATTTATTTGTATGTTTTACTCCCCCGTTTAACTAGTCGAAACCTCACTCAATTAAATATCGCCCGACCGGCTCGAAACCCGTAAAATACTAAAATACTAATACACACAATCAAAGAATCATAAAATCACTTCGGCGTCGACTCCCGAAGTTCGAAATACTACCTAGTTTCACGTAGCTGGGTCACGTTGTTAACAAGTGTAATGTAAGTCAGTTAAAAATTTGGGGTTGTTACATGAAATTATAAATTATCATTTTCAGTCTTCTTCTGAACTGTATATAAATGTTGTACTCTTATGTATGATAATTGAAAATGGGGGTTGCACGTGGGACACAATAGGGCGGTGACGTGATAGAGCTGTGGACCCACGGGGCATCACGTGGCGGGCCTTAGGTTTTGGGGTTGTCACAGTCTTGGACTTCCCTGGACGCCATGACTGATGCCGTAAAACACTCTTCAGGGCTCCTTGCTACCTTGAGCATCGTGGCCCATGCCGTGGAGTGTAAAACTCCACGGCGCCTTTGGCATCACATGCAATTTTTAAGTTTCAGAGTTTTAGAAACTCTGACTCACTTTGCCATGTTTTGCGCCTATCCTATTCATTTAGTGATTTGAATTAACACAAAAAACCATCCTTAAACCACATTAAAACCGTCCATAACCACATTTTCCGTAATAACTCAAAAATCCATCCAAAAATATAAATTGTTTCCAACCACCACAACAACATCAGTAAACATGTTACAGTTGATTCTCAGACCATTACAAACCAACTTAAAAATCAAGAAAACCTAATGATGCAAATCTCAATAAAACCCGTAAAATGAAACTCAAAATGTTGAGAATTGACCAAATATTCAAATTCCCACCTTAATTGGCGTTGTTACGTGATCACAAGCCTTTAATCACCACTTCAAATCACCAAAACCCTCTCCTTTTTCTCCTCAAAATTCAGATTTGTGTTGTGTGTAAGTGAGAAAGTGGTCATTTGACCATTTTATCCACCCTTTTATACTTTTTGATCATCTTGACTCATATGTGTATCTCAAGGCACATCCTAAGGCCTCAAATCACACCATCCAACCATTCTTTTGACTCCAAATGGTGACTTGGTCTTTTGGTCTTATCTATTCAAGTATAAACAATGGTTTCCTTGAGTATTTCACCACCCGGCCTGCACCACAACTCGCATCGTCGCGTGCCGACAAAAATACCAATTATTAGAACACGTTCCTATATTAATTATTAATCATATTTAATTTCATTTATGACAATGTCTTAATAAAATTATCCCCCCCCAAAACTCTGTATACTCGTATCCCGTTCGCCCGGTACTCGTTTATATTTGTTTCCTTAGGTCAAACTAACCGTAACTGTAATGGACCAATTTTAATTAAGCTATTATAAATGACATGTTTATAGACGTGGATGCCAGTTCAGTGTTGGGGCATGTGTTTTAGGTCAATCTACAAACATTATTTATCTTACAATTTTTAGTTAATAAAATAGAGATTTTTCATTTGATGTTTTATTATAAGTGATTGCATGTTTAACTTATAATAAGATCCATGGATATTTGTTGAAATATCCTAAATGTCCCTAGTCGGTCATTATACTAGAACTATAATGAATTAAGACTAGCGTGAGTCTTGATTTATAGTCATATGATGATCATACGTATATCGATACGAATCAATTTCATGAGTACTTGTTAAGGAGCAAGGTACTGGACCAACCCGCTATGAGAACACCACATGGATTAAGTCATAGGTGTTACTCTTAATAAGTATATCATTTAGTCATTCGACTTGAGATTACCATAGACTTTAATATTAGGAGCATGATAATTTGACACAATCAAACATTATTTTTAACTGGACAATTATAAAGATTGTGATTGGTTATCATGTGAGTAATATGTGAAGGTGCGTAATCAAGAAAGAATTTGTCGCTCTCGTAAAGAGAGAGATATCAGTGGATCCCTCGATGTGTTGGATTGTGAAATGGTCAAGTTAAAGTGAATTGATATGATCAATGTCACTTGGATGTTTTCAATCTATCTAGAGACCGAGACTAGTACGATTGAACATTAAGGGTGACTTTTCATGCCTTATAATTAGTCAAAGGATATCGCACGACAAAAGGATATAATATATGTTATTCATTAGGTTGTATTGATTTTGATATTCATGCTACTTGGGTAGTCATAATGTCTTGCTAGAGACCGCTTATAACTTGTGTACCAAAATGATTTTTGGTTCACTACCAATGTCGCATGAACCTATTGGGTCGCACACAAAGAATAGCTTTGCATAATTTCAAGTGGTCCAGAGTATTGAATTTTATAAGATAAAGTTTATAATATATATAAGTCATTATGATTCGTTATATGATAACTTATTAATAGGGATATATGTGTAATTTGCTTAAACAACATAAATACAATAGTTGTATTTCGAATTTACTTAAACATAGTAAATACAATAGTTGTATTATGAATAGAATTTTAAATGAGAGTTTAACTACACATAAATAAAGGATGATACCCAAAAAGTAAATAAGAATTTGGTTTTTTCAATTTTTGAATTCTCTGGATTTTAGGATAGAAAGAAAAATGTTTTCAATCTCTCTTAGGGCTAGTACTCCAAATTGTGGTCACCGTTTGTGTGTGGATTTTTGATAGAGGACACGCGTTAGAACGTCTTGAAGATCGAACAATCAGAGAAGAAAATCACAAATCAATATATGGCTTACTTTTGTAGATCTTGTTTAATGAAACTTATTTGCGATCCCGTTGAGGTTTTTCAAAATTGTTTTGAATTTTTCGTTGCATATGAACCCCAAAACCCAACACTCAGCACCCTGGGACCCCACAGTTAGGTTAGGGCATGCCCGGAGTAGGTAATAAATTATTTTGCATGATGTTTTTGTATTGATTTGTGATGTTTATGATTAAATATGTAAAATAGAATCGCAATGTGTGTATTTATATTGCTATTGACGGTGAGACAGTTTGAAGGATATTTGCCTCTATATGTGTGCCGACGCAGTACTGGGTAGGCTTAAAGACAAAATACTAGGCCAAGGAATTAATACACACATGAAAATGATTAAAACGTACTAAATATTGAATATGAAAGGCCCATTTGATGATTAGATACATGGTAGAGTGCGTATGTTGCACGTGCAGTGAGAAACCAGGCGTTAGAACACCTGAGAAGCGACTTTATATGTTGCATACAAGGGAAAGTCACATATGAGTCACTTATTATGTCATTTTGTGTTGAATATGGACCAAATGGTGTCCCTTTGATGAACATAGAGATGTGTAAGTGCTAGGAGATCACTTAAGCATATAAATATCAAGCTTTGACCAACACCCACCACCTTTTCTCTCTCCTAAACTCACAAATTCAAAAATTGAGAGTGGGAAAGTGAGGGTTTAGAGCATTTTGGATGGTGATTTGAGGAGCTTGAACTTGGCGAAATCATAAACTAAGGTTGGATCCTTAATATCCTTCTCTTTTGCTATTTTCTTGTGTCAATTTTGTTGGTGTTTGTGTTGAATCCGGGATTGGAGTTTCACAACTAGTTTTGTATGGTTTATGGTGCTATGATGGTGGTGATTATTGTTGTTGTTGTTGTTGTTTTCAAGTTGATTAAGTTGTTGGCTTTCAAAGTTTGGGTTTGATCTTTAATTTGACATATTTGATAATGTTGTGATGAGCCACTGGCATTTTTGAAGTGTTGTTAGTCCCGCACGAGGTGAGGATGGGTCGACGGCATATGGGGTCAGCCACGGGTTCGATTTCTAAGTTTCCAGCTCTACCGAAATTCTGGGTTTCGATCACCCAGGGCAATGGGTAATCTGAGCAGGTTGAAGGATAGGGATGAACACCCAGCGTGTTGGGAAATCCATCCAGCACGCTGAGTGGAAATAACATAAATACAACCTAATTCAACCTAATTTAATTATAAATGATATTAGGTGATTTCAAGAGATATTACAATTGTCGAATTTATAGCGAAGACGGACCGGGGATTCGTTTTGGGACACGGAGTGCGGTTTGAGGTGTGTAGTATCCCAATTGAACTTTCTTACGTAATTACATGTTTTATTCATATTTGTATTCCTTTCAATTGTTCAATTATTCTTTTCTTATTGTGGTTACAAAAACTGCTAGTAGGGTGTTCCCTCATCGTGTTATTCTTTGTGTGTATGTCCAGTAGTCGATAGCAAGTGTTGCCAGGGGTCTCAGTGGATAACTGGACCCGAGTATCATGACGGGGCATGTATCGGTGCACCAGGGGTTCATGTCGGCCATCGAAAGGACCCAAAGGCTGCAATGCAAGAGTGCTACTCGCTGGCAATGCTCGCGGGGAGTCCGAAGTATGGTGCTAGTCGGACTTAGGCTTAAACACACATTTTGAGCTTTTCTATTATTTATTCATGCAATGGGTATAGTTGCCTATTTATTTTTCCACATGTTTATTTAATATTTGGATAAATTTCTGCATTTATTTCCATAATTACTCACTGAATTTCCTTGGGAATACTTACTCTAGACTCATCATCTACCTTTTTGTGATAGCTTGTGTAACGACCCTAAAATCTAACACGTGTCATGTATCATTTTAGGTCGCACGGGCCCACTTAGCGTGATGTACGTGTCTAATTCTTGGTCGTCGATATCGAGGTATGTTATTTTTGTTTGGTATTTGTATTACTTATTTTATTACCCGAATGTAAATTCCAATGTCTTAAATGTGTGAGGACGTTTGTTTGTGCACATTGCTATTGAGGAATGAGTTTGGCCTGGAGAAACGTACGTTACGGGTGCTGGGCAAACGGTTGTAGGGTAATTAGCTGTAACATCCCCTAACCTCAATTTAGAGAATATTCGACCTAAAACCCTAATTAAGCCCCGATAAACCAAATCAGACCTAATTAGAGCCACTAGCCTTATACTCATTCCAAACAATGTAACGGCCCAGCCATGGGGCGCACCCTCTCTGACACCGCACAGGTAGTGTGAGCCATGGATCGCAGACCCTCCCACACAATCTGGCTCCCCCAAGCCAATCTTTCATCCCCGAGACTCGAACTTGCGCCCTAAAGGATAAGTACACAAGTTTAGCGAGTCTGGTACCACTGAGCTATCGAGGACTTCCCAAGAGGTCACCCATCCTATTACTACTCTCGCCCAAGCACGCTCAGCTGCAGAGTTCTGATGGGATCTAGTGCCTCCGTGTTGGACCAGCTCAGTGGTACTAGACTCGCTAAACTTGTGTACTTATCCCTCATGGCTCAGGTTCAAGTCTAGTGGGCGAAAGATTGGCTTGGGGGAGCCAAATGGCATGGGAGGGGCTGCGGTCCATGGCTCACACTGCCTGTGCGGTGCTAAAGGGGGTGCGCCCCATGGCTGGGTTGTTACATAAAAAGACACATTTTTATGTAACAACCCAGCCATGGGGCACACTCCCCTCTGGCACCGCACAGGCAGTGTGAGCCATGGACCGCAGCCCCTCCCACACTATTTGGCTCCCCTAAGCCAATCTTTCACCCCCCAAACTCGAACCTGCGCCCTTAGGGATAAGTACACAGGTTTAGCGAGTCTGGTACCACTGAGCTGTCGAGGACTTCCCAGGAGGCCACCCATCCCAGTACTACTCTCGCCCAAGCAAGCTTAACTGCAGAGTTCTGATGGGATTTGGTGCATCCGTGCTGGACCAGCTCAGTGGTACCAAACTCGCTAAACCTGTGTACTTATCCCTTAGGGCGCAGGTTCGAGTTTGGAGGGGCGAAAGACTAGCTTGGGGGAGCCAGATGGTATAGGAGGGGCTGCGGTCCACGGCCCAACCATGGGGTGCACAGCCTCGTGCACCGCACAGGCAGTGTGAGCTATAGACCGCAACCACTCCCACACCATCTAACTCCCCCAAGCCGGTCTTTCGCCCCAGACTCGAACCTGCACCATAAGGGATAAGTACACAGGTTTAACGAGTCTGGTACCACTGAGCTGGTCCAGCACGGATGCACCGGATCCCATCAGAACTCCGCAGTTAAGCGTGCTTAGGCAAGAGTAGTACTGGGATGGATGACCTCTTGGGAAGTCTTCGACAGTTCAGTGGTACCAGACTCGCTAAAACTACACAGGAGGGGTGTGGATGGTGTGCGGACCTGCGAGTGGGCACACTGCTTGTGCGGTCCAGCGGGCCTGCCGGTGGGCTGGGCCGTTACATAACTCAGTAGTACCAAACTCGCTAAACCTATGTACTTATCCCTCAGGACGCAGGTTCAAGTCTGGAGGGGCGAAAGAATGGCTTGGGTAAACCAGATGGTATGGGAGGGGTTGCGGTCCATGGCTCACACTGCCTCTGTGGTGCTAGAGGGGGTACGCCCTATGGTTGGGCCGTTACATAAAACATGCACCTTATGTAACAGCCCAGCCATGAGGTGCACCCCTTCTGGCACCACACAGGTAGTGTGAGTTATGGACCACAGCCCCTCCTACACCATCTGGCTCCCCCATGCCAGTATTTCGCCCCCAAGACTCGAATCTGCGCCCTGAGGGATAAGTACGCAGGTTTAGCGAGTCTGATACCACTAAGCTGTCGAGGACTTCCAGGAGGTCAACCATCAAAACTCCGCAGTTAAGCGTGCTTGGGCGAGAGTAGTCCTGGGATGGGTGACTTCCTGGGTAGTCCTCGACAGCTCAGTGGTACCTGACTCGCTAAACCTATGTACTTATCCCTCATGGCACAGGTTCGAGTCTGTGAGGTGAAAGACCACACAGGAGTGGTGTGGATGGTGTGTGGACCTGCGAGTAGACACACTGCCTGTGTGGTCCAACAGGCCTGAGGTGGGCTGGGCCGTTACATAGCTCAGTGGTACCAAACTCAGGGGTACTAGGCTCGCTAAACCTGTGTACTTATCCCTCGAGGCGCAGGTTCGAGTCTGGAGGGGCGAAAGACTGGCTTGGGGGAGCCAAATGGTATAGGAGGGGTTGCGGTCCATGGCTCACACTGCCTGTGTGGTGCCAGATGGGGTGCGCCTCATGGTTAGGCCGTTACATAAGGCCTTTTTTTATGTAACGGCCCAGCCATGGGGCGTACCCCCTCTGGCACTGCACAAGCAGTGTGACCCATGGACCGCCGCCCTTCCTATGCCATTTAGCTCCCCCAAGCCAGTCTTTCGCCCCTCCAGACTCGAACCTGCGCCCTGAGGGATTAGTACACAGGTTTAGCGAGTCTGGTACCACGGAGCTATCGAGGACTTCCCAAGAGGTCACCCATCCCAGTACTACTCTCGCCCAAGCACGCTTAAATGCAGAGTTCTGATGGGATCCAGTGCATTCGTGCTGGACCAGCTCAGTGGTACCAGACTTGCTAAACCTGTGTACTTATCCTACAGGGCGTAGGTTCGAATCTGTGGGGTGAAAGACTGGCTTGGGAGAGCCAAATGGTGTGGGAGGGGCTACGGTCCATGGGTCACACTGCCTGTGCGGTGCCAGAGGGGGTGCGCCCCATGGCTGGGCCGTTACATAAAAAGGCGCCTTCTATGTAACGGCCCAGCCATGGGGCGCACCCCCTCTAGCACCGCACAGGCAATGTGAACCATGGACCGCAGCCCCTCCCACATCATCTGGCTACCCCAAGCCAGTCTTTCGCCCCCCAGACTCGAACCTGCACCCTTAGGGATAAGTACACAGGTTTAGCGAGTCTGGTACCACTGAACTGGTCCAGTACGGACGCACCGGATCCTATCAGAACTACGTAGTTAAGCGTGCTTTGGCGAGAGTAGTACTGGGATGGGTGACCTCATGGAAGTCCTCGACAGCTCAATGGTACCAGACTCGCTAAACCTGTGTACTAATCCCTCAGGGCGCAAGTTCGAGTCTGGGGGGCGAAATACTGGCTTGGGGGAGTCAGATGGTGCGGGAGGGGCTACGGTCCATGGCTTACACTACCTTGCGGTGCCAGATGGGGTGCGCCCCATGAATAGATCCTTACATACAATAACCTATATATCTTGATATTAAATAAACGAATAAAATAAAATGCAGCGAAAATTTAAAACTTTTTCAATACATATAAAATATACAAATCCGATATAATCTTCGGTATTAAATTCATATTTCCACCCTAATTATTAAAAAATCATAAAGCAATATAATATATATATATATATATATATACAAAAGAAAATTCACTGCACCATAGAGAAGATATTAAATTCCTGATCTTCTCCTTTCCTGAATTTCAAGTCCTAGCATACGTCTATACCTGAAAATGTTAAGGTGTGTGAGCTACTACATACTCAATAAGTGACTCCCATACTAACTATCAATTATCAATATAATATCAAAAGAATAATGCATAACAACGTGCAACTAATGTATATTTAAAGGATCATTTAAAGCATTATAATTAATATATAAAAAGATGCAAATTCATTGGTCTATTGCAATGTACCTATGATTTGTACTTTCAATTTCAGTATTTGAATTGAGTCGCTCTCTCACATCTTCGAGAACTAGTCACTGAGCATTTAACCAATTCTTGTCAATGTACCGCCATCTCAGAAAACATAGAGTCAAACTCCCTCATCATCACTAAACCAATCACTGCTCATCTTATTTGTTTATGACTGAAGAGCCACCAACTCAAATGGAAAGCATTGTTCAGGATAATTCCCAAGTCACTGAGGGCACGGTAATGGTTAGCAACTCCACCACAATTCCAAATCCCAAGCCGATCCTTCCCATCAAACCTCTTTCCGAATTCATTTTTCATTTCTAAATAATTTGTGTAAAACGAAACCAAATCATGGTACAATGCCCCATTCCCAGTCTTGAACACTACGTGTTCTAGTAATACTAATTTTCATTGCATAATTGATAAAAAGTACGAGTCCCACTTGCCTATCCTGAGCTTCCTAAAGTTTTCCTTGAGTTTTTCCTAACTTTCCAGGGTTCCATAACGCTTCCCAATGTTCGAATACCTATACCATACCCTTTGGTATCAATTTAGGTTCAATATCTATCAATTAAAACCCTCGAACCACCCTTACAACTCACATTGACATAACCACTCAAAATAGTTTTCTGACTATTTTACACTGTCTAGCGCGCTGGACAGATGCGTTGTTGCTTATCAGCTGTGATCGGCATGATAAAACTTGACCCAAACAACATCCAAACTTCTTACAACTTCAGGGAGAGTCTCTCACAAGCTCTCACTACCTATGTATGTGATCTTATCCACAACGGACCACCACACACTATCACTGAAACCCCACAACAATAACAACCACGACAACAACTCGATAGCCACAACAAAATCACACTTACCTCGACATTGTGGCTTCGCTGTCCTTGAGCTCCTTCAGCTCACGAGCTCATTCCTGAGCTCTCCTCCTCCTTAGCTCCATCTCGTCTCCTTCTGTCGAATCTCTTTCTTTATATATATATATATAAACACAGTGAAGAAGGCGATTAAACCATTGCCTCGAGATACACATCACGTTATCTCAAGGATTTTCTAACTTTATCTCATTTACCACATCGCCTAGCGCGCTGGACTATTGTCCAGCACATTGGCTACTGACCAGACGCATTTCCTCAACTTTTCTTCACTTCTCGTGCACACCACCAAGTCCACTTGCTACACACACGTCCTTATAACATACGAGTGACCCATATCGGCCCCACAAGACACTACGTGACCCACACGTCACACTACACACGTGTTTATCCAATTTAATATATATTTATATATATCCAAATATATATAAATATATCATTATACGTTTATACTTACATTTACACTACGTAATTCCTCCACCGAACACTCTTGTTCATTAACGTTATTCCGCATCTCATATGTGTCCTTCTTGACCCACACATGATATTTCATTCCCTTGTTAGTCTAGTTATTCATTTATACATACTAATACAGTCCATACAAATACAATATAGCATACCAATCCACACATGCGTTAATCAAGACAAATCGGACTTAACCACATGCCTAACTTGGATTAATTACTATTTAGATTAACACTAACTACGTACGTAAGGTAACGGGTCGATACATTAGCTATCTGAGGGGATAATTGGATTAAAATATTGACAAAATTTAATTAAATATAATAATTAAACATTGTGTAACGTGTCCGGTACGTTGGTACGTGCGTAAGCACACGACGATGCGATACATGGTGCGGTACGAATGCAGTAATGCCCAGGAAAGCATTGAGTTGTGTAAGCATAGGATAAGATTAAGAGACCAAAGTTAAGGGAGTCGAAATTAGTGTTACAAGAGTTGTTGGTTAGTGTGATTTGAGACCATAAGACGAGCTTCGAGATACGTGTGTGCAAGATGATGAAATGAGAAGTATATATTCCACAAACTTTTCTCTTTCCTTCATTTTTTCTTTCTCATCAATGAAATCGATTTGGGAACTTGGGGTTTGGTATTTTCAAACTCGAATTGACATCGAGGATTGAACAACCACATAAGAAAATAGGAGATCTCGTCTCACCATAAGATTTTCTTCATTTTGACATTGATTTTGTGAGTTTTCTTTGTGATGTTTTTGGACACCATGTTGGGATTTCAATTTTTATACATTTTGGTGATTAATTTGTGACCGTTGAATGAGTTGCTATAATTGTTTAAAGGATTTAGATTTTTAGGCAATTTTTGGTAGATTTTTGGTGATGTTCATTGTAAATTGTGTATCGGGTGTTTTCAGACGTGATGAACGTAATTTAAATTGTGGATTGGTTTTGTATCGAGGTCCCTATGAGTTTGGGATAGGCTTGGAATGCAGCAACACGAGCTGGGGTTGTAAAAAACCCAAAATTCACCTTATGGTGTTGACGTCGTGAGGGACATTGTGGAGCCTAAAGCCCTACGACATCGATCACAACGTCCAGTGCAGTAAGCCCTAGGGAGGTCATGCTTTAACTGACATTATGGAGAGTTGTTCTCCACAGTGCCACTCATGGTGTCTGGGGCAGAGGGCAACCTAGACCCACACTTTATGTGACACTGTCAGGTTCTGACCCACTTAGTGCCACTCAAAGCATGACCCTATTCACAGGTAAATTTTTAGAAAAATCTTCAACAAACTTTAAGGATCTCTTAGGTATCCAAAGGGGTCCAAATACGACCCAATACCCGGGTAATTGACCAAATTACACAAATGAGTAAAATTTAGGAAAATTATAATTAAATGACTACTAGGGAGTGTACTTCATTGATGGACATTGGGGATTTGGTTTGACGAGTTGTCAGGTGTTTGAATGCGTATAGTTTTGGATATAAGTAAGTAAACCAGTGAGGAATTTTACAATTGTTTCATTGAGCTTTAATTTGTTATTATTATTGCTCTGTTTCCTATTTTAGAGTTCCATTATGATTTAGTCGTCTGAGAGCAAGTGAGTCAATGTGATCCTTAGAAAGACGAGTTACCTGAGGTAATATGCTTGAGCCACGAACTCGGGATGCACGACACTGGTTATTGTTTCTATACGGGGTGAGAGTTCTTTATTGGACTACCGGGAAGTCCCTCATCCGCGTGGAGTTAAGATGGTGTGAGTGTACCACGTCATAAACTACGAGTCTTTTAGGTGTTTTCCTCGACTTAACGACCATTAGGTTAGGACTACATGCGTCTCTCTGTTGATTTCTTGAATATTCATCTTCAATTAATTCACATTTATTTACAGTCTTTATTTATTCATGCATTCCCTGTACCTTTCTTTCAATCGGCATGAATATAAACTAATTTATTATTTCGAAATGATGTATATACATCCTGTTTGGCGTTACTTACCTGGGCTCGTCATTTTTGTATTTGATCGAGTGCAGATCCGTAGTCGAGCAACGAAAGGCTCCTCTGTTAGGTAATCTATTTTGAGGATACCTGAGCGGTTCTCCCTTTGTCATCGACTTAGGTTTTGTCTCATTTTGTATTATTATGCATTTGTTTTTGTTCACATTGGGTTTTTATGGGACTTGAGAGATCTTGGGACATGTATACATTGATATTACTCTCCTCTGACTTAATATGTTGATGATGGTATACATATGTAGGCTTTCCATACTCTAGGTTGTCCTGACTAGTGTCTTAGATTTGTTTTTATTAGTTTATGACTTTAATGTTTCCGCTATACTTTGATAACTCATATAACAACCCTAAAATTCTACATGTGCCACGAGTCGATTTAGGTTGTACGTGGGCTCTCTGTCGTGATACAGTCAACTAATTCTTGATCGTCGACACCGAGGTACGTTTCTTTTATGTAGTGTTTGTATTATATTGTATTTTCATAATAAATTTCAATGTTTCAAACATGTGAGGACGTTTGCGTGCGAGCGTTGGTATTACGAGGTAAGGTTTTGTAGTTCGGGGGACAAACTTAACTAGAAACACTGACACAATAACAATTTTTAAAATAATAGGCGTGTTAGTACGTGGTTATGACCAGGTGGGAACGACGGGCGAGTCACGACGCGATTCGAGTTCGGCAACAGTAGGGCTGAGTTGGAGATGACCGAATGTGGAGCTCAAGTCACCTAATGAAGTCATATATGGAGTGTTAGAGCTCAAGTCACCTAATGAAGTCATATATGGAGTGTTAGAGCTCAAGTCACCTAATGAAGTCATATATGGAGTGTTAGAGTTGGTGGCACAGCTTATAAGAGGATCCTTGGATTCCTATCGAGATGTGTGCGAATAAGTAGATGAAGAGAAGGGTATATAAACCTTAACCCCTTCACTTTTTTCTCTCTTCCTCTCATTTTCTCTAATTTTCTTCTCTTGCTCTCCAAGAAAACATTCAAGGCTGTTGTAGAGAAGGAAATAGAGCAACGCCAGAGAATCGACGACGATATGATCTGAGGTAATATCTGAAATCTCCTCATCAATTTCTACGCATTGCTATAATTTTCATCCGCGTTCGTCACGACAATTTCGGACACCAAGTCGGGATTTCGAATTTGATCGAAACTCTCGACGTATTGGTGATCCTTGCGATGATCAACACGTGTTTTGTGAAGATCATATTCGATTTAGGTGAGTTTTGGATTCTTGGCAAATTTTTGGAGGATTTTTCAAGTGATTTTTGTTTTAGATTAAAGTCGATTATTCCAGACGTGTTGGTACGATCGGAGGGTGTTTTTTAATGGTTTGAGGAGCAATTATAGCTTGAGTGTGGAGATTGTTGTTGTGAAAAAAACAATATGTGCAGCGGCTGAAACTCTGTGTTCGTTCCCAGTGAAGACGATGGGGGAATTCGGCCGGGTCAGGGTGGCCCGGGCCTGACCCGTTTAGGCCATACCAAGCCTGACCCGTTTAGGTCAGTCCTGGTCTGACCTGCTTGGGGCGGGCCAGACCCGACCCGGAGCCCCACCCACCAGTTAAATAATAATATAATAATTAATAATAAATTAATTAATTAAAAAAAATTTTAAATGAAATAAAATCCAACAAACTATAACAAAAATTCAGGAAAAATTATGGAAAATTAGGGAAAATTTATATTTGGACAAAATAAAGAGAAATTTATGAATTTCTATGAAAAGTGAAGTATTCGGGATTTTGACGAGATGTCATGTTGTGGTTTTTGCCTCGTAAACCGTGAAATTAGTAAAAATAGTAAAAAATTAGGAAAAAAAACATAGGAAAATAGAGAAAATTGATATAAATTGTATTATCAGGGTTATTAGCATACGGGACTTCGTAGCGATGGGTAAGAGTCTGTGAGAGTGCGATTAGCTTAGATTGGAAGTAAGTAAACCAGTTAAGACCACTATAGTTATTTTGTGAGTTTTAAATTTATTATTGCTATTGTTCAATGTTATCTTGGAATTCCCTTCTCTCGAGTTGTCCAAGGGCAAGTGAGTTATGCATAATCCTTGCGAGAATTCCGGGCCTCCTGAGTTTATATACCCGAGGTATACAGCTGGGGATACGCGATTTGTTTATGGTTATATATATGGGGTGAGAGTTCTCCATCAGATTGTTGGGGACTCTGCACTTACATGGGGGTCTTAGAGGAGATTCTATCCTCAGTTTCGAGTCTTTGAGGAGATTCTATCCTCGGCTCAAACAACTTTGTAGGTCGGGACTACTTGCGCCTCTCCTTGTGCATTCCGAGACACTCAATTTCGATTGCTCATTCATTTATTTACAGTATTTATATATTCATGCGCTCCCTGACCTTTCTTTTTATCTGCATGAATTTGACTGCTTGATTTATTTATTTCAAAATACTGTATTTTATTGTTCATGTTTGGCATTACTTGTGCTCATCATTCTTGTATTTGACGGAGAACATATTCGTAGTCCAGTAAGGGGAAGACTATGCAGCTAGGCGATTTACATTGAACAATGCTCCTTTATTTGACATAAGTGACTATTGGTTGTATTATCTATTATGATGCCTTTTGAACTTGAGATTTTGGGTTGAGAGATACTGGACATGTAAGACATTGTTGATACTCTCATTTGATTCATGTTTTGGTGGATTATTTTTAAGGGGTTTCCACGCCCTAGTTTTATCCTAACTTAATGCTATGAGGTTATTGATTAGTTTTAGCTTATTCGCTTTCGCTATATATTTGATAACTCACTAATTAATTGACTTTACTTTTAAATAATTAATAAATGGTTAAATGGTAAGGATAGGCTTACTAGGCCTACGCGACTCAGCACGATTGGCTCGAAGGGTTTCATGCAGGTCAAGGCCAGGCGGTGCCCAAATTCTAGGATTGTGGAATTTGGGGCCTTCACAGCTCACTAATTTGAGTTACTCAAATTTAAATTGTTTATAATAATGGTAAATGGTAAGGAAAGCTAACTAGGCTTGCGTTGACTTCATGAGCGTTGGCTCGGGGTTCACATTAGGGGTGGGCACGGGTCGGGTTCGGGTCGACCCGACCCGATACCCGACGACCCGACTCATTCGGGTCGGTATAAAAATGACTCGCCACCCGACCCGCCAGACCCTAAACCTGAACCCGACCCGACCCGCCAGACCCTAAACCCGAACCCGAACCCGACCCGAACCCTATAAAACCCACAAAAACCACAAAAACCATATAAAACCCATGATGACGCCCGGACCCGACCCGAACCCGACCCGACCCGACACTATTATGACCACACCCGAACCCGACCCGACACCCGATGGGTCGGGTTTTATGACCCGACTCGTTTGCTCCACTCATCCCACCCGACCCGCCACCCGCCACCCGATTCGGGTGACCCGACCCGAGTCGAGTTCTCGGGTTTCGTGCCCACCCCTAGTTCACATAGGTCTAGGGCAGACGAGGTCTAGTTTAAGGTTGTGGAACTGGGGATATCATAGTTGGTATCAAAGCCTAAAGTTTTAAGACTTGACTCTTGTATAATCACAACTAGTTAAGATACAAACTAACAGTAGTTAGGACAATGGTTGAACTTATAGTGGAACCCTATGATCCTGACCTGAGTTTTAGTTGGGAAGTGAGGAGAGTAAGGGAATTTAAAATTGGTCTATAATAGCTATTTGATGTATCGTATATATTATTATTGATAGCTATGTCCTGATTGTGTACTCGCTTTCTTTGTGGATTGCGATGGCCGATTAGCCTGAGACCAATTATGGTGGTTCGGGAGACGTTCAGGGGAGACTAGATGAGGTGTCCTAATTAGTTGTTTCGCACGGCCAATCGCTTCAGGAAATCCTACGAATATTGAGCTCTCAAACTACACCTTCACCCTTTACGTCAGCAGCACCAGTTACGCAGACTAGAAGTGCTCCTATAGTGCAAGATACACCTACAGCTCTCGTATTATAGACAAAACCAACGGAAGCCGATGAGGCATAAGTTCAGGCTGAGATAATACCACCTATGCCAGGTACATCGACCGAGGATACACCGAGTAAACGAACTAACACGGGTACTAGGGCTACAGCTGAGGCAAGGTAGGCTCGTGAGTTCTAGCGGCACCATTTAAAGACGTTCCACGGTAGTACTGATCTCGAGGCTACAAAGAAGTACATGTGAAGTCACTAGAAGATACACGACGTGTTGGCCACATTAGAGCACATGTGGCTTAGTATTTCATCAGCTTCATTGTTTGGAGAGTTCGATGTCTGGTGGCATAGCATGCTGGCTACAAAGGGGAAGCACAATTACTTGACTGAGTTCAAGGAGAGGTTCAATCAGAAGTACATTCCTCCTTCGATCTATAACTTGAAGAGGGTTGGGTCCCAAAATGTCCGACAAGCAACTGGCGAGATGGTGATACGGTATATAAGCCAGTACCTACAACTGATGGAGTATGTTGGGTGCATAGCCGACATCGATGCTGACCAGGCCTACTAATTCATGCATGGCCTATTAGATTCAATTAGATCCAAAGTGGTGACTTTAGCTCTGAGGACATTACAGAAAGCCTTCGATAGGGGTATGGCCAGTGAGACTTTCTTGAGTACACGCGTCAGGGTATTAGTTACGCCATCAACACCATTACAGCCAAAGGTCAGTTCGGGAGGTGACAAGAGGAGGAAGAGACCCAAACAGTGAATGCGGAGAGACCCAGCACAGAGTGTGGGATCTATTATGTCTCCACCTACTACAATGATAGTACCAGCTGCTCCAGTACAGAGTTACATCAATACATTATAGCAGTCAGCACAGTCAGGTCCTCAAAAATAGTAGTATCAGCATGTTAAGGGCAGTGGCAGTGGTCACAGGCAGAGGTATAGGAAGGATCAAAGATATGACCAGGGTCAAGGACAGAGTTCTGGTTAGGCACATAGATAGTGACAGAGTGTCCAGACTGGATCGAGATCTCAGATAGCATGCTACAAGTGTGGACAGATAGGGCATTTCATCAGTGCATGTCCACGACTGGGCCAAGGCCAGCCGCAACAGAGCCGAGAGCAAGTTCATGTCATTATCGTACCAGATCATACTGCCACCTGTAACCTTATTGAGGGTATGGTTTATATTTGCAGTCATTTTATGCATACCATGTTTGATTCTAGTTCTACAGTTTCCTTTATTTTAGGTCGCATGGTTGATGAGTTGGGTTTCAGACCTACTAGACTAGAGCGACACTTATTCCTTAGAACAGCTATTAGGGACAAGATTTACCCAAACTTGTGTATTGATTGTTCGGTAGATGACGCGCGCCGAACGCGTCAATAAAATAAATATACCTAAACCAACTATTTTGTAGATAGTGGTAAAGGGTCGATCCCACAGAGATTGGTTTTCTTTCTAAGGTAAGAAAAATAACAAAAAGGAAATCGGGGGATTTAGAGAAAATGAGTTAATTACCTAATCTAAATATAAACAAAATAAATAAAAGCAATTAAAATAAAGTTAAAAATAATTAATAAAAATAACACCTAGGTCAAGACATACAAGTTTGGTTCGATAAAAAGATTGAATTTGGTCGTCAACTTATGTCAAAAATACAAATCACATTATCCTAGTGTAGCTATAGACCCGGTGACGTACGCGGTTCCTCGCACTTCCTGATATCGGCAGCCAAGGTACGACCGTTAACTACTTCCCTAACCAAACACGCAACCTGATCACTAGTGCTCCAGATTTAACGCATTGGTCGCATTATTTCGATTTGTGAATGCACTACACCTAGACAACCGGATCGCTAGTGCTTCCGATTTAGCCTAGATTTCTAAGGTATTTGACTGGTCCCAAAAGAGTTTAATCAATTGGTAGAGTCAATCGCCACTAGTGTGGTCTTATCGCACAAGCACGGGTGCTTACGACTCACTGACATATAAATTAAAGTTTAAACTAGTGTTTAACCTCAATTGTTCAATCAATACCAAAGAAAATAAAATAATAATGAAAAGCTTGAAATTAAAATATATAAATCTCACAAATCCATTGAATATGCGCAATTGAACCTCCCTCGCAGTCTTGCCTAGGCTATGAACTTAGTCCTTCATGGTTGAAGAACTCAAAGTACAAAGAAAAATAAAAGAAAAATGGAGAGGGAGAGATATACGAGAGAATGAGGAAAAGAGAGCCGATGCTCCTTTTTTCTTTCTTTTCTCTTTCTGTTTTGATCGTTCCTTCTTTATCTCCTTTTTTTTGTCCTCCTCGTTCTCTATCTCTATCTACATATATATAAATATATAAATATATATATATAATATCTATATATATAATAATAATCGATCTATATATATCCTATATAAAACTAACAAATCTATCAACTTCCAATTCTCTTCTTCTTCTTGAACGACATGCCGTAATGTGTGGGTCCACTGAAGCCGCCTCGAGATGCGCGTTAGCACGCTTTTCGATGTATAACATATCTAGGCATATGTATACTCCATTTTGTATAGTTTTTCAGCCCGATTTCAATCGCGCGGTCTATAATACCTGAAAATGACAAATACAGATAATTTGACTAATATTTTGGAGACTTTACTACAAAAACACTTAAATACATAAAAATATTATGACACTATTACCGACTTATCAGTAGAGATAGAGCATCACATCTTACCTGCAGACTTGAGCGTGTTGGAGTTCCTATAGTTCGATGCTTTGTTGGGCATGGATTAGTTGGATGCGTGTCATGCACATATCCATTGCTTCAGCAAAAGGATCATATTTAATATTCTTGGGCATTCAGAGTTTTGTTTTCAAGGGACTTCGACCAATTTACCGATTACCAAAGGCAGGGTAGCTTCTAACGTTGATGTTGAGATATTCTTTAGTGTTTTAAGTACGATAGGGAGAGTTGAAACTAGGATGGAGGAGGAACTTGTTGACTACGAGTTCCCAGATGTTTTTCCTGCAAAGATATCTAATTTACCACCACTTAAAGAGATTAATTTTATCATTGATTTGGTAACAGGGACTAAACATATATCGATATCGCCGTACCGTATGGCTCTGAGAGAGTTAGAGGAGCTGAGAGGACAACTAGATGAGTTGTTAGAGTTGGGTTTTATTTACACTAGCATGTCACCTTGGGCGTGCCGATTTTGTTTGTAAAGAAGAAATACAATAATCAGAGGTTGTGTATCGACTATATGCAGCTTAATCGGGTGATAGTAAAGAACAAGTATCCAGTTCCTCGCATTAATGACTTGTTAGACCAGCTAGCATGAGCACAGTGGTTCTCAAAAATTGATTTGCGATATGGACCATCAGTTGAGGCTTAAAGCAAAAGACAGGGAAAAGACTGTTTTTTGTATTCGATATGGGCATTATCAGTTCACAGTCATGTATTTTAGGTTATCTAACGCTCCAATGATGTTTATGGATTTGATGCATCAAATGTTGAGATAGTACTTAGATCAGTTATTGTGTTTATCGATGACATCCGTATCTACTCCAAGACTCGTGTGGAGCACTTTAGGACGATTTTGCAGATACAGAGGGAACACAGACTTTTTTGAGAAGTTCATTAAATGTGAGTTTTGACTTACATAGGTCGGATTTCTTGGTCACATCGTCAGAGCTAATGGAATGTCAGTGGACCCTGCGAAGGTCAGAGTAGTGATTGATTGGCCTACACCACAACTAGTGATAAATACCTACAGTTGTCTTAACTTGGTCAGGTATTTTAGGCATTTTGTCTCGAAGATTGCGGCACCTATAACACAATTGACAAATAAGGATACGCATTTTTAGTGGTATGACAGTTGTGAGCAGGCGTTTCTAACATTAAAGGAACGTTTGTCTTCTGCTCAAGTTTTGGTATTACTTGAGACAGTGAAGGATTTTGAGGTGAACATCGATGCTTCTAAGGTCAGTTTGGGATGTGTTTTGATGCTGGATAGTGGAGTGATAGCCTACGCATCCTGACATCTAAAGATTTACGAGAAGAACTACCCTACGCATGACTTGGAGTTAGTGGCAGTGGTCTTCGCACTAAAGATTTGACGTCATTATCTCTATGGTGAGAAATTTGTGTTATTTACTGAGCACAAAAGTTTAAATTACTTCTTCACTCAGAAGGAGTTAAATATGTGACAAAGGCGTTGGATGGAGTTCCTCAAGAATTATGATTTCTCTTTGGAGTACCACTCGGGGAAGTCCAATGTTGTTGTAGACGCATTGAGCCGCAGAGGGGTTGATTCAAAGGTTGTTACTTGCCACAAGATATACGAGTATAAGTTGCTCGAGTGTTAATTTATGGGCAGATGAGGAATCAAACCGTCTCTATTCAAAGTGTACTTGATGGTCAATAGAGATATGAGCATTACCAGAGGTTTGTTGAGTTGTCTTAGAGTCCGGATCATCCAGATTAGAGTCACTCGACAGACTCATGCCTGAGGTATAAAAAGCGACTATGGATTCAATTAGTGGCAGAGCTACGCGATGAGATACTTCATGCGGGACACCGCTCACATTTTACAGTTCATCCGAGTAGGACCAAGATATATGTAGATGTGTATCGTCTTTTCTGATGGCAAAAGATTAAGACTGATGTTTCTGACTACGTTCGAGGGTGTGAGATATGTCAAAGAGTTAAAGCTAAGCATCACAGATCTAGTGAGTTATTACAACCACTTCCCATTCCTCGATGGAAGTGGGAGCATATTGCCTTAGATTTCGTCAATGGTTTACCTCGATCTCAATGCAGGTATGAAAATATCTGGATGATTATGGACAGGTTGACAAAGTGTGGCACTTTATAACGGTTTTGACTACACATCGGGTGGATAGGTTAGCGAGTTTGTACAAGCGAAAGATAGTTCGACTACATGGTGTTCCATTATCTATTATGTCTAATAGAGGGCCACAGTTTACGTATCAGATTTGGCAAAGTATGCAGGCACAGCTTGGATCTTAATACAGCCTATCATCTATAGACTGATGGACAGTCAGGGAGACTGATTCATATTCATGAGGATATGTTAAGGATTTGTGTTTGAGTATGGTAGATTATGGGAGGAGTATTTCCATTTGTGTCTCCATTTGTGTGAGTTTGCCTACAATAACAGGTATCAGGCCAATATTGGTATGGCACCATTTGAGGCATTATACGGTAAACCGTGCAAATCTTCATCTTATTAGGTAGAGCCCAAGGATGTGGCAGTTATTGGGCTAGATATTGTAGTGGATAACACAGAGAAGATACGCCTGATCAGATTAAGACTGAAAGGTGCGCAGGAAAGGCAGAAGAAATATTACGATATGTCTCACGAGGAGTTAGAGTACTAGGTCAGAGACTATATATACCTAAAGGTGTCTTCGATGAAGAGTCACAGGAGGTTTGGTATTATAAGGAAGATTGCAGCGAGGTTTATTGGTCCATTCAGAGTTGGGAAACGAAAAGGTAGAGTTGCGTACGAGTTAGAGTTGTCACCTCAGTTGTCCGGGATTCACCCTATGTTTCACATATCAATGTTTCAAATAGATAGGTCAAGAGAGGGGCAGGCGGCTGATGGTGGACTTGAGCCAGATAGACTTAAGGGTAGACATCGCTTATGACGATCATCCTATTCGAATTTTGGATCGTAAGGTGAAGATTATAAGAAACAAAGAGATCCCATTAGTTCTAGTCAAATTGCAGCACCACGGGGACGAGGAACTGACGTGGAAGCTCGAGCCTTATATGCGTGAGTACTTTCCTTACCTCTTCTGAGTTTGGTACGTCTTTCCTTTAGTTTCATTTTAATTTCGAAGACAAAATTCCAATTAGTTGGGAAGACTATAATGACCATAAAATCTAACTCGTGGCACAAGTCATTTTAGGTCGTACATGGGCCAACTTGCCATGATACACGTATCCAATTCTCAGTCGTTGACAACGAGGTATATTGTTTTTATTCGGGGTTTGTATTATTTATTTTATTACCCGAATGTAAATTTCAATGTTCCAAACATGCGAGGACGTTTGTTTGTGCGCGTTGGTATTGAGGAATGAGTTTGGCCTGGAGAAACGTGTGTTACGGGTGCCTGGCAAAAGGTCAATGGGTAATTAGTTGTTCGGGGGATAATTGAATTAAAACACTAACAAAATACAATTAAATATAATAATTAAATGTTATGTAACGTGTCCAGTACGTTGGTACATCTGTGAGCACACGAGTGTGCGAGTCATGGTGCGGTTCGGGTGTGGGAATGCCTAGGAAAGCCTTGAGTTGTGTAAGCATAGGATAAGGTTAAGAGACTAAAATCAAAGGAGTTAAAATTTGTGTCACAAGAGTTGTTAGCTGGTGTGATTTAAGACCATAGGATGAGCCTTGAGATACAAGTGTGCAAGATGATGAGATGAGAAGTATATAATCCACCAACTTTTCTCTCTCTATTTTTTTCTTTCTCATCAACGAAATCGATTTGGGAACTTAAGGTTTGGCAATTTTTGAGCTTGGATTGACATCAAGGATCGACAACTCACGCGATAAAGGTGAGATCCCGACTCACCACGAGATTCTCTTCATTTTAACCCCAATTTTGTGGGTTTACGTCGCGATGTTTTCGAACACCATGTTGGGGTTTCGATTTTCTAGATTTTGGTGGTTGATTTAGTGATGAATTTTGTGATCATATAATGAGTTGCTATGGTTGTTTAAAGGATTTTGGTTTTTAACAATTTTTAGTGGATTTTTTTTTTATTTTCATTGTAAATTATGTATCGGGGATTTTCGGACGTGATGAACGTAGTTTAAATAGTGGATTGGCTTTGTATCGGGGTCCTTACGAGTTTAGGATATGCTCGAAACACGGCGACACGAGCCGGGGTTACGAAAAACCCTAGAATTTATGTTCTGGTGTTGACGCCACAAGGGACGTTGTAGAGCCTAAAGCCCTACAACGTCCAAGGAAGTGAGCGCTGGGGATGTCACGCTTTAAGTGACGTCATGGAGAGTTGTTCTCCACTGCGCCACTCACAGCGTCTGGGGCAGAGGGCACCCCAGACCCACTGTAACAGCTCAAATTAATTTAATTGAATGTTAGTGTTAATCACGATGATTAGTGGTTAATTCGGGCATTACGGGGACAGCTGGGTGACTCAGAAGAGGAAAACCCAGGTTATATCTATAATATTTGTGCATGGTGTGATGCCTAGTATTGCGATGTCGAGTGTATTAATTATTATATTGTATATAAACATTGCATGTGTGTAAGTTGATATCGGGCAAGGCTTCGAGTCGGGTATATGTCCCAAAGTACGTGTCAGGGACTGGGTACCGGGTATCGAGTAGTCGGGGTACGGGGCATGGGTTGCGGGATAGCTGAGTGTTAATGTGACTAACCTATGATTTTTATATGATTTATTAGGTGGTTTAACCTAAAGTTGAATAAATGTATTAATGGATTAATTGAAGTCCTAGTTGTAGCTAAATAAATCAGGGTGCATGGGATTGTCCTCGAGATGCACAACAAGGTGAAACGAGGCATGTGTTGTCATGGTAAGATGTTTAGGAACTTAGGTGACACAGGATGATCAGTGGTTGTTAGATCGTCCTAGGGATGCGTGCACACGCTAGATTAAAATCAACTCATATAAATACCCATGATCATGTTTAACATGCAAAAAGAGAAGAGAGAAAATTTGAGAGGAAGATTTCGAGTTCTGGAGGGGAGTTATTTGCTGGAACCGAATCTTTGGAGCTTGGAAACTGGATTAGAATATTTCAAACACAAGATCTAAGGTAAATTTATCTCTCAAAACTTGAGTTTTTGATGTAAACATGGAAAATTTGATTGAGGATGAAATAAAGTTTCATGTTGAAAATCACCACTAATTTTACTGGATTTGGTGTTTTTGAGGTTTGTTTTGATGAATTACATCATTTTGAATCGAATTTGTAGAAAATTGAGGTGATTTTGGTTAATTTTGGGTTTATTTACATATATTTTGATTCAAGAATTTGGTATTGTTTTGGTAGATTTGTGGTAGAATTTTGATGTCTTGGAGGTCTCTAATGGGTGAGAGGTTGATGAGGAAGGAAGAAGAGGGAAGAAGAAGAAGAGAAGTGAAGAAAAAAAAAAGATGAAAATCATCTCTAGTGTAAACCAGAGACGATTTCCGTCTCTGGAGGTAGGAGACGCACGCTTAGCGCGTGCGTCATCCCCGAACCGGGCCGAGTCGGACCGGCTTGCAAGGTCGGTCCAGTTGGGCCCCCTAATAAATAAATAATTTTTTAATAAAAATTAAATAATATATATTATATATATTACTTTCTGGAAAATAGAAAAAATAGTTGAAAAATATCAAAAAATTGGAGAAAATTCTAAAAAATACAAAAATTTTAGAAAAAGGTAGAAAAGCAGTTTTGGAACTTTTCGGATATTTTTGAAACCCCAACATTGTCCGGGAGAGGTAACACAAATGAAAAGTTGAAATATGGTATAATAACATAAAATTATATAATATGTTTTCGAAAAGTATAAAAACACTATAAATGGACTTCAGGGACTGGGAAACTATAGCTCGGGCATCGGGGAGCTAGGCGGGTCGAATTGACGGGTCCGAGAAGTCGAAGGTGTGTAAAACCCTTGAGAATGTTACACTTTAAATTCATGCATAGTGTGTCCATGTAAATGAATGTTTATTCATTTATTTATTTACCACATTGTTTACTTATTGGATTGGCTTGTTTATGCACTGTAATTATGTGTTGGTCGGTGGTTGATTTGTTCACATGGTCGAAGATTAATCAAGATGGTGGTGATACGAAATTGAGCAGACTAGATCGTAGCGCGTGTACTGGATGCTGCCGGTGAATAGCTACCCGAGTAGCAGGGTGCACATGTCTAGTGGGTTGTGATTTGTTCTGGTCACCGTTAGTAGTTCGGATATGGTTTAGGCTTGATGTGCTCAGCCGGGGTCATCCGAATCTAAGAAGTATGATCTAGTTTTGTTAGACTCTGTCACACTTCTATCTAGTTTTCATTGATATTATTGGTCGAACTGGATTTCTTGAATGGTGTATTATTTCTACTGTTGTGTGGTCGATGGTTTTATTGTGAATGTTGTTCACTGCCAGCTATAGGAATATGATTCCTGTTGTCAGGGTCATATTCACATGTCTCACAGGGTATTGTGGTTTTTCATGATTAACGTGTAGACTTCTCTTGGGAATTTACTCACTGGGCTCGTTGTTGTATGTGTTAGGCAACTGAGCGCAGATCCTGGTATGAGCAAGAGCAAGGGAAAGGAGGTACTAGGCGACTATCTCTAAGGTTGTTGCTGCTGATAGCTCGTGTTTTGATATCATGTATGTATATATTATTTTGCTGGGTTTTGGGAACTTTAGAACTTTATCACATGTATATGGATTACAGTTTCCTTCGTCTCAGTTATATACATGGTATTATCTCTGGGTTTTCTACTATTTAGGTTAAATAAATTCTCATAAAATACGAATTAAATGCTTTCGCTAATGATGAATTTAACTAACCTGCTAGATGTGTCTGACAACTTAATATAGTAGGATTAGTTACACGGAGCGTCACTTCACAGAGCTGCAGATGTGGCAACAGTGATGACGTGTCCTGTGACGTGACAGGCACTGCTAGACTTGCGAGCGGAGGGCGTGGGTCACGGGCGACCTTGGAAATTGGGGCCGTCACAGTTAGTATCAGAGCAAGGTCGATAGGGCCTTGAATTAACAAAGTTAAAGAAAAAGTATAAACTTTAAAACAAAATTAGATGTGGAAACCCGATGAATTGCCTAGAACTTTTAGTTGGGAAGCAATGGAAGCGGGTAGAGTTTGGATTGTTATGTGATATATGTATTATTGTATTTGTATATACTATACGAATACGTGTAGTGGGAACTGATCCGGACACAAAAATCGATACAGACCACTATGGACGGATAGATTCCTACACCCATCCCTCTGACTACTCAGCAGGAGGTTGGGGAAACTAGTGATTACACCACTAAAGAGGTAGCCGGTCTGTGAGCCATGATGTAGAAAGTTACGGATCAGCAATTATTGCAGTAGGCATAGATGGTTGAGCTCATAGAGTACATACGGAGCTCGAGGATACCTACAGTAGCACCGACTGTTGGGTTAGCTCCACTTAGCCATTTGGCTATAATTGCACCAGCAGTTGACACACAGCCAGTGGGGACTGAGACAGCGAGAGAAAGAGCTGAACCTGTTATGGTACCAGCCTATAATACTGAGGTGACGTCTACTACTATGGAGCAACAGACAGTTGCTTCGACTGACAGGAGTAAGATGTCAGAGGCAGCGAAGAAGGTGAAAGACTTTATGAGGTTCAACCCCACCTATTTTACTGGTGTTAGTGATCCAAAGGTTGCAGGACAGTGGTTGATGATACACCGGCGCTTACATCAGTTGTTAGAGGTACCAAAGGCAGATCAAACATGTATTTCAGGGTATTGTTTGAGAGGCCAGGCAGCCGTATAGTGGACGACCTACACCGACATCCATTCTGTACCGTCTACATGGGTTGAGTTTTGACAGTTATTTCTCGATGAGTATATTCCCACCGAGGTTCAGTTGAGGCTTAGAGAGCAGTTTCTGGTATTGAGACAGGGTACCGTGATAGTATCACAGTACATGGACCGATTCAGGTACCTTATGATGTATGCCATGGATGTGGCGACACCAAGAGACTCCAAATCTACTATTTCATCAGGGGTTTGGATGAGATGATAGGCGGTGTGATAGTTGCGAATGGAGCCGAGACTTTACAAGTTGTATATGATTAGAGCATTGTCACGTGAGACATACCTACGACCTAGGGGTAAGCTGATAGACAGGTCTGGGCAAGGTTCTCGGTTTGATCAGGGACTGAAGAGACAAAGACACCCGTCAGATAGAGATAGTGGGAGTGATCACCACGGCAGTAGACCACGATATGAGGACAGACCACAGGATCAACAGCACAGAGGTAATGACAGAGATGATAGAACATATGCGATCTTAGCACCACAATAACCTTATACACGGGACTAGAGAGGTAGAGATCGAAATCAGAGAGACCGGAGTTGTAGACAACACTCTAAGGGCCGACAATCTGGAGGAAGTGACAGACGTAGATGTTATAGGTGTGGTCAGAGAGGTCACATCAGTGTGGATTGTCATAGAGCCTTTCCAACACCAGAGATTCCACAGACAGATAAGAGAGTTCATGTCATGGCACAGCCAGTCAGAGAGACGACCCGACAGCATGAGCAGGGTACGTTATTATTATGTTTTTATATGCGTGTGTTGCATATAGGTTGATGTGTTCATTATAGTTGTTGTTTTGTTGTATTCCATGCATTCGTTGCATCTAGGTTGATTAGTTCACTTAGATTAGTATGTCCTAGTTGATTCGTACACTAGAGGATTGTAGGAGACTGGTTGATGTGTTCACCAGAGATTGATTGATTGGTACACCAGGTTTTAGTGGGATACTGGTTGATTTGTTCACCAGCTTTTAATGGAAGACTGGTTGAACTGTTCACTAGCAATTTGGTTGAAGACTGGTTGATTTGTTCACCAGGGCTAGGCTGATGTCTTTCCCTGGAATAGGTTGATTTGTTCACCAGGGCCAGGTCAATGTGTTTCCCTGGGATAGGTAGATGTATTCCCTAAGAATTTCAGTTGATTCGTTCACTGAAAGGTTAGAGTTGAGTAGTTCATCTAGACAACGGGTGTCAGGTTAGTTAGTCTAACGGGTAATTGCATTTGCGTTGTGACCCCTGAGAAGAGGTATTGGTTATCTTAAATTTCAGGGACGAAATTCTTCCAGTTGGGAAGAATTGTAATGACCCAAATTAATTTAATTGAATTTTAGTGTTAATTATGATGATTAGTGGTTAATTCGGGCATTACGGGGATAGCTGGGTGACTCAGATGAGGGAAACCCAGGTTATATCTATAATATTTGTGCATGGTGTGATGCCTAGTATTGCGATGTCGAGTGTATTAATTATTATATTGTATATAAACATCGCATGCGTGTAAGTTGATATCGGGCAAGGCTACGAGTCGGGTATATGTCCCAAAGTGCGTGTCGGGGACCGGGTATCGGGTAGTCAGGGTATGAGGCATGGGTTGCTGGGTAGCTGAGTGTTAGTGTAACTAACCTATGATTTTTATATGATTTATTAGGTGGTTTAACCTAAAGTTGAATAAATGTATTAATGGATTAAATCAGGGTGCATAGGATTGTCCTCGAGATGCACAACAAGGTGAAACGAGGCATGTGTTGTCATAGTAAGGTGTTTAGGAACTTAGGTGACACAGGATGATCAGTGGTTGTTAGATCGTTCTCGGGATGCGTGCTCACACTAGATTAAAATCAACCCATATAAATACCCATGATCGGGTTTAACATGCAAAAAGAGAAGACAGAAAATTTGAGAGGAAGATTTCGAGTTTTTGAGGGAAATTATTTGCTGGAACCAGATCTTTGGAGCTTGGAAACTGGATTAGAATATTTCAAATACAAGATCTAAGGTAAATTTATCTCTCAAAACTTGAGTTTTTGATGTAAACGTGGAAATTTTGATTGAGGATGAAATAAGGTTTTATGTTGAAAATTACCACTATTTTTACTGGATTTTGGTGTTTTTGAGATTTGTTTTGATGAATTACATCATTTTGAATCGAATTTGTAGAAAATTGAGGTGATTTGGTTAATTTTGGGTTTATTTACATGTATTTTTATCCGAGAATTTGGTGTTATTTTGGTGGATTTGTGGTGGAATTTTGATGTCTTGGAGGTCTCTAATGGGTGAGAGGTTGAAGAGGAAGGAAGAAGAGGGAAGAAGAAGAGAAGTGAAGAAAAAAAAAGACGAAAATCGACTCTGGAGGTAGGAGACGCACGCGCGCTCGCATAGCGTGCATCATCCTCGAATCCGGCCGTCGGACCATTAGCTGCCTGGTCGGTGTGGGTCCTCTAATAAAAAAATAAATTTTTAATTAAAATTAAATAAAAATTAAATAATATATATTATTATATTATTTTCTGAAAAATAGGAAAAATATTAGAAAAATTGGAGAAAATTCTAAAAAAATATAAAAAAAATTAAGGAAAATGTACAAAAGTAGTTTCGGGACTTTTCGGGTGTTTTTGGAACCCTGACATTGTTAGGGAGAGGTACCACAAATGAAAAGTTGAAATATGGTATAATATCATAAAATTATATAATATGTTTTCAAAAAGTATAAAAACACTATAAATGGACTTCAGGAACTAGGAAACTATAGCTCGGGCATCGGGGAGCTAAGCGGGTTGGATTGATGAGTCTGGGAAGTCGGAATGCGTAGTTACAGGTGCGTAAAATCCTTGAGAATGTTACACTTTAAATTCATGCGTGGTGTGTCCATGTAAATGAATGTTTATTCATTTATTTATTTACCGCATTGTTTACTTATTGGATTGGCTTGTTTATGCACTGTGATTATGTGTTGGTCGGTGGTTGATTTGTTCACATGGTCGGAGATTAATCGAGATGGTGGTGATACGGAATTGAGCAGACTAGATCATAGTGCGTGTACTGGGTGCTGCCGGTGAATAGCTACCCGAGTAGCGGGGTGCACGTGTCCGGTAGGTTGTGATTTGTTCCGGTCACCGTTAATAGTTCGGATGTGGTTTAGGCTTGATGTGCTCAGCCAGGGTCATCCAAATCTACGAAGTATGATCTAGTTTTGTTAGATTCTGTCGCACTTCTATCTAGTTTTCATTGATATCATTGGTTGAACTGGATTTCTTGAATGGTGTATTATTTCTACTATTGTGTGGTCGATGGTTTTATTGTGAATGCTATTCACTGCCAGCTATAGGAATATGATTCCTGTTGTCAGGGTCATATTCACATGTCTCGCAGGGTATTGTGGTTTTTCATGATTAACGTGTAGACTTCTCTTGGGAATTTACTCACTGGGCTCGTTGCTGTATGTGTTGGGCAACTGAGCGCAGATCTTGGTATGAGCAAGAGCAAGGGAAAGGAGGTACTAGGCGACTATCTCTGAGGTTGTTGCTGCTGATAGCTCGTGTTTTGATATCATGTATGTATATATTATTTTGCTGGGTTTTGGGAATTTTAGAACTTTATCACATGTTTATGGATTACTGTTTACTTCGTCTCAGTTATATACATGGTGTTATCTCCGTGTTTTCCACTATTTAGGTTAAATAAATTCTCATAAAATACGAATTAAATGCTTCCGCTAATGATGAATTTAACTAACCTGCTCGATGTGTCAGACAACTTAATATAGTAGGATTAGTTACACTTAACGGCACTTCACAGAGCTGCAGACGTCGCAGCAGTGATGACGCGTCTGGTGACGTGACAGGTACTGCTGGGCTTGCGAGCGGAGGGCGTGGGTTACGGGGCAGCCTTGGAAATTGGGGCCGTCACACGCATGCTTTGTGTGAAGCTGCCAGGTTCAGACTCTCATAGTGCCACTCACGGCGTGACACTGTTCTTTCGAAAAACTTCGGTGATCTCTCGGGTATCCAAAAAGGTCCGAATACAACCCTATACCGGGTAATTGACCGAGTTACACAAATGAATAAAATTGAGGAAAATTATCAAAAATTATAATTAATTGACTACTATGGGGTGTACTTCATTGATGGACGTTCGGGATTCAATTTAACAGGTTGTCGGGCGTTTGAGTGCGTATAGTTTTGGATATAGGTAAGTAAACTAGTGAGGAATTTTACAGTTATTTTATTGAGCTTTAATTTGTTATTATTATTGCTCTGTTTCTTTTCTTTGAAAATCCATTCTAATTCAGTGGTTCGAGGGCAAGTGAGTCAACGTGATCATTGAAAGGACGGGTTACCTAATATAATATGCCAGGGTCGCGAACTCGAGATGCACGACACTGGTTATTCTTGGAGTGGGCCAAGAAGGGAGACCGCCCAGGCCGCCACTTAAAAGAAGGCCCTTTTCATCCATCTAATAAATAACACATAGGTATAAATGCTTTTTTAGAAAAGACAGATTTCAAAGTTTGTCAGACCTACCAAAAAATCCTACATCTTCGCTAGGGAAAAAAAAGAGAAAGAGAGAAGGCCCCATCTTGTAGACTTGACGTATAAAGTATTTCTCACATAAACATTCTAGTTTATTTAGGAAATTATATGATAACTTTCCATTCCTATACAATGTCAAGTAAGAGGCATCATTTTGATCATTTCCTCTCATTTTTTGCCTCTCACCCCTTATGTACTCTCCATTTCTCTAACCCTTTTTAACTTCACTAGTGATAATTCATACACTTTTCACTATCGGTCTTAAGTTCAAAGAAAGAAAGAGGGAAAGAGTCTTAAACTAATTTTTAAATTTTGAGTTCTATACAGGGTAAGAGTTCTTTGCTAGACTACTAGGAAGTTTCTCATCCACGTGAATTTAGGATGGTGTGAGTGTACCATGTCTTAAACTCTGAGTCTTGTAGGTGTTTTCTTTGACTTAACGATCGTTTGGTCAGGACTACTTGCGCCTGGACATAGATTGATTTTTTATTTCGAAATGATGTATATACATCCTGTTTGGCATTACTTACTTGGGCTCGTCATTCTTATGTTTGATCGAGTGCAGATCCATAATCGAGCAAAGAAAAGGCTCCCCTAGTAGGTGATCTACTTTGAGGATACCGGAACAATTCTCCCTTTGTCATCAATGTAGGTTTTGTCTCATTTTGTATTATTATGTATTTGTTTTTGTTCACATTAGGTTTTTATAGTACTTGAGAGATCTTGGGACATGTATATATTAATATTACTCACCTCTGACTTGATATATTGATGATGGTATACATATGCAGGGTTTCCACAGTCTAGGTTGTTTTAACTAGTATCTTAGAGTTGTTTTTATTAGTTTGAGATTTTTATGCTTCCGTTATACTCTAATAACTCACTAATTTGAATAACTCATATTTAAATTGTTTATAATAATAGTAAATGATAAGGAAGGTTAAATTGGCTTGCGTCGACTTCACGAGGGTTGACTTGGGGTCCATGTAAGTCAAGGCCTGGCGAGGTCCAGTTTAAGGTTGTGGAACTGGTCGTCACAGCTTGAGTGCATATTCAAGTACGAGTCACGGCAAAAGCAAGCTTGTTGATTACTTGTGATTTTTGACAGACAGGTCAGACTTGTACGTTTGTTATATATGTATTTATCGTTTTATCTTAGGTTTGGGACTGTAAGAGATATCTTATGACATGTATTTTGATATTATGATGGTTTACGGGTTTTCACATTAGGTAATGATCTCATGAAATGATACTGATGTTATGATTATATTATCATGCTTTAAGTCTTTCGTTGTTGATTGGGGGTTTAGAACGATATAACTGACGACTTGAGTTCAATCAACGAACATAAATGCAATATTGATTATAATTTAAGGTTTTAAATAATATATGGTGGATTAGTTAGTTGTGGCACACAGATAGTAGCTACGTGGCCGGTTGTGGGCCTGTGTGGCATCTGTGACAGGTCTCAGGGGATGTGGGGTCGTTACAGTAACTCAAGCACATAATCGAACACGTTTTCACACGTTTGGACAAATAGATTCATATTCGAGTAATAAATACATAATACAAACACTAGACAAAAATAACATACCTCGGTGTCGACAAACGAGAACTAGACATGAATATCGCGGCGTATGGGTCCCATGGTACGACCCTAAAATGACGCGTGGTACGAGTTAGATTTTAGAGACGTTACAATGGGAATCATTGAATGGGCATTGCACGTTTTTCTATGTTGTAATGCAATTGGAATAACAAGTATAATTATTCCAATATTTATAACTATTATTCATTTTTCTCGATGGATAAGTTTCTTTAGAAAAAAAAAAAAAAAAAAATTGCACTGTGAAGTGTATTCTATCTATCTAATGTTCTTCAATAAGTACGTAGTTACACATTGGACCTAAAAATAAGAACCCACGTTGGACTCTCCTTTGTCTTCTTTTTTTATTTTTTTTTATTTTGATGGGAATCGAACCATGATTTTTCGAGGTCTTGCCATTTTGACAAGTGACGTTTTTATCATCTCACCATGTAGACTTTGACCTTTGTCTTATCTTTTAGGGTGATGAAAGGTGGTGTTGATGTTTTCTTCCAAGAAAAAAAATGGTGTGGATTATAAGGACCGATAAAGATTTTTGTGCACTGCATTGAGGGATTTTTTGAATTGTAAGTAGATTGACGCGATTAAGAGGGCAAAGGATCCAAGGAACAAAACTTTGAAGGCTTCTATTGACTTTAGATACTATTGGAGATTGAAATAGAAAATTTATTATTTGTAAATTTCTTTAGTTTACTGCTGCAAATACAAATACGTGACCCAATAACTGAGATGTTCAGCTACTACTAAGGGCTACGATGACAGGTGGATGATGGGACACAAATTTCCATCCATGATGATAATTGGGTGCCTCGTCATTACTCATTTAAGCCATCCCAAGTCTTTGAGGGTTGCCCAGCCCGTGTGTCAGATCTTATTTACCACGCCAGCTATGTTTGGAACAACTTTCTCTTACATCAGTTTTCACCCGGAGGATGCGAAGATCATCTCCACCATTCTATCAAGACCAGGGCGCATGGACAAGATAGTGTGGCATTATACAACATCAGGGAGATTCACACAGTCAAATCGAGCTATCAACAACAACAACAACCGAGTCGTGCAAATGATGCAGACATGGCCTCTTACGTAAAATCACAGTCAGAATGGGAAAGTTATGGAAGCTAGGATGTCCTCCCAAGGTGAAAATAACATCAACAACATACGTTTTTTTAAAAATAAAAAATAAAAATCAACAACATACACAATAACACAAACATATACAAGCAACAACAAAAAAATCAATTAAAGCTTTTTTATTAAAAATATTTTTATTTATTAATAAAAAAATCATTCTCTCTTTATTTTTCAAAAATTGTTTTTTAAACTAAATAAAAAACTATTTTTTATTTCTAAAATAATAAAAAATACCTCAACACGCAAATTCTTAAGTTCAAAATATGGCAAACACGGCAGCACTAGCATTGTACTGGTGGCGGCACGGCGGAGCAACATGGATCATGACAAGAACAAACAATTAATTTTTTTAAAAAAACAGTTCAAAAAAATTGTTATGTTTTCAAAAAAAAAAAAAACAGTTTCAAAATAATTACAACGACATCACAAAACTAAAAAACGAAGAAAAAAACAGTTTCTTTTTATTTTTGGTGGAAAACAGTTTATATATAACGAGAATTCTTGGGTAGTTGACAAAGAAGTCTTTTTGGCTAAAACTACTAAGAATGCCCTCTCCTTAATTTCTTCTATCATCAAAATTAGGGTTAATCATGTAAATGCGTTTCACGTACACATATTTCGTATATCAAAATTTAAACAATCTTCAACGTGACATCCTACTATAAAGTTTCCTTTCAATGTGTTATATATTCTCTTATTTAGTTTCTTTATAGTTATCTTGACTGCTCCCTTCTTATCATTCTTTTTTTCTCTCTTCACAAATCAACAATCCATATGAACAAAACACAATGCCCTCGATCAATTGCCTCTTCACATGTCAAACACAATCCACTCGATTAATTGCCTCTTCACATGTCACATGGCAGGGACATGACTGGCAGCAGGGGCTTGATTCCTGGGCATATTTATATGCGGTTTTGGTTTTGCTAAACATATTTTTTTCCTTGAACTTTGAGTTTTTTATGCTTATGGTCCCTAAACTTTCATTAGTATATATTTAGTCCCTAAACTTATATTGTTGTACATTTGGTCCCTGAACTTTTGAGTTTTTATACTTTTGGTTCCAAAACTTTGAGTTTTTTATATTTTTGGAAGAAATTAAATTTTTTTTTGACTTTTGTTGGTCGATGTAAGTCGTCGGGTTCAGTACTATAAACATTTTACTCTTCTTGACTAGTCACGGGGCACTTATGTTACCCACGTTGGTGAAATTTAATACTTTAAATGGTGGAAGGATTAAATGTAGATCTTTGTAAAAGTTCAATGACCAAATGTGTGATAATAAAAGTTCAAGGACCAAAAGTATAAAGACATAAAGTTTAAGGACTAAATGATAAGTTTTGCCTTTTGGTTTTTGATGAAAGATGGTGCAAGCAAGGGCGGTGATTTCTTTTCTCTGGCTATAGAGTTATGCTTGCGAGATGAGGCCAATAACATTTTTCTATTTTTTGGGATTTTTGGCAATTTTGGTCTGGGTGTATATATAGTATCATACCGCATTTTTTTTTGTAAATTTATCTATTCTCTTGATGATTAAAACAACTTCCTTTTATCCAAAATTTTCTTTTTTTGGGCTGTTTGGCTACCTCACATTGAAGTACACTCACCAATTACAATTGGCTTCACCATGAGCTCTTGGTTAGACTTGGGATGACATGCTTGACAATGCACGAGGGAATGGATGTTGCAAAGGGAAACTGCCATCGTTGTTGAGCATAGGCGGTAGTGTGGTGTTTATGGCAGTAGAAGAATTCAAGTTCATCAGTGAGTAATGTGATTGTCAAATAGTTCTCTTTCAAGGTATGAAGTCTCATTGATTTGCTGCAAAACTGGTATAGTGTTTTGAATCCTACAATATAAGGAAGTTGTTCCGGTGCCTGTTGTATTAGTTTTTTTGGGGCTAGCAATTTGATTAAGCAAATTTGGTGTTAATAAAAATGGACTTTGTATAGATCGTATAGGCTGATATTGGTACCCACCCAACTCTTTCCTTTTGGAAATGTAATATTCTTTGTTTATTGAATGAATGAAGTTTTTCTTAAAAAACACATTTAAGTTTCACACAAAGGGAAAACTTCGAGTCTTCAATGCGATTTGCGCCATAGTAATTAAGTAAATGAGCTTTTTTCAAATGTACTTATACAATGTATTTGTCACTTTTTTCTAACATTGATCTGATTCAAACTTGAAGTTCATATAGGTTTTTTTCTTTATTTTTCCATTGGGGAAAGGAAATCACCACATATTGTTCTAATTTGAAGAGCAATAGAATTTTGCAAGGCTATTATGTCCAGTTCAACATATCTAAATTCATTCCCCATAAACCCGCATTTAGAGTACATAGAACAAAGCGTCTTCATCCATCAATTAGTGTGATAGCCGCAATTTCCCCGTACGATTGGGTATGCCTAGCCTAGACCCATACAAGCCCCCGAATCGAAATTCGGGCAACTTGACGAGCCTAGTCAGCCTCCATTCATTTAATTATACATTTATGAAAGAGTTATTGCAAGTTAATCGCAACAGAAAGTAATCAAACTATAGTAAGGAAAATATCACAATCAAAGGGAAATTCATGAATCTATAAATGTGGAAAACACCGAGTATTCACATACAATCCGATATGAGAAGCGCATAAATGCATGATACCAATCTCAATATAATCCAAGTTCAATGACTCAAAACATGTATATAACAAAACGACGTACAAGCAAACAAATAATAAACCTAATAGTCTCCAAGGTCCAGCAGCTAAGTCCTCAAAGGAAATCACCTAGACAGGGCCCCTTGC
This sequence comes from Stephania japonica, assembly GCA_039657345.1. Classification (NCBI taxonomy): domain Eukaryota; kingdom Viridiplantae; phylum Streptophyta; class Magnoliopsida; order Ranunculales; family Menispermaceae; genus Stephania; species Stephania japonica. The sequence continues at coordinate 35,948,342 of CM077560.1, read as the reverse complement.
CCTTGCTGTTCTCCATCCTATTTGCACCCACCGTCACAAACTAGACGGTGAGTAACTGAAGAAATCGAAAGTAGTACCAGAAGAATATAACAGTAATTTATGATTTAACAACAAGACAGTCTAAATATCATGCGGTAATTGAAATGCAGGAATGTAAATAAATCAAAGTGCATGATAAACAGACTAATAGATAGCAATCGAAATTTGCATGTTTTAATAATCAAAAGAGTCACATGAGTAGTCTAATTTTATAGGAATACGGCAAAGATCTCAGTAGATCTCTCCGGGTAATGTCGCAACACTAGCGCAGCTTGAAATTGAGAGGCATCGCAACACCTCTTTAATCCAGTACCCAGTATACACAACACTAGGGATGGTCAGTTACCCCTGCAGGAGGCACCCTCATCATCTCAGCTAGTGTGGGACCACATGATACCTTCGAGACATACACTCACGCCAAGAACACACAACCAAGGATATAGAAAGGAATGCCAAGCATGAGATCAATTGAACAATAACAATCAATAGAGGATGTATAAATCACATGATATTTTCTTACTGGCCTACTAACATACACACATACATAGCACATGTGCATTTACTTGACTATCGCAATCCCGATACCACTCCGCGACTCTAACGCGTATCCTATGGGTTCTCGACTACCTGGCAAAGGTTTTGAACCCTAAATATTTGGGTTTATAATCATTAATCAATCCTAAGATAAACCTCAAAGTATTTCCCACAGTTTGGTTTAAAAATAGCTTGAAAGTGGCCCAAAACAGTAAGAAAGAAAGGCCTTTAATTGAGTTGTGCATGGGTCACGCCGTGAGCCCATGGGCCAAGGCGTGACCACGGCGTCACAAGCCGATTATGCAAAACAGCAACCCATAACCCACTCACGCCGTGAGATATACACATACATATGCCATAATATAAAACACATGTAACGTTTCATAGACAAAACTAAAAAAAAGACATAAAAAATACAAACCGTGGGCCTTTTTGCTTAAGAACTTCTTGTTTGTTGGACCCTTATTGGGCCTAAACATATAGGCCCATTTAAAACACAGCTCACGCATACACAACATATATACTCTTCATAAGCAGTGACTGAGCAAAACAAGAAAACGTTTTGTAAAACGTTCCTACATGCCTTCATGAAGCCGTGCAGACCCAAAACGTTTCCACATACGAAAATAGAAATTCATGTTTCAACAGCGCCGTGACCAACAAACAAGCAAAATCTTGTACACGGCGTACAACCCTTGGCACGCCGCACAAACGCCGCAAGGTACAAAAGCATGAAAATGTGAACACGGCTAAAAACCGAACAAACACTTAAACCCGACGTCGTGTGAACGCCATGAGAAAATACACATGGAAACATGCATGCAGCGTCACACCAAGTCTCTCTGTCTCACTCGACACGAGAGACGTCGCATGTGTATAAACTCACGTCTCTGCAACTCAACGATTGTAAATTTGGAAGTCAACTCAAACCAAATTTCAACTCAAACCTCACGCCACATTTGGTGATCATTATCAACATGTAATTAGACTTAAAATCCACCGAAATCGGCTTCGGATCATCATCAAAACCTCGGTAATGTCCGGGAATCCAAAATATCATAATTTGTTTGAAAAACCAATAACCTAACATCTATTAACAACACCGGCTCAATGTCGCGTGTTGCTCACTCCGGGAGTTATCGAGGCATTGGTGTAACACCAATAACATCTCTGGTAAGCCACCCTTGTCATCACGGAGATATAATAGTAACAAGTAACAAAACCAAATACTAAAGAAGAGGAACAACTCTAAACAGAAAAACTGAACAAGGGAAAGAGAAGGGCAATGTGTCTCACCTTCACTCTGGCGAGGAAAGGACTCCTGCGAGGACTTCCAGAGGTCCAACACCACCCCTTGGTGGTGGCTTACTCCCCAAACAAAGAGAAATGGAAGAAGAGGAGAGGAGAAGAGAGAGAAAAGAAAGAGAGAAATGGGGAAAAGTGATGAGAGAAACCCTTATATAGGGCCCCTTTTATCAATCTACATACACTTATCCCTAGGTAGATCCTATACATACCCTTTAAGTTGTCCCACAACTCTCAACACCACTTGTTGACTCCCTTAAGTGACTTGGGTGTCACTTAACTATCCAGCTCCTATGTTAATCTTGCGCTCCTCGGCCCTAATCGCACTACAACCCGTCTGTCGTGTGGTCGTCATCGCGCCCTTGTTCCAACTCAAATAAAATATTATAATTATTATTCAAAAATCATTTATTAATGTTTTCTGTGTTTAATTTCTCCCTTTTACCTAGGCAAAGCCTCACTTAGACTGAACAATCGCCGAACGGAGCTCAAGACTCGTATTAGACTACAATACTAATACAAACATTACAGAAACATAAAATTACCTCGGTGTTGACTCCCGAAGTCTGAAATACTCGATGCATCACGATAGTTGAGTCACGGTCCAAATAAGTGTAACATAAGTCGAGTTAAATTTTGAGGGTTGTTACAATTAATAACTTCAATTAAACAAGGTTGGTATAATGGGAGTACCCAGGGATGATCAGGGACAAGTGTTGTTTTGACGAGAGGATGAATGGAGTTCTTTTTGTGAATTGGACAAAATTATGGGCGGCATGGCGAGGATTCATATGGGCAGATGTGAATCGATTATGCAAATTTGGGTTAGTATGAAAAGGCAGTCTAAGGCCCTAAAGGAGTTGAACCCTTAGGCCATCAAACAAGTCCAATAGAATCGATTGCGTGACGCAATATCCCCTTCCGTATTTGTCATTTTATTTGTTAGACTAATTTGTTATTTAGTATCTGAAGCAACTACTTGTGTAATTGATCGTACTTTTAATTAGAGAAATCGGATATAAGAGATTGAGAGATTGAGAGAGAAAGAAGAAGAAGATTACGGAAAAGAATTTATTTAGAGGGGAGACATAGAGGGGAGAAATAGAGAGGAGATAGAGAAGATTGAGAATTAAGGTTAAAAGAGATTAAGAGAAGATCAGGACAAAGAAAATGTATTTCTAGCTTACCTTCACATAAAACTAATTACATCTTAACAATGTTTAAGCAAAATGGCTAAATGCCTTTCCTCCTTGAGATCTTTCTCTTTAAATAAGAATAATGTACAGCCTAAATTAGACAACAAAATATACAGCTAATGTAATTGACTATGAACTAATTACTCTAAGTAATATATACAAATACATGGTAAAAAGAATAACTTAATTGGAGCCACAAATCTTGCTAATAATTCCTGAATTAGTGTCATAAATCAATGCCATTAATATCTCCCCTTAAATTGATGCTGGATGATTGTGAAGCATCAATTTATTAACCAGAAACTGATAACGGTCTCGGAAAGAGCCTTCGTAAACACGTCAGCTGTTTGAAGTGCAGTACTGATGAGGAAGTAAAATAACGTGATTATCATAGGCATCACGAATAGAATGACAATCCACCGCAATGTGTTTCGTACGTTCATGAAAGACTGGATTGGCAACAATTTGGATGGCACTAGTATTATCCGCATGAAGTGCAGTAGGCTCAACTTGAGAAAATCCAAGTTCACCCAATAATCCATGAAGCCAAACAATTTCTGAACATGCTGAGGACATCGCATGATATTCAGACTCAGTTGAAGATTTAGAAACTCTGCCTTGCTTCTCACTTTTCCATGATACAAGAGATTCACTAACAGACATACACCAACTGGTAATAGAACATTGGGTATCAGAACAACCAGCCCAATCCGCATCACTGGTATGCAACTAAACGAATGGAAGTACCCGCAAGAAAGAAAAGATCGCGATCAAAAGTTCCTTGCAAATAGCAAATAATACGACGAACAACTGCTAGATGGATGTGTGTAGGCGTTTGCATAAATTGGTTAACTTGTTGAACTGCAAATGAAATATCCGGCCGAGTAATCGTCAAATAATTTAGGCTCTTCACCAAGCGACGATACAAAGAGGGATCTAAAATAAAATTACCATCATCCCGACGATATTTGACATTTACCTCTAAAGGGGTGTCAACCAAGCGACCATCTTGCAGACCAGCCAAAGAAATAAGATCCTGAGTATATTTATGTTGGTGTAAAAAGAGTCCAGAAGAGTTGAATGCACTTCAAGACCTAAAAAATATTGCAAAGGACCTAAATCCTTTATATGAAAGAACTGATGAAGGTGCTCTTGAAGTTGTGAAATCAAAGTAGAGTCAGTACCCGTAATAACAATATCATCAACATAAATCAAGAGTAAAACTATGCCTTTCGAATTTTGCAAAGAAACAGAGAAGAATCATACTGACTCTGGACAAAGGAGAAGCTGATAAGTGTAAACCGAAACTTGTCATGTTTCAAGCCATAGAGTGATCGTTTGAGCTTACAAATATCCGCTGATGGTGTAGAAAATAATCCAGATGCTGGAGTCATATAGATTTCTTCTTAAGGTCTTCGTGTAAGAAAGCATTCTTAAAATGGCCAACCTTGAGAGGCGGCAATAGCAAGAACAAGTCACACAGTAGTCATCTTTGCAACTGGTGCAAATGTTTCTTCATAGTCAATTTCATACTCTTGTCGATTACCAAGTGCCACCAACCTTGCTTTATATCTGTCAAGAGACCCGTCAGAGCGGAGCTTTATGGAATATACCCATTTATATCCAATGGGTTTTACACTTGTAGGGCATGGAACAATATCCCAAGTATGATTCTCTTGAAGAGCTTGAAGCTTTTCTTGCATGGCTTTCGTCCAGCATGCCTGTGTATCTGTTTGGAATAACAAGTTGGAACTTCAGTGTCAGCTATAATGACAGAGAAACCATACCGATTTGGAGGATGAATGGTATAGAGTGATCGTCGGAGAGCCACTGGAGCAGTCACCGGAGCAGTTACCAGATCAGGGTCGGGAAGGATTTGTGGAGAGGGGGGTTGTCTTCGCTGATAGACATGGTCACGTTTAAAACGCTCAATGGGTGGTGACAGATTATCAAAGGTAGGAAGACAAACATTATCAAAATTAGATGCGTGTTGTTGAAAAAAATACTCACTTTCAAAGAAAATCACATTTCTAGAAATATGCATGCGATTAGCAACACTATCATAGCACAAATATCCTTTCTGAGTATTACTATACCCCATAAAAGCATATTTTACTGACTGGGCCATAAGTTTGTGACGCTCATGAGAAGGTAGGTGAACAAAACAAACACATCCAAAAGTGTGCAACATGTCATACTGAGGATGTGAACTGAAGAGACGATGGTAAGGAGAATCAAACCTCAATTGTTGAGAAGGTAAGCGATTGATTAAATACACTGCAGTGGATAAAGCTTCCACCCAAAACTTAGCTGGAACAGAGGACTCCAAGAGCAATGTTCGAACCATATCCAACAATTGGCGGTTCTTACGTTCAGCCACCCCGTTTTGTTTAGGGGTATAAGGACACGATCGCTAAGATATAATACCTTTATTTTGTAAGAATCCCTGAAATTCATGTGACATGTATTCCTCTCCATTATCAGACCGCAATATCTTAATACATGTAGAAAATTGCGTCTCAATATAAGCTAGAAAAGTTTGAAAAACAGTAAATACTTCAGCCTTGGTGCGCAGAAAATAAATCCATGTGAAACGGTTGTAATCATTAATAAATGTTACAAAATATTTATATTGTGCATGCGAGATAACAGGACTAATACCCCAAACATCGGAATGTATAATCTCAAAACATGTATATGAAGGAAAAGGTAGAATTTTACTTTTTCCCAACTTACAGGTAGAGCAATCAAAGTGGAAATGTTGATCTTTGTTACCAAGAAAATCACGATTCATTAAAGTAGACAAAATCACATTGTTCGAATGACCCAAACGTTTATGCCAAATGGCAGCCTTATTCTCAACAATAATAGAAAATAAAGAAAAATTTCAAGGAACCGAAAATTGCAGCGGAAAAGCTTTGCCCACTTTAGGCCCCTTCGCGATTACGTTCCCTGACACCTGATCCTGCACAAGACAACCATTTCGAGAAAAATGCACATCACAATTATTATCCACCATTTGACCAACAGAAATAAGGCTAGTAGACAATCCAGGAGAAACAAATACATGACGAAAAGAAAGCGTAATATCACCAATGGTTGTAATTGGAATATTACTGACGTTGGCGATTTCAATATTTTGTGTGCCGGGTATACTCCCATACATTATGTAATAAATTAGGTGAGCCACTCATATGATTGGATACTCCAGAATTAACAATCTAAGGAAAAGTAGTAGGCTTACTATTACCTTAAAGTCCAAGAGCAGAGAATGCTGTGAGAATCATTTTTGTACCATTTCTGGAGTAAGGGTTGGCTGATTTGCGTTTGCGGTCGTAAAAACACCATCATTAACTGTAGAAGACGAAACAACAGCTTGAAAGGCTTGGGCTTTCCGATTCTCTGGACGTGTAGGACACTCCTTAATAATGTGCCATTGTTGTTTGCAGTAGTTGCAAAATTTTTTAGTACAATTACGTGCGATATGCCCAAACTCTTTGCAACTATAGCATTGTGATTGTTCTTTCCCTCGATTCCTCCCTTGTGCAACATAAGCCAGATTGACCAAAGCAGCAGTTTCTTTAGGCCCACTTATAACAGCTTGGGTAGCCATCCTCTGTTCCTCACCCAATAAGTCACCAACACATATGTCTAATGAAGGAACCGAATTTCTGTTCAACAATCTAGCCCGTAGAGTCTCAAATTCTGGTCTCAATTTCATCAAAAATTGATCCCGCTTACTTTCTTCATGAACAGCCTGAAGGCCTTCCAACATTTCTTGAGAGACCTTAGAATAGATAATACCAGAATAATCGCTCCATAGGTTAATAAATTCAGAATAATATTGCTCAATGGAGAGATTACCTTGACTGAATTGACTGATCTCAAGTTCAAGTTGAAAGCGTCGCACAGTATTTTCTTGGTGGTATATGCATCTCAAGTAATCCTACATTTATTTTGTTGTACCAAAAAACGTAGATTGTTAACCATACGTGGTTCAATAGAGGCTAAGATCCAAGAAATGATGCAAGCATCTTTGGTTTCCCATTGCATAAGATCCTTAGCGTCTGTAGGTGTCGAAGAACTACCGTCGATGTGATTCCATAGGGTTTTTCCTTTCAAAAACATTCTAAACTGAGACTCCCAGGCAGCATAATTCTTGCCTGTGAGTCTAATGGCAAAAGTCTCCGAGGATTTGCTGGAAAAATTTTTAGTAAACATCATAAATCGAAAAATTACAAAACCAAATTGTTGATAATAAATCAACACGAAACGAAGAAGACAAAAGAAAAGAACCAGAAAACAGCCCAAAATAGATGATCAGAAGAAAAATTGCAGGCTCTGATACCATAACAATGTTTAAGCAAAATGGCTGAATGCCTTTCCTCCTTGAGATCTTTCTCCTTAAATAAGAATAATGTATAGCCTAAATTAGGCAACAAAATATACAACTAATGTAATTGACTATTAGCTAACTATTCTAAGTAATATATACAAATACATGGTAAGAAGAATAACTTAATTGGAGCCACAAATCTTGCTAATAATTCCTAAATTAGTATCATAAATCAATGCCATTAATACATCTTATATAGTGACTAAACCCTAACAAATGATATAAAAATTACCATACTAACCTTGTATTGATATAACTCTATTATACACTATATTTACCCTATCAGATGTATGCATCATTACCGACCCCTTAAAACAACCTTGTCCTTAAGGTTGGGCAATAAGCCACATCGCAACCAAGTTCGAGTAAGAAAAGAGTTCTCATGATGAAACGCAAATAAAGACAAGGACATAGCATGCATTGCATTCTCGCAAAAGAGTCTCGAACATTAAAGCAAATAAGTTTCCAATGGTTCTTGTTGTAGCTTTCAAATTTGAGCAATACATGGAAAACCCAATTTGACCATTGCACCCTTATAAAATAGGTGTTCTGAAAACTCTTCTTCAATTTGGCGTGTCGCAGGAACTCAAAGCATTATTGGTAATCAATTGCTTCATTAAGGTTGCGTCTATGGGAAAGGGACCAAAGAATTGATTCTTCGACATCAGGACTTGCAACTCTCCTATAGTAATAGAAGTAATGAGTAACCACATCACAAACGAAGTGAGAGCCAGTAGATGGTCTAGGAAGAGAACCCTGACTCTTTGAAGTTCCATTAGTGTACTAGTAAATTTGGAGCCTTAACACGCACATCGATAAATGGACTTTAAAATCAAATGGTAGATGAGCAGAGGAGAGCATTGCAAAGGATAAGTAGACATGCAAAAAATATGAGATGTGGTAGTGGTGTAAGCAGTATCATTTAGCATTGAGTCTTGTATTTGCAGACCTTCATTTATAATAACACCCATTCTCCCATTGAATAATATCGTAATAAATTAGTTCAACTCCTTACATTGAGCTCCAATAGCACATAAGTTTATTGGTACTTGAACAATCTTCTCTTCAACAACCATCAAAGGATAAAAAAGATACAAAGGAACCAAACCAATTGTAGCAAAGGTTAATGTAAGAGTTGCAAACACTAAGACCCTTGGCATCCCATTTGAGTTGTCTGAATGAATCAACGGATAGAGAGCACATGAACAACGAATACCAGGATGTAATGTATTCCAAGGGACTTAACTCATGTTCACCGATTCATTAAAAATCATGGAAGTAATTTCAACCTTTCCACATATTTGGTAACCACTCATCATGCCAAAACCATAAAAAGAGTTTTATTTAGACATTTTGTCAAACAATTTATGTGCCATACCAAATCAACAGCATGCACAAACTTAACCGATGGGAAACACCAACAACGTAAATCATTGTGAACGAATCCATCAAATAGAGCATCAGGAGATTGAATTTCATCGAATTAACAAACGAAGCTCAATAAACTACGCATCATATATCGATCATGCCCGAAATCATTTTCTAAAAGCAAATTTCTAAAAAAGATTACCAATACGAAGGTCACCTGGATTCCAAATCATTCATAATGTTGCCGATCTTCAATCCATTTCCCGAAGAAAATAATAAGACGTGGGATAAAAATTTGCTAAACTTGTAATGGAACTCCCAACCGAAGAGAGAAAAATCCCAAGGAATTGAACATCTATCAAATTCGACGTTGTGCGATCTTTTGAGAGAACAAAACTAATATGATACGCATTGGAGAATTACCTCATGATCTAATTGCTTTGGTTCAACATTGTTGTTGTTGACAACGATCTGCAATTTTTCATCAACAGCTTCTATAACGACATCTTTCACTTCATAGTTGTCAATTAATGCGAATAGGTCCTCGATCTTTGCTTCAAAACCCTGCGAGAAATGTAGCAAGGGAGTTGCAGGGATTGGTGGCGGTGGAGATGTGGGAAAAAAATCTATGGAAGGAGGTGGTGATGGAAGGTTTACTAGTTTTGTTGGTTCTTGTAGAGATGGTGAAGATGAAATTGGGAAAACATTTGAGTGGAATCTAGGACAACCCAAGTGATCAAGTTGTCAATGAATTTCGCCAAACATTCTCGTAATATTTTCATAAGACACTTCACGTCGAGCTATACACTCTAAAGTTTGTTGATGCATCAGTTTCAATTGCACAGCCCAATAGATAACCATGGTAGAACTCTCAATGAAAGCACTAATGAAGCAATTACTTGTGTAGTTGATCGTACTTTTAATTACAAAATTGGATAGAAGAAATTTTGAGAGAAAGAAGAAGATTAAGGAAAAGAATTGATTTAGAGGGGAGAGTTAGAGAGGAGATAGAGAAGATTGAAAATTAGGGTTAGAAAATATTGCGAGAAGATAAGAGAAAAAGAGAATGTATTTCTAGCTTGCCTTCACATAAAACTGATTACATCTTATATAGTGACTAAACCCTAACAAATTATATAAAAATTATCATACTAACCTTATACTATTATAACTCTATTTTATACTATATTTACCCTTTTACATGCATGCACCAGTATCCCTGGATGTGAGAGAATTGGTAGAGTTAAAATCACAATGTAATAATGACGCATGCTAAATGCGTCAAAGTAAATCCCGATATATTACTAGATACCACAAGAACTGTAGCAGCATCAAGTACGGGGTCGAACCTTAAAGACCAAGTATTCTAACCTAGATTTATGAATAGAAAGGGATATCAGGGGGTTTTAAAAGATTGATTAATTAAAGAAAACTAGAGAGTGAAAACAATTTGAGAAAGGGAGAATTCAATGGAGGAGAATAATCCAGGCTTTCGGCTTCTCGAACTTTATCAACAACCTATGTAATTCATCAGTCTTTGGTTCATACAAATATATGAAATTCAGTTATGACCTAATGTAACTATAAACCCGGTGATGCACTCGGTTCCTCGCACTTCCTAGTCTCGGTAGTCAAGGTACGCCCATTAACTACTTCTCTAACCAAACACACAACCCTAGACTCACATGAATTGGGTTTAATGTGTTGATTGCATTAATGTGATTCGTGAAGGCCTACACCTAAACAACCGAATTACTAGTGCTCTTGATTTAGCCTAGATCCCTAAGGCACTTGATCAATCTTGAAAGGGACTAACCAATTAGTATGGCCAATTGTCACTTGGATGAGTCTATTACGTAAGGTCGGACGCTTCAACTTAATAACCAAGGGTGATCAACCTAATATGCATACAAGGGCCCTTACACACAATCAAATCTAACCTTAGATGATGTTCAATGTCAAAGGAAATAAATTATAACAGAAAATCAATGCAAAGATAGATTAAATAAACCTCGTAATGAATACAAAGGTTAAAGACTCCGTTCGATCCACCTCCGACCTAGATCAATGAGTTTAGCCAGACATTGTCAACCAAAAACCAAGTTTCTTATGAGTTCTGGTGTAAATAAGAGGTAGAAATTCATAAACAAACCTAACTTCTATTTATATAAAACTCCTAAAATTGGTTTCAACCTAAAAAGTCAAAAAAAAGTAGGAATTTATGAGTTTCTGGGGTTCACACCATGCTTGACACCACAACCTTTGGAGGTCATGGCATCACTTAAAGTGTGAAAGTCATTGTGCCTTGTTCTGGATGCCGCAGGTCACGCCATGGCTGTTTTCTCTTGGCGGCATCACTGATAGCCTGATTTTCAGAACTAACTTGCAATACAATGTGGGACCATTTAGAGGCCGAATTTAAAGAATCTTTTGACATAAAAATGTTCAGTGCGGAGTCTACTTTCCAACAAAAGAAACAAAAAGTTATTTGGATTTGAAATGAGGAAGTTATGGCCTTTATATTGAAGCAGAGTCATTAAGAAACTTGACCAAACTTGGCCAACTTGGTGTCGCTCAATCCCGAACTTTGCATTTTCTTCCCCAAGTGCTGATTTAACCTCATATTCATGTTCTAAGTCCAAAATACTTGAGATCCATAAAAGTTAGGGTTTTTCACCATAAATGAGATAATTAGAGTTCACTAATACCTAAATTATTACTATACTAAACAATGCATAATTAGACACTTATGATTAAGCAGTTATCCAATGTAAGTTAAAGTATTATTAGTCCTAATCATTCTCCAAAAGTGGTTTAGTCATGAATTTCACCTCAAGTGGTCTACACTCTCATTCTAGCACATTAGAAATTTGATTCCTTGCACAGTAGGACCGTTTGCCCTCTTTGGTATCTAGCACAAAGCCTAAACCTCATACTAGCTCCCTAATAAGTAATCTCAATAATGCCGGACAACACTCCAGATTGAATGTATCTCCTAATATTGTATGAGGTTCAAGTATCAAAAGTGGCTTAAATAAACTCATCCATAACCAAAAGCACTCAACAAAGTTTTAGGCGACTCTAAATTATACTTAATGGTTGTTAATGACCCTAAACACGCATGGGGTACTATAGTACTATCCTAATTAATGTACTACGTGACATGTCATAACAAGATGATAAATGATATGAAATAGTAGAATAGAAATGAATGAAAATGAGATGAAAAAGAATAACACAACCATACCATACCATACCGGTCATACCCATGGAATATGCATAAAATAAAAATTGTTATACCTAACATGCACAAATTCCAATAAAAACCAATCCATTCCACAATACCTCAATACTTGAAAACACCTTCAAACTTATCTCAAATCTTATTCTCAAGGTTTTGAAACAAGAATGTGAATGTCAAATCACAAAGAGAATAGAAAAGAAGTGAAATGGAACATGATATATATACTAAAGTAGAGATGATAAGTAGCGAGATATAACATGCCATAAAAAAACAAATAACCTACTAGACTCAAATCTCTCAAAATATAGTAACAGAACAAAACAAAAGTGCTCTCACATACTCAGAATCGCTTAACTATGAGCATCATCACCTTTATCAAACCCAACAGCAAAAACCAAATAAACTAAATGCAAAAACTTGCCAAATCCCAATTAGACTAACCGTAGATATGAAGATCATCATAGAGAGCTGCAGCAATGATATTGGGCTCTTGCAACTTCGATGCTCCACAGAAGAAACCAAGCACTTGTAAATAGTCACAAATCGAGATAATGATAAGTTCACCAAATAAATATGAAAACTATAAATGAAAAGAAAGGGATAGAAACTTGGGCTACCTCCCAAGAGCGCTTTTGGTTAAAGTCGTTGGCTCAACGTCAGAAATTCATGTTTTAGGTAATGTTGTCCCACTCAAGCAGGTCTCAAATAGTTCTCATTCGCACAGCTCCATAAGGGGAGAAAGTAACGCCTGATGTCAATATCAAAGGTGGAAGAATCTCACCAACTTTCGGTAGTTGACAGCCATCTTGCTTATCCAACCTATTTTCATCCTAAAATGAATGGTTAGAAACATGCATAACAAACAAACAAGGTATATCAGTAGGAAATATCATGGTATCAAAAATGTTAAATTTCACGATCTCACCATCAAACTCCATAGACAAAGTGCCCTCAAAGACATCAACTTTGGTATGAGCTGTTCGAAGAAAAGGTCGACATAGCAGAATGGGGAGGTAAGTAATGAGAAGATTCATCTCCCATATCAATCACATAAAAATCGGTAGAAAATATCATATCATGAACTATGATTGGGACATCCTCTACTGGCCCAATCGGATGTACAACTGACCTATCAGCCAAGTGGATAACCATTTATGTGTCCTTAAGTGAACCTTCGTGCAAGGACTCAAATAGAGAGCGAGACATGACATTTATGGATGCACCCAAACCACACATGGCACTCTCAATGAAATTATCACCTATCTTGCATGGAACAGTAAACATGCCAGGATCTTGACATTTAGGGGGTACCTTTTTTCTTGAATTGGAGCAACATTTTCCCCCAAACTTACCTTTTCATCATCTGTGTACTCATCCTTGTTCACTTCCTCAAGCTCTAGAAATTTAGCGACCTCTTCACACTTCTCTTTAGTATCCAACTTCTATGATTTGGGCTGGTGTGGAGGAGTCTTCGCTACTTTCTCATAATCTCTCAAATGCTTAAACATCTCCGAAAAAAAATCTTTGTAGGAAAGGAGCCCTCATCATGATCTTGCTCTTACGTCTTATCAAGGAAGCCTCATCTTGCTTAGGTGGCAGTTGATGTGCCCATTTGTCAACCTTAAGCTCCTTCGGCTCAGTTTGAGTTCCTAATGATATGGCATTCACATACGCCTTTAGATTAGGAATTGGTTATGCTGGCAACTTCCTCTAATATTTGAGTCTCCCTAGCTGTAAAGCCATTTGACTCATTTGAACTTCTAGGTTGCGCACAGTAACATTATTGTTAGCTTTATACTATGTCACATCCTTAAATAGGGTTGTCACATCATTAAAGAGAGTATCAACCTTGGTGATGAGTGTCCTCATCATCTCTTCTAAGGATCCAGAGTTCTGAGCGGGCTTGTGGAGGAAGGGGTTATCCCCCCAGAACGAATTGCGAGAAGTTTTGATTATGCGACCCATAGCTAATATAAGGGTTTTTCATGGCATGATTATAGGTATTACCAAAGTTGTGGCCGTATTGATTCCTAGGTGGTCCTTAGAATTTGTTGCCTAAAGTGTTGGCTTGTTCACCTTCAAACAAGGTAGGACAAGAATCAGTAGAGTGGCTAGTGGCGGAGTAGAGTCCGTAAGACTAGACTTGAGCTTTCCCGGAGGCCAGGAATCGCTACATGAGATTAGTAAATTTGTCAAGTTTTTTATCTGTGTTGCTTGACCCACTTCTAGTGAAGAGATAACGAGAGGGCTCATCCTTTTTTTCGTCAGTGTATTGACAAGATTGACTAGTCATAGATTCATACAACTCAAAAATCTCTTGAGTTTTTTTCTTCTTGTATGCGCCTCCACAAGCATTGTCAATCATGCGTTTCACAAGAGACGTAAGAGCTTGATAGAAGAACCAGACGAGTGAGGTATTATTTTGACCATATTGGGGACATTGTGCAAGCGATCGTTTATATCATACCCAACAGTCATTGAAAGTTTCTCCCTTTTTCATCTTAATACCACAGATTTATGCTAAAAGTTGAGATGATCGAGATTCGGGAAAGAATTCCCTCCAGAATGCAGAAATCAAATCATTCCAACAAGTGATTGATTACGGGGGGAGATAGAATAGTCACTCTTGTCCTTTGTTTTTATAACAAAATGGGAAAGCCAACTGTTTTACTTCATCGTCATCGACCCTAGGTGGTTTCATTGTCCCACACTTAGAGTGGAAATCTTTGATGAAAGTGATTGGATCCTCTCGGTCTAAGCCATTGAAGGAGCGTAAGGGATTGATGAAGCCATTTTTTAGTTCAAATTATACCCTGTGTATGGGATATGCTATGCAATGTAGCTGATGTGCTAGGAGAATTTGCATCTCATCATTCTTCATCTCTATGGTGACTCGGGGCTCGACTTATGTCGGTGCAAGTGCACGATTGCATGCGGTTGAAATTGGGAGATTATTGGTCCCCTTGGAGCCATTGGAGGAGCTAAGTGTTCCCTATTGTCCTGGTGTTCCCCATGATGTTGGTTGTCCCCTTCTTCTTGGGGAGGATTGTTGTCGTTATTCTCCATTATTGGAGAGAGATCGCCGCTCGGTAGAAGTTATGAAGCCTACTTCCTCCCTTGCACTTCTTTGGCGATCTTACAATAAGTCTTATCAATCTCCGGATCGAAAGGTGCTAAGGATCTGGTGAACTTCAATCGATGAAGACGTTTGCTCATAAAAAGGAAAAGAAAAACCAAAGTTAAAAAAAAAAAAAAAAAAAAAAAAAAAAAAAAAATTGTCCCCGACAATGGCGCCAAAATTTGACACACGCCAAACGCATCAAAATAAATCCCGATATATTATCGGATACTACAAGAACTGTAGCAGCGGCAAGTACGGGGTCAAACCCAGAGACCAAGTATTCTAACCTAGACTTATGACCAGAAAGGAAAATTAGGGGGTTGAAAGATTGATTTAATTAAAGAAAACTAGAGAGAAAACAATTTTAAAAAGGAAGAATTCAATGGAGGGGAATAATCCAGGCTTTCGGCAACAACCTATGTAATTCATCAGTCTTCGATTCATGCATATATATTAAATTCAGTTATGACCTAGTGTAGCTATAGACTCGGTGATACACTCGGTTCCTAGCACTTCCTAGTCTCGGTAGTTAAGGTATGATTATTAACTACTTCTCTAGCCAAACACACAGCCCTAGACTCATGTGAGTTGGGTTTAATGCGTTGATTGCATTAATGCAATTCGTGAAGGCACTGTTGGGTTTTGAGGTTCATACGCAGCGAAAAATTCAAAACAATTTTTGAAAAACCCCAATAGGATCACAAATAAGTTCTATTAAACAAAATCTACAAAAGTAAATCATACCTTGATTGGTGATTTCCTTCTCTGATTATTCGATCTTCAAGACGTTCAAGCTCGCGTCCTCTATCAGAAATTCATACACGAACGGTGACCGTAATTTGGAGTGCTAGCCCCAAGAAAGATAGAAAATGCTTTTCTTTCTTTCCCAAAATATAGAGAATATGAAAATTGGAAAAATAAAATTCTTATTTCGTTTTTGGGTATGACCCTTTATTTATATATGTAGATAAGCTATCACTTAAACCCTATTCGTAATACAACTATTGTATTTACACTATTTAAGTCAATTCAAAATACAACCGTTGCATTTACATTGTTTAAGCAAATTATACATATATCCCTATTAATAAGTTATCATATAATGAATCATAAAGGTTTATATATTATGAATTTTATCTTATAAAACTCAATACTATTGACCATTTGAAACTAAGCAAAGACATTCTTTGTGTGCAACCCAATAGGTTCATACAACGTTAGTAGTGAACCAAAACCATTTTGGTACACAAGTCATAAGCGGTTACTAGCTCTATAGTAAGGCATTATAGCTATCCAAGTAGCATGAATATCAAAATCGATACAACCTAATGAATAACATATATCATATCCTTTTGTCATGCGATATCCTTTGATTAAATGTAAGGCATAGAAAGTCACCCTTAACGTTTAATCGTACTAGTCTCGATCTTTAAATAGATTGAAAACATCCAAGTGACATTGATCATATCAATTCACTTGGACTTCATCATTTAACAATTTAACACATCGAGGGATCCACTGATATCTTTCTCTTTACGAGAGCGACAAATTCTTTCTTGATTACACACCTTTACATATTGCTCACATAAGAACCAATCACAATCTTTATAATCGTCCGGTTAAAGACAACATTTGATTGTGTCAAATTATCATGCTCATAATATTGAAGTCTATGGTAATCTCAAGTAGAAGGACTAAATGATATATCTATCAAGAGTAACAACTATGACTTAATCCATGTGGTGTTCTCATAGCGGGTCGACCCAGTACCTTGTTCCTTAACAAGTACTCATGATCTCGATTCGTATTCCTATACACATGATCATCAATCAAGACTCACACTAGTCTTAATTCATTATAGTTCCTAGTATAATGACCGACTAGGAACATTTAAGATATTTCAAAGAATACCCATGGATCTTATTATAAGGTAAACATGCAATCACTTATAATAATGCAACAAATGAAAAACCTCTATTTTATCAACTAAAACTGTAAGATAAATAATGTTTATAGATTGACCTAGGGTACATGCCCCAACATGCCTAGACAACCAGACTTCTAGTGTTCCCGATTTAGCCTAGATCCCTAAGGCACTTGACTGATCCCGAAAGGGACTAACTAATCAGTATAACCAATTATCACTTGGATGAGTTTATCGCGTAAGGTCGAACGCTTCAACTTAATAAGTAAGGGTGATCAACTTAATATACATGCAAAGGCCCTTACACACAATCAAATCTAACCCTAGATGATGTCCAATTCCAAAGGAAATAAATCAAAATAGAAAATCAATGCAAAGATAGATTAAATAAACCTCATGATGAATACAAAGGTTTAAGACTCCGTTCGATCTACCTCCGGTCTAGATTAATGACTTTAGCCGGACATTTTCGACCAAAAACCAAGTTTCCTATAATTTCTGGTGTAAATAAGAGGTAGAAATTCATAAACAAACCTAACTTCTATTTATATAAAACCCATAAAATTGATTTCAACCTAAAAAGTCTAAAAAAGTAAGAATTTTTTAGTTTTTGGGATCCACGCCACGCCTGACGCCACAGCCTTTGTAGGCCACGACATTATTTAAAGCGTGAAAGTCATTGTGCCTCTGTTCTAGACGCCACAAGTCACGCCGTAGCTATTTTCTCTTGGCGGCGTGACTCACGGCCAGATTTTCAGAACTAACTTGCAATGCAATTTTGGACTACTTAGAGGTCAAATTTGAAGAAGCACGTGAGACATGAAAATGTTCGACTTCGAGTCTACTTTCCAACAAATAAAATGGCAAGTCATTTGAATTTGAAATGAGGAAGTTATGGGCTTTATAATGAAGTAGGGTCATTAAAAAACTTGACCAAACTTGGCTAACTTGGTGTCGCTTAATCATGAACTTTGCATCTTCTTCCCCGAGTGCTGGTTTCACTTCATATTCATGTTCTAAGTCCAAAATACCTGAAATCCATAAAAGTGAAAGTTTGTCAATATAAATGAGATAATTAGAGTCCACTAATATTTAAATTACTATACTAAACAATGCATAATTAAACACTTAACAAATAACAAAATAAAATAACAAGTATTTTGACTCTATCAAGGTCAGTAACATGATCAAGTATGTTGTATATATTCTTTGTATTGTTATAGTTGTCTCAAGTTTATTACTTCATGTGGAAAAAATAATTTCTGTATATTATAATGAGACGAGACAGACAACGAAACTGTCTGAAGATCTCTCTTTCTCTCTTAAAGTTTTTGCTTACAACAAATATTTCTAACTATGCCTATGAAAAACAATACATCCATTGTCGGTCTCAAGCCCGAGAAAAGTGGAGGGAAACGTTTAATTTCATGTCAATATATTACAAAAAAAAAAAAAAAATTGCATCACATGCGGAAGACGTGCCTCTCTGACTAGTATAAAATAAGCCAAAACAGTTTCCTTTTTTTAGGTTTGAAAAAAAAAAAACAATTTTTTTTATAAATATAAAAAGTGCAAAAAATAAAATAAGAAATTACGTAAACAATAATAGAAACAAAATTTACTTCGGAGGTCTTACGTCGGAAAGAGGTGAGATGGTTGGATAAGGGCAAAGAGGGGTCGGCTCTAGGGTTTGGAAATTGAGCAAATGAGGAAGACGATATGGTTTTTTGGATGTATACTTCACTTGAAAATTTTGACATGTGTCCAAATGCTGTCGTTAATCTGTCATTGAGAAAATTTCCCACGGATTAAAAATTGATTACAAACAACTTGCAAACTGAATTAAACGCCACCTGCCATACACCATCCGTCGCTAATCCATCGCTTAAGTTAGCGACAAATTATTAACAACCATTTTCGGAGTGAAATTATGTTGCCAAGTTTAGCAACAAACTATGTTGGAGAGAATTTGTGGTGCCAAATTCAGCAACGAACTATCGACAGAACGCATTTCCTGCTATACATTTAGCAACATATTTTACACCGTCGCTAAACTTTTGTTGCTAATCCTTCTCCTACTAGTCAACAAGAAAAACCAATGTATTTCGTCTTTAATCTGTTGTTGATACGCAAATGTTTTCATCGCTAATCAAGCTGTTTTTTGTAGTCTTAATAGTCTAAAGAATAAAACAATGTGATGAGTGTTCAACTCCTAAAGTATCTATGGCAAGATGACAATGATATCACTTGTCAAAATGTAAGGTTTCAAAAGATTTGTGAGTTCAACTCAAGTAAAAAAAAAAAAAAAAAAAAACATGATGAGAAATAATGTGTTTTTATAAATAAAGTTGAAGAAAAATCTAGAGGAAAAAAGAAATGCGTCCTCCATACAAGGAAAATTTTTTTTTTGTCAATTCCCATTTTGAGATCAAATTAATCAATTAGGCTTGAACCCATCCCACTAGAAACCCATGGGAATGGGCCGTAAGAGTGTTTTGCCACATGTGTGTTGGTGTATAAATGGCATTAGAGCCATCTTGCACAAAATCAATTAGCTAGTATTAGAAAAAAAATCTACTTTAGTTATATACCACGCTGACTCTTCTACTTATAAAGGGATTAAAGACTCCAACGCTACACTGAAAAGAAATTGATCAAATGACTAAAATAGGACCAAAAAAAAAGTTTGGCCTCGCTCACGTAGCTTGGCTTAGTGGTGGCAACAATTCTTCAATTAATACATGCGAAATTGAAAATTTAAAATACCAATGCTGTGGGGCGCTGTTTATGCTCTTGTTTCATGATGTCTACACTAGTCCCATATATCAAAATCAATCATACAATGTGATGTCTTGTGAGAACAAAATTTGGAAAATAACTACACAACACATGGGCGTAAGGTCGTTCTGTTCCAACTAACAATTCGGTGACGCAGAACAAGCGGACAAAAGAGCATATCTGATGTAACAAAAAAAAAAAAAAAAATAAGAGCATATCTGATAGAAATAAAATGGATTGCAGTTAGAACTTAGCACACATGGACATGCATGGAATCGACAAACTTTTCAAAGATTTGGACTTTAAAATCATCTTGGCATTAAAGCCGAATCACTGCACCAATCCTGCCGCAATCATCGCTGCAACAACCATTTTAACTGGATATATAATTAGGCCCCCCTTGTAGTGTCCATTACACAGCCGATCGTTATTTTTCTCCATTGTATTTGTCACAGAATTGGTACCCCACACTATTATTGCACACAAACAAAGAAGGAAAAAGCAAAAAACAATGTTTCTCTAACCCCAAGAGGAGTAGACAGATGATTTTTTTTTTTTTACTTCGGTAAAAGTCGACCACGACCTTCTGAAACTTTATCTTTTGACAAGTGATGTTATTACTATTTCACCGAAGATGCTTTGACAAATAGATGGAATGTTGATTCAATATAAATTGTTTATTTTTTCTTTTAATAAATGTGGGTATCCGAGCTTTCTTTCTAGTAGGTACCTTATACACTAATTCCAAAAATTAATCGGTTGAATGCTCCAATTCCTTCAAATTTAAAAAAAGTTATCATATTTAAAGTTGGATCACATGATTCAATTCCGATGATCTTGTGATTGCCAAATGCATCTCATGATTAACTTCATCGTTAACGAAATCAATTCCATTTGAGGTCGATCGTATTAATCGTTTATCGTTACACTATCATTATAATATATGATAATAGTGTTTGCACTACTGAATTTTTTTTTTTGAAAACGTTTGCACAACTGATTTAAGTTGTCCTCACCCACAAATGAAGTTGATGATTTTTTTAGGTACTTTTAATTTCGGAGATTTTTGGGATATTTGTTGGGCTAGGCTATTTAGTAGGAGTTCTTTATTTATTGGATGTTTTTCGGTTTTTTTTTTGTTTTTTCATTTTCTAGATTAGTTTTTTCACTATAGGCGATCAATTAATTTTTAAAAATTTAGCCTTTTATTTATTTTATTAGTTTTTTAAATTAATTAATTTATTTAGTTTTATTTATTTATTTATTTATTTATTTATATATTATAGAAACACAATTAAAATATCTAACGATTTTACTTCTTCCGCTTCCCTTTACAATTTTTTAAACTATTTTCAATTAAATATTTTGATATCTTTAATGTCAAACGGTATGCATGCACACATCTTTTCTATTACACTTGTAATTTTTTTCCTATTTTTTGTTATTTTTTAGGTCTTTTTTGATATTTCAAAGTTACTATTAAAATATATAGTTTCTTTTTTTCTCATTAAATTTATTTTTATCTAATATATTGATACTAGATCCCTCTTGGCCACTTCTCATTAAATTTGTTTTTATCTAATATTATTCTAAACACATTAGAATCCAAAAGCATCAAGTTGAGATGGACTAAAATCGAATGCATGCAATTAGGAGTTTATGAATATTATCAATATCATGATGTAGGGGTAAAATTAGCATGAAGTAAGTGCTTAACTTAAACTACTCTAGATATTGTTGAGTTGGGTATGTATTGCGTGTGGTTTTGTAGTTTTGTTCAAATTGTGTAAATCATGAGCTATTAATTTTTATTTATGTTTTTTAGAGTTTGGATGGAAACACTAAAACTAAATTGAGTTTATGGAAACACTCGCTAATTTGATATATGAAAAAAGTTTATATTTTGAGATACAAATTTTTTTTTTTTCAAAAATTTTAATTGAAGCATTTTGGTGGTTTCGAAAGGAAATAGATCACGTTTATCAAAACACTGGCCCAGTTGGTATATGAAAAAGTTTATATTTTGAGATATAAATTTTTTTCTATCAAGAAATTCGATGAAATTGTTCTTAATTCGGCATCAAAAACTTCATAATAAGCACTTATTTTTTACTTATCATTTTATACCTAATTCATTTTCATCTAATCTATTGTTATTCGGTCCCGCGGGATGACGATTAATTTAAAGAAAAGGGAGACAATTGGGTGATTTTCTTTTATAAGATAAAGAAAAATTATGAAAAAAAAAGGGAAAAAGCTATCTTGTATGTATATTAATTGTTTAACATCCGGCCGGCTATTTGCAAACCACATTTTACTATGGGGAAATCAATTTTTTTTTTCCCAAAATGCTTTTGCCCTTATGCACTCCTATTCCCAACAACGCGAAGAAGAAAGAGAAAACACTCGAGCCCTAGATCGATCTTCGCGTTCACCCCACGGTTGTGGTTTATCTTCGCATCAATTCAATCAATCTTTGCGCACCTTTGTTTATCTTCGCTCTCACCCTAGGTCTAGCTTTGTTTTGCTTCCAGGCAGTCGTCGCGCAATCAACGACTAAACTTGGTCGATTTTAGTGTTGTTTCCATTAATATGGATGTTTTATTATTTTTTTTTATTGTTTTTGAACAATTTTAGTAGTTGTGTATGTGTTTGTAACTGTTTTTGATCTAATATGTTGGTCCATTTGTGCGTTGTTGATGGTCGACGCTCGATCGGTACACAAGACCGATTGACAGTGCACCATTCGATTAAAGGTGACTGAACAATACATGTTAATTAGTCTTTGATGACCAAACCACATTGTAGTGACCGAGCAAAAGCTATTTGTTCACCTGCGAGGCCGACCAAAGACGGAATCCTTGGTTTGAACACGAAAAAAAATACAAAAATTGAATGAAAACTCATGAAATACCTCTCCATCTTACACATTTGTATCTCCTACACGTTTATCTTCCATTTTTATAGTAAATAGCCACCGAACAACGCAAATAAACAATGCCCTACCAAGACCAAAAAAATTGTTCAAACCTTATAAAATGCATTCAAAACATTATAAAAACATGATTTTCTAGCAAGAAATATGAAGAAATCGATTCTTATAATAACCAGGGGCTCCGAAATTGTAAGTTCATATCGCCGGTGGTCAGAGTCTTTATCTGAGTCGAAGGTAGTGTGTGTGTGGGGTATACAACGTGAGAAGAAAGAATGACATTTTTAAAAAATAAGTGAAAAAATAAAAAGTTGTTGCACATAGCCGGACCGTTTAACATCATTGTAATATATAGCGTCTTCTACCCTTCTCTTAATATATCGTAGAATGTAAAGACTAATTTAGTTCGGATTCATAAATTAATGCTTGATTAATCTATCAAATAACTAGCAATATTTAAAAAAAAAAAAATAACTAGCGATTTTTTTTTACCCTCTCGTGTCTAATTAAATATCATTTATTTTTTACTATTCTACAAATATTTGAGGCTTGTTGTTGTTGTTTGCGCTAGATTAGGTGAACAATACTAGTTAGCTAGTAAGTCTCAACCAT
The DNA here is from genome assembly GCA_039657345.1 of Stephania japonica. Classification (NCBI taxonomy): domain Eukaryota; kingdom Viridiplantae; phylum Streptophyta; class Magnoliopsida; order Ranunculales; family Menispermaceae; genus Stephania; species Stephania japonica. Next base: position 35,924,893 of record CM077560.1, on the reverse strand, counting down.
TGCATCAATAAAGACCATAATGCAAAACAATATTACTCTAAGAAAAAACCAAAAATCTTTGAGGCTTCTTGTTGTTGTTTGTGCTAGATTAGGTGAACAATACTAGCTAGCTAGTAAGTCTCAACCTTTGCATCAATAGAGACCATAATGCAAAACAATATTTACTCTAAGAAAAAATCAAAATTAATATGAGTAAGTTAATTCGTTTTTTTTTTTTTCTTTCTTTTTTAAGAGAGGGTACCTTAATTCGTTATATCTACATAAGAGAGGGTACCTTAATTCGTTATATCTACATAAGAGAGGGTACCTTAATTCGTTATATCTACACATCAAATCTTGCACATGCGGTTTATATGGATCTAAGAGGGGGCTGAATTGTTTGTATACAAGACTATGCACCTGGGCTTACTAGCTTATTAAGCCAATGATGACCGATCAAAGAGGGGACAAAGAGAGATGGCTGCACAACTGCACACATAAAACAAAACGAACGAAAGGGAACACAAGGAATTTGTATTAGATTTGGTGAGAACGTGCAGCCCATAATCATTTAAGCTTCTTATGGGATCCTAACTACTGATACATGTCGGCCTATCAGATCAATTAGTGTGTCTTTTGAAGTGTTAATATTTAATTGGATCGTAGAGATAAGATGGAATCAAGGCGCACGAATGAACCCGACATGCCTGTTGGGCACCGCCGACCATAACAAAGGTTTGAGGTTCAATCCACCCGACCATCTACTCCTTAAACCTTACACAGTTTCAAGCATATATCCATTGAACCAAGCATAAACATATATATACTAGTTTCATAACGTGCTCCGCACGATTAAACCCGCTCGCTTCGCTCGCGGAAATTTAGTTAAAGAAAGAAATAATTTTAATCACATGGCTGTCGAAGTGGGTAGTCCTTATTTCTGATTGAGCTAGCTATATATAACAACTTGGATGCATTTGTGACCAGTAATAATCTTCACTTCCAGATATTTTTCATTTGCTTGTATTTTCAGATGAGTTATGTGTGTGTACAAAATCAAAAAGTTGTGATTCCATCACCAACTTTTAACCCTTTTATATACACACATCTATTCCTTCCTTTGTGGACCACTACAAGCCTGTTCTCTCCTCTTATCACATTTCAATTTGTCATCCAAGATGAAAAGCACAATATCAATCTGTTGTCATTCCAATCACTTATGCTCATGGAATCCGCAAGCAAGGTAATTATCTTCTATTTTTTATTTATTTTGATCATATCCTTGATGTTTGTGATTTAGATGATCAATATGCATAATTACGAGTGATTGGAAGCTAATATCTTGTACTTTTGTTCTGTTTGAATTACGGTGAAGTTGGGAACAAAGATCTCGAAACAAGAAGAGAAAGTTGAGATTGGGAGCTGGAATTGTTCGGGAGGTGGAGTGCAGAGAGTTTTCGACAGCTTGTTCAACGTTGGGCGGACGAGAAGCTTTTGAAAGTCTCACAAAGGTGCCATTTATTCACCACTGCTGGTCCAATTGCAGGTGGACATAAAAAATCAATATTGTAGGGGAAATCATGTAGCGGTTAATGAAAAAAATACAATATCATTGTACGTTATATATATCTTGTGACAAAAAAAGGAGAAAAAAAAATTCTTTTGAGGAAAAAAAATTTCTTTTACTTCAAGGAAAAGAAAATAGTTTACATATTATTATATGAAATGTTAATTAAGTTTATTACGTACATCTTTAATTTCAGAATGATAAAATCAACTAAAACCGCACGCTCACTATGCTTTCGTGACCGCACAACATATATTTATGTGCACACCGGCGTACAATATACATGTGTAGATCACATAGAAATCTAAGTTTGAATACAACTCAAACTCAATATGATATACTTCATGATCAACGTGCTGATCACTTGTCCAAATCATATTCTAACATTATATTAGTAGATCGAACTCAAACATTGACAGACGCACAATATCACTTCAAGTCTAACACCAACTCCAAAACTGAATATGTGACATCGTTACACGTACATATTCGTATATATGATATTGTGACAAAAAAAAAGGAGAAAAAAAAAATTCTTTTGAGGAAAAAAAATTTCTTTTACTTCAAGGAAAAGAAAATAGTTTACATATTATTATATGAAATGTTAATTAAGTTTATTACGTACATCTTTAATTTCAGAATGATAAAATCAACTAAAACCGCACGCTCACTATGCTTTCGTGACCGCATAACATATATTTATGTGCACACCGGCGTACAATATACATGTGTAGATCACATAGAAATCTAAGTTTGAATACAACTCAAACTCAATATGATATACTTCATGATCAACGTGCTGATCACTTGTCCAAATCATATTCTAACATTATATTAGTAGATCGAACTCAAACATTGACAGACGCACAATATCACTTCAAGTCTAACACCAACTCCAAAACAGAGTTTGATGAAGCCACAAACACGTCAGATATTTACATAAATTAGGATACATGAATATGTGACATCGTTACACGTACATATTCGTATATATGATAAGGAAAGGGGTAAAATGGGAAGTTCAAGTAACGAAGGAAAGGAGAATTATTCTCACTTTTATTATATTGATAGATATATATATATATATATATTATATATATGTTTATATATATAAATTATGACTCCCTGAGTGATCGATATAGTGTAACAATTATGCCTAAATTAACTTACACGTTTTTATGTTTACATCCAAAATTTATTAGCAGGTGTTAAGTACATATCTCAACATTAATTGTATTTTAGTGTTAATTGATGTACTAGATATAAGATATATGTATCTTTATAACTAAAATCAAGGTTTTAATCTTGAAGTGTGTATGAAGTGTTTGATGTTAGTTAACAAGAGCACCCACTTATATGTGTCCGACAGTACTCAGACTCCAAGTGGGTAATTAGGATATCGAGATCCACAATATTAAAGAAAAAAAAAGAAAAGAAAATATCATTGAACTTCATTATCAACAATTTACCTATCTTCTTCGAAAAAAATAAAGAAATAAAAAAACTACCCTCAATATTACAAGAGGGATCTTTTTTAAGTCGTGTACGTACAAGGAAATTTTCCAAAATGTGAAATACTCAATTCGTAAATTTATAGAGTCAAATCTGTCCAAAACTTTCCATATTTCTCCGGTTGTAGCAACATATATAAGGAAGTAATATCCATATATACTAAACGAGTTCTCAAAAACAATACTACCGTTTCCCCCTAATAGGAAGCGGTCTCTCTTTTTTCTCTTCAAAACTTTAAATTTTTTTTTCTTGATTCACTTTTATAATTTTTGTTCATGAACCACCACCGATCCTCCTCTTTGATTGGTGGTGATTCCACTCAAATGCTTTTTGCATTTTATTCATACATAACAGATCTAATCAGATTTGCAAATATTGTATTGGTTTATCCTTATTGCGGTGTTGCGTGGATTTGTGCAGTGCGCTTAATTGATCGTGTATTTAGTTTTATTTTATAATTAGTTTTCTTTCATAATTGGAAGTATTTGATTTGTCTTCTCTTTGTTGTGTAGTGTTAGGTTTTCTTTTCCTTATTGAGAAGTTTTGTTATTTGTTTTGTAGTTCTAAAAGTTTTGTGTATTGTCATGAGTTTCAACGTTGTGACAGGTTTGCCTCATAGACATGTCACTAATGGGGGGACTGAGATTTATCATGGGACGATGCATTTTCCCCTATTACACTGGTAGAGATTTTTTTCGATTTTGTTTTAGGGAAATACATTGTTTCTTATCATGTATATATATTCATTGGCCATATAAAGTAAAGTTTCGTTTCTTGTAAAAAAAAAAAATTTTTCAACATTGTAGAGAGCAACACCTGATTATCAAACTGTTTCAATTTCACATTACAGCCAAATTAATGGCAGCTTGTTTGAATAAATAAAATTAGTCAATCTATATTTAGTCTTGTATTGAGCCATAAATAATTAATGAAATTTTGATTTCTCTTCACAAAAAGAAAAAAATAAATAAATAAATTTGAGGTGGCTGCTCTAACCGTAAAACCCTTTTTTTGAGTTATCTTTTGAATCAAGATCTTGAACCATCACCGATCTTCTCTTTTGATCGACGGTGGTTCCAATTTTCATATCTCCATGTTCTATGTATTCAATAAAGTACAGATCCTTTCAGATCTGTGAAGATTGGATCTCCTTGTTCCGACACTTCTTCCTCAACATTCGTTTCTGGATTTGTGCGTGATTGGGTTGATCCTTATTTTTAATTTTATTATTAGGTAATTTGTTTTTCTTTTGTTGGAGGTCTTGATTTTTTTTTTTCCTTATCGGGAAGTTTTATATTTTTGTCTCTTTATCAAAAAGTTTTGTTATTGTTATATGATTCTAGCAGGTGTTTGTGTATTATAATGTGTTTCAACTTTATAGAGAACATGATTATCAAACTGTTTCAATTTCACAATTGTTTTTACATCTAAAGTAATGACAGTTCTTTTGAACAAATAGGATTAGTGGATCAATGTACTTTTTTATTTTATGCCTGGTCCATTAATGATTAATGAAACTTCTGTTTTTCTCAAAAAAAAAAAAAAAAAAAAAAAAAAAGGAGTAAATCACGTAATATTATATTCCTAACATGAAACACGTATATAGTCGACATTTGAGATTTATTAGTTAAGTATTTTAAAGAGCAGAACAGATTTTCAAACCCACAAAATTCCTTTACGAAGACTTGGCCAGTTTAACTACTTTCAAGTACAGCAACTGCGTGCGCTCACGATGGAGTGAAAGCAGAGCACGTTAGTACTGGGCCACGCTCCCTTACAAGTTACAAGTTAGAACGCAACACAATTTCCATAGTAGTTGTTGATGCTAATTGCTAATGTGCACCAGCTAGCCCAAACACCACACTATACTTCTACGTACCCCCTCAATATCTCATTCCAACACAAACACAAACCCACAACTCAACAACTGTCTCTGCGTTTATGAGGAAGCTGTGCCCCAACCTCGACCGCGAAGATGGGCTCGAGACTGTCCTCGAAGTGCCCATCCCAGAAGAGATGTTCTCCTCATCGAAGCACAGCGGAGTCCCGTCATGGCAGAGCATGAAATCTTGGATGAGATCTCAATTGGACAGATCCGCCGCCGCGCCGTCTTCCATGACGGCGCTGCTCGGTGGCCGCAACGCAGAGCTCCAGATCTTGTTGGGCGTCACGGGGGCTCCGCTAGTCCCTTTCCCTGTTCGGCAGGATCAGAAACCCCCAAATCAGAACATCAAAGACCACCCAATTGTGAGCAATCGCAGCGATTGAGTGATCAAGATTGAATTTTGATCGGTACCCATTTCAATTCGCGGCGATTAATTTGTGGGTTTTGTTTTGTTTTGTGATCGCAGGAGAGTTCGATGGCGAAGTACATTGTGCAGCAGTACAGGGCGGCGGTGGGAGGAGAGAGGGCATTGGATGGGATCGACAGCGTGTACGCGATGGGGAGGGTGAAGATGGGGACGGCGGAGTTCTGCGGCGGCGACCCCGGGAAAGAGATGAAGTTGAAGAGTTCTCGCCACCGCGGCGGCGGCGGCGGCGGCGGCGCCGGAGAGGTGGGATCGTTCGTGCTGTGGCAGAAGAGGCCTGATCTCTGGTCGTTAGAGCTCGTCCTGTCCGGGTGCAAGATAAGCGCTGGTAGCGACGGACACGTGGCGTGGCGACAGACCCCCTGGCACCTCCGCACGCATCCCGAGGCCCCCCTCGCCCCCTCCGCCGTTCACTACAGGTATTATATTATTATTACCCTAAACCCGATGAATGGTTTCTCAATCAGAAAGAGGATGAAACTGATCTTATCACAATTGGACATTTCAAACAGGGTCTTGATCCGAGATCGACGGCGAATATGTTCTCGAATTCAGTGAGCGCAGGGGAGAAAACGATCAACGAAGAGGAATGCTTTGTTTTAAAAATCGAGGCCGATCGAACGGCTTTGAGGGCGAGGAGCGGCAAAAACGTGGAGATGATTAGGCACACGGTGTGGGGGTACTTCAGCCAGAGGACAGGACTGTTAGTTCAATTAGAGGACTCCCATTTGTTAGGAATCAAATCTAACAATCACCACAATAAGATCTACTGGGAGACAACAATGGAGTCATTGGTACAGGACTACAAGACTATAGATGGGGTGAACATAGCGCATTCGGGGAGGACAGTGGTGTCATTAGTGAGGTTTGGGGAGGGGAATTCTAGGACTCGGATGGAGGAGGAGTGGAGGATTGAGGAGGTGGATTTTAACATTAAAGGGTTGTCGAAGGAGTGTTTCATGGCTCCGGCGGAGCTCAAGAGGGACGAGGAGGAGGAGGAGGGGTTTTGTAGTGATGGTGTGGTGGTGGGCAATGGTGGGAGGATTCCTAACTTTAGAGGACATGTTATTGGGGGGTTGCTAGTAAGGTTGGGGGGTCTAAAGTGGTTGCTGTTTGTGACGAGTCGTCAGTGGAGGAGTCGGACAGCGAGGAGGATGATCGATTGTAGCAGTAAATTATGGCAAAACTTTTTTTTTTTTTTTAATTTGTTTTTGTATATATAAGTATGTATCAAGATTAATACATACATGTAGTAGAATTGTGTAGAGATTTTAATTAATCATTTTGATGGCGTCCAATCTTTTGGAGATGGACGTTGAGAAACAATCACTAGAACAAAAAAAGGTTTTAATGACGGTTTAAAATCGTCATTAAAGATCTTTAATAACAGTTATAAATCGTCACAATGTTCGTCATGTTATGACGAGTTATAAAAGCTCAAGGCCTTTTGTGACGGTTTTGGACCGTTATCTTATGTTAAACTTAATATTTGAAAAAACCTTGTAATGACGGTTTTAAACAGTTATTAAAGGGTGTTCATTCATTATTATTATTATTATTATTATTATTATTATTATTATTATTATTATTATTATTATTATTATTATTATTTTTAAAAGTACTGATCTGCAGCATATAACTTTTTAAACATATTTTGCAGTCAAATTAGCTGAAGAGTCAATTATATTATGTACTGATATTCTAATGTATATCAAGTTAATTACAAGAATTCTGAAAAAAAATGTAAGCAACCACAAAGGACGCCACTACTAACAAAGCCACCACATTGCCTAACACAATTGTAACAATGCCACTAGTGCCTAGACCTTTTCTTTGGTTTATCTGTGAAGGGTCTTTAAACTTTGACCTACATAGACTTGAGGCATTGATAGAGACGTTTGACCTACATAGACTTGAGGCATCGATAGAGATGCCACTATTTTGTGTAACTCTATCCACATCTCTCGTGTGAAACCTCAATCCATTAATAATGTGACCGGTACAAGATAATGCTTGTTTTCTAGGTTTACGAGCAAGCCATCGCAACAAATTGGACAATTCAACATTCTCAGACTTAACCTGTAAAGAAAATTGGATAACTTGTTGAGAACATGGAACATGAATATGACTTGTGGATCTCATGATAAAATATGAAAAGTAAACTAATGTGGAACACCTTCGAACCTTTTCTTCAAACTAATTACTAAATGTCTTAGTATGTGTCATCCACAGTTGTCCTTGTTGTCTAGCGAGACGCTTGTTAGTTCGCTTCAACTCATCTACATGTATTCTACACATGCATATTTAAAACAATCATAATATAATTCATATAAAAATATAATTTTCTAATGATTGATGTACGTACTGCAAATAAGGTTCTACAATTGTTGTATTAAACAACACGCATCGATGAGTTTTTTGCAACAAGTCGTCACTCAATGTTAATGGGCATAGTTTTGAAATTGGTTCTCCTTCAAATGTTGTCTCATTTCTAGTGTTTTTTCTTTGAGATTGTTGATCTCTAACTTCAGATGTTTGTTCTAATATTTTAGAACAAAATTGCATGCACTCTTCAGCAATATAGCACTCTGCAATGCATCCTTCATGCCTTGCGCGATTTTTGCAATACTTTCTGAGCTTTCCTAGATATCTAATAAGATTAAATAAGAAAAGATTATCCATTTCATAAATGAAATAAATAATCTAACGAAACCTATTGCAATTTGAAATAAACATACCGTTCAATTGGATACATCCACTGGTAGTGAACAGGTCCACATAAACGCGCTACTTTAGCCAAGTGAGTCGGCAAGTGAACCATGATATCAAAAAATGATGGAGGGAGATATCTTTCAAGCATGCATTGTGTCTCAGCAATATCTTCCTCAAGCTTCAACAATCTCCTTCTATCTAATACCTTTTGGCATAGTTCATTAAAAAAATTGCAGTACCGGAATATTGCAATTTGAGGCCCTTTGGGTAAAAGACCTTCAAAGTAACAGATAATAATTATTGTATTAGAACATGATAATCATGGGATTTAAGACCTAAAATATTACAATTCTCTAATGATACACGATTAGCTATATTTGAACCATATCCATCTGGAAGTTTCATACTCGCCAACCTCTTACAAAATACATGCTTATTGGCTCTAGAAAGGGTATATGGCGCTACGGAGAGATACGTCCTATTTCCTACCTCTTGTGGATGTAATTGATGCCTAATGCCCATCTCTTGTAAATCTTTTCGAGAATTAAGTCCATCCTTAGACTTTCCTTTCAAATCAAGAATTGTCCCAATAATGCTTTCACACACATTTTTTTCGATGTACATCACGTCTAAATTGTGACGCAAAACTAGATGCTAAAAAAAAAGTAATTACATATTAAAAAAATTAATTTTGATGTCACACGCATGAACATAAATATGAAAAAAAATGAGAAGTGTGTTAACTTAATAGTCACCTCCCAATACGACAATTTAAAAAATATAGACTTCTTTTTTCCAAACCTTAGGCGGTTCTGACTTTTTTCGCCTTCTTTTTTGCTCTTGTTTTTCTCCCAATCATTTACGATATCTTTGGTTGTCATTGTAACTCTAACTCCAGTCATCACATTGAGTTTTTCTTGTACTTTGCAACTCCCATCAAACCACGCTCCCTTTCTTGGAAAATAATGGTTATGCCTAAGGAATCTTCTGTGACCCATATAGATAGTGTTATTACTTGCCTTTAACCACCGTGAGCAAGTATTAATCCCATATGCTGGACAAGCGAATTCACCTTTTGTAGAATATCCAGATAAATTTCCGTAAGCTGGAAAATCATTTATAGTCCACAACAAAACCGTTTTTAAGTTAAACGTGTTGTTACTTAAGGCATCAAACGCAATTGCTCTGTCATTCCACAATTTCAGCAAATCCTCAATCAATGGTTATAAATAAATGTCTATATCGTTTCCTGGTTGCTTACACCCTGGTATTAACAATGCCAACATCATACTATCTTCCTTGAAGCATAGCCATGGAGGGAGATTGTATGTTACTAGCATTACAGGCCAATAATTGTACCTAGTGCCAAAGTCATGAAAATGGTTAAATCCATCAGCAGCAAGACCAAGTCTAAGATTTCGAGGCTCTAAAGCAAATTCAGGCTATTTGAGGTTAATAGCATCCCATGCTGGAGAATCTACTGGATGTCGCATCATCTCATCACGGCTCAAGTGGGAAGAATGTCATACCAAATTCTTTGCTATTTCTAATGATTTATACATTCTTTTAAACCTTGGTATGATAGGAAAGTTCTCAAAACCTTAGCAGGAATTTTTTTGGTCCCCCTGTTGTTTCTGCTTTGCTTCCATCTAGATGAGTTGCATTTAGGACATGCATCTAAAACAACATTTTCTTTCCAAAATAAGCAACAATCCTTCACACAAGCATCGATCTTTTCGTAATGAAGCTCGTGCTCTTTTAGCATCTCCTTCACCTTCCACAAGGACACGGGGAGGGTATTATTCTGTGGTAACATGTCTATCAAAATCTCCAATAGTTCATTAAACCAATTGTTAGATAGACCATGTTGATATAAAACCACGGTTGCTGAAAATCTTGTGTACTTTGTGCACCCAGAGTAAAGAGGAAGGCTTATGTCTTCTCCAAATATTACTTCATCGTCAACTTGAACATTCTCATCTTCTTCTTGTGCTTCATTGAAGTCAACATTGAAATCATGTTCTTCATCCTATGCAACTTGATCTCCTTGATTCCAACCAGTATGATCAATTTGGTTCCACTCAATTTGATTTGTAAAATCTTCTATGACTCTATAAGCGTCATGGTGCTCTCTCCTGCGCTTGAATTTAAACTCTCAACGTCATCACTAGTTGCATCGGAACTACTTTTCTCCCCATGAAGAAACCACGTAGTATATGTGTGATCCCACCCTTTAGTAATTAAATGATTATAAACGGAATTATAATCAAAACGTTTCAAGTTTTAACACCCTCCACACGGATACCTAATCTTTTCGTGGTTCCCTTCATTTACTTGAACCCAATTCACAAATGTCTTTGCTCCATCTATATATTCTTTAGAAACTCTGATAATTTAAAATAATGCTATGAATAGTTAGCACACGCCATTTATTAATAAAATAACTATGGCTAGTTAAGATAAAAAAACTTAATGACCTAGAATGTTTGACCCAATCTTTATCCATATTGATCATGAGATCTTCAACCTGAGAAAGTTAAAACTTTAATACTCATTTCATCCTTTATGAACATAATTTTAACATAACTTATTTTCACAACAAAATTAAAACCTTAACTAGACTATGAAGATGAAGAAGTGAACAAACCAAGCTTAGATGATCATCAACAAGCCAACATTCATCCCCAAATGAATAATCAACTCAACCTCATGGACTCCATTCAATTATGAAAGGCTTCCAATTTTTTTCTATTATTGTGGTTACCTAGACCATGAGAAAACTATTTATTCAACAAATAGGAAGGCGGGCACTAAGAAATCCTACAGCTATGGAGAATAGTTAAATTTTGGTACTCCGTTATGTCAATTTAATGTTCAATATCCTGATTTCATCCTAGATGAGCTGCCGGAGGGCGGGATCATAAGAAATACTTGTGAATGGCTATTCAGGCAGGCTATACCAGAACTCGAAACAACCGAGAAATAGTCTGGTTAGTCGATAGAGGAAGGTTTGGTGCAACACATGCCAATGTCAGAAATCATGATGTTGGACAATTTGGAGTCGGCGAACGTTAATCAGCAACCTGAACTACCAAAGCCAAACCATAACCTATATGAGATTGAGGTACGATTATTCCAGGAAATATCTAACTCAGAGTTCCTTCATTTGGGCATTCTCATCTGAATACCATGGGCGCATGTTGGACAATTTGTAGTTCTTTCTGCTCATAATGTTACAACATTCTTCCAATAGGCCAAATAATCTTCAGCAAAGCAGAGGCAGTGCTTGAACATAATTTTATGAGTCAATCAATAGATTTAGCTAATTTATATGTGATGTTGCATACTTTAAGAATAGGGCATTGATTTGGTTGTTTAACGAACTGAAAGGAAAATAGAGCTACAACATGATTGTTTTTAGACAAAACAATCACCAGATAAAAAAAATCAATTTAAATCACTTGATTGTTTTTGATAATTAATATATATTAGACAACTTGAATGATGTGTATGTTGAGGCAAAGCTAATAGTAATCGTTGGCATGATGGATTAGCACATGATGTGTGGGTTAGGCGAATGGTGCTTTGCAACGTTAAGATTCCAACAAGTATTAATTCGATGCTCAAACAATCCGAATCAATACAAACAAACTGAAAAGGAGACGCAACGAAAACAAAAATTCTTGAATTTCATCTGTAAAACTGATAACCTAAACCTAATACGAAATCTCAAATCATTCATTCTCATGTCTGCAAAATAGAAATCAAACAAAGAGAGAGACAGAACCAAAACCTGATCGAAAATCTCAACACATTCTCGATTCCTCCACAACCGAACCTCCAAATCATGAACCGATTCTTCACAACATACAGTTGAATCGATCAATCAATGCTTCAAAACAACAATAACAACACAACACAAAACAATGGCAGCAAAGATCGATGGTTAAAGGAATTGATGAGATTGAAAGGATTCCATACATTAAAACGGAGATCTGACGAACATTGAAGCCGACGAAACCACCTGATGTGAATCGCCACAAAGCGAATGCCAAAATGTCGAAGCCAAGAGCGATCTCGTGAGGTTGCGCGAGCGAGATTTCAATCTGCAGTGAGAGATCTAGAGCGAGATCATGAACCCTAAATCGAATAAGTGCAGAGAGCTGTGAGAGAGGGTCGGGAGAGAGAGAGGTCGTGAGTGTGAGCACAGAGAGGAGAGAGGTCGTGAGACAAAGAGAGGAGAGCGGTCGTGAGACAGAGAGAGGTTTTAAGAGAGATGGTTCATTTTTTGTGTTTTGTATTGGACTATAGATAACGGTAGCCGTTATCAAAAACCAAAGATAACGGCCACCGTTATCTTTGCTTCTCATTAATAACGACCCACCTAACCCATTATCTTTGCTACTGTTATTAACATATAAATATGTTGCAATGAATTATGACCCCATTCTATTTAGTTAATGACACAATATAGTCATTTATGAGAGGGTAATAGTCTTATTATAAATTACGTCTATTTTAAGTTGTCTTCTCTCCCAAGAAGTGTTTGTATATTCTCTTTGGAAGATTATTTGTCCTCTTCAATGAGGTTGTTGTGTGATCGTTCGAAAGGCAAGTTTAGACATCTGGTGCTTTTGGCGGTTTATGCAGGTTTGAGATTTCCTTAGTTTGGAGTTTATGGAAGAAAGGCTGGTTTTCATCATCATAACTAGCGTAAGAAACTACTGTATTTAGGGTAAAAGTTCATATAAGTTTGGGTGGGTGTCTTTTACAGAGATGTTTCATTCTGATTTACCTTAGTCTTTGTCCTTTTAAGGGGTAGGAGCTTGTTTCTTTAGGTGGGGTGGGTGTTTCGTTTTAATATCTAGAGTTAATGTTTTCTTAACTGCCTGCCTTCTGTCTACTTCTCTTTTTATTCCTTTACGTTCTTTCCTCTGTAAGTGTTATGTACGAACATTGTTTATAGTTTTCAGGAGTAAGCGCTCCCAAGTTGTGGCCTATTTTTCTTTTTGTTTTTGTCTCCAGTTCTTTACTCTTTAGGTATAGTGAAAGAATATCTTCCACCCACCCTTTTCTCATTATCAATCGTAAGAATATATACACCAATCAGTAGCATGATTCTAGACTAGAGAATACGAGGCTAACAATATACAATGACTGATTATAGGCTAGAGAATAGGCACCAATCAGTAGCATGATTTTAGGCTAGAGAATAAGAAGCTAACAATATACAATGACTGATTATAGGCTAGAGAATAGGAGGCTAACAATATACAGAATATATACTATATTTAACGCACCCCGTAGTCAAAACAGGAGGATTACAGATGTTGAGACTGTTACGAAAATCTTCAAACAATATTTGCGGTAGACCTTTGGTAAAAATATCTGCAATTTGATAACGGGACGGCACATGAAGAACACGGACTTGTCCGCGTGCAACCTTCTCTCGAACAAAATGGATATCCATTTCGATATGCTTTATACGTTGATGTTGAACTGGATTACCCGACAAATAAATAGCACTTACATTGTCACAGTATACTAAAGTGGCCTTCTTAATCGGACAATGTAACTCTAAAAGAAGATTCCGGAGCCAACATGATTCGGAAACCACATTTGCCACCCCACGATATTCGGCCTCGGCACAAGAATGAGACAATGTGGGTTGACGTTTAGAACTAGAATCATGCTACTGATTATAGGCTAGAGAATAGGAAGCTAACAATATATAGAATATATACTATATTTAATAATATTAATATAAAAATTAGCATAATAAACTAACAATTGTAAGTTTTACCAATATTAAATAATCAGCTCGTCTTTATACCCATTAAAATACTCACTCAAGACACTTCATATATATATAACAATACCACACTTATTATACATGAACACTTATTATATAGGGAGCGTGTGTAAGCTTGGGGAGGCGAAAAGAAATCGATACTCAATATTTATTTTTTATTTTTTTTTTCAAAAATGGAGACGTTGATTGGTGGAGTTGCAGCTACCACCATTTGAAAAACCGAAACACTATTTTGTAGGCATTGAAATTGGGAGAGATTAGTTTAATTTGAAGTCATTTCCAAAAATATCCTCACACTTAAATCAATCCTTTTATTTCAACCAATTAATAAAAAGATTTTAGGGGCACTTTTGTAAAGATTGGTGACAAAATAGCTTCACCGTCGAAAGTACCCAAAATCTTTATTATATTAGTATATAGATAAATATAAACAATATAGATGTTGTTTGAGATGATTATTCTTCATGTTGATTGTTTGTGGTAAACATACCTTAATTACAGCCCATATCTCAAGGCAATTTACGCAATTAGATGAATTATTAGTATGATGAATTTTTTTAATTTTTAATTAAAAGTCTATTTTTTGTCAATCTTTATTTAATTATCTAAACGCGTAGTTGTAATTTTTCCCTCACTTACATCTCCTTTTTCATTTATTTGGCACAATCGGGGTCCACGTTCAAGATCTACCGGGGGTAAAAAGCCTCAGGCTCCACCCACCGGACGCGATTAGGACTACACTTCGATTGACTCTAACAGACCGAAAATATTTTATTTGTGAATGATGACGTGTACTATCAATTTATACTTCGTGGATAAAAATTTATTTAATTTGTGTAATCGAAAGCATGAGTAAAATGTGCTCTTATGATATATGCGTGCTATGAGTAAATGGGTAGGTCGAGATGAGCAAGAAACTTGGGTGAGTCACTAAATTAGGTCCTAATTTAATGTAATTTATTAGAGTGCCTAAGTAAATTGAAGAGGTTAATTAAAGTGATGAATAAACCTTAGTATAAGTGATAATAAAATATGCTTATGTCAATTAATCAAAAGATATGAGGAAGAAAACTAAGGAGAAAACTAACTAATCAACTACTTAAAATCATGTAAGTTCAAAAGGCGTTGATGTACTATAGAATACTTATTGGAGTCACTTGCACGTGTGTGTGGAGAGAATAAGACCCACTAGATGAACCGGGGGATTGAAGTGTGCAAAATCTCGATGAGAGATTAGAATTGGGGTATAAAAGAGAGATATCCCTATCATGGTCTTATTTGTGTGTTGAAGTGAGTGTAAGTGCAGTGGCCCCAAATTCCGAGGCTTGCCACATGATGTCTCGTGGGCCCATAGCTCTACCATGTTAGTGCCTAGTTGTGTCCCACGCGCATCCCCCATTCAATAACCTCATTCATCAGAGTTTTTATTAGTCATTATCAATAATTTACATTATAATCAGTGGAAGGCTTAACATGATAATTTATAATTTCATTTCATAAAAAATTAGAGCATCAGTCTTATGTGGAAAATCCGAAATCGTACACTGTATATAAGGCGACAAAAGTGAGTATATACATGTACATGTGTCTCAAAAGTCTCCAATATTTCAACATAAAGCAAAATACCAAAATATACACATACGAGTAGTTCCTAGACTGTAAATCGTCAAAGGTAGCTGCCCAATGTTTTTGCGGCTCTGCTCGTACCCAGATCTGCAATTAGTTACCCAACAAATACAGTGACGAGTCCAGTGAGTAAACTCCAAAAGAAAACCATCAAGTAGATAATAACATAAACCAATAAATAAAGTTAACTAAACACGCTGAGAGTACGGGTAGCCATGAAACCCTGTGTGCGTAGTTAACAACCAATACAAGGTGATCACATATAACCACAATGTAACGAATACATGTGCAAAAATAATATCGATAAAACTAGACAAATGTGTAACATAAGCAAACAAACTAGACCATACTTCGTCGATCTGGATGCCCTATCTACCCACAACGAGACTGAGTCAAGCGTCTAGATGTCCTATTTGCCCAAAATGAGACTAGGTCACACCCGAACCACTAACGGTAACTGTAATGAATCGCAAATGATTAGACACGTGCATCTCGCATCTCAAGTTACAATCTACGAACGACGCAAGTACATGCGCTACAATCTAGTCTGCTTAATTTTGTACCACAACCATCCCGAATAATCCTTGATAGTGAAAATCAACCAACACCGACCAATCAACATATAAACAAACCCAAAAATGATATAACATGGAAATAAGCAACAAGAATAGTGAATGCAAGAATTGAAAGCATTAAACACTCCATTTGTATTTCTGTTGGTTTATGCACCTCAAAACATGCTCCAAATCTCAGAACTAATCCTTGGTCCAATCCTATTCTCACTTCGAAATACGCACTTAATACCCGACTATGGTATCTTAAGTCCTGGGTATCCGAACAAGTCATTTGAATCCTCAATTCTCGGGAATCCAAACATTTATTTTATTTTATTTTATTATTAAAATTACTGCTATGGTGCCGCGGTGAGCAAATGCTCATGATGCCCAAGGTAGTGTAGCCCTGTCCTCCACATCGTATGTGGCATCGTGGTGACATAAAATGTACTGGACAATGAGCCCTTGGACATGACACCATGGGTGGCGTCGTTGAGAATTACTCTCCAAGGCGTCATTTGCGGCATCTACCCTGTTTTGGGTTGGGTCTTTTTTTGGAACCCCTCAGCCTGTTGTCGTGGTCCGAACCCATTCTAACCTCCTATGGTTCTCCAAAACAACCATAGTATGCCTTCAAACTTTGACAAACCACAACTAAATCGATAAACCCGACAATTTCTCGTCAAAACACCGATGAATACCTTTATTGTCAACAACCACAACAACCTTAACAAATCCATAAACCAATGATCAAATCCTTATCTAAAACCATACAAACCCTTTCAAAAATCCAGTTTGTTTGGCTCACCCTTCAAAACCTTCGCCAAAACCAACGAAATTAGGTTCGAAAGATAAAGAACGATGAGGAGATTACGAGTCTTGCCTCGACTTCTTGGTCTTCTAGCTCTAACTCCTTCAAATTACCTCCAAAGTTCCACTCTATCTTCAAATGAAATCGAAAGTGAAGAACCTTGCGTGCGGTTAGATGTTGAAGGAGTCTTGTGCGATGCATAATTATGTGGGTTTTATTATGTTCCAACTATGTATATGTTATATTAAATTGTAATTCTTTTTGTTATATGGAATGCTAAATAGCTTCTTACTTCTATATTTTGATTATGCAGACACACTTGGATAGAAAACATAAAAGACAAGGCTAAGAACACTTTTTCATGATGGTTATCGAGGTAAAAATTATTCTTATTGCTTTAACTACATATAGATTAGAGTTTCTTTATTTAATTTACATTAAGCGTGCTTCTAACATTTGTATGTTGTATATGAGCAGACATCTAAGAAGGCTGAGAAGAGAGCAAAGTTGACCAAGAAAGTGTTGTATGCTGCATTAGAACGATCTCAAAATATTGGGATTACTATTAATGATGGCTCACATTCTTCAAGCTTTAACAGAGTTGGTCAAGATGGAAAAAAGGAAAAGTGATTGATGAAAAAATTAAAGGAAAGTGCAAGAAAGTGATGACTGATCTACCTAGAAAGGAAGTTGCAGCACATGATACCTTACACGGTGGAAATTCAAGTTCTTTTGATTCATCAGGATGTGAAGAAGATGGTGAAATGAATCCTTCATCTCCCATTAAAGAGCCTAGCAAGGTGGATAAGAGAAAGGAGAAGACAAGTTCATCTCAAAAAAGAGAAAAAATGAGTAAGAGGTCCTACTTGAATGGGGATAATTACAGAAAATGCACCACGTCTGACACTAACTTTTAATGGTAGAGGCCAAGAAATAGGCAAAAATTCTAACAAATTTGCACCTTATATCGATGTCATTGTCCGAGAGCATATCCCCGTTACTATTGAAGATTGGCATAAGGTGGACTCTATAACTAAAGAAGCCCTTTGGGAATTATTGGATGTACGTACTAGATGTCATTTATGTTTATTTTTTCCCTTTCTCCCTAATAACTTGTAACTAATTGCCACATTATGTGATTATGCTTTAACGGAAGTTTGTTGTCTATCCATCCCAGCAACGAATTACGTTTCAAAGGATGGGTAGGTGTTTGAGACAACACAAGTGTAAAATTACAAAGAAGATACAAGAGGAAGGAAAGAAGAATCATAGAGGTCTTAAATATGAAATTCCAAAGAAACTAGAGAATGTATTATCAAAAGCTGATTGGAAGAAGTTTGTGAATGATTGGTTGTTTGCAAAGTTTGCAGTTAGTATGTGTTATTTGAATAATTGTTAACTTTGTCATGTTAGATTTCTTATCAATAGATAATAAGATTGAAGGTTTTTCTTTATTTCTAGTGCATGTGTAAAGGAGAAGGGTAAAAAGTATAAAGAAATGAGAAAACAACACAAACTTGTTCATACCACGAGCCGCAAAGGTTATGCGAGACTAGAATCTGAAATGGTGTGTTGTTTATATATATTGATTTATACTTTTTGCAAATAAATAATTATTTATATTTGGTTGTTACTTGATATATCATCTAAGCGCTTAGAATTTAATTAAGGATTATGTTTCTTTGCATGCATGTTTGAAGAAAAAAGATCATTCAGATCTAAGCAAAGTGACACAAGTTGATCTTTATGCTAAAGTACATATTGAAAAAATAGGGCACCACATAATGAGGCAATTGCAAAAACATTGGTAGTGACAATTTACTTTACCAACAATGAGAATGTACACCAATTTTAAATGTTTATTTTTTTTACTAAACTTTATAGGAACAAATTCAAAAATATGGACAATCATCTACCATCAACCTTAATGACATCAAGAATGATCCTATTGCAAGAGTATTAGGTCAAGAATATCATAGCCGTGTTAGGGGATTAGGTTTTGGGGTTACACCTTCATTGGTGGATGCTAGTATGCAAACTTGTGGGAGAGTGAAAGAGCTAGAAGGATTGGTTAAAATTTAGGCTTCTCTACTAAATTCACAAAGCCAAAAGCAAGAAGCTATGGATTCAGAGATGACTGAGC
Organism: Stephania japonica; assembly: GCA_039657345.1. Lineage (NCBI taxonomy): Eukaryota > Viridiplantae > Streptophyta > Magnoliopsida > Ranunculales > Menispermaceae > Stephania > Stephania japonica. The sequence goes on along the minus strand of CM077560.1, from coordinate 35,905,868 downwards.
TTAAGTTGAAAGTTGTTGAATTGACAAATGCACTTATGAACAAAGATCAACAGTTTATTTTTTCGTGTTATTTTAAGACAGTATCTTATGTGTAACTCTTGTTATCATGAATATTTTTTCATGTTATTTTCAGGTCAAGCAAGGTTTCAAGGTAGCAAAAAAAAGACACCTAATGGAAATGAGCTCAAGCAAGGTTTTAAGGTTTCACAAAAGAAAACACCTAGTAAAAATGAACCTCGCGCAAATGCTCAATGTAAGTTACTACAATGGTATGAAGAAAGTCCATATGAAGTTATTGGTGAAAGAAGGATAGAATCAATTAATCCTACTGATATAGTCCACACAGCTTAGGTGATAGTGTTTGGAAGATTAGGGTTGAAGTTGTACTAAACTCAAATGTGCCTATATATAGATTAAACGAATTTGATATGCTTCAAGTGGCAATAGGAAATTCGGTTGTTTGGCCATCTGATGTCGTAGAATCACTATAAAGAAGGTATGTTTACTCATAAATGAACATTTCTACAACTATTTTCATTTATTTGTTAATGACTTTTTTATGATACCACATATCTTCATTTAAGTTGAAATCAAATTAATCCTTACGTGAACACTAGGCATTCAAATCTCATTTTTTCCACTTAAGTTAGATGATGTCTTTCATTTATACATAAACATAATGAACTAGTTTAGAATAACATTGTGTTTCATGGGTTTGAGGCTGATTGATAAGAAGAGGAATCACTTTTGAATAATGAATTAGTGACTTAATATTAATTATAAGGGTAAATTAAGTCAAGAGAAAAAAATATGAATATTATGAACTATTAAAGTTCAAATTCAGAAAAATTAAGTCTTGTTTGATATGACTATTGATATTACGACCTGTTATGAGAATTGGTGGGTTGTGAGTCTTTGTTGGGCATTCCCACCTAGCTGTTGTATGTACTGAGAATTTTTTGCAGCTCAATTTATAGGGGAAATGCTGCCAGATTTTCATTAGAATTGAAAATCTGAAATTAAAATATTTCTCTATTTTATCCACTTAAAGGAAATAAAAACTTGAATTTAACATGAGGATGAATGCATATCTTGAGGATTAGTAAGGATTGGTTTAGATAATTTAATCAAGAATATTAGGATTATTAAGGATTGTCGGTTGCTTAATTACACATGAGTTGACAAATTATTTATGTGACCAACAGTGTGTATCAAACCTCATTTACTTTGTTATACTCAATAATTATCCTCAACGATGTTACATGTTTTTACTGGTTCTTAGAGCTTGAAAGTTATGACATGTATGTTTAATTTAAGTATACATCACTCATATCAATGTGATCAACAGTTTCCATTAAAAATTCCTTGATAGTTTGGACTCATATATATGAGATTACTTTTGAAGTAAACATATTTTTGGTACCCTTTTGTTGTTACTCTTTTATAACTCATGAATAGAACAAGAATTTTTTTATCAAAAAACCTCAACAATTCTTTAAAAAAGTGTTTATATTGGATAGTATGTCATTTGACTACTGTCCTAGTTTGGTTTAAACATTTTAAAATATTAGTATAATTTTATTATATTTATTTTCGATTGATTTATTTTTAATTGTGTTTATTCACTTAAAACATGCTCTATGTACAGGGAGGAGAATTCATTCTGGTTAGCATCAAGTTGTATATTTTAAGGTATATTACTTCACCTTTATGCAGTTTTTCCAATTTTTCTAATTTTTTCAATCCATTTGCCATGCTTTCTTCTTCTTTTTTTTACCTTATAATAATGCATGGTAGTTTACATTGAAAGACTTAAAAAGGACATAAAGAAGTCTGGATATTAAAGAAGCCTATGAAGATTATGCAAATGATCAAAGAAGTTCTGTTTTTTTTTTTGTGTGTATAATGACATAGAGGGCTTGGTTTACTTTTTGGGACATCTAATTTGCATGTAAATTTGTATTAAATCTTTCTTTTTGCTATGATAAATTATCATATTTTGTATTAACTGAACTTTTTATAGAATATATGCCTTTTCTTGTACATATAGAGTACAAATGTGGTCATTAAATATTTTAATTCCTATTACACTTGACAAGCCATATAGAATATGCAGTTAAAAAATCATATTATATATGCTCTCCCACAGCTCAAAAGAAAAGAATAAAAGAGAAACAACAACATTCATTTATTGTTGTTAATACACAAGCTGTTGACACAAGTTTACTAAAACTTAATTTGATCGTTGTCATATGTCTATACGGTGATGGTGAATGAACGTTGTTAAATCTTAAAAATAAACAACAAATGATAATGTGCAGTTGTGTTTACTGAATTAGCAGTAGTGTTACTCACCATAATATGGATGATAGACAACTATTTTAACTCATTTTGACAATGGGCAGCTTGAGTTGTTGAAAGTCAAGTACTTTCCACCACTTCTTGATACACTACCTTTTTTTTTAACATTTTCAAAATGTTTTGACAACTAATGTTAGCGTAAAACATTTTTCTTGTAATGCGCAATTTAATTTTGTGGTTTGTTCTATTGAAGAATCAATGGATCTTGACACTCTTTCACTTGATGAGTTGCAGGGTTCTTTGTTGGTTCATGAAAAGAAAATTGTCCATCATGAAAAGAAAGAGCAAGCATTGAAATCTTTCACAACATATCGTGCATTCATATCAAGTCGAAGAAGAGGCCGAGGTGAAGAGGTAGAGGCTGAGGCAACAAAGATGGAGGGAAGCAACACGAATTCAACAAAGATGATCATGATTCTTCTGTCTCAAGGAAGAGCAAGAGAACATGATCAAGAATTCAACAAGTCCAAAGTGGAGTGTTATAGATGTTACAAGTTTGGACATTATAAATCTGAATGTCGAACCAAACTTCCTCAAGACAAAGAAAAGTGGCAAAAATCAAATTTTGCTTAACAAAAAGAAGAAGAAACTCTGTTAGTGGCAATTCATGACAAGGAAGATCATCTCAAATCTAAAGTTTGGTATGTCGACACAGGTTGCAACAACCATATAAGTGGTAGTAAGTCTAGTTTTTTCTTCTTTGAATGAAGATTTTTATGCTACTGTGAGTTTTGGTGACAACTCTAATATGAAGGTTATGGGTAAAGGGGACATTAAAATAAAAACAAAAAATAAATTTGTTGAAACCATGTCAATGTTTTTTATGTACCTGATTTGAAAAGCAATTTGCTTAGTGTTGGGCAGTTACAAGAAAAAGGATATATTATCACTATTCAAAATGGGGTTTGTGATATTTATGAACCTTCCAGAGGGGCATTAGCAATGATTCAAATGAGTTAAAATAGATTATTTTCATTGAATTAGATTGAAAGTGTTCAAACTTGTTTGAAATCTAAAGTAGATGATCACTCTTGGTTGTGGCATTTCCATTTTGGTCATTTGAATTTTGGTGGCTTGACAACTCTTCATCAAAAGGATATGGTGATAGGTCTACCCAAAATTGTCACTCCAATTGAAGTTTATGAGGAATGTGTTAGCAAACAACATCGGTCTAAATTCCCACAAGGCAAGTCATGGAGAGAAAAGAATGTGCTTGAACTCATTCACTTCGACATGTGTGGTCCAATCAATCCAACTTCTAATGGAGGTAAAAGATACTTCATCATTTTTATTAATGACTATAGTCAGAAGACTTGGGTTTATTTTTTGTATGAGAAATCTAAAGCTTTTACAATTTTTAAAAGCTTCAAAGCACAAGTTGAAAAGGAGATTAAGAAGTTTATTAAAACTTTACGAACTGATCGTGGTGGAGAGTAATTTTCAAGAGAATTTGATTCTTTTTGCATTGAACAAGGAATAAGAAGAGAACTTACAAGAACGTTTACGCCACAACAAAATGGAGTGTCGAAAAGAAAGAATCGCACCATTCTTAACATGGTGAGAAGCTTGCTTAAGAAGGGGAATGTTCCAAAAACATTCTGGCCAGAGGCTGTAAATTGGGGCATTCATGTCTTAAATCGAAGTCCCACTTTTGTAGTAAAGAAATGACGCCGGAGAAGGCGTGAAGTGGTCACAAACCTGTTGTAGATCATCTCAGAATTTTTGGATGCATTGCATATAAACATATTCCCGATCAGAAAAGAAAAAAGTTGGATGATAAGGGTGAAAACTGTGTCTTTCTTGGCATAAGTGAAGCATTCAAGGCATACAAATTATTTAATCCACTAACTGAGAAGATTTTAGTCAGTAGAGATGTCATTTTTTATGAGAATGCTGCATGGAGTTGGGCTGAAAATGATTCAGCACAACATCAGATTTCAGCCAGCTTTGATGGAGATGAAAATTACGGTGAATCAACAAGTCAACCACCAATTTCAGAACTGATTAATGAAGTTGTTTCTCAAATTCAACTTTCAAATGAGTTATCTTATGATGAACAAATTGCTAATCTTGTGTTTTTTTAGATTGTAATTCTCTCATATTCGAAGATGCAGTCGATGATCAAATCAATTGAAAAGAACAACACATGGGAGCTTTCAAATCTTCTGAAGGGGCAAAAATCCATTGGTGTGAAATGGGTTTATAAAACTAAACTCAACAAGAATGGTGAAGGGATACAAGCAAGAGTTTGGCATAGATTACAAAGAAATATTTTCTTCGGTAGCAAGGTTAGATACTATTCGTTTTCCTTTGTTGCACAAAATTTGTGGAAAGTTTATCAAATGGATGTGAAGTCAACATTCTTACCTGCAGAGTTACAAGAAGAAGTGTATGTTGATCAACCACTAGGCTATGTGAAGCAAGGTAGTGAAAGCAAGGTTTATAAATTAAAAAAATATTATATGAACTAAAACAAGCACCAAGAGCTTGATATAGTCCCATTGATGCTTATTTTAATAAAGAAGGCTTTAAGAAATGTCCATATGAACACACACTTTACACAAAATCTGAAAGTAATGACAAATTACTTATTGTGTATCTTTATGTGGATGATCTCATATGCACTAGTAATGATGCTTTGCTTGTATGACATTTTTAAGAAAAATATGATGGCTGAATTAGATATGACCGATTTGGGGTTGATGCATTATTTTCTTGGCACTAAAGTTGTGCAATCAGATGCATGAATTTTCATTTCACAAAAGAAATATATTCTTGAAGTTTTTAGCATTCCACCAATTGAGTTTGGTAAAAAGTTGCAAAAAGATGATGGAGCCAAGAAGGTAAATGCTACTTTATTCAAACAAATGGTTGGAAGCTTGATGTACATCAACAAGACCTGAAATCATGTATGGTGTTAATCTAATTGGTTACTATATGGAGGTTCCAAGCGAAATCCATTTGTTAGCGCTAAAAGAATCCTTCGTTACTTGCAAGGAGCTAAGGATTTTGGTGTGATGGCTCCAATTCTACAACCTTAAACTGGGCCCCGCCCAACCTAAACTTACGTGGGCCACCGAGCCAACCTCGCAAAGTCAACACAAGCCTAGTTAGCCTTCCTTACCATTATCCATTTATTTAGCATTATTATAACGATTAATATGAGTTATTCAAATTAGTGAGTTATCAAAATATAGCGGAAGCGATTAAAACCTCAACTAATAGAATAATCTCCAAGACACAAGTCAGAATAATCTAGAATGTGGAAACCCTGCATATGTATACCATCATCAAGTATATCAAGCTACAGGGGAGCAAATCATATCATATACATGTTCCAAAATCTTTTAATCTCATAAACCCAATGTGATCAAAATGATATATATATATACATAATACAAAAGTCATGAATCCTAAATCAGTGCGGGAGGAGAACTGCTCCAGTGTCCTCACTGTAAATCACCTAATAGTAGGGCCTTTCCCTTGCTCGACTGCGAATCTGCACTCGGCCAAACACGAGAATGACGAGTTTAGCTAAGTAATGGCAAGCAGGATGTACGTAGCATTTCAAAATAAGTAAAGCAGTTATATTTATGCAGATAGAAAGAAAGGTACAAGGAATGCATAAATAAATAAAGACTATAAATAAATCAATGATCAATCGAGAGATAAGTGTCCAGGAAATCAAAGCAAAGAGGCATAAGTAGTCCCGACCAAACGGTCATTGAGTCGAGGAAAATTCTACAAGATTCGAATTCTAGGATGTGGTCAACACCCAATAAGCCCTAAATCCATTCGGATGAAAAATTTCCTATTAATCCAGTTAATAACTCTTACCTCGTATAGAACCAGTAACTAGTGCAGTGCATCCCGAGCTCATGGCTCTGACATATTACCTCAGATGACCACTTCTTCCAAGGATCATTTTTGACTCACTTGTCTTTGGAAAACTCATATGGAATGGAAATCCAAAGACAGATACAAGTAATAACAATAACAAATTAAAGTTAAATTGAAATAACTGTACATTTCCTAACTAGTTTGCTTACCTGTATCCGGCCTAATCGTATTTACATGACTCCGACTCACCACCAATGATCCATGTGTGCTCATCACTGATCTACACTTCCTGCTAGTCATTTGAATCCAAGTGGTTATATTAGAGTCGTGTTTTGTCGTTTGTATTTTAATTTTCGTTCATTTCCCAAAATTTTCTCAATTTTCCATAGCATTATTCATTCGTACATTCGGACGAATACCCAGGTATTGGGTCTCATTCGAGCCCATTGGGATACCTGAGCGAATTCTTGAAATCTCCAAAAAGTCATAAAAATTTTCCAAAAAAAATGGCCTTGATGTCATGGGTGGCGTCGTGTGTTCGAAACACCACGACGCGGACCTAGCAACGAACCTGCCCTAGTCGCACCGTGGGTGTTGCCATCGGTTTAACACCCATGGCGCCCATAGCGGCGGCACAAGCAAATTCTTATTTTTTGTGGTTTTTTTAACCCTGGTTGACGTCGCCGTGTTTCGCGCCTATCCCTACCGCGTAGACACCTCAAACACCATTCAAAACCACAATGAAACCACCTCGAAAACCATCCAAACCAACATCCCAAAAATTCAATCAATAATCCCCCAAAAAATCAGCAAAATTGACCAAAACCACTGCTTTTCCCTTAAGCACCATAGCAACACCAATTCATGTTCAAATTGATCACCAACCATCACAAAAACCAACCTCAACATCTAGAAATTTTGTGACCAACATGACGGTTGAGAAATCATGATGAAAATACGTAAAATTGAAGTCAAAACGGCGAGAATTGGACCGGGACTCGAGATCTTACCTTTATTCGCGCAGTTGATCAATCCTTGGACTTCAATTTGCACTCAAAATCCACCTAAACCCTCAGCCTTGTTTGTTTTTCGTTTAAGAGAGAAAGAAGTGAGAGAAAAGTTTATGGACTTTTCCGTTTATACTTTGATCCTAATCAAGACTCGACCGCTCATCTCTAAGTTGTTCTTGTGGTCCTCACTCACTCTAGCCCACCCACTTTTACGACTCCATTGTGTGACTCTTTTTCTTGTTCTCATCCCATTTCAATACAAACAATCGATTTCCTAGATGTTCTCATACCCGGACTGTACCACAACTCACAACGATGCGTCACAACGATAATATTAATGGACTGGACACGTTCGATATCGATTAATTATTGTTTTTAATTTCATTTTGTCAGTGTTTTTATTTAAATTGTCCATCAGACAGTCAAACACCCAAAAAAATTCGCCCAGTACTCGTTTTCGTGCATGTTTCCCAATGCAAACCCATCCATAATTCATACGCGTTAACATACACGTCCTCACACTTTTGGACATTTGGATTATCATTCGGGTAATAAAATAAATAATACAAACACCGGACAAAAATAACATATCTCGGTGTCGACGACCAAGAATCATATATGAGTATCACAGAAAATGGTCCCACATATTACCTAAAATGACACGTGGCACGAGTTAGATTTCAGGGTTGTTACATTTGGTTTATTTTTCAAGAAAGCCAACAAGCTAGACACAAGATCAAGATGATAGGAAAAGTACTTCGGGTTGTGTTTTTATGATAGGTGCAGAAGCTATATCATGGTCATCTTAAAAGCAACCAATTATTACTTTGTCATCTACAGAGGTTGAATTTATTGCAGCATCAGCTTGTGCTTGTCAAGCTATTTGGTTGAGGAGAATTCTTGAAGAGATTCATCTTAAGCAAGTGGGAGCTACTGCAGTTTTCTGTGACAACACTTTAGCCGTCAAGCTTTCGAAAAATCCAGTGCTTCATGGCAAAAGTAAACATATTGATGTGAAGTTCTATTTCCCGGGAGATCTTTCTAATGATGGAACAATTGATCTTAAATATTGTAGAAGTGAAGATCAGATTACAGATATTATGACAAAGCCTCTAAAGACAACAACTTTTGAGAAGCTTCGTGATATGCTTGGGTTTGTTCTGCTGAACTGTAATTGTGAAAATTGTTTTATGTTCTATATGTATTTTACTTAAAATGATTTCTGTAGATTTCAGTTTAAGGGAAGGTGTTAAAACTAATTTAGAATTTGTAACTTCTTTAGTTCAATTATGTGAATTTAATGGGTTGTGTATGTGTCAATCAAAGACATATGTAGTTATGCTTATGATCAGTTATGTGTAGTAGTGGGCAGTTAGTTAATTGCTGTATATGTGTACCTATGCATGTTCATTTAAGTATGTAGAACGTATGTATGATGTTCTGATATGTTTTCATCAATACAGAAACCACTTTCCTCCTATTTCCTTCTCTGTTTTGTGTTCTCTATTTTGTCTATTAGATTAACATACAGTTCTCGGACACTGACAATTTCAGCGTCAAGTCAAAGAAGGCATCAAAGAAGATTGATAATTGATCACTTACCATTTTTCGCAGGTCGAGTATCAAAGGAGATTGGAGGAGATGCCAACAAGCTGTAGAGGACGATGCCCTCTTTTATGAGGTTGGTGGTGAAGAAAATGGGTGATTCATGGCCTAGGATTGCAGGTTAGGCGGTCACGTGACGCAATGCAAGAGCGAGGACACGATTGCTCGGCTTTGCAATTCTTGATGCAGACATAGCAGCATTAATCTTTGGCGATCTTGAGGCTAGCACGTGTCATGCCCCCGCCTCCTCAAACCGCACCTGATCAGTCAGCACCTCAGCAGACAACGGATCCAACGAGCGAGGGTGATGACGACAATGGCTTGGATGACGAACACAACGATGACGGCCTACATCTTCCTTAGGACCGGACTTTGTAATTCACCTTACTTTTGTAATTTTTTTTTATTTTGTAATTAATACTTTTTTAATGAAATATGCCTTTTTGAAATAGAATTTTACTTTAGTAACTTCAGTGTATCTAATTATAAGATCTTAAAAGGAATTTTTTTAGAAAAAAAAAAGGTTTCCAGTAACTCACCGACGGATTCGTCGGTGAGTTTAGAATACTTAAACACTACATGGCGACCGATTAGCGACAGATTTAATTAAATTCATCGATAATCCATCAGTGTGCTTACAACTCTAAAACACCACATAGTGACGGATTAATTAGCGACAAATTTCTGTAAATCCATCGCTAATCAGTCTCTAAGTAGTGATAGATTTAGGTAAATTTATCGCTAATTCGTCATTAATTAAGGATAGATTAGCGACTAACAAGTGTCAGGCACTAACACGCGACGACCAAATGAATAGTATTAGTGACGACCAGCGATGGCTTTTCCATCGCCGAAGTAGCGACGGACCACAAAATCCACCGCGAAGGGCATCTCCAATGCATTGCATCAAACTGATATAACTTTTACACCAACTTGATGTAAAAAGTACAAAAAATACTATTCATATCTCCAACCTAAAAACACCAAATTTGACATCAAACCACTTTATTGAAGGAATATTCTAGTTTTTAATATTTTATGTTGGTTTATGTAGCCCCATAACTAACAACAGTTTAAAAAAAATAAAATCCGTGCACCAAATGTGGTACAACGTGAATAATGTTGTGCCAAATATGACGCTGGATTGGAGCCCGATCCAGAGCCATAAACTCCTTTTAACGCCAAAGTGGCGTTAGGTTGGAGATGCCCTGAATATTCAGTGACTATTTTGAAATGAAACCTCAATCTGTTTCTAAATCCATCGATCACTGACTGGATTAGTGATGGGAAAATGATGGTTTAAGTCTTTTTTCTACAAAAAAAAATTTGGAGTCAATTACATAGTTACTAGTTGTAGCATTCCCTAATTCCATTAAGGCGATACTCGGTCTGAAACCCTAATTAAGCCCGGTAAACCATATCGAACCTAATTAGAGCCAACAACCTTGTACCTATTCCTGACAACAACCTGTATATCTTGATATCGAATAAATAATTAAAAAAAATGAAGCGAAAATTTAAGACTTTTTCGATAAATAGAAGACATAAAAAACCAAGATAATCCTCAGAATTAAACTCATATCCCAACCCTGATTATTACAAAATAGTATTCAATACAATACCTATATAGCAGGGAAACTTAATACATCAATAGAAGATGCATGTTAGACTCCTACTCTTCTCCAACCCTGAGTTCCAGTGCATGCTCATTTCTTGAAAATGTGAAGGTGGGTGAGCTTCTACATGCTAAGTCAGTGACTCGCATACCAACCATTAATTATCAATTAATATTAAAGGATAATGTATAACAACATGAATCCAATGCATATCTAAGGGAGCATTTGAAACTATATAAATAATACATAATCAGATGCAAGTTTATTGGTCAATTGCAACTGTACCTGTGATTTGCATTTTTTATTTGGATTTTGGATAAGAGAGTTGTGCACTCATGTCATCAAGGACAACACTATACAGAACTCACACGCTGATCGGGCGTATGACTCTGTTATGTCTCCAGGCCTGACGTAGCGACCCGCTTTAAATGGGCAAGCATCAATCGAAATAATTCAAGTCACTAGGGGCGTGGTGTTGGTTGATCCCCTTCAACACATAGTTCCACCCCAAGCTGATACGTTCCGTTGAACCTCTTCCTGAATTCACTTGTCATTGTAAAAACATTTGATAAAACAGTCAAACCACGGTACATTGCCTCATTCCTAATTTATAACTCTACGTGCGCTAATAATACTATTTTACATTGCATAATTGATAAAAGATACGAGTCTCACTTACCTTTTCTAAGCTTTTCTACGTTTTTCTTCGAATTTCCTAGCTTTTCGGGGTTCCATCATGTTTCTCAATGCCCGAATACCTATGTCATACCCATTGGTATCAATTTATGTCTAATGTATACTAGTTTAAACCCCTAAACCAACCTTAAAGCCCACACAAAACTACTCCTCCTAAAACAATTTTCACCGTTCACTCTTGTTAGCACGCTAGGACCAGTGCTCAGCGCGATGTCCAGCTGTTCTACTCCCTGTTATGTTCAGATTGGCCAGCGCGCTAAGGCCAGTGCCCAGCGCGCTGGTCGACTGAACCACTGCACTCCAGTACATTCGACATCTCCCAATTTAACCCAAACGGTGTCTAAACATCTTGCAACCTCAGAGAGGGCCTCACACGAGGACTTACATCATATATATGAGATCACAAGATTACCCATTACCAAAACTCCCCAACCGAAACCATGACACCATAACAACAACAACAGCAAAACCGATAACTCACCTCGCCTGGTCTCGACGACCTCGACTCAACGAGCTCCCCGTCACGAGCTCTCCTTCTCCCTCTCGGCTCCTTCATCTCTCTCTAGTCTTCTTTCTTTCTCTTTCTCGTTTTATAAACAAGGAAGAAGATGCAATGAAAATATAATAAAATAACTGCCTCGAGATACGCATCACATCATCTTGACTTATCCTTTTACCTCAGTGGCCAGCCATACTTACCCATTTCGTTCCATAATTTATATATTTATATATATAACTTAATGTATATAAATATATATATACAACTCTTACATGGCCACCATTTCTCGATCCTCGTGCATGCCACCGAGTACACTCGGTGTGCACCCATACTTACGACTCCCGCGGATCCACTCGTGACTTCACTCATCACTTTATACCCCTTATTTATCATTTTAATATATATTTATATATACCACGATATATATAAATATACCTACACCTATCGTTACATCCACCAATACGTAATTCACGCCAACGAGTACCCTCAGGGATAAATACTATCCCGCTTCTCATATGTATCCTCCTGGACCCACACATGGTATTAGGCGTTCCCTCATTTGTCCAATTATTAATTTATAATTAATATTACAATTCATACAAACACAATCCGACACACAAATCCACACACACGCTAATCATAGCTAATTGGGCTTAACCACGAACTAACTCAGGTTAATTATAATTCAGATTAACACTAATCACGTGCTTAAGGTAAGGAGTCGTTACACTAGTTCATTCGTTTGTAGTAACTTTTAGAGTTGTAATTTAAATAAGTTTTGTGTTTATGTCTAAGTAGGTATTTGAGTTAGTGTTAAAGTTTGTTTATGATTTATTAATTTGTTTAGGAGTCAAGTTTATGTGAGTCTATAAATATATGGCACTCATCCCTCCCACATTGATGTTATTAACAAGTTTGAGATTAATAAAGACTTTATTAAGCTTACTTCAAAAAAAAAAAAAAAAATTATTAAGCTTAGTGAAGATGTAGCCTCAATTCCTAACAGTAACTCATAGATTTTTGTCCAAAGTGAAAAGATTTTGGAGTAGATCTTTAATTAATTTGTTATCAACCGCTCTTTATTGGTTTGTATTCGAGTTTTCCTGATTAATATTGGTCTAGAACGTAGGTTGAGTCTCTTCAGTTGTGTATAATTTTGTTGTGGATTAAACGGTAGGTATTTCATATGTCGCCATTTTCTAGACTTAAGTTATGAGTATTGTGAATAGAGCATGCATACATATTAAGTCTGAAAAAAAAAAAAAAAAAAAAAAAAAGAAGAAGTAGACTTGTTCATTAGGCGGGCTCAGGCCAGGCCTAGTCCGGCCTAGTCTTTTAAGCTTTGCCCATGCCCACCCAAACCCACCCAAGTTGGAGATTTTTGATTAGTTTTTTATAATCTTAATAAAATAATTATATTTAATAAGTATTTAAAAATAAATATAAAGTAGAAGTTAGCTTGGTACTAACTTTGATGCTTAAGATTTAAACCTTATTGAACACAGGTTTTTGAACATTTAAATTAAAAATATATATTTTTTGAAATACTTGATGAGCGGGCTAGGCGGGCTTGGGATTGAACATAGACACCCTATCCCATCCCAAACAAAATGGACATGGACAGATCGAGCGGGTACTCGAGCCCGTGAACAAGTTTAATATTAAGAGTAGAACTTGTCCAATATGCATGAATGAGGTCCCACTCTGGGCTCGAGTTGAGTTTGCTCACTAAGAGGTAGTGTTCTCTTAATGGTGATTTTTGCATTCACAGATTCTTACTCTCGAGGCATCCTCGTTAAGTCGTTGGAGTATTGAACAGCTCCCAAGTCTCCAATGCTCCTTCTATTGGTTAATCCCACGATTTCCTTTGTAAATAAAACGTGAAAATGTCAAATAAATGAGCGTAAAATGGGCCAGTGGGCCGGTACATGAGTAGGCCCATTTCAAGAAATCTGCCATTTTTTTTTCTTTTTTGTCATAGTCGTAATCAATCGGTCTCTTAGACGCTTTTTTTTGGGTCTATCTCTTAGATGCTTTTGATAATTTGTAATGTTTGAGGCCTAAAATGTCCATTGGGCTTAACGTTTAGAAGCCCAAATGGGAAAAATAACGCAAATGCATGGGGATATTTCAAGTGCTGGGAGACTTCTAACAACCTTTGAGGTCAACAATTTTTCTGCTTAGGTCTGTTATAATATTGATTACGCCAATGAGCACTTCCACCCTCAATTCCTTTTTCTAACATAAAGAAAGTACCTTTTTTACTATGTTTAAGGTGCCTTACAAATTATTTGATTTTGGGACTGTTGTGTTATTCGAGTTAAGCCTGCCACCAAATCTAGTGAATTTTATTGTCATAAAGCAAGATACTTAAATGAAGGCTGTCATCAATTACTGCTGGCGAGTCAAAATTACGTTTCGAGATCTTTTTTTTTTTTTTTGAAAACTTCGAGATCTATATTTTAGACTCCGTTGGTTTTTTTTTTTTTTTTTGATACGAAAGAAATCATTTTGCACTCCTTATTAAGTTTAAACCTCCAATTTTTCACTCAGACACCCTATATCAAACCAATGAACTATCCACTTAGTTAATATTTAGATTTATTATTAATTAAAGTTTTCTAAGAGCATCTCTAATAGTAAAATATGGATTGTAGATGTGGATTAATGTCACGTCAGCAATGTGGAGATAATGTTCATCCTACATGGCTTGAATATAAAGCTTAAAAGTGTTCTCCAGTTGCTAATGTGGATCGCACTTTCTATTTTAAAATTTTATTTTTATATATATATATATATATATTGATTAACTGTATATATTCATACGCTTTGTCTGATTAGTCTCATGAGCTTTGAGAGCACAATAAGACCACCAGTGGCATGACGTTTGGCTTTGTTTTATGGGAAATTGATACCGAGGTGTGCACTTAATCTACATAACCTCGTAATCACCCTTACAATAGGCCACACCCGTCTGGATTTGTTTTAAAATAGATTACACTGTTTAGAAGTAGACTTTTAAAATAGACAGTGTCTATCCATGTCAGCTCGAAAATTCAAATCGTACATTTTTATTGAAGAGGTCTTTTTACCCCAATGTCTATTTAGTCTTAAGTAGTAAACAAGGACATCTAATACACCTCCTATTAGAGATAAAATTGTGGAAGTGGACTTTCGTTCTATCTTTCATGTATTTTAGAAGTTACATCATTGGTGAGTTCTTGTCACAAAACTAATAATATTGATTACAATAATGATATGCCTTGTCTTATTTCTTATTATAAAAATACAAAAACAAAAAAAAATTCATTGTTATTCAAAACTTTAGAGTTCGGTTAAGTGCACCTCATTTTGCGTAACATTTCAAATTCAAATTTCAATTTCTACGTGCAACCTACATTTTTACCAAAATACTTTTTCATCCGAATCGAAGCAACCAACTCCAAAATTTTAGTCGAGACATCTATATTAGGTTCGACGACATGTAGTCGAGACTTATCCACTAGACTCGGTGTTATCCAATCAAAACTCTTTTGTGAGATTTAGAGGTTTGATTTAATTGATAACTGCTGCCTTAAAGGTTTAGTGAGTTTTGACTGACTCTCCAATTAAAGATTCGATAAGTTATGATCGATCCTCCAATAAGAGATTCGGACCTTCATGGCCAAATCACTCGATGATGCCTACAAATCAAAAGAAAGAAATATGTAAGATGCACTAAGTAAAAAGTGAGGTGCACTCAACGGGACTCCAACTTTAATGTATGCAGTAACAAAGAAAGTTGTTATTTCTCAAAAAAAGAAGAAAAAAAAAAAAAGGAAAGGAAAGTTCTTATAATATAATACGAAATAAAATAAAATATCCCATCGAAAAGGACCGACTTGACCCTCATGTGCAGTGCTGGTACAGCCATGCCAAAAGTGGGACCTCTTGTATTGTACGTCTGCGCAAGGCAGCAGGAAGCGCGGTTGCCACGTGGGACGAAATCAAAGAAAATAGAGTAACAAACAGTCATCACCCGCCGAAGGGGCAATATCGTAATTCAAGCTCGCTTGGAAATGAAGACCAAGTCCATGTTGTACTCACGTTACGAAGCCGCCTTGAACGTTGCACACCCTACCACCACCAATACATCCCACCTGCCCTTGAGCGTTGATCATCCCACCTATTCTGACTAGCGCCACTTCCCTCCAAATTAATGGCACTTTCTACCCCTCCCTTGTCCCTAAATGACTCACGACAAACATTCTTGGTAAATACTTGAAGGTTCATTTTGGTTAGTTTTTGCCAATTTACCGAACCCGAATATTATATTAGTGAAGAATAATTATATCCACAAATTTATAAGAGATAATTTTCTTATGGGATAGAAGAGATATCTCTCACCTTGGGTATGAGTTAGGAGATAGCTTTCAGGAAAGTTAGACAACCAAATAAGATTAATTTCAACTTCCTACAAGTAATTTCTAAGAAGTTAACTCCACCTCTAAGCAAACAAGGCCCAAGTATATTATTTTTTCTTTTTTTTTTGTCAAGGTATTTTCTTCAATTGCTGGTACATAAGAGACCAATGATTGATTGATCTGATTGGATTGATGCAAGTGTTAAAAAAATCAATTCCCCTTAAAGAAAGTGACAATCTAAGTTTATAAAACAAATTGATTTGAAAGGATTGCACTATTTTTTTTACTCAAGTGGCAGTTAAACTACAAACTCTCAAAATCTTGTCTTTTGACAAGTGATATCTTTACCATCTCATCATATATGCTTTGATGAAAGAATTGCATCTCCTATAAGTTAATGGTATTAAACATATACTAATCTGCGTAGTTGACGCGAATATCACCAAAAAAAAAAGATAGAAGATGGTTGATGACTACGTATCACCGCTTTATAATCTTAATATCAATGATTCTTTATTTAATAATCATAAGTATTTTTTAGTATTAGAATTACAATAATATCAATGATTCTTCATTTAGGTTTTGTTCGACCCGCACAAAGAAGATTACAAGTTACTAGACAATATATTTAGGCAGTGGCTAAATGAACCCTAGTTTTATGAAAATCACTTAACTACCCCTCCATATAAAAGAGTTTCATTCACCCATACCTCACTCACCCATACCCCAGTTGCTTCTCTCTTAAATCGTACTCACCAACAAAACCAAATCTATACTTGCAGGTTTCAGACTAACAGAGTCGACACCTCTTTAGAGGTATCTGCTCTTATAGGTTTTTGGGAACGCAACGAAAGTTTTAAATTTTATTTCAAAAACCCAAACAAAATCAAATCTGAGTTCCATTAAATTGATTGATGAAACTTAAACCGTATCTCTAACACAAGTTTCCTTCTCTGTGTTAAATGATTTGCAAGACGCTGCTAGAGACGAACGTCCTCTATCAGAAATCTACACACGAACGACTGCCGAGATTTCGAGTGTTAACCCATGAGAGAACACGAAAATAGTTTTTTGTTCTCCTTAAAACTCAAGAATGGTTGGAAAAACCTAACTCGATTTCTCAAAATGAAAATTAGATTCAACCATAATTTCTCTTGTAATGTGAATTCACTTAACACGACTATTTATACAACTGTAATGGCCCAATTTTAAGTAAACCATTATTATGACGTGTTTGCAGACGTGGATGACAGCAGAGATTGGTGCATTACCTAGGGTTCTAGCTTGGTTGTAGGCATATAGATCTTCTTTTTGATGGTTGTAATTCTCCCTATCAAGCTCTGAAATTTCCAGCAAACAAAAACCCCCCAACAGCTCTGAAGTTTGTGATAATGCATGCAAAGTGAAGCAAAAGTTCTAAGTTTAGCTTATATATATAGTATTTAACTTCATCAAGTGTGTATTCACACATCACTAGGAAATCTAATGGGCACCAAACACTCCTACTCACCCACTTATTCAGCTCAACTAATACACAATATGACACAAGCTTCATAAGAGGTTTAGTGGCACGTATCTCGAGGTAAGTCTATGTGTATTGGTTTTTATTGGAAACTATAGGACTTTTAAATTTGATTTGCATTACATAACACCTTAGGCATATAAAAATAATTCCTTAAATAATATTTAAATAAACCAAGGCTTACCATATCACTAGCTACCCGGTTCCTCGACTCATACGCAACTCGAGGCGCGTCCCCGCTCTTGTATCGACGTCTACAACTGTACGAACTGACTTAATAAGTCTACATAAATACAACACAATAGGAATACGTTAATAAAAAATAATATTCCCCGACCATGTGCCTCGGTCAGTGCGTGCATCACGGTGTGGAACCCATGTCATGGGTAGATCATCCTGATTAAGGTGCGAAGCAGGGGTTAGAGATTTGGGTCGTGACAAATATTCCCAACAAAAGGAAATTTTGTCATCGAAATTAAGTTTAAGTTAGGGTTTTACCTGACTTGAATAGGCACAGGAATCTATCTAGCATGTAGTCCTCTTGCTCCTAAGTGAATTCCGTGTCGTCGTGGAAATGCCATTTGAGAAGTACGTTCGGGATGGACTTGCTCCTCAATTGTTGTGCCTTGTGATCTCGGATCTTAATGGGCTGCTCCTCATATGAATTTTCCTCACTCAGGTCGATCTTACTTGAAACTACACCTAAGAGGGAGGTGAATTTGGTGTATCAAGAAGTTATCACCTTTTTAAATTTAGTTCAATAATTAAGATGCTATATGCTCACCAAAACACGAATGTGGACAATATGCAAGTGAATGGGATAGAAGAGATGGAAAGTGACATACGATTTATAGTGGTTCGATCCAATGATCTACATCCACTACCTAACCTCCCCGGTTAGGATTTTTAACCCCACTTATATTGCAAATAAGTGTTACAACCTAAGCATACAAGCCTAGAATGCCTAATCACAATTAGGATTCCTACCTAGCAGCAACTAGGGTTTATGCCTAGCCTCAACTAGGTCTTCTCATTTGACTTAGATTCCACTAAGTCTTACAATCATCCAATTACAATAAATGGCTGAAAAATAATGAAATACACTTTACAAAGTAAAGTGGTATCAAATTCAAACTCTAGCAAACCTCCTAGAGGTTAACAACTCTAATGCATGTAAGTATGAGAATAAATGGAATATGCAAATATGTCACTGATTTTTTGTAAGTCCCAAATATGAAATCGTTTAAAAAATCTAATGTATTAGTGCAAAACCTATTTCAAAGCTCAGAACAAGAAGTTTAACAAAAATCAAGTTTAAGTGCAAAACTTTTGTTCAAACCAATTTTAGGGTTTAATAAAATAAGTTTAAGTGCAAAACCTAAGATGAAAGTGTTCAAACACACAACAAAATGATTTTCAATTCAAACACACAAAACTATGTAGATTAAACACAAGAAAAGAGTCTAGAACAAGAACTTTCTTACAACCAGAAAGGTGACCTAAAAATTAGTTTTGAGGAGATTCTTGTACAACTTTGGAAGCCTCAAAAGTGCTGGATTTTGGAGTGAATGGACAGCCTCAAGAATCTTCTTTGCCTTCTTCACACAAATCAATATTCTCCTTTTTGTAAGTTTGAGCTTTTGTGTGTGTTTCTTCCTTGTGTCAAAATAATGTTCTTGGTGGTTTTATAGTGTTATACATCTCATCTTATCAGTTTGTGACTGTTCTAGAGATTTAAGGGCCAGAAATTCATCAATAATTCAAATTAAAGTTTGTTTTCCAGCTTTTTAAAAAAGCTATCAAGATTGCAATTAGCGTGCTAATGTTGAGACATAGCGCTAACTCTGCACTTAGCGCGCTAATGACAGCATTAGCGCGCTAACTATAGGGACCTCTAAATAATTATTTTGTCCCTTGTGTTAGCGACCCTTAAACACGCCCGGACCCAACCAACCCTCATATAATATGTTATATATATTTAATATGGGTCATTAAGCCTATTTGGGTGGTCCGGATATTTTTACAAATCCCGAAAACGAAAAATCTCAGTTTCATAATGTGCGAGGGACTTTTCTGTAAATTTGCAGTTTTCTTTTCAAAAACCTTTCAAAAACAAGTTTTTCTTTTTCGAAAACTTCCACAATGATCTTCAAAATGCAAATGAACATAAACACATAATTTCACATCGTTTAAACTTATAGACCGAGTCATCTGTTAAAGTTCCATTTTGAAACTTCGAGTAATCACTTGACATTTAAAAGTTCGTTTAAAAAAAACTTGATATGCATGAACTAATGCATTTGGCTTACGTGAATAAACTTGTATACCTTACATCAATATTGCAACTTGTAGTTTGATCTTTCGTCTTCATTCCTTTATGAATGCCGAGTCTTGAACTTGTATGGCTTGAATACCCGTGATATGATGTTTTGCAACCTTTAACAAAAACTGAAATGCACTTGATATTTATTAGTACATTTTTACCTTGTTTGTTTCCATCAAAATTCCGGTCGGAGTTAGAGTGACTAACCACTTAGTCCAACATTACTCAAGTTAATGGTCGGTCGTACTCCTGCTTTCAACTCAGCTAGTTGAAGCATCAAATATGGAACACCGAATGGACCCCTGACATTTGTGGAGGCAGATCAAGCTCGTATGCAACTCTCCGACTCATTTCTTAATCATGAAAGGCCCGATGAACCTCGGTGCAAGCTTGCCTTTCACCCAAAATCTCTGAAGTCTCTTTCTAAGGGGAAACCCTTAAGTAGACAAAGGCTCCCTCGGAGTACGTAAGATTACTGTGATACTTATTGGCGTACTTCTTTTGTCTCTCCTGTGCACCTCTGAGTCTCTAACGGATCAATTCAACCTTCTCCGTGTGGTCAACAATAATTTTAGGTCCCATAATCTCCTAGTCCTCTTGTTTAGCCCAACACGATGGCGAGTGACACGGTCTGCTATACAAAGCCTCAAATGGTGTCATCGCTATGCTAGCCTGATAATTGTTGTTGTAAGTGAGCTTACACAATGGTAGGTACTCCTTCCAAGATCCTCCAAACTCCAACACACATGCCTGCAACATGTCCTCAAGAACCTGTATCAACCTCTTAGTCTGCCCGTCGATTTAAGGATGGAAAGTCGTACTAAACTATAGGCGCGCATTGTACTGCTCCTATATACACTGTCACATCTTGGACGTATACATAACATCTCCATCTGATGTGATCGTCAAAGGTACCCCATGCAGCCTGATAATCTCTCTCTCGAATAGTATGCCCGGTTAATCGAACGTGTAGTGTGACGCCAATGATAGGAAATGAGCTGACTTAATAAATCAGTCAACTATCACCCAGATCGAGTCTTGTTTCCTGTTAGTCCTCTGACAAAATCCATAATAATTGTCTTCTCACTCCCATCGAGGAATGGGAAGTGGTTGTAGTAATCTTCTAAGTCTGCGATGCTCGACCTTTACTTGCTGACAAATCCCATAATGTGACTCCTGAAGGATCTCATCTCTTAACTTTGGCACATTTGGTATCAATAACCTGTCATGGTATCTAAGACACTGATTTGACGTCTCTGCCCAGTTTGTACACTCTATACTATGCGCCAACTTACTGCATCTCAAGTACAACCGGTCGGCCCTCTGACATTTTTTGTGTAGACACAGTCTGTAGTTTCATTTGTGCATAAATCATAATTTGCGTATTGGTAGGAACATCTGACTAACTTGCTGTCATCGTTGTTTCGAATAACCCGTACTCATGCGTCATGTAACATCTGACAACCTCGATATTTCTAGTCGGTCTCCTGCTCTGCACATCTGCGACTATGTTCATTTTTACCGGGTGATACTCCAAGGAAAAGTCGTAGTCCTTCAAGAACTCCAACCATCTATGTTGTCTCATATTCAACTCCTTCTATGTGAAGAGATACTTTAGACTCTTGTAATCAGTGAAGAGTGTGAAGAGATACTTTAGAAGGTGCTTCCATATCTTTAATGTAAATACAACTGCTGCCAACTCCAGATCGTGCGTGGGATAGTTCTTCACAAGTATCTTCAATTGTTTTGAAGTGTAAGTCATAACACCTCTGCCCTGCATCAACATGTAGTCTAGACCCGTATTAAAAAATCTATGTACACTAGGAAACCCTGTCCAGACTTTGGCAAAACTAACACTGACGCGGTAGTCAATGACCTCTTCAACTAAGTGAATACAGCCCCGCACTTCTCAATCCACTCATATGCAACGTCCTTCTATGTCAGCATCGTAATCGGTGAAATGATTTTCAAAAAATCCTTCACGAACCTGCATACCCTGCTAACCCCAGAATACTCCTAATCATCGATATGGACGTCGGTGCCGGCCAATCCATGATTGCCTAAATCTTGGCCGGATCCACTGCAATCTCTGTTGCCTTTACAACATGCCCCAAGAATTTGACCTCTACGAGCCATAATTCACACTTACTAAACTTTGCAAAAAGTCGGTGCTCCCTCAAAGTCTGCAACATCTCTCTAAGGTGTTGTTCGTGATCCTCTCGTGTCCTCGAGTATATTAAGATGTTGTCGATGAAAACTATTACGGAGCGGTCAAGGTATGGTCTTAGTACTCGGTGCATCAAATACATGAACATGGTGGGGGTGTTGGTAGCCCGAATGCATGACTGTGAACTGGTAGTGTCTGTATCTGGTGCTGAATGTCATTTTCAACCTATCTTTATCCCAAATCCTAAGCTAATGATACCCTGTTCTCAAGTCTATTTTAGAGAAAAATTGTGCTCCTCTCAACTGATTAAATAAGTAGTCTATCTGTGGAAGTGGGTACTTGTTCTTGACTATCACTCGGCTCAACTGTCTGTAGTCAATGCATAGTCTCAAACAACTATCCTTCTTCTTTACAAAAAGAACTGACGCTCCCCAAGGTGACATCGATGGTGTGATGAATCCCTTCTTCCACAAATCCTGATGTTGACTCCAACTTATCTAACTCTCTCGAAGCCATGCGGTATGACGGTATCAAGATTGGTCTGGTACCCGGTACTAAGTCGGGATGAAGTCTATCTTTCACGATGGCAATAGTCCAGGCAAATCCTCTGGGAAAACATCTGGCTACTCTCGAACGACCGATATCTCCTCAAGTCTGGGACCCTAACTCTCTGCCACAGAAAACAACACTACTAGTGTCTCCATCTCCCTACTAGATGCAAGTCGACCTCTCATGGTCCTGGCTTTTGGTGTGCTACCTCGGTGAATGAATATCAAACGTCTCAGGATATTGAATATTACATGCCTACTGAAATAGTCGATGTGTGCGTGGTAGGCTGACAACCAATCCATCCCTAGTAATGCGTTGAACTCTTATATCTTGAGGACTCTAAAGTCTGCAGGTAACTCTACCATGCCTATCTCTATCGGACATCCCTCAACTAGACTATTAAGGTAAACCCTATCCCTAGTTATGGTACTCAAAATTAAATGTACGCTAAGTCTAACTGGTGTCATTCCTAGAATACCTATCATGTGACCTACAATAAAAGAAACAGTAGACCCCAAATCGAATAATACATACAAGTCTCTACCAGAAATGGAAATCGTACCCTCAATGAGATTGCACGTAGCCCAAACATCTGGTTGTGCGACCATGTGAACTCCTTATCTACCCTGTTGTGGGTGATGTGTCGCCCGGTTGTGTACACTCTTTAGACATATGTCCCACCTGACCACATCTTCAACAAGTAATCAGGCGACGCTGCCTTGCCTGTTGTGCCTGTCCCTAAGCCTATCTCTAGCCCGGTCGTGGTCCATCTTGATCTCTACCTCTATCTTGGCCACCTTGATGTTGCTGCTGCTATTATGGTGTCAGTGAAGCTTGTAACATCGGTCTGGCGAGAGGTGGCAAAGGAGCTCTGCCATATGTAGTCTGTGTGGGTACAGGGTGAGGTGCGTAGGGTACTACTGAAATAAGGGCAACATGTGCCCCACCCCTCTAAGTACCCCCGTCCTATCTTCTGTGTCCCTTGCTCCTCCATCTCCACTTATAATTAAAGCCCTGAACTGTACCCTCTGTTGTTCGGTCCTCCTTTCGACCTAATTCATGTCTCATGCGTGAAAGCTCTCTCATATATCTCCTATAGATAGAGGGCTCCAATGCCAACCACGTGCCTAGCGATGCAGGTCTCAGTCCGTCCCTAAAATATAAGGCATCATCTGCATTATTCTTGACCAAGTCTCCTGCAAACTGCCTCAGATAATCGTATTGGTCGCGTACAACATCACTAACTCTCCTTCTGACTGCCTGAAACTCAAGAACTTCTTTTTCAGTCTCTGCAACATCAAACCCGGGTAGTACTACTTGTAAAACTCAATCTTAAAGTCTGCCCATAATGTAAAGCTGCCTCGGTTCACAACTGTGGTGCACCACTAAACGTCGACACCCTTCTCTAGGGTGTAGTATGAAAGGATTGGCTGAAGTCTGTCCTCAATGTCCAGTAGTAGATGTAGCTTTTCATGAGATAGGATCCACTTCTCAATCTTCTCATGATCCCTCTCCCCTGCAAAATAAGCTGGCCTGAGCCGAATAAACTCCTTCACTAGCTTGGTGTCCCTCGACAAGCTAGTTGTAACAACACAAAAATTCACATTATTTCTGTGTGATGACATGTACTATTAATGTATACTCGAGTCTGTGTGATAGGACGGTTATGTCGAGTTTCGAGTGGAATTCGTTTAAAAAAATGTAATGAACGGATATCGGTGAACGAAATACGTGTACATGAGTTCGGAAAACTATTTTTGTGGACAATCAAAAAATAAAATACAATAATAAATTAATTCGGGAATATGTTTGAGTTGTTATAAATTTTATACACACGCGACAGTATGAGTCGTGGTGCATGCTGGGTGCAGAAACTCTAGAGGATTGTTCAATTTTTAGTTAAATTGGATAAGGATAAGGAAGGAGTCACACAAGTGTGTCCCATAGTGGATAATGGCTGGTGTGATTATGGACCGTAGGATATGCCTCGAGATGTGCGAGCACACCAAGATGAGACCCACCCTATATAAGGGTGAGTCAAACCTCACTACTCTCATTTCTTTCTTTTCTCTCTTTCCTCACTGTGAAGAACAAAACGAAGGAAGGTTTCAATGGTTCTGAGTCTAGATCGATGATGGGGATCGACCAACTATGCAATTCAAGGTGAGTTTCTGACTCCTTAAGGGTTACTCTACGTTTTGACACCTATTTTGGGTGTTTTCGTCACAATAATTTCGGACAACAAATTTGGGAAATCAGCTTTTATGATTTGTTTTGATTGATTAGGAGTCAATGGGAAGATCAAAACATGATTTGTGAAGTGGTTTTGATGTTTGAGATTTTTTTTTTGAATTTTAGGGAGTTTTGGGAAATTTTGTATGATTTTAGCAAATCAATAGTTTGGTCGAGTTTTGGCGCGAGCCGAGGGTGGTTTAGTGTTGTGTTGAACGTTTAGTCGAAGTTGGGATAGGCTCGAAGCATAGTGACGTGAGCCGAGGTATCAAAAACCCAGGTACAGAGGCGTTCTGGGTAAGACACCGTGAATGTTCCAACTCGCGGCTTCACCCACGTACGTCTTGGGCAGTGCCTCAGAGGGAAAGATGTCGTGAGGATGCCATCACGACCAATGAGGTCATGACGTCACTCATGTACGTGTTGGGCAGACGACCTAATATACACGCCGTGAAGACGCCGTCCAGGTCATTGGACACCATGGCGTCATGTTACTATTCACAGGAGTAAATTTTTATAAAATTTTTGAAAACTTTCGTGGATCTCTTAGGTATTCAAATAGGTCCAAATACGACCCAATACTCGGGTAATCGACCCAAATGGGTAAACGAGTAAAATTATGAAAAATTGGGTAAAATGGTGAAATTAATAGGGAATAGCAATTAAAGGGAAATAAAACTCTAACACGACCAAATTGGACCGATAATGATCACCAGGTACTTACTGAGCGAGTGACAAGCATGCGGGGTCATTTTGGTGGCGTGTGAAAGCTACGAGCGCGGAGTGTTTTGTGGAGGTGGCATTGTATAGTGAGTAAAACCAATGGGAGTAGTTATATTATTTCATTTGTGCATTTAAATTGGGTTGTTATATTTCTTGGTGAAATATGTTTCGTAAAATCCATATGTGATTTATATTCTGTGGTGGATTATTGGCGTTGTTTTCGTGGGTTTTCTAAATGAGTGGTCCAAAAGCAAGTGGGTCTTCGTTACTATTTATCTGTGATATAAGCTCTTATCTGGATGTTATTGATATCTCCCGATAAGGTGTTCGTCGGGGACTCTTATCCGGGTTTGTGGATATCTCATAGTTGCAAGGATTAGGGCTAGTGGGTTGTGTTCTCGTCCTGAACCTGAGTCTGTTGGGCTTTTGCTGCGACTTAATGACCTTTTGGTCGGGACTAATTACGTTTTCTGTAGTTTTCTTGGGCACTCAATTATCGTGGATTTTTAAGTGATTTATTATCATGCGAACTGTACTATTTCGTGATATTCCTGCGTGATAGTAGTATTGCCATTTATTTGACATTTGAAATTATATTTAAACTCCACTTAGTTGTTACTGTTATTTTCTATGCTCACCGTCCTTTTTATTACCGTGGGTACATCCACGTCATACTGCAGGGTCGATATGAGAACAGGACCGGAAATAGGCGATTGAAGTTGAGAGCTGTTAGGCAACTCCTCTTGCCTACAATGTAGGTTTCTTTGTATTATATGTTTATGTTTCTGATACATTGGGGTATGGATTTTTTGAGTAATTTTGGGACATGTATACCGTATTTGATTTTTTTTCTGACCGGGTATACTTATAGAGGTATACATATGCAGGGTTTCCACACTTTAGGCTGTTCTAACTTGTATCTTAGAGTTGTTTTGGGTTAATTGAGATTTTGATGCTTCCGCTATAATCTGATAACTCACTAACTGAAATAAATCACTTAAATATATTTACAATGGCTTAATAAATGGTAAATGTTAAGGACGGCTGACTAGGCTTGTGTGGCTCATTGAGACTGGCTCGGGGGTTCTCGCAGGTCTAGGCCGGGTGACGCCCAATTCTAGGGTTGTGAAATTTGGGGCCGTTACACTAGTGGTCTCAGATGTAGTGGGTGTGGGCGGGGGAGTGTCCACTATTATCTCCGTTGTCAGTACCGTGACAATCGGTAACTTTGGTGGATGCAGTGCAACTGGATCTACTGGTGGTGCTAGTGAAATAAAAGTCTCTATAGTCAGGGGCGCTGTAGTACTAGTTGCACTAGCGAGGATGGCCAGAATGAGTGATTTCATCTGTGTAGTCATGAATGCAATGAAGTCGGCGAGCTATTATTTGTGAGTCACTACTCGGTTAGACAGCCTCTGATAGTCGTCAACTGATATAGTAGGAGTCTGACTGTAGCTAGCTCCGATGTCTCTAACCTCACGCGAATCTGCTATCGATGTCTGCATGTTGACAACACACGTGAATTAGCTACTATGAGACGTATCTCGTATTTATATATGTATAGAAATTAACATGTATATAAAAAAACCACGACTCACTTTCACTCAATTCCCAACAAAATGGTTTACGGGCAAGGATCATCTGGTTTTCACTTTTAAGGTTTGTGTCTTATTCAAGTTTGTGTTTTACTTATCGAGGAGATAGGCTATGATACCAACTGTGACTGCCCCTCTCTTAATCAGGGCATCGCTCGGCCTAATCGCGTAATTAAGCCCTAATCTCTATCCCGCAGGACTTAACTATGTATAAGTCAGCCTTTACAACCTATATGTCTCGTTACTCGTGTTCAGGATAAGTAATACACAAGTCCTACCAATTAATGAAATTTAGAGTTAATTAAAACTTTTTATTAATTTAGTTATTTAGCGGAAGTCTTAACAGTTTATGCGAAAGCCATTGATAATATGCAGAAGCCATTTAAAATAACTCTAAGTGTGGAAACCAGGAAAAGATATCACATGTATATAAACCTTAAAATGTTGTAAATAATGTGACAGTCAAAGTTAGGTTGGGGTACTAACGCTCAACCCAATATACTGCACAAAGTGTATCAAAAAACATAATGATGCTAATACAGCAAAATATTAAAAGACCTACGAGATCGAAACATTGTCACGCCGTTGGCTCAGAGGTAATTGTCGATTTTCTCCCTGCCTAGCCTGCTGGTCGATGGCTTTGCACCCACTGTCATAAAAAGGAGGGTGAGTACAAGAATATAACAGTAATCCTTGATGACAAGATTATTTCACATTTGCAACATTCTAATGGTATTTAAAAGCATATAAATAGAAAAGACTAAATAGTAAACCATATGTGAGTAAATACTGGAGTTAAACAAGTGATACTAACACTAGGCCAAGTAGCGATGATATAGGTCCGGTTAGTACTGAACCGTGTCACACCAACTCAATAATCCTATAGCATGAGGGACTCTAACCTCGAGTGTCAAGAAAGTCAAGTAACATGTGCCGACCTCCCCAGGGACTTTAACCCCGTGAGTCGCGCACACCTCGATTGAGTAAGAGACCTAGATGCTAAAACTACTTTACATATTAAAAAATGACTTACATATAGATTTATCAAGGCATAAGGAAAAGTGATTACCCAATCCATCAATGCATTTTTTGTTATGTCTACACTAATAGCATGCTATTTATAAACTATATTTCCATTCAAAACAGTAAGAATGAAGCATGGCATAGGAATAGAATCAAAGATCAATCAACAAGGCAAGGTATCATGAACTGTTGGAATATATAATTACACATTGGAAATATATAATAAGACTTGATGTGGTATATAAGTGGTGTAGATTGGATCTTAGCACAAGCCATTGGTTTTCTACAAAAATGGGTTCCAATGCCATTTGTATACCCACTTGTGCTTATGTAATCCAACACTCACCGAGCCCATGAATATCTGTATGTTATCAGAGCAAAACTATCCTGGGCTCATATTTTATGACTTGGTTAGCTAGCGGTGGAGTCTAGACTCGTTCATGGACCTAGAAGCCTATAAGAGCAGGCCTAGGTATGTTCGTCCAGACCTATAAAAGTATGTCTATGTTTGACAAATGACAACTAGTCCGGGCCTAGTTGCACTTGAGAGGGAGTGCTGTAATGTATAATCACACATTAAAAATATATAATAACAGTTGGTGTGGTATATAAGTGATGTAGATTAGATCTTAGCATAAGCCAATTGGTTTTGTGCAAAGATGAGCTCAAATCCATTTGTATACCCACATGTGTGTATGTGGCTCAACACTCTCTGAGCCCAAGAATTTATATATGAACAATTACTCAAGAAATGAGTAGAATCAATTACAACATCATGGCATCAGAATATAAACAACCTATAATCAAAGGACTATGAAATAATAATGAGTAAAGGGAATGAAATCCAACATAAGTTATCATCGGGTATACTAACAAGTTTAAGCAATCTCCCTAGCTAATTTGGCCTCGTGACACCCAAACTCGCGCACCTGGACTCCCGGAACACTCTTTTGGGTCCTAGGGTATTTAAACATGCATTATGGTGGTTTAAGGTTGATTGGTGGAGGTTTAGAGTAGTGTTAAGTGTTGCAGGAAAATAAGGAAAGTTGCAGAATTTTAGGTGCCCAGAACACTCAGCTCACTGGGTGTCCTTAGCACGCAAGCTGGAATGCCAGTGCGCTGAGTGCAGAAATCCAAAAATCTACAATAGATTTATGGGTTGCTCCAACTCCGAAAAAACCTCTCCTTCATCCCCGGACCCTTGCTCTCCTCCACCAAGGGTCTGCAACACCCTCCACATTCATAACAAGGCAGACACTTCGATTATTACATCATTCATTCACTAAGTAAACTAGATTTGACATTCATTTGAAGGGAAAGTTGAAGAACAACATGAATCCTGGAAAAAACATAACTTTGGATTCTTAAAATCGATTTGAGAAATTCTCAGCAGCTAGGTTGTTAAGGAAACATAAGGAATTTGAAAATCAAGCTCAACTTAAAAAACAAACTACTTTTTCATTCAAAAATCAGTAAAATAGTTTGCATTAAATGAAAGCCCCATTTTGGGCAAAACTTGAGATGTTGAAAATCAAGCTTGCAAATCCAAATTGGAACTTCTTAACGCATTAAAATTGAGCCAAAAGCTATTTGAAATTTAATTATACAAAAACCCTATGATATGTGCTTGAATCAAACAATTGAAATGCACAGAGGGATTGGTGCATTGCCTAAGGTTCTAGCTTTGTTATAGGCATATAGATCCTTCTTGATGGTTGTAATTCTCCCTATCAAGCTCTGAAGTTTCCATCAAACAAAAACCCCCCAACAACAATTAATTTTTGTGTTGAAATGCATACAAAGTGAAGCAAAAGTTCTAAGTTTAGCTTATATAGTATTCAACTTCATCAAGTGTGTATTCACACATCACTAGGAAATCCTACGGGCACCAAACACTCTTACTCACCCACTTATTCAACTCAACTAACATACAATATGACACAAGCTTCATGGTAGTGTGTGCTAGAACGTATCTCAAGATAAGTCTATGTGTTGATTTTTATTAGAAACTACAGGATTTTTAAATTTGATTTGCATTACATAACACCCTAGGCATATAAAAATAATTTCTTAAATCATATTTATGTAAACCAAGGCTTACCATATCACTAGCTACGGTTCCCTGGCTCGAACATAACTCGAGGCACGTCATCGCTCTCGTCTCGACGCCTACAACTGCACTAATCGACTTAATAAGTCTACACAAATACAACATACTAGGAATTCGTCAATATAAAAATACAATATACCAAGGCTATGTGCCACGGTCGTTGCGCACATCATGGTGTGGGTCCCACGTCAAGGGTCGACAATCCTGATTAAGGATTATAACAGGGGTTAGAGATTTGGGTCGTGACAAATATTCCCAACAAAGTGGAAATTTCGTCCTTGAAATTAAATTTAAGTTAAGGTTTTACTTGACTCGAATAGGTACAAGAATCTATCCCGCATGTAGTCCTCCTATTCCCAAGTGAATGTCGTGTCATCGTGGAACCGCCACTTGACAAGTACCTTCGGGATGGACTTGCTCCTCAACTACAATACTTTTTAATCCAGGATCTGAATGGGCTGCTCCTCATACGAAATTTCCTCACTCAGGTCAAAGGTTGGTCGTACGCATGCCTTCGACTCAGCTAGTCAAAGCATCGAAATATGGAACATCGGATAGACCCTTGACATATGTGGAGGCATTTCAAGCTCGTATACAACATTCCCGACCCATTCCTTAATCATGAAAGGCCAGATGGACCTCGGTGCAAGCTTCCCTTTCACCCCAACCTTCTGAGGGAAAACCTTTAAGTAGACAAATGCTCCCTCAGAGTACGTGAGATTACTGTGATACTTATTGGTGTACTTCTTCTGTCTCTCCTGTGCACCTCTGAGTCTCTAACAGATCAATTTGAACTTTTCCATGTGGTCAACAACAATTTCATGCCTCATAATCTTTTGGGCTCAGCCCAACATGATGATGAGCGACACGGTCTGCCATATAAAGCCTCAAATGGTGCCATCTCAATGCTAGCCTGATAACTGTTGTTGTAAACGAGCTCACACAATGGTAGGTACTCCTCCCAAGATCTGTCAAACTCTAATACATATGCCCACAACATGTCCTCGAGAACCTGTATGAACCTCTCAATCTGCTCTTCAGTCTAAAGATGGAAAGTCGTACTAAGTTGTAGGCGCGTACAATACTGCTCCTGCATATTCTGCCATATCCTGGACATATACATAGCATCTCGGTCTGACCTGATCGTCAATGGTACCATGTGCAGCTTGATAATCTCTCTTTTGAATATTACGCTCAGCTGATCGAATTTGTAGCGTGATGCCACTAGCTGGAAATAAGCTGACTTAGTCAATCTGTCAACTATCACCCAGATCGAGTCATGTCTCCTTGCGGTTCTCAACAATCTTCTAACAAAATCCAAAAAAATGTCTTCCCATTTTCTTCGAGGAATGGGAAGTGGTTGTACTAATCCTTCTAGTCTGTGATGTTCGGCCTTCACTTGCTGACAAATCCTATAGTTCATGATGAACCCTGACAAGTCAGACTTCATCCCAGACCACCAGAAATGTCTCCTCATGTCGTGGTATATCTTAGTACTACCTGGATGAACGATTAATCTGGAAAGGTGCGACTCCTAAAGGATCTCATTTCTCAGCTCTTGCACCTCCAGTGTCCACAACCTGCCATGGTATCTTAGACATTGATCTAACATTTCTGCTCAGTTTGTACAATCTATACTCTGCGTTAACTTACTGAATCTCAAGTACAACCGGTCAGTCCTCTGACCCTCTAAAATTTTCTGTGTTGACACGGTCTGTAGTCTTATCTGTATGCAAATTATAACTCGCGTGTCAGTAGGAACATTTGACTGACTTGTTTTCGTCGCTGCCTCGAGTAACCCATACTCATGCATCATATAGCATTTGACAAGCTCGGCATCTCTGGTCGATCTCCTACTCAGCACATTTGCGACTATGTTCACTTTTCCTGGCTGATAGTCCAAAGAAAAGTCGTAGTCCTTTAAGAACTCATACCATCTGCGCCATCTCATATTTAGCTCCTTCAGTGTGAAGAGATATTTCAAACTTTGTGATTAATGAAGAGTGTGAATCACTCTCCATATAGAAGATGTTTCATGTCTTTAACGCAAATACAATCGCTACCAACTCCAGATCGTGCGTGGGATAGTTCTTCTCATGTATCTTCAACTGTCTCGAAACATAAGCCACAACACTTATGCCCTGCATCAACATGTAGCCTAGACTTGTATGAGAAGCATCTATGTACATTAGGAATCCCTGTCCAGCCTCTAAAAAAACTAACACTGACGCGGTAGTCAATGACCCCTTTAACTAATCGAATACAGCCTCGCACTTCTCAGTCCACTCATATGCAATGTCCTTCTTTGTTAGCCTCATAATCAGTGAAGTGATCTTCGAAAAATCCTTCACGAATCTGCGATAATACCCTGCTAACCCTAGAAAACTCCTAATTTTTGGTACTGATGTCGGTGCTGGCCAATCCATAATTACTTAAATCTTAGCTAGATCTACTATAATCCCTGCTATTCCAACAACGTGCCTTTAAAGCTTGACCTCTGTGAGCCAGAATTCACACTTACTGAACATGGCAAAATTCGATGTTCCCTCAAAGTCTACAACGTTTCTCTGAGGTGTTGCTCGTGATCCTCTCGTGTCCTCGAATAAATCAAGATCGTCGATGAAAACTATAACGAAGCAGTTAAGGTATGATCTCAGTACTTGGTGCATTAATCCATGAATACGACGAGGGCGTTGTCAACCCAAATGCCATGACCGTGAACTGGCAATGTCTGTATCTGATGTTGAATTATGTCTTGGACCTATCCTTCTCCCTTTTAAAAAGCTTATTATATCCTGATCTCAGGTCTATCTTAGAGAAAAATCGAGCTCCTCTCAACTGATCAAACAAGTCGTCTATCCATGAAAGTGAGTTATTATTCCTAACTGTCACTCGGTTCAACTGTCTGTAGTCAATGCATAGTCTTAGACAGCTATCCTTCTTCTTTATAAAAACACTTGGCATTCCTAAGGTATCATCAAAGGAGTAATGAATCCCTTATCCCCCAAATCCTGAAACTGACTCCTCACCTCCTCTAACTCTTTTGGAGCCATGCGTTACGACGATATTGAGATCAGTCTAGTACCCAGTACTAAGTAGATGATGAAGTCTACCTTTCTCGATGGCGGTAGTTTAGGTAAATCCTCCAGGAAAACATCTGGGAACTCTCGAACGACTGGTATCTCCTTAAGTCTGGGTCCTTGACTCTTTGCCACTGAATACAACATTACTAGAGTCTTCATCTACCAACTCATCGCAAGTCGACCTCTCGTGGTATTGGCTCTCAATGTGTTACCACGGTGAATGAATATTGGATGTCCTGGGATCTCGAATGTCACAGACTTAATGAAAAGTCGATGTGTATGTTTGGTTAACAATTAACCTTAAACCATAGTAGTACGTCTAGCTCTAACCTCTCGGGGACTCTAAATTCTGCAGGTAACTCTACCCCGCCTATCTATATTAAAAATCCCTCAACTAGACTATATAGGTAATCCCTATCCCCAGTTGCAGTACTCAGAATCAAATGTACGCTAAGTCTAACTAGTGTCCGTCCTAGAATGCCTATCATGCGACCCGCAATGAAAGAAACAGTAGAACCCGAATCGAACAATACATAAAAGTCTCTACAAAAAATGGAAACAGTACCCTTAATGAGACTACACGTAGTCCCGACATCTGGCTATACGACTATGTGAACTCCTTTTCTACCTTGCTGTGGTTGATGTAACACTGACTATGTACATTCTCTAGACATGTGTCCCACCCGACCACATCTCCAACAAGTAATCAGGTGACGCTGCCCTACTTGATATGCCTGTCTTTAAGCCTATTTTTTTCCGTATCATTGTCCATCTCGACCTTTGCCTCTGTCTCGACCACCCTGATGTTGTTTTTGTTGTCGTGGTGCAGGTGGAGCTAGTAATGCCATTCTAGCGGGAAGTGGCAAGAGAGCTCTACCAAATGTAGTCTGTGTAGGTGGAGGGTGAGATGCGTAGGGCATTGCTGAATTAGGGGCAACAGGTGCCCCGCCCCTCTGTGGACCCCTGGCCCATCTCCTCTGTCCCTAGCCCCTTTGTCTTCTCTCATAGTTAGAGCCCTATACTGTTTAGCACATGTCTCCTTCATGAGAGCTCTCTCGTATATCTCTTGTAGAGAGCGCGTGTAACGAACCTAAATTCTAACTTGTGCCACATGTCAATTTTGGTCGTATGTGGCTCTATTTGTCATAATATAAAGCCCAATTCTCGGTTGTCGATGCCGAGGTATGTTATTTGTATTCGATGTTTTATATTATATTATGTTACCCGAATGTATAATTTCCAGTGTCCCAAACGTGCAACGACCTTTGAGTGTGAGCGTTGGTACGAGAAGTGGTTCAGCTCGAACAATACATGAAATAACAAGGTTTCGGGCAAACGCAGGTCGGGTAATTAGTAGTTTAGGGGACTTAGTTTAATTAAAAACACTGATAAAATATAAAATAAATAATAATTAAAAGTATAAAGTGCATTTGATACGTTGGTACGTTCGGGGCGACGTGACGAACAAGTTTGGTGTTCGGAACGAACTCGGAAACGCGAGTATTGTGTGAGAAAAAGGCCTAAACAAGGAAAATGTGTCACACATTGGAGTCATGATTTAGTGTCACAGTTGGTGGCTGGAATGAATAGAGACAAATGGATGGTTCTCGACATTCGTGTAGGAAATAAGATTAGGGGTATATAAACCCCACCCCATCACTTTTTCTCTTTTATTTCATTCTCATTCCTCTTCAATCGATCAACGTGAGAGAACATGGTGGATTTCAGGAAATTTTGCCATGATTTGACGTCAAGGAAAGCTCAAAATTGAAAACTAAGGTTAGATCTCAACTCTCCACATCAGTATATACGTTTTAGTAGTGTTTTCGTTGGTTTTCGTCATAATAATTTCGGACAACAAATTTGGAAATTCAGTTTTGATTGATTTTGGAGTCAATGAAGTGATCCAAACATGATTGGTGAAGTTGTATTAATGTTTTGGACATTTTTTGGATTTTTGGGGATTTTTGGAAAATTTTGGCGATTTCGACAAATTGGTGGTTTGGTCGAGTTTTGACGCGCGCCGAGGGCGAATTGGTGCATATTTGGATGTGTAGTAGTAGTTGGAATAGGCTCGAAGCATGGCGATGCGAGCCGGGGTGTTGAAAACCCCAGTTCAGAGGCATTCTGCACAAGATGTCGTGGCAACGTCATGAGTGTTCCAACTCATGGCATCACCCACGTATGTCCCGGGCAGGGCCTCATAGGGAAGACGTTGTGGAGACGCCATGAACATGCCAACGCACGGCATCATCCACGTATGTGTTGGGCAGTGAAGGGTATTCTCGACATCGTGAAGACGTCATCTAGTCATTGGACTACAACATCCCTAGCAGCGTGTTTCTGTTCACAAAGACCAACATTAATAAAATTCTCAAAAACTTTTGGGGATCTCTTATGTATCTTATTAGGTCTTAATATGAATTAATACCTGGGTAATCGACCCAAATGAGTTAACTAATAAAATTATAGAAAATTGGATTAAATAGGGATAATTAATGGGGATTTGAATTTGAATGTGTTTTAGGGGTG
Source organism: Stephania japonica (assembly GCA_039657345.1). NCBI lineage: Eukaryota > Viridiplantae > Streptophyta > Magnoliopsida > Ranunculales > Menispermaceae > Stephania > Stephania japonica. The sequence continues at coordinate 35,869,979 of CM077560.1, read as the reverse complement.
TTTGAACTTTGACGAGACATGGGAGGTCATAGGAGATGTGTCATAGGCGTTGAGTGCTTAGTTAGTTAGATTACGGTAAGTAAACTAGTGAGAACTTTTATAGTTATTTCTTGAGCTTTAATTTGTTGTTACTGCTCTGTTTCATTTGTATATCTTTGGAATCTCTTTTGGGTTGAGTGGTCCACTGTAAAGGAGTCATTGGTTACTTTATCTGTGATATGAGCTCTTATCTAGACGCTGTTGATATCTCCCGATTGATTGTATGCTGGGGGCTCTTATTCGGGTCTAGGGATATCTCATAGTCACAAAGGTTAGGGCTGGTAGGCTATGTTCTCGTCTTGAACCCGACTCCTGTAGGTTTTACCTTGACTCAACGACTCTTGTTGGGACTCCTTGCAATTCCATTTGGTTATTCAAACACTCACATTTCGATTGAGTTATTTACAGTCATATACATTTCATGTGTTCTTTATTCCTTTCTTTATATCAGCATGAATGTGAACTGATGTTTATTTATTTCAAAATGTTGTATTACTGTTCTGTTTGGCATTACTTACGTGGGCTAGTCATTCTTGTGTTTGATGGAGTGCAGATCCACAGTCCAGCAAGGAGAAGGCTCTAGAGCTTAGAGACTTGCTTTGAGGATGTTAGAGCAAGCTTTCTACTTGACTGAGTAGGTGATTTTTGTATTATTGTATATATATATGTTGTTTTGAAACTTGGGCTGAGGTATGTAAGAGATTCTGGGCATGTAAATCTAATGGGCTATTCTCTTCTGACTTATCATTTATAGTGATATACATATGCGAGGTTTCCACATGCTAGGATGTCTTGTTTATTATGGTTGTGGTCAGTTAATTAGTTTGAGGTTTGCTTTCACTATTTTGATAATAATTCGTTAATCAATATTATAAATTGTAAATGAATGGTAAAGGGTAAAGGTTAAGGATGACTAGGATTGCGTGACTTGTCGAGACAGTTTCGGGGTTTTGCGTAAGTCTAAGTCAGGCAAGGCCCAATTTAGGTTGAAAATTGGGGCCGTCATAGCGGGCTTCAGTGCTGACATGTGCCTGGCAATGTCGGATCTTAGTCCATCCCCAAAATATAAGGCATCATCTAAGTCATTCTTGACCTAGTCTCCCGCAAAGTGCCTTAGATTATAGTCTCAGTCGCGATACAACATCACTGACTGTCCCTCTGACTTCCTCAAACGCATGAAATTCTTCTTCAGTCTCTGCAACATTGAACCTGGGTAGTACTACTTGTAAAACTCAATCTTGAAGTCTACCCATGATATGAAACTGCCTTGACTCAAAACTGTAGTGCACCACTAAACGTCGGCACCCTTCTCCAGGGTGTAGTATGAAAGAACTGGCTGAAGTCTATCCTCAATGTCCAGTAGTAGGTGTAGCTTCTCCCGAGATAGGATCCACTTCTCGATCTTCTCGTGATCCCTCTCCCCAGCAAAATAGGCTAGTCAGAGCCGAATAAACCCCTTCACTAGCTTAGCTCCCCTTGAAAAGCCAATGGTCTCAAATGTAATGGGTGTAGGCATGGGAGTGTCCACTACTGTCTCGACTATCAGTACCGTGACGATCGATAACTTTAGTGGACGTGGTGCAGCTGGCTCTACTAGCGTTGTTGGTGCAGTAGGAGTCTTTGTAGTAGAGGTTGTTGTAATGGCGAGGATGGCCAAAATGAGTGTTGTCATCTGCGTAGTTATGAATGCAATGAAATCAGTGAGTTGCAGTATCTGAGTCACTACTCAGTTAGACTTCCATTGATAGTCGTCAGATAATGTAGTAGGAGGCTAACTGCCGCTAGTTTCGGTGCCTCCAACCTTACGCCAATCTGCCTTCGGTGTCTGCATGTTGATAAGGCGCGCAGATTAGTTACTAAGGGACGTATCTCGTATTTATATATGTATAGAAATTAACATGCATGTAAAGAGAAACCATGGCTCACTTTTTCTAAATTCCCAACAAAATGGTTTCTAGACAAGGATCATCTGGTTTCCACTTCTAAGGTTTGTGTATTCTTCAAGTTTGTGTTTTACTTATCGAGAACTTAAGCTCTGATACCAACTGTGACGACCCCTCTCCTAATCAGGACACCGCATAATCCTGTAATTAAGCCTTGATCTCTATCCTGCGAGACTTAACTACGTATTAATTAGTCAGCCTTTGCGCCGCATTATTCATGTTCAGGATAAGTAATATATAAGTCCTACCAATTAATGAAACTTAGAGTTAGTTAATTTTTTTTTATTAATTTAGTTATTTTGCAGAAGTCTAAACAGTTTATGCGAAAGCCACTGATAATATGCGAAAGCCATTTAAAATAACGCTAAGTGTAGAAACCAGGAAAAGATATCACATGCATATAAACCTCAAAATGTTGTGAATAGTGTGAAAGTCGAAGTAAGGTCGGGAAAGTAACGCTCAACCCAATATATAACCCAAAGTGTATCAAAAAACATAATAATGCTAGTACAAAAAATATTAAAAGTCTTACGAAATTGAAGCAGTGTCGCGCTGCTGCCTCAGAGGTAATCGCCGATCTTCTCCTTGCCCGACTTGCTGGTCGACAGATCTACATCCTGCCTCATAAAAAGGACGCTTAGTACAAGAATATAACAGTAATCCCGTTGACAAGTTTATTTCACATTTCCAACATTCTAATGGTATTTTAAAGCATATAAATAGGAAAAATAGAATAGTAAACCATATAAGAGTTAATACCAGAGTTAAATAAGTGATACTGACACTAGGCTAAGTATTGGTGATCTAGGTTTGGTCGGTAGTGATTGCGTCACACCTAATCAATAATCATATAGCATGAGGGACTCTAACTCAAGTGTCGCCAAGGACTCTAACCCTGGTGTGTATACTACCTCAGGGAATCTAACCCTGAGTGTCATACAAAGTCAGGTAGCATGTGGCGAACTGTCACGGCCCAAATTTCTAATCCAAGATTTTGGTCATAATCAGGCTCACCGACCCATAACGTGGGACCTACTTGAGATGCGCACACCGACCGAAGTAAGTGGCCGAGGTAATTTTATATTTGTGATGGTGTATTCCTAGTGTTTGTATGTGTGTAGACTAACTAAGCCAATATTTGCAGCTATCGACGTTGAGACGCGATTGGGGGCACGTGTCGAGTTACGTGCGAGCTAGGGTACCGAGTAGTGAGACTTATGGTAAGTCTAAACTTAGTTAAATGCAACGTAATTAAATTAATTAAATTAAAATGGACATATATATTTATATGTAGATATATATAATATAAATATATATAAAAAATTAGAAAAATGTGAAATGACCAAGAAGGGATGTGGATTATTAAGGAAGTAGATAAGATTGGAGGGGCATTTTGGTAATTTTGTTACCCTTTTGGTTTAACACCAAAAATCACCACCACATAGCTAAAAAGAGAGGGAGAGAGAGTTCAGGTGAGAGAGAGGGAAAGGAGGAGAGAAAAAGAGATCAAGAGAGGTGGAGATCGAGAGCTTTGAGGCGTGGCGGCAATGATTGGAGGTAAGGGTTGATGTTGTTTTTCGTTGTTGTTGTTGTTGCATTGAAGTCGGTGTTGGTGTGTTGGCATTATGGTGATGGTGGTGATTTAGGGATGAAGCAGAGACGCTGCTGTTGCTGAAACAGGGGAAGGGGAAATGGAAACGCACGCACACGTGCGCGTGCATGCGTTCCCTGGTGGGACCCGGTTCAGGGGTCCAACCACCCCCTAAAATAAAAAAATATATAAATATAAATAAATAGAAATAAATAAATAATAAATGAATAAATAAATAAAAGTGATATAAATGACTTTTCAGGGACCTAGGGGTGTTTCGGGAGTTCAGGAGCGCTAGTCAAAATGTCGCGAGGCTAGATAGCCAGAGCTATCCTTTGACTGTAAGTGAAACTATGGGAACTTTTTACTTTATTTCATTCCGATCATTTATCATTTTTCAGTCTATATGCAGACTTGCTGATTTAAGTCCCACATCATGCTTCCCTTGTTTTTGTTCATTGTGAATGTTGATATAGCATGATGCCTTGCGTTATTATCATTGACTCTATCTCCTGAATCGCTTGATGAATTGCTATGAAAAGGAATTATGATTTATCAGAAAATGCATGTCATAGGGCTATCTGTTATGTTTGGACTTGTATTATATTCCTTTGGGGCTTTGTAGCCTAATTTGTGTTGAAATCATAGCATTGTAGCATATTAATTCTTGAAATCTAAAGTAGGGATTATCTAGTGTCCATTGCATATGAGATGTACGAATTCAGGGACACAAAATTTTCTAGTCATGACCATCCCGACAACAGAGTTAGTCGAGGTGACGACTACTCCCACTCCCACACCATCTGGCTCAGCAGCGGGGATTTAGCTTGTTAAGGACGTTCTCAAGCATTAGCCAGCTTACTTTGACGGGACTCAGAATTTTCAGATGATCGAGAAGTGGGTGCTCTCTAGGGAGAAGCTTCATAGGATATTGGGTATCGAGGATAGACTGCGCCCTGAGTTATCCTCGTATACACTACAGAGGGACGCCGACATTTGGTGGCATACCACGACAGCTACCGGTGGGGACTTTACATCATGGAAGGCATTCAATGACAAGTTTTACTAGCAGTACTTTCTGACAACAGTTATGATGAGACTGAGGCGAGACTTTATGAGTTTAAGACAGGGGTCAGAGGAGACAGTCATGCAGTACCGAGACAGATACGACTACCTGTGACAGTTTGCTGGAGACCTAGTCAGAGATGATTTTGAGGATGTACACTACTTTGGGGTTGGGCTGAGAGCAGACATTGGTTATCACGTGGTCAGCACGGGCACCGGGACTCTCACCGAGATATTTGAGCGCACACTTTTGTACGAAAACTATTACTTGTGTCAGGTCGCTGATGAGACTGCTTCAAGTCAGACATTGACCCCTGAGTAGATAGCCGAGTATGAGAGGAGACGATAGAGGGGTAAGGGTCAAAGGAGATGGAGTAGGGGTTTCCAAGAGTTAGAGACGTCTACACCACGTACATCAGTTACACCCTACACTTCATACTATACCAGTGTGCAGAGTTTAGGTAGCACGCACTCCTTGCCACCATCACCAGTCAGGCCAGAGTTGTTAGCACCAGTGAGAGCGACACACTCGACACCACTAGTGCCATGACAACATCAACAACAGGGTGGTAAAGACCGAGGCAGCGACTGAGAGGGACCCCATTTGGGACGGAGACAAATGCATGGTTAAAGCCAACAACAATTTGGTCAGTGCAGACATATCACATGTTGCAGATGCGGACAGGTCGGGCATATAGTGAAGGAGTGCCCACAGTCAGCCGTCGTGTACCCACCACAGGGCCGAGAGGCAGTTCACATGGTAGCCCAGCCAGATGCTAGCGCTACATAAAGTCTCATAGAGGGTACGATTTCTATCATTGGTATAGAGTCTTATGTTTTATTTGATTTGGGTTTTACCTTTTCCTTCATTGTTGGTCGCATGATAGGCACCTTAGGACTGACACCGATTAGGCTAGAGTACATTTAATGTTGAGTACCATAGCCGGGGATAAGGATTACCCTAACAGTCTAGTTGAGAGAGTCCTAGTCGAGATTAGTGAGGTAGAGTTACCTATCGATTTAATAGTCCTTTCGATTTTAGAGTTTGACGCACTTTTCAAGACGTCCGATGTTCGTACACCAAGAGCCAGCACCATGAGAGGTCGATTGGCGTCTAGTAAGGATATAGAGGCCCTAGTAGCCTTATACACCATAGCAAAGAGCCAATTATTAGGAAATACTCTGTGTAAGTAGTAGTAAGGATTTTTGTGTGAATATACCCTTCGAAGAATGATATATAGTTGTGTGCATGATACTGTGTAAATCTGGTATCTATCATATCACTCTAAGTGGATTCGTAAATTCAAGTAAAATATCGAGCTATGTGTGCGTATTCAGTGTGAATCCGATATTTACTCCCAAAAGGTTCGGTATAAGTCTATAATTTACGAGACGACCATAGACTGGTTAGGTTAGCTGTGTGCCACCAGTTAGAGAATTAATATCACTTACTCATGTCGGAATGGGTCCACGTGAGTGAGGTTAGAGGAATTGGTTAAACGGTACCTACCTGTTGTGTGCATTTTAATAAGGTTTCGCTCGAGTTAAATCTAATTTTGAGGACGAAATTTTCATTTTGTGTGTCACGACCCAAATTTCTAATCCAAGATTTTGGCTATAATTAGGCTCATCGACCCATGACGTGTGACCTGCATGAGATGCGCACACCGATCGAGGCAAGTGGTCGAGGTAATTTTATATTTGTAATGGCGTATTCCTAGTATTTTTTTGTGTAGACTAACTAAGTCAGAATTTGCAGCTATTGACATCGAGACACAATCGGAGACGTGCCTCGAGTTGCGTGTGAGACGGGGTACCAAGTAACGAGACTTGTGGTAAGTCTAAACTTAGTTAAATGCAACATAATTAAATTAATTAAACTGAATTGGACATATATATATATATAATATAAATATATATATAAAAAATCAAAAATGTGAAATGACCAAGAGGGGCTGTGGATTATTAAGTAGATAAGATTGGAGGGGCATTTTAGTAATTTGGTCGTCGTTGTTGTTGTTGCATTGAAGTCGGTGTTGGCGTGTTGGCGTTGTGGTGATGGTGGTGATTCGGCGACTCGGATGAACTGCACTTGCAGCTCGTCTGAGGAGGGAGACGACAAGATCGTCATCTCCCCTCCCACTCCCATCTCAAACTTTAAAAAAAGATAAAGAAGAGATGTTGTAGCAACGTCTCTGCTGAAACAAGGGAGTGAGAGAGGGAAACGAATGTATGTGTGTGCCCGTGCGTGTGTGTGTTCCTTGGTGGGACCCGACCAGGTTAGACCCGGTTCAGGGGTCCAACCACCCCCTAAAAAAATATAAATATAAAAATAGAAATAAATAAATATAAATAAATAAAAGTGATATAAATGACCTTTTAGGGACCTAGGGGTGTTTCGGGAGTTCGGGAGCACTAATCGAAGTGTCGCGAGGCCGGATAGCCAGAGTTATCTTTTGACTGTAAGTGAAATTGTGGGAACTCTTTACTTTATTTCATTCTGATCATTTATTATTTTTCAGTCTATTTGCAGACTTGCTGATTTAATTCCCACATCATGCTTCCCTTGTTTCTATTCATTGTGAATGTTGATATAGCATGATGCCTTACGTTATTATCATTGACTCTATCTCCTTAATTGCATGATGAATTGCTATGAAAAGGAATTATGATTTACCAGAAAATGCATGTTATAGGGCTATCTGTTATGTTTGGACTTGTATTCTATTCCCTTGGGGCTTTGTAGCCTAACTTGTGTTGAAATCATAGCATTGTAGGATATTAATTTTTGAAATCTAAAGTAGGGATTATCTAGTGTCCACTGTACACGAGATGCGTGGATTCACGGAGATTTCGATCTACATTTGGGCGGCACATGTGGTATGGGCCACGGGGTTGCCGGCAAGTATAGATGATTTATACGCATAGAGCACAGCTCTGCCACTTGAGGTTATTGGAAAAAAAATTATTATTATATGTTAAGCACAACTTCATATAGTAGTGGAAAAGGCTAGGTCATATTTCTCATCGCCAACCGGACGCAAATCATCTCGACTTAGCCTGTGTCAGTCTATGTATATCTGTTAACGTTGGTATTTACTTGCATTATTTATTCAGCATTCTTCAGTTACTTTATGCTTTTAAATACCTTTTGTTTAAATTGGAAATGTAGTAATAGAATTCTCCAGTTATCACTTAAATTTCACTATACTCACCGTCTAGTTTGTGATGGTGGGTGTAGGTCCATCGAGCAACACCAGGCCAGGCAAGAAGAAGATCGACAACTACGTTTGAGCTCTGAATGCGTAGCTGCCCATATTTATAGGGCATTTTTTGTATTATGTTTACTTATGTCTTCATATTTTTGGGATGTTATTAGGATGAGTGTTAGACTACCTGACTTTTGGCTGTCACTTTGTTTATATGTTCGTCGTTTACTTGCATATATATATGGTGATCGTTATTTCCTGGTTTCCACATTTAGGTTTTACATAAACGCTTTCGCTAAACACTTTAAGACTTCCACTATCTAAACAACTTAAATAAATGAATATTTGGTAATGTTAGTGAATTACTTATTCTGAACTTGATCCTCGAGAATATAGGTAGTACAGGCTGACGAATACATAATTAGGTCATTCGGGTTGTAAATAAGGCTTACTTACGGGATTACGCCGGGCGGTTTCCTAGATTAAGAGATGGGTCGTTACACGACCTCCCCAGGGACACTAACCCCGTGAGTCGCGCACACCTCATTTGAGTAAGGGACCTAGATGCTAAAACTACTTTACAAATTAAAAAATGACTCGTGAATAGATTTATCAAGGCATAAGGATAACTTACAAGCCTAAGCAAAGTGATTACCAAATCCATCAGTGCATTTGTTGTTATGTCTGCACTATTAGTATGATATTTATCAACTCTATTTCCATTCAAAACAATAAGAATTAAGCATGGCATAGGAATGAAATCAAAGATCTATCAACAAGGAAAGATATCATGAACAAGTACTCAAGAAATGAATAGAATCAATCACAACATCATGACATCAAAGTACAGATAGCATATATCCAACTATGAAATAACAGTGAGTAAAGGGAATGAAATGCAACATAAGTTATCATCAAGTATACTCAAAGTACAAGCAATTTTCCTAGCTAATCCGGCCTCCCAACACCCAAACTCGCACACCCGAACTCCGTAACATTCCTCTAGGCTTCTGGGGTATTGAGACATGTATTAGGGTGGTGTAAGTGTGATTGGTGGTGGTTTAGAGTAGTGTTAAGTTTTGCAGGAAAATAAGGGAAGTTGCGAATTTCGCTGGAATGCTGAGTGTGCCGAGTGCAGAAACCTAGAAATCTGCAGTAGATTTCTGGGTTTCTCCTACTCGAGAAAAGCCTCTCTTTTGTCCTTGGACCATTGCTCTCCTTCACCACCTCCGCCAAAGGTCTGCAATACCCTCCACATTCTTAACAAGGTAAGCACTTCGATTATTTCATCATTCATTCATGAATTAAACAAGATTCGACATTTATTTAAAGGGAAAGTTTAGAACATCATGAAACTTAGAAATAGCAAAACTTTGGATTCCTAAAATCGATTTGAGAAATTCTTGACAGCTAGGTTATTAAGGAAACATAAGGAATTCGAAAATCAAGCTCAACTTAAAAAACAAACTAGTTTTTCATCCAAAATCAGTAAACTAGTTTTTATTAAATGAAATCCCCATTTTTGGCAAAACTTGAGATTTCTAAAATTAAGCTTCGACGTCCAAATTGGGACTTCTTAATGCATCAAAACTGAGCCAAAAGCTCTTTGAAATCGAATTTATATAAAAGCCCTATGATTTGAGCTTGAATCTAACAATTAAAATGCATAGAGGGATTGGTGCATTACCTAGGGTTCTAGTTTGGTTGTAGGCACATAGATCTCCTTTTTAATGGTTGTAATTCTCCCTATGAAGCTTTAAAATTTTCAGCAAATAAAAATCTCCTAACACCTCCGAATTTTGTGTTTAAATGCATGCAAAGTGAAGCAAAAGTTCCAAGTTTGGCTTATATAGTATTCAACTTCATAAGTGCGTATTCACACATCACTAGGAAATCCTATAGGCACCAAACACTCCTACTCACCCACTTATTCAGCTAACCTAACACACAATATGACTCAAGCTTCATGGGAATGTGCTAGCACGTATCTCGAGGTAAGTCTATGCTTATTGATTTTTATTGGAAACTATAGGACTTTTAATTTTGATTTATTACATAACACTTTAGGCACATAAAAATAATTCCTTAAATCATATTTAAATAAACTAAGGGTTACCGTATCACTAGCTACCCAGTTCTCCAGCTCGCACGTAACTCGAGGTGCGTCCCCACTCTCGTCTCGACGCCTACAACTGTATGAATCGACTTAATAAGTCTACACAAATACAACACATTGATGGGTGTTTGCCTCGTAAAATGTATTAATACGGGTACCAAGCAGGTGAATTATTGGTACACTAAGTCAAAAATGGTTCACGTAAAATAAATAAATTAAATGTGACAAATAATAAATATAAATCCATAGCCTAGTTGAAAATTATCGAGATAGTTGGCAACGACGTGAGATGCGGTGTGAGCCAGGGCACCGGAATACCCAAAAAACTAATAATTGATGATAAGACCAAAGGGGTGAGTCACCTATTATAATCAATAATGTGAGTTAGATGGCCAAAATCATGGCCCCAGAATGTCCTTGAGATTGGTATATCACTTAAGATTAGATTCAAAGTGATTAGTGTTGACTTTGGTGATGTAAATACCAACTTTTCTCTCTCCCTACTCACAAATCCGAAAATTGGTGAGAGATGTGAGGGTTTTGTAAGAAATTCTTAGTGTTTTGGTGAGGATTTGAGCAACGAATCAATAGATCAAAGTGAGCATCATCCTCCTCTTTCCATTCTTCATCTTATGAACCAAATTTTAGGGGTTTTTGAGAAAATTCAAAATTTAAGCATGAGCTCACTGGTTTTTTTTTATCTTCTAGTGTTTTTGAAGTAAGTTTGATAGTTGGCTTGTGTTATTATATGGTTTTTATAGAAAATTTACAAAATTTGTTAGAAAGTTGTGGGTTTTGACAAATCTTTAATTTGATATATATGTTATTGTTGTGTTGTTTTTGGCTTTTTAGGAGTCTTGTGAGTCCCCCACGAGTCGAGGATGGGGTCGACAACGTTTGGAGGAGGCCATAGGTGTCGAAAATCCAGATTTCTCGTGTCTAAAATTTCTAGTTTCGATACAGGCAGCGCACTGGTCAATATGAGTCACAAAAGTAGTTGGATGGCTTCATTTTGAGCCATTTGATGGTCCTATGGATGCACAAATTGGTACTTGATAAAATGGTAATACAAAAAGGCAAGAATTGGTCACTTTCTCATTACAAGTGCCACAAAATCTGAGAAATTGAAATTTGTGAGAGGGTTTGTCATGAATTATTGAGGATTTGGGAAGGCTTCTGAGTAGAGATAACATCAATTAAGGTAAGATCCAACCGAATCTTTCAATTTCATCATTTTAAACTAAATTCTTGTTGTTTTTGATGAAAAATGGGATTGAAACTCTAGACCACTAAATTTATAGTTTGTTAAAGTGTTGTTGGAGCCAATAATGGCAAGTGGTATTGGTGTTGATAGTTATGGTAGTTAGAAAATATTGAAATTTTGATATTTTTGATGATTTATGTTAAATTTTTTATTTTGTTGATGATTTGATGGAATTATTGTGAATTGTTGTTGTTGTTGTTGTTGTTGATTATTGATGATGTTATTTGAGGAAGTAAGAAAGAAAGAAAGAAAAAAGAGAAAAAAAAAAGAAAGAAAAATAGAGGCGTATTGGTTTCACCCCCTCTCTTTCATTTCATGAAAGAGAGGAGGGTGCCCCTGGCCTGGGCCAGTTCAGCCGACCAGATTCAGGAGGGGGAGGGACCTAAAAAGGGCCATAAATTACTAGAAAACAATAATAATAAATAATGAAATAAAATAAAAATGAAGTAAAATAATAATAAAATAAAATAACATAAAATCATATAAAAATAAAAAATGAAGAAAATTCAAAAACAAAATTGGAAAAATTAGAGATGGTTGAGGAAATTATAGAAAAGTTAGTTTTGAAGTTGTCGGAAGTTTTTACACCAAAAAATCTCTTCGAAAAGAGTGCCACCGCTATGATTTTTCAAATTTGAATAATTTTAGAATTTTAAAATCTAAATTTTCCCAAATAGGCTCTAACACAATGTAAATTGATCCAAATGACTATCAAGGATATAGGCTACTAGTGTCGAGTATCGGGTACGAATTTGGAGGCATGTAGGAGTTACGTGAGTTCAATTTTCGCATAGTTTGAGGTAAGTAAACTAACTAGGAAATGCACAGTTATTTCATTGAGCATTTAAATATTATTGGTTATTTTTTCGATACCTTTTCCTTAGAATTCCTACTTTGATTGAGTGTCCGAGGGCCAATGGAGTCAAGTGTCTCTGGAGGACTGGTTGTCGGTTAGCTACTGGAGCCATGACTTTAAGACATTACTCTGGTTAATTTTTTTCTTCAGGGTGAGAGCTCTTATTTGGATTACTGTTGATATCTCTCATCCGCGAAAGTCTAGGTACAACAAGTATTGCCACATCCTGAGCTTGAGTTTGCTTGGTGTTGTTGCGACTTAATGACCCCAACCCTATGGCACCCATACTCGGTGGTCAAGACTACTTCATGTCTCTCTTCTTATTTCCTAGACTCAATTATCGTTATTATTATTCATTTATAGTCTTATTATTATTCATACGTCCTTACAACTTTTTTTATATCTGCATGAATGTGACGACTCCTTCCCTAATCTAGGGTACCGCCCTGCTTAATCCTGCAATTAAGCTCTAATCTCAACCATGTGGGACTTAACAATGTATTAGTTAGCCTTTCTAATCTATTCTCCACATTATATGCGTTCAGGATAAGTATTACATTTGTCACGTTATTATACGAATTTCAGAGTTAATTAAAAACTTTTTTAATAGTTTACAAAATTAAGCAGAAGTCTTACAATTTATGCAGAAGCCATTATAAAGTACTCCTAAGTGTGGAAACTAAGAAAGAACGATCACAAAGGTATATAATGAAGTGGTGAATATAAATAGTGTGAAAGTCATAAAAGGTCGAGAAATTATTGCTCAACCCAATATACAACCCAACAATATCAAAAGATATATCAGTAATATTAATACAAAATATCAAAGCCTAAAGTCAAGTCGAAAACACATTCAAGGCTTAGAGTTAGTCACCAATCTTCTCCTTTCCCGGCCTGCTGCTCGACAAATCTGCACCCACCGTCATAAAAAGGACGGTGATTACAAAAATATAACAACTCCTGATGACATATATATTCACATTTCCAAGAACAAAGAGCGGTATTTAAAAGCATACAAATGGACAAGGAATGTTCTACCTAACATATGCTAGAAAATGTCATAAGTAAATAATGAGACTGACACAGGCTAAACAATAATGATCTAGGTGCGGTCGGCCGTGAGTTACATCACATCTGCCTGATTCCACTATCATTGGGTGTGATCTCTCTTAAACGCCTCACAAGTATCCATTAATGTGAATTCTTACCGACCACCTCGGTTCATTATGCTATGTGTTGCGTGAGTGCAGTGGAAAGTGTTGACATCCCCGAAGTCCAGTGGCCCCGTGTGCCGCTCATCTCTATTTAGTGCAATGGACCATAGATTCTAAAACTACTTTGTTATTCGGGGTTTGGATTTCTTGTCAAGACTAAATGCTATGCAAAGCATGCTACATAAAGTACAATTGCCATAAGTTATATCCGAATAAACTAACCTAATAGCATGCAATTTCTCATAAATCATATTGCGTTTAAATGAACAAAAAGCATGGCTAAGAGTCAATGAAGTGCTCAATGAAAATAATGGCAAAGTTCATTAGCTCATAAAATGAGAGAATCAAAATCAAGCATGGAATTTCATAATACAAAAGTAAATCAGCCAAAGAGACTGTATATTCAATCATATAAAAGAGAATGAAATGTAAACAAACATCAATGAGATTATTCACCAGTTCATGCAAATTTTCTACCCAATCTGGCCTTCTAACGCTCTGAAACTTGTTACTGAACTACTGAGAACTCCCCCAAGGTTTCTGGTATTAGTTTGTAAGGGCTAGAGTGAGTTTAGGCCAGGTTATAGGGTATTAGTTAGGTTTAAAGTGTTCCAAGAATTTTTGAGAACACGCAGGAAAATCTTGTTATCCAGGTCACCTAGCGGGCTGGGGGAAATCCCTAGCGTGTTGGGTGCAAGGAGCATGCTCCTTTGAGCATGGAGCGTGCTCCGAGTTCTAGGAAACCAGAAATTCTGCACTTTGAATTTATGGTTTCTCTCCCTAAAGGCCATCTCCATTCGCCTAGGATTCTTGTTCTCCCCCACCAAGGATTCCATACATCTTCCACAACAACAAGACAAGCATTTATATATATATATATATGCATTCAATCATCAAAACAACAAGATTTGTAAATGCGTGTGTTATAAACTCAAGAACACATGAAAACTCAAAATCCCATAACTTTGTCAAACAAAACTGATTTTAGAAGTTCTTGGTAGCTGGATTATCATCAAACCACAAGGATCCCAAATATGCAAATAGATTTTGGAAATGAACACCTATAAGATAGTGATTTTCTGAATTGTCGAATCATAGGAAAACCCCAAACTTTACGTAAGTTTGTAAAATCTGAAAATAAAGCTTGGGAACACAATTGATGCTTCAAAATGATTTAAAACATCATGAAAAACACTTTAAAACAAATTGCACACAAAGCCCTTTGATTCAAGATCAAAACCCTTAAATTTTTTAATGCATTGTGATGTAAAAGTGTTACCTAGAGTTATTGATGTATGCTAGACCTTTAATGATCCTTCTAGTTGATGTAAATCTCTTCTCCTAACTTGGATTTTGAAGAATTGCAGCCCCAATTTCTATTCTGATTTGTTTCTTAGCATGCATGAGTGCAAATTGTTCTAAGTGTTGGCTTATATACTTGTGCGTTCATCAAGTGATCAACCTCCTATCTCAATGACATCTTATGGTCATCAAACACTCCTACACTCCACTTATTTCAGCCAACTAACTCACATTTTGACACAAATTTCAAGAGAGTGTGTGCTAGCACAAGTCTCGATGCATATCTGTGTTATTAATTTTTATTAGAACTATAGGCATTTCCATTTTGATTTGCATTTAAATACAACCACATGACATATAATTAATCCATTAAATCTTATTTAAATAAATAAGACTTTCCATAGAACTAACTACCAAGTCCCACGACTTGCACGCAACTCGAGGCGCGTCCTCACTCGCGTCTCGACATCTATATTGCAAATATCGACTTAATAAGTCTACACGTATACATAACACTATGAATGCATCATAACAAATATAAAATATACCTTGGCCACGGGCCTTGGTCAATATGCGTATCTCTCGTGGGTCCCACGTCATGGGGCGGAGATCCTTATTAAGGATTAAAATGAAGGTTAGAAATTTGGGTTGTGACAAATATTCTTAACAAAATGGAAATTTCGTCTTCGAAATTAAATTCAGGTCAAGGTGATACATGACTCGAAAAAGGTACAAGAACTGGTCTCGCCTGTAGTATTCCCATTTCTAAGTGAGTTTTAAGCCGTTGTGGAACTGCCATATAACGAGTACCTTTAGGATAAACTTGCTACTCAACTGTTGTACCTTTCGATTTAGAATCTGGATAGGCTGCTCCTTATAAGAAATATCCTTGCTCAAATTGATCTGACTAAAGTCAACCATCGATCATGCACCTGCCTTCGACTCAACTAGTCGAAGCATCGAAATATGAAAGACCGAATAAACACCTAAAATCTGCAGAGGAAGCTCTAACTCATATGAAACCTTTCCGACCCGTTTCCTGAACCTGAAAGACCCGATGAACCCCAATGCAAGCTTGTCTTTGACCCTTACAAGGGGAAATCTTCAAATAGATGTATGCTCCCTCTCGGTATGTGACATCGCTGAGATACTTGTCTTTATACTTCTTTTGCCTCTCTTGAGCTCTCTTGAGTTTCAGATGAATCTATCGTATTTTTTATATGTGGTCAACAATATTCTCAGGCCCCACTAACTCCTAGTCTTTTGGCTCAACCTTACATGATGGCGAGCAACACGGTTTGCCATATAAAGCCTTACACGGTGCCATCTCGATATTGGCCTAATAACTATTATTGTATGCAAACACACACAGTGGTAGGTGTTCCTTCCACGATTCACTAAACTCTAACACACAAGCCCACAACATGTCCTCAAGGACCTGAATAAGTCTCTTAGTCTGCCTGTTAGTCTGAGAATGAAATGTTGTGTTGAACTATAGGCGCGTACCATACTGCTCCTGCATACTCTGCCACATCCTGGAAGTATACGTAGCATCTTTATCTAATGTGATCGTCGATGGTGCCCTGTGCAGCCTGATAATATCTCTCTCAAACAATACGTTCAGCTGGTCGAATGTGTAATGCGTTGCAACTGGAAGGAAATGATTAGACTTAGTCAATCTATCAACTATCACCAAATCAAATCTTGTCTCTTGGCGGTCCTCAATAGTCCTCTAAGAAAGTCCATGGTGATGTCTTCACATTTCCATCGTGGAATGGGAACCGATTGTAATAGTCCTCAAAGTCTACGATGCTCAGTCATCACCTGCTAGCGAATCCTATAGTTCCTGATTAAATCTTATGCATTCGCCTTCATCCCAGGCTACCAAAAGTATGTCTGCATATCATGTTACATCTTGGTCCTGCTTCGATGAATGATGAATCGAGAATGGTGTAAATCCTGAAGAATCTCATCTCCAGCACTTCGAATATCCACAATCTGCCTCTGAATCTCAAACACAGATCTAATGTCTCTATCTAATCAATATAATCTGAGCTATGCGCTAGCTCGCTGAATCATTGGTACAACCTGTCAGTCCTCTAATCCTTTGACACTCTCTGTATAGACATGATCTGTACTCTCATCTATGCATAAATCATAAGTCATGTATCTGTAGGAACATTTGACTGACACGTTATCGATGCTGCCTTGAGTAGCCCATACTCATGCGTCATATGACATCTGACAACCTCGAAATTTTCGGTTGGTCTCCTACTCAACGCATCTGCGACTATGTTTGCTTTTCCTGGGTGATACTCCAAGGAAAAGTCATAGTCCTTCAAGAACTCGAACAATTTTCGTTGTCTCATATTCAACTCCTTCTATGTGAAGAGCTACTTCAGACTCTTATGATCAGTAAGAGTGTGAATCTCTCTCCATACAAATGATTTCTCTACATCTTAAGTGAAAATACGATCGCCGCCAACTTTAGATTGTGTGTAGGATAGTTCTTTTCATGCGTCTTCATCTATCTCGAAGCGTAAGCCACAACTCCACTGCCCTTCATCAATACGCAACCTAGTCCTGTGTGAGAAGCATTCGTGTACACTTGGAATACTTGTATGGCCTTTGGTAGTATCAACATTGGCGTGGTAGTCAACAATCTCTTTAATTGATCAAATGCAATCCCGCACTTCTCAGTGCCCTCTAACACGACGTCCTTCTGTGTCAGCCTAATGATTGATGAAGAGATCTTCGGGAAATCCTTCATGAACCTACAGTAATAACCTGCAAACCCTAAAAAACTCATGATCTGTGTCACTGACGTTAGTGCCGGCCAATCCATAATTGCCTAAATCTTAGTTGGATTTGCTGCAATCATTGCTGCCCCAACTACGTGACCCAAAGACTGACCACTGCAAGCCAAAATTCACACTTGCTGAACTTAGTGTATAGTCAGCGCTCCTTCAAATTCTGCAACGTCTCTTGGAGGTGTTGCTCATGATCCTCTTTTGTCCTCGAATAAATCAGAATGTCTTTAATGAAGACAATAACGAAGCAGTTAAGAAATGCTTTCAATACTCGGTGCATTAAATCCATAAACATGGCGGGGCATTGGTCAATACAAATGGAATGATTATGAACTGGTAGTGTCCGTATCTAGTGCTAAACACTATCTTGGACCTATCCTCATCCCTGATCCTAAACTGATGATACCCTGACATCAGGTCTATCTTAGAGAAAAAATGCACTCATCTTAGCTGATTAAACAAATTGTCTATCCATGGCAATGGGTACTTTTTCCTAACTATGACCTTGTTCAGTTGCATGTAGTCGATGCACAATCATAGACTGCCATATAGAAGGTGTGATAAATCCCTTCTTCCCCAAATCCTGAAGCTGACTCCTCAACTCCTCCAACTCTATCGGGGCCATGCGGTATGGTGGTATCGAAATCGATCTGGTGCCTAGTACTAAATCAATGATAAAGTCTATATCTCACGGTGGTGGTAGCCCTGGTAAATCCTCTGGTAAAACTTCTGAAAACTCTCGAATAATCGGTATATCCTCAAATTTGGATGCTTGACTCTCTCCTATTGTATACAATGCTACTAGAGTCTCTATCTCCCCACTAGATGCAAGTCGATCTCTCGTTGTCCCGACTCTAGGTGTACTACCTCTATGAATGAACGTCGGACGCCATAGGATCTCAAATATCACTGCCTTACAGTAATAGTCAATATGAGTGTGGTATACTTATAGCCAATCCATCCCTAACAACTCGTCGAACTTTATAAACTCAATAACCCTAAAGTCCACAGCTAACTCTACCATACCTATCTTTACTGGACATCTCTCAACTAGACTATTAGGGTAAACCCTATCCTTGATTGCGATACTCAATTAAATGCAAGCTAAGTCTAACCGGTGTCAGTCCTAAGATGTCTATCATTCGATCTATAATAAAAAATAGTATACCTTAAATTGAATAGCACATATGAATATCTACCAGCAATAGAAACCATACCCTCGATAAGACTACGTGTAACATTAGCATTTGGCTAAGCTACCATGTAGGCTCCCTCTCGGCCCTACTATGGGTACACAGTTCCTAGCTGCGGGCAATCCCTCACCATATGTCTAACCTGTACGCATCTAAAGCATGTAATTTATCTGTGCTGGCTGGACTGCTAACCCTAACCCTACATCTATCTCTACCCCTAACAGGTTCCATCTATGCCTCTGCCTCGACCCCAATCACCCTTATGTTGTTGTCGTGGTGTTGGTGGTGCCAGAAGTGCAAGTCTCTCTGGTGTCAATAACGCTGGCCTAGCTGGTGGTGGTAAAGGATGTTCGCTTCTTAAACTCTAAGTCAAAGTGAAATACGATGTATAAGGTATAACTCGTGTGTAAGGCACCGTCGTCCTTGACCCCTAAAAACCTCTATCCCATTTTTTATGTCTTTTACCTCTCCATTACCTCCTCTCCTACTCTATCGTCTGTACTGACCGCATAATACCCAATGTTTGGCCTTCAAACCATCTCTGAAGTGGTACACATCCTCTGACTCATCCCTAACTAAGTCCCTAACAAATTGCCTCAGATACCCGTACCTGTCTCTATACTGTGTGACACACTCATCAAACTCTTGCCTCAAGTTCATGGATTCTTTCCTCAACCTCTTCATAATAGCTGGCGGGAAGTACCGCTGATAGAACTTCTCCTTAAATGCCTTCCATAACCCAAAGTCTCCATTAGTAGTTATCAAAGTGCGCCACCAAACGTCAGCGTCTCTCCGTAGTGTGTATGAGGACAACTTTGGGCGTAGTCAATCCTCAATCCCCAGTATCCTATAAAGCTTCTCTTGGGACAACACCCATTTCTCAAACTTTTCAAAGTCTCTAACTTCGTCAAAGTAAGCTGGCTAAAGTTTGATGAAGTCCTTGAGTAGCTGAATCTGGACAAAAGTGTTAGAAGGCGTGGGTATGGGAGCCAGTGTCGTCTCAGCTGTCTCTGTCGTTGGAACAATCACAATTGGGAGAGTCTGCATCTCTAGAGCTACTAATGCAATAGTGGAAGGCTCTAATACCTGTGGTGCAGGCGTAGTAGCAGTGGCGGGAGCGAATGTTTGTGTTGGTGGGGCAAATCGAGCAGCATCATAGTGATGAAGATAATCAACTGTTACCCCTGAGCCGAAACACGATCGGACAGCCTCTATAAATCCTCAGACAAAGTAGGAGGTTGGCTGCCCTAGCACCCGCATCATCATTCTCGCGTGTGTCTATCATCGATGTCTGCACGTTGACAGGGAACTCGGTATTAGCTACTACGTAGATATCACATATACATATAGGAAATTACCATCTACATATAATAACCCCCATCTCATTTTCACTCAATTCCCAACAACATGGTTTCTAGGCAAGGATCTTCTAGTTTCCCCTTCTAAGGTTTGTGTCTTATTCAATTTTGTGTTTTACTAATTGAGAACGTTGTCTCTGATACCAACAGTGACGACCCATTCCTTAATCTAGGGCACCATCTGGCCTAATCCCATAATTATACCCTAATCTCAGCCATGCAAGACTTATGAAACGGCCTGAATTTAATTTGTCGTTATTAATGACATGTTTGTAGATGTGGCTGACGGCTTAGACGCTAGTGAGACCCGAAGTTAGTCTAGGGCGCGCCTGAAGTTAGGTAAATAGCTATATTGTGTGCTAATTTGTCTAATTTATGATGTTTATGTTGAATTATATTAAACGACATCGTGATATGTGTATTTATATTTCATTTGACGTGCGAGAGAGTGTGTTAAGTATTCGCTTCGATATGCATGTCGACGTAGGTAGCGGGTAGGCTAAAAGAAGAAATATTAGGCTGGGAGGATTAATACACACATGAAATGAATTAAATAATTAATATGGAATGCCAATTTGGTGGTTAGGGTCGCGGTAGTACTCGTGGATCGCGTGTTATAACGCGAAATGGGAGTCGGAACGCAGTAATGAGACTTTTTTAGAGAAAATCCAAAAGAGCATCCACAAGTGTGTCATTTATGTGAGTCATATGGGATGAAAAAAGTCAAATTATTGGCCATATGTGAGCCATGAGATGTACATATGGATTGGTGTGTGATGAGATGGAAACAAAGTATAAAAACCATTGTTAACTTCTTCCACCACCTTTTCTCTCACTCCCTCCCCTATAATATGAAAATCTAAAGGAAAGACTAGGGTTTGGTGATCAATTGTTGGTGATTTGAAGGTCTTGGAAGTGTAAAATCATCAAGTTAAGGCCAGATTCACAACCATCTCTTCATTCACAACCATCTCTTCATTCTTTCTCTTTTGTTGGTATTTTGGTCATGAGGATGGTGAATCAGGGATTTGGTGTGTATACCACTGGTTTTGTTAAGTTTTTGTGATGTTTAGATGTTATGAGGGTGTGGTATGAGTTTCTAAACTTAGTTTCAAAGTTTTAGTTGATTTCATGAAATTGGATTTTTCAAGTTTTTCATTTATTCCTGAATTTAATTGACGAATGATGTTATATCCACGTGTTACTGGCTTTTTGAAGTGTTTTTTATCCCCCATGAGGTGAGGATGTCGACAGCTTTAGAGGAGTCTTGGGTGTGAAAATTCAACAGTTCACTGAACTGCTGGAAACGCGACCTGGGTTTGGTGGAAACGATGAGGATAAACACAAACGCATTGGGCCATCCTCCTGCGCGCTGAGTGTTCATCACATAGGTATTTTAGGGTTGTTTTGAGGTTGTGGAACTAATACTTATACCAATTAACATAAAATACATATAATTGATTAAAAATCAATAATAAATGGTAATAGGTCATTTCATATGGTAATTTTGGATATCAGGGATTTGGCGAAGCAGGACCATTGTTTATTTTACGAGATGAGGAGTGCGGTTTGAGGTGTGTAGTATCTCAACTAAACTTACTTGAGTATTTACTTTGGCTTTTGAATTCATATTTCTCTTTTTCAATATTCTATTCCTGGTTTTGGTTTATATGGACGGGCATTGAGGCTCTCCTCCGTGCCATTTCTGTGTGTATGCCCACTAGGCCATAGCATGTGTGCCAAGGATGCATGTGTGATGACCCCTTTCTTAATCTAGGGCACTACCTGACCTATTCCTGTAATTAAGCCCTAACCATGACACGTTGGAGCCAATTATGTATTAGTCAGCCTTTACTACCTATATTCTCTATTTTAAATAGTTAATTTAGTTAGTGGAAGTCTTTACAATTTATAGCGAAAGTCTTAAATATGTTAGCGAAAGCAAATTTTATAATCCTAAGCGTGAAAACCATGAAATAACGATCACCATATATATATACAGGTATATGGCGAACATATAAACAAAGTGAAAGCTAAAAGTTAGGTAGTCTAACACTCATCCCAATAACATCTCAAAAGTATGAAGACATAAGTAAACATAGTACAAAAATACCCTACATGTATGGGCAGCTACTCGCTAAGAGCTCAGAGGTAGTCATCAATCTTCTCCTTTCCCGGCCTGGTGCTGCTCGATGGACCTACACCCACCATCACAAACTAAATGATAAGTATGGTGATATTTAAGTGATAACTGGAGAATTCTATTACTAAATTTATAATTTAAACAAAAGGTATTTAAAATCATAAAGTAGCTGAAGAATGTTGAATATATAATGCAAGTGAATACCAACATTAACTGATATACATAGACTCACACAGGCTAAGTTGAGATGATCTATCTCCGGTCGGCAGTGAGAACTATCACCTAACCTTTTCCACTACTGTATGGAGTTGTGCTCAACATATAATAATAATTTCTTTTTTTCTAATAACCTCAGGTGGCAGAGTTGTGCTCTACACGTATAAATCATCTATACTTGCCGACAACCCCGTGACCCATACCATGTATGCAACCCAAGTCCAGTGGCGAGTGCCGGAGATCTCGAAAGACTGAAATCCCCGTGAATCTGTGCATCTCGTGTGCAATGGACACTAGATAATCTTTACTTTAGATTTCAAGAATAAATATCCTAAAATGCTATGATTTCAACAAAAGTTCAGCTACAAAGTCCCAAGGGAATAGAATACAAGTCCAACATAACAAATAACCCTATAGCATACATTTTCTAATAATTCATAATTCCTTTTCATAGCCAATCATCAAGCATTCAGGAAATAAAGTCAATAATAATAACGCAAGGCATCATGCTATATCAACATTCATAATATATAGAAACAAGGGAAGCATGATGTGAAAATTAAATCAGCAAGTCTGCAAATAGACAAAAAAATGATAAATGATCGGAATGAAATAAAGTAAAAAATTCCCACAATTTCACTTACAAGTCAACACAACAGTCCTAGCTATCCAGCCTCTCGACACCCAAAACCCTGCGTCCCTAAACTTCTGGTACGCTATATGTCTTGGTGTGTTTAGATAATACTTAGGGTCAATGTGTGTTGGTTGTATAGGTCATATACTAGACTGGTTAAATTTTAGTGTTTTAAATGTTTAAATTTAAAAATAGGTTGTGAGCGATACCCAGCGCATTGGCCATGTCCCTAGCACGCTATTGTTTCTGAGTGAACAGTAAAACACCCAGCGTGCTAGCCAGTTGCCAAGCGCGCTACTGTTCTTGGAGTGAACAGTACTTTATCTTCCCCAGAACATGTAACACGCTAACGCGAAACCCATAATTTCAAGAGGGAAATTCTGGTTTTCTGGGCATCCTGGGTACCACCAACTCAGCCAAAACATCATGCATGATCATAATATAATAGATTAGACTCAAAACTACACAGAAACACAAGAAAACCTTAGTTAAATCAGATCGATTCATGCATGGACTCTTTACAAAGTTTTCAACCAAAAACCCAAATTTCTTCAAAAATTCGAATCAAAACCTTAGATAACAGTTGAAACAGACATAATATGGAAGAATAAAACTTTATAAGCCAAAATCACAATTCAAATCTGATTTAAACACAAAAGAGGGGTTGATGGTGATTACCTTGGCTAGGATATTCGATTTATCTCTACTCCTAGCTCGATTTCCCCTCACAAATCCTTCAGACTCTCTTCTCTATTCAGTTTGGACGTATTTTGCATGTAAATAGTGAACAATCCACTCATCAAGTTGGTATTTATAGGAGTTGTCATAATCGTGTGTGCATTGTGTATCTCGATAGTAATCCGGTGGTCACTAACTGGCAGTCCAGCTTCTTATGTGACACAACATGGAAGAATGTGGCAGCATGAATCCTAAAGTTTGTCCTAAGGTTAGTTTAATTTAATACCAACTATAGGACATTTAAATGTGATTTACTAATAATAAAACCATAGGATAAAATCAAATGTGTATTAATTTAATTACCAAGGTTGTGTACTAATTTATTCTAGATTGTATTTAACTAAGTTTATACTTACTATAGTTTCGCTACCTAGTACCCTGGCTTGCACACAACTCGAGGCGTGTCCCCGTTCGTGTCTCGAAGTAGATAACTGTAAGTACTGACTTAGTTAGTCTGCACACATACACAACACTAGACATGCACTAGTACAATTATAAAATTTATCGCGGCCACGGGCCACGGTCAGTGTGCGCATCTCATGCAGGCCCCACATTACGGGTCGGTGATCCTGATTAAGTATGTTAATCAAGACTAGAAAATTAGGCCGTGACAACACGTGGGTGTGTCGTTGGTACTACACTGACCACATAGCGGATCCAGATACCAGCCTTACAAGAGTTGGACTCGCCGACAGTATTCTGTGGAAGAGCCCGAATTATGGCCTTAGTCTGGCCTTAAGATCTAGGAACACAGTTTGAGCTTTCACTATTATTTATCCATACGATGATCACAATTGCCTGTATTTATTTCCACATCTTTATTTAATAGCTTTGTTTAAATTTTAGAATTTACTTTCAGTATTACTCACTTAATTTCCTTGGGAATACTTACTCTAGACTCATCATCTACCTTTATGTGATGACTTGAATGCAGATCTTAGTATGAGTCGAGGCAACGACAAACTTTCAGAGTATCAGTGATTCAGAGACTTTGAGCCCAACTTGTATATATTTGTTTTTATTTTAGGGGTTGGGATTGTGAGATACGTTAGAACCTTGTATATTTTGATATGTTGAGACTTTGAGGTGTATTTATTGATATATGGTTATCACATGGGTTTTCCAAATTAGGTTTATGGTTTATATCACATAATTCGATGTTTATTATTTGAGATAATATGTTTTAAGACTTTCGCTAATATGTTTTAAGGTTTTAGAGATAATATAACAGATAATATGATTTCATTAACAATTTAAATGCTAAATATGGCTTAATGAGGTTAATAACGATTAAATGGTGGATGTTATTCAATGTGAAACACAGCTGGCTCTGGTAAGCTGGACTGTGGGCTCGCATTTGCCCCGTGGCGGTCTATTGGAAAATTGGGTCGTCACATTTAGGTATCAGAGTCCAAGTTTAGGGAAACCTAGGGTTCGAATTTGTCATATAATTGGAGGATAAATCTAACGAATAACCTTTAGATGTGGTAACACAAAGGAATTGCCTAGAATCTTAGTTGGTTAGCGATGTGAGATGGGTAAATATCAAGGTTATACGTGTTATGTTTTGGCTATATATTACATACGATACACATATATTCGCAATGAGGCTGATTGAGGCACGTTCTTCGATGTAGATACTGATAGACGAGCAGCCTTCGGATACCACTCAGCCTGAGGTCGGTGATAATAGTGATTCAACTAGGCAGACTTTTACATTGGAGTCATTAACGCGAACGTTTGACGACAGGTTCGCGTTGTTGATTGACATGTTATGAGCTCGAGATGCTCGAGAGGCTATTACAACTCCTACGACAGTTATGGCTGCATCGATTGCTACTACTCCTACAGTTGTAGCTCCTACTACAGTGGAGACTCAGGGGCAGGTTGCAGTATCTAAGACACATGTTGAGAGAGCTACAATGGTGGTTGTTCCGGTGGAGACTACAGTTGTCCTGACTACATCGACTACTAAGCAACCAGGTGTGGTGTCAACGTCGGGGGGTTTGATGACTGTGGAGGTTAAATACTTGAAGGACTTCCTTATATTTTCACCAGGGTACTTTTATGGAGCTGGAGATCCAGAGATAACCGGGAGGTGGCTATTGGCTCATGAGAGCTACACGAGTTGTTATCAGTTGAGGAAATTGATCGACCGAGATTGTTTAGTTACTGTTTGAGATCTACTGCTGTGGTATGGTGGACTACCTACAAAATGACTCATCCTAATGCTCCTACCTGGCCAGAGTTCCGAGTGTTATTCATGGATAAGTACATACCCATGGAGGTCAGGATCAGATCGAAGGAGGAGTTCTTGACATCGGTTCAGGGTGAGATGTCTGTTACAAAGTACATGGAGAGGTACAGATATCTATTGTCGTACTCCATGGATCTAGTAGGGACCAATAGGTTACAGATCTATTACTTTGTTAGAGGCTTAGATGAGAGGATAGCGACCGCATTGGTATCGAGTAGAGCAGGTACATTGATAGAGGTCTATGAATGGTCCCTCTCACACGAGACATACCTAGTACAGAGGGCTAGTCTGTTAGCAGTTCAGGCTGTGCTGCGGGGATAGTAAAGTTAACCAGCTTAGAGTTCTCGGTCTGATCATAGTCCGAATAGATAGAGCAGAGATCAAGGCCGATAGGGACAGAGCCAGAGACCTCGCCGAGGTGATTGGTAGTCAGATCAGGGTCATAGATGCGACATAGATCGTCGTGATGACTGTGATAGACGAGATGATCGTTAGATAGCATATTCTATGGCTTCTGCACCATTTAATCAGCCTAGACAGTAGCAGAGGCAGGATAGGGGTTAGATAGCGCAGAGTTCATGCCAGAGTCAGGCACAAAGTTAGATGACTACTATTAGATTAAAGACTCGTACTTTTTATCATTGTGGTCAGGTCAGACATATTATAGCTGATTGTACCAGACCAACACTGGTACCACCACAGATTGAGCAGGCCAGAGATAGGGCCGAGACAACTACTTTTGTGGTTACACAACTAGACAGGGAGGCGACTAGACCACTCGTAAAGGGTACATTATTTGTCTGTGGTATTTCCATGCATGTTATGTTTGATTCAGGAAGCACATTGTCATTTATTTTAGGACGCATGGTAGGAGAGTTAGGGTGTACAGACCTTAGATACAACTCTTTTTCTCAGTGTGGCAGCTGGGGATAAGATTTACCCTAACCGGATTTGCTAGGATTGTATTGTGGAGATATAGAGGGACATCAATTATCTGCTGATTTGAGAGTATTGAAGTACCTGGAGTTCAAATCGATGTTCGGTATGGATTAGTTATCATCTTATCACGCACAGATTAATTGTTTCAGCAAGACTGTGATGTTTTACATCGAGGGGATTCCAGAGTTTTCATTCACCGGAGTTGCAATAACATTACCTATCACTTGAGGTAGACTAGCGACTTCGCAAGAGATGGAGGCATACGCATCTATGATTGAGCCAGAGCTTAAGACAGTGATTAGAGTTGAGGATGTCCCAGTTGTTTGTGTGTTTTCAGACGTATTTTCTAAGGATTTGTCGGGATTGCCACCACCGAGAGCTCTTGAGTTTATCATTGAGCTAATTCTGGGGACTCAGCCGATCTATTGAAGGCCAGATAGGATGTCAGTATCAGAGCAGGAGGAGTTGAAGACCCAGTTAGAGGAATTACTGCAGAAGGGTTTCATTCACCTTAACATGTCACCTTGGGGTGTTGGGGAATGTGCCCTAGGTCAATCCATTAATAGTCTTTACGAATACTTTTAGTTAATAAAATAGAGGGTTTCATTTGTTGTTTATTACAATTAATTTGCATGTTTACATTATAATAAGATCCATGGGCATTTACAGAAATATCCTAAATGTCCCTAGTCGATCATTATACTGGGAACTATAATGAATTAAGACTAGTGTGAGTCTTGATTGATGATCATATGATGATTATATGTATAGGGATACGAATTAAGATCACGAGTACTTGTTAGGGAATAAAGTACTGGACCGACCGCTATGAGAACATCACATGGATTAAGTCATAGTTGTTTCTCATGATAAGTATATTTTTTAGTCCTATGACTTGAGATTACCAGAGACTTCAACATTAGGAACATAGTAATTTGACACTATCAAATGTTGTCTTTAACCGGACAATTATAAAGGTTGTGATTGGTTACTATGTGAGCAATGTGATGAAGTTGTGTAATCGAAATAGAATTTATCCCTCTCATATAAAGAGAGATATCCAGTGGATCCCTCGATGTGTTCGACTGTTAAAAGGCCTAGTCTAAGTGAATTGATATTGATCGATGTCACTTGGATGATTTCTGTCTACTTGGAGATCGAGACTAGTACGATCAAACATGTTGGATGACAATTCCATGCCTTATATTTGATCAAAAGGATATCGTATGACAAAATGATTTTATATACATTATTGATTAGGTTGTATCGATTTGATCTTTGTACAACTTGGGTAGTCATAATGTCTTGCTAGAGACCGCTTATGATGCCCACGTTGTATGAACCTATTGGGTCGCACACTAAGAATGGTTTTGCGAGATTTTAAAATGGTTCGGAAGTATGAATTTTATATTATAAAATTCATAACAGAAACGTCCTGTGGTATATTACACTTATACTTCTTAAGTAGGGGTATATGTGTAATTTACTTAACCGTCTATATACAAGCGTTGTATAAATAGATGTTTTAAGTTACAATACATGAACGAAAGAAAAAGGGTCGAAACTCTATTTTCGTTTCAGAAACAACTTAGGGTTTTTGGAATGCTCTGGATCGTTTTGGAGAGAAACAAAAAGGTTTGGTATTCTCTCGAAGCTAGCACTTTGAATCTCGGCCTCCGATCATGTGTGGACTGCTGATAGAGGGCGTTCGTCGTTGCCAGCGCCTTAGAGATCGATTAACCTTCAGAAAGGTACATTGCGGCTGAGGTATGATTAAGTTTTCATAGTTTAAATGTTTTTAATGGAATTAGATTCGGATCCTGTTGGGGTTTTTGTCAAAATTATTTTGTAATCTCCGCTACGCATGAACCCCAAACACCAACAGTGGTATCAGAGCAGGTTCGAGTTTGATTCCATTAAACTCATTGCATGTTTTCTTATGATATATGATTGAAAGCATGTTAATAGTTGATGTATATGTGATATAGATAAGTTTTTTGTGAGATTTATTATCATGTTTTATGTATATGATACATATATTCATGATTTAATTGAAATTAGTTTCGTACATGCAAGTAACTATGTTAGGTTAATTTGAATAATTTTAATGGATTAAGTTTTGTGTTCTATGATCCATGACACCATTAGGTTCGATTGCGATAATAGGTCATGATTCAATTACATGTTTGTGATTATTTGGATGAAGATCGAAATTGCAAATAATTAATTTTCAAAATTATTTATTTATCTTGTTATATCTATTTTGTTATGAAGTTTCTATTTGATAAAGATAGATAACAAATTAGAATATGAGATAAATATCAAGAATCTTGTTATTGGTGATATACTAGGATTCAAATATTTTAAATCCAAAATAAATAATTAATTTTTGAAATTATTTAATTATTTTGCTATATCTATTTTATTATGAAATTTCTATTTGATAAAGCTAGATAACAAATTAGATTATGAGATATAAGCAAAATCAGTTTCGTTATCCCTATTGGATAGGAGATAAATATGGAGAAGTTTGTTATTGGTGATATGCTAGGATTCAAATATCTAAAGTCCTAATTGGATTAAGATAAGATGATTAGTTAGATGTGGGCCTGGATTAATTAAAAATATTTTAATTGACTTAATTTCGGATAAATTAATTAGTATAGTAAAATCAGCGAAAAATATGATTTTCTATAGCGAATTTCAATTTTCGGAATTGAGATACGTCTTCTAAAAAAAAAAAAAATGGGGCGCGCCTTCCTCAGACTACCAAATCCATTGATGGTCACGGACCACCGTCTAACTAATCCTAGCGCACATAAATTCTTCTATTAGTGAATAGCATAAAAATTTCTTAAATTGTTTAGTGGTTCTATAAATCAATAAAATATATGATATTTCATTGTTTACTTAAAAATCACTAAAACTGAATAAAATCCCTCTATTAAATCTTAAGTCTTGTGCCATCCAATTTTAAACACTTATCAAGGTCTCAATCGCACTAATACATTTTCAGCCATAGCTGGGTGTATTGTGTTATCTTGGTGAGACAAGTTGGGTAAGAGTTACCTAAATGTTTAAAATGGTCCGACTTAATAAAGCTATCAAAATAGTTTTGAGCTTTAGGCAAATGATGAGATAAAAACATGCTAAGACATAAGATGTCCCATATCTCACAAAAGGATCTAAAATTACATAAGATGTACCTTCCTAAATAAATAGTGTATTTTAGGAGGGTTGTTAATTTAGTGGGAGTCTATTCCTCTATGCTAAAATAAACTTTGCATAATCTTTATTGTAGATCAATGGCCTCTTCAAGTAACAATAATCCCCTGTCACTGCGATCCATCCTTGAGAAGGATAAGCTATCTAGGACTAACTTTCTTGACTGGTTTAGAAACTTGAGAATCGTTCTCAAGCATGAACGCAAGTTGTATGTTCTGGATGCTCCGATCCCTGAGAACCCACCAGCCAATGCTACGAAAGCTGTAAAGGATGCGCATAATAAGCATGTCAACGATTCTATTGATGTTGCATGCATTATGTTGGCAACTATAGTTTTTGAACTTCAGAAGGACATGGAACTAATGGAAGCCTACGACATGGTTGTAACCCTGAAGGAAATGTTCCAACAAAAAGCTAGGCAAGAAAGGTTCGAGACAGTCACGAACCTGCATTCTTGTAAGATGACTGAAGGTGCGTCAGTTAATCCTCATGTTCTGAAGATGAAGGGCTATGTTGACTAACTTGATAGACTTGAATTTCCCATAAACGAAGAGTTGGCTACGGATTTGATCCTAAATTCATTACCGGGGAGTTACTCACAATTTGTGATGAACTACAATATGAATAATATGGAGAAATTAATTTCAGAGTTGCATTTGATGCTTAAAACTGCTGAATAAAATATTAAGAAACCCTCTAGTAATGTGTTGATGGTCCTAAAGGGAAAGGGAATGAAGAAGAAAGGCAAAGGCAAGGCTAAAGTTGTCAAGGCTGCTGCTGCACCTGTCATAAAGCCTGTGGAACAAGTCAAGCCCCAGCCTGTTCCTACTTCAAAACACCCAAAAGAAAAGGAAGGAAATTGTCATTTCAGTCAAGCACCTGGACATTGGTTCATAAATTGCAAATTCTATTTGGAAGATCTAAAGAAGAAAAAGGGTAGTGCGACTACCACTACAGGTATTTATATTATTAAAATTAATTTATCTACTAGTGATTCCTGTGTATTAGATACCGGATGTAGATCTCACATTTGTATAAATGTGCAGGGACTCTCAGAAGTAGAAAGTTGAAGAAAGGAGAAGTCATCCTCCACAAAGGGAATGGAGCAAGAGTTGTAGCCCTGGCTGTTGGATTATATGACTTAGTCTTACCTAGTGGAATTATCTTAACTTTAAATAATTGTTATTTTGTGCCTACCTTGAGCAGAAACATCATTTCTATTTCATGTTTGGATATGGATGGTTTTGATTTTATTATTGCGAATAATATATGTTCCATTTCTTGTAAAGGAATATTTTATGCAAATGTTAATTTGTGAGATGGTCTTTATATTCTAAACATGAAAAGGTCCACTGATACTCCAGTCTTTAACATAAATACAAAGAGATTTAAGTCAAATGATTTGAATCAAACCTATCTTTGGCATTGCGTCTCGGGCACATAAATGAGAAACGCATAACGAAGCTCCATAAAGATGGACTTCTAGATTCATTTGATTTAAAAACATATGAAACGTGTGTATCTTTTTTACGAGGCAAGATGACTAAAAGTCCCTTTACTGGACACAGTGAAAGGGCAAGTGATTTATTGGGTTTAATACATATTGATGTATGCGGTCCTATAAACATAATGGTTAGAGGAGGTTATCAGTACTTCATTACATTTACTGATGATTTCAGCAGATATGGTTATGTATATCTTATGAAACATAAAGCTGAATCATTTGAGATGTTTTGAACGTTTCAAAATGAAGTGCATAATCAACTTAGTAAAACTATCAAAACACTTCGATCAGATCGAGGTGGTAAGTATTTAACCCAAGAAATTGATGATCATCTTAGAAATTGTAGGATTGTCTCCCAATTGACTCCACCAGCAACTCCACAATGGAATGGAGTTTCTAAAAGGAGAAATCGAACCTTATTAGATATGGTTCGATCTGTGATGAGTCATGCAGATCTTCCATTATCCTTTTGGGGTTATGCATTACAAACTACAGCTTTCACTCTAAATCGAGTTCCTTCTAGAGTGGTTAATAAAACATCATATGAGATATGGTACGGGAAGAGACCTAGTTTGTCTTTTCTTAAGATTTGAGATTGTGAGGCTTATGTAAAGCGACAAGTCTCAGAAAAACTAGCACCTAAATCTGTTAAGTGTTTGTTTGTGGGGTATCCTAAGGAAACAAAAGAATATAACTTTTATAACCCCGCTGAGAAAAAAGTGTTTGTTGCTCGGTATGGTGCCTTTATAGAAAAACAGTTTATTTCAAAAGACACTAGTGGGAGAGAAATAAATTTTGAAGAAGTTCAAGAATCACAGATAAACACTGAACCGCTTCTGGAAGTTCAACATAGTTCTGAACCAATTAAACCTCCACGTAGATCTGGTAGGGTAAGACATGAGCCAGAGAGATTCGGATTTCTCATTACTGATAGTCGTGATGTGTTGCTTATGGATCAAAATGAGCCTACCACTTATCGGGAGGCTATGTCTGGACCAGACTCAGATAAATGGCTAAGTGCCATGAACTCTGAGATGCAATCCATGTATGATAACCAAGTTTGGAACTTGGTTGATTTACCTGAAAGTGGTAAGACCATTGGATGTAAATGGGTTTTCAAGAAAAAAATTGACATGGATGGCAAAGTGCATACTTTCAAAGCAAGACTTGTAGCAAAAGGTTTCAGGCAGACTCAAGGTGTTGATTATGATGAAACTTTTTCGCTAGTAGCCATGCTTAAATCTATAAGAATTTTAATTGTCATTGCTGCATGTTATGACTATGAGATATGACAAATGGATATAAAAACAACATTTCTTAATGGAAAGCTGCTTGAAGACGTGTATATGACACAACCTGAAGGTTTTGTACATCCTAAGGATTCTAGGAAGGTATGCAAGCTTCAAAGATCCATTTATGGCTTAAAGCAAGCTTCTCGAAGTTGGAATCTTCATTTTGATGAAGCAATTAAGGATTTTGGTTTTATTAAGAATGAAGATGAGCCTTATGTATACAAGAAGGTCAGTGGGAATGTAGTTATTTTTCTGGTATCGTATGTTGATATATTGCTCATTGGAAACGACATCCCAATATTACAGAATGTCAAGTCTTGGTTAGGGAAGTGTTTCTCAATGAAAGACTTAGGAGATGCATCCTATATCCTAGGGATAAGGATCTATAGGGATAGATCTAAGAGGCTAATTGGTCTAAGTCAGAGTGCTTACATAGACAAGGTGTTGAATAGGTTTAGTTTGCAAGACTCTAAAAGAGGATTATTGCCAATGTCTCATGGCATAAGTCTTAGTAAGAATCAATGTCCTAGGACAAATGATGAGCGAGATCGTATGAATAAGATTCCATATGCATCAGCTATTAGATCTATCATGTATGCCATGCTATGCACTTGACTTGATGTATCATATGCTTTGAGCACTACAAGCAGATATCAGTTAGATCCTGGTGAGAGTCACTGGATAGCAGTAAAGAACGTCCTTAAGTACTTAAGAAGGACTAAGGAAGTGTTCTTGGTCTATGGAGGTTTTAAAAATGATCTAGTTGTAAATGGTTACACAGATGCAAGTTTTTAAACTTATATAGATGATTTTAGATCGCAGTCTGGATATGTGTTTACTTTGAATGGGGGTGCAGTAAGCTGGAAAAGTTCGAAGCAAGAGACTGTGGCAGATTGTACAATAGAAGCTGAGTATATTGTAGCGTCCGATGCAGCAAAGGAGGCAATTTGGATCAAAAAAGTTCATTTCTGAACTAGGTGTGGTTCCAAGTATTGCTAACCTTGTTTGTTTGTATTGTGACAATAACGGGGCAATAGCACAGGCCAAGGAACCTATATCACACCACAAATCCAAACATATACTCAAGCATTTTCATCTCATCAAAGAAATTATTAAGAAGGGAAACGTAAAGATTTGCAGAGTACCTACTGAAGACAACGTTGCGGATCCATTGACAAAAGCTCTTCCACAAGCAAAACATGATGGTTATGTTAGATCATTAGGCATTAGATGCATGCATGATTGGCCCTAGTGCAAGTGAGAGATGTTGGGGAATGAGCCCTAGGTCAATCCATTAACTGTCTTTATGAATATTTTTAGTTAATAAAATAGAGGATTTCATTTGTTGTTTATTATAATTAATTTGCATGTTTACATTATAATAAGATCTATGAGCATTTACAGAAATATCCTAAATGTCGCTAGTCGATCATTATATTGGGAACTATAATGAATTAAGACTAGTGTGAGTCTTGATTGGTGATCATATGATGATTCTATGTATAGGGACACGAATCAAGATCACGAATACTTATTAGGGAATAAAGTACTGGACCGACCCACTATGAGAACATCACATGGATTAAGTCATAGTTGTTTCTCATGATAGGTATATTTCTCAGTCCTCTGACTTGAGATTACTTGAGACTTCAACATTAGGAACATAGTGATTTGACACTATTAAACGTTGTCTTTAACCGAACGATTATAAAGGTTGTGATTGGTTACTATGTGAGCAATATGATGAAGTTTTGTAATCGAGATAGAATTTGTCCCTCTCATATAGAGAGAGATATCCAGTGAATCCCTCGATGTGTTAGACTGTTAAAAGGCCTAGTCTAAGTGAATTGATATTGATCAATGTCACTTGGATATTTTCAGTCTACTTGGAGATCAAGACTAGTACGATCGAACATGTTGGATGACAATTCCATGCCTTATATTTGATCAAAAGGATATCATATGACAAAAAGATGTTATATACATTATTGATTAGGTTGTATCGATTTGATCTTTGTACAACTTGGGTAGTCATAATGTCTTGCTAGAGACCGCTTATGACTTACATACCAAAATGTGTTTTGGTATATTGCCAATGTTGTATGAGCCTATTGGGTCACACACTAAGAATGGTTTTGCGAGATTTTAAAATGGTTCGGAAGAATGAATTTTATATGATAAAATTCATGATAGAAACGTCCCTGTGGTGTATTACACATATCCTTCTTAAGTAGGGATATATGTGTAATTTATTTAACCATCTATATACAAGTGTTGTATAAATAGATGTCTTAAGTTACAATACATGAACAAAAGAAAAAGGGCCGAAACTCTATTTTCGTTTCAGAAACGACTTAGGGTTTTTGGTATGCACTGGATCGTTTTGGAGAGAAACAAAAAGGTTTGATATTCTCTCGAAGCTAGCACTTTGAATCTAGGTCGTCGTTCATGTGTGGACTGCTGATAGAGGACATTCGTCATTGGTAGCGCCTTAGAGATCGATTAACCTTCAGAAAGGTACATTGCAACTGAGATATATTTAAGTTTTTATAATTTAAACGTTTTTAATGGAATTAGATTCAGATCCTATTGGGGTTTTTGTCAAAATTGTTTTGTAATCTCCGCTGCACATGAACCCCAAACACCAACATGGGGAGCTTCAGTTCTTTTTGTGAAGAAGAAGGACGGCTCAATGCACATGTGTGTGGAGACTACATGAAGTTGAATCAAATGACGATTCAGAACTGTTACGCGCTTCCCAAGATCAATGACTTGTTCGATCAGTTGGTAGGAGCCAAATTCTTCTCGAAGATTGACTTCAGGTCAAGATACCATCTGTTGAGGATTCAAGAGGGTGATACTGAGAAGATCGCTTTCAATACGTGATACAGGTTATACGAGTTCACAGCAATGTTGTTTTGGCTGACCAACGTGCCGGTGAGATTCATGGATTTGATGCACGGGGTGATCAGGCCATTTTTGGATCGATACGTCATTGTGTTCATTGACGACATCCTGATTTAGAATAGGACTCGTGTGAAGCATGAGAGGCATCTCAAGGAGGTGTTGGCGACGCTGAGAGAAAATAAACTTTAAGCGAAGTTCAACAAGTACGCGTTTTGGCTAAGTGAAGTCAAGTTTCTGGGGTACGTCATCAGCGAACAGGGCATATCAGTTGATAGTGACAAGATTCGGGCTATCATTGATAGGAGGACACCCAAGTCTGTATTTGATATTTGGAGTTTCCTGGGTTTAGCATAATATTACAGGCGTTTTATGCAGGATTTCTTGTTGATTGTAGCACCGCTGACGAGGCTGACTAAGAAGGATGTCAAATTTGACTGGTCACAGGAGTGTGAGGATGCTTTTTGGGAGCTAAAGATACACTTGACTTATGTACTAGTTTTGGTATTACCTATAGTAGGAAGAGGTTTCTTAGTATATACTGATACATCAGGCATTAGGTTGGGTTGTGTGTTGATGCAGGACGAACACCCAATGACCTATTTATCTCGACGATTGGGACCCACGAGGGGAACTATCTAGTGCACGACTTGGAGCTTGCGGTGGTCATAGTTGCACTAAAGGCCTAGAGGTACTACTTGTATGGTAAGAGGTTTGTGCTATTTACCAACCACCAGAGTTTGTGATATCTATTCACTCAGAGGGAGTTGAACACGAGACAAAGGAGATGGCTCGAGTTACTAAAGGACTACGACTTCGCCATTAAGTACCATCCTGGTAAGGCGAATGTTGTAGCTAATGCACTGAGCAAGAGCAACATCGAGAGCCAAATGGTATTGCGGCATATGACACATGAGCACAGGTTGTTTGAGATTGCGTCGATGTTGTGTGTAACAAAGTCTATTGTTGAGCTATAGATATGTTGTCATATGCGAGTTCCTATGGTGTGTCTTGAATGGGTTATTAAGTTACAAAGGGCTTAGGGCTGGTATTTACGGATCTATAGACTGGCTTAGGATCTAGGGTACACAAATTGGTCTGAGGTTTCAGATGGGTACTTGAGACACAGGGGTCATTTGTGGATACCGGAGGTATCGGATGTGACGGCCCCAATTTCCCCGTGCAATTGGGTACGCACGGTCTAGACCCATACAAGCCCCGAGTTATCACTCGGCAACCTGACGAGCCAAGTTAGCCTCCTAATTACTCAATTTAGTAATTTATGAAAGAATTATTGCAATAATACACAGCGGAAGACTAAAACAATTATAACAAATGGGAAATAACTCAATCAAAGGAAGTATAAGAATTCTATAGTGGAAAACCCCGAGTACTCATGTACAATTCGATAAGCATATATACATGATACCAGTCTCACCAAAATACCAAGTTCAATAATCCCAACAATATAAGTATTAAACGATATTCAAATCAGCAGAAATTATAAACACCTACTATAGAGTCTCTCTGATGTCGCTGCTAATCCTCACAGTAGATCACCTAGGCAGGGCCCCTTGCCCTTGCTGCTCTCCGCCCTATCTGCACCCACCGTCACAAACTAGACGGTGAGCAATTGGAGAAAATTGAATGTAATACCAGAAGAAAATAGCAGTAATTCATGATAACATAAGTAAAGCAGTCTAAATATCATGCGGTAATAAAATGAAAAGAATTTAAATAGACAAGATGCATGATAAACAGACTAATAGATATCAATCGAAAGTCAAGTGTGTTCCAAGGAGTCAAAAGAGGCTCATAAGTGGTCTAAATCATAACATAACGGCGAAGACCTCGCGAGGTCTTCCCGGGCATCAACACAAGCGAAGGCACAGCTATGACGGGAGGGACTCGAACCCACCCCACCCAGTACTCGGTGTCACATGGTCACTAAGGGTGGTCACACACTCGTCCGCACGAGTGCCCGCGTTTTATCTCTCTAGTGCAGGTTCTAGTACTTTCGAGATGAAACACTTACGCCAGGAAACACACAACAAGGAATGGAATGGAATACCAATAATTGAGCATAACAAGACTAAATAAATTATAATGAATCACATGACATTTTCTTACTGGCTTACAAACGTACAAATGTTTTTTTAAGGCAAGTGTACTTACCTGAACTAATCGCAACCCACGTATAACAACACTCTCGTTCCTAACGCGTATTCCCGAGTTTCCCACTACCTTACAAGGTTGGAAACTCCAATTAATGGGTCGAATCATTGACTAAGCCCTAGGTGAAACCCTAGTGTTTTCCCAATGTTTTAATGACTCGAACAACTCGATAACTCAATCAGTAAATCAAACCAAAAACACAACGAAATACAATGACTCTCTTAGGTTTTATAACCATACTTATGTAAGCCTAATTTCAAGTCTTAGGCTCGGCTCAGTCGCATATGAGTTACACCATAACTTCGAGAGCCGGCGGCGTATTCACGACGTCATGACAATTCGTCAAACTTTAAACTCTATCTATACACCAACCATTCGAAATGCATAAATCCTACATAAACTCATCACCATAACACATCATAACTCAAAATAACCATGTATTCGAACACTCGATACACATCTATACCAAACAAATACCCGACCCTTGTATGTTCTCACGTATGCATGAATTCGAATCACCAAGTCATGTATTCATGCCATGAGTTTTGAAATGAAATAAACTCAACATAAAATAATGAAATCCCGATGACAAAAACACATGAAATGACACATTCATGTTTACTACCGCGGATTGAGACCATAAAACAGTTCCAACACGACCAAATCGATCACAACAAGAACAGCGAGGCATCATCGAGGTCATGGAGAGGTCCCCGACAACTCCCCCCACGCTTGGTGGTTCGGCCAGCAGAGCCGCCCACACATGCATATTCCGGCGAGACATAAAATAACAACTAATATATGAAAACTGAGAATGGACAACATCTACTCTATGTATCCAATGTCCAGAGGTCTCCCGGGGATATAGGAGCTCCTGTGGGCCATGAGGGTTCGTCCCCGACCACCATCACCCACGGCAGCGACGGCCAGAGGCGAACAGCGGCGAGGACGAGAAGACTAGTGAGGAAACGAGAGGGAGAGAGAGAAACAAAGAACACGGACCTTCGGCGAGGCTCGTGGGGCAGTCGTGGAGGAGGGTGGAGTGGAAGACCGACGAGAGAGATGAAGAAACCGAGAGATCAGTGAGGGAGGGGGATCGTGAGTGAAGTCGAGAGAGAACAGCGAAAGTGAGAAAGAGAACCCGAGACCGAGAGAAAGAGAGTGGGGGAGGATCTCCGACGACCAGCACTCCGGTGTGGTCCAGTTCGGCGTGGGACAATAGAGGAGAGGAGAGGTGGCGGCAGTGGTGGTGTTTGGAGAAGAAGATGAATAGTGAAGTAGGGTTTTTGTTTGTTTATATATATGTAAAATAGGTGAAATGACCCATTTGCCCTCCAATTTACTTCTTACACACCTCAAAACAGTTGCCCTTATGGGTCTTTTGTCCCTTTATCACATCTCAACCCACACACACATCTCAATGCAAATCTCATGGTTGTTCATCATCATGTTGTGTCACTTTAACAATTTCTATTCCATAGACCATATGTTGCGTAATTAACTAACTTCCGAGTTCAAACGACGTTCCTCGGTCCGTTTTTCCTTGTTCCGCCTCCCATAACGCGCGTAGTCTCTCCTTGTCTCGCCAACTAATTAATTAAATTAATTAAAAATTCATTTATTTGTACTTTTTACTTGTTTTTATCCCCCGTTTAACTAGCCGAAACCTCACTCAATTAAATATCGCCCGACCGGCTTGAGACTCGTATTAGACTAAAATACTAATACATACAATCAAAGAATCATAAAATCACTTCGGTGTCGACTCCCGAAGTTCGAAATACTGTCCAGCGTTCACGTAGCCAGGTCACAATCCTGACAAGTGTAACGCAAGTCAGTTAAAAATTTGGGGTTGTTACATCGGATCTCAAGGACAACATTCTAGAGGACGCACATTGGTCGTGATATACAATTCATCCTGGTCAGACCAAGATGTATCACGATCTACAGTGATTGTTTTGGTGGTCAGGGATGAAGGCTGACATGGGGAGATACATCTGGAGTTTTCATATTTACCAGCAGGTGAAGGTTGAGCACAGGAGACCTACTTGGTTACTATAGCCGCTGCCCATTCCTTAGTGGAAGTGGGAACACGTGACCATGGACTTCGTCATTGGCCTACCACAGACTATGAGACGACATGACGCAGCTTGGGTAGTTATCGATAGGTTGACGAAGTCAGCACATTTCATACTGATCGCCATGAGATATTCGGTTACACAACTTAGCACTATCTTCAAGAGAAAGATTGTCATATTGCACAGTGTACCGGTCTCCACTATTTCTGACAGAGATCTGAGATTTACTTTGAGGCTTTGGGAGAGTATGAAGGAGCAGTTTGGCATTCGACTACAGCTTAGTATTACGTACCATCCTTAGACTAACAGACAGTCGAAACGGTTGATTAAGTTTCTCAAGGATATGTTCAGGGCGTGTATAGTACAGTTTGGCAGATCGTGGGAGGATTATCTGTCATTATGCAAGTTTGCTTATAACAACAGCTATTAAGCGAGTATCGAGAGGCCACCATTTAAGGCGTTTTATAGTAGGCCCTGCAGGTCACCAATATTTTGGGTGTTACTAGAAAATACATCGGTTATAGGACCTGAGGTTATTGTAGATCACACTAAGAAGGTAAAACAGATCAGGCAGAGGCTTCAGGCGGCGTAGGATAGGCAAAAGAAATATGCGAATAAGTACCTTGAGGGTCTGAGCTACAAGGTTGGGGACATGGTATACTTAAAGGTTTCGCCCTGGAAAGGTCATAAGAGGTTTGACATTAAGGGGAAACTGGCACCAAGGTTCATTGGACCGTTCAAAGTTAAGGAATGCGTCAACAGAGTGGCATACCATCTCGAGTTGTCGCCACAGTTAGCGGGGGTACATCCGTTATTGCACATTTCGATGTTGAGGCTAGCTAGGTCAGGACTAAGACCTATAGTTGATGTATGTCAGATTGAGGTGCGACCGAACGTGTCATATGAGGAACAGCCTGTGAAGATCATGGATAGGAGGACTCAGACTTTGCAGAACAAGGAAATCCCAAAAGTTTTGGTACATTGGCAGCATCACGGGACCGAGGGACTCACCTGGATGCTTGAGTCTACTATGCGACGATGGTATCCCCACTTATTTGCTGGTAAGTGTTCAAATTTAATTTAAATTTCAGGACGAAATTTCACCTAGTTGGGAAGAACTATAACGGCCCAAATTTAATTCTTTGTTATTAATGACGTGTTTGCAGATGTGGCTGACAGCTCGAACACTTGTGGGACCCGCAACTAGGCTAGGCCGCACCTGGAGTTAGGTAAATAGGTATATTGTGTGTTGATTTGTCTAATTTATGATGTTTATGTTGAATTATATTAAATAACATCGTGATGTGTGTATTTATATTTCATTTGATGTGCAAGACAGTGTGTTATTCGATTCGATATGCATGTCGACGCGGGTACCGGGTAGGCTAAAAGATAAATATTAGGTCGGAGAAATTAATACACAGATGAAATGAATTAAATAATTAACATGTAATGCCTATTTGGTGGTTAGGGTCATGGTAATACATGTAGATCACGTGTTGTAACGCGAAATGGGAGTCGAAAAGCGGGAATGAGACTTTTTGAGAGAAAATCCAAAAGAGAGTCCACAAGTGTGTCCTTATGTGAGTCATATGGGCTGAAAAAGAGTCAAATTATTAGCTATATGTGAGCCATGAGATCTACATGTGGATTGGTGTGTGTGATGAGATGGAAACAAAGTATAAGAGCCATTATTGACTTCTTCAACCACCTTTTCTCTCACTCCCTCCCCTATAATCCGAAAATCCAGAGGAAATATAACGGTTTGGTGATTTAAAGGTCTTGGAAGTGTAGAATCATCAAGTTAAAGTGAGATTTACAACCATCTCTTCATTTTTTCTCTTTTGTTGGTGTCTTTGGTCATGAGGATGGTGAATCCAGGATTTGGTGTGTATACCATTGTTTTTATTAAGTTTTGGTGATGTTTTAATGTTATGAGGATGTGGTATGAGTTTCTAAACTTGGTTTCAAAGTTTTGGTTGATTTCATAAAATTGGATTTTTCAAGTTTTTCAGTGAGTCGTGAATTTAATTGATTAATGATGTTATATCCATGTGCTTCTGGCTTTTTAAAGTGTTGTTTATCCACCACGAGGTGAGGATGGGGTCGACAACTTTAAAGGAGGCTTAGGTGTAAAAATTCAGTAGTTCAGCAAAGCTGAACTGCTGGAAATGCGATCCGCCAGCACGCTGGCGATCTGGGTTTGGTAGAAACGTGAGGATGAACACAAGAGCGTTGGGCCATCCTCCAGCGTGTTGAGTATTCATCAGATAGGTATTT
Organism: Stephania japonica; assembly: GCA_039657345.1. Lineage (NCBI taxonomy): Eukaryota > Viridiplantae > Streptophyta > Magnoliopsida > Ranunculales > Menispermaceae > Stephania > Stephania japonica. The sequence goes on along the minus strand of CM077560.1, from coordinate 35,827,634 downwards.
TAAGGCTGTTTTGAGGGTTGTGGACCTAATACCTATACCAATTAACATAAAATATATATAATTGACTAAAAATCAATAAATAAATGGTAATAGATCATTTCGGGCAGTATTTTTGGATATCGAGGATTTGGCGGAGCAGGACCGTGGTTTATTTTACGAGACGAGGAGTGCCGTTTGAGGTATGTAGTGTCCCAACTGAAATTACTTAAGTATTTACTTACTTTGGCTTTTGAATTTATATTTATATCTTTCAATATTTTATTCCTAGTTGTGGTTTATATGGACGGGCGTTGAGGCTCTCCCTTCATGCCATTTTCATATGTATGCCCACTAGGCCATAACATGTGTATCAGGGATGCACATGTGGGTGCATCGTTGGTACTACGTCGACCACCTAGCGGATCTAGATACTGGCCCTGCTTGAGTGAGACTTGCCGGCAGTATTATGTGGAAGAGTTCTAATTGTGGCGCAAGTCTGGCCCTAGGCACTAGGAACACACTTTGAGCTTTCATTATTATTTATCCATGTGATGATCACAGTTGCTTGTATTTATTTCTACATATTTATTTAATAACTTTATTTAAATTTCAGTATTTACTTTTAGTATTGCTCACTTAATTTCCTTGGGAATACTTACTCTTGACTCGTCATCTGCCTTTCTGTGATGACTTGAGTGCTGATCCTAGTACAAGTTGAAGCAAAGGCAAGCTTCTAGAGTATTAGTGATTCAGAGACTTTGAGCATGACTTGTACATGTGTATTATATATATATATATATATTTGTTTTTATTTTAGGGTTTGGGATTGTGAGATACGTTAGAACCTTGTATATTTTGATATTTTGAGACTTTGAGGTGTATTTATTGATATATGGTTATCACATAGGTTTTTTACACCAGGTTTATGGTTTATATAACATAATTCGATGTTTATTATCTAAGATAATATATTTTAAGACTTTTGCTTATATGTTTTCAGGCTTTTGAGATAATATAACAGATAATATGAGTTTATTAACAATTTAAATAGTAAATGTGGCTTAATGAGGTTAATAACTATTAAACGGTGGATGCTATTCAATGTGAGACACAACTAGCGCTGGTAAACCAAAATGTGAGCCTGCATTGGCCCCCGTGGCGGTCTATTGGACAAATGGGTCGTTACAATTTAACTACATAGTAGTTAACCTTTCTAACCTATTCTCCACATTCCATGCATTCAGGATAAGTGTTACATTTGTCATGTTATTATAAGAATTTCATTAATTAAAAACTTTTTTAACAGTTTACAAAATTAAGCGGAAGTCTTACAATTTATGCGGAAGCCACTATAAAGTACTCCTAAGTGTGGAAACCATGAAAGAACGATCACAAAGATATATAATGAAGTGGCGAATATAAACAGTGTGAAAGTCATAAAAAATCGGGGAACTATCGCTCAACTCAATATATAACCCAATAGTATTAAAAGACATATTGGTAATATTAGTACAAAATATCAAAACTTACAAGTCAAATCAAAAACACGTTTGAGGCTCATATGTAGTCAACAATCTTCTCCTTGCCCGACCTACTGCTCGACAAATCTGCACCCACCATCATAAAAAGGACAGTGAGTACACAAAATATAACAGTAACTCTCGATGACATATGTATTCACATTTCCATGAACAAATAGCGGTATTTAAAATCATACAAATGGCCAAGGAATGCTCTATCTAGCATCTGCTGGAAAATACCATAAGTAAACAAATGAGACTGACAAAGTCTAAGCAGTAATGATCTAGGTCCGGTCAGCCGTGAGTTACATCACATCAACTATAACAGGGTGTGAGCTCTCTCAAACGCCTCACAAGTATCCATAAATGTCAATCCTCACCGATTATCCCTGTTCATTATGCTGTGTGTTGCGCGAGTGTAGTAGACAGTGTCGACATCCTCGAAGTCCAATGACCTCGTGTGTCGTTCATCTCTATTTAGTGCAATGGACCCTAGATTATAAAACTACTTTGTTATCAAAGACTCGGGGTTTAGATTTCAAGTCAAGACTAAGTGTTATGCAAAGCACGCTACATAGATTATAATAGCCATAAGTTAATCCAAATAGACTAACCTAATAGTATGCTATTTCTCATAAATCATATTGCATTTAAATGAACAAAATGACATAGATTGGATTATAGTCAATGAAGTGTTCAATGAAAATAATGCCATAGTTCAATAGCTCATAAAATGAGAGAATCAAAATCAAGCATGGCATTTGAGAATACCAAAGTAAATCAGTCAAATAGGCTGTATATTCAATCATAGAAAAGAAAATGAAATGTAAACAAAGATGTCAATAGGATTACTCACCAGTTTACACAAACTTCCTAGCCAATCAGCCTCTCGACACTCCGAAATCCATCACCAAACTCCCAAGAACTCCCCCTATGCTCCTGGTACTAGTTTGTAAGGTTTAAAGTGAGTTTAGGCCAGATTATAGGGTATTAGTTTAAAGTGTTGTAGAAAAACCCTATTGTATAGGTCACCTAGCGCGCTGGGGGAAATCCCTAGAGCGCTGGATGCAGGAAGCGCGCTCCAAGTTCTGGGAAACTTGAAATTCTGCAACTCGAATTTCTAGTCTCTCTCCCTTAAGGCCATCTCCATTCGCTTGGGATCCCCGTTCTCCCCCGCCAGGGATTCCATACTTCCTCTACAACAACAACAAGGCAGGCACTTCACAAGATATGTACATGCATGTGTGTTATGAACTCAATAACACATGAAAACTCATAATCCTATAACTTTGTCAAAACAAAACTGTTTTTAGAAGTTCTTGGTAGCTGGATTATTAGCAAATCACAAGGATCCCAAATATGCAAATAGATTTTGGAAATGAACACCTTTAAAACACTGATTTTCAGAATTACCAAATCATAGGAAAAACCTTAAACTTTTGAGTAAGTTGTAATCTGAAAATAAAGCTTGGAAACACAATTGATGGTTTAAAATGATTTAAAACATCATGAAAAACACTTTAAAACAAATCGCATACAAAAGCCCTTTGATTCAAGCTCAAAACCCTTGAATTTTATTAATGCATAGAGAGGTAGAAGTGTTACCTAGAGTTATAGTTGTATGTTAGACCTTTAATGATCCTTCTAGATGATGTAAATCTCTTCTCCTAGCTTGGATTTTGAAGAATTCCAGTCCCAATTTATGTTCTGATTTGTTTCTTAGCATGCATGAATGCAAATTGTTCTAAGTGCTGGCTTATATACTTGTGTGTTCATCAAGTGATCAACCTCCTATCTCAATGACATCATATGGCCATCAAACACTCCTACATTTCCACTTATTTCAGCCAACTAACTCACATTTTGATACAAATTTCATGGGAGTATGTGTTAGCATAAGTCTCGAGGCATATCTATGTGTTATTAAGTTGGCTTAATGATCAAAATATCCCAACATTTACAAATTGTATCAATTATATCTAACCTTTGAAATTTATCAATTATATCCTAACCTTTGAAATTTAATATCAATTCTATCATCAACTAATTTATACCCTTTTTTTTGCCCACACATCATTTTTTTTATTTTCTTATTATACCATTTAAAGATTTATTCATACATATGCATTAAAAAAATTTTATGTATTCATGTATATAATACACATATAGTAGTTTATGTATGTACATATGCTACTCAATCATATACATATAATCGAAGTACATAATTTTATTCATGAATATAATTCTTTTGTTAAATTAAACAACTATAGGTACCTGCTAATAAGTTTTATATGTTATTTTCATATGTATATACACATGATTCAACTTACTATTTGTGTTTTATGAATAACTAAAAAAATTAATTAAGGTATTAACGTATCATTGATTTATAAATTAATTTTTTTTGTTAGTTCTTGTACATTAATTCAAACACAAGGCTTACAAAATTTCAATATGTAAATTGATCAATATGGATAATCACGAAAAGAAAAGTTAGAAGATTATATTGATTTCAAAGAAAAAGTGCCCAAAATTAGTTGGGGATAGAAGTGATACTAAAACGAAAAGATTAGAATAGAACTAATAATTTTCAAAGGTTAGGAAAGAATTGATACAACTTGTAAAGTTTAGGATATTTTTTACCATTAGGCCTATTAATTAATCCATTAAGTCTTATTTATTTAAATAAGACTTACCATAGAACTAGCTACCCGGTCCCACGGCTAGCACGCAACTTGAAGTACGTCCCCGCTCGTGTCTCGATGTCTATACTACAAATATCGACTTAATAAGTCTACACATATACATAACACTATGAATACGTCACAACAAAAATCAAATATACTTCAGCCACGGGCATTGGTCGGTGTGCGTACTCACGCGGGTCCCACGTCACTTGGTGGTGATCCTGATTAAGGATTAAAATGAAGTTTAAAATTTTGGTTTATGACAATGAGTTTAGATTGCTTTATTTTATTTCGAAATATTGTTTGGGTCATATTGGCTTTTACTTACCTGAGCTTGTCATTCTTGTGTTTGACCAAGTGCAGATCTGCAGTCAAGCAGAGGAAAGACGCCAATATTAGGTGATTTGTTTTGAGGACATTGGAACGGCCCTCCCTTACTCAGTTTTGTAGGTTTGCTTACTTTTGTATTACTTATATATCATGTTTTGTCACATTAGGATATTTTGGGATTGTAAGATGTACTGATACATGTATATGGATTTCATTTGCACTCTTTTACTTGATATACATGGTTTCTTTATATATGTGGGGTTCCACACCATAGGTTGTCTTGACATTACTGATTTTAAGTTATTTAATTTGTTTAAATTAAATTGTTTCCGCTAAACTTATAAGACTTAGAAATCTTGAAAAAATCCACTTAGAACTCTAAAATTTCGTTGCTTAACATAGAAATAATGGAAAAAAAAACTATTTAGGCTTGCGCTGACCTTGCGAGGGCTGACTCGGGGGTCAACGTAGGTATGGGCCGAGCAAGGCCAAGTTTGTGGGGAACTGGAGCCGTCACACCCCCTTGTGTTCTCTTCATCCATTAGATCCTAAAAACACCTAACGAGGCATCGAGGCATGGGGTGCGCGAGAATATGAAGGTAAGTTAATTGGTCGTTTGGGTTGGGAGGGGCATTTGAGTCTTTTCACATTGAAAATAAAATAAATGGGATGCACTGAATAATGGGTGAGGTGCACATAGCGCGACCCTAAAACAACACCTGAAACTGCAACAGAAAAAGACTTTAATAATGGTTTAAAATTTCCATTAAAGGTCTTTAATAACGGTTATCAACCGTCACAATGTCCGTCATGTTATGAGGAGTTATAAAAGCTCAAGGCCTTTTATGACGGTTTTGAACCGTTATCTTATGTGAAACTTGATATATGAATAAACCTTTTAATGATAGTTTTAAACCGTTATTAAAGGGTATTCATTTTTTTTTTAAATGTACTGATCTTATATACCAGCCTGCAGCATATAACTTTTTAAACACATTTTGCAATCAAATTAGCTGAAGAGTCCATTATATTATGTGTTGATATTTCAATGTATATCAAGTTAATTGCAAGAATTTTGAAAAAAATGTTTCGTTAAAGTACTTCACTAAAACGTTACAAATATATATGATCTTTTTCAAAAAAAAAAAAAAAAAACATAGATGATCAAAAGAACTTGAGTTTTTTCAGGCCTTCAATGAGAAGATCTCCATTAGGGCGGACTAAATCTCCACCACAGCAAACACCAAACAAATGCAATAATCCCACCATTCAAAGCCACACCTCCCCACTTCAACTCTCTCTTGAACACAATCAAATGAAACAAAGCAGGCAACCAAATAGAGAATGAACTACAACGAAAAGACACATCATATTACAAGCTCAAAATGAGAATGATCTGCAACGAAAAGGCATCATATTACAGTTCCAAATCCTATCAATTTCCAAATTACAAAAGCAACATACTCATTACATAACCATTCCAAGTGTGCAAGACCTGCATAAGCAGCCTATTTCATAGTCACACGGATATGGAAAAAAAATACTGCCAATGCAGCCTGCTTCTGTAGATGGTCACCAAAAATTGTGTTAAGGATTTGGGTCAGGTAAATCATTATTTGAGAAAGTAATTGCCAATGCAGTCGTTCCTCCTTTTCCAAAATCAGACATCATTTGAAAAGCATGTATTTCTTCAATATTGAAGTATATGCAGGTTTATGGCTCACAAAAAAATTGAGATAAATTCAAAAATTATTGCCTCCCATGATGTTCTTTCCTCAATTTTGAAATAGGTGTTTTAAGGAGGGGGAGTCAGCAGATCAACTATTTTCTAATGTACGTTTTGATCTAAAAATTGGGAATATGGAGCAGGATCTGCCCAATTAAAATAAATGATATTTATAGCTTCATTGCCAAACTATAATACTAGGGAATCCTCCCCAAGAAGGAATAAAGAAATGGGGATTGCTGATAAATAAGACAACATGTAATCAATCTGAAAGGAGAGAAACGACAAAATTTCGACATCAAGAAGACTAGATGTCAGTTAGAGATTCTCAAAGGTGCTTGCAAGAAAATTCAGTAGTACATGGAAAAGAGGTAACTAAATGGACTGAAAGGAACAGCGACGACATATTAAAGATGTAAGTGGTGTTAGTAAGCTGACTTGGAGGGAGAACTGAAAAAATTTAAATTAATACACATGAATTCAATAGAAATAGCACTAACAATTAGGGATCCTTGTTCTATTAAAAAAAAAGGATCCTTAATTTTCTTTGCAAAATCGGTCCCAAACTATTGAATGCTCTGAAGCCCATGACAATTCAGACACAATAGATTCTAGTCAAAAGCACCTTTTAAAAGAGGGCATAAAAGAATGCAAATCTACTGACTCTTGCCTTTCTTTCAAAGGCTACTACTGAAAAACTGATCTTTCCACATACCAAGTGATGATGCCATAGCCTTCTTATCTTGTCAGAATGTAAACCCTCCGATAATAACCTTTCCTTATCTAAACCCCGTTGCAGATCACCTCCCTGCCACAATGCACAACGTGCACAAAACTCTACTTCAAATTCCACTTGTATAACGATCAATTTCATTTAGCCATTGCTTGACATTGTTGAAGCTTTCCTGGTCTGTCACGTCATAAACTATCTGCCAAAATGACATTATCTTAAGGTAAATGCTCAAGTGCAGAAGAAAACTGAGACATGCGATGGTCATTACCACTGAAAAATACAACTTACTATAATCCCATGAGCACAACATATTATTTCCCTAAGAGCATTGTCTAATGTTGTCCAATTATTTTAATTCCTCCACAAGAAAGCATTGGGTTCAAACACCCTCTTTACATACACCAAGTAAGCACCTCCTCTATTAGGTATGTCGTCCACAAGATGCATGGGATCATTAGTTTCAATCTCTCCTTCGCCGACTAACTTGCTTGTACACAACCAATCAAATATCTTGCATTTCTTGCCACGTAAATTTGGATGGTTGTTTTGTTGCTGCAAGCAAAACAAAACAAAATTTTCAACTCAAATAGGCTATTAAGCTTTGATGATTAATATTGCTTTTACCTGCTGCGAAGATGGAGGCATTTGTTGGCTACGCACAAGCTCTGCTAATTGTTCATGTTTTTCTTCTAATCTTTGAAAATCACCTTGAAGCTTCCGAATCAAAATTGAACTTTGAGTTGTTGTGCGAACACTGGTGGGAGTCACTCCAAACACAAGTCCTCTCACATGCCTCTGGTGTTCAGGTCCAAACACTTGCACGCTCGGGTCCTTATTTATTGATTGATATGTTGAAGTTGATGATCTCATTTGACATTCATTAATTTTTTCCTTCAACAATAACTAAGTATTAACAACAAATAAAAGATCACTTGAATAGAATAAAATAAAATAAGCAAGTTTATATATCAATTAATCATACCACAACTCTAGAAATTTCATCACTATGAGGTCGCCCCTTTTTGTTTTATGGCCTTCAATCCACAAATCAGCTAGTTACGTCAGCCCCTCTACTTCTTACTCTCTAAAAGAACAAAACAAAAGTTATCACTAAATAAAAAGACGTAATGAATTATATATATATGACAAACAAATTAAACTTACCATTTCTTCCTCGAGGCGAGCATATCCCTTTCGACTCATGGTCTGAGTTCCTTGTATTTATTGTTCTTCACAATGCAGGTCGATTATTCTGCTTCTTTTCGAAAGGCTAACCAGTCAGCTAAATTGACTGCTTCATGTTTGAGATCACTATTGATTTTATCATCTGACCATCTTTTTCATGTGCTATCTTTAATTTTGTTCTCAACCTTGATTTTGAACATTTTCAAATATTTCTAATATGCTGCAATGTGTTCTCGATTTGTTCCTCTATTAAGCCTTCAAATCTTAACTGTAATGAGATGAAAATGATTAGAATGAGGAACTAATAACTAAGTTAACAACAAAATTAAAAATCGGACCTTAACCAACTTCCATAATTCTTCCTTCCTCTCTTATGATACATGGGGTCACTCTGGTATAGTGATTCTCACCATATCATACCCCAAAGCACCCAAAAAAGAAGAAAATTTCTTCGAATTCTCCCCAATGAACTGACCCTTATCATTGAAATGAATCACTTGGCGAGTTTGTACAACAAATGTTTGAAGCTTAGTTAGACCTTAGACCTCTCTTCTTTTTTGGGGGGATGGTTGCCTTATTAAGATGGAGCTGAAGGAGCTCGAGATGAGGCTCAAGATAGGTCTGCATATTGTGTTTAAGATGAAGCTGTAGATGGTGCATGAGATGGGGCTACACATGGAGCTTAGGATGGAGCTCGAGGTGAACAAGGAGATTACGCTGAAATCGAATTACTAGGTCTAAGTGGAGCTCCAATCCTTACACCGACATTTGAATTTTGAGTTAGAATTGCTTCAACAGCTCGTCTATCATTCTCTTGCCTTTTATTTGCTTTTGTAAAACTCTAATAACAATTCATGAATTTTTTAGAAACCACTAAAAATATACTTATTTTCATAAAAATAATGCATTGAGTTTTTTAGTTTTACCTCTCCTTCACGAGCCTCAACTATACCTTTTCCCTTACCATCACGTCGACGCATCTTTTATCTATGTCATAAACCTGCCCAAACATTCAAAATAAACATACAAATGAATGGATATATTTGCACATGCAAACATACAATGGATAATGCACAATTTAGTTCAAAAGTTCAGAAATTTATCCATAATCGACAAAATTGAAAATTTATGTCAAAAGTAGAATATCTAAGTGAATTCTGGAAGCATATAGAAACAAATTAACCAAGTAATGAAAACCATAAGAAAAAGTAACAAACCAAAAATAGAAATGCTTTGATTAGGCAAACATACAAGAGATGATGCACAAATTAAGGCATAAAAATGAAGTACTAAAATTGTAAAAAACTAAAGTATCAAGATTCAGACATGATACGTCATTACAAATTTATATATTAATTGCAAGTTTTCATACAAATTGACCCTCACAGTCTTCTCTAACATAACTTTCATCTTCATTACAAGTATCAAGATTCAGACGCGATACATCAAAAGGAGAAGATGATACTTGCCCACTTCCATCATACATCGTCAAATCATAAAATCCTCTAGGCGGTGCCCTTAATACGAAATACCAATTAGAGGCATCACTCTCCCTGGCATAAAAAACTTGTTTTGCTTGTTTGGCCAATATGAAAGGATCATTATGATTTTGTTGCTAATGAAAATTAACCATGGTGAATCCATCTTCGAGTCTCATACCTTGGCCTTCATTCACCCAATCACACAAAAACAACGGAACTTGAAGAATTTGATAGTCCAATAAAATAATGGTCTTTATCTACAGACTTGTGAAGGTTCTCCAAACTTTGACCTACATAGACTTGTGGCATAAATAGAGACGCCACTATTTTGTGTAACTCTATCCACATCTCTCGTGTGAAACTTCAATCCATTAACAATGTAACCGGTACAAGATAATGTTTGTTTTCTAGGTTTACGAGCAAGCCATTGTAACAAACTTGACAATTCAACATTCTCAGACTTAACCTGTAAAAAAAATTGGATAACTTGTTGAGAACATGGAATATGAATGACTTGTGGATCTCATAATAAAATATGGGAAGTAAACTATTGTGGAACACCTTCGAACCTTTTTTTCAAACCAATTACTAAATGTCATAGTATATGTCATCCACAGTTGTCCTTGTTGTCTAGCGAGATGCTTGTTAGTTCGCTTCAACTCATCTACATATATTCTACACATGTATATTTGAAACAATCATAATGTAATTCATATAAATAAAATAATTTTCTAATGATTGATGTACGTTCTGCAAATAAGGTTCCACAATTATTGTATTAAACAACACACATCGATGAGCTTTTTGCAACAAGTCGTCACTCAATGTTCATGAGATAGTTTTGAAATTGGTTCTCCTTCAAATGTTGTCTCATTTCTAGTGTTTTTTCTTTGAGATTGTTGATCTCCAACTTCAGATGTTCGTTCTAATATTTTAGAACAAAACCTCCTGCACTCTTCAGCAATATAGCACTCCGCAATGCATCCTTTAGGCCTTGCGTGATTTTTGCAATACTTTATGAGTTTTCCTAGATATCTAATAAGATTAAATAGGAAAAGATTATCCATTTCAGAAATGAAATAAATAATTTAACGAAACCCATTGCAATTTAAAATAAACATAGCATTCAATTGGATACATCCACCGATAGTGAACAGGTCCACATAAACGCGCTTCTTTAGCCAAGTGGATCTGCAAGTGAACCATGATATCAAAAAATGACGGAGGGAAATATCTTTCAAGCATGCATAGCGTCTCAGCAATATTTTCCTTAAGTTTCAACAATCTCCTTCTATTTAATACCCTTTGGCATAGTTCATTAAAAAATTGCGGTACAGTCTTTTGGGTAAAAGACCCTTCAAAGCAACAGATAATAATTGTTGCATTAGAACATGATAATTATGGGACTTAAGACCTAAAATGTTGCAATCCTCTAATGATACACGATTAGCTATAGTTGAACCATATCCATCTGGAAGCTTCATACTCGCCAACCTCTTACAAAATACATGCTTATTGGCTTTAGAAAGGGTATATAGTGATGCGGGAGATACGACCTATTTCCTACGTCTTGTGGATGCAATTGATACCTAATGCCCATCTCTTATAAATCTTTTCGAGAATTAAGTCCATCCTTAGACTTTCCTTTCAAATCAAGAATTGTCCCAATAATGCTTTCACACAAATTTTTTTCGATATGCATCACGTCTAAATTGTGACGCAAAGCTAGATGCTAAAAAAAAGTAATTACACATTAAAAAAATTAATTTTGATGTAACACGCATGAACATAAATGTGAAAAAAATGAGAAGTGTGTTCACTTGATAGCCACCTCCCAATACGGCAATTTGAAAAAGATAAGACTTCTTTTTCAAAAATTTTAAGTGGTTCTGACTTTTTTCGCCTTCTTTTTTTGCTCTTGTTTTTCCTCCAATCATTTACGATATCTTTGGTTGTCATTGCAACTCCAACTCCAGTCATCACATTGGGTTTTCCTTGTACTTCGCAACTCCCATCAAACCACGCTCCCTTTCTTCGAAAGTAATGGTTATGCCTAAGGTATCTTCTGTGACCCATATAGATAATTTTATTTCTTTCCTTCAACCATCGTGAGCAAGTATTAATCCCACATGCCGGGCAAGCGAATTCACCTTTTGTAAAATATCCAGATAAATTTTCGTAAGCTGGAAAATCATTTATAGTCCACAACAAAACCGCTTTCAAGTTAAACGTGTTGTTACTTAAGGCATCAAATGCAACTGCTCCATCATTTCACAATTTCAGCAAATCCTCAATCAATGGTTATAAATAAATGTCTATATCATTTCTTGCTTGCTTACACCCTGGAATTAACAATGCCAATATCATACTGTCTTCCTTGAAGCATAGTCATGGAGGGAGATTGTATGTTACTAGTATTACAGGCCAACAATTATACCTAGTGCCAAAGTCACGAAAAGGGTTAAATCCATCAGCAGCAAGGCCAAGTCACGCCCTAAGGTATTCAACGCGCTCATCAATCAACGATAATCCTTGAATAATGCACCATCATTTACAGTCTTATTTTTCCTTAAGAGGAGAGCCCAAAACTGAAACACACGAGTCATCACCCTTTCATCAAGGGAGAAATTTCCATCCCAATTACCACCTAGTTATCTTGGCCGGGTATATTTTTTTTTTGTTGACAACCGTCACATGTCACACTTGTATCCTTGCACATATTAAGTATTTTTTTTTTGTCTCAAAAAGAAAAATTGGCTAATGACACTTTGATCATCAAGGTTTATTATTGCACCTTGGGTATGAGTCAATGGATCAAAAAAGATGATTTGACCAAAAAAAAAAAAAAAAAAAAATGAAAAAGATACAGAAGTGGTCACATGGGTAGACTGTAGACAACCTCTCATGCAAGTAGATAGGGGGGAGCCCTGTGTTTGTGATTGTGAATGTTTCCATTTTAAATATCAAACTCTATAATAATTAATAAAGTGTAAAATGAGCACATGCAAGAGAAATACTACAATCGCAGAAGTTTGCAATTTTAATGCGTCTACCAACTAAACACACGTCTTGAAACAAAAACTCCATAGAGCGTGCCATCTTTGAAATTGGTCCACCCTATGCCAATGCGAGGATTGGATTTTCAAACCTGATTTCAAACTTGATTTCCGCCTATCATTCATATCTAATTCAAATTTCAGATATAGTACTCAAATTTTGATTGCATTTTTTTTTAGGAAATGACTTTGCTGTGTCACCGTGTCAGCTCCATTGTATAACTCCTAATCACTAGTGCATCAGCGACTGAGTGACTCCAGCCTGGGCTGATCAAGCGGAATTTTATTTTCTTTATTATCTTATCCTTTTCGACAATAACTTTTAAATATTTTCTTTGAGTTTTTTTTTTCAAAACTTTAAAATATTTTCATTGAATTTAAAAGAAGCAAAAAATTACAATCTCAATATAAGCAATTATTTTCTTAATTACAAACTCTCAAAATAACTTTCTCAAAAAAAAAAAAAAAAACACTCAAGGAACAATCTCATGTCATACTAGGTTATATAATATAATTACTAGAATTAAAAAAGTGAACCATAATTATTCTACTAAAATTAATCTAAATAGATACTAATCATTATTTACAAATTTTTTCTTTTGATCATAGGGGACAATAATATTTTGTTTATAACTATTGTTCAATTTTTATCATATAAGTCTCAATCCAAGGTGAAAAGAGTGTGGTGACTAATTTAATGTATGGGTTACAAGTGTGAAAGAGAGGTTCTTTCCAAAGTGTCAAAGCAAGATGAAGTGTCCATTCTACATTTATAAGCTTTATTTTTCTTTCCAAGTAGTTGATGTGAGACTATCCCAACATCTCTAACAACTAAGTATAAGTACCTAGTAATCAAATATATTATATTGAATATATAAACTTTTATTCTATTGTTTCCAACTTGTCCACAATTGTAGACCTTTTTGCATTCATATGAACAAAAACACACACAATGCACCATAATTTCTTTGTAAAAAAACATTATAAAACTAAATGAAAAATACAAGGATGACTCTGTGATAATGTCCATCCATTCATTCATCGATGTGTGTATACACATATTCCGATGCACGAATAAATTGACACCATCATCGAGTGTTCATTCATGCAAACAAAAAGAAGAAAAATCTAGCATTGTTGAAAAAACAAAGAGAGCTTAAGTGTGCTGAATTTTTAAGATTTCAAGAGAGTTTAAGCTTGGAAGATCAAAGTACAAGGGATTAAACAATAGGTAACCTCTTCTACTCCTCTTTTGTGTCAATTTCGCTAAAAATGTATTTCAATGCAGGACTGAAATTGAAATCAAATAGTGGTTGCTACATTTTTTTTTTTAAGAAAAAAGGGCGCGGCTATGTGCAGGCACCCTACAAAACACTAGGGGCACATAGCCAATTAATCTCAAATTAGTTGGAGCAAAATATTAAGAGTGATTTGCCCTTAGTATTTTGTGAATGCACATAGCCCGATCCAAAAAAAAAAAAAAAAAAAAAAGGAAAAGAAATAAATTTGAGACAGTCTTTCCTCGTTTTTTCCTCGGCGATCTTTTTCATCTTCTCTTGGTTTTTCGATTTCTCTAATATATTTATATAGAAAAAACCAAAACCAACAACAACATCAACACAAAGCAAACACAAGAATCCCTCTTGGGCATCGTCGTCGTCGTCGCTGACTCTACGTCCGTGTTGAATCCGCGTGAGAGACCCTTGCAGAAGAAGAAAGAGCAACATCATCACAAACTCAGTTCCTTTCACAAATTCAACAACCGATCGATTGCATTGCCAAACTGACCGACTGAGATCTCCACTTCGATTGCAGAGTCTAGGTCAGGATTCTCGGTTTTTGCGAAGATTTTGATCCGAATTCGTTGATTCAGGAGGTTTGGAGATGGTTCCGACCTCGAATCTCCTCGGTCTTTGATGGACTATGGCACTGCTTCTTCTTCAAATCAGAGATGACGCTTTACATTGCTCGCGAGACCTCTAAGGTCTGTTTGTTTGTTTCATCGATCGATTCATTCACTCATTGATTTTGGTTGATTTTGATTGATTTTGATTGATTTTGAGCAGCTATGGAAGAGGATTTACAAGGAAACGTCGGTGGAATTCCTTCTCCTAGCAGAAAAGTGGAAATTCCTTCTCGCTGGATTGATTTGTCAGGTCTTGTTCACAAAATTTAGGTTTTTTCTTGTTTAGTTTTCGTTTTCGGTGGGGAAAAGGGGATGAGTTTTGATGTTTCAACAAACAGCAGTGAGAAATTATGGGAATCTTAAGTTCAGTTCACTCTTTTTGCTCAATTACACGATTGCCTGAGCACAATTATTGCTTCTCAGACCCTATTCAAATTTGAATACTTTTTTTCTTCCCCAAAAGATCTTGACTTTCTGTGTCTAAGTTCTGGGGCTCAATTCCCTTTTCTCCATTCAGCTTGAGATTTGCTTCTTGTACCTGAATTTACCCAATTCAAATATCTTGTTTTTGCTCTTTTTTTATTTTTTTTTATTTTGTTTAAATTATTAATATTGGTTTTTCACTAAATCAAGCACATGGAATAGTTTGATCCATGTAGCCGACCCCGGCTAATTTGGGATTGGGGCTTTAATTATTGTTTGTGCATTGTATGTGTGTTATATTAAAGTGCTTTGTGGAGCTTCTCCTTTTGATTTTAGTTGTTCAAAAAGGTCTGGGAAGGCTAGTTAGATTGTCTTCTTTGGTTTGACGTTATGCTTGTTGTCTGTTGTAGTGAAGATTGTTATGCTTATACAAACATTCCTCTTCATCTATTCTACAGTATATTCATGGATTGGCTGCAAGAGGTGTTCATTATTTTCATCGTCCAGGGCCGACCCTTCAAGATGTCGGGTTCTTTCTTCTTCCAGTGAGTATCTATGTTTTTCATTTTATTTTTTTTCTTCTTTTCTTCTTCATGAAATCTATTAGATTTAATTATTTTCTCTTAGGAGCTCGGCCAAGACAAGGCTTACATCAGTGAGACCGTGTTCACCTGTGTTTTTCTTTCATTCATCTTGGTAAGGTTCTTTTCATGACATTTTTTACTGATAGATTACCTTCTTGTATGACACTGCCTCTTTAATTGAGTTTTTATGCTTCTTATTTTGTCAAAAATTGAAATTGATTAGTGAAGCTCAATTACAAAACTGCTATAACTAATACCGATTATATGCCACAAGCTAAACCACTTTGTATAAAATTGTCGTTTACATTGTCGAAATTACAACCTCACTAGTTTGCATATTTAAATGACTTCCATTAATTTCACTGTCCATCTCACGTATATTATAGATCGTCATTTCATGCAGTGCTTTCTTTTGGCAGGCCTATTATTCAATCTAAGTTGAAAAACAAAATTAAATTCAGTAGAAAGTTTGAAACAGTTGTGATTCATCTAGCGCGCTCTATTTCACTGATATACATTTTTTTTTCTTATGGGGTTGTTGCACTACGATTAGATCCGATTACTAATCATGTCAGTTTATGCCATCTTCCTTTTTGATATGCAATTGAGGCAGGAAGTCTAGTCTTTTAGACTGATTTAAGTTTGTTTCTTATGATTAGATATTTTTATTTGATAATGTAAGTTTTGAAGAGTTGCTTGTCAATTTATTAAATGTAGGCCCAGTCAATTTACTTGGAATATTGACTTTCAAATCAGTATTTTGATAACCAAAGTGACCTAGGAAAACAAATCTACAAGAATCAAATTTAGAAGTATATGCAACTAATAGATTTTCTTTAATAATTTTTTTTCGCTCTGGAAAAGAAGGTATTGTAGCGTATCTCCGCAACATAAATGATGCTTTTTCTTTTGGTTGGTTTCGGAGAAGAATAACCTATTAATTTTAGTACTTTGCAATAGGTTCATCTGATAGTCTCTTGATCTAGATTATCTGATTTGTTTTTTTAAATCATGAATTCACCATGGAATTGCTTGATCTAGAATTATCTGAGTATGGATTAAGGTCCTAATATGCTTATTACATCTAGAAAATTAAATATGGTTCATAAAATTGCAGTGTGCAATCATGAATATTTATAGAATGGTTTTAATCATACTTAAAATTATAGATATTTCTTACATATAATGCCTCAATTATTTAATTATAACCATTCTCACTTGAATATCTCTTTGTTTGCAGTGGACATTTCACCCTTTTGTTTTTCATAGCAAAAGATTCTACACAGTTTCCCTGTGGTGCAGGGTCCTGGCTTGTCTAGTTGTAAGTATGGATTCATCAAATATCTAATGGTTACTAGTTGTTTTCTA
Organism: Stephania japonica; assembly: GCA_039657345.1. Classification (NCBI taxonomy): domain Eukaryota; kingdom Viridiplantae; phylum Streptophyta; class Magnoliopsida; order Ranunculales; family Menispermaceae; genus Stephania; species Stephania japonica. Next base: position 35,810,656 of record CM077560.1, on the reverse strand, counting down.
ATCTATCTTTCACGCCTATTGATTCTTCTATTACAAAAGCCTTCTATTACATATAAATAAAAGTTGTGAGGGATAAAAGGTTGACTTACCTGCTAGTTCGCTAAATTCCTGCAGCAAGAGCCTTTTATTTAGGTTTCCATTAAAGAGTGATTTACTTCTAAAATCCAGCATTTTGCACTATCAAGTCCTAGAAATACTTTAAATATCAGCATCAAATATTTGGTTCTATGACTTCCATAGAACCTAGATAAAGGATTCTTTTGTTGAGAACCAATACAGTCATGAAGTTTGTCTCTGTTGGCCTCAATACTGTTTGAGGAGAAATCTAGACTTATGTATGAAGTCACAATTATCAATGTGGGACTATATTTTGGTCCACACATCCCCAACAATCTCCTCCTTGGATCGAAATCTATCCAAGGTGCCACATCGCATAATCTATAAGCTCATTTTGAGGGGACAATATTGGTACTAGTGAGATCCATAGATCCGTGGATGCTGGTGCGGGCGGACCCAACAGTCTGTGGCTTTGTCAATTATCTTTTAAAATACACCAGAAATAGTGAGGACATACATGAAGTACTTAGTGGCTGTATGTTTTCTCTTTAATTAATAGTAAGCGTCACTGCAATAGTCTAAAAGTCCTCTCCTTACTTCTGGTGGCAGGCTTCTCAATTTCTTCGAATCATCACATTTTACTCTACTCAGCTTCCTGGTCCAAACTATCACTGCAGAGAGGTAAATACCTATTTTATTTGTTTTGTTTTATTTGCATTGCTGACATCAATAAACAGGAATCTGTGTTGGCTCCATTAATAGCAAATCATTTCATTTTTGTGTTTATCCGTACTTTGAGCTAAGTTATGTATTTTTTTCTTTTTTTTATAATATTTCTGGTTGTAGGGATCAAAACTTGCCAGGTTGCCTCGTCCAGAGAGTGTTCTAGAAGTTCTTTTAATTAATTGTAAGTAGTGATTTCTGTTGATCACATCTATTCTTTTGTTGTATGAAAATCAATAAAGATAATTAGCTTTGTTATTCTTTGATAAACAGTTCCCAGTGGTGTTTTATATGGTTGTGGAGACCTGATATTTTCATCTCACATGATCTTTTCTCTGGTCTTCATCCGTACTTATCACAAATATGGCACTAAAAGGTATTATGAACTTTAATTTTGTTTGTTGCTATTTCTTTTATTTGCTGTTAGTGAATGTTGTCATCACATTTGCTCTGGTGGATCTAATTATTTCATACAATCGCCCTAATTTTTATGTAGCAATTTGTCGAAATTCATGGTGACCATAATTTCCATGTTAGCATGTTTGGTTACCTTACGTGTGTTTGGTGAGCCACCATCAGATAGCTTGTGGTGCCCCCTAAGTGAGCACCACTTCGTAGGAAATGGATAATTAGGCCGGGCCTCTTTTTGGCCTCTTGAAATTTGTGCATCCTTTGGAAAACTTGAAACGTTGATTGGATGCCGATGAGGATAGCTCTTGACCTTTTATCTATTGTCTTCCATATGTCACACTTGCCAGTTGCCACATAGATATGGGTCTCAATGACTTCCGATTTTGATGTAGCTAATGCAGGGTGTTCTTGATTTCATGCTAAGACATTTTGTGTATATGCATTCAGGTGGATCAAACAACTTGCCTGGTTACTTGCTGTTACTCAGAGCCTCTTGATTATTGCATCACGCAAGCATTATACTGTCGACATTGTCGTTGCTTGGTAAGAAAATATTTTCCATTCCTTATTTTTCAATGCCCTATAATATATGTTTTCCTATTACTAATCGTTACATATTTCATTCATTTGCAGGTACACTGTCAATCTCGTTGTATTCTTTGTAGATAGTAGATTGGGAGGTAAAGAATAAAATGCCAGGCTGGCCATTCCTTACCTTGAACTTAACCTCTTTATATCATCCTTTTTTCTTTTTTTTTTTCATCAGTTGTGTTAAAATAACGTTTCATTGCAGAACTACCTGACCGAACTAATGGAAGCTCATCTCCTTTGTTGCCGATGAGCACCAAGGATAAAGATGGCAGAACCAAGGAAGAGAACCATAAGCTCCTAAATGGGAATTCTGGGGACACTGCTGATTGGGTATACTACCTTAACATTTTCTCGATTGATCAACTTCTAAATATAAAAATACAATTGGTGTAATGACATACGTCGTTGTCTTGCAGAGACCAAGAACACAAATAAACGGTAAGCTTCTCGAAGATGGGAAGAACACCGTCCATGGGGACGCAGCAGTCAATGGTACATAGATTTGAGCAGATTAGGGGAGTTCCCGTTAAGTTGATAGAGGCGCGCAAAGGGCCTGCTTTTTAAACCTTGTTATGGCTTTCAGGGACTCCTCCGCTTTATTATGTGATCACTGACTATAGCAAAACCTGATCTGTAATTTATCAGAAATGCTCATTTTCTTCTTTTCTTTAAATATTTTTTTGGGTCAGTATTAGAAATGCAAAGTTGGTTTTCATTTCGTTTACTTTCTTCACCATTTCTCTCGTGAACAAATCTGCAAACCCAGTAAATGCATTGGAGAGAGGAGCCGCTGGCCACAGTGGGGACCCGATTAAAGGAATGCAACAAACATGCCAATTTGTCTGCGGCCCCACGTGACCCCGTCCCTGTTTCAAAAACTCTCTTTCTCAATTTGGCTAGTATTTAATTTCTTCCCACTTTGTACAGCTTTTAATTTGTCATGTGATAATGACAACCATGCGCAGTAACTATGACTAAGAGGTTATGGGGTCAGTAGAGCATTTTGCATGGTTATGTGTCTAGGTGTTTTTGAACTGAGTAATTATATCACAATATTTTTATTTTTATTTTTTTAAAAGAAATTAAAATTTCATTAATTATTCATGGCTCAATATAGAACTAAACATAAAATTAAGTACATTGATTCGTTAATTCTATTTGTGCAAACAAACTGTTATTAATTTAATTTTTTTAAAATTAAAATAGTTCAACAATCAGGGACTGTTCTCTATAATGTTAAAACACATAACAATACACGAAAGTATTAGAACCATAAAATAAATTATATCACAATATTACTGAGCCTAAGGTGGAGGTTGTTAATGCTATTATATTACTCTCTTTAGTTACATATTATTTGTCACGTTATGGGCTCTTTTATTTGTTCCACAATGTGTCACATTAGAAAATCAGGAAAGCATTATGTTTTATTTTCAATTCTAACCCCATTTTATTTAGTAATGACACCACCAATCACTTTTTTTATACAATATATATAATAAATGAAGCTATTTATAGGAGGATAATATAGTCTCGTTATAAAATCTAAATGATGATTAAATCATCACCTTAATTCTTATACACAAGTCAAAATGTGACAGATAATATGAAACGGATGAAGTATTTTTTAAAAGGCGATATCAAGTCTTGGGAATCATAGTTCGGGCAATGTTGTCACAATTAATCGTATTGCTATCGAAGTTGTTTAGTCCGAAGACTATTCTCACTTAGATCTAAGTAGGTAGGATCACAAGGGCAGTACCGCTAGCCAAGAGTTATATAGTTTCTTCATTCTCAAAGCTTGAACTCGAAACCTCTAGTCAAAGATGGATGACCCTTACTATCTCTTGACAACCCTGTTAGTTTTAATATTGTGGACTTTTTTTTGAGGTAAAAATAGTGGAGTTTGGTTAATTACATAATGATAATTTAGAACAATGCAAGCACTCTATCAAAGGCTCTCAGGTGAGATGGTAAAGACATTATTTGTCAAAAAAATAAGATCTCGATAGATCGTAGTTTGATTCTCACAAAAGTCAAAAAAATAAATAAATAAAAAATGTAACCTCTCTTGTGAACAAAAAATAGTCCTCTTTCCTACCAAAAAAAATAATAGTCCTCTTGGACACTGTTTTAAAAAATTAAAGTGAAGACAAAGTCTCTTCCACCTCACTGGCCTTCTAACCTCATCGATGGGATTGCGCCTTCACTTTGTTAGACCAATTTGTTTAGTTCCTCTAAAACCTATTGATTACTAATTACTATTAAACAAAGCCATCAATGCAGCAATTGGCACATGCAGGGACCAATGCCATTGTTGAGAGAGATCTTGAGAGGAGAGCCATTTCAAAACTCCATTAAAGAATGTTTCAAAAACAGCAAAAGACAGTGGGGTCAAGACAGGTGAAAGAAACAGTGGGTCAGGGACAGATAGGCCGTTGGTACAAAAGGTAAAATGCATGTGGTGATATATATACTAATGTTTCTATTTTTCCACTCATTTCACATAGCTAACGAGCATTGGTCGTCACTTGGCAGGGGCACTCATGTGATGTCATTTTCATATAACATGCTCGAAATAAAGTCTCTCACATTTGTATATAATTAAGGTTCAAAGTAAAGAAGCTTAGCTATTGACAACGGTGATGCTGTACTTGGAAAAACCAAACATGTAAAGTTAGTAGCAGGTGAACAAAGGGGACCCTGACCATAGATGGCAACACAGCTTTATGTTCTAAGAAAGGGAAGGCCAGATATCTACTATCCTTACTGTAATCCTATCCATTGTCAGATTCACAATGTCTCTAGTGAAATTTAAAGGAAAAAGATGGGTTTGCTATGATCAACACAACAGGTTGTAGAATCATTTAAACTCTGTAACAGACATGTTAGGAAAAAAAAATGGTAAGAAACTAGTACATTCTTCAGACTTTTAGCATCGTGTTCTTCAAACTTTACAAGGTTGTGATTCTTAGACATGAAAACCAAAGCCGTGTGTTGCAGCAATCCAATTAGAGACTAATCATCACTAAAATGAATTAAACAAAAGACTTAATGTTGATTGCATAAAGTCTTCCTACCATTAGGATCATGAACAAACAAGCTTCTGGTACTTCTTCTACTGAGCAGCAGCGGGGGCGATCTTCCATTGAACTCTTGTCTTAGTGCATGTTTCAATCTTTCAGTTGTTTCAAGACTACTGCTACCTGAGAAAACAGCAAAGACTCAGAAACGGTAAACTTGTGAGCACTGTTAAAAGTTAAAAATGATATCTTCCAAATTTCCAATTATCTTATAAACAATAGAAACTGAAAAAAATATATATATTATCAAGGTCAGAAGTTTAACAAATATATCCAAGATTATCTGGCTAACAAATAGCCAACGAGAGTGATAATAATCCTCTTTCAACAGCAAACTTTCAATCTGTTTATCAACAATGCTCACACTAGTCTAGCATTTAACGACATACTGCCAAATATCTTTCTCAAGCAAATACAACCTCTCACAGCACTCTCTACTCCAGATTTTACTGCTTAAAATTGTAATAACACTCAAAACACAAACCAAGGCAATGCATCACTTATGACAAGCAACTATTCCGAACTTCTTCCTAAGTTGTTAGCTTAGTCATCTCAACTATGTTAGGAATAAACACACAAACACAGACGAAACATCAATCAAACTATCCAATCTTCATTTAACTAAAGAATTTTTACAATTAAACTTGCCCAACATGGTGCACAAGGCACCAGGGGTGCACACTCAAAGCACCCACAAACTCTAACATACTAAGCCCCTTTTAAAGACTTCAACTCCTAATCCCTATCAAACTCTAAAACACAATCCTACTCAAGCATAAATACTTTTAATCTTATCATAAAACATTCAAATCCTACTAAAACTCAAACGTGCTAATTAAACACAGACATTCAAGAATCCACATAAAACTCTCTTCAGGTCCAGCATATCCATTCAATTAAGTGCAGCACAATGCCTAGGATAGCAGAAAAGGCTTTTTACCACAAACAACCCACCCAAAGGAAATGTAATCAAACTAAACAAAGGTAATAATTCGCCTTAAATCAAGCTTAGGAGCTGGAAACAGATGCTACGGTATGTTTGCAATCCTTTCAACCAGCTATCTCACACAAATATTTCCAGATACATCAGTAACCACTTCTACAATAATAAGGAAGAAAATTTTGGTCTTATTATGGTTTGCAATATAAAATAAATTACAGTTAAGTTCTACGAGAAGGTGGTTGAATCCGATGAGTTGCATGTTTAAATGTTGCAAAATCTTTTCTTCATCTACATCAACAAATATATCTCACTCAATGTAACACACCATCATGTCATTCAACCATTCATCATCTATCCTATAATGCAATTCGACCTAGATGATGTTCATTGCTGAGAAGACTCTTTCAACAGTTGTCATTGCCACTGATAAGATCAATGCTAATTCAATGTGGCGATAAACCAAGGGAAAAACCAAATGCTTTTCAGTTTGAACCATCTTCACGGCAAGACTTGCAAGATCATGACAACTTGAAAACTCAAAACGTCTTCTCACATCACGAATGTATATATGAAGTTGCTCTTTCAAGATCACATTGTCATGTGTAGAGAAATCATTAGCATAAATCTTGGACAGTCGAAGAAGCATACCAAGATTGAATTTAGAAAATGAGTTTCTTGGATTAAGACAGCTAATGCATATCAATAACTCTGTAGAAGTTTTATTGAATTGATTATTCATCTCAACAATAAGTCAACTATAGCAATAAAAATCTCGACATGATAATGATGGTAATGAGTACCCCATTGCCCCTCACTCCTTAAACGACCTAGAGTTGGTATACTATCTTCCATATTTGGCACTGGAATAGACATTCTAACACAAAGTATTGACCTTCTCCAAACTTGAATCCCATCCAGTCTTTCCTTAAGTCTTTCATAAGATCCTTTACAGTCGCAATCAACTCTATTGCATTTTCATCTTCATATTGCATGGCATGTGACAGGTCATTGGTCAATCCCAACACTTTAATCATTAAATGTAAGATAAATACAAATTCAAAGCTCTCCATCCTTTCCATCAAATCCAATGCTTTGCCTTTTTGTTCTGCAATATTCCCATCATTATACACATTCTGCAACACCTGTAACACTGATTCCCACTTAGTAAAAATTTGAATTAAAGTTGAATGATGTGAGCCCCATCGAGTGTCACTAGGGCTAGCATGACTAGTCTTTTGATGTGTTGTGCCTCTTCCTGTAAAAGTCTCACATTTTTCAATTTATCTAAAATCTTTTCATGGTGTTTTTGAAGCAATGCATCTTTTCTTTTACAAGAAGCACTCACAATGTCACGATCATACTAATATAATTGAAGAAATCACCAACAACAGGAATGTTATTTGCAATTGAAACAACAACCAATTGCAATTGGTGAGCGAAGCAATAGATATAAAAAGCAAATGGATTTTCAAGCAAGATTAGTGACTTTAACCCATTAAGTTGTTCTATCATATTTGATGCTTCATCATATCCTTGTCCTCTTAATCTAGAAATTGATAAACCATGATGGGCCAACAAACCATCTAAAGCCAATTTAAGTGAAGAAGCTGAAGTATCACTAACATGTTCTATAGCAAGAAATCTTTCAATAACCTGCCCTTGCTTGTTCACAAACCTCACAATCACAACCATTTGCTCCTTTATCACTCATCAACAAGGATAGAGAAATAACTGTCTCTAGACCTATTCACGGGCTTGGGTACCCGCCCGGCCCACCCAAGCCCGTGACCAATTGGTAGGGCTTGGACAAGTTTTCTTAGGCCCAAGCCCGCCTAGGCTCGATTTAATTTGGGTCGGGCTTGGACTTACTTGTAAAGCCCAAGCCCGGCCCGACCCGACCCGCCACTAAATTAATGTCTATACATTCAAAAAAATATGTTGGAGACAAGGCTTGAACTCAAGACCCTCAAATTGATGATTGTCTTTTACCAACATGCTACATCTATCTTTTGTGTTTTATTTGTATGTTAATATAAAAATCTACAAAATACTACACTTCATTTTAATTTTATGAAAGAAAGATTTTTAAAAATACTTATTTTCTTAAAAAAATATAATTATTTTTATTAATAAAAAATATATGTGGGTTTGATGGGTCGGGCTTAGGTTTTGTATTTTTTGCATGGGCCGAGCTTTGGGTCAAGATATAGGCCCGAACATAGGTGGTGGGTTTGGCTTGGGCCAAGGTATTTAGGCCCAGGCGGGCCCGAGCCCAGCCCATAAACAGGTCTAGACTTGGCCCAAGCCGGCCCGAGTCCGGCTCATAAACAGGTCTAGCTGTCTCCAATCTCATCTATGATGGGCTGTGTGGTCTTCTCCGCACAAGCTCTCACCAAATCTTTTTGAATCCATGAAGAAGTCATTTGATTATTCTCTAGAGTATTTTCATCAATCACAAGCCCAACACTCTCCACTTTATTTTCATACCACTTCAACATCTCCAAATTAGTTCCCCTATTTTTTGGAACTACAAGATTCATAATGTTTATGAAAAGCAAGACCTTGCATAATGAGAAGTCATACAACATGTAAAATAGCAGTGACTAGCTCTATCAGCAATCTCCATTGTTTTAACGTTAGAATAGAACATATGTGGCACACTTTGATTCAAATCCCTCAATTTAGGAACTAAGCTACAGAAAGAACATCAATTAGTATCGAACTTTTGAAAGTGACAATGAAATGTACTTATAAATTTCCACAAACACAGCGATAACCTAATCAAGGTTGCTAATAATTGAGGTCAAGGAAATCCCTCAAGTTGCTTCCCAACATACACTTAATGTTTCATTGTGTTGCACAAAACCTTTAAATCATTATTAATCTTTCAAAAATACATAGGAAACAACCTAATTTCAATTGAAACCATCATATTAACTTAGGGGTAGTGTTAGGGCGACCCACTTTGGACACCTAAAATGAATATCATTTGTTGTTGTCCCTTAAATACACATCAATTTGTTTGAGCAAAAACATCGATGCACAAATCAAGGGACACCAACAAGTGGGTGTCCATTTTGGGTGTCTAAAGTGGGCCACCCAATCATTTTCCTTAACCTAGTTCAATTTGGATTTGTAGAAAATTGAACTCAAAGAGAAGTTTACACATGTAAACCTTCAACTTTTCATCTCCTAAGCTTAAGAAACCATTAGAAAATTAAAATTTATACCATTGAGAAGAGTTTATATCACTTCTCAATGATTTTCCCTTCTCCCGCGTTTTCTCAATGTTCTTAATGCCCATAACAATTAAAAATGGGGTCTGAGATCTTTTTTTCACCTTTCATTTTCGCAAGGGGTTTTCACAAGTAAATAAAAGTTTTGTCCTTAATTGAGCTTAACTTCTTAACTGCAACTCGAAATTGAATTCCGTAAAATTTTGGTGAAACTAGACTTCGGAACCTTTCCAACATGTGCTCATATGACCCATTTAGAGTTCCTTTTTTATTTTAACAGAAGTCGAACCACAACCTCCCCAAACCTTGTCTTTTGGCAAGTGATGGCTCGTCCATCTCACCAAAAATGCTTTGGCATAACCCATTTAGAGTTGTATACAATTTATATAATTTTTACAAGTTGTTACTTAAAATGATCATCAATTCCCACAATGCATATTACATTGCTTAACTCAAAATATGTAGTAAAATCAAATGGTAAATGGAAAACAAGTATACCACAATGCCCGTGAACTAAAAATTATGTGCTTAGCATATTTTCAGAAAATATCAAAAGCTAATCAGTAAAAATGCTCTGAGTTTTTCTTTCTAGTTGAATTAATAATTAGGACATTAGATGTCCACAAAACATAGGAAAAGGCAAAATAGTATAGCATATTGGAAACATATCCTAAGGTTTGTCATAACTAAACTAATGATCATTTAGAGAATCAGTGTTCTTTATAAGAAGCAAAAAAAAAAAAGAAAATGTTGCAATAGTATGAAAGGGAGAGAGGGCAGGCAGAAACATATGCAGAAGCTAGAAGATAGAACATAAATTAAGAAATGGTAGACAAACAGTATGAGCATGATCAGAGGAAAAAAAAAAAGAACTAAGAAGGTGGTTGTAGCCATAGAGATGAAGCAAAAGAGTAGCTACAAACCTGAAAAATATGGTCAAACAACAATGATAAACACTTATACAATACCTTTCAGCCCTGAGGGATTTCAGTTGCATCTAACGAGAAGGATACTCTAATACTTTTGAAACATAAGTTTCAATCATGCTTATTTTGCGTGCATGCTCAAGTTCACTCCTGTGCTCCATTAAATTTTCCAAGTTAACAGACAATTTGCTTAGGTAAAGAAAGTTATATCAGGATTATCACAAGAAAGATGGAGGATAGAAAGTTTAACAAAACAGGAAAAAACATAATAGCCCAAATAAATAAATACCACGAGTGTGTGACGAGCCTTATGTAGAGTAAATAGCCAAATAGGAAATTCAGACCCCTAGTTAGAATTGATAAAAAAAAAAAAAAAAAAAAAAAAAAAAAAAAGAAGTCCATTCATCAGAAAAAACAAGACGGAAACATCTAAGAAATTCCAAGGAAAATGGATAATAGGGAAAAGGCCTTCCAAGTTCCAACTCACAATTAAAACAAAAATAAGAGAAAAAACTGAAATTTAGCGTCATATTTTCCTCTCAATATTCTTCCAAAAAATCTTATAGTTTCACACTAACACATCTCTTCCACTTCCCATAATTTATAGAAAGTGACTCTCGTGCAATATGCAAATTTTTGCACAAATTGATTCCACAGTAATTAAGGATGAGCTATTTCAGTTTGACGCCTGAGATCGGATAAATTGGAAGCTTAAATTAAAGCACAGCCATAGACCTTCTCATTGGCCGGACGCAAGGCGAGCCTAATCAGGCCTAACTTTATGAAATCCTACCAAGGCCTGCCACTACTACATTTTGTTAAATACATATATATATTTTAGCTTTGAATATGAACAGAAAAAACAACGCGTCGAAAGAGAGTCACGTAAAGAAAAAAGGGCCTAAACAGACCAGCCCACAACAAGTCTACAATCTTCAGTTACAGATTATAAAAGTGAAGTGGCAGCATCAAATCAAGCATTCAAGCATTCTACAAAGAACAGTTTATACTCATCATTTGAACGAGAATGAAAAGTATTAGCAACTTTTTCAGTTGAGTTTACCTTCAAATGCTTCACTGATTTTCGGCTTCTTCTCATCGTAACGCAAACGCTCCGTCATTACCTTTCAGTTTTCATCATCGCTAATTCCCTCTGAAGCGAGAAATTGATGCAAAACGAACGCCCAACCCTCGAAATCCAAATTGTTGAACAAGTGGAGACCAACCGCTAGGGTTTTTAAGAGAAGGAAGGGGGCAAACATAGACAGTTAGATACACAACGGCTATTAATTTTTGCATGTTTTTTTATATTATTTTTAAAATAATGAAATGCATTTTGATTTTTTTATTTTCAATAATATATGGTTTTGCTTTCAAAAAATTAATATATGGCTTTGTTTCATATTATCCATAATCAGGCACATTCGGACCAATAGAAGGTGGCCTCTAAATTTAATTTGTTTTATCTGCAAGACTTATCTGTTTGACATGCACACACTCGTTAGCTTATCATTTAGCTTATCGCCCATTTGATTCAACTTATGCTTTTTAACTTATGCTTAAATAACGTGAATAAGTACTTATGAAAGGCAAAATACATGTAGGAGATGTTTTTGAGAATCACACTTATTGTGATAGTTTTAGTTGCCACAACAGCGCCACGTCAACCAATTACAAAAAACATATAAATATAACCAAAAGGAACAAAAGTTATTTATTGAGTGTCACATCAGCAATAAAAAGGTCATAAGCTGAACCAAATCGAGCCATCATCTAAATTATATGCTAGTTCGAGAAATATATTAAGTTGTGTTTGGTTTGTAGATGATTTTTTTTTGTAGTACTTTATAGATGTTTTTTTTAGGTAACCACAGCCACGCAAGCCTTTTATTTCATCAATAATTGTAGTTTATCCTGCTCAAGCAACAATGAGATGTGGTTGGAACATTCTCCAACACTTTAAACGGAAATACATGTTGAAAGGCCTATTTATCCAATTAGTCAGTGCATGAGTTATCCTCTCTGAAAGTATGATGAAACACTACTTTCCGATTTCTTGTGACCTCCCCCAATATATCATCTACCAGTAGATCACGAATGTGACATGATGTAGAAGAACTTAAAAGGAGACTTATTTTTCTGTATCGATAACCTTGTCGAAGGTTTGTCACCAACCACTTCTCCAGAGGTAGAGCAAAGAAACTGGAGGGAACGAAGGGATGATGGCTTCCCACACATGCCAGGCCAAGTGAGTCTCGCAGCGCATGGAGTATAGTTTCTTCTTCTTCTTGACAACTCTTCATCCTCTCCTCAGCAGTATTTCCCTTTTAGTATTTTCACCCATAATCGATCTCCTTGAATGTGGAACTCCCAACACAATTTAAGAATGAAGGCCCGATTTTGGTCTTGTGATTTCCTCAAACCTAGTCCCCCGCCATCTTATAAAATGCATCTTTTGTCCGCAGTTAACCCCCAAATAAAACTTTCTTGTGTGCTTATCCACCTTGGCACATATATGCATGGCATACGTGTTGATTGCATGAGGAGGTCGGTCTAGACTGTAAACTTGCCCTCGCTAGTGTAATGCGACCTGCTAAGGATAGTTGTTTTGCTTTTCAATTGGACAATTTGTTCCGTGCCTTCTCAATCATCTCATCGTAGGTATTTTTTGTAACTTTCTCATGCAATAATGGTGCCCCTAAATATTTGCCCAGGTTATTAGTCATCCCAAAGCCGAACTCGTCACTTATCATTTTCTTCAAGCCCTCAACTACATTCTTTGAAAAAAAAAATATCTTAGTCTTCTGGCCCGAGCACTCTCCGAAATTCTGCAAAACTTCTTTAATTATGGCAACTTGCTCAATACTTCATGAACTCTGTAACAGCACCAAACCCCTGAGGCCTGTCACGAGTGCCACGCGAGCCCACAACTAATCACGTCAGTGCCAACTGTGTCCCACGACCATCTAACTTACCACATATCATTTAAAACCTCAAATTATAATCATTATTGCTACTTAGATTCAATTGTTGGACTATAATCATTTGTTATATCATCAAATATCAGCAGAAGACTTAAGACATGATAGATTAAATTATAAACAATCATAACATATTAATGGAGTATATACCTAATGTGGAAAAACCTGTAATCATCATATAAAGGGAAATAAACCTCAAAATATCAAAATATCAAAATACATGTCATTTCAATCCACATTATATTGAATAATCATCTTCAAGTTAAGCCCTCATTAGGCCAAATCAGAAAATTCATTTTTAAATTTTAATTCAAGTTTTTGTCTGGACGCCGTGAACAAATTCTCACGGTGCGCCTCACGGTGCCCAAGCAAGGAATCAGTACCCTTGGCATCGTGACTCACACCACCATGAGTCAGCCCCCACGGCATGACATAAAGCGTGAAGTTGGGGGTGTCTCACTGGTTTGGACACTGTGGGTGACGCTGTTGAGATTTACTCTCCACGGAGAGACCATTATAGTAAGTTTTTATGTTTTGATGATATGTATATTGTTTCATATATATGTTTTGGGTTGTAGAACTTGGTAATTTTGATGAGATTGGTATCATGTATCTAAGCATATCAAATTGTACATGAATACCTAGGGTTTTCCACACTTATAGATTCCTACATTTCCCTATAATTGAGTTATTTCCCTTATTATAATTGTTTAGTCTTCCGCTGTGTAAATTATTGCAATAACTCTTTCATAAATTGTTAAAATTGATTAATTGAAGGCTGATTAGGCTAGTCAGGCTCGCTGAGCACCAACTCGGGGCCTACACGGGTCTAGGTCGGGCGTACCCAAATACATTGGGAATTTGGGGCCGTCACACGAATATCCGTCACACAACCTCACATGTCAATTATACAATATCTAATACATATTGTGATGCCAATAACCTAATTACCAATAAACATAACAAATTCAAGCACAACAACACAAAATTTACTATTTACCAAACTCCAGACGCGCTCCGACCTATCTGCTGGTCCCACAAGCATCTGAGTTGTCTGCCACGTCTGCAATATGCCATAAATTATGGCGAATCAACTTTGGGTCGTTACACACATTTCCATGGATTTCATTAGTGGTTTACCTCGATCTCGGTGCGGTCATGATAACATCTGGGTGATTATGGATAGGTTGACTGAGTCTACACACTTTATATCGATTTCGACCACACATAGGATGGATAGGTTGGCTAGTTTGTAAGAGCGAGAGATAGTTTGACTGTATGGTGTACCTTTACCGATTATGCCTGACATAGGGCTACAGTTCACGTATTAAATTTGGCATAGCATGCAGGCACAGTTTGTCACGTGGTTGGATCTCACTACCGCCTATCATCCACAGACAAATGCACAGTCAAAGCATCTGATTCAGATACTCGAGGATATGTTGAGGATGTGTGTGTTGGAGTACGGTGGGTCATGGGAGGAATATCTTCGTTTGTGTAAGTTTGCCTACAATAACAATTATCAAGCTAGTATTAGTATGACATCATTAGAGGCACTCTACGGCAGACCATGCAGATCTCCATCTTGTTGGGCAGAGCCAAAGGATGTGGCAGCTATTGGGCCAGAGATTGTACTAGATCACACAGAGAAGATATGTTTGATTAGACTGAGATTGAAAGGTGCATAAAAGAGGCAGAAAAATTATTACGACATGTATCACGGGGAGTTAGAGTACCAGGTCGGGGGCTACATCTATCTGAAAATGTCTCCGATGAAAGGTCACACGATGTTTGGGATCAGAGGGAAGCTTACACCGAGTTTTATTAGTCCATTCAGAGTTGAAAAGCGGATAGGTAGAGTTGCATGCGAGTTGGAATTGCCACCTCAATTATTTGGGATTCACCCTGCGTATCACATCTCTATGTTGCGACTGGATAGGTCAGTGAGGGCAGACGACCAATGGTTGACTTGAGCCAAATAGACTTGAGGGAGGGCATCACTTATGACGAGCAGCCTATTCAGATGTTGGACTGGAAAATGAAGATTATAAAGAACAAGGAGATATCGTTAGTCCTGGCCAAGTAGCAGCACCAAGGGGACGAGTCGCTGACGTGGGAGTTCGAGTCTTACAAGCGCAAGTATTTTCCTTATCTTTCTCTGTTGGTAAGTCTTTCCTTTAGTTTCATTTTAATTCGAGGATGAAATTCCAATTAGTTGGGAAGACTGTAACGACCCTAAAATCTAACTCGTGCCACGTGTCAATTTAGGTCATACGTGGGCTGAATTGTTGTGATATAGTTGTCCAAACTTCGGTCATCGATGTCGAAGTATGTTATTTTTGTTCGGTGTTTATATTATATTTTATCACCCCGAATCTAAATTCCAATGTCCAATAAGACATTTGTGTGTGAGCGTTGGTATTGGAAAACGGGTTTAGCCCGAGAAAAACCTGAATTACGGGTTTCGGGCGAACAGTTGTTGGGTAATTAGCAGTCCAAGAAATTAATTAAACTGAAAACACTGACAAAATACAAATTAAATAATAAATAAATGTTGTGTAACGTGTCCAGTACGTTGGTACGTTTGAGAGCACACGACGAGCTAGTCGTGGTGTGGAACGGGTCCGGGAACGCGAGGTTTGAGCTGGAAATAGCTAGGTTGTGAGATAAAGTCACTCAATGGAGTCAAAATGATGAGTCAAAGCTGGTGGCTAAAGTGAAAGAGGACCCTAGGTTGTGCCTCGGGATACGTACATGAGAGTGGATGAGAGGGGAAGTATATAAGCCTTCCATCAACTTTTCTCTCTCCTCCCATTTCATTATTTTCTCTCCCATCAATGAAAACAAAATGTGGGTGAAGGGTTTTCGGAGTTTTCGACGCGGATTAAGGCCGAGGGATCGACCAACTACGCTAGATAAGGTGAGATTTTGATTCCTCACGCGATTGTTGACGTTTTGATGCCTATTTCAAGCATTTTCATCATGACTATTTCAGACAACATTTTGGGTTTTGATTTTTATTGGAGTTTGAATATGGGATTGAAGACAATGGGATGGATTTATAGTATTTCAATGGTAATTTCATTTATTTGGGAGTGGTTTGCATTTTTGGTGAATTTTGGAGAATTTTGTAGTGATTTTTGAATCGGGATCTCCCGACCTTGCCAGTTTCAACATGGACACATGAAATACCAAATGAACCCTAGCTAACTGCGATGCTAATTTCAACCTATAAGCCATATTGCAAACGCGTGCCTCGACCCTGAATGGTTCAATAAACCTTGGTGTCAGTTTCCCCTTTATGTCAAATCTCTGATGACCCTTCCAGGGCGAAACCTTCAAGTACACCAAATCACCAATCTCATAGCTCAGATTCTCGTGATAGTTATCCGCATATTTCTTCTGTTTATCCTGGGCCACCTAAAGTCTCTGCCTAATCTGCCCCACTTTCTCAGTGTGATCCACAACAACTTCAGTAACTACAGTCGTTATATCCTCCGGGTGTCGCCCAACATGCAGGTGACCTGCAGGGTCTACCATATAACACGTCGAACGATGGCATCCCGAAACTCACCTAATAGTTGTTGTTGTTGGCTAGAGTTGTAAGTGGGACAGGGATTCCCCGCATTTTTGCCCCCACCGGGGCGGGGCGCGGAACGAAAGTTCGCCCCGCATAATGGGGTGGGCGGGGCGGGGGCGGGGGGGCAGGGGGCGGGGGGGGTATGCCTTTGCCCCGCGATTTTCCCCATAGAACCGCCCCGTTTCCCGCCCCGCGGGGAATCCTCGTCGCCCCGCCACGTGGCCCGCCTCACGGGAATCCCCGTCACCCCGCCCCGCATCCCGCCCCATGCCCCGCCCCCACGGGGAATCCCCGCCCCATCGCCCCACCCCGTGCCTTGCCCCACGGGGAATCCCCGCCCCATTGCCCCACCCCGTGCGCCCCATACCCTGCCACACGGGGAATCCCCGTCTCCCCGCCACATACCCCGTCCTCCGAGGAATCTATTTTAAAAAACTAGTCGAAATCTCGTGCTACGCGCACGGGTAAGACTAAGTATCAATATATTAGTTAAAAAATAATTAACTTAATGAGAAAAAAACTAAAAAAATAATCGTATTACATAATCTCGAATAAATTTTAAGTGAAGAATAATATCATTTAATTTTTTTGTAGCAAAATTAGGGAATATATGCCTTGAAAGTTTTAAAACTTTTTGCATATGGTTATACAAAAATATAATCCTAATAAAATTAATTTGATGAGAAAAAGGAAGTGATAAAAAGAGAAAAAAAAACTTATGTAAACATTGGTGAAATTCCAATTTAATACTTTATGAATAGAAGCTATATTTATTTTGAAAAATGATTAATTAAAATTTTGTTACCACAATAAAGGATATATAACAAATTGACATCTTGTTGAAAAACTAAAAAAAGGGAGGTCATTAATCTAAACAATGCACATAGAGATTGACAATCAGTATATGTCATTTCTAAAATATTTTTGTTTGCTCTTGAAAAGAAAATAAAAAAGATATCAGAATAAATACTCAAAGGTAAAAATATGAATATAAAAAATACCAAAAACTAAATAGCTATCAAAAAGTCGAAAAAGAGCAAAAAAAAAGTTGAAAAAAAACTAAAACTAAAAAAAATGTTATGGTAAAAAAAGTGCGACATAAGGAAACTTCAAATGTACAAATAAATTTTGTTGAGACAGTGAGGATATATAATAAAAACATATAATCTTGTCAAATAAACTTAAAATTGGAGATCATAGATCTAGACAACACTTATCAGAGATTGTCAATCAATACATATCACTTCTTTAATCCTTTTGTTATTAGAATTTTGATTCAATCCTAAAAAGAAAACAAAAAAAATCAGAATCAAAACAAAAAGTAGAAACTTGACAATAATGAATATGTGTTGGAAGATATACATTCTCAATATGTAGAAAAACGCATTAAAATCTATAATCCCTTATTTAAATGAGACATTAATCTTGTAGAATAAACTAAAAAAATAGATAATATTGATCTTAACAACACATACCAGCCTTCTCGCCTTACATATGAAATCTCACAATACAAACACAAAAATATATACATGTATAAATAGTGAGACAAATATCACTGTTGGGATAGAGATTACCAATTTGTTTTTAAATCCAGGAATCAGGAACTACATACTAGCCTTCTCGCCTTCATAGGAAATCTCATAATACAAACAAAATATATATATATATATAAAGAGGTGAGAAAAATATCATTGCTAGGATAGATATTACCAATTTTTTTCAAATCTAGAAATCATGAACTTAAAAAGCGATTTCCAGAAATAACCTTCCCGAGAACCATTTTGTTATCACGGGTGTGTATTTTGAATCGTTTAAGAAAAATTGAGGAGTGAATATAATTTGGAAAGAGAATGTAACGACTTGAATACAATCTAGTGTGAGTGCATATTATTTAGTGTAACATTTAGAATTTGGAAGGTCAATTAGTTTTTTTATTAAGGTCAATTAGTTTTTAAAACTCTAAGTTTATAATTTGAAAAGTCAATTAATTTCTAAAATGTTGGATAATTTTTAAAGGGTTTTTTTTTATGTTCAAGCAAATAAAGCAAATAAGGAAAATACCATTTTTTTTGTTCAAGCAAATAAGGGAAGATTGTGGGATGTGTTGCATGGCGCTACGAAATGGCTAGAAACCGCCACGTGGCAACCCCAAAACATTCCCTTAATAGATATATAGATATATAGATGTTATGACTTATGAGCATGTAGAGAATTATATTTATTCCTTATTTTGCATTAAAATATGCATTCGATTTACTATCTAATACTAATTTTTAACTTAATGAAGATGACATTTTCAACAAAAATCTAATTTAATCTAACTAAATTTTTATTAAGATTAAATTACTATATATACTTTATAGATGTAATAACGAAAGATATATTTTATATTTGCGATTAACATAGTTAAACTACATTTGAAATGGTAGGAAGTTGCAATTGATATTTGGGATCTTATTTCATCTTATGTAATTAGAAAAAGACAATAATAAAATAAAATCAAGATAGTTTGTCTTTTTTTTTTGAAACTATCAAGATAGCTTATCTAAATATCAATACATATTAGTTCAAAAAAAAATGAGGGTCTAGTGTCTACTACAACTTTGGCTGTTGATTTTTTTTTTGAGCCAACTTTGGCTGCCGATTGCAATTTAATGATTTTTTTATAAAACAACTCAAAAAATGATCACTTAATAAACGTAAAACAAAAAAACCATAAAAAATCCAAATTACAAGTTTACAAGTTACAACCCTAAGTTACTTCAACCGTTCAACGCAAACACCACACCACGCTCGTCTCCGCCGTCCTCATCCTTCGTCTCTGGGGCACATCGCACATGCTTTCCTCCTCATCCTTCCGCAATCAGGCTCTCCTCCTTTGAAGACCGCGACGATCAGGCTCTCCTCGTCCTTCCGAGATTGCCGCTCAAGCTCTCCATTGTGTTGCCCTCACATAATCTCTGCCCCCCTCTTGATCTCTTCAACTAATTACTTAGGTAAGTCAAAATCTCGATTTGTGTTTTGTTGTACCTTGTTTCACTCCTATTTATAAACTATAAAAGGATATATATATATATATATTTTTTTGGTAAGCTTAAAGGAGGGATGTATATAAAGTATGCGAACTATTGGAATATTCATCTAATGGTTGAACTTGAACAAATCTCAAGTTTATAAATGTAATTGAATAAGGACTATGAGCCTCTGACTATGAGCTAAAATACATCGATTAGAGGATGCGGTTCGAAAGATCCCTTTCTTGTGGGGCCTAACTATGCCTCACTTTATTTGTATTGTCAAGATTCAAGCTACATAGATTGGTTCACTTTTCTTTTTTAAGGGTAAAAGATCCTTTTTTAAGAGTAAAAAGATTACTTTTTATTTTAATGGCCTAATTAATGCGACCACATCTAACTCTAATAGTAAGACTCAGTGTTCATAAATATTTGTTAAGAAAATAAAGTGGATCGCTTCATAGTTCATTCCAAGAAGCATAGGTTCTTTGACTTCTTTCAATTAGGAGTCTTGCGACTAACATTTCGTCTCTTTCTTTAATTTAATCAATTAAAAAATATATAAGATGTGTTGTTTCACATGTGATTTCTTATTACAATTAATTTTATTTTTTTCTACTTTCTTATAAATTTATTACAACTTATAATTTTTTTTATTTGAATTGGCAGGTGAAAAATGGGAGATACTACTCCACAATCTATACCTAAGTCACCTGACAAGGATTTATGTGTACCTACATCTTCTATCAACTTAGCCCCTATGCCCCCTGCTTTAATTGAAGAAGAACAAAACTTGAAGTTGAGTGATAAGAACCCAAAGTTGAAATTAAAAGTATGGGATCACTACAAGAGGGAGGTTATTGATGGAAAGAAGAAGGCCATATGTAAGTATTGTCAAAAATCACTGGGTGGAGACCCAAGAAATGGAACATCACATCTACATGATCATCAGAAACATTGTCAAGGGAAAAAAAGTCAGGATATAAGGTAGCAATTATTGAAATCTAATAGGGACATCAATGGTAAAGAATTACTTGAAAACTTTAGTTATGATCAAGAAGTTGCAAGGCAAGGGATAGAAACAATGATTGTTATGCATGAGTATCCTATAAGAATGGTGGAAAATTTTTATTTTAAAAAACTTCTCAATGATATCCAACCATTGTTCAAGCCCGTTTCAAGGGCTACAACAAGAGTTGATATCCTCAAGATTTATGAACATGAAAAGACCAAAACAATGAAATTGTTTGATCAAAATAAGAGTAGAGTTGCAATTACTACCGATATGTGGGCATCGACCAATCAAAAGAAATGATACATGGCCGTCACGGCGCATTTACATCGATGATGAATGGGTTTTAAGAAATCGAATTATAAGGTATCATTTCTTGGCAACTATTTTTCATCCATACAATCGTTTCAAATAGTATGTTTTAACTTTATCATTTATAATTTTAAATATTATTTTTTTATATATAGGTTCATTTTTGTGCCATGTCCTTACACTGCCGATGTTTTGTGTAATGAGCTTATCAGTTGTCTAATGGATTGGAACTTAGACACTAAGTTATCTACTGTGACTTTGGACAATTGTAGTACTAATGACTCGCTTGCAAAATTGATTAAATATAAGTTGTCGAGTAGTAATATTTGGATGGGTGGACATTTCATTCATATGTGTTGTTGTGCGCACATATTGAACTTGATTGTTAAAGATGGCTTAGATGTGATTAAAAAGACAATTGAGAATGTCCATGATAGCGTTGCATATTGGGGTTATTCACAAAAAAAATTAAAAGTTTGAAGAAATCGTGCGCTAATTGAAATTGAATGTCACAAAGGATTTAGTTTTGGATTGTCAAACTAGGTGGAATTCAACCTTTCTTATGTTAAGCGTTGCCATTGAATATAAAGATGTCTGTAAGAGCTTGAAACAATGAGAGACTCGTTATTCATGTTATCCATATGATGAAGAATGGGAAAGAGCTAAGCAGATTTGTGATAGATTGAAGGTGTTCTTTAGTGTCACTGAGTTGTTTTCGAGGACCAAATATCCTACAGCTAACTTGTACTTTCCCAAGATATGTCAAATTTGGATAGAATTGAACAAATGGGTTTGTTGTGGAATTGATTATATTAAGTCAATAGCAATGGAAATGAAGCTCAAATTTGATAAGTATTGGAATACGATTCATGCCATTATGAGTGTAGCGATTGTTCTCGACCCTAGATTCAAGTTGAAGTTTGTGGAAATGTATTTTCCTGTCATCTATGATAAGGACAAGGGGAGGGAGGAAACTCAAAATATTCGAAATCTTTGTTATGATTTAGTAAATGAATATGCATCCCTAGTGAAGTTGAATTAACCTCAAGGCTTGGTGGATGAAATTTCCACACAATTAAAAGATAATGGAGGCGAAACAAATCTCATTAATGGTTTTCAAAAGTTTGTTGCTTCTTTCGATGGATATGAAACCAACAATGCAAAGTCGGAGTTCGATGATTATCTACAAGAGAAATTAGTAAGGATTGGGATAGACTTTGACATTCTGAGTTGGTGGAAAAATACTTCGAAGTATCATGCACTTCACTTAATTGCAAAAGACATATTTGCAATTCCAATTTTAACAGTGGCTTCGAAATAAGCTTTTAGCACAAGTGGAAGAGTTATAAGTCCTCATCGCAATAGACTTAAAGCACAAACAATAGAGGCATTGATGTGCACACAAAATTAGATAAAAAGTATGTATTTAAATATTAATTTCATTACTCATTTATGTTAAGTTAGTTTTTTATTCTAACAATTATTGGTTTGTATTTTCAAGATTCTTGTTCATTAACAAGAGATCAACCTATTTGTGGAGCTTTTAATGAGGAAGAAGATGAAGATGATGAGGTAAACTTGAAATTATATTTCTATCAACTTTATTATCTTCATATAATATATTTATTTAAATTTTTTTAATTTATACTTTCTTTTGTTGAAGAAGGAATCTTTACATCATGATGCTAGCATTTATGGATTGGATGCACTAACTTGATGGATATTACGACTTAATTTAAGTTATAGAACCTTCTCTTATGAATTTTGTATTATGGAGTTATTTATAAACTTTAATTTTGATTTGTTTTGTGGGTTGATTTGATATATGGTAGCTATATATAGATATAGATGAAAATATGTTATGGCTTTTTAGCATAGTTTGTTATTTTGTACCTATATGCCGCATAGTTTGTTATTTTGTATCTATATGCCACATAGTTTATACTTTTGGGTTTTGTATATATATGCCACCTGGTTTATATTTTAAAAATATATAAGGATGCTCTTATTTATGTGTTTGTTTTTTGGAATAAAATGAAGCTTTTTACTTGTGTTCAAAGTTGAATCTATTTGTATTTACTATTTTCTTTCTTGAGGATAAAGTCCATTTTCTAGTTGTGTTCAAAGTTAAAATGTAACTTCTTTATTGATGTGGTAAATATGTTATTACAAGTGATTCTGAATTAATAAAGAAAGGACATTCAATAGTCCATTTTCTAGAAAAACGTCAAACATAGACCATTAAATGACTGCAACATCTTCCATATGTCTCGCACAAGATTCTCATTTACACCATCGAAGTATCGAACTCCCGCCTAGCAATTCGGTCAACAACGACCAATGCATCACTCTCTACCAGTGGGGCGCGGGGATCCCGCGCCTCACGGGGAAATCTGCCGGGGCGGGGCGGGGCGTGGGGCGGCAAAGTTTGCCCCGCGGGGAATTTTTTAGGACAAATCCTCGCCCTGCACCCTTGTGGATGCGGGGATGGTATCTTCAATCCCCGCCCCGCCCTGCCCCAGTTGCAACCCTATTGTTGGCAAACTCGCACAAAAGTAGATAATCCTCCCACGATCCACCAAACTGCAAAGCCTTAGCATATCCTCTAATATCTTAATCAACCCTCTGATTGATCGTCTGTTTGAAGATGATTGTGATGGCCCCAGCTCCACAACCCTAAATTGGGCCCCGCCCCTTACGTGGACCCTCGAGCTAATCTTGTTGAGTCGACGCAAGTCTAGTCAACATTCCTTACCATTATCCATTAATTTAAGCAATTAAAGTTGAATTAGAGAGTTCGAGAGTTATCAAAGTACAGCGAAAGCAAATTAAACTCCAACTAAAATGAATAACCCTAGACGCGTTAGGACAACCTAGAGTGTGAAAACCCCACATACATATACATCCAAACAATATAACAAGTCAAAAGAGAGTCAAATACTGTATACACGTCCCAAGATCTCAAAAACCCATATCCCAATGTGTTCAAAAACAATATAAATATAATACAATGACCTACCTAATAAGCAAGAGGAGATCACCTAGCTGTCATTAACGTCAATCACCTATTTTCGGTCCCTTGCCCTTATCAACCCTGCAGTATGACGGGACTGCACCCACCGTCATAAAAAGGACGGTGAGTACAGAGAATAACAACAATAACCAAGTGGAGTCTCAATATAATTTCAAATGCCAAGTAAACGACTAAACTAGTATCATATTGGAATATCACAAAGATAATAAAAAACAACATGATAATTTCATCACTAAGATATCAACAATAAATGAGTGTCGAAAACACAAAGTAAAAAGGCACATAAGTGTTCAAAGTCCATTAGGTTGCCACACTGAGTTCACAACCTAACTTCTCAAACAGATTCTTGACCTAAACAAACCACCAACAGTTTAGTATGAATCACACTACCCTAGCCCACACACAGTTCAACTCACGGTTAGACTACTAATCCTTAAACTGCGGGTTTATGCATATCTAGAATTCGTGTAATCACGATGGTGAAAGAGATCACTAAGCAGTCTCACCACACCCGTGACCACCATATCATACACTTAGACCCAAAAGACAATTCATTAAGGAATCCAAGGAAAACAAAGACGATAATTCACCAAGGATAGATACCACAAACGAAATTCAATAAATCATACTTCACAAAGAAATACTGCTCAACAAGGATAACAGCCAAGTAAATATACAAATGAAATAACATTAGAACTCCCACTAGTTTTACACACAATACTATGCGAAACTTTGCGCTCGCAGCTCTCACAAGTCGCCAAATCGATCTCGTACACTCGTCACCAGTCCAATAAGCACCTGGTATTAGTTTGGATCCAATTCGGTCGCGTTAGAGACTTATTTTGTATTTAATTGTAATTTTCATTAATTTTCATTAATTTTCCCCATTTTCCAAATATTACTCATTTCCACTATTTTGGGTCAATTCCCCGAGTATTGGGTCGTATTCGAACCCATTTAGATACCCAAGAGAAGTCCAATAGTTTTCAAAATTTTCAAAAATCAGTTTTGTGAACAATGTCACATCGTGGGCGGCACCGTAGGGGTTCAACCCTGCGGCGTCACTTAAAGCGGTAACAACGGTGCCCCTGTCCTAAACACCGTTACTGGCATCGAGGGTTTTAGGCCCCACAGAGTCTCTCGCGGCGTCACAAATAGAATATGACTATCGAGGTTTTTTGAAACCCCGGCTTGCGTCGCCGTGTACCGAGACTATCCCAACCTTGTAAGGACATCGATACCCATCTAAAACCACTATGAAATCACAAAAACGTCCAACCACCAAAACCAAAATTTGAACGACAATACCCGAAATCTACACCAAAATGAGGATAATTGAATAGGGAGTCGAGATCTCACATTCGTTTGTATTATGGTGCGATCCCTTGCGTCAATCTGCGACGAAAAATTTGCAAACTCACTTCCTCCAGATCCGTTCTCATGAAGAGAGAGAGAGAGAGAAGAGAAGAGAAGAATGAGAGAAAGAGAGTTAATTCACCATTTATAGGGTTGATCCTCATCTGCGTATGGTTATGTATCTCGAGGCACATCTTGTGGCCTCCAAACACATCGGCTTCAACCACTCTTAGACATACTTTGGGACTCTCAATGTCACCCTCTTGAATTCTCAATTAATGACAACCTTGATCTGAGGTCAATCTTCGAGAAAAACTTGGCTCCTGCTAACTAGTAAAATAAATCATCGATCATAGGAAGTGGGTAACAATTTTGAATCATCACCTAATTCAACTTCCTGTAATCAACATACATACGCATCGTACCGTCCTTCTTCTTGACAAAAAGGATTGGAGCTCCCCAAGGAGACATACTATGGTGAATGAAGCCCTTCTGTAGCAACTCCTCTAACTAGATCCTCAACTCTTCCTGCTCGAATGTAGACATCCTATGCAGTCGGTTGTAGATAGGTCGCGTCCCCGGTATCAACTCATTAATGAACTCAACCGCTCGGGGTGGTGGCAAACCTGCCAAATCATTAAAAACACGTCTGCAAACTCACAAACAATTGGGACATCCTCAACTTGAATCATTGTCCTTGGCTTTGGCTCAACACTCGCAGCAAACGCCTCCATCTCCTAAGACGTTGTTTATTGGCCTTTAATGATCGGTAGTGCAGTTGCAACTCCGACAAATGAAAACTCTGAAATCCCCTCAATATCAAACTTTACAGTCTTACGAAAATAATCTATTTGTACATGATATGTTGATAACCAATCCATGCCAAGCATCACATCAAACTCCAAGAACTTTAATACTTGTAAATCAGTTGGCAACTGATGTCCCGAAACCTTAATAACGTAATCCCAAAAAATATGGTTAGGGTCAATCTTATCCCCAACAACCGTACTGAGGAAAATATATATCTGAGGTTTGTACAGACAACCCTAACTCTCCTACCATACGTTTAAAAATGAAAGACAATGTACTTCCAAAATCAAACATAACAAGCATGAAAGTACTGCAAATGACTAACGTACCCTCAATAAGCTGTCTGATCACCTCCCTGTTCGGATGCGCGACCTCAAACGCTGCTATGTGGGCCCTATCTCTAGCATGATCAGTCGGTGGTGGCGGTGAAACTGATCTAGTATAATCAATCTATAGATGTCCAACCTGACCACATCGAAAGCAAGCACGAGTCTCCCAGTTCCAAGATGACTTGGCAAAACTCCTCTAACTCTGGCCTAGTCTCTTTGACCTCTGTCTGGCCTGTACTGTTGCCTAGGCTGGTCAACAAGTGCAGAAGCAGTCGAATATACCACCTAGCGGTCATTGTATCTCATTTTGTCATCTCGTCGATTTTTATCCCCTAAGCGACCCTGATCTGACTACCAATTTCCACGGCGAGGTCTCGGCCCCTGTCCTTATCTGCCTTGATCTCTCCTCGATCTCTTCGGTCTCTGATCAGATCGAGAACTCTGTGCAGGCTGGCTCTACTGTACGGAGGATGCTAGCCAACTGGCCCTCTGAACTAGATAAGTTTTATGCGCTAGGGCCCTATCATAAATCTCCAATAGTGTATGAGCTCCACCAGACACAATGACACTCGCAATCCTCTCATCCAAGCCTCGGACAAAGTAGTAGATCTGCAACCACTCTATCCCTGCCATGTCCATCACGTGTTGAAGTAAGTATTTGAACCTTTCCATGTACTACAACACCACATAGTACCCTGAACTAGGGCCAAAAACTCCTCTCGCAGTTTAATCCTGACCTCCGTCAGGATGTACTTGTAAAAGGAGGGGCAAACGGTCATTTGACCTTTAATATTTATATATATAAACAAACCCACCACTTGTTCACTCTCTCCCTCACCGACTCGCTCCTCCCCTCCCCTTTTTCTCGCCGACCTCTTGGCAAGCACCACCGGCCCCTCGGCGGCCCGTGAGGTGGTCGGACTCCCATCGGAGAAACCTCGGGTCTCTCTCTCTCTCTCTCTCTCTCTCTCTCTCTCTCTCTCTCCCGATCTGTTTGTTTTTTTTATTCATTTCCTCCCTGTCGTCCGCCACTTTGGCTCGTGTCTTGTGATGGGTGGCAATGACCGAGACGATCGGAGGTCACGCCCGGTGGCTCACTGAGCCTCGACGGACTCGGAGCACCCCGGTTCACAAAGCATTAGCGATGTGGTGATCGGTTGCCCTCATCATCACCTATATGTCCCGTTTTGAACATGTCCATGTTTAACCGAACTGTTGGCCGAGATGCGCCGTGGTGATGACCGCCGGAGTCCGGGGTACCGTTGGGGGTTCATCATGATCAAGTTGATGTCTCCCAACCTCCAGAGAGTCCATAACAGTAGCAACAAGTGTGTAATGTCGTTGAGATTTGTTTCTCATTTATTTTCCTACCCATGCTTGCCCTCGCCTCGAACCGCTGTGATTGGGGGTGCTTCTTGTCGAATGGCAAGCGTGGGGGTCGTCGGGGACCTCTCCATGACCTCGATGATGCCTCGCTGTTTTTGTGGTGATCTATTTGGTCGTATTGGGATGGTTTTAGTGTCTTGAATATAGATAATGTTGTTGTCGTGTTGTGTTTGATGTTTTGAAACCTCATCGAAATCGCCTTTTATGGGCGGCGCCACTTGTGGATCGCCAGATCGGAGGTCGTCGAGGACCCCATTGAGCTTTGGCTTGGGTCCCACAGCCCTCCGGAGTGGTCAACAACAGATGAGGTGAGCACAAACTTTTAGGTATTCCATGTTATGTTCATGTCATGGGGGTTATGCTCCTCCTCGCGTCGAAATTCGTTGCCGTGAGCGATGCCACCGCGGTGCCACCATGACTAGAGATGTCGGGGACCAAGCTAAGTCCATGCTTGTGCCTCACGACTCTCGGAGTGGCCTAAAAACAGTGATGGTAGTGAAGAGTTGTGTTTAAACAATTTCCTTTATTTTTGTTATCATTTCATGTGAATTTCAACGTCAAGTCCCTAATCGTAAGTATTGTGGGAATACGATCTAGTTGAGGGGTTTTCTGGCAACTCAATGCCGTGGTGACCCCTCCCCGATGTCGAATAGCATCAACATGATACTACCATAATTCATGGTCTTGATGGTAGTTGTCGTTTGAGCCTACTTGTAGACTTCGGTTTTAGATAAGATAGATAGGTTTAGTTTTTACTTTGTAAAGGGTACTCTTGTGTGTTGATGAACACATTGTGTATGCGAGACATTTGGGTACATGTTTTGTGATTTCAATAGTAGACGTATGTTGGGAATGTGTTGATTATGTTCGATGATACGTATGTTGAGTTGTTTCAATAAGTAACTCTCGACATGAATACATGATTAAGTGATTAGAGTTCATGCATACGTGAGAACATTCATGTGTCGAGTACGATATGGGTTTTGGGTATGTGCGTGTGTTATTGGTCGGGATTTCAGGATGTGTATGGTCAGGTTAAGTTTAATATTGAGTCGTAATTGTTGGACGACATCGAAGTTGTATTTCAAGTTGGTTGAACGGTAGTGAAGTCGTGGACACACCGCCGGGTCCTCGAGACTATGGTGTGATTTCACATACGATCGAGCCGAGCCTAAGATCTATAATTAGGCTTACATAAGTGTGGTTATAATACCCAAAAGAGTCATTGTGTTTCGTTATATTTTTGGTTTGATTTACCGATTGAGTTAACGAAGTGTTCGAGTCATTAAAACACTGAGAAAATGCTAGGGTACCAACCTAGGGTTTAGTTAATGATTCAACCCATTAATTAGAGTTTCCAACCTTGTCAGGTAGTGGGAAACTCGGGGATACTTACTAGGAACGCGAGAGTGTTGTTACACGGGTGGCGATTAGTTCAGGTAAGTACACTTGTCTCAAAAAACTTGTGTACGTTAGTAAGCCAGTTAAGAAAATATCATGTGATTCATCTTCATTCCATTGTGGTTGCTATTATCTATTTGTTGGCATTCCATTCCATATTCCTTGTATGTGTGTTCTTGGCATAAGTGTGTGTCTCGAAGGTACATGCGGCCTGCACTAGAAGGGATAAAACGCGGGCACTCGTGGCCACGAGTGTTTGACCACCCCTAGTGATTGTGTGATACCATGTACTTGGATTGTTGTGGATTGTTGTGGATATTGTTGTGGTATTGTTGTGGATTTTAGACCACTTATGGCCTCTCTTAACTCGTAGAACACGCATGTTTCGATTGTTATTGTTTCCGCTACCTATCATGCACCTTGTTTATTTAACTTCCTGTCTTTCAATTCCCGCATGATATTTAGATCGCCTTGTTTGATAATTCATGAATTACTGTTATATTCTTCTGGCATTACTTTCGATTTCTCTCGGTTTGCTCACCGTCTAGTTTGTGACGGTGGGTGCAGATATAGCGGAGTGCAGTAGAGGCAAAGAGCCTTGCTTAGGCGACTTTTTGTGAGGGTTAGCGGCTGGACTTGAGGAACCCTAGAGTAGGTTATATGTTTTTGCTCATTTGTATATCGCTTTATATATGTATGTTTTTGGTTTATAGAACTTGGTATTATTATTGAGATTAGTATCATGTATGTTGACTTATCAAATTGTACATGAATACCAGGGTTTTCCACAATTATAGAATTCCTAATTTCCCTTTGATTGAGTTATTTCCCCTTGTTATATATTGTTTAGTCTTCCGCTGTGTAATATTGCAATAACTCTTTCATAAAGTACTAAATTGATTATATTGAAGGCTGACTAGGCTAGTCAGGTTACCAAGCGATGACTTGGGGCCTGCACGGGTCTAGGCGGCGTTTGTCCATGAACATCTCACTAAAATCCGCCCAAGTCATCACAGGTGGATGTATAGCCTCGTATGTAGTCCACTAGACTGCGGCCTCGCCTCGCAAGCAGTAACTCGATAATTTAGGCTTATCCCTGTCATCCACTAGGAGTAGTTTATGCAGCCGCTTGTGTGAAAGTAGCCATCTCTCAACTATCTTTGGGTCTCCAACTCCATAAAAGTACCCTGGAAGAAACCTCAAAAAATCCTTCACTCTCTTAGCCTCGGCCGACATCGAACTACCCGATGTCGACGCCATAACTGCTTGCTCGGTAGTCGCTAGTGTAATGACCGTAGTCTCAGCTGGTACAACTACCAGTGCAATAACTGGCGTAGCTCCCTCAGCCAATGTCTCATAAATCGCCGCCTGAACTTGTGTATGTGGTGTAGCAAGGGCTATGGCTACCTGTGTAGTCATCGGAGCAGCCGATGCAGTAGTCGGTGTCGTCAGCACGTTCACCTGAACTCGATGAAGTTCATAATCTTGGACATATGTGCCTGTTGTACAACAAACCTGTCGTATATACTCTGTGATAGCGACTGTAGAGTAATAGTCTCTCGAGCAGAATCGCTCGTCTCTCCAACTTCTAGTTGAGTAGTAACTGGAGGTTGTCCATCCATCGGTAATCTACATCGAGGAACGTGCATCGATCAGCCTCGGTATAAATATATGTGTATCATATGTAATGTATGCAAACAAAACATAACATGTATAACACCTCAATACTACCTACCTCACAATCACTTCCCAACTAAGGTTCTAGACAATCACTTCAGGTTTCACATCTAAAGTTTATTCATCAAGTTTATCTCCAATTTAAGCCCTAGATTTCTCAAACCTAAGCTCTATACCAAAATGTGATGGCCCCAAACCCTTTAGGCCCATCACGGGTGCCACGTGGACCCACAACCAGCCACGTCACTGCCAGTTGTGTCCCACCACCATCTAACTTATCACATATCGTTCAAACCTCAAATTATAATCATTATTGTTAGTTAAATTATATTATTGGGCTCCAATCATATGTTAAGTTATCAATATCAGCGAAAAACTTAAGATATGATATATTACAATAAATAGTCATATCATGTTATTAGAGCATAAACCTATTGTGGAAAACTCGTAATCATCATATAAAGTGAAGCAAACCTCAAAATGTATCAAAATATCAAAATGTATATCATAAGGTGTCTCTCACAATTCCAAACCTAAGATAAAAGTGACATACATATAATACAAACGTACAAGTCTGACTTGTCGTCTCACACATCACAGGTAATCAACTAACTTTCCCTCGACTCATACTAGGATCTATACTCAGACATCACAAAATGTAGATGACGAGTCCAGAGTGAGTATTCCCAAGGAAATTCAGTGAGTAAATATGAAAATAAATGCTAGAATTTAATAAGCTATTAAATAAACATGCGAAAAAATAAATAGGCAACTGTGCTCATCGCATGAATAAATAATAGTAAAAGCTCAAAGTGTGTGTTTAAGTCTATGTCAGACTACCACCATACTCCGGACTCTCCGCGAGCACTGCCAACGAGTAAACATCAGCATGGTCAGCCTTCGGGTCCTCTTGATGGCCGGTGTAGACCCACGGCGCACCAACACGTGCCCGTCATGATACTCAGGTCAAACTATCCACCGAGACCCTGTCAACACGTGTTATTGACTAGTGGACATGCACACAAGAATAGCACGACGAGGAATCACCTTACCAGTTGTTTATATAGCCATAACAGGAAATAGAATAATAGAACAACTGAACATGATTCAAATATAAATTAAACAGTAAATACGCAAATAATTTCAATTAGGATACTACACCCCTCAAACCACACTCTTTGTCCCAAAACCAATCCCCGATAAACTCTTACAATCGTAATATCACCCGAAGTGACCTAACATCATTTACTAGTGTATTAGGTTATATTTTTGTTATTTAATTAGGTATTTAAACTCATTTTTCCTAATACAAGCTAAATTAATCCTAGCAGTAGGGGTGGAGCGCGCTCCTCTATATGGGGAGCACATTTCTGTTCTTTAAGAGTGCATTGACCTGATTAACCAACGCGCTAGGGTCCCTGGCTAGCGCGCTGGGTGGTCGAATTCCAAATTTCCAATAGAGCTCTAGCAGAGATGAAAACTTGAATTCGAACCCAAGGCCTCCTCCAAATGGCGTCGACCCATCCTTGCCTCGTGGGGGACTCATAACACTTCGAAGATGCCAGAGGCAACAAGATATCACCATAAATTCATCAACTTCAAAGATAAAAAAACAAACTTGAAAAACCAAAAACTTAACAAACTTGAACAACTTGCAAAACTTGAAAACCAACTTAAACAACAACAACAACAACAACCTCATAACTATCACCAAAACCACACCAAAAACATCCAAACATCAGTGATCAAACCACTCAATCCCATATTCACCAACATGGACAAAATGAAAACCAAAAGGAAGAGAAAAAATAGGTGATTGAAGATCTAACCTT
This sequence comes from Stephania japonica, assembly GCA_039657345.1. Classification (NCBI taxonomy): domain Eukaryota; kingdom Viridiplantae; phylum Streptophyta; class Magnoliopsida; order Ranunculales; family Menispermaceae; genus Stephania; species Stephania japonica. The sequence goes on along the minus strand of CM077560.1, from coordinate 35,777,962 downwards.
AGTTTGATGTTTCCCCAAGCTCAAACTCCTTAAATTACTAACCCAAGTTGCTCAAACCCTTGCTCACCAACATCAATTTTCGGATTATGAGAGTATAGATGAGAGAAAAGGTGGTAGCTAAATGAAAAGTCAATATATATATCCTTTGAAATGATCTCCCATCACATGTACATCCATATGCCCATCTATTGACCAATAATTGGTCCATATGCAAACCAAAATGACTAAAATGGAGACTCCAATGAATGGCTACCCCTTGTATGTAACACATAAAGCCGTCTCTCGAGTGTTTCGACACCCGGTTTCGCACCACAACTCGCGACATACACGTACTACCGTGCCACAAAACCGCAAGTTGGCGTTTCATATTAATTATTTATTTCATTTTATTCATTTTCATATGTGTATTAATACCCGACCTAGTGTATTGTCATTTGCCTACCTGATGCCCGCATCTACGTGCTAATCGAGGTGAATACCCGTCACACTATCTCGCGCGATCAATAACAATATAAATACACACATTGCGATGCAATCTAACACAATTACATATAAAACATCGCAAATAATGCACAACAACACACAAAATCATTATTTACCTAATTTCGGGCGCGCACTGACCTATTTGTGGGGTCCACGAGGTGATGAGTTACGTTGTCGTCCACGTCTGCACACACGTCATAATAATGGTTTAATTAAAATTGGGCGACTACATGAAATATCCACCGAGACCCATAGAAACACGTGTTATGGTGTAGTGGACATACACATAAGGAATAGCACGATGAGGGAACAACTTACCAGCTGTCTATATAGGAATAACAGGAAATGAATAATTGAACAATTGACAAGAATTCAAATATAAATAAAGCATGTAATTACACAAGGAGTTTCAATTGGGATGCTACACACCTCAAATCGCACTCTAACTAACACGATACCGTCCAATCACGCCTCCAATTGCATGCCCAATCACCAGTCAATCACTTCCAAACACCTGATTATCAACAGTTCCATTAATTTCCTAAACGTCAGGAGTTCCCCAAATTTCTATTTACATATCAATTAGATCATTTTAATCCACATTATATTCGATATTGATCCTCAAGTTAGACCCCCAATAGGCCAAATCGAAAAAAATCATTTTTAAATTTTTGATCAAATCTTATGTCTGGACGCCATGATAAGCGCCATCGTGAGCAAATGCTCATAAAGTCCAGGGCAGTGGGACAATTCCTTTAACGTCATGACATGTGTCATCGTGGGTTGGTACCCAAGGTGTGACCTAAAACGTGGGGTGGGGTTGTCCCTCTGGTTTGGATGTCGTAGGTGATGTCGTGGAGATTTACTATCCGCGCATCCCTGGCGGCGTCTGAACCAGAAACGCAATACTTGGGTTTTCAGCAACCCTGGCTCGTCGTTGCAATTTGAACTCGTCCCAACCCCTTATGGAACTCCATACCAACCATAACACTCCATAAACCTCGACGAAACACGTCTGAGACGAAAACCCCGATAACTCCATCAAAAACACCGTTAATTCCAACAAAAATCCAAACCACAACCACAACACCAACCAATCCTTTAAAACAATGCTCCAATCCACCATAGAAATCATAGCAACACTGTCCCATTACCAGTGCTCCATTCACCACTCCGAAACCCATGTTAAAACCTAAAAAATAGACCCGAAAGATAAAGAATTGCGAGGAGAGTCCGAATCTAACCTTGTTTCATCGATTCGTCACATTTTATGCTCCAAATCTCCTCTTGAAGTCCACAAAACTCTCCAACACAGCCAATTTTCATATTTGTTTAAGCAATGAGAGAGATAAGGTGGTGGGGAGAAGAAAATAGGGTTTTTATACTCAAAAAGTCATCCCATATGTTTGTGGATCACAAGGCTTGATCAAGTTGTCCTAATGAAGTCAATTAGTCCACTTTAAGTGACTTACATGAGTGACTAGGTCACTAGGCCTTATCCTTCTCAACACAAACCAATCGACCCTCAGGTGTTCCGATACCCGACTCTACGTCGCAACGTGTGTTTCTCGCGTACTCTCGCATACAACAACGGTCCTAAATGACACTTAATAATAATAATTTAATGCGTTGTATTCATTTTCTTGTGTGTATAATTCCCCCGTATTGTACTGTCATTTGCCTATCCGGTACCCATGTCTACACGCTAATCGAGCCAAATACACGTCACACTATCTCGCACAATCAATAATAATATAAATACACTTATTGTGATGTAATCTAACATAATTGTATATAAACATCACAAATAATGCAAAACAACAAACAAATCAGTCTATTTACCTACTTCGGGCGCGCCTTGGCCTAACTGCGAGGTTCACGAGGTGCTGAGCTGGCATTCAAGTTTGCAAACACGTTATAACAATGGCTTATTTGAATTGGGTCGTTACAACAGCTCCACCACGTTAATGACCCGTTGGGTCCCACACGCCTCTGAAATCCATCACCACGTTCGTTTCCTTGAAATGCGTGCTAACTTATCGTATTTCATATAAATTTGTCCAAATTATTCACTTAATCATATAGTTAGCCGTTTTATTCACTTATGTTCGCCAATTATTCGATTAAGTTGTTCAAATGATATTTGGTTGTATTTTACAGAGTTGCAAGTAGATAACCAATATTTTAACAGCAGAAGTCTTAATTGACATGAATAACATGAAATAAAAATATAAAATTCATGTTATAAATAGCACCATCCTAGTTTGGAAAACCTGGCATAATGTACACTGTATATATATATATATATATAAGGCAATAGGATATCTCAAAAAGTAAAGTATATACATGTACAAGTCTCTCAAGTCCCCTAATACCCAAAAAAAAATCAAAATATCAAAATAAATATAAACACCTACGAGTATGTGTCGGACACTAGCAAGCTCAGAGATAATCGCCTAACACATCCTTGCCCTTACTCGTAGAAAGATCTGCACTCAACCATCACAACAAGCCAGATGACTAGTTCTGTGAGTAAATCACGAAGAAAACCATCAGGCAGTTATAATATGGAAGTCAATAATAATTTTAAATAAACATGCGTAATAAACATGCTACTGTAAATGGTGATGCATGGATAAATAACACCGATGAAACCAAATTAATGTGCGATATGGAGCAAACTAGACCTACTACTCTGGGTGTAAAGATCCCTTCAGTGGGCTTCTCCAAGCCCCTCCACTGGTCCATCACCTTAGTCTGTACCTACAGTCTTGCGTGCCCAAATATGTACATACACCACGGAATAAAAACCCGACGGTGAACCAAGTAAACAACCGTTAAACAAAAGCAAACACGGGGATAAAGTGCAAGTGATTAACAAGAATAATAAAGAGATTAACTGAAACAAACAAATAAATACTCGAGTGTGTTTCTTAAGGGGTTTACACACCTTAAACCGCACTTCAAAGTCCTGAAAATACCCCGGTCCGATCTCGATCACGTCTCAGAATGCGCGCTCGACACTTGACTATAGACTTCGAAGTCCCTAGTGTCCAAATAAACCATTTTAAATGATTTAATGCCAAATTAATTGATTTCAAATTACGACAACCAAAACTAGAATTTTATTCCAATTTTTTGTTTTAACACATTTTTCAGGTTGCATCGAAGCGTCAAACACCTGAAAAAGTCTCGAAACCCATTTTTCAACCTTTTTTCCAATTTATCATATTTTTTTTTTTTTGAATTTTTTCATTTTTTTGTAACTTATTTTATTTTTTGCCAATTACACGCTTTACGAGGTAAAACCCTCAATACAAAGCCTCGAGAAAATTTCAAATTCTCTATTTTCATATAATTTCATCAATTTCTATTTATTTAGTAGAATATTATTTTCTGATTTTTTTCTCTAATTTTCCCATATTTTCTGGAATTTCTCGCATTTTCCATAATTTATTTCTCTCTTCTTTCTTTCTTTCTTTTTTTTTTCTTCTCTTTTCACAATAACACAACAACACAACAACACAACAACATCACTATTAACAACAACCAAACCTCCATTAAAACCTCTTTTCTCCAAATATTATCAACGCCATCACCCGTGGAAGCGGTGGCATTCGAACGTCGTTCGGGATGTTGAAGCCTTGCGAACCAAAGTGGAGGCTCAAGAGGCAATCGAACCTTGGAAACAAATCTCGATCAACAATTCCGCGCGTATAGACGAGCGCCTTGATGCGGTGATTAACGATTTGATGCCCTTGGGGTGAACGCCAACAGACACACGAAGGTGATGGTGAACAACGTCCAAGAGATCGCGTGCTCGAGACGATGCTCCTATTGCACCAGTGGCTGCAAATTTTAGAGGTCGAGTTGCTGGTGGTGACTCTAGTGACGAGGAGGAGGATATGATTCTGGCCGAGGATCAGGACAGACCTGTTAGGAGAGATCGAGGCGGCAGATATAATAACAATAATAATCAGCATGATTATTATGATAGGGGTAATCATGATAGGGGTGACTTTAGGCTGAAGGTGGACATCCCTAGTTTCTCTGGTAATCTGAACATCGAGGACTTTGTTGATTGGATCGCCGAAGTAGACCATTTTTTTGAGTATATGGAAATTCCTCAAGAAAAAAGGGTGAAATTGGTGGCTTGTCGTTTGAAGAGTGGAGCATCTGCCTGGTGGGAGAGGCTACAGAGTAGGCGTTACAGAGAAGGTAAACAGCCTATTCGGACATGGTATAGAATGAAGCAGTTGCTCCAGCGAGATTTCCTTCCTCCAGATTATGAGCAGATATTGTTTCAGCAATACCAGCGCTGTCGGCAGGGTCAGAGATCTGTTCATGAATATACGGCGGATTTCATGCGACTGGCTGAGAGGAACGATTTGAGGGAGAACGAGGTTCATCAGGTTACACGATACCTTGATGGATTGAAACTGCAAGTTCGGGAGAAAATTGGAGTGCAGGTTATAAGAACTGTCACCGAGGCGAAAAATTTAGCCATTAAGGCTGAATTAATGATGCAGGACAGAGGTGGAAATCGTTATGAGGGCAATCAGCGAACCTATGGTAGTGATAATTACCAGAGGACTAATAGCGGAGAGGAAACTTCAAGGAGTTTTGTAGAGCGGAGTAAGTCCACCTAGGGTTGGAATCGAAGTACTGAACGGAAGGAAGATAAGGGACCAGGGAAAATACCCACTGAACAGAAAGAGGGACAAAAGGCAACCGCAAATCCGTATGCTAAGCCTATTATGGGCAAGTGCTATCGTTGTGGGCCTGTCAGTCACGATCGAATGAATGTCCCAATAGAAAGCGAGTTAATGTGATTGAACGAGATGAAGAAGAGGAAGTTTATTGCGGTCCCGATGGAGAGGATGATGATTGTAATGACTATGATGAGGGAGAGGAGCAGAATGTGTGGTCGAAAGGCGATGTTAACTCCTAAACTAGAAGATGGCAGTCAGCGACACAAGTTGTTTCGGACGAGATACACTATTAATGGTCGTGTGTTTGAACCGATCATAGATAGTGGAAGGCTGTGAGAACATCATCGGTAGAGGTACAATGAGGCACTCGAAACCGAAGATGGAGAAGCATCCCGGTCCTTACCTATATAGGTGGATAAAGGCAATTGAGAAAGTGCAGGTGACAGAGCGCTGCAGGGTACCTTTTTCCATTGGCTCTTACAAGGATGAGGTATATTGTAATGTGGTAGATATGGATGCTTGCCATTTGCTATTTGGACGACCTTGGCAATTTGATGTTAATGCACGACACGCTGGGCGAGAGAATGTGTATAAATTGAAGAAGGAGGGGGTGACGTTTAACTTGCTTCCTTTAAAGGCAAGTAACCGTTCCAAGACTGCTAAAGTGGAGGAACGATCTTTCCTTATATTGACACAAATTGAGCATGAGATGGACGAAGCAGTGAAGGAGTCACAGGTGGTGCATGCGTTGGTGCTGAGACAGATCCTGGTAGGGAATGAGAAGGAGTCAGTTCCTGAGATACCAGGCGTGTCCAACCCTTATCAAGGAATTTGCTGAAATTGTACCAGACGAGTTGCCGACGGATTACCTCCTATGCGCGATATTCAAGACCACATTGACATGATTAGGGTGTAATCCACCGTTAACAGCCTAATTGGCTTCTTTTTAATGGAAAATTGGAAGGAAATTGAGATGATTACCTTGATTGTTTGGTTGTTAGCTCAAAAACTCTCCAAATCACCAAGATTTCTCACAAAAATCCTTCTCTCCGTTCCTCAATTTTCTAATGGATGGATAAGTGAGAGAAAAAGTTGACCAAAAAATATCAAAACCTTGATATTTATACTAAAAATATAATCTGAAGTGTTCCTATATCTCAAGGTCATCAGATGGCTATTAATTGAGCCATCCAACTCACTTTGGTGACTCTCTTGAGACACTCACCCCTTTGATCTTATCCTCAATTCTTTCGATTTTTGGTGTTCCGGCACCACGGCTTGCACCATAGCCAAATATTTTGATGATTTCACCTAGACCATGGTTTCATATTTATTATTTGTCACATTTAATTTATTAGTTTATGTAAATCATTACCGTGACCTAATGTACCCGTATTTCGGGCCGCCAAATACCTGTATCGATGCATTTTTCGAGACAAATGTCCGTCACGCTATCTCACTTTGTTTAACAATATAAATACATACACATGCGATACAATATAAATAAAATAAAATAAACATCGCAATTACGTAATCAATCAGACAAAAACAACAATTTACGCCCTGTCAGGTATGTCCTAGCATATCCAAGGCGTCCCCGAGGCTTGAGCTGGCGTCCAAGTTAAAAAATAACTTAAATTAACGGCGTCAATAATTATTGGACCGTTACAACTCTCATCATGTGACTTGCCCTTATCAATTTGTGGGATACACATAGTTGGTGCCTAAAAAACAAGAGTTATTTTCTACCAAAAAAAACAAGAGTTATCGATAGAAAGATTACTATCTTGGAATGAATATTAGTGTCTTGTTATGGGTTGAATATAGAATAAAAGAGGATACACCTAGTCAAGGGGTTTGCGTTTGGTGTATGTTTTGATAGTCGGTTAAATCTTAATGCAAAATTTTCAAACAAAAGTTGCGTTACACAATATTAATTCGCGTACAACAAAGTCATGTTCCTTTCGTTGACGGACATAATTAATATGTGAAATGGTTGGTAGAAGAGTAAAGAGTTGTTGACTTGGTCATCACCAAATCACAAACGCACTGGTTAAAACATTAGTTAATGATCCCCACTGCTTTTGGCTTTATGAAGTCAAATTCAAATTCCCGTTGTTGAATTAACCTTGTAATAAGGCAAGTCTAAGTTTTATATACAATTGGGGGTCCCACAATTATGTGGGCGCACCTAAGAAAAGAAATAATAAGAAAAAAGATACATGACACTAGTATGACACTAGTGTATATATATATATATATAATTTTTTTTAGAAAAAAAATAAAAGTTTCATTAATCATTAATGACTTGGTACAAAACCAGACATAAAATCAAAAAGTACATTGATTCATTAATTCTATTTGTTTAAAAGAACTGCCATTACTTTGGCTGTGAATGTGATTGTGAAATTGAAATAGTTTGACAATCGGGGACTGCTCTCTACAACGTTAAAACATATTACAATACACAAACACCTGCTAGAACCACATAACAATAACAAACTTTCCAACAAGGAGAAGAAAATAAAAACTTCCCTACAAGGAGAAAATAAAGTCAAGACTTCTAATAAAGCGAAGACAAACTACCTAATAATAAAACTAAAAATAATGATCAACCCAACCACCGCATAGATCCCAAAATGAGTATTGAGGAAGATGTCGCAACAAGGAGATATAATCTTCACAGATCTAAAAGGATTTATACTTTATTGAACACATTAAATACGAAGAGATGAAGATTGGAACCACTGCCGATCAAAATAGAAGATCAACGGTGGTTCAAGATCTTGATTCAAGAGAGAAAACTCAAAAAAAAGGTTTTATGGTTAGAGCTGTTGCCTTTTTTTTTTTTTTTTTCAATACTTCTAAATTACATGACACTAGTATATTTAATCAAGCGAAAATATTATGTAGCTTCCACCAAAAAAAAGAAAGAAAGATGATTTAGCATTATATATGTCCTCACCTCCCTCGCGTTTTCATAAGGTCGTGATTTCATAACCATTACTTAACTTTGTTAGTGTTTGGTTCCTCTATTAGTTGGCACTTGGTCCTATCTAAATACCCAAGCTTCTTTTTATATACCGAAAGACACACCTTCCCTATCTTTAGGTAAGCCCAACTTAAAAGGGCAAAAGTACAATTAACCATCACCTATATGTCTAAAAAAAATAAAAGATGAGATAATTTGAAAGGGCGTATAGTCCAATAAAAAAATCTAATCTAACAAAAATTGTCTAGAAACAAATAAAGGATTAGCTAAGATATGACTTGTGTTAAACAAGTAAATTTGGAAGGATTTACTAATTTTCGAATCAAACAGGAGCGTGTACATATATGAGGGCGAAGAATATATAGGCAAAAGTTTCTAAAAATACAATGATTCTAATATGTGTAATATATGTGTAAGGAAAGAATTTATGAGATATCAATTGATGAGATTAGACCATCTCAAACCACAAAACTCTATTTTCCTTTCCATTTTGCAGTTATGTCATATCAAACTCTATTTCTTCTCTAAAAATAATATTCTCACATCACTATTATTTACATATTACTTACAACTTCCTCATTTTTTTTCTTTTTTATATACCCACTCCTAACTACACACAAATATATAATACTTTTAACAAACATCAAAAGAGATCGATCCTCACTAAAAAAAATCGAAAGAAAAGGTTAAATAAGTTGAAAAAAAATGGATAAGTTAAATTTACAGAGACAACCTTCTTCTAAAATAGAGGAAAATATGACGTTTGATTGGAACAATTGAAGGCCATATTTGGAGACCCAACTGCAGTTGGATTGGAGATGGCCTTAAAAGGAGAATCACATCTTCTGTAAAGATTCGAAAATCCCGCAATTAAACCAAATTATGGACAGTAGTAACAAGTAATAAGAACATTAATTGAATAATCAAAAGGAACCAAAAAAGAGGATCAAATTCACAAATCACAACAAATACACAATAATAACTGCACACACACGGTACGCTGCGTACAAACGGTACAAAAACTAGTAGCAGTCGTAGAGTAGACTAGCAGTCGCGGCACGTGGCCGAGTGGGGTATACGTAAAGTGTGTAGGAGTGTTTTGTCCACCCAGGAATTGCACACTCACACACACGCCAATTTATCAGATCGGTCGAGAAAAATGAAGAAAGAAAGCAAGAAAGAAAGTCGAGAGAGGGAGAGAGAGTGAGACCACCACACCATCATCACATCACCATCATCCATGATCATGTTGGCGAGGATGATGATGATGATGATGAGGTGGTGGAGCGACACAAAGTAGAATTTGTGTCACTGTATCTAGTCTCTATCTACATCTTGTGTTGGTGTTTATGTGTGTGCATGATGGTAGGGATTAAAAAAGAACAAACACTGTAACCCAAAAACAAACAAAAAAAAAAAAACACCACCACATCATCTATTTGATGCAACCTTAACAAATAAATCTGCCACTACTGTTGCAACCCACCCATCACTTCTCCTACTCTACTCTCCCTCTCCCTCTCCCTCTCCCTGTGATCGAGCAAGCTGAGCCGTCAGATCTCCGGGAATGGGAGGCCGCTGCTCCAAATTCACGCTCTGTTGGTGGCAGACCCACCTCAAGCCCACTGATCTCCAGTCGTCCGATCTAGGTCAGTAGTCTCAAACTCTCACTTTTTGACGGCCCTGATCGATCTTGTTAATGGTTGTTGTTGTTGTTGGGTTTGCAGAGAATGGTGAGAGGGATTCGTCTCCGGCGTTCACGGAGTACGGCTTGGAGCAGCTGAAGGCGGCCACGGGAGGGTTTTCGGCGGACAACATAGTGTCGGAGCACGGCGAGAAGGCGCCCAATGTGGTCTACAAGGGGAGGCTCGACGGGGATCGCTGGATCGCCGTCAAGCGGTTCAATAGATCGGCCTGGCCTGATACCAGACAGTTCCTTGTTCGTCGTCGTCTTCATTCATTCATTGCTTGATTGTGTTTTGTGTCATTCTTAGGTGTTGATTTTGTTGTAGGAGGAAGCGAGATCGGTGGGGCAGCTGAGGAATGAGAGATTGGCGAATTTGATAGGGTGTTGCTGCGAAGGGAACGAGAGGTTGCTCGTCGCCGAGTTCATGCCCAACGAAACGCTTGCCAAGCATCTCTTCCACTGTGAGTTGCTTCATCCACGGATTGATTCATTTCTCGCGCTTTTCCGATTAGGGCATTACTTCTTTTTTTTCAACTGAACGAGTGATGGTAAAGTGGGTGCTATAGTTTACATATTTCTAGATCCAGAAGTTGCTTTAGCTATCTTACTATTCATCTACTCTATCTTGTTCAAAAGGGGAAGGAAATCTTAGGCAACTGTAGTGGATTGACTGGATTCATCAAGTTTTGAGCTTTGAACACACATTGGACACACATTGGAGCTACGTCCCACTATTTAAGGTTATCGTGACATTGTGCAACCTTTGCCAATGAATAGGCACCCTTATTCGCTTGTCTACGTACAAATTGGAGTCTCCACATTGATCTTCCATTAAGAATACCCCTACAGTCCTCAATTAATTGACCCAACTGACTTCCATCCGTGGTTGTGGTCGCTATTCCCTTGGAAAAACTGAGTGCATCAATCTCGAAAATAACTTGGGCATCATCTCGACCTTTTGGTTTGATTTATTTGTTATTGATTCTAGAGGAGTCATTAGGAATTGGAACAATTTTTGGAATGAGCAAAAACAAAAATGAGACACTAGTAGGCTGTTCAACAGATGTTGGCAATTATTAAGAAATTGTTCCCCTCTATGTGCATAAATTGCGCCGAGAAGTTATAAGAGGATAGTAATGAGATTTCCTCCAGAGAATGTATTAGATTTTACAATTTCTTCTTTTCAAAAAATGGATTGAATCACTTGTTTTTATTGAGTTAAAGCAAATGTACAAAAATATATGGTGGGATGTTGGTGGAACCTTTTCTTTATCTATATTAACATAAGCACATGTGTTTTATATGGTCAGGGGAAACTCAACCTATGAAATGGGCGATGAGATTGAGAGTTGTGTTGTACTTGGCACAGGCTTTGGAGTATTGTAGCAGTAAAGGAAGGGCTTTGTATCACGACCTTAATGCTTATAGAATATTGTTTGATCAGGTGTTTGTTATGTATTCTTTCTATCTCTATTGATGCCTTTCAATTGAGGATCAACTTTTGGTTTAGTGTAGCCTTTAATTTGAGAAATTGGTGACAGGAAGGTAATCCTAGACTTTCCTGCTTTGGCTTGATGAAGAACAGCAGAGACGGAAAAAGTTACAGTACGAACTTGGCTTTTACGCCTCCAGAGTATATGAGAACAGGTAAATGCTATAGTAGAATATATATTTTTCTTGATCTCAATTTAGACTTGGTTTTTTCTCGCAATTAGCATTTGAAATGCAAAAGGCTTACTTGAGGCGATGGCTGCCTAAAATGCCTGAGGCACAAGGCAAGGTGCACGTCTGAGTGAACCCCAATATATACAGATTTTTACATATATACATATGTATTCAAACATATATGGGTGTAACATGTATGTTTGTATGAAAATTATGTATGCCTTATATGTGATGTTGTTTGACAGTGACCTAGTAAAGATTATAAACTAGAACCGAACAACTAAACACAACATTTGGATGAAATGTATTAGCAGCGAAAAAACATAGAACAATTTTAAGTTTTTAATGGTGAGGCACATGCCTCTATGTGCCTTAAACTCTTAAAGCAGCGCTAAGGCACGAAGAGGTGTGCTTAGGCTCACTTGAGGCGCATAAAGGGTATGCCTTAAACTCTTTATGCGCCTCGCCTCAAGGCGTGCCTGAGGTGCTTAAAGGCACACGCCTCAATAACACTACTTCGATCTATTATAATGGTGTCAATCTTTAGTTTCTTCACTTGATATTGATTGTTTGCACTATGATAGAAAATTCTGATGTAGCAATAAAGTCGTGCCTTGGTTGGCAATATGCTGATCATAGTTTTTGTGTCTTGGGAAATGAATGTTTTGTATTTGTTTTAGGCAACGGCTAAACAAACCCCAATTTTGAATTTTTACTTCGTGTACCCCACTTTTTTTCTTAAAATTCTAAAAATACCTTTTTTTCTTAAACTTCCAAAAATACCCTCACCCTCACCCTCACCCTCACCCTCACCCTCACCCTCACCCTCACACCTTTCAATCTTCTCTATTTCTCGGTTTTAGTCATTGTAGAGCACTTGTATTGGATGACCAAGTCTCATAGGAGTGTTTTTTTTTTTGTTGAACAAGGTTGGATGTGGTCGCGCCGTGTCCTAGAAGTGAAGAAGTGTCACCCACGAATTTCGGACGAACAGAGCCTACACCTCTGAAGAGGTGTCGGACACGGAGGGCCAACACTTTTGAAGAGGTCTCGGCCGACTCCGATCTATAATGCGACGATAACTCGGTCTCAGTGGGTGACGGAGGGATCCAGCCAAAACCTCTTAAAGATGTGTCGACCCCTATGTGTTCGACACCTCTGAGGTGTCGATTCTGTTTGTCCAACACCTTGTCAAAGGTGTCGGCTCTGTAGTTCGAAACCCGCTGGTATGGTTTGGGTTGTTGGTGAGTGCGATTTGAATGAGGTGACTGGGGTATGGGTGAATAAAAACCCTTTTATATGGAGGGGTAGTTGGGTAATTTCATAAAACTGGGTTCATTTTGCAAAAACTGGGATTCGTTTATCCGGGCCTTGTTTTATTCTATCAAATATTTTGCAGTTCCATTTCAAAATCTGTTTTCTGATAAATAATGTTGTACTTCTTCCATTCATAGCTTGTATCTACAGCATGCTGCAAGCCACTTGTGTCTTCCTATGCACTCTCTTTTTTCTCTCTTTGGTCTGGTCTAGCCTGGTCTAGCCTGTTCTGATCAACGATCTCTTATAATTTTCATAATTTTCATGTTTGACAGGTAGGATAACACCAGAAAGTGTAGTTTACAGCTTTGGAACTCTATTGCTCGATCTTCTTAGTGGCAAACATATTCCTCCAAGTCATGTAAGTTACTGTTTTTCGCTCTATGATGACCCTGGGGTTGTTGGTGTCCTCTAGATATTTTGCTCAATTCCATAAGTAGTTTTTTCATAAAGCTTAAAGTTGTTGTCCTCTTGATATCTTGCTCGCACTCACATGTGCTTCTATGTAGCTGTCAAAAAAAAAGTGGTGTTGTTGGGTAAAAGATGAAGGCTTTTATTGGAGGAAAATTAAGTTTATCTCGTGAGATTAGAAAGAGTATGCTTTTCATAATCAAACATTTTCAAACTATAATAATTTTGATTCCCCATTTATACGTGGTTTTTGGCTTTTCCTTGCTAAATCTGTGCTTGTTTGATTGATGGGATTGATTTTAATTGAATCTTTTATGTTGTGGCCCGGTTTATGTAGTAAATAGAATGGAGCCATTCTAATTTATGTTCATCAGAAATCCTAAATCAAGATTTATATTTTAATTCAACATGACTTCAATGGCCTTGAGCTGGTCTTCCCTTGAGTTCAAGTTCTTTCCTTGGCTCTAAATTCTTTTCCATCTGAAATGATAGATGATGTTGGCTTGCATAAATATTGGTGTCAAAGGTAAATGTCTTGTATAGAAACTCAACTAACATCACAGAAAAATTGTTTTCGATGTGGCAAGAACAATGCTGCTTAACGTGTGTCTAAGATTTTCTCCTTTTGAAGATAGCTTGGTGACCTCTTTCTCAAAATTCCCATGTTATTATTTGTGTTTATCTCTGAAACTTGATGTTTCTGCTTCTAATTTTTACAGGCACTTGATCTGATCCGTGGTAAGAATTTTCTAACGGTGATGGATTCTTGTTTGGAGGGTCATTTCTCAAATGATGATGGTATTGAGTTGGTCCGATTAGCTTCTCGCTGTTTGCAATATGAAGCTCGTGAGAGACCAAATGCAAAATCACTTGTAACTGCTCTTACTTCACTGCAAAAGGAAACAGAGGTGAGTTTATTGTGGTTTGATATGATTTCTATGATTTCTATGATCTGATGTTCTGCTTTTCATCAAAATAATTATTTTTGAACATGGTGTCTACATGCTTACATATTCGTATTTATAAATCAAATATGCAATATGTTAATATTATAGAGAACATTTTTTAAAAGGATCCGAGTTGGCAACTTGGCATACTACCAATGATCGTCTTTACTGACTGAATACAATAAATTAGACATATAAAACAAAGATTGTAAAATTGACTTTACCAAAGACTCCTCTTTAATAGTGGATTTATTTCGCTGAGCTTATTTTGATGTAGGGACTTATTGTAAAGTTTGATACTGTAGAGTAGTATAGATAACTTCATCTAAGTACTAGGGACGTTCAAGATATACCTCTTGAATATGAAGCTGTAAGTTGGTTATACACTGCATTTCAGGATTTTCTTGGTCAAATATTGGTTTCATCAGTGAGTTTTAATTGGCATTTACTGATTTGTGGGCCTGCATTTGAATTCTTGAAAATGTAAACATTCTAGTTTTGTTGCAATTCTGCAGGTACCTTCATGTGTTTTGATGGGTATTACAAATGGTACTGCATCCTCGGAACAAACATTGTCATTAACCCCTCTAGGTGAGGCTTGCTCTAGAATGGATCTCACTGCAATACATGAAATATTGGAGAAGGTTGGATACAAGGATGATGAGGGTGTTGCAAATGAGGTTATTGATTTTTCTTTTTCTACAACTTTGCTATAGCTTTGTTGATATATCAGTTTAATCTTTTCATTCTGTTGTGATTAAGTTAAATCCTTTTTACCTTTCTCTATGAAAAGCATCCTGCTCCATGTTCAACAACAAAAGGTATAAACAGAAATTTTAAACATTTGCTCCTGTGTTATGTATGCACATTCAAAAGTATAATTACCTTGAGTAATGAGTCCTTTCATGTACTGTTTAGTGCTTGTCCACATCTTTGTCACCTTCGATTTGATGGATGTGGTCTGTAATGCGAATCCTATTTTTCTCTTCATCTTCCCTTTATCTTCGGATAATCCATAGGCAGGTAGTCAGGTACATGAAAAGTTTTAGGAAAATGTTTCTTTGACATACTGCTGATATATTACCATTTGCTATATAGTAGTTGGTGTCCCTCAGATTAGCATCGAGTGTGTGTGCACACATCTTTATGTGTTTTGAAGTGAACCCATCAACTTTGTTGTGAATGTAGGTAACAATATCATGCTACCTATCACTTTCTAAAGTGTCAACCATTCATGAATGTTTTCTTGCCATTGTAGATCACAATTTACTTTCTCTTTTCTACTCATTCAAATGCAACAATACGTTCCTTTTGTAATTGTCATGTTAGCTTTAATTGAACATGCATGGTGCATCTTTTACTACCTTTCCAAAATTTTCTCATCCCTATAATATATTTACTGTAAGATGTGGACATGTAGAAAAGGCTTCATTGACCTTTAATGAAGATGTATTCAATCTTCCCAGTCCATTGAACTAGTATGTGGATGAGGTCAAGAAGAGCCGTTATAACAAAAAAACTTTTAGGAAACAAGACTGATAAGCGATGCAATTGAATATTGTCTCAAAGATCTAGCTGTGTTAGTTATCCCATGGCAGAAGTTTGATTAGAGCTTATATTAGTGGATTGAGGTTGGCAGAATCATGAATTTTGACAGAGAGGACATGGTAATTGACCTTCAATATTGGTTTAAAAACAAGACCTTATTTTATTACACCTCTTGAGAGAATTTCACTTGTAAAACAGTGACGCAATGGAAGTCTTTCAAATTGATTATTCGACACACGAATAATGCAATTCAGGGCCTTGAGAATTAAACCCTAATTCTCGAAAAGGAACACTGTTCTTTATTAAAAAAATCAATAATCAACCCTTAAACTATTACATATGTAGCCTTTATATAGGCTTTTAAAATAATAAGACTCATAATTCTAATAGAATACCAAAAGACACATTAATTGTAATTCTAATAAAACTCTTACTACCACTAACTCCTATTTAAACTCTAACTTTGACACAAAAAGGATACGAAACTTGTAATCTAACTAAACAAAACCATCTTATCTAATAAATAAAAAAAGAAAATCACTAATTACTAACACCCCATTTACAAGGGCACCCATATTTGCATCATTCTCTCACCCCACCACCAAATCTTCTTTCACACTCCTTCCCATCACAAATCGACGCCTCAATCTACTAAATTCCTCGCTTGGTCATTTGCACTCGATTTGTTTTTTTTATTCGGTGTTTGTGAATTTGAATGGTGACTTGATGGTTGATGTTGAATCGTATAGGGTTCGAGGGTATTTTTCGTTGAGTTTGTTGTTCCTTTATCTTGTGTTGTTGTTGTCTTTCATGAGAATGTACCCATCACCGAGTTCAACCACAATCCCGAATGTTCGGCCATTCGACCGAGACTATTAAGTCTCGAATTGAACGAGACTCGCAGCTCTCGGTACCAAATAACAGATCAAACAAGTAACTTAATTCACAATGGGTTAGGTTACAGATCGAACATTGTCCCGATTGTTGGTAACCGAGACATCCTCTTATGTCTCGGTACCGGTAACCGATCGAACAAGTTACCCATTTCACAATGGATTCGACTTGACCGAGACATCCTCTTATGTCGACATCCTCTTATGTCACGGTCTGAAAATGTGGTACAAAAATGCAAACCATAAACAGTGCTTCCAACCCTCAAAATGGGGTGGTGGGGTGCCCAAAGTTGGAAAACGGGATCGGTTGTCCTGGTGGAGTTTGGTGGTCACACATCAAAATGGGGTGGTAGGGTGCCCAAAGTTGTTTTTTTTTTGTTTTTGTTGTGGATTTGTGTTGGAGGAGGCATATAAGTCATTACACATACAATTAGAAAAAAATGGGGTGCCCTAAGTAACGACTGGGGTGCACATAGGCGGGCCTCTAAAAAATCCTAATCTAACACAAACTCTTATTTGCATCATTCTCTCCCGGTTGAGAAAATTCATCCTCGAATTCAATGCTTGAATCATTCTCCTGCACATGACGTCTATGTTCTTCATTTTCATCATTCTCCCGCGGTTCAAGAAAATTCGACCTCGAATTTTCGCTCCTTCGCGCGGCTTGTGATCTGTGACAAATTTATCTTCAAAGATAGGCTTGATCTCATAATCAGAAAAGCTAACAACAAAGTTCTGATAGTTAGAAAAGCCATTCACGAAAGATTTGTTGACGGCCGTATCACCAACCACTTCTTCAAGCACTAAAGGAACTTTAAACAATAAAACCACTTTGATGACAAAACCGTTGTCTCCAAAGGCTATCTTGTCATCCACGAAGTCGTACCCATCATCGTCAAACTTTGACGCTTCGTCAAAGTTTTTTTATTCTTGCTCAAAGAAGATCAGATCTATTCGTCGTGCGTCACCATAAAGAAAAAAACCCCATCTATTTCTTCCTCGGATACAAATTCCTCATCGTCGGAATATTTCTATTCCGGCTTTTCACCAAAAGCAAACTCTACCTCAATTGCATGGTGACTCGAGCCGAATTAAGGCTCTGATACCAAACTGACGCAACGGAAGTCTTCCAAACTGATTATTCGACACACGAATAATGCAATTTAGGGCATTGAGAATTAAACCATAATTCTCGAAAAGACACACTGTTCTTTATTAAAAAAATTAATAATCAACCCCTAAACTATTACATATGTAGCCTTTATATAGACTTGTAAAATAATAAAACTCATAATTCTAATAGAATACCAAAAGACACATTAACTATAATTTTAATAAAACTCTTACTACCACTAACTCCTATTTAAACTCTAACTTTGACACAAAACTTGTAATCCAACTAAACAAAACCATCTTATCTAATAAATAAAAAATCCTAATCTAGCACAAACTCTTATTTGCATCAAACAGGAAGTTGGTCGATGCTAAATCCTAATCTAGTATAAAGCTTTTTGGGTGTTTCCTAAATATGTCACTTCTAAGAAAGTTGGTTCTGCTTATTGATTTGATTTGCAAGAATGACTGCCTGGTTATTGAGGAAAGTCATTTTAAGGTCCTTAGAATATATGACCAGTTGAATCCTTTATCTCTATTACTTAACAGCTAGATGAAACCCTCGCATCCTGGAATATTTGTTTCTGAATAATGTAATCTCATGTCATGGTGGCACTCGCAATGTAAAACAAAGCTCAATTAATGATCAATATAGATTCTATTGGACCATAAGTTGTCTTCTTTGCTTACATAGGCTCTGTCAAGTTCAATCTTCAATTCTAGGGCATAGTTTGATGTTAACATTTCTAATGTTTTTGTATTACCTATCTGCAGCTTTCTTTTCATATGTGGACAAACCAGATGCAGGAGACTTTAATTTCTAAGAAACGAGGGGACTCTGCCTTTCGAGCTAAAGATTTTGCAACCACTATTGATTGTTACACTCAGGTAAGGACTTTTTCTTGACCTCCACCAATGCGAGGATATCATTCACTGCCAGTGCAACATGAACTGTATAATTACTTGTTAAACAAGCTGTACATTAAGCCTTGAACTTTGCATTATATATGCCATTGTCAACAATGTCAAGTTTGAAGGATGAAAACTGTTAGTGAAAAAAAAAAGGTATGAAAACTGTCGTTTGCACTTATAAAAAATACACGCTTAACGATTAATTATGTACTTTATCCGTTGTTGCTCTCTGATCTGGCCATTCATCTTTCCCTTATCCTGTTGGGACATTTCTGCCGTTATTTATGCATGTATTGTGGAGGCCTTGATCGTTTATTTTATTTTTGGCATCCCTTATAAATTCTAAAATATCTATGCTTTCATCAAGAAACATCACTAATTGGTCCTCTTGAGCATGTGACTGCTAGGTTGGCACCAGAGCAAAGTTTTTGAACCTTTGATGAACATGAGTGAATTTGTTGAGGTGGGCTCCTCCCTTATTTTAGCAGTAGAAAGCGAGGGATGTTATAGATTTGAGCATTATCTTCACATGATGATTTTATTTAACGTGGGAGTGGGGTTTTATTTTTTTAGAGGTATTGTATTTTGGGCTCTTTGGCAGCATTAATTTGCATGACACCAGTGTGTTAAATTCATTTTTCTCTGTCGAGCCTCCATATGACCACTGCAATTTTCAACTCGATCTTGTCTCCACAATAAGTTCCAGTTTGTGTGTTTAATGTTGTGGCATATTACACTCATCATGATTTTTGCTGTTTTTGTATTTATGCAATCTTTCTGTGATATTACTGGTGAAAAAGTAAGCTGCTACCTCTACCAGTTATTGATTTTCTCAACTGTAGTCCATCTTCAATTGTATGCCATTCCTGCAAAACCTATATTAATATTGTGATTTACACTTTTTCCCCATGCAGTTTATTGACGGTGGAACAATGATATCGCCGACAGTATTTGCTCGACGGTGCTTGTCTTACTTGATGAGTGATATGCCACAAGAAGCTCTTGGCGATGCAATGCAAGCTCAGGTAGTTTCCCCCGAGTGGCCTACCGCATACTATCTTCAAGCTGCCGCTCTTTTCAGCCTCGGAATGGACAATGATGCGCAAGAGACCCTAAAAGACGGTACAAAATTGGAGATTAGAAAGAACAACAAAAGTTGACAATTGTATAGGTTGTTTTTATTCATCATTTGGCTTTGTATCTATTTATCTATCTATCTATCTACGTATCTGTTTTTTTCTGTTCATTCTAGTCTTAAACCAGCATTGGCTTGTGATACATCTGTTCTGAGGTTTCTTTGAATATCAATTCTCGTTGCGTGTTTTTATTGTCTGTACTCTTTGGGAGGAGCTGCTGCCATTTCTGATTCCCACTTTTCCTGAGGAGACTGCTGCATGCTCTTTCAATGAAAATTCCTTGTATAGGCTTTTCTTTTTCTCCTCTTCAAAAAAAAAAAAAAAAACATATAATAAAATGTCACAGATAAGTGTGGTTTATGATGTCAATCATGTAGATTAATCCATAAGTGTCAATATGTTAATTAAAAAATAATTAACTTAATGAGAAAAAAATTGACAAAAAAAAAAAATTAAAAAAAATAATCTTACTACATAATTTCAAATAAATTTTAAGTGAAGAATAGTGTCATTTAATTTCTTTGTAGCAAAATTAGGGAATATGGGCCTTGAAAGTTTAAAAACATTTTGCATATGGTTATACAAAAATATAATCTTAATGAAATTAATTTGATGAGAAAAAAAAGTGACAAAAAGAGAAAAAAAAAAAACTAATGTAAGCATTGGTAAAATTTCAATTTAATATTTTATGTATAGAAGCTATATATTTTTTGAAAAACGATTAATTAAAATTTTGTTGCCACAATAAAGGATATATAACAAATTGACATCTTGTAGAATAAACTAAAAAAAGTGAGATCATTGATCTAAACAATGCATACAAAGATTGTCGATCACTATATGCTATTTCTAAAATATTTTTGTTTGTTCTTGAAAAGAAAAATAAAAAAGAGACTAGAATAAAAACTCAAAGGTAAAAATCTGAATATAAAAAACACCGAAAACTAAATAGCTATCAAAAAGTTGAAAAAAGCAAGAAAAAATAGTTGAAAAAATCTAAAAATAAAAAATTTTATGGTAGAAAAGTGTGATGTTAGAAACTTCTAATGTACAAATAAATTTTGTTGAGATAGTGAGAATATATAATAAAAACTTATGATCTTGTCGAATAAACTTAAAATTGGAGATCATAGATCTAGACAACGCTTTCCAGAGATAGTCAACCAATAAATGTCGTTTCTTTAATCCTTTTATTATTAAAATTTTGATTCAGTCCTAAAAATTAAAAAAAAATTAAAAAAAATCAGAATCAAAACGAGAAGTAGAAAATTGACAATAATGAATATGTATTGGAAGATATACATTACCAATATGTGAAAAAATACATTAGAATCTATAATCCCTTATTTAATTGAGACATTAATCTTGTAGAATAAATTAAAAAATGGAGATATATTATTGATCTAAACAACACATACTGGTCTGTCACGGCCCAAATTTTCTAATCTTGATTAATTTGCTTAATCAGGATCACCGACTCGTGACGTGGGGCCCACATGAGATGCGCACACCTACCGAGGTATGTGGCCGAGGTAAATGTTATATTTGTATTGATGTATTCCTAGTATTTGTATGTGTGTAGGCTGACTAAGCCAGTACGTGCAGCTATCGACGTGGTCGGGGACACGTCTCGAGTTGCGTGCAAGCCAGGGTACCGAATAGCGAGACTTGCGATAAGTCTAAATTTTGTAAAATACAATGTATTAAATTAATGCACATTAAATCATAGCCTATGGTTATAAATTTATTAAATTGAATTGGAAATATATATATATATATATATATATATTATATAAATATATAATATAAATATATATACATTAAAAAAATCAGAAAAATCAGAAAAGAATTGTGAAATGACAAAAAGGGGCTTTGGCTTATTAAGGAAAAGATAGGGTTGCAGGGGCAAAATGGTCATTTGACCCCAAAACACAAATAAAACCACCGGCGCACAAACAAGGAAGAAAGGGGAGAGGAAGAAGAAGAAGAAGAAGAAGGAGAAGAAGAAGAGGAAATCCGAGAGAAAGAGGGTCACCGGAGTGGATCGAGACGAAGACGACATTGGCGAGGTGAGTTTTTCCTTTTTGTTGTTGATTGTTGTGGTAGACGTTAATGGTGGTGTTGGTGAGGTTGATTGAAGTTGATTTTTTAAAAATCAATGTGTTAATGGTGGATTGTGATGCTATGATATTGATGTTAGTGTTGGAGTTGTTGTTGTGTGGATTGAAGAAGTAAAGAAAGGAAGAAAAAAAAAAAAAAAAAAAAAAAGAAGCAGCAGCAGAGACGCTGCAACAGCAGCGTCTCTGCTGAAGGAGATGAGGGGGGACCCGGTTGGACCGGGCCAGACCGGGTCGGACCGGGTCAGACCGGGTCGGACCGGTCCAGACCGGGTCGGACCGGGTCAAACCCGGTTGGACCGGGTCAGACCCGGTCCAGCCCCAAAAATAAAAAAATAAAAAAAATAAAAAATAATAAAAATAAAAATATAATATATATATATGCAAATACACATGTATGTATATATACATATACACATATATGTATATATACATAAAATATATCTTTGTAACAAAATATTAATAAATAATAAATAAATGATATGAAATAACTTTTCAGGACCTAGGGGTGTTACGGGAGTTCGGGAGTGCTAGTCGGAGTGTCGCGAGGCCGGATAGCCATAGCTATCCTGTGACTTGTAAGTGAAACTGTGGGAACCCTATACTTTATTTCATTCATATTAATTTTCTTTCAGTCAATTTGATGACTTCCTGTTAGTAATCTACCATCATGCTTTTCTTGCTCTATCCAAGTTGAATGTTGTAATAGCATGATGCCTTGTGATGGTCCCATTGACTCTTTTCCTGATATGTCATATCTTGTTGTGAATTATATTATAATTGACGTTAGAAATGCATGCACTAGGGTTACTGTGATAATTGGTTTTGTATTCCATTTCCTTTGGGGCTTCGTAGCCTAACTTATTGTTGATATCGTAGAACTTCAGAAATGAAAATCCTTGAAACAAAAGTTGGAGATTATCTAGTGTCCATTGCACAAGAGATGGGGGGATTCACGGGGTCACTGGACCTCGGGGTTTCTGGCACTCACCACTATTACTTGGGTGGCATCACGTAGCTTGAACTACGGGGTTGTCGGCAAGTTATACATATATATATATTCAAAATTTACAAAGTATGTTAGAGAGTATCTCCATACGATAGTGGAAAAAGGCTGGTTGATAGTTCTCACCGCCGACCGGACGTAGATCATCTCGACTTAGCCTGTGTCGGTACTCTGTGTGAGTTTAGACTCTGTGTGAGTGAGAATAGACTATGTGTCAATCTATCTAATTTGGTTAGCTGTGATATTTATATGCATTACTTCCTCAGCACTTTTTTCTGCTATATTATGCATTTAAATATCTGTCTTTAAATTGGAAATGTAGTATTAGATTTCCCCAGTTATCACTTAAATACCACTATACTCACCGTCTAGTTTGTGACGGTGGGTGTAGGTCCGTCAAGCAGCACTAGACCGGGCAAGGAGAAGATCGGCGACTACCTCTGAGCTCGTAGCGCGTAGCTGCTGTACATGTAGGTCACATTTTTGTATTATGCTTATATATATGTCTTTTGCTTGGGTTGTTTTTGGGACGAGACTTAGTTCACTCGACTTTTGACTCACTTTGTCTATATGATTGCCGTTATTTGCATATTGATATTGTGATTGTTATTTCCTGGTTTCCACATTTAGGATTTATATAAAATGCTTCCGCTAATACGTTAAAGACTTCCGCTAATTTGATAATTCTTATAAAACGATGAATATTACTGATAGGGATTTTCTTATCCCTGAACTCAATTTACAAGATAATAGGTAGTACAGACTGACTAATACATAATTAAGTCATATGTGGTGTAATTAGGGCTTAATTATAGGATTAGGCCGGGCGGTGCCCTAGATGAGAATAGGGGCCGTTACATGGTCTTCTCGCCTTACATAGGAAATTTCACAATACAAACACAAAAATATATACATTTATAAAGATTGAGAAAAATATTACCAATTTGTTTTCAAATCCAGGAATCATGAACTACATGCCAGCCTTCTAGCCTTACATAGGAAATCTCACAATACAACCACAAAAATATATACATGTATAAAGAGTTACACAAATATCACTGCTAGGATAGAAATTACCAATTTGTTTTCAAATCCAAGAATCATGAACTTAAAAAAGCGATTTCCTGAGACGACCTTCTTCCCGTGAACCATTTTGTTATCACGGGTGTGTATTTTGAATTGTTTAAGAAAAATTAGGGAGTGAATATAATTTGGAAAGAGAATGTAACGACTTGAATACAATCCGGGTGTGTGTATATTATTTAGTGTAATTTTTAAATTTTGGAAAGTCAATTAGTTTTTAAAACTTTCTTTAGTGTAATGTTTAGAATTTGAAAGTCAATTAATTTCTAAAATGTTGGATAATTTTTAAGGGGTTTTCGCGCTATGCGATATCGTTTCAAGGCACCCCCACAATTTTTAATTATAATTGGTTTTATAATTGACAAAAATTCCCTCTAACTCCTACAAAAAAAAGCTCTCCAACTCAATGATTCGTATGCCCATTCAAATGCCCTCTCAGTGCACCCCACTTTCGAAAACTCGATTTTTCTACCGAGTCGAGTCGATCCGTCGCCGGTTGGACATCGTTTTTGTCGATCAAAGAGTACGCACCAACCTTCTAAATGTCCCTAGTCGATTATTATACTTTGGAACTATAATGAATTAAGACTAGTGTGAGTCTTGATTGATGATCATACGATGATCATACGTATAGGAATACGAATCAAGATCATGAGTACTTGTTAGGGAACAAAGTACTGGACCGACCCGCTATGAGAACATCACATGGATTAAGTCATAGTTGTTTCTCATGATATGTATATTATTCAGTTCTCTGACATGAGATTACCAGAGACTTCAACATTAGGAATACAGTGATTTGACGCAATCAAACGTTGTCTTTAACCGGATGATTATAAAGGTTGTGATTGGTTACTGTGTGAGCAATGTGATGAAGTTGTGTAATCGAGATAGAATTTGTCCCTCTCATATAAAGAGAGATATCTAGTGGATCCCTCAATGTGTTAGACTGTTAAAAGGCCTAGTCTAAGTGAATTGATATTGATCAATGTCACTTGGATGTTTTCAGTCTACCTAGAGATCGAGACTAGTACGATTGAAAATGTTGGATGACCATTCCATGCCTTATGTTTGATCAAAAGGATATCGTATGACAAAAGGATGTTATATACACTATTGATTAGGTTATATCGATTTGATCTTTGTACAACTTGGGCAGTCATAATGTCTTGTTAGAGACCGCTTATGACTTGTATACCAAAATGTGTTTTGGTACACTACCAACGTTGTATGTGCCTATTGGGTCGCACACTAAGAATGGTTTTGCGAGATTTTAAAATGGTTCGGAAGAATGAATTTTATATGATAAAATTCATGACAGAAACGTCCTTCTGGTGTATTACACTTATACTTCTTGAGTAGGGGTATATGTGTAATTTACTCAATCGTCTATATACAAGCGTTATATAAATAGATGTTTTAAGTTACAATACATAGATGAGAATTACGGGCCGAAACTCTAATTTTCGTTTTGGAAACGAATTAGGGTTAACTGGTACGTTCTGAATTATTTTGGAGAGAAACCAAACGTTTGGTATTCTCTCGAAGCTAACACTTTGAATCTCGGCCGTCGTTCGTGTGTGGACAGCTAGTAGAGGGCGTTCGTCATTGGCAGCGTTTTAAAGACCGATCAACATTCTGAAAGGTATATTGCAACCGAGGTGTAGCGGCCCCAATTTCCACATTGGTCCGCCACGGGAGGCGACGCGAGCCCACAATTGACTACTCAACCGCCAGCTGTGTCCCACGCCCAATTATTCATTATCCATCAATTTTCGGTTAACCTTGATGTTATGAGTCAACTTTTATTCCTTTAATATCATTCAACCATAAATTACGCAGCGGAAAATTAAATGAACAACATAAAGATTTAACCTGAATTTCATGAGTATAATGTTTAAGTGGAAACCATACCAAATGTACATCATATACATATCCTCTGAGATCCACAAAATATCAAAAGTATACAACCTATCTCTCAAATCCCAAAACCCAACATAAAACAAGTAAATATAAACATACGTACGAGTAGGGCTAGAGCTATCAATCAATGTAATCCTTAAGCTTGCCCTTCCCTCGGCTCGTACTAGGATCTGCACTCAAGCCATCACAAAAAGACAGATGACGAGTCCAGAGTGAATAATCCCAAGGAAATTCACCAAGTAATTACTGAAGTAAAAGTACTGAAATTTTAAATACTATAATTAAACATGAGGAACAAAGAAAAGTACAGACAACTGTGAAAGGATCATCGCATGCATAAACATAGTAGCAAAGCAAAGTACGTGCACAGTAAAAATCAAACTAAGTCATACTTCGGGCTTTCCCCCAGGCACGACCTGTAAAAACACATCAACGGGTTGACCCTGGACCCTCTAGGTGGTCGGCGTAGACCCACGACGCACCCACACGAGCCAACCATACCCGGGCAGCCTATTCACCGACATATGCATAGACAAGTGCTATGACTCAGTGGACTCTATGGCCGTAACGAATAAACACCAGGTGGGGAGTGATCTCAACACCGTAAAGACACTAGGTAGGAGTAAACTCCACTACCGTAAAGACACCAGGTGAGAGTACTCAGCCACCGTAAAACAATAAGGAAACGAAATAATGAATAAATGGAGCTGAATTCGATAAATCAAACTGTAAATACTTAAAGTGAAGGTCAATTGGGATACTACACACCTCAAATCGCACTCCTCGTTCCACAATTCAAACCCCCGATCTAATACCTCCAAATCCCTGATAATACTCCCGGTCTGATTTCTGACTAAACCCCGGCTCCAATTACTATTCCGAGACTCCTGGAATTCATTTATGAGGGTTAATGATCAATTAATGGGTTCATAATGTTAGTTTGACTCATTTTCTCATTTTTCCAATTTTTAAGAGTCCAGTGAACAATTAGCGCGCTAATTGATCTAGTCCAGTGAACAATTAGCGCGCTAATTGATCTTCATTACTGTTCATTATCTTCTTCACTCAGAGTGATTAGCGCGCTAATGTCTCCAATTAGCGCGCTAATTGCTCGCTGTCCAGAAAATTTTCAAATTAAAAGTTTGAACTTCAAATCCATAAATTCAATTTCCATGTTTCCATAAAACATCAATGACCTTAATTACACCATTTAAACCTGAATTATCATAATCAAACACCAAAATCCACAATTCATGTAAATCACGTTTTCAAAACCCACTTTCCAAAATCATCCAATTTCACTCAAATTGAATCCAACATTCAAAATCATAAACTACTAACCTCATGATCATAAATTTCAACAAAATACAGTGTTTAATCTCTCACTAATTCGAATTTTCACAAATTCAAACTCACACCAAAAATCTCATAAAACTCAAGATTGATGTGTCCATACCTCTTGATCTTGTGGTAGGATGCCACAAATCACTCCTTGGTTGCTGTTCTTCCTCCTCTTCTTCCCCACCGATTTCTCCTCTTCTCTTTCAAATATCTCAAAACCACTCTCTTCATTGTTTGATCGATCAACATGTATATAAATATATATATATAACAATTTACTTACAAAGATATACAAAACGCGTATACCTATTACAACCTCGTTCCGTCGTACGTATGTCCTCATTATCTGGCATCTACATCTGCAATGACGTCATAATTAACGACAATTTTAAATTGGGCCGTTACACGAGGTATGATTTAGTTTTTATAGTTTAAACGTTTTAATGGAATCAGATTCAGATCCTGTTGGGGTTTTTCTCAAAATTGTTTTGAAATTTCCGCTGCGTATGAACCCCAAACCCCAACTATTTTTGGGGTCGTCTACCGGAGTTTTAAGCATTTTTAGAAACTATTTGGGGGTCTTTAATGCCCTTTTTATTAACAAAAAATAAATAAACAAAATTCTTATATATTTTAAAATAACATTTCCCTCCTTTTTTGAGCTTAAGACTGACAATGAAGAATATTTTTCTTGGTGGAGTTAAAAAGTTTTTTCTTGGTTTTTCCAAAAAAAAAAAAACTTGTTTCTTTTTTTTTTACATCCGAAAAGCATACTTTCGACCCGTATCTATTTAATAATGTTTAACAAACACTACAAGAAACAAATCTTTCAACACATAATTACACAAAACACGTACAATATCAAAACATGTTAAAGATAAATGTGGTTCACAAATCACTAGCAACAAAAAACCTTCAAATTGAAATAATACAAATCTAACTAGATTAAAAAAGGGCGTTTAAAAAAATAGATTAAAAAAAGAGCAAGAAGAGTTCTTAAATTTAGGTTGTACCAACTTGCAAAATTCAATTGATTCAATTGAATTATGATATGATATGAAATCACAATCACTGAATCTTCAAGACTAACATGCTTCACATAAATATTGATTGAAAATTGAAACTCAAAATTTGTAAATATTAGTCCATTGGAGGATGATAATCTAATACACTTTGACATACATTTGGGGTCCACACTTTTATTTTTTAGGCATTTATGATATTCTTTGTCTCCCCATACGTAGGCCCCACATATAACAAAATATCATAAATGACTAAAAAGCAAAGTGTGCCCAAAGTGTGTTAGATTATCATTTTCCTAGCCCATTTAGATGTAGAATTTTCAAAGAGAATGTGAATAGACAAACAAAAAGTCAAGCTTGCTTTTTTCCATTTTTTATTGCATTTTGTGTATTTGTGTTCTGTCATTCCCTTTATTATTTATCTTTACATTCATTCTTTTGTATAAAAATGTTATCATTTATTTTAGAAATTGTTTGTATAGGAAACTACTAGAAGGTAAATAGGCAATAAAAATTTTGTTTATGGATATATGTATACTAATTTGAGATAAGTAGATATCAATTAAAAAAAGGGAAGAAAAAAGTTAGAGACAATTTTTTTGGGGTGTCCACCCAATTAGTGTTAATGTGTATCTTTTTAACAAGAAATCGGTGAAGGATATCTTTAGTTTATCCTAACCGTCACATATAATATATATATATATATATATATATATATATATATGTTGTAAATGAAATGGACGTGGATGACTCTTCCTATTCAAACCATTTGTATTCCACCACTATGTGTGAGTGGTTACACATTTACATCATGTAATTGTAACTTATGATCTTTTATATTCTTGTAATGGCCTATATAAAGAGCTCACATCTATGTAATGGATACACCAAGTTGAATGAATACTTCTCATTCCAACTATCTCATTTCTTCTCTTCTCCTTTGTAGTAGTAGTTCTTAGTCTTCTATTTCATTCTCTAGTTCTTAGCAAGTCTCAATTCAATTTACAACACGTTATCAGCACGAGCTTGCTCTAGCATTAAGGAGATCTTGAAGTTCAGGAAGGCTTGTTAATGAGACAAAGCTAGGAAGACTATGACAAACCTTCAAAAACTTGAATTTATTGCTCTTGATATCACTGGAAATAATTATTTTACCATGGCAACTGGATGCCGAGATACATCTCCAAGCTAAAGACTTAGGAGAAACTATTATAGAAGGAAATGAAACATCAATGCAAGACCGTGCAAAAGCACTGATATTCCTTTGCCATCATCTCCATGAAGGCTTGAAAAGTGAGTATCTCACTATAAAAGATCCTCTCACCTTATGGTTAAGCTTGAAAGAGCGATATGATCACCAAAAGACGGTGATATTTCCAAAAGTTCAAAACAGACCGGTTTGAATCTTAGGTCAAAGATTTCAAAACATCGTGAGTATAACTCCACCATGTTTAATATTACCTCTCGTTTGAGGCTTTGTGGAGAAAATATATCTGATGAGGCAATGATGAAAAAAACATTCAGTACTTTTCATGCCTCGAATCTGTTGTTGCAACAGCAATATCGAGCGCGCCAATTTAAAAAGTACTCAGAATTAATTTCTTGTCTCATGGTGGCTGAACAAAATAACGAGCTTCTATTGAAGAACCACAACTCCCGTCCAACTGGTTCCGCTTCAATTAATGAAACAAATGAAGCATCCTATAATGACCATAAAAAGGGTCATAGAAAGAAAAATCACGGACGTGGAAATGGGAAAGGATCAATCAGCAAAGATCGTAGCAAGTCCTATTCTAAATTTCGTGGCAATAAGTTCCAAAATAAATGGAATAAGAATGATGTCGTTCAGAATAAGGGGAAAAATATTGCTGAAAATGGGCATGCTCATAATCGTGACCAACCATGTCACAGATGTGGTCTAAAAGGCCATTGGGCTCATGTATGCCGCACGCCTAAACATTTTATTGATCTTTATCAAGCCTCCTTAAAGGAGAAAGGCAAAACAGTTGAGATGAACTTCACTGTCGGAGATGGCTCGTCGAACATCAATTATATGGATGTCCCAAATTTTCATGATGATTCAAACACTAATCTCGATATTTTTAATGATCATATGTAACGATTTTAAATAATTCTATGTACTGATTTTTGTTATGCTTCTTGGTTATATGTACTAGTTTCTTATTATGAATGAAATATGACTCTTTTTCTAATTTGCCAAACATTATTTGTCTAGATGGATCAACAAATCATGTGTTCAAAGCATGAATCAAATAAGAGCGATATATGTCTTGCTGATTGTACTACAACGCACACAATCCTTAAAAACAGAGAATATTTTTTCAATTTGAACTTAGCTGAGGCTAATGTTCAAACAATATCTGACATCTCCAATTTGATTAATGGCTCTGGAAGAGCAAATATTATGTTGCCTAGGGGAACAACAATTCATGTTGACAATGCCTTATACTCTGAAAAATCCAGAAGAAATTTACTTAGCATTAAAAATATTCGACAAAATGGATATCACATTGAAACCATGAACGAAAATAATAGAGAATTTCTCTATGTCACATTGGTTTCAAATGGGAAAAAAGAAGTGTTAGAAAAATTCTCAGCTTTATCCTCTGAATTATATTTTACTCATATAAGGCATGTCGAAACGAATGTCGACTTAAATAAGAAAATTAATGATCCAAAGACATTCATTTTATGACATGACCGGTTTGGTCATCCAAGATCATCAATGATGCGAAGAATAATTAATAATTCGCATGGACATCCTTTAAGGAGTCACAAAATATTTTCAGCTGGTGATTATAATTGTGCTAGTTGTTCTCAAGGTAAATTGATAGTTAAATCATTCCCAAGTAAAATTGTTGTGGAATCTCCAATTTTCTTAGAACGCATTCAGGGAGACATATGTGGACCTATTCATTCTCACTGTGGACCATTTAGATATTTCATGGTTTTGATAGATGCATCAACTAGGTGGTCACATGTTTGTTTGCTTTCGACCCGTAATGTTACATTTGCTAGACTCTTAGCGCAAATTATTAAGTTAAGAGCACAATTCCCTGACAACCCAATCAAGACCATCCGTCTTGATAATGCTGGTGAATTTCAATCTCAAGCATTTAAAAATTATTGCATGTCTATAGGAATTACCATTGAACATTCTGTTCCACATGTGCATACCCAAAATGGTTTGGCAGAATCTCTGATCAAACGCATTCAATTAATTGTCAGACCTTTAATCATGAGAACTAAGTTATCAACTTCAGTTTGGGAACATGCAGTCCTTCATGCAGCACCTATCATTCGTTATAGGCCTACTGCATACCATGAGCATTCCCCCATGCAACTTATTTTAGGTCAACAACCAAATATTTCACACTTAAGAATTTTTGGTTGTGCAGTGTATGTTCCTATACCACCTTCCAATAGAACTAAGATGGGTCCACAACGAAAACTTGGGATTTATGTTGGATTTAACTCATCGTCCATTATAAGATACCTTGAGCCCTTAATAGGGAATTTATTTACTGCACGTTTTGTTGATTGTCACTTTGATGAAGCAATTTTCCCACCATTCGGGGTAGATAAGAAGTCAATTCAAAAGGAATGACACGAAATTGCTTGGAATGCATCAACTTTATCACATTATGATCCACGAACATATTAGTGTGAACTTGAAGTTCAAAAGATCATTCATTTGCAACAAATCGCAAATCAATTACTAGATGCATTTAATAATGCAAAACAAATGACAAAATCACATATTCCAGCTGTAAATGCTCCTGCAAGAATTGATGTCTCTGTGCAACAAAATGCACAAGAACCAATAAAACGCTTAAAGTGTGAAAGACCGGTTAGTTCAAAGGATACAATTCCTCGAAAAAGGAAAATGGAAGTAAAAATAAATATAAATCAAAATACTCCTGAGAAAGCACAAGAATCCTTTGATAAGGGTTTGTCAGAACAAGTTGATTATGATGATGAACAACTTCCTCTAGAAAAAGATGAAAAATATGAAAGTAATGAGATCTCAATAAATTATTTAAACTCTGGTAAGATTTGGGATCGAAATGAAATTGTTCCTAATGATATATTTGCTTTCAATATGTCCTTTGAAATATGTGAAAATGATGATGATCCAAAACCACGATCAGTGGACGAATGTCAAAAAAGACCTGATTGGCAAAAATGGCAAGATGTTATCCAAGCAGAGCTTAACTCGTTAAGGAAACGAGAGGTTTTTGGACCAATTGTCCAAACGCCAGATGGCGTAAAATCAGTTGGTGAAATATATTTTGTTCTGTCCCCTTTTATGAATCCTTCACTTAATTGTGCAATACATGCTGCATTATCTTCATATAATATGGTTGGAGAATCTTTTATTGAAGGCAATCCACATGATTCTTGAATACGTTCAATCATGTTTCTCAACCAAACACATTCACGACTTGCTTCATGAATTGCAAGTACTTCAGAATGATTGGAAGAAGTAGCAACCATAGTTTGTTTTACTGACTTCCATGATACATCAGTATTACCACAGGTGAATACATATCCCGTTTGAGAACGGGCCTTGTGGGGATTTGATAAAAATCCAACATCAGCATAACCTTGGAGATTCAATTTTACCCCTCTCGAGTAAAATAAACCCATGTCACTTGTTCCTCGTACAAGACGCAACTACATAGCATACTTTCGCAATCGGTGACGTTATAATGCATAGTATATGAATAAAGTATGCATATAAAAGTGAAGCAACCAAGATAATATAGAAATAAACTGAACTCATAAAAGTTATACCTTCCTAGCTTTGTCTCCTTAACAAGCCTTTTTGAACTTCAAGATCTCCTTAATGCTAGAGCAAGCTCATGCTGATAACGTGTTGTGAATTGAATTGAGACTTGCTAGAACTAGAGAAGGAAAGTAGAAGAACTAAGAACTTCTACTACTACAAAGAACTACAACTACAAAGTAGAAGAGGAGAAATGAGAGAGTTGAAATGAGAAGTTGTATACAACTTGGTATGTTTTTACAATGAGGTTGGCATGATGATAAATGTACTTAGACAATGTTTACAAGTAACACATACATCACATGTCATACAACTTTTCACAAGCAACATTGACAATACATGGAATAATGAGTAGATTGGATATGGATACAAGTAAGGGACATGCTTGATACTACCACTCAATGTAAGAGCCATGCTTGACAATGATTAGTCATACAAAGTCTTGATCAATTGTTCATCCATATCACAACAAAAAGTTCATTTTTTTTCAAGTAAGGACTTTCTTTCTGATGGTCTTGGGTCTCTTCTTAAACCCTAAACCCGAGGTTTTGGCGCGGCGCTCCTCTTCTTTTTACAGTCTCTTAGATCCATCAAGGTAAGAAGAGCCCATGATTTCCTCTATTAACGTAATCTTGATTTTCTTCCTAAAATCCAACGTCTATACGTTTGCCACTGCGCTCACTTTACCAGATATTCTCAATAGTCCACTTCGACAACCCCAAATTTCTAGGG
The DNA here is from genome assembly GCA_039657345.1 of Stephania japonica. Taxonomy (NCBI): domain Eukaryota; kingdom Viridiplantae; phylum Streptophyta; class Magnoliopsida; order Ranunculales; family Menispermaceae; genus Stephania; species Stephania japonica. The sequence continues at coordinate 35,744,112 of CM077560.1, read as the reverse complement.
TTTGATTTGATTTGATTTGATTTGATTTTTTCGTCCAATTGATTTATGCCCTTTGTGCTTCTTGTTGGTGACTGATGCAGAGATTAGTCGGATGACAAATTTCTACACCCCCTAGGTTTCTATTGCCCTATTCTCTATATTTGGATCCTCATTTTGTCATGTTAGGTTTTTGACTATGAATTAATCATTGAATAAGACAATATCTTGCAAAAAATAATTGGTTGTTCAAGATTTGTCGCTCCTTCGCAATTTTTTCTTCTTGGAATTCATTGCGCTATTGGAGGGTTTTATTTGATTCTTCTTTTTCCCTTTCTTTATAGAAAAATGGAGCATGGGAGTATCAAGGATCCAAGTTCATCCACATTTTCTTTTGCCGGCGAGGATCATACGCTTGCAAATTCGGTTAGATTTGCATTGAACCAAGAGTGAGTATTCCAATTCTAGTAATTCTATGTCTAATTTTAAAACTATATCATGATCAATTTTAATTTGCTTTAGCTACCTAGTTAGCACGTCCTGATCTTCTGTTCATTATTCATTTTTTGTCACCATATATTTTGGTTTTTTAGATTTTGTTGAGCCATATTGTTATGAACAATAGTTATACAATGACTCGACCCAGTGAGCTATATTGTATTGTGATTAAATGAATGCGGGTTTCCTCTTTCTAATTCAATATCTTGCAATATATGTTCTTCATGTTTATGAGTAAAGTGTATAATGCATTTACTTGCAGTCCAAGGGTATCATTCTGTGGATACAGCATTCCTCATCCTGCAGATGCACGAGTTAATATAAGGGTTCAGACAACTGGTATGTATACGTTGACCTTTGCTGGAAATCATATTCTTTGTTGGGATTTATTTACTATGTGGAGTTCTTTGATAATGCATACTTGGAGAAAGTTCTCATTTTCATCTTTTTTGGAACTTTTGTTGACTCTATCAATGAACATATTTTCTTCAATTCATCTGGCTGCTGTTAGTAACACAAATGTGTGTTGTGTTCATTTCTTCCACTAATGTGTTTTATGTTGTCAGCTAGTCCTGCATGTTAATTTAAACATGCACCCAACTGTTGAAGAACTGCAACCTTGCCTGCTATGCTAGTTTATGTTTCACTTTCATGATTGATATGATTGGTTGGATTGATATTCGCCTATCGTGAAGAAAAGTGTTGTGTATGAGCTTTAAACAAAATTATAGTGAAAAAGTTCTAATTAGTTAATTCAGCTATTTTGTTTGTTCATTTGTTTGATCCCGACTCCCCTCTCACATTGTATCTCCAAGCAACAAGAGATGATTGGTGATATTCGAGATATAAGTGACGCTAACAGCTAACTGTAGTAGGGGTGCTCACGGATTGCACTAATCCGCGGATCCGGTCCAATTCGGACCAATTATCACTAATTGGATCAATTTTTTGGTCTCTTGGACTGGATTGGATTGAAAAATCATTAATCCGGCTGGACTGGATCGGATTACGGATCCTACATTAGAAAACCGTGGATCCAATCCGATCCAGTCCATTTAACACATCAACACATACATATATTTCATCATATGTACTATAGTAGTTTAATTAGCATCATCTCAAACTATCAACTCTAAACTAAATAACATTAATTTAATTTAATTAATTTAATTAAGTGCTTTAGTTTAATTAGATAATTTAAATTCTCGTGTTAATTTAATAAAATAAAATAAAACCCCCTTAAAAATAATCCTAAGAAGTTTGCAAAATCCCTATGGAGACGATCTCACTTATCTTAACTCTTTTATTATGCTTTCAACCTTTTTATTATTGGTTTTATGTTCAACGTATATTTTTTTTTGTTCTTTTGTGAGGATGTATAGTGAAGATTTGTGGATAACACATTTATTTATGTAGGAACTTATATTTTGAAGGTTATTGTGATAACAATTTTGTGGGAAATATGCTATATATAGATTTGTGGAATGTATGTTGTAAATTTTTCATTCATGAGATATATAATTCTTGTGATTCATTTGATTAAATCTAATTTTATAAATTTTGGATAGGAAAACGTCAATCCGCATAACTTGATCCAATTCAATCTGCATTTTGCAAATTGGATTGAGTTGGATTGATGAATTACTTGGATTGGATTGGATTGTAATTTTTCAATCCGCAATAATTGGATTGGATTACGGATTGACCCTAATTGGACTGGATCCAATCCGTGTGCACCCCTAAACTGTAGTGACCTAAATCTTATGTTTATTTGACTATAAAAAAATTTGTCTTGTGCATATTTGATGGGTTTTTTTTTTCTTTTTCTTTTTTGGCGGTCTACCCTCCAGAGTTCGATAAGAGGACTAGTAACCTAGGTGACCTTATCCATTTTTCTATTATCAAACTGTTTATTTAACAATATCTTTTCCTTGGAGACTGCAGGAGCCCCAGCAAGCGAGGTATTGAAAGACGCACTTCAGGATCTGATGCTTATGTGCCAGCATGTGAGGGATACCTTCGACAAAGCAGTTGTTGATTCCAAAGTGAGCGACTCTGTAAAAGCCATGAAATTCAAACCATAGTGTGAATCTGCTCTCACTTATACTTCATGATCATAAACTGATCAGGAGCTACTGTGTGTTTTCATGTTCTAGAGTCAAAATTTATCAGGAGACAGTCAAAATCTTTGATATTCATTTTATCAGGAGCTACTGTGTGTTTTCATTATATATATTCTCTTTCCTGGAATATATGACGTTGGATAATCATAAATAAAGATATAAAGCTCAGAAGGTTAAGTTAGTTGAAACAGTCTTAAGAGACTTGCAGACCCACTTTTGAATCAAACTACACTTCAAGGTCTGTAGGGCGTGATCTAAGTCTCGACTCTGAACTTTCGTTATTGACCATTCTTTAGAGGTGTTGTCAATGTCATGGTGGTTAAGGGTAGATACATGGTTGATAACTGTATGAAAAGATTTGTCCAGTGTTGCATTCATAGTTTCATAGCTTCAAATTCAAAAAAAAAAAAAAAAAAAAAAAGAAGAAAGAAATCTAGCAGTTCTAGATGGTCCAGTCTCTCATTTTTCTTTTACTGTTTTGTGGTTTTGATCTACCATGAAGATGGTCCAAATTAGTTGGGGTCGTCTACAGCTAATTCAATGTCCTTGTGATGGAGATGAGGTAATAATCCCTCATCGACTAGTCCAGACTCCAGAGGAAGCCACAAGATATGGCTTGTAAGTTTGGAGTAGCAACTCCAACTTGCCTTAATTATGTGCTTTCAATGTCTTTTAAATTTTCAAATGAATGCGCCCCAACTTATATTAAATTTACCCCTACCCCATCTTAAATTATCCTTTACCCAATCAAATTTCTTCAATTTCTATTTGATTGAGTTTTCTAACTAAGCATTAGGAAAGGGAGATTTTAAGGCACATACTTAGTTTATCCGTATGGTATGAATCCTAGCAAGGCCTAGGCATCTTATGTTTTCTGGGCAATGGTATTAAATGTTCCAACACAGGATTGATTATGGTTACAGTAGGTTACTTAAGAGATTTGTTAAGACATGTACAAGGCGAACAAATTCACTAAACATGTTTTTTCTTCTCAGGTGAAAGGCCTTCCTCTACAAACTCTTTGTCACTGTTCTCTCAAACATGGCATTCAAATACAAATACATAGGGAAGCATATACGAGCAAAGGAGACTAATGTGTTTCTAAGAAAGGGAGACTAAGCATAATATGAAATCAAACTAGGACCATCTGTCCAATCTCTCATAGAATAAGAAGAAATTACACGTGTGACTGATAACTAGGACTTAGGGAAGGCAAAGGGCTGTCAAGACTGTTATAGTATACAAACAAATAAGGGGCCTGAGAAATCTTAGAGAAACTCTATCGACGAAATTCATGATGGCACGTTGAAGTGGAAGAGCCAGGAGATGACAAAGGCAAAAACCATACAGGCGAGGAGGAAGTTAAGAAAACGATGGCCCTGCCAGAAGCTTCGCGTCTCTGAAGCGGGTGGAGGAGCAGGTGTGGTGGTTGTTGTGGCACTGCTGGTCTCATTAAATTGCTCAACAACTTCAGCATCATTTGCACCTACAACATTACGTGCAACTGAACCGCAGATCTCACATGTCCTGAAAAAAATTGTCAATAAATCGAAGAGGTTTGATTAAATTGCCTCATAAAGAAGACAACAGATATACGTGTGATCTGAACAAAATAATCTTATTGGAAACTCTAGCTCTAATACAAGAAATAATAAAGCGTAATAGCATGAAAATATCAGTATACAAATGAAGAATGATATGCTATCAGTAAAACCAATGTGTAAAGCTTGACCATTTTCACATGTAAGAACCATTCAAGTCTACTATGATCACTACCAAATTCTGGAGGTCTCTAGTATTGACTACGATATCAGAAATGATGTAATTTATGATTGAACAGCATAATTTTTAAAAGATAAATGTCTTTGTAAAGCAGTAGTAGAACTTTGCATGATTCTAACTCTGAAAAGCAAATCCTAACATCTGATCCATTCAAAGAGGGCGACAAAGATTTCCGTTGGTTTCCAACTTATTGCAACTCTCCTCCATCTAGACTAGGGACTGGCTGTATAAAGCATAGGAGAAGCCCCTATATTCTGAACAAATGGAGTTTTCTAACATAACACACTAACTTTAAATTTCCTATGGAACTAAAAAAGGCTTGTATCTGAAAGGGTTAGAAGTCTGGTAGATGTCTCTGCAAAGCAATTTAAGGTCCTAACCAAGTACATTCAGCAACCCTCATGCTTAAGATTTCAGAACAGAATATACATAAATAGTGTACAAGGAGGACATTGCGTTTTCTCGTTAGAATTGAGCATTGATGACCTCTCCAGATTAAGAATGTAAAGGACATAAAAGTAAACATTTACACATTTAGTTACAGGTCTACAAAAAAAAAAAAAAAGAACAAAATCAAAAACAAAACAAAACAAAAATTAAATTTTTTTTAGATAATAACAGAATTTATAATTTCACCAACTGAAAATGCATATCAACAGTACTGAGCTAGGACATTATCCCATATGCGATAATTGAACTGATCCTTATTTCGTCAAAATTCAAAGACCAGCCACATAGACTACCTTTAGGATGCCTCAGACATTTACATGCACCAAATATGTGACAAGCTTGTACAAATGGGATGACATATAGCAAACTAAGCAATCTTAGAACGGATTTTTATTGTAAATTTTTTTAGTTAGAAAGCCACAGATAGTGAAAGAAGAAACAATCCTATAAGGAAAAGGCAAATCTTTCTCCATTCCAAATGTGTGTTATGGAAGTGTGGATTATGGAAACTTGAAAAAGGCACCCACAACAGATGCTAAAATCTTCATGTTCAACTAGGATAAACAAGCATCAATTGTCACATACTAATAATTTAAGCCTAACACCAAGAAAGTGATCTACTTCTAATTATAGGGTGATAGTGTGAAATAAACACAGTACATCATTAACACAAAACTATGTGAAGTAAACATTGGATGTATTGATAGCAACACCAAATCTGGAAACAAAGACACAACGTAAGGTACTGCACAAACCGCTCTGGGTTTTGAAACAGAAAAGTGTGGCAGTAGTTCTATCTGTCTAAAGAGTAACCACATTCAATTTCCACATTCATAGTAAATGGGCAAGATATCCGTGCTAGTTTCCTTTTCACCTCACCACTCTCAATGGATAAACAACACTTAGACAATGAAGTAGGTTCCTAGTAGAGGAAAAAACCACTAGCATTGGTATATAATTACAAACGGAGATGTACAGTGGGTGCCGGTGAATGAGAAATACATTAAACACCACCATTAATCAAGAAGGGCTAAATTTAAATACTGCAGGGAAAGAAAAAAAAAAGACAATTTTTTTCTTAATCTAAACGATGAAAGAAGGAAAAGAATAGACAGCTCATCCAGACAAAACAAGCAGAAGGTCCAGATGCTTCCCTGTTGATCAGTCCCTAAATGTTATTTCAATAACAAATCACCCATCTGCTTTTCCCCTTTTACTTTTCTCCAACAAAGAACAATTCTCTTTAATTCAATGTTTCTACCAGCATTTCCAAGAACCAAGGTTCCCCAATTAAAACCATAAATCAAAAACCCCAAATCAAGCAATAAAAACAAAACCAAAATCACAAACAAAGATAACCCATTTAACAAAACCAGGAAATTTGTTTAATTCCCTAATTTTGTAACAAACTCAGCCATCAATTGCACTAAATATCGCAATGGAGAGTTTGATCCATTTAGCCGAACCAACTAATTTGGGACTGTTGCTATGTGTATAAATAGAAAACATCAAGTTATAACAAAAGGGTATGCAGCATTACACCTAAAAACACAAAATCAAGCATAAATTAGAAAATTTTCATGAACCACAAAAAGGGGTTTGTCATAACAAGTGATTGATTGATACATACTTGTTTCCTCTAATTTTAAACCAGGCCTCAGCACAGTGCTTGTGGGCTGCAGCCAAATCATCCTTACAAGAGCACCCCAGCTCAATCGGCGCCCCACCGGATCCCTCCAAACTCAGATGACAAATCCTGCAATCCCTCTCCACTTTCACCACCACCACCACATGCGCCGCCTGCTTCTCAATCTCACCAACTGAAGTCGTCCTCGCCGTTGCCGTCAAAGAAGAAGATGAAGAAGAAGATGAAGAAGAAGAAGAAGAAGAAGAAGAAGAAGAAGAAGAAGAAGAAGAAGAAGAAGAAGAAGAAGACCCTCCAATCTCGAGATCAGACGCATTCGAGAACCTACACTCATCGCGCGGCCTTCCCTCGTTGGACCCATATGGGGAGTGCCAAGATCCGTCATCGGCGTCGGAGAAGGATTCACTCACTCCCTCGCTGTGAGAAGCTGACACTCGCTGACGACTCACTTCTTCGACTCCACTGCGAGACTTGTCTGCACTCGCACTCGCCATGTGACCAATGCGCCCAAAAAAAAACGCTCACGACATGGGTTTTGAGAATGGGTAAGCGAGAGGCGTGGATTGAATGATTCGAGAACTCGCAATGTTGCGAGCGACAGAGAGAGAGAGAGTGAGTGTGAGACAGAGAGGGGAATTACAGAGGAATTTAAACAGAGAAAGCGAGAGCTAACACAGTTCCTAAAAACAAAACTAGAGATTATAAAAAAGAAAGAACTGATTTTTTTTTTTTTTTTTTTTTTTTTTTTTTTTTTTCAGAAAAAATGGAAAGAAAGAAATAAATCCAAGAAATTATGTTGCTTGTCTTTTTGTTCTGTCTTTTTTTTAAAGATTATTGGGAGAGTATCGGTAATCTTGCCCTGATTGACTATTGGGCTCGAGAAAAGGACCACCTCGGCATTTTAAGGAGTCGAACTTGAGACCTCCCTGTACTTATGATACTATGAAATAGGCACCAATCTTAGGGCTGGGCACGAAATCCAATTACTCGATTCGGGTCGGATCACCCGAATCAGGTGGTAGATGGTAGGTCGGGTAAGATAAGTGGAGAAAACGAGTCGGATCATCAAAACCCGACTCATCGGGTCTCGGGTCAGGTTCGGGTATGATCATAATAGTGTTGGGTCGGGTCGGGTGTGATCATATTAGTGTCGGGTCGGGTCAGGTTCGGGTGTCATCATGGCTTTTATAGGGTTTTTGTGGTTTTTAAAACTATGGATGGTAGTTGATACAAACTTGATATGAGTCGGGTCGGGTCGGGTTGGATTCGAGTATCTTGTGTGGCGGGTCTGGTTGGGTTTGGGTATCTTGTCTGACGGGTCGGATGATGGGTCATTTTTATACCGACCCGACCCGAAGTCGGATCGTCGTGTATCGGGTCGAGTTGACCCAAACCTGACCTGTGCCCACCCCTAGGCACCATGTGGGTTACTGTCATGTTGTACACCTCCACACCTCTCAAGGTGTATCCAATTGCGATAACTCATTCGGTGCATATTTGGTAGTGACAAAAGTGGATTGCAAGAAACATTCTCGTCATTAATTTTTTTTTTTTACTTTAGTGAAAGTCAACCTTTTGAAATCTTAGATTTAGACAAATAATATTTTTACCATCTCACTATTATTATTAAGAGATGCACGCCTGTTGTCACAGTATGTGGTTAGTTTGAGGATTTCGCATATCGGTGCCAAATATAGCTTGTAATTTGCTTGCTTTATTTTTTGGTACAACTGTTTCCATTGTTGTAACTGTGGGTGTGGGGGCCTGTGGCCCTATGTTAAATCAGGAAGCAAGGAATGCGTTAAAAGGATTTGAAGGAGTTTAATTATGTTGATACTAACTAACTTATGATTGAGGCTACGTTGTTTGTCGTTTTTTAATAGTATATCCATGATTATCCGTAACTAATTCACAAAAGATCAACACATATTTAGCTCTTAAGAAATTGTCTTGAAAAGTTTAGAGATTTAAACTTTTAATCTTAAATAAAGAGGTCCGAAGTGAATAACTAATAAATCATATCTCAAACCTTAGGGTAAAGTTGGGGTGTGAGATAACTTATGAAGAAGTTGAAACTAATTCTTTTTTTTTTTTTTTTTTTGACTTTAGTGGGAATCAAACCACTATCTCCCAATGCCTTACCTTTTTAGCAAGTGATGTTTTTACCATCTCACTAGATAGGCTTTGACAAGTTGAAATTAGTCTTGTTTGGTTGGTTTTATAAACTCAACTCTCTTGCAACTTATCTTCAAGGGTGTGAGATAACTCTCTCACCTCTTAGAGAAGTTATCTTCTAGAGGCTCGTAGACACAATTATCTCTTATTAACTCTCTATTACTCACATCCATTTCTCTTGTTTGAAGGATATATATTTATGTCAATTCATTTGTTTTATTATTTAAAAAATTTGTAACTCCATGTCCTGTGTTGGAATATATAATTCCACATTAGAAATATAATAAGAGTTGGTGTGGTATATAAGTGGTATAGATTGATTTTAGCACAAGCCAATTGATTTTATGCAAGATGGACTCCAACCCCATTTATATACCCACATGTGTACGCACGTGACGCAACAAAAGTCTTTCAAATTGATTATTCGACACACGAATAATACAATTAAGGGCTTTGAGAATTAAAATCTAATCCTCTTAAAGGAAACACTGTTCTTTATTAAAAATATCAATAATCAACCTCTAAACTATTACATATGTAGCCTTTATATAGGCTCGTAAGATAATACGACTCCTAATTCTAATAGAATACCAAAAGACACATTACCTATAATTTCAATAAAACTCTTACTACCACTAACTCCTATTGAAACTCTAACTTTGACACAAAATGACACAAAACTTGTACTCCAACTAAACTAAACCATTTTATCTAATAAATAAAAAATCTTAATCAAACACAAACTCTTATTTGCACCATTCTCTCCCGGTTGAGAAAACTCGTTCTCGAATTCAATGCTTGAATCATTCTCTCCATGACATTTATGGTCTTCATTTTCATCATTCTACCGTGGTTCAAGAAAATTCGACATTGAATTTTTGTTCCTTTGCGCGACTTGTGATATGAGACAAATTTATCTTCAAAGATAGGATTATAATCTCATAATCCGAAAGGCTAACAACAAAGTTCTGATATTTAGAAAAGTCCTTCATGAAAGATTTATTGATGCCCGTATCACCAACCACTTCTTCAAGCACTTGAGGAACTTTAAACAGTGAAACCACTTCGATGACAAAATCGTATTCTCCAAAGACTATCTTGTCATCCACGAAGTTGTACCACCACTGTCAAACTTTGGCGTTTCATCAACGTTATTTGATTCCTCCTCAAAGAAGATCGTATCTATTCGTCGTGTGTCATCATAAAGAAAAAGAACTCCATTTATTTCTTCATCAGATACAAATTCCTCCTCATCGGAACATTCTTCTTTTGGCTTTTCACCAAAAGCAAACTCCACCCTCAGTCGCATGGTGACCTGAGCCAAATTAAGGCTATGATACCAAACTAATGCAATGGAAGTCTTCCAAATTGATTATTCGACACAATAAATAATATAATTTAAGGCCTTGAAAATTAAACCCTAATTTTCTAAGAAGAAACTAGGAAGTATGTGGGTAAGGAAGCTAGTCCCTTCATGTCGCCTCTCAGATGTGATGAAAAATGAGCAAAGGTTCCCATACAGAGGACGGGTGTGCGTAAAGAAGCTAGTTCAAAATGAATACGAAAACAAAAACAAAATCATGGATAATGAAACTAGATCATTTAGACAAAATAGAAATATAAAAGGAAAACAAACACAAAAGGAAGAAAAAACTCGTTTAGAGACATGAAACATAGGAACACTTACAGGGAAGTCAATGGAATTAGTTGATACTATGATTAAAAGGAGAGTCAATATTTCTTGCCTTCAAGAGACAAAATGGGTAGGAGAAAAGAGTAAAGAAATAGGAAACACAGTGTTTAAGTTGTGGTACACTAGTACAAATAGAAAACGCAATGGAGTAAGAATTCTTGTAGATAATGATTATAAGGATAAGGTGGTAGAGGTTAAGAGAATGAGAGATAGATTGATCTTAGTTAAATTAATTATTGGAGACAAAGAAATTAACATAGTTAGCGCTTATGCACCATAAGTAGGATTGAACATGAGCATCAAATGCAAATTTTGGGACGATATGGATGAATTTATGTAAGGCATGTCATTAGATGAAAAGGTTTTTATTGGAGGAGATTTAAATGAGCATATGGGTGTAAGAAATGATGAGTTCAAAAGAGTTCATGGAGGTTTGGTTATGATACTAGAAATGAAGAAGGAGAATCAATCTTAGAATTTTCTTCAGCGCATGACCTTGTCTTAACAAATACTAGTTTTAGAAAAAGGAAGGGCACATAATTACTTTTAGTAGTGGTCATAATAAGAGTCAAATAGATTTTGTTCTAACAAGAAAAATAGATAGATAAATATGTAAAGATTGCAAAGTAATACTCGGTGAAGCGCTTACTACCTAATATAAGTTAGTAGTACTTGATACTAAGCTAAAACGACGACTTAATAGAAATAAAAGAGACAAGGGCCCTAGAATAAAGTGGTGGAACCTAAAAAATAGTAAACAAGTAGAGTTTAGAGAAAAACTACTAAAAGAAAATGTTTAAAATCTTGATTTAGGTGCTAATACAATTTAGCTAGAAATGAGTAGTTGCGTAAGGAGAGTAGCGTCAAACATGTTAAGGTATATTTAAAGGTTTTGGACTACCAAAGAAGAAATACGGTGGTGGAATGAGGATGTCCTAAAAAAAATTAAGACTAAAAGAGAGATGTATAGGAAGATACCTAGGTGTCAAGATGAAGATGCGTACAATCAATAGAGAGAAGCTAGAAAACAAGCTAAAAAATAGTTAGTCAAGCTACAACAAACTTCATGGAAAATCTATATACAAAGTTAGGTAATAGAGAAGGCGAAAAATATATTTATAGGCTATCCAAATTAAGAGATAAAAAGAAACAAGATCTAAGCCATGTAAGATGTATTAAGAACGAAAGTCAAAATGTTTTAACGCGTGAAGATGATATTAAGGAAAAATGGAGAGGTTACTTTGATAGTTTATTTAATGATAATTAAGTTGATATCATAGTAGATGAAAACCCACACTAAGAAAGAAATGTAAACTATACATGCAATATTAGAATTTTGAAAGTAAAAGAGGCATTGAAAAAGATGAAAATAAGGAAAACATGTGGCCCATATGAAATATCCATAGAAGTTTGGAAATGCTTAGGAGAAATTGGCTTGACTTAGCTAACAAAACTTTTCAACAAAATCTTAAAATCAAAGTGCATGCTAATGGATTAGAGAAGAAACACGCTTGTACCAATCTTCAAAAACAAAGAAGACATTCAAAGTTGTTCAAACTACTGGGGAACTAAACTAATGAGTCATACTTAAAACTTTGGGAGAGGATAATTGACAATAGACTAAGAAGAGACAACAATAACAGGGAATCAATTTGGCTTCATGCCTGGAAGGTCAACTATGGAGGCAATTTTTCTTGTAAGAAGATTGATGAAAAAATGTAGAGAAAGGAAAAAAGATTTTCATATGATATTTGTAGATTTAGATAAAACATATAATTAAGGTTCCTAGAGATGTTCTTTGGTGGGTTCTAGAAAGAAAAAAAGGGTGCATGCTAGATACATAGACGCGGTTAAGGATATGTATGAGTGAGTAGTAACTAGTATAAAGACATTCGAAGGAACTACATAAAAATTTTCCATTACGATAGGACTACATCAAGGATTGGTTTTAAGCTCATATCTCTTTACGCGAGTTATGGATGAACTAACTAAACATATTCTAGAGGATATACCATAGTTTATGTTATTTGCATATGATATTGTCTTAGTGAATGAAACAAGAGATGAAGTGAATAGATATTAGAACTTTGGAGGAATACATCAGAATCTAAAGGCTTTAAGTTAAGTAGGACGAAGACCGAATACATGCACTATTAGTTTAAAAATACGAGACATCGAGATGATTGAGTGGTAAAATTAAGGGAAGTAGAAGTTCCTATTGTAACGACCTTAAATTTTAACTTGTGCCACGTGTCAATTTAAGTCGTACGTTGACCCATTTGCTGTGATACATAGTCCAATTCTCGGTCGTCGATGCCGAGGTATGTTATTTGTGTTCAGTGTTTTGTATTATATTATATTAACCGAATATTTAAATTTCAATGTCTGAAATGTGCGAGGACGTTTGAATGAGAGCATTGGTACGGGAAAACAATTCAGCTCAAGCGGTACGTGAAAAAATGTGGTTTCGAGCGAACGCTGGTCGGGTAATTAGTGGTTCGGGGGACTCAATTGAATTAAAAACACTGACAAAATACAAAATAAATAATAATTAAAAGTGTAAAACTTGCTTGATATGTTGCTACGTTTGGGGCGACGTGACAAACAAGTTTGGTGTTTGAAGCAGGTCCGAAAATGCGAGTATGGTGTGAGAAAAGGCTTGAACAAGGAATTATGTCACAGATTGGAGTCACACAGGTGTGTTAAAGTTAGTAGATGGGCTAAATACTGGTCATTGGATCTGCCTCGAGATCCACGTGGGAAATTATATGAGAGGGGGTATAAAACTCATCCCTCATCAACTTTTCTATCTCTTCTCGTTCTCATCTTCTCTCATCAACGACTCAATCAACGAACGATAGGTTTTTTAGGGTTCTCGATGCGATTTGGCACAATTGGAGAGATCAAATTCGAAAACTAAGGTTAGATCTCGACTCCCACATCAGTATCTACGTTTTGGCAGTGTTTTGTGGGTTTTTGTCACGAGAAATTCGAACAACGAGTTGGGGAATTTGATTTTTATAAATTGTTTTAATTGATTTGGAATCACTGAGGTGATCAAAGGATGATTGGTGAAGTGGTTTTGATGTTGAGAATTTTTCTGAATTTTGGAAAATTTTGGTGAATTTTGTGTACTTTCGGCAAATCGACGTTTTGGTCAAATTTTGAAGCTAGTCGAGGGTGAATTGGTGTATGTTTGGTTGTTTAATCGTAGTTGGGATAGGTTCGAAACACGGGGATGCTAGACGGGGTGTCAAAAACCCTAGTTTAGAGGCGTTCTGCAAAAGACATCGTCGTGACGCCGTGAGTATTCCAACTCATGGCGTCACCAATGTACATCTTGGTATGGCCTCATAAGGAAGATGTCGTGGAGACTCCGTGAACGTTCCAAGGCATGACGTCACCTACGTACAAGTTGGACAATGAGGTATAGTCTCGACACCGTGAAGACGACGTCCAGTTCATTAAACCCACGGTGTCTCGGCGGTGTGTTACTGTTTACACACGAATGAATTTTTATAAAATTTTTGGAAACTTTCGGGGATTTCTCGGGTATCTGAATATGACCTAATACCCGGGTAATCTACCTAAATGGGTTAACAAATGAAATTATAGAAAATTAAATAAAATAGGGATAATTAATGGGGATTTGGATTTAAATGTATTTTAGGGGTGTTTGAACATTGACGGGACACAGGAGATCATAGGAGACATGTCAGGGGTTTGTTGAGTGCGTAATTAGTTGGATTATAGGTAAGTAAACTAGTGAGAAATTTTACAGTTATTTCTTGAGATTTAATTTGTTGTTATTGCTCTGTTTATCATCATATTTGTTGGAATCTCTTTTGGTTGAGTGGTCCACTACAAGGGAGTTATGGTTACTTTATCTATGATGTGAGCTCTTATCTAGACGTTGATATCTCTCGGTTGAGTGTACGTTGAGGGTTCTTATCTGGGTCTATGGATATCTCATAGTCACAAGGGTTAGGGCTGGTAGGCTGTGTTCTTATCCTGAACCCGAGTCTTGTAGGTTTTACCTCGATTTAATGACTGTTGTCAAAACTCCTTACAATTCTATTTCGTTACTTGGACACTTACATTTTGATTGGTCTATTTACAATCTTATACATTTCATGTGTTCCTTATTCCTTTCTTTCTATCAGCATGAACGTGGACTGATGTTTATTTATTTTGAAATGTTGTATTATTGTTCTGCTTGACGTTACTTACTTGGGCTCGTCATTCTTGTGTTTGACGGATTGCAGATCCACAGTCCAACAAGGGGAAGGCACCGGAGTTTAGGGATTTTCTTTGAGGATACTAGAGCACGTCATTCCACTTGACTGAGTAGGTGAATTTTGGATTATTTTATATATACTTTGTTTTGAAACTTGGGTTTGGGTATGTGAGAGATTCTGGGCATGTATATCTATTGGGCTATTCTCCTCTGACTTATCATTTATGATGATATACATATGCAAGGTTTCCACACTTTAGGATGTCTTATCTTTATACGGTTGTGATTAATTGCTTAGTTTGAGCTTTGCTTCTGCTATATTGATAATAACTCGCTAATCATAGTAATAAATTGTAAATGAATAGTAAATGGTAAGGGTTAAGGCTGACTAGGCTTGCGTGACTCATCAAGACGGGCTCGAGTTTCATGTAAGTCTAGGCCGGGTAGGGCCTAGTTTAGGTTTGAAAAACTGGGGCCGTCATAGTTGGTATCAGAGCGAAGTTTTAAATACTCGACTCTTGATTTAAATCATAAGCCATTAAGACATTTAATTAGCGGAAGTTTGGAATGGTTGAACTTAGAGTGGAACCTTATGAACCTAACTTAAGTCTTAGTTGGGAAGTGAGGAGAGTTAGGGAAATTAAAACTGGACTATGAGCTATTTGATTGTTGTATATTATATTATCGATAGCTATATCCTGATCATGAGAATCATTTTCTTTTCAGATAGTGATGGCCGATCAGCCTAGTACAGGCGAGACTAGTACGAGTGATGTATATGACTAGTTAGATGGCATGTCGCAGAGGATTTCATCGCATGATCAGCAGTTACAGGAGATTTTAGACTGTTGAGAGCACAGGCGACAGGGTCACCTCATACGTCAGCAGCTCCAGCTGTTCATGCTGGGAGTGCTCCGACCGTTCAAGATATGCCAGTAGTACCCACATTTGCTATAGAACCCGCAGTGACTGAGATGGCACTTGCGCAGATAAAGATATTACCTCATACGCCAGACACACCGATAGAGGATATGCCAAGCACATCGATTGATTATGGAATTAGAGCGATGCCTGAAGCAAGGCAAGCGCGAAAGTTTATGAGACAGCAGCTAGTAAAGTTCCACGGGGGAACTAATCTAAAGGCAGCGAGAGAAGTTTATAAAGAGCCACGAGAAGATCCATGAGGTCTTGGCTACGCTGGCATATATGCAGCCGAGTATTTATTTATCATGTCTATTTGACGAGGTTGATATTTGGTGGCGCACGACGGTAGCATCGAAGAGGAGGCCCAAAGATTGGGCTGAGTTTAAAGAGAGGTTTCAAAAGAAGTATATTCCTCCTACGGTCGTAATCAAAAGAGGGCCGAGTTTCGATGATCAGACAGCAGATAGGAGAGTCTGTTATGCGGTATATGGATCGGTACTTGAGACGATCGAGTATTCCGATGGTGCAACCAATACTAATGCCGATCAGGCTTACTATTTCGTACACGGTCTACTGGATTCGATCGGTTTTGTAGTTGTGACGACAACTCCGAGTATGTTACATGATGCCTATGAGCGGGCTATGGCTACTAAGAGCTTTGGGAGCATGCACACCGAGGCAGTAGCGACGTCATCAACACCCTCGCAATTAGTTGGAGGGTCTAGAGGTGATAGGAGGAGGAAGAGAGCGAGACAGTGGAGGCAGGGTGATAGAGCTCAGAGCGTAGCATCAGTTGTATCTTCACCGTCTACAACGATTGTACCAACTACTTCAGTAAGGTGTTTCGCGAGTTCACCTTAGCAGCCAACACAGTCGGGTCTTTAACAACATTTTTATCAAAGGACTAATGGTATAGTTAGTGGACAGAGACAAGGTCAGGGTTCTAGTCAAATGCAGAGATAGGGATAGAGTTCGGTCAGGCACGGGGGCAGGGACAGGCAACACAGGTTGGGTTAGGAGCTTAGAGAGGCTGTTGGAAGTGTGGTTAGTTGGGGCACTTGATTAGTGCGCATCTACGATTAGGTCGAGGACAGCAGCAGCAGCATCAGAGCCTGGAGCAGGTTCACGCGGTTGCTACGCCAGATCCGGCTGCCAATTGTAATCTTATTGAGGGTACGATCTTCATTTGGAGTCATTTCATGCATGTTATGTTTGATTCAGGTTCTACCGTATCTTTTATTTCGGATTGCATGGTTGATGATTTGGGTTTAAGACTTATTAGACTAGAGAGACCCTTGATCCTTAACACAGCTGTTGGAGACAAGATTTATCTGAACTTGTTGTATGTTGATTGTTCGGTAGAGATAGAGAGTTATGTCATGCCAGCATACCTAGAGTGTTGGAGTTCCTCGAGTTTGATGCATTACTGGGCATGGATTGGTTGGGTGTGTATCATGCACAGATCTACTGCTTCAGTAAGAGGGTCATATTTCAGATTCTAGAGCATCCAGAGTTTAGTTTTCAGGGGACTTCGACCAGTTTACCTATTACTAGAGGTAGAGTCGCCACTTACATAGATGTCGAGACGTTTGCTAGTGTATTGAGTACGACAGAGCGAGTTGTGACTAGGTTGGAGGAGGTACCAGTGGTATGCGAGTTTTTTTATGTCTTTCCAGTAGAGTTACCAGGGTTACCATCGCCTAGAGAAATCGACATTATTATCGACTTAGTCTTAAGGACCAAACCTATTACGATTCTGCCAGTATCGGATGGCTCCGAGAGAGCTAGGTGAGCTGAGGAGTCAGCTAGATGAGTTATTAGAGTTGGATTTTATCTACTCCGAGCATGTCACCCGGGGAGCACCAGTTTTGTTTGTCAAGAAGAAGGACGGTAGCCTGAGGTTGTGTATCGACTACCGGCAGTTGAACAGGGTGACAATGAAGGACAAGTATCCATTTTCGCACATCAATGACTTGTTTGACCAGTTGAAAAGAGCTTAGTGGTTCTCGAAGATAGATTTGAGATCTGGGTACCATCAGCTAAGGATTAGAGCGGAGGATAGGGAGAAGACTACTTTTCGTACTCGATACGGCATTATCAGTACACAGCCATGCCTTTTGGGCTAACTAATGCACCTGCAATGCTTATGGACCTGATGCATCAGTGTTGAGACAATTTCTGGATCGCTTTGTCATCGTGTTTATCAACGATATATTGATCTACTCCAGGACTCGTGAGGATCATGAGGATCATCTCAGATTGGTGTTGCAGATTCTGAGAGAGCACAAGTTGTACGCCAAGTTCGGTAAGTATGAGTTTTAGCTTGTGAAACGACCCCAAATTCTACAATCCTAGAATCGGGCACTGCCAAGCCTGGACCCGCGTGAACCCCTTAGCCAATCCCATCGAGTCACGCGGGGCCAGTGAGCCTATCCTTACCAATCAAACATTTATTAAGTATTTAAAAGTGAAGTCAATTAATTAGTGAGTTATCAAAGTATAAAGCGGAAACAATCAATCTCAACTAATCAATTAACCTTAAAAGCTCCAAGTTAGGACAAAACTTAGGGCGTGGAAACCCTATATATCATATATATCATATACATCAAAGGAGAGTATCATGAAAGTCATACATATCCCAAACAATCTCTCAATTTATAATCCTATGTAGAAAACAATATAAGTAGCTAATACACCAAAAAGTCATCTATAACAGCAGAGAAGGGCCGCTCAAAGTATAACGCCTAACTGCACGACCTTTCCTTTGCTGGACTACGATCTGCACTTTATCAAACACAAGAATGATGAGCCCAAGTAAGTAACGCCAAACAGGAACAACAATAAATACAATATTTTGAATTAAATAAATGAGCTGTCAATTCATGCAGATAGAAAGAAAATGACAGGGAATGCGCATGAATGTATAAAGACTATGACTAGATACATGAGCAATCGATATTGAGTGTCTCGGAGTACAAGGGAAAGGCACAAGTAGTCCTCGACCAATCAAAGTCGTTGGGACAAAATCTACTCAAAGGCTAGAAGTCGAGGACAAAATCTCCTCTAAGACCCCTACACGAGTGCAGAGCCCCCAACAATCTGGTGGAAAACTCTCACCCCGTACATGTCATCACAACCAAACACATATCCCTAGCCATAAACCCCGGTATAATACACCGCGAGTTCGAAATTCTGCAAGGATCACGCTTGACACACTTACCTTGGACAACTCATAAGAATGGAATGACAAGATAGCATAGAAACAATATCAACAAATAATTCAAAGCTCAAGAAATAACTGTAGTGTTCCTCACTGGTTTATTTACCTCGATCCAAGCTAATTGCACTCTCGTAGACTCCGACTTGTCCCTACGTAGTCTT
Source organism: Stephania japonica (assembly GCA_039657345.1). Taxonomy (NCBI): domain Eukaryota; kingdom Viridiplantae; phylum Streptophyta; class Magnoliopsida; order Ranunculales; family Menispermaceae; genus Stephania; species Stephania japonica. Next base: position 35,725,228 of record CM077560.1, on the reverse strand, counting down.
GCGTGCTAATACCCTGATAATAGAATTCATTGTGGTTTCCCATGAACTTTTTCTAATTTTCCTTATTTATGTTTATTGTGTTTTTGGGTCAAATTCTGGGTTATTGGGTTGTATTTAAACTCGTTAGATACCTCGAGAAGACCCAATTCTTTTCGAAGATCCCACAAATATGTGGAAATTTTCGGGGTTCAGGACGCCGCCGAGACGTTGTGAGGTTTTACCCTCGACGGCGTCTCCACGGCATGGGCAGATCAACTTTGCCCCAGGCATACGTGGGCAGTGCCACACCATGGTGCCTTTACGGTGTGGGGCATTGGTCGACTCTACCCCAGTCGTGTGTGGGGTGCGCCGTGAGGATTTATCCCTCATGGCGTAGGGGATAGAGAGACCACTCTCTGTCCCCAACGCTACGCTTGGTGCCCCTGTCTGTGGGACTTTTCGGGGTGTTTACCACCCCTGGCTCGCACTGCCTTACACTGATTTGGTCCATTTTTCATCGGGGATGCAACCCCATTCTAAAAACATCCTCGACACACTCCAAAACGTTTGGAAACCTTAATGAAAAACCCAAAACAAAAATCATTTGAAAATCTCTAAAAATCATCAAAAATCCCCAAACTCTCCAAATCAAAAACCATTCACAAATCTCATAGTGATCATCGCGAAGATCACCGAAATGTTGAGTGTTTCGATTGAGTTCGAAATCTCTACGTGGTCCCAAATTTCATCATGACGAACACATGTAAAACTTATACCAATGTGTAGAGGGTGATGAGGGGATGACGGATCTCACCTTGGATCACCTGGAATCTCCACCATCGCGCTGCTCCGGCTACCTTAAGTGCACAGTTGCTTGGAGGAGACGTCAAAGGAAGAAGAAAAAGAAATAGAAGGAGAGAGAAGAGAGAGAAAAGAGAGAGAGAGAGAGAGAGAGAGAGAGAGAGAGAGAGAGAGAGAGGAGGGAGTGGCTTTTTATACCCTCCCTTAAATCTTGTCCCAACCCCTTATCACTAGGCCCATCTAAGGGTTCTTAATCACTCCATCCCAACTACTCTAGTGACTCGGTTGGGTGACTTCAATTCCTCACTCGTCCTCACGCGTTTAGACATTAAAATGACTGTTCAAACTATGAAATATAATACAAACACTAAACAAATATAACATACCTCGGTGTCGACGCTCGAGAATTGATGATTGTACACGACACGGGCCCACGTACCACCTGTATTGACACGTGGCATGGGTTAAATTTTAGGGTCATTACAATCTTCCTAACTAACTGGAATTTCGTCCTCAAAATTAAATGAAACTAAAGGAAAGACTTAACGAACTCAAAAGAGGTAGGGGAAACACTTACGCATGTATTACTCCAACTCCCACGTTAGCTCCTCGTCCCGTGGTGTTGCCACTTGACTAGGACTGATGGGATTTCCTTGTTCCTCAATGTCTTGACCTTGCGATCTAAGATCTAGATGGGCTGCTCGTTATAGGTGACATCCTCTTTTAGGTCTATTTGGCTCCAATCTACTGTTAGTCGTTTGCCCTCCCTGGACCTATCCATTCGCATCATCGATATGTGAAAGACGGGATGAATCCATGACATCGGAGGTGGCAACTCTAACTCGTACGCGACCTTGCCTACTCATTTCACCACTCTGAACGGACCAATGAACCTTGGTGCGAGATTCCCTTTAATCCCAAACCTTTTGTGACACTTCAATGGAGACACTTTTAGATATAAAAGTCCCCGGCTTGGTACTCCAACTCCCCGTGATATAAGTTATAGTACTTCTTTTGCCTCTTCTGCACACCCTTCAATCTCAAATGAATTTAGCGTATATTCTCTATGTGATCTACGACAATCTCTGATCCATTCGCTGCCACATCCTCGGGCTCCGCCCAATAAGATGAAGATCTGCACTACCTCCCGTACAAAGCCTCAAATGGCCTCATGCCAATACTGGCCTGATAACTGTTATTATAAGCAAATTCACATAGATGAATGTACTCATCCTAGATCCACTGTAGTCCAACACACACATCCTCAGCATATCCTCGAGGATCTGGATCAAATGCTCTGACTGTCCATCAGTCTATGAGTGATATGCGGTACTGAGATTCAACCTCGTGCCAAACTGTGCATGCATGCTTTGCTATATCTGCGATGTGAACTGCGCCCCTCTGTCAGACATGATCGATAACGGTACGCCATGAAGTCAAACTATCTCTCGCTTGTACAACTCTGCCAACCTATCTACCCGATGTGTGGTTGAAATCGATATGAAGTGCGCGGACTTAGTCAATTTGTCCATAACCACCCAGATGTTATCATGTCCCTACCGAGATCGAGGTAGTCCACTGATGAAGTCCATAGCAATGTGCTTCCACTTCCACTGAGGAATGGGAAGTGGCTGTAATAACCCCCTAGGGGTACGATGCTTAGCCTTAACACGCTGACAAATATCACACCTTCGAACAAAATCAGCAACGTCGATCTTCATCCTCGGCCACCAGAAGAGACGACGCACCTCTGCGTACATTTTAGTCCTGCCCGGATGAATCGTAAACCATGAGCGGAGTGCCTCATAAAGTATCTCATCGCATAGCTCAGCCACTGATGGAATCCACAATCGTCTTCTAAATCTCAGGCATGATTCTGTCGACTGACTCCAATCTGGATGATCTGAACTTTATACCAGCTCTAAGAACTTCTGATCCTGCTCATTTGCTTGCTAACCCTCGAGTACACTCTATATCGACATTGTATGAGTCCTCATCTGCCCGCAAAATCATCACTCTAGTAAAATCATCACTTTAGTATCGGTCGGAACATCATCAAAAAATCCTCTCAATCGCCTTGAGCAAACTATGATCGTGCGTCATATGGCAGGTAACAATTTTCGAGTCAACCCCTATGCTGCTCAATGCGTTTGCAACCACATTAGCCTTCCCCGGGTGGTACTCCAATGAGAAATCATAGTCCTTGAGGAACTCAAGCCATCGTCTCTATCGCATGTTCAACTCCTTCTAAGTGAAGAGGTACTTCAAACTCTTGTGGTCAGTGAATAGAACGAATTTCTCCCCGTAGAGATAGTGGTGCCAAATCTTTAGTGCAAAAACTATTACCGCCAATCCAAGTCATGTGTAGGGTAATCTTTCTCATGAATCTTTAGCTGTGGGATGCGTAGGCAATCAATCTACCCTCCTGCATCAGAACACAGCCTAAACTAATCTTAGAAGCATCGGTTTCACCTCAAAACCCTTCCCTGACTCGGGTAAAATCAAGATTGGTGCGATAGTCAGTCGTTCCTTCAATGTCCTGAACGTATGCTCACAGTCGTCGTTCCACTGAAATCTAATATCCTTCTTCGTCAACTACATCATAGGTGTTACGATCCTCGAGAAGTCCTGTATAAAATGCTGATAATAACCTGCCAAGCCTAGAAAATTACGGATATTTGACGCTGATCTCGGTGTAGGCCAATCGCTAACTACCTTGACCTTAACGAGGGTCTATTGACACTCCTTCGGTCCCAACAATGTGACTTAGGAATCCTACCTATGTCAGCCAAAACTCACACTTATTGAACTTAATGAATAATCGGTGTTCTCTCCGTGTCTGCAAAACCAACATGAGGTGCTCCTCATGCTCCTCATGATTATTGGAATATATTAAGATGTCGTCGATGAACACAATGATGAATCTATCCAAATACTGTCTTATCATTCGATTTATTTAATCCATGAACATCGTTAGGGCATTAGTTAGCCCAAACGGCATGATTGTAAACTGGTAGTGCCCATATCGAGTGCGAAATGCGGTTTTTCCATGTCCTCTGTTTTAATACTCAGCTGATGGTACTGAGATCTCATATCAATCTTCGAAAAATACTGCGAACCTATCAACTGGTCGAACAAATCGTCGATGGGAGGAAGTGGATAGTTTTTCTTCACCGTCGCCTTGTTTAACTGTCTGTAGTCGATGCATAGTCTCAAGCTGCTTTCTTCTTTTAATAAACAACATCGTCGCTCCCCAAGGAGACATACTCGACCGAATAAAGCCTAACTCCAACAACTCATCGAGTTGTCCTCTCCGCTCCTTTAGCTATCTTAGAGCCATATGATGCAGTGGAATAGAAATGGGTTTGGTCCCTGGACCAAGTCAATGATGAAATCGATCTCCCTAGGTAGTGGTAAGCCTGGTAACTCTGCTGGAAAACATCAGGGAACTCGTATACTACTGGCACATCCTCCAATCTAGTCTCTACTCTGCCCGTCGTACTCAACACGCTAGTGAATGTCTCGACATCTACACTAGTGGCGACTCTACCCCTAGTGATCGATAACCTGGTCGAAGTCCCCGAAAAATAAAACTCTGGGCATCCAAGAATCTGGAATGTGAACCTCTTACCGTAACAGTGAATCTGTGCATGATAAACACCAACCAATCCATACCCAGTAGTGCATCGAACTCCAGGAACTTTAACACTCTCATATGTAGGTAAAGTGTGTCCCTCTATCTCTACCGAATAGTCGACACACACTAAATTCGGGTAAATCTTGTCCCCAGTAACTGTGCTAAGGATCAAGGATCTCTCTAATCGAATAAGTCTCAACCCTAACTCGTCAACCATACGACCCGAAATAAAGGAAATCGTAGAACCAGAATCAAACATGGTATGGATAAATCGATTATAAATGTAAACCCTACCCTCAATCAGGTTCCATGTGGCAGTCGTGTCTGGTGCGACAATGGCATGTACTTTCTCCCGGCCCTATGGCTGCCCTCGACCCAATCGCGGATAAGCGCTGACAAAGTGGCCTAACTGCCCACACTCGAAGCATGCTCCCTTTTGAGACCCTAAACCAGATGGACTACGATGTCCCTGTCACGGTGCCTGCATAGATCTCTATCCTTAGCCTTGATCGTGTCGCTGTCCTTGTCGATATCTCTGCTCCTGACCACCACCCCTACCCTCAAACCTCTGGTGCTGCTGCATGTGCTATCCGTACTAAGTTTGCGGTGGCTGGACACTTGCATAGCTTCGTGCCGGAGCGGATGGTATAACTGCTATGGTGGGTGGAGATGCTACAGATGCTACATTTTGAGCTCCGTCTCTTTGCGACCATTGCCTGAACCTCTTCCTCCTCCTACCATCCCCCGAAGACCTCCTCGACTGGGAAGGTGCAGATGAAGTAGCCTGTGCCCCGGTGCGTGTACTGACAAAGCCCTCACTGGCCACAACTCTCTCATACGTTGCCGATAGTGTGCTCGGAGTCGTCATCACCACCATCGAACTTATCGAGTCTAGTAGCCAGTATACAAAATAATACGCCTGGTCGACGTCAGCATCTGCTGCTCCTCCGGCATACTCCATCAATCGTAGATATCGGTCCATGTACCGCATCACGGACTCATCAGCCCTTTATCGTATGTTCTGAAACTCGGTCCTCTTCAAGTTACGGACCGTAGGATGAATGTACTTTTGCTCGAACCTCCTTTGAACTTAACCCAATCTCGGGGCTTCCCTTCGTGACCACCGTAGTGCGCCACCAGACGTTTGCCTCTTCGAATTGTGAGGCGGATGAAATACTAAGCTTCATGTGGGCCGGTGTAGCAAGAATGTCATGAATCTTATTGTGGCTCCTTAAGAAGATCTCTGCTGCCTCAAGATCTATACCCCCGTAGAACTTCTCGGACTGATGCCTCTGAAACTCTCTGGCCTGCCTCGCCTCTGAAACCCTCTAGCCCGCCTCGTCTCTGGTGTAGCCTTAGTACCCAGAGTAGTCGGTGCACTAGGAGTCTCTGTAACTGGTGTATCCGGCGTCGCTGGCCGCACCTCAATCTGAGTAGGAGGTACCACCACCTCCGCAGGTACCGTCGTAGCTACCGCGGTTTCTAGTATCGCTACGGTCAGAGTAGGAGCCGTCGATGTACTAGGCGATGTTGTCGACTGAGCTCTCAGCAGTCTAAGGATCTCCTGAAGTTGTTGATCATTTGAAGAGATCATATACGACGTACCATCTAGTCGCTCATGTATGTTGCATGTACCTCTATCGCTATCCTCAGGCTGATCGACCATCACTAACTGAAAAGAAAGTGTTTTCCTCGATCAGAACATAGCTATCGATAATAATACATATACCAAATCAAATAGCTCATGGACCAGTTTTTTTAATTTATTTCCCCAATTCTCCTCACTTCCCAACTAAGACTTAAGTTAGGTTCATAGGGTTCCACTCTAAGTTCATCAACTATCCTAACTTGCACTTTCCTATGTCTTAGTGGATTGTGATTTAAATTTAAGTCTTTTATTCAACCTTTAAGCTCTGATACCAACTGTGATGTCCCCAAATTCCACAATCCTAAAATCGGGCGCCACCCGACCTAGACCCGCGTGAACCCCTGAGCCAATCCCACCGACTCGCATAGGGCCAGTGAGCTTATCATTACTAATCAATCATTTATTAAGCATTTAAAAGTGAAATCAATTAATTAGCGAGTTATCAAAGTATAAAATGGAAGCAATTAATCTCAACTAATCAATTAACCTCGAAAGCTCCAAGTTAGGACAAAACCTAGGGCGTGGAAACCCCGTATATCATATATATAATGTGAATCAAAGGAAAGCATAATCAAAGTCATACATATCCCAAATAATCTCTCAACTCATAATCCGATGTATAAAACAATATAAGTAGGTAATACACCAAAAAGTCACCTTATAACAGCAGAGGAGGACCACTCAAAGTATATCGCCTAACTGCACGACCTCTCCTTTGTTGGACTGTGGATCTGCACTCGGTCAAACACAAGAATGACGAGCCCAGGTAAGTAACGCCAAGCAAGAACAGTAATAAATACAGTATTTCAAATTAAATAAATGAGCAGTCAATTCATGCAGATAAAAAGAAAAGAACAGAGAGTACATGAATGTATAAAGACTGTGAATAGATACATGAGCAATTGATATTGAGTGTCCCGAGTACAAAGGAAAGGCACAAGTGGTCCCGACCAATCAAAGTCGTTAAGCCGAGGAAAAAATCTCCTCAAAGTATAGGAGTCGAGGACAAAATCTCCTCTACGACCCCTACGCGAGTGCAAAGTCCCTTGCAATCTGGTGGAGAACTCTCACCCCGTACATGTCATCATAACCAAACATGTATCCTCAGCCGTAAACCCCGGTATAATACATTGCTAGTCCAAAATTCTGCAAGGATCACGCTTGATACACTTGCCTTTATGGAATGACAAGATAGCATAGAAATAACATCAACAAATAATTCAAAGCTCAAGAAATAATTGTTGTGTTCCTCACTGGTTTACTTACCTCGATCCAAGCTAATCGCACTCTCACAGACTCCGACTCGTGCCTACGTAGTCCCGCGTGTTAATACCCTGATAATACAATTCATTGTGGTTTCCCATTAACTCTTTTCTAATTTTCCTTATTTATGTTTATTATGTTTTGCGGGTCGAATTCCAGGTTATTGGGTCGTATTTGAACCCGTTAGATACCCCGAGAAGACCCCAATTCTTTTCGAAGATCCCATAAAAAGTTGAAAATTTTCGGGGTTCAAGACACCGCTGAGATGCCAAGAGGTTTTACCATCGGCGACGTTTCCTCGACATGGGTAGATCAACTTTGCCCCAGGCATACGTGGGTAGCGCCGCTCCACTGCGCTTTTACGGCTTGGGCCAGAGGTCGACTCTGCCCCAGTCATGTGTGGGGTGCGCCGTGAGGGTTTATCCCTCACGGCGTCTCCATGGCGTGGGTGGCAAAGAGACCCCTCTCTGTCCCTAGCGCCGCGTTGGTGTCCCTGCCTGTGGGACATTTTTGGGTGTTTACCACCCCTGGTTCACGCCGCCTTACACTGATTTGGTCCATTTTTCATCGGGATGCAACTTCATTCCAAAAGCATCCTCAACACACTCTATAACGTTCGAAAACCTCAACGAAAAACCCAAAACGAAAATCATTTGAAAATCCCCAAAAATCCCAAAACTCTCCAAATCAAAAATCACATTCACAAATCTCATAATGATCGTCGTGAAGATCACTGAAACCTCGAGAGTTTCGATTGAGCTCGAAATCTCTACGTGGTTTCCAAATTTCATCGTGACGAACATAGGTAAAACTTATACTAATGCGTAGAGGGTGACAAGGGGATGACGAATTTCACCTTGGATCACCCGAAATCTGCACCGTCGCACTGCTCCAGCCACCCCAAGTGCACGGTTTTTGGAGGAGACGTCAAGGGAAGAAGAGAAAGAAAGAGAAGAGAGAGAAGAGAGAGAGAGAGGGAGAGAGAGAAGAGAGATGAGGGAGTGCGTTTTTATACCCTCCCTTAAATCTTGTCCCAACCCCTTATCACTAGGCCCGTCTAATGGTTCTTAATCACTCCATCCTAACTACTCAAATGACTCGGTTGGGTGACTTCATTTCCTCACTCGTCCTCACGCGTTTAGACATTAAAATGATTGTTTAAACTATACAGTATAATACAAACACTAAACAAATATAACATACCTCGGTATCGACGCTCAAGAATTGATGATTGTACCATGGCGTGGGCCCACGTACTACCTGTATTGACACGTAGCACGGGTTAAATTTCAATGTCTTTACAGCTTATGAAGACCAGATTTCTAGGGCACATCGCTGAAGCAGGTAAAGTGCCAGTGGACCCACTAAGGTCAGAGCAGTGATAGATTGGCCTATACCGAGATCAGTGTCAAATATTCGCAGTTTCCTCGGCTTAGCAGGATATTATAGGTGATTTGTACGCGACTTCTCGAAGGGGCACCTATGACGCAGTTGACGAAGAAGGACGTGAGATTTCAGTGGTCTGACTCTTGCAAGCAGGCATTCCAGACCTTAAAGGAGCATTTGACTACCAATGCTAGTATTGCCTGAGTCGGGGAAGGGTTTTGAGGTGAACACCGATGCTTTGAACTTCAGGTTAGGATGTGGTTTGATGCAGGACGGTAGAGTGATTGCCTACGCGTCACGACAACTGAAGGTTTACGAGAGGAACTACCTTACGCATGACTTGGAGTTGGCGGCAATGATGTTTTCATTGAAGATTTGACGCCATTACCTCTGCAGAGAGAGGTTTGTGCTATTTACTGACTACAATAGTTTGAAGTACTTGTTTACTCAAAAGGATCTGAATATGAGGCAGAGACGTTGGTTGGAGTTCCTCAAGGATTATGATTTCTCTTTGGGGTACCACCTAGGGAAGGCTAATGTGGTTGTAGACACATTGAGCTGTAGAGGGTCAGACTTAGAGGTTGTTACTTGCCGCATGACACATGAGTATGGTTTGCTCGAGGCGGTCGAGAGGATGTATTATGTGGATATTCCGACCAGCACTAGAGTATTGATTTGTGGCCATTTGAGGATTCAGACTGTCTCTATTTAGAGTGTACTAGATGGTCAGTGGTTTGACGAGGAGTATAGAAAATTTTTGGAGTTCTCTCAAAGTTCAAATCATCCAGATTGGAGTTAGTCAACAGACTCATGCTTAGGTTTAGAGGGCGACTGTGGATCCCATCAATGGTTGAGCTACGCTATGAAACACTTCATGAGGCACACCGCTTGCATTTTGTGGTTCATCCGAGCAGAACCAAGATGTATGCTGATATGCGTCATTATTTTGGTGGTCGGAGATGAAGACCACTATTTCTGATTATGTTAGAAGGTATGAGATTTGTCAGCGACTTAAGGTTGAGCATCGCAGACCTAACGGGTTACTACAGTTATTTCCCATTCCTCGATGGAAGTGGGAGCATATCGCCATGGATTTCGTTAGTGTTTTACCTCGATATCAGCGCATCCATGATAACATCTGGGTGATTATGGACAGGTTGACAAAGTTTGCGCACTTTTTACTAGTTTCGACCACACATCGGGTAGATAGGTTGGCTTTGTTGTATGTGCATGAGATAGTTCAACTGCATGGTGTACCTATATCGATTGTCTAACAGAGGGCCACAGTTCACTTCACTGATTTGGTAGAGCATGCAGCATAGTTCGGCACGCGGTTGGATCTCAGTATCGCCTATCATCCACAGACTGATAGACAGTTAGAGCGTCTGATACAGATATTAGAGGATATGTTGCGGATGTGTGTGTTGGAGTACGGTGGTTCATGGGAGGAGTATATTCACTTTTGTGAGTTTACCTACAACAACAGTTATTAGGCTAATATTGGTATGGCACCGTTTGAGGCATTATATGGGAGGTTATGCAGATCTCCATCTTACTGGGCAAAGCCAAAGGATGTGGCAACTATTGGGCCAGAGATTGTTGTGGATCACACAGAGAAGATATGCCTGATCAGATTGAAGGTGAAAGGTGCGCAGGAGAGGCATAAGAAATATTATGATTTGTATAACGAGGGGAATTAGAGTACAAGGCTGGGGACTACGTATACTTGAAGGTGTCTCTGATGAAGGGTCACAAGAGGTTCGGGATTAGAGGAAAGCTTGCACCACGGTTCATTGGTCCATTTAGAGTTGGGAAGAGGATAGGCAGATTTGCATATGAGTTGGAGTTGTCACTTCAGTTGTCTAGAATTCACCCTGTATTTTACATACCGATGCTCATACTTGATAGGTCGAGTGAGGGTAGGAGGCCAATAGTGGACCTGAGTCAGATAGACTTGAGGGAGGATATCACCTATGATGAGTAGCCTATTCAGATACTTGACAAGAATGTAAAGATTCTGAGGAACAAGGAGATCCCGTCAGTCCTAGACAAGTGGCAGCACTACGTAGATGAGGAGCTAACGTGGGAGCTTAAGTCCTATATGCTCGAGTATTTTCCCTACCTCTTCTGATTCGGTAAGTCTTTCCATTAATCCGTTTTAATTTCGAGGACGAAACTTCAATTAGTTGGGAAGACTGTAACGACCTTAAATTCTAACTTGTGCCACGTTTCAATTTAGTTCGTGTGTGGGCCCATTTACTATGATACAGAGTTCAATTCCCGGTCTTCGATGCCGAGGTATATTATTTGTATTCGGTGTTTTGTATTATATTATATTACTCAAATATTTAAATTACAATATCCCAAACATGCGAGGACATTTGAGTGTGAGTGTTGGTATGGGAAAACAATTCAACTTGAGCGGTATGTGAAATAACGAGGTTTCAGGCAAATACTGGTCGGGTAATTAGTGGTCCAGGGACTTAATTGAATTAAAAACATTGACAAAATACAAAATAAATAATAATTAAAAGTGTAAAATGCATTTGATACATTGGTACGTCCGGGGCGACGTGACGAACAAGTTTGTTGTTCAAAGCGGGTCTGAAAATGTGAGTATGGTGTGAGAAAAGGCTTGAACAAGGAATTGTGTCACAGATTGGAGTCACACAGGTGTGTTAGAGTTGGTGGATGGACCAAATAGTGGTCATTGGACCTGTCTCGAGATGCATGTGGGAAATGAGATGAGAGGGGGTATAAAACCAATCCCCTATCACCTTTTTTCTCTCTTCTCGTTCTCATCTTCTCTCATCAATGACTCAATCAAGGAACGAACGGTGGGTTTTTTGGGTTCTCGACGTGATTCGGCACAATTGGGGTGATCAAATTCTAAAACTAAGGTTAGATCTCAACTCCCCACATCAGTATTTACGTTTTGGCAGTGTTTTATGGGTTTTTGTTGCGAGAAATTCGGAGGAGTTGGGAAATTTGATTTTTATAAATTGTTTTGATTTATTTAGAATCAATGAGGTGATAAAAATATGATTGGTGAAGTGGTTTTGATGTTGGGAATTTTTCTGAATTTTGGAGAATTTTTGATGAATTTTGTGTAATTTCGGAAAATCGACATTTTGGGAGGGTTTTGAAGCAAGCCAAGGGTGAATTGGTGTATGTTTGGATGTTTAGTCGCAGTTGGGATAGGTTCGAAGCATGACGACACGATCTGAAGTGTCGAAAACCCTAATTTAAAGGCATTCTGCAAAAGACATCGTAACGACGCCGTGAGTGTTCCAACTTACAGAGTCACCCACGTACGTCTCGAGCAGGGACTCATGGGGAAGTCACCGTGGAACGCTAAGAACATTCCAACGCATGGTGTCACCTACGTACAAGTTAGATAGTGAGGTATAGTCTCGACGCCATGAAGACGCCGTCCAGTTCATTGAACCCATGGCGTCTCGGCGGCGTGTTACTGTTCACAAGAGTGAATTTTTAAAAAATTTTTGAAAACTTTCAGGGATCTCTCGGGTATCCAAATGGGTTCGAATACGACTTAATACCCCGGTAATTGACTTAAATGGGTTAACGAATGAAATTATTAAAAATTGGATAAAATAAGGATAATTAATAGGGATTTAGATTTGAATGTATTTTAAGGGTGCTTGAACATTGACGGGACACAAGAGGTCATAGGAGACATGTCAGTGGTTCATTGAGTGCGTAATTAATTGGATTACAAGTAAGTAAACCAATTTTTTTACAGTTATTTCTTGAGCTTTAATTTGTTGTTATTGCTTTATTTATCATCATATCTGTTGGAATCTCTTTTAGTTGAGTGGTCCACTGCAAGGGAGTTATGGTTACTTTATCTGTGATGTGAGCTCTTATTTAGACGTTGTTGATATCTCTCGGTTGAGTGTACGCTGGGGGCTCTTATCCGGGTCTATGGATATCTCATAGTCACAATGGTTAGGCCTGGTAGGCTGTGTTCTCGTCCTGAACCCGAGTCTTATAGGTTTTACCTTGACTCAACGACTGTTGTCGGGACTCCTTGCAATTCCATTTCATTACTCAGACACTCACATTTCGATTGGTCTATTTATAGTATTATACATTTCATGAATTCCTTATTCCTTTCTTTCTATCAACATGAATGTGGAATGATGTTTATTTATTTCAAAATGTTGTATTATTGTTTTGTTTGGCGTTACTTATCTGGGCACGTCATTCTTGTGTTTGATGGAGTGCAGATCCACAGTCCAACAAGGGAAAGGCACCGGAGCTTAGGGATTTGCTTTGAGGATACTAGATCACATCCTTCCACTTGACTGAGTAGGTAATTTTTGTATTATTGTATATGTACGTTGTTTTAAGACTTGGGTTTAGGTATGTGAGATATTCTGGGCATGTATATCTATTGGGCTATTCTCCTCTAACTTATCATTTACGATGATATACATATGCGGGGTTTCCACACTCTAGGATGTCTTATCTTTATATGGTTGTGATTAATTAATTAGTTTGAGCTTTGCTTTCGCTATATTGATAATAACTCGCTAATCAATGGTAATAAATTGTAAATGAATAGTAAATGGTAAGGATTAAGACCGACTAGGCTTGCGTGACTCGTCAAGACGAGCTCGGGTTTTGAGTAAGTATATGCGGGGCGGGGCCCGGTTAGGTTTGAAAATTGGGGCCGTCACACCTATGGTGAAACACTTTAGATATATCTAGGGTCAATCATACAAAATGATGTCACACATAGAATTCAAGATGGATGGAAGAAATGAAAGAGTGCAACTAGTGTGATCTATGTTAAAAATATGTCTACCAAGTTAAAAGAAAAATTTTATGGGACCGCAATTAGGTAGGCTATGCTCTATGGAAGTGAATGTTGGATGGTAAAGCAACAACAATTACATAAAATGAACGTAGCAGAAATGAGGATGCTTAGATGGATGTGTGGTAAAACTCGTAAAGATAGGATAAGAAATACAAAAATTCAAAGACAAGTAGGAGTAGCGCCAATTGACTCAAAGATTAGGGATGGACGGTTGCAGTAGTTTGATCATATGGAAAGACGACCTACAAATGCCTCCACTAAAAAACTTGACTTAATAGGAACTGAAGAAATTCGACAAGGTAGGGGTAGACCAAAGTTAACTTGTGATGCATTAATTATGAGGGATTTGAATAGTTTGGAAAGCTCACCATCAATTCTATTAAACCGAGTACAATGGAAGAGTTTGATCCATATAACCAACTCTAATTAATTTGGGATTGAGGCTATGTTGTTGTTGTTGTCTCTAAAAGGAAATATTGTTCTTTATTAAAAAACTCAGTAATCAACCCATAAACTATTACATATGTAGCCATTATATAGGCTTGTAAGATAATAAGATTCATAATTCTAATAGAATACCAAAAAACATTTTAACTGTAATTCTAATAAAACTCTTACTACCACTAACTCCTATTGAAACTTTAATTTTGACACAAAAGGACACATAACTTGTAATCGAACTAAACTAAATTATCTTATCTAATAAATAAAAAATCTTAATCAAACAAAAACTCTTATTTGCATCATTCTCTCCCGGTTGAGAAAATTCATCATCAAATTCAATACTTGAATCATTCTCCCACATATGACGTCTATGGTCTTTATTTTCATCAGTATGCGGCCCAAAACTTTTCGGGCCTATGGGTTTCCATACGGTATTAAAGATGAACGATTTTGGGCTCGTATTTGAAAACTTGATTGGGCTAGCGGTGAAGTCTAGACTCGTTTGTGGACTTAGAGCCTATAAAAAGAGGCATAGATATATTTATGGGCCTCTAAAGGGTGGATATGTGTTTGGCAAGTGATAACTAGTTCAGACTTAGTTGCACTTGGAAGGGAGTGTTGAAATATATTATCCCATATTGAAAATATATTAAGAGTTGGTGGGGTATATAAGTGGTGTGATATTAGCACAAACCAATTGGTTTTATGCAAGATGAGCTCTAACACCATTTATATACCCACATATGTGCGCATGTGCGACCCAACACTCTTCGGACTCATAGATTTCTATATCCTATAAAATTTCTATATCTTTTAAGTTAAACGTGAATACTTGATTTATAGGAATATTTTTTTAAATATATTTACCATAAACATTTGATTATGTTAGAAAATGAAAAACATAAATACTTGATTCACAGGAATTTATTTATTTTTTCTTATAAGACTTGATTTACAGAAGTGTTGAAAATCAAAAATTAATTCTACTAGGTACCATTACTCATCAAAACCTTGCTAAAAAAAATGTCGATTCGTATTTGAGAAATGACTAACTTGCCAATTGCCATTCGATATTATTGGTGCAATAATATATATATATATATATATATATATGAATTCAGCTTTCAACTTTAGAGTATATATTATATATGTTAAGCAACTATGTAGTTGCTATATTTGTGTATTATGATTTATGATAGTTACCATATTTGTTTGTTTATAGTATTTATAGATTAGTTTCTGTATATTCATAACTTCTCCACTGATTGTGTAAATCAATTATTTCCATGTATATTGTTTTATATCGCTCTATAAATAAAAGCAACCCATTGTATCTAATTTGCCCTATTTTACCCTAATCAATACAATTTCATATTACATTCACATGGTATCAGAGCCCTAGCATGTTTAGGTTAGTTTTCACCATTAGCACTCCTCTTGGTGTGCCCATAATTTGTTTGTCCGCACTTGTGTGCCTCTGCATGATTTCCCCTCATTTGTGCTTATCTCTGTTGAACGCGAGTCTTCGTCTTGTTTGCCCGTGCGCTTCAATTTTGTTTTTGCAATTTTGTTTGTGGAATCTCATGGGTTTTCAACCCATGTTGACTTGCATCAATAATCGCACATCATAAGAAAGCAAAAGTGATGAAAAAAAAAGAAAAATAAATAAATGAAAAAAGAGGAAACAAAATTGTTTGCAATTTGTATGTAATTACTGATCAATGCTTGCGTAATTGGCCATGCCAATGAGCCCATCTGCCCTGTTATATGCGTGCATCTCGATTAGAGATTACATTTTGCAGATCTGTCTGTTCTACTTTCCCATTTGTCAAATTTGTCTATGACAACCCAAAAACTTGAGGCCCACAACGTGATGCATCGTGGGTCCACAACGTTGCACGTCATCACTCTGTTGTGTCTCACGCTCAACCCATGCTCTTTACCACATTACCTACCTTGTAATATAGCTAACTTCTATCATTTGATTGTAAAGTTGATCAATTCATTCGTTTAGTTAGCCTTGTGGCCAACCGAGCTCGCTAAATTATTCAGTTGAGTTATTCATATTGTTGCGGCCCCAAATTTCCAGGTTCGCCCCGTGCAACAAGTATTTCTCCAGCACATACTCCAGAAATACCTGCCACGTCACTCATTCATCCACCTCCTCACTATATCCACATATACTCTGTGAAGTGATGTTCCTGAATTTCATACTATTATATATATTACCATTTCATGATGGAAGACCTTAATACAGTCAAATACTTTAATATAGTATTGATTAGTGCACCTATAGTGGAATCCCGAACTGTACATGTATACATGCGATTGACTGAAACAGTGTTATATACAAGTACAGTAATAACAAGTTTCCCATCCCAAAATATTACAAAATTTCAAAACCTTATATGTACCAGCACATGTACTTGCAAGTCTTGAAGTGGTAAGTCAGATGTAATCGCCAATAACCTCCCTTGCTGGTACTAGGATCTGCACTCAATTATCACAAAAAAACTAGATAACGAGTCCAGTAAGTAAAATACTAAGGAAAACCACCAGGCATTGCAATTTATGAATATGAATAGAAACCAATAAACAATATCAAATAATCATGCAATAATAAGGAAATAATGCAGGCAACTGCTCAAAAGGAAATGCATGAATACCAACACCAAGAAAACAAACTGTGTGTGAAACAGCTACCCCAATGAACCTAGGACCAGTGGCTCGGTTGTACTCATCTCCAATGACCCCGCTGACTGTGTCCTAAGTCACCATATACTCCAAAACAACCCACACACCGAGTAACAGCCGGAACTCTACCGTTTCCATAATAAATGGATTCATATTGATAAAGATTTAAGCTCAACGAATAAAATAAGTAAATGCAATAATGGTGTTCAATTGGATTTTACATACCTCAATTCGCACTCCAACAACCCCAAAATCCAAACCCCGGTCTAGCTCCAATAAACACCTAACAATCAAAAGTATCACCCCAAATGTACCTAAGATTATTTATCATTGAATTAGCTTCAATTTGAAATATTATGCCAATTTTACATTTTTCGAGGTAAAAAACCCGGTATAAAGTCTCCTCCGACTTTTGAATTTCTCATTTTCCATAGAGATTCCTCAATTTCTATTTATTTGGTCAAAATACTATTTTTTCATATTTTTTCCTTTTTTTTGGATTTTCTTTTCCATTTTCTCTTTTCTTTTCTCTTTTTTTATTTTTTTATTTTGGGTGTGAACCGGGCTGAACCGGGTTCGGCCCGGTTCACCACCTTCTTCTCCAACAGAGCAGTGTATTCACAGTTCTGTTTTTTTTTTTTTTTATTCTTCTTCCTTCCTTTCTTCCTTTTTTTTTTCCAATGGAATTAGGAGGGTGGGGAGACGACACATATCGTCTCCCTCCTCGGACTGATGGCTCCGCCATGGTCGAGTTCACTACCACCTCCACCATAACAACGTACATCACAACAACAAAAGTAAACCAACACCACTCACCTCAACGTCCCGACGTCCCGAGCTCCCCGAACTCTCGAGCTCTCCTCCTCCTTCTCCCTCCTTCATCGTCTCTCTCTTGTTTCTCTGTTTCGAAGTGAAGAAATGTGGTGGTGGTGACGAGTTTATCAAATTTTCCAAGTAAAATGACTGAAATGCCTTTCATGTTTATCTCTTTCATTTACAACTTAAATACCCTTTTTGGTCATTTCACTATTACTTTCTTAATTTCCTAATTTTTAATATATATATATATAAAATTACCTATATACATATATATATATATATATTCGCCTATACTTTCGCGCCTAAAATTTTGTCGTGCGATCCAACGAGCGTACTTGGGCGTGCACACTACCATACCACCTATGCGTATCGATCATGACTAAACCCCGGCTCTCAACCTTGCCCGAACCAAAATAATATACATACACACTTGTGATGACTATATTATCAATTACATCACAGAATTTACAACTAACATACACTGTCAAATTTATAAATTCCAAAACCCCGCCTAATCCATACGTGGCGTTCACATATCATCTGAGCTAGCGTCTAAATCTGAAATAATTATAACAATAACGACGTTAATAAATAATGGCCGTTACAATTCTTCCCAACTAAAAGAATTTTTGTCCCGAAAATTAAATTAGTGTAAGATTTACCGTGAAATAGCTGAGGATAACGATCCCGCATGGTCGATTCCAACTCCCAGGTAAGTCCTTCGTACCGTGATGCTGCCATCGTATGAGAACCCTAGATATATCCCTATTCCTGAGAGTTTGAACCTTACGATCCAATATAGCTATCGGTCATTTCTCGTAAGTCGTGTCGTCAGGTTGAATCTCAACCTGTTGCACGTCAACCATAGGTCGTGGCCCTGTCCTAGCCAATCTCAACATCGAAATGTGAAATGTAAGATGAAACCCTGCTAACTCCACTGGTAAATCTAACCTATACGCCACACGACCAACTCGCTCTGCAACCCGATATGGTCTAATAAATCTTGGCGCTAGTTTCCCTTTAATCCCAAACCTCTGCTGTCCTTTCCAAGGAGAAACATTTAAATAAACCATGTCGCCAACCTCATAGCTCAGATTCTCGTGGTACCTATCCGCATACTTCTTTTGTCTATCTTGCACTGTTCGAAGGTTCAGTTGAATCTGTATAATCTTCTCTGTGTGATCAACAACTATCTCCGGCCCCACGGTAATCGTATCCTTTGGCTCTGCCCAACATGTTGGTGATCTGCAGGGCCTCCCATACAGTGCCTCAAATGGTGGCATACCAATACTAGCCTGATAGCTATTGTTATAAGCAAACTCACATAGAGGTAGATAATCTTCCCACGTACCTCCAAATTGCAAAATACAAGCTCGAAGCATATCTTCCAAAATCTATATCAATCTTTCAGACTGACCATCGGTCTGTGGATGATAAGCAGTGCTAAACTTTAACCTGGTGCCAAACTGCTCTTGCATCGCCTCCCAAAATCTCGAAGTAAATCTGGGGTCCCTATCAAATACTATGGAAATCGGTACCCCATGTAATCGAACAATCTCCTGCTCGAATAGTCTGCTCAACTGAGTGAACGTATATCGCATCGAAATGGGTATAAAATGCACCGATTTTGTCAGTCTGTCTATTACCACCCAAATTGCATCATGTCGTCTGGAAGTTTGTGGAAACCCATTAACAAAATCCATAGTAACATGTTCCCATTTCCACTGAGGAATGGGTAACGGCTATAACAATCCATTAGGTCGCATGTGTTCCGCCTTTACCTGCTGACACATGTGACATCCCCAAACATACTCTCCAATATCAGTCTTCATCCCCGGCCACCAAAACAATCTCCGCAAATCGTGATACATCTTGGTTTTGCCTAGATGAACTGTATAACGTGATCGGTGAGCATCCTCTAATATACCATCCTGTATCTCTGGCACCGCAGGTATCCACAGTCTTCCTTGGTATCGCATGCATCCATCAGATGTCTCCGACTAATCAGTGTTTTCGGGATGCCGTGCCAACCGCCAAAATCGCTCATAAAGCCCATCAGCCCGCTAACACTCCGATACCCACTCCAATGACACTGTTGGTACCCTCATCTGCCCACAAATTTGTACATCACTCATAGATGCACCCTCTACCATGCTCATAACCGATGCTACCTCCAATAGTCCCATATATTGATTACTGGTTTGACTGTTGACTCCGCATCTACTCAGAGCATCTGCCACTACATTAGCCTTGCAGGGTGATTCAATGGTGAGATCATAATTTTTCAATAACTCTAGCCATCTCCTCTGACGCATATTCAGATCTCTCTGCGTGAAGATATAGCGTAAACTATGATGGTCGGTGTAAAGTATAAATTTCTCCCCATTCAAAAATGTCTCCAAGCTTTGAGCGCAAATACAATAGTTGCAAGCTCTAAATCATGTATGGGATAATTACACTCATGTGATCTTAATTTCTCGGATAAATAAGCCACAGGTCGTCCCTCCTGCATCAGAACACATCCGAGTCCAGTTCCTGAAGCATCAGTGTAAACAGTCAAACTCTTCCCCGCCTCAGGTAACGTCAATATTGGTGTAGAAGTTAACCGCTTCTTCAATTCCAAAAACGTGTGTTCACACTCTTCAGACCACTCAGAAGGAACATCCTTCTTTGTCAACCTCGTCATTCGTGATGCAATCATAGAAAAATCCCGCACAAAGCGACGATAATAACTCGCCAGACCCAACAAACTCCGTATCTCAAAAACAATCTCCGGTCTCTTCCAGTCAATCACCGCTCTAACCTTATCTTCCTCAACAGAGATGCCCTGATTGTTGACAACATGTCCTAAGAACTTCACTTCCCTCATCCAGAATTTACACTTACTGAATTTCGCGTATAGCCGGTGCTCTCTTAAGGTCGTCAACACTGATCGAAGGTGACTCTCATGATCCTCTCGCGTCCGGCTGTATATCAATATGTCATCAATAAAAACTATCACAAATCGATCCAAATAAGGTCTCAACACTCGATGCATCAAATCCATGAAAACCGCTAGAGCGTTCGTCAATCCAATCCAACGGTATCAGAACTCAAACGATCAGTATCTGTACTAAAAGTAGTCTTGGATATCTTCTTCTCGAATCCGTAGCTGATGATATCCTGAACGTAAATCAATCTTCGAGAAGAATTTCGCACCTTTCAACTAGTCAAATAGATCATCAATCCTCGGAAGTGGGTAACATTCTTGATGTTACCTGATTCAACTTCCGATAGTCTATACACATCCTTAATGATCCATCTTTCTTCCTTACAAATAATACAGGTACTCCCCAGGGTGACATACTAGGATGAATGAATCCCTTTGCCAACAGATCCTCTAGCTATCTCATAACCTCTTCCTGCTCTACAGGTGACATCCGGTACGGTCTGCTAGAGATAGGTTGGGTCCCTGGTATCAACTCTATAATGAACTCTATCGCTCGAGATGGTGGTAATCCGAGTAAATCATCAGGAAAAAATCAACAAATTCTCGAACTACGGGTATGTTCTCAATCTGGGTAGCCACTCGAGTCTCAGGCTCAACTACCACTGTGAACTCCTCCATCTCTTGAGTAGTCGCTAATCTACCCCTGGTAATAGGTAACTCCGACGCAGTCCTGATCAATGAAAACTCCATTAAACCAGGAATACTAAAGTCTACCCTTTTCTCAAAACAATATATCCGTGCATGGCACGCTAACAACCAATCCATTCCAAAGAGTACGTCAAACTCTAAATACACCAATACTCGTAGATCGTCTGGTAACTGATGTCCGAAAACCTCAACCATGACATCATGAACTATCCGATTAGGGTAAATCTTATCCCCAAGCCTTGCTGAGAACAAGCTGGGTCTCAAGTGTGTGTGCATCTAACCGTAACTTCCCAACTAACTGTCCAGCAATAACAGAAATAGTACTACCAGAATCAAACATGGCATGTACAAGTCTGCTATAAATATATAACATACCTTCCACTAGCTGGCGGGTAGCTCCTGAATCTGGCTATGCTAATGCATGCGCTCTGTCCCTATTGGGACCTTGTTCCCGTCGAGGTGATGATGCTCTACACTCCCATCTCAAATGCCCTTGCTGACCACATCTATAACATCTGCGCGGGTCCTGCCTCCTAGTCCGCTGTCACCAGATCCTTGACCCTGACCCCGGTCTCTTTGACCCATGTCATGGTCATCCTGATGTTTCTCTTGATGCTGCGGCGGAGGCTATCGTTGCTGCGGCTTATTTGAAACTACCGTATGCACAGTTGTCTAACGTCCACTCTCCACTGCTCTCTGGACGCTTATCCCGTCTACCCTGATCCTGCCTCGGCCGATCAAACTGATCTTGCCATCTCTTCGGCCTCTGTTCGAACGTGAACTTTGACCAGACCTGTCCCCAAGCTCACCCCGATGTCTTAAGTATGTCTCGCAAGCTAATGCTCGATCATAAACAGTCTGCAATGTCTTGGCTCCACTTGCGACAATCACACCTCCAATCCTCTCATCCAAACCCCGGATGAAATAGTAGATATGGAGTCTCTCGGTATTTGCCACATCCATGGCATACATCATAAGATATCTAAATCTGTCCATATACTGCGACACCGTCATATTACCCTATTTCAAACTCAAGAACTGCTCCCTCAATCTCAACTGCACTTCCGTGGGAATATATTCATCCAGGAATATCTACCTAAACTCTACCCACGTTACTGGTGTAGTATGTGTGTCCGTGTAGGTGGTCCACCAAACTGCTGCCCGACCCCTCAAGCAATAACCGAATATACATGGCTGGTCTACCTCGGTACCTCTAGCAACTGGTGTAAACGTCGATATGTCATCAACCATCGACCGGCAACCTCAGGATCACTAACTCCAGTGAAATATGTGGGTTAAACCTCATGAAATCTTTCACCATCTTTGCTGCCTCGGACATCTTGCTTCTGGTAGTCGAACCTCCTACACGTTGCTCAGTGGTAGTTGGTATTACTTCCTAGTCTCATCTATCGTCCCAAGAGGCTCAGTTCTCTCTCTGCCTCTATTCCAGCTACTTGTAGGTCATCTGATGGTGCAATCGCCACTGGAGTAGTATATGTAATTAGCTCAGCAATAGGTGCTACTACTGGTACTCGCGAACTCCGTATGTACTCCATCAGATCAGCCATCTGAATCTGATGTAGTAGTTGTTGATCGATAACCCTCTGTACCATAGCTCGCAAATCTACTACCTCCCTACCGGTATGATCACTCGTCTCCCCAACCTCCTGCTGAGTAGTAGGAGAAGTAGTAGGGGTCTGTCCATCCATGATGATCTGCACCAATTTGTGTAAACCACTTAGTTTCCAATATACGTATGTGCATAATATGTACTTATATCCAACAAATACATATATCAAATAACAATACTGATTCTACCTAGTTCATTCACTTCCCAACTAAAATTCTAGGTAGTTCATCGGGTTTTCACATCTAATTTGTTTACAATTTATGCTCTTTTCACTTCCCTATTTACTTCAAGGCCCTATCAACCTTGCTCTGATACCAAACTATGGCGGCCCCAAATTTTCAGGGTCGCCCAGTGCAACAAGTACTTCTCCAGCACATACTCCAGAAGTACCTGCCACGTCACTCATTCATCCAGCTCCTCACTATATTCACATATACTTTGTGAAGTGATGTTCCTGAATTTCATACTATGTTATCCATATATTACAATTTCACAGCGGAAGACCTTAATACAGTCAAATACTTTAATATAGTATTGATTAGTGCACCTATAGTGGAATCCCAAACTGTACATGCATGCATGCGATTGGCTAAAACAGTGTTGTATACAAGTACAGTAATAACAAGTTTCCTATCCCAAAATACTACAAAATATCAAAACCATATATGTACCAGCACACGCACTTGCAAGTCTTGAAGTGGTAAGTCAGATGTAATCGCTAATGACCTCCTTACCCTTGTTGGTACTAGGATCTGCACTCAATTATCACAAAAAAACCAGATAACGAGTTCAGTAAGTAAAATACCAAGGAAAACCACCAGGCATTGCAATTTAGGAATACGAATATAAACCAATAAACAGTGTCAAATAATCATGCAATAACAAGGAAATAACGCAGGCAACTGCTCAAAAGGAAATGCATGAAAACCAACACCAAGAAAATAAACTGGGTGTGAAACAACTACCCCAATGAACCTAGGACCAGTGGCCCGGTCGTACTCTTCTCCAATGACCCCGCTGACTGTGTCCTAAGTCACCATATACTCCAAAACAACCCACACACCCGAGTAACAACCGAACTCTACTGTTCCCATAATAAATGGATTCAGATTGACAAAGATTTAAGCTCAACGAATAAAATAAGTAAATGCAATAGTGGTGTTCAATTGGATTTTATATATCTCAATTCGTACTCCAACAACCCCGAAATTCAAACCCCGGTCTAGCTCCAATAAACACCTAACAATCAAAAGTATCACCTCAAATGTACCTAAGATTATTTATCATTGAATTAGCTTCAATTTGACATATTATGTCAATTTTACATTTTTTGAAGTAAAAACCCCGGTATAAAGTCTCCTCCGACTTTTGAATTTCTCATTTTCCATAGAGATTCCTCAATTTCTATTTATTTGGTCAAAATACTATTTTTTTTTCATATTTTTCCCTATTTTCTGGATTTTCTTTTCCATTTTTTCTTTTTTTTTCTCTTTTTTTTTTTTTTTTGGTGTGAACCGGGTCGAACTGGCCCGGTTCACCACCTTCTTCTCCAACAAAACTGTGTATTCACAGTTCTGTTTTTTTTTTCATTCTTCTTCATTCCTTTCTTCCTCTTTTTTTTCTCCAATGGAATTAGGAGGGTGGGGAGACGACACATATCGTCTCCCTCCTCGGACTGATTCCAATTCTCGGCCATGGCTCGCTATGGCCAAGCTCACCACCACCTCCACCACAACAACGTACATCACAACAACAAAAGTAAACCAACACCACTCACCTCGACGTCCCGACGTCCCGAGCTCCCCGAACTCTCGTGCTTTCCTCCTCCTTCTCCCTCCTTCCTCGTCTCTCTCTCATTTCTCTGTTTCGAAGTGAAGAAATGTGGTGGTGGTGACGAGTTTATCAAATTTTCCAGGTAAAATGACCGAAATGCCCTTCATGTTTATCTCTTTCATTTACAATTTTAAATACCTTTTTTGGTCATTTCACTATTATTTTCTTAATTTCCTGATTTTTAATATATATATATATATATATATAAAATTACCTATATACATATATATATATATATATAATATATATATATATTCGCCTATACTTTCGCACTTAAAATTTCGTCGTGCACGCCAACGAGCATACTCGGGCGTGCACACTACCGTACCACCTACGCGTATCGATCACGAACTAAACCCCGGCTCTCAACCTTGCTCGAACCAAAATAATATACATACACACATGTGATGACTATACTATCAATTACATAACAGAATTTACAATCAACATACACTGTCAAATCTACAAATCTCAAAACCCCCCTAATCCATACGCGGCGTCCACATGTCATCTGAGCTGGCGTTCAAATCTGAAATAATTATAACAATAACGACCGTTACACATATAGCAATTTGTTGTGTTTTACAAAGTTGCAAATAGATAACTAGTGATTTTTAGTAATGGAAGTCTAAATCAAACTATAATGAAAATAAAACAAAATACGATTTAAGTATTTCCAAAACATCAACCTATTGTGGAAAACCCTGCATAGAGTACACCGTATACATGGAGACAATTACTTCTAAAGTAAATATATACCTAAACTGATCTTTCAACACTCCCCTGATACCCAGATGAAGCTCAAAATTAAAGGATTGTACTCCTACGAGTATGTCCTTGATGGCTGGCAGGCCAAAGATTGTTGCCTCAGATCTTTGTACCCCTACTCATAGCAATATCTGCACTCAGTCACCCAACAAATACAGTGATGAGTCCAATGAGTAAAATCTCGAGAGAAGTCAACACAATATTTAACAATAAATCAAATACATATACTATTCATACAAGTATGCTAACTAGCAACAGAATAACATACTCCCATGAATGTAATATGATATCAAAAATCCTAGTAACCGTACTTAATTGGAAAATCATTCAAGCATCAATTAAGTCAACCAACGAAAACATGATCACAACTAGTCATTCAAGACTGTAAACGAACAGTTAAATAAACAATCAATCATGCAAAATAAGGGATTAATAGCAGGTAAATATACATTTGAACAACATATCATAAACAAATGAATTCTGCAAAAGAAGAGGTTAGTAGCAGAATAATATAATTGTACCTTGAGTTTCTCGATTGTTGAAGAAAGATAGCGGGTTAGACCATACTTTGAACTCTTCCATAGAGCACTGTCGGCGAGTAGCACTCAAGCAAGGCCAGTCTCTGGATCCGCTCAATAGCCGACATAGCACCTACGAATGCACCAACACGTGCCCCAATGTGATCCTCGGGTCGACCTATTCATCAAGATCTCTGACATACGTGCTATGGTCTAGCAAGACATACACCCAAGAATGGCATGGAGGGAGAGCCTCAACATCCATCCATTTAACCACATAACCAAATCCCAAGTACTGCCAGCGAGTAGCACTCAAGCATAGCCAATCCCTTTGGTGGCCAGCGTGGAACCTATGGCGCACCAATATATAACCCAGGTGGGTGCATCCTTAACCAACCCCATCTAACAATCAATCATAAAATCCCTAGGTACTGCTAGTGAGTAGCACTCAAATATGGCTAGTCCCCTAGTCTTCTCGGTAGCCTGGTGGGAAACTTAATATCATAATACAAGAGAAAACACCACAACCATACCGTACAATCAACCATATACCGTACAATCAACCATAAACTACACCGTCAACCATATACCATAAATCAATTTACCTCAAGCAATAAAATAATAAATACTTCGATATGGTAGCACAACTAAAAAATCAAGTGATAAATCAATCTCGACCACAATATCATTGTAGGCAAATATTCAACGTCCGATAAGTAAAACAAATCGAACCAAAGTTGTAAAGCACTCTCAAGGGTTTTACTTACCTTGAAAGTCATTCAAATCCTCGAAAATATGCTGGTCCAATCCTGCTATCGCCTTCGGGATGCACGCAAGACACCCGACTATGGTATCCTAAGTCCTCACCTTGATCACCTCCAACTCTCGAACTTGATCTCTCGGTCTCAACCTCCCTTTCTCCCTTCGATTTCCTCTTTCACACTCTCTCGTTTTTCAATTTTTCTCTTTTTCAATTTCAATTTATGAGAATCATGGACGTCGATGGTGATTTTGATATTTTGGGGGCAAATGACCAAAATGCCCTTATCCTTATCCACAATCCTTAACAAGTCAATGCCCTTGTTGGTCATTTCACACACATTTTTTGCTTTTAATTTCTTATTTTAATATATATATATTGTAACGACGCGAAAATTTGGCTATTTGTGAATGATGATGCGTATTACGTATTTATACTAGTATTTGAGTGACCGAACAATGAAGTCGGTGAACGAGTAGGGAAACTTGATGAGCGGGGATCGACAATTGGGATACGAGTACACAGGGGATTTAAAATCTGAGTGAGGTTTCTACAAGGTAAATGGGGTTCCGATAGTCAATCAAGTGAGCATTAAATGTGATAAACGAAGTCAAATCATGAATATGACCTTAGTTAAGGAACCATGATTTAATCAAATAAAGTATAACTTAGGCATAAATAATTTATTTGAACACTAAGTGTGGGACCACCTCGAGAAGCGTGCCAAACGCAGGGCACTGAGTACCGGATAGACGGGAGTTATCATGACCTCGGGTAGTAATTTATAAAGTTCAATTGATGGCCTAATATAGGTTATATGATTTATTGCAAATCAAATCAACATGAGTCCCATAATTGAGTTGAGAAATTCAATAGGCTTAGGATGAACCTTGGGATACACAACATGAAGTAAATCAAGGTAAGGTGTGTCATAGGTGGGTGTCACTCACATTGAGGACTGAAGTGATCAAGGACCGTTCAAGGGACCTTGAGATAAGGGTGTGTTTTGAGATGAAAGTAAAGGCAAAAAGGTAAATTGACCAATAAAAAGGCATATAAAAACATAAACGTTAGAAAAACCCCACGCACACTATTCATCATCTCCTTCATAGGGCCGCCGCCACCTCTCTTCTCTCCCACTTCTCCCTCTCGGTCGACACTCCTCCCCTCTCCATTGGTGACTGGACACGACCCTTGCCGGAGGTTTTCTTTCCCTATCTCTCTATCTCTCTCGTCCGAACTGTCCACGACTGTGGAGCTGTATGCGCGTCCGCCACCGCTGCTATGGGTGACGATGATCGGGGCAGGTCGGGTTGTCCACCAAAGCCTCGACGGTCTCGGAGTGTCCCTAAACTACGGCGAACGTAAGACACAGTCACACACCATGTTTTCGTATCTGTTTATGGATTTGTTGCGTCGTCGGATATGTGTTGTTGTTGTAGTCGGGGGTACGTCAAGGATGTTCCCAGAATACCCCCACTAGTAGAACTAGTAGTTGATTGCTGTTTTGTTTCATGATGCCCTGTTTTTCTATTTTTTTTTTCAAACTGTTTTGCTGTTGGGTTTGGTGCCGCTGCGGGAGTGTTGCCGGTGGTTGGGGATGGTCGAGGGTGGTCCTCTGGCCCACCAGAGACCCTACATCCCCAGAGTGTCGTTGGTTCTATGTTTTTATGCATTTGAGTTGCGGTTTTGCGCTAGTGTTGTTGTTGGACTGTTTTGCATTCCTCGTCGGATTTCACTGCCGTGGACGGCGCCACTGCTGTGCCACCATGACCAGGGATATCGGGGACCAAGCTAAGTCCATGCTTGTGTGGCGGCCCCAATTTATGGGGTCGCCCCGTGAAACAGATACCTCTCCAGCCTATATACACCAGAAGTATCTGCCACATCACTCATCTATTCCTTTATCCAATAATCTTAGAATTAATGATATTTATCCATAAGTAACAACAAAAATCTGGTGATTACCAAAAATGTGTTATGTTAGTTTTCATTGTTCATCTTATAGTGAAAAAAAAACTCGGTTGTACTTGCATATAAGCGATCAAACTATAGCAGTAATATATACAAGTACAATAGTGATTACGGTCTCCCATCCCAAAATAATACAAAATATCAAAAGAATATAACTAACAACGCACGTACTAGCAGGCCTCGGCACAGGTAAGTCAAATATAATCACCAATAATCTCCTTACCCCGTGCTGGTACTTGGATCTGCACTCAGTTATCACAAAAACCAGATAACGAGTCCAGAATTAGTAAAATCTCAAGGAAAACCACCATGCATCATAATTTAAGAATGTAAGCAGAATCCAATAATAGTGTTAAATAAACATGCGAGAAGAAAGAATAACGCAGTCAACTGCTCAAAGCTTATTCGCATGAATATAAACACCAAGAATACACAAATGGGCGTGAACCAGCTATCCAAAGTGTGTACTGAGGACCAGAAGCTCTGTCATGACCAATACCAATAACCCTACGACTGTATCCTAGACCACACCTAGCAAGCGACCACACATTCCCCGGATACATAGACGGAATAATAAACCTGTCCCAGTAAGATTAACTCATAGATTTGTCAAGAATATACAACTCAATTGAATACAACAAATGAATGCAATAATGGTGTTCAATTGGGTTTTACGTCCCTCAATCCGCGCTTAAAAACCTCGAAAATACCCCTGATCCGTCCCTCGACTAGTCCCCGACTCCAACTACTGTCCTAGGACTCCAGAGACCTAATTCCGAGGTTTATTGGTCAATAATTTGGTTTATAATTGATTATGTTCAATTTCACACAATTTCAATTCCAGAGGATAATTAGCGCGTAAATTGATCTTAATTACTGTTCATCATCATTTTCCAGGGGTAATTAGCGCGCTAGGTCCACCTATTAGCGCACTAATGGCGCTCTATCCAGCTTTTCCAGATTCAAATTTCTGGATTCTTACACCACACCAATCCATTTCAATTCACATATACTCCTTCATAGCACCTCAAATGAGATAAAAACATCACTAAACATCAAATTATCAAGTTTAAACTCCGAATCAAAAATCATAAAAACTCACGGCCAAAACCCATTTTTAGAAAATCATCCAATTTCTCTCAAACTTGATCAAATACACAACCCATGTCATAACAACCTCATGAACCTTAAATCTCAACAAAATATAGTGTTTAATTCCTTAAAAATTTGAATTTCCTCCAATTTCCAACCAACACAAAAATTTCATAACAACCCAAGTATGATGAATCCATACCTTGGATCTTGTTATGGATAACCTTGATTCACTCCCTTCACACCTTAGCTGATGATCTTCACCCTCTTCTTCTCCTCTCACCGATTTCTCTCTATCAACTCTTACTTTTTCATCCCCATTTAACCGATCAACCATGTATATATATAGTTGGTTTTTGATCAAGTGTGTGTACACATCTCGAGAACAATCCTATGGTCATTGATCACCCTGTGTCACTCCAACTGCTTGACACCTTATCATGACACTTGTTGCCTCAAATCTCCCAGTTGTGCATCTCGAGAATAATCCTAAGGATGTTGATTAATTCAGCTATAACTATAGGATTTTGTATATATCATTTGATTCAATTTATAATAATTATCTAAGCCCTAAAATAAATTCCATAAATTATAAATAAGGTCACGCTAGTTTCCTGACCACTCGACACCCCGTGCTTCATGTCCGACACGCTTCCCAAGGCGGTCCCACACTTGTGTAACTAATTGAATTTTCCCCTAAGGTTATGTTTAATTTCCATTAAATAAATTCCTCAACCTTAGTCATGATTAATAAACTTAATCCAATCATACCCCAACGCCTGGCCTCACAGCTCCTGAACCCCCACGTTGACCTGTCTGATGCACGAACCCCGACTCTCAACTTGCCCGACAAGATAATTTAAACACACACCTATGATGAATTTTACACAAATGATATAAAAATAAATTATAGAATTTTCCAACCATAAAAATCAGGCAGTTACCTAAGTCAGTCTCAGGTCTAGCCTCTACACGACGTCCACGTGTCATCCGAGCTGGCGTCCTAATAATGAATAATTAAAATAACGACGTTAATAAATAAAGGCCATTACATCTTGTCTCTTACGACTCCCAGAGTGGCCCAAAACATCGGCGTTATTGTTTATATTATGTCATTCAAGTGTTATGTTTGTTTGAGTCTCGTCGGAAACCACCATATTTCGCGGTGCTGATTGTCAGACCACCTCTCGTGGGGGGTTGTCGGGGACCATACCAAGATATGGTTGGTGTCTCGCAACCTCTGAAGTATCCAAAACAGTGATGGTGAACATGAATGGTCATGATTTTATGTGGTGTTGGCGTCAGGCCTTTATTTATGTGTGTTGACGTAATTTCGAGCTGTGGAGCATGCCTCCGACTTTCCCATGCCGCGGTGGCACCCTCGACGTGGGATAACACCAGCGAGGTTGCATGCTCGCTGGTACATGTTTGGTTTAGGTTCATGATGAGTTATGTTTCGGTGTTTAGTTTATGTTGAAACATCGCATGTCGATGAATGATTATGATGTCGTGGTCACGCGCCGGTCCTCGAGGCTATGGCGTGACCCACATACGACTGAGTCGAGCCTACGATTCATGAGTAGGCTTACATGTGTCATGTTATCGATGTTGTGATATCATAGTCGTGGTTATTGTTGTGGTTTTTCAAACCCGAGAGAGAGTATTCATTTTTTCTATCGAATTGTCGAGTTGTTTATGTCCTTAAAACACTTAGAAATACACTAGGGTTTAACCTAGGGTTTAGTTAATAACTCGACCCATTAATTAAAGTTTCCAACCTTGTCAGGTAATGGAAAACTAGAGGATACGCGTTAGGATTTGTAGGAGTGTGGTTATTCACGAGTTGCGTTGTAAGGTAAGTACACTTGCCTTAAAGCTTGTGTATGATTTGTAAGCCGGTAAGAAAATGCCATGTGATTCATTATCATTTATTCAGATTTGTTATGTTCTATTATTTGTATTCCATTCTATTCCTTGTTGTGTGTTTCTTGGCATAAGTGTTTCATTTCAAGAGTACTAGGACTTGCACTAGAGGGATAAAACGCGGGCACTCTTGTACAGGGGTGTGTGACCACCCTTAGTGATCGTGTGACACCGAGTACTGGGTGGGTAGGCTTGTGTCCCTCCCATCATAGTTGTGCTTTTACTTGTGTCGATGCTTAGGAAGATCTCGCGAGGTCTTCGCCGTTATGCTATGATTTAGACCACTTATGGGCCTTTTTGACTCCTTAAAACACACTTGAAATTTGATTGATATCTATTAGTCTGTTTATCATGCAATTGATTTATTTAAATTCCTGTCTTTCTATTACCGCATGATATTTAGACTGCTTTACTTGATATATCATGAATTACTGTTATCTTCTTCTGGCATTACATTCGATTTCTCCATTTGCTCACCGTCTAGTTTATGACGGTGGGTGCAGATAGAGCGGAGTGCAGTAGAGGCAAGGAGCCCTGCCTAGGCGACTTTTTGTGAGGATTAGCGACTAAACTTTGAAGACATTATAGTAGGTTTTTATGTTTTGCTTACTTGTATATCATTTCATACATATGTTTTGGATTATAAAACTTGGTATTTTTTTATAAGATTGGTATCATGTATCTTGGCTTATCGAATTGTACATGAATACCCGGGGTTTTTCACACTTATAGATTCCTATATTTCCCTTTGATTGAGTATCGGCTTGGGGACCTGTACGAGTCTAGGTCGGGCGTGCCCAAATGCAAGAGGAATTTGGGGTCGTTACATATATATATATATATATATATATATATTTGCCTATAGTAATTTCGCACCTACGATTTCGTCGTTCGCACCAACGAGCGAACTTGGGCGTGCACATTATTGTGCAACTCACGCGTGTTGACTACGACCCCGCGTGTACTAAATTCATACCAATTTATTATTTTGTCACATTATTTTATTGGTTTATACAAATCATTTCATAAACTTAGTGTACCTGTATTTTGCCTGTCCGGTACCCGAATTGACACATTTTTCGAGATGACTACTCGTCACACAGTTTCACATAGTTTATCAATATAAACTCACACCTACGATGTAATAATGCATTACTAATAATTATTCTCGCAGTTATGCAACCAATCGGTCAGAAACGATTGTTTACGCTCAATCTGACGTGTCCTGGCATGTCCAAGGCATCCCCGTGAACCTGAGCTGACGTTCACGTTTGAAAATAAATAATAATTACTGGCTTAATAAATTTGGGCCGTTACATTGTCCGTGATTACTTGCATCCGTTTGTCATGATCTAGTGTCCCCACGCAGAATTGTCGTTAATTTGATGTCTCCTCATCTTATTCGCTTGCAAATTCAAGTGGTTTCATTGTCACCACTTTGAGTTTGAGGGGAGATGTTAGGCAACTATGTATTAGTTTCTGTATATTTATAACTTCTTGTAAATCAACTATTTCCATGTATTTGTTTTGTATCGCTTAAGGCTGGGCACGAAACTCGAGGATCCGACTCGGGTCGGGTCACCCGAATCGGGTGGCGGGTGGTGGGTCGGGTAGGATGAGTGGAGAAAATGAGTCGGGTCATCCAAACCCGACCTATCGGGGGTCGGGTCGGGTTCGGGTGTGATCATGTTAGTAAAAGGGTGCCCGACCTGACTTTAAAAATAAGGCTCAAACTCTAGAGTCCAGATCTAGGTTAGGCAGTTGGGCTTGATTCATTTGTTTTGGCCTTTTAGGTTAAGGCCCAATGGGTATTTTAGACAAGGCCCTTCTGGTTTTTTTTTTTTTTTTAATATTTTGCTGCACATGATGTAAGTTACTGTGTTGTTTTTTCCCATCTAAATTTTTTTTTTTTTTTTTTCGGTGGGTCGCCCGACACCCAACCTAACGACTCGACAATAAACGAGTCCGATATATATCGAGTATCTTGTCTGGCAGGTCGGGTGGTGAGTCATTTCATATAAACCCGACAAGAGTCGGGTTGTCAGGTATCGGGTCGGGTCGACCCAAATCCAACTCGTGCCCAGTCCTAGTATCGCTCTATAAAAAATAGAGCAAACCCGTTGTATACAATTTGCGACGTTTACTCTCAATATATACTACTAATAAGGGGGAAACGGTCAATTAACAGTCGTGACGTTTTTAGGTGTTTTGTATTTAGGTCACAAACATTTTAAGTGAACACCAACTGGTGTAACAACTTCTTTTTTCTTTTTTATTATTTTTTATGAGATAACGAATTTTCACCACGTGAACACATCTTTGTTGACCAAACGATCATTAATGCCTCATGCATGCCATGCACCTCTAACATGGGACTGTTTATCGAGTTCATCACAACCAGTAATTAATGAATGTGAACGGTGGCCGGTTGTTCAATACATGGGCCTCGAAGTAAGTTAAGAAGAGAGCTTGCGTGACACAGTATCATCATATCAGGTTATTTAATTTTTGTAACTCCTCGTCAACCTCTGTGAACCATATAGATAGAGTACATGCCAAGTGCCAATCAAGCGCCAGTGTCTCGGTTTACAAATTCGCTACACCTGACCAACTAAGCTTAACAGTGAAAAGGGTTACCAAGACCACGAGAGGTTTTCCAACAGAGGAGAAAGTACATTGATTCTATTATCTATATATAATTGGTATTGACCAGCTAAAGTAAATTAGATTAATGGTTGTACATGCATATAGCAAGTTATAATTAAGAGGGTTAATTTTCCTTAGAATTTTTTTTAAAAAAAGGTTTGTTTTTCGTTTTTGATGAATTATTGGAGGATGGATTAGCTTCTTTTTTTTTAATGTTTAATATGGTGTTAAGATCACTCATAAT
Organism: Stephania japonica; assembly: GCA_039657345.1. Classification (NCBI taxonomy): domain Eukaryota; kingdom Viridiplantae; phylum Streptophyta; class Magnoliopsida; order Ranunculales; family Menispermaceae; genus Stephania; species Stephania japonica. Next base: position 35,690,689 of record CM077560.1, on the reverse strand, counting down.
TATTTGACAGAAACACAATTAACCCATCCTATAAGAGATAGGGAAATGATTTTTTAACATTCTTTTTTTATACAAAAAATCAGTTTGGACTCTTGCTCATGGGGGGTTTTTGAAATTCTTATAATATCAAAGGAGAGTTATAAGTTATTATTTCAAAGTCATTTATTGCTTGAAAATGAATTTGAAATAAATTTTTTTTTTTTAAATTTCTCTAGAAGTTCGGACTCTAAAAATCCAAATAGTACTACTCTTTTTTATAAGAAAGAAACACAACTTGTCCCCACCGAGGTTTGAACCCATAAGACCTCTTACTTTTCAAACATTATATCAAATCATTGAGTCATATAATTAGTTTGTTTTTAACTTTCATTTCGTACATACATTTACCATACAATGATATATATTCTCTTGAAATTTGTACTGTGTGACACACATCTCAATCAAATATACATTATTGTATAGCAAATGTATGTATGTTTCTTAGAATGTTAAATTATCATGAAAATTTAAAAAATAGGAATTCTCAATTAATTTCTATTTTTTAAAAAAATAATTCCTATATTTTTTTCGTGAAAGATTAATTTCTATTTGTTTGGATCGATCATACAGGGTCTTGACTATTATTCCACATGAGATTTATTGATTTGTTCATGTTTCATATCATATATTGATTTGTAGTTTTGCACCAAGTATAATATAATTAATTATTGTATAATTATATTTATATACGCCTACCAACTCATCTATCTCTTTTGCTTTCTCTTTTTTCTTTTTTTGAAACCCTAAAATTCTTTTTCTTGATTATCTTTTGTGATTTTTATTTTTGAACCACCACCGATCATTCTCTTCGATTGACGATGGTTTCAATCAAATCCTTTTTGCACTTTGTTCATACAATAAACTACAGATCTAGTCAGATTTGTGGAGATTGGTCCATCCTTGTTGCGGTGCATCTTTATCAATATTGTTGCGTGGATTTGTGCGGTATGCTAGATTGATCTTGTCTTTAATTTTTCATTTTATAGTTAGTTTTTCTTCCCTAATTGGAGGTCTTTGATTTGTATTCTCCTCGTTGGAAAGTTTTAGGTGTTATTCTCTTTGTTGGAAAGTTTTATTATTCGTTATATGGTTCTAATGGTATTTGTGTAAGAGAACAATCTCTGATTGTCAAATTGTTTTATTTTTACAATCGCATTCACAATCAAATTAGCGGCAGTTCATTTGAACAAATAGGATTAATGAATCGATGTACTTGATTATATGTTTGGTCCTGTATTGAGCCATAAATGATTAATGATCCATTGCATACCCCTCACCATGGAATCATCCTTTATATGTGCTTGGAACCATTGCTCAACAGGCACATTTAGAAATGCAGTTCGTCGTTCAGACCAAACGAAGTGATCCCAGACTGCAAGGGCCCTTTCACAGTGGCAAAGGACATGACTAATGATCTCATTTTCCGCCCTACATACCTCACATGCTTTATCGTCTATATATCATATGTCTACGAACCATTTCCGCATTATTAAGGAGAGCATTCTTTAACATTAACTAAAAGGAATGATCGAATACATTCTGGCCCTCTCCACTTCCATATCAGATCCCACTGCTGCTAGAGTGTGTCGTAGCCAAGCCCTCATTGAGCAAACTATAAGCCGATGACACCGTAAAGGAACCCGAGTTTGACAAGCCCCAATAAATCTGGTCATCCGATCCCAACACATTTGTAGGAGGCAAAGTGGTTGCAATATGGAGTAGACATTTGTTTAAGAGCAAGCATATATTGGAACTTATACCAATTCCAGTCCCTAGAGCTAGTAACAAAGGTAGAGACAGTACACTGTACTACCTGATTTGATTTCAGTCAATGAGAGGCCAACCGAGGTCCGTCCAAATATCTTCCAAAAAACAAGCCGTGGCACCATTCCCAACCGACCACCAGATTCCTTTTATGAGGAAGGCGAAGTTCATATCATGCCTTCGTTTCATCCCGAGCCCTTCGAGTGTCTTAGGCAAGCACACTCTTTCCATGGTACCAGGCTGGTTTTTTGAGATTTCACTAAAGCCCCCCAAAGAAACTTCTTGCACAACCGATCAATACTTTCACACACACCTTTCGGAATCGTCGTTGTCTGCATTGTATATAGAGGGGTTAAATTCAAAACAGATTTACATAATGTAGCCCGACTCGCAAGAGCAATTCTAGAAAATTAAGGGTTCGAGGCTACTCTAGTTTGCACAAAAGTTAGTACCTTGGCATGGGTGGCCTCAGTCACTTTACCATGTATCATAGGTACCCCCCAAGTACCTGCCAAGGTCTTTTTGTAATTGGGATTCCTAAGATATTAATAATTTGCAAAGCCAATAAATCATCGATATTCCTGGACAAAAAGAGTTGTAATTTACTCCTACTAACTCTATGACCCGAGTATTCACAGAATATCTCAACAATGTTGCTCATCAACTGGGCTTGCACACCAGACGCCTCCCCAAATAAAATAAGATCATTGGCAAAGAAAAGGTGGGGTATCACTGTTGAACATTGAAGTTCAAGTTTTGTATTGGAAAAGAACAAAAACTTTAGTCCCACATAAGAGAGAAAGGTTTAGTTTTCTCACTTAATATATGTTCCAACTCACTTAACTATTGTTTAAGTGAGAAGTGAGTTAAAATGAGTGGACCATGGGGTTCACTAGGAAATCACCCTAATTAAATAATCTTTGACAATGGCCTTTGGGGCTTTGGTTTGTTCAAGACTTAGCCATTCATAAACATAGTTTTTATTTTTCGTTTTTTTATTTTTATTTTCGTTTTTGAAATTTAAACAAAAGAGCACCAACAGTTGCTAAGTTCGAATTAGGAGTTAAATAACTATCAAATTAGTGGCACACTAATTAAATAGTTATGGGAAAAACTGTCCACTAATTGGACAGTTAGATGTTTATCTATATTAGGAGAGTCCTTTGACACAGAATAGTGGTTGTTTTTCGAAATCAAATTTCAAGCAATTCGTGTTTACAAAAGAGAGAGACGATTTTGCAGTTTGAAGGTTCTTTGATTGGTGCTTTGATCAAAGAGCAAACCAGCTTGTATCCTGGAGATAGAACTCCTAGTTGAATTCAAGACCGAATTGGAAGAAATTTTCTCGTGCCTTAGGTCATTGCTCCGCAAGCCTCCGGTACACTTTGTTTATTAATCTTCTTTATTGTTTAATCAGCATGTTTAGTTGCTTGTGATAACAGTGTCATGTTCAGATTTATGTTTATTATAGATTGCTTGGATTAACAATCTAAGAAAGAAAAATTCTCTTCTGATCTTCATATCTTATTTTATATTTGATTTAATTCTACTTGCTTGTTATTATTGTTTTCTGATTCGAATATACTTGGTGTTTTGTATATCTTAGCCTCTGAATCTGAATCTGAAATGGCATCATCTCATATTGTTAATGATAAGACTGCATCCAATTCTAAGGATGAGAGGCCTAAAAAGTTTAAGGGACTTGATTTCAAGAGATGGCAACAGAAAACAATTTTCTGGTTGACCACTATGAATTTAGCCAATGTCATCAGAGAGGAGGTTCCTAAGACGGATGAGAATCCGATCACCAAGGAAACCATGATGACAATCGAGGCATGAAAAAATTCTGACTTCCTTTGCAGAAACTATATTCTGAATAGACTTGATGACACTCTATATGATGTTTATTCTGAGTGTGAGACTGCAAAAGATGTTTGGGATATGCTGGAAAAGAAATATCGAACTGAAGATGCGGGAGCAAAAAAGTTCGTGGTTGGCAAATTCTTGAAATATAACATGGTCGACTCAAAGTCTGTAGTGAAGCAAGTTGAAGAACTGCAAGTGTTGATTCATGAGTTACATGCTGAGGGATGTATCGTGAATGAGCATTTTCAAACTGGTTCTATCATTGAGAAATTACCTCCATCTTGGAATGACTTCAAGGTGTATCTGAAGCATAAGCGTAGAGATATGTTGATTGAAGACTTGATCTTGAGGCTGCAGGTTGAAGAAGATCACAGGAAAGGAGACAAGATGGAAGGAAGTGACATTGATGCAAAGGCAAACATGGTGGAAGGAAGCAATTCTAAAGTTCAGAAATTCCAGAAGAAGAATTTTAAAAGAGGAGCACCGACCAAACAGTTTGCACCGAAGGGGAAGAATTTTAAGAAAATCCAAGGAAGCTGCTGGGTATGTGGAAAACAGGGTCATAGGGCCCAAAATTGTTGTCATAAGAAAGATTAGAATCATGGCAATTCTTGTTTGAACAACCAAGCAAATATTGTTGATGTCCAAATTGATGAAATGGACATTGATCTCACTCCTGTTGTGTCTGAAACTAACATGGTCTCTGACACTCGGGGCTGGTGGATTGACACTGGTGCGACTCGGCATATTTGCAGCGACAAAAGCTTGTTTTCAGAGTTTCTTCCTGTTGATAGTGAAGAAAAGCTTTATATGGGAAATTCATCCTCTTCAATAGTTGAAGGCAAGGGCATTGTTAAGATGAAGTTCACTAGCGGGAAAATAGTCACTTTACTCAATGTGTTGTATGTTCCTGAGATCAGGAAGAACCTTGTATCTGGCCCTTTACTTAACAAAAAAGGGTTCAAGTTGGTGTTTGAGTCTGACAAGTTTGTTCTCACCAAGGGTGGGATGTATGTAGGAAAGGGATATCTCACAGAGGGTCTCTTTAAGCTCAATGTTGTAATTGTTAACTCTACTGGTAATAGAATGATCGTTTCTGCGTATATGGTTGATTCATTTAATTTATGGCATGCTAGATTAGGACATGTGAATAAAAGATCTATTTACAGAATGGTTAAGTTAAATTTATTGCCTAAGTTTAACATTGATTTAAATAAAAAATGTGAAATATGCACCAATCAAAATTTGCTAGGCAAACTTTCAAATCATCCAAGAGAGATCAAATGAATTATTAGGATTGATTTATAGTGATCTTTGTGATTTTAAATCCATCCCTACTAGAGGGGGAAAAAATTATTACATCACCTTTATTGATGATTGTAGTAAATATTGCCAAGTCTATTTGATTAGAAATAAAAACGAGGCCTTAGATATGTTTAAAATATATAAGGCAGAGGTAGAAAATCAATTAGACAAGGAAATTAAGGCATTAAGAACAGATAGAGGAGGAGAATATGAATCTGTTGAGTTTGCAGAATTATGTAGCAAATATGGAATTATACATCAAACGACTGCACCCTATACACCTCAACAGAATGGTGTAGCAGAAAGGAAAAATAGAACTCTAAAAAATATGATTAATTCCATGTTGAATGATTCTGCACTTTCTCAGAATTTGTGGGGTAAAGCGTTACTCACTGCAAATCACATTTTGAATAGAGTGCCTTTCAAGAAATTAGATAAATCTCCGTTTGAGCTATGGAGAGGCAGAAAACCCACTTACAAAACTTTGAGAGTGTGGGGTTGCTTAGCAAAGGTCCAAATTCCCTTACCAAAGAGAACTAAGTTAGAACCTAAAACTGTAGATTGTGTGTTCATTGGTTTTGCTAAGAACAGTGCAGCATATAGATTCTTAGTAGTTAAATCACATATTTCAAATATAAGTGAAAATTCTATTATTGAATCTATTGATGCTGAATTTTTTTAACACATTTTTCCTTTTAAGGAAAATCAAAGTGGTTCATCACTTAAAAGAACTGCTGAAGAGAGTTTAGATGAACCATCTAATTCTAAGGTTCAAGAACAAGAGTTAGAACCTAGAAGTGGAAAAAGAGTTAAGGTCACAAAAGACTTTGGACCTGATTTTGTTAACATGTTAACTGAAAATGAGCCACAAACTTATAAAGAAGCTATGTCTTCACCAGACGCTCCATTTTGGATGGAAGCTATCAATAGTGAGATTGAATCCATTTTACAAAATAATACGTGGGAATTGGTTGATCTACCATCAGGAATCAAACCAATTGGATATAAATAGATCTTCAAAAAGAAACTAAAGGCTGATGGCACTATTGAGAAATACAAGGCACGTTTGGTTGCTAAAGGATATAGACAAAAAGAAGGTCTAGATTACTTCGACACCTATTCTCCTGTTTCAAGAGTAACTTCCATTAGGATGTTAATTTCCATAGCGGCTTTGTACGACATGGAAATACATCAAATGGATGTTAAAACAACATTTTTAAATGGAGAATTAGAAGAAGAAATTTATATGGATCAACCTGAAGGGTTCGTTGTGAAAGGTCAAGAAAACAAAGTTTGTAGACTTGTTAAGTCTTTGTATGGACTTAAACAAGCTCCAAAACAATGGCATGAGAAATTTGATCATACTATGATGGCAAATGGTTTTAAAATAAATGAATGTGATAAATGTGTGTACATTAAAGAAATGAAGAATTCATTTGTCATAGTATGTTTATATGTTGATGACATGTTAATTATGAGCTCAAGCAAGGATGCCATAATGTCAACAAAGAAGATGTTGAATTCTAGTTTTGACATGAAAGACTTAGGTCTAGCTGATGTAATACTAGGAATTCAAATCAAAAGGAATAACGAAGGTTATATCCTAACACAATCTCATTACGTTGAGAAAATCTTTAAAAGATTCAATCAATTCGATTGCAAACCTGCTCCAACTCCTTTTGATGCTAATTGCCATCTAAAGAAGAACTCTAAAGAGTCGGTTTGTCAATTAGAATATTCTCAAGTTATTGGGAGTTTAATGTATCTGATGAACTCTACTAGACATGACATTGCTTATGCAAGAAGGTGTTAAACAGATACACAAGTAGTCCAAATGATGATCATTGGACAAAGATTGATAAGAGTTCTAAGGGATCTCAAGTATACCTTGAGTTATGGATTGGTTTATACAAAATATCCACCAAGATTGAAGGCTAAAGTGATGCAAATTGGATTTCGATAATACGTAAAACCAAGTCAACTAGTGGATATGTATTTACATTGGGTGGAGGAACAATTTCTTGGAAATCAACAAAACAAACGTGTATAGCACAATCCACCATGGAATCCGAATTCATTGCTTTCGACAAGGCAAATTTCAAGAAGTTTGAATGGCTAAGAAATTTCTTAGAAGATATTCCGTGCCGCCAAACCAAATACAACAATATGCATACATTGTGATAGTATGGCAAAGACAAGCAAGAGCTAAGAACAACATATATAATGGTAAGTCGAGACATATAAGGCGCCGACATAATACTATAAGACAATTACTCACAAGTGGAGTAATTAGTATTGATTATGTTAAGTCTAAGGAAAACATTGCAGATCCTCTGACTAAAGGCTTACCAAGAGATCAAGTGAAGATATTATCGAGGGGAATGGGTTTAAAGCCTATAGAGTAATTCAAGTCTGGCGGAAACCTAACCTAGCTGATTGGAGATCCCACGGTATAGGTTTAATAGGCAAACTGGTTAGACTTGAATTAACAAGCTGGACACACAATTACCTGTTCCTATGATGAAGTAAGTGTGTTGATAAGATGTTTAGGTATGCATATGCATTCAATGACATAGTAATGTCAACTATATGGTAGTAAATGTGGGCTCGCATTTATGAGAATGAAATTAGGCTAAGTTCTCTAAAGCTATCATGAAACCAGAGTCTGTTCAGGACCAAAATGAACAAAAACGTATGAACTGCATTTGGATTCAAGTCATGAGTAAGACATATTGTCTTGGTTTACTATAAAAGTGAACAGTTCAAGATAAATAAATACATCAACTGCGTCACAAAGTAAACCCGATATGCTTTACTAAGGTTAGTTCAAGTCTTTACGACACTCTTCCTTATAAGCATGACTTGATCATCTCTCTCTCGTGTATAGTTATTATTTTTGTTTATGATTTGGCAAAGTTAAGACATATGGGGTGTTACAATTTCCAATACAAAAGTAGGGTATTGTTGAACATTGAAGTTCAAGTTTTGTATTGGAAAAGAACAAAACCTTTAGTCCCACATAGGAGAGAAAGGTTTGGTTTTCTCACTTAATATATGTTCCAACTCACTTCACTATTGTTTAAGTGAGAAGTGAGTTAGAATGAGTGGACCATGGGGTTCACTAGGAAATCACCCTAATTAAATAATCTTTGACAATGGCCTTGGGCCTTTGGGGCTTTGGTTTGTTCAAGACTTAGCCATTCATAAACATAGTTTTTATTTTTATTTTCGTTTTTGAAATTTAAACAAAAGAGCACCAACAGTTGCTAAGTTCGAATTAGGAGTTAAATAACTATCAAATTAGTGGCACATTAATTAGATAGTTATGGGAAAAACTGTCCACTAATTGGACAGTTAGATGTTTATCTATATTAGGAGAGTCCTTTGACACAGAATAGTGGTTGTTTTTCGAAATCAAATTTCAAGCAATTCGTGTTTACAAAAGAGAGAGACAATTTTGCAGTTTGAAAGTTCTTTGATTGGTGCTTTGACCAAAGAGCAAACCAGTTGTATCCTGGAGACAGAACTCCTAGTTGAATTCAACACCGAATTGGAGGAAATTTTCTGTCTTAGGTCATTGCACTGCAAGCCTCTGGTACACTTTGTTTATCAATGTATCATAAGTACCCCCCAAGTACCTATGACCCGAGGATTCACAGAATTCCTCAACAATGTTGCTCATCAACTGGGCTTGCACACCAGACGCCTCCCCAAATAAAATAAGGTCATTGGCAAAGAAAAGGTGGGATATCACGACATCACTGCCAAACTTTGGTGCAATCCATTCCCCCCGCCTATGAGTTGAATTAGGTGGTTAAGTAATTAATTGGGATATTATCCCATGGACTTGTTCACAATACCCGCGTACTAGTGGGCTCAATATGAAAATTAGAATATATGGTATCAAAGCTGAAGGTTGATAGAGACATGAAATTAAGAAGACACCTTGAATAGAATTCTATTCAAGGTGGAGTGATGAAGGTGGACGAAATAATAATCTCACACCAAAGTATATAAGTGATGATTTCCCTTCAAGTAATACCAAGGCTTTTAAGTTAAAACCTCAAACTTACATGAGTTTGAGGTAGTTAAATTTGGACAATATTAATATTCCACAGGTCCGCATCCGATTAGCCCTAACATGAGAATTAACTAAAGTCTTTTGAAGTAAAAACTCTACACGAGTTACAACATGTAAGATTACTAGCTTATTTGGTGTAAGGGAGCTCACGTGTCTATTTACATAGAATATGGTCTTGGCATATGATGCACTTGCTTGTTTGAGAAGATCAGCAATATATATGGGGAAAAGAGAGGAAAGCAACAAAAAGAAAGATAATTAGTTTGTAACTTCAATGTAAATTTTGACCAAACATGTTGATTTTAAAGAGCAATAAAACAAAGTGGGACCTGCGCCAACACTTTAGATACGCGACCACATTATACTTCGAATTCTTTTGGGAAAACAAAGATAAAGATTGTTCTATACCTCTTTGCTTCTCTTTAATTTTTTAATCATAAGATGGTGCACTATTCTTAATTTGTAATGTTGGTCTACATGATGAGTGATCGAATTGCACTTACTTGAGGACCATCCACATTGGACTATTGGAACGAATGAATTAATGTTGAGTACCTAGCTATCAACGGCACAACCAAATTGAGTATATGAATTAGGTTTTTGTATTCACTTGTGTATGTATGTGTATTGTATATATACTTGGCTTGTTACCTTTGTTTATGTGTGGTAATTTGTATCGGCGAGTAGTAAACGTGTCGTGTTTTAAATAGGTCATGACCCATATAAATGCAAACCCATGACAGACATGTTTATTAATCGTATTAATCATTTTCGTGTCTAAGTGGGTCATGTTGTAAACATGTCGGTATTCGTGTCACATGCCTATTAAATATTTTATTTAAACTTTTTAATTTATTTAAATTTTTATAATTTGTTTACTACATTTTTAAAAATATCTATATGAATAAATTTAAATGAACATAATTAAATAGACAATAAAATATAATGAAGATGTAGTGTTAAGTTTTACTTTACTTTTTCATTCAAGTCTTTACTCTTTAGTGTTAATAATGAAGGAAAAATGACTCGTAATAAATAACATATACAAAACAACAAGAATCCTTTAAAAAAGGTGTAAATTTTTATATTTTTTAATAAATAATTATTGATACAACTTTAGACCTGAAAAATATATTAAAAGTAAAATAAATATTTTCTCTAAAAATAAAGTTAAGTATGGAAAAATAATGTCTCAAATAAAAAATAAATCATATTATTAACCTATATTCAAATAGGTAAATTTTGTAAATAATTTAATTATTATTACATATTTATTATTTATATATTATTTCTTAATTGTGTTAAACGAGTTATAAATAAGTCAAGTAAGTTAACATATTAATAACTTTATATATTAACACTATATAAATAGATTAACTTGTTTAGGATCTAAACTCACTTATATCAAACTCAAAATATTTATTACGTGTCCAAATTGTCAGCCATACCTTTATTAATGGTTTTTGGCTCATGTGTTCGTCGATATGGGCGGTGTACCTTTTGATGCATGGTTCAAATAATCTGATAAATCTGTCAAAGTCTTTGTAATTAACCAGTGGTGAAAGAACAAGATATAGACCATCTTTAACCACGTCCACCTCACTCACGTACGTACTGTGAGCCGACACTCACACGTCATGCCTCTTGGACTAGCTAGCTTTTCATCTTGTGATTCTCATTGAAAAGTAGAGCTACCTAATTTCCATTCTTTCCCCACCGCAACATAATGAAGTTATAGAAAAATAATGAATAAAGATAAAATTATTATTCACTTTTTTTTTTTATTGATGAGTTAATATCCATTAGTGGATATTTAAAGAAGAATTATAATAACGATTAGTTTTTATTCTTGAAAATACTCCTAAAGAATTATACTTATGTTTTCAAACTCAAGTGTAGCTCCTTATCAAAAACCAAAAAAAAAAAAAATTTTCAAATTATTTAGGATTGACTGCATGAAGAAAATTCTATCACAATGCTCTTAGGCTTCAATTCAATGCACGTAGTTGATGGTATGGATACGTTTTGTATTCTTTAAATTGTTCTTAATCAATTGTATGTCGAATCAGGGGTATAGATATACTTCTTAAAGTCCAGCTATTTTAACTCACTTTCACATGTCAATTTCACACACATTCAATATATAGAAGTCGGTTCAATGCACATCAATTTTCGTGCGCGAACACATTTATTGATGCAAAAATCAACCATCTAACTGCGAGTGAAAAATTGGATCAAAATGATATGTTTGATGCTTTTATTATCTAATTTCTTTTAGAGACTGGTTAAACAAAATCATATTCATATATGTTGTAATAATCTCTATTATAAGTTCAGCATATTTATTAAAAAAGTTTGAATGCAATTTTTTTAAAATTATTCCACTCTCTTACATTTCCCTTCATCTGACACACAAGGTTGCCTAACTCTTATAATTTGTTTCCCTCTCTGTCATTATCTTCACTTTCACTGCCTATATGTCGGGTTCTCGCTACCATCACCATTTCGTTCCCCTCCACTACGACATTGCCTTTGAAATCACCAAAGTTGTTGGCGTTGTAGGGTGATAAGTGTTAATTATACACTATTTGGTTTAGTATTTTATGCATTATTGAACTCTAATTCTCTTATTTATAGTGACAAACTCTCACTTTTGTGGATTTCAGGTATTTTGGACTTAGAACATGAATATGAGGCGAAACCGATACTCGGGGAAAAAATGTGAAGTTTGGGATTGCACGACACCAAGTTGGGAAAGTTTGGTCAAGTTTCATAATGACCTCTTTTCAATGTTTCGGCCATAACTCCTTCATTTCAAACCCAAATGACTTTTCGTTTCTTCCGTTGGAAAGTAGACTCAGAGCTGAACATACATTTTCATGTCTTACAAGGTTCTTCCAATTTGGCCTCTAAGTAGTTCAAAATCGCGTTGCAAGTCGAAGCAGTAGAAGTCAAGTCATGGGAGCGACCACCAGTGTTAGAAGCCAAAGCGCGGGCTACGACGGGAGATGACCAGAGAGTATTTAGTTATGGCATTGTAGGCCACTTTTGAACACATAAGGGGCGGTGCCGCACGAGGAATTATGTTTTTTGGAGTATTTTTTGGATTTTTTTGATTGAAACTAACTTTAGGGGTTTCATATAAATAAAAATTAGGTTGTTTTACGAACTTCTATCTCTTGTTTAGGAAATAACTCATAGAAACTTAGGTATTTTACTCAACAATGTTTGGCTACTCATCTTAATCTAAGTCGGAGCTAGATCGAACGAAGTCTTCAACTTTAAAACTCATCATGAAGTTTATTTAATCTATATTACATTGATTTTCTATTGTGACTTATTTCCTTTGACATTGAACTTCATCTAGGGTTAGATTTAATTATTTGTGAAAGGACCTCATATATATATTAAGTTGATCACCCATTGTTATTGAGTTAAAGCATCCGTCCTTATGCGATAGACTCATCCAAATAACAGTTGACCCTACTGATTGGTTAGTCTATTTCGAGACTGGTCAAATGTCTTAGGGATCTAGGCTAAATTAGGAGCACTAGCGATCTGGTTGTCTAGGTGTAGTGCTTTCACAAAGCCCTATGCGATCAACGCATTAAACCCAATTCGCGTGAGCCTGGGGTTATGTGTTTGGTTAACGAAGTAGTTAATGGTCATTCCTTGGTTATTGAAACTAAGAAGTGCGAGGAACAAAGTGCGTCACCGGGTCTATACTAAGTCATAACTGAATCTCATATATTTGCATGAACCAAAGACTGATGAATTACATAGGTTGTTGCAAAGTTCGAGAATCCAAAAGCCTGGGTTACTTTCCTCCATTAAATTGTTCTTTTCAAAATTGTTTTCACATTCTCTAGTTCTTCTTAGTATTCTCAATCACTTTAAACCCCCCAATTTCCCTTTGTTTACAAACCTACATTAGCACACTTGGTCTTCGAGGATAGACCCCGTACTTGCCACTGCTATAATTCTTGTGGTATTCAGTAATCACATCGGGATTTACTTTGACACTTTCAATGCACGCATAGGGCCATTCTAAATCTAAGTGTAAAGGTATTTAAGAAAATTGCAGTTATTTTTTAAGATGTGTATATCAATGTTTTAAAGAATAGGTGGGTGAAGTTATACTAGGGATTGTTACACATGAATAGGTTTTGTTTAACCGAACTCTTTCTTTAATTTCGGCCTTGTTAGGTTGGAGATGGAGTAATCTCCCAGAAAATAACTTACAGGAAGTTATGAACTAATCTTGTTTGGTTGACCAATTTCCCTGCAAGTTATCTCTCGAACTTACAGAGAAAGGTGAGAAGACTATGACATCTCGTTCCCTTCCATCACCATATGTCGAGTTCTCTCCACTACGACATTGCCTTTGAAATCAACAAAGTTTTTGGCATTGTATGGTGATAAGTGTTTAATTATACACTATTTGGTCTAGTATTTTATGCATTATTGAACTCTAATTCTTTTATTTATAGTGACAAACTCTCACTTTTGTGGATTTAAGGTATTTTGGACTTAGAACGTGAATATGAGGCAAAACTGACACTCGGAGAAGAAAATGTGAAGTTTGGGATTGCACGACAACAAGTTGGCAAAGTTTGGTCAAGTTTCATAACAACCCTTTTCAATTTTTCGGCCATAACTCCTTCATTTCAAACTCAAATGACTTTTTGTTTCTTCTGTTGAAAAGTAGACTCAGAGCTGAACGTACATTTTCATGTCTCACAAGCTTCTTCTAATTTGGCCTCTAAGTAGTTCAAAATCGTGTTGCAAATCGAAGTAGCAGAAGTCAAGTCATGGGAGCGGCCGCCGGTATTAGAAGCCAAAGCGCGGGCTACGGCGGGAGATGACCAAAGAGCATTCAGTTGTGGTGTTGTGGGTCATGTTTTAAACACATAAAGGGTGGCGCCGCACGAGAAATAATGTTTTTTGGAGTATTTTTCGAATCTTTTTTATTGAAACTAACTTTAAGGGTTTCATATAAATAGAAATTAGGTTGTTTTACGAATTTCTATCTCTTGTTTAGGAGAGAACTCATAGAGACTTGGGTATTTTACTCGACAATGTTTGGCTAATCATCTTAATCTAGGCTGGAAGTGCATCGAACGGAGCCTTCAACTTTGAAATTCATCATGAGGTTTATTTAATCTATTTTACATAGATTTTCTATTATGAATTATTTCCTTTGACATTGAACTTAATTTAGGGTTAGATTTAATTGTGTGTGAAGGGCCCTCGTATACATATTAGGTTGATCACCCATCATTATTGAGTCAAAGCATCCGTCCTTATCCGATAGACTCGTCCAAGTAATAGTTAACCCTACTAATTGGTTAGTCCCTTTCGGGTGTAACATCCCCTAACTTTAATTAGAGAACGTTCGGCCTGAAACCCTAATTAAGCCCCGGTAAACCAGATCGAACATAATTAGAGCCAGCAGCCTTACCACATTTCCTGACAACAACCTGTATATCTTGATTTAAATACACAACATAAAACAAACGTAGCAGAAAATTTAAAACTTTTTCGATAAAACATAAGTTATACAATATCGGCATGAACATCGATATTAAACTTGTATTCCCACCCCAATTATTACAAATTATAAAGCAAAACAATTTATATATATAACAGGAAACTCACTACACCGTAGAGAAGATACTAAACCCCTGGTCTTCTCCTTTCCTGAGTTCCAAGTCCTAGCGCACATCCATACCTGGAGATGTTAAGCTCCTACTTGCTCAGTAAGTGACTCTCATACCAACCATTAACTACTAATTAATATCAAGGTAATGTATAACAACATGAATCAAATGCATATCTACAGGAGCATATGAATCAATATAAACAATATATATATATAACAGATGCAAATTCCTTAGTTCATTGCAATGTACCCATGATTTGTATTTCAAATATTCATATTTGCATTGAGTCGCCCTCTCACATATCCAAGAACCAATCACTGGGCATCTAACCAGTTTTTGTTAATGTGTCGCCAACTCATAAAACACCGAGTCGCACATACTCATCATCACTAAACCAATCACTGCTCATCTGATTGGTTTATGATTAATGAGCTGCTAAACTCAATTGGAAAGCATTGATCGGAATAATTCCCAAGTCATTGGGGCGCAGTGATGGTTAGCAACTCCACCACAGTTCCAAACCCTAGGCCGATCCGTCCCATCAAACCTCTTTCCGAATCCATTTTCATTTCAAAAATATTTTTGTAAAACCAAAGTCAAATCACGGTACATTGCCCCATTCCCAGTCTAGTATACTACATGCTCTAGTAATACTATTTTACATTGCATAATTGATAAAAGCTACGAGTCCCACTTACCTGTCCTGAGCTTTCTATGTTTACTGACTTGTACAACTTTCCCAGAGTCCTCAAACCTTTCCACATCGGTTCATTACCTAAAATAAACCATTTCTTATCAATTTAAGCCTAATATTCATTTATTAATACTTCTAAACTAGTCTCATTCGAATATGAAATCCTAGGATCTAGTTTCTAACATATTATGACTATTTCACGCTTTTCGAGGTAAAAACCCCGGTATAAAGTCTCTTCCGACTTTCAAATTTTTCATTTTCCATAGAAATTTCTCAATTTCTATTTGTTTGGTCAAAATACTATTTTTCCATATTTTTTCTATTTTTCTGGATTTTCTTTTCCATTTTCTTTTCCATTTTCTCTTCTTTTCTTTTTATTTGGCCCCGAACCGGGCCGAATTGGGTTCGGCTCAACCAAGCCAAACCGGCCCGGTTCAAGGTCGTCTTCCACCCTCGTGAAAATAGAGCTTCTGCTCTGTGTTTTTTTTTTATTCTTCTTTGATTGGGGTTGGCTCCCAACCCCAACCCCAAATCGGTTTGGCAAGGGAGAACTCCCTTGCCGTCACCACCCTCATATCGATTTCAATTATTGGCCATGGCGGATCCTCACCATACCAACTGTAACAAACGAGACAACAACAACAATGAACTTAAGCTCACCTTGATTTCGTCTCGATCACGCGAGCTCGCCATCATCGAGCTCTCCTCCTCTTCCTCACGATCTCTCTCGCTCCCTGTGTTTCTCGATTTCTCTTTGTTCTCATTTCTCGATTTAACGAGGGGAGAAGGCGGTTTAACCTGTGAAATGACCAAAATGCCCCTCATGTTTATCCCATTTTCCTGATTTTTATTATATATTTATATATTCTAATTTATATATAAATATATATTTATCGATATATTGCGTCTAAAATTCCGGTTAGCACACCAACGAGAATTCTAGGGTGCACACACCACTGTACGTCCTACGCGTGTCACTTGTGACCCCACGTATCACTCGACATCCCAACAATTCACCATTATTTATTTATTTTCCATTTTAATATATATTTATATATATCCATAATATATAAATATATATATATATATTCCTATATAATTACGTCTACAATTACGTAATTTCCTCCGCCGAGCACACTCGAGCGTCAACATTGTCCCGCGTCTCATGTGTGTCCACATGACCCACACATGGTATTAGGCATTTCCTCGTTAGTCCGATTATTCACGTATATGTACTAATACACACCAAACAAACGCAATACATCACACAATCCCACACACACGTTAATCATGACAAATCAGGCTTAACCACGAGCCTAACTCAGATTAATTTACCATTCGAATTAACACTAATCACCTGCTAAAAGTAACGGATCGTTACTGTCTCCCCAATTTAGCAACAATTTCATCCTCGAAATTAGGGCAACGTACAAGTTACCAACAGTTTCGAAGATAAATGAATTTTTTCCATATAACTCATGTTCCTTAGCTTTTTGTTCATTCCTCGCTTGTCTAGTATATGTGATTTCACCACCATATCACTAGCACAAAGCTTATCTCAACTTTACTTTAAAGAATAAACGTAACTAAATTATCGTTTCATTCTTCTATTTCAATTTAATGGAATGCGAATAACACTATTCCATTAATTTCACTTAATCCGAATCTCTATAGCCCGTTCGTAGGTGAGATTTTCAAAAGATCCCATATATGTTTTGATACATCCATAACCTATGATATTTGTCACGTTTCTCTTTTTCTTAAGGATTGTTGTAGCTCAAGCATTGACAAATCTACTAAGGATCAACAGTATCGTGTTTCCTACCTCCATCCATCCCATAACTGAACGGTAAGGTCGACAGTCATCATGTCTCCTACTTCTGTCCACTACAAATGAACAACAAGGTTAACATATGTGTGCATCATGTCTCCTACCTCTGTTCACTATAAATGAACATCAAGGTCAACATATGTGTGTCTCCTACCTCCATTCCACCCATCGGTGAATGGCAAAGTCAACCACACAACATTCTTATCATTTTCTTTCGATACTCGCTTGAAATTTATAGATTTCGTCAATCTATACATTGCAACTTTATCCTTATATTATTTGTTTCCTTTATATTCTAGTTATATCTTACCTAGTCTGCTTTATTTCCTCTGTGTAGTTCTTTATTACTTCATTCATTCTATTACCCTGTTTTCCCTTCTTATATCTCACCCCTATGGTAGTATAAGAAGGAACATACTTCATTCTGTAACCCCTCGGTTACTAAGATCATTAAAGAACTCACACGGATAAATCGATTCTTTTAGTGATTATCATGATGAGACACAAGCTCAATCATATTTATTGAATTAAGATTAGTAACACAATCTCTTCGTCAACATGAAGGAAAATATTGTATCGAGATTGAGGCTGGTTTTCAATTTATATCAATAACTCCTTCCCTCAATGGAAGCAAGTCTCAGATCTCTATCCGGAACATTTTTAATTTTATACCATCTCACATCTCTCATATAATAATTTTGTTCAATTCTTCCGAGCATCACATATGCCCTCACTGACTAGAATCTTGCAGACTAGATTCTCTCATCAACTATAATTCATTGTGTTGACGTCTATTTCACATCACAAGCCTATAATCATATTTTTTTCTTTTCTCAGGTATAGACAAGAATCTAACTTTTCATGTTTCATTACTCAACATCACATAGTGAACATATCTCATATCTCTTCATAATCTCCTTATATATCCTCATCTAAACTTACTTATAATTCGTTCATATACCCAAATATAGTGTAGCATTACATATATCAATCATATAGAGAGATTCTTAAGATATTCAGAATCATTCTTGTCTAACCTTCCTCATAAATCAAATTTTTATTTCAGAGTTTAATACGTCCAACACAATTTCCATTAAAACATCTAATATGGACACTACTCATTCACAATCAATCTCTAACATATTGAGTAGTTCCAATTAGATTTCTTAATCAATCTCATCATCTAATCATTCATTAATTCATACATTTACTGAGTTCAGTCTCATTCTGAACTCCAAAGAAAGGACTGGTAATTATCAATTCCAACCTCTCAATTGATGATATGCCTGCACAGGACTTCACTCATTCATCAATTATTATCTATCCCACTAATAAGATAATATTGAGAAGTTTCTATTATAATTACCCTCATGCCTCTTTTTTTTCATTCAAGTATTAACCACCGTCAATCACTTTGTATGAGTGATTCCTCAGAGTGAATATATCTTCTTTCATATTCTAGTAACTTATTACATCACATACCTCTTTTTCTTATTTAAAGTATTGACCTGCATCAATCACTTTATATAGGTGATTACTCATGGTGAATATATCCCTTTTCCACCTTTTGGTAACTTCTTTCACCTCAATTATTTTCACTCTAACAAAATTATTTTCTTCAAACTCTCATAGTTTGAAACTTTCCACAATTTACATTTCACCAGTTTCACTGGTCCTCAAAATTTCTCATCTACCATTTAATGATTCCTCTAGGATATTCTAATCTTAGGAATACTAAACGACATCCATACCCTTGTACATGATACAATTGTACTTCAAAACCTCTAACTGAATGAATGAATTTGTACGTTCGATCCAATCAACTGAATTTATACTAATACTAGGATCATCATCCCTATTTTATCATATTCAAGTCTTTCCTCTAAGACTATTCTTGCAATTCATTTCATCCATCATTTGAAATACATATTCTCAATTCTTTATTATTAGAGTTATTCTATTGACTTCTCAGTGGAATAATCAAACCAAGATTTACAACATAATCTCTTAAGTTTATATAATACCGGTATGAACATTGGTATTGAACTTGTATTCCCACCCCAATTATTACAAATTATAAAGCAAAACAATTTATATATATAACAGGAAACTCACTACACCGTAGAGAAGATACTAAACCCCTGGTCTTCTCCTTTCCTGAGTTCCAAGTCCTAGCGCACATCCATACCTGGAGATGTTAAGGTGGGTGAGCTCCTACTTGCTCAGTAAATGACTCTCATACCAACCATCAACTACCAATTAATATCAAGGCAATGTATAACAACATGAATCAAATGTATATCTACAGGAGCATATGAATCAATATAAACATTATATATAACAGATGCAAGTTCCTTAGTTCATTGCAATGTACCCGTTATTTGTATTTCAAATATTCATATTTGCATTGAGTCGCCCTCTCACATAACCAAGAACCAATCACTGGGCATCTAACCAGTTCTTGTCAATGTGCCGCCAACTCATAAAATACCGAGTCGCACTTACTCATCATCACTAAACCAATCACTGCTCATCTGATTGGTTTATGATTGATGAGCTGCTAAACTCAACTGGAAAGCATTGATCGAAATAATTCCCAAGTCACTGGGGCGTAGTGATGGTTAACAACTCCACCACAATTCCAAACCCCAGGCCGATCCATCCCATCAAACCTCTATCCAAATCCATTTTCATTTCAAAAGCATTTTTGTAAAACCAAAGTCAAATCACGGTACATTGCCCCATTCCCAGTCCAGTATACTACATGCTCTAGTAATGCTATTTTACATTGCATAATTGATAAAAGCTACGAGTCCCATTTACCTGTCCTGAGCTTTCTATGTTTACTGACTTGTACAACTTCCCCAGAGTCCTCAAACCTTTCCACATCGGTTCATTACCTAAAATAAACCATTTCTTATCAATTTAGGCGTAATATTCATTTACTAATACTTCTAAACTAGTCCCATTCGAATCTAAAATCCTGGGATCTAGTTTCTAACATATTATGATTATTTCACGTTTTCGAGGTAAAAACCCCGGTATAAAGTCTCTTCCGACTTTTAAATTTCTCAATTTCCATAGAAATTCCTCAATTTCTATTTGTTTGGTCAAAATACTATTTTTTCATATTTTTCCTATTTTTCTGGATTTTCTTTTCCATTTTTTCTTCTTTTCTTCTTCTTTATTTTATTTGGCCCTGAACCGGCCGAACTGGGTTCGGCTTAACCGAGCCGAACCGGCCCGGTTCAGGGTTGTCTTCCACCCTCGTGAAAACAGAGCTTCTGCTCTGTGTTTTTTTTTATTCTTCTTTGATTGGGGTTGGGGTTGGGGGTTGGCTCCTAACCCCAACCCCAAATCAATTTGGCAAGGGAGACAACTCCCTTGCCGTCACCACCCTCATATCGATTTCAATTATCGGCCATGGCGGATCCTCACCATACCAAGTTTAACAAACGAGACAACAACGACAATGAACCCAAGCTCACCTTGATTTCGTCTCGATCACGCGAGCTCGCCATCGCCGAGCTCTCCTCCTCTTCCTCACGATCTCTCTCGCTCCCTGTGTTTCTCGATCTCTCTCTGTTCTCATTTCTCGATTTAACGAGGGGAGAAGGCGGTTTAACCTGTGAAATGACCAAAATGCCCCTCATGTTTATCCCATTTTCCTTTAAATCAGTTACCCTTTATGATAATTTCCCATTTTCCTGATTTTTATTATATATTTATATATACTAATTTATATATAAATATATATATTTATCGATATATTCAATCTAAAATTCCGGTTAGCACACCAACGAGAATTCTCGGGTGCGCACACCAATGTACGTCCTACGCGTGTCACTCGTGACCCCATGTATCACTCAACATCCCGACAATTCACCATTATTTATTTATTTTCCATTTTAATATATATTTATATATATCCATAAATATATATATATATATTTATGCCTATAATTACGTCTACAATTACGTAATTTCCTCCGCCGAGCACACTCGAACGTCAACGTTGTCTCGCGTCTCATGTGTGTCCACATGACCCACACATGGTATTAGGCATTTCCTCGTTAGTCCGATTATTCACATATATGTACTAATACACACCAAACTAACGCAATACATCACACAATCCCACACACACGTTAATCATGACAAATCGTGCTTAACCACGAGCCTAACTCGGATTAATTACCATTCGGATTAACACTAATCACCTGCTTAAAGTAACGGATCGTTACATCGGGACTGGTCAAGTGCCTTAGGGATCTAGGCTAAATTGAGAGCACTAGCGATCCGGTTGTCTTGGTGTAGTGCATTCACAAAGCCCTATGCGATCAACGCATTAAACCCAATTCGCATGAGCCTAGGGTTGTGTGTTTGGTTAGGGAAGTAGTTAATGGTCATACCTTGACTACCAAAACTAGGAAGTGTGATGAACCGAGTGCGTCACCGGGTCTATAGCTACACTAAGTCATAACTGAATCTCATATATTTGCATGAACCAAAGACTGATGAATTATATAGGTTGTTGACAAAGTTCAAGAAGTCAAAAGCCTGAGTTACTGTCCTCCATTGAATATTTTTTTCAAAATTGTTTCCACATTCTCTAGTTCTTCTTAGTCTTCTCAATCACTTTAAACCCCCACGATTTCATTTTTTGTTTACAAATATACGTTAAAAAACTTGGTCTTTGAGGATTGACCCCGTACTTGCCACTGCTACAGTTCTTGTGGTATTTGGTAATTGCATCGGGATTTACTTTGACGCGTTCAACGCGCTTCATAGGGCCATTCTAAATCTAAGTGTGGAGGTATTTAAGAAGATTGGAGTTATCTTTTAAGAAGTGTATATCAGTGTTTTAAAGAATAGGTGGGTAAAATTATACTAAGGGTTGGTACAACATGAATAGGTTTTGTTTAACCAAAATCTTTCTTTAATTTCGGCCTAGTTTGGTTGGAGATGGAGTTATCTCTCGGAAGATAACTTACAGAGAATTGAGAACTAATCTTGTTTGGTGTCCAACTTTTCTGCAAGTTATCTCCGAACTTATATGGAAAGGTGAGAGATCCCCCTATAGGGAATTATCTCCCCAGAGTTGAGGACACAATTACCTTCATTAATGACCCTTTTATTACCCATCTCTTTCTCTTATTTGAAGGCTATTTATGTTAATTTATATATTTTATTATTTAAAAATGGCAAAACATATTTTTTGGTTCTTGAACTTTGAGTCTTTAATTCTTTTGGTCCTTGAAATTTCAATAGTGTACATTTGGTCCCTGAATTTTTATTGTTGTACATTTTGCCCCTAAATTTTTGTGTTTTTATACTTTTGGTCCCTGAACTTTGAGTTTTTTATGCTTTTGGGAGAAATTAAATTTTTTTCATCTTTTTTTAGTCGATGCGAGTCGCCCGGTTCAGTAATATAAACCATTTTACTCTTTTTGACTAGTCATGTAGGACTTTTGTTATCCTGATTGGCATAATTTAACACTTAAATTGGTGGACGGACTAAATGTAGATCTTTGTGAAAGTTCAAGGACCAAATGTGTAGTAATAAAAGTTCAGGGACTTAAAGCATAAAAACACAAAGTTTAGGGACCGAACGATGGGGTTTGCCTTTAAAAATTTACAACTTCCTTGCAAGTTTATGAACCAAACATAAGAATATTAACTCCAAGGAGATATTCTATCACGACCCAAATTTTTAATCCTAGATTTTTTGCCGTAATCAGGCTCACCGACTCATGATGTGGGACGCATGTGAGATATGTACACCGACCGAGGCACGTGGCCGAGGTATATTGTATTTTTGTATTGGTTGTATGCCTAGTGTAATCTAATGTGTAGACCTACTAAGTTGGTTTGTGCAGTGTAAGCGTCGAGACGAGAGCGGGGACACGCCTCGAGTTGCATGCGAGCCGAAGAACCAGGTAGTTGGCACTTTGGTGAGTCTTATTTTATATTAATATGAATTTATAAAAGATTAATATGCATTATGGAGTTCATAAAATGCATATGGTTCTATGTAATTATGCAAATCAAATTAGAATGTTATAGTTAGTTGGAAAATACAACACACATAGACTTACCTCGAGATTCGTGTGAGCACACACTCCCATACACTTGTGTCACACATGTGTGTTACATGGCTGGATTTTAGTGGAGAGTAGGAGCAAAGGATGGCCGCAAGATATCATAGAGATTGGATGGACACATTAGATCAAAACCCCTATATAAAAACTATATTTTCTCATACATTGCTTCATAATGCATGTCTTTGGCTGAAAATTTAGAGATGTAGATAACTCTCTTGCTGGAAAACTTGGGAGATTTAAAGGAGTGTTTATAGCACAAATCAAAGGATCAAACACCTCCCATCAAACAACACTAACTAGGTAACTTTTCTTCGTCCTGCATTCAAGTTGTAGTATTTTTTTAGTTCAAAACAAAGGGGCTTTTGGTGGGGATGATGTTGGACTAAGTGGTTAGTCACTCTAACTCCGACCGGAATTTTGATGGAAACAAACAAGGTGAAAATATACTAATAAGTTTTATCAAGTGTATTTCAGTTCCGTCAAAGGTTGCAAACATCACATCATGGGTATTCGAGCATTCAATCTATACAAGTTCAAGACTCGGCATACAAAAATGAATGAAGACGAAAGATCAAGGCCAAGAGTTGTAAAATTAATGTAAGGTATTCAAGTTCACTTAAGCAAGCCTATTGCATTAGTTCATGCATATCGTGATTTTAAAATGGATTTTCAAATGTCAAGTGATTACTCGAAGATTTCGGTCCTATAAGTCTAAACTATGTTAAACTATATGTGTATGTTAATATTACTTGTTTAAAATCATTGTTGAAGTTTTCAAAATAAACTTGACTTGATTTAAAAGTTTAAATAATGTCAAACTATGAGTTGGCATAATCATTACTTGTTGTTGAAGTTTTCAAAATAAACTTGACTTGATTTAAAAGTTTAAATAATGTCAAACTATGAGTTGGCATACTCATTACTTGTTGAAAATCATTGTTGAAGTTTTCAAAATAAACTTGACTTGATTTAAAAGTTTAAATAATGTCAAACTATGAGTTGGCATACTCATTACTTGTTAAAAATCATTGTTGAAATTTTCAAAATAAACTTAACTTGATTTAAAATTTTAAACAATGTCAAACTATGAGTTGGTATACTCATTACTTGTTGAAAATCATTGTTGAACTTTTCAAAAAGGACAAACTTGTTTTTGAAATGCTTTTGAAATAAAATTTGAATTTTTGATGAATTTTCAACCATTGGATCTTTTACAACGGGCATATAATTGCTTATAAATATAGAAGAACATTCTCAAACAAGAAGAAGACTACTCTTGCTCAAATCACACATACAAAGTGTTTAAATTCATGTTTTAGCAAGAAAAGTGAAGATCCAACACATTCACTCACTTGGGGATTGTTGGAGCTGAACTTATGCACATCAAGTGAGGTCAAAGGAAGTGTTCTAAGGCTTACAACTCTTGCTCAAAATTGATTTTCGGATTTCACACTTGGGGTTGTAAGATTTCTTGATTTCTTACTCTTTTTGGGCTTAATCTATACTTTTTGTTTGGAGTATTGTTTGGAAATCATATGTGGTGTTCTTGAGCATAGTTGTCTTTGGATTTTGAGCTTAATCTTGATGTCATAAATCCTAAGACTAATTTGCACTAGTTGAGCTTAAACTTGATCTTCAAAGTGCATAAAATTGAAGAAACTACATTGAGCTTAATCTATATGTATTGTTGTTGGTTTCTTTGAAGTGTGTGTAAAACACAACTAAAAGGGTTTTGCACTTAAACTTGATTTATTAAATCCTTGGACTGATTTGAACAAGAGTTTGTGCTTAAACTCGATTTTTATCAAACTTCTTGTTCTTTGGATTTGAAACCGATTTTGTTCTCATTAATCTATTTGAAACGGTTTCAGTTTTGAGTTTTGCATAAAATCAGTTTTATAATTGCATTTCTCAATTGTTTTCATACTTGCATGCATAGGAGTGGTTAGACTCTAGGAGGCTTGCTTGTATTTGAACTTGATACCACTTTACTTTGTAAAGTCTATTTCAATTGTATTCTTCAAATCTTGATTGTAAGACTTAGTGGGATCTAAGTCGAAAGAGAAGACCTAGTTGAGGCTAGGCATATATCCTAGTTGCGGCTAGGTGGGAAAAGTCCTAGGTGGGTCTAGGTGGAAAAGTCCTAGGTGGGAAAATCTAGGTAGATCTAGGGAAAATCCTAGTTGCGGCTAGGTGGTTGTATAAGACCTTTTGCGGTAAGGCATCGTGTAAAAGACCTAGTTGAGGCTAGGCATATATCCTAGTTGCGGCTAGGTGGGAAAAGTCCTAGGTGGGTCTAGGTGGGTAAATCCTAGTTGCGGCTAGGTGGTTGTATAAGACCTTATTGCGGTAAGGCATCGTGTAAAAGACCTAGTTGAGGCTAGGCATTCACTAGGCTAGTTGGCTTAGGGTGTAACACTTATCGATAATATAAGTGGGGTTTGAAAATCCTAACCGGGGGTTAGTTAGGTAGTGGATGTAGATCGGTTGGATCGAACCACTATAAATCACGTGTCCTATTTCCATCTCTTCTACCCCCTTCTTGATTGCATAGCATTGATAGTTATCATTGATGTATGCATTATCATTATTATTTGTGCATAAAGTTTTAAAAAGGCGATAACTACTCGGTAACCCAATTCACCCCCCCTCTTGGGTGACCTTCAATTGGTATCAGAGCGGGTTATTGCTCAAACTGTTACTAACGTATCTTTGAGTGTTTTTGTGCAAGGATGCAATCTCTAGATTTTTCTCGCCTTAGGGAAGGCAACTCATCCATTCGACCTCCCTACTTTGATGGAACAAATTATGCTCATTGGAAAGTTCGAATGAAGTTTTACATTAGAGCACAAGGAAGACATTTGTGGGACACAATTGAAAATGGCTACTCTCCACCGAACAAGTCCTTGAAAGAATACACCGCCGAGGAGATCAAGATCGAGCTCTCAAATGATCAAGCCGTGAATCATTTTTTTTGTGCACTAAGTGAGAACGAATTCAACCGAGTTAGCGCTTGTCAAACGGCCAAGGAAGTATGGGAAAAACTTGAAGTGCATTATGAAGGTACACAAGTCAAGAAGACAAAGTTGAGGATCCTTGAGAAACACTATGAAACCTTCCGAGTTGGATCCGATGAAGATATCGCCACCGCCATCACACGGTTCACTAAGTTGTTAAATGAGATCAAGAATCTTGGAAAGCACTATGATCAAGAGACATCGGTATACAAATTCCTTAAAGGCTTGCCTAAGGAATGGGATGCTAAGAAGTATGCTATCCAATCGGCACAAAATCTTGGAGACTACACTTTTGATGCATTGTGTGGAGAGTTAATGGTCCACGAATTCGAACTCAAAGACCGAGCAAGATTGGAAGCATTAAGTGGAGGTACAAAGAGCTCAAGAAAAGAGATTGCCTTGAAGGCAAACAACTCCCCTAGTGCATCGGTAGAGATCATTGAAGACGAAAAATCTTGTAATGATAAAGATCTTGAGGAGGAAGTAGCCATGCTCTCAAGAAAGCTCAACAAGGCCACATACAAGCGAGACAAGTATAAGAAGAAGTTTCGAAGTGGAAGCAAGGGAGAAAAGTCAAACGAAATGCCATATGCTTTGGTTGTGGCAAGCCGGGTCACATCAAGCGGATTGTAAATCAAAGAAGACATTGACAAGAAGAAAGGAAAGAAGAGCTTCAAGGCAACTTGGGATGACTCATCATCATCAAGTTCTCCGATCCGATTCGAGAGAGTGAAAAGGCAATACTTTGTCTTATGGCACAAGGCGAGGTAAATTCTAACCCTTTTAATTTTGATGATATTGATGATTTGAATAATGCTCCAAATCTTGATGAACTTAGGAATGAATTAGAAAAGGAGGTCAAAAAGACCAAGCAACTCAAAAAGAGTTTGATCAAAGCCATTAGTGAGATTGAATCTCAAAATGAGATTATTGATGATCTCCAACAGGACTTAGAATTGGTCATAAATGAGAAAAATGACCTAGCAAAAGAAATAGAGGACTTGACCACTACGGTGACCAAGTTCACAAGTGGCACCAAAATGTTTGACATGATGTTGGGCGCACAACGACGCGCACTTAACAAGAGAGGCATAGGCTATGGTGCAAGCCTATTGAGCTATGAAAAGCTTTTGGCTGAGTCCAAGAGATGTGTAAAATGCAATAGATCTCATAATGTTGGCAAATGTGTCCTAAATAGGACTAATAGAGGTAAACTTGCATGGGTAGAAAAGAATGTATGTGATACACATGTTAGAGAACACAAAAGTGTATGGGTACCAAAGTCCATGATTCATAGAGTGAATTAGATTCACTTTGGAACATGAATGTGCTAAAACGACAAATTGATATATAGGAGTTAAGCATGATAGGCCTTGCATTAGTCACATACACATAACATGCATACACTGTTATTTTTGATGTCATTACTGCATACATGTAGGACCATAATGAATCAATACAATGTAGCCAAGAACTTTTAGGCCAAATTCATTGACACGGCATGAGTTATGCATTTCTCATAAATCGAACTTTCTACACATGTTTTAAGTGTTTTAATCATCTTTATATGGTGTTAATGAAGTGTCCATGAAGTTTGAGGTAAATCGGAGTTGTGTGTCAAAAACTCAAAAATTTTAATTCTGAAATTCCAGAGAGGAATTAGCGCGCTAGGTATTTCCATTAGCGCGCTAGGTCAATCAATTAGCGCGCTAATACCCCCTGACCAGACAAACTTTACATTCACCATGTTTTAAAGTCATGTGTTGAAGCCATTATTTTTAAATTGGGGGAGATCTTTAGATAATGAATGACATTGATAAGGGAAAACTTTATACCCATTTTTTGTTGGCATCCTTTTTTTTTTGGGGAGCAAGATATGTATCTAAAATGAGTAATTTACTGGTATCACAAACTGAAACATGCATGTTGATAGGGGGAGCCTAGATTCTCAATTATTTCCTTAAGTTTTCATCTGATGCATATCGATAGGGGGAGCACTTATTTGTTATCATTCTCATAAAACGGGGGAGCCTTTCTAATGATATTATGATTTTTTCCTGCCCCACTTTTTGATGGTATCAAACGGGGGAGAAAGAGTGTTGAACTTGAGAGAGTAATTTTATCCATTATTGTGATGTTCATACACTTGTATTATGTTTTATGCTTTGTCAAGTTCACATTGTTTGTTATCATCAAAAAGGGGGAGATTGTTGGACTAAGTGGTTAGTCACTCTAACTCCGACCGAAATTTTGATGGAAACAAACAAGGTGAAAATATACTAATAAGTTTTATCAAGTGTATTTCAGTTCCGTCAAAGGTTGCAAAACATCACATCATGGGTATTCGAGCATTCAATCTATACAAGTTCAAGACTCGGCATACAAAAATGAATGAAGACGAAAGATCAAGGCCAAGAGTTGTAAAATTAATGTAAGGTATTCAAGTTCACTTAAGCAAGCCTATTGCATTAGTTCATGCATATCGTGATTTTAAAATGGATTTTCAAATGTCAAGTGATTACTCGAAGATTTCGGTCCTATAAGTCTAAACTATGTTAAACTATATGTGTATGTTAATATTACTTGTTTAAAATCATTGTTGAAGTTTTCAAAATAAACTTGACTTGATTTAAAAGTTTAAATAATGTCAAACTATGAGTTGGCATAATCATTACTTGTTGTTGAAGTTTTCAAAATAAACTTGACTTGATTTAAAAGTTTAAATAATGTCAAACTATGAGTTGGCATACTCATTACTTGTTGAAAATCATTGTTGAAGTTTTCAAAATAAACTTGACTTGATTTAAAAGTTTAAATAATGTCAAACTATGAGTTGGCATACTCATTACTTGTTGAAAATCATTGTTGAAATTTTCAAAATAAACTTAACTTGATTTAAAATTTTAAACAATGTCAAACTATGAGTTGGTATACTCATTACTTGTTGAAAATCATTGTTAAACTTTTCAAAAAGGACAAACTTGTTTTTGAAATGCTTTTGAAATAAAATTTGAATTTTTGATGAATTTTCAACCATTGGATCTTTTACAACGGGCATATAATTGCCTATAAATATAGAAGAACATTCTCAAACAAGAAGAAGACTACTCTTGCTCAAATCACACATACAAAGTGTTTAAATTCATGTTTTAGCAAGAAAAGTGAAGATCCAACACATTCACTCACTTGGGGATTGTTGGAGCTGAACTTATGCACATCAAGTGAGGTCAAAGGAAGTGTTCTAAGGCTTACAACTCTTGCTCAAAACTGATTTTCGGATTTCACACTTGGGGTTGTAAGATTTCTTGATTTCTTACTCTTTTTGGGCTTAATCTATACTTTTTGTTTGGAGTATTGTTTGGAAATCATATGTGGTGTTCTTGAGCATAGTTGTCTTTGGATTTTGAGCTTAATCTTGATGTCATAAATCCTAAGACTAATTTGCACTAGTTGAGCTTAAACTTGATCTTCAAAGTGCATAAAATTGGAGAAACTACATTGAGCTTAATCTATATGTATTGTTGTTGGTTTCTTTGAAGTGTGTGTAAAACACAACGAAAAGGGTTTTGCACTTAAACTTGATTTATTAAATCCTTGGACTGATTTGAACAAGAGTTTGTCCTTAAACTCGATTTTTATCAAACTTCTTGTTCTTTGTATTTGAAACCGGTTTTGTTCTCATTAATCTATTTGAAACGGTTTCAGTTTTGAGTTTTGCATAAAATCAGTTTTATAATTGCATTTCTCAATTGTTTTCATACTTGCATGCATATGAGTGGTTAGACTCTAGGAGGCTTGCTTGTATTTGAACTTGATACCACTTTACTTTGTAAAGTCTATTTCAATTGTATTCTTCAAATCTTGATTGTAAGACTTAGTGGGATCTAAGTCGAAAGAGAAGACCTAGTTGAGGCTAGGCATATATCCTAGTTGCGGCTAGGCATATATCCTAGTTGCGGCTAGGTGGGAAAAGTCCTAGGTGAGTCTAGGTGGGAAAATCCTAGTTGCGGCTAGGTGGTTGTATAAGACCTTATTGCGGTAAGGCATCGTGTAAAAGACCTAGTTGAGGCTAGGCATATATCCTAGTTGCGGCTAGGTGGGAAAAGTCCTAGGTGGGTCTAGGTGGGTAAATCCTAGTTGCGGCTAGGTGGTTGTATAAAACCTTATTGCGGTAAGGCATCGTGTAAAAGACCTAGTTGAGGCTAAGCATTCACTAGGCTAGTTGGCTTAGGGTGTAACACTTATCGATAATATAAGTGGGGTTTGAAAATCCTAACCGGGGAGGTTAGGTAGTGGATGTAGATCGGTTGGATCGAACCACTATAAATCACATGTCCTATTTCCATCTCTTCTACCCCTTCTTGATTGCATAGCATTGATAGTTATCATTGATGTATGCATTATCATTATTATTTGTGCATAAAGTTTTAAAAAGGCGATAACTACTCGGTAACCCAATTCACCCCCCCTCTTGGGTGACCTTCAGATGATACTAAAGTATTTTAATGTTGTTTTGAAATATTTCCTAAGCTTTGATTTCCAAATTTAAAGTCTCATTTTCAGATTTGGTAAGTTTTTGCCAAAAATGGGGATTTTCTTGTAAATTTGGTTTTGATGAATTTCGAGCTAGTAAATGAGTTTACTTTTGAAATCTAATTTCATATTTGAAATCTTTGTGGAAAATTACTCAAGAAAGTGTCCAACTTTTCAAAAATCAGTTGTGATTTTGAAATTTAAAAAAAAATCGTTTTTACGTGTTCTTCCCCCATTTTCACTATCATGCATATTTTAATCCATGAGAATTTGATGTTTGAATGCAAATATGGAGTGTCTAGTGTATGTATGTTGTGGAGGAGGTGATTGGATTCCCTAGTAGTGGAGAACAAGGATCCAAATGGCATGAAGTTGGCCAATTTCGGGTTGCAGAACCCAAAAAATTTTGGGTTTCGCACCCAGCGCGCTGGGGACCTGAACAGCAAAAATTCTGCTTTTTCCTAAACTTTTTTTGTACACAGCGCGCTTGGCATTTTAGCCAGTGTGCTAGGGACCTGAACAACAAGATTTTAGATTCCTGCAACATTACTTACACCATAATTTTCTCATTTTAACTCGTATTTTGACGCTCTATATACCGTTGGAAAGCTAAGACAGAGAGGAACAACCCATAACCATTAATTTTTCAAAATTAAGTCATATAAGTTTTCAAAAAATGGGTCAAAAGAAGAGGTTTGTTTATATAATGGTCATTTGTATAGCTAATATAACCTAGATTGACACCAACAAACTTCGGGAGATATACATGAGTCCAGGTGTGAGAGTTTGGGACTAGGAATGCTGCGTGAAATGTGAGTATACCCGATGATACTTTAATTTACATTTCATTTCCTTTTATTACTGATTGATTGACAGTATTTGTGTATATGTGCCTTTGTACTCTAATATCATGATATTTGTTGATATTCTTCACTTTTTGAACTTGCTCTTCATGATATTGTCTTGTTGATGCTTTCATTGATTCCATTCGTATGCTCTATATCTTCATTTGATGATTTCAAAGGTAAATGATAGTTTAAATAGTATGCTATTAGGATTAGTGGCTTTATGAATGAGACTATGGACTTTGTACTCGACTTAATTAGACTATTAGCTTGTCCCTATGCCTTGATCATTCTATACCGAGTCATTTTTGAATAAATAAAGTAGTAGTTGGTATCTAAGTCCCTTACTCGATTGAGGTGTGCACGACTCAAGGGGTTAGAGTCCCTAGGGATGTCGGTACATGTTACTTGGTTTTGTGCGATACTTGATTGTGTGCAATGTTTGGCTGTGTGCTAGGTTGTATGCAATACTTGGCTGTGTGTGATGTTTGGTTATGTGCGATACACCGACCGGGGTTTGAGACCCTTGTAAGGTTATGACTACTGAGTTGGTGTGACGCAGCTCATTATCGACTGGACCAAGATCACTACTACTTAGTCGAGTGTCAATATCATTTGTTTAAGTCAAGTATTTACCTGCATATGGTTAATCTTTCAGTGTTTCATATTTATATGCTTTTAAATACCAGTCGATTATATTTGGAAATGCGAAATAAATATGTCATCGGAGATTGCTGTTATTTTCTTGTACTCACCGTCTTTTTTGTGACGGCGGGTACAGATCCATCTACTAGCAGGCCGGGCAAGGAGAAAATCGAAGACTATCTTTGAGCTTGCGGTGCACTTCTGCTTTGACTGTAAGTTCTTTTTGATATTTTGTTGTATTATTATATTATGTCTTTCAGATACTGTTTCAGTCATATATTTGGGGTCGAGTGATAAATTCTTGACTTTATTATAACTTTCACACTGTTATACTTGACTTCATGATATATCTATGTGATGTCATTTCCTGATTTTTCCACACTTAGGGTAACTTAAATAGCTTCCGCATAAATCACTAATGACTTCCGCATAAATATTAAGACTTTCGCTAATATTAACTAATTTAATAAAAAAGTTTAATTAACTCTAAATTTCATAATTTGATAGGACTAGTGCATTACTTATCATGAACATGAGGAACGAGATGAATGAATTGTAAAGGCTGACTAATACGTAAAGTCCTGCTAGAATAGGATTAGGGCTTAATCATGAAATTAGGTCGGGCGGTGCCCTAGATTAAGGGAGGGGCCGTCACATATTCACTCCGAACTAACAATGTAAGTTAGTAAAAATGAACCAAATGAGACCTATTAGGTTGAACCTTCGAGATTAAAAAGCGAAGTGAATATGAGCAGAATCTGCTATGGTGGGCACTCTATCTATTTTTTGACGCCGTAGCCAAAAGTGGCTCCATCAGATAATAAAATAGACTAGTTTACATGGATGCCATATTAATGAAATTATAGAATTCAAGAGACCCCACTAACTATGAGGTCGTTAAGATACCGAATGACTGGAAACTGTTTCTGAATTGTGAGTGAATATAGATAGCTTTTAGATTAAGTAGCGCTATTTAGACTCTTAAAGTCTGAACTCTTAAGAGATTTTTAAAATTTTTTATTTCAAAATCATCCTCAAGCAATAAATGACTTTGAAATAATAACTTGTAAAAGTTGTTTGATATTTGTAAAAATTTAAAAAACCCCCTTAAAAGTCCAAACATATTTTTTGCTTTAGAATAAAGTAGTGTTATTTGAACTCATGAGTCCAGACTCCTAAGGGCTTTTTTGAAAATTTTTTTTATTTGAAAGTCATCATTAAACAATTAATGACTTCGAAATAACAACTTGTAACACTCATTTGATATTTGTAAAAGGAGAATGCTAGAATGACCCCTACACAAAAGGGCGCCCCTGGGTCCCACAAGCAAAAAAATGTCCTTCTGAGTGGAGGTGTCGATTTGGGATACCAAATGAGGTCATTCTAGCATTTCCCATCATAAAAATTTAAAAACCCTCCCTTTGAGTCCAGACTCTTAAAGTCCAAATAAAT
Organism: Stephania japonica; assembly: GCA_039657345.1. Classification (NCBI taxonomy): domain Eukaryota; kingdom Viridiplantae; phylum Streptophyta; class Magnoliopsida; order Ranunculales; family Menispermaceae; genus Stephania; species Stephania japonica. The sequence goes on along the minus strand of CM077560.1, from coordinate 35,656,850 downwards.
TTTTTGTTTAGAGTAAATGACAGAAGTTTTCATCATTGACACAGTGGAATTGCATCTTTTCTTTTGCGAGTAAACTATATATGAATTAATTAATCACAATGATTCCCCGTTTTATAATTTGAAATAGGTTGCTTTGCTTTTAGAAAAGAGAACAACAAAAAGCAACACCAAAAAAAAAAAAAAAAAGAGAACTAAACCTGGATTCTTCTGTGTTTCTAATGCTTTTGCATACTAAAACAAAATTAGAGCCCATTAATATACAAAGGAACAAACAACCAAAAACAAAGATGTCAAGAAAGATGTGGTAATTAAAGACTTAGATGCCCCTAAAATTTTACCAGAGTTCTAACCTTAAACGCGTGCATGAAGCAATTACTGTTCCAAAGGCGTCCGACAGTGCCTAAACACTCAGAGTGGTTGGAGTAATTTGAATATTGCGTGTCAAGCCCATAAAGAAAATGTGTAAAAGTAATGATTAAACCTTGTCTAATATGTGCGGATTTCATAACTTGGTCACTAATAAAGGTTCTCATGGTGCGTGCTTGGATAACAAGGCTTTCAAATACTGAGTACACAATTGGCTATGCAGAAGGTAGTGCCTAAATTATTAAAGCTGGCATTGTTTGGGCACAACATGTCCGATAAAAGCTGAAAGTCCCAGAGTTGGCTTCCATGGTCGACACAAGGGTCCGTCCCATCAACAAAAACAAGAGTGTTCTAAAGCCAGGCCTGAAGCCTCAGCTCTAGCTACCCACGTTCTTCAATGGCAGATAAATCAGTACAATCTGATCATCTGAACCAGAGAACAGGGTGGGTTCTGAACGTGAAGTGTTTATAGTTCATACAATCAAATCCATCTCGAATTTGCTGCAAATCCATTAGGAAAATTGAAAACAAGCATATATACAGGAGGCATGCTTTCACAAGACCATAAATAAACACAAGTTGGGGCTCTACTCGTGATTCTACATCATGTATTGCTTTACTTTTCCTAGAATGAGAATTCAACTGATTCATTTCTTATGTAGGAAAGGAAAAAAAAAAAAGAAATGGTAGATGTACTTGGCGAACACACTCACCTATGTGGCTCATGCTCAGGATGCAAGCTCATGCATCCCAAGGTGCATAACATAGTCATTAGTGTATGCTATAAGCAAGAGTGGTTAGGTGAGTATGTTCACCACACAACATTTTTTCAAGAAAAAATGGTCACAGTTCACATGCTGTTTACAACTTCATATAAATGTACTAGAAAATCTGTGGATCAGTTTTGCTAATAGCTTACATTTCATGAAAAGCTAGACGATGCAGAGTTAAATAGAAGCAATAGAACATACAAAAAGACCAGTAGCACATATAAAAATAAATAAAGGAATATAAAATTCTAATTCACCTGAAATTAAATGTTTGGTATTGCGGGCCGCAGATTCAATGGAGGAAAGCATATCTCATTGTTACATGCCCTCCGAATTTGTGACAGAATGAAACACTCTGTTGAAGCTGATCATACCTCGGAAACATAACTCGGAAAATCTCAATTCCAATGCACATTTTACACAATGAAGTTGACCGAACCGCAAATATTCACAGAACTCTAGCTTCTACAGGATGTATCATCGTTTGGAATCTTTGGAAACATGGGCTTTCCTCATGGAATAAATCACATATAGAATCGATCAAGTGATTAGATTTTCGGGATACACCATGTCTGGGATCTACTCTCTCTTTGCATGCATTCCACTTCCAAAAATCCCTAAATACATTGACCTCAACTTTTGGCCGGTAAAGCACAAGTTTGTCTGTGGCCTGACAACACATCAGTCATCATGCCCATTAACTTGTTCCTCCCTTCTTCAAACCGAAGGTGTTCATTGTTTCTATCATCTTGAAGGGGTCCTGCTTGGACATGAAATTGAGAGACAACATCGCCAGCTGGAACACTATCCATCATTTTATGATTGGCGCTCTCCAACCCGCTTTTCAGCCAAGCTAAGTTACTCAAGTCTGCTGCTATTGAAGCTAATTCATGCCTTGAAAATGGTGGGGGCTCATCATATTCAATGAACTCGGGTCCCAAAAGAGAACTTTGAGGGTGCAGAGTCTTTTGAGCATCACAGCAGCCATGCCCACATCGAGAGGGTATGAAGGGATCTCCACAAGCACCTTCAAACAACTTTGAGATGCCAATATCATGTCTTGATGTTTGGACCAAAGGCCCACTTGGTGGGACGGCTCTTGAAAACTGAGAGCCATTTGTTGAACCCTCGGGAGGATTATACATGCTGAATGCACTAACCCGTGCCACAGGACGGAAAAGGGTAGGTGGTTCCTTTGCCTCGACACTAAAATAAGCTTGGGCCCTGTCTTCATGATGGTTTGATGTGTTCTCAACGGAGTTGATTGCATCCTTTCCTTCCATTGTCTTGAATGAATTAACATCCCCACATGATAGAGTTTCTTCTGAAGATGCTTTCGTCTTGTCCATGCTCCCATCATCCATCATCTCCCCATACCCAACCCTAAACCTATCAAGCTCATGGCACCTACGTCTAAGTGTAGAATTCCAGTGGTTCTTTATTGCATTATCTGTCCTTCCTGTAGCAGCCTTGCAATCGAGGCCCATTTATTTCCATGAATTTTATGAGCAGCAACAATAATCCGATCCTCTTCCTCTGCGGAAACATTCAAAGTTAGCGTTCTTCAATTGACAGGCTTAAAAGTCCCATTTAAAATTAAAGCAATAAAAAAGTTCACTTCTTTCTTAAGTTGTGCATGTGCTAAGGGAAACTAAAAAATAGAGTAAACACAACAGACACACAGGTATTTGAGACAATAGAATCAAAACAAATTTCACATAAAGATGGTAAGGATCAATGACTAAAGACAAAAAAATTCATAAAAGAAAAATAAGGTCTTTTTAAAATACATTTCAATGAGCTAATGTCATATGATCTATATTGTTAAATTTTGTCTTAACTTATAAGAAAAAACATTGGTGCATCGTAACCGCCCTTAACCGCGTTATTTAAAGCTGTTGTCTTTCATGTATTGTTCTTATCAATAACCAATAAGACCGATCTTCTTGACTAATAAATCTAACTTTCTACATTCACTGTGTCCAAACAAAGTTAGATAACAAAAAAGATTGACTAAGGCAAAGATTACGAGAACAACAACAACAACAACAACAACAACATAGCCTCAATCCCAACTTAACTTTGGTCTACCCTTACCTCATCGAATTTCTTCAATTTCTATTGAGTCAAGTTTTCTAGAGGGGGCATTTGTAGGCCATCTTTGCAGGTAACCAAACCACCGCAACCACCCTTCCCTAATCTTTGTGTCAATTGGTGCTGCTCCTACTTGTTTTTGAATTTTTGTATTTCTTACTCTATCTTTACGAGTTTTACCACACATCTACCTAAGCATCCTCATTTCTGCTTCGTTCATTTTATGTAATTGTTGGTTTACCGCCCAACATTCACTTCCATAGAGCATAGCTGGCCTAATTGCGGTCCCATAAGATTTTCCTTTTAACTTAGTAGGCATATTTCTATCACATATCACACATATTGCGCTCCTCCATTTCTTCCATCCAATTTCAATTCTATGTGTGACATCATTCTCAATATTGCCATTATTTTGTATTATTGATCCTAGATCTCAAAAGTGGTTCACCTTAGGAACTTCAATTTCCCCTAATTTTACCACTCCATCTCAATGTCTAGTATTTCTAAACTCACAGTCCATGTATTCAGTTTTCGTACTACTCAACTTAAAGCCAAAGACCTAATTTGAGTATGACGATAAAAACAAAACTATCAAAATGTCTATTTGTCTTAATGCAAGCTAATAAAGATAAGAATACCAAGAGGAAGGAAACAATGCTTTTGATGCAACACAGACATCAAATCATATCAAGTTCCAAGAGAGCCCGATATATAAGTGTTGGTAAAGAGAGAAACAAGCCTTTATAATACGAAATGAAAAGAAATTAACAGAGCAAGAATCACTTGAAATAACTGAACCAAACACTGCGCTTCAGAAGAGAAAACTACCAAATAACTAAAACTTCAACAAGGAGGAGAATACCCAAAGTTAGAGAAAAAAAAAAAAAAATGAAACAAATATATCCTGTCACAGTTTGACAAAAAGATGGTCAAACTAACATTTGCACAGAAAAGTTGATTGTTTACAATCAAAATAGAAGAGCATTGATACAAGCTATTAGCATGTAAAACAATGATTACTTGGAAGAGCAATAATTTCAAAATTGAATTTTCTACGAAACTAATGGTAATAGAATAAGAGAACTAAAATAAAAGCTAGCTGTTGCAGCATAGATGCCAGAAAGAACAAAAAAGAAACCATTTTCATTGTCTTGGTCAATAATTACTACTTGCACCTCGTTGGATTATATTAAGAATAAAAAAGGGCACAAATACATAGTGCTTTCTAATTGACATGTTCCAATGGAAATCAAAGCGAGTTTTAAGAGCTTGCAGTGCCAAAAATGTTATAAGGGAACTGAATGTCGAGTAATTAGGGTCCTAGGGATATATACAGATGAAAAGAGATTAGTAGATGAGAAAAGTTTTAAGACCCAAACTATAAATTGGTCAGCCTATAGTTTGGGTAACGAATAGCATGAACTCCAAAATTTATATCAACCCCAAATAGAAACTCTGCAACACACATTTTTCATGAAGGAAAATAGCCAAAAGGCTAGAATCTCCTTCAAACAGAGAACTACTGGGAACCGCAAAATTTGCATGCAATAGCACAGTATGTCAGGAAACAGAGTTCTTATTAGCATACATTTTGCACCCCATCAAGTAACTCAATTTGATAGTTTCTTATTAAGACCTTCAATGCTAACCAGTTGAAATTTATTTATTCTCCTACATCCTTTATTTAGGGTTTTGGAAAGTTTCAAAATACCAGGCCTCTAAAGGGAAAATCCTATGGGTGAATAAAAATCTTTGAGTTTCATGTTTCCCGTATATGATTTGTTGTCACTCCGTTTGTAATTTGTACCTAGTACATCTACTCCACCCGTTTCTTTTTTTTTTTCAAGGAACCACCTCCCATTTCTTGAAATTTCCAACTTCGAGTAATATGGATGACAGTAAGGCTCTTGAGGTTGCACGATAACTAGATTGCCAAATAGCATAATGTGGATTCGAGAAACATCATGTCCTTCCCCTTGTAATCATGAGTAATAGGCAATGGTGAACTTCCCTTCTTTTTGTAGTTTGCTGTTTATTTCATTACAACTTCAAGGGAAGTGTTGGATCCCTTATTCTCTGCTTTCTATTCAGTCTGGCAAATATAATTTTCCTTCTTATAAAGCTTTACAAACTTCAGCAAATTTCAAACAATATAACCACCACAATCACATTTTTAGCATTATGATAATGGGAGTTGCAATGTGAACATCGTCATGATGGACAAAGATACAAAACATTAAGATGGTCTAAAATATTTGTAAGACTCACAATCATAATCATAAACTAGGAATCTGATTTTTAGATTCTTATGTCTAAATTTCTAAAATGATTTTGCCCGATCTTGGTTTTAAATTAAAATACCCCATGTATGTTGTAAATCAAGTCATGAACAATTTGCTTCCAACACCTTGGTTTTAGATTGTTTATGTACTTAGATTACCGAAAGGAAAACCTAGATAGCGAGTTGGAAATCAACCACTTAATAAGTCAAGAACATCACGAATTTACAATATCATTTCCACCATCAAGCTTAAAAGGTTATACCAAATCTAAAGGCTCCATTAACGAGTCTAATGTTTTTATTCCAATCCATCAAAATCCAATTCAAACTTTTTCAAGTGTGTTTTTGTCATGCCTACATGGTATTTCTCCATGAATGAAATTCTACTAAACAACCATGCCGGGTTGAATTAGTAAGTTTATGATTTAATACATGATAAGCAAGCTCTACCATGGGTTAAAATTACATCCCTTTCACTTACATCTACCCGCTACAAAAGGTATGGTGTTAAATTGTAAATTTTAATCACTAACCAACTAGCAAGTAATGAGCATAATTATGTTCCTACAAAAAATAAGCATAATTATAAGTCAACTGTTGTCTATAAACTTCAAAGATCTTTTTTTTCATGGGATGAATTAAGTTGTTAAGAAAACAAAAACTATATATTACTAAGTAGAAAAATGCCTATTGGATATATTATGAGATTTATTAGTTGGAAAGTTTTATCAACGAAGTCCATAATTAGCAAAATTCTGAGCTAGCAAAAATTAAATCAAACAAAGAAATAAAGACAAAATTGTCAAAAAGGTAAAGCATTTCAAATAAGCACAGTCATGCATTCAATTATCAGTCGCAAAGTCTATTCCTTCAACCAATTACTAAAAAATTCAATTCAAAAATTGATTAATATGTTTTTTACATGCATGGAATGAAGAACTTCAAAAGCAAAAGCACTATTTCTTTTCTCAAAAGTGACGCTTTCTATCAATAAGAATCTCAAGACTTTTTCCATTAGGACTCTTATGCCTCACATTTTATTCTAAGATTTCATCATTTATGTCAAGCTTCATATCTACTCAACATTTTGTGTAAAGAACAAGCTTCTAGAACAACCTTTCACAGAGAACAAATATAAGAAAAAATTTGTTTGTCTTCATTCATGAGGAAATTCAGCATCATGGGTGGAAAATGAATATTAGCCAAAAATTATCATGTATAAAATTCCAGTTTTACTTCACAATCATGAGAAATAATAGCATTCTTTAGAAGTTCCGTGAAATCTAACCAATTATATACATCCATATAAAAACTTAGGTATCATAAAAATACAATTTAAACATAAAATTGAAACATGACCAAAAACAAAAGCTCAAAAAGACAGATTGGAATAACCAAGTATTAAGTTTTAAGAATGCGTAACACCCAAAAAATACACTTTCCAAGGAAAAACCAAGGAAACAGGAATAAATTTTCTGTTCTCCACAAACACATGTTAAACATATAGCATAGTAATCCAGATAGTTTTCACTAGTTTGAGACAAGTAACAGCATCAAAACTGATACACATGCCCAGAAATGCTGAAATAGAAAGTTACACACAAGTGTCTTGTCTGATCAGGAACCAAGTAACATACTCCTTAGTCCTGACAAGCCATGCTAATAAACTCTGCTTTTTTCTTAAGAAATGTTGCAACTAAGACCCAAAAAACACTGGTGGAAACAAAGCAACGTCATGATCACTTTTTTTTTTTTTTTTTTCAATTTATAACATTGGAAACTAAGATCTCCACCACACTACAAGAAACTAAAGATATAGCATTTCCTCAGTAAGGCCCCCTACATCGGAGATGTCGGGTCTTTATGCAAATGCAACATAAGGTCTGCCTCCTAAGTAATCGATTACATTCATGCATAGTTCAATATGCTTAGTCCCACTCTTTAAAGAAGTTCATTGTCTTAATAAAGCGCATGTTGGTTTCCATAGAAGAAAGAACTAGAACCGAAGGGCAGTAAATTGCCAGCAAAGCAATTGGACTCTTTCACAACCAAACAACCCCTAATAACAAATGCGCTAATCACATTATCATCCCTGTCGAGACCTAAATTATACAGTTTATACTAGTTCATTTCATTTCATTTCGACAAAATCGAAACTCCTCCACCGACAACTTCTACAAGCTCGAAACGCACAAACCCACGAAATCCACGTAAAGGAGCGACCTTTAACTGTCTGACACATCCAAGAGCCCTAATGAATCACAAAACAAGTACCGCAGGACAGTCTAAAGAAAAACCCTAGATTTCAGGGGCATAAGAGAAAGAAATAAAGACGAAGAGATTGAAAAGAATGGCGCGATTGATTTGACTACTGATCATATAAAGTACGCACCAGTGAAGGGCTTGCGCTTGACGCAGGGATCGAGCTGGTTACACCATCGGAGACGACACGACTTCCCAGACCTCCCAGGGATGCCTCTCGCGATCAGGCTCCAATTCCTCGCCCCGAACTTGCTGACCAATCGGCTAAGGATCGCGTCCTCCTCGGGCGACCACGGCCCCTTCACTCTGTCCTCCGACACGCCACCGACTTTCGCGCCGCCGTTCGACGGAGAGTTGGCGCCGTCTACGGTGGCGGCGGGGTCGTGGTCGGGGTCGGGACCGCTGGTGGTGGTGCTGCTGACGATGTCGCCGCCGCAGACCGACTCCATTTTCATCGCTGGCGAGTGTTCAACCGTACTCACCTGCCCGCCTAACCGCTTTGTGAAGACAGCTAGAGCGGTTCGGTTCTTTTAGGGGAGTTCATTCGAGAATCTGGCGTTGGTTGTGAATTGACGTAATTGGCCTCCGCGCTTTGTGTCTTCTTGAGGAAAAGACTGTTTTGACCATTATGATGTTTTCGGATTTTTAGATTGTATAATTAAGAAAATATTATTCGTTAAGGGGTGTATGGATAAGAACAAATTTTTTTTGCAAGAATATCATAAGGAGATATGGGCAATTAGAGAGCCAAAAACCTTAATTTTATTTCTTTGGTTCTCCATATGTGGATTCAACCTTTTGAACCATTGTTGATCATTTCTTCTTATCTGGTGGTGGCTTTAATAACTTCTTTTGCCTTTTATTTATCAAATAAGCTTCGGATCTATTCAGATTTGATGAGATGATCAGGTTCATCCTTGTTGCGGTCATCAATTTACTATTGGCAACAGTCACTTCACACATTTGCATCATTCTAAAGATTGTGCATAGATTTGCATTTGTGAGGTTGGTACTCGTCATTAGGTTTTATTTTATAGATAGTTGTTTCCTTGTTGGAAGATTTAGGTTGTCTTCCATCGTTGAAAATTTTGTGTTTACTTTGCTAGTCGAAGTTTTATTTTTTGTTATAGTTCGAGTAATGTATTTGTGTACTATTGTGTTTCAGACGTTTGTCAAGAGAATAGTTATTGATTGTCAAACTGTTTCATTGCTACAGTTATAGTTATGGAAAGTCATGTAACCTTATGGAAGTTGAATGTTCTTTTTTGAACAATAACCTAACTTGATAATTTTAGTAATGGCATCATAACATTGTCTACTTGACCTTAAAGTGTGCTATAATCATATAATTGCTCCATTTAGATTTTTTTCTTCTTTGTATGGCTTGTTAAAACTACAAAATAGTAATTAGTTATTACCTATTTTTTGTTGCAATATGTAACGACCCTCAAATTCAACCCATGCCACGTGTCATGTTTCAAGACCGTAACCTGGACCGTCGTGTCTTGTCGTACTTGTCTAAGCCTCGAGAGTCGACACTGAGGTATATTTTATTTTTATGTGGTGTTTGTATTATTATTTTTATACCCGAGTGTGAATATCAAATGTCTTAGTGTTTATTGCACCGAATTTGCGATTGAGGTCTTGCCTAAGAAAATGTGACGAAACGGATTACTGAGTGAATTACGAGTACATAAATCATAGGAAATGAATAATTATTAAATTATTGAGAAATTATGAAAATGTAATAAATAATAAATATGACATCGTAGCCGATGTCGATAGTGTTGCAATTGCACGTGACAGTGTGAGTCATAAATGCTCGAGAAATCAATTATTGAATTATGGAAGGATAAGACCAAGGGCCAAGTCATACATTAGAGTCACTTTAGGTAGACTTTTTTACTCAATCTTAACCCCAAGATGGTCATAGGGATGAGCATAATGCACATGCTGATTTGGAGGGTATATAAAGGTGTTTTGGTGAGATTTTGACAAACTTTTCTCTCTCCTCTCTATTCTATTTGAAATTTGTGAGAAAGTTGAGATGGTTTGGGTGATCTTAGAGGCAAATTAAAGGCTTTTGAGTGATCAACGACGATAATCGAGGTGAGATCTCATTTCCTCGATCAATACTCATCATTTTGAGTGTAGTTTTAGGGTTTTCGTCAAGAAAGTGTGAGCAACACTTGTCTCATTTCAGTATTTCGGTATGTGTTTTGGTGATGTTATTGATCAATTGTATCATGTATTTTAAGGTTGAAGCGGTGTTTAATGAAAGTTATGGTTTTTTTTGGGCATTTTGAATGAATTTTGATATTTTTGGGAATTTTGTGGTTAATGGATAAATTAATGAATTGTTGTAGTTTTAGGTATTTGGGGAATACCCTTTAGTGGTATTGGAACCTTGATAGTGTCAAAGTGGCTCAAGACGTGGCGAAGGAGGCTTGGGAGTTCGAAAACTCCCACAACAATTATCTCGACCTGGGTCGCCAGAGGCATCATGGGGAACAAACCCCCATGGTGTTACCCACGGAGCCCAAGCAACAAGCTGCTTGGTTTGGCGCCGTGAGGAGTTTTCCTCCATGGCTCCTGGACAGAGTTAAAAAAAATGAAAAAAATGAAATTTGACAATTTTTGTCAAATTTCCTCGGACTATTTGGGACCTATCCTGGGTATCCCCATTAGTCTGAATACGAACAAATACCTATAAATTACTATATAAACTATTAAAACAAGTTGGTAAGATTCTAACACGACCAATATTGAATTAAATGAATACTAGGAATCTAGTGGATTAAAGACGGGTATTTGGGGGATTGACTTTGGACGTGTAGGAGCCGCGAGGAACGACTTACACATCAATTGAGATAAATAAACCAGTTAAGGGAATGCATAGTAATTCATCATCCATTTTCCTTGTCTTTTATTTATATGTGCTATTTTCGAAATTCCATTCTTTATTCCTCTATTGAGTGTTTATGGCCTAAGTGTGTTGAGAAGGTACTTTTGGGATTATAGCTAGTTGGCCAAACGTGAATACTATCTGCGGTTGTACAGCTAGCCAACCAAACTTGAATTTTCCCTGAGTACTGGATTTGATGTGGCTTGTTGTGGATTGTCGTGGATTTAAGACCACTTAGTATGTCTTTCTTGATTCTTAGACACTCATTATCGTTGTGAATACTTGTCAGTCTATTTAACATGCACTTTTTCATTATTTATCTGTCTTTAAATACCTGCATGATTCTTAAACTGTTTTTAAATGATTAATGAATTACTGTTTATATCCTTTTGGTAATTACTTTCTACTTTACTGTACTCACCGTCTAGTTTGTGATGGTAGGTGCAAATCGGGCATAAGATGAGCAAGGGCAAGGGATCGATGATTGGTGACTTCCTCTGAGGACTCTCGGAGCAATTTCTTTTCCTACATTTTTTTTTGAAAACTTTTCCTGCTTTACTATATGTTTTGCCATTTTGGTTTTTGATTATTGTATATTACTATTTTTGATAACAATGGAACATATTGGGATCGAGTGATATAGAATATCATGTATTATCGCCCTTTTTACTGTTTTTCATAAGATATGCATGATTATCCACTTATTTTAGGGTTTCCACACTTTAGGTTGTTCTGACTTCATATTTCCTAAGTTATTTAGAAATGTTTAAGTTTATTCTCGCTACGTAACCAATAAAAACTTGCATAACTTGATAACTCAGCTTTAAAACTTTATTTTAATGAGAATGTAACTATTAGAGGTTAACTAAGCTTGCGTTGACTTCACGAGGACTAACTCGGGGGTCCGCGTAGGTTTAGGCTAGGCAGGGCCCAGTTTTATAGGGAACTGGGGCCGTCACACAATAGAAGTCGAATACATGAGTTCCATAAACCTTACCTTTTTAACAAGTAATGTTTCATCCATCTCATTGAAAATACATTTACAATTAGTAGTATTTTTTTAGGGGTAGCGACACTACAAAAACATTATCGTTTAGAGACAAAAATCGAGAGAGACGAAAATCAGATACGGATAAAATTCCATTGCTTATCAGAGACAGATTTGAGACGGATTAGAGAAGAACCAGAATTTGGCCTTCTTTGACCATAAAGCAATAGATTTGAGACGGATTAAGGAAAAATATTAGCAACGGAAACCAATCCATTATATGTTTGCTGCTAAAAATTCTCGCTTTAAGTTCCATGGTCAATTCCTTACTAAAAATAGCGCCAAACCTTCTCGCTCACACATTCCGTTGTTGATCCGTCTCCATCAATTAGAAAGAGATCAATAATGAAATGTAAGGATACATGGCAAGCATCGATGATCTCGAGCCTCTCTATATCCGTCATTAATCCATCTCTACAGTTTAAAGAGGGATCAAAGATGGAATGTACTTTAGCGTCCGTTTTAAATCCTTCTCTAAAGTTTAAAGAGGGAACAACAACGGAATTGGGTGAAACATGTGTAACTCACATGTGTAACTCACGTGTCCCCCATTCTGTTGCAAATCCCTCTCTAATGTTAGAGAGGGATTTGCAACAGAACTTAAGTTTTTTTTTTGTTAAACCAAACCCCCTACCCCCCAGTCTGTTGCAAATCCCTTTATAATCTTGGAGAGGGATTTGTAACGGAACTTAATTTTTTTTTGTTAAACCAAACCCGTCCTGTGATGGCTCCAGCCACAAACCTATAATTGGACCCTGCCCGGCCTAGACTTACATAGACCCCGAGTCAACCCTCGTGCAGTCAACGCAAATTAGTCAACCTTACCTACCTTCTACCATTTATTCAACAATTTAAGATGAGATTATTAATATTAGTGAGTTATTCAAAGATAAACGGAAGCATTTAAAATCTCTAACTAATATAACAACCTCAAAACATAAGTTAGGATAACCTTGAATGTGGAAACCAAACAAATATATACATCATCACCCAAATGTCATATCACAAGAGAGAATATCACCATATACAAGCCCCAATATCTCTTATTCCTAAAACCTAGTTTCAAAACATATAAATACAGTAATACAAAAATCAACCTACATCGAGTCCAAAGATAGAATAGCCCCATTATCTTCAAAGAAAATCACTAAGCTGAGGGCTTTCCCTTTGCTTGACTGTGGATCTGCACTCAATCAAACATAAGAATGACGAGTCCCAGGTAATGACGAGTCCTAGGTAAGTAACGCCAAACAAGATGTTTATAGTATTTTGAAAATAAATAATAGTCTATATTCATGCAGATAGAAGTAAAGTACAGGGAATGCATGAATAAATAAAGACTGGAAATAAATCTGAATCAATCGAAAATGAGTGTCCAAGAAAACAATGGAAATGGCGCAAGTAGTCCTAACTTAGTGAAACAATCGTTTAAGTCATGGGAATACTACCTCCAAGACTCAGAGTTTAGGACGTGGTACACTTACACCATCCTAAAATCTACGCGAATACAAAGCTCCCCAACAATCTAGTCGAGGAAACTCTCATCCCATATAGAACCACAAACAATATCGTGCATCCCGAGCTATTAACTCGGGCATATTACATCAGTAGGCCACGTTCCCAATGATCACGTTGACTCACTTGCCCTTGGATCACTCAATCATAATAGAGTTCTAAAACATGATAGAGCAATAACAATAAGAAATTAAAACTCAAAGAAATAACTGCAAATTTTTCCACTAGTTTACTCACCCGTGTCCAATGCTAACACTCACTCACACACTCGTAATTCGTAGAACGAATTCCTAGGTATGCCTATTACTGTCCTACAACACATGTTAACCAAAATCCATCATTTATTCCTCAATTATCCCATTTTTCATAATTTTATTCATTTAGTTAATTAGGTCAATCACTGAGTATTGGTCTTTATTAGAACATATTTAGATAACTGAGTGATCTCTAAAGTTTTCGAAAAAAAATGAAAAATTGGTCTGATGAATAGTGCCACGTCGTAATCGACGTCGTGGGCAAAATGCCTGGCGACGTATCTAAAGCATGAAGTCTAATTTCATCACTAGTTCGGATGCCATGATCGATGTCGTGGGAAATTCTCTCACGACATCCCTCGCGACGCGCCGTTCCTGAAATCGTTCCTGGGGTTTTTTGACACCTCTGCTTGCTTCGCCGCATTCCGAGCCTATCCCTAACTCACAGGGACGCTCCAATACGCCAATTTCAACAATTAGTTTGACTAAAATAGTGTTTTATACCCCTCGTGTAGAAATTAACTCAAAAATCACGATAATTCCCAAAAAATACAAAATTCATCCAAACACCCAAAACAACCATGCGGTTGTGCTCCATACAAATCACTTTATCCATAGGAACATTCAAAACACTTGAAAAACCAATTTCCAAATTTTCCACCCAAAAATACCACGATGAAAACCCTAAAAAGATCGGTCAAAACGTAGATAATATCAAGAGGAATAGAGATGTTACCTTAGTTTTCGAGTTGGTTGTGTCTTGGAGTCCTTCCGAGCTCAAGTCCGATTGTGAAATTGTTTTCCACTTTGTGCGTGTGAACGAGATTGAGACGATGAAGAGAAGGTAAAGAATAAATAAAACTTTATATATATATTTTCTTCATCTTCACATATGCGCGTATCTCGAGAATAAACTGATAGTTCCTTGATCCATCCAGCCACCTAAACCGTCACTCTCTCCTACACCAACTGACACATAACAGTGATACACTTATGTGTGATACACTATGTACACTATCCCATGCACACCCTTCCATACTAGGTTTCGAACCACGTTTACATCACGACATGCACCGTCGTGTGCCCAACACGCATCCAATGCATAAATATGATATTTTAATATATTTTGTCAGTGTTTAATTCACACTTGTCCCCCAGATAACTAAATACCCAACCACCGTTCACCTTGACGCCCGAAAACGTATTTCCTCGAGTCGAACCCATTTCTCTACGTCAATGCTCTCACTCAAACGCCTTCACACATTTCGAACATTGGAATCTATATTTGGGTAAATAAATACTAATACAAACACCAACCAAAATAGCATACCTTGGTGTCGACGACCGAGAATTGTTCCCATGCATCACGACAAGTCCACATATGACCTAAATTGACACGTGGAACGAGTTAGATTTTAGGGTCGTTACACGCCCCTTTCTTATTTTTGATCCCAAACCAACAAAACCCTCGCTCCTTGCCATGGCAGATGTCACGGGGTCACTGATGAGAGGGTTTACCCTAAGAAAATTTTTCTCGCTCAATACCACTCCGTGGTGCCTAAAGACCACCTTAGTACAACACACCAATAACTTTCACACTAACAAGCAACAGTAAGCACAAAGGGGAGCTTTACTGATCTTTGATAGATGGGTTACAACTCTACCACCTTATGCTTCCCAAGCATAAGGGGTTGGCTATATAGAAAACAACCTGAAGTGGTTACATAACGGAATGGACACATGTCCTAGTTTACAAGCATCAAATACTAAGTAAAACACACCACACTCCCATGTAGTCAAGCAGTTGCCTAACTGCTTGCCTCCTTTGCTGCCACCTATCCTCGTAACTGCCATGACCACCTGGTCAATAGGCACATCTCCAATGTGCTAGGGACTTACTTGGACGTGCCTTGGTCATGCTTTGAGCCATGACCAAGGTAGTTGCCTAACCGCCTTAGGAATTGCCATGCTTGACTTGGTCCATCCAAGCCTAGGAACGCTCCTTCATTTTAGGGTCGTGCCTAGCTGAGCCTAGACACCTTTGGGTGCGTGCCGAAACTTGACTACGTCCGAGTCCTACCGGCTCGGAGGTGGTTGCATGATGGTCTTTGGGCAAGGCCTTGGCATGCACGCCCAAGGCCTTCTCTAGGGTCACCTTTGCCTTCCTGCCCATACCACCCCCAGGAGAGGTCCCTCTCCCTATAGTAGATGTTAAGCCGTTCTTGCCCTCCAATAAGGAACATCCAAAAGTAAGACCGATCATACTTTGACCGGGTCAATGCCAGAGTCAAGGAAAGTCAATTATGCTCCTGCCAAGGTCTTGTCTTGCCCGTGCCAAGGCCTGACCTTGCTCGTGCCAAGGTATGTGCCAAGCATTCGCTAAGGTACGCCCAAGTCGCTGTCGTGCTCTCCCCAAGTCATCGATGTGCTCGCACCAGGGAGAACACCTTGCCCGCGCATGTGCTCACTTAGGTACGTGCGCAATGCCCACTAAGGTACGCGCCTTGCTCGTTAAGGTCTGTGTTGTGCCACACCGTGCCCCGCTAAGGTACGTGCCTTGCCATACCGTGCCTGCTAAGGTACGCGCTGTGCCAAACCTTGCTAACTTAGGTATGTGCCATGCACTGAACCCCAATCCATCACCTGAGTCCCCCGAAGCCTCCCGAGTCCACCGAGACTCGGTCATTTGCCGAGTTATCAAGCTACCCAGCCCAGCATGCTCTAGTCCAACTATTGGGTGGTAACAACAGCCATCCCTTCCCCCATTTCGACTCAACAACCATGACAACCACCACTTCGTTATCTCTTCGCCTTTGGTTGAGCACCGCCATTGTTTGTCTTCTTGTCGTCGCCGTTGTCCGCCCCTTGAGAGCGTCGTTGTCGTCCATCTTCTTGCCTCTGCTTGAATTGTAGCTCGTCGTTGTTGAAGAGCACCACGCTCCACCACAACTCATTGTCCATCTTCTTGCATTATGATCCACCATAACTAGCCGCTGCTGAAAAGCATCACCGCTGCCTCTACTTCGAGTAATCACCTAGGTCAGATTTCTATTTCTCTCTATTGTTCTCAATTGTTCGATTGTTGTTAAAAAACCATTTTCCTATATAAATACGCCCCTTTGTTCTACATCACATGTAGATAGTTTCCTAACTCTAACAAAACCTTATTAAAGAACCTCATCTTTGGATCTACTTTTCTCATTTTGAGGTTATATATAGATGATATGTTGTTGCATTTTGTTGACGTGGCCTTGTTAGCAGAATAGTTTGTTTGATGAGTCTTTGATCCATTTGGACAACTTTTTAGGGATCAATTTGATATTTATGTGTCTATTCATGCCTTTTTTGGGATAAATTTCATTTATCAACCAAGATCAGAGACTACAATTGTGGAAAGAGATATAGAGATGACTTCTTTCCAAGTACAGGAAACATTCTTCTCAATAGTTAAAAGAGCTAAAGTGTGGCCACTTTGTAATACTCTATAACAACATGCATAAATTGATCTCTAATATGTAATGTAGGTCTATTAAATTGAAGATACCCACCACCACATCTGAAAATGGGATTTTCCTGGAAGTACCTTTCTGTTTATATTATATATGATCGATCATCTATGTATACTTTTGCCTTCTATGTGCATACGTTGATGATTTTTAATTTCTTTTGTTCCAATATCTCAAATTATAAATGTGGCAATGTGTGATCCAATACACAATCTCATTATACATGACATTGTTGCTTATGCGAATAGATATTGTAATTTCACTGAAGTCATATGCAATACTCAGCACACTCTGCTTGGGGATTTCTATATATCCCTATTAATATGTAGACATACGTGCTTAACGTTTAGCAAGTAGTACTACATTGAAGATAATGTTATAAGAATACATTACAGTACTTAGTTGAAAATGGAATTAATTAATTACTTAACTCAAAACTAAGAAATCACATTAAATTAAACATGGTCAACTAGTGAATGATATTTTCTATAATATGCCCAAATCAAAATGGAGGATCGATTAAACCGAGATGCTAATTTGTCAACCTGAACTGTACTTGTGAGATAATCACCATTAAGAAATATTCGATCGCAAGTCACTCCATTTTGGTTTATGAACCTAACAACATAATTCTTGTTTAAAAACCAAAAACTACTGCTAGCTAGGATAGCAAAACTTATATTGATTACTCAAAACACCCATAATAATTAACAAAAGCAAATATTTACAACTATCATAAAAATAAAAGCAAGTTCTCCCAAAAAAACCAAAAGAGTACTTGAGAATTGAGATCAAGACATTTCTAGATGTGAAGTCCTGAAATGTTATTGACTTGCATCCTAAATGAAACATAAGTTTCATCCTAAAAAATAGAAAGAAGGAAAGCACTAACTTTTGGTTTGCAGTATATGATAAAAGCCTATTTCTCTTATCTATGACTTTTTTGGATTCTACACCAATTGGAGGAGAAGTTATTTGATTTAGGTAATGATGTAAAATTATTCTCTATTAGAGTTTGGTATTTAGTCTCATAGAGAAGATTATTCTTATGAGTTTGTACTTCTTTTGTACTATACATATGCTCTTTTCTTAGAGCACTATAGATTTAAAATATTTTTTGTCGGATTTATAGTAGTACTATGTATTTCTCAATAGTCATTTGCATTCCTATTGGCTTCCTTTATGTGATACTTGATAGAGTATGCCATTCTTTTGTATTTTAATGGAGTGCCAGATCCAAATATATGGGATGATTTCCCATTTAGTTTATGTTTATTGGCATTTTTTGTCCTTCCTTGAAAAGTAATACCAGTCCAAGAGTATTTATTCTTGGTGTGTGGTACTAGTAGAATACATTAGTGAGGTTACTTTTAGCAAGTATAACTCAAAGGCATGAACTAGTATCTAGATGACATGAAGTAATGGTGGAAGAAAGATTTCTTAATCGAGTTTCTAAGTAGCTGAACTGCATGATTGGTATTAGGTGCAAAAAGAATATATATATATATATATATATATATGTATGTACCAAGGTGGAAAAAAAGTAGCAAATTTCATAACTATGGCTTTTTAAGGGGCTCTATAAAGAATATATCATGTTGAAATGCGCATTCTCTATCTTTTATATTACGAATTTTGTCAATTGTTTATCTTTAATTGGTCCACTTGTGCTTTCTTACACCAATCTTTTATTCATGTGAGTTCAAGAAAAAAAATCCTTATCAATGATGATGATGATTGAAATGACACTATCTAAACTATGTCTGTATCAAAGACAACATAATTAAACCTTCTTAGTACACTATCTAAACTATGTATGTATCTAAAATTAATAAAATCCTAAACACGAAGACATTTTACAGGGAACATGGACTCAACAATAAAAACTCGACATTGAATAAACGATAACAAAAAAATCAACTACGAAAATATTACGACATTAAAACTTAACAAAATATTTTCTAAATTCTTACATTTACACATTTGTTCATTAAAGTAGCTTTAATTTTTAATTTATTTTATAATGTATATATAGATGTCAGTAGAGATCAATATGGCGGGTGGAAGTAGAGAATGGATGTACAATAGGCTTGAGAAAGGCTTAATCAGGTGGAAGTTCGCAGAGAAAGTGAGGAGCGAGTTCATAGAATTTGCAAAGGTTCATAGTAGGGAATACCTCCTTAAAGGACAGATCCGTTGCCCTTGCATTGTAGCTTTGGTTTGCATCTTGCATGTGATTCATATATGATTTCGCCAATGCTGTCATGTCATGTGTCTTGAAACTAGTTGCGTGGGCATACTCAAGTATGGAAAGATTCGAACAAATTTCGCTTCCTTGCAAGTCTGTAAGGTGTTAAGGAGGGTGACTTTTCAATTAATTGGACTCAATGCCATTGTCTTTTATATTAATCATGCTATCTTCTTTTTATAATAATAAATGTCAATTGAATGTATTGATTGATTGAAAATATTGTTTTGGTGAAGGGAGTCTTTGCTGTCGTTGGAGGGTACTTTGCCCTTCCGCCGCCCATATTCAATCACCCTTCACCAGTGCATTCTGCCAATGGGGTTTAGGTACTATTTCTTTTTATTTGAATTTCTTTATCAAATCAAAATTTCAAAATATTATGCGTTTTATAGTGGAGGATGAAGTTTAATATGTTGAACTCTTTACACTTTTTGCTTTTCATCCCTATCCTAGAAATAAAAAAAGGGTAAATAAGATATTTTACTTAGACAATAAATAAGTTTAAGAGAACGTGTATATAATCCATTTTGAATAGTTAAGTGGATAGGACATAACTTGGATAACAATATAGATTTTGAGTAAAACTCAATCTAGCATGCTAAGTGTTTGAAGAGATTACTGCAATATTATGGGTTTTGGATAGGACATAACTTGGAGCTTTTTGAAAAAGTTGGCATAGATACAGTGATTTTTTGACTCTTCAACGCATATTCCAAATTGGCAATTGAAGGGATTGGACCATGCCTTGTCATTCCACCTATTCAACCATCTTGATCACATCAGGTAGAAGTTTATATGCTAATTGTTCTAGCTCAAACCCACTATTGATTTCCCAAACAACATTTGCAGGAAAACAAACTACATTAAGCTCGTGTCATTCTTGGCCTCTCATTCTTCTTGTTTTCTTGTTTAAATTTTATTGCCTTACTGGACTTGTATATATACTGTTTTTTTGTTCATGGGAGAGATGGAGAACTATAAAAAAACATTGAAGTAGAGGCGAGGAATCTTAGTTCTTATCGAAGCTTTAGAAAAGATCAAGAAGAAATATAACTTTTTTTTTTCTTTCAAACACATAATAAATAGATTTAGGAAAGAGCTAGAGATTGAGAGAGAGAGAATCTTGAAATTACTTTTTATAATAAAATAAGTTGTTCTTTCACTTGATTTAAGTTCAACTGCACATACCTTACAAACTATGCATATGCATATGTATCAATCTCATCAATATATATTCAAGAATAAAGTACAATGGACATTTCTTGAAGGTGTTAATCTTGCTCATTTTATTAATTTTGATCAATGGTCAATCTCATTGTGTTTAGTCAAACAAAAAATTGATAATCAGGCTGTCTGTAGGAGAATTCTCACGTCGAATTAGAGCTTGATCGGCCTTTTGGATTCATTATCTCCTAGTCCTAGTAATTCAAAAGATAAATAGGGAACAAAAGCCATAAACGTCTCCATCTCTTGGAAAGAAGGAATGTCTTTCGAACTAATGTCTTGGTGTCGAAGGAATAGAAGATTTGGTGAAGAATAGGTTATGATAATTTACTAAACCTGTATGTAGTCTATTTAAAGAATCTCACTTTCTTTCTTCACCCAAAATGTGATTCAACTAGTGAGATAGTGTAGACATTGAAGAGGCCTATGTATTAAATAGCAGTAAAGTACACTATAAAAAACAACTGAGAATTGATTAATTAAGTTCATTATCAAAAAACAATTGGAGTTTATAATCAAGTTCCTTGTTATTGGAAATTTAAATGATATGTGATAGTACATGTAATCAAACGCATTATCAGACAATGCATAGGAAACGACTGAAAAGTTCCTTCCCAAAATTCTTTCGTATGCACTTTTTTCTTGAGAATTTTTTTTTTATAGTATGTACTTTTCTTTCTCTAGATAAATACACCCATGAAAAGGCCATCAACATAAGCATGAAATCCATTGAATTAAAGGCAAAACTTTCCATATAACTAATAAATGTGATGAACTACAAGCTATTCGGGATTGATCAAACCCTTTAATGATTATACCCCTCTATCGTCTAAACTTGCAAAGAACATAATTTACATGGAAAACTCTTGCAGTCCTGCAACAGTGCATTTAGTCATAGGATCACAGATAAGGTAGTACCAAGTAAGCCAAGGCATGTATATGACATTCTCAAGTACATTAGAGCAATGTCAACCATAGGAACATTCATATCCTTTGAGCACCATAATGTTATCATTGTGTTTCTTTTACGTGGCACATGGATGGATGTCTCTTTTTTAAATTGCATTCTTCAGTTCATATATGTCAATTATCCTTATGGATCAAGTAGTTCATCAGTGAGTTTCTATAATAATGCATTATTTGCAAAATATATTTCTTATAGGACGTACCACCCCAAAATTTAGCATACCAGTTTAATATCTTTGTGATTCTTTTCCAAGCCTCTACAAGTGCACAATTAATAATCAATTCCAAACTCCAGTTTTTGAATGGATTAGAAAACATCTATTTGTTCAATGAAAAGACTGAAAAACTTAAATGCTTAGAAATGAACTACAAAATACTAACTTTTTGAGATGCTCCAATACAAAATGCTAGGTATATGTATCACTAGTGACCTCACCTAATATACTTTCTGAATCTAAAAACTAAACCAAACAAAACAAACTGATTAAAATTTTCAAAGTTCAGCCAAGTCATTCACAACATCAATATTCATCTTCCGCAACACAAACTGAGATAACCACCATTAGCTTCAAATATGTCACGTAGCAGTTCCACATATTCAAATTTCAGTAGTGAATCTCTGGTGACTTCATGTTTCTCATATTTTACTAGGATTATCAACAGCGAAGGTTACTAGTTTCAATTGCTTTGCGTTGTTAAGCAAAAACTTCAAGAATTTGAGCTCAGTTTTGTCGCATCTGAGGTATATAATAGAAACATACATGAGATTGTTCAGGGATCAGTCAGTTAAGCCATATCATAATGGGTTTCTCATTTCTTGATGTAAATCAGTAGGAAAAGGATTTTTTTTTTCAGTTAGGTCTCAGGTATATTTTTGGGTTCTCTTTCTTTTTCTTTTTTTTTTCTTTATGAGTGTGAACAGTTCAAGCTTAATTAGGTGTAATTTATTCAAAGATGCATTGTGGATGTATCATGTATTTATATAATTGTTTCTGATAGGTGCTTGGGCTTTCTATTACTATACTCATATATATATATATCTGATCTCACTATGAGTTTTTTCATTACCTAGTCTTTTTGTCATCTGTTGTTTTAGTTGATTCATTATTTTTGTAGTTGATTCATTATTTCATTCCTCTTTTCTTATACAACTGCTTTATTTGACTTTGATATATTTGAGTTTTTAGCACTTCAATCACTGATTTTTCACTTGATAAAATTTATAGAATCGACATAAGTATATCTTTTTCAATGCTTTTAGCTTTCAACTAATACATATTCTTCCAAGTAATCTTGTAATTAAAACTACATAGAACAACTGATACCAAGTAAACCTGACTTTTACATTAGGTTCATTTGCTATTACAACTATTCGTCATAATGCATTAAGACAGGTGAGTGGTGCATAAATACCACGTTCTTTTGCTTTTGCATTTGCTTTACTCTAGTTTAGGTTGATTCATATATTCTTGCAAGTAAAGAGAGTTCACATATATAAAAGTTAAAGATGAAGATGGTTGGTTTTCTTGTATTTTTAGTTTACAGGCTAATGAGTACCAAATGAAAGCATAGCTTCCGATAAATTACCAAAAACCTTCATGCAAATGAAAAACTGAACCAACTTAAAACAACAAATTCAATACTCTTGTTAAAACCACTTGGATATCTTCTTTTCTGTTTTCTTCCATATGTGTGTTGTCGAAGCTTAATTAAATTTGATAATGCAATGTATTCAAATATAATATGTTTTCGATGCATTATACTTGTTCTGGGTACTTGTATTTTCCATTGATATTCTCATATCTGACCTTACTGCGAGTTTTTGAATGTCACTCATATTATATCATGCTTATTCAATTTTGCAGGCTGAGTACAAGAGGATGAATGAGGAGTTGACTCAAACGAATCCAGACCCCCACATCGATAACATTAACGTGTTCTACCATGTAGTGTGTGCGAACAAAGGTCATGTGTATGGGTTAGGATCGCATGGGGATAGCAGCTACTAGATTCTAGGAGCCAACACTTATATAGGGCTAAAGGTTCGTCGAGATGAGTTTGAGGAACTTTAAGCAAATTTCGATGAGAGATTTAGGTCACAACATTATACCTTTGCAGACCAGCAACAAGCCTTTGCAAACCAGTAGACAATGTATGAGTGACAGATTGCCCAGCTATGAAAAATGTTGACGCAATCCTTGCATCGAGGAAACCCAACGCAGGCACGCCGGGAAAGCATATTAACAACCACCTCCAACCCCCACACCGATACATTTAGACTCAGGTGTAGATTCTAAGTTTGCCATGCCATCATCTGATATCGGTCATGACGCCACACTTCAGAGAGATGATTAGGATGTTAGAGATATGGATGAGGATTGGTTGCACGACCTTGAGAATTGTAGGCATAATCAGGCACCATAGTAGTTGAGATATTGTTGGTCTTTTCTTGATATTTTGGCCTTTGAAACCTTAATATATATTTTGGTGTTTTGAAGCTTTAATATTTGTATAAATATTTTTTGATATCAAGCTTGGAGCAGGTACTGTAGTTTGGGTTTATTTTAGTATATAATTATTTTTAATAAAAATATTATATTCAACAACGGAATTACACACTTTAGAGACGAAATGGAGTTTTTTAAAAACTAATTCCATCTCTAATCCGTTTCATATTAAGACGAATCAGAGACGAAATTTGTTAGGCCATGACAAAAACGTGCATACTATCGGTTGCTAATCCGTCTCTTTTGAGACAGATTAGAGACGAAATTTAATAGGCACGTGACTAAAACGTGATACATATTCCATCTCTATTTGAGACGAATCAGGGATGGATTATGCATATTAGACATCAAATCTCTTGAACGATCCGTCTCTATTCCGTCTCTTGATCCATGGCTAAGTAAGACGGATCAGAGACGAAATATTCATTACTAAATCTGCAACGGACAATAAATCGTCATTGATCACTCAACGGCGAGCGTTTTGGTGATGGTGCTAATTCCGTTGCTAATCCATCTCTGACCGGTTTAGCAATGGAATTTTCCCTATTTAGTGACGGATAATTCCGTTTCTATTTGGCTCTGTTTTTTTAGTGCAATAATTTGAGTATGGACAAACCCTACTATAAAGAAACGTATACATTATCCAAACTTGGTCTGTTAATGAATTTGGATGCTATCTTGTCCATACCCAATTTACTTTAAAAGCGGGTTATCTGATTTTTGGATTTGTTGCAAATTGCAATATTAAGATTTTACTTTTTCTGTTGAAAGTCTCTTCAAATGTAAAACTACTCTTTTTTTTGTTTTCCCACGTTGTATCTATGTCAACTACACTGATTAATACATGCTCAGGCACTGTCAGACCCCATATGAAATGCGACTATCCCAACCTAATATAAAACTATTCACATATAATATAATTCTGTTTAATACACAACTTCAAAAAGTAACAAAAAAGTCTCAACAACTATTGTAACTTTTAAATCATAGTAATGTTACTTTTTTTTGATAAATAGCTCATGTATCTACCCACTTAATAGAAAAAAATAAATACTAAATTAATAATGTTTAAAATTTAACTCACTATTTTATAAAATACTCAAGGATAATCTTGTACACCACAACATTAAAAAAAATAATTCTGTATTTCTATGTGAATTATAGTAGATTTATGTTTCATTAATGTAATTGTCAAGTATTAATTATCCAAATAAGCTCCTTTATCATATGACAACAAAAAATTCCAATATATGAAATTCGGGTCGGGTTTGAGATTATAGGATCTTGTTCAGACTCAATTTGATTTTTAATTTTTTTTAAAGAAGCTTGATTTTTAATTTAAACATAAGGTCTCTATTGGACTCAGCCCAGATTTATAAAAATTTTCTCCGAACTCTTTTCTATTTCGGGCCAGACTAAAAAAAGGCTGGCAAGTAGAGACAACATATTGCCACCCCTTGAAGGAACTAGCAAGGACACATTCCTGTTCCATGCTAACTTTTTTTTGTCTAATTGTTCCATGCTAACTTGCTAAATATGTCAAAATATGTCTGAGTGAGATAAGTATAAATATCATTTGTCAAAAGATAACGTTTGAGTTCGTGGTTGGACTCCAACTAAAGTCCAAAAAAAAAAAAAAAAAAAACTTGCTAAGCAAGCATCTGCATTCGATCATCGGTTCCGTGTTGTCAAAAATCACTGACCGATCGACCCCTGATCTGCTCATTGTAGATTTTTTTGTTGACAATTAATAAAAAAAAACCTAACGTGGAGAGCAAGCAGCGTCGAGAGTAAAGCGGCTATGTTGCTACGAGTGTACTTGATCTGGATGAGGGTAGCCCAGTAATTACATAACATGAGAAAAGCGTCCCTTGTGAAATGACTAATACGCCTCTCCGTTCTTTAATGCTCCAAGTCTTAACGAACTGCCAAATCAACCAACCAATGACACTGCAACTTAATAAACGTGTCAACGCAGACGTCGCTCTGTGGGCCCCACTGACAAAAAAGCGGGAAAATAACGTATCTCTAGGAATATAAGATACAAGTACTTCTAGGCCCAAACGGTTACTTGAGCCGGTTTGTTTTTTTTTCGAGAAAATAGAGGCCACATAACATTTTCTTAGTCACGAAAGTCCACACAACGTTGAAAACTTCGGTCTGGGCTGGCATCGAGTTAAAGTCACATTCATATACTATATAATTAGTGGGAGAAGCTTTGAACGCTAGCGTTTTGATTCTCAAAGTTCGAACTTGATAATTCGTACTAGTTAAAGAACAACAATTTTCTTCTAATTATGTCATATAAACCTTCTTTGGAGTGTTCCGGTGATTAATTATAGAAAAATGATAATCTAACACACTTTGGGCACACATTTTATTTTTTTCTTATTTATGATATTTTGTCAAATGTAGAACCAACAACTTGAGAGACAAGAAAGAACTACAAATGAGATAAAAAATAAAAGTGAACACTGCATGTTAGTTTATCATTTTCCTTAAATTTTTTTTTTTCGAAAACATTTTCCTTAATTATACGCACACCTTTGAAACTGTCATGTGAGACGATTTCTTAGATTTGTCAGCGCTCTGCTAGATAGTGTGAAATTGGTAACTAGACTAATAACATCTTTGTACAGCTGTTATTAAGTACTATTTAAATTTTGAACTTCTCGTTTCAAAATATATATGTATTTGATCTTCTCTTTTGATTAGTTGTGGTTCTAATAATATTATTTACTGTAATATCTTTTCAGTAAAACAAGGATCTATTTAGATATTAGAGTTTCAATCCTGAAACAGTTGTTAGATTCATCTTTGTCACCATTTGCTCCCCCTCCATATGCGTGTATCTATTATTATTCAAGTCTATCTCCACTTCTATTGCTCGTGCATGGATATGCGCTTATAGTTGTTAGTTTGATAGTTTTACTATGTTATCTTTTTCAATAAGTATTCATCTTCCAATGTTGGAAGTTTGTGTTTGTCTTCCTATATTGAAAGTCTTTGTTTGTCTTCCCTTGTGTAAGAGTCAATCACTAAACCGAGGAACGAGTGATTATGTAGTGAGGACAATATTGTAATGTCAGGTTAAGTAGGGCGTTAAGGGTGAGATGATCAGGACATAATTGTGTTCCTAGAAAGTTCCTAGAAATTAGAATTGTAACAACTCAATTACTATATATAGAAGAGAAGCTCTCTCAAGAATGGACATTGAGAGAAGCAAAGTTTTCTTGTCTATCAAGTCTCTCTTGTTCTTTCATGTTTCTTAACATGGTATCAGAGCATTGAAGGTCTCATCGCCATGGATGATCCTGCACAGAAGGAGAAACGATTATCAACATATGGAGCAATGGATTCTTCTTCGATTGCTCATCGTCTTCTCGGTCCATTCAGTTAACTCTATCAATCAAATCGTTTCTATCAAGTTAAATAGTACAAACTTTTCGTTATGGAAGTCCATTGTAGTTCCTTTGTTAGAAGGTTGTAGATTTGATGGTTTTCTACTTGGCACTACGCCATATCATGATAAATTTCTTGATAATGGTAAGGTGAATCCTGAGTATCAGGAATGGTTCTATTGTGATAGAACGTTGTATGGATGGTTGTTATGTGCCTTAGAACATAAAATTGGGAATCAAGTGAACACTGTTCAAGGTTCACAGAAAAGAACATCGCATGAATTGTGGTGTTGTATATTAGATCAATGCAGTTCACATAATAAGGCACAAATTCAGTTTTACAAAACATCCATAAGAACTACTCGTAAGGGATTTATGAAAATGAGTGAATATTTGAAAAAGATGAAAGATATTTCTGATAATCTTGCCATAACAGGAGAACCTATTCCAATTTCTGAGTTGATCTCGTGTACCTTATCTGGTCCTAGATAGTGAATACTTACCTATCACATATGTTCTTGAACGAAAAGATAGTTTAACTTGGCAAGATGTGCAGTCTACACTTCTTGGATTTGAGGCAAAATTAGATATGTTGTCTGGATTGAGTTCTTTGAACATTCAAACATCAAATCAAGTGAACTCTGCTGAAGTGAGACAAGGAGGGACGCCAACTTGGGCTAATAAAAATCTTATCAAGGAAACAATGGTCATGGAGGAAGAAATTATAATGTTTGAGGCAGAGGTGGTAGGAATAATAGAGGAAGAGGAAGATATCAAACTAATAATAGACCTACTTGTCAAATTTGCAATAAGAATGGACATACAGCCGTTGTATGTTATTATAGAGCTGATATGAGTTACAATGGTACACAAAGTTTCAATGGACAAGGAAATCAGTATTAGAATACTAGTTTTCATGGTCAAGGAAATTAAGGTATGAGAGGTGGTTTTCATGGATCTCCTAATGCAAATGTTATGGAATTTCAGAATAATTTTGCTGGAAATGGGCAAGGCAACATTTTTCCAAACAATGAAGGTAGTTATGATCTTACATGGTATGCGAATAGTGGAGCTACTTCACATGTAACCCCTGATGTGTCTCAGATGTCTGGTTGTGCACCTTATACAGGTAAAGACTTTCTTATTGTTGGAAATGGTAATTCCTTGCCAATCTCATGTATAGGAAATGTTAGAATTGCTTCAATTAATTTTAAACTATAATTTCCTAATACATTTATCAAAAAGAACTTAATAAGCATATCTCAGTTAACAAAAGATAACAATGTTGTTATTGAGTTTACTAATTCACATTGCTTGGTGAAGGATTCACAAACTAGAGAGGTTCTACTCCAAGAGACTTTCAAAGATGGTTTATATCAGTTTGATAATTCTGCTATGACTAAAGCTGGGACTTCTTCAACCTCGAATCATTATGCTTTCATTGCTTCTACAAAGTCATCTTCCTCAATCTGGCATAAGAGACTTGGTCATCCTTCTCACCAAGCATTGCAGCAAGTTTTGAAGATAAATTTGAGTTTGTCCAGTTTAAATAAGGATTTTTGTGATGTCTGTCCATTAGAAAAGCATCATGCTTTGCCTTTTCCAGATTCAAATAGTTGTAGTAGACATGTATTAGAATTTATTCATACTGATGTTTGGGAACCTGCACATGTCAATTCTATAGATGATACCGATGTTACATTACCTTTCTTGATGATTTTACCAGATTTGCATGGATATTTCCACTTCAAATGGAATCCGATGCTTTTAAAGTGCTTCAGTTGTTTAAATTACAAGTTGAAAATCAGTTTTCCACTAAAATTAAGAAAATTCAGTCAGATTGGGGAGGTGAATTCATAGTGTTTAAACCATTTTTAGAAAGTCATGGTATTATATTTCAGCATCCATGTCCATATACTCATGAGCAGAATGGAAGAATAGAAAGGAAACATAGACATATCATCAAACCAATTTAGCATTATTGGTTTAAGAAAAATTACCTTATAAATTCTGGTTGAATGCTTGTGAAGCAGCAGTGTTTATAATTAACAGATTACCCACAAAAGTGTTTCAAGGTATTTCTTCTTATCAGAAATTGTTTCAAGTTTCCCCAAATTACCACATTTTGAAAGTTTTTGGGAGTGCCTGTTATCCATACACCAGACCTTATAACACAAATAAGTATCAGTTTAGATATGAAAAATGCTTATTTTTGGGCTATGGTTTTTCTATACAAAGGATATAAATGCTTGAATGGATTGGGAAAGTTGTATATTTCTCGACATGTTATTTTTAATAAGGAAGAGTTCTCATACTTTACTTTATTTCCATCTGATAGTAAAGGAAAGGACATTGTTCAGAACATAAATCAAGGGTCGGTTATCTCTCTTCCTATAATGAGACCTATGCCTAGTTATAATCGAGTCTCTCAAAGTACTTTACCAACAACTACTGTTGTATCTAGTCCTTCTTCTCATCATGATCATCCTATAAGAACCACTCTATAGCCACACCTAAAACTTCATCAACAAGTACTACAGCTTGCACCAGCTAGTCATACTGAAGTCACTGTTGGGAATAGTCATTCCATGATTATAAGAGCAAAAGCAGGGATTTCTAAAAAAAAGGTGTTTGTCTCTACTATTGATTCGTTAGATCAAATTCCCAAATCTGCAACTGAAACTTTACAGATTCCTCATTGGAAAGATGTAATGGACAGGGAGTTTCAAGCATTAATGAAGAATAATACATGGAGGCTTGTTCCTGCTTCTCCACATCACAATATTGTTAGGAACAAGTGAGTTTTTACTGTCAAGAAGAATTCAAATGGTTCTATCAACAAATATAAAGCTTGATTAGTGGCTAAAGGGTTTAAACAAGTTCCTAGTATTGATTTCACTAAAACCTACAGCCCAGTTATGAAGTCATCTATTATACGAGTTATCTTATCTATAGTTGTAACTTTTAGTTAGCAAATTCAACAGATTGATATAAATAATGCATTCCTTAATGGAATTTTGAATGAAGAAGTGTATACTCATCAACCAGAGGGTTATATTGAATCAGGGACTAATGACATAGTTTACAAACTTCATAAGGCACTTTATGGTCTCAAACAAGCTCCAAGGGCTTGGTTTACACGCCTTAACAACAATTGCTTGCTTGAAGATTTTATAATTCCAAATTTGATTCTTTATTATTCATATTAAGGTACAAAGGGAATATGTTATATGTTCTCGTCTATGTGGATGATATACTCATTACTGGAGCTCGATTGGATCTCCACACTACATTTGCACTTAATGATATTGGTGACATTAGTATGTTTCTTGGTTTTGAAGTTCATCGTCATACCACTGGTTTGTATCTTACTCAACTAGTTACATTCAATCTCTTCTTCAACGAGCTGGAATGACTGGTACCAAACCAGTTGATACACTTGTTGTGTTAGGCAAGGATTTTTCTAGTGACTCTACTTCCTTATTCAATGATCCTACATTATATCAAAGTTTGTTAGGTGGTTTACAATATGTGGTTCATACTAGGCCTGACATTACATTCATTGTGAATTGATTAAGTCAGTTTCAATAATCACCTACTACTTCTCATTAGCAAGCTTTAATGAGGGTTTTGTGTTATTTAAAGGGAACAATTCATTATGGTTCATGCTTCAAATCAGGTTCTAAACTCCTTCTTACTGGATACTCTGATGCATACTGGGCATCTTCAGTGGAAGATCGCAAATCTATTGCAGGCTATGCAGTGTACTTTGGATCAAATCTAGTTTCTTGGCAATCTAAGAAACAAAGTGTGGTTGCTCAATCTAGCACGGAGTCTGAATATCGAGCATTAGCTCATGTTGCTGCTAAAATTTCTTAGTTACGTTCTTTACTTACTGAGTTACAATTTCCTTTATTAGGATGTTTTGGTGTGATAATATGAGTGCTGCAACTTTGACCCATAACCCAGTGTTTCATGCTCGGACTAAACATGTCGAGATTGATGTTTATTACATAAGAGATCAAGTAATGCAAGGGAAGTTATTGGTTCATCATGTTCCTTCTCATGATCAAGTTGTTGATTGTTTCACCAAAGCCTTGTCAACTTCTCAATTTCATTATTTGAAGTCCAAACTTGGTGTACTGATTTTACCCCAGTGTTTGAGGGGGGATGTAAGAGTCAATCACTAAACCGAGAATGAGTGATTATGTAGTGAGGACAATATTGTAATGTTAGGTTAAATAGGACGTTGAGGGTGAGATGATCGGGACCATACTTGTGTTCCTAGAAAGTTTCTAGAAAGACCATAGAAAGACCATACTTGTGTTCCTAGAAAGTTCCTAGAAATTAGAATTGTAACAATTCAGTTACTATATATAGAAGAGAAGCTCTCTCAAGAATGGACATGTAGAGAAGCAAAGTTTTCTTGTCTATCAAGTCTCTCTTGTTCTTTCATGTTTCTCAACACCTTGGAAGTTTTATTTTTCGTTTTGGTCTTTGTATGTTTGCGTACTCGTTGTATATGTTCCAAACATTTTTCAAGAGAACATTCACTAATTGTCATACTGTTCCATTGTTACAATCGCAATTTTTCAAAATCAACTCTGTGACAGTTGAATGTTTTGATGAACAATTAGGATTAGCGATTCAATGTGCTTTTCTCAAGGTAATTGATTATATGTCTCATCCTGTTTTATTAAATGTATTGAGCCACCATAATTAATGAAAATTTTATTTTACTTCAAAAAAAAATTGATATTGTTTTAACAATGCACTTTTCAAAAAAAAATCACGAAAAAAAAGTTTTTCAAAAAAAAATCACTAATACTATATAAGATAATGCAGGCTTTGGACCAAACACATATATTAATGAGAAGTGCTATAATGACATCGGGAAGTCACACCTCAACACACATTGACTCACAAGAGAAATCAATGCCCATATAGGGATGCGGGCACACAGATCTCGATGCATAACACGCAGGTCGAGGTCGCATGGAAAGCTCATGTGGCCAATATGTTTTAGGGTGTGACTTACTCATTGTCATTCTAGTATTTTTCTATATTAATTAAACAAAAAGCTCTAAATATGAAAGCACATATAGTCATACTTTCTTCATTCCAATATCCTAATGTTTAATTTATATGGTCATTGCTAACAAAAAAAAAAAAACACATGATCATAATTTGCAATAACTAAGCTTGCCGTATTTCTCAAACTAATCATATATAGTTATTTATTTCCATAATTTATCTCTTATTACATGTGAAATTAAGGTGCCCTCAAAATATCAACAAACAACAACAAATTTAGCCTCACATCAAAAAATTAATCGGGCCAGCATGAATCAAACTCTTTTATTGTGTTGGATTTGTGTCATGAAAAAAATCTATATATATAAAAGTCGGAGGAAAGAGAAATTTCAAAACCTACATAATCTCATCTTTCTAATTTTTTAATTATCTCAATTTTCTTATAATTTTCTTATTTTCTGTTTATTATTTATTTTTATTATTAAATTATATTATTATTATATCTAGTCTTCGAAAAGTTTTTGCTTCAGAAAGTTCAAATTTTTTGCTTGGAAAGAGTTCTTGCAATGAAGTATAATGTATACATCTATTACTAATTAATAGTGTGTGGAATTCCAAACTATGGCTATATACATGAAATTAAGTATTTTGCAAGTTTCTTTCCCCTATAAATATCTCTCATCCATTCTTTTTGCAATCTATACGAACTTGGCTTTCGAGGCGCAACTGGTGTGTCAAACCATTGAACAACCTTGCATCTCCTTCCAATGGGATTGTAAAATCTTTTTTAGTTGCACCTCTGTCTCTAGTTTTTTTGTTTATTAATTAATTATTTAGATTATGTGTTTTGTTTACCTTTTAGTATATTTAATTTGTAAGAAATACGAGTTGATTATTGTGAATTGCAATTTTAATTGTAAAATATTATAATATATTCATGTAAATCAATTTATTAACCTTTTTTAAATATTTAATAATCTTGTGCAAATGTAGGAAATCGACTAGTTATCCATATGCAGGACATCAGTTTCTCCGATGGGGTATTGTTTTTTGGTAATTAATAATGATTTGATATTTGAATAGCTTTTTTTTTTTTTTTTTTTAATAGTTGTTTGCTGATCCCTTCCACAAGTTGTCAAGCGCTTTTTGATGATAGAATCTAGTGGCTTTTCCAATTGTTAACCAATGTGATGATATTCTTCCTAATCGAACTAATTAATTAATGAAGTATATATACAGTTTAAACAAATCAATTAAATTAATTATTGGAAATACTAGTAATTAATGAAATTAGTACCCAGTTCCGAAAGAAAAATTAGGACAGAATATTGGTCAAAACATTAAGGTGAAGATATGACACTATCTGCTAAAACCATAGGCGGGGAAGAAAATAATAAATCAAGAGTCAAGACGTTACTAAATTATATATGTAACGATTCTTCATAAAAAAAAAAGTATATATGTAACGCTGGTCCCCTATCTCATCAGAGTAACGCAACTTGTCGAATTTTGACCAAAAAAAAAAAAAACAAGCAACTTGTCGAATTAACTATATATAAAATCGGTGAAATATTTTATCAAAAAAAAAATCGGTGAAATATGAAATCTATTAGTCTATGAATCCACCCAATCATGAGCTCTTTGGTAAAACTAGCTTGTTTTAAATTGGGAACGGCTAAACGGATCCCTCAATTTACTAAACAGACCCCGTTTGCTTCAACGTACCCCATTTAAAATTTTTTTTTTACAAAAACATTTTTGAAATATCCCCAAAATACCCCCATCCCCAACCAAGAAACTAAACCTTCCCTAACCAATCCATCCCACTCATACCCTAAATCAAACCTAAACGAAACATAGAAAACACCCCAAATATTTCATCAATCTAGGTCATTGGGGTCGTGGGAAGGTTATTTTAAGGTAAAGCCCGACATATCTGGTGTCGACAGATCACGAGGAGCGAAGGAGCACCGTGACATTCTTCGTATCCACCGCGGCTGATTTGGTAAGTTTCGACACTATAATCTTGTGGGTTTTCTTCGTAATGAAATTACGCGTCGTTTAGATGTATTTTTGTGGTATTTGGTTCGATATAATGAGGTTAGGGTTCTTGGGTTTGAGCCATTCGTTCCCCGTACTGGACGGCCGCTCAGAGCCGATACACTTAAAAGGCTATCGGCCATGTTGAACCGTAAGGTTTGATTTAGCAACAAAAAAGTAAGGTAGTAATATATATTACATTACAATGCATTCAAACCGTAAGGTCTACTGTTGGTGACGACTACGTTAGGCTGACATATTTGCTATGAATGTCGGTGTGACAAAATCGTTACTATATATGTACCCCACATTTTGACTGATTGTACCCCATTTATGTTGAATTGCTTTTTGTACCCCACACTTTTAGTTCATGTACCCCACTATTGTTTGCATTTTTTGTGTTTGTTCCGAAGTGAGTACTGGAATGGGGTACAGATAGTGAGTGGATGAGGTATATGATGTATTGTGATGCAACATGTTCGTAATATATTGTTTCTTTCGGTCATGATAGTTCGTTATGGAGTCTTTATGTTGGTTTATTAAGACCGTTATCCAATTTGTACCCCACATAATTACTTCGTGTACCCCAACAATGTTGTAAGTACTTGGTATACCCATTTTTGCTTTGCTTACCCCACATATTTACTTCATATACCCCATATTTTGCTTTCCTGTAACCCAATTATGTTGGATTACTTTTTTTACCCAACATATTTACTTCATGTACCCCACCATTGTATACA
The DNA here is from genome assembly GCA_039657345.1 of Stephania japonica. Classification (NCBI taxonomy): domain Eukaryota; kingdom Viridiplantae; phylum Streptophyta; class Magnoliopsida; order Ranunculales; family Menispermaceae; genus Stephania; species Stephania japonica. The sequence goes on along the minus strand of CM077560.1, from coordinate 35,621,686 downwards.
TTTTTTTTGTATTTACTGTGTTGGGGTATATGATGTGATGCATTGCACTACAACATGTTTGTGACATACCTGTATGTTATCCCATTTATGACAATATTTTTTTGGTTGATTTACTTTGCTTAGGTATGGTGAGACCTAAAACTAGAGCACCTCCCCGAGGTGGAAGGCACGGGAGTAGTGGTGGGAGGGGTGATCAGCCAAGGGATACTAGTACCTCAGGTTCTCAAGTGCAGGAGAGGGTGTTGTAGTGTAGGAGGGGGTGTCTGTAAGGAAACATCCTACTAGCTCTAATCGAAAGCAAAGGGACATTGAAGCCAAAAACCGTCGAGCGAAGAAATCCAAGGATGATGAGCCAGATTCTGGAGAGGCTGAAGTCGAGGCTATGTCTTCTGTAGGTGAAAGGGGCACATGGGCATTTTGAGGAGTAGATGAAGTTGGGTGGGTGGAGGGTAGTAAAGGGAGATGTACCCCATTTGGTGAATCTGGGGATAGCGAGGATGCAGAGGACTCTTTTGACATATAAACAGATGCCCAAGACGTTGAAGCCACTAGTTTTCCTGGTGGTCACTCTGATTTAAGTCTCCTACCCGTTCAGACACCGCGCGTTGTTGGATATCTGGAGGAACAAGGTATCGTAAATTTGGTTCGATTATATGCATAATCCTTTTATTATTATATATATTTATTTTAATACACTATATATGCTTTGTAGGGTCGAGGACTACTGAAGTGCATAAACCATGGTTATCAGATCTCCACATGGGAGACAATCGAGCATCACCCCGAGAAGGAAAGGTTGGAGAAGCTGATGAACAATTTTGGTTTAGCACTATTGGGCTATATTTCATGTAACAACCCCAAATTTATTGGTGACACGTATCGTATATTTACAGGACCATGACCTACCATCGTGATCTGTCATATTACTCAAGCATCGGGAGTCAACACTGAGGTATATTTTATTTTTCTGTAATATTGTATTTTTAGTTATACCCAAATGAGAACTCTGTATGTCCTAGCATGTGGTTTTCGTTTATGAATCTCTACGAATTTCTGTGTGAGATTCGGCTAGGAAAAATGAAAATGTAGGGTATAAAATGGATAATTAAACACTGAAAAATGATAATTAGTGAATTATCAAAAATAATAAATAATTATAAAATGTAGAAGTGAGGTTATGTCCAGGAACGTATGTGGTACGAGTTGTGAGTTGAACGGGTCCATTAACACTTGTTTTGAGCGAGAAATGGAGTGATTTTGAAGTTGAAGTCACCTATTGGAGTAAAGATTATGTGTTAGAGTTGGTGAGTGAATGAAAAAGGAGCCACAAGATTAGCATCGAGATCCGCACGTGTGATGAGATGACATGAGTTGTATATATGTCACCTTTTCTCTCTCTTTATCCATTCTTCATTTTCGTTGAACGTGAGAACGAAGAGGAGAGGTGGTTTCGAGATTTTTCATATATGTTTTGACATTGTGGATCGACCAAACACGCATAAAAAGGTAGGATTCCTAATCCTCTCGTGTTTATCTACGTTTTGGCGTTAATTTTGGGGGTTTTCGTCACGACGATTTTGGACAAATTTTTGGAAAATGTTGGGAAATGGTTTTGATTGGTGATTTTGGTATCACTGAGATGTTGGATTGATGAATTGGTGGTTGATTTGCGGATTGGAAGTGAATGAAATTTTTGGGAATTTTTGAAGAATTTTAAGTTATTTTCGAATCGGGGTGTTTTGTCGGGGTTTTGACAGATTGGGAGTTAAGTTTTAAGTTGTGTTGGACGTCCCGAAGGGTTTGGGATAGACTAGAAACGCGATGACTCGAGCCGAGGATTCAAGAAGCCCCAGAATAGGTGTTCTACTGAATACGCCGCGAGGGATGCCGTAAGAGGTTATTCCCACGATGTCACTCACATATGTCTTCAGCAGAGGAAAACCAACAAAAACCAGGAAAGATGCCGTAGGGACACCATTTAGTAGAACTGGTCACGACGTCACCCACATACGAGTCGGGCAGATGGGTTTTTATCCACGCCGTGGAGTTTGAAGAATTTTAAGTTATTTTCGAATCGGGGTGTTTTGTCGGGGTTTTGACAGATTGGGAGTTAAGTTTTAAGTTGTGTTGGACGTCCCGAAGGGTTTGGGATAGACTAGAAACGCGATGACTAGAGCCGGGGATTCAAGAAGCCCCAGAATAGGTGTTCTACTGAATACGCCGCGAGGGATGCCGTAAGAGGTTATTCCCACGATGTCACTCACATATGTCTTGAGCAGAGGAAAACCAACAAAAACCAGGAAAGATGCCGTAGGGACACCATTTAGTAGAACTGGTCACGACGTCACCCACATACGAGTCAGGCAGATGGGTTTTTATCCACGCCGTGGAGTCGCCGCCTAAGCAAAAGGTCACGACGTCATTGGCATCGTGACACTGTTCACAAAGACCAAATTTTCTAAAAATTTTAGAAACTTTCGGGATATCTCGGGTATCCAATTTGGTTCAAATACAACCCAATACCCCGAAAATCAATCCAATTACACTAATTAAATTATTATGGAAAATTGGGTAAATTAGAAAGATATTAATAGGATTTGTAAAACTTGGTGAATTGAGAGACTTTGAGAATTCGAGAGGATAGCTTAGAGGTACGCGAGGATCAAGATTTGTAGTTAAACGAGGTACGTTATTGTACGATTATAAGCCAGATAGGAAGTATGCATTAATTCATTATCCATTTATTTTCAATTATATAGAATTGAGCTTTTGTTGGAATTTCATTCTTATCGTTGTTGGTTGAGTGTCTTGGGGTAAGTGTGTTGCGAAGTACTTTTGGGTCCATATGAGTGGGTAAGCGTGAACATTTCTACGGTTGTGTTGTCCACCCCACTGAAAGCGGGTTATGCCCTGAGTACTGGACTATTTGAACGCTGCGGTGTCTTAGATTGGTTGGTTGGTCACCATAGTGACTATAAATGTGGTGCTGCGGTCCTGCATTGATTTTGACCACTTATGGGCCTTCGTTGATTCTATACACTCAAACTTCGTTGCTCAGCTTGTCAGTTTATTTATCATGCTATCTGTTATTCTTTCTATTTTTTAATATTGCATGATATTTAGACTGTTTATTTGAAATCTTGAATTGCTGTTTTGTTTTTTCTGGCATTACTTTCTCTTTTTCAAGCACTCACCGTCTAGTTTGTGACGGTGTTGCAGATAGAGATAAAGATAGAGGTGAGACGAGCAAGAGGAAGGAACTGATGCTAGGTGATCTTCTCTGAGGACTCTCGAGCGATCCTTTCCTTTACTCAATGTAGGTTCTGATCTTTTGACTGTGATTATTGTATATTACATTTTGTTAAACACTAGGACATGTATTTGGGATTTGAGAGACTAGGGATATCATGTATGATCACTTTATATAGCTTTGATCACCAGACATGCATGTATTTATCCATTTCTCAGGGTTTCCATATGAATAGGTTGTTTATTATTTCTAATTTCCATTATTGTAGTTATAGTTGATTATAGTAATTTCCACTGTGAATTTCCTGATAACTTTATAATCCTATAACTTACGTATTTGAATGATTAACTTTGATGTATCTAAGGATTTGAGACTGACTAGGATGCGTAGACTTCACGAGTAAGGACTTGGGGGTCTACGTAGACCTAGGTCAAACAGGGATCCAATTTTATGGGGAACTGGGGCCATTATAGTTGGTATCAGAGCATACTTGACTCTTGATTTACTTTAAAACCTGCATAAAATACAAACCAACGGAAATAGGAAATAGTTGGAACATAGAGTGGAACCCTATAATCCTAAGTTAAGGTTTAGTTGGAAAGTGAGGTGAGTTGGGGAAAAGTAAAATTTGATTCTACATGTTACATCTGTTGTGATGTACTATACTATATCGGTATCTATTGACTGATTCGGTGATTCGCTTTCATTTCAAATTGCGATGGCTGATCAGACAGAGCCTAGTGATGACAGTAGGGCTGCTGGTCCTCGAGTTATCAGTGTCGAGGATTTTCAAGCGTTGACACAGCAAGTAGCTACTCAGGATTAGAGGTTAGAGGAGATCTTGAGGATTTTGAGGACGACAATTGCTGCTACACCATCACCACCATCTAACTTAGGAGTTCCTGTTACTCAGGAGATGAAGACATCGATTATCGATACATCCACTGTTCCTACTACGGTTGCAGCTATACCGAAGACTACTATGTTACCACCGGTATAGGCTAAGGCAGTGCCTGTAGTATTTCTTGTTCAGACTGACATAGTGCCTGCTTTAGTAGCAGAGAGAGGCATTAGGGCCACAATGAAGGCTAAACAGTCGAGGGAGTTCAAGAGGCATAACTCGAAGGAGTTCTTTAGGGTACAGATCTGGTGGCTACAGAGATGTTCTTGAAGAGCCACGAGAAGGTACAAAGTATCATTGCGACTGAGAGCACATGTAAGCCTCGATATTGTCTTCTATATTGTTTGGGGAGGCTGATGACTGGTGGACTATGAGTGTGTCTACTAGAGGGGTTACGAAGGATTGGATAGAGTTTAAGACCCAATTTAACCTGAAGTATTTTTCTCCTACAGTTCTGAGAGCGAAGAGGAACGAGTTCTCCACCATTAGACAGCTCACAGATGAGTTTGTCATGGATTATATGGGACGCTATCTGTAGTTGCTACCCTATGCTAGGGGTTTGACAGACAGTGAAACTGATAGAGTCTACTACTTCACTGAGGGATTTTTACCTGATATTGGAGGTGTTGTAGTCTCCACAGAGCCAGAGACTCTACAACGAGCCTATGAGAGGAGCTTGGCTAGGGAGGGGCATCTACGTACACACCCAGAAGAGATTAGACCTGTTAGGCAGAAGAAACGTTACGAGAGCAGACAGGATAGGAAGAGGAGGAAAAATAGGCAGGGGTTACAAGGACAGTAGATCCTAGAGTAGTGGTTTAGTTGCTCTACCACCACGACCTGCACAGAACTTTAGTGATTGCTCCAGTACCTGCATAGAGTTTCACTGGTTGACCTCCACAGGCTACTAGATCTGCACAGCAGCAGAGGCAACAGTCTAAGAGTAGGGATATTAGTAGAGGAGGTGGATAGATACAAACACAGAGATCTAGACAGGCATAAACTTAGAGGTCTGGTTAGACTTAAAGACCTCCACAAGGACGAGGGCAGGGTCAACACAGGGGTGGGCTTCGTTTGGTTCACGGTAGACGCGTATTTGTTACAAATGCGGTCAGATCGAACATTTATAGTTTTAGTGTCCGTTGTTGACGAGAGCTCAACCACAACATCACCAGCAGTAGCAGGAGAGAGTTCAGGTTGATGTTGAGCCGGACCAGGGAGTGTCTCGTAATCTCGTTGAGGGTATGTCTTTGATTTGCAGTACTTTGATGCATACCATGTTTGATTTAGGTTCTATAGTTTCATTTATTTCTGGATGCATGTTAGATACATTAGGATTGAGGCCCATTAGGCTTAGTAAACCCTTGATCCTTAGCATAGCGGCTGGGGACAAGATATATCCGAACTTGTTGTGTGTTGATTGTTTGGTAGTTATAGAGGGTCACGATTTACCTGTTGATTTGAGAGTACTAAAGTTCCTAGAGTTTGATGCGTTGTTAGACATAGAGTGGTTAGAGATTTATCATGCCCATATTGATTGTTATGGGAAGATCATTACGATTCCATTGGTCGATGGTACGAAGGTTAGATTTCAAGATACAACAACGTTATTACCTATCACTAGGGGTAGAGTGTAACAACCCCAAATTTTTAACTGACTTGCATTACACTTGTCAGGATTGTGACCCGGCTACGTGAATACTGGACAGTATTTCAAACTTTGGGAGTCGACACCGAAGAAATTTTATGATTCTTTGATTGTGTGTATTAGTATTTTAGTATTTTACGGGTTTCGAGTCGTTTGGGCGATGTTTAGTCGTTTGGGCGATGTTTAGTTGAGTGAGGTCTCGCCTAGTCAAACGGGGGATAAAAACACAATAAAGAATTCAAATAAATGAATTTTTATTAATTTATATAAATTAGTTGATAGTATGTGGCAAGAAAACGGGCGCGCGAGCCAATTGACGAAAAAATATGGACCGAGGAACGCAAGATCTACGTGGGAGTTGGATAATTACACAACATGCGGACTATAGGATAGGATTGTTAAAGTGACACAATATGGCGAGGAGAACCATTGGATGAGCATAGAGATGTGTATATGTGTTAAATTAGGATGATGAGCCAAATGACCCATATGGGTAGCTATCCAAATGATGTGCAAGTTTTAAACTCAAGGGCAAAAGGGTCATTTCACATTAATTCACTTATATAAAAACGTTTTATACCCTAAACCCTAATACACACTATTCATCTTCTTCTCCACAATTGCGCCACTGTTCATCCTCTTCTCCCTCTCGCCACTACCGCCGCCTCCCACCGGCGATGCTGACCCCGACGAGGTGAGTCTCTCTCTCTAACATCTCTCTCTCCAACATCTCTTCTCTCTCTCTCTCTCTCTCTCTCTCTCTTGTTTCGTCACTCACTCACTCTCGGTTTTCCTCTCCATGCTCTCGGCTTTAGGCTCTCTCACGCCACAGTCCTCCCATCCTCGGCTGGACAATCACCACTACCACCATCGACGAGCCTGACGTCCCAACACCCACTGTCGGAGTTGAGGTGAGCTTCTCTTTCCTTCTTTCCCTTCTTTTCTCTTCTCTCGGTTTGCACCCTCTCTCACTCTCAGTCGTCTTCCTTTCTCGTTTTCCAGTCACCACCACCACCCACCACGGTTCTGGAACCACGGATGATCATCGGAGGTAGCCAGGTGAGCTTCTCTCCCACGGTTCTCTCTCTCTCTCCATTGTTTTGTTCTTCCACATCCCTCACTGTTTTTACGATTTTATGTAGTTTTTTGCAACTGTTTTTGGGTTGACGGTGGCCACGGCTTGGACGACCGTCGCCAAGGTTGGACGATGCTGATCGGAGGCCCCCTTTGGCGACACTAGTCCGGGGGAGACCTTATATGGGACTATTTTTGTGTGTATGTGTGACGTTTTGAAAAAAAATGTAAACAATTGGATGGTGGGGTGTTGATGGAAACCGTGTAGTGTATGACGTTTTGGTGTGGGTGCATGTATGTGCATGAACACCCCACAGTTTGGGGTGTGTAACACAGAGCACCCCACTGTTGGGGTGCGGGATGAGACTGTACACCCCACTATTGGATGTGGGGTGTACCATGTGTGAATGGGTAAATGTATATGGTTGCATGCATATATATGCATGTGTACCCCACATTTGGGGTGCGTGATAAAACGTATATGGCAGTGGGGAGCATACAACAATGGGGTGTTGTGTGCACAAATCATCGGGATACACACAATAGTGGGGTGTTGTGTGCACCTCACAGTGGGGTATACTTAATTGTGTAGTTATCACATTATGTGTAAATTAAAATAAAAATAAAGGAGAAGTATGGACATTTTATAAACAAAATAAAATGATGTAAATGGGCTTGTGTTATGGTCTAATAAGGGCCCAACATAACCAATATAAAATGGGGTCCATAACAAGTAAATAATTTCATGGAAACGACCTTACATATTAGAGTCCAACCAGAGTATAACAAATGATTCAAAGCCAGACAAATCAACTTAAGATTTAATGCTAAACCTTACACTAATATTCGAGATTCAAAACCTTATCAGGTAGTCGGGAAACACGGGAAACATGTTAAAGTCTCGGAGTGAATACCGGGTCACGATTAGTCAGGTAAGTACATTTGTCTTAAAAAGCATTTGTACGTTTGTAAGCCGGTAAGAAAATGCCATGTGATTCATTATCATTTATTCAGACTTGTTATGCTCTATTATTGGTATTCCATTCCATTCCTTGTTGTGTGATTCCCAGCGTAAGTGTTTCGTCTCAAAAGTACTAGGACTTGCACTAGAGGGATAAAACGCGGGCACTCATGTACATGAGTGTGTGACCACCCTTAGTGACGTGTGACACCGAGTACTGGGTGGGTGGGTTAGAGTCCCTTTCGTCATAGCTGTGCCTTCGCTTGTGTCGATGCCCAGGAAGACCTCGCGTGGTCTTCGCCGTTATGCTATGACTTAGACCACTTATGAGCCTATTTTGATTCCTTGGAACACACTTGACTTTCGATTAATATCTATTATTCTGTTTATCATGCACCTTGTTTATTTAAATTCCTGTCTTTCTATTACCGCATGATATTTATACTGCTTTACTTGTTATATCATGAATTACTATTATCTTCTTCTGGCATTACATTCGATTTCTTCAGTTGCTCAACGTCTAGTTTGTGACGGTGGGTGCAGATAGAGCATAGCGCAGTAGAGGCAAGGAGCCTTGCTTAGGCGACTTTTTGTAAGGATTAGCGGCTGGACTTGGAGAATATTTAGTAGGTTTTATGTTTTGCTCATTTGTAAATCGCTTTATATATGTATGTTGGTTTATCGAAGTATACATGAATACTCGGGGTTTTCCACATTATAGAATTCATAATTTCCCTTTATTGAGTTATTTCCCCATGTTATTTATTGTTTAGTCTTCTGATGTGTATTATTGCAATAACTCTTTCATAAATTACTAAATTGATTAAATCGAAGGCTAACTAGGCTCGTCAGGTTGCCAAATGATGACTTGGGACCAGCACGGGTCTAGGCCGGGCATACCCAATTGCACGAGAAATTGGGGCCGTCACAAAGAGAAGCTACTAGTGGTGAAATAGAGACATTTGCGAGTGTCTTAAGCACTACTTAGAGACTGGAGTTTAGCATTGATGATGTACCAGTAGTGTGTGAGTTTACCGATGTTTTCCCTGATGATCTACCAGGATTACCACCGCCGAGAGAGATATATTTCATCATAGACTTAGTACCTGTGACTATACCCATTTCTATACCGCCATATAGGATGGCACCTCGAGAGTTGGAGGAGCTCAGGACTCAATTTGATGAGTTATTGGAGTTGGGATTTTACATCCTAGTATGTCACCGTGGGATGCACCGGTGTTGTTTGTGAAGAAGAAAGACGACAACCTAAGGTTGTGCATCGACTACAGATAGCTGAATCTAGTGACGGTAAAGAATAAATATCCGATTCCTCATATAGATGATTTGTTTGGTTAGTTGACGGGAGCAACGTTGTTTTCGAAGATAGACCTGAGATCAGGTTATCACCAGCTCAGAATCAAGGTTGAAGATAGGGAGAATACTGCATTTAGTACGAGATATGGTCATTATCAGTTCACGGTTATGCCATATGGTTTGACTAACATGCCAACTATGTTTATGGATCTCATGCACAGAGTACTGAGGAATTATCTGGATAGATTTGTGATTGTGTTCATTAATGATATCCTTATCTATTCCAGGACTCATGAGGATCACGAGGGACATCTTCTGGATAGTTCTACAGACTTTGAGGGACCACCGGTTATATGCCAAGTTCAGTAAGTGTGAGTTTTAGCTACCAGAGGTCAGATTTTTAGGTCATGTCATTGGAGATAGCGGTGTTTATGTGGATTTCGCGAAGATTAGAGCAATTGTTGAGTGGCCTACTCCAAATATAGTGATAAAGATCTGCAGTTTTTTGGGTTTAGTTGGGTATTATCGTCGTTTTGTGCAGGATTTTTCCAAGATTGCTACACCGATGACTAGACTGACTCAAAAGAATGTGAAGTTTGATTGGGATGAGGGTTGTGAGACAACATTCTCTACTTTGAAAGAGAAGCTGACGACTGCACCAGCTTCTTGCATTGCTTGAGACAGGGAAGGACTTGGTGGTTTATACTGATGCGTTGAAGGTTGGGCTTGGTTGTGTTTTGATGTAGGAGGGCAAGTTGATTATGTATGCATCTCGACAGCTCAAGGTTTATGAGAAGAATTATTCGACGCATGATTTGGAGTTAGCTGTTGTGGTATTTGCGTTGAAGATTTGGAGACATTACCTGTATGGGGTGAAGTTTGATCTTTTCACTAATCACAAAAGCTTGAAGTATTTATTCTCTCAAAAGGAACTGAATCTATGATAGAGACGTTGGTTAGAGTTCTTGAAGGATTATGATTTTTCACTTGAGTATCATCTTGGGAGGCCAGGATAGTTGCTGATGCTTTGAGCAAGAGAGGATTTGATAGTGAGGTAGTTGTGTGCCATATGACACATGAGTATGCGTTACTCAGGCAAATGAGGTGAGTTATGTGCCATATGACACAAAATTTAAGTTATTTTTGTAATGCGTGTATTATCGAGTTAAACTCGTGTCGATGATGACGTCGATAAACGATGTGATCGCCGAGAAAACATGTCGAATGGGTTTCGACGGCGATACGGGTTTACGACGTCCGGGGAAAGCTATTTATTAAGTAATGGATAAGAATGGAGGGGTATTTTAGTTATTTGACCAACCCTCCAAAATATCTACACCCACCACCGTCCTCACCATTGGAAAAGAGAAGAAAGTGAGAGAGTCGCCGATAAGAAAGAGAGCGGGAGACGAAATCGAGTGCTCGGGGAAGCGGCATTGGCGGCGTTGGCGAGGTGAGGTTAGTGTGAATGTTGTGATTGTTGGTGTCGTTGTTGTTGTTGTTGATTCATTGTTGTTGTTAAGTTGGGGAAGAGGCTCGGACGAATTGCGTTACAGTTCGTCTGAGGATGACGACGGCAGGGGAGTAGTCTCCCCTGCCTAGATCGAAGTTGGGGTTGGGAAATCCCAACCCTAAACACAAAATTTTTTTTACAATGAACGAACAGCGGGCTTTCTGCTCTGTTCCGCTGTGAAGAAGAAGGGGGGTTTGATCCCCCCAAACCGGACTGAACCGGGTCCGGTTCAGTCGAACCGGTCCGATCCGGTCCAGGGATCAAACCCCACCCAAAAAAAAAAAATCTGTTGTTCCAGTGCTGGAACGAAAGAGGAAACGGGTCGGGTCAAGGTGACCCGACCCGGTTTTAGTCAGACCGGGTTTGACCCAGTTTGGGTCAAATCAGGTTTGACCCAGTTGGACCGGGTCTGACCCGGTCAGGTCGGTCCTGACCCGACCTGGGACCCACCCCTATTATTATATTAATAAATAATTATTTATTTCAATTAAATATATTTAAAAAGGATTTTAATTGAAATAAAATTTCGGAAAATAGGAAAAATTCATGAAAAATTTTGGAAAATTATAGAAAATTATATTTTCATGAAACAAAGAGAAATTTGGAAATTTTCATGAAAAGTGAAGTATTCGGGGTTCTTATGACGCATTTTGTCGGGGTTTTTGCCTTGAAAAGCGTGAAATTGTCAAAAATAGCCAAAAAATTTCAAAAAAATTTATTATTAAGGAAAATATGAGAAATGGATTTAAAAATCCAAAATTTTTTAAAAAAGGCCCTAACATGATGTAAATGGATCAAAAAAAATAATGACCAGGTGTCTAGTAGATTGGTGACAAGCGTGCGGAGTCGTTTGGTGGCGTGTGAGAACCGCAAGTGCAGAGTTACGTGCGGTATTTGTGAGTAAAACTAACCAGAGTATTTACATTATTTCACTTGTGCATTTAATTGGGCTATTATGTTTGTTGAGCAATACTTTCTTGTGGATTATGAATTGTTGAATTCTCTTTGTTATATCCATCCTTGTTGATTTATTGGCTTGGTCTTGATTGGATTCCTTTTCTTTTGGCTTTTTGTTCTTGACACTCATTTATCGTTGTTATCTTCGTGATTTCACTCATCATGTTGTCTTTTATATTCTTCGTGATATACATGCATGATACTAGTTTAGCTATTTACTTGACATTTGAAATACTGTTTAGACTCTATTGGTATTTTATTCTCTACATCATTGTACTTACCGTCTAGTTTGTGACGGTGGATCGATAATAACTCACTAATTAATTAACTTCAATTATAAATATGTAATAAATGGTAAATGGTAATGGATGCATTTAGTGAGACTGCTGGGATTTGCACTAGTTCTACTGCCCAATTCAAAGATTATAATTTGGGGCCGTCATGTAAGGGACACTTCGTGTACACAACGACGATGAGTTATACCAGAGATTCAGTGAGATGGTTGATAGTTCAGATTATCTAGACTGGAGTCGGTTGACAGACTCATGTTTGAGGTATTAAGGGTGACTGTGAATTCCATTAGTGGCTGATTTGCTCACTGAGATACTTCAGGAGGCTCACCGCTCACATTTTTCTATTCATCCGGGTAGGACCAAGATGTTTGCTGATATGCGACGTCTTTTCTGGTGGACGGGGATGAAAGCCGATGCGTTGGAGTTTATACGAGCATGTGAGATATGCCAGCATGTGAAGGTTGAGCATAGGCGACGTAGAGGATTATTGCAGCCTCTTCCCATTCCGCTGTGGAAGTAGGAGCATATTGATATGGATTTTGTCAGTAGTTTGCTGCAATCATCTCACAGACATGACAATATTTAGGGTAATTATGGACAGACTGAAGAAATCTTCACATTTCATTCCGGTATCCACTATACACGGGGTTGATAGATTGAGTATTCTCTACGAATGTGAGATAGTCAGACTGCACATAGTTTTGTTGTCTATTGTGTCAGATAAAGGACCGCAGTTTACATCATTATTATGGCAGTAGTATATGCAGACTCAGTTTGGTGTAAGGATTGATTTGAGTACGATGTACCATCCACAGATAGACGGACAGTCTGAGAGACTGATTCAGGTGTTAGAGTATATGTTCAGGATCTGTGTACTAGAGTACGAATGATCTTAGGAAGAGTACCTTCATTTGTGTGAGTTTGTGTACAACAATTTTCAGTCTAATATTGGCATGGCACCATTTAAGACACTGTATGAACGACCTTATAGATCACTATCTTGTTGGGCGGAGCTAGAGGATGTAGTGATAGTTGGGCCAGAGGTTCTTGTTGATTATACTAGAAGGTACGACAGATTCATCAGAGACTGAAGGGTGCTCAAGAGAGACAGAAAAAAGTATTATGACAAGTATCACGATAAGTTGCAATACGATGAAGGAGCCTATGTGTATTTGAAGGTTTTGCCTCGAAGGGTCACAAGAGGTTCGAATCAAGGGGAAACTTTCGCTAAGGTTTATTGGTCCTTTCAAATTGTGAAGAGAGTCGACAAGGTTGCTTATGAGTTGGATTTTCCACCTTAGCTCACCGGAGTTCATCCAATGTTCCATATTTCGATGCTTCAACTAGACAAGTCAAGTGAGGGACAATGACCTACGGTAAATCTGAGTCAGATTGATTTGCGCGATGATATTAGTTTTGAGGAGCAATCGATTCAGATTGTGGACAGGAAGTTCAAGATACGAGAATAAGGAGATACCTTCGGTACTCGTTTGATGGCAGTACCTCGGAGACGAGGAGTTGACCTAGGAGTTAGAATCTTACATGCGTGAGTATTTTCTTCATTTATTCGATTCCGGTAAGTCATTATTTTGAGTAATTATTAGATTAATTTCAAGGAAGAAATTCTAATAATTTGGGATGATTGTAACGACCCTCAAATTTATAAGTGATACGTGTTGTGTGTTTACAAGGCTATGACCTACCATCGTGATCTATCATATTACTCAAGCCTCGCGAGTTGACATTGAGGTATATTTTCTTTTTCTGTGATGTTTGTATTATTAGTTATACCCGAATGAGAACTCTGTATGTCCTAGCACATGGTTTTCGTTTATGAATCGCTACGGATTTCTATATGAGATTTGGCTAGGAAAAATGGAAATTTAGGGTATAAAATGAATAATTAAACACCAGAAAATGATAATTAGTGAATTATCAAAAATAACAAATAATTAAATAAAATGTGGGTGCGAGGTTATGTCTGGGAACGTACGTGGTATGAGTTGTGAGTTAAAACGGGTCTGTTAACACGTGTTTTAAGCGAGAAATGGAGCGGTTTTGAAGTTGAAGTCACCTATTGGAGTAAAGATTGTGTGTTAGAGTTGGTGAGTGGATGAAAGAGAAGCCACAAGATTAGCCTCGAGATCCGTGCATGTGATGAGATGACATAAGTTGTATATATATGTCACTTTTTCTCTCTCTCTCTCTCTTTATCCATTTTTCATTTTCGTTGATCGTGAGAACAAAGAAGAGAGGGTTTCGAAACTTTTCGGATACGTTGCGACGTTGTGGATCGACCGAACATGCATAAAAAGATAGGATTTATAATCCTGTCATGTTTATCTACATTTTGGCGCTAATTTTGGGGTTTTTGTCTTGACGATTTCAAACGAATTTTTGGAAAATGTTGGAAAATGGTTTTGATTGGTGATTTTGGTATCAATGAGATGTATGATTAATGAGTTGGTAGTTGATTTGTGGATTGGAAGTGAATGAGAATTTTTAGGAGTTTTTGAAGAATTTTGAGTTATTTTCGAATCGGGGTGTTTTGTCGGGGTTTTGACGGATTGGGAATTAAGTTTTAAGTTGTGTTGGACGTCCCGAAGGGTTTGGGATAGACTCGAAACACGATGACTCAAGGCGAGGTTTCGAGAAACCCCGAAATAGGTGTTCTGCTGAACACACCTCGAGGGACGTCGTGAGAGGTTATTCCTATGGCGTCACATATACGTCTTGAGCAGAGGAAAACCAACGAAAACCAGGAAAACGCCGAGGGGACACCATCTAGTACAACTGGTCATGACATCACCCACATACGAGTTGGGTAGATGGGTTTTTATCCACGCCGTGGAGATGCCACCCAAGTAAAAGGTCACGGCGTCATTGGCCTTGTGACACTGTTCACAGAGACCAAATTTTTTAAAAATTTTAGAAATTTTGGGGATATTTTGGGTTCCAATTGGTTCAAATACAACCCAATACCCCTAAAATCAACCCAATTACACTAATTAAATTATTATTAGAAAGATATTAATAGGATTTGTAAAACTTGGTGAATTGATAAACTTTGAGAATTCGCGAGAATAGCTTAGAGGTACGCGTGGATCGAGATTTGCGATTAAACAAGGTATGTTATTGTACGATTGTAAACCATATAGGAAGTATGGATTAATTCATTATCCATTTATTGTCAATTATTTTGAATTGAGCTTTTGTTGGAATTTCGTTCTTATTGTTATTGGTTGAGTGTCTTGGCGTAAGTGTGTTACGAAGTACTTTTTGGTTCATATGAGTGTGTAAGCATGAACACTTCTGCTTTGTGTTGTTCCACCCCACTGATAGCGGGTTATACCCTGAGTACTGGACTGTTCAGATGCTGCGGTGTCTTAGATTGGTTGGTTGGTCACCATAATGACTATATATGTGGTGTTGCGGTACTACATTGATTTTGACCACTTATGGGCCTTCGTTGATTCTATGGACACTCAAACTTTGGTGCTCAGCTTGTCAGTCTGTTTATCATGCTATTTATTATTCTTTCTGTTTTCAATATTGAATGATATTTGGACTGTTTATTTGAAATCTTAAATTACTATTTAGTTTCTTTTGGCATTACTTTCTTTTTTTCAAGCACTCACCGTCTAGTTTGTGACGGTGGTGTAGATAGAGATAGAGATAGAAATAGAGGTGAGATGAGTAAGGGGAAGGAGCTGATGCTAGGTGATCTTTTATGAGGACTCTCAGAGCGATCCATTCCTTACTCCATGTAGGTTTTGATCTTTTGACTGTGATTATTGTATATTATGTTTGATTAAACACTAGGACATGTATTTGGGATTTGAGAGACTAGGGATTTCATGTATTATCGCTTTGTATCACTTTAATCACCAGATATGCATGTATTTATCCATTTCTCAGGGTTTCCACATGAATAGGTTGTCCATTATTTCTGATTTCCATTATTGTAGTTATAGTTGATTATAGTAATTTTCGCTGCGAATTTCCTAGTAACTTTATAATCCTATAACTTACGCATTTAAATGATTAACTAATGATGTATCTGAGGATTTGAGGCAGACTAGGATGCGTAGACTTCGTGAGTAAGGACTCGGAGGTCCACGTAGACCTAGGCCAGGTGGGATTTAGTTTTATGGGGAACTGGAGCCGTCTCATTTCATACGATGGAGGTAATAGGGTCTATATTTCTAGCATTTCCGAGAGATGGCAGCCTGAAATCAATACGTTCCATTTACCCTTTGGGGAGATGACGATCACACTTGAAGATGTACGTGTCCTTCTCGGTATTCCTGTCATTGGTAAAACCGTCGTTGCGCTTTTCATGGATTGTAAAGCTATAACTGCAATTGTTAATAGGTTATTGTGGGTGTCGGCTACTGATGTTGATGAGGAGATTAGGACTGGGGCTGGCCTTACTGTTAGTTTAGCATGGTTGAAGGATCGATTCGCAGTGCCGACGAAAGGAGAGGGACAACCCAATGGGAAAAGATCTCCCGATGTATATCCTAGTCCCGAATGCTTGGTCCGAATGTACCTCTTATACCTTCTTGGAATGACCCTATTCTCTAACAAGTCGGGTACAAGAGTCTCCCTTTCACTCCTTCAACTTTTGGAACACGTAGATAAGATTGGTTCTTACGAATGGGGGGGCACAACACTTGCATTCTTGTACCGTCAATTGGACATTACCAGTCGTGCCAAAGTCACCCAGATTTCTAGATATATAACATTGTTAGAGGTAAACTATTGAGTTTCAACGAATGATTGATCTTCATAGTAGATTTTGCTTTTCATAATAAATTTTGTTTTCATAATAAATGTGGTTTGTGTAGGGGTGGATGTACAATCGTATGCCATTTATTCAACCCATTTTACGTAGTGACTACAAATCAGATAAGCCCCGTGTGATGAAGTGGCACCATAAAAAGGAGGAGAGGCTTTACAAGAAGGACACTAGGATGTTGATGGATCATCTTCTCTCTTTCAGGAATCAACTCGTCAGGCTAAGAGCACATGATGTGACGACCATAACATAACAATTTAAATTTTGTTCTCGTACACGCTTATGTTTATTGACAAATATATTAATTTTTGCTAGGTTATGTAGAATACTACTTTAAAGGGTGCATCGCCTGTCCATGATGTTGCATTCTACAATGGGCCCATGAAGTACATGGATATCATTAAACCACACAATCTCATCAGGGTGTTGAGGCAACTTGGATACATTCAACGTATTCCAAGAGACCCTTACCGACCTATGGATTGTGATAGGAGTTGCCTATCACAATCTTACTCTATGAGGTTCTCATATGATCTCCAATATTGAGAGGATTGGGAGGGGCATCTTGAGTCTATTGAGCGACGCGGTAAGAAGGCAAAATAACTATATCAAACGTCATCCGACTATATGGATTGGTACCTTAGATTCAGTCACCCATTTACAGTGAATCCCGAACACATAACGGGGGTTCATGAGGAGGATGAAAACTCTTTGGTGAGAATTTTCAATTAAGTTTGTTTTCCCTATTTGTACATGCATTTGTTTGTTAAGCTTATTGATTTGATAAATTTGGAAATAGCGCAACCGTCGGGCCATCGATGCAGCGTTGCATTTCAGGTGCACACCGAAGAAAACGTTACAGTGGATGATGCGTTTGAAATGGCAGATCAAGTGATCGCATTTCTTTCGAGCAATGATGATACTTATCAAACCACCGTGACTGGCAGTCATAATGAGGGAGGAACTACATCCACCAAGTATGTTCGTTAATACCGCCATGGTGGAAAACAACCACTTGTGGAGCCTGATACCTGAACCCCTTCAAGCACTTCTATATGGCGAATGAAGTGGACCATCAATTTCGATCCTTTAAATAATTTAAACAATTGTTGCATGTTATGTTAAACTTACAATAATGTGTTGACATATTAATTTTGAACCTTATTGCTTGTTTGCCCTTTATATGATTTGTGATATACTTATTACTTTTTCTGTATGTCGGATGAAGTGGACCATCAATGTTGAGCCCCCCAAGATGTCTTGCAACATACTTTTTTGTTGGTTGAAAAGTCCATCAAAATGCGTGATTACTTACAGTAACATTCAGCCATAATTAGCAAGTACACAAAGTAAATATGTGGGGTATACAAAGTAAAAACATTAACTATTGGGGTATATCAAGTAGTAATGTGGGGTATGTATGGAGTAACGGTCAAGGACAATAGGTATCTTGCAGAACTTACAACTCATTTAAGCCGACATTTACTCGAACATAAATTGTAATAATACTGGGGTACATGAAGACAAAAGGTGGGGTATGAGGAGTATGTTATTAATACTGGGGTATAGATAGTATAATGGTGGGGTCTACAGAGTGCTATGGTTGAAAATAACCATAACTAACCAGTCATTTCTTCTCCATCGTGTCGTAACATATGAGTACATAAAGTAAATTTGTGGGGTATACACAGTACTAAAATAAATTATGGTCATTCTACCAAATCTCAAGGATCACGCTGACTCACTTGCCCCGGACCATTCAATCAAAATAGAGTTCTGAAATAGGACAGAGCAATAAAATAAATAAATTAAAGCTAAAAGAAATAACTTTAAATTTCCCCACTGGTTTACGTAACCATGTCTAACGTTATTACACATTCACACGACTCAAGTTCATCCCTTACGAATCCTCCATGTAAGTGTCACTGACTACAACCAACTAACTTTCAGCAAACTTTTTGGGTTTACCGAAGTGTCATATTCACCTTAAAACTGGTTTACCAAAGTATGCTCGAGAGCTAGTTCCAAAAATAATTATTTATAACAACTTCAGCTAGCTAACTTGGGGTAATTTTTTAACCTCGAAAACCTCAATATTTTTCATACTGGACTAAAACTAACTTGTAGTACACATTTCATACTTTCCATAGACTCCAAAAATACTCAAATCAAATCACAAAAGAAAACCTCAATATTTGAACTTGTAGTACACATTTCGTACTTTTTAACCTCGAAAACCTCAATATTTGACAAGGCAGCCCGTTGACAAGGCAAACTTTATTTATTTTGAGCTGAGAAAACATCTCCAAATCAATATTTTTGTAGTTAAATCCTTAAATCTCGCCAATAATCATTACAAAACCACTCGATACCAACTTTCATATATTTCCATAGCCCGTGGAGTCAATTTGGATCAAAACTAATATTCAATTCATCCAAAATCCACATATAAATCAATATCAACTATAAAAACATCTTCAAAACAGTTATTAACTGAATCGCATCACTTCATATCATAAAAACCCTATCTCCACGTCGATGGAATTTATCCCTAATTGATGAAAATCAACTCAATACATCAATTCACAACAATTGATACCAATTCCTATAAAATCCCCATGAAAGAAATAGAAAAATCATGAGAATTCAAATTGAATTGAAGAAAAATACCCGAAATTGAGATTTAACCAAATTTCGGGTCAAATCCCTCATTTCCACCGTGACAACTTAGCTCAAACTGACCGTCTCGTGATACTCTATTGTTTTACGGAGAGAAACCGAATGAAAATAGGACGTACAGAGCTCCACGTGCGAGAAACCTAGTGGAGAGGTTTCGTTTCAACGTTCTATTGAAAGGAAAACAAATGAATCGATTGTTTTTTTTTATATATATATATATATAAACCATCAGCTTCTTGTCAGCAGCTTAATTTCTTTTATTTATTAATTCCCATAATTTCCTATTTTGATGTTTTTTGACTTTCGGTGCCCGTTTTGAATTCGATTTTCACCAAATTGAGCCAAACTCTCGACAAAACAGTCCATATTCATGAAACGTCCATAACACTGATCTTTGTCACACCAAAACCCCAAAAATCGTAATTTTGTCCATGACATTTCAAACTTTTATGAATCAATCCTCTTACCATACTTAACCAAACTTGTTGTACCATGTTTAATTATTATATTTTACTATATTGTCAATGTTTCTATTCCATAACACTGATCTTTGTCACAGCTCCGGTACTCGTACAACATGTTTCTCCGAACTGAACCGTTTCACACCTCAATGTTCACCCTCAAACGTCCTCGCACATTTGGGACGTTGGAATCTAAATTCGGGTAATAAAATAATAATACAAACACCGGAAAAATAACATACCTCGGTGTCGACGACCGAGAATTGTTCACATGTATCACGATAAGGGTCCACGTACGACCTAAAATGACATGTGGCAAAATTTATATTATAGGGTTGTTACACTACGACTTGGGCAGAGTTTAGATAGTTGTTCCTGGATGAGTACATCCCTATCGAGGTTCAGTTGTGACTTAAGGAGGAGTTTTTGGCGATGCGATAGGGTACCATGTCTGTCTTACAGTAAATGGAGAGGTTCAGGTACCTAATTCAGTATGCTATTGATGTGGCAGGTACTGAGAGACTCAAGATTTACTATTTTATCAGAGGTCTGGACGAGAGGATCGCGAGTGTTATTGTGTCGAGTGGAACTAGTACTTTACAGGATATTCGTGACCGAGCGTTAGCCCACGAGACTTATTTGTTGTAGAGGTATGTTAGACCTAAGGCTTCAGCCTATCCAAATGAGTCGGTCAGAGTTTTCTCGGCCTTAGCAGAGGACGAAGAGGCAGCATGATTAGCCAGATAGATAAAGATAAGATCAAAGAGGTCATCGGGGTGATGGACAGTCTGATCAGGGACGTCGGGGTAATAGGGATCAATGTGATGAACATCAGAGACATAATGATCGACAAGTAGTTTAAGTTGTTGCACCGGCATGTACTGAGCAACCACGACACCAAACATAGCTTGATTAGAGACCGGGGAGGCCGTGATAGAGGACAAGAGGACAGAGGATTCAGGGTTAGAGCTGAGGTCAGGGTCAGGTACAGGTTGTGGCAGAGACAAGATGGCAGGAGAGGCGACAGTGTTTCAGGTGCCATCAGGGCATCAAATGGTTGATTATCTAACGACATCACCACCACCACCACCACCACATACTGAGCAAGCTAGGGACAGGGCTCATGCTATAGCTTATGCGATTGCTCAACCGGATCGGGACGCGACGCGACACGACAGTTGGTGGAGGGTATGTTATTTTTTTGTGGTGCTTTGATGCATGTTATGTTGATTATGGTAGTACCCTATTTTTTATTGTGGGATGCATGGTAGGACAGTTAGGATTACAGAAACACAAACATTAGACACACACCTTATCCTTAGTACGGCTTTTGGGGATAAGATATAGCCTAATCGTATCTGTCGAGATTGCGTAGTAGAGGTCGCGGGACACCAATTACCAACCGATTTATAAGTATTGGAATACCTAGAGTTTGATGTGTTACTAGGCATAAATTGGTTGTCAGTGTATCATGCGCATGTTCATTGTTTTAGTAAGATCGTTACATTTGACATATAGGGTATCCAGTGTTTACGTTTGTCGAGTCGCGATAGCTTTACCAATTACCTGAGGTCGTTTGGCGACAATTCAGGAGATGGAGGCATTCACAGTGGCATTTGAGCTAGAGCTGAGGACAATGATGTGTGTCAAAGATGTCCCAATTGTTTGCCAGTTTCCTAAGGTTTTCCTCGATGATTTTCCAGGTTTACCACCACCTAGAGCAGTTAAGTTCAATATCGAGCTGATACCGGGGACACAACCAATTTATAGTCGACCTTATAGGATGTCAGCATCCGAGCATGAGGAGATGAGAACCCAGTTAGAGGAGTTGTTGTAGAATATTTATCCCAGTATGTCTCCTTGGGGCGCTCTAGTATTTTTTGTGAAGAAGAACGAAGATTCTGTGCGAATGTGTGTGGACTACAGGAAGTTGAATTAGGAGACTATTCAGAATCGTTACCCATTTCTTAGGATTTATGGTTTATTTGACCAGTTGGCATGAGCTAACTTTTTCTCGAAAATAGATCTATGCTTAGGCTATCATCAATTGAGGATTCGAGAGAGTGACATCGAGAATACGACTTTTATCACGCGTTACAACTTGTTTGAGTTTACAGTCATGTCGTTTGGGCTGACTAATGCTTCAGCTATCTTTATGGACTTGATGCACAGAGTTCAGAGGCCATTCCTGGATCGATATGTGATAGTTTTTATAGATGACATCCTGATATATAGCAAGACTAGTGTCGAGCATGAGAGACATCACAGGGAAGTTTTGTTGACACTGAGATAGCACAAGTTGTATGCTAAGTTCAGCAAATGTGATTTTTGGCTGAGTTAGGTGAAGCTTCTCGGACACATTACCAGTGGTCAGGGTATATCACTTGACGGTGATAAGATTCAAGCGATTATTGACTAGAGGACACTTGAATCCGTTTCTGACATACGCAATTTCTTGGGACTGGTAGGCTATTATCAGCGATTTCTATAGGATTTCTCTTCAATTGCAGAGCCGATGACGAGGTTAACTAAGAAAGATGTCAAGTTTGAGTGGTCAGAGGAGTGTGATGATGCATTTTGTGAGATGAAGAAGAAACCGACTTCCGCGGTTTCTCAGTCTACACGATGCTTCTGGTACTAGGCTAGGATGCCTGTTAATGCAGGAAGGACACCTAGTGGTGTATTTGTCTAGGCGATTGAGACCCCACGAGGGAAATTATCTGGTGCACGACTTGGAGCTTGCAGCAGTCGTGTTTGCACTGAAGACCTGGAGACATTATCTGTAACAGACCAACCTAATTTGTCGTTATTTGACACGTGGACGCCAGTTTAGATGCGCGTGGACCCCACTGTTAGGTCAGAGCACGCCAATATAGTTATACAGTTCGTTTTTGTATGATTTTTGTTGTATTTGCAATGAAATTGTTTAAATTAGATTATTGGCATCGCAATGTTGTATGTTATGTTGTATATGCCGAGCGAAACATTGTAATGGGAATTCACCTCGGGTAGCGTGTAGATGTGGGAATCGAGGAGGCGAATGGTTAGTACACTAGGCGAGGTTAATATGCACACAATAAATAATTAAACACGCTAAATAATCAATATAATATGTCGTATATACGTAGTGACGCGAGTGTATGCATTGAACAGGCGAAATGGTTCGAGACTGGATGTTGGAACGTCCGAGGAATGTGTGTTGGTTAAAAGAAGGATGAGCATAAGTGAGCAAGTCTCCCATTAAAGTCACCAAATGGAGAACTTTTGACCACATCTTGATCATTAAAATGTTTATTGGGATTGTGTAGGCACATTTGATGAAGTTTCAAGTATAAATGTCTCATTTCTTCAACAACTACCACATTTTCTCTCTCCTCCATAGTGTTTGGACGAAAATTGAAACAACAAGCTAGGGTTTATGAGTTTTGTAAGCTTGGTAAGAGCACAAGGGAGCGTGGGATTTGGCAAAAATGTTAGATCTTCGATTTCCATCTCATTCTCTATGTTTCAAACCTATTTTCTCAGGTTTTGGCGTGGTTTTTGTGGGTGTGAGTTAGGCACACCTGCCTCTATGGTGTTGCTATAAGTTCAAATAAGGTTTTTGAAGCAACAAATGAGTGTTTTAGTGATGTTTGTAGTGGTTGCCATGGTTTTCATACGATTTTACGATTTTATCAAGAAAACCCGGAGTTTGCATTTTGGACGGTTTTCGTCGAGGGGTTTTATTAGATTGTGGTATATTGGATGTTGTATGAGTGGTTTGGACAAGCGCGACCGCGGTGATGAGTCGAGGGGGTTCGAAAACCCTAGAAAATGTTTTTGGCTCGGACACCGCCAGTCGTGTCGTGGGCATTTGGAGGCCACGGCGCCATCTACGACCTCCAAACTAGATACAAAATACCACCCCACGCTTTATATGGTGCCGTAGGAGGTGTGAATGTGACGGCATCTGTCATGGCACCGTAGACACCGTGATGCACGCCATGGAACTCTAGTTCACGACGACGCCTCTAACGACGTTCGAAACAGTGACAGACAATAAATTTAAATAAAATTAGAAAAATACTTGTTTATATCTAAGGGTTTATATAACCCATTTAAATGGTTTAATGGGTATTTTATCGAGGATTTGACGCTGATTAATGATTTTCGAGGTTTAGTAAATTGATTAGATTTATTGGGAATTCAGGTTTAGGTTGAATTGATAAGGTGTGCATTGGTGTTAGCATTAGTGGAGTGCAAATTGAAGTGTGTAGTATCCCAACCGAAATTCATTTGAGTATTTATTGCTTGGACTATTTGAATTCTTGTCCAGTTGTTTCATCTATTCTACTTTCCAATATTTATTTATGGTCGGTTGAGTTTACTCCCACCGGGTTTATTCCATTGCGTTGACATTGTGGCACACTAGGCCATAGCATGTGTTATTGGTGTATGTCGATGGATTGTCCACCCGACTGCAGATTTTTTCCTATTCACATGTCGGTGCGCCGTGATTTACGCTGGTTACCGAACGAACAACAGGGATTTCAATCAGTTTGAGTTTATTCACTGGCAGTGCCTTGGTGATAGTCCAAAGTATGGTGCTAGTCTGACCTAGATCGTGCACACGCTTTGTTTATAACCGCTATTAGATATACATGCGAGGGTCCTTCCCAATTGCTTGATTCTTTTCTTTTACATGTTTATTTAATAGTCTTTTGATTCCAGAATTTATTTATATTATTTACTCTTTGAATTTCCTTGGAATTACTTACTTTGGACTCATCATCTGTTTTGTTATGATGACCGACTGCAAACCCCAGTATGAGCAGAGGGGAGGGTAAGCTCGAGATTTCTTGTGATTGATCAGCTACTCCCTACTCGTATGTTTGTTTATATATTTAGTTTTCTATTGGGTCTTTGGGATTTGAGCGATATTGGACATGTATTATAACCCATTGAGGTCCTTTTGATGTTTTGACTGGACATGACTAATGATTATGTTGATGGGTTTTCCACATTAGTAATAACGCTTTCACATAATTTACAGTTCATTGATATAATTATTTACTACTTAAGTCTTTCGTTGAATTATTTAAGGTTTAACAGATGATTTGAAGTCCATAAGCTAACTGATATAATAAAATATGAGAATGGTTAGCTACAAAATGATTGACAAATGATTTGGTACACGTGGAACATGACTAGGCTGCTATAGGTAGGGATGTGGGTCCATGGCGTAAGACATGGCGGGTTTCAAATTTTCGGTCGCTACACTATCACTACAGAGAGAGGTTCGTACTGATCACAAATCACTAGAGCTTGAGGTATCTATTCACTTAGAGGGATCTGAACATGCGACAGAGGCGATGGCTCGAGTTATTAAAGAACTACGACTTCGATTGAGTACCATCCTGGGAAGGCGAACGTTATAGCTTATACGTTGAGCCGGATCAGCATTAAGAGTCAGAATGTGTTACGGTGGATGATACATGAGCATGGATTGTTGGAGGCAACGTTGGTGATTTGATTGACTGAGGCTATTGTTGAGCTACAGATTTGTTGTCAGACACGGGTTCCTACAGTGTCTCAAGAAGAGCGGGTTGTTGAGTGTCAAAGGGTTGACAAACATTTTGCTCGCTTCAATTGTTTGGCTCAGGATCCGGGTTGCACAGATTGGTCTAGTTCATAAGATGAGTGCTTAAGACACAGGGGTAGGTTATGGATACCTGGGGTACAAGAGCTACGGGACAACATTCTGGAGGATGCACACCATTCGCGGTACACAGTTCATCCTGGCATGACCAAGATGTACCATGATTTGTGGCGTTTGTTCTGGTGGCTATGGATGAAAGCAAACATGGGTTCGTACGTCAGAGCGTGTCATATTTGCGAGCAGGTTAAGACCGAACACAAGAGACCAACAAGGTTAGTGTAGCCGTTGCCCATTCCACAGTGAAAATGGGAGCACATTATGATGAATTTCGTCAGTGGTTTATCGCAGACTATGTAACATCACGATGCAGTTTGGGTGGTGATTGACATATTGACGAAGTTTCCACACATGATTTTTATATCTATGAAGTACTTTTCCCCAGTTGAGCATTATCTTTGAGCGAGAGATCGTCAAGTTATGCAGAGTGCCGGTATCGATTTTTTCTTATAGGATCCTAGGTTGACATCGAAGCTTTGGGAGAGTATGCAGGAAGCAATTTGGCATTAGACTTCAATTTAGTACGATATATCATCCTCAAACACACGGTCAGTCAAAGAAGTTGATTCAGATCCTAGAGGATATGCTTTGGGCCTATATTTTGAAGTTTGGGGGTTGTATTTGCCATTGTGCGAGTTTGCGTACGATAACAGCTATCAGGCAAGCATTGGCATGCCACCATTTGAGGTATTATATGGTAGACCCTGCAGATCACCTACTTGTTGGGCAGCACCAGAGGATGCGGCGGTTATTAGGCCTGAAGTTGTTGTCCATATAAAGAAAGTGAGACAGATCCGACTGAGATTGCAGGCAGAGCGGCAAAACAAATAGACAAAAAAATATGCGGATAAGTATTTCGAGGGTCTGAGCTATGGGATTGGTGACTTGGTGTATTTGAAGGTTTCGCCCTGGAAGGGTCATCAGAGGTTTGACATCAAGGGGAACCGGCACCAAAGTTTATTGGACCATTCAGGGTCGAGTCACGCGTCGGCACTATAGCTTACTGGTTGGATTTACCAACATAGTTAGTGGGGTTTCATCCAGTTTTTCATGTATCTATGTTGAGGTTAGCTAGGTCAGGACCAAGACCAATGGTTGATGTAAAACAGATTGAGGTTCGACCTGATGTGACTTATGAGGAACAACCGATGGAGATTATGGATCGCAGGATACAAGCTCTACGGAACAGGGAGATCTCGAAGGTATTAGTGCGATGGCAGCATTACGGGACTGGGCGACTTACTTGGGAGCTCGAGTCTAAAATGCGGCATTGCTACCCTCAGCTATTTGCCGATAAGAATTTCATTTGATTTAAATTTCGGGACGAAATTTCAAATAGTTAGGAAGAACTATAATGGCCCAAATCTAATTTGCCATTATTTGACACGTGGTTGCAGGCGTGGATAGTAGCTCAGACGATCAGGACCCCGCAGCTAGGTTTCAGCACACCCGATTAGGTATACAGTCATTTTATAGACTTTTGTTGTATTTGCGATGTGTTTGTTCAAATTAGCTTGTTTGTGTCGCAATGTTGTGTGTTTATATTGTATATGCTAAGCAAGATAGTGTGATGGGTATTCGCCTTGGGTAACGTATGTAGACGTGGGAATCGAGGAGGCGAATAGTTAGTATATTAGGCCGGGGGTTAATATACACATAATAAATGATCAAATACGCTAAATAACCAACATAAAATGACGTATATACTTGAGTCAGGTGAGTGTACGCGTTAGACGTGAGAAACAATACGGGACCGGGTGTCGAACGCTCAAGTATTGGCTTGATTGTTGTGAGCAAGGATGAGGATGTGAATAGAAAGTCCCTATATAAGTCACCTTTGAGATACTATTTGACTCAATCTTGACCCCCACAAATGTGCCTTCGGGATTGGGTGGTCGCATTAGATGAAAAGTTTTGTATAAATATCTCACTTTTCTCACTCTTCACTACCTTTTCTCTCTCCTCTCCAAGCTTGGACAAAAATTTGTGAGTTGGCTACGGTTTTTGTGAAGTTTGGAGACCATTTGGAGGTGCTAGCTCGAGTGAGAATCGAATAAAAGGTTAGATCTTTTATCCTCATCTCTTTCTCTACGTTTTAGACCTAAATTCTCGGGTTTTGACAAGGTTTCTGTGGTGTGAGTTGAGCACACTAACAATGGTGATGTTGTTATGGTTTCAAGTGGTAGTTTTGAGGCAACTAATAGGTATTTTTGGTGTAGTTTGTATTGTTGCTATGGTTTTCAAATGGATTTTAAGGTTTTGGCGAGAAAACTTAGGGTTTGCATTTTGGACGATTTTTGTCGAGGGATTTTAACAAATTATGGTATTTTGGACATTTTATAAGTGGTTTGGACGAGCGCGGACCGCGGCGATGGGCCCAAAGGGCCCGAGAAACTCAAAAAATTTCTACTGACTCAGACGCTCGCCAAGCGTGTTGTGGGCATTTGGAGGCCACGACACCACCTACAGCCTTCAAAATAGTGGCAAATTCCCAACCCACGCTTTATATGGCGCCGAGGTGGTTTGGGCATGACGGCGTCTAGTCACGACGACGTTTAGGACGCCGTGATGCACACCATGGAGGCATTATTCACGGCGGCGCCTTTGGCGACGTCCAGAACAGTGCCATACAATAAATTTTAAATAAAATTTGAAAAATGTGGGGATATATCTAGGGTTTAATGGGTGTTTTTAACGGAGATTTAGCATTGAATAATAATTTCTGAGGTTTAGGAAATTGATTAGATTTATCAGGAATTCAGGTTAAGGTTAAATTGGTGGGTAGTTGACACTCATTTTAGGCGTGTATTGGCATTGGCATCAGTGGAATGCATTTTGAGGTGTGTAGTAACCCAACTAAAATTCATTTTGAGTATTTATTGCTTGGATTATTTGAATTCTTGTCCAGTTGTTTCAATTATTCTGTTTTCCAGTATTTATTTACGGTCGGTTGAGTTTATCCCGCCAGGTTTATTCTATTGCATTGGTATTGTGGCATACTAGGCCATAGCATGTGTTATAAGGGTATGTCAATGAATTATTGACCCGACTATTGATTTTTCCTATACTCATGTTGGTGCGTCGTGGTCTACACCGGCTACCGAGCGGACAATAGGGATTTCAGTCAATTTGAGTTTACTCACTAGCGATGCATGGGTGATAGGCCAAAGTATGGTGCTGGTCTAACCTAGATCGTGCACACACTTTGATTTTCACTGCTATTATATATATACATGCATGCGAGGGTCCTTCCCAATTGCCTGATTCTTTTCTTCCACATGTTTATTTAATAGTCTTTTAATTCCAGCATTTGGTTTATACTATTTACTCGATGAATTTCCTTGGGATTACACACTTTGGACTCGTCATATGTTTTGTTGTGATGGCTTAGTGCAAACCCCAGTACGAGCAGAGGGAAGGGCAAGCTTAAGAACTTCTTATGATTGACAGCTACTCCCTACTCGTATGTTTGTTTACTTTATTTGATTTTTGTTAGGTTTTGGGACTTGAGCGGGCATTTGGATATGTATATGACTTGTTGAGGTCCTCTTTGATGTTTTGATTGGACATGACTGATATATATAATGATTATTTTGATAGGTTTTACACACTAGGACAAATGCTCTTCTAATTGATTTATTTATTTAAGTCTTCCGCTGATTATTTATTTTGAGATTTTAACAGATGAAAACGAGTCTATAAGCTAACTTATTTAATTAATTACGGAAAGTTAGCGATAATTTGGATTGATAGATGATTTGGTGCACGTGGGACATAACTAGACCAATATAGATAGGGTTGTGGGTCCATGATGCATGTTGTAGCGGGCTTCGATTTTGAGGCCGCTACATGAAATGCGGCACGAGTTAGAATTTCAGGGTCGTTACAAGTATTGTCCTGAGTAGGATCGTTCGACTGTCCTATCTTTAGTGGAGTGGATGATTGTCCATCCATCGTGATCTACATCAAGAAGCGTGCTACGGATCTGCCTCGATGTGTATAAATGCGTATAGCATGCATATAATGAACATATAACACGTATATAAACCTTAACTCTATCCTCCTCACACTCGCTTTCTAACAATGGTTCTAAGGTAAGTACATCGGGTTTCCACATCTAAAGTTGTTTTGTTAAGATTTATGCTCTTTTACTAACTTCCCGAGGTACCTTGAACCATTACACTGATACCAACTGTGGCAGCCCCGCGCCCCAAGGTTGCCCCGTGACGTGCACTTCTCGCCCTGTGGGCCCCGCTACCTCTGCCACATCACTGACCCGATGGGTCCCACGCTCCATTGCGTCAGTTGCCACATCAATATCCTCAATTTGCGTGCTAACTAATCTTGTAATTGATTAGGGTTTACCAGTTATTCCATTTTACATCAGTGTCCCTCTTAATTCACCTCAATTTATCAATTATTCTGTCAAGTTGTTCTTTGAATAATTAGGTTGTGTTTTTCATAGTTTGTACAACATATTATAAAAAGTTAATGTGGAAGACTTAAATAAACAAAAAATAGTGATAATATAATAGATGCATGAAAAAATATAGAGCATCGGTCCTAATGTGGAAAACTCAGGAAAAGTACACTTTATATAAGATGACAAGTAAATCAGGAGTGATAAATATATACTTGTACGATGTCTCTTAGTAGATCCCGTATTCCAAAATAAACAAAATATCAAAAAAACACATACTAGAAGGTCTTAGACTGAAGATAATCAGAGATAGTCACCAAAAATCTCCTTAGCTCTACTGGTACTGGGATCTGCACTCAGTCATAAAAAAACAAATGACGAGTCCAGATGAGTAAAATCTCAAGAAATCCACTGAGCATTTAAGTAAATAAGTAAATAAGATATCTAGAATAATGTTAAATAGACATACATAATATATAACAACTAATATGAACACATAATATGTAGAATACACAAAGTGTGTGCTCATCCTGGTCAGACTAGATTGTACTTCCCAGGATCCCTTCGGTGACTGCCATTCTTTCACTTGGCTCCCTCGCGGGATTGGCCAAATCCGCACTATACTGACACGTGCACCGAAAGTAGCTCAAGTTGCCATTCACCAAGGGCCAGGTCACACGTGCTACAATCTAGCGCGCCATGAATACACAACGAGTATTCAGTGGGAGAAACTCAGCCACCGTCCTAAAAATAGAACGAAATAGAGTAATATGCAAGGAATGGATGTCATCAAGTAAAACTTGAATTTTAATACTCAAGTGTCGTTCAATTGAGTTTTACGCACCTCAAATAGGCATTTTAAAGTCCTTAAAACCACGATCCCCGCCTTGCCCCTAACTGTCGTACTACTGTACCTTAGTCCCATGGGATCATTTACAAGTGTTCTAGAACAAGTAGAGTGGGTTTAGATTAGTTAATTAGCCTAAGTTCTAAATCAGTCCCTTATTGATTTATTTTAAAATTTTTGTTTTTACTTCCCTTAAAGCGCTAGGGGTTCTGCTCAACGCGCTAAGGTGTCCAGCCTTACCTTTATCGAAACTCAAAATTCTAGAACTAGAACTCTGGTGATTTCGACATACATGGCCATCCCCAAATGTCGTTGACCCCATCCTCGACTCCTGAGAGAACTACAACAGTTCCAAAATGCCAGAGGCAACATCTAACAACAATTATATCCTTAATTAAATATCAAACATGCATGCATAGCTTAACACCCAAAACTTCGTTTTTGTGAAATTCAATCATGAAACTCAAATCTGATGTTACAATAGCCTCTTAATACATAAAAAAAACTTAAAAAACCAGTGAGTTGCCATAAATTTTGAGTTTGAATCAAAAACCCCAATTCAAGTTTTAAAATTAATTTCCATGGAAGTTGAGTTGGAGAAAATGAATACCAGTAACATCCCCTATTCTAAATAGAGAATATTCGGCCTGAAACCCTAACTAAACCCCGGTAAACCAAATCGAACCTAATTAGAGCAAGTAGCATTACCACATTTCCTGACAACTACCTGTATATCTTGATATTAATCAATCAAAATAAAATTAACGTAGCGAAAAATTTAAAACTTTTTCGATACATATAAAATATAAAAATCGATATAATCATCGGTATTAAACTTATATTCCCACTCTAATTATTACAAAATCATAAAGCAATAAAAAATATATATAAACAACACGAACTCACTGCACCATAGAAGAAAATACTAAACTTCTGATCTTCTCCTTTCCTGAGTTTCAAGTCCTAAAGTACATTCATACCTGGAAATATTAAAGTGGGTGAGCTCCTATATGCTCAGTAAGTGACTCCCACACAGACTATCAATTATCAATTACTATCAAGAAATAATATATAACGACGTGCAACAAATGCATATTTAAAGGACCATTTGAATCAATATAATCAATATATAAGCTGATGCAAGTCATTAGTTTATTGCAATATACCCATGACTTGTACTTTCAATCTCAGTATTTAAATTGAGCCGCCATCTCACATTCTTCAAGAATCAGTCATTGGGCATCTAACCAATTCTTGTCAATGTGCTGCCAATTCATAAAAGCATAGAGTTGCACTCCTTTATCATCACTAAACCAATCACTGCTCATCTGATTAGTTTATGACTAATGAGCAGTCAACTCAAATGGAAAGCATTGTTCGGGATAATGTCCAAGTCACTGGGGGCGTAGTGATGGTTAGCAACTCCACCACAGTTCCAAACCATAGGTCGATCCTTCCCGTCAAACCTCTTTCCGAATTCTTTTTTCTTTCATTTCAAAACAATTTGTGTAAAACAAAACCAAATCATGGCACATTACTCCATTCCCAGTCCTGAATACCACGTGCTCTAATAATACTAATTTACATTGCATAATTGATAAAAAAAAAAGTACGAGTCTCACTTACCTATCCTGAGCTTCCTAAAGTTTTCCTAACGTTTTCCTAACTTTCTGGGGTTCCATCACGCTTCCCAATGTCTGAATACCTATACCACACCCTTTGATATCAATTTAGGTTCAATATCTATCAATTAAAATCCTCAAACCACCCTCACAACTGACATCGACACAACCACTCAAAACAGTTTTCTCACTGTTTTACACTGTCCAGCACGCTAGGGCCAGTGCCCAGTGTGCTGGACAACTGCGCTGCTGCATAACTGTCATGATCGGCATAATAAAATTTAACCAAAATGGTGTCGTAACGTCCTACAAATTTAGGGAGGGTCTCACATGAATACTTACAACATGTGTGTGTGATCTCAACCTCAACATATCACCACACACCACAACCAAAATCATACAACAACAACAACAACAACTTCGGCAACAACAACAACTACAACGACAACAACATCACACTCACCTCAACATCGTTGCATCACTGTCCTTGAGCTCCTCCCGCTCATGAGATCTCTCCCGAGCTCTCCTCTTCTCGCTCCTTCTCGCTATCGAGCTCTCTCCCGCTCTCGCTCTCGCTGTACATATATATACACCACAGCAGTGAATGAGGCGATTACCACTGCCTCAAGATGCACATCTCATTATCTCGAGGATTCTCCAAACTTATCTAATTTACCGCACTATACAACGCGTTGGCTATTGGCCAGATATCATTTCTCAATTTTTTTCGTCACTTTTCTTGCATGTCACCAAGTTCACTCGCTACGCACACATCTTTATAACATATGTGTGTTACTTCGTGACCTACACATTACACAATACCCGTTGTTTCCATTTAATATATGTATTTATATATATCAAAATATATATAAATATATCATTATATGTCTATAATTATGTTTAACCTATGTAATTCACCCCACCGAGCACACTCGGTCGTTAACACTATCCCACGTCTCATGTTTGTGCTTCTTAACCCACACATGGTATTAAGTATTCCCTCATTAATTCGGTTATTCATTTATACATACTAATATAGTTCATACAAACATAATACAACACACCAATCCGAGCACGCGTTAATCGAGACAAATCAGGCTTAACCACGAGCCTAACTCTAATTAATTACTATTCAAATTAACATTAATCATGTGTTTAAGGTAACGGATTGTTACAATCTCCCCAATTTAGCAATGATTTCGTCCTCAAAATTAATGGTACGTACCAGTCACGAATAATCTCGAAAAGTAATAAAATTCACTTTTCCATTATAATTCTCATTCCTTAGCTTTCTCTTCTTTTGCTTGTCTAGTATATGTAATTGCACCATCATATTACTAGCACAAAGCTTATCTCAACTTTACTTTGAAGAATAAATGTAATCAAATTGTCATTTCATTCTTCTCTTTTAGTTTAATGGAATGTGAACAACACTATTCCATTAATTTAATTTAATCTGAATCTCTATAGCCCGTTCATAGGTGAGATTTCCCAAAAGATACCATTTATCTTTTGATACCTCCAATAACCTATGATATTTGTCACATTTTCTCTTTTTCTTAAGAATTGTTGTAGCTCAAGCATTGACGAATCCACTCATGTTCAACAGTATCGTGTCTCCTACCTCCGTTCATCCCATGATTGAACGGCAAGGTCGACAATCATCATTTCTCCAACATCTGTCCACTACAAATGAATAATAAGGTCAACATATGTGTGTCTCTGACCTCTATCCTACCCATCAGTGAATGACAAGTTAACCACACAAGATTATCATCAATCTCTTTCGATACTTGCTTGAAACTTATATATTTCGTCAATCTATGCACTACAACTTATAGTTTTTAGCCTCATTATTTATTTATTTTTATATTATAGTTATACATTACCTAGTCTGCTTTATTTCTTTTGTGTAGTCCTTTACTACTTCATTCACTCTAGTACAATATCTCTCATTCTTATCTCTCACCCCTATGGTAGGATAAGAAAGAACATACTTCATTCTATAACCCCTCGGATTACTAAGATCATTAAAGAACTCACACAGATGAATCGATTCTTTCAGTGACTATCATGATGAGACACAAGCTCAATCATATTCATTGAATTAAGATTAATAACACAATCTCTTCGTCAACACGAAGGAAATATATTGTATCGAGATTGAGACTGGTTTTCATTTTATATCAATAACTTCTTCCCTCAGTGGAAGCAAGTCTAGGATCTCTATCCAAAATATTTTAATATTATACCATCTCACATCTCCCATACAACTATTTTGCTCAATCTTTTCGGGCATAACATATGCCCTCACTGATAAGAATCTTGCAAACTAGATTTCCTCCTCAACTATAATTCATTGTTTAGACATTTATTTCACATTACAAAATTTACAATCGTATTTCTTTTCTTCTATTAGGTATAGACAAGAATCTACTTAACTTTTTAGGTCTCACTACTCAATATCACCTACTGAATACGTCTTATATCTCTTTATAATCTTACTGTATCATCATCTCAGACAATTTATAGTTTGTTCGTATACCCAAATATGATATGACATTGCCTATATCAATAATATAAAAAAATTATGAGATATTCAGAATGATTCTTGCCTAATCTTTTACCTGAATCATATCCTCATTTCAAAATTTAATACGTCCAGCACAATTTCCTTTAGAATATCTAATCTGGACACTATTAATTCATAATCAATCTCTAACACAATGAGTAGTTCCAATTAGATTTCTTAATCAATCCCATAACACATTAATTTATTTATTCACTGAGTTCAGTCTCCTTCTGAACTCCAAAGAAATGATCGATAATTATCAATTCCAACTTCTCCATTGATGATATGCCTGCGTAGGACCTTCTTTATTCATCAATACTATCTATCTCTCTGAAGAGATAATACTGAGAAATTCATATTATAATTACATCACATGCCTCTTTCTCTTATTTAAAGTATTGACTCACGTCAATCACTTTGTGTAGGTGATTATTCAGAGTGAATATATCCTTTTCCACATTCCGATGACTCATTTCACCTCAAATTATCTTCATTCTGACAAAATTATTTTCTTCAAACTTACATAGTTTGAAGCTTTCCTCAATTCACATTTCACAAGTTTCACTGGTTCTCAAAATTTTTCATCTATCATTTAATAATTCCTCTAAGATATTCTAATCTTAGGAATATTAAACGACATTCATACCCTTCAAACCTTTGTACATGATACAACTGTACTTCAAAACCTCTTAATGAATTAATGAACTTGTATGTTCTATCCAATCAACTGCATCTATACTAATACTGGGTATCTTCATCCCTATCTTATTATTTTTAAGTCTTTCCTCTAAGACTTATTCTTGCAATTCAATTTCATCCATCATTTGCAATATATTCTCAATTCTTCATTATCAGTTGATGTCTTACAATAGTTTGGTACTCTTACCAATACCATTGTTTTATATTAGTTCCTCTAAACTATATCAAATGTATTTACTACTATCATTTGCTTCATTATGTCAATGGACAACTACTTGGATAAAAGTATTAGGATAGACCTCTAACTTTTCTGTAATCCAAGTATAATTAAGCAACTATTATGGTTAAACTATTTCAATTTCCTCAAGGCATCGTTTGTATCATGTACAACTCATCCTCATTCCATTCTAGAGTTAATTGAATATACAATACAACTATATCACAGCTCTTTGTATGCGTTTTTTGTATCCTTCAATCATTTCATGTTTCACCATTTCATATCTTTGTATTGAATATCAGACAACTTTCTAATGGTCTTAACCTCAGGCAAGTCCCTTGACTCAAAATTTCAATTCAACACATATCTTAGTGATTTACAGTTGAAACTTAAAATTTGCACCTACAACTTTTAGTATACACTAATTTATCGTCACAATTCACATAACTCTACGATAGAATTTTGTGCTTTTGTACAATTTCAACTATCTTTGCATTCGTCATCATTGTCAACTTAATGATGACCTTATCTTAATAGAGTTCAACAACTCTACATCTTTCCATTATTAAACATAGCATGAGCTCTAGTGAGTTTCTATGGTTTACACCATAATCTTTCACATTATCAAGCCATCGCTTGATCATATACTCCTATATTATTATCTTTACTCCATGATAACCAAATCTCAATCAACTATTGAGAACCATTGGTTTTATTTAGTTAAACAATTGAGTTGTCAATTTTGGGAAATCATTATTCATTTGGAATCCACTTCAAATTATTTTATTACTCGAATTGAATTCTCAAACTCATACCATTTTTGTAATACATCAAAGTAAAATGAAATTGATTATTGGTTGGATATTGAAAATCAAGTAATTGATGATGCATTTAACCTATATTGTGATAAGATTTCAAGCAATGCTAATAAACACATTACTTGAAACCTTAAATTCACAAACTTACATTCATCAAACTTATTTTTCCATTACTGACCTACTACTTTTTACCCCAAACCATTTGAATTTTGAGTGATTACTGAATTTCTACGAATTATCATTTGCAGAATTTATAAATTTCAACCATTTTCCATTTTAGATTGCAATTAATATCAATCTCTTAATATATTATTCACCTATTCATTCCCAGTTTCGTACATCATTCTCTAGATTCTCAATCCTACTTTATTGACAACTCATTCTCCCCAATTTAGATTGTACCAGTCCAAATGATCACATTAATACACCTCACTAACTCGCTACTATATTTTTCTTAACTTACTCAAACAATACACTATTTGTATATATCTTGCATCTCCAATGACCAGATTGTCAGGTTTGTAATTCTTTCTGTCTCCATGTCTAAAAAGTTCCTAAATGAGTTGAAGTTAAACCTCTATCCCTAACCTTACTAGTCGTTAGGCTTATTTATTTGCAACTTACCCTTCACTTCCATTTTCAATTTACCATTACCCTAACAATGATTATAATTCATCAGCCAGGATAGAGTTGACCAACAACATGAGTTTTTTCTAAAATCCTTCAACTCTCAACTCTTGTTGTAACTATTCACTTTTAGTGTAATATTATTTACTCATTTCCTTTTATTCCAACATTGATCTATACATCAATCAGGTATCCTCACATTTCATTTCATCATTCCTTTCTCTTTATTGCTCCATTATTAAGTGCGATTACCTACAACAACACTAATAAACCCTTTCTATTCCGCCTTCAGTACGTGCAACTATATCTCAACTATACTGACAGGCTTCCTTATTGTCATATTATTAGTGCGTGCGGTTACATAGCAACAACACTAATAAACTTCTTTCTTACCTTACTTTCAGTATATGCGGCTACCCCACAACCATACTGATAATTTTCTTTCTCACTATTTCAATATAGACTAGCACTATATCTGTAATTTTATACTTCATAATCATTCATGAAGTATGAATAATTGGTAATTACTTAACCACAACAAGGTTCTTATCATCATTCTTCACTATTTTCCTTATTGAATAACTTTTCATTCCACTCAACTAGTCTCAACACTAGTATATTTTCTAATCAAAGTGATTCATTACCTTTGAGTTTCATTGTCTATCATTTCATATTTCTTTCATCTTTTATGGTCATTTCATCTGACCTATGTCTCTATGTCCATAAAACATTATTCCTTCAACACTGACTATTTCTCATCATACAATATCAATGAGAATTAAGATCATTAGAGACTACTCAATGAAAGAGTTATTTATAACTCATCTCTTTTCCATATCTATATCATTTGGGTTCAGGGTTCCACAAACCCTAACCCTCAATATATACATATTCTCATGTCATGAGAAAAAGATGGATACTAACCATCATATTATCGTTCCATTATCTTCCTTTATCATAATATCCCTGAAGTTCAGGTTCCTAAGAACCCTCACCATCAATTTCCTTTGACTTACCAAGTCATAGATGTGAGATAAGACTTTCAAATTCATTCCTAGGTAAGATAGTACCGCTATATTTATCGTATAAATATAATATCAACACAAAAAATACATTCTCAAGCTTGTATCTTTCATTACCCCCAAAATCATCGATAAAACCATTTCTTTTAGTCCTAGGTTATCCCTGACTTGCGAATCAATCTCCAAGTCAATTAACATAAATTTTCATTTGATATACAGGTATAATTTGATACTTCAATCCTTATGTATCATAGTTATCACACCATTCGAAACTAATTCAAAAGTGATAACCTCAATCTATGATACTCACTGTATCAAAAAGTTATTCCCTCAACTGATCGGTGGAATAATCATGCTAAACTTTACCAACCAATTTCTAATATCACACTATATCAAAATTGTCTCTTACTTTGAGACCAATAATAAACTCAAGTTTGTAAAACCTGGCTTTGATACCAACTGTAACATCCCCTATTCTAAATAGAGAATATTTAGCCTGAAACCCTAACTAAGCCATGATAAACCAGATCGAACCTAATTAGAGCCAACAGCCTCACCACATTTCCTGACAACAACTTGTATATCTTGATATTAATTAATCAAAATAAAATTAACACAGCAGAAAAATTTAAAACTTTTTCGATACATATAAGATATACAAAACTGATATAATCATCAGTATTAAACTTATATTCCCACCCTGATTATTACAAAATCATAAAGCAATAATATATATATATATATATACAACACGAACTCACTGCACCATAAAAAAATACTAAACTCCTAATTTTCTCCTTTCTTGAGTTTCAAGTCCTAACGTACATTCATACCTGGAAATATTAAGGTGGGTGAGCTCCTACATGCTCAATAAGCGACTCCCATACAGACTATCAATTATCAATTACTATCAAGAAATAATATATAACAACGTGCAACAAATGTATATTTAAAGGACCATTTGAATCAATATAATCATTACATAAGCAGATGCAAGTCATTGGTTTATCACAATGTACCCATGATTTGTATTTTCAATCTCAGTATTTAAATTGAACCGCCCTCTCACATTCTTCAAGAACCAGTCACTGGGAATCTAACGAGTTCTTGTCAATATGCTGCCAACTCATAAAAGCATAGAGTTGCACTCCTTCATCATCACTAAACCAATCACTGCTCATCTGAATGGTTTATGACTAATGAGCAGTTAACTCAAATGGAAAGCATTGTTCGAGATAATTCCCAAGTCACTAAGGGCGCGGTGATGGTTAGCAATTCCACCACAGTTCCAAACCCCAGGCTGATCCATCTTGTCAAACCTCTTTTTGAATTCTTTTTTTTTCATTTCAAAACAATTTGTGTAAAATAAAACCAAATCATGGTACATTACCCCATTTCAATCCTGAACACTTCGTGCTTTAATAATACTAATTTACATTGCATAATTGCTAAAAGTTATGAGTCCCACTTACCTATCCTGAGCTTCCTAAAGTTTTCCTTGGGTTTTCCTAACTATTCGGGGTTCCATCACACTTCCTAATGTCCAATACCTATACCACATCCTTTGGTATCAATTTAGGTTCAATATCTATCAATTAAAATCCTCAAACCACCCTCACAACTCACATCGACGCAACCACTTAAAATAGTTTTCTCACTGTTTTACACTGTCCAACGTGTTGGACAGCTGTGCTTCTGCATAACTACCATGATCTGCATAATAAAATTTGGCCCAAACGATGTCCAAACGTCTTACAAATTTAGGGAGCTCTCACATGAATACTTACAACATGTGTGTGTGTGATCTCAACCTCAACGGATCACCACACACCACAACCAAAATCATGCAACAACAACTTCGGCAACAACAACAACTACAACGACAACAACATCACACTCACCTCAACATCGTTGCATCACTGTCCTTGAGCTCTTCCTCTCTCACGAGATCACTCTCGAGCTCTCCTCCTCTTTATCGAGCTCTTTCCAGTTCTCGCTCTCGCTGTACATATATATATATACCAACAGTGAATGAGGCGGTTACCACTACCTCGAGATACACATCTCGTCATCTCGAGGATTGTCCAAACTTATCCCATTTATTGCACTATCCAGCGCGCTG
The DNA here is from genome assembly GCA_039657345.1 of Stephania japonica. Taxonomy (NCBI): domain Eukaryota; kingdom Viridiplantae; phylum Streptophyta; class Magnoliopsida; order Ranunculales; family Menispermaceae; genus Stephania; species Stephania japonica. The sequence goes on along the minus strand of CM077560.1, from coordinate 35,581,173 downwards.
GCTATTGTCCAGACATCATTTCTCAATTTTTTCCTCACTTTTCTTGCACGCCACCAAGTTCACTCGCTACGCACATGTTTTTATAACATACATGTGTTACTTCATGACCTACACATCACGCAATACCCATTGTTTCCATTTAATATATATGTTTATATATATCAAAATATATATAAATATTTCATTATATGCCTATAATTATGTTTACCCTATGTAATTTACCCCACCGAGCACACTCGGTCGTTAACACTATATTGCGTCTCATGTGTATCCTTCTTAACCCACACATGGTATTAAATATTCCCTCATTAATTCGGTTATTCATTTATACATACTAATACAGTTCATACAAACACAATACAACACACCAATCCACGCACGTGTTAATCGAGACAAATCGGGCTTAACCACGAGCCTAACTAGAATTAATTACTATTCAAATTAACACTAATCACGTGTTTAAGGTAACAGGTTGTTATAATACCTTTGTTAGCCCACTTGAAATTCTTGATGTGCAAACCTTAATCTCCCCAAATCCTTTTTCAATTTTCCAGAAATCCCTTCCCCAAATTTCTGATTTCCAAGAATATGCAGTGAATGTTTATGTAGCAATCCCACTAAGTGTTGGGTATTTATATTTTTAGATTTTCATCAAGTGTGCTTCACTATTTATTAGGACAATCTAAGGCTCTCAATTGTGATATCCATACACTCTTGTGACTCTAATTAGACACTCATCAGCCTAGCTTTTCACATTTTAGGATCATCTTGATGTGCATCCATGGCTCCTAATTTATTTATTCCAACTATAGGCCTATATTTGATTTGATTAAATTAGTAACCACTAGGCAAATTATGTAACGACTCGTTACTTTAAGCACGTGATTAACGTTAATCCGAATCTTAATTAATCAGAGTTAGGCTCGTGGTTAATCCTGGTTTGTCTCGACAAATGTGTGCGGTATTATGTGATGTATTGTGTTTGCATGGATTGTAACATTAATTATAAATTAATAACCGGATAACTAGGGAATGCCTAATATCATGTGTGTGTCATGGAGGACACACATGAGACCTCGGATAGCATTGACGTCCGAGTGTGCTCGATGACATGAATTACGTGGTATAGACATAATTATAGGCGTATAGTTATATATTTATATATTATATATATATATATAAATATATGTTAAAATGGAAATAACGGGTATTTCGTGACGTGTGGGTCATGAAGAGACATGCGGGGTTGATATGGGACACGCGTAGGTCACTAGGCCGCGTGTACGACGAGTGAACTCGCTGGTGCGAAAGAATCGGAAAAATCATGTCTGGTCGGTGACCAGCACGCTAGGAATTGGCCCTAGCGCACTAGGAAGTGGGGTCCAGAGGACAACTTTGGGGATCCTCGAGATGACAGGATGCGTATCTTGAGGTAGTTATTTTATATTATTTCACCATCTCTTCTCTATTTATTAACCGAGGAGAGCGAGAGAAAGAAATCCTGAGAGAGAGATCGGGAGGAGGAGAGGAGAGAAAAGGGAAGTCGCTGGAGCGACGAGGAGCTCATGGAGTTGTGGTCGTCGAGACCAGGCGAGGTGAGTTGGTTGTTATTATTGTTGTTAGTTATTGTTATCGTTGTGGTTAGATCGGTTGGGAAGTTTGGGTAATGGGTGAGGTGTGATCTCCCATATACGTTGTAAGTCCTCTTGTTAGGCCCTATATGAGGTTGCAGGATGTTTGGACCCCATTTAGGTCAGTTTTGGTGAAGTCGATCATTACTTGAAATACAGTCTCGCAGTCGACCAACGCACTGGGTAAAGTAGCGGGAACATGGAACTAGGCACTGGGTAGCGCGTTGGGCACTGGCCCTAGCGCGCTGGCCAGTGTGAACAGTTACTTAACTATTCTAATTTGGAGGTTTTGCATAAGCCTTGAGGTTGGTCTAGTGGATTAGAATAGTATACATTAGACTCGACTTAATGTCAATGGGTATGACATAGGTGTTCGGGCTTTGGGAAACGTGTATGGAACCCCAAAAATCTAGGAAAACTAGAGAAAACCTTATAAAAGCTCAGGACAGGAAAGTGGGACTCGTACTTTTTATCAATTATGCAATGTAAAATAGTATTATTAGAGTATGTAGTGTTCAAGACTGGGAATGGGGCAGTGTATCATGATTTGGTTTTGTTTTACATAAATTGTTTTGAAATAAAAATAAACTCGGGAATAGGTTTGGCGGGACGAATCGGCCTGGGGTTTGGAACTGTGGTGGAGTTCTTTTCTATCACCACACCCCCAGTGACCTGGGAATATCCTGATCAATGCTTTCCATTTGAGTTGGCGGCTCATCAGTCATAAACCAATCAAATGAGCAGTGATTGGTTTAGTGATGATGAGGGAGTGCGACTCTATACTTTTATGAGTTGGTGGCATATTGACAAGAACTGGTCAGATGCCCAATGACTGGTTCTTGAAGATGTGAGAGGGCGACTCAATTCAAATACTAAGATTAAAAGTACAAATCATGGGAATATTGCAATGGACCAATGAACTTGCATCTGTTTATGTATTGATTATATTGATTCGAATGGTCCTTCAAATATGCATTGGTTGCACATTGTTATATACTATTTCTTGATAGTAATTGATAATTAATAGTGGTATGGGAGTCGCTTACTGAGCATGTAGGAGCTCACCCACCTTAACATTTTCAGGTAACGAACCGACGCTAGGACTTGGAACTCAGGAATGAGAAGAATAGGAGTTTATTGTCTTCTCTCCATTGAATTGAAGTCCTGTAATTATATATTGTAATGGAAAGTACCTTTGTAAAAATTTGGATGGGGAATAAGAGTTCAATACTGATGTTCATACCAGTATTTTATATCTTATGTTTATCGAAAAAGTTTTAATTTCTGCTGCGTTTATTTCATTTTGTTTATTTAATAAGAAGATATACAAGTTATTGTCAAGAACAGGTATAAAGCTGTTGTCTTTAATTAGGTCCGATCTAGTTTACCGAGACCTAATTAAGGTTTCAAGCCACATATTCCCTAATTGGGATAGGGGATGTTACACATTAAACCTACACATTGGTTTGTAAAATCATGTTTTATGGTTACACTAACTCCCGACTACCCCGACACTCGGTGCCCCACGTCCCACACACGTTACGAGGCGCGCCCACACTTAGTGTACCCAATTAATGTGACGTAGCCTAAGGTTTAATTATTCAATTAAGGCCAAATTTACCTTGCTTGAAATCATTTATTCAATTTGAATTGCTTTAACTTCGTGCTCCTGTATTATGCTCGTTCGATACCCGCGTCGACACACTTTTCGAGGCAAAATCCCATCACAAATTCTCACACGGTACAGAGACATAATATCATATATATGATGTTTAAATGATTTAAATAATAATAAACACCACAATAAAACATATAATCAAACAACATAAACTAGTACCTAGGTAGGCATGCCCCTAGCCTATCTGCGGTGTCCACATGTTGTTTGAACTGACGTCCTTATCTGAAAATAATAAGAAATAATGACATTAATAAAATGGGACGTTACACAGGGCCTCCGTAGCGTGCTACCTAATAGTCTAATTGCAATTTTCTTAAGTGAACAGAATTGAACTTAGGACCTTTAAGCCTAATTATCTTAGTCCGAAACACATCAAATAAAATCTGTAAGATCTCGGGAGGCTGGAAAATCGTAGGTGAAATTCGAGTACATGACTTAAGTCAGTTTATGGGCTTTTTAGGGTGAGGTCTCGACGTGTGCAAATCGGTTTATTGGCTTTTTAGGGTGAGGTCTTAATGTGTGTGAAGTAAGTAAACCAACGAGAAACAAATTATAGTATTCTTTTATTTAGCTTTCTATTCTTAAATTGAATACTTTGCTATCCAAACATTGTTTATTCGATATTCTTATGTAGTGTATGGTTTTGATGATTTAGACGCTTCCATGTGCATGGCGCGCACACGATGGCTCGTTACCTCGAATTGTTTGATTGGAGTCGCACGTGTTGGTAGTTGATAAGATATTCATTAGTTAGACTTATATTTAGGTAGTATTTAGTGTGTTTTATTGGTCTAATTACCCCATTATGAGTACTTATTCATGGTACATGTGCATTTTCTGGTTTATTGATGAGAAAGGAAATAAAGGAAGAAATCTAAAAGAAAAAACCTAAGTATAGAAGTGACACTGTGAAGGAAGAGAATGGCGTTGTGGCTTTAACACAGGTAGCGTCAACTAAAATCTGATCACGTGTCGTTCGTGTCAAATATAACTCGTGAAAGGTTACTAATCCTACTAAAATGTAATAGAGGGAACACGTGGTCGAATCCACAGAATTCGATCAAACGAAGTTCAACAAATAGAAAAGTAAAACTAGGGGGGTTTATGAAAGAGTTTTCTAACAACTAAAACACAACAAAGTAAATAGATCATAAAATGGAAGAATAAAATATATCTAAGTCTAGGAATCCACAATCTAGCCCTATGTTGTCTCCATTTCTTTCATAATTGATTTTATAAAGATAGGTTTCAAAATAGTTTCCCTAGATAGGCTATAGGTGTTGGGTTCACCGACGCCCTCGTTCCCTTATTCTCGATAGATAAGGCAACTGCTCTCTAAATATTTCTCTTACTCCGTCGTACAACCTTGGGCAACCACATTTAAGGTTTAGCACATGAGCAACACTTAGCGCCTTGTGGGAACACCAACCCCTTGGTAACCTTGGGCAACTGCTGTCAAGATTTAACCTAGCTCTAGATGTTACTCACTTAAAGCAATAGGTGTGTCACGTTTCTTATTCTAAGTGATTGCTACTTCTCAACCCAGTTGGTATCACAAACTCAACCTGATTGATAGCATGTCAATGATTTTACGCCGATTTGTAATGAATATACAAACTCACAAACTACCATTGAGACATCGTAAAAAATAGCAATATAAAGTGAAAGAACACAATCAAAACACTTTTATAATAGAAAATATTAACAAGACATGAAATACGAACCTACTATCGGTTAGAGAGCTTCATCCTTGACCTAGGTATTGAAGAACCTAGCCAAACAGGGCTACTTTACCTTGCTCTACTCCTAAAACTCTCTGAATATAATGTGTTTTTATCCATAGATGTCTCTCGTTTATATAAGTAAACTTAGGTACAATAATAGGAAAGGTCGGGAAATAAGAACCTTCTAAAACTTGTAAGACTTATATTCTGCAAGTCTGGCACCATCAGTGGCGCCGCCATTATGTATGGACAGCGCTGAGTCACAACGTGGGGCAAAATAGCAAGTCATGGTCTTCAAGTCAACTGGGAACTTCTATTTTCTGTTCTGGTGTTGTGTGTGGCACCGCATGTTAAGTGATTCGGTACTGTTAGTTTATTCCTGACATCGTCTGTGTTATTTCTTGGCGCCTTGGTGGCGCCATCCCTTCTACTTCACTGCATCAAATTTATTGTTCTTTGACTGATAGTTGACTTTATTTTTCTGGAATTGTCTAATTCATGTACAAACACTCAAATACCTCATAAATCTCCAAAGTAAACATATAAAACCATAAAATACAACTTTGGACCAGATTTACAAACCTAATCACTATATAAAAGTGCATAAATAATGACTCTTCGAATACTCCAAAACTTCGAACTTTGCACGTCCCAGCAAAGGGCTATCTGAATATAATGAATAAACACAATGCACTAAAATTGTGAGATACTATCCTAAAGACTTTATTTCTCATAATTATCGAAAAAGTTTTAAATTTCGGTTGCATTTTGTTTTTAATTATTATTCGATTATCGAGATATACAGGTTATTTTATTAGGTATTGAGAAAAGGTTGCTGACTTGAGCTAAGTCAGTTGGCTAGTGCACCGAGGCTTAATTAGGGTTTCAAGTCGGGTATCACCTTAATCGAGATAAGGGATGCTACATTTTTTTTAACATGTATGTAGTTAATGAAACAATTGCCTCCTACTTTTACAATTATGGCCAATTTGAAGATTAATGGTATCACAGTGTGAATAGGACCGGTAGATATGTCAAATCTTGGACATGAATTTTCTAATTGGCCTTCATGTGTGCAACAGGTTGAGGTTTGTGAATTTTGTAGAGATTTCACTCATCTTATCGATGCTTGTCCTTACCATTCTGAGTATAGAAATCATCCTAATTGGAGAAATGCATCGTTACAATCCAACTTAAATATTAATGAACTTATTTGAAGCTTATCAACTCCTTAACAAGGCGAAAGATCTCTTGAAGATATCTTTAAAGATTTCGTCTCCAACACTTAGAGGTTCCATCAAAATTCTTTACCATATTAAGAAAATATGGAACAATACTACTAAGACATGAGTTCAAGTTTTCAAAATATGGGAACTCTATTTAGTGAAATGAAAGCAAGTCTTAAGTATTTGGTCGAAAGAGAAAAGTTTCTCGTGCTTATAAGTCACGATAAATAGGAGACTTTGAATGATGTCACATTGATGTGTGTTGAGATGAACGAGCATATATGTCATGGAGAAACACTTTGAAATTGATGAGCTTACACCATGTGTTTATGAATATTGGAGTGAAAAAGAAGAGTTGGAGGAGAATATGCTTTCAATTAAAGAAAACTTTAAAGTTTCTCCTCAAGAGTCGGACACTGGCATTGTACAATTTCAAGAAAGAGCCAAAAAGTAGGTTGAAGTCTTTTTTAGATAGACTGAAAATGATAGCAATCGAAACATGCGTGTTCTACGAGTTAAAAGAAGCAATAAGTGGTCTAAATTCCACAACAATTCCACAACAGCGATGTCGTAACATCGAAATCCACAGCAATATCCACAACAATCCAGTACATGGTATCACACAATCACTAGGGGTGGTTAAACACTCGTGCGCTCGAGTGCCCGCGTTTTATCCCTTCTAGTGCAGGCCGCATGTACCTTCGAGACACACACTTATGCCAAGAACACACATACAAGGAATAAGGAATGGAAAGCCAATAATTCGATAGCAACAAACACAAAGAAGTGAAAATGAATCACATGATATTTTCTAAACTGGCTTACTAACGTACAAATGCTTTTTAAGGCAAATGTACTTACCTGAACTATCGTAACCCGCGTAAAACGCTCCCGCGACTCCTAACGCGTATCCCCAAGTTTCCCGCTACCTGACAAGGTCGGAAACTCGTATTAATAGGTCAAGTCATTCACTAAACCTAAGTTTAAACTTATCATTATCCCCAATGTTTTGAATGACTCGGACGACACGACAATTTAATCAACAAAGGAATACTCTCTCTCTCGGATTTTGAAAACACAATATTTATAAGCCTCATCGCGAATCATAAGCTCGGCTCAGTCGTATGTGGGTCATGTCATGGTCTCGAGGACCGGCAACATGACCACGACGTCATAGCCATTCGTCGCCACGCGATGTTGATTACCAACCAACACTTAACCATAACTCCACGTGAAAACTGAACCGACATGTACAAAAGAACATGGAACTTTGTTTGTGTTGTCTGATGTTGGGAGAAGGGTTATCGTGGTATGGGTAATGCCGAGAAAACCCTCCACTAGTTCAGAAATTTCGTTAACATACACAATTTACGACTTGACGACGGCATCACATGAAATCACGTCAAAACGCCTTAATAAAATTGTTTTGGACTTAGTCAAGGGTTGCGAGGCGTCAACCAATATTAGGTGAGATATCAACAACCTTTACTGGTCATGGTTCGACCGGTAGGACCGCCGGCAGTGGCGGTTTCCGGCAAGTCTTCAACATACAAATCACATGAAATGACGACTCTTTTGCACATAATAAAACTGTTTTCGGCCACTTTTAAAGTTGTGGGACCCACATATGAGTTTGGTGGGGTCCCCGACAGTGTCCCGGTCATGGTGGTCCGGCGGTGGCGCCGCCGGTGAGGGCGTTTTCCGGCGAGAGGGTAAAAACCCTATAAAACCAACTTAATGTGTGTACATTAGTAGGGATTTTGCATGGGTCATGAGAGAGGGGTGCTCCGGGACAGTCTGGACTCCGGTGAGTCACCGGAGGTCGCCCACAACCGGTCCTCGTCACGGCACCCACCCCAGCAGCCCACATGCACACACACACAAAAAAATGAAGAAAAACAAAAACAGTGAGCCGAGGGAGAGAGAGAGAGAAAGAAAGAAATAGAGGGATGGAGAGAGAGATCTCCGGTGAGGGAGTGAACCCCGGTCACCACCATCTCCAGTGGGAGAGGTGGTGTCGTGAGAGAGAGAGAGAGCAAACCGAGACGAGAGAGAGAGAAAACCGAGAGGAGAGAGAGAGAGATCGAGTGAACACGAGAGAGAGGGGAGGATGTGGGACCTCCGGCGAGCTTCCTCGCCACCACCGAACCTTCGATGACGGCGAGGACTCGGCCAGAACGAAAGGTGAGTGGACCGAGAGAGAGGGAGGCGAGAGAGAGAGAGAACTGTGAGGAAGAGAGAGGAACGGGAAGAGAATGCATACCTCCGGTTGACGGCCACCTCCGGCGTCCCTGGTTCGGTCACCGGCGAGAGCGAGAGCGGTGGTGAGATGAGGAGAGGGAGGCCGTGAGGGTTGTGAGAATGAACCGTGAATGAGAGAGTGAGAGACCGTGAAGAGAGAACGTGAGAGAGAAATGAGAGGTGTGTTTCAAGAGAGAACGTGAGGTGAGTGACATGAGATGAGTGGGGGGGTGTAAGAGTGTGATGTGAGTGATGGGAGTGAGTGGGGTGTGAGATGTGAGTGATGGGAGTGGGTGGGGTGTGAGATGTGAGTGATGGGGTTGGGTGAGTTATTTAAAATTTGAATAGGTATGGTAGGAATAGTGGTGTGTGTCCTAGTTGTGTCCACCCATTTTTACCAACCCACAAGTCTCAAACTTTAACCCAAGGGTTCCCCGACCCATCTTACCTCATCGACCCGTATTTTCCCGTCACGTGCACACTTTTACTTTTATCTCACACAATTGAACTATATAATTGTTAAATAATTATTTTAATTATCTTTTTACTGTATTTTCTCCCCCGGTTACCTAGGCGAAAACTCACTCATTTTAAAAATCGCCCGAACGGCTCGTGACACGCATTTAAACTATAATACTATTACACACATCAAAGAATCATAAAATTACCTCGGTGTCGACTCCCAAGGTTCGAAATACAGTCCAGTATCGCGTGGCTGAGTCACGGTCCTGACACGTGTCACACAAGTCAAGTTAAAAATCGAGGGATGTTATAGTCTCCCCCACTTATTAGAATTTCGACTTCGAAATTTACTAATAAGTAAACTAAAGTTCAAACTCACCGGAATCAAATAGATAGGGAAAGTGCTCTCGCATGTATGACTCTAGCTCCCAAGTTAACTCCTCGTCCCCGTGGAATTGCCATTTCACGAGAACGGAAGGGATTTCCTTGTTCCTCAGTATCTTGACTTTATGGTCGACAATTTGAATTGGCTGCTCCTCGTACGTGGCATCGTCCTGCAACTCGATCTGACTCAGGTCCACTGTAGGTCGCCGTCCTCCGCCTGACTTGTCTAGTCGAAGCATTGAAATGTGAAATACTGGATGAACACCGACGAGCGCTGGCGGTAACTCAAGCTGGTAAGCAACCTTACCGACCCTCTTCACAACTTTGAAGGGACCGATGAATCTAGGAGCAAGCTTCCCTTTGATTCCGAACCGTTTGTGACCCTTCAGAGGTGAGACTTTCAGATATACATAGTCTCCCACATCGTAATGAAGCTCATTGTGATACTGATCATAGTATTTCTTTTGCCGCTCTTGAGCACTCTTAAGCCTCTGACGAATCTGTCGTACCTTCTCAGTGTGATCAACAACAGTCTCGGGACCAACTGTCACAACATCCTCAGCTCGGCCAAGAAGGTGATCTACAAGGCCTGCCATAGAGCGCCTCAAACGGTGCCATACCGATACTTGCCTGATAACTGTTGTTGTAAGCAAACTCGCACAAATGAAGGTACTCTTCCCATGACCCGCCGTATTCCAAAACACACATCCTGAGCATGTCTTCCAACACCTGTATCAACCTCTCGGACTGTCCGTCTGTCTATGGATGGAACGCCGTACTCAACTCTAGTCTGGTGCCGAACTGAGCCTGCATGCTCTGCCACAATAACGAAGTAAATCTAAGCCCTCGATCGACACGATCGAAAACGAACTCCATGTTGTCTGACAATCTCACGCTCGTAAAGAATGCTCAGTCTGTCAACTCGGTGTGTAGTGGATACTGGTATGAAATGAGCAGATTTCGTCAATCGATCCATAATTACCCAGATGCTATCATGACCACGAGGAGATCGGGGCAAGCCACTGACGAAATCCATAGCAATGTGCTCCCACTTCCATTGAGGAATAGGTAGGGAGGGCCGCAATCCTCCAGGCCGTCGATGCTCGGTCTTCACTCGGCGGGCATATCTCACACGCTCTAATGAATTCGACACATCGGATTTCATCCCCAGCCACCAAAAGAGACGTCGCATGTCGCATACATCTTGGTTCGACCCGGATGCACAGAAAATCGAGAACGGTGAGCCTCCTGAAGTATCTCGGTGCGTAAGTCAGCCGCCAATGGAATCCACAGTCGCCCACGATACCTCAAACAAGAGTCTGTCGACCGACTCCAATCTGGATGTTCTGAACTGTCAGCCATCTCACTGAATTGCTGATACGACTCATCGCCCTGCTGTCCCTCGAGAACAGTTTGTAGTGAAACGGTCTGTAACCTCATCTGCCCACAAATCTGTGTCCTGGTAGCCATCGGTACGTCCGCTGAACTCATCAACTCGGCTGCCTCAAGAAGACCATACTCGTGGGTTATCTGACATACGACCACCTCAGCATCTGATCCTCTACGGCTCAAGGCATCAGCAACCACGTTAGCTTTTCCCGGATGATACTCTAGCGAGAAGTCGTAATCCTTCAGGAACTCCAGCCATCGTCTCTGTCTCAAGTTCAGTTCTTTCTGAGTGAATAAATACTTCAAACTCTTGTGGTCTGTGAACAACTCAAAACGTACGCCATACAGATGGTGCCTCCATATCTTCAATGCAAACACTATTGCAGCTAACTCTAAGTCGTGTGTCGGGTAGTTCCTCTCGTGAACCTTCAGCTGTCGAGATGCATAAGCGATAACTCTGCCCTCTTGCATCAGCACACAACCCAAACCAACCCTCGACGCGTCAGTGTACACAACTAAGTCTTTCCCAGTCTCGGGCAACGCTAACACAGGCGCGGTAGTCAATTTCTTCTTCAAAGTGTTGAATGCATGTTCACACTCCTCATTCCAATCAAACTTCGCATTCTTCTGAATCAATTTCGTCATCGGTGCGGCGATCTTGGAGAAGTCTTGCACAAATCGGCGATAGTATCCTGCCAATCCCAGAAAACTGCGAATTTGCGTAACGATGTCGGCGTAGGCCACTCAATCATCGCTCTTAACCTTCTCTCGATCAACAGCAACACCGGTAGCTCCAACAACATGCCCAAGGAATCGGACTTCTGACAACCAAAACTCACACTTGCTAAACTTGGCAAACAGTCGATGATCTCTCAAAGTCTGCAACACTGCTCGTAGATGTCCCTCGTGCTCCTCACGAGTCCTGGAATAGATGAGGATGTCGTCTATGAACACAATCACGAACCGATCAAGGTATTCCCTCATCACACGATGCATGAGATCCATGAACATTGCTGGTGCATTGGTCAAGCCAAAAGGCATGACTGTAAGCTGAAAATGATCGTATCTCGTGCTGAACGCCGTCTTTTCTCGATCTTCAGCCCTAATCCTGAACTGGTGATAGCCTGACCTCAGATCTATTTTCGAGAACCACTGCGCTCCTGTCAACTGATCAAACAAATCATCAATGCGCGGCAACGGATAATTGTTCTTCACTGTAATTCGGTTCAGCTGGCGATAATCTATGCATAGCCTCAAACTTCCATCCTTCTTCTTCACAAATAGAACTGGTGCTCCCCACGGCGACATACTCGGACTGATGAAACCAAGCTCTAACAACTCATCTAGCTGACTCCTCAACTCCTCAAGCTCTCGAGGTGCCATACGGTACGGTGGTATCGAGATCGGCTTAGTCCCTGGTACAAGGTCAATGATAAAGTCTATCTCCCTTGGTGGTGGTAATCTCGGCAAATCCTCCGGAAACACATCTAGGAAATCGCACACAACTGGTACCTCTGAAAAGCAAATCTCCTGCTTCGCCCCAGTGCTCATGACACTCGCAACAATCTCAATCTCGCCACTCGTGGCTTCCCTGCCTCTGGTGATAGGAAGTAGCGATGCCGTACCCTGAATGCTGAGCTCCGAACCATCTACTAACGGAACCGTGATTCTCTTCTCATAACAACTAATGTGAGCATGAAACGATCCCAGCCAATCCATGCTCAACAAAGCATCAAACTCCAAAAACTCAACCACTCTCATATCTACTGGTAACTCATAACCCCCTATCTCTACCGAAATATCGAGGCACAACAAATTTGGGTAAATCTTATCTCCAAGAATGTGCTAAGGATGAGGGGTTTACTAAGCCTAACGGGTTTCAAACCTAGCTTATCTACCATTCGACCAACAATAAACGAAACAAGGAACCGAATCGAACATGGTATGCATGAAAGTACCGCAAATAGAAATCATACCCTCGACAAGGTTTCGGGATGCCCCCAGTCGGGCTCAACACCGCTGAACTGAACGCGTTCTCTCGATGCGATGATGCTTTGTGGCGGTACTATTGGTGGTTGAGGGCACTCCCTCTGTATGTGACCGGACCTTTCCGCACCTGAAACAAGTGCGGGTATCCTGCGATCCCTGAGTCTGGCTCTGGCCTCGTCCCTGTGCGAAACTTTGTGTCTAAGTCTGACCAGACCTCTGTGTCCTCCTCTGCCTGTCTCCTCGGTCGGTACCTCTACTCTCAATAGTCTGTCTCTGTGACTGCTGTCTTGATCGACTAGGCTGTGGTGGATGACTAGCAAAACTGGGTACTGGCGGAGCAATATGTGTTGGACGAGTAGTCGGCTGTGCAACGGACCCTACGCTCTGAGTCCTACGGTCACGAAAATTCCACCTATTTTTCTTCCTCTTTTTGGCCTGATGGTGCTCCTCCAATCGAGACTCTGGTCTGACCGGTCTGGTCTCCTCTGGATGAATAAGTAGGTAACCCTCTCGAGCCAAACTCCGCTCGTATGCAATCTGTAAAGTCTCCGGCTGCGTAGTGACTACAGAACCACCGATAGCAGGTAACAAACCCTCAGTGAAATAATACACTCGATCAGTCTCGGTGTCGGACGATCCTCCAGCATAAGGTAACAATGATGAGAATCTACCCATGTACTCCATCACTAACTCATTAACGCCCTGCCTCAATGCCATGAACTCATTCCTCTTTGCTCGAAGCACAGTCGGTGGAAAGTATTTCTGATTAAACTGGGTCTTGAAGTCGATCCAACCTCTCGGAACACCTCTAGTAGTAATGATCGTCGTCCACCAATCATCTGCCTCTCCATGTAACATCGACGAAGAGATAGTCGCTCGCATATGGTCCTCCGTGGCAATGATCGAATGAATCTTCTCATGATTCTTCAGAAATAACTCTGCTGCTCTGACATCAGTGCCGCCATAGAACTTCATAGGATCATGTCTCTTAAATTCTCTCCACTGCTTCGCCTCAGCAGTGGCTCTCGGACTCTTTAATGGAGTCGTAACTGGAGTAACCTCTGCAGTAACTGCTGGCATAGCTGGTGTCTCTGTCGCTCGAGCTATCTCTCACAATAAAGGATGTGTCTCCGCCTCGGTCAACGTGTCGTGCAACAACGATCCTCGTAGTCGCTCTAACGGAATCGGAGCCGTGAATGCCGCAAAGAATCGGGGTCTCGCCTCGGGTAGTAGTATGTGGCAATGGTGTAGTCGAGTCGATGGTGTAGCGGTAGGCTGATACGAGTGTCCTCAACAAATCGTAACATTTCTGTAAGTGCGAATCTGCGTCGCAACTCTCGAGTCAAGGCGTGCACATCGTCCGCACTGGCATATCGTGTGCCAGATGTGCCGCTATCGTCGCCCTGACCGGTCTGATCCGCCATCGTCGTCTGAATCAAGAAAAAGAACTTCTCGGATCAGTCTATAGCTACCGTATACTATAATAATACACATAGCAATCATAATATGTATTAAAATAATTCGACTCAACCCATTACTTCCCCAACTAAGTTTCTACGGGATCCTAGGGTTTCACTTCTCAGTTTGACCGTTCCTAACTTCCGCTGGTTTTAATGGCTTGTGTTTTATGAAATTTCAATCGAGAGTCAGGTCTATATAACCTTGTGCTCTGATACCAACTGTGACGGCCCCAAATTCCCAATGCATTTGGGTACGCCCGGCCTAGACCCGTGCAGGTCCCGAGTCAGTTCTCAGCGAACCTGACGAGCCTAGTCGACCTCAAAACATCAAAATTTCACGTTTTATGAAAGAGTTATTGCAATTATAACACAGAGGAAGCAAAAATCATATTCTAATCAAATATTGGGAAATAACTCAATCAAAGGGAAATTAGGAATCTATATAAATGTGGAAAACCCAACATGTTCAGTTCTAAGTCAACAAAATGGATTGATGGAATCCACCTCAAAACATATTCCCCGGTTCCCAAAACAATCATATATATATAAACGTCATACAAAAAGAAATAAACATGAGCCTACATCTCGGTACCTCAAGTCCAACTGCTCACAAAAAGTCTCCTAGGCAAGGTCCCTTGCCCCTACTGCTCTCTCGTCCTATCTGCACCCACCGTCACAAACTAGACGGTGAGTAACTGAGAGAAATCGAAAGTAAAGCCAGAAGAATATAACAGTAATTCATGAAATAACAAACAAGACAGTCTAAATATCATGCGGGTACTGAAAGACATGAATTTAAATAATCAAGAATGCATGATAGATAGACTGAAAATGATAGCAATCGAAACATGCGTGTTCTATGAGTTAAGAGAGGCAATAAGTGGTCTAAATTCCACAACAATTCCACAACAACGATGTCGTCACATCGAAATCCATAGCAATATCCACAACAATCCAGTACATGGTATCACACAATCACTAGGGGTGGTCAAACACTCGTGCGCTCGAGTGCCCGCGTTTTATCCCTTCTAGTGCGGGCGCATGTACCTTCGAGACACACACTTATGCCAAGAACACACATACAAGGAATAAGGAATGGAAAGCCAATAATTCGATAGCAACAAACACAAAGAAGTGAAAATGAATCACATGATATTTTCTAAACTGGCTTACTAACGTACAAATGCTTTTTAAGGCAAATGTACTTACCTGAACTATCGTAACCCGCGTAAAACGCTCCCGCAACTCCTAACGCGTATCCCCAAGTTTCCCGCTACCTGACAAGGTCGGAAACTCGTATTAATAGGTCAAGTCATTCACTAAACCTAAGTTTAAACTTATCATTATCCCCAATGTTTTGAATGACTCGGACGACACGACAATTTAATCAACAAAGGAATACTCTCTCTCTCGGATTTTGAAAACACAATATTTATAAGCCTCATCGCGAATCATAGGCTCGGCTCAGTCGTATGTGGGTCATGTCATGGTCTCGAGGACCGGCAACATGACCACGACGTCATAGCCATTCGTCGCCACCCGATGTTGATTACCAACCAACACTTAACCATAACTCCACGTGAAAACTGAACCGACATGTACAAAAGAACATGGAACTTTGTTTGTGTTGTCTGATGTTGGGAGAAGGGTTATCGTGGTATGGGTAATGCCGAGAAAACCCTCCACTAGTTCAGAAATTTCGTTAACACACACAATTTACGACTTGACGACGGCATCACATGAAATCACGTCAAAACGCCTTAATAAAATTGTTTTGGACTTAGTCAAGGTTGCGAGGCGTCAACCAATATTAGGTGAGATCTCAACAACCTTCACCGGTCATGGTTCGACCATAGGACCGCCGATGGCGGTTTCCGCGAGTCTTCAACATACAAATCACATGAAATGACGACTCTTTTGCACATAATAAAACTGTTTTCGGCCACTTTTAAAGTTGTGGGACCCACATATGAGTTTGGTGGGGTCCCCGACAAAGGTGTCCGGTCATTGTGGTCCGGCGGTGGCGCCCGCCGGTGAGGCGTTTTCCGGCGAGAGGGTAAAAACCCTATAAAACCAACTTAATGTGTGTACATTAGTAGGGATTTTGCATGGGTCATGAGAGAGGGTGCTCCGGGACGGTCCCGGACTCCGGTGAGTCACCGGAGGTCGCCCACAACCGATCCTCGTCACGGCACCCACCCCCCAAGAGCCCACATGCACACACACACACAAAAAAATGAAGAAAAACAAAAACGCAGTGAGCCGAGGGAGAGAGAGAGAAAGAAAGAAATAGAGGGATGGAGAGAGAGATCTCCGGTGAGGAGTGAACCCCGGTCACCACCATCTCCAGGTGGGAGAGGTGGTGTCGTGAGAGAGAGAGAGAGCAAACCGAGACGAGAGAGAGAGAGAAAGAAAAGAGAGAGAGAGAGAGAGAGAGATCGAGTGAACACGAGAGAGAGGGGAGGATGTGGGACCTCCGGCGAGCTTCCTCGCCACCACCGAACCTTCGATGACGGCGAGGACTCGGCCAGCTGAAAGGTGAGTGGACCGAGAGAGAGGGAGGCCGAGAGAGGAGAGAGAGCGTGAGGAAGAGAGAGGAACGGGAAGAGAATGCATACCTCCGGTTGACGGCCACCTCCGGCGTCCCTGGTTCGGTCACCGCGAGAGCGAGAGGTGGTGGTGAGATGAGGGAGAGGGAGGCCGTGAGGGTTGTGAGAATGAACCGTGAATGAGAGAGTGAGAGACCGTGAAGAGAGAACGTGAGAGAGAAATGAGAGGTGTGTTTCAAGAGAGAACGTGAGGTGAGTGACGTGAGATGAGTGGGGGGTGTAAGAGTGTGATGTGAGTGATGGGAGTGAGTGGGGTGTGAGATGTGAGTGATGGGAGTGGGTGGGGTGTGAGATGTGAGTGATGGGGTTGGGTGAGTTATTTAAAATTTGAATAGGTATGGTAGGAATAGTGGTGTGTGTCCTAGTTGTGTCCACCCATTTTTACCAACCCACAAGTCTCAAACTTTAACCCAAGGGTTCCCCGACCCATCTTACCTCATCGACCCGTATTTTCCGTGCACACTTTTACTTTTATCTCACCTTTTTGAAAGGCCGGAGGAACTACAAAACTATTACACAGAATAAGGAAGACCATCGCGTTATGTTGGTGAACGAGGGATGTTACATCTTTTTCGAAAGGCCGAAGGAACTACAAAAAGAGAATAAGGAAGACCAATTATGTTGGTGAACCTACCTACCCTACCCAAGTTTTTGTTGATTTTGACTTGGAGGTGGAAGACAATGAGCAATCCAAGACTTTCTATATTATCAACACCTTTGTATTGGAAGTTCAAGTTGGTGTTAGAAGTCTCGGATAAGCTCCAAATTCTGAATAAAGGCATGTTTATTTCATTGCCCAAGGCTAAAGGAGAGAGTATCACTCTTGAATGTACTCTTTGTTGGAAGGCATCATGTGATGAACCACGCTAAGTATAGCAAAAGACTTAAAACAAAGACTCAAGCGCCCTGAGGCGCATCGTAGGGACGCGGACAATGGACTCTTGATATTCTTTGTTCAATAGACTCTTGATATTATTATTTTTTTTATTTTTACAGGAACTTTTTATGTTTTGTGAGTACCAGATACAAGAGAGCACTAGAACAATTTTGGTCTTTAATAGAGGTTTCAAAACCCTATTAAAGATGGGTGTTAATAAATGTCATGTAAGAAATGTTTAGATGGGTCATGTTTTAATTGCTAATACCTTACGTAGATGTTGCTTAAAACCCTATCAATAAGGTGTTATTAAATAACAAAACTCTTCAAGTGAATAAAAACACGACCCCATTGAACACATTTATCACATGACATTTAATGATACCCACTTTTAATAGGGGTTTTGAAACTTCTATTAAAGATCAAAACTATTCTAGTGGAGAGTGCCTCAAATAAATGGTGGGAGATTCGTGGAATTGGAGAGAGCTTGAACGAAGCGTGACTCTCTAAGTAGTGAGACTTTTGTCAGGTATACTAAGATTTCCAAGTTTCCACTATAGGTTGTTGTTGATGTGAATGAAAACACAAATATATTGTGTATATTTAATGCTAATGAAGTCTTCCGCGTGCTATATTTAATTACTTGCAAATCATGTTATATATTGTTCTAACTTAGATAAATAACACCTAACATGGTAAAATGGTAAAATATCATGCCTAAGCTAGTAATCCACACTAATGTATGAATAATTGACTAAGTAAGGACTTATAAAATGTGAATTTTACAAACCATAGTCTAACTTAATACTTTAAGCTTAAATATGGCAATCAAATGCTATAAACTTAAGTTAGCGGCAACAAAGTAAGAATGGTGATCGCCAAGGCAGGACCCGACATGCTGGTGACATGGCAAGGTTATTGGGTTATTGGGGTTCATACGCAGCGAAAAATTTAAAACAATTTTTGAAAACCCCCAACAGGATCGCAAATAAGTTTCATCAAACAAGATCTACAAAAGTAAACCATACCTTAATTCGTGATTTTCTTATATGATTGTTCGATTTCCAAGACGTTCAAGTGCGCGTCCTTAATCAAAAAATCCACACACGAACGGTGACCGCAATTTGGAGTGTTATAGCCTCAAGAGATCATAGAAAACATTTTTCTCTTTCTCCCAAAATCTAGATAACTCTAAAATAGCAAAAACAAAATTCTTAATTCACTAAAACCCTTTATTTATATGTGTAGATAAGCCCTCACTTAAAATCCTATCTGTAATACAACTACTGTATTTTGGCAGTTTAAGCAAACTATAAATACACCCCTATTAATAAGTTATCATATAACAAATCATAAGGGTTTTTATGTCATGAATTTTATCATATAAAATTCATTACTTTTGACCAATTGAAATTGCACAAAACCATTTTTTGTGTGTAGCCTAATAAGTTCATGCGACGTTGGTAATGAACCAAAAAACTATTTTCGTACACAAGTCATAAGCGGTCTCTAGCAAGGTATTATGACTACCCAAGTAGCATGAATATCAAAATCGATACAACCTAATGAATAACATATATCATATCCTTTTGTCATGCGATGTCTTTTGATTAAACATAAGTCATGGAAAGTCACCCTTAATGTTCAATCATACTAGTCTTGATCTTTAGGTAGACTGAAAACATCCAAGTGACATTGATCATATCAATTCATTTAAACTTGGCCATTTAACAATCTAACACATCGAGGGATCCACCGATATCTCTCTCTTTACGAGAGGGAAAAATTATATCTTGATTACACACCTTCACATATTGCTCACATGATAACCAATCACAATCTTTATAATCGTCCAATTAAAGACAACGTTTGATTTTGTCAAATTAATATGCTCCTAATATTGAAATCTATAGTAATCTCAAGTCGAAGGACTAAATGATATACCTATTAAGAGTAACACCTATGACCTAATCCATGTGGTGTTCTCATATCGGGTTAGTCCAGTACCTTGTTCCCTAACAAGTACTCATGATCTCGATCCGTATCTCTATATGCATGATCATCGCATGACCATCAATCAAGACTCACACTAATCTTAATTCATTATACTTCCTAGTATAGTGACCGACTAGGGACATTTAGGATATTTCAACAAATACTCATGAATCTTATTATAAGGTAACATGCAATCACTTATAATAAAACAATAAATGAAACCTCTATTTAATTAACTAAAATTATAAGATAAACAATACTTGTAGATTGACCTAGGGCACATGCCCCAACAAAGGTTGTGGGGCTTGCAAGGCGGCATCAGGGCGGTCTTGAGGTTGTGGCTGCCACACTAGGACTATTAGAAAATGGGTTGATCATGCACAATAACTATTACCACATCGATAAAGAAGTTTATGCACATGTGTTGTGAAGAAAATTACAAAGTATGCATAAGAGAAAGGATGCATAGAAAAATGCTTCTCTGATTAGAAGGCTTGTAAACATGAAGTATAAAGATGGACAATCAATAATAAAGCACTTAAATGATGTTAATTAGTAATCAATTTAGTGCCATTGTACGTATATAAAGATTAATTAAATAATTCTACAACACACCATATATATGGGTACTACTACCAGGAACTAAATATATATATATATATATATATATATATATATATACATGTCATAGTTACACTATTTACAACCATTGAATTCTAATCCAACACATTAATCGATGTGTCATAAATGCACAACATATTTTTAGGAGTTCACATGGGTATATATTTAGGGCTCCATTGTAGAATTTTCCTATATATATTATGTTCGTTAACATAAAAACATAAGGAGCTAGCTATCTGCTAAATTTCTTGTTCGATTTCTTGTGGTTTCTTAATGTTATGGTACTCATATAACAACGAGCAAATAAAAAAATAACCAAAATTAATGGAACCAACCACAACAAGCACCCAAAACACCTTGTCCACTCTTCCATGATTAATATCATTAGGTAGCCACTTCGTGATCTTCCTAACCATGTCCAATGCTACAGTACTTAAGTAAAACCCCAATGCAATGACAAGAGAACTCATTGCGGTCGCGGTGCTACGAAGAGATCTCGGAAACTCATGATAATATAATGCCACTTGACCAGGAAAATGGAATGCTTCACCAAAGCCAATAACCCCCAAAGGAACCAACAGCCACAAAGCCGACATTGGCACCACTGATATAGATTGACCAACTACGTGCTGCGACCGAACAATACTTAACCTTCTCGACTCGATTAGAGCTGATATGGCCATTCCTATAATGTTCATAACATGACCAAATCCTATGCGTTGGAGAGGTGTGGGGGTTTTGTTTATGATGATGATCCTTTGTGCTAAAGGTAGGAGAAAGTGATCGAAAAGCGAGAGAGCAATGGCAGAGGAGATGAAGGTGAAGACAAGGAGAGTGCCAGCTGGGACTTTGAAGTTTGGACTGATACGGCGGTTCATGGTTAGAGCTTGGAGAACGACTAGACTGTTCATGAATCCTATTGATATGCTTAAGGAAATGTTGGTTGTCCAAAGTGGAAAAATCTTGATTAGGATTTTTAGATCTTCCACATGTTGAACTGTGGCGAGTCTCCAATGGTTTGATACCGATCTGTCAACTTCTGAAATTATATCAGTTTCAGTCATCAGTGCTGCACGATTTAGAAACCTGAAAGAGATGGATGAGTACAATATTATATTTACTCCAATAGATCAAAAATATATAGTTAAGGAAAATGCTTTTGTAACCCATGCATAACATGCACAAACTGTTGAGATTTTCTAATCTCAATAAGCCACTAGGTTCACATATTGAATTATTGAGAATGTAAAATAACAAGAATACAGAAGCGTACTTGAATCCACATCTTAAACGGTTGATTGGTATCGCAATATTGATCTTCAGACCAGCACGACTATTTATTTGAGAACCTTAAGTATTTCTCAATTCATTCTAACTGTTATGGGATGCAGAATAAAATCAGAAGTGTTCGTGTGGCTTGGGGACCATGACTGCTTTTTATAAGGTGACCAAGAGGTAACCCTAATGTATTTCTTGTTTCGCCCATTATGAAACCAAAAATACTCTTATGTCTCTACACATCAAATATCCACACTTTCAAGATACATTTAAAGTACAAATTTACTTAACTATATCAATTTTAATGGATTTAACCTTACATTAGAGCTCATAATACATTATTATTAAAATTTATAGGTCACTCAATGGAATTTAATCCAACAATCTCCCACTTGGACATATATATGTGAAATCTTATAATAATGCATTGCATAAATAACCAAATGAGCTCAACTGTGCTATCATTTAATATTGAAATATATCGATCCATAATCAATCTCGTCCATCAATCATACAACATAGGATCAAAGAGGCCTTTGTCACATTAATCGTAACTACGCCCATTAGTAGTTAGATGTCATACAAAGAATGACATTGATCATGATGTGGATGCCTAGCGTGAAAATTTCATGATGTGATCTTAACTTACCTATTTTTAACTGGTCCTCCTTTACTTTAGTGAGATCAAAACTTAATATCGTATTTAGAGTGTAACTGATCCAAACTTTATGCCGGCAGACAAAAACCTTAACATTAATACTAAATTAAAATCGAAAATGTTTATAAAAGCATTTAAGTTACGAACTCTACTGAACATCATCTGAAATAACTAGACACACATATGGTTAATATGCTCAAAACCTGTTTGGGTCTTAATGCCTTAATAATTAGCTTTGTATTTATGGAGCTTGTACCAAAATGTTTTTATAAACAAATGTTTACTCCGAATTCTTTAATTCTTACACAACCAGGATCTAGATGTCAAAAACCAATGGCTCCATCAAGCTCTATTGTTGTAGATACACATAGCTGCAATATTATTGACAAATAATTATAGTGATATTTATAAACTTCTTTACTATACCAAACCTTTTGTTTCAAACTTTTGCATTTATTTCTTATTATTAAATACCATAACTTCATAACCAACCAATTGGGTGGCTCAATGGTTTGGTATCATATTTGAAAATAAGAGGTCATAGGTTCAATCCCGCTAGGACAAAATTGTTTCCTTTTTATCAATAAAAAATGCCAATACATCATACCGTTTAGCATTTTTTTTACTGAGTAGAGAATCTTGTTAAATTTATAAGCCATTATTTTTTTGAAAGAAAGGATTCTTTTTTGATAAAAAGATATTTCTATTCATAGAAATTGTTCACTATTACATCTGATTTAACAATGAAATTACATCATAGCAGCCATTTTCCTTCTCTTTGAGATCAAATCGACGTTGTGAAAGTTTGTAAACTTGTGTGCAACTTATACACTTGTCTTTTACATCTACAATACTATAACCATAACGAGAAAAAAACTTCCAATAAGGGAAGACGAACAAAAACGTCCAACGAGGGAAGACAAATACAAACTTCCAACAAGGGAAGACAAACATAAACTTTCAACAAGGGAAGACGATAACTTACTGAAATAGAAAACCTAGTGAAAAATATTGTTAAATCTTAACAGAGAATATGATAAGTTTAGAGTCACGTTATGTGCACTCCGGCATCATCTCAGGGGCACCCGCCATTTTTAATTAAAATTGATTTTATAACCAATTGAAAAAAATGTCCTCCCAACCCAACGATTCACATGCTCATTCAAATGGCCTCTCGAGGCACCCACTCTCGAAAACTCAATTTTTTTACCAAGTCAAGTCGATTCGTCGTCAGCTAGACATCTTGTTTGTCAATCAAAGAGTGTGCACTAACCTTATTGATCGCATTTGTCGATCTATTGTCGGTCCAAAGATTTGGTGAGTTTTAAGCATTTTTAGAGTTTGATGGTTGAAGAAAATGAGTGGGAGGCGGACATCGCACCCGACAAGGTTAGTTTTTATGATTTTTTGTGGAGTTTTTTTCATTTTCAAAGGTGAGTCATGGACGCGAATTTATCGGTCACACATGACCGAGAACATGTTGTAGTGTCTCGGTAACCTATAACCGATAACTATCAAAAGGTGTCGGTTACTACCAACCAAGTCTAATCCCAAACGTAGTTTTTATTACACCTCGGTTGGAAGTAACCGAGACATAGCTTAATGTCTCGGTTACAGGTCACCGAGACCAAACCAGTAGTTTGGTCTCGGTGATACACAACCACGTTGTCTTAGAGTCTTTCTCACTTAGGTGTCGGTTGATATAAGCCGACACTTATAATGGTATCGATAATGGACGTCCGAGACCAAAAGACATATCACGGCACTATGTGGCCGAAAACTACGGGATTGAAGTTAAACACTCACCCGACCTAAAAACAACAAATCTACCTTAAACGAGCAAGAAAATTAAGGGATTTGGTATATTGTGGCTTTTAGGGCTGATAGGAAGGAGAGATGATAAATTTGTCTCGGGTGCTCGTGCTTCAAACGAAAAGGGCATTTTGATAAAAGTCTCGGGTGCCCTGATAGGATGTCGGGGTGTATATAGCGCGTTTCTAAGTTTATTGTAAATGAAAGAAAGGATATATTGTTAAATACTAATTAAATATGTTATAATTTTGAACAACAAGAGAGAGTTTTAGATAAGTTTTAACAACGCTTAGTACAAAAACATTATTAAATTTTGTAAAAGACAAATTTTCTTGTGGGGCAACAACAGCATGGCTGCACGACTTTGGTGCCATGAGCACGTCGGCCACCTCATCACCAGTACGCCAGTCACGCCTTGCGGCGGTAACCCTTTTTTATGATAACATAAAAGAAAACTTTCAAATATGACATGCCAGTAGCAACAATCTTTTCCGGAAAGACTTGTTTTTATCTTATTTGCCCATATATTGAATGTGACCGTTGTATTTTCACCACTTACGGTGAAGATTGGCAAAGAACCGAAAAAAGTCCATAAAAAAAATTAGACAATTTCTTTAATCAGAAAAGTACTTTTAAATTGTTCCAAAATAATTTCTCAAAATTCTGATCAAATCATGCGTCTTACCATTAAGCCAAACAAATTTCCGATAACTAAATACGAAGGTGGCTCTGCCACCACATGTTAAGATTTTCTAATCCAAATAAATCACTAGTATGACATATCAAATTATTCATAATGTAAAATAACAAAAACATTGAAGGGTTTGGTGGCCCAATGGTTTATTATGGTGTTTGAATTTGAAAGTAATAAGTCATGTCATGGGCTCAAAACCTCGGTGAGGCTAAATTGTTTTGCTCTAAAAAAACAAGAACATTAAAACGTGCCTAAATCCACATCTTGAATGGTTGATTGGTATTGCAGTTGATCTTCCAGACCAGCACGACTCTCTGTTTAACAATCCTAAATATTTCTGCATTCTAATTATAACGAAATATAGAATAGAATCATAAGCAGTTGCGTGACCTAAGAACCATGACTGCTTTTATGGGGTGACTAAGAGGTAACCCTAATTCATATTTCCTATTCCGTAACCCGGACGGGTGTGTCCTAGTGGTAAGGGCGATGACGAGGTTATGTGGGTTAGGCGCACGACCTCGATATCAATTCCTCACGACAGCCAAACGTCGGGCCACTGGTGGTCTCGTTGCGCAATCCCTGACCCGTAAGACTAGTCAGACAAAAGTCTGGATACTCACAGTTACTCAAGAAAAAATATTTCCTATTCCGCCCATCATGAAAACTAGAAATACTCTTATGTGTCTACACATATAAGGTCCACATCATCTACACATCTAAGGTCCACATCATCGAGATATGTTCAAAGTCCTAACTCAATTAGATCATCTTTAATGGATTTAACCTTACGTGATAGATCACAATACGTTATTATTAACATGTATAATTCCATCAATGGGACCCGTCGAGTTGCCACGATGGTAAGGGCGAGCGCGAGAAGTGTTTAAACTGGGCACAACACGAGTTCGATTCCTACCCCTGGCAAGTTCAATCGGGCCACTGGGGTACGCAACGGTCGATTGCACCAGGGCCCTGTGGGATTAGTCGCACCCAAAGACTGCGACACCCATAGTTATCAAAAAAAAAAAAAAAAAAAAAAATCCATCTATGAATTTTAATCCAATACAAACGACACACAGCTGTTTGGCTAGGATTACTTGATCGATTGGGGACAGAGTGACACATCAATATATAACATATGTACAAGCAATAGTTATGAACTATATGAGATGCACCTCAAATCATTTAAATCACATGATATAGAATTAATTATAGAAATATATAGCATGCGTATAGACCCTTTGACCCTAAAAAAAAAAAAAAAACAAGCATGCATTTATAGTTCATACCTGAATCTTGATGTGAGAGTTGCTCGCATTGGCTCCAAACTACCCTCACCAAATTCTTCATGGAAGTTATAGTAATCTTTGCTTTCAGTTGATAAAACCATCTTCCTCTTCACACACGCTGCAACCACCACACGTGCCAAACCCGCAAAAGGGCTTCCTTTAGGCTTAACAAATCTGTAACACTTCCTTCCAAGCACAAAAAACACCGCTCCAACCAAATTAGCCGCCATGCATAGTCCAAACCCTACACCCCAGCTCACATTGTCCTCAACGTAGACTATAACGGTGAAACCTATCGTCGAGGACAAATAGTAAATGAAGAAGAACCAATTGAAGAATAAGGCTTGGTCCTTGGTGGAGTGCTCAAACTGGTCCGCACCCATGGTTGCTATGGTGAACCGTGATCCTCCAAACCCAATAGACGTAAGTGCTATGGCTGTGTAGAGCACAGCGAACTGGGCTCTTGATGGGCCCTCACATGGTGCTGATGTTTTAGTGGTTGTGGGCTCACAGTGTTTGGGCCTCAATGAGTCCAGTGTGGCAGTTAACATGTACAAAACCATGCCCTGTGATTAGGAGTAAAATTAATTGGTTTACTTTTTTTTTTAATTTGGTAGACACTTTTTTATGCTTTTCAGGAATTGATGCTGAAAAAAATTAATTATGTTTTCTCAATTTTCTTACTTTTTTGGTACATTCCCACCTCCCAATAGTTCCTTGCATGATTGATTTTGTGCTTATTGTTGTATGTAATTCCTCAATCCTTTTCAATCTTCTAATAATTAACTCAATAACATCATCAAAAAAAATAATTAACTCAATAATTTTTTTTCTTGGTACCCTCAATGGTACAAAGGAATCACAAGGCCGGCATTTTGCAAGGCATTACTGTATAAAAATGTAAAAGCTTTAAAACTTTGTCATATCAAAACAAAAAGCTTTAAGAATTTGGGTCAGAGGAGTTGCCTTCCTAGCTTATGGCCCTCGAATATGAGATCAGCATATATAACTTAACAATAATCTCAGAAAAAGATTGTAGTTATATAATTTTTTTATGTTCAAGGCCTGAACTTAAGATCTCCGATTTTCTCTATTTTTCTATAAAATGGGTTCAATTGTTTCTTGTTTATAAGAAGGAAAATCAACTATTTCTAACATCATTCATGTGAAAAAAAGAAAAACCATTTGATCTTTGAGGCTACTGCATTGGTGGATTTGAAGATTATAAATTTTAAATTGGAGAAAGTTTTTGATATTTTGAAATAGAGCCATGCATATACTTAATTATTAATAGA
The DNA here is from genome assembly GCA_039657345.1 of Stephania japonica. NCBI lineage: Eukaryota > Viridiplantae > Streptophyta > Magnoliopsida > Ranunculales > Menispermaceae > Stephania > Stephania japonica. Next base: position 35,553,858 of record CM077560.1, on the reverse strand, counting down.
AAATAATAAAACCAAAATAAGGAAAAAAAAATACTCAGTGAACAAACTCAAAAAAATATAGTGAGAAGATGTATATCGAATGAATAAATAGACAACAAAAAAAAAGGAAACAATCATATATGATCTTTTTTTTTTTGATACCTGTGGGTATCTATCAGGCGAGCCTAATTATTCTTACGAGGCCGGTGGCCTAGACAATCTTAACAATTGGGAGAGGAACCACATAGATAAGTTTTATATATATATATATATATTGATATGAATTTGATATAAATTAAATTGTAAGCATACCAGCAAGGAAAGAAGAGAAGAAATGTAGATGACAGAGAAGTTGCCCATGTAGGAGTCAGCTATGATGGCTACAATGACAGAAAACAAATAAGTGGAACCCATCAACACATTCCAGATTTGTGCAGCGTCTATGCTTTTAATGTTGAATTCCTGTATCAGATACACAATTTGGTTTGCAAGCCATCCTGATCCAGCGAGCCCCAACCCCATTGCACTCACTGCAATGAAGGGAAAGGTGATCCAACCACTGCGACAACTGCCACCCTCTGCGGCGGCACCACCACCGTAAAGAAAACAAAGCTTCATAGCTAAATCAAGAGAAACTTCTAATTAATGACTAGCTGAGACTAGCTGAGACTAGCTGAGTGCATAATTAGTGAACTTCAATACAAGTGCGCGCATGTATATGTATATATCCATATTTATTTTGATAGGAAAATACTTTTGTAATCGATACAGGCACAAATGAAACACATTTGTTTAGTGGCCCTTGATTTTCAGTGCGTATGCATCTCGAGGTGCATCAAACAGATGCAAACAATTGCGTGTTGTTTGCGTTGTCTGTCCAAGGTTGCAGTATGTCCGGACATTTTCAGTTTCTTATTTCATTCAATTAATCTGGAGGAGTTGTCGGACGTCTTAATTTTATTTTTTTTTTTTTTTGAAAACGGATGCCTTAATTTATCCTCCCTCCAAATCTCCAATTATTAATATAAGAGATTTTTTTTTTTTGGGTAGGAAATATTAGAAATTTTAGACAAAACACATTTTTTTTGAAGTTTTTCTTATTACCCTACCTTTTAGAGAGGCAATATTGTCCTAATTACAAGCTTAAGAGGAGCGATTTTAAACTCTTGACGTTTTGTAGACAGATCTAATCGGTATAGTAGACTCATACAACCTAAAGGGCTCACAATGATGAGTGAGCCTAATGGAGTTGATGGGCCCGCATGACTACCAAGATCCATAACCATAACTGACTTGAATTACTACCAAAACTAAGGTCTAGCATTTATTTTGCATTCCACGATACTCAAACCTTGTCCGTCCTAGTGGAAATGTTTGACCTTGGCCACCACATCTACTCTGCAATTGTTAAACACACATATCAAGGAAAGTATGATTAATAATCCTAAAGCATCTCGAGTGGAATGGATGAGGGGCATTACTTGCTAAAAGGCAAAGAACTCCATAAAATCAATATGGGTTCAAATTACATTCTTACCCGTGCTTTGATTTCGTGATTAACTACTTCAATCTTATGTTTATTTTATCCCATCAAAGTAGAACAAATGCTTAATTGCAATTAAATGTTTGAATTGATTGAAGGATGGGTAAAATGAATATAAAAGATACAAAAGTTCTCTTGAATTTCGAAAACGTTTTGTATTTTTGAAAGAGGTTCAGTGAGGCATTTGACAAGGGGTACTACTATTTGGACTCATGTGTCCGGACCCAATAGAATAGAGTACACTCTACTAGATAATGTCTTCAACTTAGCCACCTTCTACACTAGGTATGAGGGTTTAAATCCCTCGGTACTATTTGATGGGAGATCAACTATTATGAACTTTTTAAGAAGCCATATAGATAACCGATGTGAGACTAAACATTTCGGTCCACACATCTCAATAATCCATCCAAGATGGGCGCAACTTGAGGTAGACATGCAACCACGGACATACATGTTTTGTCCCAGCTGAACCATCGGCTCTAATACTACTTGTTGGGCCCGTCTACTCATGCCTTTGGATCTCCACTAGTACCAATATTTTCTCCAACTTAACCACCTTCTACACTAGGTGTGGGATTTTACTCTAAAATGCCTCAATACTATTTGATGGGAGATCAATTGTTATGAATTTCAAAAAGCCGTATATAACCGATGTGGGACTAAATATTTCGGTTCACACATCCCAACGCTAATTGGGTTCTCAGTGTTTCTATGGAATACTTTTGGGTTGTGGTTGTGCTAGTGATTGCGCAGATCAAACAAATCGCTAGGAAAATCAATGATCAATTAATCTATAATCACTAAAGGTGGACTTGGTACACTTATGCTATTATTTTAATTTGGCTTAATTGATTAAAACATCCTAATCTTTTACAATAACTTTTGTTTATATCCTAACTTTTTGAATTTTTTTTTTGTTATTATATCCTAATTGATGAATTTGTATCATAAGTCACTTTTGAACTCTAAATTTGATGAAATGGCACTTAAATAATGACTTTAAAAAACTTCTTCATCACCTCTAGTTGCTAAAAAAAATTACTAAATTTATTATTTAAGCTCATTATGTAAGTGCCACCTCATCAAATTTGAAGTAAAAAGTAATTTTGGATACAAATTTATCGATCGGTTAGGATATAATAACAAAGTTGTAAAAGGTTAGGAATACTTTAACCAATTTAGCATTTTTATTTTTTTCAGTCAATGATTCTTCAAATAGATTATCACAAGTAAGAAAAATTAAGAATGAGACAAGGTGAATAATTAATTATGAATTTCAAAAAAGTAAATAAGAATTTATGTTTTCATCAACGATATCTATTTCTTTTTTCAAAGCAATCAATCAAAATCTAATATATTTTTTTTATAAACCTCAAATGCTGCGAGTAAATATGCTACAGTGTTATCTATTATAAGAATATAAGTTCATTGAAGGAACTGGTGAGCAACAATACAAGATGAAATGACACCAACAGAAAAGATAGGAAAACAAACAAAAACAGAACTTCAACTGTATGAGAAACTTAATTTATTTATTTTTTTGTCCTACTCTCATACTCGGCAACATTTCAAATCAAGGATAAGAAAAGAAATAATACTACATTAATTAATTCGAGTACACATTAAAGAAGTACTGTATCTTTTTTTATGGAAAGCAGAGGATATTATAACATTATGTATAACTTTGGAAGCATCCAGTAACCTTCTGTTCCGTTCTCAACTGAGTCCACTTTAGGAGCCAAAAATTTCACTTATGAGCATTGGAATTGGATTTCAGGTGCACTGGAGTGAAAATCAACTTCAAAATCAACAACTTTCCATCATTTTTTTTTTTTTTTTTTTTTTTTTTTGGTAAACAAAAATGGCCAATCCGGCCTAGATGGGTTACATTAAGACTGCAGACTGCAATCTATCCTGCTCAATCAACAAAGAAGTTTGATTAGGAATAGTCTCCCAAATCTTGAACTCAACATCATTTTGGAAAGCTCCCTTGGCCAAATGATCCGCTCAAGCATTATTTTCTCTAAATGTGTGGCAGAATATCACACTCCACTCCTCTGCCTCCCTCAAAATATAATAATGGATCCCGAAATATAATGTTACACAATAAATGTTAAATAGATCCATCAAGCAAAACAGCACAGTTCTTTTTTTCCTCATTACACGATTCAATTTCAATTTCATACATCAAATATTTACAGTTTAAAACAAACAAACAAACAAACTACAAGACTCGCCAAATAGACCAACATTGAATTCCCTCCCACCACTCTGCTTGAGGTAAGGGGTTGGATCCACCCACTCAAGTAATTTTAAAATAAACAAATTACAAAAGATATTTTCATAAACGTGTCAAATAATCCTATCGCGGAGCAGGTTGTTCGATGGAGTCATCAATCAAAACGGGTGGATCAATTGTGCCTAAGTCCATAGATCCCCTGCCGATGTTTACAGAAGAGCGTATGGAACCTATTGATTCAACAGAGTGACCATCTTGTGCTGCTAACACTACCTTCTCAATCAAGATGGCTTCTTGAATCTCTTTGAGCACTTCTGATATTGACGGTCTCATGACACCTTGTGGTTGAAGGCACATCATAGCTTTCTCGGCTATCTTCCACACTGACTGGATAGTGTATCTATCATTCAGGGACGGATCGATAATTGCATGAATGTCTCCACTTTGTATGTGTGTCTTGGCCTGTGTTATATCATCATTGTTGTCAATTAATGTAATTAACTCAAAATATTTTCAAATGCAGTGTGTACAAACAAATAATGTGAAAGGTCTTTAACTCTCTAGTTCCTTTGTTTTCAAAATAACTTTCATCAATTAGTACTATATTATTATGACGTAAACCGTCAGGTGTGGTTCATTGAATCAGTTGCTAGATATAAGGCAGCATGAGATTGCCTTAAAAAAAGTACTTCACCAATAACAGTCACCTTTAGACAAAAAACAATTATCCTCCTAATTCTATCTCTAAGCATGCTAGCTCCTCCATCTATCTCTAAGTATGCTAGCTCTAGGCTGTATAAATGAATCAACATATATGAAATCCACATAATTTGTTGTTTAAACCATTAAGTTGGATCACTTTGGTGATTAGCGCAACTCTATAATATAACCAACAGATTATAACCATAATATCATAATGCATTTTTCTTAATGCAAGTAAATAATATATGTGCATTTTAGATTATTATAATTAGAGAAGTCTATTATCAAAGTTATATACACTCGACGTAAGTGACTTCTAAATCAATTAACTTAAGATAGACACAAAATTGTGGTCATATACATACATTAGAAAATATTAATTTTGACATGAAACGTTAACCCTTTAATCATATTATATCTAACGTACTAAGACAATCAATTAGAAACAAAAAGCATACGAGGAGATTACTCTAATTCAACTGAAAGTATGAGAATATATATAATTTCCAAAAAACATAATGTTCTTAAGATTCAACTTAACATTAAACTAGACCATAAGATAAAACACAAACCAATCATGGAAAAGTCTACTGATCTAGTAGGCTTTGATACCACATGTAAACATTCTTGAACATAATGGCATAAAGATCAAATAGAGAGTTACATGAGGAAGCCTTTAGTCTCCTAAAACCACCAAGATCTCATCGTCCTCATGAGCCTTAGAACTTTCAGCACAAGTATGATGGCTACAAGATGCTCTATTTATAGGCTTAAGGGAAAACCATTGAGCATCCCACATTAATACCGATTTCCATCAAATTGGTAATGGTAATGGAGACCCAAAGGCCTTACGACGTTACACAATTTATTCATTACATAAATTAATAAGATGTTATTAGACACATTATGGTCAACTCTTCTAATTCTATCTCTAAGTATGCTTGCTCTAGTAAGTATGCTAGAGGGATGCATCTATTCTGACTTATGCTGGGTAGCAACACATTTTTTAATGGAAATCCCAGGATAGAGAATTAGAAAGCTCTATTAATGTCATTCTTATGCAGTATGTAAATTGCCTTTTTTAGGAATCTCTTGGAGGTTGTAAGTAGCTAATATCAAGTACAACATAAAAAGCTGTCGCAGGTAACAGAAAATATGAGAAAAAATAAATCGTAGATACCATGAATGAAACATAGACATACCCATTGAACAATGCTCCGGACACCAATGCCAAAGCCTTCATTAGATAGAGCTTCTTTACCTGAAATCAGCTCGAGAAGAATTACACCAAAGCTGTAGATATCGCTCTTCTCTGTAAATTGTTGAGAAATGTAATACCTATGCACGAGAAGCAAGGTCCCACAAGAAACCAAAGTGATCATTGGTATAGGATCCAAATACAGTTTCCATTTACAAATCTTCAGAAACAATCAATTCTACAAAGGAAGGGTGTTTGATTGCCATATACAAAAGATGATTCTGTTTCCACATAAAGGTTTGGAACGTGATGTAATTGGTATAGGATCTAAAAAAAAAATATTTCAACCTTAAAAATAGTAGAGTCGTCTTCATTGGTGTGTTTGAGGCTTTAGGGCTCAGGCATAAAGATTAATTAAGCACAAATGTAATAAAATTAGAACAATGTTGGGGTGACCCTTGTGGGACACCTGGAATGGACACCCGGTGTTGTTGGTATCTCTTCAATACACATTGATGTGTGTGCACATGCATCGATGTGCAAATTAATGGACACCAACAACTAGGTGTCCATTCCGGGTGTCTCAAACGGTCACCAAATCATTTTCCATAAAATTATAAGCCTGAGATTTTACTTACTCAGGGTCTAAGTACCCAACTGTTCCCCGAACAAAGCCCGAGACAACATTAGCTCCTTCTACTTTTGAGAGGCCAAAATCTGACACCTTTGCTCTCATGTGTTTGTCAAGTAGAATGTTGCTGCTTTTAAGATCTCTATGAACGACAGATGGAACACAACCTGTGTGGAGGTACTCAATTCCTGGAAAGGAGACATAAACGTTCTGGAGTTACAAGAGGAATACAGAAAGCTTAGTCTGACAAAGATAAACTGATAATGTAGTCATATATCTAGTCTTTTCTTTTGTTTATCTTTTACCTTTTGCAGCATCTTCAGCAATCTCAAGGCGTTTAATCCAACTGATAGTTCCCTCACGTTTTAAAGGCGCTACCATTTTGACAAGCAATCAAACACAAAAGGTTAAGCAACTTCTTTTTGATAATTTGGGCAAAAAATTACTTTTTAATTAGTTCAACAGGGAGGTGGTTTCTTATTTTCATAAATAAATAAAATAAGACAAAAATACTCACCACAAACTTGCTCCTTAAGTGTCCCATTATGCATGTACTCATAAACAAGGATGCTATTTGATTCATTGCTTTTGACCTCATCTTGGCAGTAACCCAGAAACTGGACAAGGTTTCTATGATGAATTCTGGAAAGCAAAGTAACCTGGATAAAGATGAAGTTCTTTGATAAGAAGCTGACATTAACTTGGCTGGAATATCAGATTGCAGGAATTTACAGTACTCATAATGTTTGGATGCATTCCTACGTCTGCTTTAAAATGGTTTCACACATTTTCCATAATTAAGAGGCAATCAGAAGACAAAAGTCCAACATGTCAGAATTGTTCTTACTCCCAAGAGATTTTATTTCACTAGATGGTTTGGGCAGTTAAACTCGCCAAAATTGTTTGGACTTTCTCACTTTTCCACAGCTATATGACAAGACCTCCATACTGCAGTGAAATGCAGATGTCATTGGCTCCATCATGCATTAAAAATGGTTTACACAGAAACAAAAAGGAAAGGTGTTAAATGATGATAGCAATGCGGAAAATTTTCAGCAAGCACAATGGATTATGGATAAAAGAGTATTTATGTGCAGGACTTGATAGGCACAATTCACAAATATTTACCATCGACAAATCTAAATTGCATGTCCATTCTAGGTTAAAAATGAGTCACGCTATAGGCACCCCAGCTTTGCATAAGGGCACCCCATTGTTGAGGGCACCAAGCAGTTTATGAGGGCACCCAGCCTTTTTTGTGAATGCCCTAAACTACCCTTACTTTCAACCAATGCACCCCACCACTAAAATCGATAAATGAACGAAGAAATCATTCATGTTCGCTTTTAAGTTCATTTTTGCTGCTCATTAATTTGTTTCTTTCGTTTTGGATATTGTTTATAGGAATTTAGCCATTCACGGGATGATTTTTTGTGATTACCGTGTTATTCGGTTACACAGGGCCAAGAATCGTATGGTGGTCTCGGTCCTATATTGTCGAGATTCGTATTTAAGTGTCGGTCTATACCAACTGACACCCAAATAAGGTGGTCAGACACTAACTCGATAGGTGACTGATAAGGCCCCAATCACATAAAAAATGTTATAACAATACTATAGGTGTGAGTTAAGTGAGAAGGCAAGTTAGTCACAATGAAGGTGGTGTGTTGAAGTTTAGATTGGTAATATAAATAAAGGTTGTAAGGTAGAAAAGAGTATCGGGTTGTCTTGATTGTATTTGGGAACTCTTTTGAGTTTGGGTTGGAGAGTTTTAAGACTCTTCTCTGGGTTTTCTGGTTCTTCTTGTTGTTTCTTTTGTCGATTAAGCAATAAGATTTCAGGATTCTATCAGTGGTATCAGAGCATCAAGATTGATTCTTAGATCGACGTCTTAGAGGAGCAAATGAAGCAGATCTCAGTCGAGCTTCAGAAGATTCCGACGTTGGAGAGTGCCATTGGTGAGCCGCGATTAGAGGTTCAAGGCTTGATGCATCAAATGAAGCCCATGTATCTTCATTCCAACATGTATGTGTCTAGATCTAGCCAGATCGACGAAGCCAGTGGACAAACACATTGGATCTGCGTCGATCAATTTGCTAGATCTAGTGGTGTCGGAGTTGTTTCCGAGTGTTAGTGATCCAGATTTGGTGAATAAATAGCTGCAGGACCATAGATATGAGGTCAAATCAAAGTTTCAAGGGCTAACGGTGAAGATCGATAGCCTTTTCTTCAACCTCGTGCTAACTTGTCAAAGGTGTCGAATGTTCAAAAGATCGAGGAGTTTAGTGGAGTTCAACTCCTAGATTTGCCAGATTCGACGTTGTTGGTGAACAATCCGAGTTCCGCCAAGCCAAATCCAACTCCTCCACTACCACCACAACCACTGAATCTGCCACCAAGACCACCAGATATGCATGCAACCTGGATTCTCTCTACAAATCACCTTCAATCCATCGATGGAAGTTCATAATCCAACTGCATCATTGTCGTCTAAAGTGGTGGTGTGGTCTAAAGTGGTGGTGTGGATAATTGCGTTCGCTCCAGCTTTGCATTTGTTCAAGTTGGGTCAATCTGTGTCGTTGAAGGAGGTTGGGTTGCATGTATCATAACAGCGCACTTTGTTGCGCGGGCTTCCACCCTGGCCACTGCCATTGTCACCTCCGTCGGTGTTCTTCATTCTTGATTTGGCGATACCTTTTCATAGTCTAGAGTTTTCTTCTTCCTACTCATCTTGTGTCCATTTGGAGGAGATAGGTTTTCTGATTTTATGCACATCTCGAGGAATTTTGAAGATGAGAGCCTTGACAACACATGAGTATAGGAACACCCTAGGTCAGACATTGTAATCCATCTTAGCCTTTCTTTTGTGTTGTTCCATCAATCTAGAGAACGTTTTGTTACTTTTTGGGTGGACATTATTCAGCGGACTTGGTCCCCATCTCATTTAATAATGTGTAACTTTTTTACACATTTTTGGAGTTCTTCACGGAGTCGACAGTTCGGTCACAATTTCTTGACAATGTCATTAGCTTTTATTGATTGGTATTGGGCTTCAATTCATGCCAGTGAACTATATGTGCTTCATGTGATATTCATTTTGAAGTTCTTGTTGCCTAGTGTTGCCAACGCTAATTCGGTCTTCTTATTGATGGGTATTTATGCTACAAACCAATATTTGGGTTTTGCCATTGAGATTTCTGAAGTTTGTTGGATGTTGTCTTCGTTGTTTCGAATAGAGGTTTTAAGCACTTCGACTTTCTTGCGAACTTCTTGGGCTAAGGGTTTTGCACCTTCATTCGATATTTTTCTGGAGCGCCTGCTTGTTCCACCCGACATTCCGCGACTGATATGGATCCTTGCTTGGTTACTTTTTTCTCAGGTAGCTCAAGATCATCTCATCGTGATCCTGATTGAGTCATTCTCTTTACCACCTTGAGGACAAGGTGGATTTAAAAGGGAGGAGTAATGATAAGGCCCCAATCATATAAAATGTTATAACAATACAATAGGTGTGAGATAAGTGAGTCGGCAAGTTAGTCACAATGAAGGTGGTGTGTTGAAGTTTAGAATTGGTAATATAAATAGAAGTTGTAAGGTAGAGAAGAGTATCTTGTTGTCTCGATTGTATTTGGGAAATCTTTTGAGTTTGGTTGAGAGAGTTTTAAGACTCTAACCTAGGTTTCTGGTTCTTCTTGTTGTTTCGTTTGTCGATTAAGCAATAAGATTTCAGGATTCTATCAATGACCACTGAGATTATACAAGTGGTCTCGGTGGCTTATTTCGAGATATGTGTGTATGTCTCAGTTGACACCAACCGACACAACAGCTTATGTTTTTGTCCTGTGTGTTCGAGACCATAGGTTCGGTCATTTCCCATCGATACCTAAAACGTAGTGTCGGTTATCATCAACCAACACAATAGCCTATGTTTGAAACGTAGTGTCACTCTACCCCATTATCTGAGAGGAACAAATATGTGATTTTCATTAGGAAGCGACACTAATTCACAAAAATGGGGTGTCTTTATGCAAGGTTGGAGTGCCTATAGAGTGATTTTTAAAAATAAAGCTATCAGTGAGCATCGTAATGTTGTTTAACAAAGTAGACATTTTCAAATTAAAATTATTCAAAATGCCAATTATTTTCTTTCTTAAATCATATTATATTATTGAAGTGCTTCTTACATGATCCTACATGAGGTGGGCCAATCTCTAAAACTGCACAGAAAAAATGGCAACAATGTGGTCAAGAAAAAATTTAAATATTCATATATTTGTTAAAGAACGAAATACATGGTCTACTGAAAACCATGTTTCTTTTTTGTGGCATTACAAGTTGAGTGCAAGCGTATGATCCAAGTAGCCCCCAACTTGAGGCTTCTAGTTGTTTTCATTATTATATATATATAAATTAGATAGACAAAAAGAGGATAAGATATCCTCAAGCAAGAACAGTGAGGAAACTAAAAAAGAGAGCACCACTTTCTATGAAGATCGAAAGAAGAGATAGCTCTAAAAGCTTTTTCCAAAGAGAGCCAAAGAAGAGATTTGCAAAAGCGTGTTTACAAATTAAATTCTAGATCAAGAAACTTCTCCCCAAAACCATCATATCATTCCATCTAGAAGAACCATGACATAGTGAGGAGAACATTAAGTATCACTTTCTCAAACTTTCAAAAGTTCTAGCCACAATATGTCGGCTTCTTGATGTGGCAGGATTCGGATGAATTGCTTGCTACAAAGAAAAAGATAAATTTCTTAACAATTCGTTGATTCTATGAATACCCAAATCGAAGAAATACCATTTGTTTTCTTGTGTTCTTCCACGACACACCAAGTAACGAAATTATGAAAAACCATTATGTGCCTCATAAGATTGTCTTAATGTACATATGTAACTTATGAACCTAAAAATCTTTTGAGCTCCCTTTTAAGTTACCAATTTGATGTAAATTGGTATTAATGTGGGAAGCTTAAAAGTTCTCCCCAAGTCTATAAAAGGGCACTTGTACCATCAAAAAATGTGTTGAATGTGTTGAGGCTCATGAAGACGATAAGGTTTTGGTGATTTTAAGAAATTAAAAGCTTTCGTAGAGTAATTCTCTATTTGACCTATTGTATCATGTTTAAATAATGTTCACAAATTAAATACACAAAATAGAACTCTCTAAAAAACCAAATTTTCATTAATAAAGAATCCAGCAAATAACATTGACGTGAAAAGTCTTTATAGGCTATTAAAAATAAAACAATAATTGACACATTAGAACTAACTTGTTATTGGACTAAAACTAACCTAACTGTGCCTAACACTTCTATTTGGAAACAAATTAAATATTAAAATCCTAATCTAACACAAAAACGCTAACTATGTCTAAAGATAACTTTAAGAATTAACTAAGCCCACCAAAAATAAAATAAAATTGTTGAAGATGTGTGGACCAAAATCATAGTCCCACATCGATTAAGTGAAACTTCGTACTGAAGTATATAAGTAATTATCTCCCTCCTAATAGTACCGAGGCCTTTTGAAATAAAACCCCACACCAATAAGTTGAAGGTGGCTAAGTTGGGGACAATATCGGTCATTGGCAGAGATTTACGAACTTGCGCTCGCGTGTGCGAGTGGGCCCAAGATAAAAAGTTTAACATGGTATCAGAGTCGATGGTTCGGTTGGGACCTGTCGAGATGACAGAAGACACATTGAATGGATTTCGGTCCAAGGTGGAGTGTAGGAGATGTGTGCACCGAAATCATAGTCCCACATCGATTAAGTGAAACTTCATAATGAAATATATAACTGATTATCTCCCTTCTAATAGTACTGAGGTCTTTTGAGATAAAACCCTACACCTATGAGTTGAAGGTGGTTAATTTGGGGGCAATATCAATACAGCCAGGAGATCTACAGGCACGCACCTGTGATGAAGATGAAGAGTTATGGAAGAGTATGGAGATTATTAGACTTTGATGAGGTGACTTCTCTTGTGTAGCACATCTATTGGAGTACAATTAGGACGTGTTTACATTTATTGCTTAGGCATCGTGTCTTAGGTGTCAAATTTTTAGTTGTCATTTTCGTTAGCAATTCGGTCAGTTAGTGTCATGAATTAGTTATTGTTGGGAATTTAGGTTTCTAATGTCTAAAATTTCATGGTTTTTAGGTTTCTTCTAAGAAATAGGCTCTAAGATATTGACTCTATTCTTAAGTAGAAGTTCATGATAATTGATAGGTTTGAACTACTTGTTGAATAAGTTATTGTTGTATTTGAGAAGAAGAATGTGAAAGAGGAGAGAGTAGTAATGATTTACTTATAGAGCCAAAGCATACAAATTTATTCAAAATAAAAATTTAAAAACTTAACTACCTAATCCTAGATCTTAGCTAAAGATATCTTAATTGAATTTAAAATTTAAAAAACAATAAATCGCCCTCAAATCTAGAACATCAAAAATAACTTCTAACACTCTTCCTTGCCTTTGATGTTGCAAATATTTTCTAATAAAAAAAGTTCCTCCCCGATTCAAAAATTATGCATGTATCAAAATAATTCTTCCTCTTGATTTTGTACCTCTACAATTTTTCCTTCTTGTGATTTGCAAATCCTCTTTATGTCCAATCTGTATGCATTTCCTACACTTGACATTGAGCCTCCATCAACATTTTCTTTTGTGGATGATTTGTCTTCTTACAATGTGGGCAAAGTGGATAAGATTCTTCAATATTGTTGTGCTTTTTGTGTTTCTTTCCTTTAGAATATTTTTATCTTTGCTAGAAAAGTACTTTCTCTTGTACCTTGTTCTCTTATCATCTTTCTTTATTGTACTTTATGTACTTTTGAATCCATTACTCAAAAAGATTCTAATTCTAGTTGTACTTCGAGGTTGTAATTCTTGGTTGTACTTCAAGGTTGTAATTCAGGGTTGTAATTGTTAGAAAATGTCTTTGATATTTTAGATTTAAGGATGAGTTGTTTTTCAAAATTTTAATTTCAAAGAAGATTCTTCAGCTAAGATCTAGGATTAAGTTAAGTTTTTAGATTTCAATTTGTGAATAGAACACTACTATTAATGAAAATATACTCCTCTTTCACATTTTTCTTCCTAATGACAACAAAATGGTATCAAAGTTACTTTCTTCTTAAAGAGGCTGACAGCCTGTGTGAGATGAGGGAAATACCATAACCCATAAACCTAGAATGACAATCTTGAGTTACAACCAAGAATTACAACCTCGAAGTATAACCAAAATTACGATCTTTTTGAGCAATAAATTCAGAAGTACATCAAGCGCAACAGAGAAAGATGATAAGAGAGCAAGGTAACATAGAAGGTGTTCTTCTAGCAAAGACAAAAATGAAAAAATGACAGACATACTTGAAGCACAACAACATTGAAAAATGTCACGGGGAAGAATTATTTTGATACCAGCACAAATTTTGAATCAAGGAGTTGATTTTCTTATTAAAAAACGTTTACAACATCAAAGTCAAGGAGGAGTGTTAGAAAATGACTTTGGTGCACTAGATTTTAGGATGAGTAGTTTTTAAAAATTTTAAGTTCAAATAATATTCTTTAGCTAAGATCTAGGATTACGTTAGTTAAGTTTTTAAATTTCAATTTTTGAATAAATTTGTATTTATTAGTTCTATAAATAGAGCATTACTATTAATGAAAGAAAACTCCTCTTTCGCAACCCAATAAGAACATTAATTCTATGTTTTTAGGTTATGGTATTTCGCTAATCGCACACAGGCCCCTTGAAAAAAGTAGTTCTGGTACCATTTGGTTGTATTTGAGTAGAAGAATGTGAAAGAGGATATTATTTTCATTGATAGTGCTTTACAAATAGAGCCAAAACATACAAATTTATTAAAAAATTAAAATTGAAAAACTTAATTAACCTAATAATAGATCTTAGCAGAAGATGTCTTATAGAAATTTAAAATTAAAAAGACATTTTCTAACAGGTTATAACTAGAGTGAAGTCGTGGTCTCGTGGAACACCAAGAATTAACCTAAGAAAAGGACGTTGGCACCTTGGATTCCAGTAAGGGGAGTTATTAATTCAACAAGTAGTAAATTAATCTTCAAAGACTCAAAAAGAAGTGTCAATTCGCACAATCGACATCCTATCTATTCCGATGTAGACCATCGATGCTCTTAATAATTACAATCCCAAGAACATTGCATTTCCAAGGAAATCTACAAATCCACCAAGCCCTCAAGGTTTTGTTCTCTATCATCACCCTTTCGATGCCTTATGGACCTTTTTTCCTTACTTCTAATTACTTTCCAAATAACAATGAGACTATAGTGCCCCTCCATTCCTTTTTAAAGTAAAACCCTCATTAGTTTTTGATTTGTCGAAGCAACACCAACATGGATCTTAAAAGTGACAAGTAATAAGTAGGAAGTAAAACAAATCGAATAACTCAATCCAAGGTGAGTTTCATGTGCTTCTAGGATTTGATACACAACTCGAAACTTCATATGGACGAGTCTTGTTTGTATCAAACAAAAAACTTTCAGGATCTACAATTTCATCTCTCAAACATCTTCAAACTTCAACGTATTAATGGTCAAAACGTGTCTCACGAACCTCTTCAAATTAATTTCAACGTGTCAATGGTCAAAACGTGCTGATAGGTGGCGGTGCATTAGTGGTTCAAACACAAGCACCATGGCATCATACATTGGACAAAAAGAGTTTTTTCACAACATTGACGTGGTAGGATGGAAATTTCAATATCTTATGTATGTTTCAATAAAGAATTTGGATGTATTTAGTTTCCTAATAATACACATCCTATTATTGCTATCCTTAACTTTTTGTGAATTAGATTGGAGTTTTTAGAGTTTATCTCTTAAGGGTTTTTATGAAAATTAGATCACTCTTCACTTAGGGCTTTGTTTTGAGTTGTAGCCAATATAAAGGCGAGTGTTAGATGCAAACTAATATAGAGCATTGACAAAATAAAAATAAAAATAAAAAAATAAAAAAAAAAACTAATATAGATTATTAGATGGTCTAGTTTGGAATTTTATTTCGAGAAAGATTCATACTTTATATGTGCTTGTCATTGAATTTATCAAGTTTTTACTTGTAGCGTTTATCATTATTGAAAATTTTAAAGTTTTCTTTACCAAGGTTTCTAAAGGTACCTTATTCGAGGAATTAGGATTGAACCACACCCAGGTTCTTTGATCCATTGTAATCAATGGATCATGGTTCTACCTTCATATCATTAATTGAATTCCAAGAGCATATCCTTTTGTGTATCATGAAGAGCTTATATGGTGAATTTCATTGAGCTAATCCCCCCTCCTCTTTGAAACTTTATCCTTAACTAAATCCTAAAGAGGGCTCTAACTGGATTCCACCATGAAAGACATCCAAGAACTAAAAAAACAAACAATTCGAATCATACTAATAATTCTAAGTATCTAACAGGGATCTCCTACATCAATCAATCTCTTCTACTTCACTCGATTTAATGCAATTGATGGTGAGCTTGGAAATAGTTTAAATCCTTCTTAATTAATTGCATCCCAAATTATCTTAGATCTACCCCTATACCATCGAATTTCTTTAGTTTCGAATGTGCGGAGTTTACTAACTAGGGCTTTTAGGAGCAGCCATCTTTCATAGCGTCCAAACTATGACAACAGTCCTTCCCTAGTTTTTGCATTGATGGATGCTACTACTTTTCTTCGAGTCTTTGTATTTTTAGTCTATATTTACAAGTTTCACAACACATCCACCTAAGTATCCTCATTTCTGCTACACTCATTTTGTATGTGTTGTCCTTTTACCGCCCAACTCTCACTTTCATGCCCCTACTTCACAAACCAATAAATACGGCACTCTGAAAACCACATGCCCCATGATAGCACTTTTAGCCATCCTGAATTTCATCCTTACCATGATAATAGTTGGCTCCTCCTGATTGGAATTCATCTTCTCATGGTTATAGCCCCACAAAAAAATGCCACTTTATGCAGTTAGCAAAGTTCCACATTGTTTGGTAAATGGAGCAGACAATCTATAAGTTTTGGGTTCAAGGATGAATAAAGCTAATGAAACTATCATGGTATCACAATAGGTGCATGAGAAGATGTCGAGGTTTGAGTTGTTGGAGGGTGGAGTGCAAAGTGACTTCGCCCTTGGTGTCGTGAAGGGATTTTAAACTTAGCCCTACACCCCTGATACAATTGGGATGTGCAATGCATAAGTTGAGGTTAACCCCCTAGCTGCAAGCTAGTTTTTCATGGATTGTTAATTTGTTAGGATCATGGTCTTCATCATATTTATGCTCCAGTAACAAGCTTGTCTTTGAAAAATGAAAATAATCTAACAGAGCAAATCCAAATAAATAATGACGGGTTAGCAAAGAGATGCTACTTGACTGCAAACATCCAAAGATTAATAATAATCATGCACAAGTTTTATTTTGTAAAATACCTCATTAGAAAATTCTCTTTTTCCCTGATAGGAGTCATTGGTTAAGACCTTTACCGCAATCTCCTTTCCGTCCTTCAACTTTCCATAGTATACTACTCCAAAGCCACCAGAACCAACTTTCTTCTCAAATTTCTTGGTGGCTTCTTCTATTTCAGAAAATGAAAAACAGTACGCAGTTTCTGCAGCACCATCACCCTTTATCAAAGAAGCATTCTTCTGAACAGCCACGACAGGTGCAGGCTCATCTGAAAAAAACATTAAAAAAATATCATACAAAAATATTACATTAAAAACCACCACAATTAATCATGCACAAGAGATGAGTAAGAAAAGAATTTTTCAGACCTTCCTCTGCATATCTTCTTTGTACTCTATTCATAAAAAGGCAGCAGAAAATGGTAGCAACAAGCAAAAATACAGCACTAGCTGAACAACCAATAATGATGCCCAGAGTGTTTCTCTCCCTCCGTTTTCCTATATGGAGATTGATGTTTCCTGTGAAGCTGATAAGTGCCAAAAGAGCAAACAACTAAGCATTTGGCTGCAGTAGTTAATATGTAAAGAGAAAAAAACTCATGAAGCTAAACCACTTTTCTTTATAAGACACCAACAACTTGACTCCAACATAAGTAGAACCCACAACCACCCCTAACGTTGCCTTTGGCAAGTGATGCCCCATCCACCTCAGCATAGATGCTTTGGCACCATATTTGAAACATCTAAATTCATACAACATGCATTAGGAAACTAAAAAAAATTGCCTGCTACCAGGCCAATGCCAAACCTACAGCATAGTTTACCAGAATGTGGTTTTTACCAACAATAATAGACTCTCCATCCCTATTTAGATTGGTTCAATTACAAGGATCGACGAGTCGACGAAACGACTAACGAAGCATAGTCAGTGGAACGACTATCGAAACGGAGTCGATGGAACGACTAACAAAGCATAGTCGGCGGAACGACTATCGAAACGGAGTCGATGGAACGACTAACAAAGCATAGTCGACGAAACGACTATCGGAGCGGAGTCAACGGAATGACTAACGGAGCTGAGTAAACAAAATCAGAGATTTAGGTTTCGTTCCGGAGATGAATGAAAACCCAAAATAACAGAACAAATACAGATGTCATCAATGCAAAAGATATGCAATTCACGACATACTTTCTAGAGGATCGACAGATAAGCAAATCTGAAGTGCACATGCATGCGAGCAGAACAAGTCACAGATGATCACAAATCGAACAGATAAGCAGATGGTCTCGAGATGACCGAACTTAGGTTCCCAAGGGTGTTGTGCACAGACTACACGAGTAGTGGAACAAGCACGAGAGAGAACATCACGAAGTAGAGGTAGGCGGATTGATCGAAAGTTTCCACTAAACTTGTTTTGATAGTCTTTTAAATCCTTCACAACTAATGTAATCCAAGTTTTATAAGGTTTACCGCTATGCTATTGAATTACTTCAATTTATAGTTTCTCTAATTGCGGCTTTTGCAGCCATATTTAGATGTTTCCAAACAATTGCAACTACCCATCTATAATTTTTGCATCTATTGGTGCAACTGCTACTTCTCTTTGAGCCTTCGTATTTTTTTTTTCTACCTTTACAGGTTGTACCACACATCAACCTAAGCATCCGCATCTCCGCTACGCTCATTTTGTGTTTAATTTCTTTACCACCCAACATCCAATCTCATACATAGCTCATCAAATGGCAATTTTAAAGAGTTTTTCTTTTAGTTTATCAAGGAGATTCCATTCACTGCATCCAGTTTAACTCCACTTTTTCCATCCAACTTGATTCTATATGAAACATCATCGTCAATATCTCCATCCTTTTGTAAATTTGATAATAAATACCTAAAACAATCACTTTCAAAAATTCTACTTCTAATTGTACTACGTCATTATCTCGATTCAAATTGTTCATGAAACAAAAATACATTTATTCAGTTTTATTCCAATTGAACTTAAAGGATAGAGTTTAGGCTCTAAAGCACTTCTCCAGTCCAAAGTTCTAATTGCCTATTCACTTGATATTTCATTTTGTCTGCTAAATAATATTGATGACAAAATATTACATTAAGGTGCATCATATTAAATAGGAAAATGATAATCTAACACACTTTGGACACACGCTTGGGGCACACACTTTGTTTTTTAGCCATTTATGGCTCTTTCTCGTCTCCCCATGCATGGCCCCACATCTGACAAAACAACATAAATGGCTAAAAAACAAAGTGTGCGCCCAAAGTGTGTTAGATTATCATAAGACAAATCCTGGAGTAATGAAAAATTCTTTTGTGGTTCCTCTAATAAATTTAATACTAGTTAGTTGTCACCACTCCTTCATTCATATCTTTAATTGTGTTTATATACTGAGCATGAATGTATTTTCTTTCTAATGCCACCAATTCTCTAGGAAGTAGGAAACCTATTTTTGACAAGATCTAGGAACCCTATCATATGCTTTTTTTTAAGTCTAAAAATATCATACAGAGGTCCTTTTTGGTTTATCCATGTTACAAGGTAAATCACCCCCATTGTGAACCTTTCAAGTATGAAAGCTAAATTCATTCACCGAAACTGTGGTTTACCTTCTCAACCTTTTGTCAATTATCCAATTATCCTCTTCAAAAGTTTCATCACCCATCGTCAACTTTTTACAACAGAATTAAAAAAAATGTTCAAAATTCAGAGTTGGCAGCATGTATAGGAAATGTATAAAGCAGATTGTTGCAAGAGAAATAAAAAATAAAATAAAATCAGCATTCTGTACGGTGTCAAATCACATTAAAGCTGAACAATACAATAACAACAAAGCAGCAATCCCAAATATGTTTGGGTCAGCGACAAGGATCAAACTCTTCCATTGCACTCAATTTAGTGCAATTGATGGTGTGCTTTCCAAATCCTTTAAATCATTCCTAATCAATACGTCCCAAGTTAGTTTCGGTATACCCTACATTGTAAAATTTTCTTCAATTTCTATTTAGCCCAATTTTTTAAGGGGGCATTTGTAGGCCGTCTTGGAAGGTGTCCAAACCACTGCACCGCCCTTCCCTAATCTTTGCGGCAATTGGTGCTACTTCTAATTTTCTTTAAATTTCTATATTTCTTATTCTATCATCTTTACGGATTTTACCACACATCTACTTAAGTGTCCTCATTTTCTCTACATTCATTGTATGTAGTTGTTGTTTCTTTACCACCTAACATTCACCTCCATAAAGCATAGCAGGCCTAATTGTAGTTCTATAAAACTTTTCTTTTAGTTTGGTAGGGATATTTCGATCATAGATTACACTTGTTGCACTCCTTTACTTCTTCCATCCAACATGAATTCTATGTAACGTCATTCTCAATATTGCAATCATTTTGTATGATTGATCCAAAATATCAAAATTGGTTCACCTTAGGAACTTCTACTACCACTAATTTTATCATTTCATCATCTTGATACCTAACATTTATAAACTCGCAATGCATGCATTCGGTTTTCGTCCTACTCAACTTTAAGCCTTTATATTCTAATGTATTGCTCCAAAGTTCTAATTTCCTATTCACTCCATCTCTTATCGTCCACTAGAACAATATCATCTTCAAATAACATAGACCATGGATATATCCTTATTATCCTCTTGAATATGCTTAGTTAGTTCATCCATAACTAAAGTAAAGAGATGTGGCTTAAGGCCGATCTTTGATGTAGTCACATTATAATGGGGAATTCTTTTGTGGTTCCTCCAAAATGTCTTTATCCTTATTACCACTCCTTCGAGCATATCTTTAATAGTGTCTAGGTACCTAGCTTGCACTCCTTTTCTTTTTAGAACCTAACAAAGAACATTTCTAAGAAAACTATCATATGTTTTTTCTAAATCAACAAATATCATATGAAGATCCTTTTTCTTTTCCCTTATATTTTCCATCGATCTTCTTATAAGGAAAGTCGCCTTCATAGTGGACCTTCCTGGCATGAAGCCAAATTGATTAGCTAATATTGTTGTTTCCCTTCTTAGCCTATTGTCAATTATCCTCTCCTAAAGTTTCATAGCATGACTCATACATTAAATTCCTCGATAAATGAATTATAGTAGAATTTTTTGCTTGTGATGTGTATTTGACTTAAAAACATCTTTCAAATAGCGTCGACTAAGACATATCTTTTCACTTTCTTTCACCCAATAGTCTCAGACTCAATTACGACAATGAGGTAGCAGTTTCTTTTAACATAAATTATGGTTGGCAGTCGAAAAATCAAAAAAAATTAAAACTAAATAATGACTATCCATAACAGAATTTAGGACCTAAAGGTGATCCCCACAAAACCATTTGTCATGAAGACGACAATGACGACAACAAGATCTAAATCCCAAATTAGTTGGTTGTCATGATTCTCATGTAGACAAAAAGGAATTTAATCCGACATCAAAATAAAGCAATTGAATACCATTTCTTATCTCTTGATTCTATTGCTTTTCAAATCTTTCACTATAATAATTATAACACATTGAGATACCTAATTAAACATTAAGAATAACATGAAGAATACATAGTAAGAAAGAACTAGAAAATGTGGATTTGTTTTACGAAGAAAAGGTAAGAGAAATGACCAAATGCATCAAGTAGCACAAATACGGCATATGGAAATGGAATTCCAAGAAATAATAATTTAGCATAGTTCGATAGGCAGAGGACGCACTTCAATACAAGATTTCTGTGAAGAAAATCTGAAGGAATTACCCCAGATAACATATTGTTTTGTAAATACCTGCAACAAATTTGCAATAGGTTCAAAATTAGAAAGATTGTGGTAGTAAAAAAATAGGAAAATAGATATTGGGAGCAATGCTAGTGTCATTGGTAATAAGCAAGAAGAATTCAATTTCATAAAGAAAAGCACTTGGTTCACCAACTAAAAACAGTTTTCACAAAACCAAGGACATAGTCGAGTGATGGCACAGGTCACTCCACCCATTCCCAAGGAAATCGATTTTGAGCCCTGAGAGTGGAGATGTGTTAAAATTCTTGGGTAGGGGAGCCACCCATGCGGTCCTACCATCCCCCAGTTCGGTCTAGTCGGAGCGATAAAAAAGCTTCAGATACCGGGCGCCGGAATTCTAGTACAAAAGAAAAAAACCTGAAAAGAAGCTTTTGGAGGTTTTATAGAATTCATATAAAGTTTTTGTTATTTCCTACACAATTTTAGTATGCTTTTAGGTTTTCAAGAACTCAACCATACACTTATTCAACAAATCTTCCTTCTCAATAGATGAAAAGAAAATCTTTGTCGGATGTGCCTAAAATGTCACCTACTGCTACCATTAACCACAAAAACAACATTAAATCCTGGGTCTAAAATTAGTTAGGGTCGATTGTATGAATCAATGCTTCCATTTAGCTCAATTTAATGCAGCTCAATGAAGTCATTTTGATAATCTTCTAAGTCTTTATAATTGATATCCTAAATAATTGCATGTCCACCTTACATCTTTAAATCCCTTCAATTTCTAGCATGTATTTGCAGATTACCTTTGGATGTGTCAAAACCAGTTCAACCACCTTTTTTATTTATTCCCTATGTTGATGCTATTCCTCATTTCTTTAAACTTGGTATTTCTTATCATATCCTCACGGCATTATCCTTCATCCACCTTATCAACCTCATCTTTACTATGCTCCTCTCACATATGTATTGCTTCCATACCGCCCAACAATCATTTCGATAAGTACAGCTGGCAAAGAATGTCACAAAGTCAATATTCATGTTCTTGAATGCCCTTCAGAAGTATATGCAAGACTTCTCTCATTTTTTCCTTCTATAGGTGTCACCCATTTTTTCTTTGAAATTTTGTATTTCTTACTGTATACCCTTTATCATACACCTAAGCATCCTCATCTCCGCTATGCTCATTTCACATATATTTTACTTCTTTACAGCCAAATAATCATTCCCATAAGCTTAGCTGGCAAAGAATGTCACAATTTCAGTGTTCATGTTCTAGAATGTAGTTCCAAAGTGTACGCAATTATATCGAGATCAGATAACTTACAGCTCCATTAAATTTTCAAGCTTCATCAAAGATGACGGCAGCTCACCAGTCAAATGATTGTTCTCAAGATGACTGTACCAGAAAAAGCAGCAATCATGAATACACAAGATTAGTAATTGAGCAAATAAATTACAAAGGAAATCTTTATAAGATAAAGCATCAAATGCATACATGATTTTTAGCTCCGTACAACCAGTGAAATCAGGAATGGGACCAGTGAATGAATTACCATCAAGCCATCTGCAAACATGATTGATAACGCAATCAAAAATTAAAAACATAAAAGAGACCAATACCAGCTATAAAAATGTATATTTAGATCTTACAACTCAATCAAACCAGGCAAATTTGTAATATCTGAAGGAATGTTCCCTGTCAGATTTTTTCCAGACAAAAATCTGCCAGATGTAAAACACAAAATAAAATTACACCAATTAGTATGTATTCTCTCACTAAATAGCTACCCATAAAACAAAGAAAAATCAAGCTAGAGAAGAAATTCCACATACATTGAAGTTATCCTTGGTTGTGGATCTGAGCTGCACCGTAACCATGACCATGGTACAGGTAAACATGGGTCGCCGCCTTCTTGTGCCCAATTTGCTAACGGGTACTTAGAAACTAGACCAATTATTGCAGTCACTGGAAATCAAAAATAACTTATCTTAGAAATACGAATACCAACATCATTACAGAAGACTGAAACAAATAGTCGAAACAATGGAAATAATGCATCACTTACTGTCCAGGGAGCCAAGATTTATCTCAAGGTAACTGTTTATCTCCATGGCATTCAAGAGGGGTCCTCTGGTTGATTCAGTGGCTTTTAAGAACTTAAAACTAAAAACAAAGGGTAATGATATATTGGTGTAACCTGGTTCATACAATTGATACTTTCCATGAGCATTTTCGAGTATATTAACTGCAGCCTTGCTAACTTCGGGCATATTTGGAAGGACAAGCCTGAATATCCGGGAATCAGTTGGACTCAAATCTTCAATTTCAGCAAAGTAACAAACAGCCCATCCAAAACCAGGAAAACCGTTCAAGTTCAACCGGTAAGTTAGTGAACCATTGGTGCCAACGACAGCTGTCTGCATAACTTTTACAGGAGGTCTTTCGTCTCTGTTGACATAAATTGGCATTGTGGTTGAAACCTTCTTGGTCCCTGGAGCAACATCAACTAGGTAATTTGCCTTCTTCAAAGAATCAGATACCCATATTCTATCAAATGGATCATCAGGATACCTGACATGGTAAACAAAGACTTTTAAACCCCATGTACACATAGAACTTCAGCTGAGAAATAAAATGGTAATACATATGAAATACATCTCTTAGTAATCATTGTAGAAAAAGAGGCCAATTCAAAATAACTAAGAAAGATCCCAAATATTCAAATCTGTTTCCAAATCCCATTGGCATGGCAAATAGAACAAAGGCATACCTTACAGGATCTTCACTGTTGGCACCAAAGTTTATTCTCGCAGAAACACTGAGGAAAAACTGAGTTTCATGGTCTGTGTAATAAATGGAACCATTAAATTGTCGAAGCTCAAGAGTGGAAATAAATGGTTGCCCTGTTGTAGCATTGGACAAACAAACAGAAATTGTAGGTGCCGTCGCCAAAAAAATTAACTCCCTAACTTCCATAGTACTAGCATCAGAAATGACTATCGTTGACCAATAGGTAGCCCCAAGTGCGATATCAAACTTTGGGTAGACGTTACTGTTGTCAAAATTTCCATATAAGAAGCTTGCTCTCACAAGGTATCGAGTTCTTGTTTTGACCTCAAGAGTATAACAATATTTTCTGTTATCTGCAGGAAAGTATCTGAGTGTCATATACTGTTTCCTAGTCTCGTTAGCGAGCAATATGTTTGCCACTTCACCATATGGAAATTGGTTATCAGAAATCCATTCAAGTCCCAGATCATCGGTAAAATTGACCTTCCCACCGCAATCTAGGCTTACAAAACCTGCTTCACACGAGAAAATTGTCAGTATTACTAAACTAGATGGAAAAAAAGGAGTTAGCTCCATGTTATGCTGGATATACACTAGCAGAAAATTGCTTTTGCAATTGTACTAATTAACAAATCATAAAATTGGATAAAGCACAAGTAAAGAACATCCACAAGAACATTTAATAATTGTGAACTGAAAATGAAGCACTTTCTGCCTCCAATTCACATTGTATAATTAAATAGAGAACTTCCTATAACAACATAAGGATGTCACCAAAAGACAAAACAGCACACTCGCACTCACGCTCACACTCACGTCAAAACCAAACCCTTGTATCCAATTTAGATGAATAAGTTGTTGAGAGTGAACCCATCACAAGAAAAATTGAAGGCCACATAATCCTACATGCATCAAATGCGTCCACTTGGCTTGATTTAATCCAACTCATGATGTGCTTTCATAATCTTTAGATCCTTTCTAATAATTAATGCATCCAAAGCTATCTTAGGTCTATCCCAACACCGTTGAGTTCCTTTGATTTATATTGTCGTAGGATTTGTCTGAACCATTGTAACTGCCCTTCCTAACACCGTTGAGTTTTTTGACTAGGGCATCCAAAGCTATCTTAGGATTTGCATCCAAAGCTATCTTAGGTCTATCCAAAGCTATCTTAGGATTTGCCCTTGTCGTAGGATTTGCATCCAAAGCTATCTTAGGTCTATCCCAACACCGTTGAGTTTTTTGACTAGGGCATTTGCAAGTTGTCGTAGGATTTGTCTGAACCATTGGAACTGCCCTTCCTAATTCATGTATGTATTTGAGAAATAAACACATAATAAGGAAGTAAAATGTAAGTACCAATCTCTTATATAATATAAATATAAATATTCAAAAAAATAAATATAAATATTCAAAAAGGTAAGAGATTAAAAAAATGAATGCTTGCACATCAAAATTTTTATATGGTAACTTAATAGCCAATCTTTTCTCAAGTTTAGCTCAAAGAGTAAATATAAACTCACAACTATATGTATTCATTCAATAAGAAAGAAAATCGTAAGAAAGATTTTAATCAAATGCCACTTCATGAAGGTAACATTTATAAAAGAAAATAAAATACTTAATATTTGTTTCTAAAATTGTATAAGACAAGTTTTTCTACATAAAGAAACTTTGAGTATGGTGTTAAGTGATTAGATAGTGACTTTTCAAAAATAGGACCATTGTTTGGCCTGGGGCATGTGGATCCCACTAGTACTACATTGTCCCCAACTTAACCACCATGAGCTCATAGTTGTGGGGTTATATCCAGACGATATACAAGTCCAAGGATTCATAACTCTTTATTATAGATTTGTTTATTCATTGTTTAGCTAATTGGCATTGTTGTCGCTCTCGCATTTTGGTTTGGGTTTCACATCTAGGATGAGCACATGAGGGAGCACCGCTTGCTATCCGTAGTCCCAAAAAGTGAGCTGTATTAACATGTTTACTCTTTCCATGAGCATTTTGTGAAGAAACATGTGGGCCCCACACGTGGGACCCACATGCAAGGAAAATGCACTAAACGCGTCCACAAATTTCTCCTTTATCAGTGGAGCGTCTCACGCGTCTTTGACCAACGCGTCTTTGACCAACGCGTCTCACGCGTCTTTGACGCGTCTTTGGTTGCCTATAAATAGGCCCAACGCGTTAGAACAAAGTGTAGAGTAAGCAGAAGCTCAGAGCACAAGATAGCAGTGCAATGTGCAAGTGTGCTCTGTTGTGAGCAAATAGAGAGTGAGTGTTTCTCCTATTATAAAGAGAGATATTTTCAGTGTTTCTCCTTTATAAATAGAGAGATAGTGTAACACCTACTATTTTTCTCATAGTAAATTCTTCTATCCTTGCCCGTGGTTTTTACCCTAATTTGTTTGGGGGTTTTCCACGTAAAAATCTCTGTGTCCATTTTTCTTCACTTTTATTATCCCAAATTATTTGTCGTGGTCTTGCTCTATCCGGTCTATTTTTTACAACAAGTGGTATCAGAGCCTAGTTGAGATAATTTGTGATAGAAGCAATGGCGACAAAGTTCAAGATTGAGAAATTCAACGGGAGTAATTTCTCACTGTGGAAATTAAAGATGAAGGCTATCCCGAGAAAGGATAATTGTTTGGCGGCCATCGCGAAAGGCCACCGATTTCGAAGACAACGCCAAATGGAACGAGATGGACGAGAATGCTATTGCAAATCTTCATCTCGTCACTAGCCGATGGAGTATTGTCAAGCATTGAAGAGAAGAAAACGCCAAGGAGATCCGGGATCACCTTGGAAAATTGTACGAGGCCAAGTCACTCCACAACAAAATTTTTCTCAAGAGGAAATTATACACTCTACGGATGGCGGAGTCTACTTCGAAGGACGGAGCACATCAATGCGATGAATACACTATTTTCTCAACTCACATCATTGAGTTATAAAATAGAATCGCAAGAACGTGCTTGAACTTCGCTTCAAAGTCTACCGGATTCGTATGATCAACTCATCATCAATCGACAAATAATCTCTTAACGGATTGTTTAGCCTTCGATGATGTTGCAAATTCTGTTCTAGAAGAAGAAAATCGGCGCAAGAACAAAGAAGACAGCAGGTGCCAGCTCACAACAAGTGGAGGCCCCGATCGTGATGAGAGGAAGATCAACGAGAATGTGGCCCCAGCTGGGAGTCACAATCATGGTAGATCAAAGTCAAAAAGCAAGAAGAATTTTAAATGCTACAACTCGTGGCAAGAAGGGTCATTTGAAGAAAGACTGTTGGAGTTTGAAAAACTCCGATCCTCAAGGAAATGTGGCTAGCACTTCAAATGATAGAGCTGCATTGTGTTGCGAGGCGGCAACAACAACTAAAAGCAGGAAAAGATTCTCTGATGTCTGGATTATCGACTCAAAGTGCGACGTATCACATGACCTCTCGAAGAGAATGGTTCCATCACTATGAACCTATTTTAGGAGGATCTGTGTACAGTTGTAATGACCATGCTCTAAAGGTCATTGGCATCGAAACCATCATGTTGAAGATGTATGACGGTACTGTTCGCACTATCCAAGAAGTGCGACATGTGGAAGGCCTCAAAAAGAATCTGCTATCTTTGGGACGATTTGATGATCTTGACTGTGAAATCAAAGTCAAGAAAGGGATCATGAAAATCAGTCGAGGAGCGCTTGTACTTATGAAGGGAGAAAAGGTTGTTGCAAACTTGTACCTGCTCATGGGAGAGACTCTTTAGGAAGGCGAAGCATCGCTTGCTTCAAGTTGTTCAAGTGAGAGATCTCGCAATGATCCGGCACTGAAACTTGGACACATGTCCGAACAAGGAATGAAAATTCTTGTTGAGAAGAAGCTACTTCCGTGCCTCACAAAGGTGTCACTACCCTTTTGTGAGCATTGTGTAACAAGCAAACAACATCGGTTGAAGTTTAACACATCAAATTCTAGAAGTAAGGCTATTCTAGAATTGGTCCACTCGATGTATGGCAAGCACCAAATCACATCAATAGGAGGAGCAAATTATTTTGTGTCCTTCATTGATGATTACTCCAGAGATGTTGGGTGTATCCAATCAAGAGGAAGGCGATGTGTTCGGAATCTTCAAAGTGTTCAAAGCGCGGGTTGAACTTGAATCTGGGAAGAAGATCAAGTGTTTGAGGACCGATAATGGAGGAGAATATACTCGGCAATGAGTTCGATAGCTTTTGCAAACAGAAGGCATCAAAAGACAGCTTCACTACAAAGATACACTCCTCAACAGAATGGAGTGGCAGAGCGGATGAACAGAACTCTACTAGAAAGAACAAGAGCTATGTTGAGTACCGCAGCTTAGAAAAAAGTTTTGGGTCAAGCAGATCAACACCGCCTGTTACGTGATAAATCGGGCTCCATCAACGGCAATTGAGTTGAGGACACCGATGGAGTTGTGGACTGGTGAACCAGCTTGACTATTCAAACCTCCATGTATTTGGAAGTCCAAAGTGTACGCTATGTACAATGCCCAAGAAACTACAAAGCTAGATCCAAAATCCAGAAATGCTTATTCTTGGGGTATGCCGACGGAGTAAAGGGGTATCGCTCGCTGGGATTCCACTACCCACAAGGTTGTAGTCACAGAGATGTTCTCTTTACTGAGAGGACAAGGTACAACAAATAGAGAAAGATGATAGCATTTCGAAACTACAACAAGACAGTGGAATGTGAATCGAACGAAAGGATTCTTCTCGAAGTTGTGTACTGAACATGAGGAGAATGAACCAGGTGAACCTGAAGTTCCGAACCTCGTAGATCATCTCGCACGAGAAACGTACTGCATCGGCACTCGAATATATGATGGAAAGCAATGTTGCATACTTGTCTTCTAACCGAGGAAGGAGAACCATCAACTCTTCAAGAGGCAATGCATGGCTCGGAAGCATCTCGATGGACGGCGAATGCAGGGAAGAAATCGAAGCTCTCCATAAAAATAAAACATGGGAGCTAGTGCCATTACCAGAGGCAGAAGCCCATTGGCAACAAATGGGTTTACAAGATCAAACGAAACAAAGCTTGATGATCAAGTGGAGCGGTATCGTGCAAGATTGGTGGTGAAAGGATATGCTCGTAAAAGAAGGCATTGATTTCAATGAGATATTTTCCCCGTGGTTCGACTTACAACAGCTCGAGTAGTTCTAGCGATGTGTGCTACTTTTGATCTACATCTAGAGCAAATAGATGTTAAGACAAATTTTCTTCATGGAGATCTTGAAGAAGAGATTTATATGCTCCAACCGTAAGGATTTGAAGAACAAGGAAAGGAGAACTTGGTTTGTCGGTTGAACAAATCTCTACGACGGTCTAAAGCAGCGCCGAGGTGTTGGTACAAGAGATTTAATTCCTTCATAATGAGCCTTGGTTACAACAGACTAAATGCAGACCCTTGCGCATATTGCAAGAGATTTGGTAACAATGATTTCATTGTTTTGCTGTTGTATGTAGACGACATGTTGGTATTAGGCCCTAACAAAGATCGTATTCAAGAATTGAAGGCTCAGTTGGCTAGGGAGTTCGAGATGAAGGATTTGGGACCAAAGAAACAAGATTCTAGGGATGCAAATTCATCGAGATAGAAATAATAGAAAGATTTGGCTTTCTCGAAAAATTATTTGAAGAAGATCTTGCGTCGTTTCAACATGCAAGACTGTAAGCCAATTTCTACCCCACTTTCTATTAATTTCAAGTTATCCTCAAGTATGAGTCCTAGCAGTGAAGAAGAGAGGATGGAAATGTCTCGAAAGCCGTATGCATCAGCAGTGGGAAGCTTAATGTTCGCGATGATTTGTACACGACCAGACATTGCACAAGCAGTGGGAGTAGTTAGTCGGTACATGGCGAATCCTGGCAGAGAGCATTGGAATGTCAGTAAAGAGGATCCTACAATACATCAAGGGTACCTCAAATGTTGCATTATGTTACGGAGGATCAGACTTTATTGTCAGTGGATATGTTGATTCTGATTATGCAGGAGATCTCGATAAAAGCAAATCCACCACTGGATATGTGTTCACACTTGCTTTGCGGGACAAGAAGTCGGGTTTCAAAATCGCAGATCGGGCCATTGTGGCTACGTCAACAACGAAGTAGAATATGTCGCAGACTACACAAGCTAGTAAAGAAGCGAGATGGTTGAAGATGGTGTTGGAGGAACTCGGGCACAAACAAGAGAAAATTACTTTGTATTGTGACAATCGAGTGCCTTGCATCTCGCAAGGAATCCACCTTTCATTCAAAAACAAAGCATATACGAGTTCAAGATCACTGCGTTCGTGAGAAAGTGGAAGAAGGAACCGTGGACATGCAGAAAATTCATACTACAGACAACCTAGCAGATTTTCTGACGAAGACGATCAATGCTGACAAATTTATCTGGTGTCGATCCTCATGCGGCTTGACAGAAATGTAAGCAACATGGAAATAGCAAGGAAGAAAGAATGGTGTGAAGATCTGATTGATTCTCAATCAAATCTTCAAGTGGGAGATTGTGAAGAAACATGTGGGCCCCACACGTGGGACCCACATGCAAGGAAAATGCACTAAACGCGTCCACAAATTTCTCCTTTATCAGTGGAGCGTCTCACGCGTCTTTGACCAACGCGTCTCACGCGTCTTTGACGCGTCTTTGGTTGCCTATAAATAGGCCCAACGCGTTAGAACAAAGTGTAGAGTAAGCAGAAGCTCAGAGCACAAGATAGCAGTGCAATGTGCAAGTGTGCTCTGTTGTGAGCAAATAGAGAGTGAGTGTTTCTCCTATTATAAAGAGAGATATTTTCAGTGTTTCTCCTTTATAAATAGAGAGATAGTGTAACACCTACTATTTTTCTCATAGTAAATTCTTCTATCCTTGCCCGTGGTTTTTACCCTAATTTGTTTGGGGGTTTTCCACGTAAAAATCTCTGTGTCCATTTTTTTCACTTTTATTATCCCAAATTATTTGTCGTGGTCTTGCTCTATCCGGTCTATTTTTTACAACACATTTTATTTCCAATAAGAAGCCAACTTGTGCATTAAAAAGTGAAAGGAAGAACAGATGCAATATGATGCAATACGAAAAGATCACGGATCGCCAAAAGGAAGACAACATTAAGGTCTCTTTTGCTTTTCCCTTTAGGGCCACAATTCTCCTAAATATTTTCTGCGTCTTCCTCATTCAACCTTTCATTTCAGTTACAACAATTCAAGAAAACAAGATCCAATTCCACTTAACAAAAGCCTCTAACTTTATCAACATAAAAAACCAATGATCTCTTAAGATATTACACATTTCACACCCAAAAAATCGAGAGAGAGAGAGAGAGAGAGAGAGATAAATTACATTAATAGGAAAAAAAAAACAACAAATCACAGAGAAATGCGTACCCTAGTCCCCTACTGGTCTGAAATTTCACATAAGCACATTTTTTTGGTTTTCCGAGCACATCTGTAACAATCGTGGATAAAGCATTTTGAATAAAGAGGAGAAGTGAGAAGAATGAATGCTTACCAGGTTGAGCTCTGGCGGTGATGATGATGATGATGAATGTTAGGAAAAAGAAGAAGCAAATCCAACATTTCCCCATTTGGAGAGCTACAAGTGAGGAAGCAGAAGCAGAAGCAGAGAAGCAGAAGCATGGGAGAGAATGCAGAGAAGCACAGAAAGCAAGTGAGGAGTACTCTGTCATTTCCGCTCACTTTATCTCCGTTTCTTTCATATAAATAAAGCGTGGGACCCACACATCTCACTGGTGATATGTATGTGAAGATAGCGAAATCAGGCTGTTGGGATAGGAAAATGCTTTGGTTGCTTCAAGTAGAACACGCACGTATCACACGCTCATCCAAGCTCCCTTGATTCTCGTAATTTACGCATCTCGAGGCATGTCGAGGAGTGCAAACGACTGCGTTTTCAACCTGAGTTTCATATATTGACCACTCTAGCATTTCCCGTTGGGATATGTTATTATTTTGATGACACGAACTGCAATCATGCGACACCTGGAACAGACCAGAGTCTTCATAATATTGACCTTGTTGGTTTTTTTACTCCAATTTAAATTTTTGTTCAAGTGACCCCAATATAAATTTTGAAAAATGATAATCTAACACACTCTCAACGCACACGTTGGGTGTACATACTTGTCTTTTAGTCATTTATAATAACTTTTCAGATGTGGAGCCATGCTTGGAGAGACAAAAAAGAGTCATAAATGACTAAAAAACAAGGTATGCTCTCAAAGTGTGTGTTGAAAGTAAGTCATTTTATTATTTTCCTTAAATTTTTGTTCTTACCCTGCAAAAAATGATGTTATTGAACATCTATTTAAAAGGGATTTTGCACACCTACCTACTCACCCTCACTCATCCCTAACCCAGTCACTCAACCGAACCCCACTCTCGAAACACACTCTCACCTCTGATTCAAATTCGACGAAATACAAGCAAAACCACATCAATTTGACACCGTGAGTGCATTCTCCACATCTTTTCGTGTTGATTTTTTTGTTTTCTTAGGTATTTTTGTTGTTTTCATGTCGATTTTTGTGTTGTTTTGTATTGTTGTTGTTGGATTTAAGGCTTCAATTTGGAGTTTGAATCTTGCATTTTAGGCAAAAAAATGTAGATGGAATTGAGAATATCAAGCAATTTCAAACAAAAACCACAATTTATTTGGTCGTTTTCATTTATATTTTTGAGTTTTGAGTTTTGTTTTGTTCATTCTTGTCACCTGCAAGTTTCAGACACACAAATCAACTAACTCCCACCAAGACCTCTTTAAAGGTTATGACCGGCTCCCTCTATCTGTCACCAAGACCTCTTTAAAGGTTATGACCGGCTCCCTCTATCTGTCAGCAAAACTAAGTTTTTTCACAATCTCGGTGGTTGGCTTCAGTAGGAGTCAGCTAAAACCTCTAAAGAGGTATCAACCATGTGTGTCTGAAACCCATGGGCAGTACTTCCTCCTTTCTAAGGCACAATGATACCATATCCAACCTTGTTCGACAAAAAAAACACTCCTACGACACTTCCAACCTACTAGAAAGTGTCCTATATTGGCCAAAATCGAGAAATGGAAAAGATTGAGGGGGTGATGGGGTAAGCAAGGATATTTTGGAATTTGAAAAAAAGTGAGAGTACGTTTAACAATTGAAATTCAAAATCGAGGTATGCTTGAGTAATGGGGTATGTTGAGCAAGTTTCGAGGTCCGTGTTTAGCCCCTCCTTTGTTATATATATGGGGTAACAATTTTGTGTACCTAACCCCTTATATAGGAAAATCAATTGATATTAGTCAACTGGCAAAGTTTGATCGAGAGGTTTTGGATTCGACTGATGTTAGTTTTCTGTTTTTGTTGTGTCTCATATCTGTTGAAATCCTCACACCGAAAACATCATTGGTGCATCTAAGCTAACACGCTAACGTACTACAACATGCAAGAGAACTTACACAAACCTAATTAGGATAGGTAGTCACCTCAAGCCTAGGTTAATTTTACACATAATCACTGAAATTTAGAACTTATAATACATTGATTACTAAACTCTACTTTGTAACAAAAAATCATAAAACTTTTTAGAATATTTCATTAAATTTGTCAAAAATAATGCCATAGGACCCAAATCATAAACAAAGACTATCTAGTCTCAAACACAAACAAAGAGATTACTTGACCAAGAAAAACACAAATCAAAAAAAAGAAAGATCGTGAATTTTTAAAGATATAAAATAAACTGAGGTGGTGAAGAGCATCAACAAATAAGAAGACCGTGAATTTATGTTGTGGGTCTTGTGACATTAATTTGACACAATTAATAAGGATTGCAAGATAATCATCTTGATTAGAAAGAACTGCAAGATAATCATCTTGATTAGAAAGAACGGATATTGAAGCAAACTAATACGAATCTCAAAGTTAACCAAAACACACAAGCATCATGTCATACTCTCTCACCAGAAACGTAATCAAAAAGAGGTCGGACTGACTTTAATAAAACATTATAAAATTTTTGATGTTTTTTTTTTTATTACAATGTAAGAGTTTAGTGACCAAAGTGTTACAAAAAGTGACCATGTCTAAAATTAACCCCTTTAAGTTCCTCCAAAAATCTCCCATAATATAGGGGGCTACTTTTGCTTTCTACATTTGATGCACGGTTGTTGGGAATTACGGAGGCCGTGGTGACTGTAATAAAACATTATAAAATTTTGATGATTTTTTTAGAGTAGCACTATGTGCACCCCGATATCCTCTCAGGGCACTCCAACTTTTTTTATTTATGTTGGCTCTAAAAGAAAATGACACATTTGCCCCAGGGTGCCTTGAGTAATCGGTGTAGTGCCCATAGCGCGACACTACATTAACCGACATTACGTGACAAGTCTCGGTGAGAAATGACCGAACTTATGGTCTCGGATACACAAGATCGAGACTTATGGTCTCGGATGTCACACATACACACATGTTGTGGCGGCCCCAATTTTCGAGACATAGGTTGTTAAGAATCTTCAAATTAGTATTTATCCATAAGCAACAATGAAGTCTTGTCTTAATAAAAGAAACATTATATAAAGTTATTTAATTAAATCTATAGTGGAAAACCCAACTTGCATATAGGCGATCAACTATACCAATATATATACAAGTAATACACTAGCAACATACGTACTAGCAGGCTTCAACGTAGGCAAGACAGATATAATCGCCAAAGATCTTCTTACCCCCGCGATATCTTTGGTATCTGCACTCGCTTATCACAAAAACCAGATAACGAGTCCAGTAAGTAAAATCCCAAGGAAAACCACCAGGCATTTCAATTTATGAATATAAATGGAAACCAATAAACAAGTGTTAAATAATCATGCAATAATCAAGGAAATAACGCAGTAACAAGCTCAAAAGGAAATGCATGAATACCAACACCAAGAAAACAAACTGGGTGTGCAATAAATACCGCCAGTGAAGCTAGGATCAGTGGCCCAGTCATACCCTACTCCAAAGACCCCGCTGACTGTATCCTAGTCACCAAATACATTTGAGAAAAAGAAACCCCACACACCCGAAAAAAAAACGCCGGAACGCTACCGTTCCCATCACAATCGGATTTAGATTGACAAATAAATAAAGCTCAATGAATAGAATAAGAAAATGCAATAGTGGTGTTCAATTGGGTTTTACATACCTCAATCCGCGCTCACAATCCCAAAAATACCCCCGGTCTGATCATCCACTAATTCTCCGACTTAATTTTTACTGTCTCGAGCTTCCTGGGTTTCATTTGTGAAGATTAATGGTCAATTAATGGGTTTATGATGTTAATTAGGCTTATTTCTTCATTTTCCCAATTTTTAAGTTCCAAAGTGGACAATTAGCGCTAATGGGATCAATTAGCGCGCTAATTGATCTTTATCACTCTTCATTCAGAGTGATTAGCGCGCTAATTGCTCGCTGTCCAGAAATTTCCAAATTTAAATTTTTGACTTCAAACCACTCACAAACCCATAAATTCAATTTCCATCTTTCCATAACTCCTCAATCACCTTAATTACACCATTTAAACATGAATTTCCATAATCAAGCACCAAAATCCACAATTTACAAAAATTTCCATTTTCAAACCCATTTTTAGAAAATCCTCAAATTCCTCTCAAACTTGCTCAATTACACAATCCATGCTATAACCAACTCATAAATACTAAATCCCAACAAAATACAGTGTTTGATACCTCCAAATCCGAATTTCCTCAAATTTCAAATCAACACCAATATTTCACAAACAACCCAAGTTTTTAATAAATCCATACCTTGATCTTGTTGTTGTTGGCCTTGATTCACTCTCCAAACTCCAACAAATCTTCTCCTTTCTCCCCTTCTCACCGATTCTCTCCTCTCTCTTAATTTTTCTTCTTCTTCATTTGCTTGATCGGTCAACATATATATATATATATATAATTGCTATTGATCAAGTGTGTACACCCATCTCGAGGCAAATCCGATGATCACTGTTCACCCGGTGTCACTCCAACTCACTAACATCTTATCTTGACACTGGTGACCCTATTGTGCATCTTGAGAAATATCCAAAGGGTCCTGATTAATCCAGCTCAACTATAGGATTTTACAATTCCAATTGATTTGGCCTATATAAATTACCAAATCTACTTAATAAATTCCCAAAATTTATAAATAGGGTCACACTAGTCTCCCAACCACTCGGCACCCGTTGCCCTGCGTTCGGCACGCACCCCGAGGCGGTCCCACACCTAGTGCACCAAATATAATTTTATCCTAAGGTTATATTAAATTTCCATTAAATTAAATCCTCCACCTTAGTCATGCTTAATAAATTTAATCTAATCAAACCCCAACGCCCGACTTTGCTACTTCTGAACCCCCGCGTTGGCCTGACTCACACCACTAAACCCCGGCGCTCAACCTCGCCCGACATCAAGTTACACAAATGTGATGTTTATATAAATAATAATAACTTCCCATCACAATAATAGACATACAACATACACAAATAATATAATACAAGTCTGGGTACTCATTTTTAAGTTAACCCAGCTATCCACGTAACGCCCAAATTACCCGTTAATCCTCGTGATTAACACAAATCCTGATTTAATTAATTTGGGCCGTTACACATGTCTCGGCACAAGACTACCGAGACCACTTGTATAATCTCAGTGATCACCCATCGAAGTTGGGTGTTTGACTACCCTTATTTGAGTGTCGGTTGGTAAAGACCACACATTAATATGGGTCTCGGCAAGACATGACCGAGACCACTCTAACATGTGTCTTGCGTAGTGGGTGCGTTACTTCACAAACTAGGGACATTTTGGTAAAAGTCCCGGGGTGCCTTGATAAATTGTTAGGATAACCTGATCAATGGGGTGCCCTGACTAATGGGGTGCTCTAAAAGGATACCGGGTGCACATAGCGCGACTCTTTTTTTTATTGCAAAGTAAGAGTTTAATGACCAAAGTGTTACAAAATGTAAACTCCAGTGACCATGCCTTCAAGCCCCTCCGAAAATCTCCCATTATATAGGAGGACTACTTTTGCTTTCTACATTTGGTACACGGTTGTTGGGAATTAGGGCTGTAAATCATGCATTGAGATACGAGCTCATAAATTGAAGTGTATCCAAGGACTCCAACAACTGCGTTGCAAATTGGATTACATATTATTGCTATTAACAACATAAGTTATAAAAATCAAGTTTAATAAATATGAAGTAAATACTAAAACTTTTGCATAAAAAATTACTAAAAATTTCTCGTAATGTAAAACAACCATAACAAAATCAAGTTTTTTTTTTAAGTATTACAAAATCAAGTTTAATGGATTGTGGACTGGCTTCTCTATTTCTAGGAATGTGTGAAAACTTTCCTTTTATTCTCTATTTTTGAAGTAGCATAAGTTTTTCTTTTGGGAGCGGTTAAATGGACCTCAATTTTTGCTCAACATACCCTATTCCAAATTTTTTGCCCTTTCAACTTTGCCCATGTGCAAAATGACCAAATTGCCCTTCATATGAAAGGGTTTTGCTCACTCATACCCCACCCCCAAAACCCTCAACCACGCATCTCTCCCATCTCTCTCGATCCGACCTTCGCCTCTGCTCAAATCCGACGATTTTCTAGTGGAATCACATCTAAAACCCTTTGTTTAGGCCTTTTACACGTATTTTCTGTTAATTAATAGTTTTTTTAATCTTTTTTGTCTATTCGTTGTGTTGTTGGTGGCTAGGGCTTTGATTTAATTCTCCAACCTCAAATCTCATATTTTGAGGACAAAATATGGATGGATTTGAGAAAAGCTTCATTTACAACAAAACCACCTACTTTTCTTTCATTTTTTTTTTATAGATTTTTTGTGCTGGTTCAAAATTTTCTTTTTCATTTTTGTCGCTAGCGAGTTTCAATCACATAGGGTCGAGAACCTTAAAGAGGTCTCGGTCAGCTCCCACATAAAACTTTGAAGAGGATTTGGTCTCGGTCGGCTCTCACACTAAAAACCTTTTCAACTTTATGTGTCTGAAACCCATGAGAGACACTTCCTTACTTAAGGCATCAACAAAACTATATCTGACCTTGTTCGATGAAAAAAACACTCATATGATACTTCTGACATAGTAAAAGTGCTATACAATGGCTAAAAACGAGAAATAGAGAGAGAGATTGAGGGGTGATGGGGTGAGGGTGAGAAGGGTATTTAAGGGATTTCAAAAAAAGTAGGGTGGGTTTAGAAATTCAAATTCAAAATTCAATATGCTTAAGTAACGAGTAAGTTGAGCAAAAACCAAGGTCCATTTAGTCATTCCCTTTCTTTTTCATACACATTAAACCCATTATTTCAAAGCCCATATATGTTTCCATATAATAATAAATAGAGAAGACATCTCAAAGGGAAAATGCTACAATGACACCTCTAATGTGTAACAAAATACACAATGACCCCACATCTATTGTTCATTGTGCACCTTAGGATGCAGGCTTACACGCGTATAGCACATCTCGATATGGGTGCGTGTGCATTATGTTGATCATTTAAGGGTGACATTCTATCATTTTTCTTTCAAAGTGGAATCTTTGCTTTACAAAAAGTTGTGTATA
Organism: Stephania japonica; assembly: GCA_039657345.1. Lineage (NCBI taxonomy): Eukaryota > Viridiplantae > Streptophyta > Magnoliopsida > Ranunculales > Menispermaceae > Stephania > Stephania japonica. The sequence continues at coordinate 35,514,908 of CM077560.1, read as the reverse complement.
AAAGAAAGGCGATCTCCCCACTTGTTCGTGTGGTATTACTTAATGCTTTGTAAATTTAATATTTTGCAACAAAAAGCTGCAGATATTGTTTAGTTATAGGCACATACCATGCAAGTCTTAGAATAAATTTCAGTTGTGTCATGTGAAATTGCACGGTATTTCCTGCCACTCACATTTTTGTTAGTGAGGATACATGATTAGTTGATGCTCATATCACTTGAAATTGAACTCGATGATTTAACTGCTTTTATCAAGTCTATTAAGTCTTTTGCTGATTTTGAGGTTTAATTACTTTTTTAACAAATGAATTGAGTTCAATCATAAATATGAATCATAATTTTTTTTTGAAAACCTAAATATGAATCATAAATGAATGGCTAAATATTAAGATTTGAACGAGTTTAAGTAGGTTAGTTGCTCGTGGGACACAATTGTGCCGTGATGTGGCAGGGTTGTGGGCCTGCTGGGCATCACGTGGCGGGCCTCGGGATTTGGGTCTGCTACACTCACCCTCAAATGGATGTGTCAGTTGAGGGAATACCTTCAACGATTCCTTAAACTTACCATTCAAGAGTTTTTTTTTTTTTTTTCGTTTGATTTCTTCTTTTTAGCTAAGAATTCCTTTGATTTATAATATATATGTATTTATATATAAATACTAGAATGACGTACCCATTTTGGCACACCTGGGATGACACCCGGTGATGGTCCGAGTGTCCATCAATTTAAACATTGATGTGTGTGCACACAAATCCTTATGTTGAATGGATGGACACCATTACCAATGGACACCATTACCAAGTGTCCATCCTAGGTGTCCCATTACTAGGTCACCCTAGCATCTTCTTTTATATATTTACTGATATATTTATTAGGGTAATGATATGGTAACATTCTTTGACTACACAATCACTAAGGTCCCTTAAACATACATAAAAGACGCACACATATATTTGGATGTAAGATTCAAGGGACTCAAGAGCTTTTCCGTTAGGGCCGACGCTGGGCCCTCACCCCCTCCTCTTAGAGCCCCATATTTTTTATATTATATATAAAAATAAGTCTTTTCATAATTACATGATTAATATTTTTTTCATGATTACAAATTATTACAATTGATTAAGTGATAAAGTTTAGCGAGTTATTTATTTTCTTGTAGTGGTTTGACTAGTAGTGATTTTAACTTATTCTCTTCAGTGATTTATCGACTTGCTTGCATTTTGTAATTATATATGGCTACATTTTACTTGGTTTTTGAATTATGGTTAGACTTTACTTCATTCCGAATGTTTTGAGAGTCTGTTTTAGAGGTTTTGATGATGCACATTGTTCTACATTGATTGAGCAAGCTTTTTGTATTATTTATATAGTGTTATAGAGTATTTGAGAAGGATTCGATTCTTTCTTTCACGTTGTACTTTTTTAGATTTGGTACTTGCTTATTTTAGAACGCTAAACCTTTTGGTCTCTAACAATAAAATGTTGTTACACTCAAACATAGAGGAGAGGTTAAACCAAACTTAATTAAAGTATTATTAGCTAGGTTTATGTCATTTAAAGAAAGAACTTTGTGTGTGCATGCATGCGTGAAGTATATAGTTGTTTATTAAGCATTCATAATTAAGGGGCAGATAATGCTAGTAATAGCATAACTTCATCAAACTTGCAGGTTGGGCATACACTTATCCGTGTCCCTACGATGCGCCTCAGGGCGCGGGCATTTACGCATCTCGATAAAACAACAAGAGACTTGGACAAGAACGAAGTACCCACCTTGCATGTCCTATACCGAGTTACACTTTATATGCTATATAATTTTTTGTATGGGCCCTCAATATATAGTTTTTCCCCGGGCCCCTAAATACTTTAGACCGACCCTATTTATATATATTTTTTAATTCTAGAATACATACTCAAATCTTGACCCAAAAATAAAAATAAAAACACATACTCAAATCACACAACTTTTTATCAATGATCTATCTTTGACAAAAAATAAAAAAAATAAAAAATAAAAATCAATGATCTATCAGTTAATTAGTACCTTTGTCCTACCAAAAAAAAAATAGTACTTTTGAGGTAATATCTCGGTAGTTAATTAGTCCAGTAAGTAGTGTGGAAAGTTTAGAAGTATTGTTCTTGCAAAATAAAAAGTTAAAGAACCAACTATTGATAAGAGACTCGTTCCTCTTAAGCGAGTATTGAATTATAGAAAAAATGAGATTGAGCCTCGCATGGGGCTCAACAGTGCCCAAACATGGGGCTCAACAGTGCCCCGCATGGGGCTCAACATGATGAATTAGTTGATGTAGTTGGTGTTAGACATCACGTGGTGGGAAACTCAAGAAAAGTTCAAGAATATGAAATTAATAATTTTTAGTAGGCACAATTGATCCATGTATATATACTACATAATCTCCCGGTAAATTTGTGAGTTTGATGTGTCAAAATATCATTTTCCCTCACCAAATTAAGCTTTTGATTTGAAGCAATGACGGAATTAAAAATTTTAGTTAAAGAGGGTGGAGGGGACAATTTAACCTAGACTTGTATACTCACTAGATCTGACCTCTATCCAAGAGTGTTAAGGTCCAATAATTTAACGAACAAGTTTAAATTTGCATTTAATTATCGACTCAAGTGCGCCCTCATAGAACGTGCTCATTAAATATTTTGGCATTTACTTCAAAATAAGTTAATTACTTTAAACAAAGTAATTAAATCAAGGTTAAGTTGGGTCCACATTAACCCAACTTAACTCAAGCCATATATATCATGCTTGGGTAGGCCAAATTGAGTAATTTTTTTTGTGTCAAATTAAAAACTATATTAGCAGAAATTCAAAGTCGAACAATAAACTAATGATGATAATGATTTGCAATATATATACATTAACAAAATATAAGAAAAATTATATGAAAAGGAAGTTGATTTATATGTTAATAAAAATGAAAAGCATATTATGACAATTATTCTACTGGAAGAGTATCAATCGTAAGAAGGCAAGAAAGAAGTCCGGGGCAAAAGTGTGTTGATAGTCCCCTCGTTCCGCCTCTGATTTGAAACTTGTTATAGGTTCAAATTTATCTGGAAATCTGCATGCAACTGCAACATTTATGATCGTTAGATGAATTTAGTAGACACATCTCGAGATACACGTCCTACTTTCTACAGTATGTTGTTGGGTTGCATCGATCGTTTTAGCTTTTTCCATAAATAACCAAACTGATCATAACGTTAATCTAAAGCTATAAACATATAACTGTCAAAAAAATTAAAGAACACTAAAGGCATAAGACATGAGTTCGATTTTTGGTATCTACATTATATTCTCTCGATTTTCTTAGTTATGAGGTTGGGGTGTCCAACTAAGTATTCCATGACATTAGTCCAATACCAAAGTAAGGAGGGGTCGAAAAAAAGTTTGGACACCTATAATTAAAAAGAAATAGACATGTCTCTAAAGCATTGTAATGCATGCCCTTTATGTACCCTTTTTTCTTTCTTACAGGAGAGCACTTGTGGGTGCTTGTGTTACAGTTCACATTCAAAGTTCTTTAATGTTGAAACATTTTAAAAGCAATGTGACATTCTCATCCGATATAGATTTTTAAAAGAGATTTAAGGCACCTTCACTAACATTAAAAGGTCAATGAATATATATAATCAAACTTGCCCAGATTGTTTAGTGTGAGAAAAGATCCATGCAATGATGTGCATGCAACAAAAGGATTCGTGACATGGGTCTCCATACACAATTGAATCACTAATTAATCAAATTTAATAGACGCGTTTAAACCTTGCCCACCACTTTCATACAGCAATTTCTCCTTTTTTCCTTTTTATTTCATTTTCTATTGATATAGAACATACCAGTTTCATGTACATGCATCAATTTCTTGCAAAATCTAATGATGAGGCCCTCAATCTATTCATTTACAAGATCATAATTCTCTGCCAATTAACACAAAAGTGCAGTGTTTTTGAGCAACCAGGTGATGATTGTTGTTAAAGATGATGTCAAAGACAAGTCAAAGAAGCCCCAGTTCAGGTCGGGTTGTCACAAATATTTCACATTGATATATGGAGTTGTCTAGTGTTGTGCAATTTGGTTTCAAGTGTATTAAAGTTGTATAATTATAATGATAGAACGGAACAGTGTAATATCTTGCGACAAAAAAAGGGCAAGAGTCAAAAATATTTGTACGACTCTCACAACAAAACAACACTTCGGAGGTTTACATGTGAAATTTGCAGGACTTGGTACCATTCTTACATATTTGAACAAAAAGTAATGGGAAAGAGTGCATGGAAAGAAAAGCTCATCACATGCACCCTAGCAGTCTCTATTGGAACTGTAACCTAATTAAAGGCTGTATGAATCCCTTTTGAAGTAGGTGGAATACATGTAATCTTTATTGATATTTTATAACATCTTACGATCTCATCAAGCATAAACAACACTTGACTTTCAAGAAGGGCGGCCATTGTTTAAAGTTGTTTAGATTAACTTTTGCAAAAGGGGAGTGTGCCTTTAAGTTTATACAAGCTTTACACAAAGAAAACAGATTTCTAGTCCCTTGGTGTCTCAGTTTTAGCTCAGGAGACTACATGAAGGAGAATCATATAAAGTTTCCTTAGCCTCTAAGTATTGATGTGACTCAACAAAAATGCATCATAGAAATGGGAAAAACTTTGCATCACAGTTGAGATGAGCAGTAAACAAGTCATGAACTCATGGACAGCTCTTACTTTGCAAGGCAGTGTCACAGTTGAGGCGCGCAGAATATAAGCTGCACAAACCTCCCCATTGCAAGTCATTAAGGATTTGTTAAGCCCATGAGTTTCACATAAGTTTTATGAATGTTAAGTTTAATAAAGAGTTAGTTTCCTAGGCACATAGTTAACATTTAACTGTTAAGTAGAGATGAATAAATTTTACAAACCTCATTGAGTTCAAGAGGCACTAACTTCACCATCCAAATGCTTAAAAAGAACAGCACCAGTAGATGATCAATTAACATAATGATTTATCGTAAAATGTGCATTAAGAACTGAAAATTAGATTGCCACTTGGCAAGACCTTATTATATCAAACAAAAAAAATCTACAAATCAATAAGAGCAATATAAATTGTTCAACACAAAGTTTGGAATGCTACAAGGCTGGTACAAACAAACTATTGCTACAAGGTTGCAAACTGCAAGGGCAGACTCAGGTGTAATAGAACATATGATCATTGCTGAATATAGCGAGTGGACAGAACAACACGCATTACTAATGACAGTGGCAACAAAAATCCAATCATAAAATTTACTATCAGAAGTTAGATGCTTTGTATAAATATTGTAGAGCATAACTACCATGGGACAAATTGAGGATTGAATGCCAATGTCTCCCTGTATATCATCTCTTTCATCTGCTCTTCTGTTAACTCTTGTTGCTCAAATTCAAAAGAGAAGGGCTCAGGGCAAACAGGTTCATCAGCTTCATCATGTAATCTTTCAAGATAAGGATGAGCAAGAGCTTCTTCAACTGCACCCATAAAAAGAGTAAAAACAAAAGAAAAATGAATGAGACTTGTGGAATAGTCAGGGGTAATCCTGGATACTGAAAGAAAATGAATGAGACTTAAAACCACTGAAGTGTGTTTGATTCTTTATGTTGGTGGCATGCCTGACATCCAAGCATAGAAAAAAAAAAAAAGTTTATTTTACGTATGAATCTATTGGTCGGAATTCTTTGATCTTGACTTGGATAACCAACTATATCCATTGATACGATTTGTGAGTCTTATGTTATGACATCCACAAGCATCAATAACCAGATTCACATGACTACATTGTCAATTTAAGATCTAATGCCACATCAAACTCAACCTCAAAGCAACAGTGGACAGAAGCCACAGAATGCAGAATAGAAAGTGAAGTTCGATATCAATATATTCAAATTGATAGAATAAATCTTCATAGCATTCTAAGCACCTGAAATTTCCCTCAAATCAAGAGATTAGAACCTAATGCTGAGGATGAAGATGATGGTGAATTGTCTAAGGTATTTAAGTTAAGATTCAGGCTCTACAATATAACGTCAGTATGAGTGTATTTCACAATTTATAATGTTTAGCTAATTGTATATTCCTTGTTAGTTTCAAGCTTGCAACATTTACATTAATAACAAATTAATTTCTTCTCTTGGTTTTATTTTGCAATTTACCTTGAAGTGCCTTATAAGTCTCAGAAAAATCAAGAACTAACCTTAAATTATAACTAGTACGACTGTCTTTCCCCTGATTAAGCCTCCACAACAACATTTAATTCGCAGAAAAGGGTCTTTTTTTTACCAAAAAAAAAAAAAAAAGAAGAAAAGGGTACTCTTTAAGAAATCAGTTCAAGGGCTTGTGGAATTTCAATTCCTCCAAGACATTAATAATGGAATCATCAATCAAGAAAGGAGAAAGTGAATAGCTGTATCTGTTCAAACTGGAATATAGGGAAAAAAACACTGAGCTTGAAATTCTAAATGTTATATAAGTAACCCATAAGTTTAATATGCCCTACTATGCATCACAAGATAGCTGCTCAGCCAATTCACCAGCACGGATGGGGTATTGTATATGCAGACCAAGAAATTCAAACTACAAGCCCATTATCCAGTAGACACCAAAAAACACTAGTCAACATTAATGAGGTACGGATCATTTAGAACAGATAAATAGCATGAAGTACTCGTGCAATAATTGTCTTAAGGAAGTCAAAACCATAAGTCGCATTAACAGATATGTAGCCCCTTCATTCAAGGTCATGGATAGGTCATAATCACAAATAAAATCAATTAGACAGGTAACCATGCTTGTTTGATCCATGTATGGTTTGCAACGCTCACCATCAATTGCACTAAATCGAGCACAATGGAAGAGATTGATCCATGTAGCCGACCCCAATTAGTTTGGGAGGAGGCTATGTTGTTGTAGACAGGTAACCGGGCATAAACCAGACATCAAACGAATGCATGAAACTGAATCGGGTTACCAACAACTTATATATTGCAAATTCTAGTTTTGTGTAACGAATTGTGAGACTATTCTAACAGCTTATTTTCACCAATAAGAACATCAGATAACATTTCTCATACACATTCACATGCGTCCAGTTGAGGTACTTAGTTTTATCACCAAAAAACAAGTTCCAACCATATAAAAACACAAGGTAGTAAGAAATTGATTTTTTAGAGAAAGCATCATAATGTCTGATTATCTAGCACTATTAAGAGAAAGGAGTAACGAGACAAAGAAGAAGCAAATATTTCTGCCTTATTATACATAAGAAATTAAGTTTCTACTCCAAGTAGGTAAAGTGGGTTTAAGAGATAAATAAAGTTACCAAATATAACCATAATTGTCATTTTCTAGCTCATTACAAATATCAGGATATTGAAGGCATTAATGTTCATTCCGATTAAGTAGTATATTTCAAGGATTTAATAGGTGAGACATATCAGCAATACATTGTGCAATTCTATTGGAGATCGTTATATAAATTAATAATTAAAAGCATTATAAACAGAGTAAAAAGGAAGACGGAAATCACCTGTAATTCTTTTAGTGGGATCAAATGTCAGCATTCTTTCCACAAGATCAATAGCAATGGGACTGACATGAGGAAAAGCACTTGCAAACGACTGACGTGGATGTTGTGGTAATTGCTTAATGTACCTTATAGCATCTTCATTCCGAACAAATCCAAGATCAGCCTCAGTGGGGGTGCCAAGAAGCTGTATGGTTGAGAATGCTCATACATATAAAAATGAAGAAATCTTTGTTACAATTGTGGAAGGATTTTTAATGAGATTTGCAGTCCTACCTCTGTCAGCAAACGCATCTGATGCACGTGATCTCTTCCAGCAAATAATGGTCTTCTGATCATCATCTCCATAAAGATACAACCTACTGACCACACATCAATTGCAGCAGTGTAATCCGTAGAATTCAGCAGTAATTCTGGTGCTCTATACCATCTTGTCACAACATATTCTGTCATGAAATCACTCTCTGAAGTTGGTCGAGCTAAACCAAAATCACAAATTTTAAGATCACAGGTTGCATTTAGCAATAGGTTGCTCGGCTTTAGATCTCTATGAATAACATTAGCTGAATGTATGTATTTAAGCCCACGAAGAATCTGGTATAGAAAGTACTGCAACAAGACACATGTGGAAGCACAAATTAGATGTCACTCAAGTCAAGCTAAAATATAAGGACTCAATTATTATCATAGTAGGGATTTCAACGAGAATAATACCTGACAGTGCTCCTCTGATAACTCTTGATTTGAGCGAATTATTTGATGCAAATCTGTGTCCATGAGTTCGGTAGCAATGTAAACATCAGAAAATGCTTCTCGTATGGGTGGTGGAATTACATCTCTTATTCCTACGACCTGTTTCAGCCAAAACAAAGAACATCAGTGACAATAATGTATATGCTAATTAACACCATGTATAGTAATTGCCCCAGCGCTTGATTAGGATCAGCAAACTAAATTCATTAAAAAACCGCACTAATCACATTGTTATGCTTATCAATAAACACAGTTATTGTTCTGTCTGCACCAGCAATACTTTTCATTCTTTGAAAAACTTAAGAAGAATCAATATAGAGAAGCTAGAAAACAAGCTAAGAAAGTAGTTAGTCAAGCTAAAACAAATTTCATAGAAGATCTTTATACAAAGTTAGGTAATAGAGATGGCGAAAAATATATTTATAGGTTAGCCAAATTAAGAGGTAAAAAGAAACAAGACCTAAGCCATGTAAGATGTATTAAATATGAAAATCAAAATGTTTTAACACGCGAAGATGATATTAAGGAGAGATGGAGAAGCTACTTCAATAGTTTATTTAATGATGGCCAAGTTGATATCATAGTAGATGAAAACCCACACCAAGAAAGAAATGTAAACTATACACGCAATATTAGAATTTCGGAAGTCAAAGAGGCATTGAAAAAGATGAAAATAGGGAAAGCATGTGGCCCAGATGAAATACCCATAGAGGTTTGGAAATGCTTAGGAGAAATTGGATTGACTTCGCTAACAAAACTTTTCAACAAAATTTTAAAATCAAAGCGCATGCCAATGAATTGAAGAAGAAGCATGCTTGTACCAATCTTAAAAAACAAAGGAGACATTCAAAATTGTTCAAACTATTGGAGAATTAAACTTATGAGTCATACTATGAAACTTTGGAAGAGGATAATTGACAATAGGCTAAGAAGAGAACAACAATATCAGAGAATCAATTTGGTTTCATGCCTAGAAGGTCAACTATGGAGGCAATTTTCCTTGTAAGAAGATTGATGGAAAAATATAGAGAAAGGAAAAAGGATCTTCATATGGTATTTGTAGATTTAGAAAAAGTTTCTAGAGATGTTCTTTGGTGGGTTCTAGAAAGAAAATGGGTGCATGCTAGATACATAGACACAATTAAGGATATGTACAAAGGAGTAGTAACTAGTATAAAGATGTTACATTCACTCTAGCCCAGTACCGTGTCGGACACTTGAAACAGTCGACACTTAAAAAGACATGAATACTCCATTTGAAGAGCTCTTTGTATAAAAAGATTTAAAATGTAAGAGAATACATATAGGTGTATAAGGTAATATATGTTATTACATATATATAAACATCCATATTTTTTTTTGCCGAGTCTCCGCTTAAATTTAGGTGGATGAACTTTAACTCATAGGCCCGACACCCGCACCCGATAACATAGGTATAAAGACATTTGAGGATATTCCCGATAGGACTACATCAAGGATCGGCTTTAAGTCCATTTTTTTACGCTAGTTTTGGATGAACTAACTAGGCATATTCAAGAGGATATACCATGGTGTATGTTGTTTGACGAAACAAGAGATGGAGTGAATAGGAAATTAGAACTTTGGATGAATACATTAGAATCTAAAGGCTTTAAATTGAGTAAAACGAAGACCGAGTACATGCAATGTATGTTTAGAAATACGAGACATCGAGATGATAGTGGTAAAATTAGGGGAAGTAGAAGTTCCTAATGTGAAACACTTTAGATATCTAGGATCAATCATACAAATGATGGCAATATTGAGAAGGATGTCACACATAAAATCCAAGCTGGATGGAAAAAAATGGAGGAGTGCAACTGGTGTGATCTGTGATAAAAATATGTCTACAAAGTTAAAAGGAAAATTTTATAGGACCACAATTAGGCTAGCTATGCTCTATGGAAGCGAATGTTGGGCGGTAAAACAACAATTACATATGAACGTAGCAAAAATGAGGATGCTTAGGTGGATGTGTGGTAAAACTCGTAAAGATAGGATAAGAAATATAGAAATTCAAAGACAAGTAAGAGTAGCACCAATTGACTCAAAGATTAGGAAACGGCGGTTGCGGTGGTTTGGTCACCTACAAAGACGGCCTATAGATGCCCCGACTAGAAAACTTGACTTAATAGGAACTAAAGAAATTCAACGAGGTAGGGGTAGACCGAAGTTAACTTGAGATGGATTAATTAGGAGGGATTTGAATGGTTTGAAAAGCTCACCACTAATTGCATTAAACTAAGCACAATGGAAGAGTTTGATCCATATACCCCAATTAATTTGGGACTGAGGCTATGTTGTTGTTGTTGAAAAACTTAAGAAGAAGCTATCAAAAATTTTTAGAGAGACATTTTAAACAACAATGCAAATCTGAACTATCCACAGTTTTCCAACTAATTAAAATTACTATAAACACAATATCCTGAGATCTTAGCCAAAAAAAAAAAGGAAAAAAATAATTATGACAAAACACACCAAGCACATTCGATATAATCTAAAATTTGAAAGCTTATTCACTAACAAAACAAGGATTTCTTCGTAAAAGAGTTTACTGAGAGGGTGAGAACAATTGTGTAGAAGTCAAGCAATCAGAAAAATTAAGTGAAAATATATACCTTGCTGCTACATATGACAAGATTATTCCCCCTTTTTTTCTTTGAATATAAGTAATTATTATAGCATTTTAAAAAAAGATTTGTACTTAATTCACCAAAAGTCCATAGCTTAAAGAAAAACAAAGCTTCTCATACACTCTAATCAAGACAATCACAACTTAGAATAATCACTATCCAAGTAAATTAATCATATATCAACTCTAAAAACAACAACGATAACAAAAGTTTCATCCCAAATTAGTCGGGTTCAGCTACATGGATCAAATTGTTCCAGTCCACTAAATTCAATGCCCTCGATGGCGTGCTTATATATCAACTCTCTAAACAACTGATAAATCCATATAAACCAAAACCCTAAACGAATCAATTTCAATCATCAAACACAAATTTTCAGAGCAAGATATGGTCCAAACTAGGTCAAATCAAGTCACTAATGAAACAAAATAAAGCAGCTCAAAAGAGGAACTAATTTATCACCAACAAACCCTACTCACATTCTCATGATCCAAATGCCGAAGCAGCTTGATCTCCCTCATAGTCCTCTTCGCATCCATCCGGTTATCGAACGCGTTCGCGATCTTCTTGATCGCAACCATCTCATTAGTCTCCGAATTCAACACCGAACTACCAAAACCCCCGAAAATCAATCAACCATTCCTCATCACGACAACAAGAAGAAGAAGAAGAACAAATCAATCCATATATAGTGATCGAGTGAGAGGTCTTACCAGACGATCCCATAGGCGCCGCGGCCAATCGGCATTACCGGAGGGACGTACTTTGGCGTGATCTCGAACATATTCCCGAAGATGTTGTGCTGCACGAACCGCCCTCCGTGCGTTGAAATCGCAGGGAAGTCGGCCATCTGATGATGGTGGGGGTGGTTGTTAGGGTTTGCGCTTTCGCTCTGGTTCATCTTATCAAATTCTTGCATTCGCGTTGTTGATGTTGTTGTTGTTGTTGTTGTTGTTGATTTATAGACAACGCGGTCGTTGTTCGGGAAGCACACGGTAATCCACAGAGGGAGAGCGAGCTGGGGGAGAGGGACAGTGATGAGCGCGTGGAAGATGAGATCGACGGTCGAGGTCCGAGCCGCCTCGCATCGTACGGTTGTGGTTCACGCGTCGGTTCAACGGACTCGTTTCGTCAACTGCCTTTACGAACACAAGACAAGGAGAGAAGATTGTTATTATTATTATTATTATTATTATTATTATTATTATTATTATTATTATTATTATTATTATTATTATTATTATTATTATTATTATTATTTTGTTTACGTTTCGGATCGTGTGGTACGTGGGGTAGGGGATTTAAGCGACTATCGGTTTTCCGTTGTTCTGCGCTTAGGCGTGGCTTTGTTTTATTGGTGAGTGAAGGAGGAGTGGTGATGAAATTTAAAGTCACTGGAGCAGGGGATCGGCAGGTAGTATTTTAAAATGCCAAATAGATTGGACAATTCATTTATTGGTTGATTATAGTAACATGCCCGCTATGTGCACCCCAATCATCACTCATGGCACCCCATTTTTTTTTTAATTGTATGTGTAATGACTCATGTGCCCTCCAACCCAAATCTACAACAAAAACTGAAAAACCATAATTACCAAGGCACCCCACCCCGTATTTGAGCTCGGTCAACCACTATACTCCGATTCCGTCGACGATCGATCATGTTGTTATTGACTGAAAGAGTTTATACAAGGTTGGTATCCTCATCCATTTTTCATTTTTTGATGGTTTGAATCTTGCGTTTGGTGTGTTTTGGTGTTGACAATGGTGGTGTTTGATGATTCTCCTTTACTTAGGGTTTGGAGCAATCGTTTGATATTTTAGTGTACAATGGATGAACAAAACCCAAGTGAGGATGAATCGAGGTAGTTGGAGGTGAGTTTTAAATTTTTTTTAGGTTTAGGGTTTCCTAATATGCAAATGTACCATGTACACGATTGTTTTGGCCATATAGGACCAAGATTTTTGTAAATATATCGATGACACACAACCGAGACTTAAGCATAATTCTCGGTAGTAGATAACCGAACATTTTTTATAATAGGTTGCTAGTGGACTAAGTGGTCATGTGCCGAGATATATTGAATGGTCTCGGTTGTGCCCTACCGAAATTATCCTTTACGTGTTGGACCTATATTACCGAAAATTGCGTTTTTAAGGATTTTCTAACTTCTAACAACGAGTACTTATGATATTTGACTTTTTCTTGCAGGAAGTATCATCGACAAGTGCATTTGAATATATCTCTTATCTTTTCAAACGGGAGGCACCATTTCAAACTAGAAAAGAGGCACTCGAATGGGTTCAAGAGACAGGTCGTGCTAGAAAGTTTGTCCTGGTTTCAAAGAAGTTTGATGCTGGAGGGAATGACCGTAGGGGAAGGGTTACAATTGCGTGTGAGAAATCCATAACATATAGGAGTATTTCCCAAAGAGTTGGAATTACTAAAGCTGAACTAATTGAGAAGATACCACATAAGTTAACAAACGGAGAGGAATAGAAGGACAACACAAGACCGAACACCAGTACGAAAAAATGTCAATGACCTTTTCTTATTCAACTCAAGGAACACCCAGACTCATATTAGTATGTAAGTGTGGTATACGACATGCACAACCACAACTGTGCGAATCACTTGGAAGGGCACTCATATGTTGGAATATTAACTCAGGATGAGGCTGCTATTTTGGATCAGAAGAGTAAGACTAATGTTAGGCCACGACAGATCCTAAATACTTTGAGGCAAAGGGATAAGAACAATGCTTCAACATTGCGGAAAATATACAATGCACGACAAATGAATCGAATTAAAAAAGCTGGTGGGAGAACTCAAATGCAAAAACTCTTACATTTATTAGAAGACAATATGTATCTGTCATGGCATAGAAGGGACCCCGAATCGAATGTAGTTACAGACTTGTTTTGGTCCCATCCTGACCCCATTAACTTGTTGAGGTATTTTCCGTACGTTTTTCTAATGGACTGCACATATAAGACCAATAGGTACCGATTTCCGTTGTTGGAGATTGTTGGGGTCACTTCGACAGACATTACATTCTCGATTGGGTTTTATTTTTTTATCTTCAGAGACTATGTCCAACTACACATGGGCATTGAACATTTTGAGAGGTTTACTAGACGGGTGGCCTGCACCTATTATTTTTTTCACTGATAGAGAATTGGGCCTTATTAATGCAATCGAAGAAGTTTTTCCATAATGTTCCCACTAGCTTTGTATGTGGCATATCAACAAAATGGTGTTGACCAACACTAAAAAGATGTTCGCACGAAATAAGGACTTTCAACTCTTCAATAAGAGGTGGACGAATTTGATGTATGCTACGATCGAAGCATCATTCGAGCTTATGTTAGCTACCTTACGTGTTGTGTATGCAGATGTGAAAGGTCTGCTTAATTATTTGGAGGATACTTGGTTGCGGGATTACAAGAATATATTTGTACTTGCATGGACAAATCCACTTTTCATCTTGGAGAAACCACGATGCAAAGGGTTGAGTCTGCACATTCCACTCTCAAACAGCATCTCGGCACATGTACTGCAAACTTCGAGGCATTGTGGAGTGTAATTCATGGAATGCTAGACATACAACATAACAGGATCAAATCGTCGTTTGAGGTTAGTTTGAATGTTGTGCAACATGGATATATAGATGGATTGTATCTCTGTTTGTGTGGTTATGTATCCCTGAAAGTGCTTAAGTTGATTCGTAACGAGGTTGAACGCGGGGTGAATGTTGGGACAGACCGAAGCTTATGTGGTTATGACCAACATACCACTTTTGGGCTTCCGTGTGCACACGATCTTAATGCACATATTTTGGAAGATTCACCTATACCACTTGAAGACATACATGTGTATTGGCAGAAGTTGAGTATGGTACCCGATGCATCAGTGAATCGAACTACCTATAACTTGAATGACGAGCTTCAAAGAGTTGTGTCTAAGTTTGAAACATTCGTTGATGGGGATTCGCGTGTTATAACTATTCAACAACTAAGAGAGACTACCTCGACGCCATGTATTGCACCACAGGCAAAAGTGAGGACAAGGGGGAGACCGAGTCTCGATAGTTTTGGTAATTTTGTTATAAGGAACAAGAAAATGAAGAAAGGGAAGAGAGGGATGAAGAGGAAAGTCGAGGAAGATAATATTTTTACGACGAGAGATCCAGGTGGCTTTGAGTATGTACTTACACCCTCTGAGGCAGCCAGTGCGTGAAGGAAAGGAAAATAAGTTAGGAATAAAGTACATCGAACACGTGGGGGCATCTATGGGAGTATTTGAGATTGGATTCATTCACACTATACAGCCGGATTGGATTCAACATGTTGAGACTACAGTTAATGTGGATAGCGATGGAAATTGTGGCTTCCATTGTGTTGTCGCCGGTCTTGGATTATCAGACATAGATGGTTGGAACAGGGTTAGAGAAGTTATGGTTAATAAACTACAAGAGAACCAAGTGTTTTGGAAGGATTTGCTTGGAAGTTACTTAGATCAAGTTAAGGGAGCTGTGCAATTCTTTGAAGGTAAGGATTTCGGGTTCGACAAGTGGATGACCCTTCCAGACATGTGACTTCTAATTGCAACAACATTTTAATGTTGTACTTTTCAACGTGTCATATGGTTGTTGCATGACATTTCTTCCTCTATGTAATGCCCCATCGCCTATGAAAGATCGGGTAGTTATTGGCATTACAAATGTCAATGACACTCATTGGGTTAGGGTAAGTTTTTAAAGTTTGTTTCAAATTTTGGTTAATATGTCAACGTAAGTTACTTATTCTTTCTTTTATGTTGCTCTTCCATTTGACAGGTCATATTCAAGCCTAATGCAACGGTTCCCCCTATATTCTTGGTGTGGAAGACCTTCGCGAATGTTAATGCTCAAGGGTGGGGTTTTGGTATTAACATTCAAGCACAAGTCTCGGTTCAATCTTCTCATCTACACACGCCCTTCGTGGTAGACTTAGCGTCGCCTTAAGCAAATCACATAGTAAATTATTTTTGTAATGTTCGACAAACTTGAACTGATGTTGTTGAATGAATATTATGTCTTCCAAACTTGGCATGATGCTTTTGTGTACTTTTGTTGATGTATGTAACTTGAATTGATGTTTGTTGAATGGATAAATTCATGATATGTCAAGTTTGTACTCTCAATTAAGGGTTCACTTACACATGACCCCCAAGTCCCGGACATACAGAACCATGACACCCATTGGAATCTCGATCATTAAGGTTTGTGAGTAGCCAAAAATGGGATGCCCTAAACACTTCGGTTACATGACATCGAAATTTGTGCTAAATTACGATGACAGATGACCGAAAAGTAGACCATAGTAGCAAAACAATATAACCTATTAACTGCAAATAATTGCGGTAATATGTGGCCAATTCAATGTGTGTTCCTTGCATGTGAGCATCGGTCAAAGGCATCCGAGGCCCTTATTGACCAATCGGTTGTGCATCGCTGAGACTAATACCTTAATTACGGAGTGACGTAACCGATTTTATCTGCAAAATTACAGTAATAGAAGGCTGAGTCGTTTTGTGTAATCGTTGCATAATAATCTCGATGATGAACTACCAAGACCATACCATAAGTTTCGGTACCACATGACCGTTATTTAGACATTTCTTGCGGTTGTGCATGACCGAGACTATATAAAATTTGGCAAAATTGGCAGTGTTCGGATGGAGGCGATCGAGCTCAATTAACCAATCACGGTCATGCATAACCGAGAATTCTCAATAGTTTTCGTTCATGTGTGGCCGTGGATTTCTCTGTGGTAACTTATTGCAAACATGGTAGTGACAAAAATACAACAACAAATAGTAGTAGTAGAACACATCAATTCAAACATGACCAACAAGTCAAACATTATCAATTCAATAGAAAAATACCGAATAAGGTAAATAATACCAAATTAACAAGTTAAACATCATCCATCATCAAATACCAAATAAGTTAAACAATACCAAATAAACAAGACAAACAACATGTTTTTTCACTTGAGCCCTTTTTCTTTCTTCTCCTTGTGACTAACATATGTTGTCGTGGGGGTTTCCTCTTAGACAGCTAGCTAGAACTTAGGGTGGGCTGGAGGGCATTCTTTGTCACCAAAGTCTCGATAGAACTTGGGGTGGGCACACTTTCGGTTGGGGTACTTTCATGCTGTGAAGGAGCAGTAGATGCACTCGGTGTTGTGGTGTTGGTCGTGGTGTTGGCTGTGGTGGTGGTGGTACCTGTACCAAGACCCCTACCCATCAAGTAGTCCACGACATCATTCGCCATTTTCTCAGTAGCCTCCATCTTGGACATACTCGCCGGCAAGTCTATCCATGCCAATACGCTATCCAATGCCCGTCGATTACGCTATTCAAAACCAATAGAGAAACTATGAATAAATAATACAAAAGAAATGTGATAAACCAACTTAAATTCAAACGATTGCAAGGTTTTACTTCCAATAACTCATTATCACTAACCGTATCAGGGAAGTCATCACTGTGCGCTGGGTTCTCAATGGTAGGATGTGAAACTCGTGTGAACCATGACAGATATTCTGGTGCAACCATGAACTAGAACCATGCCTTCTCCCCCCGATCTTCAACGGAGAGTGAATGGCTACGTCGCCTTTCCCAATTCTCCGATTGGAATGAGTACTTAACCGAGTATTTCATTACAATGCGGCCTCATTTTGCTTCGAGGGGGCGATATGGAGACGACGGTATTCCTTGAACATGGCCAAGTTGTCGAAGGAACCTCTCCGGATGGTATGGCTCCACAACTTCCATGTACTTTAGACAACAAGAGTAGAAGGCCATAGATAGAACAATACCGCCTGTCCTGATGTCACTGTATGGATCCCACGTCACCTATACTAATGAAACAAACAATTTATATTAAAATATGAAGTTTGATAAATTGGAATAGCAAACTCAAAGTAATAAAACAAAGTACCTCACTTGGCCGTAAACTATCAAGGGTCGTATGAATACTACTTAGTTTGTCCACGTTAGCTACCATCTCGTGTTTCTGTACTCACCTCGAGATACATGGCTGAATGTGGTCCATGTATTTTGCATTTCACGCAGCAAGCTGGAGTGGGAAGTGCTTGTATACCCATCCCCAAAAAAGAATCAACAAAAATAAAAAAATTGTGGATTTGTATTGGCTGATTCACAAGTAATGTGCAAGAAATATGTACCTCAAGCAAAGTTAGGTACCTTGCAATCTGCGACATTTCTACCCTGGTGCTGACCCGAGATGACGGTAAAGA
Organism: Stephania japonica; assembly: GCA_039657345.1. Classification (NCBI taxonomy): domain Eukaryota; kingdom Viridiplantae; phylum Streptophyta; class Magnoliopsida; order Ranunculales; family Menispermaceae; genus Stephania; species Stephania japonica. Next base: position 35,496,610 of record CM077560.1, on the reverse strand, counting down.
TAAGCTAGAGCAGCAGCACCTCATGCGTAAGTCTCGACCTCATCCAAGTTTTCCAGAAGCTTCAGTAATGCAATTGAACTCGTGACCCACTCTTATCGGTGAATAGGGTGCAAGAGAGCAAGTACAAAAAGTATGCACATGCAGTGCATTCCACTAGAGGGTGCGTAGTAGGAGAACTGGAAGTATTGGAAGTAGTGGACTTGGACTTGGGTAAAAACGACTTTTCAGCCAAACTACTCGCACTGTGAGACCCTTCATAATGTTAACCTTTTCCTCTACTTTGTCACGAGAAACCCCAAGCAGTTTCGAAACTAACTCAATCGCATCCTTGCGGGACTCCTCTGCGTACCTTGAAATATTCTCAACCGCCACCACCTTACCCGTCACTAGGATCTTCAGTAAAATGCTCACGTCCTCGAGCGTGATGGACATTTCACTAAAGGATAAGTGAAATGTATTAGTCTCTGGCTTCCACTACTCGACAAAAGCTGATATCACCTCCTTATTGGCCTTCCGATAGGAGCAGTCTATGAGTGGAGCCAAACCCGACCTCTGAATGATTCTTTGCAGTCCCTGGGTGTCGGGGTGACAAGACTGCAAATCCCACTCAGCTATTTGAGCCCCGTGGTTTATGCACTTAAGCAACGGTCGATGTTGCAAAAAAAAAAACATAATTCATAAATACATTATTGTATATGAATAGCAAAAGTAATAATTTGATTGAAAATGAATTGATACTTTGCCAAAAAAAGGCTACATACCTCATTATTTCAAATTGCTGTCGCAACATGATCCTTAAAACTCTTCAACAAAGAGCAGTTAATAGGACTGCCAGGGAAAGGAGCAGATGGGTCATCTTCGGGCTCCCCAACATTCCCACCAAAAACACCGCTACTACTCTTAGTTGCTTGTGGTTGGGATGTGGTGGTTTCTTCCATTGCTGCACTGCGGGCCTCATCCCAGTCGGCACCACCCCGACTACTGCTCGCCACGGGGACATGAGATGCCTCATCCTCGACATTATCCCTCACTGGTCTGCGTCTACGTACACCCTCACCAGCTTGCACTTTCGCCTTTCAATATGATGCAGTCTGTGCCTTCCTTTTACTACGTATAATAGCAGATGGAGCAGCAGGAGCAGAGGGAGCTGCAGGAGGAGTAGAGGGAGCTGCAGGAGCAACAGGACCAGAAGGAGTAGTAGCCATGACCGACGTTTGTTATGCTCGTGCTCGTTGTGCTCTCGTGGGCTCTCCGTCGACATCCTCTCTAGAAATAGTAGATTTCCCTCGAGCCATATCTGATAGAGAAAGACATTGTAAGCATATAATCTCTTGTGCAACAAAAAATACCCAAATAAAGTATTTTCAACACTAAATCGGTATGGCATAACCGATAGGAAAACAAAAATGTCAGTATAACATAATCGAAACCTAAGGCAAAATTTCGGTATGACGAAACCGAGATCTATCATCAAGTATCGACATTTATCCTCCGAGACTAAACCTACGTATAAGTAATATACGAGCTTCGGTTTATTGGCACCGAGACTAAAACAAGAATCTCGGTTACTTGTGTCCGAGATGTAATGAATTTTTATATGGGCTAAGTGTCGTTTGGATACAAACGAGAAATGCTCATAAGTCTCGGTATCGTATTTCCGAGATTAATGACCACATCACGGTCCTGTGTGGCCGAGTATTACGGGTTTGCAAGAAAACCCAGATATTGAACCATTTTCATGAACGACTACAAAGAAAATGAACCAAATGAACATAAAATCGAACAAAAAACCAAATGTACCTTACTTTCCCTCTCAATTTCACAATGACCCCAAATCTGAACTCGTCCCTAGCCGCTGACCACTTCAACTGGGCAAAAAAACTTTTCTAACTCAAAAAAATTAGGAATATGTGGGAGAGAACGATGAAAAATATGAGATTTAGTTGATTTCACCTCCAAATCACGATGGTAATGAGAACATTTGTGGGAAATGAAGTTTCAAAAAAATGGAAACCAGTACTAGGCTAAACCCGAAATAGGTGGGGTGCCTCAGCCTTAGGGTTCAAGGGCATTTTCGTCCAATTTGGGGGGGTGCCCTGATAAATTCGATGGATGCCCTTGTAAATGGGGTGCCTTGAGTAATGACTGGGGTGCACATAGCGAGACTCTTATGGTAAATGCTAATATATGAAAGACTTTTTTTTATAGAAATTTAGGTGCCATTTAATTAGACAAACGATGTTTTCTTTGAAAAAAAAATGATTTTTTAATTTATTATAATTGTAAATTCAGTAGGGTTAACATTTATATCTATATCTATATCTATATAATCTATATATAAATCTAATAAGGGAAGACCTTAGGGTTGCGACGTGGCAGTTTCTAGCCTTTTCAATGTGCCACGTGGCACATCCCAAAGTTTTCCTTCATTAAAAACGTACCATATAAAACCCAACGGTCTTCCCTCATTAAAAACGTATCATCTAAATGTCTTCCCTTATTAAAAAAGTACCATATAAAACCCAACGTCTTCCCTCATTGAAAACGTACCATATATACTCTCTCATTAAAATGTACTATATAAAACCCAACGGTCTTCCATCATTAAAAACGTACCATAACCGAACGTCTTCCCGTCCTCTTTTGGCAAATTTTTATCCCTTTTCAATTTTCATGTTTCTCTCTTTATTGGCATCATATTGCATAGTAAGTTTCCTACTTTTTCGCCCCAATAACAATGTAACTGCACAATCATTTATGTCGTATGTGGAACCTTTGTCGTGATACAGTTGTCCAATTTTTGATCGTCGACGCCGAGGTATGTTATTTTTGTTCGGTGTTTTGTATTATATTTTATTACTCAAATGTAAATTTCAATGTCCTAAGTGCGCGAGGACGTTTGAGTGTGAGTGTTGGTGTTGGGAAATAAGTTCGGCTCGAGGAGAACGTGAATAAAGGGTTTCGAGCAAACAGTTATCGGGTAATCAGCAGTCCAGGGGATTAATTTAATTAAACACACTGATAAAATGCAAAATAAATAATAAATAAAAGTTGTATACTGTGTCGTGGTAGTACGCGACGAGTGAGTCGTGGTGCGAACGAGTTCGAGAACGCGAGGTTTGTGCAAGAAAAGTCTAAGTTAGGAGTGAGAGTCACCCATTGGTGTCACAAAGTTAAGTAAAAGTGATTGGATGGATTAAAGGACGGTCAAGGGATGTGCCTTGGGATATGTGCGTGAGTGTGATGAGAGGAGGGTTATATAAACCGATCACCAACTTTTCTCTCCCCTCACCTTTTTTTCCATTTTTTCTTCCAACGAAAGAACCGATTGTGCGTGGGGTTTTTGGCGCAGATTGACGCCAAGGAATCGACCAACTATGAATTCTAAGGTGAGACCCCGGCTCCCCACGTGTGTATCTACGTTTTGGCGATAATTTTGAGTGTTTTTATCACTATGAATTCGGACAATGATTTTGGGATTTAGATTTGATGTTAATGGGATGGAATTTTGGTGTTTCAATTATGGTTTTGGTGATTTATTAGGATTTTTTCTATGATTTTTGAAACTGGGGTTTTGTCGAGGTTTCAGCGCGAAGCGAAAGTGGGTTATTAATATTTGAATGTCCCTAAGGGTTTGGGATAAACTCGAAATGCAGCAATATGAGCCGGGGTTTCGAAAAACCCCATATTCAGGTGCAGGATTGAACGTTGCGAGGAACGTCATGGAGCATTTATGCCCATGGCGTCGATCACGGTGCCTAGAGTAAATGCTCTGAGTGAAGCCACGCTTTAAGTAATGTTGTGGAGGGGAAAGCCCCACGGTGCCACTTGCGGCATCTGAAGTAGAGAGCTCAGAATGTCACGCTTTGTGTGACACCGCAGGGGTCTGAACCCCACGACACCACTTGTGGCGTAACACTGTTCATAGTGAACAAATTTAATGAATTTTGAAAAATCTTAGGGATCTCTAGGGTATCCAAATAGGTCCGAATACGACTCAATACCCTAAAAATTGACCTAATTACACTAATGAAATAATTATAGAAAATTGGGTAAATTGAAAGAAAATTAACGATAAATTGTGATTAATTGGATTATCAGGAGTTATAGTCATTGACGGGTCACACGAGGATTCATAGGAGGCAAGTCGTAGTTCGTGTGAGTGCGTATTAGCTTGGATACATGTAAGTAAACCAGTGAGGAATTTTACTGTTATTTCTTGAGCTTTAATTTGTTGTTTTTGCTCTGTTTCGTATTTCTTTTTGGAATTTCCATTGGTTGAGTGGTCCATTTGCAAGTGAGTCATAGTTACTATTTATCTATGATATGAGCTCTTATCTGGACGCTGTTGATATCTCCCAATTGAGTGTATGTTGGGGGCACTTATCGGGGTCTGTGAATATCTTATAGCCGCAAGGGTTAGGGCTTGTAGGATGTCTCGCCCTGAACCTTAGTCTGTTGGGCTATTGTCGCGACTCAACGAACTTTTGGTCGGGACTCCTTGTTATTCAGTTTCGCCAGACCCTCCATTCTCGATTCATTTATTTACAGTCTTGTATATTCATGCGTTCCCTGTTCCTTTTTTTCTATTTGCATGAATTAGGCTGATTTATTTATTTTGAAATGTTGTATTTATGTGCTGTTTGGCGTTACTTACCTGGACTTGTCATTCTTGTGTTTGATGGAGTGCAGATCCACAATTCAGTAAGGGGAAGACTACACAGTTAGGAGATATCATCTGAGGATATCGGAGTAGTTATTTCCTCGTCTGATGTAGGTGATTCATTTTGTATTAATTTATGTATATATTTTGAAAACTGGGATTTGGATTTTTAGAGATATTGGGCATGTATATCTTGTTGTTACTCTCCTTTGACTATTCATTGATGATGATATACATATGCGATGTTTCTACACTCTAGATTGTCTTAACTTGTTTGTTTTGAGGTTAATTGATTAGTTTGAGGTTTAGTTGCTTCTGCTATTATGAAGATAACTCACTAATTGATTTTCTCAACTTGTAAATTGCTTAAAAATGGTAAATGGTAAAGGAAGGCTAACTAGGCTTGCGTGACTCAGCGAGATTGGCTCGAGAGTCCACGTAAGTCTAGGTCGGGCGAGGCCCAGTTTAGGATTGTGGAACTAGGTCCGCCGCAGTTGGTATTAGAGCCAAAGTTTTAAATACTCGATTCTTAATTTAAATCACAATCCATTAAGACATAAACCAACGGAAGTTAGGACAATGGTTGAACGTAGAATGGAACCCTATAATCCTAACTTAAGTCTTAGTTGGGAAGTGAGGAGAGTTGGGGAAATTTAAAACTGGATATGAGCTATTTGATTTGCTGTTCTATTACTATCGATAGCTATGTTCTGATCGTGAAATCACTTTCTTTTCAGTTAGTGATGGTCGATCACTCCAAGACCAGCGATAGTGGTACGGGTGACGTATAAGGGAGATTAGATGGCATGTCGCATATGATTACATCTCATGATCAACAACTTCAGGAGATTATTTGACTATTAAGAGCTCAAGTGACATCATGACCTTCCATGTCAGTAGCTCCAATTACTCAGGATGGGTGTGCTCCTACAGTCTATGACACACTTGCAGCACCTACAGTTTAGGCGGAACCTGTAGTGGTTGAGGAGGCACATGTTCAAGCAAAGATAGTACCTCCTACACTATAGACATCGGTTAAGGATATGCCGAGTATGCCGACTGATACGGGTGCTAGGGCGACAGTTGAGGCGAGACAGGCTCGCGAGTTTCAGAGGCATTATTTAGAGAAGTTTCACGAGGGTACTAACCTCGAGGCTGCAGAGAAGTATACGAGGAGCCATGAGAAGATACATGATGTACTAGCTATACCAGCTCCTATGCAGCTGAGTATATCATCAGCTTCACTGTTCGGCGATGCCGATGTCTAGTGGCGCATTATGGTGTCGTCGAAGGGAAAACCCAAGGATTGAGCTGAATTCGAGGAGAGGTTTAACTAGAAGTACATTCTTCATACGGTTCGTAACCTGAAGAGGACTGAGTTTCAGACTATTAAACAGAAGACTAGGGAGTCAGTTATGCAGTATATGGACCGATATTTGTGTTTGATGGAGTATGTAGGTGGTTCAGCTGACATTGATGCTGATCAGGCTTATTACTTCACGCATGGTCTACTGGACTCTATTGGTTCTATTGTAGTGACGACGACTCCAAGCACATTATAGGAGGCCTATGAGAGGGCTATGGCTAGCGAGAGCTTTGTGAGCACACGCGCCAGAGAACCGGTTGCATCATCTACACCATCACAGTTAGTAGGAGGTTCTGGAAGTGATAAGAGGAGGAAGAGACCCAGACAGTGGGTGCGGAGAGACCGAACTCAAAGTGTAGGATACGTTGTGTCTCCACCTACCACAGCTATAGTACCATCTGCTCTAATACGGAGTTATGCCAGCACACCACAACGACTAGCACAGTCCTCAGAGATAGCAGTATCAGGATTTAGGGCAATTGTAGCGGTAGGGACAAAGGCAGTGGTAAGGGATAGAGGTATAGACAGGGTTATAGATACGATCAGGGTCGTAGGATCGAGTTCGATCACATGAGACAGAACAAAGTGTTCGATGGAACAGTTCTCAGAAAGCGTTGTTGGGAGTGTGACAGATCGAGCATTTCATTACAAGCGTGTCTACTATGGGTCGAGGGTAGCAAGCGCAAGATAGCCGGGAGCAGGTTCACGACGTTCAGCTTGCCACACTAGACCCAATTGCCAGCTGTAATCTAATTGAGGGTACGATTTATATTTGTAGAATATTTATGCATGCTATGTTTGATTCAGGCTCTACGATTTCTTTTATTTCGGGTCGTATGGTTGATGAGTTAGGTTTGAGACCTACTAGACTAGAGAAACCCTTGAACCTTAGCACAGCTGTTGGGGACAAGATCTACCCAAATTTGTTGTGTGTTAACTGTTTAGTCAAGATAGAGGTCATATCATGCCACTAGACCTGGGAGTGTTCGAGTTCCTCGAGTTTGATGCATTGCTGGGCATGGATTGGTTGGGTGCTTATCATGCACAAATCCATTACTTCAGTAATAGTCCCATTTCATATTCTAGGGCATCAAAAGGTTAGTTTTCAGGGGACTTTGACAAGTTTACCTATCACTAGAGGTAGACTCACCACTAGCGTAGATGTCGAGACGTTCACTAGTGTATTGAGTACGATAGAGCGGGTTGTGACTAGGTTAGAGGAGGAACTAATGGTATGCGAGTTTCTGACATGTTTCCTGCGGAGCTACCAGATTTACCATCGCCTAGGGAGATCTATTTTATCATTGACTTGAACTCGGGGACTAGACCTATATTGATACCATCGTACTGTATGGCTCCGAGAGAGCTAGAGGAGCTGAGAGATTAGTTAGACGAGTTGTTACAGTTGGGTTTCATCTACCCGAGCATGTCACCTTGAGGAGCGCCATTTTTGTTTGTTAAGAAGAAAGACGACAGCCTTTGATCGTGCATTGACTACCGGTAGTTAAACAGGGTAACAGTGAAGAATAAGTATCCACTTCTACGGATTGATGACTTGTTCGACCAGCTGACAGGAGCACAGTGGTTCTCAAAGATAGATTTGAGATCTAGGTACCATCAGCTTAGGATTAGAGCGAAGGATAGGGAGAAGACTATTTTCGCATACGATACGAGCATTACTAGTTCACAATCATGCCTTTTGGGCTGACTAACACCCCAACGATGTTTATGGACCTGATGCATCAAGTGTTGAGACAGTACTTCAATCGGTTCATTATCGTGTTCATCGGCGACATATTGATCTACTCCAGGACTCGTGAGGATCATGAGGAGCACCTCAGACAGTTTTACACCTACTGAAGGAGCACAAGTTGTTTGCCAAGTTTAGGAAGTACGAGTTTTGGCTTGCAGAGGTCGGATTTCTTGGAAACATCGTCGGACCAGGCGGAGTGTCAGTGGACCCTACTAAAGTCAAAGTAGTGATTGATTGGCCTACACTGAGATCTGCATCAGACATTCGCAGTTTTCTTAGTTTTGTAGGGTATTATCGGCATTTTGTACAGGAATTCTCGAATATTGCAGCATTTTTGACGCAATTGACAAAGGAGGTTAGATTTCGGTGGACAGACGGTTGCGACTAGGCGTTTCACACTTTGAATGAACATTTGACTACCGCGCCAGTGCTAGTATTACCTGAGTTAGGGAAGGGTTTTGAGGTGAACACCGATGCTTCAAAGGTCTATTTGGGTTGTGTTTTGATGCAGGACGGTAGAATGATTGCCTACGCATCGCGACAGCTGAAGGTTCACGAGAAGAACTACCTTACGCATGACTTGGAATTGGTTACAGTGGTGTTTTCATTGAAGATTTGGCACAACTATCTCTATGGAGAGAGATTTGTGTTATTCACTAACCACAAGAGTTTAAAGTACCTGTTTACTCAAAAGGATCTGAATATGAGACAGGTGTTGGCTTGAGTTCCTCAAAGATTATGATTTCTCATTGGAGTACTACCCGAGGAAGGCCACTGTTGTTGCAGACGCGTTGAGCCGTAGAGGGTTAGACTCGGAGGTTATTACCTGCCACATGACAAACGAGTATGGTTTGCTCGAGACGTTCGAGAGGTTGTATGTTGTTGATATTTCGACCGATACCAGAATATTGATTTGTGGGTAGATGAGGACTCTGATAGTCTCTATTTAGAGTGTACTTGATGGTTAGCGGGTTAACGAGCAATACTAGAGGTTTTTGCAATTTGCTCAAAGTTTAGATCATCCAACTTGGAGGTAGTCGGTAGACTCATGCCTGAGGTTTAGAGGTCGACTGTGAATTCCATCAGTGGCTGAGCTACGCGATGAGATACTTCACGAGGCACACCGCCCGTGTTTTGCAGTTCATCTGGGTAGGACTAAGATGTATGTAGATGTGCGTCGTCTATTTTAGTTGTTGGGGATGAAGACCGATGTTTTTTATTATGTTATATGGTGTGAGATAAGTCAACGAGTTAAGGTTGAGCATTATAGACCTAGTGGGTTATTACAGTCACTTCCCATTCCTCTGTGGAAGTTGGAGCATATCGCCATAGATTTCGTTAATGGTTTACCTCGATCTCAGCGCGGTCATGATAGCATCTGGGTGATTGTGGGCAGGTTGACTAAGTCTGCGCACTTTATACCAGTTTCGACCATACATCGGGTGGATAGGTTGGCTAGTTTGCACGAATGGGAGATAGTTCGACTGCACGGTGTACCTTTATCAATTGTGTCTGACAGAGGGCCACAATTCACATTACATATTTGACAGAGAATGCAGGTACATTTTGGCATGCGGTTGGATCTTAGTATCGCCTATCATCCACAGACTGATGGATAGTTAGAACGTCTGATTTAGATACTCGATGATATACTGAGGATGTGTGTGTTGGAGTACGGTGGGTCATGGGAGGAGTATCTTCACTTGTGTGAGTTTGTTTACAATAACAATTATCAGGCCAATATTGGTATGACACCGTTTAAGGCACTATACGGGAGGCCGTGCAGGTTTCCATCTTGTTGGACTGAGCTAGAGGATGTGGCAGCTATTAGGCCGAAGATTGTTCTGAATCACACAGAGAAGATACATCTGATCAGACTGAGACTGAAAGGTGCACGGGAGAGGTAGAAGAAATACTATGACTTGTATCATGGGGAGTTAGAGTATAAGGTCGAGGACTACATCTATCTGAAGGTGTCTCCAATGAAGGGTCACAAGAGGTTCGGGATCAAAGGGAAGCTTGCGCTAAGGTTCATTGGTCCATTCAGAGTTGGGAAGCGGATATGCAGAGTTGCATACGAGTTGGAGTTACCACCTCAGTTGTTTGGAGTTCACCCTGTGTTTCACATCTCTATGCTTAGACTGGATAGGTCGAGAGAAGGTAGGCGGCCGATGGTGGATTTGAATCAGATAGACTTGAGGGATGACATCTCCTATAACGAGCAGCCTATTCAGATTTTAGACCAGAAAGTGAAGATTCTGAGGAACAAGGAGATCTCATCAGTCCTTGTCAAGTGACAACACCACGGGGATGAGGAGCTAATGTGGGAGCTTGAATTGTACATGCACGAGTATTTTCCCTACCTCTTCTTATTCGGTAAGTCTTTCCTTTAGTTTCGTTTTAATCTTGAGGACGAAATTATAATAAGTTGGGAAGATTGTAACGACCCTAAAATCTAACTCGTGCCACGTGTCGATTATGTTGTACGTGCAATTGTCCAATTCTCGGTTGTCGACGCCAAGGTGTGTTATTTTTCTTCGGTGTTTTATATTATATTTTATTACCTAAATGTAATTTCCAATGTCCCAAAAGTGCGATGACATTTGAGTGTAAGTGTTAGTGTTGGGAAATGGGTTCGACTTGAGGAGAACTTGAATAATGGGTTTCAGGCGAATAGTTGTCGGGTAATTTGCAGTTTGAGAAAATAATTTAATTGAAAACACTGGCAAAATGTAAAATATATAATAAATAAAAGTCGTATACCGTGCCGTGGGAGTACGAGACGAGCTAGTCGTGGTGCGAAATTGGTTTGATAACGCGAGGTTTGTGCGAGAAAATGGCTAAGTTAGGAGTGAGAGTCACCCATTGGTGTCACAAAGTTGAGTCAAGGTGGTTGAATGGATTAAAGGAGGGCCAAGGAATGTGGCTCGGGATACGTGCGTGAGTGTGATGAGCAGAGGGGGTATATAAACCCATCACCAACTTTTCTCTCTCACATTTTCTTCCATTTTCTCTTCTAACGAAAGAACTGATTGTGCATGGGGTTTTCGGTGTTTTCATCGTGGATTGACACAAAGGGATCGACTAACTACGGATTCTAAGGTGAGATCCCGACTCCCCACGTGTGTATGTACGTTTTGGCGGTAATTTTGAATGTATTCGTCGCGATGAATTCAGACAATGATTTTGGGATTTCGTTTTTAATAGAATAGTTTGATAGATTTGATCAATGGGATGAAATTTTGGTGTTTCAATGATTGTTTTGATGATTTGGGAAGTTGTGGTATTTTTGGTGAATTTTTGCTATGATTTTGAAATCGGGGTTTTGTCGAGGTTTCGACGCGAAGCGAAGGTGAGTTGTTATTATTTGGACGTCCCTAAGAGTTTGGTATAGACTCGGAACGCGGCGACGCGAGCCGGGGTCTTGCTAGTCGGGGTTTCAGAAAACCCCTAATTCAAGTGCAAGATTGCACGTCGCGAGGGACGCCATGGAGCATTTATGTCCACGGCATCGATCACGGCGCCTAGAGTAGACGCTCTGGGTGAAGTCACACTTTAAGTGACGTCGTGAAAGGGAAATCCCCACGACGCAACTTGCGGGATTTGAGGCAGATAGCTCGGAATGTCATGCTTTATGTGACGCCGCAGCGGTCTAACCTCCACGGTGCCACCTGCGGCGATACTGTTCACAATGAACAAATTTGATTAATTTTCAAAAAAATCTCAGAGATCACTTGGGTATCCAAATAGGTCCGAATACGACCTAATATCCCAAAAATTAACCCAATTACACTAATGAAATAATTATAAAAAATTGGGTAAATTGAAAGAAAATTAACGATAAATTGTGATTAATTGGATTATTAGGAGTTATAGTCATTGAAGGGTCACACGAGGATTCATAGGAGGCGAGTCGAAGTTCGTGTGAATGCGTATTAGCTTGGATACAGGTAAGTAAACTAGAGATGAATTTTACAGTTATTTTTTTAGCTTTAATTTTTTATTATTGTTCTGTTCCGTATTTCTTTTGGAATTTCCATTGGTTGAGTGGTCAATTGGTAAGTGAGTCATGGTTACTATTTATCTATGATATGATCTCTTATCTGGATGCTGTTGATATCTCCTAATTGAGTGTACGTTGGGGCAGTTCTCCAAGTTTGTGGATATCTCATAGCTGCAAGGTTTAGGTCTGGTAAGCTAAGTCTCGTCCTGAACCCGAGTTTGTTGGGCTATTGCCGCGACTCAACTACCTTTTGGTCAGAACTCCTTGCTATTCAGTTTTGTATTCTGGACTCTCTATTCTCGATTGATTTATTTATAGTCTTGTATATTCATGTGTTCCCTGTTGCTCTCTTTCTATCTGCATGAATTAGACTGATTTATTTATTTTGAAATATTGTATTTATGTCCTGTTTGACGTTACTTACCTGGGCTCGTCATTCTTGTGTTTGACGAAGTGCAAATCCATAGTCCAACAAGGGAAGGCTCTGTAGCTAGGAAATATCATTTGAGAATACCGGAGTTGTTTTTTCCTCTTCTCGATGTAGGTGATTCATTTTATATTACTTTATGTATATGTTATGAAACACTGGGATTTGGATTTTGAGAGATCTTGGGCATGTATATCTTTTTATTACTCTCCTCTAACTATTCATTGATGATATACATATGTGGGGTTTCCACACTCTAGGTTATCTTAACTTGTATGTTTTGAGGTTAATTGATTAGTTTGAGGTTTAGTTGCTTCCGCTATTACGATGATAACTCACTAATTGATTTTCTCAACTTGTAAATTGCTTAAAAATGGTAAATGATAAAGGAAGGCTGACTAGGCTTACGTGACTCAGTGAGATTAGCTCGAGGGTCCACCTAAGTCTAGGCCATGCAGGGCCCAGGTTAGGATTGTGGAACTGGGTCACACACGTGGGATCCCTAGCAATATCGCTAGTCTGTCCTATTTCTCAAGGCATGGTCGACTGATGGTCCATGATGTTCTGCATTGAGAAGCCTTTCGCGAATCAGCCTCGGTACATATACTTGTATATCATATATATAAAAGGAGAATATAACATGTATATATATCGTAACTCTACCCGCTCACATCACTTCCCAAATAGGGTTTTAAAGTAAATATCATCGAGTTTCCACATCTAAGGTTTATTTATTAAGTTTTATGTTTTTCTATTAATTTCGAGGTTCCTTGAATAGTCGCTCTGATATCAATTGTGGGGCAATCTCGAGGCACGGGGTCGCCACACATACAACACACTAGAACATCAATCGCATCAAAAATAAATATATATTTACCTCGGTTTCGACACCCAAGCTTCGATTGAGAACAACTAGGACTTATCGCTAGGTCACTGTCCTACAAAGAAATTAACAATGATTAGATTTATTAGGGTTGTTATATAAAATCTTCTTGAATGTGAGCATTGAAAAAGTAGATGATTGAGGGATTCTTCCTCTATAGTACATAAAAGACAGGAGGCCTATAACGTCAACTTCCTTTTAATTTTAAAAACATTAGTTGGGATTACTTCATGTAGGCATTTCCAGATAAAAAAATTTAATTTATTTTTTTTTGGGGGGGGGAGGCATGGAAACTTTCATATCCTATTCCATCCTTTTTGTTCGAACTCCATGGAGTCTACATGGCTTGTTCATGAGCTACTCAGTTTTCTCTATCCTCCAATTCCCATGCTAATCGATAGCCTGACTTAACCGTGTATTTTCCTGACTTGGTATAATGCCCCACTAACCGATCTTGATGAACATTTTGTTGCAGTGGTATGATGTAATGAACTTCGCATCTTCTGTTGCGAAAAACTCATTCACAATAGCTTAATTCCAACTCATTGTACCATGGTCGATGAGGTCGCTAACATGCTATGGGCATCCATTGTTGATAAGCATGGGTTTGAAGGATGTAGGTTTTGGAAGCCAAGGTTGACCCACTTTAAGGATAGAAATGTCGTCCCCAATCCTCCATCTCATACTTTTAAGTAGAAGATCTCGACCTAATAGGAGAATACACCACCCCCACGAGGAGCCTTTCCTTCATTTAGTGAATAAGGTATCCTCATTTTTAAAGTACTTGGCCTTGAGACACAGTTGGAATAAGTGAGTATGTATCATTAAGAAGTCTCCAAAACTGCTTCGCGAGCAAAGCGATGTTCATATATTCAAGGTTCCTAAAACCTAGTCCTCTAATCCTTTTCCACCGTGCCACCTTATCTCATGAACCCTTTGGCCTGGGCCCCTTGTGATAATAGACGTTTTTCCCAGCCACCAATTTTTCCCTGAATAGAGTTCTCAACTGAGTCCATAAGAAGCTTGGAGGCACCAAAATCTACAAGAGAACCCAAATATTTCCAAGTGAGACTATTTCCTTTATTTGCAATAGTGCATAAATGGATTGTTTCATTTGAGGACTAACCATTTTTCCAACAAAAATCTGTTCTTGCCTTGATTGATAAGTTGTGTGACAATAAGCAGAGAGTATATGTTTCGAGTGTATGCATTTCCTGAAATTTAGCTTTGTTGGGTTGTGTGGACGCCAAAAAATAAGACTAAATGAAGCCTCCCCTCTAATAGTCATTTTAGAGTAACACCCCACACCTAATGTTGAGGTGATTAAGTTGGGGACAAAAAGCGGAGATCCAAGTGAGATGTACCCTAACAAGAAAAAGTATAACGTCATCTCGGAGAGGAGGGGGAGGAGGGAGAGAAACGCAACCCATAAAGCTGGTTTCGATGGAGATGGTTATGCAAAAGGGATGAGAGCCATTAAGAGATAATCAAGAACGACAAATGGGATAGAGGATCCCCGTGGTGAAGTCCTCGTATGGCTTGATTGTCCGAGAAAGGCTTTCATTCAATAAGACATTATAAGTAACACTAGAAATACAAGTATATATCCAACTGCACCATATGGGGGGAAATCCCATACGCTCCATGATGCCAATCAAAAAACGTCATTCACTCTATCATAAGCTTTGCTCATGTCAATTTTAATGGCCGTAGAATTTCCATTAAAATTCACTCGCTTGATAGAATGGATTGCCTCGTGAACTAGCAGAATATTTTCTATAACTTGTATACCTGATATAAAAGCTCCCTGGTTATCACTAATAAGGCGGTGAATGACCTTGTTTAGCCTTTGTACGAGGATTTTTTGGAGATGACTTTGAAGGATACATTACATAGGCTAATGGGTCAAAGCTCATGGATAGATTTAGGGGTAGCACATTTAGGTATCAAGTTATCAGGGTTTGGTTAACCGATGGGATCAAAGTACGATGCTCAAATAGGGCTTTAACTGTATGGCTTAAAGGTTCCTGAATTTGACCCCAATACACCTAATAAAAACTTATTGTAAAGCCATCCTGGCCAGGGCACTTGGTAGGGTGTATAAAAAACACTACTTCTTTGATTTCATTGGTTGATATGGGCATCATTAGGTGGCAAGCATCATCTTCAGATAGCTTCCTTCGTATGAGGTCTTAGATGTAACAACCATCAATTTTAACTTGACTAGTGTCGCACTAGTTAGGACCATGACCCGGCTATGCGATACTAGACAGTATTTCAAACTTTGAAAGTTGACACCGAAGTAATATTATGTTTCTATGATGTGTATATTAGTATTGTAGTTCATTACGGGTCTCATGCTGTTCGGGCAATTTTTAGACTGAGTGAGGCTTCGCCGAAATAAACGGGGGAGTAAAACAACGTTAAATTACAAATAAATAAATTATTGGATAATTTAAATAATTATTTAAAGGAACAAGGTAGGACTATGTGCGCGATGAGTCGAACTGGATTGAAAACGTTGTTTGAATACGGGGAGTTGGATAACTACGCGAAATACAGTTTATGGGATATGGATTGTTAAAGTGACACAACTGTAATTTGAGAAGCCATGGGATTTACCTCAGATGCGTATGTGTGTTGAGATGAAGGGTCATTAATGAGACAACACATTACCTACTTTACTATTTGACTACTATTCATCACCTCCTTTATATATATAACTCATCTCTCTCATTTCACCTTCACAACCGTCCTCACTCTCTCACACCACAGTCCCTCTCTCTTCCCTGGTATGTCGTCGCCGAACACCGGACGTGACCTCGCCGAACCTCTTATTGGAGGTGTTTTATCTCTCTCCCTTTATTTTGGTATCTCGGTCTCTCTCTAGATCTCTCCCTCTATCGTTCGGTCCTCTCGGTGGTGCACCATCCATTGGGACGAGCTCAAGGGTTGCTGGACTGGGATGGGACTACCATCGTTGGAAACGACCATTGGTAGTCACCGGAGTCCTCACCGGAGTCGAGGTAACTCTCTCTCACTCTCCCGATCTCTCTCTTTCTCGATTTTTCCTCATTGTGATAGTGTTGCCGTGATGGGAACCGATCTTGGACATCCCACGGTGGCTCACCGGAGTCCTGACCATCCCGGAGCACACCCCCGTCGCAGCGGAGCAGTGGTAGGTTGGAGTGTTTGTTTATTATTTTGTTTTCTTTTTCTTTCTTTCTTCTATTCACTGTTTTACTATTAGGTTTGGACAGCTGTCGGAGTGGCTACTGGCCGTCGAGATGGTCATGGGTGGGCCCACCTGGCCCACCAGACGTCCTACATTCTCGGAGTGTCGCTGGAACAATGTGTATATGTGTATGAGTCGTGGTTTGTGCAAGTGCTTGTTGTTATGTCCATATGGACAGTTTTCGGTTGTCTCGCCGGAAAATGCCTCAAGAGGCGGCGCCGCGGCTGGACCACCAGGACTGGAGGTTGTCGGGGACTCACCAAGCTTTGGCTTAGGTCCCACAACCCTCTGGAGTAGCCAATAATAGTGAGGGGAGCGCGAGTGTTTGTTATTTCATTTTTCATGTCATTTATACATTAATGTATGTTGTACTTTTATCGTCGGAAACCACCGCTATGGAAGCTCTGCCGTCGACGCGAGGACATAGAGGGATTACCGGAGACCTTACCGTGTCCATCATGGAGTCTCACAGCCCCCGGAGTGTCTCTATTAGTGGTGATGAGTTTTGTGAACTTCATTTCATGTGATGTCATTGTTGCGCGGCTCGTTGCAAACTATCGCGTATGGTCGACACTGCAGTCGGACGCCATGACTAAGGGAGTGTCGAGGATCACAACAAAACTCTCGTGTGTGTCCCATAACTCCCATAGCATCCATATTGATGGTGATGAGTCGTTGTAATGGTGAATTCATGTGTGAGTACTTTTATCACGTCGAGTGATCGTTGACGTGACGTAGAGCACGCCTACGACTTTTCCATATCGTGTTGGCACCCTACGGACGTTGGACCACACTCGCGAGTCTCCTTACTCGTCGATGTATGATTATTTTGAGTTCCTATCGAGTTGTTATTGTCTAACGATATTGATATTGTGTTTTTAAGTCGATTGGATGGTAGTGATGTCGTGGCCACGTCGCCAGACCACGAGACTATGACATGACCTATTAACGACCAAGCCGAGCCTATATTTCATGAGTAGGCTTACATGCGACATGATTTTCAATGTTGTGATATCACAGTCATGGTTATTACTAAGTTTTTCAAAACAAAGAGAGAGTACTCATTTTTCTACTTGATTGTCGAGTTATTCGAGTTATTTAAAACGATAGGAAAATGCTAAGGGTATCAACCTAGGATTAGTTAATGACTCGACCCATTTAATTGGAGTTTCTGACCTTGTCAAGTAGTGGGAAACTCGGGATACGTGCTAGGAACGCTTGAGTGTTATTACGCGAGTCGCGATAGTTCAAGTACACTTGCCTTAAAGTTTGTGTACGTTAGTAAGCCAGTTAAGAAATTCTCATGTGATTCATTATCATTTATTGCTATTCTTGCTATTATCCATTGTTGGCATTCAAATTCTCTTATTTACTTGGTATGTGTGTTCTTGGCGTAAGTGTGCGATATAGTATCATGTGACCCGCATTGGTTGGGGAAACTTGGGTATTTCCTATCGGAATTACTGCTACCCACAGTGTTGTGTGAACCTGGGTACTGATTATGAAGGTGTCATGTAGCCTGCACCAGTTGGGGAAACACAAGCCACTCTCTGCAGGAGTGCCTGACCACCCCTGGTGTTGTGTGAACCTGGGCACTGGTTTGTTGTGAATATTGACCGCTTATGGCCTCTTTTAACCCTTAGAACACGCATGTTTTCGATTGTTGTAATGACTTGTTATTTTAAGCACGTGATTAACAGTAATCCAAATCCAAATTAATCCAAGTTAGGCTCGTGGTTAAGCCCGAATCGTCACGACTAACGTGTGTGTGGAATTGCGTGATGTATTGTGTTTGTTTGGTGTGTAGTAATACATATACGTGAATAAATGAATAATCGAATTAATAAGAGAATGCCTAATACCATGTGTGGGTCATGTGGACACACATGAGACGCGAGATAGCGTTGACACCTGAGTGTACTCTTTGGCATGAATTATGTACTTATTGGCGTAAGTATTGGCATAAATATATATATTTATATATATATATATATATATATTAAGGATATATAAATATATATATATATTAAGATGAAAAATAAATAAAATAATTGTAAATTGTCAGGTGCAGAGTGATATGCGGAGTCACGAGTGACACGCGTAGGATGTACGAGTGTGAGCACGCCTAAGAATTCTCGTTGGCGTGCCAACCGGAATTTGAGGCGCAAGAGATCAATAAATATATATTTATATATAAATCGATATATATAAATATATATAATAAAATCTGAAAATGTGAAATTACCATAAAGGGTATATTGAAAGGAAAGAGAAAAGGATGAGCTTAAGGGCATTTCAGTCAATTCCCCCAATCAACCGCCTCTTTCTCCTCTAAATTGAGAAATCGAAAAGAAAAGAAGAGAGCAGAGAGAGACCAAGCAAAGGAGGGAGGACAAGAGAACAGTGAGCGCGTGAGAAGGAGATGGCGAGAGCTTGGCGATGGCGAGTCGAGATGTTGAGGCCGAGGTGAGTTGCAGCTGTTGTTATTGTTAATTGTTGACGTTGTTGCTCGGTTGTTGTTGTGATTGGTTGTGAGGAGCTCGGCCATGGCCGAGATTGGAGATGCAAATCGAGTTGGGGTTGGGGTTGGGAGCCAACCCCAATCGATGAAAGAAAAAAAAACACACACACACAGCTGAAGCTCTGTTTTTATGGGGGTGGAAGACGACCCTGAACCAGGCCGGTTCAGCTCGTTTGAGCCGAACCCGGTTCGGCCCGGTTCAGGGCCAAATAAATATATAAAAAAAGAGAAAGAAAAGAGAGAAAATTGAAAGAAAATCTAGAAAAATAGGAAAAAAATATGAAAAAATAGTATTTTGACCAAACAAATAGAAATTGAGGGATTTCTATGGAAAATGAGAAACTTGAAAATCAGAGGAGACTTTACACTGGGGTTTTTACCTCGAAAAGTGTGAAATGGTCAAAATATGTTAGAAACTTGATCCCGAGATTTCGGATTCGAATGGGACTAGTTTAGAAGTATTAGTAAATGAATAATAGATTTAAATTGATAAGAAAGGGTTTATTTTAGGTAATGAACCGAGGTGGAAAGGTTTGAGGACTCAGAAGAGTTGTACAAGTCGGTAAAACATAGAAAGCTCAGGACAGGTAAGTGGGACTCGTAGCTTTTATTAATTATGCAATGTAAAATAGTATTACTAGAGCATGTAGTGTACTGGTCTGGGAATGGGGCAATGTACCGTGATTTGACTTTGGTTTTTACAAAAAATTTTTGAAATGAAAATGAATTCGGAAAGAGGTTTGACGGGACGGATCGGCTTGGGGTTTGGAACTATGGTGGAGTTGCTAACCATCATCGCGCCTCCAGTGACTTAGGAATTATCTCGATCAATGCTTTCCAGTTGAGTTTATCAGCTCATTAATCATAAACCAATCAGATGAGCAGTGATTGGTTTAATGATGATGAGTAAGTGCGACTCAATGTTTTATGAGTTGGCGACACATTGACAAGAACTAGTTAGATGCCCAGTGACTAGTTCTTGAAAAGTGTGAGAGGGCAACTCAGTCCAAATACTAATATCAAAAATACAAATCATGAGTACATTGCAATGAACCAAGGAACTTGCATCTATTATATATATATATTGTTTATATTGATTCATATGCTCCTGTAGATATGCATTTGATTCATGTTGTTATACATTGCCTTGATATTAATTGGTAATTAATGGTTGGTATGAGAGTCACTTACTGAGCAAGTAGGAGCTCACCCACCTTAACATCTCTAGGTATGGATGTACGCTAGGACTTAAAACTCAGGAAAGGAGAAAATGAGGGGTTTATTATCTTCTCTACGGTGCAGTGAGTGTCTTGTTATATATATATATATAAATTGTTTTGCTTTATAATTTGTAATAATTGGGATGGAAATACAAGCTCAATACCGATGTTCATGCCGGTATTGTATAACTTGTGTTTTATCGAAAAAGTTTTAAATTTTCCGCTGCGTTTATTTTATGTTGTTTATTTAAATTAAGATATATAGGTTGTTGTCAGGAAATATGGTAAGGCTGCTGGCTCTAATTAGGTCTGATCTGGTTTACCGGGGTTTAATTAGGGTTTTAGGCCGAACATTCTCTAATTAAAATTAGGGGCAGTTACAGTTGGTATCAGAGCCAAGGCTTTACAAACTTAAGTTTATTATTGGTCTCGAAGTAAGAGACAGTTTTGATATAGTGATATATCAGTGATGGGTTGGTAAAGCTTGGCATAATTATTCCACTGATCAGTTGATGAAATAACTTTGATACAGTGAGCATCATAGACTGAGGTTATCACTTTCGAATTGGTTTCAAATGGTGTGATAACTCTGATACATAAGGATTGATGCCTAAAAGTTGTACCTGTATATTAAAAAGGAAGATTTATGTTAACTTACTTGGAGATTGGTTCTCAAGTCAGGGATAACCTAGGATTAAATAAATGGTTTTTATTGATGTTTTGGGAGGTAATGAAAGATAAAAGCTGGAGACATGTATTTGTGAGCTTTATATTATATCTATGTGATAGATATAACTGTACTATCTTGCCTTGGAATGAATCTGAAAGTCTTATCTCACATCTAGGACTTGGTAAGTCAAATGAAATTAATGGTGAGGGTTCTTGGGAACCTAGACTTCAGGGATATTGTGATAAAGGAAGACAGTGGAACGATGATAAGATGGGTTATATCCGTCTATGTCTCATGAGATGAGAATATATATATGTTGAGGGTTAGGGTTTATGGAACCTTGAATCCAAATGATATAGATTTGGAAAGGAGATGAGTTATGAATAACTCTTTTATTGAGTAGTCTCTAAGGGTCTTGATTCTCACTGATATTGTCTGATGAGAAATAGTCAGTGTTGAAGGAATAATGGACTCGGGACTCAAAGACATAGGTCAGATGAAATGACCATACAAGGTAAATGGAATATGAAATGATTGACAACGAAACTCAAAGGTGATGAATCACTTTGAATAGAAAATATACTAGTGTTGAAACTAGTTTAGTGAGATGAAGAGTTATTCAATGGGAAAGATTGGTGGTAAATGGTGATGAGAACCTGGTTGAGGTTAGTTAATCACTATATTATTCATACTTCATGAATGAATATGAAGTATAAAATTTCATATAAGATGCGGATCCATATTGAAATAGTGAGAAGAAATTGTCTGTATGGTTGTGGGGTAGCCACACATACTGAAAGTTATATAAGAAAGAAGTTTATTAGTATTGTGGTGATGTAACTGCAAGCACTAATAGTATAATAATAAGGAGGCCTATCAGTATAATTGAGATATAGTTGTATATACTGAAGGCAGAATAACAAGGGCTTATTAGTGTTGTTGTGGGTAATCACACTCACTAATAGAGAAATAAGAGAAATGAATGATAATATGGTATAGCCATACATAAAGAAATGAGACATGAGTTTACTAAATGGATGGGTAAATCAATGTTGGATGTAAGGAAATGATGAAATGATGAGGTTACATTAAAAGTGAAGACTCACAACAACATATAAGAGTTGATAGATTGTAGAGAATCTAAGTGGTTGATCAACTTTATCTTGTTTGTTGAACTTCTATCACTTTTGTGGTAATTCTAAATATGTGAACCCAATGACTGAGACAGTCAGAAGTAGAAGTTTAACATTAAATCATCTAAGAATTTAGGAGTAATACAGAGAAAGAAATGATGGAATGAAATGTAAGGATACCTGATTGAGGTATAGATCAAAGATGGAATATACAAAAACGAGCTGAAGGTAACATTACTCTAAAAGTGAAGAGTTAAAACAAGAAATGAGAGATGAAGGATTTGCGAAAAAAATTGTGTTCTTGATCAACTCTATCTTGTTTGATGAAGTAGAATCATTTGTAAGGAAATGGTAATTGAGAAAAACATAGCAGTGAGCCATGAGGTGTTCTAAATTTGATGTTTAGACTAGTACAGTTTAAATTGGGGAGAATGAGTTGTCAATAAAGTTAAGGATTGAGAATATAGAGAATGATGTACAATACTAGAAATGAATAGGTAAGTAGTATATCAAGAGGTTGGTATGGACTGCAATCTATGATGGAAAATGTTGAGATTTATGGACTATGTGAATGATAATTCGTAGAAATTCAATAATCACTCGAAATTCAAATGGTTGGATTATGTAAACTGATAAGAGGTTAGAAATGGAAAGTTAAATTTGATGAATGAAAGTTGTGTAATTAAGGTTTCAACAAGGTTAATTATATGAATAGATTGAAATTTTATCACAACTTAAGTTAGAAATTCATCAAACTATTTGAATGGTTGATACCAAATCAATGATCAATTCTAATTTAACTTGAGGTATTATGAGAATTGTATGAGTTTGAGAACTCAATGTAAGTAATGTGTTTAATAGCATTGCTTGAAATTTTATCACAATTAGAAGAATCATTAATTACTTGATTTTCAATATCCAACCAATGATCAACTTCATTTTACTTTGATGTATTATGAAGATGATATGAGTTTAAGAATTCAATTTGATTGATAAATTAATTTGAAGTGGATTCCAAAGGAATAGTGATTCCCAGAATTGACAACTCAATGGTTTAATTAAATGAAGCTAATAGTTCT
This sequence comes from Stephania japonica, assembly GCA_039657345.1. Taxonomy (NCBI): domain Eukaryota; kingdom Viridiplantae; phylum Streptophyta; class Magnoliopsida; order Ranunculales; family Menispermaceae; genus Stephania; species Stephania japonica. The sequence continues at coordinate 35,473,657 of CM077560.1, read as the reverse complement.
CAAAAGTTGATTGAGATTTGGTTATCATGGAGTAAAGATCAAAGTTTTGGAGTACATGATAAAGCGATGGCTTGATAATATAAGAAAATTATGGTGTGGACCATAGAAACTCACTAGAGCTCATGCTATGTTTAATAATAGAAAGATGTAGAGTTGTGGAACTCTATTGAGATAAGATTATCATTAAGTTGACAATGATGACGAATGTGAAAATAGTTGAAACTTTACCAAAGCACAAAGTACTGTTGCAGAGTTATGTGGAACTCTGACAATAAATTGGCATATACCAAAAGTTGTACGTGCAATGGTTAAGTTCAACTGAAAACCACTAGGATGTGGGTTGACTTCTAAATTATTAATTAAGGGACTTGACTAAGATTAAGACAATTAGATAATTGTCTTATATTCAACACAAGAATAGAAAGGTGGTTAAACACGAAATGATTGAAGCATACAAACAACTTATACAGAAAGTTGTGATATAGTTGTATTGTATGACCAATTAACTTTAGAGTGGAATAACACTATAATGGAATGAGGATGAGTTGTACATTATACAAAAGATGCCTTAAGGAAATTGAAATGTAATTTGACTACAATAGTTGCTTAATTATACTTAAATTACGAAAAAAGTTAGAGTTAGAGATGTATCTTAATATTTTTATCCAAGTAGTTGTCTATTGACACAATGAAGCAAATGATTGCAGTAAATACATTAGATATAGTTCATGAGGAACTAATGTAAAATAATTGTGTTGGTAAAAGTATCAAACTATTATAAGGCATCAACTGATAATGAAGAATTGAGGATATGTACATTAAACGATGGATTGAATGAATTGCAAGAATAAGTCTTAGAGGAAAGACTTGAATATGATAAGATCGGGATAAGGATCCCAGTATTAGTATAAAGTCAGTTGATTGGTTCGAACGTGCAAATTCATTCATTCATTTAGAGGTTTTGAAGTACAGTTGTATCATTTACATGGGTATGAATGTAGTTTAGTATTCCTAAGATTAGAATATCCTAGAAGAATCATTAAATGGTAGATGAGAAATTTTGAGAACCAGTGAAACTGGTGAAATGTGAATTGAGGGAAGCTTCAAACTATGAGAGTTTGAAGAGGATGATTATGCCAGAGTGAAGTAAAATGTGATGTAATGAGTTGCTAGAATGTGAAAGATGATATATTCACTCTGAGGAATTACTCATATAAAGTGATTGAGGATAATTAATAGTTGAATGAAAGAAATGGGCAAGAGAGGTAATTATAATAGGAACTTCTCAGTATTATCTCATAAGAGAAATAGATAAAATTGATGAATAAGGGAAGTCCTGCGCAGGCATAACATCAATTGAGAGGTTGGAATTGATAATTACCAGTCCTTTCTTTGGAGTTCAGAATGAGACTGAACTCAATAAATGAATGAATTAATGGGTGATAGAATTGATTAAGAAATCTAATTGGAACTACTCAATGTGTTAGAGATGAATTATGAATGAGTAGTGTCCATATTAGATGTTTTAATGGAGATTGTGCTGGACATATTAAATTCTAAAATGAAAAGTTTGATTTATGAGGAAGGTTAGACAAGAATCATGTAACAACCCCAAATTTTTAACTAACTTGCGTTACACTTGTCAGGATTGTGACCCAGTTAATACTGGACAGTATTTCGAACTTCGGGAGTCGACACCAAAGTGATTTTATGATTCTTTGATTGTGTGTATTAGTATTTTAGTATTTTACGGGTTTCGAGCCGTTTGGGCGATATTTAATTGAGTGAGGTTTCGACTAGTTAAATGGGGGATAAAAACAAGTAAAGAGTACAAATAAATGAATTTTTAATTAATTTAATTAATTTGTTGGCGAGACAAGGCGAGACTACACGCGCTACGGAAGATAGGGCAAAGTAATACGGGACGAGGAATGTCGTTTGAATGCAGGAATTAGTTAACTACGCAACATACGGACTATACGATGGAAATTGTTAAAGTGACACAACTCTAATGAGGAGAACCATGAGATTTGCATTGAGATGTGTGGGTGTGTTGAGATGTGATAAAGGGACAAAAGACCCATAAGGGCAACTGGTTTAAAATGTACAAGTATTAACTTAAAGGGTGAAAGGGTCATTTTACATTTACTCCATATATATATATATATACAAACAAAAACCCTACTATTCATCATCTCCTACCACATACACCCTATCTAGTATTCTCTCACCAACCCGTCTCTCTCACAGCCGAGCTCCTTGGTGACCGGAAGTCGAGCCTCGCCGGCCGTCACCCTGCTTGCCAGAGCTTCGTCACAGCTTCTCCCTCTCTTGCACTCTCAAGTCATCTCTCTCTTTTCCTCTCTCTCGGTTTCTTTCTCTCTTAGTTGTCACTCTCCCTCTTGGTCGACACTCCTCCTCTCTCCCCTCGGCTTCGTCGGAGACCTCATCGGAGGTTAGTCATCTCTCTCCCTCCCCCGGTCTCTTTCTCATTCTCGCTGTTCTCTCTCATTCTCACAGTTTCTCTCTCGGTCTTTTCTCTCTCTCGTTCATCCTCAGTCCTCCTCGCCCCTCTGCGCTGTCTAAGTTCGGCTACCACTGCGGCGGTTACTGGCATGGATAGCGGTGGTCGGGGATGTCATCACAGTCCCGGAGCACTAAACAGGCAGCGGATGTAGAGGTGTTAGCCGAGTCACTATTTTTATTTTTTTCATTATTCGGTCTGCTTGTTTTCGGCTGGTTGTCACGTCTGGTCGCTGCGTCGGTGATCAGCGGTGGTCAGGGGTGGTCAGGGGTCATCCTTGGTGGTCCACCAAAACTCCCATGTCCCTGGAAAATTGTTAACATGTGGTGTTGTTGTCTGTTTACACTATTTTAATTGAAGTTTGCCCTGTTTGAGTCCTTACTGAAGTTTCATATTTTGGGTGGCGTTGCCGTTGACACCATGACCTAGGGGACTGTCGGAGACCTCGCCATGTCCATGAGGGTGTCTCACAGTCCTCCAGAGCGTCCAAATATCAGTGGTGTCTCAGGTCATTTGTACTTGATTCTATATGTTTTTGGTTGTCTTGATCGTGTTGTCATGGTTTGCCGAGTTGTGAAGGTGTCTCTGGTTTCCCCATGCCGAGGTGACTCCCTCTCGACCTCGGACAACATTTGTAAGTGGTTGTAACGGCTTTGTATTGGGATATGTTTCGATTTGAGTAATTATTTCCGTTTTTCCTTGTCGATGCCAACGGTTTTGAATGTCTTAAGTTTTGGTTTATCGATTTGGACCAAGTATGCAATCATGGTCTCCATGAAAATGAGATCTCATACTTGTGGTTCAAAATTTGGGTTTTTCCAATTTGGCTTTTACGACGTAGAGAAGTGTTGTAATATTTAATCGAGGTTCTTCATTGGTGTTGTCATTTCATGTGATCCCATTATCAAGTCGATTGACTTGATTTTGATTAAATGACTAGACTCGTTGTAGCTTCTTATTGATGTTGAATGGTTTCGAGTTTCGATTATGGTATTATAGGTGAATATGGTTTTGGTTTGAAGATGTCACGGCATGTCCACGTTATGGTGATTCCGGATCCATTGAGAGACATAGTATTAGTGAAGTATTGGTTGTTAAGGTATAGTCAGACGGTTATGACGTCATGGTCACGCCAACCGTCGGTCCTCGAGACTATGACGTGACCCACATACGACTGAACCGAGCCTAAGATGTATGATTAGGTTTACATATGGTGCGGTTTTCAAAATCCAAAAAAGTTGTGCTTTATTTGGTTTTCAGTCAATTTGCATCGAGTTGTTCGAATCTTCAAAACATTGGGAAAACACTAGGGTATTCAACCTAGGTTTAGTAATGACTCGACCCACTAATTAGAGTTTCTGTCCTTGTCAGGTAGCGAGAAACTCGAGGATACGCGTTAGGGACGCGAGAGTGTCTACGGGTTACGATTAGTCAGGTAAGTACACTTGCCTTAAAAATATTTGTACGTTTGTAAGCCAGTAAGAAAATGTCATGTGATTCATTATCATTTATTCAGTCTTGTTATGCTCTATTATTGGTATTCCATTCCATTCCTTGTTGTGTGTTTCCCGGCGTAAGTGTTTAGTCTCAAAAGTACTAAGACCTGCATTAGAGGGATAAAACGTGGGCACTCATGTACAGGAGTGTGTGACCACCCTTAGTGACCGTGTGACACGAAGTACTGGGTAGGTGGGTTCGAGTCCCTCCCGTCATAGCTGTGCCTTCGCTTGTGTCGATGCTCGGGAAGACCTCGCACGGTCTTCGTTGTTATGCTATGATTTAGACCACTTATGAGCCTCTTTTGATTCCTTGGAACACACTTGACTTTCGATTGATATCTATTAGTCTGTTTATCATGCATCTTGTCTATTTAAATTTCTGTCTTTTTATTACCGCATGATATTTAAACTGCTTTACTTGTTTTATCATGAATTATTGTTATCTTCTTCTGGCATTACATTCGATTTATTCAGTTGCTCACCTTCTAGTTTGTGACGGTGGGTGCAGATAGGGTGGAGAGCAGTAAGGGCAAGGGGCCCTGCCTAGGTGATCTACTGTGAGGATTAGCAGCGACATCAGAGAGACTTTAGAGTAGGTGTTTCTATTTTTGTTGATTTGTATATCATTTCATACTTATGTTGTTGGGATTATTGAACTTGATATTTTGATGAGATTAGTATCATGTGTATATACTTATCGAATTGTACATGGATACTCGAGGTTTTCCACACTTATATAATTCCTATACTTTCCTTGATTGAGTTATTTCCCCTTTATTATAATTGTTTTAGTTTTCCGCTGTGTATTATTGCAATAACTCTTTCATAAATTACTAAATTGATTAAATAGGAGGCTGACTAGGCTTGTCAGGTTACCGAGTGATGACTCGGGGCTTGTACGGGTCTAGGCCGGGCGTACCCAATTGCACGAGGAAATTGGGGCCGTCACAAATGATTCTGAATATCTCAGGAATCTCTTTATATGATTAATATATGTAATGCTATACTATATTTGAGTATAATATTATAAATTTGGAGATGAAGATATACAAAGAGATTCTAAATTTTAAGATGATGATATACAAAGGTGATGATTATATACTATCGATTATAAATGTATGGAAATGATGATATACAGAGAGATTATAAAGAGATATGAGACGGATTCAGTATGTGATATGGAATAGTGAAACCTAAAAAAAAAGTTAAGTAGATTCTTGTCTATACCTGATAAAAGGAAAAGAAATACGATCGCAGATTTTGTAATGAGAAATAAACGTCAGCACAATGAATTATAGTTGTGAAGGAAATCTAGTCTGCAAGATTCTTGTCAGTGAGGGCATATGTTATGCTCGAAAGGATTGAACAAAATAGTTGTATGGGAGATGTGAGATGGTATAATACTAAAACATTTCGGATAGAGATCCGAGACTTGCTTCCACTGAGGGAAGAAGTTATTGATATAAATTGAAAATCAGTCTTAATCTCGATACAATATATTTCCTTCGTGTTGATGAAGAGATTGTGTTACTTCTCTTAATTCAATGAGCATGATTGAGCTTGTGTTTGATCATGCTAGTCGCTGAAAGAATCAATTTATCTGTGTGAGTTCTTTAATGATCTTAGTAACCGAGGAGTTACAGAATGAAGTATGCTTCTTATACTACCATAGGGGTGAGATATAAGAAGGGGAAACACTGTAATAATGAATGAAGTAATAAAGAGCTACACAGAGGAATAGAGCAGACTATGTAAGATATAACTATAATATAAAGGAAACAAATAATATAAGGATAAAGTTGTATATAGATTGATGAAATCTATAAGTTTCAAGCGAGTAGCGAAAGAAAAATAATGAGAATATTGTGTGATTGACCTTGCCATTCACCGATTGATAGAATAGAGGTAGGAGGCATACATATGTTGACCTTGCTATTCATTTATGGTGGACAGAGGTAGGAGACATGATGCACACATATGTTGACCTTGCCGTTCATTTGTAGTGGACAGAGGTAGGAGACATGATGATTGTTGACCTTGCCGTTCAGTTCTGAGATGGACGGAGGTAGGAGACACGATATTGTTGATCCTTAGTAGATTCGTCAATGCTTGAGCTACAACAATCCTTAAGAAAAAGAGAAAACGTGACAAATATTATAGGTTATGGATGTATCAAAAGATATATGGGATCTTTTGGGAATCTCACCTATGAACGGGCTATAGAGATTTGGATTAAGTGAAATTAATGGAATAGTATTATTCACATTTCATTAAACTGAAAGAGAAGAATGAAACAGTAATTTAGTTACGTTTATGTTTCAAAGTAAAATTGAGATAAGCTTTGTGCTAGTGATAGGATGGTGCAACCACATATACTAGACAAGCAAGGAATGAGAAAGGTAAGGAATAGGAAATATAATGGAATAATGAACTCCATTACTCTTCGAAATCATTGGTGACTTGTACGTACCTTTAATTTTGAGGACGAAATCTTTGCTAAATTGGGGAGACTGTAACGACCCGTTATTTTAAGCACGAGATTAACAATAATTTAAATCCAAATTAATCCGAGTTAGGCTCGTGGTTAAGCCCGAATCGTCACGACTAATATGTGTGTGGAATTGCGTGATGTATTGTGTTTGTTTGGTATGTAGTAATACATATACGTGAATAAATGAATAATCGAATCAATAAGAGAATGCCTAATACTATGTGTGAGTCATGTGGACACACATGAGACACGAGATAGCGTTGACGCCCGAATGTACTCATTGGCATGAATTATGTAATTATTGGCGTAAGTATAGGCATAAATATATATTTATATATATTAAGATGAAAAATAAATAAAATAATGGTAAATTGTCAGGTGCAAAGTGATACGCGGGGTCACGAGTGACACGCGTAGGATGTACGAGGGTGAGCACGCCTGAAAATTCTCGTTGGCGTGCCAACCGGAATTTGAGGCGCAAGAGATCAATAAATATATATATATATATATATTTATATATAAATCGATATATATAAATATATATAATAAAATCTGAAAATGTGAAATTACCATAAAGGATGAGTTTAAGGGCATTTCGGTCAATTCCCTCAATCAACCGCCTCTTTCTTTTCTAAATTGAGAAATCGAAAAGAAAAGAAAAGAGCAGAGAGAGACCGAGCAGAGGAGGGAGGACGAGAGAACAGTGAGCGCGTGAGAAGGAGATGGCGAGAGCTCGGCGATGGCGAGTCAAGGTGTTGAGGCCGAGGTGAGTTGCAGCTGTTGTTGTTGTTAATTGTTGACGTTGTTGCTTGGTTGTTATTGGTTGTGAGGAGCTGGGGTTGGGAGCCAACCCCAATCGATGAAAGAAAAAAAAACACACACACACACACAGCAGAAGCTCTATTTTCACGGGGGTGGAAGATGACCCTGAACTGGGCCGGTTCGGCTCGTTTGAGCCGAACCCGGTTCGGCCCGGTTCAAGGCCAAATAAATATTAAAAAAAAGAAAGAAAAGAGTGAAAATGGAAAGAAAATCCAAAAAAATAGGAAAAAAATATGAAAAAATAGTATTTTGACCAAACAAATAGAAATTGAGGGATTTCTATGGAAAATGAGAAATTCGAAAGTCAGAGGAGACTTTACACTGGGGTTTTTACCTCAAAAAATGTGAAATGGTCAAAATATGTTAGAAACTAGATCCCGGGATTCCAGATTCGAATGGGACTAGTTTAGAAGTATTAGTAAATGAATAATAGACTTAAATTGATAAGAAATGGTTTATTTTAGGTAATGAACCGAGGTGGAAAGGTTTGAGGACTCCGAGGAGTTGTACAAGTCGGTAAAACATAGAAAGCTCAGGACAGGTACGTGGGACTCGTAGCTTTTATCAATTATGCAATGTAAAATAGTATTACTAGAACATGTAGTGTACTGGACTGGGAATGGGGCAATGTACTGTGATTTGACTTTGGTTTTTACAAAAATGTTTTGAAATGAAAATGGATTCGGAAAGAGGTTTGTCGGGGCGGATCGGCCTGGGGTTTGGAACTGTGGTGGAGTTGCTAACCATCACCGCGCCCCCAGTGACGTAGGAATTATCTCGATCAATGCTTTCCAGTTGAGTTTAGCAGCTCATTAATCATAAACCAATCAGATGAGCAGTGATTGGTTTAATGATGATGAGTAAGTGCGGCTCGATGTTTTATGAGTTGGCGGCACATTGACAAGAACTGGTTAGATGCCCAGTGATTGGTTCTTGAAGAATGTGAGAGGGCAACTCAGTGCAAATACGAATATCAGAAATACAAATCATGGGTACATTGCAATAAACCAAGGAACTTGCATCTGTTATATATATTGTTTATATTGATTCATATGCTCCTGTAGATATGCACTTGATTCATGTTGTTATACATTGCCTTGATATTAATTGGTAATTGATGGTTGGTATGAGAGTCACTTACTGATCAAGTAGGAGCTCACCCACCTTAACATCTCTAGGTATGGATGTACGCTAGGACTTAAAACTCAGGAAAGGAGAAGACCAGGGGTTTAGTATCTTCTCTACGGTGCAGTGAGTTTCTTGTTATATATATATAAATTGTTTTGCTTTATAATTTGTAATAATTGGGGTGGGAATACAAGCTCAATACCGATGTTCATGCCGGTATTGTATAACTTGTGTTTTATTAAAAAAGTTTTAAATTTTTCGCTGCGTTTGTTTTATGTTGTTTATTTAAATTAAGATATACAGGTTGTTGTCAGGAAATGTGGTAAAGCTGCTGGCTCTAATTAGGTCTGATTTGGTTTACCGGGGCTTAATTAGGGTTTCAGGCCGAACATTCTCTAATTAAAATTAGGGGCTGTTACAATTGCTATCGTTTCAGTCTGCCTATCATGCACTTTGATCTATTTATATTCCTGTCTTTAAATTACCGCATGATATTTAGACTGTTTTATTTGATATTCATGAATTACTGTGAAATTCTTCTGGCATTACTTTTAATTTCTTTTAGTTGCTCACCATCTAGTTTGTGACGGTGGATGCAGATATCCCAAAGTGCAACAAGGGCAAGGGCCCTGTACTTGGCATTCCCTCTGAGGACCTCTCATAGTACGCAACTTCAGGGTTAGGTATGTTTATTGTTGATTGTATGATGTTTTTATATATACGATGTTGGTTATTGAACTAGGGATCACTTTTGAGATGGATACCATGAACACTCGGGGTTTCTACATTTATGTAGACTTTCTAATTTTCGTTTGATTGAATTATTTTCCAATACTTATGTAGTTTTTTTTTTCTGCTGCGTTTAATTGCAATAACTCTTTCATAAATTGTTAAATTGATTAATTGGAGGCTGACTAGGCTCGCAAGCTCGCTGAGTACTAACTCGAGGTCTGCACGGGTCTAGGCCGGAGTACCTAAATGCATTGGAAATTTTGGGGCCGTCACATAAGATGTGATTGACTATTTGTCGAGGAGGAGAAGTGAATAATTACTCAAAATAATGTTCCACCAAGTTGAATAGCTTCGGCTGTTCAGTTATCCATATCGGTCATCATGAAGTTAGGTGATCTTGTTCATTCATCTGCGTTGTTTCACCTTGGCATGTAAATAGGTCAAATTTTTATCTCCTCTACTCAACCAATCCGTTCGGGATTGCACTCCCCAGTAATCCTTTTCTAATTGCATAGCTTGATTAAGTTGCAACTTAATTTAACGAATTGATGTCCAATTTGGCTCAGTAGACTCATAGGCTTTTGTAAGTTCCTGTTGAAACAATTTGATTTTCATCTCAAAGTTTGCTAATGGTTGTTTGACCCGCCATCCGAGTATATAATGCTTTGTTTTATTTAAGAGCTAGATCAACCTATCATTTTGATTAGCAGTGTGGACTCCTTGCCAAACCTTTTTAATGCTTTCATGGCATTCCTTAAAAGTTGTCCATTTGTGGTCATATCGAAATATGTGCTTTGGCTTGCCCCTTGTATATACAGGTTCAATAATAAAAGCTAAGTGATCGGATCCCCCTGCTGGTAGGTAAGTAACATAGCTTCTGGAAAGTTGTGCAACCAAGTTCTCGAACACAAGGTGCGATCCAACCTTTCGACCACATGACCATTACCCATTCTTCTATTGGACCATGTAAATTGAGGCCCAACAAACACATATCAATGAGATTAGTTCTATTGATAAAATCAATAAAGCTCCAATTATGTATAGCACTCAAACCTTTCACCACATGACCACCTCGAGGTCTAATAAGTTTCTTGAGTATTCGGAATGTCAGGGGATTCCCCGCTACTTGACAGTTCCAACACAACATTATGGATGAGGGTGGGGCTTGTTGATGTCGGCTACCACCACCTTTGCTTGGGGAGAATTAGTTTCAACTTTGACTCTTTTTGATAGGGCATTGGAGAGGGGTCTAACATCATGACATCTTGGGGATTGTAGGTGTAGGTTGATGGATTTGAAGTGGGAGGTACAGCTGGAGGGTTTTGTGAATGATTAAAGAGAATAATAGTACTTTGTTTGCATTTTCTGGGTGGTTTGACAGCTTTGAGTATATGAGTGTGAGGGATTTTGGGCTTGCGAGTACAGGCTTTAGTTATGGATTGGATGTGTTTGGGCTTAATGATTCTCTTAGAAAGTTTAGCAATAGTAAGGCCAAGGTTAAAAGGGTCTTGGGATAGTGGTCCATCATTTAAGGTAATTGGGCAAGGTTGTTGGATAGGAACAAAGTATAGGGGAATAGGCTTATGGGTGTCGGTACTATGCAACCCATAGTGGGTGTGTTGGTATCCCCATTGCACCGCCTCTGCTCGGGGGAGATCTTAAAAGGATCTAACTTGTTAAGTGTATAATTATGCATCATTTAGTTTACTATTTTGTGTTATTGGAATTTAATTCTAAACATCATAGTGAAAACTCTCATTTTTTTATGATTTAAGGTATTTTGGTCCTTTTTTTGAGAACAAGTATTTTGGACTTAAAATGCGATTGTTAAGCGAAACCGTGTTCGGAGAAGAAAGTGCAAAGTCATGGATTGTGCGGCATCAAGTTGGCATAGTTCGGTCAAGATTCATATCGATACAACCTCAGTGTTTAGGCCATAAGTTCTTCATTTCAAATCCAAATGACTTGTCGTTTCTTCCGTTGTAAAATAGACTTAGAGTTCAACATTTTCATGTCTCAAAAGCTTCTTCTGATTCAACCACTAAATAGTTTAAAATCGCGATGCTAGTCAATCCAGAATTTTAAGCCGTGAGTAACACCCTGACCATTTTCACCAAAACGTCAGTAGTGGCAAAAAATGTAACGGCCCAATTAGAAATTGCCGTTAATTATGATGTCATTGTAGACGTGGACGCTAACGGAGACGTTCGTGGGTCCCACAGTGTTGCTGAAGTATGGCCGTATTAGGTAAATAGTATTTTGTGTGTTTTGTTTAAATTTTGCGATGTTTATGTTAAAATAGGTTAACGACATCGCGATGTGTGTAATTATATTTTAAATTGACGTGTGAGATTGTGTGTTGAGTATTCGCATCGATATGCGTATCGACGCGAGTACCGGGTAGATTAAAGACAAAATTTTAAGTTGAGGAAAATATTACACACATAAAATGAATTAAATGTGACAAAATAATAAATTGGTGGGCGCCTAGGGACACGCGGGGTCGTGGTCGACACGCATGGGTAGTACGGTAGTGTGCACGCCTGAATACACTCGTTGGCGCACGACAAAATTATAGGCGCGAAAGTATAGGCGAATATATATATTTATATATATATGTATATAGGTAATTTAATATATATATATATAAATATATATTAAAATCAAGAAATTAAGAAAATAATTGTGAAATGATCAAAAAGGGTATTAGAGTGTGAAGGAGGAGGATAAGATCATAAGGGTAAAATGGTCATTTCACCCCAAAATTTGATAAACACCACCACCGTCACCATAATTTCTCATTTTCTCACTGTTTTGATCGACCGAGAGGAGAAGATGAATCGAGAGAAAGAAGAAGTGAGAAGAAGGAGAAGAAAGAGATCAAAGAGGTGAGTTGTTGATGTTGTTGTATGAAAAAATTACATCCGTACTGTTGTTTTTTTTTAAATTCGTAAATTATATTGATTTACTTTTTTATTCGTTAATTGATGTATTTCGTGTTTTCGAAATGCGAAATTGGGGCGACGTGGACACACACACATACAAATGGCGCCTCTTGTAGAGGCGCCATTGCATCCACCTCAGCACCACACATACAAATGCATCCACCTCAGCACCACACATACAAATGGCGCCTCTACAAGAGGCGCCATTCTATCCACTCTGCCACCTCATCACCACACATACAAATGGCGCCTCTACAAGAGGCGCCATTCTATCCACATCACTACACATCACGACATCACGAATGGCGCGTTTCGGAAATGCGCCATTCGTGTGCCACCTCACCACTACCACGCGCGCCACCTCATGTCTCCCACGTTACGCCACACGTCTCCCACGTTCCACCACACGCTCCGCCACACGTCTCCCACGTTCCACCACACGCTCCACCGTATGATACCACGCATGCATGCACTGCATGCACATGGAAGCATGCATGCACTGACCACGCATGCATGCATGCGTGGTCTCGCACACATGCATGCGTGGTCACGCATGCATGTATGCATGTATTCGTGGGCATGTATGCATGTATGCATGTATTCGTGGGTGGGATGCGAGACCGACCACGCATGCATGCGTGTGTAGAGTTCACGGGTGCGTACACCACGCGTGAACGCATTGCAGAGAATCTCTGCAAACCACCGCCCCCTACAACCCCTATCGACCTAGGGTCATCAATGTCGCGTTGAATGTTGGTTGGGGGACGGTGGGGAGATTTAAAATAGGGAGAGGGAGAGAGGCAGTGAGGTTTTCGTTGATAAGAGAGGGATAGAGTAACTGAGGAGCAAAGTGAGAAGAGAGAGGAAGAAAGTGTAGAGAGAGTGTGAGGGAGATCGAGAGAAAGAGTGTGTGGGAGATCGAGAGAGGCAACCGCGATCGGCGACGGTGACGGCTACGGCGACGGCGACGCGAAGGCGGCAAGCGGCAGTAAGTGGAAGTGTGTGTGTTTGGGTTGAGTTTGTGAGCCGAGAGAGAGAGGGAACAACCGAGAGGGAGAGAGTGTGAGAGAGAGAGAGAGGTGCTAGAGGTGTCGCGAGAGAGAGAGGTAAGGAGTGACATGTAGGGTGAGAGTTTGCCGAGAAAGAAAGAGAGAGAAAGGTAGAGAGTGTGCGAGAGAGGGTGAGGTGCCGTGTGAGAGTGTGAGAGAGGGGGTGAGAGGTGGCGTGAGAGAGAGAGAGAGAGAGGGTGAGAGTGCCAGTGAGAGAGAGAGGGGAGAGTTTGTGAGAGAGAGTGAGAGGTTGAGAGGTGGTTTGTGAGAGAGAGAGGACGAGATAGTGAGAGAGAGTGAGAGAGAGAGGAGGACGTGATAGTGAGAGAGAGAGAGAGAGAGAGAGAGAGAGAGGAGAGAGAGAGGGGAAGAGAGTGTGAACAAACAGAGAAAGAGTAGTGTGTGGGTTTGGGTTTGGGATTGGGTTAAGTATGTTAGGCTTATAGAGAGAGAGGGCGTGAGAGAGTGTTTGTTTTGATGTATTTAGCAAACGATTCTATGTTGGGGAGAACCGATATTTTTAATTATTCTTTTTATAAATATTTTGTTGTTGTTTAGTTTTCATTTCAATAAAATAACTATTTTTTTTTTCACAGGGAATATTAATCTTTTTTTTTGTAGGTAAAGGAATATTAAATTGAAGAACAAACAGGAAGAAAAATAGTAAGAACAAAAATTTATTTATTTATTTATTTAATATATTTATAGTGTAATTGATTTTTTTAAGAAAATGTGTTTATTGCATGGTGTGTGTAATTTAAATATTTTATTTTTAAATAGTTAGTAAAGAATGTGAACATCATAGTTAAAATATTACAAATATTAAACCCTATAGAAAAATTAATTTTTTTGTAGTGGTGGTCGTAGTTTATTGTGTGTAGTGATAAATGCATGATAATTATTTGGCACATTTTACAAGTGAGTGGCAAATCGACCCAAAGAAAAATATTATCTCGTGTTATTTATTATCGGTGTTTGATTATTGCGACAAGATATCAATTACAAGTTAGTATTAATGTAGTGTCCTCGGTGTATACACTATTAGTCGCCTCACCATCTCCAACAACGACAAGAAGGAAAAAATCTTTTCCTTACAAATTTAATTTGTAAGTAAAAGTGTTAAAATTGTAAGTAAAAGTTTTTACTTACAAAATGTCGTTTGTAAAAACATCGTAAGAATAGAGTCGTCGGTAAAAGTTTACACTTACAAACTTAATTGTAAGTAAAGAGATCCTTTTTGACTTGCGAACTCACCATCATAAGTAAAAGTGTATAATATCTATTAATAAAATTTCTATTCGTTTTCAATAATATTCATTAATATAACTACATTTTTTATTTAAATATTATTTTGTTTAATTTTTGTGCCTTTCATTATTTTTTTCACGTTAATTTAATGAGTTTCGTTTTGGTATAAAAAAATTTAATGAGTTAGAGAACTTAAATAAAATACGCTTAAACTTAAATAAAATACGCTTATTTATTCATGATTATTGTTCTGATCGCTTTTTCATCAATTTGACAAACTTTGTCTTATTCGGGAGCCCAAAGCTAGCTAGAGTAGATTTAGTCAAGGTAACCAAACAATGTTCCAAAGCTCATTCAACCAACAACTAGAAAGAGAAGAAAAAATAAAGTTAGACAGTTTAAAATTCATTTATAATTTTCTTCATTAAAAAAATTAAAAAAATTAAAAAAATTAAAAAAATTGAATACAACCTTCAAAAAAGCCATTGGATGTTTGAAGCTTGTAGACTTTGCAATAGGCTCATGCATCTTACATGCACCCAATTAATATGAAGAAAATAAGTTGAAAAGTATAGAATGCATTAGGATTAATCAACAAATGTAGGTGAAATGCAAATCAAAACCTTTGTAGAGATTGCATGTACTGACATGGATGAACCCATGAAATTAAGAGACGATGCAGAATCGAGATGAAGTGCAAGGCGCGACAATGTTAAGATGAACTCTTTGATGATTTGTGACGTGATGAAATAGAAATTAGTTGTGAGGTCAACGTGAGAGATACGGCCGTGAGGCTAAGAGATAGGGAGAGAAATTGTTGGGTTTTTAACTTATTATCTTTTGAAACAACGTGTGTGCATTGGGGGTAGGATGTGGGGGTTCCGGTGTGTGTTCCCACGTCCGTGTTCAAGTACGTAGCAAGATCGTTATCTTTTTTGTGCCTATCTTCTTATTTTTGATATTTTTTTTGTGCCTATCTTTTATTTATTTTAGATTTACTTGTACAAAAGACAAAATTCAAAATTTAATATTACATTACTGTTTCGTCCCTTTTTAGTGAAAGCTTAATTTGTTAATTAATTTTATTCTTCTTCTTCTTCTTTTTTTCTAGTTTGGTAGTTTCCCTTTTATTGAGTATATATATTGTAAGTAAAAATACATATTTACTTACAAAGCTATGCATATTACTTTCCTCTAAGATTCATAAGCAAAAGTTAGTATTTTTACTTGCGAACAAAAGTAGTTTATATAAATATATTTTTGTGAGTAAAAGAAATTATATTACTCACTAAAAACTATTGCCGAATTGGGTCGATATTTACTTAATAATTATTAGCTTTTGCTTAGAACTCATGAGTCATAAGAACAAACAATATTTTTAGTTACAATTTTATCAATTTTTTTACAAACTTAAGAGTCATAAGCAAATATGGACTTTTACTTACACTTTTTATATTCGTGATTGAAAGTTTTGTAATTAAAAGTTGAATTTCTTGTAGTGAACATTAGTAACAAAATACGTAATCTCGCATTCACAAGTGTCCTCACTCTGCTCTCTAGTGCTGACAGTAGACTATAGGCGCTGCCCCGTCCGGATATAGTTATTTCCAATTATTCGGTCAACCATCGTACAATGAAAAAATCATGCCACTACTCATCTTTGAATACGTCAGTCCATTCTTCTCCCTCTTCTCTGGCCACGACCATGCAAGGAAGTAGCTAACTTGCTAACTGTGACCGCAATTGATCATATTCGAACTCACTATCTACAACTTGAAGCTTCGATAACCACTGATTAAGAATAATAACATTATAGACGATATATTTAGTAAAAAGTATCATGCCTCAAATCCTCATTTTGATAATTTCTTCGCTTGATATATATGTAATCTTTTTTACATTATCAATGCGGTAAATTATGTAGGTCATGGAAGGTAGGAACATCCCGTTTCAATTTTATGCATTTGGAGAAATTGTTAAGGTTTCGCAAGGCATCGAGTACAGCAGACCACCATCAATGACCACGATTATTAAGTTTGGAACGAGTAAACATGAGTTGATGGATCACGTGTATAACGCGTTTGGTATTTTGTCCACTGAGACTCTCATTACGATGGCGTATCGTCACGTAATAACTCATCCATCAGGTTCACAATATTTTATCCCCGTGTCGTTGCAAGACGGCACCCACTTCGAGTTGATGTGGTCAACAAAGGGCGAATCTACCATTATCGGCGAAGGTAGATATTTATTTAACCTTCGAGCCAATCGAGCCTTATCAAAATTCTACTGTACATTCACAAGTGGTAGAAGAAAATGTGGGCATGACATGCCCTGCATCAATGATGGAAAGATTACGTATGCAATCACCTATAGGTGATGTTGTGCAAGATAGATTTGTTACTTCGATTGATGATGACCGTAACGAGGACCACGACAACGACATTGACGAGGACGTATGTCCCCTCGAGGATGCTGCGCCATCTGTTAATTGGGAAAGTATAAATATTGTTACAGACGACCCAACCTACGAACCTCCAGGGACGGAAAACTTGCAAGATGATGAGCAATTTGCAATTGACGAGGAGGAGTGGATGGAAGAAGCAAGCGATGAAGAAGATTACCAACCATTGCCGGTGTATAATGAAATTGATTGGGAAGTGGCTAATTCTACTGCAACCCAACATTCTCATCATTCGACCGATGGGACATGCCTAATTTTGAGTTGGAAAGAGGAATGTGCTTTGACAATAAGAAAGACTTGCAAAGATGCCATAAAATTGTGGCATGTTAACAACTTTTGTCAATACCTTGTTATGGAGTCAACTACAACCTTATGGGCATTGAAGTGCAGAAGTGCGCCGGAAGCTGGGTGCATGTGGCGTCTCCGTTGCTTGTAGGACTTAGTCTAATTTAGTTACTCTATTTTTTTGTTGAATAATTCTAGTTCAGCTCATATTGTATTTCCTTAATTTTCTAATTTGTTGTTAAGTCAAAGCACGTGGATATGTGTCCACAATTTGCGCTTATTGGAGGTTTGATCAAATGCCAATATAAAGGCAATCTCAGTTTATGAATAAAACTATCTTCAGAGAGTTCTTCTACTTAAATACTTGTATTCGGTATTGCTCTGTTTTTCGCTTTTACCCAATATTTAGGAGTGGACTGATTTTCTAATGCAGTTGTTACTCTTAGGGCTGCTTTGTAGTTGTTTTATCTGATTTTGGTGGTGAGCAAGTACTTGTTCTAGATGTAGATGCAAATATGGCCATATGCTATCTGTTTTGATATGAGCTTTTGTAACGACCTGCAACTTTAATCAAGTAATTAGTGACAAACTATATAGTAATCACAAAGAGATTCAGTTGGAAGTAGGGTCGGCGTATCTTAAATAGCGTGTATGGGTGTGTGTTGGTGAATGCAATTGTGTTTGTATGGTATGTATTATATAACTATGTAGTACATATAAGTAGAAAGTGGGATAATTCGGGAAATTTCTGAAGGCTTAAATGCCAGTAGAGTGGCGAGAGCGCGGAAGCGCCCGAGTGAACTCGTTGGCGAGAGAGGGTTAGAGTTATATAGAAGTTGGTATACTCATCTATATATACATAGGAATTATATATATGTATATGTATAAGTATATGTAGATAAATTATTATATATATAAGGGGCGGTTCATACATACTTATATATATATATATAAGTAAGGATAAGTTTAAGTGACCTCGAGATGAGCAAATACGCATCTCGAGGCAAGGTTTTAGTTATAAAACCAAAAGCTCACCGCTTCTGCCCATTGAAATCGTGAGAGAGAGAAGAGAGAAGAGCGGTGGGGGAGAGAACGCGAGGAGGAAGAAGAGGCGAGCTGCGGGAGTGAAAGCGGAGGAGAAAAAGCGACGTGCGAAAGAGAGACGAGCTGCGAACGTGAGGGCGACGAAGAGATTAACCATTGGGGAATTGTTCTCTTCGGATTAGGTGAGTTTTTATAGTTGTTTGGAGATTTGTAGGTTTTGGGAAAATTGGGGAAAATGGATGATAGGATGGATTAGAGTTGTGAGTTCGATTTTAAATTGTTGTATGAGACTATGAGGGTCATTAGGATCAGATTTTTGGTAGAAATTATATTGTGTTGATAAATTGATGATTTAAGTTATGATGTTCGGATTTTCGGATTTTGGAGAGATTGTTCAAGTTTTTGATTAACTGTTTGTTGGTTGCTTTGGAAATTGATGTAAATTGTGATGTATGAGTATTTGATAGGGTTGATTCGAATTAACAGTTGTATGGTATGAATGTGAATTTGGGAATTCAGATGAATTGTTGAGTTGAAGCTCTATTTGGATGAACTGTTGAGTTGAAACTCAAATTTATAGATTCATACATATATATAGTTATAACTGATTATAATTGCAGCTTTTGATAGAGCTTTAATTTATGTGATTGGATTTGAGATTCTTAGGAAGTGTTGCGAGAACTGTTGCGAGAAACAATTGGGAATTGTTGCGGAAACAATTGGGAATTATTGCAAGAAACAATTAGGAATTGTTGCGAACTGTAAGGGAAACAATTAGGAATTGTTGCAGAACTGCATGCGAAAACAATTAGGAAGATGTAGGAACTGTTGCAGAAATCGATGGCCAACGCTACTGGAGCAATGGCTAGCGCGTTGGGTGAACCAGAGAGAAGGAATTAGGAAAACACAATGGACAAGTGAGAAGTAGGAATAAAAGAATAGAGAATGTGAAATATTGCGTTAGCATGAGTTGGACGTGATAAATAGTAAAGTTAAGAATATGGAAGTTAGTTGAGGGAAATTTTGTAGAGTATAGATTTAGATTTGAATTATAAATCTTACTGTAGATTATAGGTTGACATTAGTTAATGTGGAATAGGTTTTCGAGCACAAGGAGACGGAAATGAACCTCGAGAGCAAGGAAATCAAGAGGAGGTGTTAAGGAAGCGTAATCAAGGTAAGTGGGACTCGTGTTTTCCATCATTTATGCAACATAATTAAATATTATTAGAGCATATAGTATTAGAGACTGGGAATGGGGGCAATGTGTTGTGACTTAAACTGTTTTGTTATTTGTTTTACAAAAGAAAATGAGAATCGGGAAGAGGTTTGGCGGGACGGATCGGCTGGGTTTGGAACTCGTGTTGGGAGGCCACCCATCACTGCGCCCCTGACTTGGGAATTATTCCGACCAATGCTTTCCATTTGAGTTGGCGGCACACCATTTATGAATTATCAGCTGTCAGTGGTAATTCATGAGTGATGTGGGAGTGCGACTCTGTGTTTTTAATCAAATGAGAACCTAAGTCACAATACGATTGCAAATGACTTATGAAATTGCATCTCGCTTATGTATTGGTTATATTGTTTAAACACCCTCTTTAAATATATGTTGGATTCATATTGCTACGCATTGATTAAATTATTTAGTTGATAATTGATGGATTATTCGGGAGTCATTTACTGAGCATGTAGGAGCTCACCCAACAACTTATTTTCGTGTTCTCGACTTACTACGGAAGAGAAGGGAAAAGGGAAGCTTTAGGAGTTTCAAGACTTCTCTTAATGTAATGAATCTGAAGTACATATGTATATATTGTTTGATTATGTTATATCTATAACTGAGGGTTGGGTTGCTTTTACAGATCAGCAAAGTTTGGTATAATATAGTTTTGAAACATTGTATAAGATTACTGTAAAAGTTTTAAATTTTCGTTGTTTTTGAAATGAAAAGTTTTATTTGATATAAGCGATATACAGGTTGTTAGCAGGTGGTGAGAAAATAGGCTGTTGGCTCTAGTTAGGCCTGATCTGGTGTACCGGGGCTTAATTAGAGTTTCAGGCCGAACATCCTCTATTTAAAGTAGGGATTGTTAAAATCTAGTTAGGCCTGATCTGGTATACCGGGGCTTAATTAAATTTTCAGTCTGAACACTCTATATTTAAATTTCGAGGATGTTACAGCTTTGGTGGGCTAACCATGAGTTCTGGTTAGTTCTGCTCAATATTGCTATGTTTTTCTATGTTTGAGATCAGTTTGTATTGAACATGTTCTCTTAAATATGTGTATTTCATCTAGCTCATGTTTTTATTGTTTTGTCTATAATGGTTTGGTTAAAAGCTTAACATTCATATAATGATAATGGTGCTTGGTTTCATTATTTGGACTTTTTTATGGTGATGGCATCAAAAATATTTCGGGAAGTCCATGTAGCATGCAAGCATTCGAGTTTGGAAAGGCTCATGTAGTCGGGCCTAAAGGGAAGCACAAGTCACAATAGTTTGGCTACATGGCATTGGAGATAATGGTTCAAGGTACACCGATTTGATTATGCAATGTCATTCATCTACTTGTGTTAATATTGGAAAGGTAACTCAATTCTATTTTTAATATCTTTCTTTTGTAATAAATTTGTATACAACATTTGATTATTGTCTCTAAATCTCTTTATCATTTCATATTTGAAACCATGCTTTAGAGAATGGTGATGGATCTTGTTTTAAAGGTGGCTAGCTAGGTTTGCATACATTTTAAGGCCTGGACTTGCAAATGCTTACTACTTGTATCTAGTAGATTCTTTTTAAATTTTGTGGTCGACGAAATGGTACCCACTTGAACTGAACAAAGCCATTATGCGAGCTCGAACCGAATCGTATGTTTTGAACTTGTCAAATGGTTGCCACATTAGTGTTATCCTTATACATTGCAGCTTTGTTTGTGCCATTGTTAGTTGTATGTGTGAATTGATATAATTTTCTATTTCAACGATTTATTCATTCATGTTTTTAATAGTGTTGGATGTCTTAGATTACTCTGACCAATGATTGCACGGTGAGGCCTAGGCGATTTGAGACAAAATTGACTAGGCCATAGTTCTTCAAAAGCTTATTACGATCCTTAAAGTATATATCGCAACATCTTTGCCTTCTTCTCTGTGGTTTTGAGTGATAGTCTCGTTTTCTTATAAAGAGAAATAAATGAACAATGTAATGTATATTAAATATGATATGATATAATGATATGATATGATATAACGATTTATAATAAAGAGAAACAAATGAACATAATGTATATTTGGGTTTACAACCTTATATGATAGGTGTGCGGGGAGGGAACATTTCTATTAGATGCTCATAAAAAATTTATAAGTATAATGAACAATTCTTTTATTATTAGAAGGTTATAGTAATGCTTTGAAATATTTTGAGAACTCTTTTAAAATATTTCAAAACACGTACTAATAATTAGAAGGTGATATGCGATAATAGTGACTTGGAAACCGATGTTTTTGCACTTGACATAATGTGATATTCCCTCATGTGTGCTTGAATGAATCTTTCTCGAAGTACTTCTCGTCCTTAGAGAAGAGATGATTTAATTTTGTTTCATCTAATATTTATGCATTTCGCCGTTATATTGGAGGACACATTGGTAGTGAAGTTATCCTTGATTTTTTTCTATTGCGCGTTAAATAGGTAATGATGTGTTCTTTCCAACCGTGGAACTACTAATTCCATCACAAATAAGATAAAATCATACAAATGATTAAATGAGTCCTAGGAGAAGATAATTCATTATATCAGTTTCAAACATCTAAATAATTCTAAGAATTTGATGATTTTGTTTGGAAGGTAAGAAACTTATCTCTTGTTGTTAGATATTTAGTTGTAACGTAGATGATGAGAAGACCAAGTTTTTTGTGTTCATTAGAGTTTTTTGACAAAAATTTAGTTCTTTTTGGGTTGCCATAAATATAAATTTTGAATGAATATATATACCTATTCCAAACCCCCGCTTAGCTCCAATAACACCCGACAAATCAAATTATCACCCGAATTATACCTATTACCTGAATTAAACCCTAAACCCTAAATTAGCTTCAATTTGATATATTATGTCAATTTTACATTTTTCGACCTAAAACCCGAGTGCCGAATTTTGAATTTCTCATTTTCCATATAAAATCCTCAATTTCTATTTATTTCGTCAAAATACTATTTTTTTCATATTTTTCTCTATTTTTCTGTATTTTGTTTTTCCAATTTTTTCTTTTTTTTTTTTCCTTTTTTTCTATTTTTTTCTTTTCTCGCGAGAAAAAAAGAAAAAGGAAAAAAAAAGAAAAAATTGAAAAAAAATCCACGTGTAACGAATGGCGCCTTTGGTAAAGGCGCCATTCGTTACACGTCACCCAGCCACAATCAATTTCGCATTTAGTAAAGGCGAAATCCATTACTTTTGTAATTTTAAAAAATTTAACTTATTTAAAGAATTTTAAAGAAAAACAACCTTACTTTTTGAAATCGCCCGTTGTTGTATTGTTTTTGTTGTTGTTGTGAGTTGTATATTGGTGGGGTGTTCGGTGGGGGGTGATCGAGCTCAGACGAACTGCCGTGGCAGTTCGTCCGAAGATGTATATGGCATGGGAGATGTCTCCCATGCCAATAGAAGATGAGGGGTTGGGGTTGAGAGCCAACCCCAACAGATTAAAAAAAAAATCTAAATCAAACCAGAGCTTCTGATTCGATTTAGAGAAGAAGACCCAACCGGGTCGAGCCGACCCAGCCCTGTCCTGGGCGGGTCAGGCCGACTCGGTTGGCCGGTTCAGTTGGGTCGAACCGGACCCGGATGAACCGGGTTCGGTTCAGCCCAACCCTAAAAAAATAAAAATTAAAAAATTAAAAATAAAACAGTTTTGAAAAAAAAAATTCTGGAAAATTCATAGAAAATTCATATAAAATAGGAAAATTTTAGAAAAATTGCATTTTGATCAATAAAGGAATTTTGGGATTTTCTCAGAATGTTGGCAAGATATAGTCGGGGTTTTAGCCTCGAAAAATGAAAAATTAACATAATATATTAAATTGAAGCTAATTTAATGATAAATGGTAATAGGTATAATTCGAGTGATAATTTGATTTGTCGGGTGTTATTGGAGCTAAGCCCGGTTTGGTTTTCGGAACGCGAAGTGCAGATTGAGGTGTGTAGTATCCCAATTGAACTTCACTTTAGTATTTACTGTTCTATTTATTTGAATTCAGTCCTATTTATTCATTACTCTATTTCATTATTGCTTTACGGTGGCTGAGTACTCTCACCTGGTGTCTTTACAGTAGTGGAGTTACTCCTACCTGGTGTCTTTACGGTGTTGAGTTCACTCCCCACCTGGTGTATATTCGTTACGGGGCATAGAGTCCACTATGTCATAGCACTTGTCTAGGCATACGCCAGTGAATAGACTACCCGGGTATGATAGGCTTGTGTGGGTGTGTCGTGAATGTACGCCAACCACCTAGAGGTCCAGGGTCACCCGTTCGAGGTATTTTCACGGGTCGTGCCTGGTGGATAGCCGAAGTATGACTTAGTCTGATTTTAACTGTGCACATACTTTGCTTCCCTAATATATTTATGCATGCGATGATCTTTTACAGTTGCCTGTATTCTTTTGTTTCGCATGTTTATTTATAGTATTTTTTATTCCAGTAACTTTATTTATGTATTTACTTGGTGAATTTCCTTGGGATTACTCACTCTAGACTCGTCATCTGTTTTTTGTGATGGCTTAAGTGCAGATCCTGGTACGAGTCGAGGGAAGGGCAAGCTTGAGGACTACGTAGATTGACAGCTCTATCCCTACTTGTATGTTTGTTTATTTTTCTTGTTTTATGCTGGGTTTTGGGTTTTGAGAGGTAGATATGACCTGTATATAAATTGTAGGTCATATTTTTGATATTTTGAAGATCTCAGATGATATGTATATGATGTACATTTGGTATGGTTTCCACTTAGGTATTATACTCATAAAATGCATGTTAAATCTTTTATGTTAATTTTTCGTTGCGTAATTTGAGGTTAAATGATATTAAAGGAACCTAAGTTAACTTGAATTAGTAATTATTAACACATAACATCAAAGTTAACAGGACATTGATTAATGATGGATAATTGGGCATGGGACACAGCTGGCGGTTATGTGAGCAGTTGTGGGCCCGCGTCGCCTCCCGTGGCGGACTAATGTGGAATTTGGGTCCGCTACAGAAAATGAGGCAGAGGCAAATAAAAAAGCGTCGTGAACTACACCATAGGATTTTTACTTGCGCCGCCACTCGCGGCGTCAATTCCTAAAACTTGAAAATTTTCATTTTTGGAATATTTTGCATATCTTTTTAATGAAAACCAACATTGGGGTTTCATAAAATAGGATCTAAGTCGTTTTTATGTTTTTTTCTCTTATTTTTGAAAAAAATCATAGAAACTTGTGTTTTTGCTCGACAATGTCCAATTAAACTCATTGATCTAGGTTGGAGGTGGATCGAACAAGTCATTGGCATATTGGAATCATTATGAGATCTATTTGATTTATATTTCATTCTTTTTCTTCTATATTTTATTTCTTTTGGCATTAAACTTCATCGGGGCCATTGTTATTAAGTCAAAGCATCTGTCCTTATGCGATAGACTCATCCTTGTAACAATTGACCCTACCGATTGGTTAGCCCCTATTGGTACCAGTCAAGTGCCTTAGAAATTTAGGCTAAATTGTTAGTACTAGCGATCCAGTTGTTTAGGTGTAGTGCCTTCACAAAACTCTATGCAATCAATGCATTAAACCTAATTCGTGTGAGTCCAAGGTTGTGTGTTTGGTTAGTGAAGTAATTAATGGTCATACCTTGACTATCGAAAATAGGAAGTGCAAGAAACCGAGTATGGTACCGGGTCTATAACTACATTAGAATATAATTAAATTGCATATTTTTATATGGATCGACGACCAATAAATTCTATCGACCATTAGACAAGTTTGAGAAGCAGAAAGCCTAGTTTACTTTTCTCTTTGATTTAGTTCTTACAAAAGTATTTTTGCGTTTCTCCAGTTCTCAATTGTTCTCTCAAACATTTTCAAAACCCCCGATTTCCCTTTCTATTTTCAAACCTAGGTTATAGATATTTCGTCTCCCAGGATTGACCACGTACTTGCTGCTGCTACAACTCTTGTGGTATCTGGTAGTTACTTGGGACTTTGTTTGATGCATTCGGCACACAATCATAACGTCCACGTCAACTAGATCTTGGATTTGCAATGGCAGTGGAAATGAATGCAATTCTGACAATTGATTGACATTCATTATTACCGAGTGTTCGAGCATCATTACTTTTCACATGTTCACATTGGTACCCAATTTTTCCTCAGTTGATTTTGAACTGAAACTGTAACAGCCCAATTTTTAATTGAATCCATTGTCTGAGGATTTTCAAACGTGGACGCCAGTTTGGATCCACATGAGCACCACGTTAGCGTGAAATGTAATTTTTGACTGACTATTTGAGTAAATACGATGGTAAATATTATTAGGTGACTTGTTACATCGCATGTGTGAGTCTATATCGATGTTACTGGGCGAGATAGTGTGATGGATAGTTGCCTTAAAAAGCATGTCGACGCGGGTGTCGGGTAGGCAAATTTCGGGTACACTAGTCCATGGAAATAGTACACACATAATAAATGAATACAATGCATTAAGTAATTAATATAAAATCTTGTTTAATGATTTCGTGGCGCAAATGTGCGTGAAGGCACAAGTCACAACGCAGGTGTCGGGTATCGAAGCGCCCGAAAATCAATAATTAGTTGCAAGCACAAAGGATAAGGCCAAAGTACAAAGTCACCATTTGTGTCTCATTTTAGTGGACTTATTGACCAATCTAGGTTCTTGAATAAGCATTGAGATCCATACAACACATTAGATGAACTTGGACTATAAAAAGTATGTTTTGGTGACTTTCGTCACCTTTTCTCTCCCCCCGCTCAAATCGAAAATTGAGTGATACTTGTGAATGTTTTGTGGTCTTTGGTGGTGATTTGGAAGAGCTTGGCTCAAGGAATTCATCAACCAAGGTTAGATCATGATCTCTCATCAATTTCTACATTTTGGTTGTGGTTTTGGGGTTTTGATGGTGTTGTTGATTTTGGAGAAATTGGTGTTTTAATGGTAGTTTGGTGATTGTTGAAGAAGTTGTTGTGTTGTTGTTGAGAAAAAACAAAGTCCAGCTAAGTGCACCCCATTTTGCATGGCCACCCCAATTCAAATTTCAATTTCTAAGTGCACCTTACATTTTTACCAAAATACACTTTCATCCGAACCGAAGCACCCAACTCCATACCTTGGTCTAGACATCTATATTAGGTTTGGCGACACGTAGCCGAGACTAATCTACTAGGCTCATTGTTGTCCAATCGAACCTCTTTAGTGAGATTTAGTTGATATTTAAATAATATATTTTTCAAAAAATAAATTAAAAACAGTTTTAAATAAAATAAATTATAGAAAAATATGAAAAATGCCTAGGAAATTATAGAAAAATCCATAAAAATGTGAGAAATTAGAAAAAGAATTGGAAAGTTTTGAGACTTTGTCGGGCGTTTGACACCCCGATGTAACCCAAAAAAATGTCATAACTAAAAATTGAAATAAAACTCTAATTATTGTGTTGTAATATAAAATCAATTAATTTGACATTAAATCACTTAAAATGATTAATTCGGACACCAGGAACTTAGGATATCATAATCAGGTGTCGAACCCGCATTCCGAGGTGATAACGGATCAGATCGGGAATTAGTTTCGGGACTTTGGAGCGCGGATTGAGGTGCTTAAAACCCTTGAGAATTCTTCACAACGTTTTCATCGAATCTCGTATCCGTTTCATGTGTGACTACTGGTGGTGGTCACATGAGGATTTTCATCCTTAGTTGTGGCTAGATTTCTTGCACGGGCTAGCTTGTGACAACAACCGTGTCGATGGAAATAAAATATATCTACGTCTGTAAGGATGAATTAAGGGTTCGCTTAACTTGAAATAACGTCTGGAGGGGTTCCCCGTTTACTGAAGTTGAGATGTAGTCAATGTAAGCCAATATTCATTAGCGCGGGGCAACGCTGAATTCCTATACTTGTTTTTATCATACGACTGGGTTAGGTCGAGGTTTTGATCGTGGTTATACAATTGATTAAGATTTAACAACTAACCGTTCGTGCCTGTTTATTTTTAAATTCTTGGTTTTGAAGTATTTTTGTGATGCTTTATATTTCTTACTGATATTTTTGATATGATGCATGTTGCCTACAACCATGAGAATGTGATTATTTGTTGTCAGAGGTCACATTCACATGTCTCATAGATTTGTCAGTTTTATTTCATGATTACTGTATGGACTTCTCTTGAAAATTTACTCACTGGACTCGTCACTGTATTTGTTGGGTGACTGAGTGGAGATCCTTCGTCAAACAAGAGTAAGGGCAAGGAAGTACTAGGCAATTATTTATAAATCAATTTGTGATGCACCAGTTCCCACACAAACTGGTCCCACTCCACCTAAACCTACGTGAACCCCCAAGTCCATCATCGCGAAGTCAACGTAGCATAGTAAGCCTCTAAAGTTACATTCTCATTAATATTACAATTTTATTGTTGAGTTATTAGGTTATGCAATTTTCAAATCCTTCGCAGCGGAAATAAACTCTAACAAGGTTAAATAACTCGGTAAATAATAAGTCAGGACAACATAAAGTATGGAACCCCAAAATAATAGGATAAACATGCATCTCTAGCGACCAATATACAAAATGATAATACGTAATATCATAAATCACTCGATCCCAAAAGTTCTTAGTGTTATCAAAAACTGTAATGTACAATAATTACAAGTAAAAAGGCAGAACATACAGTAGTAGAAAGGAAAAATTGCTCCGAGAGTCCTTAGAGGAAGTCACCAATCATCAGCCTCTTACCCTTGCTTGTCTCTACTCCGATCTGCACCCACTGTCACAAACTAGACGATGAATACAGTAAAGTAAAAAGTAATAACCCGAAGGATATAAACAATAATTCATGAATTATTTAAAAAGGAAGTCTATATATCATGCGGGTATTTAAAGACATAAATAACGAGAAAATGCATGATAAACAGACTAATAAGTAATTTCAATGATATTTGAGTGCTTAGGAATCAAGGGAGGCAAACTAAGTGGTTTTATATCCACAACAAACCACAACAATCCAGTACTTGGGGAAAACTAACATTTCATTAGGTAGTTACACCCTCACAGGTGTTGTTCACATTTGCCCAACTAGGTATAATCCCAAGAGTACCTTCTCGACACATTTAGGCGATAAACACCCAACCAAGGAATAAAGAATGGAATTTTGAAAGATAGTACAATTCAACAAAACAAGGAAAATGGAAAATGAATTACTATGCATTTCTTAACTGGCTTCCTTACCTCAATCAACGCAAAATTCGTCCTCGCGACTCCCACACATCCCCAATCGATTCTAAAACCATCGTTACCAGTCCGCTATATTCCTAGTGTCCATTTGGGTTAATATTGGTCGTGTTAGAGTCATAACATCTCATTTAATAGTTTAAATCTCAATTCTCATTCGAAACCTAAAACTCGTGTAAACCTCAAGTTCATAATTTATAGGGTAAATTTGGACGTATTCGAACTAATGGGAACCTCGGGTGAAGCCCCTAGAAGTATGGAAATTTGACAAGAATTGTCAAATTTCTCTTCTTTTTTATTTCATTTTTTCCCTCGGCGTCATGGGTGGCGCCATACGCTCAAATGGCCAAAATGCCATCCACTGCGCGAACCTTGCAGTGAGTTTACCCAGGTCGCATCGTAGGTTTAACACCCACGACGCCCTTGCCAGCGCCACACGGGTTTGACAAATTGTGTTGGGGGTTTTCAAAACCCCTGGCTTTGTCGTCGTGTTCCGATCTTATCCGACACCCTTGGTTGCTTCAAAACATACCCAATGATATTCCCAAACATCCCAAACCACAATAATTCATCAATTTAACCAAAATTCCCAAAAATCAACAACAATACCAAAAATTCATTTAATACCTCAAACAACTTCAACAACCATTAAAAACCCACCATTAATACTCATAATTGACCACAACAACTTCCAAATCCTCATAAAAATCAGTGACATCAACTCCCATCAAAATATCCCAAAACTCCCAAAACCTAAGCTCAATTTATTCAAAATTGAAAGATTGGTCGAGATCTCACCTTTGCCAAGGTGTTTGATCAATTTCTCGCATCAAAGACTCCTTGAAAAATCGCCAAGAATCCGATCCCCAACTCCAAATTTTCTAGTGGTCTCATGTGGTGGTCGTTATGTGTGTTGTGTTGTTTGTGATGAGAGTAAAACCACAAATTTCCACCTTTTATACTACCTCTTTTGATCACTTGTGCAACACACATCTCGAGGACAATCCATGACTCAAATTAAGATGTCCAACAACTCTTTTGACACACTTGGGGGACTTGTCCTTTGGTCTTATCTTTTAGCTCAAATATCCCTATTTCTCTTGGGCGTTTCGATATCCGGCTTTCACTACGACTCGCACCGTCGCGTGTACACACAACATTATCGACCAACACACATTTCCATTTTTATAATTTTCACATATTACTCAATTATTCCATTTATTATTTTTCCAATAATTTTATTAAATCATTTCTTTGTGTTTATTCTACCCATAATTCGTCCGGTTGTATGTCTCGACATGTTTTCCTAGGCGAAACCTCACAAGAATACGGTGCAATAAATAAAACAAAATCACGCATCTGGTCATTCAATATTTACATTCGAGTATAAATAATAATACAAACATCACAGAAAAATAAAATATACATCGATGCCGACTCCCAAAGCTTAGATAGTATGACAAGTCACGACGGTCAGGTCGTACTCTTGAAACGTAATACGTAGCATGAGTTAAATTTGAGGGTCGCTACAGCCTTCCCGACTTATTAGAATTTCGTCCTCGAAATTAAACTAATAATTAACTCAAGATAGCGACTCACCAAAATCAAAACAAGTAGGGGCTAGGTTAATTCCTCGTCCATATGGTGCTGCCACTTAACGAGAATTGAATGTATTTCTTTGTTCCTCAATACCTTCACCTTGCGGTCCACAATCTAAATCAATTGGTCCACATAAATGACATCGTCTCTCAAATCAATCTGGCTCAAGTCTACCATCGGTCATCGTCCTTCGCTTGTTTTGTTTAGTCGAAGCATAGAGATGTGGAAAAATGGATGAACTTCGTGTTGGGTAGGGTTCATACGCAACAAAAAATTAAAAACAATTTTGAAAAACCCCAACAAGATTGCAAATAAGTTCCATTAAATAAGATCTACAAAAGTAAACTATACCTTGATTCATGATTTCTTTCTCTGATTGTTTGATCTTCAAAACGTTCAAGCGTGCGTCCTCTATCAAAAATCCACACACGAACGATGACCAAAATTTGAAGTACTAGCCCCAAGAGAGATAGAAAACATTTTTCTTTCTCTTCAAAAATCCAAAGATTCGAAAACTGAAAAAATGAAATTTTTATTACGTTTTTGGGTATCATCCTTTATTTATGTGTTGATAAGCTCATTTAAAACCATATTCGTAATACAACTATTATATTTACGTTGTTTAAGTAAATTACACATATACCCCTATTAATAAGTTATCATAAAATGAATCATAAGAGCTTATATATTATAAATTTATCTTATAAAATTTAATACTCTGGACCATTTGAAATTGCGCAAATCCATTCTTTGTGTATGACCCAATAGGTTCATGCGACGTTGATAGTGAACCAAAACCATTTTGGTGCGCAAGTCATAAGCGGTCTCTAGCAAAGCATTATGACTACTCAAGTAGCATGAATATCAAAATCGATACAACCTAATGAATAACATATATCATATCATTTTGTAGTGCGATATCCTTTGATCAAATATAAGGCATGTAAAGTCACCCTTAATGTTTAATCGTACTAGTCTCGATCTTTAGATAGATTGAAAACATCCAAGTGACATTGATCATATCAATTCACTTGGACTTGGTCATTTAACAATATAACATATCAAGGGATCCACTGATATCTCTTTTTTATGAGAGCGACAAATTTTTTCTTGATTACACACCTTTAAATATTGCTCGCATGATAACCAATCACAACCTTTATAATCGTCCGGTTAAGGACAATGTTTGATTGTGTCAAATTACCATGCTCCTAATATTGAAGTCTATAGTAATCTCAAGTCGAAGGACTAAATGATATACCTATCAAGAGTAACACCTATGACTTAATCCATGTGGTGTTCTTATAGCGAGTCGGTTCGGTACCTTTGTTCCTTAACAAATACTAATGATCTCGATCACAAGACCATCAATTAAGACTCACACTAGTCTTAATTCATTATAGTTCCCAGCATAATGACCAACTATGGACATTTATGATATTTCAACAAATACACATGGATCTTTTTATAAGGTAAACATGCAATCACTTATAATAAAACAACAAATGAAAAACCTTTATTTTATTAACTAAAACTGTAAGATAAACAATGTTTATACATTGACCTAGGGCACATGCCCCAACACTCCGCCGAGCTGAGGCGGCAACTCCAACTCATAAGCAACCTTGTCGACTCTCCTAAAAACCTTGAACGGACCAATAAACCTAGCATAAGCTTTCACTTGATTCCGAACCTTTTGTGACCCTTCAATATAGAAACCTTTAGATAAACATAGGCTCCCTTGTCGTCCTGCAACTCGACGTAGTACTTTTCATAGAGAGTCTTGTTTTCATTTAATTAGAATACCCATTAATTTCTCCATTTTCTAAAATGTTACCCATTTCAACTATTTTGAGTCGATTCCCCAAATATTAGGTCGCATTTGAATCCATTGGAATACATGAAAGAAGCCCCAAAGTTTTTGAATACATAAAAAAAATCAAAAATGAAAAATTTAACCCTAGCGTCGTGGGTGGCGCCATGCGTTCAAAACGCCAAAGCGCCACCCACAGCGCGGACCTGGCACCAAGTCTGCCTAGGTCGCGTCATGGGAGCCGCCATGGGTTTAACACCCACGATGCCCCTAGCGGCGCCACACGGGCTGACAGACTGTGTTGGGGTTTTTCGAAACCCTCGACTTCGTCATCGCGTTCCAAGCCTATTACATCCCCTTCAGCTTCTAATGCCACCATAAACCATATCAATACACCAAAAATGTTCTCAAACCTTGTCCAAAACCCACACCAAACATCCATCGAAAATCACAAAGATCACAACTTTCCCAATACACTTCAAATAACAACATGAAACACCTTCATTGATCCTTCAAACACCAGGAAATTAAAACACCCAAAACCCAGAAAAATCGGTAACAAGGGTTGTTCCAATAATTTTCGACGAAAACACGAGAAATTATCGCCAAAATGACGAGGACGAGATCTCACCTCCGTTCGCAAACCTTGTCCAAAACCCACGCCAAACATCCATCGAAAATCACAAAGATCACAACTTTCCCAATACACTTCAAACAACAACATCAAACACCTTCATTGATCATTCAAACACCAAGAAATTAAAACACCCAAAACCCAGAAAAATCAGTGACAAGGGTTGTTCCAATAATTTTCGACGAAAACGCGAGAAATTATCGCCAAAATGACGAGGACGAGATCTCACCTCCGTTCGCAAACCTTGTCCAAAACCCACGCCAAACATCCATCGAAAATCACAAAGATCACAACTTTCCCAATACACTTCAAACAACAACATCAAACACCTTCATTGATCCTTCAAACACCAAGAAATTAAAACACCCAAAACCCGAAAAAATCGGTGACAAGGGTTGTTCCAAAAATTTTCGACGAAAACGCGAGAAATTATCGCCAAAATGACGAGGACGAGATCTCACCTCCGTTCGCATCATTGGTCGATCCCAAGCCTTCAATCACCATCACAAAGCAAACCCTCTCCCCAATCTCCATTTTCGATTTGGATGAAGGTGTTGACCAAGAATGGTCATTTGACCAATTTTTTTGCTTTTTATAGTTGAATTGGCATCTTGCATCACTTACAAATCCTTAGGCTCATCCTAAGGTTGATAATCCCACCATCAAACAACTCTTTGTGACTTAGATTGGTGACTCTCCCTTGGTCTTTTCTAATTCAAACCAATAATTAGCCTTTCGCGGGTTTTTCCAACGCCTCGGCATACACCACGACTCACACGATTGCGCGCGAATAAAAATACGACGACAACCCAAACAATTTCCCATGTTAATTTATTATCATATTTTATTTTGGTCATTTACAAAAAATCGCTTCCAGACCCATATACTTGTATTTCGTCCGTCCAATACCCGTTCGACACATTTTCCTAGGTGAACTCTACTCGTAAATTGACGTTACCATCCTGTCACACATAGACACGAGTATAAATAGATAGTATAAGTCGTCACACAGCCATAACATATTTTTTTCAAGTCGTTACAACACCCCACCCATCACTTTATAAGGGCTTCAACATAAATTCCTACTAGTGATTCTACAAGCAACGAAAACTTATATGAGATCGAATTAATCAACACCATAAAAATGAAGAAAAAGAACAACCGAAAGGGTTTTGATATTGGAGAGGTAATTAATCATGAAACTACACTGATTGCGCCTGATAACTTGCCATAGGACCTCGTCATTCTGAACCTCAAAATCGTATTTTTGTACAACTGGAATGACCAAATACACGTTCTCTATTCTAGGGTATTTAGGATCTCACTCTGGGTTTAGTAATGGTGATGAAAGTATTCATGGTTTCACACTCTTTCTGGATGATGAAATCATGGCTTCGATCAACTGGCAATCAATTAGAGTTTTCATGAACCGAGTTAGTGAAGAAACACAAAAATGGCAATAACCACCTTATTCCTTGCGCTACTGTCATTGCCACCATAATCAAGATTCAAAATTTGCATCATTAGCATCGTTTTCAGCAAATATAGGCTTTCGTTGAACAAATGAGATGGGGGAGTTGTGGAATAACGATAAGAGGAAGCTTGGGCGACGAGAAATTGGGATTTCGTTCACAGTGCTTGTGGAGAGCTATAGAATTACGCTTGTCCGATACTGCTTATCTATAAGATCACATATCTGAGGTAGTGAATAGTAAATGAATAGAAAATGAATAGTTCTCAGCCTCAAGCCTCTTTCATAAATGTTATTAAAATCAGGATAGTTGGCTTTGGATATCAAGGAGGAGAACCCAAAAGGACACTCATCTTGAAGGGCATTCAACTAAATAGAAAATAATTTATTTTCATCATCAACTTTCAAAGTGATTGCCCCATCAAAAACCCATAATGCCTAATCAGGTGAAAATACCTAACCCCTTATGAGCCCTAAAGGTCAGTTCAAACGAATGAAGATGATTGGCAAAGATACTGAGCAAAAGAATACACCAATTTTGAAGTATATTCAACTCGAAAGAAAATAATTCTTTTTTAACATTAGTTTTCAAATTGCTTGCCAACCAAATTATACAAAACTAACCTAAGGCAAAGTTTCCCAAGCAGCACATAAACTATTCATGTCATGGATTCAAAAATAACTTAAATCCGTCTGGAGGTTTAAACTTACAAGCTTTTGACCTTGGCACTCAGCAAGTAACACAGAATTTGCTTTTGTACTTCAAAGGATATATCAGAAAGATTTTTAGTCATTCATGATCGATTTTCACCAAAGCACCCATTGTTGTATATGATTCAAGAAATATTAACAGTGTAAGATTATGATATTTCAAATGGCGTTTCAATTAGCATTACTTTTTAACGGAAGAACGTGTCATAGTGTTTCTATCATCATTCTGATAAGTCTAAATTAAAGAAGAGCTAGCAAGCACTAATATTAAAGAATAGAAATCGAGAAACAATATTTTGACTTATTCAAAAGCAAATTAACTGCAATTAGAACTGAAATAATAAGTTAGAAAGCTGACCTTTATCCTGGCACCTAACCTACAATAGAATATACTCAGGTGAGATAAGCCTCCATCACAACCAGCTGGACCAACCGTACAACATCAAGTACTCTTCTATTCTTCTGATTAAAAAGAAAAGACATCTTTTTTCTATTCCACAATGGAGAAATCTGCATTCAAGGACCACAGAAAGAATTAAAGAACAATTCATTGACTTCAGTGATTTTTTTTATGCTGATGTACATATCAAGGAAATAGTCTTCCATTCTGCTTTGTCTAAATGAAAGTCAATCGTTGTATAACAGCAATGGTTCACAACTAATGCAAACAAAAGAAAGTACAACAAAGAAAAAAAAATGTAATTTTTCTTTTGCATGATACACAAATCGAGTTAACATGATACATCAACAAAATTCATGCTCCACAATGAAATTTTTCTTTTGCATATATAGATGAATCCTCATTAACAAAGAAAGTACAACAAAGAAAAAAAAATTTAAGAGAGACCCAAAAAAAAAAAAGTGGAAAACAGAAATGTCAGCCCAAAACTCACAAATAAGTGAGATAACATGCTTACAACGCAGGATAAGGATAGAGTTGAATACCAGGCATTTTCTGTTCAGTGGCTTTGATGAAACTTTAACAAATTGCTCCTCCATAAGCAGGAAACCTGAGATTAAACCAATAAAAATTTTGCAAAAAAATGTGAGGACCAAATTATTCAGGCATAAATCATTGCCATCACCTAGTCATTAAAAATATTTGACATCAATCCTATCCTTGCAACAGTAACATTTGCAAGAACCAATGATTTCAACATCGCATATCCATACCGGCTACCATTTCTATTGAAGCAAGACACTAGAAAATGGCTCTCAGTAATATTTCATAAAAGGAAAAACAAATTTTATAACATAAAATCAACCAGTGACAATTTAAATTACCAACTCAAGAAGTTGTCGTGCAGATAACCTATTTCAAATATAAACAGCTTAATATGCAAAAGAAGCATCCTTGAAATCCTAAGCAAAATCATAACATAAGAGTTGCAGATAAAGTGACAGAGCAATGAATGAAATATTTGAGGGAACTTGAGCTCAGTGTTTTTTTTTGAAACCATTTGTGAATCAGTCAATTCTCACAAAAAAAATATAAATAAATAAAAATAGCTTTCCCTTGTGAGAAGTGCCCCTCTATAAAATTGATTACTATATGTTGACTTCCAGCCACCCGTATTTGTAAAATAGAGTCAAAAGAGAACACTTTGCTCATGTCATCCCACTTCTCATTTCAATTTAGTAATTTTCTTCTTCTCCCTTCTCCATTTATGATCAGAAAAGTAGATCAGTTTGGAAATTGGATAGTGCAGAACGCTTTTGCAATCACAAGATGCACAAGTGGAAGAACTGGCAAGTTCAAGCAACTTCCAAGAGTTATAAGCTCCACCTCATTGTGAAAATCTCAAAGGCCTACCGACAGCCTTGGGAGACGGTAGAAGTTATCTAAGCCTGCAAATAGAATGGAAGAAGCCCAGTGCATCATCATTGCAATTCTTAAAAAGAGGAGTTGAAAGATGTTGTACTTCCAAAAAGTGTATCCAATCAGATGGAACGATCATCTGGAAAGAAAGATTTGACCAAGACTGCAATCTAAAATTGATGGATTCCAAGCATTTCCAAAGCTGGTTTATCAATTTTGAAGTTCATGTAAGGAAAATGCCTTCACAATATTTCAATTTGATATAGTGACAACTTTTGTTTGGCATTCTGAAGTTTTCTGACCTTCCAGCATGCAATAAGTGGGGAATCAAATAGCAAAACCTCGCTGCTTGCCAAAATCAAGGTGGACATATGTAAATTCGCTACACCAGTCCAAGATATCAATGATACAATCAGCATCCCGGTTAAGTGCAGTATTCAAGGAACTAAAGTTGAAGCCATGCTAAAGGTAAGAATGATTCTGAATTGTGCTTCCAACCCAGTAAAAACAATAAATCCAGTTTTTGCATGCATGATGAACTTTCTGCATCAGGTAGGGGTCACTTTCTCAGAAATACAGTCCAAAAGAAGTAAAAGTTCAGTACATCCGTCTTCTCAATCACTACTCTTACCATCACTGTCATCTTGCATAAGGCTTCAACCACGAAGTACCAACAGAGACCAAAACCCAAAAGTATGCATACTAAAGGATGATATTGCTGACTTCAGGGTAGCTTCAAACCGCTCGACAGGTTCTGCCACTTCAGGATCCCTATGGGAAGAAGAAATGGAGTTCAGTTACATGAGCTTATCTTCAGCAAACCTCTTCCAGGTCAATGTACTATGGAGTAGCCTCCAATATAACACCAAAAAATATATGGATGAACTACAATCATCAACTGATCAGTTTGATGAACTGCAATCATCAAATGTTCAGTTTGAACAGAAACCTGCTCTAGTCAGAGTCACTTCATGGAACAAAAGAAAGATGAGCTTCAAGGGCCTATACCATCCCAGAGATGCACCACTGCTCAACAAAACTTATGGTGAAGAAGGTGGTGACGATATTGACAAAGAGAGGCGCAGCCACTTTAGTACCTCACAACTACAACAAACTCATCCTGAGATAAATTCTCTGGCTTTTGGATTTCCTAGCAGCGATCGATTTGAGGTTGGTGCTTGGGAAAAGAGAAACTGGAAAGCAGAGATGGGAAACTAGAGCT
The DNA here is from genome assembly GCA_039657345.1 of Stephania japonica. Classification (NCBI taxonomy): domain Eukaryota; kingdom Viridiplantae; phylum Streptophyta; class Magnoliopsida; order Ranunculales; family Menispermaceae; genus Stephania; species Stephania japonica. The sequence continues at coordinate 35,435,654 of CM077560.1, read as the reverse complement.
AGTAACTGAAGTTTTTCTAGCTACCATAGATCAGCGAAGTGAAAAGGCTGCTGGAAGTGGCGCCTGCACAGTTCTCGCTGCTGTTATTGCGGATTGGCTGCACCAGAACCCCCAAACCATGCCTTTGAAGTGTGAATTTGATAAGTTGATTCGTGAAGGATCATCAGAATGGAGAAATCTGTGTGAAAATGAGGCGCACAAGAGCAAATTCTCAGACCATCATTTTGACCTCGAGACAGTGTTGCAAGCAAAACTGCGGCCACTCTCGACAATCTCCGAGAAATCCTTTGTCGGTTTCTTTGTACCTGAATGTATGCATGAGAACCTGGAGTTCCTTGAAGGTGCCATGTCTTTCGACCACATATGGGAAGAGCTCCAAAGCTGCGATGCACCTGTCAATGAAAGAGTTTACATTGTCAGTTGGAATGATCACTTTTTTGTTCTCAAGGTTGAAGTGGATGCAATTTACATGATTGACACACTTGGGGAGAGATTGTTTGAAGGATGCACCTATGCCTACATAGCGAAGTTCAACAAAGAGAGCAAGCTTTACATGGTCAAGCAGAAGCAGAACAAGAAACATCAATCAAAAGGAATAGATTTGTGTCCAAGAAGTGAGAATATAGAAGTAACTGATGAACCCAGCCGAGAAATCATATGTGAAGGAATAACTACATGCAAGGAATTCATAAAGAGTTTTCTTGCAGATCTTCCACTCAGAGGTTTGCAGGCCGACATTGAAAAGGGAATGACTGGAGAAGCTCCTTTGCATCACCGTCTGCAGATTGATTTCCATTATACTTTCTCCTGTACCTGGAACTCAAATAAGAATATAGAAACAGAGCAATAGAATGCTGATCTCTGTATTCCAATGACACAGTGTATGATTGAAAAATATAATTGCACCATCATAAGGTTGGCCTCCTATACTCCAACACGAATGTAGAAACTCTCAGCAATTGTCAAAGAACAATTTCCCAAATGCTTCCTTTAAAAAATAAAAATAAAAACCTTAGATATCTAGGCAATGCACATTTAGCAATTTAATCAAATATATTCTTCAAAGTGTATGCAAAAAATGATATGTATAGAAATGAATTGATCTCTATATAAATTACAATTCTTTAGAGACGGAGGCATCTAAATAAATACTTTTCTATCTGACTATGAGCTGCCTATGAACAACCTAGGCACTGCCTTGCCTCCATGCAATACCTCACCTAGGAACCACCTCACGGCCTTAACAACACTATTTCTCAAAGCTTGCCAAGAGAATTTTCAGTGGCAACCACTGAAATAGAATGCCAATTAGTTGCATATGCATAAAAAGGAAAAAGTACATTCTTCCTTATTAGCACAAGCAGCCAATGATCCTTGCCTACCAGAAAAATCGACCTGATGAAAATAGAGTAGAATATTTCCAAAAAACAAACTATTCTATTAAAATTTGCATTTTACAGCAGTCAAACTTGCCTAGAATTCTTAACACAAACAAAAAACTTGCAACTATTAACCCCGCTCAAGCCACATGTACAAGAAATAAATATTGGCAACCTTTTTCTATATTGGGAAAAAAATTATCTGTCAAGGTTATTGTCCAACACTAGTGATAGACCTTCCATCTTTGTTAAGTATCTCAGTAAGGGCAAAGAGGGTACTCTAGATAGCATGGCGGCTAGAAATAAGAAAACTGGCATGAGTTTGGGAGGGATAATCAGTGAGGCTGCAAGTATTGAAAGAGTGATCTTGATGAGTTAAAAGAGTGTAAGATTGGAGAGATTGAGCCTCCCGAATCGCCTTGTCCGCTTTTATTTGTTTTATCAAAATCAACTAAATCTTTGTCTCCTTGTTTGATCTATTGTTCCATTGAAAAAAAGATCACTCTTCTTCATTAGTTATCCTAAATTGAGTTAGACCTAATCAATAAGCCATCCATATCCAACACAAATCCATTGAAAAGAATGTTACAATGAACAACTTATAAATAATAACAAATCCTCAATCCCAAATTAGTTGGGGTCAGCTACATGGATCCAATGCTTCCACAAAAGAAATGTATCTTGGCAGCTGAAGTTTTGCATCTAATGCTACTCCAATTTTCTTTTAATTTTACATTTCTTATTCTATCTTTACAAGATTGACCACACATCCACCTATGCATCCACATCTCCACTATACTCATTTTGTATATGTATTCATTCTCATAAAGTATAGCTAGCTTAATTGTAGTCAAATAGAATTTTCTTTTTGTTTAACTGGGATATTTTATTGTGTACCACATTTGTTACAGTCATTTACTTCTTTCATCCAACTTAATCCAATGTGTAACCTCATCCTTAATATGTCAATTCTTTGAAAGGCCAATCAAAATATCTAAAATGATTCACCTAAGGAAGTTCTACTACTCTTAATTGTACTATACCATCATCTTGATCTCTGCTATTCATAAAATCATAATGTATATATATTCAGTATCGGTCCTACTGAACTTAAAACATTTGAACTCTTAACGTATTCAGTCAAAATTCTAATTTTCTATTCACTCCATTTGTTATCTATTACAATGTTATCTGCAAGTAGCAATTACTAGTAACAATAGGAAATACAAGAAATTTAGACTTTACTGATTGCATTGTAAACAACGCTCAAATAATGCTTTTGCTAAGATTTTAGAGAAATTTTCCGCTAACAAATGTTTCCACTAAAAGCCCTTTTACTGTGATTAGGAATGCAAGTGGACGGATAAGAAGTCCCCAACACACGAAGAGCGGGACGAGAATGAAGTCCCCATCCCCGCAGGGAGAGGGGCAGGGATTTGTCACTGCATATTACCTGTGAGGAGAATTTGGCACGACCACTCCGTGCCCCCCACATCATTTTGTACAAATGCTATAAGTCAACCCATGGCAAATCATTTTCAATATTTCAAATAGAGCATTTTACAAAAGGCTACATTGCTAACCATTTTCTTCTCAATAATACACATCAAATATTATGATACAAGTCATAAGTTTCACATAAAAACAACACTAGTTTGCAAAGAAAATATATGAAGCATGGTTAGTACACATTGCAAGTTACAATGAATAGGAATTAATGGTAATGACTTAAACATATAGAGATGGTTAGAAATATCTAACAACAAGTTATTACAACAACTGAAGAACAGTAAGTGTAACCTTAGTTAATGAGTTTAAATAACCTCTAAGTTGTTCGCAACATAAATAGAGTAGGAGACCAATAGTAACACAAGGTAAAGTTGAGCAATACAATGACCTGAATTTATTTCCTCTAATCTATTTTATGTACTCTGCAATACTTCTCTTCAATGATTTTTTTCTGCTTCTCTGACATTACATAGCTCAACTCTGCATATGTTGTTCAGTGGCTAATGCTGATACTAAGCTTAATTAATGTTCATGACATATAAAACTAGGTATCAGTATTATCAATTTCAAAAATACAAGTCAACTAGTATATATACTTCAAATAACAAACTATGCAAGAAGCACCATCATATAGGAACAAAAACACAACTTTAATTAAATCAGACCACCAAACTAACTAAAAGTACAAGCTCATAAATAAAATTGATAATGCCAAATTCATAAAAGAAAATTTCAATCTTCAAAGAAATCTTGATTGTTCAATTCATCTAGCCAGTGAATCCAATCCATTGATGCTAGCTTCATAGCATGATAATTCCTCCTTCAGCAACAAAATTTTTTTGCATATATTAATAAAGTTTCATATATATATGGGAGCAACTATTAGCACCCCAATACCCTATATCAGCCCCCATTTAATTTAAAGTTATTTATAGCCCCCAATAATTTAGTTCATGTTCTAAGCACCCCCCTTGATTGTTAGTAAACTCCCCAATGTACCCCTAACTATATTTGCCCCCTCTCACCCCCCAAAGAAAACTCTTTTTACATATCTTTGTGATCCCCAAACTCCAACCCCTTGTGGCACATCATCTTCTTCTCCCCCTTACCTCAATTTGCTCCATGTTGCATTTCAAGATTGATTCTTTATCCTTCATAGCAAAGATTCAACACAAATAAATGTTCTAACCATTCAACAATGTAAATCAAATCTCAACCAAATACTATAATCAAGTTGTTGCATTAATTTAGTGGTGAGTTGTTGAGTGTATGGACAAATAGATGGGGAGGGGAGTAGAGATTAGAAAGTAGAAGAGAAAATGAGATCAGTTTATGGTTTAATTTGGGGTGGGGTATAGAAAGTGAAAATTAAGTGGAAGAGAAGAAGGGGTGGGTTTAATTTGGGGTGGGTGTAGTGAGTGGGATAAGAGTTGGGGATGAGTTTAAGGTTTCATTTGGGGACCGGCGCAAAAAGTGAAAAGTAAAGTTGAGGGGGGGGGTAGAAAGTGAAATGTAGAAGGGGAAAAGGAAATGAGTTCATGATTTAATTCAGTATAAGGACAATTATGTAATTTTGCCTAAAGACATTTAAGTTTTAAAATGTGTTAAATAACAATATAGGGTTGATAATAGGACAAATATTCAAATAACAAAGCTGATAAAAGGACAATTTCAAGCTTACTTCATCTTGTTCATCCTCCTCTTCATCAAATGTGGAACAAATGGATTGAATTGTTGATAAAGGACAAGAATCTCAAAAAATAAATAAGTAATTGTCAGTTTATAAAATTTAACTTAATAAAAAAAACATTGATATCAATATTAAAAATAGAATACCTTTCAACCAATTTTGTATGCACATTAATGCTTCTATTGTCTTTGGATGAAGACTACTATGGTGTGAACTTATAACTCTTCCAGTACTGCTAAAAGTTGATTCGGAAGCCATGGTGGATATCGGAATTGCAAATATGTCTCGTGCAATCAATTGCAAAGTGGGATACCTCGAAGTATTTCTCCACCAACTCAAAATATCAAAATCCTTTACCATCGGTACCATTTTCTCCTGCAAATAATCATCCAACTCCGACCTCACATTCTCGACTTTACACTAATGAGAAGCAACAAACTTCAGAAAACTAACAAGGAATCTGCATCATCTTCATTATCTACTAATTGTGTAGAAGAGTCATCCACTAAACCACTAGACTTCCTCATTTTTGCTTTGGATGAATATTCTTCCACCAAATTGTAACAAAGACATTGAATTTTTTTAATTTCCTCCTTTCCCTTATCTTCACCATAAATGATAGGAAAACACATTTTCAAAAACATCAACTTGAATCTTGGGTCCAAAACAATTGCTACACCCATAACATCATGAATTATATCCCAATATTTATCAAATTAAACTTCAATCTCATTGCCATTGACTCAACATACTTAACTCCACAACAAACCCATTTTTCCAAATATATCTTAACTTGAAAATTCTTGGCAAAGCACAAATTAGTCATATGATGCTTGATCCCTGAAAAGATCTCAGCAACATTGTATAACAACGTCAATCTACCACTAATCTCCTTAGCCATTTCCCATTCTTCATCAAATGGACATGTATAAAGGGACTCTCATTGTTTCAAGCATCTAATGGCATCCTAATATTCAACGGCAGTTCTTAACATGAAAAATGTTGAATCCCACCTAGTCTTGCAATCCAAGACTAATTTTTTGGTGAAATTTATTTCAATTCACACACAGATTCTTCAAATTTCTTAATTCTTTTAGGTGTAGCAACCCAAAATGCAACACTATCACGTACATTCTCAATTGCATCACTAATCACATCTAAACCATCTTTAACAATCAAATTCAAAATGCGTGCACAACAATGCATATGCATCAACTTTTCGTCCATCCAAAGATTACTACTTGACAACTTGTTCACGACCAAATTCACAAGCGAGACATCAGTAGAACAATTGTCTAAAGTTAATGTAGACAACCCATTGTCTAAGTTCCAATCCTTCAAACAATTAACAAGCGTCTCGCACAAAGTTTCAGTATTATAAGGGAACGGCACATAAACAAACCTATACATAGAAATTATCAAAGTTTCAAAGTATTAAGGCTATATAAGTAGACACATTATTAAACTATTGAAATGACATAAGAGTAATTGGTAAGAATTAATACCTGATAATTCGACTTCTAATAATCCATTCATCATCGATATAATGCACAGTGATAGCCATAAATCCTTTCTTTTCATTGTTAGAAGTCCACATATCCGTAGTAATTGCAAATCTACTCTTATTTTGATCTAACAATTTCATTGTTTTCAACCTCTCGTATTCATAAATGTTAATTATATCAGCTCTTGTTGTAGTCATTGAAACAGGCTTGAACAATGGTTGAACAACACTAAGAAACTTATGAAAATGAAAATGAAAATGCTGTTCTATTTCCATAGGATACACATACATAAAAATCATTGTAGTCATGCTTAGCCTTGCAAGTTCTTGATCATGAACACAATTTGCAAGTGATGCTTGGCCACTAACCTCCACCTGAGACTCCGACAATCGTTGCCTTCTATCTCGCCTTTTCCTTCTTGGACGCGAAGCATAATGATCATCAATCTTTTGACTCTTGCAGTGACTCCATCCCTCTGATTTTAACCCTCGTTTAATACCCAACATTAATTCTTCTTCAACTTGATTTGTAGTAGGGACCGAGTTGGTCGAAGATGCAGGCGAATTCGTCGCCGCTCCTCCTCGGACTGAAGATTGTGAAGTGCTTGGCATAAGAAAATCCTCATCATGAGCAGATTGTGCAGCAGAATCAACCATTTTTCACCTGACAATTCAAATAAACAAAAGTTAAAACAAATTAAGAAATAAAAGAAAACCGAGCTCCCGAATTTGGTTCTTCACAACTAATTCGGGATTGAGACATTGTTGTTTGTTAATTGTGTACAGAAATAAGAAATGCAGCAAAACCCTAAAAAAGAGTTGAAAGAATCTCTAAAAGATTAGTGAGGGTTTCGCAAAGGAAAAGAGAGATTCAACAAATTCTGACCTAGTTTCGCTTCGATCGAAGAGACTTGCAATCCAGCGAAGATAGCGTCGACGGCGAAGAGAACGACGGAATGGTTTTCGTGTTTTAGGGCTCTGTCGTGTTTTTTTTTTTTTTTGAAGAGAGGGCTCTGTTGTGTTGAGAAGCTGAAAAGAGAGAAAAAGAGCGCGCAGTAACGAACGGTTTCATCTGATATAAGGTTTGCCAATAATAAGATTATACGTTTCTCGAGGTTCATCTTACAAGGCTCGACCTCAATCTTACCTATGGAGCCCATATGAGATTAGCCAGCCTTAATAAAAGCTCACAGAACTACAAAGATTTATGGTGAGTTTTTTCTTATAGTGATTCTATAATGATTTGGCTTGATTTATAAAATACTATAGAGCAAAGCATAATTACAAAATTCACAAGGAGCAACCTCAATTGTTACCAATAGAGCCCAATTAGCCTAGTGAAGAACAATAGGTCCGCAAAATTATCAGAGTCTATAATGGGTCTTGATTGTTTGATTGAAAAAAAATAATAATAAAATAATATTCACAATTGATTGGATTAAATATACTAGATAAGGATTTAGCTCTTATTACATAATTTGAAAACTAAAACTCTATTCTTCTTCAGTAGATACCTAAACATTGCATAACTATTCTATAGTGATCAGAGTTTATAGGATTTACTTCATGCATCTGTTTTCCTTTTTTTTATTATTATTATTAGAGGGTGTATGTGACATAGGCCTTACTAATTCCAAACTCGAGAAATGTAAAACTATAAGGGTGGTGCCTCTAGTCAAGAGTTTTAAAATTTTTCATTTTCAAGACTTGAACTCAAGACATTTAGTTAAGGGAGAAGCGTCCCGTATTTTCCACCACAACCCTCTTGATTACTTGAGGCATTAGACAAGCGATGATCATGATAGATAGATTATAAAATAAAATGAAAAATACTAGAGTAACCCATATTTGGCACCAGCCTCATCGGATGTTGTTCATTTTCACATTAAGATATGCATGCATACATCTCGACATGATTTGAACGTCATCCAATAAAGTCGATGTCAAATATGGGTTAAAAAATAAGTTACACTAGCAGGCGTCAAGTAAAATTTATGAAAGCACTGTGTCCATGTCCCCACAAGAGCCACCACTTGTATTACTCAAAATTTTTTGTGATACGTACATACATTTGTTGTATAATGGAACATACATCTCATCAATATGTCAAATCTAACAATTAAAGCACTTTTTTTTTTGTACATAACAATCACTTATTAACTATGCAGTATATATATAATATTATCAAAAAGTATGTTTCTACATCTTTTTCCTTGTTTCTAACTTCACATCACTCCAGGACTAGGAGGTTGCATTTGTGAGTTCTCTGGCCCAACCTAATGGGCTTTACTTACATACCCTGTTTTTTTTTTTTTTGAGGACTACTTGCATTACTCTGCCTTAAACAGTTAAATTTCCCTAAACATAAGCTCATGAAAGTATTCCATTGTTTCAACAACAGATGGTGCATTGGAGTGGTTAGACTTCACTAACACAAAAACCACCGTTGAAAGAGCTTTACCCTTTAGTAGGTCGACTTGACTCGAGTTCGAAGTAGTTGTTTAAGTAAGGATACTGAGTGGTCTAGACCAAAGAAAAGCATTCCATTGTACATGAACAACCTTTCCAATTGGACCATGTAATTTGCACATAAATCACAAAACACCATGAGTCCGGCTAATTGCACCCCACCTTTTAGGAAGTGCACCCCAGCTCTCCCTTTTTTCGTAATACAAAAAATGTCCTAGTGGAAATAACTCATTTGCCCCCAAGAAATGCACAATTTCCCTACTTCTCCACCGATTTGATCACACCCACTATCGCGAACCTTCTTCTTCATCCGTCTACTTCATTGTGCATACGTCACTGGACCTCCTTATTTTGGAGCAAAACATACAATCAACACTGTAAGTATGTTGTTCACGTTTATCGGGTTAGAATCGGTGGAGATGTGTATGTTTAGGGTTTGTAATGTTTGTTTTGTTTGATTTTCTAGGGTTTTTCATCTCCGTGTTTTCAAGTGTGTTTGCTTCTTGAAATGGCCAGGAACATAGGATGGAAGACGAGATACCACAAGGAGAGGTGATATTAACAGTTAATTCCCATTTCATTTACAAATAAGATTGGTTTCTATTTTTTGGTCGTTCAGTGGTGCAGAACCGAAGGTGGAATGTTATGGTCGTGTATATGATACCGAATCCAAGTTCCAACTTTCGGCTATGTGCCAACGAACTATAGAATTGATAAGATGAATTTGGATAAGTTCAGGTTCTGAGGTATGATATCGAACTTAAGTCATGTAACTTGTCTACTAAAAATCGAGTAATATGAGTATATATCGGTACTTTCCAGCCGAACGAGAAATTTCTTAATTGTTTGGATCAACACGTGGTTCGAATGGAGGTAACCGAGACTATCTGTCTAGCTCGATTTCTTCCTACCGATTTTTCTTCGTTCCATTCAGTCTTAACCAACCGAAATATAATGTTTTACACATATTTCGTTGTTTTAACCTAACTTAATCTGATTTTATTTTTGCAGTCATTGCCATCTAGTGAATATCCAGACTTTTCTAGTCATTTTTGTGACGACCCTTCCCTGACCTAGACCGTTACCTAGACCCGATACCTGAACCAGGCCCAAATAACAGCTTGGTACGCCTAAATAAACCTGCGGAATAATCAATCTAACAATATATATGATAATAAATGTGTGAAAGATAATCATAATAAAATCTATCATCTTTAATATTCAAAAGTCTTATACAACTTCATAATAATATTATAAAGGTTCAAAACTACCCATTAACAAAGTCTTAAGTTATAACCCACGTACGAGGTTTACAAAACGATCAATAATAATAATATACTAGTGTCATACGAGGCTCACATGTAAAGGAACTTCAAGATAGATCTTTTCCCTTGCCTTTCTTGTCTATCGCACTGGTAGAGGGACCTGTGGGGTAAAGTGGGTGAGCTAAAGAACCAACGGTGCTCAATAAGAGGAAAGACTCGCTCAAACATTAAATATGCAAGTACTACCTAGTACTCATGCAAGTTCTAACATGACATCAAATCCATACTCACAACACAATATATAAAATCCAAATAAATGTAAATCATAACCAATTATAAGCATATAAATGAACACATGATTAGGTACGAGTTTCGATATTGCTCATGTATCTCATAGTTATGGAAATAAATTCATTTTCTAAGAAGAAACATATAAATAGAATTTCCATTTCCAAACTAAACATCAAATAGTCTACATATCAACATTTCATGTCGTAATTTATTCACTATAATATACATAAAAAGCATGACGGTTTCTCAACACATTTGATAAACATTTATTTATTTCATGCATGGTAATATTCACCATTTTTCATTTATAAAAATCTACACATGACATACATATAAAGTCAAATGAAATATTTAAATAAAATGCGATAGATATATACTAATATAATTCGTTGTTTCATTCAATGCGAACTAGATATTGGTAAGGATCTAGTGACCGAATCATCTACTTTTGAATTAGTACAATAACTAGTGGAAACGCAATGGCCGTTGCGCCCTCTAAATAATGGCACCAAAACAAAGGTAGTTTCATCCAAGCCGTCACCGATACACGTCTTAAAGAACCATCAAGTAGCAAAGGATGGAACTCCAAACCATTACCCTCGAATGGTTCACCTTATGCATTCTATTAGTCAAGTAAAACCCTCGGTGGTTAACTACCACAAACATTCTGGAGCGTCCAAAATATAGACAACTTGCTAATTTGGCTCACGGTGGAACTCCACAACATTCTGGGCATCAAATAACATGAAAGGTAAAACAGTGCATTCACAATTCCATAGATAATAGAGATCCAAACCAATATCACGACGCAACCCATACCCAAGTCGTTCTATTCAAAACATGAATTCTTAATTATCTAATAGTCAAGCCATATTTAATGCATGAGCGAAGCTCCCCACTTACCTGGACCCGCCACGATGCCTATACCGACTCCTCGTGCGTTTGGGGTCCCACGTGAACCGCTTCGCGAATCTAAGCAATTTATACAACTCTACATAAAAATTTCACTCAATTTAAAGTTGCATATTTTAATTATTAATTTATATTTGGGGACCCAATGGTGTGGGTCCCACGTGTTGTGCCATTTAAGGGCTTTGTCGGAATGCCGACGTCCATCGTAATTTTATTTTATTTTATTTTATTTTTTTTATTATTTGGCCAGGGACCGATTTGGTCCCTGTTTGGTTGAACAGGGACTAAATGGATCCCTGTTTGGTTGGCCAGGTGCGTTCCAGCCCCTGGTCAACCGGATCCAACCCCCCTAGGGGTAGTCCAGGGGCCTGTCTGCGCCTGGGGCAGAAACCAGGGGCAAACGCCCCTGGCGTCACAGGGTGGGGGAAAGAAGCTTGCTTCCCCCACCCATCCCAACCCTCGGATCGAGATCCGAGGTGGTCCCCAGTGCTCGCCTACACTGGGGACCACTCCACCGCGGCTAACCAGCCGCGGTGGCGGCGGTGGTGGTGGTGATGAAGGAAGTGGGGTATAGCCACCCCCCTTCTTCCTCACAAACACATGGAGGTGGCAAAGCCCACCCCCTCCTTTGCTGGCGGCTGCGCCGCTGTCCATTTTCGGCGGCGTCCTAGTGGCGCCGCCTCCACAGTCCAGCGGCTCCACTAAGAGCCGCCACCCCTTCTCCTATAACATAAAATCAAACAAGAAGAAGAAGAAGAAAGGAAAGAAGAGAAAAAAAAAAAGGAAAAAAATAGTAACAAGAGATTACCTCTTCTTGATTGGTAGTTCCTCTTCTTCTCCTCTCTCTCAAACTTGTTGAAACAACAAAAGGGGCGACTAGGGTTTGCAACCTATACTTATATAGTTAGGGTTTTTCACAAATTCAACCCAAATGACGTAAATACCCCAATAGGCCCAATTTCCTTGTTAAGCTCATTTAAACTATTTCCACTTAGTCCAAGTCTTATTAAGATTAATTTCGTGTATCAATTTCATTTGTTCATATACTTCAATATAAAATCATTAAAATACCTTTAAAATGGGTCGGAGAATATTTGGGTCGTTACAATTTTATTCTGGAAGCCCTTTCAAATCTAGGAAAGAAGTCATTACTTGGTTTCAAGGAGTAGCTAAGAGCCTTAAGTTTGCGTTGGCGACTAAGAAATCTGATTGTAGAGGGGTTGGTCGTAGGGGAAGGGTTTATTTGGGTTGTGAGCGGAGTGGCATCTTTAGGGGTTTTCCTAGAAATTAGGCAAAGAAAAAAGCGCCAAAGTCGAAAGTCTTGCAAAGCCTAAAAAACAAAAGTCAAAACTCCTTACCAAGATGGGGTTGGAAGAAGAAGACAAATCAAGATACGAAACGGGGACAAGGAAATGTAATTGTCCATTTGCAGTTAATGTGAAGGAACACCCTGATTCATTATAGGTTGTGCAGTTGTTATGTGGCCAGCACAACCATGACCTTGCCTACTACTTGGAAGATCACTCGTACTTAGGTAGATTGAATCCTGAAGAGCAAGTTGTCCTGAACTAGATGACTACGGGTAATATGAAGCCCCGTGATACTCTAATTACTTTGAAGGAAAGAGACGAGTCGAATTATTCAACAATTCGTACAATCTACAATGAGAGACAAAAGGCACGACGATTAGAGTCGGCGGGAAGAACACAAATGCAGCAGCTCGTGCACTTAATAAAGACACACGATATGACAGCCCCAAATTCCCAATGCATTTGGGTACACCCGGCCTAGACCCGTGCAGGCCCCGAGTCAGTTCTCAACGAACCTGACGAGCCTAGTCAGCCTCTAAACATCAAAATTTCACATTTTATGAAAGAGTTATTACAATTATAACACAGCGGAAGCGAATTACCTACTGCTCAAGAATTGGGAAATAACTCAATCAAAGGAAATTAGGAATCTATATAAATGTGGAAAACCCAATATGTTCAATTCTAAGTCAACAAAATGGATTGATGGAATCCACTTCAAAACATATTCCCCAGTTCCAAAACAATCATATATATAAACGTCATACAAAAAGAAATAAACATGAGCCTACATCTCGGTACCTCAAGTCCAGCTGCTCACAAAAAAATCTCCTAGGCAAGGTCCCTTGCCCCTACTGCTCTCCGTCCTATCTACACCCACCGTCACAAACTAGACGGTGAGCAACTGGAGAAAAATGAATGTAATGCCAGAAGAAGATAACAGTAATTCATGATAATACAAGTAAAGCAGTCTAAATATCATGCGGTAATAAAAAGACAGGAATTTAAATAAATAAGGTGCATGATAAACAGACTAATACATGTCAATCGAAAGTCAAGTGTGTTCCAAGGAATCAAAAGAGGCCCATAAGTGGTCTAAATCATAGCATAACGGCGAAGATCTCGCGAGATCTTCCCGGCATCGACACAAGCGAAAGCACAACTATGATGGCTGGAGGACTCGAACCCATCCACCCAAGTACTCGGTGTCACACGGTCACTAAGGGTGGTCACACACTCGTGGCCACGAGTGCCCACGTTTTATCCCTCTAGTGCGGGTCCTAGTACTTTCGAGACGAAACACTTACGCCGGAAACACACAACAAGAAATGGAATGGAATATCAATAATATAGCATAATAAGATTGAATAAATGATAATGAATCACATGGCATTTTCTTACTTGCGGCTTACAAACGTACAAATGTTTTTAAGGCAAATGTACTTACCCGAACTATCGTAACCCGCATACAACGCTCCCGCGACTCTAACGCGTATCCCCGAGTTTTCCCGCTACTCGACAAGGTCGGAAACTCGTATTAATAGGTCAAATCATTCACTGAACCTAGGTTTAAACTTATTATTTTCCCCAATGTTTTAAATGATTTGAACAACATGACAATTTAATCGGAGAACTAATACTCAAACATAACTCTTCATGAAAACCGAACTGACATGTACAAACGAACATGGAACTTTGTTAGTGTTGTCCGATGTTGGGAGAAGGGTTATCGTAGCGTGGGTAATGCCGAAGAAAAAACTCCACCAGTTCAAAAATTACGTCAACATACACAAATTTCGACTCAACGACGGCAACACATGAAATCACGTCAAAACACCTTAATAACATAGTTTTCGGACTTAACCAAGGGTTGTGGGACTTCAACCAATGTTCGATGAGATTCCTGACAACCTCCATTGGTGGTGGTTCGGCCGTAGCACCACCACCGGCGGCGGTTCCTTCTGCTAGACGCCACCATACAAACGCATGAAATAATGACTCTTTAGCTTGGAATAAAACTGTTTTCGGCCACTTTTTAAGTTGTGGGACCCACATATGAGTTTGGTGGGGTCCCCGACAGTGTCCCGGTCATGGTGGTCCGGCGGTGGCGCCGCCGGTGAGGAGGTTTTCCGGCGAGAACAACCAAAACATCTATACATGCAATAAAAATCAAATATGGACAGCAACATCTTATAAATCCCAAACCGAGAGTCTCCCGGAAATATGAGGACTCCGGTGGGCCACAGGGACCGTCCCCGACCACCGTCACCCACGGCAACGACGGCCACGGTGAGGATGTGAAGACCGGTGAGGAAACGAGAGAGAATGAGAGAGAGAAACGGTGAGAGAGAAAGGAAGGGATGCACCCTTACTCCGGTGGCTAAGTCGTCTCCGTCGATCATCCGTCGTCCCAAATGCCGTCGATGAGGGGTGGTGGTGGCTGTCCCAGCCGAGAGAAGACCACCGAGAGAGAGAGAGATGTGAGCCGAGAGAAGGACCGAGAGAGAGAGATCGTGAGGATGAGAGAAACCGAGAGAAAGAGAGTGGGGAGAGAGAGAGACGACCTCCGGCGAGGGGAACTCCGGCCGTGTCCAGGTCATTTGGTGAGAAGCGAGGGACGAGAGGTGGAAATGGGAGAGGCGGCGGTGGTGTGTAGAAAGATGAATAGTGTAGGGTTTTTTTTTTTATATATATATAAAGGTCAAATGTCCTTTTTACCCTTCCACTTATTTCCTACACACTCTTAAACAATTCCCCTTATGGGTCTTTTGACCACATAATCTCATCTTAACTCACACACACATCTCGAGGTCAATCTCATGGCTGTCCTCATCATGTTGTGTCACTTAACAATTTCCAATCTCATAGCCCGTATGTTGTGTAATTAACCAACTCTCGCGCTTTAAACGACGTTCTTCGGTCCGTTTTTCCTTGTTCCGACTCTCGTAACGCGCGTAGTCTCACCTTGTATCGCCAACTAATTAATTAAATTAATTAAAATTCATTTATTTGTACTTTTACTTGTTTTTCTCCCCGTTTAACTAGTCGAAACCTCACTCAATTAAATATTGCCCGAACGGCCGCGAAACCCGTAAAATACTAAAATACTAATACATAAAATCAAAGAATCATAAAATCACTTCGGTGTCGATTCCCGAAGTTCAAAATATTGTCGGTGTTCACGTAGCGGGTCACAATCCCGACAAGTGAAACACAAGTCAATTAAAAATTTGGGGTTGTTACAGTCTCCCACACTTATTAGAATTTTGTCCCCGAAATTTATCTAATAAGTAAACTAGATTAACGACTCTTTGCAACTCATAACGAGACCGATAAAAACTCAAAGTAAGTCATTTCTTGACTCCGAACCGTTCGTGACCCTTTAGTGGAGAGACCTTCAGATATTTATAGTCTCCTCGAATCATACTGAAGCTCATCGTGATACTCGACAAGTATTTCTTCTGCCACTCCTGGGCACTCTTAAGTCTCAAACAAAAACTATCCGCAACTACCCAGATGCTATCGTAACCACGAGGAGATCGGAGCAACCATTAACGAAATCCATATCAATATGTACCCAATTCCATCGAGAAATGGGTGGGGCTGCAGTAGTCCTCCTGGTCGTCAATGCCCAGCCTCTACGCGCTGGCATGTCACACGCTCGAAAAACTCTGACACCTCGGAAATCATCCCTGGCCACCAAAAGAATGTCGCATATCGGCGCACATCTTAGGTCGACCCGGATACACAACAAAACTGAAACGATGAATCTCCTGAAGTAACTCTTCACACACATCAGCCACCAATGGAATTGAAACGATCCGTCCATTTAATTATAGGATGCTCAGACTAAAAAGCTAATTAAGCCCCGGTACACCAGATCAGGCCTAACTAGACTTTAATAGCCCCTACTTTAAATAGAGGATGTTCGGCCTGAAACTCTAATTAGAGATCAGGCCTAACTAGAGCCAGCAGCCTATTTCCTTATCACCTGATAACAACCTGTATATCGCATATATCAAATAAAACTTTTCATTTCAAAAACAGTGAAAATTTAAAGCTTTTATAGTAATCTTAAACAATATCTCAAAACTATATTACACAAAACTTTGTTGATCTGTAAAAGCAACCCAACCCCCAGTTATATATATAACATAATCAAACAATATATACATATGTACTTCAGAGTCATTACATTAAGAGAAGTCTTCGAAACTCCTAAAGCTTCCCTTTTCCTTTCTCTTCTAGTAAGTCGAGAACACGAAATTGAATTGTTGGGTGAGCTCCTACATGCTCAGTAAATGACTCTCGAATAATTCATCAATTATCAACTAAATAACAAAATCAATGCATAACAATATGAATTCAACATATATTTAAAGAGGGTGTTTAAACAATATAACCAATACATAAGCGAGATGCAATTTCATAAGTCTTTTACAACCGTATTGTGACTTAGGTTTTCCTTTGATTAAAACACCGAGTCGCACTCCCACATCACTCATGAATTACCACCGACAACCGTGATAATTCATAAATGGTGTGCCGCCAACTCAAATGGAAAGCATTGGTCGAATAATTCCCAAGTCACTGGGCGCGATGATGGGTGGCCTCCCAACACAGTTCCAAACCCCAAGCCGATCCGTCCCGCCAAACCTCTTTCCGGTTTTCATTTTCATTTGTAAAACAATAACAAAACAGTTTAAGTCACAACACATTGCCCCATCCCTGGTCTCTAATACTATATGCTCTAATAGTATTTAATTACGTTGCATAATTGATGAAAAACACGAGTCCCACTTACCTTGACTACGCTTCCTTAACACCTCCTCTTGATTTCCTTGCTCTCGAGGTTCACTTCCGTGTTCATGTGTTCGAAAACCTATTCACATTAACTAATGTCAACCTATAATCTACAGTATGATTTATAATTCAAATCTAAATCCATACTCTACAAAATTTCCCTTAACTAACCTCAATATTCTTAACTTTACAATTTATCACGTCTAACTCATGCTAACGCGATTTAAACAATATTTAAAACCCAAATCACATTCCAATCTACCAATTTATCAACTTTTCCCGCAACATTTCCTACATCTTCCTAATTATTTCTATGACAGCTCCTACAACTTCCTAATTGTTTCTATGAATGCTCCTACAACCTGCCGAACAGCTCCTACAACTTCCTAATTGTTTCCTGCAACAGTTTCTACAACAATTCATAAACCACATCCAAATCTACACATTCATATTCCAGCAACAACATTTCCTGCAACAGTTCTGCAACAGTTCCTGCAACAATTCCTAAACCACATCCAAATCTACACATTCATATTCCAGCAACAACATTTCCTGCAACCTCACATTAC
Organism: Stephania japonica; assembly: GCA_039657345.1. Taxonomy (NCBI): domain Eukaryota; kingdom Viridiplantae; phylum Streptophyta; class Magnoliopsida; order Ranunculales; family Menispermaceae; genus Stephania; species Stephania japonica. The sequence goes on along the minus strand of CM077560.1, from coordinate 35,417,953 downwards.
AATTTCATATAGTTTTTCCTGCAAATTCATATAACTTTCCCCGCACAATACAAATTCATCAACCCACAAATCACCTATTCATCTCTCTTTACTGTAACAGCAGTGCACAAATTTATACATTCACCAACCACTTATTCCTATTATCTTTCCTGCAACAGTTCACAAATTTAAACATTTCCTGCAACATACTTAAACTTTTCCTGCAACAGTTTCAAATCAGCAACTTTGCAGCTTTCTTCCCCAAATTCCCATTCATACCATACAACTGTTAATTCAACATCAACCCTATCCAATACTCACACATCACAATTTACATCAATTTCCAGCAACCAACAAACAGTGAATCAAAAACTTGAACAATCTCTCCAAAATCCGAAAATCCAAAAATCATAACTTAAATCATCAATTTATCAACACAATGTAATTTCTACCAAAATACTGATCCTAATTACCCTCATAATCTCATACAACCATTTAAAATCGAACTCACAACTCTAATCCATCATATCAACCATTTTCCCCAATTTTCCCAAAACCTACAAATCTCCAAACAACTATAAAACTCACCCAACCGTTAATCTCTTCGTCGCCCTCACGATCGCGGCTCGTCTCTCCTTCGCAAGTCACTTTTTCTCCTCCGCTTTCACTCCCGCAGCTCGCCTCTTCTTCCTCCTCGCGTTCTCTCCCTCCACCTCTCTTCTCTCTTCTCTCACGATTTCAATGAAACAGAGGCGGTGGAGATTTTGGTTTTTAAATAAAACCTTGCCTCGAGATGCGTATTTGCCCATCTCGAGGTCACTTAAACTTATCCTTACTTTTATACATATATGTATATATAGACCGTCCCATATATATATATAATAATTTATCTACATATATATATATATATGAGTATACAAACTTCTATATAACTCTAACCCTCTCTCGCCAACGAGTTCACTCGGGCGCTTCCGCGCTCTCGCCACTCTACCGGCATTCAAGCCTTCAGAAATTTCCCGAATTATCCCACTTCCTACTTATATGTACTACATAATTATATAACACACACCATACAAACACAATTACATTCACTAACACACACCCATACACGCTATTTAAGATACGCCGACCCTACTTCCAACTGAATCTCTTTGTGATTACTATATAGTTTGTCACTAATTACTTGATTAAAGTTGCAGTTTATCACTAATTACTTGATTAAAGTTGCAGGTCGTTACAGGAATCCTAGTCGCCCGCGATACCTCTAGCATGAGTCTGTCGACCGACTCGTCTGGGCAATCTGGACCATCCACCATCTCACTGCACCGCTGGTATGACGCATCGCCTTGTTGTCCCTCGCGCACAATGCCCAATGAGACGGTGTGCAACATCGTTTGACCACGTATCTAGGTCATGGTAGTCATCGGCTCGTCCGCTGAACTCATCAACTTGACTGCCTCACGTAAACCACGCTCGTAGGTTCTTTGAAATACGACTACCTTCGCATTCAATCCTTTGCAGCAAAAAGCATCAGCAACAACGTTGGTCTTCCTCGGATGCCACGCAAAACGAAAAGGTGTAATCCTTCACGATCTTAGACCAAGGCTTTTGTGTCAAGTTCAGCTCCCTCTGAATGAATAGGTGCTTCAAGCTCTCAGGATCATTACGTAACTCGAACGAGCATCGTACCGGTGACGTTCTCATATCCTCAGCGCGAACACGATCGCAACTCACTCCAGTCATGGGTTGATCACTTCTCGCACTTTCGATATTCGATCGCATAAGCAATCTCACGACTTAAATCTTCTCGAATTAATTGCATCACCATTTGCTCTAAACACGCGTCCTAAAATCTAACCCCGAGTAACAAATACTCATACGCGATTCAATATCTTAGCGTCGATCTACCACATAAATTTCATCTTCTCGTATTATAACCCGAACATGAAATGCACCAAACTAGTTCGTACCAAAAGAAACATTATACCCTAAACTCCATCACGGACTCGCCTGCGCTCTGCCTCAACGCAATGAACTCGTTCCTCTTCGCTCGAAAGACAGTCGTCGGAAAATACTTCTAACTAAACTGGGTCTTGAAGTCAACCCAATCGTTCGGGATGCCTCGGGTAGCAACAATTATCGTCTACCAATCATCCGCCTCCCCCTGTAACATTGACGAAGAGATCGTCGCCTTCATGCGTTCATCAGTAGCGATGATGGTGTGAACCTTCTCGTAATTTTTCAAGAATAGCTCTGCCGCTCTAATGTTGGTACCACCATAGAACTTCAACGGGTCGTGCCTCTTAAACTCTCTCCACTACCTAGCCTTGGTAGTGGCTTTCACACTCTTTGCTGTAGTCGTAACTAAACTAGTCTCAGCAGTGGCCGTCGGTGTAGTTAATGTAGTAGGTATCTCCTTTGCTTGTGCTATCGGCGGTGTTTCAGCCTCAGTTTACGCAACTGACGCAACAACAGCTCCATCAGGTATTGCTACTAACGAAATCGGAGTCGCGAACGTCGCAGCAATCGGAATCTCGACTCCTCGAATAGTATTTGTAGGAAGCAACGTAGTCGGGATAGATAGCGTCGTAGTAGTCTGTGCGGGTGTCCTCAGTGACCGCACCAACTCCTCAAATCTCTGGTCCTGCGTCGCGGCTCTCTGAGATAATGTACGTATCTCCTCAAGGCATCGTAACAAAATCTTGCCGATCTCGTCATTCGGACCTGGCTGATCCGCTATAGTCGTTTGAACAAGAAAACGACTTTCTCGGATCAATGGATAGCTACCGATACGATATAATATACACAACAATCATAATATGTATAAAGTTAAATCCGACTCATCCCGAACTCCCCCATCTAAGTTTCTAAAAGGATTATAGGGTTTCCACTCTAAGTTCAACCGTTCCTAACTTCCGCTGGTTTAAATGGCTTGTGTTTTATGAATTTTAATCAAGAGTCAGGTCTATGCAACCTTACGCTCTGATACCAACTCGTAATGTTGGTATCAATTTTTAGACAATTTTATACTCTGAAGATTCAACTCTAAACTATGACGTTGTCTATCAGATTATAAAGCCTATGCTCGATACCAACTATGCGATGTGGTATCCAATTCTCAATGCATTTGGGTACACCCGCCTAGACCCGTGCGATGCATTTGGGTACCAGTGCGAGTTCCCGAGTCGATTCTCAACGAACTTGACGAGCCTAGTCGACCTCAAAACATCAAAATTTCACATTTTATGAAAGAGTTATTGCAATTATAACACAAATGGAAGCGAATTACCTACTGCTCAAGAATTGGGAAATAACTCAATCAAAGGAAATTAGGAATCTATATAAATGTGGAAAACCCAATATGTTCAATTCTAAGTCAACAAAATGGATTGATGGAATCCACTTCAAAACATATTCCCCAGTTCCAAAATAATCATATATATAAACGTCATACAAAAAGAAATAAACATGAGCCTACATCTCGGTACCTCAAGTCCAGCTGCTCACAAAAAAATCTCCTAGGCAAGGTCCCTTGCCCCTACTGCTCTCCGTCCTATCTGCACCCACCGTCACAAACTAGATGGTGAGCAACTGGAGAAAAATGAATGTAATGCCAGAAGAAGATAACAGTAATTCATGATAATACAAGTAAAGCAGTCTAAATATCATGCGGTAATAAAAAGACAGGAATTTAAATAAATAAGGTGCATGATAAACAGACTAATACATGTCAATCGAAAGTCAAGTGTGTTCCAAGGAATCAAAAGAGGCTTATAAGTGGTCTAAATCATAGCATAACGGTGAAGATCTCGCGAGATCTTCCCGGCATCGACACAAGCGAAAGCACGCTATGACGGAAAAGGACTCGAACTCATCCACCCAAGTACTCGGTGTCACACGGTCACTAAGGGTGGTCACACACTCGTGGCCACGAGTGCCCACGTTTTATCCCTCTAGTGCGGTCCTAGTACTTTCGAGACGAAACACTTACGCCGGAAACACACAACAAGAAATGGAATGGAATATCAATAATATAGTATAACAAGATTGAATAAATGATAATGAATCACATGGCATTTTCTTCGGCTTACAAACATACAAATGCTTTTAAGGCAAATGTACTTACCTCGAACTATCGTAACCCGCGTACAACGCTCCCGCGACTCCTAACGCGTATCCCCGATTTTCCCGCTACCTGACAAGGTCGGAAACTCGTATTAATAGGTCAAGTCATTCACTGAACCTAGGTTTAAACTTATTATTTTCCCCAATGTTTTAAATGATTTGAACAACATGACAATTTAATCGGAGAACTAATACTCAAACATAACTCTTCATGAAAATCGAACTGACATGTACAAACGAACATGGAACTTTGTTGGTGTTGTCCGATGTTGGGAGAATGGTTATCGTAGCGTGGGTAATGCCGAAGAAAAACTCCACCAGTTCAAAAATTACGTCAACATACACAAATTTCGACTCAACGACGGCAACACATGAAATCACGTCAAAACACCTTAATAACATAGTTTTCGGACTTAACCAAGGGTTGCGGGACTTCAACCAATGTTAGATGAGATTCCCGACAACCTCCATTGGTGGTGGTTTCGGCCGTAGCACCACCGGCAATGGCGGCGGTTCCGGCTAGGCGCCACCATACAAACGCATGAAATAATGACTCTTTAGCTTGGAATAAAACTATTTTCGGCCACTTTTAAAGTTGTGGGACCCACATATGAGTTTGGTGGGGCCCCCGACAGTGTCCCGGTCATGGTGGTCCGGCGGTGGCGCCGCCGGTGAGGAGGTTTTCCAGCGAGAACAACCAAAACATCAATACATGCAATAAAAATCAAATATGGACAGCAACATCTTATAAATCACAAACCAGAGGTCTCCCCGGAAATATGAGGACTCCGGTGGGCCACAAGGGACCGTCCCCGACCACCGTCACCCACGGCAGCGACGGCCAGCGGTGAGGACGTGAAGACCAGTGAGGAAACGAGAGAGAATGAGAGAGAGAAACGGTGAGAGAGAAAGAAGGGATGCACCCTTACTCCGGTGGCTAAGTCGTCTCCGTCGATCATCCGTCGTCCCAAATGCCGTCGATGAGGGGTGGTGGTGGCTGTTCCAGTCGAGAGAAGACCACCGAGAGCGAGAGAGATGTGAGGCCGAGAGGGAAGGACCGAGAGAGAGAGATCGTGAGGATGAGAGAAACCGAGAGAAAAAGAGTGGGAAGAGAGAGAGACGACCTCCAAGTGGGAACTCCGGCGAGGCGTTTCCTGGTCGTTGGGTGAGAGCGAGGACGAGAGAGTGGAAATGGGAGAGGCGGCGGTGGTGTGTAGAGAAGATGAATAGTGTAGGGTTTTTTTTTTTTATATATATATAAGGTCAAATGTCCATTTTACCCTTCCACTTAATTCCTACACAATCTTAAACAATTGCCCTTATGGGTCTTTTGTCCACATCATCTCATCTCAACTCACACACACATCTCGAGGTCAATCTCATGGCTCTCACCATTTGATGTTGTGTCACTATAACAATTTCCAATCCCATAGCCCGTATGTTGTGTAATTAACCAACTCCCGCGTTTAAACGACGTTCTTTGGTCCGTTTTTCCTTGTTCCGACTCCGTAACGCTCGTTGTCTCGTAGTCTCGCCAACTAATTAATTAAAAATTCATTTATTTGTACTTTTACTTGTTTTTCTCCCCCGTTTAACTAGTCGAAACCTCACTCAATTAAATATCGCCCGAACGGCTCGAAACCCGTAAAATACTAAAATACTAATACACACAATCAAAGAATCATAAAATCACTTCGGTGTCGATTTCCGAAGTTCGAAATATTGTCCAGTGTTCACGTAACCGGGTCACAATCCTGACAAGTGTGACACAAGTCAGTTAAAAATTTGGGGTTGTTACACACGACTACATGTCTTGGCATAGAAAAGACAGATAATATGGTCAGCGACCTGTTTTGGGCTCATCCGGAGTCTATTACGTTGTTGCGGTGCTTCCCGAATGTTCTTTTAATGAATTGTACTTACAAGACGAATAGGTACCGCATGCCTCTTTTGGAAATTGTTGGGGCTACATCCACTAGTGTTACATTCTCAGTTGGGTTTGCATTCTTATCGAAAGAGAGCAAGGAGAGCTACACTTGGGCATTGTAGATTGTGCATTAATTGTTAGATAGGTGTAGTGCACCCACTGTCATTGTTACCGATAGGGAGTTGGGACTAATCTGTGCATTCAAAGAAGTCTTTCCAGATAGTAGACATATGTTGTGTATCTGGCACCACAACAAAAACATTATGACCAAAACCAAGAAGATGTAGGCACGGGGTGAGGATTTCAACATTTTCATTAAGAGATGGAACGAATTGATATACTCAAAATCCCATGGACAATTTGAATTGGCTTTGCAGCAAATCCAAAATGAGTATGCTTGTAAGAGTGGGTTGCTTACATACTTGAACGATACATGGCTGAGAAATTACAAAGAGTCTCTTGTCTCCACGTGGACGGATGAAGTGAAATACCTAGGGATCACAACTACTTAGAGGGTTGAATCTGCGTACTCAACCCTTAAAAGTCATTTAGAGAACTTAGCGGCTAACTTTGAAAGTTTATGTAAGATTATTCATGGCGTGGTTCACAACCAACACACGGCCATTAAGGCCACATTTGAACGAAGCTTACATGTTGTTCAACATGATTACACTGGGCCTATATTTTGACTCTTAAAGGGATTTGTATCGCAACAAGCCTTACACTAATTAAAGATGAGTTCTCGGTGGTAGAGAGGATAGGATTTGATAAAGAGATGTGTGGTTGTCACTTATGCAGAACCCACGGGCTTCCTTGTGCGCACGAGATTGGATTTCATTTATGAGATGACTCGTCGATTCTGCTTGAGGATGTTGACATGTATTGGCAGAAGTTAAGCCTCATTCTTGATGTTTTTGTTGGCCGGGCGCAGTACAACTTTCATACTGAGATTCAGAAGGTGATTGAAAATTTGAAGGTTGTAATGATGAGGATGCATGCACTATGTTAATCTAACAGCTTAGGGAGATTAGTGTGCCTTCTTCTACACTTGTTGTTGCTCCTCGAAAGGAAGTCAAGACAAAGGAGAGGCAACTTGGTGCAAAAGGAAAGGGAAAAAAAGAGAAAAAAAAAAAAACAAGTAAGGCGGCAATGAAGAATGCAGTAGATGATGATACATCTACAATGAGAGATCCATCTAGATTTTAGTTTGCACTTACAAAGGAAGAGTCGACTTCTGCACGGAAGAAGTTATTCAGATCTTCATTTCATTCATCTGCAACATCAGTAAAACCCATGGTATTTTCGTCTACAACATCAATTACGACGATCCCATCACTTCAGACCCGTCCATCGGTTGAGATTCATCCAACAAAAGTTCACAAGACAAGTTGTTTCTTTAAGAGCTCATCTTTCGCTACTTTTAAATCATCTCACTATCCAACAATATGGAGCACCCATGTTGATGGGATCTTTAATGTTGATGGTGACGGTCACTGCAGGTTTTGGGTTGTTTCAAAGTCCTTGGGTTTGTCTGACATGGACGGGTGGAGGCATGTAAGGGAGCGGATGGTCGAGGAGTTATCGACAAAGAAAAATTTTTGGGAAGATATTTATAGGATCACTAATCTTAAGAAGTTACTTGCTATCATCCAATGTGATAAGGATGAGGCAACAGTGGACAATTGGATGACTCTTCCTAATATGGGACTTATTATATCCACCTCTTCGAATGTGATGTTAGTTGTCATATCTAATAGTTGGAGTTTCACATTCCTCCGCTCAGAAGCAAGCCACCTCCAGAATTTAGTAGTCGTAACATCGTTGGAATATCTATTATGGACTCCATGCACTTCATCGGGGTAAATTATCTCATCAATGTCTATGCCAATTATTCATTCCATTAGTTCATAATTATTTTCCTTGTTGTATCAACTATTTACTTTCTCATTGATATGTATCCCTCATTGTTCAACAGGTGAGATTGAAACCGAGTTACATTTCCTAAACTTTATCCATTATGGGACACGTATGTAGCAGTTGGTGCGCGTGCGTGGGGAGAAGGCTTCATCACAATAGGATCCACATCAACATCAACGAGCAATGGCAGAGATTTATTAGGAACACCATCAATAGTTGACTTAGTTGAAGATTCATGAACTTGAACTGTCTTTATTGTACATGAAGTTTTTTGAACATGACGTGATATTTTTTGAACATACCGTGATATTTTTTGTTGTTGAATACTATTAGTGATGGAATAATGTGTTAAGGTGTTCCTTTTTTGTTACTTGGTTATAATGATAATGTCATGCAGTTTGTCTCTTGATATATCTCTTGATATGTGCATAAATATGTTAACTTATCATATTGTAAACTGTTTTCAATAACATTCAGTGGCACAGTATCGAATTATGGAAGTTAAGTTCGATACCCCATGGCCGAACTTAAAAACCAATAGTTGGTGCCTCAAGGAGGAACCAAATGGTTATACACATAATGTCGGGGTGCACTTTATAAAAATGTGGGGTGCACCAATAACTCAATAGTGGAACACCGAACAAAAGTAGAACCATAGGGTTTTAACAGTAAACCGAGTATTATCTATGTTTGATGAAAAGGCACCGAACCTGTTTATCTTATTTCGGTACCCTGTATCAAACCAACAAGTGAGGTTTTACTTCAGGTGCACTTATTAAAAATTTGGAGTGCACCCATTGTTCGGTCTTGGAACATCGAACAAAGCAATATATATCTCGTACCTTAAAACCGAACCATAGGGTTTTATTATAAACCGAGTATTATCTAGGTTTGGTAAAAGGGCAATGAACTTATTTATCTTATGTCGGAACCCTATGCACGAACCAACAGGTAAGGTTTTACTTCGAGGTGCACTTATTAAAAATATAGGGTGCACCCATAGTTCGGTTCTCGAACGCCGAACAAACCTACATATAATTTGTAGCAAGGCACCAAGCCTATACATATTATCTCAGTTTCATGTGATCGAACCTACAGGTGAGGTTTTAACATTAAGTCGTGGTGCACTTATTAAAAATGTGGCATGCAACCATAGTTCGGTCTTTGAAGTACGATGAAGACCAAATATATTCGGTATCCTATGTCCAAAACAAAGTTAGCAATAGCAATTGGTATGGAAATAATGGGGTGCACTCACTACAAATATGGGGTGCACTCCTTGTTCGGGGTTAGGGTGCCAAGTGTAATACAAAGAGGTGCGGTTTGAACATGCCGACTGTAAAAAAATGTGTTTGGTTCGGAAAGGTCAAATCTGTAGATAATACAAAAAATTGTCCAATTGTAACAATAATTATCAAAGTACAACATCAAAGTATAGGCACACCAATAAACACAACTAAATGTAGAGTTAAGTATCTAACAATAACACAATATCAAATACCAACCCCGATCCATCGGGATATACATCAAAGTCTCAAGCTTAACATAAAAACCATCGAAGTATCAAAGTATAACATCAAATCAATTTATCTAAGAATGAACACGATCACTGCCTTCCTTTCTTTTTCCTTAGCCGATCAAGTTTAGTCTTAGACCGAGTTTCCCTGGTACTGTCGTGTTGGGAAGTTTGAGTTTTCCCTGTCCCTATAGATGTAGTGGTTGTAGTTGTAGTTGAAGTATGGACGGGACCTTTCCAGACAAGTATTTCACGACATCGTTGGCCATTTGTTTCGCGGACTCAACGGTAATCTCTTTTCCATGCAAGTGGAGCCACGCCAATACGGTATCTAGTGTTATTCTGACTCGCTACAAAAGCATAGTATTTCAAACGAATAATTAGTACAAGATATATTTCACAGTAGCAACAAAATAGCAAATTAACATATACATATATATATATATATTTACCTCCATCATATTTGAATCGACGACTAAATCACCAATCGAGCAGTCACCGCGGTAGATATGGTTCTCAAGCATAATATGTGATCGTTCAGTGAACCATGAAAGATAGTTTGGTTTGCAATCCCACTTCAAAACTACCTTATCTCCTTAACCTTCGGGTGATATGACATGATTATAACACATTTCCCACATCTTAGGTTGGAAGTTGTGCTTGACAATGTACTTAAGGGTGGAATGTCCTTAATTAACTCGAATCGGCTTATAAGGAGGATCAAGAATCCCTTGAACATGGCCGAATTGTCGTAGGAACCTGTCTGGGTGGTAAGGCTCAATCACATCCATGTACCTGATGCAACTAGTATAGAATGCAAAGACTGAAACACCATTAGTCCTTACCTCGGAGTAAGGGCCCCTCACCTAAACCAAATATATAATATTAAATGTTGTTCACAATAGCAACAAATTAAAAGAAAAATGATAATTTCAAAGTGTTACTCAAACCTCGGTTGGTCGTAAGGTATCCAAGCTTCTACGAATAGTATGGATGTAATCATCACCCAATCCATGGTGTGGTTTAGGGAGCCATCATCTACAAACACGAGGAAAGGTATCCGTGTACTTTGCATTTAACCATGCAAGTCCCAAATTAAAATGATCGTAAATCCACCCCTAAATTTCGGTAAACAATATTAGGTTAATTAAGATCAATGTATTAATTATCACTACTAGTAACAAAAATAAGTCCCAAATTCATGTTACCTCAATAAAGTCAAGTAGCCGACAATCTAAGAAACATCAACACGTGACACAGCACCAAGCTAACGATATAAGTAGGCAAGAGCAGTTGCACCCCATGCATACGAACTAACATCGTCCAAAGTCTCTAGGAATTTGAGCAGTGCAACAAGGACCCTCAATCCAATCTTTTCAGCAAACAATTTGCACGACGACATGTAAAGTAAGTAGGCACGGGCGATGCACTCTACTTTCGGGTATTGAAGGTTTTCTTCTTTCTTTGACACCATTGCCTGCACAACCAAGATTTCATAACGGTGAGAGTTGTTGACTTATCAAGCTCCTCCTCGGCTTCAATTTCTGACACTCCTAGCAATTTTTTGGAGCAATGTAAGGCATTCCTTGCGATCAAGGTCATCCTCCACCGCAACAACCTTTCTAGTTACTGGAGTCTTTAAGAGCATGCTCACGTTCTCCAAAGTAATCGACATTTCACCAAACGGAAGGTGAAATGTGTTTGTCTCAGGATGCCACCTCTCCACAAAAGCTGAAATCAACAACTTATTACCCTTAGGGTAGGAGTAGTCGGTGAATGCACTTAACCCGAACTTCCGAATGATCCTCTGTAGGGCAGCAGTGTCAGGGTGAAAACCTGCAAATCCCACTCAGCTAGTTGGGCACCGTGATTTATGCACTTCAACAATGATCGATGCTAAAAGATCAATAGGTAACTACATTAGTAATACAATTCGATACGAGACTAATTATGACATAAATACAATGTTACATTGGAAACAAAGTGTTACCTCATTCCGCCAAATCGCTGCCACCATATGATCCTTGATGCTTAGTAATAGGGTGGTCGGATGGCCCATCCGGGAAAGGAGTCGACATGTCTTCTGTCGAAGCCTTCTTTTTGACACGACATAGAACATCCTTCTTTTTACTGGTCATCGTAACACTAATTGTCTTTGCACTAACTGTCTTGCCACTGACTTTCTTGCCCCTAACTAGTTCGCTACTCTTGGCATTGACTGTCTTGGCGTTAGCACTAATCGTCTTGGCAATGACTCTCTTGCCACAATTAGTTTTATCAATTTTCTCATTATCACGATCATCATCACCATCACCCTTACCATCAGACATACGATCATCATCACCATCATCCTTACCATCAGTCTCACGATCATTATCATCATCACCATCCTCTTCACTGTCATTGCCTCCATCATCCTCTCCTTTGTCTTTTTTACTGGCCTCACCCCTACTTTCACTACTACTAAACTCATTGTGGTCTCTGTCACCATCATGGTCTTCTTTACTGGTCTCACCATCTCCACTAACTCGCCTTTTTCCACATCAAACTCTACATCTTTTGCACCCGCATCTACATGTGAATGATCATCCTCAACTTCTTCAACCCTCACCTTTTAAGCACGTTTCACAACAGGTTGGTCCATTGTTTTCCTCTTCCTATGAGATGTTGTTTGGGTTGTCCTACCACGGAAGCAACTTCCTCCCCTCTTCTATTATTGCCAACGCCCGCTTCCTCTTGTGTAACAAGACTTTTCTTGCGAGTCATTCCTCACTGAAAGAGAAAACATGTATAATATCTGCCAATTTTATGTGTAGAAGAAACCAAAAAAAGAATAAAAATGCATTTTTACTATATGTACGGAGACAGTGTATCGAGGTAAAGACCTTAAACTCGATACCTTATAACCGAAACAATGACCTACACTCGGTGATATAGCACCGAACCAACTCCTATCTCACCTTCACAATTACTTCGGCACTCATATAACGAGAAAATGTCCTACACTCAATCAGTACCCATCAAATATCTGGCTATACATTCGATTACTCCTCATCGAATTGGAGGGTTATTGATTTGCTCGCATAGTTTGGTACACATATACCTAACTATATCACTTAAACAACAACCGACGTTTACTTAACACAATTGCTACCATTATACTGAACACAATGTATGCATATTCTAATTTCAAAATCAGTACCTAGTGACCGAAATAAAACATGTACACTCGGCCATGAACCACCAAACATTAACGAACACAAACCCCGCCCAGAAATCAATGGAAATTGCTATGGAACCGCTAATATAAAAGAACAACAACATATAAACAACAATATCATCAAATTTAAGAGGTAACTAACCACACCAGTAGATCCTTACACTTCGGTTCTCTTTTCAACTTTCAATCCACCCAAAACCTGACCAATGATACCAAATCTGATACAATCGATAATGGAGACGACGAAATCGACGATGGCGACGACGCCTTCACACTCTCAAATCTTGAGATTAGGAAGAATGAAGTGTAGGTTCTTACGTTTCAAAATGGGGGTGCAGTTGAAAGGGTTTAGGGTTTAGGGTTGAAAGGGATGGAGGGCATTTTGGGGTTTTCACACAAAAAGTTGGAGTGCCCTTATGAATCAAAATTCAAATTAGGGGTGCGATGAAAAATTAGGATGCACTTCCTAAAAGGTGGGGTGCACTTAGCCGGACTCAACACCATACATTCAAGGAAAATAAAAAAGGTCTGGTATACTCACGTATCCCATTCAAGGAAAATAAAAAAGGTCAGAAAATGGTATACTCACGTATCCCATTCAATATATATGTGGCCAGTGATCAATACATTTCTTATCCATTGTCATGTGCAAAAGAATTAAAAGATCTTAATTTCTTTGTCGTAGTTTTTAGGGTTTTTGGCCTTTGGGCTTCTTGTAGGGGTCACTGCATTTTTTCTGAACGCAAAGTCTGACCCAACTTCTTTCCCATGCCATACCAATTTAATGTTAAATTAGTACTTGGACAATGACTCCCAACATCCGCTTCAATTCCAATCAATGAATAGTGTCACTTTCAGTGACCACATTTTTGTGTTGCCAACAGTGGCCAAATTAATGAAACCAACCAATAACAATGCAAGGGCCAACTCTCTGTCTACCTATATAAATGGGAATATGCTGTAGTAAATCCAGTACTTCTTTTCGTCAAAATCTATTTGGTGAGTCGGTAAAGATATCACTTACTAAAAAGGTAAAACTTTGAAAGATCATGATTTGATTCTTATTAAAGTCAAAAAAATAAATAAATAATAATAATAATAATTAACAACTATATTTGTCACAATTGTTTGAGTTTCTTCGACACGTTTTGTAAAATGTATATGCCTACATATCTCAATGTAAAATTCAAAAGACCACGACAAATGTATATTTTAAATCCAATACATTAATCGAGACATCGTAAATGCACAAAGTATTTAATGCATAACACATTATAAGAGGTTTTCATGACATGAATATATTTGGGTTTCATTATAAAAAGTTTTCATGGCATGAGTATGTATTCGCCTCTATATATATATAGCGAATACATTAAAATTGTCGTCGAAAAATTAAAAAAATGTGGTCAAAGTTTTCCTAAATAAATCTCTAAAAGCTTGGTCTAGATTTGCTTAAACCCTAACCGTTGATGAACAAGGCAGAGAACATTAAAGAGAGAAAAGCGAGTACAGGAGAAATGATTAATGTTCCAAGCTGACCAATTATATTGGACGCGTGAAATGAAGATGGGTTTCGTTGAATTGATAGTTGAGTGAGCCCTTTGAGAATCACGTGTTTTATCTATCAAAAAATGAAATGGTCCATGGGTAGGATAGCCTAGTTAGTGTACTCCAATGCCTCCATCAACATCAATTGTGAAAAGTAGTTACTGATTAGTGAAATGTTCATCCTAAGTTAATGTTTAAGATGAGACAAATTTTTTTTTTTTTTTTTTTTTTTTTGATTGAAGATGAGACCAATTTTGTTGTTAAAGCTTTAAAAACATGTTTAAACTTTTTTAAGCTCTTCCGCGCAGGTTCATCTAGTCCAACATCATTACTCAGGAGACACCAATGGAGTTCAATGTGATGAACCCTCACCCTTAAACTCTAAACCCAATTAGAGCTTATTGTTCTCAATAGGTTGCACACGTATTGGATCCAATTTAATTAGGATCAATCCGCAATTCAATTCAATTATTGTAAATTGAAAATTTGCAATCTAATTTAGTCCAAATAATTCATCAATCCAACTCAATCCAATTTGCAAAATGTGAACCGAACTGATCAAGTTCCACGGATTGACGTTTTCTTATCCAAAAATTCATAAAATTAAACTTAATCAAATGAATGACAAAAATTATGTATATCATGATTGACAAATTTATAACGTACATCCCACAAATCTATATAGCATATTTATCACAAATTTGTCATCACAAGAACCTTCAAAATGCAAGTTCCTACATAAATAAAAATTTCATCCACAAACTCTAACATATACCCAAACAAAAATACAAAAAATGTGTAAATTGCAACATACAACCCACAAAAAAATGTATGAAGTGTAATAAAAAAGATAAGAACAAGCAAAGTCTTTGAAATACTATATAGTTTAAAGTTGATAGATTGAATTGATGCTCTTCGAGATATTATTGTGTATATGATGAGTTATGTATATGCGTTGATGTGATAAACGGACGGATTGGATCTGCGATTTTTAAATGTGGGATCCGTAATCGATCCAGTTCAGTCAGATAAGTAATTTTTTAATCCAATCCAATCTAATCAAGGGATCAAAAAATCGATCCAATTAGTGATAATTGGTCCGAATTGGACCGAATCCACAAATTAGTGCAATCCGTGTGCACCCTAGTTCTTAATTCCTTTATTGCCATTGCATCGCACCCCCTTGAGGACATCAAGTGTCATTTGCGCTCCATATATAGTTGCTAGGAAATTAAAAGTTTGAATGAAGTGCATTTATTTACTGCGTAGTTGTTGGAGTTCTTAGAAGTGTTAATCGAGATATGTTCCTAAGTATATCCAATGAGATGTGAATTAAAGGATCTCGACAACTTTGTAGCTTTTGTATGCATCCCTAGTATGATAATCAATCACTTTTCCCATTCAATATGGCATTGTTTGTGAGTGACAAATTGGCAATTACTCGCAATGAAATCGAGTTTGTCTCTTTGTGTTTTTCGCCATTGTTGCCAATGACCAAGAAATTCCCCTACGAGGAACTTCTTTTGTTTTCTAGTTGCTGTAATTTTCTTGTTTTCACTGCATGGAAGTGTCTTCTTTGGATTAAAATCCAAGTTAGCCTATCATGTCTTCTTTAGATTAGAAGTATGATCAACTATCTTTCAAGTTTCAAGTAAACTGATCCTAAAAGAGAAACAAATAGTACTGTCGTCGCTTCAAAATCTAGTACATTACATTGCAAAGTATGGAAACAAAAAAAACAAATTAAAGCACTAACAACTCTTCCTTTTTTTTTTTTTGGGTTAACACTAACCACTCCTTTGCTTTCTGAAAACTACACTTCTTCCAATGATGAAATCAAAATGAAGTCGCAAGACATTAAAGCTAAACGCCATATGTATTCATGTTCCACAACCGCTTTTGCCCACTTGGGAGTACAATCAATGAAATGATCTATATTCTCTCATTTAAAAAAAAAAAAAAAAAAAAGAAGCCAAGTACAAAGACAAACAAAAGGGGACAATGGATTGTTCTGCATTGACCTACCTTACTTAGAATTCAAGGTTTCCATGAGTATGTTGGGCCACAAGAGGTAAAGGGTTAGTTAATTCTTAAATCAAAAGAGAACTCCATTCTATGTTTGAGTTCCTTGGATCAAGTCACCTGCAGAAATAGTAACTGAGGAGGAAACCTTTTTTGTATTTCTTCGCAACAATCCATATGCAACGCAATCTTGGAGAAGGCGCTAATAGGATCTCTCTCCTTCAAATGGGCATTTTTATTCAGCAATTCACGGATACAACAGACCAAACTCGAATGCAAAGCCAATAGAATGTGTAGTGAAGAAAGAAAGCAAAAGTGAACGCCACAAACTAATGAACAAGACCTACATTACATTAGGAGAGAGGAGGAAAAAAGACTCACAGGCTCACAGCTAGTTGAGATATACATGCACATTTATCATCCAAATCATAGAAGATGCCCACACATCAAAAGGGGGCTCAGCTACCAATCTCCAAGCCATATAACACAATCTCTACATAAATGTCTTGTAGTGGCAGGAAACAACAACAGATGTTATGTTTCTAAGAGGTGTATGAGGGTATGTATTTATATATAAGAAGGGTAAAACACGGAGAGACGAGAATGGAAGAACTAAATCATCACCTTTGTGCTCATATAGAATAGAAACGGCGATTCAGCTCCTGTAATAGTAATGCCGAGCAGTGGTGTTGGTAGCATTTGAGGAAGAAATGTAATTACGGTAGTGAGGAGCAGTAGTTGTATTAGGAGGCGAATGTGGCGAGGGCAGATGTGTAGCAGCGGATGAAGAGGCAGTAGTAGTAGAAGAGAATCCTGATGATGCTGCAGTCGAGAACAGTGGTAACGGACTCATGCCATCATTTTGGCCATGGAATTGCATTCCCCAATTCCCATGTCCACAAGAGTCTACCTCAATTCTTCTCTGGAAGGTTCGTTCCTACAATGTTGAACAAAAAACAGTTAAGAATGGCCATGTATATATTTCATATACATCTGTGCCAAAAATAGTATCGGCAAAAGATCATACGAGTTACAATTAGGATTCACTCCGTTCCTAAAACGATACTACGAAATATTGAATGACTTGCTTAGCCGAGGGGCAAACTGATCAAGACTAGAGATATATACCAATTTAAGAATGTTTAAGGTCCACATCAGAAGCTCAAATACAATAATATACAGAGAGCGACTGAGAGAGTCACATCATTGGATGGTTAAGCGTTGTTGTCAAAACGGAAACACAAATTTACGATGCTCAAGCCACTATTTCAAGTACATGTTGGAATAAAAATAATAATGAGACAAATAAAACATGAAGTTTTTACCTCGTGGTTAGAAAAGAATCTTGGGTAGGAACTAGAACAGACGGAGTGTTGCTCGAATGTTGGAATGCCATGGGGATGTTGAACACTTGCTGCAGCTGATATCTCGATCTGTTTAAAGCGTTGGTCAATCACAACTTCTAAATATTGAATCTCCATTATATCCAATTTTTAATAAGTAGGAATAGTTACGCATCTATATCTGCCTTCCAAATTTTGATATTGGGTATATAGAATGCATTTAAGACTGGAGTATCACAATCTTGAGCTTGCAGTTTAGGCTGCTAGTTAAATTTATGTAATTCAAAAGGCTTTGGATTATGGATCTTTAAGGAGAGTTTGAAATTTCTATATATCTAAACAATAAATGGAATCAAGATCTTATATGAAATCTTACCCTTCCTTTTCTAGCATCGTGCACCCCAAAAGCATTGCCCTGGAGATGAAAACCTGGAATGCCGTCAGTACATTTAGGACCGGCAGCGAGAGTTGGGGGAGAAATGCCAAGGTTTAGATCCAGATTATGGCCAGTGCCTAGATAGGGGAGTTATCATAACGAACAGTTTAGCGAGTGCCCAAAGATCAAATACAAGTATATAATACACAAATGGACTTAAAGGAATCAAAGGTACCTTTGTATTCCTCGTCAAGAGTTATCTCGCCATCATATGTGCTCGGCTCAAAATTTGTGACTGCTTCTCTTCCATTGCATTTGATTGCTGCCTTATCATAAGCCCTGATTTTTAGCATATAAACAAAAATCCTTGTTAACAATTAAGAGTCCAGGTTAAGAAATTAACAGTGAGAATGAAATTCATGACGAGCAAGACCTTGCGGCTTCAACTTCACTATCGAATAGTCCAAGATATATATACCTGCAAGCAAGCACCACATCCTCATCCATGAAAACATGGGCTTATTATATTTATTTGTTGTTCTAATTATATCTAAGATCCTCCAATAAGGGATATATAGAACTCCCTTAAAGAGAGTTTTTCAATTCCAGTTTGGAAACTACAAAAATTAGGCTCAAGAACCATTCATGAAATGCAAGTTCAATGAGAGATCCTTACTTCTTGCCCAAGAATTGTCCCATTCGAGCTTCCCATCGACCGCATTTGTGAAGCGTCACCCCTCTATATTTAGAGCTTCCCCTTGCAAATCCAGTGCTATGGCGACGAAGTATGTGCACAAACTCTTCCTTACTAAGATTCCTCGTCTAAATGTCGAATCGAACAAAAACAACAAATTAGAAACGCCATTAGAAAGCACTAGACCTTAATCATAGAAAACAACCACATCATCCCAATTCACCTGTTTCATATCTTCTTCATAGTCACTAAGATTGAAATTGATATCAGCATCAACTCCCCTAAACTTTAAAGCGGCTCGATCATAAGCCCTTCATTTATAGCAAACAAACAAATCATAATTCGCATAAAATTCGACACCAAGAAACCTCAATCTCTCCATTAAAACAAGCAGAGTTGATCAATCTTACCTAGCAGCAGCATGAGCCGTGTCAAACCCACCTGAGAAATTCAATTAAAAACAAGGCAAAAAATTAATCGACATAACTAAACATTACTAAGAAGTGAGAAATAAACCAATCCTTACCAAGATAAACTTGTTTTCCACAGTCCCTGTTGCGCAAGCCAAATATAATTTGCTTAGAATAGGTCCGTTAATTGTTTCAACAACTCAATCAAATCAAGAACATGAACTAACCAAATATGTGATTCCCATCTCCCAGTTCGTCGATAAAACGTGACTCCTCTATACTGAGAGCTCCTCGACCTCGGCCCGCGACGACTCTTCTTCGCCTTCGACTGCCCAACAACAACACCACCATCACCATTACCATTACCATTGCTTCCTGGGTAGAAACAGAGATCAACCCAATGCGGCCTCGACGAAGAAGAAGATGTTGGGCCACCACCCAACATCAGCTCCGACCCACCATCACCATTAACCTCCTCTGCCTTGACAGACCCTGTTCGCAAACTGAGTTCATTTCTTCTCCAATTCCCATTTCCATCATTTCCATCACCATCATCATCGATCAAAATGACCTCTGTTCCATATCTCGCGACCCCTCTCTTCAATATATCAAACTCAATCGCCAAAACGTCGCCACCGTCAGTCGAACAAGAGTCCTCGTCGCCGGCATTGCTAGAAACCTCCCCATTCACCACAGAAGACGTGGTCGTGGTGCCCGAATCCCCTTCTTCGACCTTCACCATAATCGCCCCCTCGACTTCGCAGATCGCCTCGGTAATGTTGAGATCCAACATCTCTCTGCTTCGCTTGGATCAATTGATTCAATTGATTCAATTCAACGCCCACAACAGCTTAATTTGAGAAAAGTTAAAAGCAGGGGTGAAGCAGAGCAGAAGAAGAGGCGTTTCTGATTCCAACAAAAAGCATTTGCGTTTCCAATTTTGGGTATCTGATTAGAATCAGATGAGAGAGACCCAAGTGCCAAATATGGTTAGAGACTCAGAGTTTTCAAAGCATCAATGGAGAAACAGCTTATATAATGTTTGGCCACAAATAGCTGCAAAGCAGAGCAGCAGCTTGTAAGTTGTATTGTAACAGCTGACCCTCCTCTTTTCCAAACCAAAATTAAAAATACTAATTTTTGAGATGAAATCAGGGCCGTCGGTGTGATTCCACCAAAGAAGACACCAGACAATTGTTAAGATTGATCATTGATTATTTGATTCCTCCCTCTCTCACTCTCTCTTTAATTTTTTTTAGTTTTTGTTGCTTAAAGAGAACAAAAAAAAAAGTTGATTAATTAAGTAAATAAAGACAGAGGAACAGTGATCATTTACAATTGGGAGCAAACGAGATAACGTTGTTGCTTCCCTGCCTCGTCTAAACCAAGAAAAGGAATTTTTATCTTTTTTTTATTTTTTTATTTTAAAGCTCCAATAATTTTCCAAACTCCTCCCAAACCCAACACTTTCCAAAATTATTACAGATAAGAAAAATTTTAATATTGGTGTCTAACGTATTAAGTAAATATAATATACTTATCAAAATTTGAACCTATGGCATCTACTTTAATTATAGTTTTTAGTGCTCATTATTTTAGAGTCGGCTAAGTGCACCCCCACTGTTTGCTAAGTGCGTCACATAAAAAGTCAAACTTAAAAAAAATATTCATCCTACTACAAAATAACATTTACGCCCATCACTATGATTAGTGCACAATACTACAATTTCTAAGTGCACCCCCACACACTCTCTTCTTTGCGATTTGTAGGCATCATTGAGTGGTTCGGCCTCGGAGGTCCAAATTTCTTGTTGGAGAGTCAGTCGAAGCTCACCAAACCACTAGTTGGAGAGTCGGTCACAGCTTGTCGAACCTATAATTAGAGAGTCGGTCATAATCCACCAAACCTTTAGGTCGGTAGTTGTCAATTAAATCTTACCAAAGAGATTCGGTTAGACAACACCGAACCTAGTGAATAAGTCTCAGCTACATATCGCCAAACCTAATACAGATGTTTCGACCAAGGTTTTGGAGTTTGATGTTTCCATTCGGATAAAAGGGTATTTTGATAAAAATGTGGGGTGCACTTATAAATTGAAATTTGAATTTGGGGTGCACTCAGTAAATGGTGGGATGCACTTAGCCAGACTCTTTTTTTTATTGTTACATCGTACTCTTTAAGTAATAGCAAAACTCTTTTTTTTTTAAGTAAAATAGAAATTTCATTAATCATGATGGTTCAATATATTCGGTAGAACAGGATGAGACATATAATCAATTCTCTTGATAAAAACACATTGATTTGCTAATCATAATTGTTCATCAGAACATTCAACTGTCATAAAGTTGATTTTGAGAAAATGCGACTGTAATAGTATGACGCAGAGTAAACGCTCAAACAAGGAAGAATCCTAAAAAAAAATCGAAATTTGAATAAATTGATAATAATTACAGCCTTAATCATGGCTTTATATAGCCCATCAGAAAATCTAATCCTTCTACGACTCTAAACGTAATCCTTCTACAACTCTTAAACGTCTAATCCTTTTATGACTCTAAACGCAATAAAAATTACGAAAATTCCTTAAATAAAAGAAAACACTCGATGAAACCCAAAACGAAGGAATTTGGATCTGTGAAACTCAATCCCGGATAACAAAGCTCCGGAGATAGTTGTAGAGCACAAAATGTCATTTTCAAAAAGTTATTATAATAATCAATTGAGTTCCTAGATCAAAAGTTACGATCCCTCAAAGCATTTGCAACTGCCACGACATCATTCTCTTCCACCTGAGAAAAACTCAACCTTAAGTTTTCTGGATACAAGGCTCATCATCTGGACAGAATGAAAAAATATCCGCCACATTAAATGTCATGGATATTCCCATACTAGTAGGCAGACCAACAACATAGGCATTATCATTGATCTTTGTCTCAATCGAATATAGCCCATATTTCTTGACTGCAGCTTGTTATACTGACCAACTGGGAATCTCTCTCGCCGTAGGAGCACCATAACCTGATCACCAACAGTAAAAAGCTTCTCCTTGCGATGCTTGTCAGCTGCCTGCTTGTACTTGGCATTAGATTCCTCATTCTTTCTTCGAATTGCCTTGGTAGTAGACTGTTAATTCTCTGTCATGTGTTTGGCTACTACACTGTTGTCTTTCTCCTTTGGCAATGTCAACAAATCTAAAGCATGGGCAGTTGTTTTCCAATAGACTACAACAAAAGGTGTCATGCTTGTAGTACGATGAACTGAACTGTTGTAAGTAAACTCTGCATGTGCCAACGCAATATCCCACTTTTTCTGTTGATCTCCCACAATGTTGCGAATCAAATTACCCAGGGATTTGTTGGTAACCTCCGTCTGTCCGTCTGTCTGAGGATGGGTTGTACTACTGTAATTCAAAGAAGAATCAAATTGGTACCAAAGTGATCGCCAGAATTGACTGAGAAATTTGGTGTCTCTGTTAGATGTAATGGACTTCGGTACACCATGTAAACGAACAACCTGCTCAAAATAGAGCTTAGCAATGTTATGAGCATCAGCAACCTTCCTGCAAAGAATAAAATGGACCATCTTCGAGAAATGATCAACAACGACAAAGACAGAATCCGAACCCCGCTGAGTATGAGGAAGACCAAGGACAAAATCTATCGACACGTCCTCCCAAATATCCTATGGTACTCAAAGGTGTGTAAAGACCAGAATTTCGTGAATGTCCTTTGGTTGTCTGACACACATAACAACGCTGCACAATCTTGGTCACATCCCTACGCAAATGCGACCAATAGAAACGTTCTACAACAACAATAGTCTTATCTCCGCCTAGATGACCAACTAAGCCCCCACCGTGTAAATCACGAATCACCCTCTCCCTCAAAGACGACTCGGGAATGCAAAACTGATTACCTTTCATCAAAAACCCATCATGAATGTGAAAATCCTCACAAGGCAGTCGAGCAGTACATTTACCCAAAATCTGCTCAAACTCAGCATCATCAGGATACAACTCCTTCAAACAATCAAACCCCACTATCTCATTACTCAAAGTCTCCAGCAAAGCAACTCTCCTACTCATCGCATCGACAACTTTATTCTGAACTTCCGCCTTATTCTTCAGTTTGAATGGGAATTACTGCAAAAACTGAGTCCATCAAGCATGCATATCTTTACTAATGCGGGCCTGACTATATAGGCGTTTTAAAGCATCACAATCAGAATACAAAACAAACTCCTGACCCACCAAATAATGCTCCTAAGTTCGCAAGGCACGCACAATCGAGTAAAACTTCTTATCATAAGTACTCCAACTACGCCTAACATCACTAAGTTTCTCACTAAAAAATGCTACTGGTCGTTTCTCCTGTGACAAAACTGCACCTATACCAACTCTACTCGCATCACAATCCACCTCAAACAACTTCGAGAAATCTGACAAAGCTAAAACTGGGGCAGTATACAATTTCTCCTTCAAGAAGGCAAAGGTGGACTCAGTCTCATCACTCCATTGAAACTTCCCTTACTTCAGACACTCAGTCAAAGAGGCTGCAACACTACTAAAATATCGAATGAAGCGTCGGTAGAAACTAGCCAACCATAAAAAACTCCTCAATTCAGACACTGTTTTCGAAGCTGGCCACTTTCTAATTGCCCGAACTTTCTCATCATCCACGTGAATGTCATCTGCACTCACAATAAACCCCAAGAACAACTTTCTAGCCAGAAAGGTACATTTCTTCAGGTTCACATATAGCTTGTTCTCGTGCAGCAAAGTCAACACACTCCTCAGATGTTCTAAATGCTCCTCTTCTGAATGACTATAGATCAGGATATCATCAAAGTGCACCACCACAAATTTGTCATGAAATGGCTTGAGAACCTGGTTTATAAGTAGCATAAAAGTGATAGGGGCATTTGATAACCCGAAAGGCATGACCAGCCATTCATACAGACTGCCCTTTGTTTTAAAAGTTGTCTTCCATTCATCTCCCATCCTGATACAAATCTGGTGGTAGCCACTTTGTAAATCAATCTTAGTGAATATTTGAGCTCCACTCAGTCGATCCAGCATATCATCCAGGCATGAAATAGAAAATTTGTACCCAATCGTAATCATGTTAATCGCCCTACTATCAATACACATTTTGTAACTTTTATCCTTCTTCGGCGTTAACAGAGCAGGAACAACACATGGACTCATACTCTCCCTGATATGCCCTTTCTGCAACAACTCCTGCACCTTGTCATACAAGACATCACTCTCCTTCGAACTCATTCTGTAATGTGGGAGGTTTGACAAACTAGCTTCAGGAATCAGGTCAATGTGGTATTAAATATCGCGCATAAAATATAATCCAGCAGGCAACACTTCTGATATAATTTCAACAAATTCCTCCAGTAATGGTTTGACTTGCCTTGGTATCTCAGAAACTGACTCATTCTCATTTCCTACAAGGATCTGTCTCAGCACCAACGCATGCATCACCTGTGACTCCTTAACTACTTCATCCATCTCATGCTTAGTTTTTTATTATAAGGAAAGACCGTTCCTCCACTTTAGAAGTCTTGGAACGGTTACTCGTCTTTAAAGGAAGCAAGTTAAACGTCACTCCCTCCTTCAATTTATACACATTGTCTCTCCCAGCGTGTTGTGCATTAACATTCAACTGCCAAGGTCGTCCAAACAGCATATGGCAGACATCCATATTTACCACGTCACAATACACCTCATCCTTGTAAGTACCAATAGAAAAGGTACCTTGCACCGCTCTGTCACCTGCACTTTCTTAGTTGCCTTTATCCAGCCTATAGAGTAAGGACTGGGATGCTTATCCATCTTCAGTTTCAGTGCCTCAGTTGTACCTCTACCAATGAGGTTCTCACAGCTCCCACTATCTATGATTAGTTCAAACACCTGACCATTACTATTGCATCTTGTCCGAAACAGCTTGTGTCGCTGACTGCCATCTTCTAATTTAGGATTTAACATCAGCCTCCTTACCACACAATTTTTCCATTTCCCTCATCATAATTATCACAATCATCATTCTCTCCATCAGGACCACAATAAACTTTCTCTTCTTCATCTCGTTCAATCACATTAACCTGCTTCTACTAGGACATTCATTCGATCTGTGACCAGATTGCCTACAACGATAACACTTGCCCACAATAGGCTTAGCATAAGGATTTACGGTTGCCTTTTATCCATCTTTCTGTTCAGCAGGTTTCTTTTCAAGTCTTTTATCTTCCTTCCTTTCAGTACCTTAATTCCAGCCCTGGGTGGACTTACTCCGCTCTGCAAAACTCCTTGAAGTTTCCTCCCCGCTATTATTCATCTGGTAATTATCACTACCATAGGTTTGCCTATTGCCCTCAAATCGACATCCACCTCTGTCCTGTAACATTAATTCAGCCTAATGGCTAAATTTCTCACCTTTGTGACGTCCTTATAACTTGCACTCCAATTTAATCCTTAACTTGCTATTTCAATCCATCCAAGTATCTTGTGACCTGATGAACCTAGTTCTCCCTCAAATCATTCATCTCAGCTAGTCGCATAAAATCTGCAGTATATTCATAAACAGATCTCTAACCCTGCTGATAACGCTGGTATTACTGAAACAAGATCTGCTCATAATCTAGAGGCAGAAAATCTCGTTGGAGCAATTATTTCATTCTATACCATGTCCGAACAAGCTTTCTACATTCCCTGTAATGCCTACTCTGCATCTTCTCCCACCAGGCAGATGCTCCACTCTTCAATCGACATTCCACCAATTTCACCATTTTCTCTTGTGGAATATCCATATACTCAAAAAATGGTCTACTTCGGCAATCCAATCAACAAAATCCTCAATGTTTAGATTACCAGAGAAACTAGGAATATCCACTTTCAACCTAAAGTCGCCCCCATCATAATGATCACAATTACAATGATTATTATTGTTATTATATCTGTCATCTCGATCTCTCCTAACAGGTCTTCCCTGATACTTGGCCAGAACCATATCCTCCTCCTCGTCACTGGAGTCACCACCAACAACCCGACTTCTGACATTCGCAGCCACTGGTGCAATAGGAGCATCGTCTCGAGTACGTTGATTTCCTGGACAATGTTCACTATCACCCTTGTGTCTGTTGGCATTCACCCCAAGGGCATCAAATCTGTTAATCACCGCATCAAGACGCTCGTCTATACGCCGGGATTATTAATCAAGATTTGCCTCCAAGGTTCTGATTGCGGCCCTTTGAGCCTCCACTTTGGTTCACAAGGCTTCAACATCCAGAACAACGTTTGAGATGCCACCGCTTCCACCAGACATCGTTAGTATGAACAAAATTCACGCTCTGATACCAAATGATGAAGCGTAAACGCTCAAACAAAGAATAATCCTCAAAGTTTTTGAAAAAAGCAAAATTTGAATAAATTGATAATAATTGATAATGATTACAGCCCTAATCATGGCTTTATATAGCCCATCAAAAACTCTAATCCTTCTACGACTCTAAACGTAATATTTCTACGACTCTAAACATAATTCTTCTGACTCTAAACGTAATCCTTTTACGACTTTTAAACGCCTAATTCTTCTATGACTCTAAACGCAATAAAAATTACGAAAATACTCTAAATAAAATAAAACCCCTGATGAAGTCCAAAATGAAAAAATTTGAATCCGCAAAACCTAATCCCAGAGAGCAAAGCTGCGGAGATAGATGTAGAGCATAAAACGTTATTTCCGAAAAAGTATTATAATAATCAATCGGGTTCCTGGATCAAAAGTTACCGTCCCTCAAAACATCTGCAACTACCACAACATCACAATAAAACAATTTGACAATCAGTGATTGTTCTCTTGACAAACATCTGAAACACAACAGTATACAGACATATTAAGATCAAAACGAAAAATAAAACTTCCAATAAGGGAAGACAAATAAAGACTTCCAACAAGGGAAGACAAGTACAAACTTTTAACATTAAAAGACAAATACTTAGTGAAAAAGATAATCTAATAAAACTATCAAACCAACAACTATAAGCGCAGATTCACGCAAGAGCAATAGAAGTGGAGATGGACTTGAATGATGATAGATTCACACACGGGAGGAAAGCAAGTGGTGGCACTAATGATGAATCTGACGATCGTTGCAGGATTGAAACTCTCAGGTCTAAATAGATCTGAGTTTTATTGAAGAAAATGCATGTAGTAAATACTCTTATTGAAACCATTGCCAATCAGATAAAAAATTGATGATGGTTCACACAGGACTCACAAAGGAAATCAAAAGAGAAAAATATTAAAATTTATCTTACAGTAATAGCAAAACTTTTATTTTATTAAAAAGCAAAATTTTAATTCTTTAATATGTAAATGGTACAAACTAAATAAAAACTTGAGTTGACCCACTCACTTAAGGGCATAAGAAAAATGTTAGAATGACAACACAATGTCGCAACAAATGACGCATGGCCCCGCATCAATATTGATGTCTAGACACACAACAATCCGACATTTATATTGTCTAGACAAAAAACGATTGTTTTTTAAAACTATGTCTAGATAAAAAAAGGAATTCTATTTATTTTTAAAATATATATGGTATATATGAGTCTAAGTTTTTTAATTTATTTTATATTTTTAAGAATCTAGAAAATGTGATGAATTAATTGAGTTGAATATGTGATGCGGGAGCATATCATATCAACCTTATTTTTCCGAATATTAAATTGGTAGGATTGAGCGGGCACAAACCGTACACGTCGTTGCTGACCGAATCCCCCCAGCTGTCCACCACCTACCCCTGCCCGTACTGCCCGTCCCATTCAATAACTCGCATGCTTTTCAGATTTTTTTCCTTTCCTCGACTATTTTAATTGGACGGATTGTTTGTTTGGGAAAAATAAGAAAACCAAGAAAGAGCGTACGACCCGTGAAATGACGGAAACACCCACGTTACCTAAACGAGTAACATGTGCACTGTCGCTGTTGCGGCTACTTTTATGGGTTGTTTTTAACGTTGTCTTTTTTACCGAGTTACCCTCGCTGCGGACAGAAAGTCAACAAATGAGTACGAAGCGTCCAGGGTCCGGCCACTTATTTGGCGGTCCTGATTTGATTGGATTTGATTCGATCTTCATTTGTGATTCTTACACATTTTGTTTTTGTTTTTGTTTTTTTTTTTTTTTTTCACTTAGGGAAACATTAGGGTTTTATTACGATTAAGTGCATGTGGACACCTTTTGGGTTTATTACGATTGCATTCGTATTCCAACTTTTTTCTTTATTTATTTTTTGTTTTTTACTGCAAGTGTAGTCAAACGGCCAAACTTAAATATACACCTCAACGTTGTCTTTTTTTACTGTATTACCAACCGAACTCATTTGGGTTTTTTAATAATTAGGCATCCATTAGTTCATTTTATTAATTATGGGAAAAGTTTTCTTTAAGAAAAGTTTAATTTTATGGAAAGTTAACCGTTAAAGAAGTTGTACTTTCCACATTTAGTTCAACTTTAAGCTTTTTGAGAAGTTTTATAATTTAAAAACAATAAAAAAATATAATTGATATAAATATTTTTACAATATTTTTGAGGGAGAGAGAAAGGAGGAGAGATTGTATTAAATGAGGGTAAAAATGTTCATTCCCTTTTTGAAAGATAACTCCTCCCCCTTCCTTAAGTGAATTATATTTCCCTATGTGAGGAAAGTTGGAGATCAAACTTCTAAACAAGTTTATGAAAATGTTCAACCAAACAAGGCGAGTTGAAACTTCCTTGAAAGTTATCTTACTTCTTTCAATTTCCCCCGAACCAAACAAGGCCTTAATAAGGAGATGCTAGAGGTACCCACTTGTCACACCTAACAATTAGTCGTTATCAATACACCTCAAAACACAGGTTCAAAAGTGTGTCAGATAGCACACAATTAATAGATGTGACAAGTACATGTGACAATTACGTACACTTAACATTTTTCCAGATATGTGTGACGTTAAAAAAAAAAGAAAACTATATATCCATACTAGGATTTTTGCATGACACCTTGTTCAACTCAACACGTTTTTTTTGTTCTAATCCAATAATTGGTTCAAGAGAAAAAACAATTTTACTTTTGAAAATTCTCTCAACAAAGTTTTTATAAGGTATTTTTTTACAAAGTTGTTTGATAACAAAATTAGAAAACCTTATTTTACAATTTTAACTATAATGGCCCGTTATTTATTAACACCGTTATTTTAATTACTTTCAGATTAGGGCGCCAGTTAGGACGACACGTGGACACCGCGGATAGGTTAGGCGTGACTGTACCTAGGGATGTACTGTGTATGTGTGTTTTACTGAATTCTCTGATGTATTAATATTATTATTATGATGTATTATTCATCACAGGTGTGTATTTATATTTACTTGTCGGGCGAGATTGATCGCCGGGGTTTTGTGTCGTAGAACACGCCAACGCGAGGGTACGGTAGCAGTGAGGCAGGGCGTTGTGGTGTGATTAGATTTTAAACAATATAGCATGACTTTAGTTTAGGAATTTAATATAATGAAATTCAAATATAACTTTAGGCTAAGTTGTAAATCAATTAGATACATTAAGTGTGGGACCGCCTCGGGAAGCGTACCGGACACGGGACACGGGGTGCCGAGTGGTCGGGAAGTTAGTGTGATCCTATTTACAAATTTATGGAATTTATTGATGACTAGAATAGGTGTTATGAGTTAAATCAATTAGATTATAATAAAATCCTATAGTTTGAACTGAATAATCAGTACACCTGGGATGTTTCTCGAGATGCGTAATGGGGAGATTCGAGACACATGGTGTTATAATAGGGTGTCTAGGAATTTGGTGACACAAGGTGATCAGAGCTGTCTGATTTACCTCGAAATACGTGTGCATATGAGATTTAAAACACAACTATATATATAAATATATATATACCTTGATCGATCAACATGCAAAGAATGAAAACGTTTTCAACAAATTTGTGGGATCCTGAGGAGAGAAATCGTTGATTAGGGAATACAACCGAGGGTTTGAAGGCTAGATTGGGTGATCAAACGAAGGAATTTACAGGTAATAAACTCTCATTTTGGTTGAATTTCCATTAAAATGGGTTGTTAGTAAATTTTGATTTTTGAATATATTTACTACTGTTTTTATGAAGATTGATGTTCATGAGTTGTGTTTTAATGAATTACACTGGTTTTACTCAGATTTACAAGAATTTGGTGACAAATTGGGTAATTCAAGTTTTTAGTTACATGCATGAAATCCGAGAATTGGGGTTGTTTTTGTGGTTTTGAGGTTTTGAGGGTCTTCAATGGATTGAGAGTGAAAAGGAATGGAGAGGAGGGAAGAAGAGGCAAAGAGTGAGGAAAAAAAAGAAAAGGAAGAGACGAAATACCAGAGACGATTCCATCTCTGGGAAGGGGACGCACGCACGCAGGCCAGTCCAACCACCTGGACCAAACCGGTCCAAGTGGGCCCCCTAATTAAAAAAATAATTTTTAAAATTAAATTAAATAAAATAAAAATTAAATAATATATATATTATATATTATTTTCTGGAAAATAGGAAAATAGTTGAAAATATCAGAAAATTTGTAAAAATTCTAGAAAAATATAGAAAATTAAGAAAAGGTAGAAAAGTAGTTTTGAAATTTTTCGAGTATTTTTGGAACCCCGACATAGTCCGGGAGAGGTACCACAAATGGAAAATTTAGAAATATGATATAATATCATAAAATTATATAACATGTTTCCAAAAAGTTTAAAACATTATAAATGGACTTAAGGGACTGGGAAACCATAGCTCGGGCATCGAGGAGCTAGGTGGGGCGTACCGACGGGTCCGAGAAGTCGGAGTACGTATTTTCGGCTACGTAAAACCTAACTGAACACCACTACTGCATTTACTTATTGTTATTCAAATTGAGCTGTTATTATTGATAATCTTCGAGTCCACTCCTATTGGGATGGTTATGGTTCCGTCTATGTATCCGGGTGTGTGGTTTAGGATACAGTCGTAGAGTCGATGGTGATGGCCATGACAGAGCTCCTGGTCCTCAGTTCACACCTAGGATTAGCTGATTCACACCCATTTATATATCTTTGCGTTTAGATTCATGCGATGAGCTTTTGGGCAGTTGTCTGCATTTTTCTTCAATTCTGCATGTTTATTTAACATTATTTATTGATTTCATTTTACATTCTTAAATTGTGATGCACGGTGGTTTTCCTTAGGATTTTACTTACTGGGCTCATCATTTGCCTTTTGTGATGGCTGAGCGCAGATCCTAGTACTAGCAAGAGTAAGGGGATTCTCGGCGATTACATCTGACTTACCTACGCTGAGGCTTGCTGGTACGTGTGATGACAGTTATATTTTGATATTTTGTATAATATTTTGGAAAATTGGGAGACTATATTTTTCACACCTGTACTTGTATATACTAAATGTATAGTTGATCGCCATATGTACAGTACTTTCTGGGATTTCCACTATAGAATAAATCAGTAATTCTATACATATTTCTTTTGGTAAGATTTAAACTTCCGCTGTAAATTGTAAATTTCTAAAATTAAATGGCACGAAACTCGAGAATGTCATGTAAAATAGATAGAGAGTGACATGGTAGATGTTTCTGATGCACTAGCAAAGGAAATGGGAAGCCACGGGGCAGCCTCATAATTTGGGGCCGCCACATTAACAATATTTTTTAAGAAAAAAATTGTAACACTTCACTTTGCTTGAGTATTTTAAGGAAGAAAAAGTTATATATTCCCCTAATTATCTCTCTTTTTAATTTTTCAGAAAAAAATAAATATTAAAAGGTGGGCATCACCTTTTTTTTCCTCTCATAACTCCTTTGTGGGAGGAAAAAAGCCATATTTTTTTCCTTATTTTTTGCATCACCTATCAACAAATAAAATATAGAGAAAAATTAGGGGGTAAGGAACATTTTCTAAAGTTAGATTTTTTTTGATGTGAAATAGAAATTGCATTTATTATTAATGACTTAATACAGAACTAGACATGGAATCAATAGCCCTAATAAAAGTACCCTGATTCGCTAATCTTATTTGTTCAAAAGAACATCTAGCGACCATGAATTTGTTTGTGAATGCGATTGTAATAATGAAACAGTTTAATAATCAAGTATTATTCTTTACAAACATTTGGACACAAGACAATACACAAAAACCACGAAAAACCACATAATGACAAAAGAAAACTTCCAATAAAGTGAATAAAGACCAAAGACTTCCAAGGGAAGACAAAATAAAACATTCTAACAAGGAAAAGACAAACTACGTACTAAATGCAAAAACTTGAAGAAAATCGTTAGTGTCGTGGATGATTGTCATCAGTTGTTTTAAAATGAGTAAATGATTTAATGTGGTTCATGCACTGATTTGGAGAACCACAATCTGTTAAGATATGCTGTTATAACAAGAAGATCAGTATATGTTATAACAGGGCCCAAAATCTAGTAGTTGCGATTTGTTAAGATCCATTCTTATCCATAACCAAATGAGAAGTTGTTGGAGCTTTGTGCAGATTCTGAGAGTGATATTATCCACATGATTCATGAGAAGAAGAATGTGAAATTTTTTAGGATCAAGATGATCAGATTCTTGTAGTTGTTAGGGTTTGAGAGTATTATAAATTATCTATCTATATGTCAAAGTAGAGAGTATGTATTTATCTCTTCAAACTTTAGTTTGTGCAGTGAACGAATGTGTTCACTAATTTGCTTATCAAGTTATAAAGCTCCAAGGGGATTTGTGTGCTAGTGTGAGGGGGAGCCTCATTCCTGCAAGTGGGAGACTTGTGTGTAAGATTCAGAAAATTGTAGGGAGATGCTAGTAGGAGCTAAGTGAGGAAGTCACTAAAGGAGTCTTGTAAATCGTACGTGTTCATAGTGGATTTTGCATTTGGCCGTGACCTTACAGATGTAGGTCGTGGACTGAACTGTGTGAACAATATTTTAATATTGTGGTTTGTTTTACTGTTTTTATTTACATTCCAGTACTATTTAATTCTCTGTTACAACATATTACGTTTCCTGTTGTAACATGCATTGGTTCAGTAATTTCATTTGGTATTAGAGCATGGCACTACTTAAACTATGTTTCTTTACAGATTGTAGTGAGATCGGAATACTAAGCAAATGTATTAGGAAAATCAGTCAGACCAGCCGAAAGGAGTGTCCAACACTTGACCTCCTTTGTTGACCAGTACAAACTATACGTACTGGAAAGTAAGAATGAAAGGTATACTACATCCGTAAATGTCAAGGCTTGGAGATCAATCGAGAAAAGTTATGTCACACCTGTTGTAGATGGGATAACAAATAATCTTAATGACTGGACAGAAATTGAAGAGAAGTTGTTGTTAGCCAATGCCAAAGCTCTCAATGCCAACTTTGGAACAAGTGCACAAGAGCATTTCAATCTAATATCCTCGTACAAAATAGCAAAAGAAGCA
Organism: Stephania japonica; assembly: GCA_039657345.1. Lineage (NCBI taxonomy): Eukaryota > Viridiplantae > Streptophyta > Magnoliopsida > Ranunculales > Menispermaceae > Stephania > Stephania japonica. Next base: position 35,384,364 of record CM077560.1, on the reverse strand, counting down.
TGACAAATCTTAGAAGACTTCTTTGAAGGTAATGAGTAGGTGCGAGAGTCAACACTTCTCATACTCAAATTACAATTTGAGTTGATGAGAATGGGAGAAGACGAGACCCTATCAGACTACACTACCAAACTGAAAGATCTTGTTAATCAAGCACATCAGTTGGGCAAAAGATACTCCAACAAAAAGATAGTGCAGAAGGTTGCCAGCACACTAACGGAGAAGTTCAACGTAAAAGTTGCTTCTATACAAGACAATTGAGGTTTGAAGAATCTGAGATTTGAGGAACTTATTAGTTTGTTGACAACATATGAGATGCATCTCAATCAACAAAAGAAGCAAACAAAAGAACTTGCCTTGAAAGCTACTGAAGTTAGCTCTACTCCAATTGAAGAAGATCTTGTTTTACTAACCTGTAAATATAATAAATTATATAAGAAATTTCACAGTTTGAAGACTGGAGGCTCATCATAAAAGGAAGGAGAAACTAAAGTGTTTAACAAGAGTAAGATGACTTGCATAGAATGTGGAGGACTTGGACATTTTCAGGTATAATGTCCATCAAAGAAGATGGAGAAATCACTGACCTTTACATGGAGTGACTCTAATTCCGAGAATGAAGAGGAGATGACTAACCTGCATGTTGCTTTTATGGTGGTTGTTGTTACAACACAGGCATTTGATATTGCTGCAATTGAAGCAATAAAGCTTGTCATAGTCGATAAAGCTTCACCTGTTCAACAATCAAAGGAGAATGTTACTCACTTATTTGAAGGTGATTCTGATGATTCTTACTATGAATTTTCTAATTTAATTTCATATGTAGATTTCAAAGTTGCCTACTTTGAAATGATGATCAAGTGGGAAGAAGTAGTTACGTGTAATCAATCTCTATTTGTGCTTCTTAAGGAGAAATAAGGAGATTTGGTTGATTGCAACCTCAAATTGGAGCAGGTCCATAATACATTGAAGCAGCTGAATAAAGGAAAGGCTAAACTTGTTGATATCCTCTCTCAAGGGAAGGGGAATGGAGATCATAAAGGTCTCGACTATATTGCAGGCACATCTTCAAATACTCCAACTCCAAAACAAATGAAGTTTATTAGAGAATCTCAATAAGCTGTCATTACTGATCAACAAGTCAGACAAAGATTTAAGCCTACGTGCTACTACTATAGAAACAAAGGCCACATACGTTACAGTTGTTACAAGATGATCCGAGAACTGGCTACAAGGTAACATGAAATTACACAAAGAGTCTTTGGAGCAAAGCAACCCATTAAAACTCAAAAGAGATGGTTTCCAAAAAGGAAGAAAAATGTAATGTAGCACATATGTCTCTGAAATCAATGGTGAGCACCGAGTGGTACTTTGACAGTGGGTGTTCTAAGCACACGACTAGTGATAAAAGTCTTCTTAAAAATTATCAGTTACGTGTTAAAGGACATGTAACTTTTGGAAATGGAGTCAGAAGTCAAGTCATTGGGAAAGGAACACTGACAATTGAAGACTTTCCGATACTAGAAGAAGTACTTTATGTAGCAGGACTCAAAGGCAACCTGTTGAGCATTAGTCAATTATGTGATCAGGGGTATCATGTAAACATCACTAAGGAAGCATGTCTAGTTTGTGACTTTAAGGGAGAATGTGTGATGACTGGAGAATGATCCATCAATAATTGCTATTTGTTACGACAGCCAAAGAATATCTGTTATAACAACTAGACAAAACACATTGAATAATGGCATGAAAAGCTGGGACATGTTCATTACAAATACATGCGCAAACTTGCAAATATGAATGTTGTTCGTGGACTTCCAAGGTTTCATCTCACTACCAGGAGAGTCTATGGTCCATGCCAATTGGGAAAGTTGAAAAAGGAAAACTTACAAGTCTATCGAAAGCTGTAACACATCAACAATTTTGGAGCCGCTCCACATTGATCTGGTGGGACCAACTCAAGTCACCAACATTTCTAGTAATCGTTACATTCTTGTGTTGTGCAAATGATTTTTCACGTTTTACTTAGGTTCTATTCCTTAAAGAAAAATCAGATACATTTGACAAATTTCAAGATCTATGCCTAAAGCTCATGGCAGAAAAGAAGTCCACAAGAGAACACTTAATTAGAGTTCGAAGTGACCATGGAAAAGAGTTTGAAAACTCAAGTTTTCATGAGTTTTGCAAAAAGTATGGTGTTCATAGGAGTTCTCAGCACCTATTACTCCTCAACAGAATGGAGTAGTGGAAAGGAAGAACGGACATCTACAAGAAATGATCAGAGTCATGCCCGCCTCAAAAGAGCTAGCAACAAAGCTGTGGCCCGAGGCTGTTAGCACTATGTGTTATGTGATCAATAAAACCTATCTCCATCTGACAATGCACAAAACACCATACAATGTTTACTATTAATTATTTAATGCATTTTAATCATTTTCATGTGTGTATTACTGCCCGACCTAGTGTACTGTCATTGCCTACCTGGTACTCTCGTCTACACTCTAATCAAGGCGAATACCCATCACATTGTCTCGCACTAGTAATAACAATATAAATACACATATTGCGATGCAATCTAACATAATTGTATACAAACATTACAAATAACGCAAGACATCACACAAAAATCACTATTTACCTAACTCTGGGTGCGTCTTAGCCTAGCTGCGGGGTCCACGAGGTGTTGAGTTATTGTCCATGTCTGCAACCACGTCATAATAATGACTTAATTAAAATTAGGCTGTTATAGGGAGCTTGCTTAGTTTTTTGGTTCTGTGGCATTTCTAGTATTCTAAAGATTGCTATTATGAAGTTTTGAAGAGTGTCAATTGTGACTGGTGGCTGTAATTTTTTTTTGCTTCTTAACTTTGGTTTTGGTTATTGTGGAAGTCTTTTTGCCTGTTACAACCAACTGTATATTTGGTTGTGACATGGAATTGATGTGTGCGATTAGAGATCTTCTTGATGATCAAAACCCTCGGCGTATACAAGAGAGGGAGATGATGGAGGCAGTTCGTGCTTTCCTTGCACCACCTTAGCAATCATGAGGATGCGGTATATATTTCTCTTCCAATAGTTGTCATTCTTATTTCATAAAGGGGGAGAAATTTTTGGGTTGTTGAGAGGAAATTCTTGTTGAGTTCTATTGATTTCTGACTATTGAGGGGGATTAATGTTGATTTTCGCAGTTGAGGGGAAATTTTTGTTGAGTTTTGTTGATTTCTGACTATTGAAGGGACTGCTATTGATTTGGGAGTAGTAGTTGATTGAAGGGGAGTAGTTCTTACTGTTGTAACTTCTACTATATTTTTCGTTGTGCTGCTGCTAATTCAGTAATTAATGTACGGTCGATTATTATGTGTTCTTGCTGCTGCTCTTTCTTGTTCATGAGATCAAGCAAAGTTGATGCTTATCTCTCTCTTCACCTGAAGCTAGTTATCTGTGAAGAGACTTATGATCTTGTTGAGACGAGGTGACATTGGAAGTTGTTGTAACAGACTGGGAAGACTATTGTGATGGCCCCAATTTCCCCATGCAATTGGGTACGCCCGGTCTAGACCCGTGCAGGCCCCGAGTCATCACTTGGCAACCTGACGATCCTAGTCAGCCTTCGATTTAATCAATTTAGTTATTTATGAAAGAGTTATTGCATTAATATACAACGGAAGACTAAACAGTAAATAACAAGGGGAAATAACTCAATCAAAGGGAAATTAGGAATTCTATAAGTGTGAAAAACCTCGAGTATTCATGTACAATTTGATAAGCATATATGCATGATACCAGTCTCACCAAAAATATTAAGTTCAATAATCCCAATAATATAAGTATGAAACGATATACAAATCAACAAAAATATAAACACTTACTATAGAATCTCTCTAATCCCACTGCTAGTCCTCAAAGTATATCTCCTAGGCAGGGCCCCTTGCCCTTGCTGCTCTCCACCCTATATGCACCCACCATCACAAACTAGACGGTGAGCAACTGAAGAAATCGAAAGTAGTGCCAGAAGAATATAACAGTAATTTAAGATTTAACAAGTAAAACAGTCCAAATATCATGCAGAAATGAAATGATAGGAAGTAAATAAATCAAGTGCATGATAAGCAGACTGATAGATAAACAATCGATATTTGCATATTCTAAGATTCAAAACAGGCCCATGAGTGGTCTAATTTCATAGCAATACAACAAAGATCTCGCAAGATCTCCCCAGACAATGTCGCAACACTACCGCAGCGTGAAATCGAGAGGCATCGCAACACCTCTCGAATCCAGTACCCAGTACACACATCACTAGAGGTGGTCAGTTACCCCTGCAGAGGGCACCCTCGTTGTCCCAGCTAGTGCGGGACAACATGATACCTTCGAGACATACACTCATGCTGAGAACATACAACCAAGAAAAACGGAATGGAATTTCAAACAAGGGATCAATTCAACAATATCAATGAATAGAGGATGTATAAATCACATGTTATTTCCTTACTGGCCTACTAACGTACAAATGCTTTTTAGGGTAAGTGTAATTACCTGAACTAGCACAACTCGATACCACTCCGAGACTCTAGCGTGTTTCCCACAGTTTCCCGACTACCTGATAAGGTTTTGAATCTCGAATATTAGTGTAAGGTTTAGCATTAAATCTTAAGTTGATTTGTATGGTTTTGTAACATTTGTTAGACTCTGGTTGGACTCTAATATGTAAGCCCGTTGACATCATTTTATTTTGTTTATAAAGTGTCCATACTTCTCCTTTATTTTTATTTTAATTTACACATAATGTGACAACCACACAATTAAGTATACCCCACTGTAAGGTGCACACAACACCCCACTGTTGTGTTTAGGGTATACAATCTCATCCAATAGTGGGGTATGCACCCCACATCCAATAGTGGGGTGTATACCCCACTATGAGGTGCACACATGGTACACCCCACATCCAATAGTGGGGTATACAATCTCATCCCGCACCCCAGCAGTGGGGTGCACCGTATTACACACCCCAAACTGTGGGGTGTTCATGCATAAACATGCACCCACTCCATCACACACTCCACAGTTTCCATAAACACCCATAATACAACTGCTCACATTCATCAAAACGTCACACTCACACATACACTCCCAAACAACCACACATGGGGTCACCTCCGGCCAGCAGGGTCGCCGGAGGATAACCTCCAGTCAGCCTCGACCAGCACCAGCGCCAGTCACCCAAAACAATGGTGCAAATCGTCACCAAAACAGTCCCAAAAATAATCCAAAAATGTAAAAATAGTGAGCAAAGTGGAAGAATAAAACGATTGAGAGAGAGAGGGAACTGTGGGAGAGACGTTCACCTAGCTATCTCTGGTGGTCGTCCGTGGTTCCAACACCGTGGTGGGTGGCGGTGGTGACTGAAAAATGAGAGGGAAATCAGCCGAGAGTGAGAGAGAAAACATGGACTGCCGAGAGAGAGAAGAAGGGAAAGAGAGAGAAGCTCACCTAAGCATGTTCCGGTGGTGGTGGAAAGGTAGGTTGACATGGTGGGTGGCGGTCCAGCAGCAAGGGTGGCGACAGAGCCGAAGGTAAGGGAGAGAGCGTGAGGCCGAGATGGGTGGCGAGTGAGCAGTCCAGTCGAGAGGGATAGTGAGAGAGAGAGACAGAGAGAGAGAGAGAGAGAGAGACAGAGAGGACGTCGTCCCGGTCTCCGGCGTAGGTGGCGGCAGTGGCGAGAGGAAGGAGGAGGTGAACAGTGACGGCTTGGGGGGGTAGGAAGATGATGAATAGTGATTAGGGTTTTAGGGAGAACAAATGTTTTTATATAAGTGTAATTGTGTGAAATGACCCTTTTGCCCTTAGACTAACACTTGTACATTTCTTGGACAGCTACCCTTATGGATCATTTGGCTCATCATCTTAATTTAACACATACACATCCCCATGCTCATCCAATGGTTCTCCTCACCATATTGTGTCACTTTAACAATCTTATCCTATATTAACCCATTAGATTAATTTTATTAAATTATAAATAAGATTACACAAATTTTTGCCTACTCAGTACACAGCGCCCCGCGTTCGACACGCTTCTCGAGGCAGTCCCACACTTAATATTCAAATAAGTTTCCTCATGTCTAAGTTATACTTTATTGATAAAGTTGTATGTCCTCAACTAAGGTCATATATTTCATTTGACTTTGTTTACTAATAATGTCCACTAAAACGGTTCCCAAAAATCCCGTTTAACTAGGCGACACCTCACTCAATTAAAATATAGCCCGAACGGCTCGAGACCCATAGAATACTAAAATACTAATACACAAAGTCAAAGAATCATAAAATTACCTCGGTGTCAACTACCGAAGTTTGAAATACCATCCAGTATCCACGTAGTCGGGTCACAATCCTGACACGTGTAACACAAGTCAGTTAAAAATTCGGGGTTGTTACAGTCTCCCCAAATTTAAACTAATAAGTAAACTAATTTACAAACTTATCGGAATCAATTAGGTAGGGAAAATGCTCGCGCATGTAGGACTCTAACTCCCAGGTCAACTCCTCGTCTCCATAAAATTGCCATTTCACGAGCACCGAAGGAATTTCTTTATTCCTCAACGTCTTGACTTTGCGGTCAATGGTCTGGATCGGCTGTTCCTCGTACGTAGCATCGTCCCGCAACTCGATCTGACTCAAGTCTACCGTCAGTCGTCGCTCTCCGTTTGACTTATCTAGTCGAAGCATCGAAATGTGGAATACTGGATGAACACCGACGAGCTCTGGCGGTAACTCTAACTGATGTGCAACCTTACCGACCCTTTTCACAATCTTAAAAGGACCGATAAACCTTGGAGCGAGCTTCCCTTTTATTTCGAACCGTTTGTGACCCATCAGAGGTGAGACTTTCAGGTATACATAGTCTCCCAATTCGTACTGAAACTCATCGTGATACTAATCATAGTATTTCTTCTGCCGCTCCTGGGCACCCTTAAGTTTCTGACGAATCTGTCGTACCTTCTTAGTATGATCAACAACTATCTCAGGACCAACTGTCACAACATCCTCTGGCTCAGCCCAGCAAAAAGGTGATCTACAAGGCCTATCATAGAGCGCCTCGAATGGTGCCTTACCGATATTCGTCTAATAACTGTTGTTGTACGCAAACTCGCACAAATGAAGGTACACTTCCCATGACCCGCCGTATTCCAAAACACACATCCTGAGCATGTCTTCCAATACCTGGATCAATCTCTCGGACTGTCCGTCTATCTGTGGATGGAACGCTGTACTCAACTCCAGTCTGGTGCCAAACTGAGCCTGCATGCTCTGCCTTAACAACGAAGTGAACTGCCCCCCTCCATCTGATACAATCGATAACGGAACTCCGTGCAATCTGACAATCTCGCGCTCGTAGAGGATGCTCAGTCTGTCAACTCTATGTGTAGTGGATTTCGGTATGAAATGAGCATATTTCCTCAATCGATCCACCCAGATGCTGTCATGACCACGAGGAGATCGGGGCAAGCCACTGACGAAATCCATTGCAATGTGCTCCCACTTCCATCGAGGAATGGGTAGGGGCTGTAGCAATCCTCCAGGTCGTCGATGCTCAACCTTCACGCGCTGGCATATCTCACACGCTCGAATAAACTCCGACGCATCGGAATTCATCCCTGGCCACCAGAAAAGACGTCGCATGTCAGCGTACATCTTGGTTCGACCCGGATGTACAGAAAAATGGGAACGGTGAGCCTCCTAAAATATCTCGGTGCGTAAATCAGTCGCCAATGGAATCCACAGTCGCCCATGATACCTCAAGCAAGAGTCTGTCGACCGACTCCAATCTGGATACTTTGAACTGTCTGCCATCTCACTGTAACACTGGTACGACTCATCGCCCTATTGTCCCTCGAGAACAGTCTGCAGTGAAATGGTCTGCAATCTCATCTGACCACACATCTGTGTCTTGGTAATCGTCGGCACATCCTCTGAACTCATCATCTCAGCGGCCTTAAGTAATGCATACTCGTGAGTCATACGATATACAACTACCTCTGCATCAGATCTTATGCAGCTCAAAGCGTCGCTAACAACATTGGCTTTCCCCGAATGATACTCCAGTGCAAAATCATAGTCCTTCAAGAATTCAAGCCAACGTCTTTGTCTCAGGTTGAGTTCCTTCTGAGAAAACAAGTACTTCAAGCTCTTGTGGTCTGTATACAACTCGAAGCGCATGCCATACAAATGGTGTCTCCAAATCTTCAACGCAAATACAATCATCGCCAACTCTAAGTCGTGGGTCAGGTAGTTCTTCTCATGAACTTTCAACTGTCGGGATGCATAAGCGATAACTCGGCCCTCTTGCATCAGCATACCACCCAAACCAATCTTCAACACATCGGTATACATGACTAAGTCTTTTCTCGTCTTGGGTAATGCTAAGACAGGTGCGGTCGTCAATTTCTCCTTCAGAGTAGAGAATGCCTGCTCACACTCTTTGTTCCAATCAAACTTCGTGTTCTTCTGCGTCAGTTTCGTCATTGGTGTAGCGATCTTGGAGAAATCTTACACAAATTGGCGATAGTAACCTGCTAATCCCGGGAAACTGTAAATCTGAGTCATGGTAGCCAGAGTAGGACACTTAACCACGGCTCTAATCTTCTCTGAATCAACGACAACACTGTCAGCTCCAACTACGTGCCCTAAAAATCTGACCTCTGGTAGCCAAAACTCGCACTTGCTAAACTTAGCATAGAGTCGGTGGTCCCTCAGAGTCTGCAATACTGCTCGTAGATGTCCCTCGTGCTCCTTACGAGTCCTAGAATAGATGAGGATCTCGTCGATGAACATGATTACGAATCGATCTAAGAAATCCCTCATCACTCGGTGCATCAGGTCCATGAACATCGCCGGCACATTAGTCAATCCAAATGGCATGACTGTGAACTGGAAGTAACCGTATCTCATGCTGAATGCTGTCTTCTCTTGATCCTCGGCCTTGATCCTGAGCTGGTGATAGCCTAACCTTAGATCTAACTTAGAAAACCACTACACTCCAGTTAACTAATCAAACAAGTCATCGATGCGCGGTAACGGATACTTAATTCTTCACTGTAACCTTATTCAGTTGCCTGTAGTCGATACAAAGCCTCAAACTACTGTCCTTCTTCTTGACGAACAACACTGGTGCTCTCCATGGCGACATACTAGGACTGATGAAGCCCAACTTTAGCAACTCATCTAGCTGACTCCTTAGCTCCTCAAGCTCTCAGGGTGCCATCCTATACGGTGGTATCGAAATCGGTCTAGTCCCTGGGACTAAGTCAACGATGTAATCGATCGTTCGCTGCGGTGGTAATCCTAACAGATCCTTAAGGAATATGTTGGTGAACTCGCATACGATTGGTACATCTGCTATGTCAACCTCCTGTCTCACACTAGTGCTCATGACGCTAGCAACAGTCTCGACGTCGCCACTTGTGGCCTCTCTGCCTCTGGTGATCGGAAGTAATGGTGCAGTACCCTGAATGCAAATCTCCATACCGTCTGCCAATGGAATCGTGATCGTCTTCTCGTAACAACCGATATGAGCATGGTATGCTCCCAACCAAACCATGCCTAACAATGCATCGAACTCGAGAAACTCAAGCACTCTCAAGTCAGCAGGAAACTCGTAGCCCTCTATCTCTACTGGACACTCAACACATAGAAAGTTCAGGTAAATCTTATCCCCAACAGCCGTGCTAAGGATCAAGGGTCTACAAAGTCTAATGGGTCTTAACCCTAACATGTCTACCATACGTCCAGAAATAAACGAAACAGTCGAACCAGAATCAAACATGGTATGCATGAATGTACTACAGATAGAAATCATACCCTCAACTAGGTTTCGGGACGCCCCCCAGATCTGGCTTAACCGTTGCCTGCACCCGCCCTCTGGTACTGATGATGCTGTGCTTGTGTCCTCTCAGGCTAAGTACACTGAGCTTGGATTTGGCCCACTCTGACGCATTCGTAACATGTATGTGTATCCTATGTACCCCGAGTCTGACCCTATCAACGACTCTGTGTAGATCTCTTGGTCTGAGTCTGTCCTGGCCTCGACATCTATCTCTGTCTACCTCCTCTCGCGAATCTCGGCTCATCAGAGATCGTCCCGCGATCGCTGTACAGGTCTCGTAGGCTGTGGAGGATGACTAGCAAAGCTCAGCACTGGTGGAGTCGTCCGTGTTGGTCGAGTATGTAACGGCCCAATTTATAATTGCCGTTAATTATGACGTCATTGCAGATGTGGATGCCAGCGAGGATGGTCGAGGATCCCACAGCGAGCCTGGAACGCACTCGAACTAAGTATACAATCCATTTTGTATGCTTGTTGTGGTAAATTGTGATGAAAATGTACAAATTAGCTAATTTCATTACAATATGTATGTTAATGTAGTTTATTGACGAGTGAGGAATTGCCTCGGGGTGTGTGCGAACACGGGACACGGGGCACGGGGTGCCGGGTAGTCGGGAAACTACGGTGAGCTTACTCATAAATTTTGGGAATTTATTGAATGGAATAGATAATTATTATATGCTAAATCAATTGGAAATCAATAAGTCATATAGTTAAGCTGAATAAAATAACAACAGTTGGATGATTCTCGAGATGCACAACAGGGTCATCAATGTCAAGATAAGGTGTATGGAGTTGGAATGACACAGGGTGATCAGGAACCCTTGGATAATTCTCGAGATTTGTGTACACACTTGATGGGAACCAAGTATATATATGTACATGCTTGATCGGTCAAATAGGGAGATAAGAGTGTGGTGTTGAGAGAGAGCTTGGAAGAGGGAATTATTGGAGAAGAGAAGAAGAAGAACAACATTTAAGGAGTGAAGAAGGTGATTTTGGGCATCCAACCACAAGATCAAAGGTGAGATTTATGATCTACTCTTAGTTATTTCAAATTTGTGGTGGTTTTGGGCATGTTGGTGTTGAATCCGTGGTTGAGTGCAGCACAACTATTTTTGGAGGTAATTGGTGTATTTTGAGTCCTATGAAGGTGGAGAATGTGTTCTAGTGATTGGTTTTTGTGTTGGGTGATTTATGAAAATAGGTTTTGAAAATGTGATTTTTGATGATTCTTGGATTTTGAGTTTAAACTTGATGAATTTGTGTTTAAATGGTGTTTTTGAGGTGGATGATGAGTTTTAGTGGTGTTGGAACCAAATGAATGGGTGTATGAGGAAGTTGGAGTGTGGATTTTTGAATTGTAAAAATCTGGACAGAGCGCGATTAGCACGCTAATGGGTGGACCTAGCATGCTAATTACCCTCTGAAAAACGATGAACAGTGACTCAGATGAATTAGCGCGCTAATTCATCTCATTAGCGCTCTAATAGTTCACTGGAACTCAAAAATTGGAAAATGGAGAAATGAGTCTAAATAACATTATAAACCCATTAATTAACTAATAACCCTCATAAATGAATTCTAGGAGTCTTAGAATAGTAATTGGAGTCGGGGTTTAGTCAGGAATCAGACCGGGAGAAATATCGGGGAATTGAAGGAATCGAGCCAAGGGGTTTAACTTGTGGAACGAGGAGTGCGTATTAAGGTGTGTAGTATCCCAATTGAACTTCACTTTAAGTATTTACCATTTGACTTATTTGAATTCAGTTCTATTTATTCTTTACTCCATTTCGTTATTGCTTTACTATGGTTGAGTACTCTCACTGGTGACTTTACTAGTGGAGTTACTCCTACCTGGTGTCTTTACGGTGTTGAGATCACTCCCCACCTGGTGCTTATTCGTTACGGTCATAGAGTCCACTAAGTCATAGCACTTGTCTAGGCATACGTCGGTGAATAGGCTACCTGGGTATGGTAGGCTTGTGTGGGTGCATCGTGGGTCTACGCCGACCACCTAGAGGGTCCAGAGCCAACCCATTGGTGTGTTTACGTGCTGTGCCTGGGGAAAAACCCGAAGTATGACTTGGTCTGATTTTTATGTGCACGTACTCTGTTTCATCACTATATTTATGCATGCGATGGTCCTTTTTACAGTTGTCTGTATTTCTTTTGTTCCGCATGTTTAAATAATAGTATTTTTAATTCCAGTACTTTTACTTCCATAATTACTTTGTGAATTTCCTTATGATTACTCACTCTGGACTCGTCATCTGTCTTTTTGTGATGGCTGAGTGTAGATCCTAGTACGAGCCGGGGAAAGGGCAAGCTTGAGGATTATATCGATTGACAGCTCTAGCCCTTCTCGTATGTATGTTTATGTTTACTCGTTTTATATTGGGTTTTAGGCTTGAGAGACAGGTTGTACATTTTGATATTTTGAGGATCAGATGAGATGTATATGATGTACATTTGGTATGGTTTCCACTTAGGTATTATAATCATGAAATACAAGATAAATCTTATGTTGTTCATTTAATTTTTCGCTGCTAATTTTGAGGTTATGTGATATTAAAAGAATCAAAATAATAAGAATTGATTGATAATGGATAATTGGGCGTGGGACACAACTGGCGGTGACATGGACAGTTGTGGGCCACGTGGCCTCCCGTGGCGGACCAATGTGGAAATTGGGGCTGCCACATTTTGGTATCAGAGCTTAGGTTTGAGAAACCTAAAGGATGAAGCGTTGATGATAGTTAAATCTGATACCGTTACATTTTGGTATCAGAGCAAGTTTAAACCTTGGGGAATTGGAGATTGAACAAGAGCATAAATTCAATGAATAAATCTTAGATGTGGAAACCACAAGTGAATGATTAAAGACTTAGTTGGGAAGTGATGCGAGGTGGGTAGATTCAGGAAATTATACATATACGTATGTTTTGATTGTATACTATATAATATACGCGTATGTACTGAATCTGATCCATTGCACGTTGGTTATGCAATTTATGATGGACAGACAGGCTCCTACTACTCCGCCCACTACTCAGCAGGAGGTTGGAGAGACTAGTGACCATACCACTAGTGACGTGGCTGATCTGCGAGCTATGATGCGAGATCGACCGAGCAAAGAAGCTTATTACAAGAGAGAGCAAGAAGCTATTATTACAAGAAGCTCGATGGTCGAGTTGATGGAGTATATTCGGAGTTCGAGGACGCCAAAGCTTGCACCCGATCATTTGAGCGCGCGCACCTACTACTACTCGACAAAGTATTAGCAAAGCAATTGTTACTACTACGTAGGCGGATGAGTCAGAGATAGTGATAGAGAGAGTTGAGCCTGTAGTAGTACCAGCAGAGACTACTGTGGTGACACCCACCACTACAGAGCAGCAGGTAGGGACTTCGACTGCAAGGAGTAGGATGTCAGAGGCAGCGAAGATGGTGAAGGATTTTATGAGATTTAATCCTACGTACTTCACTAGAGTCAGTGATCCTGAGGTTGCAAGACGTTGGTTGACGACTCACTGACGACTATACCAGTTGTTGGAGGTACCCGAGATAGATCAGGCACGTATTTCAGGCTATTGTTTGAGGGGTCAGGCTGCAGTTTGGTAGACCACCTACACTGATATACATGGTACGCAGCGACGTGGGGAGAGTTTAGACAGTTATTTCTGGACGAGTATATTCCCACAGAGGTGCAGTTACGATTGAGGGAGCAGTTCTTGAGACTACGACAGGGTACCATGTCGGTGTCACAGTACATGGATCGATTCAGATACCTCATGATGTATGCTATGGATGTGGTTAACACGGAGAGATTACAGATTTATTACTTCATCAGAGGCCTGGATGAGAGGATTGGTGGGGTGATAGTTGCGACTGGTGCGGAGACGCTACAGAGTGTTTATGACAGAGCATTGGCTCGCGAGACATATCTACGACACCAGGGTGAGCTTGAAGATAGGGCTGGACAGAGCTCTCGGTCTGATCAAAGATCGAAGAGACAAAGAGAGCAGTCTGATCGACAGAGACATGATTATTAGGGTCGACGAGATAGGCGTTCCGAGCATCGAGAGAGAGATGAGGCGTGGTGTGTACGTTGTCGTACTCGCACCACTCGAGCAGCCACGACAACGCGTTCGAGATGGAGGAGGTCGTGGTAGGGGACAGATATATCGGGGTTGTGACAGGGCTCAGGTTCATATAGTGTCACAGTCGGATTGGCAGGATACACGATGATGTTTCAGATGTCATCAGGTCGGACATATACGAGAGAGATTGTCCGATGTCGCCTTCATCCTCTCGACCACGATTGAGCCGCTAGGGGAGAGGGTTCATGCAAATGCTACACTCATCGCCGTACAACCTGAGAGCGTGATGCGACTCGTCACTGTCGAGGGTATGTTATCTATATGCGATGTTTTCATGCATGTATTATTTGATTCCTAGCAGCATTCCTTGTCATTTATATCGGGACGTAGGGTCAGACAGTTAGGATTACAGGTTGAGACTTTAGACCCACATCTTGTCCTCAGTACGGCTGCTTGGGATAAGATATACCCTAACCGGATATGTCGGAATTGTGTAGTAGAGATTGAGGGACATCAATTACCCGGTGATTTTCGTGTCTTAGAGTATTTAGAGTTTGATGCCTTATTGGGTATGGATTGGCTAGCAACATATCACGCGCACATTGATTGTTTTGGTAAGATGATAGTATTTGATATGGAGGGCATTCCGGTATTTACTTTTGTTGGGACGGCGTCAGACTTACCGATTACTAGAGGTCGATTAGCTACGACACAGGAGATGGAGGCATTTAGGACGGTGGTTGAGCCCGACCTGAGACTAGAGGTTAGAGTAGAGGATGTTCCAATAGTGTGTGAGTTTCCTGAGGTGTTTCCAGATGATTTGCCAGGTTTACCACCTCCTAGAGCAGTTGAGTTCATTATTGAGTTGATTCCGAGGACGCAGTCGATATATAGCCGACCGTACAGGATGTCAGCATCGGATAAGGGAGAGTTGAGGTCCCAATTAGAGGAGTTGCTACAGAAGGGTTTTATTCATCCCAGTATATCTCCTTGGGGTGCCCGGTCCTGTTTGTTAAGAAGAAGGACGGTTCTTTGAGGATGTGCGTAGACTACAGGAAGCTGAATCAAGTGACGATTCGAAATCGTTATCCACTTCCTAGGATTGATGATCTATTTGATCACCAAGGTGCTAAGTTTTTCGCGAAGATTGATTTACGATATGGATATCATCATTGAGGATTCGGAGAGTGATATCGAGAAGACGGCGTTTAGCACGCGCTATGGATTGTTCGAGTTCACAAATATGCCATTTGGGGTGACTAATGTGCCGGCTATCTTTATGGATTTGATGCACCGAGTACTACGGCCATTTTTGGATCGTTATGTAATTGTATTCATCGATGATATCTTAATATACGGTAAGACTCGTGAGGAGCACGAGAGACACCTCAGAGATGTTTTGATGATGTTGAGGGAGCACAGATTGTACGCTAAGTTCAGCAAGTGTGCTTTCTGGCTGAGAGAGGTGAAATTTCTGGGACATGTCATTTGTAGTCAAGAAATATCTGTTAATGGAGACAAGATTCGAGCGATCATTTATTGGAGGACACCTGAGACAATTGCTGACATTCGTAGTTTCTTGGGGCTTGCGGGTTATTACCGGCGGTTCGTGCAGGATTTTTCTTTGATTGCAGCGCCGATGACGAGGTTGACCAAGAAGAATGTTAAGTTTGAATGGTCTGAAGACTGTGAGACAGCATTTTTAGAGTTGAAGAGGAGGTTGACTTCGGCGCCAGTGTTGGCTCTACTTGAAACAGGGAAAGGCTTCTCGCTCTATACAGATGCTTCCGGAATTGGGTTAGGATGCGTGTTGATGCAGGAAGGACACCCAGTTGCATATTTATCGAGGCGATTGAGACCCCACGAGGAGAATTATCCGGTGCATGATTTAGAGCTAGCTGCAGTTGTGTTTACGCTCAAGGCATGGCGACATTATCTTTATGGGGAACGGTTTATGTTATTGAAAGATCATCAAGGTTTGAGGTATTTGTTCACTCAGAAGGATTTGAATATGCGGCAAAGACGGTGGCTCGAGTTACTGAAAGACTACGATTTCGCGATTGAGTACCATCCTGGGAAGGCGAATGTAGTTGCTGATGCATTGAGCCGGAGTGGTGTAGAGAGTCGACTGTGCTGCGGCAGATGACACATGAGTATGGATTGCTGGAGGCCGCGACGGTGTTGTGTTTGTCAGATGCTTTTGCTAATGTTCATATCTGTTGCCAGATGCGTGTTCCTGTTGTGTCGTTAGAGAGGGTCGCTGAGTGGCAAAGGGCTGACGGACATTTTGCTCGCTTTAGCTGTCTGGCTCAGGATCTGGGTTGCACAGATTGGTCTAGTGGTTCGGACCAGTGCTTGAGACACAGAGGCAGGTTGTGGATACCTGAGGTGCAGGAACTACGAGATAGCATTCTTGAGGATGCACACCGTTCGCGGTATACAGTTCATCCTGGCAGGACTAAGATATATCATGATTTGCAACGTTTATTTTGGTGGCCTGGGATGAAGGCCGATGTGGTGCATATGTGAGAGCTTGTCATATTTGCCAGTAGGTTAAGGCTGAGCACAGGAGACCAGCTGGATTGTTACAACCACTACCGATTCCACAGTGGAAATGGGAACATGTTACGATGGATTTTGTGAGCGGGTTGCCACAGACTGCGAGACGTCATGATGCTGTGTGGGTTGTTATTGATAGATTGACGAAGTCTGCATACTTCATCCCTATATCGATGAAGTATTCGTTTCCTCAGTTGAGTATCATTTTTGAGCGAGATCGTTAGGCTACATGGGGTACCGCTATTTATTGTGTCTGACAGACATCCCAGGTTGACTTCGAAGTTGTGGGAGAGCATGCAGGAGTAGTTTAGGACGAGACTGCAGTTCAGTACGGCTTATCATCCTCAGACAGATGGTCAGTCAGAGAGATTGATACGGATATTGGAGGATATGCTTAGAGCATGCATTTTGCAGTTTGGAGGTGCTTGGGAAGAGTATTTGCCGTTGTGCGAGTTCGCGTACAACAACAGCTATCAGGAGAGTATTGGTATGCCACCATTCGAGGCTTTATACGGTAGACCTTGCAGATCACCAACTTGTTGGGCAGCACCTGAGGATGTGGCAGTGATTGGACCTAAAGTTGTTGTTGATCATACCGAGAAGATTCGACAAATTAGGATGAGATTGCAAGCAGCTCAAGATAGACAAAAGAAGTACGCTGATAGGTACCTTGAGGGTTTGAACTATAATGTGGATGACTTGGTATATTTGAAAGTTTCGCCCTGGAAAGGTCATCAGAGGTTTGGGATCAAGGGGAAACTAGCACCAAGGTACATTGGGCCTTTCAGAGTTATGGTACGCGTTGGGACAGTAGCATATAGATTGGAGTTGCCAGTAGAGTTAACAGGCGTTCATCCAGTGTTTCACGTGTCTATGTTGAGATTAGCTAAGTCAGGACCAAGACCGATGGTGGATATTAGACAGATTGAGGTTCGTCCTGACGTTTCATATGAAGAGCAACCTGTGGAGATCATGGATCGTAGAGTTCAGACTCTGAGGAACAGGGAGATTCTGAAGGTGTTGGTACGATGGCAGCATCACGGGACTGAGGAACTCACCTGGGAGCTCGAATCGACTATGAGACAGATATATCCTCAGTTATTTACTGGTAAGTGTTGATAAGAACTTAAATTTCAGGACGAAATTTCAATTTAGTTGGGAAGAATTGTAACAGCCCAATTTATAATTGCCATTAATTATGACGTCATTGCAGATGTGGATGCCAGCGAGGACGGTCGAGGTACCACAGCGAGGCTGGAATGCACTCGAACTAGGTATACAGTCCGTTTTGTATGCTTGTTGTGGTAAATTGTGATGAAAATGTACAAATTAGCTAATTTCATTACAATATGTGTGTTAATGTAGTTTATTGACGAGTGAGGAATTACCTCGGGGTGCGTGCGAACACGGGACACGGGGCACGGGGTGCCGGGTAGTCGGGAAACTACGGTGAGCTTACTCATAAATTTTGCGAATTTATTGAATGAAATAGATAATTATTATATGCTAAATCAATTGGAAATCAATAAGTCCTATAGTTAAGCTGAATAAAATAACAACAGTTGGATGATTCTCGAGATGCACAACAGGGTCATCAATGTCAAGATAAGGTGTATGGAGTTGGAATGACACAGGGTGATCAAGAACCCTTGGATAATTCTCGAGATTTGTGTACACACTTGATGGGAACCAAGTATATATATGTACATGCTTGATCAGTCAAATAGGGAGATGAGAGTGTGGTGTTGAAAGAGAGCTTGGAAGAGGGAATCGTTGGAGAAGAGAAGGAGAAGAACAGTATTTAAGGAGTGAAAAAGGTGATTTTGGGCATCTAACCACAAGATCAAAAGTGAGATTTATGATCTTCTCTTAGTTATTTCAAATTTGTGGTGGTTTTGGGCATGTTGGTGTTGAATCCGTGGTTGAGTGTAGCACAACTATTTTTGGAGGTAATTGGGGTATTTTGAGTGTTATGAAAGTGGAGAATGTGTTCTAGTGATTGGTTTTGGTGTTGGGTGATTTATAAAAATGGGTTTTGAAAATGTGATTTTTGATGATTCTTGGATTTTGAGTTTAAACTTGATGAATTTATGTTTAAATGGTGTTTTTGAGGTGGATGATGAGTTTTAGTGGTGTTGGAACCAAATGAATGGGTGTATGAGGAAGTTGGAGTGTGGATTTTTGAATTGTAAAAATCTGGACAGAGCGCGATTAGCGCGCTAATGGGTAGACCTAGCACGCTAATTACCCTCTGGAAAACGATGAACAGTGACTCAGATGAATTAGCGCGCTAATTCATCTCATTAGCGCGCTAATAGTTCACTGGAACTCAAAAATTGGAAAATGGAGAAATGAGTCTAAATAACATTATAAACCCATTAATTGACTAATAACCCTCATAAATGAATTCCAGGAGTCTTGGAATAGTAATTGGAGTCGGGGTTTAGTCGGGAATCAGACCGAGAGAAATATCGGGGAATTGAAGGAATCGAGCCGGGGGGTTTAACTTGTGGAACGAGTAGTGTGTATTAAGGTGTGTAGTATCCCAATTAAACTTCACTTTAAGTATTTACCGTTTGACTTATTTGAATTCAGTTCTATTTATTCTTTAGTCCATTTCGTTATTGCTTTACGGTGGTTGAGTACTCTCACCTGGTGACTTTACGGTAGTGGAGTTACTCCTACCTGGTATCTTTACGGTGTTGAGATCACTCCCCACCTGGTGCTTATTCGTTACGGCCATAGAGTTCACTAAGTCGTAGCACTTGTCTAGGCATACGCCGGTGAATAGGCTACCCGGGTATGGTAGGCTTGTGTGGATGCGTCGTGGGTCTACGCCGACTACCTAGAGGGTCCAGGGCCAACCCATTGGTGTGTTTACGTGTTGTGCCTGGGGAAAAACCCGAAGTATGACTTGGTCTGATTTTTATGTGCACGTACTTTGTTTCATCACTATATTTATGCATGCGATGGTCCTTTTTACAGTTGTCTGTATTTCTTTTGTTCCGCATGTTTAAATAATAGTATTTTTAATTCCAGTACTTTTACTTCCGTAATTACTTGGTGAATTTCCTTGGGATTACTCACTCTTGACTCATCATCTGTCTTTTTGTGATGGCTGAGTGCAGATTCTAGTACGAGCCGGGGAAAGGGCAAGCTTGAGGATAATATCGATTGACAGCTCTAGCCCTTCTCGTACGTATGTTTATGTTTACTCGTTTTATATTGGGTTTTGGGCTTGAGAGACAGGTTATACATTTTGATATTTTGAGGATCAGATGAGATGTATATGATGTACATTTGGTATGGTTTCCACTTAGGTATTATACTCATGAAATACAAGATAAATCTTATGTTGTTCATTTAATTTTTCGCTGCTAATTTTGAGGTTATGCGATATTAAAAGAATCAAAATAATAAGAATTGATTGATAATGGATAATTGGGCGTGGGACACAGCTGGTGGTGACATGGACACAATGTGGAAATTGGGGCCGCCACAGAGTAGGTGGTGCAATAGATCCTATACTCGGAGCTCTGGAATCTCGGTAACGAAGTATGTTCTTCTTTCGTTTCTTATCCTGATGATCCTCTGATCTAGTCTCCAGTCTGACTAGTCTCGCCTCCTCTGGGTGAGAAATCAGGTAACTCTCTCTAGCCAAACTCCGCTCGCATGCCCTCTGAAGAGTCTTTAGCTCGGTAGTGACTACTGAACCTCCAATGGCAGGTAGCAAACCCTCTGTGAAATAGTAGATACGATCGACCTCTGAATCTACTGATCCTCCCGCATAAGGTAGTATCTGAATAAATCTGCCCATGTAATCCATCACTAGCTCTCCTACTGACTGTCGCGATGAAGTGAACTCATTCCTCTTCACCCGTAACACTGTCGGTGGGAAATACTTCTGGTTAAACTGGGTCTTGAAATCGATCCAGTCTCACAGAATGCCTCGGGTAGTGAAAATGGTAGTCCACTAATCATCCGCCTCCCCCTAAACCATGGATGGGGAAATCGTAGCTCTCATGTGATCCTCGGTCACGATAATAGTATGAATCTTCTCGTGATTCTTCAGGAAAAGTTCTACCACTGCTACGTCTGTACCACCGAAAAAATTAACTGGATCGTGCCTCTTAAATTCTCTCCACTGCCTCGCCTTAGCAGTGGCCCTAGGGCTCTTCTCCGGAGTAGTGACCGGAGTAGTCTCTGCAGCGCTACTGGCGTAGTCGGTATCTCCGCGTCGGTCTGTGAACCTGTCGCAGCAACTGCTCCCTTAGGAATCGCTGCTAACAGAATCGGAGCGGTGGAAGCCGTAGCTACTGGAGTCTCCATCCCCTGAGTGGTAGAAGCAGGTGGCAAAGGCTTAGTCAGAGTCGATGGTGTCGTGGTAGCTTGCGCGGGTGTCCTAAGTGACCGCACTAACTCCTCAAATCTCTGGTCCTGCGTCGCGACTCTATGAGATAATGTACATATCTCCTCAAGGCATCTTGACAAAATCATGCCGATATCGTCGCTCGGACCTGGTTGATCCGCCATCGTCGTCTGAACAAGAAAACAAATTTCTCGGATCAATGGATAGCTACCGCATACAATATATTACAATCAACAATCGTAATATGTATAAACATTACATCCAACTTATCCCAACTCATCCCTCCAAACTAAAGTTCTAATTAGGATTGTAGGGTTTTCCACTATAAATTCAACTATTCCTAACTTCCGTTGTCTTAATGGTTTGTGTTTTAAATCAAGAGTCAGGTCGTTATAACCTTAGGCTCTGATACCAACTGTGACGGCCCCAATTTCCCTGTGCAATTGGGTACTCCCGGCCTAGACCCGTGCAGGCCCCGAGTCATCACTCGGCAACCTGACGAGCCTAGTCAGCCTTCGATTTAATCAATTTAGTAATTTATGAAAGAGTTATTGCATTAATACACAGCGGAAGACTAAACAATAAATAACAAGGGGAAATAACTCAATCAAAGGAAAATTAGGAATTCTATAAGTATGAAAAACCCCGGATATTCATGTACAATTTGATAAGCATATATACATGATATCAGTCTCACCAAAAATATCAAGTTCAATAATCCAAACAATATAAGTATAAAATGATATACAAATCAACAAAAATATAAACACATACTATAGAATCTCTCTAATCCCGCTGCTAGTCATCAAAGTATATCTCCTAGGCAGGGCCCCTTGCCCTTGCTGCTCTCCATCCTATTCGCACCCACAGTCACAAACTAGATGGTGAGCAACTGAAGAAATCGAAAGTAGTGCCAGAAGAATATAACAGTAATTTAAGATTTAACAAGTAAAACAGTCCAAATATCATGCGGAAATGAAATGACAGGAAGTAAATAAATCAAGTGCATGATAAGCAGACTGATAGATAAACAATCGATATTTGCATGTTCTAAGATTCAAAAGAGGCCCATGAGTGGTCTAATTTCACAGCAATACGGAAAAGATCTCACAAGATCTCCCCGGGCAATGTCGCAACACTAGCACAGCGTGAAATCGAGAGGCATCGCAACACCTGTCGAATCCAGTACCCAGTACACACATCACTAGGGGTAGTCAGTTACCCCTGCAGAGGGCACCCTCATTGTCCCAACTAGTGCAGGACCACATGATACATTCGAGACACACACTCATGCCGAGAACATACAACCAAGAAAAATGGAATGAAATTTCAAACAAGGGATCAATTCAACAATGTCAATGAATAGAGGATGTATAAATCACATGTTATTTCCTTACTGGCCTACTAACGTACAAATACTTTTTAGGGCAAGTGTACTTACCTGAACTAGCGCAACCCGATACCACTCCGAGACTCTAGCGTGTTTTCCGCAGTTTCCCGACTACCTGATAAGGTTTTGAATCTCAAATATTAGTGTAAGGTTTAGCATTAAATCTTAAGTTGATTTGTATGGTTTTGTATCATTTGTTAGACTCTGGTTGGACTATAATATGTAAGCCCATTTATATCATTTTATTTTGTTTATAAAGTGTCCATACTTCTTTATTTTTATTTTAATTTACACATAATGTGACAACCACACAATTAAGTATACCCCACTGTGAGGTGCACACAACAACCCACTGTTGTGTGTACCCCGCTGATTTGTGTACATAACACCCCACTGTTGTGTGCACCCCGCTGCCATATACGTTTTATCACGCATCCCAAATGTGGGGTACACATGCATATATATGCATGCAACCATATACATTTACCCACTCACACATGGTACACCCCACATCCAATAGTGGGGTATACAGTCTCATCTTCCACCCCAGCAGTGGGGTGCACCGTGTTACACACCCCAAACTGTGGGGTGTTCATGCATACACATGCACCCACTCCATCAAACACTCCACAGTTTCCATCAACACCCATAATACAACTGCTCACATTCATCAAAACATCACACACACACACACTCCCAAATAGCCACACATGGGGGTCACCTCCGGCCAGCAGGGTCGTGGGAGGATGACTTCTGGTCAGCCTTGACCGGCACCAGCGCCGGTCACCCAAAACAGTGGTGCAAATTGTCACCAAAATAGTCCCAAAAACAATCCAAAAACATGAAAACAGTGAGCAAAGTGGAAGAACAAAACAATGGAGAGAGACGGAACCGTAGGAGAGACGCTCACCTAGCTATCTCCGGTGGTCTTCCGTGGTTCCAACACCGTGGTGGGTGGCGGTGGTGACTAGAAAACGTGAGGGAAATCAGCCGAAAGTGAGAGAGAAAACATGGACTGCCGAGAGAGAGAAGAAGGGAAAGAGAGAGAGAAGCTCACCTAAACATGTTCCGGTGGTGGTGGAGAGGTAGGTTGACGTGGTGCGTGGCGGTCTAGCAGCGAGGGTGGCGACACAGCTGAGGGTGAGGGAGAGAGCGTGAGGCTGAGAGGGGTGGCGAGTGAGCAGTCCAGTCGAGAGGGAGAGTGAGAGAGAGAGAGAGGACGTCGTCCCAGTCTCCGGCATAGGTGGCGGCAGTGGCGAGAGGAAGGAGGAGGTGAACAGTGAGGGCTTGGGGGAGTAGAAAGATGATGAATAGTGATTAGGGTTTTAGGGAGAACAAATGTTTTTATATAAGTGTAATTGTGTGAAATGACCCTTTTGCCATTAGACTAACACTTGTACATTTCTTGGACAGCTACCCTTATGGGTCATTTGGTTCATCCTCTTAATTTAACACATTTACACATCCCTATGCCTATCCAATAGTTCTCTTCACCATATTGTGTCACTTTAACAATCTTATCATATATTAACCCATTAGATTAATTTTATTAAATTATAAATAAAATCACACAAATTCCCGCCCGACACGCTTCTCGAGGTGGTCCCACACTTAGTATTCAAATAAGTTTCCTCATGTCTAAGTTATACTTTATTGATAAAGTTGTATTTCCTCAACTAAGGTCATATATTTCATTTGACTTTGTTTACTAATAATGTCCACTAAAACGGTTCTCGAAAACCCCGTTTAACTAGACGACACCTCACTCAATTAAAATATAGCCCGAACGGCTCGAGATCTGTAGAATACTAAAATACTAATACACAAAGCTAAAGAATCATAAAATTACCTCGGTGTCGACTACCGAAGTTTGAAATACCATCCAGTATCCACGTAGCCGGGTCATAATCCTGATACGTGTAACACAAATCAGTTAAAAATTCGGGGTTGTTACAACTGTTGATATGGCATGATTAAATTTTGTGTATATCAGTAGTTTATCTTTTAACTTTCTTATATTTATTTTGAACTTATTGGATCACAAATTATGTGATGAGACTATTGGTAGCCATGTGGAGATTATGGTTTTATTGAAAAAGTTGTTTCTATCTGCTTGAACTACTTATCTTATATGGCTTTTTTTGTATCTTAACTCATTTTATTTGTTTGTGACAACAAGAATGACAAAGGGGGAGATTGTTAGTGTCGTGGATGATTATCATCAGTTGTCTTAAAATGAGTTAATGATTCAATGTGGTCCACTTGATGATTTGGAGACCCACAATTTGTTTAGATGTGTTGTTATAACAAGAAGAACAATATCTGTTATAACAGGGCTCAAAATCTGGTAGTTGTGGTTTGTTACGATCCATTCTTATCTATAACCAAACGAGAAGCTATTCGAGTTT
The DNA here is from genome assembly GCA_039657345.1 of Stephania japonica. Taxonomy (NCBI): domain Eukaryota; kingdom Viridiplantae; phylum Streptophyta; class Magnoliopsida; order Ranunculales; family Menispermaceae; genus Stephania; species Stephania japonica. The sequence goes on along the minus strand of CM077560.1, from coordinate 35,359,649 downwards.
GGTGTAAATTTTGAGAGCAATATTACCTACGTGATTAATAAGAAGAATGTGGAAGTTTCTGAGGATCAAGATGATCGAATTCTAGTAGTTGTTAGGATTTGAGAGTCTTGTAAATCATCTATATATTTTTCAAAGTAGAGAGTATGTATTTATCTCTTCGAACTTTGTTTTGTGCAGTGAACGAACTTGTTCACTCATTTACTTATCGAGTTTTAAAGCTCTAAGGGGACTTGGGTGCTAGTGTAAGGGGGAGCCTCATTCCTACAAGTGGGAGACCTATATGTAAGATCCAGATAAACGTAGGGAGATGCTAGTAGAAGCTCAGTGAGGAAGCCATTAAAGGAGTCATGAGATCGTATGTGTTCATAGTAGATTTTGCATCTGGGCGTGACCTCACAGATATAGGTCATGGACTAAACTACGTGAACAATCTCCTGGTCTTGTGGTTTTCTTTACTGCTTTTATTTACATTCTAGTATTGTTTAATTCCTTGTTACAACATACTACATTTCCTGTTGTAACACACATTGGTTCAGTAATTTAAAAAATCACCAATCCCGCAACCGCATAGATCTATGAACAATCGTCATAAAAGGTGTATTGCAACAAGAATGGAGTTAGTCTGAACAAATCTATAATTTATTAAATGAATCAAATACGAAAAGATATAATTGGAACCAATAACCCTAATAAAAGTACCTCAATTTGCTAATCCTATTTGTTCTAAAGATAGTTATATCCTATCAAATAATAGAAAAATCAATTATCTAGAAAAAAAACTAACAATTTTAAGATTTTCTCTTTTTTCCATGTTATCAAACACACCAAGTCAAATTAGGTTAATTATACAGTGTTGCTTTGATTGGTTTAACTTTTTTTTCCTTATATTTTGACTTTTTTGAAGTAAAATAGAAAATTCTTTGATTACGATCACTCCATACATTCAATAGAATAAAACGAGACATAGAATCAATACATCGATAAAAGCACATTGACTTACTAATCCGATCCTAATTGTTCATAACAACATTCAATTGTCATAACAATTGAATAATATGAAAATCAGTTAATGTTCTCTTGAAAACTGTCTAGAATACAACCGTACACAGATATACCATAGAGAAAAATAGCACTTCCAACAAGGAAAGACAAACAAAGACTTCAGACAAGGAAAGAAAAACACAAACTTCTGACATTGCAAGACACATACACTTATTGAAAAAGATAACCTAACAAAACCTATCAAACCAACAACTGTAAGCTCAGATCAATGTACGAGTAATAAAAGTGGAGATGAACTTAAATGATGTTAAATGCACGCATGGAGGGGAGCAAGTGGTACCAATGATGAATATGACAACTGCTCCAAGATTGAAACTTTCATATCTGAATAGATTGATCTTAGCTTTATTGAAAAGATAATGCATTAAACAATGCTATTGGAACCACTGCTGATCACAAGAAAAGATCGGTGGTGGTTCAAAAGTAGAAATCTCAAAAAAAATCAAAAGAGAAATAAAAGGATTTTAAGGTTTTTTCCACTATATTTTGATGGCACGTTAACTAAATGTTTTGAAAAAGTAAAAAGTTTATAAGTATTAAGATAGTTTTAGAAGCCACAGTGATTTTGGTGATTTTACTTAGTTTTGATTGTTACGTCACAAAACATAAAAATGGGACTAGACAAGTTATAAAAGTTGCTTACCGAGTCACGTCTACGATAAACAAAAGCAAAATCTGAACCAAACATGCAAGGCCAGATATGCCGAAGGATTTCTGGTTAAATGGATGATTAGATGACGCATCACTTGTTAAAAGACAAGGTTTGGGAAGGTTGTGGATTTGATTCCAATTGAATTTTTTGTTTTAAAGAAAAAATGAAAGAAAAAGAAACAGAAAAAAGAAAAAGAAAAAGAAGCCACTTGTACTTGCTTAAAATTAACTGGTACTTGTGATATTAATTATTATATATAAGAAAAAGTAAACCGAGAGTGGCCAAAGTATTTTTAGTGAGATGAAGGAGGCCTCACTTGCCAAAAGGCAAGGTTAATTAGAGAGATTGTGAGTTCGATTCTCCTCTAATTCAGATAATTGAAAGAAATAATATGGCGATCAATGGGCAGCATATATATAGGGGTGAAATTGGAAATCTCAAAACGACACACATGCATGCAAATAAAAATACAATATAAATTCTATCATGGTACCATACGTAAATTAAGAATCATTTAAGAAAATCATCTACAAGATTTGCATTCATTCGTATAGCTTTTTATAAGTGATGCTTTATTAATGTTTAATATTCAATCCAAATATAAGTTGAAAGTCAAAGCTTCCTCAAAATGCTAGAACAAACAGCACTATATCTTAATCTAATTGATTATCGGAATTAGATACCTTGTTCTCTAGCTAGACGAGCAGCACTACAATATGTTGGTCAGGACAACTTAGTATATATATGTTCAACTTATTCATCAAATCCCACCTTATAATTTTAAATGCACTGTGCCAATTGCTGCTTTATTATTTTATAGGAATATAGGATCCATTGCATAAGTCTCCTTCACTTTAATCTACACTTAATTACTTGTAAAAAAATGTAATTAAGATGCTCGACTTGTTTTTCGCATTAGATATTTTTTGACAACTAATGACGCCCATGATGGTACATTTTATTCTTGTCCTTAGTCTAATACAGTACTATTTATTTAGTTTAAAAATTTTAAGGTTACCGACATTCATGTAGTTTATCATATACTATTATATAGACCTCGTGATTTACAACGTTTCCTTAATAAATTTCAATTAGTTGGAGTCTGCAACTCATATCGATTTCTCCTGTTCGACTCAATTAGAATCAAATAAAATTTCTCAAAAAAAAAACAATCAAGTAAAATAATAAAAAAAGAATTTACCATATATATGTTACAAAAAAAATCAGGGGCACAAAAGTAGTTTCACCTAGTGAAGATAGCCTATCACCTTTCATAAAAAAAAATAAAAAAATAAAAAAATAAACCTATAGGAGGTCGGGAGCTGCTTGGATACGGGTTTTTTTTTTTTTTTTTTTTTTTTTTTTTTTTTTTTTTTTTTTTTTTTTCAAGTACTCTCCCCCAATGCCTTTTTACCTGACCAATTTTCTTACAAACAAAAAAGGTGTGTATTGAAATCTATGGGCTCGGAGAGTGTTGGGCCACACGCACACATAGTGAGTATACAAATGAGGTTGGAGCCCATCTTTGCACAAAACCAATTAACTTGTGCTAGGATCCAATCTACACCACTTTATACCACACAAACTCTTATTATATTTCTAATGTGGGATTATATTTCAACACTCCCCCTCAAGTGCAACTAGGCTTGAACTAGTTGTCACTTGCCAAACACAAACCTACTCTTTATAGGTCCTTAAATATGTCTAGGCCTCTTTTTTATAGGCTCTAGGTCTACAAACGGGTCTAGACTCCATCGCCCAATCAGGTCTTCAAAAAAGAGCCCAAGATCGTTCCACTCTAACACCATATTGAAATCTATGGGCCCAGAGAGTGTTGGGCCACACGCGCACATGGTGGGTATACAAATGGAGTTGAAGCCCATCTTTGCACAAAATCAATTGGCTTGTGCTAAGATCCAATTTACACCACTTTATACCACACCAACTCTTATTATATTTCCAATGTGGGATTATATTCCAACAAAGTGCTTTCTATTTTTTGTTTTTCTAACTTTGCCCCCTCCCCCAAAACTTCGAGCATCACATTCTCCATACCACATGACACAGTCTTTCTTATATTATTTTTTTGAATTCATCACACACACACACTTCAAGCACCACACTTTTTATTTTTTAGGAAAATGTTAGAATGCACTCCCCTATAAAGCATATCAAAACACACGTACCCCTATTTAACAGTATTTTAAATTTCAAGATGTGTAAGCTCACAACCATAAGTAGACACAAACAGTTGGATAGTGAGGTGTGCCCAAAATTACACTCTAATGACGTAACGTGTGTGCCTACTTAAAAATGAGTGTGTGCATGTAGTCCTCAGTACATAACATGCGTGGTGTGTATCTTAAGGCACATATGAACAACTCTCAAGGATGCGACCTCGCACATCATGTCATCAGGTGTGACTTTAGAAATGTCATTGTAACATTTTTCAAATTTTATAGGTAGTTAACAAAAAATTAAAAAATATATATTTTTTTAAATATTATCGATTCTCTACTCTTTTTTTGAGTTTCTTACGCAGTATTGGACGCCAGCCACACTGATTTTCACATCCCAACACTGTTGAGCACCGTATATGAGGGTGACCCTCCTACTCTTTAATTATGTGGCAGAGATAATTTATAATTTTTTTTAGATATTATATAATTTCTTTATAAATTAAATTTATTAAAAGAAATTATAGTTTTGTTTTTTAGTTAGAGGGTTTTACTTTTTTTAAGTTCGGCTAAGTGCACCATAGAAAAAGTCAAACTTAAAAAAATGTCAATCCTACTACAAAATGACCCTTATGCCCCTCACTGTGATTAATGCACCCACTACAATTTCTAAGTGCACCTCACACACTCTCTTCTTTGAAATTTGTAAGCATCATCGAGTTCGACCTCGAAGGTCGAAATCTCTTATTGAAGAGTCGATCAGAGCTCACCGAACCTTTAATTAGAGAGTCGGTCGGAACCCATCAAACATGTAGGTCGGCAGTTGTCAACTAAATCTTATTAAAGAGGTTCAGTTGGACAACACCGAGCCTAGTAAATAAGTTTTGGCTACATGTCGTCGAACCTAATATAAATGACTCCACCAAGATTTTGGAGTTGGGTGCTTCGGTTTGGATGAAAAGGTAGTTGGTAAAAATGTGGGGGTACATTAAAAAATTGAAATTTAAATTTAAGTTGCCACATAAAATGGGATGCACTCAGTAAATAGTAGGGTGCACTTAGTTGGATTTTTTTTTTCATGAGGAGCGTGTATGTTTCGTGTGCTTGTCTGTTGTATGTGTAGTGTGGTGCTTGAAATTTGTGGGGCAAAGTTGGAAAAAATAAAATAGAAAGTATTAGACTTTATTTTTTCTATAAAAAGGGATACGTGGAAGTAAGGTGATGAAGTACTTCGGAAGACTTAAAAAAATACTACCGTATTTGAGCCGCTCCTATAGGAGGTCGGCACCTTTTAAAGTCACGTGTTTAATGATGATTACAAATATACGAAAGGTTTGACCAAATCGAGTATGACCGACGGACCAACTCGTTCCGACCGGCTCAACTGACTCACTGAGTCCATCTCAGAAATAAATACCCATTCAAAGCTGAAACCAATCAACCAACTCGTACCATAAAAGACTCTAAAGCAGACAAGCAAATCCCAACCGTCCGATCAACACTAAAGCAAAAAGCCCAAAAGTAGATGGGTTTGATCACCCGGCCAAGCACGTGACCTCCCTCCATCAGGGCCACCACACACCAACAACTTCTACCATACTACTAATGTTAATAATTTTCCATAAATGGCAACCTTATCAACCTTAAAAGCACTCACATAATCCATAAATTTCCATTACCGGAAAGTCTTGCCGAGATTTTCCAAGCACTAACAAGAGATTAATCACAGATATTGCTCTCTCGACATGTCACATCGAGGATTTGATATACAATCGGAAGTGGACCAATGGAAGGGTGCCACCTAACATCGGTGTCGCATTAGTTGGACGTGTCTTATCTAGTGAGGCTACGTGGACTTCCCCGCTTCTCTAATTTTCATTTAATTATTGTTGTAAGAGAATCATTGATTGTTTTAAATTTTGATTAAAAGTGGGAAAGTGCTGATTGATTAGTGTTAGAAACTTGGATTAGCGAGTGGTTAGTTGCTGGTTAAAGTGTAGTAACTATGATAACTTCTGAATGTGGTAATTTACTAATTGGTCCGTGAGCGTCGGCCTACCCTTGCTAATGATGAATAAAATCACTGTTTTTATTTATTTATATCCCAAGACCCCCCTTGTCTCTTGGAGTACAAAACTTCTCCCATGTCACACTTTTCCTCCTAAGGAAATCTCTCATCATCTCCCTTCCATGCACGGTGGTTGCTACTTCCACTGGAAAATGAAATGATGATAAATGAAATGTGGAGAGCGATAGAAGGACTAATTGCAGGGTAATTCTCCCCCACTAGGCAAGTACTCATTTTTTTCATCCATCCAGTCTTTTTCACGACATTTCGCTTATCGAATACCAAGAACTCCTTTTATTAGGTGAGTCCCCTAGCGACAATCTCGAGTAAGTTAGAGGCCAGTTTTTCATCTGACACCCTATATCTGATTGGGTAGTGCTATTTGGACTCGTGAGTCCGGACTCAAAACTTTTTTTAATTTTAAATACACCCTCGAGCAATTAATGAAACAACTATAATCACTTGTAAAATTCTTATTATACCCCTTAAATATGTACAAAAAATTTAAAAACCTCTCTATGAGTCCGGACTCATGAGTCCAAGTAGATTTATTGTATCTTGATTAGCTCAGTATTTAACATAAATTAAACATTAAACATTGAGCAACATCTTTTTTTTATTTGATAAAATAAATAAACTCATTGTTTTTTTTTTTGAAAATAATAAACTCATTGTTAGTGTAACATAAATTAATACCAAAAAAAACATTAAGCATTGAGCAACAATTGCTTTTATGTTAGCTTGTGATTGTTATGCTTTCTTTTTTAATCTTTACTTTGTATAATAAAAAACGTTAGTTTTTGGCTTGCAATGTCTTAAAAGGAGAATAGTACATGCATGTAATTAATCGATCAAGCAGGTAGCTCAATAGTTTGTTATTTACTGTTTTGGTTCGGTTCTTATGGTGCAAGTTAAAGGTTGATGAGTTAGTTTATTTCTCATGAAAAAAGAATAGTGTAATTAAGGTTCTATTCATATTATCATACACATATATAGGTATCTATTTTGTTTTTTTCTTTGATAAGAAGGAATCAACTTGCCCCCACTTGGGTTCAATCCATGACCTCTTACTTTCAAATCTGTACCAAACAATTGATCCACCAAATTGTTTTTTTTATAAATTATTATTATTATTTTTTTTATGACCCCCTTAGATTCAACTATTATTACATAGGTAGGTTGGAAACACATGGAGCATATTAATAGAATCTTATTAGCTGGTTTCGAATAAAAAATATTATATTAAATATTTTTATTAGAAAAAAATAAAAATTTTCACTATCAATGATATTTATATATAGTATTAATGAGAAAAAGATAAACTAAATAAGGTCTTTAACATATGACTTCATTTAAGCAAAGGGAAATTTTTTCTTTTTAATTTCTACAATATATTTTTTTAACTGAAGTTCTTGATGTTGATTACACTCTTAGCAATTTTTAATTTGGTTGTTATATGTAAAAAACTTGGTTTGACTTTTGGTCACGATTGAAAAGGATTTGAGATCATAATACGGGACATGCATGTTGATAATTATATAAATGCGCTTCGGCCCTCCAATTGTCTGGTTAATCAAGATTCAAGACATTAACCGGAAGGGTGTAAGCATGAAGTCGACTCTTCAAATTTGGTACAATTCACACAAGTGTTGTAAACTAAGTTGTAAACCAACTTGGAACTTATAGAATTAAATTATGATAAGAAGCATGAACTGTGACGACACGCCTAATTTAATATTAATTTAATTATATATTTTCAGATTAGGACCAGTTAAGATTTTCGTGGACGTCGCGGATTAGTTTAGGGCATGGTCTATCAAGGTATTTTTTTAGTTATTTTTGTGTGATGTTTGCTATATTGTCTGTATCTTAATCAAACTATAGCATTTGCACTATTTAATTTATGATTTACCACGTTTTTCGTGAGTACGAGTGCGGCAGGTAGCGTATCGAGATGTGTGCAACGCATGCATGGGAGTTGGTAACTTAAACAATAAATTGATTGCTTACTTAGGAAATTTAAGTAATTCAAATAAATTCCTAAGTTAAGTTAATGAACTAAATTAGGTTACTTATAGACATAACAAACCCATGGTGCGCCCGAGACGCGCACTGCACGCGGGACATCGAGTAGCCAGGTAGGTGTGGTTTAGTCCAATTACGAAGTGTGAAATTATAATAATATCCATAGACGAAGCTAATGATATTAATTAATCTGCCTATGAAATTAATTAATTTTGGCTAAGTAATAGAAATATAGTCTAAACTCGGTTTTATTAAATTAGAGCCATTGATTAACCTTGTGATGCCCCATCTAGAGGCTTAAAATGACACACAAAGTGGATATGAATGGTAACTTAACAAGGATAATTCAATTAGCACCCTAGATGGACCTAGAGACGAGCAAGTGAGTGTAGATGAGGGGCCAAGATCAAAGTTTCATTTCGAGGGGTTCTCATGACATGGGTATAAATTTGGGTTCCATTGTAGAATTTCCCATATATATACAATAGGGTTAGTGTTTTTCATGCATACACAAGCAAATTAAAATCTAGCTAGAGCTTTGGTTATTGTGGCGACCCAAACTCTGAGGCAACCTTGGGCACCATCATGTCGCCGGACACGTCACCAACCTTTGCCACATCAGACACTCCTATCGATGACGACTCGTGATCCGTCTGGTTCCTACATGTTTCCAACAAACCCTAACTTAGCCAATTATTCTTCATATAATTATAAATGAATTTGTTTAGCAAGATAGTTAATCTATCAGGTTTCATTATCATTTTACAACGGAAGTCTTTAAGTGTGAGTAAATTATGCTAGTAGTGAAAAACCTGGCAAAAAGATACCATGTATATAACAGAGGAGAAATAATGCAACAGAAATCCATATAAATGTATCAGTGATCTATAAGTCCCCGAACCCAACAAAATAGATATATACTTACTGTAAGTCAAACATGAGCTAGTATCGAAATGATCTCAGAGGTAGTTTCCAAATACCTCATTGCTTTTGCTCGTTGAAGGATCTACACTCGGTCACCCAACAAGTACAGTGATGAGTCCAATGAGTAAAATCTTAAGAGAGGTTCACACAATATTCTTGAATAAAACAGATAAACTAAAAGACATGCAAGTATGACATCTGACAACAAGAAGACATACTCCCCATGAATGTAGCAAGCATGCGAATAAAATGGTAATCAACAGTAAGATAATTGAAAAATAACATTTATTAAACAAGCTCGAATTTAAATAAAGAAAAATAAACACCATAGACAATACAAGAAAATCCCGATCTAAACCAGTCGGTAAGTCGATAAACCAGAATAGGAACTGCACATATACTCTAGGCTTACACTGACTAAATCTCAACTACGGTTAACGGGCGTACTCCTCCAGATGCTATTTCAAGTCAAGGATACACCCTAAATCCCTCCCGACGGTTGTAGATATGTTCTACTGTCGCTAACACGAACGCTAAAACAAGCCACCACGTGTAAGAGATTTAGCCATAGCTAATATATACGCAACCGAATTAAAGAGTGTAAACCCATGTGTGCCCACCAACAGTCACACATGAAATTCGATATTCAATAAAACAACGCCATGAATTATTGTATAGCATTCCAATGGGTCTTACACACCTCAATACGTACTTCGACTTCCTCGGACTCCTGAACCCGACCTCGCCTAGCTCCTCGGTACTCGAGCTTCGGACCCCTTAATCCCCTGAAGTCCAATTTTATGTTCTTAGCATGTGTACACGTGTTTTAGTTAAATGTATAGGTTAAAAATGCAAGACATCTCCTAAAATTTGGGCTGTCAACTGTCATTAGCGTGCTAGGTAGCCAACTGCCTAGCACGCTACAACATGAAGAACATCATGGTGCCTAGGCTGGATAACACGCTATCCAGATCAGATGACATAATTTTCAGCTCGAGAATTCTGTCCCCAACTCTCCAAACTGGCATACTCTAACGTCGTCGATCCCATCCATAACTCGTGGGAGTGATCAAACACAAAAAATCAGTCGGATATCAACAAATTATAAATCAATTACAGAATTTATGCATTCATTTCAAATTTCCCCAAAAACCATTATTTAACATAAATTCAAATCATGAGCTTAATAGGTTGTTAAGTTTCAGGATTCGTTTTGAATCAATCAACTCTCGATTTGGACAATTTATGCGAATTTCACTTGAATGGGAACAACTAAGGTTTAAGTAAGTTGATTACCTTGAATTTGTGCTATGAATTGGTTTTTCTAGCCCTTTGATCTCCCCAAAAATCTTAGCTAAGCCAATTTATGCTCCAAATTTTGGTGTTGATTAATGAATTATGCATGTTAACTATTCCCACTAGCAAGCTTGTATATAGTCATGCTTCTAATCTTGTGTTCACTCGAATCTCGAGGACCATTCCAAGGCTATTAGTTAAGGTGTCCACACCTCAAGGGACACCAATTCTTGACTCATCTTGCCTAGTTGGCTCCTTACTAAGAAGATCATCTCTAGGAGCATCAAGGTTTCCCAATTTACTTGCTCGACTATAGTCCTTGTATTTGATTTAGTTAATTCAAATTCATATTAATACATTAAGGTTGTCACATTGGGTAAATTATTTCATAAGGTTACACTAACCCCCGACTACCCGACACCTAATGCCTCGCACCTTAGCATGCATTTCGAGACGCGCCATAATTTACATTATTAAATTAACTAACTTAGGCTAAAGTTCAATTACACACCCTATGCCACTAGCTTAGCCTAGTCTAGGGCTGTGCAAAATTTGGACAGCTCGAATGGCTCGCCCCCTTTACAACCCGCTCTTATTTTGGGCCTGGCCCAAGCTCCATGCGGGCCAAAGTTGGGCATCAGCCGATACCCTGCCATTTCGCACGGGTATAACATTTCACATTGTCCGGCAGTGCAACCCACCTAACTGCCCGATTTCCATCATAAAATCCTTAATCCTGACCTTTCATCTTCGCCAACAAAGAGCCGTTCTCCCCTTTCTATATTTTTTCTCCTCTGTACCTTTCTCTTAGATTTAATACTAACTCCTATTTTAGGTTGCATATCCGAGCAATAACCCTAATTTGTTGATTGATGTTTCATGAACTCAGAGAACCAACAACAATGAAGAAGAGGCGATTGGATGAGCAAGAAAAACGCGATGGAGAGGAAGCCTGTTTGGAGTCTTTTTTTGAAGAAGCTAAAGTTGAAGATGTAGAAAAAGAAGAAGAGAGAGCATTCGTTTTGCATTTCTGACTAGGTCTTGTCAATTCATTTTTTGTTGCTCAATCTCAAATGTGGTTTCTCCATTTTTGCCATGTCAATGCTATCATGAACTAGTTTTTAGAAGAATTTATGTTTTGGTTTTTTTTTGATTAATTTGAAATAGGTACCCCATTTTGTTGATTTTGAGAGTTGGGAGTATTTGTTAATAGAGAAGAGAGCAATAGACCGATCGGCCAGCCCGAGCTCGCTCAATTTTTAAACAAGGGCGAGTAGGAGGCCCCCAAAATTAGGTGTCGGACTTCCAACGGGTAGGAGATGTAGGAGTCCGACAGTCGGGCGGGCAAATTGTTAAGGGCCTGGTGTGCCCAAGCCCAGCCTGTGCACACCCCTAGCCTAGTGTAACATCCTTGGGTAACTCTTACCCGATACTCACATTGACACACATTCCAAAGTAACTCTTCGTCACACCAACTCGCCCGATAACAATGTAACCCACATGCGAAGCAATACAATCAATAATGATTTTAAACACCACAAAATAGGCAAACAAAACTCATACATAACATATACCCTCAATTCTAGTGTCCGAGTCAACCGAGTTGTCCACGTAAGGCCCGAATTAGTAACGACTGTTAATTCTCAAGATTAATGCTAATCTTAGTTTAATTAATTTGGGCCGTTACAATTCTTCCCAACTAGGGAAAATTTTGTCCCAAAATTTAGACGTAGAGGAAGTTCGGTTCAACTAACCTATCCATGTGTGACCTCGTCAACTACGCCTCACAGTATTACTGACGTCACTAGACAATTCTACGATCCCTTAAACATGCCCACTACTCATGTACGCATCACAGAGGACATAGTGTTGCACTAAGATACAGGTGCGTGCCGCTGCAGCAATCATGACCTGTCACTCCCCTCGATACCTTTGCAACATGTATCTTAACCGACTCTGTGCCCAAGATACCTAACCCAGTTACCTATCACCTAATATGTAACGACCTGTTATTTATTAACGCTATAAATTCTTTATTTTCAGATTAGGACGCTAGCTCAAGCGACACGTGGACGCCGCGGATAGGCTAGGAACTACACTAACCTAGGATTCTGATTGTGTATTGCTGTATTGCTATTTCTGTGATTTATGTTACGTTGTAGTTGTTATACTATTCATCACAGGTGTGCATTATACTATTTATGTCGGGTGAGGTTGAGTGTCGGGGTTCCGTCTCGAAGAACACGGCAATACGAGGGTTCAGTAATTGATAGACCGGACGTTAGGAATAAACTAAGTTAAAGAATAATAATGTGACTTGGATTATGAAATTGGGATTTAATTGGATTAGAATATAACCTTAGGCTAAATAAATCAGTTGGGTACACTAAGTCTAGGACCGCCTCGGGGTGCGTGCCGGACGCAGGGGCACGGGGTGCTGGGTAGTCAGGAGTTAGTGTGACCGCAATTACCATTTTTTTGGGATTTATTGATGGCTTATATTAGGTTATATAAATTAAATTAAACCAAATCAATCATATCCTATAGTTGTAAATGAATAAAACAACACACATAGGATAAACCTCGAGATACACAATAGAGTAAAATGAGGCAAGTGGTATCATGATAGGGTATCCAAGATTTGAGTGACACAAGCTGATCAGGGACCATTAAATTAGCCTTGATATACGAGTTCACATCAGATTAGAAAACACCTATATATACAACCCGATAAGTGGTAACATGCAAATGAAAGCATTCTCAACAAATTTCTGAGGGTTTGTGTGGGAGAATTCGGTGTTTGGAGAGGAAGTTAGAGAAATGGAGAGCAGATTGCTGGATTTGTTATTTGTGAGGTTTGTTTTGACAAATTATATCGATTTGGACCAAATTTGTGCAAAATTGGAGTAATTTGGGTAATTCTCGGATTTATATACATGCACACTTTGATCCTCATTTTTGGTGAAGTGCATGTTTTAAATTGGTGTTTTGATGGTCTCCAATGGGTTGAGAGGTTGAAGATGAGTAAGAGAAGAGGGAAGAGCAAACATGCAATGAGAAAAAAAGAGACGACCAGGCCAGTCCAGCCACCTGGACCAAACCGGTCCAGGTGGGCCCCACCTAAAAAACTAATTAAAAATTATATATATATATATTTTTTGGAAAATAAGGAAAATAGTTGGAAAATTCTAGAAAAATTAGGAAAAATTATAGAAAATATAAGAAATTGAGAAAAGGTAGAAAAGTAGTTTCGAAACCTTTCGGGTATTTTTGGTACCCCGATATATTAGGAAAGGTACCATAACTGGAAAAATTAGAATTTTAATCTAATATTATAAATTTACTTTTTATGTTTTTAATAATATAAAACACTATAAATGGACTCTAGGTCTAGGAGGACCTTAGTTCGAGTACCTGGGAAGCTAGGCAGTCGGGTTTGAGAGTCCGGGGAAGTCGGAGTGCATAATTTGAGGTACATAAAACCTAACTGAAAGCCACTGCTGTATTTACTTTTTGGCATTTGTTTAATCAAATTCCTTGAATCATTCCATTCTATTTATTTATTGGGGTGGTTGAGTTACTCCCACCTATGTATCTGTGGTGTGTTGTAGGTGCTTACTAGTTTGTAGTACATGTTACTCGGCCTTGGTAGATGATATCCCGAGTTGAATACCGGTTCACGTGTTCGATGTACACTAATATGGTTAATTCCGTTAGGATGATATGTGATGTGAATTACGGTAGGTTCCACAAACGGGATCCTGGTCCAAAGTACAAACTTAGTCTGCTAGGTCAACCACCCATTTTGTGATTAATTGATGTTTTATATTCATGCGATGAGCTTTGTGCAGTTGCCTATATTTTTTCTTCATTTCCGCATGTTTATTTAACATTATCTATGGATATATGTTTAGTTTTATATTGATAAATGCACAGTAGATTTCCTTGGGATTTTACTCACTGGACTCGTCATCTGATTTTTGTGATGGCTTAAATGCAAATCCTAGTACCAGTAGGGGCAAGGGGGTTTTAGGCGACTACATTTGATTTGCCCACTATCGAGGACCTACTTGTACGTGTGGAATGGTATATTTTTGTATTTTAATATTTTGTTTATTTTGGTTGATGGGAGACTATATCACCTATACTTGTATATATACAATGTTGACAGTTAGTCGCTTATATATGTAGTACAAATCGGGTTTTCCACTTTAGAATATTAATATGATTATTTTTAAAAATGCTCAATTAACTAAAGTAAGACTTCCGCAATAATAATTAACTAGTTATCTACTTGCAACTCTAAGATATAAATGAATAATATATTTAATTGCTAAATAAGTTGGCACAATAAACGGAGTTGTCAGGTAGAGTTACCGACGTAGTGACCTGGTAGTGCCACCTGGCTTGCGAATAGGTGGCAGCGAGCCACGTGATAGTCTTAAATTTGGAGGTCGCAACATTTTTGTATCAGAGCGAGTGTTCAAGGAACATCGGGAAATTAAAAGTTTGAAAGAGCATAAACTTTAAAAATAAATTTAGATATGGCAACTCGATGAATCTGCTTAGAACTTTTAGTTGGGAAGTGAAGGACGGGTAGAGTTAGGATTTTGGTATATTGGTATATGGTATATGTTATGTTATATGTAATATACATTATACGCATACGTATATCGAGACTGATCCAGAGCACGGTTATCGGTGCAGATCGTCATGGACGGACATACTAGTGACACCACTAGGAGTTAGGCACCTATAGTGAGTTTAGAGGATCAAGTGTCAGTTCAGGAAACTCAAATGTTAGAGATTTTTTGCTTACTCAGGGAGCAATCTGCTACTATGGCCACTTGGATGACAACACCCAGAGACTCAATTGTGGTTGCAGTACCTGCAGAGACAACAGTAGCACCTATTGAGACTCAGACACCAGCCCAGGCAGTAGCATAGGAGACACCGACCGTTGAGACTACATCAGTAGTGGAACCAATGGAGACACCGACTCCGACACCTCCACCAACAGTTTCGACTGCTACCACGACTGCGACTGCTACTACTCCAGAGTATAGGATGGATCAACAGGCGAGGAGACTGAGGGATTCTATTAAGTTTCATCCAGGGTATTTTTATAGAGGTGGTGACCCTAAGGCAGCAGGAGATTGGATTGTGTCACATCAGCGCCTACACAAGGTGCTGAATACGGAGGAGAGGTACAAGGCGGGACTTTCTGGATTGTGTGTGAGGTCAGATGCGACAAATCCGACTATATGGTCAGAGTTCCAATAGATCTTCTACGATCAATTTATTCCTATGGAGGTGCGTCTGAGGTTGAGGGAGGAGTTTTTATCCCTGAGGCAGGGTAACCGGACAATGTTACAATACATGGATTGGTACCATTACTTGTTGAAGTTTTCCTTGGATATAGCGGGTACTGAGCGATTGAAGAACTACTATTTCATTCGTGGAGTTGTTGAGGTTATCGCTAGCGCCATCGTATCATCCAGAGCTTAGACACTAAATGACATGTTTGACAGAGCTTTGACCTACGAGATGTTCTTACGATTTTCCAATGACATCATCAGCTGAGTTAGAGGTTGGGTAGGGTTATCGACGAGACAGGAGGTCAAAAAGACAGCGTGACCAGGTTATTAGAGGTTGTAGGGATGATAGACGAGGCAGGGACCGTATGGATGATCACCGGGAGAGTAGGCTGAGATATGATGATAAAAAGTCGGTACACACTATGGCACCAGCACCGCAACAAGGACAACAGTCTTTGTAGTACCGTCAGGATAGAGATTAGGGTGACCGTGATAGGGGGTATAGAGCCAAAGGTCAAGGTCAGAGATCGGGTAATGGGCAGACTGAGAGACGAGAGATGCGTAAGTGTTTCAGATGCGATCAGAAGGGACATATGAGGTATGAGTGCCGAGCACCATCGCCACGACGCGACCAAAGGCAAGATAAGGATAGAGTGCATGCCGTGGAACAACCAGACACTGGAGCGACCCGACAGCTAGTCGATGGTACGTTACTTATTCATAATAGACTCATGCATGCTATGTTGGAGTCGGGTAGTACGTTATCTTTCATTGTTGGACGTGTAGTTGGGGACCCATCTTGAGACCTATCTTGTTCTTATCACAACTGCTGGGGACAAGATATACCCTAACTAGATATGTCGGGATGTCATGATTGAGGTTGCCAGACATCAGTTGCCAGCTGATCTGCGAGTCTTGAAGTACTTTGAGTTTGATGCACTTTTCGGGATGGATTAGTTATTAGCTTACCATGTACAGATAGATTGTTTTGGGAAAAGGGTAGAGTTCCGTATTCCCGGGTTACTAGAGTTTTCGCTTGTTGGGACAGCGTCGGAGTTACCTATTACGAGTGGTCGATTAGCGACTACACAAGAGATGGAGGCTTTCCCCGCGATTGTTGAGCCAGATGTTAGAGTTCCAGTCAGGATAGAGGATGTTTCGATAGTCCGAGAGTTTGCTGATGTGTTTCCAGACGATTTACCGGAACTACTACCACCACGGGCGCTAGAGTTTATTATAGAGCTGTTACTAGGGACTCAGCCTATATCCAGCAGACTTTATAGGATGTCACAAGTGAAGTAGGAGGAGGTAAGAAAATAGTTAGAGGATTTACTGGCTAAGGGTTTCATACACTTGAGTATGTCGCCGTGGGAGCGCCAGTATTGTTTGTGAGGAATAAGGATAGATCAATGAGGATTTGTATAGACTACAGGAAGCTGAATCAGGTGACAATCAAGAATCGTTATCTACTTCCTAAGATTGATGATCTTTTTGACGGGTGCACAGTTCTTCTCGAAGATCGATTTATGCTCCAGATATCATCAGTTGCAGATTTGAGAGGATAAAATCAAGAAGATTGCTTTCAATACCGGATACAGGTTATTCGAGTTCACAGTGTTACTGTTTGGGTTGACGAATGCTCCACTAGTTTTTATGGATCTGATGTACAGGGTATTGAGACCATACTTAGGTAGATACATGATAATATTCATCGATGACATCCTGATATATAGCAGGACGCGAGAGGAGCACGAGAGTCATTTTCGTTCAGTGTTGATGACGTTGAGGGAGCATCGTCTGCGAAGTTCAGCAAATGTGACTTATGGATGAGAGAGGTAAAGTTCTTGGGGTATGTTATCAGTGACCAGGGTATCTCTGTAGATGGAGATAAGGTTAGAGCAATGATTGATTAGAAGACATTAGGGACTATCGCTGAGATACGGAGTTTCCTGTGTTTAGCAGGATACTACAAGTGCTTTGTGCAGGACTTTTCCACTATTGCAGCGCCGATGACGAGACTGACAAAGAAAGATGTACCTTTTGAGTGGTCTGAGGAATATGAGCAGACATTTCTTGAGTTGAAGAAGAGATTGACTTCTGCACCAGTGTTGACATTGCCAGAGTCAGGGAAGAGTTTGTTGATATATACTGATGCTTCGGGGACTGAATTGGGATGTGTTATAATACAGCAAGGACGTCCAGTGGCTTATTTATCTAGGTGATTGAGACCATATGAGTGTAATTATCCAGTGCATGACTTGGAGCTTGCAACAGCTGTGTTTACACTGAAGGCTTGGAGACACTATCTCTATAGAGAGAAGTTCATACTGTTCACAGATCATCAGAGTCTACGCTATATCTTTACTCAAAAGGATTTGAACATGTATAAGAGGAGGTGGTTAGAATTGCTGAAGGATTACGACTTCACCATCGAGTATCATCATGGCAAGGCAAATGTTGTGGCAGATTCTTTAAGCAGATGAAGAGTAGACAGTCAGACACGATGCAGGGGACTGTTGAAGGCGGCATCGGCGATGTGTATGACAGATATTTCATCTACAGGTAACAAATATTTGCGGTCACATGAGAATTCCGACAGTGTGTTTAGAGCGAGTCTCGGAGTGTCAAAAAGCTGATGAGTTTTATGAGCGGTTCTGTGGATTGGCACGGGATCCCGAGTGCACAGATTAGTTGGAGACTTGGATTAATGTTTGAGACATAGAGGTCGATTATGGGTGCCAGTAGTGTCAGAGATTTGAGACAGTATTCTGGAGGATGCTCACCGATCTCGTTATACAGTTCATCTAGGCAAGAATAAGATGTACCACAACTTGTAGAGATTGTTTTGGTGCTCTGGGATGAAAGCTGATGTGGTAGAGTATGTTATGAGTTGTCATATGTGTTAGCAAGTAAAGGCGGAGAGCATAGGCGGCCAGGCGGATTGATGCAGCCGTTACCCATTCCTTAGTGGAAGTGGGAACACATTACCATGGATTTTGTTAGTAGATTACCACTGACATTGAGGCGACATCATGCGATATGGGTGGTGATAGATAGACTGAAGAAATCGATGCATTTCATACCAGTTTTGATGCGATACACGTTTCCTCAGTTGAGCAGATAATTCGAGCAGAAGATTATTAGACTGCATGGGGTGCTGATTTCCATTGTATTAGACAGGGACCCGAGATTTATTCGAGGTTCTGGGAGGTGATGCAGGAGCAGTTTGAAACTAGGTTGCAGTTTAGTACAACTTATCTTCATTAGACAGATGGCCAAAAAGAGAGACTGATACAGATTCTGGAGGATATGCTTAGGGCTTGCATTCTGCAGTTTGGAGGTTCGTGGGAAGACTATTTATCACTGCGAGTTTTCCTACAACAACATGTTGGGAAATGTGCCCTAGGTTAATCCATTAACAGTCTTTATGAATACATTTTAGTTAATAAAATAAAGGATTTCATTTGCTGTTTATTATAATTAATTTGCATGTTTACATTATAATAAGATCCATGGGTATTTACAGAAATATCCTAAATGTTCCTAGTCGATTATTATACTGGGAACTATAATGAATTAAGACTAGTGTGAGTCTTGATTGATGATCATACGATGATCATACGTATAGGAATACGAATCAAGATCATGAGTACTTGTTAGAGAACAAAGTACTGGACCGACCCGCTATAAGAACATCACATGGATTAAGTCATAGTTGTTTCTCATGATAGGTATATTTTTCAGTCCTCTGACTTGAGATTACCAGAGACTTCAACATTAGGAATACAAGTTGATTTGACGCAATCAAACGTTGTCTTTAACCGGACGATTATAAAGGTTGTGATTGGTTACCGTGTGAATAATGTGGTGAAGTTGTGTAATCGAGATAGAATTTGTCCCTCTCATATAAAGAGAGATATCCAAAGTGGATCCTCGATATATTAGATCGTTAAAAGGCCTAGTCTAAGTAAATTGATATTGATCAATGTCACTTAGATGTTTTCAGTCTACCTAGAAATCGAGACTAGTACGATTGAACATGTTGGATGACAATTCCATGCCTTATGTTTGATCAAAAGGATATCGTGTGACAAAAGGATGTTATATACACTATTGATTAGGTTATATCGATTTGATATTTGTACAACTTGGGTAGTCATAATGTCTTGCTAGAGGCCGCTTATGACTTGTATACCAAAATATGTTTTGGTACACTGCCAACGTTGTATGAGCCTATTGGGTCGCACACTGAGAATGGTTTTGAGAGATTTTAAGATGGTTCAGAAAAATGAATTTTATATGATAAAATTCATGACAGAAACGTCCTTGTAGTGTATTACACTTATACTTCTTTAAGTAGGGGTATATGTGTAATTTACTTAAACCGTCTATATACAAGGGTTGTATAAATAGACGCTTTGAGTTAGAACACAAGTACGAAAGATTTTAAAAAGGGTCAAAACTTTATTTTCGTTTTAAGAAACGACTTAGAGTTTTTGGTATCCTCTGGATCGTTTTGGAGAGAAACAAAAAGGTTTGGTATTCTCTCGAAGCTAGCACTTTGAATCTCGGCCGCCGTTCGTGTGTGGACAGCTAGTAGAGGGCGTTCGTCATTGGCAGCGCCTTAGAGATCGATTAACCTTCAGAAAGGTATTGAGACTGAGGTATGATTAAGTTTTCATAGTCTAAACGTGTTTTAATAGAATCAGATTCGGATCCTGTTGGGGTTTTTCTCAAAATTGTTTTGAAATCTCCGCTGCGCTTGAACCCCAAAACCCAACACAACAACTATTAAGCTAGCATCGGGATGCCACCATTTGAGGCACTGTATGGGATGTTCTGCAGGTCATCAGCGTGTTGGGCAGAACTGGAGGATACAGTTATCGTGGGGCTAGAGATAGTTGTTGATCACACAGAGAAGATCTGACAGATTCACCAGAGACTATGAGCAGCACAGGACAGGCAGAAGAAGTATGCGGATAGGTACCATGAGGATCTGAGCTATGAGGTTGGCGACATGGTATATATGAAGGTTTCTCCTTGGAAGGACCAGCAGAGGTTTGGGATTAAGGGGAAACTGACGCCGAGATTTATTGGATCGTACCGAGTTGTGGAGAGAGTTGACAGCGTAGCGTACAGGTTGGACTTACCTACGGAGTTAGCGGAGACTCATCCCACCTTCCACATTTTGATGTTGAGATGGCAAGGACAGGGCCACGACCTATGGTTGACGTGAGACTGGTTGAGATATATCCTGACATGATGTACGAGGAGCGGCCATTGGCGGTGTTAGATCGTAATATCCAGACTCTCAAGAATATGGAGATACCTAAAGAACTTATACGGTGTCGGCATCACAGTACAAAGGGAGTCACCTAGGAGTTGGAGTCAACCATGTGACAGTGTTATTCCCAGTTATTCCAAGGTATGTCTTAGACTAACTCAATTTCGGGACGAAATTTTTTTTTAGTTGGGTAGAGTTGTAACGACCTGTTATTTATTAACACCGTTAATTCTTTATTTTCAGACTAGGACGCCAGCTCATACGACACGTGGACACCGCGAATAGGCTAGGAACTACACTAACCTAGGATTCTGACTGTGTATTGTTGTATTGCTATTTCTGTGATGTATGTTATGTTGTAGTTGTTATACTATTCATCACTGGTGTGCATTATACTATTTATGTTGGGTGAGGTTGAGTGTTGAGGTTCCGTCTCAAAGAATGCGCCAACGCTAGGGTTCGGTAATTGATAGACCGAGCATTGGGAATAGACTAAGTTAAAGAATAATAATGTGACTTGGATTATGAAATTGGGATTTAATTGGATTAGAATGTAACCTTAGGCTAAATAAATCAATTGAGAACACTAAGTGCGAGACTGCCTCGGGGTGCATGCCGGATACGAAAGCACGGGGTGCTGGGTAGTCGGGAGTTAGTGTGACGGCAGTTACCATTTTTGGGGATTTATTGATGGCTTAGATTAGGTTATATAAATTAAATTAAACCAAATCAATCATATCCTATAGTTGTAAATGAATAAAATAACACACATAGGATAAACCTTGAGATACATAATAGAGTAAAATGAGGCAAGTGGTGTCATGATAGGGTATACAGGATTTGAGTGACACAAGCTGATAAGGGATAGTTAGATTAGCCTCGAGATACGAGTTCGCGTCAGATTAGAAAACACCTATATATACAACCCGTTGAGTGGGAGAATTCGGTGTTTGGAGAGGAAGTTAGAGATATGGAGAGCAAATTGGAGGTGTAAAACGTGAAATCTAATGTAATTTACTTACTCCAATCTTGATTTCATGAAAGCATGTTTTGTTGGATGTTAAGGTTCAAATGGATTTCTTGACAAATTCACCACTGTTTTTGCTAGATTTGTTGTTTGTGAGGTTTGTTTTGACAAATCATATCGATTTGGATCAAATCTGTGCAAAATTGGAGTAATTTGTGTAATTTTTGGATTTATATACATGCACACTTTAATCCTCTTTTTTTGGTGAAGTGCATGTTTTAAATCGGTGTTTTGATGGTCTTCAATCGGTTGAGAGGTTGAAGATGAGTGAGAGAAGAGGGAAGAGAAAACATGCAATGAGGGAAAAAAAGAGACGAATTTCGTCTCTGGAGTAGAAGGGGGGGCACACGTGCGGGCCGGTCCGGCCACCTGAACCAGACCAGTCTAGGTGGGCCTATATATACACATATATATATATATAATTTTCTTGAAAATAAGGAAAATAGTTGGAAACTTCCAGAAAAATTGGAAAAAATTATAGAAAATATAAGAAATTGAGAAAAAGGTAGAAAAACAGTTTCAGAACCTTTCGAGTATCATACCGGGAAAGGTACCACAACTGGAAAAATTAGAATTTTAATCTAATATTATAAATTTACTTTTTGTGTTTTTAATAATATAAAAACACTATAAATGGACTCCAGGTGTAGGAGGACCTTAGTTCGAGTACTTGGGGAGCTAGGCAGTCGGGTTTGAGAGTCTGGGGAAGTTTGAGTGCGTAATTTGAAGTACGTAAAACCCAACTGAACGCCACTTCTGTATTTACTTTTTGACATTTGTTTAATCAAGTTCCTTGAATTATTCTATTTTATTTATTTACTGGGGTGGTCGAGTTACTCCCACCTATGTATCTGTGGTGTGTTGTAGGTGCTTACTAGTTTGTAGCACGTGTTACTCGGCCTCGGTAGATGATATCCCGAGTTGAATACCGGTTCATGTGTTCGATGTACGCTAATATGATTAATTCTGCTAGGACGAGAGGTGATGTGAATTTTGGTAGGTTCAACAAATGGGATCCTAGTCCAAAGTACAAACTTAAACTGCTTAGTCAACTACCCATTTTGTGATTTACTGATGTTTTATATTCATGCGATGAGCTTTGTGCAGTTGCCTGTATTTTTTCTTTATTTTTGCATGTTTATTTAACATTATCTTTGGATATCTGTTTAGTTTTATATTGATAAATACACAATAGATTTCCTTGAGATTTTACTTACTAGACTTGTTATCTGGTTTTTGTGATGGCTTGAGTGCAGATCCTAGTACCAGTAGGGCAAGGGGTTTTAGGCGACTACATCTGATTTGCCCACTGTCGAGAACTTACTTGTACGTGTGGACTGGTATATTTTGGTATTTTGATATTTTGTTTATTTTGGTTGATGGGAGACTATATCACCTGTACTTGTATATATACGCTATTGACAGTTAGTCACTTATATATGTAGTACAAAATGGGTTTTCCACTATAGGATATTAATATGGTTATCTTTGAAAATGCTCAATTAACTAAAGTAAGACTTCCGCAATAATAATTAGCTGGTTATCTACTTGCAACTCTAAGATATAAATGAATAATATATTTAATTGCTAGATAAGTTGGCACAATAAATAGAGTTGTTAGGTAGAGTTCACAGACATAGTGACCTGGCAGTGCCACCTGGCTTGCGAATAGGTGGCAACGGGCCATGTCACGGTCTTGGATTTGGAGGCCGCGACATGATAACTCTAACACTTTGCTCGTCACCTTGGTAAGCCCAAGTTTGCCCCTTCAAAGTACAATCACACCCGATTCCACTTTGGGTTCTTAAATTAACCTTGCCATATGACCCTAGACCTCTCCTATCATGTATCTCAACATAATAGACCTAACCATGCATGCATAACTTTAACAAGAATTACCAATATGCGTTCCTTGAGCATGTTGCTAGGCTTCACTGGGCCTAACTCAGATACAACATGAACCGGTGTCGCTACTACAAATATTCACTGATCTTAGTGGATAGTCCCTCTAATCTATGTTGGAAACACCAAACCCTACATCCTGGTTCTATCTGACCACTCCTTGACCCTTGGCCCTGACATTGATCCTAATATCTCTGTCCTCAGCCTCTCTAGTCTGAGTCTGTCCTTGATGAGGCGCTGGAAGTGCTAGTACTGCAAAAACTATGTCTTTCTGGATGTCGTCTCTATGGCCTTAACCGTACTGTCTGTCCTCTCTAACATACTGCTCTTTCTGTCTCTTCAGTCCTTTTCTTTCAATCTTTGTACTCTGCTCGGTTAGCACTGCTCTGTTGAAATTGGGTGTGTGTGTCGTAACACAAGTCAAAGTACGCTTGTATGTTGAAGCCCTTTTAAAAAACTAGGAACGTAAATCTGAAAGATTTCTGCCTCGACGTACTATGTCGCATTATGCATATCGTCCAAACGTCTGACAGGATTTGATCGTCCATCCAAATTGATCAAATATAATGTGTCGGATCGTGTTCGATATACGTGTATATAATATATACAAACAAAAACATTATGCGTATATAAGCCTAAGAAAACGTGTCGACGTGTACTATCTATTTATGTTAATGACTCGAAAAATATGTTGTCTATGTGACGACGTGTACTATCTATTTATACTCGTGTCTGTGCGACAAGATGGTGATGTCAAGTTATGAGTAGAGTTCACCTAAGAAAATGTGTCGAACGAGTATCGGGCAGACAAAACACGGGTACACGGGTTTAAAAAATAATTTTTGTAAATGACCAAAATAAAATATGATAATTAATTAATAAGGGAATATATTTGGGTCGTTAATATTTCCTTCGCGCTTGATGGTGAGTTATGGTGTATGCCGGACGCAGAAATGCCCGTGAAAAGACCAATTATTGGTTTATTTGAGATAAGACTAGGAGACTAAGTCAACAAAAAGTGCCTTATTTGTGTCACCAAGTGTTAGGATGGGATAAATTTGAACCATAAGATTGGCCTAGAGATGGAAGAGTGGGGCTAGATGCCATAAAAGGTTTAAAATAAGTTTTTTTGGTCAAACCATCACTTTTTCTCATCTCCCAACAAAATCTGAAAATGGAGTCTTGGTGGAGAAGGTTTTAATGGGTTTTTAATGTGATTGATGGTCGGGGATCGACCAATGACGTAAACGAAGGTTAGATCTCGTTCCCTCGTTTGATACTCGATGTTTTGGTCGTGTTTTATTCGAGGTTTGTAAGTGATGCCTTTTCTCACTAATTTCCTGGATTTATGGGGAGTTTTCAAGGGATTTTTGGTGATCAAGTATGGCATGTATATGAATTTGTGGTGGTGTTGCAGTGGTTGATGATTTTTGGTCAAAATTTGAAGGTTTTTGGTTAAAATTAGGAAAATGGTTTTGTGGACGGTTTTTGTATTGTTCGACGGTGGTTTTGAGTTGGTATCGAGGTCCATAAGAGTTTGGGATAGGCCCAAAATACAGGGACATGAGCCGAGGTTGTGAAAACCCTGATATTCAAGTTCTGCAAGGGACGACCTCACGACGTCAGTCATGGCATCTGGGGTAGGGACACCCCTATCCCCACGCTTTAAGCGATGCCGCAGGGTATTAACCCCCACGACGCCACCTGCAGCGTGACACTGTTTACCTGTACTAATTTTTGAAAATTTTTGAAAACTTCAGGATTTCTCTCGGGTATTCCAATAGGTTCAAATGCAACTCAATACTTAAGAAATCGACCTAAAATAGTTGAAATGCATAATATTTTGGAAAATGGGGAAATTAATAGGTGTTAAATTAAATGAAAAGGAAGACTCTAACAAAACCAAATTGGATCCGAATGAATACTAGGTGCTTAGTGAATTGGTAACGAGCATACGAGATCGGTTTGGTGGCGTGTGAGATCTGCGAGCACTGAGTTTCGCTTTGTATTTGTTAGTAAAACTAACCGAAGCATTAATATAATTTCATTTGTGCATTTACTTAGCTATTATCCTTGTTGAGCCGTATTTCTTTGTGAAATATGATTTCTTGAATTCCGTTTGTGATATCTATCCTTGGTGGATTGTTGGATTTGTTTTCCTTAGATTCTATAATGAGTGGTTTTTGGGTTTAAGTGGGCGATATGTTGGTCACGGGTGCGGTGGAACTACTGTGCAATCTCTTTCACCATCGTAACTACACGAATATTTAGATTTGCCTAAACCTGCAGCTTAGGGTTGGGAGTCAAACTAGTAGTTGGATTGTGTGCGTGCTACTGAGAGGGGTGAGACACATTCGAAATTGGCCAGTGGTTTATTTTAGTCCAGGATCTATCTTAGAAGTCAGACTGTTTAATGTGTGGGGCAACCTGATAGACTTAAAGCACATATGCTTTTTTGCTTTGTGCTCGCGACACTCATTTATCGATTATATCTTAGTGATTTACTTATCATGCAGTCTTTTTATTATCTTTATGATATCCATGCATGATACTCGATTAGGCATTTATTTAACATTTGAAATTATGTTAAGACTCCATTTGGTTGTTACTGTTACTCTTTTTGTACTCACCGTCCTTTTTATGACGGTGGGTACAACCTCGTCGACCTGTAGGACAGACAACAGTAAAGGGCCGGTGAGAGGTGATTGCAGTCGAGGATAGCGATGCGACCTCCTCTTGTCTATTGAGTAGGTTTTTTTATACTATTTATGTATATGTTTTTGGTACATGGGATATTTTGAGATTGTGAGGGATCTTGGACATGTATTGAGCCCCTCCCTTAATTTAGGGCACCGCCCAGCCTTTACAATCCATTCATCTCGTTCCTCATGTTAAGGATAAGTAATACACTAGTCCTATCAAATTATGAAATTTAGAGTTAATTAAATTTTTTATTAAATTAGTTGATATTAGCGGAAGTCTTAATATTTATGCGGAAGTCATTAGTGATTTATGTGGAAGCTATTTAAGTTACCCTAAATGTGGAAAAACCAGGAAATGACATCATATAGATATATCATGAAGTCAAGTATAACAATGTGAAAGTCATAATAAAGTCGGGAATCTATCACTCATCCCCAAATATATAACTGAAACAGTATCTGAAAGACATAATATAATAATACAACAAAATATCAAGAAGAACCTACAGTCAAAACAGAAGTGCAGCGCTGCAAGCTCAGAGATAGTCACCGATCTTCTCTTTGCCTGACCTGCTCGTAGATGGATCTGTACCCACCATCATAAAAAGGACGGTGAGTACAAGAAAATAACAGTAATCCCTAATGATATATTTATTTCTCATTTCCAAATACAATTGACTGGTATTTAAAAACATATAAATAAAAAACACTGAAAGATTAACCATATGTAGGTAAATACCAGAGTTAAACAAATGATACTGACACTTGACTA
Source organism: Stephania japonica (assembly GCA_039657345.1). Classification (NCBI taxonomy): domain Eukaryota; kingdom Viridiplantae; phylum Streptophyta; class Magnoliopsida; order Ranunculales; family Menispermaceae; genus Stephania; species Stephania japonica. Next base: position 35,332,440 of record CM077560.1, on the reverse strand, counting down.
AGTAGTAGTGATCTAGGTTCAGTCGATAGTGATCCATGTCACACTAACTCAATAGTCATAACCTTATAAGGTCTAAAACCCTAAACCTTAAACCCTAAACCCCGGTGTATCGCACACAACCAAACATCACACACAGCCAAGTATCACACACAACCAAACATTGCACACAACCAAGTATCGCACACAACCAAGTAACATGTATCAACATCCTCAGAGTCTCTAACCCCGTGAGTCGCGCACACCCGATCGAGTAAGGGACCTAGATACCAACCACTACTTTATTTATTCAAAAATGACTCGGTATAGAATGGTCAAGGCATAAGGACAAGCTAATAGACTAATCAAGTCGAGTACAAAGTCCATAGTCTCATTCATAAACCCTATAATCCTAATAGCATGCTATTTAAAGCTCATTTACCATTAAAAAATAAAATGAAGACATAGTGCACACGAAAGGAATCAATGAAAGCATTAACAAGAAAATATCATGATGAACAGGTTCAAAAAGTGAAGAATATCAAAAAATATCATGATATTAGAGTACAAAGGCACCGTATAGTCACAAAGACTGTCAATCAATCAGTAATAAAAGGAAATGAAATGCATTTTAAAGTATCATTGGGTATATTCACATTTCACGCAATATTCCTAGTCCAATAGGCCTCCTGTCACCCAAACTCTCGCACTTGGACTCATGTATATTGCCCAAAGTTTGCTGGTGTCAATGTAGGTTATATTAGATGTACTTAGTCTTTAAATTAAGCATTCAGACTATCTGACACCAAAACAATCCAAATCAGCTATACAAATGACCATTATATAAACAAGCCTATTCTTTTGACCAATTCTTGAAATTTCATATGACTTAATTTTGAAAAACTAATGATTCTTGGTTGTTCTTCTCTGTCTTAGCTTTCCAGCGGTATATGGAGCATTAAAATCTGAGTTAAAATTAGAAAGTTATGGTGTAAGTAGTGTTGCAGGAATTCGAAATCCTATTGTTCAGGTCCCCAACGTGCTGGCTAAATGCCCAATGCGCTGGGTGCAGAAAAAGTTTAGGAAAATGCAGATTTTCTGCTGTTCAGGTCCCTAGTGAGCTGGCTAAAATTCCCAGCGCGCTGGGTGCAGAAACCCAGAATTTTTTGGGTTTCTGCAACCCAAAATTGGCCAACTTCAAGCCCTTTGGATCCCTGTTCTCCACTACCAGGGATCCAAACACCTCCTCCACAACACACATACACTAGGCACTTCAATTTTCATACAAGCATTCATCAAAACATCATGTAACTAAGAAATTATGCATGCATTTCATAATTTAAAGTGAAGAACACCAAGAACATATTCAAAATTGGAAATTTTAATCCAACCAAAACCCCATTGATTTTCGAAACCTTTTTTCGAACCCCAAGTGTTTTTCAATGGAGAATCCAAATATGAACTTTGTTTTTCAAAAACAACATCATTTAATAGCTCGAAAATTCCCAAAATCAAAATCATAATAAAACCCCATTTTTTTGCAAAAACTTACAAAATCCAAAAAATGGAACTTGTTGTTTGAAATTATGGTTTAGAAATGCATCAAATCTATATTAAAACACTATAGAATCATCCCCACAGAAAACCCATTTGATTAAACTCAAAAATACTACAACTTGAATGCATGAGGAGGAAGAAAAGTTACCTAGTTGGTGTTGTTTGATGGGAGATATTTGACCCTTTGATTTGTGCTATAAACACTTCTTTAAATCTCCCAAGTTTTCCAGTAAGAGAGTTCTCTGCAACTCTGAATTTCTAGCCAAAGACATGCATTATGAAGCAATGTATGAGAAAATATATAGTGGGGGTTTTGATCTAATGTGTCCATCCAATCTCTATGATATCTTGTGGCCATCCTTTGCTCCTACTCTCTACTAAAATCCAGCCTTGTAACACATATGTGTGACACAAGTGTATGGGATGCTCTCACAAATCTCGAGGTAAGTCTATGTGTGTTGTATTTTCTAACCAACTATAGGATTCTAATTTGATTTGCATAATTACATAGAACCATATGCATTTTAATAACTCCATAATGCATATTAATCTTTTATAAATTCATATTAATATAAAACAAGACTAACCAAAGTGCCAACTACCCGGTTCCTCGGCGCGATGGAACTTGAGGCGTGTCCCCACTCTCGTCTCGACGCCTACACTGTACAAACCGACTTAGTAGGTCTACACATTACATTACACTAGTCATACAACCAATACAAAAATACGATGTACCTTGGCCATGTGCCTCGGTCGGTGTGCGCATCTCACACGCGTCCCACGCAATAGGTTGGTGAGCCTGATTACAGTCAAAATCTAAGATTAAAAATTTGGGCCGTGACATGTATACAATGTAATTTACTTTCCTTTGACTTGATATGTGATGATGGTATACATATGCATGGTTTCGACTCTCTAGGTTGTCATAACTTGTGTCTTGGAGTTAATTCTGTTAGTTTGAGTATTTAATTGCTTTCGCTATACTTTGATAACTTATTAACCTGAGTAACTCATTTAAAATGTTATAATAATGCTTAAATTAATGGATAATTGTAAGGAAAGTTGACTAGGCTTGTGTTGACATTGCGAGGTCAGCTTGGGGGTCCATGTAAGTCTAGGCCAGGTGAGGTCCAGTTTAGGGTTGTGGAACTGGGGCCGTCACATGTCCCAAATCCCAAAACCTGCCACATGGTGCGTTGTGAGCCCACAACCTTGCCAAGTTACCAACCTGCTGGGTCCCACGCGCAAGAGAGTTTTTACAACGTCACATATCTTGTACGGCGGCTAACTTCTAACATTATAATTGAAACTTGAACAATTTATTCATTTAGTTAGCCTTATTATCATTCAAGTTGCAAATTACCATTTCATATGTGTAACATATTAATTAATCATTTTAGTGGAAGGCTCATCTTACATGAATAACATGGTAAAGTATGTATAAACTTCATGTCATATTGAGCGTCAATCTAATGTGGAAAATCTGATATAATGTACAATGTATACAAGATAACCAATATCTCAAAATAAGGAATATACTTGTACCAGTCTCTCACAGACCCCCAATAATCCAAAAGAAAACGATAAACAAAAATACTAGAACACGTACGAGTCAGTCCTGAAATGTGGGCAATCATAGGTAGCCTAGTTTCCCTTACCCCTTCTCGTATTAGGATCCACACTACATCGTCACAACAAAACAGATGACGAGTCTAGGTGAGTAAATCCCAAGAAACTTCATTGAGCAATCAACATAATAAAGTAATGAAATCCAAAAATACTGTTACATAAACATGCAGAAAGTTAACAGACAACTATAAATTGATCATCGCATGCATATATAATAGTGATGCTCAAACGTGTGTGCCGATCCTGGCAGACTAGCTCCATACTCCAGACTCACCCCAATTACCACCAATGAGCGTACTCAAACTGATTAAATTCTTGATGCTTTTGATGGCTAGCGTAGACCCTCGACGTATCGATACGGGTACCAAGAAAATAGCTCAGGTCGACTATCCACCGAGGACCCCTAACACAAACACAAAACGTAATAAACTCGGTTGGAATAACCTAACTTAACCGTCCAATAGTAATGAGGAATATGATAAACTGAATAAATGGATATGAGAGCAATAAATGAAGTAAATACTCGAGTGAATTTCAATTGGGTACACACTTCAAACCGCACTCCAAATCCCTCTGAAATAATTAGCTCACGTCTCGATATGCACGTCCGACACCCGACAATAGCTTCCTAAATCCTTGGTGTCCGAATAAGAAATTAATTCCCTAAACTTCAAAAATTCAAATTCACATTTATATAGCAATTTTAAAGTATTTGTTTACATTTATCTAGTGATGACTCTCGGGATAATCTCGCGACAGTATTATTATTATTTTAAACTATACCTGGTGTTAGGGCATTTGCCCTAAGTCAATCTACAAATATTGTTTATCTTATAATTTTAGTTAATAAAATAAATGTTTTCATTTGCTATTTTATTATAAGTGATTGCATGTTTACCTTATAATAAGATTCATGAGTATTTGTTGAAATATCCAAAATGTCCCTAGTCGGTCATTACACTGGGAACTATAATGAATTAAGGCTAGTGTGAGTCTTGATTGATGGTAGTGTGATGATCATGCTTATAGGGATACAAATCAAGATCATGAGTACTTGTTAGGGAACAAAGTATTGGACCGACCCGGTATGAGAACACAACATGGATTAAGTCATAGGTGTTACTCTTGATAGGTATATCATTTAGTCATTCGACTTGAGATTACCATAGACTTCAATATTAGGAGCATGGTAATTTGAAACAATCAAATATTTTTTTTAACCGAATGATTATAAAGATTGTGATTGGTTATCATGTGAGCAAAATGTGAAGGTGCGTAATCTAGATAGAATTTGTCCCTCTCGTAAAGAGAGAGATATCAGTAGATCCCCCAATATGTTAGATTGTTAATTGGCCAAGTCCAAGTGAGTTGATATGCTTAATATCACTAGGATGTTTTTAGTCTATCTAAAGATCGGGACTAGTACGATTGAACATTAATGATGACTTTCCATGCTTTACGTTTAATCAAAGGATATTAAATGACAAAAGGATATGATATATGTTATTCATTAGGTTGTATCGATTTTGATATTCATGCTATTTGGGTGTTCATAATGCTTTGCTAGAGACCTCTTATAACTTTTGTACCAAAATAGTTTTTGGTTCACTACTAACGTCGTATGAACCTATTGGATCGCACACAAAGAATGGCTTTGCGCAATTTCAATTGGTATAGAGTAAGGAATTTTATATGATAAAATTCATGCATAAAAGCACTTATGATTTTTTATATGATGTAACGACCCGAATTTAATTCGCTGTTATTAATACATGTTTGCAGACGTTTGACAGCTCGGACGCTTGTGGGACCCTCAACTAGGCTAGGACGCACCTGGAGTTAGGTAAATGGTTGTATTGTGTGCTGATTTGTTTAATTTATGATGTTTATGTTAAATTATAGTAAATGACATCGTGATGTGTGTATTTATATTTCATTTGATGTGCGAGACTATGTGTTAAGTATTCACCTCGATATGTGCATCGATGCGGGTGTCGGGTAGACTAAAAGACTAAATATTAGGCCGGGGGAAATAATACACACATGAAATGAATGAAATGAATTAAATAATTAGTATGGAATGCCTATATGGGGTCTAGTAGCGCGGTAGTATGCAGAGGTCGCGTGTTGTAACGCGAAATGGGTGCTAGAATGCTTGAATGGAACTTTATGAGTGAAAATTCAAAAGAGAGTTCGCAAGTGTGTCATTTATGTGAGTCATATGGTCTGAAAAAGAGTCAAATTATTGGCCATATGTGAGCCATGTGATGTGCATATGAATTAGTGTGTGAAATAAGATAAAAACAAAATGTAAAAAAACCCATTTTAACTTTGTCCACTACCTTTTCTCTCTCTTATTCTTCTCAAATTTGAAAATCAACAGTAAAATACAAGGGTTTGGTGATCATTTGGTGAGGATTCGAAGGACTTGGTGGTGGTGAAACATCAAAGCAAGGTGATATTCTTGTTTTTCTCCACTTTATTTTCATTATGGTTATGGGTTTGGGCATGGTGATGTTAAATTCAGGATGGGTGTTTATACAACTGTTTTTGTTGATGTTTTGGTAATGGAGAAGGTGTTGTTATTGTTGGTCAAGTTTGTTTTCAAGTTTGGTAAGTTTTCATGAAAGTGGGGTTTTTGAAGTTTTGGTTGATCTTATGATTTATGATGAATGATGTTTATGATTGTTGCCTCTGACCTTTTTAAAGTGTTGTTAATCCCCCATGAGGTGAGGATGGGGTCGAAAACTTTGGAGGATGCTTTGGGTTGTGATTCCCACAGTTCAGTAGAACTAAACTATTGGAAATTGACTACCCAGCGCGCCAGGTAGTCTGGGTAAGTGATGATGATTAGGATGAACACCAGTGCACTGAGTGTACATCAGTTAGGGATTTTGTGCTGCTTTGGGGATTTTGACCCTAATGCTTATACTAATTAACCTAAAATACATCTAAGTCATTTCGGGCAGTAGTTCGGATATCGGGGATTCAGTGGAGCCTGAAGGACGAGGAATGTGGTTTGAGGTGTTTAGTATCCCAACTAAAATTATTTGAGTATTTAATTATTTAATTTTTGAATTCATATTCCATCTTTCATTCTTTTATTCTTGGATTGTGCTTTAATGGGTGGACGTCGAGTAGGGCTCCCTCCATGCCATTCCAGTGTGTATGTGTTGGGTTTTTGGGGTTCAAACGCAGCGAAAAATTCAAAACAATTTTGAAAAACCCCAACAGGATCACAAATAAGTTCCATTAAACAAGATCTACAAAAGTAAACCATACCTTGATTCGTGATTTCCTTCTCTGATTGTTCAGTCTTCAAGACGTTCAAACACGCGTCCCTATCAGAAATCCACATACGAACGGTGACCACAATTTGGAGTGCTAGCCCTAAGAGAGATTGAAAACGTTTTTCTTTCTCTCCAAAAATCTAGAGAGTATGAAAATTGAAAAAACGAAATTCTTATTATACATTTTGGGTATCACCTTTTATTTATATGTGTAGCTAAGCTCTCACTTAAAATCTTATTCGTAATACAACTATTGTATTTATAATGTTTAAGTAAATTCGAAATACAACTATTGTATTTACGTTATTTAAGCAAATTACACAAATACCCCTATTAATATGTTGTCATATAACGAATAATAAGGGCTTATATATTATGAATTTTATCTTGTAAAACTCAATACTCTGGACCATTTGAAATTGCGCAAAGCCATTCTTTATGTGCGACCCAATAGGTTCATGCGATGTTGGTAGTGAACTAAAACCATTTTGGTACATAAGTCATAAGCAGTCTCTAGCAAGACATTATGACTACCCAAGTAGCATGAATATAAAAATCGATACAACCTAATGAATAACATATATCATATCCTTTTGTCGTGAGATATCGTTTAATTAAATATAAGGCATGGAAAGTTGCCCTTAATATTCAATTGTACTAGCCTTGATCTTTAGATAGATTGTAAACATCCAAGTGTCAAACTACCATGCTACTAATATTGAAGTCTATGGTAATCTCAAGTCGATGGACTAAATGATATACCTATCAAGAGTAACACCTATGATTGAATCCATGTGGTGTTCTAATAGCGGGTCGGTCCAGTACCTTGTTCCTTAACAAGTATTCATGATTTCGATTTGTATCCCTATACGTATGATCATCACATAACCATCAATCAAGACTCACACTAGTCTTAATTCATTATAGTTCCCAATATAATGACCGATTAGGGACATTTAGGATATTTCAACAAATACCAATGGATCTTATTATAAGGTAAATATGCAATCACTTATAATAAAACAACACATGAAAAACCTCTATTTTATTAACTAAAAACTGTAAGATAAACAATGTTTGTAGATTGACCTAGGGCACATTCCCCAACAGTATGCCCATTAGGTCATAACACGTGTGTCACAGAATATCGATAGATAGTTCGACCTGAGAATCGCGTTGGGGCACCTGTGGGTGCATCGTAGGTACTACGCAAACCACCTATCAGATCCAAATACTGACCCTGCTTGAGTGGGACTCGCTGGCAGTATTGTATGGAAGAGTCCGAATTATGGCGCTAGTCTGGTCCTATACTCTAGGAACACACTTTGAGCTTTCATTATTATCTATCCATGCAATGAACACAGTTACCTGTATTTATTTTCGCATGTTTATTTAATAACTTTATTTAAATTCCAGTATTTACTTTCAGTATTGCTCACTTAATTTCCTTGAGAATACTCACTCTGGACTCGTTATCTGCCTTTCTCGATGGCTTGAGTGCAGATCCTAATACTAGTCGAGACAACGGCAAGCTACCAGAGTATCAGTGATTCAGAGACGTTGAGCCCAACTTGTATGTTTGTATTATATGTATTTATTTTCATTTTGGGGTTTTGGATTGTGAGATACCTTGTATTTTTGATATTTTGAGACCTTTGAGGTATTTATGGATATATGGTTATCATATGGGTTTTCCACATTAGGTTTATGGTTTATATCACATGATTCGATATTTATTAACTAAGTTAATATGTTTTAAGACTTTCACTGATATTTTAAGATTTTGGAGATAATTTAACAGTGTAAATGAGTTCATTAACAAATTTGAATTGTAAATTGTGGTATATGGTGGTTAATAACGATTAAATGGTGGATGTGATTCAATGTGAGGCACAACTGGCCTGGTAAGCCGGACTGTGGGCCCGCATTGGCCCCCTTGGTGGTCTATTGAAAAAATCGGCCGCTTCATATGAGAACTTATTAATAGGGGTAATTTGCTTAAATTACCTAAATACAGTAATTATATTACGAATAGGATTTTAAGTGAGGGTTTATCAACGCATATAAATAGAGGGTCATACCTTACAACGAATTAAGAATTTTGTTTTTGCTATTTTAGAGTTTTCTGGATTTTGGGAGAGAAAAAAACGTTTTCTATCTCTCTTAGGGCTAGTACTCCAAATTGCGGTCACCGTTCGTGTGTGGATTCCTGATAGAAGATGCGCGCTTGAACGTCTTGGAGATCGAACAATCAGATAAGGAAATCAAGAATTAAGGTATGGTTTACTTTTGTAGATCTTGTTAATGGAATTTGTTTGAGATCCTGTTGGGGTTTTTCAAAAATTATTTTTAATTTTTCGCTACTTATGAACCTCGTAACCTAACACTTGGCGCATAGATGGCATCGTAGGGGTAAATCTCCCAATGCGCCCCTCACGACGCTAATTGGGGTAGCGAGTTGCTACTTATCGCGCCTTGGATGATGCCGTGGAGACTTACTCTTCACCGTGCCGCTAGCAGCGCCAGACTGAAATACACTTTGGGGTTTTTCGAAACCCCAGCTTTGTCACTGTGGTTCAAGCCTATGCCACATTCCTATGGGCCTTTAAACCCACCATAGGGTGTCCCTAAGTAACAACTTACGGTAAAAAAGCTAGCAAGCTCGACACACAACTTGAACTTGCGCTAAAACTCGCAAAACAAAGCTCAATAGTTGAAGAACGAAAAGAGGAGAGTGATGCTCACCTTAATCTTTTGATTCCTTGCTTATCTCCTCTCCGAATCAGTAAGGATCATGTAACGACCCGAAAATATTTTATTTATGGATGATGACGTGTATTACTTATTTATACCTGTGTGTAAATATACAAATTTTATTGTCAAATTTACGGGTGAGGTTCGCCTAGGAAAAAGCGTCGAGGCAAATTACTAGTAGAATAAACACTTCAAAATGATTATTTTACAATTATTGAAGAACATATTGGTGGGTGCTTAGTGACACGCGGGGTCGTGGTAGACACACGTGGATCGTTCGATAGTGTGCACGCCCAAGTGTGCTCGTTGGCCCGCATAACAAAATTTTAGGCGCCAAAATACAAGAGTGTATATATATAAATATATATATATATATTTATATAAAAAATAATAAAAGTGAAATGACCAAAACAGGCATTGAGGTTATAAAGGGAGTGGATAAGGATTGGGGGCAAAATGGTCATTTGACCAAACCTCCAAAATATCACAAATCACCGCCACCGACACCACCTACACCACCGACGCACCATTTCTCAAATTGTGAAAATCAAAAGAGAGAGAAAGAAAGGAAACGCGGAGAGGGAGAGGGAGATGGTGAGAACTGGAGTGAGCTCGAGGCCGAGACGTCGAGGAGAACGTTAAGGTAAGTTGTTCTTGTTGTGGTTAACTGTTGTTGTCATCGTTGAGTTGCTGGTGCTTGGGTTGGGGTGCAAGGCTCGGCCATGGCATAACGCCATGGTCGAGGATGATGATGGCATGCAGGGGAGACTACTTCCCTGCCGAATAGATTGGGGTTGAGGTTGGGAGCTAACCCCAGTAGTTCAAAAAAAAAATGTAAACCAGAGATGCGCATCATCTCTGGTGATTTGAGAAAGAAGGTGCACACGTGCGACTCGTACGTGTGCACCCTTTCTCAACCAGGCTGGGCCAGGGGGCCTGGGTCGGCCAGGCTAGGTTCGGGTCGGGTTAGACTCGAGTAGAAAAAAATAAAAAAAATAAAACTCTAAAAAAATGAAGAAAAAATACAGATAATATGAGAAAAATCTAGAAAATAATATTTTGACCAAATAAATAGAAATTGATGAATTCCTATGAAAAATGAAATATTTGAGAAACTTTTTGGGGGTTTTTTCTGGTATTTTTAGGGGCCTATCGAGTATTCAAATAGGTCCGAATATGACCCATTACCCGGGGAATTGACCCGAAAACATAAACAAGTAAAATGATGGAAAATTAACGTGGACTTGTAATTAAACACAGATTAGAACTTTAACGCGTCCAAATTGGGTTTTAAATGATTACTAGGGGTTTAGGTAATCGAGGTGGACAAGTTAGAGCGGCGTGAGGATGGAGTTCGTCACCGAATCAGGTTAGTTAGTAAGCAAATTAAGAAAATAACACGTGATTCAATTTCCTCTATTGTTGTGATATTTGAATTGATCATATGCTTGCCATTCCATTCTATTATTCCTTGGTTGGGTGTTCTTGGCGTAAGTGTGTCGGGAAGGTATTATGTGGCCCGCACTAGCTGGGCCAACATGAGCACTGCCTGTAGGGGTGCAGTCCACCCCCTAGAGTTGTGTGATACTCGAGTACTAGATTGTTGTGGATATTATTGTGGCTATGATTGTGGATATTGTTGTGGATTAGACCGCTTATGGGTCTCTGTTGATTCGAAGGACACCCAAATTTTGTTGATTATCTATCGGTCTGCTTATGATGCAACTTGCTAATTTATCTGTCTTTTCCTTTACTACATGATTCTAAGATTGCTTTATTGGTTAATATTGAGTTACTGTTACATTCTTCTGACATTACTTTCAATATCTCTCAGTTACTTACCGTCTAGTTTGTGACGGTGGGTGCAGATGGGTAGTGACTAGCAAGGGAAAGGGACTGGCGCTAGGTAACTTCCTTTGAGTACTCATCGGGGTGATTTATTTCCTTACTGTGTAGTAGGTCTCTCTTTTGGATTATGTTTGTTGTTTTGAAATACTATGGGAATTATTAATGGGTTTGTGAGAGGTTGATATCATGTATTGTCGTATTCGTACACTGGTCACCAGATAATGCATGTTTATCGTTTATTTGGGGTTCTACATTAATAGAATTATCCTAATTTCCCTTTGAGTTATTTACATGATTATAGTATAATCTCCACTGCGTATCAATTTGATAACTTTTATAATCTAATAACTTACTTTATAACTTGTAAATTGATGAATTGAGGCTGACTAGGCATACGCCGGCTTATCGAGTACGAACTCGAAAGTCTACGTGTGTCTAGTTTGGGCGGGACCCAGTTGTATAGGAAATTGGGGCCATCACAGTTCACCAGCAAACCCTCTCTGTCACACCTCTATTTTCGGATTAGATTAACAAAAGAAAGAAAAGTTGATAAGAATAGGTCCAAATGGTCAATATATATATATTTGTTTTGATCTCAAGTGATGCACACATCCAAAAGACGTCTTTGTGGTCATGATTTGGGTCATTTGACTCAACTTAATGACTCAAATAGGTGACTCCACCTCCCAACACTTATCCTCAATTATTGGACATTCCCCGATGTTCCGGTGCCCGGTTCGCACCGCGACTCGCACTGTCAAGCAATATTTCGATAACTTATGACTCGACTATGATTTCATATTAATTATTTATCACATTTAATTTAGGTGAACCCTTCCCCAACCTAGTGTACCCATAATTCTCCCACCCGATACCTGTACCTACACGTATTTTGAGGCAAATACCTGTCAAACTATCTAACTCAGTTTAACAATATAAATACACACATGCGATGCAAGGTAAGATAATTGAATATCTGACATTGCAAATAGGCAAACATCACACTAAAATGACTATTTACCTAGTCAGGCATGCCCTAATCTAGCTACGACGTCCACGAGGATCTGAATAGGTGTCCACGTATGAAAATAAATAATAGTAACGACATAATTAAAATTGGGTCATTACAGTTCTTCTTATCTAGGGGAAATCTCGTCTTGAGATTTAAGATAAACTAAAGTCATGCCATGGAATAGCTGAGGGTAACAGTTCCGCATAGCATACTCGAGCTCCCAAACGAGTCTCTCAGTCCCATAATGCTATAAACGAACCAATACCTTAGTGATCTCCCTATTTCTAAGAGTTTCTATCCTGCGATCCATAATCTCAACTGACTGCTCCTCGTAGGTCACGTCAGGCCGAACCTCCGGCTGTCTCCCATCAACCATTGGTCTCAGTTCTGACCTAACTAGCCTCAAAATAGGGATGTGAAATACTAGATGAACCCTAGCTAACTGTGTCGGTAACTCTAATCTGTACGCCATGCTGCCAACTCGTGCCTCGACCCGAAACGGTTTAATGAACTTTGGTGCCAATTTCCCCTTGGTGCCAAACCTCTAATGACCCTTCCAAGGAGAAACCTTCAAATACACTAAGTCATCTTTCTCGTAGCTCAGACCCTTGTGATACTTATCCACATACTTATTCTTTCTATTCTGGGCAGCCTAAAGCCTCTGTCGAATCTACCTAATCTTCTCAGTGTGGTCAACAACTATCACTGGGCCTATCGTCGTTGTATCTTCTGGTGTTATGTAACACGCAGGTGACTTGCATGGCCTACCATACAGTGCCTCAAATGGTGGTATCCCAATACTCACCTGATAGTCGTTGTAAGTAAACTCACATAACGGTAGATAATCCTCCCACCATCCCCCTAACTGCAAAATACAAACATTGAGCATATCTTCTAAGATCTGAATCAACCTCTATGACTGCCCATCGGTTTGAAGATGATATGTCGTACTAAACTGTAATATGTTGCCAAACTGCTCCAACATGCTCTTCTAGAGGTTAGACGTAAGTCTGGGATCCCTGTCTGACACGATGGACAATGATACACCATGAAGTCTAATGATCTCTCTCAATGATAATGCTTAGCATTGAGAAGGAATATCTCATAGAAGTCAGAATAAAATGCACCAATTTTGTCAGCCTATCGTTCATTACCCATACTGCATCTTGTTTCCTCGAAGTCTGAGGTAGGCCACTGACAAAATCCATAGTCACATGCTCCCATTTCCCCTATGTAATGGGTAAGGGCACTAGCAATCCGATTGGTCTCCTATGCTCAGCCTTAAGCTGTTGGCAAATATGATAACTCATGAAATAAACTACTGGCCACCAAAATAATCTCCTCAAGACCTGATATATCTTTATTCGACCAGGATGAATAGTATATCACGATTGGTGTGCATTCTCCAGAATGTTATCTCAAACCTCCCGTACTGTAGGTATCCACAACCTACTCATATGCCTTAAACATTGATCTGACGACTTAGACCAATCAGTACACTCTGGATCCCGTGCTAGCCTGCTGACCCGCTCATAAAGTCTGTCAATGTTCTGTCACTCAACAACTCGCTCCAAAGACACAGTCGAAACTCTCATCGGATAATAAACTTGTAGCTCAACAGTAGCAACCTCTGTCAAGCACATTACCGACATTGCATTTAAAAAGCTTGTGCTCTTATGTCATATGTCGCACCACAGTCTAACTATCAATGCCGCTCCGGCTTAATGGTCACTTATGATATTTGCCTTACTCGGATGACACTTAATGGTGAAGTCGTAGTCTTTTAGTAACTCAAGCCATCTCTTATGTCATATGTTCAAATCCCTCTAAGTAAATAGGTACTTTAGAATATGATGATCGGTGAACAAGACAAATTTCTTTCCAAAGAGATATGCCTTCAAGCCTTCAATGTAAAAAAGATTGCGCAAACTCCGAGTCGTGCATTGGATAATTACTCTCATTGGTCTCATCCGTCGAGATAAATACTCAACTGGGTGGTCATCCTACATCAACACACACCCTAACCTGGTGCCTGAAGCATCGGTGTAAACTGAAAAGCCTTTCCCTGATTCTGACAAAGCTAACACTAACGCAGAAGTCAGTTTTCTCTTAAGTTCCCAAAAATCTTCCTCACACTTCTCTGACTAATCAAACCTGACATCTTTCTAGGTCAACATCGAAGAAAAGTTCTGAACAAATCACTGGTATTATCCTGCAATCCCAAGAAACTCCGAATGTTAGAAACAAACTCAAACGTCCTCCAATCAAGAATCACCCGAACCTTGTCACCATCCATGGGTACACCCTGATCACTAATAACATGTTCGAGGAACTTCACCTCCTTCAGCCAAAAGTGACACTTGCTAAACTTGGCATACAACCTGTGCTCTCTTAATGTCTTCAAAACCTCCTTTACATGCCTCTTATGCTCCACATAAGTCTTGTTGTAAATTAGTATATCGTCAATGAAAATAATAACATATCGGTCCAGGTATGGTCTCAAATCCTTGTGCATTAAGTCCATGAATATTGCAGGTGCATTAGTCAACCTAAACATTGACAACCCCTTTCCTAATCAAGTGCACCGCCTGGTCTAATCCCGTAATTAAGCCCTAATATAGATCCCGTAGGACTTAACTACGAATTAGTCAACATTTCTAACCCATTTATCAACTTGATCACGTTCAGGATATATAATACACTAGTTTTACCAATTACTATATTTTAGAGTTAATTAAAACTTATGCGGAAATCTTAAAAGTATATGCAGAAGCAGTTATATAAATCATAAGTGTGGAAACGAGGATATAATGATCACAATATATATATATATATATATATATGAAATTAGTGGTGAACATATACACAGTGTGAAAGTCAAAAGATTGAGGAACTATCGCTCAACTCAATATACAACCCAACATCATTGAAGAAATAATAACAATAGTATACAAAATATCAAAATACCTACAAGTCAAGACAGTAGCATGCTCTAAGCTCAAAGATAGTCGCCAATCTTCTCCTTGCCCAGGTTATCGTCATAAAAAGGATGATGAGTGAAAAAATATAATAGTAATTCCCAATTGATATAATGATTTGCATTTTCAAAATAAAATAACGGTATTTAAAAGCATAAACAATAGCCAAGAATTGCTATAAATAAAATATGCCAGAAATACTGGATATATACAAAAGAAACTAACACAGGCTAAGCAGTAATGATCTAGGTGCGGTCAGCCATGAGTTACATCACTTCAGCCTTATTCCACTATGATAGGGCGTGAGCTCTCCCGAAAACCTCATTAAATTCATAGTATGTCAATTCTTACCAAACACCCCGGTTCATTACGCCATGAGTTGCGCGAGTGTAATGGAGAGTGTCGACATCCCTGAAGTCCAGTGACCCCGTGAGCAGCCCACTCTATATTGTGCAATGGACCCTAAATTCTAAGACCACTTTTGTCATCAAGTAAAGACTCGAGTATGGATTTCACGATAATACCTGTTATGCAAGGCACACTATTAAAGAATACAAATCATACTCTAAGACCCGAATTTCATTAGCTAATAACATGTTATTTCTAATTCCATATTAATCAAAACAAAGAGAATAGACATGTGGCATGCGAAAGAGTTCAAGGATTACCAAGTAATGGAGTACCATGACAACAAAGCTCAAATACTTGAGAAATAACAAATACATATCATGACATATGAGTGCAAGACATAATTATCAAATCAAACCAACAAGGAACATAGTAATTTGAATGAAATGCAAAGTAAACACATCAATGGGATTAATCACCCTCAAGCAATTTCCTAGCTATTTTTTGGCCTCTTGACGCCGAAACTTGCGTTCTTGAACTCCCGACACGCTTCCCTATGCTCGACATGTATTAGGGTGGTTTACGATCAATTAGTGTGTGTTTAGGTCGATGGTTAGGGTGTTTATAGTTTGTAGGATAGTGCAGGGCAATGCAGGGAAACTTGCTGCCTAGAACAGCCAGCGCGCTCGTAGTAACCCAAAAAACAACTATTTTTTGGGTTTCTTGTACTTAAGCAACTCTTCCAATGGCCCCCTAGACCCTTGTTCTCCTCTACCAAGGGTCTAGAATCATCCCCCAAAAACAACATGCACTAGATACTCCATATTATACATCTAAAAATCAAAATAATTGAATTAAAGGCATGCATTTCTTAAATTTTCATCAAGAACATATGAGACTTGAGAATTTCATAAATTTTTTATTTCAAAACTATTTTTAGAAATTCTTGATAGTCGAGTTATTAGAAAATCATAGGAAACTCAAATCCAAGCTTTATTTTTAACAACTCATTTTATAGCTCGAAATTTAGAAAAACTGAAATCATAAGAAAATCCCAATTTTTGTAAAAACCGTCAATTATGAAAATTCCTACTTGGGGCTTCCATAGGGCCTTCATTTGATCAAAATACCTTCATGAGAAACTTCGAAATCAATTTATAACAAAAACCCCTTTGATTCATGCATGCAACTCATGATTTGAAGCATAAGTGGTATAGTTGTACCTAGGCTCTAGCCTTGTTTGTTGACACTAGATCTCCTTCCTTTAATGATGAACTTCCCTTCTTCAACACCAATTTCTAGCAAAATCCCAAGTGTCTAAAACTCTGATTTTCTCTATGTTTTGAAAGAAATGGTGCACGTTCATCATTCCAACTCACCCATCATACATATATGCTTGTGTTTTGATCTAGTGTGCTTATCATATCTCAAGGATAGTCTTAAAGCTCCTAATTAAGTTGTCCAAGTCCCTAGTGACACAAATTATTGACATACTACATGTAAGTGTGTGCTAGCACGTATCTCGAGGTAAGTCCTAGTGTTATTAATTTTTATTCAAACTATAGGACTTTGATTTTACTTGCATTCATACACTACCATAAACTTATAAAATAAATAATTTAAATCACATAATTAAAATGTGACTCACCATATGACTAACTACCCGGGCCCCCGACTTACATGCAACTCGAGGCGCGTTCCCGCTCGCATCTTGACGGCTATAACTGCATGAACCGACTTAATTTGTTTACACATTTACATAACACAAGACATACATCATAACAAATATAAAATATACCTTGGCCATGTGCCTCAATCGGTGTGCGTATCTCACGTAGGACCTATGTCACGGGTCGGTGATCCTAATTAAGGAAATTAATTAAGGGTATAATTTCGGGCCGTTACATAAAAGGAATGACTGTGAACTCAAACAACCCATATATCATACTGGAAGTAGTCTTCTCAATGTCCCCTTCTCGAATCCTTAGCTGATGACACCCTGAGTATAAATCGATCTTCGAAAAGAACTTGACTCCTACTAACTAATCGAATAAATTGTAAATCCTAGGAAGTGAGTAACGATTCCTGATCGTCACCTGATTCAATTTCCTGTAATCCACGCACATCCTCATAGTGTCGTCCTTCTTCTTCACAAAAGGACTGGAGCTCCCTAAGAAGACATACTAGGGTGAATGAAACCCTTATGCGATAACTCCTCCAAATACGACCTTAACTCCTCTTGCTCTGACATAGACATCCGGTACGGTCGACTGTATATCAGTTGTGTCCCCAGTAGTAACTCAATGATGAACTCAACTGCCCGAAGTGGCGGTAATCCTAGTAAATCATCAAGAAAATACATCAAGAAACTCGCAAACCACTGGAACATCCTTAACACTGATCATTATCTTTGGCCCAGGCTTAACAATCTTAGCAAACGCCTCCATTTCCTAGGTCGTGGCTAGTCTTCCCCTGGTGATCACTAAAGCTGTGGCCAGTCTTGCAAACTTGAACTTTGGATTACTTAAAATATCGAAAGTGACAGTCTTAGTGAAACAATCTAACTGTGCATGATATACCGAAAACTAGTGCATCCCAAGTAATGCATCAAACTTCAAGCACTTTAAAACTCGTAAGTCTATTGGCAATTGATGTCCATCAACCTCTTTTGTGCAATCGTGACATATCCGGTTATGGTATATCTTATCCCCAGTAGCCGTATTGAGGAAAAGATGTATGCCTAAGGTTTATGTCGGTAACCCTAACTTGCCTACTGTGCTTCCAAAAATAAATGACAATGCACTGCCAAAATCAATCATAACATGCATAGGTTTACCATAAATAGATTACCTACCCTCGACAAGCTACCTAGTTGCCTTCCTGTCAGGCTGTGCGACTGCAAATGTAATGGCGTGGGTGCCCTTTCAGGCCTGATTAGGCTGTGGTGGTTGTGATGGTCTCTGACACTCTGCCTTCAAATGTCCAGTTTGTCCACACCGAAAACAACGACGTCCACTGTAACAACCCTAAAATCTAACTCGTGCTACGTGTCATTTTAGGTTGTACGTGGGCCCACTTGCCGTGGTACGCGTGTTCAATTCTCAATCGTCGACACCGTGGTATGTTATTTTTTTCTTTTGATTGTATTATATATTTATTATCCGAATGTTAATTCAATTGTCCAAACGTGTGAAGACGTGTACGTTAAACACGTTTAAGAGGTGGATCGATTTTAGGCCAAGGGTAATATGCGGAATGGGTACTGAGTGGACTAATTACTGGTATACGGTTTCCCAGGGGGATAAATTTAAATAAGACACTGAAAAAATGAATAAAAATAATAAATAAGTTGGTGTCGAGTGATACGCAGGGTTATAGGCAACACACGTGGGTTGTATGGTAATGTGCACGCCCAAGTGTGCTTGTTGGCACACATAACGAAATTATAGGGGCAAAAATACAAGTGTATTTATAAATATATCTATATATAAATAATAAATAAAGAAAACATGAATTGACCAAAAGGGTATTGGGGGCTGTAAAGAAAGAAGATAACAATGGAAGGGTATTTTGGTAATTTGGCTACCCTTTTGTTATAAAGTTAAAAATCACCACCACCGCCACCACCATTGTTGATCAAAATCGAAGGGAGATCGATTGATTGAGGTATGAAGAGCTTGGGATCAAACGAGAGGAGATCGAGGTGTCGATGAGTGAGGTGAGTGGCGATTGTTGTTGTTATTGTTGAGTTGTTATCGTTGTGGTTGATGGATTGGGGTGAAGCTCAGATGATCCAAGAAGGCTTCCTTGGCAAATCGATGTTGGGGTTGGGAATCTCAAATAAAAAAAAACAGCTGAGTCGTTTGGCTTTGAGTTCCCAACCTTTTTCTTTTGTTTTGACGAAAGAGAGAAGCTGGAGGGGATCGCACAGGGGCTATGCATGCGATCACTAGGCGAACTTGGCCAAACTCAGCCCAGCGGGTCGGGCCGAGTTTGACCCGCCCAATAGGGGCTGAACCGGATCGGGTTGAACCGAACTCGGTTCAGGGAACCCAAACCCACCCCCTAATAAAATAAATAAATAAAAATCATATAAAAAATCAAGAAAATTCCAAAAAAATTAGGAAAATATAGAAAAGGTTGAGAAAATTATAGGAAAATTGGTTTTGAAGTTGTCGAGAGTTATTACACTGAAAACATTTCCTCGAAAAGTGTACCACTATTTTGATTTTTCTATTTTGGAAATATTTGGGATTAAAAATCTAAACTTTACCAAATAGGATCAAACACAAAGTGGATTTTCGGGGACTTAAGGGGTTGTATTATGATAGTCGGGTATGTGCCAGTGTCGGACCAGGGCATTTTTGAGATTTAATTGAATACTGAAATTTAAATGGAAGTGAGACAGTAAGACAATTATTCAAGACTCTAACCTAATCGAAATTGATCCAAATGAATACAGGAAAGTAGTAGAATTGTTACGGGCGTTTAGGGATCGATTTTGGTGGTGTGTCTAAGCCGAGAGATTGTATAGTACAGATTATGGGTAAGTAAACCAGTGAAGAATTGCACAGTTATTTCATTGAGCATTAATTTGTTATTTTTATTGCTCTGCTCGTATTTTGGAATTCCATTTTAATTGAGTTGTACGAGGGCAAGTAAGTCAACGATGATCCTTGGGAGGAGTGACGACCTGAGGTAACATACCTGTGTCATGACCTCAGGATGCACTGCACGCTGTATTGATTTTTGTGCGAGATGTAAATTCCTAGCTGGATGACCAGGAAGACTCTCGATCTCAAGGATTTAGGGTTGTGTGAGTGTTAACTACGTCCTAAACTTTAAGTCATGTAGGGTTTTCCTCGACTCAATGACCGTTTGGTTGGGACTACTTACGCCTCTCCGTTTGATTTGATGGAAACTTATTTTCGATTGATTCATATTTATTTACAGTCTTTATATATTCATGCGTTCCTTGTACCTTTCTATCTACATAAATTGGACTGCTTATTTATTTTGAAATGTTGTACACTTCCTGTTTGGAGTTAGTTACCGGGGCTCGTCATTCTCATGTTTGACTAATTGCATATCCGCAGTATAGCAAGGGAAAGGCTTTACAGTTGGGTGATCTACTTTGCGAATACCGGAGAGGTTTCTCCTTTTATACTATGATGTTTAACTCTCATGTGACTTGTTATATTTGATGATGGTATACATATATGGGGTTTCCACACTTTAGGTTGCCTAACGAGTGTCTTGAAGATTATTTTGTTAGTTTGACGATTAATTGTTTCCGATATACTTTAATAACCCACTAATTTGAATAACTCATATTTAAATTATTTATAATGGTGGTAAATGGTAAGTAAAGTTGACTAGGCTTGTGTTGATTGTACGAGGTTGACTCGGGGTCTACATGAGTCTAGGCCAGGCGGTGCCCAGTTTAGGGTTGTGGAACTGGGATCGTCATAGTTGGTATCAAAGTCGAAGTTTTAAAACTTGACTTTTGACTAAGCATAACCAGTTAAAACACAAACCAATATTTAATTAGGACAATGGTTGAACTTAGAGTGGAACCATATGATCCTGACTTAAATCTTAGTTAAGATGTGCGAAGAGTTGGGGAATTAAAACTGGACTATGATCGATTTGATTTGTTGTATTATTACTATCGATAGTTATGTCTTGATCGTAAAATCATTTTTGTTTTTTGAAATGGCGATGACTGATCTGCCTGAGACCAACGTTAGTTGTTCGGGGGACATTTATAGGAAATTAGATGAGGTATCCCAGCTATTTACTTCTGCAAATCCAGTTACATAGGCTGGGAGTGCTTCGACAATTCAAGATACACCTGCAGCTCGCACAATTTAGGCAGGACCCTAGTAGCCAATGATGTACAGGTTCGGGCCAAGATAGTACCACCTACAACTAATACACCGGCTGAGGATACACTGAGGACCTCAACATATATGAGTACTAAGGCTACGATTGAGGTAAGACAGTCTCACGAGTTCTAGATACACAATCCAGAGAAGTTCCATGGTGGTACTGATCTCGAGGTTGCAGAAAAGTATATGGGGAGTCACGAGAAGACACACGATGTGTTGACTACACCGGAGTACATATGGCCTAGTATTTCATCAGCTTCGTTATTCTGTAAGCTAATGTCTGGTGGCATAGCATGGTGGCTACAAAAGGGGAAACCCAAGGTCTGGGCTGAGTTCAAAGAGAGATTCAGTCAGAAGTATTTCCTTCATTTGGTTTGGAACATGAAGAGGACCAAGTTTTAGAATATCCAACAGGCAATCAACAAGACTACGATGCAGTACATTGACTGATATTTGCAGCTTACAGAGTATGTCGGGGGCAATGCAGATACTAATGCTGATTAGGCGTATTATTTCATGCATGGCATATTGGATTCTATCGGATCTATGGTAGTGACCACAAATCCAAGGACTTTACAAGAGGCCCACTATCGAAGTATGACTAGTGAGAACTTTTTTAGCATGCGCACTAGAGTGGTAGTTGTGGCTCCACCACTATCACAGTTTGATGTATGATGGAGCAGCAGAAGGAGGAGGAGACCTAAACAGTGGAGGCAAAGAGATAGAGCTTAGAGTGTTGGATCTGTTGCATCTTTGCCTTACGCACCGCGCCAGTACCAGTTGTTCCAGTACAGAGCTATGCCAGCACACCACATCAGTTGACATAGTCAGGTCCTTAGTACCAATAATATCATAGAACTGATAGCAGAGGTAGTGGTCAGGGGCAGAGGTATGGCCAGAGACAGGATCAAAGTTCCAATCAGGTTTAGAGACGGGGACAGAGGTCTAGTCAGACACAGGGATAGGGACAGCGTGGTCCATTTGGATCGGGATCTCAAAGAGGATGTTGGGAGTATGTACATATAGATCGTTTCACTAGTACATGTCCACGACTGGACTGAGGGCAGTCGCTGCAAAGCCGAGAGCAGGTTCATGTTTATGCCTCACCAGACCAGACTACTACCCGTAACCTAATTAAGGGTATGGTTTTTATTTACAGTCATTTCATGCATACCATGTTTGATTCTGGTTCTAACGTATCTTTTATTACAGGTCATATGGTTGATGAGTTGGGATTAAGACCCATAAGATTAGAGAGACCCTTGATCCTTGGCATTGCTGCTGAGGACAAGATTTACCTAAAACTTTTGTGTGTTCGTTGTTTAGTTAAGATAGAGGGTTATGTCTTACCTGCGACCTGAGAGTTTTAGAGTTCCTAGAGTTTGATGTATTGCTAGGCATGGATTGGTTGATTGCATATCATGCACATATCCATTAGTTTAGTAAGAGAGTCACGTTTCAGATTCTTGGACATCCTAAGTTCAATTTTCATGGGAATTCGACTAGTTTACTGATCACCAGAAGTAGAGTCGCCACTAGCGTAGATGTTGAGACGCTGCTAGTGTCTTGAGTACGACGGAGCGGGTTATGACTAGGTTGGATGAGGTACTAGTGGTATGCAAGTTTCCTGACAGTTTTCAAGCTGAACTACTAGGATTACCACTGCCTTGGGAGATCAATTTCATCATTGATTTGGTCACAAGGAGCAAACCTATTTCGATTCCATTGTACCGTATGGGTCCGAGAGAGCTAGAGGAGTTGAGGATGAAGCTTGATGAGTTGCTTGAGTTAGGTTTCACCTACCCGAGTATGTCACGTTGGGGTGCGTTGGTCATGTTTGTCGAAAAGAAATATGATAGTATGAGGTTGTGTATCGACTACAGGTAGTTGAACTGGGTGACCGTGATGCTTGCATTTTGACTCGATACGGGTGAGTGCAAAGGATAGAGAGAAGTCTGCATTTGAGATCTGGATACCATCAACTGAGGATTAGTGCGGAGGATAGGGAGAAGACTGCATTTCGCACCCAATACGGGCATTTTCAGTTTACAATCATGCCTTTTAGGTTAACTAATGCCCCAACGATGTTCATGGATTTGATGCATCTAGTGTTGAGACAATACTTGGATAGGTTCGTCATTGTGTTCATCGACGACATCCTTATCTATTCCTGAACTAGTGAGGATCACGAGGAGCACCTCACAACGATTTTGCAGATACAAAGGGAGCACATATTGTTTGTCAAGTTCAATAAGTGCGAGTTTTGGCTTAAAGAGGTCAGATTTCTTGGACAAATTGTTGGAGCAGGCAGAGTGTTAGTGAACCCCATTAAGGTTAGAGTAGTGATTGATTGGCCTACACCGAGATCCATGTCAGATGCTCGCAATTTTCTTGGCTTGGTAGGATATTATAAGTGTTTTGTTCATAACTTCTCGAAGATTGCGACACATATGACGCAATTGACGAAAAAAGAAGTCAATTTCCAATGGACAGACAGTTGTGAGCAGGCATTCTTGACATTGAAGGAACGTTTGAATACTACACCAGTTTTGGTTTTATCTAAGCAGGGAAGGGTTTTAGGGTGAACATCGATGCTTTGAAGATCATTTTAGGCTATGTATTAATGTAGGACAATAGAGTGATAGCTTACGCGTCCCGACAGCTGTGGTTCACGAGAATAACTACCCTACGCATGACTTGGAGTTGGCGGCAGTTGTATATGCACTGAAAATATGGCATCATTATCTTTATGATGAGAGATTAGTATTGTTTACTGACCACAAAAGTTTGTACCTCTTCACTGAGAAGGAGCTGAATATGCGACAGAGGCGTTGGCATGAGTTTCTCAAGGACTATGATTTCTTTTTGGAGTACCACTTGGGGAAGGCTAATGTGGTTGTAGACACATTAAACCACAGAGGTGTTGACTCAGAGGTTGTTACCTGCCACATGACACACGAGTATGAAGTGCTCGAGGCAGTCGAGCTGATGTATTTTGCTGATAATTCGACCGATACTAGAGTATTGATTTGTTGGCAGATGAGGACTCAGACAGTCTCTATTAAAAGTGTATTTGATGGTTAGCAGGAAGATGAGCAGTACCAGATATTTTTGGAGTTTGCTTAGAGCCCAGATCATCCAGATTAGAGTCAGTTGACAGACTCATGCCTGAGGTTTAAAGGGCGACTGTGGAGTCCATTAGTGGCTGAGCTACACGATGAGATACTTCATGTAGCACACCGCTCACGTTATATATATATATATATATATATATATATATATATATATATATATATATATATATATATATATGTTCGCAAGGACATGATCCTATCCCTTCATCTAGTCGTTAGTCTTCTCATCCTAAAACACATCTAGAGCTCTAATTTGGTTCATCCAAACCATTATGTCCACTTGGTGTCATGTTAAGGCTCTAGTCTTGACACCCCCTTTTTGACTATTTTTGTTAACTTAACCACAATTTTACACCTTAGGCGCATTATCTTCTAAAATAGTCTAGTCCATCATTTATTATGATTCACATACCATGATTAGACTAGGGCTCGCTACTTGGTTGTCCAATGCTTCACGCATCTCGAGGCACGTCGGGTCCGTTCTCGGCCTATCGTGATTAGTTTTGACCTAGGTCAAGTTTGTTCGATTACCTAGTTTAGAATCTTATTGCATAATAATAAATTTACTTATCCAAGCTAATGTTTCATTATTCCAAGCTATTTGTTCTTGTACCCGCGTTGAATGTATCTCGAGGTGCTATCTGTCACACTCGTAACTCATGCAAAATGTGATAACAATTAGAACACATGACGTAATGTTATAGTTAATAGAAAACAACCATATAAGCAAGCATCACACAAATATAACGATAATACTCTGCTCTTGTGCTCGAGTTTTACCCAACATTTATATGTCGAACCTAATTGTGGTTCGCTAATCCTAATTATTATGGTGTAATCTGGTTTAATTAATTCGAGTCGTCACAACAGGCTAACCTATTAATTAATGGCTCATTTATTAACTATGTATAAACGTGTTAACCTGTTTATGACCTAAACATACTTATGGAAAACACATGACATGTTTATTATGTTTCGTGCATGTGTCGTGTTATCGTGTCATGACCCAAATTGCCACCCCTAATTTGATTAAATTTTGTTAATTATATAGTTTTTCTATTTTTTATTTTTGGTAAAGAATATAGTTTTCAATTTTAGTAATTGTATACTCTAAATTATTAAGCAGAAAAGAGTGATGAGTGAACTGATCAAGTCCAACTCTATCTCAACCAATATATCCCAAACATAATTTGAAGTATCTTATAAGAAAAATGCAATTTGAAGTAATAATATAATATTATATATAAATGGTGATATTTTAATCTTGACCATTAAATTTAGATCTAATATTGTTTCTTGGTGTTAATGCATACATTTATTAGTCATTAATTCGCTATATATAAAACGACAATTGGATCTAATCCAACGGTTATAAATGCCATCACCATCCATGGTGACATTTTTTAATCACCATGACATATATATGGAAAATTTTATAATGGAAACCAAATATATTCATGCCATGAGAACCTCTCAATATATGTTGTACATTTACGTCGCCTGGATTATTGTGTTGGATTGAAATCTAATGGTTCTAAATAGTGTACCCATAACATGGGTATATATTTGATTCTCATGGTAGAAGTACCCTATATATATTTAAAAATTATGATATTGGTTATTTTTAACCTCACGACCAATCTCTATTGATGTTTGGATAATCAAAAGTGGTACAACAAAATTTAAGTTACAAAAAGGAGTAGGACATGTATAGTATGACCATCACCTCTTATACTTAAGAGAGCTTAACTCAACCCAAAACACACAATAACACCCAAGAGACCTTAATATATAGAAGTTGGATGTGCGGCCCTAACAAAAGTCATTCCTATGCTTAAGTTAGCAATCAATACTTATAAAGAGTATAACAAAACTACAAGTAAGATGTGATGTATGTAGCGTACCTCAATGGAAGACGACAGAGCGACTATTTATAGTTGAGGTTCCCTTAGGCCTCGTTTGGTTTGTTTTTGCCAACTTACAATGTTAGTTAGGAGTTATCTCCATATTTTCATGTTTGGTTTAAGTTTAAACTTCCAGGTAAGTTGAAAATTTTTAAAGGCAAAACATATTTTTTGGTCCTTGAACTTTAAGTCTTTTATGCTTTTGGTCCTTGAACTTTCATTGTTGTACATTTGGTCCCTGAACTTTTGAGTTTTTATGCTTTTAGTCCCTGAAATTTGAGTTTTTTTTATGTTTTTGAGTGAAATTAAATTTATTATTTGGCTTTTGTTGGTTAATGTGAGTTGTCTAGTTCAGTAATATGAATCACTTTACTCTTCTTGACTAGCCATGCCACACTTTTGTTACCTATGTCGGCGGAATTTAACACTTTAAATGGTGGAAGGACTAAATGTAGATCTTTGTGAAAGTTCAAGGACCAAATGTATTAATTCACATAAATAGCCTTCAAATAAGAGAGAGAGAGAGAGAGAGAGAGAGATATGAGTAATAAAAGAGTCATCATTAATGAGAGATAATTGTGTCCACAACTCTTGGGAGATAACTCTCCAAGGGGTGGGGAGAAATACCTCTCACCCTTCCCTGTAAGCTGAGAGATTTACACATAAGTTGGCCGACCAAACAAGATTAGTTCTCAACTCCCTGTAAGTTATCTCCCGGGAAATAACCCTTCCCCTAACCATACAAAACCTTAAATTACTAAAGTATTTGTTGATATGGTCTGTCGTATGGCGACATGTAGCATAATTTATTTAGTGTGACAGCCCCGATTCCATCGAGACCCGTCACGGGTGCCACGCAGGCCCACAACTGACCACGTCACTGCCAGTTATATCCCACGACCATCTAATCCACCAATAATCAAAGTTATTAACATGTAAAATTCAATTCAATGGAACACTAAACATCAAATTAATTTACAATTCCAAAAAAAAATTAGAGCTTCAGTCCTATGTGGAAAACCCAGAGCAGTACATTGTATATAAGACAATAAACATAAATATATACATGTACTATTGTCACGTAAGTCCCCAAGAACCCAAAATAAAGTCAAACAAGAAAATATAAATACATACAAGTCAGTCTGTATCAGTGGGAAGTCATAAGTAGTCTGCTAAAGTCTCCTTGCCTCTGCTCCTGCCCGGATCTGCACTCATTCACCCAACAAATACTATCTAGTAAGTAAACTCCCAAAGAAACCATCGAGTAGATGATTGCAGAAACCAAAAAATAAGATCAACTAAACAAGTAGTGAGTACGGGCAGCCATGAAACACTGCGTGTGTAATTAATGTCATACAAGATGATCAACGAATAATCATGATTGTAACAACATGCTAAAATAAAATTCTGATAAATTCAGATGAATGTGTGACACAACCTAACAAACTAGATTATACTCCACTAATCCGGATGCCCTATCTACCCACAACGAGACTAGGCCACATCCAGACCACTAATGGTGATCGGAATGAATTACACCCCATCGAACACATGCACCTCGCAGCTTGGGTTGCAATCCATTGACAACACAAACATACACGCTATAATTTAGCCAGCTCAGTCGCATACCACAAGCGTCCTGAATAATCCTTGATGATAAAAACCAATCAATACTGACCAATCAACATTTAAATAGACCAAAAAATGATATCATGGGAATATACAACAAGGATAGTAAATGCAAGAATCAAAATCATTAAATACTCAAGATGTGCTTCTGTTGAGGTTTACGCACCTCAAACCGCTCTTTAAATCCCTGAAAATAATATCGTTCTCACATCGTAATACGTGTTTGATACCCGACTAGGTCCTCCTAAGTCCATGGTATCCCAAATAAGCACTACAATCCTCAAAATCCAAAAATCCAATTAATTTTTGATTTATTTTATTTTTATTTTACTATGTAGGGCGTTATGGGTGGCGCAGCTATGAGTAATTGGTCACGGCGCGTGTAATGGTCCAAATTTTATTAAGGACATTATTCACGTATTTTCAGACATGGATGCCAGCTCAGGTCCATGGGAACGATAAAGATAGGCTACAATACGTCTAGATTGGACAGAAATGTTATTTTTGACTGATTGTTTAAGTTACCGTGATAGTAATGATTATGTGATGACTTATCACATTGCATGTGTGATTTATATTGATATACCGTGTAAGATAGTGTGATGGGTATCCGTTTCCAAAAATGTGTCGATACAGATATCGGGCGTATGAAATACGGATAAACTAAGTTTAGGAAATGATTTGTCTAAAATAAACAAACAAGGAAATGTAACAAAATAATAAATTGGTCGGTGCCTAATGAAACGCGGGGTCGTAGGTGACATGCATTGGTTTGTACGATAGTGTGCCCATTCGAGTGCACTCTTTGGTGTGCACGACGGATGGTAGACGTGGAAATACAAGTGTATATATATATATACTAAACAAATAATCAGAAAATGTAAGAAGACCAAATAGGGCATTGATAACGATGTAAGGATGGGGGCATTTTGGTCATTTTCCAATCTCCAAAATATCAACATTCCACACCACCACCACCATTCTCATCTTTCTCAAAATTGTCTAAAACAGGGTGTGAGAGAGGGAAAGAGAGATTGGATCGAACAAGAAGAGAGAGGCCAAGAGATCAAGAACTTGGCGGGAAGAGGCGAAGGTGAGTCGTTGTTATGATTGTTATTGTTTTTGTTGTTGTTGTTGTTGCATGCTTCATAAAGAAGAAGGAAAAAAAAGATAAGAACTAGAAAATACTGGAAAACTTTCAGGAAAATAGGAAAAATCCTAAAAAATTATATTTTGACCTAAATAAATAGAAATTTGGGAGTTATGAAAAATGAAGATTTCAGGAGTTTGGCGAGACTTTACGTCGAGGTTTTTACCTCGTAAAGCGTGAAATTGACAAAAATTATAGAAAATTATAGAAAATTCAGAAAAATTCAAGAAAATATGAGAAAGTTGAAAAAGGGTAGTAAAGTAGATTGCGAGATTTTTTTGGGTGTTTGACACCCCAATGTAACCCGAAAAATGTGCTACAACCAAAAATTGAAATACAATTCTAATTTTTGTGTCATAATATAAAATCAATTAATTTGATACTAAATCACATAAAATGGCTTATTCGAACACCAAGGACTTAGAGACTATATTCGAGTGTTAGAAGCGCATCCCAAGGAGAGAACGGGATTGGACCGGGGATTGGTACTGGGAATTGGAGCATGGTTTAAGGTGCGTAAACCCTTTAAGGAACACACTCTAGTATTTATTTGTTGATTTTCATTTGATCCAGCTATGATTGTTTATCATTGTGTATTTTTTCCATGTGCTTACTTATATTGCACGGTTGGTTGTTTACTTCGCAGCCGGATTCTGGCTTATTCCGAGATGTATGGGCAGACTTGTGTAGGTTGAACAATAAGGACAAACTCAGGTGATGGACAGGTGGAGGAGGAGGAGGAGAAGCCCTCTGGAGAAATCCTGATATCTGGATTATGGTTCAATCTTGCTACACGACACATCCATTTTGGTTAATAGGTGTTATTTATGCATGCGTTTCTTTACAGTTACCTGTTTAATGCACATGTTTATTTAGCATATTGTTGGATTTCGTTATTATAAATGTTGGGTGGTTTTCTTTTAGGTTTTACTCACTGGACTTATCATCGGCCTTTTGTGATGGCTTGAGTGCAGATCCAAGCATGAACAAGGGCAAGGAGATTTTAGCGGACTACTTGTGACTTGCCATAAACTAAACTAACTCGTATGTATATATATTTTGTTTTTTTACTTTATTTTTGTGTTGGGGACTTTTGAGACATTTGTACATGTATGTAATCACTTTTGTTTAGTTAAATACAATGTACTATTCTGAGTTTTCCACATACGACTGATGCTCTAATTTTTGATGAAATGAAATAACAAATTTCATATTTTAAGGCTTCCGCTGAATTAAGGCATTTAAAATGTTTATAATTCTAATAACTGAGGTTGACGATTGATGGTTAGTGCGTGCGAGACACGGCCTGGCGAAAAACGTGGCAGGTTTGTGGGTCCGTAACAAATGACATAGTTGCATCGGGTTTGGGGGCTATCACATTTGGTATCAAAGCGTGGTTGATGAAATTTACCAAAAAAAAACGTGATTGGTCATCCTTGGGAAAGTTTAATGCAAGAGCATTAAACTTAATGAATAAATCTTAAATGTGGAAACTTGATGTATTTGCCCTAGAACCCTTGTTGGGAAGTGGTAGTGAAGCGGGTAAAGACAGTGTTATATACAAGTTATGTGTTTGATTGTATATTATATATGATACGCGTATATTGGAGGCTGACTCGGCGCACGTTCTTCGATGCAGATA
The DNA here is from genome assembly GCA_039657345.1 of Stephania japonica. NCBI lineage: Eukaryota > Viridiplantae > Streptophyta > Magnoliopsida > Ranunculales > Menispermaceae > Stephania > Stephania japonica. Next base: position 35,301,698 of record CM077560.1, on the reverse strand, counting down.
CCGATGGATGGGCAATCTCCCACTACTCAGCCCGAGGTTGGCGGTACGAGCGACCAAACAAGGTAATATCACTTAATATCAAGTCCAGTAGAGCAGACACATTACAGGAAATGTATGACAGAGCTATTGCCCACGAGATATATCTCCTACAAAGAGACAACAAATCGACGACTTCCATTTATTCGAAGTTCTCAGCAAGATTTCAGGCCGAATAGACAACGAGATGATTCTGACGGCTAAGGACAGGAGACTCGAGTACGCAGAGTTCACTAGCAGACAGATTCAGATCGGCGGGATGATCGGGAGCAGAGTGATGACCCGTTTAGCGATGATGACCGCTAACCTACACCAGCAGAGCAAGCTAGACGACAGACACAGCCGTACCGATAGGGCTGGGATCAGAGGACGGGAGTTGGGGGTCAGATATCAGGGATTGTCAGGCTGGGAAATCAAAAACACGTCGTTATCATCGTTGTGATTAGATTGGACACCTCTGAGCGAATTACAGGAGGGCATCGTTATCACCGGAGCCAGTACAGGTCACAGAGAGGGCCCATGTTGTTGCATTACCGATCTGAGAGAAGACTCGATAGCCTGTTAAGGGTACGTATGAATATATTTATTTATTTTATTGTTTATTATCGTAGGTGCATGTATTGTTTTATTTACCTACGTGTAGGGACGGTTGATGTATTCACCAGAGGATGTTAACGAAGACTTGATTGATCACACGATACACTAGGCCATAGCGATAGATATCGGGTGATTGGCTAGGAGTGAGTGTGATCACTGGTGGGATTCCAGATGGATGGGTTCTGGGTGATGTGCCAGGTGATGCATACACTGTTGGATCCCAATATATCAAAGGATGGTCTTGGATTGGGTCGCAAATGAGATGGCAATTGTAACCCTCAAATTTTATTGGTGACACGTGTCGTGTTTTCAGGACTGTGATCTGTCACTCGTGATTTGTCATATTACTCAAGCCTCGGGAATCGACACTAAGGTATATTTATTGTTCTGTGATGTTTGTATTATTATTTATACATGAATGTGAACTCTGTATATCCTAGTGCGTGATTTTGTTTTATTAATCACCACGGACGTGTGTGTGAGATTCGCCTAAGAAAAACAAGAATTTTAGGGCATAACACGGGCATACAAATAATGGGAAATAATAATTAGTGAATTATCAAAAAATAATAAATAATTAAATAAAATGCGAGAACGATGTTGTGTCCGAGAGCCCACGGAATGCGAGTTGTGACGTGAAACGGGTCCGAGGTGGAGACGTGTGAGCGAGAATTAGCTAAGTGGTGAAGTTGAAGTCATCCATTGGAGTATTGCATTGGTGTTACAGTTGGTGGTTGGTTTGAGTGAGAGACCTAAGATGTGTCTCGAGATTCGTGCATGGGAGTTGATGAAGTGGGTCGAGGATCAACCAAACATGTGAAATAAGGTATGATCTCGACTCCCCTCGTGTTTATCTACGATTTAGTGTAAATTTTGTGGTTTTTCGTCACGACAATTCTGACGAGATTTTTGAGAAATGTTGAAAATAAGTTTGGGTGGTGATTTTGGAATCAAATGGGTGATCTATAAATGATTTGTGAATTGGTTTGATTATTTGCAGCAATTTGGATTTTTTGGGGATTTTTGGTGAATTTTCATGTGATTTACGAATCGGGGTATTTAACGGGGTTTTAACACAAAGTACGGTTTGTTTGTTGTAGTTTTGGGTGTCCTTAAGAGTTTGGGATAAGCTCGAAACGCGATGACGCGAGCTGGGGTTTCGGAGAAGCCCGAAAACATGTTTAAGGTGCCACGCCGCGAGGGGCGCCGTGGAGATTTTCTCCCACGGTGTCGGTTCATGACGTCTAAAATAGAGAAAAAATAGTTTCCTTGGCGCTTTAAGTGACACTGTGGGAATTTCCTTGGCGGCTTCACGACAGCGTCTGGAACAGAAAAAATAGTTTATTTTTAAGTAAATTTCTAAAATTTTGGAAAACTTTGGGGGACTATTTAGGGTCACGAAATGACTCTAATTGAACCAAATTTGGGTTAAATGATTGCTAGAGTTTGAGAATTTGAGTGGGACAAGTTAGAGGGCTACGTGAGGATCGGAGTTTTATGGTATTTAAGGTACGTTTTTCGTACGTTTGTAAGCCAGTAAGAAAATGCACATTAATTCATTTTCCATTATTGATGTCTCTATTTGAACTGAACTATTTGTTAGGATTCGATTCTATATTTCCTCGGTTAAGTGTCTTGACGTAATTGTATAAAGAAGGTACTCCCGGGTCCATATTAGCTGGGCAAATGTGAACACTTCTGCAGAAGTGTTGTCTACCCCCTAATAGTGGGTTACACCCCAAGTACTGGATTGTTGTGGATATTGATGTGGATGTGGATTGTTGTGGTTGTGGATGTGGTATTATTATGGATGTGGAAATTGACCACTTATGGGCCTCCTTTGACTCTTTAGACACTCAAACTTCATTGTTATGCTTGTCAGTCTGTTTATTATGCAATTTGTTATATTTCTTGTCTTTCAATACTGCATGATATTTAGACTGCTTATTTAGTAAATCTTGAATTACAGTTTAGTTTCTTTCTGACATTACTTTCATATTTTTCACTCATTCACCGTCTAGTTTGTGATGGTGGTGCAGATAGAGCAGAGACAACAAAGGGGAAGGAGTTAATGCTAAGTGATATCCACTGAGGACTCTCGGAGTGTTTCTTTCCTTTTCTCACTGTAGGTCGTTCTTCTTTTGATTGTAAATATTGTATTGTATGTTTTCTTTTTTGTAAAACACTGGGACATGTATTGGGATTGAGAGACTAGGGATATCATGTACTATCGTATTCTTTCTCTTTGATCATCAGATATACATGTATTTATCCATTTCTTAGGGTTTCCACATGATAGGATACTGTTTTTCTTGATTTTTCATTTACAAAGTTATAGTTGATTATAGTGATTTCCGCTACGAATTTTCTGATAACTTTATAAATATATAACTCACACCTTTAAATGATAAGAAAAATGATGTATATGAGGATTTGAGGCTGACTAGGATGCGTAGACTTTGCGAGTAAGGGCTCGGGAGTCCACGTAAGTCTAAGCCGGGCGGGACCCAATTTTATGGGGAACTGGGGCCGTCACAAAAATGTCAATTTCTTTCCGTCACTGTTACGTTCCACGGTACGAGGTGGAAGTCTACGCAAATTTCGGGACAAAATTTCCCCTAGTTGGGAAGAACTGTAATAACCTAATTTTTTTTTAAGATCATTATTCGTGTATTTTCGGACGTGGAAACCAACTCATGTCCATCGGGACGCCACGAACAGGCTACGGTACGCATGGATTGGGCAGAAATGTTATATTTGACTGATTGTTTGAATTACTGCAATGATAATAAACAAACAAGGAAATATGACAAAATAATTAATTGGTGGGCACCTAATGACACGCGGGGTCGTAGGCGACATGCGTGGATTTGTACGATCGTGCGCGCGCTCAGGTGCTCTTGTTGGCACGCATGACGGAATTGTAAGCGCGAAAATACAAGTGTATACATATGTATATATAATAAACTAATAATCAAAAAATGTAAAAAGACCAAAAAGCGCATTTGGGTGATAAGGAAGTTTGCATAAGGATGGGAGTATTTTGGTCATTTGCCAACCTCCAAAATATCAACATTCCCTATTGCCACCACCATTCTCATCTTTCTTAAAATCGTTCGAAAAAAAAGTGTGAAAGAGAGAGATTGAATAGAACAAGAAGAGAAAGGTCGAGAGATCGATAACTTGGCGAAAAGAGGCGAATGTGAGTTGTTATGATTGTTATTGTTGTTGTTGTTGCTTGCTTCATAAAAAAGAAAGGAAAAAAAAAGATAAGAACTGGAAAACGCTGGAAAAATTCTAGGAAAATAGGAAAAATCCTGAAAAATTATATTTTGACCCAAATAAATAGAAATTTGGGAGTTATGAAAAATGAAGACTTTGGGAGTTTGGCGAGACTTTACGTCAGGGTTTTTACCTCGTAATGCATGAAATATTGTAAATTACAGAAAATTATAGAAAATTCAAAAAAATTTGAGAAAGTATGAGAAAGTTGAAAAAGAGTAGTAAAGTGGATTGCAAGATTTTCTCGGGTGTTTGACACCCTAGCGTAACTCAAAAAATGCGCTACAACAAAAAATTGGAATACAATTCTAATTTTTGTGTCGCAATATAAAATCACGTAATTTGATACCAAATTATATAAAATGACTTATTCGAACACCAAAGACTTAGAGACTAAAGTTGGGTGTTAGGCGCGCATTCTGAGGTGAGAGCCAAATTAGATCAGGTATTGTTACCAGGAATTGGAACGAGGTTTGCAATGCGTAAACCCCTTAAGGAACACACTCTAGTATTTATTGGCTAGTTTTTCATTTGATCCATCCATTATTGTTTATTATTGTGTATTCTTTATATGTGCTTACTTATGTTGCACGGTTGGTTGTATACTTTGCGACTTAATTCTGGTTTATTCCGAGATGTGTAGGCGAACTTGGGTAAATAGTGAAGGCTCAGGTGATAGACAGGGGGAGAGGAGGAGAAGCCTCCCTGGAGAAATTCTAATTTATGGATTAGGGTTCAGTCCTGCTATACGACACACATCCATTTTAGTTAATAGATGTCATTTATGCATGTTTTTCTTTACAGTTGTTTGTTTAATGCGCATGTTTATTTAGCATATTGTTGGCTTCCGTTATTATAAATACTATGTGGTTTTCTTTTGGGTTTTACTCAATGGACTCGTCATCTGCCTTTTGTGATGGCTTGAGTGCAGATCTGGACATGAGCAGGGGCAAGTAGACTTTAGCGTACTACTTGTGACTTGTCATAGACTAGACTAACTCGTATGTTTAAATATTTTGTTGTTTTGACTTTATTTTGGTATTGGGGACTTTTGAGACACTTGTTCATGTATGTGATCACTTTTGCTTAGTTATATTATAGGTTTTACAAATAGGACTGATGCTCTAAGTTCTAATGAAATGAAATAACAAATTTCATATTTAAAGGCTTTCGCTGAATTAATGCATTTTAAAGGTTTATAACTTTGATAACTGATGATGATGATTGACGGTTGGTGCGTGCGGGATATAGCCTGGCAGATGACGTGGAAGGGTTATGGGTTTGTAGCTCATGACGTGGCAGGCTTAAGTTTTGGAGCCACCTGAGCACACCTCACAACGCCTAGCATAGTATGCCTCTGGACTCCATGTCGTGGGTGGCACCGTGGAGAATTGTTCTCCACGGCGCCGTTGGCGACGTCCCCCTTGTCCCGAGTTGGGTCAATTTTTTGGACCTCCTCGACCCGTTGCCGCAACTTGAACTTGTTCCATACCCCTATGGTTCTCCAAAACAACCATAGTATATGTTTGAACCTCGATAAATCACGCATGAATCGATAAACCCTAAAGATTTTCGTCAAAAACGCCGGTAAAACCATTTACTTTTAAATAACAACTCAATGAATCCATCATTTGAGCTTAAAATCACCATTGAAAACCATAACACTCAACCCGAAAAACTAGTGAGCTCGACTCACCACGACGAAACATGCGTCAACACCCGCAAAACCATGACCGAAAGATAGATCACGACGAGGAGATAACGAATTTTACCTCGGTTCGTCGATTCCTAGCTTCAATCACCACCAAATCGCCACCCAAACAACACCAAACCCCAATCTTTCTCACCAATTTTCATCTAAGAGAGATATAAGAGGAGAGAGAAAAGGTGGTAAAAATGAGAAAAATCTCATTTTTATAACCCCGAATCATCATGTGTGTGGTGTGCATCACAAGGCACCATCTAGTGGCCCAAAATAAGTTAATAAGTCCAGCTTTTGTGACTTGGTTGTGTGGCTTGTGCTCATCCTCTCAACACCATTCATTCGTTCCTCAGGCGTTCTAATACGCGACACCTGACAACTCAAACTGTCGTACGAAGCTTGAACAACAAATCCGGCCTACGCCATATTCTGTTTCGATTATTTATCACATTTAATTATATTAAGTCATGTGAACCCATTCCGCGGCTTACTGTTCCCATCAGTCACCCATCCGGTTCCCACGTCGACGCGCATTTCTAGACGAAAACCTTTCACACAACCTCACCTGGTCTAAATCGTATAAATCACACCTACAATGTAATAAGTCGATTCATAATCCTTACCATCGCATTTACACAAATAATCAGTTAAAAATGACATTTCACACCAACTCGGCATTCCTGTGGACCCAGACTAGCGTCCACTTCGAAAAATATGTGCATAATGGCCTTAATGAAATTTGGGCGGTTACAGTCTTTCCCAACTAGGGGAAATTTTGTCTAGAAATTTTAAATAACCAATATCTCTCGTTAGGGAATACAAAATGCTAATAAAACTACCTATCAGGTTAACCAACCTGAATAATCTCTGGGTGAACTGGTCTACCACTAATTCGCTAACATTCCTGGTGAACCAATATACCCAAAATCTTGGTAAATAAATCAACTTGTTCCAAGTGAACGAATCAACCTGTACTCTAGTGAAGCAATCGACCAATTGCCCACTTACCATTGATGAACTAATAGACCAGTCCCTGTTAAGCACATTAACCAATTGAAATGGACCCCTGGTGAAGCAATCAACCAATTTCAAAACCCCTAATGAACTAATCAACTAGTATGTGCTAGCCTCAGGTGAACTAATCAACCTATATGCAATAAATGCATTAATATATGACTAGCGAAAATACACAACAACGACGTACCTTAAACGTGCTGTCGTGTCATTTCTCTGACAGGTTGTTCCACTGTGTGGGCTCTCTTTCCAGTCAGTGCAACATTTGGTACTGGAGAAGCTCTCTGGCAATCAACGTTGTTGTGACCTATTTGACCGTATATGTACCAACAACGTATGTCACGTCCTCCAAACAGACGGCCCCCGGATCTCTGACTGTGACTCTGGTCCTTCTTACCCCAGTCATGGCCTCCCTTATCTCAATCTTGTCTATATTGTCGCCCCGGCTGCCATCGATACTGCTCTAACGGTGCAGGTGCAACCACTTGAACTCGATCAGTCTGTTGGTCATCATACTCGTACTAATCATCTCTCTAATTACGGTCATTGTTGCAATCCTGATCTAGCTACCAATAAACTCTACATGCTCGAAGCTCCTGTCCCTGGCCGTTAGACTCATACCTCTGTCTTTTCGGCCTCTCATCTTGTCGAGAACCCTGTCTAGATGATCCCTAATGTATGCTAGTCCCCAGTGAGTTGTCTCTCTATAATAGAAGTCTCATGAGGGAGAGCTTTGTCGTACATCTCCTACAGTGTCTCAGCTCAACTAAACATGATGACACGGGCTATCATCTCGTCAAGTCCTCGAAAAAAGTAATAGATCTACAGTCTCTCCGTACCAGCAACGTCCATGGCGTCCTGCATCAGATATCGATACCGTTCCATGTACTATAGGACTGACATGTTGCCCTATATCAGAGCCAAAAACTCCTCCCTTAATCTGATCCAGACCTCCATCAGAATGTACTCATCCAAAAATAGCTCATGAAACTTGGCCTAGGTAGCCGGATCCGGATGTGTATTTGCATAGGTGGTCCACCAAATTGCGGTGTCACTTCTCAGATAGAAACTCGACAAATAAGGTTGGTCCCTCTTCTTGACCAAAAACAGCTTATGCAGCCGTTTGTGGGATAGTAGCCATCTCTTGGCTTTATTCAGGTCTCTTGCTCCATAAAAGTAGCCTGACTGGAATCTGATGAAGTTTTTCACCCTTTTGGCCTCAACTGACATCGTACTGTCAGATGTCGACGTCGCAACTGGTTGGTTTGTCATAGCTATGGTGATAATAGTGGTCTCTGCTGGTAGAACACTGGCACTACTCTCTAAGCCAGTGTCTCAGAAATCGTCGCCTGAATCGACATTTGGGGTGTAGTAGGGGCTACTACTGCCTGCATTGTTTGTGCAGCCAATGCAGTCGTAGGAGTTGTTATAGATGCTGCCTGAACTCGAATTATATCCATGATCAGCGCGAATCCCTCCTCCACAGTTCACGCTAGTGACTGAAGAGTCAATGTTCTAGTCGGATCGTTGGTATCCCAGCCTTGGGCTGAGTAGTAACTGGAGGCTGCTCGTCCATCATAATATGCATCAAAGAAGGTGCGTCGAATTAGCCTCCAATATACATGCGTCGTATGTAATATGCAATCAAACACATAATGCGTATATAACATTAACTCTACCGGCCTCACTGTCACTTCCCAACTAAGGTTCTAGGGCAAGTACATTAGGTTTCCACATTTAAGATTTTTTCAATAAGTTTTATACTTTTTCATTAAACTTTCTCGAGGTTCATCGACCTCGCTTTGATAACAAATGTGACGGCCACGATTCCACTGTGGCTCGTTACAAGTGCCAAGCGTGTCCAAAACCGGCCACGTCACTACCTGTAGTGTCCCACGACTATCAAATTCACTAATAATTATATTTATTAACATTTAAAACTAAATCTAGTGGAAGACTAAACATCAAATTAATTTACAATTTCATAAAAAGTTAGAGCATCAGTCCTATGTGGAAAACCCGAAGCAGTACACTGTATATAAGACTATAAAAGTAAATATATATATATATATATGTACCAGTGTCACATAAGTCCCCAAGAACCCAAAATAAAGTCAAATAACAAAATATAAATACATACAAGTTAGTCTGTGGCAGTGGGAAGTCACAAGTAGTCTACTAAAGTCTCTTTGCCTCTACTCGTACCCGGATCTGCACCCAGTCGCCCAAAAAATACAATGGCAAGTCAAATGAGTAAACTCCCAAAGAAAACCATCGAGTAGATAATTACAGAAGCTAATAAATAAGATTAACTAAACAAGAAGTGAGTATAGACAGCCATGAAGCACTGTGTGCGTAGTTAATATGCCACACAAGATGACAAACGAATAATCATGATTGTAACAACATGCTCAACAAAGATTACAATAAATCCAGACGAATATGTGACACAACCGAACAAACTAGATTATATTTTGCCAATCTGGATTTCTCATCTACCCACAACGAGACTGGGCTACACCCGGACTGCTAATGGTGACTGGAACGAATCACACCCCACATAAAACGTGCACCTCACAACTCGGGTCACAATTCATCGGCGGCGCAAGAACATTCGCTATAATTTAGCCAGCTCAGTCTCATACCACAACCGTCCCGAATAATCCCTGACTGTAAAAACCAATCAACACTTAAATAGACCCACAAAAGATATAACATATGAATATACAACAAGAACAGTAAATGCAAGAATCAAAACCATTAAATACTCAAGACATGTTTCTGTTGAGGTTTACGCACCTCAAACCGCACTTCGAATCTCAAAAAATAATGTCATTCTCACCTCGTAATACGTGCATGATACTCGACTAGGTGCTCCTAAGTTCTGGGTATCCTAAATAACCACTAAAATCCTCAAAATTCGGAAATCCGATCAATTTTTTATTTATTTTATTTTTATTTTACTATGGGTGCATCGTGGATAATTGCTCCCCATGACGCCGCTGGCGGCGTCCCCCCTATCCTGAGTTGGGTCAATTTTTTGGACCTCCTCGGCCTATTGTCGTGACTCGAACTCGTTCCAAACCCCTATAGTTCTCCAAAACAACCATAGTATACGTTTAAACCTTGATAAACCACGCCCGAATCGTAAAACCCAACGATTTCTACAAAAAAAGTCGATAAAACAATTTTCTTCTAAACAACAACCACAACTCAATGAGTTTATCATTTGAGCTCAAAATCACCATTGAAAACCATAACACTCTACCCAAAAACCTGGTGAGCTCGACTCACCATGGCGAAACTTGCGTCAACACCCGCAAAACCATGATAAAAAGATAGATAACGACGAGGAGATGACAGATCTTACTTTGGATCATCTATTCCTAGCTTCAATCTCTACCAAATCACCACCCAAACATCCCCAAACCCCAAGCTTTCTCACCAATTTTCGTCCAAGAAAGAGGAGAGAGAAAATGAGAAAAATCTCATTATTATACTCCCAAATCATCATGTGTGTTGTGTGTATCCCAAGGTACCATCTTGTGGCCCAAAATAAGTCAATAAGTCCAGCTTTTGTGACTTGGCTGTGTGACTTGTGCTCATCCTGTCAATACCATTAATTCGTTCCTCAATCGTTCTAATACCCGACACCCGGCAACTCGAATTGTCGTATGAAACTTTAACAACAAATCCGGCCTACGCGTGTTTCCGTATCGATTATTTATCACATTTAATTATATTAAGTCATGCAAACCCATTCCCCGATTAAGTGTTCCCGTCAGTCGCCCATCCGGTTCATGCATCGACACGCATTTCTAGACAAAAACCTTTCACACAACCTCGCGTGATCTAAACCGTATAAATCACACCTATGATGTAATAAGTCATTTCATAATCCTTACCATCGCAGTTACACAAGCAATCAGTCAAAAATAACATTTCATACCAACTTTGCATTCCAGTGGACCCAGACTGGTGTCCATGTTCAAAAATACGTACATAATAGCCTTAATGAAATTTGGGTCGCTACATTTAGAGCCCAACTAAAGGTACCCCACCATTTACTTAGTGCACCCCGATTATGCGTGGCACCCCAAATTCAAATTTCAATTTACGAGGGGACCTCGTATTTTTACCAAAATACTCTTTCATCCCAACCGAAGCACCCAACTCCAAAATCTTAGTTGGGACATCTATTTTAGGTTCAGCGACATAAGGCCAAGCCTTATCTTCTAGGCTCGGCGTTGTCCAACCGAACCTCTTTGGTAAAATTTGGTTGACAAAGGTTGGATGGGTTTCGACCGACTCTCCAATCAAATGTTCGGCTGGCTTCGACCGACTCTCAAACTAAAGGTTCAGTGGGCTCTAACCGACTCTCCAACAAGAGACTCGGACCTGCGAGGCCGAGTTACTCGATGTTGCCTTACAAATCATGAGAAGAGAGTGCAGAGGGATGATGGTGGGGTGCACAAAACGAGAGAAAATGGTGATGGGGTGCACTAATCGCAGTGAATGGCATAAGGGTCATTTTACACTAGAATATGACTTTTTTTAAGTTTGACTTTTTTGTTGGCGTGCCCTTAGCCGAGCTCTTTATTTATTTGTCGTTGTGTATTATTAAAATGGACTTTAGCATAACAATGAATTTAGGGCGAAAAATATATGGGTCGTATCATGGGCTAATGGACTTTATCAATATATTGGTAGTAAATTAAAATTTCTCAAAGGCTTTTAATTAGGTGAGGATGAGCTAGCAAGGATCTCCCATTAATTTTTGATTCGCGCTAAAGGCACCCCGCTTATTAGGGCACCCCAACAATTTATCATGGCACCCCGATACTTTTACCAAAATACCCTTTCGTTTGAATTGTGAGCACCCCACCACCAAATCGAATGAAACCCTTCTTTTCTCTCTTTCATCACGACATCAAGGCCTCAATATACCAAATCCCGTCACTTTTTTGCTTGTTTAAAGTAGATTTGTTATTTTCATGGTCGAACGATGTGTTTAACTTCAATCTCGTAGTGTTCAGTCACACAGGGCCACGATCTGTCTTTTGGTCTCTGACGTCCATTGTTGATACCATTGTGTAAGTGTCGGTTGATATCAATCGACACCTAAGTAAGAACGACCCTTAGACCACGTGGCTATGTATCACCGAGACTACTGATTTTGGTCTCAATGACCTGTTACCGAGACATTAAGCTATGTCTTGGTTACTTCCAACCTAAGTGTAATAAAAAACTACGTTTGAGATTAAACTCGATTGACAATAACTGACACATTTTTTTAGTTATCGGTTATAGGGTACCGAGACACTACAACATGTCTCGGTCCTGTGTGACCGATAAATTCACATATGTGGTTCACCTTTGAAAATAGAAACAAAAACCATAAAAACTAACTTATCGTGTGCAACGTCTGCCTCCCACTCATTTTCTTCAACCATTAGACTATAAAAACACTTAAAACTTGTCGAATCTTCGGGCGGCGACAAATCGACAAATTCAATTGACAAGGGTTAGTGCACACTCTTTGATTGACAAATGCGATGTCCGGCCCACGACGAATCGACTTGACTTTGTAAAAAAATCGAGTTTTCAAAAGTGGGGTGCCCTGATAGGGCATTTGAATGGACATGTGAATTGTTGGGTTGGATGAGGGCATTTTTGTCAATTGGTTATAAAATCAGTTTTAATTAAAAATGGCGGGGTGCCCTGAGAGGATTGTGGGGTTCCCTTAGCGGGATTCTAATTTTTTTGGGTGAATATTTTTTATATTTAATTAGGTGTTTTAATTAAGAGACAGATTACCTCAATTTAATCAAAGATATATACTTAAAAAGGAAAAACATTGAGTTGGGATGTTAAATCATATTAAATCAATAATTAATTTGGTTTTGTTAAAGATTGATGAAGTTTGATCTTATTGGCATCTTAGTTTAGCGAATTTAAAACAAAAAATATACAACTTTTCTCAAAAAAAAAAAATGCTTATATATAACATAACGTTTCAGCTAGACCTTTTTAAAAACATAAATAATCACTTGCTTTCTGCCACATCATTAATAGTATGTTAAGAACAACGGTACAATAAGTCTACTCTATGTAGGTTCAAGTTTTTTTTTTTGATAACCAATACTTGCTCTATTAAGAAGCAATCTTGTCCCAATTATAAGCGCACAATGAGAGATTATAAGCTTATTGATGCTCAATGGAAAGGCCTAATCGATCAAAGTAGACCCATAAAACTTAGGTGGGTTGACACAGCGAACCCATAAAGCCTAAGTGAGCTTAATGGCCTAGACGGACTTGCATAACTACCAGGATCTATGTGAACCTAGAGACCTATCAAAATCTATAACCTGGATTATTCTACCAAGATCCATAATGGACTTGGACTAAATCTGCATGTAGATGATAGACGAGAATTGAGTCTAACTAAGCAACAAAAAAAAAAAAAAAAAAAAACTAAAACCTTAATCCAAAAGATTGAAGAACAATAGATTGGCCGAAAGTATCACCTCAATCAAGATAACCACCATTGAATGTCGTTGCGTGGTCAACCACCTTCATTAAATGCGGAGGACCCAACTATCATCTTGTCGTCTTCATCATCTGGACCAAGCCATAAGCAAAAAAATAAGAGAAAAAAAGGAGGGGAGGCAAAGTGGAGGGATAGGTAATTGAAGAGGAGAGGATCGATCTCCAGCACCGCTCACAAATCTGTTAATTTCTAAAGAACTGAATTTCATTTGATGAATTACTAAGTACAAACTACTTGTATATATAAACACCTAAGAGATAAAGAACTCTCCGAAAATATAAAGACGACAATCATATAACTATATCTAAGATAACTATTAATATCATATCAATCTTAACCACTGTATTTTAACATCCTCTCTCAAACTCAAGATGGTTCAAGAAAACCAACTTGAGGATGCAAATCAAATCAGTAAACCCGACAAATCTAAGGTTCGTTGCGGAGCATATCAACGACCACCCGTGACAGTAGAAAAGATTGGGATGTGGCAGAGTCATAACATCGAAACAGTAGACAAGAGAACAGCAGAGTCTACGAAACGACTTGCGGAGCAGAGTCGACGAAACTATTAACAAAGCAAAGTCGACGAAGTCGACAAACGGACAACAGAGCCAACAGAGTCAACGACAAGTAGGACAAAAAATGCAAATCTCGAGATGGGCAGATGGTTATGTGAGTTGAAAGGCATCGGATTTGTATGTGGCTGGGCGACACTTGAAGGCTGACGGAGCAACGCAGAAGAGGCAAATGGACTTATGATGCAGGACTGGTGAAACGTGTGGACTGGTGTATGTGGCTCGGCAACAAGGACTGGTGAAACGGTTCACAATTGGGAGACGTGTGTAAACACGCACGAGCAAACGCTTTGACAGATGCAGGATAAAGCAGGGGCGGAAGCAGGATGCACGTACGCATGGACGCACAAGCAAGAGTGAATGGCGTGCACAATAGTATTTCATGCAAGTGAAAATGGGCTTATGATGTAGGCCCTTAGATCAATTGTCCCACTACGATTTGGCAGACTTGTACGATGCTCGAGTAGATTGAATGCACAATACGGATGCTTGTTCACGGTAGCAGGCACATCCATGTGCAGAAAACGAAGCATGACACAAATGCATAGATTGAAAGGCAGACAGAGGAACACAAGCAGATTGGTCAATTAGATATGAGCAACGGACAGATGGGCATTCATAAAACTCAGCGAGCACGTTTAGGAATGACACAGCGGGTTCGGATGATGCAGTAGGCTGAACGGCAAAACCGATGAAACAAACTGATGGGGCAGGGAGATGATGATGCAGATCCAAACCGAACAACCAGACGACCATGATGCACGAAAGATCGGAAGGGCAACAAATTAAATTAAAAATAAAGAACTGAATTTCATTTGATGAATTACTAAGTACAAACTATTGTATACATAAACACCTAAAAGATAAAGAACTCTTTAAAAAGATAAAAGACGACAATCATATAACTTAACTATTAATATCATATCAATCTTAATCACTGTATCTTAACAAAATCTAAATCGAGATGCGGTAGTGTCAGATCCCATGATGGGAGAAAAGTAAAAGAAGAATGAAAGAGGGGGGAAGTGTTGGGGTTACTCAACCCCTTCGAAACCAAATCAGAGGTAAAAACCATGAGTTAAACTACTATATGAACAAAGAGTACAACTGTACAAGATATCTCAATTGAATGAGATTCACTAACAATGGAGTAATACAAAAATACTTCTTCCAAGAACTTAGATAATCACACTAAGAAGGAAGAACACTACCCCATTTATATCAAACCCTTGCACCTCTTTTCTTGAACACCAAGAAATCACCAAAGCCTTCACCGTGAGTCTTCAGATTCAAGATCTTGTTGTTCTTTAATACAGAGATAACACAAACTCTTGAGAACATGAAGATATGATCACAATCTCCTTTTTCTTTCTCTACTTGTAGCTGCACACACAAGCCGCTCACTTAGAAGAGAACTTGTTCGGTCTAATAACCGAAACCCAAGTTTCCGTCTAATTCGGTCTCCCTCGTGTTTCTTATTTTCTTGGCCACCAAGTCGACACACTAGCGACTTCTCAAAACATGAAATTTATTTCGTTTAACATTCCTATTTTCTCTCTTTCTAATAGCCACCGATTCTAATATTTCTATTTAAGTAGAATTCACGTGTTGGACATATTAACTTAATGTGTGTGGGGCCACACATCTAATAGGAAGGACGAAGGACCGAGGCTATCAGTGTCGGTAGCATTCGTTGGAGCAAGCAGAGCGTCATCAAAATCTAACGGATTTGAGTGCTTGAATTAGGGTTAGAGATTTCTTTTCTTGTCCGTTTAAAGTTGTGGGGGTGCATGGTTGGTGTTTCCTTCATTTTTTTTCTCTAAGCGATGCCTTAACCAGTTAATAATCCACCATAGATCAAAGGTACAATTGCTCTAAGGAACCTCACTCTTTTTCTCTCGCCAATGACACTTGATCAATGCAAATGATGTTTACCAACTAATGTACCCCAATTTGTATAGACTTCAATCCATAACCGTTTCATCTAGGAGGTCAATTCTAGATACGATCTTGCAAAATCTCCTTGATTTCCAAGTTGTTGGTGTTGGAGTCATTTAACTGTTCTGATAACTAAACCATGCTTACCTACAACTTTGGCTCGTTACCTCCACAAGTCTCTTCAATTACTTGCGCACCTATATATCCCATAGGACTTTCTGTTAGTCTACTTGAAGCTCGTAGTCTTGGATAACTTTGAACTTCATCACAACTGCCTTGTGATCTTCTCTGTTCAGTTACCGTCAAGTTTGGCACGTTACCTCCTCAAGTATCTTCTGTTATTACAACTAAACCCTTCCACCTCATTACTGCAAGTGATTCGTTGGTTGCATTATGTTAGGTTATGCTCTTGAGCATATCTCGAATAGTTGAGATCTTATCCTTATCTTGCAAATGGTAGATCAAGTTTTAACCTCCTTGTGGACTGTTTGGTTGAGGTTGAGGTTGTTGTTGTGAGGAGTTGGTGGGTGTAGTTATGATCAGGTTTAGCTAACAATTTAAAAAGGCAACAGCTATTCGGACCCCACCTTTTGTTTCTTTTACCCCATTTTTGAATGTTTACTTCATTTACCCCACTTTTTACTTAATTTATCTCAAATTTTTTTCAAACTTCCAAAAATACCCTTGCTCACCTCATACCTCATAGGCTCATACCCCATCACCCTCACCCTTACCCTCACCCTCACCCTCACCCCAACACCCCTCAATCCTCTATATTTCTCAGTTTTAGTTATTGCAGAGCACTTGTACTAGGTCACCAAGTGTTGCAGGAGTGTTTTTTCATTGAACAAGGTTAGATGTGGTCACGATGTGTCATAGAAATGAAAAAATGTCGCACGTAGCATTCAGTCGCACAGAGCTGACACCTTTAAAGAGGTATCGATCGACTCTAACTTCGACCTCTAAATAGGTAATGGTCGAATCCGACCAAGAATGTGAAGAAAACTTAATCTCAGTGGATGACAGAAGGATCCAACCGAGACCTCTTTAGAGGTGATGACTCTATGTGGCCGACACCTCTTAGGAGTCGTCGGACCTATGCGTCCGATATCTCTTAAGAGTTGTTGGCCATATGCGTTTGCGGGCAACAAAAACGAACAAATTTTTTTTCAATACTCCTAAAAAATACATGAAAATAACAAAAAAAATAGTGGATTTTGCTCACAATCGTTTGATATTTTCAAATCCATTAAAACTTTGTACCAAAAATGGAATATTCAAGCCCCAAATCAAATCCCTAAACCCAACAACAAAACCACAAACAATACCGACTTAAAAAAGAAAAAAAAAACTCCAAAAAACCACAAAATCGACACTAAAAGAGATGAAGAATACACCTATGACGTCAAATTAATGAGGCTTCGCTCGGATTTCTCGAATTTGGATTGGTGGTGAGGGTGCAGTTGGAGAAAGGGGTGACTAGGGTATGCGTGAGTAAAAACCTTTTATATGGAGGGGTAGTTAGGTTATTTCACATGGGCAGGGTAAAAGAAACGAGAATTAGAGTCTAAATAGTCGCTGCCTTTAAAAATTTATGGCATGCATTTGTTAAAGTTTAGAGCATCTCCAATGGTAAATGTTGATTGTGGGTATGGATTCTCAATGTGAAGAGGATGTTCATCCCATGTTGCTTAAATTGACATCGAGCTTCAAAATAGGTCTTCAATGGTTGATGTGAATTTTTGGCTCAATTGATGAGGTGACATTACTTTTTGTAATTTTATTAATTAAAATGTGAAAATAAAGTCTAAATAAAATAAGTAAATATTTTTTTAAAACCTATTATCCAACATGGATATCAATTTGAATGTCAAGAAGTGACATTCAAAATAGAAAATGTCTATCCACGTCATCTTGACATTCAAAATGCACATTTCATAGGAGACCTTTTTTCACTCAAATGTCTATTTAGTCCTAGGTCGCACAAATTGACATTCAATCCACATTCCATTGGAGATGTTCTTATCAAAGACAACATTTAATTGGTTAAATTACTTTAATGCTCCTTTTAATAAGGTTTACTTTATTTAGGAGAAAAGATCATGGGAAAATTTGTCTTTTTTCACTCATGTAACCTTGGACTTAGTTAAGGGAGGTGCGTCTTTTCGTAAGAAGTTTAAATGCTTTGGTAACACTAAGGGCTAGCGACACACCGAACCAAACACCAATCTTAAAGTAAAGACCAAACACGAATCTTAAAGTAAAGCAACGGCTTAGCTAAAGATAGTGGGAGCCGTCTTTTGGTAAGAAGTTTTTAAATGCTTTGGTAACACCAATGGCTAGCGACACACTGAACCAAACACCAGTCTTAAAGTAAAGCAACGACTTAGCTATGCTAACACTCGAAGCAAACAGGCCACTGTAGTGAAATCTTGGATCTTCTCGTAGTGTACCCTGCAAATCTTCAACCACTTGATCTACTCGACTTTATCATATCAACTAACTTGATAAAATAATCTCTATCTAACTATGCTTTAACCATCTATTGCCAACAACTAACCAAAGAAGAGATATTTGGCACATATCTTTGGTCCTAAAAGTAAGGAAAATGAGTAGAAGTGTACAAACCTAGAGATACCAAACCTTCTAAGATTTCATATAAATGTACTACAAAAAATTAGTTTAGTTTTTATTGTTTTTTTTAATTTTTTGAAGGCAATTTAGTTCAGTTTAATATTCACATTTTCTCTATCTATTGCGACGTTGCTCAAGTTTTAAAGTTCAATTAAAGATATTATATTGTACGACGTAGTTCACTTGAAGGCTTAAGGAATTGGAGAAGTAAAGCATACTTGTTCCGTTCGTAGCAACACTTGCAATACAAGGTAAGGGTACTGCAGTTGCTTTCATTGGAAAGCTTACTCATTTAAATAAAATTGAAAATAAAAAATCTGATTCATGTTATGCATCTTGTTTACATGTAAGGTATAAGGTTGACACCTTTGCAGCAACTTGTCCAGATAAAGTTTTGATTTTTATTATACTTGCAAGTAAGAGAGCGCTAGTGTGGCACACATATGCACAATGCCCCATAAAAACAGTGAGATTAACCTCGAATTACGGGTAATACACGACTCGAGGTGCATAACATAGTTACCGTGAGACTTTAGGAATTAATGATCGGTTAGGCAAGCAGCTAGACGCCACTTGCACCCTAAAAAAATCAAAATCAACAAAAGGTATAGCGAGGATTGTGAATTAGTTTTAGAGTTGAAATAAGGCCCCCAAGTCCCAATCATCCAAGTTGGCAAATATGGCTATCAGTTTTTCACTGTACAGGTATTTGCTGAGGCCTAACGGCCTAACATGAATACTTAGTAAAATGGGGATGGCACACAAAGCACTGCTAGTAAGATTTGAGAGAACTTATATGCAGGCATCACTGTTATATTTTGCGCTAATCAGATTGATGACTTCTTTAAAATACCTTGTACTCATAGAGCTCCATGTGATATCTCCACAGCTTGAAGAGGTTTGAGTGGTGATTGCTTCTGATCAAAACATTAATAAGATTTCTTTGCCTATCACCTCAACGAGCTTCCAATCAGGGTTCCACATCTACTGCTTCAGGTCCTACAGCAGAACGCAATTTAGCATATGATATGAAACAAGACCTTTTGCATGCAGTACTAAGACTTAAGGAACATTGAGGGGCTCACTACCCAAACCTGCATTTTAGCATATGCATTTTCTCCATCTTGAAGCTAATGTCTCCGCTAAATTTGGAAACGTCGACAAAAACTAGCAATCTGTTCTGTCAAGCAGCACGTGAATAGTTTAACTCAGATGTCAGGATTGATCATGGCACGGAATGCTTAGCAACTAAAACAGAAAATTGAACAAATAAAGGTCACATGACATGGGCATGAAGCATACATATGCAGATCGTAACATTGATGAATTCAAGAGGTACTATATAGATGAAATGATGTGGCAAGATACTAGGAAGTATATTGTTCTAGATGAAAACACACAACTTTCAAAAGAACACATTTGATTCCATTTGTAATGGTATGTCTATATGGGTTAAAAATCGCTAAGATGAAATGGCCTTGGCAAGAGACAATCGTCGGATGAGAGTGAATGATTTAGGATTGGGCTAAGCTTTGCAGTTTAGGATTGGGCTAAGCTTTGCAGTAAACTTTCTTTTCAAACTTTAATCCGTTTTTGCTTTTATAGTTGTAAAATCTGTTTACTAATATAAAAGCCGTTTATGATCCAAAAAAAAGGCCTGGCAAGAGTGATTCATGCTATTTCACTCAGAAATATATTGTTCTAGATGAAAATGCATCTCTCAAAACAACACTCTTAATTCCCAGTACATTTCCTTAGCCAGTCAAGAATGATTCATCAACCAAGCAGTTCTAAAATAATGAGGAGCACAAACAACAAGCAGTAATAAATAGAAAATTACCTTACATCTATATTCTAATCATAGCTTTTCCCTGCAGAAGCAAAAACCTCACTATAGCCTGCAGTTTCACATCAGATAGCTGTCAGGATTCTACCATCGGAAGCACAGAAGTCTAGATACTAAATAAGGAATACAAACCTAAGAGCTACAAAAATTAAGAACCTTGTATAAAACTTATTAAGTCAGCTTCAGTTACATTTTGATCTGATAGCACACACAAATATAGCTTCACAAACCTTGACCATGGATCGTGTTTATCTCCAGCCCTTTCACTTCAATCCCCTCGTCACTTATTAAGGAAATGCCAGATGAAGTTATAACAAAGGGAAATGCAAGAGACGGAGATATTGGTGACTTTGTCACCTTTATAAACCTCTGATCTGCATTAAAAAAGTTCAAACATGTCTAACATAGATCTTGTGGTAAATTCTAGGCATAGAACTCATATTCATGATTGAACAGCCGCTACTAACAAACTGAAACCCCCTGTGTTGTCTATTTGAAGAAATCAGACGTCAAGGAAGAATAAAGCAATTACCAACTTAGACACATTTGAAAACTCTCCATAAATATCACTTGAACACGGGATACAAAAAAAGGATGGTGACACATTTATCAGCCAGTATGCAAACAGATGGTTGTGACTAATGAGCATAATTTAGTGAGTGCCTCCAGAGTATCATCCATTCTATCTATATTACAGCTGATACATTTTATGATTTTTTTTTTTTGTTTTCAAAAAAATAGTATGAAATTATGGTGAAGGGGTTCTGCCATCTCAGACCTTTATCAGGATAAAGTGACAAGAACCCAAACCTCAACTATCAAAAGAGTGATAGAAAAGCACAATGAATCTATAATATATTACCACAAGATTCACGAAGAAGAAGAAATAGAGAGGAAAACCACCTCACTTTCTCCCCAATACACTCCCAGAGTGTCCTAATTACAATCAAAATTCCCCATGTCTATTATGACTAACTCACATCTATTCATGCTCTAACTCTTGTACTAACATATTGATGTGGAATTTTTTGGTGAATGGATTTTGTCAAGTCAGACCTTCCTTATTTAGAGAAAAGTCTCCTCATTTCAACCAAGCACTGTTCTTTTGAAATTAAGGGCCAAATTCATGATTTGTAAAAAAATGTCTAATGTTATTTTGCACAAGGGACAAGTTCTAATACATAGATATAAAAGATGAAACTAAATTTTATTCAACTGTTTTTTATTATTTTTTAAAAAAGATGGAAGTTTAAATTTCATTCTTTTCTGCAAGACAATCAAATAATATCTTATCTTTTCAATACTCAAAGAAAAACCTGTTAGCAATATGTTAGCATCGATTATTTGTTCAACAATTTCCTTAACATCAAATTGAAATTTATGTCTCAAAATTGTGACGATAGCATCATCAAGCCCTATCACTACATTCATGAGTAGGAAGAAAATCCTATACTCATTTATGACTAGTTTATATGGTTGAAGTTTCTCTTTGGTACTATTAATTGATGTACTCAACTACTTAACATAATGATATTTAGTGGCACTGAAGGGTTAGATTTAACAAAAAATTACTTTTATATAAAAGAGTTTTTATAATTGCAAAGTCCTCCCCACGAATTTTAAAAAATTAATTTCAGACCCATCGTCTGCTTAATTAAGGCCTAAGTGATGGGCCCCTCTAGTGTCTAAGGCAAGGCCTTAAAAATAATATTGCGCCTTAAAAATAATATTGCAAACAATCCTGTGCAACATGAGAGCGTAAAACATATTGAAATTGATCGACACTACATCAAGGAAAATTTGGATGTATGTCATATGTACCATCTTCTCACCAATTGGCTGATGTTTTAACTAATAAAGGATTGGATAGTTAAAACTGCCGCAGGCTCATATGCAAATTTGGGGTGGATGACATCTAATTCCCAGCTTCAAGGGGAGTGTTAAAGCAGTTGGATAATTCCTGAAATTAAGGGATTTGAAATTTGAATATGAGGAGAATATTTAAATCCCTCAATCATAGGAATGCTTAAACTATGGAATGTATTGTTATCACATCTAGTGTGGTACTCCATAATTCTTAAATCTATGTAACTATAGAGCTCAAGTATCCAAAGAAGAATAATAAAGATCATCCCCTCTCCTTTCCTCCCGTGGAGGTTGGTCCTAGTACCGAACCACGTAAATCGTTGTGTCGGTCTCTTTTACTATTACACTTTTTGTCATAAACCAGTCACAAATAATTGATTATTGGATTTCTTATTACTTGCGACAATAGCAAAAAGGCTCGATAATGGTATCATCACAATTTCGAGGAATAAATCCTACTTTTATGCCAAGTAAATCGTTGAACAAAGCATCGAAGATAGCATAGAATAACATGTTTTTCTTTTAGTATTGGAAAAATATTTATAGTATTTGCAGAAAAGAACATAATTAGAACTTAGTGATAAAAATAAAATAAAAAAATAAAAAAAAGAACTTACATCCTCAAGAGAAAAAAGGTGAAAAACTTTAGTTTCATCTCTTATATCTATGTGCTCGAAATTTTTCCCTTGGGAAAAGATAATTATGATAGAAAAACTTTCGTACAAATTCAGTTTTTCCTTGCACGAAGCGTGAGATGTAACAATTCAGTAAGAGGCTGATGCAGCAGGGGAAATCTAAAATTGCACCTGCCTCAGAGAACATGCCAGATGACTTAATGTCATTTTCTTTTCACCAAAATTTGGAAAACGGTTAATCAATATTCCATTGAATCAGGTGATAGTTTCTTCTTCATGGCTGCTGTATAATATAGATTTTGTTACTCTAGTTGATAGAGATGATTGATCATTTATCAAACCTGAATCAGCCTCCAGGACCAGACGAATGGTTACAGCATGAGCCCAGTGAATCCCTAAAGCAGCAACAAGACGGGATTCAACTCTCTCTTGATTGCTTACAACCTCAAGCTTACTGATTGCTACAAAAAAAAATGAATATAACAGATAAATTTTGGCAACGAAATTCATTCACAGTTTCACATTCAGAATGTTACTTCACCTTGGAAAGAATAGTGAACTTCTTCACAGCTTTGAGACCGTACTTGGTTTGTTACTATGATTGGAATTTGTGAGAATTCCGCAAGTGACCTATAAGACAACAAAGTACATAAGGAGAAAGTTTTAGATACTTCCCAAACTGCAAAAAAGTAGAGTAGTGCAGGAAAAGGAAGTTCTTACTTGATAAAAGAAATATGCCAAGCTAAAGGATGCTGTTTGAATGTTTTCAAATCCCCCTCTAGGTCCCTGAACATGTTTCAGGGAAGTGTCAGCACACTACTATGATACCTCAGGTTTTTAATCCCTCAAACAAGTCCAAGGCAGTTGGCATAACGTGTTACACATTGAACACTTTTAAGCATCAAGCCGAAAGTAAAGAGTACAACAAAGAAAATGCCGTTTGGTTAACTAAGCCATATGGAAGATCAATCTTCAATAACGATAATAAACATGATCCCTTTTGGCGTGACTTAGATACCCAACAGACTAAGGCACAGACTTAAGGAAGGAAAAAGGAAAATGGCAAAAACTCTCTTGTTTTTTTTCTGTTTTTTTTTTTTTAATTATTTCTTTTACTGTCGGAAGAATTTATTCTAAACTGTTGAGAATTTATTTTTGTACAAGGGTAATGTTGGGAAAATGATGAGCCATAACTGCTACAAGAATTAGCTGATTTTACACAGATCTGGTAATTTTTAATGCCAGCAGATTTTGTGCAGTAAATCTTTTATTCTTTCCGAAGTTACAAATTTACAATGTAACATATTTGTATGTAGCTAACTTTAGGAGGTAAAAATTGAAAAAAAACCCTAATTTTTCTTCTCTAATCTCCTTGATTCTACTTTTTGAACCACCACCGATCCTCTATTTTGATCGGCAGTGGTTCCAATAACCTTGTTTGCCTTTTATTAATTAAATAAACTCTCAGATTCGTTCAAATCTGATAACGGGATGATTAGTTTCATCCCCGTTGCGGTCATCTAATTCACTATTGGTAACAATCACTTCTCTATGTCTGCATCCTTTCCGAAGACTATGGGTGGATTGGTGTTTATGGAGTTGGTACTTGTTATTAGGTTTTTTTAATATGCAGTTGTTTCCTTTTCCTGTCGGAAGGTTTAGATTGTCTTCCCTCTTTGGAAGTTTCGTATTTACTTCCCTTGTTGAAGGTCATTCTTTATTTTTCTTCATGTGCAGCCAAATTAGAGTAGAAGAACAGAATAATGACACTAGAAAGCCAAATTCTGTTAAGGAAATCTACGATTAGTATTGACAACATTTTCAAGGAGCAATCTTCAAAACCAAGTAACATAACTTGATTGGTTACAGAAAGTAATTTATTGCACATATATGCACAAATGAAATTTCCCAGCAGTAATAAGTCAAAGCACTTTAAAACATAATGATATTTACCATGAAAAATACACAGCAAATAGACAACAAAAACATTTGATGAACATAAAATAGAAATTAAAAGAAGCAATTGGGAATCAGTTTCTTGGATGCTACATACCACTATATGGAGTCAGTTATACCTTTCTCCAGAAAAAAGACGGGAACGTCCCAATCTCACCAGCATTCACATTCAACTTATTAGGCATGAATGCGAAGTGAAGGAAATCGGAGCGGGATGACTAAGATAATAGAGAATAAATCAGATAACTTTAGAGATCACACTAATCAGGAGATTTGAAGAAATTGTAGATCATACCTATTTCCAATTAAAACCAGTCCAGGAGTTTTTGACATTTAAAAAGAGCTAACCAGACAAAAACTTGTGAAGATAGAAATTTGTTCAAAGCAACAAAAGAATGAGCTCAAGCTTTTACTTGAAATCTCTATTTCATATCTTTATAATCAGAATTTTATGTAAAATTTGTCGTACCATAGGACTTAGGAGTATAAACAAAAGTTGACAGCTCAACCTACTTAAAAGACACTTAACTCTTTTTTTCAATGGGGTAGATGATAAAAGGCACAAGGGCCATTTTAGTCCCCCTACTCTCACCGATTCACCAACTCAATCCCTAAACTCTAAAAGGGCCCAACTCCATCCCTCAACTCCTCTTCCACCTCTAACTCAGTCCCTCCGTCAAACCATTTTCTTCCTTGCTTCACCTCAACTTCTCACAAACATCTTGTGCAGTTTGGCTTCAATGGATATGCATATAATCACAAAGAAACAAAAAATATTTCTCTGATTTCGATTTCAAAGGCAAAGGAGATCATCAACAACTCGTCTTTGCAATCTCAATGTTTGAGCAGTAAACCCACAAATTGTATAGCAGAGAAGAAGCAATGCAAATCCACAAATTGTATAGCAGAGAAATGATTGAAGAAAAAAAAAGTTATACAAACAAGAGAATAAAGAGAACAATACAGATTACAGAAGTCGTTCATCAATTAACCCACAAAATTAATCTCTAAATCAACACTTCCACTCCCACCCCATCACTATCTCTAAATCAACACTTCCACTCCCACCCCATCACTTCTCCCAACCCAAAATGTGCACCCACTCACCACTAGACTCTCATCGATGAACTTCACTGCCCTATAGATTCAACACTTTCACTTTCCCCTTTTTATTGCTCTGTCACGTCTATGTTCAATGGCCACATCGCCACCCAATACAGTCGTTGCCAGCCTCCTTGACTAGTATCCAACCGATTAAGACTTGAATATTGAGATCTCGCATTTTGGGCTAATATGGAGAAAAGAAGATGAGATACATTGTGAAGCAAAACGGATGGCCTGAGGCTGAGGGAGGGACCGAGTCAGAGGTGGAGGAGGAGTTGAGGGACCTAGTTGGCCCTTTTTAGAGTTTAGGGATTGAGTTGGTGAATCGGTGAGAGTAGGAGGATTAAAATGACCCTTTTGCCGATGATAAAGCATATATCCATGAACACATGCATCTGTATCTGAATATTCATATAGTTAAATATCAAACCAGAACCTCACTGAAAGTAAATGGAAAAAGAAGGATCTAATTGTTTCGATGACCATCAACTAAGCAAAGGAAAAAAGAATGCATAATTCTCATCAATATAAAACTCAATATCCAAATAATACCCAAATAAAACTCAATGAGGAACACTTTACGATCTTCAATATAAACCGAAAAGTACAAGACACTACCACCAATATTTGGGTTAATTATACCAATGGTCACTGAAATTTATTAGTTGAAACACTTCGGTCACAAAAATTTTGTTTTGTTTTGTTTTGTTCTCTTTTTTGAGAATTGGCCTCAAAACTTTCATTTGTACAAGAAAGTCACTAATTTGTTTCAAAATGGAGGTTGACGCAGTCAAAATTACTGAGTGGGCGCCGCATCACTAGTTAGCATTGCTGGATTTATTGTCGGATTTTCAACATAATGACTTCGGGTGAAACAAGTTAATAAGTTTGGTGTTTTTCTAGTTACAAACTAAAGTTTTGTGAGCAAAGTGTTACAACTAATAGAGTTTGGTGACCATCGGTGTAATTATCCCACCCATATTTTTGTAAAGTTCAAGGATTATTCCCAAACTAATGAAGTCGAGTGCTCATCACTAGTTTATCATCATCATGAATTAATTTCACCAACGGTCATCAAACTTTAAAATTTTTAACATTTTGGTTACTAAACTTACATTTGTACCAAATTAATCACTAAACTTTATAAGATGTTTGAATAAAATCACTCGTCACATTTTGGTAATTATTTTAATTTGTTGGTCAAATTTACCCTTTGTGTTGAAAGAGGGGAGAGAGAGTATGAGTCATCTTCTCCTTGGTCTTACCACCATTACCACCGCCCATCATGGCCTATCATCGCCACCATTACCACTGCCCACAGCCCCTGTGCGTCTCAGCTTGGCCCAACACTTGGTTCTGCTCACACAGGACTTCTCCGGTGGAGGACTTCTATCTCCTCACACTACCGCTCTCTCGTCTTTATCTCCATTGCCCACCTCAAACCCACATCTACCCTTCAATCCCAAACCCAAATTCCTCTCCAGAAGTCCTAAGAGGGTTATCAATCTCACAATTCATAGTGTAGATTCAAAAGGAAACGACTTTACAACAGCAAGCCACACCCACATCTCCTCCTTTGGATGATAACGAGACTGTTTTTGTGGGCGAAGAACACGTTCCACTAGTTGACGTGATTCAGTTTGACAAACCCGATTAGTCATCAGATTTGAGCAAATGGGGGTATCCGATTGTTGAAATTGAAATTATGTTGTTGTTTGGTCTTGATGAAATTGTGTTTTGGGTAGTCGTATTGTTGTTGGATGTTTTGGCTTTGCAATCTATAAAATCTTCCACTCTTTTGTCATTATTTATTCACATTAGTAATTGTTGAGCTTTTTGAGGAAAGTGATGGGATGGCCAAGCTGAGACACGCGCAAAGAGGTTGTGGGCGCGTGGGCGGTGGTAATGGTGATAGTAATTGTGGCAGTGATTGGCCATGATAGACTGTGGTAATGGGATTAAGACCAAGGGGAAGATAACTCATACTTTCTCTCCTCTCTTTCAACAAAAAGGGCAAATTTGTCCAACAAATTAAAATAATTACCAAAATGTGATTAGTGTAATTTTATTTAAACATTTTACAAATTTGAGTGATTAAATTAATACAAATGTAAGTCTAGTTACCAAATTGTTCCAAATTTTAACGTTGAATGATCTTATGTGAAATTAACCACCATCATCATTGTTAATAGTACGTGATGATCAAGGATAGAAAAAACTTGTCTTCGCCTAAAGTTTCACTAGACCACATATTTTGCTCAAGAAAAATTCAGGTTAAATTTAGGAAGCACAATTCAACATTGAAATGTTTTTGTTAACACATGGAGTATAACTCTAATCTGTTGTACTGTGCTATACAATATTTTTTTGTTGGTGAAATGCTTCAAAATATTTAGGCAATGTTTGACACACACACACACACAAACTAGCTTATAAGCTAGCTTATAATCTAGATGATAACCTAAAATTTGAAATGTTAGTGGTTGCAATCTTCAATTTTTGAAACGACAAATTGGGGTCTTTCTCCCATATTTGCTCCTAATTTTATTTTTTTTGCTTAAATTATCATTTATGGTTGAACAATATATTGCACAAATTAAGTGGCAATAATAGTGGAAAAATAAATTGCGTAAACACGTTGTGTGCACATCAGCCGGATTCATCAATCTACAAATCTCCAACATTTTTCGACAAATCCACATCACAAATGACACTCACTTAACTAATTAATATTATAGAAAAATAGTGTAAAAATTATAATATTAGAGTGCATATTTATTTGTAACAGAAAATTATATGTTTGTATATGTTATATAACCAATTAATATACATGTCTTTTAGAGTAAATAAAAAAAAATATCCTACTTTTCCTAGTAATGTTAAAAAATTAACCCAAAAAAAAAACACATAACATAACAAGGACCTCAATAAATAAAGGGAGAAACTAAACGGACCCCATTAATTACTAAACGTACCCCAATTTTTAAATTTTTACTTCATGTACCCCACTTTTTACTTAGTGTACCCCACTTTTTTCCTTAAAATTTCAAAAATACTCTTGCTTAGTGTACCCCACTTTTTTACTTCGTGTACCCCATCACTTTCACTTTCACCCCAATACCCTTGCCTCCGGGTGTCGAACGAACAGAGCCGACACCTCTGAAGAGGTTTCGGATGAACAGGATCGACACCTCTTTAGAGGTCTCGGCCAACTTCAACCGATAATGCGGAGATAATTTGGTTTCAGTGGGTGACGGAGGGAACTGGCCGAAACTTCTTTAGAGGTGACGGCTCAGTTCGACTGACATCTCTTCAGAGGTGTCGGCCAAGTTCGACCAACACCTCTTCAGAGGTGTCGGCTCTGTTACTCTGAAACCCACGGGCGACCAAAACGAATAAAAAAACTTCAAAACTCCTAAAAATTCATGAAAATGACCAAAAAATAGTGGGTTTTTGCTCGAAATCACTCAATATTTTCAATTTCATCGAAACTTTGTACCTAAAATGCAAGATTCACGCCTCAAATCAAAGCCCTAAGTCCAAAAATAAATTCACAAACAAAAGGGCTCAACGAGAAAAAAAACTCAAAAAAAACCTCGAAATTGACACTAAAAGAGATGATGAATGCACCAACGTCGTCGAATCCATGTCGTTTTGCTCGGATTTTGTCAAATTTGGTCGATTTTTGGTGAGGCGATTTGAGAGAGGTGAGTGGGGTATAGTGTGAGTAGGGGTGAGTGGGGTATGTTGAGTAAAAAATCCTTTTATATAGAGGGGTAGTTGGATAATTTCACAAAACTGGGGTATATTTAGTAATTTATGGGGTTCGTTTAGTCTCTCCCTAAATAAATAAATGAATAAATAAGATGTGCTAATATGTCATTTTGCATGTATAAGCTACTCAATCAGCTAATTTTTACAAGTGATTTTAATTGGTCAACTAGATTATTAGCTTTCAACTACCAACTACTAACTATTAAGCTGTCAATTAGATTATCAGCTAGTACTGTCAAACAGAGCCTTAAGCATAAAGCAACTACAATTATTTTTAATAATGTATAATTTTAGGTCAATGTTTATATATATATATATATATATATATATATATATGTATGTATGTATATGGCAAAAGAGGTCTTTTTTTTGAAAGATTTAGAACAAAAAGATCAATAGCATATTACACAGAACCTAACATTTGTAAACTTCAAGATGCATGACAGTGATCCCCTTCAGCATGTCATGCACATGTGAAGCCTCTCTAGCACCAGTCTCTATGTTGATTAACTTAATTTCTCTAATTTAATTAACTTAATTTACCTAGGCTGATAGGTGTGAGATTTTTAGTATTCAAAAAGTGCTATGACATGCATACACCATGTTCAAAGACAACCACCCTCAATTCTAGATTAATAGGAGTTGGCTACATGGATTCAATGTATCCAATTAGCTCATGTAAATGTCATAGATCATGTACATGTACACATATAGAAGCCTGAAAATATTTCTTGGATCTTATATTAAAAGAATCAACGTACAAACTAATTTATTAAGGCTCCATAACAGACACTTGATTCATGTTTCAAAGATCATGACTTTTCTTATCATTGTACATATTATGTCCTCAGTTCAGATTTCAGTTAGTATGTATTAGATTTTTGGGAGTTATGAGCCTCTAACATTTTATTAAGGACAATTGAAGTTTAAGGACACTAATGAATTGAAAGTTATCCCACATATAGTTTTCTTCTCTCACTTGGCTTGCATGTCAAGTCCAAACTCAAAAGCAGTTGATCCTTAGGTGCTAAGCCTCTTCCATTAACTTTGACAGAATTTTTAAAAAAAATTTGATCACCCATTCATACTTCTGCATTGCCACAATAGTTAATCAAAATACAATGGTATCATAAGATCACTCCTTACCCCAAAATAAGGCCAGCCATACTGTCAATAATCAGCAATTTAACCTGATGTTCAAGGACCGAAAGCTTGATTTGTTGCAAGCTGCTTTGCAAGAAAAAGAATCCATATAAATTTTTCAGATATTTGTATAACTTAAGTAGAAATCAAAGAGGAAAAAGTAAACAGTATATCAGAAACAAAAAAAAATTTTGATCCCGAAAAGACTGTAAAATGCGAATCCCTTAATCTCAAGCGCTAAAAAGTGAAACATACTTTCGCAGATCTTTGGCCTTTTTCTAAAATCTTCATTCGATAGATATATTGGCCGATATGATCGTCCCAATATTTTATTTGATGAGGACATTGAAACGATGCCCTCATGCAGCAAATAGAAAAAGGCTGGCCTGTTTAGTTGCAGAAGAGTCTGTTCAAATCGACAAGCATGCATGAGGCGAGTTGATATACCTGCTTATCCTGAAATGACCCTTTATTCATATGAAATCCACTAGGCTGGCTATTCCATAATCCAAATTCACTGGTACAAAGTGAACCAGGATTTTCTATGGTTTATCCATTACACTAAGTTTAATGTGAATTGCTTCGTCAAAAAGGTAATTTATTATAGCTTCATTACACCTGAGATCCTAAAAAATCAACCAAGTACAGAAAGTTTATAGTACACCCAGGGCATCATTAACAATTGAAATACACTAGTCGACTTACATCTCAAGACCCAGATAAATTTTGGGAAGGAAATCAAATAGTTCAGAATTCACAAAGGAAATGATATGATGAAAGCCATCACTTAGAATGAAGTCATGAACTAGTATCACATTTTGGTTGCCTTATCGATTGCTATTGGGTTTTTGGGGTGCTCATCTTGCATATAGTATATCCATCAACTATTACTGCATCTTAAATCTTAGACTTCGTCACTTCGTATTTCAGATAAAAAAAAAAAGAGAAAGAAAAATGTGTGCACAAAAATAGAAAGGTGTTACTAACAGTTTGCTGGTATGAGTGGTAAGGAAAATGGTTTCCCTTTAAGTGAAGTTCCGGGTTTGAGTCTTGTAAATGGAAAAAACTAGGTTGGGAGGACTGCTCCCCATATGGGGCTCAACAGTGCCCAAGTGTGGATTAGTAGGTGCGGTTGGCACCAAATACCACATAGGAAACCAAGAAAAGAAAAAGGAAAGGTGTTTTATAGTATACTATAGTTTAGACTTCCCATATGCATAAAACTCAAAATAAGCAACCCAATTTTAAAAAAGAAAACCACCTTCAACTATCTTTTCCAGTCATAACTCAACAAACAAGTACATTTCAAATGTCAACAACACCACCAACAGACCTTATAAAGCAAAAAAGGATCATTCCAAAAAATAATATGAAGGGCACACCTATCTGTGAATTCTGAAACTGATGTTGGCCGTAAAACAAGGATCCTACCAGCCATCTGTGTCACAAATCAAGTGGAATAAAAAATGCTCAAGATGTTCAAAATATAAATAAATAAAACAAAGAAAAAGAAATCCAGTAGGTTCATTCAAACCTCTCTTGCCATTCCTTCTTTGTGAAATATCTCTGGGAGACTTTTTGCTCCAATTTCAATCATCCTGTCAAACGTTTACTGTGAGTAATTCTACGAATTTTAGAACAACCAAGCAAAAGAATCATGCACAAGGCCAGGTGTAGAAGCGTACCTTCTTGAACTAAATTTGTTTTCTATGTCAACATATATCACTCTGCCATTTAAACCTCCATGACTAGTGGGCAGGGCAGCCAATAATGCGATCTTCAAGCAAAACTGCAAAGAAATTTATAACAGCTTGAGAGGGTTTCAAAAGAAACTTGAGAGATTTCTTAACCAGGTTATATCTCTAGAAAAATGCCCGTCACCCAAACAAAAAATGGAGAAAGAAGTAAATGCAAGGAAAAAAAAAAAAGAAATTTGATGACAGACAACAGTTAGCAACATAACTCTCTGGATTAAGAAAAAATACAATTAAACAAAAAATGAAGAAAAGAAAACTGTCATAATGTCAAAACATTTGCAGCCATTTTTGCCTCAATGAGAACTTTGAACTTTGTTTATTTCACATACCGCAAGAAGAGAATATGGTGTAAAATCCTTTGAAATGATTTTAGGGACAAATGGCCCCAGTTCCATGACTAGTGGGATGGCAGCCAATAATATGATCTTCAAGCAAAACTGCAAGGAAATTTATAACTTGAGAGGGCTTCAAGAAAAAACTTGGGAGATTTTTTAACCACGTTATACCTCTAGACAAATGCACGTCTCCCAAACAAAAATGGAGAAAGAAGTAAATGTGAGGAAAAGAAAAGAAAATTTGATGACAGACAACAGTTAGCAACATAACACTCTGGATTAAGAAAAAATACAATTAAACAAAAAATGAAGAAAAAGAAGCTGTCATAATGTCAAAACATTTGCAGCCATTTTTGCCTCTATGAAAACTTTAAACTTTGTTTATTTCACATACTGCAAGAAGAGAATATGGTGTAAAATCCTTTGAAATGATTTTAGGGACAAATGGCCTCAGTTCCAAACCATTTAAAGCAAATTTCACAATGATTTCTCTAATTTAACAAAGAAGATAAGCACCACCAACATATGGAAGTTTCTTCCTCTCCAAGTGTGACACCCTGTGAGCGACGGTTGCATTTTTGCCAAACAAAAGACCGGGAATCTCCACTTTGGGCCGTGTTGTGGACTCTACTTCCAAATGCTTTAATGTGTATCAATGTACTGATAAGAATGGAACATTGTACATTTTTGACATAAACATGTGTCAATGCCTTATTTTTTGTGTCTATAGCTCCATTTATTATTACACTTTTAAAGCTATATTTGATTTTTTTTTGGTAAGTCAAGACTACAAATCAAAGATCATACTGCATAAAGAGATATACACACCAAGAGAAAGAAAAAAAAATGAAATAGAAACAAGATGCTAACAAAATGGAAACAATTGTCACAATTGAAAAGAAATTAAATTTCTAATAATCTCATGAAGGAAATCATCCTTCAGACACACTTTCTTCTTAAGGAAGAAATAACTATATGAGAGAACTGCAACGCTAAACCAGGAATTGTATTAATCCAAAGGCTGATAGGAACACTCCAAAATGTCCCTCAAGTTTTGAGCATTACACAATATATTGCGATCAAGTTCTCATTTTCAAAGTCTAGTGCAGTAAAGAGCATACTACACCACACATAAGTGTTGGAGATGGGCCATTTGGACCACATTTATATGTACATTCCCAAAGTGAAATTAAGTAGAGTACATTTTATTTATATCCATAATGTGAAGAGAATAAAAAATGACAAATACTAAAACCCATCTATATATAGAAAGGAAGATCTTCTGGAAAAGACTAATGACGTCGCAACATGTGGCATGACACGTGGCGTGTTATTGACGTGTTTAAGTAGGATTGATTAGGATCGGCCAAATCTTAGGCATTATCACACGTCTCTTTTTCAATTCATTTCCTTTTATTGTTTTTGATTTGTTTTTTTAATCAAATTTTCTTTATCGACCCTTTCAAGCATAGCTATTTTTTATTTTTTATTATTTTTGTTTTTTTTCCCTTAAAGAAATGATTGTGTTAAAATACAGCTTATATTTTCGATTTCTTTCTTTCACCGATTCCAAATACGAAAATCAACCAATCCGGCCAATTTGTAACATAATTACAAGTTTTTCGTGGTCAAAATTTTTCTATATATGTATATGCATACCTACTTTTTGCTATATCTCACATCAAACAGTCGCTTATTAAAACCAATTTAGGAGGTGAGTCTTTTTTATATTGGTTTTTTTTTTTGTTATTTTGTTTTTTGTTTTTTGTTTTTAATGCAAACTTGACCTATTAAGTGACATCATTCACCCAATTACAAGCTCTCGAGTAGCAATTACAAGCTTACTAACGTTTTGTGGACAGATCTAACTAGAAGACCCACTATTAATTAGGAGTCCTTATAGTGATTTAGCTATTTGTTTTGGGTTAATTGATTTAGCTATTTAGTTTCACCACGTATTAACCACAAAAAGCTTTCATATTTTTTGGTTTTTTTTTGGATTTCAGTTTTTTCGATTATTTTTTCTAATTAATATAGCAAAGTCTTTTTTTGAAGCCCAAACCGGTGACTACAAGCTCACAAGGAGCAATCTTGACCCATTAAGTGAAATATTTCTCCTAATTACGAGCTCACAAGGAGCAATTACAAGCATACAAACGTTTTGTGGACATAACTAACAGACATACTTAGTAGACCCACTATTAGTTGGGAGTCTTTATAGTGATTTAGCTATTTAGTTTCACCACGTGTTTAATTACCACAAAACTTTTTGTTATTTTTTTGCTACTTTTTTGGATTTTGATTTTTTCTGACTATTTTTTTCAATTAATTAGGCATCTTTTTTTTTAAAATCCAAACTGGTGATTACAACCTCACAAGGAGCATCTTTTTTATCGGATGTCTCCGAAGAGACCACAAGGAGCAATCATGACCCATATATGACAAGATTCTCCCAATTACAAGCTCACAAGGAGAAATTACAAGCATACTAACATTTTGTAGACAGATCTAACTAGACATAATATGATTATTTGCCTACATTTGACCAGTTATCGATACCCTAAATCCGATTTATTCGGGTTTGAGACGAGTTTGGGTAACAAAAGTATTATTCAAACCCATTCTCTATAGTAGGGTTTGGAAATTCTCAAACAAGTAGGGTTTGGAAAATGGGTACCCTACGCATAAAACTCATCTATTATATATTTTATTAAAAAATATAAGAAATAAGGTATGATTTTCTTGACCTCTTGCATATACGAGTTTTTTTTTTCTTTTGATATCCATACAAGAGAGATGCTTTGTCATTTAAGCTATGTTGGATATTTAATGAATGTGTTAAGCTGGATATATACTTAATAAATGCGTTTGAAATTATATTTTTTATCACTACCAAAAAATATATATTTTATATCTATATTAAATAGGCAGCTAAATGATGGGTACCTTTAAATTTATTTTTATAATTTATTTAATAATCACTAAACGAGTATTATATATTAACTTCTAATAATGTTACGACTCGGTATGGGTATTTGTATGCATATGATAATTGAGTTTGGGACGGGGAAAGATATTGGTACGGAAAATCTCATGGATACCATACTTGTTTACATCCCTATAAGAGTTTGTAATGACTATTTTTTGAAAAAAAAAAAAAGAAAAATATAATAGTGAATATTTTAGAAAAATAAAAAAATAAAATAACTACTTAGTTTATGGTGACTGACTGACAAATTGACTATAAGGATACAAGGATCTCATTCTAGTGTTTGCACTTTGCAGCACTACGAAACATCTAGATTGTCGAACCAAAATTACTACTCAACTAGTTTTAGAGAATGCAATGCATAAGGGGGGAGAAGAGAAGAAGAAAAAGTCCCAATTTCGGTGCTTTTAGGTTCAATAAATGCAATTAAATGTGATTTAAAATGAAATAGATTAAATTACATGACTGTTATGGATGCTTTGGCCGTGATTTTCCTTGAGATTATAATTTTTAAATCTCGAGGCATAATTGAGCCTAAGCATTTTTTTTACTTTTATGTGTCGTGTTCAGCAGCTTAAGCTGCTTCTAAAGATGTAACCTTGAAATTGTCAAATCCACTAAGAAAAACCAAACAATGTGAACTTGAATCATGGATTGAAGCCAAGCCTTTCATTCCACAGTTGTATAATCACAATAGCAATTCTAGCACTTATAATCATCAAAAGAATAGATCGATTCAACAAAATTGAAGTATTCACAATTGAATTAATGCAAAATGAATTCTCACTTGTGTTTTACCGATTCCAGAAGGGCCAACCAACTCCGTAATGACACCAAACGGGATTCCTCCACACAAGGCGTCATCCAATCCTCTAAGCCGCGTCGAAAGGCGACTCCCCAAGCATTCGTCACGCACTCTTTCCTCCATCAATTGCAGTGCCTAAAAAAAAAAATCCAGAAAACCACGCCCAATTTAACAAACCCTAGAATTCCAGAAATGCAGTTGAAATGAAAACAAAGAAAAAAAAAATCACAGATGCGAGAGATGATCTCTCACAGTTTGACATGGCGGACAAACAATTTCGCTAATTTGAGCAACCGCAGATGTTACTTCCCCAAACCCTACATCTAACAACTCCATCAACTCGAATTCGGCCATGGAAAGAGCATCCTGAGATCGATCGGACATACAGAGAATGATCACGAACGTAATCCAAAACACAAAGCGAGAAATCGCATGTTGATCAAACTATTAGGGATTCACTTGTTAGTTAGTGAGAGTTAACCTTGGCAGTTAGAACATTGCGAGCTGCGAACTTGTGGGAGATGGGTTTGGGAAGAGACATTTGAGAGATGATTTTGTTCGCCATCTCTCACTCTCTCACTCTGCTTCCATCCTGTCAGGCGCTAAACCATTCTTTCTCACTATTAAACCTTTCTTTCTCTTTTGAACCCAACCAAAAATAAAAAATAAAAAATACTCGTAATAAAAAATAAAACAACGGGATGAGGGTGTTTTTCAAAAAGTAGGGTTGGTTTACTTTAAAATTTATTAAATAGGATAAATTTTTTTAAAATTTTAAAAATAATGTATATCTCCTTTAGAAGAGGCATTTTTGAGGATGATGTGGCGTGACGTGGCGGTGGGTTGGTGAGGTGGCAATCTCAATTGTATGAATGACTCCTTTTGAAAATGAGTCATTCATACAATTGGAATTGCAACACACACCCACCGCCACCCATTGCCATGTCACACACCCACTGTCATGTCACACTGCATACATTTCATATTTTGTATGAATGACTCTTTTTCAAAATGAGTCATTTAAACAATGTGACTTTGTATGAATGACTCCTTTACTAAAGGAGTCATTCATACAATTGCAATTGCAACACACACCCACCGCCACCCACTGCCATGCACACTGTATGCATTTCATATTTTGTATGAATGACTCATTTTCAAAAGTAGTCATTCATACAACTTATATTTCCTCATACCCTTGCCCGCCTATATTAAAAATACTACACATACATCAACCGAAATCATACTAAAATACATATTGGGTGGGTTCCATACCAAATCGAGATACATATAGATAACTCAAATACCAATGTGTGTTTTGGTATGTCCGTGTAGCATTCCTCAAACATAATACAATTTTCATTGAATTCTTCTAACAATCAATTTTTCAAGTACACAACATGACGAAATTAACAAAGTCATATACAGGTCAAAACATTTCATTCATAACCCATATCTAGCATAAAACAATAAAAGTAAACAAACGTACCGGTAAGAAAGTGTACAGTCAAATCACAAGAAGTCCATGAATGTCTACGATGGTGTCCATGTCTGCAATGATCTCATGAATAACGATAATTAAAAATTAGGTCATTACAATACAAGTAAGAGAAAAACAAATAGCAAAAAAAAATTGAAGAAATATACAAATTCAAGAAATTACCATGACATGAAAGAAACTCATACAAAGGTGTGATGCGGTTCTATTGACGTCGACGTTGCTCCTCCGTGTGGCAAACCAGTCGTACTCTATTTCGACGTGGATTTCTCCGTGTTTGTACGTCCGGCTGAGTCTGTTGAACTCGATGACTCGATTGAACTTCTTTCTCATGTTGACTCGATTGACCTCTACTACCAGTGCTATCAAAGATAGGGGGTTGAACCATTCCAACATACTGACTTCCTGTATGTGGTAGGGTGAAAGGAACATGAGGTGGCATGCCTAATAAGGGCATGAATGAGCCATCTCTGCTATATGGAATATTGTAATTATAATATGGCGGAGTAAATGGACTTGGCATATATGAAGGCAATGAACCATGCATTGAATGTGTAGGCATTCTATGGTCCATGTAGGAAGATGATGGCCCAGGAGCATATGGATCAAAATGATAAGGATGAACACTCATGCTCGGTGTCCTAGGCAAAAACATATGAGCATCAGGTTGTGTTGGGGGCAGCAAAGGAGAGTGCCTATAAGAAGGAGGGCGGGTTAGAGGTGGTGGAGGAGAACGTCTGTTGCTCTCACCAACAGTCTCTAACGTTCTTGGTGTTAGACGAGTTGGAGGTGGTGGAGAAGAACGTCTACTGCTCTCACCCAGAGTCTGAGTCGTTGTTGTTTTTCTTCTCCTCCCTCTATCTGCTAGGCTTTGATCCTCTTCTTGTTGTTCTTCCTCTTCTTATTGAGAAGCTTCGTCATCTATTTTCGGCTCAACTACATTTTCATCATTCCACATAGTAGTCCTTTGTCGTTCATCCTCATCTAAGATTCTGATGCCTTCATGTAGAGCAGCAATGCCTTGATCGATCCCGTCATCAATGAACACTCGCTCCAATTGACGCGCAAATGTAGACTAATATACAAAAAAAACAGTGTTAGTTAACAATTTTAAATGTGACTCATGAGGATAACAACATTATAGTTTCAAGGTTATCGAAAATTCGCGTAGAGCCCCGTCATGTCCAATGTATGTCTGGTGATAGATCTGTACTACCGCATGTACTCTTCCTGATCATGTTCCCCTTCTTGTTCTATCGTGGCTATGGTACTACCACGATTTTCTGACAACTCTATGTATCTTCTGTAATACACTGCCCAATTTTCTTGAGGGTGTCCTCTCAATTGGACGCGATGCAGACGTGTGTCAAAATTATAGTGAGGTGGCACGACCTGTGTCAGCTCGAACTGTCTCATGACCCTTTCCGGTCTATGCCACTCAACTATATGGAAACAAATTAAAGGACACGTCGAACGCCAGCTCCCGTGACCTTGAGTACATAATTGTGGAAGTGACTCGATGACATCAGCATATGGTTGCCACTCCACGACATTCTCCCTCTGCATGTCAAGTGCATCATGAAATGATGATAAAACGTGTGTAGAAGTCCTAGTTACCGAAAATGCAACTATCCATATGTATACAAAACAATAAATTAGTCATAAATTAAAAAGACGCAATGAATAATCAAAAATAATATGAGAAACATTTTTATTACCGATATCCCAAAGGAACGTCATTGGCCATGTATACTCCATCACATGTTCGTGGTCGAGCTCTAGGAACAGGCATGCGCATTGGTGCTATAAATGGAAACCTATCCCAGGCCCATAGTTGTATAAGAATTGATGCACCAGCGACTTCGTGCGCACCAAAGCGAGATCCACGACACAACTCCCTGTATAAATATACCAAACATGCACTTCCCCAACTATACTGTCCAGCTGTTTGAAGGTCCTCGAGCAACGGAAGAAACATCAAATGTACATATCGGTTCGACTTGTCAGCGAACACACAACTACCAATAAGTTGTAGAATATACGAATGAACATAACGTCGAACCATTTCCTCATTGCTGTCATCCTCTATAGGTGGCACATTTTGTTTGAGCCATGAAACGAGAACTCTATTCCCAGAAAGGTCAAGTAGTTCAGGTCTTGCACCAAGTAGTCTTTCACACACCGTAAGATACTCGACATCTGTACTTCCAGTCACAGGCATACCATTAATCGGTAACCCGAGCTGAATCTCAACGTCTTGGAGTGTTATCGTACACTCGCCACAACGCATGTGGAACATATATGTCTTTGGACGCCATCTCTCAACGAAAGCGGTGATCAAAGCCCAATCAAGTTTAAAAAATCCTACGCGTGAAACCCCATAAAATCCACTAGAGCGTATGTAAGGGATCATTCGAGAATGGTAATTCACTCATCGATCAACGACACCCTGTCTTCTTCGTACGCGCATCGTATCATGTACCTTACAATTAAAGGTGAGTTTGAATTTGTTGTTGTTGTTCGCTAATGTTGTAGTTGTTGTTGTCTCGTTGAAGTGGTGGTGGTGGTGGCAGTTTCGGGAGCTCGGACAAACTGCAAGAGCAGTTCATTCGAGAAGGGAGATGACCCAGGAGAGTCTTCTCCCCTCCCAACCGATCGAAACCAAGATCGAAAAAAAAAATCCAAATCGAACAGGAGCTTCTGGTTCGATTTGGAGAAGAAGACCTAACCGGGTCAGGCCGACCCGGCCTTGTCTTGGGCGGGTCAGGTCGAACCGGTTGGGCCGAACCGGACCCAGATGAACCGAGTCCGGTTAAGCCCAACCTAAAATATAAAATATAAAAAAACAACAATCTTAAAAAAATAAAAAAGAAATCTGGAAAATTAATAAAAATTCAGAAAAATAGAAAAATTTTAGAAAAATTATATTTTGATCAAATAAATGAGAATTTATGAGTTTTTATGAAAAGTAAGGTATTCGAGATTTTGGCAAGATGTTGTCAGTGTTTTTACCTCGAAAAATGTAAAATTGATATAATATATCCAATTGAAGCTAATTCAATGACAAATGGTATTAGGTACATTCGGGTGATAATTTTGATTATCGGTGTTTATTGGAGCTAGACTGGGGTTTGATTTTTGGGACGCGGAGTGCAGATCGAGGTGTGTATTATCCCAA
Organism: Stephania japonica; assembly: GCA_039657345.1. Classification (NCBI taxonomy): domain Eukaryota; kingdom Viridiplantae; phylum Streptophyta; class Magnoliopsida; order Ranunculales; family Menispermaceae; genus Stephania; species Stephania japonica. The sequence continues at coordinate 35,260,484 of CM077560.1, read as the reverse complement.
CTGAAATTACTTGAGTATTTACTTCTTTTGGCATTTAAATTCAATTTCTTTCATTTCAATACTCTATTCTAGTTATGGTTGTATGGGCGGACGTTGAGCGGGGCTCACTCCGTTCCATTTTTGTGTGTATGTCCACTACACCATAGCACGTGCTACCAAATCAGTTTTGGTGAATAGCACAACCCGAGTATCAAGTCATGGCATGTGTCGGTGCGCCGTAGGTGTAACGTCGGCCATCGAGCGGATCCAGATACTTTCCCTGCTTGAGTAGGACTCGCCGACAGTATTCTGTGGAAGAGTCCGAATTATGGTGGTAGTCTAACCCTAGGGGCTAGGAACACACTTTAAGTTTTTCCTATTATTTATTCATGCGATGAGCGCAGTTGCTTGTATTTATTTTCGCATGTTTGTTCAATAGCTTTATTTAAATTTCAGTATTTACTTTCAATATTGCTCGTTTAATTTCCTTGGGAATACTCACTATGGACTCGTCATCTGCCTTTTGTGATGGCTTGAGTGCAGATCCTAGTACGAGCAGGGGCAAGGACAAGCTGCCAGAGTATTGTTGATCTGAGATTGCCTGACTCGTAAGTTTGTATTATATTTATTTTGTTTAATTTTGGGTTTGGGATTTTGAGATACCTTGTGTACAATGATCTTTTGTGACTTTAGAGGTATTTATGGTTATATATGGGTTTTCCACATTAGGTTTATGGTTTAGGTTACACATTTATAGTATAATTATCTGAGTAAATGTGTTAAAGGCTTCCGTTGTGTGTGAATTTGAGGATTCTATGATGGCTTAACATAAAATTTGATTTTAATACAACTTAATCAATAAATAGATAATTAATAAGGTTTAAAAAGATAAAATGGAGGATATAATCCAATATAGCGCACAGCTGTCTCTGGTAAGACAGACTGTAGGTCCGTATTGGCCTCCGTGGCGGTCTATTTGAAAAATGGGTCGTTGCATTTTGGTATCAGAGCCTAGGTTTATGAAAACCTAGGGCTTGAATTTGGGTAAAACTTGATCATAAACCTATTGAATAAGCTTTAGATGTGGAAACTCAAAGGAATTGTCTAAAGACTTAGTTGGGAAGCAATGAGAGATGGGTAGAAATCAAGGATATACGTGTTATGTTTTTGTTTGTATATTACCTACGTTACACGTATATTCGTACTGAGGCACGTTCTTCGATGTAGATACTGATGAACGAGCAGCCTTCAGGTACGACTCAGCTAGAGATTGGGGATACTAGTGATTTTGCTAGGCCGACATTGACGTTAGAGTCGTTAGCGTGGACAGTGGATGATAGGTTAGCACAGTTGTTGGATTTATTAAGAACTCGTGAGACTGTGACAACTCATACTACAGTTATAGCTGCACCATTGGTTACTACTCCTGCGGTTGTTGCTCCTACTACTACTGAGACTTAGGGGCAGGCTGCAATATCCGAGACACATGCCAAGAGGGTTATACCAGTCATTGTTCCAGTAGAGACTACGTTAGTTGTGACTCCTTCGACTACTGAGCAACCAGCTGTAGCGTCTTCATCAGGGAGTTTGATGACAGTGGAGGCGAAGAAGTCGAAAGATTATCTTAGATTCTCTCCAGGATACTTTCATGGAGTTGGAGACCCAGAGATAGCTAGGAGGTGGCTATTGGCTCACGAGAGATTACACGAGACGTTACTGGTTGATGAGGTGGATAGACCGAGATTGGCTAATTATTGCCTGAGATCTGTTGTTGCTATATGGTGGACCACCTATAAAGCGACACATCCTGCAGTTACTACTTGGGTTGATTTCAGAGCATTGTTCATGGAAGAGTATATACCTATGGATGTCCGGATTCGATTGAGAGAGAAGTTCTTGACACTGGTTCAGGGTGATATGTCTGTGACCGAGTATATGGAGAGGTACAGATATTTATTATCCTACTCTATGGATCTGGCAGGGACTAACCGACTACAGATATATTACTTTGTTTGAGGATTGGATGAGAGGATAACTACCACAGTTGTTTCCAGTAGAGCGACTATTTTGGCTCAGGTATACGACAGGTCTCTTTCTTAGGAGACTTATTAGTACAAAGTGCAAGTAAATTGGCGATTCAGACTATGCTACGGGGTCAGCAGAGTCATCCAATTCAGGGTTCTCAGTTTGATCAGAGGCCAAAGAGACAGAGGAGAGATCAGGGCCAATAGGGATAGGGCCAAAGACCTCGTAGAGGTAGAGGTGATTGGCAGTCAGATCAGGGTCACAGAGGCGACAGAGATCGTCAGGATGATTGGGATAGACGCGATGAACATGACGTAGCGTATTCTGCGGCCTCTACATTAGTTGATCGACTGAGACAGCAGTTGAGGCAGGATAAAGGTCAGGGTTAGAGAGGTCAGAGCCGAGGTTATGGTCAGGCATAGAGTCAGAGGACTACTGGCATATCAGGCACTCGTGCTTGTTATCATTGTGGTCAGGTGTGACATCTTGTGGCGGAGTGTACTAGACCAGCGCTAGTACCATCACAGACTGATCAGGCCAGAGATAGGGCCCAGACAGCTACTTTTTGGGGTTGCACAGCCAAACTGGAAAGTAATCAGACAGCTTGTTGAGGGTATGTTATCTGTCTGTGATACTTTGATGCATATTATGTTTGATTACGGCAGCACTCTTTCCTTTATATCTGGACGTATGGAAGGATTATTAGGGTTAGGTGTACAGACTTTAGATACACATCTTATTCTCAGCACAGTAGCTGGGGATAAGTTTTACCCTAACCGAATTTGTCAGGATTGTGTGGTTGAGATTGAGGGACATCAGTTACCAGCTGACTTGAGAGTATTAGAGTACTTGGAGTTCGACGCGATGTTTGGTATGGATTGGTTATCGTCGTATCACGCATAGATCGACTGTTTCAGCAAGACGATGACATTTCACATCGAGGGGATTCCAGAGTTTTCATTTGATGGAGCTGCGTTAACATTACCTATCACTCGAGGCAGACTAGCTACGTCATAGGAAATGAAGGCGTACACGGCTATGGTGGAGCCAAAGATTAAGACAGTGATTAGGGTTGAAGATGTCCTGGTTGTTTGCGAATTTTTCGACGTGTTTCCTGAGGATTTGCCAAGATTGCCACCACCGAGAGCTGATGAATTCATTATTGAGCTAATTCCGGTGACTCACCTATGATTGATGTACGTCGGATTATATAGGATGTCATTTGAGGAGCATCGGAGCGGATAGAGTTGAGGACCCGGTTCGTTGGCAAAGGAGTTCTTTGCGCGAGAAAGGATTTATTCACCCTGGCGTGTCTGTAACGGCCCAAATTTAATTCGTCATTATTTGTGACGTATTGCAAATGTGGCAGATAACTCAAACACCCGTGGGACCCGCAGCTAGACTAGAGCACGCATGGAGTTAGGTAAATTGTTATTTTGAGTGTTTTCTTCACTAAATTTGCGATGTTTATGTTTAAAATAGGTTAAACGACATCGTGATGTGTGTAATTATATTTCAATTGACGTGTGAGATTGTGTATTAAGTATTCGCCTCGATATGCATGTCGACCCGGGTACAGGGTAGATTAAAAGACGAAATATTAGGCCGGGGAAAATAATACACACATTAAATGAATTAAATGTGATAAAATAGTAAATTGGTGGGCACTTAGGGACACGCGTGGGTAGTACTGTAATGTGCACGTCTGAGTATGCTCGTTGGCGCACACGAAGAAATTGTAGGCGCGAAAATATAAGTGAATATATATATTTGAATATATATATATGTAATTTAAAATATATATGTGTATATATATATTAAAATCAGAAAATAAATAAATAATTTTGAAATGACCAAAAAGGGCATGAACTTTGTAAAGGATTGTGGATATGGATAGGGGCATTTTGGTCATTTTATCCAAAATGTTGATAAACCCACCACCGACACCACATTTCTCCATTTTTGATTGATTAAGGGAGACCGAGGAAGAAGAATGAGAAGAGAAATCGAGGGAAAGAGGAGAGATCGAACTCGCGACGTCGAGGTGAGTGTCGTATTGTTGTTGATGTTGTATGTGTTGTTGTTGGATGTTGGTGTGGTGTACGGTGGGGGAACATGGCATGGTAGATGTCTCCCATGCCAAGAGAAGATGAGGGGTTAGGGTTGAGAGCCAACCCCAATCGAAATAAAAAAAAAATATCTGTTCCAAGGAAGAAGAAAGGGCATGTTCATCTCGGTTGAGCCGAACCCGGTTCGGCCCAGTTCAGGCCGAACCATCCCTAAATAAATAATAAAAAAATAGTTTTGAAAAAAAAATCTGAAAACTTATTAGAAAATTCAGATAAAATAGAAAAAATTTAGAAAAAATATATTTTGATCTAATAAATGAGTTTTGGGATTTTATTGGAATTTTAGCGAGATGTTGTTAGGGTTTTACCTCGAAAAACATAAAATTGACATAATATATCAAATTGAAGCTAATTCAATGACAAATAATCTTAGGTACATTTGGGTGATACTTTTGATTATTGGGTATTATTAGAGCTAGACCAGGGTTTGGATTTCGGGACGCGAAGTGCAGATTGAGGTGTGTAGTATCTCAACTGAAATTATTTGAGTATTTACTTATTTTGGCATTTGAATTCAATTTCTTTCATTTCAATACTCTACTCTGGTTATGGTTATATGGGCGGATGTTGAGCGGGGCTCCCTCTGTTCCATTCCTGTGTGTATTTCCACTACACCATAACACGTGCTACCAGATCGGTCTCGGTGAATAGCACGACCTGAGTATCACGTCTTGGCATGTGTCGGTGCACCGTAGGTATAACGTCGGCCATCGAGCGGATCCAGACGCTTGCCCTGCTTAAGTCGGACTCGCCGCCAGTATTCTGTGGAAGAGTCCGAATTATAGTGTAGTTTGACCCTAGAGGCTAAGAACACACTTTGAGTTTTTTCTATTATATCCATGCGATGAGCGCAGTTGTCTGTATTTATTTATGCATGTTTATTTAATAGCTTTATTTAAATTTCACTATTTACTTCCAGTATTGCTCACTTAATTTCCTTAGGAATACTCACTCTGGACTCATCATCTGCCTTTTGTGATGGCTTGAGTGCAGATCCTAGTATGAGCAGGGGCAAGGGCAAGCTGCAAAAGTACTGTTGATCTAAGATTGCCTTATATTTACTTTGTTTCATTTTGGGTTTGGGATTTTGAGATACCTTGTGTATATTGATCTTTTTGTGACTTCAGAGGTATTTATAGTTGTGTATGGGTTTTCCACATTAGGTTTATGGTTTAGGTTACACATTTATAGTATCATTATCCGAGTAAATGTGTTAGTAAGACTTCTGTTGTATTGAGTTGAGGATTTTAGGATGATTTAACATATAATTTATTTTCAATACAATTTAATCAGTAAATGGACAGTTAATAAGGTTTAAAAAGATAAAATGGAGGATATAATCCAATGTAGCACAAAGCTGTCACTGGTAAGACAGACTGTAGGTCCGCATTGGCTCCCGTGGTGGTTTATTTGAAAAATGGGCCATTAAATTTTGGTATCAAAGCCTAGATTTGAGGAGCCTAGGGGATGAAGCGTGAGTTATTATTAACACTGATACCATTAAATTTTGGTATCAGAGCATAGGTTTAGGAAAACCTAGGGCTCGAATTTGAGAAAAACTTGATCATAAACCTATTGAATAAGCTTTAGATGTGGAAACTCAAAAGAATTGCCTAAAGTCTTAGTTGAGAAGCAATGAGATATGGGCGGAAATCAGGATATACGTGTTATGTTTTTGTTTGTATATTACCTACGTTACACGTATATTCGTACTAAGGCACGTTCTTCGATGTAGATACCAATGGACGGGCAGTCGTCAGGTATGACTCAGCTACAGGTTGGTGATACTAGTGACCCCACTAGGCCGACATTGACGTTAGAGTCGTTAGCGCAGACAGTGGGTGATAGGTTCGCACAATTGCTGGATTTATTGAGGACTCGTGAGACTGTGACAGCTCCTACTACAGTTATAGTTGCACCATTGGTTACTACACCTGCGGTTGTTGCTCCCACTACTGCTGAGACTCAGGGGCAGGCTGCAGTATCCAAGACATATGCTAAGAGGGTTATACCAGTCGTTATTCTAGCAGAGACTACGTTAGTTGTGACTCCTTCAACTACTGAGCAGCCAGTTGTTGCGTTTTCATCGGGGAGTTTGATGACAGTGGAAGCAAAGAAGTCGAAGGATTATCTTAGATTATCTCCAGGATACTTTCATGGAGTCGGAGACCCAGAAATAGCCGGGAGGTGGCTATTGGCTCACGAGAGATTACACGAGATGTTACTGGTTGATAAGGTGGATAGACCGAGATTGGCTAGTTATTGCCTGAGATCTGTTGTTGATATATGGTGGACCACCTATAAAGCGACACATCCTGCAGTTACTATTTGGGTTGATTTCAGAGCATTGTTCATGGATGAGTATATACCTATGGAGGTCAGGATTCGATTGAGAGAGGAGTTTTTGACACTGGTTCAGGGCGATATGTCTGTTACCGAGTATATGGAGAGGTACATATATCTGTTGTCTTACTTTATGGATCTGGCAGGGACTGGCCGGCTGCAGATATATTACTTTGTCCGAGGACTAGACGAGAGGATAACTGCCACAGTTGTTTCTAGTAGAGCGACTACTTTGGCTCAGGTATATGACAGGTCTCTTTCTCAGGAGACTTGTATAGTACAGAGTGCTAGTAGATTGGCGATTTAGGCTGCGCTGCGGGCTCGGCAGAGTCATTCAGTTCAGGGTTCTCGATTTGATCAGAGGCCAAAGAGACAGAGGAGAGATTAGGACCAACATGGACAGGGCCAAAGACCTCGTAGACGTAGAGGTGATTGGCAGTCAGATCAGGGTCGCAGAAGCGACAGAGATCGTCGGGATGATCGGGATAAACGAGATGATCGTGAGTTAGCGTATTCTACGGCCTCTACATCAGTTGATCGGCCGAGATAACAATAGAGACAAGATAGAGGTCGGGGTCAGAGAGGTCAGAGTCGAGGTCAGAGTCAGGCACAAAGTAAGAGGACTACTGGTAGATCAGACACTCGTGCTTGCTATCATTGTAGTCAGGTAGGACATCTTGTGGCAGAATGTACTAGAACAGCGCCAATACCATCACAGACTGATCAAGCTAGACATAGGGCCCAAACAACTGCTTTTGGGGTTACACAGCCAGACCGGGAGGCGACCAGACAACTTGTTGAGGGTATGTTATCTGTTTGTGATACTTTTATACATGTTATGTTTGATTCCGGCAGCATACTTTCTTTTATATATGGACGTATGGTAGGCTATTAGGGTCAGGTGTACAGACTTTAGATACACATCTTGTTCTCAGCACGACAGTTGGGGATAAGATTTACCTTAACCAGATTTGTCTGGATTGTGTAGTTGAGATTGAGGGACATCAATTACCGACTAACTTGAGAGTATTAGAGTACTTGGAGTTTGACGCAATGTTCGTTATGGATTGGTTATCGTCGTATCACGCACAGATCGACTGTTTCAATAAGACGGTGACATTTCACATCGAGGGGATTCCAAAGTTTTCATTTAACGAAGCTGCGTCAGCATTACCTATCACTCGAGGCAGACTAACTACGTTGCAAGAGATGGAGGTGTTGGACTAAGTGGTTAGTCACTCTAACTCCGACCAGAATTTTGATGGAAACAAACAAGGTGAAAATATACTAATAAGTTTATCAAGTGTATTTCAGTTTCGTCAAAGATTGCGAAACATCACATCACGGGAATTCGAGCATTCAAGCCATTCAAGTTCAAGACTCGGCATACATAAAGGAATGAAGGCGAAAAATCAAGACCACGAGTTGTAAAATTGATGTAAGGTATTCAAGTTCACTTAAGCAAGCCTATTGCACTAGTTCATGCATATCATGTTTTCAAAATGGATTTTCAAATGTCAAGTGATTACTTGAAGATTTCGGTCATATAAGTCTAAACAATGTTAAACTATATGTGTATGTTAATATCGTACTTTGAAAATCATTGTGGAAGCTTTTGAAAAAGAAAAACGTGTTTTTGAAAGGTCTTTGAAAAGAAAAACTGCATATATGCAGAAAAGCCCTTCGGATGTTATGAAATCGAGATTTTCCGTTTTCGGGATTTGTAAAAATATCTGTATCATCCAAATAGGCTATATGACCCATAACAAACATGTATTATATGTTATATGAGAGTTGGTTGGGTCTAGGACGCGTTAAAGGGTCGCTAACATAAGGGACATAATTAATTATTTTGAGGTCCCTGCAGTAGCGCGCTAATACTGTTATTAGCGCGCTATGTGCAGAGTTAGCGCACTAGGTTTGACTATTGGCGCGCTAATTGCATTCCTGATAGCTTTTTTATAAAGCTGAAAAATTCACTTTAATTCGAATTTTTGATCAAATCTCGGCACTTGGATGCACACAACGGTCATATACTGATCTATAAATATATACAACACTCTCAAACACATAAGGCACAAAAATTAGGTTTTGAAATCAAAGAAAAACACTTGTGCTCAAATTTTTCAAGAGGAGGAGCTTGGGGTTTTCAAGTTATACTTTGAAGCTGTTCATTCAACATCAAAACCAACACTCTTGAGGCACTCTAAGGAGTACAACAACCTCTCCAGAACTGATTTTCAAGTCATCTTCTTGGGATTGTAAGAAAGTCCATTTCCTAGCTTTTCTTGTGTTTAAATTATATATTCTTATGTGATTGACTTGGGAAATTACTTGTTGTGTCGTTAAACACACTTGTATTGGGTTTTGCACTTAAACTTGATCTATTAAACTCTTGGACTGATTTGAACAAAATTTTGTGTTTAAACTTGATTTTTTATTAAACTTCTTGTTCTTTGGATTTGAAACCGGTTTTGTTCTCATCAATCAATTAAAACGGTTTCATATTTGAGTTTTGCATAAAATCAGTTTTATACTTGCATTTCTCAATTGTTTTCATACTTGCATGCATAAGAGTGGTTATGCTCTAGGAGGCTTGCTCGTATTTGAACTTGATACCACTTTACTTTGTAAAGTGTATTTCAATTGTATTTAATCAAATTTTGATTGTAAGACTTAGTGGGATCTAAGTTAAAAGGGAAGACCTAGTTGAGGCTAGGCATATATCCTAGTTGCGGCTAGGTAGGAAAAGTCCTACGTGGGTCTAGGTGGGAAAATTCTAGTTGCGGCTATGTGGTTGTATAAGACCTTATTGCGATAAGGCATCGTGTAAAAAGACCTAGTTGAGGCTAGGCATTCACTAGGCTAGTTGGCTTAGGGTGTAACACTTATTGATAATATAAGTGAGGTTTGAAAATCATAACCGGGGAGGTTAGGTAGTGGATGTAGATCGGTTGGATCGAACCACTATAAATCATGTGTCTTATTTCCATCTCTTCTACCCCTTTCTTGATTGCATAGCATTGATATTTATCATTGGTGTATGCATTATCGTTATTATTTGTGCATAAAGTTTTAAAAAGATGATAACTACTCGATAATCCAATTCATCCCCCCTCTTGGGTGACCTTCAAGAGGCATACGCGGTTATGGTCGAGCCAGAGCCTAAGACAATGATTAGGGTTGATGATGTTTCGGTTATTTGCAAGTTTGCCAACATGTTTCTTGAGGATTTGTCAGGATTGCCACCACCGAGAACTGTGGAATTCATTATCGAGCTAATTCCGGGGACTCAACCGATTTACAGCTGGCCGTATAGGATGTCAGCATCAGAGCAGGTGGAGTTGAGGATCCAGTTAGAGGAGTTACTACATAATGGATTTATTCATCCTAGCATGTTACCTTGGGGAGCTCCAGTTCTTTTTGTGAAGAAGAAGGATGGCTCGATGCCGATGTGTGTGGACTACATGAAGTTAAATCAAGTGATGATTAGGAACCGTTACCCACTTCCCAGGATCGATGACTTGTTCGATCAGTTGGCAGGAGCCAAATTCTTCTCGAAGATTGACCTCGGATCAGGATATCATCTGTTGAGGATTCGAGAGGGAGATATTGAGAAAACCGCTTTTAGTATGCGATATGGGTTGTACAAGTTTATAGTCATGCCATTTGGGTTGACTAACGCACCGACGATCTTCATGGACTTGATGCACAGGGTGCTTAGGCCATTTTTGGATCGGTACATAATTGTTTTCATCGACGACATCCTGATTTACAATAAGAATCGTGTGAAGCATTATAGACATCTCAGGGAGGTGTTGACGATGCTGAGAGAGCACCGACTTTATGCCAAGTTCAGCAAGTGTGTATTCTGGCTGAGTGAGATTAAGTTTCACAGACATGTCATCAGTAGTCAAGGGATATCTGTTGATGGAGACAAGATTCAAGTGATTATTGATTGGAGGACACCTGAGTCTTTTTCTGATATTAGGAGTTTCCTGGGTTTGGCAGGCTATTACCGACGGTTTGTGCAGGATTTTTCACTTATTGCAGCGCCGATGACGAGGTTGACAAAAAATGATGTCATATTTGATTGGTCGCAGGAAATTGAGGATGCTTTCTGGGAGCTGAAGAGGCAGTTGACTTCTGCATTAGTTTTGGCATTACCTGTGGCAAGTAAGGGTTTCTCGATTTACACTGATGCGTCAGGCACTGGGTTGGGTTATGTGTTAATGCAGGATGGACATCTAGTGGCCTATTTATCGCAACGATTAAGACCACATGTGGAGAGTTATCCAGTGCACGATTTGGAGCTTGCGGCAGTCGTGTTTGCACTAAAGGCTTGAAGGCACTATTTGTACGGTGAAAGGTTCGTACTGTTTACCGACCACCAGAGTTTGAAATATCTGTTCACTCAGAGGGAGTTGAATATGAGATAGTGGAGATGGCTTGAGTTACTGAAGGACTACGATTTCACTATCGAGTATCATACGAGAAAGGTGAATGTCGTAGCTGATGCATTGAGCAGGAGCGGCATCGAGAGTCAGACGGGACTGCGGCATATGACACACGAGCACAGGTTGCTTGAAGCTGCGTCGGTGTTGTGTGTGATAGAGTTTATTGCTGAGCTACATATTTGCGACCAGATACGAGTTCCTATGGTGTCTCCAGAAGGGGTTATTGAGTTGCAGAGAACTGAGGGCCGATATTTACAGATTAGTGGACTAGCTTAAGATCCGGGGTGCAAAGAGTGGTATGAGGGTTCAGACGGGTGCTTGAGACACAGGGGTCATTTGTGGATACCGGAGGTACCGGAGCTCAGGGAAAATATTCTCGAGGATGCACACCGGTGATTTACAGTTCATCCTGGTCGAACCAAGATGTGTCACGACCTTCGACGATTGTTTTGGTGGCCAGGGATGAAGGCTGATGTGGGGAGGTATGTCCAGAATTATCATATTTGCCAGCAGGTGAAGGCTGAGCACAGAAGACCAGTTGGGTGCTACAGCCCTGCCCATTCCTTAGTGAAAATTGGAACATGTGACCATGGACTTCGTCATTGGCCTACCGCAGACTAAGAGGAGATACGACGCAGTTTGGGTAGTTATCGACAAGTTGACGAAGTCGGCACACTTTATACCGATCGCCATGAGATATTCAGTTACACAGCTGAGCAATATTTTCGAGAGAGAGATTATCAAATTGTACGGTGTACCATCTTCAGACTGATGGGCAGTCGGAACGGTTGATTCAAATTCTCAAAGATATGCTCAGGGCGTGTATTTTACAGTTTGGTGGATCGTGGGAAGATTATCTGTCGTTGTGTGAGTTTGCGTACAACAACAGCTATCAGACGAGTATCAGGATGCCACCATTTTAGGCACTATATGGTAGGCCCTGCAGGTCACCAGCATGTTGGGCGGCACTGGAGGATACAACGGCTATAGGATCTAAGGTTGTTGTGGATCACACTGAGAAGGTGAGGAAGATTAAACAAAGACTTCAGGCGGCGCAGGATAGACAGGAGAAATATGCGGATAGGTATCATGGGGATCTGAGTTACGAGGTTGAAGACATGGTGTACTTAAAGGTTTCACCCTTGAAGGGTCATCAGAGATTTGACATTAAGGGGAAACTGGCACCAAGGTTTATTGGACCATTTCGAGTTGAGGAACGTGTCGGCAGAGTGGCATACCATTTAGAGTTATCGCCACAGTTAGTGGGGGTACATCCGGTGTTTCACATATCCATGTTGAGGCTAGCTAGGTCGGGACTGAGACCTATAATTGATGTACGTCAGATTGAGGTGCGACTAGACGTGTCATTTGAGGAGCAACCTGTGGAGATCATGGATAGGAGGATTCAAACTTTGAGGAACAGGGAGATCCCGAAGGTCTTAGTTCGTTGGCAACATCATGGAACTGAGGGACTCACCTGAGAGCTCGAGTCTACCATGCAACGACGATATCCCCACTTATTTGATGGTAAGCATTTTAGTTTAATTTAAATTTCGGGACGAAGTTTCACCTAGTTGGGAAGAATTGTAACGACCCGAATTTAATTTGCTGTTATTTGTGACGTATTGCAGATGTGGCGGACAACTCAAACACCCGTGGGACCCGCAGCTAGACTAGAGCACACCTGGAGTTAGGTAAATTGTTATTTTGAGTGTTGTTTTGACTAAATTTGCAATGTTTATGTTTAAAATAGGTTAAACAACATCGCGATGTGTGTAATTATATTTCAATTGACGTGTGAGATTGTGTGTTGAGTATTCACCTCGATATGTGTGTTAACGCGGGTACCGGGTAGACTAAAAGACAAAATATTAGGCCGGGGAAAATAATACACACATTAAATGAATTAAATATGATAAAATGGTAAATTGGTGGGCGTCTTGGAACACGCGAGGTCGTTGTCGACACGCGTGGGTGGTACAGTAGTGTGCATGTCTGAGTACGCTCGTTAGCGCAAACGACGAAATTGTAGGTGCGAAAATATAGATGAATATATATATTTGTATATATATATTTGTAATTTAAAATATATATGTATATATATATATTAAAAATCAGAAAATAAATAAATAATTTTGAAATGACCAAAAAGCGCATGAACTTTGTAAAGGATTGTAGATATGGATAGGGGCATTTTGGTCATTTTACCCAACATGTTGATAAACCCACCACCGACACCACATTTCTCCATTTTTGATCGATCAAAGGAGACCAAGGAAGAAGAAGGAGAAGAGAAATCGCGGGAAAGAGAAGAGATTGAACTCGTGACGTCGAGGTGAGTGTCGTGTTGTTGTTGATGTTGTATGTGTTATTGGATTTTGGTGTGGTGTATGGTGGGGGGGGGGGGGACTCGGACAAACCGCCATGTACGAAGATGAACATGGCATGGGAGATGTCTCCCATGCCAAAAGAAGAGGAGTTGGGGTTGAGAGCTAACCCCAATCGAAATAAAAAAAAATGAATAATTATTAGAAAATTCAGATAAAATAGGAAAAATTTAGAAAAAAATATATTTTGATATAATAAATGAGTTTTGGGATTTTATCGGAATTTTAACGAGATGTTGCTAGGGTTTTTACCTCAAAAAACGTAAAATTGACATAATATATCAAATTGAAGCTAATTTAATGGCAAATAATTTTAGGTACATTTGGGTGATACTTTTGATTGTCGGGTGTTATTGGAGCTATACCAGGGTTTGGATTTTGAGCCGCGGAGTGCTGATTGAGGTGTGTAGTATCCCTACTGAAATTACTTGAGTATTTACTTCTTTTGACATTTGAATTCAATTTCTTTCATTTCAATACTCTACTCTGGTTATGGTTATATGGGCGGACGTTGAGCAGGGCTCCCTCCATTCCATTCCTGTGTGTATGTCCACTACACCATAGCACGTGCTACCAGATCGGTCTCGGTGAATAGCGCGACCCAAGTATCATGTCGTGGCATGTGTCGGTGCACCGTAGGTGTAACATCGACCATCGAGCGGATCCAGATGCTTGCCCTGCTTGAGTCGGACTCACCGACAGTATTCTGTGGAAGAGTTCAAATTATGGTGTAGTCTGACCCTAGGGGTTAGGAACACACTTTGAGTTTTTTCTATTATTTATCCATGCGATGAGTGCAGTTGTCTGTATTTATTTCCGCATGCTTATTTAATAGCTTTATTTAAATTTCAGTATTTTTTTTAGTATTGCTCACTTAATTTTCTTGGGAATATTCACTCTAGACTCGTTATCTGCCTTTTGTGATGGCTTGAGTGCAGATCTTAGTACGAACAGGGGCAAGGGCAAGCTGCCAAAGTACCGTTGATCTGAGATTGCCTGACTCGTACGTTTGTATTATATTTACTTTGTTTTATTTTGGGATTAGGATTTTGAGATACAATGGGTATACTGATCATTTTGTGACTTCAGAGGTATTTATGGTTGTGTATGAGTTTTTTGATGGTGTTTAGGGTTCATACGCAGCTGAAATTTCAAAACAATTTTGAGAAAAACCACAACAGAATCCGAATCTGATTCCATTAAAACGTTTAAACTATGAAAACTAAATCATACCTAGGTTGCAATATACCTTTTAGAATGTTGATCGATCTTTAAAGCGCTGCCAATGACGAATGCCCTCTACTAGCTGTCCACACACGAAAGGCGGCCGATGTAACGGCCTAATTTTCAATAGCCGTTACTGGTGACGTTAGCGCGGACGTGGAATGGCTGCAAGGACCTACGAACATCCCTAGTGAAGATGAAGCACGACCGGATAGGGTTTACAGTTCGTATTGTGTACTCTGGTGGTGAAGTTGCGATGTATAGGTCCAAATTAGTTAAATGACATCACAATATGTGTGTTTATATTGCTATTGACGAGTACGGTGGTGAGATGCGGTTTCGTCGCGACGTGTGCATAGGCGCGCGGACCGAGTGGTGAATAGTTAGTGCACTAGTACGGGGGACTAGATACACACAATAAATGTTAAAATATATTCAATAGTTCATAATAAATGAAGTTGAGAAGGTTAGTACCTTCGTTGAGCGAAAACGACGCCGGGCGAGTGTCGGAGTCGGGTATTGGAATGCCCGAAAGTGCATATAATTGGTGTCTTGAGTTGGTGAGAATGATGGGTCAATTTTGTCATTTTGTGAGGTTAATTGACTATATCCTAGCCATCAAATGAAGCATAGAGATGAGAGGGGGGTGAGAGATGATGAAATGGAAACATATAAAATCAAGTTTTAGTTCATTTTGGTCATTTTTCTCTCTTTTCTCTCCAAGTCCGAAAATTCAAGAGAACAAGTGAGGGTTGTGGATTTTTAAAGGCCATTTGAAGTGTTTGGAGAGCTCAAAAACATCAAGCAAGGTGAGTTTTATGTTATTTTTTCCATTCTTTCCAATTTGTTGGTAGTTTTGGGTATGGTGGTGGTGACGGTTTGGTGGTGTTGGTGGGGTGCTCGGGCTCAAACGAACTGCCATGACAATTCGTCTGAGGAAGAAAATGGCATGGGAGATGTCTCCCATGCCAAGAGGAGATGAGGGGTTGGGGTTGAGAGCCAACCCCAACCAAAAATCGAAAAAAAAAAAGATCCAAATCGAACCAGAGCTTCTGGTTCGATTTGGAGAAGAAGACCCAACCGAGTCGGGTCGACCCGCCTATCTTGGGCGGGTCGAAGCCGACCCGGTTGGCCCGATTTCATTGGGCGGACCGGACCCGATTGAACCGGTCCGGTTCACCCAACCCTAAAAAAAAAAAAAAAAAAAAAAAAAAACAGTTTTGAAAAAAGAAAATTCTGGAAAATTCATAGAAAATTCATATAAAATAGGAAAAAATTAGAAAAAATATATTTTGATCAAATAAATGAATTTTGGGATTCTCTCGGAATGTTGGCGAGATATAGTCGGGGTTTTAGCATCGAAAAATGAAAAATTGACATAATATATTAAATTGAAGCTAATTTAATGATAATTGGTAATAGGTATAATTCGGGTGGTAATTTTGATTTGTTGGGCATTTATTCAAGCTGGACTGGATAATTGGAGTGCGGTATAGGTGCGTAAACCCCAACAGAAACACATTTGAGTATTTAATTCTTTCAATTCTTGCATATATTGTTGTTGTTGCTATACATACTCATGGGGATCATGTATTGGTCTAGTTATTGGTCGGTGTTGAATTTGTTTTCATTATTGAAGTTTATTCGGGACGGTTGTAGCACATGATCAAGCATGCTAGATTGCAGCACGTGTACTTGCGCCGCCGGTGGATAGGGACCCGAGCCGCGGGGTGCACGTGTCCGGTGGATCTGTGAGTGTTTCCAGTCACCGTTAGTAGTCTGGGTGGATCCCAGGTGTGATGTGTTTCCTCGGGCTCTCGGATTGACGAAGTATGATCTAGTTTGTGAGCTTGCGTTCTATTTCTCGTCTGTTTTATCGGAATTGTTGTTGAGCATATTGATTTCGGTATGATTATTCATTGATCATCTTGCACACTTGTTACCTACACATGCGGGGTTTTATGGTTGCCCATACTCTTTGCATGTGTAGCTAACGTTAGTTATTGGCCTCTCGAATCTGTTTATTATTTACTCGATGGTTTTCTTTGGGAGTTTATTCACTTGGACTCGTCACCGTATGTGTTGGGTGATTTGAGTGCAGGATTTGATATGTGAAGGGGCAAGGAGACACTTGAAGATTATTGTGACTGATGACGGGGTCTACTTCCCTTATACGCCTGGTTGTTTGTATGTATGTATTTATTTGTTTTATGCTGGGTTTGGGATTTGAGAGATAGGTTGTATATTTTTGATATTTTGAGGATCTCGGATGATATGTCTATGAAGTACATTTGGTATGGTTTCCACTTAGGTATTATGTTCATAAAATTCAGGTTAAATCTTTATGTTCATATAATCTTCCGCTGCGTAATTTATGGTTAAATGATAGCTCATAACATCAAAGTTAACTGGAAATTGATTAATAATGGATAACTAGGCGTGGGACACAGCTGGCGGTAACGTGGTCAGTTGTGGGCCCACGTGGCCTCCCGTGGCGGACCAATGTGGAAATTGGGGCCGCCACATTTTGGTATCAGAGCTTAGGTTTGAGGAGCCTAGGGAATGGAATAGGGATTATAGCTAGCTTTTATATGGCTGCAATTGGAGACTGAATAAAAGCATAAACTTGAATAAATCTTAGAGGTGGAAACCACAAGTGAATGATTAAAGTCTTAGTTAGGAAGTGATGCGAGACGGGTAGATTCAGGAAATTATATATATACGTGTATGTTTTGATTATGTATTACATATTATATGCGTATATATACTGAGTTTGATCCAATGCACGTTGGTTGTGCAGTTTATGATGGATGGACAGACTCCTACTACTCTGCCGACTACTCAGCAGGAGGTTGGGGAGACTAGTGACCATACCACTAGTGAGGTAGCTGATTTGCGAGCCATGGTGCGAGACGACGAACAACGATTATTACGAGAGGAGCAGCGATTATTACGACGAAGCACGAGATGGTGAGAGTTGATGGAGTATATCCGGAGTTCGAGGATGCCGGCGGCACACCGATCTGCGAGCGTGTTGCACCTACTACTACTCGAACGACATTAGCACCAAATTTGTTACCATGCGAGCGGTGGGGTCGAGACGATGATAGAGAGGGTTGAGCCGGTCGTAGTGCCGGCGAGACTACGTGGTGACACCCACTACTACGAAGCGACGAGATAGGGGCTTCGATCGCTAGGAGTAGGATGTCGAGGCGAAAGATGGTGAAGGATTTTATGAGGTTTAACCCCACTTACTTCACTGGAGTCAGTGATCATGAGGTTGCCGGCCGGTGGTTGATGACACATCGACGACTACACCAGCTGTCGGAGGTACCCGAGGTAGACAAGGCACGTATTTCAGGTTACTGTTTGAGGGGTCAGGCCGCAGTTTGGTGGACCACCTACACTGACATACATGCTACGCCAGCAATGTGGGGGGAGTTTAGACAGCTATTTCTGAACGAGTATATTCCCACGGAGGTGCAGTTACGATTGAGGGAGCAGTTCTTGGGTTTGCGACAGGGTACCATGTCGGTATCACAGTACATGGATCGATTCAGGTACCTCATGATGTATGCTATGGATGTGGCTAATATTGAGAGGTTACAGATCTACTATTTTATCAAAGGTCTGGATGAGAGGATCGGAGGTGTGATAGTCGCGACTGGTGCAGAGACGTTACAGATTATTTATGATAGGTTGTTGGCTCGCGAGACATATTTGTTGCAGAGTGAGGAGCAATCAGATCGTCATACACCCAGAGATGATTTGCAGTTGGATCATGATTTCAGTGACGATCGTGATTCGAGGGATGATCAGTACGACTATGATGACAGGCAGATAGATTGGAGTCGCGAGGACGACCAGGACTAGATTGATGATCAATTCAATAATGACGATTGCCAGGTGGTACATGAGATTGTACCTATACCGATACAACAACCGAGACAGTCGTACAGACAGAATCAGGATCAGAGGGACCGGAGTTGGGGTCAGCGCTCGGAGGACCGACAGTCTGGAGTAAGGGACAGACGTAAGTGTTATCGGTGCGGACAGAGAGGTCACATCAGTGTGAATTGCCCTGGAGCCTTTCTAGCGTCAGAGATTCCACAGACCGGGGGAGAGAGTTCACATTATAGTACCGCCAGTCAGAGAGACGACCCGACAACATGAGTAGGGTACGTTGTTTTAGTAGTCTTTTTTCATGCATTCGTTGCATATAGGCTGGTTAGTTTATTTTTGAACCAGCGTGTTCTAGTAGATGTGTTCACTAGGGTTATTGTGAGATTGTGAGATTAGTAGATGTGTTCACTAGGAGTTGGTTGTGAAACTGGTAGATGTGTTCACTAGGAGGTGGTTGTGAAATGGGTAGATGTGTTCACCAGGAGATTGTGAAACGGGTTGATCGGTTCTCTAGAGTCCATTTACAACTGGTTGTTGTGGGATTGGTTGATGTGGTTCACCAGGGACTGTCGATGTGTTCACCAGGGACTGGTTGATATGGACTGGTTGATGAGTTCACCAGGGATTGATTTGTACACCAGGAGTGAGTGGACGACTGGTTGATCGGTTCACCAGTGGCAGAATGATTTTTCTTCACTTAGGTTGAGGTTGATTTGTTTACCAAAGTTAGAGGTTGAATAGTTCATAAAAAGTGTTAATGGAATAGTGATTGATTAGGTTGGCTACATTTGTTTAGGTTGGTTGACCTGATAGGTAATTGTATCTACGTTGCAGTTCTTTGAGACGAGATATTAGTTATCTCAAATTTCGAGACGAAATTTCAAATTAGTTGGGAAGAATTGTAACGGCCCAATTTTCAATAGCCGTTACTGGTGACGTCAGCGCGGACGTGGAATGGCTGCAAGGACCTACGAACATCCCTAGTGAAGACGAAACACGACCGGATAGGGTTTACAGTCCGTATTGTGTGCTCTGGTGGTAAAGTTGCGTTGTATAGGTCCAAATTAGTTAAATGGCATCGCAATATGTGTGTTTATATTGCTATTGACGAGTAAGGCGGTGAGATGCGGTTTCGTCGCGACGTGCGCATAGGCGCGCGGACCGAGTGGTGAATAGTTAGTGCACTAGTACGGGGGACTAGATACACATAATAAATGTTAAAATACATTCAATAGTTCATAATAAATGAAGTTGAGAAGGTTAGTACCTTCGTTGAGCGAAAACGACGCCGGGCGAGTGTCGGAGTCGGGTATTGGAATGCCCGAAAGTGCATATAATTGGTGTCTTGAGTTGGTGAGAATGATGGGTCAATTTTGTCATTTTGTGAGGTTAATTGACCATATCCTAGCCATCAAATGAAGCATAGAGATGAGGGGGTGAGAGATGATGAAATGGAAACATATAAAATCAAGTTTTAGTTCATTTTGGTCATTTTTCTCTCTTTTCTCTCCAAGTCCGAAAATTCAAGAGAACAAGTGAGGGTTGTGGATTTTTAAAGGCCATTTGAAGTGATTGGAGAGCTCAAAAACATCAAGCAAGGTGAGTTTTATGTTATTCTTTCCATTTTTTCCAATTTGTTGGTAGTTTTGGGTATGGTGGTGGTGACGGTTTGGTGGTGTTGGTGGGGTGCTCGAGCTCGGACGAACTGCCATGGCAGTTCGTCCGAGGAAGAAAATGGCATGGGAGATGTCTCCCATGCCAAGAGGAGATGAGGCGTTGGGGTTGAGAGCCAACCCCAACCAAAAATCGAAAAAAAAAAGATCCAAATCGAACCAGAGCTTCTGGTTCAATTTGGAGAAGAAGACAACCGGGTTGGGCTGACCCGACCATCTTGGGCGGGTCGTGCCGACCCGGTTGGCGGTTCGATTGGGGCGGACCGGACCGGTTAAACCGGTCCGGTTCATTGACCCAAAAAAAAAAAAAAAAAAAAAAATAAAAAATATTCTGGAAAATTCATAGAAAATTCATATAAAATAGGAAAAAATTAGAAAAAATATATTTTGATCAAATAAATGAATTTTGGGATTCTCTCAGAATGTTGGCGAGATATAGTCAGGGTTTTAGCATCGAAAAATGAAAAATTGACATAATATATTAAATTGAAGCTAATTTAATGATAATTGGTAATAGGTATAATTCGGGTGGTAATTTTGATTTGTTGGGCATTTATTCAAGCTTTGGACTTTGGATAATTGGAGTGCGGTATGGGTGCGTAAACCCCAACAGAAACACATTTGAGTATTTAATTCTTTCAATTCTTGCATATATTGTTGTTGTTGCTATACATACTCATGGGGATCATGTATTGGTCTGGTTATTGGTCGGTGTTGAATTTGTTTTCATTATCGAAGTTTATTCGGGACGGTTGTAGCACATAATCAAGCATGCTAGATTGTAGCACGTGTACTTGCGCCGCCGGTGGATAGGGACCCGAGCCGTGGGGTGCACGTGTTAGGTGGATCTGTGAGTGTTTCCGGTCACCGTTAGTGGTCCGGGTGGATCCCAGGTGTGATGTGTTTCCTCTGGGCGCTCGGATTGACGAAGTATGATCTAGTTTGTAAGCTTGCGTTCTATTTCTGTCTGGTTTTATCGGAATTGTTGTTGAGCATATTGATTTCAGTATGATTATTCGTTGATCATCTTGCCTGCTTGTTACCTATACATGCAGGGTTTTATGGTTGCCCATACTCTTTGCATGTGTAGCTAACGTTAGTTATTGGCCTCTGAATCTGTTTATTATTTACTCGATGGTTTTCTTTAGGAGTTTACTCATTGGACTCGTCACCGTATGTGTTGGGTGATTTGAGTGCAGGATTTGATATGTGAAGGGGCAAGGAGACACTTGAAGATTATTATTGACTGACGACGGGTCTACTTCCCTTATACGCCTAGTTGTTTGTATGTATGTATTTATTTGTTTTATGCTGGGTTTGGGATTTGAGAGATAGGTTGTATATTTTTGATATTTTGAGGATCTTGGATGATATGTGTATGATGTACATTTGGTATGGTTTCCACTTAGGTATTATGTTCATAAAATTCAGGTTAAATCTTTATGTTGTTCATATAATCTTTCGCTGTGTAATTTATGGTTAAATGATAGCTCATAACATCAAAGTTAACCGGAAATTGATTAACAATGGATAACTGGGCGTGGGACACATCTGGCGGTAACGTAGTCAGTTGTGGGCCCGCGTGGCCTCCCGTGGCGGACCAATGTGGAAATTGGGGCCGCCACAGCCGAAATTCAAAGTGCTAGCTTCGAGAGAATACCAAACGTTTGGTTTCTCTCCAAAACAATTCAAAACGTACCAGTCAATCCTAATTCGTTTCTAAAACGAAAATTAGAGTTTCGACCCTTAATTTTCATACACGTATTGTAACTTAAAACGTCTATTTATGCAACGCTTGTATATAGATGGTTAAGTAAATTACACATATACCCCTACTCAAGAAGTATAAGTGTAATACACCACATGGACATTTCTGTCATGAATTTTATCATATAAAATTTATTCTTCCAAACCATTTTAAAATCTCGCAAAACCATTCTTAGTGTGCGACCCAATAGGCCCATACAACGTTGGCATTGTACCAAAACATATTTTGGTATACAAGTCATAAGCGGTCTCTAACAAGACATTATGACTACCCAAGTTGTACAAAGATCAAATTGATACAACCTAATCAATAACATATATAACATCCTTTTGTCATACGATATCCTTTTGATCAAATATAAAGCATGGAATTGTCATTCAACATGTTTGATTGTACTAGTCTCGATCTCCAAGTAGACTGAAAACATCCAAGTGACATTGATCAATATCAATTCACTTAAACTAGGCCTTTTAACAGTCTAACACATTGAAGGATCAACTGGATATCTCTCTCTATATGAGAGGGACAAATTCTATCTCGATTACACAACTTCACCACATTATTCACACAGTAACCAATCACAACCTTTATAATCGTCCAGTTAAAGACAATGTTTGATTGTGTCAAATTACTGTATTCCTAATGTTGAAGTCTCTAGTAATTTCAAGTTAGAGGACTGAATAATATACATATTATGAGAAACAACTATGACTTAATCCATGTGATGTTCTCATAGCGGGTCGGTCCAGTACTTTGTTCCCTAATAAGTACTCATGATCTTGATTCGTATTCCTATACGTATGATCATCGTATGATCATCAATCAAGACTCACACTAGTCTTAATTCATTAAAGTTCCCAGTATAATAATCGACTAGGGACATTTAGGATATTTCTGTAAATACCCATGGTTCTTATTATAATGTAAACATGCAAATCAATTATAATAAACAACAAATGAAATCTTCTATTTTATTAACTAAAATGTATTCATAAAGACTATTAATTGATTGATATAGGGCACATTTCCCAACAACTCCCACTTGCTCTAGGGCCAATCATTCATGCATCTAATGCCTAATGATCTAACATGACCATCATGTTTCGCTTGTGGAAGAGCCTTTGTCAATAGATCTGCAATGTTGTCTTCATTAGGTACTCTGCAAATCTTCACGTCTCCCCTCTCAATGATTCTTCTGATGAGATGAAAACGCTTGAGTATATGTTTAGATCTATGGTGTGATCTAGTTTTCTTGGCCTGTGCTATTGCCCCGTTATTGTCACAATACAAACAAATAGGGCTAGCAATACTTGGAACCACCCCTAGTTCAGAAATGAACTTTTTGATCCAAACTGCCTCCTTTCTTTGCATCGGACGCTGCAATATACTCGACTTTCATTGTAGAATCTCGCCACGATCTCTTGCTTCGAACTTTTCCAGCTTACTGCACCCCCATTCAGAGTAAACACATATCCAGACTGCGATCTGAAATCATCTATATCAGTTTGAAAAGCTGCATCTGTGTAACCATTTACAACTAGATCATTTTTAAAACTTCCATAGACCAAGAATACTTCTTTAGTCCTTTTTAAGTATTTAAGAATGTTCTTTACTGCTATCCAGTGACTCTCACCTGGATCTGACTGATATCTACTTGTAGTGCTCAAAGCATATGATATATCAGGCCGTGTGCATAGCATGACACACATGATAGATCCAATAGCAGATGCATATGGAATCTTATTCATACAGTCTCGCTCATTATTTGTCTTAGGATATTGAGTCTTACTGAGACTTATGCCATGAGACATTGGCAACAATCCTATTTTAGAGTCTTGCAAACTGAACCTATTTGGCACCTTGTCTATTTAAGCACTCTGACTTAGACCGATTAGCCTTTTAAATCTATCCCTATAGATTTTTATCCATAGGATATAGGCTGCATCTCCTAAGTCTTTCATTGAGAAACACTTCCCTAACCAAGACTTGACATTCTGTAACGTTGGGATGTCGTTTCTAATGAGCAATATATCATCAACATACAATACTAGAAAAACAACTACACTCCCACTGACCTTCTTGTATGCACAAGGCTGATCTTCGTTCTTAATAAAACCAAAATCCTTAATTGCTTCATCAAAACGAAAATTCCAACTCGGAGAAGCTTGCTTTAATCCATAAATAGATCTTTGAAGCTTGCATACCTTCATAGAATTTTCAGGATGTACAAAACCTTCATGTTGTGTCATATACACGTCCTCAAGTAGCTTTCCATTAAGAAATGTTGTTTTTACATCCATTTGTCATATCTCATAGTTATAATATGCAGCAATGGCAATTAAAATTCTTATGGATTTAAGCATGGCTACTAGCAAAAAAGTTTCATCATAATCAACACCTTGAGTCTGCCTGAAACCTTTTGCTACAAGTCTTGCTTTGAAAGTATGCACTTTGCCATCCACATCAGTTTTCTTCTTGAAAACCCATTTACATCCAATGGTCTTACCACCTTCAGGTAGATCAACCAAGTTCCAAACTTGGTTATCATACATGGATTGCATCTCAGAGTTCATGGCACTTAGCCATTTATCTGAGTCTGGTCCAGACATAGCCTCCCAATAAGTGGTGGGCTCATTTTAATCCATAAGCACACATTACGACTATCAATAATGAGAAATCAGAATCTCTCTGGCTCATGTCTTACCCTACCAGATCTACGTGGAGGTTCAACTGGTTCATAACTTTGTTGAACTTCCAGTAGCGGTTCAGTGTTTATCTATGATTCTTGAACTTCTTCAAGATTTACTTTTCTTCCACTAGTGTCTTTTGAAATAAACTGTTTTTCCATAAAGGTACCATACCGAGCAACAAACACTTTGTTTTCAATGGAATTATAAAAGTAATATCCTTTTGTTTCCTTAGGATACCTCACAAATAGACACTTGTCAGATTTAGGTGCTAGTTTTTCTGAGACTTGTCATTTTACATAAGCCTTACAGCCCCAAATCTTAAGAAATGACAAACTATGTCTCTTCCCATACCATATTTCGTATGGTATTTTATCAACCGCTTTAGAAGGAATACGATTTAAAGTAAAAGCAACAGTTTGTAATGCATAACCTCAAAAGGATATAGGATGATCTGCATGTCTCATTATAGATCGAACAATATCTAATAAGATTCGATTTCTCCTTTCAGAAACTCCATTCCATTGTGGAGTTGCTGGTGGAGTTAATTATGAGACAATCCCACAATTTTTAAGACGATCATCAAATTCTTGACTCAAATATTCACCACGTCGATCTGATCGAAGTGCTTTGATAGTTTTACCAAGTTGATTCTGCACTTCATTTTGAAATGTTCGAAACATCTCAAATGATTCAGCTTTATGTTTCATAAGATATACATAACCATATCTGCTGAAATTATTAGTAAATGTAATGAAGTACTGATAACCTCCTCTAGCCACTGTGTTTATAGGACCGCATACATCAGTATATATTAGACCTAATAAATCACTTGCCCTTTCACTATGTTCAGTAAAGGGACTTTTAGTCATCTTGCCTAGTAAACAAGATACGCACGTTTCATATGATTCCAAATCAAATGAATCTAGAAGCCCATCTTTATGGAGATTCGTTATACGTTTCTCATTTATGTGGCCAAGACGACAATGCCAAAGATAGGTTTGATTCAACTCATTTGATTTGAATCTCTTTGTATATATTCTAAAGACTGGAGTATCAGTGGACCTTTTCATGCTTAGAATATAAAGACCATCACATAAATCAGCATTTGCATAAAAAATGCCTTTACGAGAAATTGAACACCTATTATTCGCAATAATAAAATCAAAACCATCCATATCCAAACATGAAACAGAAATGATGTTTCTGCTCAAGGCAGGCACATAATAACAATTATTTAAAGTTAAAGTAAGTCCACTAGGTAAGACTAAGTCATATGATTCAACAGCCAGGGCAGCCACTCTTGCTCCATTCCTTATGCGCAGGATGACTTCTCCTTTTTTCAACTTCCTACTTCTGGTGAGTTCCTGCACATTTATACAAATGTGAGATCCACATCTGGTATCCAATACCTAGGAATCACTAGTAGATAAATTAATTTCAATAACATAAATACCTGAGGTGGTAGTTGCACTACCATTTTTCTTCTTTAGATCTTCCAGATGGAGTTTGCAATTTCTGAACCAATGTCCAGGTGCATGGCAGATATGACAATTTCCTTCCTTTTCCTTTTTGTGCTTTGAAGCAGGAACAGGCTGGACAGGTGCAGCAGCAGCCTTGACAACTTTAGCGTTGCTTTTACCTTTCTTCTTCATTCCCTTTCCCTTTTGGACCATTAGCACATTACTAGAGGGTTTCTTGATATTTTGTTCAGCAGTTTTGAGCATCAAATGCAACTCTGAAATTAATTTCTCCATATTATTCATATTGTAGTTTATCACAAATTGTGAGTAACTCTCCGATAATGAATTTAGGATCAAATCCGTAGCCAACTCTTAGCGTTACCACAATTGCCTAGCTTGCTGTTGGAACATTTCTTTCAGCGTTACCACAATGTCGTAGGCTTCCATTAGTTCCATGTCCTTCTGAAGTTCAGGAACCATAATTGCCAACATAATGCATGCAACATCAGTAGAATCGTTAACATGCTTATTATGCGCATTCTTCACAGCTTTCGTAGCATTGGCTGGTGGGTCCTCAGGGATCTGAGCATCCAGAACATACAACTTGCGTTCATGTTTGAGAACGATTCTCAAGTTTCTGAACCAGTCAAGAAAGTTTGTCCCAGATAGCTTATCCTTCTCAATGATAGATTGCAGTGATAGGGGATTATTGTTACTTGAAGAGGCCATTGACCTACAATAAAAATTATGCAGAGTTTATTTTAGTATAGAGGAATAGACTCCCACTAAATTAACAACCCTCCTAAAACATACTGTTTATTTAGGGGACTAAAATCCATATTTCACCTAATTCTATGACAGCTATAGCATGAAATACAGAATGAAATTATTTAGGTAGGTAACAGTTACCAATTACATCTTATGTAATTTTATATACTTTTAAGAGATACAAGACATCTTTTGTCTTAGCATGTTTTTATCTCATCATATGCCTAAAGCCCAAAACTATTTTGATAGCTTTATAAAGTCGGACCAATTTAAACATTTACGTAACTCTTACTCAACTTATCTCACCAAGATAACACAATACACCCAGCTATGGTTGAAACTATATTAGTGCGATCGAGGCCTTGATAAGTGTTTAAAATTAGATGGCACAAGACTTAAGATTTAATAGAGGGATTTTATTCAGTTTTAGTGATTTTTTAAGTAAACAATGAAATATCATCTATTTTATTGATTTGTAGAACCACTAAACAATTTAGGAAATTTTTATGCTATTCACTAATAGAAGAATTTCTGTGCGTTTAGATTAGTTAGACGGCGGTCCCGCTGACCGGTCAGCGAACGGGGGAACAGGGGGCAGCGCCCCCTTTTTTTAGGAGACGAATTTCAATTCCGAAAATTAAAATTCGCCATAGAAAATCATATTTTTCGCTAATTTTATTATCCTAAACTAACCCTTTAATTTATCCGAAATTAAGTCAATTAAAACGTTTTAATTAACTCAGACCCACATCTAACTAATCATCTTATCCTAATCCAATTAGGACTTAAGATATTTGAATCCTAGCATATCACCAATAACAAAATTCTCGACATTTATCTCCTATTCAATAGTGATAACGAATTCAACTTTGCTACTATCTTCTAATCTAATTTGTTATCTATCTCCTATCAAATATAAATTTCATAACAGAATAGATATAACGAGATAAATAAATAATTTCAAAAATAATTATTTGCAATTTCGGTCCTCATCTAAATAATCACAAATATGTAGTTGAATCATGAACTACTATCTCAATTGAACTTAATCATATTAGTTTCGAATTAACATTCAGACTTATACAATTTAAGAAACTTAAATTAATGTAACCTAAATATGCATACTGAATTACAGAGATTTCATCTATGCATCAATACACGAAAATAAAGATTATACCTAATGGTTTCATGGATCACAGAATACGAAATTCAATTCATTAAAATTATTCGAATTAACTTAACATGGTTACTTGCATGTACGAAATTGATTTCAATTAAATCATGAATATATGTATCATATATATAAACCATGATAATAAATCTCACAGAAAACTTATGTATATTATATATACAATCATATATCATGTATATATCAGAAGAAAACATGCAATGAATTTAATGGAATCGAACTCGAAGGCTCTGATACCACTGATGGTGTTTGGGGTACATACGCAGCGAAAATTTCAAAACAATTTTGAGAAAAACCCCAACAGGATCCGAATCTGATTCCATTAAAATGTTTAAACTATGAAAACTAAATCATACCTCGGTTGCAATATACCTTTTAGAATGTTGATCGATCTTTAAAGCCCTGCCAATGACGAACGCCCTCTACTAGCTGTCCACCCACGAATAGTGGCCGAGATTCAAAGTGCTAGCTTCGAGATAATACCAAACGTTTGGTTTCTCTCCAAAACAATTCAGAACGTACTAGTCAACCCTAATTCGTTTCTAAAATAAAAATTAGAGTTTCGGCCCTTAATTTTCATACTCGTATTGTAACTTAAAACATCTTTTTATACAACGCTTGTATATAGACGGTTAAATAAATTACATATACCCCTACTCAAGAAGTATAAGTGTAATACACCGCAAGGATGTTTCTGTCATGAATTTTATCATATAAAATTCATTTTTCCGAACCATTTTAAAATCTCGCAAAACCATTCTTAGTGTGCGACCCAATAGGGTCATACAACGTTGGCAGTGTACCAAAACACATTTTGGTATACAAGCCATAAGCAGTCTCTAGCAAGACATTATGACTACCCAAGTTGTACAAAGATCAAATCGATACAACCTAATCAATAATGTATATAACATCCTTTTATCATACGATATCCTTTTGATCAAATATAAGACATGGAATTGTCATCCAACATGTTCGATCGTACTAGTCTCGATTTTCAAGTAGACTGAAAGCATCCAAGTGACATTGATCAATATCAATTTACTTAGACTAGGCCTTTTAACAGTCTAACACATCGAGAGATCCACTGGATATCTCTCTCTATATGAGAGAGACAAATTCTATCTCGATTACACAACTTCACTACATTATTCACACAGTAACTAATCACAACCTTTATAATCGTCCGGTTAAAGACAACATTTGATTGCGTCAAATCGCTGTATTCCTAATGTTGAAGTCTTTGGTAATCTCAAGTCAGATGACTGAATAATATACATATAATGAGAAACAACTATGACTTAATCCATGTGATATTTATCATAGCGGGTCGGTCCAGTACTTTGTTCCCTAACAAGTACTCATGATCTTGATTCGTATTCCTATACATATGATCATTGTATGATTATCAATCAAGACTCACACTAGTCTTAATTCATTATAGTTCCCAGTATAATAATCGACTAGGGATATTTAAGATATTTCTGTAAATACCCATGGATCTTATTATAATGTAAACATGCAAATCAATTATAATAAACAACAAATGAAATCCTCTATTTTATTAACTAAAATGTATTCATAAAGAATATTAATGGATTGACCTAGGGCACATTTCCTAACATTTTCCACATTAGGTTTATGGTTTAGGTTACACATTTATAGTATCATTATCCAAGTAAATGTGTTAGTAAGGCTTCCGCTGTGTTGAATTGAGGATTTTAGGATGATTTAACATATAATTTATTTTCAATACAACTTAATCAGTAAATGGACAATTAATAAAGTTTAAAAAGATAAAATGGATGATATAATCCAATGTAGAGCACAACTACCGCTGGTAAGATAGACTGTGGGTCCGCATTGGCCATCCTAAAATGCAAACTAAGACTCCTAATACTACAATGACTCAATACTAACCTAGCATGATGAAAGACATGCTTAACTAATCCTATGCCCAATTCCAAGTTAAATGGAGTTACCTTTAATTTATATCGCCACTAAATCGACTACCTTTTCAATGAAGCCTGGAGTTATGATTTGTTCAGCATTGGAGTCCGGATATTGATAGAAATCACACTTTTCAGAAACTAGATCCTGCTTAAACCAAGACCATCAACTACTCAAAGGTTTTCTAGGTCAATTCACGAAAGCGCACAAGAATGATCTCTTCATGATAGAGCATCAACGCTTTTAAGTGTACCATAGGCGAGAAATGCAACCATACTCTCCAATAGTATGGATCTAACACCAATGAGGGTTAATAGGACTTTCATGGGTTATAGCTTGGCCGGGGTGGGGTACAAAGGAAAAGATATAAGGGAATTCGAAGCATTGGAAAGCTGAAAACTTAGACTCTCAAAAGATAAGTTATAAGAGAACATGAAGGATTACAAATGTACTTAACTGATTTTTCTTTGAATTATGTGCAATCCTCACCTTTTTCCAACCACCCGGCTCCTTGCTCCAGGTGGGACTCTCTATTCATGACTTGATTTTTTTTATCATGAATAATTTTTCCTTATTTCGGGTATATAAACAACGCTTCAATCTCATTTTTTTTGTTCATGTCTCTTTTTAAGTATTTCAAGTTTAAGCCAAGCTTCCAATTGGGTAAGGATAGTATAAGGCTAAGGGCATGGGTTTTGTGTTAGGTTGAAGGAAGTTAAAGTTTAGTTGGCTCTAGGGGGTTAACTAGAGTAATCGCATTAGGTAGGCTAGAGGCTAAGGGGTTATATCAAAGATGGCCTAAATCACTCCCTTAATGGTTGTTCGATCATAAGAAATACGCCTCAAGTAGGTGTCACCATATTTCTAGTACCCTTAAAATCAAACTTGGCAAAAGTTTGACCATCTACCCTTTTTGGTATCTAGTACAAGGCCCAAACAAAGGTCCAGCCTCCTATTATGTGATCTCAACAACACCGGACATCGTACCAAATTGAAGATGTCTCCAAAACCTCAACAAAATATCAAGTCTCAAAAGCAACTTATGCAACTCATCCATAACCAAAGGCATTTAACAACGTTTTAGACAGCTCTAAATGTCCTAAGCTAAATGATCATTAATGCATCCAACATATGCAACATAAACAACATTAAACAACATGATCCTAGATAACATACTACATGATGAAACCACACCCAAGAGGGGGGTGAATTAGGTGTGCCGAGAGGTTATTGCCTTTTTAAACTTTTTATGCACAAGTAACAACAAATGTCTATGCTATGCAAGTGAATGTGGTAGAAGAGATGGAAAGCGACACACGATTTATAGTGGTTCGATCAAATGATCTACATCCACTACCTAACCTCCCCGGTTAGGATTTTTAAACCCTCACTTATATTCTAAATAAGTGTTACAACCTAAGCATACAAGCCTAGAATGCCTAATTACAATTAGGACTTCCTATCTAGCCGCAACTAGAAATTGTGCCTAGCCTCAACTAGGTCTTTCCCTTTGACTTAGATTCCACTAAGTCTTACAATCACACACTTACAACAATTTGCTGAAAAGAAATGAAATACACTTTACAATATAAAGTGGTATCAAATTCAAACACTAGCAAGCCTCCTAGAGCCTAACAACTCTAATGCATGCAAGTATAAGAATGAATGGAAAATGCAAAGTGTGTCACTGATTTTGTTGCAAATTCCAAATATGAAATCGTTTTAAAATCCAATGTATTTTTGCAAAACCGATTTCAAAGCAAAGAACAATAGTATGTCAAAAACCAAGTTCAAGTGTAAGACTCTTGTTCAAAACACTCTTAGGGTTTGATAAAATAAGTTTTAGTGCAAAACCCAAGATGATGATGTTTAAACACACAACAAACTAATTTTCAATCAAAACACACAAAACTATGTAGATTGAGCTCAATAAAAAGAATCTAGAACAAGGACTTGCTTACAACCAAGAAGATGACAAAAGAGATCAGTTTTGAAGAGATTCTTGTACTCCTTTGAATGCTTCAAAGTGCTGGATTATAGTGCTAGTGGACAACCTCAAGAATCTCCTTTGTCTCCTCACAAAAATCAAAGTACTCCTTTTTGAATATTTTGAGCTTTTGAGTGTGTTTGTTCCCTTGTTGTGAGAAAACCATGTTCTTGGTGTTTTTATAGTGTTAGGTATCCCATTGTGACAGTTTATGACCGTTCTAGGGATCCAAGGGTCCAGAATTCATCAAGAATTCAAATTAAAGTTCATTTTCCAGCTTTTTTAAAAAAGTTGTCAGGAGGGCAATTAGCGCGCTAATACTGAGACCTAGCGCGCTAACTCTGCACTTAGCGCGTTAATGGCAGTATTAGCGCGCTAACTGCAGGGAGCTCAAAATAATTATTTTATCCCTTTGTGTTAGCGACCCTTAAACATGTCCGGGACCTAACCAACCCTAATATAACATGTTATACACGTTTATTATGGGTCATTAAGCCTAATTGGATGATCCGGATATTTTTACAAACCCCGAAAACGGAAAATCACGATTTCATAACTTGCGAGGGACTTTTCTGCAAATTTGCAGTTTTTTCTTTTCAAAAACCTTTTAAAAACAAGTTTTTCAGTCTTAAAAACTTCAACAATGATCTCCAAATGCAAATGATCATTAACACATAATCTCACATTGTTTAATCTCATGGACCTAGTCATATGTTAAATTTCATTTTGAAACTCCAAGTTACTTCATGACTTTTGAAAATTGGTTTTAAGAAACTTGATATGCATGAACTAATGCATTTGGCTTGCGTGAAAGAATTTGAATACCTTACATTGAAATTACAAATTGCGATATGATCTTTCATCTTCATTCCTTCATGAATGCCGAGTCTTGAACTTGTATGGCTTGAATACCCGTGATGTGTTGTCTTGCATCCTTTAACCAAAACTGAAATACACTTGATATTAATTAGTACATTTTCACTTTGTTTGTTTCCATCAAAATCCCGGTCGGAGTTAGAGTGACTAACCACTTAGTCCAACAATCTCCCCCTTTTTGATAATAACAAACAATGTGAACTTTAAAAGTATAAAGCATAATCTAAGTGTGTATTTCATTCAAGATTATACATTTCATTTGTGCAAGTTCAAACACATCATCATTTTCAAGTTCAACCACATTTCTCCCCCGTTTGATAACATCAAAAAGCGGGGCCAATCTCCCCCGTTTAAAAAAATACAACGATGCATAATAGAATCAATAGAAGAACATATACGCTCCCCCTTACGCTATGCATATCCAAAGATAATAGACGGAAGCGGTACACAATCAGATATGATAAATCATAGTGAAGCAAGAAAAAAGCCATATATAAACTCAGAGATACGCAAAAAAAAATCATGATATAGATAGCATAAAGCGATGTGGACATAGTTGTGGCTTAAACATGAGCAAAAGAGAAATATGTAAAACATCAAAGCCTAACAGTTTGGAGCCTAGTGCTCACCTACATATAGTATTTCTATACACCAAAAAAGAACGACCAAATAGAACCTAATGCTGAACAAGCAATAAAAAGACTAAACACTCCTCCTTGAGGATGATGGTCGACGTGCAGAACTGGAAGAACGATCATTGCGCGCGGGGTTAGCTGGAAGCAACTGACCCTCAATGCGATGAAGACAATCATTTTGATGCTGGATGCTCGCCTCGACGGTAGCGAAGGTCTGAGTCATGTAGGTGTGCAGGTAACCCAGCTGTGCAGAGACGTAGGCCGACGAGGGGGACATATCCGATGGAGGTGTGAAGTCGCCAAATGTAGAGGGAGGTGGAGGCGGGGCTGTCTCGTAGTGTTGTGGCGGCGGGGGTGGAACGGCGGAGTCATGATGACCTGAGCTGCACGTGCTCGTAATATTGCCAATGATAATGTGGGGCAAGCTGAGAGGGATGGCTCGAAACAGATGCCCAAGGACGAACATGTCAAGGAGAGTGACATAGTTCTTACTCCCACCTCGAGGAAGAATAACTTTGTGAAGTACTTTATGAAGGAGGCGGGGAACCAGTTTAAAATCGGTATCCGTTATACCGGTCGGATATACAGTTAAGGTTCGTTTTGGCCGAAGAAAGAAATTAAGTACTTCGAGACGATCAAAAGGCCAACTTAGAAATTTGCACACTACCGTAGTGGTAGGAGGGTGCAACGGAAGGTGAAGCCGTTGAGTGAGATTTTCAGGGGTAATCTCAATGGATCGGCCACCAACAGACGAACGTAGGACAAATTGGGCCGTTGTTTCAAGATTGGAATAGAAAACACGAACAAAAGGGGGGTTGTAATTGGCGTTTTGGGCGCAAAAGGTGGTCCATCATGCCGTATCGAAAATCTCCCGAATTGGGAGATGGGCCCTATCAAAGAATGCAAAATCGACAACGGCGGGTCGAAGAATTTTGGCATCCGTTAGTCGGGAGCCACGGACTCGAGGATCGATGTGGCCTCATGGACGGATTTGGCACGACCCTCACGTTGAGGGGCATTCGCCGGAGTGGGGGCGGGTTGTGAGGATTCAGACTCACTAGTGGAGGAGGAGGACGGTGGGACAACACGGCGTCGCGATGGACGACGAGAGGACGTGGTGGGGGCGATTGGATGGGGATTGGTGGTGGCGGCCTGACGGGAGGAGGGACGGGCGGAGGGACGGCGAGTTGACATTGGGGAAAAATGAAGAAAATGACAAAGAAGAGGGAAGATTGTTACCTTGTGGGAGAGGAATCGTGGTGGAGACGCCGAGAGAGGTGTGGAGAGTCACCGGATCGAAGAGAGGGATCGTGGTCGAAGAGAAGAGAGGAGGGAGATGGGAGAAGAGTAAAACAAAATAGGGTATTTTTGAACTTATAAACCCTGGCCGAACGTCATTAGTGCGCTAATGGGAGAATTAGCGCGCTAATGGGTCGATTCATATTCTGGGCCAGTACATCATTAGCGCGTTAATGACTGGAATTAGCGCGCTAATTTTCCTCTGGAAATTTTTGGTCACTCAACCATTAGCGCGCTAATTACCATCATTAGCGCGCTAATTTCCCTCTGGAAATTTTGGACATGAAATTTTTGGATTTTTGACATACAACTCGAATTGACCTCAAACTTCTTGGACACTTCAAAAACACCATATAAATAAGTTTAGAACAACTAAAACATGTGTAGAAGGTCTGATTCTCGAACCATGCCTAACTCACGCCGAATCTTAGAAAATTGATCTCTAGGCAAGGGCTTAGTGAATATATCGGCTAATTGGTCCTCTGTGGACACATGGACAAGTTTAACATCGCCCTTTTGGACGTGATCACGAAGAAAATGGTGCCTAATCTCAATGTGTTTTGTTCGAGAGTGTAACACTGGATTTTTCGATATGTTTATTGCACTTGTGTTATCACAATAAATTTCAGCACACCCAACTAGGATTTGATAATCCTCAAGTTGTTGTTTCATGTATAGAACTTGAGCACAACAACTCCCGGCAGCCACATATTCGGCCTCCGCCGTAGACAAAGCCACGGAATTTTGCTTTTTGCTAAACCATGAGATAAGTGAGTTTCCTAGCAAATGACAAAATCCGGAAGTGCTTTTCCTATCAACTAGACTTCCCGCATAGTCAGAATCAACAAAACTTCGGAGTTCAAAACTCTTGGTTTTGTTGAACCATAATCCTAAGTCTTGTGTTCCACTTAGATATCGAAATATACGCTTTACACATTTTAAGTGGGACTCTTTAGGATCAGATTGAAATCTAGCACATAAGCACACACTGAACATAATGTCGGGTCTACTAGCGGTCAAGTATAGGAGGCTACCTATCATTCCACAGTAAAGTTTAGGATCTATGGATTTTCCTAGTTGGTCTTTGTCCATTTTGATAGTTGAACTACTAGGAGTGTCACATGCTTTCAGATTTTCAAATTTGAACTTCTTTAGCATGTCCCTCACATACTTTGCTTGATTTATAAAAATGCCATGCTTGGATTGCTTTATTTGCAAGCCTAGAAAGTATGTTAGTTCACCCATCATGCTCATTTCAAATTCATTTGTCATCAATGATGAGAATTCATCACATAAACATGTGTTAGATGACCCGAAAATGATATCATCAACATAGATTTGAACAAGTAGCATATCATGTTTTTTTATCAAAATGAACAAAGTGGGGTCTAGTGTTCCTTTCTTGAACCCTTTCTCAAGTAAAAACGCACTAAGTCTATCGTACCAAGCTCTAGGGGCTTGTCTTAGTCCATACAAGGCTTTTTGAAGATGATAGACATGGCTTTGATGTTCATGATCTTCAAATCCCGGTGGTTGTTCTACATAAACTTCTTCATGGATGAACCCATTTAGAAATGCACTTTTAACATCCATTTGGTATAGTAGAAACCCGTTGTAGCAAGCATAAGCAAGCAACATGCGAATTGCTTCTAGTCTTGCTACGGGTGCAAAGGCTTCCTCATAATCAATTCCTTCTTCTTGATTGTAGCCTTGTGCAACCAATCTAGCTTTGTTTCTTACAATTTCACCTTTTTCATTCTTTTTGTTTCTAAAGACCCATTTGGTGCCTATGATTGAGTGATCCTTAGGTCTAGGTACTAATGTCCATACTTTGTTCCTAACAAAGTGGCTTAACTCTTCTTGCATAGCCATTACCCAAAACTCATCTCCTAAGGCATCATCTATCTTGGTGGGCTCGGTTTGTGACACAAAAGCTAAGTGTCCTTCATCTCTTTGCAATGTTGACCTAGTGATTATCCCTTTGTTTGGATCACCTATGATTTGTTGAGATGAATGACCAATGAGGAGTCTTGAATTCTTAGGCATACTTGTTTTAGATTCCTTGTTTAACTCAAGCTCTTGACTATTTGAGGTTTGTCCTAGAGTGCCATCATCTTCATCGTCAATCCTCAATTTCTCAAGATTTTGCATTAATTTAACTTTGGGATCTACTTCATCAAATTTCACATGAATAGATTCTTCTATGGTTTTGGTTGATTTATTAAACACCCTATATGCTTTGCTATGTGTTGAGTATCCTAGAAAAATGCATACTTTAGACTTTGGGTCAAATTTATCTAATTGATCCCTATCGTTTAGAACATAGCAAGTGCAACCGAACACCTTAAAATAACTTATGTTGGGTTTTCGGCCTTTCCATAGTTCATAAGGAGTCTTTTTCACTTGCTTTCAGATATTTACTCTATTTATAACATAGCATGCCGTGTTAATGGCTTCGGCCCAAAAATGTTTAGCTATGTTGTACTCATTTAGCATAGTCCTACACATTTCTTGGAGTGTTCTATTTTTTCTTTCAACAACTCCATTTTGTTGGGGTGTTCTAGGAGAGGATAATTGGTGTGTATAACCTTGTTTATCACAAAAATCCTTCAAGTTCCTATTTACAAACTCACCACCTCTATCACTTCTAATGATGATGATTTTGTATCCCTTTTCATTCTCTACTAAAGCACAAAACTTTACAAACACATCAAACACTTCATGCTTGTGAGATAGAAAATACACCCATGTATACCTTGTAAAGTCATCAACAATGACAAAGCAATATGATTTACCTCATAGACTTTGTGTTTGGGTAGGTCCGAACAAATCCATATGGATAAGTTCTAAGGCTCGAGTCACATTACTTGTTACTTTCGTCTTAAATGATGATTTCACTTGTTTACCGAGAATGCAAGATTCACACTCCTTATATTTCTTAAAGGTGCACTTGGGTAGGCCCTTAACTAGATCATGCTTAGTCAAGTTTGACAAATTTTCCATGCTAGAATGTCCTAGTCTACGGTGTCACAACCATGCATCACAATCACTTTGTGCACTCAAACATGAAACATTTTGCATATTCATCTCATCAAAGTTGATGGCATAAACATTCTTATCTCTATATGCAATAAACAAAGTTTCATGCTTTTCATTCCTAACAATCCATTTCGATGATTCAAACATAACATAAAATCCTTTGTCACACAATTGACTAACACTAAGCAAGTTATGTTTCAAACCATCAACAAGGTAAACATTTGAAATAGAAAGTGAATGGTTACCGACGGTTCCGAGACCAATAACTCTTCCTTTGTTGTTGTCTCCAAATGTAACCTTTCCACCGTCATGCCGCTAAAGCTCAATGAATTGATGTGCATCTCCGGTCATGTGTCTTGAGCACCCGCTATCTAAGTACCATGAGGTGCTCTTCCTTGCATCCTACACAATGGGAAACACACTAGATTTTGGTACCCAAACACCTTTGGGTCCAAGAAAGTTAGTGTCATAAACATTTTTGACTACCCATGCTAGTCTACCCTTTTTGGCCTTTTGTAAGGCGCATTTCCCCACCACATGAGACCTATTGCACTTTAAACATCTACGATCATCATTTAGTAATTTTTTATAGCTTAGCAAGTTTGCTCCATACCCTATGCCCCTTTTGTTGAGTGCACGTCGTTGTGCTCCCAACATCATATCAAACATTTCTTTGCCATTGGTGAACTTGTGCACTGTGCTGGTCAAGTCCTCTACTTTCTTGACTGAGGCATCTCTTTCCTCTAAGACTTCATTCAAGTCATTTTGGAGATCATTAATGATCTCATTTTGTGACTCTATTTCACTAATTGCTTTGGTTAGGCTCTTTTTGAGTTGTTTGGTCTTTTTGACCTCCTTTTCCAACTCTTTCCTAAGTTCATCAAAATTTGAAGCATTATCCAAATCATCAATATCATCAAAATTAAAAGGGTTAGAATTTACCTCGCCTTGTGCCATAAGACAAAGTATTTCCTTTTCGCTCTCCGAATCGGATTCCGAACTTGATGATGATGAGTCATCCTAAGTTGCCTTGAAGCTCTTCTTTCCTTTCTTCTTGTCAAACATCTTCTTTGATTTGCAATCCGCCTTGATGTGACCCGGCTTGCCACAACCAAAGCATATGGTTTTGTTTGACTTTCCTCCCTTGCTTCCACTTCGAAACTTCTTCTTATACTTGTCTCGCTTGTATATGGCCTTGTTGAGCTTTCTTGAGAGCATGGCTACTTCCTCCTCAAGATCATTATCATCACAAGATTTTTCATCGTCAATGATCTCTACCGATGCACTAGGGGAGTTATTTGCCTTCAATGCAATCTCTTTTCTTGAGCTCTTTGTACCTCCACTTAATGCTTCCAATCTTGCTCGGTCTTTGAGTTCGAATTTGTGGACCGTTAACTCTCCGCACAATGCATCGAATGTGTAGTCTCCAAGATTTTGTGCCGATTGGATAGCATACTTCTTGGCATCCCATTCCTTAGGCAAGCCTCTAAGGAATTTGTATACCGATGTCTCTTGATCATAGTGCTTGTTGGGAAATATGCCCTAGGTCAATCCATTAACAGTCTTTATGAATACATTTTTGTTAATAAAATAGAGGATTTCATTTGCTGTTTATTATAATTGATTTGCATGTTTACATTATAATAAGATCCATGGGTATTTACAGAAATATCCTAAATGTCCCTAGTCGATTATTATACTGGGAACTATAATGAATTAAGACTAGTGTGAGTCTTGATTGATGATCATACGATGATCATACGTATAGGAATACAAATCAAGATCATGAGTACTTGTTAGGGAACAAAGTACTGGACCGACCCGCTATGAGAACATCACATGGATTAAGTCATAGTTGTTTCTCATGATAGGTATATTTTTCAGTCCTTTGACTTGAGATTACCGGAGACTTCAACATTAGGAATATAGTGATTTGACGCAATCAAACGTTGTCTTTAACCGGATGATTATAAAGGTTGTGATTGGTTACTGTGTGAGTAATGTGGTGAAGTTGTGTAATCGAGATAGAATTTGTCCCTCTCATATAAAGAGAGATATTTAGTGAATCCTTCGATGTGTTAGACTGTTAAAAGGCCTAGTTTAAGTGAATTGATATTGATCAATGTCACTTAGATGTTTTCAGTCTACCTAGAAATCGAGACTAGTACGATTGAACATGTTGGATGACAATTCTATGCCTTATGTTTGATCAAAAGGATATCGTGTGACAAAAGGATGTTATATACACTATTGATTAGGTTATATCGATTTGATATTCGTACAACTTGGGTAGTCATAATGTCTTGCTAGAGGCCGCTTATGACTTGTATACCAAAATGTGTTTTGGTACACCTGCCAACATTGTATGAGCCTATTGGGTCGCACACTGAGAATGGTTTTGCGAGATTTTAAGATGGTTCAGAAAAATGAATTTTATATGATAAAATTCATGACAGAAACGTCCTTGTAGTGTATAACACTTATACTTCTTTAAGTAGGGGTATATGTGTAATTTACTTAAACTGTCTATATACAAGGGTTGTATAAATAGACGCTTTGAGTTAGAATACAAGTACGAAAGATTTTAAAAGGGCCGAAACTCTATTTTCGTTTTAAGAAACGACTTAGAGTTTTTGATATCCTCTGGATCGTTTTGGAGAGAAACAAAAGTTTGGTATTCTCTCGAAGCTAGCACTTTGAATCTCGGCCGCCGTTCGTGTGTGGACAGCTAGTAGAAGGCGTTCGTCATTGGCAGCGCCTTAGAGATTGATTAACCTTCAGAGAGGTATTGCGACTGAGGTATGATTAAGTTTTCATAGTTTAAACGTTTTTAATGGAATCATATTCGGATCCTGTTGGGGTTTTTCTCAAAAAATTTTTTGAAAATTTCGCTGCGCATGAACCCCAAAACCCAACAGTGCTTTCCAAGATTCTTGATCTCATTTAACAACTTAATGAACCGTGTGATGGCCGTGGCGATATCTTCATTGGATCCAACTCAGAAGGTCTCATAGTGTTCCTCAAGGATCCTTAACTTTGTCTTCTTTACTTGCATGGTACCTTCATAGTGGGCCTCAAGCTTTTCCCACACTTCCTTCGTCGTTTGGCAAGCACTCACTCGGTTGAACTCATTTTCGCTCAATGCACAAAATAGGTGATTCATTGCTTGATCATTTGAAAGCTCACTCTTGATCTCCTCGGCGGTGTATTCTTTCAATGGCTTGTCGGGTGGAGTGTAACCACTTTCAATTGCGTCCCATAGGAATCTATTTTGCGCTCTTATGTAGACCTTCATTCTTACTTTCCAATGTGCGTAGTTGGTTCCATCAAAGTATGGAGGCCTACTCGAGGAGTTACCTTCCCTAAGGCGAGCCGGATCTAGACTTTGCATCCTTGCACAAAAACACTCAAAGATACGTTAGTAATACTTTGAGCAATAACCCGCTCTGATACCAATTGAAACCACATCCAAGAGGGGGGTGAATTGGGTGTGCCGAGAGGTTATTGCATTTTTAAACTTTTTATGCACAAGTAACAACAAATGTCTATGCTATGCAAGTGAATGGGGTAGAAGAGATGGAAAGCGACATACGATTTATAGTGGTTCGATCAAATGATCTACATCCACTACCTAACCTCCCCGGTTAGAATTTTTAAACCCTCACTTATATTCCAAATAAGTGTTACAACCAAAGCATACAAGCTTAGAATGCCTAATTACAATTAGGACTTCCTATCTAGCCGCAACTAGAAATTGTGCTTAGCCTCAACTAGGTCTTTCCCTTTGACTTAGATTCCACTAAGTCTTACAATCACACACTTACAACAATTTGCTGAAAAGAAATGAGATACACTTTACAATATAAAGTGGTATCAAATTCAAACACTAGCAAGCCTCCTAGAGCTTAACAACTCTAATGCATGCAAGTATAAGAATGAATGGAAAATGCAAAGTGTGTCACTGATTTTGTTGCAAATTCCAAATATGAAATCGTTTTAAAATCCAATGTATTTTTGCAAAACCGATTTCAAAGCAAAGAACAATAGTATGTCAAAAACCAAGTTCAAGTGTAAGACTCTTGTTCAAAACACTCTTAGGGTTTGATAAAATAAGTTTTAGTGCAAAACCCAAGATGATGATGTTTAAACACACAACAAACTGATTTTCAATCAAAACACACAAAACTATGTAGATTGAGCTCAATAAAAAGAATCTAGAACAAGGACTTGCTTACAACCAAGAAGATGACAAAAGAGATCAGTTTTGAAGAGATTCTTGTACTCCTTTGAA
Organism: Stephania japonica; assembly: GCA_039657345.1. Lineage (NCBI taxonomy): Eukaryota > Viridiplantae > Streptophyta > Magnoliopsida > Ranunculales > Menispermaceae > Stephania > Stephania japonica. The sequence continues at coordinate 35,218,412 of CM077560.1, read as the reverse complement.
TGCTTCAAAGTGTTGGATTATAGTGCTAGTGGACAGCCTCAAGAATCTCCTTTGTCTCCTCACAAAAATCAAAGTACTCCTTTTTGAATCTTTTGAGCTTTTGAGTGTGTTTGTTCCCTTGTTGTGAGAAAACCATGTTCTTGGTGTTTTTATAGTGTTAGGTATCCCATTGTGACAGTTTATGACCGTTCTAGGGATCCAAGGGTCCAGAATTCATCAAGAATTCAAATTAAAGTTCATTTTCCAGCTTTTTTAAAAAAGCTGTCAGGAGAGCAATTAGAGCGCTAATACTGAGACCTAGTGCGCTAACTCTGCACTTAGCGCGCTAATGGCAGTATTAGCGCGCTAACTGCAGGGAGCTCAAAATAATTATTTTATCCCTTTGTGTTAGCGACCCTTAAACACGTCCGGGACCTAACCAACCCTAATATAACATGTTATACACGTTTTTTATGGGTCATTGAGCCTAATTGGATGGTCCGGATATTTTTACAAACCCCGAAAACGAAAAATCACAATTTCATAACTTGCGAGGGACTTTTCTGCAAATTTGCAGTTTTTCTTTTCAAAAACCTTTTAAAAACAAGTTTTTCAGTCTTGAAAACTTCAACAATGATCTCCAAATGCAAATGATTATTAATACATAATCTCACATTGTTTAATCTCATGGACCTAGTCATGTGTTAAATTTCATTTTGAAACTGCAAGTTACTTCATGACTTTTGAAAATTGGTTTTAAGAAACTTGATATGCATGAACTAATGCATTTGGCTTGCGTGAAAGAATTTGAATACCTTACATTGAAATTACAAATTGCGATATGATCTTTCATCTTCATTCCTTCATGAATGCCGAGTCTTGAACTTGTATGGCTTGAATACCCGTGATGTGTTGTCTTGCATCCTTTAACCAAAACTGAAATACACTTGATATTAATTAGTACATTTTCACCTTATTTGTTTCCATCAAAATCCCGGTCGGAGTTAGAGTGACTAACCACTTAGTCCAACACATGAGATGTCACGAAATGCATGAAGATGCAAAATAATAAGAATGTGACAAGAAAAAAAGAAACACAACCATACATACCATCCCATGGAATACACAATACTCGAAAAAAAAAAAACTATTACACCTGATGTCTTGCGCAAATTCCATACCAACCAACTGAAAGTAGTCCACAATCCCTAAAATCACCCCTAAACTTATTCCAAACCTTGTCCTCAAGGTTTTTAAAATAAGCGGGAAGGTGACAATCCAGAAAGAAATAGAATGACATGATACAAATGCAAAATGTTTAAGTCTCCAATCAAAAGAACCTGATACTCTGGGCGTCCACTCATGAAAGAATGACACTGTGACGACTTAAACCTGCAAGAGAAGTGGTGAGTAAGGGGAAAACAAAGTGACTTGAATAAAGAGAGCTAAGAAATAAATCAATAAAGTAAAAGAAATGAGAATTTGGGCTGCCTCCCAATAGCGCCTTTGGTTAACATCGTTGGCTCGACTTAATCCGACTTCACCTCAATCGGTATATTTCGGGTTTGTCAAAGAATGACTGCCCAACTCCTGTTGTGGGGAATTCTCATAGAATGGTTTCAACCTGTGGCCATTGACTTTGAATACCTTCCCTGTCTCAAAACTCTGTACCTCCACTGCACCATGATCATAAACATCGTAATCACAAGAGGCCCTATCCAAATGACCTCAACTTTCCTGGAAACAACTTAAGGCGAGAGTGAAAAAGCAAGACCTTCTGACCAACTCGGAAGGATTTGCGTGAGAAGTTGCAGTCATGGAACGCTTTGGTTTTCTCTTTGTAGATTCGCATATTTTCATATGCCTCGTTCCTGATTTCTTCCAATTCTTGGAGGTTCATCATCTTCTCTTTACCAGCATGATCGAGACTCATGTTAAGCTGTTTAATAGCCCAATAAGACCTATACTCCAGCTCGATTGGTAAGTGGCACGCTATGCCAAAGACCAACCAGTATGGGGACATACAGATAGGCGTTTTAAACGCCATTCGATAGGCCCAAATTGCGTCTTCAAGGCGCATGCTCCAATCTTTCCTCGAAGGGTTAACAGTTTTCTCTAAGATGGATTTGACTTCTCTGTTTGAGACCTCAGCTTGGCCATTCGTCTGTAGGTGATATGTGGTGGAAACTCGGTGAGTGACATTATATTTTCTCAAGAGGATCTCAATAGTGCGGTTGCAAAAATGTGTTCCCCTATCACTAATCAATGCTCGCGGGGTACCAAATGTTGTGAAAATCCTCAATTTGAGGAAATCACAAACCACTTTCGAATCATTCGTTCGGGTGGCTTGAGCTTCCACCCATTTGGACACATAGTCCACTGCCAACAAAATATAAGTAAATCCATGTGACAGTGGAAATGGGCCCATGAAATCGATTCCCCATACATCAAATATCTCACAAACAATAATGGAGGAAAGTGGCATCTGGTCCCGGTGACTCAGATTTCCAGTCTGCTGACAACGAGGACAAGTCTTAGTGAATATCTAGGCATCATGAAAGATAGTGGGCCAATAGAACCCACTCTCTAAGACTTTCCTCGCCATCCTGTGTGGTCCAAAGTGTCTGTCGCATGCATAGGTGTGACAAAAGGTGAGAATAGAATGACTCTCAGAATGTGAGACACACCGCCGGACAATCTGGTCAGAGCAAAACTTCCACAAGTATGGATCGTTCCAAATGTAGTACTTAGAGTCGCTCCTAAGTTTGTTCTTTTGAGCACGTGAAAGATGGGGAAAAGGCAGACCGGTAGTGAGGTAATTAACCAAATCGGCATACCAGGGAAGCTCATCAGAGACAGCTAGGGTGCTCGTCAGGAAACATGTCCTGAAATGGGCTCAAACTCTCACCACACTCGATACGACTGAGGTGGTCTGCAACAAGGTTCTCTGCACCACTTTTGTCTTTAATGGTGATGTCAAAATCCTAGAGTAAGAGTATCCATCTGATGAGACAAGGCTTCGCATCCTTCTTCGCCATAAGATATTTCAATGCTGCGTGATTCGAGTAAACAGTCACTTTTGTGGCAAGTAGGTACGGTTGAAATTTCTCGAGTGCGAAAATAACGGCTAAAAGCTCTTTCTCAGTCGTAGTGTAGTTAACCTGTGTGTCATCCAGAGTTCGCGAAGCATAGTAGATGACATGAGAAGCTTTCCCAATACGCTGCCCAAGCACATCACCAACAGCATGGTTACTGGCATCACACATAATCTCGAAAGGAAGCTCCCAATTGGGAGCCTGAATTATCGGAGTAGAGGTGAGGGAAGACTTGAGTGCTTTAAAAGCACTCATGCATGCCTTATCAAATGCAAAAGGCACGTCTTTCTGCAGGAGATAACACAGGGGTTGTGTGATTTTTGAGAAATCCTTAATGAAGCGGCGATAAAAGCCTGCATGACCAAGGAAAGATCGGATCTCACGCATATTGGAAGGGTATGATAGCTTACTAATGACGTCGACCTTAGCTGGATCGACTTGCACCCCCTTAGAAGAAACAATGTGTCCTAGAATCAAGCCTTGATCGACCATGAAGTGACATTTCTCGTAATTCATGACGAGATTCTTCTCGACACATCTGTTGAGTACCTTTATCAGATTGCTGAGACATCCATCGAATAAATCATCGTAAACGGTGAAATCGTTCATGAATACCTCAATGAAATGCTCGACGAAATCTGAGAAGATACTGATCATGCACCTTTGAAAAGTGGCTGGTGCATTGCATAACCCGAAGGGCATGCGTCGGTAGGCAAAAGTGCCAAATGGACATGTGAAGGTCGTCTTTTCCTGGTCCTCAGGAGCCACAGGCACCTGGTGGAACCCTGAGTAACCATCAAGACAACAGTAGTATGATCTGCCAACTAATCTTTCAAGCATTTGATCAATAAAGGGCAGAGGGAAGTGGTCTTTACGTGTAGAAGCGTTAAGCTTCCTGTAATTAATGCATACTCGCCATCCGTTTTGGATACGGGTTGGGACTAGCTCTCCCTGAGAGTTGGTGACAACAGTGACGCCTGTTTTCTTAGGTACTACTTGCACCGGGCTTACCCATTTACTGTCAGAGATAGGGTATATCATGCCGGCGTCAAGGAGTTTCAGGATCTCCTTCTTCACGACGTCCATCATTGGTGGATTAAGCCTCCTCTGGGCTTCTCTCGAAGGTTTGGCCCCTTCCTCCATATGTATATGATGCATGCATGTGGAGGGGCTTAGACCCTTGATATCCGCGATGGTCCACCCAATTGCTTCCTTAAATTCCAGAAGAACTCGAATGAGTTTCTCTTCCTCTAATGAAGATAGTTTGGCCGAGATAATTACTGTGAGTGTGTCATTCTCGCCCAAGAACATATACTTCAAGTGCTCAGGAAGTGGTTTAAGCTCCAATGTAGGTGCTTTAACGAAAGAGGGTAGAATAGTGGAGTTAATATGGTGCAACTCCACATAGCAAGCAGTGGGGGACATGAGTTGGACGGAATCCAACTCATGACAAATCTCTTTGACCCCAGTATCGAGGATGAAGATACCCTCATCTAAAGAAGTGGTGTTAAGATGATGCTCTAACACCACGCGCAACTCATCAGACTCCCTCGTAACAGATGCAGCATCAACGAGTGAGTCCACAGAATCTAGACAACAAACAACTGAGGAGACATCACTAGGGAATCGCATGGCATCATATATGTTAAATTTGATTACCTCGCCATCGAATTCCATAGTCAAAGAGCCATCATGAATGTCAATTTTTGCTCTCGCCGTTTTAAGAAATGGCCTCCCCTACAACACCGAGGATGAATGCGGGAATGATTCCTCTCTCATGTCTATGACATAGAAGTCAGCAGGAAACACAAGCTCATTTACACGAACTAAGACATCTTCAAGAACACCCTCTGGTCTCACTACTAAACGGTCAGCCAATTGTATGATGATACCAGCCTCATGGAGTGGGCCTGCCTTTAGATTCTCATGGATAGACAAAGGCATAACATTAATTGAAGCACCCAGGTCACACATGGCCTTCTCTATGCTCACGTTCCCAATTATACAAGGCACCGAAAGCATCCCGAGGTCTTTACATTTGGGACGCAACTTTTTTCTGGAGGATAGCAGTGTCAGATTCCCCCATTTGGACTTTCTCATTGCCTTTAAGCTTTCCTTTGTTAGTGCACAGTTCTTTAAGGAATTTTGCGTAATGTGGTACTTGCTTCAGAGCATCCAAAAGCGGAATATTGATTTCCACTTTTCGGAAGGTTTCTAAGATTTCCTTCTCTTCCTCCTTTTTCTTATTCAAGATTAAGCGTTGAGGGAAAAGAGGTGTCACGGTGAAGGAATGTGGTACTTCTTTTTCAAGCTTTTCCGTTTGCTTAGAACGAGATGGAAGTACTTCAAGCTCATGTTCTTCCTTATTGGCTTTTGAGGCCTGACTCCTGGGTTGAGGCTCTTCTAACTCTCTTCCATTCCTAAGAGTGATCGCACTAGCGTTAGCATTTGGGTTGGGATGCGGTTGTGAGGGCAATCGTCTAGGCTCGTTCTGTCTTGCCAATTATTGTGCCATTTGACTCAATTGAGTCTCAAAATGTTTAATCTGGCGATCAGTGTCTTGCTTTTGATGATCTATCTCTTGTTTATGCTGAGCAAAGAGATTTTTCATCAAATCCTCAAGAGAAGAGGTGTTAGAAGATTCTGGTAATGGTTGCCCCCTCGGCACGAAACTCTGGTAATTTCTGTTGTGTGGGCTGTAGCTGAGGTTTGGGTGGTTCCGTGTGTCCTGATTGTACGTGTTACTGTATGGACCCCTAGTGTTTCCATGGAACTGATTACTCAATGCATTAACCTGAGGCGAGTTCTCGAAGAGTGTAGGACACGCATCCATAGTATGCGCAGTAGCTAAACAAACGCTGCAAGCCTTAACATGCTGCGGCGACTGGTAGGTAATAAGACGTTCCACCAAGTTCGTTAGTTTCTCAATGGCAAAGTTTGAACTTCCTCCATCAGAACTACTATGACTAAACTTACCCCGCTTTGCCCCGTAATGTCGAGATTGATTGGCCATAATCTCGTAAAGCTCCATCATCTGACGAGCTGTTCTATACATGATGTGACCCCCACACACATTATCAACATTCTCCGTTCCTCGTAAGTCAAACCATCATAGTAGTAACGGGAAATGCTAATGTCAGTCTGGTTATGTTGGGGGCAACTAGCGAGTAATCGTTGGTAGCGCTCCCAATACTGGTAGAGGGGCTCATCATCATTCATAGAAATGCCAACAATCTGCCGAATAATTTATGAAACTCGTGAACTGGAGAAGTAGTGATCTGTGAAGATAGACACCATATCGGCCCAAGTGTGGATAGATCCGGGAGGGAGATAGTAAAGCCAATCCTTGGCTTTATCCTTAAGAATAAAAGGAAATGCTCTAAGCATGACAGTTTCCCTGTTGGCATTCGAAGGTTTCAACGAATCGCAGTTCTGTTGAAACTCCTTTATAAAGGATATGGGGTCTTCACCAAGTTTTCCATAGAAGGTCGGCAAAAGGTTAATGAAGCTAGACCGCAACTCAAAGGTCCCCGTATCTAGAGGATAGGTAATTCACAACGGATGTTGCGTAAGAAGGTGTTGCACATTCAGAGAGGCTTCCCCAAGTGTGAGGGGATGATCTGCCGTGCATCAGGAACTGCGGTAGGTGCATGAACAAGACAATAGCCACCTCGAGGTGGGTCGTCTAAGGGTGGATTATTGCTATGAGGGTGATCAGCACGTGGGCGATCGTCGCGAAGACGATCATTAGGGGGTGGATCTCTATTATCCATTGATGGGAAAGGATTAGACGAGCTCGAGGCTTGTTGACTCCTAGACTCTCGTTCAAGGCGCTTGTGAGTTCACTCGATCTCCGGATCAAAAGGTAGAAGTGGTCCTGTGGGGTTAGACTGAGTCAAACTGCGGTGGATAAAAAATATAAAAAAATAAAATAAAAAAATCCTAAAGGAAAGGGACTTGGTCCCCGGCAACGGCGCCAAAATTTGGTCACGCGTCGAACGTGCCAAATATATATCCTATTGATATATACCAGATCCTACAATGGATTTCTAGTAGTGGTAAAGACAGGGTCGAACCACAAGAACTAAGTTATTCCTTTAGGAGGTGTGGAAAAGGAAAATCAAGAGTTTTAAGAATGAATTAGATTAAGAGAAGATAAGAAAGTTAGCAAGCAAGGATAATCAAGTAGAGAATTCAGTAAGAAAAATGATCCAAACCATCAACTTCACACGGCTATCCTATGACAAATACACTGATCATTGACCTAAACAAAGATAGATTGAATGCTATGATCTAGTGTAGCTATAGAATCCCATAAGACGTGAATTCCTTGTTCTCCTATTACCGATAGTTAAGGTAAGACCTCTAACTATTACCCTAGTCAATTCACATAACCTTAGGCACGTACCTTAGGTTCAACATGATGACTGCTCTAATTCATGATTCATGAGAACACTACACCTAGATAACCGGTATAACAAGCGTGTCCGATTCAACTTATGTTTCTAAGATACATGGTCTAAAACTCTGTGAGGGGATTAACGCAACCAAAGTGACCACTTGCCACAAATACGAGTCTTTTGCATGATTACGTATGCATTCGACTCGATGGCGATAGGTCTCAAACTACAACTAATGCGAGGGACCTTCACATCAATCAAGTAATCGACCATAATATTAAGAACAATACCATAGAAACTAGAAAACAACAATCGATCAGTGAAACTGAAGAATAAATAGATCTTACAACGGTTAGAAAGTCATAGAATAGCCGCGATCGGTCTCCGGCTTGAATCCCCGAAGGATTAGCCGAACATAATTGAAGTAATACACCACGTTATTTTTATGAAGAAAGACAAAAAACACAAAAACCTTAAAATAATATGTTTGTCACCTCCGTATGTTCTTCTCCGAACAAAGGATGCCTATATCAATCTCTCAACCCCAATTTATAGATGTATCTTTGTAACAGTTGGAGTGATTTATGCCCATTTGAATGTTTTTATCATTAATGGCATGATTTGTGCATCGAGATTGATTTGGGCATTTTGTGCAGGTTCAAGACACTTGTCATGCTCTGATTGGTCAAAAATTGTGCTCTGCTGATGTGTCGGAAGCTCATTGATTGAGGAAGGTGTTGCTGACGTGCTGGTGCGACACGTGGTGTGTGATTGGTGGAAACGGTTGATTGGCGTGATTTGTGGAGCATGATTGGTGGAAAAGGCTGATTGGCGTGATTTGTGGAGCATGATTGGTGGAAAAGGCCTATGAGACGCAGCTTGACACATAAAATCATAACACGTGGCAGAATTAAATACTCTATTACGAGAAAACCCCGGCATCCAATTACTGCAAGTAAACACTCTATTTTGAGTATTTTTCTACCCCGAATTGAACCGTGACCTCAGATTCACCTAAAAGTGAGAGATGAGTATAAATTTAGTGGTATTTTGGAGACTTTAACATAAAAACACACATAAACAAATGGTAAATAATGCATATTAAACGACTTATCAGCCCCCATGGTGGTTTATTTGGAAAATGGGCCGTTATAATGTCACCTTGGGGAGCTCTAGTTCTTTTTTTGAAGAATTTGGATGATTCGATACGGATGTGTGTGGACTACAAGAAGTTGAATCAGGTGACAATTAGGAATCGTTACCCACTTTCCAGGATCGATGACTTGTTTGATAAGTTGGCAGGAGCAAAATTCTTCTGGAAGATTGATCCCAGGTCGGGATATCATCAGTTTAGGATTCGAAAGGGAGATATCGAGAAAACCGCTTTCAGTACGTGATATGGGTTGTACGAGTTTACAGTCATACCATTTGGGTTAACTAACGTACCGGCGATCTTAATGAACTTGATGCACAGGGTGCTTAGGCGATTTTTGGATCGGTACATCATAGTTTTCATCGACGACATCCTGATTTACAGCAGAACTCGGGTAGAGCGTGAGAGTCATCTCAAGGAGGTGTTGGCGATACTGAGAGAGCACTGACTTTACGCCAAGTTCAGCAAGTGTGCATTCTTGCTAATTGAGGTGAAGTTTCTTAGACATGTCATCAATAGTCAAGGGATATCTGTTGATGGAGACAAGATTCAAGCGATTATTGATTGAGGACACCTGAGTCAGTTTCGGACATTCGTAGTTTCTTGGGACTTGCGGGCTATTACCGGCGGTTTGTGCAGGATTTTTCATTGATTACAGCACCGATAATGAGGTTGGCCAAAAAAGATGTCATATTTGACTGGTCTCAAAAGTGTAAGGATGCTTTCTGGGAGATGAAGAGGCAGTTGATTTCTGCACCAGTTTTGGCATTACCTGTGGCAGGTAAGAGTTTCTCTGTTTACACTGATGCGTCAAGCACTGGGTTGGGTTGTGTATTGATATAGGATGTACATCCAGTGGCCTATTTATCGTGACGATTAAGACCACATGAGGAGAGTTATCCAGTGCCTGATTTGGAGCTTGTGACAGTCGTATTTGTACTGAAGGCTTGGAAGCATTATTTGTACAGTGAAAGGTTCGTACTATTTACCGACCACCAGAGTGTGAGATATTTGTTCACTTAGAGGGAGTTGAACATGAGACAGCGGAGATGACTCTAGTTACTGAAGGACTACGATTTCGCTATCGAGTATCATTTGGGGAAGGCGAATGTCATAGTTGATGCGTTGAACAGGAGTGGCATTGAAAGTCAAACGGGACTGCAACATATGACACACGAGCACGGGTTACTTGAGGTTACGTCGGTGTTGTGTGTGATATAGTCTATTACTGAGCTACATATTAGTCAGATACGAGTCCCTACGGTGTCTCTAGAGCGGGTTGCTGAGTTGTAGAGAACTGAGGGTCGATATTTACGGATCAGTGGACTGGCTCAGGATCTGGGGTGCACAGAGTGGTCTGAGGGTTTAGATGGGTGCTTGAGACACAGGGGTCGTTTGTGGATACCGGAGGTTCCAAAGCTCAGGGACAGTATTCTCGTGGATGTACACCAGTCGCGATTTACAATTCATCCTGGTAGGACCAAGATGTATCACGACCTTCAGTGATTGTTTTGGTGGCTAGGCATGAAGGCTGACGTAGGGAGGTACGTCCAGAGTTGTCATATTTGCCAGCAAGTGAAGGTTGAGCACAGAAGACCAGTTGGGTTATTACAACCGCTGCCCATTCCTCAGTATAAATGGGAACATGTGACCATGGACTTCGTCAGTGGCCTACCGTAGACTACTAGGAGATACGACACAGTTTGGGTAGTTATCGATAGGTTGACGAAGTCGGCACATTTCATACCAATCACCATGAGATATTTAGTTACACAGCTGAGCACTATTTTCGAGAGAGAGATTGTCAGATTGCACGGTGTACCAGTCTCCATTGTTTCTGACAGAGATCCAAGGTTTACTTCGAGGCTTTGGGAGAGTATGCATGAGCAGTTTGGCACTCGACTACAATTTAGTACTACATACCATCCTCAGACTAACGGGGCAGTCAGAGCGGTTGATTTAGATTCTCGAGGATATGCTCAGGGTGTGTATTATACAGTTTGGAGGATCATGGGAGGATTATCTACCATTATGCGAGTTTGCGTGCAACAACAGCTATCAGGCGAGTATCGGGATGCCACCGTTTGAGGCAATATCTGGTAGGCCCTGCAGGTCACCAGCATGTTGGGCGACACTAGAGGATACAACGGCTATAGGACCTGAGGTTGTTGTGGAGCATGCTGAGAAGGTGAGCCAGATTAAACAGAGACTTCAAGCGGTGCAGGATAGACATAAGAAATATGCGGATAGGTATCACGGGGATCTGAGCTACGAGGTTGGAGACATGGTGTACTTAAAAGTTTCACCCTGGAAGGGTCATCAGAGATTTGGCATTAAGGGGAAACTGGCACCAAGGTTTATCGGACCGTTCAGAGTTGAGGAACGTATCGGCAGAGTGGCATACCATTTAAAGTTATCGCTATGGGGGTACATCCAATGTTTCACATATCCATGTTTGAGGCTAGTTAGGTTGGGACCGAGACCTATGATTGAGGTACGCCAGATTGACGTGCGACCAGACGTGTCATATGAGGAGCAACCTGTGGAAATCATGGATAGGAGGATTCGGACTTTGTGGAACAGGGAGATCCTGAAGGTTTTAGTTCGTTGGCAGCATCATGGAACTGAAGGACTCACCTGGGAGCTCGAGTCTACCATGCGACGACGGTATCCCCACTTATTTACTGGTAAGTATTTAAGTTTAATTTAAATTTCGGGACGAAATTTCACCTAGTTGGGAAGAATTGTAATGGCACGAATTTAATTTGCCGTTATTTGTGACGTATTGCAGACGTGGCGGATAGCTCAAACACCCGTAAGACCCGCAACTAGGCTAGTGCGCGCTTGGAGTTAGGTAAATTGTTATTTTGAGTGTTGTTTTGACTAATTTTGCGATATTTATGTTAAAATAGGCTAAACGACATCACGATGTGTAATTATATTTCAATTGACATGTGAGATTGTGTGTTAAGTATTTGCCTTGATATGCGTGTTGACGCGGGTACCAGGTAGACGAAAAGACGAAATATTAGACTAGAAAAAATAATACACACTTTAAATGAATTAAATGTGATAAAATAGTAAATTGATAGGCACCTAGGGAGACGCGGGGTCGTGGTCGACACGCGTGGGTGGTACGGTAGTGTGCACGCCCGAGTACGCTCGTTGGCGCGCACGACGAAATTGTAAGCACGAAAATATAGGTGAATATATATATTTATATATATATATGTAATTTAAAATATACATGTATTTATATAAATATATATTAAAAATTAGAAAATTAAAAATAATTGTGAAATGACCAAAATGGGCATTGGATTATTAAGGATGAGGATAAGGGGCATTTTCGTCATTTGACCCAAAATTTATCAATAACCACCACCGACACCCCAATTTCATCACTGCCATCACCATTCGATCAAGGGAGATCGAGAGAGAGAAGAGAAAGAGAGATTGGCTGAGAAGGAGCTTGGAGGAGAGGCAAAGCGTGGATTAAAGGTGAGTTTGGATTTGTTGTTGTTCATTGATGTTGTGGTTGTTGTTGTCTCGTTGAAGTGGTGGTGGTGGTGGCGGTTTCGGGAGCTCGTACGAACTGCAAGAGTAGTTCGTCCGTGGAGGGAGATGCCAGGAGAGTCATTTCCCCTCCCAACCGATCGAAACCAAGATCGAAAAAAAAAATCCAAATCGAACCAGAGCTTCTGGTTCGATTTGGAAAAGAAGACCCAACCGGATCGGGCCAACCCGGCCCTGTCTTGGGCAGGTCAGGCCAACCCGGTTGGTCGATTCGGTTGGGCTCATCCGGGTCCGGTTCAGCCCAAGCTAAAATATAAAATATAAAAAAAATCTGGAAAATTAATAAAAATTCAGAAAAAATAGAAGAATTTTAGAAAAACTATATTTTGATCAAATAAATGAGAATTTATGAGTTTTTTTATGAAAAGTAAAGTATTCGGGATTTTGGCGAGATGTTGTCTGGGTTTTTACCTCGAAAAACGTAAAATTGACATAATATATACAATTGAAGCTAATTCAATGACAAATGGTATTAGGTACATTCGGGTGATAATTTTGATTGTCGGGTATTTATTGGAGCTAGACTGGGGTTTGATTTTTGGGACGAGAAGTGCGGATTGAGGTGTGTAGTATCCCAACCAAAATTATTTGAGTATTTACTTCTTTTGGCATTTGAATTCAATTTCTTTCATTTAAATACTTTATTCTGGTTATGGTTATATGGGCAGATGTTGAGCGGGATTCCCTCCGTTCCATTTTTGTGTGTATGTCCACTAAACCATAGCACGTTCTACCAGATCGGTCTCAGTGAATAACACGACCCAAGTATCACGTCGTGGCATGTGTCGGTGCTCGTAGGTGTAACGCCGACCATCGAGTGGGTTCAGATACTTGCCCTGCTTGAGTAGGACTCGCCGACGGTATTCTGTGGAAGAGTCTGAATTATGGTGGTAGTCTGACCCTTGGGGCTAGAAACACACTTTGAGCTTTTGTAACGACCCTAAAAATTTAACCTGTGCCACATGTTAATATAGGTGATACGTGGGCCACACCATGTTACAATCATCAATTCTCGGACATCGACATTGACATCGACGCCGAGGTATGTAAGTTTTGTATGGTGTTTGTATTATATTGTATTTCATTTGTGCAATTTTGAAGTTTTTAACGTGTAAAGACATTTGTGTACAAGATTTGGGAGTCCAGAGAACAAATTTAATTAAAAACACTAACAAAAATATAAAATAAATAATAATTAAAAGGTTATAATGTTCGTTTGTTACGTCGGTGCGTCTGTGGTGACACGATGAAAAAAATTAGTGTTATGAGTATGATGCGAGAATACCCGAGGGAAGCTTTAAGTGTTGTTTGAAATGGATGAGGCCAAAAGATCAAAAGTCAACAAAGAGTCACCTATTTAAGTCATTAAAGTTAGTAGAGGTGATTGCCAAATGACCAAAAAGGCAATAAATTTGTAAAGGGTATGGATAAGGGTGAGGGATATTTTGGTCAGACCAAAATACCCAAATATCTACACACCACCGCCACCACATTCTCAATTGATCAAGAGAAGAGATCAAGGAGAGGAGAGCAGCGATTCGCAGAGAGCGTGGACGCGACGTCGAGGCGAGATTCATGTAAGGAAGTTATTGATTTCATTGTTGGTGTTGTCGTTGTGGTTGTGGCTGAGATTGTTGTCGAAGTTGGTGTTGAGGGGATTGTGGTTTTAAATGGTGAAAATGGGATATTGATGGTGGTGGTAATGCGTGTGTTCATTGTTGTGTTGTTGTTGCATTGTAAAAAAAAAAATCTCTCTGTTCGTTGGAACGAACAGAGAGGTTATGTTCGTTCCAATGAAGAAGAAGATGGAACTGGGCCGGGTCAAGGTAACCCGTCCCGTTTGGGTCAGACCGGGTCTGACCCGAGTGGACCGGGTTTGACTCGGGTGGACCGGGTCTGACCCGGTCAGGGCGGTCCAGACCCGACCTAGTCGGGTTAAGCCAGACCCGACCCGGGACCCACCCACCTATTATTATATTAATAAATAATTATATATTTCAATTAAATATATTAAAAAGAATTTTAATTGAAATAAATTCCAAAAAAATAGGAGAAATTCAGAAAAAATTCTGGAAAATGATAGAAAATTATATTTTCATTAAATAAAGAGAAATTTGGGAATTTCTACGAAAAATGAAGTATTCGGGATTTTTGCGAGACGTTATGTCGAGGTTTTTGCCTTGAAAAGCGTGAAATTGGCAAAAATAGTTAGAAATTTAGAAAAAACATAGGAAATTAAGGAAATTGATATAAATTACATTATCAGGATTATTGTGCACACGGAGACCATAAGGGCGTGTCGGAGTCCGTATTAGCGCGAATTAGCTTGGATCGAGGTAAGTAAACCAGTGAAAAACACTACAGTTATTTCTTGAGCTTTGAATTATTTATTGATATTTTTTCAATACCTTTTTGTTATTCCATTCATATGAGTTGTCCTAAGGCAAGTGTGTCAAGCGTGATCCTTGCAGAATTTTAGGCTCGCGGTGTATTATACCAGGTTTTACGGCTGGGGATACGTGATTGGTTATAATGACATGTACGGGGTGAGAGTTCTCCACTAGATTGTTGGGGACTCTACATTTGCGTAGGGGTCTTATAGGAGATTCTGTCATCGACTCCTAGCCTTTGAGGAGGTTTTGTTCTCGGCTTAACAACTTTAATTGGTTGGGACCACTTATGCCTTTCCTTTGTATCCGGGACACTCAATTTCGATTGCTTATTTATTTATTCATAGTCTTTATATATTCATGCGCTCCTTGTCCCTTTCTTTCTATCTACATGAATTGACTGTTCATTTATTTAATTCGAAATGCTGTATTTATTGTTGTTCCTGTTTGGCGTCACTTACCTGGGCTCGTCATTCTTGTGTTTGACCGAGTGCAGATCTGCAGTCCAGCAAAGGAAACGCCGTGCAGTTAGGCGATATACTTTGAGCGGCCCTCCTCTACTGACATAGGTGGCTTTTGGTTATATTAGTTACATATATTATTTTTGTACATGGGGTTATGGGTCGAGAGATTTTGGATATTATGACTTAGATGATACTCTCCTTGCTTTACATGGTATATATGATATACGGGGTTCCTACACCTTAGGTTTTTGTCCTAACTTGGAGCTTTCGAGGTTAATTGATTAGTTGAGATTTATTGCTTCCACTTTACACTTTAATTACTCGCTAATTAATTGACTTCACTTTTAAATGATTAATAAATGATTGAATGGTAAGGATAGGCTCACTGGCCCCGCACGACTCTGTGGGATTGGCTCGAGGGTTCGCGCGGATCCAGGCCTGGCAGCATCTGATTCTAAGATTGTGGAATTTGGGGTTGTTTCAGCTTTTCCTATTATTTATTCATGTGATGAGCGCAATTGCCTGTATTTATTTCCGTATGTTTATTTAATAGCTTTATTTAAATTTCGGTATTTACTTTTAGTATTGCTCGTTTAATTTCCTTGGGAATACTCACTCTGAACTCGTCATTTGCCTTTTGTGATGGCTTGAATGCAGATCCTAGTACGAGCTGGGGCAAGGGCAAGCTGCCAAAGTACTGTTGATCTGAGATTGCCTGACTAGTACGTTTGTATTATATTTATTTTGTTTAATTTTGGGTTTAGGATTTTGAGATACCTTGTGTATAATGATCTTTTGTGACTTCAGAGGTATTTATGGTTATATATGGGTTTTCTACATTAGGTTTATGGTTTAGGTTACACATTTATAGTATAATTATCTGAGTAAATGTGTTAAAGGCTTCCGCTGTGTGTGAATTTGAGGATTCTAGGATGATTTAAGATATAATTTGATTTCAATACAACTTAATCAGTAAATGGATAATTAATAAGGTTTAAAAAGATAAAATGAAGGATATAATCCAATGTAGCACACAACTGTCGTTGGTAAGACAGACTATATGTTCGCATTGGCCCCGTGGCGGTCTATTTGAAAAATGGATCATTACAAAATTGATGTTTGTTATAATTTTTTTACGTTTATGAGTAATTTTGCTTGTCGTGTATGTGTTTCTTGTTGTTTATGATCAAATTGGGTGTTCTTTTTATGTGTATTGTTGGTTTAGGCTCCATCTGTCACACAGGGTCGATTGAATTTGTTATGTTTGGTTGAAAGCAACTGAGCAAATGAAGTTCAATTGGTCTATTACGACCAATCCATCCAATTTTAGTGTAATATTGAATTTTTAAAAAATATTGCACTTAAGGATCACATTCTGCTCTAGTGCAATTTGATTTGATGATCAATGAAGATTATGGTGATATAGTCAAACTTGGTCAATTTATCGATTTATGTTATTTCCGTAAATGTTGATGTTTCTTCAATTTTCTCCTATGTTTTAGCAATTTTGGTTGTTGTATATGTGTTTGTTGTTATTTATAATCGAATATTATGCTCGTTTTGTATTTAGTGGTTGTCAAGTCTCAGTTGGTCACACACAACCGATTTAAATTATTTTGTTTGGTTATAGTTGACCGATGAAAATTCTTTTAATCGGATGACTCCAACCGAATATAACAATCTAAATCGGTCTGTTGTATAACTGAGTGGACAAATAATATGAGAATTATGTTACTGATTTCTATTTTGGTTAAGTAATTATTGAATGTTGATGATGGGTTTATATTTGTGTCATTCTAATAGATATGGCTCATACCAAGAAGATTATAAGTTGAGAGGAGACCGGTGCAAAACAGTTAAAGGCAGATTCATCCGGACACCGATTCATAAAGCGGCAGAAGGTGGTTTCGTCAAAGTGCAAGGCAACGACACATCAATGGGACCTTCCAAACATAAGGGCAAACAAAACAAGAATTGATTTGGGAATCAAATTTGGAATTGGATTCGGTTTTGCTTTGAATTTGGAATTGTTATGGATTTGGAGCAAATTTGGAGTTATGAAGTTGTCTATGAATTGGATTTACTTTTTCTTGATGAATTTTACTATGAAGTTATAATTTGGAGTTGATGAATTTGGTATGTGATTTTGGAGTTGTCTATGAATTGGATTCACCGAGTAAGTTTTTATTGTTCGGTCAAAAATTACTATTAGTGAAGGTTTTGTTCCGTTGGGGCTAAAGTCTTTAATGTAGTCAAGATAGTCAGTCGAACACAAATTTCCTTGCAAAATAGTAAATTGAAATATTAAAATATGACCCCCAATCAAGAACTACAAGAAAAATAAAAATAACTTTGAAAATAGTTGATTCGGTTTAGTGATACTGACAGACACTTAACTGTTCAATCATAGGTGACCGCACAAACATGTTTTCAATCGGTTATTTGAGATCGATAAAAAACAATTTGGTTGGCCATGCCAGGCCGAACCAGAGGAATCCTTGGTTTGAACAAAAAAATACAAGTGTTTGTTCGATCATAGGTGATCGAACAACTATTTTTCAATCGGACACAATTGACCGCGCATAAGCCATTTGTTTAACTTTGCGAGGCCGAGCCAAAGGCGAAATCCTTGGTTTGAACACGAAAAAAATATATAAAAATTGAATGAAAACTCAAGAAATACCTCTCCGTCTTCCACATATCCGTATCTCCTACACGTCCATCCTCCATTTGTTATGGTAAATAATCACCGAATACCACAAACTAATAATGCCCTAGCAAGACAAAAAGATTTGTTCAAACCCTATTTAATGAATATAAAACAGTGGAGAAACATGATTTTTCAGTAAAAACATGAAGAAATCGACTCTTAAGATGGTAGTGGGCTTCAAAATCGCAAGTTCGCGTCGCCGGTGGTCGGAAAGGATCATCAGAGTCGAAGGTGGTGTTTGTGTAAAGTACACAACGTGAGAAGGAAGAATGGCATGTGAGTGATTGTGGGAGTTGTGAGGGGTGAGTGATTTTCACTTTAAGGTTGTGAGGGAAGTGGAGTAAGTATGTCATTTTATTTTAGGTCATTTTTGGAAGTAAAACAAAATGGTAGGTTTTTTTTGTCAAGAAAAAAAAAATGGTAGTTAATTGAATAACATTTGCAAGAGGAAGGTTTGTTTTTTAGTAATTTTGTGATTTTTTCAGGGATTATTTGATATGAAGGTAGGAACCCTTATTTTTTTTGTAATTCAACCTCGTAGGTCTAAATATGTATTTGGAGAGTTAGTTTGAGTTCATCAAACCTCTAGTTGTAAACTCAGTTATAGTCTACCAAACCTTTAGTTGGATTGTCGGTCATCTCATCGAACCTTTAATTCAGTAGTTGTCAACCAAGTTCAACAATGAGGTTTAATAGGACAACACCGAACTTCAACCACATAGGTCTTGGTCCTGCTACATCGATCTCATAAATGACTCATAAGCGAATGAGAACCCTAAGGAACGACCGCCAAAACATGAAAGCACCAAATGATTCAAAATACCGAGGGTACAAATGTGATTTAGGAAAGTTGATCATGTTTTTGAAGATGGGATGTGTCAATTGGAACAAAAGTTATTTTTGGGCATTCGATCGAAAATTGAGGTGTCTTAAACCAATCCATTTTGAATTTATGGTGCTTTAAGATTGACTTGCCCTCATAAATATTAAAGGAAGCGGCTAAATGACCCACACTTTTTGCTTAGTGGACCCATTACTTCTTTGTACACCATTTTTTGCATTTAAATTTTTCTATATAATTGTTAAAACCGAGAAAAAAATGAAGTATTTAAAGTAAAAAAAATACGAGGTACAAAAAGTAACGAGTATGTTTAGCAAGAAATGGGATCCGTTTAGCCACTCTCATATTAAAATAGGGGTGTTGATAGTGCAATTTTTTTATACCATCAACCTTTACGACTGCTCGTTACTTCAAGTTAGACCTTTTCATGGCTTTGGTAGGCTCAGGTTGAGCGCAACGAGTTCGAGCCTAAAAGCCTTCAAACAAGTCTAATCCAACAAACTCATTTAGATTTTTTAATATATAAAATGAAGGAAGCAACTAAATGGATCCAATTTCTTTCTAAACGTACTCCAAAAGAAATTTCATTTTTACTCTTATGGAAAATGACATTATTGTCCCTCCATATAAAAAGGTTTTTATTACCCTATACTAGTCCGATTCTGAGGGGGGTCAAGCCCCACCCAAGATAGGCCCCCAATATCCTTAATACATAATATAGATTTTTTAAAGGAAAATGATAATCTAACACACTTTGGATGCACACTTTGGGCGCGCATTTTGTTTTTTAGCTCATTTATAGTGTTTTGTTAGATCTAGGGTCCACGCTTAGGGAGACAAGAAATAGCCATAAATGTCTAAAAAACAAAGTGTTCGTCCAAAGTGTGTTAGATTATCATTTTCCTTTTTTAAATAACATTCTATAGGGAGAATATAAAGACTTCGCGTCACGTAAGTACGTGGCTACTTTTTTTTTATTAGCAAAGACCAAATTTGGTCTAGGTTACATCTGTAATTGCAGGATATCTTGCTCTAGCAATATGAAAATATGATTTGGAATATGTTCCTAAATCTTAAAATCAACATCACAGTGAAAAGTTTCCTTGGTCATGTAGTCTGCACAGACATTATTCTCTCTAAATGTGTGGCTGAAAACTACACTCCATTCCTTGTCCGTCTCCCTTAGAATATCATGAATCAATGGATATCTCATATCTTTCTCACATAAGGAAATGTTTCATCTTTCTCTTTTTCTAGCTTATTTGAGCAATTATATTAATTAATAAAACAACTTCTTCTAGAAATCAACTTTCGATTATTTGGATGGTTGTATTAAATTAATAAACTAATATTTTTAGTCTAGAAATTAATTATTGTTTTGATAAAAAAATGATTAACGGCTACCCAAAAAAAGTTTGGCTGTAACGACCCAGAAATTTGGCTATTTGTGAATGATGATGTGTATTATATATTTATACTTGTATTTGAGTGATCGGACGATTAAATCAGTGAATGAGTAGGAAAATTGGATTTCACGTACACGGGGGATTTAAAATACTGTTAAAATACAAATAAATGAATTATTGGATAATTTAAATAATTATTTAAAGGAACAAGGTGGGATTTCATGCACGGCAAAGAAACACGGACCGAAGCGCGTTACTTGGACCTAGGGAGTTGGATAACTACGCAACACACAGGCTGTGTGATAAGGAATTTTTAAAATAACACAGTTTCATAAGGAGAGTCATGTGATTGGCCTCAAAGTGTGTGTGTGTGTCGAGATGAAATAAAGAGAAAAATAAAAGAAAAAAGGTATAAAGTTCATTTTGATCAATTGTATATATATATATAAACGTGAGAAACCTTAAATTATTCACTCAAAACTCCCGCCGCTCTCTCCTTTCCCACTTCATCTCTCTCGTTGGTCTCCCACTCCACCCTCCTCCACGATTGTGCCACGAGCTCGTTGGAGCTCACTCACCGGAGGTCGTCTCTCTTTCGGTTTTTCTCTCTCTCTCTCTCTCTCCCTCTCTCTCGGTTTCTCTCGATCTCTCTCTCTTCACCGTCCCTCCCTTCGCTTTTCTCTCTCTCGTGAACCCACCACTGAAACACCACTGGCCTGAGGTGTTCAAACCTCACTGGAGGTGTCACTGCTCGCCGGAGGTACGTCTCTCTCTCTCTCTTGGTCTCTTTTGGTCTCTTTCTCTTTCTTTTCTCTCACTGGTTTTCGGATTGCCCATATGGTGGCAGTTCTGTCTGGCCGGAGTGACGGCTGTAGAGGTTGGGGACAAACCCAAGAGGCCATCAGAGTCTTGGAAGCAACCCAATGCCGCTTCTGTGAACAGTAACGTGGGTGTACTATGAATAATATTCTTATGTTGGAGTGTCACTTCGATCAGAGGGGAGGCTAATACCGTGATTGGGACTCGTCTCGGACGACACAAGGCGACTTACCGAAGCCCTGACGGTCTTGGAACACCTCCCCATCACGATCTCGGTAAGGTTGTTGACTTGTCGTTTACACCGTATTTTGTTTCGAACTATTGGCTGTTTTACTACCTCGTCGGAGTTGCTGAGCTTGGCGGCACTGCTGATTGGATCACCAAGACTTGGGGGGATGCCAGAGACCATGCCAAGCCCCTACTTGAGTCTCACAGCCCCGGAGTGACTAAATCAGTGGCGGTGGGTGTCCGTCTTTGTGATTTCCTATAGATTTTGCCGTCGATTTTCGCGATCATGTATGGTGTTTTCGATCTGGTTGGGGGGTTTCCTAACAACCCAATGTCACGGTAACCCCTCCCCAATGTCGGATAGTACTAAAGTATTGCTATAATGGTCTTAGTCGGTGTTGAGTGTTGTTGTCATGGCCGATTATGGTGTATTGTTGTCAATTCTTGTTTGCTGATGTTGAGTCTCCTATCCGAGTAGTGTTGATGATAATCTGAACTGGTGGAGGAGTTTTCTGGCATCCTCATGTCATGATGACCTCTCCCCGACGTCGGATAATTCCAGTATATTACCATAGAGGTCACGGTGTTTTGGTTGGTGGGCCAGATTAACTATGGTTTCTTGTCAATATCGGTTTGAATCATAGTTTTTGACACTTTGAGTTTGTCGTTGTTTCATTTCGAAGTTTATTATGGTTTCAAGTTTCGATCATGATGACTATTCTTTATTGATGACGTCGATGTTGAGTTTTCAGTCAAGGTTTTGTCAATTTGATTTTGAATGTTTTATTGAAATCGCTTGAATTTATAGCACGTTATGTGTGAGAACGAATTTATATTGGAGTTGCGTTCTCATGCATGGTTTCCTCGCAATGTTGATTTGAACATAAATTTGCGACGTAGAGTAAAGGGTTTCGAATGTTATTTAGGTTTCAAATGGGCGTGAAGCGTAATGATGATTTCACGTGAGTCTATGTATTGTAAATGGTCATGACGTCATGGTCACGCCGCCGGTCCTCGAGTCTATAGTGTGACCTATTTATGACTGAGCCGAGCCTAAGATGTGTGATTAGGCTTACATTTGTATTGTGATTTCAAAACCCAAAAGAGTTATGTTTCAATGGGTTTTTGGTCATTTTATTGATTGGTTATTGAGTTGTCGAGTCCTTAAAACACGGGGAAAGTACTAAGAAGTTAACTTAGGTTTAGTTAACGACTTAACCTATTAACACAAGTTTAAACCTTTATCAGGTAGTTGAGAAACTGCGGGAAATGCGTTAGAGTCTCGGAGTGGTATCGGGTTGCACTAGTTCAGGTAAGTAAACATGCCTTAAAAGCTTGTGTATGATTTGTAAGGCAGTAAGAAAATGCCATGTGATTCATTATCATTTATTCAGATTTGTTATGATTTATTATTGGTATTCCATTCCATTCCTTGTTGTGTGTTTCCCGGCGTAAGTGTTTCGTCTAAAGTACTAGGACCTGCACTAGAGGGATAAAACGCAGACACTCATGTACAGAAGTGTGTGACCACCCTTAGTGACCGTGTGACATCGAGTACTGGGTGGGTAGGTTTGAGTCCTTCCCATCAAAGCAGTGCCTTCGCTTATGTCGATGCCCGGGAAGACCTCGCGAGGTCTTCGCTGTTATGCTATGATTTAGACCACTTATGGGCCTGTTTTGATTCCTTGGAACACACTTGACTTTCGATTGTTATCTATTAGTTTGTTTATCAAGCACTTGATCTATTTAAATTCCTGTCTTTCTATTACCGCTTGATATTTAGACTGCTTTACTTGTTATATCATGTTTTACTGTTATCTTCTTCTGGCATTACATTCGCTTTCTTCAGTTGCTCACCGTCTAGTTTGTGACGGTAGGTGCAGATAGGGTGGAAAGCAATAAGGGCAAGGGGCCCTGCCTAGGAGACCTACTTTGAGGACTAGCAGCGGGATCAGAGAGACATTATAGTAGGTGTTTATGTTTTGCTGATTTGTATATCGTTTCATATTTATGTTTTTGGGATTATTAAACTTGAAATTTTTTATGAGATTGGTATCATATGTATATGCTTATCGAATTGTACATGAATACCCGGGGTTTTCCACACTTATAGAATTCCTATATTTCCCTTGATTGAGTTATTTCCCCTTTGTTATAATTGTTTAGTCTTCCGATGTGTATTATTGCAATAACTCTTTCATAAATTACTAAATTGATTAAATAGGAGGCTGACTAGGCTCGTTAGGTTGCTAAGTGATGATTCGAGGCTTGTACGTGTCTAGACCGGATGTACCCAATTGCATGGGGAAATTAGGGTCGTCACAGTTGGTATCAGAGCGCAAGGTTCCAACGACTCGACTCTTGATTTAAATTCATAAAACACAAGCCATTTAAACTAGCAGAAAGTAGGAATGGTTGAACTTAGAGTGGAAAACCCTATGATCCTGACTTAGAATCCTAGTTGGGGAATGAGGATGAGTTGGGTAATGAAAACTGAAAACTTATTGGCATAAGTATGTTTTATGTGTTGTATTATATGATATCGGTAGTTATTTGCCGATTCGAGAACTCGCTTTCTTTGTCAGATAGCGAAGGCGGATCAGGCTGGATTTAGTAACGACAAAGGTAAGTCGTTAACACGTTGCATAGATGACCTTCATGCGTTAACGCAGAGAGTCGCATTTCAGAGCATCGATCGGAAGGACATGATAGGAAGTGGGCAAGGGATCTGAATGACGATGGTGGTTCTCGTAGGCGAAAGGTGTGTTTCCAATGCGGACAGCCCGGACATTTTCAAAATCGATGTTTTAATTTGTACGAGGACCAGCAGGATGACGATCAGCCTCAGGCCATTAAGGATGTGCACATGGCGAGTGAACAATAGCTGACAGTGGTTTGTAATCCTACTGGAGATGAGGAATTTTCCTGGTTAACATACAACGTGCATGGAACTAATTATTTGAAACTTTAGGTGTTACGTCATGTGACAGAGTTAGGGTCGATACTGGCTAGAGTGGTACCATTTAAACTTAGTAAAGTTGTCTAGGATGAGACAGACCTAACTTAGATTAGAGTCCGAAAGAGATGGTAAGTTTGGGCACAATGGATTGCCAAAACTAGCCACGAGTACACCTAAAGAGTGGCAGGGCCAGACGAGTTGTGATTCATCTTACGATGCATGGACACGTAGTGTACATGGTAGCCATGGTTACAACTTTGTCGAATCTATTTTACTGACTGGGTATAGATAAACTTGCGTCGAAACGCGAGTGGGTTGGGAGGTTTTCACGAGTATGGCGTGCGAGTCGCGATCGTAGCATCTTATGTCGTGATCACCAAGCTTGAGTCGTTGTAGTGGGTGATGTCTGCGACGAGATCATTGGCATTCCTACCACTAGTGGGAATTGGGGGTGGTCTTGAGAGACCGTAATTGAATTAGACTGTTTGAAGAGGTTGCAACCTGCAGTTTAAAGACCAAGACAAAATCAAGTTGTTCGAAGTGGCAGAGGCCCACAGTTTAGAGGTGGTAGAGTATGGAGCTGTTTAGAGTAATCCAGAGGGATCCGTAGTTTATGGAATGAGACGTTGTGCTATTTGAAGAGACTTTGTACAAGTTCGCAGTTCAATACCTAGTGTCAAGCTGTAGGAAGTGACTCTCGCGAGAGTCCACAGTTGGTCATAGCTTATTGAGCTGTCTTAAGTGACTTTGCACCGGTCCGCAATTCAACAATGAGGAACGAGTTGTCTGAAGTGACTCTGAGGTAGTCCGCAGTTCGAGAAACGACCCAAGCTATCCGAAACGGCTTTAAGCCGCAGTTTAAGCGAGGTGAGAATAGGTGTTAGGTCTCCTTATTCGCTCGAGTTAGAGTTAATTTCAAGGACAAAATTTTTGTTAGTTGGGGAGACTGTAACGACCCGAAAATTTGGCTATTTGTGAATGATGATGTGTATTACATATTTATACTCGTATTTGAGTGACTGGATGATTAAGTTGGTGAACGAGTAGGAAAATTGGGTTTCGGGTACACGGGGATTTAAAATACCGTTAAAATACAAATAAATAAATTATTGGAAAATTTAAATAATTATTTAAAGGAATAAGGTGGGATTTCGGGCACGGTAAAGAAACACAGACCGAGGCACATTACTTGGACCTGGGGAGTTGGATAACTACGCAACACACAGGCTGTGTGATAAGGAATTTTTAAAATGACACAGTTTCATAAGGAGAGTCATGGAATTGGCCTCGAAGTGTGTGTGTGTGTTGAGATGAAATAAAGAGAAAAATAAAAGAACAAGGGTATAAAGGTCATTTTGATCAATTGTATATATATATATATAAACGTGAGAAACTCTAAATTATTCACTCAAAACTCCCGCCGCCCTCTCTCCTTTCCCACTTCATCTCTCTCGTCGGTCTCCCACTCCACCCTCCTCCACGACTGTGCCACGAGGTCGCCGGAGCTCACTCACCGGAGGTCGTCTCTCTCTCGGTTTCTCTCTCTCTTCCTCTCTCTCAGTTTCTCTCGATCTCTCTCTCTTTACCGTCCCTTCCTTCACTCTTCTCTCTCTCGTGAACCCACCACCGAAACACCACTGGCCTGAGGTGTTCAAACCTCACCGGAGGTGTCACTGCTCGTCGGAGGTATGTCTTTCTCTCTCTCTCTTGGTCTCTTTTGGTCTCTTTCTTTTTCTTTTCTCTCACTGGTTTTCAGACTGCCCATATGGTGGCTGTTCTATCTGGCCAGAGTGACGGCTGTGAAGGTTAGAGACAAACACAAGAGGCCATCGGAGTCTCAAAAGCAACCCAACATTGCTGCTGTGAACAGTAAAGTGGGTATACTATGAATAATATTCTTGTGTTGGAGTGTCGATCCGATCGGAGGGGTGGCTAATGCCGTGATTGGGACTCGTCTCGGACAACACAAGGTGACTCACCAGAGCCCTGACTTTCTTGGAACACCTCCCCATCGCGATCTCAGTAAGGTTGTTGACTTGTCGTTTACACCGTATTTTGTTTCGAACTATTGGCTATTTTACTACCTCGTCGGAGTTGCTGAGCTCAGCGGCACTACTGATCGGATCACCATGACCTGGGGGGGACACTAGAGACCATGCCAAGCCCCTACTTGAGTCTCACAGGCCAGAGTGACCAAATCAGTAGCGGTGGGTGTCCGTCGTTGTGATTTCATGTAGATTTTGCCGTCAATTTTTGCAGTCATGTATGGTGTTTCTGATCTAGTTGGGGGGTTTCCTGACAACCCAATGTCACTGTAACCCCTCCCCAATGTCGGACAGTAACAAAGTGTTGCTATAATGGTCTTGGTTGGTGTTGAGTGTTGTTATCATGGCCGATTAGGGTGTATTATTGTCAATTCTTGTTTGCTGATGTTGAGTCTCCTATTTGAGTAGTGTTGATGATAATCTGAACTGGTGGAGGAGTTTTCCGGTGTCCTCATGTCGTGATGACCTCTCCCCGACGTTGGATAATGCCAGTATATTACCATAGAGGCCATGGTGTTTTGGTTGGTGGGCCGAATTGACTATGGTTTCTTGTCAATATCGGTTTGAATCATAGTTTTTGACTCTTTGAGTTTGTCGTTGTTTCACTTTGAAGTTTATTATGGTTTCGAGTTTCAATCATGATGACTATTCTTTGTTGATGACGTCGGTGTTGAGTTTTCAGTCAAAGTTTTATCAATTTGATTTGAATGTTTTATTGAAAACGCTTGAATTTATAGCACGTTATGTGTGAGAACAAATTTATGCTGGAGCTGCGTTCTCATGCATGGTTTCCTCGCGGTATTGATTTAAACATAAATTTGTGATGTAGAGTAAAGGGTTTGGAATGTTATTTAGGTTTTAAATGGGCATGAAGCATAATGATGATTTTACGTGAGTCTATGCATTGTAAATGGTCATGACATCGTGGTCACGCCGCCGGTCCTCAAGTCTATAACGTGACCTATTTATGACTGAGCCGAGCCTAAGATGTATGATTAGGCTTACATTTGTATTGTGATTTCAAAACCCAAAAGAGTTGTGTTTCAATGGGTTTTTGGTCATTTTATCGATTGGTTATTGAGTTGTCGAGTCCTTAAAACACGGAGAAAGTACTAAGAAGTTAACTTAGGTTTAGTTAACGACTTAACCTATTAACACGAGTTTAAACCTTTATCAGGTAGTCGAGAAATCGTGGGAAATGCGTTACAGCCTCGGAGTGGTACCGGGTTGCGCTAGTTCAGGTAAGTACACATGCCTTAAAAGCTTGTGTATGATTTGTAAGCAAGTAAGAAAATGCCATGTGATTCATTATCATTTATTCAGATTTGTTATGCTCTATTATTAGTATTCCATTCCATTCCTTGTTGTGTGTTTCCCGGCGTAAGTGTTTCGTCTCAAAAGTACTAGGACCTGTACTAGAGGGATAAAACGCGGGCACTCATGTACAGGAGTGTGTGACCACCCTTAGTGACCGTGTGACACCGAGTATTGGGTGGGTGGGTTTGAGTCCCTCCCATCATAGCTGTGCCTTTGCTTGTGTCGATGCCTGGGAAGACCTTGTGAGGTCTTCGCCGTTATGCTATGATTTAGACCACTTATGGGCCTGTTTTAATTCCTTGGAACACACTTGACTTTCGATTGATATCTATTATTCTGTTTATCATGCACTTGATCTATTTAAATTCCTGTCTTTCTATTACCGCATGATATTTATACTGCTTTACTTGTTATATCATGAATTACTGTTATCTTCTTCTGGCATTACATTCGATTTCTTCAGTTGCTCACCGTCTAGTTTGTGACGGTGAGTGCAGTTAGGGTGGAGAGCAGTAAGGGCAAGGAGCTATGCCTAGGAGATCTACTTTGAGGACCAGCAGCGGGATCAGAGAGACATTATAGTAAGTGTTTATGTTTTGCTGATTTGTATATCGTTTCATATTTATGTTTTTGGGATTATTGAACTTGACATTTTTGATGAGACTGGTATCATGAGTATATGCTTATCGAATTGTACATGAATACCCGGGGTTTTCCACACTTATAGAATTTCT
Organism: Stephania japonica; assembly: GCA_039657345.1. Classification (NCBI taxonomy): domain Eukaryota; kingdom Viridiplantae; phylum Streptophyta; class Magnoliopsida; order Ranunculales; family Menispermaceae; genus Stephania; species Stephania japonica. Next base: position 35,190,296 of record CM077560.1, on the reverse strand, counting down.
ATATTTTCCTTAATTGAGTTATTTCCCCTTTGTTATAATTGTTTAGTCTTCCGCTGTGTATTATTGCAATAACTCTTTCATAAATTACTAAATTGATTAAATAGGAGGCTGACTAGGCTCGTCAGGTTGCCGAGTGATGATTCGAGGCTTGTACGGGTCTAGGCCAGTGTACCCAATTGCATGGGGAAATTGGGGGTTGTCACATTAGCATTATATTTTAAGGCCTGCTATGTGCACCCCAGTCATCACTCAGGGCACCCAATTTTTTTTTCAACTGTATGTGTAATGACTCATGTGCCCTCCAACTTAAATTTACAATAAAAACCCAAAAAACCAAAATTACCAAGGCACCCCACCCCGTTTTTGAGCTCGGTCAATCCCATTCAATCCTTATACCTCGATTCCGTCGACGGTCGGTCACGATGTTATTGGCTAAAAGAGTTTATACAAGGTTGATATCCTCATCCATTTTTTAGTTTTTGAGGGTTTGAATCTTGCGTTTGGTGTGTTTTGGTGTTGATAATAGTGGTGTTTATTGATTCTCCTTTACATATGGTTTAGCGCAATTTGGTGTTTTAGTATACAATGGATGAACAAAACCCAAGTGAGGATGAATCGAGGTAGTTGGAGGTGATTTTTAAAGTTTTTTTTTTATGTCTAGGGTTTCCTAATATGGGAATGTACCACATACACGATTGTTTCGGTCATACAAGACTGAGATTTCTGTAAATATATCGGTGACACAATATCGAGACTTAAGCGTACTTCTCAGTAGTAGATAACCGAACATTCTTTGTAATGGGTTGCTAGTGGACTCGGTGGTCAGGTCCTGAGATATATCGAATCGTCTCGGTTGTGCCCTACCGAAACTATCCTTTACGTGTCGGACCTATACTACCGAGAATTACGTTTTTAAGGATTTTCTAATTTCTAACACCGTGTACTTATGATATTCGACTTTTTCTTGTAGGAAGTACCATTGACAAGTGCCTTTGAAGAAATCTCTTATCTTTTCAAATGGGAGGCACCGTTTCAAACTAGAAAAGAGGCACTTGTGACGGCCCCAAATTCCCCTTGCATTTGGGTACGCCTGTCCTAGGCTCGTACAAGCCCCCGAGTCAGTACTCGGCGAACCTGGCAAGCCTAGTTGGCCTCCAATCAATTAATTATATAATTTATGAAAGAGTTATTGCAATTTTTACGCAGCGGAAAGTAAATAACTAACATAAGGGAAATAACTCAGTCAAAGAGAAATTAGGAATCTATAATGTGGAAAGCCTCGAAATGTTCATGTACAAACAGAAGTGAGATATGAATAAGTACATGATACCAATCTCATAAAAAATACCAAGTTCTATAACCAAAACATATATATGAATCAATATACAGATTAGCAAAACATAAAAACTTACTATAATGTCTTCCAAGTTCAGTCGCTAATCCTCACAAAAAGTCGCCAAGGCAGAGCTCCTTTCCTCTACTGCACTCCGCTCTATCTGCACCTACCATCACAAACTAGACGGTGAGCAACTGGAGAAATCGAATGTAATGTCAAAAGAAGATAACAACAATTCATGATATATCAAGTAAAGCAGTCTAAATATCATGCGGTAATAGAAAGACATGAATTTAAATAGATCAAGTGCATGATAAACAGACTAATAGATATCAATTGAATTTCAAGTGTGTTCTAAAGAATCAAAAGAGGCCCATAAATATTCTAAATCATAGCATAACGGCGAAGCCCTCGCGAGGTCTTCCCGGGCATCGACACAAGCGAAGGCACAACTATGATGGGAGGGACACAAGCCCACCTACCCAGTACTCGGTGTCACACGGTCACTAAGGGTGGTCACACACTCCTATACCAGAGTGCCCGTGTTTTATCCCTCTAGTGCAGGTCCTAGTACTCTTAAGACGAAACACTTACGCCAAGAAATACACAAGGAATGGAATGGAATACTAATAATAGAGCATAACGAATCTGAATAAATGATAATGAATCACATAGAATTTTCTTACTGGCTTACAAATCATACACAAGCTTTAAGGCAAGTATACTTACCTGACAACGCAACCCATGAATAACAACACTCCCGCAAATCCAAACCCGTATCCCCGAGTTTCTCGCTACCTGACAAGGTTGGAAACTCTAATTAATATGTCGAGTCATTAACTAAATCTTAGGTTAAACCCTAGTATATTCCCAAGTGTTTTAAGGACTTAAACAACTCGACAATTTGATAGGAAGATGAATACTCTCTCGGGTTTAAAAACCACAATAATAACCACGAATGCGATATCACAACATCGATAACCATAACGCATGTAAGCCTACTCATGAATTATAGGCTCGGCTCAGTCGTATGTGGGTCACGTCATAGCCTCGATGAGCCGGCGACGTGACCACGATGTCATAACCAATTCCTGACCTTCAAAAGCAAATCCGTAAAACAACACGACTCAAAATGACCATACACCAACGAGTTTGGGAATCTCGCAGGTGTGGTTTAACGTCTGTAGAGTGTCAACACGACATGGGAAGGTCATGTGCATGCCCTACGTCATGTCGACGACTACTCGACGTGATATAACCAACTCATGCATAACTCCGCCATTATGATTCATCACCATTGATATGGATGCTCCGAGGCTGTGAGATTCCATGACGGACGTGGTAAGGTCTTCGGCAGTCCCCCATGTCATCGCGTTGACGACAATGCCGCTATAACTGGTGGTTTCCGACGAGAAGGTTACAACACGCATACAACACAAAAATGACATAATATAACAATAACACCGCTATTTTTTGGCCACTCTGAGAGTCGTAAGACATAAGCATGGACTTAGCTTAGTACCCGACATCCCTGGTCACGGTGGTACAGTGGTGGCATCGCCCACGGCAGCAGATTCCGGCGAGCAGGAGCAGAACGCACATGAAATGAATATAAACATGAAATATCAAAAGTTCGCGCTCGCCTCACTGTTATTGACTACTCCGAAAGGCTGTGGGACCCAAGCCAAGGCTCAGTGGGGTCCCCGAAAACCTCTAGTCCTGGTGGTATAGTAGCAGCGCCGCCCCTAGAGGCAGTTTCCGATGAGGACTTAAAAACAGTCCACACAACATGACAACAACATCACCTAGGTTCAAGACACAAACAGTTCCAACACGACCAAATCGATCACGACAAAGGCAACAAGGCATCATCGAGGTCATGGAGAGGTCCCCGACAACCCCTACGCTTGGCGGTCCGACTAGCAATGCCCCAGTCATGGCAGTTCCAGCGAGGGCATAAAATAATAACCAATACATGAAAACAGTGCACAATCGACTACAACACCCATGTGACACAAACGTGGGTGCTCCAGGGATATGGGGACTTTGGGGCACCACTAGGGACCATCCCCGACCACCCCTTATGAGTGCCACCACCTTCGGCAGTGGCAAAACACGACAACAGTGAAAATAGTGTGATGAAACTGTAACATTTTGCACGGCCCTCTCAATGTAAACCACCGTGAAACAGACGTGCAGTAGTGAGCACAGTCGCGGTGGCCAATGAAAACGAGAGGGAGAAAAAAAAAAGAGAGAAAGAGAAAGAAAGGGAAAGAGAGAGAGAGAGAGAGAGCACGGACCTCCGGCGAGCAGAGGGACCCTCGGTGAGGGTCAAGGGCCGGTCACCAGGGCAGAAGAGGAGAATGGGAGAGTGGTGAGAGAGAGAGATCGGTTAGTGAGGAGAGGAAAGGGAAAGTGAATAGTGTGTTAGGTGGGTTGTCTTTTTATAGATTTTTAATTCGTCACCACACATGCACGCATCTCGAGGCTGATCCGATGGTTCTCTCAAGTTGGGTTGTGTCACTTTAACAATTCCTATCACATAACCCGTGTATTGTGTAATTATCCAACTCACATTTTCAAACGATGTTCCTCGGTCTGTCTTGCCTTGCTCCAACTCCCATAACGCCCGTAGTCTCGCCTTGTCTCGCTAAATTATTATTCAAATTATACAAAAATTTATTTAATTGTATTTTTTAATCGTGTTACACCCCGTTTACCTAGGCGAAGCCTCACTCAATCTAATAATTGCCCAAACGGCTCGAGACTCGTATAAGACTACAATACTAATACACATATCACAGAAACATAATATCACTTCGGTGTCCTCGAATTTTAAAATATTGTCTAGTATCACGTAGGTGGGTCACGTTCCTAACCAGTGCAACACTAGTCAGATTAAAATTGAGGGTTATTACAGCACTAGAATGGGTTCAAGAGATAGGTCGTGCTAGAAAGTTTGTCTTGGTTACAAAGAAGTATGGCCGTAGGGGAAGGGTCACAATTACGTGTGAGAGATCCGGAACATATAGGGGTATTTCTCAAAGAGTTGGAATTGCTAAAGCTGAACTAAGTGAGAAGATACCACATAAGTTGACAAACAGAGAGAAAGAGAAGGACTACACAAGATTGAACACTGATACGAAAAATGTCAGTGCCCTTTTCTTATTCAACTCAAGGAACACCCGAACTCATATTGGTATGTAAGTGTGGTATGCGACATGCACAACCACAAATCTACGAATTACTTAGAAGGACACTCATATATTGGAAGATTGATTCAAGATTAGGCTGCTATTTTGGATCTGATGAGTAAGGCTAATGTTAGGCCACGACAGATCCTAAATACTTTGAGGCAAAGGGATAAGAACAATGCTTCAACATTATGGACAATATACAATACACGACAAATGAATCGAATTAAAGAAGCTGGTGGGAGAACTCAAATGCAACAACTCTTACATTTATTGGAAGACAATATGTATCTGTCATGGCATAGGAAGGACCCCGAATCGAATGTAGTTACAGACTTGTTTTGGTCCCATCCTGACTCCATCAACTTGTTGAGGTCTTTTCTATACGTTCTTCTAATGGACTGCACATATAAGACCAGTAGGTACTGATTTTTGTTGTTGGAGATTGTTGGGGTCACTTCGACAGACATTACATTCTCGATTGGGTTTTGTTTTTTATCGTTGGAGACTATGTCCAACTACATATAGGCATTGAACATTTTGAGAGGTTTACTAGACGGGTGGCCTACACCTAGTGTTTTTGTCACTGATAAAGAATTGAGCCTTATTAATGCAATTGAAGAAGTTTTTCCACAATGTTCCCACTACCTTTGTACGTGGCATATCAATAAAATTGTGTTGACCAACACCAAAAAGATGTTCGCACGAAATGAGGACTTTCAACTCTTAAATAAGAGGTGGATGAATTTGATGTATGGTACGATCGAAGCATCATTCGAGCTTATGTTGGCTACTTTACATGTTGAGTATGCAGATGTGAAAGGTCTACTTAATTATTTGGAGGATACTTGGTTGCGGAATTACAAGAATAGATTTGTACATGCATGGACGAATCCACTTTTTCATCTTGGAGAAACCACAACGCAAAGGGTTGAGTCTACATATTCCACTCTCAAACAACATCTCGTCACAGGTACTGCAAACTTTGAGGCGTTGTGGAGTGTAATTCATGGAATGCTAGACATACAACATAACATGATCAAATCGTCGTTTAAGGTTAGTTTGAATATTGTGCAACATGGATATATGGATGGATTGTATCGCCATTTGCGGGGTTACGTATCCCTGAAAGCGCTTAAGTTGATTCGTAACGAGGTTGAATGTGGGGTGAATGTTGGGACAGACCAGAGCTTATGTGGTTGTGACCAACGTACCACTTGTCGGCTTCCGTGTGCACACGAGCTTAATGTACATATTTTAGCTGGTTCAACTATACCACTTGAAGACATACATGTGTTTTGGCAAAAGTTGAGTATGACACCCGATGCATCAGTGAATCGGACTGCCTATAACTTGAATGAAGAGCTTTAAAGAATTGTGTCTAAGTTTGAAACATTCGTTGATGAGGATTCGCGTGTTAGGAATATTTAACAACTAAGAGAGATTAGTTATCCTTCCTCGACGCTATGTATTGCACCATAGGCAAAAGTGAGGACAAGGGGGAGACCGAGTCTCGATAGTTTTGGTAATTCAGTTATATGGAGCAAGAAAATGAAGAAAGGAAGAGAGGGATGAAGAGGAAAGCCAAGGAAAATGATACTTCTACGACGAGAGATCTAAGTGGCTTTAAGTATGTACTTACACCCGCTGAGGCAACCAGTGAGCGAAGGAAAGGAAAACAAGTTAGTAATAAATTACATCGAACATGTGAGACATCTATGGGAGTATCTGAGATTGGATTCATTCACACTATACAGCCAGATTTGATTCAACATATTGAGACTACAGTTAGTGTGGATAGTGATGGAAATTATGGTTTCCATTGTGTTGTCATCGGTCTTGGATTCTTAGACGTAGATGGTTGGAAGAGGGTTATAACAGCTATGGTTAATGAACTACAAGAGAACCGAGTGTTTTCGAAGGATTTGCTTGGAAGTTACTTCGACCAAGTTAAGGGAGCTATGCAATTCTTTGAAGGTAAGGATGTCGGGTCCGACAAGTGGAAGACCCTTCCAGACATGGGACTTCTAATTGCAACAACATTTAATATTGTGCTTGTCAACGTGTCATATGGTTGTTGCATGACATTTCTTCCTCTACATAATGCCCCTCCGTCTAAGAAAGATCGGGTAGTTATTAGTGTTACAAATGTCAATGACACTAAGTTTTTAAAGTTTGTTTCAAATTTTGGTTAATATGTCAACGTATGTTACTTATTCTTTCTTTTATGTTGCTCTTCCATTTTACATGTCATATTCAAGCCTAATGCACCTGTTCCCCCTGTATTCTTGGTATGGAAGACCTTCGTGAATGTTGATGCTCAAGGGTGGGGTTTTGGTATTAACATCCAAACACAAGTTTCGGTTCAATCTTCTCATCAACACACGCCCTCCGTGGTAGACTTAGCGTCGCCTTAAGCAAATCACATAGTAAATTATTTTTGTAATGGTCGAAAAACTTGAATTGATGTTGTTGAATGGATATTATGTCTTCTAAACTTGGCATGTTACTTTTATGTACTTTTGTTGATGTAACTTGAATTGATGTTACTGAATGGATAAATTCATGATATGCCAACTTTTTACTCTTAATTAAGGGTTCGGTTATACAGGTCCGAAAACTACCCCCAAGTCTCAGACGTACAGAACCGTGAGACCCATTAGAATCTCGATCATTAAGGTTCGTGAGTAGCCAACAATGGGGTACCCTAAACACTTCGCTTACATGACATCGAGATTTGTGCAAAATAACGGTGACAGATGACCGAAAAGTAGACCATAGTAATGGAACAATATAACCGATTAGCTGCAAATAATTGTGGTAGTATGTGGTCGATTCAATGTGTGTTTGTTGCATGTTCGAATCGGTCAAAGACAACTAAGATGTTTCATTACCATACAGTGATGCACAACTGAAACCATTCTTGACCAATCGGCCAGGTACGACTGAGGCTATAGAAAACCATTCTGGTCAAGACGTCGCGATGGACGTCGTGTGGAATATGGCCCACAGCATCGGCCATGTTAGCTATGACCAGAGGGGTATTATACATTGTATAAGCATTGCATGGAAATATCGAATATAGATAACCGAAACCTTACTGATAAGCTTCGGTGACGTATTTCTAAAATGAAACGTCTATAACTCGGTTGGATTTGACCGAGGCCATAGCAAAATCCCTTCGAACACCATTCAGAGGACTATGTATGGTGTGCCCAAATCAATTCAGCTGTGCATCGGTGAGACTGATACCTTAATTATGGAGTGAGGTAACCGATTTTCTGTGCAACATTGCAGTATTAGGAGGTCGAGTGGTTGTGTGTATGTAATCGTTGCATAATAATCTTGGTGATGTACTATCGCGACCATACCATAAGCTTAGGTACTACATGACCGTAATTTAGACATTACTTGTGGTTGTGCATGACTGAGGCTATATAAAATTTGGTAAAATCGGTTGTTGTCAAATGGAGGAGACCGAGCTCAATGGACCAATTACAGTCATGCATAATCGAGAATTCTCAGTAGTTGTCAATCCTGCGTGACAGTTGATTTCTCTGTGGTAATTTATTGCAAACATGGCAGCGACAAAAATACAACAAATACTAGTAGGAGAACACATCAATTCAAACATGACCAACAAGTCAAACATTATCAATTCAATAGAACAATACCAAAGAAGGTAAACACTACCAAATTAACAAGTTAAACATCATCCATCATCAAATACCAAACAAGTTAAACAATACCAAATGAACAAGACAAACAACAACATGTTTTTTCACTTGAGACCTTTTTCTTTCTTCTCCTTGCGACTAATATATGTTGTCGTGGGGGGCTTCCTCTTAGGCTGTTGGCTAGAACTTGGGGTGGGCAAGGGGGTATTTTTTGTCATCGAAGGCTTGATAGAACTTGGGATGGGCACACTTTCGGTTAGGGTACTGTCATGCTGTGAAGGATTAGTAGGTGCACTCAGTGCCGTGGTGTTGGTCGTGGTGGTGGTGGTACCTGTACCAGTACCAAGACCCCTACCCGTCAAGTAGTCCACGACATCATTCGCCATTTTCTCAGCAGCCTCCATCTTGGCCATACCCGCCGGCAAGTCTATCCATGCCAATACGTTGTCCAATACCCGTCGATTATGCTGTTCAAAACCAATAGAGAAACTATGAATAAATAATACAAAAGAAATGTGATAAACTAACTTAAATTCAAATGGTTGCAAGGCTTTTACCTCAATAACTCATTATCACCAACCGTATCAGGGAAGTCATCACTGTACGCTGGGTTCTCAATGTTAGGATACGAAACTCGTGTGAACCATGGCAGATATTCTGGTGCAACCATGAACTCGAACCTTGCTTTTTCCCTTCGATCTTCAACGGAGAGTGAATGGATACACCACCTTTCCCAATTCTCCAGTTGGAATGAGTACTTATGAATACTTAAGCGAGTATTTCATTGCAGTGCGGCCTCAGTTTGCTTCGAGGGGGCGATATGGAGATGATGGTAATCCTTGAACATGGCCAAACTGTCGAAGGAACCTCTCCGGATGGTATGGCTCCACAACTTCCATGTACTTCAGACAACCAGAGTAGAAGGCCATCGGTAGAACAATACCGCCTGTCCTGATGTCACCGTATGGATCTCACGTCATCTACACCAATGAAACAAATAATTTATATTAAAATATGAAGTTTGATAAATTGGTATACCAAACTCAAAGTAATAAAACAAAGTACCTCACTTGGTCGCAACCTATCAAGTGTCCTATGAATACTACTTAGCTTGTCCAAGTTAGCTACCGTCTCGTGTTTCTGTACCCACCTCGAGACACGTGGCTGAAGGTGGTCCATGTATTTTGCATTCGACGCAGCAAGCTGGAGTGGGAAGTGCTCATATACCCATCCCTAAAAAATAATCCACTAAAGTAAACAGTACTGGACTGGTATTGGCCGATTCACAAGTAATGCACAAGAAATATGTACCTCGAGCAAAGTTAGGTACCTTGCAATCTGTGCCACTTCTACCCTGGTAGCTGACCTAAGATGACGATAAAGATAAGCTAGAGCAGCAGCACCCCATGCGTAAGTCCCGACCTCATCCAAGCTCTCCAGAAGCTTCACACCCACTCTTATCGGCGAATAGGGTGCAAGAGAGCAAGTACAAAAAGAATGCACGTGCAGTGCATTCCATTGGAGGGTATGTAGTAGGAGAACTAGAAGTAGTAGACTTGGACTTCGACTTGGACTTTGGTGGGCAAAAATGATTCTTCAGCCAAACTACTCGCACTGTGAGACCCTTCATAATGTTAACCTCTTCCTCTGCTTTGTCACAAGAAACCCCGAGTAGTTTCGAAACTAACTTAATCGCATCCTTGCAGGACTCCTCTGTGTACCTTGAAAAATTCTCGACCGCCACCACCTTGCCCATCACTGTGATCTTCAGTAAAATGCTCATGTCCTCGAGCGTTATGTACATTTTACCAAAGGGTAAGTGAAATGTATTAGTCTCCGTCTGCCATTGCTCGACAAAAGCTGATATCACTTCCTTATTGGCCTTCTGATAAGAGCAGTCTATGAGAGGAGCCAAACTTGACCTCTGAATGATTCTTTGAAGTCTTTGGGTGTCGGGGTGACAAGACTGCAAATCCCACTCAGTTATTTGAGCCCCATGGTTTATGCACTTAAGCAATAGTCGATGGTGCAAGAAAATCATAACTCATAAATACATTATCATATATGAATAGCAAGAGTAATAATTTTATTGAAAAGGAATTGATACTTTGTCAAAAAAGGCTACATACCTCATTATTCCAAATTGCTATCGCAACATGATCCTTAAATGTAACGGCCCAATTTTTAATGGCCGTTATTTATGATGCAGTTACGGACATGGATGCCAGCGGGGACATTCGTTGGTCCCACTGCAAAGACGGAGCATGACCGGATTAGGTTTACAGTCTGTTTTGAGTGCCCTTGTGGTGAAGTTGCGATGTATATGTTCAAGTTAGTTAAATTACATCGCAAATATGTGTTTATATTGTTTATTGCGAGTGAGCTGGTGTGACGGGTAGCCGCTGCGTATAGCGAGTATACACGGATATCGGGTGGCGAATGACTAGTACATTAGGTTGGGGGATTTAATACGAATAAATGATAAAATATATAAATAATTCATAATAAATGATGTCGAGACGATTGGTACTGTTGTTGTATGCGAATGGCACAGTCTGCAGATCGAAGCCAGGTATTGGAATGTACAAAGTGTATATAATTGGTGACAAAGGATAGGGTCAAAGAGACTTAGTTGGGTCAATTTTTTCACTTTTTGTGAACTTGTTGACTTCATCCTAGCTATCAAACATGTCTTGAGATGTGGGGGTGAGAAATGATTAATGTTTTTGGGGTATATAAGTGATTTTTACCACTTCTCATCAACTTTTCTCTCTCCTTAGTGAGAAATCCAAAAATGGAAGAGAAATGTGAGGGTTTGTGGAGCTTTGGATGATCAATTGGAGCTCAAGAAGTGGAGAATATTGAAAACCAAGGTGAGATCTTCGATCATCTTGTCGTTTCCTACGTTTTAGGGTAATTTTCTCAGGTTTTGACGGTGTTTTCGGTGTGGGTGTTGAGCACACCAGTTATGAGAAGGGTTGCTATGGATTTTAAGTTTAATTTAAGGTTGGAAATGGTAGATTTGGTGTTGGTGTGGTGGTTGTCTTGGTGTTCAACTGATTTGTCAGATTTTAGCTAAAAAACGCCGAGTTTACGTTCCGGACATATTTGGTCGAGGGTGTGTTGGGTTTTGGTGTTCATGCGCAGCGGAGATTTCAAAACTATTTTGAGAAAAACCCCAACAGGATCCGAATCAGATTCCATTAAAATACGTTTAGACTATGAAAACTTAATCATACCTCAGTCGCAATGTACCTTTCTAAAGGTTAATCGATCTCTAAGGCGCTGCCAACGACGAACGCCCTCTATCAGCAGTCCACACACAAACGGCGACCGAGATTTGAAGTGCTAGCTTCGAGAGAATATCAAACTTTTTAGTTTTTCTCCAAAACGATCCAGAGCATACCAAAACCCTAAGTCATTTCTTAAAACGAAAATAGATTTTTAGCCCTTTTTAAATCTTTCATACTTGTATTCTAACTCAAAGCGTCTATTTATACAACCCTTGTATATAGACGGTTAAGTAAATTACACATATACCCTTACTTAAAGAAGTATAAGTGTAATACACTACAAGGACGTTTCTGTCATGAATTTTATCATATAAAATTCATTTTTCTGAACCATCTTAAAATCTCGCAAAACCATTCTCAGTGTGCGACCCAATAGGCTTATACAACATTGGCAGTGTACCAAAACACATTTTGGTATACAAGTCATAAGCGGCCTCTAGAAAGACATTATGACTACCCAAGTTGTACAAATATCAAATCGATACAACCTAATCAATAGTGTATATAACATCCTTTTGTCACACGATATCCTTTTGAACAAACATAAGGCATGGAATTGTCATCCAACATGTTCAATCGTACTAGTCTCGATCTCTAGGTAGACTGAAAACATCCAAGTGACATTGATCAATATCAATTGACTTAGACTAGGCCTTTTAACAGTCTAACACATCGAGGGATCCACTAGATATCTCTCTTTATATAAGAGGGACAAATTCTATCTCGAATACACAACTTCACCACATTATTCATACAGTAACCAATCACAACCTTTATAATCGTCCGATTAAAGACAACGTTTGATTGTGTCAAATCACTGTATTCCTAATGTTGAAGTCTCTGGTAATCTCAAGTCAAATGATTGAATAATATACATATCATGAGAAACAACTATGACTTAATCCATGTGATGTTCTCATAGCGGGTCGGTCCAGTACTTTGTTCCCTAACAAGTACTCATGATCTTGATTCGTATTCCAATACGTATGATCATCGTATGATCATCAATCAAGACTCACACTAGTCTTAATTCATTATAGTTCCCAGTATAATAATCGACTAGGGACATTTAGGATATTTCTGTAAATACCCATGGATCTTATTATAATGTAAACATGCAAATCAATTATAATAAACAAAGATATGAAATCCTCTATTTTATTAACTAAAATGTATTCATAAAGACTGTTAATGGATTGACCTAGGGCACATTTCCCAACATCTCCCACTTGCTCTAGGGCTAATCATTCATGCATCTAATGCCTAATGATCTAACATGACCATCATGTTTCGCTTGTGGAAGAGCCTTTGTCAATGGATCCGCAACGTTGTCTTCAGTAGGTACTCTGCAAATCTTTACGTCTCCCCTCTCGATAATTTCTCTGATGAGATGAAAACGCCTGAGTATATGTTTGGGTCTGTGGTGTGATCTAGGTTCCTTGGCCTGTGCTATTGCCTCGTTATTGTCACAATACAAACAAACAGGGTTAGCAATACTTGGAACTACACCTAGTTCGAAATAAACTTTTTGATCCAAATCGCCCTCCTTTCTTTGCATCGGACGCCGCAATATACTCAAACTTGTTGTTGTAGAATCTGCCACGATCTCTTGCTTCGAACTTTTCCACTTCGCACCCCCATTCAAAGTAAACACATATCCAGACTGCGATCTAAAATCATCTATATCAGTTTGAAAACTTGCATCTGTGTAACCATTTACAACTAGATCATTTTCAAAACCTCCATAGACCAAGAACACTTCCTTAGTCCTTCTTAAGTACTTAAAGATGTTCTTTACTGCTATTCAGTGACTCTCACTTGGATCTGACCGATATCTGCTTGTAGTGCTCAAAGCATATGATACATCAAGTCGAGTGCATAGCATGACATACATGATAGATCCAATAGCTGATGCATATGGAATCTTATTCATACGATCTCATTCATCATTTGTCCTAGGACATTGATTCTTACTGAAACTTATGCCATGAAACATTGGCAGCAATCCTCTTTTAGAGTCTTGCAAACTGAACCTATTCAGTACCTTGTCTATGTAAGCACTCTGACTTAGACCGATTAGCCTCTTAGATCAATCCCTATAGATCCTTATCCCTAGGATATAGGCTGCATCTCCTAAGTCTTTCATTGAGAAACACTTCCCTAACCAAGGCTTGACACTCTGCAATGTTGGGATGTCATTTCCAATGAGTAATATATCATCAACATACAGTATCAGAAAAACAACTATACTCCCACTGACCTTCTTGTATACACAAGGCTCATCTTCGTTCTTAATAAAACCAAAATCCTTGATTGCTTCATCAAAACGAAGATTCCAACTCCGAGAAGCTTGCTTTAATCCATAAATGGATCTTTGAAGCTTGCATACCTTCCTAGAATTCTCAGGATGTACAAAACCTTCAGGTTGTGTCATATACACGTCCTCAAGCAACTTTCCATTAAGAAATGTTGTTTTTACATCCATTTGCCATATCTCATAGTCATAATATGCAGCAATGGCAATTAAAATTCTTATGGATTTAAGCATGGCTACTGGCAAAAAAGTTTCATCATAATCAACACCTTGAGTCTGCCTGAAACCTTTTGCTACAAGTCTTGCTTTGAAAGTATGTACTTTGCCATCCATATCAGTTTTCTTCTTGAAAACCCATTTACATCCAATGGTCTTACCACCTTCAGGTAAATCAACCAAGTTCCAAACTTGGTTATCATACATGGATTGCATCTCAGAGTTCATGGCACTTAGCCATTTATCTGAGTCTGGTCCAGACATAGCCTCATGATAAGTGGTGGGCTCATTTTGATCCATAAGCAACACATCACGACTATCAGTAATGAGAAATTCGAATCTCTCTTGCTCATGTCTTACCCTACCAGATTTACGTGGGCCTTGTGTCACTTGCGGAGATTCAACTGGTTCAGAACGTTGTTGAACTTTCAGTAGCGGTTCAGTGTTTATTTGTGATTCTTGAACTTCTTCAAGATTTATTTCTCTCCCACTAGTGTCTTTTGAAATAAACTATTTTTCTATAAAGGCACCATACCGAGCAACAAACACTTTGTTCTCAGCAGGATTACAAAAGTAATATCCTTTTGTTTCCTTAGGATACCCCACAAATAAACACTTATCCGATTTAGGTGCTAGTTTTTCTGAAACTCATTGCTTTACGTAAGCCTCACAACCCCAAATCTTAAGAAAAAACAAACTAGGTCTCTTAGCGTACCATATCTCATATGGTGTTTTATCAACCGCTTTAGAAGGAACTCGATTTAGAGTGAAAGTTGCAGTTTGTAATGCATAACCCCAAAAGGATAATGGAAGATCCACATGACTCATCATAGATCGAACCATATCTAATAAGGTTCGATTTCTCCTTTCAGAAACTCCATTCCATTATGGAGTTGCTGGTGGAGTTAATTATGAGACAATCCCACAATTTATAAGATGATCATCAAATTCTTGGCTCAAATATTCACCACCTCGATCTGATCGAAGTGCTTTGATAGTTTTATCAAGTTGATTCTGCACATCATTTTGAAATGTTTGAAACATCTCAAATGATTCAGCTTTATGTTTCATAAGATATACATAACCATACCTGTTGAAATCATCAGTAAATGTTATGAAGTACTGATAACCTCCTCAAGCCATTGTGTTTATAGGACCGCATACATCAGTATGTATTAGACCCAATAAATCACTTGCCCTTTTACTGTGTCCAGTAAAGGGACTTTTAGTCATCTTGCCTCGTAAACAAGATACGCACGTTTCATATGTTTCTAAATCAAATGAATCTAGAAGTCCATCTTTATGGAGCTTCGTTATACGTTTCTCATTTATGTGCCCGAGACGACAATGCCAAAGATAGGTTTGATTCAAATCATTTGACTTGAATCTCTTTGTATTTATGTTAAAGACTGGAGTATCAGTGGACTTTTCATGCTTAGAATATAAAGACCGTCACACAAATCAGCATTAGCATAAAAAGTGCCTTTACGAGAAATTGAACATCTATTATTCGCAATAATAAAATCAAAACCATCCATATCCAAACATGAAACAGAAATGATGTTTCTACTCAAGGAAGGCACATAATAACAATTATTTAAAGTTAAAATAAGTCCACTAGATAAGACTAAGTCATATGATCCAACGAAACAGGCGACAACTCTTGCTCCATTCCCTACGCGGAAGATGACTTCTCCTTTCTTCAACTTTCTACTTCTGGTGAGTCCCTGCACATTTATACAAATGTGAGATCCACATCCGGTATCCAATACCCAGGAATCACTAGTAGATAAATTAATTTCAATAACATAAATACCTGAGGTGGTAGTCGTACTACCCTTTTCTTCTTTAGATCTTCCAGATAGAGTTTGCAATTTTTGAACCAATGTCCAGGTGCATGGCAGAAATGACAATTTCCTTCCTTTTCCTTTTAGTGCTTTGAAGCAGGAACAGGCTGGGGCTTGACTTATTCCATAGGCTTTGTGACATGTGCAGCAGTAGCCTTGGCAACTTTAGCCTTGCCTTTGCCTTTCTTCTTCATTCCCTTTCTCTTTTGGACCATCAGCACATTACTAGAGGGTTTCTTGATATTTTGTTCAGCAGTTTTGAGCATCAAATGCAACTCTGAAATTGATTTCTCTATATTATTCATATTGTAGTTCATCACAAATTGTGAGTAACTCTCTGGTAATGAATTTAGGATCAAATCCGTAGCCAACTCTTTGCATATGGGAAATCCAAGTCTACCAAGTTGGTCAACATAGCCCTTCATCTTCAGAACATGAGGACTAACTGACGAACCCTCAGTCATCTTACAAGAATGCAGGTTCTTGACTATCTCGAACCTTTCTTGCCTAGCTTGCTGTTGGAACATTTCCTTCAGTGTTACAACTATGTCGTAGGCTTCCATTATTTCCATGTCCTTCTGAAGTTCAGGAACCATAGTTGCCAACATAATGCATGCAACATCAGTAGAATCGTTGACATGCTTATTATGCGCATCTTTCACAGCTTTCGTAGCATTGGCTGGTAGGTCCTCAGGTATCGGAGCATCCAGAACATACAACTTGCGTTCATGCTTGAGAACGATTCTCAAGTTTCTGAACCAATCAAGAAAGTTAGTCCCAGATAGCTTATCCTTCTCAAGGATAGATCGCAGTGACATGAGATTATTGTTACTTGAAGAGGCCATTGATCTACAATAAAGATTATGCAGAGTTTATTTTAGTATAGAGGAATAGACTCCCACTAAATTAACAACCCTCCTAAAACATACTGTTTATTTAGGGGACTAAATCTATATTTCACCTAATTCTATGACAGCTATGGCATGAAACACAGAACTAGATTATTTAGGTAGGTAACAGTTACCTATTACATCTTATGTAATTTTAGATACTTTTATGAGATACAGAACATCTTATGTCTTAGCATGTTTTTATCTCATCATATGCCTAAAATCCAAAACTATATTGATAGCTTTATTAAGTCGGACCAATTTAAACATTTAGGTAACTCTTACCTAACTTATCTCACCAAGATAACACAATACACCCAACTATAGCTGAAACTATATTAGTGCGATCGAGGCCTTGATAAGTGTTTAAAATTGGATGGCACAAGACTTAAGATTTAATAGAGGGATTTTAGAAGACAAATCTCAATTCCGAAAATTGAAATTTGCTATAGAAAATCATATTTTTCGTTGATTTTGCTATACTAAATTTACCCCTTAATTTATCCAAAATTAAGTCAATTAAAATGTTTTTAATTAACTCGGGCCCACATCTAACTAATCATCTTATCCTAATCCAATTAGGAGTTTAGATATTTTTAATTCTAGCATATCATCAATAACAAACTTCTCCATATTTATCTCTTATCCAATAGGGATAATGAAACCGATTTTGCATATATCTCCTAATCTAATTTGTTATCTATCTTTATCAAATAAAAACTTCATAACAAAATAGATATAACAATTGCAATTTCGATCTTCATCCAAATAATCACAAATATGTTGTTGAATCATGAACTACTATCTCAGCCGAACCTAATCATATTAGTTTCGAATTAACATTCAGAGTTATACAATTTAAGAAACTTAAACTAATGTAATCTAAATATGCATACTGAATTACAGATATTTCATCCATGCATCAATACACGAAAATAAAGATTATACCTAATGGTGTCATGGATTACAAAATACGAAATTCAATTCATTAAAATTATTCAAGTTAACCTAACATGGTTACTTGCATGCACGAAACTGATTTCAATTAAATCACGAATATATGTATCATATACACAAAACATGATAATAAATCTCATAGAAAACTTATGTATATCACATATACATCAACTATTAACATGCTTTCAATCATATATCATAAAAAAACATGCAATGAGCTTAATGGAATCAAACTCGAAGGCTCTGATACCACTATTGGGTTTTGGTGTTCATGCGCAGCGGAGATTTCAAAACTATTTTGAGAAAAACCCCAACAGGATCCGAATCAGATTCCATTAAAACACGTTTAGACTATGAAAACTTAATCATACCTCAGTCGCAATGTACCTTTCTTAAAGTTAATCGATCTCTAAGACGCTGCCAACGACGAACGCCCTCTATCAGCAGTCCACACACGAACGGCGACCAAGATTTGAAGTGCTAGCTTTGAGAGAATACCAAACTTTTTAGTTTCTCTCCAAAACGATCCAGAGCATACCAAAACCCTAAGTCGTCTCTTAAAACGAAAATAGAGTTTTAGCCCTTTTAAATCTTTCATACTTGTATTCTAACTCAAAGCGTCTATTTATACAACCCTTGTATATAGACGGTTAAGTAAATTACACATATACCCCTACTTAAAGAAGTATAAGTGTGATACACTACAAGGACATTTCTGTCATGAATTTTATCATATAAAATTCATTTTTCTGAACCATCTTAAAATCTCGCAAAACCATTCTCAGTGTGCGAACCAATAGGCTCATACAACGTTGGCAGTGTACCAAAACACATTTTGGTATACAAGTCATAAGCGGCCTCTAGCAAGACATTATGACTACCCAAGTTGTACGAATATCAAATCGATACACCCTAATTAATAGTGTATATTACATCCTTTTGTCACAAGATATCCTTTTGATCAAACATAAGGCATGGAATTGTCATCCAACATGTTCATTCATACTAGTCTCGATCTCTAGGTAGACTGAAAACATCCAAGTGACATTGATCAATACCAATTGACTTAGACTAGGCCTTTTAACAGTCTAACACATCGAGGGATCCACTAGATATCTCTCTTTATATGAGAGAGACAAATTCTATCTCGATTACACAACTTCACCACATTATTCACACAGTAACCAATCACAACCTTTATAATCGTCCGGTTAAAGACAACGTTTGATTGTGTCAAATCACTGTATTCCTAATGTTGAAGTCTCTGGTAATCTCAAGTCAGAGGATTGAATAATATACATATCATGAGAAACAACTATGACTTAATCCATGTGATGTTCTCATAGCGGGTCAGTCCAGTACTTTGTTCCCTAACAAGTACTCATGACCTTGATTCGTATTTCTATACGTATGATCATCAATCAAGACTTACACTAGTCTTAATTCATTATAGTTCCCAATATAATAATCGACTAGGGACATTTAGGATATTTCTGTAAATACCCATGGATCTTATTATAATGTAAACATGCAAATCAATTATAATAAACAGTAAATGAAATCCTCTATTTTATTAACTAAAATGTATTCATAAAGACTGTTAATGGATTGACCTAGGGCACATTTCCCAACAGGGTGTTAGTTGTCTGAGGTTATTTAAGTGTTTTATGGGTTATTGGAGCGGGTTCGGACCGCGGCAATGAGTCGCGGGGGTCTGAAAACCCCCTATCAAGGCACTGGCAAAAATGCCGCTAGAAACGTCATGGCGTACAAACGCCCACGGCGCCACTCACGGCGTCTCGACCAGAGGCGTAATGTGGAAAAAATTTGAGTGACGTTTTACAGATGCTGCGAGGGCGATGAACGCGGCGGTGCCTGTCACGGCGCCCAGGACGCCGTGAGGTGTTGAACTCAGTGGCGTCCACGACGGCATTTGGGACAATTTTGGGATAAAAATTTTAATTAAAATTTACCAATTGGGGTTTGACCTAGGGTTTCATATGGTCTAATTGAGGTGTTTAAGCGATGATCTTATCGATGATTTGGGGTTCTGTATCGAGGTTTACATGGTTTGGGAATATGTGTGATTGATTGAGAATTGATGTATTAGGTGGATTGGACGGATATTTGACATGCAATTGACGAGTGCTAGCTGGATTAGGACGGTATTTGGAGTGTGGTTTGAGGTGTGTAGTATCCCAACTGAAATTCACTTTAGTACTTACTGCTTGATTTATTTGAATACTGTCCTATTTATTCAATAATCTTTATTTCCTATTGTTTTACGATGGTTGTGTTCGTCCCCGGTGCTTATTCATTTTGGGGGCATAGGGTCCACTAAGCCATATCATATGTCTAGGCATGCGCCGGTGAATATGCTACCCGGGTATGATAGGCATGTGTAGGTGCGCCGTGGTCTATGTCGGCCACTTTGAGGGTCCAGGATCATCCGTTGGAGGTATCTTCACGAGTTGTGCCTGGCGAATAGCCCGAAGTATGGTTTGCCCTAACTTTGATTGTGCAATGTACTTTGCTTCACTACTATATTTATGAATGCGATGATCTTCAACAGTTGTCTGCATTCTTTTGTTTCACATGTTTATTTATAGTATTTTGATTCCAACAGTTTTACTTATGTATTTACTTGGTGAATGTCCTTGGGATTACTCACTATAGACTCGTTACCTGCCTTTTTGTGATGGCTTGAGTGCAGATACTGGTACGAGCGAAGAGAAGGGCTTAATTAAGGATTATCTATGACTGGCTACGAATTGCCTTACTCCTATGTTTGTTTATGTTTATTGCTTTATATTGGGTATGGGTTGTGAGAGACAGACGACCTGTATATGATTTGGAAGTTGATAATTTGATATTTTGAGGATCATTGATGTATATATGAACTACATTTTGGTATGGTTTTCACATTAGGTTTTGTGATTTGTAAACTTGCTTCCGCTGTACATTTTAATGTTTAGGACTTCCGCTGTAATATTTGAGGTGAAATGATGATTAGTTGGGCGTGGGACACAACTGACAGCCATGTAGCCGATTGTGGGCCCGCGTGGCCTCCCGTGGTGATTAAATGTGGAATTAGGTCGTTAAATTAAAACTCTTCAATAAAGAGTAGTCAATAGGACTGCCAGGGAAAGGAGCAGATGGGTCATATTCAGGCTCTACAACATTCCCACCAACAACATTGCTACTACTCCTTATTGTTTGTGGTTGGGATGTGGTGGTTTCTTCCATTGCTGCCCTGCGGGCCTCATCCCCGTCAGCACCACCCTAACTACTGCTCCTCACGGGGACATGAGATGCCTCATCCTCGACGTTATCCCTCACCGGTCTGCGTCCACGTACACCCTCACTAGCTTGCACTTTCGCCTTTTGATATGATGCAGTCTGTGCCTTCCTCTTACCATGAACAACAGGAGCAGAGGAAGCGGTAGGAGGAGCGGAAAGAGCTGCAGGAGTAGTAGGACCAAAAGGAGTAGCAACCGCAACCGACACTCGTGCTCTCGTGGGCTCTCCATCGACATCCTCCCTAGAAATAGTAGATTTCCCTTTAGCCATATATGATAGAGAAAGACATTGTAAACATATAACCTCTTGTGCAGCAAAAAAAACCCCGAAAAAAATATTTTCAACACTGGATCGGTATGGCGTAGCCGATAGCAAAACAAAAATTTTGGTATAACATAACCGAAACCTAAGGCAAAATTTCGATATGACAAAATCGAGATCTATCATCAAGTATCGACATTTATCCTCCGAGGCTAAACCTACGCATAAGTAATATATGAGCTTCTATTTATTAGCACCGAACCAAAACAAGAATCTCGATTACTTGTGTCCAAGATGTAATGAAATTTTATATGGTTAAGTGTCGTTTGGCTACAAATGAGAAATGCTCATAAGTCTTGGTATGGTATTTTTGAGATTAATGAGCACATCACGGCCCTGTGTAGCCGAGTATTGCGGGTTTGCAAGAAAACCCAGATGTTGAAGCATTTTCATGGACGACTACAAAGAAAACAAACCAAATGAACATAAAATCGAACAAATATCCAAACGTACCTTTTTGCCTCTCGATTTTGCACTGACCCCAAATCCGAACTCGTCCCTAGTCGCTGAACACTTTAATTGGGCAAAAAACCTATCCAACTCGAAAAAATATCGAGAATATGTAGGAGAGAACGATGAAAAATGTGAAATTCAATTGGTTTCACCTCCAAATCATGATGGGAACGAGAGCATTTGTGGGAAATGAAGTTTCGAAAAAATGGAAACCAGTACCAGGCTAAACCCGAAAAATAGGTGGGGTGCCTCATCATTAAGGTTCAAAGGCATTTTCGTCCAATTTGGGGGTGCCCTGATAAATTCAATAGATGCCCTGAGTGATGACTAGGGTGCATATAGTGGGCCTCTATATTTTGATTGCAGATTAGCATTTTAATAAACAATTTAATTAATAATTAATTTTTCCATTATCTATGTTGATCATATTATCTAAAAACATGTAATACTTTTTATATTAATACTAATATTTTTTCAAAAGTTTTAGGTCTAATGTAACACACACTCTTTATGCAAAAAGAAAAGTGTAGTTCATAAAAGTGTATAAGAGTATAGTAATAATACAAACATATCAAGGAACCTTATGAGTGGCGGCTGCCTAACCTTAAAATCTCTTTTTTGAGTTTTCTCTCTTGATTTAAGATCTTGAACCACCGCCGATATTCTCTTTTAATCTACAGTGGTTCCAATCTTTATCTCTCCATGTTTTATGTATTCAATAAAATGCAAATCTTTTTAGATCTATGAAGATTAGATCTCTTTGTTGCGATGCATCTTCCTTAATGCTTGTTTTTGGATTTGTGCGTCTGTTGAGTTGGTCCTTATTTTTAGTTTTTTAGGTAGTTTGTTTCCCCTTTGTTGGAAGTCTTGATTTTGTCGGGAAGTTGTAGATTTTCTTCTCCTTGTCGGGAAGTTTTATGTTTTCTTCTCCTTGTCGGTTCTTCTCCTTGTTGAAGTTTTGTAATTGGTTATGTGGTTCTAGCGGGTGTTTGTGTATTGTAATGTGTTTTAACATTGTTGAGAGTCGTCTTTGATTGTCAAAATGTTTCAATTTCACAATCATATTCACAACCTAAGTAATGACTGTTTTTTTGAACAAATAGGATTAACAAATCAATATACTTTTTGATTTTATGATCGGTCATGTATCGAGCCATTAATGATTAATGAAACTTCTATTTTCTTCAAAAAATACAAACATATCAAAAAAAAAAACAAGTCAAAGCCTCTCTGGTGAGATAGTAAAAAAAGTCATCACTTGCTAAAAAGGCAAGACCTTGAAAGATAGTTATTTGATTCCCACATAAGTAAAAAAGAAAACAAGTCAAATATAAAATGCCTCCATTTCCCATCACCCCAAGCCCCAAAAATATTAGGACTAGCCCTACCTATACCTCACTCACCCTCGTTCACTGACGCGCGCCGAACGCGTCAAAAGAATATTTCCTTAAACCAAGTATTTGCAGATAGTGGCAAAGGGTCGATCCCACTAAGATTAATAATCTTTCTAAGGTTCTAAAATAAAGGAAAATGGAGGTTTAGAGAAAATGACTTAATTAATTAATCTAGTTAATAAGGAATTAAATAACTAAAAGAAATACCTAGGTCTACGAACAATTAATTTAAATATCCAAGTCTACGAACAATTAATTTAAAATACCTAAGTCTATGGTTCCACAAGACAAGATCAAGATTCAATGGCATATCATGGTTGTCAATCTTTCTCAAAACAATTATTAATTCAAGTTCCCCTAGATTAGCTATGGAAAATTGACATCCGCGAGAAATTCCTAATTCCCCTAATCTCGATAGCTAGGGTTTCCGCCACTAACTACTTCCCTAATTAATGCATAACTCTAGACATCCGCCATAAGATTTAACACACTAAAATAAACTTCTATGGGAATACTAATCCTAGATAATCGGATCGCATTCGCTCTTGATTTAACCTAGATTCAATTGTTACACACTCAAGAACTGAAAGGTTTTGACGGCAATCGGGTGAATGTTTGTCACTTATATTGTCCCAAAAGTACAATTACGGATATAATTGAGTCAATTGACTATAGATTTTTCACCTAAAACATGCACTGGCCATATACATACCCTAGGTTTAAATCATATTCATGAAAATCAACAACAAAGAAATAGAAGAAATTAAATTAAATAATAAAAATAATTAGATCTCACAAGTTATGACATGAATCAATAATCTTGAATTGCTTCACCTCCGACCTAGGCAATGATCTAATTAGCCGGACATGTTTTTCATAAAACTCCAAAGAAAAATAATGCAGAGAGTTATCTAAAGAATAATAGATTGTTCTATTAATAATACCTAAAGTCCTAATATATAAAACTACTAAAAATTGGTCTCTGGAAGGGAGAAAATTGTTTTGGTGGTTCCTTGCATCTAGGACACGTGTCAACGTCTGATTGGAGGATTTCTGGGCGTTGCTGACGTGTCGTGAGCTGATTAGAGGAGAGGGATTTGACTGACTGACATGGTGCAACACAATTGGACGAGAGTAAAGTCGGTGACACTTTTGATAGGGTCTAACGACACGTGGCACTCTTTGATTAGCGCTGAAGGAAGTCAGTGACGCGCTGGACCAATGAGACATCGACACGTGGCATCCAACTGGCAGGAACAAAGTCGCACAAGTATCACTAAAAATCTGGGAGTTCATACTGATGTAGATCTCGAGGAAATCGAGCAACTAGAGAGAAGAGAACATGTGCTTGTCCATGTGGCAGTTTGTGAGTGGTGATGACGTTGCTGGAGTGATGATGTGGCGAAACTTGATTGGCTAAAACGGTTTGTGTGACGCGGTTGGACCAATCGGCTTCTGACACGTGACACTCTGGACGAATGATGAGACGACATGTGGCACAACACAAACTGTGTTTTAGTGTTGGACTCCAATTACCCTACTGTCGGTATATATTTCGAGACAAACTCTCCCAGTATCTGATTAGTACAAGTAAATACTCTATTTTGAGTATTTTTCCGCCTCGGATTCAACCGTACACTTCCTTTCACCTAAAAACGAAAACTAAATATAATTAGATATATATTTTATAAACTTCCACACTAAACTATACTTAAATAGACTATTAACTCCTATAAATACCGACTTATCAAATACCCCCAAACTTAAGACTTTGCACGCCCCGAGCAAAGGTGTAAATGACAATACAAACTACACTAGATTTCTAATGCATTAACTAAACTAATCCTAAACCTAGACTCATACCTATACCTATACCTATACCCGATTCAAAATTCATGGAGTTCCTTTGATTTAAATAGTCATCAAGTAACAAGCCACTCAAGAAATTTCAGAGTTATGATATGTCAAGACTCGCAACCCAAACACAATTAAGATTACACTTTAAAGACATAAATTTAGTCAAAACAAATGCCATCAACTACTCATGAGTTGTCTTGGTCTATACATTCAAGCACGCAAGTTTAAAAATCTTACTTAATCTAGTGAAAACACTCGAGCTAAATCTTTTTTATTTGAGGAGTTTTCATAAACTTTCACCCTTTTTCATTCAATAAATACACTCTATTTTTTCTCCATAATATTTTTTCAAGTAATACGGTCCCTACTCCATTTCCTATGGAGCACTTTTCTCACTTTTTCCACCACAAGATTCCCTGCTCCATTTCCTATGGAATCTTGTGAGACCCTATATATTAAGAAAACTCATGTTAGCCCTTCTCACTTTCACTATGATTAAGTAGATTATCAAATATGAATTAAAGCAAATTTTGACTGTCTGCCCATTTTGGTATCTAGCACAAAGTTTAACCATCATACTAAGTCCCTAATCATGAAATCATAAAAATGCTTATACCAAAATGGGCAGACAGTTTCAAGTCAAAAAGCAACTAAAATGTACTCATCCACAATCAAACGCATGAAATAAAGTTTCGGGTGACTTTAAATGCAACATATGTGACATATGACACTATGTAAGGTCTAAATGCAAGAACAAACATAGGTAGACACATGTCTACTCCTAATAAAACTATACTAAATGTATGCATGAAAATGTATCATATCCTAGTGAAATGGAATATGGAAGTATCAATGACAGAAGAAAAAGAGATGGATAGATAAAAGAATGAGAATAACACCGCCATTATCATCCTTCAACCGCATAATTTTAAAAAATTAACGATCATACATGCGGTCTTTAACAAGAAAATCCATCCAACACTATCCACAATCCTTAAAATACCCCCAAACTTATTCCGAAGCTTGTCCTCAAAGTTCAAAACAAGTCAATTGGTCTATACACAAAAAAAACAAACAAAAAGGTGAAAGAACATGATAGTGATAAGAACATGATAATGATAAGAAGAAGGAAATGATACAAGTTCATGCATAATAATAAATAAATAAATAAAACTAAATAATACTTATCAAAACTTGGGCTGCCTCCCAATAGCGCTTTTGTTTAAAGTCTTTGGCTTGACTTGGCGTATGTTGTCTTCACGTGATGCCTTCCAATAAAGAGTATCCAAGAATGATACTCTCTCCTCTAGCATTGGGCAGTGAAACAAACACACCCTTGTTCAGAAATGGGAGCTTATTCGGGACTTCTAACACAAATGAATCTATAATTTTTAAATCATCCAACACAAAGGTGTCGATAGTGCAAAAAGTCTTCAAACGCTCCTTTTCGTCCACCTCCATGTCAAAATCATCAAATATATACTGGAGGGTAGGTGGGTTCACCAATACAAAGGATTGGCCTTTCTTGTTCTCATGTTGTAATTCCTCTGGCCTTGTTAAAGTGACTTCAATTTCTTTTTCGGATTCTTCTTCATAAGTTTGTGCCATAACGATCTCCGGCTCTGATTAAGACACTTCAAGTTCCCCCTCTGACTCTTCGTAATCACTCCAATATTCCTCATCTTTTACCTCAACACTCTTTAATGGAATTGCACTCATAGTCTTTGCTGATCTTTTCTAGAGAATTAACTTTATTTCTTCTTCAGCATCTTGTTCCTTTTATTGAATCCATTAGTCTAATTCTTGCTCAGTGAGGTACATGTCTTGCTTAGTCTCTAAAAAAAACCTTATTATATCCCTTGAAGGTTGATTCCGCATGGACCTATATATGTCATGTTGTGGTGATGAATTACTCCAGTAATAAAAAGGACATACATCAGGAAAGTGATGACAACCACTAAAAAGATTACAAGCTTTGATAGGTTCTTGTTGTACAGTAAAGGGCCAGCTAGAAAAATATTGTGAAGAGGCGGCCATGGCGGAGTTTCTTGCAAACATGCTAGAGACAAGGGTATAAAGAAACTAAAAATAATAAAAATAAATAAATAAATAAACATAACCAAAGAAGGAAAACCAATCCCCGGAAACGACGCCAAAAATTTGGTCACGT
The DNA here is from genome assembly GCA_039657345.1 of Stephania japonica. Classification (NCBI taxonomy): domain Eukaryota; kingdom Viridiplantae; phylum Streptophyta; class Magnoliopsida; order Ranunculales; family Menispermaceae; genus Stephania; species Stephania japonica. The sequence goes on along the minus strand of CM077560.1, from coordinate 35,163,077 downwards.
GCCGTTGCCAGGGATTGGCTTTTCTTTTTTTGGTTTTCTTTATTTATTTATTTATATTATTTGTAGTTACTTTATACCCTTGTCTCTAGCATGTTTGCAGGTAACTCTGCGATGGCTTCCTATTTCGACAATTATAGTCAATTCGAAGACTCATACTATGAAAGTATGAATGGGGTAGGCATGTTAAATTATGGACGTGAATTTTCTAATTGGCCTTCTTATGTGCAACAGGTTGAGATTTGTGGACTTTGCGGAGATTGTACTCATTCTGCCAATGTTTGTCCTTACGATTCTGAGTACGAGAGTTATCCTTATTTGGGTAATGCATCACCACAACTATACTTGAGTTATCCCTTTTCCAGCCCACTGACTCCTCGACAAGATGAGCAATCCCTTGAAGATATGTTCAAAGAATACTCTTCTGTCACTCAAAGGTTCCATCAAGACATCTTACTGCATCCGGAAAACATGGAACAACACTTTAAAGACATAAATTCGAACCTTCGAAGTATAGAAACTCTTACTACTAAATTAAATGATACACTTAATAGAATGCTTGAAGAAGAAGAAGAGTTTCTCGTGCTATTAAGTTGTGATGAAAAAGAGACTTTGAATAATGTCACACTGATGAGTGTTGAGGTGAAAGATGAGGAATATTGGAGTGATTATGAAGAGTCAGAGGAAAAACTTGAAGTGTTTCAATCAGAGCCAGAGATCGTTATGGCACAAACTTACGGAGAAGAATCCGAAAAAGAAATTAAAGTCACTTTAACAAGGCCGGAGGAACTACTACATGAGAATAAGGAAGGCCAATCCATTGTATTGGTGAACCCACCTACCCTCCCGTATATATTGGATGATTTTGACATGGAGGTAGACGAAAAGGAGCATTCAAAGACTTTTTGCACCGCAGACACCTTTGTATTGGATGATTTAAAAATTATAGATTCATTTGTGTTAGAAGTCTCAGATAAGCTCCCATTATTGAACAAGGGTGTGTCTGCTTTTACTGCCCAATGCTAGAGGAGAGAGTATCATTCTTGGATACTCTTTATTAGAAGGCATCATGTGAAGACAACATACGCCAAGTTGAGCCAAAGACTTTAAACAAAAGCGCTATTGGGAGGTAGCCCAAATTTTGATAAGTATTATTTAGTTTTTTTATGCATGAACTTGTATCATTTTATTCTTCTTATCATTATCATGTTCTTATCATTATCATGTTCTTTCACTAATTTGTTTTGTTTTTTGTGTTTCAACCACTTGACTTGTTTTGAACCTTGAGGACAAGGTTCGGAATAAGTTTGGGGGTATTTTAAGGATTGTGGATAGTGTTGGACGGATTTTCTTGCTAAAGACCGCAGGTATGATCATTAATTTTTTAAAATTATGCAGTTGAAAGATGGTAATGGTGGTGTTATTCTCATTCTTTTATCTTTCTATCTCTTTTTCTTCTGTCATTGATACTTCCATCTTCCATTTCACTAGGATATGATACATTTTTACTCATGCATTTAGTAAGTTTATTAGAAGTAGACATGTGTCAATCAACCCCAAATTTTTAATTTCGACTTAGCGTTACACTTGTCTAGATTGTGACCCGATTCATAATTGTGTAAGTACGTGAATACTATTTGATAATGTTACAAAAATATTTCGAACTTCGGGAGTCGACACCGAAGTAATATTATGATTCTTTGATTGTGTGTATTAATATTTTAATATTTTACGGGTCTCGAGCCATTCGGGCGATGTTTAGTTGAGTGAGGTCTCGCCTAGTCAAACGGGGGATAAAAACACAATAAAGAATACAAATAAATGAATTTTTATTAATTTATATAAATTAGTTGATAGTATGTGGCGAGAAAACGGGCGCGGCGAGCCAATTGACGGAAAAATACGGGACGAGGAACATCGTTTGAACGCGGGAGTTGGTTAACTACGCAACATACGGACTACATGATGGAAATTGTTAAAGTAACACAGCTTGATGAGGAGAGTCACTGGATTTTCATCGAGATTTGTATGTGTGTTGACATGAGATGAAGTGGTAAAAGACTCATAAGGGTAGTTGTTTTAAAATGTGTATGAAATAAGTGGAAGGGCAAAAAGGTCATTTGACCAATTAAATGGATATAAAGGCAACGTGAAGGAGGAAACCCTCATTTACTATTCACCTTCTTCTTCTTCACACACCGCCGCCACCACCCCTCCTCTCTCTACTCGGCTTCACCGACCGGACCTCGCCGGAGGTCCGTTATCTCTCTCTCTCTCTCTCTCTCTCTCTCTCTCGGTCTCGGGTTCTCTCTCTCTTTCTCTCTCACTCACGGTCTCACTCTCTCCCTCTCTCGGTCCATTCCTCCTTGCCTTGGCCGAGCACACCACCGGTTGTCGGAGGTCCAGAGGTGGCTGGGGTTCATCCCTCTCGCCGGAGATCTTCCTCTCTCCCTCTCTCCCACTTGTTCTCTCTTTTCTCACTGTTTTTATTTATTTGATGCGTGGGCGGCTATGTGCGTGTCTTGGCCACTGCTGGAATGACTGGCGGTGGTCGGGGATGGTCTGGGACGGGCCCTCGTGGCCCACCTTATCCCCGGGAGACCTCTGAACATTTGATACATAGAGTAGTTGCTGTCCATACTCTGTTTACACGTGGGTTGACAGTTTTTACGCCTCGCCGGAGTTGCAGAGCTCGGGCGGCGCCGCTAGTCGGACCACCGTGACTTGGGAACGTCAGAGACCACACTAAACCCGTGCTTGCGTCTCACGGCTCCCGAGTGGTCCATAACATCGAGGGTAGTGGAGTATTATGTTTTATTAAATGTTTTCAACTATTTTGGGTTGTTTAGTGCCCTCGCCGGAAAACACCACAACTGGTGGTGCCGCTGGCCGACCACCTCTTGTGGGGGGTTGTCGGGGACTATGCCAAACTGTGGTTAGAACCTCGCAACCTCCAAAGTGCCCAAAAAAGCGTGGTGAATGCGAATTGTTGTGATTTCATGTGATGTTGAAGATAGCTTTCTTATTTATGGGTGTGTATTAGAGCTCCGACTAGGCGAGTTGTTTTTGGCCATTTCCATGCCGAGGAGACCCCTCCCGATGTCGGATAGTACCAGCATGTTGCCATGACCGTCTCGTCGATGTTGGATGTATGGCTATGGAATTTTTGTTATTCCTTGTCGACTAAACCGTTTTGAGTTTTCAAACTTTGTTTTAATGTTTCAGCTTGGGTATGATGAATTGATTTTTCAAACTAACTAGAGTGATCGGTTATCTTGATGAAAACACGATGAGTGCAAGAGATCTACGGACATATGGTTCATGGTCCCGATTTGAGGGTAGGTGTATGTGCATGATTGTTAAATGGCTGTGACGTAGTGGTCACGTCATCGGTCCTCGAGACTATGGCGTGACCCCCATACAATCGAGCCGAGCCTACAATTCATGAGTAGGCTTACATGCGTCATGGTTATCGATGTTGTGATATCGTAGTCGTAGTTATTGTTGTGGTTTTTCAAACCCGAGAGAGAGTATTTATTATTTTATCGATTTGTCGAGTTGTGTGAGTCCTTAAAACATTGGGAAAACACTAGGGATTTAACTTAGGGTTAGTTGATGACTTGCCCTAGTAACACGAGTTTTTCGACCTCGACAGGTAGCGAGGAACTCGGGGATATGCGTTAGGATTCACATGAGTGTTGTTACTCGGGTCGCGTTGTTAGGTAAGTACACTTGCCTTAAAAAGCATTTGTACGTTAGTAAGCCAGCTAAGAAAATATCATGTGATTCATTTTCATTCCGTTGTGTTTGTTATTATCTACTTGTTGGCATTCCATTCCATATTCCTTGTATGTGTGTTCTTGGCATAAGTGTGTCTCAAAGGTACATGCGGCCTGCACTAGAAGGGATAAAACACGGGCATTCGTGTGCACGAGTGTTTGACCACCCCTAGTGATTGTGTGATACCATGTACTGGATTGTTGTGGATTTCGATGTTGCGACATCGCTGTTGTGGATTTGTTGTGGATTTTAGACCACTTATGGCCTCTCTTGATTCGTAGAACACGCATGTTTCGATTGATATTATTTCCAATCTGTCTATCATGCATCTTGTCTATTTAAATTATTGTCTTTCAATTCCAGCATGATATTTAGACTGTCTTGTTTGAAAATTCATGAATTACTATTATATTCTTTTGGCATTACTTTCGATTTCTCAAGTTGCTCACCGTTTAGTTTGTGACGGTGGGTGCAGATAGAGCGGAGTGCAGTAGAGGCAAGGAGCCATATTTAGGCAACTTTTTGTGAGGATTAGCGGCTGGACTTGGAGACTATTTAGTAGGTTTTATGTTTTGCTCATTTGTATATCGTTTCTTACTTATGTTTTTGGGATTATTAAACTTGGTGTTTTGGTGAGATTGGTATCATGTATATATGCTTATCGAATTGTACATGAATGTTTGGGGTTTTCCACAATTATAGAATTCCTAATTTCCCTTTGATTGAGTTATTTCCCTTTGTTATTTACTGTTTAGTCTTCCGCTGTGTATTATTGCAATAACTCTTTCATAAATTACTAAATTGATTAAATTGAAGGTTGACTAGGTTCATCAAGTTGCCAAGTGATGACTTGGGGCCTGCACGGAGTCTAGGCCGGGCGTACCCAATTGCATGGGAAAATTGGGGATGTCATAGTTGGTATCAGAGCCTAAGGTATAACGACCTAACTCTTGATTTAAAACACAAACCATTAAGACAATGGAAGTTAGGAATGGTTGAACTTAGAGTGGGAAACCCCTATAATCCTAATTAAACTTTTGTTTGGGGGACGAGTGGGTGGAGTTGAATAAATATTTTTATATATATTATGATTGTTGATTGTAATATATTGTATGCGGTAGCTATCCATTGATCCAATAAATTTTTTTCTCTTGATTCGACGACGATGGCGGATAACCACTCCGGCGATGATATTGGCATGATTTTGTCATGATGCCTGGAGGATGTGCACGTTTTAATCGAGAGCCACGACACAGATCGAGATTTGAAGATATGTTACGGTCACGAGGACTCTTGTATCAGCTACTACTACACCATCGACTCCGACTACACCATTGCCACCTACTATTACTCGTGGATCAGAGACTCCTATTGCTGTGACATCTACGACTCTGATTCCATTAGCGACAATTCCCGAGGGAGCGATTGTTGTGCTAGATACGTAGACCGAGGCTGAGATACCTCCGTTACAGACTAAGACGGTACGAGTGGCAGAGAAACCGACTACGCTAGTAGCTACTGCAGAGTTTACTCCAACTACTACTCCAGAGAAGAGTTCGGGAGTCACTGCTGAGGCGAAGCAGTGGAGGGAATTCAAGAGACATGATCCATTGAGGTTCTATGATGGTACTGATGTCCGAGCAGCGGAACTATTTCTGAAGAATCACGAGAAGATTCACACGATTATTGCCACAGAGGACCATATGCGAGCGACGATCTCTTCGTCTATGTTATAGGGAAAGGCAGATGATTGGTGAACGACTATCGTTACTACCCGAGGCATTCCGAGTGACTGGATCGACTTCAAGACCCAGTTTAACCAAAAGTACTTCCCGTCGACTGTCCTTCGAGTGAAGAGGAACGAGTTCATGGCGTTGAGGCAGAGCACAAACAAGTCAGTGATGGAGTACATGGGTAGATTTATATCGTTGTTGCCTTATGCTGGAGGATCTGCGACACCGAGATTGATCGAGTCTACTACTTCACTGAGGGTTTGCTACCTGCGATTGGAGGTTCTGTAGTCACTACGCAGCCGAAGACTTTGCAGATTGCGTATGAGCGAGTCTATTACGAGAGGGTTATCTGCTTACTCATCCGGAGGAGGACAACCGGCCATATCAGAGTTCCGATCGGAGGAGCACCATCAGGACAAGAAGAGGAAGAAGAACAGGTGGAATTTTTGTGATCGTAGGACTCAGAGTGTAGGGTCCATTGCACAATAGACTACTCGTTCGACACAGACCATTTCGCTAGTACCAAGTTTTGCCAGTCATCCACCGTAGCCTAATCGACCAGGATAGCAGTCGCAGAGGCAATCTAATGAGAGTAGGGATACGGATCGAGGAGACAGGCAAAGGACATAGAGGTCTAGTCAGACTCAGACTCAGAGTTTCGCATAGGGACGAGGCCAGAGCCAGACTTAGGGATCGTAGGATACCCACACATGTTTTAGGTGCGAAAAGGTTGGCCACATTCAGATGGAGTGCCCTCGGCCACCTGAGCAGCACACTACGAGCATCACCAACACCGGAGGAGGAGCGTGTTCAGCCGTTATTGAGCTAGACCGGGGCGTCCGACATATTGATAAGGGTATGATTTTCATTTGCGATACTTTCATGCATATCATGTTCGATTCAAGCTACGTATTTCCTTGATTGTTGTGCGCATGGTAGACATGTTAGGGTTGTAAACTCATTAGACGTAGCAGATCTCAATCCTATTCACGGTTGTCAGGATGCTATATACTCGAACGTGCATAGTCTTGACATTTCGATAGTGTTAGGGGGCTACGAGTCGCCGAGACATGCGAGTACTAGAGTTGTTAGAGTTCAAAGCCTTGGTTGGTGCGAACTAGATATAAACATTACGTGCGTTGATTGGTTGATACGAGAAGACGAATGGGAGATCTTCATGAGTTTCATACATGCTGAAGCGAGACAGAGGTGTTGGTTTGAGTTCTTGAAGGACTACGACTTCTTATTTGAGCACCATTCCGAGAAGACCAACGTCGTTGCTGATGTGTTGTGCTGTAAAGGATTTGATGCTGAGGTAGTCATGTGTCAGAGGACCTACTAGCATGGTTTACGTGTGGCAGTCGAGTTGATGAGTTCAGCGAACGTGCCTACGACTACCAGGACCCAGATACGTGGTCAAACGATGTTGCAGACCATCTCATTTGGCATTATGCGCGAGGGACAGCAAGATGATGCATCATACCGGTGGTGTAGTGAGATGGTGGATAGTTCAGATTGCCCAGACAAGAGTCGGTCGATAGACTCATGCTAGAGGTATCGCGGGCGTCTGGGGTTTCCATTGGTGGCTGATGCATGTGACGAGGTACTTCAGGAGATTCACCGTTCCCGTTTTGTTGTATATCCGGGTCGACCTAAAGTGTGTGCCGACAAGCGACATCTCTTTTGGTGGCCACGAATGATTTTCGAGGCGTCGGAATCGTTCGAGCGTGTGACATGCCAACGCGTAGAGGCTGGGCATCGACAACCTGGAGGACTACTGCAGCCCCACCCATTTCTCGATGGAAGTGGGAACATATTGATATGAACTTCGTTAGTGGTTGCCCCGATCTCCTCGTGGTCACGATAGCATCTGGGTAGTTGTGGATAGATTTGCTCGAGATTTAGGAGTGCCCAGAAGTGCCAGAAGAAATACTTGACGAGTATCACGATGAACTTCAGTATGTTTCGGGGAGATTATGGATACCTGAAGGTCACTCCACTGAAGGGTTACGAACGGGTCGAAGTCAAGGATTGACTCACTCGAAGTGTTATCGGTCTTTTCAGGATTTGTGAAGAGGAACGGTAAAGTCGTTAGTTTAGTTTACTTATTAGGTTAATTTTGGGGACGAAATTCTAATAATTGAGGGAGACTGTAACAACCCCCAAATTTTTAACTGACTTGCGTTACACTTGTCAGGATTGTAACCCGGCTACGTGAATACTGGACAGTATTTCGAACTTCGAGAGTCGACACTGAAATAATGTTATGATTCTTTGATTGTGTGTATTAATATTTTAATATTTTACGGATCTCGAACCGTTCGAGCAATGTTTAGTTGAGAGAGGTCTCGCCTAGTCAAATGGGGGATAAAAACACAATAAAGAATACAAATAAATGAATTTTTATTAATTTATATAAATTAGTTGATAGTATGTGGCGAGAAAACGGGCGCGACGAGCCAATTGACAAAAAAATACGGGACGAGGAACGTCATTTGAACGCGGGAGTTGGTTAACTACGCAACATACGGACTACATGATGGAAATTGTTAAAGTAACACAGCTTGATGAGGAGAGTCACTGGATTTTCATCGAGATTTGTATGTGTGTTGACATGACATGAAGTGGTAAAAGACTCATAAGGGTAGTTGATTTAAAATGTGTATGAAATAAGTGGAAGGGCAAAAAGGTCATTTGACCAATTAAATGGATATAAAGGCAACGTGAAGGAGGAAACCCTTATTTACTATTCACCTTCTTCTTCTTCACACACCACCGCCACCACCCTTCCTCTCTCCACTCGGCTTCACCGGACCGGACCTCGCCGGAGGTCCATTACCTCTCTCTCTGTCTCTCTCTCTCTCGGTCTCGGGTACTCTCTCTCTTTCTCTCTCACACACGATCTGTTGGGAAATGTGCCCTAGGTCAATCCATTAATAGTCTTTATGAATACATTTTAGTTAATAAAATAGAGGATTTCATTTGTTGTTTATTATAATTGATTTGCATGTTTACATTATAATAAGATCCATGGGTATTTACAGAAATATCCTAAATGTCCCTAGTCGATTATTATACTAGGAACTATAATGAATTAAGACGAGTGTGAGTCTTGATTGATGATCATACGATGATCATATGTATAAGAATACGAATCAAGATCATGAGTACTTGTTAGGAAACAAAGTACTGGACCGACCCGCTATGAGAACATCACATGGATTAAGTCATAGTTGTTTCTCATGATATGTATATTATTCAGTCCTCTGACTTGATATTACCCGAGTCTTCAACATTAGGAACACAGTGATTTGACGCAATTAACGTTGTCTTTAACTGGACGATTATAAAGGTTGTGATTGATTAATGTGTGAATAATATAGTGAAGTTGTGTAATCGAGATAGAATTTGTCCCTCTCATTTAGAGAGAGATATCCAGTGGATCCCTCGATGTGTTAGACTGTTAAAAGGCCTAGTCTAAGTGAATTGATATTGATCAATGTCACTTGGATGTTTTCAGTCTACCTAGAGATCGAGACTAGTATGATTGAACATGTTGGATGACAATTCCATGCCTTATGTTTGATCAAAAAGGATATCGTGTAACAAAAGGATGTTATATACACTATTGATTAGGTTGTATCGATTTGATATTCGTACAACTTGGGTAGTCATAATGTCTTGCTAGAGGCCGCTTATGACTTGTATACCAAAATATGTTTTGGTACACTGCCAACGTTGTATGAACCTATTGGGTCGCACACTAAGAATGGTTTTGCGAGATTTTAAGATAGTTCAGAAAAATGAATTTTATATGATAAAATTCATGATAGAAATGTCCTTGTAGTGTGTTACACTTATACTTCTTTAAGTAGGGGTATATGTGTAATTTACTTAATCGTCTATATACAAGGGTTGTATAAATAGATGCTTTGATTTAGAATACAAGTACGAGAGATTAAATAAGGCCGAAACTCTATTTTTGTTTTAAGAAACGACTTAGAGTTTTTGGTATGCTCTAGATCGTTTTGGAGAGAAACAAAAAGGTTTGGTAATCTCTCGAAGCTAGCACTTCAAATCTTGGCCGTCGTTCGTGTGTGGACTGCTGATAGAGGGCGTTCGACGTTGGCGACGCCTTAAAGATCGATTAACCTTCAGAAAGGTACATTGCGACTGAGGTATGATTAAGTTTTCATAGTTTAAACATGTTTTAATGTAATCAGATTCGGATCTTGTTGGGGTTTTTCTCAAAATTATTTTGTAATCTCCACTGCGTATGAACCCCAAACACCAACAGTGGTATCAGAGCCTTCGAGTTTGATTCCATTAAACTCATTGCATGTTTTCTTATGATATATGATTGAAAGCATGTTAATAGTTGATGTATATGTGATATACATAAGTTTTCAGTGAGATTTATTATCATGTTTTGTGTATATGACACATATATTCATGATTTAATTGAAATTAGTTTCGTATATGCTAGTAACCATGTTAGGTTAATTCGAATAATTTTAATGAATTGAATTTCGTATTCTGTAATCCATGACACCATTAGGTATAATCTTTATTTTCGTGTATTGATGCATAGATGAAATCTCTGTAATTTAGTATGCATATTTAGGTTACATTAATTTAAGTTTCTTAAATTGTATAAGTATGAATGTCAATTCGAAACTAATATGATTAGGTTTGATTGAGATAGTAGTTCATGATTCAACTACATATTTGTGATTATTTGGATGAAGATCGAAATTGCAAATAATTAATTTTTGAAATTATTTATTTATAAATAATTAATTTTCAAAATTATTTTTTTATCTTGTTATATCTATTTTGTTATGAAGTTTCTATTTGATAAAGATAGATAACAAATTAGATTAGGAGATATAAGCAAAATCGGTTTGTTATCCCTATTGGATAGGAGATAAATATGGAGAAGTTTGTTATTGGTGATATGCTAGGATTCAAATATCTAAAGTCTTAATTGGATTAGGATAAGATGATTACTTAGATGTAGGCCCGAGTTAATTAAAAACGTTTTAATTGACTTAATTTTGGATAAATTAAGGGGTAAATTTAGTATAGTAAAATCAGCGAAAAATATGATTTTCTATAGCGAATTTCAATTTTCGAAACTGAGATTTGTCTTCTAAAAAGAAAAAAAAAAGGGCGCGCGCCCCTGTACCCCATCCATTGGCGATCGGAATCACCTGGCCACTATTGAACCGGAATGGGACCGCGTCTAACTAATCCTAGCGTACGAAAATTCTTCTATTAGTGAATAGCATAAAAATTTCATAAATTGTTTAGTGGTTCTACAAATCAATAAAATATATGATATTTCATTGTTTACTTAAAAATCACTAAAACTGAACAAAATCCCTCTATTAAATCTTAAGTCTTGTGCCATCCAATTTTAAACACTTATCAAGGCCTCGATCGCAGTAATATAGTTTCAGCCATAGTTGGGTGTATTGTGTTATCTTGGTGAGATAAGTTTGGTAAGAGTTACCTAAATGTTTAAATTGGTCTGACTTAATAAAGCTATCAAAATAGTTTTGGGCTTTAGGCATATGATGAGATAAAAACATGCTAAGACATAAGATGTCATGTATCTCATAAAAGTATCTAAAATTACATAAGATGTAATTGGTAACTCATTACCTACCTAAATAATCTAGTTCTGTTTCATGTCATAGTTTGTCATAGAATTAGGTGAAATATGGATTTAAGTCCCCTAAATAAACAGTATATTTTAGGAGGGTTGTTAATTTAGTGGGAGTCTATTCCTCTATACTAAAATAAACTCTACATAATCTTTATTGTAGATCAATGGCCTCTTCAAGTAACAATAATCCACTATCACTACGATCTAACCTTGAGAAGGATAAGCTATCTGGGACTAACTTTCTTGACTGGTTCAGAAACTTGAGAATCGTTCTCAAGCATGAACGCAAGTTGTATGTTCTAGATGCTCCGATCCCTGAGGACCCACCAGCCAATGCTACGAAAGCTGTGAAGGATGCGCATAATAAGCATGTCAACGATTCCACTGATGTTGCATGTATTATGTTGGCAACTATGGTTCCTAAGCTTCAGAAGGACATGGAACTAATGGAAGCCTACGGCATGGCTGTAACGCTGAAGGAAATGTTCCAACAGAAAGCTATGCAAGAAAGGTTCGAGACAGTCAAGAACCTGCATTCTTGTAAGATGACTGAGGGTGCATCAATTAGTCCTCATGTTCTGAAGATGAAAGGCTATGTTGACCAACTTGATAGACTTAGTTTCCCATAAGCCAAGAGTTGGCTACGGATTTGATCCTAAATTCATTACTGGAGAGTTACTCACAATTTGTGATGAACTACAATATAAATAATATGGAGAAATCAATTTCAGAGTTGCATTTGATGCTCAAAACTGCTGAACAAAATATCAAGAAACCCTCTAGTAATGTGTTGATGGTCCAAAAGGGAAAGGGAATGAAGAAGAAAGGCAAAGGCAAGGCTAAAGTTGCCAAGGCTGCTGCTGCACTTGTCGCAAAGCCTGAGGAACAAGTCAAGCCCCAGCCTGTTCCTGCTTCAAAGCACCAAAAGGAAAAGGAAGGAAATTGTCATTTCTGCCATGCACCTGGACATTGGTTCAGAAATTGCAAACTCTATCTGGAAGATCTAAGAAGAAAAAGGGTAGTGCGACTACCACCTCAGGTATTTATGTTATTAAAATTAATTTATCTACTAGTGATTCCTGGGTATTGGATACCAGATGTGGATCTCACATTTGTATAAATGTGCAAGAACTCACCAGTAGTAGGAGGAAGCTAAAAAAGGAGAAAAGTCATCCTGCTAGCGTAGGGAATGGAGCAAGAGTTGTTGCCCTGGCTGTTGCATCATATGACTTAGTCTTATCTAATGGACTTATTTTAACTTTAAATAATTGTTATTATGTGCTTGCTTTAAGCAGAAACATCATTTCTGTTTCATGTTTGGATATGGATGGTTTTGATTTTATTATTGCGAATAATAGATGTTCAATTTCTTGTAAAGGCATTTTTTATGCAAATGCTGATTTGTGTGATGGTCTTTATATTCTAAGCATGAAAAGGTCCACTGTCTTTAACATAAATACAAAGAGATTCAAGTCAAATGATTTGAATCAAACCTATCTTTGGCATTGTCGTCTCGGCCATAAATGAGAAACGCATAACAAAGCTCCATAAAGATGGACTGCTAGATTCATTTGATTTGGAATCATATGAAACGTGCTTATCTTGTTTACTAGGTAAGATGACTAAAAGTCCCTTTACTGGACATAGTGAAAGGGCAAGTGATTTATTAGGTCTAATACATACTGATGTATGCGGTCCTATAAACACAATGGCTATAAGAGGTTATCAGTACTTTATTACATTTACTGATGATTTTAGCAGATATGGTTATGTATATCTTATGAAATATAAAGCTGAATCATTTGAGATGTTTCGAACATTTCAAAATGAAGTGCAGAATCAACTTGGTAAAACTATTAAAACACTTCGATCAGATCGAGGTGGTAAGTATTTAAGCCAAAAATTTGATGATCATCTTAGAAATTGTGGGATTATCTCTCAATTAACTCCACCAACAACTCCACAATGGAATGGAGTTTCTGAAATGAGAAATCGAACCTTATTAGATATGGTTCGATCTATGATGAGTCATACAGATCTTCCATTATCCTTTTGGGGTTATGCATTACAAACTACAGCTTTCACTCTAAATCGAGTTCCTTTTAAAGCGGTTGATAAAACACCATATGAGATATGGTACGGGAAGAGACCTAGTTTGCTTTTTCTTAAGATTTGGGGTTGTGAGGCTTACATAAAGCGACAAGTCTCAGAAAAACTAGCACCTAAATCTGATAAGTGTTTATTTGTGGGGTATCCTAAGGAAACAAAAGGATATTACTTTTATAATCCCGCGGAGAACAAAGTGTTTGTTGCTCGGTATGCTGCCTTTATAGAAAAACAATTTATTTCAAAAGACACTAGTAGAAGAAAAGTAAATCTTGAAGAAGTTCAAGAATCACAAATAAACACTGAACCGCTACTGGAAGTTCAACAAAGTTCTAAACCAATTGAACCTCCGCAAGTGACACAAGGCCCACGTAAATTTGGTAGGGTAAGACATGAGCCAGAGAGATTCGAATTTCTTATTACTGATAGTCGTGATGTGTTGCTTATGGATCAAAATGAGCCCACCACTTATCAGGAGGCTATGTCTGAAACTAGACTCGGATAAATGGCTAAGTGCCATGAATTCGAGATGCAATCCATGTATGATAACCAAGTTTGGTACTTGGTTGATTTACCTGAAGGTGGTAAGACCATTGGATGTAAATGGGTTTTCAAGAAGAAAACCGACATGGATGGCAAAGTGCATACTTTCAAAGCAAGACTTGTAGCAAAAGGTTTCAGAGCACTCAAGGTGTTGATTATGATGAAACTTTTTCGCCAGTAGCCATGCTTAAATCCATAAGAATTTTAATTGTCATTGCTGCATATTATGACTATGAGATATGGCAAATGGATGTAAAAACAATATTTCTTAATGGAAAGCTGCTTGAGGACATGTATATGACACAACCTGTAGGTTTTGTACATCCTGAGAATTCTAGGAAGGTATGCAAGCTTCAAAGATCCATTTATGGATTAAAGCAAGCTTCTCAGAGTTGGAATCTTCGTTTTGATGAAGCAATCAAGGATTTTGGTTTTATTAAGAACGAAGATGAGCCTTGAGTATACAAGAAGGTTAGTAGGAGTGTAGTTGTTTTTCTGGTACTGTATGTTGATGATATATTACTTATTGGAAATGACATCCCAACATTGCAGAGTGTCAAGTCTTGGTTAGGGAAGTGTTTCTCAATGAAAGACTTAGGAGATGCAGCCTATATCCTAGGAATAAGGATTTATAGGGATAGATCTAAGAGGCTAATCGATCTAAGTCAGAGTGCTTACATAGACAAGGTACTGAATAGGTTCAGTTTGCAAGACTCTAAAAGAGGATTGTTGCCAATGTCTCATGGCATAAGTCTCAGCAAGACTCAATGTCCTAAGACAAATGATGAGTGAGACCGTATGAATAAGATTCCATATGCATCTGCTATTGGATCTATCATGTACGCCATGCTATGCACTCGGCCTGATGTATCATATGCTTTGAGCACTACAAGCGATCTATCATCGGATCTCCAGGTGAGATTCACAGGATAGCAGTAAAGAACATCATTAAATACTTAAGAAGGACTAAGGAAGTGTTCTTGGTCTATAGAGGTTTTGAAAATGATCTAATTGTAAATAGTTACACAGATGCAAGTTTTCAAACTGATATAAATGATTTTAGATCACAGTCTGGATATGTGTTTACTTTGAATGGGGTGCGTAAGCTAGAAAAGTTCAAGTAAGAGATCGTGGCGAGATTCTACAACAGAAGTTGAGTATATTGCTACGTCCGATGCAAAGAAAGGAGGCAGCGATTTGGATCAAAAAGTTCATTTCGAACTAGGTGTAGTTCCAAGTGTTGCTAACCCTGTTTGTTTGTATTGTGACAATAACGGGGCAATAGCACAGGCCAAGGAACCTAGATCACACCACAGATCCAAACATATACTCAGGCGTTTTCATCTCATCAGAGAAATCATTGAGAGGGGAGACGTGAAGATTTGCAGAGTACCTACTGAAGACAACATTGCGGATCCATTGACAAAGGCTCTTCCACAAGCAAAACATGATGGTCATGTTAGATCATTAGGCATTAGATGCATGAATGATTGGCCCTAGAGCAAGTGGGAGATGTTGGGAAATGTGCCCTAGGTCAATCCATTAATAGTCTTTATGAATACATTTTAGTTAATAAAATAGAGGATTTCATTTGTTGTTTATTATAATTGATTTGCATGTTTACATTATAATAAGATCCATGGGTATTTACAGAAATATCCTAAATGTCCCTAGTCGATTATTATACTGGGAACTATAATGAATTAAGACTAGTGTGATTCTTGATTGATGATCATACGATGATCATATGTATAGGAATACGAATCAAGATCATGAGTACTTGTTAGGAAACAAAGTACTGGACCGACCCGCTATGAGAACATCACATGGATTAAGTCATAGTTGTTTCTCATGATATGTATATTATTCAGTCCTCTGACTTGAGATTACCAGAACTTTCAACATTAGGAACACAGTGATTTGACGCAATCAAACATTGTCCTTAACCGGACGATTATAAAGGTTGTGATTGGTTAATGTGTGAATAATATAGTGAAGTTGTGTAATCGAGATAGAATTGGTCCCTCTCATATAGAGAAAGATATCTAGTAGATCCCTCGATGTGTTAGACTGTTAAAAGGCCTAGTCTAAGTGAATTGATATTGATCAATGTCACTTGGATGTTTTCAGTCTACCTAGAGATCGAGACTAGTACGATTGAACATGTTGGATGATAATTCCATGCCTTGTGTTTGATCAAAAGGATATCGTGTGAAAAAAGGATGTTATATACACTATTGATTAGGTTGTATCGATTTGATATTTGTACAACTTGGGTAGTCATAATGTCTTGCTAGAGGCCGCTTATGACTTGTATACCAAAATGTGTTTTGGTACACTGTCAATGTTGTATGAACCTATTGGGTCGCACACTAAGAATGGTTTTGCAAGATTTTAAGATGGTTCAGAAAAAAGAATTTTATATGATAAAATTCATGACAGAAACGTCCTTGTAGTGTATTACACTTATACTTCTTTAAGTAGGGGTATATGTGTAATTTACTTATAGATGCTTTGAGTTAGAATACAAGTACGAGAGATTAAATAAGGCCGAAACTCTATTTTCATTTTAAGAAACGACTTAGAGTTTTTGGTATGCTCTGGATCGTTTTGGAGAGAAACAAAAAGGTTTGGTAATCTTTCGAAGCTAGCACTTCAAATCTTGGTCGTTGTTCGTGTGTGGGCTGCTGATTGAGGGCGTTCGTCATTGGCAGCGCCTTAAAGATCGATTAACCTTCACAAAGGTACATTGCAACTGAGGTATGATTAAGTTTTCATAGTTTAAACATGTTTTAATGGAATCAGATTCAGATCTTGTTGGGGTTTTTCTCAAAATTATTTTGTAATCTCCGCTGCGTATGAACCCCAAACACCAACACGGTCTCACTCTCTCCCTCTCTCGGTCCATTCCTCCCTGCCTTGGAAGAGCACACCATCGGTTTTCGAAGGTCCAAAGGTGGCTGGGGTTCATCCATCTCGCCGGAGATCTTCCTCTCTCCCTCTCTCGCACCCGTTCTCTCTTTTCTCACTGTTTTTATTTATTTGATGCGTGGGCGGCTGTGCCGTGTCTTGGCCACTGCTGGAATGACTGGCGGTGGTCGGGGACGGTCTGGGACGGGCCCTCGTGGCCCACCGGAGCTCCCTTATCCCCGGGAGACCTCTTGATGTTTAATACATAGAGTAGTTGTTGTCCATACTCTGTTTACACATGGGTTGACGGTTTTTACGCCTCGCTGGAGTTGCAGAGCTCGAGCGGCTCCATTGGTCAGACCACCATGACTTGGGGAACGTCGGAGACCATGCTAAACCCGTGCTTGCGTCTCACGGCTCCCGGAGTGTTCCATAACATCGAGGGTAGTGGAGTGTTATGTTTTATTGAATGTTTTCAACTATTTTGGGTTGTTAAGTGCCCTCGTCGGAAAACACCACAACTGGTGGTGCCACTGGCCGGACCACCTCTTGTGGGGGGTTGTCGGGGACTATGCCAAACTGTGGTTAGAACCTCGCAACCTCCAAAGTGCCCAAAACAGCGTGGTGAATGCGAATTGTTGTGATTTCATATGATGTTGAAGATAGCTTTCTTATTTATGGGTGTGTATTAGAGCTCTGACTAGGCGAGTTGTTTCCGGCCATTTCCATGCCGAGGAGACATCTCCCGATGTCGAATAGTACCAGCATGTTGCCATGACCGTCTCGTCAATGTTGGATGTATGGCTATGGAATTTTTGTTATTCCTTGTCGACTAAACTGTTTTGAGTTTTCCAACTTTGTTTTAATGTTTCAGCTTGGGTATGATGAATTAATTTTTTCAAACTAACTAGAGTGATCGGTTATCTTGATGAAAACACGACGAGTGCAAGAGATCTACGGACATATGATTCATGGTCCCGATTTGAGGGTAGGCGTATGTGCATGATTGTTAAATGGCTGTGGCGTAGTGGTCACGTCATCGGTCCTCGAGACTATGGCGTGACCCCCATACAACTGAGCCGAGCCTACAATTAATGAGTAGGCTTACATGTGTCATGGTTATCAATGTTGTGATATCGTAGTCGTAGTTATTATTATGATTTTTCAAACCCGAGAGAGAGTATTTATTATTTTATCGATTTGTCGAGTTGTGTGAGTCCCTAAAACATTGGGAAAATACTAAGGATTTAACTTAGGGTTTAGTTGATGACTTGCCCTAGTAACACAAGTTTTTTGACCTCGACAGGTAGTGAGGAACTCGGGGATATGCGTTAGGATTCACGGGAGTGCTGTTACTCGGGTCGCATTGTTAAGTGAGTACACTTGCCTTAAAAAGCATTTGTACATTAGTAAGCCAGCTAAGAAAATATCATGTGATTCATTTTCATTCCGTTGTGTTTGTTATTATCTACTTGTTGGCATTCCATTCCATATTCCTTGTATGTGTGTTCTTGGCATAAGTGTGTGTCTCGAAGGTACATGCAACTTGCACTAGAAGGGATAAAATGCAGGCACTCGTGTGCACGAGTGTTTGACCACCCCTAGTGATTGTGTGATACCATGTACTGGATTGTTGTGGATTTCGATGTTGCGACATCGCTGTTGTGGATTTGTTGTGGATTTTAGACCACTTATGGCCTCTCTTGATTCATAGAACACGCATGTTTCGATTGCTATTATTTCCAGTCTGTCTATCATGCATCTTGTCAATTTAAATTACTGTCTTCCAATTCCAGCATGATATTTAGACTGTCTTGTTTGAAAATTCATGAATTACTGTTATATTTTTCTGGCATTACTTTCGATTTCTCAAGTTGCTCACCGTCTAGTTTGTGACGGTGGATGCAGATAGAGCGGAGTGCAGTAGAGGCAAGGAGCCCTGCTTAGGCGACTTTTTGTGAGGATTAGCGGCTGGACTTGGAGACTATTTAGTAGGTTTTATGTTTTGCTCATTTGTATATCGTTTCTTACTTATGTTTTTGGGATTATTGAATTTGGTGTTTTAGTGAGACTGGTATCATGTATATATGCTTATCGAATTGTACATGAATGTTCGGGGTTTTCCACAATTATAGAATTCCTAATTTCCTTTTGATTGAGTTATTTCCCCTTGTTATTTACTGTTTAGTCTTCCACTGTGTATTATTGCAATAACTCTTTCATAAATTACTAAATTGATTAAATTGAAGGTTGACTAGGTTCGTCAGGTTGCCAAGTGATGACTTGGAGCTTGCACAGGTCTAGACTGGGCGTCCCCAATTGCACGGAGAAATTGGGGCCGTCACAGATAATCTGCTTAATCATAGTGAAAGTGAGAAGGGCTAACAAGAGTTTTCTTAATATAGAGAGTCCTACAAGATTCCATAGGAAATGGAGCAGGAATCTTATGGTGGGAAAAAGTGAGAAAAACGGTGTATAGGAAATGGAGCAAGGACCGTATTACTTGAAAAAATATTATGGAGAAAAAAATTGAGTATATTCATTGAATGAAAAAAGGCGAAAGTCTATGAAAACTCCTCAAATAAAAAAAATTTAGCTCGAGTGCTTTCACTAGATTAAGTAAGAATTTAAACTTGCGTGCTTGAATGTATAGACCAAGAAAACTCATGAGTAGTTGATTGCCTTTGTTTTGACCAAATCTGTCTTTAAAGTGTGATCTTAACTGTGTTTGGGTTGCGAGACTTGACATATCATAACTCTCAAATTTCTTGAGTGGCTTGTTACTTGGCGACTATGTAAATCAAAAGAACTCCATGAATTTTGAATTGAGTATTGGTATGAGTA
Organism: Stephania japonica; assembly: GCA_039657345.1. Taxonomy (NCBI): domain Eukaryota; kingdom Viridiplantae; phylum Streptophyta; class Magnoliopsida; order Ranunculales; family Menispermaceae; genus Stephania; species Stephania japonica. Next base: position 35,143,493 of record CM077560.1, on the reverse strand, counting down.
TAGGTATAGGATTAGTTTAGTTTATGCATTAGGAATCTAGTTTAGTTTGTATTGTCATTTACACATTTGCTCAGGATGTACAAAGTCTTAAGTTTGGGGGTATTTGATAGGTCGGTATTTATAAGATTTATAATCTATTTTAATATAGTTTAGTGTGGAAAGTTTTTAAAATATATATCTAATTATATTTAGTTTTGGTTTTCAGGTGAAACGAAGTGCACGGTTGAATTCGGGGCGAAAAAATACTCAAAATAGAGTATTTACTTGTAGTAATTGATACCGGGAGAGTTTGTCTCGAAATATACACCGACAGTGGAGTAGTTAGAGCATTGATGCCACGTGTCGCTTTCTTATTAGTTCAGCACATTAAAACACTATTTATGTAAACCAGTTGATGCCACATGTCAGAATCCCATTCGTCAAGCCGCGTTACACAGCAGCTGTCCAGCCAATCACAGGGCACCACGTCACCTCTCACAGCTCCTCGCCTCTCTCACGTCGATCTGCCTCAGGATGTGTGCCCACACGAACTCCCAGATCTTTGCACAAACTCGCGTTACTCTTTCCCGTTCTTCCTCCCGCCACGTGGACCCCTCACATCACGTCACCAGCACTCCTCAGCGCCAATCAGAGAACGACACGTCAGCAGCGCATAGTTTTTCTTCCAATCCGCTTCTGCCACGTCGGCAACGCACAGAAACTCAGCAAATCACACACTAGCACGTGTCCTATACGCCAAGAACCACCAAAACAGTTTTCTCTCTCTTCCATAGACCAATTTTTAGTAGTTTAATTTATATATTAGGACTTTAGGTATTATTAGGAAAAACAAATTATTATTCTTTAGAGAACTTTCTATATTATTTTCTTTGGAGTTTTATGAAGAACATGTCCAGCTAATCAAGTCATTGCTTTGGTCAGAGGTGAAGCAATTCAAGATTACTGATTTATGGCATAACTTGTGAGATATAATTATTTTTGTTATTTTAATTTAATTTAATTTCTTCTATTTCTTTGTTGTTGGCTTTCATGAATATTGTTTCAATCTAGGGCATGTATGTAGCCAGTGCATACTTTTAGGTGAAAAATCTATAGTCAATTGACTTAATTGTATTCGTAATTGTACTTTTGGGACAATATAAGTGACAAACATTCACCCGATTGCCATCAAAACCTTTCAGTTCTTAAGTGCGCAACAATTGAATCTAGGTTAAATCAGGAGCGGACGCGATCCGATTATCTAGGATTAGTATTCCCACAGAAGTTTATTACTGCGGTTAGTGTGTTAAACCTTTTGCGGATGTCTAGGGTTATGCATTGATTAGGGAAGTAGTTAGTGGCGGATGTCCTAGCTATCGAGATTAGGGGAATTAGAAATTTTTGGCGGATGTCGATTTTCCATAGCTAATCTAGGGGAACTTGAATTAATAATTGTTTTGGGAAAGATTGACGACCATGATATGCCATTGAATCTTAATCTTGTCTTGTGGAACCGTAGACTTAGGTACTTACATTAATTGTTCGTAGACCTAGGTATTTCTTTTAGTTATTTAATTTCTTAGTAACTAGATTAATTAATTAAGTTATTTTCTCTAAACCCCCATTTCTCCTTTCTTTTAGAACCTTAGAAAGATTACCAATCTCTGTGGGATCGACCTTTTGTCACTATCTGCAAATAGTTGGTTTAAGAAATTATTTTATTGACGCGTTCAGCGCGCGTCAATTTTTGGGTAAATGTCTGTCACTTATATTGTCTCAAAAGTACAATTACAGATACAATTAAGTCAATTGACTATAGATTTTCCACCTAAAAGCATGCACTGGCCATATACATACCCTAGGTTTAAACTATATTCATAAAAACCAACAACAAAGAAATAGAAGAAATTAAATTAAATCAAATAATAAAAATAATTAGATCTCACAAGTTATGCCATGAATCTATAATCCTGACTTGCTTCATCTCCGACCTAGGCAATGACTTGATTAGCCAGACATGTTCTTCATAAAACTTCAAAGAAAAATAATGCAGAGAGTTCTTTAAAGAATAATAGATTGTTCTATTAATAATACCTAAAGTCCTAATATATAAAACTACTAAAAATTAGTCTCAGGAAGAGAGAAAACTGTTTTGGTGATTCTTGGCTTCTAGGACTCGTGTCAACGTCTGATTGGAGGATTTCTGGGCGTTGCTGACGTGTCATGAACTGATTGAAGGAGAGGGCTTTGACCGGCTGATGTGGCGCAACGCGATTGGACGAGAGTAGAGTCGGTGACGCGTTTGATAGGGTCTAGCAACACGTGGCACTCTCTAATTAGTGTTGAAGGAAGTCGGTTACGCGCTGGACCAATGAGACATCGACACGTGGCATCCAGCTGGTAGGAACAAAGTCGCGCGAGTATCACCAAAAATCTGGGAGTTCGTACTGCCGTAGATCCCGAGGCAAATCAAGCAACTGGAGAGAAGAAAACCTGTGCTTGTCCACGAGGCAGTCAGTGAGTGGTGATGACGTTGCTGGAGTGATGATGTGGCAGAACCTGATTGGCTGGAACGGTCTTTCTGACGTGGTTGGACCAATCGGCTTCTGACACATGGCACTCTGGATGAATGATGAGACGACACGTGGCACGACACAAACTGTGTTTTAGTACTGGACTCCAATTACCACACTGTTAGTGTATATTTCGAGACAAATTCTCTCGGTATCCGATTACTACAAGTAAATACTCTATTTTGAGTATTTTTTCGCCCCGGATTCAACCGTGCACTTCATTTCACCTAAAAAGCAAAACTAAATATAATTAGATATATATTTTATAAACTTCCACACTAAACTATACTAAAATAGACTATTAACTCCTATAAATACTGACTTATCATTCACCATAACCCAGTTACTCAATTAAACTCCTCTCGAATAACACTCTCACCTCCGGCCCAAAATTCAATTAAATCCGATTGAAACCACATCGATTCGACTCTGTGAGTATATTCCTCACCTATTTTCATATTGATTTTTGATTTTTTTTTAAATTATTTTGAGTCGATTTTTGTGTTGTTGTTATTGGGTTTATGGCTTTAATTTAGGGCTTGAATCTCACATCTTGGATACAAAAATGTTGATGGAGTTGAGAGTATCTAGCATTTACGAGCAAAGCCCACTATTTTATAGGCCATTTTCATGTATTTTTTAGAGTTTATTTTTTTTGTTCGTTCTTATCATCGACAGGTCTCGAACACTTAGGGCCTAGACCTCTTTATTCTAATGAGGTCTTGGCTGACACCCACGAAGACCTTCTTAAAGGTCTCCGATGGTTCCATCTGTCTCCCACTGAGACCAAGACGTCTTCGCAATCTTGGTGGGAGGCGACTAAAACCCCTTTAAAGGTCTCGGTGGGATCGACTTAGACATTTTTAGAGGTCTCAGTTGGGGAGTCAGTCGAAACCTCTAAAGAGGTCTCGACCTTATGCGTTTAAAACCTACAGGTGATACTTTTTAACTTTTAGGGCACAACGAGATCAGATCCGATCTTGTTTGACAAAAAAAACACTCCTACAACACTTCCTACCTAATACAAGTGCTCTATAATGGTTAAACTAAGAAATTGGAAGGATTGAGAGGTGTTGGGGTAAGGGTAAGGGTGAGGGTGAGGGTGAGGGTGATGGGGTTTGAGTTGTTGAGGGTGGGGGTATTCATAGGATTTAAGAAAAAGTGGATATTTGAAGTAAAAAAAAATTCAAAACTGGGAGAACAAAGAGTAACGAGATGTTTAGCAAAAAGTAAGGGTCTATTTAGCTGCTTCCATAAATAAATAATAATAATTTTTTTCCTTTTAAAATACATATTTTTTTTGTGCATTTTACATGTCAAAAATGAACTATAACCATGTAAAAAAAAAGTTCGTACCAAGTCGGCCTCGGCTTCATTAATTTCTCAAGGCCAGACCATGTTAGGCAAACCATGTTTTTTTTTTTTAAAAAAAAAAAACTCTATTTTGACTTCATCTAGACATGTCAATTTAGCACACCTTTCATTGATATATCGATGTGTGTGCAGATGTATTCACAAAACTCTATTTTGACTTAATTTTCCTCCTCAACAGCCAATTGATTTTTTTTTAAGCTTAAAAAGGTACATTAATTGTTTCTAACCTAACAAGGTAAGACAACCTATTATACTTATTACAATATTTGAACGAGTTAAATAAAATATATACTACTCCTAATTATATAGGGACAACTACCCTACTAAATGGGACAACTGATTGGCAAAACATCCGCTAAGGAGATAAAACCTAAGATAAAACATGAACTAACATAGAACAAAACAAAAATTAATCCTAATGAAAAAAAATTATATAAAGTGACCACCCCAAACATTTTGCCAAAAGTGGTTTTTTTTAAGGCAAAATGGGATGTGAGTCTAAAGGATATAGATTAACACATTTTTAATCAAATTAGCAAAAGAGTCCAATATATTATGTGCTCACATCCCAATGTATATCAAATTAAATACAACTCTGAAAAATGCTGTACCAAAGTACTTCATTAAAATCACTTTCCTACCCAGAAAACATGGTAGGGAGCACAACCCTACCAACCAAGAGGGGTAACAATTCAAGTCGACGCTCAGTCCACCTCAAACGTCAATCAGCTTGAAGATCTGCATTCTAGAATCTAGACAATCAATCAAGCATCCGCTCCTCCAAATTATTCTTCCTTCGGCCTCCTCCGATATCATTTCATCACCTTAGCATTACAAACTTAGTAACCTTAAAGCATTTGTGAAGTTCCCCATGGGAATGAATGCATGGTAAGACAAGAAGGTTAAAGCGATAGCACTTCTCCAGCATCACTTCCCTTCATTTACAAAGGAGACATCGTTTCTCAAGTTAACACCCACCTGAAATGCTTTACTTGTAGAAGAAAGCAGAAATAGTTTTTAGAAATCGAGCATATAAATCCTTCCATGTTATAAAATCACTTCATCTCCTTCTGCTATAATAGACTCCACCAGAAGAGTTTCCATGATGCCGACTACGCACTCCATAACCTCTTCCCCCAGTTCCATCCCATGAGCTACCACGGCCAGAAGACAATCTGCTTCCCCCAGATTGCGCCCAATTAATAATCTGTGCACCAACTCCATTCAGCTCATCTTCTTCCCTGTCGTTATATTCCAATATCAATCTCTTGATATTTTGCTTCTCTTCTAGCTCAGCAGCCTCCTTTTGCTTAGTACTCTGCACCAAGGAGCAATCCTGCGGGATGAGCATCTGTTTGGTTTGCTGCTTGTGTCCTCGTTTCACAAGCACCCTTACTGACACTTCCTTATTCACGTCGCTACCTTCATCCAATGTCTCATCTCTGCTCTCCCCTTCTGCTGCCTTCCCATGGTGATCCTTGGTTGAACCCTCAAGTACATTCATCGGTACCATCATGTTCAAGGTCGGCCTGGATCTTAAATCCAACTTCTTGAATCCAAGCTCTCTTGCATCAGTGCTCTAAGCTCTCTGTCAAACTCTGCTTCTTCCTCAGGATCCACCTTCACAAACTTAGGCCGCACTTGCACTTCATCTTCATCAGAAGCGGCATGAGCGCCTCCATCATCATCATCCACATCACTGTCGGATTCATCATCCTGATTCTCTGATTTGTCTTCATAGAGCTCATCCTCATCTTCATGCACATCCGGATTGATACTACCACTACCTGAGTCACTCTCAGTGTCTCCTACAGCATCTTCGTGTGTTCTGCCATGTACTTCAATACCATTTGTCCGTATTTGACCATTTGCTGAAGCAATGGAGGATGTTTGGCCCATTCGCTTACTCGTTTCAGCGTCAGAGTACCTCTCATTGTTGATCTTATCGCTGGAAGCAGTATGCTCATGTTCCTCAAGTTCTTGTAGTGCAGCATTGACTTCCTCAATTGCTGAATATCTAGTCATTTTTGGCCGAAGATCTGCAAACAAGTCCTGCAAGTATTCAAATTTGATAGCTTAACCGCTAAACAAAAATAATAAAAGTTCGGACTGACAAAAAAAAATAAAAAATAAAAAATGACCAGTCACAAAACAAGTGGGTAGCTCACTGGTTTCGTATTAGACAGAAAATAATAATAAGAATAATAATAATAATAATAATAATAATAATAATAATAATAATAATAATAATAATAATAATAAAAGTTTGAGCCTCAATGGGGGCAAGTTGTGGTTTATTTCTTTTCAAAAAAAAAATTAATAAGAAAAGTCCCTAACTCACAACGAACCCATAAACCTTTGAAGCACAGATATAAGAAAAGAAATAGCAAATTCCTCTAAAAAAATTGGACAATAAGATTACTTGGAACATTCCTAAATATCAAAATATACTTTTTGCTCACAAGGATTTGAAAGGTTGATGGACTTATTTTACAGAATTGACAACTTGTAGAAAACACACTTCGAAAACCATCAGATTATCTCCAACTTTTCCAAATTATATCATTAAAAACAAGATATGATAGTTTACAATTAGAAATTTATAATGTGTGTTTCTAGTGGACATTATCTTTTTTTAATCTTTTCACGGAGAAGATATCAAAATATTTTTAAAACCCACAAGGATTTCAGGTAAACAATCGTCATGCTTTCCAAAAATTACCAAAGACAGAAGTTCTCAATTACCTAAGGCAAATGAAAAAGGTTCACTATACCAATTACATGCAAAAAACTCTTCGCAACCTTATAAGCACTTTTTAATTTGAATAATTCAACCAAAACAAATACATGCAAAAAACTCTTCACAAACTCTTCCATAGCGCTAATTTCATGCACGAAATGGTGCCATTTCTAGATCCTTTAAATCCTTCCTAATCAAGGCGTCGAAGTTAGCTTAGGTCTACCTCGACATCTTCGAATTTCTTCTATTTCTACTGAGTTGAATTTTCTAATTAGGGCATTTGTAGGTCCTCTTTGGAAGTGTCAAAACCACAACAATCGCTCTTCCCTAACTCTTACATCAATTGATGCTACTCCTACTTTTCTTTGAATTTTCATATTTCTTATTCTTTCCTTGAGAGTTTACCACACATCTATCTAAGCATCCACATTTCCGCTACACTCATTTTATGTATATGTTGTTTTTTTACCGCCCAATCTTCACTTCCATAAAGCATAGCTACTTTAATTGAAAGTCCTATAAAATTTTCCTTTTACGTTAGTAGGGATATTTCAATCACATATCACACTTGCTACAACTCCTCTAGTCCTTCCATCCAACTTAAATTTTATGTGTACTGTCATCATCAATGCTACCATTTTTTTTAGGGTTTAGGGAAAGTAGAAGTATTAGGGGCACCATTTAGAAAGTGATTCATCTTAGAAACTTCTACTTTCCCTAATTTTATTACTCCATTATCTTGATGTCTAATGTTCAAACAATACAAGTATATAATCCATATAAAGCAGAAATAAGAGGGGCATCATGCAAGCAGACATAAAATCATTATTAATAAGTATCAGGTTGACGTTATCATTATCATGATAATGAAACAATACATAATTTAGATCCCTTATAAGATCAGCAAATTCTAATTAAGATCACTTATAAGATCAGCAAATTCTATGTGAAAACAAAGTTTCATTTATTAGCTTCAATTCAACTATCAACCAATTCAACCCAATCATAGAGTGCCTTTGTCATAGGAGAAGAAAATAATATCATATCAAGTTAATAAGCATACTAGATATGATATCCTTTTCAGCTAGCAATGAAGAAACACAACCAACCTGCAGATCAAACTCAATATCCAGAGGTATCGAGCCTTTGATTAGAATATATCGCTGAAAATATATTAAGAATCTATCAAGCTTCCTTTTCGAAGAACCCCTATCAAAGTAGTGACCGCACGTCTGCAGAAGTGTTATAATCATTCTGATGCGGAAACAATCCTCTGGTGGGTCCAGCTCATCTTGCTTCATGGAAAAAAATATAAAAATGTGTTACTAGGAGACAGTGAAGCAGATAGCAGAAACTTGTATTTTGGTGTATTTTGGCACTGATGACATGAAAAGCTGTAACAAAACAAAACCAATGGAAGAAAGTTCTCCAAGAATTCATAATGTTCTCTACGTTTTGCAAACTTAAATCACTATTTTTTAAAGTAATCCACCCTAGACTGACACTAGGATCACTCGGCCATTAAGAAGATATCATTTAGTCTACATGAGCTCTTACACAGCTCGTTATGATATGTGACTCTCATATTAAAAAACTTAAAAGACCCTCAGAAACAGGACTGGGTAATGCAACACCATACTTTATTTAGTATTTAGCATTTTAGATCCAAAGTCTTCTCCATGAGATCCCTAGATTCGTTCATCAAGTTAAGCATTATGCAAATAGACAAAAGTCTCTTTCAAACGTAAATACCATATCACACACAATATGTGGTAATTTTAGTTGAAGACGCAAAACATGACATATAAGACTTAACTAAAGTGATTAAAACTTGGAACAAAACATTGTTTTTTTTTTTCATTTGAAGAAAAGGGGGGTGGCTCCAAACCCTAATTTTTATTATTATTTTTTTACTCTCTTTTGTGATTCTAGATCTTGAACCACCATCTATCTTCTCTTTTGATTCACCGCCAATCTTCTCTTTTGATTAGCGGTGGTTCCAATAAGTGATTGCAAGGCATCGCCTAAGCATTTTGGGGGCAAAACCGCCAAGGCGATAGCTTAGGCAAGCGGTGTCCTTCTAAGTAATTTTTATAAATTTGAAGGGATATGTACAATTAAGTTTGATAATAAGAATACACATCCAACAACAAAATCTAAACATAATTAATGTTACATAAAAACCTAAAAACTTATTAGTGTTTTGGAAATATATATTGAATAGGAATCACAATGACTAACAAACAATTAGTGTTACTTAAGGACCCATAAATAAATAAATAGTTATCTAAGGACCACTAAATAAATATTATTTTATCCAACTAGGCATCGCCTAGGCGTCGTCTAGGCACCGCCTTGCCTAGGCCTCGGGATTGTGTTGGTGCCTTGCAATCCTTGGTTCCAATCACATCTTTTTATGTTTTATTCAGTGTTTTTAAGGCGGCGCCTAGGTGCCCATCTCCTATAATTAGCCAGGTGATGGGCTCGAAAATAATTTTTTAAAAGTCTTAAGGAGGTATTTGTAATTACTAAAACTCTTTTATATAAAACTACAAACTTAACCCTAACCCTCCTTTCACAATCTCACCATCTATCTACCACTCCTCTCCAACTCCGGGCGACTCCTTTCCAACTCGGCAGTTCAGGGACTCCTCTCCAACTTGGTAACTCTCTTTCTCAAAAGTCATTCTCCTCTCTAGTCACACGGATGTTCTCCTCTCTAGAAAATGGTGCGACTGTTCTACTAACAGAGGAGAACAGTGTGGCAATTCTCAACATTTCAAGTGTATTTATTTTTAATTTTTAATTTTTTTTGAAAATATATATTTATTTTATTTAAAGATGTGTGAAAAATGTGGAGGTGAAAATATGTGATGAGAATGTGTAGGTAAATAATACGAGCCTTACAATTGAGGGGTCTTTAAATAAATTATATTAATTCTTAGGGAGGTTTAAGTAAATATTTTTTAGCTCACTTAGACCGCGACTAGGCCCCACCTAGTCTAGGTAGGACAAAACAACCTAGAATCATCTTCTCACCTTGAAAACACTAGTTTTATGTATTCAATAAGCTATAGATCTGTGAAGATTGATTTCATTCTTGTTGTCATGTATCCTTCTCAATCTTGTTCGTGGATTTGGGGGGTTGCTAGGTTGGTACTTTTCTTTTGGTTTAATCATTTAATAGGTAGTTTGTCTTCCCTTGTTGGAAATTTTGAATTGTCTTCCCTTGTTGGAAGATTTAGGTTTTCATCCCTTGTCTGAAGTTTTGTTTTTCATTATGTGGTTCTAGTGGTGTTTGTATACTGTCATGTGTTTCAGATGTTTGTATAGAACGAACCCTGATTGTCCAATGGTTTCAATATTACAATCACATTCACAACCAAATTCATGGCCGGGAGATGTTCTTTTGAACAAGTAGGATTAGCGAATCAATGTACTTTTATTAGGGCAATTGATTTTATACCTGGTCTTATATTAAGCCATTGATGATTAATGAAATTTCTATGTTACTTAAAAAAAGTGACAACTTGGGATGAATTGTTTCATATGATTCACATGATTGCTAGCCAATATAGCACAACATAATGCTTTTGAAATTAGTTGGCCATAAATTGACAAGGGTTAAGACAAAACACGTTGAACACGTTCTCAAATAAGGAGGTTTAACATGTTTGATGTCTCTTACCACTTTCAACTAATGGAGGACCGAGATGGAAGAAAGAAATAACCAAGAATGGGATATGCAAGTTTTTGAAATCTTAATAATACATAAAAGGTAAAGAAAATCACGTCATGCTTCTATATATAGAAGATAATAGATCATATAACATTAGACTCCTTGAGCATCTAAAATTCAAAAATTATGGACACTTACGAACAGTAACAACAAAAATATGAAAATAGCCAGAAAGGAACCAATCAAATTCTTAGCTATACATGGACTCCAAAATTAGATATACGGACGGTAACAAAAAATAATGAAAATAGCAAGAAAAGAACCAATCAAAATCTCAGCTATACATGGGCTTCAAAATCAGATAATAAGGTCCTAATTACTACTGGACTCCCACTATGCCTAAAATATTTAGGAAAATGGGTGAATATGCACAAGAAAAGTACGTACTACAACCAATACAAAATATACAATCTCATGGTCAGATATCGGAATGCAAAACATTTTGAATGCCCTTCCCACCAATTTCCCTAACCCCAGAACAACCAATCCAACCAATTATGCAGGTAGCAAGGACACTCTGGAAGATATTTGCCGGACATTCCGGAAGTTTAGGATAGTGTCAGACACTACGTATCCTGCCAAATATCTTTATACAATTCAGTGTTAGAATTGTTTTAACTTTAAGTTTTATTATTGGGCCTAATAGGTACTGAGGCTCTCGACAATGGATTTCTTCTTTTTTCTTTTGGAGAATGTCTAAAACTCTAGTCTTGTGTGAGTTTTATTTCTTTTCCCACCTCTGTTTAGGGAGTTGTTCAACCTTACTACTTAGTCCAGTTTTTGCCTTAGTTTTATACATAAAAATAAATTGAGTTTCTTGTAAAATAACAACAAAATTTGACAAACTGTGTTTAAATTATAATGTCAAAATCAGTAAAAGTGAAATGGATATTATACGTACAACGTACAAGTTCAATTTCTAGATCATCCATGTAATATGAAAGCAACTACAAGTGTGTGATATCCTGAATATTTAGCTATTCATTCCACAAATTTCCAAATATATCTGCAGAACGGATTAAGAATAGAGTTATTTATTTCAGAAATTGCTATTATAACCCAACACTAACAAGCAGGATCAACACTCAATGTTGGCATCCCTTCATTTTTGCACTGGGATGCGCAAGCACGTATCCCGATGTGTATCGATCTTACGTGTCTTTGTCTGTGTTGGGTTACAATAGTATGGTCCATTCATTTAACGTGCGTCAAAAAGCATCTACCAAGCTAACTAATATATATATATCCTGAGGAACAGAAAATATATGGTCTAGTCTTAGTTTTACTTCAATAAATCAAATGAGCTCTTACCTAAATGAGTCACTACTATGGATGCATTTATGGGAAGATAATACTAAAGAAAGAAGTCACAACGAACTGATTTTATTCTCTCAATCTATCTTACCGGACTCGACACTTTGGGTTGGAGGTTGCGTGTCGACTTGTGTCAACAAGGATACGAACATGGAATCCGTATCGACCCTCCAACTTAGATGTTGGACGCGACAATTGCTGCAGCATGAAGATCATTCATATGTTCTCTATTTTTTGGTAGGCACAAAAAGAAAGGAGATGAAAGTGGAGATTCAAGGATTGGTATATATTTAAAAGCAAACGATTTCGATTTGAAAAAGTGAAGAGAAGATTTACGGGAGAAGTCGAAATGAAGAAGATGAACAGTATGCTTATCAAAAAAGGAAGATGAACAGTTTGGCTGATGTGAACAGAGTGTTTTGGAGCCCAAGAAAATCTAACCTTTTAACTTTACTTGTTGCTTGTGCAACAAGGAAAATGACAAACTTACCCTTCATGTGACAAAAAATCTTCCTGTGTATTTTTTTTTTTTTGATGTTTGTTCATATTTATATATATATATATATATATGGGTACTACTACCATGGGAATCAAATATATACCTATGCCATGGGTACCTCATTTACAATCATTAGATTTTAATCCAACACATTAATCGATAAGTCATAAATGCACAAAACATTTAGTGCACAACACATTTTGAGGGGTTCCCATGACATGGGTATATATTTGAGCTCCATTGTAGAATTTCCTTATATATATATATATATAGAAATGTCTATCCTAGTAAAAGCATGTGACAAACGTCCTCAAGAAAAAAGCATGTGACAAACACACTTGACCAACATACATGTGACAAAACTTGACTGTATGGTATTTGGCACTCCAAAGACAATAATTTTTGAAAGAAAATGTATTGGGTATGTACATTAAATAAAGAAAAATGATTTTTTGACATACTTTGCGTTTGGGTATATACATTGGATATACAATGGTGTGTACATCATAGTGCATCCAATGTATGTACCCAAAGTATGTAACAATTAAATTAATACATTTTAGCTTTCTCAAACATTCATATACACTTCTTGAAGAAAAAAAAAATCATATACAATGGCCTCAAAAAATAATATTTATATACAATATTAATTAAGCACAACACAACAACAATAACAACATAGCATCAGTCCCAAATTAATTGGAGAATATTAACGAAGCCCATAAATTAAAATTCATGTTACTTTTATCTTTTTAAACCATGTACTGAGCATGTACATAGCAAATATTTTTTATAAGTAGCCTTCATAAAACTTCATGTATATATAAATATATACGGATATCTAAAATAATTATGTATATATATTCATATAATTCTAGTTTATAAAAGTAACTTCATAGATTGAAGCTCATTGAATTCAACCATTTTTAAAAAAAGGAAGTTTATAAACTACTATCAAAATTTATTTTTTTGAAAATAATAATAATATAACTAATTACTTATTATATATTAAGACCATCTCCAACCACAAAACTCTATTTTTCTCTTTATTTTACAGTTTTTTCACATCAAACTTTATTTCTATTCCAATACTCTATTTCTCATTTCTTTTACTTTTTTTATTATTCATTTATATTACTTTTAATAAATTATTTAATCAATAAAAAATCAGGAAAATTATATTTTATTTATATAGACTAAATGTAAATACATTAATTTTAAAATGTTTAAAGTATTAAAAAGAATAAAAAAAGTGATAACAATATTTTAGTGTTTCATTTGGCGTTGGATAGGAGTGACCCAATGCCAAATACCAAACTCTAAAATAGAGTTCAGTTGGAGATGCGTTATGACAACACAACTATAAAACTAATAACAATTTTTTTTTAAAGTAATAACAATGATGCAATATATAGTCAAATTACTTTACAATTCACTTCAATATACCAAGAATAACAGTAAAATTAACACAACAACAACAACAACACAGCCTCAATCCCAAATTAATTGGAGAGTAAAATTAACACAATTACCGCTAAATTATAAATCTAACAACAATAATGTATTGCTACTTGCTAAATGAAAACAAAACAATCGTTGACAAAAAAAAAAAAAAAAAAAAAGGAAAACAAAACAATCATACAATTAATAATAACAATGTAGGTGTATAATCAAATTAACTTATTAGAACTCAATTAAATATGTCAAGAACAACAATGCAAATTAATATTTATACTACTAAATCATAAAATCTAATACAATAATTCACAAAACTATTGAAATAAAATCATAAGACCAGAATTTCAAATTAATACTACAACTAACTCCCAACAATACAATGATAAAGCTAATAATAGTAGCATATGGTTAAATTACTTTAGAATTCACTCAATATACCAATAATAAAAATTAATGCAAATAATACCACTAATGTGAATTAACACTGTTGCATACTACTAAATCATAGAACTAATATAACAATAATGTACAAGCCTAAAAAAAAACACGAATGTGTACATAGTCAAATTACTAAACCCCAAACCATAAACATAATAACAATAATGTAGTATATAGATATTTCATTTTAGTTCACCAAAAATAACAATGCAAATCTACTCAAGTAAATTAACACTACAATACAGTACTACCAAATCAAAGAACTAACATAACAACAAAATACCTCGTAAGAAACAAAAAAAAAATATGCATAATCAAATCCCTAGTTAAATTACTAAAGCATAAATCCTAAACCCTATGCAACTAATAACAATGAATTCTCGTATTTCGTAAAGATAAAATAAGAAATACAAAAATTAAAGGAAAAGTAAGAACACCAATTGACACAAAGATTTGGGAAGGACAGTTGTGGTGGTTTGGACACCTACAAAGACGAGCTATTAATGTCTCTATTAGAAAACTTGACTCAATAGAAGCTAAAGCAATTCGACGAGGAACGGGGGAGACCGAAGTTAATTTAGGACACATAAATTCGAAGAGATTTAAATGGTTTGCAAAACTGACCATTAATTGCTTATTGCACTTAGTCGAACACAATGGAAGAGTTTGATCTATCATCCATGTAGCCAACCCCAATTAATTTGGGACTGAAATTTTATTGTTGTTGTAGTGCATAGTAAAATTACCTTAAATTAGTTTCACTCCAGTATACCAAGAATAACTATGCAAATAATACTACTAATATAAATTAACACTACTGCATATATATAAACCAAAAAATTAATAACAATGCAAATAATACTACAGAATACTAATTTAAATTAATACTTCTACATGCTACTAAATCATAGAACTAATATAACAATAGTGAAATTACTACCACTAAACCACAAAACTAATACTACATACTACTAACACTACTAAAACTAATAGCAATAACAACAATGTAGTGTATAGTTAAATTGCTACTACTATTAGTATAACAATAGTGTAATACATAGCCAAATTATTTCTACTCCATATGGTTTTATAATCTTCTAACTTTTTTATAACTAATAATGCATCTCATGATGTATAAAATATATATAATGTTATAAACTTATGAAAAAAGGAGTAATGTATAAAAGTTTCATATGTGCCAGTTTGGTTTATATGAAAATAAAAGCTACATATAAAGGTTATATATATAATTCTTATTTTTCTCTATGTTTAAAAAGATTTTAAAAAGTAATGAGAAAATAAATTTTAAATTGGGCATTTGTCCCATCATATTTATTGCAACGAGAATAAAATCTATTAATATTTAAATAAATGCAACAAAAAGTACCAAAAGTATTCTTTTCCCATGCTTAATAATCTAAGGAACGATTTTCTTATGACACAATTGATACATGCATTTAATGGGGTGAGAGAATGTTGTTTCATTTAATGCAAAGAAAAGCAAAGGAGACTATGACCACCCTATCAATCGTCCCTCCATCTTTGCTTCCACTTTCTTCTTCCACCATTCTCTGATATTTTCAGTGTAGTGCAGCATCAGAACTTCACACCTAACTTCCTCACAACAAAAGGTAAACTAGCCTTTCCTTGTAAACTGATGCTACCACTTTGCATTCATTATTTCTTACCTTCATTTATTAATTGTTTCTATATCTAAAAGGTTGCAATACACAAGATTCCAATTACTTCTACACATTGCTCATTGAAGTTCTACTCTCCACCTCTTGCTCTCATTCTTACAGAACTACAAGTTCCACTTCCATGTAAGTTTTTTTTTTTCTTATCCATATCGTATTTATAGATTTTTTTTTTCTTTGATATGTGAATGGTTAGTAAAAAAATGCAACATTTAAATGCTCTCAAGTTCTAACTACTTGATTGTTTACACAACATTTTCCTTTGAGATGGACAAGGGAAGGAAAATCCTTCGTCCTTTGAAGTCGCAGTTTGATGAATTTGATGACAAGCCACTATGGAATCATGTAAAAGTCTTAAGCATTCCAGCTGGTGGAGGTGGAAATAGAACATGGTCTTGTAACCATCGCAACAAGAAGGTGACAGGGTCTTATTCAAAAGTTAAAGCTCATCTTCTTAGGATTTCAGGGCAAGGTGTTCAGATTTGCAAGTCACTAGACTATGTTTTTGAAGCTCTCAAGAAAGAACATAGCGAAGCTGAGTATATAAAAAACAAACTTGAGTTGAATGTGAGAAAAAAAGAAGAATAGCTCTTATTGCCTGAAGGCTCAGATTTGTTACAAAATAAGAAACGCAAGGGTACTGGACCTTTAGAAAAAGCTTTCAATGTTGCGGCTAGGGACATGGCTGATAAGACGGTTGCTAGAATGTTTTATGCATTAGCTTTATCATTTAATCTAGCAAAAGATCCAAATTTTCGAAAGTATTCTCAAATACTAGTAGACAACAATTTATTTGGGTACACACCTCCAACATTTGATAGGTTGCGAACCACATTACTTGCTCAAGAGAAGTCTCACATAAATGGAAAGCTGCAGCCTATTAGAGATTCTTGGAAGAAGAAAGGGGCATCCATATGCTCTGATGGATGGTTTGATAGGCAAAGAAGGCCATTGATAAATGCGATGATTGCATCAGTGGGTGGAGCTATGTTTTTAAGAACAATTGATGCAAGTGGAAATGTAAAGAATGGGGAGTTGCTAATGTATTTCTTTCAGCAATTCAAGAAATTGGACCAGAGAATGTTGTTCAAATAGAAACGGACAATGCAAGCAATTTCAAACTAGCTGATTCAATTATTGAAAGTAAACATCCACATATTTTCTGGACAGCTTGTGTGGTGCATAGTTTAAATTTGGCATTGAAGAGTATGTGTAATCCTTCAGAAAAATCACCGCATTATTCTCGATGCAAGTGGATCAGTGACTTAATTGGCAATGTTCAGAATATTCGCAATTTTAATAATAATATAACTAAGGATTACTTATTATATATTAAGAGATGATAGTTATGGATGTAGCTTGGAAAACATTTAATGGTGATGAAAGATCTCTCAACCACAAAACTCTATTTTGTTAAGGTTGGCTCTTTCCATTTTGATCTATGACATGTGGGACACAATGGTTAAGAAAGTGACAACAAAAATTTTTGAACATGAGGGGAAAGATGTGTTAGTTAATGAATCAGATTTTTTTGATGCCATTCAAAAAATCTTGGAGTCTTGATGGAACAAACGTAATACCCCTTTGCATTGTTTGGCTCACTCTTTAGTTCCAAATTACTATAGTGATGCTTGAGTAAGAGGTGGAAGTATTGGAACACAAAGATTGGCTCCTAATGAAGATAATGAAGTTTCTAAAAAGAGAGCAAAGTGCTTTGAACGATTCTTCAAAAGGCATTCACAGAATATGGATCATTTTCAAGTGGCTCTGGTTATTTTAGTCAACCATTTGTTATTGAAGCTAGGAGTTATGAAGAACCGATTTCCTGGCGGGCCAATCATGGTGCTTCAACACCACTCCTGCAGTCCTTAGCATTCAAGTTACTCTCACCAACGTCATCATCATCTTGTTGTGAGAGGAACTGAAGCACATACTCTAACATTCAAAGCATTAAAGGAATTGGTTGACAACTAGTAGAGCGGAAGATTTGGTTTTTGTACATTACAACATCCGCTTATTGTCAAGAATGAAAAAGGGATACATCAAACTTTTTATGCTGTCATTTTGTTCTCAAATACGATTTTTTTTTGTTAAGATTCATATATGAGACGTGTTACTCAACTTTTGTATTGCAAAGTCAAAGTTTGAATTTCTTGAACTGAATTTATTTTCTTAGTTTTAATTCTAATTCTATTATAGTTTATTCAAAAAATATAATATTGAATGTTGTAACTTCTTGTTGCATTTCATAGGAAAAAAGAAGCATCCTACGTGAGTAACTCAAAAGGACTTCTCAATCTCAACAATTGTCTAATTCATAACTATACAAGAATATAAGATATACTTGCACTTTCATAATTTCATTATCATTGAGCTTTTTGCTTGTTTGTTGGCTTAGTTGCAATTATGCTTTTTTATATATTCATTAGTGAATTTTATGTTTACTACACTTCATACATGATATAAAATCATATTTTACATATTTTTCCTTGCCGTACTCTATTTCTCATTTTTTTTGTACTTACAACATCCGCTACTTTTTTGGGATTATTCATTTATATTACTTTATTTAATAAATTATTTAATCTACTTTTGCAGATTGCTGAAAATTAACAAACCAGAGTTAGAAGTCATCATGATTAATCAACTATAAGAAATGAAAACACTTTCAGATATTTCATGAAGGAATCTTTTTGTACTTTAATATTTTGCAGACTCAAATACAATGTTTTTTTTTTGTTAAGAGTCATAATGAGAGGTTAATTTTAAAAAGTGTTTAAAAAAGTGAACTATCTTGAAAAATTTATTTTCTTAGTATAAAAAACATCGAGATTCAAGTGATAACACATATTTTTCTCAGTGTTTGATTTTTGTATGTTTGTAGGCTTAGCGTTTTTTTATATAGTTATTAGTGAATTTTATGTTTACTACACTTCATACATGATTAAAATACATATTTTACATGTATTTTAGATTTTTAGGTAAGAATTTTGGAGAAATTAAAATATTGTTTTCCTTGCCGTATCCAAGTACTCGTGTCTAGATTTTTGGGTACTTTTAGCCAAGTCTCGTGTCCTCTAATTGGAGAACAGCTACCCATACCCGATACCCGTATCCAAGTCCGGGTAAGCTAGCTCGCACTTTCATAATGAAATTATCATTGAACTTTTTGTTTGTTTGTTGGCTTAGTTGCAATTATGCTTTTTTATATATTTATTAGTGAATTTTATGTTTCATTCTTGTCATCTCATCCATCCTTACCCCAAATCACACCATCGTCCTTTTGGGGTTTTCTTAGGGTTTTTGGCCTTTTGAGGGGTGTTTTGTTAGGTTGGGGCTTAAATCTTGCATTTTGGACATAAAATGTTGATGGAATCGAGAGTATCAAGCGATTATCACACAATGTTTTGGTCACAAGAGTTTTGGAGAAAAAAAATTTCATTCTTGTCACCCTTAGGTTGCGGACACACAGGGCCGAGACTTCTTTAGAAGTTTCAGTCGGTTCCCACCAAGACCTATAAAGGGATCTCAGTGGGAGTTAGCCAAGACCCAGTTGCCTTCCCCAAGACCAAAATCAAAACCTCTTCAAAGGTCTCGGTGGGATTTAGATGAAGCCAGCCAAAACCTCCAAAGGGGTCTCGGTGAGAGTCATCTAATATCTCTTTAGAGGAGGTATCAGTGTTGTATAGCCGAAACCCACAGGCTGGGAAGATAAGGGTATGTTTGAATAATGGGGTATATTTAGCAAAAAATGGGGTACATTTAGCAAGGGTATTTTGGGGATTTTAAAAAAAATTGGGGTGCGCTTAGCAATTAAAATTCAAAAACTAGGGTATGTTTAGCAAAAACTAAGGTTCATTTAGCCGCTAACGTTCCTTATTAGAGACATTATTCTACTAGAGAATGCATTTATTAGAAAAAGTTACTTATTAGGAAGTTTATTTATTCACTTAAATTATGTATCCTTTTCCTAATTTACTTCTTTATGACTAGCTTCTATTTTTCTATTGTATTCAAAGTCTACAAAAGTTAAAAGGACTATCATTATTAAATGAGAAGAGAAGCTATTACTTGTGAAGAAATTGGTCCAAAGAGAAGCAGTCACGACTGTCTTCCATACAAAGACAAAGGCACAAACTAGTTTTTATTTGAATAATCTATTCTAAGGTTTGTAAAAGTAACATGTAGAATTTTAGTATTTTACATTTTTATTTTCTAAATTAAAAGTTATTAAAGCCCTCTCACCTGGCTCTTGAGTTTTCCCTTAGGGCAATGGTGAGTGACCTACCACAGGAGGGTGGATTAAGGTTTAATTGCCAATCTCATCCTTTATGATTGACCTATGAGCAAGGATTTCCGATGTTGAGCAAGTATTACCGAAGTGTAACTTTGTTAAAACTAAGTATTAAAAGCAATAGAAACCTTCATAATATGAAAATTGTTGGGCAACTTCACTTATATGTATTATAGGCAAGCCAAATTCCAACGCTGAAGTCAAAATATATTGTCCAGACAAATTTTCTTTACACATAAACATGCAAAGGGCTAGTTCAAATGCTCAACAGAAAGCAACTAAGAATGGGAAGCCATACCTCTGGAGTCCCATGGCCAAAAATGAGAATCAAGTAGAGTGTTTCAAAAATCACGGAAGAATCTATATGTTCATAGTTGTAAAGCTCCCCTAAGAAACGCATGTGTGCTATGCGACGCTGCTGCATTCCGTAGTCATTCGACTCTAAGCCCAGCCGAATCTCTTCCAAAACCTGAAAGACCAAGACAAATATTTCTTGTTACAAGAGAAGCATAGGAACTTTCAGGATAAGATATAGCCAGTGACTAATTTAAAAAAAGCAGCTTTCCCTTGTGTCAACATGACAAGACCACATTAAGTAATGGTCTTGAGCTGAAACTTGAAGGATCCAAATACACACAAGAACAGACAGACACCTAGTGTTTAGGAAGAAAAACATATGATAGAGGCTGTTTCAAAACTTTAACAACAAACTAACAAATGTCAATGTCTAAAACCTGAGATAACTCGAGAAGACGCATGAAAACACTTCTTGCCAGACATCAGGCCATGATCTCAAAATCACGCATTCTTCAAAAACTTGGAAATTTGGTAGCGTGAAAGCAATCAGAACCCAAACACTAACAATGAAATTCAAAGAAGCAGTGCGAAAAACCATTGATTGATCGAAGAACAATAGATGCAAGAAATCCCAGCAAAAGAGAGTTACAACTCACAACATTAACCAAATTATTCTTATGTCCCTCATAATCTCTTACATTCCTTATTTATGCCATAAAGAACTCTCCAGAACATTATAACATGTCTAATTTTATCGTGCCCTATAAAAGACCCAATTAATTTTTCTTGGGAGTGTATCAAAAAACAGATGGCGATAAGATTACCTTTCTAATTAGGAGAAAACAAAAAATAACATGAAGAATTAACCTGATAAATCATCAAAATGTTTCAAAGGCATGAATAGCCTACAGTGAAACACCTCCACTTCTTTGTGCATGCTGCTGTGTGTTTATGAATGCATACTACTAAAAATATAACAGTACAATGCAAGAACTAAAAATATTTAGCTTGACACTAGGCCATGAATCTTAACATAGAAATTTATGAGTAATATGATAAAAGATGGCAATAATATTACTTTACAAAATCAAAGGAAAAACAAAAATAAAGCATGTGGCATCAGAAATCATCAAAGTACCCCTACAGCATGTGATGCCCACAGGATGCACCTACAGCTCTTTGTGCAAGTTTCTGCTTCAGCATGTGCATGAATACATATTTCATTTTACTCATGTGGTGCTTTATCTCCTAAATCTATAAAAATGTCATTTCAAATGGTTGCAATAATCCCAAGATCTCACTTTTGTTTCTAAATAATCCCAAACTAATAATTGTGTCAAAATAATTCCAAACTGTGTGTTTTGTGTCAATTTTGACCTAATTAATTTTTTAGGCAAATTGATGTTGATGTGGCATGTGAAATTAGTAATTTTTTTTTATGATGTGTTTAAATTTTAATAAATAAAGGGGTTGATTGTAAATTTAAAAAGTTCAAACCCACAAAGACACAAAATAATTAGTTTTATGTGGATCAAACCCAAAGTTTGAGATTATTTTGATGTTAAAATTTAAACCACCTCATTTAGCTAACAACTTAATTTGTCAATTTCATGTCACGCCTTAATTTACCTTAAAAAGTAATTGGGCCAAAATTGACAAAAAACACAAGTTTGGGATTATTTAGACAAAAAAGTGAAAGTTTGGGATTATTGTGACTATTTGCCCTATTTTAAGTAGGTACACTGATTAGAAAATAAAAACATGTAGCTCCATTTCATGAAATTTATCATGGTATTAGTGAATTTCTTAAGCAGGTCCAAGACAATATCTACGACAAACAATAAAAAATCTTAAAACCGAAATAAATAATTCCAACAGGGAATAACTTCAAAAGACACTAAAGAAAGTCCGTTAGTATATAAACTTAAACTCAGTTGTAAATGCTTAAATCATGAATAGAAGCACTCTGAAAACAATTACAGCTGAAAAGAAAGGAACAACCTCATCAACAACTGCCACTGCAAATTCATCATGGTATCGGCTTAGACCAGAAGTAAGTGAAGCAATAAGATGAACTTGACTGTACTTCCCCTTGTGGACCTTCATAAAGCATTTCAGGAGGTATGGTTCACATTCGTTCCAAGGTAACTTCCGCAGCTGCCTCAAAACGTGCTCAATAGATGACTTGTCAAGATCTGAGAAAAGCAGTTTCCTGATGTACTGCATAGATAATAATATTAAGAAGAAAATTAATCTCAATTTGTAAAAGTGTTAAAGTGGCACATCAGACTGGCTTTAAATACAAGTTATTTACACCTGATGTAATGGAGGACGAACTTTAGAGACTCTAGCAGATCGTTCAGGTGGCTTGCACAGATAATAAGCATTTTCCACAAGAGTACTGTGGCGTGGATCCAAGTTTTTGACATTCTTCAAGCGCATCAATATCTCTAACATGTTTGCCATTCGAATTGTTGTTTCAGGAGACCGATACAAAAAACGACCACATGTCTCAAGAAGGTTGCACGCAACATCAATATTATGATGAGTGAAGTCATCTAAACAAGCCTGCTTAAAAGAGACTTCGTAAGCACAAGCAAGTTTTCTAATTGTACCACAAACCTTCTCTTTGTATGCTAAAATTCATCATAATGGTGTATCATTTTCATTCATTGTCAAAATTTGAAATTAATCATGAAAAAGACAAAACAAAGCATGGACTAAAGGGAGAAATCTGAAAAATCAAGGAGAAACAAGAATAAATCAAAAGATTTCTTGTAATGTACAAACTAGACAAATGAAGTTGGGAACCGAAATATTCCTACAATCATAGTAAGCGAGCACAAGCAGCATGAAACAAGGAGTGAAGAAAGCATCATCTATCAAGTCATCCTATGATACGATGGACAGAAACAAATTGGAATTTTTCATGTATCTAAAAGCATATACATATTGATTCCATTAATTTACCTTTAAACAACTAAAGACAAGGCCTGGTGTGGCAATCTTGAACTTGCAAAGTTCTCCAATAAACCTTATGTTTCTGATCTTACTTTCAATGTTCATTTGGTCCTGTAAAATTTATCAGAGGGGAAACGTATATTAAAGAAAAGCAAGGGAAACTAGCAAAATCAGGAGTCACTCAAGGCAACACAATTCTCTGTCTGGAATCTGCACAAGGAAAACAACCTTATCTGCACAAGGCATGACAATCATCCTGGGTCACAGAATTACCTTCTTGCTTATCAAATAGTTGAACTCATCCTCTAAATTCTGCAGAAGTGCAGAAGACACATCCTTCATGCATGTTGATAGTGTAGCTACCATGCGCGAATAATATGGTAGTAACTCCAATGAAGTTCTAGGAACGTTGAACAATGCTCGCACAAGCCTTTTTCTATTTGATTTTGAATTCAAGTAACAGAACTCCACCTATAAAGGATTAAAACAGGTTACAGGCAAGAAGTCCAAGAACTGAGAAAAAGAAAAGAAAACAAAAAGTGCAAGCAACAAAAAAGTAGTTACAGTCAACTGATCAATCAGGTCACGGCTAACACAACCAGGAAGCCTTTGTAAGAGTCCATCCAAGTTGGTTCCTTCAAGGCCCTTAAGTTTGTCTTTCTCATTTTCCCCTTTCCTCTCAGAATCCTTTTCTTTCCCTTTCTCTTTGTCTACATCTTTTGCCTTCTCTTTCTCTTTATCATCTCTCTCCTTTGCTTTCTCATCAGCTTTCTCTTTATCATCATGTTCAGCAGCTTCTTGAATAGTCAGTTGACCTTGATCTATTGTCAGTTCCTTAAACGGGAGAAGATTGATAAATGAGAAATAAAGAATATCTCATACTTGGATCTATAGATTAATGTTTATTCATGAATAATATCTGAAATATTTTTTCCTTACCAAAAGAAGTATGTGAATCATTTCAAAATGAGAAACAAGAAGTCAATCGTCCTTTCATGACAACAGTACCCAATAAATCCAGTTGTAAACTTGTTTCACCGCTTTTCTTCTCCAGTTAGTATTAGAAAGAAAGCAATGAACAAGTCGACAACACAACTAATAGAATCATTCAAAATCTATGATAAAAAATGACACAACATTCTTGACTTCCATGTGGACCAATACTTGTTTAACTAATAAGCAAATTCATCAAAAACAGCCCTCTTTAATCTACATCCACCGTGTAATCTGATAACTAACTAGTTAGTATCTAATATAATTAAATTCTTTTGTTCTTTCCCCTTTATAAAATGCAATCGCTGCACTCAAGCAAGCCTTGTGCAAGGATGAGGCTTAGAAAAGTACATTAGTACAACCATACAAGTGCAACCACCCTTATGGGCAGTTTGAAACATCTATTTATAGATTATATTGTTGAATTTTCATTAATGCACCTTATTCAACAAAGTTAACGGACATGAATCCCTAATACAACAGAATTTTCACTATTTTCTTGCCAAATATGAGATGCATTGAATAAGTCTGGTCTGGTTTACAGATCTTTTCTGCGGTTTATAGGCCCTCTTGATTCGGATCAGATCCTTATCCTGTTTCAGTCATTTGCATATTATCACTTTTAACACTCTTATTAAGCTTAATCAGCTATAGCATGCTTTTCATTTCCTTGTTAAGAGCTGGATGTATTTTAATATATGCAATATAAAATGTCATCAAGATCTTGTCATCAAATATATCTCAAGAGAATAAATTTGACGTAAGAAAGATATGCTGCATAGCAAACAATTGTGATCTCTACGACTGCTACACATTCCACCAAGTAATACTTTACTACTATCTGAAATTCTGAAAATTTACATAGCATCAGGTCAAAAAATGAAAAAAAAAAAAACATAACAAGATAAAATAGTTGCTTCGCTTACAGTCTGTTGCTCTTGAATCTTAGCTGATTGTTCAGGAATCTTAGGTTCTGATTCTCCCAATAACACAGCAGGAACAAATGCTCTGTAATAGCATAATAAATACAAATACATCAATAATGACCAGATATAGAATACATACGTAAAAGCAAAGCTGACATCTTATTTTGCTAACAAATGTTTCACAATATCTAATGTCCCTTAGATCAATAAATTAAGATTATCCTACCAAAATCAAACCTGAGATCAGGTAAACATTCATAGAAAGCCCTCGTATCTTCATCATCCCAGACAGGTTCCAGAACAGAAGATTCTTTTCCAGCAGAAGAAGATGACGAATCCTCTCCAGTAATAACTCTGGTAGTGTGCCCATCCTCCGGCATTACAGGTGGTTGCATATCAAGGGCTTCAGCTAAACTGTAATAGAACATAGAAAAGAATGAGATGAGGGCCAACAGCAAAGGATATCTATGGATACAAAACAGGAAGTGCCATATTCATCATCGTCATAATTATTTTATTATTTTGATATCATAACGCAAGAAAAAAAAGGGCTCTATAAAACAACAAAAAATAAGAACCGCCTGAACTGGAAGAACTCCATTATCATCTTTGATGAACAGTTGCAACTTGCACATGTCAACTACAATCATACAAAGAGCGATTTAAACCAATGTATCAACAATGTTTTGCTATTTGCCTTTCACATTTTAAAATAATAATAATAATAATAATAATAATAATAAAATAATAATAAAAAATTGGAGGCGTGTCCTAGTAGCAGCTTCTATGTTCACAAAGTTCATTGTTGCTCACTTCCATAAAACAAATGACAAAATTAGTGCATCAGTTGAGACACGTAAAGCTCAAACTCCATGTCTGAGATAGACCAAACTTGTGTTGGACCGAAAAGGCAGTTGGAGTGTTTGTACTTGAACATGATATGGATATGCTTATGTCTATATCTATGGGGGGTCTGAAGTGCCATACTTGAGATACAAAGAAATAGAGATTGAATCTTCTAGCTTTCTTTGGGCAGTTAAAGAAGTTGGTTATATGGAAGTTAGAGACCAAAGTAGTTCTCTTGTAAGTCCCTATCCTGTTCTTCTGTTCATCAATTTTTTTGTTTAGTATAAAGAAATCAGTCCTTTGGTATACTAAATAAAACGTTGATGGTAGAGTTTTTTACCTGGCCGTGGTTTTCTTCTTTAGTTTGGGATTTCCATGATGCTTCATGTGTTGAAATTCTATATGCTTATATTGATGTTCTGTTAACAATTGGTATTAAGATATAGGTGATTTTTTATACCAAAATAATGGGTGGTTTTTGTGACAACAGGTAGTATTTCTCCAACAAGCATTCTTTGATATAAGAGCCATTTTAACCTATGAAAAAATGTAAAACAAACCATAGTAAAACCCTTAAAGTAGAAAATGGCAGTGACAATATCAGTTGCTTTTGCTGTTATTAATTATCTTATTTTCAGTTAAAAACTCAGAAAAAATGATTGAAATTCACTCTTGAGAAAATACAAGATGATCCAATGATAAACTTAACTACAACCTGAATTCAAGAACAAAAAGAAAAAAAGGAAAATATCAATGAAATCTTCCCCAAGGGCATGCCTATGCATTTTCTCAAGACAAAATTTGTATCATTCAACTCAATTTAATGAAGAC
This sequence comes from Stephania japonica, assembly GCA_039657345.1. NCBI lineage: Eukaryota > Viridiplantae > Streptophyta > Magnoliopsida > Ranunculales > Menispermaceae > Stephania > Stephania japonica. The sequence continues at coordinate 35,116,534 of CM077560.1, read as the reverse complement.
TTAAAAAATATAAAAACAATAATAATCGAAGGAAAAGAGAGGACATAATTCCATGCCCTACGGCTCCTTTAAATAGGAATGATGTCAAGAAAGAGCAACTTTCAAAGTTTTTTTCTCTAATTGAAGTAGTCAACGCGCGCGCACACACACACACACACAAAAAAAAAAAAAAACGAGTTCATAGAAAGAAAGTTCTTAAACAAATTTTACCAATGCCTAAAGAATTTAGTCATATAAACTTGTAATACAACTTTTTCTAGATTGGCATGACAAAGATTTGTAATATAATTTATGATACTTGAAAATCAAAGGCAGATACATTTAACATCTATAAAAGATTTGTAATATAATTTATGATACTTGAAAATCAATGGCAGATACTTTTAACATCTATATTAATCCCACAATTACCAAATTAAATAACTTCTGAAATTGGAAAACCTAAATCAAGTTATCTAATAAGATTTCATCATAAGATTCAAAACCACTATGGTTAATGCCAAAGATTTGAAATATTATCCTTCAAACAATAAATTATAATATTGATTGAGTGAAGAAATCAGAAAGAGTAAAGATCCAAAATGCACAGAGAATAAGTAAAGGAACGCACGATGCCACAGCACGAAATAAATGGTCAAAAGATTTTCGCTGCTTTTCATATGAGGTTGCATTCTCATCGCTGAGCTCTCCTTTAGCATTGAAAATTTTAGCATTTTCATACTCCATATGACGAAGTGACTGTTCAACAAGAAAACTCAGTTAGTCAATGTAAAAACAAAATAAACTGGATTAGGTGGATCCAAAGCCCAATATAACAAACAAGAAACGACTAAATATGGATGAACACATTCATAATCAGATTCTTTAAAAATGACCAACTACAAACAGGTAATAGAACAACTCTTACCGCATGCTCAGATTGGAGAAGCTCCATAACAGCATCATAGTAAGTGTAAAATGCTTTTCTGAACACTTTCTTATGATCTGCAGTGATATGAAGGCCACTGAAAAACTGCAAATAGATGATAGAAGATAAGTGAAATCTAGATAACATAGTAACAGGAGTAAAAGATAAAAAGAGAGTAAACTTCAAGAAGAATTCCAATAGCATCTCCCAATAAATAAATTACAAATACTATCATAGAAAACTTAGATTTTGATAATGAAGGCAAGAAAAGTAAATAAATCATGACTTCAGTCAAAAACGTACAGCCATTACAGTATCTTCTTTACACTAAATCACTTAATAGTTTGTTTTTTATATTTCATGACACATCAATATGCATATATGCTATTAAACCAAAATGAATACTCGCAGAAACAAGAAGTTTCTGAAATCTCATCCAGCAATTCTTGTATTAGTCAACCCAGCATAGGAAGCAAGCAAAAAAACTAAATATAACGGCAAAATAATACCTAAATACCTCACACACTTGCCTAAAATGCAAGAAAGCCTAAATATAACGGCAAAAATACCTACATTAGTTTTAGCAGTAAAAAAACTGAATCATTTGTATATGATATTCCAACAACAGGAGGCCAATGTAAAGACACAATTTAAATGGGGTGAGAGAGCAAAAATGAAGAATCTAGATAGACTAAACTTGATAATATGCTTTTATGCACTTTGTGCAGTCACACTGTAAATCTGGAACAGGTTCAGTACTTCAGATACACATGTAAAACTATAGAGAAGCGACAAATTTCATAGAATTAGCAGCAGAAATTATCATTACCTCTTCATGAATTTCTTGTCCTGACAGTGGAAGTCCAAGGAAAATTCTTCCTTGTCGACCGAAACTTGAAAGAAGGGACAAATTCAACTGAGTTGTTTCGCGGTCCTTCAAATGTTCTAAGCTAGTAAAATCCTTAATAACGTTAACAAAGTTCCCGGATCTTCTAAAACTCCCACAAAATAAAGTTCCAAAAGAAGTTTCAAAGTACTGCGTCTCTTCATAGCCTTTGAGTTTCGATCAGCATCCAAGTCATCCACAGATTTTCCAGGAAAGAAGATTTTCAAGAGACCCTGAATCAAGCATGGAGAGAATTCTGTGTACCGCTGATGAAGTAAGGAGCATATCTACAGAACACATATATGTCAGAAACATAAACATCAATGGAAGTTCCACACCTTTACATTGCAATTATTAGCAGAATATATATATATATACGAAAGCATTGGCATGCTTCACTAGCTTTGCAGGTTTGAGAATCATTGAAAATCTTACATAGTCCCACCAGTGTGGTTTAGAAACCGTATCCATGCAGTTCTATTTTCTTTGAGGACTTAAAGAAACAACAAACTTTTTAACAGCAATGTCTAGACCTTAATAGCTTAAATATACATAGAGAGAAAAATTCCAGAACTTGGGTGCAAGTGCAACAGGTAAGAAATTAATATATATGCAGTTGACAGCAACTGACTTGCTAAAACAAAGTGGCCTATGGTTATCGAAAAAAAGTGGTCTATGGTAATAAAAAAAAAGTGGCCTATGATCAGCTACTTAGCTATGACATGCTTTCAAAGAAACCTGACTACATCAATTCCTAGGTGTTGTTAGACAAAACTAGCTGATAACCTAGCTGAAACATTATAATCTAGATTATAGTTGATAACTACAAGCTGACAATCTAACTGATCAATTAAAATTGTAAGGAAAAAATAGCTGATAAATGCAAAATGGCATACTAGAACATATTTATATTTATTAATTAAATAATTTACTTATGCAAACACTATTTATCAATAAATTTAGGGTGCAACTAGTTGCATTTATAGTCCACTGTAAAATAACAAAGATAACCTTAATATTCAATCCATTCACATCCCATCTCCTACTACTCTTCAACTTTCCACTCTACACCCCATCTCCTACACTCAATAACTTACCACCGGAGAAAGTTGTTTCCAAATCTTGAAGCAAGTTAAGTTCAAAGTTCTTTTGATGTTTTCCGAATTTATGATGATTTTTTCCTGACGATTCTCGATCCAGCAAAAACTAAATGCCACCGGCAAAAACTAAAGGCCGCCATTCAATCCGCTGCCCTCTATGGCAGCAGTTCACTCTTTGTGTCGTTGCCCAGTCTTACAACGGCTCACAAATATAGAAGATGAACTTTGGGCGCATTGGCTGAAAACAAGATGAAGTAAGGTGGAACATGAAGATGATGGGAGGGGGTGTGGGGCTATAAATGAAGTTAGTGTGTTAGAGATGTGCGATGAGGAGATATAATCTTAAATATACTTATACATTATTAATTTATTATTTAATATTATACATATACTTTACATATTATTTATTTTATTACAAAAATATTTAAAGTTATCTTATTTACATTACATAATTAACATACTACATGCATATAGAGCCTTAGTTTGAGTGATCATTATAACATTCTGTTTACAATGTGTTTAAAGACATTTAACAAATTATGAAAATTAATGAGGAAAAAATGTAGCTAATTTAGTTTGTATTCAAGAATATATATATATATATATATATATGATTACCCCTCACCTGACCAAAAATAAAAAAATACATGATTACATGTTTCCATTATCGTTGAACAAATTGTCGAGAGTTTATTCGACAATAATAAACTAATATTGGTGGGAACGGACTTACAACAAATTGTTTCTGATTAAACAATGTGTTAGGCACATTACTTGTCATTTTAGCAAAAAAAAAAAATGAGGATAAGATCGCGTTAAGAATATAAATCATTGATTTAGAATTCAGCGCTAACTCATGAAGTGTTTAAAGTTTTAGAGCTTAATCTAGATTATTATTTTGAAAACAAGCTACTTAACCAAACACAACCTTTATTCAAACTAGCTTATAAGCTAGTTTGTGCTTGCCAAACACAACCACAGGTGAGATCATGAGAATGTCAATGCTTGTACAACAGATTGTATAGGTAACCAAAACACCACGATAGTAGAATTCATTAAGACACTGGCAGCTTCCACTAATTAACTAGCACCTTAAAATTAGAAGAAACAAAGATAGGTGAGAACAGTAGTTAACAAGACATGAGTCTTGACTTCAAGAAACTGAAAAGAAAAGAAAGATGAAAAATGATTCAATGTTGATAAGCTTAGACATGTAGTGGAAGCATTATCAGATAAAATCCCAAAGGTGAAAATCTAGTTGTCAAAGTCCTTCCCTTTTAAATCAAATTGATTCATACCTAAAAGAGGTTCAAAATAAGATCTTCCCAAACAGCCTGTCGACCACTATTAGAGGAGTTATGTAACTTCACAAATAAATGGGTTATGTTAAACTAGAAAAAAGGAAAAGTGAATGTATATGACAACAAAGTTTTTAAAATACGATTTGGCAAGATCAAAAATTGGGTGTAATAATGAATTTTAAAATTGGGATAGTTGATCTTGAAAACAAAATTCACAAATACATACTTCAATGAGATGAATCCTAGTTTGTCTTTTAAAGAAGAACAACCTAGTAGCTGAAGCAAGCCTTGTCAACTAGGAAAAAAATATAAGAATGAAAGGATTGCGAAATTGTGCATAAAGAAGCTACACGATAACTTGGGATTGAATGATACTACCATCATTTTAATTCCAAATTGTGATAAGCCTTCAAACATGAAGATCTCAAGCCTATGTCTCTATGAAATGTTGTGTACAGATTAATGTTGAAAGTGGTGGTGAATAGGCTCTAACCCTTTTTACTTGATTTAATCTCAGAGACTCAATGAGCTTCCACACCAGGGAGACTTATTGTGGATAATGTTGCATTTGAGACTCTCCATTCTCTGAAATGCAACACTAAGAGAAAATATGGCACAACAACACTCATGTCATGATAGATATTAGCAAGGTTTATGATCGGGTGGATTGGGTATTCTTAAAGAATATACTACTGAAGCTGGGATTCGAGAGGCAATGGACCAATCTAGTAATGCTAGTTGTTACATCTACTAATTTCTAGGTAAACCTGAATGGAGAATTAATTGGTCCAATCTTACCTCAATGAGGCTTGAGGCAATGTGGATGGCAAAATCCATGGATGTCAAGTGATTAGGGAGCCCCTCAGTCACTCATTTGTTCTTCGCTGATGATAGTTTTTTCTTCTTTCAAGCTAAGAGGGATGAAGCTCAATTAATGAAATGAACTTTGGATTGCTACGAAAAGGGATCTAGCATGCAATCAATTTGCAGAAATCAGCAATGTTCTTTTCCTCAAATGTTTCAAAACAATTGGAGAGTATCATTTGAGGAGGAAGTAGTAGTATCTGGGCCTTCCATCGTTAATTGGCAGGTCAAAGAGTCAAGTCTTTTTAATTTTTTTAGATGGATAAACTAAAGAAAATATCATCTTGACGATATAGTCCTTCTCAAAAGAGGGTAAGGAAATTCTCTTAAAATCCATTGCACAAGCTCTTCCTACACATTGTATGGCCACTTTTCTTATCCCGATGTCAAGTTGTGATGGACTTCAAAAGATAATGAACTCCTTCTAGTGGGGTTCAGAAATGACAACCAAAAAGAGAAGAATTGGATATCTTGGAAGAGACTCTCGCAAGGAAAGATGAGGTTGGCTTAGGCTTGAAACAACTATGCAATTTCAAATTTTCAACCTAGGTTACCTAGCCATGTAGGCAACATAAGATTGGAGAATTTTCAGTAATACAAAATCTTTAGTCTATAGAATACTCAAAGCTAACTGTTTTCCTAGAGATGAGTTTATGCAAGCGAAGTTCAGTCATAATCCTAGGTTCACATGGCGAGGCATTTTTACAGCGAGGTCCTTGTTTGGAACAAGGATGGAGATGGAGAATTGGTGGTGCCAGTGCCATTAAACTATGGTCTAATCCATGGTTACGGGATAATGAGAATTTTTACACATGACAACACCAGTACAGGACTTTAAAGATGCCAAGGTCAATGACTTGATGATCCCTAATGCTAGAGAGTGGGATTATGAGTTGATTAATGAATTCTTTAATGATTGAGATGTAGTCGTGATAAAAAAATAAAAAATAAAAAAAAAAAAAAAATAAAAAAACAAAAAACCTACCATTAAATCATGCTAGGGAAGATGGATTGATATGGAACTTCACAAACAATGGTATTTATGATGTCAAATTGGGATATAAAGAGGCTACAAACAGTAACTTTACCACGGAAAGTTTGACTGTGGATGGTGAATGGAATGATGGAAAAGAATTTGGGCTCTCAAAATTCCATTGATAGTAAAACACTTGTTTTTTTTTGGTACTAAAGAGAATAATACGCTACACAGAGCGTCTAAAAGAAGTTCTTGTGGCAATAACCAACAATAGAGTAGTAATTGAGGTAGGTGGTTGATAGTAGATTTTCTCTTGATCAGTAACGACCCAAAATTCCAAATCAATAATTAACTCAAATCCCAAATCATTAGTGATCCTAAGTCTCAACAAAGAGTCGTGAACTATCGAGTGCTCAAAAATAAATAAAATAATTTTATTTGTGTTTGGTCCACTAATGTGTGTTCTATATAATATCGTGAATAATCTGACTAAATTATATTAAGTTTGTGCAACGACAGAGGCTTTAGGCTATTAAACAATTGAAAAATAACTAAGTAAAGGTTAAAACAAAGGTTGTCCGTGCTATGCGTGTTAACTTTGAAGTCACAAAGTGACCGAAAGAGATATGAGCCTTTAGATCTAAGTTCAAGAGAGTTATATAAAGCATTAGATTCAAGTGTTGTTTCATGCTAGGAAGAGATAGGTGAATGAGATTCATTGTCTCTTAGAAAAAAAAAAAGGAGAGAGAGCGAGTGCACACACAAAAAGGGATTCAAACCCTATTTGCGTTGAATGCAAAACGCAAAAGGGGAGCCGAGTTTGCTAGGAGGCGACCGCATGGAGGAGGAGCTTGTGGACCAGCGGTGACGGTGGAGGGTGTGGACACTCTGGTGAAGCAAACGCCGGCGAGGGATGACTCCGGCGCGGCGGCGACGGAGGTGGTGGTCGGCAACGGCAACTCGCGAAAAAAAAAATGAAAGAAAGAACGAAAAAAAAATCTATCTAGGGCTTTGAAAAGAGAGTTCTTGCCAAGGAATTGTGAGAAATGTGTAGATCTAAGCTAGAGTCATGCCATTGAAGGAGATCTTGGATTTGAAACTCCATTAGATGCTATGGTGAGGTTCTAAACCCATTTCTTGTTCAAATCCATGTTTATTACTTTGTTGATTTGAAAAGGAGTTTTGTCGCTAGATTTGTTGAACAAACATGGTTTTGAGTTGTTACTAGAGAAACAAACTCTACTTTCATGAATTATTGGTTTGAGGAATGAATCAAGTTGATGATGTCAAATTGTGGTTAATTGTGTTGATTCAATAAAACTATTTTGACTTGTTTACCAAGTGTTTGACAAAATGTCTCAAAGAGAGTTTAATTGCGTTCTTTCATGTTTTAAGTGGCTTTAGGTAATTCGCATTGACTTTGGTAAATACCCATTTGAATCACATATAAAGTGTTTGATGAAATGCCTCAAATGAGCTCTACTTACTTTTTTCAAACTTTAATGCATGAATTTGTGACTACTGGTGGTAGATAATGATTTCAAGTTTATCTCCATGGATGCTTGGGCTAAGAAACGAGTTGTAGGACTCAAATCTCTATGAACACTAGTTTTTATTTTAAACACATGATTGGTCAAACTTAGTTTTAAAAAGAGTCTTGCATTGGTAAATTGATCATATAATGTGTATGGTCGATGCATTGATTTACTCGCTATAATTTGTTTCAATTCATGGAAAGGTTTTAGTCCTAATAAATGATTCAGACTTGTTTTTTGAAGAGCTAAAAGACTTACAAATGATTTTGAAAGGAGATGAACTCCAAATGTTTGAAGAAATGCTCAAAAAAGATCATAACTCGTTTTAATTAAGCTTTTTAAGTCATTTAGTTCTACTTTTATCCTATAAACTAAATGTGATGGAATCAAATGAATTTAGAGTTGATGTCATGACTTTTGAGTTCAGTGAGATTGTTATAAGTTGCATCGGTTCGAATGCACAACACTTGATTTATGAACTCCAAATTAACTTTGAAAATAGGAAAAATTCTTTAAACATGCTCAAACTCTTTTGAAATAAACTTACTCCTCATTTGTTGGAAATGAATGAGATTAATTGATTTAGATTGGTTTTAAGGCAAGTCAAGACACAAAGGAGAGTTTGAATTATTTCTTTGAAAATGAACTTATTTCGATTAAGTCATGGATTTTTGACTAAATGCTATGATTTGGGAGTTCTAAGTCGAACTTGACTCTTATATGGTGATTTAGATTTCTTTTGTCAAGATTAGACGACATGAATCTATTTAAGTTAGAAAACCAAGTTTTATTGACTTCACCTTATTTTGCTTCGCCGCATTCTTATTTTACTTGAATCATCGGTTTTGATTTGAAGTGTTGGTTTTAGAGTCGTGAACGACCTAATTAATTAGGAACAAGAATGAAAAATCGAAATATTTCACCAAATTTTAGGCGATTTATTTCGATATCTCACTGAGCGAAACGAAATGCAAATGTAAATTAGAAACTGCAAGAAATCGCAAAATTGTCGAAAAAAATGACAACATCAGGAAACCTCAACGAGTGCACCAAAAAAGTAGGTAAAACACAAGAAAATCAACAAAAGTGGGCAAAAATTCAGTAGAATATATTGCCCAAAAGATACCCTTTACATCGTTATCTCCAATTCTCTAAAAAACCTTTTGAAATTATGTGAGCAGATTTGAAGCAATCCAATCTCTAGAAAACTGGTAGTCTTCAAATCTTCCTTCATATCTCTCTCATATGTGAATAATCAGACAAAATGGCAAATGGGAGTGAGTTGTCGATTAAGTTTCTAATCAATTGAGGCTTTGGGGTAAATGAGTGTGACACACTTTAGAACCCTTGTCTCTACATTGGTTATGTAGGCCTTCGATTATGCCTCGAGATCTAATATATGCACACTTTTTGTACAAAACCTTATGAATTAGAATGTTAAGAATTTATAGTTCTTTGAGTAATGCAATGCAATTTTACGAAGTCAAAAAATGGTATAGTTAATTTCTTCTACATCCTAATTCTAATCTGTATAAAACGATTTATTTAACAGTCTTAATCCTAATTATGTGGTTGTGCCACTAATAAAACTGTTAGAGGACCATATTACTATATTACTTGAAATAATCTGTCATATAGGTATAACGTGAAAAATAAGCATGACTTGTGTCAACAAAAATGGCTTTAAACCATTAAATTGTGGTTCTTTAGCTAAAATGCATAATTGTGATTAAACTTCTCTATGTTAGCAAATTTTTACAAAAATTCTCCATGTCGAATTAAACTTCTCCAAATTAATTCTTATTTTCAATAAGGCAAATTACAAGGCGAAATCGAAGTTTCGATCCTTGATTAGGAATAAGGCCGAGTCCTCAATGGTCTAAGCTACTACTCTAAACAAGTTATAATTGAGTCTAAACAAAATGTGTTATACTTGTACATTTGTAAATACGTGAGGAGAACTTAGCTAGGCAATTTGGCATTTGGAATCAGCTTAGGTAAATGCAGACTACCGCTTTACTGAGCGCATTGATATTTTGCTCACCCTACTTCTCTCCCCACGTACCTCAGCTATCGCGATAGGATTGCGAAAGGGAAGGCGTAGGAAATGTCATGAAGACTTCTCATTTGCTTGTGTAATAAATGTAATTATATTACTTATTTTTGTATTTAAATATTTAAATGTAATAATTGGGATGAAATTGGTCGTAGAACTAAAGGTTAGACATAGAAATTATGTATATGGATGAATAGACCTTATTTTATTTTGATATACCTTGCACAGGTCTTGGAAGAACTTTTACAGTTGTCTAGAATTTTTGGATAGTTAAAAATACAAAGGAGACTCAGCCGAAATTTCGTTAAAAATTTAGAGTTAAAATAATTGAAATTATTAAGTTGACTTAATATGCCTTGAACTAATTCCCAAGATTTTAAATTAGCCTAGAAAATAGTTAGTCAATGTCTTGTAAGTTATTCTGCAAGTTAAGAATTACTAAGCTGTCGCTTGACTAGACTCGAGATTCGAGAGGGTTAAGTGGTGGTTTAGGCCGGACGACCCTAGTTTGGGAATTGGGGTCATCACATAAACTGTAAACTTTGCTGCCAGGTTTGCCATATGATCTGCACAATTGTTTCCTTCACAGAGAGTATGGCAAATTATATAAAGCCAGTTGTGGTCTAGGAGAGCCTTACAATCATCAATAAGATTGGCAAGAGGGTGAAAAGGTTCTATATCTGGTTGAAGCATCTGAACTGCCATTAGAGTAAAACACTTTATCTAACGTATGTTGTGGTGATGCCTACCTACGGGGGGCAGGCTTATGGAAAGGGGAGTTCCAGTGGAAAAAGATAAATGTGTTTGTTGTGATTTGATGAAAGAATTAGCTACACTCATCTTATTGCAATGTCAAAATACTAAGGACAGTTCGGTTGGGGGTTTTGCCAGTACCGCAACAGGAAGAGATTAATTTATGAACTTGGGTTTTTTGATTTGTGCCATACACAACCACATACACCAGACTTCATTAGCATCATATGCATTCGGCTTTGGGCAATCTGGAATTACAAGAACAATGTACTTTGGAAGAGTAACAAACAAAGCTTTGACCAAGTGCTGAAGAATGGACTGTATTGATTTGAGGCATGGCAAGAAGCGAGAGGTTGTCATCACAATGCACAACCCCTCAAATCAAGTCAAGTGGATCTAGGAAAATAGGTGTGGGAGCAGTCATCACGATGGCGAGTTTAATGAAGGGATGGCGAGTTTAATGAAGGGATGGCGAAAGTCTTTACTGGCATCTTCAGTGCAGCAGATGCAGAAGCAATAGCAGTCAGAGAGGCGTTGTCATGGCTACATTAAAAGGGCCTGAAAAAAGTGACCTTCGATCCGATTCGCTGACTGTAGGACAAGGAGTTCGAAGAAAGAAAAACTAATATTTCTAAATTGGGAGGCACACTCACAATCGAACGATTGAACGAGGTTGCACATAAGTTTGCAAAATTGTCCTATGTCGTGTTAGTCCCAAAGTTTGAAAGTTTGGGATGAAGCACCAATTGAATGTTCGAAATTTGATGAATACGGATGTAATTGGCTGCTAATGAATGAAATTATTCTTTCCATTAAAAAAACGAATGATAAGAAAAGTTGTAAGAATCAATTACCGAGATATACACTGAAATAATTATCTTTTTTCACCAGTATAAGGTTAGGCATACCAAGAAAAGCAAACAAGAGTTGTATAATAGCAACAAATTCACCAAATACTGTAACTAGGATTGCCATCAACATGACACCAAAAGAGAGCTGCCGAACAAAGCAACAAAAATGCCTAAAACAGTAGTAAAGATGGGTCTTTATGCTATTCTTGATGCATAAAACTCCAAAAGAAGAACCACAGTTGGATTTCAACTAATGAAAGCAAGGACCAGTTAAATAAGTGCAATACCATGAAACTTTCCAGTTTAACCATAAAGTCCCAATGATTAATTTAAAAACAAACGTATAATTATGGCCAAATTGGTTAAAATATCTTAACCTTGTACAACTTTTGTTATTATATCCTAACCTTTTTTAATTTGTTATTATATCCTAACCTTTCTACATTGATAAATTCGTATCCTACTTCACTTTTTAACTTTAAATTTGATGAGGTAACATCTAATTAATGGGCTTAAAAAATAAATTAAGTAATAATTTTAGTAATTATAAATGATAAGGTGGCTTTTTAAAGTTATTATTTAGGTGCCACATCATCAAATTTGGAGTAAAAAGTGACTTAGGATACAATTTTTTCAATGTAGAAATGTGAGGATATAATAACAAATTTAAAAAGGTTAGGATATAATAACAAAAGTTGTAAGAGGTTAGGATATTTTACCAAATTAAGCCTATAATTATTCTGATAAAAAAAAAGGTCATAATCTTACAAGAATACCTGAACAGCAGCTTGTATATCTGAAGTTTTAAGCTTGGCGTCACAGATAGCTGTCACAGCTTCACTTACAAATTTGGTTAAATTAACAGATTTTAGCTCTTCAATCATCCCTTCCTTCTGCTCTTCATTTATCTGTTTGAGTTTCTTAATAACTGTTGTATTGCGTTTGATGCTGGAATCTAAGGTTCTCAAAAAACTTGTATCTGTAAAGAAATATATTTCATCCAGTCAATGAAACAAAAGTCCATTTATTAAAAATTTAAAATAGCAGAAAGAAAATACAACCAATTCTTTAATAATACAACAACAAAGCCTAAAAAAAATTCGAAATTACTTCGGTCAGCTAAATGGATCAAACTGTTCCACTTGATTTAATGCACTTCACGATGTGTGTGCATTCAAAATCCATTAAAATCCTTCTTAATCAAAGCATCCTAATTCTTAACTTATCTTTGATCTAGCTGCATAACTTCGAATATTTTCAATTTCTACTGTGTTGAGTTTTCTAATTGTGGCATTTGCAAGTTGCATTTGGAGGTGTGCCACTGTAAACGTCCTTCCCTAATTTTCGCAACGACTATTGCTACTCGTACTTTCTTTAGATCTCGTATTTCTTATTCTACTTTTTCCGAGTTTTACTAAACATTTACTTAAGCATCATCATTTCTGCTACACTCACTTTATGTATGTGATGTTTCTTTACCGCCCAAAATTCACTACCATGAAACATAAAATTTTCCTTTTAGCTTAACAGGGATATTTCAATCACAAATCACACATGTTCCACTCCTTTATTCCATCCACCTTGAACCATGTGTAACGCCATTCTTAATATGACTATATTTTTATATAATTGATCCTAAATATCTAAAATAGTTCACCATAGGAACTTCTACTTCCCCTAATTTTACTACTCCGAATCTTAATCTCTATTATTTGTAAACTCAAAATGCATGTATGTGTAGGGGAGCTCAAAACCAACTAACACCCGAGTCACCCAACTGAGGTGGGACTATTGATTCAAATCGAACGTTGATGCATCGCCAAATCAGACGATCATATCGCCAAATATCATATCCGACTTCGCAAGTCGCAAGTCGGATGTTGGATTTGGTAGATTCTCTCTACCAACCGACCCGCCAACCAACTTATGGCTTAAGTTATGCCTCAATGTGCTAGCTTTTGTGTCAAGGCACCTTGAAAGAGTTTGGCCTCTTTGGCTAACTTTATGAGCCTTTATGGAATACCTCATGATGGGTAAACCATGGATTGTGGTGAAGTACCCCTTTAGGCAGCCTTTAACCCCATGAATGAAGGTGGAAGAGATGTCATTTTTTTGGTGAATTTTTTAACCATATACGGTTCAGAGGTGGGGTAGTTCCACGTCTTTTAAATGGGTTTCAGACATCCAACCCGATTGACCACCAGACTCGAATATGATGAGTCGGATGCCGAGTGAGTATTTCACCCAAAGGAGTGATTGTCGGATGCTTATTAGACCCACCAGATAATGCTCGATCAGGTTCTTATATAGACCCACCTATGAGCACCCTTATGCATGCAATCATAATCCTACTAACTTAAAATCTTTAGATTCCAACGTATTCCTTCAAAGTTGTAATTTCCTATTCACACAATCCATTGTTCCGTCCACCGAAATAATGTCTACAAATAGCAAACAACATGAGTGCCTTGTTAGTTCATCCATAACTAAAATGCAGAGAAATGGGCTTAAGGCGAGTCCTTGATGCAATCCTATTATAATGGTTACATCTTAAGTTGTTCCTCCAATTGTTGTTATACTTGTTACTATTCCTTCATAGTTCATACACATCGTTGATAGTCTTTCCACTGAGCATGCGTCCCTTTTCTTTTTCCACTAATACCCGCCAATGAACATTTGTAACAACCCTATCATATGATTTTTCCCACAAGTATCATATGGAGGTCTTTCTTCTTCTCTATATTTTTTCATCAATCTTCTAATGAGGAAAATCACCTCCATAGTGGTCTTTCTTGGCATGAAGCTAAATTGATTTTCCGGCACAGTGATTTCCCTTCTCAACCTATTGCTAACTACCATCTCACAAAGTTTCATGGTATGACACCCTAAGGGGTATGGTGAAGCGACAAAGAAATGAGCATCAAACTTTGACTGAGGTAGGGCTTGGGTTCAATTCTTAGCAGCTACATTATATGCCCTTGTTATCTCTCAAGCTATGGGGCTAAAGTGTTTGACTAACCCCTTGGGATTCATCAAACTGAAGGTTTGGATACCCATAGTTCTCACAAAAAAAAAAGGTTTCATGGTATAAGTATAACACATAAGTTTAATTCTTCAACAGTTACAACAAGTTTAAATGTCACTTTTGTTCTTGAAAATTTGTACAAGAGTGTTTTGATATGATATTTGTGTGGGCCCAACTACCAAAAGAATGACAACATAGCATAATTAGAAGTTTCCTTATTAAAGACATTAGCTTATTAGAAGGTTTGCTTATTAGAAAGTTACTAATTAGATAGTTTTTCTTATTTGTTTATTAGAATGTATACCTTTCTAGTTGGACTCAATTTTAGTAGTTTCTATTTTTAGAAGTCTTTCCTATTACTTTGTGAAAAAATTAGTCTACAGAGAAGCAGTCACGGAGTTCTAATATTCAAGAATTAGTCACGGACTAATCTTATTCAAAAAAACTATTCCAAGGTTCATATCATATGGTATCAGAGCTAACGGTCATCTGGGTGACATGGAGGCTTTGACGAAGAAGCTTGAGGCTTTCATTGAGCATATGACAAGCTGAAAACAAGCATTGGAGAAATAGATGGTTGATCTCTCACCGTAGTTCGAGGGATATCAAAGAAACCCACCAGTGGCAATATTGAGGGACACCAAAGTGGTTGTGGAGGACACAATGAGAGATCAAAGGATTTAACAAATTTGAAGCACAAGGGATTTGTCAAAGATTATCAACGTCAGTTCCAATCATTGTTGGCCCAGACATACAATTTGAAACCTCGACAACAAGTGAATCATTTTACCACGGGCTTGACTGAGGACCTCCGATAGACATCAAGAAGCAACAACCGGGAAATGTAGGAGTTGCAATAACCATGGCTCGAGCACTAGAACACAAGCAAAAGATTTGAACAGGCACCCATGTATCGCTTGTCATAGGTAGTGCGTCGACTCCTAAAATAACTAATGGTGGTACATCCTTGTCCTCCAACATGATTTTACCATCTAAAGGTGGAGCACAACTGTGCCAACCACGTTGCATTTAATGCCAAAAAAAGCTCCTCAACCCCTTTTGTGAAGAGGCTCACTCAAGCAAAAGTGGTCGAGAGGAGATCTAAAGACATGTGCTACAACTATGATGAATCCTATTCTAAGAGACACAAGCATAAAAGTCTATTTTAGATACAAAATCCGCTAGTCGAAGTTGGTGGCGTTGATAATGTTCATGATGATCCTCAACCTATTTGTGCCCATTCTAAAATTGAGCTTGAGGACAAGCTCAAAGCCCATGAGGGGAGTAATGATATGATATTTGTGTGGGCCCAACTACCAAAAGAATGACAACATAACATAATTAGAAGTTTCCCTATTAAAGATATTAGCTTATTAGAAGGTTTACTTATTAGAAAGTTACTAATTAGATAGCTTTTCTTATTTGTTTATTAAAATGTTTACCTTTCTAGTTGGACTCAATTTTAGTAGTTTCTCTTTTTACAACTCTTTCCTATTATATGAAAGGTCTATAAAAGACCAACATTATGAAATAATAAAGGAAGCAATTACTTTGTGAAAAAAGTAGTCTAAGGAGAAGCAATCGCGAACTCTTCTATTCAAGACTTAGTCACGGACTTGTCTTATCAGAACTTATTCCAAAGTTCATATCATGTTTCTTCTCCAATTCATTATCATCCTTTTGATCATAAGATTTTGTTAAGAAGTTTTGTAAAGTAAGTCAATCCAATTTCTCCAAAACATTCCAAACCTTTATAAGAATATCATCTAGTTTTCAATAGTAATAAAAAACCAACACAAGTTTTTAACGTCATGATCACAAAGTAAAATAGATGGGATTCGATGCTTACATTTTACATTAAGATCATGTGGCTACTTCGTTATACATCTATCTCAATCCACACCCACCACACAAGTTAAGAAGAAAAAAGACTTAAAAATTCGACCAGAAAGTTAATTTTAGTTTAGCGATACCCACGGTAATAAAACCATGGTTCATAATATCAGACAACCTTAATACATTTTTAAGTTTTTTAATATAACTTGATGTCACTAAGATTTTCCCCAATAGTAAGTAGTACCATTCTCATAGCTGAAAAGTTTTACTATAAGATTCTTGGCTACCGAGGAACTCAAAGCACATAGCAAAAACAAAGACTTCCTATTAGATTATACCAAATAAGCCATAAGATTACCCAAAATCAGTTACGAGACAATTAGGTCCTTAGGAACCCAAGACTCTCTGAATAAGAGCCAACACCGTTAAATTTCCACTTTCAAAATTAACTCATCAAAATCCATCGTCTACCCAATTGACAGATGATAAACATCAGCAGGACAGGTTTAGGATCAAATGGAAATGCTGCCAATACCAAAAAAAAAACCTTTCGCATACAAAGCGAAAGCATCAAAATCAGTAACCAACCTGGCCTTTCAGGATTCAAGTTACTTTGCCGCAAAGCCATCTTAGCCTCAATTGACTTCTTGAACTCCTCGTGACGAGCAGCGGTTTCCTACAACACAAGTTTGTTCAAATTAAACAAGGAACGCCCCAAAAAAATAAAAAATAAAAATAAAAACCCTCAAAGCCCTCACCTCGTCATCTCTTTTACCATTACTTTCACCGATAACACGGGACTCGTCGTCGGGATGATCCATCGCTCCCGCTCTTCGGAAAATAGGTTATTATCAACAGACAGACTGAACATAGACCAAAATCAAGGAACAAAACAACACCGAAACGCAATTCAAAGTGGTTTCAGAAAAACGAGCGGATTAAACTCAATACCGAAAGAAAAACAACCCGAAAGAATTCAACAAAATCGGTGGGGGAATTTTGAATAGCGATTCGCCAAAATCGTACCTGAAATCGAGAGAGTGAATACTTATTTGCGCGTCAATTTTCGGAAATAGGGCACGGACTCCACGTCTACGATCTTCCCTGTAAGAACTACTCGTATATTCAACGAGAATTAACGTTCGAGACTACTGTAAAAGCATCTCCAATCATATTACTCTATTTTTTCCTCTATTTTACAGTTCTGTCACATCAAACTCTATTTCTTCTCCAACCACAAATTTTATTTCTCCTCTAAAAAGAAATATTCTCTCACTACTATTTTGTACATATTACTTACACCCCCTCCCTTTTTTTATCTAATCACTCCTAACAACACACAAATATATAATAATATTATTTAACATATTATAAGAACTAATAAATGAATATATATATATAATTAGTAAATAACGTGATTAATTAATATAATAAATAATTAGATTATATTTCTAATTATATAAATATATTTATAATGAATTAGTAAATCTATTTATTACTATATGACAACATGTCACCGAATGCTTTTGAAAAATAGCAAAAACATTTATTAATTTTTCATAAAATAACTACAAATGGAATAATAACATTTATTTAATCATCTCCATTTGTGTACTCATCCCAAATATGATCAATCAAGGCATTACGAAGCGCATAATGAGCATCTTTATCTTTAATATTTTTGTTGCGTTTAAGAAATTCATCGAATCTTTCATTTTCATCCAAGGCCACTTAAACATCAGGAATTGGTGCTTCCCTTGCTTGTCCAATTGGTACACTAAGATCTCGTTCATCTTCAATAATCATGTTGTGCATAATAATACAAGTTCTCATAATGTCTTGTAATACATTTGCAGCCCAAAAACGTGACGGACCTGCGACAATTGCAAATCGAGCTTGAAGAACTCCAAAAGCACGTTCCATATCCTTCCTACACGCTTCTTGCTTCATAGCAAATAATTTTTTCTTTTCGCGTTTGCGGCTCACTTTAATAGTTTGAACAAGAGTTGCCCACTTTGGATATATGTTATCGGTTAAATAATAACCCATGGTGTACTCTTTACCTTGAATAGTGTAATTAGCTGAGGGGGCAATGCCATGGCAAGATTAGAAAAAAGATTAGAGTTGTCTAACACATTAATATCATTATTGCTACCTGGCATACCAAAGTAAGCGTGCCATATCCAAAGATCGTAATCTGCAACTGTTTCAAGAATTATAGTTGGGGAGCCACTTCGACCGGTATATTGTCCAGCCCATGCAGTTGGACAATTCTTCCATTTCCAATGCATACAATCTAAGTTGCCCAACATTCCAAGAAAGCCACGTTGTTGACCAATATAAAGCAGCCTTGCAATGTCATTGGCATTAGGTTCCCTTAGATATCGATATGAAAATATCTCCACGACAACACGACAAAATCTTTTAATACTTTCAATTGCAGTGGACTCTCCGATTTTTAAGTATTCGTCTATGGCATATGCTGGTAAGCCATATGCCAACATTCGAAATGCAAAGCTGATTTTTTTGTAAAGTCGATAATCCCAATTTACCAACTCCATTTCTTCGTTGCTGAAAGTAATTATCATGACATTTCACTGCATCAACAATACGAAGAAATAAATTTCGTGACATTCGATACCTGCGACGGAACATGTCTTCATTATATCTTGGGTTCTCAGCAAAGTAGTCATCGAATAAATTACGATCAGCATTTTCTCGATTGCGATTAATCATTGCGTGACCAGGAACAAAGCCAACTCTAGTGCTTGTGTTATTGCCTTGTCGCTCCAAGTAGTGCATTAGAATCTTGTTGTTATTCATAATCATACGAGTTATCGTCTCCTCCGTTTGAGCAATCTCTGCCAACAAGAGATTATCTTCATCCGAAGAATCAGAGTCATTTAGCAAGTAAGATGAACTTCCTATGCTAAAACTCATTTTGGATATCGATTTTGAAAATGAACAAAATAATTATATGAAATTTTACTATCAAATAGCTGGTGCCTTAATATCATAATGGAGTTTGTATTTATATCTTGCAAGGTTGGAAATGTGGATTTCTTATCTTCTACGCATTGGATAATGTTCATGTTTTTCAATATTCTTTTTTTGCCTTGTCTTGCACTTCAACGGATACTTCCTCAATCTAACGGTCATATATTGTAATGAAATCCAATCAAACGGTCATTCTTTTGAAATGTGAATTTCATATCCTCTATGCATTGGAGAATGTGTGTGTTTGTCAATATTCTTTTCTTGTCTTGTCTTGCCCTTCAACGGATATATTCTCAATCTAACGGTGATATATTATAATGAAATCCAATCAAACGGTCATCTTTTTGAAATGTGGATTTCTTATCCTCTATGCATTGGATAATGTGTGTGTTTGTCAATATTCTTTTCTTGCCTTATCTTGCACTCCAACGGATATATTTTCAATCTAACGGTCATATACTGTAATGAAATCCAATCAAACGGTCATCTTTTTAAAATGTGGATTTCTTATCCTCTATACATTAGAGAATGTGTGTGTGTGTCAATATTCTTTTCTTGCCTTGTCTTGCCCTCCAACGGATATATTCTCAATCTAACGGTGATATATTGTAATGAAATCCAATCAAACGGTCATCTTTTTGAAATATGGATTTCTTATCCTCTATGCATTGGATAATGTGTGTTTGTCAATATTCTTTTCTTGCCTTGTCTTGCACTTCAATGGATATATTCTCAATCTAACGGTCATATACTGTAATGAAATCCAATCAAATGGTCATCTTTTTGAAATGTGGATTTCTTATCCTCTATGCATTGGATAATGTGTATGTTTGTCAATATTCTTTTCTTATCTTAAAGCCTTGGACCATTATATATAGCAACCTTGCATTGGTTAGCAAGCACCACTACACATTTTATATCCTTCAAACAAGTTTTGTACTCATCTATTTATTTGTTTTCTTCTTTAACAATGTCTCGATCAACTGGATACTCTGCTCGTGAGGATCATATTCTATGTGAAGCATGGCTTGAAGTTTCTCAAGACCCTATTGTGGGTCGATATCAATCTATGAGATAACTTTTGGGGTCGTATTGTGACAAAATATAACGAAACACTTAGCGAGCAAGGAGAGGTCGCAGCTTAAGATCCGTACAATCTCGCATGCACAACATTAACGAAAGTAAAAAGACAAGTTAGTTGCGTGAAAACGATTGAGAATAGGCATCAAAGCGAGTGCTTGATGAAGATAATGTAAGTTTCCTTTTTTTCTCCTCCAGTTGTATTATTTAATACTTCTTATTATTAAGTTCTAGCATCATTCTTATGTATTTTTCATATAATTACGAGATGCGCTTGAAAAAGTAAAATATTATTTATACACGATGCAAAGTACAAAAAGGGGTTCAAATTCGATCATGTTTGGCATATTATGAAGGATATTGAAAAATTCAAGGACAATGTTTCTACAGTGAGGCATATGTATAGAGAACCTAACTATGATTCTTCGCAATCGAATAGGGTTTTGATTCTCCTTGCACAGAATCTCCAGGTCTTTCTCCATTTGCTTCTTTAGATGAGCTTGAAGATAATCTCATTGCAAATTCATCTCGGCGACCTATTGGAGTGAAGAAAGCCAAATTGAAGAGGAAAACAAGTGAGGAGTCGTCAACTGCGAGATAAGAGAAGAAAATCGACAACTTTTGGAGTTGTTATAGGATGCAAGATTGGACAGAAAAACAATAATGTCCCGCCAAAAAGAAAAAGATGAAAATAAAATATTATTTGCGAACTTGAAAGATATTGACGATCCAAGTGTTATTGAGTATGTGCGAGCCCAACGGACAAAAATCTTAGAGGAAAGAAGACAACAAAGTACTTCTTCTTCCCCCAAAATACATTTGCCCATTGTTTGATAACCTTGGGGGACCTGGGACTAATTTACCTAATTATGATCAATTTCATAATTAACTTATTATTTATGTCGTACTACGTTGCATTGTATTGTAATAGGTCGAATCATATTTTAGTTGTAAGTTATTAAGTTTGTTAATGTAATGTTCATTTAATTTTAATGATAATATATAGTTTAATTAAACCAAATTAAGGGAGAACCTTAAAAAAGACCATTAATTTTTATTTTTTGGGTCAAATAGAGATCATTAATTGAATAAAAAAAATAAAAAAAATTAAGTCAAGAGTGTCTCTGCAATTTTTTATTGCATCTATGCGATTCAATTTTGCAAACTAAAAAAAAAAAAATTAAGTCAAGGGTGTCTCTGCAATTTTTTAATTGCAGAGACACCCCCTCTATTTTAGAGGAAATGAACAGTGAAACGCCAAATATGGCGTTCCACTGTTCACCCCCTCTAAAATAGAGGGGGTTTTAACGTCTCATTGGAGACGATGGAACGCTAAAATAGCGTTGAAACGCTATTTTAGCGTTCCATTGGAGGCGGCCTAACGTCTCATTGGAGATGATGGAACGCTAAAATAGCGTTGGAACGCTATTTTAGCGTTCCATTGGAGGCGGCCTAAAGGTAGTTGTTTTTTAGAACAGATTTAAAAAAAAATGTAAAGGTAGTTGTTTTTTAGAATAGATTTAAAAAAAAAAAAAGGAAGACGGTAGTAGTTTTTTTTTTTGAAGTATTTCTTTTTGGAAAATGATAAAATCACCATGACTAAAAGACAAGGATGTGCATCCAAAATGTGTGTTGAGAGTGTGTTAGATTACCATTTTCCATGTTTTTATTTGGTTAACAAACATCCGGCTACATGCAAACACATTTTACTATTTCCAAACCATAAGATATGGGCACCCCATGTATTGTTGAGTGCACCCCATAAAAGACATTTACTTCCCAAAATGTCCTTGCCCTTATCCACCCCAAATTGAATTTTTTTCCCACACCGACGGCAAAGAAGAAGGATAACGCAAGCCTTAAGCCAATTTTTGCGTCACCCTCCACGGTTATGCTTCGTTTTTGCATCAACTCGATTGATCTTCACTCTCACGCTAGGTTTTGCTTCTTCTAAGCGGTGGTCGAAAAGGACGTGCGATCGATCTTTGCATCACGCCCGAATTCAACTCGATTTGTAAGGTAAGATTTTGTTTATTTGTTCAAATTTGTATTGTTATGAGCAATTTTGGTGGTTGTGTATATGTTTGTAAGTGTTTTTAATCAAGTATGTAGGTTGATTTGTGCGTTGTTGATGGTCGATGTTCGATCGATGACACAAGACCGATTCAAAATGCACTGTTCGGTTTAAGGTGGTCGAACAATGCATGTTCAATCGGTCTATGCTAACCGAACAACATAATAGTGTTCAAACCTTGGTCAATGAATTGAATGTTCTTTTTTTTTTTTCTATTTTTGTTAAGCAATTTTGGTTGTTATGTATGTGTTGAGCAAAAAAGCTCAAATCACATCTTATAGGAAATCGAAAGAGTTGGGAAGGGCTATGGGGAATAGTCCAAAGGTTGGTGAGTTACATGACAAGGCACCCACAACACAAACCTCGGATGTAGTAGGCCAAGAATTGTCAATTGTCAAGAGACAAGCAACTTCTGCGTATATGTCCGATCAAAAAATGTGTTCAGTCATATAACACCAACCTATTGATGTTCATTCTGGTGTGTTCGATCAATTATTATTTAAATCGAACTAATAATGTCTATTTTGTGAATTTGAAATTTGAATTTGATTTATGTGTGTATATTAATTTATACACAAGAGATATGCATGTTTCTTGATATTTATTTCAAATGGACAACCACATTTTTTGGTGCCACATTTGCCCCTTAAATTTGATTTAGGTGTAGTCTAGATAGTTAGTCAAACACAAATTTCCCTGTAAAATGGTAAATCACAGTATTAAATTCGACCCTCAGTCAAGAATCACAAAAAAAAACTTTGAAAATAGTTGATTTGGTCTAGTGTTACCGACGAAATCTCAACGGTTTGGTCATAGGTGACCGAACATACATATTTCAATCGGTAATGCTTAACCGAATAGAAGAAATTTGGTCGACCATGCCAGGCCGAACTAGAGGAATACTTGGTTTGAACAAAAAAAATTAGTGTTTGTTTGGTCATGACCAAAGAGATATGTTTCAATCGGCCTCGACAAACTGAGCAAAAATCATTTGTCCGACCCTGCGAGGCCGAACCAAAGGTGAAATCCTTGGTTTGAAAAAAATACAAAAATTGAATGAAAACTCAAGAAATACCTCTCCATCTTGCACATGCTATCTCTACACGTCCATTCTCCATTTTTATGGTAAATAGCCATCGAACAACGCAAACAAACAATGCCTTATCAAGACAAAAAAAATTTGTTCAATCCCTATAAAATACATTCAAAATAGTTGAGAAACATGATTTTCAAGCAAGAAACATGAAGAAATAGACTCTTACGATGGTAGTGAGCTCCAAAATTGTAAGTTCGCGTTGCCGGTGCTCGGAGGGGATCGTCGAAGTCAAGGTGGCGTTTGTGTGGCCGGGGTGAAAAGCAACAAAGTGATTTGCACGTAGCCAGCTGATATTTCTTTCAACAAAAAAAAACAAAAACAAAAACAAAAAAAAGATCGTATTTTTATTTTATTATTTGGTTTTTTTATAAGTAGTTGGTTTTTTTGTGTTTACTATAAAAAATAACACAAATATTTAGTATTTTTACAAAAAATAACACGAACTTTTAGTTTCGTTAAAAATAACATAAACTTTTAACATTTTGTCAATTTTAGCATAATGGTGATTTCGGGGTTTAGTTTGATGATGTGGTGATACAAATCTGGTTCAATTCACTTAAACCAATTTAACATAAAAAAAAAAACAAAAAAAAAACAAAAAAAAAAAAAAAAAAAAAACCAAACCTGATCCAATTCCTCCCAAGACAAATAAAAGAAATAAAATAAATAAATAAAGAACTAGAATCGGATTGAATTGAATCGAGAGTCGAGTCCAAAGTTGAGGACAAGAATGACTCAGCAACATAAGATTTTTTATCAAATCAGGCTTAATTTTGATGTTGATTCTCGAAGACCATTTGATGTTTAGTTGTTTTTCTTTTACTAGATCGTTATCTGGTGCCCTATCTTTATGATGAACACAAACTCCATTAAAATATACAATTCATATTCTCTAGAAAAAGTGAATATAAAGGGTGACGATGGATTTGAACCACCAAGCAATCTTTAGGCTCTTATTAATTATTGAAGTAGGAGTTGCAATGAAGCCTCAAAATGTTGCGAGCAGAAGAGGCGTTTGAAGCAATGGTGTTTTAGCATTTAAGTTGGGCTCAAGAGTCGAGATGGGTTGAGATTGAAATCTCAGCTCAACGGGATGCTCGATTTTCAATTTTCTCATTTTTATTCTTTTTTTTTTGGAGTATGAATTGGGTTTGGTTTTTTTTTTTTTTTTTTGTTAAATTGTTTTAAGTGAATTGAACCGGGTTATTTCACCACATTATCAATCTAAATCCCAAAATCACCCTTTTCTGCTAAAATTGACAAAATATTGAAAGTTTGTATTTTTTTTGAGGATATATTGAAAGTTTGTGTTATTATTGAGGAAATTGAAAGTTTGTGTTGGAGGCCGGCTATGTGCACCCCGGTCAACACTCAGGGCACCCCATTTTTTTCAATTGTATGTGTAATGACTGATGTGCCCTCCAACCTAAATCTACAACAAAAACCCAAAAAATCATAATTACCAAGGCACCCCACCCCATTTTTGAGCTTAGTTACTCCCGTTCAATCCCTATACCTAGGTTCCGTCGATGATCGGTCACGACGTTATTGGCTGAAAGAGTTTATA
The DNA here is from genome assembly GCA_039657345.1 of Stephania japonica. Classification (NCBI taxonomy): domain Eukaryota; kingdom Viridiplantae; phylum Streptophyta; class Magnoliopsida; order Ranunculales; family Menispermaceae; genus Stephania; species Stephania japonica. The sequence goes on along the minus strand of CM077560.1, from coordinate 35,091,630 downwards.
CAAGGTTGGTATCCTCATCCATTGTTCAGTTTTTGAGTGTTTGAATCTTGCGTTTGGTGTGTTTTGGTGTTGACAATGGTGGTGTTTGATGATTCTCGTTTACTTAGGGTTTGGAGCAAATCGTTTGGTGTTTTAGTGTACAATGGATGAACAAAACTCAAGTGACGAGGAATCGAGGCAGTTGGAGGTGAGTTTTAAAGTTTTTTAGGTCTAGGGTTTCTCAATATGCAAATGTACCACGTACACGATTGTTTCGACCATACGGATCGAGATATCTCGTATATATATCGGTGACACACAACCGATACTTAAACGTAATTCTCGGTAGTAGATAACCAAACATTTTTGTAATGGGTTACTAGTGGACTCGGTGGTCATGTGCCGAGATATATTGAATGGTCTCGGTTGTGACATACCGAAACTATCCTTTACGTGTCGACCCCGTACTACTACTAAGAATTGCGTTTTAAGGATTTTCTAACTTTTAACACCGAGTACTTATGATATTTGAATTATTCTTGCAGGAAGTAGCATCGACAAGTGCATTTCAAGATATTTTAGCTGGTTCACCTATACCACTTGAAGACATACATGTGTATTGGAAGAAGTTGAGTATGGTACCCGATGCATTAGTGAATCGGACTGCCTATAACTTGAATGACGAGCTTCAAAGAGTTGTGTCTAAGTTTGAAACATTCGTTGATGAGGATTCGCGTGTTAGGACTATTCAACAATTAAGAGAGATTAGTTGTCCTTCATCGACGTCATGTATTGCACTACAGGCAAAAGTGAAGACAAGGGGGAGACCGAGTCTTGATAGTTTTGGTAATTATGTTATAGGGAGCAAGAAAATGAAAAAAAGGAAGAGAGGGATGAAGAGGAAAGCCGAGGAAGATGATACTTCTACGACGAGAGATCCAAGTGGCTTTGAATATGTACTTACACCCGCTGAGGCAGCCAGTGCGCGAAGGAAAGTAAAACAAGTTAGGAATAAAGTGCATCGAACACGTGGCGCATCTATGGGAGTATCTGAGATTGGATTCATTCACACTATACAACCGGATTGGATTCAACATGTTGAGACTACAGTAAATGTGGATAGCGATGGAAATTGTGGCTTTCGTTGTGTTGCCGCCGATCTTGGATTCTCAGATATAGATGGTTAGAAAAGGGTTAGAACAACTATGGTTAATGAACTACAAGAGAACCAAGAGTTTTGGAAGGATTTGCTTGGAAGTTACTTCGACCAAATTAAGGGAGCTGTGCAATTCTTTGAAGGTAAGGATGTCGGGTCTGACAAGTGGATGTCCCTTCCAGACATGGGACTTCTAATTGCAACAACATTTAAAGTTGTGCTTGTCAACGTGTCATATGGTTGTTGCATGACATTTCTTCCTCTACGTAATGCCCCTTCGCCTATGAAAGATCGGGTAGTTATTGGCGTTACAAATGTCAACGACACTAATTGGGTTAGGGTAAGTTTTTAGCATTTGTATCAAATTTTGGTTAATATGTCAATGCACGTTACTTATTCTTTCTTTTATGTTGCTCCTCCATTTGACAGGTCATATTCAAGCCTAATGCACCTGTTCCCCTGTATTCTTGGTGTGGAAGACCTTCGCGAATGTTGATGCTCAAGGGTGGGGTTTTGGTATTAACATCCAAGCACAAGTCCCGGTTTAATCTTCTCATGTACACATGCCCTTCGTGGTAGACTTAGCGTCACCTTAAGCAAACTTGAATTGATGTTGTTGAATGAATATTATGTCTTCGAAACTTGGCATGATGCTTTTGTGTACTTTTGTTGATGTATGTAACTTGAATTGATGTTTGTTGAATGGATAAATTCATGATATGCCAAGTTTGTTCTCTCAATTAAAAGGATCGGTTACAGAAGGTCGAAAACTACCCCCAAGTCTCGGACAGACAGAACCGTGACACCCATTGTAATCTCGGACATTAAGGTTCGTGAGCATCCAACAATGGGGTGCCCTAAATACTTCGGTTATATGACATTGAGATTCTTGCTAAATTACGGTGACTAATGACCGAAAAGTAGACCAGAGTAACAGAACATTATAACCGATTTATTGCAAATAATTGTGGTAGCATGTAGCCGATTTAATGTGTGTTCCTTGCATGTGAGCATCGGTCAAATGCAACCGAGACCCTTAATTACCAATCGGTATTTCATAGCCGAGACTAATTCATGAATTACGGTATGTCGTAACCGATTTTATCTGCAAAGTTGTGATAATAGGAGGACGAGTCGTTATGTGTAATAGTTGCGTAATAATTTCAGTGATGAACTACCGAGACCATACATAGGTTTCGATACCACTTGATCGTAAGTTAGACATTACTTGCGGGTGTGCATGACCGATACTATATAAAATTTGGCCAATATGGCAGGGTTCGCATGGAGGCGTCCGAGTTCGATAGACCAATCACGGTCATGCATAACCGATAATTCTCAGTAGTTCTCGTTCCTGCGTGGCCGTGGATTTCTCTGTGGTAACTTATTGCAAATATGGCAGTGACAAAAATAGAACAACACATAGTAGTAGTAGAACACATCAATTCAAACATGACTAACAAGTCAAATATTATCAATTCAATAGAACAATACCGAAGAAGGTAAACAATACCAAATTAACAAGTTAAACATCATCCATCATCAAATACCAAACAAGTTAAACAATACCAAATGAACAAGACAAACAACATGTTTTTTCACTTGAGCCCTTTTGCTTTCTTCGCTTTGCGACTAACATATGTTGTCGTGGGGGACTTCCTCTTAGGTGGCTGGCTAGAACTTGGGGTGGGCGAGAGGGCATTATTTCTCACCGAAGGCTCAATAGAACTTGGGGTAGGCACACTTTCGGTTGGGAGTACTTGTCATGTTGTGAAGGAGCGTAGGTGCACTCGGTGTTGTGGTGTTGGTCGTGGGTGGTGGTGGTACCTGTACTAAGACCCCTACCCGTCAAGTAGTCCACGACATCATTCGCTATTTTCTCAGCAGCCTCCATCTTGGCCATACCCGCCGGCAAGTCTATCCATGCCAATACGCTATCCAATGCCCGTTGATTACGCTGTTCAAAACCAATAGAGAAACTATGAATAAATAATACAAAAGAAATGTGATAAACCAACTTAAATTCAAATGGTTGCAAGGCTCTTACCTCCAATAACTCATTATCACCAACCGTATCAGGGAAGTCATCACGTGCGCTGGGTTCTCAATGGTAGGATGTGAAACTCATATGAACCATGGCGAGATATTCAGTGCGACCATGAACTCGAACCTCGCCTTCTCCCTCGATCTTCAACGAGAGAAATGGCTACGCCACTTTTCCCAATTCTCTGGTTGGAATGAGTACTTAACCGAGTATTTCATTGCGGTGCGGCCTCGATTTGCTTCGAGGGGGCGATATGGAGACGGCGGTATTCCTTGAACATGGCCAAGTCATCGTCGAAGGAACCTCTCCGGATGGTATGGCTCCACAACTTCCATGTACTTCAAACAACCAGTAGTAAGGCCATCGGTAGAACAATACCGCTTTGTCCCGATGTCACTTTGTATGGGTCCCACGTCACCTACACTAATGAAACAAACAATTTATATTAAAATATGAAGTTTGATAAATTGGAATATCAAACTCAAAGTAATAAAACAAAGTACCTCACTTGGTCGTAACCTATCAAGGGTCCTACGAATACTACTTAGCTTGTCCACGTTAGCTACCATCTCGTGTTTTTGTACCCACCTCGAGACACGTGACTGAAGGTGGTCCATGTATTTCGCATTCGACGCAACAAGTTGGAGTGGGAAGTGCTCGTATACCCATCCCTAAAAAAAGAATCAACAAAATTTAAAAAAGAAGTACTGGATTTGTATTGGCCGATTCACAAGTAATGCACAAGAAATATGTACCTCAAGCAAAGTTAGGTACCCTACAATCTGCGACACTTCTACCCTGGTGGCTGACCCGAGATGACGGTAAAGATAAGCTAGAGCAGCAGCACCCCATGCGTAAGTCCCGACCTCATCCAAGTTCTCCAAAAGCTTCAGTAATGAAATTGAAACTCGTGACCCACTCTTATCGGCGAATAGCGTGCAAGAGAGCAAGTACAAAAAGTATGCACGTGCAGTGCATTCCACTGGAGGGTACGTAGTAGGAGAACCGGAAGTCGGAAGACTTGGACTTGGGTGGGCAAAAACGACTCTTCACCAAACTACTCGCACTTTGTGAGACCCTTCGTAATGTTAACCTCTTCCTCTCGCTTCGTCGGAAAAACCCGAGCAGCTTTGAAACTAACTCAATTGCATCCTTGCGGGACTCCTCTGTGTACCTTGAAAAATTCTCAACCGCCACCACCTTGCCCGTCATCAGGGATCTTCATAAAATGCTCACGTCCTCGAGCGTGATGGACATTTTACCAAATGGTAAATGAAATGTATTGGTCTCCGGCTGCCACCGCTCGATAAAAGCTGATATCACCTCCTTATTGGCCTTCTGATAGGAGCAGTCTATTAGTGGAGCCAAACCTGACCTCTGAATGATTCTTTGCGGTCCCAGGTATCGGGGTGACAAGATTGCAAATCCCACTCACTATTTGAGCCCCGTGGTTTATGCACTTAAGCAACGGTCGATGCTACAAAAAAAACATAATTCATAAATACATTATCGTATATGAATAGCAAAAGTAATAATTTGATTGAAAATGAATTGATATTTTGCCAAAAAAAGGCTACATACCTCATTATTCCAAATTGCTTTGCGCAACATGATCCTTAAAACTCTTCAACAAAGAGCGGTCAATAGGACCGCCAGAAAAGGAGCAGATGGGTCATCTTCGGCTCCACAACATTCCCACCAATAATACCGTTACTACTCCTAGTTACTTGTGGTTGGGATGTGGTGGTTTCTTCCATTGCGGCCCTGCGGGCCTCATCCCCGTCTGCACCACCCCGACTACTGCTCCCCACAGGGACATGAGATGCCTCATCCTCGACGTTATCCCTCAATGGTCTGCGTCCATGTACACCCTCAACAGCTTGCACTTTCACCTTTCGATATGATGCAGTCTGTGCCTTCCTCTTACCACGGACATCACAAGCAGAAGGAGCAGCAGAAGGAGGAGCAGTAGGAGCAGAAGGAGCAGCAGCAGGAACAGCAGGAGCTGCAGGAGCAGCAGGACCAGAAGGAGCAGCAGCCACGACCGATGCTCGTTGTGCTCGTGCTCGTTGTGCTCTCGTGGGCTCTCCATCGACATCCTCTCTGGAAACAATACATTTTCCTCGAGCCATATCTGATAGAGAAAGACATTGTAACTATATAATCTCTTGTGCATAAAAAAAACCCCAAAAAATATATTTTCAACACTGAATCGGTATGGCATAACCGATAGCAAAACAAAATTTTTGGTATACCATAACCGAAACATAAGGAAACATTTCGGTATGACGAAACCGAGATCTATCACAAAGTTTCGGTATTTATCCTCCGAGACTAAACCTACGCATAAGTAATATACGACCTTCGGTTTCTGTCACCCGAAACAAAACCAAGAATCTCGGTTACTTGTGTCCGAAATGTAATGAAATTTTATATGGGCTAAGTGTCGTTTGGATACAAACGAGAAGTACTCATAAGTCTCGGTATGGTATTTCGAGATTAATGACTATATCACGGTCTGTGTGGCGAGTATTACGGTTTGCAAAAAAACCCAGATTTTTAAGCATTTTCATAGACGATCGCAAAGAAAACGAACCAAATGAACATAAAATCAAACAAAAACTCAAACGTACATTACTTTCCCTCTCGATTTCACAATGAACTCAAATCCGAACTGTCTCTAGCCGCCGACCACTCCAATCGGGCGAAAAAACCTATCTAACTCGAAAAAACCAGGAATATGTGGGAGAGAACGATGAAAAATACGTGATTCAATGTGTTATTTTTGAAAAAACAAAAACGCTAAAAGTGTGTTATTTTTTTTGGGGGTGCCCCGATAAATATAAATGTTAACCCTTTTTGTTATTTTTGAATGAATGAAAGAGCAAGGATGCTAATAAAAAAAATAAAAAAGAAAGAAAGAGTAAGGATGCGGCTAAATGGACTCCACTTCTAGATAAATGGACTTAGGGGTGCCAATTAGTGTCGAGCGAGTCGTAAATGTGTCGTGTCGTAAGCAGGTCATGATCCCATATAATGCAAACCCATGACATGCCATATTTATTTATCGTGTTAATCGTTTTCGTGTCTAAGTGGGTCTTATTATAAACATGTCATTATTCGTGTCACTCGTTTATTAATATTTTATTTAAACTTTTTAACTTATTTAAATTTTTATAATTCATTTACTACATTTTTAAATATATCTATATAAATAAATTTAAATGAAATAATTAAATAGCTAATAAAATATAATGGGAATATAATATAATAATAGAGAGAAAATAATTCGTAACAAATAACATATATAAGATAACAAAATCCTATAAAAACGTGAAATTTTTTTATATTTTTATTAATAAATAATTATTAATAAAATTTTAAATTTAAATAATATATTAAAAGTAAAATAAATATTTCCTATAAAAATAAAATAAAGTATGGTAAAAGATGTCTCTAAATAAAAAATAAATCATGTTATTAACTGTATTCAAATAAGACAATTTTGTAATAATTTATTTATTATAACATATTTATTATTTATACATTATTTCCTTAATCGTGTTAAACGAGTCATAAACGAGTTAAGCAGGTTAACATGTTAATGACTCGTTTATTAACCGAATATAAACGTGTTAACATGTTTATAGCATTCCCTAACCACATTAGGGCAAATTCTCGGCCTGGAAACCTAATTAAACCCCGGTAAACTATATCGAGCCTAATTAGAGCCAGCAGTCATACACTTGTTCCTGAAAACAACTTGTATATCTTGATAATCGATAACCAATTGAAACAAAACGTAGCAAAAATTAAAACTTTTTTGATAATAAACAAGATAAACAAAATCGGTATAAACCTCGGTATTAAACTCATATTCCCACCTTGATTATTGCAAAATCATAATTCAATACAATATATATTAACATGAAATCATTACATCAAAGGGAATATATTAGACCCTAATTTACTCTTTTCTTGGATCCTAGTGCATGCCCATTACTTGAAAATGTTAAGGTGAGCGAGCTCCTACATGCTCACTAAGTGACTCTTATAAGATCCATCAATTATCAATTAATATCAAGAAATTATGTATAACAACATGAATCTAATGCATATCTAAAGGAGCATTTTAAATAATATAAACAATACATAAACGTATGCAAGTTCATTAGTCAATTGCAACTGTACCCGTGATTTATATTTTCGATTTCGATTTTAGGATAGAGTCGCACTACCACATCGTCAATAAACCAATCACTGATCATCTGATTGATTCATGACCGATGTGCTGCCAATCAAATGGAGACAGAGTCGCACTCCCACATCATCAATAAACCAATGACTAGTTGTAACGACCCTAAAATTCTAACCTGTGTCACTTGTCGATCTAGGTTGTATGAGCCCTCCGTCGTGACACAATCATCAAATTCTCGATCATCGATGCCGAGGTATGTTAGTTTTGTGTGGTGTTTGTATTATATTATATTTCCATAATAAATTTCAATCTTTCAAACGTGTGAGAATGTTTACGTGCGAGCGTTGGTATTACGAGGTAAGGTTTAGTAGTCTGGGGACAAACTTAACTAAAAACACTAAAAAATAATAATTTTTAAAATAATAGGCATGTTAGTACGTGGTTGCAACCAGGTCCGCCCGATGGGAGAGTCGCGGCTTGGTTTGAGTTCGACAACACTAGGGCTGAGTTAGAGATGACCAAGTGTGGAGCTCAAGTCACATAATGAAGTCACATATATAGTTTTAGAGTTAGTGAGATAGCTTATAAGAGGATATTAAGATTCATCTCGAGATGCATGCGAATAAGTGGATGAAGAGAGGGGTATATAAACTCAATTTCACTTCTTCTCTCTCTTCCTCTCATTTTCTCTTCTTTTCTTCTCTTGCTCTCCAAGAAAACCTTCAAGGCTATTATGGAGGAGGATACGAGTAATGCCGGAGAGTTGACGACGACACGATCCGAGGTAAGATCCGAAATCTCCTCGTTAATTCCTACACATTGGTATAATTTTCATCCACGTTAGTCACTACAATTTCTAATACTACGAGATCGTCTCGACGAATTGATCCGAAATCTCCGCCCGCCTCGTTAATTCCTACGAGCATTCCTATTTAATTAATTTAGTAATATGAAAGAGTTTTCATCCACGTTAGTCACTATCAAGTTTTCTATAAGTGTGAAAACCCCGATATTCATGTACAATTCTATAAGTATATATATACATGATACCGATTTCAAATTTATGAAACGATCAAATCAACAAAATATAAACATACTATGAAACTCGACGTAGTCCTCAAAGTAGGTCTCCTGGTGATCTGCTCCACCCTATCTACTTCTAAGATTCAAAAGAGGCCCATGAGTGGTCTATTTCACAAGCAATACGACAAAGATCTCGCAAGATCTCCCGGCAATGTCGCAACACTAGCACGGCGTGAAATCGAGAGGCATCGCAACACCTCTCGAATCCAAGCACCTAGTACACACATCACTAGGGGTGGTCGCTACCCCCGCAGAGGGCACCCTCGTTGTCCCAGCTAGTGCGGGACCACATGATACCTTCGAGACACACACTCATGCTGAGAACATACAACCAAGGAAAACGGAATGGAATTTCAAACAAGGGGATCAATTCAACAATATCAATGAATATAGGATGTATAAATCACATGTTATTTTCTTACTGGCCTACTAACGTACAAATGCTTTTTAGGGCAAGTGTACTTACCTGACTAATCGCAACCCACGTAACAACACTCCCGCGAATCTTAACGAGTATCCCTGAGTTTCCCGCTACCTGACAAGGTCGGAAACTCTAATTCATTTCTAACCCTAGGTTGAAACCCTAGTGTTTTTCCCATATTTTTAAGGACTCAATCAACTTGACAAATCGATAAAATAATGAATACTCTCTCTCGGGTTTGAAAAACCATGACAATAACCAGGACTACAGTATCACAACATCGATAACCATGACGCATGTAAGCCTACTCATGAATCATAGGCTCGGCTCAGTTGTATGTAGTTCACACCATGACCTCGAGGGTCGGCGGCGTGACTACGACGTCACAACCATTCATCGACACGAAACACACCTCCATGACTTCCCGTTGTACCCTAATCATACATTAACATCATATGGAAAAATGATTCAAACATTAAACCAATAATCACACATTTTTTACAACCCGATGTACACAAATCCCATACATTTAACGAAGTTGTCTACTCACAATGAGTTCGGCCATGTCAAGAAAATCACTATGATCGCACCCTAAATCAACCATAATCGAGCAACAGTTGAGGCGACGATAACCTTTATAAAAACTATGTTGGTGTTATCAGACTTTGAAGAAGGGTTTCCTCGGCATGAAATGGCCGAAAAACACTTCGCCTTAGTCGGAATTCACACATTCAAACAAGAAAACTTAAACAAACATAACACATGAAATGACGTATACAAACATAAACGCCGCTATTTTGGGCCACTCCGAGAGTTGTGAGACACAAGCATGGTCTTAGCTTGGCCTCCAACATCCCCAGTCACGGTGGCACTGCGGTGGCACCGCCCACAATAGTGGATTCTGGCGAAGAGCAAAAACAACACCTTACTAAACACACACTGCACACCAAGAAAGTGTATACAAACTGTGACACATACAACACACCCACCATACCCACCACAGCCCAACGTCTCAACAGTGAGACATACACACCCATAAACTTCATGAAACACCCACATCTCGTTGTCCAAAACACACCAATTGAACTGTCCACAACATCCAAAAAAAGATAGTTACAAAAACAGTCTCGAAACAGTGAGAAAAAGAGAGGGAAAGAGAGAAATCGAGAGAGAGGCAAATCGAGAGTGTGAGAGGGAACCACCTCGACTCTGGTGACCACCTAGGATTGCCTCTGAGGGTCATGGCCACCATCCCAGTCCAGCATCACGTGGACAACCACACAACAGTGGGGAGATGAGGCGTGTGTGACCGAGGAAGGGAGTAAGAGATCAAGAGAGAAGCCGAGAGAGAGATAAAGATGGGACTGAGAGTGGGCGAGTTTACCTGTTCTGGTGAAAGGTTCGACGACTGGTAGTCGGTGATCGACGGTGGCAAACCAGGGGGGGAGGTGTGATCGTGACCATGAGAGGAAGCCGAGAGAGTGGGGAGAGAAACCGGGAGGGAGAGGGAGAAACCGAGACCGAGAGAGAGAGAGGGTTATCTTCGGCTAGTGTGGCTTCCCTGGGACCATGCAGCTCGTCGGCGAGAGGAGGGTGGCGGTGATGGTGAACAAAGAGAGTGAAGCCGTGAGTGAGTGAGAGTGAGACCTACAAACAACATTCCGCGATCTTGATCATACACATGTTTTTGTTTCGCCAATTAATTAATTGAATCAATTAAAAATTCATTTATTTGTACTCTTTACAGTGAGTTTTGGATTTTTGGCAAAATTTTGAAGGTTTTTCATGTGATTTTCGTTTTGGATTAAAGTCGATTATTTTGGATTAAAGTCGACGTTTGGTACGATCCGAGGGTGTATTTTGATTGTTTGGAGAGCAATCTTAGCATGGGTGTGGATGTTGTTGTTGTGTTCAAAAATATATATGTATACTCATGTTCGACTGGAACGAACTCTCTGTTTGTTCCAACGAACAAGATGATGAGAGGGAAGTGAGTCGGGTCACGGTGGCCCAGGCCTCACCCGGTTGGGCAAGACCCATTTGGTTCGGCCCTTGTCTGACTCCGGTAGGTTTTACTCACTAATATCGCATATAACTCTACGCTTGCGACTCTCACATCTACCAAAACGTCCCCGCACGTCCATCATCGATCCACTAAACACTTGGTGAGCATTTTTGTTCCAATTTGGTAGTATTAGCGTTTTGTTTTGCGTTTAATTGAAATTCCCTTTTAAGTTTTCCTTATTAATGTTCAATGTGTTTTGGGTTGATTTTCGAGTTATTGGGTCGTATTCGGACCCATTTAGGTTCCCCGGAAATCCCTAATTTGTTTCGAAGATTCCACAAAATTTGGGAAAAACTAGGTTATAGGTGCGCCGGGGCACCGTAAAGGTTTCTCCTTGGCGGTGCTTCCACGGCGTAGGCCAGAGGCCTCTCTGCCCAGGACGCAGTGGGAGGCGCCGTGGGAGTTCAGCCCCCCACGGCGGGGGACATAGACTACTCTCTGTCCCCAGCATTGGGCCTGGCGCCGCTGCCTGAGGGACTATCGGGGGTGTTCCCACCTTCGTTTGCGTTGCCTTGAATTGATTTGGTCCATTTTTCTTCGGGAACTCAAAACCATTATAAAATCACCTTCGATACACCCCGAAATATCAAGAATCATCACTGAAATACCCAAAACAAAAATGTTTCGAAAAATCCCCAAAAATTCGTCAAAAATTCAAAACTTCCCATAATCAAACACCGCCTTCACAAAACTTGTATTGATCGTTGTGGGAATCACCAAAATGTCGAGAGTTTCATCAAGTTCAAATTCTCGACGTAGTATCGAAATTTCATCGCGACGAACACAAACAAAACACACACCAACGCATAAGGAATGCGAGGAGATAAAGGATCTTATCTCGAATCATCCCGTCGCCGCCTTGTCAAAGCTGTTCCAGGTAACCTCCACCGCCACCTCTTTGGTTGCTTTATGACGGCCCCAAATTTTCAATGCATTTAGGTACGCCCGACCTAAACTCGTATAGGTCCCCAAGTCAATACTTGGCGAGCTTGGCGAGCCTAGTTAGCCTCCAATAGATTAATTATACAATTTATGAAAGAGTTATTGCAAGTTTAACTAGGCATCGAGAAAAGTTAGCCTCCTAAACTAAACATTTGGGAAATAACTCAATCAAAGTGAAATCTGGAATCTATAATGTGGAAAAACCCTAAAATATTCATGTACAATCAAATGTGAAGGAGAGTAACGTATACATGATATCCAAATCAAAATGATCCTCAATTTAATGATAAAAAACACATATATATATATATATATATAAAACGTCATACAATGAAGCAAAACATATAATAGACCTACACTAAGGTCTCTAAGTCTAGCCGCTTAGTCCTCCCAAAAAGCACCTAGGCAAGGCTCTTTGCCTCTACTGCACTCCACCCTATCTGCACCCACCATCACAAACTAGATGGTGAGCAACTTGAGAAATCGAATATAATGCCAGAAGAAGATAACAATAATTCATGATATATCAAGTAAAATAGTCTAAATATCATGCGGTAATAGAAAGATAGGAACTTAAATAGATCAAGTGCATGATAAACAGACTAATAGATATCAATCAAAATTCAAGTGTGTTCTAAGAATTCAAAAGAGACCCATAAGTGGTCTAAATCATAGCATAATGGCGAAGACCGCGCGAGGTCTTCCTATGCATCAACATAAGCGAAGGAACAACCATGATGGGAGGACACAAGCCTACCCACCTAATACTCGGTGTCACACATTCGCTAAGGGTGGTCACACACTCTTGTACAAGAGTGCTCGCATTTTATCCCTCTAATGCAGGTCTTAGTACTCTTAAGATGAAACACTTACGCCAAGAATACACCACAAGGAAAGGAACAAAATACCAACAATAGATCATAATGAATCAGAATAAATGATAATGAATCATATGGAATTTTCTTTCTGGCTTACAAATCATACATAAGCTTGTGAAAATGTACTTACCTGACTAATCGCAACCAGTAGACAATCTCACGTCCTTAATGCGTATCCCCGAGTTTTCCGCTACTTGACAAGGTCTGAAAACTCATATTAATAGGTCAAGTCATCAACTAAACCCTAGGTTAAAGCCTAGTGTTTTTCCCAAATGTTTTAAGGACAAACAACTCAACAAATCAATAGGAAAATGAACTCTATCTCGGGTTTGAAAGACCACAACAATAACCATGACTACAATATCACAACATCGATAACCATAACGCATGTAAGCCTACTCATGAATCACAGGCTCGGATCGGTCGTATGTGGGTCACGCCATAGCCTCGAGGAGCAGGCGGCGTGACCACGACATCATAACCAATCCATAAACTTCAAACACTAAACCATAACAACAACTTGTTTTGAATTATAATCGAACAACAGTTGAGACCTTCATGACTTCATGTTGATACTATCCGACATCGAGAAAGGGTTTCCTTGGCATGGCATGGCCGGAAAACACTTCGCCTAGTTAGAGTTTCACACACATACACGCAAGGATAGTTGAACTCAACACGACGTAAAGTCTCAACAAACTACCATGGTCATCACTATCCGAACTCACGAAAGAGTTACGAGACACCAACAACATCATGGAGTGATCTTCGATAGTCTCTCGGACATGAAGAATTCAACCAGCAGCACCACCACAATGGTGGTTTTCGGCGAAGAGAAATACAACAACAATACATGAAATAATGGATGCACATACCACCCTCGCTGTTGTTTTGCTTGCTCCGGGGATTGGGAGGCACCCACATGATCGTGGAAGAGTCCCCGACATTTCCCAACATCGCGATAGTCAATAGCGGTTACGTCACCCAGCCAGGAGGTTCGCAGTAGGCGAAGTCCCATGAAACAGGGCATGTAACCACAACAGTGAACATCAACACCTCCAACCTATATACAATGAACCCAAAGCACTCCAGGGACGGAGGGGCTTTAGTGGGCCATGAGGGCCCATCCCCGACCGTCCACGACCACCGCCAGTCCCCTAGCAGCGGCAGGACATGACACAGTCGCCTATACACGAAGAAAAATCTTGAATCAACACCACCAACTCCACTGCTGCTCCGCCGTGAACTGAGGTGCTCTGAGACCGGCGAGGCTCTGGTGATGCACCAGTAACAACCTCTGACCATCCTCCAATCATCGCATCCTCCAACCAAAAACAACGAGAAACAACCAAATAGACATGAAAAACATTCACGCGAGAGGGAGAGAGAAATAAAGAGAGAGAGGACCTCCGATGACCAATGAAAGCTCCGGCGAGGTTCATGGTCCGGTCACTAGAGGAGGGGGGAGGAGAGAGAGTAGTGTGGATCGATGGCAAGGGTGAGTGAATAGTAAAGTAGGTGATAGTGAGTGTGGTCCTATTTATAGACTTTTCAATTCATCACCACACACGCATGCATCTCGAGAAATCGAAGGTTTTCTCATTTTGGGTTGTCACTTTAACAATTCCTATCACATAGCCCGTGTGTTGTGTAGTTATCGGACTCCCCGTGTCTAAACAACTCTCCTCAGTCCATTTTGCCTTGCCTTGTCTCCCGTCGTGTGCGTAGTTTCGCCTTGTTTCGTCAATTATTTATTTAAATTATCTAAAAATTCACTTATTTGTATTTTTACTGTGTTTTACTCCCCCGTTTACCTAGGAAAGCCTCACTCAAACTAAAAGTCGCCGAACGGCTTGAGACATGTATTAGACTACCATGCTAATACAACCAATCACAGAATCATAAAATACCTCGGTGTCGACTCCCAAAGTTTGAAATAATGTCCAGTATCACGTAGCCGGTCACGGTCCTGACAAGTGTAGCACAAGTTAGGTTAAATTTGATGGTTGTTACATGCTTGGAGAGCAAGAGAGAAGAAGAGAGAAGAAAATGGGAGAGAAAGGTGTTGACCCACCTTTTATAGTGTGGGCTTCATTTTGGCTCACACTCATATCTCGAGCCACATTTTGTGGTCTCCTTTCACACCAGCCCAACCACTCTTTAGCACTCTCTTGTGTGACTTCCCCTTGTCCTTATCCTCTTTTTGACTAATAATTAAGTTTCCTCAGCGTTCTTGTTCTCGACATGCACCACGACTCGCACAATCACGCACGAACGAAGTTACTAACGACTCGTAAGTTTCTCGAATTAATTTATTATATTTTATTTTTTGGTCGTCCACCAAGTTCATTTCCCCGACCTGTGTACCCATAATTCTACCTTCAATGCTTGTTCGTTATATTCTTCAAGGCGAACTCTACTTGCAACTTCGATGTCACCGTCTATCACACAGACACGAGTATACATCTATAATATACGTCATCACATAGAAAATAATATAAATTTTTGGGTCATTACACACCCATGTCCTGCTACTTGGGTCGAGTTTCAACAACTTTTCCTCGACGAGTACATCCCGATGGTGGTTTAGTTAATGCTGAGGGAAGGTTTTTTTGGCCCTAAACATGGGAACATGTCTACGATACAGTATATAGAGCGGTACAGTTATTTACTGTAATATTCCATGGATGTGGTCGCGATGGAGAGACTGCAGATATACTACTTTGTTAGAGGACTGGATGAGGTGAAAGCTTTTAATATCTTGTCCAGTGTAGCAAATACCCTAGAGGGGATGTACGATCGAGCATTCTCGCTCACGATACATATCTCCTGCAGAGAGACAACAGACCAACGACTATTTATTTTGATCCAGCTAGACAGAGGTCTCGGCCAGAGCAGAGGCTGAAGAGATAATGGGATGAGTTTGACAACCATGCATAGGGGTCTCGAGTATGCAGAGTTCACTGGCGGTTAGATTAGGGATCGCAGGGACGATCATGAGCAGAGTTCACTACAAGCGATTGTACCTACACTCGCACAACAACCTAGACATCAAACATAATTGTACCAATAGGATCAAGATCAGAAGGACATAAGTAGTGGTCAGAGATCGAGGATAGGCAGATTGGGGGATCAGAGACACGTCGTTGTCATCATTGCGATTAGATTGGACACCTTTGAGCGGATTACGGGAGGGCATCATTACCACCGGAGCCGTTATAGGCCGAAGAGAATGCCCATGTTGTTGCACAGCCGATCCGGGAGGAGACTCGACAACCTGTCGAGGGTATGCATTATTTATTTATTTATACTATTGTTTAGTTCATAGGTGTGTATTTATTTTTGTTATTACCTACGTGCATGGGGATGCTTGTGTATTCACTAGAAGACATGATTGATTAAGTGCGATACATTATGCCATAACGAGGATTATCGGGTGATTAGATAGGAGTGGGTGTGATCACTAGTAGGATCTCAGATGGATGGGTTATGGGTGATTGGCTAGGTGATTCATACACCAGTGGGATCCCGATGTATTGGAGTATGTCTAGGAACGGGTCACTGATGTGATGGCTATGTCAGCTATTTTTCGCCATTGTTGCATTTCCATGGTTCGAGGTGGAGGTCTATACAAATTTTGGGATGAAATAAATGTAATGGCCCAAATTTCATTAAGGTCGTTATTCGTGTATTTTCTGATGTGGACGCCAGCTCAGGTCTGAAACGCCACGGACAGGCTATGGTATGTCTGGATTGGGCAGAAATATAATTTTTGACTGATTGTTTTAGTAACAATTATGATAATTATTATGTTATGAATCATTACATCGCATATGTGATTTATATTGATTATGTCGGGCAAGGTAGTGTGACAGGTTTTTGCTTAAAATAGGATGTGACGTGGGTACCGACGGGCGAATGACGTGAACACTAAGCCGGTGAATGGGTTAACATAAACAAGTATAATTAAATGTAATAAATAAGGAATATAGGAACATAATGTAGGCCGAATGTATCGTCGAAGTTTCAACGTCGGGTCGGTTTGTCGGGTGTTGGATACAGAACGCCGGGAATGCAACAATTAGTGTGTTGAGAGGATAAGACTAAGGATCAAGTCCATAAATGTCACTTTAGTTGGATCTTTTGACCAAGTCAAGGCCCTTGAAGGAGCATAGAGATGATCCCAAGAGATCAAATTGGAACTATAAAAATGAGTTTCAACTCATCTGTCACCACGTTTTCTCTCTCCTCTCTCTCTTGGACGAAAATTTGAGCAACTTTGGAGGGTTTTGTTAATGCTTTCTTAGTGATTTGAAAGAGTTGGAACAAGGAGATCAACAATTCGGAGGTAAGATCTAAACTCCTCTTGTCATTCTCTACGTTTTGGCTTTTCATTCGTGGGTTTTGGTGAGGGTTTACGAAGGGTGAGTCAAGCTCACTGATTTTTGATGTGGTCTTTGTAGTTTTGGAGGTGGTTTTAAGTTTAAATGGTGGATTGGTTGAGGTTGTTGGTGTTGTTGAAGAGAAAAATAGATTTATCGGTGTTTTGGTGTAAATCGCCAAGTTTATCGATATCAGGCGTGATTTATCGAGGATCAATGCGTCACTATGGTTGTTTTCGAGAACCTTAAGAGTTTGGAACAAATTTGGGTCGTGTCGATGGGGCCGGGGTTTTGAAAAACCCTTGAAAACCAAACATTAGGGCTGGCGCGCCAACCGGTGCCAGTGGGCAACCCCTCACTGCCCACCTGACACCGTGGGAGGTGCCTTAGGAGATTACTCCCCACGACACCACCTGTGGCACCATGAACAGTGGGAAAAAAATTCTAACTTTGTTTAAATGACTTGGCCTATTGAAGGCTTATTTTGGGGACTTATACCGGGTATAATGTGGTTTTAAAAATAGTAAAAA
The DNA here is from genome assembly GCA_039657345.1 of Stephania japonica. Lineage (NCBI taxonomy): Eukaryota > Viridiplantae > Streptophyta > Magnoliopsida > Ranunculales > Menispermaceae > Stephania > Stephania japonica. The sequence goes on along the minus strand of CM077560.1, from coordinate 35,073,952 downwards.
TGGACATATAAATTAAATGAGAATTTTGAATTGTGAGGTATTTTATTGATTTTCAAAAATTAGGTATTGGGAATTATTGACGGGTATTCGGCACATGTTTGGAGGTGTAGAGTGACCAACTTGAGATAGTTGGGGCGCGGTTAAGGTACATAAACCCCTTAAGAAACACACTCGAGTATATATTTGTTAGTTTTTATTTGATCCAACTATTATTGTTTATCGTTGTTTACCCTTTCTATGTGCTTACTTATGTTGCATGGTTGGCCTCGTTATTCGCCGTCGAATTCTGGTTTATTTCGAGGTGTGTGGGTAGATTTGGGTAGGTTGGACAATAAGGACAAACTCAGGTGACGGACCAGTGGAGGAGAGGGGAAGCCCATTGGGGATCCTGATATCTAGATTAGTGGTTCAGTCCTGCTACACGACACACATCCATTTTAGGTTTATCGATGTTATTTATGCATTTGTTTTATTTACAGTTGCTTGTTTTACTGCCCATGTTTATTTAGCATATTGTTAGCTTCCATTATTATAAATGATGGGTGGTTTTCTTATGGGTTTCACTCACTGGACTCATCGTCTGGTTTTTGGATGGCTTGAGTGCAGGACCGTCTATAAGCAGAGGCCAAAAAACCTTAACAGACAACTTGTAATTTCCCACCGCAACGATTTGACTTGCATGTTTATATCTTTTTGTTTGACTTTATTTTTGGGTTCATGGAGATTTTCGAGATACTTGTACATATATGAAATTACTTTTGTTAAGTTATATACAGTGTACTGTTCTAGGTTTTCCACATAGGACTGATGCTCTTCTAATTTGATGAAATGGAACTGTAAATCATCTTGCTAAGTTTTTCGCTAATTTTGAATGTTGAATTTTCAAATATGAATGTTAATAACTCGGATAAATGAGGATTTAAGAGGTTGTTACACGTGGTACACAACAAGGTGGTTACATGGCAATGCTGTGGGCCCATATGGCTTCATGTGGCGAGTCTCGAGATTTAGGGTCGTCACAGTTACTATGGTAGTGGCCTCCAAAATTGCAAGTTCATTTCGCCAGTGGTTGGAGGGGATTATCTGAGTCGAAGGTGACGTTTTTATGGGGTGCAAAACTTGGAAGGAAGAAGGACATTTTTGGAAGTGGAGCGAAAAAAATAAAAAATGGTTTGCTCTTAGTAAAAAGTGGTTCACACATAGTCGGGCCGAATAATGATTTCTCTTAATGAAAAAAATATATATAAATAAATTTTTAAAAGGACTTAAAAATGATAGAATAGTTAACCTTATAAGAGAACACAACAAATTGATTTTTTTGTGTGCCTTTTTTTGCTAGGAACACAACCCAGAAAAATGGGCCGAGAATTACACTCACTTATCTTGTGATAACAAAAGGAAATACAATGAGGTTCTATGTCTAATCTATGAGCTCCATATTGCAATCTGAGCGCATTTTTCGCTAGAAGTCTACACAAGCATTAATACATCTGGGGATGTATCTAATATAGCTACCTTCATCTGATAAAGAGTCCATTGAATCTCCTCGATCTGGTAGTCCATAAAAACTAGAGTATGGCGAGGATCCATGAGATAAACAGCTTTTAATAAGTCTATCTCGGTCACCACCTTAATGATTCCTTTCTCCTTTGCCATGTGGACTCCATACCATAACGCCCAAATTTCTGCTGACAAAGGTGGACAATTGTCCAATTTGACTTGGAAGCCATAAATTAACTCTCTTCTATTATCTCGTAACAACCCTGCAGCGAATGAGCATGCGAGGTTATTCGTTATTGCCCTATCTTAATTCAGTTTTGCCCAACCTTCATCCGGTTTCCTCCATCGTGTCTCCCTCTTAGCTTGCCCTTCAAGACTAACATTGCGTATTTGAACGCCACATCTAATTATCCCATTTGATCTTCTCGAGCTTGAGAAATCACCTCCATAATTAAAACCTGGATACCCTTGAAAACAAACTTTTTTCTTGTGAACCAAAGAACTCAGCACGTGACACCATACAGAGTCTTCCAGAAGAGGCACATTTTTTCATATTAGAGTCCAACCATTCTCTTTGGCTATCACTAAATAAATTAGGACTCTATCTTCCCATCAAAAGATTTTCCCAAACCGTCCTTGCTATAGGGTTGTCCCTAAGGGCATGCATAACCGACTCTGATTCTATTGGGGAATGTGCCATAGGTTAATCCATTAACTGTCTTTATGAATACTTTTAGTTAATAAAATAGAGGATTTTCATTTCCTTGTTTATCATAATTGATTTGCATGTTTACATTATAATAAGATCCATGGATATTTACAGAAATATCCTAAATGTCCCTAGTCAATTATTATACTGAGAATTATAATGAATTAAGACTAGTATGAGTCTTGATTGATGATCATACGATGATCATACGTATAGGAATACGAATCAAGATCATGAGTACTTTTAAGGAACAAAGTACTGGATCGACCCGCTATGAAAACATCACATGGATTAAGTCATAGTTGTTTTTCATGATATGTATATTATTCAGTCCTCTGACTTGAGATTACCAGAGACTTCAACATTAGGAATATAGTGATTTGACACAATCAAACGTTGTCTTTAACCGGATGATTATAAAGGTTGTGATTGGTTACTGTGTGAATAATGTAGTGAAGTTGTGTAATCGAGATAGAATTTGTCCCTCTCATATAGAGAGAGATATCAAGTGGATCCCTCGATGTATTAGACTGTTAAAAGGCCTAGTCTGAGTGAATTGATATTGATCAATGTCACTTGGATGTTTTCAATCTACTTGGAGATCGAGACTAGTATGATTGAACATGTTGGATGACAATTCCATGCCTTATGTTTGATCAAAAGGATATCGTATGACAAAAGGATGTTATATACACTATTGATTAGGTTGTATCAATTTGATATTCATACAACTTGGGTAGTCATAATGTTTTGGCTGAGAGGCCGCTTATGACTTGTATACCAAAATATGTTTTGGTACACTACCAACGTTGTATGAGCCTATTGGGTCGCACACTTAGAATGGTTTTGCAAGATTTTAAGATGGTTCAGAAAAATAAATTTTATATGATAAAATTCATGATAGAAACGTCCTTGTAGTGTATTACACTTATACTTCTTTAAGTAGGGGTATATGTGTAATTTATTTAACCGTCTATATACAAAGGTTGTATAAATAAACGCTTTGAGTTAGAATACACGTACGAAAGATTAAAATGCCGAAACTCTATCTTCGTTTTAGAAACGACTTAGGGTTTTTGGTATGTTCTGGATTATTTTGGAGAGAAACAAAAGGGTTTGGTATTCTCTCGAAGCTAGCACTTCAAATCTCGGCCGTCGTTCGTGTGTGGACTGCTGATAGAGGGCGTTCGTCATTGGCAACGCCTTAGAGATCGATTAACCTTCAGAAAGGTACATTGCGACTGAGGTATGATTAAGTTTTTATAGTTTAAATGTTTTAATGGAATCAGATTCGGATCTTGTTGTGGTTTTCTCAAAATTGTTTTGTAATCTCCGCTGCGCATGAACCCAAAACTCAACAGATTCTGCATTACATCTTCTACAAACATCGGAGGTATTAATTTGGCTTTTACAACATAACATGTTAGTAGGGAGGCGATCATGTCTAGCCAACCATAGGAAAGTCTTGATTCTTTGTAGACCCTCATAATCCCACACTGATCTCCAGCCTATATCATCAGATTGGATATCTTCATTGGTGATTCGCTCATAAGCCTTCTTAACTGAAAACTTCCCAGACTTGTTGTACATCCAAAAAATCCTATCCATTCCTTTACTACTATTAGGGTGAGGAGTGGCCAAGATTTTTTGCACATCTCACTAGGTAGAATCTATGCAAGCTTCGAGAGGTCCCAACGTCCTGATGCTGTGGTATAATGAGCCACTTTCTGTTTTACGTCTCTGTGAGAAAGCGAAGTAGTAGCATAGGGTAGGAGAGACTCCACGTTTTTCACCCACTTCTCTTTTTAGAATAAAGTTCCCCATCCATCTCCAATAACCTTAGTAAGGCCTTCCTTGAAAAGAGAGGCCATTATTGGCATATACTCCTTCATACCAATGAGGCAGGGCGCCCCGCTCTCAATGAAGGTTCCTCATTTGTGTGCCTATTTAGTGCAAGAGAAGTGCTACAATGATAATGGAAATCACACCACAACATACAATGACCCACAAGAGCCATCCATGCCCACCTCAAAATACGGTACATACAGATCCTGATGCATAACACATGAGTCGAGGTTGCATGGAAGGCTCTTGTGGGCCATTCTCTATTAGAATGTGACACTTATCCATTGTCATTCTAGTATTTGTCTTAGGGCAAACCCTACTGTTTTTCCTCATCTTGTGTGACCTGAATTTTATTGTTATATTAGATTTATTTTATTTTATTTTATTTTTTTGAAAATGTTAGAGTTGAATTCCACGGGAAATTTGACAAAATAACCCAAAACCAGCACTACTAATGAAAACTAACCCATCTCTTCTCAACTTATTTTTTTATCCCAAAATCCCATTTGAATTGTCTAATTCACCCTTCTCCTATCTCTTAACATTTTGGCTCCCAATTTACACACCTATCAACTATCTGGAGGTGTGCAATCCCCTTTTTCATTCTCTTATACATCTTTCTCCAGCGATGTCCAACCAACAAAGACAAGCTTACTGTTGCTTGCGATCTTGGGAATCTTGGTCTCATTCTCTATCTCTCTATTTTTTTATGGTAACCACTTTCCCATTCCTTTGAAATTCTTTTACATCCAAACACTTATTGTGTTTAGAGTATATTCTAACTTTTTTTCTCCCCAACTTCTAAATAATTCATCAATTAAGCCATAAAACTCATTCATCTATTTTTTTCTCTGGTTTTTTTTCTAAATTAATGATGTGGGTTCTCACATTTCTCATCATATTTAATGTAAGTAGTTCATTCTTGTTAAGTTATTATTCATTCTTATAAAGTTGGTTGATTAATAAGATTATCATAAATATTGTCGATATTTTCAATATTGCCAGCATATGAAATATTGTTCTTGGGCAGTTGTCAATTTAGTTATTATACTCTATCACGTTTCAACAGATTTAGTTGTATTAGCCTAAACAACTCCACCATGATCCTAATGCATTCATAAGGATCATCGGTCGTGTTCAAATACCACAAACAAAAAATACCCCTTTAAAGTTGTATACAAAGGTTATTTGTAAGGTGTATGACAAAATGCCAAAGAAAGGTAAAAAAAATTGTAGAATAGTATATGATTTTATGGATATCAACATTTGTAACTTGAAGTTGAAAAAATATTGTTTGAAAAAATGCCAAGGAAGAACTTGCCTCCCTTGATATATTAATTGCAACTCACTAGGTTTAACACAAAGTAAAACTTTAAAAATTATTCATCAAATGCAACTAGTAGTTGAAAATCTCTTACATCATAACACTCAATTGAATGCTTTGAAATTCAATTATATGATTCATTTTACTCTAAAAGGTACAATTAAAGTTATTGACAAATATATTGATATAGGCCTTGTTTGGTTCCATTTTTCCAACTTATGGGAGAGTTTTCTTTCGAGGGAGTTAACTCACACTAAAGTTCATATTTTCATGTTTGGTACAACTTTGAACTTACATGGAGTTGCAAATTTTAAAATAACAAAATATATGAATTAACATAAATACCCTTCAAATAAGATAGAGATGTAATTACTAATTGGTAATTGTGTCCATAAGCCTATGAAAGATAACTCCCTTGGTGGGTCGAGAGTGAGGGACTTATCTTACATCTAAGGTGTGAGTTGATAGATAACTTATAAGGAAGTAGAGTTTATAAAACTAATAAAACATGATTAGTTCTAACGTTGGGTGTCTTTAGTTTATAGTTTATAGTTAGTTTTCTTCCCTATATGGAAGTCTTTGATTTGTCTCCTCCTTGTTGGGAAGATTTGTTATTCGTTTTGTGGTTCTAGTACTTTTGTGTATTATCATGAATTTCAATGTTGTAGAGAGCAGTCCCTAATTGTCAAATTGTTTCAATTTTGAAAAAAAAAACCAAATTAATGGCAGTTTGCTTGCACAAATAGGATTAGTGAATCAATGTACTTGATTTTATGTTTGGTCCTATATTGAGCCATAAATGATTAATGAAATGTTGATTTCTCTTCAAAAAAAAAGATTAGTTCCAACTCCTCCACAAGTTATCTCATCATGCCCCCAACAAAACAAGGCCATATGTGTATGATTAGTTTTCTTGGTTGAAGTAATTAAAGACCGATACCTTTGGTTGATTATGCTTCAAAATTTTGGTATTTAACTTCTTTTTTTTATCTGAAGGAGGCGGAAATGACTATTATCACAAAAGGCATAGATAGGTAAAGCTACCCCTCTTACAATGTCATTATGAATAGAAGATACCCTTACTAGGACACCAACAATATCATGAGAACCTAATTCGAAATGCCTAACATAATTAGCAAGCCAATCCGCGCTCGATTGCCTTCACGGAGAGAGTGTAGGACATGAACCTCCCAGTCCCTTTCAAGGTATTGAAAAATTTGTAAGAGAATACTCCAATGCTTACTAGGTGAGAGCTTTTTATTATTGGTTGCTTTAACCACCTCAAGATTATCTAGTTCCAGAATTATTTTTCTATAGCCCTGTCGCCATGCCATTTGTAATGTGATGGCCCTAATTTCCCATACAATTTGGCCCCGCCCAGCCTAGACACACATGGACCCCCGAGACCATTCTCGGCAAGACAACGCATGCCTAGTCAGCCTCAATTTATCAATTTACAAGTTATAAAGTGAGTTATTAGATTATTAAAGTTATCAGATTGATACATAGCGAAAATTAACTATAATCATGCAATAACTCAATTAAAGGAAAATCAGGAAGATTCTATAAATGTGGAATTTCGAATATTCAATAAACATGTGCCAAAAAGATAGCGTAATAACACATGATATCAATCTCCCAATCCTAACCAATAAAAGATATAGTATATGAGAAAACAAAAATACACCAAGCAAAATGGAGACCTACACTAAAAAATAGGAAAAGTCCCTCGTAGGATCATGTGAGATAATCGCCTAGCACGAGTCCATTCCCCTTGCTCATCTCCGGTCTATCTGCACCCACCGTCATAAACTAGGCAGTGAGTAAATGAGAGAAATTTATAGTGATGCAAGAAAAATGTAACAGTAATTCAAGATTTAACAATAAAGTAGTCTAAGAATCATGCTCTAAATGAAAAGACAGAAATATAAGCAAGTTGCATGATAGACTAGACTAGCAGATAAGCAACGATATTTTGAGTGTTCATTGAATCAAAAGAGGCCCATAAACGGTCTAATCCACAATAATTTCCACAAAAATTCCACAACTATAGCCACAACATTATCCATAACAATCCAACACTCGGGTATCACACAACACTAGGGGTAGTCAGCACTCTTTGCAGGAGGTGCTCACGTTTTCCCAACTAGTGTGGGCCACATAGTACCTTCCCGATTCAACTTATGCCAAGAACACTCAACCAAGAAAATAATGGATGGAATACCAAAAATAGGATCAATTTAAATATTACAATAAAAGAGGGAAATGAATCACATATCACTTTTATAACTGGCTTACTAACGTACATATATACAAAAGCACATATGTACTTACCTGGTAAGATCGCGACTCGTGTACGCTCACACGTCTCTAACCCTTTGCCCGAGGCTTCTCAACTATCTGTCAATGAATCGAACCCCAATATGTTGGGTTTATTGTCAATATAAGACCCTAAATAAACCTCCAAAGTTCCTAAGTTTTCCGAGAATTTATAAAATTTATTGTCAAATTTCTGTTTTGGACACTGTCTCGGCGCCTCCTTGTGTAAAGCTCCACGACGTCATTACGACGTCTAATTTTGAGTCTCTATTTTAGACATCATGGGTGACGCCATCGTGTATAAGGTCTCCACGGCGTCGTCATGGCGTAGATTTTATTCACCTCTGTTTTAGACACCATGGGAGAATGTCGCCAGCATTTTGGCTCACGACGCATCTACGACGTCTCGTGTTTTATTGATTTTTCTCTTATGTTTTGGACGCCGTCAGTCGACGCTGTGGGCCTTATCGCCCACATCACCATGCGCGATGTCTCAGATAGTGTGTTTTCTGGGGTTTTTTGGAACCTCGGCTTACGTCGCCGCACCTCGCGCCTATCCTAAACTTGTAAGGAGGTCCATAACCATCCAAAATTGCCTTTGGATCATCATAGTGTTGGGTTTTGGGGTTCATGCGCAGCGGAGATTACAAAACAATTTTGAGAAAAACCCCAACAGGATCCGAATCTGATTCCATTAAAACATGTTTAAACTATGAAAACTTAATCATACCTCAGTCGCAATACCTCTCTGAAGGTTAATCGATCTCTAAGGCGCAGTCAATGACGAACGCCCTCTACTAGCTGTCCACACACGAACGGTGGCCGATATTCAAAGTGCTAGCTTCGAGAGAATACCAAACCTTTTGTTTCTCTCCAAAACGATCCAGAGGATACCAAAAACTCTAAGTAGTTTCTTAAAACGAAAATAGAGTTTCGGCCCTTTTAAAATCTTTCGTACTAGTATTCTAACTCAAAGCGTCTATTTATACAACCCTTGTATATAGACGGTTAAGTAAATTACACATATACCCCTACTCAAAGAAGTATAAGTGTAATATACTACAAGGACGTTTCTGTCATGAATTTTATCATATAAAATTAATTTTTCTGAACCATCTTAAAATCTCGCAAAACCATTCTCAAGTAATGCGACCCAATAGGCTCATACAATGTTGGCAGTGTACCAAAACACATTTTGGTATACAAGTCATAAGCGGCCTCTAGCAAGACATTATGACTACCTAAGTTGTACGAATATCAAATCGATATAACCTAATCAATAGTGTATATAACATCCTTTTGTCACACGATATCCTTTTGATCAAACATAAGGCATGGAATTGTCATCCAACATGTTCAATCGTACTAGTCTCGATTTCTAGGTAGATCGAAAAACGTCTAAGTGACATTGATCAATATCAATTTACTTAGACTAGGCCTTTTAACATCCTAACATATCGAGGATCCACTGGATATCTCTCTTTATATGAGAGGGACAAATTCTATCTCGATTACACAACTTCACCACATTATTCACACAAGTAACCAATCATAACCTTTATAATCGTTCTGTTAAAGACAACGTTTGATTGCGTCAAATTACTTGTATTTCTAATGTTGAAGTCTCTGTAATCTCAAGTCGAGGACTGAAAAATATACCTATCATGAGAAACAACTATGACTTAATCCATGTGATGTTCTCATAGCGGGTCGGTCCAATCAGATTTGTTCCCTAACAAGTACTCATGATCTTGATTCGTATCCCTATATGTATGATCATCGTATGATCATCAATCAAGACTCACACTAGTCTTAATTCATTATAGTTCCCAGTATAATAATCGACTAGGGACATTTAGGATATTTCTGTAAGTACCCATGGATCTTATTATAATGTAGACATGCAAATCAATTATAATAAACAGCAAATGAAATCCTCTATTTTATTAACTAAAATGTATTCATAAAGACTGTTAATGGATTGACCTAGGGCACATGTCCTAACATCTCCCACTTGCTCTAGGGCCAATCATTCATGCATCTAATGCCTAATGATCTAACATGACCATCATGTTTTGCTTGTGGAAGAGCCTTTGTCAATGGATCCGCAGCGATGTCTTCGGTAGGTACTCTGCAAATCTTTACGTCTCCCCTCTCAATAATTTCTCTGATGAGTTGAAAACACCTAAGTATGTGTTTGGATCTGTGGTGTGATCTAGGTTCCTTGGCCTGTGCTATTGCCCCGTTATTGTCACAATACAAATAAATAAGATTAACAATACTTGGAACCACACCTAGTTCAGAAATGAACTTTTTGATCCAAACTGCCTCCTTTGCTGCATCGAACGCTGCAATATACTCAAACATTGTAGAATCTACCACGCCTCTTGCTTCGAACTTTTCCATTCTTTCGCACCCCCATTCAAAGTAAACACATATTCCGATCATGATCTAAAATCATCTATATCGCTTTGAAAACTTGCATCTCGTGTAACCATTTACAACTAGATCATTTTCAAAACCTCCATAGACCAAGAACACTTCCTTAGTCCTTCTTAAGTACTTAAGGATGTTCTTTACTGCTATCAAGTGACTCTCACCTGGATCTGACTGATATCTGCTTGTAGTGCTCAAAGCATATGATACATCAGGCCGAGTGCATAGCTTGGTGTACATGATAGATCCAATAGCAGATGCATATGGAATCTTATTCATACGGTCTCGCTCATCATTTGTCCTAGGACATTGATTCTTGCTGAGACTAATGCCATGAGACATTGGCAACAATCCTCTTTTAGAGTCTTGCAAACTGAACCTATTCAGTACCTTATCTATGTAAGCACTCTGACTTAGACCGATTAGCCTCTTAGATCTATCCCTATAGATCCTTATCCCTAGGATATAGGCTGCATCTCCTAAGTCTTTCATTGAGAAACACTTCCCTAACCAAGACTTGACACTCTGTAATGTTGGGATGTCATTTCCAATGAGTAATATACCATCAACATACAGTACCAGAAAAACAACTACACTCCCACTGACCTTCTTGTATACACAAGGCTCATCTTCGTTCTTAATAAAACTAAAATCCTTGATTGCTTCATCAAAACGAAGATTCCAACTCCGAGAAGCTTGCTTTAATCCATAAATAGATCTTTGAAGCTTGCATACCTTCCTAGAATTCTCAGGATGTACAAAACCTTTAGGTTGTGTCATATACACGTCCTCAAGCAGCTTTCCATTAAGAAATGTTGTTTTTACATCCATTTGCCATATCTCATAGTTATAATATGCAGAAATGACAATTAAAATTTTTATGGATTTAAGTATGGCTACTGGCGAAAAAGTTTCATCATAATCAACACCTTGAGTTTGCCTGAAACCTTTTGCTACAAGTCTTGCTTTGAAAGTATGCACTTTGCCATCCATGTCGCTTTTCTTCTTGAAAACCCATTTACATCCAATGGTCTTACCACCTTCAGTAAATCAACCAAGTTCCAAACTTGGTTATCATACATGGATTGCATCTCGAGTTCATGGCACTTAGCCATTTATCTCGAGTCCGGTCCGTACATAGCTTCCGATAAGTGGTGGGTCATTTTGATCTATAAGCAACACATCACGACTATCGCAATGAGAAATCCGAATCTCTCTCGGCTCATGTCTTACCCTACCAGTATTTACGTGGGCTTTGTATCACTTGCGGAGACTCAACTCGGTTCGAACGTTGTTGAACTTCCAAAGGTCGTTCGTTGTTTATTTGTGATTCTTGAACTTCTTCAAGATTTATTTCTCTCCCACTAGTGTCTTTTGAAATAAACTGTTTTTCCATAAAGGCACCATACCGAGCAACAAACACTTTGTTTTCAGCAGGATTATAAAAATAATATCCTTTTGTTTCCTTAGGATACCCCACAAATAAACACCGATCAGATTTAGGTGCTAGTTTTTCTGAGACTTGTCGCTTTACGTAAGCCTCACAACCCCAAATCTTAAGAAAAGAAAAACTAGGTCTCTTACCGTACCATATCTCATATGGTGTTTTATCAACCGCTTTAGAAGGAACTCGATTTAGAGTGAAAGTCGCAGCTTGTAATGCATAACCCCAAAAGGATAATGGAAGATCCGCATGACTCATCATATATCGAACCATATCTAATAAGGTTCGATTTCTCCTTTCAGAAACTCCATTCCATTGTGGAGTTGCTGGTGGAGTTAATTGTGAGACAATCCCACAATTTCTAAGATAATCATCAAATTCTTGGCTCAAATATTCACCACCTCGATCTGGTCGAAGTGCTTTAATAGTTTTACCAAGTTGATTCTGCACTTCATTTTGAAATGTTCGAAACATCTCAAATGATTCAGCTTTATGTTTCATAAGATATATATAACCATATCTGCTGAAATCATCAGTAAATGTAATGAAGTACTGGTAACCTCCTCTAGCCATTGTGTTTATAGGACCGCATACATCAGTATGTATTAGACCCAATAAATCATTTGCCCTTTCACTGTGTCCAATAAAGGGACTTTTAGTCATCTTGCCTAGTAAACAAGATACGCACATTTGATATGATTCCAAATCAAATGAATCTAGAAGTCCATCTTTATGGAGCTTCGTTATGCGTTTCTCATTTATGTGGCCAAGACGACAATGCCAAAGATAGGTTTGATTCAAATCATTTGCCTTGGATCTCTTTGTATTTATGTTAAAGACTGGAGTATCTGTGGACTTTTTCATGCTTAGAATATAAAGACCATCACACAAATCAACATTTGCATAAAAAATGCCTTTACGAGAAATTGAACATCTATTATTCGCAATAATAAAATCAAAACCATCCATATCCAAACATGAAACCGAAATGATGTTTCTGCTCAAGGCAGGCACATAATAATAATTATTTAAAGTTAAAATAAGTCCACTAGATAAAACTAAGTTATATGATCCAACAGCCAGGGCAGCAACTCTTGCTCCATTCCCTACGCGGAGGATAACTTCTCCTTTCTTCAACTTTCTACTTCTGGTAAGTCCCTGCACATTTATACAAATGTGAGATCCACATCCGGTATCCAATACCCAGGAATCACTAGTAGATAAATTAATTTCAATAACATAAATACCTGAGGTGGTAGTCGCACTACCCTTTTTATTCTTTAAATCTTCCAGATAGAGTTTGCAATTTCTGAACCAATGTCCAGGTGCATGGCAGAAATGACAATTTCCTTCCTTTTCCTTTTGGTGCTTTGAAGCAGAACAGTGGGGCTTGACTTGTTCCACAGCTTTGCAATAGGTGCAAAGCAGCGAAATTAACAACTTTAGCCTTGCCTTTGCCTTTCTTTTTCATTCCTTTCCTTTTGGACCATCAAAGACATTACTAGAGGGTTTCTTGATATTTTGTTCAGCAGCTTTTGAGCATCAAATGCAACTCGAAATTGATTTCTCCATATTATTCATATTGTAGTTCATCACAAATTGTGTGTAACTCTCTGGTAATGAATTTAAGATCAAATCAGTAGCCAACTCTTGGCTTATGGGAAATCCAAGTCTATCAAGTTGGTCAACATAGCCTTTCATCTTCGAACATGAGGACTAATCGACGCACCCTCAAATCATCTTACAAGAATGCGGGTTCTTGACTGTCTCGAACCTTTCTTGCCTAGCTTACTGTTGGAACATTTCCTTCAGAGTTACAGCCATGTCGTAGGCTTCCATTAGTTCCATGTCCTTCTGAAGTTCAGGAACCATATTTGCTAACATAATGCATGCAACATCAGTAGAATCGTTGACATGCTTATTATGCGCATCCTTCACAGCTTTCGTAGCATTGACTAGTGAGTCCTCAGGGATCGGAGCATCCAGGACATACAACTTGCGTTCATGCTTGAGAATGATTCTCAAGTTTCAGAACCAATCAAGAAAGTTAGTCCCAGATAGCTTATCCTTCTCAAGGATAGATCGTAGTGACAGGGGATTATTGTTACTTGAAGATGCCATTGATCTACAATAAAGATTATGCAGAGTTTATTTTAGTATAGAGGAATAGACTCTCACTAAATTAACAACCCTCCTAAAACATACCGTTTATTTAGGGGACTAAATCCATATTTCACCTAATTCTATGACAGCTATGGCATGAAACACAGAACTAGATTATTTAGGTAGGTAACAGTTACCAATTACATCTTGTGTAACTTTAGATACTTTTATGAGATACAGGACATCTTATGTCTTAGCATGTTTTTATCTCATCATATGCCTAAAGTCAAAAACTATTTTGATAACTTTATTAAGTCGGACCAATTTAAACATTTAGGTAACTCTTATCCAACTTATCTCACCAACATAACACAATACACCCAACTATGACTGAAACTATATTAGTGCGATCGAGGCCTTGACAAGTGTTTAAAATTGGATGGCACAAGACTTAAGATTTAATAGAGAGATTTTATTTAGTTTTAGTGATTTTAATTAAACAATGAAATATCATATATTTTATTGATTTGTAGAACCACTAAACAATTTAGGAAATTTTTATGCTATTCACTAATAGAAGAATTTCCGTGCGCTAGGATTAGTTAGACACGTCCCCATGGCCGGTCATTAATGGCGTGTGGTCCCACTGGCCGGTCAGCGGGCGGTGGTTCAGCTGACCGGTCAGCGGATGGGGGAACAGGGGCCAGCGCCCCATTTTTTTTTTTTAGAAGACAAATCTCAATTCCGAAAATTGAAATTCGCTATAGAAAATCATATTTTCACTGATTTTACTATACCAAATTTACCCCTTAGTTTATCCAAAATTAAGTCTATTAAAACGTTTCAATTAACTCGGGCCCACATCTAACTAATCATCTTATCCTAATCCAATTAGGACTTTAGATATTTGAATCCTAGCATATCATAAATAACAAACTTCTCCATATTTATCTCCTATCCAATAGGGATAATTAAGCCGATTTTGCATATATCTCCTAATCTAATTGTTATCTATCTTTATCAAATAAAAACTTCATAACAACATAGATATAACAAGATAAATAAATAATTTCGAAAATTAATTATTTGCAATTTCGATCTTCATCCAAATAATCACAAATATGTAGTGGGATCATGGATTACTATCTCAATCGAACCTAATCATATTAGTTTCGAATTAACATTCAGACTTATATAATTTAAGAAACTTAAATTAATGTAACCTAAATATGCATACTGAATTACAGAGATTTCATCCATGCATCAATACACAAAAATAAAGATTATACCTAATGGTGTCATGGATCACAAAATACGAAATTCAATTCATTAAAATTATTCGAACCTAACATGATTACTTGCATGTATGAAACTGATTTCAATTAAATCACGAATATATGTATCATATACACAAAACATGATAATAAATCTCATAGAAAACTTATGTATATTACATATACATCAACTATTAACATGCTTTCAATCATATATCATAAAAACATTCAATGAGTTTAATGGAATCAAACTCGAAAGCTCTGATACCACTGTTGGGTTTTGGGGTTCATGCGCAGCGGAGATTACAAAACAATTTTGAGAAAAACCCCAACAGGATCCGAATCTGGTTCCATTAAAATATGTTTAAACTATGAAAACTTAATCATACCTCAGTCGCAATACCTCTCTGAAGGTTAATCGATCTCTAAGGCGCTGCCAATGACGAACGCCCTCTACTAGCTGTCCACACACGAACGGCGGCCGAGATTCAAAGTGCTAGCTTCGAGAGAATACCAAACCTTTTGTTTCTCTCTAAAATGATCCAGATGATACCAAAAACTCTAAGTCGTTTCTTAAAACGAAAATAGAGTTTCGGCCCTTTCAAAATCTTTCGTACTAGTATTCTAACTCAAAACGTCTATTTATACAACCCTTGTATATAGACGGTTAAGTAAATTACACATATACCCCTACTCAAAGAAGTATAAGTGTAATACACTACAAGGATGTTTCTGTCATGAATTTTATCATATAAAATTTATTTTTCTGAACCATCTTAAAATCTCGCAAAACCATTCTCAGTGTGCGACCCAATAGGCTCATACAATGTTGGCAGTGTACCAAAACACATTTTGGTATACAAGTCATAAGCGGCCTCTAGCAAGACATTATGACTACCCAAGTTGTACGAATATCAAATCGATATAACCTAATCAATAGTGTATATAACATCCTTTTGTTACACGATATCCTTTTGATCAAACATAAGGCATGGAATTGTCATCCAACATGTTCAATCGTACTAGTCTCGATTTCTAGGTAGACTGAAAACATCTAAGTGACATTGATCAATATCAATTTACTTAGACTAGGCCTTTTAACAGTCTAACATATCGAGGGATCCACTGGATATCTCTCTTTATATGAGAGGGACAAATTCTATCTCGATTACATAACTTCGCCACATTATTCACACAGTAATCAATCACAACCTTTATAATCGTCCGGTTAAAGACAACGTTTGATTGCGTCAAATCACTGTATTCCTAATGTTGAAGTCTCTGGTAATCTCAAGTCAGAGGACTGAAAAATATACCTATCATGAGAAACAACTATGACTTAATCCATGTGATGTTCTCATAGCGGGTCGGTCTAGTACTTTGTTCCCTAACAAGTACTCATGATCTTGATTCGTATTCCTATACGTATGATCATCGTATGATCATCAATCAAGACTCACACTAGTCTTAATTCATTATAGTTCCCAGTATAATAATCGACTAGGGACATTTAGGATATTTCTGTAAGTACCCATGGATCTTATTATAATGTAAACATGCGAATCAATTATAATAAACAGCAAATGAAATCCTTTATTTTATTAACTAAAATGTATTCATAAAGACTGTTAATGGATTGACCTAGGGCACATGTCCCAACACATAGAACCTCCGGCGATTGTCCGGAATGAAAAACACTCCAAAACATTGTAAAACTTGACGAAAATCGTAAAATGCCTCCAAATCTCTAACACTGTTCACAAAATGCGTGTTGATCGCTTCGAGGATCACCAAAGCATCGATGTTTCTATCAAAATCGATTGTCCTGATGTGGTGTCCATGGTCATCACGATGAAATTGAATGAAACTTACGTGTAAAAAAAGGAAAAGATGAGGGGAATTGAGATCTCACATAAACTCTAGTGAAATCTTGGAACTTCGATGAGTTTTTTGGCAATTTGTATAGCAGCTCCAATGGCTATGCTAACTTCCTTGTCCTCCAAGTTTGAAGAAGAGAAGAGAGAAGAGGAGAAGAGGAGAGGAGGAGAGAAAAGTGAGAGAGAGAGAAAAAGGTAAGAGGGATGGCCCCTTTTATAGGTCTCCTCATCATCCACTTTCACGCATGCATCCCGATGTAGATCTAAAGCTCTCCCTTTTAAGTTGTCCACTAACTCTAACTCCACTTAGTGACTTCAATAGGTGACTCGCACACCACTTAGTTAACCAACTCCCTAGCCCGTTTTCACGTACTCGGATCCGAACCACATTACAACTCGCGTGTCGTGTACCCCTAGTCTTGCCAACGTTATTATTTTGGTTATTTAGCTTAATATTATTATTCAAATAATTTATTTTTAGTATTTTTTGTGTTTAAAACCCCTATTTATACTAGGCAAAGCCTCACTCAGACTTTCAATTCATCAAACGGCTCGAAACTCGTTCTAGACATATATACTAATACATTAATCATAGAAAAAAAATTACCTCGGTGTTGACTCCCAAGGTTTGAAATGTTTGACGTATCACGACAGACGTCACAGTCTGAAATGCAACACGTGGCGTGTTAAATTTGATGGTCGTTACATGTAACCCTATAAATGCACCTAGAGCTCTATATCGAAGACTAAGCACGTCCCCTGTAACAACCCATTTTCCAAACAGATTGCCACAGGGGGACAATGTGGACCTATAATCTGTCTTACTAGTGACAGTTGTGCTCCACATTGGATTATATTCTCCATTTTATCCTTTCTTACCTTATTAATTATCAATTTACTTATTTAATTGTATTGTACTCTAATCATATGTTATGTCCTCATATAATCCTCAAATTCTCACAGCGGAAGTCTTACAACACATAAACTCAAATATTAATAATTGAAGTGAGTGATATAAACCATAAACCTAATGTGGAAAACCCATATATAACCATAAATATCTTATGATGTTACAAAAGATCAAAATATACAAGGTATCTCACAATCCCAAACCAAAAACGAAAACAAAAAATATATAATACAAATGTACAAGTCTGGCTATGTATCTACTGATCAACTATATTTTGGCAGGTTGCCCTTGCCCTGACTTTTACTAGGATCTGCACTCAAGCCATCACAAAAGGCAATGATGAGTCCAAAGTGAGTATTCCCAATGAAATTAAGTGAACTATACTAAAGGTAAATACTAAAATTTAAATAAAGCTATTAAATAAACATGAAAAATAAATGCAGTCAACTGTGCTCATCGCATGAATAGATAATAGTGAAAGCTCAAAGTGTGTTCCTAGAGCCTAAGGCCAGACTAGCACAATAATTCGGACTTTCCACCGAATACTATCGACGAGTCCGATTTAAGCAGGGCCAGTATTTGGATCCGCTCGGTGGCTGACATTATACCTACGACGCACCGACACATGCCACAATATGATACTCGGGTCGTGCTATTCACCGAGACCGATCTGGTAGCACGTGTTATGGTCTAGTGAGCATACACACTGGAATGGCACGGAGGGAACCCAACACCTTCCAAAAACAATGTGCTCAAATTGACTCATGAAACCCACATCAAACCCAAGAAAATTAGTCCGAAACGTAGAGAAGGAGATGGAGATCGAAGATCTAACATTGGTTTCAATTTTCCTTGCTTCTTTTGAGCTCCAAATGATCGACACAACTCACTAAAACCCTCAAAGTGCTCTCAATTTTTGGATTTCCACTTGAGAGGAGAGAGAAAAGTTGGTGAGAAGTGAGAAAGTGAGATATTTATAGGAAATTCTCATCCTAGCATAACCTCCCATCTCTAGGCTTAATCCAATGGATACTAACAGGTTCATAAGTCCATTTTAAGGTAACTTATATGTGTGACACCCCCACTTGACTTGCCTTTGTTCAAACACAACACTAAAACCCTCAGACATTTCAATACTCGTGTCCCACATGTAACCTCGCATCCCCCACATACTCTCGCACCACAAATGCATATACGGTGTTATTTAATTAATTATTTAATGAATTTTATCATTTATTGTGTGTATTTAGTTCCCTGCCCTAGTGCACTGTCATTCGCTATAGTTCCCGCGTTTACATACTATTCGAATGAATACCCGTCTCACTATCTCGCACTCCAATAATACAATAACTAACACACATCACGATGTCATTTAACCTATTTGAACATAAACATTGCAAATTAGTAAAATCAACACACAAAATAACTATTTATCTAACTCCATGCGTGCTCTAGCCTAACTGCAGGGTTCCACGAGTTTTTAAGCTGTTCGCTACGTTTGTAACACGTCATAAAATAACGATGAATTAAATTTGGGTACTTGCATCCCCAAATTCACCACGAAACCGCCAAGCCAAAATCCTCTTTCATCACGAAGGAGTCCCCCAATCGATGCCCATCTATCCGAGCAAAGTGCCCCATTAGAGTTGACCTTAGTCCATCCCTCAGGAGTTGCATTCCACCTAATGTTCCGCTCCACTCTCGCCGTTTGTTGCGACTGCACGTTAAGAAAAATAGTTTTCGAGGCCTAGAATTCTCTAGTTTTAGCTTTGATTGTAAAGACCAAACTTTTATGGCAAGTCTCCTCTACCACAAACATTTCCCAATTCCTAGCATTCCATAGCTGCCAACATGCAGTCCCGAAAAGGGTACTCCATTGGATACCATATACCTCATCTCCCTTTATAAGATTATTAGGAAACCATTTCATAAAAAAGACATTCAAGAACTCCCCAAACCTGGATGGCCCAACGAGGTCATGCCATACAAAAAAGCATTATCACAATCTCTAAGAACATGTTCAATAGGTGTTTAACTTTATAGGATTTAAATAAAGCTTTTCAAACTGTCGTTTATTACTCATTAACAATATTTGTTTTTGCTAATGATTATTTAGAAATAGGTTTTTTTGTTAAAGGTTGACATCAATACATTTTTGTTATATTTTTTCCTTCAAATTTTAATTGGATATTTTATAGGTTGGTTGGTCTAGGAGATGGATCAAGATGAACTCTAACAACGTAACAAAGGAGCTTGTACATAAGTCTTATAATGTGATGGACTACAATGATGTAAATAATGGACTCCATTTCTAAACATAGAAGAAATTGGAATTTATCTCTCATCTTCGTGAATAATGAAAGGAAGAAATTTTTTGTTTATAGGAAGGGGAACTTGTGTGCAAGTTTTACTGTAATTATGAACCACTTAGACATCTTTGTTACTGTCGCGACTATCAAAAACTATGTAACTGATCTTTATGTTTTTTGTAACCTAAGTTTTCGTCTCCATTTAAGCTAATGAAAGATTAAACTACTTGTTAGTCTTTATTTCATTTGTAAATTGGTTTGTGAATGTCATATTACAATTAACATGCAACTGGATGCCCAACAAGCATGAAGACAATGAGGGCTTCATTGAACCATGACAGAGTACAGAATAAAGACACGACAATTCACTTTGAAGGTGTTCATTGTTGATGATAATGTTCTTAAACTACACAATTGTCCAAAATAAGTTAATTGTCTTTTTGTTTATATAAATTATACCAGCATAATACTTGTTAAGTGGAACACATATAATTGTATAAAATCATGTGGTAATGAAAATAATGAGATCCTCATAATTTATCACTTAGCTAGCTAAGCCCCACTGTTCATGTTTATTTGTTTAATAATTGAACGTTCAAGGTAAAAATCTAAATAGAGAGTAATGTTCACATGACAATATATATGTATGACAGTGCTATATTATGGATATTGTTAGTGTCATTTAAAAAATCTTTTTAGAGTGTCATTTAAAAAATCTTTTTAGAGTGTCATTATTGTTAAATGGTAAATAAAAAAACACTCATGTATTAATTTTAATTAATCATTTTGAATTAATTGAATCATAAACATTGTCGGTTTACAACACAAACACTGAGAATATTGAGTACATTGTGATATTTTCCAAGCAAACACAAACACAAATTTTAGAAAATATAAAGTAGAGGAACTAAGGTTACTATAGTGATTGAGTGTCAATATTCATTTATGTAGAACTAAAAGCCTGATAATCGAAATGACTATTACTTAAGTCTAACAAAGACAAATTAGAAATCCATATTGGATTTCTTTTACATTGTATGAGTCTAATATTGAACTCTTAGAATATAGAACTAAGAGCTTAAATAATCTCTCAAGATTAAAAAAAATATTGAACATATTTATGATATTATTAATATATATTGATAATATTGACAATACAAACAATATTGATAATATTAACAATATTGACAACGCTTATACGAACATCTTTGTTATTGGTAGAATTATATCACGCACAAGTTGTGACATGAAATTGCAAGAACACCAACTGAAATCAAATATCTTTAATTTGTTTGAGTTTGCCAAAAAAACGAAATCAAATAATTGATTGTTGAATGGCATAATTAACTATGTTGTTCTTATTGATCGTCCAAAAAAGTGGTGCCACCACTACAATCCTCAAACACAATTTTTTTTTGAATCCATCATCAATATAGCTTCAATTGTCAGCCATTGTTACTTTGGAAGTTTTTGAGGTTATCAAGTGTCACTTTTCTTTTCTCTTTCCCCGATTTACATATTTCAATTATATCCTCTTCTCTTATCTATATCCATATACCCAAATGGTGCTCCAACAATCATGCCACCAACTATCACTACAACATTAATGCACTTTAATAACCGAATCATTAATAATGGTTTGGCTATGACCATTATTAATGAAAAGTATAGATAACGATAGTTGTTATCTTTAGCTTTTGATAACGACTACCGTCATCTATAGTGGAATAAGAATAACTAAGCGCGAGTTGTTCCCCACGTTCTACCTAAAAACCAAATTGCTCTCTCAACCTTTCTCTGCATCTCTTGACCTCTCTTGATCTTCTCTCTTGCCATTGTTGGTATCTCGAGCTTGTCTCTCGCCATTGTTTCCTTCATTGATGTGGGGAACATAAGTATCGATCGAAGCATTTAGAGCTCTTCGAAGAGGGTTTTCTTGAAATCTCGATCGATCTCTATACTCTATTCAATCAAATAGATCGACCAAGTGTTAGGGTTTCAATTTCCTTCATTGTCATCATCATCATGTGTTAGAGTTTCAATTTCCTTCATCATCGTCATCATTGATTGATCGCGTGTTAGGTTTTACTGTGTAGGTTTGAATTTGCCAATCTCTGCATCTCTCATCTTTTTCCTTGTGTTTTAATCTAGGGTTTCGTTTGGATTGATATTTCTCCTTCTCATATTCGATTGCAGTTGATTTGTGTTGATTTATTTGATGATAATTTGGGGTTTAGTAGATCTTTGTTGTTTGGGTGAGTTTTTGGCTCTAATTGTTGGTTTTTGGTGATTTATTAGATGATTTTAAAGTTTGGTTTGATTTTGAGTTGTGAATCATTTGATAACACATGTGATTTTGAGCTCTAGAAGCTTTTGAAATTGGAGTGGCAAAAAGATTGAAACTTTGGATGCCGAGGAGGTTATTGTGAAGGATGCGTTTAGGGATTCGTTGGGTTCTTCGTTACGTAAATGCGCCACGAATCTTTTGAGAAAATGGCATTTGGATAACTTGGGGAAGTTTCTTAATGACCAGGTAACGGAATTCAATGATTTTGCATTGCAATTCAAGTTTTCGATATCATTTTTATTGTATTATGTAATGAATGTAGTGAAAATTAGTTATTAGATCAGATGGAATGCACTGTGCCTTAGTCCTCAATGTGGTCGTTGACATTTCAAATTATTGCTCAAAAAAGCTTGTTTGGATAACTTGAGGAAGTTTCTTAATGATCAGGGAATGTAATTCTATAAGATTCTGCATTGCCATTCGAGTTTCCGTTATCTTTGTTTGTTCCTGATATTTTCGATCCTGAGTATAATTAATTAGGATTCTTATTAATTTAATTCCAAATATATTATAGTTGAGGCTCGTGAAGGAGAGATAAAAATAAAAAGCTTTATATATTGTAGGTTGTCAAAAGTGAGTTCATGCTTATTATCGGTATGTTGTTTTGGTTGACAATCAATTTTTGTATGTTGTATGAGAATTGATTGTTGGCTGATAGAAATTTTTTCTTGCATTTGCTATTTTTGTCCATTTAACTCTACTACAATTTTCTTGAATTTTGTTTTCTAGCTGTCTGGCTTCCTGGCCTTGCTCAAAGTAAAGTATTTTCTTCAATGATAACAGTCAATTTTAATTCACTATCACTAAGATCTCTAAGTAGGAAGTACAAGAACATGTGGTTATGTGGAGGGGAAATTATTAGAGGGTTTTAATGAAGGTGAAGAGGCTTTCTTTGTGATACCAATATCGAAGGATGTGAGTTCTTTTTGTGTGGTTGATGGATTCCAATGTCTAGTGCATTTTTCTATCATATTCCCATCTGAATTATGGAACCCGGAAAAGAAGGAACTCTTCTTTCGTAGACATACTTTAATTAGATCATGTAATTTGTGTTCTTTTGTTGCATTGATGACTTGAAGGAATTTCTACATATTGAGTGCTCTTGGTTTTATGATCCCTCTTATTTCAATAATGTTACAACATTCATAGTTCATTTGTTCTCATTCATATTAGTTTGAGATTATGTGTCTAAGTGTGTATTAATAAAATGCTTACTCTTTACTAGAACATTGTATTTTTTTTTGTGTCTGGTACATACATCGACAAGTAATGCCCATTCACTAGGACTGTTTCCATAAGGGGTTGTATCCTCGTAGGCACTTGTCATAGTGCGAAAATGATACGGGCCATTATTGTCAGGAGGAAAAGAAACTACCTTCACTTCGTGAAGAAATACCAAAGGCAAGAAAGAACTAAGTTGAACCTTTTTCTCCTTTTCCATATTTTTTTTTGTGCTCGAATTAACTGAAGGTCACCCAAGAGGGGGGTGAATTGGGTTACCGAGTGATTATCGCCTTTTGTAAAACTTTATGCTTAAATAACAACAATAGCACATATACCAACAATAAATATCTATGCAATGCAATAAAGAAGGGAGTAGAAGAGATGGAAATGAGACACGTGATTTATAGTGGTTCGATTCAACCGATCTATATCTACTAACTAACCTCCTCGGTTAGAATTTTTTAAACCATCACTTATATTACCAATAAGTGTTACAACCTAAGCCTGCAAGCCTAGTGAATGCCTAGCCTCAACTAGGTCTTTTACAAGATGTCGTACTGCAATAAGGTCTTATACAACCACTTAGACTTGTTGGACTAAGTGGTTAGTCACTCTAACTCCGACCGAGATTTTGATGGAAAGAAACAAGGTGAAAATGTACTAATTAATATCAAGTGTATTTCAGTTTTTGTTAAAGGATGCAAAACAACACATCACGGGTATTCAAGTCATACAAGTTTAAGACTCGGCATTCGTGAAGGAATGAAGACGAAAGATCGAGCTGCAATTTGTAATTCTGATGTAAGGTATCCAAATTCTTTCACGCAAGCCAAATGCATTAGATCATGCATATCAAGTTTCCTAAATCATTTTTCAAAAGTCATAAGGCTACTTGAACTTTCAAAACGAAATTTTAACATATGACTAGGTTTATGAGTTTAAACATTGTGAAACCATATGTTAATGAACATTTGCATATTGGATAACATTGTTGAAGTTTTCGAAAAAGAAAAAACTGGTTTTGAAAGATATCTGAAAAGAAAACTGTAAAACTTGCAGAAAAGCCCCTCGCAAGTTATGAAATCGTGATTTTCCGTTTTCGGGGTTTATAAAAATATCCGGACTATCCAATTAGGCTTAATGACCTATAATAAACATGTATAACATGTTACATTAGGGTTGGTAGGGTCCCGGACGTGTTCAAGGGTCGCTAACACAAAGGGATAAAATAATTATTTTGAGCTCCTGCGTTAGCGCGCTAATACGCCATTAACGCGCTAAGTGCGAGTTAGCGCGCTAGGTCTCGAGATTAGCGCGCTAATTGCCCTCCCGACAGCTTTTTAAAAAGTCTGGAAAACGAGCTTTATTTTGAATTTATGATGGATTTTGGACCCTTGGATCCCTACAACGGTCACAAACTCGTCAAGATGGGATACCTAGCACTATAAAACCACCAAGAACATGGTTTTGTCTTCACAACAAAGAAATACACACAAAAAGCTCAAAAACCTAAAAGAGAACAAACTTTGATTTTTGTGAAGAACAAAAGGAGATTCTTGTGGTCGTCCTCTTGCACTAAAATCCAAAGACTTTGAAGCAATCAAAGGAGTACAAGAATCTCTTCATAACTGATCTCTTTTGTCATCTTCTTGGTTGTAAGGAAATCTTTGTTCTAGCATCTTTTTGTGCTTAATCTACATTGTTTTGTGTGTTTGATTTGAAAATCTGTTTGTTGTGTGTTTGAACACCTTAATCTTGGGTTTTGCACTTAAACTCATTTTACTAAACCCTAAGATTGTTTTGAACAAAAGTTTTGCACTTAAACTTGATTTTTGTTAAACTATTGTTCTTAGCCTTGAAATCGTTTTTGCACTAATACACTAAACTTTTAAAACGATTTCACATTTGGAATTTACAACGAAATCAGTGACATATTTGCATATTCCATTTATTCTCTCACTTGCATAGCATATATATTCATTGATTGTGTATGCTTTATAATTGTTACTTGCGCATAAAGTTTTAAAAAGGGCAATAACTACTCGGTAACCCAATTCACCCCCCCTCTTGGGTGACCTTCAATTGGTATCAGAGCGGGTTATTGCTCAAAGCATTACTAACGTATCTTTGAGTGTTTGTGTGCAAGGATGCAAAGTCTAGATCCGGCTCGCCTTAGGGAAGGTAACTCCTCGAGTAGGCCTCCATATTTTGATGGAACCAACTACGCTCATTGGAAGGTGAGAATGAAGTTCTACATAAGAGCGCAAAATAGATTCCTATGGGATGCAATTGAAAGTGGCTACACTCCACCCGACAAGCCATTGAAAGAATACACCGCCGAGGAGATCAAGAGTGAACTTTCAAATGATCAATCCATGAATCACATATTTTGTGTATTGAGCGAGAATGAGTTCAACTGAGTGAGTGCTTGCCAAACGGCGAAGGAAGTATGGGAAAAACTTGAGGTCCACTATGAAGGCACCATGCAAGTAAAGAAGACAAAGTTGAGGATCCTTGAGGAACACTATGAGACCTTCCGAGTTGGATCCGATGAGGATATCGCCACCGCCATCACACGGTTCACCAAGTTGTTAAATGAGATCAAGAACCTTGGAAAGCACTATGATCAAGAGACATCGGTATACAAATTCCTTAGAGGCTTGCCTAAGGAATGGGATGCCAAGAAGTATGCTATCCAATCGGCACAAAATCTTGGAGACTACACTTTCGATGCATTGTGTGGAGAATTAACGGTCCATGAATTTGAGCTCAAAGACCGAGCAAGATTGGAAGCATTAAGTGGAGGTACAAAGAGCTCAAGAAAGGAGATTGCATTGAAGGCAAATAGCTCCCCTAGTGCATCGGTAGAAATCATTGAAGATGAAAAATCTTGTGATGATAATGATCTTGAGGAGGAAGTAGCAATGCTCTCAAGAAAGCTCAATAAGGCCATATACAAGCGTGACAAGTATAAGAAGAAGTTCCGAAGTGGAAGCAAGGGAGGAAAGTCAAACGAAACCATATGCTTCGGGTGTGGCAAACCGGGTCACATCAAGGCGGAGTGCAAATCTAAGAAGGTGTGTGACAAGAAGAAGGGAAAGAAGAGCTTCAAGGCAACTTGGGATGACTCATCATCATCAAGTTCGAATCCGAATCGGAGAGTGAAAAGGCAATACTTTGTCTCATGGCACAAGGCGAGGTAAATTCTAACTCTTTTAATTTTGATGATATAGATGATTTGGATGATGTTCCAAATCTTGATGAACTTAGGAAAGAGTTGGAAAAGGAGGTCAAAAAGACCAAACAACTCAAAAAGAGCTTAACCATAGCAATTGGTGAGATAGAGTCACAAAATGAGACCATTAGTGATCTCCAAAGTGACTTGAATGAAGTCATAAAGGAGAGAAATGCCTTAGTCAAGGAAGTAGAGGACTTGACTAACACGGTGTATAAGTTCACCAATGGCAAGGAAATGTTTGACATGATGTTGGGAGCACAACGACGTGCGCTCAACAAAAGAGGCATAGGTTATGGAGCAAACTTGTTAAGCTACAAGAAATTACTCAATGATGATCGTAGATGCTCTAAATGCAATAAGACTCATGTGGTTGGGAAATGTGCCTTACCAAAGGCCAAAAAGGGTAGACTAGCATGGGTAGTTAAAAATATTTATGACACTAACTTTCTCGGACCCAAAGGTGTTTGGGTACCAAAGTCTAGTGTGTTTCCCATTGTGTAGGATGCAAGGAAGAGCACCCCATGGTACTTAGATAGCGGGTGCTCAAGACACATGACCGGAGATGCACATCAATTCATTGAGCTAAAGCGGCATGACGGTGGAAAGGTTACATTTGGAGACAACAACAAAGGAAGAGTTATTGGTCTCGGAACCGTTGGTAACCATTCACTTTCTATTTCTAATGTTTATCTTGTTGATGGTTTGAAACATAACTTGCTAAGTGTTAGTCAATTGTGTGACAAAGGATTTCATGTTATGTTTGAATCATCAAAATGCATTGTTAGGAATGAAAAGCATGAAACTTTATTTGTTGCATATAGAGATAAGAATGTTTATGCCATTAACTTTGATGAGATGCATATGCAAAATGTTTCATGTTTGAGTGCACAAAGTGATTGTGATGCATGGTTGTGGCACCGTAGACTAGGACATTCTAGCATGGAAAATTTATCAAAATTGACTAAGCATGATCTAGTGAAGGGCCTACCCAAGTGCACCTTTAAGAAAGATAAGGAATGTGAACCTTGTATCCTCGATAAACAAGTGAAATCGTCATTTAAGACGAAAGTAACAAGTGATGTAACTCGAGCTTTAGAACTTATCCATATGGATTTGTTCGGACCTACCCAAACACAAAGTCTAGGAGGTAAATCATATTGCTTTGTTATTGTTGATGACTTTACAAGGTATACATGGGTGTATTTTCTATCTCACAAGCATGAAGTGTTCGATGTCTTTGTAAAGTTTTGTGCTTTAGTAGAGAATGAAAAGGGATACAAAATCACCATCATTAGAAGTGATAGAGGTGGTGAGTTTGTAAATAGGAACTTGGAGGATTTTTGTGATAAACAAGGTTATACACACCAATTATCCTCTCCTAGAACACCCCAACAAAATGGAGTTGTTGAAAGAAAAAATAGAACACTCCAAGAAATGTGTCGAACTATGCTTAATGAGTACAACATAGCTAAGCACTTTTGGGCCGAAGCCATTAACACGGCATGCTATGTTATTAATAGAGTAAATGTCCGAAAGCAAGTGAAAAAGACACCTTATGAACTATGGAAAGGCCGAAAACCCAACATAAGTTATTTTAAGGTGTTCGGTTGTACTTGCTATGTTCTAAATGATAGGGATCAATTAGATAAATTTGACCCAAAGTCTAAAGTATGTATTTTTCTAGGGTACTCAACACATAGCAAAGCATATAGGGTGTTTAACAAATTGACCAAAACCATAGAAGAATCTATTCATGTTAAATTTGATGAAGTAGATCCCAAAGTCAAATTAATGCAAAATCTTGAAAAATTGAGGATTGACGATGAAGATGATGGCACTCTAGGACAAACCTCAAATAGTCAAGAGCTTGAGTCAAATAAGGAACCCGAAACAAGTGTACCTAAGAATTCAAGACTCCTCATTGGTCATTCATCTCAACAAATCATAGGTGATCCAAACAAAGGGATAATCACTAGGTCAACATTGCAAAGAGATGAAGGACACTTAGCTTTTGTCACAAACCGAGCCCACCAAGATAGATGATGCCTTAGGAGATGAGTTTTGGGTAATGGCTATGCAAGAAGAGTTAAGCCACTTTGTTAGAAACAAAGTATGGACATTAGTACCTAGACCTAAGGACCACTCAATCATAGGCACCAAGTGGGTTTTTAGAAACAAAAAGAATGAAAAAGGTGAAATTATAAGAAACAAGGCTAGGTTGGTTGCACAAGGCTACAATCAAGAAGAAGGAATTGATTATGAGGAAGCCTTTGCACCCGTAGCAAGACTAGAAGCAATTCGTATGTTGCTTGCTTATGCTTGCTACAACGGGTTTCTATTATACCAAATGGATGTCAAAAGTGCATTTCTAAATGGGTTCATCCAAGAAGAAGTATATGTAGAACAACCACTGGGATTTGAAGATCATGAACAACCAAGCCATGTCTATCATCTTCAAAAAGCCTTGTATGGACTAAGACAAGCCCCTAGAGCTTGGTATGATAGACTTAGTGCATTTCTACTCGAGAAAGGGTTCAAGAAAGGAACACTAGACCCCACTTTGTTCATTTTGATTAAAAAACATGATATGCTACTCGTTCAAATCTATGTTGATGATATCATTTTCGGGTCATCTAACACACGTTTATGTGATGAATTCTCATCATTGATGACAAATGAATTTGAAATGAGCATGATGGGTGAACTAACATACTTTCTAGGCTTGCAAATAAAGCAATCCAAGCATGGCATTTTTATAAATCAAGCAAAGTATGTGAGGGACATGCTAAAGAAGTTCAAATTCGAAAATCTGAAAGCATGTGACACTCCTAGTAGTTCAACTATCAAAATGGACAAAGACCAACTAGGAAAATCCATAGATCCTAAACTTTACCGTGGAATGATAGGTAGCCTCCTATACTTGACCGCTAGTAGACCCGACATTATGTTTAGTGTGTGTTTATGTGCTAGATTTCAATTCGATCCTAAAGAGTCCCACTTAAAATGTGTAAAGCGCATATTTCGATATCTAAGTGGAACACAAGACTTAGGATTGTGGTTCAACAAAACCAAGAGTTTTGAACTTTGAAGTTTTGTTGATTCTGATTATGCGGGAAGTCTAGTTGACAAGAAAAGCACTTCCGGATTTTTTCATTTGCTAGGAAACTCACTTATCTCATGGTTTAGCAAAAAGCAAAATTCCGTGGCTTTGTCTACGGCGGAGGCCGAGTATGTGGCTGCCGGGAGTTGTTGTGCTCAAGTTCTATACATGAAACAACAACTTGAGGATTATCAAATCCTAGTTGGGTGTGCTGAAATTTACTGTGATAACACAAGTGCGATAAACATATCGAAAAATCCGGTGTTACACTCTCGAACGAAACACATTGAAATTAGGCACCATTTTCTTCGTGATCACGTCTAAAAGGGCGATGTTAAACTTGTCCATGTGTCCACAGAGGACCAATTAGCTGATATATTCACAAAGCCCTTGCCGAGAGATCAATTTTCTAACATTCGGGGTGAGCTAGGAATGGTTCGAGAATCGGACATTCTACACATGTTTTAGTTGTTCTAAACCTATTTATATGGTGTTTTTGTGGTGTCCAAGAAGTTTGAGGTTAATTTGAGTTGTATGTCAAAAATCGAAAAATTTCATGTCCAAAATTTCCAGAGGGAAATTAGCGCGCTAATGGTAGTAATTAGCGCGCTAATGGTTGAGTGCCAAAAATTTTCCAGAGGGAAATTAGCGCGCTAATTCCAGACATTAGCGCGCTAATACGTTACTGGCCCAGAATATGAAACGACCCATTAGCGCGCTAATACTGCCATTAGCGCGCTAATGAAGATCGGCCAAGACAAGTATAAATTCATTTCTACCCTAAAAACATCACACACCTCCTTTCCTCTCCTCTCACCGTCTTCACCACCATCTCGCCTCATTCGGGTAAGTTCCTCACCTCTCTTTGTCAATTTCTTCAATTTTTGTGTTTCTTGTCATCACGTTCTCTCCATTTTTCGACAATGTCGACTCGCCGTCCCTCCACCCGTCCCTCCTCCCGTCCGACCGCCACCACCAATCCCCGTCCAACCGCCCCTACCACATCTTCTCGTCCTACCCAAGCCACGTCCTCTCGTCGTCCATCGCGACGCCGTGTTGCCCAACCGTCCTCCTCCTCCTCCGGTGAGTCGGAATCCTCACAACCCGCCCCCACTCCGGCGGTTGCCCCTCAACGTGAGGGTCGCGCCAAATCCGTTCATGAGGCCCCATCGGTCCTCGAGTCCGTGGCTCCCCGATTAACGGATGCCAAAATTCTTCGACCCGCCGTTGTCGATTTCGCATTTTTTGATAGGGCTCACCTCCCAATTCAGGAGATTCTCGATTCCGCTGGATGGACCACCTTTTGTTCTCACAATGCAAATTACAACCCCCCATTGGTTCGTGTCTTTTACTCCAATCTTGAAACATCGACCCAATTTGTATTACGGTCTTCACGCGGGGCGCTCCATTGAGATTACGCCCGACAATCTTGCCCAACAGCTCAATATTCCATTGCACCCTCCCTACTACGGTAGTGTGCAAATTCTTAAGTTGGCCTTTTGATCGTCTCGAAGTTCTTAACTCTTTTCTTCGGCCAAAACGAACGTTAATCGTATATCCAACCGGTATAACCGATACGATTTTAAAATGCTGCCCCATCTCCTTCATAAAGTGCTTCACAAAGTTATTCTTCCCCGAGGTGGAAGTAAGAACTATGTCACTCTTCTTGACATGTTCGTTCTTGGGCATCTATTTCGTGCCATTCCTCTCGCCTCCGCCCCATATTATCATTGGTTATATTACGAGCACGTGCGGCTCAGTCGTCATCTCCCATATGCCCATATCATCACATCTTACTTGAGTCCGCCCAAGTAGATCTTGCGTTAGGCGGTCGTCCCCTCACTGTCTACGACACCATTGACATGGCCACTCAAGGCCATGAAGTACCGTTACATACGCGATAGGGAGCGGTGGACACGTGAAGATGCAATCCCGGATGGTAGGTATTATGGTGGCTATGAGTCTCCATTGCCTACGGACCCTCCGGTTGCTCCATATGACGCGCATGACTACTTAGAGTATAGCTACGCTTTGGTGGTGATGACCATGATGACGATGGAGGCTTTGCTTGGGCGATGCGACCATGATGGCGATGAGGAAGTTCATCATGACTCCACCATTCCACCCCGCCGTCGCAGCCCTACGAGACAGCCCCCGCCTCCACCTCCCTCTACATTTGGCGGCTTCACACCTCCACCGAGATATGTCCCCCTCGTCGCCCTACGTCTCGCACAATTGGGTTACCCGCACTCCTACATGACTCGGACCTTTGCTACCGTCGAGGCGAGCATCCAAAGATCAAAATGATCGTCTTCGTCGTATTGAGGGTCAATTGCTTCCGGTGAACCCCGCGCGAAATGATCATTCTTCCAGTTCTGCACGTCGACCATCTTCCTCGAGGAGGAGTGTTTAGTTTTTTTATTGCTTATTCAGCATTAGGTTCTATTTGGTCGTTTCTCTTTGGTGTATAGAAACACTACATGTAGGTGAGCGCTAGGCTCCAAACTGTTAGGCTTTGATGTTTTACATATTTCCCCTTTGCTCATGTGAAGCCACAACTATGTTCACATTGCTTTATGCTATCTATATCATGATTTTTTTTGCGTATCTCTGAGTTTATATATGGCTTTTTCTTGCTCAATTATGCTTTATCATACCTCATTGAGTACCGCTTCCGTCTATTGTCATTGGATATGCATAGCGTAAGGGGGAGCGTATTTGTTCTTGTTATAATTCTCTTATGCATCGTTGTATTTTTTAAACGGGGGAGCTTGGCCCCACTTTTTGATGTTATCAAACGGGGGAGAAATGTGGTTGAACTTGAAAATGTTGATGTGTTTGAACTTGCACAAATGAAATGTATAATTTTGAATGAAATACACAATTAGATTATGCTTTATATTTTTAAAGTTCACATTGTTTGATTTCATCAAAAAGGGGGAGATTATTGGACTAAGTGGTTAGTCACTCTAACTCCGACCGAGATTTTGATGGAAACAAACAAGGTGAAAATGTACTAATTAATATCAAGTGTATTTCAGTTTTTGTTAAAGGATGCAAAACAACACATCACGGGTATTCAAGTCATACAAGTTCAAGACTCGGCATTCGTGAAGGAATGAAGACGAAAGATCGAGCTGCAATTTGTAATTCTGATGTAAGGTATCCAAATTCTTTCACGCAAGCCAAATGCATTAGATCATGCATATCAAGTTTCCTAAATCATTTTTCAAAAGTCATAAGGCTACTTGAACTTTCAAAACGAAATTTTAACATATGACTAGGTTTATGAGTTTAAACATTGTGAAACCATATGTTAATGAACATTTGCATATTGGATAACATTGTTGAAGTTTTCGAAAAAGAAAAAACTGGTTTTGAAAGATATCTGAAAAAAAAACTGTAAAACTTGCAGAAAAGCCCTCGCAAGTTATGAAATCGTGATTTTCCGTTTTCGGGTTTATAAAAATATCCGGACCATCCAATTAGGCTTAATGACCTATAATAAACATGTATAACATGTTACATTAGGGTTGGTAGGGTCCCGACGTGTTCAAGGGTCGCTAACACAAAGGGATAAAATAATTATTTTGAGCTCCCTGCAGTTAGCGCGCTAATACTGCCATTAGCGCGCTAAGTGCAGAGTTAGCGCGCTAGGTCTCAGTATTAGCGCGCTAATTGCCCTCCTGACAGCTTTTTAAAAAGCTGGAAAACGAGCTTTATTTTGAATTTATGATGGATTTTGGACCCTTGGATCCCTACAACGGTCACAAACTGTCAAGATGGGATACCTAGCACTATAAAACCACCAAGAACATGGTTTTGTCTTCACAACAAAGAAATACACACAAAAAGCTCAAAAACCTAAAAGAGAACAAACTTTGATTTTTGTGAAGAACAAAAGGAGATTCTTGTGGCTGTCCTCTTGCACTAAAATCCAAACTTTGAAGCAATCAAAGGAGTACAAGAATCTCTTCATAACCGATCTCTTTTGTCATCTTCTTGGTTGTAAGGAAATCTTTGTTCTAGCATCTTTTTGTGCTTAATCTACATTGTTTTGTGTGTTTGATTTGAAAATCTGTTTGTTGTGTGTTTGAACACCTTAATCTTGGGTTTTGCACTTAAACTCATTTTACTAAACCCTAAGATTGTTTTGAACAAAAGTTTTGCACTTAAACTTGATTTTTGTTAAACTATTGTTCTTAGCCTTGAAATCGTTTTTGCACTAATACACTAGACTTTTAAAACGATTTCACATTTGGAATTTACAACGAAATCAGTGACATATTTGCATATTCCATTTATTCTCTCACTTGCATAGCATATATATTCATTGATTGTGTATGCTTTATAATTGTTACTTGCGCATAAAGTTTTAAAAAGGGCAATAACTACTCGGTAACCCAATTCACCCCCCTCTTGGGTGACCTTCAAGACTCACGTAAGATTTTCCCTTACCTATCCTCAACTAGGATTTATGCCTAGCCTCAACTAGGTATTCCCTTTCGACTTAGATCCTACTAAGTTTTACAATCAAAGTTTAATAAATACAATTAAAATCTTGCTTTACAAAGTAAAGCGATAATAAGTCCAATTCTTACAAGTCACCTAGAGCTAAACCACTTCTATGCATGCAAGTATGAACTCCGACTAAGATGTATATAAAATTAATGAGTATGTGCAATACTTAGTCAAGAAACCGACAAAAGAGTATCGATGAAAACGTGTGCGGTTTCAAATCAAGTAAACAAGTGGTTTTGTCAAAAATTAAGATGAAGCACAACAACTTGTTCAAATATGTCTTAAGCTCAAATAGATCAACTTTAAGTTCAAAACTCAAGACAAAAGAGTTCAAGAACACAACAAATGATTTCCAAATATTACTCCAATCAATAAGTATAGATTAAGTCTAAAAAGAGTAGAAAATCAAGAAATCTTACAACCCAAAGTATGAAATTCGAAAATCAATTTTGGAATAGTTGTTGTAAGCCTTAAACTCCTCCCTTATGTTGCTTGACCGGCGAATCGATAGCTCCAAAAATCACAAAGTGTATGTGATAAAAAACTAGCCCAAATGTGTGTAAAACTTGGACTTTTGAAAGTGTAGGAGCACAAGTTGTGGCTTTGGTGTTTGAGCAAGTGGTCAAACCCTTTATAACTCCATATGACTATTACATATGATCCAAGAGTCCAAAATGATCTCCAAATTCAAATTAAAGGTGTGGATTAATACTTTAAAAAAGCTGTCAAGAAACTGCATAGCGCACTAGGTAGGTGTCTAACACGTTGGGCAAAAGTTAGAAAAATTTTACTTGTTTACTGCACAACGCGTTGGTAATCTGACCCGCGCGCTGGGGACTTGAAAATAATTAACTTGTTGACTTTTCAAAACGACCTCCTAATACCTCTATGACTCTACTAAATCTCTAAAATCACTTTGTACATGTTTAGTAGGGTCCATAAAATGTGTCTAGACATCCCGGATGATTTCATAAACTCCAGGAATAAAAAATTTCGATTTCATGAAAACATAGGGGTTTTCTATAAATATTTTTAATGTCAATCCAAAAGCCATCTAAACACATACCGGTGCATCCAAAATCAATTCTAACAGTTCATACACCTCAAATACATGTTATAAAACATGTTTGCATCATTTAAAAACATTTTAAAAACTCGAAATAGAAAATCACAAAAATCATAACTTTAAGTACTTTTAAAAAATGAAACTCATGGAATGCATGATTCTAATGCATTGGCTTATAGAAATGAGACTTATATACCTTACATGACTTGTACAACTTGTGGTTTTGTCTTTCTGGTCCTTGTGTCTTTGTATGAGCTGAGTCTTGAATTTATCCGGCTTCATGTTGACACTTTGACTTGTTCTTGTATAAACTTTAACTTTCTCTTTGAACTTGTGATTCTTACAAAGTTTGATGTTCTGAAACACTTGACAAACTCATTAGTATCATTTCACATTGTTTGTTAGCATCAAAATTCCGAGTGGAGTGTAAGTGATAAAAATACTTAAGCCAACATTAACTTCATTTTCAACTGTAATTCATCGGTATGAGAAGAGGCACTCTAACATACCCACACACATATCCCCATGCATTTATGTGAAGGAAGGACCTAGCAAACTTCATGGAGTTTTGGTTTGTAGGAATCTGAATTTCATGGAGTAATTACTTACAATTTTTGGGTTATCACTAACTAGCTAGTACCTATTGAGTAATTAATTAGTTAATAAAGAACTAAGTAATTGTATCTGCACCAAATTATACACTAGACATGATGGCATATTCGACGTCTTGTTTCCTACTTCCCAAATTTCTTTGTTTTAGATTGATTTCTAAATTTTTTTCCTTGTGAGCCTTTTCAGGTTTCTAATCAAAGCTAAAAGTTGACTCCTTACCTGCTACATACTTAGATCCTTATGGAATAATATTACAAACTTTGTCCCTAATGATTGGAACACGTTTTGATGTTTGGTACTGTCATGTGAAATGCTCTCAGGTACTTATATGATTGAATGTGGCTAGATTGCCTATGGTATTGAATTTTTTTCTTTAAGCAGAGATTGATGAAATTTCTTGTTGGTGCTCATTGTTAGGTCATTGGCTTCGTTGTACTCAGGCGTGGTGTGTTTTTGTTGGGAAATGTGCTATAGGCCAATTATGTAAATATTGTTTAACTATTATAAGTAGATGCATGTTTC
The DNA here is from genome assembly GCA_039657345.1 of Stephania japonica. Lineage (NCBI taxonomy): Eukaryota > Viridiplantae > Streptophyta > Magnoliopsida > Ranunculales > Menispermaceae > Stephania > Stephania japonica. The sequence continues at coordinate 35,037,272 of CM077560.1, read as the reverse complement.
TTTTATAATAGTATCCATGAATAATTATTGTATTATTCTAAACGTCTCTAGTATGTTATTATTGTGGGAACAATAACAAATTAAGACTAGTATGAGTCTTGATTGATAATCATATGATGATTATGCATATACGAATATGGATTAAGATAATAAGTATTTGTTGGGAACAAATACTGGACCGACCCGATATGAGAACATTACATGGTCAATGTGATAAGTGATTCTCATGATAGTTATATCATTTAGTCCTTCAACTTAAGGTCACCAGAGACTCCAACATTAGGAGAATAATGATTTGACACAATTAAATGTTGTCTTTAATCGGATGATTACAAAGATTGTGATTGGTCATTGTCCGAATAATGTGTGGAAGTTGTGTGATCAAGATAGGATTTTTCCTTCTCTTTTTAGAGAGAGATATCTATTGGGCCCCTCGATATATTAGACTGATAAATTTCCATGTCTAGTGAATTGATTGTATCAACGTCACTTGACAATTTCAATCTACTCAAGATCGAGACAAGTAGATTAAACTATAAGGATGACATTCCATGTTTTAAGTTCAATCAAAAGATATCGAGTGACAAAAGGATATGATATATGTGACGCCCAAATTCCTAATACATTTGGGAACGCCCGGCCTAGACTCGTACAGGTCCCCGAGTCGGTACTCGGTGGTCTGGCAAGCCTAGTCAGCCTCCAATTATCAAATTATAAGTTTTATGAAAAAGTTATTGTAAGTATAACACAGCGGAAGAAAATTTAATACTAAACAATTAATGAGAAATAACTCACTCAAACGGAAATCAAGAATCTATATATATGGAAACCCCATAAACGGAAATATTCATGTATAATAAGCTAAGGTCAAATGAGACATTACATGATATCAATCCCAAACTATAATCCCGAGTTCAATGACTACTAAAACATTATAATAATAACAAGCAACATACAAACAAAAACATATAACCTACTTTAAGGTTCCTCAAGTCTAGCTGCTCACATAAAGTCTCATAAGCAAGGTTCCTTGCCTCTACTGCACCCTCTACTGCACTCCGCTCTATCTGCACCCACCGTCACAAACTAGATGGTGAGTAACTGAGAGAAATCGAATGTAATGCCAGAAGAATATAACAATAACTCATGAATCATCAAACATGGCAGTCTAAATATCATGCGGAAATTGAAAGACATGAATTTAAATAAACAAGGTGCATGATAGGCAGACTGAAAATAATAACAATCGAAACATGCATATTCTACTAGTCAAAGAGGCCATAAGTGGTCTAAAATTTACAACAGCGATGTCGTAACATCGATAACCACAACAATATCTACAACAATTTAGTACATGGTATCACACAATTACTAGGGGTGGTCAAACACTCGTGCGCACGAGTGCCCGCATTTTATCCCTTCTAGTGCAGACCACATGTACCTTCGAGACACACACTTATGCTCAAAGCACATATACAAGGAATATGGAACGAAGATGCCAACAAGTAGATCATAGCAAATATGATAGAATGATAATGAATCACATGGTATTTTCTTAACTGGCTTACTAACGTACACAAGCTTTAGGGCAAATGTACTTAACTGAACTATCGCAACCCACGTACAACTCGCGTCCCTAACACGTATCCCTGAGTTTCCCGCTACCTGACAAGGTTGGAAAACTTGTCAACTAGTGTTCTTCCCAGTGTTTTAAGTATTTGCACAACTCGTCAAATTGTTATGACATTGTATACTCTCTCGAGTTTGAAAAACCATGACAATAACCACGACTACGGTATCAAAATTGGTATCCATAATGATATAAGCCTACTCATGTATCGTAGGCTCAGCTCAGTCGTATGTGGGTCACGTCTTAGCCTTGATGAGCCGATGTCGTGACTAAGACATTATAACCAATTCCCGACCTTCAAACGTAAATCCGTAAAACAACACGACTCAAAATGACCATGCACAAAAGAGTTTGGGAACCTCGCGAGTGTGGTCTAATGTCGTAGAGTGTCAACAAAACATGGGAAGGTCATGTGCATGCCCTACGTCACGTCGACGACTACTCGACGTGATATAACTTACTCAAGTATAACTCCGCCATTATGACTCATCACCATTGATATGGACGCTCTAGGGCTGTGAGACTCCATGATGGATATGGTAAGGTCTCCATAGTCCCCCATGTCATCGCGTCGACAATAGTGCCGCTACGATGGATGGTTTCCGACGAGAAGGCTACAACACGCATACAACACATAAATGACATAATATAACAATAACGCCGCTATTTTTAGGCCACTCCGAGAGTCGTGAGGTCAAGCATGGACTTAGCTTGGTACCTGAGATCCCCGGTCACGATGGTACAGCGGTGGTGTCGCCCACGATAGCGGATTCGACGAGGAGGAGCATAACGCACATAAAATGAACATAAACATGAAATTAAGACCAAACAATCCAAACGCAACTGATTCGGACACATCGAAGGGCGCGGGGTACCAACAAGGGAAAACTATGGTTCCCAACAGCCATTCGAACGTGGTGTTCGGCCCGCAGCGCCGCCAGTTTGGGCAGTTTCTTGCGAGACATCAACAATAGAGAAAAAACCAAATAAAATACAACACCTCATTACCATCGTTGTTATGGACCACTCTGGGAGCCATGAGACACAAGCATGGGTTTAGCGTGATCTCCGACATTCCCCAAGTCACGATGGTTCGACCAGCGGTGCCGTCCGAGCTCTGCAACTCTGGTGAGATATAAAAATCATCAACACATATGTAAACAAAGTATGGACATCAATTGCTCTATGTATCAAATGTCCAGAGGTCTTCTGGGGATATGGGAACTCCGGTGGGCCACGAGGGCCCGTCCCTGATTGTCCCCGACCATCGCTAACCATCCTAATATTGGCCAACACACGACACAGCCGCCAGTCGTGAAGATCATTTGGGTCATCACCACATGTATGCCGTGAGGTTAGGGAGGAGATCCGCCGCTATTGGAACTATGGTAGGTCGTCCCCAACCAGTTCCTGGTCGGACAGTAGCCCCCCCATAGCCCACTGTGTGTGACCGAGAGAAGAGAAGAAACGATAGAGGAGAGAGAGAGAGATCACAGACCTCCGGTGAGGGCTCCACGAGGGTTATGTTCGGTTACCAAGGGAGACGGGAGGAGGAGAGGGGTGGCGGTGAGAGGGAATGAGAGACTTAGGTGTGTGTGTGGAGAAGATGAGTGAATAGTGGATTGGAAAAGTGGAGGTGGGTCCTATTTGTATCCTTTTTTTACATCTCAAATCCCACACTCATCTCGAGGTCCCTTGGACGACCTTTAATAACTCCAGTCCCCAATGTGAGTGACACCCATCTATGACATATCTATCTTGATTACCTCATGTTGTGCATCCCAAAATTCATCCTAAGCCTAATATATTTTTCCAACTCAACCATTGGTCTCATATTGATTAGATTCAAAATAAATAATATAACTTATATTAGGATATCAAATGAACTTTATAAAATAGTATCCAAGGTCATACTAACTCTCGTCTATCCGGTACTTAGTGCCCCGCGTCCGCCACACTTCTCGAGGTGGTCCCATACTTAGTGTTCTAATTAATTAATTATGTCTAAGTTATACTTTATTTGATTAAATTGTGTTTCCTTAACTAAGGTTATATCATTGATTTGACTTAGTTTATCACCTCTAATACCCAGTTAAACGACTACCAAAACCCCGCTTACCTAGGTGAAACCTCACTCGGATTAATATTTGCTCAAATAGCTCGTGACCCATATCATACTTCCATACTAATACATGCATCAAAAAATCATAAAATTTACCTTGGTGTCAACTCTCAAAGTTCGAAATACAATCCAGTATCACGTAGTCGGGTCACGTCCTGACAAGTGCCATACAAGTCGGGTTAAAATTTGAGGGTTGTTACAATATACACTATCTATTTGGTTGTATCGATTTATTGATCTTCATGCAACTTGGGTAGTCATAATGTCTTGTTAGAGGCCGTTTTTGACTTGTGTGCCAAAAAGTTTTGGTTCACTGCCATTGTTGTATGAACTTATTGGGTCACACACAAAGAACGACATTGCACGATTTAATATTATCTAGGTTGATGAATTTTATTTGATAAAATTCATTTTGAAGATTCTCATTAAGTGTCATAATTTGACTAGGATTCAAAATTCTCTTACATTTTTAGTGTGACTAGAAAGCTAGTCTCTTAGTAAATACTATTTTGAATAGGACTCTAATTGGAATTAAAGTATGACTTTAATTATTATTTTAATTTTAGATAAATTACAACTCTTATTGGATTAGTAATTATAGACTATCTTTGATTCTATCCTTTTTAGAGTTGGACTTTATTTAAGACTCTATTTAGATGATTATGAGATGGAGTTCTTTTACAACTTGACCTATTGAACTATAAATAAGACATTTGGGTCACAGTTGTAATATGAGAGAGACTTTTCCTATGAAACTTTTCTAGAAAGATTTTTCTAGAGAGTTTTGTTAGAATTTTTTTCTATATAATTTTTGGCGATAGCACTCCGGATCGTGATCAACCATTCGTGTGTGGATTTCTGATAGAGGACACGCACTTGAACATCTTGAAAGAATTGATCAACACCAAACAAGGTAGATATGGAGTTGTGCTTTTTAAGGTATGGTTTTTCTCTCTTGATATATCAGTTTAATGGAATCGATAAGATCCTGGTTCGGAGATATTCGTAAAGGTTTCGAAAAATTCTGCTGTGCTTGATCCCTGAAACCCAACAGTTTTATCTTTAATTTTCATTTGTAATTGTCAATGATTTTTTATCCCCTCGGTGACTTCTTTTTGTGTGTGTGTTCTTGAAGGTGAATTTCTGCTAAAGCACTTGCAAAGAAGATTAAGATGATTATGGATTTCATCTCCAGAAATCTCATGTATGTTTGTCTATCACTTTGAATTCTGTTTGCAGAATCCTTTATTGGTTTTGCAAGCATTTGATGTGATGAAATCACATAAAAAGTGTGTACTTAGAACAATTTTATCTTGTGGATACAATCTACGAAAGGACTTCAACAGGATCAATAAGGGTTTTCAATCAATGATGAAGATCGTGAGTTTTGTTTGGTTTCAAAACTGAAACCTCCTCTATATCGTTTTCTTTTTTTAAGAGAAAAAGTTAAGATTTACCCTTTTTTTTAAATCAAGTAGAGATTTACCTATTAAGTAGTCCTGAATTCTAAAATACAGTGTTAGATTGTGTTATTTGATTCTTATACTTGGTTATTTGATTTTTTGATTCTACAGTGCTACTACTACATGTAGTAGAATGAAAGATTTTATATTGGATGGATATGATATGTTTCTCTTCAGATCACTCAGAAGGTGGGCATGAACTTAAATTGTTTTGAAATTGAACTTGCTACTTCAGTTTATATGATATGGATCCATGCTACAAGTAAGAAAGTGAAGGGTACTTATATGCATGTCGTAGTTTTATTTTATTTTTATTTTCATGGTTGCAACATAAATATGTGGAACTATTTGTTGTTTAAGATCACTTACAACACTATTTTTTCTTTTAAATTGCAGGATGATGTGGACTCATATCCAAATGCAAATGGAGAAAGGGATGGAAGCTTGTGACAAATAGAAGTCATAAAAACATAGCAGAACAAACAATCAGTTACAATCTGAAAACCATTGTTGTCAGTTCAGCTCTTTTTTTTGTTTCACTTAGCTCAAAGTGTTCACACACGCCACTACACCTGTAGAAAACACAATTAATAATTTCAGCCCAGTGGATTAGTAATCTTAGGATTGAATTTGAGTTTCTTGAAAGAGTGGACTAGCAATCTAGAATTGAATTTGAATTTCTAGAAAGAACTATTTTGTTTCTTTAGTTTTGGTACTCTTTCGCGCTTCGTTTGCATATCCGTTTATTGTTCGTTGAATTAGTTTGATTTCTTGATTATTGGATTCAATGTGTTCTTTAATGGTAGTTGGGTTGGTTACCATGTCAGATCAAAATTCAATCTGACTCAACCATGTTGGATGAAATTGGAAGATTAATAATTTTGAAAAGAGAGGATCGCAACAAAGATACACCATGATGAGAAGATGATTAAAGGAGCTCTCGTTGAGCTCTAAAAAGGTCTTGGTTACCTTAAAACATACATGTATAATTAATTGAATTTTGTTTCTCGAATTTTTGTTTTAATTCTTGGTTAACTTATTGGACGATGTCCACTTATGTTATTAGTCTATGTTTTGACGACAACATTTGTTCACTATGGAAGTTGGGAGGTTTGATTTTCATAGTAAGTTTTGGATAGTTTTAGATCAATATATTTTGCAGACTTTGTTGATTTTCATAGTAAGTTTGATTGTGTTTGTAGAGTGTTGGGAATTTGAAGATTGAACATGAGAAGCTGGTGGATCACCATTTGAAGCATGGAGGAAGAATGCGGCTTGGTGTTTTCTCTTATACCGAGGCCAAAGGAATGCATCCATTGCAAACTTCCTCTATTGTTGGAGGTCCCTGCATGCGACAGGCAACCCATACTGATCAAGCAAGCAATCAAGCTTCTATTTAGGCATGTTCTCATAGTCCTCTTTTGTGTACCTTGGGTAGTGCAGCGACGTCTCGAAGTACGTGCACCTCTCGTGACTCATCTACTTATTCTAACTACCACTTCCCATTGCTGAGTTTGCTGAGCTTGCACCGATTACATGCCGCCTCCGCTCATACCTAGAGCTCTCGTGCCTGGTTAGACTCTTATTGATATGTGCATATTTTAATGTTGTAGAAGAAGATTCAATTTCTTTTTTTAATAATTACTATTTATTATTATTATTTTGTTTGTAGAAAATGTGGTCTTTTTAAAAAAAATGAAAAACCTTTAATAACGGTAAGAAACCATAATGGAACCTCAAATTTTGGTACAAAGATTTAGATTAGATAATGATGAAAAACTGTCACAAAAGACCTTGAGCTTTAATAACTTTTCATAAGATAATGGTTCACGTGGCAGTTTTAAAACGTCATGAAAGACCTTTAATAACGGTTTTAAACCGTTACTAAAGGCCTTTACTGTTGTAGTGTATTGCCTTTGGATACACATGAAACCCATCCTCGTTGTTTCTATGTAATTTTGTTCATCGAGAGATGATAAACAATGCTTCAATTGAAAAAAATAGGCACCCATTACTTAAAGGGTACAAAAGTCTTTTCTTTCGCCACTTTTAGGCTATTTTTTTAAATAAAATAGAAATTTCATTAATCATGATAGCTCAATACATTCTGTAGAACAAGACGAGACATATATAAAATCAATTACCTTGATAAAAACACATTGATTCACTAATCCTAATTGTTTATTAGAACATTTAACTATCATATAGTTAATTGTGAGAAATTGCGACTGTAAGAATGAAATAGTTTGACAATCAGTGATTCTTTATGGGAGATTGTTGGGCTATTTTTATTAGTAGCATTGGTTTTAGGCTATTTTGATACTAAAATTCCTCTCTCCAAATAGGCAAATAGGAGGGGGAACAATCGTGCCCGCACGAACTGCTTAACACAAGGACAACCTTAAGAGCAATGCCACACACTTCCACGCTCAATTCCCTCTCTTTCTCTCTGTTCAACTCTGTAATTTGATCTCTGATTAGATGAGGAATTTGTGGCTCAATTTCGATCAAGAAGATGGCCTAGACTTCGTTCTCGAGGTCCCAATCCCCGACGAGATGCTTAAGAAGATGGGCGACAAGGCCATCCAACGCTAGAATAGCACCATCGCCTTGAAAAAGTCCCATTCCGTCACCAAATCCTTTTCCTTCCAACGCCCCTAATCCCAATTTGGGTCGCAACGCAGAGCTTTAGCTCCTCCTCAAAGTGATTGGATCCATGCTTCTGATCACGCCATGAATCAGCCCATCAGAGACACCTCAATTGTGAGCCTACTACTATCATTTTGAAATAAAGATCCTCTGTTTTTGTTCTTGTAGATAGAATTGTCAATTTAATTGTGGAATCCCACTTTTGTAATGAATGATTTTATGCCATACCCATCAAAGATATCTCCATTTTAAGCCTACCCATCATCATCGATTATCATAAATTAACTGAATTTTATCTGTTTTTGAGGGATCCCTATTTTTATTTATGTCAATTTGATTGTGAAATTACAACACTCATTTTGTAATTAATGATTTTAAGCCTACCCATCATCTTCGATTCACCAATTGATTCAATTTCATCTGTTTTCTTAGATCCCCTGTTTTCACCAATTTTGATTTTACTAAATGTTGCCCAATTGTCTTATGTATCAACTTATTCGATTGTAAATTGTTTTGTTTGGATGTTGTGAATGGATTATTATTAATATTACATGAGGCTTCTACAGCTGAAGTACATTGTTCAGTAGTACATGGTGACGATTGGAGGACCGACGGTGCTGAACACGATACGAAGCATGTACTCGATTAGGCAGGTGAAGATGAGTGCCTCGGTGTTTCATGTTTAAGAGGAGAAATGTTAGGCCCAAAGATCATGGCAAAATCGGGGGGTTTGTTCTGTGGTTGAAGAACCCAGATAAGTGGTAGCTTGAATTGGTTGTGTCCAGTTGTAAATTGAGTGCTGGGAGCAATGGGAGAGTTACTTGGAGACAGTTTGCCCATCAGCAGTCCCATACCTCCAGAGGTCCCCTTTGACCCTTGAGACGCTTTTACCAGGTATAATCAAGTGTCTTAACAACTCTAGGTTTTTTTTGGTGACTTTAGTGGAATCGAACCACAATTTCCCAGGTATTGCCTTTGATGTCATGTCTTGCATTTTTGACAAGTAATGTCTTTACCATCGCAAGTTGATGCCTTTTGTCATACCTCTAGTTAATAACTTAATTGATATTGAATCTCGTCTACTTACCCAAATTCTCGATTTAATTGTCCAAATATTTAGACTAAAAGTCGCGCTATGTGCATCCCGACTTACGATCAGAGCACCTTGTTTTTTTTTATTAATGTTGGTTCTTTAAATAAAATGACACACTTGCTCTGGGGTGCCATTATTAATCGATGGGGTGTCTATAACACGACACTACATTACCAACATTATGTTTCAAGTCTCGACGAGAAATGACTGAACCTGTGGCTTCAAATGGGCATGACCGAGACATAGGTTGTTGTGTCGGTTGGTGTCAATCGAGACATACATATGTCTTGGCACAAGGCCACTGAGACCAATTGAATGGTTTCGGTGATCACCCATCGAGATGGGTGTTTGATTACCTTATTTAGATGTCGATTAGTATAGACTGACACTTTAATACGGGTCTCGATAAGACATGATCGCACCACTTTAACATGTGTCTTTGGTGGTGGGGTGCGTTGTTTCACAAACAAATGGCATTTTGGAAAAAGTGTCGGAGTGCCCTGAGAAAAAACTTGGATGCCCATATTGATGGGGTGCCCTGAGCAATAGTCGGGGTGCACATAGCGAGACTCTAGACTAATTTGGATTTTCTCTACATTAACAACTTTTTGTTAAAATTCATTGAATCCCATCTACTTACCCACCTTTTTTTTAAATTTTTTATTGTTGTGCTTAGGATTATCACCAACTATTTCACATGTGATATGCCTACAAGAGATATGCCTAGGATTATCACACTATTTCATATTGTGGTGCTTAGATTACCCCTACAAGAGACATGCCTTGTAAAATTAGAACGTTCAAACATGTGAACTCAAATTAAAAGATTTAAATGAACAAATGAAAGGTCAACCCCAACCTTAGTTGATAACGATTGTGGTATTCCATTCATTTCAGGGGCTTGATCCAAGGGCAACAACAAACTTATTCGTGGACGCAATGTGCATAGAGAGAAAATCATCAACAACGAGGATTGTTTCATACTAAAAATGGAATCAAGCCCGATGATCCTAAAGGCACGAAGCAGCAAAAGCTTTGAGATAATCCATCACACAATTTGGGGCTACTTCAGCCAGAGAAGTGGTCTTTTGCTACAAATAGAGGACACCAATTTGGTTAGAATCTCAAAAGGGGAAGACAATGTGTTCTGGGAGACAAGTATGGAGTATGTTATCAAATATTACAAGTACATTAAGGGTGTGAACATTGTACATGGTGGGAAGACCACTGTGACTTTGTTTAGATCCGACAGCCCCAAATTTCCGAGGCCGCCCCGTGGCTTCCCATTTCCCCTGCTCGTGCACCGGAAACATCCACCACATCACTCGTCTATCCAATTAATTTAAAAACTCTTAAGTTACCTGCCATTTAATTTAGTAGTTTACAATTTACAGCGGAAGTTTTAATATATCACCAAAAGAGCATTATATAAAGTCAACTTATTCAACCTATAGTGGAAAACCCGGAAGTACTCGGTATATAGGCGACAACTGCCATCCGTGAATGTTTATATACCAGTACTGAAGATGTAACAACCACGAGTTCCCAATAATAATAGTTCAAAACAATTTAATACTAATACACATACCAGTTGGTCCTCGACAGTGGACAAGTAAAGATTTTGTCGCCCGTGATCTCCTTGCCCCTACTGATACATAAGGTTTGCGCTCAGCCACCACAAAAAGGCAGATGGTGAGCCCAGTAAGTAAAATCCCAAGGAAAACCACCGTGCATTATAATTAATAAAATAATTAACAGAGCCAAAAAGTAGTGTTAAATAAACATGCGGTAGGAAGGAAAATATGCGTATTAACCGCTCAAAGCTCATCGCATGAATATAAACACAAGATAAACAAATGATTGTGCACCAGCTATACAAGATGTGTGCTGGAGGATCAGAGCCCTGTCGTGGTCTGTACCATCGACTCTACCACTGTGTCCTAGACCACACACCTAGCAAGCGACCGCACAACCTTCGGGATACATAGACGGAAAACTCGACCGTCCCAGTAGGAATATAAATCACAGATTTTCAAGGAAATAAAACTCAATGGAAATAAATAAGTAAATGCAGTAGTGGTGTTCAGTTGGGTTTTACGTACTGGGCTCGCCATCTGCCTTTTTGTGGTGGCTGAGCGCAGACCTTATGTATCAGTAGGGGCAAGGAGATCACGGGCGACAAAATCTTTACTTGTCCACTGTCGAGGACCTACTGGTATGTGTATTAGTATTAAATTGTTTTGAACTATTATTATTGGGAACTCGTGGTTGTTACATCTTCAGTCCTGGTATATAAACATTCACGGATGGCAGTTGTCGCCTATATACCTAGTACTTCCGGGTTTTCCACTATAGGTTGAATAAGTTGACTTTATATAATGCTCTTTTGGTGATATATTAAAACTTCCGCTGTAAATTGTAAACTACTAAATTAAATGGCAGGTAACTTAAGAGTTTTTAAATTAATTGGATATACGAGTGATGTGGCGGATGTTTCCGGTGCACGAGCAGGGGAAATGGGAAGCCACGGGGCGGCCTCAGAAATTTGGGGCCGTCGCAGTTGGTATCAGAGCAAGGTCGATAGGGCTCTGAATTAAATAAAGTAAATAAAAGAGCATAAACTTTAAAACAAATTAGATGTGGAAACCCGATGAATTGCCTAGAACTTTTAGTTGGGAAGCAATAAGAAATGGGTGGTTAACAGAGCTCTATGCATGTGTTATGATTCTACTGTGTATTATATATGTATACGTATATCATGGAGGATCACATACGACGTACGTTTTTCGGTGCAGATCAGCATGGATGGACGGTCTGCTATACCCTCAGAGACGAGACAAGCTGGCATTGTTATTAGGAGTCCGCAAGCTACAGTGAGCTTGGAGGATCGACTTACAGCCCAGGAAGTTCAAATGACAGAAGTACTCCGAATATTACGGGACCAGGGCACCGCGATTTCAGAAATGGCTGCATCACTCACGACTGAGCCATCAGAGCGACAACGACTTTACCCGAGGTTACATGAGGGAAATGATTGACAGGGATTCGCGAGTACCAAGAGGCAGGCCGGCCAGAGTTTTGGAGCAGTACCAGAGTAGAGGCACACTGAAGTTAAAGACGAGGGAGACCAGTTTGACAGACAGAGACAGGATCAACAGGGTCGACAGGATAGGCATCCAGGGCACAGAGAGAGGAGATGAGGGCATGTGGTGTATATTATCGCACCCGCACTGTCGAGCAAGCAATGACAACAAGATCGCAGCGAAGACCCTGATAGGGGTCGAGGACCGGAGTCGTGGCCGAGATCCAGTGAAAGGCAGACTGGGAGGCGAGAGGCGCAAATGTTATAGATGTGGACAGAGAGGGCATCTGAGTGTTGTTTGCCAGACACCGGCAGCCGCAGCTGCAGAGTATCAAAGGAGACGACGACGACAAGCTGCAAAGAAGTCACGACTTAGAGATGTTCGGGATGGACAATACGAGCCGGTGAGGAGTGAGAGCATGCAGCGACCAGCTACCACGATGAGGACACCATATGCGCCTAGTTTTGCTACATCAGGTACCGTGGTTCACAGGAGAGACCGCGACATGTTCGAGATGTACTCACTGTGGAGTTGAAGGACATATACATTGGGAGTGCGCATTGATCTTGATGGCACCGATATTTGTAGAGCCGTTGCGTGTTCGAATTTCGGGTTCAGATCGTATCTGAACCATAAGTTAGGGCACTGACAATAAAGTGTCAACTATATTTTTGTGTAAATTATGGTAAAAACAACGTGCGAGTTGTGTTATGTATGAAGACTATCAAGTTGTTTTTGGTTATAATTAAATGAAGCCTAAGGATTTTTGCTATAAAATATATGTATGAGATAGATATATTATTGAGAAGGTTGTTTTATTTAAACATAATAATATGAGTGTAACTACCCTGTACACGATTTGGAGCTTGCAGCAGTTGTGTTTGCGCAGAAGGCTTGGAGACGCTACCTCTACGGAGAGGAGTTTATGCTTTACACTGACCATTAGAGTCTACGCTACATTTTCACACATAAAGATCTTAATAGGCGTCAGAGGAGATGGTTAGAGCTGCTGAAGGACTATGACTTCATGATCGAATATCATTCCGGAAAGGCTAATGTAGTGGCTGGTGCATTGAGCAGATGCGAGGTTGACAATCAGACCGAGACTCGACATATGGGACTGTTGGAGATGGCGTCAGTTATGAGCATGTCAGACCTTTCGGTTATGCAGCATATACAGATTGTGGTCAGATGAGGGTACCGACAGTGTCACTAGAACGGGTATCGAAGTGTCAGAGAGCTGATGGGCTTTATGGGCAGTTCAGTGGATTGGCACGGGATCCCGAGTGCATTGATTGGGCGGAAACATCTGATGGATATTTATTGTATCGAGGTTGACTATGGGTACCAGCCGTGTCAGAGAAACGAGACAGTATATTAGAGGATGCTCACCGGTCGCGATACATAGTTCATCCGGGCAGAACCAAGATGTACCATGACTTGCGGTGATTGTTTTAGTGGCCGGGGATGAAGACTGATGTTGGTGAATATGTTCGAGGGTGTCATATATGTCAACAGGTAAAGGCGGAGCACAGGCGACTAAGCGGATTGCTGCAGTCGTTACCCATTCCTCAATGGAAATGGGAACACCTTACCATGGATTTTGTCAGTGGATTACCACAGACGTTTAGGCGACACGATGCGATATGGGTGGTGATAGACAGACTGACTAAATCGGCGCACTTCATACCGCTTCCGATGCGATACACGTTTCCTCGATTGAAGAGCGGATCGTTTGAGCGGGAGATTGTTAGACCGCATGGGGTGCCGGTTTCCATTGTATTTGATAGGGATCCCAGTGTTTATTTCGGGATTCCGAGGAGCGATGCAGAGCAGCTTTGACACTAGGTTGCGCTTTAGCACGGCGTATCATTCTCAAACAGATGGCCATCAGAGAGAGATTGATACGGATTTTAGAGGACATGCTTGGGCTTGTATTCTCATAGCTTGGAGGTTCGTAGGAGGATTACTTACCACTTGTGTGAAGTTGCCTACAACAACAACTATCGAGCTAGTATCGAGATGCCACCTTATGAGGCGTCAGATGGGAGGCCTGCAGTCACGTGTTGGGTAGAGCCTAAGATACGATTACGATTGGGCGAGAGATAGTTGTTGATCACACAAGGAAGATTCGACAAATTCGTCGAGTTTTCGAAAGCACAAGACAAGCAAAAAAAAAGTATGCAGATAGATACCGCGGAAGTCTAAGCTATAGAGTTGGCAAGGCCAAAAGGTACAGTTATCTTGAAATCAAGACAGTTGCGGATATTAGCGACGATCAGACAGAGTCACCAGAGACATATATTCACAGAAGATAGAACATGCGTGGGGTGAAGGGCTGGAGGGGTGTACCATTGGTAGAATCTCATATGAAAAAGATTCTGAGTGAAGGACCAATTGATACGCGCATTGGTGGAATCTCAAACGGAAAAGATTCTGAGTGAAGGACCAATTGATACGCACATTGGTGGAATCTCGGATGGAAATGATTCTGAGTGAAGGACCAATTGATACACACCCTGGTGGAGTTCTGACGCATTGGAAGTGAGTTCAATAAAATGTTAGAGTTCACACAATATATAAGCTGATGAACCGAATGTACGCGAAGTGTTCTAATTTCGAGGACGAAATTCTTTTTAGTTGGGAAGAATTGTAACGGCCCAAATTAATTTAATTGAATGTTGGTGTTAATCACAACGATTAGTGGTTAATTCGGGCGTTACGTGGACAGCTGGGTTGACTCGGATAGGAGTACCCAGGGTATATTGTGTTATTTGTGCATGTTGTATGGCTATTATTGTGATGTGGGAATTTAATATTTATATAAACGTCACATGTGTGTAAATTATTGTCGGCGAGTTTGAGCGCCGGGGTTTTAGTTCTGAACGCACCAATGCGGGGTTTAGTAGCAAATGAGGCCGGGCGTTGGGGCTAATTAGATTTAAATTATTTAAAAATGTTATGGTTGAAGATTTATTTAATTAAATGTAAATATATAAGCTTAGGCTAAGCTAAGGAAATTAAATTAGGTACACTAAGCGTGGGACCGCCTCGGGAAGCGTGCCGGACACGGGGCACGGGGTGCCGAGTGGTCGGGGAATTAGTGTGACCATATCCACAAATTTATGAAATTTATTGATGACTAGAATAGGTGGTATGAATTAAATCAATTGGATTAATTAAAGTCCTATAGTTTGATAGGAAGAATTAGTATGCATAGGATAATCCTCGAGATGCACAACAAGGTAATTCAAGGCAAATGTTGTCATGATAAGGTGTCAAGAACGTTGGTGACGCAGGGTGATCAGGAACCGTCCGATCATCCTCGAGATGCGTGCACACATTAGATTAGAATAAATGGTATAAATAGTCGATAGATTGAGGATGCATGCAAAAGAACATTGTCTCAACTGATTTTGGGAGCTCAGTGGGTAGATCGAAGGACGAATTCGAGCTTTGGGAGAGGAGATTGAAGCCTCAAAACATTAATCTAAGGTAAGCTATTCATTCTAAATGAGAATTTTTGATAAAAAATATGGTTTTTGTGGGTTAAGGTGAAAAATGGATTTTTAGTGAATTCATCATTTAGAATGAATAGCTTACCTTAGATTAATGTTTTAAATTCTGCGACGGCCCCAAATTTTCGAGGTCGCCCCGTGGCTTCCCATTTCCCCTGCCATCCCGACGTCTGTCTCTGCCATCCCGGCGGTCATCTCGACGACCTCTAATAAACTGGTCCCGCTGTCTCTTCGGCCTTCTATCATGTCGAGAGCTCTGCCCAACCTCCACCTCGGCCGATGCTGTCATAGGAAGACCATTTTTCTGCATCAAGAATGTCTCGTAGGTCAGTGCTTGCTCAAACATCGCCTGAACTGTCGGAGCCCCAGACGATACGATCGCGCTGGCAATGTCATCCCTCACTCCCCGAATGAAGTAGTAGATCTGTAATCGCTCTGTGCCAGTGATATCCATCGAGAACTGTAGCAAGTATCGGTACCTATCCATATTCTGCATCATACTCCGGTTTCCCTGCCTCAAAGATAAAAACTCCTCCCTCAATCTCAATCGCACCTCCATAGGTATGAACTGGTCATAAAATATCTCTCGGAACTCTGCCCAAGTCGCGGGATCGGCATGCGTCTCCTGGTAGTTAGTCCACCACACTGCTGCATCTGATCTAAAACACGTCCCTGATAGTCTCGCTCTGAAGCTCTCTTCCGTATTCAACTCCTTGTGTAGGCGCTGGGCGGCAAAATCTTTATTTGTCCACTGTCGAGGACCTACTTGTACCACTGCCTGAGTAAGAGTAACTGCGGTCTATGAAGTTTACAATTCAACTAATTCAAAAACTCTTAAGTTTTATGCCATTTAATTTAGTAGTTTACAATTTACAGCGGAAGTTTTAATATATCACCAAAAGAGCATTATATGAAGGTAACTTATTCAACCTATAGTGGAAAACCCTAAGTACTCGGTATATAGGCGACAATCGCCATCGCAAATGTTTATATACCAAGATCGAAAATGTAACAACCACAAGTTCCCAATAATAATAATTCAAAATAATTTAATACTAATACACATACCAGTAGGTCCTCGACAGTGGACAAGTAAAGATTTTGTCGCCCGTGATCTCCTTGCCCCTACTGATACACAAGGTCTGCGCTCCGCCACCACAAAAGGCAGATGGCGAGCCCAGTAAGTAAAATCCCAAGGAAAACCACCGTGCATTATAATTAATAAAATAATTAACAGAGCCAAAAAGTAGTGTTAAATAAACATGCAGTAGGAAGGAAAATATGCAAACAACTGCTCAAAGCTCATCGCATGAATATAAACACAAGATAAACAAATGATTGTGCACCAGCTATACAAGATGTGTGCTGAGGATCAGGAGCCCTGTCGTGGTCTGTACCATCGACTCTACCACTGTATCCTAGACCACACACCTAGCAAGCGACCGCACAACCTTCAGATACATAGACGGGAAAACTCGACCGTCCCAGTAGGAATATAAAACACAGATTTTCAAGGAAATAAAGCTCAATGGAAATAAATAAGTAAATGCAGTAGTGGTGTTCAGTTGGGTTTTACGTACCCGAAAATACGCACTCTGACTTTTCGGACCCGTCTGTACGCCCCACCTAGCTCCCCAATGTCCGAGCTATGGTTTTCCAGTCCCTGAAGTCCATTTTATAGTGTTTTATACTTTTTGGAAACATATTATATCATTTTATGATATTATATATATTTTTAATTTTTCAGTTGTGGTAGCTCTCCCGGTTATGTCGGGGTTCCAAAAATACCCGAAAAATCCCGAAACCACTTTTCTACCTTTTTTAATTTTCTATATTTTTCTAGAATTTTCCCCAATTTTTCTGATATTTTTTCCCTATTTTTCCTATTTTCCAGAATTTAAAACTGTTTTTTTTTCTAATAATAAAATAATAATAAAAATATTATTTAATTATTAGGGGTGGGTCCCCCGAACCGGGTCGGACCCGACCCAACCGGGTATTACTCGGATTTGCATGAATTGGTGACCAAATGGGTAATTTTGAGATTGAAGGATTATGATTTTACGATTGAGTATCATCCCGGAAAGGCTAATGTAGTGGCTGATGCATTGAGCAGATGTGAGGTTGACAGTCAGACCGAGACTCGACATATGGGACTGTTGGAGATGGCGTCAGTTATGAGCATGTCAGACCTTTCGGTTATGCAGAATCTACAGATTTGTGGTCAGATGAGGGTACCGACAGTGTCACTGGAATGGGTATCGGAGTGTCAGAGGGCTGATGGGCTTTATGGGCGGTTCAGTGGATTGGCACGGGATCCCGAGTGCACTGATTGGGCAGAGACATCTGATGGATGTTTGCGGCATCGGGGTCGACTGTGGTCAGGAGACGAGATCAGATGATACGAGAACTGAGAGACGGGAGACACGCAGATGTTTCCGGTGGGGTCGGAGGGGACATTTGAAATTAGATTGCCGGGTGCCATCTCCACGACGGGAGCAGGGATCAGTATAAGGATAGGCATCCAGGGCAGCAGAGAGGAGATGAGGGGCAAGTGGTGTATATTACTACGCCCGCACCTGTCGAGCAGCAGCGACAACAAAGATCGCAGCAAAAGACCCCGGATAGGGGTCAGAGGGACTGGAGTCAGGGCCAGAGATCCAGTGAAAGGCAGACTAGGAGGCGAGAGAGGCGCAAATGTTATAGATGTGGACAGAGAGGGCATCTGAGTGTTGTTTGCCAGACATCGGCAGCCGCAGCTGCAGAGTATCAAAGGAGACGACGACGACAAGCTGCAAAGAAGTCACGACTTAGAGATGTTCGGGACGGACAATACGAGCCGGTGAGGAGTGAGAGCATGCAGCGACCAGCTACCACGATGAGGACACCATATGCGCCTAGTTTTGCTACATCAGGTACCCGAGGTTCAGGCAGTCGATACTACACCAGTAGTAGCAGCAGTAGAGGTTACCCCGACGATAGTGTCAGAGTATGTTATGGATCCGCAGGCCAGGAGGTTACGGGATTTCCTCAAGTTTCAGCCCTCTTACTTTTATGGAGGAGGAGACCCTGAGACTGCAGGAGATTGGATTTTGTCGCACCAGCGCCTACACAATGAGTTGAATACGGAAGAGAGGTTCAGAGCGAGACTATCTGGGACGTGTTTTAGATCAGATGTCGCAGTGTGGTGGACTAACTACCAGGAGACGCATGCCGATCCCGCGACTTGGGCAGAGTTCCGAGAGATATTTTATGACCAGTTCATACCTATGGAGGTGCGATTGAGATTGAGGGAGGAGTTTTTATCTCTAAGGCAGGGAAACCGGAGTATGATGCAGTACATGGATAGGTACCGATACTTGCTGCAGTTCTCGATGGATATCGCTGGCCCAATCAGTGCACTCGGGATCCCATGCCAATCCACTGAACCGCCCATAAAACCTATCAGCTCTCTGACACTCCGATACCCGTTCTAGTGACACTGTCGGTACCCTCATCTGACCACAATCTGTAGATGCTGCATAACCGAAAAGTCTGACATGCTCATAACTGACGCCATCTCCAACAGTCCCATGTGTCGAGTCTCGGTCTGACTGTCAACCTCGCATCTGCTCAATGCACCAGCCACTACATTAGCCTTTCCGGAATGATATTCAATCGTGAAGTCATAGTCCTTCAGCAGCTCTAACCATCTCCTCTGACGCCTATTAAGATCTTTCTGTGTGAAAATATAGCGTAGACTCTGATGGTCAGTGTAAAGCATAAACTCCTCTCCGTAGAGGTAGCGTCTCCAAGCCTTCGCGCAAAACACAATCGCGCAAGCTCCAAATCGTGTACAGGGTAGTTACACTCATATTATTATGTTTAAATAAAACAACCTTCTCAATAATATATCTATCCGATACATATATTTTATAGCAAAAATCCTTAGGCTTCATTTAATTATAACCAAAAACAACTTGATAGTCTTCATACATAACACAACTTGCACGTTGTTTTTACCATAATTTACACAAAAATATAGTTGACACTTTATTGTCAGTGCCCCAACTTATGGTTCAGATACGATCTGAACCCGAAATTCGAACACGCAACGACTCTACAAATATCGGTGCCATCAAGATCAATGCGCACTCCCAATGTATATGTCCCTCAACTCCACAAGTGAGTACATCTCTCGAACATGTCGCGGTCTCTCCCGTGAACCACCGCATTCGATGTAGTAAAACTAGGCGCATATGGTGTCCTCATCGTGGTAGCTGGTCGTCGCATGCTCTCACTCCTCACCGGCTCGTCTTGTCCGTCCCGAACATCTCTAAGTCGTGACTTCTTTGCGACTTGTCGTCGTCGTCTCCTTTGATACTCTGCAATTTGCGTCTGCGGTGTCCGGCAAACAACACTCGATGCCCTTTCGTCCACATCTATAACATTTGCGCCTCTCTCGCCTCCCGGTCGCTTTCACTGGATCTCTGGCCCTGACTCCAGTCCCTTTGACCCCTATCCGGTCTTCTTCTGCGATCTGCCGTTGTCGTTTCGCTGCTCGACAGGTGCGGGTGCAATAATATACACCACATGCCCCTCATTTCCTCTTTACTGCCCTGGATGCCTATCCTGTCGACCCTGTTGATCCTGTCTCTGTTTGTCAAACTGGTCTCCCTCGTCTCTAACTTCAGTGTGCCTGACGCGCGCCGAACACGTCAATAAAATATTTTCTTAAACTAACTATTTGCAGATAGTGGCAAAGGGTCGATCCCACAAAGATTGGTAGTCTTTCTAAGGTTCTAAAAGAAAGGAAAAAATGGGGGTTTAGAGAAAATAACTAAATTAATTAATCTAATTACTAATAAATTAAATAACTAAAATAAATATCTAAGTTTACGAACAATTAATTTAAATACCTAAGTCTATGGTTCCACAAGACAAGATCAAGATTCAATGGCATATCATGGTCGTCAATCTTTCCCAAAACAATTATTAATTCAAGTTCCCCTGGATTAGCTATGGAAAATCGACATCCGCCAGAAATTCCTAATTCCCCTAATCTCAATAGCTAGGACATCCGCCACTAACTACTTCTCTAATTAATGTATAACCCTAGACATCCGCCATAAGATTTAATACATTAACCGCAGTAATAAAGTTCTATGGGAATACTAATCCTAGATAACCGAATCGCGTCCGCTCCCGATTTAACCTAGATTCAATTGTTGCACACTCAAGAACCGAAAGGTTTTGACGGCAATCGGGTGAATGTTTGTCACTTATATTGTCTCAAAAGTACAATTACGGATACTAATGAGTCAATTAACTATAGATTTTCCACCTAAAAGCATGCACTGGCCACATACATACACTAGATTTAAACCATATTCATTAAAATCAACAACAATGAAATAGAAGAAATTAAATTAAATAAATAATAAAATAATAGATCTCACAAGTTATGCCATGAATCCATAATCTTGAATTGCTTCACCTCCGACCTAGGCAATGACTTGACTAGCCAGACATGGCTACTCACAAAATAATGCAGAGAGAGAGAGATGAGAGAGTCTTGAGAGATGAGAGACTTTTTAATGAATAATAGATGTTCTATTTATACCTAAAGTCCTAATATGTAAAACTACTAAAAATTGGTGTATGGAAGAGAGAGAAAACTATTTTTTCGGTATTTTTCGTCCTTGACACGTGTCAGCATCTCATTGGCTGAATTCTGTGTGTCGCTAACATGTCAGAAGATGATTGGACGAAGTCTGTTGACCGGCTGACGTGGCGCGCGTTCATTGGCTGGAAACTGGAGCCGTGACGTGTTTGAGAGGGTCGGATGACACATGGCGAGATCTCATTCGCTGGAGCTGGAAGTTGGAAGTTAGCGCCTTGCTGGACCAGTCGTGGAGCGACACGTGGCGTGCAGAGTGGCGGTAGCTGGTTGGTGATGACGGTGCTGAACAGACGACGTGGTGGTCTGTGATTGGCGGAAACAACATGTGTGACGCGGCTTGGCGAATGGGGATGCGACACGTGGCTCTCTGGACGAATTACACGATGACACGTGGCACTGCTGGTGTATATTTAAAACGCTGGATCAGTAACAAAGTGACACGTGGCAATGCTAGACCAAAATTACCCCACTGTCAGTGTATTTTTCGAGACAAAATCCCGCGATATCCGATTAATGCAAATAAATACTCTATTTTGAGTATTTTTCCGCCCTCGATTCAACCGTGCACTCCGTTTCACCTAAAAACCGAAAGTAAATATAATGAGATATATATTTTATAAACTTTCACACTAAATTATACTAAAATAGACAATAAAATCCTATAAATACCGACTTATCAGTGCCTCTACTGACGGCCCCAATTTCTGAGGCCGCCCCGTGGCTTCCCGTTTCCCCTGCTCGTGCACCGGAAACACCTGCCACGTCACTCGTCTATCCAACTAATTCAAAAACTCTTAAGTTTTATGCCATTTAATTTAGTAGTTTACAATTTACAGCGAAAGTTTTAATATATCACCAAAAGAACATTATATGAAGGTAACTTATTCAACCTATAGTGGAAAACCCTAAGTACTCAGTATATAGGCGACAACTGCCATCAGTAAATGTTTATATACCAGTACTGAAAATGTAACAACCACAAGTTCCCAATAATAATAATTCAAAATAATTTAATACTAATACACATACCAAGAGGGTCCTCGACAAAGGTGGACAAGTAAAGATTTTGTCGCCCGTGATCTCCTTGCCCCTACGATACACAAGGTCTCGCGCTCGCCACCACAAAAGGCAGATGGCGAGCCCAGTAAGTAAAATCCCAAGGAAAACCACCGTGCATTATAATTAATAAAATAATTAACAGAGCCAAAAAGTAGTGTTAAATAAACATGCGGTAGGAAGGAAAATATGCGGACAACCGCTCAAAGCTCATCGCATGAATATAAACACAAGATAAACAAATGATTGTGCACCAACCTATACAAGATGTGTGCTTGAGGATCGAGCCCCAATCGTGGTCTGTACCATTGACTTTACCACTGTGTCCTAGACCACACACCTAGCAAGCGATCGCACAACCTTCGGATACATAGACGGGAAAACTCGACCGTCCCAGTAGGAATATAAAACACAGATTTTCAAGGAAATAAAGCTCAATGGAAATAAATAAGTAAATGCAGTAGTGGTGTTCAGTTGGGTTTTACGTACCCGAAAATACGCACTTCGACTTTTCGGACCCGTCCGTACGCCCCACCTAGCTCCCCAAAGTCCGAGCTATGGTTTCCCGGTCCCTGAAGTCCATATTATAGTGTTTTATACTTTTTGAAACATATTATATCATTTTATGATATTATATTATATTTTTAATTTTTAAGTTGTGGTAGCTCTCTCGGTTATGTCGGGGTTCCAAAAATACCCGAAAAATCCCGAAACCACTTTTCTACCTTTTTCTAATTTTCTACATTTTTCTAGAATTTTTCCCAATTTTTCTGATATTTTTTCCCTATTTTTCCTATTTTCCAGAATTTAAAACTGTTTTTTTAAAATAAATAAATAAATATATTATTTAAATAATATATATGTGGGTCCCCCGAACCGGGTCGGACCCGACCCAACCGGGTCGGCCGGTTCGGCCCCTTCAGGGCGGGTCCGGGTCGGGCCCGGTCCAGCCCACCCGGTTGGGCTGGGCCGGGGGCGGTTGGCCTCGGCCCACCCGGGATGGGCTCCTGGCCCCGCCCAGGCCGGCCTGGGGTGCACGCACGCACGCACGCGTGCGTGCCCCCTTTTTCTTCTCTCACCAGAGGCGCACCAGGCGCCTCGGTTCTTCATCTTTTTTTTTTTTTTTTTTTTTTTTTCATCAATCTTCTTCTCTTCTCTACTCCTCTCGATTCATCTTCAATCTCAATCCATAGGAGACCTCCAAAACCTCTAAATTTCACCATAAAACCCCAAGAATAACACTCAATTCCCGGATTAAAATTCATGAAAAATAACCCAAAATTTATCAAATCACCTCAATTTTTCCATAAACTTGAACCAAATCAATGTAAATCGCCAAAAACAATTTCAAATTCCACAAATCTAGTAAAAACAGTGGCCAAATCTATCGAAAATGATTTTTCACTCCAACATCCATTTTAATGGAAAATCAACAAAAATGAGGGTAAACTACCTTAGATCGATTGTTGTGAAGCTCAATCTCCTCTCCAAGCTCGATTTCGTCCTTCCCAAACTTCGATTTCTCTCACAAAACCCTCAATCGTTTGAACAAAATGGAATTTTTTTGCATGCATTTGATCGATCA
This sequence comes from Stephania japonica, assembly GCA_039657345.1. Lineage (NCBI taxonomy): Eukaryota > Viridiplantae > Streptophyta > Magnoliopsida > Ranunculales > Menispermaceae > Stephania > Stephania japonica. The sequence continues at coordinate 35,013,411 of CM077560.1, read as the reverse complement.
AGTTGTATATATAGGTGGTGTTTTAATCTCACGCGCACACGCATCTCGAGGTAAATCCAATGGTCACTGAACACCCTGTGTTACCAACTTCTTGAATACCCTATCATGACACCGTGTATCTCGAATTCCGTTGTTGTGCATCTCGATGACAATCCTAGGTGTACTGATTATTGATTTCAAACTATAGGACTTATTATAATCAAATTGATTTAATTCATAACACCTATTCTAGTCATCAATAAATTTCATAAATTTGTGGATATGGTCATACAAATTTTCCCGACCACTCGGCACCCCGTGCCCCATGTCCGGCACGCTTCCCGAGGCGATCCCACGCTTAGTGTACCTAATTTAATTTCCTTAGCTTAGCCTAAGCTTATATATTTACATTTAATTAAATAAATCTTTAATCATAACATGTTTAAATAATTTAAATCTAATTAGCCCCAACGCCCGGCCTCACTGCTACTAAACCCCGCGTTGGTGCGTTCATCGAACTAAAACCCCGGCTCACAACTCGCCCGACAATAATTTACACACATGTGATGTTTATATAAATATTAAATTTCCACATCACAATAATAGACATACAACATGCACAAATAACACAATATACCTTGGTTACTCCTATCCGAGTCAACCCAGCTGTCCACGTAACGCCCGAATTAACCACTAATCATTGTGATTAACACCAACATTCAATTAAATTAATTTGGGCCGTTACAATCCTTCCCAACTAAAAATAATTTCGTCCTCGAAATTAGAACACTTCGAGTACATTCGGTTCATCAGCTTATATATTGTGTGAACTCTAACATTTTATTGAACATCACTTCCAATGCGTCAGGACTCCACTAGGGTGTGTATCAATTGGTCCTTCACTCAGAATCATTTCCATCCGAGATTCCACCAATGGTACACCCCACCAGCCCTTCACCTCACGCATGTTCTATCTTGTGTGAATAATGTCTCTGGTGACTCTATCTGATCGTTGCTAATATCCGCAACTGTCTTGATTTCAAGATAACTGTACCTTCTGGCCTTGCCAACTCTATAGCTTAGATTTTTCGCGATATCTATCAGCATACTTCTTTTGCTTGTCTTGTGCTGCTCGAAACTCTAACGAATTTGTCGAATCTTCTCTGTGTGATCAATAACTATCTCCGGCCCAATCGTAACTGTATTTTCCGGCTCTGTTCAACACGCTGGTGACCTGCAGGGCCTCCCATACAGCGCCTCATAAGGTGGCATCTCGATACTAGCCTGATAGTTGTTGTTGTAGGCAACTTCACACAGTGGTAAGTAATCCTCCTACGAACCTCCAAACTGCAGAATACAAGCCTAGCATGTCCTTTAAAATCCGTATCAATCTCTCTCTGACTGGCCATCTGTTTGAGGATGATACGACGTGCTAAACTGCAACCTAGTGTCAAACTGCTCCTGCATCGCTCCCCAGAATCCCGAAATAAACCTGGGATCCCTATCAAATACAATGGAAACCGGCACCCCATGCAGTCTAACAATCTCCCGCTCAAACAGTCTGCTCAACTGAGGAAACGTGTATCGCATCGGAACTGGTATGAAGTGCGCCGATTTAGTCAGTCTGTCTATCACCACCCATATCGCATCGTGTCGCCTAAACGTCTACGGTAATCCACTGACAAAATCCATGGTAAGGTGTTCCCATTTCCATTGAGGAATGGGTAACGGCTGCAGCAATCCGCTTAGTCGCCTGTGCTCCGCTTTTACCTGTTGACATATATGACACCCTCGAACATATTCACCAACATCAGCCTTCATCCCCGGCCACTAAAATAATCACCGCAAATCATGGTACATCTTGGTTCTGCCCAGATGAACTATGTATCGCGACCGGTGAGCATCCTCTAATATACTGTCTCGTCTCTCTAACACGGCTGGTACCCATAGTCGACCTCGATACAGTAAATATCCATAAGATGTTTCCGCCCAATCAGTGCACTCGGGATCCCGTGCCAATCCACTGAACCGCCCATAAAGCCCATCAGTTCTCTGACACTCCGATACCCGTTCTAGTGACACTGTCGGTACCCTCATCTGACCACAATCTGTAGATGTTGCATAACCGAAAGGTCTGACATGCTCATAACTGATGCCATCTCCAACAGTCCCATGTGTCGAGTCTCGGTCTGACTGTCAACCTCGCATCTGCTCAATGCACCAGCCACTACATTAGCCTTTCCGGAATGATATTCGATCGTGAAGTCATAGTCCTTCAGCAGCTCTAACCATCTCCTCTGACGCCTATTAAGATCTTTCTGTGTGAAAATGTAGCGTAGACTCTGATGGTCAGTGTAAAGCATAAACTCCTCTCCGTAGAGGTAGCGTCTCCAAGCCTTCTGCGCAAACACAACTGCTGCAAGCTCCAAATCGTGTACAGGGTAGTTACACTCATATTATTATGTTTAAATAAAACAACCTTCTCAATAATATATCTATCCCATACATATATTTTATAGCAAAAATCCTTAGGCTTCATTTAATTATAACCAAAAACAACTTGATAGTCTTCATACATAACATAACTCGCACGTTGTTTTTACCATAATTTACACAAAAATATAGTTGACACTTTATTGTCAGTGCCCTAACTTATGGTTCAGATACGATCTGAACCCGAAATTCGAACACGCAACGGCTCTACAAATATCGGTGCCATCAAGATCAATGCGCACTCCTAATGTATATGTCCCTCAACTCCACAGTGAGTACATCTCTGAACATGTCGTGGTCTCTCCTGTGAACCACCGGTACCTGATGTAGAAAAACTAGGCGCATTTGGTGTCCTCATCGTGGTCGCTGGTCGTTGCATGCTCTCACTTCTCACTGGCTCGTATTGTCCGTTCCGAACATCTCTAAGTCGTGAATTCTTTGCAGCTTGTCGTCGTCGTCTCCTTTGATACTCTGCAGCTGCGGCTGCCGGTGTCTGGCAAACAACACTTAGATGCCCTCTCTGTCCACATCTATAACATTTGCGCCTCTCTCACCTCCCAGTCTGCCTTTCACTGGATCTTTGGCCCTGACTCCAGTCCCTCTGACCCCTATCCGGGTGCTGCTGCTGATCTTGTTGTCGCTGCTGCTCGACAGGTGCGAGTGCAGTAATATACACCACATGCCCCTCATCTCCTCTCTCGCCGCCCTGGATGCGTATCCTGTCGACCACTGTTGATCCCGTCTCTGTCTCACAACCGTCTCCCTCGTCTCTAACTTCAGTGTGCCTCTACTCTGGTACTGCTCCAAAACTCTGCCCGGCCTGCCTCTTGGTACTCGCGAATCCCTGTCGATCATTTCCCTCATGTAACCTCGGGTAAAGTCGTTGTCGCTCTGATGGCTCAGTCGTGAGTGATGCACCATTTTCGAAATCGCGGCGCCTAGTCCCGTAATATTCGAGTACTTCGTCATCCGAACTTCTGGGTCAGTAAGTCGATCCTCCAAGCTCACTGTAGCTTGCGGACTCCTAATAACAATGCCAGCTTGTCTCGTCTCTGAGGGTATAGTAGACCGTCCATCCATGTTGATCTGCACCGAAAAACGTGCGTCGTATGTGATCCTCCATGATATACGTATACATATATAATACACAAGTAGAATCATAACACATACATAGAGCTCATTAACCACCCATTTCTTATTGCTTCCCAACTAAAAGTTCTAGGCAATTCATCGGGTTCCACATCTAATTTGTTTTAAAGTTTATGCTCTTTTATTTACTTTATTTAATTCGAGAGCCCTATCGACCTTGCTCGATACCAACCGCGACGGCCCCAATTTCGAGGCCGCCCAGTGGCTTCCGTTTCCCCCCCGCTCGTGCACCGGAAACACCCGCCACGTCACTCGTCTATCCAACTAATTCAAAAACTCTTAAGTTTTATGCCATTTAATTTAGTAGTTTACAATTTACAATGAAAGTTTTAATATATCACCAAAAGAGCATTATATGAAGGTAACTTATTCAACCTATAGTGGAAAACCCTGAAGTACTCAGTATATAGGCGACAACTGCCATCAGTAAATGTTTATATACCAGTACTGAAAATGTAACAACCACAAGTTCCCAATAATAATAATTCAAAATAATTTAATACTAATACACATACCAGTAGGTCCTCGACAGTGGACAAGTAAAGATTTTGTCGCCCGTGATCTCCTTGCCCCTACTGATACACAAGGTCTGCGTTCCGCCACCACAAAAGGCAGATGGCGAGCCCAGTAAGTAAAATCCCAAGGAAAACCACCGTGCATTATAATTAATAAAATAATTAACAGAGCCAAAAAGTAGTGTTAAATAAACATGCGGTAGGAAGGAAAATATGCAGACAACTGCTCAAAGCTCATCGCATGAATATAAACACAAGATAAACAAATGATTGTGCACCAGCTATACAAGATGTGTGCTGAGGATCAGGAGCCCTGTCGTGGTCTGTACCATCGACTTTACCACTGTGTCCTAGACCACACACCTAGCAAGCGACCGCACAACCTTCGGATACATAGACAGGAAAACTCGACCGTCCCAGTAGGAATATAAAACACAGATTTTCAAGGAAATAAAGCTCAATGGAAATAAATAAGTAAATGCAGTAGTGGTGTTCAGTTGGGTTTTACGTACCCGAAAATACGCACTCCAACTTCTCGGACCCGTCAGTACGCCCCACCTAGCTCCCCAATGTCCGAGCTATGGTTTCCCGGTCCCTGAAGTCCATTTTATAGTGTTTTATACTTTTTGGAAACATATTATATCATTTTATGATATTATATATATTTTTAATTTTTCAGTTGTGGTAGCTCTCCCGGTTATGTCGGGGTTCCAAAAATACCCGAAAAATCCCGAAACCACTTTTCTACCTTTTTCTAATTTTCTATATTTTTCTTGAATTTTTCCCAATTTTTCTGATATTTTTTCCTATTTTTCCTATTTTCCGTAATTTAAAATCTTTTTTTTTCTAATAATAAAATAATAATAAAAATATTATTTAATTATTAGGGGTGGGTCCCCGAACCGGGTCGGACCCGACCCAACCGGTCGGCCGGTTCGGCCCCTTCAGGCGGGTCCGGTCGGGCCGGTCCCAGCCCACCGGGTTGGGCCGGGGCCGCCCCAGCCAGAGCCCAGGGTGCACGCACGCGTGCGTGCCCCCCTCCCTTCTTCTTCCTCCCACCAGAGTAGAGGCTCCGGTTCTTTTTTTTTTTTTTCTTTCATCAATCTTTCTTCTCTTCTCTACTCCTCTCGATTAATCTTCAATCTCAATCCATAGGAGACCTCCAAAACCTCTAAATTTCACCATAAAACCCCAAAAACAACACCCAATTCTCGGATTAAAATTCATGAAAATAAACCCAAAATTTATCAAATCACCTCAATTTTTCCACAAATTCGAACCAAATCGACATATTACATCAAAATAAACCTCATGAGCATCAATTTCCAGCAAAACAATGATGAATTCACTAAAAATCCATTTTTCACCTTAACCCACAAAAACCATATTTTTTTTTATCAAAAATTCTCATTTAGAATGAATAGCTTACCTTAGATTAATGTTTTGAGGCTTCAATCTCCTCTCCCAAAGCTCGAATTCGTCCTTCGATCTACCCACAGAGCTCCCAAAATCAGTTGAGACAATGTTGTTTTGCATGCATCCTCAATCCATCGACTATTTATACCATTTATTCTAATCTAATGTGTGCACGCATCTCGAGGATGATCGGACGGTTCCTAATCACCCTGTGTCACCAAAGTTCTTGACACCTTATCATGACAACATTTGCCTTGAATTACCTTGTTGTGCATCTCGAGGATTATCCTATGCATACTAATTCTTCCTATCAAACTATAGGACTTTAATTAATCCAATTGATTTAATTCATACCACCTATTCTAGTCATCAATAAATTTCATAAATTTGTGGATATGGTCACACTAATTCCCCGACCACTCAGCACCCCGTGCCCCGTGTCCGGCACGCTTCCCGAGGTGGTCCCACGCTTAGTGTACCTAATTTAATTTCCTTTCCTTAGCTTAGCTTAAGCTTATATATTTACATTTAATTAAATAAATCTTCAACCATAACATGTTTAAATAATTTAAATCTAATTAGCCCCAACGCCCGGCCTCACTGCTACTAAACCCCGCATTGGTGCGTTCACCGAACTAAAACCCCGGCGCTCAAACTCGCCCGACAATAATTTACACACATGTGACGTTTATATAAATATTAAATTCCCACATCACAATAATAGCCATACAACATGCACAAATAACACAATATACCCTGGGTACTCCTATCCGAGTCAACCCAGCTGTCCACGTAACGCCCGAATTAACCACTAATCATTGTGATTAACACCAACATTCAATTAAATTAATTTGGGCCGTTACATTAGATATGGAGAAGGATCATTCAATCACTAGTGGAAAATGGAGGAGCTGTGGACTATTGAAGAAGTGGATTTTAATGTGTAGGGTTTGTCTAAGGATTGCTTTTTGCCACTAGCAGAGTTAAAGTTTGAAGAGAACTATCTTGGTTGAAGTTGAGCAAGTGAGAAAACTATTTTGTAGATATGATTGATTAGAGAGGCAACTTTTTTAGGAAAATACTACATTTACAACAGAATGCACAATGCACCACTGATAATCGTTTCTACACCTCGAGTTACGTATGACTAGCAGGCTAAGTTGAATCTAACTGTTTTGTTAAGTTGTTGTGCATCTTGTCATGTGTTCTTAATTTAGACAATCCCAGTTTTTTATAACTGTTAATTTATGATGTATGTAAAGAAGTTTTCTGGTGAGAAAGAACTGTGTATATGTGTGTGAGCCAGTTGGAGTTTGCACATCTCTTCAACATTGACTAATTTTGATTGAAAAAACAAGAGATCGTACTGAGTTTTTTTTAAGTGAAAATTATTAGAATGCTAGTTTAGTATGTAATGGTATAACTAGACAAAGTTTAAATAATTATTAATGTGCCACCACATCGAACGATATTGTTGCTGAGATTTTTTTTGGCCAAATGAGAGAAGTTCAATAGTATTATATAAAGGAAAATTGTAGTGCAACTTCGGGATAGGATATGTAAGTCGAACACTTACTGCAAGGGTCCTTTGATCTTTTCGAGTCGCGTAGATGCACACATTTCAAAACACATCGAAGGAACACACACAAGCATTTTGTCTAATATATTTGGGTGTCTGATCTAAGTTACACTAGCATTCTCTTTAAATGAAAGTCTATTGATACAGGGGCGGACCTAGCCCTGGGCTGGGGGAGGGGGGACAATTACAAATGACTTGAAATAAACTCTATAAGAGATGCATCTACTATTAGCCATGCACTTATATTATAATATATTTGCCTAATGATAAAAAAAATATCTTAGCCTTTACAAGCTGTATTAATTATATAATAATCTTTGGAATTTATCAATTATATCTTAACCTTTGGAATTTAGTATCAATTCTATCAACTAATTTAGACATTTTTTTTGCCCATACATCATTTTTTTTAATTTTCTTATTATATGATTAAAAGATTTATTCATACATATGCATTAAAGCTTAATATTCTTTTTTATGTATTCATGTGTATAATGTACATATAGTAGTATATGTACATATGCCACTAAATCATATACATATAATCTAAGTACATAATTCTATTCAAGTACATAATTCTTTTGTAATATTAAACAACTATAGGTATCTTCTAATAAGTTTTATATGTTATTTTCATATGTATATTCAAATGATTAAACTTATTATTTGTGCTACATGAATAACTAAAAAATATTAATTAAGGTATTAACGTATCATTGATTTATAAATTATTTTTTTTGTGAGTTCTAATACATTAATTCAAATATGAGGCCTATAATATTTTATTGTGTAAATTGATGAATATGGATGATCATGAAAAGAAAAGTTAGAAGATTATGTTGATTTAAAAGAAAAGTGTCCAAAATTAGTTCAGGATAAAATTGATACTAAAACAAAAAAGTTAGAATAAAATTGATAATTTTCAAATGTTTGGATAGAAGTGATACTACTTGTCAAGGTTATGATATTTTTTATCATTAGACATCCAAAAAGCAAAATGAGGGTCTTATGAAAAAAAAGGAAAGCAAAATGAGGGGGCCAGGGATGGACCCAGGATTTTAGGTTTCCCTAGGCTATATATATATATAAAAGAAACGGATAGAGTAGCCCACTTTGGGTGCCGACCCACTTGGTGCCCGTGTAATATACCTTGATATGTGTGCGTGCACATCTCGAGGTATATCACACAAGCACCAAATGGGTCGGTGTCCAATTTTAGTGCCAAAAGTGAGTTACCAAAACTTTTTTCATATTTAAATTAACAATATTTTTCATATTTTTTAATAACACTCCAATATATATCATTTTTTAATGAAAAACAACTTATATCTTACTAACGTAATTAAATTGAAATTTGAGAACTATTAATTTAATTTATTTTATTTTCTAAAATAAAAAACCGCTTTTATTTAATATAAAACAACATATATTTATGTTACTATGTTTTTTTTTTCTTTTTAGTTTTTTTTTCCTTGAGCAATTTTAGAAAATATATTTCTTTAGTTTTTTACTAACCTAAAAATGTATTTTCATTAATCCATTTAAATAATTATGTTTTTTTGGAGTTTGCATTTTATATGACATCAATTTTAATTTTTGCTACCTTAGAATATATTTTTACTGGTTGAGATTTACTTTAAATTAGTTGGTGGAAAATAATTTTTTTGTTTAATAATTTTATCAAAGATTTTCCTCTCAAAATCTTAAATTAATCACATGTGTTAACCAAAATATCTAAAATTTTTAATGGATATCTACTTATCTGCGATTGTAACAACGATATAATTTTACAATCAATGATTCTTTATGTGAGAATGTTGGGCTATTTTTATTAGTAGCATTGGTTTTAGGCTATTTTGATACTAAAATTCCTCCTCTCCAAATAGGCAAATAGGAGGGGGAACAATCGTACCCACACGAACTGCTTAACGCAAGGATAACCTTAAGCGCAATGCCACGCACTTCCACGCTCAATTCCCTCTCTTTCTCTCTGTTCAACTCTGGAATTTGATCTCTGATTAGATGAGGAAGCTATGGCCCAATTTTGATCAAGAAGATGGCCTAGACATCGTTCTCGAGGTCCCAATCCCCGACGAGATGCTCAAGAAGATGGGCGACAAGGCCATCCAACGCTGGAAGAGCACCATCGCCTTGAAAAAGTCCCATTCCGTCACCAAATCCTTCTCCACTTCCAATGTTCCTAATCCCAATTCGGGTCGCAACGCAGAGCTTCAGCTCCTCCTCAATGTGATCGGATCCATGCTTCTCCCCCTCCAAGCCCCTACTGATCATGCCATGAATCGGCCCATCAGAGACACCTCAATTGTGAGCCTACTACTATCATTTTGAAGTAGAGATCCTCTGTTTTTTTCTTGTAGATAGAATTGTCAATTTAATTGTGGAATCCCGCTTTTGTAATGAATGATTTTATGCCATACCCATCAAAGATATCTCCATTTTAAGCCTGCCTATCATCATTGATTATTGCCAATTAACTGAATTTTATCTATTTTTGAGGGATCCCCTATTTTTGTTTATGTCAATTTGATCGTGAAATTACAACACCCATTTTGTAATTAATGATTTTAAGCCTACCCATCATCTTCATTCACCAATTGATTCAATTTCATCTGTTTTCTTAGATTCCCTGTTTTCGCCAATTTTGATTTTATTAAACGCCGCCCAATTTTCTTTTGTATCAACTGATTCGATTGTGAATTGTGTTTGTTTGAATGTTTTGAATGGATTATTATTAATATTGCAGGAGGCTTCTACAGAGAAGTACATTGTTCAGCAGTATGTGGCGGCGATGGGAGGACCGGTGGCGCTGAACGCGATACGAAGCATGTACGCGATTGGGCAAGTGAAGATGAGTGCCTCGAGTTTCATGTTGGAGAGGAGAATGTTAGGCCCAAAGATCATGGCGAAATCGGGGGGTTTGTTCTGTGGCTGAAGAACCCAGATATGTGGTCACTTGAATTGGTTGTGTCCGGTTGTAAATTGAGTGCTGGGAGCAATGGTAGAGTTACTTGGAGACAGTTTGCCCATCAGCAGTCCCATGCCTCCAGAGGTCCCCCTAGACCCTTGAGACGCTTTTACCAGGTATAATCAAGTGTCTTAACAACTCTAGTTTTTTTTGTGACGTCGGTGGAATCGAACCATAATCTCCCAAGGTATTGCCTTTGATGTCATGTCTTGCATTTTTGACAAGTGATGTTTTTACCATCGCAAGTTGATGCCTTTTGTCATACCTTTAGTTAATCACTTAATTGATATTGAATCTCGTCTACTCACCCAAATTCTCAATTCAATTGTCCAAATATTTAGACTAAGAGTCACGCTATGTGCATCCGGACTTATATCAGAGCACCCTGTTTTTTTTTTTTATTAATGTTGGTTCTTTAAAGAAAATGACACACTTGCTTTGGGGTGCCCTCAGTAATCGATGGGGTGTCTATAGCACGACACTACGTTACCGACATTACGTTTGAGGTCTCGACGAGAAATGACCAAACCTGTGGCTCCAAACAAGCATGACCGAGACATAGGTTGTTGTGTCGGTTGGTGTCAATCGAGATACACATATATCTTGGCACAAGGCCACCGAGACCAATTGAATAGTCTCAGTGATCACCCATCGAGATGGATGTTTGATTACCTTATTTGAATGTCGATTAGTATAGACGGACACTTTAATACGGGTCTCGATAAGACATGATCGCACCACTTTAACACGTGTCTTTGGTGGTGGGATGCGTCGTTTCACAAATAAATGGCATTTTGGGAAAAGTGTCGGAGTGCCCTGAGAAAAAGCCTGGATGCCCATATTGATGGGTAACCTGAGCAATAGTCGGGGTGCACATAGCATGACTCTAGACTAATTTGGATTTTCTCTACATTAACAACTTTTTTGTTAAAAGTCATTGAATCCCATCTACTTACCCACCTTTTTTTAATTTTTTTTATTGTGGTGCTTAGATTATCACTAACTATTTCACATGTGATATGCCTACAAGAGATATGCCTAGGATTATCACACTATTTCATATTGTGGTGCTTAGGATTACCCCTACAAGAGACATGCCTTGTAAAATTAGAACGTTCAAACATGTGAACTCAAATTAAGAGATGCAAATGAACAACTAAAAGGTCAACCCCAACCTTAGTTGATAACGATTGTGGTATTCCATTCATTTCAGGGGCTTGATCCAAGGGCAACAGCGAACCTATTCGCGGATGCAATGTGTATAGGAGAGAAAATCATCAACAACGAGGACTGTTTCATACTAAAAAAGAATCAAGCCCGGCGATCCTAAAGGCACGAAGTAGCAAAAGCTTTGAGATAATCCATCACACAATCTGGGGCTACTTCAGCCAGAGAAGTGGTCTTTTGCTACAAATAGAGGACACCAATTTGCTTAGAATCTCAAAAGGGGAAGACAGTGTATTCTGGGAGACAAGTATGGAGTCTGTTATCAAAGATTATAAGTACATTGAGGGTGTGAACATTGCACATGGTGGGAAGACCACTGTGACTTTGTTTAGATATGGAGAAGGATCATTCAATCACAAGAGGAAAATGGAGGAGCTATGGACTATTGAAGAAGTGGATTTTAATGTGTGGGGTTTGTCTAAGGACTGCTTTTTGCCACCAGCAGACTTAAAGTTTGAAGAGAACTATCATGGTTGAGGTTGAGATAGTGAGAAAACTGTTTTGTAGATATGATTGATTAGAGAGGCAACTTTTTTAGGAAAATACTACATTTACAACAGAATGCACAATGCACCACTGATAATCGTGTTGTGCACCTCGAGTTACGTATGACTAGCAGGCTAAGATGAATCTAACTATTTTGTTAAGTTGTTGTGCATCTTGTCATGTGTTGTTAATGTAGGCAATCCCAGTTTTTTACAACTGTTAATTTGATGATGTATGTAAAGAAGTTTTCTGGTGAGAAAGAACTGTGTGTATATGTGTGTGAGCCAGTTGGAGTTTGTACATCTCTTAAACATTGACCAATTTTGATTAAAAACAAGAGATCATACTAAGTTTTTTTTTTAAGTGAAAATTATTGGAATGCTAGTTTAGTATGTAATGTTATAGCTAGATGAAGTTTAAATAATTATTGATGTGCCACCAGATCGAACAGTGTTGTTGCTGAGATTTTTTTTGGCCAAATGAGAGAAGTTCAATAGTATTATATGAAGGAATATTCTAGTGCAACTTTGGGATAGGACATGTAGGTCGAACACTTAATGCAATTGTCCCTTGATCTTTTCGAGTCGCGTGGATGCACACATTTCAAAACACATCGAAGGGACACACATAAGCATTTTTTCTGATATATTTGGGTGTTTGATCTAAGTTGCACTAGCATTCTCTTTAAATGAAAGTCTATAGATACAGGGACGGACCCAGCCCTGGGCTGGGGGGGAGGAGACAATTACAAATGACTTGAAATAAACTCTATAAGAGATGCATCTATTATTGGCCATGCACTTACATTATAATATATTGGCCTAATGATAAAAAATATCCTAACCTTTACAAGTTATATCAATTATATCCTAATCTTTGGAATTTATCAATTATATCTTAACCTTTGGAATTTAGTATCAATTCTATCAACTAATTTAGACATTTTTTTTGCCCATACATCATTTTTTTTAATTTTCTTATTATACCATTAAAAGATTTATTCATACATATGCATTAAAGCTTAATATTCTCTTTTTTTTATGTATTCATGTATATAATGCACATATAGTTGTGTGTGTACATATGCTACTCAATCATATACATATAATCTAAGTACATAATTCTATTCAAGTACATAATTCTTTTGTTAAATTAAACAACTATGTGTACCTTCTAATAAGTTTTATATGTTATTTTCATATGTATATACAAATGATTCAACTTATTATTTGTGCTTCATGAATAACTAAAAATATTAATTAAGTTATTAACGTATCATTGATTTATAAATTATTTTTTTGTGAGTTCTCATACATTAATTCAAACATGAGGCTTATAATATTTCATTGTGTAAATTGATGAATATGGATGATCATGAAAAGAAAAGTTAGAAGATTATGTTGATTTCAAAGAAAAAGTGTCTAAAATTAGTTCACGATAAAATTGATACTAAAACAAAAAGGTTAAGATAAAATTGATAATTTTCAAAGGTTAGGATAGAATTGATACTAATTGTAAAAGTTATGATATTTTTTATCGTTAGTAATCCAAAAAGCAAAATGAGGGTCTTATGAAAAAAAGGAAAGCAAAATGAGGGGGCGGGGATGGACACAGGATTTTAGGTTTCCCTAGGCTATATATATAAAGGAAACAACTAGAGTAGCCCACTTTGGGTGCCGACCCACTTGGTGCCCGTGTAATACATCTTGATATGTGTGGGTGCACATCTCGAGGTGTATCACACAAGCACCAAATGAGTCAGTGTCCAATTTTGTGCCCAAAGTGAGTTATCGAAACTTTTTTCATATTTAAATTAATAGTATTTTTCATATTTTTAATAACACTCCAATATATATCATTTTTTAATGAAAAACAACTTATATCTTACTAACGTAATTAAATTGAAATTTGAGAACTATTAATTTAATTTATTTTATTTGTTTAAAATAAAGAGCCGCTTTTATTTAATATAAAACAACATATATTTATGTTACTATGTTTTTTTATCTTTTTAGTTTTTTTTCCTTGAGCAATTTTAGAAAATATATTTCTTTAGTTTTTTACTAACCTAAAAATGTATTTTCATTAATCCATCTAAATAATTATGTTTATTTTGGATTTTACATTTTATATGACATCAATTTTAATTTTTGCTACCTTAGAATATATTTTTACTGGTTGAGATTTACTTTAAATTAGTTGGTGGAAAATAAGTTTTCTTGTTTAATAATTTTATCGAAGATTTTCCTCTCAAAATCTTAAATTAATCACATGTGCTAACCAAAATATCTAAAAATTTTAACATTCATTTTTTCTTGAAAAAAAAACATCTAATTTTTAATTAACAACACCATTTATATCAAAATCACTTTTTTGAGTTTTCTCTCTTGATCCAAGATCTTGAACCACCGCCGATCTTCTCTTTTGATTGGTGGCGGTTCCAATCTTCATCTCTCCGTATTTTATGTATTCAATAAATGCAGATCTTTTCAGATCTGAGAAGATTGGATCTACTTGTTGCGGTACATCTTCCTCAATGCTCGATTTTGATCTGTGCGACTATTGGGTTGGTCCTTATTTTAGTTGTATTTTTAGGTAGTTTGTCTTCATTTTGTTGGAAGTCTTGATTTTGTCTTCTCATTTTAGCTTTTCTTCTCCTTCTTAGAAAGTTTTGTTATTCGTTATGTGGTTCTAGTAAGTGTTTGTGTATTGTAATATGTTTCAACGTTGTAGTGAGCAGTCCCTAATTGTCAAACTATTTCAATTTCACAATCGCATACCAAAGTAATGACAGTTCTTTAAACCAAACAGGAAAATGAATCAATGAACTTTTTTTGGGTAAATAGTCAATATACTTTTTGATTCTATGTCTGGTCTTGTATTGAGCCATTAATGATTAATAAAACTTGAATTTTTCTTCAAATTAACAACTAATAACATTTGGGGATATAAAAAAAAAACTAAGAACATTTGGGAAATCATATAGTGCATATCATATTGTTAATTTTATTATTAATAAATAATCTTTTTTGAAGAATTTATCAATTAATAAGTTTTTTTTGACGAGATCAATAAATAAGTTAAATAATGCAAAGAATCCTACCAAAAAAAATGCAAAGTAAAATAATATATTATCCATTCAATTTTTTTTTTGAGAAATTCAAGTTATTTATTTATAGTAATGGTCTGGAAATGATATTTAATTTGACATACTTATACAAACTAATTCCACATATCTGATTAAAAGTCATTCGATTTATTTCGAGATGTGTATACATATTACCCTTAGATTCAAAGTTTGGTTATGGAACGGATATAGGTAAGTGTGTGTGACTTCAAGTGAGTCATGTTGTTTTATCTTTATTGTGACTAGAAATCGGGACAACACTCTTTAATGAACTAGTCGGGGCGAGAAAAGTGATATGTGACAAAAATATTATGTAATATCCAATGAACTCAGAGCCAATATCATTGAAGAAAGATGGAGATCATATATTTTAAAAGATATTTTATTTACATACATATATTTGAAGAAATACAATATCTTTTCAATTATAGATTACAGATTTGCTAAAAAAATACAGTAGGACACAAATTTAAAATAAAAATTGGTACATAAGATGGGTTGGGGAATTAAAAGCATTGCAAAAAATAGCTAAAAATAGTTATAAAACAACGTGACAAACAAAAAAGCTTAATCTTATACGTTAAACCGCATTAAAATATAGACCTTAAACACAGATAAATGATAATTATCTTGCATATATATGTATTTATAGAAGTCTAGGAAAGGTGGAACTCCCAACAACTTAAAATAAGGAAAAAAAATGAAATTCTCAATTACATATTACAAATTTGCTAAAATAATACAGTAGAACACAAATTTAAAATTAGAAATTGTTACATAAGATGGGCTGGGGAATTAAAAGCATTACAACCCAAATTTTCACCCTTGGTCCCAATCTAATCCTTCCCTTCTTTTCCGATGCATGATGTCCAAATTAAAATTGATATACAGAAGAATTAGAGTCATATTCTACACTAACTTATGATGGTGATATATCTTACCTATTGGAGTGGATTTAGAAGGTTTTACATTAAAATCATTCTGGGCAAACATAAATCACGGACTAGGTGGGTTTCATTATTTTCCATTCGATCTATGCCTTGTACCATGGTATCATCGATTCCCTCTCTTGAGGCAAATAACCTTTCAAAGAGGAAGCAGTCATATAATTCATTAGTATATATAAAGATTAAATTAATTTGGTATTAGTTAAATATTAGTAAAAGTTGATTTACTTTAACATGAGTACATCTGAAGATTGTAGTCTTGAGACCTCTTTTTTTGGCTTTATCTCAAAGTCTTGCTAATTAGAATTCGCACTTGATAATAAGTCTCAATCTCTATCCATTAACTTTATTTAAGAATTCCTACCTCTCGAATCTGCCATAAAAAGAGAATAAGGAGAAAACACAATCCACCCAATAACTACGTACGATCCATCGAAAAAATAAAACAAATATATTAATTCAAATAAATAAAATAAGAGAAAAAACAAACTATCGAAATCAGAGAATCAAATATTAACAAATTTAAGAATCATGATACTATCTGCAATAACAACATAAACATGTTAAAAGAATAAAAAAATTGAAGTATTGTAAAAATACATATATAGATGGCTTCAAAAAAGATACATAGATGAACTAATATATTGATTTTCCAAGGTTGTATGAATTGTATTTTCTTCTAATATTGATCAACCATGGCAACAAACAAAGAAGAGAGGTAATTTTTGAGAATGCTATAAAAATTTAAGATGGCTTAGTCAACTCACAAAATTTTCTTGCAAAGATGCCCCTTATTATTTGTACCTGAAGAAAAATACAAAGCAAAATCACAAAAAAAGTAAGATACAAACAATAAGAAAAAAGAAAGCAACAAAGGGAAAAAGAATCTTTGCCCATATGTATGAATTGTGTTTTCTTCTAATATTGATCAACCATGGCAACATACAAAGAAGAGAAGTAATTTTTGAGAATGCTATAAAAATTTAAGATGGCTTAGTCAACTCACAAAATTTTCTTGCAATGATGTCCCTTATTATTTGTATCTGAAGAAAAATACAAAGCAAAATTACAATTAACTAGGTGTCTCATTCCGAATGTCCTAAAAGTGTCAACCTAACATTGTCCTTAGCACTATCCCTTGTTTGGTCACTCGAGCATTACTTAGTAGGGAATCCATTAAAAATTTCCAATATATATAAACATATATAATTAAGAGAAAATGAGTCTCATAGGATAAATAAGCATTAGACCAAAAAGTGTCTCCATCCAAAATTGCAAATGTCTACGTGAGCGAGGTAGTAAACAAAATAGAAGATGTCTAATTCATCATCTACTTTAAACAAAAGATATCTCCAAAGCCACTTATGCATTTTCTTCTATAAAGAGAATACAATAAAATAAGGAAAATGATAAAATGACCTGCTTTCAATGCACACTTTGGGCGCACACCCTTTATTTTAGCTATTTATATGGTTCTTTCTTATCTCTCCAGGTGTTGGCCCCACATCCTGACAAAACACCATAAACGGCTAAAAGACAAGGTGTGCGTTAAAAGTGTGTTAGATTATCATTTTTCATAAAATAAGGGGCTTGCTAAACAGACACACCACTTCTTTCTTTCTTTTTTTTTGACTAAAATACTCTCATCTCCCTCTCTCACACGCCACCTTGTCCTAACCCACCGCACTACCGACCAGCCACCATCGCCTGCAATCTACCGTCATTGTTCTGTCGTCGTCGACCTCCGTCATGTCGTCGTCTCGTCGTCGTTCGTCACCTCTCTTTGTTAGGAATTCAAGCATACACAGTGAAAGTAATCGCACACTAACTCTCAAACACACGACTTTATTAAATCAACTCAAACTTGTACTTGACAAACTAACCTTGGGTTCTTTATATAGATACCTACAAACCACACTTGTAATCCAACTAGAACACTAAAACATTATCTAAAACAAATATAAATCCTAATTAGACTCAAACAATTAACTAACATCAATCCTACTTTGACTCAAGCAATTAACTTACTAATTAGACACAAACTAAAACACTAATTCCTAATCACATTAGGATATGGAGTTTGAGACAAAAACCCTAAAATCTCTACCTTGGCGAAAAACTCCACCAACTCTAACAATCATCCATCCAATTGTCGTGGCTACCGAGAATAGCAACGAACCACACACCCATTCATCAGCATGTGCAATCAATCATCCAAAACTCGATCAACCTTTAACCACTCAGCTACGCAACAACACACACACAAACTAACTTGGTTGACCAAACACACAAACGTGCACTCACTCAATGCACACATACACATGCACTCCACCTAAGATTCAAAGAAACACTCCAACAATATCATCTCCATTCTGAGCTTTCATATAATCATCATCACTATGAGCCTGAGAAGATCCTGCACCCCTATTTACAACATCTTTGTTGGCAATAGCACCATACTCACCCTATTGCTTCTTAGGATAAAATTTTATAATATGTCATTTCTCACCACAGTAATAACACACCCTTTCCGTCAAAGGCTTAAAATCTCCACCATGCCCTTTACCACGAATATATTTCTCATGTTTTCCCTTGTCTTGAAAAGCCAAGACTTAAGAAGCTTTGGAAATAAAGGAGTTCTTGCCTTCACCATCTAACTTCTTTGTAGAGGTTAAGGCAATTTTGACTTGCCTTTCTGTAAGATCATCTCTTCCATACAGTAGTATATTGAGAGATGTCGATGTATAGACCTCGCCGAGCATAGCAAGACAACTGCCTTGTCGAAAGAACTTACAAATTCCCCGATGTTGGTGAGATCACGAACTATCTTATTAAAATCTTCAAAGTGTTGAAACAAAGTCGTGCCTTTCTTACATTGAAAAGTGAAGAACTACTGCTTCAGAATCAATCTATTAGTGAAACTTTTACTCATGTAGATTTCTTCTAACATCTTCCATATCTTCATGGTGAAAGTTTCTTCCATAACTTCATACGCCACATTATCAGCCAAACGGAGACAAATCGAACTACTAGCCTTTGAGACTATGACACCCCACCTTTTCTCATCAACTTCATTAGGTTTTTCCTCATTTAGTGCAAGCCCCAAACCTTGTTGTGTAAGCATATCCCTCATCCGCAATTGCTATAAACTAAAGTTTTGCTTGCCATCAAAATTTTCAATAGTATATTTGACATCCTTGTTTGAATTCGAACCCATCTCAACAAATCAATATTTCTTACGGTGCAGTAAGTTTCCTAAAGATATGTATCAAAGGAATAAACCATTATCTCTTATTGATGAATTCACTAAAAACAAGGAAATATATGTAAACAGAGTCAATGAGCCTTTAAAGTAATAAGAACTGACACACACCATATACTTTGCTAATTGTAACGATCAATAAACCATACAATCGATTTCACGACCAATCTCCAAATTGAACTCTCCAATTTTCAAACCGGCTCTGATACCACTTGTTAGGAATTCAAGCATACATAGCGCAAGTAATCACATGCTAACTCTCAAACACACAACTTTATTAAATCAAATCAAACTTGTACTAGACAAACTAACCTTGGGTTCTTTATATAGATACCCACAAACCACACTTGTAATCCAACTAGAACACTAAAACATTATCTAAAAATAAATCTAAATCCTAATTGGACTCAAACAATTAACTAACATCAATCCTACTTTGACTCAAGTAATTAACTTACTAATTACACACAAACTAAAACACTAATTCCTAATCACATTAGGATATGGAGTTTGAGACAAAAAAACCCAACATTTCTTTCCCTTCATCCTCCTTTCGCCCTCACTTTCCCTCTCCTCTCTAGCAAAAATTGGCCAAATATTGATTCCGGCCTAACCGGAGAAAGGGGAGGAAAGATAGAAGCTGGGAGGAGGAAGGAGAGAGAGAGATGGCGGACGATGATGATGAAATGACAGTGACAGCAACGAGATGGCGGTGGTCCACGAAAGACGGTGGTGGCTGGTTGGTAGTACAGTGGGTTTAAACAAGGTAGTTTGTATGAGGGAGATGAGGGTATTTTGGTCAAAAAGAAAAAATAGTGTGTGTAAAGAAAGTGTGAGTGTGACTTTAGCAAGCCCCTAAAATAAAATCATGAGTAGAAGGGGAAATATATGCTTTATTTGTTTTAATACGTTACCACCATCAGGTTCACTATTTGCAACAATCACTTCTTTATATCTGCATCCTTAAAGATTTTGCATGGATTTGTGTTTATGAGGTTAGTACTAGTTATTAGGTTTTATTTTATAGATATCCGTTTTCTTCCCTTGTTGATAGTGGTGGCAAAATGGGTTAGTGTGTCTTTTTCGTGTCTACCTATTTATGACACTAACCTACACAAGCTCAACCGTAACACTAACCGTTAACTTTTCATGTTATTGTGTCAACCCATCAAACCCATTTACTTGATATATTATTTAATTATAATTTGATAATTTGATACATGTAATATAAAATATAAAATTCTTTTCAAAATAATACTTTATTCCTAAGATCCAACTTAAATAACTATTGAAGTTATCCAACACTTTACTATGTTTTTTTTTAAGAAAACACTTTACTATGTTATTTGAACTTTTAAAATTGTAATTCAATCATTAATATAATTAAATAATAACACATAAATAGAATATTATTATTTTAAACAAGTTTAATGGGTGTGACGACCCTCACTTGAGCTAGGGTATGGCTCGCTTAAAACAACTTGCGGAATGAAAAACTAGTGCATAGATATAAAAGTACGAAAATAAATAAAAAGGAAATCCATAAGACATACTATGAAACTATAACCGGGTTCTTAATCCTACATTTAAGTATGTATATTCGAAATACTTCCAAATAGCTCAACTAAGGAAGGTAAGGTTCAATCTACACGAAAGACCCATTTCAGTTAATAGAACCCAAGTTCAATAGTTTCAAAAACAAATACATAGAATATAATAATGAAAGGCTCACTGTGGCGGCCCGCGCCCCCGAGGCCGCTGCGTTGTGCGCATTGATCCCGCAACCCTAACATGTCACTATCTCGCTGTCCGTCACATGCCACTAACGTTTGTTGTCACACCGGTTCCTCGAAATGCGTGTAAATTTGTCTTATTATGAAATTTACCAATTGATAAATTATTCCTTTAAGTTAGCCTTTTTGTTTAGTTAAATTATTTAAATTAAGTGTTTCGTATGTTTTACTAGAGTTTTAAAGTGTTAAATAGTTATTTACAGTGGAAGACTTAATAGACATGAAAAGCATAAATATCATAATAAGGTCCATGTCATAAAAGAGCATCAATCATATTGTGGAAAACCCGAAAAATAGTAAATTGTATATAAGACAACAAGATAACTCAAAAGTAATATATACATCTACAATGTCTCTCATAAGTCTCTTGATACCCAATATAAAACAAAATAACAAAATAAACACGTACGAGTAGGTCCTAGACAATAAGCAATCAGTGATAGTCGCTTAGGATCCCCTTGCCTTTACTGGTACTAGAATTTGCATTCGGTCATCACAACAAAACAAATGACAGATCTAATGAGTAAATCTCTAAAAGAAAACTACCAAACATTTATAAGAAAAGCCAATAATAAAAAGGTCTAATGATAAAAAATATCCTAATCTTTACAAGTTGTATCAATTGTATTCTAACCTTTGAAAATCATCAATTCTATCATAACCTTTTCGATTTAATATCAATTCTATCCTCAACTAATTTTGGGCATTTTTTTCTTTGAAATCAACATAATCTTCTAACTTTTCTTATCATAATCATCCATATTGATCAATTTACACATTAAAATTTTGTAAGTCTCATATTTGAATTAATGTACGAGAACTCTCAAAAAAAAATTTATAAATCAATTATACGTTAATACCTTAATTAATTTTTTTAGTTATTCATAAAGCACAAATAGTACGTTGAAAGTCATGTGTATATACATATGAAAATAACATATAAAACTTATTAGAAGGCACTCATAGTTGTTTAATTTAACAAAAGAATTATGTACTTGAATAAAATTATGTACTTAGATTATATATATATATATGTATGATTGAGTAGCATATATGTACACACGCTACTATATTTGTATTATATACATGAATATACACAAACAAGAATATTAAGCTTTTAATTCATATGTATGAATAAATCTTTAAATGGTATAATAAGAAAATTTTAAAAAAATTATGTGTGGGCAAAAAAAGGTCTAAATTAGTTGAGAATAGAATTGATACTAAATTTCAAAGGTTATGATATAATTGATAAATTTCAAATATTAGGATATAATTGATACAACTTGTAAAGGTTAGAATATTTTTTATCATTAGGCCTAATATTAAATAAATATGCGGAATAAACAAGCAACTGTAAATGGGTCAATGCATGCATAAATAATACTAAGAAATCAAAGACATGTAATCATCTTAAACAAACTAGACCATACTTCGATTTTCCGACGTTCTTAGTGGTAGCAACTCAGGTTGTCAGTCCGTACCACGACATAGTGACATTGGACCTTGTCTTGAGCCCTCACGGTGGTCGGTTTGTACCACGATATAAAGACATGCACACCGATGAGGATAGTAACTCAGGTTACAATTCACTGAGGGCGCGAGTGTCATGTGCTATGGTTTAGTGTGCTAGTTACATGTTACACTACAGAGTCAAACCCGATGGTGAACCACTCACCCAATTGTTCCTCATAAATCCACAACATTGCTATGGAACAGTAAGCAAATGAAATAACAATAAGGAAACAAATAAATCCTCAAATATGTTTATTAAAGGGTTTACATACCTCAAATCGACTCTGAAACCCCGAAAACATCCCGATCCAACCTCGTCACGCTCCCGGCTATTGCACTATACTCCCCGAGTCCCCTGAGGTCATTTACCAGTGTTTCAGATCAACTTAAGGTGGGTTAAGTTATTTTTATAAAGTTTTTCTCAAACCGACCCCTTTGTAATTTCTATTGTCAACAGTCCATAACACACTAGGTAAGTCACCTAGTACGTTATGTCTAGGTAGCGCTTTAGGGAGCCACCTAGCGTGCTACTATTCTTCGTCATGAAGAAAAACATAGCACCCAACACAGGTAGCGTGCTACCTATGTCGAATGGCAGAATTTCAAATTCTAAATTTTGCCATTCCACCCCAAGGCCTCCTCCATCATTGTCAACCTTACCCTCTCCTCGTGGGGGACTAAAAAACATCAACAAAAAAGGGTCGGATAACAACATATTCATCATATTATCATAATTCATGCATTTTTCCCATAACACAATTTCCACCATTTTTCTACAAATCAGTATAATATAATCAATATATTGATATAACTAACTTAGAAAATACTATAAATTCACTAGTAAAAACAATAAGTTAGAGTATTAAACTCATTTTGCGCCAATTCACATAATTGAGCCCATTTTTCATGAATTTTAACAAAAAGATTGAAGTGAGTTGATTACTTTAGTGAAGGAATCTCAAATCCAGCTCCTAGTCTCCTTGAATTCCTACAAATTTGATCCCCAAATGCTTTAGATAATCTAATTTTGCATGTATTTTATGGGTGGTTTCATGAGTTTTTCCGCTAACTCTTGTATATACCTATGGCTTTGATCAAGTGTGTATGCGCATCCTGAGGAAAATCTTGTGGTTCCTATTAAGGCTGTCCCATTTCAATTGACACAATCATGATACATCTTGCCTTGTTTCATTCAACTAGGATCATCCCTAGATTTATCAATGGTTCCCTACTATTCCATTCAAACTATAGGAAATTGATTAATTAAATCGAATTAATTAATGTAGTACATTAAGGTAGTCACATTGGGTTTACAATTTATTTCACAAGGTTACACTAACCCTTGACTACCCGACACCTAATGCCACATGCCTCAGTACGCATTTTGAGGCGCACCATAGCTTGATACACTAAATGAATTTACTTAAGCTATGGTTTATATTTATATAAATGTCGCATTTACCTTAGTTATACCTTAATTGATTTTTCTTATATTGGCTAGACTTAGTGTACTCGTAATATGCCCATTCGGTACTCGTGTCGACATGTTTTTCGAGATGAACACTCGTCACATAACCTCACATGGTATAACAAGGTAAATACACACATGCGTTGCCTTTCAATTAAAATATTAATAAAATATCGTAGTTAAGGTAATCAATACACAAAAATAACTATTGTATCTGGTCAGGCGTGCTCTAACCTATTTGTAGCGTCCACATGGGTTCAAGTTGGTGTCCAAGTCTGAAAATAAATTAAATAATGACGTCAATTAAATCAGGCCGATACAGTTTTTCCCAACTAGGGGAAAATTTTTTCTCGAAGTTTTAAAATAAATCTAGGCGTCGTACCATGAAATAGTTTAGGATAATGTTTCCGGATAATGCGCGTGCATGCCCCCCCCCCCTTCCTCTAAAACAGAGTGTTCTCTATTTTTTCATTTTTCTTCTCTTCTCTCTCTACAACAACACAATCATACAACCCAAACACCAATAATACCCAAAATCAATGAGCATAACACCAAGTTTTGGACTCTCACTAACACCCCCAAAATTACAACCAAATTGTAGAAAATGATGAGGAGAATAAAGATCCAACCTTTGTTGTTGAACTCTCCAATCCTAGCTCCTCCAAATCACCTCCACAAGCTCACCAAACCCTCACAACACCTACCAATTTTTGATTTGAGCAAACATGAGAGAGAAAAGTTGATATAAAGTGGTCAAATGTCCATATATATCACTAATTTGATGAAGTGTGTTATTTTGATCTCAAGACATGATCTAAGGCTTGAATTGGGTCAATAAGTCCACCTTTGGTGACTCATAAGGTGACTTGTATCTTTTGGACTTAACCTTTTATGGCTACAATTATTGGTTCTCGGGCCAGCGTTTCAATACCCGACGCCCGCACTGCGACTCGCGCCGTCACGCACATTCGCACCACTAAATGATTAATAGCCGATTTATATTAATTATTTAACACATTTTATTTGTTTATTATGTGTGTACTATTCCCAGACCTAGTGTACTATAATTTGCCTACCCAGTACCCGCATCTACACACTTTTTGAGGCGACTATCCGTCACACTACCTTGCCCGATAACAATGATATAAATTCACACATGCGATGTAATAAGTCACATAACAATATTTACCATCACATTTACCCAATCAATCGGTCAAAAATAACATTTCACGCCAATATGGCGTTCCCGTGGACTCGAACTAGCATCTACGTTCGAAAATACTCGACAACGACGTCTATTATAAATTGGGTTGTTACACTTTATGAGGCAAATACCCAACACACCAACTCGCCCCATAACAATGTGACACACATGCGATGCAATATAAATAAATAATGATTTTAAACATTGCAAAATAAGCAAACGTCATTTGTAAATAACATATGCCCTCAGTTCTCGTGTCTGAGTCAATCGAGTTTTCCCCATAATGCCCAAAATGTGACCGGTAGTCCTTGTGATTAACACTAATTCTTGTTTATTTAATTTGGGTCATTACAGCGATGGCTTGTCCCCCTCGTCGATTGTCACCATCGTGGCGATGCTGCTTTTTGGTGGGGTTCTCCATCATCAAAAAATTGGCCAACACTCCCAAATTTCTCCAAATTTTCTCAAAGTTTGTCCAATTCTCTACAATATAAGGTTACCCCAACCCATTTGGGGTTTGGTGATAAATGTATTATCGTGTTTAGTTTATCAACCCATTTATCACACTAATCCATATAAGCTCAACATTAACCCGCTATATCTCGTGTTAAACTAGTTGTGTTATCGTGTCGTAACCCAATTTGCCACATTTACTTGTTATAAGGTTTAGATTGTCTTCCCTCATTAGAAGTTTTGTGTTTAATTCCTATGACGACCCTCACCTAAGCTAGGGACACACCACCTCCCCAAGCCTGATAATCGAATCAAGCCCAAGCAAGTGGTCTGACTCGCCTAAAAAACATGCAAAATATCAATTTAACGTATATGGATGAATAAGTGCGGAGATAAATGAAAAGAAATCCATATGATGCACAATGAAACTAAAAGTGGGTTTCCAAACCCTTTAAAGAAACTAGAGTCGTTCATTTACTACTATGAAGTTCAACAAAGGATAGTGATGTTCAGTTTACCTGAATGACCTATTCCATACAACCCAAGTTTAATAGTTTCAAAACAATATAGTAGATAATAACAATACAAGACTCACATCAAAAGAAAAGGTTTCAAGCTATCATTTCTTCTTTGCCTCGATCTAGCACCATTGTGGATAGTTTTATGTTGTAAGTGGGGTGAGCTAAAAGAACCAACAGAGCTTAGTAATGCGGAAACCCACTTAACCATCAAATATGCAAGTAATACCTAATAAGCATGCAAAGTTGAGCATGTATTTGAATACAAGCAAGTATTCATTTAATAGCAGCATGATAACAAGTTTTCATAAGTGATAAGCGAATAATGAAACGGTAAGCAACAACTTGGACATATGGTTCATGAACCATAAGTAAATCAAGTTCATCATGCAAAGGGGTTCTTAAGAGAAATACCATAAGAAATAATAATAATATAAAGTCGTGGTTCCATTCAATGCATACTAGTTATTGACTTGATTCTGGTGATCGATTTTTCCTACCTTCGAGGTGATAAGCAACCACTAGATCACACACATGCCTTATGCGCCCTATCGTTTGTCCCACTAAACCAATAGTAGGTTCATCCAAGTCGTCGCAGATATGTGCACCAAACGTTACTTAAGGTGTGACGACCCTTCCCCGACCTAGGGTTGGGTCGCCAAGCCCAGACCGCCACTTGGACCCGATACCTGAACTAGGCCCAAATAACTGTCTAGAACGCCTCTCAAATAACCTTGCGAAATAAATATAAAGAGATATCCTAAAGCCAAAAGATTTATGTTCATAGATATTAATAAAACTATACATGGGTTCATGCTCATTTAAATTAAACAAGTTATCAAATCTCCGAAGTGGATCAACTAAAGGTAACTAGGATTCAAGCTACCCAAAGATTTATTTTTAACTTTAACCCCAAGTTGAATAGTTTCAAAATCAAATATATATATATATAATATATATCAACAAAGACTCACATCAAGAGGAGACTTCAAGCTCGTCTCTCCCTTACTTCAACCTAGCGCTGTCGTGAATACCTGAGATGTAAGTGGGGTGAGCTAAAAGAACCAACGGAGCTCAGTAATGCGAAAAACTCGCTCAACCATCAAATATGCAAATAATACCTAATAAGCATACAACGTCTAGCATGTATTTGAAAACAAACAAGGATTCATTGAATAGTAGTATAGTAGAAAGATTTCATAAAAGATAGACGTATAATGAACCATCAAGTACCATCAACAATAATCATGCATAGCATTAAAGAAATTGACAAATCATTACATAAATTCAAGCTTTCATGCAAAGGAGGGGGTTTCGCGAGATTATGTACTATAAAATATAGTAATACGATAAGTCGATGTTTTATTCAATGCATACTAGGTATTGGCAAGAATCCGGTGACCGATTCTCCTACTCTCGAGGTGATGGAAACAACTAGCTAGCACATAGGCCTTATGTGCCCTCTCGTTTGTCCCATCAAATCAACAGTACGTTCGTCCAAGCCATCACTGATGCACATCCCTATGTCTCAAGAGTACAAGAGAAGGAACTCCAACTCATGTCCCAACGTGACATACTTATGAATTTACTTAGTCAAGTAAAGCCCTCGGTGGTAAACTCTACACATCCTGGGTGTTAACGACCCTCGGTGGTACCACAACATTCTGAGGTATTCTTATAGATTTACTTGCTAATAAGGCCCTCGGTGGAACTCCACAAACATTCTGGGGCCCGAATAACATAGATGAGAAAAACAGTGCATTCACATTCCATAGATACGTAGATTCGAGCCAATACCACGACGCAACCCATAAATCCCAAGTCTTTAATTCAAATTATGAATCCTAAATATAACTAATAATCATGTCATATTTGACAATTGAACAAGCTCCCCACTTACATGCACTCGCCGCAAATCCTAATCTCGATCCTTTCGCGTTTGGGCTCGATGTGAACCGTCTCGCGAATCTAGACAATTTGAAAGAATAATTACTTTATGTATCTACAACCATACAAGTTTAACATCAATTGTCTAGACCTTAGAAATTCACCCTATTTTATAGCTGACTTCACTAAAGGTCATTCACGACTCTAAAATCGACACTTAAAATTAGAATCGATGATTTTGAGTAAAATAAGAATGCGGTGATGTAAAACAAGGAAAATCCTCTAAGACTTAGTTTTTTTCCAACAAAAATCGAAAACATTCGATTAATTATATTTAAAAAAAATCCAAATCACCATACAAGACTCAATTTAGACTTTAAATTCCTGAATGAAAATATTCAGTCAAAGTCCACAAATTTATCGAATAAGTTTATTTCCCAAATAAAAGATTCAAAGTCTTTTTTTAAATCTCGACTCAACCTTAAATGCCAAATCCATATCAATAAACTTCAACCACGTTCAATTTGCTAAAATTATAGGGAAACCCTTTCATGTACCGTCAAACCATGGCAAACAAGATTGATTCATCCATAATACTCGTTATCATAAAGCTTAAAAAAATTTGTATAACCCATTTCAAGACTAGATCTAAGAAAAATTGAATAAACTTTGAAAATCATCAACTCTCATTGTCAATACCAACACTAAGACAATAAATCTAGAGAGTATTAGAGTCTCACCATGCCTTCAATGGAGTCTTTGACTCCAAATCCTTTCCAAAATCTCATTCTAACATAGATTAAATCTTTCTTTTCTTCTTTTCTTCTCTATTTTCCTCGCATGCTTGCTGCTGTCGATGCCATTGACCCATTGATCTCCAAATCTTTAATAAATAATAAAGAAATCAAGGAAGGAAGTTAGGTTGTACCTCTCTAGAGCTTGAACCCTCCTATTGCTCTCCTCCTTTCTACGTGGGTGTTTAACAAAATTGAGGCTAGAGTTTTCTTTGATTTGCTTAAATAGCATTAGGGTTAGGGATTAGGGTTGTGATTATTTATAATTTGTCTAAAATGCCATTTTGGGTCATAATCTCAATTGGGCTTTATTATTTAAAATAAAACTTTACTTACTCTCTAACTCATATTTAATTTGACAAGTTTAGAATAGTCTTTTCACATCAAACACCCAACATATTTTTATCATGAAATTACCAAAATACCCATAGGTTGGGTCATAGAGAATTTAGGTCGTTACAATATCCCCAATTTTAAGAACTTTCGTCCTCGAAAGTAAAAGTAAAGTACAACGTAGTTTGGTGTCTGTCCATAAGGATTTCTTTTCGACTCATTGTTTAACTGAGGCCATCTTCGCCTGCATGCTCTGCTCGTTTCCCCATATAAAATAAAGTTTTACCCCTGACTTTAATATATTTCATTTTTTTATTTTCATCTTGCAAACTAAAATTCATAAAGCCCACCTCATGTAGGTCATCAATAAAATCATTACACTCAGCCAATGCCAAGTTCTTCTATCGTCACATGTTTTTAAGGTAGTCCTTTATAATCTTCACTGAAGTCGCAATATACGTTCAAGTCGCTCAACTTACAGAGAGGTAGAACCATACTGAGATATGATTTGGTGCATATCTGTGTCAACGAATATCTCTGCCTATCTAGCATTGAAACCATACCACCAGCTGGTAGTAGGGAAACAAGGATAGTTGTCTGCTATAACATGAGCACTAGCACACCATCTCTATTAACATCTCGGTTACGTATATCATTGAATGACTCATCATCTCTTTGCGGCTTATCTGTGAAGGCTACAAATGGGCAGACATAGTATTTCTTTCTAGAATAATATCTTAATATTATTGGCATCACATGTTTATCGACATTCATTCTTGTAAGTTCATAATTCAAGTCAACATTTGACTAATGTTCTACTTTGTAACTCCTCCGGCACACTTAACTGTTAATTGACGTAAACAAGCTTCCACCTTTAAAATCTTGTGGAATATTTTTAACATCGTCATTATTTCTAAGTAGGTTTCAGCATTCATCTGAATGCGCTCCATTGCATCACCATTTTTTTATTTCATACAAAGATCTTTTATCACTGTATCTCGATTTTCAAGAGATCTATCGTATTGCGTCCTCGCACTGATCAATTCTCACGATCCTGGGTGACTATTTTAAGCATTGTTGACTTATTCATGACCTTTTTTTGGTATACAATGGTCCTTTCTCATCTTTCTGAGCTAACTCTTAGCTCTTATAATGTGTTTAGTACCTCACTCTCTGAGAAATGAAGGTGATTTAGCTTTCATGTTTCGAACCTGACATTCACATCGTTTCTTTGGAGTTATATAATCTATGCTCCAGATGTGGTTATTAAGAACTCGTGTCATACTACGATCTAGTTATTTCAAGTTCATAACTCAAACTTATATTTTAATATATTACACTCGTGCATTACTACTGTCGCACTGTATATGCTTTTTGTTTGATACTGCAATTATAAAGTACAAATCTGTGTACATAAAACTCATATAGGTTTATCTTGTACGACTTTTTATTAAAGCTTTAATTCAAGGGCACTCAAACTCATATTTACACTTATTTCGAGAATTATCTTACACTATTTAGCTTATGATTCATCGTTTATATTTAGCACAAAACCATTCATAGTGTTCTTCCTTTTCTCCAAATTCAGTGATTCTTGAAAATAAAAATATCAACTGATTTCTCATGGGATTGATTTAAAATGACCTCATGCTTAGGCAAACCTTTATGTCACATAATTTGCTTATGCTTTTATCACTTGTTACGGTGTCGACCTTGATTATTCGTACATTATTTCCACGTGTTGATATCCTCGACACTTAATTATTTGCAAATCTATTGATTACCCATCTGGGTTGTAACCTCAAATTCTCTTACATCATCAAATCAGGGCTTTCACTTTTGGACTAATACTAAGCCCTCAGGCTTCCTGGTATAGACAACTTATTTTGTTTAATAAATGTTAACGGTGTGAAATTTATAAGATTTCATATTCAGACGTATATTCATGTTCTATAACTAGGTATAGGGTATTTCCTCATCATCCCTATTAGATGTATCATGCATTTAACGTAGTATAAACTTTGTTGAGGGTCAATCCTAATCAGGATCCCCACTTTTAATAGTTGACCTATCACTGATCAGATTTTTCATCTTTCCTTTCAACCATTTAGTTTGGTAGTTTAGATATTTAATGTAATTTTGTTTTTACTTTTATCAAGAGATCACAAGTTACTTCCCACAAGTGATCAACATGATTCTTTGTGACATCACCATTTCAATACAAATTTTGTTGTTGAATATGGTACTATTGCAATACATATTGTCTCTTTTGAGTTCGCAATTCTTCTCATCACCAAATTACTCATTCATTTTTTCCATGGGTCGATCCTATTCTAGGATCCCCAATTTTAAGAACCAAGTCATTATTGACTAAGGTTATGTAACAATCATTTGCCTCGATTACTTTTCAACTTCATTTTTCATTCAACCATTCCCTACCAATCTGGTTAGATTTCATTTTGACTCAAAAGTTATGAATCCACACGTCTAATCATATCAGAAATATTCTTTTCATTGGTGTACCCCCGATTTTAATGATTCACTTATCATCGTGTTCATTATAATATCATTAACTGCGTCATACGCTCTTTACAGCCTACTAATATAACTCATACATACCGTTTAGTTTGGGGCTTCATTTAATTATTCAGTCATGGTACTGCTATTGCATACTCTCCATTCATTTTGAACACAATTTATCAATTTCTGGTATCCCTGACTTTATGAGTTAATTCTCTTCTAATTATGTTAGAATAATTTCTTTGTTGCAGTCGTTACCTTTGATTTATATCATTTTAATCTCAGATCTTGAGTCTTTACAACATCTACAAATTTTCTACTTGGCAACACAATCTTCACACATGGCTATTTCACCGAGATAGTCTTTGACTTTAGATCCCCAATTTTAGTAACTCATCCATCTATGAGTGTACTAATTTGACATTTTGTATTCACTAGATTTTCTCATTGAGTAGTTTTCAATGTATTCTTTAATTTCTCATTCGCTATCTCGTACATTATGCACTTATGCTTCGAGCTAACTCTCAATTTGGGTCCTCATAGTATTCAACCTATCAATAACTAGCTTAGCTTTATTTTTCTTTACACAAGTTCGATCGAAACTTGAATATCATAATTTAATCAATCGAGAAGTTAAATCCGAATCAAAGCCCATTTCAAAGTATTAAGTTTTGATTTTTTATTTTTTTTCAAGCTGAGTCAAGCTTATTTTTATGGAATTATCTGAAAGCTTTCTTGCATTACAAGCGAATCATAAGGCCTCTTTCGAATCGATTTGGTCAATATATTTTCAAAAATAAATCACGACCACGAGAAAATTTGTATTCCAACACTTCATAATGGTAGCATAGATCCAAACGATACTTTGCATTTTCATTGGGTCAAAAGCTTTTAAATCCCGTAAAACTTTTTATCTAAGGATAAAAATTACGATGTCGAACTCTTGAAATGCGTACAAGTCAATTCACATCTTTAATCGAGATTTAGAAGTTTCAAGTGTATACGCGTCCGCTATATTTTAAATTAAGTTCAACCACCTGGCCAAGCTAACTTGCTTATCATTGTTTGAAACCAACGATTCATTTGCATCCTTACTAGTATCGTTAACTTCTATTTTCAACAAGATATCATTAATTTTAATTATCCTAATAGAGTTTTCGGCATCAGAGTTACTTCTCTGAAATGTGACCACATCACAATTCCATCTTGCATATTTAGCGTAGCGTCTCATTGTCCTTTCAAGTCTATCGATTCTTGCTTAAGTCTTTATTTGCCACTCTATCGTTAAGTATAGTTGCATCTCGCCATACAATTTCCACTCTAAGTTTAGTCGTTCTATCAGAACCATTCTTGCAGCAATCGTTGAAAACTTCCTTACAGTGCATATGGAATCTTCTGAGGACTTCCCTTCGATTTTCTTGTATCGTTAATTGTTATTCCCAACTCGTGGAACCAAGGTTTCACGTATTAAGGAAAGGCATTTACCTATATATCTAACGATATATTTATATACACAAAGTAGCAAATAATCATCATATTAAATTTTTATCAAATTTTTGTTATCCCATCCCATCCCATCCTAGGATTTATCATTATTGCGTGTTAAGTCGACTTTGAACCAATGTCCCATACAACTGATTTGTTCGACTTAACTTGACATTTAATCTTAAAGGACCTACAACTTAGGTTTCCCTAACCTTACGTTTCCCTAGGTTCTAATCTCTATGCTCTGATACCAACTGTGACGACCCTTCCCCGACCTTGGGTTGGGTCGCCCGGCCTAGACCGCCACTGGACCCAATACCTGAACTAGGCCCAAATAACTGCTGGAACGCCTCTCAAATAACCCTACGAAATAAATATAAAGAGATATCCTAAAGCCAAAAGATTTATGTTCATAGATATTAATAAAACTATACATAGGTTCATGCTCATTTAAATTAAACAAGTTATTAAAACTCCAAAGTGGATGAACTAAAGGTAACTAGGATTCAAGCTACCCAAAGATTTATTTTTAACTTTAACCCCAAGTTGAATAGTTTCAAAATCAAATATATATATATATATATATATATATATATATATATCAATAAAGACTCACATCAAGAGGAGACTTCAAACTCGTCTCTCCCTTGCTTCAACCTACCGCTATCGTGAATACCTGAGATGTAAGTGGGGTAAGCTAAAAGAACCAAAGGTGGAGTGTTGGAGTATTTCTATCGATCGGTCATGTCATATAGGCCCAAGTCGGACATCCAATTGCTTCGATTTGAATTAGGAGCTAAGTAATGCAGAAAATCCGCTCAATTTACAACTTGCCTAAAATGCCCTTTTGGGTTATAATCTCAATTGGGCTTTATTATTTAAAATAAAACTTTACTTACTCACTAACTCATATTTAATTTGACAAGTTTAGAATTGTATTTTCACATCAAACACCCAACATATTTTTATCATGAAATTACCAAAATACCCATAGGTTGGATCATAGAGAATTTGGGTCATTACAATATCCCAAATTTTAAGAACTTTCGTCCTCGAAAGTAAAAGTAAAGTACAACGTAGTTTGGTGTCTATCAATAAGGATTTCTTTTCGACTCATTGTTTAACTGAGGTCATCTTCACCTGCATGCTCTGCTCGTTTCCCCATATGAAATAAAGTTTTACCCCTGACTTTAATATATCTCTTTTTTTTATTTTCATCTTGCAAACTAAAATTCATAAAGCCCACCTCATGTAGGTCATCAATAAAATCATTAC
This sequence comes from Stephania japonica, assembly GCA_039657345.1. Taxonomy (NCBI): domain Eukaryota; kingdom Viridiplantae; phylum Streptophyta; class Magnoliopsida; order Ranunculales; family Menispermaceae; genus Stephania; species Stephania japonica. Next base: position 34,979,000 of record CM077560.1, on the reverse strand, counting down.
ACTCAGCCAATTGCCAAGTTCTTCTGTCGTCACATGTTTTTAAGGTAGTTCTTTATAATCTTCACCGAAGTCGCAATATACGCTCAAGTCGCTCAACTTACAGAGAGGTAGAACCATACTGAGATATGATTTGGTGCATATCTGTGTCAACGAATATCTCTGCCTATTTAGCATTGAAACTATACCACCAACTGGTAGTAGGGAAACAAGGATAGTTGTCTGCTATAACATGAGCACTAGCACACCATCTCTATCAACATCTCGGTTACGTATATCATTGAACGACTCATCATGTCTTTGCGACTTATCTGTGAAGGCTACAAATGGGCAGACATAGTATTCCTTTCTAGAATAATACCTTAATATTATTGGCATCACATGTTTATCGACATTCATTCTTGTAAGTTCATAATTCAAGTCAACTTTTGACTAATGTTCCACTTTGTAATTCCTCCGTCACACTTAACTGTTAATTGATGTAAACAAGCTTCCACCTTTAAAATCTTGTGGAATATTTTTAACATCGTCATTATTTCTAAGTAGGTTTCAGCATTCATCTGAATGCGCTCCATTGCATCACCATTTTTTTATTTCATACCAAGATCTTTTATCACTATATCTCGATTTTCAGGAGATCTATCGTATTGCGTCCTCGCACTGATCAATTCTCACGATCCTGGGTGACTATTTTAAACATTGTTAACTTATTCATGACCTTTTTTGGTATACAATGGTCCTTTCGCATCTTTTTGAGCTAACTCTTAGCTCTTATAATGTGTTTAGTACCTCACTCAATGCATACTAGGTATTGACAAGAATCCGGTGACCGATTCTCCTACTCTCGAGGTGATGGAAATAACTAGCTAGCACATAGGCTTTATGTGTCCTCTCATTTGTCCCATCAAATCAACAGTAGGTTCGTCCAAGCCATCACCGATGTACATCCCTATGTCTCAAGAGTACAAGAGAAGGAACTCCAACTCATGTCCCTACATGACATACTTATGAATTCACTTAGTCAAGTAAAACCCTCGGTGGTAAACTCCACACATCCTGGGGTGTTAACGACCCTCGGTGGTACCACCACATTCTGAGGTATTCTTATAGATTTACTTGCTAATAAGGCCCTTGGTGGAACTCCACAAACATTATGGGGCCCTGAATAACATAGATGAGAAAAATAGTGCATTTACATTCCATAGATACGTAGGTTCGAGCCAACACCACGACGCAACCCATAAATCCCAAGTCTTTAATTCAAATTATGAATCCTAAATATAACTAATAATCATGTCATATTTGATAATTGAACAAGCTCCCCACTTACATGCACTCGCCGCAAATCCTAATCTCGATCCTCTCACGTTTGGGCTCGATGTGAACCGTCTCGCGAATCTAGACAATTTGAAATAATAATTACTTTATGTATCTACAACCATACAAGTTTAACATCAATTGTCCAGACCTTAGAAATTCACCCTATTTTATAGTTGGCTTCACTAAAGGTCATTCATGACTCTAAAATCGACACTTAAAATTAGAATCGATGATTTGAGTAAAATAAGAATGCGGTGATGTAAAACAAAGAAAATCCGCTAAGACGTAGTTTTCTTCTAACAAAAATCGAAGACGTTCGATTAATTATATTTAAAAAAAATCCAAATCACCATACAAGACTCAATTTAGACTTTAAATTCCTGAATGAAAATATTCAGTCAAAGTCCACAAATTTTTCGAATAAGTTTATTTCCCAAAGAAAAGATTCAAAGTCTTTTTTTAAATCTCGACTCAACCTTAAATGCCTAATCCATATCAATAAACTTCAATCACGTTCAATTTGCTAAAATCATAGAGAAACCCTTTTATGTACCGTCAAACCATGGTAAACAATATTGATTCATCCATAATACTCGTTATCATAAAGCTTAAAAAAATTTGTATAACCCATTTCAAGACTAGATCTAAGAAAAATTGAACAAACTTTGAAAATCATCAACTCTCATTACCAATACTAACACTAAGACAATATATCTAGAGAGTATTAGAGTCTCACCATGCCTTTAATGGAGTCTTTGACTCCAAATTCTTTCCAAAATCTCATTCTAACTTAGATTAAATCTTTCCTTTCTTCTTTTCTTCTCTATTTTCCTCGCATGCTTGCCGCTGTTGATGCCATCGACCCTTTGATCTCCAAATCTTCAATAAATAATAAAGAAATCAAGGAAGGAAGTGAGGTTGTACCTCTCTTGAGCTTAAACCCTCCTCTTGCTCTCCTCCTCTCTACATGGGTGTTTAACAAAATTGAGGCTAGGGTTTTCTTTGATTTGCTTAAATAGCATTATGGTTAGGGATTAGGGTTGTGATTATTTATAATTTGTCTAAAATGCCCTTTTGGGTCATAATCTCAATTGGGCTTTATTATTTAAAATAAAACTTTACTTACTCCCTAACTCATATTTAATTTGACAAGTTTAGAGTTGTATTTTCACATCAAACACCCAACATATTTTTATCATAAAATTACCAAAATACCCATAGGTTGGATCATGGAGAATTTGGGTCGTTACATAAGGTTTCCCTGAGAAGTAGACCACTGCTCATATTCTTAGAAATTAGTCTCGAGGATTTTATGAGAAAATAATCCCAACTCCTTAACCAGAGAGGGTAATCCCAACTCTTTGATCAGGGTGAGGGAAATCTCAACTCCTTGGCTAGGAAATGGTAATTATAAGTTTGGTACAACACACATACATCCCATAGATAAGTAAAACCAAGTTAATAATATTATGCAACCCATTCCCAAGTTTTTAGTTCAAATTGTTAATCCTAATTTATCTAATATCATGTCATATTTGATATTTGAGCAAAGCTTCCCATTTACCTCGGCTCGCCGCGAATCCTAGTTTCGATCTTCGTGCGCTCAGGGTCCTTTGTGAACCATCACGCAAATCTATTTAATTCATGTGATGACCCAAGTTCCACAACCCAAACTAGGTCCCGCCCGACCTAAGCTTATGTGGATCTCGAATCCCCACGAAGTCAACGCAAGCCTAGTTAGCCTTTCTAACCATTATTCATTACAATACAACGGAATTTCATAATTAAAGTGAGTTATTTAGATTTGTAAGTTATCAAATGTTATGCAGAAATGATTAAACTTAAACAAACCTAAACAATTCTAACCCAATCAGTCAAGACAACCTAGAGTGTGGAAACCCTACATAACACAGTTACATGTATATACAAATCAGGAGAGTAAATGATTTCATATACATGTCTTGGTGTATCTCACAACCCATATGACCAAATGTGTCAAAAATAAATAAATAAATGATACACGAGTCTCGAAAACCTACTCAAGTGCGAGAGGGATGGTCGTTCCAATGTCCTCACAACAAATCTTCAAGTAATAGCCCTTTTCCCTTGCTCGATTGTAGATCTACACTCACTCAAATTCAAGAATGATGAGCCTAGGTTAAGTAACGCCAGTAGAAGATTCTAAACAACATTTCAAAAGTAAATAAAGCAGTTTATGTTCATGCAAATAGAAAGAAAGCTATAATAGAAGGAATGCATGAATCATAAAAGATTGTAAATAAATCAAGATCAATCGAAATATGAGTATTCCAAAAATCAAAATAGAGAGGTGCAAGTAGTCCCGACCAAAAGGTCGTTGAGTCGTAGAAAACCCAATAAGACTCGGGTTCTAGGACATGGCAAACCCAACAAGTCTTAAACCCACAAGATAATGAGACTTTCTGGTAATGCAACTAAGAACTCACACCAGTAAAGAATCAGTACCAGTGCAGTGCATGTGACAGCCCCAGCTCCACAACCTTAAACTGGACCCCACCCGGTCTAGACTTACGTGGACCCCTGAGCTAACCTCACGAAGTCAATGCAAGCCTAGTCAGACTTCCTTACCATTATCCATTAATTAAACATTATTATAACAATTTAAATAGTTATTCAAATTAGTGAGTAAAGTACAGAGGAAGCAACAAAACCTCACACTAATAGAATCAACTCTAAGACACTAGTCAGGACAAACTAAAGTGTGCAAACCCCACATATGTATACCATCATCAAGTAAATCAAGTCAAAAGAGAGTAATCATATCGTATACATGTCCCAAGATCTCTCACAAACCCATAACCTAATGTGATCAAAAACATATATACATAGTAAAAAGCCTAGAAAACCTATATCAACCACTACAAGACTCGGATTCTAAGACGTGGTCAACACCCAACAAGCCCTAAATCCACGCGGATGAGATACTTCCTAGTAATCCAGCTAAGAACTCTCACCTCATATCAAACCAGTAAACAAAGTAGTGCATCCCAAGTTTGTGGCTCTGGTATATTACCTCAGATAACCCTTCCTTCCATGGATCACGGTTGATTGACTTGCCATCGGACAACTCAATCAGAATGAAATTCCAAAATAGGAACAGAAGCAATAATAAAAACAAATTAAAGCTCAATGAAATAACTGACCTTCCTCACTGGTTTACTTACCTATAATCCGATCTACATGCACTCACATGACTCCATCTCGACACCAACGAATCCCCGTGCTCTCGTACTAATCTACACTCCCTTGTAGTCATTAAGCTTCAATTTTCGTTAATTCTCCTCAATTTATTAATCCCAAGTTTTTCCCAAAATTTTCATAAATTTAGTAATTGAGTCGATTCCCCTGGTATTGGGTCGTATTCGGATCTATTGGGATATCCGAGCGAAGCCCCGAAATTTTCAAAAATTTACTAAACATTTTCCCAAAAATAGGCTTAGCGTTGTGGGTGGCATCGTGCGTTTAAAACTCCACGGCGCCTCCCACAGCGTGGACCTGGCAGCGAGCTTGCCCTGGTCACGATGTAGGTGCTGCCATGGAACTCACGCCCACGGCGCCCCTGGCGATGCCACACGAATTTTCATTTCCGAGGTTTTCGAACCCCTGGCTTGCGTCGCCAAGTTCCGAGCCTATCCCAACCTCATAGGGACATCGAAAACTATCAAAAACCATCGTAAAATTGTGTCAACCACGACACAAGCCACAATAAAAAAAAATTCGATAAAAATTTCGCAAAATTCAACCAAAATTGTTCACAAACTTCACAACTTGAAAACCCACAATAGTGAACCACATACATACACTCCATGATCATCAAAAACTCAACATCAAAACACCAAAATTCCAGAAAATTCAGTGTACAATGGTTGTCCCCAAATTTCAACGAAAACACGCAAATATACCGCCAAAACGATGAGTACCAAGTGAAGATCTTGATATCTCACCTTAATACACGTCGTAGGCCGATCCCTGGCCTTCGATTCGCTCTCAAAATTGCCACACCCTTGCCAAGTTTTCAATTTTCTTTTTGAGAGATAAGGTGGTGTGTTAATGTGACACTCTCTTTTATACTCCTCTCATCATCTCACCTCACACCTATATCTCAAGGTTTATCCAATGATCCCAATTCACTCCACCCCACCAACTTAGGCGACTCCATTGTGTGACTCATATCGCCTTAGTCCTTTGACCTTATCCTTTGTAACTCAAACAATTGATTTCCTAAGCGTTCTCATACCCGGCCTGTACCAGGCCCGCACTATCGTGTGCTCACGGACGTACCAACGTACCAGACACGTTCCACATTGATTAATTATTACTTTAAATTACATTTTGTTAGTGTATTAATTTAATTTGTCTCCCAGATAGCTAAATATCCGTAAATAGTTCACCTGGCACCCGAATTACACGTTTTCCTAGGTTGAACTCGTTCTTCAACACCAACGCATACTCACAAATGTCCTCACACATTCGGGACATTGGAATTTATATTCGGATAATAAATAAATAATACAAAACATCAGATAAAAATAATATACCTCGATGTCGATGATTAAGAAATGGACACGTGTATCACGACAAATAGTCCCACGTACGACCTAAAATGACACGTGGCATGAGTTAGATTTTAGGGTTACTACAGTCTTCCCAACTAATTGGAATCTCATCCTTGAAATTAAAAAAAAATCAAAACAAAAGGGAAAACTCGCCGAATATTAGAAGTGGTAGGGAAAGTACTCCCGCATATACGACTTGAGCTCCCACGTCAGCTCCTCGTCCATGTGGTGTTGCCAACTAGTCACTCAACCCAAATACATACAACTCCAAAGGTATAAAGACATAAAGTACGTAAATACTTCAATATATCAAAAACCAACAAAAAATGGAGTAGAAGCACGCCAAACGCTCAAAGGTAGTCGCCACATATCAAAAACTTGCATAAAGTACGTATTTTAGGGTCGTTAAAGTGCATCTTGAGGTCATGACTCTAGTATGTTACCTCAGATAGCCAGTCCTAACAGAGATCAACATTGACTCATTTGCCCTCAGACAACTCAATAAGAAAGGAATCCCAAGAATAGCGACAGAGCAATAACAATGTCAAATTAATGCTCAATTGAAATAATTGTACATTTTCTAGTTGGTTTACTAACCTATATCCGATCTAATACCCACTCACGACTCCAACTTGTCAATAACTAGTATCCATATGCTCGTCAACCAGTTACACACCCCCTAGTAACCATTTAAATTTAATTTGGTATATTAGAGTCGTGTTTTCCCCATTAAACTTTCAATTTCTCATATTGATATTATCCCTCATTTTCATTATTTTGGGTCGATTTCTCAGATATTGGATCTCATTCGAACCTATTGAAATACTTGAGGGAAGCCTTAAAATTTCCTAAAAATTTTGCAAAATTTATTCCAAAAATAAGACCGACGTCATGGATGACGTTGTGCAAGTTAAAACCTCACGGCATCGCCTAAAGCATGGTCCAGGGCAATCCACTACCATGGACATCGTGAGTGGCGTCGTGGGGGTTAATACCCTGCGCCTCTCAAAACATGCATTCCAGTGCACTCCTTGCCCAAACGTTGTGGTTGATGCAATGGGGAGTAATTCCCCACGTGTCCCCCAAAATGTCATCCAGTGCAGCTCACTGCCCTGAACACCATCAGGGTTGTGAAGAGCAACTCTCCACGACGCCTTTGGGGGCGCTTAGTGTGAATTTTGAATTCTGGGGTTTTTGAAACTCCGGCTCGCATCGTCGTGTACCGAGCCTAGCCCATTCCCTTAGGGATCTCAATTAACACCAAAAACCACCATCAAATCATTCAAATTCATCCATAAAAACATTTTCCTGATTTAAACCAACAATCATTAAAAATGAACCAAAACCATAACCTCCTCAACAACCACAACAACCAAATGCACAAATGTCTTAATTGACTCCTCAAACCACCACAAACAACCTGAAAACCCTAAAAAATTTAGTGCCCAAAGTGTGCTTGCAAATCTTTGACAAAACACGCAACATTACCACCAAAACGATGAGAATTGAACGAATGACCGAGATCTCACCTTAACTCACGTCGTTGTCGATCCCTTGGCTTTAATTCTCACTTGAAAATCACAAAACTCTAGCTCGATTTTCATTTTTTGTTGAGAAAGGAGAGAGAAAGGGTGACAAACAACAAACAAATGGCCTTTTTATACCCCCTTGTCATCTAACCTCATACTCCCATCTCTAGACACATCATAGGGCCTCCATTCAAGTCATCCAACAACTTAATTGACTTCAATTGTGACTTGGACTTTTGGTCTTATACTATTTGAGCATTCAAATAACAGTTTTTGAGTATTCAAACGTCCGACCTGCACTACGACTCGCACCGCCGCATGCAATTAACGATATTATCGATCGGGACACATTCTTATATTATTTATTTATCATAATTAATTTAATTAATGGAAGTGTTTTATTAAAATTGTCCCTTCGAGACTCCGTTTGCCCGTATTTTGTTTCCTTTTCATCTAGTACTCGTTTCACGCACGTTTCCTTAGGCAAACCCGATCCGCAACTCAAATGCGTACATGTAAACATCCTCATACGTTTAGACAATTGGATTCACATTCAGGTAATAAAATACAAAATACAAACACCAGATAAAAATAATATACCTCGGTGTCGACGACCGAGAACTGCACATACATATCATGATAACTGGATCCCACGTACGACCCTGAAATGACTCGTGGCACGAGTTAGATTCTAGGGTCGTTACGATTCAAGACCCATTCACATCAATAACAACTCATATTTTAATTCCTACTTTAATTATTTATTTTTGATTTGGGGTCCTGTGGGTCACGCGGTCCTCCGTCGCCCTGTGCGAGGGTTGAGGGCTGTCCAACTCTTTTCCTTGGGGATGTGGTAGCAGGCCTTGAGACGACCCGTCCCCGACCTAGGATCGGGTCGCCCGGCCCAGACTGCCACTTGGACCCGATACCTGAACCAGGCCCAAATAACGGTCTGGCACGCCTAAACAAATAAACGTGCGGAAAGTACATTGGTTAAACAAAAGATAATAATTGCGAAATAAATACCAAGAGATATCCTTAAGCCAATAAATTTAAGTTCACACAAGAATATCTATGAAACTATAAATGGGTTCGTATTGAGTTAAACTATTAAAACTCCCAAGTGGATCAACTAAAGGTAAGTAGGTTTCAAACTACCTAAAGACTTATTTTAATTACAACTCAAGTTTAATAGTTTCAAAATTGAATATACATGATATATATCAACTCAAGGCTCACATCAAATGAAGATTTCAAGCTCGTTTCTCCCTTGTCTCAATTCTAGCGCACTCGTCGATGAACCTGAATTGTAAGTGGGGTGAGCTAAAAGAACCAACGGAGCTCAGTAATGCGGAAAACTCACTCAACCATCAAATATGCAAGTAATACCTAATAAGCATGCATAGTCTAGCATGTATTTAAAAACAAACAAGGATTCATTAAATAGTAGCATGGTAGCAGGATTTAAAAAAAATAGACTTATAATGAACCATCAAGTACTATCATAGACATAATATTCGTAAGTCACAAATTGTAACAACAATAATCATGAATAACATTAAAGAGATTGACAAATCATTTCATAATTTTAAACTTTCATACAAATGAGGGGGTTTCGTGAGATTATGTACTATAAAATATAATAATACGATAAGTCGATGTTCCATTCAATGCATACTAGATATTGGCAAGAATCCGGTGACCGATTCTCCTACTCTCAAAGTGATGGAAACAACCAGCTAGCACACAGGCCTTATGTACCCTCTCGTTTGTCCCATCAAATCAACAGTAGGTTCGTCCAAGCCATCACCAATGCACATCTCTATGTCTCAAGAGTACAAGAGAAGGTAACTCCAACTCATGTCCCTACGTGACATACTTATGAATTCAATTAGTCAAGTAAAGCCCTCGGTGGTAAACTCCACACATCCTGGGGTGTTAACGACCCTCGGTGGTACCACAACATTCTGAGGTATTCTTATTGATTTACTTGCTAATAAGGCCCTCGGTGGAACTCCACACATTCTGGGCCATAAATAACAGTGCATTCACATTCCATAGATATGTAGGTTCGAGCCAATACCACAACGCAACCCATAAATCTCAAGTCTTTAATTCAAATTATGAATCCTAAGCATAACTAATAATCATGCCATATTTGATAATTGAGCAAGCTCCCCACTTACCTGTACTCGCCGCGAATACTAATCTCGATCCTCTCGTATTTGGGCTCGATGTGAACCGTCTTGCGAATCTAGACAATTCGAAAGAATAATTACTTTATGTATCTACAACCATACAAGTTTAACATCAATTGTCTAGACCTTAGAGATTCACCCTATTTTATAGGTGACTTCGCTAAAGGTCATTCACGACTCGAAAATCGACACTTAAAATTAGAATCGATGATTCGAGTAAAATAGGAATGCGGTGATGTAAAACAAGAAAAATCCGCTAAAACTTAATTTTTCCAATATAAATCGAAGACGTTCGATTAATTACAATTAAAAAGATCCAAATCACCATACAAGACTCAATTTAGATTTTAAATTCCCAAATGACAATATTCAGTCAAAGTCCATAAATTTATCGAATAAGTTTATTTCCCAAAGAAAATATTCAAAGTCCCTTTTTAAATCTCAAATCAACATTAAATACCAAATCCATATCAATAAACTTCAACCGCGTTCAATTTGCTAAAATCATGGGGAAATCCTTTCATGTACCATCAAACCATGGTAGACAAGATTGATTCATCCATAATACTCGTTATCATAAAGTTTAAAAATTTGTATAACCCATTTCAAGACTAGATCTAAGAAAAATTGAACAAACTTTGCAAATCATCAACTCTCATTACCAATACCAACACCAAGACAATAAATCTAGAGAGTATTAGAATCTCACCATGCCTTCAATGGAATCTTTGACTCAAAATCCTTTCTAAAATCTCTTTCTAACATAGATCAAATCCTTCCTTTCTTATTTTCTTTTCTATTTTCCTCGCATTCTTGCCGATGTCGACGCCATCGACCCTTTGGTCTCCAAATCTTCAATAAATAATAAAGAAATCAAGGAGGGAAGTGAGGTTGTACATCATCTTGAGCTTGAACTCTCCTCTTGTTCTCCTCCTCTCCATGTGGGTGTTTTATAAAATTGAGGCTAGGGTTTTTTTTTTTTTGCTTAAATAGCATTAGGGTTAGGGATTAGGGTTGTGACTATTTACCATTTGTCTAAAATGCCCTTTTGGGTCATAATCTCAATTGGGCTTTATTATTTAAAATAAAACTTTCCTTACTCCCTAACTCATATTTAATTTGACAAGTTTAGAATTGTATTTCCACATCAAACACCCAACATATTTTTATCATGAAATTACCAAAATACCCATAAGTTGGGTCGTGGAGAATTTGGGTCGTTACAATATCCCCAATTTTAAGAACTTTCGTCCTCGAAAGTAAAAGTAAACTATAACGTAGTTTAGTGTCTGTCCATAAGGATTTCTTTTCGACTCATTATTTAACTGAGGCCATTTTTACCTGCATGCTCTGCTCGTTTCCTCACATGAAATAAAGTTTTACCCCTGACTTTAATATATCTCATTTTTTTATTTTCATCTTGCAAACTAAAACTCATAAAGCCCACCTCATGTAGGTCATCAATAAAATCATTACACTCAGCCAATTGCCAAGTTCTTTTATCGTCACATGTTCTTAAGGTAGTCCTTTATAATCTTCACTGAAGTCGCAATATACGCTCAAGTCGCTCAATTTACAGAGAGGTAGAACCATACTAAGATATGATTTGGTGCATATCTGTGTCAACGAACATCTCTGCCTATCTGGCATTGAAACCATACCACCAACTGGTAGTAGGGAAATAAGGATAGCTGTCTATTATAACATGAGCACTAGCACACCATCTCTATCAACATCTCGGTTACGCATATCATTGAATGACTCATCATGTTTTTGCGACTTATCTGTGAAGGCTACAAATGGGCAGACTTAGTATTCTTTTCTAGAATAATACCTTAATATTATTGGCATTACATGTTTATCGACATTCATTCTTGTAGGTTCATAATTTAAGTCAACTTTTGACTAATGATCCACTTTGTAACTCATCCGTTCTACTTAACTGTTAATTAACGTAAACAAGCTTCCACCTTTAAAATCTTGTAGAATATTTTTAACATCGATATTATTTCTAAGTAGGTTTCAGCATTCATCTGAATGCGCTCCATTGCATCACCATTTTTTTATTTCATACCAAGATCTTTTATCACTATATCTCGATTTTTAGGAGATCTATCGTATTGCGTCCTCGCACTGATCAATTCTCACGTTCCTGGGTAACTATTTTAAACATTGTTGACTTAGTCATGACCCCTTTTTGGTATACAATGGTCCTTTCTCATCTTTCTGAGCTAACTCTTAGCTCTTATAATGTGTTTAGTACCACACTCTTTGAGAAACAAAAGTGATTTAGCTTTCATGTTTCAAACCTGACATTCATGTTGTTTCTTGGGAGTTACATAATTTATGCTCCAAACGTGGTTATTAAGAACTCGTGTCACACTACGATCTAGTTATTTCTAGTTCATAACTCAAACTTATATTTCAATGTATTATACTTGTGCATTACTACTGTCGCACTTCATATACGTTTTGTTGGATACTCCAACAATAAAGTACAGATCAGTGTACGTGGAACTCACATAGGTTTACCTTGCACGACTTGTTATTAACGCTTTGATTTAAGGTACCCAAATTCATGTTTGCACTTGCTTCAAAAATTTTCTTGCACTGTTTAGCTTATGGTTTTCTTGCTTACACTTAGCATGGAGCCATTCATAATGTTCTTCTCCCTTTTTCTTTAAAATTCAGTGATTCTTGAAAGTAAGAATATTAGACTGATTCCTCACAAATAATTTAAAGAGATCTCATCTGTTGAATTCTTTTTTCAAACTTCTCTTGTCGGCATAATTCTCAAGTTTGACTCACTAACACTAATGTTTACGGTCTCAATTTTTTTTAATTATTATTATATATTGACAATATCATTTACCCAATGATCTTTCTTTTAATGTAGATCAAACTCATGGTCATGATTCATCACATCTTCCTATACTTAGGCAAACCTTTATGCCGTAAAAGTTTCTCATGATTTTGTCCCTAGTTAAGGTGTCGGCCTTAAATATTCGTACATTATCACCTCATGTTGATATCTTCAACAATTGATCATTTGCAAATCTATTGCTTACCTATCTGTGTTATATTTCAAGTTATCTTACATCATCACTTTAAGGCTGTCACTTTTAGACTTATTCTAATCTATTCGGCTTCCAAGTGTAAACCACACATTTTGTTTAACAATTATTAATGGTGTTAAGTTTAAGAGATTTTTATCTTTACTCATATATTCATGTTTCATTGCTAGTTTAGGGTATTTTCTCACCATCTCTAATTATTATTTCATACGTATTGCACAGTATAAATCTTATTGGGGTTCGATTATAACCAAAGATCTCCACTTTTAATAGTCGACCTATCACTGATCAGATATTTCATCTTTCCTTTCAACCATTTAGTTTGGTAGTTCAGGTTTTTTTTATGAGATCATAAGTTACTTCCCATAAGTGATCAACATGATTCTTAGCAACGTCACCACTTTGATTAGAAATTTTCGTTCTTGGACAGGGTACTATTGCAGTACATATTGTCTCTCTTGATTTCGCAATTCTTCTCATCATCAAATTACTCATTCGTTTTTCCATGGGTCGATCCTATTCTAGGATCCCCAATTTTAAGAATCAAGTCATTATTGACTAAGGTTATGTGACAATCATTTGCCTCGATTACGCTTCAGTGTCAAATTTCATTCAACCATCTCCTACCAATCAGGTTAGATTTCATTTTGACTCAAAAGCTATGAGTCCACACGACAAATCATATCAGAAATATTCTTTTCATTGGTGTACCCCTGATTTTAATGATTCACTTATCATCGAGTTCATTATAATATTATTAACTGCATCGTACGCTCTTTAAAAGCTACTAATATGACTCATACATACCATTTAGTTTGGGGCTTCCTTTAATTATTCAGTCATAGTACTGCTATTCCATACTCTCCATTCATTTCAAACACAATTTATCAATTCCTGGTATCCCCAACTTTATGAATCAACTCTCTTCTAATTATGTTAGAATAATTTCTTTGTTGCAGTGGTTACCTTTGATTTATATCCTTTTAACCTCAGATCTTGAGTCTTTACAACATATACAAATTTTCTACTTGGCAACACGATCTTCACACATGGCTATTTCACTGAAATAGTCTTTGACTTTAGATTTTCCAATTTTAGTAACTCACCAATCTCTAAGTATACTAATTTGACATTTTGTATTCACTAGATTTTCTCATTGAGTAGTTTTCAATATATTTTTTTAATTTCTCATTCGCCATCTCGTACATTATGCACTTATGCTTCGAGCTAACTCTCAATTTGGGGTCCTCATATTTAGTATTCAACCTATCGATAACTAGCTTAGTTTTATTTTTCTTTTACACAAGTTCGAGCGAAACTTGAATGTCATAATTCAATCAATCGAGAGTTAGAAGTTTTAAGTGTATACGTGTCCACTATATTTTAAATTAAGTTCAGCCACCTGGCCAAGCTAACTTGCTTATCATTGTTTGAAACCAAAGATTCATTTGCATCCTTACTAGGATCGTTAACTTCTATTTTCAACAAGATACCGTTAATTTTAATTATTCTAACAGAGTTTTCGGCATCAGAGTTACTTCTCTGAAATGTGACCACGTCACAATTTCCATCTTGCATATTTAGCGTGGCATCTCATTGTCCTTCAAGTCTATCGATTCTTGCTTAAGTCTTTATTTGCCACTCTATCATTAAGTATAGGCGCATCTCGCATACAATTTCCAATCTAAGTTTAGTCGTTCTATCATAACCATTCTTGCAGCAATCGTTGTAGACTTCCTTACAACGCATGTAGAATCTTCTGAAGACTTCCCTTCGACTTTCTTGTGTCGTTAATTGTCATTTCCAACTCGTGGAACCAAGGTTTCACGTCTTAAGGAAAAACATTTACATGTATATCTAACGATATATTTATATACACAAAGTAGCAAATAGTTATCACATTAAATCTTTATCAAATTTCTTTTGCCTCATCCCATCCTAGGATTTATCATTATTGCGTGTTAAGTTGACTTTAAACCAATGTCCCATACCACTGATTTGTTCGACTTAACTTAACCTTTAAACTTAAAGGCCCTACATCTTAGGTTTCCCTAACCTAACGTTTCCCTAGGTTCTAATCCCTATGCTCTGATACCAACTAAGACGACCCGTCCCCGACCTAGAATCGGGTCACCTAGCCCAGACTGTCACTTGGACCCGATACCTGAACCAGGCCCAAATAACGGTCTAACACGCCTAAACAAATAAACCTGCGGAAAGTACATTGGCTAAACAAAGGATAATAATTGCGAAGTAAATACAAAGAGATATCCTTAAGCCAATAGATTTAAGTTCACAAGAATATCTATGAAACTATAAATGGGTTCGTATTGAGTTAAACTATTAAAACTCCCAAGTGGATCAACTAAAGGTAAGTAGGTTTCAAACTACCTAAAGACTTATTTTAATTACAACGCAAGTTTAATAGTTTCAAAATCGAATATACATGATATATATCAACTCAAGGCTCACATCAAATGAAGACTTCAAGTTCGTTTCTCCCTTGTCTCAATTCTAGCGCACTCGTCGATGAACCTGTATTTTAAGTGGGGTGAGCTAAAAGAACCAATGGAGCTCAGTAATGCGGAAAACCCGCTCAACCATCAAATATGCAAGTAATACCTAATAAGCATGCATAGTCTAGCATGTATTTGAAAACAAACAAGGATTCATTAAATAGTAGCATGGTAGCAGGATTTAAAAAAAAATAGACTTATAATGAACTATCAAGTACTATCATAGACATAAGATTCGTAAGTCACAAATTGTAACAACAATAATCATGAATAACATTAAAGAGATTGCCAAATCATTTCATAATTTCAAACTTTCATACAAATGAGGGGGTTTCGCGAGATTATGTACTATAAAATATAATAATACGATAAGTCAATGTTCCATTCAATGCATACTAGATATTGGCAAGAATCCGGTGACCGATTCTCCTACTCTCAAAGTGATGGAAACAACCAGCTAGCACACATGTCTTATGTGCCCTCTCGTTTGTCCTATCAAATCAACAGTAGGTTCATCCAAGCCATCACCGATGCACATCTCTATGTCTCAAGAGTACAAGAGAAGGTAACTCCAACTCATGTCCCTACGTGACATACTTATGAATTCAATTAGTCAAGTCAAGCCCTCGGTGGTAAACTCCACACATCTTGGGGTGTTAACGACCCTCGGTGGTACCACAACATTCTGAGGTATTCTTATTGATTTAGTTGCTAATAAGGCCCTCGGTGGAACTCCACACATTCTGGGGCCATAAATAATAGTGCATTCACATTCCATAGATACGTAGGTTCGAGCCAATGCCACGACGCAACCCATAAATCTCAAGTTTTTAATTCAAATTATGAATCCTAAACATAACTAATAATACTTACCTGTACTCGCCGCGAATACTAATCTCGATCCTCTCGCGTTTGGGCTCAATGTGAACCATCTTGCGAATCTAGACAATTTGAAAGAATAATTACTTTATGTATCTACAACCATACAAGTTTAACATTGATTGTCTAGACCTCAGAGATTCACCCTATTGTACAAGTGACTTCGCTAAAGGTCATTCACTACTCTAAAATCGACACTTAAAATTAGAATCGATGATTCGAGTAAAATAGGAATGCGGTGATGTAAAACAAGGAAAATCCGCTAAGACTTGATTTTTCCAATATAAATCGAAGACGTTCGATTAATTATAATTAAAAAGATCCAAATCACCATACAAGACTCAATTTAGACTTTAAATTCCCAAATGACAATATTCTGTCAAAGTCCATAAATTTATCGAATAAGTTTATTTCCCAAAGAAAAGATTTAAAGTCCCTTTTTAAATCTCAAATCAACCTTAAATACCAAATCCATATCAATAAACTTCAGCCACATTCAATTTGCTAAAATCATGGGGAAATCCTTTCATGTACCATCAAACCATGGTAAACAAGATTGATTCATCCATAATACTCGTTATCATAAAGTTTAAAAATTTGTATAACCCATTTCAAGACTAGATCTAAGAAAAATTGAACAAACTTTGCAAATCATCGACTCTCATTACCAATACCAATACCAAGACAATAAATCTAGAGAGTATTTGAATCTCACCATGCCTTCAATGGAGTCTTTGACTCAAAATCCTTTTCAAAATCTCATTCTAACATAGATCAAATCTTTCCTTTCTTATTTTCTTTTCTATTTTCCTCGCATTCTTGCCGATGTCGACGCCATCGACCCTTTGGTCTCCAAATCTTCAATAAATAATAAAGAAATTAAGGAGGGAAGTGAGGTTGTACATCTCTTGAGCTTGAACTCTCCTCTTGTTCTCCTCCTCTCCATGTCGGTGTTTTATAAAATTGGGGCTATGGTTTTTTTTATTTGCTTAAATAGCATTAGGGTTAGGGATTAGGGTTGTGACTATTTACAATTTGTCTAAAATGCCCTTTTGGGTCATAATCTCAATTAGGCTTTATTATTTAAAATAAAACTTTACTTATTCCCTAACTCATATTTAATTTGTCAAGTTTAGAATTATATTTCCACATCAAACATCCAACATATTTTTATCATGAAATTACCAAAATACCCATAAGTTAGGTCGTGGAGAATTTGGGTTGTTACACGCCTTGTTTGGAGGCAAGGGCATATTTTCCTTGTTTGTTTATTATTTGTTTTTATTTTATATAATTAATTATATTATATATATAAATATTATTCATTTATTTTCAATTATTTTGTGTTCTGGCCAAAATGGCCCCTAAAACCTAGTTTAGCATTTGGCCCCTGGCACCTGGCACATCCCCTCCCTCTCGGGCAGAACCTCTCTGCTCTCGAGCGGAGATGGTGTGGAGGTAGGTTGCGCCACCCCCTTCTCCCCAGGGAATTTGGGCGCCTAGTGGCGCCCCCATCTCTCGTCGGTTCACCGCCGTCCTCTTCGGCGACCTCCCTTTTTTTGGGGTCCCCAACGCGTCATAGCGTCCCATTTTACCAAATCTCACAAAAAATGGAGTTTCCACTCGATTTTGAGGTTGTTGAGGCACCAAGACACCATCAATTGGTGGGGGCACCTCAATCTCACCATTAGAGACCAACAAACCATAAATTAGAGATAATCCAGGATTAAAGAGTTAAGAAAGCTTGTTGTGATGATGAGTTTTTTTTTTTTTTTTTTGAAAAGCTTAGTTAGTTAGTTTAGTTTATACTGCTTGGGTTACTGCATCAACCTACCATCAAACCTATTTACTTAATATATTATTTAATTATAATTTTATAATTTGATATATGTAATATAAAAGATAAATTTTTTTCAAAAAATAACACCTTATTCCTAAGTTCTAATTTAAATGACTATTGAAACTATGCAACACTTTACTATGTTACTTGAACTTTTAAAATTGTAATCCAATCATTATTATAAATAAAATAATAATAATAATAATACATAAATAGAATATTATTATTTTAAACAAGTTAAATGGGTCATAAATGTATTATCGTGTTTAGTCTTGTCAACCCATTTATCACACTAACCTACATAAGCTCAACATTAACCAGCTATATCTCATGTTAGACTAGTCGTGTTACCGTGTCATAACCCATTTTACCACCCTTACTTGTTAGAAGGTTTAGATCGTCTCTCTCATTCGAGGTTTTGTGTTTAATTCTCTCATTGTAAGTTTTATTTTTTGTTATGATTCGAGTAATATATCTATGTATTGTCATGTTAGAGACATTTATAGAGAGAAAAGTAATTGTCATTTTTTTTGTACAATTGCAATTTTTAAAAGTCAACTTTATGACAATTGAATGTTCTTTTGAACAATTATAATTTGTGAATCAATTTTCTTAGTGATTGATTACTAATGTCTCATCCTATTCCATTGAATATATTGAGAGTCAACGATGATTAATAAAATCTCTATTTCTTCAAAAGAAAAAAAAAAGACCGTGGTGTCCGAGTTTATCCCCAATAGGCATACCCACGCTTCAAAAAATTTGCTTTGAAAAATTAAAAAATTTGAACATAAAACTTATAAAGTCCAAATAAATAATTAGTTAAGTCTCATCTAGCCACACATGATTGGTGGAAGGATCTATTGTTGCTTTAGAGACAACATCTATCTTTTCCATATTTAATGTTATATAAAATGTCTAATCTAATTTATGGTGCAGAATTATAAAATATATAAATGGTAAAAAGGCATTCCCTAATGTTATAGGTAATTAATGCTGCAGAATTACATTCCCCTAACTTTTTGTGTTTTTATCTTTTTTCAGACCCCCAACTTTTCTTTAATTGGGAAGAATCTTCTTCCGTTCCCTCTCTCTCACTGTACAAGTAGAAATTAGAAATTGAAGTTGAGTGATCATCAGAGCTCCATCAATTGAAGGGAATGGCCCCCATCGACCCCCACTCCTACACAGACTCCACCCAGCCATTCACAACCCACATCTCCCTCCACCTCTACTTGGACTTCCCTTCCCAAAGCATCCACGGCGCAGCCCTCTACACCCTCCCATCCCCACACACCGGCCCTCTCACCCTCGACACCCGCTCTCTCACCATCCACTCCATCACCCACTACCCCCAAACCCAAACCCAGACCCAATCCCACCTACCCTACACCCTCCACCCCACTCCCCACCCCATCAAGGGCCAACCCCTCACCATCTCCCTCTCCTCCCACCAAGCCTTCCTCATCTCCTTCTCCACCTCCACCTCCACCTCCCCCTCCTCCTCCTCCTCAGCCCTCCAGTGGCTCTCACCCTCCCAAACCTCTTCCAAGTCCCACCCTTTTGTCTACACCCAATGCCAGTCCATCCACGCCCGCTCCATCTTCCCCTGCCAGGACACCCCCGCCGCCCGCATCCGCTTCTCCGCCCGGCTCAACCTCCCGGAGGAGCTCTCCGCGGTGATGGGCGCTCGCCATGTCGGGCGGGGGCCGGTTAGGGAGTTGGGTGTTAATGCGGGGGTGTTGGAGGAAATGTGGGGGGAGGAGGTGGAGAGGAGGGTGGAGGAGGAGTTTGAGATGGAGGAGGCGATACCGCCGTATTTGTTTGCGATGGCGGTTGGGGGTTGGGTGGAGGAAGGTGGGGGAGAGGACGAGGGTGTATGGGGAGGAAGGGGGCGGGGTGTTGGAGAGTGCGGCCAGGGAGTTTGAGGGGACCGAGGAGATGATTAGGGAAGGGGAGAGGTTGTTTGGGGAGTATAACTGGGGGAGGTTTGATTTGCTTGTGCTGCCTCCTAGTTTTCCTTATGGAGGAATGGAGAATCCTAGGATGGTGTTCTTGACGCCGTTTGTGATTAAGGGGGATGGCGCCGGAGCGCAGGTTGTGGCGCATGAGCTCGCGCATAGCTGGACTGGTAACTTGATCACTAACAAGAACAATGAGCATTTCTGGTTGAATGAGGTGTGTTTTTTTTTTATTTTATTTTTATTATTATGGTTTCAATTCGTGTATTGCCGTCTATTTGATTATAGCTATCTGGATTAGTGCTATTGCTATTCATCTATTCCTGCAAACTCGATTAGAAACTATATACTATATAGTAGTCAAAGGAACATAATTTTCACAGGTACGTCGTATGTTTGAATTTTTGTTGATAAGAATCTTTTACGAGATTGTAATTCTGGAAGAGATGTAGAAATCTTGAAAATAAAGTAATAAACATATTGAAAGACTTGAAAATTTGTGTTTATGTGAGGCTTCCAGCGAGAATTATGAGTTTCATGTGAAGTGAGAACTTGAGGTTTTCTCTTTATGAAATTCCTTTTGGTCTCTTCTTGTGAATGTAGGGTTTTACAACCTATGCAGAGAGGAGAATAATTGAAGTAGTGCAGGGACCAGAAAAAGCTGCTCTAAATATTGGAATAGGTTGGAGGGGCTTAAATAGAGACGTTGAGAGATTTAAAGATAGAATGGAGTTTACAAAGCTTAGGAACAATCAGGAAGAGGTGGATCCGGATGATATCTACTCTGAAATACCTTATGAGAAAGGTTTCCAATTTCTGTGGCGAATTGAACGTCAGGTATACTGTTCTTTTCGTCATTAGTTTTCCTTCTTACATGGGTGTACTTCAATTAATTTATGCGTCATTTTTTTTTTTGTTATTTAGATTGGACGGCCTAAGTTTGACGAGTTCCTTAAGAAATATATTGCAACCTTCAAGTTTCAGTCGATTGATACTGAGACATTTCTCAACTTCCTAAAAGAGAATGTTCCTGGTATAGAGAAGGAGATTGACTTGGACACTTGGGTTAATGGCACTGGTATTCCCCCAGATGCCTACGAACCAGTATCCAACATTTATAACAAAATTGTTTCTCTGGCCAATGATTTCAAATCCGGAAAGATGCCAAGTGAAGATGAAGTGGCAGATTGGCGAGGACAGGAATGGGAGCTTTACTTGGAGAATCTTCCCAAGCCTAGTGAAGCAGCACAGGTACGCTTGTTATTACTTAGAAAATTCTGTGTGTTTTCCTTAAAAAAAAAAATTAGTGTTTTCTTTAATTTACTTTGTATCTGTTATCAATTTCTCCTCTAAGGATTCTATTAGATTTATACTTTTCTTTTGTCAACTTTAAGTTCTCGAATTTCTTCTACATTTTAATTTGAGTGTAGATTACATATTAGGAAAGCAACATGTGCAAGTGTCACAAATTTCTGTTTTGATCAGGGCTGTCTGCCCAAAATAATTGTCCTTGATAGATTTACGCTATTATTTGGATGAAATCATGAAAGTCCATAGAATAGAACCGATTCTTATTCTGTTACTGCTTGGGTTCAATGCTTTACTACACCTTATATTGGGGGTGGTCATAGCCGTCTTTTCTGTGCGCACCATCTTTCGTTGGACCATTCTTTATCAGATAAGTTGATATCACTTTTAAGGGGAACCTAAGTTACTAGCTATAACCTATATGCGTTCTCTTACATCTGGATATGTTTACTATTTTCTACTGAGCAGTCCATTGATGGTGATATGAAGAGAAATAAGTAAGGTTCTACAAATTTTTTTCAATTTGTTGTCAGATTGTTTGGTTTGCTAACATAAACTTATTATCATTAGGAGAATTATAACTCTAAAATTGGAAAAGGTTTTACTTTGGTGGGTTTTTTTTTTTACCTGATTGGTTAAACCTCCATTGAGTAGAAATTATAATATCCACTTTTGGAGTTATTCCTTGACCCGAGTTACTAAGAGCTGAACAAGTTCACGAGACAAGCACTTGCATGCACATATGTATACATGTTCTGTGTATTTATATTTTCGGTTCACCTGGCCCAAGAACTGTCGTGGAGGACTCCCATTTGACTTGCGGCCTCTCCTCTAGTAGCATATAAATCTGGCACGGATTTGACTTTTTAACTTCAAGCCATATTGATGTGTCAGACATGAATTGGTTATTCTGCAGGTTACAGCTTTGGATGAGCGCTTTAGGTTTGCAGATTCCAAAAACTATGAGGTGAAGGTGGCATTTCTGAAACTTGCCATTTCATCTGGGTGCACTGAGTACTACAAGGACGTTGAGAAAACTCTCAAGGAAGTAGGAAGGATGATGTATCTTCGCCCGCTTTATACTGTACTAGTGCAAAGTGCTAGCGACGAGGCAAAGATCATGGCTAAGAGGGTGTTTGAAGAGGCACGCAACTCATACCATCCCATTGCCCAAGGTGTTGTCGCATCTATCCTTGCAAAGCATCTGTAGTGGGAAGAGTACGTCCATCTTCATAAACTAGCCCCATTAAATCACTGCAGTTTTATTGATTGCATTGCATATGGTGGTTAAAACTTACCCTCTTTTAGTGGTTTTTGTTGTTAAAATGAATATGAAAGGCATTTTTCCGCGTGCCGTGGTTTTTGATTTAGTAGTTTTTCTCTGCATTGAGCCGGGGCTGCTGGTTCAACATTTTAGTCCTTTAAGATGTATTTTTTATCAATAATAATCTCCCTGTCACCAGAAATTAACCAATGCTCATGTTTATTTTGTTTCCGAAGATGCCTGTGTGAGTTATGCAGTAATTGCTCATATAGATTTCATTAACCGGGCAAAGATGTTACTGCAGAATTCGAATTATTCGATACATTCTCTCGACATGACAAGCAATCTATTTGACTATGGACTTGGTTATCCCTTCAAGTATTTTAGCTTACTTTTGTGAGGGAGATGGATTATTTTATCAAACATACTCATCGAATTGGAATTGTGTTCAAGTCTTTCCAATCCACCTATTCCAAGTCCATGTATATTTACTTTTAGTCTGGGAGAAAAGCTCAAGGTATCACTAAAAAGGGTGTCTTTCAAGTTCTAATAACAATTTTGTATTGACCAAACAAAGAGAACATATTCTTTCTCCAAAAAAAAAAAAAAAAAAAAAAGAGAACAAGTTCTTGAAATTTCTTTAATCACATTGCAGAATCAAATATATTCGACTACTAAGGTACAAAGGTTCCCCAATTTCACATCTCTGATAATTCTAGAATAAGTTTTTGAACTGATATCCATCCACTAGCATAGAGGTTTGAAACTTACCAACTTCG
Organism: Stephania japonica; assembly: GCA_039657345.1. Taxonomy (NCBI): domain Eukaryota; kingdom Viridiplantae; phylum Streptophyta; class Magnoliopsida; order Ranunculales; family Menispermaceae; genus Stephania; species Stephania japonica. The sequence continues at coordinate 34,955,740 of CM077560.1, read as the reverse complement.
CCTAGACTCCGGCACCCTTTACACATTTTTCACCAGCTTATGTACAGAATGCTTCTTCTCTTAACAAAGGAAACCATTGTTAACAACAGAATACAAGTTCCTGCTCAAATTCAATACAAAATAATTTTCCAAAAACAAACGAAACGTAAAGAAATCCAGCATTCCATTACAACTTGAAGAAGTTATTAGAGCACTTCAAGGGAAACATCAAAAACATAAGGATATGAGTTCGATCAGAAGTCCTTCAAGGCTTGAAGCCCATCCTAATAACTTTGCACTTTAGCACCAATCGTACATGGCTAATACAAAATAATAAAGAGATTGAATATCAAAACCAGCCAAAATTAATGCTTGATTTTCCCCCTCAGGTAAATGAAACATTTGTTAATGAGTAATCCAGATTCCAGGAAATAAATACATTAGTGAGGAAACAAGAGATTTAAAGAGAATAAATTTACAAAGCAATTAAACCTTCCACAGCAATTGTCACCGTTCTACTACGATAGTGTTGGGTTCATTGATAGCCATGTACCCCTCATTACACAAGGAATCACGCCAGTTACCCCAACTCTCAAACCTTAAGTGAGAGTGAACAAGACAACCACCATAGCTAATGTAATCAATCCTGCATTTAAAAAAGAATTTAAATTATTTGCAACATAGCAGAGAGGCGGATATGACTTACTGTATATGTTTTCTCTACTAAAACTTGAAGCTAGTACATATACATACGTATGCACTACTGGGGCATTTGTCCTAGCTCAATCTATAAACATTGTTTATCTTACAATTTTTTAGTTAATAAAATAGAGGTTTTTCATTTGTTGTTTTATTATAAGTGATTGCATGTTTACCTTATAATAAGATCTATGGGTATTTGTTGAAATATCCTAAATGTCCATAGTCGGTCATTATACTGGGAACTAAAATAAATTAAGATTAGTGTGAGTCTTGATTGATGGTCATGTGATGATCATGCGTATAGGGATACGAATCGAGATCATGAGTACTTGTTAAGGAACAACTTACTGGACCGACCCGCTATGAGAACACCACATGGATTAAGTCATAGGTGTTACTCTTGATAGGTATATCATTTAGTCCTTCGACTTGAGATTACCATACTTCAATATTAGGAGCATGGTAAATTGACACAATCAAACGTTGTCTTTAACCGAACGATTATAAAGATTATGATTGGTTATCATGTGAGCAATGTGTGAAGGTGTGTAATCAAGAAAGAATTTGTCGCTCTCGTAAAGAGAGAGATATCAATGGATCCCTCGATGTGTTAGATTGTTAAATGGTCAAATCCAAGTGAATTGATATGATCAATGTCACTTGGATGTTTTCAATCTATCTAAAGATCGAGACTAGTACGATTGAACATTACGGATGACTTTTCATGCCTTATATTTAATCAAAGGATATCGCACGACAAAAGGATATGATATATGTTATTCATTAGGTTGCATCAATTTTGATATTCATGCTACTTACGTAGTCATAATGCATTGCTAGAGACCGCTTATGACTTGTGTACCAAAATGGTTTTGGTTCACTACCAATGTCGCATGAACCTATTGGGTCGCACACAAAGAATGGCTTTGTGCAATTTCAAATAGTTAAGAGTACTGAATTTTATAAGATAAAATTCATAATATATAAGCCCTTATGATTCATTATATGATAACTTATTAATAGGGGTATATGTGCAATTTGCTTAAACAACGTAAATACAATAGTTGTATTACGAATAGGATTTTAAGTGAGAACTTATCTACACATATAAATAAAGGGTGATACCCAAAAACGAAATTCTTTTCCAATTTTCGTACTCTCTGGATTTTGGGAGAGAAAAAAAACGTTTTCTATCTCTCTTGGGGCTAGCACTCTAAATTGTGGTCACCGTTCGTGTGTGAATTTTTGATAGAGGACGCGCGCTTGAACGTCTTGAAGATCGAACAATCAGATAAGGAAATCACGAATCAAGGTATGATTTACTTTTGTAGATCTTATCTAATGGAACTTATTTGCGATCCTGTTGGGGTTTTTCAAAATTGTTTTGAATTTTTTGCCGCGTATGAACCTCAAAACCCAACATGCACAAGTCTATAGGATGTAGTACTAGGGTTGTAGGGGTCGACACAACTTAAATGAAGACTCAAAATCAAAATAAAAGGTTAGAACTAAGTAATGATCATTCAAAGGAAACTTGAGACCTGATCGGTGATAATCCAAGGGCGATCGGTCAGCTATGGGATTCAATTGTTATCTTGACTACAAATTATTGCTATTGAATTGAATTAAATCATAACCTCCCCAAATAAGTTCATTTTTATCCTCAGATTTGTTGATGCCAAGGAAAAACACAATATCAAGCATAAGTGTTGGATTCAAACTTGCTCTGTGATACCGAAAAGTAAGAGTAACACCAATTGACGCAAAGATTGGAGAAGGGTAGTTGTGGTGGTTTGGACACCTCCAAAGACTGCCTTCATATGCCCCACCTTAGAAAACTCGACTCAATAGAAAATGAAGAAATTTGACGATGTAGAGGCAAACCAAAGCTAATGGGTAGATTAGGGGATGGGGACCTCATCCCCATCCCTATCCCCACTTAAGAATTCATCACTCATCCTCATACCCATACCCATACCCATACCCATTAGGGGATGAATTTTCATACCCATCTAATCGCTGTGGGATGGGGAATCCTCATGGGGAATTTTTTTCCCCATTTCATTCCCCATTGGAGATCCCTGCAGAGATTTTCATGGGGACTTTTGTGGGGATAGGGAATCCTCGTGAGCAAATTTTTTCCTTATTTCATTCCCAATTGGTTTCATGGAGATTTTTAAGTGTCAAAGATACTCACACCATGGGAAAATATTTCTTCCCACTTAATTTTTCCAAAAAAAGAATAATAAAAAATAAGGTGTTAAAGATACATACATAACACCACAATTGTTGGGAATTCCAACAAAAATAAAGTATTAACATATCATGCAATAAAAGTTCTAACAATCTGACTTCTAAGTGTAATTAAGTTTCGACAAATACATGGGTAATCCTCACGGGGGTACCCATGGAGATCCCCATGGGTGATCCCCATAGATATATTTTATTACCCATCCTCGTACTCATACCTGTATGGGGTATGAGATTTTGTACCCATTCCCGCCCCCATCCCCATTTAAAATCCTCATCCCTGTATCCGTTGTGGGGAATCCTCTTCATTCGTGGAGATTCCCCTACCCATTTGCATCTCTACTTGGGATACATTGATTGGGAAGGATTTAAAGGATTTGGAAAACATACCATCAATTGCACTAAATTGAGCGCAATAGAAGAGTTTTGTTTATGTAGTCGACACCAACTAATCAAGGAATCCTTATTTTCAAGACTTTTTTTGTTCAACTATTTTCGAAACTTTTCCTAATCAATCTCAGTTTGCTGCAATATTAGTCATGTATCCGTTTAATCATCCGTCCCTCACCCCAGTCTCGTTGACGGATGAGAAATTGTCACCATCCTCATTATAGGATGAGGAATTCCTATGGAGAAATATTTTTCCAGTTCTCCAGGGGAATATTCATTACTGTTCCTCATGGGGATGGGGAATTATTACTTACATTTTTCTTAGTGAAATTAAATATAAGTCTATCAAACATAGAACATTTCAGTTATTTCCATTTAAATAGGTTAACTACCAATTTTCATATCTCATATCCGCCAAAAACTGTTTATGAAATCCATATTATAAATCTCAAACCAAGTTTGATACATGGTATTTGATCTATATAGTATATGCATCTGTTATAATCTAGACGAACGGGTCCCAAATAGGGTTGGGGAATGCCCTATTCTCAATGGAGTAACATTAGAGTGTGCCAATGTGCCTTAACGCATTGCAATTCAAAAGCAATTCATCGAAAACGCTTCGGAACCAATAACAAGGAACTCAATGTCAATCTTCAATTGGGATTTCTTGCAACATAAATACAATTACTCTAAGATGTATCCAATAATAAGGGGTATTAATCAACATTCATTCAGCTTTTATCTAGTTTTCTTCCACAATGTATAATGTATTCTACCCTTTCATAGATACAAATTCTGTCTTCAACCCAACAATTTGAAAAAAAAAAATCAAAACAAAACAAAGGAAGATGAACTTACTAGATTTTGTCACTGCTCTCCTTGCTCCTCCAACTTCTGCACATAAGCCTTCAACACCATAACCAAATCCCTGGCCGGCGCCTGCAGCGTCCCGACCAATGCGGCCCCGGGCGCCTTCAACGACCCCAGCAACTTGGCATAAATCTCAGCCCTAGTCGGCATTGTCTCCAACGCCTTAAACTCCCCCGGCCCATAAAACCGCCCCTCAAACACCGCCCCACTGAAATCATTCTCCTCAAGCTTCCTCTCCTTCTGAAACTCCCTGTACGGCTTCAGCGCGCCAGGAATCTCCTCCGTGTGCACAAACAGCCACGCATTCATCCCCTTCATACACGGCTTCAGCGCCGCCCACGGCGTCCCCTCGATCGCCTTATCGACCAACCGGTTCTTCGCGACAATTAGCTTCACTGAGGATGGTAAGGACCGTCTGAGGTCTTGGAATTGCTTCACTGTTAGGCCCTTGTACTTGATTCCCGCGACGAGGTGGCAATTCTCCAAATGATTCTTCACGGTTTCCACTGTTTCTTCCTTCTTTGCGCGCCCGATTGCGGCGCGGATTGTGGGGAGGCGACGGGGGGTTGTGGGGGTTGGGAAGATAGCGGTTCTGGGTCGCAATGATAGCGGGTTTGCGTAGAAGCTGGTGAGGGTTAGGGTTTGGTGGGATTGGGGTTTTGGTGGGGAAAGGAGAGAGCTTAAGCTCAGTGTGGCCTCCATTGATGAAGATGAGGGGAATAAGAGAGTGAGAGAGCTGTTTGGGGAGAGAGGCCTTATCCTTGGGCCTTTTGGCGCCTGAAGGGCATTTTCGTCAATCTATTGACTTCGATCGGATTGGGAGCCGAAAAAAAAAAAAAAAAAAAAGGAACACGTCTAAGTGCACCCCACCCACCCCAGCGTTTACTAAATGCACCTCAGAAAAAGTCAAATTTAAAACAAAGGTCCACCCTTCTACAAAATGACCCTTATGCCCTCACTATGATTAGTGCATCCTACTACGCTTTCTTCTCGTTTTGTGCACTCCATCGTTATCCCTCCACACACTTTCTTCTTGTAATTTGTAAGCATCTTTGAGTGGCTCGGCCTCGCAGGTCCAAATCACTTGTTGGAGAGTCGGTCAGAGTCCACCGAACGTCTAGTTGAAGAGTTGGTCACAGCCTGCCGATCCTTTAATTAGAGAGTCGGTCGGAATCCACCGAACCTTTAGGTCAGCAGTTGTCAACTATGTCTCACCAAAGAGGTTTGATAGGACAACACCGAGCCTAGAGGATAAATCTCAGCCATATGTCGCCAAACCAAAAATAAATGTGTCAACTAAGGTTGTAACGACCTATTTTCCAAACAGACTGCCACAGGGGCCAATGTGGGCCCACAACCTAGCCTACCAACGTCAGTTGTGCCCCACATGCAATCTCATCCATCATTCAATCATTATTAACCTCAATGAACAACAATTTACTGTTTAAACTGTTGATGAACTCAAGTCATCTGTTATAATATCGTTTTAAACCTTAATAATATCAGCGAAAGTCTCAAAAACATTACAATTCAAATAATAAAAGCATCAAAGTCATGTAATATATATCATAAACCTATTGTAGAAAACTCATATATCATCAATCAACAAACACCTTAAATGTCTCAAAATATCAAAAATACAGGGTTTTGAAGTGTCTTACAATCCCAAATCCCCAAAATCCAAAACAAAATAGAATATAATACAAATGTACGAGTCTAGTGAATCAGTCTCTTATCACAGGTAGTCAGCGAGCTTTCCCTTACCGCAACTCGTACTTAGATCCACACTCAAACCATCACAAAAGGCAGATGACGAGTCCACAGTAAGTATTCCCAATGCAATCAAATGAGCAATTATGAAAGTAAATACTGGAATTTAAATGAACTATTAAATAAACATGTGGAATTAAATACAGACAACTGTGTTCATCGCATGAAATAAATAATAGTGAAACTCAGAAAAGTGTGCCTAGAGCCTAGGAACAGACTAGAACCATAGTTCGGACTCTTCCACAGAATACTGTCGGCAAGTAGCACTCAAGCAAGGCCAGTATCTGGATACGCTAAGTGGTCGGCGTAGAACCTACGCACCTACACGTGTCCTGACGCAATTCTCAGGTTAAACTATCTACCGAGATTCTCTGACACACGTGCTATGGTCTAGTAGACATACACACGGAATGTCACGGAGGGAGAGCCTTAACGCCCGTCCATATAAACACCACAATAGAATATAGAATATGAAAGAACAATAATGAATTCAAATTGCCTAAGTAATTTCAGTTATGATACAACACACCTCAAACCGCATTTCGGTCCGGCTCCGCCGAATCCTCGATATCCAAATTATCGCCCGAAATGACCTATTTCCATTTATAATTGATTTTTAGTCAATTGGATATATTTTAGGTTGATTGGTATAGGCATTAGACCCAAAACACCTAAAATAGTTTTACATTACACCACTGATGATCACTCAATGCACTGGAGGATTGCCCAGCGCGCTGGTGTTCATCCTCATCAACACTAACTGCCCAGACTGCCCAGCACACTAGGGCCCCTAGCCAACGTACTAGGTAGTTAATTTCCAGCAGTTCAGCTCCCTGTTGAACTGTGAAATCTATCCTTACCTCGTAGGGGATTCACAACATTTCAAAAACGCTAGAGATACAGTTATAATCATCATTTATCCATCAAAACAAGATCAAAGCACACTTTCAAAAATCCAATTTCATGAAAACTTAACCAAACTTGAAAACCAACTTGAATACCATAGCAACAATATGTTTTGTAACGACCCGAAAATTTGGCTATTTATGAATGATGGCGTGTACTATATATTTATACTCATACTTGAGTGACGGGACAGTGAATTCGGTAAAAGAGTAGGAAAACTGGCCGAATGGGCATCAACAGTTGCGATATGGGTACTCAGGACTTTAAAACACTGAAAATGATTAATAAATAAGCCAATTAATGGTAATTGAGTCGATTAACGACGAGAGAGCGTCGGTGAGACCAAAACGCGTGACTCGTGAGTCGTAGGGTGTTTGGAGTGCGAAACCGTAAGAACGGGCCAGAGAGTTGGTTAGTTAAGTGGTGCATGTGTCACCTAGTGGAGTTACATTGAGAGGTGTTAGAATAGGTGGACAATTAAAATGGTGTTAGTTGGACCGACCTTGGGATGCGTGTGTGGGGGGATGAGGTGTGGGCCTATATAAGGACCCACCCCACACTTTTCTCTCATTTCTCTCTCCTCTCATCTTTTTCTCTTCTCTTTTCCTCTCCTCTCAAACTTGGTGAGTAAGAAATTGGGGGACAGCCATTGGAAGGCTGTCCACCCTACCGGAGAGCCGCTGGAGCTATAAAGACTTACCGGAAAATGTGAGATCTTCTCTCTCCTTGTGATTTCCTTTCCATTGTTCCCTGTTTTGAGTTCTCTTGTGTTAATTTCACTATTGAGTCATCGCCATGACCAAAAGTGGCTTGCCGAAGAAGAGTTTGGTGTTCCACCAATGTCTCGGCAACCCCCGGAGCGATCAACACGGAGCATTAGTGTCGGTGTTGTTGTATTTTATTAATTTGATCTAAATGGGTTGGGTTTTCATATTAGATTGTTTGATTTGGGTTTTCAATTGAACCCGGGCATCCCACGACAATCTAGGGTTAATTTCGGGGAGTCTTGATGCCCAAAAATATTTTGGCAATGACTGTCGAGAATGGGGTGTGACGGCCCCAGTTTCCCATAAAATTGGATCCCACCTAGCTTAGTTCTACGTGGACCCCCGAGTCCTTACTCGCGAAATCTACGCATCCTAGTTAGCCTCAAATCCTTAGATACATCTTTAGTTAATCATTTAAATGCATGAGTTATAGAATTATAAAATTATCAGGAAATTCACGGCGGAAATCACTATAATCAACTATAACTGTAAATTAGAAATCAGGAATAACAGATAACCTATGATGTGGAAACCCTGAGAAATGGATAAATACATGCATGTTTAGTGATCAAAGCTATATAAAACGATCATACATGATATCCCTAGTATCTCAAATCCCAATACATGTCCCAATGTTTTATAAAACATAATATACAATATTCACAACAAAATAACAAAAACCTACACTGAGTAAAGGAAAGGATCACTCCGAGAGTCCTCAAAGAAGATCACCTAGCATCTGCTCCTTCCCCTTGCTCGTTTCACCTCTATCTCTATCTCTATTTGCACTACCGTCACAAACTAGACGGTGAGTGCTTGAAAAAGAAAAAGTAATGCCAGAAGAAACTAAACAGTAATTCAATATTTCAAATAAATAGTCTAAAAATCATGCAAATATTGAAAAGCAGAAAGTATAACAAATAGCATGATAAACAGACTAACAAGCTGAGCAACGAAGTTTGAGTGTCCACAGAATCAAAGAAGGCCCATAAGTGGTCAAAATCAATGCAATACCGCAACACCACATTTATAGTCACTATGGTGACCAACAAACTATATACACCGCATCGTCTAAACCATCCAGTACTTAGGGTACAACCCGCTATCAGTGGGGCGGAACAACACAATCGTAGAAGTGTTCACGCTTACCCACTCATATGGACCCAAAAGTACTTCGCAACACATTTACGCTAAAATAGCCAACCAACAACAATAAGAATGGAATTCCAATAAAAGCTCAATTAAATATAATCGACAATAAATGGATTATGAATTAATGAATACTTCTTATCTAGCTTACAATCGTACGATAACGTACCTTGATTAACCGCAAATCTCCGATCCTCACGTACCTCTAAGCTATCCTCTCGACTTCTTAAAGTCTGTAATTTCAACCAAGTTTGTAAATCCTATTAATATCATTCTAATTTACCCATTTTTTTATAATTATCAAATTAGTATAATTGGGTGATTTCTGGAGTATTGGGTCGTATTTGAACCCAATTGGATCCCTGAGAGATCTCCGAAATTTTTTGAATTTTTTTAGAAAATTTGGTCTCTGTGAACAATATCACGTCGCCAAGACGCCTTTGGCCTGGGTGGCGTCTCCATGGCGAAGAGAAAAACACTCTGCCTAACTCGTGTGTAGGTGACGTCATGACTAGTTTGTTCTAGACGGTGTCTTTCTTGAAATTCGTTGACGTCGTGGGGTATACTTCTCACGGCGTCCCTCGCTGTGTCTTCAACAAAACACCTATTCCGGGGTTTCTTGAAACCCCGGCTCGTGTCGCCACGTTCCGAGTCTATCCTAAATCCTTCGGGACGTCCAAACCGACTTATAACTCAACTCCCTATCCGTCGAAACCCCGACAAAATACACCGATTTGAAAATAACTCAAAATTCTTCAAAAATTCCAATTCATTTCAAACCCACAAACCAACCACCAATTCATCAATTAAATGCCCAATTGACTCAAAATCCATCATCCAAATTCATTTCCCAACATTTTTCTGAAAATTTGCCTAAAATCGTCGCAACAAAAACCCCCAAAATTTACGCCAATACGTAAATAAACATGAGAGGAATGAAGAACTCACTGTTTTACGCGTATTAGGTCGCTCCATGACATCGCAACTTGTCCAAAAAGTGTCGAAACCCCCACTCCTCTTTGTTCTCATGTTCGATGAAAATGAAGAATGGATGAAGAGAGAAAAAAGTTGGTTTATATACCAATCTTTCATCTCTTCACACGCACGGATCTCAAGTCTAATCTTGTGGTTCACTTTCAATTTGCCTAACAACTCTAACACAAACAATTGACTCCAATGGGTGACTTCAACTTCAAAATCGCTCCATTTCTTACTCAAAAAACATGTTAACGGACCTGTTTCAACTCTCCACTCGCACCGCGTACGTTCCCAGACATAACCTCGCTCCCACATTTTATTTTATTATTTATTATTTTCGATAATTCACTAATTATCATTTTTCGGTGTTTAATTATCAGCATTATCCCTAAATTTTCATTTTTCCTAGCCGAATCTTACACAGAAATCCGTAGCGATTTATAAACGAAAACCACGTGCTAAGACACATAGTATTCTCATTCAAGTATAAATAATAATACAAACATCACAAAAAAATAAAATATACCTCAGTGTCGACTCCCAACGCTTAAGTAATATAATAGATCACGATGGTACATCATGGTTCTGAAAACACACGATACGTGTCACCAATAAATTTAAGGGTCACTACAGTCTTCCCAACTTATTAAAATTTTGTCCTCAAAATTAATCTAATAATTACTCAAAATAACGACTTACCTGAATCAAACAAATGAGGAAAATACTCGCGCATATAAGACTCTAACTCCCAAGTCAATTTCTCGTCTCCGTGGTACTGCCACCAAACGACTACTGAAGGTATTTCCTTATTTCTCAGCATCTTGACCTTCCTGTCAATAATCTTTTGGAAAATCATCACCCAAGCCTCCACCAATGTTGTCGACCCCATCCTCACCTTATGGGGAACAAACAACACTTCCAAAAGCCAGAGGCACAACAAAATATATAATACATGCATCAAATCCCGGATCAAACACCCAAATTTGAAAATCCCATTTTCATGAAAACCAACCCAACACCAAAACCACCAACCATAACTCTTTTCTCCACACTCATAGCACTCAATACCCAACAAAAACTGAGCAAAAACTGAGCAAAAACAATGGCACAACCTCAACACATGAATTCCCCACCAACATGTACCAAACCACATTCAAATGAAAGAAATGAGAGGAAATTATAGATCTTACCTTTCTTTGATGATTCCACACTCCCAAATACTTCAAATGAGCTCTTAAAATCACCAAACCCTCACTTTCTTACTTGATTTTTCGGACTTCATAGAGGAGGGAGAGAAAAGTTTACAAAAAGAATGGAAAAATCAATATATATATCTAAAAGTCATATAGACTCAACCCCCATCTCTAGAACTCGTTGAATGGCTAAGATGAGGTCAAATGATCTCCAGAAAATGACAAAATTGATCCTCATACTCACCTTGACCTCATACACATGACACCAATTATGTGCATTCCGAGCATTCAAATACCCGACTCCGACCCTCGCCTGGTGTCATTCATGCGCAACGATTGTACCAATCTCCTCAACTTTATTTTATATTAATTATTTAATGAATTTTATCATTTATTTTGTGTATTTAGTCCCCCATCCTAATGCACTAGTTATTCACCACCCGGTACGCGTGCCTACACGCTAACAACGACAAAAAACGCGTTACACCGCCTTACTCGTCAATGGACAATATAAACACACATATTGTGATGCAATTTAACTAACTTGAACATATACAACACAACTTTATGACAAAAAGCACACAAAACAGACTGTATACCTAATCTGGGCGTGCTCCGGCCTCATTGTGGGATCCACGAATGTCCCCGCTGGTGTCCACGTCTGCAATGACATCATAAATAACGGTAATTATTATTGGGTCGTTACAACGTCTCTGTTTCATATTCAACTCCTTTTGAGAGAATAAATATTTCAAGCTCTTGTGATCAGTGAAAAGATCAAACCTCACCCCATACAGGTAATGTTTCAAAATCTTCTGCACAAATACCACAACAGCAAACTCCAAATCATGCATCGGATAATTCTTCTTATAAACCTTAAGCTGTCGAGATGTATACGCAATCACATTGCCCTCCTGCATCAAAACACAACAAAACCCAACCTTCGACGCATCAGTATAAACCAACAAGCCCTTCCCTGTCTCAGGCAATGCAAGAACTGGTGCAGTCGTCAGCTTCTCTTTCAGAGTAGAGAATGTTGTCTCACAACTCTCATCTCAGTCAAACTTCACATTCTTCTTAGTCAGTCTAGTCATCGGTGTAGCAATTATGGAAAAATCCTACACAAAACAACGATAATACCCAGCTTAACCCAGAAAACTGTAGATCTCTGTCACTGTAGTCAGAGTAGGTCACTCAACAATAACTCTAATCTTCGCAGAATCCACAGAAACACTGCTAGGTCTAATAGCATGACCCAAAAATCTAACCTCTAGTAGCCAAAACTCACACTTACTGAACTTGGCATACAACCTGTGGTCCCTCAAAGTCTGTAGAACTATCCGAAGGTGTCCCTCGTGATCCTCACGAGTCCTGGAGTAGATAAAGATGTCATTAATGAACACAATCACAAATCTATCAAGATAAGTCCTCAGTACTCTGTGCATGAGATCCATAAACATAGATGGCGCATTAGTCAAACCAAATGGCATGATCGTGAACTGATAATGGTCGTATCTCGTACTAAATGCATTATTCTCCCTGTCTTCAGCCCTGATCTTAAGCTGGTGATAACCTGATCTCAGGTCTATCTTCGAAAAGCACGTCGCTCTTGTCAACTGATCAAATAAATCATCTATACGAGGAAGCAGATACTTATTCTTCACTGTCACCCGGTTCAGCTGTTTATAGTTAATGCCCAACCTTAGGCTGCCTTCTTTCTTTTTAACAAACAACATTGGTGCACTCCATGGTGACATGCTAGGATGAATAAATCCCAACTCTAATAACTCATCCAACTAAGTCCTGAGCTCCTCCAACTCTCGAGCTGCCATCCTATAAGGTGGTATAGAAATTGGTCTAGTCCCAAGTACTAAGTCTATGATAAAATCTATCTCTCTCGGCAGTGGTAATCATAGTAGACTGTCTGGGAAAATGTCGGTAAACTCATATACTACTGGTACGTCATCAATGCTGACCTCCAGTCTCTCGGTAGTGCTCAAGATGCTCGCAAATGTCTCTATCTCACCACTAGTAGCCTCTCTACCCCTAGTGATAGGTAATAATGTCGTTGTACCTTGAAATCTAACCTCTGTACCATCGGCCAATGGAATCGTAATGATTTTCCCATAACAATCAATATGGGCATGATAAGCTCATAACCAGTCCATGCTTAACAACTCATCAAACTCTATGAACTTTAATACTCTTAAATCAGCAGGCAAATTGTGACCCTCTATAACTACCAAACAATCAACACACAACAAGTTCAGATATATCTTATCCTCAGCCGCTGTGCTAAGGATCAAGGGTCTACTAAGCCTAATAGGCCTCAACCCTAATGCATCTACCATGTGTTTAGAAATAAATGAAACTATAGAACCTGAATCAAACATGGTATGCATCAAAGTTCTACAAATCAAAGACATACCCTCAATAAGGTTACGAGATGCTCCCTGGTTCGGCTCAACAACAACCTGGACTCTTTCCCGTTGCTGTTGATGATGTTGTAGCTGAGCTCTCGTCAATAACGGACACTGAAACTGTAAATGACCGATCTGACCGCACTTGTAACAAATACGCATCTCCCGTAAATTAGATGAAACCTGCCCTTGTATCTCCCCACGTCCCTATGGAGGTTAATGAGTCTAACCAGACCTCTGAGTTTGTATCTATCCATATCTCTGTGTCTGTCCACCTCCTCTACTAGTATCCCTACTCTTAGACTGCTGCTGCTGTGCAGGTCTAGTAGCCTGTGGTGGTCGACCAGTGAAATTCTGTGTAGGTACTGGTGCAATAACTGTAGTCTGTGCAGGTTATGGTGGTGGAGCAATTGAACCACTACTCTGGGCTCTAATATCCCTGAAACCCTGCATATTCTTCCTCCTCTTCCTATCTTGTCTGCCCTTAGAACGTGTCTCCTGTCTAATAGGTCAAATTTCCTCTGAGTGTATGCGTAGATATCCCTCCCTAGACAAGCTCCTCTCATAAGCTCGATGTAGAGTCTTTGGCTCTATGGAGACTACAACACCTCAAATGTCAGGTAACAATCCCTCAGTGAAGTAATAGACTCTGTCGATTTCGCTGTTAGTTAAACCCCCATCATAAGGTAGCAACTGTAGATAGCGTCCCATATAGTCCATAATAGACTTATCTGCAAGCTATCTAACGTGGAGAACTCGTTCCTCTTCGCTCTCAGAACCGTAAAAGGAAAATACTTCAGGTTGAACTGAGTCTTGAACTCTATCCAGTCTTTTAGACCTCTGGTAGACACAATCATAGTCCACCAGTTATCAGCCTTCCCAAACAACATTGAAGATGAAATCGAGGCTCGTATATGCTCCTTTGTCGCTATGATGCTATGCACCTTCTCGTAGCTCTTCAGGATGCTATACACCTTCTCGTAGCTCTTCAGAAACATCTTTGCAGCCACCAAATCTGTACCCCCAAAGAATTCCTTCAGGTTATGCCTCTTAAGCTCCCTCAACTGTCTAGCCTCCGTTGTGGCCCTAATGCTTCTCTTTGCTACTGGAACAGGCACTATATCAGTTTGAAAAAGAGGTAGTGCAGTCACTACCTTAGCCTGTACCAGTGGTAACATAGTAGTTTTCGATATCGCTGCAACCGTAGTAGGAACGGTGGATGTATTAGCGATCGATGTCTCCATCTCCTAAGTAACCGAAACTCGTGAGGTAGATGGTGGTGATGGCATAGCAACAACTAGCATCCTCAAGATCCTTAAGATCTCCTCTAACTTCTGATCCTGAGTAGCTACTCGTTATGTCAATGCCTGGAAATCCTCAACACTGATAACAAGAGGACCAGCAGCCCTACCGTCATCACTAGGCTTTGTCTGATCAGTTATCGCAATTTGAAATCGAAAGTGAATCACTGAATCAGTCAATAGCTACCGATATAGTATAGTACATCACAACAGATATAACATATTGACTCAAATTTTACTTTTCCCCAACTCACCTCACATCCCAACTAAACCTTAACTTAGGATTATAGGCTTCCACTCTAGGTTCCAACTATTTCCTATTTTCGCTGGTTTGTATTTTATAATGGTTGTGAGGTAAATCAAGAGTCAAGAAGCTTTGATACCAACTGTGATGGCCCTAGTTCCCCATAAAACTAGATCCCACCCAGCCTAGGTCTATGTGGACCCCAAGTCCTTACTTGAGAAGTCTACGCATCCTAATCAGCCTCAAAACCTCAGATACATCGTTAGTTAATCATTTAAATGCGTGAGCAGGAAATTCGCGACGGAAATCACTATAATCAACTATAACTGTAAATTGGAAATTTGGAATAACAGACAACCTATGATGTGGAAACACTAAGAAATGGATAAATACATGCATGTTTTATGATCAAAGTTATATAAAGCAATCATACATGATATCCCTAGTATCTCAAATCCCAATACATGTCCCAGAGTTTTACAAAACATAATATACAATATTCACATCAAAAGAACAAAAACCTACACTGAGTAAAGGAAAGGATAGCTTCGAGAGTCCTCAGAGAATATCACTTAGCATCAGCTCCTTCCCCTTGCTCGTCTCACCTCTATCTCTATCTTTATCTGCACCACTGGCACAAACTAAACGATGAGTGCTTGAAAAAGAGAAAGTAATGCCAGAAGAAACTAAACAGTAATTCAGGATTTCAAATAAATAGTCCATGTGATGGCCCTAAATTCCTAATGCATTTGGGTATACCCGGCCTAAACCCGTGCAGGTCCCGAGTCGACACTCAGCGAGCCTGACGAACATAGTCAGCCTCAAATCATCAAATTTCAAGTTTTATGAAAAAGTTATTGCTAGTATAACACAGCGGAAGGCGGAAGCGAATTTAAAGCTAATCAATTATTGGGAAATAACTCAATCAAACAGAAATCAGGAATCTATATAAATGTGGAAAACCCCGATAGGTTCGTGTCCAAGTAACTTAACAAATTCATGGTATATACCTCAAAATCTATTCCCAGCTCCAAACAAAAATCATATATATAAAACGTCATACAAAAACAAATAAACATGAGCTTACATCTCGGTACCTCAAGTCTGGCTGCTCACAAAAAGTCGCCTAAGCAAGGTCCCTTGCCTCTACCGCACTGTATCCTATCTGCACCCACCGTCACAAACTAGAAGGTGAACAACTGAGAGAAATCGAAAGTAAAGCCAGAAGAATATAACAGTAATTCATGAATTTTCAAACAAGACAGTCTAAATATCATGCTGGAATTGGAAGACAGAAATTTAAATAAACAAGATGCATGATAGACAGACTGAAAATAATAGCAATCAAAACATGCGTGTTCTACGAGTCAAAAGAGGCCATAAGTGGTCTAAAATCCACAACAATATCCACAACAGTGATGTCGTCATATCCAAATCCACAATAATATCTACAATAATCCAGTACATGGTATCACACAATCACTAAGGGTGGTCAAACACTCATGCGCATGAGTGCCCACGTTTTATCCCTTCTAATGCAGGCCGCATGTACCTTCGAGACACTTTATGCCAAGAACACACATATAAAGAATATGGAATGGAATGCCAACAAGTAGATAATATCAATCACATGGTATTTTCTTAACTGACTTACTAACGTACATAAGTTTTTAAACAAGTGTACTTACCTGAACTTATCGTGACCCATGTAACACACTCTGAAACTCTAATGCGTCCCCCGCGACTTCCCGACTACCTGATAAGGGTTTAAATCTTGAATATTAGTTTAAGGTTTAACATTTAGTCTTTAGTTGATTTACATAAGTTTGTTTTATTTGTTAGACTCTGGTTGGGCTTAAATATTTAAGCTCATTTCCATAAAATTATTTAATTGTTATGGGCCCTATTATATATTTGTTATGTTGGGCCTTTATTGGATCTTAACACAAGCCCATTTACATACATCTTATTATATTTATAAATGTCCATGCACTTTCTTTTTTATTCAATACACACACATGAAATGACACACCCATAACAAAGCACACCCCACTGTTGTGTGCACTCCACTGTTATTTGCACACAACACCCCACTATTGTGTGCACCCCACTGTTATACACATCCTATTCATACCCATATCCTATTCACATAATACACGCATACACATGGCACACCCCACACCTAGTAATGGAGTGTACAACACCATTACGCACCCCAATCGTGGGGTGCACCCACCCTATCACACACCCAAACCGTGGGGTGTGCATGCATGCACACGTACACATACATGCACATACCATACACACCTCACCATCACTGACCACATGGAAGGCGAGCCACCCCCGGCCAGCGGTGTCAATAGGGTGTCACCTTCGATCAGTCGTGGTCAGGGACGGTCCCACTAGCCACGGTGACCCCAAACCAGTGAGAATCGAGAGCACAGGCAGAAAGAGGGAGAGACCGAGAGTTGAGAGGTGTGTGAGGCCAAGAGAGAGAGTTACCTTCGGCTAGTGCGACTTCCTGGGGACCATGTAGCTCGTCAGCGAGAGGAAGAGGGTGGCAGTGACGGTGAACAAAGAGAGTGAAGCCGTGAATGAGTAAGAGTGAGACCGTGAGTGAAGAGGAAGAGAGAGTGGATCCATGAGTGAAGAGAGATTAGAGAGGAGACCATAAGAGTGGGAGTGGAGAGGGTAGTGGAGAGGAGCCGAGAGAGAGAGGAGCCATGAGTTGGAGGAGATGAGGGAGAGAAGAGAGGCGGCGGTGGGAGGTAGTAGTGTTAGGGTTTTGTTTTCAAAATATATATATGCATGTAATAAGGGAAAATGACCCTTTTGCCCTTTATCCTCCTTCACATCCACTTAACAATTGTCGCCCTAATGCATCTTTTACCCCTCCATCACAATTCAACACAAATACAAATCTCGATGCAAATCCAGTGACTCTCCTCATCAGGCATTGTTACTTTAACAATTTAAATCCCATAGTTCGTATGTTGTGAGACTTTCCTACTCCCACATTAATCTTACATTTCCTCGGTCCGCATTTCTCTGAAATTTGGTTCGCTGCGTCCATTTTCTCGCCACATCCCTTCAACTAATTAATTAAATTATTAAAAATTTATTTATTTGTATTATTTATTTTATTTTTCTCCCTCGTTTAACTAGGTGAAACCTCACTCAATTAAAAATCGCCAAAACGGCTCGTGATACGCACTAAACTAAATACTATTAAACACATCAAAGAATCATAAAATTACCTCGATGTCGACTCTCGAGGTTGGAATACTGTCCAGTATCGCGTAGCCAGGTTACGGTCCTGACAAGTATCATACAAGTCGGGTTAAAATTTGAGCGTTGTTACAGTTCAAATATCATGCAATATTGAAAAGTAAAAAGTATAACAAATAGCATGATAAATAGACTGACAAGCTGAGCAACGAAGTTTGAGTATCCACAGAATCAAAGAAGGCTCATAAGTGGTCAAAATCAATGCAGTACTGTAGCACCACATTTATAGTCACTATGGTGACCAACAAACTATAGACATCACAGCGTCCAAACCATCCAGTATTTAGGATATCGGTAAGGTGGAATAACACAACCGTAGAAGTGTTCACGCTTACCCACTCATATGGACCCAAAAGTGCTTCGCAACACATTTACGCCAAAATAGTCAACCAACAACAATAAGAATGAAATTTCAATAAAAGCTCAATTCAATATAATCGACAATAAATGGTCCACTCTACTTAAGACGTCTGTAAGTGACGCCATGGGATAGACTTTTCACGGCGTCCCTCGCGATGTCTTTAGAAGAACACCTATTCTGGGGTTTCCCGAAACCCCAGCTCGTGTTGTCATGTTCTGAATCTATCCCAAACCCTTCAGGCGTCCAAATCGACTTATAACTCAACTCCCTATCCGTCGAAACCCCGATAAAATACACCGATTCGAAAATAACTCAAAATTCTTCAAACTTTTCCAAAAATTCCAATTCATTTCAAATCCACAAACCAATCACCAATTCATCAATTAAACACCCAATTGACTCAAAATCTATCATCCAAATTCATTTCTCAACATTTTCTTGAAAAATCGCCCAAAATCGTTCTGACAAAAACCCCTAAAATTTATGCCAATACGTAGATAAACATGAGAGGAGTGAAGATCTCACCTTTTTACGCGTATTGGGTCACTCCACGACGTCGCAACGTGTTTGAAAAGTGTTAAAACCCCCTCTCCTCTTCGTTCTTACGTTCAACGAAAATGAAGAATGGATGAGAGAAAAAAGTTGGTTTATATACCAATCTCTCATCTCTTCACATGCACGGATCTCGAGGCTAATCATGTGGCTCACTTTCAATTTGCCCAATAACTCTAACACAAGCAATTGACTTAATGGGTGACTTCAACTTCAAAATTGCTCCATTTCTCACTCAAAACACGTGTTAACGAACCTGTTTCGACTCTCCACTCGCACTGCGTACGTTCCAGGACATAACCTCGCTCTAACATTTTATTTAATTATTTATTATTTTTGATAATTCACTAATAATCATTTTTCAGTGTTTAATTATCAGTATTATACCCTAAATTTTCGTTTTTCCTAGTCGAATCTCACACAGAAATTCGTAGCAATTTATAAACAAAAACCATGTGCTAAGACACACAGTATTCTCATTCGGGTATAAATAATAGTACAAACATCACAAAATAATAAAATATACCTCAGTGTCGATTCCCGACGTTTGAGTAATATAACAGATCATGATGGTAGGTCACGGTCTTGTAAACACAAGACACGTGTCACCAATAAATTTGAGGGTCGTTACATAGGGTGTCTTTATGGTGTTTAGGAATTTATGGGATTTTTGTTTGTATCCGCCGCCATGGGGACACCGTGCGTTCATAGCGTGGCAACGTCTCCCACCTATGAGTCGAAAAGAGGAGAGTTGCATTTTTGCGCCGCAGAGACGTTCTCCAGTTCAGAGATGTCACGGCGTGTGTGAAACGTCTTGGGCATATGAGTTGTGTTTTGTGGTTTCGTAAAAACGTCGTGAGAAAGTTTTGAGGGCGTTGTAATACTGCTCACGACGTATGGTGAGCATGAGTTTTATGTGAGAAGAAGGTGTAACAAACCCCCATGTAGTTATGGCTTGCTGGGCCAAGCCCAGTGCCTGACTAGGGCCTGGCCAGGCCAGGCCAGGCCCAGTGCCTGACTAAGGCTGGGCCAGGCTAGGCCCAGTGCTTAACCAGGGCCGGGCCAGGCCAGGCCCAATGCTTGGCTAGGGCCTGGCTAGGACTGGGCTAGGCCTAGTGCCTGGCCAAGGCTTGGCTAGGGCAGGCCAAGTCAAGTCGGGCCCGACCTGACCTGACCCAGAAAATAATATAAAAAAATAATATAAAATAAAATAGAATAAATTTTGGAAAATAGAATAAAATTATGAAAAATATAAGAAAAATCTAGAAAATAATATATAATCCCACTATTTGGGGTTCAAACCATTGACTGGTAGTTTGGGTACCCGCACAAAGGGTTAGGATCGCGAGAGCGTGATGGGTACGCAACGTACCAGGTAAGTTAGTAAGCCAGTAAGAAAATATCATGTAATTCTATTTCCAATATTAATTGTGATTGTTGAATTGATCTCATGCTTGACATTCCATTCTATTCCTTGGTTGTGTGTTCTTGGCGTAAGTGTGTGTCAGAGTACTTGGCCCTGCACTAGAGGGATAAAACGCGGGCACTCATACGCATGAGTGTGTGACTACCCTTAGTGATCGTGTGACACTAAGTAGTGGGGGTTTGTGTCTCCCATTATGGTTGTGCCTTCGCTTGTGTCGATGTCCAGGGAGACCTTGCGCGGTCTTCGTAGTTATGCCATGATTTAGACCACTTATGTGCCTCTTTTGATTCTTGGAACACGCAAATTTTGATTGATTATCTGTTAGTTTGATTATCTGTTAGTTTGATTATCATGCACTTGCTTATATTTCCTACCTTTCGATTACCACATGATTCTTGGACTACTTATTTGTTAGATCTTGAATTACTATTATGTTTTTCTGGCATTACTTTCAATTTCTCCCAGTTGCTCACCATCTAGTTTGTGACGGTGGGTGCAGCTAGGGCAGGTGACAGCAAGGACAAGGGACCGACGATAGGTGACTTCCTCTGAGCGCTTCTTGAGGACGATCTCTTGCTTTGCTGCCTAATATGTCTTTACTTTAAGTTATATGTGTTGCTTTGAAAACATATCGGATAATATTGGGTTTTGAGGTTAGGATATCATGTACATGCCCTTATCATATTATGGTCACCAGGGTATGCATGTTTATCTTGTATTCAGGGTTCCACTTTAGTAATAAAATCCTGATTTCCTTTTAAGTTATTATATAATGGTAGTTGAATTCCACTGCGTATCGATCTGAGAAGCTTTGTAATCTAATAACTCATAATTTGAACGGCAAAAGAACTATTTGAGGCTGACTAGGCACGTATAGACTTGTCGAGTATCGACTCGGGAGCTTATATGGGTCTAGGTCGGGCATTCCCAATTGCATTAGAAAATTTGGGTCGTCATAGTTGGTATCAGAGCCAGGTTATATAAACTTGGCTCTTGATTTAAATTTCATCAAACATAAGCCATTTAAACTAGCGAAAATTAGGTATGGTGGAACTTAAAGTGGAACCTTATGATCCTGACTTAGAATCCTAGTTGGGGAGTGAGGATGAGTTGGGTAATGGAAATTGAAAACTTATTGGTATAAGTATGTTTTATGTGATGTATTATATGATATCAGTAGTTATCCGCCGATCCAGGAACTCGTTTTCTTTGTCAGATAGTGAGGCCAGATCAGGTTGGATCTAGTAACGACAATGTTCAATCATTAACATGTTGTGTAGAGGACCTTCATGCGTTGGCACAGAGAGTCGCACTTCAGAGCATCGATCGAAAGGACATGATATGAAGCATCAATCAGAAGGACGTGATAGGAAACGAACAAGGGATTCAAATGACGACGGTGGTTCTCGAAGGCGGAGAGTATATTTCTAGTGCATACAGCTCGGGCATTTTTAGAACCGATGTCCAAATTTGTATGAGGATTAACAGTATGACGATCAGCATTAGGCCATTGAGGACATGCACATGGCGACTGAGCCGCAGTTGACATTAGTTCGTGATCCTACCAGAGGTCTGAGATTCTCCTTGTTGTCATTACATCATGCATGGAATACTTGTATACGAAGCTTTAGGTGTTTAAATGTGATGTCGGACGTCATGTTATGAAGTTGATACTTGGTAGAGTAGTGCCATGAAACTTAGCAAAGTTGTCTAGGGTGAGACATACCTAACTTAGATTAGAGTCTGAAAGAGGTGGTAGGCTTGGGCACAATGGGTTGCCAAACCTAGCCACGAGTGCACCTAAAGAGATGCAAAACCAGACGGGTTGTGATTCATCTTATGATGCATGGACACGTAGTGTACATGATGGCCATGGTTGCAACTTTGTCGAACATATTTAATGCTTGAGGTATAGTTGGACTTGCGTTGAAACGCGACTGGGTTGGGAGGTCATCATAGGTTTGACGTGCGAGTCGCGATCGTAGCGTCTTACTTCGTAATTACCTGACTTTTGTTGTGGTAATGGACAAGGTCGTTGGCATCCCTACTATTTTAGGAAACGAGAGCAGTCTAGAGAGACCGTAGTCGAATTAGGCTGTTTGAAGTGGTGGTGACCTGCAGTATGAAAACTGAGATAAAATCAAGTTGTTCAAAGTGGCAGTGGCCCACAGTTTGGTAGATGTGGAGAAAAGGGAGTGGATTTAAGACGTTGTGCTGTTCAAAGAGACTTTGTGCAAGTCCGCAGTTCAATACTTGATGTCGAGCTATTGGAAGTCACTCTCGCGCGAGTCGACAGTTGGTCATAGCTTATTGAGCTGTCTGAAAAACTTTACATCGGTCCGCAGTTCAACGGTAAGGAGAGAGTTGTCTGAAGCAACTCCAGAAGAGTTCGTAGTTCAATACGAAAGATCCAAGTTGTCTAAAGCGGTTGTAAGCCCGTAGTTTGGAGGAGGTGTGAACGGGTGTTGGTTCCCCTTATTCGCTCGAGTTAGAGCTAATTTTGATGACAAAATTCTTGTTAGTTGGGGAAACTGTAACGACCTAAAAATTTGGTTATTTGTGAATGATGATGTGTACTATATATTTATACTCGTACTTGAGTGACCGGATAGTGAAGTCGGTAAACAAGTAGGAAAACTAGTTGAACGAGCATCGACAGTTGGGGTACGGGTACTCGGGACTTTAAAACACTGAAAATGATTAATAAATAAGTCAATTAATGGTAATTGAGCTGATTAATGACGAGAGAGCGTCAGCGAGACCAAAACACGTGACTCGTGAGTCATGGGGTGTTTGGAGTGCGAGAACGTAAGAACGGGCCAGAGAGTTGGTTAGTTAAGTGGTGCATGTCACCTAGTGGAGTCATAGTGAGAGGTGTTCGAATAGGTGGACAGTTAAAGTGGTGTTAGTTGGACCGACCTCGGGATGCGTTTGTATGGAAGGGGGGATGAGGTGTAGGCCTCTATAAGGACAAACCCCACACTTTTCTCTCATTTCTCTCTCCTCTCCTCTTTTTTTCTTCTATTCTCCTCTCCTCTCAAACTTGGTGAGCAAGAAATTGGGGGACAACCATTGGAAGGTTATCCACCCCGTCGGAGAGCTGCCAGAGCTACAAGGACTCGCCAAAAAATGTTAGATCTCCTCTCTCCTTGTGATTTCCTTTCCATTGTTCCCTGTTTGATCTCATGTTTGACATTCCATTATATTCCTTGGTTGTGTGTTCTTGGCGTAAATGTGTGTTAGAGTACTCGACCTTGCAATAAAGGGATAAAACGCGGGCACTCGTGCGCACGAGTGTGTGACCACCCTTAGTGATCGTATGACACCAAGTATTGGGGGCTTGTGTCTCCCATTATGGTTGTGCCTTTGCTTGTGTAGATTCCCAGGGAGACCTCATTCGGTCTTCATGGTTATGCCATGATTTAGACCACTTGTGTGCCTCTTTTGATTTTTGGAACACATAAATTTTGATTGATTATCTGTTAGTTTGATTATCGTGCACTTGCTTATATTTCTTGCCTTTCGATTACCGCATGATTCTTGAACTACCTTATTTGTTAGATCTTGAATTACTGTTATATTCTTCTGGCATTACTTTCAATTTCTCTCAGTTGCTCACCGTCTAGTTTGTGACGGTGGGCAGCTAAGGTAGGTGACAGCAAGGACAAGGGACCGGCGATAGGTGACTTCCTCTGAGTACTTCTTAAGGACGATATCTTGCTTTGCTGCCTAGTATGTATTTACTTTGAGTTATATGTGTTGTTTTGAAAACATATCAGATAGTATTGGGTTGTGAGGTTGGGATATCATGTACATGCCTTTATCATATTGTGGTCACCAGGCTGTGCATGTTTATCTTGTATTTGAGGTTCCATTTTAGTAATAAAATCCTTATTTCCTTTTAAGTTATTGTATGATGATAGTTGAATTCCGCTGCGTATCGATCTTATAAGCTTTGTAATCTAATAACTCATAATTTGAACAGTAAAAGAACGATTTGAGGCTGACTAGGCACGTATAGACTTGTCGAGTATTGACTTGGGAACCTATATAGGTCTAGGCCGGGCGTTCCCAATTGCATTAGGAAATTGGGGCCATCACATGTTTATCATCATAAACATAACCAAAAACCTCAAAAACTAGTGATTAAAACACCACAATCCCAGATCAACACCAATATGCTCAAAATGACACCCAAAAGAAAGAGAAAGTGGAGGGATGAATAATCTAACCTTCTTTGTTGATTCCAGATCTCCAATACCTTCAAATCATACCAAAAGATCACCAAAACCCTTGTGCCAACACTGTTGATTTTTGGATTTGTGTTGTATGTGAGAGAAAAGGTGGTAGAAAGTATGAAAAGTCAATATATATACATCCTAAAATGATCTCCACCCATTTACCAATCTCAATGCCCATCTAAAGCCACTAATTGGTCAATAATTGGACCTCTACCATCCCCAAATGACTCCACAATGACACACTTGTGATACTCTCCTTAGTTCTCATCATATAAAGTCTCGTTTTCGGCGTTCCAATGCTCGGTTTTCGCGTCACCATTCGCGACATATAACGTACTACCACAACCATAACCACCAAATAGGCATTACACATTAATTATTTAATTCATTTAATTCATTTCATGTGTGTATTATTTCCCCCGGCCTAGTATTTCATATTTTAGTCTACCAAGTACCCGCATCGACATGCATATCGAGGTGAATACTTATCACACAATCTCGCACGTCAAATGCAATATAAATACACACCTCGTGATGCCATTTAATATAGTTCAACATAAACATCGCAAATTAGACAAATTAATACACAAAATAACTATTTACCCAACTCCAAACGCAACCTTGCATAGCTGTGGGTCCCACGAGCATCTGAGCTATCAACCACGTCTGCAACCACGTCATTAATAATGGCGAATTGAATTCGGGTAGTTACAGTTCTTCCCAACTAGGTGAAATTTCGTCTCGAAATTTAAATTAAACTTAAACACTTATCGGCAAATAAGTGGGGATACCGTCGTCGCATAGTAGACTCAAGCTCCCAAGTGAGTTCATTGGTCTTGTGATGCTGCCAACGTACCAAAACCTTCGAGATCTCCCTATTTCGCAGAGTTTGAGTCCTCCTATCCATGATCTTCATAGGTTGTTCCTCATAACACGTCACACCTTAATCTGACATACATCAACCATAGACCTCGGTCCCAACCTAGCTAGCTTTAACATGGATATGTTAAACTCCGAAAGCACCCCTGCTAATTGCGGTGACAACTCCAGACTGTATGCCACTCTACCGACTCGTTTCTTAACTCTGAATGGTCCAATAAACCTTGGTGCCAGCTTCCCCTTAATGCCAAACCTCTGATAACCCTTCCAGGGCAAAACTTTCAAATCCATCAAGTCCCCAACCTCATAACTCAGATCCTCAAGGTACTTGTCAGCATATTTTTTCTGTTTATCCTGCCCCGCATGAAGCCTCTACCTGATCTATCTCACCTTCTCAGTGTGATCAACAACAACCTTAGGTCCTATAATCGTTATATCCTCTGGTACCGCCAACATGCTGGTGACCTGTAGGGCCTACCATAAAGTGTCTCGAAATGTGACATCCCAATACTTCGCTTGATAGTTGTTGTTGTAGGCAAACTCACACATTGGTAGATAATCTTCCTACGATCCCCCAAACTACGGTATACAAGCTCTGAGCATATCCTCGTGAGTCTAAATCAACCGCTCCAACTACCAATCATTATGAGGATGGTACACAGTGCTGAACCGTAAACGAATGCCAAACTATCTTGCATACTCTCGCAAAAGCTTTGAAGTCAACCTCGGATCTCTGTCAAAAACTATGGAGATCGGTACACCGTGTAATTTGCCAATCTCTCTCTCTCTCTCTCTCAAAAATAGTGCTCAGTTGTAGGAAGGAATATCTCATCAAAATAGGTATGAAGTGTGCCAACTTTGTCAATCTGTCGATAACCACCCAAACTACGTCGTGTCATCTCGTAATCGGCAGTAAGCCACCGACAAAGTCCATGGTCATGTGTTCCCACTTCCACTGAGGAATGGGCAGCGGCTGTAGCCCCAGCTGGTCGTTTGTACTTATCCTTCACCTGCTGGGAAATATGCCAACTCCAGACGTATCTACCCATGTCAGCCTTTATCCCTGGCTACCAAAACAATATTTACAGATCTTTATACATCTTGGTCCGACCAGGATGAACTGTATATCCCAACCGGTGTGCATCCTTGAGAATGTTGTCCCTGAGCTCAGATACTGGTGGTATCCACAAAAGACCTTTTGTGTCTCAAACACCTGTTTGAACCCTTAAACCACTTTATGCACCCTGGATCTTGAGCCACTCAACTGATTCATAAATATCGGCTCTTAGCTCTCTACAACTTAACAACCCGCTTGAGAGACACCGTGAGAACTAGCATCTGACAGTAAATCTATAACTGAGCAATAGCCTTTGTCATACGCAACACTAACGATGCTTCAAGCAACTCGTGTTCATGTGTCATATGCAGCAGTACCGTCTGGCTCTCGATGTCGCTCCTGCTCAGCGAATCAGCTACGATGTTCGCTTTACTCGGATGATACTCAATGACGAAGTCATAGTCCTTCAGTAACTCGAGCTGTAATGGCTTGAATTTAATTTTCCATTATTTATGATGTGGTTGCAGATGTGTCTAACAGATCAGACGCTCATGGGACTCGTAGTAGGCCAGGGCATGCGCAATTAGGTAAATAATGATTTTTTTGTTGTTTTGTATTAATTTGCGATGTTCATATGTAATTAGGGTTATTGGCATTGCGATTTGTGTATTTTATTTTGTTATTAACATGTAAGATAGTGTGATGGGTATTCATCCCGATTAGCATGCAGCTGCGGGTATCAGGTAAGCAAATGACAATATACTAAGTTGGGTAGTCATAACCACATGAAAAATGATAAAATTCAATTAATAATTAATAAATAACGTCATATATGCGTACGTGACGCAATAGTACATAAAAGACACAAGTGTACGTGCGGGAGTCGAGTACGAAAAGGCTCAAGGGTTGATTGTTTGGTTAAGGCAAAACAAGGAAAGGAGAGTAAGTCACACATCTAAGTCACTCAAAACTAGACTTTTTGACTCAATGAGAACCTTTTGATGAGGTCTTGAGATACACATACACATAAGATGACATTTTAAGTACAAAAGTCAAGTTTTGCTCTCATTTACCACCTTTTCTCTCTTATTTCTATCAAAGTCTGAAAATTCAAGAAGTGGTAAGGGTTTTTTGGATTTCATGAGGTGATTTGTAGCACCAAACAACGAGCTATCGACAATTTAAGGTGGGATCCTCGATCCTCTATTTGTTTCCTACGTTTCAGGTATAAAAGTTAGAGTTTTGACGTGGTTTTCGAGTTTGTATTTTGAGCACACCAATCTTGGCAATGTTGCTATAGATATTGTGGTGGTTTTGGAGTAATTGGTGAAGTTTTGTTGAGGTTGCTGTTGGTGGTTTGGTTTTGAAGGAAAAAAGTAGGGTTTTATCGGTTTTGTCGAGGTTTTGGTTTCGTACGATTTCCGTCGAGGTCTATGGCTGGATAAGGTTTATATATGATTATATGAGACATTGGGATGGGGTTCGAACTATGGTGACAAGCCGAGGGGCTTGAAAACCCCATTGGGGCGTCACTAGTTCATACGCCACCAGGGGCGCCGTGGGAAGGAAACTCCAACGGCGTCACTTGCAGCATCCAAACTAGAAAGCACCACACACCCATGTTTTATATCATGTTGTAGGGGTGGTGTGCGTGGCGGCATGGGCCACGACATCGAGGATGTCATGAGTCCTTTACTCACAACGACGCCACCAGCTGCGTCGAGACAAGAAAATAAGAAAAAATTTAACAATAAATTTTCTGAAATTGGGATTTTATTGGAGGATAATTATCAATTAAATGAGGATTTAAATTGATAGAAATGGACTCAATTAGGAAGAAAATTCGGGATATTTGTTTACATGAAATTAATACTATTTTCAATTATCAGACTTTGGATTGACTGACTGGGATTGGACACGAGTTTAGAGGCTTAATAAGATGGTATTAGATTAGTTGGAGTGCGAATTGAGGTGTGTAGTATCCCTACTGAAATTTCTTGAATATTTACTTATTTTGTCTTTTGAATTTAAATTATGTCTTTCAATATTCTATTTTGGTTGTGGTTTAAATGGACGGACTGTAGCGACCCCAAATCCATCGTCCGCTACGACGTTCACCGTGGGCCCACAACCCTGCCAACTCATCATCCAGCTGTGTCCCACTACCACTCGTAACTTAATATCAATTAATATCTTGCTAACTTTAAGTTATTTATTAATAATCATTTATTTAAGTTAGCTTAGGGTTCTTTATTATCATTTAACTGTTGGGAAATATGCCTTAAGTCAATCCATTAATAGTCTTTATGAATACATTTTAGTTAATAAAATAGAGGATTTCATTTGTTGTTTATTATAATTGATTTGCATGTTTACATTATAATAAGATCCATGGGTATTTATAGAAATATCCTAAATGTCCTTAGTCGATTATTATACTGGGAACTATAATGAATTAAGACTAGTGTGAGTCTTGATTGATGATCATACGATGATCATACGTATAGGAATACGAATCAAGATCATGAGTACTTGTTAGGGAACAAAGTAGACCGACCCGCTATGAGAACATCACATGGATTAAGTCATAGTTGTTTCTCATAATATGTATATTATTCAGTCCTCTGACTTGAGATTACCAGAGACTTCGACATTAGGAATACAGTGATTTGACACAATCAAATGTTGTCTTTAACCGGACTATTATAAAGGTTGTGATTGGTTACTGTGTGAATAATGTGGTGAAGTTGTGTAATCAAGATAGAATTTGTCCCTCTCATATAGAGAGAGATATCTAGTGGATCCCTCGATGTGTTAGACTGTTAAAAGGCTAAGTCTAAGTGAATTGATATTGATCAATGTAACTTGAATGTTTTCAGTCTACTTGGAAATCGAGACTAGTACGATCGAACACGTTGGATGACAATTCCATGCCTTATGTTCGATTAAAAGGATATCGTGTGACAAAAGGATGTTATATACACTATTGATTAGGTTGTATCGATTTGATATTCGTACAACTTGGGTAGTCATAATGTCTTGCTAGAGGCCGCTATAACTTGTATACCAAAATGTGTTTTGGTGCACTGCCAACGTTGTATGAGCCTATTGGGTCGCACACTAAGAATGGTTTTGTGAGATTTTAAGATGGTTCAGAAAAATGAATTTTATATGATAAAATTCATGACAGAAACGTCCTTGTAGTGTATTACACTTATACTTCTTTACGTAAGGGTATATGTGTAATTTACTTAGCCGTCTATATACAAGGGTTGTATAAATAGACGCTTTGAGTAAGAATACAAGTATGAAATATTAAAAGGCCAAAACTCTATTTTCTTTTTAAGAAATGACTTAGGGTTTTTTGGTATGCTCTGGATCGTTTTGGAGATAAACAAAAAGGTTTGGTATTCTCTCAAAGCTAGCACTTTAAATCTCGGTCATCGTTCGTGTGTGGACTGCTAATAGAGGGCGTTCGTCGTTGCCAGCGCCTTAGAGATCGATTAACCTTCAGAAAGGTACATTGCGACTAAGGTATGATTAAGTTTTTATAATTTAAACGTGTTTTAATGGAATCAGATTCGGATCCTGTTGGGGTTTTTCTCAAAATTGTTTTTGAAATCTCCGCTGCGTATGAACCCCAAAACCAACATTAACTTCAAGTACGCATCGGATAATTAAAATCATAAAAATAAATATTCACCATGTATTTTATGAGCATAGTACCTAAGGTGGAAACCATATCAAAATGTACATCATATACATATCAAAATACAATTTCCAAGTCATATACAAGTCAAGTCCATCTCTCAAATCCCCAAAACCCAACATAAAACAAAGAAACATAAACAAACGTACGAGTAGGGCAAATGCAGTCAATCAATGTAGTCCTCAAGCTTGCCCTTCCCTCTGCTCATACTAGGATCTGCACTCGAGCTATCACAAAAAGGCAGATGACGAGTCTAGAGTGAGTAATCCCAAGGATCTTCACCAAGTAAACACGGAAATAAACTACTGGAATTTAAAATACTATAAATAAAAATTCATGACAAAAGAATACAGTCAACTGTGGAAGATCATCGCATGCATAAAAATATAGTAGTGAAACAAAGTGCGTGCACAATCAAAGTTAGACTAAGCCATACTTTGGGCTATCCGCCAGGCACGGCCGTAAGGACACCTAGAACCGGTGACCCTGGACCATCTAGGTGGCCGACGTATATCCATGACGCACCCACACATGCCTATCATACCAGGGTAGCATATTCATCGATGCATGCCTAGGGATATGTTATGGCTTAATGAACCCTATGCCCCCGCAATGAATAAACACCAAGTGGGGAGTGGTCTCAACACTGTAAAGACACCATGAATGAGTAAACTCAACTACTGTAAAAACACCAGGTGAGAGTATTCAGCCACCGTAAAGTAATGAGGAAATAGTGTAGTAATTGAACAGGACTGAATTCATATAAATCAAGTAGTAAGTACTAAAGTAAATTTCAGTTGGGTTACTACACACCTCAAACCGCACTTCTCGTCCCATAGAACAAACCCCGATCCGACTCCTCCAAATCCCCGATATCCAAAAATATTGCCCGAACTAACTTATTATCATTTATCATTGCTTTATGGTCAATTATTTGTACTTTAGGTCGATTAGTATAAGCATTATATCCACAATACTTAAAACAACCAAATATGGCTATCTGATGAACACCCAGCGTGTTGGAAGATGACCAAATGTTGGTGTTCATCTTGTTCATTTTCATCATTGGCCTAGATCTGTCCCAGTCTTGCGCCAGGGCTGTGGCCGCCAATGCTGGTGGCAAGCCTTTCAACGCAGCCTCACAGAAACAAACCGTTGGAAAATCATCACCCAAGCCTCCACCAACGCTGTCGACCCCATCCTCGACTCATGGGGGAACAAACAACATTTCCAAAAGCTAGAGGCATAACAAAATATATCAATCATACATCAAATTCTCGAATCCAACACCAAACTTGAAAAAACCCATTTCATGAAAATGAATCCAACCTCAAAACCAATAATCACAACTCTTTTCTCCACACTCATAGCACTCAACAAACACTAAACTAGACTAAAATAGTGGCACAACACCAGCACATGGATTGAACACCAACCCACTTAAAACCATAACCAAATTGAAGATAATGGATAAGGAATCTGTTGGACTAAGTGGTTAGTCACTCTAACTCCGACCGGAATTTTGATAGAAACAAACAAGGTGAAAATATACTAATAAGTTTTATCAAGTTTATTTCAGTTTTGTCAAAGGTTGCGAAACATCACATCATGGGTATTCGAGCATTCAAGCTATACAAGTTCAAGACTCGGCATACATAAAGGAATGAAGACGAAAGATCAAGACCACGATTTGTAAAATTGACGTATGGTATTCAAGTTCACTTAAGCAAGCCTATTGCATTAGTTCATGCATATCGTGATTTTAAAATGGATTTTCAAATGTCAAGTGATTACTTGAAGATTTCGGTCCTATAAGTCTAAACAATGTTAAACTATATGTGTATGTTCATATCATACATTGAAAATCATTGTGAAAGCTTTTGAAAAAGAAAAACTTGTTTTTAAAAGGTCTTTGAAAAGAAAACTGTATATTTGCAGAAAAGTCCCTCGCTAATCATAAAATTGAGATTTTCTATTTTCAGGATTTGTGAAAATATCCTGACCATCTAAATAGGTCATATGACCCAAAACAAACATGTATTATATGTTATATTAGGGTTTGTTGGGTTTCGGATGCGTTAAAGGTCCCTAACACAAGGGACATAATTAATTATTCTGAGGTCCCTGCAGTTAGCGCGCTAATACTGTTATTAGCGCGCTATGTGTAGAGTTAGCGTGCTAGGTCATAAAATTAGCGCGCTAATTGCATTCCTTACAGCTTTTTTATAAAGCTGAAAAATTCACTTTCATTCAAATTTTTGATCAAATCTCGGCCCTTGGATGCACACAACGGTCATATACTGGTCTATAAATATATACAACACTCTCAAACACAAAAGGCACACAAATTAGGTTTTGAAATCAAAGAAAAACATTTGTGCTTAAATTTTTCAAGAGAAGGAGCTTGGGGTTTTGAAGTTACACTTAGAGGTTGTTCATTCAACATCGAAACCAACACTTTTGAGGCACTATAAGGAGTACAACAACCTCTCAAGAACTGATTTTCAAGTCATCTTCTTGGAGTTGTAAGAAATTCCATTCCCTAGCTTTTCTTGTGCTTAAATTATATATTCTTGTGTGATTGATTTGGGAAATTACTTATTGTGTTGTTAAACACACTTGTATTGGGTTTTGCACTTAAACTTGATTCATTAAACCCTTGGACTGATTTGAACAAGAGTTTGTGCTTAAACTTGATTTTTATCAAACTTCTTGTTCTTTGGATTTGAAACCAGTTTTTGTTCTCATCAATCTATTTAAAACGGTTTCATATTTGAGTTTTGCATAACATCAGTTTTAT
This sequence comes from Stephania japonica, assembly GCA_039657345.1. Classification (NCBI taxonomy): domain Eukaryota; kingdom Viridiplantae; phylum Streptophyta; class Magnoliopsida; order Ranunculales; family Menispermaceae; genus Stephania; species Stephania japonica. Next base: position 34,922,505 of record CM077560.1, on the reverse strand, counting down.
ACTTGCATTTCTCAATTGTTTTCATACTTGCATGCATAAGAGTGATTAGGCTCTAGGAGGCTTGCTTGTATTTGAACTTGATGCTACTTTACTTTGTAAAACATATTTCAATTGTATTCAAATCTTGATTGTAAGACTTAGTGGGATCTAAGTCAAAAGGGAAGGCCTAGTTGAGGCTAGACATATATCCTAATTGCGGCTAGGTGGGAAAAGTCCTAGGTGGGTCTAGGTGGGAAAATTCTAGTTGCGACTAGGTGGATGTATAAGACCTTATTGCGATAAGGCATCGTGTAAAATACCTAGTTGAGGCTAGGCATTCACTAGGCTAGTTGGCTTAGGGTGTAACACTTATTGATAATATAAGTGGGGTTTGAAAATCCTAACCGGGGAGGTTAGGTAGTAGATGTAGATCGGTTAGATCGAACCACTATAAATCACGTGTCTTATTTCCATCTCTTCTACCCCCTTCTTGATTGCATAGCATTGATATTTATCATTGGTGTATACATTATCATTACTATTTGTGCATAAAGTTTTAAAAAGGCAATAATCACTCGGTAACCCAATTCACCCCCCTCTTGGGTGACCTTCAATTGGTATCCGAGTGGGTTATTGCTCAAAGTGTTACTAACGTATCTTTGAGTGTTTTTGTGCAAGGATGCAATCTCTAGACTTTTCTCGCCTTAGGAAAGGAAACTCATCCGTTCGGCCTCCCTACTTTGATGGGACAAACTATGCTCATTGGAAAGTTCGAATGAAGTTCTACATTAGAGCACAAGGTAGACATTTGTGGGATGCAATTGAAAATGGCTACACTCCACCGAACAAGTCCTTGAAAGAATACACCGCCGAGAAGATCAAGATTGAGTTCTCAAATGATCAAGCTGTGAATCATTTGTTTTGTGCACTAAGTGAGAATGAATTCAACCGAGTTAGCGCTTGTCAAACGGCCAAGGAAGTGTGAAAAAACTTGAAGTGCATTATGAATGTACACAACAAGTTAAGAACACTAAGTTGAGAATTCTTGAAGAACATTATAAGACTTTTCAAGTGGAGCCCCATGAAGACATAGCCACGGCCATTACAAGGTTCATGAAGCTCTTGTATGAAATCAAAAACCTTGGCAAACATTATGATCAAGAGAACTCGGTATACACGTTCCTTAGAGGCTTGCCTAAGGAATGGGATGCAAAGAAATACGCTATTCAATCGGTTCAAAACCTTGGAAATTATACTTTTGATGCATTATGTGGAGAATTGATGGTTCATGAATTTGAGCTAAGAGACTGTGCTAGATTGGAAGCACTTGGTGGTTCGACCAAGAAAGAGTCAAAGAAAGAGCATGCCTTGAAAGCTACTTGCCTATTGGCCGAAGATGATGTGAGCTCAAGTGAAAGTGACTCCATTGAACAAGAAGTGGCCATGCTATCAAGAAAGCTCAAGAAGGCAACATACAAAAGAGACAAGTACAAGAAGAAGTACAAAGGTGCAAACAACGCAAGCAAATCACGCGAGATGATTTGCTATAAGTGCGGCAAACCGGGACATAAAGCATCGGAATGCAAGTACTTGAGAAGAAGCAAGAGACATGAATCATTATCATCATCATCATCATCTAGCTCCGACTCCGAGTCGAAAAATGAGAAGGCCATCTTTTGTCTTATGGCGAGGAATGAGGTAAGTAACTCTATCTCGTTCAATTATGATGATGTATATGCATTGGATGATATGTCTATTATTCATGACCTTAGGAATGAATTAGAAAATGAGGTCAAAAAGACCAAACAACTCAAAAAGAGTTTGATCAAAGTCATTAGTGAGATTGAATCTCAAAATGAGATTATTGATGATCTCCAACAGGACTTAGAATTGGCCATAAATGAGAAAAATGACTTAGCAAAAGAAGTAGAGGACTTGACCACCATGGTGACTAAGTTCACAAGTGGTACCAAAATGTTTGACATGATGTTGGGCGCACAACAACATGCACTAAATAAGAGAGGCATAGGCTATGGTGCAAGCCTATTGAGCTATGGAAAGCTTTTAGCCGAGTCTAAGAGATGCTTAAAATGCAATAGATCTCATAATGTTGGCAAATGTGTCCTAAATAAGTTCAATAGAGGTAAACTTGCATGGGTAGAAAAGAATGTATATGATACACATGTTTTGGAACACAAAGGTGTATGGGTACCAAAGTCCATGATTCATAGAGTGAATTAGAATCACTTTAGAACATGAATGTGCTAAAATGATAGATTGATATATAGGAGTTAAGCATGATAGGTCTTGCATTAGTCACATACACATAGCATGCATGCACTGTTATTTTTGATGTCATGACTGCATTTCATATACATTTTATGTAGGACCATGATGAATTAATACAATGTAGCCAAACACTTTTAGGCCAAATTCATTGACACGGCGTGAGTTAGGCATTTCTCATAAATCGGAACTTCTACACATGTTTTAAGTGTTTTAATCATCTTTATATAGTGTTAATGAAGTGTCCATGAAGTCTGAGGTAAATCGGAGTTGTGTATCAAAAACTCAAAAATTATTATTTCGAAATTCCAGAGAGGAATTAGCGCGCTAGGTATTTCCATTAGCGCGCTAGTCCAGCAATTAGTGCGCTAGGTATTTCCATTAGCGCGCTAGTCCAGAAATTAGCGCGCTAGGTCCATCAATTAGCGCGCTAATACCCCCTGACCAGACAAACTTTACATTCACCATGTTTTAAAGTCATGTGTTGAAGCCATTGTTTTATATTATGGGAGACTTTTAGATAATATGAATGACATTGATAAGGGAAACTTTATACCCATTTTTTGTTGGTATCTATTTTTTGGGGGGAGTAAGACATGTACCTAAAATGAAAAATTTATAAGGTATCACAAGCTAAAACATGCATGTTGATAGAGGGAGCCTAGATTCTCAATTATTTCCTTAAGCTTTCATTTGATGCATATCGATAGGGGGAGCACTTATTTAGTATCATTTTCATAAAACGGGGGAGGAGCCTTTCTAATGGTATCATGATTTATCCGTGCCCCATTTTTTGATGTTATCAAACGGGGGAGAAAGAGTGTTGAACTTGAAAGAGTATAAATTTTGTATAACCATTAATGTGATGTTCATACACTTGTATTATGTTTTATGCTTGTCAAGTTCACATTGTTTGTTATCATAAAAAGGGGGAGATTGTTGGACTAAGTGGTTAGTCACTCTAACTCCGACCGGAATTTTAATAGAAACAAACAAGGTGAAAATATACTAATAAGTTTTATCAAGTGTATTTTAGTTTCATCAAAGGTTGCGAAACATCACTTCATGGGTATTCGAGCATTCAAGCTATATAAGTTCAAGACTCGGCATACATAAAGGAATGAAGACGAAAGATCAAGACCACGATTTGTAAAATTGATGTAAGGTATTCAAGTTCACTTAAGTAAGCCTATTGCATTAGTTCATGCATATCGTGATTTTAAAATAGATTGTCAAATGTCAAGTGATTACTTGAAGATTTCGGTCCTATAAGTCTAAACAATGTTAAACTATATGTGTATGTTCATATCGTACTTTGAAAATCATTGTGAAAGCTTTTGAAAAAGAAAAACTTATTTTTGAAAGGTCTTTGAAAAGAAAACTGTATATTTGCAGAAAAGTCCCTCTCTAATCATGAAACCAAGATTTTCTATTTTCGGGATTTGTGAAAATATCCCGACCATCCAAATAGGCCATATGACCCAAAACAAGCATGTATTATCTGTTATATTAGGGTTTGTTGGGTCTCGGACGCGTTAAAGGGTCGCTAACACAAGGGATAGAATTAATTATTCTGAGGTCCCTGCAGTTAGTGCGCTAATACTGTTATTAGCGCGCTATGTGCAGAGTTAGCGCGCTAGGTCATAAAATTAGCGCGCTAATTGCATTCCTGACAGCTTTTTTATAAAGCCGAAAAATTCACTTTAATTCGAATTTTTGATCAAATCTTGGCCCTTGGATGCACACAACGGTCATATACTGGTCTATAAATATATACAACACTCTCAAACACAAAAGGCACACAAATTAAGTTTTGAAATCAAAGAAAAACATTTGTGCTTAAATTTTTCAAGAGAAGGAGCTTGAGGTTTTGAAGTTACACTTAGAGGTTGTTCATTCAACATCAAAACCAGCACTCTTGAGGCACTCTAAGGAGTACAACAACCTCTCAAGAATTGATTTTCAAGTCATCTTCTTGGGTTGTAAGAAAGTCCATTCCCTAGCTTTTCTTGTGCTTAAATTATATATTCTTGTGTGATTGATTTGGGAAATTACTTGTTGTGTTGTTAAACACACTTATATTGGGTTTTGCACTTAAACTTGATTCATTAAACCCTTGGACTAATTTGAACAAGAGTTTGTGCTTAAACTTAATTTTTATCAAACTTCTTGTTCTTTGGATTTGAAACCGATTTTTGTTCTCATCAATTTATTTAAAACGGTTTCATATTTGAGTTTTGCATAACATTAGTTTTATACTTGCATTTCTCAATTGTTTTCATACTTGCATGCATAAGAGTGATTAGGCTCTAGGAGGCTTGCTTGTATTTGAACTTGATAGCACTTTACTTTCTAAAGCATATTTCAATTGTATTCAAATCTTGATTGTAAGACTTAGTGGGATCTAAGTCGAAAGGGAAGACCTAGTTGAGGCTAGGCATATATCCTAGTTGCGGCTGGGTGGGAAAAGTCCTAGGTAGGTCTAGGTGAGAAAATCCTAGTTGCGGCTAGGTGGATGTATAAGACCTTATTGCGATAAGGCATCGTGTAAAAGACATAGTTGAGGCTAGGCATTCACTAGGCTAGTTGGCTTAAGGTGTAACACTTATTGATAATATAAGTGGGGTTTGAAAATCCTAACCAGGGAGGTTAGGTAGTGGATGTAGATCGGTTGGATCGAACCACTATAAATCACGTGTCTTATTTCCATCTCTTCTACCCCCTTCTTGATTGCATAGCATTGATATTTATCATTGGTGTATACATTATCATTACTATTTGTGCATAAAGTTTTAAAAAGACGATAATTACTCGGTAACCCAATTCACCCCCCGTCTTGGGTGACCTTCAGAATTTTAGATCTTACCTTGCTTTGAGGATTCCACACTCCTAAACACTTCAAATGAGCTCACAAACTCTTCAAAACCCTCAACCTTCTCTGGATTTTCGGAGTGTTCAAGTGAGGAGAGAGAAAATATGATAAAAATGAGTTTTTATATGTAATCCTTCATCACCACTAACACACACATCTCCATGCTTGTTTGGATGGCCAAGATGAGGTCAAATGACCTCCACAAAGTAACAAAATTGACACCTTGACCTACACATGACACCAATTATATGCCCTTTCGGGCGTTCCAATACCCGACTCCGCCCTCGACCAGTGCCGTTCACGCGCAACGATCATACCAACCTCCTCAACTTTATTTTATATTAATTATTTAATGAATTTTATCATTTATTGTGTGTATCTAGTCCCCCGTCCTAATGCACTATTTATTCTCCACTCGGTACGCGCACCAACATACTAGTCGCGACGAAAACACGTCACACCACCTCACTCGTCAATGGACAATATAAATACACATATTGCCATGTAATTTAACTAACTTGAACATATATATCACAACTTTACAACAAAAAGCACACAAAACGGACTGTATACCTAATCTGGGTGTGCTCCGGCCTCGCTGTGGGACCCACGAATTTCCCCATTGGCATCCACGTCTGCAATGATGTCATCAATAACGACAATTATTAATTACGCCGTTACACGAACATTGAGGCTCTCCTTCCGTGCGATTCCCGTATGTATGCCCAATAGGACATAGCACGTATGTCAGGGATCTCTGTGGATCATTTGACACGAGAGTCGCATCGGGGCACGTGTAGGTGCATTAGAGGTTCTACGCCGACCACCTAACAGATACAGATACTAGCCTTGCTTGAGTGGGACTTGCCGGCAGTATTCTGTGGATGGGCCCGAAGTATGGCGCTAGTCTGGCCTTAGGCTCTAGGAACACACTTTGAGCTTTCACTATTATTTATTCATGCGATGATCATAGTTGCTTGCATTTATTTCTGCATGTTTATTTAATAGATTTATTTAAATTCCAATATTTTTCGTTGTGTGATTATACGTACTCCCAAATAGGACTCTAGATGGTCTCTAAAACTGATTACCCATGATATTGCTCTGTTAATTGTCCTCAAAGAGAGTAAGACATTCATCAGTTGCATGATTTGTGTCAGTATAAATGCCACAAGCCCTGACTTGCACTTTGCTAGAAGTGAAGAGACGCTTCATCATGGAGGTCACTTGGTCAATTTTCTGGTCAGTAGAACTCGAGACACCTCCTGTAGTTAGACTTTGGGTAAGCAGTATCATCAAGATCTCCATAGAGGTGTGACTATTGTGTGATGTCCTCATATAGTTGTTTCATTTGGGTTGAAGTCTTATTTCGAATATGACCCCCACACGCATTATCAATCATGCATCTTTCTATGGGCGACATGCCAACATAGAAGAAATGGGTTATGGCCTTCTTAGATTAGTTATGCTACGGGCAACTAGCAATCAATCGCTTATAACAATCCCAATATTCACTAAATGATTCACCCGATTTCATTTTGATGTTGCATATGTCCTTGATGAGCTGAGCAACTCTATCATCAGGGAAATATTCATTTAAAAATGTAGTTGTCATGTCATTCTAGGAGTTAATGCAACCAGACGGAAGGTAGAAAAGTCATTCCTTGGCTTTGTTTTTAAGACAAAATGGAAAAGATCTAAATTTAACAATGTCCTCATTTGCATTAGAAAGTTTCATAGACTTACAGTTAGTCTGAAACTCCTTCAGAAAAGTAATAGGGTTTTCATTCTCACCACCATGAAAGGATGGTAGGAGATGAATAAACATATACCTCAACTCAAAATCTCTGACATTATCCAGATAGTTGATGCAAAGGGGTTGTTGTGCCAAAAGAGCCTGAAACTCTTTATTGGCATGCCCCATAGTGACTTGGCGATTTTCAGCCATGTCTAGAGAATTTTGGCCTTATTGTTGCCTAAGTTGGGTATCTCTATTCCACGTATGAAATGTTTTCTCCAGGTCAGGATCGAAATGTAACAGTGAACCACTCAATTTTGACCGAGTGAGTTGTGAGAGCATAAAACTAAGAAAAAAAGAAAACTAAACTCAGAGTAAGGGACTAAGTCTCTGGCAACGATGCCAAAATTTGATCAAATGTCATGTGTGCCAGATATAACCCGTACTTGAGTTACCAATCCCACAAAGGTGTAGTAGTAGTAAATACGAGGTCGAATCCACATGACTTTAGTTTTACTTTAAGTTAACTAAAAATGGGGGGTTTTAAAAACTTGAGGAAACAATTAATTAAAACTAGTAAGAATTCAAAATTGCAAGAATAATCTAAGTGAAAGAAAATACGTAGGTTTACGGTTCTATAAGACAAGATCAAAATTCAATGGCATATCATGGTCTTCAATCTTTTCTAAAAAATTATTAATCCAAATTCTCTTTGATTAGCTATGGAAAATCGACATCTGCCAGAAATTCCTAATTCCCCTAATCTCGGTAGTTAGGACATCTGCCACTAATTCTTCCCTAATTAATGCATAACCCTAGACATCCGTCAATAGATTTTAACACACTAACTGCAATAATAAAGACCCATGGGAATACTAATCCTAGATAATCAAATCACGTCCTCTTTCTATTTAACCTATATTCAATTGTTGCATACTTAAGAACTGAAAGGTTTTGACAGCAATCGGGTGAGTGTTTGTCACTGTTATTGGTCCAAAACATAATTACAGATACAATTGGACCAATTAACTATAGATTTTTCACCTAAAAGCATGCAATGACCATATACATATCCTAGATTTAACCCATGTTCAAGAGAATCAACAATAATAAAATAGAAGAAATTAAATTAAATCAAATAATAAAAATAATAGATCTCACAAGTTATGCCATGAATCAAGAATCCTGGCTAGTTTCGCCATCGACCTAGGCAAGGATTTGTTTAGCCTGAATTGTCTTTACAAACACCAAAATTCCTATGAGTTATTGTGTAAACAAAAGGTCCTCATTAAACAAACCTAACCACTATTTATATGAAACCCCTAAGTGGGTTTCAACCTTAAGAATATGAAAAAATAGGTAAATCTCGAGTTCCTGTATTGGACGTTGTGAGTGGCGCCGTGACCATTATAGGCCAGGACGTCACTAACAACATGAAATTATTGAGTCTCTGTTCTGGAAGCCGCAAGTCACACTGTGGCTTCTTTCCTTGGCAGCGTTTATGGCGGCGTGGATTTTGCAACAAGAATTTAGTCCTATTTCCTTGTGATTCTAGGCCACTTTGAGTCCGAATTTCATAAGGCTCGTGAGACATGAAAACATTCGGCTCGAAGTCTAGTCTCCAATGAAAGTAGCGGCGATTCATTCAGGCTTGGAATGAAGGAGTTGTAGGATGTGCTTTGAAGTCGAGTCGGTTAATCCTGAACTTCACATTTTTGTCATTGAACTCCAGCTTTGCTCCATATTCACTTTTTAGGCTTGAAATACCTGAAATTAACAAAAATGAGAGTTTGTCACCATAAATAAGAGAATTGGAGTCCATTTACACCTAAAATACTACTACCTAATGCATAAATAAACACTTATCACCATGGTGGTTTGTGGAAATTAGAGGTTGATCGGATTTTTGGTGGATTTTTGGGAATTTTCGTTGTGATTTTTTAATCGGGGGTTTATGGACGTGTTTAGTATGGTTTAAAGAATGTTTTGGGTTTGTATTGAGGGCCCTATGAGTTTAGGATAGGCTCGAAACGTGGCAACATGAGCTGGGGTTTCCACAAAACAACGAATTCCTGTTCTAGTTTCGACGTCGCAAGAGACGTCGTGGAGCCTTATGCTTTAAGTGACGCCGCAAGATGTCAACCCCCATGACGCCACTCACGGCGCGACACTATTCACATACACAATTTTTTAGAAATTTTTGAAAAACTTTGGAGATATCTCGGGTATCCAAATGGGTCGGAATACAACCCAATACCTGGGCAATTGACCCAATTACGCGAATGAATAAAATTATAGAAAATTGGAAAAATTGAGAACAATTAACAAATATTGTAATTAAATGACTACCAGGTAGTATAGTACAATGACAGGCACACGGGGATTCGTAGGTGATGGGTTGGAGTCGTGTGAGTGCGTTTAGTTTCAGATATAGGTAAGTAAATCAATGAGGAATTGTACAGTTATTTCATTAAGCCTTAATTTGTTATTGTTATTGCTCTATTCCTATTTTGGAATTCCATTCTTAATGAGTTGTCTAATGGCAAGTGAGTCAACGTTGATCCTTGGGAGAAGTGCGGTCTGAGGTAACATACCAACGTCATGACCTTGGGTTGCACTGCACTGGTTACTGGTTCTATATGGGGTGAGATTTCATTGCTGGACTATCAGGAAGTCTCTTATCTGCATGGATTTAGAGCTTGTTGGGTGTTGACTACGTCCTAGAATCCAAGTCTTGTAGGTTTTCCTCGACTCAACGACCATTTGGTCGGGACTACATGCACCTTTCTGTTTGATTTCCTGGACACTCATCTTTGATTGATTTATGTTTATTTACAGTCTTTATATATTCATGCGTTCCCTGTACCCTTTTTTTCTATCTGCATGAATTAGATTGCTTATTTATTTCAAAATGTTGTATATATCTTGTTTGGCATTACTTATATAGGCTCGTCATTCTCGTGTTTGACAGAGTGCAGATCTGCAATCTAGCAAGGGAAAGGCTCCACAGTTGGGTGATCTACTTTGAGGATAATGGAGCGATTTCTCCCTCTTGACTAATGTAGGTTTCATTTTGTGTATTATGTATATTCGTTTTGTTCACATTGGGATATGGGTTTGTAAGAGATCTTGCGACATGTATACATTGATATTACTCTCCTTTGACTTGGGACATGTATTCATTAATATTACTCTCCTTTGACTTGATATACTTAATGATGGTATACGTAAGTGGCGTTTTCACACTTTAGGTTGTCCTGACTAATGTTTTAGAGATTATTCTGTTAGTTTGAGGATAAATTACTTCTGTTATACTTTGATAACTCACTAATTTGAATAACTCATATTTAAATTGTTTATAATAATGGTAAATGGTAAGGAAGGCTGACTAGGCTTGCGTTGAATTCGTGAGGGTTGACTCGGGGGTCTACGTAAGTCTAGGCTGGGTGGTCCAGTTTAAGGTTATGAAATTGGGGTTGTCACATCGAGTACTTAGGATTTTTTATGGGTATAATATATGGAGGGAGTGGTAGTTTATTATTTGTGTGGTTGATAAGTAAATGGGGAAACGAGGGGTGTGGTCTAGTTTAGGGTTGTGGAATTGGGGTCGTCACATCGAGTACTTAGGGTTTTGATGGGTATGATATATAGAGAGAGCAGTAGTTTATTATTTGTGTGGTTAATAAGTAAATGGGGGAACGAGCTACCTCGTTTCCCCCGTCAAGTAACGATAGGAGCGATGGGGTGTAAAACCATTGCTAATCCCTGCCGCGTGGGACGTGGATAGGGGTGAGATTAATTTCTATGAGGCGGAAAATCTCATGCCTCAATATTAGCGATGGGTTTAGCTCCTGTCGCTAATTCTCGTCAGAAACCCATTATACACCTGTCGAAAAAAGTCAATTTGGTTAATATTTGATCCCATCGCAAATTTGTCGCAATTTAGAGACAGGGTGCCCTCGTCGCTAAATGTTGTTGCTATTCTGGCATTTTTTTTGTAGTGGTGTGGCTGAACACTACGGGATTGCAGTTAAACATAGTGGTGGGTACATTTTCATAAAAACAACAAAAAAATGAGATAAATTAACAACAAATTCAACGAAAACATAAACTTACCCTCGTTACTTGGCACTTCAACAACAACCATAAACCTGAAGTCGTCACCCTTATCCCACAAACGGTTCTACTAGGCATAAAACACTCACCCAACCTTAAAAAAACGACAAATATAAGGTAAAGGAGCAAAAAAAAACAACAAGGGTTTGAATTGATTTTTATTCGATTTGGAGGTGGGGTGTGTTCCATTTATGACCAAGGAAAATTCCATCCATTTTCTAGGTGCCCAGATAAAAACACTGGGTGCCCTTATAAGTAGGGTGCCCTGAGTAATGAACATGGTGCACATAACTCGACTCAAAAAAATTGAGAAAATCTTTACTAGAAAAAAAAACAGAAAATCAGTTTCACAAACAAACAAAAGGGGCATGCATTATCATCATCTCAATCGGGTGTATTGGATCACATGTTTCTCGCAGCGAAAGCAAAAAAAAAAAGAGGCCGGCTATGTGCACCCCAGTCAACACTCAGGGCACCCCATTTTTTTCAATTGTATGTGTAATGACTCATGTGCCCTCCAACCTAAATCTACAACAAAAACCCAAAAAATCAGAATTACTAAGGCACCCCACCCCATTTTTGAGCTTGGTTAATCCCGTTCAATCCCTATACCTCGGTCCCGTCGATGATCGGTCACGACGTTATTGGCTAAAAGAGTTTATACAAGGTCGGTATCCTCATCCATTGTTCAATTTTTGAGTGTTTGAATCTTGCGTTTGGTGTGTTTTGGTGTTGACAATGGTGGTGTTTGATGATTCTCGTTTACTTAGGGTTTGGAGCAAATCGTTTAGTGTTTTAGTGTACAATAGATGAACAAAACCCAAGTGAGGATGAATCGAGGCAGTTGGAGGTGAGTTTTAAAGTTTTTTTTAGGACTAGGGTTTCTCAATATGCAAATGTACCACGTACATGATTGTCTCGGCCATACAGGATCGAGATATCTGTATATATATCGGTGACACACAACCGATACTTAAACGTAATTCTCGGTAGTAGATAACCAAACATTTTATGTAAAGGGTTGCTAGTGGACTCGGTGGTCGTGTGCCGAGATATATTGAATGGTCTCAGTTGTCACCTACCGAAACTATCCTTTATATGTCGGACCTGTACTACTGAGAATTGCGTTTTTAAGGATTTTCTAACTTTTAACACCGAGTACTTATGATATTTGAATTTTTTTGCAGGAAGTAACATTGACAAGTGCATTTGAAGATATCTCTTATCTTTTCAAACGGGAGGCACCATTTCAAACTAGAAAAGAGGCACTCAAATAGGTTCAAGAGACAGGTTGTGCTAGAAAGTTTGTCCTGATTACAAAGAAGTCTGATGCCGGAGGGAATGGATGTAGGGGAAGGGTCACAATTGCGTGTGAGAGATCCGAAACATATAGGGGTATTTCCCAAAGAGTTGGAATTGCTAAAGCTGAACTAATTGAGAAGATACCACGTAAGTTGACAAACGCAGAGGAAGAGGACAACACAAGACCAAACACCAATACGAAAAAATGTCAGTGCCCTTTTCTTATTCAACTCAAGGAACACCCAGACTCATATGGGTATGTAAGTGTGGTATGTGGCATGAACAACCACAACTCTGCGAATTCCTTGGAAGGGCACTCATATACTGGAAAATTGACTCAAGATGAGGCAGCTATTTTGGATCAGATGAGTAAGGCTAATGTTAGGCCACGACAGATCCTGAACATTTTGAGGCAAAGGGATAAGAACAATGCTTCAACATTGCAGACAATATACAATGCACGAGGAATCAAATTAAGGAAGCTGGTGGGAGAACTCAAATGCAACAACTCTTACATTTATTGGAAGACAATATGTATCTGTCATGGCATAAGAAGGACCCCGAATCAAATGTAGTTACAGACTTGTTTAGGTCCCATCCTGACTCTATCAACTTTTTGAGGTCTTTTCCATACGTTCTTCTAATGGACTGCACATATAAGACCAATAGGTACCGATTGCCGTTGTTGGAGATTGTTGGGGTCACTTCGACAGACATTACATTCTCGGTTGGGTTTTGTTTTTTATCTTTAGAAACTATGTCCAACTACACATGAGCATTGAACATTTTGAGAGGTTTACTAGACGGGTGTCCTACACCTAGGGTTTTTGTCACTGATAGAGAATTTTGCCTTATTAATGCAATCGAAGAAGTTTTTCCACAATGTTCCCACCAGCTTTGTACATGGCATATCAACAAAATGGTGTTGACCAACACCAAAAAGATGTTCGCACGAAATGATGACTTTCAACTCTTCAATAAGAGGTGGACAGATTTGATGTATGCTACGACCGAAGCATCATTCGAGCTTTTATTGGTTACCTTACGTGTTGAGTATGCAGATGTGAAAGGTCTGCTTAATTATTTAGAGGATACTTGGTTGCGGGATTACAAGAATAGATTTGTACATGCATGGACAAATCCACTTTTTTATCTTGGAGAAACCACAACGCAAAGGGTTGAGTCTGCATATTCCACTCTCAAACAACATCTCGGCACAAGTACTGCAAACTTCGAGGCGTTGTGGAGTGTAATTCATGGAATGTTAGACATACAACATAACAGGATCAAATCATCGTTTGAGGTTAGTTTGAATGATGTGCAACATGGATATATGGATGGATTGTATCGCCGTTTGCAGGGTTATGTATCCCTGAAAGCGCTTAAGTTGATTCGTAACGAGGTTGAACATGGGGTGAATGTTGGGACAGACCAGAGCTTATGTGGTTGTGACCTACGTACCACTTATGGGCTTCCGTGTTCACACAAGCTTAATGTACATATTTTAGTTGGTTCACCTATACCATTTGAAGACATACATGTGTATTGGCAGAATTTGAGTATGGTACCCGATGCATCAGTGAATCAGACTGCCTATAACTAGAATGACGAGCTTCAAAGAGTTGTGTCTAAGTTTGAAACATTCGTTGATGAGGATTCGCTTGTTAGGACTATTCAACAATTAAGAGAGATTAGTTGTCCTTCCTCGACGTCATGTATTGCACCACAGGCAAAAGTGAAGACAAGGGGGAGACCGAGTCTTGATAGTTTTGGTAATTATGTTATAGGGAGCAAGAAAATGAAGAAAGGGAAGAGAGGGATGAAGAGGAAAGTTGAGGAAGATGATAATTCTATGACGAGAGATCCAAGTGGCTTTGAATATGTACTTACACCCGCTGAGGCAGCCAGTGCGCGAAGGAAAGTAAAACAAGTTAGGAATAAAGTACATCGAACACGTGGGGCATCTATGGGAGTATCTGAGATTGGATTTATTCACACTATACAACCGGATTAGATTCAACATGTTGAGACTACAGTAAATGTGGATAGCAATGGAAATTGTGGCTTCCGTTGTGTTGTCGCCGGTCTTGGATTCTCAGACATAGATGGTTGGAAAAGGGTTACAACAGCTATGGTTAATGAACTACAAGAGAACCAAAAGTTTTGGAAGGATTTGCTTAGAAGTTACTTCGACCAAGTTAAGGGAGCTGTGCAATTCTTTGAAGGTAAGGATGTCAGGTCCGACAAGTGGATGACCCTTCCAGACATGGGACTTCTAATTGCAACAACATTTGATGTTGTGCTTGTCAACGTGTCATATGGTTGTTGCATGACATTTCTTCCTCTACGTAATGCCCCTCCACCTATGAAAGATCGGGTAGTTATTGGCGTTACAAATGTCAACGACACTCATTGGGTTAGGGTAAGTTTTTAGCGTTTGTTTCAAATTTTGGTTAATATGTCAATGCACGTTACTTATTCTTTCTTTTATGTTGCTCCTTCATTTGACAGGTCATATTCAAGCCTAATGCACCGGTTCCCCCTGTATTCTTGGTGTGGAAGACCTTCGCGAATGTTGATACTCAAGGGTGGGGTTTTGGTATTAACATCCAAGCACAAGTCTCGGTTCAATCTTCTCATCTACACACGCCCTTCGTGGTAGACTTAGCATTGCCTTAAGCAAATCACATAGTAAATTATTTTTGGAATGTTCGGCAAACTTGAATTGATGTTGTTGAATGAATATTATGTCTTCGAAACTTGGCATGATGCTTTTATGTACTTTTGTTGATGTATGTAACTTGAGTTGATGTTTGTTGAATGGATAAATTCATGATATGCCAAGTTTGTACTCTCAATTAAAGGTTCGGTTACAGAAGGTCAAAAACTACCCCCAAGTCTCGGACATATAGAACCGTGACACCCATTGTATTCTCGGACATTAAGGTTCGTGAGCAGCCAACAATGGGGTGCCCTAAATACTTCGGTTACATGACATCGAGATTCTTGCTAAATTACGGTGACAGATGATCGAAAAGTAGACCATAGTAACAGACATTATAACCGATTTACTACAAATAATTGCGGTAGTATGTGGCCGATTGTTCTTTGCATGTGAGCATCGGTCAAATGCAACCGAGACCCTTAATTACCAATCAGTTGTGCATTGTCGAGACTAATTAATGAATTACGGAATGACGTAACCGATTTTATCTGCAAAATTGTGATAATAGGAGGCCGAGTCATTCGTTGTGTAATAATCTCGGTGATGAACTACCGAGACCATACATAAGTTTCGGTACCACATGACCGTAATTTAGACATTACTTGCGGGTGTGCATGACCGAGACTATATAAAATTTGGCCAATATGGCAGGGTCCGCATGGAGGCGACCGAGCTCAATGGACCAATCACGGTCATGCATAACCGATAATTCTCAGTAGTTCTCGTTCCTGTGTGACCGTGGATTTCTCTGTGGTAACTTATTGCAAACATGGCAGTGACAAAAATAGAACAACAAATAGTAGTAGTAGAACACATCAATTCAAACATGACCAACAAGTCAAACATTATCAATTCAATAGAACAATACCGAAGAAGGTAAACAATACCAAATTAACAAGTTAAACATCATCCATCATCAAATACCAAACAAGTTAAACAATACCAAATGAACAAGACAAACAACATGTTTTTTACTTGAGCCCTTTTTCTTTCTTCGCTTTGCGACTAACATATGTTGTCGTGGGGGCTTCCTCTTAGGTGGCTGGCTAGAACTTTGGGTGGGCAGAGGGGCATTCTTTCTCACCGAAGGCTCAATAGAACTTGGGGTAGGCACACTTTCGGTTGGGGTACTGTCATGTTGTGAAGGAGCAGTAGGTGACTCGGTGTTGTGGTGTTGGTCGTGGTGGTGGTGGTACCTGTACCAAGACCCCTACCACTCAAGTAGTCCACGACATCATTCGCCATTTTCTCAGCAGCCTCCATCTTGGCCATACCTGCCGACAAGTCTATCCATGCCAATACGCTATCCAATGCCCGTCGATTACGCTGTTCAAAACCAATAGAGAAACTATGAATAAATAATACAAAAGAAATGTGATAAACCAACTTAAATTCAAATGGTTGCAAGGCTCTTACCTCCAATAACTCATTATCACCAACCGTATCAGGGAAGTCATCACTGTGCGTTGGGTTCTCAATGGTAGGATGTGAAACTCGTGTGAACCATGGCAAATATTCTGGTGCAGCCATGAACTCGAACCTCGCCTTCTCCCCTCGATCTTCAACAGAGAGTGAATGGCTATGCCACCTTTTCCAATTCTCCGGTTGGAATGAGTACTTAACCGAGTATTTTCATTACAGTACGACCTCGGTTTGCTTCGAGGGGGCGATATGGAGACGGCGGTATTCCTTGAACATGGCCAAGCTGTCGAAGGAACCTCTCCAGATGGTATGGCTCCACAACTTCCATGTACTTCAGACAACTAGAGTAGAAGGCCATCGGTAGAACAATACCACCTGTCCTGATGTCACTGTATGGGTCCCACGTCACCTACACAATAAAATATGAAGTTTGATAAATTGGAATATCAAACTCAAAGTAATAAAACAAAGTACCTCACTTGGTCATAACCTATCAAGGGTCCTACGAATACTACTTAGCTTGTCCACGTTAGCTACCGTCTCGTAATTCTGTACCCACCTCGAGTCACGTGGCTGAAGGTGGTCCATGTATTTCGCATTCGACGCAACAAGTTGGAGTAGGAAGTGCTCGTATACCCATCCCTAAAAAAAGAATCAACAAAATAAAAAAAATACTGGATTTGTATTGGTCGATTCACAAGTAATGCACAAGAAATATGTACCTCGAGCAAAGTTAGGTACCCTGCAATCTGCGACACTTCTACCCTGGTGGCTGACCCGAGATGACGGTAAAGATAAGCTAGAGCAGCAGCACCCCATACGTAAGTCCCGACCTCATCCAAGTTCTCCAGAAGCTTCAGTAATGAAATTGAAACTCATAACCCACTCTTATCGGCGAATAAGGTGCAAGAGAGGAAGTACAAAAAGTATGCACGTGCAGTGCATTCCACTGGAGGGTAAGTAGTAGGAGAACTGGAAGTACTGGAAGACTTGGACTTGGGTGGGCAAAAATGACTCTTCAGCCAAACTATTCGCACTGTGAGACCCTTCGTAATGTTAACCTCTTCCTTTGCTTCGTCAGGAGAAACCCCGAGCAGTTTCGAAACTAACTCAATCGCATCCTTGCGGGACTCCTTTGTGTACCTTGAAAAATTCTCAACCGCCATCACCTTGCCCGTCACTGGGATCTTCAGTAAAATGCTCACGTCCTCGAGCGTGATGGACATTTCACCAAAGGGTAAGTGAAATGTATTGGTCTCCGGCTGCCACCGCTCGACAAAAGCTGATATCACCTCCTTATTGGCCTTCCGATAGGAGCAGTCTATTAGTGGAGCCAAACCCGACCTCTGAATGATTCTTTGCAGTCCCTGGGTGTCGGGGTGACAAGATTGCAAATCTCACTCAGCTATTTGAGCCCCGTGGTTTATGCACTTAAGCAACGGTCGATGCTACAAAAAAACATAATTCATAAATACATTATCGTATATGAATAGCAAAAGTAATAATTTGATTGAAAATGAATTGATATTTTGCCAAAAAAGACTACATACCTCATTATTCCAAATTGCTGCCGCAACATGATCCTTAAAACTCTTCAACAAAGAGCGGTCAATAGGACCGCCAGGGAAAGGAGCAGATGGGTCATCTTCGAGCTCCACAACATTCCCACCAACAACACCGCTACTACTCCCAGTTGCTTGTGGTTAGGATGTGGTGGTTTCTTCCATTGCTGCCCTGCGGGCCTCATCCCCGTTGGCACCACCCCGACTATTGCTCCCTACGGGGACATGAGATGCCTCATCCTCGACGTTATCCCTTACTGGTCTGCATCCACATACACCCTCAGCAGCTTGCACTTTCGCCTTTCGATATGATGCAGTCTGTGCCTTCCTCTTACCACGGACAACACAAGTAGAAGGAGCAGCAGCAGAAGCACAAGGAGCAGCAGTAGGAGCAAAAGGAGCAACAGCAGGAGCAGAAGGAGCTGTAGGAGCAGCAGGACCAGAAGGAGCAGCAGCCACGACCGACGCTCGTTGTGCTCGTGCTCGTTGTGCTCTCCATCGACATCCTCTCTAGAAACAGTATATTTTCCTCGAGCCATATCTGATAGAGAAAGACATTGTAACCATATAATCTCTTGTGCAGCAAAAAAAAACCTAAAAAAATATATTTTCAACACTGAATCGGTATGGCATAACCGATAGCAAAACAAAAATGTCGGTATACCATAACCGAAACCTAAGGCAAAATTTCGGTATGACGAAACCGAGATCTATCACAAAGTATCGGTTTTTATCCTCCGAGACTAAACCTACACATAAGTAATATACGAGCTTCGGTTTACTGGCGCCGAAACCAAAACAAGAATCTCGGTTACTTGTGTCTGAAATGTAATGAAATTTTATATGGGCTAAGTGTCGTTTGGATACAAACGAGAAGTGCTTATAAGTCTCGATATGGTATTTCTGAGATTAATGACTACATCACGGTCTTGTGTGGCCGAGTATTACGGGTTTGCAAGAAAACCCAGATATTGAAGCATTTTCATAGACGACTACAAAGAAAACGAACCAAATGTACATAAAATCGAACAAAAACTCAAACGTACCTTACTTTCCCTCTCGATTTCACAATGAACTCAAATCCGAACCTGTCCCTAGCTGCTGACCACTTCAACTAAACAAAAAAACCTGTCCAACTTGAAAAAACTAGGAATATGTGGGAGAGAACGATGAAAAATATGAGCTTTAGTTGATTTCGCCTCCAAATCACGATGACAATGAGAGCTTTTGTGGGAAATGAGATTTCGAAAATATGGAAACCAGTTCCAAGGTTTAGGGTATAGCCGAAATAGGTGGGGTGCCTCAGCCTTAGGGTTCAAGGGCATTTTCGTCTAATTTGGGGATGCCCTGATAAATTGGATGGGTGCCCTTGTAAATGGGGTGCCCTGAGTGTTGACTGGGTGCACATAGCCAGCCTCTAAATACTGGGCAGTTATTAGCAGCAGAAGAAGATCGAGCGAGATATAGAGAGAGAAGACAAGACAATCAACAATGGGTTCAGTTAGGGTTTTAAGAGCTATCAATGGAAGCTCCCTCGTATGGAACCCCAAGCTCCGAAATCCAACGGTCTGCGCTCGAGCTTTCTCTTCGAAGATGTCGCCGCCATCCAAGGCAGTGGTGTACGATCAACACGGATCGCCTGATCAAGTCGCCAGGTTCGTCTGATCAGCAATTTGATGTTTCCGAGTAGAAATGGTAGTGATTAGTTAATTGAATGACGCCTGCGTTGTCCAATTTGCAGAGTGCTTGATTTTCCGCCAGTTGAAATCAGAGATAAGGATGTGTGCGTCAAGATGCTAGCGGCTCCGATCAATCCCTCTGATATCAATAGGATTGAAGGTTGGAATGTTTCGCCTTTTCGATTTGCCGACTTTGTTTCCACTCTTTGTATGTGTATGTGAGTGTTTTGATTATATAGAAAAAATCCTGATTGATGAAAAACATAGCCCACATTCCGCTTAATTCATCTGTAAACCTTCTTACAAGAAGAGGTTTGGTCATAAGTAATTTTTCCTTATTGATTCTATACGAGTTTATTGAGAGTTAATTCGATCACTCATTTCATGGTTCAAATAATATCTGGATTCTAATAGTAGCTAATTTGAGTTAATGTTGCATCGAGTTTTATTATTCCTCTTTCGAAAGAAGATCATATCTTCTAGCTTTGAATGTGTGTATGTGTGTATTTTAATTATCGTTAGATAGAAAATCTTGATTGATAAACTACATATATGCCTACTTCATCGGAATGAAAATGGGCTTATGAGGAGAGGATTGCTCATAACTTATACATCCTAATTATGGAAACTTCACACATGTTACTTCGGGTTTATTCGAAGTCTTAACATGCATTTCATGAGTTCGTCCTATATTTGGATTCTAAAAGCAGTCTATTTGAGTCAATGCTCACTTTGAGCTTTGTTAATCCTCGTCTTCGAGAAGATTTTTTTGTTCTTGCTTTGTCTGGCCACCTCTCCATCCCAAAAGAAAGTTGCAATTTCTTTTAAAATGAAAAAAAGGGGTGTTCTTTAGTACATTTCCTGATAATTTTTCAAGACATAAAGTTAATGGTTTGCTTTAATTCATTATATTGTTATAAATTTAAATGTTGCTTCAACTAGTTTCTTTATTACTCACCCAAGAATTTTTTGATTATAGGTGTTTATCCGGTAAGACATCCTGTGCCCGCTGTTGGAGGATATGAGGGAGTTGGTGAAGTACAATCAGTGGGGTCTGCGGTGACAGGTTTAACTCCTGGTGATTGGGTCATACCGTCTCCTCCCTCTTTTGGTATGTTCTTTACCTTGTGATTACTTACTCTCTATTTGTGGTTTACTCGCTACTTTTCTTGTGCCTGTTTTATCCGTCTTAATGAGTTCTGCTGCTCTAAAATCATCCGTAATCATCCGTGTTGTTTATGTTCCTCCTGATTGTCTCGTCAATGATGAAGTATAGGAACATGGCAGACTTACATTGTGAAGGAGGAGAATGTCTGGCATAAAATTAACAAAAATGTCCCAATTGAATATGCCGCCACAGTCACTGTCAATCCCTTGACAGCTTTGCGTATGCTTGAAGATTTTGTTGATCTTAATTCAGGTAGTAGCTATTTGATATTTGCTTTACCAAATTGCTGCATATTTCAGTTTCTTCTCTTAACATTAATTGTTTTTCTCTATAGTAAAAAGAAATATTAATTGTTTTTCTCTGATCAGTTTGTAAAATGATTAGGGGACGCTGTCGTGCAAAATGGAGCTACAAGTATTGTTGGTCAGTGCATTATACAGCTTGCACAAATTCGAGGCCTCCGGAGCATCAATATTATCAGAGATAGGTGGAATAAGCTTTTAAATTTGAGTATAGGTTTGTGGAATGCACGGTGTTTTTAGTGACATAGTTGTTAAGAATTGATTCAAAATTTGATTCAAGGTTGACTTAGTCTGGATATGTAAATGTGTTTTTATGGTTCAGTTATGTTTAAGTTATTTGAATGAGTGTCACTTAGTGGGTCAATTAGTGGAGTTATTTTAGAAATTCAGTTTGTGTAAGTTTCATATATGTAGCACGTTTATGGGTGTACGTGGTTCTATAGTAATTGAATGCTCAATGTTTCCTATTGTCCTTGTAAAATCTCTCCAATTTTCTTTGTAACTTGCTCTGTTCTTGAAATTAGCCAACAAAAGTAACTTTGGTTTCTAAGCTCCTCCTTTTTGGCGTGTGGCTGAGTTTTTCTGCCATAGGTTTTTTATCGATGATATGCTAATGTTGTTGAAGTATGAAAGTTCAAATTTGTACTTTTAGGTACTTGGATTTTGTGTCTTTTCTAAAAAGTCTACTTGTGGTGTGGCTTTTTCCTTACATTATTTAAAGGTGCATACTGCACATTGAACCTTTAAACTTATTTCAGATTTCTCTACTCCTATCAATGAAACTCCCTTGGCATTCAATTATTGGGGCTTTTTAATTAAGATCGTTGTTTCTAAAAAGGATCACGACTCCTTAGAAGATGTAGTGGAGATAAATAGAATTGTGTCACTAGTTGATTATGAATTATATGTTTGCTATGATCACTATTTGCACTAGATGTGATATGTGATTGAAATATCCATGTTAGGCTAAAAGGAAAAAAAATTATAACCATCTATGCCTTACGGAAGTGAATATTGGGTGGTAAATAAGCAACACATACATAATATGACTATATTGAAAATGAGGATGCTTAGGTAGATGCGTGGTAAAACTCATGAGGATAAAATAAGAAATACAATCATAGATTCAAAGAAAATTATGAATAGCATCAATCAACGCAAAAATTATGGAAAGACAGTTACGGTGGTTTGGACACACCTGAAAACGACCTTCAAAGCGCCCAACTAAAAAACTTGATATGGTAGAAATTAAAAAAATTCTAGACCTACGATATCCTGAGATACATTAACTAGAAAGGATTTAGAAGGTTTTGAAAGCATGCCATGAAGGTCATTGAATTGAGAAGAGTGGAAGAGTTTGATCTATGTAGCAGACCCTACTAATTTGTGATTGAAGCTTTATTGTTGTTGTTTCTATGACCACTATTGCTCTTGGAGGTTGTTAGTGTCATTTGTTCATAGCCAAGGCTGATCTTGAAGGGGCCGAGTAGGGCGACTACCCCGGGCCCCCACCCCTTCGGGGCCCCATTATTTGGAAAGCAAATACATAGATACATAAAAGATTTAGGGAGCAACTATTAGCACCCCCTATACCCTATATCAGCTCCCCAATTAATTTAATGTTATTTATAACCCCCGATAAGTTGGTTCATGTTCTAAGGACCCCCTTTAATTGTTAGTAAACTCCCCAATTTACCCCTATCTTATATTTGCCCCCTCACTCCCAAAGAAAACTCTCTTTACATCTTCATGATCCCCAACCTCCAACCTCTTGTTGCACATCATCTTCTTCTCTTGAGCAAGTTTTTTTGTGATTTACATCATCTTATATAGTGGATAAGGATTTGTTGTTTCTTTCATGCATTTATAATTGATGGGCCCCTAAACACTTAGGATCGACCTTGGTCATAAGAAGAGATAATAGGTCTAGACTTATGAAGAGAAGTCACTCATGTATACTAGTGAAACTCAAGGTACATATCAATTCAACTCTAGATAAATTCTCAAATATGTTTGAAGCTTCATTGAGCAAGGCATAGGTGAAGGAGAGGCAATATATGCTTACTATGTCATTACTGCATACGTCGGTGAGTTGTTGTCCCTATTGAGGCGAGGTGGTTTGTTGGAGCTCGTGTCTTGCAACTCTTGCTTTAGATTATTGGTGCAAATGGTGTTACTCGATGAGTAATTTTCTTCTTGTGTTTTAAATTTGCCAAGATCCCTTGATCTACGTAGGTTTTCTACTCCCATTGTCCTCGTAGGTTCTTTGAAAGGCTGATTTTAAGCTACTAATCTCGAATTCCAACTTTGGAAACCAGATCCAATGAAGAGTTCTTGTTTGTTGTATAATCTACAATATATCTTCATTTTTCGCACTGTCAAGAAAATGAAATCTCAAGTGCATGCTTGTCTTGCCTAATTTCTTTCAAAATTAGACTTAAACTCAATTCGAGAAAGCATTCCTCCCAAATACGTGTGATCAGCTTTATGAATTCACACTCTGCTCTCTATACTATCTAGGGCTATATCTTACTCACTAGTTCTATAGATCTTAATGTTCTCTGTTTATAATAATTTAGTCTTCTTTTTCTTCTCTTGCTATCAAAAATCATCAATGAACTTGTTACATTTTCTGATTTATGCATCAATGTGCTTTTTATTGTACACGTTCAAACTATTTCAATATGTTTTAATTGCATCTTTAATTGGGGATACATGAAAATGTCTTGAATAATTAATGTTTTGCTTACCATTTTAACATTCTCATTGTTATGTGTATTCAATTTTTTTTTTATCTGTTTTGTATTGTTGCCTCTTTAATCGGTGCTTAGAAGATGATTACTCCTTTAAAGTGTGGAAATAGCTGAGCAATTGATCATTTTGTGAGAGAACTGTTGATTATTGACAATGTGGATATGTAGTTTCATTGTTATTGCATTCTAAACCAATATCTTAGTTTTTCCTGCCACGAGAAGCTGGAATTGAAACAGTTAATTGATTGTTGCAGGACGGATGCAGAAGATGTGAGAGAAAAACTTAAGAAACTTGGGGCCGATGAAGTGTTCACAGAGAGTCAACTTGAAATCAAGAATGTGAAGGGCCTCCTGGTATGGTATATCATTTCCTGACTATTTGTTATTCAACTGCAATTACTACCTACTACCTACAAGAGGTGCAACCGGGATAGGAAATAAAATAATCGTAAAGACTAGTTTTTTCTTCTTCTTCTTCTGGATGTGTTCCTTTCGTTTCTTGAGCAAGCAAGATTTCTTAACTATGACATTAATGAATCCTAAGTGAAGAAATGATGAGAGTGAGGAGAGGAATGCTTTACTTTTTTCACTTTACATGAGATAAATAATTTAAACGGCTATGTAATCATCCTGCAAAATTGAAGTGGATACATATCAACATTTTTGTTGAAGACATTGTTTTTTATGTGCTATAAAGTACACAGAATAAAAGGAGATAAAAGTAACCCAAAAAAGGGAAAAAATAGCCATCCTTGCAGCCTTGCTTTCTAATAAGAAACTGGTAAGTAGACTTGATAGTTACTTTTTATTAAGAAAAGTTATTCCCTCATTTAAAAAAACTGAAGATGGAAAAGTGAGATAATGCGAAAAACAAGAAAATGTGCGCAACAACGGTGCAAGAATCCCCAAATAAGCATAGACAACAAATATAGGTAATTTAACGACATTAATAAGAACGACATCCAAGCTTGTGGTTTAACTTTGGCTGGTTCTATTGGCTACAACAACTAGGGGTGCACTTGGATTGCACTAATCCGCGGATCCGGTCCAATTCGGACTAATTATCACTAATTGGATCAATTTTTTGATCCTTTGGACTGGATTGGATTGAAAAATCATTAATCCAGCTGAACTGGATTGGATTACAGATCCTACATTAAAAAACTGCGGATCCAATCCGATCCAGTCCGTTTAACACATCAACGCATACATATATTTCATCATATGCACTATAGTAGCTTAATTAGCATCAACTCAAACTATCAACTATAAACTAAAATATCTAAAAGACTATACTTGTTATTAACTCTTTTATTATGCTTTCGACCTTTTTATTGTAGGTTGTATGTTCAACGTACATTTTTTTTGTTCTTTTGTGAGGATGTATGGTGAAGATTTGTGGATAACACATTTATTTATGTAGGAACTTATATTTTGAAGGTTATTGTGATAACAATTTTGTGGGAAATATGCTATATATAGATTTGTGGAATGTATGTTGTAAATTTGTCATTCATGAGATATATAATTCTTGTGATTCATTTGATTAAACCTAATTTCATAAATTTTGGATAGGAAAACGTCAATCCGCAGAACTTGATCCAATCCGGTCCGCATTTTGCAAATTGGATTGAGTTGGATTGATGAATTATTTGGATTGGATTGGATTGTAATTTTTAAATCCGCAATAATTGGATTGGATTGCAGATTGACCCTAATTGGACTGGATCCAATCCGTGTGCACCCCTAACAACAACAACAGCAACAACACCATAGCCTCAATCCCAAATTTAGGTCGGCTACATGGATCAAACTCTTCCATTGTGCTCGATTTAGTGCAAACTTTGGCTTGTTCTCTCTCGTACATTCTCAATGAGTACATCATTTTTAAAGAAAGAGTACATGGTGAGTAGAATCTACCCAACTCCATTAATTTTAAAAAGAAAAAAAGAAAAGAACTTCAATTCTCAAGTCCTTAATTACCACTTGCATTCCCTCTGCCTCTCTTCAGAACACAACAACAACAAGACTTAGTCCCAAATTAATTGGGGTCGGCTAAATTCTAATCAACCAAGCCAATTGCGCACCCTTCTTCGACACTTTGAAAAAGAATTTAGTAAATATAAAAGAGACACTAGACTTTGGGCCATGCGATAGTCGCGAAACGCACAACATGGATATAAGAGTAAACAATTTCACCACTATTGCAAATGTTTGGAATTAAAAAGGGACTAAAACAGAGAGGAACAAAAGAAAAGATAAAAAAAAAGAGCTTTCTTCTATAATGCAACAACAACTACAACATAGCCTCATTCCCAAATTAATTGGGGTCGGCTACATGGATCAAACTCTTCCATTGTGCTTGATTTTGTGCAATTGATGGTGAACCTTCCAAACCATTCAAGTCCCTCCTAATTAATGCATCTCAAGTTAATTTCGGTCTACCCTACCTCGTCGAATTTCGTCAGTTTCTTTTGAGTCAAGTTTTCTAGTGGGAGCATTTGTAGGCCGTCTTTGCAGGTGTCCAAACCACCACAACCGCCCTTCCCTAATCTTTGTGTCAATTGGTGCCACTCCTGCTTTTCTTTGAATTTATGTGTTTCTTATTATATTTTTACAAGTTTTACCACACATCCACCTAAGCATCCACATTTCTGCTACGTTCATTTTATGAAATTGTTGTTGCTTTACCGCCCAACATTCACTTCCATAGAGCATAGCTGGCATAATTGCGGTCCTATAAAATTTTCCTCTTAACTTGGTAGGGATATTTCTATCACAGATCACACCTGTTGCACTCCTCCATTTCTTCCATCCAACTTGAATTCTATGCGTAACATCATTCTAAATATTGCCATCATTTTGTGATTGATCCTATATTTCTAAAGTGTTTCACCTTATTAACTTCTACTTCCCTAATTTTACCACTCCATCATCTCTATGTCTAGTATTACTAAACTCACAGTGCATGTATTCTGTCTTCATCCTACTCAACCTAAAACCTTTAGATTCTAATGTATTCCTCATAAGTTCTAATTTCCTATTCACTCCATCTCTTGTTTCGTCCACTAAAAAAATTTCATCTGCAAATATCATACACCATGGTATATCCTCTTGAATATGCCTAGTTAGTTCACCCATAACTTGAGTAAAGAGATATGGGCTTAAAGTCGATCCTTGATGTAGTCATATCGTAATGGAAAATTCTTTTGTAGTCCTTTCTTCTATAATACGTTTGTACTTTTTCACTGTTAAAGAATTTGTACAACCAATGCTTTATATAGACGCCAGTAGCATATATACATGTATAAATGTCTTAATGTAAATAATCTATCCATTCACCGCAACATGAGATAGGTGATCATCATGTGAAGGCATTCCCTTCAAATGAAAGTACCTGGAGTCAACTTTCCCCTCTCTGGCATGCTTTCCATACTCGAACGCTTAAATAAATTATGTGCTACCTTTTCTCTCCTTTTCTAGGCTTGGGTCCGGCTACAATGCTTACATTAACGGAGTTAAAAAGAGGTTAGTATTAATTGGCAAAAATTTCTTAACATGTGCAGTTCTTAAAAATATATCCTTTTTGGCCCATATATATGTATCCTTACCCTTAAAACTTATCTAATATATAGCTATGGTGTTGATGGAAAGGTTAAATGTTGTTAATTGGGTTTCTAATTTGAGAGCTTAGGTGACATAAAAATTGAATAGAACATATTTGTAAAAAGAAAGGAAAACATTAGTATATTTGTGCCTACTATTTGTAATTTCACATACAATGTTCAAAAAAGAAGAATGATAAGGAAGTACATAGTAGAATAAGTGACGATTTCATAAAAAAAACATATTTGCATGGTAAATGGAAATAAATGTCTATATGTACAAAAGAAAAGATAAAATTCTTTACATGTGTGTTACTTATGATATCAAATCGATCTATGAGTTATGATTATGTCTAATCACAAATTATAATTGAGAAGGACATCACAGTAGACCACATTTTTTTGAAGGTACCTATTTTTCTATTTTATTTTTTATTTTTAATTAAGATTTTTGTTTGACTTGTACGCATACCTCGTGATAAAGCTACATATAACTGAACATGGCAAAAAACGTGTTTTGGAAGATAAATTCCAACATTTGGTATAGTTTGCCCATGTGATTTATTGATCGTCAATGCAAATGATAATTTTATAGGAAATTGTTCCTAATTTAGTTAAATGATAGATTAACATTTTATGAAGGTTTGAGAGCTATGCATGGTATGAAAACAATAGTTCCTTAAAATCGTCCTATTGCAATTTCTACATCTATAACATTTATATGGAATGCTCGACAAATCTATCGTGTATCATTACACAACTCAATTTTCGGTTCAAGATTTTTTATTAGCATTATTCGGCATCCTAGCTTTAGTCTTAATTTATGTGGAGGTAATCTAGTAGAGAATATGGAATTTTAAATTTTTTGTTTGTATAAATGCAAGGTGTCATCTTCGACTGTTAAATGAATAGTTAGTTACTTGATTCGCTGGGAAAGTTCATATAACGTCATTAGTTATTTAATCTATTGCATCATTTGTACTATTAGTTATATATTCGTTGTTGTTAGATGTGGTCTTGAAGGAAGGAAATATATGTCTAATTAAATTTCTTATGGATTCTTTTCCATGCCAAGGTATTACTATTTAATTTGGTAACTTAATCATGTCACTCACAATAGTTTTTTTTTTTGGATAAATGTCATTCACAATAGTTTGTTCTTGTCAGTTCTTTATTCTTAATATAAATTCTGTAAAGAATCTATGATTTATTGCACGCATGTTTCGTTTTAAATGAAATATCATGACATTTGGCTTGAAACTTGATCTAATTGGCATTTATAATTTGAGCTCTAGTTTCGTTCGGGACAACAGGTAACATTTGTCGAAAATCTTCACCTAATATTAATATTAATATTATTATTTCACCTAATATTGTTATTTTCCCTCCAAAACAATTATCTATACCAGTAATATCTTGCAGTGTTCTATCTAATGCTTCAAAAGCATGTTGTTGACATAGTTGCTACATCACAATTAACTACTGTCACTAATCGTAAAAAAGTTGCAAGATGTAATTGTTTAGCAAGAGAACATGTTGATATTGAATGTAAAACTATTGGTATTTTAAAACGTGAATGCGCAATGCGATCCTAGGTATTGATGTAGTTGTTGTTTAGATGTTGTGCACTGTGCATTCCGTTTTAAAAATACCTATAGATTTACATTTAACATCAATATGTTTTGTTACTAAACAATTCTCAACTCGCAACTTTGTTACAGTTAGCTATAATAGTTATTTGGGATTAAGCAACTATGTGTCACCGGCATACTTTTGAAGCATTAGATTGAACATTACGAGATATTAGTGATATGGATACTCTTTTTCTAGGGAAATTAATAATAATAGATGAAGATTGTCAATAAGTATTACATGGTGTCCGTAATGAAACTAGAGCTCAAGCTATAAATGCCACTTTAATTAGATCATATTTCTGATCAAATGTCAAGATATTTCATTTATAACAAAACATGCATGCTATAAATGATAGATTTTTTTGCAGAATTTTTGTTACGAATAGGTAATAGACAACTACAAATTATTATGTATGACATAATTAAGTTACCAGATGAAATAATAATACCTTTGCATGGAAAAAAGTTTCTAAGAGATCTAATTAGAGATATTTTTTTTCATTTGAGACCACATCTATGTTACAGACTCGGGTACGGATATCGAGTGTTGATACGTGTTTAAAGGTCATATTTGGCTATTATATAATTTTAAGGACTTTGATACTAGGTTAAAAGTGCCCAATATTTCAGGCACAAGTACTTGGACACAGTTAAAAATTGTAAATTTTAAATATATTTTTCCTTAATATTATGATTTGTAACACATGTGATTTTGTGAATATTAAAATAAGAAAAATAGGTTATGTTTTCTTAAACTCAAATAAGAGAACACAGATTTTATAGTCAATGCCAAACATACCCTTTAAATATCTTGTGTAAAAAATTGTGTTTAAAATTTGTGTTCATAGGGATGGTTACTTTATTGACAAGTCACAACACATTAAAGTGAGAGAACTCAGAGAGGAGAGAAAAAAGAATGAGAAAGAAGAGAGCGAGATCGTGAGAGACTTAGGCGATGAGATTGAGAACAAGGATGGTGCGTGAGAGACGAAGATCCAGCGAGAGATGAAGATAAGAGCAGTTCACAATTTTGTCTCCTTTGGTTGGGTTGTCTTATGGTACACGATTGATATGTAGAGTATTCCATAGAAATATCATAGATGCATAAATTGCAATAGGTTAATTTTGAGGACCTATGGTTTTCATACTTCTCAAACCTTCATAAAATGTTCATCTACCTTTTAACTTCATTGGGAAACAATTTCCTATAAAATTAGCATTTGCATTGACAATCAATAAATCACATGGGCAAACTATACCAAATGTTGAATTTTATCTTCAAGAACATGTATTTTGTCATGGTCAGTTTATGTATCTTTATCATGGGTGTGCGTACAAGTCAAACAAAAATCTTAATAAAAAATGCAAAATTAAACAAAAAAATAGGTACATTAACAGAAATGAGGTCTACCGTGATGTCATTCTTAATTGTGACTTGAGTTATTAGACATAATCATAACGATAAGAATAATTTGATATCATAAACAACATAATTGTAGAAAATTCTATCTATTTTTTGTTCATGTATACATGTACTTTTACGTACCAATGTGCTATGTAAATATTTTACTAGGCATTTACTTATCATTATGTTTTTCCTTTTTTTGAATATTGCATGGGAAATTACGAATAGTAGACAAAACTATACTAACATTTTCTCTCTCTCTCTCTCTCTCTCTCTCTCTCTCTCTCTCCTCCTTTGATGATTACTCGGATTTCTCTCTCCCCTTTCACTAGCTGATTTCTTTCGCATAACAAGAGTACTACACGTTTTTTTTCTTCATATTTACATGACTATTAAATTGCACGATTCGAGTTGAATTGTGTGATTTAATAGCAAATCGTATGATTCAACAAACGAATCGTGCGATTTTTTAATATTCAATTTTGTTATGCATTTGAATCGGTAAACTTTAAAAACAAGTTGAATTGGACGATTCAAATAGTGAATCGCTCAATTTTGACAATTTGTAACTTCGTTGTCGTGCAATTGGTTGTAACTGTCACCTGTGTCTTGTATATTTAAGTTAATGAAAATAAAGAGGAGGTAAGCAAATTCTTCAAAAAATTTAAATGTAGTGTTAAATTCTTATGCCTGCGACACATTATCCGCAAGCGACACACCCGCGACACTTGGCCGCGAGCCTATGATCTCTGCCAACACCGATATTGTTCTCAACTTAACCACCTTCAACTCTTAGGTGTGGGGTTTTATTTCAAAAGGCTTTGATACTATTTTCATTCCACACATCTCAACACTCCACCTTAGCCGAAACCCGTCAAGGGGTTTTTTCTCGACAGATCCCAATCGAACTGTCGGCTCTAATACCATGTTAAATTTTTATGCCTGCAACACATTATCCGCAAGCGACACACCCGCAACACTTCTCCAGTGTTTGATGGTGAAAGTTATCATGCGTGGGTTGTTAGGATGATGGAGGCTTTTCTTGATGCAAGTGATCTGTGGCAGGCTATTGAGGACTATGACGTTCCTCCATTGCTCGAGAACCCAACACTTGCACAACTCAAAAATCACAAAGAGAAGAGGCAAAGGAAGACAAAGGCAAAGGCATGTCTATTTGCTGTTGTATCATCATCAATCTTCACTAGAATAATGACCCTGAAATTAGCCAAGGCAATTTGGGATTTTGTCAAAGAAGAATATGAAGATGATGAGAAAATCATAGCAATGCAAGTGTTGAACCTCATAAGGGAGTTTGAAATGTAAAGAATGAAGGAGTTAGAGACAATCAAGGAGTACTCTGAAAAGCTTCTAAGAATTGTCAACAAGGTAAGATTGCTTGGTGATGAATTTCCTGATTCAATAATAATTCAAAAAATTCTTGTTACAGCTCTTGAAAAATATGAGGCTACAATCGCCTCATTGGAGAACTCTAAAGATCTGGCAAGGATGATCATCTTGGCAGAGTTGTTGAATGCTTTGCAGGCCCAATTGCAGAGAAGGTTGATGCAGCAAGAAGGTTCAATAGAAGGAGCCTTAAATGCAAAGCTTCACATTAATCCCAACACCAAGGGGAAAAGAAGTATGAACAGAAGAAGATTGCTGATGCAAATGAAGCTATTTCGACAGAAAATTATAGCAGTAGTAGTGACAACCAAAAGAGAAGCTTCCCTCCTTCTCATCATTGCGGCAAGAAAGGACATCCTCTTTTTAAGTGTTGGAAAAGGCCTAACATCAAATGCAACAAATGCAATCGCATGGGACATCATGAGAGAATCTGCAAGAATGGAACTTCACAACAAAATGATGCTAAAGTTGCAGACCAACAACGAGGAAGAACAACTTTTCGTTGCAGCCTGTTTTGCAAGTAGCTGTTCCAGCGACAAGTGGCTCATAGATAATGGTTGCACTATCACATGACCTTCGATTATGGTCTCTTTAAGGACTTGGATACCTCAGTTAAATCCAAGGTGGAAATAGGCAATTGTGAGTACATTGCTGTTAAAGGAAGAGGTACCGTTGTCATCGAGAGTTTCTTAGGTACAAAATTAATTAAAGATGTATTATTTGTGCCTAATATTAACCGAAATCTATTAAGTGTGGGGCAGCTGATTGAAATTGGGTTTAAGGTTGTTTTTGAGAACAACCAATGCTTAATCAAAGTTGCAACAGATGAAAAGGTGTTCAAGATCAAGATGAAGGGCAAGAGTTTTTCATTAGATCCATTGCAAGAAGAGCAAGCAGTTTACTCCTCAAATGACAACATAACCGAGCTCTGATACCATTGTTAGAAAACTAGAAATATGAAAGAGGTAGGACAGATTTGAAGCTTGGACTGAGAACTCGATACACTTCATTTAACTTGACAACTTAAATACACAAAACAATAACTGAAAGTCAAACATAACTGAAACACACTAAGCTATAATAGCTTAATAACATGACCCATTTGTGTATTTAAGTAAGTTGTCTAGTTATCTATCGAGTTCTCAGTCCAAGCTTCAAATCTGCCCTACCTCTTTCATATTTCTAGTTTTCTAACATAGAGATTGACGGGTTCTCTCTACGAACACATAATTTGTTTTCATCATAGGTAGTCAGGGACAAAAAACCAAAATATGGCCATCTCAATGATTTCGATATAGTTATTACTATAGGCCTGTTTGGTTCTCAAACCCAACTATCCTAAGTTCATGGGATTAACTTAAACACTGGATTGTGACTTGGATTAAATGATTAGTCTCAATTTGATCACTTGTTTGGTTGGGTGTCTTAACATTGGGATAACATGTTTGTGGTGCTGGCAAAATGACTTGCGTGCCCCTTCCTTTACACACCACAACATGATTGAAACCCCAGCCACAACACATTCGCACGACGCAGGAGAGGGGGAGAGGTGTCAACCGAGTTAAAATTGTTGGTAATTTTTGGATAATAAAAACAACAAACTAAAACAAAAGCTAACAAAACAGAAGTGAACAAATACTTATTTATTTCAATGTATATTGGTAATAGTGCAATACAAATTTATAAGCAACATCTCACTACATATGCTCTAATCGAATGAAGACTTAGTGCACACCAATAACTACAAACAGTTAAGTAACTACCCACTACACAAACACTACAACAAACCATGACTCTAAACATGACACATGTCCCACTATCACTTGACTTAACTGTCCATTACTTTGACTCTCCATAACTGAAATTTGTGAAGCATATTTGTAGCTCACTGCTTGATTGACATACATATTAAGTAAGACTTAATAAAACAACAATACCATGCATATTAATTTGAATCATATTCTAACATTCCTCCTTGATTCAAATTTCCTAAGAAATAAATCATTAAGCATAATTTAAACTTGAAATTTTGCAAAGCACAACTTCTTAAACACATGAAGCTCTTGTCTTCATGACGACGATGCACTTGTCACCATCCTTCTTGAGGCGCTTCTCTCCAAATGACCTCATGTGATGCCTTTGTCATCATGCTCTAAAACAATTGTTCTTCGGTGGTCACCTCCACCAATTGTGCATGCTCTTCTTTGTTAGGCGTGCAATACTTTTCTACATGACCAAATTTCTTACATTTGTAGCATTGTGGCTTTCCCTTGAACCAACAATCATTTTCTTCATGGCCCGACTTCTTACAATTACCACATTGAAGATTTCCTCTTCTTACCTTTGACGATGGAGTTCTTGTTAGATAAGCACCTTCAACCGCGTTATCTTCCACTCCATTCCTCATCGTTCTTCGTTGCTCTTGAGCTTGCATCACATTGATCAACCCCGTCAACGTCATTTGAGTGTTGTCTTTCAAGTCTTCAAGTGAAGTGATTTTTGCCTCATATCGTTCAGGCAAACTTAAGAACCCCTTCTCCATGATCATGCAATCCGGCAGATCCTCTCCCATTAGTTGGATCTTGTTCATCACATTCACTAGCCGGTCGGAGAACTCTTGTATCGTCTCCTTTTCTTTCATGATCATGATTCGAAAATCTATTTTCTGATTCAGAATTTGTTGACGCCTAGTTCTTTCGATGCCTTTTTAGCACGCTCCATGCTTCTTTAGCATTTTCATAATCATTATTCTTGGAAAAATGTTATTTGCGACGGCTGCATGAATTTGAGACAATGCTCTCGGCGCTTTCGTGAGTTCTTCTTCATGCACCCAAATCTGATTTAGTGTTGGATTGTTCCCCAACGGAGGAACTTCTCTTTCATCACCTTCAACCCATTGGCATAGACCCTTCAAATGAACTTTCATCTTGACAACCCACACTTCATAATTTTCACCATTGAAGGTTGGAGGTGGAAGAGATGATGATGTTGCGGTAGAAACCATTTTGCAACACTCACAAGCCCTGTTAGAATATGATTCAAATTAACATGCATGGCATTGTTGTTTTATTAAGTCTTAATTAATGTGTGTCAATGTGTGTCAGTCAAGCAGTGAGCTACAAATTTGCTTCACAAATTTCAGTTATGGAGAGTCAAAGTAATGCACAATTGAGTCAAGTGATAGTGGGACATGTGTCATGTTTAGAGTCATGGTTTGTTGTAGTGTTTGTGTTGTGGGTAGTTTACCTAACTGTTTGTAGTTAATGGTCTGTACCAAGTCTTCATTCAGTTAGAGTATGTGTAGTGGGACGTTGCTTATAAATTTACACTGCACTATTACTAATATACATTGAAATAAAGAAATATTTGTTCACTTCTGTTTTGTTTGCTTTTGTTTTAGTTTGCTGTTTTTATTATCCAAAAATTACCAACATTGGTATCAGAGCTAACGGTTCGGTTGGGATCTATCGAGAAAAAACCCCTTGGATGAATTTCGGTCCAAGGTGGAGTGTTGAGATGTGTGGACCGAAATAATAGTACCACATCGGATAAGTGAAACTTCTAAATAAAGTATATAAGTGATTGTCTCCCCTCAAATAGTACCGAGGCCTTTTGAGATAAAACCCCACACCTTAGAATTGAAAGGTGGTTAAGTTGGGGACAATATTTGGTACTGGGGAGATCAATGACTCACGGAGAAGTGCTGCGGGCAGCCGCTTGCGGGTAACGTACCGCGAGATGGAAAAATTCAACAAAAACACTAAAATATCAACCAAAAAACTCTTCCCTTCACTTGAATGATCAAATTGAATCCAAAGATCTGAACATTTTCACTGGATTACAGTGTTCATCAATGGAGAGTGTAATGCAAGGCCTTCGATTATTAGTTACCGAACCCAAAATCAACTCCAACAAGTCTTCCCAATCAAGATCCTGTAACACAATGATTGGTTGTCTGCTGCTAAGGATGACGCATACGTTTTACTTTTAAAGACTGCAATATTTTTCTATTATGGCATATTTTTTTATTGCTGCCAATCTGCTGTTTTTGTAGACTTTGTTTCAGCTCATTTTCATGAATGGATATCATTTGGGATATTATCAGCGGTTTGTTGTTTAAAATATGTATTTTATTGACATGCAGGGTGCTTTACCTGAACCTGTACTTGGCTTTAATTGTGTTGGTGGAAACTCTGCTTCTTTGGTGCTCAAATTCTTAAGGTGTTGCACTTGCACACTTTGTTTATCTTGCAAAGAAAAAGTATACATTAAATTTATTGTGTTGAGAAAATAAATGATGCTTATAATTGCTATTTTGCAGGCAGAGTGGGACTATGGTAACCTATGGTGGTATGTCCAAGAAGCCCATTGCAGTATCTACATCATCTTTTATTTTTAAGGTAATAACTCTAGAACTTTTACCCTCTGCAGTCTGCTTTTTAAAAGACATTTGATAGTTTCTCATAAATTAATTTTCCCTCTATACTTTGGCCAACTTTCAGAAAAGTATTTGCATGGGATTATATGGATTAAAGGTTAAAGATCAAACATTGTATTCTTCTCCGTGTTTATAGCTATAAATATTTCATAAGACAGTTCATGGGAGCATTAGACCTTGCATTTTTCTTCATCCTATGTCTGTCTTACGTCTGAACAAATTGATTGGCGCTCAATAAGAATCTGTCTTTTATGTGTTTGTCGATCTGCCTTGATCCATCATCTTGCTTTTCAGTTTTTCCGACATTACTTGTGGAACTAATTAGGGAATGCTGCTTCCCTCATCTTCTTTGCACAATATTGTACTAACGACTATGGTATTGTTCTTCAAAGATTGATTTTGATGTATTCTTTATTTAGCATTGTGTTGATATTTCTTTTGAGGAAAGCATTATAAATATGAAAATGGCGAAACACGTGAATCCCTGCATAATTCTTTACATTGACACCCATATCTCTTGGATCATCGAGATCCATACTTTTGTTGCAACGTTCACCATTGACCCAACTGTCCAGAGATTTCAGTGAGAAATTCTGTCAAGGTCCATTACTAGTATGCCATGCTCATATAAATGACCACTCTGAAGATGTAGTTCCTCCTATATAAAGGCGAAAAAAATTGCAATTGGTAATATCAATGGGTGATTGAGAAATATTATTCCTCTACTAACTAATAAGCAAAAGGATGCAACTAAACGAACACGACTTATTCCTAAACCTACCCCATTTCTCACCCGTACCCTGAATTTGAATTTCAATATTTAAATCTATCTTGTTTTTTTTGCATAAACCCCCAAAATACCCTCCCCCTTGAACGAGACATGCCCCATTTTCCTTACCAATTCCCTCATTCTCCCAACCCCCTAAGCCCCTCTTGCATGTTTCTTCACCACATACCATCTTTATCAGGCTCGTCGACCTTGTGTTAGTCAATTTCGGCATCAAAGACGTGCAGATCTGGGCGATTGCGTGCCCTAGACGTGGTAGAGTACCACACCTAGAATACGGAAAAACATTGGCAAATATACCAGCCGTGTTGGATCCCTCAACCTACAACCATGATAGGGATACACATCATACCAAAATCCGATGAAAAAAATATAGTTTTTTCATCAAAAATAGGTGTTTCGGTACCTTAAGACCGAGACATCAAGAGTGGGTCTTGGTCGTACAGGCCCAAGACTGATATGACAAAATCCCACCCTATTAAGTCTTGGACTTGTAGTATCGAACAACATGGGTGACACGAAAAAACCATGAAATTATGTAAAATTTACCTCATTGTGCTATGGATCACTTGCTTTTCTAGAACCCGTTGACATTTTGCGTCAATAAACTCAATTCAAGCCTTAAATTGATGCCCTAAACACCAACAACACAACAACCGAATAAAAAATTCCACCAAAAACCCTAAAGAACTCACAAACCAAACAACAAACAATTGAAGATGCACTTATGAGGGGAGTGTTTTACCGGAGTTCGGTTGGGATTCGAGAAAGCGAGAGAGAGGATGGAGAGTGCGTTTGCGTGTGTGGGGTAGGGTGAGAAAAGAAGCTTTTCTATAAGGGGCAATTAGGTCATTTCGCGTAGGGGTAAAATTGAAAGGTACAAAAAATATGTGCTTGGGTAAGTTTAGAAATATGTGGGGTCCGTTTAGCCACTCCCTAAACAAAAATATGAAACATGAAAAAGCACATGACAGTCCCTAAGATCATTTACTTCCCTACCCATGCCATATTGAACTTTAGACCTAAGATAACTTGAGATGCATTAATTAAGGATTTAAAGGACAATGAAATCACACCTCATGTGCGTTAAATCACACAGATTTATTTATTTTATTTTATAGCAAAGCGGAGTGGAAATGTTTGATCCATGTCCAACTAATTTGAGATTTGAGGCTTTGTTGTTTTTTTGAAGCCCTTTGTTGTTAGTTGTCACCTTTGATGCTCAAATTCATAATGCTGTGAGTTAATAAAAGAACGGGTAATCAGTTAGTAGAGAATATAGGAACTATTGTATTGCTGGCTGGTTTTGGTTTGTCTTCTAGAAAGGTTGTGGAAATAAAGCTGTTTAATGAACTACTAGTGGACTTCCTTGGAAATCATATTCGTTAATTACACGAGTTTCTTTAACTGATGGTTGTACGTTGGAACTTAGATTAGACTTCTTGCACAAATGACTCCCTATGAAATCATATTCTTTAATTGCACGAGTTTAACGAACTGATGGTTGTATGTTGGAACTTAGACTAGACTTTTTACAAATGTAGCAGTCAAGTCCATTTGTGAGAAATGAGTAAAATACATGCGTTTAACGAATTGATGCCCTGATATTTGTTACCTTCTCACTTACGAGTCTTTATTTATTATTTTCTTTTAATTGAACTTGTCACCCAGGATCTTGCGTTACGGGGCTTCTGGTTGCAGAAGTGGATGAGTTCAGACAAAGCAAAAGAATGTCAGATCATGATAGACTACCTCTTGGGCTTAGTGCGGGAGGAAAAGTTGAAATATGAGTACGTGTTCTCTTAAAATACGAATTTTATCCTTATCCCTAGTATGTTGGTTAGCAACACCATGCAACTCTAGCTCATGGCTATTCAGTTAACTCGTTACACTCTGGATGAGATGGTTCAATATATCATTTGCTGGTGCGAGTTTAACACATAAAAGCTCGAAGTTTATGGTTAAGATTTGATGTATGTTCTTGAGGGGTCCCTGCTTGAGTTCGACCATCAAGCCCCCCGCGTGAGTTGGACCGTTGGACAGTAGGTTAAATAGATAAAAAAATCTTAATGTCTAGCTTGAGTTGACTGTCCCTCGTAGGCTTCTTCAAGCTGTTAAAACTGTTGAGACAAATTTTACTTGGGCTTCGCAATGCGGCTTACAGGTTTCTTTTTCTTGGTTTGCAGGTTGGAGCTTGTATCATTTGAAAATTTTCCTGTTGCACTGGACAAGGCACTAGGAAAGCAAGGAAGCCATCCCAAACAAGTTCTTAAATTCTAATCATTGTAACTAATATCTAAATATTGTATGCTAAACTGCATCAGTGCGCCAAGAATTACGAGAGTGCAATCTTCTTGTACCAATAGTCACATCATTCCAAATTGTTACTCAAAAGTAAGATTTTTCCGATAATTAAAAGGCAGGTTTTCATGCTTCATATTACATCTTTTTGTTGGGTAAAATTCATGTTACATCTTTAAACTCTAATATATACACATCTGCTTTGCGACTTAGACTCTAGAATTGGCTAATTTATGGTTGTTGCTTTAACAGTCATTCATGTGGTGTAATTGTTCGCCACAATAAAAAAGAACAAGAAAAGGAAAATAAAAAATATCACTTCTGCTGCTCTTTCTCAAATTCAAAACTGATCTAAAACATTGAAACTTGAAAGCACATATAAAATATTTATAAACATTGGAATAGATAACAAACATGAATGTACACTAGTTTATTTCAGCTTGGCGACAAACAACAAGATAAAAGAGCTCTCCCTCTTTGTATCTCGTCTTTTAACGTTCTTCTGAATACAATGATTTTCAATTAAGTAACTAGTACGAAGAAATCAGTCTTTTCATGAAACGCCTTCTTTTTTCAAAATATAGTCCACTGCATCTGCCACCGTGTCAACAACCTGCAGGATTTATGAATAAGCATATTCTGACAAGAAAAAGTGAGATGATTATGGATATCAGTGATTACCAAATATATGCTACCAACTTCTTACTCTTGGTAGAATCGTTTTAAAACTTTTTTTTTTTAATTTTTTATTTTAACAATGGGTATTCCAAACCTTTGGTTTAGGCTTGCAAGTGAGGTGGGGTAGGTGGGGCAGGGATTGAAGTTACCGTCCCCATCCCCGCGAATTGCGGGTCAGAGATTTATCCTTGCAAATTCTCCGCGGGGAGAACTTTGCAACCCCACGCCTCGCGTCATGAGGATCCATGCAGGGCGAGGAATTCCCACGCTCCCATCAATTTTGTGAAAATATCCACTTTGATCTCCACTCCTTGACTCTTTTACCACTTAATTACTTTATCAATTTTTATTTTATTTATAAAACTAATATTCTCAAATAGAATAATTTAATTTTGTTTTTGATATTGTTATGTTGATTGAGTTACGAGTTATCATACTTAATAAAATATATAAGATTTATTAAATTAGTATGACAAATATATTTCAATGATGCTCTAACTATAATTTAATATATCCTTATGATACAATATATATTAGAATTGGTTTTTAATGGTACAAGTATTTCTTTTTTTTGACAAAGGTTTAATGGTACAAGTTATGTTTTATGATTGGTGGTCTTGAGTTCCATTCCATACAATTACATAAATTTTTAGTAAAATCTTAAAAAATAGGAGATTTCATGCGGGGAGCAGGGCGGGAGGTGGGGGAATCCCTGCGGGGAGAGAACGATCCCCATTCTCGCCTTGCCCCATGCCCACCTTGTGTGGGGCGAAAAGCAAGGAATCTCCGCCCCACCAGGTGAGGCCCGCCGGGGAATGGGGATCCCCGTCTCACTTCCAAGTCTACTCCGATTCGACTAATCCTACAGGGACTAATCGGGCACCCAACCCTATAGCCTGGGAGATAACAAAAGAATATAATGTATCTACCAATAATTGAACCCAAGACTTCTGCCCCATTCAAATTTTGGCATGACTTTCTTTGCCACTACACTACACCTCTATAGGATAATTATTTTAGGATTAATAAATTAAATAATCCCAAACTTTACAGAACTTCTTAGATCTAGCACAAACAAGTAGTTGTAAATGGGAGAAATTCTGACTCTATGGTACCAGATAGCTTTAACAACACCATCCTCTTTCCTCAAAATATGCAATTCAAGCAGGAATAGACCCTTACGTTCACGTGGGGATAAAATTGAAACATATAACTCAATTCATGATACGTGTGACCAAAATTTTTGCTTGAGCTAGATCTTAGAAATCGAGTAAAGTTTGAGAGTTTTTAATAAACTAACCCTTTTTATTAACTCTTGCAAATAGAGGGGGGTTTTTCATCATCGAAACTACAAAACAAACAACAACATAACCTCACTTCCAAATTAATTGGGGTCGGTTACATGGATCAAACTCTTCCATTGTGCTCGACTTAGTGCAATTGATGGCGAGCCTTCCAAACCCTTCAAATCCCTCCTAATTAATGTGTCTCAAGTTAACTTCAATTTATCCCTACCTCGTCGAATTTCATCATCGAAACTTCAATTTAACACTATTTTAATAAACTTAGAGCATCTCCAATGGACAATGTAAATTGCACCATGAAAAATTACCATGTCATCAACATGGCGTGAATGTCTATTCTAGATGGTACATAATTGCACTCAATAAATGTTAAAGCCAAAAGGTGGTCCCCAATGCAACTATGTATTGTACTCTTGAAAAAAGTTAAAGAGTTTTGGGTTTTCTTTTCTAAATTTTTCTAAAAAGAAAAAGGTTGACTTGGCATTGTAAACATTCTCTATTACAATGTCTAGAAATAGAAAGTCGAGTAAAGCCACATCATCTTCACATTGAAGATAATTGCATTAGAGAAGCCCCATCCCCTCCTGGCCCCGTCAAGCCGGGCAAGATTTTGCCCAGTGTCCCGCCCTTTGGGGGCCAAAAAGTGGGAAATCTCCGCCCCACTGAGACGAGGCTCCACGGGGAACGGGGATTCCCATCCCACTTGCAACCCTACTTCGGTTTGATTAATGCTACGGGGGGACTAGTAGCCCAAGAGATAACAAGGGAGTATAATGTAGCTACTAAGAATTGAACCCAAGACCTCTGCCCCATTTAGAGTTTAGCGCTCTTTTCTATGCCACTACACTGCACCTCTAGGGGACAATTGTTTTGAGGTTAATAAATTAAATAATCCCAACCTTTACATAACTTTTTAGATCTAGCACAAACAAGTAGTTGTAAATGGGAGAAATTTTGACTCCATGGTTCCAAATAGCTTAAACAACACCCTCCTCTTTTCTCAAAATGTGCAATTCAAGCAAGAATCGACCCTTAGGTTCACATGGGGATAAAATTGACATATTACTGAATTCATGATACGTGTGAACAAAATTTTTGTTTGAGCTAGATCTTAGAAATCGAGTAAAGTTTGAAAGTATTTAATCAATTAACCCTACAAGCACTATTTTAATAAACTTAGAGCATCTCTAATGGACAATGTAAATTGCACCATGAAAAAGTACCATGTCATCAGCCTGGCGTGAATGTCTATTCTAGATGGTACATAATTGCACTCAATAGATGTTAAAGCCAAAAGGTGGTCCCAAATCAACCATGTATTGCTCTCTTAAAAAAGGTTGGTGTTTCGGGTTTTCTTTTCTAAGTTTTTCTAAAAAGAAAAGGTTGACTGGGCATTGTAAACATTCTCTATCACAATGTATAGAAATCCTTTTGATTAAAAATAAAAAATCCATCTATCCTATGTGACGCCCATTATTTTCCTGACACACAGTTGCATTGGAGAAGCTCATTACAATGTCTAACTAACAATTATTATTATGTTGTGATGTATAGAAACAGAGCTGGAATATCATAAACAAGAATTAACCTACCAGATCAGCTGGATGCTCGGCATGATTTTTTTTCCCTCTGAAAACACCAGTCCTCGTCAAAATGGAAAACCAAGGATTTCCTGCCTATAAAAGGGTAATTAGAATCTCCAGGCATTAATTGTAAAGTAGTTTTCAAGAAAATAAAAAATTGTGGCAATGACAATGGTAATGACTAACGCTCAGTTCAAAGGCAAAGCAATATTGACAAACCTGTCTTGCGCCTTTGATGTCAACTGAAGGATTATCGCCAATCATGTACAGGGTCTTGAAAAATCGAAGTCCAGCATCTCCATTCTTTGTAGCATCATAACCATGATAAGAGGGAAGTGGAAGTTGTTTAAGCGTGAGTTCAGCATTCTTGAATACAAATGGATTTGGTTTCCCATAAGAAGTGTAATCCAGAGGTGAAGGGTGAATGCTGCAAATTCAAGACTACAATATCTGAGTATGACAACATTTATTTTCTCCTTAGCTGGACCATTTGATGAGTATATGCAACTAGTTACCCCTAATTGGTGCAATTCTGTTATTAAAGTTGGATATTCATAAAAGTGCATTTGTAGTTGATGGGATTGAAATTGCTGTCTACATGATGATAGCGCTCACTACCTATTATATATGCCTTCAAGAGCAATCCGGAAAGCACCCATGCCAAGACGTTCTGCCGGAAATGCAGCCTGCAAAGCAGTTGGTCTGTTAATACATGTCTTTTGCAGCAGTAAAGCAATAGCGAATGAATGAACATCTTATATCATATTATCTTAAAAAAAAATATCAAAAACTCATAGATTTCGAAATTGAACCACGGACACGAATTTATCGGTCACACAGGACTGAGATATGTTGTAGTGTCTCGATAACCTATAACCGATAACTACCAAAAGGCGTCGGTTACTACCAACTGAGTCTAATCCCAAACTTAGCTTTTTATTACACCTCAGTTGAAAGTAACCGAGACATAGCTTCATGTATAGGTAACATGTCACCGAGACCAAACCAGTAGACTTGGTGATACACAACCACATGGTCTTGAGTCCTTCTCACTTAGGTGTTGGTTGATATTAGCCGACACTTACACAATGGTATCAACAATGGACGTCTGAGACCAAAAGACAGATCACGACCCTGTTTGGCCGACCACTGCGGGATTGAAGTTAAACACTCACCCGACCCTAAAAATAACAAATATCCTTAAACGAGCAAGAAAATAAAGGAATTTAGTATATTGAGATCTTGATAGCGTGATGGGAAGGAGAGAGGAAGGGCTTTGTTCGATTTCATGGTGGGGTGCTCGTACTTCAAACGAATGGGCATTTTTGGTAAAAGTCCCGAGGTGCCCTGATAGGATGTCGGGGTGCACATAACGCGTCTCTTAATCTATATGCAGTAAATCAAGAAGAGCATGCATGTAGACTGACATCGATATAGTAAATCTAAATAAAAATTTTTTGTATGGAAAATGCTAAGGTGACCAACTAAAGACACTCACTACGAGCATGCACCTTGATTTTTTATTTTTATTTTACCTTTTTTTACAATTTTGTAGTTAAGGATAATGCTAACGTGACCCACTACGAACACTCACTACGGCCACTAAATTGTAAATAAAATAAAATAAAAAATCAAGGTGGGTGCTCGTAGTGATTGTCCGTAGTTGGTCACCTTAGCATTCTCCAAGACTAGTACAGAGAATAAAGATATATAGATATATAAGCAAATGAAACTCGTTATGGGTCATATAATATAATAATTATATGGTATGTATGGTCCTGTCAACGGATAGATTATATATTGCTACCACAACGCAAAATTTCTTTAATAATTAAAAAAAAAATCTGCTTCAAAAAGAAAATCTAATTAAAAAAGTTAAAGAGAGCATATAATTATGAACATAATTAAACATCCAAGAATCATG
Source organism: Stephania japonica (assembly GCA_039657345.1). Taxonomy (NCBI): domain Eukaryota; kingdom Viridiplantae; phylum Streptophyta; class Magnoliopsida; order Ranunculales; family Menispermaceae; genus Stephania; species Stephania japonica. The sequence continues at coordinate 34,877,538 of CM077560.1, read as the reverse complement.
TTTTTCTAAAAGGCATTATTTAATATGCTAGGAGAGAGATTACTGCCAAGATACGTAAGCATATATATATATATATATTAATTACGAATTATTATTAGAAACGAGAGGACTAAATAAAGGAATGTAACTGACTAACTTATAAAGCAAAAAAAAGGGTAATGTTGATGGATGAATCGACACTAATTAATAGGTAATTGAGGGCAAATTTGAACTTTCAAGTTGCGAAGAAATCTTTCAACATTGGTGCTTATTATATATTTATTTATATTACTTATATACAAGTATAGGGTTGGCCCTGTCATTTTTGAGGCCTGGGGCAAAACATTAAAATGTGGCCTTCTATATATATAAAAATAATATTTAACTTCGAAGATCAACTTATCATAAAATAAATGTGTTTTGAACTTAAAACCCGCAACACTAACTATAAGTTCTTTTGAGTACCTTTTCACTTTTTCTTTTTTGAGACTTCACATTAACACAAAATAGTAACGACAAAAAATATAAAATAGCAAAGAAAGTGTAAACTTGAAAAACAACATTGAACTTAAGTAGGGAGGGGCTGAGAAAAGGTTCAATCAAACACTTAAGATAATAATAAAAATAATAATAATAAAAAAAACACATTGTAAGTGATTTGAGAGCTACTAATCTAATAGATGCGAAGAAGATTTAAACCTTAAAAATAAAGAAAAAGTGTGATTTAGTAATTCGGTGTTTTTCATTGATTAAAAAAAATCAAAAGTGACATTATTTTTTATTAAGAAAAGTCATTTTAAATATATATATATATATATATATATATACGTGCCTTTAACGGCAATAGCACAAGTGCGTACAACTCAAGCTTTATTAGAATCATACACATGTTGAGATATAGAAAAACATGTAAATGTTAGAAACTTTCAAGATGATGGATAGATGGTTTAAGAGAGGTGAGCAATGAGCATTGAGATCTTGAAGTAGAGAGAATGATTTGCCTCGCACTATGTGCACCCCGATATATGATCAGGGCACCCAGTATTTTGAATTAAAAATTGGTTTCATAAGGAAATGCCATATTTGCCCTCCCAAATCATGCACCTCGGCATATGATCAAGTCACTCAACACATGCCTCATTCCAATCACATTCCCACGCGCCCCACTTTCAAACTCTCAATTTTTCTACCAAATGAAGTCGATCAGTCGTCAGCTGAATATCGCATTCGTCGATCAAATAGTGCGCCCCAACCTTGTATTGTAAGGTTTGTTAGATTCGACAAGTTTAAAGCATTTTTAGAGTTTGATGGCTGAAGAAAACGAGTAGGAGGCAGGCGTCGCACACAATAAGGTTAGTTTTCATGGTTTTTGTGATTTTTTTTGCCATTTTAGAAAGTGAACGAATGCGACTTTGTCGGTCGCACAGGACCAAGACATATTGTAGTGTCTCGGTTGAAGGTAGCCGAGATTTTGGAATAAGTCTCAGTATAGGGTGACTGAACTCATGTTTTAATCCCTTTGGTACATGTATCGGACAATGGGGGCCGAGACTTGACAAAGGTTGTCAGACACAGGGTACCAATACAACATGTTCATTCTTGAACCTGTGGTACTGAGACTTTAGAATAAGTCTCAGTATAGGGGGATTGAACTCATGTTTATGTGTTTTTATGGTAGGGTGCTAGTGTTTCAAACAAAAGGGTATTTTGGGAAACTCTCGGGGTTCCCTGAGAAATTCTTGGGTGCACTGAGCAATAGCCAGGGTGCACATAGCGTGGCTTTAATTAAAAAATGCTGATTTTTTATTATTATGTTTTTTTAAAAGTAAGAGAAAGAGATGGCAGAAAAATGGTTGACTTGATCATGGAATGGATGAGACTTACAAGACGTACTTCTGATACATACATTATTTGCTACATAGTTTTGAGTGTCCTTTGGATAAACATGAATTTATCAAATATAAATCTCGATGCACATTAAAATACATTAATAGCCACGCAGCACAAGCTTGTACCTAAGTATGTCACCCAAAATATGGTGCCTTCCCTCTTAGTGGAGCCTGGAGCGATGGCCCACTCGGCCCCGCCCCAAAGCCGAGGCTATCTAAGTAATATAATAAACACCAATGTTGAAAGATTCCTCCGTCACTCGAATGGTTGTTTTTACCCTTTAGTTGGTTCTTTACTAATTAACCAATTACATCCTTTTTAGTTTTTGGTTTGGTTACCTATATTTATTTCCTAAAAATAAGTCAATCTTTATACATATTTTCTCTTTTAGTAATATCTTTATATATATTTAGAATAGTTACAATAAATGACTATATTTGTTTCTATTCTACACTATAACAGTAGCGAGTATAAAGACATTTGAAAGAACCACAAAATAATTTCATTACAATAGGACTACATTAAGGATCGACTTTAAACTCATATCTCTTTACTCTAGCTATGGATTACTAACCAGATATATTTAAGAGGAAATACCATGGTGTATGTTATTTGCAGATGATATTGTCCAAGTGGACGAAACAAGAGATGAAGTGAATAAAAAATTAGAACTTTAGAGGAATACATTAGAATTTAAAGGCTTCAAGTTAAGCAGGACGAAGACCGAATACATGCACTTTGAGTTTAGAGATACTAGACATCGAGATGGAGTGATAAAACTAGAGGATGTAGGAGTTCCTAAGGTAAACCACTTTAGATATCTAGGATCAATCATACAAAATGATGGCAATATTGATAATGATGTCACAATTCAAGCTAAATGGAAGAAAAGGAGGAGTGCAACAGGTGTGATATGTGATGAAATGAATGTTGGGCGGTAATGCAAAAACAATTACATAAAATGAAAGTAGCAGAAATGAGGATGCATAAGTGGATGTGTGGTAAAACTCGTAAAGATACAATAAGAAATACATAAATTCAAGGAAAAGTAAGAGTAGAATCAATAGACACAGATTATGGAGGGCGGTTGCGGTGGTTTGGACACTTGCACAGACGACATAAAAATGTCACCACTAGAAAACTTGACTCAATAGAAACATCAGAAATTCGACGAGGTAGGAGTAGACCGAAGTTAACTTAGGACGCATTAATTAGGAGGGATTTAAATGGTTTGGAAAGCTCACCATCAATTACACTAAATCGAGCACAATGGAAGAGTTTGATCTATGTAGCTGACTCCAATTAATTTGGGACTGAGGTTGTATTGTTATTGTAATATAATTTAATTATTATCATTATCATCATTTTGAAAATCTAAGTAAAGAACCATCATTTTCATTTATTGGTGGATTTAGATCAATCTCAACAACCTTCTCTAAGGTTGCCCAATTGAAGTCAAGAGTGACCACAAACAAGCACCAATGCCACCAAAGTGAAGAAAATCTGAATGTAGGGGATATGCTTCAAACAAGTTTGTGGTCACTCTAGTGGACCAAAAAGAAGCACCACAGTTTCTTCATTTTGGTGACAAAAAAATGCAACAATGTGACGGTAAACATGCATATTGCCACCTTTTTTGAAGCACGTCCCCTACATTCAATAACCATCAAGCCAATTGCCAACAAAATACTTGAACTTTGGTCAGAACTTTAGTGGACCAAATGTTGTCCGCCACGAAGAACAGCCCCCCAATTATTTGCGACCCCAATATTTGCGACATCATTCTTCTTAGATGGACTTACTAGAGAACACTCCCTCCTCACTATCCCTCCATTCCCATCTATTTTGAGGACTAAAGGATTAGACACATTACATGAGAAAGAAAAAAGATCAGACACTTATTTTTAACAAAAGACAAGATCAGACTCTTTTTCATGGTAAAGTCAAAGATCAATTTAGAACAAGAAAGAAGATTAATGTAGATCACAAATTAAGAAATAGTTGGTTTACATGGATGATTGGTATCTAAGCACATCAAAGCATAGATCCTTGCCCGATCAATAGGTCGCACGCCGTTGGAGTTGTCTTATATATATATATCACTCAAAAATACAACAACAATAACAACATAGCCGCAATTTTAATTAGTTGGGGTGGTCGGCTACATGGATCAAACTTTTCCATTGCGCCTGATTCACTCAAAAATGCAAAAGAAAAACAAAAAACACAATTTAATTTTAGGCGCATATTCTTCCTAAAATAATAAAAGATAGAAAGATAAGAATAAGTTCGACTAAAACAAGACTCCAGAAAAACTGAGTTTCTAGAAAATAGCATAAAAATAATAATAAAATCTGTATCAAAAAAAAAAAGCCAAATTACACATCAACTAAAAAAGGAAACAAAACACAATATGCTGAATCGCGAAGATAATTGTTATTCTTTAGCCCAAATCTAATACAAAAAGAAAGAAGAAAACTTAATCAAGAATTAATTTCTTAAATAGTGCAAATAAATTAGTATGATTAGGGATGCAAATGGAAAGGGTAGAGGATGGGGACCCCATCTCCATCCCCATACCCGCTTAAGAATTCATCACCCATCCTCGTCCCCGTCTAATCCCCGCGGGGATGGGGAATCTCCGTGGGGAAAATCTTTTCCCCATTTGATTCCCCACTGAGGATCCCCGCGGAATTCTTGCAGAGAATTTATTGTTGCGGGAAAATATTTCTCCCCATTTAATTTTTTCAAAAAAAAATTATAAAATGTAGGGCATAAAAAAAAACATAGGTACTTACGACTTCAAAAAAAGAAAAAACATGGAGTTCTTAACATTGATTTTTAATAAGAAAACTTTTTGATCAAATTTAATTTGTTTTAGTGGAAAATCAAAACTTTAATGCACTCTTTATCATTCAGTGTCTTCATTGCAATTTTTCTCATTTGATCTTAAATTTGTAAAATAAATATATAATTGCAAACAAATCAAAACAAAACATATAGCTAATGTAGTTTAGTAATAAAAATATTTTATTTATTTAACTAAACAAGTTAAAAATTTTCATCTCATTAGAATTTATATGTTGTCTCACTTGTGTTTTGGGGCGAAAACCATTGAATATTATACATACATATAATATAAATCTATATATAATATATCATATGGTATGTATATATGCATAATTGATATATGGGGATCTCCATAGGTAATTCCCGTGGGGATTACTAATTGGGATTCCCTACGGGGATCCCCGCGGATATATTTCTTTCTCCATCCCCGTACCCATACCCACGCAGGTATAAAATTTTCTCCTCATCCTCGCCTCTATCCCCATTTAAATTCCTCGTCCCCATCCCCCATGTGGATTCTCAGCCACACTTGCATCCCTAAGTATGATAACACTCTATGATACTTGTCTATGAACACATTTATAAATATGATACTGAAAAGCACAAATACCTATTTTATATTTATTGTCTACATAGGAAAATTGTGACTATCATGACCTACTCCTCTTTGACCGCAAAGATTAAAATGATGACCTTTGTTGCTAGATTGTGTTGAATGCATATTCTTTGTTGGAAAAGGCCTCCCTTTTGTGCTTTCAATAACTAGTCTCTGATTGGAGGTAATAATTCACTCTCTTCTCCAACAATTGCTATTAGATCATCATTAGTCTTACGTGCAATAGCCTTGAATTCTACTAGTAAGTCACCCATTACTTTTAATGCCCTCTCATAAGCAAGCTTTGGTTTCTAAGCATAATATGCCATCAAGTTACTTTGACTAGTCACTCCTCCAAACCTTGTTTGTTGAATCAAATAAGGATGTGAAGTTTGAGACCAATTGATCAAACTCGAATCGATTCTTTTTGCATCTTTCAACCATCTCTTATTTAGACTATGTTTAAAGAAAGATCACATTGATGCAAATGCTTAAGAGTAGCAAACATGTGCCTAGAAGGAATTATCTTGGTATCCAGTGTAAAATAATCACAATTTAATGTCTATCAACATGATAGAATTGTGTTTGCTGCTTTGCTCGTCTGTTTGGCTGATTGCATTGATACTTGGTAACCATAAATATATACCAATGTCGTTCTCATAATGATTCAGATTAACACTATATTGACCATCGCATTCTATTTCATCCCTGACCTTAAGAAATATTTCTCTAGTGTAAATAGAAGTCACTAACCTCTCCATGTTTGCCATAGTTGTTGAGAGATTATATGATCTGTCATATTCGAAACAAAATGCTCTTTCATTTGTATGTATCGAAAAGCAACTAATGCATTATCACAATGCAACAAAAAGACCAAAAGTTCAATCTTGCTATCCAATTTTTTTTTTTTTTTTTTCAAAAAATGCATTGATTGATATGCATCTATTTGTTGCAGTAGTTCCATAAAAATCTTTCCTCCTAAAAATGTATCAGCTCATTGCTCCTTTAACTGGTAAAGTTCCTCAAGCCAATTGTTATTTACTTCATCGTGCTTTCTTACCATGTCATTTCATCCTACCAACCAATTGGGTGGCCCATTGGTTTGGTATGATGGTACATGAGGGTGAGGGTTCGAGTACCAAAGGGGCAAAAAGTTGGTTTCTTTCTTATAAAAAAAAATGTCATTCCATCTTCTTTCCCATTCCTCCTAGTCATCATACTTTATAATAGATAACAAACACATATAACCAACAACATGCCTTCAATCCCAAATTAATTGGGGGAGGCTACATGGATCAATCTCGATTTAGAGCAACGAATGCACATAACCCAGAAAAAAAATAATAAAATTAGATCACTATTAACTTCAATATAACAATAAAATTATATCTCAATAGTAAGACCAAATTTATTAAATTAAAACCATACATGCACATCAACATTCTTAAATCAACAACAAAACCTTTCATGTGGACATATCCTCGTGTTTTATTTAAAATGTGTCACGAACAAGTTTTATGGGTGGAAACATTTCTTCAATGCATGGGCATTGTAAACGTATCTTGAATGCATGGGAGGAAAGGCCTCAAGTGTAATTCTTATCGATGGAGATAAAGGCATGCGCAAAGCAATCGAAACTGTATGGGGCAATGATGTCACCCATAGAACTTGTTCGTGGTATATTTTAAATAAAGCATGAGGATATGTCCACAAGAAATATTTTGTTGTTAATTTAAGAATGTTGATGTTCAGTTATGTGTTAATTTAATAGATTTAGCCTTACCATTGAGATACAATTTTATTATTTAATTGGAATTAATATCGATCTAATTTTAATATTTTGTTCTTGGTAACATGTTTTTGTTATCTATTGTAAGGTAATATGACAAGGATGAATGAGAAAAAGAAAGAATGACATGTTAATAAATCATGATGAAATAAATAACAAGTAGCTTGAGGAACTTTACAAGTTAAAGGGGCAATGAGTTGATACATTTTTAAGAGGAAAGTTTTCTGTTAAAACTACTACAACAAATAGATGTGAATCAATGAATGCATTTTTGAAAAAATATTTGAATTGCAAGATTGAACTTTGGGCCATTTTGTTGAATTGTGATGACGCGTTAGTTGTTCTCTGATACGTAGAGATGAAGGAGCATTTTATTTTGAATATGACAAATCCTATAATCCATCAAACAACTATGGCAAATATGGAGAGGTTAAAGACTTCTATTTACACCTGAGAAATGTTTCTTAAGGTTAGAGATCAAAAAATACGCGGTGATTGACATATTGTTAATTTGAGTCATTTTGAGAACACCAAAGACGTATGGTAACCAAGTATGGATGCAATAAGCCAAACAGACAAGCAAAGCATCAAGACATTTTCAATCATATTGATGGACATTTAAGTTGTGATTGTTTTACATTGGAGACTAAGAGAACTCCTTGTAGGCACATGTTTCCTACTTTAAAGCATTTGCATCAATGTTATCTTCCTCGAAACAAAGTCAATAAGAAATCGATACAAGTTTGATTAATGGGTCTCAAATATCACATCATGATTTTATCGAACGAACAAGATTTGGAGGAGTGACTAATCAAAGTAACTTGGTGGCATATTATGGTAAGAAGTCATACCATGCTTATGAGAGGGCATTAATACTTATGGGTGACTTTTTTGTAGAACTCAAGGTTATGGCAAGTGAGACTTATTATGATATGATAATCCTTATTAGAGAAGAGAATGAATTATTACCCATAATTAGAGATTCAATTATTGAAAAACACACAAGGGAGGCCTTCACAAACAAAGAATATGCATTCAACACAATCTAGCAACAAAGGTCGAAGTTGTATTTTAGTGTCATATTTATAAATGTGATAATATACAAGTATCATAGGGTTTTATTATACCAAGTTATTTCAATTGTTTAATAAGTTAATTCTTGATTTTTTTTCTTTCTTTTTGTCTCATACTTGGGTTATAGAATGACAATTATCGTCACGAATCGACATGAGCTTTGTTTTTTTTTTGGTTGATGTGTAGCTTTGTCTCATTTTTTTGTTGATGTGTGAGTTTTATTATTATTGTTAATGTTATTGTCTAGAAACTCAGTTTGTTTGGAGTCTTGTTTCAGTCAAACTCCATTTTTTTGTGTCAGCTGCATTAGTGGTATAGCGAGACGGGAGAACTCCTAAACAAATTGCGTATAATATTAAGCTAACTGTAGAAAACTGCAAATCTCATTCTATTTCACTCAACGTATATGTTATGTTTAATTGTGTCTTAGTGACATACAAATATATAAGAACTTTGAGACTTCCTATCTTTGTCTAGGTTAAATTCATGTTATCCTCAACCTATAATGAAATAATAACAGACTTTGTTCTATCTATTCCTCACGTCCTGAATAGAGACAACTGTATTTACACTTGAACACTTATCACATTATCGTCAGAGATTTCTGATATATTTGTCATTGTAGCTACTTGAGTAATTTCTACTTTGAAATCTTTCTTCGAATAATCCATACTCAAACTTTCTATCAAACTACAATTCTTATCTTTTACAATTTAAACCTTTGTATATTTACAACTAAAATGACTTCGAGTCATTTATGTTGTCTTTGATTTTGCTAATGAAAATGTTTTTCATTATCCACCTATCGAGTAAAATTCCCATCACATATATATTCTCTTACAAGGATCTATAATCAGACTAAGTTCCCCAATTGTTTACTTAGCAACATCACTGAAGTTCCTTACGTGAAGAAATTTCTAGGTAAATCCTCTTGAAATGCATATAGGAAATTCTTTATTACAAGTGTACTTTTCAGCCTAGTACCTTGTAACCCTTACCTTAGTAATTCAGCTGAAGTTCTCAATTACCATCACATGCAATTACTGAATACCCTAAACTCTCAAGGTTTTATACTTCTTCAGGATATTCCAAGTAATTTGGTCTTTTAAACCCAACTATATCCATTGATGTGATAAACTAGTGAACTCTAACGTACCTAAGGTCTGCAAGACTGCAACTAACTCCAACATTTCTATATCCTTAATTTTGGTAACACCCATGTCACGTTCAACCCTTGGAGATGAACCAGACAGTAGAACCACTGACATACGCACTTAGGTACGCTTATGATAAGCAATACATCCAACGTTTAGAAAGTTTTAAGGTTTAAGGTTATGCCAATCTTTGATTAATTGATTCCATCACCGCTTTAGTCCCTTCTCAATACTAAGGTATTCCTGTAACTGATATAGTTATAACATTAGGGCAAGGCTTACCACGAAACTTGCGCTTTAAAGTTTTCATCTCAACCACCTTTGCTTGAGAATATCTTAGAAGTGACATAATAGTATCAGATAATCTAGAGTTGACTAATGTAACGGATTGTCATGATCCGACAGCTCCGGACTTCTTGAACTCCGTGTTCCCTGCTAATCTTCACTTGTAACTCCATTCCAAAATTAATTCTGTCCCTTGTTGATAGGACTCTTTCAGTATCAGACACACTGTCAAATTTGGAAGCAAAGTACTTCATAAAATCCATATGAAGATCCAGTAATCTAGTGGTCTCCTTCCCTAATATAGGTACAACTGGTACTTCACTTGCAACAGAAAATAGCTTCTGGATTGTGTGTAGGACCAAAATACGCTTTCAAAGAGCATTATGTTTAGTATTGTTCTATGTACTGACCTGATAAAGAAGATCATCGCTAGCAAAATAAAGAGGCGGTTGATGCTCAGTCCCTGTCCCTGGAAGGCCACCTGTTCTTAGGATATCACAAAGAACCTGAAACCAAGATTACAAGACATTGAGATCATAGAGGACCATAAAGAATGATTGATTGATACAATCAATTAATACCCACAGAAAATAAATTACAGTGAACAAAAGCCGATAAATGAGAATCAAGAATATTCCTAATATCTTGCTACAATGTTCAAAGTATATAAAACAGTACAAATATATACATGGTTGGAAACTTGGAACAATGGACCTTTAGATTCCCTAAAGAATGTTAAATTCACTTCCAATAATTTATGTTATAGCATATTTAAAGAAACAAAGTCTACGGAATTAAATGATTTCAAATTCAGGTAAAACGGGTGTGCTGTTCATAATGCTCAACTATTTCCTTTTAGGTAGTCACTTATTTCTCTCAAGATAACTTCACCATCCAAGGTCCAAAATGATAATCCTACTACATTTCATATAAACCTATGGTTAGATTATTCATGCCTTGATGGTACTGTGATAACTAACAAGTATGAAAAACATATTATATTTCTTCAATTCACTGAAAGAGTCGTCAAGGATACTATAGTCATCAAGCTTAAAGGATACTAAACCTCCTGATTGAGAACATGAAGAAATAAAACATGGAGACTAAAGTCAGAAAAGAATGACAGAATGGAATGAATTTTATTCAGCCATTTTGGCGTGTTTAAATAGAGAATTACAGAGTAAATGCTTTACATAAAAATAGCAACTAATTGATCCTAATTGATCCTAATTGATCCTAATTGATACAGAGTAAATGCTTTACATAAAAATAGCAACTAATTGATCCTAATTGATCCTATCTTATCAAAACAGATTACAGCTATTAAAAAACCGATTATACAGCTAATTACTTCTAATTCTAATTAATTACAAATAGAATAAATATACTAAATAACAATCCTAATAATTATGTTAATATTCTCAACACCCCTCCTCAAGCTGGAGAATAGATATCGATCATTCCCAGCTTGGATAGAAACCCTTCGAACATAGCAGTAAAAAGTCCCTTAGTAAGAACATCAACGAGCCGCTCGATGATGGAACAAAGGGTATGCGAGATATCGCCGTTTTCCGCTTTCTCCTTGATGAAATGTCGATCTATTTCGACATGTTTTGTCCGGTCATGCTTTGCACACAGATTCTCGAGCAATATTGATTGCCGATTTGTTGTCGCAAGACAACCTCATCGGTTTATCTCCTTCAACCTTCACTCCTCTAAGATCTTCCGAAGCCATAACAACTCACATACTCCTTGATCCATAGCTCTGAACTTGGACTCCGCACTGCTTCGAGAAACAACTGGTTGTTTCTTGCTCCTCCAAGTAACTAAGTTGCCACAGACGAAGGAGCAATAGCCGGTGGTAGATCTCCTGTCTGTAGAACTTCCGCCCCAATCAGCATCGTGAAGATCTCCACTCTTCGGCTCCCATTCTTTGAAAACATAATTCCTTTACCCGGGCTTCCTTTCAAGTAATGAAGAATCCGATGAACAGCCTTGGAGTGTTTTTCTGATGGACAATGCATAAACTGACTAACCAAGCTCACTGCAAACGCAATATCTGGCCTTGTATGCGCCAAATAAATTAGCTTCCCCACCAGCTTCTGATACCGGTTCTTGTCCACACCTCGACCATCTTCTTTTTCGAGTTTCTGATTCGGATCGACAGGAGTTGCCACTGATTTACATCCGAGTAATCCAGTTTCTTTCAAGAGATCAAGAACATATTTTCTTTGTGAGATAACTATTCCTTTTGAGGATTTAGCCACCTCCATTCCAAGAAAATATTTGAGCTATCCTAGTTCTTTGACTTCAAACTGGTTGGATAAGAAGTCCTTCAGTGACTCCAACTCTACTATGTCATCTCCTGTCATCACAATGTCATCTACATACACAATTAAAATAGCAATTTTACCATGATTGTGTTTGTAGAACATCGTGTGATCCGAATGAGCTTGAGTGTAACCACATTGTTTCACGCTTTCGTGAATCTTTCGAACCATGCACTCGGAGATTGTTTCAATCCATATATGGATTTCTTTAGCTTACATACTCGCCATCCTTCTTTAGCTCATCAAAGCCTGGTGGAGCTTCCATATACACCTCCTCCTCTAGCTCGCCGTTTAAGAACGCGTTCTTCACATCAAACGTCGAGAGGCCAATCCAGTTTAGCGGCTAACGAGAGAAGAACACGTATGGTGTTTAGTTTGGCCACAGGAGCGAAGGTTTCCTCGTAGTCAAGGCCGTATGTCGAGTGAAGCCTCGTGCTACGAGTCGAGCCTTGTATCTCTCAACCGAGCCATCGGCATGGTATTTTATGGTAAACACCCACTTGCGCCTACACATTTTTTTCCTTCGGGTAAAGAGGTAAGATCCCACGTGTCATTCTTCTTCGGGGCCTTCAACTCCTCAAAGACCGCCTCTCTCCATCTCGGAACCTCTGAGCTTCATGTATCGACTTAGGTAGTTCATCATCCATAATCCCGGCGGAAAAGGCTTTGAAATCGGTGAGAGCTTATGATAAGATACGAAATTGGATATTGGATGTTTTGTGGTACATGATCGACACCTTTGCATAAGGCTATGGGTTCAAAGAAATCAGTAGAAGGTTCTAAATTTGGAAGAGAAGTAGGAGAGAGAGAGCGATCGTACCTTGGACCTCGGTCGAGTCCGATGATTGGCCCACCTCGGGAGCTGGTGGAATATTACTTGGTTGAGTCCTCCTTTTAGAATAAACACGAAGTTCGGTAGGGTGGTTCCAAGTTGTTTTCTACCCGGGTCTCACGAGGTTGTGAATTTATAGGTTGTGAAATCCTAGGATTAGTTACGAAATAATTGATTCCACCGAACTATTTTCAACCGATTTTGGCAAAGATATTTGTTCCCAAAAACTCATTTCGTAATCATTCTCCCCGAATTGAGTTTTTTTCAAAAAAAGGTTGTTTTTCAAAAAAAGTGACATCCATACTTACGTAATATTTTCCAGATTTAGGATCAAAACATTTATACCCTTTTTGTGTTGGTGAAAAACCAAGAAATATGCATTTATGTGCCCGGGGATCAAGCTTTCCTCTATTATGGCCGTGTATATGAACAAATGCAATGCAACCAAAAATTTTAGGTGTTAAATCAGTGAACGATCTATTTTCAGGAAACATATTCTTTAGTGCTTGCAAAGGAGTGATGTAATTAAGAACTCTTGTAGGCATTCGATTAATCAGATAAGCTGCAGTTAAGAGCGCTTCATTTCAAAAACGATTAGGAACATTCATAGCAAATAATAACGCCCTAGACACCTCTAATAATGCCTATTTTTCCTCTCAGCCACTCCATTTTGTTGGGGAGTATCAACGCAAGAACTGTGATGAATAATTCCTTTTTCTTTCAAAAAATCACCTAAGATTGCATTAAAATATTCTCGGCCATTATCGGTTCTAGGAGCTTGAATATTAGTATGAAACTGAGTATTAATCAAAGAGTGAAAATTTTTGAAAACATTTGCGGCCTCGGATTTTTCCTTTAGAAGATAAATCCATGTGACTCTAGTGTGATCATCAATGAATGTGATGAACCATCTAGAACCTGAGGCAATTTTTACCCTTGAAGGGCTCCAAATATTACTATGCACGAGTGAAAAAGGTTTTGATGGCATATACTTCAAAGAAGGATAAACAGATCTATGATGTTTTGCCAACTCACAAACTTCACAACAAAAAGATGAAATGTCTTTATTTTTAAAAAGATTTGGAAACAAATATTTCAAGTAATTAAAACTGGGATGGCCTAACCTATAATGCCACAACATTATGTCATTCTCGCAAGATAAGGTAGTAAAACATCTTGGTTTCTGAACTTGTTCATCTGAAGGATTTTCCGAGACCAAGTGATAGAGTCCATCAACTTCCTTAGCATTGCCAATCATCTTCCCCGAACAAGGGTCCTGAAATTCAAATCCAGCAAATGTTATTGTAGCAATACATTTGCAATCATGAATAATACGACTAACAGAGATGAGATTGCAAGAAATCTTTAGAACATGCAGGACATTTAGTAATGTAAGAGATGGAGACATAATAATAGAGCCTTTTCCAGCAATAGAGGTTAGAGAACCATCGACAATTTTAACTTTCAAATTTCCAGATAAAGGATAATATGAAGAGAATATGGAGGAACTACCAGTCATATGATCGGTTGCCCCTGAATCTATGATCCAAAGGTTTAATTTTGAGCCGGCTGTGAAAGTTGTAGGGTAAGTACCTTTTTAAGCTAAAGAAGAAGAGGCAATGTAAGATGATGAGTTAGGAGTGTTGGATACAATTGAATGAGAACTCATTAGTTGATACAATTGCTCTAGCCGTTTTTCTTTCAAAGCGACGTCGTCTCGAGGCGATTTCGGCTCTTTGGAAGTGTCTTCGGATGAGGCATGAAAACCCTTTGAATCACGAGGATTCCGGTTAGATGAAGGGTTCTCACTGGCTTTCCATGCGAGCTTCCAACATTTGGCCTTAACATGCCCTGGCTTGTTGCAATGCTCGCAGATTGGCCTGGTCTTTATCGCTGCGACGGTCGTTGCGGCGTGGTGGTGGCGACTAGAGAACAGGCGTAAGGCTCGGTGGGAGCCGGTGAGTGTCCTCCGAGCATGACGGTCCGCCGCTCTCTCTCTTCCGACCTCGGCAAAGACTTCTCTAGTACTCGGTAGTGGATCACGACCAAGAATGCGTCCTCTCACTTCATCTAATTCCTTATTAAGGCCGACGAGGAATTCGAAAACACGTTCTTTTTCCACCATTTTCTCGAAACAAAGCCCCGTCCTTCGCACACTCCACTCATAATCGCCGAACATATCTACCTCTTGCCACAAGGTTTTTAAGTCGTATAATATTGAGTGACAGCTTTTCTCACCTTGTTTTAGCCTCCATAGCCAAGTTTTTAGCTCAAACCACCGTCCCGCATTCCCGAGATCAGAATAAGTCTCGTTCACAGCAGTCCAAATGTCATGAGCAGTAGGTAGGAAGAGATAGGTTCTTCCTACACTCGAGTCCATAGAATTTATGAGCCAAGACATGATCATCGAATTCTCTACCTCCCATTTTGCAGAACCTTCATCTTTCTCAGTGGGTCTCGCATTGGTACCTGTAAGATAGTCGAATTTTCCACGGCCTCGAATGAACAGTTTCACCGATTGGGACCACTGTAGGAAATTGTTTCTATTCAGCTTGTGAGAAGTGATGGAAAGGTTTTGGAAAGATTCAGTGGTTAAGGGAATTGAGGGCGAGCGAATAGAGCTCATAGAATCGATACCAGAGGTATAATCGATACCAGAGGTATCATCAGAGGGTTTAGCCATAAATGGCTCTGATACCATAAAGTCAGAAAAGAATGACAGAATGGAATGAATTTTATTCAGCTATTTTGACGTGTTTAAATAGAGAATTACAAAGTAAATGCTTTACATAAAAATAACAACTAATTGATCCTAATTGATACAGAGTAAATGCTTTACATAAAAATAGCAACTAATTGATCCTAATTGATCCTATCTTATCGAAACAGATTACAGCTATTAAAAAACCGATTATACAGTTAATTACTTCTAATTCTAATTAATTACAAATAGAATAAATATACTAAATAACAATCCTAATAATTATGTTAATATTCTCGACAGAGACAAATGACAAAACACTAATGTCAAGGGTCCTCATACACGAAGTGCAACTCACCGAAAGCTCACTAATTGTTCTCTCTATGCCCAAGGCCAACCAGTGATGCATTGGGTACCTACCTAGCTCAACACTCGCTCTAACCTTTACCACAGGGTACTCTTAACCTCACTTCACTAAAGTCATGCGGAGTAGGAACAACAAACTAGTAAGACAACAAAAAAAAGACAAAGCACTATAGGAGTTCATTCGCTTTCTAACAAGGAATTACAACTCAATACAAAGCCATTAAAAAGGCAACAACAAACCCATCACAAAGCCAAAACCACTAGGTCACATGGGCCGTGGCTCCAACCACGTCAAGCACATTACCCACATGTTTTCCAACCAAACTTCATGACCATGGCATATCATGGACCTAGTCATGACCGAACGCGACTTAGTTGAAGACCAAATCAAGAGATCATCCGAATGGAGGGTTGGCTCGACAGTTATGCTTGGTGGCATTAACCGGCATCCACGATTAAGTCAAGGCGCATGTGGGGAGGCACGTGGCTTCATTGTGTAGATCGGTTAGAAAACGTGTAGGAAATGTGCTTAGTGTGGTAGTAGCCATGAACCAAGTGGTCTAGCAATTGGTGGATCAAGTCTAAGTTAGGTGACATGATGAGAAGAAAGTACCTCCTGGTAGTTATGGTAACTACATAGACAAAAGTCAACTTCGGAGCATTGCTAGCATGTCTGAGGCCCATGACAAGCTGTAGTTGACAATCGTCAACATGTTTAAAATTAAGGAAATGAGCCTGATGTATCTTCTACAAATATGTTGTTAAAACACATATTTATTAATTAAACAAAATAAATAAAAAAGTTGTAACTAATAACCAGGTAAAATAAGTGAACCTGTCACAGTTTTGCCAAAGCTCTAAGCAAACTACCGAGTAAGGCCATCATGCTGGTACCATTTTATCTTTAAGGAACGTTAGTAATTTAGATGAAAATTGAAACTTCAAAGGTGAACGAGCGGAAGGATATAGAATAAAACCTGTATGTCCCTGCTCCAATCTACTGGATCGCTAACAACAAACACTGCTTGAACTCTTTCTGATGGAACATGAAAGTTTTTGTCCATCTCCTTGTGTTTGCTACCATTGGTTTCCTTTTCAACCACCCATTTCTTATGATGTGAGAGGGGATCAATATTATCAAAGTAGGATGCATATTCATCCATTGAAAGAACATTTCTGCAATAGTTTTACCAAGACAAAAAGTGAGTTGTAACTAGAGATATAATTAAAATAATAAAATTTAACAAACACGAGGCAAGCAATGAAAGCAAACATGAAAAATAAGTGAAGCTCACTTAAAACCATAGTTAGACATGACCACATCAGGTTCCCCTTTTCCGCAAGCAATGATGAGATCATTCTCAAATCTGCAGAAAACTTGTTTCATTCACAAAAAGGTACGTGTATTGAATGACAAAGACAATGCCATACAGCTACAGATCATGGATCATGATTTTCTAAGAAATAAGAATAAGACCTCCTTACAAGCTCTTTAAAAGGTGAATGGCCCTGTAGAACCTGCACCAAATGTATTATCATCAGCAAGTCTTAGACAAAAAATGTACATGGCGTATGATGGCATGAACAGTGGAAAGTTTCACCAGAATGGTCGTATCACTGTTCAGAATAGTACCTGTGAAGCCAAAATTTTTATCCCCAAGAGCTTGCTTAGTTCCAATGCTCTTTTAGATTCTGGAACTCCACCTCCTATTGTATAGGTTTTATAACTTAATAAGAAAATCATCCTAAAATATCTTACAGTTAAGAAAAACTTTAAATTACATAAAAATAGTAAAGGGAAATGAGAGTAACAAATATTGAGTTGTTGGGCCTGCCCACGCCTGTATCTGCAGGTCCATGGATCTCACTAGTACCGATATTGTCCTCAACTTAATCACCTCCGGGTCACAGGTGTGGCGTTTTACACCAAAAGGCCTCAGTACTATTTGTAAGAGAACCACAACTTAAGTACTTCTTTATGAAGTCACACTTAACCGATGAGGGACTATATTTCTGGATCCTAAGTTCAGCATCTCACACAAAATGTCTAGCTTGGCATGGTCAAATTTTAGAATACTTGGTCACAGACGTGTGCGTCTACACTAAAATGTGCCTACAATCTATTAACCTACAAGTGCAAACATGATCAAGGGCAAAGGATACAAAAACATGTTGCTTCTATAAAGACCCTTGGGTTCACATCGATCTGTTTATGAGATAAGGAAAAAAAGAGCAAAGAAAAGAAATAGTAGAAAAGCATTCTCACCATTCGTCAAGAAGAGAAATGGAATCCTCAAAGCGCCTGTCGCGTAGAGACGATACAAAAAAAAGATGATTAAATACTGAATCGTAAACATAAAAACATAGTTTTCGCACATAAAAATATCGAACGAGACAAACAATCTTCAGTCTAATGCAAATCTAAAACCATTTCAAGTTGTTACACTAATTTCTAACAATGTGGATTAATTTAACACTCGAAACACAGCACAGTAATCCGAAACGGATCGACAAGCCAAGCCGAGCAACTCAAGCTCTCCAGCTTAATAAGCAGCAAATGCACCTGCATTGTCGTACAATCTTTTCAGTGCTTGAGGAGATCCGCCGATCGGAGTACCTCCTCGGATTAGAACTCCATCGATATCGAAAGCGACTCCAAACGAACAAGGCCTACCGCACCAAATGATTCCACAAAATCAGATCATTCATTCATTCATTCATTCATTCTTCAATGCTCAATGCTCAAACAAATCGTTTCTTATGAAACTCACTCACTCACTGTTGGGGTTTCACTTGGTCATGGATGAAGCGTGAAAACGATTGCGAACATCTGCTTTTCCTCTTCAGTGCAAGGTCGAATCGACCACCGACAAATCTCATTTTCGATCTCCGCTTCAATCAACCAATTAGGGTTCTTATGGTTCTTCACTTCAATTCGGGACTCTTCGACTTCAAAGCCATCAATCGACTGTTGGTGGGGGTCGAGATGTGCGAGGAGCGTATCTCGGTGCAGTGGTCTGGGACGACGGACGAGCAGCTCAATTGCAGCCACGTGTCCTATTTCTGAGGCGCTCGTCGAAGCGTATAAATAACGTAACGGCCACACAAATGGTGTGCTTTTTTTAATTTTTGTTCGGCAATGGCGACGCTTTGCTTTGCAGCTCGATTGGTGTGCTCTGTTCGCCCAAACGAGAAGAGCACCAGCTCTGGTGCCGGAGTGAACTGTTCACTTCTGAAGTCTTCATCTCTTGTGAGTCATAGCTTTTCAATCAATCTCGATAATGGTGCCCGACGGTCCAGATTCTTCCATCTCTCTGCGGTTCCCAGCTCCCCAGGTAAGTTCTAGGTTTCCTCACAATCTTTCTATGAAATTTGTTATTAATTGATGGTGAACTTGATTTCTGGAGTTATTTTTGTGGGCTTAGGGTTTAGTATTTTAGATGATATTTGTTTTATAATAATAGTTTCACTAAAAGTACTTAATTTGAGACATCTTTGGTTTGTTTTTGTCAACATATAGTGTTAACTCGTTGGAGTTCATATTATAATGTGTGGTTTACCTTTAAGTTTATAGGGAAGTTGAAAATTTTAATTAGTAAAAAATATGAATTGACATGAATAACCTTCAAATAAAGGAGATATATAAGTAATAAAAGAGTCAACATTAATAATGAGGGGTAATTGTGTCCACAACTCCTCTTGGAGATAACTCTCTAGGGAGGAGGGTGGAAGATATTTCTTGCTTTATGGTGTTTATGGTATAAGTTGTGAGATAACTTGTAAGTAAATTGGGCAACCAAACAAGATTAGTTCTCAACTCCTTATAAGAGATAACTCCAACCTAGCAAAAAAAGCCTAAGTAAACAAAATTTTGGACGCCTATAATTATTATAAAAGAAAAAAGGTTTGCCAAATCATCTTTAGTGACATAGATGAGGCAAAAGATGCAAAGGCAAGGTTGGCCCTTCAACTATGTTGGAGCCGAGGGTGTTGTAATTAAGTTGCTCTTTTATAAGAAAGCAAAAAAGTGCTCGATTTCAGTGGTTGGGCGGCTCTGGTTTTTGTTCCTAATTTTTGTTGCCTGAATTGTGCTGCTTGGTTGGTGCATTTTTGGAAAAGATTGTCAATTTGGTAGCATCCTTCGTGCCTGAGAATTGTGAGTTGGCGATTTTTGTGTGAATAGGAAGTGCAGCTACTTCTATAAGTGAGGATACTACCAGTTTCCTGGATAAGGTCAAAGTGTTTGATTTGGATGGAAAGGAAATTGCACTGACTGATTTGTGGAAAGATAGGAAGGCGGTAGTTGCATTTGCTCGGCATTTTGGGTAGGTTTTCTTTGGTTGCTGCCTCATTCTTAGGAGTGTAAGATATCCTTATATTATTCAGTTATTCTCGTGGTTTGACGAGACAGTGGTTTCTTTTTTTGATAATGGGTTGTTTTATTTATTGCAGATGTGTTCTTTGTCGTAAACGAGCTGATTATCTTGCTTCTGTAAAGGTTAGAGATCACCGAATCGGTGAATTGTACTACCTTGGAACCGAACTGATTATGCTAAAGAGTAACTTGCAAGCAAACTCATGCGTAACTTCTCTTTATGGGGAATGAAATTTCTTTAAAGAGTTATAATCTTTATAATCATCAGCTCTTCACCAACAATATGTCAATCAATTTTTATTTTTATTTTTTTTCACGGTGCAAAGTGGTTTTAAAGGCCATCACCGTATCTTGATCTCAACAATCCACATATTTTGAATTACACTGAAGGGAATTATTCAAATAGTCCCAACAGTGAATGAACATGAGAAGTACGATTTTTAAGGTCGTATTTGTTAATTTCGGTCAGTTTGAAGACTAAATCTATGTCAAATGACTAATGATTTACTTATTTTGAAATAATTGCTGCTTTGTGCATTTCCAAGAAATTTTTGATTCTTTGCCAAAAAAAAAAAAAAAGAAATGTTTGATTAAAATTAATCATGTTATTTATCACAGGATAAAATGGATGAAGCAGGGGTGGCACTTGTCTTGATCGGACCTGGAAGTGTTGATCAGGTATGGCACTATAGATGCACAAAGTTCTTGAAGTGAACTGGACTGCAATCGTGCTTTTTTTTTATCAGAAATGAAATAGGAAAAAAAAAAAAAAAAAAAAAAGTAAACATACTTTGGGTTGGTGGTCTGATGAAAAAACTTGAGATTTTCTGAAGCTTAAAATCTGGAAACTTAAATTGGACCGTAAGTCTCCATTTTGATGCAACTTCTTTTGCTATTTATCAAATACAAACTTACAACTTCTTGTTCACACTGCAGAGAAGATTTTCTTCTAGTTAGTTTTCTCAAGTTCGCGTATGAACCGTGATCAAATTCTTTGATTAGATATTAGGAGGAAAGAATTTATTGGAACCGATGTTCTATCTATCATCTGAAATGGGTCATTTCATCTACCTACAGTGAGCTTTCAGCAATATCCTATCCATCTAAAGCCGTCAGACACCCGTTTCCTTGCTCCTTTCTCTTAATAAATTGTAGGTTTAAGACAACTTTGAGGATAGATTTAAGGTACCCACACAATCAAAGCAATTTGAAAAAAAAAAAAAAAGATGCACTTTTTCAGTTGGTATAGAGGTGCTCGATTCCCAATTGATCTGAAAGCCATTACTGTCCAACAATGAATATCTAGCACACTAATGAAAATAAGGACAATAGTTAGAAAAGAATAGATGATGATCTTTGTAAATGGGAAACACAGTAATGCTAGTGGCAACAAGGATACTTAAACATGGGACTCATAAAAACGAAAGCTCTAACAACACGCTACGTTAACACTTGGCCTGAATGCTAGAATTGTTAAGAAGGATGTGACACTGAATATCAATTTACAATCAAGAAACCAAGATTTTTTTTAAAACTCCTTTCCATCTCTTATCCCTGTATTTCCCATTGCATCCATAGATTGTACTGCATGGCATCACCGCATTCTTACTTATGTTATGATGAAAAGCATTAGTGCTCACATAAACTAGGTGTTGTTTGGGTTTTGTAAATGTGGTGCACTTTCAATGAATTTTTGTCCTGAATGGATCTTTAGTATTACAAATGATCATGTTGCAATGGTTAAATTGCTTAGGATCAGATATTACATTTACCTCATTTTATAAAACAACTGTCTCGCGAGAGGAAATCCGATTTCCATGCTTATATTTATATGTTTTAGTTCTATATCTTCTCTTAGATTTTGACCTTTGTAATTGATTGTATAAGTAGGCTGAAAATTGCCTCAACTCTTCTCCCTATTATGGTGCAGGCAAGAGCTTTCTCACAGCAAACAAAATTCAAAGGAGGTATGCTTTTCAAATGCCCACAAAATCTTAAATATCGA
The DNA here is from genome assembly GCA_039657345.1 of Stephania japonica. Classification (NCBI taxonomy): domain Eukaryota; kingdom Viridiplantae; phylum Streptophyta; class Magnoliopsida; order Ranunculales; family Menispermaceae; genus Stephania; species Stephania japonica. The sequence continues at coordinate 34,855,313 of CM077560.1, read as the reverse complement.
ACTACTTGACCAAGTTCTAAAGATGGTTTCTTGGCTGCAAATAACTCTAATACAATTGAGGATCAGAAATTTAACGAGGCCAAAGATTACTAAAAGGTAATTGCACAAAAAGATATGTTTCATCAATTCAATAAACTTCATCTAGAAAATCTGAATCAATCTTCACTTAATGAAGATGATCAAGTTGGTTTGAAAAAGCCATCTGAAGAAAAAAAAGAAGCATGAATCCTCATAGAACACAGGCTGAAATTGTGTAAAATTTTTAAAAGCATTTGTGGAAATAATATATATATATATAGGTGATTCTACCATGGTGTTTCGGAAAAATCACAACGGATGGTGATTCAAAAAATCACCATGGTTGGTGATTTTTATTTTTGACCATATTGGATTTAGATCCAATGGTCATAAAAGTTTCTTGGTGTTAGTGCACACATTTTTACGGGTAATTATTATAGCCATCAAAATGACCATTTGATCTTAACCCAATGGATCCAATGGTCATAAAAGATTGAGAAAAATCACCATGGTAGAACTATATATGTATGCCATCCATAGAGATTGAGAAAAATCACCATGGTAGAAATAGATATACACACACACACACAGGCTGAAATTGTGTCCTTGCCACCCTGTGCGACAGTTGCGTAACTATAAATTTGTGTCATGTTTATACGGCTCCATTTAGATTGAAATAGCTGGTTACTATTTTTAAACTACTGATTTTTTGTTATCTGTTTGGTTAGGCTATTGAAAAATCGAATGATGTTTTTTTTTTTTTCTAATGAAACTCTAAATTTGTGAAGAAAGATGTGAAGACATTTTTTTTTTCCTAATATTCCTGAAGATAAATTGTTGAAATTGACAGGGACCCAAAATCAACTAGGCTTTATTGATCCAACACAGGAATTACAAAGAACTGTTGATGGCATTAAGAGTCTTACCAAACTCTCTCCACGCAGAGACACTTAATCAAATTCTTCCCATCCCCTTTTCTCAACTTCGTCCTCTTTATATATATATATATATATATATATATATATATATATATATATATATATTAATCTTACTGGTTACATGTTATTTGAATTTTCAACCAACACACTTATTTAGTTTGAGATTGCTCGATTGGGTCTGAGTATCCTCCATTTGAGACCTATCAGAAATTAGTTAAAGAAATTTTAGAATTGTAATCTGCTTTGAATCTTGAACCAATCTCAAGAACCAAATACTAGTGATATTAATGTTCTTACTTCTGATAGCTTTTCTTAACACAGTTCTGGCTGATCCAACCGAGCAGCCTCACCTTTCCTTCTTTCTGTTGCATTACCTTAATATTTATTTCTGCAGAAGCTTACGCTGATCCTAGTTATTCTTCATACAAGGCATTTAGCTTTGTTTCTGGTGTTGCAACCACATTTACTCCAAAGGTATCACCCGCATCAACTCTACAATAATAAGTAACTGTAGTCCATTAAAGAAATATTTTCTACTTGTGTTATTTCAACAACTGTCAGCATCTGGTAATTTGTGGTACTGCAGGCAGGATTAAAGATAATTCAGTCTTATATGGAAGGTTACAGGCAAGACTGGGCATTGTCCTTTGAAAAGGACACCAGAACTAGGGGCGGCTGGTAAATTAACTCTCTATACAAATCATTCACATATTCAGTTCGGATTATAATTATACTGCGTCTCTCTATACCATCTTCTTCAGAAATAAATCTATAGTTAAGTAGCCTTGCAGCTGTTATAAATTCATAATACACTTGGAAAAAAGGTTAATTCAATTTCAGCATTGAGATTATAATTTGTATATTTTCTCTTTCTCCTTTTTACATCGATTATCATCATTCTTAAAATTTTGTCCTTATGTATGAGGTTTTCTTTTTATCGTTAGTTGTGTCTTTTGTGGTTGAATAGGTTTCTTTCTTTAATTAGAGGTTTGGTTGAAAGATGGCATTTGAAAATTTACAGCATTAAGATTACGGCCAATTGACGGAAACAACATGCTGTCTGTTGTGTTTTCAGGCAGCAAGGGGGAATCATTGTTGCTGGTCCTGGTAAGAACAACGTAACGTACATTCACAAGGTTGGTTTTCTTTCTCTTTTAAGCGTATGGGAAGGCATGTCGTTGATTTCGTTAACCTTTCTGCTCTCCATATTAGAATAATAAGACGGAATTCCGCATGAATCTCTTGCATGATTCTCTTACATTACTCTGTTGAATCTAGTTGATTCTTGCAATCATATTATGTCAAAAATATGACTCACTGTTTGAGAGGAATTTAGTTGACAATATGCTTGATTTTCAGCATTCAAATTTTAAATATCTCCAGTAAAAGTTCTACAAAACAAAGTTGTGAGAAACATGACAAAGGTAGTTTTACATCTTGTTTTTCCTCCATTATATTCCATCTTAGAGAACACGGAAGTATAATAAAACCCCAACCAAGCTTATTAGAATCTTAACATCAAGGTGCACAAAGCAATGCTTCAACAACTAGAAATCGATGAAATGTTGCAAGTAATTGAACCGTCTTGCCAATCTCTATGCTATGTATTTAATTTGACCGTCTATGCTTCTTGGAGCAGAAGCAATTTGCTTAGTTACACCCATCCCAAGGTATCATTTCAAATACATACGTGGGGTAGACTCGTACAAATTGAGTACACCCTATACATGTATCATATAAATTTACTGGATGTGACATTGGATCTATCAATTTTTTGAAGGTCAGAGATTTTCAATCTAGTAAAGTAAAAGGAGTAATTAAATCATATAGTTTAAACAGCAGAAAAATCATTGATTTACCAGAATTGTTTTCAAATCAATCTATTTTTGGATTTGCCCATGAGAAGAAAAAGGGCCAAGATACTTTCATTTATGATGTTTTAACAAACAGAGTCATGTTTTTGGCATACATACCAGTTTAAATTGGTGAATATTCATTATTAATAGTAATCATAATATATATTTGATTTGGAAAGTACGCCATCAAATGCGCTAAATCAAGTGCAATGGAAGAGTTTGGTTTATGTAGCCGACCCCAGATAATTTGGGATTGAGGCTATGTTGTTGTAATCATAATATATATTTATGATTACCACTATTTATTCAACAAATTAGATTGATTGATATAATTGATCATCGGTTACAAACTTACGATAAATTTGGAAGCAACACGTTCTCTCTCTACTGGGCACTTATTGTCACACTTAGACCATACTTTTCCTCTTTCCGTAGCTGCCATGATATAATTTGTAATTACAAGGCTTTTAATAGTAATGAGCATTTGTAGTTAGGGCCGTGTTTATGGAGATTGCAACTTGTCTACTAATGCTTTGGCTCTATTTTGATCAGGATAAAGAAGCTGGGGATGACCCGGAGATAGAAGACATCCTGAAAGCTTGTTGCTCCTAATGCATGCAAGGTATTTCTCTTTTTTTTTGCGGCAAAAAACAGATTCAGTAATTTATTTTTGTTTATTATGAAATCTATTTCTCTCTATCTAATGTGTGTTTTAGTTTTTCCTTTTTTCAATAAAAATAATAAGAAAAAGTTATATGACTTGCATGTTCATAGTTATTGAGATCGCTCATTATATTAGCAAAAAGATCCACTCTAAAAGGAAAGGTTCTTTTCCCCATGAGAATCTATGAAAGATTTATTGGACAAAAGAAAAAACTATGGAATAGTATTTCATCTCATTAATTTAATAAAAGAGAATATGTTGAACCTTCAACTCATATCATTTGTCTTTTATTTGACAAATTACAGGTTTTTTATGTACTTTTGCATATTTATTTGTGTATTAAAAGCATCCTTCCTATGCTGTCAAAACGTTTTTCCCTTGCAACAATGTAAATACGAATCTTTTCAATTGCAATGATAAAACTTTATATAAACAAACACCATGAGAAATTTGATTTCTTAAAGGAAGCTTTCACTATGCATTGCGCATCATATGCTTCTCATGGGCCCTCTATGCACAACACCAAACGATAGCGAAAAACCACTCGAAACGGAAAGGTTCTTTTACTCATAAGAATATATGGAAAAGTTTATTTGACAAAATAGTAAAGCTATGGAAGAGTATTTCATCTCATTAATTTAGTAAAAGAGTGTAAAACCTCAAATCGTATCATTTTCGTCTTTTCTTTCACAAATCACAGGTCTTCATCATGTACTTCTTTTGTATATTGATCCCTGGGTTAGAATCATCCTTACCATTCTGACAAAAAGTTTTGCCCCTACAACACAGTAATATGAATCTTTTCAATGGCAATAATAAAATTTGATATAAAACAACACGACACAATGAGAAATTTTGGATCCTCAAAGGAAGCTTCGGCTCTAAGTTGCGCATTATGTGCTTCACACAGGTCCTCTATGCCCACACCAAATATGTATTTTACAGTGCACAATGAAAACTGTTGGCAATTTTATGCAGGGAAATTCCAAGCTACATTCGAGTCACTGGAGTTTCTAATGGGTCGATATCCAGGGGCCCCTAGGGACTAGTTAGGCAAAAAAGCCTAGATACCCTGGGTTATAAAAAATAAAAATAAAAAAAAAATAAAAAAAAAAATAAAAAATTATGCTGGGAACATTTGATTGTATAAGCGTCCTCTACGAATGTGGAAACTCTTGATGTTGAGCACATTCATCATATTCATATCTTTCTAGGCTTGTAGATGTGAGCTCTTGTTTTCAAGAAACTTCACTTGCAGTCGAGAAAGAAACTCCATGTCGAAATTCAGAGTTGTACCAATTCTGCTACTGATAAATAGTGTATGCTCAGTGTAATTAAATTTGTCGAGCTCAGGGCCTTTTTTTTAACTGCTTTTAGGAACGCTAGATGAAAATTGATGTGGTTTAGTCTTGCTCTTCATCATTCAGGAATCTGGACTTGGTTTAAGTTCTCATTACCTTTGTATCTTGAGTTTTTGCTTAAGTCGTACTAATTACTATTTTTCTTTTGGGTGCACTATGGGCACCCCACCATTTACTCAAGGCACACCAATTTTTTGGTTTTTTTCTCATCCAAATTGGACCTTGATGGAAATGACATAATTGCCCCTTCATGTAAACAACCCACACTACCACAACACATATTGGAATTGATTTTGGGGCACCCCACCTCTGTCCGCTCTCATCTCCAACAAAAATCCACATCTTCCATCGGCGGTCATGTATCGGTTCTATCGCTTTCACATGAGTTGGTTGCATGGTAACTGTAACGATCCGTTACCTTAAGCACATAATTAGTGTTAATTTGAATCATAATTAATTCGAGTTAGGCTTGTGGTTATGTCCAGTTTGTCTCGATTAACGTGTGCGTGGATTGACGTGTTGTATTGTGTTTGTTTGGACTGTGTTAATATGTATAAATTAATAACTGGGCAAATGAGGAATGCCTAATACCATGTGTAGGTCATGAGGACACACATGAGACGTGAGACAGCGTTGACGTCCGAGTATGATCGTGGTGGAAATTACGTTGTGTGGGCGTAATTATAGGCATAAATATATATTCGTAATTGTCGGGGCGGGTGGCACGCGTGGGTTGTACGGTAATGTGCATGCTTGAGGGTGTTCATTGGCGGGCACAATGAAATTGTAGGCGCGACAATATCAACGGATATATATATTATATAAATTAATATATATATATATATAATAAAATCAGATAAATGGGAAATTACCATAAAGGGTAACTGATTTAAAAAGAAAAGGGGATAGGCTTGGGGGTATTTTGGTAATTCCCTAAGCCTAAATTGCCTTCGTCCTTCTTAAAACACCACAACGCGAGAGAGAGAGAGAGAGAGAGAGAGAGAGAGAGAGAGAGAGAGAGCAGGGCCGAGAACAATGCGGGAGGAGAGAGGAGGAGAGCTCACGAAGGAGAGCTCGTGTGGTTGTGACGTCGAGGTAAGGTGAGTTTGTGAGTTGTTTCCAATTGTTGTTGAGTTGTGTACGTTGTTGTTGTTGTGTGTTTCGGTTATGCCATGGCTGAGGTTGGAGCTGATCAGGACGACTGTTGGAAGTCAACCCCAGCAATGGAAAAGAATAATAATAAAAAAAAACATAGAACTGTGTACTAGCAGTTCTGTTGGGGAAGATGTACCCCTGAACCGAGCCGGCTGAGCTCGGTTGAGTCGAACCCGGTTCGTCCTGGTTCAGGGCTAAATAAATAAAATGAAAAATGAAAAGAAAAGAAAGAAAATCCAAAAAAATAGGGGAAAATATGGAAAAATAGTATTTTGACCAAATAAATAGAAATTGATGGATTACTATGGAAAACAAGGAGTTCGAAAATTGAGGGAGACTTTATACTGTGGTATTTACCCCGAAAAACGTAAAATGATCAAAATAGGTTAGAAACTATGTTCAAAGATTTCATATTCGAATGAGACTAGTTTAGGAGTATTAATAAATGAAAATTAGACGTAAATTGATGACAATTGGTTTATTTTAGGTAATGGACTGAAGGGAAAAGGTTTGAGGACTCCGGGGAGTCGTACAAGTCGGTAAACATAGAAAAACTCAGGACAGGTAAGTGAGACTCGTATTTTTTTTGATTATGCAATGTAAATAGTATTATTAGAGCATGTAGTGTACTGGACTGGGAATGGGGCAATGTACCAGGTTTGGCTTTGGTTTTACAAAAAGGTTTTTAAATGAAAATGGAATTCAGAAAGAGGTTTGGCGGGACGGATCGGCTTGGGGTTTGGAACTGTGATGGGGTGGCCTCCCATCACCGCGCCCCCAGTGACTTGAAAAATATCCCAATCAATGTTTTCCTATTAAGTTGGTGCCTTATCGGTCATAAACCAATCAGATGAGCAGTGATTGGTTTAGTGACGATGAGGGAGTGCGACTCTTATGTTTTATGAGTTGACGACATATCGATGGGAACTAGTCAGATGCTCAGTGAGCGGTTCTTGATGATGTGAGAAAATGACTCAATTCAAATACTGAAATTGAAATACAAATCATGGTTATATTGCAATGGATCAATGAACTTGCATCTGTTTATATATTGTTTATATTGATTCAAATGCTCTTTTATATATTCATTGGATTCATGTTGTTATACATTGCCTTAATATTAGTTGAAAATTGATGGTTGGTATGAGAGTTACTTATTGAGCATGTAGGAGTTCATCCAACTTAACATTTTCAGGTTAGGGATGAATGTTGGAACTCAGGAAAGGAGAAGATTAGGAGTCTAATATCTTCCCTGCAATGTAATGTGGTTCCTGTTATTTTATCTATTGTATTGAAATATAATTTTGAAATAGTTGGGGTCGGGATACGAGCTAAACACCGAGGTTCATGCCGGTATTGTATATTTTAAGATTTATCGAAAAAGTTTTAAATTTCCATTGTGTTTTGTTTAATTTATTTATCGATTATCAAGATATACAGGTTATTGTATGGAATAGATACAAGACTGCCAACTCTAATGTAACAACCATAAAAAATTAACTCGACTTGTGTTACACTTGTCATGACAGTGACCTGGCTGCGTGATACTTTACGGTATTTTGGACTTCAGGAGTCGACATCGAGGTAATTTTATGTTTTTGTGATGTTTTTATTAGTATTGTAGTCTAATATGAGTTTCAAGCCGTTTGGGCGACTGTTTAGTCTGAGTGAGGCATCGCCTTGGTAAACGGGGGAGTTAAAACACCAAAAACATTAATAAATGATTTTTTGAATAATTAATATGATTATATAAAATGGAACGTGACGAGACAATGGGCACACAATGGTCAAATTCGCGGTGCAATACGGGTCGAGGAGCGCAGGATTAACAAGGGAGCTGGATAACTAAGTGACACCTGAGTCACTTATTAGAGTCAACATGGAGAGTTAGAATTGGTGGACACTCTAAAGGGGGGGAGCTGATAGATTCACCTCGAGATGCGCGCGTACAATTGGATGATAAGTGGGCCTATATAAGGACCACTCAACCACTTTATCCCCTTTTCATTATTCATTTTCTTCTTTCCTCCTCTCCCTTTCTTCCTTTACTTTCTTAGTGAGCAAGCCACCACAAGAGGTAGTGCTGGGCGACTGGAATCCTCATCGGAAGCCCTATTTCTCGCCGGAACCTAGGTGAGAACCTTGCTCTTTTGTTTCTCCTGTCTAGTCTTGTGTTGTTTCTCCTCTTTATTTTTGGATTGATTGTCTCATGTAAATTCATCGCGATGACCAAGGGTGCATTGCCGTAGACGATTTAGTTGGTGTTACTCTTTGCTGTATTTTGTTAATTTTGTTGGATTTTCGGATTTAGTCGTTTATCTTGGATTTTCAATTGAATCCGGGCATCCCACGGCTATCCAGATTCAATTTCGAGTGGTCTTGATGCCCGAAAACATGTTGGCGTTAGATCGCCAAAGGTGAAATTTTGATTTCGGTTCGGTGGTTTTCTGAATGTTCATCCTCTACCGACGTCGTGCTGACGCTCTCCAATGTGTTGTTCTGCGGCATCACCTACGTACATGAGGATTAGAGACCAGGTGAGTTCACAACGTCGAGGCGTAGTATTGTTTTAAATGAAGCGGCGTTGTCACGGTGTGTCTGTGCAAGTCGTCTTCAAGAGACGTTTTCGCGTGTCATTGCTCACGGCATGTGCCACATGAGTTTTTGTTTGGGGTATGTTGTAAAAACTTTGTGAGTAGGTTTTCATGTGTTAGACGTCGGGTACACAGTGTGTGTGGATATATTGTGACTCATTTTGAAAACACTTTCATGAGATTACTCTTGTGGCGTTGGTGAAAACGTCATGTGGTGTTTTTGTTTGTGTTGAAGTTGAACGTTGTATGGGACGTTTCGGATATTTTTCATATCACGGCGTGAACAAAGCGTGGGTGCTTGTGTGCGTTTCTGGTCAGGTGGTTGTGATCCACACACGTCTTGACCAGTGGGCCTTTTTTCTCATTGTTTTGGCCTGTCTTGGAACTGTTTTAAAACTAGGTTGTTTTACGGATTTTTTATCGATTTTAATCGAGTCTAGAGTCTGGTTTTTTCTGAATTTTCACCAAAACTTTAGGAAAACGTTGGGTATCACCTTACGTTTAATTACTTACCCTAAACCCATTATTTAGTGGTTCCAATCTTAGTCAGGTAGTCGGGAACCCGTGGAAACGCGTTAGAGTCGCGGGAGTTGTACTGTGTTGCGATTAGTCAGGTAAGTACACTAGTCACAAGCTTGTGTATGATTAATATGCAAGTAAGGAAATATCATGTAATTTATTATCATTTATTCTGATTTCTTATGATCTATTGTTGGCATTTCATTATATTCCTTGGTTGTGTGTTCTTGGCGTAAGTGTTTATCTCGAGTGTACTCGGCCCTGCACTAGTGGGGTAATGTGGGCACTTTTGTACAGGAGTGTGGGACCACCCGTAGTGAGTGTGTGACATCAAGTACTGAGTTGGAGGGTCTGCGTTCCTCCTATCATGGCTATGCCTTCGCTTGTGTCGATGCCCGAGGAGACCTCATGCGGTCTTCGTCGTTATGCTATGATTTAGACCACTTATGGGCCTCTTTTGAATTCTTATAACACACATGCTTGATTGATATCTATTAGTTTATTTATCATGCACTTGATCTATTTAAGTTCATGTCTTTCAATTACTGCATGATATTTAAACTGTTTTACTTGGTAAATCATGAATTACTATTATATTCTTCTGGCATTACTTTCGATTTCTCTCAGTTACTCACCGTCTAGTTGTGACGGTGGGTGCAGATATACCAGAGTGTTCGAAGGGTGCGGCTGGACTTGTAGACTTATAGTAGGTTATATTTGTTTTTGCTTGGTTGTATGTTGCTTTATAAATTTGTTTTGTTTGTTGGACTCGGGATTACATTGAGTTAAGTATCATGTACTAATCTATCTATTCTACCACTGATTGTACATGAATGTTTCAGGGTTTTCCACGTAATAGATTCCTGATTTCCCTTTGACTGAGTTATTTTCCATTCATACTTGTAGTTTACTTTTCGTTGCGTTACATTTACATTTTGCAATAACTCTATCATAAACTTGCTAAATGAATAAACAGAGGCTGACTAGGCTCGTCAGGCTCCCCGAGATTGGATTCGGGGGCTTGCACGGGTCTAGGACGGGCGTACCCAATTGCATTGGGAAATTGGGGCCGTCACATCTAATTAGGTCCGATCTGATTTACTGGGGCTTTATTAGGGTTTCAGGCCGAATATTTCCTAATCGGGATTAAGGGATAATACAGTTGGTATAAGAGCCAAGGCTTTGCAAACTTGAGTTTATCATTGGTCTTGAAGTAAGAGACAGTTCTGATATAGTGTGATATCAGAGACTAGTTGGTAAAGCTTGGCATGATTATTCCACTGATCAGTTGATGGAATAACTTTGATACAGTGAGTATCATAGACTGAGGTTATCACTTTCAAATTAGTTTTGAATGGTGTGATAACTCTGATACATAGGGTTTGAAGTCTCAAGTTGTACCTGTATATTAAAACGAAAATTAGGTTAACTGACTTTGAGATTGGTTCTCAAGTTAGGGATAACCTAGGACTAAATGAACGATTTTTATCGATGTTTTGGGGGGTAACGAAAGATAAAAACTTGAGTATTTATATTTGTTGAGCTTTATTATATCTATGTGATAGATATAGTTGTCATGTCTTGCCTATGAATGAATATGAAGGTCTTATCTCACATCTATGACTTGAAAAGTCAAAAGAGTATTAATGGTGAGGTTTTTGGGAATTTGGACTTCAAAGATAAGAAAATAAAGGAAGATAGTGGAACGATAATAAGATAGGTTGGATCCATCTATTTTTCATGAGATGAGAATGTATATATATTGAGGGTTAGGGTTTTTGGAACCCTGAATCCTAATAATAAAGATATGGAAATGAGATGAGTTATAAATAACTCTCTCATGGAGTAGTCTTTAATGATTTTGATTCTCACTATTGTCTAATAAGAAATAGTCAGTGTAAAAGAAATGATAGGTCCTGGACTTAAAGACAGATGTCAGATGAAGTGACATTAAAAGATGAATAAAACATGGAATGACTTACAATGGAACTCAAAGGTGATGAGTCACCTTGAGTAGGAAATATAACTAGTGTTGAGACTAGTTGACTAAGGTTAAAAGTCATTCAATAAAGGAAATTAGTGGTAAAGGATGACGAGAACTTAGTTGAGGTTAAATAGCCACTAGTTAATCATACTTCAAGAATGATTGTAAAGTATAGAATTTCATATATAGTGCTAGTCTATATTGGAATAGTATGAAAGAAATTTATCAGTATGGTTATGGGGTAGCCGTGTAACAACCCTCAATCTTTAACCCGACTTGTGTTACACTTGTCACGACCGTGACCCGGCTATGTGATACTTCGCGGTATTTTGAACTTCGGGAGTCGACACCGAGGTAATTTTTATGATTCTGTGATGTTTGAACTAGTATGGTAGTCTAATACGTGTCTCGAGCCATTTAGCGATTTGTTAGTTTGAATGAGGTTTCACTTAAGAGAACGGGGGAATTAAAAACGCAGAAAAACCTTAATAAATGATATTTGAATAATAAATACGATGATTCTAATTAAATCAGAACGTGACGAAACACGGACACGCGAGTTCGAATTCGCGGTGCAAAACGGGCCGAGGAGCGCAGGATCAACAAGGGAGCTGGATAATTAAGTGACACCCGAGTCACTTTGTAGAGTCAACATGAAGAGTTAGACTTGGGGGACACTCCAAGGGGGGAGTTGATGGATTTGCCTCGAGATGCGTGCATACAAGTGGATGAGGGGAGGGACTATATAAGAACCACTCCACTACTTGTTTTCTCTTTTCACTATTCATTCCCCTCTCTTCTCCTTTCTTTCTCTTCTATTCTTTCTTGGTGAATAAGAAAGGCTGACCAGCCCTATTGGGTGGTGACCGGAGCCTCGTCGGAGTAGACCTCGCCAAATCAAGGCGAGCACTCTACTTCCCTTTCTCTATTCTTCTCCATTTATGTGTTGTTTCTCCTATTTATTTTTAGGTTGATTGTCTCATTTAAATTAATTGCGATGACCAAGGGTGCCTTGCCGAAATCTATTCTATTGAATCACCAGTGTCTCGGCAACCCCCGGAGTGATCAACACGCGGCATCGACGCTGGTGTTGCTCTTTGATGTATTTTGTTAATTTTGTTGAATTTTCGGATTTAGTTGTTTATCTTGGATTTTCAATTGAATCCGGGCATCCCACAATGATCCGGAGTTGATTCGGGATGGTCTTGATGCCTAGAAACACATGGGCGTTGATAGCAAATAGTGGGATTTCATATTTTGTGTTCTATAACTCTGGAGTTGAATTTTTAACGAGGCGTCGTGCAGACGCCGCGCGTTTTATAGTGTGGCGGGGTCTCTCACGGACGTGTGTTCCAGATCCTCATTTTGAGTTCACACCCGCGCCGCGGAGACGCTGTGAGACCAATGCTCATGGCGTCGTCTCTTGCGGTGCTGCAAACAGTGTTTTCTATTTCGAGATTTGGCATGACGACACCGTGAAGAACTCCCCACGGCGTCACGGCGACGTGTGTCTGAATCTGTGAAGGTTTTATAGATGCTGTGAGAACTCCTTGGGCCTATGTACTTACTGCATGACTTACAAGCGTGTCAACTAGGGAGCAATAATAATGTGTCGTGTAGGCACCGTGGGTGCGTCCTTTTGGACAGCGCCACCTACGACGTCTCTGACAGTAGTGTTATTGAAAATCTGGGAAACTTTGGGGTTTATCTAGGGATGGTTATTGATCATAAACCCTATCTATTGGGGTTCCAACCTTTGTTAAGTAGTCGGGAACGCGTTAGAGTCGCGGAGTGGTACCGAGTTGCGTTAGTCAAGTAAGTACACATGTGCATTGTATATGTGTATGTTAGGAGGCCAGTAAGGAAATATCATGTGATTCATATATCTACTATTGTTTTGAATTTACTATGATTCTATTGTTGGAAATCTATTATGTTATTCCTTGATTATGTGTGTTCTTGGCATGAGTGTGTCGGGAAGGTATCATGTGGCCCGCACTAGCTGGGACAACCCGAGTACCTCATGCAAGGGTACTGACGACCCTTAGTGTTGTGTGTACCTGGATACTGGATTTGAGAGGTGTTGCGATGCCTCTCTTCTTTTTCATATTGCGTTAGTGTTGCGACATTGCTCGAGGAGATCTTGCGAGATCTTTTTCGTATGCTATGGAATTAGACCATTTATGGGCCTCTTTTGATTCTTAGAGCACGCATGTTCGTTGTTATCTATCAATCTGCTTATCATGCACCCTTTAATTGTTTAATTGTATATTTCTTTCAATTACCGCATTATATTTGGACTATTTTATTGTTAAATCATGAATTACTGTTATATTCTTTTGGCACTACTTTCAATTTCTCTCAAGTTACTCTCCGTCTAGTTTGTGACGATGGGTGCAGATAGAGTGGAGTGCAGCAAGGGCAAGGGCCTCGTTCTAGGCGACTTTCTCTGAGGACCTCTCGGAGTAGTGCACTCTATTGAGATTAGAGTAGGTTTACTTACCTGTGGCTCGTATATTGTTTTTGGAAATACCATGTGTTTGGGTATTCTTGGGGATTTTGAGTGATTGGATATCATATATATTGTTTATATTGATGACTCTTGATTGTACATGAATATTCCCTATCTGTTTATTCGGGGTTTCCACATGAATAGAATTTTCCTAATTTCCATTTGATTTCAGTTATTTCCCATACTTATAATCTATTTTTGCTACGTAACACTTATTAGTTGCAATAACTCACATCATAAATTTGTAATCTAATGAAATGTGGCTGACTAGACACGTTTAGGCTCGTCAAGTACCGATTTGGGACCCTATACGAGTCTAGGCCATGCGTATCCAATTGCTTAGGAAATCGGGGTTGTCACAAGCCACATATACTAATAGTAAGGTAAGAAAGAGGTTTATTAGTGTTGTTGCGATGTAACTGCACGCACTAATAGTATGATAATAAGGAAACAATAGAGTTGTGGTGGAATCACAAATAGAGAAATGAAATGTGAGGATACCCGATTGATGTATAGATCAATGTTGGAATATAAAGAAATGAGTTGAGGGTAAAGTTACACTACAAGTGAATAGCTACAACAAAAGATGGGAATTGAAGGATTTGAGAGAAATTCATGTTGTTGAAAAACTTTCAAGGTAATTCCAAATACGTGAGCCTAAGGAATGGTAAGGTCAGGGGTAGAGGTTTAACATCAACTCATTTAGAAACTTTTTGGGCATGGAGGCAGAAAGATTCACAGACCTGACACTTTTGTCATCGGAGATATCTGATATGGACAAGTAGTGTATTGTTTATGTAGGTTGAGAAAAACATAGCAGTGAGCTAGTGAGGTGTTTTAATTTGATTTTGGACTGGTACAGTTTTAACTGGAGGGAATGAGTTGTTAATAAAGTTAAGAATTGAAAATCCAAAGGATAAGGTGTGATATAGGGAATGAATAAAGGAAGCCGTATATTAAGAGGTTGGTATTAACTACTATCCTTAATGGAAATTGTTCGAAATCTCTAATTTTCTACGAATAGTGATTAGTGGAAATACAGTTATCACACGAAATTCAAATGGTTTGGGTAAAGAGTAGTAGGTCAGTTATGGAAAAACAAGCTTGATGATTGTAAGATTGTGAATTTAAGGTTTCAAGTAATGTGTTTATTATAATTGCTTGAAATCTTATCACAATGTAGGTTAGAGAAATCATCAATTACTTGATTTTCAATATCCAACCAATAATCAATTTCATTTTACTTCGATGTATTATGAGAATTGTATAAGTTTGAGAACTCAATTTGAGTGATAAGTTAATTTGAATTGAATCATGAAGGAACTGTGATTTTCCAGAATTGACAACTTGAGTGTTTAACTTAATGAAACCAATAGTCCTCAATAGTTGATTGAGATTTGGTTATCATTGAGTAAAGATCATAATCTATGAGTATATGGTCAAGCGATGGCTTGATAATGTGAAATATTATGGTGTAAACTATATAAACTCACTAGAGCTCATGCTATGTTTAATAATGGAAAGATGTAGAGTTGTTGAGCTCTATTAAAATAAGATTATCATTGTGTTGACAATGATGAGGAATATAAAAAAAAGTGAAGACTTAGTAAAGACACAAACATTATTGTAGAGTTATATGAACTCTGACGATAAATTGGTGTATACCAGAGATTGTAAGTGCAAATACTAAGTATCAATTTTAAACCACTAAGATATGTGTTGAATTTGAATGGTGAGTCAAAGGATTTGACTGAGGTTAAAACAATTGGAGGATTGTCTTATATTCAACCTATAATTAGAAAAGTGGTGTAAGTTGGAATGATTGGATGATACAAACAAGATATACAGAGAACGGTAGAATTATTGTGTTGTATATTCAATTAATTCCATAATGGAATGGAAATAAGTTGTACATGATACAAATGATGCCTTGAAAAAATTGAAATGTAGTTTGACTACAATAGTTGCTTAATTATACTTGGATTATGGAAAAATTAGAGGTGTATCCTAATGATTTTATCCAAGTAATTGTCTATTGACACAATAAAGCAAGAAATTATAGTAAATACATTTGATATAGTTCAAGAGGAATTAATATGAAACAATGGTGTTGGTAAGAGTACCAAACTATTACAAGGCATCAAGTGATGATGAAAAGTTAAAAACATGTATATCAAACAATGGATGAAATGAATTGTGAGGATAAGTTTTAGAGGTAAGACTTAATATTACAAGATAGGGATAAGAATCCCAATTTAGTATAAATCCAGTGAATTGGATAAATGTCACACCCCAAGAACTATAATACTTGAGATGTGCCATTAACGGAAAGTTATTCCACGATTAGGATCTTAGAGGCTTGGTGTCTTGCGATGCCTTTTTTGCAAAAAAAGTGCTTCATGAAATGTAGTTTTGCATAACTTGTTGTAACTAAAGACTTGCATAGTTTGAGCAATAACAAGTCCATTTAGCATTAATGATGTCAACAACATTACAATTGAACAAACATATTACTCTTTTTGCATACAATTTACAAAATTATATTTCATGCTAATGACTACAAATTTAGTAATACTAATACCCACAATCTTACATACCCAAAATGTTACGCAAAGACATGATCATAGTTTTTTTTTGAGACAATAATAACTTGATGTCTATAGTTCAACAATGCATAGTTAGATAACAAAAACAGCAAAAGAGACATCGATCCACAAATACACCATCTTCCTTAAGTACCTACAACAAAATCCCAAAAAGGGTTAGCCTTGCTCAATAGTTTTTAGCACTACGAACAAATCCAAGGTAGCAAATAACCACATCATAGCAAAATATATGTACATTGTAAGAAAATATCATCCATGCAACCACATAGACATGAACACGGTTCTTCGAGGAGGTGAATCAAAATCTCATTCGATTCCACTGAGTGAATCAGAATTCATAGATACTACCATGCAATAAACACCTCAAAAGGATTAACCCATGTACATTAAAATGTAGATGAAAGCATCACATACCAAGATTGTAAGAGAGCTAAAAGAACTACCTTAAGTGTGTAGATCTTGTGTTGCAGATGAGAGCAAAGACCCAACTTCAAGATGTATATATAACTATTGACTTCATTCTATTACTTAGAGAAGAACTAAGGAGCATGAGAGGTGGTGAGGAGAGAAAAAGTGAGTGTGAGTGTATGGACGTTGTGTTTTCGTTGGCTTCCTTAAATACCTTTAATGTTCCAATAAGTCAAAGCACATTTTCTACCACTAAAGTTAGAGACACATCCATACACCCAAAGCACTTACTTAAGTACACATTAGAATTCAACTCTTCCACTATATTTTCATGTTTGGTCCTAGGCACTTTAGTCAAGTTCATATTATTCATTTAAGCAATCTTTAAAAATTTGCTCAATTTAATCACTCAGTTTAGTGATTTTTTTATACTGGGTATTACATTTCTTCCCCCTTAGGAAATTACGTCCTCTAAATTTCGAATGTGAAACTTAAAATGGCAACTTTGAAACTCTTTTTCTTTTTCTTTTTAAAAAAGGACTTACTCTAAAAAGAGACTTACCCTTTTTATATTACCTTCATAGTTTGGAAAAGATGAAAATTGTCAGCAACCTCTTCTTCCAAATCAAAGTGGTACTCTAGTTCAAATAAGTCTTTAAGATCAGCGTCTTGTTCCTGCAAATCACTATTACCATCATTTTCCTCATAAGTTTCCTCTTCATTTCCTCCATGGTTTTTGTGGCGGCCCCAATTTCCACATTAGTCCGCCACGGGAGGCCACGCGGGCCCACAACTGTCCACGTCACCACCAGTTGTGTCCCACGCCCAATTATCCATCATTGATCAACCTCTCATTTAATTTGATTCAATTAATATCATATATCTTCAAGTTAACACCTGAAGCTTAAATAAACAATATAAAAATTCATCTTGTGTTTTATTAGCAAAAAGCCTAAGTGGAAACCATACCAAATATACATCATATACATCTCCATTGATCCTCAAAATATCAAAATGTACAACCTATCTCTCAAGCCCAAAACTCAACATAAAACGAATAAATATAAACATACGTACGAGTGGGGCTAAAACTGTCAATCGATGTACTCTTCAAGCTTGCCCTTTCCCCGGCTCGTACTAGGGTCTGCACTCACCATCACAAAAAGACAGATGACGAGTCCAGAGTGAGTAATCCCAAGGAAGGTCCCCCAAGTAATTACGGAAATAAAAGTACTGGAATTGAAAATACTATAATTTAAACATGCGGAATAAAAGAAATACGTATAACCGTAAAAGAAAGATCATCGCATGCATAAATATAGTGACGGAACAAAGTACGTGCACATAAAAATCAGACCAAGTCATACTTCGGGCTTTCCCCCAGGCACGGCCCATGAAGAACACACCAATGGGTTGACCCTGGGCCCTCTAGGTGGTCGGCGTAGACCAACGACGCACCCACACAAGCCTACTATACCCGGGTAGCCTATTCACCGGCGTATACCTAGACAAGTGCTATGACTTAATGGACTCTATGGCCGTAACGAAATAAGCACCAGGTGGGGGTGATCTCAACACCGTAAAGACACCAGGTAGGAGTACCCTCCACTACCGTAAAGTCACTAGGTGAGAGTGCCCACCGTAAAGCAAAGATGAAATGGAATGAAGAATAAATGGAACTGAATTCAAATAAATCAACTGGTAAATACTTAAAGTGAAGTTCAATTGGGATACTACACACCTCAATTCGCACTCCTCGTTCCACAAATCAACCCCCGGTCCAATACCTCCAAATCCCCGATAATACTCCCTATCCGATTCCCGACTAAACCTGCACTCCAATTACTATTTTGAGACTCCTGGAATTCATTTATGAGGGTTAATTATCAATTAATAGGTATAAAATGTTATTTAGACTCATTTCCCCATTTTCCAATTTTTTACATTCCAGTGAACTATTAGCGCGCTAATGATATGAATTAGCGCGCTAATTCATCTAAGTCACTGTTCATCATTTTCCAGAGGGTAATTAGCGCGCTAGGTCCTCCAATTAGCGCGCTAATCGCGCTCTGTCCAGATTTTTACAGTTCAAAATTTCACATTTCAAATACCCCATAACTCATTCATTCGATCCCAACACCTCCAAAACTTATCATTCACCTCAAATATATCATTTAAACACAAACTTATCGAATTTAAACTCGAAATCCAAGAATCATAAGAAATTACCCTTTCAAACCCATTTTTCGAAATTCATCAAATCTCTCCCAAATTGGCTTAAAAACACACCCATTTCATGTCATTCTCATTCACATTTATCCCCAACAAAACCAAGTGTTAATTCCCCAACAAATCCGAATTTCACACATCCTAACCCTCATCAAAAATTTCCACAAAACTCAAGTTTATTGTGTCCATACCTTAGATTCTTGTTGTAGGAAGCCCAAAATCACCTTCTTCACTCCCTAAATGGTTGTTCTTCCTCTTCTCTTCTTCCCACCGATCTCTTTTTCGATCTCTCTCAAAACCTCACTCTCCTTCTCTTTCTCTCTATGATCGGTCAACACACACACAAAAACATATATATAGTTGACACTTGATCAAGTGTGTGCACGAATCTCGAGAACAATCCAAGGGTTCATGGTCACCCCGTGTCACTCCAACCTTATACACCTAATCATGACACTCATGAACCTGTTGTGCATCTCGAGAAACATCAACTGTTGTTGTTTTATTCAGCCTACTATAGGACTTATTAATTTCCAATTGATTTAGCCCATAACAATTCCTATGTTATTCAATAAATTTCCAAAATTTATGGATAAGCTCACCTTAGTTTCCTCGACTACCCGGCACCTCGTGCCTTGTGTCCCGTGTCCGCACGCACCCCGAGATAATTCCTCACTCGTCAAAAATCTACATTAACACCCATATTGTAATGAAATTTAACTACTTAAAATATTTTCATCACAATTTACCACAACAAGCATACAAAACGGACTGTATACCTAGTTCGAGTGCGTTCCAGTCTCGCTGTGGGACCCTCGACCGTCTTAGCTGGCGTCCACATCTGCAATGACGTCATAATTAACGGCAATTATAAATTGGGCCGTTACAATTCTTCCCAACTAAATTGAAATTTCGTCCCGAAATTTAAGTCCTTACTAACACTCACCAGTAAATAACTGAGGATATCTCTGTCTCATAGTCGCTTCGAGCTCCCAGGTGAGTTCCTCAGTCCCGTGATGCTGCCATCGTACTAACACCTTTAGAATCTCCCTGTTCCTCAGAATTTGAACTCTACGATCCATGATCTCCATAGGTTGCTCTTCATATGAAACATCAGGACGAACCTCAATCTGTCTAATATCCACCATCGGTCTCTCTGTCCCCGTCTTAGCTAACCTCAACATAGACACGTGAAACACTTGGATGAACGCCTGCTAGCTCTGCTGGCAACTCCAATCTGTATGCTACTGTCCCAACACGTGCCATAACTCTGAACGGTCCAATATATCTCGGTGCTAGTTTCCCCTTGATCCAAAACCTCTGATGACCTTTCCAGGGTGAAACTTTCAAATACACTAAGTCATCCACATTATAACTCAAGCCCTCAAGATACCTATCAGCATACTTTTTTTGCCTATCTTGAGCTGCTTGCAATCTCAATCTAATATGCCGAATCTTCTCAGTGTGGTCAACAACAACTTCAGGTCCAATCACTGCCACATCTTCAGGTGCTGCCCAACAAGCTGGTGACCTACAAGGTCTGCCGTACAAAGCCTCAAATGGTGGCATACCAATACTCGCCTGATAGCTGTTGTTGTACGCGAACTCGCACAACGGTAAATACTCTTCCCAAGCACCTCCAAACTGCAAAATGCATGCTCTAAGCATGTCTTCCAATATCCGTATCAATCTCTCTGACTGACCATCTGTCTGAGGATGATAAGCCGTCTTGAATCGCAGCCTCTCGTCCCAAATCCGCTCTGCATGCTCTCCCATAACTTCGAAGTCAACCTGGGATCCCTGTCAGACACAATAGATATCGGCACTCCATGTAGTCTAACAACCTCTCGCTCAAAAATGATACTCAACTGAGCAAACAAATTCTTCATCGATATAGGGATGAAGTGTGCAGACTTCATCAATCTATCAATCACAACCCACACAGCATCATGACGTCTCGCAGTCTGTGGCAATCCGCTCACAAAATCCATCGTAACATGCTCCCATTTCCACTGTGGAATCGGTAGTGGCTGTAACAATCCAGCTGGTCTCCTGTGCTCGGCCTTAACCTGCTGACAAATATGACAACCTCTCACATATGCACCCACATCGGCCTTCATCCCAGGCCACCAAAATAAACGTTGCAAATTATGATACATCTTGGTCCCGCCAGATGAATCGTATACCGCGAACGGTGTGCATCCTCAAGAATACTATCGCGTAGTTCCCGCACCTCGTATCCACAACCTACCTCTCGTGTCTCAAGCACTTGGTCCGAACCACTAGACCAATCAGTGCAACCCGATCCCGAGCGAGCAGGCAAAGCGAGCAAAATGTCCGTCGCCCTTTGCCACTCGGCCGACCCTCTCTAACGACACCACAGAACACGCATCCGGCAACAGATATGAACATCGCAAAGCATCCGACAAACACAACACCGTCGCGCCTCCAAAGAATCCATGCTCATGTGTCATCTCGCCGCAAAGACATACCGACTCTCTACACCACTCCGCTTAATGCATCAAAACTACATTCGCCTTCCCAGATGGTACTCAATCGCGAAATCGTAGTCTTTCGCAACTCTAGCCACCGTCTTTGCCGCATATTCAGATCCTTCTGAGTGAACAAATATTTCAAACTCTGATGATCTGTGAATAACATAAACCGTTCCCCATAAAGGTAATGTCGCCACGCCTTGAGTGCAAACACAACTGCAGCTAGCTCTAAATCATGCACCGGATAATTCTCCTCGTGAGGTCTCAATCGCCTCGATAAATATGCAATTGGGTGTCCTTCCTGCATCAACACGCATCCCAACCCAGTCCCGGAAGCATCTGTATAGACCGAGAAGTCTTTCCCTGTCTCAGGTAGAGCCAACACTGGCGCAGAAGTCAACCTCCTCTTCAACTCAAAAAATGCTACCTCACAGTCTTCAGACCATTCAAACTTAACATTCTTCTTGGTCAACCTCGTCATCGGCGCTGCAATCAACGAAAAGTCCTGCACAAATCGCCGGTAATAGCCCGCAAGCCCCAAGAAACTACGAATGTCTGCAACTGTCTCAGGTGTCCTCCAATCAATGATCGCTCGAATCTTGTCTCCATCAACCGATATTCCTTGACTACCAATGACATGTCCGAGAAATTTCACCTCTCTCAACCAAAAAGCACACTTGCTGAACTTAGCGTACAATCTATGCTCCCTTAACGTCATCAAAACATCTCTGAGGTGTCTCTCGTGCTCCTCACGAGTCTTACTGTATATCAAGATATCATCGATGAACACAATCACATAACGATCCAAAAATGATCGTAATACTCGGTGCATCAAATCCATAAAGATAGCCGGCGCATTAGTCACCCCAAATGGCATGACTGTGAACTCAAACAATCCATAACGCGTGCTAAACGCCGTCTTCTCGATATCACTCTCCCGAATCCTCAACTGATGATAGCCAGATCGTAAATCAATCTTCGAGAAAAACTTAGCACCCGCTAACTGATCGAATAGATCATCAATCCTAGGAAGTGGATAACGATTTCGAATCGTCACTTGATTCAGCTTCCTGTAGTCTATGCACAACCTCAAAGAACCATCCTTCTTCTTAACAAATAGTACTGGCACGCCCCAAGGAGACATACTGGAATGAATAAAACCCTTCTGCAACAACTCCTCTAATTGGGATCTCAACTCTCCTCGCTCCGACGCCGACATCATCCTCGTACGGTCGGCTATATATCTACTGTGTCCCCGGAACCAACTCAATAATGAACTCAACTCGCCTAGAGGTGGTAAACCTGGCAAATCGTCTGGGAACACCTCAGAAACTCACACACTACTGGGACATCCTCTAATCTAATCTCTGGTCTCAGGTCTGGCTCAACCACCGTCCTAAACACCTCCATCTCCTGAATCGTAGCTAATTGACCTCTGGTAATCGGTAAGTCTGACGCCATCCCAACAAAAGTAAATACGGAATACCCTCAATATCAAATACTATCATCTTCCCAAAGCAATCAATGTGTGCGCGATATGTCGCTAGCCAATCCATACCCAATAAAGCATCAAACTCTAAATACTCTAGGACACGAAAGTCGACAGGTAACTGGTGTCCCTCAATCTCTACTACACAATTCCGGATATCCGGTTAGGGTAAATCTTATCCCCAAGAATTGCATCGAGGACAAGATGTGGATCTAAGGTCTCAACTCGTAATCCTAACTGTCCGACCCACGCGTCCCGATATAAATGACAATGTACTGCCGGAATCAAATAATACATGCATGAAGACATCGCATATAGATAACATACCCTCTACGAGCTGACGATTCGCATCACGCTCCGGCTGTACGGTAGTAGGTGTAGCAGCTGCATGAGCCCTCTCCCTAACTGGCTCAATCTGTGGTCGTGAAGATGAAGCTGACATCGGACAATCTCTATGTATATGCCCGATCTGATGACACCTGAAACATCGTCGTGTATCCCGCCAATTAGACTGTGACACTATATGAACCTGAGCCCTATCATGACCTCGACCTCTCTGTCCTCTACCACGACCTCCTCCATCTCGCACACGCTGTCGAGGTCGCTCACCGGTGCGGGTACGAACGTACACTACCTGCCTCTCGTCTCCTCTCTGATGCTCGGAACGTCTATCTCGTCGACCCTGATAATCATGTCTCTGTCGATCGATCGCTTCTCTCTCGTCTCTTCGGTCTCGATCGACCCCCGAACTCGTCCGCACCCGTCTCCAAGCTCACCCCGGTGTCGTAAATACGTCTCGCGAGCCAATGCTCGTCAAAAACACTCGTAGCGTCTCCGCACCGGTCGCAACTATCACCCCACCAATCCTCTCATCTAGGCCTCTCGATGAAGTAGTAAATCTGTAATCTCTCCGTGTTAGCTACATCCATGGCATACATCATGAGATATCTCGAATCGATCCATGTCTTGTGACACTTTGTCATGTTACCCTGTCGTAGTCCCAAGAACTGCTCCTCGCCGTAATCGCACCTCGGTGGGAATGTACTCATCGAGAAATAACTCGTCGAAACTCGCCCACGTCGATGGTGTAGAATGTATGTCGGTGTAAGTAGTCCACCATACCGCTGCCTGACCTCTCAAACAATACCCCGAGATACGCGCCTGGTCCGCCTCGGGTACCTCTAATAGCTGGTGTAGTCGTCGATGTGTCATCAACCACCGGTCGGCAACCTCAGGATCGCTGACTCCCGTGAAGTACGTAGGATTAAACCTCATGAAATCCTTCACCATCTTCGCTGCCTCTGACATCCTACTCCTGGTAGTCGAAGTCACTACCTGTTGCTCTGTAGTAGTGGGTGTCACCATAGTAGTCTCGGCTGGCACCACAACAGGCTCGACTATCTCTATCATGGTCTCTGATCCAGCCGCCTGTGTAGCAACAGCCGGTGCTAATGCGGTCTGAGTGGTAGCAGGTGCAACACGCTCAGCAGTCGGTGCTACTGCTGGCGTCCTCGAGCTACGAATGTACTCCATCAACTCGGCCATCTGAGCCTGCTGCAATAGCTGCTGCTCCTGCTGAATCAACTGCTGCTCCGTCAATCTCTGCATCATAGCTCGCAAATCAGCCATGTCACTAGTGGTACGATCACTAGTATCTCCAACCTCTGGCTGAGTAGTAGGCGGAGTAGTAGGAGCCTGTCCGTCCATCTAAACTGCACAACCAACGTGCAATGGATCAGACTCAGTACATACGTGTATAATATGTAATACACAATCAAAACATACGTATATGTATAATTTCCTGAATCTACCCACCTCACATCACTTCCCAACTAAGCCTTTAATCATTCACTTATGGTTTCCACATCTAAGATTTATTCATCAAGTTTATACTCTTATTAAATCTCCAAACCGAGCCTAAGCTCTGATACCAAAATGTGGCGGCCCCAATTTCCACATTAGTCCGCCACGAGAGGCCACGCGGGCCCACAACTGTCCACGTCACCACCAGTTGTGTCCCACGCCCAATTATCCATCATTGATCAACCTCTCATTTAATTTGATTCAATTAATATCATATATCTTCAAGTTAACAGCGGAAGCTTAAATAAACAATATAAAAATTCATCTTGTGTTTTATTAGCAAAAAGCCTAAGTGGAAACCATACCAAATATACATCATATACATCTCCATTGATCCTCAAAATATCAAAATGTACAACCTATCTCTCAAGCCCAAAACCCAACATAAAAGGAATAAATATAAACATACGTACGAGTGGGGCTAAAACTGTCAATCGATGTACTCTTCAAGCTTGCCCTTTCCCCGGCTCGTACTAGGTCTGCACTCAGCCATCACAAAAAGACAGATGACGAGTCCAGAGTGAGTAATCCCAAGGAAGTTCACCAAGTAATTACGGAAATAAAAGTACTGGAATTGAAAACACTATAATTTAAACATGCGGAATAAAAGAAATACGATAACCGTAAAAAAAAAGATCATCGCATGCATAAATATAGTGACGGAACAAAGTACGTGCACATAAAAATCAGACCAAGTCATACTTCGGGCTTTCCCCGTGCACGGCCCATGAAGAACACACCAATGGGTTGACCCTGGGCCCTCTAGTGGTCTGGCGTAGACCAACGACGCACCCACACAAGCCTACTATACCCGGTAGCCTATTCACCTACGTATACCTAGACAAGTGCTATGACTTAATGGACTCTATGGCCGTAACGAAATAAGCACCAGTGGGGGTGATCTCAACACCGTAAAGACACCAGTAGGAGTACCCTCCACTACCGTAAAGTCACCAGTGAGAGTGCCCACCGTAAAGCAAAGATGAAATGGAATGAAGAATAAATGGAACTGAATTCAAATAAATCAACTGGTAAATACTTAAAGTGAAGTTCAATTGGGATACTACACACCTCAATTCGCACTCCTCGTTCCACAAATCAACCCCCGGTCCAATACCTCCAAATCCCCGATAATACTCCCGGTCCGATTCCCGACTAAACCCAGACTCCAATTACTATTTTGAGACTCCTGGAATTCATTTATGAGGGTTAATTATCAATTAATAGGTCTAAAATGTTATTTAGACTCATTTTCCCATTTTCCAATTTTTTACATTCCAGTGAACTATTAGCGCGCTAATGATATGAATTAGCGCGCTAATTCATCTAAGTCACTGTTCATCATTTTCCAGAGGGTAATTAGCGCGCTAGGTCCTCCAATTAGCGCGCTAATCGCGCTCTGTCTGTCATTTTTACAGCTCAAAATTTCACATTTCAAATACCCCATAACTCATTCATTCGATCCCAACACCTCCAAAACTTATCATTCACCTCAAATATATCATTTAAACACAAACTTATCGAATTTAAACTCGAAATCCAAGAATCATAAGAAATTACCCTTTCAAACCCATTTTTCAGAAATTCATCAAATCTATCCCAAATTGGCTTAAAAACACACCCATTTCATGTCATTCTCATTCACATTTATCCCCAACAAACCAAGTGTTAATTCCCCAACAAATCTGAATTTCACACATCCTAACCCTCATCAAAAATTTCCACAAAACTCAAGTTTATTGTGTCCATACCTTAGATTCTTGTTGTAGGAAGCCCAAAATCACCTTCTTCACTCCCTAAATGGTTGTTCTTCCTCTTCTCTTCTTCCCACCGATCTCTTTTTCGATCTATCTCAAAACCTCACTCTCCTTCTCTTTCTCTCTATGATCGGTCAACACACACACAAAAACATATATATAGTTGACACTTGATCAAGTGTGTGCACGAATCTCGAGAACAATCCAAGGGTTCATGGTCACCCTGTGTCACTCCAACCTTATACACCTAATCATGACACTCATGAACCTGTTGTGCATCTCGAGAAACATCAACTGGTTGTTGTTTTATTCACCTACTATAGGACTTATTAATTTCCAATTGATTTAGCCCATAACAATTCCTATGTTATTCAATAAATTTCCAAAATTTATGGATAAGCTCACCTTAGTTTCCTCGACTACCCTAAGCACTCGTGCCTCGTGTCCCGTGTCTGCACGCACCCCGAGATAATTCCTCACTCGTCAAAAATCTACATTAACACCCATATTGTAATGAAATTTAACTACTTAAAATATTTTCATCACAATTTACCACAACAAGCATACAAAACGGACTGTATACCTAGTTCGAGTGCGTTCCAGTCTCGCTGTGGGACCCTCGACTGTCCTAGCTGGCGTCCACATCTGCAATGACGTCATAATTAACGGTAATTATAAATTGGGCCGTTACAGTTTTCTCTTCTAGTTTCTCAGTATCTTCCTCCTTTGGTTCCTCAATATCGTCCTCTTCAGGTTCCTTAATGTCTTCCTCATCAGGTTTCTCATCTGATAGTATAAGCTCACGGAGAGCATAAAGGTAGGCGTATTGTCTTTTTTTGGACCTTCCATGATCATTGGAGGTTCACCCCAATAAATACGGTGTGATCGGAACTAAAATCCTGTACTTAGTTGTTGCTTCGTTAGAGTGCGTGGAAAGTTAGCCATTTTTGATCTAGTATTATGTACAAAACATAAATGAGTGAATCTACAAAATATAATGTACACTATGTATGCAGGAATTTAATTTCCGTCATTCCTATAATCAGTTTCATTAAGGTTTTTAATCATACATGATTTTCAAACAAGTTTGAGTACTTAGTTTGCATTTTCGACTCTAACTCCCATGTAGCTTCTTCAATGTTGTGGTGTTCCCATAGTACTTTCACTAGTTTAATTGACTTATTTCTTAACTTTTGAGTTTTACTATCTAAAATCTTAATTGGGCCCTCCTTATATGTCACGTTTCGTTCTAGTTGAATTTCTGACCATTGGACAATGCGTGATTCATTAGGTTTGCACTTTCGAAGCATGGACACATGAAACACATTATGAACCTTAGCCATGGATGACAACAATGCTAGCTGATATGCTGTTTGGCCAATTTGTTGAAGAACCTTGAACGGACCAATAAATCGTGGTGCCAATCTTCCTTTTACGCCAAAACGTAGTAGTCCTTTAACAGGGCTCATTTTGAGGAAAACCAAATCATCTTTTTGGATATTTACATATGCTCTATTCGGGTCTGCATAGCTTTTCTGTCGACTTTGAACTGTCTTCAGGCTTTGTCTGATGAGTTGCACCTTTTATGAGGAATCTTGAATCATTTTCGGACCAAGTTATGCCTTGTCTTCAAGTTCTGACCAACAAATGGGTGATTTGCATGGTCTACCATACAATGCTTCATAAGGCGCCATTCCGATGCTTGTTTGGTAGTTGTTATTGTAAGCAAACTCGACCAAGTGAAGGTACTTGCTCTAACGTTCTTGAAAATCCATGACGCAAGCTCTAAGCATATCTTCAAGTATCTGAATAACTCGTTATGACTGACCGTCTGTTTGCGGATGAAAAGACGTGCTCATAGTTATCTTACTGCCCATATGACCTTGAAAACTCTTCCAAAATCTTAAAATGAAACAAGGGCCTTGATCTGATACGATTGTCAGAGGAATGCCATGACAACGAACTATTTCTTTTTCATAGAGGTCTGCTAATTTTTTTGGTGTATCGCTCATCTTTATTGGCAGGAATCTAGCCGTCTTAGTAAGCCGATCCACGATGACCCATATTGTGTCTTGGCAATTCTATTGGGGAAGAATAAAAAAACACACAGAACTGCGTACTGGCAATTCTATTGGGGAAGATGACCACTAAATAGGTCAGGGCCAAATAAATAAAATGAAAAGAAAAGAAAAGAAAGAAAATTTAGAAAAATAGAGAAAAATATGGAAAAATAGTATTTAGACCAAACAAATAGAAATTGAGGGATTTCTATGGAAAATGAGAAATTCAAAAGTCGAGGGAGACTTTACATTGGGTATTTACCTCGAAAAACGTAAAATAGTTAAAATAGGCTAGAAACTAGGTCCCGAGATTTCATATTAGAATGGGACCAGTTTAGGAGTATAAATAAATGAAAATTAGACATAAATCGATGAAAATTGATCTATTTTAGGTAATGGACCGACGAGAAAAGGTTTGAGGGCTTTGGAGAGTCGTACAAGTCGGTAAAAATAGAAAAGCTCAAGACAATTAAGTGGGACTCGTATCTTTTATCAATTATGCAATGTAAAATAGTATTATTAGAGCATGTTGTGTATTGGACTGAGAATTGGGCAATGTACCGTGGTTTAGCTTTGGTTTTACAAAAAGGTTTTTAAATGAAAATGGAATTCAGAAAGAGGTTTGGCGGGACAGATTGGCCTGGGGTTTGGAACTGTGATGGGGTGGCCTTCTATCACCGCGCCCCCAGTGACTTGGGAAATATCCCGATCAATGCTTTCCTATTGAGTTGGCGGCTCATCGGTCATAAACCAATCAGATGAGAAGTGATTGGTTTAGTGACGATGAGGGAGTGCGACTCTACGTTTTATGAGTTGGTGACACATCGATGGGAGCTGTTTAGATGCCCAATGACCGTTCTTGATGATGTGAGAAGACGACTCAATTCAAATACTGAAATTGAAATACAAATCACAGGTACATTGCAATGGATCAATGAACTTGCATATGTTTATATATTGTTTATATTGATTTAAATACTCTTTTAGATATGCATTGGATTCATGTTGTTATACATTGCCTTGATATTAGTTGTTAATTGATGGTTGGTATGAAGGTCACTTACTGAGCATGTAGGAGCTCACCCAACTTAAACATTTCCAGGTTAGGAACGAACGCTGGAACTCAAGAAAGGAGAAGATTAGGAGTCTAATATCTTCCCTATGATATAATGTGGTTCCTGTTATTATATCTATTGTATTGGAATATAATTTTGAAATAGTCGGGGTCGGGGTACGAGCTAAACACTGAGGTTTATGCCAATGTTGTATATTTTAAGATTTATCGAAAAAGTTTTAAATTTTTGCTACATTTTGTTTAATTTATTTATCAAATATCAAGATATACATTTTATTGTATGGAATAGATACAAGGCTGTTGGCTCTAAATAGGTCTGATCTGGTTTACTGGGGCTTAATTAGGGTTTCAGGCCGACTATTCCCTAATTGGGATTAGGGGATGTTACAGTAACACTCAATTCCAACCATTTTAAGGTTTGAAAAAGTTGTTTTGGATGTGGCAAATAGTGACTTTGATGTTTTGGTTTTGCATTGTAGGGTTTGCTAGATCCGACCATTTTTAAGTTGTTTTCAGCGTGAAATGGATTAAGATAACACGATGGCGCAAGACGAGCTACGAGAAGAAGCATTTGTTGATGTTTTTTGTGATTTTTTAAACTTTTATAGTGGTGAGTACAAACACGATTATGTCAGTACTATAGGGTTGAGCCTTATCAATAAATCTCGGTCCATGGTGACCGACAAACAGACATTAAAACTTAAGTTATATAACATGAGTCTCGGTCATAGGGTTTCGAGACTCATCAAGCAGTGTCAGTTATGGCATACTGACACTGCTTGTTAACTCTCGAACCTATAGTATAGAGACAGTGTGTTTTTTTTTGTTTTTTTTTTGTTTTTTAGTGAATGCGCAGTGTCTTGGTAATGAGTTCTTATGGTTCAATATTTTTTGTTGCAGGCAATGTCGTTGTTCTTGTCTTTTCCAGACTACAAGGATGCTTTCACTCTGTGTAGGCCATTCCCATCTAGAGAGGCAACTATTTCATGGCTTCAAATGATCAGTCGTGCTAAGAAGTTTGTATTAGTTACTAAGCACTATGATGGTGGAGGGGTTAAGCGTAGTGGAAGGGTAAAACTTGCATGTTAGAGGTCTAGAACATTTAGGGGAAATTCACAAAGACTAGGGAAAGGCAAAGCCGCAAACTGTTCTTTGAAACCAAGAACTGAAGAGGAGAAAAATGTAAGGACTCAAACTGGTACCAAGAAATGTGGGTGCCCTTTCTTTATTAACATTAAGGAAAATGCAGATTCTTTGTGGCACGTTAATGTGATATGTGGGTGGCACAATCACGACCCTGCTAAGAACTTGGATGGCTACTCATTTGCAGAAAAGATTGGATTCGAGTGAGCAAGTGGTTATGGTGCAGATGACTAAAGGGAATATTAAGCCCCGAGATATCATCAACACATTGAAGCAAAGGTGTGAAAGTAATGTTTCGGCTATGCGTACAGTATACAGTGCATGGCGAAAATTTTGAATTGATGATGCAGGTGGGAGGACTCAAATGCAACAAGTATTGCACATATTGGAGAAGAATAAGTAGACATCCTGGCATAGGAAGCATCCTGAAACGAATGTTGTGACTGACTTATTTTGGGCATATCTTGATTGTTCTTCTAATTAATTGCAAATATCTAGGTATCTGATGTTGTTGGAGATAGTTAGGATCATTTCGACGCATTTGACGTTCTCAATTGGGTTTGTTTTCATATCATCAGAGACTAACACCAATTACATTTGGGCGCTTGAAATCTTGAGGTTTCTATTGGATGGGTGACCTAAACCTGAAGTGATTGTTACAGATCGAGAGTTAGGGCTTATTAGTGCAATTGAAGAAGTATTTCCAACATAGTCTCACCTTCTTTGCACGTGGCACACCAACAAAGTCGTGTTGACCAAGTCTGAGATGATGTTCGAAAAAAACGAAGGCTTCAAACGTTTCATGGATAGGTGGATGTCCTTGTTGTATGCTAAGTCAGAGGCATCATTTGAACTTAGGATGAATGACTTAAGATATGGGTGAAGTACTACAAGAAAAATTTTGTACCAACGTGGATAGATTGAATTATGCACTTTGGGGAAACCATGACGTAGAGGGTTGAGTCTGCGCATTTCACTCTAAAGCTACATCTTGGCAACAGTCAGACAAATCTCGAAACTATGTGGGGTGTGGTAAATGGTCTTCTTAGGATCTAACATAACAACATCAAGGCATCATTTGAGGTAAACTTGAATATGGTGCAACATGAATATGTTGATGGTTTGTATTGCTGGTTGCGTGGATATGTCTCTCAAAGGGTGTTTGATTTGATTAGCGTTGAAGTGGAACATGGAAAGAGTGTTGGACATGAATCTACTCTTTGTGGTTGTAAAATACATATGACACATGGTCTTCCTTGTGCATACGAGATAAACTTCCATATCATGGTCGGTTCACTCATACCACTCGAAGACATTCATGTATACTGGCGAAAGTTGAGTATGCTTTCAAAGAATGTTTTGGATCAGGTTGGATACAATCTCAACTATGAGATTCAAAGAGTGTTGGAAAAGTTTCATGCTTTACATTGAAGAGGATAATCACATCAAGATTATTCAGCAGCTTCGAGAGATTAGCCGCCCTTCATAGACACCAAGGTTGTCTCACCTACAAAAATAAAGACAAAGGGAAGGACACCGGGTTCTACAGTTGGAAGTGTAATCAAGAAAGGAAAGAAAAAACATTGAAAAAGAAGAAACTTGATGAAGATGATACTTCTACGACGAGAGATCCAAGCAGTTTTGAGTATGCACTAAAGGAAGAAGAGGCAGGTAGTTCGAAGAAGCGAAAAAGAGTGGGGCCTAAAATCAAAGGAACACATTGGGCACACCAGTTGTCCCAAGGTGTATTTAAGGTTGATTATGTCGATTACATACAATCGGATTGGGTGGCATATGTTGAGAGAACTATTAATGTGACAGGCGATGGTAATTGTGGGTATCGTTGCATTGCATCGGGGCTCGGAATATTTGATGAAGATGGTTGAAGGTTAGTACATAGAAGAATGTTTGATGAGATCACGGGGTATGAAACTCTTTGAAGGGAAGTGATTGGAAGTGATTATGATATGATAAAAACTGACGTACATTGTCCAAAAGATCAGGTGGGGGCCTCTTTTGAACAATGGTTGACACGTCTGGACATGAGACTCTTAATAGTAATGGCCTTTAATGTCATGCTAGTCAATATCTCATAAGATAGTTGCTTGACATTTCTTCCTCTACTTAATATACCACCGTCATCTTTTGAAAGTCGGTTTATCATTGGCATGACAAATGTTAGGAACATGCATTGGGTTAGGATAAGTTTCTACTTTATATTTGAAATGTTTTTTTATCAATTTTTAAGTACATGATAATGATTTCTTGTTCTATTTGGCAATTGATAGGTGAAACAAAAGTTAACTCACCCCTTCTCCCATTACATCCATCATTGGACACGTATGTTGAGCAGTGCGCTAAAGCTTGGGATAATGGCTTCATCACCTGAAAACTCGTACTGATTCTAGCTTCTGAACAAGGCATCCCTTCAATCATAAACTTTGCGTCACCTTAGCTCAATTCGGGTTTAGCAACATCTATGGTTTTGTTTAGTGCAAATGATTATGGTTGTAACTTTTTTTGTTTACTTTTCATTATGGTCATATGTACTCTGGAAAAACCTTGTAACACTTTCTCAATTTTTTTGTTTTTTCATAGATATCTCAAACACTTGTACTACCAAGACATGTAACATTCAAACTAGGCGACATTTTGGTTTATTAGACTATTTGATATGTCTTATGTTTGGTCATGTAAACACATGTTTTTTGGTTGATGAGTTACGTTTTTTTTTTTTTTTTTTTTTTTTTTGACATACGGTCTTTTGCCTATTACATTATAAAGGAAAATAGTCTCTGAACCTTGACTCGGTGTTACAGGTTCGAGAATTAACGATCACTCTCAGAAGGAATTAACCGAGACTATGGGTGCAGTCTCAGTTACTACCAACTAATTGAAGGTCACCCAAGAGGAGGCGAATTGGGTGCGATGACCAAATGATACTTTTTAAAACTTTCTTTGCTAATTCACTAAGTTAGCTTGGCGAGTTGAGCTAAATGACAAAGTGTAGTAGTAACGAACAATATCAATGCGCCGAATGATTCAAGTAAATTGTAAGCTACACTAAGTGAATGAGGTAGAATAAATGGAAATGAAACACACGATATATAGTGGTTCGATCCAATTGATCTACATCCACTACCTAACCTCCCCGGTTAAGATTTTCAACCCCCCACTTATATTACCAATAAGTGTTGTTACACCCTAAGCTAACTAGCCTAGTGAATGCCTAGCCTCAACTAGGTCTTTTACAAGATGCCTTATCACAATAAGGTCTTATACAACCACCTAGTCGCAACTAGGATTTTCTCCACCTAAACTCACCTAGGATTTTTCTCACCTACCCGCAACTAGGATTTATGCCTAGTCTCAACTAGGTTTTCCCTTTCGACTTAGATCCCACTAAGTCTTACAATCAAAGTTTGATGAATACAATGAAAGTGTACTTTACAAGATAAAGTAGTAAAGTTGTTTATAAGTTGTTCTCCTCTCACCAGCCAAATATAATTCTAATATGAATCGATGCAAGTGAGACTTTGCCAATTGAGATACCTTGTAAATTTAAGTTTGTATAGGCGAACTCTCAATATTGAAACCAATTAAAAAGAGTATAGATTAAGCTCAACTTAGTTCCAATAAGTGGCTAATTGATGCACAAATAAAAGATGCAATTTTAAGTTCAAGTTGTGCAATCAAAACCTCGGATCACAAACAAGTTTATATTTAAGAACAAGACCCTTGTAAATATGTTGTTAAAACAACACAAGCTTGAAACCACAAAATCAAGTATAGATTAAGTACAAGTGGGTTTCAAGTTAATATGATGCACTATGAAAAATCACTATTAAGTTCAAATAAATGCACTCAATATTTCGGGTTTATAGAAAATCAAGTTTAACTGCAAAAACTCTTTTAGTTGTGTTTTACCCATACTTCAATTAAACCAACAACAATACATATAGATTAAATTCAATGTGGTTTCTCTAATTTCATGCACTTTAAAAATCAAGTTTAAGCTCAAATAGTGCAAATTAGTCTTAAGATTTATGACATCAAGATTAAACTCAAAATCCAAAGACAACTATGCTCAAGAACACCACATATGATTTTCAAACAATACTCCAAACAAAAAGTATAGATTAAGCCCAAAAAGAGTAGGAAATCAAAAAATCTTACAACCCCAAATGTAAGAGCCGAAAATTAGTTTTGAGCAAGAGTTGTAAGCCTTAGAACACTTCCTTTTACCTCACTTGATGTGCATAGGTTCAGCTCCAACAATCCCCAAGTGAGTGTATGTATTTGATCTTCGCTTTTCTTGAAAAATCATGATTTTGAGCACTTTGTATGTGCTTTGAGCAAGAGAAGTCTCATATGTGTTTTTCTTGTTTTGTAATGTTCTACATTCATTTATAAGTGTTTATGACCGTTCTAGGGATCTAAGGACTGAGATTCCATCAAAAATTCAAATTAAAGTGTGTTTTTCAGATTTATAAAAAAGCTGTTATGAAAGGAATTAACGCGCTAATTTTCTGACCTAGCGTGCTAATTCTGCACTTAGCGTGCTAATAAAAATATTAGCGCGCTAATAGTCAGGGGCCTCAAAATAATATTTTTGACTATAGAGTTAACGACCCTTTATCACATCTGGGACCCTACTAAACCGCATATAACATGTCATACATATTTGTTATGAGTCATATAGCCTATTTGGGTGGTCCAGATATTTTTACAAATCTCGAAAACGGAAAATCCCGGTTCCGTTACATACTTAGGGGCTTTTCTGCAAATATTTTTAATGTTAATCCAAAAGTCATCTAAACACATACCGGTGCATTCAAAATCGATTCTAATAGTTCATACACTTCAAATACATGTTATAAAATACATTTTTATGATTTAAAACATTTTGAAACTCGTGGAATTGAAAATCTCGAAATTTAAGACTTTAAGTAATTGAAACTCCAAAAATAATGAAATGCATAATTCTAATGCATTTGGCTTATGGAATTGAACTCTTATACCTTACAAATGATGTACATAACTCCATACATGGTATACGGTATCTTTCTTTATCATAATCACTTATTGAGCTTTTCCGGTGTCTTTTCTTCCACTTCGTTTGAATTTGTGAAGTTTAGCTTCCTTTGAACTTGTGAGTCTAACAGAGTTTGTTATGCTGAAATACTTGACAAACTTGTTAGTACCATTTCACATTGTTTGTTGACATCAAAATGTTGGGTGAAGTATAAGTATGACAACACTTAGTTCAACAATCTCCCCCTTTTTGATGATAATAAACAACGTGAACTTGACAAACAAAGAATGAATATTAAGCACATATCAAGTTCTATTTTTCAAGTTCAACATTTCTCCCCTGTTTGATAACATCAAAAAGTGGGGCATATAAAGTCATGATGCAAAATAGAGAAATAGCAGATGAATGAATCCAATAAATCAAGTTCAAATATATTCTCCCTCATTTTATAAAAATGATGCAAAATTAGGGCTCCCTCTTTCGATATGCATCAAGTATAAGCTAAAGGAAATAATTAAAAGCATAAGCTCCCCCTATCAACATGCATGTTCAAATTCTTGATACAAATGTATTTCTCATTTTGGGTACATGTCTCCCCATATAAAAAATGGTTGGATACCAACAAAAACAGGCATGAAGTCTCTTCCTATTAATATGCATTAATATTCACTCACACTATCTGTAATTCTCCCCCAATGTAAAACAATGCATACATAAGTTTTCCTTTTTGATAAAAAGTCAATCAAGACTAGATTCATTCATTCATAGGCATCAAGGAGATGAAACAACACAAAGATAGATATAATTCGTGTCATTGCATATGTACTACAAATAAGACAAATGACATTGTGTTGCGCATGCGGAAATGGAGTCACTTAGCATATGCATGGAGACAATTAGTGAAAGCACAAGCATACATGAACTCAGTTGTGGATTTAACATATGAGTCTACAACATAGTGAATGTATGGTTTGTCTGGCCGAGCGACAATATCACTAATTACAAAGGAAGGGTGTTAATGTGTCAGTTTAGCAATCTGGGCCATGGTGGATTAGTGCACTAATTTCCAGACCTAGCGCTAATTGCTCTCTGGAATCTCATAAATAAAATTTTTCAGTTTTCGACGCACAACTCCGATTCACCTCAAACTCCATGGACACTTCACTTACAACATATAAAGAGGATTAAAACAGCTAAAACATATGTAAAAGGTTCGATTCACAAGACATGCCTAATTTACGTTGTGTTAATGGCTTCAGCCCAAAAGTGATTAGATATATTGTACTCATTTAGCATGGTCCTACACATAATGCATATGAAATGCAAGCATGACATCAAAAATAACAATATAAGCACGCTATGTGTATGTGACTAATAAAAGACATATCATGCTTCACTCTTATACATTAATATATCATTTTATCACATTCATGTTCCAAAGTAAATCTAATTAACTTTATGAATCATGGACTTTGGTACCCATATTTCTCTAGTCTTAGACTTGGCCTCTATTAATGTTTCCCTTGGTACCCATACCATAATGTGAGACTTATTTTTAGGATAAGTCCAATTTGTTCTATAAGGTGCATTGGGCTTGTTGGACCTCCTAGGCTTTCTTAATTGAGCTTCTAAATGTAGGCACTTCTGTTTTTTTAATATAAGCTCTAATTCAACATTCTCCTTCTCATTGGTGACGTGAGTTACCAATTTAGACCATTCATCTAGCTTTTCTTGAAGAACTTGATTTTGACTCTTTAAAGTCATGTTTTCTTCAGGCATGCTCTCATTCTTCTCAAAACTCTTATCGAAGTTGTTTTGGAGAGTCATTAACTTATCCAATGCAAGTTGAAGCATGTTCTTGAGCTTCTCATTTTCTTTAATGAGATTGTCCAAATCTTGTTCAAGATTCTTGCTCAAAGTTGACAATTAATCAAGAAAGGAATCATAAAGACAATCAATGTTAGTGTATGAATCAATAATATGATTACTTTCATTTACATGAGAATGTATAAACCTATTATTGCCATCATTGAGAGAATAAGAATCCATAGGTCTAAGGTCTTCATGCATGTGAGCATTTTTATCATCATCATGTGTAGCAATGTGAGTTTGCTCATCATGAAAATATAATAGTACAAGAGACTCACTAGATAATAATGAATCATTACAAATACTAGTTGAAAATGAGGAGTGAAAATCATTAGTCGGCAAAAAATCAAGGCAATCATTATAAATCTCTTCTAGCTTTCTCCATATATCCCTAGATGAGGCACAAGATGAAACTCTAACCTTAGCGTCATCGGGAATACTAGAAATAAGAATATTTCTAGTTTCATTATCAAGTTTTACTAGTCGCTTTTCTTCCCTATTCCACTTTTTCTTTGGTTTTGACACTTCAACACCATTTACAACTCTAATTGGAATGTATGGGCCATTTTCTAAAATACACCA
Source organism: Stephania japonica (assembly GCA_039657345.1). NCBI lineage: Eukaryota > Viridiplantae > Streptophyta > Magnoliopsida > Ranunculales > Menispermaceae > Stephania > Stephania japonica. Next base: position 34,817,101 of record CM077560.1, on the reverse strand, counting down.
TAACTCATGTGATTGGGCTTTAAGGTATGTTCTAAACCTAATTCTCCAACTCCTAAAAGCATAATCATTAAGCATAGGTGGAATGGTAAAATCGACACCAAAAGTAATGGCCATTGATCTTTGGCTCTAGGATATAAATCCAAATATGAAGAGCACCCGCTCTGATACCAATTGAAGGTCACCCAAGAGGAGGTGAATTGGGTGCGATGATCAAATGATACTTTTTAAAACTTTCTTTGCTAATTCACTAAGTTAGCATGGCGAGTTGAGCTAAATGAGAAAGTGTAGTAGTAACGAACAATAGCAATGCGCCGAATGATTCAAGTAAATTGTAAGCTACACTAAGTGAAGGAGGTAGAAGAAATGGAAATGAGACACACGATATATAGTGGTTCGATCCAATCGATCTACATCCACTACCTAACCTCCCCAGTTAAGATTTTCAACCCCCCACTTATATTACCAATAAGTGTTACACCCTAAGCTAACTAGCCTAGTGAATGCTTAGCCTTAACTAGGTCTTTTACAAGATGCCTTATCACAATAAGGTCTTATACAACCACCTATCGACAACTAGGATTTTCTCCACCTAGACTCACCTAGGATTTTTCTCACCTACCCGCAACTAGGATTTATATCTAGCCTCAACTAGGTCTTCCCTTTCGTCTTAGATCCCACTAAGTCTTACAATCAAAGTTTGATGAATACAATGAAAGTGTGCTTTATAAGATAAAGCGGTATAAGTTGTTTATAAGTTGTTCTCCTCTCACAAGCCAAATATAATCCTAATATGAATCGATGCAAGTGAGACTTTGCCAATTGAGATGCCTTATAAATTTAAGTTTGTATAGGCTAACTTTAAATATTGAAACCAATTAAAAAGAGTATAGATTAAGCTCAACTTGGCTCCAATAAATGGCTAATTGATGCACAAATAAAGATGCAATTTTAAGCTCAAGTTGTGCAATCAAAACCTCATATCACAAACAAGTTTATATTAAGAACAAGACCCTTATAAATATGTTGTTAAAACAACACAAGCTTGCAACAAAATCAAGTATAGATTAAGTACAAGAGGTTTCAAGTCAATATGATGCACTATGAAAAATCATTATTAAGTTCAAACAAATGCACTCAATATTTCGAGTTTACAGAAAATCAAGTTTAAGCGCAAAAACTCTTTTAGTTGTATTTTACCCACACTTCAATTAAACCAACAACAATACATATAGATTAAGCTCAATGTGGTTTCTCTAATTTCATGCACTTTGAAAATCAAGTTTAAGCTCAAATAGTGCAAATTAGTCTTAGGATTTATGACATCAAAATTAAGCTCAAAATCCAAAGACAACTATGCTTAAGAAAACCACATATGATTTCCAAACAATACTCCAAACAAAAAGTATAGATTAAGCTTAAAAAGAGTAGGAAATCAAGAAATCTTACAACCCCAAATGTGAGATCCGAAAATCAGTTTTGAGCAAGAGTTGTAAGCCTTAGAACACTTCCTTTTACCTCACTTGATGTGCATAGGTTCAGCTCCAACAATCCCTAAGTAAGTGTATGTATTCGATCTTTACTTTTCTTGAAAAATCATGATTTTGAGCACTTTGTGCGTGCTTTGAGCAAGAGAAGTCTCATGTGTGTTTTTCTTGTTTTGTAATGTTCTACATTCATTTATAAGTGTTTATGACCGTTCTAGGGATCCAAGGGCTGAGATTCCATCAAAAATTTAAATTAAAGTGTGTTTTTCAGCTTCATAAAAAAGCTGTCAGGAAAGGAATTAGAGCATTAATTTTCTGAGCTAGCGTGCTAATAAAAATATTATCGCGCTAATAGTTAGGGGCCTCAAAATAATATTTTTGACCATAGAGTTAACGACCCTTTATCACATCCAGGACCCTACCAAACCTCATATAACATGTCATGCATGTTTGTTATGGGTCATATAGCCTATTTGGGTGGTCCGGATATTTTTACAAATCTCGAAAATGGAAAATCCCGGTTCCATTACATACATAGGGGGGCTTTTCTGCAAATATTTTTAATGTTAATCCAAAAGCCCTCTAAACACATACCAGTGCATTCAAAATCGATTCTAATAGTTCATACACTTCAAATACATGTTATAAAATACATTTGTTTGATTTAAAATATTTTGAAACTCGTGGAATTGAAAATCTTGAAATTCAAGACTTTAAGTAATTGAAACTCCAAAAATAATGAAATGCATGATTCTAATGCATTTGGCTTATGGAATTGAACTCTTATACCTTACAAATGATGTACATAACTCCATACATGGTATACAATGCCTTTCTTTGTCTTAATCACTTCTTGAGCTTTTCAGGTGTCTTTTCTTCCACTTCGTTTCAACTTGTGAAGTTTAGCTTCCTTTGAACTTGTGAGTCTAACAGAGTTTGTTATGCTGAAATACTTGACAAACTTGTTTGTACCATTTCATATTATTTGTTGACAACAAAATATCGGGTAAAGTGTAAGTATGACAACACTTAGTTCAACAACTAAGACAATTTAAAAACTATCAATTATGGATTCAACTCGGGAGGTCATGACATAGACACATGCTAATGTCTCATTCACTGACAACTGAGACATTAAAAAAACCAATAATTACAGATTCATCTCGGTGGATCATGACCGAGATATTGCGTAACGTCTTGTTTGGTGATAACTGAGACAATCTTAAAGCCATTACCTACAAATTGATCTCGAGAGGTAGTGACGAGCCTTAGGGGATAGTCTCGGTCATGTGTGATCGAGACAAGCAAAAAACCTATTTTGAATGATTGGCCTCGGAAGGCAGTGAGCGAGACACAGAATGTTGTCACGGTGACACATCTAAGACACTATAAAAGCAAAAAATACACATTAAACTCGGTGGGATGTAACTGAGACTTATGGTTAAGTCCTGGTTGGTGATGACCAAGCCTTTGAGTCCTATCTCGGACTTAGATGGCTGAGACATAACTCTGGTCAATTTTGTATTCTTTTAAATTTAAGTTTCAGCTGTATAGGTCAGAAATTACCTATCATGTCTTGGACCTACAGGACCGAGATTGACCTTTTATCAGGTTTTTAATCCCTGCAAGTTACCAAATTCACAAGTGACCACAATTAACAACATTCACATCAACATTCAACATTTAAAGTGGAAAAAAAGTCAATTCAAACTTAACAATTAAAATCATTGGTCGAATCACAACATTTATAATAAAATGCATTTCAAATTTCCTCGTTTTTCTTAAAGTCAACATGCTTGCTTTTCTTCAAGTTTTTCGCTGATATTCATTGTCGTGCAATCGCTTGGGTAGATGAGCATCGAAGGGAGGAGGAGCATCACTTGAGATTGACTTCGATGCACAACTGTGGTGTTGAGAATCCTTAGGAGGCACGACAGGGGTTGTTGTTATGGTCTTGGTTATGTTTGCGGTAATGGTTACGTTGGTAGTAATGGTGGTAGGCGTAGGAAGAGTTCTCCCTGATAAGAAGTTCACGACTTCACTCACCACTTTCTTCGCGAATTCCACATTACACTTCTCCTCTGACAAATCCATTCACTTCAACGCATTATCTAACACACTCCTATTCTGCTGTTCAAAAACAACGATATCAAAGTAAATATTTATACGTACATGATTTCTCGATGATCGAGATGTGAAACAACAGTACCAAAACAACATACATCCAACAATTCATTATCAGCGATAATACTAGATACAACGGCATGGTCCTCCTCGGTTAGGTTCTCAATAATCTGGTGTGACACTCACAAAAACCAAGGAAGATAATATGATTTAGCCATGAACTCGAATTGTTCTTTCTCATCTTGAACTTCAGGGGCCAACAAATGGTTACACCACCCCTCTCAATGCTCCAGTTGGAAACTGTACTTCATGGAGCATTTGAGTGTAGATGGGCCTCGAGATGCTTCGAGAGGGCAATACGGAGGGGCGGGAACACCTTACATGTAGCCAAGCGGTCTTATGAACCTTTTTGCTTAGTATGGCTTAACGATGCCCATGTACTTTAAGGTTCCATCGCATAACGCCATGGGATGAACAACACCATCCAGCCTGAGATCAACGCATGGGTCCCAAGTCACCTACACCAATGAAATAAACAAGTATTAGTAACACATAAGGTAGCATAAGGGTTTTGAAACAAATTCAAGTAATAAAACCCCTCGTTCTCCCTCAGTCTATCCAATGTCCTTCAGATTGGCCCCAACTTGTCTTCAAATATGACCATCTTATGTTTTGGGATCCACCACGAAATACGGGGTTACAATTCTCCATGTACTTGGCGTTTGATGCGGCAAGCCCAAGTTTGAAGTGTTCGTACACCACCCATCCCTGATAATACAAAAACATATTAGTATAAAAATGCTAAGTAATAACAAAACACTAGTACTATAACGACCATAAAATCTAACTCGTATCATGTGTCATTTTAGGTCGTACGTGGGGCCATTTGCCGTGATACGCATGTTCGGTTCTCAGTCGTCGATACCGATGTATGTTATTTTTGTCTGGTATTTGTATTACATATTTTATTACCCGAATGTTAATCCAATTTTCCAAACATGTGAGGACGTGTATGTTGAACAAGTTTGGAGTTGTGGATCGAGTTTTGCCTGGGGAAACGTGCATAATGGATACCTAGAGGAATATTATGAGTATGCGATAATCCAGGGGGATAATTTTAATGAAACACTAACAAAATGAATTAAAAATATGATAATTAATAAGTATAGTAATGTGTCCTAGTCGACAGTATTTATAAATATACGTGACAGTGCGAGTCATGTCATGAGACTGGCAGCGGAATACCCCAAAACTGTTGTTTGAATGGTCAACAAGGATAAGACCAAGGACCAAGTCATTAATGTGAGTTATAAAAGTTGTTGTATGGGGTCAATTGAGACCTTAAGATGGATTTAAAGATAGGGGTGTGTGTATGGATGAAGTCCCAAGTATAAAAGTTAGTTTTTGGGTTGAATTGTCAACTTTTCTCTCATCTCTCCATCTCAAAAATGAGAATTTTCCAATGGTTTTGGTGATTTTGTGGTGATTTTGAAGGCCTATGATCAACGTACGATGATTATTAAGGTTAAACATCATTTCCTTTGTCCGTTCTTGTCATTTCAAATTTAATTTTATGAGTTTTCGTTGTAATTTTTGAAAACCGAGTTGTGCAATAGAATTTCTAGGTTTTTTTTTGTTGATTTGATGGTTTGAAGGATTAGTTGTAGTGTATTGGTTGTGGTTTAAGTTGGTTTTTGAGAATGGTTCTGAATTTTACCATTTTTAATGGATTTTTGGTAATTTTGGATTTGATTTTTGGATCATAGTTTGCGGACGTGTTTGAAGTGATTTGAACGATTTATGATGGTAACAAAGATCCCTAAGTGAATGGGATAGGTTTGGAATACAACGATGCGAGTCAGGGTTGTGAAAACTCCGTAATTTGTGAGCTGGATATGATGTCGCTAGGGATGTCGTGGAGCTTAAAGCTCTATGGCGCCAAGGCAGTACCAGGTCTTGGATCATGTTTTATGTGACGCCATGGAGAATTCTTCTCCACGATGTGGGTCACGATGTTTGGTATAAGGACACCCCTCTCCCTACATTTTGGGGGACTCCGTGTGGGGATGAACCCCATGGCGCCACCCACAACATTTGACACAGTTTTTGAACAAGAATTGTAAAAAAATTTCAGAAATTTAGGGGCTTCTCTCGGGTATCCAAATGGGTTCAAATGCGACCCAATACTCGGGTAAGCGACCCAAGTATGAAATTATGGAAATTTTGGATAAAACTTTGAGTTAACTAATTGAGGTTCAAACACGACTCTAAATGACTAAATTTAACTTCAATGAATATCAAAAAGGGTAATTCACTGACGAGCATTGGGAATTGAGTTGGTGGTGTGTCAATACGTTAAAGTGCGTGTTTAGTTCAAATACAGGTATGTAAACCAGCTAGGAAATGTACAGTTATTTCAATTGAGCTTTAATTTGTTACTATTATTGATTTGTATCTATCCTTGAATTTCCATTATGATTGAGTTGTCCGAGGGCAAGTAAGTCAACGGTGATCCTTGGAAGGAGTGGTTGTCTAAGGTAACATACCAAAGTCATGACCTTGGGATGCATTGCACTGGTTACTGGTTCTGCACGGGGTGTGAGTTTTTAGCTGGATTACGAGGAAGTCTCACATTTCGTGGATTTAGGGCTTATTGGGTATGCCACGTCCTAGAATATAAGTCTTGTAAAGTTTTCCTCGACTCAACAACCTTTTGGTCTGGACTACTTGCGCCTCTCATTTTGATTCCTGGACACTCTTGTTTCGATTTATATTGATTTATTTACAATATTTAATTATTCATGCATTCCTTATAGTTTTCTTTCTATCAACATGAATATAGACTGTTTTACTTTGTTTTGAAATGTTGTTTAGATCCTACTGGCGTTACTTACCTGGACTCGTCGTTCTTGTGTTTGACTGAGTGCAAATCTGTAGTCGAGCAGGGGCAAGGCTCCACTATTAGGTGATTTACTGTGAGAACATTGGAGCGGTTCTCCCTCTCACACTGATGTAAGTCATTCCTACTTTCTTATTATTATTATATATATATATATATATATCATTTTGATCACATTGGGTTTATGAGTTTGTGAGATATCTTGGGTCATGTACACGTTATGATTTACTCTCTTTTCTGGATATACTTGATGACGGTATACATATGTTGGGTTTCCACACTCTAGATTGTCCTGACTTTTGTCTTTGAGTTTATTTGGTTAGTTTTAGGTTTTTAATCGCTTCCGCTATACTTTGATAACTTACTAATTTGAATAACTAATTTAATTTGTTATAATAATACTTAATTAATGGATAATTGTAAGGAACGCTGACTAGGCTTGCGTTGACTTTGCAAGGTTGACTCGGGCTACGTAAGTCTAGGCCAAGTGGGGCCCAGTTTAAGGTTATAGAATTGGGGTGGTACAGTTGGTATTAGAGCCTAAAGTTTTATAACTTTGCTCTCAATTAAATCACAACCAATTAAGTCACAAACCAATAATTTGTTAGGACAGTGGTTGGAACTTAGAATGGAACCCTATGATCCTGACTTAAGTCTTAGTTGGGAAATGAAGAGAGTTGGGGAAATTAAAACTGGACTATATGAGCTATTTAATGGATTGTATACGACTACTATCGATAGTTATGTCCTAATCGAGAAATCATTTTTTTTTTGCAGATTGATATAGCCAATCAGCCCGAGACCACCGATAGCGGTTTGAGAAATGTTCAAGGGAGACTAAACGAGGTGTGTCTGCTGATTGCTTCACATGGCTAGTAGCTCGAGGAGATCCTCGAGATATTGAAGACACCAGCAAGACCATCACCCTATATGTCTGCAACACTAGTTACTCAAACTAGGAATGCGCCTATTGTACAGGACACTCCAGCAACTCCCACATCACTAACACGACCCATAACGGATGAGGAGGTTCAGGTTCAAGTTGAGATAGTACCACCTACGCCTAATACACCAGCTGAGGATATGCCGAGTGCGCCTACAAATACGGTTACTAGGGCGACAGCTAAGGCGAGGAAATTTCACGAGTTCTAGCGGCACCATCTAGAGAAGTTTCACGGTGGTTCAGATTTTGAGCTTGTAGAGAGGTATATAAGGAGCCACAAGAAAATTCACGATGTCTTGGCTACACTAGAGCACATGAAGTTGAACATTTCATCAGTTTCGATGTTCAGAAAAGATGATATCTGGTAACGTAGCATGATAGCTACGAAGGGGAATACCAAGGACTAGGCTGAGTTCAATGAGAGATATAGTCAGAAGTATTTCCCCTCTTTCGGTCCGGAACATGAAGAAGATCGAGTTTCAGAATATCCGAAACGTTGCCGTGAGACAGTGATGCAGTACATGGGCCGGTATTTGCAATTTATGGAGTATACCGGGGGCATAGCTAATTCAGATGTGGACCAGGCTTACTACTTTATGCATAGCCTATTGGATGATATCGGGTTTATGGTGGTAAACACAGCTCCAAGGACTTTACAAGAGGCCTACGAGAGGGGTATGGCTAGTGAAACCTTTTTGTGCACATACACCGGGGCAGTAGTTGCGACTCCACTATTACAGTCAGCGATCAGTTCTGGAGGTGATAAGAGGAAGAAGAAACTTAAACAATGGAGGGAGAGAGATAGATCTCAGAGTGTTGGATTTGTTGTATCTCCACCTTACACAACGTGTACTACGCTAGTACTGTCTGCTCCAATACAAAGTTATGCCAGCACACCACAACAGCCGATATTGTAAGGTTCTCAGCAACAACAATATCAGAAGGCTAAAGGCAGTAACAAGGTAGAGGCAATGGTCAGGGGTAGAGGTATAGACATGGTTAGAGACATGACTGGGGATGGGGTCAAAGTTATGGTCAGTCACAGAGACAGGGACAGAGTGTTCAGTCTGAATCAGGTTTGCAACGTACATGTTGGGAATGCGAGCAGTTAGGGAACTTCACCAATGCATGTCCACAACTAGGGAAAGGGCACCTGCAACAAGCCGAGAGCAGGTTCATGCCATTACTGCACCAAATCTAGGTGCTACCTGTAACCTGATTGAGGGTATGGTTTACATCTGCAGTCTTTTATACACACTATGTTTGATTCTGGTTCGACGGTTATTTTTTTGGCCACATGGTTGACGAGTTGTGGTTGAGACCCACTAGATTAGAGAGGCCTTTTATCCTTAGCACAACTGTTGGGGACAAGATATACCTGGACTTGTTGTGTGTTGATTGTTCAGTTGAGATAGAGGGTTACGTCTTACCAGCAGACCTGATAATGTTGGAGTTCCTAAAGTTTGATGCTTTGTTGGGCATGGATTGGTTTGGTGCGTATCATGCACAGATCCATTGCTTCAACAAGAGAGTGACATTTCAAATTCTTGGACATCTCGAGTTCAATTTTTAGGGGACTTCGACCAGTTTACCGATTACCAGAGGTAGAGTAGCTTCTAGCATTGATGTAGAGACATTCACTAGTGTTTTGAGTACGATGGGGAGAGTTGAGATTAGGATGGAGGAGGTACCTGTGGTATGTGAGCTCCTAGACCTTTTTCCTACAGAGCTACCAGGTTTACCACTGCCTAGGGAGATAGACTTCATTATTGAGTTGGTCCTAGGGACCAAACCTATATCGATACCGACATACCGTATGGCTCCGAGAGAGCTGGAGGAGCTAAGATCACAACTTGTTGCGCTGTTAGAGTTGGTATTTATCTAACTGAGCATGTCACCTTAGGGTGCACTAGTCATATTTGTGAAGAAAAAGGACGACAACATAAGATTGTGTATCGACTACAAACAGCTCAACAGGGTTACAGTGAAGAACAAGTATCCACTTCCTCACATAGATGACTTGTTCGACCAACTGACAGGAGCACAATTGTTCTCGAAAATTGATTTAAGATCTAGGTACCAACAATTGAAGATTAGTGTAGAGGACAAGGAAAAGACTGTTTTTCGCACTCGATATGAGTAATACCAGTTTACAGTGATGCCTTTTGGGCTGACTAATGCCACAACGACGTTTATGGATCTCATGCATTTAGGGTTGCAAGTGGGGTGGGGAATCCCCGCCTCCTGCGGAGCCTCGCACCGGCAGGGCAGGGGTTCCCCACATTTTTTACCCTGCCGAGGCAGGGAGCGGGACAAAAGTTCGCGGGGTGGGGGCGGGGATTACCCTTGCCCTGTGGGTTTCCCTGTAAACCCGCCCCGTACCCCGCCCCACGGGGAATCCTATTGCCCCACCCCGTACCGTCGCCGGCCCCGTACCCCTCCCCATGGGGAATCTCCGTCACTCGCCCCATGCCTCGCCCCCACTGGGCATCGCCATCTCCTCGTCCCGTACCCCATCCCACGGGGAATCCATTTTTAAAAACTAGTCGAAATCACGCACTTACGGCACGGGTAAGACTTAGTGTCAGTATATTAGTTAAAAAATAATTAACTTAATGAGAAAATTAAAAAAAAAAAAAACTAAAAAAATAATCTTACTATATAATCTTGAATAAATTTTAAGTGAAGAATAATATTATTTTATTTCTTTGTAGAAAAATTAAGGAATATGTGCCTTGAAAGTTTAAAAACTTTTTGCATATGGTTATACAAAAATATAATCTTAATAAAATTAATTTGATAAGAAAAAGAAAGTGATAAAAAGTGAAAAAACACTTATGTAAACATTGGTGAAATTACAATTTAATATTTTATGAATAGAAGCTATATTTTCTTTTGAAAAACGATTAATTAAAATTTTGTTGCCACAATAAAAGATATATAATAAATTGACATCTTGTAGAATAAACTAAAAAAAGAGAAGTCATTGATCTAAACAATGCATACAAAGATTGTCGATCAGTATATGTCATTTCTAAAATATTTTTTGTTTGCTCTTGAAAAGAAAAATGAAAAAGAGCTTGAAATAAAAACTCAAAGGTAAAAATGTGAATAGAAAAAACACTGAAAACCAAATAACTATCAAAAAGTCGAAAAGAGCAAAAAAAATAGTTGAAAAACATCTAAAAATAAAAAATGTTATGGTAAAAAAGTGCGACATAAGGAAACTTCAAATGTACAAATAAATATTGTTAAGACAATGAGGATATATAAAAGAAACTTATGATCTTGTCGAATAAACTTAAAATTGGAGATCATTGATCTAGAAAACGCTTACCAGTGATTGTCAACCAATACATGTCATTTCTTTAATCCTTTTGTTATTAGAATTTTGGTTCAATCCTAAAAAGAAAAAAAAATTAGAATCAAAACGAAAAGTAGAAAATTGACAATAATGAATACGCGAGCGTTGGAAGATATACATTCCCACTATGTGGAAAAATGCATTAAAATCTATAATCCCTTATTTAAATGAGACGTTAATCATGTAGAATAAACTAAAAAAATAGAGATTATTGATCTAAACAACACATGTCGGCCTTCTCACCTTACATATGAAATCTCACAATACAAACACAAAAACGTATACATGTATAAATAGTGAGACAAATATCACTGTTGGGATAGAGATTACCAATTTGTTTTTAAGTCTAGGAATCATGAACTACATACTAGCTTTCTCGCCTTCATAGGAAATCTCATAATAAAAACACAAATATATATATATATATATATATATATATATGAGAATTTCTACAATGGAGACCAAATATATACACATGCCATAGGAACCCCTAAAAATGTGTTGTCATTAAATGCTTTGTGCATTTATGTTGCCTCGATTAATGTGTTAGATTTAAATCCAATGGTTCTAAATAGTGTACCCATGACATGGGTATATATTTGGTTCCCACGGTAGAAGTACCCTATATATATGTATAAAGAGTGAGACAAATATAACTGCTATGATAGAGATTACCAATTTGTTTTCAAATCTAGAGATCATGAAATTAAAAAAGTGATTTCCCAAGATGACCTTCTTTTCGGGAACCATTTTGTTATCACGGGTGTGTATTTTGAACAGTTTGAGAAAAATTGGGAAGTGAATATAATTTGGAAAGAGAATGTAACGACTTGAATACAATCCAGTGTGAGTGCATATTATTTAATGTAACGTTTAGAATTTGGAAAGTCAATTAGTTTTTAGAACTCTAACGTTTATACTTTGGAAAGTCAATTAGTTTCTAAAACGTTGGATAACTTTAAAGGGTTTTTTATGTTCAAGCAAATAAAGAAAATAAGGAAAATACCATTATTTTTGGTTCAAGCAAATAAAGGCTCTGAGTAAGAGCTAAAAATACGTCGATTAGTGGATGTTGTTCGAACGATCCCTTTCTTGTGGAGCCTAACTATGCGCTCACTTTATTTGTATTGTCAAGACTCAAGTTACATAGATTGGTTCACTTTTCTTTTTCAAGGGTAAACGATCCTTTTTTAAGAGTAAAATATCACTTTTTATGTTAATGGCCTAATTAATGCAACCACATCTACCCGAATAGTAAGACTCAGTGTCCATAAATATTTGTTAAGAAAATAAAGTGGGATCGCTTCATTCCAAGAAGCATAGGTTCTTTCAATTGGGAGTCTTGGGACTAAGATTCTGTCCCTTTCTTTAATTTAATCAATTACAAAATATATAAGATGTGTTGCTTCAATTAACTTTTTTTTTTTACTTTTTTATAAATTTATTACAACTTATAAATTTTTTTTATTTGAACTAGCAGGTGAAAAATGGGAGATACTACTCCACAATCTTTACCTGACAAGGATTCATATGTGCCTACATCTTCTATCAACTTAGCTCCTATGCCACCTACTTTAATTGAAGAAGAACAAAACTTGAAGTTGAGTGATAAGAACCCAAAGTTGAAATCAAAAGTATGGGCTCATGTATATGGGCTCACTATAAGAGAGAGGTTATTGATGGCAAGAAGAAGGCCATGTAAGTATTGTCAAAAACCACTTGGTGGAGACCCAAGAAATGGAACATCATATCTACATGATCATCAGAAACGTTGTCAAGGGAAAAAATTCAAGTTATAAGGCAACAATTATTGAAATCTAAGAGGGACGTCAATAGTAAAGAATCACTTGAAAACTTTAGTTATGATCAAGAAGATGTAAGGCAAGGGATAGCACAATGATTGTTATGCATGAGTATCCTATAAGAATGGTGGAACATTTTTATTTTAAAAAACTTCTCAGTGATGTCCAACCATTGTTCAAGCCCATTTCAAGGACTACAACAAGAGCTGATATCCTCAAGATTTATGGACATGAAAAGGCCAAAACAATGAAATTGTTTGATCAAAATAAGAGTAGAGTTGCAATTACTACCGATATGTGGAAATCGACCAATCAAAAGAAAGGATACATGGCTGTCATGGCACATTATATCGATGATGAATGGGTTTTTAGAAATCGAATTATAAGGTATCATTTCTTGGCAACTATTTTTTATCCATACAATTGTTTCAAATAGCATGTTTCAACTTTATTATTTATAACTTTAAATATTATTTTTTTATATATAGGTTCATTTTTGTGCCATGTCCTCAAACTGCCGATGTTTGTGTGATGAGCTTATCAATTGTCTAATGGATTGGAACTTAGACACTAATTTATCTACTGTGACTTTGGACAATTGTAGTACTAATGACTCGCTTGCAAAATTGGGTAAATATAAGTTGTTGAGTAGTAATATTTGGATGGGTGGACATTTCATTCATATGCATTGTTGTGTGCACATATTGAACTTGATTGTTAAAGATGGCTTAGATGTGATTAAAAAGACAATTGAGAATGTCCGTGATAGCATTGCATATTGGGGTTATTCACCGAAAAGAAATGAGAAGTTTGAAGAAACCACGCGCCAATTGAAATTGAATGTCACGAAGGATTTAGTTTTGGATTGTCAAACTAGGTGGAATTTAACCTTATATTAAGTGTTGCTATTGAATATAAAGTTGCCTTTTAGCGCTTGAAACAACGAGAGACTCGTTATTCATGTTGTCCATATGATAAAGAATGGAAAAGAGCTAAGCAGATTTATGATAGATTGAAAGTGTTCTTTAGTGTCACTGAGTTGTTTTCGGGGACTAAATATCCTACAGCTAACTTGTACTTTCCCAAGAAATGTCAAATTTGTGTAGAATTGAACAAATGGGTTTGTTATGGAATTGATTATATTGAGTCAATGGCAATGAAAATGAAGCTCATATTTGATAAGTATTGGAACATGATTCATGCCATTATGGGTGCAATTGTTCTCAACCCTATACTCAAGTTGAAGTTTGTGGAAATGTATGTTCCTAACATCTACGGTAACGACAAGGGGAGGGAGGAAACTCAAAGAATTCGAAATCTTTGTTATGATTTAGTAAATGAATATGCATCCTTAGTGAAGTTGAATAAACCTCAAGGCTTGGTGGATGAAATGTCCACATAATTAAAAGATAATAGAGGTGAAATGGATCCGGTTAATGGTTTTCAAAAGTTTATTGCTTCTGTCGATGGATATGAAACTAACAATGTGAAGTCAGAGTTCGATGATTATCTACAAGAGAAATTGGTAAGGATTGAGATAGACTTTGACATTCTGAGTCGGTGGAAAAATACTTTGAAATATCTTGCATTTCAGTTAATTGCACGAGACATATTTGCAATTCTAATTTCAACAGTGGCTTCGGAATAAACTTTTAGCACAAGTGGAAGAATTATAAGTCCTTATCGCAACAGACTTAAAGCACAAACAGTAGAGGCATTGATATGCACAAAAAATTGGATAATATGTATGTATTTAAAATATTAATTTTGTTACTAATGTATGTTAAGTTAGTTTTTTATTCTAACAATTATTGGTTTGTATTTTCAAGATTCTTGTCCATTAATAAGAGATCAACCTATTTGTGGAGCTTTTGATGAGGAAGAAGATGAAGATGATGAGGTAAACATGAAATTATATTTCTATCAACTTTATTATCTTCATATAATATATTTATTTTAATTTTTTTAATTTATACTTTATTTTGTTGAAGGAGGAATCATTACATCATGATACTAGCAATTATGAATTGGATGCACCGGCTTGATGGATATCATGACTTAATTTAAGTTATAGAGCCTTCTCTTATGAATTTTGTATGATGAAGTTATTTATGAACTTTATTTTTGATTTGTTTTGTGGGATGATTTGATAGATGGTAGCTATATATAGATATAGACCAAAATATGTTGTGGCTTGTTAGCATAGTTTGTTATTTTGTATCTATATGCCACATAGTTTATACTTTTGGGGTTTGTATCTATATGCCACCTGGTTTATATTTTAAAAATATATAAGGATGCTCTTATTTATGTGTTTGTTGTTTGGAATGAAATGAAGTTTTTTACTTGTGTTTAAAGTTGAATCTATTTGTATTTACTATTTTTTCCATTTTCTACTTGTGTTTAAAGTTAAAAGGGAACTTCTTTATTGATGCGGTAAATATGCTATTACAAGTGATTCTGAATTAATAAAGAAAGGACATCCGGTAGTCCATTTTCTAGAAAGACGTCAAACGTAGACCATTAAATGACTGTGACATCTTCCGTATGTCTCGCACAAGATTCCCATCTATGCCGTCGAACTCCCACCAAGCAATTCGATCAACAACGACCAATGCATCACTTTCTACCAGTAGTGCCTCCAGATCTGCCTCTCTTAAGAATTGGAGCACCCTTCCCTAATTCTTATATTCTTTAGAGATAGTAGTCTAAGTTAGTGTATCTTTCATATTGATAAAGTAGCTAAGTGACAAAAAAGACTAAAGATAAAGATCAAACCATAAGGTGCACGAACAAAATTACATAAGAAACCAATTATATAATCACAATCAATAAGCGAATTAAATCAATTAATCTTCAGTACGTAGTTTTCAATAATGTTCTAGAACAAACGTTGATTAATTAATTCTCCCCCTTGAAATACCATTATCATATAACTGATTAAAAAATTTGCATTATAGATATTCAATTGTTAATTAGTATGATTGACTTATTCCAACTAATCATATAAAATTGGGAACTATTAGTACTTAGATAGAGACGTGTTGTATGTGCATCAAATAAAGACATAAAAAAGACCAAAGATTGAGGATCTAAACATGGACTTATATAAAACCCTGCACCCCAAGGGGAATCTGGCGGGGTGGGGCGTGGGGCGGTGAAGTTTGCCCCGTAGGAGAATTTTTGAGGATAAATCCCCACCCCGCACCCCTGCAGATGCGGGGACAGTATCTTCAATCCCTGCCCTGCCTTGCCCCACTTGCAACCTTACATGTATTGAGTGTTGAGGAAACACTTGGATAGGTTCGTCATTGTGTTCATCGATGACATCCTCATCTACTCCAGGAGTCGTGAGGATCACGAGGAGCACCTTAGGATGATTTTGCAAATACTGAGGGAGAACAGACTGTATGCCAAATTTAGTAAGTGTAAGTTTTGGCTTACAGAGGCGAATTTCTTGGTCACATTGTCGGAGCTAGCGGAGTGTCAATGGACCCTGTGAAGTTCAGAGCAGTGATTGATTGGCCTACAATGAGATCAGTGACAAATATCCTCAGTTTTCTTGGTTTGGCAAGTTATTATAGGCACTTTATGCTAGATTTCTTGAATATTGCAATACCTATGATGCAATTGACGAAGAAGGATACTAGTTTTCAGTGGAATGATAGTTGTGAGCAAGCGTTTCTAGCATTGAAGGAACATTTGTGTAATGACCCAAAGATAATTTGTCATTATTAATGCCGTATTGCAGACGTGGCGGACAGCTCAAACACTCGTGGGACCCGCAGCTAGGCTAGGGAGCGCTTGGAGTTAGGTAAATAGTTATTATGTGTGTTGATTTGTCTAAATTTGCGATGTTTATTGGTAATTAGGTTATTGACATTGCGATGTGTGTTAGTTATTGTATAATTGACGTGTGAGGTTGTGTGATGGGTATTCGCTTCAAATAGCGTGTAAATGCAGGAACCGGGTAGCGAATAATAGCGCACAAGTTTAGGGGACTAAATACACTCAATAAATGGTAAAATTCATTAAATAATTAATTAAATAACGTCGTATATGCGTTCGTAGTGTGAGAGTATGCGGGGAACGCAAAGGTACGTGCAGGAGCTGGGTACTGGAACACTTGGGGATGAATAGTTGTAGCTAGAAGGATATGGGTAATGGACCAATGCGGGTCAAGTGTATCACAATTTTGAGGACTTTTTGGCTTCTTCTTAACCATCCAACAAGGCCTTGAGATGGGCAAACGCACTAGATGGAAATTTTTGTGTATATATATATATTGATTTTTCAACATTTCTATCACCTTTTCTCTTTTCATGGCGTTGGACGAAAATTGAGTTGGTATTGAGCATTTTGTGAATTTGTGTGGATGATTTGGAGCTCAAAAACTCAAGGAAATCAAAAACAAAGGTTAGATCTTCGATCCCCATCTTTTTCTCTACGTTTCAGACTAATTTTCTCAGGTGTTGACTTGGGTTTTGGGAATCGAATTGAGCACACCGATTTTTGGAGGTGCTGCTATAGATTGTGGATTAATTCTTGAGCTTTTATTTGGGTTTTGTGGAAGAGTTGATGTTGGTTATGGAATTTTGGGAACAAAACAAGGTTTTAAATGGTTTTTGCCGGGGTTTCGGTTTTGGATGAATTTTGTTGAGAAGTTTTAATGGGAAAGGGTTTATTGATGTTTATATGCAATGTTTGGAGAAGCGCGGAGCGCGGCGACGATCCGAGGGGAAAACCTTCTCTGCCTCAGACGCACCTTAAAAGCCCACGGCGCCACTCGTGGCGTTTAGGGCAAAGGGAAAATTGTGAAAATGAGGAGTAGCATTTTGAGTGACGCTGTTGGGGGGAAAAGAATGTGACGGCGCTGTCACGGCGTCCAGGACGTCGTGGACACGCCGTGAAGACTCGAACCAGACGGTGTTTGGGACAGTTTTGAACGAAAATTTTTTAAATAAATTTATCAATTGGGGTTTGACTTAGGGAGCTATATGGTTTATTCAATATATTAGGAATTAATTGTTTAAGTGGAATTACGGGTAGTGGACACGCGGTTGTGGCGTGCAATTGGACTAGTGATGATAGTTGGAGTGCAGTTTTAGGTTTGTAGTATCCCAACTGAAATTAATTGAGTATTTACTTTTTTTGGCATTTTGAATTAAATTTCTTTCATTTCAATATTCTACTCCAGTTGTGGTTGTATGGACGGATGTTGAGCAAGGTTCCCTCCGTACCATTATAGTGTGTATAACCACTACACCATAACATGTTGCTAATGATCGAGCTCGGTGAATAGGAAAACCCGAGTGTCACATCGTGCAACATGTCGGTGCACCGTAGGTGTAACGCTGGCCATCGAGCGGATTTAGATACTGGCCATGCTTAAGTCAAACTCGCCGGCAGTACTCTGTGGAAGAGTCCTGTAACAACCCCAAATTTTTTAACTGACTTGCGTTGCACTTGTCAGGATTGTGACCCGGCTACGTGAATACTGGACGGTATTTCGAACTTCGGGAGTCGACACCGAGGTAATTTTATGATTCTTTGATTGTGTGTATTAGTATATTAGTATTTTACAGGTCTCGAGCCGTTCAGGTGATTTTTAGCTGAGTAAGGTTTCGGCTAGTTAAACGGAGGATAAAAACAAATAAAAAGTACAAAAAAATCAATTTTTAATTAATGTAATTAATTAGTTGGCGAGACAAGGCGAGACTACGTGCGTTATGGGAGTCGAGACTACGTGCGTTATGGATCGAGGAACGTCATTTAAATGCGGGAGTTGGTTAACTACGCAACATACGGGCTATAGAATAGAAATTGTTAAAGTAACACAACTCAAATGAGGAAAGCCATGAGATTTGCATTGAGATGTGTGTGTATGTTGAGATGTGATAAAGGGGGTAAAAGACCCATAAGGGCAACTGATTTGAAGTGTGTGAGAATTAAATTGGAGGGCAAAAGAGTCATTTCACACTTGTCCCATATATATAAACAAACAAAAACCTAATCCACTATTCACTCATCTCCTCCACACACCCACTCGAACCTCACGTTCTCTCCCACCACCACCGCCCCTCTCCCTCGTCAGGCCAGTCACGCCTTTCGCTGGAACCCTCACTGGAGATCCGTGATCTCTCCCTCTCATCCTCTCGATCTCTCTCTCATTCTCTCGATCTCTCTCGGCTTCATTTTCGATCTCTCCCTCCCTCGATCACGCACGTCTCCTCTGTTGTGTGGCTATCCACGTGTTGCCGGACTGGGATGGTGGCCACGACCATCGGAGGCGGTCCTAGGTGGTCACCGAAGTCGAGGTTACCTCACATACACTCGGTCTCACTCTCTTTTGGTTTTTTTTTCTCTCTTCGTTTCACTCTCTCGGCCACCATTCTTCCTCCCCTTCTTGGCCCTCTCTTGGTGAGCAAGTCACCGACCCTCAGAGGGCTTGTAGTGGCCAGAAGTTCCCTCAGCTCGCTGGAGTTGGGGGTAGGTTCCTCTCTTGTATTCTCTCTCGCGATTTTGTTCTTGCAAACTATTTTTTTATTTGATTTTAGTAGATGTCGAAGCTATTTTCGATGGTCGAGAATGGTTGTGGGTGGGCCCACCTGGTCCACTAGAGACCCTACACTCTCGGAGTGTCGCTGGTCCTAGGGTTTTATGCGTTTGAGTTGTGGTTTTTGGTGATTCTAATGTATACTTTATGGGCTGTTTTTAGTATCTCGCCGGAAAACACCCCTATGGGCCGTGCCACCGCTGGACAGCCAAGACTGGAGGTTGTCGAGGACCCCATTGAGCTTTGGCCTGGGTCCCAAAACCCTTAGGAGTGGTCAATAACAGCGAGGCGGGTGCAAACCTTAGATATTTTATGTAGACGTTATTTCATATGTTTTGTTCATCTCCTCATCTGAATCCGTTACCGTGGGCGACGCCACCGCTGTACCACCGTGACTAGAGAAGTCGGGGACCAAGTTAAGTCCATACTTGTGTCTCACGACTCTTGGAGTGGCCCAAAATAGCGACATTGTTATTTATTTATATCATTTATACATTTTATGTATGTTGTACTTTTATCGTTGAAAAACACTATCATGGCAGCCCGGCCGTCGACACGATGACTTGGGGAATTGCGGAGACCTTACCATGTCCATCATGGAGTCTCACAACCCCCGAAGCGCCTCTATTAGTAGTGGTGAGTTTTGTGAGTGTCATTTCATGTGATGTCGTTATTGCGCGTCTCGTCGCAAACCATCATGTATGGTCGGCACTGCCGCCAGATGCCATGACTAAGGGAGTATCAGGGATCACAACAAAACTCTCGTGTGTGTCCCATAACTCCCGGAGTGTCCATATCGATGGTGATGAGTTGTTGTAATGGCGAATTCATATGTAAGTACTTTTATCACGTCGAGTGATCGTTGACGTGAAGTAGAGCATGCCTATGACTTTTCCATGTCGTTTTGGCACTCTACGGACGTTGGACCACACACAAGCTTCCCTACTTGCCGGTGTATGGTCATTTTGAGTTCGTATTGAGTCGTTACTATCGAGCAGTATTGATATTGTGTTTTTGAGTCCGAGAGAGAGTATTCATTTTTCTATTAAATTGTCGCGTTGTTCAAGTCATTTGAAACATTGGGAAAAATATCAAGGTTAAACCTAGGTTTAGATAATGACTTGACCTATTAATATGAGTTTTCGACCTTATCAGGTAGCGAGAAACTCTGGGATATGCGTTAGGATTCGTGGGAGTGTTGTATGCGGGTTACGATAGTTCAGGTAAGTACACTTGCCCTAAAGCTTGTGTACTTTAGTAAGCCAGTTAAGAAAATACCATGTGATTCAGTATCATTCTATCATGTTTGCTATGATCTACTTGTTGGCATTTCCGTTCCATATTCCTTGTATGTGTGTTCTTGGCATAAGTGTGTGTCTCGAAGGTACATGCGGCCTGCACTAGAAGGGATAAAACGCGGGCACTCGTGCACACGAGTATTTGACCACCCCTAGTGATTTTGTGATACCATGTATTGGATTGTTGTGGATATTGTTGTGGTTATCGATGTTGCGACATCATTGTTGTGGATTTGTTGTGGATTTAAGACCACTTATAGCCTCTTTTGACTCGTAGAACACGCATGTTTCGATTGCTATTATTTCCAGTCTGTCTATCATGCAATCCTATTTATTTAAATTCATGTCTTCCAATTCCTGCATGATATTTAGACTGCCTTGCTCAATAATTCATGAATTACTGTTATATTCTTCTGGCATTACTTTCGATTTTTCTCAATTACTCACCGTCTAGTTTGTGACGGTGGGTGCAGATAGAGTGGAGTGCAGTAGAGGCAAGGAACCTTGTCTAAGAGACTTTATGTGAGCGACTGGACATGAGGAACCCTAGAGTAGGTTATATGTTTTGTTTGTATGTTGCTTGTTATTATTATAATGTTTTGGTAATCATTGAACTCGGGATTATAGTTTGGGATTGATATCATGTAATGTCTCATTTGACCTTAGCTTATTATACATGAATATTCCCGTTTACGGGTAGATTCCTTATTTCTGTTTGACTGAGTTATTTCCCATTAATTGTTTAGTATTAAATTTTCTTCCGCTGTGTTATACTTGCAATAACTCTTTTATAAAACTTATAATTTGATAATTGGAGGTTGACAAGGCTCGCCAGACAGCCGAACACCGACTCGGGACCTGCACGAGTCTAGGTCGGGTGTACCCTAATGCATTGGGAATTTGGGGCCGTCATAAGTCCGAACTATGGTGGTAGTCTGACCCTAGGATCTAGAACACACTTTAAGCTTTCACTATTATTTATACATGCAATGAACGCAGTTACTTGTATTTATTTCGACATGTTTATTTAATAGCTTTATTTAAATTTCAGTATTTACTTTCAGTATTGCTCACTTAATTTCCTTGGGAATACTCACTTTGGACTTGTCATCTGTCTTTTGTGATGGCTTGAGTGCAGATTCTAGTACGAGTAGGGGTAAAGGCAAGCTTCCAGAGTACCGCTTATCAGAGACAGATTGCCTAACTCATATGATTTGATTTCAATACAACTAAATCAGTAAATTGACAATTTATAAGGTTTAAAAAGATAAAATGAGGATATAATCCAATGTAGAGCACAACTGTCGCTGGTAAGACAGATTGTGGGTCCACATTAGCCCCCGTGGCGGTTTGTTTGAAAAATGGGTCGTTACATTTTGATATTAGAGCGAGGCTCTGATGAGTTCTAGGTTTCCTAGACTTGGAATTTGAGGATAAAACTTGATTATAAACCTATTGAATAAGCTTTAGATGTGAAAACCCAAAGGAATTGCCTAAAGTCCTAGTTGGGAAGCGATGTGAGATGGGTGAAATCAAGATTTATACGTGTTATGTTTTTTGTTGTATATTATATATACGTTACACGTATATTCATACTGAGGCACGTTCTTCGATGCAAATACCGATGGACTGGCAGACTTCAGATACGACTCAGCCTAATATCGGGGATACTAATGATCTGACTAGGCAGTCATTGACGTTGGAGTCATTAGCGTAGACAATTGATGATAGGTTCGCAAAGTTGTTGGATTTGTTGAGAGCTCGGGAGACTATGACAGTTCCTGTGATAGTTGTAGCTATACCATTAGTTACTACTCCTGCAGTTGTTGCTCCCACTACTGTTGAGACTCAGAGGCAGCCTATAGTATCTGAGACACATGCCAAGAGGCTATACCGGTAGTTGTTGGACTAAGTGGTTAGTCACTCTAACTCTGACCGAGATTTTGATGGAAACAAATAAGGTGAAAATGTACTAATAAATATCAAGTGCATTTCAGTCTTTTGTTAAAGGGTGCAAAATATCACATCACGGGTATTCAAGCCATACAAGTTCAAGACTCGGCATTCATGAAGGAATGGAGACGAAAGATCAAACTACAATGTGTAATTTTGATGTGAGGTATACAAATTCATTCACGCAAGCCAAATGCATTAGCTCATGCATATCGAGTTTTTTAAATGAATTTTCAAATGTCAATAGACTACTTGAAGTTTCAAAATGGAACTCTAACACATAACTAGGTTTATGAGTTTAAACAATGTGAAACCATGTCTTCATGGTCATTGACATTTTGAAAATTATTGTGGAAGTTCTCGAAAAAAAAAACTTCTTTTTGAAAGGTTTTTGAAAAGAAAACTACAAATTTACAGAAAAGTCCCTCGCATTTTATGAAATCGAGATTTTCCATTTTCGGGATTTGTAAAAATATCCGGACCACCCAATTAGGCTTAATGACCCATAACAAATGTGTATAACATGTTATATGAGGGTTGGTTGGATCCCGAACGTGTTTAAGCGTCGCTAACACAAACGGACAATAATTATTTTAAGGTCCCTGCAGTTAGCGCGCTAATGCTGTCATTAGCACGCTAAGTGCAGAGTTAGCGCGCTATGTCTCAACATTAGCGCGCTAATTGCATACCAGATAGCTTTTTTTAAAAGCTGGAAAACACATTTTAATTTGAATTCTTGATGAATTCTGGACCCTTAGATCTCTAGAACAGTCATATACTGGTAAAATGGGATACCTAACACTATAAAACCACCAAGAACTTGGTTTTGTCACAACAAGGAATAACACACTCAAAAGCTCAAAATCTACAAAGAGAAGAACTTTGATTTTTGTCAAGAAGAAAAAAAAGATTCTTGTGGTTGTCCTTTAACTCCAAATTCCAGCATTTCTGAGGCTTTAAAAGGAGTACAAGAATCTCTTCAAAACTGATCTCCTTTGTCATCTTCTTGGTTGTAAAAAAGTCCTTGTTCTCGTATCTTTTCTTGTGCTTAATCTACATAGTTTTGTGTGTTTGAATTGAAAATCATTTTTGTTGTGTGTTTGAACACCTTCATCTTGGGTTTTGCACTTAAACCTATTTTATTAAACCCTAAGATTGATTTGAACAAAAGTTTTGCACTTAAACTTGATTTTTGTTAAACTATTGTTTTTAGCTTTGAAATCGGTTTTGCACTAATGCATTAGACTTTTAAAACGATTTCATATTTGGGATTTGCAACAAAATCAGTGACATATTTGCATATTCCATTTATTCTCATACTTGCATGCATTAGAGTTGTTAGGCTTTAGGAGGCTTGTTAGTGTTTAAATTTGATATCACTTTATGTTGTAAAGTGTATCTCATTATTCTTCAGCCACTTGTTGTAATTGGATAATTGTAAGACTTAGTGGAATCTAAGTCAAAAGGGAAGACCTAGTTGAGGCTAGGCATAAACCCTAGTTGCAACTAGGTAGGAAGTTCTAATTATGATTAGGCATTCTAGGCTTGTAAGCTTAGGTTGTAACACTTATTTGAAATATAAATGGGGGTTTAAAAATCCTAACCGGAGAGATTAGGTAGTGGATGTAGATCATTGGATCGAACCACTATAAATCACGTATCACTTTCCATCTCTTCTATCCCATTCACTTGCATAGCATAGACATTCTTTATTGGTGTATGCATTATCATTGTTATTTGCACATAAAGTTTTAAAAAAGCAATAACTACTCGGTAACCTAATTCACCCCCCTCTTGGGTGACCTTCAACTGGTATCAGAGCGGGTTATTGTTCAAAGTGTTACTAACGTGTCTTTGAGTGTTTTTGTGCAATGATGGAAACTCTAAATCCGGCTCGCCTTAGGGAAGGAAACTCCTCGAGTAGGCCTTCGTATTTTGATGGAACTAACTATGCTCATTGGAAAGTGAAAATGAAGTTCTATATTAGAGCACAAAATAGATTCTTTTAGAATGCAATTGAAAGTGGCTACACTTCACCGGACAAGCCTTTGAAAGAGTACACCGCCGAGGAGATCAAGAGTGAGCTCTCAAATGATCAAGCCATGAATCACTTATTTTGCGCATTAAGTGAAAATGAGTTTAACCGAGTGAATGCTTGTCAAACAGCCAAGGAAGTATTAGAAAAGCTTGAGGTACACTATGAAGGTACCATACAAGTGAAAAAGACTAAGTTGAGGATTCTTAAGGAGCATTATGAAACTTTCTGAGTTGGATCTGATGAAGATATAGCCACCGCCATCACACGGTTCACTAAACTATTAAATGAGATCAAGAATCTTGGAAAGAATTATGATCAAGAGACCTCGGTGTATAAATTTCTTAGAAGGTTGCCTAAGGAATGGGATGCCAAGAAATATGCTATTCAATCAGCACAAAACCTTGGAGACTATACATTTGATGCATTGTGTGCAGAGTTAACGGTCCATAAATTTAAACTTAAAGACCGAGCTAAACTAGAAGCATTAAATGGAAGCTTAAAGAGTTCAAGAAAAGAGATTGTTTTGAAGGCAAATAGCTCCTCAGTTGCATCAATAGATGTCGTTGAAGATGAAAAATCTAGTGACGAAAATGATCTTGAGGAGGAAGTAGCTATGCTTTCAAGAAAGCTAAACAAGGCAATGTACAAGCGAATAGGTACAAGAAGAAGTTTAGAAGTGGAAGCAAGAGAGGAAAGTCAAGTGAGACTATATGTTTCGGATGTGGCAAATTGGGTCACATCAAGGCAGAATGCAAATCCAAGAAGGTGGTGTATAAGAAGAAAGGGAAGAAGAGCTTCAAGGCAACTTGGGATGACTTGTCATCATCAAGTTCGGAATCCGAATTGGAGAGTGAGAAGGCAATACTTTGTCTTATGGCACAAGGCGAGGTAAATTCTAACTCGTTTAACTTTGATGATGTTGATAATTTAATGTTCCAAATCTTGATGAGCTTAGGAAAGAGTTGGAAAAGGATGTCAAAAAGACCAAACAACTCAAAAAGAGCTTGACCATAGCAACTAGTGAAATAGAGTCACAAAATGAGACCATTAATGATCTCCAAAGTGACTTGAATGAAGTCCTAAAGGAGAGAGATGCTTTAGTCAAGGAAGTAGAGGACTTGATTAGCACGGTGCATAAGTTCACCAATGGTAAAGAAATGTTTGACATAATGCTGGGAGCATAATGACGTGCACTCAACAAAAGAGGCATAGGTTATGGAGCAAACTTGTTAAGTTACAAGAAATTGCTAAACGATGAACTTAGTTGCTCAAAGTGCAATAGGTCTCATGTGGTTGGGAAATGTGCCTTACAAAAGGCCAAAATGGGTAGACTAGCATGGGTAGTTAAAAATGTTTATGACACTAACTTTCTCGGACCCAAAGGTGTTTGGGTACCAAAATCTAGTGTGTTTCCCATTATGTAGGATGCGAGGAAGAGCACCCATGGTACTTGGATAGTGGATGCTCAAGACACATGACCGGAGATGCGCATCAATTCATTGAACTAAAATGGCATGATGGTGGAAAGGTTACATATTAAGACAACAATAAAGGAAAAGTTATTGGTCTCGGAATCGTCAGTAACAATTCACTCTCTATTTCTAATGTTTATTTTGTTGATGGTTTGAAATATAATTTGCTTAGTATTAGTCAATTGTGTGACAAAAGATTTCATGTTATGTTTGAATCATCGAAATGCATTGTTAGGAATGAGAAGCATGAAACTTTATTTATCGCATATAGAGATAAAAATGTTTATGCCATTAACTTTGATGAGATGAATATGCATAATGTTTCATGTTTGAGTGCACAAAGTGAATATGATGCATGGTTGTGGCACCGTAGATTAGGACATTCTAGCTTGGAAAACTTGTCAAAATTGACTAAGCATGATCTTGTCAAGGATCTACCCAAATGCACATTTAAGAAAGATAAGGAATGTGAACCTTGTATCCTTAGTAAACAAGTGAAATCGTCATTTAAGATGAAAGTAACAAGTGATGTGACTCGAGCCTTAGAACTTATCCATATGGATTTGTTCGGACCCACCCAAACACAAAGTCTAGGAGGTAAATCATATTGCTTTGTAATTGTTGATGATTTTACTAGGTATACATGAGTGTATTTTCTATCTCATAAGCATGAAGTGTTTGATGTGCTTGTAAAATTTTGTGCTTTGGTTGAGAATGAAAAGGGATACAAGATCACCATCATTAAAAGTGATAGAGGTGGTGAGTTCGTAAATAGGGACTTAGAGGATTTTTGTGCTAAATAAGGATATACACATCAATTATCCTTTCCTAGAACACCCCAACAAAATGGAATTGTTGAAAGAAAAAATAGGACACTCCAAGAGATGTGTAGGACTATGCTAAATGAGTACAACATAGCTAAGCATTTTTGGGCCAAAGCCATTAACACGACATGCTATGTTATAAATAGAGTAAATGTCCGAAAGCAAGTGAGAAAGACTCTTTATGAATTATGGAAAGGCCAAAAACCCAACATAAGTTATTTTAAGGTGTTCGGTTGTACTTGCTATGTACTAAATGATAAGGATCAATTAGACAAATTTGACCCAAAGTTAAAGGTATGTACTTTCCTATGCTACTATATACATAGCAAAACATATATGGTGTTTAATAGATCAACCAAAACCATAGAAGAGTCTATCCATGTGAAATTTAATGAAGTAGATCCCAAAGTTAAGATAATGCAAAACTTTGAAAAATTGAGGATTGATGATGAAGATGATGACACCCTAGAACAAACTTCAAATAGTCAAGAGGTCGAGGTAAGCAAGGAATCCGAAACTAGTGCGCCTAAGAATTCAAGACTCGTTATTTGCTATTCATCTCAACAAATCATAGGTGATCCAAACAAAGGAATAATCACTAGGTTAACATTACATAAAGATGAAGGACACTTAGCTTTTGTGTCACAAACCGAGCCCACCAAGATAGATGATGCCTTAGTAGATGAGTTTTGGGTAATGGCTATGCAAGAAGAGCTAAGCCACTTTGTTAGGAACAAAGTATGGACATTAGTACCTAGACCTAAGGACCACACTATCATAGGCACCAAATGGGTCTTTAGAAACAAAAAGAATGAAAAATGTGAAATTGTAAGAAACAATGCTAGGTTGGTTGCACAAGGCTACAATCAAGAAGAAAGAATTGATTATGAGGAAGCCTTTGCACCCGTAGCAAGACTAGAAACAATTCACATGTTGCTTGCTTATGCTTCCTACAACGGGTTTCTACTATACCAAATGGATATTAAAAGCGCATTTCTAAATGGGTTCATACATGAAGAAGTATATGTAGAACAACCACCGGGTTTTGAAGATCATGAACATCCAAGCCATGTCTGTCATCTTCAAAAAGCTTTGTATGGACTAAGACAAGCTCTTAGAGCTTGGTATGATAGACTTAGTGCATTTCTACTTGAGAAAAGATTCAAGAAAGGAACACTAGATCCTACTTTGTTCATTTTGATAAAAAACGTGACATGCTACTTGTTCAAATCTATGTTGATGATATCATCTTTGGGTCATCCAACACACGTTTATGTGATGAATTCTCATCATTGATGACAAATGAATTCGAAATGAGCATGATGGGTGAACTGACATACTTTCTAGGCTTGCAAATAAAGCAATCCAAACATGACATTTTTATAAATCAAGCAAAGTATGTGAGGGAAATGTTAAGGAAGTTCAAATTTGAAAATCTGAAAGCATATGACACTTCTAGTAGTTCCACCACCAAAATAGACAAAGACCAACTAGGAAAATCCATAGATCCTAAACTTTACCGTGGAATGATAGGTAGCCTCCTATACTTGACCGCTAGTAGACCCGACATTATGTTTAGTGTGTGCTTATGTGCTAGATTTCAATCCGATCCCAAGGAGTCACACTTAAAATGTGTAAAGCACATATTTCGATATCTAAGTGGAACACAAGACTTAAGACCGTGGTTCAACAAAACTAAGAGTTTCGAACTCTAAAGTTTTGTTGATTCTGATTACGCGAGAAGTCTAGTTGATAGGAAAAGCACTTCCGAATTTTTCTATTTGCTAGGAAATTCACTTGTCTCATGGTTTAGCAAAAAGCAAAATTCCGTTACTTTATCTACTGCGGAAGCTGAATATGTGGCCTCTGGGAGTTGTTGTGCTCAAGTTCTATACATGAAACAACAACTTGAGGATTATCAAATCCTAGTTGGTTATGCCGAAATTTATTGTGATAATACAAGTGCAATTAACATATCGAAAAATCCAGTGTTACACTCTCGAACAAAACATATTGAGATTAGGCACTATTTTCTTTGTGATCATGTCCAAAAGGGCGATGTTAAACTCATCCATGTGCCCACAGAGGATCAACTAGCCGATATATTCACCAAGCCTTTGCATAGAGATCAATTTTCTAAGATTCGGCGTGAGTTAGACATGTTTCGAGAATCGAACCTTTTACATATATTTTAGATGCTCCAAACCTTGTTATAGGGTGTTAGTGAAGTGTCCATGACGTTTGAGGTGAATCAGAGTCGTATTTCAAAAATTCAAAAATTTTGTCTAAAATTTCAAGAGGAAAATTAGCGCGCTAATACTGTCCTGGCCAAAAATTTTCAGAGGGAAATTAGCGCGCTAATAGCAGACATTAGCGCGCTAATAGTATACTGGCCCCGAATACAAATCGATCCATTAGCGCGCTAATTCTGTTATTAGAGCGCTAATGTCGTTCGGCCAGGGTTCTATAAATTCTATGTTATCCTAAAATTCCACTCCCCTCCCAAATCTCTCCTCTCCTCTCATTGATACAATGCCTTTCACCTTTCCTTTCGTCGATTCCACACGTTTCCACTCTCCTCTCAACGCCACCACCGTGATTCCTCTTCCCGCAAGGTAATACTCTCACTTTCCTTGTCAATTTCTTCACTTTTCATCAACCTAATGTCGGCTTGTCGAACCTCCGCCCGTCCATCTTCCCATCCGGTCGTCACCACCACTTCTCGCCCAACTGCCCCTACCTCTTATCGTCGTCCCTCTGCCCCACGTCGTTCTTCTGCCCAACGTGTTGTCCAATCCTCCTCCTTCGGTAGTAAGTCCGAGTCCTCACCTTCTACACATAGCCACCCCGTCCCCAATCCGGCAAATGCTCCACGAATGGAGTGTCGTGCCAAATCCGCTCACGAGTCCCCATTCATCTTAGAGTCGGTGGCACCACGGCTAACGGATGCCAAAATCCTCAAACCCACCATTGTCGATTTTCCTTTTTTTGATAAGGCTAATCTCCCAATTCGGGAGATTTTAGATAGGGCGGGATGGATCACTTTTTGTGCCTATAACACCAACTATAACCCCCTTTGGTTCGCGTTTTCTATTCAAATATTGAAACAACGAACCATTTTGTACTCAAATCATTTGTTGGCAACCGATCAATTGAGATTACACCTGAAAATCTCACTCAATGGCTTCACCTTCCTTTACACCCTCCTACCACTACGGTTGTGTGCAAATTTCTCAATTGGCCGTTTAATCATCTTGAAGTACTTAATTCATTCTTTCGGTCGAAAAGAACTTTAACTGTATATTCGACTAGTATAACGGATATTGACTTTAAACTTATACCTCACCTCCTTCATAAAGTCCTTCACAAAGTCATTCTCCCTCGAGGTGGTAGTAAAAACTATGTCACCCTCCTTGACATGTTCGTTCTTGGGCATCTACTTCGAGTAATTCCTCTCAGCCTGCCCCACATCATTATTGGTTATATGACGAGCACGTGTAGCTCGGGTCATCATCTTCCTTATGCACATATTATCACATCCTACTTGGAGTCCGCCCAAGTGGATCTCGCATTAGGTGGTCGTCCCCTCACTGTCTATGACACCATTGACATGGCCACTTTGAAGGCCATGAAGTATCGCTACATATGTGACAGGCAAAGGTGGACACGGGAAGATGCCATCCCGGATGGTCAGTATTACGGCGGCTATGAGTCTCCACTACCTACGGACCCTCCAGTTGCTCCTTTTGATGCGCCCGACTACTTGGAATATAGCCATAGTTTTGGCGATGATGACAATGATGACGGTGAAGGCACTGCTGGCAATGATGAACATGATGGTGATGATGAAGTTGATCAAGACTTTACAGTTTCACCCCAGCAGCAGCAATATGAGTCGGCACAGCCTCCATCTCCTACGTTCGGCGGCTTCACGCCTCCACCGAATGTCTCCATCATCGGCGCACGTCTCTGCACAGCTAGGCTACCTGCATACATATATGACTCAAACCTTCACTGCCGTCGAGACGAGTATCCAACATCAGAATGATCGGCTTCATCGCATCGAGGGTCAGTTGCTCCCAGTTTGGCCCGCGCATACTGATCATGCCTCTGGCTCTGCACGTCCACCATCGTCCTCGAGGAGGAGTGTTTAGACATATTATTATTAGATGAGCATTAGGCTCCAATATGTTAGTCTTAGATGTTTAGAGATATAAACTCATGTTTAAGCCACAACTATGCTCCCATTGCTTTATGTTATCTATATCATGAAATTTTTTTTCGTATCTCTAAGTTTATATATATGGCTATTTCTTGATGTGCATAAAGTGAGGGGGAGCGTATTTCTCTCGTATTGATTCTATTCCTCTCTATTGTGTTCTATTTACGGGGGAGCTTGGCCCCACTTTTTGATGGTATCAAACAGGGGAGAAAATGTGGTTGAACTTGAACTTGAACATGTTGATGTGGTTGAACTTGCATAAATGAAAATAGATGATATGAATAACCATGCCATGAATGCGATATACACTTAGATTATGTTTTACACCTGTCAAGTTCACATTGTTTGTTATCATCAAAAATGGGAGATTGTTGGACTAAGTGGTTAGTCACTCTAACTCTGACCAGGATTTTGATGGAAAGAAACAAGGTGAAAATGTACTAATAAATATCAAGTGCATTTCAGTTTTTGTTAAAGGGTGCAAAATATCACATCACGGGTATTCAAGCCATACAAGTTCAAGACTCGGCATTCATGAATGAATGAAGACGAAAGATCAAACTACAATGTGTAATTTTAATGTGAGGTATACAAATTCATTCAAGCAAACCAAATGCATTAGTTCATGCATATCAAGTTTTTTAAACGAATTTTCAAATGTCAAGAGACTACTCGAAGTTTCAAAATGGAACTCTAACACATAACTAGGTTTATGAGTTAAAACAATGTGAAACTATGTGTTCATAGTCATTGGCATTTTGAAGATCATTGTGGAAGTTCTCGAAAAAAAAAACTTCTTTTTGAAAGGTTTTTGAAAAGAAAACTACAAATTTGCAGAAAAGTCCCTCGCACATTATGAAATCGAGATTTTCCGTTTTCGAGATTTATAAAAATATTTAGACCACCCAATTAGGCTTAATGACCCATAACAAACGTGTATAATATGTTATATGGTTAGGTCCCGGACGTGTTTAAGCGTCGCTAACACAAAGGGACAAAATAATTATTTTGAGGTCCCTGTAGTTAGCGCGCTAATGCTGTCATTAGCGCGTTAAGTGCAGAGTTAGCGCGCTATGTCTCAGCATTAGCGCGCTAATTGCATACTTGACAACTTTTTTAAAAAGCTGAAAAACACACTTTAATTTGAATTCTTGATGAATTCTGGACCCTTGGATCCCTAGAACGGTCATATACAGGTAAGATGGGATACCTAACACTATAAAATCACTAAGAACATGGTTTTGTCACAACAAGGAATAAACACACTCAAAAGCTCAAAATCTACAAAGAGAAGAACTTTGATTTTTGTGAAGAAGAAAAAGAAGATTCCTGTGGCTGTCCTTTAACTCCAAATTCTAGCATTTTTGATGCTTTCAAAGGAGCACAAGAATCTCTTCAAAACTAATCTCCTTTGTCATCTTCTTGGTTGTAAGAAAGTCCTTGTTCTAGTATATTTTCTTGTGCCTAATCTACATAGTTTTGTGTGTTTGAATTGAAAATCATTTTTGTTGTGTGTTTGAACACATTCATCTTGGGTTTTGCACTTAAACCTATTTTATTAAACCCTAAGATTCATTTGAACAAAATTTTTGCACTTAAACTTGATTTTTATTAAACTATTGTTCTTAGCTTTGAAATCGGTTTTACACTAATACATTAGACTTTTAAAATGATTTCATATTTGGGATTTGCAACAAAATCAGTGACATATTTGCATATTCCATTTATTCTCATACTTGCATGCATTAGAGTTGTTAGGCTCTAGGAGGCTTGCTAGTGTTTGAATTTGATACCACTTTATGTTGTAAAGTGTATCTCATTATTCTTTAGCCACTTGTTGTAATTGGATAATTGTAAGACTTAATGGAATCTACGTCAAAGGGGAAGACCTAGTTGAGGCTAGGCATAAACCCTAGTTGCGACTATGTAGGAAGTTCTAATTGTGATTAGGCATTCTAGGCTTGTAAGCTTAAGTTGTAACACTTGTTTAAAATATAAATGGTGGTTTAAAAATCCTAACTGGGGAGGTTAGGTAGTGGATGTAGGTCATTGGATCGAACCACTATAAATCTTGTGTCACTTTCCATCTCTTCTATCCTATTCACTTGCATAGCATAGACATTCATTATTAGTGTATGAATTATCATTGTGATTTGCACATAAAGTTTTAAAAAGGCAATAACTACTCGGTAACCCAATTCACCCCCCACTTGGGTGACCTTTAGTAGTTGTTTCAGTTGAGACTATGTTAGTTGTGATTCCTTTGACTACTGAGCAGCCAGCTGTGGCGTCTATATCAGGGAGTTTGATGACGGTGGAGGCGAAGAAGCTGAAGGATTATCTTAGGTTCTCTCCTGGATATTTCTACGAACCCGGATACCTAGAGTTAGCCAGGAGATGGATATTGGCTCATGGGAGATTGCATGCGATGTTGTCAGTTGAGGAGGTTGATAGACTTAGATTGGCTAGTTATTGCCTGAGATCTGTTGTTGCGGTATGGTGGACTACTTATAGAGCGACACATCCTATGGTTACTACCTGGGTAGACTTTCGAGTGTTATTCATGGATGAGTATATACCTATTGAGGTCAGGATTCGATTGAGAGAGGAGTTCTTGACACTGGTTCAGGGCATTATGTCTGTTACCGAGTACATGGAGAGGTATAGATATTTGTTATCTTACTCTATAGATCTGGCAGGGATTGATAGGTTGCATATATATTACTTTGTCCGAGGACTGAACGAGAGGATAGCTACCATAAGGGTATTCTAGTGGAGCGAGTACTTTGGCTCAGGTATATGACAGGTTTCTTTCTTAGGAGGCTTATTGTAACAACCCTCAAATTTTAACCCGACTTGTATCACACTTGTTAGGACTGTGAATTGGCTATGTGATACTAGACAGTATTTCGAACCTTGGGATTCAACACTAAGGTAATGTTATGTTTATGTGATGTGTGCATTAGTATTTTAGTTCATTACGGGCCACGCGCCGTTCGGACAATTTTTAGACTGAGTGAGGCTTCACTTAAATAAATGGGGGAGTAAAACACTATTAAAATACAAATAAATAAATTATCGAATAATTTAAATAATTATTTAAAGGAACAAGGCGAGACTACGCGCATGATGAGTCGAAACGGATCGAAGAACGTTGTTTGAATGCGGGGAGTTGGTTAGCTACGCGACATACAGTCTATGTGATATAGATTGTTAAAGTGACACAACCATAGTTTGAGGAGCCTAAGGATTAACCCCGAGATGCATATGTGTTTGGAGATGAAACATAGTGGAAAATATAATAAAGATCAAAGGGTATAATAGTCATTTTGAACAAAATAATGGGCATATATATGTATTTATAAGGGAAAACCCTAAATTTTTCATACTCTACACACTCCCGTCGCCCACTCTTCTCTCCCACTCCTCCTTCTCGGTCAAACTCCTCCCCTCTCCCTTGGTGACCGGACATGAGCCTCGTTGGATGTCCTTCTGCTCGTCGGAGGTACGTTTCTCTCCCTCTCTCGGTATATCTCTCTCTTTCTCGACTTCTCTCTCGATCTCTTTCTCCCTCGGTCAAGCACGCCTCCTCTCCCCATAGTTGTGTTGCTGTCCACGACGCTTTCGGACTAGGATGGTGGCCACGATCGTCAGAGGCGGTCCTAGGTGGTCACCGGAGTCGAGGTTGTTTTCTCTCACACTCTCGAACTCCCTCTCTCTCGGTTTGTTCTCTCTCGAACTCTCTCTCCCTCTCTTGGTCCATTCCTCACCAACTTGGCCGAGCACACCACCGGTCGTCGGAGGTTCAAAGGTGGTTGGGGTTCACATATCTCACCAGAGATCTCTCTTTCTCTCTCCTTCTCTGTCTTTCTTTCTCTTTTTTTTCTCTCTCTCGTTCTCACTGTTCACGTCTATTGTGGTTAGGCTGTTACTGCCATGACCGGGGGCGATTGAGGATTATGTACGGTGGCTCACTAAGGTCCTCACAGTCCCAGAGCAGGCAACAGCATAGCAGACGTGGAGATCTTGATATGAGAGACATATACACTATTTTTTTCATTTTCACGGTTTCCGCCACTATGATGATGGGATGTCGTGGTTGGTTTGGTCTGAGGCGATGAATGATGACTCACCGGAGCTCCAATGGTCATAAGACACCTTCTCACTCGCGGTAGTGGTATAGGGTTGTCAGTTTGTGTTGTTGTTCAATATTCATTTTATGCGTACTGTGGTACTGCTCGCCGGAAAACCACCTCAGCTATGGTCCTACTTGAATCCCACAGCCCTCCGGAGTGGTCAAAATAGTGTTGTAGTGTTTAATCGATGTTCTTTATTTATGTTGTAATTTCATGTGATTTCGATGTCGAGTACGGCGTTGGTTCATGATGCGTGTGGTTATGTTTGGTGTATATGTTGTGTTTACATGTGGGGAAATGGTTATGATGTCGAGGTCACACCATCGGTTCTCGAAACTATGGTGTGATTTACATACGACTGAGCCAAGCCTACAATTTATAAGTAGGCTTACTTGCGTGATGGTTTTCAAACCCAAGAGAGATAATTTATCTTTGCCTATTAATTTATCGAGTTGTCGAGTTATCAAAACATTGGGAAAATACTAAGGTTTAAACCTAGGTTTAGTTAACGACTTGACCTAATAACACAAGTTTCTGACCTTGTTAGGTAGCGAGAAACTTAGGGATACGCGTTAGGATTCGCAGGAGTGATGTTACGCGGGTCGCGTTGTCAGGTAAGTACACTCGTCCTAAAGCTTGTGTACATTAGTAAGCCAGTAAGAACATTGCATGTAATTCATTTTTGTTCATTGTTGCTTGTTGATTTCCGTTGTTAATATTCCTATCTTGTTGATTCCTTGGTATGTGTGTTCTTAGCGTGAGCGTGTCGATGTGATTCTTGAGCCCTGTGTCTTGCTTTTATCAAGCTGTGCTAGTGTCATAACATTGTCTGGGAAGAATTAGCATCCTCTTTCAGTATGCTAGGAGGCTTGTGTCCCTCTGATGCTACGTTAGTGTTGCAACATTGCCCGAGAAGAGCCATCGTCCTCTTTCCGTATGCTGTGATTTTAACCACTTACTGCCTCGTTTGTTTTATTAGAACACGCATGTTTTCGATTGATATTTGATAGTGTGTTTATCATGCAGCTTGAACTTGTTATATTACCTGTCTTATAATTTTTGCCTGATATTTAGACTGCTTCATTTGATGTTCATGAATTATGGTTATTTTCTTCTGGCATTACTTTCAATTTTCTCTTTGTTACTCACCGTCTAGTTTGTGACGGTGGGTGCAGATTTACCAGAGCGTTCGAAGGGTAAGGAACTCTGTTTAGGAGGTTTTGTGAAGACTTGCGGATGAATTCAAGCACCTTAGCCTAAATTATGTTGGATTTTTGCTTGTAAGTTGTTTGCTTTATATATAAACGTCATGATGGTTTGAACTTAGGATCATAGATATTTGATATCATGTACAACTTTACTTGATTCCATTTGAGGTACATGGTAATTCGAGGTTTCCACATACATAGTTTTTCCTAATTTTCATTTGATTGAGTTATTTCCCAATACTTGTTTAGTATTTCTGTTGTGTATGATTTCAATAACTCTCTCATAAATTGTTAAATTGATTAATTAGAGGCTGACTAGGCTCGTCAGGCTTGTTGAGTACTGACTCAAGACCTGCAAGGGTCTAAGCCGGGCGTACCCAAATACATTGGGAATTTGGGGCCGTCACACTTATATAGTATAGAGGTCTGGTAGATTAGCGATTCGACTGCGCTACAGGGTCAGCAGAGTCATCCAGCTCAGAGTTATCAGTCTGATCAGAGGCCGAAGAGATAGAGGAGAGATCAGGACTGATAAAAATAGGGCTAGTAACCTCGTAGAGGTGATTGGCAGTCAGATCAGGGTAGCAGAGGTGATAGAAATCATCGGGATGATCGGGATAAACGTGATGATCGTGATGTAACTTATTCTGCGGCCTTTACACCAGTTGGTTGGCCAAAATAGCAGCAGAGGCATGACAGGGACCAGGGTCAGAGTGGCTAGAGCCGAAGCCAGAGTTAGGCGCAGAGTCAGAGGACTACTAGCAAGTCAGAGAGTTGCACTTGTTATCGTTATGGTCAGGTGGGACATCTGGTGGAAGAGTGTACCAGACCAGTGCCAGTACCACCACAAATTGATCAGGCCAGAGATAGGGCCCAGACAAATGCTTTTGGGGCTGAACAACCATACCAGGAGGTAACCAAACAGTTTGTTGATGGTATGTTATCTGTCTGTGGTACTTTTATGCATCTCATATTTGATTTAGGCAGTATACTTTCTTTTATATCTGGACGCATGGTAGGATTATTAGGGTTAGATGCACATAAGATTTACCCTAATCGAATTTGTTAGGATTGTGTGGTTGAGATAGAGGGACATCATTTGCCGTCTGATTTGAGAGTATTAGAGTACTTAGAGTTTGATGCGATGTTTGGTATGGATTGGTTATCATTTTATCATGCACAGATCGACTGTTTCAGCAAGACAGTGACATTTCACACTGAGGGGATTCCAAAGTTTTCATCTGCCAGAGTTGCGTCAATATTACCTATCACTCGAGGAAGACTAGCAATGTCATAGGAGATGGAGGTGTACGCAGCTATGGTGGAGCCAGAGCTTAAGACAGTGATTAGGATTGAGGATGTTCCTATAATTTGTGAGTTTTTAAACGTATTTCCTGATGATTTGCTCGGATTACCACCACTGAAAGCTATTGAGTTTATTATCATTGAGCTAATTCTAGGACTCAGTCGATTTACAGCAAGCCGTATAGGATATCAGCATCGAAGTAGGAGGAGTTGAGGACCCAATTAGAGGAGCTACTACAGAAGGAATTCATTCACCCTAACATGCCACCTTAGGGAGCTCTAGTTCTTTTTGTGAAGAAGAAGGACGGTTCGATGCGAATGTGTGTGGACTACAGGAACTTGAATTATGTGACGATTAGGAACCATTACCCACTTCTCATGATCGATGACTTGTTCGATCAATTGGCAAGAGCCAAATTCTTCTCAAAGATTGACCTCAGATCAGGATACCATCAGTTAAGGATTCGAAAGGGAGATATTGAGAAGAACACTTTTAGTACGTAATACAGGTTATATGAGCTTATAGTCACATCGTTTTGGGCTAACTAATGCGCCGACAATCTTCATGGATTTGATGCACATGGTGCTCTAGACGTTTTTGGATTAATACGTCATAGTTTTCATCGACGACATCCTGATTTATAGTAGGACTTGTATGGACCACGAGAGGCATCTTAGGGAGGTGTTGACGTCACTGAGAGAGTACCGACTTTACGCCAAGTTCAGCAAGTATGCGTTTTGGTTGAGTGAGGTCAAGTTTCTAGGGCACGTCATCAGCGATCAGGGCATATCAATTGATAGTGACAAGATTTGGGTTATTATCGACTAGAGGACACCCGAGTCTGTTTCTGATATCCGGAGTTTCCTGAGTTTAGCAAGATATTAAAAGCGTTTCGTATAGGATTTTTCATTAATTGCAGCGCCGATGACGAAGTTGACCAAGAAGGGTGTCAGATTTGATTGGTCGCAGGAGTGTGAGGACGTATTCTGGGAGCTAAAGAGACAGTTGACTTATGCACCAGTTTTAGCACTAGCTGTGGCATGTAAGGGTTTCTCGATTTACACTAATGCATCAAGCACTGGGTTAGGTTGTATGTTGATGCGGAATGGACACCCAGTGGCCTATCTATCACGACGATTGAGATCTCACAAGGAGAGTTATCCAGTGCACGACTTGGAGCTTGCAGCGGTCGTGATTGCACTGAAAGCCTGGAGGCATTACTTTTATGCTGAGAAGTTCGTCCTGTTTACCGACTACCAGAGTTTGAGATGCCTGTTCAATCAGAGGGAGTTGAATATGAGACAGCGAAGATGGTTCGAGTTATTAAAGGACTACGACTTCGTTATCGAGTATCATCTGGGTAAGGTGAACGTCATAGCTGATGCGCTGAGCAAGAGCGGCATCAAGAGTCAAATGGGACTGCGGCATATGGTGCACGAACACGGGTTGCTTGAGGCTGCGTCGGTGTTGTGTGTGATAGAGATTTGAGGTTTATTTCGAGGATTTGGGAGAATATGCAAGAGCAGTTTGGCACTCAACTACAATTCAGTACTGTATACCATCCTTAGACTGACGAGCAGTCAGAGCGGTAGATTCAGATTCTCAAGGATATGCTCAGGACGTGTATTTTACAGTTTGGTGGATCGTGCGAGGATTGTATGTCGTTGTGCGAGTTTGCGTACAACAACAGCGATCAAGCGAGTATATGGTAGGCCCTACAGGTCACCAACATGTTTGATGGCACATGAGGATACAACGGCTATAAGACCTGAGGTTATTGTAGATCATAATGAGAAGGTAAGTCAAATTAGACAGAGACTTTAGGCGGCACAAGATAGGCAGAAGAAATATGCGGATAGGTATCACTGGGATCTGAGCTACAAGGTTGGTAATATGGTGTATTTGAAGGTTTCTCCGTGGAAAGGGCAATAGAGATTTGGCATTAAGGAAAACTGGCACCGAGATTTGTTGCACCATACAGGGTCAAGGCACGCGTCGATAATGTAGCGTATGAGCTTAAGTTACCGTCACAGTTAGCTAGGATGCATCCAGTATTTCATGTGTCGATGTTGAGACTGGCTAGGTCGGGGCAGAGATATATGGTTGATGTCAGGCAGGTAGAGGTACGGCCCGATGGCATATATGAGGAGTAGCCAGTTGAGATTATAGATTGTAGAGTACAGATGTTGACACCATGGAGATCTCGAAGGTTTTGGTTTGGTGGCAGCATCATGGGACCGAGGGACTCACTTATGAACTTGAGTCTACGATGAGACAACGGTACCCTCAACTATTTGTTGGTAATTGCTTAGTTAATTATTTAAATTTGGGGACGAAATTTCACCTAGTTGGAAAGAATTGTAACGGCCCGAAGTTAATTCGTTGTTATTAATGACGTATTGCAGACATGTCGAACAGCTCAGACACTCGTGGGACACGCAGCTAGGCTAGGGAGAGCCTGGATTTAGGTAAATAGTTATTTTATGTGCTGATTTTTCTAAATATGTGATGTTTATTAGTAATTAGGTTATTTCCATCGTGATGTGTGTTACTTATTATATAATTGATGTGTGAGGTTGTGTGACGGGTATTCACTCCGAATAACGTGTAAATGCAGGAATCTGGTAGTGAATGATAGTGCACAAGGTTGGGGGATTAAATACATACAATAAATGGTAAAATTCATTAAATAATTAATTAAATAACGTCGTATATGCATTCATAGTGCGAGAGTATGAGGGGTATGCGAAGGTACGTGCAGGAGCCGGGTACCAAAACACTCGGGGATGAATGGTTGTAGCTAGAAAGATATGGGCAATGAACCAATGTGAGTCAAGTGTATCACAACTTTGAGGACTTTTTACTTCATCTTAACCATCCAATAAGGCCTTGAGATGGGCAAACACACTAGATGGAAATTTTTGTATATATATGTTGATTTTTCAATATTTCTATCACTTTTTCTCTCTTCATGGTGTTGAACAAAAATTGAGTGTGGTGTTGAAGGTTTTGTGAATTTGTGTAGATGATTTGGAGCTCAAGAACTCAAGGAAATCTAAAATAAAGGATAGATCTCCGATCCCCATCTTCTTCTCTACGTTTCAAACTAATTTTCTCAGGTGTTGACGTGGGTTTCGAGAATCGAATTAAGTACACTGGTTTTGGGAGGTGTTGCTATGGATAGTAGATTAATTTTTGAGCTTTTATTTGGGTTTTGTAGAAGAGTTAATGTTGACTGAAGAATTTTGGGAACAAAACCAGGTTTTGAATGGTTTTTGTCGAGGCTTTGGTTTTGGATGAATTTTGTTAAGGAGTTTTAATGGGAAAGGGTTTATTGATGTTTATATGCGATGTTTGGACGATCGCGAAGTGCGGCGACTAGCCGAGGGTGTTCAAAAACCCAAGAAAATTGTCTCTGCCTCAAATGCCGCCAGGTGCTCCATGTGGTTAAAAAGTCCACGGCGCCACTCGCGACGTCTAGGGCAGAGGCAAAATTGTGAAAATGAGGAGTGTGTTTTGATGAGGAGTGTGTTTTGAGTGACTCTGTAGGGGAAAAGAATGTGACGGCACTGTCACAGTGAACAGGACGCCGTGGACATGCCGTGAAGATTCGAACCAGACGGCGTCTTCAACAGAGTCTTGGACAGTTTTGAACGAAAATTTTTAAATAAATTTACCTATTGGGGTTTGACTTATGGACCTATATGGTTTATTTAGGGTGGTTAAATGATGGTTTTATCGATGATTTAGGTATCGAATCGTTCCAAGGTTTAGGAATTTATTCAATTTATCGAGACTTAATGGTTTAGGCGAAATTGTGAGTAGTGGACACTCGATTGAGGCATGCAATTGGACTAGTGACGATAGTTGGAGTGCGGTTTGAGGTGTGTAGTATCCCAACTAAAATTACTTGAGTATTTACTTCTTTTGGCATTTTGAATTAAATTTCTTTCATTTAAATATTCTACACTGGTTGTGGTTATATGGACGGATGTTGAGCTGAGTTCCCTCTATACCATTATAGTGTGTATGTCCACTACACCATAGCATGTTGCTAATGATCGAGCTCGAAAAATAGGACGACCCCAGTGTCACATCATGCAACGTGTCGGTGCACCGTAGGTATAACAATGGCCATCGAGCAGATCCAGATACTGGCCCTGCTTGAGTCGGACTCACCGGCAGTACTCTGTAGAAGAGTCTGGATTATGGTGGTAGTCTGACCTTAGGATCTAAAAACACACTTTGAGCTTTCATTATTATTTATCCATATGATAAGCGCAGTTGCCTGTATTTATTTCTCTATGTTTATTTAATAGCTTTATTTAAATTCCAGTATTTACTCTCAGTATTGCTCACTTAATTTCCTTGGGAATACTCACTTTGGACTCGTCATATGCCTTTTGTGATGGCTTGAGTGCAGATCCTAGTACGAATAGGGGTAAAGGCAAGCTTCCAGAGTACTACTTGTAACGGCCCCAAATTTCACAACTTTAGAATTGGGCGCCGCTCGACCTAGACCTGCGCAAACCCCCGAGCCAGTCTCACTGAGCCATGTAGGCCTAGTCAGTCGTCCTTAACATTTACCATCTATTAAGTCATTTGAACTGTATTTAAGTGAATTGTTCCAGTTTAGTGAGTTATCAAAGTACAGCATAAGCAAATTCTATTCCAACTAGACTAAATAACCCTAAGATACTAGTCAGGACAACCTAAAGAGCAGAAACCCCACATATATACCTAGTAAGAGGAAAATCAAATACGGTATACATATCCCAAAATCACTCACAACAACCCATATCCTCCATATATCAAAAACATAAACATATAATACAAGGAAACCTACACTATTGGCAAGAGGAGATCGCCTAGCAACTCTCAACTTCCATTACCTAGTTCTGGTCCTTTTCCTATCATCCCTGCAGTATGACGGGATTGTACCCACTGTCATAAAAAGGACGGTGAGTACAGAAATAAC
The DNA here is from genome assembly GCA_039657345.1 of Stephania japonica. Classification (NCBI taxonomy): domain Eukaryota; kingdom Viridiplantae; phylum Streptophyta; class Magnoliopsida; order Ranunculales; family Menispermaceae; genus Stephania; species Stephania japonica. The sequence continues at coordinate 34,774,494 of CM077560.1, read as the reverse complement.
AATAACAACCAAGTGGAGTTTAAATATAACTTTAAATGTCAAATAAATGGCTATACTAATATCACGTAGGAATATCACGAAGATAGCACAATCCTCATAATAATAAATCACTGAAAATCCACGATATTTGAGTGTCCAAGAAAACCACATAAAAATCAAGTAGTCTCGACCAAAAGGTCGTTGAGTCGCGGTAAAAGCCCAACAGACTCGAGTTCAGGACGAGAACATATCCTACCAGCCCTAACCCTTACAACTATAAGATATCCACAGACCCGGATAAGAGCCCCCGATGAACACCCTATCAGGTGATATCAACAACGTCCAGATAAGAGCTCATATCGCAGATAATAGTAACTAAGATTCACTTGCTTTTGGACCACTCATTTGGAAAACCACGAAAAATAATGTCAATAATCCATCGGGGAATAAAACTCAAAGATAAAATTCGAGGAAACATATTTCACCAAGAAATATAACAGCCCAATTTAAATGCACAAATGAAATAATATAAATACTTCCACTGGTTTTACGCATAGTACAACGCAACCTTCGCAACACTCCACGCTCGCAGCTTTCACACGCCACCAAAATGACCTCGCACATTCATCACCCGCTCACTAAGCACCTGGTGATCATTATTAGTCCAATTTGGTCGTGTTAGAATTTTATTTCCCTTTAATTGCAATTCCCTATCAATTTCACCATTTTACCCAGTTTTTCATAATTTTTACTTGTTCACCCATTTGGGTCGATTACTCAGGTATTGGGTCATATTCGGACCCATTTAGATACCCAAGAGATCCCCAAAAGTTTCCAAAAATTTTATAAAAATTCACTCATTTGAACAGTAACACACCGCAAAGACGTCGTGGTCCAATGACTAGACGACATCTTCACGGCATGGAGTTGATACCCACTGCCCAACTCGTACGTAAGGGACACCATGTATTGAAACGTTCACGGCGTCTCCACGGCGTCTTCCCCATGAGGCCCTGCCCAAGACGTACATGGGTGACACCATGAGTTGGAACACTCACGGTGTCGCCACGGTGTCTTGTGCAAAATGCCTCAGAACTGGTTTCAACACCCCGACTGGCGTTTCCGTGCTTCGAGCCTATCCTAACTACAATTAAGCATCCAACCATACACCAATCCACCCTCAGCACGCGTCAAAAACTAACCAAAATGTTGATTTGCTGAAATCATCAAAATTATCCAAAAATCCAGAAAATTTTCCAAACCCCAAAACCACTTCAAATTTCATGTTTGGATCACCCCATTGACTCCCAATCAATCAAAACAAAACATAAAACCGAATTTCCAAATTCGTTGTCCAAAATTATCGCGATAAAAACCCACAAAAATATTGCCAAAACATAGAGGAGCGCGTAGGGAGTTGAAAACTCACCTTAAATTGGATAGTTGGTCGATCCCCGTTGTCGATCCGGACTCGGAACTGTCAAAACCCTCCTCTTCATTTCGTTCTTCACACAGTGAGGAAAGACAAAAAAGAAAGAAAATGAGGTTTGACGCACCTTTATATAGGGTGGTTTCATCTTAGTATGTTTGCGCATCTCGAGGCACATTCGAAAGTCCATAATCACACCAGCCTCCAATCATGACACAACATGGTGACCCTAATGCGCAACACAAATTCCTTTGTGAGTCTTTTGTAACAACCCTCAATTTTAATCCAACTAGTGTTGCACTAGTTAGGAACGTGACCTAGCTACATGATACTAGGCAGTATTTCGAACTTTGGGAGTCGACACCAAAGTGATTTTATGATTCTTTAATTGTGTGTATTAGTATTTAGTATTTTTTGGGTCTCGAGTCGTTCGGGTGAGTTTTAGTTCAGTGAGGCTACACTTAGGTAAATGAGGGAGTAAACCATACAAATAATGAATTTTCTAATAATTTAATTAATTAGTTGATGGGATGTGGTGAGAAAACGGGTGCGACGAACCAATTTATGAAGAAATACTGACCGAGGAAATGCAAGATCAATGTGGGAGTTGGATAGCTTTGCAACATACGAACTATGGGATATAAATTGTTAAGGTGACACAACTTAATGAAGAGAGCCACGAGATTGACATCAAGATTTGTATGTATGTTGAGATGTGATAACGGGGTAAAAGACCCATAAGGGCAACTGTTTTAAAGTGTGTGAGAAGAAAGTTGAAGGGCAAATGGTTATTTGACCAAATAAAATGCATATAAAAGAAATGAAACCCCTATTTCACTATTCATCTTCTCTTTTAACACACATTGCCGCCACACCACATGCTCACCCCACTCGGCCTCACTGGAAACGACACACCGGAGGTCCGTGACCTCTCTCTCTCTCTCCCTCCCCACCTCTCGTTCTCGATCACGATCTCGAACAATCGTGCATATAGGCCTGCCGCCACCACTGTACGTCGCTGGTTGACTGGCCGACATCGGAGACCTATGGCCTCACCGGAACCTCTAGTGATATCCAAATGTGAGATGATGTGAGCCGTGGTGGTGGTGCTGGCCATCCTTGGCTGCTGTGTATCTCAGACTGTAAGTGTCCTCCCCCCCTTCTCGTCACGTCCAATCGGTGGTGAGGGCGGTGCTGTGACCAGGGATCCAGTCAGGGACGACTCGACGGCGTCTCACCGGAGTCCCTAACGATCCCAGAGCACCCCACCCTAAACAAGTGTTATATAGTTATATTGAGTCATTTTTTTGTTTAAGTTGCCAACTGTTGACGTTGCTGTCCTGGCGGCGCCGCTGTCAGCGACCGCCGTGGCCTGGGACTGCTGGGGGTCGTCATGATTGTGTTAACGTCGCCCTAGAGTTGAAGCCAATGGCCATAAGGGTTGTGTCCACTATTTCATTGGTGTGACATTTCTCACTGTTTTGAAATTTTAGGCGGGGAATCACCACAATTAGTCATGCCGCCGCCGAACCACCATGACTGGGACGCTGTTGGGGACCGCACCATTCTTCTATGTGGGTCCCACAACCTTCGAAGCTATCAAAACAGTTCCATTGAGTGTTAAAGTGTCGTCATTTCATGTGATAGGGGTGGTGGATCCTCGACGGGAACCGCTACTCTTGGCGATGCTACCGGCGGGACCACCACCAGCGGAGGTTGTCTGGGATCTTGCATAACCTTTGTTGAGGTCTCGCAACCATTAGTTGAGTCCAAAATCTTGAAAAAAATAGGTATAATGGTCATGTTTCTATAAAGTGTTGAGTTTGAATTTGTTTAGGAAATGTGTATATACTTCGACTAGGTGAAGTGTTTTCCAGCAACTCAATGTCGTGGTGACCCCTCCCCAATGTCAGACAGTATCAACATGTTGCTACAATAATTTTCGGTCTCGATTGGTGTTCGGCATTAGTTATGTCTGAGAATATGTTGTGTTGAAGTTTTGAGGTCATTGGGACATTGGTATGTGTGTGCGGCGTAGTATGTGTACATGTATACTTCACGCCGAACAATGAGTTGTTTGTGTCATAATTTCGTGGCGAATTGTATGGTGTGAGTGTTTACTTCCGTTTCGACCCTACGTTATGTATAACTTGGTCTTTGGGTGTTTGAACGTCGCATGATAAGTATTACGAATAGTTATGACGTTGTGGTCACGTCGCCGGTCCTCGAGGCCATGGCGTGACCTAAATACGACTGAGCCGAGACTAAGATGTTTGATTAGGCTTACATACGTTATGGTTTTCAACCCGAGAGAGAGTATTTAGTTTTCTATTGATTTGTCGAGTTGTTTAAGTCCTAAAAACATGTGGGAATACACTAGGGTTTAGTTAATGACTCGACCCATTAATTAGAGTCTCCAACCTTGTCAGGTAGCAGGAAACTCGGGGATACGATTTAGGATTTGCGAGAGTGTTGTTATTCACGGGTTGCGATTAGTCAGGTAAGTACATTTGCCACAAGCTTATGTATGATTTGTAAGCTACTAAGAAAATGTCATGTGATTTGTTATCATTTATTCAGATTTGTTATGCTCTATTATTGTTATTCCATTCCTTGTTGTGTGTTTCCCGGCGTAAGTGTTTCGTCTCAAAAGTACTAGGACTTGCACTAGGCGGATAAAATGCGGGCACTCATGTACAGGAGTGTGTGACCCCCCTTAGTGACCGTGTGACACCGAGTATTGGCTGGGTGGGTGTTTGAGTCCCTCCCATCATAGCTGTGCCTTCTCTTGTGTTGATGCCTGGGAAGACCTCGTGATCTCTGTGCCGTTATGCTATGATTTAGACCACTAATGGGCCTCTTTTGATTGCTTGGAACACACTTGACTTTCGATTGATATCTATTAATCTGTTTATCATGCATCTTGTTTATTTAAATTCCTGTCTTTTATTACAGCATGATATTTAGACTACTTTACTTATTATATCATGAATTGTTGTTATCTTCTTCTGGCATTACATTTGATATCTTCAGTTGCTCACTGTCTAGTTTGTGACGGTGTGTGCAGATAGAGCAGAGTGCAGTAGAGGCAAGGAGCCCTGCTTAGGTGACTTTTTGTGAGGATTAACGGCTAGACTTGGAGACTATTTAGTAGGTTTTATGTTTTGCTTATTTGTATATCATTTCATACTTATGTTTTTTGGGATTGTTGAACTTGGCATTTGTTGGACTAAGTGGTTGGTCACTCTAACTCCAACCGGGATTTTGATAGAAACAAACAAGGTGAAAATATACTAATAAGTTTATCAAGTGTATTTCAATTTCATCAAAGGTTGCGAAACATCACATCACAGGCATTTGAGCATTCAAGCAATTCAAGTTCAAGACTCGACATACAAAAAGGAATGAAGGCGAAAGATCAAGACCATGAGTTGTAAAATTGATGTAAGGTATTCAAGTTCACTTAAGCAAACCTATTGCATTAGTCCATGCATATCGTGTTTTCAAAATGAATTTTCAAATGTCAAGTGATTACTTGAACATTTCGGTCCTATAAGTCTAAACAATGTTAAACTATATGTGTATGTTAATATCGTAATTTGAAAATCATTGTAGAAGTTTTTGAAAAAGAAAAACTTATTTTTTGAAAGGCCATATTTGCAGAAAAGCCCTCGGATGGTACGAAACCGAGATTTTCCGTTTTCGGGACTTGTAAAAATATCCAGACCATTCAAATAGGCCATATGACCCACAACAAACATGTATTATATGTTATATGAGGGTTGGTTAGGTCTAGGAAACGTCAAAGGGTCGCTAACACAAGGGACATAATTAATTATTCTGAGGTCCCTGCAGTTAGCGCGCTAATACTATTATTAACGCGCTATGTGCAGAGTTAGCGAGCTAGGTCTTAATATTAGCGCGCTAATTGCAGTCCTGACAGCTTTTTTATAAAGCTGAAAATTTCACTTTAATTCGAATTTTTGATCAAATCTCGGCCCTTGGATGCACACAACGGTCATATACTGGTTTATAAATATATACAACACTCTCAAACACACAAGTCACACAAATTAGGTTTTGAAATCAAAGAAAAACATTTGTGCTTAAATTTTTCAAGAGAAGGAGCTTGGGGTTTTCAAGCTACACTTTGAAGCTGTTCATTCAACATCAAAACCAGCACTCTTGAGGCACTCTAAGGAGTACTACAACCTCTCCAACACTGATTTTTCAAGTCATCTTCTTGGGGTTGTAAGAAAGTCCATTTCCTAGCTCTTCTTGTGCTTCAATTATATATTCTTGTGTGATTGATTTGGGAAATTACTTGTTGTGTTGTTAAACACGCTTGTATTGGGTTTTGCAGTTAAACTTGATTCATTAAACCCTTGGACTGATTTGAACAAGAGTTTATGCTTAAACTTGATTTTTATCAAACTTCTTGTTCTTTGGATTTGAAATTGATTTTTGTTCTCATCAATCTATTTAAAACGGCTTCATATTTGAGTTTTGCATAACATTAGTTTTATACTTGAATTTCTCAATTGTTTTCATACTTGCATGCATAAGAGTGATTAGGCTCTAGGTGGCTTGCTTGTATTTGAACTTGATACCACTTTACATTGTAAAGTGTACCTCAATTGTATTTATTCAAATCTTGATTGTAAGACTTAGTGGGATCTAAGTCGAAAGGGAAGACCTAGTTGAGGCTAGGCATATATCCTAGTTGAGGCTAGGTGGGAAAATTCCTAGGTGGGTCTAGGTGGGGAAAATCCTAGTTGCGGCTAGGTGGTTGTATAAGACCTTATTGCGATAAGGCATCGTGTAAAAGACCTAGTTGAGGCTAGGCATTCACTAGGCTAGTTGGCTTAGGGTGTAACACTTATTGATAATATAAGTAGGGGTTGAAAATCCTAACCGGGGAGGTTAGGTAGTGGATGTAGATCGGTTGGATCGAACCACTATATATCGTGTGTCTTATTTTCATCTCTTCTACCCCATTCACTTGCATAGCATAGATATTTATCATTGGTGTATGCATTATCATTACTATTTGTGCATAAAGTTTTCAAAAGGCGATAATCACTCGGTAACCCAATTCACCCCCCCTCTTGGGTGACCTTCAGCATTTTTTATGAGACTGGTATCATGTATATATGCTTATCAAATTGTACATGAATACTCGGGGTTTTCCACATTTATAGAATTCCTATATTTCCCTTAATTGAGTTATTCCCCTTATGTTTAGTTTATTTACTTTACGCTGCGTAAAATTTGCAATAACTTTTTCATAAATTGTATAATTAAATGATTGGAGGCTAACTAGGCTCGTCACGTTGCCGAGTGATGACTCGGGGCCTGCACGGGTCTAGGTCGGGCATACCCAATTGCACTGGAAAATTGGGGCCGTCACAGTTGGTATCAGAGCGTAGGCTTTATAACCTTAGGAACAGAGTATATAGTTGCCTAAAATTGTGATACCAACGTCACAGTTGGTATCAGAGCGTAAGGTTATATAGACCTACCTATTGATTTAAATTCATAAAACACATGCCTTTTAAACCAGCAGAAGTTACGAATGGTTGAACTTAGAAATGGAAACCCTATGATCCTGTAGAAATTTAGCTGGGGAAGAAATGGGTTGAGTCGGATAATTTTAATACATATTATGATTGTTAAGTGTATTATTATGGTATGCGATAGCTAGAGACTAATCCGAGAAGTTCGTTCTCTTGACTCAGATGACGATGGTGGATCAAACCAGTCCAAGCTACGATAGCGGCACGTCTGAAACACGATATGTTAGCGCGGATGACGTGCATGCCTTAACTCAGAGAGTTGCGACGCAGGACCAACAATTACAGGAGATGTTGCAACTGTAGGGGACACTTGTACCAGCTACCACTACACCATCAACTCTGACTACACCATTGCCATCTACTATTACTCAGGGAGTAGAGACTCCGATTGTTGCGACATCTATGGCTTTGATTCCATTAGCGGTGATTCCCGAGGGAGTAGTTGTTGCGCCAGGTACGCAGACCGAGGCGGAGACACCTCTGTTACAGATTAAGATAGTACGAGCGGCGGAGACACCGACTACGCTAGTAACTACTCCAGTCACTACTCCGGAGAAGAGTACTAGGGCCACTGCTGAAGCGAGGTAGTGGAGAGAGTTCAAGAGGCACGACCTAGTCAAGTTCTTTGATGGCACAGACATAGCTGCGACAGAGCTATTCCTGAAGAATCATGAGAAGATTCATACCATAATCGCAAATGAGGACCATATGAGGGTGACGATCTCTTCATTTATGCTACAGGGGGATGTTGATGATTGGTGGACGACTATCGTTACTACCCAAGGCATTCCGAGAGATTAGATCGACTTCAAGACTCAATTTAACCAGAAGTACTTCCTGCCGACTGTTCTTCGGGCGAAGAGGAACGAGTTCATGGCATTGAGGTAGAGTATCGATGAGTCAGTGATGGACTATATGGGCAGGTTTGTTTCACTGCTACCTTATGTTGGAGGATCTGCAGATACTGAGGTTGATGGAGCCTATTACTTTACCGAGGGCCTACTACCCGTAGTCGAAGGATTCATTGTTACGACTGAGTCGGAGAGCTTGCAGAGAGCATACAAGCGCAGTTTGGTGAGGGAGAGTTACTTGCTCCCACATCCGGAGGAGGTTAGGGCGAACAGAGCAGAGACCCGATCAGATAGTCACTATCTGTAGGACAGGAAGAGAAAGAGGAGTAGATGGGGTAATCGTGAGCACATGACGCAGAGTGTAGGATTTGTTGCACAGCAGACCACACGTCTGGTACAGGCCGTTCCACGCGTGCCGAGTTTCGCTAGTCATCCACCGCAGCCTAGTCTATAGGACCAGCAGTCGCAGAGGCAAACTACTGAGAGCAGGGATAATGATTGAGGAGATAGGCAGAGGAAGACGTAGAGGTCTAGTCAGACTTAGACTCATGGTTGTGCACAGGGACGAGGCCAGAGCCAGACTTAGAGATCGCAGGATACCTGTATGTGTTATAGATACAGACAGGTCGGCCACTTTCAGAGGGAGTGCCCTCAGCCAGCAAGAGCACCTCCATAGCATCACCAGCACTAGAGGGAGCATGTTTAGGCTGCTGTTGAGCCAGACCAGGAGGCGTCCAGACACAGTGTTGAGGGTATGATTTTCATTTGCGATACTTGCATGCATATAATGTTCGATTCAAGTTATGTCGATTCCATGATTGTTGTGCGCTTGGTAAACATGTTAGGGTTGTAAACTCGTTAGACGTAGCAGACCTTAATCCTAGTCACAATTTCCAGGTTGCGATATACCCAAATGTACATAGTCTTGACATTTCGGTAGAGTTAGGAGGCTACGAGTCGCCAGTAGACATGCAAGTACTGGAGTTGTTAGAATTCGAGGCCTTAGTTGGTGCGAACTAATTATGAACATTACATACTTGGATCGTTTGATACGAGAAGACAAATTAGAGACCTTCGTGAGTTTCATACGCGCTGGAGCGAGACAGCGGCGTTGGCTTGAGTTCTTGAAGGACTACGACTCCTTGCTTGTGTACCATCCGGGGAAAACCAACGTTGTTGCTGATGTTTTTAGCCGCAAAGGATTTGATGCTGAGGTAGTCGTGTGTCAAAGGACTCACGAGCTTGGTCTACGTGAAGCAGTTGAGTTGATGAGTTCAGCGGGCGTGCCAACGACTACAAGGACACAAATACGTGGTCAAACGATGTTGCAGACCATCTCATTTGGCATTGTGCGTGAGGGACAGCAAGACGATGCGTCATACCAGCGGTGCAGTGAGATGGAAAATAGTTCAAATTGCCCAGACAGGAGTCGGTCGACAGACTCATGCTAGAGGTATCACAGGCGACTGGGGTTTCCATCGGTAGCTGATGCGCGTGACGAGGTACTTTAGGAGATTCACCGTTCCCATTTTGTTGTATATCTAGGTCGACCTAAGATGTGTGCCGACATGCGGCATCTCTTTTGGTAGCCAGGGATGATTTTCGAGGTGTCGGAGTTGTTCGAGCGTGTGACATGCCAGCGTGTAGAAGTTGGGCATCGACGACCTGGAGGACTACTCCAGCCCCCACCCATTTCTCGATGGAATTGGGAACATATTGATATGGATTTCATTAGTGGTTGCCCCGATCTCCTCGTGGTCACGATAACATCTAGGTAATTGTGGATAGAGTTGCTTGAGACTTAAGAATGCCCGGGAATGGCAGAAGAAATGCTTGATGAGTATCACGATGAGCTTCAGTATGATTCAGGGAGATTATGGATACCTGAAAGTCTCTCCACTAAACAGGTCAGAGTCAAGGAATGACTCACCCTGTGTTTTATCGGTCTCTTCAGGATTTGTGAAGAGGAAAGGTAAATTCATTAGTATTAGATTACTTATTACGTAAGTTTCAAGGACAAAATTCTAATAAGTAGGGGAGACTGTAATAACCCTCAATTTTAATCCGACTAGTGTTGCACTAGTTATGAACGTGACCCAGCTACGTGATACTAGGCAGTATTTCGAACTTCGGGAGTCGACACCGAAGTGATTTTATGGTTCTCTGATTGTGTGTATTAGTATTTTAGTATTTTATGGATCTCGAGCCGTTCGGGCGATTTTTAGTTGAGTGAGGATACACTTAGGTAAACGGGGGAGTAAAACATACAAATAATGAATTTTCTAATAATTTAATTAATTAGTTGATGGGATGTGGTGAGAAAACGGGTGCGACAAACCAATTTACGAAGAAATACTGACCGAGGAAACTCAAGATCAATGTGGGAGTTGGATAGCTTTGCAACATACGGACTATGAGATATAAATTGTTAAGGTGACACGGCTTAATGAAGAGAGCCACAAGATAGGCATCGAGATTTGTATGTATGTTGAGATGTGATAAAGGGACCCATAAGGGCAACTCTTTTGAAGTGTGTGAGAAGGAAGTTGAAGGGCGAAAAGGTCATTTGACCAAATAAAATGCATATAAAAGAAATGAAACCCTTATTTCACTATTCATCTTCTCCTTTAACACATATTGCCGCCACCCTCCTACTCACCCCACTCGGCCTCACCGGAACCGACACACCGGAGGTTCGTGACACCTCTCTCTCTCTCTCTCTCTCTCTCTCTCTCTCTCTCTCTCTCTCTCTCTCTCTCTCTCTCTCTCTCTCTCTCTCCCCCATCATCTCGTTCTCGATCACGATCTCGGACAGCCGTGCATATGGGCCTACCGCCACCACTGTATGTCGCTGGCTAACTGACCGACATCGGAAACGACCCTATGGCCTCACCGGAACCTCTAGTGATATCTAAATGTGGGATGATGTGAGCCGTGGTGGTGGTGCTGGCCATCCTTGGCTGCTGTGTATCTCAGACTGTAAGGGTCTTCCCCCCTTCTCGTCATGTCCGATCGGTGGTGAGGGCGATGCTGTGACCAGGGATCTAGTCAGGGACAACTCGACGACGTCTCACCGGAGTCCCCAACGATCCCAGAGCACCCCCACCCCAAACATGTGTTATATAGTTATATTGAGCCATTTTTTTGTTCAAGTTGCCAACTGTTGACGTTGCTGTCCTGGCGGCGCCGCTGCCGGCAACCGCCGTGGCTTGGGGGACTGCCAGGGGTCGTCATGATTATGTTGATGTCGCCTTAGAGTCGAAACCAGTGGCCATAAGGGTGGTGTCCACTATTTCATTGTTGTGACATTTCTCATTGTTTTGAGATTTTAAGCAGGGAACCACCATAATTGGTGGTGCTGCTGCCGAACCACCATAACTAGGACGTTGTTGGGGACCCCACCATTCTCCTATGTGGGTCCCACAGCCTTCAGAGCCATCAAAACAGTTCTATTGAGCGTTAAAGTGTCTACATTTCATGTGATAGGGGTGGTGGAGCCTCGACGGGAATCGCCACTCTTGGCGGTGCTACCGGCGGGACCACCACCAGCAGAGGTTTTCGAGGATCTCGCTTAACCTTTGTTGAGGTCTCGCAACCTTTAGTTGAGTCCAAAATCTTGAAAAAAGTTAGATATAATGGTCATGTTTCTATAGAGTGTTGAGTTTGAATTTGTTTAGGAAATGTGTATAAACTCCGACTAGGTGAAGTGCTTTCTAGCAACTCAATGTCGTGGTGACCCCTCCCCAATGTCGGACAGCATCAACATGTTGCTACAATCGTTTTCGGTCTCGATTGGTGTTCGGTATTGGTTATGTCTGAAAATATGTTGTGTCGCAGTTTTGAGGTTATTGGGACAGTGGTATGTGTGTGTAGCGTAGTATGTGTACATGTATACTTCACGCCGAACAATGAGTTGTTTGTGTCATAATTTCGTGGCAAATTGTATGGTGTGAGTGTTTACTTCCGTTTTCACCCTACGTTGTGTATAACTTAGTCCATGGGTGTTTGAACCTCGCATGATAAGGGTTTATGTATTGCGAATGGTTATGACGTTGTGGTCACGTCGCCGGTCCTCAAGGCCATGGTGTGACCTAAATACGACTGAGCCGAGCCTAAGATGTTTGATTAGGCTTACATACGTTATGGTTTTCAACCCGAGAGAGAGTATTCAGTTTTCTATCGATTTGTCGAGTTGTTTAAGTCCTTAAAACACGTGGGAATACACTAAGGTTTAGTTAATGACTCGACCCATTAATTAGAGTCTCCAACCTTGTCAGGTAGCGAGAAACTCAGGGATACGCGTTAAGATTTGCGGGAGTGTTGTTATTCTCGGGTTGCGATTAGTCAGGTAAGTACATTTGCCACAAGCTTATGCATGATTTGTAAGCCGGTAAGAAAATGTCATGTGATTCGTTATCATTTATTCAGATTCATTATGCTTAATCATTGGTATTCCATTCCATTCCTTGTTGTGTGTTTCCCGGCGTAAATGTTTCGTCTCAAAAGTACTAGGACCTGCACTAGAGGGATAAAACGCGAGCACTCATGTACAGGAGTGTGTGACCACCCTTAGTGACCGTGTGACACCGAGTACTGGGTGGGTGGGTTTGAGTCCCTCCCATCATAGCTGTGCCTTCGCTTGTGTCGATGCCCGGGAAGACCTCGCGAGGTCTTTGCCGTTATGCTATGATTTAGACCACTTATGGGCCTCTTTTGATTGTTTGGAACACACTTGACTTTCGATTGATATCTATTAGTCTGTTTATCATGCATCTTGTTTATTTAAATTCTTGTCTTTCTATTACCGCATGATATTTAGACTACTTTACTTGTTATATCATGAATTACTGTTGTCTTCTTCTGGCATTACATTCGATTTCTTCAATTGCTCACCGTCTAGTTTGTGACGGTGGGTGCAGATAGAACAGAGTGCAGTAGAGGCAAGGAGCCCTTCTTAGGCAACTTTTTGTGGGGATTAGAGGCTGGACTTGGAGACTATTTAGTTGGTTTTATGTTTTTCTTATTTGTATATCGTTTCATACTTGTGTTTTTTGGGATTGTTGAACTTGGCATTTTTGGTGAGACTGGTATCATGCATATATGCTTATCGAATTGTACATGAATACTCGGGGTTTTCCACATTTATAGAATTCCTATATTTCCCTTGATTGAGTTATTTCCCCTTATGTTTAATTTATTTACTTTCCGTTGTGTAAAATTTGCAATAACACTTTCATAAATTGTATAATTGAATGATTGAAGCTGACTAGGCTCGTCAGGTTGTCAAGTGATGACTCGGGGCCTGCACGAGTCTAGGGCGGGCGTACCCAATTGCACGGGAAAATTGGGGCCGTCACATCTTTTCTCTCACAATACGCGGTATTTTGAATCCGACCTGAACACGAAACTTGTTCATCTTGTCGCTCTGGACACACAAACGTATAGTTCATCCTTTTTTGAATTAATTTACTATTTATTTTGCATTTTGTCAGTGTTTTAGTTCATTTCAGTCCCTCGTACCACTTACTACCCGAACCTCGTTCGCACGAAAGCTCGTAATTTGGCGTACTCATCGAGCCGAACTCATTACCACTCGTACCAACGCTCACACAAAACGTCCTCACACGTTTGGGACATTGGCTTTTAAACATCAAAGATAAATAACCTACCTCGGCGTCGACAACCGAGATTTAGATGACTGTATCATGGTATATGGCCCATGTACGACCTAAATTGACACGTGGCACGAGTTAGAATTTAGGATTGTTACACCGTTGATCAGAGACAGATTGCCTAACTTGTACGTTTGTAATATATATTTTGTTTTCATTTTGGAGTTGGGGATTGTGAGATACTTTGACATCTTGTATATTGATTTTTTGTGACATCGGAGGTATTTATGGTTATATATATGGGTTTTCAACATTAGGCTTTATGGTTTATGTTACACATTTATAGTATTATTATTTGAGTAAATGTGTTAGTAAGGCTTCTGCTATGTTAATTTGAGGATTATATGATGACTTAATATATGATTTGATTTCAATACAACTAAATCAGTAAATTGACAATTTATAAGGTTTAAAAAGATAAAATGAGGATATAATCCAATGAAGAGCACAATTGTCGCTTGTGAGACAGACTGTGGGTATTGGCCCCCATAGCGGTCTGTTTGGAAAATGGACCGTTACTGTTTGACTACTGAACCAATATTAGCGCTACATGAGTCAGAGAAGGCTTTTGAGGTGAACATCGATGCTTCTAAGGTTGGTTTGGACTGTGTTTTGATGCAGGACAATATAGTGATTGCCTACACGTCCTGAAAGTTGAACATTCATGAGAAGAAGTACCCTACACATGACTTGGTGTTAGCAGCAGTGATCTTCACACTGAAGATTTGGCGCCATTATCTCTACGGGGAAAATTTTGTATTGTTTACTGACCACAAGAGTTTGAAGTACCGCTTCACTCAAAAAGAGTTGAATATGTGACGGAGACGTTGGCTCGAATTCCTCAAGGATTTTGATTTATCTTTGGAGTACCACCCGAGGAAGACCAATGTTGTTGCAGATGCATTAAGCCACAGTGTGGCAGACTCAGAGATTGTTACTTGCTACATGACACACGAGTATGGGATACTCGAGGTAATCGAGTTGATGTATTCTGTTAATATCCCGACCAACACCAGAGTATTGATTTGTTAGCAGATAAGGACTCAGACAGTGTCGATTTAGAGAGTACTTGAGGGTCAGCAAGCAGATGAATAATACCAAAGGTTTTTAGAGTTTGCTTAGAGTCCGAATCATCCAGATTGGAGTTAGTCGACAGACTCATGCCTAAGATTTAGAGGGCGACTGTGGATTATGTAACGGCCCCAAATCCACAATCATAAACTGGGCCCCGCCCGGCCTAAACTTATGTGGACCATGAGTAAATCCTCGCGAAGTTAACGCAAGCCTAGTCACCATTTCCTACCATTATCCATTAATTAAACATTATTATATCAATTTAAATGAGCTATTCAAATTAGTGAGTTATCAAAGTATAGCGGAAGCGATTAAACCTAAAACTAACCGAATAATCTCCAAGTCACAATTCAGGACAACCTAGTGTGTGGAAACCCCACATGTATACCATCATCAAGTATATCAAGTCACACGAGAGTAAATCATATCATATACATGCCCCAAGATCTCTTACAAACCATACACCCAATGTTATTGTGACGGCCCCAATTCGACAATCCTAAATTGGGCACCGCCCGGCCTAGGCCTACGTGGACCCCCGAGCTAATCTCGCTAAGTCACACAGGCCTAGTCAATGTTTCCTTACCATTTTACCAATATTTAAGCAATTAAAAGAGAAATTAATCAATTAGTGAGTTATCAAAGAAATAGCAAAAGCAATTAAGTCTCAAACTAATCAATCAACTTTAAGACACAAGTCAAGACAACCTAGGGCGTGGAAACCCCGTAAATGTGTATACTACCATAATAAGTCAAAGGAGTATATCAATAAAGTCATACATCCCAAGATCTCTCAAACCCATAATCCCATGTTTCAAAACAAGACATGTAAATACATAATACAAGAACCTACTCTATACGCGAGAGGAGACCGCCTAGTGTTCTTCGACTTCAATCACCTAACGTTGGTCCCTTACTTTTGTCTGCTCGTCGGTCTGCCCACTGCCACAAACTAGACGGTGAGTACAGTGAAGTAGAGCGTAAAATGCGTAAAATACTAATAGAGTTTTAACAACATTTCAAGTGTCAAATAAATGGCTAAACTAGTATCATGCTTGGATGTCACAAAGATAATAAAAGACAACATGATAAGTAAATCACTAAGATATCAATGATAAATGAGTGTCAAAAGCACAAAGCAAAAAGAAAAGCATCTAAGTGTTCCAAGTCCATTAGGTTGCCTCATACAGCTTACAACCTAACTTCCAAGATAAATTCTAGACATACACAAACCCCAAGGCAGTCTAGAATAAGGTACACAACCTCAGCTTACACACAGTTAACATACGGTCACCGCAGCATTACACACAGTTCAACATACGGTCACCGCAATCCCAAACTGCGAGTTTAACTACGTCCAGAATTCGTGTAGTCACGGTATAGACCATGACCACCATATTGTCCACTTAGACCCAAAAGACCACTCATTAAGGAATCCAAGCAAAGCTAAGCCGAATAACCACCAAGGATAAGTATAACAAGAGAATTCAACAAATCATATAATCCACAAGGAAGTATTGCTCAGCAAGGATGACAGCCAAGTAAATGCACAAATAAAACAATGTAAGTACTCTAGTTGGTTTTACTCAAAAACACCCTGCGTAACTTCGCACTCGTGGCTCTCACACGCCATTAATCCACTAATCCACTCGCGTAACTTCGCGTTCGCGGCTCTCACACCCCGCGTAACTTCGCACTCGCGGCTCTCACCCGCACATTTGCCCCCAATCCACTAAGGACCTGGTAATCGTTTTTAATCAATTTACATCATGTTAAAGCCTATTGGAAAATTTTTGATTTCTAAATCCATCTCACACATTTTCCTTGATTTTTTTTAATTTCTTGGCTATTTACGAGGTAGAAACCCCGACATAACGCCTCGTCAAAATCCCGAATACTTCATTTTCATAGAAATTCATAAATTTCTATTTATTTGGTCAAAATGCAATTTTTTCCTAATTTTCCATAATTTTCTTGAAATTTTTTCCTATTTTTCTAGAATTTATTTCTTTTAAAATCATATTTAATTAATTTTTTATATTTTTTTCTGGTTGGGTCGGGTCGATCCCCGGCCAAGCTAAGCGCTAGGCCTGGCCCAATGTGGGGGGTGCACAGGTGCAACGCACACCAGAGACACTCTTCTTTAGTTTCGTTTTTTTTTTCTCTGAGTCTGGTTTGGTTGAACCAGACCCCATTATCGATCCTTAGCAAGGAGAGACTCCCCTGCTTCCCTCAATTTCTTCTTCAGCCATGGCTACCGCCATGGCCGAACCTTGCCAACACCAACTGCAACAACAATAAAATAAATAATAACAACTAACCTCAACAAGAACAACTAACCTCAATAAGAACAACTCACCTCAACGTCCTCCTCGACGTCTCGGCCTCGAGCTCATTCAAGATCTCGCCATCTCCTTCTCCCTTTCCACATTTCCTCTCTCTCTCTTTTGATTTCAGATTTGAGAAATGGTGAGAAGTTGTGTCGGTGGTGATTTTTAATTTTATAACAAAAAGGGTAGCCAAATTATTAAAATGCACTTTCATTCTTATCCAGCCCATTATAGACCAGCTGCCCTTACTGGTCATTTCCCATTTTCTTTTAAATTTCTGATTTTATTTCATGAGTGATGTGCTGTCATCATTCTATTGGTTCACACCAACATTATCCAACTACTTTAATGACTTAAATAACACTCACCTTTGTTCTTATCTTGTTTGACTTTCTCGGTTCTCAGGTTTTCGCCCGTCTGGTACCCGTTTCGACACATTGTCATAGGAAAACACTACTCACTTTTTGATGTCGCCTCCCTGTCACACAGAAATGAGTATAAATAGATAGTACACGTCGTCACACAAAAATAAAATAAATTTTCGGGTCGTTACAGTTATCATATATATAATAATACAAAAGTCAGAAAAACCTACATCAGTACATGAGGGAGAACTACTTCAATGTCCTCACAATAAATCACCCAATAGTGGAGCGTTGCCCCTAGTCGACTGTGGATCTGCACTCAGTCAAACACAAAAATGACAAGTCCAAGTAAGTAACGCCAAACAGGATGTATACAACATTTCAAAACAAGTAAAACAGTTTATATTCATGCAGATAGAAAGAAAGGTATAGATAACGCATGAATAAATAAATATTGCATGTAAATAAATCATTAATCAATCGAAAGATGATTGTTCACGAAATCAAAGTAGAGAGACGCAAGTAGTCCCAACCAAATGGTCGTTAAGTCGAGGAAAAACCCTACAAGACTCGGATTCTAGGACGTGGTCAACACCCAACAAGCTTTAAATCCATGAGACATGAGACTTCCTGGTAATCCAGTTAAGAACTCACGACCATACAGAACCAATAACCAGTGCAGTGCATCCCGAGTTCATGGCTCTGGCATATTTCCTCAAATGACCACTCTTTGCATGGATCATCGTTGACTTACTTGCCCTTGGACAACTCAATTAGAATGGAAATCAAAAGATAGATACAGAGCAATAACAATAACAAATTAAAGCTCAATTTAAATAACTGTATATTTTCTTTCTGGTTTACTTACCTAAAAACGACTTATTGCACTCACACAACTTCGACTCGTCACCAACGATTCCCCATATGTTATCATTGAACTACACTGCCTAGTAGTCATTTTAAATACAATTTGGTCATTTAGAGTCATGTTTAAACCTCAATTAATCAACCTAAAGTTTTGAACAAAATTTCCATAAATTTTGTAATTAGGTTGATTCCCCGAGTATTGGATCGAATTTGAACCCATTTGGATACCCAAGAGAAGCCCTGAAGTTTTTTGAAAACTCTTAAAATTTTGCTCAAAAACTGGGTTAGACACCATGGGGTTCAACCATACACGACGTCCTCAATAGCATGGGGACAAGGGTGTCCCTACCCAGGCACCATGACCGACGCAATGGAGAAAAATTCTCCACGGCATCACGTAAAATGTGATCCAAGACTTGGTGCTGCCCTGGACGCTGTGACACATGCAGTGGAGCTTCACGCTCCACGACATCCATGGCGACGTTGAACCCTGTTCCTGAATTATGGGGTTTTCAAAACCCTGGCTCGCATTGCCATGTTCCGATCCTACCCCATTCACTTAAAGATCTCAAATACCATCGTAAACACATTCAAAACACGTCCATAAACACAATCCAAAAATCCAATCAAAATCATCAAAATTCCTTGAAAAATGGTAAAATTCATATCTCCTCTCAACAACCAACTTAACCCACATAGCAACACCTTCAATGATCACTAAAGCCTTAACACAATCAACACCCAGAAATTCAGTGCACCAACTCTGAATTTGAAAATCGTGATAAAAATATACAAAACCAACACCAAAACGATGAGAGTTGAATGGGGATCTGAGATTTAACCTTAACTCACGTCGTTGGTCAATCCCTTAGCGTAAATCACCACTTGAAATCCTCAAAACCTAACTCCATTTCCTTTTTTGTTGAGATGTGAGAGAGAAAATATGACAAAACCACCTTAACACAACTATTTATACTCTTCTTGCCATCCAAACTCAAACACATATCCCTAGATGCATCTTGTGGACTATAAACACTCCATCCAATCTTTTATGTGACTCAATTAGATGATTTTGAGTTGACTTGTTCTTTTGACCTTATCCTTGTTCAAACACAATAGTTTTCGGGTATTCCAACACCCGTCTCACAACACGAATCAAATTATCTCATGTATTTTCAAACACCGTCGATTGGGACATGTTCCCATATTAATTAATTATCATACTTAATTGCATTTTGTTAGTGTTTTAATTTAAATTGTCCCCCAGATAGCCAAACACCTAAAAATTGTTCACTTGATGCCCATATCGACGCATTTCCCTAAACGAACCCGTTCACAACTCAAACACGTTCAACGTACACGTCCTCACATTTTTGGACAATTGGATGAACATTCTGGTAATAAATATATAATTCAAACACCAGAAAAAAAAATAACATACCTCAGTGTCAACGACTGAGAACTGGACATGAGTATCACAGCAAATGGTCCTACGTACGACCTAAAATGACACGTGACACGAGTTAGATTTTTAAGGTCGTAATAGTCTTCCGAACTAATAGAAATTTCATCCTCGAAATTAAAAAAAACTAAAGGGAAAACTCACCATAACTCAGAAGAGGAAGGGAAAATACTCGCGTATATACGACTCGAGCTCCGACATCAACACCTCATCCTCGTAATGTTGCCACTTGACAATAACTGATGGGATCTCTTTGTTCCTTAAAATCTTTACCTTACGATCTAGAATCAAAATAGGCTGCTCGACATAAGTGATGTTCTCCCTCATGTCTATCTGGCTAAAGTCCACTGTTAGCCGTTTACCCTCTCTCGGCCTATCCAGTTGAAGCATCGAAACATGAAACACGGGGTGCATCCCAGACAATTAAGGTGGCAACTCCAACTCATATGCAACCATACCTATCCGTTTCACCACTCTAAATGGACCAATGAACCTTGGCGTAAACTTCTTGTAACAGCCAGAAAATATTTTATTTGTAGATGATGACGTGTAGTACTTATTTATACCCATGTGTAAATATATGAATTTTATCGTCGAATTTACAAGTGAGGTTCGCCTAGGAAAACGCGTCGAGGCGAATTACAAGTAGAATAAACACATGGAAATAAAATATTGGTGGGCGCTCAGTAACACGCGAGGTTGTGGTCGACACGCGTGAGTCGTACGGTAGTGCGCACGCCCGAGGGTACTCGTTGGCATGCACAACAGAATTTTAGGCGTGAAAATACAAATGTGTATATATATTTATACATAAAGTATACAAATATATATTTATTTATATATTGAAAATCAAGAAATGTGAAAAGACCAAAAAGGGTTTTGGGTTTGTAAAGATCACTGCCGCTAACTCCAAGTCATATGCAAGGATTTCTTCTTATGAATCTTCAGATGTCGGGACGCATAGGCAATCACTCTACCGTCCTGCATCAAAACATAACCAAAATTGACCTTAGAAGCATCAATGTTCACCTCAAATTCCTTGACTCAGGTAATTCCAAAATTAGTGTTATAGTCAAACGTTCCTTCAATGTCAGAAACGCTTGCTCACAACTGGCATTCCACTGAAATTTGATATCCTTCTTCATCAATTGTGTCATAGGTGCCGCAATCTTCAAGAAGTCTAGAACAAATCTCCTTTAATAGCCTACCAACCTCAGAAAACTACCGATATCTGTCACTGATCGTAGTGTAGGCCAATCAATCACTGCTATGATATTAGCTTGACACTCTGCTAGCTCCAAGAATGTGACCTAGAAATATGACCTCTGTAAGCGAAAACTCACACTTACTGAACTTGGCATATAGTTTATGCTTTCTCAGTATCTGCAAAATCGTCATGAGGTGCTCCTCATGATCATTACGAGTCTTTGAGTAGATAAGGATATCGTCGATGAACACAATAACGAACCTATCCAAGTGCTCCCTCAACACTCGATGCATAAGATCCATAAACATCACTCGGGCGTTAGTCAAACCAAAAGGCATGACTGTAAACTGGTAATGCCCATATCGAGTGCAAAAAATAGTCTTCTCCCTATCCTCTGCTCTAATCATCAGCTAATGGTACCCAGATCTCAAATTAATCTTCGAGAACCACTATGCTCCTGTCAGCAGGTCGAATGAGTCATCAATCTTCTCGTGGCTCCTCATATACCCCTTTACAGCCTCGAGATCGGTACCACCGTGAAACTTCTCTAGGTGGTGTCGCTGAAACTTGCGATATTGTCTCGCCTCAGTCGTAACCCTGGTACTCGTATCAGTGGGTGTACTCAACAACTCCTTTACCGGTGTATCAAGCGTAGGTGGTACTATCTCAGCCTGAACCTGAATCCTATCATCAATCAAAGGGCCTATCGATGTTGTAGTAGCTGCAGATGTGTCCTGGACCGTCGTAGCACTTCCAACTTGTGTGACTAGTGTTGCAGACGTAGAGGTTGATGGTGTAGCTTATGTCCTCAATAGTTGGAGGATCTCCTAAAGCTCACACCCATCTAGTCTCCTCTAAACGTCACTCGAACCAGTATCGCTAGTCTTTAGCTGATTGACCATCGCAATCTGAAAAGAAAGCATGTTCTCGATCAGGCTATCGATAATAATAGCATACAATACATCAAATAGCTCATATAGTCCAGTTTTATTTCCCCAACTCTCATCACTTCCCCACTAAAACTTAAGTCAGGACATATGTTTCCACTTTAAGTTCAATCATTGTCCTAACTACTTATTGGTTTGTGTCTTAATTGGTTGTGAGTAATGAAGAGTCAAGTTTGAGAACTTTAGGCTCTAATACCAACTGTGTTGGTAGCACAATTAGTTTGACTACAAAGTCGTAGAACCTAGGCTCTAATACCAACTATGATTGCCCCAGTTCCACAACCTTAAACTGGACCCCGCCTGGCTTAGACTTACATAGACCCCGAGACAACCTTTACGAAGTCAACACAAGTCTAGTTAGCCTTTCTTACCGTTATCCATTAATTAAGCATTATTATATCAATTTAAATGAGTTATCAAAGTATAACGGAAGCAATTAAACCTCAAACTAACTGAATAATCTCCAAGTCACAAGTCAAGACAACCTAGTGTATAGAAACCCCGCATATATATACCATCATCAGGTATATCAAGTCACAAGAGAGTAAATCATATTGTATGCATGTCCCTAGATCTCTCACAAACCCATAAACCCAATGTGATAAAAAAAACATATATATATATATACATAATACAAAAGTCAGGAAAACCTACATCAACACGAAAGGGAGAACCACTCTAATGTCCTCACAACAAATCACCCAATAGCGGAGCCTTGCCACTACTCGACTACAGATCTACACTCAGTCAAACACAAGAATGATGATTCCAGGTAAGTAACACCAAATAGGATGTATACAACATTTCAAAACAAGTAAAATAGTTTATATTCATGTAGATAGAAAGAAAGGTATACAGAACACTTGATTAAATAAATATTGTAAATAAATCAATGATCAATAAAAAAATGAGTGTTCAGGAAATCAAAGTAGAGAGGCGCAAGTAGTCCTGACGAAACGGTCGTTAAGTCGAGGAAAAACCCTACAAGACTCAGATTCTAGGATGTGGTCAACACCCAACAAGCCCTAAATCCATGGGAAATGCGAATTTTTGGTAATCCAACTAAGAACTTACGCCCCATACAGAACCAGTAACCAGTGTAGTACATCCCGAGGTCTTGGCTCTAGCATATTACCACAAAAGACCACTTCTTCCAGGGATCATCATTGACTCACTTGCCCTATACAACTCAATCAGAATGGAAATCCAAAGATACATATAGAGTAATAACAATAACAAATTAAAGCTTAATTGAAATAACTATATATTTTCTAACTGGTTTACTTACCTGTATCCGATCTAATTGCACTCACGCGACTCCGACTTGTCACCGACGATTCCCCGTATGCCCGTCACTAAACTGCATTGCTTGGTAGTCATTTTTTAAATACAATTTGGTCATTTAGAATCATGTTTAAACCTCAATTAATTAACCCAAAGTTTTACCCAAAATTTCCATAAATTTTGTAATTGGGTCAATTCCTCGAGTATTGGGTCGCATTTGAACCGATTTGGATACTCGAGAGAAGCCTCAAAGTTTTTCGAAAACTTTTAAAAGTTTGTTCAAAAACTTGGTTGGACGTCGTGGGGTTTAACCCCACACGGTGTCCCCAAAAGTGTTCGTGCCCCAGACACCGTGGAGGACAATTCTCCATGGCATCACGTAAAACGTGATCCAGGGCCTTGTAATGCCTAGACACTATGACACATGTTGTGGAGCTTTAGGCTCCATGACGTCCCTGGCGACGTCGAACCCTGTTCATGAATGTTCGGGTTTTTGAAACCCCGACTCGTGTCATAGTGTTCCGTTTCTACCCCATTCACTTAAGGATCTCAAATACCATCATAAACCACAATCAAAACACTTCAAAACATGTTCATAAACATAATTCAAAAATCCAATCAAAATCATCAAAATTCCTTGAAAAATGGTAAATTTCATATCTCCTCTTAGTAACCAACTTAACCCACATAGCAACAACTTCAATTATCACTAAAGCCTCAGCACAATCAACACCAAAACCCAAAAATTCAGTTCACCAACTCAGTATTCAAAAATCGTTATGAAAACACACAAAACTAACGCCAAAACAACGAGAATTGAACGAGGAACCAAGATCTAACCTTAACTTACTCGTTGGTCGATTCCTTGGCATAAATCACCATGAAATGCATAAAACCTAGCTCTATTTTCGTTTTTGTTGAGAGATGAGAGAGAAAAGGTGACAAAACTACCTTAACACGCCTATCTATAGTTCTCTTGTCATCCAAACTCAAACACCCATCCTTATATGCATCTTGTGGTCTACAAACACTCCATCCAATCTCTTTTGTGACTCAATTGGGTGACTTTAAGTTGACTTGGTATTTTGACCTTATCCTTGTTTAAATACAATAGTTTTTAGGTATTCCGACGTTCATCTCACAACACGAGTCGCACCATCGCGTGTCTTTACAAATACCGTCGATTAGGAAACGGTCCCATATTAATTAATTATCATATTTAATTACATTTTTTCAGTGTTTTAATTTAAATTATCCCCCAGACAACCAAACACCCAAAAATTGTTCGTATGGTGCCCGTATCGATGCATTTCCCTAGGTGAACTATTCACAACTCAAACACGTTCAACATACACGTCCTCACATGTTTGGACAATTGGATTAACATTTGGGTAATAAATATATAATACAAACAGCAGACAAAAATAACATACCTCAGTGTCGATGATCAAGAACCGGACATGCATATCATGGCAAATGGTCCCACGTATGACCTAAAATAATACATGGTATGAGTTAGATTTTCAGGTTTGTGACAGTTCCATCTTTGGTTGAGTTACGTGATGAGATACTTCACGAGGCTCGCTGCTCCCATTTTACTATTCATTTGGGTGGGACCAAGATGTATGTTGATTTGCATCGTCTTTTCTGATGGCCGAGGATGAATACTGATATTTCTGATTACGTTCACGCGTATGAGGTATGCGAGCGAGTTAAGGCTGAGCATCGCAGGTTCAGTGGGTTATTACAGTCACTTCCCATTCATCGGTGGAAGTGGGAGCATATTGTCATAGATTTCGTCAGTAGGTTACCTCGATCTCGGTAGGGACATGATAACATTTGGATGATTGTGGAATGGAATTTTTGGTTTTTTGGGGTTGATTTGATGGTTTGAAGGATTAGTTGTATTGTATTGGTTGTTGAGAAGGGTTATGAATTTTACCATTTTTTATGGATTTTTTGTGATTATGGATTAGATTTTTGGATCGTGATTTATGGACGTGTTTGATGTGATTAGAACGTGGTTTATGATGGTAATGAAGGTCCATAAGTGAATGGGATAGGTCCATAAGTGAACGTGGTTTATGATGTGACCCCGAAATTCATGATCAGGGTCTGACACCGCCAGGGACGCTGTGGAGCCTAAAGCTCCATGATGTCTGTCATGGCATCCAAAGTAGTACCAGACCCTGGATCACGTTTTATGTGATGCTGTGGAGAATTTTTCTCCATGACGTAGGTCAGGGAGTCTAGGCCAGAGACACCCCTCTCCCCATGTTTTAGGGGACACCGTGTGGGGATGAATACCACAGTGTCTGACATAATTTTTGAACAAAAATTGTAAAAAGTTTTCAAAAAATTTGGGGCTTCTCTCGGGTATCCAAATGGGTTCAAATGCGACCCAATACTCGGGTTATCGACCCAATTATGAAATTATGAAAATTTTGGATAAAACTTTAGGTTAACTAATTGAGGCTTAAACACGACTCTAAATGTCCAAATTGAACTTAAGTGAATACGAGGAAAAGTAATTCACTTATGAGCATTGGAAATTGAGTTGGTGGCGTCTGAGAACGTTGGAGTGCGTGTTTATTTCGGATATAGGTAAGTAAACCAGCTAGGAAATGTAAAGTTATTTCAATTAAGCTTTAATTTGTTATTGTTATTGCTCTGTATCTATCCTTGGATTTCCATTCTAATCGAGTTGTTCGAGGGCAAGTGAGTTAACGGTGATTTTTGGAAGGAGTAGTTATCTGAGGTAACATACCAAAGTCATGACCTCGGGATACACTACATTGGTTACTGGTTCAATACGGGGTGTGAGTTCTTAGCTGGAATACCAGGAAGTCTCACATTCGTGGATTTAACATCCTAGAATCCGATTCTTGTAGGGGTTTTCCTCGACTCAACGACCTTTTGGACAGGACTACTTGCGCCTCTCTATTTTGATTTTGGAACACTCATGTTTCGATTGATATTGATTTATTTGAAGTATTTATTTATTAATGAGTTCCTTATAGCTTTCTTTCTATTTGCATGAATATAGACTGTTTTTACTTTGTTTCGAAATGTTGTTTCGATCCTACTAGTGTTACTTACCAGGACTCGTCATTCTTGTGTTTGACTGGATGCAAATTTGTAGTCGAAAATGGGCAAGGCTCCACTATTGGGTGATTTGATGTGAGGACATTGGAGTGGTTCTCCCTCTCACACTAATGTAAGTCATTCCTACTTTTGTATTATGTATATATTTATATCGTTTTTATCACATTGGGCTTATGGGTTTGTGAGGGATTTTAGAGCGGTATACGATACGATTTACTCTTTTTTCTGGATATACTTGATGATGGTATACATATGTGGGGTTTCCACACTCTAGGTTGTCTTGACTTATGTCTTGGAGTTTATTCAGTTAGTTTGAGGTTTTTAATCGCTTCTGCTAAACTTTGATAACTCACTAATTTGAATAACTTATTTAATTTGTTATAATAATGCTTAATTAATGGATAATGGTAAGGAAAGTAGGCTTGCATCTCGAGGCCACGTAAGGCTAGGCCGGGCGGGGCCCACTTTAAGGTTGTGGAATTGGGGCCCATCACAAGTACAAGTGTAAAGTCGGTTAGAGAAACAATAATTACCTTAAGCAAAGTGAGGTAGCCAACAATTTGTGACACTCAACTTTGGTGGCTGACACAAAGTGACGGTACAAGTACGCCAATGCAGCTGCGCCCCATGCATAGTTCCCAACATCTTCCAAAATCCTCCAAAATCTTAAGCAATTTAATTGAGACCCGTGATCCACCTTTATCGGCGGCAAAGTGCACGACAACAAATACAATAATAATTCAAGTGCAGTGCATTACACAGGAGGGTAGTTAATGGCTTTGAATTCTTGTTTAGAGACCATCGATTCTTTAACCAAGCCTTTTGCATGGTGAGCCCCTAGTGATGCTAACCTCGTCATTCGCCTTTTCAATGGTAACACCGAGTAACGTCACTACAATATCAATGGTTTCCTTGCGGTAGTCATCGGTATACCAGAAATTCTCCACCGTAACGGCCTTGCCCGTCACCGAAATCTTGAGTAGAATGCTGACATCCTCCAACGTGATAGATATTTAATCGAAGGCCATGTGAAATATATTTGTCTCCGCCTGCCATTGCTCGATAAAGGCATAAATAAGCTCCTTGTTGCCCTTCTGATACAAGCAATCTATATGTAAAATCAACCTAGACAGCTGGATAATCCTCTGAAGGCCCTCGGTGTTGGGGTGGCATGTTTGCAAATCCACTCTTGGATTTGAGCTATGTGGTTAATGCACATCAACAAAGGGCGATGCTACAACAACAAAGGAAATTACATCATTTTAAGCATAATATAATAAATTACATCTTATAAAGGACTAAAATGACAATAAATAAATAAAATAACATACATCATTGTCCCAAATCGCAGTCCCAACATGATCTTTGAAGCTTAACAATAAAGACCGATCTATCCCACCAGGTAAAGGAGCAAACGAGTCTTCTTCTTCTTGCCCCTTTTTATTTTAGAGGCTCAGGTGGCTCGGGTGCTTCGAGTGGCTCGGGTGCCTCTCCTGCCTCGGGTGCCTCAGGAGGCTCGGATGGCTCCACCACTACTACTTCCACCCATATGACCTTCACAAAGTTAACAACACAACAAGAATGAAATTTTATCAAATAACTAAATATACTACAGTATGCTTCAACATACCTTTTTTTTGCTTCATTCCCAAGAGACTCGACAGAAGACTCTGACGCATCCCCCTCAATTCCACCACGAGCAATGACTAGATCCCTTTCTCGATGCTCAGCAACTTGAGACTTATACTATAGAACAACCTTTCGAGCACGTGTACTCGAAGCTGGTACCTTACCTTGGCATGTATGTTTTGTTTCTCCTTCCAGTAAGATGTGTTTTAGGGTCTCCGGCCACCATGGGTACCTCTTAACAGCTCACTACCAACCTCTTCCCTGGTCATAAGTTCTTTCTTCCAACCCCTATCTGAAAAAAGAAAACAAAAACAAAAACAAAAACAAAAAGGAAAGGTAGCAAATTGTACTTAACAATAGGCAAAAATAGCTCAAAACTCTTGTCTCGGTAGAGCAGGTCTGAAATTTGAACATGTGTCATGACTGCTACCGAGTTATACCCAAGAGTCTCGGTTAGTTGCAACTAAGACAACCAGAAATGAATAATTACAGATTGAACTCGAATGGTAATGACCGAGTCCCGTGGCCAAGTCTCGTCAAAATTTGACCGAGACTCAACTTATGGTCTTGGTAGGTAATGATCGAGCCTTACCCATTTGAAAACATGTTAAACAATGCACTCGGTTACTGCCTAACATGACTTATGTTATAGGCTCGACAGGATATAACTGAGACTAACAATAAGTCTTTGTTGAGTATGACCGATTGTATTTACGGCCATGTGTGGTCGACAACCACGGGATTCCAGATTTTATAAACCTTAAATGAAAAACACAAAAAAAACGTAAAAACAACATACAAAACGTAACAACAATGATCTAATTGAAAACATATTTTCTCAAATCGACTGTAAACATACCTTCATGACTCATGAGATCAAATCTCAAAATTCGAACCCTAAGTTGCGTAGAACCTTAACCACAACCAAATCGAACCGTACGAAGACGACGAAATCGCCTAATTAGAACCCCAACAAAGGGAGAGCTAAGATTTACGAGAACGAGAGAGAAAGAGAAAGAGGTAGGGATGACGAGAATCCAAGTTAGGGTTTTGGAGTGGGGTGCTTCAGTTCAGGGGAGTCGAAAAGGGGGTGGAATGTATCTATTGAGAGATTTTGAAGAATTGTGGTGTGGTGCTCATGAGGGGTGGAATGTATCTATTGAGAGATTTTTGTCAATTCACCTCAATTTTTTGGGTGCACTCAGTAAAGTACTTGGTGCCCTCAACAATGGTGTGCCTTAAGTAAATGGTGGAGTGCCCATAGCGTGGCCATTTTTTTTAAGAATAGTCATTACTATTTACTCTTTAGTTCGAATAGTCTAGTCATGAAAGCATTATCTCATTACGACATTGTGACAAAGGAAATCGAGAGTGGAGTGACATCACGTTTCTCATGGGTGCATCATCGCTTAATTGAAAATTTAATATCTTGTAAACGCACGTATATTTGTTTGAAGTTTTGAACATATAGTAGCCAACAAACAGTTTGGATTACGACTGCAACAACTACTATATAATTTTTCCATCCCTTGCTATTTTATAGTTTAGCAGATGAAACACTTCAATTTCTGCAATTTGCTAAAAAAATGACAATGATCTGAGAAGTGCCCAGGTTACAACCTTTTGACAAGTACATTAGGTTTGGGGGTTTAGGTACTAATCAAATTTGTGCTTACACTATTTTTATTTATTTAATATATATTGTGGTGTTCAAGATTACCTTTGATTATTTTCATAAGAGACATTTCATCGTACATGAGACGTGCCTCAAAAAATAAGGAAATCCCAACATGTGATTTTAAATAGGGCCAAGTGAACAACTAGAACTAATAGATTTTTGCCCTAATACCAAGGCAATATGATACTTTGATGAACTATTCAAAGGATGCCAATAATTATGCAACATAATTTACATTTATACAAGGTAGCCCATTTTTTGACCAAAAAAAAAGCTAGCCCATTAGGTATATTAATCTATCAGGAGAACTGGACTTGTAGCGGCCCCAAAACCTGAGGCCCACTATGTCATGCGCCGCAGGCCCACAACCTTGCCAAGTCAGTGACCTTACTGTGTCCCACGTGCAACCCATGCCTTTCACTTCATTCACACCTTATATATTGGCTTATTTATATTATTTTCATTAAAAATTAGGCAATAGACTCATTTCATCTATTTTTAAATCATAATTAATCATCAAATAATAGTAGAAGTCTTATCAGACATGACTAATCAGGTAAATATGTAAATATCATGTCAATCAGAGCATCAACCTAATGAGGAAAACCCATAATAAAAGTACCATGTATAAACGGTAAACAAAACCTTAAACTCTAAAATATACTTGTATTATTGTCTCACAATGTTTCCCAAACCCAACTGAAAACAAAGTATCAAAAGCAAATGTATGAGCCAATCCTCAAAGGTGGGCGGTAACAAATAGTTAGCTAGCTTCCCCTTACCCCTGCTTGTACTAGGGTCTGCACTCAATCATCACAACAAAATAGAAGACAAGTCCAGAGTGAGTAATCTCAAGGAACTTCATTGAGTAATAACATAAATAAATAAAAGAATCCATAAAGACTATTAAATAAACATGCGGAAAGTAAACAGACAACTATAAATTAATCATCGCATGAATATAAAATAGTGAAGATCAAAAGTGTGTGCCACATCCTAGTCAAATTAGGACCATACTTCAGATTTTCCCCAGGCACTGCCACTGAGTAAATTCAAACATTACAGAAATCCTTGATCCTCTCGATGGCTGACATAGACCACGGCTCACAAACATGTGTAAAGTAACAACTGCTTGAGCTGATTATCCACCGAGTACCACTAAAAAAATGATATGGTCTAGTGTGTCACAAGCACGCAACAGAATAAACCGGGGCAGAGTAAACTCAACCAACCATGTAACGGCCCCAAAACCTGAGGCCTGCCACATCATGCACCGCGGGCCCATAACTCTTCTATGTCATAGCCCTACTGTGTTCCACGAGCAACTGGCGCTCTTTACGACATCACTTACTTTACACTGTGGCTAACTTCTATTATTTATTTGTAGAGTTTATTAGTTCATTCATTTAGTTAGCCTTGTTATCAACCATGTTCGCTAAATTATTATGTTGAGTTATTCAAATGACAATTTGTTGTGTTTTACAGAGTTGCAAATAGATAACCAATAATTTTTAATAGCGGAAGTCTAAATCGAACTACAATAATTATAAAACAAAATACGATTTAGGTCTTTTCAAGAAATCAACCTAGTGTGGAAAACTTGGCATAAAGTACATCTTATACATGATGCCAATTACTTCTAAAGTAAATATATACCTGTACTGATCTCTCAACACTCCTCTGATACCCAGATGTAACTCAAAATCAAAGGATAGTACTCTTAAGAGTATGTCCTCGATGACTGGCATGCCAAAGATAGTCGTTGCAGATCTTCGTGCCCCTACTCATAGCAATATTTGCACTCGGTCACCTAACAAATACAATGATGAGTCTAGTGAGTAAAACCCCAAGAGAAGTCAATACAATAGTTAACAATAAATCAAATAAATCTACTATTCATACAAGTATGTTAATTGGCAACACAATAACATATTCCCATGAAAGTAGTGCGATACCGCAAAATCATGATAACAGTACCTAATTTGTAAAATCGTTCGAGCGTCAATTAAGTAAACCAACAAAAACATAAATCATAACCATTCATCAAGACTGTAAATGAACAATTAAATAAACAATAAGTTCTGCAAAATAAGGGGTTAAAAGCAAGTAAATATACAACTGAACCACATGTCCTAACCAAATGAAACCTGCAAAACAAGGGTTAGAAGCAGATTAATATAACTATACCATGAGTTTCTCGACTGTTGAAGCAAAGTAGTGGACTAGACCATACTTCAGATTTTTCCTAGGCACTGCCAGTAAGTAAACTCAAACATGGCTGAATCCCTCATCCTCTCGGTGGTCGAAGTGGAACCTACGATGCACTGACACATGTATTGACATCGTAGCTCGGGTCAAACTATTCACCGAGACCCTTGGTGCATATGTTATTGTTTAGCATTGTTATAAACCTCGGTGGCCGACGTGGAACCTACGATGCACCATACAATAGAATAACTCGAGTGACAGTTACCTCAACCAGCCTGTCAAAATATCAATATCCAAATCCCCAAGCACTATTAGTGAGTAAACTCAAATTTGGTTGATCCCCTGATCCTCTTGGTGGCTGTATTAGAACCTACGATGCACCAATATATAACCTGGGTGGGAATTACCTCAACCAGCCAGTCTAAGTATCAATAATCAAATCCGAGGCACTGCCAGTGAGTAAACTCAAACATGGCTAATCCCCAGTTCTACTCAGTGGCTGGTGTGAAACCTAATATAATAATACAAAATAATACACCGCAACCATATATCGTACAAACAAGTGTAATAGTGAATCAATTTACCACAAACCATAAAACACTAATTACCCCGACGTAGTAGCACAACCGAAAAATCAAGTGATAAATCAAACTCGATGACAATATCATTGTATACAAACATTCAACATTCGATGAATAAAACAAATAGAATCGAATCTTGTAAAGCATTCTCAAGGGGTTTACTCACCTTGAAAGTCGCTCTCAAATTCCCAAAAATACCCTGATTCGATCATGCTCACGTCTCAAGATGTGCGCATAATATTCGACTATTGTCTTATAAGTCCCTGGTGCCCGAATAAACCATTTTAAGTGGCTTAGTGTCAAATTAATTGATTTCATATTGCAACAACAAAAATTAAAAATTTTATTCCATTTTTGGTATTGGCACATTTTTTGGGTTACACCAGGGTGTCAAATGCCTAAAAAGTCTCGAAATCCACTTTAATACTCTTTTTCAAATTTCATATATTTTCTTGGATTTTTTTAAATTTTCTATAATTTCATGTAATTATTGCCAATTTCACGCTTTACAAGGTAAAAACTCCAACATAAAGTCTTGCTAAAATCCCAAATACTTCACTTTTCCATAGCAATTCCCAAATTTCTATTTATTTTGGTCAAAATATAATTTTTCAGGATTTTTTATATTTTTTGGAGTTTCTCCTAGTTTTTTATTATTTTATTATTTTATTCTGGTTCGGGTCTGTAGGTCGGGTCAGACCCGACCCGACCCTGGGTAGGGCGTTGGGCTTGCCGAGCCCCATGGGTTGAGCCTGGCCCGAGGCATGGGGTGCACATGTGTGGCCCGTACATATGCATCCCCCTCCTCACAACAAAAGCAGGGATGAAAGTCCCTGGTTCAAAATTTCTTTTTTTTTATTTTGATCAAACTAGGGTTTCTCCCTAGTTTGATTTGAAATGAGAGACGATTCCCCATGTCATTTCCCCTTGACCGAACTTCACAGTTCTCCTAACCTCCCAACCTAACAACATCAATCAACAACAAAAACAACTCAACAACAATGACGCCATCAATCCAACTCACCTTCGAGTTCTCTTTCTTTCTATTGATCTCGATCTCTCGGTTTCTCATTCCCGACCGATTCCTCTCTCTTTTTCTTTTCTATCCTTGTCGATTTTCAACAAAGTGGTGGATCGGTGGTGCTTTGGTGATATTTTGCAGAGTTGGTCAAATGACCAAAATACCCCTATCCTTATCCACTCTTCTTAACAAGTCATTGTCCTTATTGGTCATTTCACACATTTTTTTAATTTTTTTATTTTAATATATATATATATGCCCATACTTTCGAGCCTACAATTTTGTCGTGCGCGCCAACAAGCATACTCTGGCGTGCACATTATTGTATAACCCACGCGTGTCGACCATGATTCCCATGTGTCATTAGGCGCCCACTAATTTATTATTTTGTCATATTATTTTGTTCATTTACACCAATCATTTCATACAACCTACTATACCCATATTTTGCTTGTCTAGTACCCATACTGACATGTTTTTTGAGACGACTACTCTTCACAAAGTCTCGCTCAATTTATCAATATAAACTCACACCTGCTGTAATGTAATGCTACTTATAAAGATTTTTGTATTTTTTTTTATAAAAATGAAACTAACTTATCTTGCTCCCTTTTAGAACTTGAAACCCAACCTCTTACATTAATACCACATAACAAATTATTAAGTCACCCACTTGATTAGTTATAAGTTGTTTATGTCTAGTTCTTTATTGAATCATTCATTTCACTTTAAAAAAGCTATCCCTTTCAACTTATTTTCTCATCTTAGACATTTAGTGATTTGTCCTCTAACTTTTTCTTGGTCTAAATCACTCGGTATCCGGATTATCCAGCTACTCTGAGTTCCCTCCGAGTCGTACATCGTATAGGTGGGGTGACCTCCCAACATTAGTGTTTATATCTACAAGACTCAAACTTGAGTCGCTAGTTAAAGGACAACAACCCATTTTCATTATGTCAACCAATCATTGGTCAATTTGTTCTCTCCTTTGTATTTTGTAAGTGTCGTTACATTTTACTTTCTTTTTCAAAGTATTGTTAATTTTACTTGCAAGATTTGAAGTAATTTTATGTATGTGAAGTGCATATTTGTTTATCAAGTATTTAATTATAATTAAGGGGACTCAAATTATAATTTTGGCTTGGGCCTTTAAATGTTTAGGACCAGTCCTGACTATCATACATAGTCTCTTAAAAAGTACCGAAATTCTTTTTTGAGAAAAAGAAAAGTCGGGAAATCTGAAACTAACAAGAAATACTTAAGGCAATAATGAACATCTTGAATTAAAAATTTATTGATTTTGAATAAAGACTAGTCAATGAAGACTTCAATTAATCGAAAGATTTTTTGAGGTTTTATTATTCTTGGTTAGATATTCGAAAAGAGAATAGATTGAAATTTCCTTTGTAAGTCAAATTGAAGAGACCATATATAGTTTAAATATTGTATAGAGCATCAAAAAGTTTATTGTTTGGATAAAAGATAAAACAAGACTGAGAATAGTTCTAATTAACGATATGCAATAGAGCAAACTCTGTATATGAAAATGAGATGTAGAGATGACTTGTAATTACTGGAGATGGCACAAACAGACTCCTTTAGTTCAAGTAAGACACTGGAGTAGTTGTGTTTGACCAAAAGTCAAATCAACTCGATATCATTATCATTGTTCATTAACAGCGTAGAAGATCGGTGTGATGACACTTGTCTTTGAATATTAGAATGAATTGGTGATAATCGATATAATAGAGTTTGTATTGCTTCATTAAGGTCAATCGAGAACTTAAGTAGACAAACAAGTTGTTAGAGATTCTCACATGGTTATTGAAGTCTCAAAGTATTGAGTCCCAATAAGACTTATGATATTAAACAGTAAGGTTGATAGAACCAAATATATCTTCATAGGAATCTGAGAAGAGTAAGTCAAAACTCCAATGATTGAAATTTTGGACCAATTAGTTACAGACTATTCTAGAGAATATGTTGTATATTGGTTCAAAAATGTAATGTTACATCATGTGCTTAGACAATAATGAAGTTTAGAAACATTAGTAATTTCAAGTTTGAAGTTCATAAAAGATTATTGTTTTGAATAGTGAAGACATAAGTTTAAATGAAAAAAAAATATGCATGATTTTCAACTCCGCTGGATTGTAATATCTTTTTAAATTGGAAATATTGAATAGAGAACAATATATATGGCTTATTATATTTGAAGAATTGATTATTCTTCTATAATAGTTTTATAGAAAGCTAGAAATATCCATTAAGTAGAAATGGAAAATATAATGTAATGGCCCAATTATTAATTGTTGTTATTTATGACGTCCTTACAGACGCGAACGACAGCTCGAACACTCGTAAACCCCACAGCTAGGTCGGAGCACACCTGGATTAGGTATACAGTTTGTTTTGTGTGTTATTTGCTGTGTTTTGAGATGTATTTGTTCAAATTAATTTATGTGCATTGCAATTTTGTGTGTTTATATTGTTTATACCGAACAAGACAATGTGATGGGTATTCGCCTCAAGTAACATGTAGACGTGGGTACCGAGAAGGTGAATGGTTAGTACACTAGGTCGAGGGTTCATAGACACACAATAAATGATAAAATACACTAAATAATTAATATAAAATGTTGTATATATGTTAGTGACGCGAGTTTATGCGTTCAGTACATAATACAGTTCGGGACAAGGTGTCGCCTGAGAATTGGTTGGTATGTATTGTGAGAAGGAGAAGTGTAAGAGCAAGTTCTCCATATAAGTCACATTTGATGGCTTGTTGACCCCCACAAGAACCATTAGACACTTTGGATAAGGTTTGTCCTATAAATAGTGAGAAAAATCCATTTCTACCACTTTTTCTCTCTCCTATCTTCATTTGGACAAAAGTCCTAAGGAAAGCTAGGGTTTTGTTGAGCTTTTGGGGGCCATTTTGAGCACAAGAGAGTTTGGGATTCGATTAAAAAGGTTAGATCTTGACTCTCCATCTCGTTCTTTACGTTTCGGGCATAATTTCTCGAGTTTTGACGAGGGTTTCGGAGCCGTGAGTTGAGCACACTAGTTGGTTTGGAGTTGCTATGGTTTCAAGTTGTGGTTTTGAAGCAACAATTATTGGTTTTGGTGTTGTTGTGGTTGTTGCTATGGATTTCAAACGAATTTAGGGTTTTCGCCGAGAAAACTCGGGGCCTTCGTCTCGGACGTGTTTGGTCAAGGGATTTTGGTTATTTATGGTGGCTTGGACGTTTGATGAGTGTTTAAGATGAGCGCGGACTGCGGCGTCCAGACCAGAGACCCCCAGCACCCCACACTTTAAATGACGTCATGGGGTGGTGTACATGACAGCGTGAGTCACGATGCTAATATCATGACTCACTGTCATGGGCGCCGTAAGCATTTGTTCACGGTGGCACCACTCATAACTTCCAAAACAATGACAAAAAAATAATTTTTAAAATAATTTGGCCTATTGGGGGTTTATCTAAGGGTTTATATAAGCCATATGGAGGGTTTAATAGTTGTTTTTAACGATGATTTGGTGTTTAATGAGGATTTCTGAGGTTTGGGGATTGATTAGGTTTATCTAAAATATGGTTTTAGGATTTGATTTGATAGGTATTTGACACGTGGTCAGGGCGTGTATTGACATTGGCGTTAGTGGAGCACAGTTTAAAGTGTGTAGTATACCAACTAAAATTCATTTTGAGTATTTATTGTTTGAATTATTTAAGTTCTTTTCCTATTGTTCAATTATTCTTATTTCCAGTATTTATTTACGGTCGGTTGAATTTACTCCCGCCGAGTTTATTTTATTGCGTTAGCATTGTGGCACACTAAGCCATAGCATGTGTTTTAGGGGTATGTCAGTGGATTGTTAACTCGACTGCTGATTTTTATATACATATGTCGGTGCGCTATGGTCTATGCCGGCTACCGAGCGAACTCAAAGATTTCAGTCAGTTTGAGTTTACCCATTGGTGGCGCTTGGGTGATAGTCAAAAGTATGGTGCTAGTTCGACCTAGATCGTGCACGCACTTTGATTCACTGTTATTATATATTCATGCGAGGGTCCTTCCCAGTCATCTAATTCTTTTCTTCTGCATATTTATTTAATAGTATTTTGATTCTAGCATTTATTTATATTATGGACTCATCATCCGTTTTGTTATGATGGTTGAGTGCAGACCCCAGTACGAGCAGAGGGGAGGGAAAGCTATAAGACTTCTTGTGATTTGACTGCTTATCCCATACTCATACATTTGTTTACTTTTATTTGATTTATGTTGGGTTTTGGGACATGAGAGAAATTGGACATGTGTATGACCTGTTGAGGTCCATTTTGATGTTTTGATGGAACATGACTGATATATATATATATATTGATGATACTTGGATGGATTTTTCACACTAGGAATAATGTTCTTCACATAATTTATGTTTCATATTCTAATGATTCATTTATTTAAGTCTTCCGCTAATTATGTTGAGGTTTAAACAGATGAAAATGAGTCCATAAGCTAACTTATAGTGTAAAATTGAACAATGATATAAAATTTAGTGGGAATTTGGGTTGACAGATGCTCTCGGCGTACGTGGTACATAGCTGGCCTGATTTTAGGCAGGGTTGTGGGTCCGCGGCGCATGACATGTCGGTCTCAAATTTTAGGGCCATTACATATAACATATTTACAAACTTGTATAAAGTACAAGTAAAAGTTATACCATAAGAGTATAACTAAGAAATATGTTGATATTTTCAGTTTATATGTGTATACTTGCTCAATTAAGAAAGATAAATTCTCTATTAAAGTAACAAGAAAAGTTGATGAACGATCAATGATTAAGACATAAGACGGTGTAGATATCAAGTAATGTGAAAGTAATACGAAAATCAGAGAAACAAAAAAGGCAAATCGAAAAATATATCGGTAGCTAAAGCAAGAAATGAGTTCTCTGCGAACTCATAAGTGGATATAATTTGACAATTGTTAGAGAAGTTTTCTCTCTCTAACTAGTCAAATACAGAATAGTTTTCATTTGGTTTCGATATTTCTTCTGTGAAACTCAAGGAATAATTAATTTCTTCAAAAATCAAAAGCACTAAGGAAAGGATCATTGAAAACATATTCTTAAGAAAAATGTTATAGCTACTTAAATGAATAAATTGCCCATGAAACTTTAAAAAAAATTGGATTGGCAGATGAGTCAAAATTGATAATTTCTTTCTAATACAAAAATCTAAATGATATTATGAGTAAACATTTAGAGTATGAATAGACATTTAGAGAATGAGCGAGAGTTGCATGATATGTCAGGTTTCATTTTTTGATCGAACTGAATTTTAAGATCTTTTTGTCATGGGATGACAAATGTAATTCGAGATCTTTAGTCATGGGATGACTTATATAATTTCAAGCTTTTGTTGAGAAAGGTTGGAATGGCGACGGATTAGATAGACACGTGACTTTACTTTAGTATCTAAGGTTGTGCTCAAATACTATTTACTCATTTTATATCTTGAAATTGATGATAGTCTATGAATTGATTGGTCGACAGTTCTAACGAAAAGATAATTGGTGATGGAGATACAAACTTGGACTTGTGTACCAGAGTTTGGTGGATAGAGAAAGAATTATTAACTACTTGTGGAATAGTTATCCAGATAAGGATGAGAAGTGTTCCATGAAAAGCAAGATAGGCTAGATCTTGCTAGGTATTGATTAATGAATGAGTTTCAAATGAATGAAATAATAAAAATTATAAAGCAAGGTTTGATAGATATTCCACAAGTTAAATACATGTCTCGTCATAAATTCAAAACTGTCAGAAATGGCAAAGAAACTGTTATAATTCTTTTTACCGAACTAAAGAATAAGATATCGTGAAATGAAACTTCTCGTGATCCCTGATTTTAGTTGGGAAGATTGTGACATCTCTGATTTTAATAAACTTGTATTATGACTTAATTACAAGATTAATGGATCTTAATTACGACGCATGTTATGGATTAAGACTCGAATCGATGAAAAAGGAAAATCACTAGGTCAATATTATTTTTCGTTGGTGAATGCCTAGTGTGTGTATTATATGGTATTATTCACGACGTCATAATGTGTTGAGGTGTATCCTCAATTTGTCATAATCGGGGTTGCAATTGCATGTTCGAAGGACACAAGTGTAAGTAAATAATTAATTACTTAAAAACTCGTAAATCAAGTGTTAAGTATCACGTTGTAGTGTAAAATGAGAGCAAAGTTGGTGCAAGACCTTGCCTTAAGTTTTGTATTGTTTGGCGGTGGTCCAGGTTAAGATTAGGTTCAAGTTTGGTTTAGTATAGCAAGAGAATTGGTTTACAAGAGTTTGATATGTCATTGACAAAGTTAAGATTTTTGGAGTTTGGTGTGACCAAAACTAGTGTTATGAATGTTTTATAAAAATGGACTATTTTTTCAAGAATTTGGCTCAATTTGGTGAAAAATTTGATCCAAAACGAGCATCAGATGTCAAAACATGTCAAAATAGGGATTTCAGGAATTAATAAATAAAAGAAATTAAGTTGCTGCCAAGTAGCTAAAGGTTTATATATAAATATAAAAAAATTAAAATAAAACAAAAAAAAACCAAACATTTTTTTTACAACAGAATGATTAAAATCGTTCGTTCCCTAAACCCTTCAAGTTGGTTTTCCGCTCCTCAATCTCCTCATTCGATTTTCATCCGATTTCTCTCTGCAAAATAGTAGAGCATCGTAAGGCGGTCAGTTTAAGCCAAGTTTTCACGGTGGAAACATGGTATTCAACTATAAATTGGGTAAATTTTCAATGCTCGACATTTTCCTGAGTTCAATTTGAAATCTCGCGATTTTTTTTATTTCTCTCATGGGGCTTTGGTAAGAATTAGTATGAATTGTTGTGAATTGATGTATTGGATTGATTTGTACCAATTTGAGATAAATTCCATCGGCGTGGGTTAGGGTTTTTGTTAATCGAGTTGATGTGATTAAGTTGATAACCGTTTTGAAGATGTTTTTATAGTTGATATTGATTTACATTCTAATTTTGGATGGATTGAATATTGGTTTTGATCCAAGTTGACTCCACAAGGTGTGAAAATATTTAAAAGTTGGTAATGAGTAATTTTGTGGTGTTTGTTGTTAAGATTTGAGGATTTAACTGCGAAAATATTGATTTTGAGATTTTGAAAAGTTTTCTCAGTTCAAAATAAATAAAGTTTGCCTAGTCGACAAGCCATATTGAGAAATTCATAACTTCTTTGTTTGTGATCTGATTCAAATGCTCTTTGAGTCTATAGAAGTATTAAATGAGTATTACAAGTTCCTTTTGTGATCATAACAAATATTAAGGTTTTCAAGGTTAAAAAGCTACCCCAAATTAGCTAGTTGAAAGCTAGTCGAAGTTGTTATAAATAATTATTTTTGGAACTAGCTTTCGAGCGTACTTTAGCCGCAGTTTTCATGGGGCTTTGTGATTTGGCTTCACTTTAAGTTTGACCCATAATGTAATTGGGTATGTAGGGAAGATATTGGAACTACTTTCGTGGTGATCTAACATTCTAGGAACCCCAAAAAGTTGCTCAAAGTTGGTTGGTTGTAAGTAAACCCTACAGTTATCTTTACTATTTATTGAAATATCTATGTACCTGTATTTGTATTAGCTTACATTGCATTTCATTTTCTTGGTCATGCCTACACGAGATAAGGTAGGCTTGTTGGCTCCAAGCTAATAGGAATTTGATTGTGGTCATAGCTAGACAACTGCCAATGGGACTAGTCAGGGCATGGCCAATAAGGTTCCTTGGCATTCATGATTTTCTAGTACTATTTGTGTACTATAGTTGGAAGCACGTCTATCTATAGTTAGGAAACAGGAACAAGGTTGATCTCATTCATGTTGCTGAATAGTTTTTATTGATTTACTTGAAATGCAATTACATGTCTCCATATATCAGACTAACATTTGCAGGAGTACAGATTAGTGTAGATGATTACTTGTCTGACATCCTCGAATTGTTTTTGATGATGTCAGGTATACGATGCTGAAGAAAGGGAACAACAACCATAAAAACCTATTGGTGATTATTTTTGACTTGTTTTTCTTGTCGTATATTGTTTTGTTAAATATTGTGTTATGGGATTCTTGGGTTGAGAGTAGGTCGTGGTTTGGTTATGAAACTTTTATGAAAACATTATGAAATAGTTGAGAGTATTTTGAGATGGTTTATGGTTCATTATGATTTAAAGATGGATTGTGAAGATAATATCAATGTAAATAAGTTTAAGGACGAAACTTGTGACTTGATCTGAATTTGTACTTTTAGTTCATTTGGATATTATATTGTGAACTATTGTGGAGAAGTTAGTCCTTCTAGGCATTCTCCCACTACTATTTATTAGGTACTGAAATTTGTCAATAGTCCATTTTTTGGGGAGACTTAGCCGAGTTTTTTTTGTAAAATATGAGAATCTTAATAGAATGATTTCCTGAAATGCTTCATATTTGGAGATTAATACAAGGAATATGACTTGAGGATTGTAACGTGTAATAAGGATTTTATGTAATTGAAATCGTTGATGAATTATTCAGGAGAATAGAACTTTGAGTTTAACTTTGAGGATAAACACATATCTCGAGGATTACAAAAATTTTATGTTCTGAGTTAAATAAGTCAAGGAGTTAGGAGGCTTACTAAATTATCAGAGAATTTGGGATAATCTAGGCTGGTCGATTCCTTAATGACGAGGGGTTTAACATGTCCTTAGTCTTTGTAATGTTCTTAAAATTCTAACTCGTGCCACGTGCCATTTCATATTTTGGGCCCAAACACCGTAGTGTACTTGTTTTAGTCCTTGGGAGTTGACATAGAGGTACGCTATTTTTGTCTAGTGTTTGTATTATTTATTTATTTACCTTGAATATTAATTCCAATGTCCCAAACGCATGAGGACATTTGTGTCTGCACGTTGGTGTTGAGAAACCGGTTCAGCCTAAGAAAACGTGCGATACGGGTGCTAAGCGAATGGTTGTTGGGTATTTAGCTGTCCAGGGGACAAGTTTAATAAAACACTGACAAAATACAATTAAATATAATAATTAAACATTGTATAACGTGTTCGGTATGTTGGTACGTCTGTGAGCACGCGACAATGCGAGTCGCGGTGCGGTTCGGGTGCAGAAACACCTGGGAAATTGATATTTTTAATTGAAAAAGGATAGGA
Source organism: Stephania japonica (assembly GCA_039657345.1). Classification (NCBI taxonomy): domain Eukaryota; kingdom Viridiplantae; phylum Streptophyta; class Magnoliopsida; order Ranunculales; family Menispermaceae; genus Stephania; species Stephania japonica. Next base: position 34,731,990 of record CM077560.1, on the reverse strand, counting down.
ACCTATGACCAAGTCAACCAAAGTCACAAATTAGAGTCACAATAGTGGTTGGTTGAAGTGAACATTGAAGGTCACCCAAGAGGGGGAGTGAATTGGGTTACCGAGTAGTTATCACCTTTTTAAAACTTTATGCACAAGAAAAGCTAGGGAATGGACTTTCTTACAACCCCAAGAATATGACTTGAAAATCAATTTTGGAGAGGTTGTTGTACTCCTTAGAGTGCCTTAAGAGTGCTGGTTTTGATGTTGAATGAACAGCCTCTAAGTGTAGCTTGAAAACTCCAAGCTCCTTCTCTTGAAAAATTTAAGCACAAATGTTTTTCTTTGATTTTAAAACCTAATTTTTGTGCCTTTTGTGTTTGGGAGTGTTGTATATATTTATAGACCAATATATGACCGTTGTGTGCATCCAAGGGCCGAGATTTGATCAAAAATTCGAATTAAAGTGAATTTTTCAGCTTTATAAAAAAAGCTGTCAGGACTGCAATTAGCGCGCTAATTTTATGACCTAGCGCGCTAACTCTGCACATAGCGCGCTAATAACAGTATTAACGCGCTAACTGCAGGGACCTCAGAATAATTAATTCTGTCCCTTGTGTTAGCGACCCTTTAACACGTCCTAGACCCAATAGACCCTCATATAACATATAATACATGTTTGTTATGGGTCATATGACCTATTTGCATGGTCCGGATAATTTCACAAATCCCGAAAATGGAAAATCTTGGTTTCATGATTTGCGAGGGACTTTTCTGCAAATACGCAGTTTTCTTTTCAAAGACCTTTCAAAAACCGGTTTTTCTTTTTCAAAAAGCTTTCACAATGATTTTCAAAATGCGATATTAACATACACATATAGTTTAACATAGTTTAGACTTATAGGACCGAAATCTTCGAGTATTTACTTGACATTTGAAAATCCATTTTAAAATCACGATATGCATGGACTAATGCAATAGGCTTGCTTAAGTGAACTTGAATACCTTACATCAATTTTACAACTCGTGGTCTTGATCTTTCGTCTTCATATATGCCAAGTCTTGAACTTGTATAGCTTGAATGTTTGAATACCTATGATGTGATGTTTCGCAACCTTTGACGAAACTGAAATACACTTGATAAAACTTATTAGTATATTTTTACCTTGTTTGTTTCTATCAAAATTTCGGTCGGAGTTAGAGTGATTAACAACTTAGTCCAACAATCTCCCCCTTTTTGATGATAACAAACAATGTGAACTTGACAAGCATAAAACATAATACAAGTGTATGAACATCACAATAATGGATAAAATTTATACTCTCTCAAGTTCAATACTCTTTCTCCCCCGTTTGATACCATTAAAAAGTGGGGCATGGAAAAATCATGATATTATTAGAAAGGCTCCCCCGTTTTGTGAGAATGATAACAAATAAGTGCTCCCCCTATCGATATGCATCAGATGAAAGCTTAAGGAAATAATCGAGAATCTAGGCTCCCCCTATCAACATGCATGTTTCAGTTTGTGATACCAACAAATTTCTCATTTTAGGTACATGTCTTGCTTCCCCAAAAAAAAATAAATGCCAACAAAAAATGGGTATAAAGTTTTCCCTTATCAATGTCATTCACATTATCTAAAGGTCTCCCCCAATTTAAAATAATGGCTTCAACACATGACTTTAAAACATGGTGAATGTGAAGTTTGTCTGGTCAGGGGGTATTAGCGCGCTAATTGATTGACCTAGCGCGCTAATGGAAATACCTAGCGCACTAATTCCTCTTTGGAATTTCGGAATTAAAATTTTAAATTTTTGATGCACAACTCCGATTTATCTCAAACTTCATGGACACTTCATTAACATCATATAAAGATGATTAAAACACTTAAAACATGTGTAGAAGGTCCAATTTATGATAAATGCCTAACTTCCGCCGTGTCAATGACTTTGGCCTAAAAGTGCTTGGCTACATTGTATTGATTCATTATGGTCCTGCATAAAATGTATATGAGATGCAGTCATAACATCAAAAATAACAGTGTATGCATGCTATGTGTATGTGACTAATGTAAGGCCTATCATGCTTAACTCCTATATGTCAATTTGTCATTTTAGCACATTCATGTTCCAAAGTGAATCTAATTTACTCTATGAATCTTGGACTTTGGTACCCATACACCTTTGTGTTCCCTAACATGTGTATCGCATAAATTCTTTTCTACCCATGCAAGTTTACCTCTATTGGTCCTATTTAGGACACATTTGCCAACATTATGAGATCTATTGCATTTTAAACATCTCTTGGACTCAGCCAAAAGCTTTCCATAGCTCAATAGGCTTGCACCATAGCCTATGCCTCTCTTGTTGAGTGAACGTCGTTGTGCGCCCAACATCATGTCAAACATTTTCGTGCCACTTGTGAACTTGGTCACCGTAGTGGTCAAGTCATCTATTTCTTTTGCTAGGCCATTTTTCTCATTTATGGCCAATTCTAAGTCATGTTGGAGATCATCAATAATCTCATTTTGAGATTCAATCTCACTAATGGCTTTGATCAAACTCTTTTTGAGTTGTTTGGTCTTTTTGACCTCCTTTTCCAATTCATTCCTAAGGTCATGAATAATAGACATATCATTCAATGCATTTACATCATCATAATTGAAAGATTTAGAGTCACTTACCTCACTCCTCGCCATGAGACAAAGGATGGCCTTCTCATTTTCCGACTCGGAGTCGGAGCTAGATGATGATGATGATGATGATTCATGTCTCTTGCTTCTTCTCAAGTACTTGCATTCCGATGCTTTATGTCCCGGTTTGCCGCACTCATAGCAAATCATCTCGCGTGATTTGTGTGTGTTGTTTGCACCTTTGTACTTCTTCTAGTATTTGTCTCTTTTGTATGTTGCCTTCTTGAGTTTTCGTGATAGCATGGCCACTTCTTGTTCAATAGAGTCATTTTCACTTGAGCTCACATCATCGTCGGCCGATAGACATGTAGATTTTAAGGCATGCTCCTTCTTTGACTCTTTCTTGGTCGAACCACCAAGTGCTTCCAATCTAGCACGGTCTCTTAGCTCAAATTCATGAACCATTAATTCTCCGCATAATGCATCAAAGGTATAATTTCCAAGGTTTTGAGCCGATTGAATAGCATATTTCTTTGCATCCCATTCCTTAGGCAAGCCTCTAAGGAACTTGTACACCGAGTTCTCTTGATCATAATGTCTGCCAAGATTTTTGATCTCATTCAAGAGCTTCGTGAACCGAGTGATGGCCGTGGCTATGTCTTCATGGGGCTCCACTCGAAAGGTCTCATAATGTTCTTCAAGAATCCTCAACTTAGTGTTCTTGACTTGTTGTGTACCTTCATAATGCATTTCAAGTTTTTCCCATACTTCCTTGGCCGTTTGACAAGCACTAACCCGGTTGAATTCATTCTCACTTAATGCACAAAACAAATGATTCACGACTTGATCATTTGAGAGCTCAACCTTGATCTCCTCGGCGGTGTATTCTCTCAAGGACTTGTTTGGTGGAGTGTAGCCATTTTCAATTGCGTCCCACAAATGTCTCCCTTGTGCTCTAATATAAAACTTCATTCGAACTTTTCAATGAGCATAATTGGTTCCATCAAAGTAGGGAGGTCGAATGGATGAGTTGCCTTCCCTAAGGCGAGAAAACTCTAGAGATTGCATCCTTGCACAAAAACACTCAAAGATACGTTAGTAACACTTTGATCAATAACCCGCTCTGATACCAATTGAAGGTCACCCAAGAGGGGGGGTTAATTGGGTTACCAAGTAGTTATCGCCTTTTTAAAACTTTATGCACAAGAAAAGCTAGGGAATGAACTTTCTTACAACCCCAAGAAGATGACTTGAAAATCAGTTCTGGAGAGGTTGATGTACTCCTTAGAGTGCCTCAAGAGTGCTGGTTTTGATGTTGAATGAACAGCCTCTAAGTGTAGCTTGAAAACTCCAAGCTCCTTCTCTTGAAAAATTTAAGCACAAATGTTTTTCTTTGATTTTAAAACCTAATTTTTGTGCCTTTTGTGTTTGGGAGTGTTGTATATATTTATAGACCAATATATGACCGTTGTGTGCATCCAAGGGCCGAGATTTGATAAAAAATTCGAATTAAAGTGAATTTTTCAGCTTTATAAAAAAGCTGTCAGGACTGCAATTAGCGCGCTAATTTTATGACCTAGCGCGCTAACTCTGCACATCGCTAATAACAGTATTAGCGCGCTAACTGCAGGGACCTCAGAATAATTAATTCTGTCCCTTGTGTTAGCGACCCTTTAACACGTCCTAGACCCAATAGACCCTCATATAACATATAATACATGTTTGTTATGGGTCATATGGCCTATTTGGATGGTCCGGATAATTTCACAAATCCCAAAATGGAAAATCTTGGTTTCATGATTTGCGAGGGACTTTTCTGCAAATACGCAGTTTTCTTTTCAAAGACCTTTCAAAAACCGATTTTTCTTTTTCAAAAAGCTTTCACAATGATTTTCAAAATGCGATATTAACATACACATATAGTTTAACATAGTTTAGACTTATAGGACCGAAATCTTCAAGTATTTACTTGACATTTGAAAATCCATTTTAAAATCACGATATGCATGGACTAATGCAATAGGCTTGCTTAAGTGAACTTGAATACCTTATATCAATTTTACAACTCGTGGTCTTGATCTTTCGTCTTCATATATGCCAAGTCTTGAACTTGTATAGCTTGAATGTTTGAATACCCATGATGTTATGTTTCGCAACCTTTGACGAAACTAAAATACACTTGATAAAACTTATTAGTATATTTTTACCTTGTTTGTTTCCATCAAAATTTCGGTCGGAGTTAGAGTGACTAACCACTTAGTCCAACAAACATAAGCCATAGTATTGACCTCAAGATTTGTGTATAGGTGATGATGAAGAGTTTAGTATATAAGGTGGGTCGTCATTTTTTCTCTCTCCTACCTCTCTCACTCTCATCAAACGATTCAAGGGTTAGGGGTTTGATGGTTTTTGGCAAGAATTGAAAGTCGAGGATCGAGCTACGACGTGTATTAAGGTGAGATCTTGTCTACTCATCCAATTCTCTACGTTTTGACGTCAATTTTATAAGTTTTCACCAGGGATTTTCAAACACCATGTTTGAGCATGAATTTCGGGGATTTTTGGTGAGTTTTGTAGATGTTTTTGTGATCAATTGAGCTTGTGTATGATGTTGCTATGATGGTTGAGGGGGATTTGAAGTTTTGAGCATTTTGTTTAATTCACTTTAAGTTGGTGTTGAGAACAATTCTGTTGCACACCTGACTTATTTTAAGGTGGAACGATTAATAGTTTAAAATCAAGGAAATCTAAAAGTTAACCACAATGAGTAAATGAGTAGTATATGAATAATTTAGTAAGTTAAGGCTGACTAGACTTACGTTGACTCGTCGAAGATTGGCTTGGGGTCCATGTAGGTTTAGGCAGGCGGGGCCCAATTTATGGTTGTTGGGGCCATCACAATTTCCTTTGATAAGAAATAGTCCAACCGAGTAAGTCAATTCAGTCAAAGTCACCACAACAATCTCCAACAGTGGCATGTGATACCTATTTATCTTGTATGTGCAGTCAATGAGAAGAACATACATGAAACACTGGACCAAGTTGATGGAGTTAGAATGTGCCCAGAATAAGTCTGTCACAATATTTGTATTGATCTCCTTCCTATTCCATGACATGTAGTTATTTGTGTCTTATAAGTGCAACAGTTGTTGCATTTAAGTTCTCCCATCAGTTGTTTTTTTCTCTATCCCTTTGTCGTGCATTATATATCATTCGCAGTATGGAAACATTGCTCTTGTCCCTTTGCCTCAACGTGTTGAGGATATGTCGTGGCATCGCATTACCCCTAGTCATCTGCCCCACTACAACCTTCTCATATGGATTCAATCGTCATGCATAAGATTGTCCTTCTAAGCAATTAGTGGTCCCATGGTTATGCCGACCACATAGAACTGTTGAATACCATAAAAATCCGATTCTTCCTTGATGTAAATAAAAAAAGGCACTTGCATTTTTTGGTACTAGTGTGAGGCCTTAAGTTATCCTCATCTTCCTCTCTTGTCTTCTTACATTTTTCTTCAACTTTCGTGGCTTTGGATATTCCTACTTTTTGTGAAAGACCTTTATATGAACCAAACCTCTCACATGCAAGCTTCAACCTACCTCTAAGACCAATACCTCTAGCATTCAACTTTTTTATAACTAATACAAACTTCCTTTCATGACCCAATTCTTGTACCAAATCAATAGCTTTCTTCCTATAAGAAAATGGGTATTCCCAAGTGAACGCACTAGTATAGTCTTCAAATTCATATGTGGATGTCTTGTCCTAAAAAGATAACGTGTGTCATAAGAATTGATTATGAAAATTTCAAAAAATACTTGAAAAAATAAATCTTGAAAGTACAGGTTTGAAATTCATGGTGGATTTTCAGTACCCTGTGACCGAGACCATCGGCCAAGTCTCGATACCCTTTGGCTGAAACATGTAAGGGATGGCCCAAACATGAGCTCGATCACCAAAGCTTATGTCCAAGTCTTAGCTATTTTCAATCGAGACCATTAGTTATATCTTGACTCCTTGTGACCGAGATAATCGCGCCATTGGAAAAGTTTCAAAAATGCACAAAAAGAACACAAATACCACGAAAACAAACCTTATCGTGTGCGATCTCAACCTCCAACTCGATTTCTTCACCCATTAGACCCAAAACAGCTTTAAACACGTCGAATCCTTCAAACCTTACAAACACAAAATCCAAACTATTTTTAAACCTAAAAACCTCCAACTGAGATGATTAAACAACACAAAAACGCTAAAACTGAGACTTACAAGCTTCGTACACACTTTAATTGATGAACCCGATGTTCGGTCTTCGACGAATGGACTTCACTTGGAGCAAAAAACAGGAGTTTGAGGGTGGGTGCGCAAGATTTTGGAAGGGTAAATGACATATGGTGAATCGGTAGGGTTGGGATGGTATATTAGACATTTCCTTAGAAACCATTTTTTAATTCAAAATCAATGGGTGCCTTGATAGGATACCAATGTGCACAGAGCGCGACCATCAAACCCTCCTCGCACTCCTAAAATTCAAAGTTTTGGCTAAGTGCTTTTTGTGCATGGGAGTGCCAACTTGGACTTTTATAGTTGGTCACTTGTAATCTTGGCCACACATCTATGTAGAGTTCTCATCTCTAAGTGATCCTATTGTCTGAATTTTAGATTATCAAACTTTCATGAGACGCATTACACAATCATCTAGCCTAGGGATCTAGCCTATCCATCATCACAAGGAAATCTAATGGCTATCATTAAATAAATCCATACCTTAGGCTTTTATTTTTATTCGACCGGCCTAAGATCCATCTCGATGGCACATTAACATATATGAATTTAATTTAGGATCAATATTAACTGTTATTCAAATGGACAATCCTAGTCGATTACCTGATACCTGTGTTGACACGCATCCCTATGCGGTATATCCATCTCACAAATTCTCACGAAACTTAGAAACTGAACACACATGTGATGAACTTGTATATTATTGATTAAAAACACCGCAATATGGCATTTACCAGTTAAAAATAACATTTTCCCTCGATTCTCATGTTCAAGTTGACCAAGTTTTACACATAAATCAGAATTACGGTTGTTAATCCCTGTAATTAGAGTTAAATTCTAGTTCAATTAATTTGAGCCGCCACAAAAACTTTTGGCTAATACAAATATTTGACAAAAAAAATATATTGTTACATGTTTACATCCATCGCTCATATTTTTCCTAAACAAAGACCATTCTTTTCAGATAGTCATTATGCACACCAACTCTATGACATAGGATTAAGGCGGGCAGCGATCTCCGCAAAATCGCCCTAATCGTCCAAACCGTGTGGTCTGGTCTGGTTTGTTAAAACCGCGGTTTAGTGGTGGCTTATAAAACTTAAAAATCGCAGAATCGCAGTTTGGTGGTGATTTTCTTTTATAAAAAACCGCAGTTCACCAAACCGTAAAACCACCCCGAAACATAGAATGAAATGAAATGTAGTTGAAGCCTTTTCATGTTGTTTTAAATTTTGAGATGAACTTAGACTTACAATTTTGATTGATTTTGTGTGTTTCATTATGTTTTTAGTGGATGGTCATGTATTTGACATGTGTTTTGTTGTATGTTTTTTCGATGGACATGTATAGACTTGTATATATATAATGTTTTAGTTTTTATTTTTGTTAAAAATGTGTCGTAAAAAAATCGTAAAATCAAACCGAGCAAACTGCAGTCGATTTGATTATAGTTTTGAGGGTTTGTGATTTGGTGGTGATTTGTAAAACGATTAAATTGCGAACCCCCAATTTGATGGGTGGTTTAACGATTTTCATCATCAAACTGCAGTTGGCCCGCTTCACATCAACATATTTTGACTTGAACGACAGGATTGAAGCCCACGACGTCTTGATCATCAAACACATCTCTATAGTACCAATTAGGACTGGGCACCCGACCCGAGAACCCGACTCGGGTCGGGTCACCCGAATCGGGTGGCGGGTGGCGGGTCGGGTGGGATGAGTGAAGCAAACGAGTCGGGTCATCAAAACCCGACCCATCGGGTGTCGGGTCGGGTTCGGGTTGATCATATTAGTGTCGGGTCGGGTCGGGTTCGGGTCGGGTCCGGGCGTCATCATGGGTTTTATAGGGTTTTTTGTGATTTTTGTGGGTTTTATAGGGTTCGGGTCGGGTCGGGTTCGGGTATCTTGTGTGGCGGGTCGGGTCGGGTTCGGGTTTAGGGTCTGGCGGGTCGGGTGGCGGGTCATTTTTATACCGACCCGAATGAGTCGGGTCGTCGGGTATCGGGTCGGGTCGACCCGAACCCGACCCGTGCCCACCCCTAGTACCAATTATATCATAGCAAATTATGGAAATATTCACAAACTGAAACTTTCGTCAGGAGCTACGTGAGACAGGTGACAATACTAGAATAAGTTAAGTGACTATTTTACCCTCCTCAGCTAAATCATGTAATCCCGGGCTGAACGAGTGAGCTCCGGAACCTAGAAACTTCGAATCGCACCACTCATAAGTAAATCCAAAAGATCACAGGGGCAATCCCGTACTTTTCCTCTACTCCAAACTCAACTTTCCCTAAGCCGCTCACACACGCCTCAGCAGCTCAGCAGAACTCTCTCCATCTCCGAGTCGAACAATCCGACCTCCTTCGCATCTCCAGCCGTCAGATCTTCCTAAAACCCTAGACGAAAGAAGAAGAGCGTAATCGTTCCCATTCGATCTTGGTATCGATTTCGCACTGGGTTTCCGAGCAGAGTCTGCTGTGTTGATTGTTCGATTGATGCTTTTTGTGATCGAACATGCCTCCGAAGAACAGCAGCCAATCGAAAGCGGACGTAGCGAAGAAGCAGAAAGTCGTTGAAGACAAGACCTTCGGTCTGAAGAACAAGAACAAGAGCAAAAATGTGCAGAAGTACGTCCAGAATCTCCAACAATCCGTCCATTTAATAAATTCATTTGTGAAAATGGGCCCTAATAGAATTTTCTGGGACCAAACAATCAATGTGATATATAATTGGTCATATAATCGTGGGTACATAGATGCTTTTTATGCAATAACCTTAACTAGGGGTATAGGAGGGTTAGCTGAATTAACTCATTTTGTTGATAGACAGGTCATTGATGGAATTACGAATGGGGTTGGTGTTACAAGTTTCTTTATAGGGGAGTGGGTCAAATATATAGGAGGTGGAAGAATTTCTTCTTATCTCATAGATTTGTTCTTTTTTTATATATTTTGTAGGATTTCTTATTATTATTCGGACTATTTGATAGATTTTGACACTATTGGTCTTGTAATGAACTGTTGATGTTGTGGTAGTTAGATTTTCTTTTGTTATATGAAATTTGGTACAATTAGCATCCAAAGTTAGAGGGTATCTAGTGAACTTTGAGTAATTTATATCATCCTTTTGAAAATTTTCCATGACATCTCAAATCTCTCATAACAGATCATTCATGGAAATTTTATTGGACTTAGATGATTCTGATAATAGTTGTGAGTCGTGACACACACACATGCACCAAATTTATGCAAGGGGTGTGCTTCATTTTGTTTTTGTGCCCCAAATTTACCAATTTTGAACGCAAAGCTTTTTCGGGGAATAATGTTACGTACTCTCAAGTTTTTTAGTTGCGTCAATGACTCTCTCTCTCTCTATATATATATATATATTTGGGCAGGTTTGCAAATACTTCTTGGATGCAGTTGAGAAGAAGCAATATGGTTGGTTCTGGGTTTGTCCAAATGGGGGTAAAGATTGCCACTACAGACATGCTCTTCCTCCAGGATATGTGTTGAAATCACAAATGAAGGCTTTGTTAGATGAAGAAACAGAAAAGATAACCATTGAGGAAGAGATTGAAAATCAGGTAACGGCAATGCCATGCCACACACGTATCCCTTGTTAAGGCTGTATTAGCTTTCTTTCTTTTCTTCTTTGGTGTTCTCTCAGTCGGAGCTTGTTCCTATTCTTTGTTTTGTTTACCATTATCCTCTTTAAATAATACGAGCATTCACTTTGTCTGTAGCGTTCCAAAGTAGCAACTTCAACCATGATGACTACAGATTTATTTATGCAATGGAAAAAGAAAAAGATGGAAGAAAAGGAGGCTGGCCTTGCTGCACAGAGAGCAGAAAGAGCTAAGAATGACCGCATGAGGTTTTGTGTTTTTCTTTTTTCATGTTGCTGATAATTCTTCTTTAGTTTGTATTTTGCTAATTTGATTTTGCATGTGACAGTGGTCGTGAGCTGTTTCTGTCAGATGCTAGTTTGTTTGTGGATGATGCCGAGGCTTATGAAAAATATCATAGAGAAGAAGAACCTGATGTATCCCAGAAGGTATTTCTTCTTTCTAGTTCATTAATTTTTACCTTAACACTCAGACCTGTAGTTTTAGTATGTATTTTAGAGTTTCTAGGTTGGAAGGCTTCATGGTTATTCTTAAAGCTTACCACTATGATTCAAGTATTAGATATTTAAATCGTGTGTTTTGGAAATGTTATATTGTTCAGTTTCTGAACTATGTGAAATTGTGAGTCCATTTTAATTTAATGATTTATGAGAAATTCCTAAATATATGGACTGAGCGACCTTCATTGCTCTTAGGTAAACTAACAATTCATGCATAAAAATGGTAGTACCGATTGTAAGTGTGCATCTTGAATCAGTTTTTTCCTGTAATATTTATTTTAAGTATTTCTCAGACAGTTAATATAATATCTGTGCGATTGTAATGATACTACATTATGTCTAGCTGTGGTTTCAAAACATTATCAAGTCATATCCTTTTCCCTCCTTTAAGATCAAGGGTTGCTTTCTGCTTTCATCTTTATCGTTATATATCTAGAAAATGATCCGTCAGGGGCTTTGGTATCTTAGATTTTACTGAAGAACCTAAAAATTGAAGGATGTGTGCCAATCAAAACTTCTATTGTGATCAGTGTAATTGAGGCGTGCGCCTTTGCGTGCCTTGAGTCAAGGCATCCTCTATGCTCCTCATGTGAGCCCAGACACGCCTCTCCGCGCCTTGGGGTGGCTTTGAGGGCATAGATAATGAGCCTCAACATAGAAATAGTTTTCATGTTTTTCACTGCTAACACATTTCATCTTAGTGCCTTCTTTAGTTGTTCAGTTCTAGTTCTAGATTGTAATCTTCACTTTGCTATACTTCAATAAATGTTCCATATAACACATACATAATTTTCATACATGCACTCATACAATACATGGTACATCCATATACATTTGTATATGTATGTATATATGTAGAAATCACTTGGGCGTTCGCCTTGCCTTACGCCTTAGACATTTCAGGCAGCCATTGCCTCAAGTGTGCCTTTCGCCTTCGATAACACTGGCTGTGATAGAATACTAAATTAGTTTCCTTAAGAACTTTGCTATTGTTCGGATTGTTCAGCTAGCGTAGTCCTAAAAGTGCCAATTCTTTGTCTATCTATTCTATATTGGAAATTTGATTAAGAACAAGTGACGTGTGCTTTGCTAGTTGCCTACTGGCACTTTGTACTTGTGTTTTTTTTTTTTTTTTTTCCTGGTCCTTATTGTTCAATTTGCTGCATGGAGCTGTGTTTTCTCATTTTATGAGCAACATCTTTTTAGTAAATACAAATGGCGTTTCTTATGAGAAAAAAAAAAAAAAAAACAAGGGACCCCTATGGGATGCAATCTCTTTGAATATAATATCAGTTGGCTATGTCATTTTCTAAAGTTGTTTGATAGTAAGGATTTCATTGATTTTTGTCGCCACAAACAAATTGAATTTGAAAACTTAGCAAAAAGGAAAGAAATGAAGCATGCATTGGAAGGATTTCAAAGCATTGGATGAAGAAAAGAAAAATGAATGAAGGCTAAAGCCTAAAACTAGTCTTGAACTTAGTTAAACTCTCGATTTGATGCATTAAGAAAGAAAAATTCGTTAAGAGAAATGAAACATAGGAACATTTACAGGGAAGTCAATAGAATTAGTAGATAATATGATTAGGAGTGTCTATGTTGCTTGCCTTCAAGAGAGAAAATGGGCAGGAGAAAAGAGTAGGGAAATAGGAAACACTTGGTATAAGATGTGGTACACTGGTATAGATAGAAAATACAATGGAGTAGGAATTCTTGCGGATAATGATTATAAGGATAAGGTCGTGGAGGTTAAGAGAATGGGAGATTGATTGATTCTGGTTTAATTAATTATTGGAGACGAAAAGATTAACATAGTTAGCACCTATGCACGACAAGTAGGATTAAACGAGGGCATCAAAGAAAAATTTTGGGATGATGTGGATGGATAGGATTGCAAGGTGTCAAGGCGATGCCTAAGCATTTTCCTTGCTAAGGCAAGAAGTTGCCTAGGCGACAAAAGAATATTTATTTAGTGGCCATGAAATTAATCTAATTTTTTATACTCGTCTGTTTGCCTATAATACTGTTGCTTACTGTTTGTCTACAACATCATAAGCATTAATATTAAAGCTTCATTCTTAAAAAAATAATAATAAAAAGAAAAAATAAAAAATAAAAATCTTCAAAAAACACAAAATAAATGACATTACAGCTCATACAAGAATGCAATTTCAAGTTTTAAGTTTCAAAAATAAACCATGCAACCTATTATCTTACACAAAGTTTTTTAGAGTCGCACGAAGAAGAAATAAACTCATTAACAAACAAAAGTAAAAAATAAAATAAAATAAAATTAGAAGTAGAAGACATAAGTTAAAAAACTGAAATTTTGTTTTCTTTTTAAAAAACAGAAGTAAATAATTTTTTTTAAAAAAATAAGTAAATATTTTTTTTTTATAAAAAAACTTAAGTAAATAAATTGAAAAGAAACATTTTTTTTTGAGTTGCCGGAGAGTCGTCGGAAACTTGTCGGAGTGTTAGAAGCTCACTATTATCCTCGCTGGAGATCGAAAAATGGATGGTGGTGGGGCACAACAAATGTTGAGGAGGGGAAGGGTTGTGAAATTGGTGAGGACTAGGGTTAAATCTTGTTGTTTATATTTATAAACGTTTAATTATAAGGAGGTTACTTATCTTTATAGAAGTTTAGTTAGACCTCCCTCAAGACTTTAAAAATGAGCTAAGAAACCCCTTCCATCGCCTAACCCATTGCCTAGGCGACACCTTGCAATCACCGGATGGATTTATGCAAGGTATACCATTAGATGAAAAGGTTTTTATTGGAAGAGATTTAAATGGGAATGTTGGGTGGGGTGGGGTGGGGTGGGGTGGGGTGGGGTGGGTTCGAGAGAGTTCATGGAGGTTTTAGTTATGCCAATAGAAATGAAGAAGGAGAATTAATCTTACAATTGGTTTCAGTATATGATCTTGTCTTAGCAAAAACTAGTTTTAAGAAAAGGGAGTCGCACATTATTACTTTTAGTAGTGGTCATAACAAGAGTCAAATAAATTTTCTTTTAACAAGCAAAACAGATAGAATAATTTGTAGAGATAGCAAAGTAATACCCGGTGAAACACTTACTACCCAACATAAGTTAGTAGTACTCGATATTAAGGTAAAACGACGACATAATAGAAATTAAAGAGACAAGAACCTTAGAATAAAGTTATGGAACCCAAAAATTAGTAAACAAGTAGAGTTTAGAGAAAAACTACTAAAGGAAAACGTTTGAAATATTGATTTAGATGCTAATACAATGTGGCTAGAAATGAGTTGGGGGGGGGGGATGGGTTCGACAGAGTTCATGGAGGTTTTGGTTATGCCAATAGAAATGAAGGAGAATTAATATTACAATTGGTTTCAGTATACGATCTTGTCTTAGCAAAAACTAGTTTTAAGAAAAGGGAGTCGCACATTATTACTTTTAGTAGTGGTCATAACAAGTGTCAAATAAATTTTCTTTTAACAAGCAAAACAGATAGAATAATTTGTAGAGATAGCAAAGTAATACCCGGTGAAACGCTTACTACCCAACATAAGTTAGTAGTACTCGACATTAAGCTAAAACGACGACATAATATAAATAAAAGAGACAAGAACCTTAGAATAAAGTTATGGAACCCAAAAATTAGTAAACAAGTAGAGTTTAGAGAAAAACTACTAAAGGAAAACGTTTGAAATCTTGATTTAGATGCTAATACAATGTGGCTAGAAATGAGTGGTTACATAAGTATAATAGCATCAAACATGTTAGGTATATCCAAAGGCTTGGGACCACCAAGAAAGGAAACATGGTGGTGGAACGAGGATGTCCAAAGCGCAATTAAGATTAAAAGAGAGATGTATAGGAAAATATCTAAGTGTCAAGATGAAGATGCGTACAATCAATATAGAGAAGCTAAAAAAGTAGTTAGGCAAGCTAAAACAAACTTCATGGAAGATCTATACAAAGTTAGGTAATAAAGATGCCGAAAAATATATTTATAGGCTAAGCTAGAATTAAGAGATAAAAAGAAATAAGACCTAAGCTCGAAGATGATACTTAAGGAGATGGGGAAACTACTTTGATAGTTTATTTAATGATAACCAAGTTGATATCATAGTAGATGAAAACGCACTTCAAGAAAGAAATGTGAACTATACACACAATATTAGAATTCTAGAAGTTAAAGAGGTATTGAAAAAGATGAAAATAGGAAAAGCATGTGGCCTAGATGAAATACTCAAAAAGAGGTTTGGAAATGTTTTGGAGAAATTGGATTGACTTGGTTCGACAGAGTTCATGGATGTTTTGGTTATGCCAATAGAAATGAAGGAGAATTAATATTACAATTGGTTTCAGTATACGATCTTGTCTTAGCAAAAACTAGTTTTAAGAAAAGGGAGTTGCACATTATTACTTTTAGTAGTTGTCATAACAAGAGTCAAATAAATTTTCTTTTAACAAGCAAAACAGATAGAATAATTTGTAGAGATAGCAAAGTAATACCCGGTGAAACGCTTACTACCCAACATAAGTTAGTAGTACTCGACATTAAGCTAAAACGACGACATAATATAAATAAAAGAGACAAGAACCTTAGAATAAAGTTATGGAACCCAAAAATTAGTAAACAAGTAGAGTTTAGAGAAAAACTACTAAAGGAAAACGTTTGAAATCTTGATTTAGATGCTAATACAATGTGGCTAGAAATGAGTGGTTACATAAGTATAATAGCATCAAACATGTTAGGTATATCCAAAGGCTTGGGACCACCAAGAAAGGAAACATGGTGGTGGAACGAGGATGTCCAAAGCGCAATTAAGATTAAAAGAGAGATGTATAGGAAAATATCTAAGTGTCAAGATGAAGATGCGTACAATCAATATAGAGAAGCTAAAAAAGTAGTTAGGCAAGCTAAAACAAACTTCATGGAAGATCTATACAAAGTTAGGTAATAAAGATGCCGAAAAATATATTTATAGGCTAGCCGAATTAAGAGATAAAAAGAAATAAGACCTAAGCTCGAAGATGATACTTAAGGAGATGGGGAAACTACTTTGATAGTTTATTTAATGATGGCCAAGTTGATATCATAGTAGATGAAAACGCACTTCAAGAAAGAAATGTGAACTATACACACAATATTAGAATTTTAGAAGTTAAAGAGGTATTGAAAAAGATGAAAATAGGAAAAGCATGTGGCCTAGATGAAATACTCAAAAAGAGGTTTGGAAATGTTTTGGAGAAATTGGATTGACTTGGTTCGACAGAGTTCATGGAGATTTTGGTTATGCCAATAGAAATGAAGGAGAATTAATATTACAATTGGTTTCAGTATACGATCTTGTCTTAGCAAAAACTAGTTTTAAGAAAAGGGAGTCGCACATTATTACTTTTAGTAGTGGTCATAACAAGAGTCAAATAAATTTTCTTTTAACAAGCAAAACAGATAGAATAATTTGTAGAGATAGCAAAGTAATACCCGGTGAAACGCTTACTACCCAACATAAGTTAGTAGTACTCGACATTAAGCTAAAACGACGACATAATATAAATAAAAGAGACAAGAACCTTAGAATAAAGTTATGGAACCCAAAAATTAGTAAACAAGTAGAGTTTAGAGAAAAACTACTAAAGGAAAACGTTTGAAATCTTGATTTAGATGCTAATACAATGTGGCTAGAAATGAGTGGTTACATAAGTATAATAGCATCAAACATGTTAGGTATATCCAAAGGCTTGGGACCACCAAGAAAGGAAACATGGTGGTGGAACGAGGATGTCCAAAGCGCAATTAAGATTAAAAGAGAGATGTATAGGAAAATATCTAAGTGTCAAGATGAAGATGCGTACAATCAATATAGAGAAGCTAAAAAAGTAGTTAGCCAAGCTAAAACAAACTTCATGGAAGATCTATACAAAGTTAGGTAATAAAGATGCCGAAAAATATATTTATAGGCTAGCCGAATTAAGAGATAAAAAGAAATAAGACCTAAGCTCGAAGATGATACTTAAGGAGATGGGGAAACTACTTTGATAGTTTATTTAATGATGGCCAAGTTGATATCATAGTAGATGAAAACGCACTTCAAGAAAGAAATGTGAACTATACACACAATATTAGAATTTTAGAAGTTAAAGAGGTATTGAAAAAGATGAAAATAGGAAAAGCATGTGGCCTAGATGAAATACTCAAAAAGAGGTTTGGAAATGTTTTGGAGAAATTAGATTGACTTGGTTAACAAAACTTTTCAACAAAATTTTAAAATCAAAACGGATGCCAATGGATTGGAGACATTCAAAGGAATTAAACTTATGAGTTATACTATGAAACTTTGGGAGAGGATAATTGACTACAGGCTAAGAAGAGAAACAAGAATATTAGAGAATCTACCACCTCCATCGTCGAATTTCTTTAGTTTTTATTGATTCGAGACTACTATTTTAGTAGACGATACAAAAAAAATGGTGAATTGGATATTAAAACTTTGATGGAATATGTTAAGAGTCCAATGGCTTTTAAGTTGAGTAGCCCAACATTGAATATGCACTGTTAGTTCATGAACGGTAAAGATGAAGATGATGGGGTAGTACAATTTGGAGTTGGAATATTGACTATTTTTAAATATTTATGATCAGTAATACAAAGGTATGCACATTATGAAAATAACAATTCACAGCGAATGCAAGCTGGATCAATGAAGGAAGTGCAAAAGGTGCAATGCGATTGATGGATCCCCAATAAATTAAAGAAAGATTTATCCGATCACAATTAAGATAGCTGTGTTTTATGGTGTGAATGTTTGGCAATGAAGAAGCAACACATGAATGGAATGTGTGTAGCAGAGGCTGCAAAATGAGGATGCTTAGGTGGACATTTGGTTAATTATATGGGTAAATAAGAAATACAGATATTGAAAGTAAGAATTGTGCCAATAGAGGAAAAAGTAAGAGAGGGAGTTGCATTATTTTGGGCATATCCAAAGACAACTTGAAAATATCCTTGTTAAAAAGCTGCTCGTGCTAGAAATTGAAGGAATTCGTAGGTGTACCTATAAAGGTTGAATAAAAGGTTGCCAAATCACACCATCAACTCCATTAAATTGAGGTAAATAGAAATGTTGGATCCATGTGGCCGACTTCAATAATTTGGAAATGAAGAATGAAGCTTTTGCTGTATAAGATATAAGTTCAAATAACAACTATGTTATGTTTAACTAAGTGTGCACGGACAACTTTCTGTTGTTTCTTCATGATTACTTGCAAACACAAACCCCATCAAATTTTATTGGCCATATTTAACTTGCAGTTAATTCTCAAGGCATCTTCTATGCAGTTGGTTATTCCCATTTTATTAATAAAAACATGCTTCGATGATGCAGGACAATAATGCTCCTGCTTCAGAGACGCCCAGTGCCTCAGGATCTGGTACTGCAGATGCTGAAGAAGATATCCTTGATGAAGATGATGATGAACTAGACATGGATGAGTTAAATGAGCTCGAGGCCAGTCTATCACGAACTTCAATCCAGATCCACGAACCAGGTGCTGAAACGTCAACTTAAGTTTCTTGCATGATAGTCATATATCAATGCCAGCAAATGACTTGCCACTAATGGCGTCACTGCGCTAGTAGACATGGAGTAGAATGACAATTGAGCCATTCCTCTTCCTACCAATGATCATTTTGATCATACTACCGAAGAGTGAGCAAGTTATTTATATATCTGGAAAGTTGGGACTTTTTGGTTCCCAGTTATTTTTGATGTGTTATTGAGCATGGACAATAAGTGGTTAAAAGCCATTTTGAGGTGTTACGGTTGGAAGTCTCTCTACTAATGAAAACATGTTAATCGATGGTTGCTCTTCCGATTCAATCTGAATTTGAACTAATGGGTTTTTCTTTCTTTTTCATCTTTATAGTTTATCATTAGATTTTATTTTTTTTTGAAACCATTAGATGCACTAAGTTAACTTTGAGACCTTATGGAGACTGAGCAAGCCAGAATTAGGTAATATAATTCAATACAACTTTATAAGGTCTTTTTTTTTTTGTGGACCTGTCACTTATGCAATTTTTTTTAGATGACCGTGGTTGTTTTGAACATTTTTTAGCATCTCCTCACCGACTAATCTCACAAAAGCCATTTCTAGCAAGACGGATGAAGCAAGTTTTGGGGAGGTCTTGAGCTCCGTTTGAAGACGATAAAAATGAAAATAATAACCTCACGAAAGCCATTTCTTTTATTAAAGGATATGAACAAAGGATTACTGGGGGCAAATGTTTGCATTTTAAAGGAAAGCAAGTCTATCCAACGTTTGCTCTCATCTTGTTCTTACATTCATCCCAACATAAACACCATCAAACATCAAGTGCATTCAAGATCAGCTCAATTTCTCTTTCTTGCCTTAACGCATAGAGATATAAGAAGAGAAATGGAACAAGAGATGAAAACTCGAACATGATTTTTACATGAAACTCGAAGTTAATTTGCCTAGTATCAGATTTAGACCATTGTGCTCACAAGTGGAATATTGTATACGGACGATATAATTGCTGAATTCTCAACACAACGTAAATCTGCAAAGAGAGGAAAATTCTGGTGTTTATATTGAAGATTATTGTTCCCACTGTACACAAAGCAATTTCAACCAAAAATCTGTAAGAGAGAACTTGCTATATTCCTCAATATATATCCCAATATAGGTATTGTACAGAAGACTAAAACCAACACACACCCTTTCTTATGCATCACAAATGTGAAACCGACCACTCATCCACTCCACTCCATGAATGCTCACTTAAAGAAGAAAAGAAAAAGAAGTCATCACTTGTCCCCTCAAATCACTCTGCGAAAAATACCTACTGTATTCAAGCTTCAGCAACACACTCTTAAAACCAAGACAAGAAACCTTGATTCAGCTCCAGTTTCAACAACATTCAAATCAAGAATATTCCACTCTATTCTGGGTTGAACTTGAGAGACTCCTCCCATATGAGCACCTTTATGTCTTCTTCACTTAAAGATGCATGTTCGAAATCGAAGTTGAAGGGACATGGGCAAGTGGGCTCCTCATTGATCTCATGGAGGCTTGATAAATATGGATGATTCAAGGCTTCATCAACTTCAAAGATAAACAAAAAAGGAAGCATTATATTTAACAAAAGTTATGATGCCATAAACAGACGGGATACACAAACAAAGAACGAAAAAAAAAAATCGAAATAAAATTAAGTTCTCATTATCCTCTATAACACTGTAAAATTTTCAAAATTGGCTTTTGAAATGAACAAAAAAATCATGTTTTGAATATTATTTTACCTCATTTTGAATACTTTTTCCCTCCTTTTTTTGGGTACAAATCAAAATATAGATATTACCTGTTATGCGTTTGGATGGATCAAAGACCAACATTCTCTCTGCTAGATCGATAGCTGTAGGTGACATATCAGGGAACATATCAGAGAATGATTGTTTTGGAACCTCCGGTAGGTCCTTAACATATTTACGAGCATTCTCACTCCTCAGAAAGGTAAGGTCTGAGTCAGTTGGAGACCCTAATACCTGTTGCAGAATAAAGAAAATCTCAGAACAGAAGAAGATACGCGCATTCTTTGTGCCTAGATTTTTCCTATTCCATCAGCGAGTATGATTTCTGGCAGAAAATGAGTTTATAAATATTACAGCAACACATGATAACATGAAAGGCTAGCCGGTGAATTGTCTGTCCTAGATTAATTCAAAATCCTTTCTTCTTCATTTTTTACTTTGAGAAATGCAAGACAAAAAAACCTTTAGTCTCCATGTTATTCTAATCATTAGGCATTTTTTTCTGAAGTTCAACCAATATAGAGTTTGCTGTTTCTCAAATATTTGGTTTGGTGGAAGGATTTAGACAAAGATAAGACATACCTCGGTTATTAGTTTCAACTGTTGAACATAGTCTTTGCCAGGAAACAGTGGTTCTCTTTTGATCATCTCCATGAGAATGCAACCAACAGACCAAATATCTATGGCAGCAGTGTACTCTGAACAGTTAAGAAGCAACTCTGGGGCTCGATACCAGCGTGTCACTACATACTCTGTCATAAAATCTGCTTCCATGGTAGTTCTTGCAAGCCCAAAGTCACAAATCTTCAGGTCGCAGTTTGCATTAAGGAGTAAGTTGCTTGGCTTCAGATCACGGTGCAAAACATTTGCAGAGTGTATGTATTTCAACCCGCGTAGTAATTGATACAGAAAGTACTGCCAAAAAAATTAATATTGTTGCAACCAGAAAATTCAATTATAATAAAAGGGGAAACAGATATTATTACAGTGCCGTAGTCCAGAACAAATTGTGGAGGTCCTTGCAAACATCTGTTTCAAACCTCTAAAGAACTTAATGAGAAACTTCTTATAGCTACAAAACAAAGTGTTCCAGTGCAGGTTCAGTCTAAAGCAAAGACTGATTCGAAACAAAATGACTGCAAAGCAGCAGAGAAAGATGATAACAATCACATAATAATAAGGCAAGCAATAAACCTCGATTTCATTCATTTCGCAGGAGACTTATGGCTCGCCCTGCAACATATAAGCCTGAATGTATAAGTTTGAGCTTCTTTTATAAAATCCTGATCCAACCTACTCGGTCGGAATGCAAGAAAAATTATGGGTGGTTATATTGTCATAGTAAGTAAAGAAATGGAAGTTTTATGCAACCATGTAGCATAAAAAATCTTGAATAGTCTGAGATCTAAAAGCCTCTTCAATATTAAAAACATACTTGGTAGTCAAACTAAACAAAACCCACATAGCTTCATTAATACTGATCCAGGTTATTGATCTCTTTGAAAACATCATTCCATTGACTAAGAAACCTTCATACAGCATTTCTAAGACATTCAATCATGAAACCACTATGAAAGAATTTGAACAAAACACAACAATCACACATATATGTATTTAGTAAAAACGACTACTTTCCGTACAAGAAGAAGAAATGAGAAGTGAGGATCTTATACCTGACAGTGGTCATCAGTGAGTGACTGACTAGACTTTATCACTTGATGAAGATCAGTGTCCATCAACTCATACACAATGTAAACATCTTCACAATTCTCCCTCTCTGGAGGCCTTATTATGTCTCTAATCTTTATAACCTACAAACAATTTTTTTTCAAAAAACTGATCAACCAATCAAACCAAACTTGACTTCCAAAAACCCCCCAATAAACAAGAAAACCAAAAAGCCTCAAGAATTCAACACACATTGTCATGATCCATATGCACAAGAAGCTTGATCTCGCGAAGGGTCCTCTTCGCATCAATCCTATTATCAAAAGCATTCCCAATTTTCTTAATAGCCACCTCTTCATTCGTCTCGGAATCAACAGCGCAGCTAAGACAAACAACAACCAAATCCCCAAATTGGGAGTTAGAAACATAAAAATCTGCTGCAAAGTCAAAGACCCATATAGGAGAAATCGGCGTACCAGACAATGCCGTAGGCGCCGCGACCGACAGGTTGAATGGGAGGGACGTACTTGGAAGAAACCTCGAACGGATTGCCCAAAACGCTGTATTGGACGTAGTTGGGGTTGTGGGTGGGGAGCCCTTTGGCCACAACAGCCTTTGCCGTGTCTTCCATTTGAGGAATTTTTGAATTGGAACCCAGAAGAGGAATTTGAGATTGAATGAGTAGTGGGAGAAGAAGAGAGGGAATGAAAATTCAAAAGGGATGGGCCTTCATACAGACCCACTACTCGGACTTTCGGTGCTTCAACTTTATAGCTATTTTTGGCAAAACAGAGCATTTGGTTCCTAAATTTTGTAATTTTTACGCTTTTCAACCCTGAACTTTTATTATTATACATTTAGTTCATGAACTTTTACAAAGATCTACATTTAGTCCTTCTACCATATGAAGTGTTAAATCTCACCGATGTGAGTAACAGAAGTGCCGCGTGACTAATCAAGAAGAGTAAAGTGGTTTATATTACTGAATCGGATGGCTCACATTGACTAGTAAAAGCCTAAAAAATTAACTTCTCCACAAAAATATAAAAAAATTTAAAATTTAGGGATCAAAAGTATAAAATATTATAAAGTTCAGGATAAAAGTTCATGATCAAACACATAAAAGGGTAAAAGTTGAGGCTCTAAGATGTAGGGTGCATTTAGATCAGATACTCTTTTTGTAAATAGAATTTGTAGTATATAGCCAGCTCCCCCATTGTATTATACTTTGAGATTAATGCAACGTTGTGTAGCTAGTCTCCAATTCTCAAGAAAAAGAAGAGTATGAGGACCCATAAATGTTTTTGCCTCTTTTTGAAAAACCTAACCGCGCACTTATTTATTTATTTATTTTAGGATAAAGTTCAAGGAAAACTATATGAGTTCGATGACATGGGTGCATTCATCAACTCTTTTAGTACCAATTTCAATTTTTTTTTATTTTTTTTTCTTTTTTGAGTCGTTTTGTTTGTGAATTTGTTTTTGGGTTTATGACTTCGATTTGAGGCTTGAATCTTGCATTTTGGGAACAAAGTTTTGATGAAATAAAAAAATATTAAGTAATTTGAGCAAAACCCACTATTTTTTGACTAGTTTCATATATTTTTCGAGAGTTTTAAAGTTTTTTTTTTTCATCATTCTGGTTATCTGCGGGTTTTGGATTAACAGAGCCGACACATCTGAAGAGGTTTTGGCTGGATCCCTTCGTCACCCAGTGAAACAAAGTTATCTTCGCATTATCGATTATAGTCGACTGAAAGCTCTTTAGAGGTGTCGGCCCGGTTCATCTGACACCACTTCAGAGGTGTCGGCTCTATTCGTCCGACAATCGCGTGCAAGGGTATTGGGGTGAGGGTGATGGGGTACACGAAGTAAGAAAATGGGGTACAATAAGCAAGGGTATTAGGGTGAGGGCGAGGGTAATAAGGTACACGAAGTAAAAAAGTGGGGTACAATAAGCAAGGGTGTTTTTGGAATTTTAAGAAAAAAAAAAGTGAGGTACCCTAAGTAAAAAGTGGGGTACAAAAAGTAAAAACTCAAAATTGTGTAGTCCGTTACCTGCTCCCTTTTTTGAAAAACCAAAGCGCGCACTTATTTATTTATTTATTTTAGGATATCTCGTGCTTTGCAGTTTGCCCTCAACCTAACCGCCTCACCCTCACGATTAAACCACCAACCCCAAATCCCTCCGATTTTTATTTTTGTTTTTAGACTCTTGTCTCTATTCGAAATCAATTCGAACTCTCTCAACCAAATCAAACTCAAACTCATTGTCGAGATTATTGAATGATATCCTGAATTTGTCTCAATATGCTTATTTATGCGTTCTCTTCTTCCTCTCGAGTATCTAGCGAATCTCTTCAACACACTATCTTCTCCCTCTCGTTTACTCTCGTTCTGGTGGTGGTTGGTGGTTGCTCAACGGTATTCATATATTAAGAGAATGACACCAAGGATCGAAATCAGTCTGTTGCTCTAGCAGGAAACTTGAGTTGTTGTTTTACTTATTAACACATTGTGCTTTGAGTGTGAGTTGTTTCTTTTACTTATTGACGCATTGTTCTTTCACTGCGAGTTGTTTCTTGAATGGGCCAAGGAACCTTAGACTTTATTTGTTATCTTTTGATTTTATGTAGTACAATATGCAGAAGTGTAGCTCTATAGATGCTTGAAGAGGTTTTTCTTAGTTGTTGTTTCATTTCCATGGTTATCAGTGGTTGTTGTTAATTTCTAAAAGAGAATAATGTTTATTGTGTATCATTCTTGAGTACATAACACCTATTTATAACAGTGGACAGATGACTTATCACGAATTGGTGATACAACCATGCGATTGAGGGTGTGATTGATTGAAAATCAATCACACCCCCACAAATTTACCTAAGCTCTGATACCATGTTAATTTCTAAAGAATTGAATTTCATTAGATGAAATTAACGAAGTACAAACTACTTGTATATATAAACACCTAAGAGATAAATAACTCTTCGAAAAGATAAGGACGAGAACCATACAACTATATCTAAGGTAACTATTAATATCATATCAATCTTAACAATTGTTTTGATGACTCTAGGATTTGTGAATTTTTTAAGCTTAAACTAATAGATGTAAACTTTGGGTATCTAGATATATTTGGTTTGCCATATAAAATTATAGTCATATATTATTGCATGGGTTCAATTTGTTTCCACAATTTCCAATGTGTAACATTCTTGTGCTTGTGTAATGTATTGCAATACAATCTTTCTCTACATGCTCCGTCTCGCAATTGATAAAACACTTTTAACTCTCTTGAATTCTTTGTCAATCCCAGCCCTCTCTTTGAAGATCTCATTGGAGTTTGAGAACATCTCTTTCTGTCTTGATTTGATCACTTTTCAGTTCAATTATGGAGTTTCTCAATCCCCACCATTCTCTCTTTTCCTCAGTAGTTATCTCTCAGTCTAAGTATGTTCCTATAGCTTTAGTTTCCCTTATAAATTTCTGGTTACTTATCTCTTAGTGTTACTGATGCACTATTCAATACGTCAAATATCTATTTTCGTCTTGATTTGATTATGTTTCAGTTTTGAGTTCTGATTAAGGATTAACTAACATTGATGTCTGGGTGGGTGAGTTTTTTTGGATTGAATCAGAGCATGAGTTATGTTTTGTGGAAATCTTGCCCAAATTGCTTGAAAATTGAAAGTAATTCCGTTGCATTAATTAGGGAATTTTGTAATTAGTGAACATAGTATGTTGTTAAAGTGAGTACGCATAGTGACTAATATCAGTTGTTAGTGTTAGTAGAATCATTGGTTGTAACAAGTGTTATGTATCCTAATCTTTTAGTCTCTTGAAACTGATTCTAACAATTGCAATTGGTAAAATTTGCTGGGGTTTGCTTTCTTATGTCAACGATATTTTCTCAATCTTTTAAGATTATAATAATATGTACATGAGCGTGCTGATGTACTACCCTCAACTAGATCCATGCCAAATCTGAGTTCGGTGTTGCAATGCTTCCCCGCTGAATTCTTTCTCAATAATGACTTTCAAATAACAGAAACAAACAAAATGGTTCATCTACAGCGTATAGGGAGCATATCTTTTATTCCATTCTGAAAATGTTTGGCTCAATATCATGGTACCATTACAATAAAAAAAAAAAAAAAAAAACCCAAAACTTCAATTGACTTCCACCAACCTTCAATCCCTTTTCCATTCATCAACCTTCAAACCAATTTCCATCAAAATTAATCCAACCCTTTTTTCCACTAATCTTGAACCCACTTGACTTAAACATACCACATTAGAAATGCAACCTACTTGCAAGTCCTTAGTATTCTAAAACATACCACATTAGAAATGCAACCTACCTACTTGCAACCAACTAATTGCATGTCAGGAGTTTGGCACTGATCTTTCCCTAATACTTTAAACCCAACTTTTCTTATGGTGCATGTCATTAGTATTTAGTTGAGACAAAATTTTGCAGTAGATGAATTAGCTGATATTTTCCATACATCTTATAACCATTGATTGGATCTTTTAGGTGTTCCCAATTAGAAACCTCCAAATTTTCACTGAAGAGGAGCTTCAACATCTATTTTGTGGAGATGTTTTTAAGTGTATGTATTACTCACTTTACTGAATGTCTCTACTCCATTGTGAATGTTTAACTTTAATTGTTTTCTTTTATCTTTATACAGATGATCGAATTACTTACTATTGGAGTGCACATCAAGTTTGACTTGACCATGGTTGCAGTCCTAGCAGGCCTTCTACGTTAATGTCAAAATCAACCTTCTATGTTTTAGTTCTTATCCTAAATTTGTAAATGCATCAACAGCTAATTACCCATTGTACGTACGTACCTTTACATTGCAGCTGCTGGAAATTATTCAAGAATTTGGATGTTGTTAAAGGAAACTAATGAATATAGAAACACGTGTAATTGGTCCTCAAACTCAAGATGGGTTTGTAAACCAACTTGAGTTTGTCAACCAAATCATGAAAGCGACCGGAAGGTGAGCTTTGGTGAAGATATTTGCCGTCTGGTCAGAAGAGGAAACGACATGAAGCTGGAAAGTTCCTTGAACTAGATATTGGTGGACAAAGTGACAATCATTCTCAATGTGTTTTGTGCGCTCATGAAAAACATCATTGTGGGCAATCTGAATCGCACTACGATTATCACAATGGAGGATAGTAGCAGATGAATGTGTAACCCTATATCTTCAAGTAACCAAGCCAAAGTTATTCATAAGTAGCATCAGAAAGTGCACGATACTCAAATTCTGTGCTTGAGCGAGATGTGACTGCTGCACCAGAATATCAATGAGTTGCCCAAGAAGAAACAATAACCAGTGGATCGACGGTCAGTCGGTCAGTCAGATCACCAGCCCAATCTGTATCTGAATAACCAGTTAAAACTAATGGAGAGTTTGCAGAGAAATGTAAACCATGAAACAGAGTGCCTTCCACATATCAAAGGATTCGGAGAACAGCTGTATAGTGAACAGTATGGGGAGTTGACATGAACTACTAATGATATGAACAAAATAAGCAATATCTGGTCGACTTACAGTAAGATAAACCAAACTTCCCACAAGTTGGCGATATAGAGTTGGATCTGAAAGAAGTGTACCATCTGGTAGAGTCAGCTTGACATTCATATCCAACGGGGTGGATGCAACAAAAGTATCAGTAATCACAGATCGAGAGATTAAGTCAGCGACATATTTGGCTTGTGAAAGATAGTATCCATCAAAAGTAGAAGTAACTTTTAGGCCAAGAAAGAAGTAACTTTTAGGCAAAGAAAGTAGCTCAAGAGGCCCAAATCTTTCATCTCAAAATGACTTTTGAGATATTGTTGCAAGTCAGAGATCCTAGTTGAGTTGTCCCAGTGATGATCATATCATCAACATAAAGCAGAAGAAAAACCATACCCTTATCATTTCGTCGAGTAAACAAGGCAGAGTCATGAGGACTTGACTCAAGGCCAAACTGAATTTGGCAAACTAGGCACGAGGAGCTTGTTTAAGCCCATACAAAGCACGACGGAGGAGACAAACTTGTTTTGGAGAATGAGAATATCGAAGGGGTGGACACATATAGACTTCTTGAGTAATATCTCCATTAAGAAAGGAATTTTTAACATCCATTTGGAATAAAGGCCAACGTCTTACAACAGCTACAATGAGCAAACTCCGAACAGAGGTCAAACAAGCTACGGGGGCAAATGTCTCTTCATAATGAATGACGTACTCATGTGTGTAAGCTTTATACCTGTTAATAGAACCATCAGAGCAGGTTTTTATCTTATAAACTCATTTGTAGTCAATCAAAGTCTTACTAGAGGGAAGATCCACGAAGTCCTAAGTATTAGTCTTCTCTAATGCACACAATTCTTCGAACATTTCTTGCTGCCAATGAGGGTCGCTACTAGCCTCTCGATACGAGGAAGGCTCATGTAAAGAAGAAATAACAGAGAAACAATGATAATCTTCAAGGTTAGGAAATGGTTTTGTTACCTGTTCAGAATGATGAGGAGGAATTGGAGCAATAGAAGGGACATGTTATTCGAAGACGGTGTTGGGGTCACGATCATTGACCTCATCTGAAGTACCTGCATCAGGAGATGGAAAAAGCTTGGCAGATGAGTTAGCGAAAAAATTGCTGAGCAGAGGATAGGGAACTGTCGAATTTGGATAGAGTAGAAAACATAGTGTGTTCCCAAAAAATGACATGTTTGGAGATGCGTAATCTCTGAGAAAGAAGGTCCCAACACCGATAACCTTTATGTTCAATTCCCTACCTAAGAAAGCAACATAAACGAGCACACGGTTCAAGTTTGGTATGCTCAGGGGGGTTAAGAAGAACAAAAAATGCACAACCAAAAACTCGAAGATTAGAGTAATTCAGTGTTGTAGCGGCCCCAAAATCCAAGTTCGCCACGCCATGCATCGCGAGTCTACAACCTTGCCTAGAAATGGCCCAGCTGTGTCCCACACGCACAGTGAACATCTGTCAACCCAAATTATGCTAACT
The DNA here is from genome assembly GCA_039657345.1 of Stephania japonica. Classification (NCBI taxonomy): domain Eukaryota; kingdom Viridiplantae; phylum Streptophyta; class Magnoliopsida; order Ranunculales; family Menispermaceae; genus Stephania; species Stephania japonica. The sequence goes on along the minus strand of CM077560.1, from coordinate 34,702,937 downwards.
TTCCTCAAACCAATTAAATAAGTTAGCAAGGACTTCAAATCATCTGTTAACCTCAAAATGTTTAGCGGAAGACTTAAGTAAATAAATCATTAAAACATGAAATATGAATTATATGATGAACAATATTCCTAGTGGAAAACTCATTCAAAGTGTCATTAATATATATATCAACCATGCTCCATCAAAACATCAAAATGGACCTCAAAGGTTATATACATGTCTAGGTGTTCTCATGTTCCAAAACCCAACATAAATCAAAGAAAACAAACACACGTACGAGTAGGGATATGCTGTCAAATCACAAGAAGTCCTCAAGCTTGCCCTTTCCTCTGCTCGTATTGGGTATACACTTAGCCATCACAACAAAACATATACCGAGTCCATAATGAGTAATCCCAAGGGACTTCACCAAGTAAATAATATAAATAAATGTTGGAATCAAAATACTATTAAATAAACATGCGGAAGAAAAGAATCAGGCAACTGGGAAGAACCGTCACATGTATATCTAATAGCAATGAATCAAAGTGCTTGCACCATTTAGGTTAGACTAGCACTATACTTCGGACTATCACCCAGGCACTGCCAGTGAGTAAACTCGAACTGACTAAAATCTCTGAGTCCGCTCGGTAGCCAGCGTAGAAAACGACACATCAACTGCCGAGTCGACAATCCACCGACATACCCCTAAAACACATGCTATGGCTTAGTGTGCCACAATGCCAACTCAATAGAATAAATTTGGTGGGAGTAAACTCAATCGACCTTAAATAAATATTGAAAATCAGAATAATTGAACAACAAGACATGAATTCAAATATTCAAACAGTAAATACTCAAAGTGAATTTCAGTTGGGATACTACATACCTCAAACTGCGCTCCACTAACTCCAATGCCAATTCACGCCACCAACTGCGTGTCAATTACCCGTCAAATCAACCTAAAACTTGATTTCTCGATAAACCTAATGTGACGGCCCCAATTTCTCCGTGCAATTGGGTACGCCCGGCCTAAACCCGTACAGGCCCCGAGTCATCACTCGGCAACCTGACGAGCCTAGTCAGCATTCGATATAATCAATTCAGTAATTTATGAAAGAGTTATTACATTTATACACAGCGGAAGACTAAAACAATTTTAATAAAGGGAAATAACTCAATCAAAGGGAAATTAGGAATTCTATAAGTATGGAAAATAATTATATACATGATACCAGTCTCATAAAAGATATACCAAGTTCAACAATCCCAACAAAATAAGTATAAAACGATATACACATCAACAAACAAAATATAATCACCTACTATAAAGTCTCTCAGATGTCCTGCAACTCCTCAAAGTATATCACCTAGGCAGAGCCCCTTGCCCTTGCTGCTTTCCACTCTATCTCGCACCCACCGTCACAAACTAGACGGTGAGTAACTGAATAAAATTGCTAGTAGTACCAGAAGAATGTAACAGTAATTTATGATTATAACAAGAAAAGCAGTCTAAGTATCATGCGAAAAGGAAATAACTGGAAAGTAAATAAATCAAATGCATGATAAAGAGACTGAAAAATAAACAATCGATATTTTGCATGTTCTAAGATTCAAAAGAGGCCCATGAGTGTTCTATTTCACAGCAATACGACAAAGATCTCGCAAGATCTCCCCGGGCAATGTCGCAACATTAGCGCAACGTGAAATCGAGAGGCATCGCAACACCTCTCGAATCCAGTACCCAGTACACACATCACTAGGGGTGGTCAGTTACCCCTGCAGAGGGCACCCTCGTTGTCCCAACTAGTGCGGGACCACATGATACCTTCGAGACACACACTCATGCCAAGAACATGCAACCAAGGAAATGGAATGGAATATCAAGCAAAGGATCAATACAACAATAGCAATAAATAGAGGATGTATAAATCACATGTTATTTTCTTACTGGTCTACTAACGTACATACATACGAGGCATGCATGCACTTACTTGATCTAGCGCGACCCAGTACTCACTCCGAAACTTTAACGCGCTTCCCGTGTTTCTCTACTGCCTGACAACGATTTAAGTCCCGAATATAGGTTTAAGATTAGTATTTAGTTTTTTGGATGATTCTCATAAACTTTGTTTCAATTCATTCAATTAATGGAACCCATATTATCGTTGATATCCTTTATACACTGGTTAGGCTCTTGTTGGGTCCACGAGTTAAGCATATATCCACCTAAGTAGGCTCAATATGTGAACAATTATTGGGCCTGGACATATGGGCTCATTATTACATTTTATGTATTTGTTTTGGCCTTAAGTTATGCTTATCATATTAAACTCTTATTGGGTTTTACACAACCCATATACACACCAATCGAGACTTGTTATGGACTTATATTAAAATGAGTGGATTGGGCCCTTGTTGAGCCTTATTATAAGTCCATATTCATTTAAAACAAATGTCTATACTTATAATCTTGTTTACTTATTTTCAACCTAGAATAATATACATTATGGTCACACACACAATTGATGTGTACACCCCACTGGTGTGCACACTAACACTTCACACACCACTGTCTTGTGCACACACACCCCGCTGGTGTGCACCCCACTGTGATTTACCATGTTCACATGCATTAGTACATTACTTTATTACTTAAAACTATGTTATATACATATTTTCACTATGCACACCATATACAACTGTTTTGTACACCCCACTGTGGTGTACACACACAGTGCTGTGTACACCCCACTGTGGTGTACACACCCACTGTTGTGTACAACCCATTGTGGTGTACACACAGTGTACACCCCTTACACAACCTTCACACCTACATACAGTTTCCATGCAAAACGAAACCCACACCTATACATCTCATAAACAGTCCCACTATAGTGCACACACCCACACCCAACTGGGGTGTGCACATACACAACCACACCCCATACACATAAAACAACCACCCCACACTCATATTAACCAAAACCGTCACACATGCACCTAAATAATCCACATACACTTCGCATAACCACACCTACACACTCCAACACAACCACACATGGGGTCACCTCCGGCCAGCAGCGTCGCCAGAGGGTGACCTCCGATCAGCCTCGACTGGCACCAGCGCCGGTCACCCAAACAATGGTGTTCATCATCACCAAAACTGTCACAAAGAGGAGAAAAATTCTCAAAACTAAAAACAGTGAAACCGAGAGAGCGAGGGGATAGTCGAGCTCACCTTGGTGTCTCCAGTGGGTGGTCGAGGTCCAATGCCGTGAGGGTGACGGTGGTGACTGGAAAACGAGAGAGAAAAACAGTCGAGAGTGAGAGAGAATATGTGAACTGCCGAGAGAGAGAAGAGAAGGAAGAGAGGGAAGAGGGGAGCTCACCCAACGTCGTCGGTGGTGGTGGAGGGACGTCAGGCTCGGCGACGGTGGCGGTGGTGGTTGTCCAGTCGAGGTTGGGAGGGCTGTGGCGTGGACGAACCGAGAGCGTGAGCGTGGAGAGAAGAGGAGAAAACCGAGAGTGAGTGAGTGAGAAAACGAGAGAGATCAGAGAGAAAGAGAGGGAGACTCACCTCGTCGGGGTCCGTGACACTGGTGGGAGGCGGCGGCAGTGGCGAGAGGGAGGAGTGAACAGTGACGGTGGTGGTTTGGAGGAGATGATGAATAGTGTACATTAGGGTTTAGGGTTTCATTTGTTTTTATATATGTGACTTAAGGTGAAATGACCCTTTTGCCCTTAAACTCTCACTTGTCCAACCCTTGGCCAGCTACCCTTATGGGTCATTTGGCTTATCCTCTTAATCTAACACATATCCCCATCTCTATGACCATCCAATGGCTCTCCTCACTCACTTGTGTCACTTTAACAATCCTATCCATATTAACCTATTAAATTAACCCCATTAATTTCATTAAATTACCAATAAGGTTACACAAATTCTCGCCTACTCAGTGCACCGTGCCCCACGTTTGACACGCTTCTCGAGGCGGTCCCACTCTTGGGATTCGAATAAATTTCCTCATGCTTATGTTATACTTTATTGTTAGAGTTTTATTTCCTCAACTTAGGTCATTTTTTCATTTGGCTTTGTTTATTAATAAAATCCACTAAAACGGTTCCCGAAAAACCCCGTATAACTAGGCGATATCTCACTCAATTAAAACATAGCCCAAACGGCTCGAGACCCGTAGAATACTATAATACTAATACACAAAGTCAAAGAATTATAAAATTACCTCGGCGTCGACTACTGAAGTTTGAAATACTATCCAGTATCCACGTAGCCGGATCACAATCCTAACACGTGTAACACAAGTTAGTTAAAAAAAACTCGGGGTTGTTACACCTAATCAATCCCCAAATCTTGTAAATACTTACTCCATACAAAATCATCGATAAAAACACCTATTAAACATTCCATATAGGTTATATAAACCCCTAGGTAAGCCCCCAATAGGCCAAATTATTTTAAAAACTTATTTTTCAGTCACTGTTTTGGACACCTTGAGTGGTGCTGCCGTGAACAAATGATCACGGTGCCCATGATAGTGAACCCTGATCTTGGCGCCGTGACTCAAGCCGTCACGTATTCCACCCCCACGATGCCATTTAAAGAGTGGGGTAATGTATGGTCTCTAGTCTGGACGCTCCGAGTGGCACCGTGGCCTTCAACTCCTAGGGCGCCCTTGATGGCGTCTGAACCAGAGACGCCTCCTGGGGTTTCCCGGACCCCCTCAGCTCGTCGTCGCGATCCGTGCTCATCCCAAACTCTCATCAAACACTTAAACAACCATAAACAACCAAAACCCCTTGATCAATCCGAGACGGAAACCTTGAGTTTTCTCAGCTAAAACCCTAAATCCGTTTGAAAACCATAGGAACAACCACAACAACACCAAAACAATCAATTTGTTGCTTCAACACAAACCTTTAAACTACAGCAACACCCTACAAATCGGTGCACTCGATTCCTGACTCTGAAACCCTCATCAAAACTCAAGAAAATACGTCCAGTAGATAGAAAACGGAAAGGATAAATCGGATCTAACCTTTATATTTGATCACCACTTGATCTAACCATCCAAACCACCTTCTAAAGTTCAACAAGCCTTAGCTTCTCACCAAATTTTTGTCCAAATGAAGAAAGGAGAGAGAAAAGGTGATGATAGGTAAGATTTTTGAGATATTTATACAAAAATGTCATCTTATGTGCCCACCAAATCCCTAGACACATTTTGTGGTCAAGTTGAAGTCAATTAATCTTCTAATTGTGACTTAATTGGGGACTTAAACCCTTATGCTCATCCTTCTTTTAACAACTAAACCAATCCTTGGGTGTTCCGACACATGATCCCGAACTGTTTCGCGTGTCCAATGCGTACACTCGCGTCATTAACATATATTCGACATTTTATATTAATTATTTAATGCATTTTATCATTTATTGTGTGTATATGAACCCCACGACCTAGTGTACTAACCATTCGCCTCTTCGGTACACGTGTACACGCTAGCCAAGGTGAATACCAGTCACATTGTCTCGCTCGACATATACAATATAAAAACACATTGCGATGCAAATAAACTATAATTTGAACAAATACATTGTAAAACACAACAAAAAACACAAAAAACAGATTGTATACATAATTCAAGTGTGCTTCGACCTAGCTGCGGGGTCCGCGAGCGTCTGAGCTGTCGTCCACGTTTGTAATAACGTCATAATTAACAACAATTAATAATTGGGCCGTTACATGTATTTTACCATATAATTGTTCAAAATGAGAGATATTTTGAAGAACTGGTTTAGGGAATAAGGAGTTGATAATGGTATAAACACATTTACGGCAACTTCATCCTAAAACTTTTCAGGACAAGATGCAGAAAAAAGTTGGGCACGGACAATATCTAAGATATGTCGATGTTTTCTTTCAGCTCGACCATTTTGTTGAGAGGTATAAGGGAAAGAACGTTGAACAATAGCTCTTTGTTGTTTAAGAAAATGAAGAAGAACATAATCATGGTATTCTAAAGCATTATCAGTACGAAGAGTTTTGATTGTACATGAGAATTGAGTTTTGATCATGTTAGCAACCTCAATATATGTTTGTGATATTTTGAATCGATGTTTGAGAAAATATATCCAAGTAAACCTTAAATAATCATCAATGAACAACACAAAATATCGACAACCATTCACAGTCGAAGTGGGTGCAAGACCCTAAGCATCAGGATGAATTAATCCAAACAAAGTATTATTGATAGAATCACTAAGACTAAAAGAAGAAACAAGTTGTTTTGCTAACTAACAATGCATACAATCAAAAGGCTCTAATTTAGAAACATCTAATGACCCACAAGAAATAAGAGTATGAAGCGTATTGGCAGATGAATAACCAAGACGAAGATGCAATTGATAGACTGAAGGGTGGAAACTACAACAGAAGTTGTTTTAACAACAGGTATATGAAGCAACGTGAGCTAAAATAATTGTCCCGCTTTAGTCCCCGTTCTAAGAATCTGACCCGTTTGGATGTCCTGAACCTGGCAACCAATGGGAGAAAAAGAAATAGTCTAGCCTTGGTCACATAAGTGACCAACCGAAATTAAATTTAAAGCAAGGTCAGGGACATAATGACTTTCAGGAAGATGCAAACTAATGGTAGATACGGTTCCTGAATGGGTAACTAACATATAACTCCCATTTGCAGTTTGAATATTCGAAAAATGGTGTGCAGGGCTATTGTTAGAAATGAGTGATAGTTGAGGTTTCATGTGATTACAACACCCATAATCAAGAAACCAAAAGTTACTTGAGGTGGCATATAAAGTTGTGGTTTGGGGAGATGTCACCTGTTTGATGATCGCTTCCGAGTCACTTACAAAGAAAATCAGAGAGGAATTTGACCCATCAGAGATAGTAGCAACAATAGAAGAACTGGTCTTAGAGACAGATGTAAACTTGGATGCGCCTTGGGATGAGGTGATCGAGTTGGGTAGTTCAACACTATATGACCATAATGACACTTAGTTGTAGGACAAGTAGCAAACAAATGACTCGTGCTTTTACAGTTTTTACAAAAAAGTGGTCCCGGCTTCGAACGTGATTGAGTAAGTGCTAGGGCAACTTTGGATGAAGAAGATTTGACCAAACCAAATTGAGTTTCTTCAAAAACGATTTCTTTCACAGCTGCATCAAAAGAAGGTAGGGGGATCACGATGCTATAGGGCCATTTAAACCATTTCATATTTAGGGCGAAGAGCCATGAGAACTTGGATGAGATGAAGGTGATCTTTGATTATCTTAGCTTGTTGCAACTGGTTCCAAATCGGCTAAATGAGTGCTAGAGAATCATTAATGAACTGACTAGATTCTTGTTTCAAACTATTAAGAGTGGTGAACAACTGATAGTACTGTGACGATCTGTTCCTTAATCTAGGGAATCGCCCAGCCTAATCACGTCATTAAGCTATAATTTATGCCACGTAATACTCAACAATGTATTAGTCATCCTTTTTGTCCTATTTTCCTCATTTTTTGGGTTTAGGATAAGTACAATTCACATCTCGTTATTTGTGATTTTCAGAGTTAATTAAAACTTTTTATCATTTCATTAAGTTCAACGAAAGTCTTAAACACTTTAGCGGAAGCAAGTAAAATAAATCCTAAGTGTGGAAACCAAGAAACAACAATCACATGAATATATGATAAAGATGGTGATATAACAATGTGATAAACATGTATCAGGTCAAAGAACTATCGTTCAACCCAAGTTTTACAACCCAAAAGCGTATAAAAGACATTGAGTAAGTAAGTATAGATAATATAGAAAAAACCTACAAAATACTAAGTAGAAGCACGCCGAATGCTCAGAGATAATTATCGAATCTTTTTCTTCCCTAATTTGCTACACGAAGGATTTGTCCATCGTAGCAAACAAGATGGTGAATACAATAAGTAAAGGTAAATCTTGAAGGCCATTCATTCACATTTCCAAAATATACCAAGAACAATAATTGAAAGCATACAATAGCTACGAAGAAGATAAACCTAAAGGAAGGATGAAGACAGTTACCAAGCTATTTCAAAGGACAATAAATCAAACGAGGAAATAAATGAGTGCGGGAAATGAATCTAGGTGCAACAGAAATTATCATAAGTTCCTACACTTTGGAGGTCTTAGACTCTAAGCCTGATAGGTGTCCTACATTAAGGATCATAAGCCCTATCTATCTTGGTGTTAACTAAAACTCATCCTCTAAAAGTATTCGTGGAATGTTTAATGCCCTCAGATCGAGTCAGTTACACGAAATCACACTCGTACTAGAATATTCAAGAAAGTCATGCTCAGAGTTCAACATTTCAGCCAAGTATAGAATAAATCAATGAATATTATTCAAGAACTGATAATCAAATAAAGAAATGGAAATGAATGTCTTACCAGGTTTACTTACAATTCACGCAACAATTCCTAGCCTAACCGACCTCCCGACGCCTCAAAACCGTACCTGGCCTCCCGAAACTCTTCCATAGGTTCCTGGTATGATTACACATGTTTTAGAGTGGCTTCAGGTCATTGGTTAAGGTGTTAGAGTAGGTTATAAGGTATAAGTTCGAGTTAAGGTGGTGCAGGAAAATTGTGCTGCCCTAGCGTGATAGCAAGCACGCCTAGCGCGCTATGTGCAACAAACCCAAAAATCGGCAACAGATTTTTGGGTTTCCCCAACTCGGGAATGGCCTTCTCCATAGCCTTCAACAAAACCAAAAATCTGTAATAGATTTTTGGATTTCCCCGACTCAGGAATGGCCTTCTCTATAGCCTGGGATCTCTGTTCTCCTCCATCAGGGAACCAATACACACTCCTCTACACAGTATTACCGCACTTCAATAATAGACATCAAAACATGAGATTTAAGCATGCATTAAACCAAAAACTCAAGAACACCTCAAGAACACCTAAGAACACCCTAAATTTTTGAAATCATAGCTTAATCAATTCAATACTCAAAAAGAAAATCAAATACACCTAGTCAAGTGAAATTTCACAAGGAGTTCAAAAATGAACTTAGATATAAAGAATAAAGACTCCATCCTATCCGAATTTAACAATAATCAAAATCATTTTCAAAACCCAATTATGCTTGAAAACTTCAAAAACCTTTGACATTGCCTCAAATCACTTGGAAGTTTAAAATACTCTTTTGAAGACTCTAATTTAAAGATGGAGATTAGTGAAGACAACATAAATTCATTTGTTCATTCATTCAAAAGGTTTTGCCTAAAATTGGAGAATGAATTATACCTATACTAGGGCTTCAATTGGATCTTGAATTCTCGTTACACTAGCTCAATTACCCCTCTTGGATTCACAATTTCAGCAAAGCTTTTTAGTCCAGATTTTTCTTCTCTAATGGTGCATGAAATGAAGTGGGGAAGAGAAGTGTTGTATATGTACATCTCTATGATATCCTATGGTCATGAATCACTCCTACCACCCCACTAACTCACCTTAACCAACACACATGTGTACTCCAAGTCTAGAAGGGATAAGTTGTTGCGTGCGTCCCGAGGCGCATCGATGGCGTAGTTTATTTTTCATGACTTAGGCTTTTCATTTGATTCAATTTAATACCATAGACTTGGATAATTAAATTACTTGGTCACAATAGCATTTAATGTCAAACTAGAGACTACTAATGTCACTCTTTACCGGGTCTCATGCTCGCACATATCTCGAGGCATGTTTCTGCTCTCGAGTCGAATTAACAAACAAACAAACAAAATAAAAATCTGATTATAACGTACACACATACAACACAATAGGCATCCATTACTCAAAAACAATATATTGCTTGGCCTCCGTGTTGAGTGTCATACTGTGTACCCACCATCGGGCCAAGTCACGGTTTGGTGACCCTTAATTACAAAAAAATTCAATATTAGAGATTTGAGCCGTTACAAGTACTATGCCAAATCAGAAGTTCTGTATCTAACAGACAAGAAATCCCAAATTTCTTTAGTCGTTTTAAAATCAACAAACTAAATATGTACAAAGGGACTAGAATTGTTATAGAACTAAGTGATGATCTGATAATTTTTGTTCTCCCAATCATCAAGTCAGTCAAGAAATATGGCATCTGTTTCTTTGTCATCTTTTTCTGGTTTGGGGTTGTCTCCCATAACTATTCGTCAAAGTTTTTGACCAATAAAAAAACTTTTGATCAATTGGGACCAAAGTGTATAGTTTGAACCATCAAGAATTATGGAGATGGGATGTGCGGCCTCACTTTTCTCTATGTGATTTATGGCCTCGTTTGGTTCATTTTACTAACTTCCAGAGAATAATTTCTTGGAAAGTTATCCACTAAGGAAGTTGCACTTTTCACGTTTGGTTCAACTTTGAACTTCTTAGGAAGTTTCACATTTTAAAAACAATAAAATAATGTAATTAACATAAATGCTCTTTACACTGTTTTTGATAGAGAGATTGTAGGAAATAAAGGTAGAGAAAGCACATTAAATGAGGGTAGTAGTGTCCATTCCCCCTCAGGGAGATAACTCACTCACCTCCAAGTGAGTTATCTTCCCCTATGTGGAGGAAGTTAGGGATCAAACTTTTAGGGAAGTTTTTTGAAAATATTCAACCAAATAAGGTGAGTTGGAACTTTCTTAGAAGTTATCTCACTTCCTTCAACTTCCCCTTAACCAAACAAGGCCCATATTGCTCACAACAATAAGACATATAGTAGGAACAGAACCTACTATTAGGGCACGATAATTTCTAAAGAGAATTAATAATCTTTATCATGTGTATTTGTTGTGTACGAACAACCTATATATACACATAGTTCTAAAATACAAACGGAAGGTATATGATTAATTACAAAAGGAAACTACCAATTACACGTGTTTCTATATTCATTAGTTCCTTAACAGATGTGAAAAGCAACGAGCGTTCCTGCAGTTTGTCACTTGGCAGCGCGGCTCCCACAAGGAGGATTAGCTGTTTTGAACCCAAAATTAGCAATTGTGTGCAATGGTGGTCTTTCTTGATCTTCATTCTAAAAATATTAATTGTATATATTTTTTCCCTCCTCTTTTCTACATAGGATATATGCTATATATCATGCTAATAATCGGCGTATCAAGTGCTTATACTGTGTTTTGTTTGGTTGAAACATTGTAGTGAATCAATTGAAGCTGTCGTGACTCGTGCTAATTATTTGAAACTTCATATTCTTCTAAGGAAACTAACTTTTTACTAGTTTATCTCTTCGTTTTATATCTATTTGTAATTAATATATAGTCTATACCAATGGAAGCGGAGTACGACTTGGGTGTTGGTATTTCATTGAATATATATAGCAGTTGATGTAGCCACCCACACTATATAACTTTAGAAGGAGAATATGCCAAAGCATCTGGTGAGGCAGACAAGGAATCACTTGCCAAAAGACAATGTTTGTGGAGGCCCTGGGTTTGACTCACAATTCTTCCATTGAATATAAAAAAGGAGCATACAATAGGGTTGTTAGAATTGTGATTTGGTTAATAATAGAAGGAAATGTTGGGAATTCAAGCAAGCACAGCGGAAACAAACACCCACAAACACTCAAAAACACAACTTTATTAAATCAACTTAAACTTGTAAATAACAAAATAACCTCGGGTTCTTTATATAGATACCCAAAATATCATACTTATAAACCAATTAGAACACTAAAACATTATTCAAAAACAAATCTAAATCCTAATTGAACTCAACTAACAAACACAAAACATAATTGGACTTAAATTAACTAAAATCAATCCTACTTGGACTCAAACAATTAACTTACTAATTAGACAAATACTAATTACCAATTAAATTATGACATGGAGTTTGAGCCAAAAACCCAACAATCTCCAACTTGGAGAAAAATTGCAACTCTAACAATCATCTAATTCAATTGTCGTAGCTAGTGCGAATAGCAATGAACCACACACCCACTTATCAGCATGTGCAATCAATCACCCAAACTTGATCAACCTTCAACCACTTAACTACGCAACACAAACTCAATCAACTAGGTTGACCAAACACACAAATGTGCGCTTACACACGCACACGCACACACAGAGTTAAGATTTGTTTTCGAACTCCAATCTTATTTTTAGAAACACTGAGCACAGTAGGAACTTATCCCTATATTTTAGGAACTTTCTATTTTTAATGCTTTGTTTAGATAAGGTATAATTAGATAAGCATAAGGAATCATAGTTGGTTTAGAATTCAATTTTTATTCTCTATATATGTGTACGCAAAATTAAGTTTTTTAAGCAATCGAAATCTGATTTCAATTTAGTGTGGGTGCACAGAAAATCTAGACACAACAGAAACAATTTATTCTTTCTCACTTCCTTCCTTTTTCTTAAATTGTTTTTAAACCTATAATTGGTATCAGAGCCGATTTCTTAACGGATCTGTGGATGGAATCTGAGAAGAGTTTAGACAAGATTGCTCCTCTAATATTTGATGGAGAAAACTACCAGCTTTGGGCATTGACGATGGAGACTTACTTGGATGCTTTGGATATATGGGAAGTAGTAGAAGAGGATTACAAAATTCCTTAGTTGCCACATAACCCAACGGTTGCCCAGATGAAAAATCACAAAGAAAGAAAAACCATGAAATCAAAGGCCAAAGCCTATTTGCTCACGTCCGTCTCAACAACCTTTTTACAATAATTATGTCTTTTAAGTCCGCGAAAGAGATTTGGGATTACTTGAAAAAATAGTATAAAGGAAATGAAAGTATTCGAGTTATGAAAGTTTTAAATCTAATTAGAGAATTTCAATTGGAAAAGATGAAAGATTCTGAGATTGTTAAAGAATACTCGGATAGATTACTTTTTATTATCAACAAGGTGCAAATACTTGGTATTGAATTTAATGATTCAAGAATTGTAGAAAAGATTCTTGTTACTGTGCCAGATAGATATGGAGCTTCGATCACCACTTTGGAGAACACGAAATAAGTTTCCAAGACCACGTTGGTGGAGTTGTTAAATGCCATGCAAGCACAAGATCAACGAAGGATTATGAGAGAAGATCATGTTGTTGAAGGTGCTCTACAAGCAAGCATCAAGATGATGGAAATAACAAGAAAAAGATTTTCAAAAAAGGTTCAACAACAAGTAGAGGGAACACTACAAATTGTCAAGACCAAAGCAAAGTTAAAAACCAAAAGAAAAATTATCCACCATTTCAGCACTGTGGTAGAAAAGGTCATGCACCATATAAATGTTGGAAGAGACCGGATGCAAAATGTTGAAAGTGCAATCAACTTGGACATGAAGCTGTGATTTGCAAAAGTAAATCTCAAAAGAACAATGCAGAAGCCCAAGTTGTTGATAGAGATGATGAAGACCAGATTTTTGTGGCTACTTGCCATTCAACTAAAACCTCATCTGAATTTTGGTTGATAGATAATGGTTGTACAAACCATATGTTCTATGACAAAAGTTTGTTTAAGGATCAAAGACAATTGAATTTCAGAAGGTTAGAATTAGAAATGGAGGCTACATCACAACAAAAGGAAAATAAATTGTTGCACTAAAAAAAAATTCAGGTACCAAAACAATTTCAGATATGCTTTATGTTCACGACATTGACTAAAACTTGCTTAGTGTTGGTCAATTAATTGAAAAAGGATATAAAGTATACTTTGAAGGCAGTCATTATGTCATTTTTGATGCTACTGGTCATGAGATTGTGATGGTCAAAATGAGAAGAAAAAACTTCTCATTTGATCCAATAGAAAAGGTGCATAAAGCTTTACCACAATGAAGTGAGTACTACAAAAATTTGGCACAAAAGACTTGGTCATTGCCACATTGAAAGAATGTTAAACATGAAGAAGAAAGCCATGATTACAAGACTACCTATGCTTGATGATCATTTACTAAATTGTAGTGCTTGTCAATTTGGTAAACAAAATAGGATCCCGTTTCCAAAATCAACTTGGAGAGCCTCCCAAATGCTACAATTAATTCATACAGATGTGGCTGGGCCTCAAAGAACTCCATCATTACAAGGTAGCCTCTACTACATTCTATTCATTAATGATCATACAAAAATGTGCTGGATTTTTTTTCTTGAAATTCAAATCAGAAGTGGCTAAAGTGTTTTGGAAATTCAAGAAGATGGTGAAAAATCAAAGTGGTTGCTAGATTCAAAGTTTAACGTTTGACAACGACAAGGAATATAACTCAGCAAAATTTAATTTATTTTGTAAAGAATTGGGCATTGAACATCAGCTCACAACTCCATATTCTCCTCAACAAAATGGAGTTAATGAAAGAATAAATAGATCAGTTATGGAGATGGCTAGATGTATGTTGCATGAGAAGGAGTTGCCTAAACAATTTTGGGTAGAAGCAACTAACACAACTATTTTTCCTCAAAATAGACTTCCAACTAAGGCTTTGGAAGATAGAACACCATTTGAGGCTTGGTTTGGGTATAAACCTTCACTTGGCTTCCTTAAAGTTTTTGTTTGTGTATGTTTTGTTCACATACCACGAGTCAAGCGTGACAAACTTGTCAAGAAAGCAATTTCAGTCATCTTTGTGGGTTACTGTTCAATATCAAAAGCTTATAAAGTGTATCATCCTCAAACTGAAATAATGACCATCACTAGAGATGTACACTTTAATGAGGATGAGCAATGGGATTTGAAGAATCTACAAGGAACTATTGAATCACTCAATATTTAAAAGAGAAAATTTTTGAAGAACAAACAACAAGTGGATATTTGAATGATTCAATAGATGATCTTGTAGTCCGAGGTGCAGGCTACTTTCAGATATTTATGAAAGATGTAATGTAGCAATATGTGAACGTGCTGATCCTGAAGAAGCACTTAAAGATGCAAAATGAAAGAAAGCAATGGAGGAGGAGATGTCAATGATTCAGAAAAATAAAACTTGGGAGTTGGTTGAGAGGCCTGAAGATAGAAAAGTTATTGGAGTAAAACATGTGTTTAGAACAAAGTTGAATGCAGATAGCTCCATCAACAAGTACAAAGCTAGGCTTGTTGTTAAAGGATATGCACAAATTTTTGGTGTTGATTATTCTGACACGTTTGCTCCAGTTGCTAGATTAGAAACTACAAGGCTACTACTAGCAGTAGCAGTGCCAAAAGGCTGGAAAGTGTTCTAGTTAGATGTCAAATCAACTTTTTTAAATGGTGTTCTAGAAGAAGAAATATATGCTGAGCAGCCTGAGGGATTTGTGAAGCAAGGTGAAGAACATACAGTCTACTTGTTTAAGAAAACTCTTTATGGCTTGAAACAAGCACTAAGAGCTTGGTATAATAGGATAGATGTGCACTTCATCAATCTTGGCTTTATTAAAATCCTATTGGAGTCCACCTTGTATGTGGACAATTGCATTCCTATAGTATCCCTCTATGTTGATGATATTTTGGTGATCGGGAGTGACTCTATTGAGAAGTTCAAGCAAGAAATGATGCAAGTCTTTAAAATGACTGATCTTGGTCTTATGACCTATTTTCTTGGCATGGAAATCAGACAAAGTAAATTTGAAGTATTTATTAGCCAGAAGAAGTATGCAAAAGAAATATTGAAGAAGTTTCGGATGGGGGAATGGAAACCAATAAGCACCTGAATCAAAAGAAAAGCTGAGCTAGGAAAAGGAAAATGATACAAATAAAGTTGATGAAGGAAACTATAGAAGCTGAGTCCGGCTAAATGCACCCCATTTTACATGGCACCCCAAATTCAAACTTCAATTTCTAAGTGCACCCACATTTTTACCAAAATACCCTTCATTCGAATTGAAGCACCCAACTCTAAAACCTTGGTCGAGACATCTATTTTAGGTTCGACGACATGTACTTGAGACTCATCCACTAAAGCTTTGATGGGTTCCGACCGACTCTCCAATTAAAGGTTCGGCAAGGTTTAAATGACTCTTCAACTAGAGATTCTGTGGGCTCCGACCGACTCTCTAACTAGAGATTCGAACCTCGAGGCCAAACCCCTCGATGATGCCTACTAATCACAAAGAAGAGAGTGTGTGGGGTGCATTTAGAAATTGTATAAGGGTGTACTAATCACAATGAGGGCATAAGGGTAGTAGGATTGATCTCTTTTTTAAGTTTGACTCTTTTTGGGGTGCACTTAGTAAAAGGTGGGGTGCACTTAGCTAGACTCTAGAAGCTTGGTTGGATGCCTAATGTATCTTACTGCAGTAAGACCAAATTTTCAATTCGTTGTGAGTTTTTATCTCGATTCATGCATTGTGCTAGTTTAATGCATTTAACAACAACAAAGAGAATATTGAGGTATGCCAAAGGCACTATTGACTATGGTGTTAAGTTTGAAAAATGTCAAAGCTTCAAGTTGTGTGGATTTTCAGACAGTGACTGGGATAGATCAATTGATGACATGAAGAATACTTCATGGTATTGTTCCAGCTTAGCTTCATGTTCTTTTTCATGTTGTTCAAAGGAGCAAGAGATAGTAGCTCAATCCACAACAGAAACAAAGTTCATTGCAGCAACTGCAGCAGTAAATCAAGCTTTGTGGTTGAAGAACTCCCATGTGATCTACATATGGAGCAAAAAGAAGGCACAAAGGTTTTTGTAGACAATCAAATAACCATTGCAATCTCTAATAATTCAATATTCCAGAAAAGACTACGCATTTCAACATTAAGCTTGATTTCTCAAGGGAGGTGAAAAAATGGTGAAGTACCATTAGTTTACTGCAAGACAGAAGATCAACTAGCAAACCTTTTTACAAAACCACTTCCGGTCAGCAAGTTTGAGTTTCTAAGACAGAAGATTGGAATTTGAAGTTTTCAAAGCAAGGAGTGTTAAGATTTGTTTTCGTACTCCAATCTTATTTTTAGAAACACTGTGCACAGCAGGAACTTATTCATATATTTTAGGAACTTTCTATTTTTTAATGCTTTGTTTAGATAAGGATAAAGAATCATAGTTGGCATAGGATTCAGTTTTTATTTTCTATATATGTGTACGCAGAATTAAGTACTTTTTAAGCAATCAAAATGTGATTTCAGTTTAGTGCTAGTGCACAGAAAATTCAGACACAATATAAACAATTTATTCTTTCTCTCTTCCTTCCTTTTTCTTAAATTGTTTTTAAACCTACACACATACTCTGTCCAAAACTCAAAGAATCACATTGGCATAGTTGTCTTCACTCCGAGCTTGAAAAGTTCATGCACCCCTATTTTTAGCATCCTTATTGACAGTAGTACCAGACTCATCTTGTTGCTTCGAACTACATTTTATGATTTGTCTTTTCTCGGCACAGTAGTAACATTCTCTCCATCCAAGATAAATCATTCGCCAGATAAGACACGAATATCATAAAACAACTAAACTCTTTGAATGTTGAAGAACAATTAGAGGGATGGAGACTTGGAGTCCTAATTGTAGACATCTTTTATCTTAGAACCACATATATTTACCATTTTTAGGAGGCTGTTGACTGTCATCCCATTAATATGTTTTGGCCAGGCCTTGGTGTATAATTTAGAGAAACTTGTCTTCCAAAATTCTTGGGGCTGGCACGTTGTCCAGATTTCCTGGCTTAATAATTCCTGGCATTGT
Source organism: Stephania japonica (assembly GCA_039657345.1). Lineage (NCBI taxonomy): Eukaryota > Viridiplantae > Streptophyta > Magnoliopsida > Ranunculales > Menispermaceae > Stephania > Stephania japonica. The sequence continues at coordinate 34,685,303 of CM077560.1, read as the reverse complement.
ATCCTTATGATAATGTGTCCATCCATGGATCTGCATTTTTGATGCAGTCGTGGGTGATTATGAAGATCAAGATGTTAGATGCATGCATTGTGATTCTCGAGCACAATAGAAGGCACAATGATGCAATCAGTTTATAGTTAGTGTTTGAGTCCAATTAGAAGTATTTTATTTTATTCACTTAAATCCTTTTTTATTTTAGTTTACTAGTTTAAGAAGTCACGTTAGTTTTAGCAGCTAATTTGTAATAGAAATTTGATTTTTATTAGACTTAGAATATGTGTCCATATATAAGCAACTAGTGTCCTAGTTCTAGTTGGATTGCATTAAGTTGTTAAGAGCTTATAAATTGGCTTGATCGTAGTTATTAAGGGATTAATTTTGATTATATTAATAAAGAATTTTCTTTCTTTTCTTGAGAATTTGGTGTTAATTCTCTCTAGCCCTAGGTTGTTTGTTCGAACATCCGATTTAGAAGATCTCCACTGCCTTAATTGGTATCAAAACCTTCATAAACCGTGATTTCGAGACAATCATGGTGCTAAAGAAGAACAAGACCAAACAACGAGTCGAAGATATTTATCATCAACACAACCAAGTTCAAACCGAGCAGTTTTTCATCAATTTTTTGCATCGCAGGAACAAATGCTTGTGCAAATTAATGAGTTATTTGTAGGGATGTGAGAGTTGTTAAGGATTTACGGGATCCGTGTCCCAAACTATCGGAGAGACCCTATAATTTTTGAAGAAACGAAAGGAGATTTCTCTTTTGATGGGGAAGGTAAATTTGGAGGCGAGGGAAATTATGTTAACTTTCATGAGCCACCTAAGTTTGACCACGATGACCAAGGCTTCATTGAAGACACACTAGTGGTCAATGGAGATGAAGGCCGTGTTGTCACAGTTATTCCAATGTCGACAAGATCCCAATTGTAAGCAGTGGTTAGCGATGCGACAGTCAATCAATGTTCCGTTGAAGTTGTTGCAATGAACGAAGTCAAATTGCAAAACTTTTCAGTTCATTAACCGAGGTCGCAGACAATGTCGACTTCAATGAAGTTTCTCAAGACTTTCTCAGTCACATTAATTATGTGGGCCTTGAAAGTGAGACTGACAAGTTTATCTTATTTCCTATTATCGAGTCGTTCAAGATGAGCTTTGTGGAAAAGGTTATTCTAGATCCAAAATCAAGAGAAGGTACAAAAATTCGAGAGCGAATATTTGTCTACGGAGGGAGTATAATGCAAGCGTGGGTGATTATGAAGATCAAGATGTTAGATGCATGCATTGTGATTCTCGAGCACAGGCACAGTGACGCAATCAGTTTATAGTTAGTGTTTGAGTCCAACTAGAAGTATTTTATTCTATTCACTTAAAGTCCTTTTTTATTTTAGTTTACTTGTTTAAGAAGTTTTAGCAGCTAATTTGTAATAGAAATTTGATTTGCATTAGACTTAGAATATGTGGCCATATATAAGCAGCCAGTGTCCTACTTCTAGTTAGATTGCATTAAGTTGTTAAGAGCTTATAAATTGGCTTGATCGTAGTTATTAAGGGATTGATTTTGATTATATTAATAAAGAATTTTATTTCCTTTCTTGAGAATTTGGTGTTAATTCTCTCTAGCCCTAGGTTGATTGTTTGTGGTGTTTGAGCATCCGATTTATAAGATCTTCGTTGCGTTAATTTTGCATTAGTGGTTGACCTTGGATATGTTATTCAGGCTCCTATTGACACGAGTGTTGCACTCTTATACTAATTGGTTGTGCGACACTCACCTCTCTATGAAGTTGAGAGTTCGAGTGTTCACATGGGAGTTTGGAATTGGGTTGCTATACACAAGTTTACTTCTTACAAAACAAAAGCCATTTCTGTTGTGAAAAAAAAGCCATTTATGTGGCACCATTTGAGGATTAGGATGACGGGGAAAAAGTGGTGAAAACATTGTTGAATTGTGTACAGTTCTTTGTTAAAATCATGAGAAATGAATAGCTCTAGGCGTCATTTTCTTTTGTTTTTGGTGTACATTATTAGGTTTTGGGAAAAAGACTGAAGTGATTATAATAAGACCAATTAGGTCAATATATAGTTACAGGTAAATGGGTCTAGTGGGCCAAACTTTAAATACCCACATATATACCTTAACACCCTCCCTAAAACTCAAGGCAGATCAGCAATCTTGAGTTTACAAATTAATACACTGAAATAAATAGACAAAATAATAATAACTGATAGTAACTATAGAAAGAACAAAAATAATAATAAAAAATTTCCTTTGGCACCAAGACACGATGATGAGCAGAAGAAGCAGTGAGCACCACGAATATTATCGTCCAACGAACAATAGCGATAATGAAGAGGGGTCGATGAGAAGCACACACACAAGGAAATGCTGCAAAAAGGCTCGTCCGACAAACAATGACGACGATGAGAGACTGACAAAAATACACACACAGGGCTGTTGTGAAAGAGGTTTGTTAGACAAATAATGGTGATTGACCGGCTATGACAAGCCGACAACGATAACGATGGATGAATGACAATGAGTGATTCAAACCAAAAGAGTTCCAATGCAAAATGTCCGATGACTACTTCAAACTGGTGAGACTAGTTTCGGTGGGAGTCGATAGAGATCTCTTCAAAGATTTTAATCAGTTCCAACTTGACCATGGGTTTTGGGCAGTTTCTTTTTCATTCTTGTAGGCCACGAGTTTTGATTACACAGGGCGAAGTGTTGGATGGCTCCTAAAGAGATGTTTGAAGAGGTCTCAGTCAGCTCCAACTTAGGCCTTCGAAGAGATCTTAGTTTCGGTGGGAGGCGATCGAGACCTCTAAGCCGGCTGAGACTTCTTAACCTATGAGCCTTATGTAACTGAAACCCACAGGAGACACTTCCTCACTTTTAGGGCACCGATGAGACTAGATCCGATCTTGTTTGACGAAAAAACACGTCTACGACACTTCAAACCTAGTATAAGTGTTCTACAATGGCCAAAAATCAAGAAATGAAGATGATTGAGGGGTGAGGGTGCTTAGGGGCGCACACAGATTGGATCCAGTCCAATTATAGTCAATCCACAATCCAATCCAATTATTACGGATTGGAAAATTACAATCCAATCCAATCCAATCCAAATAATTCATCAATCCAACTCAATCCAATTTGCAAAATGCGCACCGGATTGGATCAAGTTCTGCGGATTGACGTTTTCTTATCCAAAATTTATGAAATTAGACTTAATCAAATGAATCACAAGAATTATATATCTCATGAATGACAAATTTACAATGTACATTCAGGGCCGGTGCTGGGAATGGGCGGGGAGGGCGATCGCCCTAGGCCCCTCCCACACTCAAGGCCCCCTATATTTTCAGCCACGCTGCAATTTTTTTATTTTTTTTTATTTTTTTTTGATGTGATTGGGCATTGGTGGGATATTGCTAAAGTATCATCTTTGTACAAATTTGTTGGGGTTCATTCATGAAAACTCATTGTAATATGTAAGTACTCATCTCAATGTATATTGAGTAGATCTTAACAACTAAATCATTCAATGCATGTTGAATGTCACACAATCTTTTTTTTTTTGTTGATAACACAATAATTTATTTTATATGTATGTCTACTCCTTTAATTGCATTTTTTCTACAATCTCAAAATAAATAAAGTTTTGGTCTCAATAAATAAATAATAATAAATAAAAGAAGTTTATATCTCCACCAACTAAATTTAATAAAACCAAAATCAAAACAATTTTTTTAAAAATTAAATTTGAGTAAGAGAATAGTTAGCAATATATGTAAACTTTTTTTTTTCACAATATGTAAACTTAATTATAAGTACAAAAAGCACACCATTAATTGCACTAACAATCAAGCAAAATTATGAGAAAAAAAATCAAGCAAAATAGAGGAGTTTTTTGTATCTATGTTGCTAACTCAACTAATTTGAGATTACAGTTTTGTTATTGTAACTATATATATTCACAAAAAAAATTATTTTAGGAAGTCAAATATAAAGGCACCAAATTTTTATTTCGCCCTAGGCCCCCAAAATAACAAAACCGGCCCTGCATACATTCCACAAATCTATATATAGCATATTTCTCACAAAATTGTTATCACAATAACCTTTAAAATATAAGTTCCTACATAAATAAATGTGTTATCTACAAATCTTCACCATACATCCTCACAAAAGAACAAAAAAAATGTACGTTGAACATACAACCTACAATAAAAAGGTTGAAAGCATAATAAAAGAGTTAAGAACAAATATAGTCTTTTAGTTATTTTAGTTTAGAGTTGATAGTTTGAGTTGATGCTAATTAAGATACTATAGTACATATGATGAAATATATGTATGTGTTGATGTGTTAAACGGACTGGATCGGATTGAATTCGCGATTTTTTAATGTAGGATCCATAATTTGATCAAGTCAAGTCGGATTAATGATTTTTCAATCTAATTCAGTCCAAGAGATCAAAAAATTGATCTAATTAGTGATAATTGGTCCAAATTGGACCGGATCTGCGGATTAGTGCAATCCGTGTGCACCCCTAAGGGTGCTTGGGTAAGCAAGGATATTTCAATGATTTCAAAAAAAGTGGGGTACATTTATCAATTGAAATTCAAAATCGGGGTATGCTTGAATAATGGGGTAAGATCAACAAAAATTAGGGTTCATTTAGCCACTTCGTTTGAAGATTTAGGTTTTTTTCTCCATGATCTTCATGTTTTTCTTAGATGTAAAATACTACTTAATTATAGGACGTAATTTATGGAACTTGTTTTTGCAAGAAGCATGGTACCTTGTATTTGATCAGTAATAAATGTCAGCTAATTCAATTCAATCTTTTTTTTTAATCTTTAATCTTTTATTTTTATTTTTATTTTCCCTTTTCTTGGTTTGTAAGCTTCTATCCTTTTCTTTGTTTACCTCCTTTTCACTAACAACCATGGAATAGCTTCAGGGGCCATAACTTAATGTCCTCTAAAGAAAGCTAGATTAGTAGTAGTGCTGTAATGTAGTGAAATTTTGAACTTTTAGCTGTAAACATTAAGTTTGAAGTGATGTCTTGGGCTCAAGATGTTTAATGTACATCTTAACCATGACAGTTGAACGAAAGATGTCACTTTTCTCAAAAATTCTTAAACTAATGTTGTGATTGCAATTGTTAGGGTTTATAGGTTTGTTGAGTTTTTTAAAATGTGTGGGGATTGGCTGAGGGTGCACTTGTTCATGTTCAGAGCTTCCATAACGCTTAAAGTTCAGTAGGAGGTTCTCACTTAATGCTCGTGTCTTTGTTCTTTATCTTTTTTTTTTTTTGTTTATCAATATATCAGATTTAACTTATATATGTATTAATTAAAATCTTTAACAAAAGGTTTAAAAAAAAATAAAAAATCTTTAACAAAAAGTTTCAACAAAAAAAAAAAAAATCTTTAACAAAAAGCCAACACAGTATTTCGAGTTTATTTTCTTATCAATATAACGTAGTATTTTTTTTTATCTGGGTTATGCAAATATTGTATTTTTTTGTTGGTGCTAGATTGAATTTATGGATGTGAATTACTTCTTATCCAAATTAAAGAATTTTATTTGTTGTTGTTAATGAGATGATTTTAATTTGATGAACATTGAAAAGCAGGTCCATAGCATGAATGCGATATTTGGCTTCTTGTACAAATTGTTTGTTAATTATACGTTTGTTGTTTTTTATTTTTTTTGTCTTTTTGTTTCATTTTTTTGTTTTAGTTTTTTTTTTTTTTGTAAGCCATTGTGGTTTGTTATGTTAGAACAAGGCACAAGTATATAAATTATGTTTCAGTTATAAGTATATATATATATATATATATATATATATATATATATATATATATGTAACCGCATATACTAGTACTAGTTGTTATATGTGCTACGCACGTTGGAGCCTGCTCACTATGCTCGTGGGAAGACAATTTATTACTATGAAACTTAAAAAAAACCATGAGAAATCAGAGATGATTAGTTTGAGTTAAAAAATATGATGATGGAGAAAAAGTAAAAACAAAAAATGAAATAAAGCGATGTTGGATAGATAAATTAAAAAGAGGAAAGAAAATCAAGAGAGTAAAAATTGGAAAGGAAATCTAAAAAAGGTAATGTTTTAAAATTGAAAGAAAAAACGTAGTTAAATATATAAGGCAAGAAATTGAAAAATAAGTAACACATGCAATGGACAATTTCGTCAAAGCATCTTTGGTGAGATGATAAATACATCACTTGCCAAAATGCATAATTCTCGGGAAGTCGTGGTTCAAATTCCACTAAGTAGAAAAAAAGGATAATTTTGAGATTTTAAAAAATTTGTAAGGGCAAATTTGAACTTTTAAGTGACGAAAGAACCTTTTAACATTGGTGCTTATTAATTTGAATCTTTTATAAGCAAAGTATATGACGGAATGTCTAATTTTTTATCGTTAAATTAAATTGCAACTGCTCTTCCTTCTTTTAGTAGTCTAAAGCTTAGCAATCCTTTTTAGAAGTACATTTTTTTATAAACTAGAAACACTTTTCAGAAGTACATCAATATAATTTCAAATGAAACTTAATTTTGCCCCTTCTTTAATAGTGTTGCATATATTAGGCTTATTTATTTCTTTAATTAAATTTTTGTGAGAGAAGCGAACCCAAAAGCAGATTTAGTTAAAAAAAGGGTACTGACAACCCCAAATAAAACTTCAATTAATCTGTATATATGCAAACATTAGGAGATTTAATTTCATAGTAAAGACATGAAAGGAACACAAAGCTAGTCTAGAGGATGCCTATTGACTTCTTTTTCAAAGATGATCTATTACATTTCCTAGCTAATCTAAAGCTCATTCAATGGAGAACGCTAGTAGTACTAGAAAGTGTTTATTGTTGCAAAAAAATAAGCACTTCTCAACATTTCCCTCAACATCTAGTGTGCTGGAGAGGTTTGCGGGGAGGATGAGATACCATCATGACCATTGTTTTGATCTTTCTCGCATGTCATTCCAACAGCATTTGAGGCCAATTTCTTGACTAACATCCCACACTTTGCAAATATTTTCGCTTTGATTTGCCCTCGCTTGGGCGGAATCATGACTGTTCTTTTCGAACAATCAGCATTAGTTGCTGCATTTCTTTGGCTTGCTTGATCAGACATGATTGAGATCAGTGTAGTAGTCGAAACAAAGAAGCATATGAGGTTTGAGCTTTATATACCAAGTGGCTAGCCAAGTCACAGGCTTTCACGTTGGCTGGCGAGGGCCATCAAGGATACAAGAAAACAAAAACCAGCAAAAGAAGATTGAAAAACATAGGAACATGGTGATGGATAAAAGTATGTATAGTACTCTTTGTGTCCCAAAAGAAATCTCAACACTAATGTTCCCTCTTACTTTTCCAAGTCTCCTAAAAAGCGGTCTCTAACTACAAAGGTGATTGGTGGAGTGAAGAAAAATAATTAAAGATATACAGGTGTGGTCGGCCAAATCTGCTTGTTGTAGCTACATGCACATCTCCATTGAAGGCATGCACTTATTTATTTATTTATTGGACTTTCAGTGGACCCATGTGACCGACTATCACAAATTAATAGGACCACTTCTAGATACGGTCACTTAATTCTACGGTGACTTCTAGATACGGTCAAAAATTAATGGGTTCACTTTTGTGTTTTTTATTCTTGAACCACCGATTATTCTCTCAACGATCAGCGGTGGTTCCAATCAAAATCCATTTTGCTCTTTATTCATTCGATAAACAATGTATCTAATCAGATTTATAGATATTGGTTTATTCTTGTCGTAGTGCATCTTCATCAACAGTGTTGCGTGGATTTATATGGCGCGCTGGATTGATTTATCTTTAACTTTTACTTTATAGTTGGTTTTCTTTCCTAGTTGGAAGTCTTTGATTTGTCTTCTCTTTGTTGGAAAGTTTTTAAACCTTCTCCTTATTGAGAAGTTTTAAGTCTTCCCCTTATTGGGAAGTTTTGTTATTCGTTTTGTGGTTCTAATACCTTTTGTGTATTGTCATGAGTTTCAATATTGTAGAGAACCGTCTCTGATTGTCAAACTGTTTCAATTTTGAAAAAAAAAAACCAAATTAATAGCAGTTTGTTTGCACAAATAGGATTAGCAAATCAATGTACTTGATTCTATGTCTGGTCCTGTATTGAGCCATGAATGGTTAATGAAATTTCAATTTCTCTTCAAAAAAAAAAAATACTCCCACCGTTCTATATTATCTGTCATATGTTTTTTTTAGAAATACTATTTGTCACATTTGAATTTTTTTTTGTTCTATAATATGTGTCACATTAGGAAATCAAAAAAGTATTAAATTTTTTATTTCCAATTCTAACTCCATTCTATTTAGTTAAGAACACCATTTACTTCTTTTTTTATACAATACATATAATAATTGAAGTCATTTATGAGAGGGTAATTTAGTCTTGTTATAAAATCTTAATGTAATTAATCATCACTTGTGCACAAGTCAAAATGTGACAGATAATATGGAAGTGAGGGGTTTTCAAAAAAGAAAAATGCTAGAGTAACCCACTTTGGGCACCTAGTGGTCCATATGGGTGTCCCTCCATATGATATACCTCGAGGAGCGTGCACGTATATCTCAAGGTGTTATGCGCACACCTCGAGGTGTATCAAGTCTAACCGTTTTGATAGCTCTATCTTGAAGATCAGAAGAAAAAGAAGAGTAGTGCGACTATTGCTTCAGGTATTTATGTTATTGAAATTAACTTGTCTACTAGTGATTCCTGGGTATTTGATACAGGATATGGTTCTCACATTTGCATTAATGTGCAGGGTCTCACCGGAAATAGAAAGCTAAAGAAAAGAGAAGTCATCCATCGAGTTGGAAATGGAGCAAAGGTTGCTACATTGGGTGTAGAATGCTATGAGTTAACTTTATCTAGTGGACTACACCCTAATGTCTTCTCTTAATATAGATATATAGATATATAGATTAGACTGAAGTTAATGATGTGTCAAAAGAGTTGATGACGTGGCACTATGAGAAAAGTTGGAAATTGCCACATGGACACCCCAAGGTCTTCCCTTAATAAATATATATATATATATATATATATATGTGGCAAAATAGTTGATGATGTGGCGCTATGAGAAGGTTAGAAATTGCCACATGGACACCCCAAGGTCTTCCCTTAATATATATATATATATATATAGATGTGGCAAAAGAGTTGATGATGTCGCGCTATGAGAAGGTTGGAAATTGCCACATGGACACCCCAAGGTCTTCCCTTAATATATATATATATATATATATATATATATATATATATATATATAGATCATTGTTATTATGTCCCTGAACTGAAACATCATTTCAGTTTCATGTTTAGATTTAGATGGTTTTAATTTCATTATTGCGAATAATAAATGCTCAATTTCTCGTAAAGATGGTTTCTATACAAATGCTAATTTTTTTATATTTTAAACATGAAAGGTCCACATATACTCTTATTCTTAACGAAAATCTAAAGAGATTTAAGTCAAATGATTTGAATTAAACCTAACTTTGACATTGTCGTCTTAGACCACATAAATGAGAACAACATTTCCAAACACCATAAAGATGAACTTTTAGATTCACTTAATTTTGAATCATATGAAACATGTGTATCTTGTTTATTAGGCAAGATGACAAAGAGTCTGTGATGACCTAGTTCTACAACCTTAAATTGGCCCCCGCTTGGCCTAGACTTATGTGGACTCCAAGTCAACCCTCGTGAATTCAACACAAGCCTAGTCAGCCTTTCCTACCATTATCCATTAATTAAATGTTATTATATCAATTTAAATCAGTTATTCAAATTAGTGAGTTATCAAAGTATAGCGGAAACAATTAAAACCTCAAACTAACAGAATAATCTCAAAGACACATGTCAGGACAACTTAAAGTATAGAAACCCCGCATATGTATACCATCATTAAGCATATCAAGCCAAAGGAGAGTAATATCATATCGTATACATGTCCCAAGATCTCTCAAACCCCTTATACCCAACGTGATAAAAAATGATATATATACATAATACAACAGTAAGGAAACCTACATCAGTACGAGGGGGAATATCATTTCAATGTCCTCACAACGAATCATCTAATAGTAGAGCCTTGCCCCTACTCGACTGTGGATCTGTACCCAGTCAAATACAAGAATGACGAGTCCAGGTAAGTAAAATAAGATGTATACAACATTTCAAAATAAATAAGTAGTCTAATTCATGCAGATAGAAAGAAAGGTATAAGGAACGCATGAATAAACAAGACTGTAAGTAAATAAGTGATCGATCAAAAGATGAGTGTCCAAGAAATCAAAGCAAAGAGGCTCAAGTAGTCCCGACTAAATGGTCGTTGAGTCGAGAAAAATCCTGCAAGACTTTAGATTCTAGGATGTGGTCAACATCCAACAAGCCCTAAATCTACGCAGATATGAGACTTCCTGGTAATCCAACTAAGAACTCTTACCCGTAAAGAACCAGTAACCAATGCAGTGTATCCTAAGGTCAAGGCTCTGACATATTACCTCAGATGACCACTCCTTCCAAGGACCACCGTTGACTCACTTGCCCTTAGACAAGTCAAACGGGATGGAAATCCAAAGATAGATATAGAGCAATAACAATAACAAATTAAAGCTCAATTGAAATAACTGTGTATTTCTTAATTGGTTTACTTACATGTATCTGACCTAATCACACTCACACAATTTCAGCTTGCCACCAATGAATCCCTGTGTGTCCGTCACTGATCTACACTCCCTGGTAGTCATTTAAGTTCAATTGTTTATTTTAGACTCATGTTTTCTCGTTTATTTCCCATTTTCCAAATTTTCTATATTATTATTCATTTGCATAATTGGTTCGATTACCCGAGTATTGGGTCTCATTCAAGCCTATTGGAATACTAGAGCGAAGTCCCAAGATTTCGAATAAGTTATAAAACTTTTTCTAAAAAAATGGGCTTGCTGTTGTGTGTCAAAACTCCATAGCGTGGACCCAGCAGCGAGTCTGCCTTGGTCACGCCGTGGGCACCAGCGTAGAATTTACACCCACAACACCCTTGGTGGCGCCACATGCGAGTTTTCATTTTCCAGGGTGTTTCGAACCTCGGCTCGCTTCGCTGTGTTCCAGCCTATCCTAATCTTGTAAGGACCTCGAATACTATTGAAAACCATCGTCAATTCACATTCAAACATGTCCGACAACCATGGTAAAAAAATTAAATCCAAATCCCCAAAAATTCACTAAAATTGACAAAAAATCCAATTCTTTCCCAAAAACCATAGCAACAACACCATAGCAACAACATTAAATGCCCCTCCATGATCAACAAAACCTCTACAAACAATACAAACTCTAGAAATTTCATGAACTAACATGGTGCTCTGAAAATCACGACAAAAACATGCAAAATTAATGTCAAAAGGAAGAGAATTGAGAGGTGTGCCGGGATCTCACATTAGTTTGCATAGTTGGTTGATTCCCTAGCGTCGATCTCCGCGAAAAGGTACTAAAATCCCAACCTCAATTCCGTTTTTCGTTTAACAGAGGGAAATAAGAGAGAGAAAAAGTGAAGGAATCCCTTTTATACTTAAACTCTCATCTCCACTCACACACCCATCTCGAGGCTGATCTTGTGGTCCTCATTCACACCAGTCCACCAACTTACATTACTCACATAGTTGACTTCTATTGACTTGGTCCTTGTTCCTATCCATTGCTCAACATAACAATTGGTTTTCACCGCCGTTCCTGCACCCGGACTACACCACGACTTGCATTCTTGTGTGCTTACGTAAATACTAATAGATCGGACGCGTTCCCATATCGATTAATTATTATATTTAATTACATTTTATCAGTGTTTTTATTTAAATTGTCCCCCAGGCATTCAAACAACCGAAAATCATTTGCTCGGTACACGTTTCCCTAGGTCAAACTAATCAGTGACTCAAATACATTCAACGTGCACGTCCTCCCCCATTTGAACAATTAGATTAACATTTGGGTAATAAGTAAATAAAACAAAACACCATACGGAAAATAACATACCTCGGTGTCGACGACCGAAAATTGAACATGTATATCACAACAAATGGTTCCACGTACAACCTAAAATGACACGTGGCACGAGTTAGATTTTAGGGTCGTTACAGTCTTCCCAACTAATTGGAATTTCATCCTAAAAATTTAAAACAAAACAAAAGGAAACTCATCGAAACTCAGAAGAGGTAGGGAAAGTACTCGCGCATATATGACTCGAGCTCCTACGTCAGCTCCTCGTCCTCGTGATGCTGCCATTTGACAAGAATTGATGTGATTTCTTTGTTCCTCATAATCTTCACCGTACGGTTCAGAATCTGAATAGATTGTCCTCATAGGTAATGTCCTCCCTCAAGTATATCTGGCTTAAGTCCACACTTGGCCATCTGCCCTCTCTCGACCTAACCAATCAAAGTATCAAAACATGAAATACAGGGTGGATTCCAGACAACTGAGGTGACATTTCTAACTCGTACGCAACTCTGCCTATCCGTTTCACCACTCTAAATGGACCAATGAACCTCAATGCAAGCTTCCCCCTAATTTTAAACCTTTTGTGACCTTTCATTAGAGAAACCTTTAGATAAACAAAATCCTCGACCTGATACTCAAACTCGTTGTGATACATGTCGTAGTACTTCTTCTGCCTCTCCTACGCACTTTTCAGTCTCAATCTGATCAGTTGTATCTTCTTTGTTTGATCCACTACAATATCTGGTCCAATCGCTGCCACATACTTAGGCTCCGCCCATCAAGATAGAAATCTGCACATCTTCCCATATAATACCTCAAATGGTGCCATACTGATACTTGCCTAATAACTGTTATTATAGGTAAACTCACACAGACAAAGATACTCCTCCCATGATCCACCGTACTCTAACACACACATCCTCAACGTAACCTCATGAATCTGAATTAATCTCTCAAACTGTCCGTCAGTCTGTGGATGATAGCCTGCATGCTCTGCCAAATCTGAGACGTAAATTGTGGCCTTCTGTTAGACACAATCGATAACGAAACACCATGCAGTCGAATAATCTCTTGCTTATATAAACTTGCCAACCTATCTACCTGATGTGTGGCCGAGATCGGTAAAATGTGGGCAGACTTCGTCAACTTGTCTACAACCACTCAGATGCTATCATGTTTGCGCTGAGATTAAGGTAAACCACTGATAAAATCAATGGCGATTTGCTCCCACTTCGGACGAAGAATGGGAAATGGTTGTAATAACCCGTCGGGTCTACGATGCTTAACCTTAACTCGTTGGCATATCTTACATGCTTGAACGTAGTAAAAAACATCAGTCTTCATCCTCGACCACTAGAAAAGACAATGCACAACAACATACATCTTATTTATGCCTGAATGAATCGTAAAACGTGAACGATGAGCCTCATGAAGTATCTCGTCACGTTGAAGGTCTCCCAAGAGGTGTTGAATTGGGTGTACTGAGACGTTATCGCATTTTAAAAACTTTATGCTAAATAACAACAATAGCACACACACAAACAAATATCAATGCAATGCAATCAAGAAGGGGGTGTAAGAGATGGAAATGAGACACACGATATATAGTGGTTCGATCCAACCGATCAACATCCACTACGTAAACTCCTCGGTTAGGATTTTCAACCCCTCCACTTATTTTACAACTAAGTGAATGTCCCTAAGCATATAAACTTAGTGAATGCCTATCTTTAACTAGGTATTTTACAAGATGCCTTATCACAATAAGGTCTTATACAACCACCTAGACCCAATTAGGATTTTCCTACCTAGACTCAACTAGAATTTTTTCCACCTAGCAACAATTAGGATTTTCCCTCGACCTAGCCTCAACTAGAGTTTTTGCCTAGCCTCAACTAGGTCTTCACTTTTGACTAAGATCCCACTAAGTCTTATAATCAAAATCCTTTTCAAATACAATGAAAATTTTGCTTTACAAAGTAAAATGGCAATAAGTCCAATTCTTACAAACCACCTAGAGCTAAACCACGCTTATGTATGCAAGTATGAAATCTGACTAAGATGTAATAAAATCAGCGAGTATGCATAATGCTTAGTTAAGAAACTGACAAAATAATTTCGATGAAAAAGTGCATGGTTTCAAATCCAACGAACAAGCGGTTTTGTCAAAAATCAAGATTAAGAGCAATAAGATGTTTAAATATGTATTAGGCTAAAAAAGATAAAGTTTAAGTGCAAAACCCAAGACTTAAGTGTTCAAGAATATAACAAATGATTTCCAAACAATACTCCAATAAAAAAGTATAGATTAAGCCCAAAAAGAGTAGGAAATTAAGAAATTTTACAACCCCAAGTGTGAAATCCGAAAATCAATTTTGGAATAGTGGTTGTAAGCCTTAGAACACCTTTCTAATGTCACCTTGATCGGAGAATCAATAGCTCCGAGAAGCATCAAGTGTATGTGATCAAAAATCTAGCCCAAATGTGTATAAAACTTGGACTTTTGAAAGTGTAGGAACATAAGTTGTAGCTTTGGTGTTCTTAGATGTTTGTGTATGTGGTCAAACCCTTTTTGTACTCATACGACCGTTATATATGATCCAAGGGCCCAAAATGATTCTCAAATTCAAATTAAAGGTGTGGATCAACACTTAAAAAAAGATGTCAGATTACTGCACAACGCGTTGAGTAAACTGTCCAGCGCATTGGGTAAACTTTTAAAAAAACATTCAGTTTACTGCATAACGCGCTTGGTTGATTGACCAGCGCGTTGGGTAATTTTTAGGCAGATTATTGCACAACGTGTTGAGTAGACTAGCTAGCGCGCTGGGTAAGTTTTTGGCAGATTACTGTACAGCCCGCTGGGTAGACTAGCCAGTGTGCTGGGTAACTTTTTGGCAGTTTACTGCATAGCACGCTTAGTATTCTGTACAACACATCGAGTAAATTTTTGGCAGTTTACTGCACAACACACTGGGTCTTCTACCCAGCGCGCTGGGTCCAAGGGCCTGAAAATAAATAGTATTCTGGTTTTCTAAAACGACCCCTAAAGACCCTATGACTCTACTAAACCTTTGAAATCACTTTATTCGTGTCTATTAGAGTCCATAAAACATGTTTAGACTTCCTGGATGATTTCGCAAACTCTGAAAATAAAAAAATCCCGATTTTATTAAAAACATAGGGGTTATTTTACAAATTTTTTTAATGTCAATCCAAAAGCTGTATAAACATATGCCGGTGCAGTAAAAAACATTTCAGACACTTTGTGAACCTCAAATACATGATGTAAAACTCATTTGCATGATTTAAATTTTTTTGAAACTCATGAAATTGAAAAACACTAAAATCATGACTTTAAGTTCGTTAAAACCTAAAATTTATGGAATGCATGATTCTAATGTATTTAGCTTATAGGTATGAAATTAATATACCTTAAAAATGATGTACATATAATTGCCTTATCTTTTTGGTCCTTGTTTCCTTTTATGAGCTGAGTTTTTAACTTTTTCGACTTCATGTTATCACTTTGACTTGTTCTTGTACAAACTTCAGCTTTCTCTTTAAACTTGTGATTCTAACAAAGTTTGATGTTCTGAAACATTTGAAAAACTCGTTAGTACCATTCAACATTGTTGTTGACATCAAAATCCTGAGTGGAGTTGTAAGTGATGAAACACTTAGTCCAACAATCTCCCCCTTTTTGATGATAACAAACAGCATGAACTTGACAAACAAAAGACATATTTTTAACACATTTTCAAGTTCATAATTGCAAGTTCATAGAAATATTCCTCTCCCATTTGATAATATCAAAAAGTGGGTGGAAAATCTTCCTCTATCAACATGCATACATGAACATGTTCAATTGATTTTTAATGAAAACATAAGCTCCCCTATCAACATGCATGTTCAAAGTCATGATACCAATATATTCTCATTTTGGGTACATGTCTCCCTAATATGATAAAAAATGGTTATATATCAACAAAAATGGGCAGGAAGTCTACCCCTATTAATATGCATCAATATCATTCATACTATCTATAACTTTTCCCCGATATAAAACAATGCATACATAAGTCTTCCTCTTTAATAAAAATTCAATCAAGACTAGATTCATTTATTCATATGCATCGCGGAGATGAAACAACGCAAATATAGATATAATTCGTGTCATTGCATAAGTACTACAAATAAAACAAATGACATGGTGTTGCGCTTGTAGAAATGAAATCACTTAGCATATGCATGGAAAAAATTAGTGAAAGCATAAGCATACATGAACTCTCCCTTTTGGATGTAATTGTGATTCACACAAAATGCACATAAAATCCAAGCATAACATAAAAAAATAACAATATATGCATGCTATGATGTATATTTCTAATGTTAGACATATCATGCTTAATTCTTATACATTGATCTATCATTTAAAGTATATTCATGTTCCAAAGTGAATCTATTCACTCTATGAATCATGGGCTTTGGTACCTATACACCTTTGTGTTCCATAAAATGTGTATCATAGACATTCTTTTCTACCCATGCTAGTTTGCATCTACTGGTCTTATTTAAGACACATTTGCCAATATTATGAGATCTATTGCATTTGAGGCATATCTTAGATTTGGCTAATAGCTTTTCATAGCTCAATAGGCTAGCACCATAGCTTATGCCTCTCTTGTTGAGTATACATCGTTGTGCTCCCAACATCATGTCAAACATATTAGTACCACTTGTGAACTTGGTTACCGTGGTGGTCAAGTCCTCTACATCTTTTATTAAGTCATTTATCTCATTTATGACCAATTCTAAGTCCTGTTGGAGATCATCAATAATCTCATTTTGAGACTCAATCTCACTAATGGCTTTGATCAAGCTCTTTTTGAGTTGCTTGGTCTTTTTGACCTCTTTTTCTAACTCTTTTCTAAGGTCATAAACATTAGGCATATCATCCAATGTATTAACTTCATCATAATTAAAAATAGAGTTATTTACCTCACTCCTTGCCATAAGACAAATGATAGCTTTCTCATTTTTTGACTCGGAGTCGGAGCTAGATGATGATAATGATGACGATGATGATAAGTCATGTCGCTTGCTTCTCTTCATGTACTTGCATTTCGCCATTATGTATCCCAGTTTGTGACACTTATAGCAAATCATCTCACGTGATTTGCTTGCTTTGTTTTCACCTTCGTACTTCTTCTTATACTTGTCTCTTTTGTATGTAGTCTTTTTTAGCTTTCTTGACAACATGACCACTTCTTGTTCAATGTCATCGTCCTTACAAGAACTCACATCATCTTCAGCCAGTGGACTAGTAGCTTTCAAGGCATGCTTGTTCTTTGACTCTTGCTTAGTTGTTCCACCAAGTGCTTCTAATTTAGCACGATCCTTTAGCTTGAATTCATGAACCGTCAACTCTCCACATAATGCATCAAAAGTGAGTCTCCAAGGTCTTGCGTCGATTGAATAGCATACTTCTTCACATCCCATTCCTTAGGCAAGCCTCTAAGGAACTTTGTACACTGAGTTCTCTTGATCATAATGTTTGCTAAAGTTTTTGATCTCATTCAAAAGCTTTGTGAATTTTGTGATGACCGTGTGTCCCTTCATAATGTACTTCAAGCTTTTCCCACAGCTCTTTAGCCGTCTCACATGCACTAATCCGGTTGAACTCATTTTCACTTAGTGCAAAAACAAGTGATTCATTGCTTGATCATTAGATAGCTCAAGTCTTATCTCGGCGGGAGTGTAGTCTTTTCCAGCCTTGTTTGGTGGAGTGTAGCCATCCATGATAGAATCCCACAAATGTCTACCTTGTGCTCTTATGTAGAACTTCATTCGAACTTTCCAATGAACATAGTTGGTTCCATCAAAGTAGGGAGGCCTAGTGGATGAATTGCCTTCCTTAAGGCGAGCAAACTCTAATTTTACATCATTACAAGAAAACACTCAAAGATACGTTAGTAACACTTTGAGTAATAACCTGCTCTAATAACAATTGAAGGTCACCCAAGAAGGGGGTGAATTCGGTGTACCTAGAGGTTATTACATTTTTAAAACTTTATGCTAAATAACAACAATATCACACATACACACACCAACTAGTATCAATGCAATGCCATTAAGAAGGGGATAGAAAATATGGAAATGAGACATACGATATATAGTGATTCGATCCAACTGATCTACATCCACTACCTAAGCACGCAAGCTTATTGAATGCCTATCCTTAACTAGGTCTTTTACAAAATACCTTACTGCAATAATGTCTTATACAACCACCTAGACCCAATTAGGATTTTTCCACCTAGACTCAACTAGGATTTCTCCACCTAGACACAACTAGGGTTTTCCCCACCTAGTGGCAATTAAGATTTTCCTTCGACCTAGCCTCAACTAGGGTTTTTCCTAGCCTTAACTAGGTCCTCACTTTCAACTTAGATCCCATTAAGTCTTACAATCAAAATCCTTTTCAAATACAATTAAAGTTTTGCTTTACAAAGTAAAGCGACAATAAGTTCAATTCTTACAAGCCACCTAGAGCTAAATCACTCATACGCATGCAAGTTTGAACCCCTACTAAGGTGTAAATAAAATCAGCGAGTATGCGTAATGCTTAGTCAAGAAATTGACAAAATAACATTGATGAAAAAATGTGCGGTTTCAAATCAAACGAACAAGTGGTTTTGTTAAAAATCAAGATTAAGAGCAATAACTTGTTCAAATATGTCTTAGGCTCAAAGAGATCAAGTTTAAGTGCAAAACCTAAGACTAAAGTGTTCAAGAACAGAACAAATGATTTTCAAACAATACTCCAATCAACAAGTATAGATTAAGCCCAAAAAGAGTAGGAAATCAAGAAATCTTACAACCCCAAATGTGAAATCCAAAAATTAGTTTTGGAGTAGTGGTTGTAAGCCTTAGAACACCTCATTAATGTTTCCTTAATCGACGAATCAATAGCTCCGAGAAGCACTAAGTGTATGTGATAAAAAATCTAGCCCAAATGTGTATAAAGCTTGGACTTTTGAAAGTGTAGGAGCATAAGTTGTAGCTGTGGTGTTCTTAGGTTTTTGGGTATGTGGTCAAACCCTTTTTATACCCATATGATCATTACATATAATATAAGGGCCCAAAATGTTCCCTAAATTCACATTAAAGGTGTGGATCAACACTTTAAAAATGCTGTTAGAATACTGCACAACGCACTTGGTAAACTGTCCAGTGCGTTGGGTAAACTTTTAAAAAAAGATTTAGTTTACTGCACAACGCGTTGGGTAAGTTTTTGGCAGTTTACTGCACAATGGCTGGGTAGACTGGCTAGCATGTCGGGTAAATCTTTGGCAGTTTACTGCGCAACGAGATGGGTAATTTTTTGGTAGTTTACTGTATAACACACTGGGTCTTCTGCCCAACATACTAGGTCTAAGAGCCTGAAAATAAATAGTTTTCTGGTTTTCTAAAATGACCCCTAACGAACCTACAAGTACTAAACCTCTGAAATTACTTTATCCATATTTAGTAAGGTCTATAAAACATTTTTAGACATCCCGGATGATTTCACAAACCTCAAAAATAAAAAATTCAGATTTTATGAAAAACATAGGGGCTTTTCTACTAATTTTTTTAATGTCAATCTAAAAGCTGTCTAAACACATATTGGTGCATTCAAAAACAATCCTGACACTTTGTGCACCTCAAATACATGATGTAAAACTCGTTTGCATGATTTAAATTGTTTTGAATTTCATGAAATCGATAAACTCAAAAATTATGACTTTAAGTTCTTTAAAACTTGAAATTTATGGAAGGCATAATTCTAATGCATTTGGCTTATAGGAATGAAACTTAAATACCTTACAAATGATGTACATATAATTTTCTTGTCTTTCCGGTCCTTGTTTCCTTATATGAGTCGAGTCTTGAACTTTTCAGGCTTCATGTTGTCACTTTGACTTGTTCTTGTACAAACTTTAACTTTCCCTTTCAACTTGAGATTCTAACACGTTTGATGTTCTGAAACAGTTGGCAAACTCATTAGTACCATTCAACATTGTTTGTTGACATTAAAATTCCAAGTGGAGTTGTAAGTGATGAAACACTTAGTCCAACCCATGTAACTCACCCACGATGGAATTTATTTTCGCCCTCTAAATCTCAAGTATAAGTCTGTTGACTGACTGCAATCTGGATGATCCGGACTTTGAGCAAACTCCAAGAATCTTTGGTATTGCTCATTTGTTCGCTGACCCTTGAGTACACTTTGAATCGACACTGTCTGAGTGCTTATCTGCCGACAAATCAACACTCTGGTATTGGTCAGGGTATCAACAGGATACATCAATTTGACTGCCTCGAGTAACCCATACTAGTGTGTCATATGGAAAATAACAATCTCTAAGTCTAACCCTCTGCGGCTTAATGCATCTGCAACAACATTGGCTTTCCCCGGGTGGTACTCCAAAGAGAAATCATAATTCTTGAGGAACTCAAGCTAATGCCTCTGTCGTATATTCAGCTCCTTTTGAGTGAAGTGGTACTTCAAACTCTTGTGGTATGTAAACAAAACAAATCTCTCACCATAGAGATAATGTTGTAAAATATTCAATGCAAAGACCACTGCCGCTAACAACAAGTCATGTGTAGGGTAGTTCTTCTCGTGAATCTTTAGCTGTCGGGACACAAAGGCAATCACTCTACCGTTCTGCGTCAAAACACCACCTAAACCAACCTTAAAAGCATCAGTGTTCACCTAAAAATGCTTCCCTGACTCAAGTAAGACCAAAACTAATGCGGTAGTCAAACATTCCTTCAATGTCAGAAATGCATACTGACAATTGTCATTCCATTGAAGTCTAGTGTCCTTCTTCATCAATTGCGTCACATGTGCTGCAATTTTTGAGAAGTTCTAAATGAATCACCTGTCATAGCCTACCAACCCTAGAAAACTACGAATATCTGTTACTGATCGCAGTGTAAGCCAATCAATTTCTACTTTGACCTTAGCAGGTTCTACTGACACCTCGCTAGCTCCGACGATGTGCCCAAGAAATCGAACCTCTATAAGCCAAAATTCACACTTACTGAACTTGGCAAACAATCTGTGCTCCCTCAATATCTGTAAGATCGTCCTGTGGTGCTCCTAATGATCCTCATGAGTCCTGGAGTAGATAAGGATGTTGTCGATAAACACAATGATGAACTTATCCAAGTGCTCCATAAACATTCGATGCATGAGATCCATGAACATCGCTGGGGTGTTAGTCAGACCAAAATGCAGGACTTAAAACTGGTAGTGCCAATATCGAGTACGAAAAAATATTATTCTCTCTGTCCTCTACTCTAATATTCAGCTAATGGTACCCAAACCTCAAATCAATTTTCTAGAACCACTATGATCCTGTCTGCTGGTCGAACAAGTTGTCAATACGAGGAAGTGGATACTTATTTTTCACTGTAACCCTGTTAAATTATTTGTAATCAGAGCACAATCTTAGGTTGTCGTCTTTTTTCTTCATAAACAATATTGGCGCACCCCAAGGTGACATGCTCGGCTGAATGAAATCAGCTCTAGTAACTTAGCAAGCTGTGATCTAAACTCCTCTAGATCTCCCGGAGCCTTACAGTACAACAAAATTGATAAAGGTTTAGTCTCCCGGGACCAAATCAATAATGAAGCTGATCTTCCTGGGCGGTGATAAACTTGGTAACTTAGTAGGAAAAATATATGGGAACTCACACACAACAGTTACCTCCTCCATCTTAGCCTCGACTCTCCCTGTCATACTCAAAACACTAGCAAATGTCTTGACATCAATGCTTGAAGCTACCCTGTCTCCAGTAATCGGTAAATTGGTCGAAATCCACTAGAAATTGAACTGAGGATATCCAAGAATCTGAAATGTGCCTCACTTACTGAAGCAATGGATTTGTGCATGATACGGACCCAACCAATCCATGCCTAACAATGCATCAAACTCTAGGAACTTCAACACTCTCAGGTCTACAGGTAATATGTGACCCTCAATCTTTACCGAACAATCAACATACAACAAGTTCAGGTATATCTTGTCCATAGCAGCTGTGCTAAGGATCAAGGGTCTCTTTAGTCTAATAGGTCTCAATCCCAACTCATCAACCATACGACCAGAAATAAATGACACCGCAGAACAAGAGTCAATAATAGTATACATAAATCGACCTCAAATGTAAATCATACCCCCAATCAAGCAAAGGGTTGCAGCCGAATCTGGTGCGGCAGCGACGTGAACCTGCTCTTGGATCTGCTGCGGCTGCCTTTTTTGCCCAATCATAGACATGCACTGATGAAGTGCCCTATCTCTGCACTTAACTGGAACTCTAACCTCTTAATGTTCATAACTGAAGGCGGTAAATACTCTTGATTGAACCTTTTTCTTAAACTTAACCTAATCCTTAGGCATACCCTTGATAGCCACCGTGCTACGCCACTAAGCATCTGCCTTACCTGAACATCTCCCGAACTGCTACCGTGGGCCTTAGGCTGACCGTCGATCGTAATTCGCAACAAAAATGAGTTCTCGATCAATATATCTAATGATAGTATTATAATGCATTACAATCAAATAACTCATATATCCAATTTTAATTTTCCCAACTAAGACTCAAGTCAGAATCATAGGGTTCAACTCTAAGTTCTAACTATTATCCTAACTAATTACTAGTTCGTGTCTTATGCTAGTTGTGAGTTAACAAAGAGCAAAGTTTACACCTTTAGGCTCTGATACCAACTGTGACAACCCCGGTTCCATAACTTTAAACTGTGCGCCGCCCGACCTAAACTTACGTGGACCCCGAGTCAACCATCGCGAAGTCAACGCAAGTCTAGTCAGCCTTTCCTACTATTATCCATTAATTAAACATTATTATATCAATTTAAATGAGTTATTCAAATTAGTGAGTTATCAAAGTATAACAGAAGGATTAAAACCTCAAACTAACAGAATAATCTCAAAGACACATGTTAGGACAATCTAGAGTGTGGAAACCTTACTTATGTGTACCATAATTAAGTATATCAAGTAAAAGGAGAGTAATATCATATCGTATACATGTCCCAAGGTGTCTCAAATCCCTTATACCTAATGCGATAAAAAATGATATATATACATAATACAAAAGTCAGGAAACCTACTTTAGTATGAGGGGCAGAATTGCTCCAATATCCTCACAAATAAGTACCCAATAATGGAGCCTTGCCCTTATTCGACTGTGGATCTGCACTCTATCAAACACAAGAATGAAAAGTCCAGGTACGTAATACTAAGGAGGATGTATACAACATCTCAAAATAAATAAGTAGTCTAATTCATGTAGATAAAAAGAAAGGTATAAGGAACATATGAATAAACAAGACTGTAAATAAATCAATGATCAATTGAAAGATGAGTGTCCAGGAAATCAAAGCAGAGAGGCATAAGTAGTCCCGACCAAACGGTCGTTGAGTCAAGGAAAATTCTATAAGACTCGGATTCTAGGACATGGTTTACACCCAACAAGCCCTAAATCTACGCAGATGAGAGACTTCCTAGTAATCCAGCTAAGAAATCTCACCCCGTAAAAAACAAGTAACCAATGCAGTGCATCTCGAGCTCATGGCTCTAGCATAATTCCTCAGATGACCACTCCATCCAAGGACCACCTTTGACTCACTTGCCCTTGGACAACTCAAACGGGATGGAATCCCAAAGATAGATACAAAGTAATAACAATAAAAAATTAAAGCTCAATTGAAATAACTGTACATTTCCTAACTGGTTTACTTACCTGTATTTGACCTAATCGCACTCGCACAACTCTGACTCACCACCAAAGAATCGTTGTGTACCCATCACTGATCTACACTCCCTGGTAGTCATTTAAGTTCAATTGGTTATTTTATAGTCGCGTTTTCCTATTTATTTCCTATTTTCTAAATTTTCAATATTATTATTCATTTGCATAATTGGGTCGATTACTCGGGTATTGGGTCTCATTCGAGCCTATTGGAATACCAGAGTGAAGTCCAAAAATTTTTGAGAATTTTTAAAAAAATTCCAAAAAAAGGGCTTGGTGCCGTGTGTTAATGCCACGACACCTCCCCAAAGTGCAAACTTGACAACGATCCTGCCCTGGTCACGCTGTGGGTGCTGCCATGGAATTTACTCCCACGATGCCCCTAGTGGTGCCACATGCGAATTTTCATTTTCTGAGGTTTTTTGAACCCCGCCTCACGTCGCCGTTTTCTGAGCCTCTCGCCACCTTGTAGGGACCTCGAATACTATCAAAAACCATCGTCAATTCGTATTCAAATATGTTCGAAAACCACGATCGACAATCCAATCCAAATCCCCCCAAAATTCACTAAAATAGACTAAAAATCCAATTCTTTCCCAACAATCATAGCAAAAACATAACATGCCTCTCCATGATCATCAAAACCTCTACAAACAACACCAAAATTCCAGAAAATATCGTGAAGAAATATGGTGCTATGAAAATCATGACAAAAACTCGCAAAATTGATGTCAAAACGAAGAGAATTAAGAGGTGAGCGGAAATCTTACCTTAGTTTGCGTAGTTGGTCAATTCCCCGTGTTGATCTTCATGAAAAGGCACCGAAACCCCAACCTTAATTTCGTTTTTCATTTAAGAGAGGGAAATAAGAGAGAGAAAAGGCGATGCAATCCTTTTTATACTTAAACTCTTATCTCCATTGACACACCCATCTCGAGGCTGATCTTGTGGTCCTCATTGACACTAGTCAACCAAATTACATGACTCACATTGTGACTCCTATTGTCTTGGTCCTTGTTCCTATCCATTGCTCAACATAACAATTGGTTTTCACTGGAGTTCCCGCACCTAGACTACACCACGACTCGCACTGTCGTGTGCTTACAGAAATACTAACAGATCAGAAATGTTCCCATATCGATTAATTATTATATTTAACTACATTTTTTCAGTTTTTTATTTAAATTGTCCCCCAGATAGTCAAACACTCAAAAACCATTTGATCGGTACTCGTTTCCCTAGTTCAAGCTAATCCATGACTTAGATACATTTAACGTACACGTCCTCACCTATTTAGTCAATTGGATTAACATTTGGGTAATAAGTAAATAATATAAAGCACCAGACAAAAATAACATACCTCGGTGTCGACGACCGAGAATTGGACACGCGTATCATAGTAAATGGTCCCATACACAATCTAAAATGACACATGGTACGAGTTAGATTTTAGGGTCGTTACAGAGTCCCTTTACTGGGCATAGTGAAAGGGCAAGTAATTTATAGGGTGTAATACATACTGATGTATGTGGTCCTATAAACACGATGGCTAGATGTGGTTATCAGTACTTCATTACTTTTACCGATGGTTTCAGCAAATATGGTTACGTATATCTCATGAAACATAAAGGTGAATATTTTGACATGTTTCAAATATTTTAGATTGAAATGCAAAATTAACTTGACAAAATTATTAAAGCATTTTGATCAGACTGAGGTGGTGAATATTTAAGCCAAAGGTTTGATGACCATCTTAGAAACCGTTGGATTGTCTCACAATTAACTCTTTTATCAACTCCATAATGGAATGGTGTTTCTGAGAGGAGAAATTGAACTTTATTTGATATGGTTCAGACTATGATGAGTCATGTAGATCATCCTATTTCCTTTTGGAGTTATGTTTTATAAACTGCTGCGTTTACACTGAATCATGTTCCTTCTAAAGCGGTTGATAAAACACCATATGAGATGTGGTTTGGAAAAGACTAAGTTTGTGTTGCCTTAGGATTTAGGGCTGTGAGGTTTTTGTACGACGAAAAATCTCAGAAAAATTATCAACCAAATCTACCTAGTGTGTATTTGTTGGATATCTTAAAGAAAGTGGAGGATACTACTTTTATAATCCCACTGAGAACAAAGTGTTTGTTGCTCGGAATGGTGTCTTTATAGAAATAAAGTTTATTTTAAAAGACAACAATGAGAATAAAGTTAGTCTTGAAGAAGTTTATGAACCCCAAATAATCACTTAACTGCCTGTAGGAGATCAACAAAGTCTTGAACTAGTTGAGCCTCCATAGGTATCACAAGGCCCGCGTAGGTCTGATAGGGTAAGATATCAGCCTGAGAGATTTAGATTTCTTATTACTCATAGTAGTGAGGTGTAGCTTATGGATCAAAATGAGCCTACTAATCAGAATGTTGTGTCTGGCCCCGAGTCAGATAAATGTCTTGGTGCCATGAACTTTGAGATGCAATCCATGTATGATAACCAAGTTTGAAAACTAGTTAATTTACCTGAAGGTGGTAAGACCATTGAAATGTAAATGGGTTTTCTAGAAGAAAACTGACATAGATGGCAAAGTGCATACTTATAAAGCACGATTAGTAGCAAAAGGTTTCAAACAGACTCAAGGTGTTGATCATGATGAGACTTTTTCTCCTTTAGCCACGCTTAAATCCATTAGAATTCTAATTGCCTGAAGTGCTTGTTCATCTTGAGAATTCTAAAAAGGTGTGCAAGCTTCAAAAATCCATTTATGGATTAAAACAAGCTTCTTGGAGTTAGAATCTTTATTTTGATGAAGCAATTAAGGAATTTGGTTTCATTAAAAATGAAGATGAGCCTTGTTTATGCAAAAAGGTCAGTGGGAGCGTGGTTATTTTCCTAGTACTGTATGTTAATGATATATTACTCATTGGAATTGACATCCCAACCTTGAAAAGTGTCGAGTCTTGGTTAGGGAAGTGTTTCTCAATGAAGGACTTAAGAGATTCAACTTACATCCTTACGATAAAAATCTATAGGGATAGATCTAAAAGGTTGATTGGTCTAAGTAAGAGTGCTTATATTGACATGGTACATAGGTTCAATATGCAAGCCTCTAAAAGAGATTTGTTGCCAATGTCTCATGGTACAAGTCTCAGCAAGACTCAATGTATAAAGACTAACGATGATTAAGAATGCATGAATATGATTCCATATGCATCAGCTATTAGATCTATCATGTATGCCATGTTATGCACTCGACTTGATGGATCATATGTTTTAAGCACAACAAGCATATATCAGTTTGATCCCAGTGAGAGTCATTGGATAATAGTAAAGAACATTCTTAAGTACTTAAGAAGGACTAAAAAAGTGTTCTTGGTCTATGGAAGTTTGGAAGACGAGCTTGTTGTAAATGGTTACACAAATGCAAGTTTTCAAGCTAACATAGATGACTTCATATCGCAGTCTGGATATGTGTTTACTTAGAATGGAGGTGTAGTGAGTTGGAAAAGTTTGAAGAAAGAGACTGGCAAATTCTACAACTGGAACTGAGTATATTGCAGAATCCGATGCATGTAAGGAGGCTGTTTAGATAAAAAAAGTTCATATGTGAACTAGGGGTGGTTCCAAGTATTATTGACCCCATTTTCTTGTATTGTGACAACAGCAGGGCTATAGTACAGGCCAAGGAACTAAGATCACACCATAGATCCAAACATATACTCAAAATCTTTTATCTCATTAGATGAATCATTGAGAGGGAAGACGTGAAGATTTGCAGAGTTTCTATAAAAGACAATGTTGCAGATCCTTTGATAAAGGCTCTTCCATAAGTGAAACATGATGGTCATGTTAGGTCATTAGGTATTAGATACATGAATGATTGACCTAGTGCAAGTTGGAGATGTTGGGGAATGTTCCCTAGGTCAATTTACAAACATTATTTATTTTATAATTTTAGTTAATAAAATAGAGGTTTTCATTTGCTGTTTTATTATAAGTGATTGTATGTTTACCTTGTAATAAGATCCATTGGTATTTATTGTAATATCCTGAATGTCCCTAGTCGGTCATTATACTGGGAACTATAATGAATTAAAACTAGTGTGAGTCTTGATTGATGGTCCTGTGATGATCATGCAAATAAGGATACGAATCGAGATCATGAGTACTTGTTAGGGATCACAGTACTGGACCAACTCGCTATGAGAACACTACATGTATTAAGTCATAGGTGTTACTCTTTATAGGTGTATCATTTAGTCCTTCGACTTGAAATTAACATAGACTTCAATATTAGGAGCATGACAATTTGACACGATCAAATGTTGTCTTTAACTGAGCGATTATAAAGATTGTGATTGGTTATTATGTGAGCAATATGTGAAGGTATGTAAGTAAGATACAATTAGTCCCTTTCGTAAAGAAAGAGATATCAGTGAATCCTTCGATATGTTAGATTGTTTAATAACTAAGTCTAAGTGAATTGATATGATCAATGTCATTTGGATGTTTTCAGTCTACCTAAAGATCGAGACTAGTACAATTGAAAATTAAAAGTGACTTTCCATGTCTTATGTTTAATCAAAGGATATCACACGACAAAAGGATATGATAAATGTTATTCATTTAGTTTTATCGATTTTGATATTTATGCTACTTGGCTAGACATAATGCCTTGCTAGAGACCGCTTATATCTTCTGTACTAAAATAGTTTTTTTGGTCACTACTAACATCGCATAAACCTATTGGGTAGAACACAAAGAATGATTTTGCACAATTTCAATTGGTCCAGAGTAATGAATCTTATATGATAAAATTCATGATATAAGAACCCTTATGATTTGTTATATGATAACTTATTAATAGGGGTGTATGTTTAATTTGCTTAAACTTGCCTAAATACAGTAGTTGTATTACGAATAAGATTTTAAGTGATGGCTTATCTATACATATAAATAAAGGGTCATACCCTAAAACGAATTAAAATTTTCGTTTTTGCTATTTTAGAGTTCTTTAGATTTTGGGAGAGAAAGAAAATCGTTTTCAATCTCTCTTAGGGCTAACACTCCAAATTGCGATCACCTTTCGTTTGTAGATTTCTGATATAGGACACGCGTTTGAATGTCTAGGAGATCGAATAATCATAGAAGGAAATCACGAATTAAGGTATGATTTACTTTTGTAGATCGTACTTTATGGAACTTGTTAGTAGACCTGTTCATGGGCTGGTCTCGGGCCAGGCCTAATCAGACTAGGGCCTAAGTAGCTTGGCTGAAGCCCAGCTCACCACATATGTTCGAGCCTATATCTTGGCCCAAGCCTGGCCCATGCAAGAAATACAAAAACCAAAGTCGGGCCATTAAATCCACATATATATTTTTATTAACCAAAATAATTATATTTTTTTTGAAAAAATAAGTATTTTAAATTTTTTTTTCCATGAAATTAAAATAAAGTATAGTATTTTATAGATTTTGCATATATTTATATTAACATACAAATAAAACACAAAAGATGGATGTAGCATATTGGTAAAGAATAATTATCAATGTAGAGGGTCTTTAGTTCAAGTTTTTTGAAAATATAGACATTTATTTAGTAGCAGACAAGGCCGGGCTTGGGCTTTACAAGTAGGCTCAAGCTCGACCCAAATTAAATCGGGCATAGGTGGGTTCGGACCTAAACAGACTTGGGTCTAAGAAAACTTGTCCAAGCACTACCCATTAGTCATGGACTTGAGCGGGTACCCAAACTCGTGAACAGGCCTACTTATTAGCGATCCTATCGGAATGTTTTTTTAAAAATGTTTTGAATTTTCTGTTACGTATGAACCCCATAACCTAACAGATGTGAAATGTTGATGACGTAGCAGTAGTGGGTTGGATGTGTGATGATGTGGCGTAGCTTGATTGGTGGAGTAGTGTGATCTATGATGTGTTAGCATGGCCCATGCAAAGGTGGAAAAGGCATTGACTAGTGTACCAAGTTACAGTGAAGTTTAGCATTCATGTAGAATATCTCAAGATCTACCTTGAGATACGTACTTGAGAGCGGAAGAAGATCAAGTGAATAGGATTGTCCTCGAGATGCATGCTCATATTGATGTTGAAGTGAAACAAATGAGAATTAGAAGGGATATGCCCAAGCTAGGAATCGTCCCTAGTCTTCCAACTCATTGCAGCTCCTACTATCCAGTATACAAGTTCTTCTTTGAATAGAATTCAAGGATTAGTTGGTGTTAATTTCTAAAGAATTGAATTTCATTAGATTAATAACTAAGTACAAACTACTTGTATATATAAACATCTAAGAGATAAATAACTCTTCGAAAATATAAGGACGACAACCATATAACCATATCTAAGATACTTATAAATCTTAACATCCTCCCTCGAGCTCAAGATGATCTCAGAAAACTTGAGGTTGCCAATCGAATCAGTAAACCTGACAAAATCTTGGGTTCGTTGCGGAGAAGATCAACGGGCACCCAATACAGTAGAAACAGATTCAGATGCGACATAGTCAGAACAATAGAAAAACAGACAACAGAATACGAAGCGGAGTTGACATAACAACTATTGGAGAAGAGTTCATGAAACGTCTAACGAAGTGGAGTTGATGGAATGACTAACAGACAACGGAGTCGACCGTAAAAAACAATCATCAAAGTTGAAGGCGGGCATAACAGGAAATGCAGATCTCAATACGAGCAGATGGTAATTTCTACAGTGTGTAGGACATGTAGACAACAACAACGCACAAATTAATTTTGTAAATGGAATACGCACTGTGTGCCACAGGCTTTGATGCACAAGCAGACTGGAGAATAGGGTTGGTGAGTCGCACTCGTCAGAGGTATGCGTCAAGAGCTGGCTTCACTCACTCCAATAAGTCGAGATGCATGCATGATATAGAAGGCCAGAGTGTTCAACATATCAGTCACAATTGTGTATTGAGATATTTAAATTCTAATTCTAAGTCTAATATAGAAGTAGTAACTAGGGTTAATTCAAAAAAGTGTTTTTCCCATTTGGATGTCGTAGGTAATTGTGTTCTAAGTTGTTTATTGATAAACTTTTTTGATAATATTGGCTTAGAGTAAGAAGTTTCACAAAACTTAACGTTGTTTTGTTATTCTTAGTTATTTTGAGTTTTGAGATGCTAAGTGAATAAGATTAGAATGTGGTTTTCCATTGATATAAGGAAAACTAATGGCTTGCTGAAGGCTATAAACTTACTTATTGAATGGTTTGAACTTATCTTTCATGATCGACGACTATTTGACTACAACTTAGTAAGTAATTAACTTTGGCCTTGGTTTTTATTCGCATTAATTCCTTTAATTATTATTCATGTGTTTATTTTATTCGCATTGCTTCCTTATTAATTATCTATGTGTTTACTTGTATATTTATTTTTTTTCTAAATATTTTAGTTAATTAATAGTTAATAATTAGTGACAAAAACCCCTTTTTGACTAAAGAAAGTTACACAATCTCTGTGGAGACTATCCCACTTACTATTACTACAAATTTAAATAATAATAATAGGTGGGTAATTTATTGTACACGGTTGACACATGTCAATTTTTTGGCTTGCTGGAGATTGAGTTTAAATTTTCTGTGTTTGTTCTTTATTTTTTCTATCAAGATCCTTGTCTCTAACTTTTTACAAGATTACTTCGTGGCATCCTACTCGAACTATTACAATCAATATGAAGACTCAAGCTATAAAAGTGTGTGAGGGGTAGGTATGTCTAATTATGAACTTGAAATTTTAGATCGACTTTCTTTGATATAACAGGTCGAAGCTCGTAGCTTTTGTGGAGAATACTCTCATCTTAATGATACTTGTCCTTCTAAGTTGTCACGACCCAAATCTCTAATGATGGATTTGGTCGTAATCGGGGTCACTGACCTGTGACGTGGCCTAAGAGCGGGTGTGCGAACCGACATTCAGCCTGGGGACCGAGTGATATATTATATTTGTTATGGTGTATGCCTAGTATTATGTAAATGTGTTGACTAATTAAGTCAGTTTATGCAGTAGTAGACGTTGAGACGTGAGCGGGGACGCATCTCGAGTTGTGTGCGAGTCATTGGACCGGGTAGATAGCCCTATGGTAAGTCCTATTTACTTTTAATAAGATTTAAATGACTAAGCCTATGGCCTATGATATTTATTTTTAATGTAAATCAATTGGAAAGCCTACGGCTTGAAATTAAAAATCAAGAACACATAGATGTGTCTCGAGATATGTGTTAGCACACACTCCCACATAGCTTGTGTCATATTTTATGTTACTTGACTGAAATAAGTGGGTTAGTAGGAGTAGATGAGAGCCATGAGATTTCTTAGAGATGAGTAGAGACACACTTGATGAAACAACTTAATATAAATACCAACACTTCATCATTTTCACTCATTTACATGCTCACAACACTAAGGAAGATGAAATTCAACAAAGCTAAAATCTTATTTGGGGAGATTTGAAGAGTTGGGAGTGCTAAAAAAATCTAGAAGTCAAGCTAGAAGATCACAACACAACTAAGGTGATCATCTTCTTCACCTCATTTTTATTAAAATGAGCTCAGAATTTGGGGGGTTTTTGTTAAAAAAATTTCTAAGATTTCTCACTGATTTTATGTGTCTCTTTATGAATGGAGTGTTTATTGTGTTCACCAATTCAAGGATTTGAAACTGATTTTTCAAATGGATTGTGCTCTTGAAGTTTCTTGATGCATGCATGTTAAGTTTTGACCTAACCTTTGTAAATTGACCATAACTCTTTCATACAAACTCCAAATGGAGAGAATCATACGCCATTGGAAAGCTAACTTAAAGATCTACAACTTTTGTCTCTGGAGAAATGTTGAAATTCAAACTTATTCTAACTCAAAATTCTCTGCAATTAGGTAGTTGAAATGCTATTACAAAATTTTTAAAATGAACTTTGACAAGGCATAACTCTCTCAATTCTTATTGGATTAATATCATATTTTAGTATGTTATTATGGGATATGTTATCTGCCTTATAACCATGTATCTATTTTGGGAGTTATGCATTTTCTAAGTTATTGTCTTAAGTTATTGTCAATTAAGGCTGATTGTGGCATTTTGTGTATAACTCCTTCATTGGTCATCGAAATGGAGCAAACCCTACCGTTTCGAAAAGCTAAGAAGTATATCTTTAATATTTCCACATGGTGTGTTATCCAAGTTCCGATGTTTAGATACTTAAAAATACCCTGTGACAGTTCAGTTGGAAAACAAATTGAATTAAACACCTTTTACTTAGAAAAATTAGTGGAAAAAGGGAGTTCGAGTCGCGAGACGTGGATGGGACTTGGGCTAGTATTCTAGGATGATACTAGGACTAGTGTTGAACTATAAGTACCCGTTTGGTTGGAGTTATATGTAAGGTATAGGGATTGGCTTAGATATGACTGGTCTTTGTGACAGATAGGAGTATGCATTGCAGCCGTTTGGTACAAGTATAAACCCATAAGGAAAAGTAAGTAAAATTTCTAAAATGCCCTTATTTAATGCCATAACACCTACCACCACCCACCACGTTCAAGTATAGGGTTTTGTTCAAACAATGAGGTCATTTTCGACATTTCACCTTAAAAGTTGGGTGGGCTTATCTAATGACAGGATCCCCCAGTCATTTGGTAAGCTGGTATATGAGGGTTTGTGTAAGCCTGTTGCTTACTTAACACTCTAACCAAACAATGGACTTATCCCTAATCCCAGGTTTAGCTAACCTAATACCTCAACCAAACAGGTTATAAATGATCAAGATTACTTATTGTTCTAATGTAGATTCACTCGGAAGTGCTTTAGGAGACTCAAGAATCCGATAGCAAGTTTTGAAGTGTCAGAAGGCCGGTTGAGCTAAGAATTGTTGCGTGCTAAGTGAGTAAACCCGTTGACACTTTATCTTGCATTTCATTTCTTCATTGCCGAATTATTTACAGTCTATTTACTAAACCTAGCCTATTGAAATCCAACATCATGAGCTTCTTAGATTCTATTTCAATTTTAGAATATCGATATCATGGTGTTTTACTTGAATTGATTCATATTCTTTATTTTGTTGTGAATGAATCCTTGACTAGTTTTGACTTAATATTATTGGTTTGAGTGTGACTTGTGTAATGTTGTGATCCGAGAGGGACGATGTTCCGGTAGGACAGACCTATCGGGCACATTCCATGAGGACGTATGGAGATATGTTCCTAGTTAACACCATTATGGATATGAATGGGTTCCTTAGTTTGTCATGAAGGACTTTTACCGGTTTGGGCTTACCATAGGAATGGGTTCCTTGCGAATAAATCAAAAGGACTTCTATGGAGATAAGGATGTGTCCCTTCACGTCGTCTGGGGAACCTCGATTGGTATGGATATGTTCCTCCACGTAGGCCGAAGGACCTCTATCGTTAAGTTTAGGACCTCCCACGTGTTCGAGCTTAGTATCACTCTATTACACCTTTAGTCTTTATTTCCACACTTAAAGACTTACTAGTTTATTATGGTAATTTCTTGCATATATTCTTATACTCACTGTCCTTTTTATGAAGGTGGATGCAGATCCGTTGAACAATAGGCTGGGCAAGGAAAAGATTGGCGACTACCTTTGAGCCTCGAGCGCGTTACTATCCTTACTTGTAGGTTTTTTAGATATTTTGTATATACTGTTATTATGTCTTTTGCTACTATTGGGTTATATATTGGGTTGAGCTTTAGTTCCCTAACTTGACACATTATCACACTGTTATCGCCATTTGATTATATTGTATGTGATCGTTGATGTTTTCTTGGTTTCCACACTTAGGGTTTAATATACATTGCTTCCGAATAAACTACTAATACTTCTGCTAAATTGGTTAAGATTTCTGTTGTATTCATTAATTTGTTAAAAGTTTTAATTAGCCCTGAATTTTGTACAATAGTGTAACTGGTGTATTATATATCTTGAACGAGTGTATGTCGGTAAATGGGTTAAAAAGGCTGACTGGTACGTAGTTAAGTTCTATACAGATGGGATTAGGCCTTAATTATGGGATTAGGGCGGGCGTTGTCGTGTTTAGGATTTCGGGCTGTGACATAAGCTGAGTCCACCAATTCCTTATCATTAAGAATGTTTACTATCACTACGAAATGAGTTGAAATTGCTTAAGGAGACTTATGAACAGTTGGGGACTAGAGAAGAATGGCTTAATGATTGAATGAAAGAGATACATATCCATGAAAAGATTGATGAGTTGATTAGAGAATGGTTCCTTTCCTTCTTGGAAACCTCAAGCGAAGCTTCATGTGAACAGATGGTTGAGTCTAATCTAGTTGATGATGATTTAAATGAAGAAGAAAATGAACTGAGCAAGCTATATACACGTAATAGCATGTCAATTTTCCACAATTGCATAATTTTAGAAGAAAAGAAAGTCGAGAAGAAAGTTGAGGTTATCTTAGAAAGGTCAAGTGAACCATATGAAGAAAGTAAGGAAGATCAACCTCTAGTGTTAATGAATCCACCTCCTGTTTCATGTATACTCATGGAATTTCAAATGGGGATGGAATAAAAGGGGTTGTGACAGCCCCTCTCGTAATCTAGGGCACCGTTCGGATTAATCCTATAATTAAGCCCTAATCTCGATCCCGTAGTACTTAACTATGTATTAGTCAGCCTTTCTATCCCAATAACCAACTTGATCGCCTTCATGATAAATAATACATTAATTCTACCAACTATAACATTAGACTTATTTATAAAATTTAACAATTTAATTAATTAGCAAAATTCTTAACATAATTTTACTGGAAGTCTTATCAGAATTTAAGCAGAAGTCTTTAACAATTTAAGTGAAAGTCTTTAACAATTTAAGCGAAACCAATCAAAAATTCCTAAGTGAGGAAACTAGGGAATAACGATCAGAATATATATGAATTATGTGGCGAACATATAAATAATGTGAAAGTCAAAATGTCGGGGAGCTATCGCTCAATCCAATATACAACCCAACAGTATCAAAGAAATAATAACTGTAATATAAAAAATATCAAAAACCTACAAGTCAGGACAATAGCACGCTTCAAGCTCAAAGGTATTTGCCAATCTTCTACTTGTCTAGCCTACTGCTCGACAGATTTGCACCCATCGTCATAACAAGGATCGTGAGTACAAAAGTATAATAGTAATTCACAATTGATATATTTATCCAAATTTTCAAAGTAAATAAACGATATTTAAAAGCATAAGAAAAGCCAAGAAATGTTCTAAATAAACATGCTAGAAAATACTGGAAAGTGCAACCGAAACTGACACAGGCTAAGCAGTATGATCTAGGTCCAGTCAGCTGTGAGAACTATCATTTAGCCTTTTCCACTATTTTATGGAGTTGTTATATATATATATATATGTGTGTGTGTGTATATATATATCATGAATCTCTAATTACCTCAAATAGCGGAGCTGTGATCTACGCGTATAAATTATCTATCTCAATTCTCGCCGAACACCCCGGTTCATTACTCCATGAGTCGCATGAGTATAGTGGAGAGTGGCGACATCCCCGAAGTCCAGTGACCCCGTGAGCCATCCACTCTATAATGTGCAATGGACTTTAGATTCTAAAACTACTTTTAATATCAATAAAGGACTTGGTAAAGGATTCCAAGAAAATGCTATGCTCCAAAGCACAATAGACCAAGAATACAAGTTCCTTACCCATTCATTAAACTCATCAAATCTTTAATAGCATATTATTTATATCACATTCTCTAATTACTCAATGAAGATAGACATAAGGCGATGACAAAAGTCAATTAGTTTATCCACAAGACAATATCATGATGACAAAGCTCAACAAGAGAATAAGTAACAATAAATCATGAAATCTAGAGTACAAGACACAGTTGTAGTCATATAGACTATCCAGCAATAGTAAAATAGAAATGAAATGAAAATAAATTGTCAAATGGGATTACTCGCCTTTAAGAAATTTTCTAACTAATGTTCGGCCTCCCAACTCTCGAACTCGCGTACTTGGACTCTCGACACACTTCCCTATGCCCCTGGGATGGTTAGACATGTATTAGGATGGGTTTAGATTTGTTTAGGTGGGGTTAGAATTGGTTAAGGTGTTGCTGAAAAGTTTCAGGAGTTGCAGGAATTTCCCTTTGTCCAGGGTGCCCAACGCGCTGGCTGGATTGCATACCGCGCTGAATGTAAAAACCTAAAAAATCTGCAATCGTGTCATGGCCCAAATCTCTAACCCTGTTTTGATTTCCTTAATCAGGATCATTGATCCGTTTCATGGGACCTACACCGTAATACGCACACTGACCAAGGCATGTGAACGATGTATATTGTATTTTTTTATTGATTGAATGCTAGTGTAGGCGTTGAGGCAAGAACAGGGATGTGCCTCGAGTTGCGTGCAAGTCAGGGAACCAGGTAGTTAGAATTTTGGTAAATCTTATTTAATATTAATATGAATTAAGGAATTATTTATAAGTCTATGGTGGTGTTTAAAATGTAAATCAAAATTAAAGTCCTATAGTTTTGGATTAAAATCTACAACACTTGAACTTACCTCGAGATACGTGTTAGCACACACTCCCATGTATTTGTGTCATGCATGTGTGTCACCTAGCTGGAATTAGTGGGTTATAGGAGTGATTAGGAAACCATGAGATCTCCTAGTGATGTGGGATGTGAGGGTTGTTGAAGCCACAACTATATATCCAAACTCTTGTTTATTTTGCTTCACAATGCATGTTTTTCACAAACACAAAATCAGAGCGGGAGAATCCATTTCTTGTTGAAATTTAGGGGGATTAAAGGAGTGTTTTCATCATCAAGAGTTGGATAATCAAACACCCAAAACTAACTATAACCCAAGTAATGTGTTCTTTAATTCCATGCATATAAGTTAGGGGTTTTTGGGTTTTAATCAAAAGGTTTTCTGTTGTCATTATGTTAAAAGGTTCTAAGGTTGTTTTAAATGTATTTCCATGCTTTGGTTTCATTTCTCAAACTGGAATCTTGAAATTTACAAGTTTGGCTCAAAAATGGGGATTTTGCATGATTTAGATTTTCTAAATTTTGAGCTACAAAACGAGTTTGTTTTTGAAATGTGATTTCATATTTGGTTTCTCCATCGAAAAACACTGGTGGTAGCACTAAGGGTTTCAAAAATCAATGTTGTTTTCAAGGGATAGCACTAAGGAGTTTTGCACCCAACGCGTTGGGAGACCTGAACAACAGGATTTCTGCAAACTTCCTAATTTTTTTCCTGCAACACATACAACCTCTTAATACCCATTTAACCCAACTCTAAACAACATAAAAGAAGACTAAACATTCCAGGAACCTAAGGGAGTGTTCCAGGAGTCTGGGTACACATGTTAGAGTGTCGAGAGGCCGGATAAGCTAGGAATTTGCTTGCGTTGTGAGTATACCTGTTGATAACTTTACTTAGCATTTCATTTCGATTAATCGTTGTTGTTGCACAGTCCTCTAGACTAATTTGCTTGTATTCTAATATAATGAGCTTCATTATTGTCCCATTTATTAAGCTTGATTTCATGGTATTCACTCCCCTGTTATGTTCATTAATTTTATCCTTGTGCCATGCTTATCCCTTGTTGTTTAAATGATTGGTGAATTGATAATAGCATGCTTCTAGTGTAGATATATATTACATATATGAAATGAAGGTCTTTGTACTCCATTTTCTTAGATGGGTAGGTTACCACTATGCCTTATAAATCTATACTTGAGTCCATTGGAAACATGAAAAATAGTTTTCGCATTTTGGTCCCGTACTCGATCATCGATCGAGGTGTGTGTGACTCACGGGGTTAGAGTCCTTGGGGATGTCGGCACATGTTACCTGAAACTGTATGACACTCGGGGTTATAGTCCCTGAGGTAGTCTACACACCGGGGTTAGAGTCTCTGGCAACACTTGGGTTAGAGTCCCTTATGTTATATGATTATTATGTAGGAATGACGCGGTTCACTGTCGACCGAACTTAAATCACCAATACTTAGTCTAGTGCCAGTATCACTTGTTTAACTCTGGTATTTACTCGCATATGGTCTATTTTCTAGTTTTCCTATTTATATGCTTTTAAATACCATTTGAATATTTGGAAATGCAAATTAAACTTGTCATTGGGGATTACTGTTATATTTTTGTACTCATCGTCCTTTTTATGACGGTGGGAGAAAAGCTGTCTACCAGCAGGCTGGGCAAGGAGAAGATCAATGATTATCTCTGAGTTAACGGCGCGTCACTGCATCGATTATAGGTTTTCTTTTGGTATTTTGATGTATATATTATATATTTCTTTCAGATACTATTTGGGTTGTATATTGGGTTAAGTGTTAGTTCCCTGATCTGACTTAGACTGTTCTACTGTATTTTGAGGATTATATATTATGTGATTATTTCATGGTTTTTCACACTTAGGATTATTTTAATTGGCTTCCGCACATTATCTAAAGCTTTCGCATTAATCAATAAGAGTTTCGCTAAATAATTAATTTATTAAAAAAATTTCTACACTATAAATTCCATAAATTGATAGGACTAATATATTACTTATCCTGAACACTAGGAAATAGATGAATAGGTTGTAAGGTTGACTAATACGTAGTTAAGTTCTATGTGGATAGGATTAGTGCTTAATTACGAGATTAGGCTAGGCGGTGCTCTAGATTAAGGGAAGTGACATCACAAATCAATTTTTTGGGTTTCCAACTCGAGAATCACTACTCCATCACCCCTGGACCTTGTTCTCCTCCTCTAAAGTCCAACACAATCTACTAACATCCACAACAAGGCAAACACTTCGATTATAATCATTCATTCAGGAATCAAAACATGCATTTTGAGCAAGAACAAGGAAGAACACAAATTTGTCAAAACCCAACTATTTTTCAAAATCTTTGGTAGCTGGACTATCAGCAAATCATAAGGAAATCAAATCCACTTCTTGTTTTCAAAAACAAACTCATTTAAAACACCCACAGATCCGATTTCCAAAACCATGCAAAAACCACAAATTTGAGCAAACTTGTAAAATCCAAAAATTAGACTTTTAAACCCAATTCAATGCTTTGTTTTGTGTTTCAAAATCACAAAAAACTCCTTTGAAATTGATTTTACACAAGACCCCCACGAATCCCTAGCTACAACTCTTGAATTCAACACATGGAGGTTAGAGGCTTACCTAGGGTTGTGAATTTTCTAGCTTTTGTTTCTTCTCCTAGATGATGAATTCGGCCTATAAATCTCCCAATTTTCCAGCCCAAAGAGGTACAACAACTCTGATTTTTCTCTAAGTCTTGATAAAATGGTGCATGCTCTTCCTTCCCACTCATCATATATATATATATATATAGGTTTTGATCTAGTGTGCTTACCATATCTCAAGGATTGTCCTAAGGCTCCTAATTGAGCTGTCCAAGCCCTTAATGACACCATTTATTGACACATTACATGGGAGAGTGTGCTAGCACATATCACAAAGCTTATCCATGTTTCTCCATTTTTGAAATTCAACTATAGGACATCTAATTTGATTTACTTGATGTACATAATATAGTCTATGTATTTAAATCCTTTAAACCATATTTAAATAAATTAGACTTACCATAAGTCTAGCTACCCAGTCCCCTGGCTCACACACAATTCGAGGCGCGTTCCCGCTCGCGTCTCGACGCCTATAATTGCATGAACCGACTTAATTAGTCTACACATTTACATAACACTAAGCATACACCACAACAAATATAAAATATATCTCGGCTACGTTCCTTGGTTAGTGTGCGCATCTCATGCGGGTCCCACGTCACTAGTTGGTGATCCTAATTAAGGAATTAATCATGGGTTAGAAATTCAGGCTATGGTAGGGGCACTTGTAAAATTTATGTGGTGTTCAAAACTATGTCTTAGGAAGTCAAGACTATATGGATACTTTCGTGTTAGAAGTCCAAGATAAACTCAAAACTCGAACGGCGGGCATGCCTATTTCATTGCCTAAGGCTATGGTGAATCCATTCGTTCGTATTACTCCAAAGTAGTAGGTGTTACGTGTTCTTACAAGCCAAGTCTAGCCAATAACTTAAAATAAAGATGTTTCTTAGGAGGTAACCCAGCTTCATTTTATTTATTTATTATTTCAGGCATTTATTTCTGTTGGACTAAGTGGTTAGTCACTCTAACTCCGACCGGGATTTTGATGGAAATAAACAAGGTGAAATTGTACTAATCAATATCAAGTGTATTTCAGTTTTTGTGTTAAAGGATGCAAAACAA
This sequence comes from Stephania japonica, assembly GCA_039657345.1. Classification (NCBI taxonomy): domain Eukaryota; kingdom Viridiplantae; phylum Streptophyta; class Magnoliopsida; order Ranunculales; family Menispermaceae; genus Stephania; species Stephania japonica. The sequence goes on along the minus strand of CM077560.1, from coordinate 34,644,071 downwards.
CACATCACGGGCATTCAAGCCATACAAGTTCAAGATCCGGCATTCGTGAAGGAATGAAGATGGAAGACCATATTGCAATTTGTAATTTCGATGTAAGGTATCAAAATTCTTTCACGCAAGCCAAATGCATTAGTTCATGCATATCAAGTCTTAAAACCAATTTTCAAAAGTCATGAAGTAACTTGGTATTTCAAAATGAAATTTAACACATAACTAGGCCCACGAGTTTAAACAAGGTGAAATCATGTGTTAATGATCATTTACATTTTGGAAATCATTGTTAAAGTTTTCAAGACTGAAAAACTTGTTTTTAAAAGGTTTTTGAAAAGAAAAACTGCAAGTTTGCAGAAAAGCCCCTCGCAAGTTATGAAATCGTGATTTTCTGTTTTCGGGGTTTGTAAAATTATCCGAACCATCTAATTAGGCTTAATGACCCATAATAAACATGTATAACATGTTACATTAGGGTTGGTTAGGTCCCGGACGTGTTTAAGGGTCGCTAACACAAAGGGAAAAATTAATTATTTTGAGCTCCCTGCAGTTAGCGCGCTAATACTGCCATTAGCGCGCTAAGTGCAGAGTTAGCGCGCTAGGTCTTAGTATTAGCGCGCTAATTGCCCTCCTGACAGCTTTTTTAAAAAGCTGGAAAATGAACTTTAATTTGAATTTTTGATGGATTTTGGACCCTTGGATCCCTAGAACGGTCATAAACTGTCAAGATGGGATTCCTAACAATATAAAAACACCAACACAATGGTTTTCTCAAGACAAGGCAAACACACACTTAAAAAGTTCAAAAGATTCAAAAGAAGAACTTTGATTTTTGTGAAAGGAACAAAGGAGATTCTTGAGGCTGTTCACAAGCACAAAAATCCAGCACTTTGAAGCATTCAAAGAGTACTAGATTCTCCTCAAAGCTGTTCTCTTTTGTCACCACCTTGTTCTAGATTCCTTCTCTTGTGCTTAATCTACATAGTTTTGTGTGTGTTGAATCAAAATCAGTTTGTTGTGTGTTTTAACACTATTATCTTGGGTTTTACACTTAAACTTATTTTATCAAACCCTAAGATTGATTTGAACAAAAGTTTTGCACTTAAACTTCATCTTTGTTAAACTATTGTTCTTTGCCTTGAAATCGGTTTTGCACAAACATATTGGATTTTAAAACGACTTCATATTTGGAATTTGCAACAAAATCAGTGACACACTTTGCATTTTCCATCCATTATCATACTTGCATGCATTAGAGTTGTTAGGCTCTAGGAGGCTTGCTAGTGTTTGAATTTTGATATCACTTTATATTGTAAAGTGTATCTCATTTCTTTTCGGCAAATTATTGTAAGTGTATGATTGTAAGACTTAGTGGAATCTAAGTCAAAGGGAAAGACCTAGTTGAGGCTAGGCACAATTTCTAGTTGCGGCTAGATAGGAAGTCCTAATTGTAATTAGGCATTCTAGGCGTGTATGCTTAGGTTGTAACACTTATTTGGAATATAAGTGAGGGGTTAAAAATCCTAACCGGGGAGGTTAGGTAGTGGATGTAGATCATTTGATCGAACCACTATAAATCGTGTGTCGCTTTCCATCTCTTCTACCTCATTCTTTTGCATAGCATAGACATTTGTTGTTACTTGTGCATAAAAGTATTAAAAAGGCAATAACCTCTCGACACACCCAATTCCCCCCCCCTTGGGTGTGGTTTCAATTTCTAGTTTGGGTTAGGTTAGTTTAGTTTATTTTAGTTATTCAATCATTTTAGCTAATCCCTAAATTCCATTTCTTAATTTTTACAGATTAAAGAAGTATTGAGATGAAGGGATGAGAGAGTACCACCTGTTATGTGTCAGGTTTGACTTTCAATTAGATTTTAGTTAGCATGATAAAGTTATTTTTTTGTAAGAAGTGACTACTTATGAGAATTCATGTATTTTGAGACATGGTTGGGATTTTAAAAACTGACTTAAGTTGCTTTATTTATCGCAAAATTTGATTAAAATTTTTAAGTCAATTTCTTGATTTATCATTTTTACTCTTATTATGTTATGGGTTTAAAAGTTTTTCAAGTGAACGTTCAAAGGTTTTCAAAAAAATTAGACCAACGATGACAAATTGAACTTAAATCACTAACAAAATTGGTGACAAAAAAAATTAATGCCCCGTAAGTCATCAACAATGTGAGATTACCCACAAATTTCTAGATAAATCGCTATACCCCTGTGACTAAATTTTTTAAAATTTTTCAGCGATTCATTAGCGATTTGAGAAATAACCTAGATTCGCTACTTAAATCGGTGGTATCCCGAGACCTAATTTTTCAAAATTTTCAACGATTCCACAGAAATATGAAGAATGTACTAGATTCGCTGAACAAATCGGTGGTACACTGAAACATGGTTTTTTTTCTATTTTTTACCGATTTTCTTAACGATTTCTTAGCGATTCATACTTTAATTTACATTGATGTCTATAATTTGAAAATCTAAACAAGAGAAGAAAACCCAAAAAACTTATAATTTTAGCTATGTTAAAATTTTGGAAACTAAGGGAACTGAAGAGATTAAAGAATCAGTGATGAACTAACTAACACACATCAATACTAAATACATAATTGATATCGCAGTAAGACTTTAATGTATTCTTTTGTGTAGGCTCAGCCTAAACAATAAATTAATCAAATTGATAATGTGTACAACCACTATAATGAACTCTCGTTCTTATAAAACTCAAGCTATGAACGATGTACCATACAATAGCGTTCATGAGTATTTATAGACTCAGTCTACCTATTCTATCTAGGAAATCAGTCCTAAATATATTACAACTCAAAAAACCTCCTTAGTCACCAATTGTGAATTTTGTTGGAGCCATCCAACAATCAACAAGTAAGCCTTCTATTTCTTTAATAATCTTGACTCGTCATCTCCATAAAGTTCTTCAATCCTTTATGCAACTTTCTTTCGGATTTGTTGTTGTAATGCATCTTGAAGTTATTCTCTTGTAGTATCGAACTTCTTCATGTTGTAGATTAATACTGATATATACCCTGTGATAGTATCCAACTCGTATTCAATTCCTGCTTTGACTTCAGCCCTGTCTTCATCTTCAACTCTAAGTCTGATACTATAGTCTACACTGGAATTTGTGTTGTAGTCTATCTCTAACTTGTATCTACACTCGGACATCTTGTTGCATTAGGGTTTCAATCTCCATTACAGCTATTTACCTAACTAACTTAACTTTTATTTTTATAATATACTGCCAATAAGGATAAACCGACCTAAATATAGTAAACTAGGGTCTAACAATCTCCCCTTTTGGCATAGATTAGTCAAAAACAACAAATACCAAGATAACCAAATTTTGAGGAACTTCATAAAATGTACTGTTACTGAAGGATTAAAAGTAACTACACAGAAAAGTAAAAACCTCAAAAAGTTAAGTCATCAGCCAAACAAAGTACAATCATAAGATACAAAAAATTTTAGGTAGTAGTATTTTAGGTAGTAGTATTTTGACAAAAAAAACTTGTCTTCTCACATATACTCCCCGTTTTGACTAAACTACGTCAAATAAATAACAACTGAGTATTAACCAGCCAATGTAAGTGACGAAGTTCGACATAAACAATGTTGAGCTCTTCCTACAGTGGTCTCATCTCAGCAGCTACATTTTCTCTTTAGGCTGTCAAATAGGCAATGCAATCTAGGAAATAGTCAAACAATGGAGGGTGTGGTCTCATCATCACTGGAGACCCATGTTAAGGCATAAGTTCTTTTTGAGTAGGAGCAGAAGTGTTTTCTGGAATGTCTGTATGTATGGTAGCAGCAGTAGACTCAGCAGCAGCAGGGGTGGCACTAGCAGGTGAAACATTGATAGGTACAACAGCTACAACAGTAACATCAACCGCATTAGTTAACTCGGTTGAAGAAGTAGAAATGGATTGATCTACTTGCAAATCCTCATGTTCATGGTGAGTAAGAGGATGGTCAGATATACTTGACTCAGTACGCATAGCGTCATTTACTGGAGTCTTAACAGTATGATCCGAGCGTACAATAACCGAAGGTAGCATAATACCCTCAAGGTCTGCTTGCTGTAAGATATAATAAGCTACCAATCATTCCTAGATATAATGTAGGATTGACATCAAATCCTTTGTCATCTTTATGATAGTGCTCATAGGTGTTCGAATAGACTTAGTAGTGTCTAAATCGAAACGCTTGATGAGAGACTTAGCATACTTAGACTGAGATATGAATATACTATCATGAGACTTGTTTATTCGTAGCCCCAGGAAAAATGTTAGATCTCTAACCCTGCTCATCTCAAATTCATTTTCCATTAAGTCGATAAAGTCTGAAGCTAACTTTGTAGAGATGGCCCCGAACATAATATCATTGACATAAATGTGTGCAACCACAAACTGTTTATTCTGCTTTTTAAGAAACGTCTTATTAGTAGACCCTTGATTATGGCCTTTTGCAACAAATAGGTAGTCAATCTTTCATACCATGCTCGTGGTGTTTGCTTCAGTCCATATAGCGCCCTTTTTTAAATGATAGACATCATCAGGTTTATCATGAATTTTCAAAACCTTAAGGTTCTGCACCATACACCTTTTCTTACAAATACCCATTCAACAAAGTATTTTTTACATCAATTTGTTGTAACTTGAAACCTCTGTTACAAGTAATGGCTAGCAATAGACGAATTGATTCCAATCTTACAACTGGAGCAAACGTCTCATCAAAATCAATACCTTGCACCTGCATGTATCCTTAAGCAACTAGTCTAGCTTTGTTGCATAAAATAACATCATTCTCATATGTCTTGTTGCGGAATATCCGCTTAGTACCGATGATGTTAACATTGATAGGTCGTGGAACAAGCTCCCAACAAAGCCTTTTTGAAAATTTTAGGCTCTATCTGAGATGTAAAACAAGCAAAACAAACCATATTTTTGTAATCAATAAGAGGAATATCTCTCGTTGGCACTGGATCGTTACTGAGCCAATAATTTTCTCACGAAGATGATCTTTTAACATCCTTAACTGTGGAGCTACTGATGCAGAACCAGGTTCAGAAGCAGATGATAGTGTAGAATCATCATCATCACTAAATGGTGTATTGTTTCCTAAATCATATGTAATAGTTGTGGGTTGAGTGTTTGTTGTTGAGCTTAATGGTATAGGAAGCTCATCATCATCCTTTTGATAAAGACAATAATTCAGTACTAGCACTGTAATGACCCGTTACCTTAAGCATGTGATTAGTGTTAATCCGAATTCTAATTAACCTGAGTTAGGCTCGTGGTTAAGCCCAATTAGCTACGATTAGCGTGTGTGTGGAATTGTGTGTCAGATTGTGTTTGCATGGAGTGTAATATTAATTATAAATTAATAACCAAACAAATGAGGGAATGCCTAATACCATGTTTGGGTCAAGGAGGACACACATAAGATGCGGGATTATGTTGACACCCGAGAATGCTCGTTGGTGTGAATTATATAATTATAGGCAAAAAAATATATTTGTATGTACTGTGGATATATATATATATATATATATAAATATATATTAAAATAGAAAATAAATGAATATTAGACTTAAGTTGATAAAAATTAGTCTATATTAGGTGATGGACCGATGAAAGGAGGTTTGTGGACTCTGGGAAGTCGTACAAGTTGGTAAAACGTAGGAAAACTCAGGACAGGTAAGTGGAACTCGTGTCTTTTATTAATTATGCAATGTAAATTATTATTATTATTAAAACATGTAGTATTCTGGACTGGAACTGGGGCAATGTACCATGATTTGACATTGTTTTACAATAATTTTTTAAATGAAAAATGAAATTCGGGAAGAGGTTTGGCATGACGAATTGGCCTGGGGTTCGAAATTGTGATGGGGTGGCCTCCCATCATTGCGCCCCTAGGAAATTGGGCATATCCCGATTAATGCTTTCCTATTGAGTTGGCGACACATCTGTAAAAAACCAATAAGATGGTCAGTGATTGGTTTAGTGACGATGTGGGAATGCGACTCTATTTATTTGAGTTGGCGACACATTGATGGGAATTAGTCAGATGCCCAGTGGCTGATTCCTAATGATGAGAGAGGGTGACTATTGAAATGCTGAAATTGAAAATACAAATCACAGGTACATTGCAATGAACCAATGAACTCGCATCTGTGTATATATTGATTATATTGATTCAAATGATTCCTTAAATAGGCATTAGATTCACGATGTATATATTATCCTTTGTTTATTAGTTAGTAATTGATAGTTGCTATGAGAGTCACTTACTGAGCATGTAGGAGCTAACTCGCCTTAACATTTCCAGGTAATGGGCGTGCGCTAGGACATGGAACTTAGGAAAGGAGAAGATTAGGAGTCTATTATCTTCTCTACGAGGTAATGATGATGTTCTGCTATTAGCATATATTGTATTGTATTATGCTTTTGTAATAATCAAGGTGGGAATATGGGTTTAATATCAAGGATTTGAACTGGATTTGTATATCTTATGTTTATCGAAAAAGTTTTAAATTTTCGTTGCGTTATACTTTAATTTGTTTATCGATTATCAAGATACACAAGTTATTGTTAGGAACACGTATAAGGCGATGGCTTTAATTAGGTCCGATCTGGTGTATTGGGGGCCTAATTAGGGTTTCAGGTTGGATATCTCCTAATTGGGATAAGGGATGTTACACGCGCAATCATCAACCACAACCTTTATAGATTCTATTATAGTCATAGTTTGCGTATTGTAGACTCTATAAGCTTTACTGTTAAGAAAATAACCAAGAAAGATCCCAACATCACTCTTAGAATCAAACTTCCCAGGTAATCTCTATCATTTTGTATAAAACAGGTACTGCCAAAAACATGAAGATGTTTAAAATATGGTTTTCTTCCTTTCCATATTTCATACAGAGTTTTAGTAGTAGTGGCCTAAAATAAACTGTTAATGATTTAGGTAGCAATATTTACTACATCACCCAAAAGTTTCATAGGAAGATTTTTTTTCAAATAGCATGAACCTTATCATCTCTTGAATAGTGCAATTTTTCTTTTTAACAACATTTTGCTGTGGTGTCTTAGGAGCAACAAATCCATGCAAAATTCCAAATTTTGCACAGTAATCAACAAACTGGTGATTTTCAAACTCTCTTCCATGATCACTGTGTATATGATCAATGGACACATCCTCATTACTTTTCTCATTCAGAAGTCGTGTTGTTAACTTATGAAAGGCATTAGAAGTTCTTACCATATCATGTCAACATCATGAGATAGTTGCTTGAAGTTCAGATGACCAAGTCTTCTGTGCCAAAACTTTGTATTTGTTAATGAAATAGAGTTTCACGTGACTTGCAGCTTATGTGGTGATACTGAATATTACACCAGCTTGTAGCAGTTGTCTAAAGTACAAATTCCATACATAATACATTTCCTCTTGTTATTAATTATCTCGCAATGATCTTTAGTGAAGTTGACAAACAACCCCTGATCATACAACTGACTAATGCTAATAAGATTAGATTTTATATCAACATGTAGAACTCATTTGAGATTTGGAAGTCTCGCAACATTAAGAGTTCCACTTCCAACTACTTTGCCTTTCTTCCCATCACCAAATGCAATTGCTCATTCTTCAAGAGATTCATAATTCTTTCGAAAGTTTATGTTCCCAGTTATATGTCTGGAGCAGCCACCATCCAAATACCATAACTTACTAGTAGTTGTTGAAAGCTACAGATGCGCTGCCATAGCCTTATGAGATTTAATTCTCTAGACCTTCTTAGATGTATTCTTCTTTTGAAGTGTGCTTAAATCTTTAAATATCCGATAACATCATGGTCAAATATGACCAACAATCCCATAATAATGACATGTAGAAGGAGGTTTATTGTTAACAATGGTAGTAGACTTATTCTTCTTACTTGCAACAATCTTCTGTGACACTTCTTTCTTTGCCTTTGTAATGGACCAATTTTATTGACGTTGTTATTCGAGTATTTTCTAACATGAATGCCAGCTGAGGTCCACAGGGACGCCATGGACAAGCTAGGACACGCCTTGTTGGGTGTGAACAGTTATTTTGACTAATTAGTTGCGTAACTGTGATGATAATTATTATTTTATGCCTTATTACATCGCATGTGTGACTTTATATTGATAAATCGAGCGAGATAGTATGATAGGTATTCTCCTTGAAAAGCGTGTCGATGCAGGTATTGAACAGGTGAATGATGGGTACACTAGGTCAGGGAATTGTACGTACAAAATAAGTAAATGAAATGTGTCAAATAATAAATATGAAACCATAGTCTAGCCAAAATTATCACGAAAGTCAAAAATGACACGAGTTGCGGTGCGGTGTCGAGGAACCTGAACACCGACAAACCAATAATTGAGACTTTGAGGGACAAGGACATAGGTTTGCGTCACCCATTTAAGTCATTTATGTTGAGTTGGATGACTGGCCATAGGATGGTCTCTAGATAAGTAAATCATTTGAGATCAAGGTTATGGATGTATATTGACTTTGAGAGATTTTTTTCATCACCTTTTCTCTCTCCCCACTCTCTAATTAGAAAATGGGAAAGGAAAAGTGAGGGTCTTGTGAGCAAAACATGTGGAATTAGTGAGGATTCCATCAAACAATAAAAACGAATAAGGTGAGATTTATCTTCCTCTTCCTCTTCTCTGTTTGAGCAGAGTTTTGAAGGTTTTAGTTGAAATTCGAGCTAGGGTGTTGAGGTCACTGATTTTTGGAGTTCTTTTGGAGTTTTAAACTCAAGTTGGCTATGGGTTTGTGCTACTTCAAAGTTTGAACAATTTTTCAAAGTTTTTGGTTTTGAAAAGTTGTGGTTTTTGTTGAATTTTGATTCAATATATATATATATATATATATATATATGTTGTATGGATTGTTGCCTTTGGAAGTTTTGAAGGGTTGTGGTTCCCTTACGAGGAGAGAGTAAGGTTGACAGCGATGAAGTCGGCTTTTGGGCGATAGGAGCAGAATTTCATAAACTAGAATTTTGTTGCCTAATGCAAGGAGCGTGCTCCCCAGGCTAGGATCGCTTCCCAATTTGGGTAGGAAGTGTTATATGCAGAACACATAGCGCACCCGACACTTTGCCTAACGCGCTATGCATCCTTCCATCCAACATGTAAGGGTTGTTTTAAGTATTTTGACCCTAATACATACCTAATACAATTGAAACCTACTAAATACAATAAAATGAATTAGAGGATTGTAGCTCGGATATTAGGAGCTAAATGGAGTCAAACCGGGGTATTTATGGGGAATTGAGTGCGACTTTCAAGGTGAGTAAAGCCCTTCATAATGTTTTACAACATTCGGTTCGACTTATTTTATTTACCGATTGTCGAATGTTTGTGTTACAAGAAATGATTGTTGAGCATGGTTTAAACTTTAAATGACCGGTTGAGCTTATTTACCAGGGTTTTTATTGTATTACTGTATGTGATAAATTGATTTTCTGGGATGATTGTTTGTATTGTATGGGGTTGATATGGTTTGATTTGCATGTGTACTAGAAGTCATCGGTGAATAGTCGACCCGATGTTACTCCGTTGTCCACATGGACGGTGGGTTGAAGGTTTAAGCCGATCACCAGGTTGTTTGTGACAATGCTAGACCATAACATGTGTACTAGAAGTCATCTGTGAATAGTTGACCCGATGCTATTCCATTGTACACATCAGAGCATCGTGGGTCTACGCCTGCCATCGAGAGGATCAGGAATTTAACCAGTTGGTGTTTACTCATTGGTAGTACCTGGGGAAAAATCCGTAGTATGGTCTAGTTTGCTTTGTTACTTTGGCAGTTGAGAAACTCAAGGTTCAGTTATATTGATCTGCTGCTAACCTCATTTCTTTGCAGGGTCCATTGGTTATGACTCATGGCTTAATTATATCTTTACCTACTGTTAACATTCTTGTCTTACAGGGTTCATTATGTTGGGAAATGTGTCATAGACCAATTCTGTAAATATTTTTTAACTATTATAAGTAGATGCATGTTCCTTTTATAATAGTATCCATGAATAATTATTGTATTATTCTAAACGTCCCTAGTCAGTTATTATTGTGGGAACAATAATAAATTAAGACTAGTATGAGTCTCAATTGATAGTCATGTGATGCTTATGCGTATACGGATATGGATCAAGATCATGAGTATTTGTTGGGAACTAATACTGGACCGAACCGCTATGAGAATGCTACATGGTCAATGTCATAAGTCATTTTCATGATAGTTAAATCATTTAGTCATTCGACTTGAGATCACCAGAGACTCGAACATTATGAGCATAATGATTTGACACAATTAAACATCATCATTAACCGGATGATTACAAAGATTATGATTGGTCATTGTCCGACTAATGTGTGGAAGTTGTATGATCAAGATAGGATTTGTCCTTCTCTTCTAAAGAGAGATATCTATTGGGCCCCTCGATATGTTAGACTAATAAATGGCCATGTCTAGTGAATTGATTGGATCAATGTCACTTGACAATTTTAGTCAACTCAAAGATAGAGCTAGTAGATTGAACTATAAGCGTGACATTCCATGTCTTATGTTCAATCAAAAGGTATAGCGTGACGAAAGAATATGATATACGTTGTCCATTAGATTGTATCAATTTATTGATCTTCATGCAACTTGGGTAGTCATAATGTCTTGTTGGAGGCCGCTTATGACTTGTGTGCAGAAAAGGATTTTGGTTCACTACCAACATTGTATGAACCTATTAGATCACACACAAAGAACAGACGTGCACGATTTAATATTATCTAAGGTTGATGAATTTTCTTTGATAAAATTCATTTTTGAAGATTCTCATTAAGTGTCCTAGTTTGACTAGGATTCAAAGCTCTCTTACATTTTTAGTGTAACTAGAAAACTAGTCTCTTAGTAAATCCTATTTTGAATAGAACTCTAATCGGAATTAAAGTATTACTTTAATTCTTATTTGAGTTTTAGATAAATTACAACTCTTATTGGATTAGTAATTGTAGACTATCTAGGACTCTATCTGTGACGACCTTCCCTCGACCTAGGGTTGGGTCTCCCAGCCCAGACCGCTACTTGGACCCGATACCTGAACCAGGCCCAAATAACAGTCTGGCACGCCTTTCAAACAAACATGCGGAATATACATTGGCTAAACAAAGGATAATAATTGCGGAATAAATATAAATAGATATCCTTAGGCCAATAAATTTAAGATCACAAGAACATCTATGAAACTATAAATGGGTTCATATTGAATTAAACTATTAAAACTACAAGTGGATCAACTAAAGGTAAGTAGGTTTCAAACTACCCAAAGACTTATTTTAATCACAACCCAAGTTTAATAGTTTCAAAATCGAATATACATGATAATCAACCCAAGGCTCATATCAAGTGAAGACTTCAAGCTCGTTTCTCCCTTGTCTCAATTCTAGCGCACTCGTTGATGGACCTATATTGTAAGTGGGGTGAGCTAAAAGAACCAACGGAGCCCAATAAGAGAAGAACCATGCTCAAATATCAAATATGCAAGTAATACCTATAAAGCAAAATAAATCTAGCATGCATTTGAAATCATGACAAGTGCTGACAATTTGTAGCAGGGTAGCAATTCCATAAAGAGTAAGCATTTCATATTCCGTAAAGTATTTCGAATATGATAAATAATTCAAGAGTTGTAAAACATAAATAATCAAGTTTAGCAATGCAAAGGGGTTACAAGAGAGATACATATGAAGTAATAAATATAAATGCAAGTCCGTGGTTTCAATTTGCCATTGCTTCCCCTTATTGACCAATAATCAAAAATATAATAAATATGCGTGGGTGACTTGATTCCACCGTGTGTCCATGACTCCTGAAGAGGCCTGGGTGACTTGGTTCCATCGTGCATCCACAACTCCCCAAGAGGCCCTTGCATTGGGTGACTTGGTTCCACCGTTAGCTACGGCTCCCCAAGAGGCCCTTAAGCATGTAAGGTGACTTGGTTCCACCATGTCTATGGCTCCCCAAGAGGCCTTACATGAAGTCAAATAAGATAGGCAACAACCCCATCCCAAGTCCTTTAAATTAAAATCGTGATTCTAAATATACTAGTAGCAAGCCACATTTGATAGATGAGCGGTGCTCCCCACTTACCTGTACTCGTTGCGAATCCTAATCTCGATCCTCTCGTGTTTGGGCTCGATGTGAACCGTCGAGCGAATCTAGACAATTTGAAACAATAATTACTTTGTGTATATACAGCCATACAAGTTTAACACGTATTGTCTAGACCTTAGGAATCCATCTTATTTTATAGCTAACTTCACTTAAAGTCATTCACGACTCTAAAGTCGACTATTAGATCCAAAATCGTTGATTCAAGTAAAATAATAATTTGGTGACAAAAAAACAAGGAAAATCTTCTAAAACTTGGTTTTTACAACATAAATCGGAGACGTTTGATTAATTATAATTAAAAATATTCAAATCACCATACAAGAGTCAATTTAGACTTTAAATTCCCAAATGACAATATTCAGTCAAAGTCCATAAATTTATCAAATAAGTTTATTTCTCAAAGAAAAGATTCAAAGTCCCTTTTTAAATCTTGACTCAACCTTAAATGTTAAATCCATATCAATAAACTTCAACCACGTTCAATTTGCTAAAATCATGGGAAAACCTTTTCATGTACCGTCAAACCATGGAAGACAAGATTGATTAATCCATAATACTCATTATCATAAAGCTTAAAAATTTGTATAACCCATTTCAAGAGTAGATCTAAGAAAAAACTGAACAAACTTTGCAAATCATTAACTCTCATTGCCAATACCAACACCAAGACAATAAATCTAGGGAGTATTAGAGTCTCACCATGCCTTTAATGGAGTCTTTGACTCAAAATCCTTTCCAAAATCTCATTCTAACATAGATCAAATCTATCCTTTCTTATTTTCTTTTCTATTTTCCTCGCGTACTTGCCGCTATCAACGCCATCGACCCTTTGGTCTCCAAATCTTCAATAAATAATAAAGAAATCAAGGAGGGAAGTGAGGTTGTACCTCTCTTGAGCTTAAACTCTCCTCTTGCTCTCCTCTCCACGTGGGTGTTTAACAAGATTGCAGCTAGGGTTTTCTTTGATTTGTTTAAATAGCATTAGGGTTAGGGATTAGGGTTATGATTATTTACAACTTGTCTAAAATGCCATTTTGGATCATAAGCTCAATTAGACTTTATTATTTAAAATAAAACTTTACTTAATCCCTCATTTATATTTAATTTGACAAGTTTAGAATTGTATTTCCACATGAAACACCCCAACACATTTTTATCGTGAAATTTTCAAAATACCCATAGGTTGGGTCGTAGAGAATTTGGGTCGTTACACTATCCTTTTTAGAGTTGGACTTTATCTAAGACTCTATTTAGAGTATGACTATGAGGTAGAGTTCTTTTACAACTCGACCTATTGAACTATAAATAAGACATTAGGGTGAGACTTTTCTAGAGAGTTTTTGTGAGAATTTTCTTCCCTAGAATTTTTGGCGCTAGCACTCCGGATTGTGATCAACCGGTCGTGCATGGATTTCTGATAGAGGACGCACGCTTGAACGTCTTGAAGGAATCGATCAACACCAAACAAGGCAGACATGGAGTTGTGCTTGTTAAAGTATAGTTTTTCTCTCTTGATATATCAATTTAATGGAATTGATAGGATCCTGATTCGGGGATATTCGAAAATAGTTTAAAAAAATTTCACTGCGTTTGATCCCCAAAATCCATCCAACAGTGATATCAGAGCAATGTTCAATCCATTAAACTTTAATACATGTTTTCTTGACATACATATTTGTGGTGTGATCATGGATAAATTTGCTTGCCGTGCTTTACTATTAATTGTTAGATCGAGGATTTTGCCAACACGGCTCTGCGGTCATGACTTTCCCATAAGAATATGATTCGTAAAAAGGTTGTGATGCGTGTACTTCCCATTAAGGATGCAACGTAAATTTTGTTGTGTTCTCCGTCCGCATGTATATTCATTGATTTTAGTGAAAGTATGATGCATTTGAGCGCAAGAAGTCCATGGTAGTTCATAATTTGCGGAATCTTGATATCGGGTGATTTTGGAAAACTTCAAATTTCACACCGATAAGATAGATATGGTGTCCATCTCTACGCCCAAGTCAGGATAAATACAAGTCGGTTATGACTGCTCGATCGTTTTTTATTTCAATAAGAGACAGCACATGTTTTAGACCACATTAAACTGATGAGGCTGTGGTCAAAATTTTTCATGATCCAACTGCTTTCATGACACGTGCATATGGCATGCTATTTTAATGGAAGTTAGTTTAATATGTCATGGGTTTAATTCCATGAGTTGCACACATAATAGCACTACTGATATAGTTAATTGGATTAACTAATGAGTGACGTGCATTGATTTTAGTGCATTATTAACTTGTAAACATGGCAAACCATGGTGATTAATTGGTTGTTAAATATATACTGTATTAGATTAGATTATTTAATTTGATTAATACAATCGCATCTACATTATTTGTGCCCACTAGTGGTCTCTAGTTAGAACGCCATTAGTGCACATGCACGTGACTATGATAAGGTTAGAAATTAATTTTATTATTTGATTAATTTTATTGTTCCATTCAATTTTAATGGCAGTATTTTAATTAAAAGGGTTTTAATTAAGTTAATGTCAATCAGTATACACAGGGTTAATTATTTTATCAATAAGATTGATATATAGAAAAGGAATTTTATAATTAAATTTGTAAGCAGTGATTAACGCCTTTTGACCCGCCCATACCGATCAGCTAATGCAATCGCGAATAGAAAATCTTCTATTAATTAATAGTATTTAATTTCTTAAATTTGTTTTATGATATTTTACCTATATATCAAATTGTTTCCTATTTATTTATGATCTTTATTCTATGCATAATTTGGTATATTGGATATTTCATGATTAGATGTTAGAATTATAGATCTTAATATAAGAAATAATCATAAAACTAAATAAGAATCCCTCAACTAAAATTTTAAGTCAATACCACCCAATTTTTAAACACATGTCAAGATCTCGATTACATCAATATGGGTCTGCCCCCACAGGGTGTATTATGTTATCTTGGTGAGACAAGTTGGGTAACGGTTACGTGAATGTTTTAATTTTGTTTGACTTAATAAAGCTATCAAACCGGTTTTAAGCTTTAGGCATAGATGGACACAACATGTTGTGACATATGATGTCTAGGTCTCATAACGAACCTAAGAGTTGTATGTGATATAATTGGTAAATGTTACCTACCTAAATAACTTGATTTTGAGTGTCATACCTTAGCTGTCTCAAAATTAAGTGAAATATGAATCTTAGTCCACTAAATTAATACATATGAGGGTTATTAATTGATTTAGTGGAAGTTTAATTACTCACTAATAAATGGTTTTGCATAATTTTCTAGTTATAGATATAAGACTTTTAGTAACACTAATCCATAGCAACAACGATCAATCCTTGAGAAAGATAAAAAAAAAAATTCTAAGACTACTTTCCCTGATTTGATTTGGAAAGTTGATAAATGTTATCAGCCATAAAAATCAAGGATGTATGTCTCAGATTGACTTGTTCCTTTAGAGCTACCATCTACTATTGCCAGAATTATATGTCACGTTAGCAACTATGAAAATGAACTTTTGGAAAGATTTGGGACCATTAAAGCTAATGACATAACAATGACCTTGATGCTGCAGGAAATGTTGCAACAGTATGTCACACTGGAAAAGTATAAGAATACAAAATTCCTTGATTCTTGTAAATAATTGAGACCCTATCAATATGTTTTTGTGTTTGGAACACAAAGGGCTATATTGATTATCTAAAATAAAAAAGGGCTTTTTATCTCTATGTGCCAAGAGTTGGTTTAGATTTGATCTATAATTCATCAAAAATAGTTTTGAACTATATATTATGAATGACATGGAAAAGTATGTCTGCAGTTGCATTTGATGCAGTTCAAACTGTAAGACAATATTAAGATAAGCCTTATATATGTATTTGAAGGTTCTTATAGAAAGTAAAGGAACTCAATGTAGAAAGATAAAGGGAAGGTAAAAGCTACCAAAAATGTTTGTGTCAGACACAGAAATCTTAGATGTGAGGTAGACTTTGTCCAACTCTAAAGATAAGCCTTAAAAGACGGATTAAGTTATTCATAGAATGAAATTGTTTATTTTACAATGAATTACAAATCCTATCAGGAAGACATAATTTTAAGTTGTTGCGAACATTTGAAAATAAGTATATATTAAAAAAATCACTTGGCAAACTATTAGCATACTTTGATGAGATCAAGATGGATAATATTTGAGCCAAGAGTTTAAATAACCATATTTGAAATTATGGGATTGTCTTGCAATTAACTCCACTAGGAACGTCATTTGTGAAATGATGTTTTAATAGGAGAAATAGAACTATATAGGATATATTTCAATTTATGATGTGTCGCACAAACCTTTCTAAGATGTCCTATTGAGGTTATACTTTAGAAACCATTGCACTTTGCATTAAATCTTATATTCCTTAAAGTGGTTGATAAAATTTCATATACAATATGGAATAAAAAGACCTAATTTGTCTTTTCTTTAGACTTGAGGCGACGAGACTTGCGTAAGACGCTAGGTCATATAAAGTTTGATGCCTAAGTCATTTTGTGTCTAATTGTGGTTGAATATTATGATACTATTTTATTCAAGTGAGAATAAATTGTTTATTGCTCAAATTGATGTCTTTCTAAATAAAGAGTTTATTTCAAAGAAGCAATTGGGAA
Source organism: Stephania japonica (assembly GCA_039657345.1). Classification (NCBI taxonomy): domain Eukaryota; kingdom Viridiplantae; phylum Streptophyta; class Magnoliopsida; order Ranunculales; family Menispermaceae; genus Stephania; species Stephania japonica. Next base: position 34,627,168 of record CM077560.1, on the reverse strand, counting down.
TAAAATAAATCTTGAAATGTTCAAGAGCCACAAATGAGAATTGAACCATTTTAGGATACTCAACAAAGTTTTAAACTAGTTGAGTGTACACGAGTAACATATATCGCTTAAAAATCTAGAATAATAAGAAATTGGCTAGAGAAATCTAAAATTTCTTATTATTGATAGTTGTGCTATATTTTTTGATATTAGATCAAAATGAATTACTACTTATCAAGAGATATGTCTTGTCTAGATTGGATGAAGAGACTAAGTGTTAATGAACTCTAAATTTTAATTCATGTGTGTTATTCAAGTTTGGAACTTGATTCATTTACTTGAAAGTGGTATGATAATTGGATGTAAATGATTTAAAATGACATGAAGAAACAAAAAGGTGCATACTAAAAACACGGCTTATAGAAAAATTTCAATCTAAATCAAGGTGGTGATTATGGTAAGATCTTTCATTGGTAGATAAGCTTAAGTTCTAGAATTCTTGTTGTCATTACTTCATAGCTTGACTATAAGATATGACAAACAAGTATCAAAATATCATTATTCTATGCCCCTTAAAGATGTGTATGATGCAACTTAAGGGTTTTGATTAACTTGAGAATTTTAGAAAGGTATGCAAGCTTAAAGGATCCATTTGTGGATTATAGTAAGCTTATCAAAGTTGGGATATTTGTTTTGATGAAATAATTAATTAATTAAGTTCATTAAATAGAAGATAAAATTCGTGTATACACAAAGGTTAGTGGGAGCGCAATTATCTTTTCTGAATCTGTATGTTGATGATATATTATTCATTAGAAATAATGTCCTAACTTTACAGAATAGTAAGTCTTGGTTGAGGAAAAGCTTTCAATGAAATTCTTAGACAATTAGGCTTATATCCTTGTGATATAGATCTATAGAGATAGATTTAATAGGCTAATTGGTCTAAATTAGAGTGCTTAAATAGACAAATAACTGAAAAGGTTTCAGTGTGCAAGAATTTTAAAAGAATTCATACTTTTGCCTTATAACATAAGTCTCAACAAGACTCAAAGTCTTATAACAAATGATGAGCGGGACAATGTGAGTATGATTTCATACACATTAGCTATGGGAACAATCACATATGTTATACTTTGCATTAAACTTGATATGCCATATGTTTTAGGCAAAATATACATATATCTCATACATTCAAGTGAAGGTCACTGGATATCTATTGATAACATTCTTAAATACTTCGAAAGCACTTGAGAAATGTTATTGTGTTTACAGAGGTTTGAAAGATGTGAGTTTTGTAAATGGTTACAAAATGCAAACTTTCAAGCTAATATAAATTATTAATGATCGCAATATGGATATGTGTTAACTTCATAGGAAGATGCAGTAAGTTGAAAATATTCCAAACTCACTCTAACAAAATTCTACAACATAAATTGAGTTTTTGCTGCATTTGATGCTGTCACGGCCCAATTTTCTAATCTTGATTAACTTGCCTAATTAGGATCACCGACCCGTGACGTGGGGCCCGCATAAGATGCGCACACTAACCGAGGCACGTGGCTGAGGTAAATGTTATATTTGTACTGGTATATGCCTAGTGTTGTGTATGTGTGTAGACTAATTAAGTCAATTTTTGCAAACTATAGACGTCGAGTTGACGTGAGCGGGGACACGCCTTGGAGTGCGTGCAAGTACGAGTACCTAGTGGAATTACCGGGGTAGCGAGACTAGGCTAGGAAATAACAATTTATTTCAAATCTACCTTAACATAAATTAAGTTATTTAATTTAGTTGGAAATACGACGTTCGACGCACGGGGAAAGCACCTCGAGTTGCGTGCGAGTCGGGACACTGAGTGCCGGGGAGTTGAGAATCGGTGTGACCACTTAGATAAATTTTATAAATTTGTGTGACCAATTAATTATGGTCCATATGGGATCACTACAAGAAAAATGATATTTAGAAACGGAATTAGCAACGGAATTAAGTTCCGTTGCTAAGAAAAAATGGTTATAGACGGAATTGAAACGGATAATTCAGAGACGGAATAGAGAGAGATCAGAGACGGAAATAGAGACGGAAATAGAGACGGAATTTAATTCCGTCTCTAAATAATGGCGCCAACATTCCCACCAAAACTTTCTTTTTTTACAACCGTCCATTACGTCTCGAGATTCGTGCGTGCTTTGATCTAGATACCCAAAAAGGTGACCAAACACAAAACTCTCTCTCCCTAAAATCTCTCTCCCTCACCTCACCGCTCTCTCTCTCTCTCGACAAACCTCTCTCCCTCACCGCTCTCCCTTTCTCGACAAACCTCACCGTCACCGCTCTCACCGATCTCTCTCACCGTCACCGCTCTCTCTCTCTCTCTCGTCACCGCTCTCTCTCTCTCTCTCACCGTCGCCGCTCTCTGCTCTCTCACTCTCGCAGCTCTCTGCTCTCACTCTCTCCGTCTCAAATTCCTCTCTTCGTCCAGGGATTCCGTTTCCGATTCGTCTCGAACCTTCGTGTTGATGAAATTTCTGGTAAGCATATTCAATCGATGCTTCTATTGAGATTGCTGTCGATGTCCTAGCTAGTTGTTTGTGCCTTTTTTTAGGGTTTCAATTTCTAGCGTTTCCGATCATTTGTGTTGTTTGATTGTTCATGCGATTAGGTTTTTTGGATAGATGTTAGGTTGAATGTCGAACCTTGAAATTTGTTAGAGGTTTTGTTGATCTTTGGGGTTTGTGGTTCTCATGTGTTGCGTTTTTGCTCTATCAAATCATCAATAATGTCTAATTCGTTTGATTCATTTGTAAAGTTTGATGCTTGATTGTGATTTTAGTTGGTGGAGTTGATTTTGTGTAATGGGTTTTTTTTTTTTGGGTTTATGATTTGAGGGTCATTTGTTAATGTTGATGAAAGGATTGGTCTTTAATGCGAGTGGTGAATTATGTGTGAATTGAAATGGGTTTTGACAACGAGTGTATTTTAAACATACAATCACTTGTCGGGGAGTATTTACGTCCGGTGTGTCGTTTGCTTGTTCATCCAAATGAAGCATTACGATCGCAGTGTACTCATTTATACTACAAGCGATGCCTAACTTATGTCGTTAGCACTACTCGAGCTTGCCCGTACGATGGATATCTCGTGACCGACGGACTCGAATGGGCATATATAGCGAAAAAAATTCGATAATGTTGTAAATAAACAGGCTTCAAGTTATCCCTTTTGTGGTTTGGCGACAAGCTTTTGGTCAAGGAATGATTGAATGCATATTTCTAGTGTTGTTTCGTCATGGAATGCGAGATGATGAACTATCAACTTTCGTGTAGGAGCAATTCTTATTCTCAATCGTCAAAAGATCATCAAAGAAACCAATTCAATTGATGATTTAATAAAGGTAAGGCATTATCCCGCATTAGTTTTCTTTTTCTTCCACATCTAGTTTGGGTCTATCTCGAATATATGAAGTCTTTGCAAGGCTTGCAATGATCTGTTATCTTATCTCTTTTATAGGGTTATTTCATTTTTCCTGATTGTATTATTATTTTTTGGGCTTATATGATAGGTTTAATGAAGGTTGAATATTTTTTTTGCATATGGTGTATGTTTGACCCTTATGATTTCTACCTTGCTTCGGACAGTTTGTGATTAATTCATAGTTGATGCACATGTCTTTATATTTTATTGATTTAGTTTTCTCAAGAAAGTCGCATTGACTTGGATGACAAACCGAAATGTTTATAAGTAGCAAATCACAATGATAGCTGCTTGCTAATTGAAATAAAAATAAAGAAACGATTACTACTAGCTTCTGTATTGTTGTAATCAAGACTAGCAATTGCCAACTAGCCGAGGTGCCAAAAAACTTTAACATTCAAGACATTACTTTGGTGAACCAGTCTTAAATGGGGTGGTTCAGGTTATGTCCTTACCAATTGGAATATGGAGGACTCATTTACCATACAGCTTTGATTAAAAAATTAGCAAACATATGCAAGGGTCGAAAACCTTATATAATTTTATCACATTTACATATCTTTCTTTTTCTTCATGTTGTATAGTTGTTCTTATTGACAGTTCTAAGTGCAATGTATTTTTTTTCCGACAATTAGTGCAATAGCGCATTATACAACACTTTCTATTGGTAGCAATTTTTTTGGTTTAATTGGAAAGATTGGTTTCTCACTTTTCTTCAAATGTTGTAGATGTTCAATGATAAGATATTGAAGATCAATGTAAGAAAATGCATAAGCACAGCTATTAAACTTCAAAAGAAGTACTTATACAAGGTCAGGCCATTAATTTTATCATGACTTTCCTTCTTTCTTTCGCACGATTTTTTGGATTGAATGTGCATCAGGTAGAAGTTTTTTCCATTTACTTAATAAAACCATTGCCTCTTTTGCATGAACTGCATGGATTTTCTTTACTCATTTATGCCAACATTTTCTGCTTTACATATCTTTATATCATCATACACAAAGCAACCTTTTGGATAAACCAATAGTAAAATCGGCAGTGCTAGCAACTCATTCCATTCCAGTATCATTGTCTCATTAACCCGAACTATATGGTTAATACATTTATTGTTGCATCGTTTGCTCACTATAGCATCCATATAATCTTGCAATGATAATATGATATTGTTCTCTTTAATTCTTTGTCGACTCACGTGGGTTGAAGTAGAACAATTCTCGACGAAGACTAGCTCTACCTATAATTATGTTTGTTTCTCATGTTTCTACTTAAATTGCAAGTGCCACTGTACTACCTTTACATTACTTATCATCAACAAGATCCTAAGTTCTTTATTTTGGTATCTTTACAGGGAAATCCTTAGGACTTAATAGCTTTGGCCTTATCTGGTGCAATGGTGAGTTTTTTATGTACATTAGCACTTGGCGATGATTTACATTGGTAAAATATACATATAGGCGTGTGCTCTCAATTAATATATCCAGTATTGGTAGTGGAACTCTTCTAAAAAAATATATATATTGGTAGTGGAAGGATTTTAAATGCAATTCCTCTGCAGCCAAGTTGCTACTGCGGCTGTGCACTATATTTTTGGGTTTTCATTTTCATTTTTTTTTAATTTTATCTTTCCTTCTCATTTTGTATGTCCCTTCTTAGGAATTAAGTTGGAAAGTAAGGTTAATATTATTAACTTAAGCACTTTTCTTATGCATTTGTTGCGATAATATGTTCTTGCATATTTCTATATATATTGAGACGTTGGAAGATCATATCTTTTTCAGTTGCTTATTCTTTGAACGAATCCGACGATTCAACATATCTTGTTCCATTTAAGACACTTTGGTTCAAACGTTGCCTATTGCATTGTCATATTTGCTCTATATGGTATCTTGCCTCATCTCGGTGCAATGGTGAGTTTTTTCTCCAAAAAAAAAAAAAAACATGATAAGACCGGCACTTGTTTGTTGATTAAATCGTTCAATGCATGACCATTATTGTGATGAGACAGTCTACTCCAAAGTGACATTTTTAGGTTACTAATGCATTAACAAAAACAAAAAGTTCTCTGTTTCTGTCTTTGTTTTCTTTATCTTTATTCTTTTTCTTTGAATAGATTAGCATGTCATGCACATGGATTTTCATTCCTTCTCTAAATTTCGAAAAACTCCATACTAGTAGTAATAGTTAGTATGACTACTAGGGGATAAAGATTGAAAAGATTAGCTGTCATGTTAATCTTCGTAAATTACATGCTCTTTCATTGAAGTAAATCGAGAGAAGGTTAAGGAGAATTTGACACTTACCACTTCAAAGAAAAAACTTCAATTGCTTGAAAATTTCTACTGTATTCCAAACTTCGTGTTACTTTCTGATAGTCAATATCAATAATGATGATGAATATATGAAGATTTTTCTTGTGATGCACAACATTATAATAGTATTAATTGGTTTACTTTTTCTTTTTGTTATTTGTAATTTTAGGTGCAAATGGAATGTAAGAGATTCGACATCATATCTTTTGTGTCATTGAAAAAAGGGCTATGAGAAAGGTACTACTTCATTTCTTGATACAAATAACTTGCTTTTAGATCCTACATATCTTTTCGGTGACTAAGTTTCTTAACATTGATTTAATTATATTTTGTTTGCTAAGAAGAATATATACTAAAGTTTCTATTGAACTCATCAATGAAAGAACCCTAGTAATTACTATAGGGTTCTTCCATGTTTTGTAATTTTTGGGAACCCCTAGTTGTAGGAGAAACTTTGCTAAGTATTTTGTAGGAAATTAAGAGTTAGAATTTTTTTTCGAATGCATTCATTGTAATAATGTGTTGAAGATCATGAACATCACTTGTCTCTAAAAAGAAATAGTTATTAATATTGAAGTACTTATGAAAATTGGTACTTGTCTTGTATCATTTATTTAATACTTCCATTACACATTGTTTATCTTATTGAGTCTTTTATTTTAGTTTTCTTTACTTTTAATTTGTGTTCTATCCTTTGTTTCATTTTACTTTAATTTCATTTTGTATAGTGTCTTCTTAATTTTTTGGAGCATCGAGGACAATTGACTTTTGTTTGTGTTAATCTAGAACTAAATTTTGTGTCATTGTTTGGAGCGAGAGATAATTTGCTAATTAACACCATGTTCCTTCGGATAATGATGAATTTATTTTTCTTTATTACTTTATTTATGTTGTGTTTGGCTCATACACTTGTGCTTGCGATGATACGTAGTTCTCCCATAATATTGTTTATATTCCTATTATTGTTTGTATAATTTAGTGATTTTTTTTCTTTTTGATCTTTTTTCAGGTGTTTTGTACGAAGTCAAGTATTATTTGAAGCACAATCAACTATATATAATCTCGGAACACTTCTTCATTTTTTGTTTTTCATTTAGAACAATTTTTGCTTTTACTTTTGTAGAAAGATACGATATATAAACTTTTTAGATTGTTTTTGTTGTTTCGTGTACAGTACTTTGAGAAAAGATAATTTTAAGGATATGTTAAGTTTATATAAACTGTGCAATATCAATATATTATTTAGCTATGATTTGTATTATATATTGGCAGGTTAAATGTGCTTGAACTGAGACCTATATATATATATATATATATATATATATATATATATATATATATATATATATATATATATGAATTCAGAGACGGAATTGAGATAGATTTGAATTCAGAGACGGAATTAGCAACGGAATTCAGAGATTTTGTTGCTATTTCCGTATCTAATTTTCGAGGAACAGATACATGAATCAGAAATGGATCAAATTTGGTCTATGATCCGTCTCTGATTAGCAACGGATCAGAGACGGAAATAATCAGAAACGGAATTAGAGACGGAATAAATTCAGTCTCTGATCAGAAACGGAATTTATTCCGTCTCTGATCCGTCTCTAAATCAGAAACGGAATCACATTTGCGTTTCTGATTGAATCAGCGACGACGATTTTAGAGACGGAATAAATTTCGTCTCTATTCCGTTGCAGATTTTAATTAGAGACGGAATTTATGCAAATCAGAGACGGAAATTTCCGTTTCTGATCTGCTGTTTTTTTGTAGTGGATTTATGTACATTAATCGATTTAACCTATAGTTTATTTAATTTAGAAATCACTTTTTAACATCCTATAGTTGTTGTGAATTAAACTAACCTGAGGATAGACCTCGAGATTCGTGCTGCCACACACTCCCATGATGAGAGTCACAAAGTTGGTGTCATTAAGAGAACTGGACTGCCTAGTTAGTAAACCTCGGATTTGCCTCGAGATTCGTAACACACTTGATTTCACAAACAAAAATAAATACCACAAGATGAGTGGGTTTCTCATTGATTCCCCAACCAAATTTCATGCAAACACAGTGATCCGATTGAGAGGGGAGTCCGGGAGAGAGAGGAAGAGAGAGTCATTGGAGGCGGGGAAATCGAGAGCTCGAGGTGCGGCAGCGACGTCAAGGCAGAGGTGAGTTTATGTTGTTGGTGTCGTTGTTGTTGATGAATGTGGCTCTCAGTGATCGTCGTCTCCCCTCCCTCCCATCTTGATTTCGATCAAAAAAAAAAATTGGGGGTGGCTCGGACGAACTGTGGCAGTTCTTCTGAGGAAGGTGATGGCAGGGAACTCCCCTGCCATCCCAAATTGAAGATGGGGTTGGGATTTTTTCCAACCCCAACTCAGCCAAAAAAAAAAAAAATTGTTTCTGCTTACGCGAACCAGAACCTCTGGTTCGCGTGAGGAAGAAGATGCACACGGGGCTAGACCCGTGTGCACTTCTTCTGAGCCGGGCGAGCAACCGGTCGTGCTCGGCCACGGGCGGCCGACCCGCACTCTGCCCGGGTCGGAGTCGGGTCTCAAGGTCGGCCCCGACCCGACCCGAAAAAAATAAATAAATAAAAATAAAATAATAAAATAATAATAATAATAAATAATAAATATATATTATTGATTAATATATATATATAATAAAATAAAATAAAATTATATTATTATCAATTAATTAATAATAATAATAAAAGAAATTAAATAAATAAAAAAATAAATAATATATTTTATATATTAATTTAATTTCTGAAAAATAAGGAAAATACTTGGAAAATTCCTGAAAAAAATTGAAAAAAATTATAGAAAATATAAGAAATTGAGAAAAAGGTAGAAAAATGATTCGGGACTTTTCGAGTGTTTTTGGTTCCCTGATATAACTCGAAAAATGTGTCAAAATTAAAGATTTACATAAAATTCTAAATTTTGGTTAAATATCATGAATCCACTTATTGTGGCTTTAAACCAATTAAAATGATATAAAAATGAACCTTGGGAACTAAAGGAAATTCTTGGGAGTTCGGGTGCACTAGTCGTGGTGTCGGGAGGCCGGATAGCTACGACTACTGCGTTGACTTGTAAGTGAAATTGTGGGAACTCTTTACTTTATTTCATTCCAGTAATTTATTAATTTTCAGTCTATTTGTAGACTAGCTAATTTATTTCCCACATCATGCTTTCCTTGTTTCTATTCATTTTGAATATCGATATAGCATGATGCCTTGTTTAATATATCATTGACTCCATATTTTCCTTATATGCTCAATGTTTGTCTTGAAATATGGTTAATGGATATTTAGAAAATGCATGCTATAGGGTTATTAGTTATGTTGGACTTGTGTTCTATTTCCTTTGGGGCTTTGTAGCCTAACTTGTGTTGAAATCATAGCATTGTAGGATATATATTCTTGAAATCTAAAATAGGAATTATCTAGTGTCCATTGCACATGAGATGCGCGGATTCACGAGGATTTCGGTCTTTCGAGGTCTCCGGCACTCGCCACTACACTTGGGCAGCACACGTGGCATGGGCCACGGGGTTGTCGGCAAGTATAAATGATTAATATACACAGAGCACAGCTCCGCCACTTGAGGTTATTAGGAAAAAAAAAGAGAGAGATTATTATAATATGTTGAGCACAGCTCCATACGGTAGTGGAAAAGGTTAGGTGAAAGTTCTCACCGCCGACCGGACGTAGATCATCTCGACTTAGCCTGTGTCAGTCATGTGTATCTGTTAACGTTGGTATTCACTTGCATTATTTATTCAGCATTTCTTCAGCTACATATGCTTTTGAATACCTCTTGTTAAATTGGAAATGTAGTATTAGATTTCCCTAGTTATCACTTAAATATCACTATACTCACCGTCTAGTTTGTGACGGTGGGTGTAGGTCTATCGAGCAGCACCAGGACGAGCAAGGAGAAGATCGACGACTACCTCTGAGCTTCGAGCGCGTAGCTGCCCGTACCTGTAGGGTACTTTTTGTATTATGTTTACTTATGTCTTTATCTTTTGGGATGTTATTGGGATGAGCGTTAGATTACTCGACTTTTGGCTTTCACTTTGTTATATATATGTTCGTCGTTATATGCATATATATATAGTGATTGTTATTTCCTGGTTTCCACACTTACTATTATAAGATTTACTTCCACTAAAATATTTAAGAATTCCGCATTAAATTTATAAAGACTTCCGCTAAATAAAAAAATTGTTTAAACAAGAGAACACAGGTAGTAAAGGCTGACTAATTCGTAATCGGGTCCTATGTGTTGTGATTAGGGCTTAATTACGGGATTAGGCCGGGCGGTGCCTTAGATTAGAAGCGGGGCCATCACAGTTGGTATCAGAGCTTAGGCTTTAGAAACTTAAGGGCAAAGCATAGTGTTGAATAAGGATTTTGATACTAATTTCCTGATTGGTATCAAAGATCATTTATCAAGGAGTAAAGCATAAATTTGAATAAAATACACACCCTAGAAGTGGAAACCAGATGAACCTTGCCTAGGAATTATTTTGTTGGGAATTGAGTGAAAGTGAGTTGGGAATTTGTATATATATATATGCTATCTTTTTCAATATGTATACGTATGTACGTGGTATACTTCGTAATAATGATAGGAAATAGTTATCCACATGCGACGACGATGACAGATGCATGCGAGACAGGCGATGGGGGTGCTAGCGGTAGTCAGCCTCCTACTACATCAGACGACGACTATCAGAGGTTGGCGGATAGAGTAGCGGCACAGGGACAGCAGATGGCTGATTTCATGGCCTTCATGACAGCACAGATCACCGCACTTACTCAGGCCGTCGCCACTACTCTTGCGACTATCACACATCCGACGAACGGACCTACTACTATACCACCCAACGTTCTAGATACCGCACCCGTACTAGACCCACCTATTGTTCAGGACACGGTAGTGACGCCGACTCTTCCGGTAGTAACCGTTTCGATGACACACGTAGCAGTGATGACTCCAACTCCCACACCTACACCTTTAGGCTCAGCAGTAGGGGTTCAGCTGGTGAAGGACTTCCTCTGCCTTTATCCAGTGTACTTCGACGGGGAGAGAAACTTTGAGAAGATTGAGGGATGGATATTATCACAGGAGAAGCTACATCGGATTTTGGGGATCGAGGATAGACTACGCCCAGATTTGTCTTCTTATACGCTACAGAGAGATGCCGACGTCTGGTGGCGCACCACCATAGCTACTGATGGGGACTTTGAGTCATGGACGGCCTTTAAGGCCAAGTTTTATTAGCAGTACTTCCCGTCCACAGTCATGATGAGGTTGAGGAGAGAGTTTATGAGTTTGAGGCAGAGAGCAGATGAGTCAGTTATGGAGTACCGAGACAGATACGGGTATCTAAGGCAGTTTGCGGGGGATTTGGTCCGAGATGAGTTAGGAGATGTGTATCATTTTGGGGCAGGTCTGAGAGCAGACATTGGCTATCACGTAGTCAGCACGGGCGCTAGGATACTCACCGAGATATATGAGTGTGCACTTTCCCACGAGACCTACTACCTTGGTGTAATAGCTGACAGGGCAGGCTTAGGGCAGAGATTGACATTAGATCAGGCCGCAGATTTTGAGAGGAGGCGGCAGAGTGGCAAGGCACCCAGGACATGGGATAGAGGCTTCCATGGATCGGGGGTGACTTCACGTTCCACATCGTGGGTACCTCAGGTGTCTTATGTCACGTCAGCACAGAGCTCAGGGAGAGGACATTCCTTACCATCACCATCGATTAGGCCAGCATTACCAGCGCCAGATAAACTTACTTTTTCGGCACCATCAGCACCACGACGGTATCAGCAGTAGGGTGGTAGAGGCCGAGGCAGGGGTAGAGGCCGAGAGGGACCCTGTCAGGGACAGAGACAGACTCCAGTTCAGGGACAGCCACAGTCCAGTCAGCGCAGACAGGTTTGATGTTACAGGTGCGGACAAGTGGGACATTTGGTAAGGGAGTGTCCACACGACCCGACGACGGTGTATCCACCACAGAGTCGAGAGGCAGCTTACATGGTGGCACAGCCGGATACTAACGCTACGCGGAGTCTCATCGAGGGTACGATTTCTATCCCTGGTAGAGAGTCTTATGTTTTATTTGATTCGGGTTCCACTATTTCTTTCATTTCTGGACGCATGTTAGGCATACTAGGACTGACACCGATCAGGCTTGGAGCACATTTGATATTGAGTACCGCCGCCGGAGATAGGGTTTACCCTAATAGTCTAGTGGAGAAAGTTCCAGTAGAGATTAGTGGGATAGAGTTACCCGCCGACTTTAGAGTCCTTGAGATGTTAGAGTTCGACGCTCTCTTCGGGATAGACTGGTTATCAGCATACCATGCTCACATAGATTGTTTTAGTAAGTCTATAGTATTTGAGATTTCGGGACGTCCGATGTTCGTACACCGAGGTAGTACACTGAGAGTCGACACCACGAGAGGTAGATTGGCGACTAGTGAGGAGATGGAGACTCTAGTAGCCTTGTATACTATAGCAGAGAGTCAGGGACCCCGACTCGAGGACATACCGATCGTTAGAGAGTTTTCCGACGTCTTTCCTGAGGAATTGCCACGACTACCACCGCTGCGAGAGGTAGACTTCATCATCGAGTTAGTACCAGGCACCAAACCGATCGCGATACCACCTTACCGCATGGCCCCAAAGGAGCTAGAGGAGTTGAGGGCTCAGCTTAAGGACATGGGGGAAAAGGGATTCATCACACCTTCCATGTCGTCGTGGGGAGCGCCAGTACTTTTTGTGAAAAAGAAGGATGGTAGTTTACGACTGTGCATCGACTACAGGCAACTGAATAAGGTTACAATCAAGAACAAGTACCCGCTATCGAGGATTGATGATTTGTTTGAGCAGCTGAGAGGAGCACAGTTCTTCTCCAAGATAGACCTGAGATTAAGGTGTCATCAGCTTAGGATCAGGGACGAGGACCAGTCTAAGACAGTGTTCCGCACCAGATATGGACATTACCAGTTTACGGTCATGCCGTTCGAACTAACCAATGCCCCCGTCGTGTTTATGGACCTTATGCACCGAGTATTCAGGCCATTTCTTGACCAGTTCGTAGTAGTCTTCATCGATGACATTCTGATCTATTCGAGGACACGGAAGGATCACGAGCAGCACCTTAGGGAGACGTTGCAGATGTTGAGGAAGCACCGTTTATATGCCAAGTTCAGCAAGTGCGAGTTTTGGCTTTCAGAAGTCAAGTTTTTGGGTCACGTTGTTGGAGCAACGGGGATTGCCGTAGATCCGGCCAAGATTCAGACGATTATGGACTGGCCGGCACCTACGTTAGTGACGGAGATCAGGAGTTTTCTGGGGTTAGCATGCTACTACCGTAGGTTCGTGAAGGATTTTTCTAAGATTGCTTCACCGATGACTAGACTGACATAGAAGGACGTCGTGTATGATTGGACTAAGGAATGCGAGAATGCATTCGAGCAGTTGAAGAGGTTGTTGACGACCGCACCAGTATTGACACTGCCTAAGGTTGGACAGGGATTCCTAGTATACACTGATGCTTCACACACGGGACTTGGATGCGTGTTGATGCAAGGTAGCGGAGTTGTGGCTTATGCTTCGAGACAGCTGAAGATACGTGAGAAGAACTACCCAACACATGACCTTGAATTAGCAGCAGTTGTATTTGCGCTGAAGGTGTGGAGACACCACTTGTATGAAGAGAGATTCACACTCTTCACTGATTACAAGAGTCTGAAGTATCTCTTTACACAGAAGGAACTGAATATGAGACAGCGCAGGTGGTTAGAATTCTTGAAGGACTATGACTTTTCTTTGGAATATCACCCAGGAAAAGCGAACGTAGTCGCTGACGCACTGAGTAGGAGACCAACCAGAGACGCCGAGGTTGTTAGATGTCATATGACGCACGAGTACGGGTTACTTGAGGCAGCGATGACAGTAGGTCAGTCAGACTTTCTTATTGATACCCGGATTGAGATCTGCGCACAGACGAGAGTACATACCGTGTTTACACAGAGTGTGTCAGAGGGTCAGAGGACTGACAAGTTGTACCAACAATTCAGCGAGTTACAACAGAGTTTAGATTGTGTTGATTGGACAGAGACATCTGATCAGTGTCTGAGATTTAGGGGCAGATTATGGATACCAGAGATGCCGGAGCTAAGAGAGGAAATCCTTCAGGATTCACACCATTCCCAATTTACTATTCATCCAGGCAGGACTAAGATGTATCACGACATGAAGAGACATTTCTGGTGGCCTGGGATGAAAGCGGATGTGTCAGAGTTTATCAGGAATAGTGAGATTTGTTAGCAAGTGAAGGCAGAGCATCGTAGACCTGGAGGACTGTTACAACCATTGCCCATTCCGAGATGGAAATAGGAAGACATCACCATGGACTTCATCAGAGGGTTGCCGAGGACAGCCAAGAAACATGATTCCATTTGGGTGATAGTTGATAGACTTACAAAGTCTGCTCATTTTCTGCCAGTTGCAGCGCACTACACGTTTGATCAGCTGAGTATACTTTTCGAGAGGGAGATCATTAGGCTGCATGGGGTACCGTTGACCATTACATCAGATAGAGATGCTACGTATACTTCCAGGATGTGGCAGAGTATGCAAGAGTAGTACGGTACACGCCTACAGTTCAGCACAACTTTTCATCCTCGACTGACGGACAGACAGAGAGACTGAATCAGGTTCTAGAGGACATGTTGCGGGCCTGTGTGTTAGAGTTCGGTGGATCTTGGGAGGAGTATCTACCATTATGTGAGTTTGTGTACAACAACAGTTATCAGGCTAGCATTGAGATGGCGCCATTTGAGGCTTTGTATGGCAGACCATGTCGCTCCCCGTCGTGTTGGGCTGAGCCAGAGGACAGAGTTTTAATAGGGCCTGAGATTGTTGTTGACCATACTGAGAAGGTACGACTGATTCGACAGAGACTCAAGGCAGCCCAAGAGAGGCAGAAGAAGTATGCAGACAAGTACCATAGCGATCTCACTTATTTCGAGGGAGCCTACGTCTATCTTAAGGTTTCCCCTCGGAAAGGTCTGCAGAGATTTGGTGTGAAGGGCAAGCTCGCACCGCGTTTCATCGGGCCATTCAGAGTAAGAAACGAGTTGGAAAGGTTGCATACGAGTTAGAGCTTCCTCCGCAAATGTCAGGTGTTCATCCGGTCTTCCATATTTCGATGCTTCGACTGGCTGAGTCGAAGGTAGGCGCACGACCGACAGTTGACTTGAGTCAGATCGACCTGAGCGAGGATTTCTCATATGAGGGGTAGCCTATCCAGATCCTAGACCGAAAGGTACAACAGTTGAGGAACAAGTGTATCCCAAAGGTGCTCGTCAAGTGGCAGTTCCACAGCGATTCGGAACTCACTTGGGAGCGGGAAGACTATATGCGAGATCATTTCCCGTACCTTTTCGAGTCAGGTATAATCCTAACCTGAATTTAATTTCGAGGACGAAATTTCCATTTTGTTGGGAATATTTGTCACGGCCCAATTTCCTAATCTTGATTAACTTGCTTAATTAGGATCACCGACCCGTGACATGGGGCCCGCATGAGATGCGCACACTAACCGATGCACGTGGCTGAGGTAAATGTTATATTTGTATTGGTGTATGCCTAGTGTTGTGTATGTGTGTAGACTAATTAAGTCAATTTTTGCAAACCATAGACGTCGAGTTGACGTGAGCGGGGACACGCCTTGAAGTGCGTGAAAGTACGAGTACCTAGTGGAATTACCGGGGTAGCGAGACTAGGCTAGGAAATAACAATTTATTTCAAATCTACCTTAACATAAATTAAGTTATTTAATTTAGTTGGAAAATACGACGTTCGACACAGGGGGAAAGCACCTCGAGTTGCGTGCGAGTCGGGACACTGAGTGCCGGGGAGTTGAGTCAGTGTGACCACTTAGATAAATTTTATAAATTTGTGTGACCAATTAATTATGGTCCATATGGGATTTATGTACATTAATCGATTTAACCTATAGTTTATTTAATTTAGAAATCACATTTTAATATCCTATAGTTGTTGTGAATTAAACTAACCTGAGGACAAACCTCGAGATTCGTGCTGCCATACACTCCCATGATGAGAGTCACAAAGTTGGTGTCATCAAGAGAACTGGACTGCCTAGTTAGTAACCCTTGGATTTGCCTCGAGATTCGTGACACACACTTAATTTCACAAACACATATAAATACCACAAGATGAGTGGGTTTCTCATTGATTCCCCAACCAAATTTCATGCAAACACAGTGATCCGAGAGAGAGGGGAGTCCGGGAGAGAGAGGAAGAGAGAGTCATCGGAGACGGGGAAATCGAGAGCTCGAGGTGCGGCAGCGACGTCAAGGCGGAGGTGAGTTTGTGTTGTTGGTGTCGTTGTTGTTGATGAATATGGCTCTCAGTGATGGTGGTGACGGGGGGAGTGGACGAACTGCTCTTGCAGTTTGTCTGAGAAGGGAGACGACATGATCGTCGTCTCCCCTCCCTCCTATCTTGATTTCGATCAAAAAAAAAAATTGGGGGTGGCTCGGACGAACTGTGGTAGTTCGTCCGAGGAAGGTGATAGCAGGGAACTCCCCTGCCATCCCAAATCGAAGATGGGGTTGGGATTTTTTCCAACCCCAACTCAATCAAAAAAAAAAAAAATTTGTTTCTGCTTACGCGAACCAGAACCTCTGGTTCGCGTGAGGAAGAAGATGCACACGGGCTGGACCCGTGTGCACTTCTTCCAAGGTCGGGCCAGAACCGAGTCAGGCTCAGCCCACGGGGCGAGCTGACCCGTACCCTAGTCAGGGTCGAGTCGGGTCAGAATAAATAAAAATAATAAATAAAAAAAATAAAAAGAAATAATAATAATAATAAATAATAAATATATATTATTGATTAAATATATATATAATAAAATAAAAAAATATATTATTATCAATTAATTAATAATAATAATAATAAAAGAAATTAAATAAATAAAAAAATAAATAATATATTTTATATATTAATTTAATTTCTGAAAATAAGGAAAATACTTGGAAAATTCTTGAAAAAAATTGGAAAAAATTATAGAAAATATAAGAAATTGAGAAAATGGTAGAAAAATGATTCAGGACTTTTCGAGTGTTTTTGGTACCCCGATATAACTGGAAAAATGTGTCAAAATTAAATATTGACATAAAATTCTAAATTTTGGTTAAATATCATGAATCCACTTATTGTGGCTTTAAACCAATTAAAATGATATAAAAATGAACCTCAGGAACTAAAGGAAATTCTTGGGAGTTCGGGTGCACGAGTCGTGGGGTGTCGGGGCGGATAGTTAGGACTACTGCGTTGACTTGTAAGTGAAATTGTGGGAACTCTTTACTTTATTTCATTCCAGTCATTTATTAATTTTCAGTCTATTTGTAGACTAGCTAATTTATTTCCCACATCATGCTTTCCTTGTTTCTATTCATTTTGAATATCGATATAGCATGATGCCTTGTTTAATATATCATTGACTCCATATTTTTCTTATATGCTCAATGTTTGTCTTGAAATATGGTTAATGGATATTTAGAAAATGCATGTTATAGGGTTATTTGTTATGTTGGACTTGTGTTCTATTTCCTTTGGGGCTTTGTAGCCTAACTTGTGTTGAAATCATAGCATTGTAGGATATTTATTCTTGAAATCTAAAGTAGGGATTATCTAGTGTCCATTGCACATGAGATGCGCGGATTCACGAGGATTTCGGTCTTTCGGGGTCTCCGACACTCGCCACTACACTTGGGCGGCACACGTGGCATGGGCCACGGGGTTGTCGGCAAGTATAAATGATTAATATACACAGAGCACAGCTCCGCCACTTGAGGTTATTAGGAAAAAAAAAAGAGAGAGATTATTATAATATGTTGAGCACAGCTCCATATAGTAGTGGAAAAGGCTAGGTGATAGTTCTCACCATCGACCGGACGTAGATCATCTCGACTTAGCCTGTGTCAGTCATGTGTATCTGTTAACGTTGGTATTCACTTGCATTATTTATTCAGCATTTCTTCAGCTACATATGCTTTTGAATACTTCTTGTTAAATTGGAAATGTAGTATTAGATTTCTCCAGTTATCACTTAAATATCACTATACTCACCGTCTAGTTTGTGATGGTGGGTGTAGGTCCATCGAGCAGCACCAGGCCTGCAAGGAGAAGATCGGTGACTACCTCTAAGCTCCGAGCGCGTAGCTGCCCGTACATGTAGGGTACTTTTTGTATTATGTTTACTTATGTCTTTATCTTTTGGGATGTTATTGGGATGAGCGTTAGATTACCCGACTTTTGGCTTTCACTTTGTTATATATATGTTCGTCGTTATATGCATATATATATATATATATGGTGATTGTTATTTCCTGGTTTTCACACTTACTATTATAAGATTTACTTCCACTAAAATATTTAAGAATTCCGCATTAAATTTATAAAGACATCCGCTAAATAAAATAATTGTTTAAACAAGAGAACACAGGTAGTAAAGGCTGACTAATTCGTAATCGGGTCCTATATGTTGTGATTAGGGCTTAATTACGGGATTAGGCCGGGCGGTGCCCTAGATTAGAAGCGGGGCCATCACAGATGCAACCAAAAAAAATGTTTAGATCATAAGGTTCATGATTGAATAAGGTGTGATTCCAAGTGTTGGAAGCAAGATTAGATTTTATTCTAAAACCAATACACACTTTTAGGTTATGGAAACTAAATCACACTATAAATCTAAATAATCACTTGAGCGTTTTTGTCTTGTTAAAGAAAAAACGTGAAGATTTTGCAGAACAACAATATTAAACAATGTAGCAGATACATAAATAAATTTGTTCCACTAAAAACGTATTAAGGTCACACAATATTGGATACGTGTAGGATTGGACCTAGTGCAAGTGAGAGATGTTGGGAAATGTGTCATAGACTAATTCCGTAAATATTGTTTAACTATTATAAGTAGATGCATGTTTATTTTATAATAGTATCAATGAATGATTATTGTATTATTCTAAACGTTCTTAGTCAGTTATTATTGTAGAAACAATAATAAATTAAGACTAGTATGAGTCTTAATTGATAGTCATGTGACGATTATGCTTATACGGATACGAATCAAGATCATGAGTATTTGTTGGGAACTAATACTGGACTGACCCACTATGAGAATGCTACATGGTCAATATCATAAGTGATTCTCATGATAGTTAAATCATTTAGTCCTTCGACTTGAGATCATCAGAGACTCCAACATTATGAACACAATAATTTGACACAATTAAATATCGTCTTTAACTGGATGATTATAAATATTGTGATTGGTCATTGTCCGACTAATGTGTGGAAGTTGTGTAATCAAGATAGGATTTGTCCCTCTCTTTTAGAGAGAGATATCTATTGGGCCCCTCGTGTTAGAATGATAAATGGCCATGTCTAGTGAATTTATTGGATCAATTTCACTCGACAATTTCAGTGTACTCAAAAATTGAGACTAGTAGAGTGAACTACAAGGGTGACATTCCATGTCTTATGTTCAATCAAAAGGTATCGCGTGACAAAAAGATATGATATAAATTGTCTATTAGGTTGTATCGATTTATTGATATTCATGCAACTTGGGTAGTTATAATGTCTTGCTAGAGGTCGTTTATGACTTGTGTGCCGAAAAGGGTTTTGGTTCACTACCAACGTTATATTAACCTATTAGGTCGCACACAAAGAACAAACTTACGCGATTTAATATTATCTAAGGTTGATGAAATTTATTTGATAAAATTCATTTTGAAGATTATCATTTAAGTGTCCTAGTTTGACTAAGATTCAAAACTCTCCTACATTTCTAGTGTGACTAGAAAACTAGTCTCTAAGTAAATCTTATTTTCAATAAGACTCTAATTTGAATTAAATTATTACTTTAATTCTTATTTGACTTTTAAATAAATTACAACTCTTATTGGATTAGTAATTGTAGACTATCTATGACTCTATCCTTTTTAGAGTTGGACTTTATCTAAGACTCTATTTAGAGTATGACTAAGAGATAGAGTTCATTTGCAACTCGACCTATTGAACTATAAATAAGACATTAGGGTCACAGTTGTATTAGATGAAAGACTTTTCGTGTGAGACTTTTCTAGAAAGATTTTTCTAAAGAGGTTTTGTGAGAATTTTCTTCCCTAGAATTTTTGGCACTAGCACTTCGGATCGCGATCAACCATTCGTTTGTCGATTCGGATAGAGGACGCATGCGTCTTGAAGGAATCGATCAACACCAAACAAGGCAGACATGAAGTTGTGCTTGTTAAAGTATGGTTTTTCTCTCTTGATATATCAATTTAATGGAATCGATAGGATCCTAGTTCGGGGATATTCGAAAAAGGTTTCAAAAAATTCTGCTGCGTTTGATCCCCCAAATCCAATACATTATTTATTGATCTGTTAAAATTACAGTCTTCATGAATGGCTGTGATTCATATTCTAGTTGGTTTACTTAATTGATGCTTGAATGATTTTCCAATTAAGTACTGTTATTATGATTTTGGTATCGCACTACATTCATGGAGTATGTTATTCTGTTGCCAGTTAACATACCTGCATATCTAATAGATCTATTTTGATTTACTGTTGAATATTGTGTGGACTTGTTTGGGGATTTTCTTACTGGAATTGTCACTGTATTTGGTGGGTGACCGAATGCAGATCTTACTACGAGTAGGGGCAAGGAGATCTATGGTGATTATCTTTGGCCTGCCAGCTATCGAGGACATACTCATAGGAGTATTATCCTGTGATTTTGAGGCACACTTGGGTATCAAAGGAGTTTTAAGAGATCCGCACAGGTATATATTTACTTTTGGTCGCCTTATATATAATGTACATTATGTCGAATTTTCCACAATAGAATGACGCTCAAAATGACATGAATTTTTATATTTATTTGATGCAATTCATGTCTATTAAGTTTTCCACTGAATTATTAAATGTGAATGATAAAACTCTAATATTTGATAAATAATTTAATAATTGAATAATTTTATATAAGAAATGAACTGATAGCATGAGGCTCAGTGTATGTGACGTGGTAAAGAATGTCTACGATGCATGGGACACAGCACGGCGGTGACATGGCAGGGGTGTGGGCCCGCGGAGCATGATGTAGTGGGCCTCAAAATTTGGGGCCGTCACAATTGGTATCAGAGCGAGTGTTCATTGAACCTCGAGGGTTAATAAAATAAAATAAAACTTAATAAATAAATCTTAGATGTGGAAACACGATGTACTTTCCCTATAGCCCTAGTTGAGAAGTGATTGTGAGATAGGTAGAGTTTAGAGATTATAGACGTGTTATGTTTTAATTGTATACTACTTACGATCCACATATATATACCAAGACTTATCTGGCGGACACTTTTCGATGCAGATAATAATGGACGAACAACCTACTACACTGTCGGAGATGGGTTAACGATCGATTGGCTACTCACTGTAAAACGAACATCAACATAGCAGTCGTGACAACAATGCAGATAGGACCGGGATCAGAGGGGGCTGTAACAGGGGTCAAAGGAACCAGGGTCAGGGTCTAATATCTGGAGGTCAATAGTTTGGAGGACGGGATAGACGTATACTGAGAGGGCACATGAACGCTGACAGTCGGAGAGCTTCACCAGCATTGACAATACCATAACAAAGACAAACTCAGGACCAGATAGGTTAGGGACAAGGAACTTGGAATTAAGATTAGAGCCAAGGATCAGGTAATGGTCAGATAGGACTAAGACATAAGGTTAGGTGTTTCTGAGGATGATAGGAGGAATTGTCCACTAGATTGGTGACATATGTGCTAGTGTCACCGGTACACTTAAGAGTCGGTGCATGTTATGACTGAGCCATGTCCGGAGATGTCCTAGCAGCGGGTTCAGGGTAGATTCAGTGGGGTCAGTCGAGTAAGTTCATTAGGGGTTCATGTATAACTTGTTGAGCATTTTACCAGGGGTTTGTTCAGGTTGATTAACTTATTGAATGGTTCTGTCATCAATTAATTACTACCAGCAGAGCGAGATCAAGTCGGAGAAAGGGCCCATGTTGTTGCATAACTGGACATGGAGGCAACTTGACAGTTTGTTGAGGGTACGTATCTGACGTATTTTGTTAGTTATTTTTAAAATTTAGTAGGTACGGGATACTTAGTTTTGCACTCGACAAGTTATGGGGGTATGATGGTTAATTCATACAGACCATAGACAATATGGAGGTATGATGGTGAGTTCATGTAGGCCATGGGTTATGAGTCGATGGTGCGTTGGAAGAGCTTATTGAGAAATAATTAAGATAAGCTAATGTAACCATAACTTGTTGTACAACATCACAAGTATAAGGTAATGATTACTCTTATGATGAGGAGTACAAAACTAAGAAGAAAGAGTTTTAGAAGAGGACAAGTTGTGAAAGATGTTTTCAGTACCATCGACCTTAGTAGATGAGATGTACAGAGGATACACGAGAGAGAGATTTTTGAAGGCATATTTAACAACTGGTAGTGTTGAGATGACTCGAAATTTGCAACAAAGCGGTGACAGACACCTATAGCTTTGGCTAAAGCCCAAGTAACTCCACTAAAGTTTTTTTATTTTTCTCAGATAATGATGTTGGTGGGGACCCACTCCACAATCTCATCATTAAGAGGACAAATCAACAAGTACAAGGCGAGTTAAGAACCTGCAACTGCACCAGAAGATGAGTAGTGGCGTCGTCGGTTATTCCACCACTGCTCTTTGCCTCATGAAGAGAACTAATTGAAGAACGGGAGAGAATGACGTCATCTTCAGTTCCGTCACATCACACATTTATCTGCCAGTAAAACACTTAAAGAAGACCTTTAATGAGGACTTACACCATTCCTAACCACCAGGAATCACATGTAACAACCCCAAATTTGTAATTGACTTGCATTACACTTGTCAGGATTGTGACCCGGCTACGTGAATACTAGACAGTATTTCGAACTTCGGGAGTCGACACCGAAGTAATATTATGATTCTTTGATTGTGTGTTTTAGTATTTTAGTATTTTATGGGTCTCGAGCCGTTCAGGCAATTTTTAGCTGAGTGAGGTTTTGCCTAGATAAATGGGGGATAAAAATACAATAAAGAATACAAATAAATGAATTTTCCAGTAATTTAATTAATTAGTTGACGGGACGTGGTGAGAAAATGGACACGGCGAGCCAATTGACGAAGAAATATGGCCTGAGGAATACAAGATTTACGTGGGAGTTAGATAATTACACAACATACGGACTATGGTATTGGAATTGTTAAAGTGACATATCCCAAAGAGAAGGAACGATCAGATCGGCCTCGAGATGCGTATATGCTTTGAGATGCAAACAAGGGGTAAAAGACCCATAAGGGCAGCTGTTTTTAAAATTTGTAAAAGAAAGTTTAAGGGCAAATGGGTCATTTCACCTATGTTACATATATATAAAATAAGTAAAAACCCTAAACACCACTATTCATTTTCTTCTCCCACCAACCGACACTGTTCACACACACCTCCCTCCCGTCGCTGCCATCACCAGCATCGGCCAACTCTGACGACGCCTGAGAGACCGGAGAACAGTCGTCAACAAGTCATTGCCTCTGCCAGACGAGCCACCACCCCCTTCGACGGTGTTGGAACAACGGACACTCGACGGAGACGGCTCGTCCACCGGAGTAAGTGTGCATCACTCTTTCTCTCTGTTTTCTCTCTCTCTCGACTTTCTCTCTCTTTTTTCCTTCACGGTTGCTCTCTGTCCTCGCGGCCGTCACGTTTGACCGCTGCTCCGGTGGGTCTCGATGATCGGTGATGGTATCTGGTGGTACACCGGAGTCCCCACATCCCCGGAGAAGCCTCCCCCTCTCGATATGAGTGGCATTGCAGTGGTTATGCTTTGATTTGTCAATGTGTCACTGTTTTAAGTTTCGTCGGAAACTGCCAGAACGAGCGGCATTGCTGGACAGACTGTCAAGTCTGGGAGGCTGTCGGAGACCTTGCCACGCTTCGATGGTGTCTCCCAGTTTTCAAGCAAGTCGGACCAGTGGTGACAAGCGTATTTGTTATAATTTTCAAGGTTGTTATTGATTCCGATTACTTTCATTGGTGTGTGTGAGTATGTGAGTCTTAAACTCCAATTAGACAGGGTGTTTTCCAGCTAATCCATGCTGAGGAAACCCTCCTAACGTTGGACAGTACCTATGAGGTTTTGACCTTGAATGAAATATGGTGGCAAGTTGTGGTATGGATAAACTTATGTTTAGTTATCATTTCATGTGATTTTAACGTCGAAATCGTAATAGGATGCAAGGTGGTTATACGATTTGGCTGAGGAGTTTTTCGACAACCCAATGCTGTAATGACTCCTCCCCAATGTCGAATAGCATCAATATGATACTACCATAGTTCATGGTCTTGATGGTGGTTGTCGTTGAGTCTACTTGTAGGTTTGGTTTTTGTTAAGATACATGAATTTGGCGTCTTCGTGGTAAAGGGTCTTCTGTGTTGATGAACACACTATGTGTGTGAGACACTTTAATACATGATTCATGATTTCAATAGCAAGTGGATGTTGGACACGAGTGGTTATCTTCGGATGTTTTAATGTCATTTCCATATATGCTAATATTACGTTCTTTTAAAAATAGTGTTTAAAGATTGACGAATGGTCATGATGCCGTGAACACGCCGCCGCCTCTCGAAGTTATGGCATGACTTATATGCGACTGAGCTGAGCCTAAGACTTATAATTAGGCTTACATAGGTGTGGTTATAACTCCCAAGAAAGTCATTGTGTTTCGTTGTGTTTTTGGTTTGATTTACCGATTAAATTGTCGAGGTTTTCGAGTCATTCAAAACGATGGGAAAATGTGAAGGGTATCGACCTAGGATTAATTAACGCCTCGACCCATTTAATTGGAGTTTCTGACTTTTCAGGTAACGGGAGACTCGGGGATATGTGCTAGGAAACGCGAGAGTGTTGTTACGCGGGTCGCGATAGTTTAGGTAAGTACACTTGCCTTAAAAGCTTATGTATGATTTGTAAGCTAGTAAGAAAATGCTATGTGATTCATTATCATTTATTAGGACTTGTTATGCTCTATTATTGGTATTCCATTCCATTCCTTGTTGTGTGATTCCCAGCGTAAGTGTTTCGTCTCAAAAGTACTAGGACCTGCACTAGAGAGATAAAATGCAGGCACTCTTGTACAGGAGTGTGTGACCACCCTTAGTGACCGTGTGACACCAAGTATTGGGTGGGTGGGTTTGAGTCCCTCCCATCATAGTTGTGCCTTCACTTGTGTCGATGCCCGGGGAGACCTCGCGAGGTCTTCGCTGTTATGCTATGATTTAGACCACTTATGGGCCTCTTTTGATTCCTTGGAACACACTTGAGTTTCGATTGATATCTATTAGTCTGTTTATCATGCACTTGATCTATTTAAATTCCTGTCTTTCTATTACCGCATGATATTTAGACTGCTTTACTTGTTATATCATGAATTACTATTATCTTCTTCTGGCATTACATTCGATTTCTTCAGTTGCTCACCGTCTAGTTTGTGACGGTGGGTGCAGATAGAGCAGAGTGCAGTAGAGGCAAGGAACCTTGCTTAGGCGACTTTTTGTGAGGATTAGCGCTTGGAATTGGAGACTATTTAGTTGGTTTTTATGTTTTGCTCATTTGTATATCGCTTTATATATGTATGTTTTGGTTTATAGAACTTGGTACTATTATTAAGATTGGTATCATATATGTTGGTTTATCGAATTGTACATGAATACCCGGGGTTTTTCCACATTATAGAATTCCTAATTTCCCTTTGATTGAGTTATTTCCCTGATGTTTAGTTTATTATAATTGTTTAGTCTTCCGCTTTATATTATTGCAATAACTCTTTCATAAATCGTTAAATTAATTAAATCGAAGGCCGACTAGGCTCGTCAGGTTGCCGAGTGATGACTTGGGGCCTGCATGTCTAGGCCGGGCGTACCTAATTGCACAGGGAAATTGGGGCCATCACATCACAATTAACAACAATTAGTACAGATTCATCATCTAGATTCATCAACAATACAAAAAACCAACATAAATGCGAAAAGCCTTAATTCAATTCATTTACAAAAGCATTCACGATTCCGAAGGTTCTGGATGAATCCTTTAAACCTTTCTGACCCATCAAATCGATCACCATGGTCCACATACCATAAACCTCACTAACACCCCATGAATTCTACGCCAAATTTGAATAGAAGAGAGGATGGAGATGAGGACTTACCAAGCCAAGGAAAAGGATGAAGACTCCTATCATCATAGCTCAATCTTCCACTCTTCTTCTCTGATCTCTTAAGCTCTCCATCTCACTCTCTCCCTCGGCCAACTTCTTTCTCTCTCTCCCCTCATTGTTTGTTTGGGGAGTTTTGGAGTGATTAGGATCGAATTTTGTCACCAACAGGCCTGTTGGAATTGTAGTATTGATGCAGGTAGCATGCTACTTGAGTTACTTAGCGTGCTACCAATCGTGGAGATGACAAACATGAGTGCAGCCAGCGCGTTACCTAGGTTACCTAGCGTGATACCCACACTAAAAATAACATTTTAGATGTTTTTAACATAGGTTTTCATAAAGGTTAATGGACTAGTTTATGGGTTCTAAACCAAGGGTATTGAACTCGAATTGATGTTGATTGGTCTATTTTAGGTTCTTGACCGACGGGAACAAGTTTGAGGATTTTGGGAGTCGGGTAAGCCGGTATAAATTTAAGAAAGCTCAGTACAGGTAAGTGGGACTTGTACTCTTATCAATTATGCAATGTAAATTAATATATTTAGTTCATATAGTGTTATGGACTGGGAATGCGGAAACATTATGTGACTTGACTATTTTTTAGTTATGAAAATGCTCAAAAATGTGCGACAAGGCAGATCGAGACTAAGGTATATAAAGGTACGTTTGGGGTTATATATACTGCCCTTGCACCCTAAGTAGCTAGAGTTTACTTAAGTCGACATTCTCCATTTAGAATTGGTAACACAATTAATCTCGAATAAACCAGCTGAATAACATGTCGGCCAACATGTGGATTCAGTGGTTGCATTCTTGATAGATGTGGGAGTACGACTCTGTTTTGAAACTCAAATTACAAGTCACGAGTACAGTTGCGATATACCTTTACTTACGTTTTGTTATCTATTGTTTATATCATTTTCTATGCCTGAATATATATGTTTTTTATTCTTATTGTTATTTATTGACTCATTGATATTTGTTGATAATGTGTTTACGAGCATCACTTATTGAGCAAGTTGGAGCGATCATTCTCCAATTAACATTTCAGGTTATCGACATGCGCTTCAACTTAGGAATGAAGAAGATTAGGAGTTTATATGTCTTTTCTATGGTGTATTGATTTCATTGTTGTATTTATATTGAAATGAATTATTATTTTGTATAAAACAGGTTTGGGATATGGTTTTTAAACCGAGGTTTATTCTAGTTTTTTTATATCTTGTAATTATAGAAAAAGTTTTAATTTCCCCTTCGTTTTGTTTAATTTCAGGCCGGGTATTGCCCAAATCGGGTTAAGGGTTGCTACAACTTCATACCAAAGACTAGTTTATAGACCTTAGTTTTATTATTTTGAAATTTATTAAAATTAAGGAGTAGCTCTGATATAGTTTAGATTCAGAGACTAAACTCATTACATATAAATTGAGTTGGAGTCTAGGTTTCCCTGACTTGAAGATTGATTCTCAAAATATAGATAACCTATGACTTAATAAATGGTTTATTCGATGTTTTGGGGGGTAATGAAAGATAAAAGCTTAAGTCATGAATTTATTGAGCTTTATTATATCTATGCGATAAATATAGCTGTCATATCTTACCTATACGCAATCCTTAAGGTTTTATCTCACATCTATGTCTTGGGAATCCAAAGAGTATTGATGGTAAAGGTTGTGAAAACCTGGACTTAAGGGATATTCATGTTGGGAAATGTGCCCTAGGTCAATCCATTAATATTCTTTATGAATACATTTTAGTTAATAAAATAGAGGATTTCATTTGCTGTTTATTATAATTGATTTGCATGTTTACGTTATAATAAGATCCATGGGTATTTATAGAAATATCCTAAATGTCCCTTGTCGATTATTATACTGGGAACTATAATGAATTAAGACTAGTGTGAGTCTTGATTGATGATCATACATATAGGAATACGAATCAAGATCATGAGTACTTGTTAGGGAACAAAGTACTGGACCGACCCGCTATGAGAACACCACAAGAATTAAGTCATACTTGTTTCTCATGATAGGTATATTTTTCAGTCCTCTGACTTGAGATTACCAGAGACTTCAACATTAGAAATATAGTGATTTGACGCAATCAAACGTTGTCTTTAACCGGACGATTATAAAGGTTGTGATTGGTTACTGTGTGAATAATGTGGTGAAATTGTGTAATTGAGATAGAATTTGTCCCTCTCATATAAAGAGAGACATCTAGTGGATCTCTCGATGTGTTAGACTGTTAAAAGACCTAGTCTAAGTGAATTGATATTGATCAATGTCACTTAGATATTTTCAGTCTACATAGAAATCGAGACTAGTACGATTGAACATGTTGGATGACAATTCCATGTTTTATGTTTGATTAAAAGGATATCGTGTGACAAAATGATGTTATATACACTATTGATTAGGTTGTATCGATTTGATATTCGTATAACTTGGGTAGTCATAATGTCTTGCTAGAGGCCACTTATGACTTGTATACCAAAATGTGTTTTGGTACATTGCCAACGTTGTATGAGCCTATTGGGTCGCACACTGAGAATGGTTTTGCGAGATTTTATGATGGTTCAGAAAAATGAATTTTATATGATAAAATTCATGACAGAAACGTCCTTGTAGTGTATTACATTTATACTTCTTTAAGTAGCACTATATGTGTAATTTACTTAACCGTCTATATACAAAGGTTGTATAAATAGACACTTTGAATTAGAATACAAGAACAAAAGATTTTAAAAAGGGCCAAAACTCTATTTTTGTTTTAAGAAACGACTTAGGATTTTTAGTATGCTCTGGATCGTTTTGGAGAGAAACAAAAAGGTTTGGTATTCTCTCGAAGCTAGCAATTCAAATCTCGGCCGTCGTTCGTGTGTGGACTGCTGATAGAGGGCGTTTGTCGTTGGTAGCGCCTTATAGATTGATTAACGTTCAGAAAGGCACATTGCAACTGAGGTATGATTAAGTTTTCATAGTTTAAATGTTTTTAATGGAATTAGATTCGGATCCTATTGGGGTTTTTGTCAAAATTGTTTTGTAATCTCCGCTGCGCATGAACCCTAAAACCCAACAGTGGTATCAGAGCCTTCAAGTTTGATTCCATTAAACTCATTACATGTTTTCTTATGATATATGATTGAAAGCATGTTAATAGTTGATGTATATGTGATATACATAAGTTTTCTATGAGATTTATTATCATGTTTTGTTTATATGATAAATATATTCGTGATTTATTTGAAATTAGTTTTATACATGCTAGTAACCATTTTAGGTTAATTTGAATAATTTTAATGAATTGAGTTTCGTGTTCTATGATCCATGACACCATTAGGTTCGATTGGGATAGTAGTTCATGATTTAATTACATGTTTGTGATTATTTGGATGAAGATCGAAATTGCAAATAATTAATTTTCAAAATTATTTATTTACCTTGTTATATCTATTTTGTTATGAAGTTTCTATTTGATAAAGATAGATAACAAATTAGAATAGGAGATAAATATCAAGAATCTTGTTATTAGTGATATATTAGGATTCAAATATCTTAAATCCAAAATAAATAATTAATTTTTGAAATTATTTATTTATCATGTTATATCTATTTTGTTATGAAGTTTCTATTTGATAAAGATAGATAACAATTAGATTAAGCGATATATGCAAAATCGATTTCATTATCCCTATTGGATAGGAGATAAATATGGAGAAGTTTGTTATTGGTGATATGCTAGGATTCAAATATCTAAGTCCTAATGGATTAGGATAAGATGATTAGTTAGATGTGGGCCCGGGTTAATTAAAATGTTTTAATTGACTTAATTTTGGAGAAATTAAGGGGTAAATTTAGTATAGTAAAATCAGCGAAAAATATGATTTTCTATAGCGAATTTCAATTTTTGAAATTGAGATTCGTCTTCTAAAAAAAAAAAGGGGGCGCTACCCCTTGTACCCCGTCCGCTGACCGGTCAGCGAAACCACCGCCCGCTGACCGGCCAGCGAGGCTACCGTCTAACTAATCTTAGCGCACATAAATTCTTTTATTAGTGAATAGTATAAAAATCTTCAAATTGTTTAGTTATTTAACAAATCAATAAAATATATGATATTTCACTATTTACATAAAATCACTAAAATTGAATAAAATCCCTCTATTAAATTTTAAGTCTCATGCCATCCATTTTAAACACTTGTCACGGCCTCGATCACACTAATACAGTTTCAGCCATAGCTGGGTGTATTGTGTTATCTTGGTGAGACAAGTTAGGTAAGAGTTACCTAAATGCTTAAAATGATCCGACTTAATAAAGCCATCAAAATAGTTTTGAGCTTTAGGCAAATTATGAGATAAAAACATGCTACGACATAAGATGTCCCATATCTCATAAAAGGATCTAAAATTACATAAGATGTAATTGGTAATTGTTACTGACCTAAACAATCTAGTTCTGTGTTTCATGCCATAGCTGTCATAGAATTAGGTGAAATATGGATTTTAGTCCCCTAAATAAACAGTGTGTTTTAGGAGGGTTGTTAATTTAGTGGGAGTCTATTCCTCTATGCTAAAATAAACTTTGGATAATCTTTATTGTAGATCAATGGCCTCTTCAAGTAACAATAATCCTCTGTCACTGCGATCTATCCTTGAGAAGGATAAGCTATCTGGGTCTAACTTTCTTGACTGGTTCAGAAACTTGAGAATCGTTCTCAAGCATTAACGCAAGTTGTATGTCCTGGATGCTCCAATCCCTGAGGACCCACCAGCCAATGCTACGAAAGCTGTGAAGGATGCGCATAATAAGCATATCAACGATTCTACTGATGTTGCATGTATTATGCTGGCAACTATGGTTCCTGAACTTCAGAAGGACATGGAACTAATGGAAGCCTACGACATGGCTATAACGCTGAAAGAAAAGTTCCAACAGCAAGCTAGGCAAGAAAGGTTCGAGACAGTCAAAAACCTACATTCTTGTAAGATGACTGAGGGTGCGTCAATTAGTCCTCATGTTCTGAAGATGAAGGGCTATGTTGACCAACTTGATAGGCTTGGATTTCCCATAAGCCAAGAGTTGGCTACGGATTTGATCCTAAATTCATTACTGGAGAGTTACTCACAATTTGTGATGAAGTACAATATGAATAATATGGAGAAATTAATTTCAGAGTTGCATTTATGCTCAAAACTGCTGAACAAAATATCAAGAAACCCTCTAGTAATGTGCTGATGGTCCAAAAGGGAAAGGGAATGAAGAAAAAAGGTAAAGGCAAGGCTAAAGTTGTTAAAGTTGCTGCTGCACCTGTCGCAAAGCCTGTGGAATAAGTCAAGCCCCAGCCTGCTCCTACTTCAAAGCACCAAAAGGAAAAGGAAGGAAATTGCCATTTCTACCATGCACCTGGACATTGGTTCAGAAATTGCAAACTCTATCTGGAAGATCTAAAGAAGAAAAAGGGTTGTGCGACTACCATCTCTGGTATTTATGTTATTGAAATTAATTTATCTACTAGTGATTCCTTGGTATCGGATACCGATGTTGATCTCACACTTGTATAAATGTGCAAGGACTCACTAGAAGTAGAAAGTTGAAGAAATGAGAAGTCATCCTCCGCGTAGGGAATGGAGCAAGAGTTGCTGCCCTGGCTGTTAGATCATATGACTTAGTCTTACCTAGTGGACTTATCTTAACTTTAAATAATTGTTATTTTGTGCCTGCCTTGAGCAGAAACATCATTTCTGTTTCATGCTTGGATATGGATGGTTTTGATTTTATTATTGCGAATAATAGATGTTCCAATTCTCGTAAAGGAATATTTTAAGCAAATGCGGATTTGTGTGATGGTCTTTATATTCTAAGCATGAAAAGGTCCATTGATACTCCAGTCTTTAACATAAATACATAGAGATTTAAGTCAAATGATTTGAATCAAACCAATCTTTGGCATTATCGTCTCGAGCACATAAATGAAAAACACATAACTAAGCTCCATAAAGATGGACTTCTAGATTCATTTGATTTAGAAACATATGAAATGTGCATATATTGTTTACAAGGCAAGATGACTAAAAGTCCCTTTACTGGACACAGTGAAAGGGCAAGTGATTTATTGGGTCTAATACATACTGATGTATGCAATCCTATAAACACAATGGCTAGAGGAGGTTATCAGTACTTCATTACATTTACTGATGATTTCAGCAGGTTTGGTTATGTATATCTTATGAAACATAAAAGCTAAATCATTTGAGATGTTTCGAACATTTCAAAATGAAATGCAGAATTAGCTTGGTAAGACTATCAAAACACTTCGATCAGATCGAGGTGGTGAGTATTTAAGCCAAGAATTTGATGATTATCTTAGAAATTGTGGGATTGTCTCCCAATTGACTCCACCAGCAACTCCATAATGGAATGGAGTTTCTTAAAGGAGAAATCGAACCTTATTAGATATGGTTCGATCTATGATGAGTCATGCGGATCTTCCATTATCCTTTTAGGGTTATGCATTACAAACTGCAGCTTTCACTCTAAATCGAGTTCCTTTTTAAGCGGTTGATAAAACACCATATGAGATATGGTACGGGAAAAGACCTAGTTTGTCTTTTCTTAAGATTTGGGGTTGTGAGGCATACGTAAAGCGACAAGTCTCAGAAAAACTAACACCTAAATCTGATAAGTGTTTATTTATGGGGTATCCTAAAGAAACAAAAGGATATTACTTTTATAATCCCGCTGAGAACAAAGTGTTTGTTGCTCAGTATGGTGCCTTTATGGAAAAATAGTTTATTTCAAAAGACACTAGTGGGAGAGAAATAAATCTTGAAGAAGTTCAAAAATCACAGATAAACACTGAACTGCTACTAGAAGTTCAACAACGTTTTGAACCAGTTGAACCTCCGCAAGTAACACAAGGCCCACGTAAATCTGGTAGGGTAAGACATGAGCCAGAGAGATTCGGATTTCTCATTACTGATAGTCGTGATGTGTAGCTTATGGATCAAAATGAGCCCACCACTTATCATGAGGATATGTCTGGACCAGACTCAGATAAATGGCTAAGTGCCATGAACTCTGTGGTACAATCCATGTATGATAACCAAGTTTGGAACTTGGTTGATTTACCCGAAGGTGGTAAGACCATTGGGTGTAAATGGGTTTTCAAGAAGAAAACTGACATGGATGGCAAAGTGCATATTTTCAAAGCAAGACTTGTAGCAAAAGGTTTCAGACAGACTCAAGGTGTTGATTATAATGAAACTTTTTCATTAGTAGCCATGCTTAAATCCATAAGAATTTTAATTGCCATTACTGCATATTATGACTATGAGATATGGCAAATAGATGTAAAAACAACATTTCTTAATGGAAAGTTGCTTGAGGACGTGTATATAACACAACCTAAAGGTTTTGTACATCCTAAGAATTCTAGGAAGGTATGCAAGCTTCAAAGATCCATTTATGGATTAAAGCAAGCTTCTCGAAGTTGGAATCTTCGTTTTGATGAAACAATCAAGGATTTTAGTTTTATTAAGAATGAAGATGAGCCTTGTGTATACAAGAAGGTCAGTGGGAGTGTAGTTGTTATTCTGGTACTGTATGTTGATGATATATTACTCATTGGAAATGACATCCTAACATTGTAGAGTGTCAAGTCTTGGTTAGGGAAGTGTTTCTCAATGAAAGACTTAGGAGATGCAGCTTATATCCTAGGGATGAGGATCTATAGGGATAGATCTAAGAGGCTAATCAATCTAAGTCAGAGTGCTTACATAGACAAGGTACTGAATAGGTTCAGTTTGCAAGACTCTAAAAGAGGATTGTTGCCAATGTTTCATGGCATAAGTCTCAGCAAGAATCAATGTCCTAGGACAAATGATAAGCGATATCGTATGAATAAGATTCCATATGCATCAGTCATTGGATCTATCATGTATGTTATGCTATGCACTCGACCTGATGTATCATATGCTTTGAGCACTACAAGCAGATATCAGTCAGATCCTGGTGAGAGTCACTGGATAGCAGTAAAGAACATCCTTAAGTACTTAAGAAGGACTAAGGAAGTGTTCTTGGTCTATGGAGGTTTTGAAAATGATCTAATTGTAAATGCTTACACAGATGCAAGTTTTCAAACTGATATAGATGATTTTATATCGCAGTCTATATATGTTTACTTTAAATGGGGCAGTTGGGTTTTGGGGTTCATGCGCAGCGGAGCTTACAAAACAATTTTGACAAAAACCCCAACAATTCCAACAACGGAAGACAATGAAAAATATAATAAGATGATTTGAATCCATCGACATCTCAAGAGTTGAGAAAGTATTGAGGTTTAGGGTTTGTAGAAACCTAAATCTTAATGTATACACATAAAAAGGAAAGGCAAAAGTAAAATTTTCTCCTATTGAATAGTTTCTAATGGTCTTTACTCTCACTAATGTTATTTAATTAATAATAGTCAGTGCAGGAAGAATGATTGGTTCTGGACTGTGAGATATATGTTAGGAAAATGAACATTAAGAAGTCAATAAAATGTTGAATGACCTTCAATGAAACTTAAAGGTGATGATTCACTTTGAGTAGTAGACATACTAGTATTGAGACTAGTTAAACAAGATTAAAAGTCATTCAACGAAAAAAATTAATGGTAAATGATGACAAGAACCTAGTTAAGGTTAGACAACTACTAATTTATTCATGCTTTATGAGTTATTATGAAGTATAAAATTTCAGATGTGGTGTTAATCCATATTGGAACAATGAGGATAAGCATGTCAGCATAGTTGTAGTGTAACTAAACATATTGAAGGTGAGATTTAAAAACTTGTATAATTTGAGCTAAAACATGGTAGTGAGCTAGTAAGATGTCATAATCTGATCAATTAGATTGGTACAGTCTAAATTGGGGAGAATGAGTTGTTAATGAATATGATGATTTGAGAATCCAAAGAATATTGTATGATACTGAAATGAATAAGTAAGCTGTATATCAAGAGGTTGGTGTTAACTGCTACTTTTAACCAAAAATTTTGTAAATCTCTAATTTTCTACAAATGGTGACTCATGGAAATAGGATTATTACTCGAGACTCAAATAGTTTGGAATTGTTATAGAATAGTAGTTGATCCTTAATGAAAATTCAAGCTTTATGAACAAAAAAATTATGATTCTAAAGTTTCAAGTAGTCTATTTATCAAACTTTATTAGAATCTTGTCAAAATGTTAGACTAAATTCATCAATTACTTGATTTTCAATCTTAAACTAATGATCAATTCTATTTTACTTTGATGTAGTCTGAGAACTGTGTGAGTTTGAGAACTCAAATTGAGTGATAAATTATTGAAGCTAAATCAAAAATGAATATTCATTACCCAGAATTGGCAACTCATATGGTTAATCATATGAAACCTGTTGTTCTCAAAAATTGATTGAGATTTGGTTATCATTGATTTAATATTAGAATTAGGAATATATGTATATGACGTTAGGCAGTGGCTTGATCATGTAAGAGATTATGGTAAAAACTCTAGAAACTCACTAGAACTCATGGTATGTTCATAAATGGAAAACCTGGAGTTGTTGAACTCTATAAAATAAGATTATCATTGTATTATCAATGATAATATAAAAAGGGTTGAAGACTTAAAAAAAGCACAAACAATGTCACAAAGTCATGGGAACCTTGACGATAAATTGATTTATACCAAAGAAGCTAAGTGCAAATACTAAACTTTAAATGTAAATCACTCAGATATATGTTGAATGTTAATTGTGAGTCAATAAATTTGACTGAGATTTTAACAATTGGAGAATCGTCTTATATTCAACACATAAACATTAGAGTAGTATTATTTTGGAATGATTGAATGATACAAACAACGTATACGGAGTATTGTGATATCGTTTTTCTGTATATTCAATTAACTCAAAAGTAAAATTAGAGGTAAGTTATGAATGACATAAAGATGCCTTGATAAAGAAGAAAAATATAGTTTGACTACAACAATTACTTGGTTATACTTGAATTATGGAAAAGTTAAAAGTTTATCCAAATACTTTTATCCAAGTAGTTGTGTGTTGACATATCGAGGCAAGAGATTGTAGTTTATACTTTGATACAGTTCAAGGGAAGGTTGAGGAGAACTATAGTGAGATAATTTTTTTGGTAGTAGTACTAAATAGTTTAAGGCCTTGCTTGTAGATTAAAAGCTCAAAATGTATTTTAAATGATCGATGGAATGAATTGCAAGGAAAAGTTCAAAAGTGGAGACGTAGGTGTTATAAGACATGGGTGTAGATCCCCGCTTATTTATGAATCCATTCAACTAGATAGGTTGCACAAGTTCATTCATTTATTGTAGAGTTCGAAATACAGATATACTCATATGAAAGGATTTTGGAAAGCCTTTTAGTCAACCATAATATTGGAGAACTTTGGAGGAATCACTAGAGACAGATGAGAAATATGAAAACCAATGAGTTGGTATAATTTGATTTGCTATGAGAGTTTGAAGAGTAAAAGAAATTGAAGGTGAAGTGAGTAACCTAAATTTTTAAAGATAACGAATTCACTCTAAGAAATCACCCACATAAGGTAATTGATGTCATAAATATTTTGAATAGAGGAAGGAACAGGAAATGTAACTATAATAAGAACTTCTTAGTACTACCTCTTAAAAGAGATGTGTAGTATTGATGATGAAATGACGTCCTGCAGGCATAGCATCAACTGAGATGTTGGGATTAGTAATTACAAATTTGTTCTTTGGAGTTCAGATTGGAGTTGAACCAAGTGTTTGATTAACTAGGTGATAAGGTGATTAAGAAATCTAATTGAACCCACTTGATATGCTAGTATTTGGCTATTAATGGTTAGAATCCAAATTAGATTGTCTTTTGAAATTGTGCTGGGTGTATTAGATTTTGAAATGAAAATCCCAATTCATGTCATATGTTAGCCAAGAATTATTTCGATAATCTCAGGGATATCTTTATATTGGTTATACAGGCAATGCCATATCATATTGGGGTATACGATGAAGAGTATGGATTGTTTGAGATGATGAATTGTGTTATTGAATTCATACAGAGATATGAGATATTTATTCAATAAGTTGAGACTGAATATTGAAAATCTAAAGGGTTAGTTAAATTCTTGTCTATACCTGATGGTAAAAAGAACATAAATGTAGGTTATGTAAAGTGATTTTGGGCGTCAATATAATATGGTATGAGTTGTAGTTGATAGATTGACCAAAGTCTTCATTTTTCTTATCAGGGTTAATAGTTATATGAAATGCTTAAAACTGGATGTGGTAAGGCAAATTGGGCCTTGATGAAAAGTTTAGCCGGGAGAGAAACTTCGCCTTGGTCATTAGTATCCTTGAATCACCCTAAGCATTCACTATCCATTCAGAGCCTAAATTTCTGAGCTTGTGTCTCAAACAATGTGTGACATCAGAAAGAAAATGGACTCTTCTATGTAAGTTTTTTAATGATGATGGTAATCTAGTGGATTACAAAATAACGTGATTTAAAACTCTGTACACTCAATATTATCATACAATGGAAGTATGGGATAATGATTGTAGATACATAGGTTATGAAAAATGATATAGTAAAGAACTACACATAGAGGATAAGGCAAACTTAGTAATATATAACTACAAGTTGGTTAAAATAAAATGTTGAGGAATCAAGCATCATAGATTGTTGGAGAATTCAAAAGACAATTTAATTGTGATTTTAAAAGTCTCATCTATGAAAAGGCTTTGTAGATTGGATTAAGCTAAAATATTGGAGTTGTGATATCCACACTCACTAAATCAAAAGGAAAAAATAAAATTATAACTCAATTATATTTGAATTAATCGTAAGGGGAGTTCAATAAGGCAGATTGGAATTAAGAAATATAGGCTAGCATGGATAAGAATTTTGCCCTTTATCTTGAGTGTAGGAAAAGGTACGCCAGGAGATAAATCCCGCCCTTCATTCTCAGTAGCTAGAAATTACCTTAGTTTTCCACTTCCTAGTTAGAGTTGATTGCTATTTTGTAACTTAGTTATGTTTATTTTCAAAGTAAAGTTGGAAAAAAAGCTTTGATCTAATGGTATGGTGATGTAACTGCATATATTAGACAAATAAATAAAGAAATAACTAAGGAGCGAGAGTTATAAATGGAATAGTAATTTCCATTTCTCTTCGGAACTACTAGTGACTTGTATGTTTAACTTTATTTTGAGGATGAAATTGTCTTAAATTGGGGAGACTACAAAGACCCGTTACCTTAAACAGGTGATTAGTGTTAATCTGAATTCTAATTAAGTAGAGTTAGGCTCATGGCGAAACCCAACTTTTCTTGATTAGCGTGTGCATGTATTTACGTATTGTTTGGTGTTTGTATGAAATTTATTATTATTTATTGGAAATGATTAGATTAATTAGCCTACAATTGAATAATGGATAAATTATGGGATGCCTAATACCATGTATGGGTCAAGGGTAATGAACATGGGTCATGGGATAGCGCGAACACTTGAATGTGCTTGTTGGCGCATACCACAAAATTATAGGCGCATGAATATAGATGTATATATACATATTGAAAATAAATAAAAAAAAATTAATAAATTCATGGGCGCCTAGTTACACGCGGGGTCGTGGGCGACAGGCGTTAAATGTACGGTAGTGTGCACTCCCGAGTGTATTCATTGGTGCGCATGACAGAATTACAGGCGCGATGATGTGGGCAAATATATATTTATATATAAATTAAATATATAAATATATATTTAAAAATCAAAAAATAGGAATGTGTGTCACGATCTGTGTCATATTAAGGTGTCATTTTAGACTGTGTCCCTTGAATTGGCCTCGAGATGCGTGTGTATGAATAGTAAGGAAAAATTTTATATTCATCCAAATTTGAGAGAGAGAGAGAGAAAAGTTGGTTGAGGGAGCGAGAGAGATGGAGAGCTCGAGAGATCAAAGAAGAAGAGTGGATGATCAAGTAGCGATGGTAGGAGTTTTCATCTTCCTCTTTGGCTGGGTAAGTCCTCATCTCCATCCTCTCCTCTTTTCAAATTTTTCATAGAATACATGTAGTTCGTAAGGTTACGATATGTGGATTGTGGTGATCGATTTGGATAGGTTGAGAAGGTTCAAAGGATTCGTTTGGAAACTCTGGAATCGATAATTCATTTATAATGGAATGAATTCATGGTTTTTGCATTTATGTTGGTTTTTAGTATTGTTGATGAAATTGGATGATGAACCTGTGATAATTGTTGTTAATTGTGATCCTTGGTGTTTGAAAATGGTGTAAGTCCTCATTTGAGGAGTTCCCTGCGTGTTTGGCAAAGTTTTGGAGTGATTGGGATAGGGTTTGTTTACCAGTAGGCTTGCTGGAATTGTAGGGCAAACGTAGGTAGTGCATTACTTGGGTTACGTAGCGCACTACCTAGCGTGAAGATGATGAACACGAGTGCAGGTAGCGCACTACCTAGGTTACCTAGTGCGCTATCCACACTAAAAATTACATTTCGGTTGTTTTAAACATAGGTTTTGGCAAGGTTTGGAAACCAATTTAGGGGTTATAAACCTAGGGTATTGGCCTCAAATTGATGATGATTGGTCAATTTTAGGTTCTTGACTGATGGGAGCAATTTTGAGGATTTCGGAAGTCTTTTAAGTCTATATAAAGTTAGGAAAGCTCAGTATAGGTAAGTGAGACTCGTACTCTTATCAATTATGTAATGTAAATTACTATATTTAGTTCATATAGTGTTTTGGACTCAGAATGGGGCAACATACTATGACTTAACTATTTTTAATTATGAAAAAACTCGAAAATGTGTGATAAGGCATATCAGTTTTAAGGCATGTACAGGTATGCCTAGGGATATATATATATTGCCCTTTCATCCTCAGTAGCCGGAGTTTACTTGAGTCGGCATTTCTCTAGTTATAGGTTGTAACACAATTAATCTCGAACTAACCAGATGAATAACATTTCGGCTAACATGTGGATTCAACGGTTGCATTCCTAAGGGATGCGGGAGTAGGACTCTGTTTTGAAACTCAAATTACAAGTCACGAGTACGGTTGTAATTGACCTTGACTTACATTTTGTTATCTATTGTTTGTATCATTCTTTATACCTGAATAAATATATCTTGGATTCATATTGTTATTCAATGATCCATTAATATCAGTTGATAATTGATGTGTTTACAAGCATCACTTACTGAGCAAGTTAGAGCACTCATTCCCCAATTAGCATTTCAAGTTATCGGCATGCGCTTCGACTCAAGAACAAAGAAGACTAAGAGTTTATAAGTCTTCTCTACAGTGTATTGTTTTCATGATTGTATTTATATTTAAATGAATTATTGTTTTGTAATAGACAGGGTTGGGATATGATTTTATTCCAATGTTTATTTTCATTTTTGTATATCTTGTACTTATCAATAACGTTTATTTTCAGATCTATTTTATTTTAATTATTATTCGATTATCATGATATACAGATTATATTTATTGAGTGTTGGTGAGAGGCTTTTAGGTCTAGTTAAGTCTTGTTGGTGTACCAGGGCTTAAATATGGTTTCAAACTAGGTATCACCCTAATTGAGTTAGGGGATGCTACACATTCACAACCCCATCTTTCCATAATCGCCACTACTGTCGATCACCTCTTTTTCTACCCCCTCATACACACACACACACACCATGCATACTCCATTTTTCTTCTTCATTCTCCCTTTTTCTCCCTCTCCCTTCCCCAGCCGTTTCCTTTCCATTTCTCCCTTTGTTTCTTCCTTCTTCCCATTCCCCAGCCGTTTCCTTTCAATTTCTCCCTTCATTTCTTCCTTTTTCCCATTTTTTTGCAGTCGTTCGGTAATGGTTAGTCGTTGGTGGGTTTTCGGTGTCACCACAATCGATGACCCCATTTTGGCCTAAGTTTATGTGTCACGTGGAGGAGCAGTAGTGAGACATCTTAGCTGGGTTTCTAAGTCACCGGTGGCAAACATCGACGATCGATTTTATAGTGCAAGCGAGCAGCGTCTGCCATTATATTGGTGGGAGCACTAATAGTCTTGTCGTTTTCCTTTGTTTTGTCTTAGAAATTTAGAGTTTTTTGTCCCCTTTGTGGCTTTGCCCTTGCGTAGGTTGTTGCCCTCTTGCATAAGTAGTTGCACTACTTTGTAAGGATGTTGTTCCAAGCTTCAAAGCATGTATTTTTTTTTTATTACTCTCATTGTAATTGATTGTTATACCCTTTATGAATATTAGAAACATAATGCAATAAAATTGACAAAAAAAGTGAACATATTTGGTTGATGAATTAATTACATGTCACGATCCAAATTTCTAATCATAGTTTTAATTCGTAATCATTATCACCGACCTGTGACGTCGGACCTGCGTTTAATTACGCGCACTGACCGAGACACGTGACTGAGGTATATTTTTGTTTTGTTATGTTGTATTCCTAGTGTATTGTATATGTATAAACTAATTAAGACACTTCTACTTGTGCATAGGCTTAGAGACGCGAGCAGGGATACACCTCAAGAAGTCAAAGTGTGCGAGCGTGGGACCGGGCAGAGGGTGACCTGTGAGTTAATTAAATTTGTTATGTAAATTAATGTGACTAGTGTATATATATATATAGTTACATAGCGTATAGTATTTAATTAATGTAAATAAAATTAGAAGGCCTAAGTTGAAGGAAAAAATATCAAAATACATAGATATACCTCGGGATACACACTACAACTCATCACCATGTAACCTTGTGGCAACTTATGTGTTAGATTTGGGTTGAATTAGTGGGTTAGTTGGAGTGGCTAATAGCCAAAGGATTTCAGGAGATATGGGTATGGACCCATGATGAAATAATAGGGTTCCTTCTCCAAACAATTCATGCAATACACACAAAAATTCTGGAGAAACACTAGGTGCTGAATTTATAAGGAAATCAGGGAAGAATTGAGGATTGGAAATCTACAATTGTATCAACAACAACAATTCCTTGAAAAGCCAAGAACACTAGGCAATGGTTTCTACAATTTCTATGCCTCCAATTCTTGAAAACTTGAGCTTAAATGATAGTGTTTTTGTTCAAAACGTATTTGAAACTCTAATTCATTGATTTTATTAACATATTAAAGCATTGATTAGAGCTTCAAGCCTTAATTTTTGAAATTTAAAGTGTTGGCCAAATTGGGGGTTTTTACTCAAGGTTCTAAATTTTCTAAATTTGGGTATGTAAATGTCCTTGTCTTCAAAATCCAATTTCATTTTCGAATTCATCATGAAAAAATATCAACTTACTGTAAAGAAGTATGGAAATCAGTGGTGTATTGATTTACTTATGATTTTTCAAAGTTTAAGGTGTTCTTGGGTATTTTCATGAAAATGCATATTTAATCTCATGAATGGATGATGATTATAGAAGTGCCTGTTGTTTGTGGTTGCAAAGAGTGTATCAGACCCGTGGTAAAGGGGAGCGAGGGTTAGAGGTGATGGAGATGAGCCACGACATCAAAATAGCAAGGTAGAGGTGCAGCCTGAGCTTGGCGCCACGGCTGGAGCCTCTAGTTTACTCTCACATCATGACAGGCGAGAAAAAGGGGCAGAGGCATGGTGATGTGCTAGCACAATGCATCTGAATGCACAGTGCCACACTAACATCGTGCCCTCTCCTCTATTATACGGATCGTGTCGAGAGTGATGCTATAGAAATGAACACCAGACGCCACTAACGACGCCACACCTTGAAAACTTGAGAATTTCTCAATAAAA
Source organism: Stephania japonica (assembly GCA_039657345.1). Lineage (NCBI taxonomy): Eukaryota > Viridiplantae > Streptophyta > Magnoliopsida > Ranunculales > Menispermaceae > Stephania > Stephania japonica. Next base: position 34,584,163 of record CM077560.1, on the reverse strand, counting down.
TCCTAGACCTTCACTGATCAACTTAACACAATTCTAATAGCTCATATGTAACAACCCCAAACTTTTGACTGACTTGTGTTACACTTGTTAGGATTGTGACCTGACTACGTGAATATTGGACTGTATTTCGAACTTCGGGAGTTGACGCCGAGGTAAATTTTATGATTTTGTGATGTATGTATTAGTATTTTAGTATTTTACGGGTCTTGAGCCGTTCAGACGACTTTTGGTTGAGTGAGGTTTCGTCTAGTTGAATGGGGGATAAAAACACAATAAAGAATACCAATAAATGAATTTTCTAATAATTTAAATAATTAGTTGATGGGATGTGGCAAGAAAACGGGCGCGGTGAACCAAATTTCGGAGAAATGTGGACCGAATAAAGGTATGATCAATGTGGGAGTTGAATAGTCTCGTAGCATACGGACTATGAGAAAAAAAATTGTTAAAGTAACACAGCTCGATAAGGAAAGTCACTGGATTTTCATCGAGATGTGTATGTATGTAGAGATGTGATGATGAGGTAAATGACGCATAAGGGCAACTGTCCAAGAAATGTACAAGTGTTAGTCCAAGGGAAAAAAGGTCATTTGGGGTTATATATATACAAAACGTTTTGTCCAAAACCCTACTATTCATCATCTTCTCCAACGGGTCACCCACATACACCTCTCCTCTCCACTCTCCCCTACTGCCATCACCAAACCACCGGACCTCCGACCAAGCCAGAAGTGGTCTGAGACCGGGACGACGTCTCTCTTTCTCTCTCTTTCTCACTTTCCCTCTCGGCCAGTCCACACTCCTCCTCTCGGCCTCACGTTCTCTCTCTCACCCTCGGCTATGTCACCACCCTCTCTACTGGACCGCCACCCACCATGGAAATGGCATCTCCACCACCCACCAGAGACGCCTAGGTGAGTCTCTTGCACCTCTCTTTCCGTCTTCTCTCTCGGCTTGTACTCTCCCTTACCTTTTTCGGCCTCCACTGCGGTAGCTCGCTTTCCCCCCAGCTGGACCATTACCACCACCACCCACCACGACGTTAGAGCCTCCACCACTCACCGGAGATCACTAGGTGAGCTTCTCTTCTCTCTCTCCATCGTTTTCGTTCTCCTTCCATGCTTACTGTTTTTGCCATTTAGGGATTATTTTGGTGACGGTTTGTGTCACTGTTTTGGATGACCGACACTGGTGCCGGTCGAGGCTGATCGGAGGTCACCCTCCGACGACTCTGCTGGTTGGAGGTGACCCCATTGTGTTCGTTATATGTAGGTGCTTTCTTTCATTTTTTTTCTTCTTTCTTCCTTGTTCTTTGTTGTCAAGATGTTTGTTGTTGTGTGTGGAGTGTGTGATGTGTGGGGTGCATACAGTATGGGGTGTGTGCACCACAGTTGGGGTGTTGGGTGGGTGAGTATAAACTGTGCTATGTATGTGGGGTGTGTGGCCACAAATTATATTATTTTATGTGTGTATGTGTGACGATTTTGGGTGTGTGTGCATGGGGTGTACATCTCACTGTGTGTACACCACAGCGGGGTGTACACAACAGTGTGTGTATGTACACCACAATGGGGTTTACACAACAGTTGTGTGTGTGCATTGTGAGAATCAACAAGTGTGGGGTGTATCAAATGTGGGGTGTGTGACCATAATGTGTATTATGTATGTTTGTGAATAAATAAAAAGATGATAGGTATGGACACTATTTAAAAATGATTATAGGCTTGTGTTAAGGCCCAATAAGGGACAAATACACACATCTCAACAAGAGTCCAACAAATGGAATGTTTTGTGTGTATGAAATTGGTGTTGGGCTCAACAAAGGCCCAAATAAACAGTTTTGGTGTTAAGGCTCACTATCTATGAAAGTATATATATGTTTACCGTTTTAGCTTGAATATGTGGAATCATGGTTGTGGTGTATATGAGTTTTGATCATGAAACGGCCTAGTTACACCATGAGGCCACAGGCTCAAGGCGTTACCCGAATACGACTCAATTGGAGGACTTTTTCGCAATTGTTTGAGTCGCTCAAACTAACCATTTTAAACCAAGTTTATGAGAATCACCCTAAGACGAGGTACTAACTCTAAATCAACATTCGGGGTTTAAACCTTTATCAGGTAGTCGAGAAACTGCGGGAAACGTGTTAGAGTCTCGGAGTGGTACCAGGTTGCGATAGTTCAGGTAAGTACATACGTACCTTATATGTGTGTATGTTAGTAGGCCAGTAAGAAAATAACATGTGATTTATACATCCTCTATTCATTTATATTGTTGAATTGATCCCTTGTTTGATATTCCATTCCACATTCTTGGTTGTATGTTCTTGGCATGAGTGTGTGTCTCGAAGGTATCATGTGGTTCTGCACTAGCTGGGACAACGATGGTGCCTCTGCAGGGGTAACTGACCACCCCTAGTGTTGTGTGTACTGGGTACTGGATTCGAGAGGTGTTGCGATGCCTCTCGGTTTCACACTGCGCTAGTGTTGCGACATTGCCTGGGGAGATCTTGCGAGATCTTTGCCGTATTGCTGTGAAATTAGACCACTCATGGGCCTCTTTTAAATCTTAGAACATGCCAATTTCAATTGTTTATCTATCAATCTGTTTATCACACAATTGATTTATTTACTTACCTATTATTTCATTTTCGCATGATATTTAGACTGTTTTGTTGTTAAATCATAAATTACTGTTACATTCTTCTGGCACTACTTTCGATTTCTTCAATTACTCACCGTCTAGTTTGTGACGGTGGGTGCAGATAGGGTGGAGAGCAGTAAGTGTAAGGAGCCCTGCCTAGGAGATATACTTTTGAGGACTAGCAGTGGGATTGGAGAGACTCTATAGTATGTGTTTATGTTTTGCTGATTTGAATATCGTTTTGTACTTATGTTTTTGGGATTATTGAACTTGGCATTTTTGGTGAGACTGGTATCATGTATATATATGCTTATCGAATTGTACATGAATACTCGGGGTTTTCCACACTTATAGAACTCCTATCTTTTCGTTCATTGAGTTATTTTCCTTTGTTATTACTGTTTAGTCTTCTACTATGTATTATTGCAATAACTCTTTCATAAATTACTCAATTGACTGCATCGAAGGCTGACTAGGCTCTTCAGGTTGCCAAGTGATGACTTGGGGCCTGCACGGGTCTAGGCCGGGCGTTCCCAATTGCACGGGAAAATTGGGGCCGTCACATCATACAAGTCCTAAAATACCCTAATTAACTTCATGAACTAAGGAGGGTCTCCTAGAGACAATCACGAGTCGTGGGGTGTCAAGAGGCCAGATTAGCTTAGGACTTTGCATCGATTGTAAGTAAATTTGTTATGGTTTTTTTTCCACATTTCATTCCAATTTATTATTGCTCATATAGTCTATTTGACTGATTGTAACTTTGTCTGATATCATGACTTGTGTTCGATTCTACTCACTTAGTTGGCTTTATTGTCATGATAATGTACCTTATTGATTAATTGATTTCATTCTTGTCTAATGTATTTTTGGTTGTTTTTTATCGAATTAGGAGTCGAATAGCATGCTACTAAGATAGATTGTGTTGATGATTAGGATATGTATTAATATATTGGTTGGCCTATACTCATATTTTTTGTGTGTTTTGTAAGCATGTTGCCAGTCTTGAAAATCTAAGTTAAGTCCTCTTTTACTTTTAAAAGTAGTCCTAGTATCTAGGGTTCATTACACAATGTTGAGATGAGCGACACACGTGGTTAGAGTCTCTAGGGATTTCGGCACTCGCCGCTATTATGTCGACGTACACAGGGTTAGATTCCCTAGGATGTCGTCAAATGATTATCAGAATGATGCGATAGTGTGCACGTCCTTAAGAGTCACCTATAAGGATGATTTGACGTTGCTCATGGCCGACCAGATGTAGATCATCACTGCTTAGCCTAGTGTCAGTCTCTTTTGTTTAGCTTTGGTATTTTCAAGCAAATTTTTTGCTATCTTATGCTTTTAATACCATTTTGTTATATTTGGAAATGTGGACAAGTGCCTTAAGACTTTACTTTACTGTGATCACAATCTTGTTTTTGACGATGGGTGCAGATCCGTCAAGTAACAGACCAGGAAAAGAGAAGATTAGCGACTACCTCTGAGCTTGTGGCAAGGAGAAGATTATCGGCTTTGTAGGTTTTTGATATTTTGCTTATTATATACTTTGTCTTTCTAATACTTCTGGGTTGTATATATTTGGGTTAAGCATTAGTTGCCCGACCTAACACATGACTATCACACTATTTATATTTGCTCGTTCAACTATATATTCATGTGATCGTTATTTCCTAGTTTCCACACTTAGGATTTATATTATAATGCTTCCGTAAATTATTTAAGAATTCCGCTGAACAAATTACAAAGTATAAGAAGTTTTAATTATCTATGAAATTCAATGATAACGAGACATGAGAATTACTTATCCTAAACACGAATAACGTGGTGAATAGGACAAAAAGGCTTACTAATATGTTGTTAAGTCCTATGTGGCTGATATTAGGGCTTATTGACGGAATTAGGCCGAGCGGTGCCCTAGATTAAGGAAGGAGTCGTCACATTTGGTATCAGATCCTAGGTTTACGGAGTCAGGGGATGAAGAGTAGTTTATTCTTTAATATGATACAAACGTCACAGTTGGTATCAAAGCTTAAGTTTCTCGATAAGTAAAACACAAACCTTAGAAGTGGAAACTGAATGATCCTTGCCTACAAACCATTAGATGGGGATTATTATATATACATGTTAATTTCTATATGTATATATACATGCTATTTACGTTTTACCTGATATCGAGTTCGCTATCAACGTGTAGACATTGATGGTGGATCCCCGCAAGGGCAAAGATACTAGATTTTGCAGTAATTAGTCTCCTATTACTTCTATAGACGACTATCAGAGGCTAGCTGACCTAGTAGCGGTTTAAAGAAAGTAGCTAGCCGACTTCATCTCCTTCATGACGGTGTGCATGGCAGCACTATTAATGACAGCCCCTATCACTACTCTTGCTACTACTACAGCAGTGTCCCTAACTAAAGAGAATTTTCCTGCATCATCACTATTACCGCAAGGCCATAGGCACCAGCACCTCCTGCAAAGCTGACATAGCCTCATCATCTTGTGCTATCGATTATTACCATACCAACGATAGTTCTAGTTGAGGATACACCTATGCCCACTACTTCTAGGACTACTGGTTGTCGAGGGATGCCAAGCTAGTAAAGGAGTTCATCAAACTTAGGCCAGCTTACTTTGCAGGAAAGAGGGATCATAAGAAGATCGAGAAGTGTATCCTATCTCAGGAGAAGTTACATTTATTGTCGAGGATCGAGGATCAATTATAGTCTGTACTTTCTTACTACACCCTAGAGAAGGGTGTGGATGTTTATTGGAGGACCATGGTTACAAGCATGAGCAGTTTCACTTCGTGGAATGATTTCAAGAATGAATTCTACAAGCACTACTTTCCAGCTCGATGATGAAGAGATTGAAGAATAAGTTCATGAATTTTAAGCAGGACGAGGGAGAGTTAGTGATGTTGTACCGTGACAGATATGGCTTTTTGAGGCAGTTCGCGGGAGACCTGGTTGAGGACGATACAGATGACGCCTTCTACTTCAGAGATGGGTTGAGACTCGACATCGGCCGACATGTTGTCACCACCGGAGCCTGCTCTTTATAGGAGATGTATGAGAGAGCACTTGCCCACGATACTTTTGAGTTTTGAGAGGAGGCGAAGAGACAAGGGGCAAAGGAGATAAGACAGGGGCCCATTAAGGGGTGGGCATTTGCTGTCCCTATATCGGTAGTGCCTTGCACACCTCACCCTACTCCCACAAAGACTGTAGTTGACAAAACTCCCTTGCCACCTCTCACCAGATTGGTGTTACCAGCACCACACGTACCCAACAACAACAGTAGTATGGCCGAGGTAAAGGCAGAAGCCGAGATGGGTACAGACAAGGCCAAAAATAGGCACAAGGATAGGAACAATAGTTTGACCAGCGCATTCAGATCACTTGCTACAAATGAAGTCAGGCTGAACATACAGTTAGGGAGTGCCCACAGCCAGCGGCAATCTACCTACAACAAGACAGAGAAAGAGCTCATATGGTAGCACGACCGGATCCAAAAAGCTACTCATGGACTCATTTAGGGTACGACTTCTATATTCGATTGAGATTCGCATGTGTTATTTGATTCCAGATCTACTATTTCATTCATCATTAGTCGCATGATAAACATCCTAAGATTTACACCTATTAGGCTTAAAGTACATTTGATTTTAAGTACCGCAGCCGGGGATAAAGTTTCCTGATAGTTTTATCGAGGGATGTTATAACGACCTAGCCCACCTGCAGGTGGCTCCATGGGACTCACCAACTGGCACCGCTAGTTACAAGCAGTGGGGGAACACCATCACCCCCACCATCCATGCCCCCCTTTATTACATGGTATTTCGCCCGAGTGGTACCAGGCTCCCATAAATTGTGGTCTTATCCCCAAGACCCGGGTTCGTGTCCTGGGGGCGAAAGACCATGTAATAAAGGGGGGCATGGATGGTGGGGGTGATGGTGTTCCCCCACTGCCTGTGACTAGCGGTGCCAGTGGATGAGTCCCATAGAGCCACCTGCGGGTGGGCTGGGCCGTACATAAAACCACAAACTTTGCGAGACTGGTACTACGGAGCTGCGAGCCTAAGTGGTACAAGGTTCGTTAGTCTGGAGTCCTTATGCCCAAAGATGCCAGTTCGAACCATGGGGGCGGAAAACCACTGCTCGGGGCACTGTGGATGGGGTTTGGTGTGTGCTAACCGTGCCTGTGAGGGGGTGGTGGGTCCACTGCGTTCCGCTGCGCACTCTAATAAAAGGCGCCTTTTATGTAACGGCCCAGCCCACTCGCAGTTAGCTCCATAGGACTCACCCACTAGCACCGCTAGTCACAGGCAGTGGGCAAACACCATCACCCCCACCATCCATGCCCCCCTTTATTACATGGTCTTTTGCCCCCCAGGACTCGAACCCGGGTCCTGGGGATAAGTCCACAAGTTATGGGAGACTGGTACCACTCAAGCTCGCGCCTTTTATGTAATGGCCCAGCCCACCTGCAAGTGGCTCCATGGGACTCACCCACTGGCACCGCTAGTCACAGGCAGTGGGGACACATACCACCCACCATCCACAGTCCCCCCTTTTATTCCTGTGGTCTTTCACCCCCAGTTCGAACCTGGGTCCTAGGGGTTAAGACCATAGACTTTGTGAGACTGGTACCACTGAGCGACCGAGTGTGTACCCCCACTACCTGTGACTAGCGGTGTCAGTGGGTGAGTCCCATGGAGCCACCTGCGGTGGGCTAGGCCGTTACAGATGTGTAGTCGAGATAGGTGGGGTAGAGTTACTTGCAAACTTTAAGGTTCTCAAGTTCACAATCAGAAATAAGTAGCCACTGCCACGGATCGATAATTTGTTTGATTAGCTGAAGGGAGCATAGTCTTTCTCCAATATAGACATGAGATCAGGGTATTATCAGCTTAGGATCAGAGATGAGGATAGGTCCAAGATAGCTTTCAACACCAGATACGAACACTAGCAGTTCACAGTAATGTCGTTCGGGTTGACCAATGCCCCTGCCATGTTTATGGATTTGATGCACTGAGTGTTGAGACCATTTCATTACCACTTCGAGATATTTTACATCGATGATATCTTGATATATTCGAAGACACGTAAGGATCACAAATAGCACCTCAGGGGGACATTTCAGACTTTGAAGGAGCATACACTTTACGCCAAGTTCAGCAAGCGTGAATTTTGGTTGGCAAAAGTCAAGTGCCTAGGTCACATTTTTAGGCAGTAGGATTGTAGTGGATCTGGCCAAGATTCAGGCAATTATGGATTGGCCAGCATTGACATCAGTACTGTAGATCGGGAGTTTTTTTGGGTTAGTAGGTTACTACCACAGATTCATGAAGGATTTCTCAAATATCGTTTCACTGATTACTAGGCTCACACAGAAGGATATCATATTTGAGTGGAATAAGGAGTGCGAGGGCACATATGTTCAATCAAAGAGATCATTGACTACTGTGCTAGTGTTAGTATTTCCAGAGGCCTGACAGGGATTCTTAGTGTACAAAGATGTTTCTCATACGGGTCTATGTTGCATACTGATGTAGGGCAGTGGTGTTGTTGCTTATGCCTCAAAACAACTAAAGATACATGAAAAGAACTATCCCACACATGATTTGGAGTTAGCAGCAGTCGAATTTATGTTGAAGGTGCAGAGACATCATCTGTATGAAGAGAGATTCATAGTCTTTAATGATCACAAGAGTCTAAAGTACCTCTTCACACATAAAGAGCTAAACATAAGGTAGCGCGGATGATTAAAATTCTTGCAGGATTACGACTTTTCTTTGGAGTACCACCCAGGGAAACTCAATGTAGTCGCAGACGCATGAGAACGACTAGAGATATTGCGATTGCTGATGTCATATGGCGTATGAGTATGGATTACTTAAGGCAGCAACAATAGGGAGTCAGTCAGATGTTCCTAACGATACACAAGTGATGATTTACACGCAGATGAAAGTACAGACCATGTCTATACAAAGGGTGTTAGAGGGTCAGAGGACCGACAAGTTGTATCAGAGGTCCAACAAGTTAGCGCAGAGTGCCGATTTTGCAGACTGAACTGAGATAGGGGATCAATGTATGAAATACAAAGGCAGACTGTCGATACTCGAAGTGGCAGAGCTGAGATGAGATTTTTCAGGATTCGCACTGTTTCTTGTTCATCGTTCTTCCAAGCAGGACCCAGATATACTATGGAATGAGGAGACACTTTTAGTGGCTAGGGATGAAGGCAGACATGTTAGGATTCATTAGGAACTACGGGATTTGCTAGCATCGCATACTAAGTATCGCAGACCTGGAGGGGTATTACAATCACTTTCCATTCCGTGATGCAAGTGGGAAGATATTTCCATGGACTGTGTTAGAGGACTATCAAGGATTGCCAGGAGACATTATTTGATATGGGTGATTGTTGATAGGTTGACAAAGTCTGCTCATTTCCTACTAGTCAAGAGAGAAATTATCCGGTTGCACGGAGTATCGTTGACTATCACGTCAAACAAAGATGTTATATATGTCCAGGGTGTGGCAGAGTATGCAGGTTGTCGAGGATATGCTCCAGGCAGACTGAGAGATTGATTCAAGCTTTCGATGATATGCTTAGGGTGTTGTATGAGAGTTTGGCGAATCTTGGGATGAATACCTATCGTTGTGTGAGTTTTCTTGTAATAATAGTTATCAAACTAGCATAAGATGGCACATTTTGAGGCTTTATATGGTAGATCGTGTCGTTCCCCATCATGTTGGGCTAAGCAAGAGTACCGGGAGTTAGTGAGGCCTTAGATTGTTGTAGATCATGCGAAGAAGGTACAACAGATTCGTTAGAGACTTTGAGGTGCCTAAGAGAGGTAAAAGATGTATGCAAACAAGTATCTCAATGATCTCAAGTACAACAAGGGAGCCTTTATCTGTTTAAAGGTTTCCCCTCATAAGGGTCTACAGAGATTTGGGGGTGAAAGGCAAGATTGCACTGAGATTTATCGAGCCTTTTCAAGATTAAGAAACGTCGAGAAAGTTTCCTATAAGCTCGAGCTTCCTCCAGAGAGGTCACGCGTTCATCCAGTTTTTAATATTTCCATGTTTTTATTGACGGAGTCGAAGGTAGGTGTACGACCGACAGTTGACTTAGTCTGATTGACCTAAGCGAGGACATCATACGAGGAGCAACCTATCCACATCCTAGATCAAAAAGTACATCAGCTGAGGAGCAAGTCTATCCCGAAGATACTCGTAAGTGGTAATTCTATGACAACTCGAAACTTACTTGGGAGAAAGAAGACTAAATTTGAGACCGATTTCCTTATCTTTTTGAGTCAGGTATAACCATAACTTGAGTTTAATTTCGAGGACTAAACATTCATTGGTTGGGGAGATTTTTCACAGCCCAAATTTTTAATCCTAGTTTTAATCCGTAATCGGGATCACCGACACATGACATGGGACCTGCATTAAGATACGCGCACTAATCGAGGAACGTGGTCGAGGTATATTTTAGTTTAGTTATGGTGTATTCCTAGTATATTTTATGTGTAAACTAATTAAGTCACTTCTACTTGTATATAGGCATCGAGACGTGAGCGGGGGACACGCCTCGAGACGCGTGCAAACATGGGACCGGGTAAAGGGTGACCGGTGACTTAATTAAATTAGTTATGTAAATTAATGTCAATAGTATATATATGTAGTTACATTGCCTATAGTATTTAATCAATGTAAATCAAATTAGAAGGCCTAAGTTGAAGGAAAAAATCAACATACATAGATACACCTCGGGATACACACTACAACCCATCACCACGTAACCTTGTCTCAACTTTGGGTTGAATTACTGGGTTTGTTGGAGTGGCTAATAGCCATAGGATTTCATGGAGATATGGGTATGAACCCATGATGAAAATAAAACATATAAATAGGATTCCTTCTTCAAACAATTCATACGTACAAGAATTCTGGAGAAACACTAGGTGGTGGAGTTTTGAGGAAATCAAGGGAGAATTAAGATTGGGAATCAACAATTGCATCAACAAAAATAATTCCTTGAAAATCCAATAACCCTAGGTAATGGTTTCTACACTTTTATGCCTCAAATTCTTGAAGAGTTGAGCTTAAATGATAGGGTTTTTGTTCAAAACATATTTGAAACTCAAATTCACTGATTTTATGAACATATCGAAGCATTGATTGGAACTTCAAGCCTTAATTTCTGAAATTTCAAGTGTTGGCCAAATTGGGTTTTAATCATGGTTCTGAAAAATTTCTAAATTTGGGTATGTAAATGTGTTTGTCTTCAAAATCCAATTTCATTTTTGAATTCCTTATTACAAAATCACTCAACTTACTATAAAGAAGTATCGAAATCAGTGGCGTATTGATTTACTTATAATTTTTCAAAGTTTAAGTTGTTTTTGGGTATTTTTATGAAAATGCATATTTAATCTCATGAATGGTTGACGATTATAGAAGTACCTATTGTTTTGTGGTTGAGGAGTGTGTATCGGGTCCTTGGCGAAGGGGAGCGAGGGTCCGAGGCAATGGAGACAAGCAAGAGCCTCAAAACAATAATGCAGAGGTATTGTTCGAACCTTACATCGTGGCCGACATCACAAGTTTACTCGCACAGTACCAAACATGGCTTGACAAGATAGAAAAGGGGCAAAGACACGGCTTCGTAGTGGCGTTGTGCATCAGAATGCACAATGCCACACTGACGTTGTGCCCTTTCCTTTCTTACATGGATAGCTCCGAGAGTATAGCACCATGGAAATGAACACATGACGCCACTGACGACAACACACCCTGAAAGCTTAAGAATTTCTAAATAAAATCATAGGCCTTCTCAACTTAACTAAATTCTAATAGCTCTTCAAGTCCTAAAACACCCTAATTAACTTCAGGAACTTAGAGGAGGATCTCGGGGAGGCATTCGCGAGTAGAAGGATGTCAGGAGGTTGGATTAGCTTAAAACTTTGCATGGATTGTAAGTAAATTTGTTAATGTTCTTTTCCATATTTCATTTCAGTTTATTATTGTTCATATAGTCTATTTGACTTATTGTACCTTTATGCTCTGATATCATGACTTGCGTTCGATTCTCCTCACTAAGTGAGCTTTATTGTCATGATATTGGGTCTTATATTGATTCATTGATTCCATTTTTGTCCAATGTATTTCTTGGTTGTTTTTTTATCAAATCAGGAGTCAAATAGCATGCTACTAAGATAGATTATGTTGATGATTAGGATATGGATTAATATATTAGTGGACTTGTACTCCTATTTTGTGTATGCTTTGTAAGCAAGTTGCTTGTCTTGAAAATCTAAGTTGAGTCTTCTTTGACTTATAAAAGTAGTCCTACTATCTAGGGTCTATTGCACTGTGTTGAGATGAGCGACACACAGGGTTAAATTCCTTAAGAATGTTGGCACTCGACACTATTATGGCACGGCATACGGGGTTAGAATCTATGGAGATGTCGATAAATGATTACCAAACTAATGCGATAGTACACACGCCCTCAAGAGTGGCTTATAAGGCTTATGTGACGTAGCTCACGATCGATCGGGCCTAGATCATCACTACTTAGCCTAGCATCAGTCTCTTTTGTTTAATTTTGGTGTTTTCTAGCATATTTCTAATTCTAGCAAATTCTTCGTTATCTTATGCTTTTAAATAACATTTTTCTTATATTTGAAAATGTGGACAAGTGTCTTTAGATTTTACTTTATTTTACTTTACTATGTTAACCGTTTTGTTTGTGACGGAGGGTGCAGATCTATCGAGTATCAAACCAGGCAGGGAGAAGATCGGTGACTAACTCTAAGCCTATGGCATGCTTACATTATCGACTCTGTAGGTTTTTGATATTTTGTGTATTATATACTTCATGTCTTTCTAATACTTCTGGGTTGTATATATTTGGGTTTAGCATTAGTTCCCCGACCTGACACATGATTATCACAATGTTTATATTCGCCAGTTCCACTATATATTCATATGATCGTTATTTCCTTGTTTCCATACTAAGGATTTATTTTATAATGCTTCCTCAACGTATTTAAGACTTCCACTGAACAACTTACAAACTATAAAAAGTTTTAACTAACCATAAATTCAATGATAACGAGACATGAGAATTACTTATCCTGAACAAAAATAATGAGGTGACTAGGACTAAAAGACTAACGAATACGTTATTAAGTCCTACATAGCTGAGATTAGGGCTTAATGATAAGATTATGCCAGGCGGCGCCCTAAACTAAGTAAGGGGCTGTCACATTGCATGTATAGGTTAATTTTTTATTTGTGAAAGTGATTTTGTATTGAGGTGTTCCTTGTCCAAACAGATAAACATCTATTACAAATAGATCTTACAATAATGAAACACGGAACAAATTCCCAAAACGTGCACACTATAGTGCAACCTCAACTCGAACCCTATGGGAGGACAACCACCCAACCACAGGGACAACCACCCCGACATTGTGGACAACACCCGCACGTAGGCGGTAACCATAAACAACAGCAAAACAAAAAACAACAAAAACACTAGAATCTTGGCCTAAAAGAGAAGAAAATTGAGAGATCAGCTTAGACATGCCGCCCTAAGAATGCCATAGCCACTAAGTGCACCCATCATTGGCTGCTTCCCGCCATACGTGGTTCACTATCACTGGTCCCTTTCTTGATGGATGACTCTTCACTAGACGCAGAGGATCCAAGACTTGTGCTCCCCAGACCAAACCCTAGGCCAAAAGGTCAGCGGTGACGACCACGCCGAAAACCATTGTGACCCAACATGAACCTGAGATGCTGCACAAGAAAAAGAGGATGCTGTTGGTGGTGGTTCACGTAGATGATGGTGGAGGAGGGCGAAAGGGAAGAGAGATAGGAGGAAGGGTGCGATTGGGGAAGATGAGGTCACTACAAAGGGTAAAAGGCAAAGGAGAAAGGGAGGTTAATTGGACCGGACTAATTACAGATTGAATCTTTGAATTAAATATGCAATTTTGAATCCAATATGATTATTTTAGATTGCAAGTTTTGGAATCCAATAATTGAATCGAACAAACCTAAATCCGCAAATTGACAAATTTCTCTCAACACTGCTGCACTATCACTACAAGAAAAGTGGTCTTTAATTACTGGAATTCCCGTCCCTAAATCCTACTTTCCCATCACTAAAACCATATAAGGACGGGAGAACTCCCATCGCCGCCGGTCACTAAAGGCTCTGAGGCTAAAAGTATTTAGTGACCGGATAGGTGTCCCTTCACTAAATATGTTTAGTGACCGGATCTTTCCCATCATAACAAGTTCTTATAATGACAAGAATTACCGTGATTATATGAAATTTCCCGTCACTAAATCATGAAACCAAAGACAAAGAGGCTTGTCATTGCAATTACATATCCCGTCACTAAATGGTTCTTTCATGACAATCTTATTTTTTGCTGCAGTTTCTGTAAAGCCTCAAAAACATTTTTCTGTCAAAAAAACTCCCACCAAAGTAGAATTTTCTTGTGACTGAACTGTCATTAGAAAACTCATTTGTACCTAAAAAGGCTGAAATCTTCACTCATCACTAATAGCCTCATATAAAAAAAATATTAATGAACTTCAAACCCAAAAAAAAAAAATTCTTCCAAACAAGAAACCACTGTATTAAATTCAAATTATATGTATCCCCATACAGATTATAATGCAATTTAATTTCTTACATCACTGACGTATGCCACATTGGCTAATTTAATCAACAAATACAACACATATTCTACCTAATACCCACAAGAAATCCAATATATAGTGTTTGTAATGTCTCGTGGTCCTCCTCTCCTTCACTTTCTTATTGTTCAAATCAGCAAAGTCACTTCTCTAAAAAATTGGCGGCAACAGATTTGATATATATCCACCTACAAAAGGTACCCACCTGCAAAAAGTACGTGTGGCTCAACATATTGGAATATAATAATTTAGCATGTATGATCAAGTCTAAGGCAATCAGAACAAATAACAAATATATGCAACCAGAATTACAAAAAAATTTCAAGGTAACCAAAAAATACAATCAAAATTGTGTAGAAGAGAACATTTTGAGTAAACACTTTGGATTCAAAAACCTCTCAGTTGATCATAATAAGAACTAAAACGAAGAGGGAGCATCTCCTAGTTCCATGACGAACTAATTGATTTGTTCTCTCACACGAATATACATCTACATTTGCTATTTACAGGAAACGCACCAAAAAAGTAAAAAGAAAATTGAATGATTTACTCTCCATATTAGACAAGAAAAACATGTACCCAAGTCTAAATTCGAGAGAGCATATCACAAGTGCTAAGAAGGTTTGAAAGCATGGCTACTTCTATGTAGCCTTTTTGAGCTTTCTTGATAGCATGGCTACTTCTTGCTCAATGTCATCATTCCCACATGAAGTCACGGCATCTTCGGCCGGTGAACAAGTAGCTTTCAAGGCATGCTCCTTCTTTGACTCTTAGTTGTTCCACCAAGTGTTTTTAATCTAGTACGGTTCTTTAGCTCGAATACATGAACCGTCAACTCTCCACATAATACATCAAATGTGTAGTCTCTAAGGTTTTGCGCCGATTGAATAACATACTTCTTCGCATTCCATTCCTTAGGCAAGTCTTTAAGGAACTTGTACACCGAGTTCTTTTGATCATAATGTTTGCTAAGGTTTTTGATCTCATTCAAAAGCTTTATGAACCTTGTGATGGTCGTTGTTATGTCTTCATGGGGCTCAACTCGAAAAGTCTCATAATGTTCTTCAAGAATCCTCAATTTAGTATTCTTGATATGTTGTGTCCCTTCTTAATATACTTCAAGCTTTTCCCATAGCTCCTTAGCCGTCTCACATGCACTAATCCAGTTGAACTCATTTTCACTTAGTGCACAAAACAAGTGATTCATTGATTGATCATTAGATAGCTCAAGTCTTGTCTCGGCGGAAGTGTAGTATTTTTCAGCATTCTTTGGTGGAGTGTATCCATCCATGATAGAATCCTACAAATGTCTACATTGTGCTCTTATGTAGAACATGATTCGAACTTTCCAATGAGCATAGTTGGTTCCATCAAAGTAGGAAGGCTTAATGGATGAGTTGTCTTCCCTAAGACGAGCGGAATCCAATGTTTGCATCCTTGCAAGAAAACACTCAATGATACGTTAGTAACACTTTAAGAAATAACCCTCTCTAATACCAATTGAAGGTGAAGGGGGTTAATTGGGTGTACCGAGAGGTTATTGTGCTTTTAAAACTTTATCCTAAATAACAGCAATAGCACACACACACCAACAATAAAATATTTATGCAATTCAATCAAGAAGGGGTAGAAGAGATGGAAATGAGGCACATGATATATAGTGGTTCAATCCAACTAATCTACATCTACAACCTAACCTCTCCAGTTGGAATTTTCAACCCCCTACTTATATTACCAACAAGTAAATGTCTCTAAGCTTACAAGCTTAGTGAATGCCTAGCCTATACTAGGTCTTTTACAAGATTTCTTTCCGCAATAAGGACTTCTACAACTACGTAGACTCTACAAGGATTTTGCCACCTAGCGGCAACTAGGATTTTCCCTCGCCTCAGCCTCAACTAGGCCTTCACTTTCTACTTAGATCCCACTAAGTCTTACAATCAAAATCCTTTTCAAATACAATAAAAGATTTGTTTTACAAGATAAAGCGACAATAAGTTCAATTCTTACAAGCCACCTAAAGTTAAACCACTCATATGCATGCAAGTATAAACTTCGACTAAGATGTCAACAAAATCAGCGAGTATGCGCAATACTTAGTTAAGAAGAAACTGACAAAATAAAATTGATGAAAAAGTTTACGGTTTCAAATCAAATGAACAAGTGGTTTTGTCAAAAATCAAGATTAAGATCAACAATTTGTTCAAATATGTCTTAGGCTCAAAGAGATCAAGTTTAATTGCAAAACCTAAGACAAAAGTGTCTGAGAACACAACAAATGATTTCCAAACAACTCCAAACAAACACTATAAATTAAGCCTAAAAAGAGTAAAAAATCAAGAAATCTTACAACCCCAAGTGTGAAATTCAAAAATCAGTTTTGGAGTAGTGGTTGTAAGCCATAGAACACCTCTCTAGTGCCACTTTGACCAGCGAATCGATAGCTCCGAGAATCACCAAGTGTATGTGATAAAACAATTTAGCACTAATGTGTATAAAACTTTGATTTTTGAAAGTGTAGGAGCTCGAGTTGTAGCTATGGTGTTCTTGGGTGTTTGGGTATGTGGTCAAACCCTTTTGTACCCATGTTACTGTTACATATGATCCAAGGACCCAAAATGATCCGCAAATTCAAATTAAATGTACAGATTAACACTTTAAAAACGATGTTAGATTTATGCCTAGTGTTGGGTAAATTGGATAGCATGCTGGACGAATTTTTTTTTCTTTTACAGATTCCTGCATAGCGCGTTAGGGAAAATGTATAGCGCGCTGGACATATTTTTCTACAGGGGCCTGAAAAATGATTATTTTTTTGATTTTATAAAATGACCCCTTAATGAACCTACGACTCTACTAAACCTCTGAAATCACTTTATACATATTTAGTAGGGTCCATAAAACGTGTCTAGACATCCCAGATGATTTCACAAACCTCAGAAACTAAAAATCTCGGTTTTATCAAAAACTTAAGGGCTTTTCTATAAATATTTTTAATGTCAATCCAAAAGCCATCTAAACACATGCCCATGCATTCAAAAACAATTCCAACACTTTGTGCATCTCAAATACATGGTGTAAAACTCGTTTGCATGATTTAAATCGTTTTGAAACTCATGAAATCAAAAATCACAAAAACCATAACTTTAAGTACTTTGAAAAATGAAATTCATGGAATGCATGATTTTAATGTATTTGGCTTGTAGGAATGGAACTTATGTACCTTTCAAATGATGTACATGACTTCATACATGTTTTATGATGTCTTTTCTTGTCTCAACCACTTTTTGAGCTTTTCCAGTCTCATTTCTTTCATTTCGCTTGAACTTGAAGAGCTTGGATTCATTGGAACTTGTGAATCTAACAAAGTTTGATATACTGAAATACTTGACAAACTTGTTAGTACGATGTCACATTGTTTGTTGACATCAGTCTCAGAATTCGCGAATCCTCCAACGTACGGTAATAGTGATATGAACCTGCCCATGTAATCCATTCAGACTCATTTGCGTTCTGCCTCAACACCATAAACTCGTTCCTTTTCACTCAAAGGACTATCGGTGGAAAGTACTTCTGATTAAATTGGGTTTTGAAATTGATCCAGTCTCTCGGGATACCTCGTGTAGCAACGATGGTCGTCCACCAATCATTCGCGCCTCCCCCTGCAACATCGACGAAGAGATCGTCACCCTCATGTGCTCCTCAGTAGCGATGATGGTGTGAATCTTCTTGTGATTTTTCAAGAATAGCTCCGCTGCTTGGATGTCCATACCGTCATAAAACTTCAACAGGTCGTGTCTCTTGAACTCTCTCCACTACCTAGCCTCAGTAGTGGCTCCCGGACTTTTCACTAGAGTCGTTACTAGAGTAGTTTTGGCAGTGGCCACAGGTATGGCTAGTGTAGTAGGCGTCTCCTCTATCTGTGCTATTGGCGGTGTCTTAGCCTCAATCTGCGCAACCGGCGCAACAACAGCTCTCTCAGGTATTGCCACTAACGAAATCGTAGCCATAGATGCTGCAGCAATTGAAGTCTCTACTTCCCGAGTAGTCGTAGCTGCCAATGGTGCCGTAGTAGCTAGTGCGGGTGTCCTCAACAATCGTACCAAACACTTAGTCCTCTGGTCCTATGCAATGTTCCTCTACGTCAACGCATGTATTTCTTCCAGACATCACGTCAGAATCGCACCAATATCATCGTTCGAACCTGGCTGATCTGTCATCCTCATCTAATCAAGAGAGCAAACTTCTCAGATCATTTCATAGCTACTGCATATCATATTTATACACACAACAACCATAACATGTATAAAAATTATCCGACTCAACTCATTACTCCCTCAGCTTAGTTACTACAGAATCATAAGGTTTGCACTTCTAAGTTCAATCGTTCCTAACTTCCGCTGGTTTAATGGCTTGTGTTTTTATGAAATTTCAATCGAGAGTCAGGTCTTCAGAACCTTGTGCTCTGATACCAACTGTGACAGCCCCAAATTCCTAATACATTTGGGTACGCCCCGCCTAAACTCGTGCAGGTCCCAAGTCGGTACTCATCGAGCCTGACGAGCCTAGTCAGCCTCCAATTAATCAATTTAATAGTTTATGAAAGAGTTATTGCAATTATACGCAGCGGAAAAACTAAACAATTATTGGAAAATAACTCAATCAAACGAAAATCAGGAAGTCTATATATACATATATATATATATATATATATATCGTGTGTGTGTGTGGAAATCCGGAGTGTTCATCGTATCCATCTCAAAAATGATCTCTAGTTCAATAACCAACATCGTATATAGAAAACATCATGCAATCAACAATAAACATGAATCAATCTAACCTAATCATGAAGTCACGTACTCTGAGAGGTCCTCAAAGAAAATCACCAAGTAGAAGGCCCTTGCCCTTACTGCACTCTGGGATATCTGCACCCACCGTCACAAACTAGACAGCGAGCAACTGAGAGAAATCGAAAGTAATGCTAGAAGAATTTCATAGTAATTCATGAATATCAAATAAAGCAGTCTAAATATCATGCGATAATTTAAATACATGAATATAAATAGATCAAAGTGCATTATAGACAGACTGAAATGATATTAATCGAAACATGCGTGTTCTAAGAGTCAAAAGATGCCATAAGCAGTCAAAATCCACAACAATAACCATAACAATTCAGTGCCCAAGTTACAAAACACCAGGGGTGGTCAGGCACTCTTGTAGAGAGTGGCTCGCATTTTTCCAACTGGTGCGGGCCACATGACACCTTTACAATCAGTACCCAAGTTTACACAACATTGTGGGTAACAATAATTCCGATAGGAAATACCCAAGTTTCCCCAAATAGTGCAGGCCACATGATACTATATCGACACACTTACGCCAAGAACACACATACCAAGAAAATAAGGGAATTTGAATACCAACAATAGATAATAGCAAGAACAACAATAAATGATAATGAATCACATGAGAATTTCTTAAGTGGCTTACTAATATACACAAGCTTTAAGGAAAGCGTACTTACCTGAACTATTGCAACCCGCGTAACAACACTCTCGCGTTCCTAGCACATATCCCTGAGTTTCCCGCTACCTGAAAAGGTCAGAAACTCCAATTAAATGGGTCAAGTTATTAACTAATCCTAGGTTGATACCCTTAGCATTTTTCCATCGTTTTAAATGACTCGAATAACTCAATAATTAAATAGAAAAACGAATACTCTCTCTTGGACTTGAAAACCATAATAACAACCACGACTGGGATATCACGACATCGATAATCATAATGCATGTAAGCCTACTCATGAATTATAGGCTCAGCTCGGTCGTTAATAGGTCACATCATAGTCTCGTTGACTGGCGACGTGACCACGACGTCACTATCGTCCAATCAACTTAAAAATAAAGTATCAATATCGCTCGACAGTAACGACTCAATAAGAACTCAAAATGACCATACACCGGCAAGTAGGGAAGCTCACGAGTATGGTCCAACGTTCGTAGAGTGCCAACACGGCATGGAAAAGTCGTAGGCTTGCTATACGTCACGTCAACGATCACTCGACATGATAAAAGTACTCACACATGAATTCGCCATTACAATAACTCATTACCATCGATATGGGTGCCCCGGGAGTTATGGGACACATACGATAGTTTTGTTGTGATTCCCAACACTCCCTTGGTCATGGCGTCTAGCGGCAATGCCGACCATACACGATGGTTTGCGACGAGACGCGCAACAACGACATCACATGAAATGACATTCACAAAACTCACCACCACTAATAGAGACACTCTGGGGGTGGTGAGACTCCATGATGGAGATGGTAAGGTCTCAGGGGGTTATGAGCCCCCATGATAGTGGTTTCCAACGACAAAAGTATAACATACCTAATATGTATAAGTGATATAAATGAATAACAATGCCACTGTTTTGGGCCACTCCAAGAGTCGTGAGACACAAGTATGGACTTAACTTGGTCCTCGACATCTCTGATCATGGTGGCACAGCAATGGCTCTACCCACAGCAGCGGATTCCGGCGAAGAGTATATTCCAACCTGAAATGACATGAGCATGAAATAACAAACACTCACACTCGCCTCACTATTATTGGCCACTCCGGAGGGCTGTGAGACCTAAGCCAAAGCTTGGTGGGTCCCCGATAACCTCCAGTACTGGTGATCCAGCGGCGGCGGTGCCCCTCGAGGCATTTTCCGGCGAGACAGCCCTAAAACAGTCCATATGGACACAACAAAACCACTTGTAAAAGTTGAGATTCAAACACATATATACACAAATCTATCGACCTTTCGGGGTTGTAGGATCTCTGGTGATCCAGGTGGGCCCACCCACAACCGTCACTGACCACCCCAAGACTCCGGCAACCACTCCAAAACCCAACTACAAAAACAATTTGAAAGAAAATATACCAAAAATACCAGTGAATCTCGGCCATGTACCTAATGACTATGGTGATGGGGGTGTTCCTAGACTATCCCCGACCATCCCCGACCTGTCGTTCCAGCCTAGCAGCGGCGGAACGCCTCACCAGTGCACAAAACAGTCATGACAGTGAGAGAAAGGGAGAGAGAGAGAGAGAGCTCCAGTGACTGCCCAAGGTTCCAGTTCCGTGGAGGGAGGTGGTGATGACGGTTAAAAGATGAGGAGAGGAGGTGTGACCAAGAGATGGAAAGGGAGAGATCGAGAGAGAAGACCGAGAGAGTGACAGAGAGACCGAGAGAGAGCACCTTCGGTGAGGTCGGGCTACTCAGAGCCGGTGGTCGGCGGTGGCGAACCAGGGAAGAGGAGAGAGTGGGGGAGTGGTGGGAGTGAGAGTGAGGATGGTGGTGAAGAGAAAAGAGAGAGAGATGATTGGTATGTATATATATATAAAAGGATATGTGAATAGTAGATGAATAATGGGGTAGGTAATGTGTTGTCACATGCCTCGCCCTTCATCTTCCCCTACACATAGACCTCGGGGCTGATCTATGGGCTCTCCACCATTGGACTGTGTCACTTTAACAATCTTATCCCATGGTTAATTCTTTATGTAATTATCCAACTCTCGTGTTCAAACGGCGTTCTTCGGTCCGCTTCGCCTCGTTGCACACATAATCCCGCCTTGTTCTTCAAACAATTATTTAAATTATCCAATAATTCATTTAATTATGTTTTTATTGTATTTTACGCCCCTATTTAATTAGGCGGAACCTTACTCAGACTAAAAATTGCCCAAACGTCTCGAGACACGTAATGGACTACAGTACTAATACACACATCATGGAAACATAAAATCACCTCAGTGTCGACTCCCGAAGTTTGAAATATTGTGTAGTACCACATAGTCGGGTCAAAATTGAGGGTTGTTGCAGTACCCCCAGGCAACATAATGTTCGCTATTCCAGAGCCATTAATGAAATTGGAGATGCCAAATATTTTTTAAACCTTAGCCTCAGCTAAGTTCAATTAGGGGAAATATTCTCTCTTTTTAAGGATAGTGTGCGTTAAAGCACAATCAACAAGACAAATATAGCTCATATTTGGTTCATGATTTGAACACATGACTTGATGATCAATCTAGACAAATAATTTGATAAATTAGAGAAAAAAAAAACATATTTCATTCATAACAAGAAACTACTATATAGAAACTAGAAAGCATAACAAAAACTAGTACATAGGATTATCGAAAAACATTACATATGATCATTAAAAACATCTAGATTAGTGTTTGGATCATCATGAAGATTTGGGACATCTATATGATTAATGTTCGACGAGCCATCTCCGATAGTGAAATTCATCTCAACTGTTTTTCCTTTCTCCTTCAAGGAGGCTTGATAACGATCGATAAAATGCTTAGGCATACGACATACATGAGCCCAATGACCTTTCAGACTGTACCTGTAACATGGTTGGTCACGATTACGAATAGGCCCATTTTCAACAGCATTCTTGCCCTTTTCTTGAGTGGCATCATTTCTATTCCATTTGTTTTGGAACTTATCACCACGGAATTTAGAATATTGCTTGTCACGATCTTTGACAATCGATCCTTTCCACGTTCGTAGTTTTTCTTACCTTGACCATTTTTGTGGTCATTATATGATGCAGCATTTGCTTTAAGAATTGAAGCGGAACCAATGGGACGGGAGTTGTGATTCTTCAACAAAAGCTCATTGTTTTGTTCAGCCACCAAAAGGCAGGAAATTAATTCAGAGTACTTTCTAAATTGACGCGTTCGATATTGTTGTTGTAGCAACAGATTCATTGCGTGAAAAGTATTGAATGTTTTTTCCATCATTGTCTCGTTAGATATATTTTCTCCACATAGCCTCAAACGAGAGGTAATATTAAAAATGATGGAGTTATAATCATTGACTGCTTTGTAGCCTAAGATTTAGGCTGTCATTTTGAGCCTTTGGAAATATCACCATTTTTGGTGAGCATATCGCTCTTTCAAGCTTAACCACAGGGTGAGAGGATCTTTTATAGTGAGATGTTCACTTTTGAGACTTTCATGGAGATGATGTCGAAGGAATATCAGTGCTTTCACATGGTCTTGCATTGATGTTTCATTTCCTTTTGTAATAGTTTCTCCCAAGTTTTTAGCTTGGAAATGTACCTCGACATTTAGTTGCCATGGCAAATAATTGTTGCCAGTGATATCAAGACAAATTCAAGTT
This sequence comes from Stephania japonica, assembly GCA_039657345.1. Lineage (NCBI taxonomy): Eukaryota > Viridiplantae > Streptophyta > Magnoliopsida > Ranunculales > Menispermaceae > Stephania > Stephania japonica. Next base: position 34,560,584 of record CM077560.1, on the reverse strand, counting down.
TTTAAAGGTTTCCATAGAATATGTAAAGGAATTAAATATAGGGTAAATAGTTTTTCTTTTTATATAAAATAAATAATATACGATTAAGTATATGTTCACAACTTGATTATTAATACGCAAAATGTACTACTTGTATGAGTTGGTGGGACAACCTCCAGGTTGGGTGGCGAGACGAAGCCTACTTAAAACCATTTCTCCTCAAATGGGATAACAGGTCTCCCTTTCAATGTTTAGCTTTACCGGGGACAAAGTTTGTCCACTATCAATCCAAACTCATAGTGCTATTTGTATTATAAAATCAAGAATAGAGTATAAATAATCGCTTACAGTATATAGAAAAGAAATTTATTTATGTCACATATTGCCTTTGATTTCTGATGTAGAAGATCGTCCAAGATGCAACAACATAACATTCTTTCGTAATCGGTGACGTTATAATGCAAAATGTTTGAATTAAGTTGTATACATAAACGATATGTAAATGAAAGGAAAGTTATCATGATAATATGAAAATAAATAGAGCTTATTTAAATTAACAAAAATTATACCGTCCTAGCTTTGTCTCCTTAGCAAGCCTTCTAGAACTTCAAGGTCTCCTTTGTGCTAGAGAAAGTTCGTGCTGATAACGTATTGTGAAATTACTTTGAACAAAGCTACGAAAGTAAGGTAAAAAACTAGAAATGAACAAGAGAAGAGATAGGGGAGAAATAGAGAACTTTCATTCCAATATGGTGTGTCCATTACATAGATGTGAGCCCTTTATATAGGCCATTACAAGAATGCCAAATATTATAAGTTACAATTACATAGTGGTGGAATTTAAATAGTTTGAATAGGAAGAGTCATCCACATCCATTTCATTTACAACAAAAACAAATTAATTAATAATTTAAGTTGCACTTTGTATAAAACTTAACTCATGATGAAGTTTTATTAATTCTGTTAACGGGCCGAAATCGGAAAATGTACCTTTAAATGAGTTTGACTTGCCCTTCTCTCTATCTTTTTTGGGCAGTGCTACACGGACTCAAAGAGTCTAGACCCTGAAGCTTTTTTTTTACAAACACATCCTCCAAAACTTATCAAATCATTCAAACACCCTGTACAACAACATATATAATTTCTTTAACATCCTTTAATTAGTCAATAAGTTTTGTATTCCTCCTTGAGGGTTCGGACCTTTTGAGTCCAAGTAGGATTTTTTATATTTTTTTCTAAATGTTTTTAGGTTTTGAGGAATGAAATGATGTTTAAGAAGGTCTTGAAAGTTATTTTTATTGCTGGAGAGAGCTTTTTGCAATTTTTTTTTTTTGAATAGCCTTGCCATGATAGTCAAAATTTATTTCATTAAAATTTATGTAAAACTGGACTTTAATGTATATAAGTCGTTTCGACAAAAATACATAAATTAAGATAACTTTAATTACTAGAGTAATTTACATAAATGTCATTTGACATTAAATAAATTAAAGAATTAAAAAAAATCATATCTGTTTTTGTTGTATAAGGGTAAAATGGATAAAAAGGCAATAAATACTCTCGACTTTGAAAACTGACTTTTTTATTTATGAAACCAATTTTAAAACTGACTTATAATTTTGAAAGAAGAGTTTTTCCTACAATGACACATTTTTTCCCAGGGAGTGTATATATATATATATTTATAATTATGAGTGTCCGAGCCTTTGTAGCACCCCATAATCTAGCTAGGAGAAATCAACATATTTAGAGTAGGATGACAGTATCTAATCTCAAAACCCATTCATCATTAAGCGCATGCATCTCATTAATTTAATCAATCATCTAAGGCACTTTACTGTACATTTTTAAAGCCCATTAAGGCAATTTCATTTCAATCAATAAAGATCAAATATTACATGGGTGTTGTGAATTGAATTGAGACTTGCTAGAACTAGAGAAGGAAAGTAGAACTAAGAACTTCTACTACTACAAAGAACTACAAAGAACTACAACTACAAAGTAGAAGAGGAGAAATGAGAGAGTTGAAATGAGAAGTTGTATACAACTTGGTGTGTTTTTACAATGAGGTTGGCACCCTTTATATAGGCCCTTTGGTGATGATGATAAATGTACTTAGACAATGTTTACAAGTAACACATACATCACATGTCATACAACTCTTCACAAGCAACATTGACAATACATGGAATAATGAGTACATTTAATATGGATACAAGTAAGGGTCATGCTTGATACTACCACTCAATGTAAGAGCCATGCTTGACAATGATTAGTCATACAAAGTCTTGATCAATTGTTCATCCATATCATAACACTCCCCCTTGGATGACAATTGTTGAGAGAATGTGCCTCGTTAAAACTTCTATTAGAAAAAACCCTTTGGGAAAAAATCTAGTAAAAGAAAAAGAGTACACATTTCTTATTAATCTTAAGATGAGTATAATATTGTTAGGATTGCCTCATTAAAAAAACCTTGCTAGAAAAATCCAATGGGATAAAACCATAGCTAAGGGAAAAAGAGTGCAATACTCTAATCAATAACTCCCCCTTATGTGAACATGGGTAAAACTTGTTCAGTTTCTTTACTTGCAATGTCTTTAAGTTTACGCAAGCCAATACCATATGTAAGCCTTTTAAATGTCGTAGTTAGTAAGGCTTTTGTGAATAAATCAGCAAGATTATCACTCAATCGGATTTGCTTGACATCAATTTCACCATTCTTCTGAAGCTCATGTGCATAAAAGAATTTTGGTGAAATATGTTTTGTTCTGTCCCCTTTTATGAATCCTTCACTTAATTGTGCAATACATGCTGCATTATCTTCATATAATATGGTTGGAGAATCTTTTATTGAAGGCAATCCACATGATTCTTGAATATGTTCAATCATGTTTCTCAACCAAACACATTCACGACTTGCTTCATGAATTGCAAGTACTTCAGAATGATTGGAAGAAGTGGCAACCATAGTTTGTTTTACTAACTTCAAAAATACAGCAGTATTACCATAGGTGAATACATATCCCATTTGAGAACAGACCTTATGGGGATCTGATAAAAATTCGGCATCAGCATAACCTTGGAGATTCAATTTTACCCCTCTCGAGTAAAATAAACCCATGTCATTTGTTCCTCGAAGATATCGAAAAATGTGTTTAACACCATTCCAATGTCTTCGAGTTGGTGAAGAGCTATATCTTGCAAGTAGGTTGACAGCAAAAGCAATATCGGGTCTTGTACAATTTGCAAGATACATAAGTGCACCAATTGCACTTAAATATGGTACCTCCGGACCAATTAGCTCTTCATCACTTTCTTGAGGTCGAAATGGATCCTTATCCACTTCAAGTGATCTGGCAACCATTGGAGAGCTCAATGGATGTGCCTTGTCCATATAAAATCTTTTTAATAATTTTTCAATGTAATTTGATTGATGGACAAGTCTCCACTTGAAAAATGTTCAATTTGCAAACCAAGACAAAGTCTTGTTTTTCCAAGTTCTTTCATCTCGAATTCCTTTTTCAAGTATCCGGATATTCTAACGATGTCGTCGTGGTTTCCCACTATATTTAAATCATCAACATATACAGCAATAATCACAAATCCTGTTGATGACCTTTTAATGAAGACACGTGGGCAAAGCGGATTATTTACATATCCTTCTTTCAGTAAATAATCACTAAGACGTTTATACCACATTCGTCTGGATTGTTTCAACCCGTACAAAGACCTTTGTAATTTTATAGAATGCATGTTATGAGGTTTTGATTTTATTTCATCGAATATTACAAATCCATCAGGGATTTTCATATATATCTCACTGTCTAAAGATCCGTACAGATATGTTGTAACGACATCCATTAAATGCATATCAAGCTCTTCAGAGACTGCAAGGCTTATCAAGAATCGAAATGTGATTGCATCTATAACAGGAGAATATGTTTCCTCATAATCATTGCCAGGTCTTTGTGAGAAACCTTGAGCTACAAGTCTTGCTTTGTACCTTGTAACTTCATTTTTTTCGTTTCTCTTTCGTACAAATACCCATTTATATCCAACAGGCTTTACGCCATCTGGCGTTTGGACAATTGGTCCAAAAACCTCTCGTTTCCTTAACGAGTTTAGCTCTGCTTGGATAGAATCTTGTCATTTTTGCCAATCAGGTCTTTTTTGACATTCGTCCACTAATCGTGGTTCTGGATCATTATCATTTTTACATATTTCAAAGGACACATTGAAAGCAAATATATCATCAGGAACAATTTTATTTCGATCCCAAATCTTACTAGAGTTTAAGTAATTTATTGAGATCTCATTACTTTCATCTTTTTCTAGAGGAAGTTGTTCCACATCAGAATCAACTTGTTCTGACAAACCCTTATCAAAGGATTCTTGTGCTTTCTCAGGAGTATTTTGATTTGTATTTATTTTTACTCCCATTTTCCTTTTTCGAGGAATTGTATCCTTTGAACCAACCGGTCTTCCACGCTTTAAGCGTTTCGTTGGTTCTTGTGCATTTTGTTGCACAGAGACATCAATTCTTACAGGAGCATTTACAGCTGGAATATGTGATTTTGTAACTTATTTTGCATCATTAAATGCATCTGGTAATTGATTTGCAATTTGTTGCAAATGAATGATCTTTTGAACTTCAAGTTCACACTGATTTGTTCGTGGATCATAATGTGATAAAGTTGATGCATTCCAAGCAATTTCGCGTCATTCCTTTTGACTTGACTTCTTATCTGCCCCTAATGGTGGGAAAATTACTTCATCAAAGTGACAATCAGCAAAACGTGCAGTAAATAAATCCCCTGTTAAGGGCTCAAGGTATCTTATAATGGACGATGAGTTAAATCCAACATAAATCCCAAGTTTTCGTTGTGGACCCATCTCAGTTCTATTGGGAGGTGGTATAAGAACATACACTGCACAACCAAAAATTCTTAAGTGTGAAATATTTGGTTGTTGACCTAAAATGAGTTGCATGGGGGAATGTTCATGGTATGCAGTAGGCCTATAACGAATGATAGATGTTGCATGAAGGACTGCATGTCCCCAAACTGAAGTTGATAACTTAGTTCTCATGATTAAAGGTCTGGCAATTAATTGAATGCGTTTGATTAGAGATTCTGCCAAACCATTTTGGGTATGCACATGTGGAATAGAATGTTCAATGGTAATTCCTATAGACGTGCAATAATTTTTAAATGCTTGAGATTGAAATTCCCCGGCATTATCAAGACGGATGGTCTTGATTGGGTTGTCAGGGAATTGTGCTCTTAACTTAATGATTTGCGTTAAAAGTCTAGCAAATGCAACATTGCGGGTCGAAAGCAAACAAACATGTGACCACCTAGTTGATGCATCTATCAAAACCATGAAATATCTAAATGGTCCACAGTGAGGATGAATAGGTCCACATATGTCTCCCTGAATGCGTTCTAAAAAAACTGAGGATTCCACAACAATTTTACTTGGGGATGATTTAACTATCAATTTACTTTGAGAGCAACTAGCACAATTATAATCACCAGCTGAAAATATTTTGTGACTCCTTAAAGGATGTCCATGCGAATTATTAATTATTCTTCGCATCATTGATGATCCTGGATGACCAAGCCAGTCATGCCATAAAATGAATGTCTTTGGATCATTAATTTTCTTATTTAAGACGACATTCGTTTCGACATGCCTTATATGAGTAAAATATAATCCAGAGGATAAAGCTGGGAATTTTTCTAACACTTCTTTTTTCCTATTTGAAACCAATGTGACATAGAGAAATTCTCTATTATTTTCGTTCATAGTTTCAATGTGATATCCATTTTATCGAATATCTTTAAAGCTGAGTAAATTTCTTCTGGAATTTTCAGAGTATAAGGCATTGTCAACATGAATTATTGTTCCCCTAAGCAATATAATATTTGCTCTTCCAGAGCCATTAATCAAATTGGAGATGCCAGATATTGTTTGAACATTAGCCTCAGCTAAGTTCAAATTGGAGAAATATTCTCTTCTTTTGAGAATAGTGTGCGTTGTAGCACAATCAACAAGACATATATTGCCATAATCTGAACAAATAACTTGATGATCCATTTCTACATTGAAAAATAATATGGTATTAAAGAAATACCCTTTTCGTATTTAAATACGAATATCTCAAACTTTTTGGATCATTAGTCAACAAAAGCATGGTAAAATATCACAAAAAATATTTGGGTATTGTATATATGACAATATTTAAGCAGCATAGCCTTTCATACGTGAAAAAAAAATGTCACAATTATGAGCATTCCTTGTCAATACTAATTTACCCTTTCTAGTGGTGCACCACTTTTTATTTTGACTATCAATGGAATTGTCAATATGACTTTTGCCATATCTTTTCACCTTTTCCACGTCCATAAATTTGTAATTGCGACCATGGTCATTGTATGCAACATATGCTTCTTAATTTGAAGCTAAACCAATTGGACATGAGTGATATTATATTTATAATATCTTATTGTTTTACTCAGCTACCACGAGACAAGGATTCAATCCATAATTAATATTTAATGGATTGACGTGCGCGTTCGATAATTTGTTGCAGTAATACATCGAGGCGAGCCACGTGGCTTTTATTTGTCTCATCAGTCATATTTCTACATAGCCTTAATATAGAGGTAATTGAAATTGCAGAATAATAAATGATATTTGACTGATATAAATTTTGTAGCGTGAGACCCAACCGCTCATTTTGAGCCTTTTGGAGCATCACCAATTTTGGCCTTGATATAGATAGCTCCATGAGGTGAAATGATAATATAAAGTGAAATATTCACTTTTCAAATCTCTAAAGAGTCTAAAGAGATATTTGACGAATAAATATTTATACGCATAGCCTTGCATAGATACTTTATATATAATTTGAGCATCTCGTTGCCTTGACAAGTAATTAGTATTATCAATATTGTTAAGGTAATTAATTCAATTATAATTAAATAAAATCTTTATGAAAATAGGGATAAACTAAATAGTTTTCTTTTTATACAAAATAGATAATATATCATTAAATATATGTTCACAACTTGATTATAAATACGTAAAATGTAATACTTGTCTGAGTTGGTGGGACAACCTCTAGGTTGGGTGGCGAGACGAAGTCTACTTAAAATCATGCCTCCTCGAACGGGATAACCCGTCTCCCTTTCAATGTTTAGCTTTACCGGGGACAAGGCTTACCCACTATCAACCCAAACTCATAACACTATTTACAATATAAAAAATCAAGAATGGAGCATAATTAATCGTGTGTAGTATAGTGAGAAAACTAGTTATGTCACATATTGACTTTTGATTTCTGATGTAGAAGATCGTACAAGACGCAACTACAGAGCATATTTTCGCAATCGGTGACGTTATAATGCATAATATATGAATAAAGCATGCATATAAAAGTGAAGCAACCAAGATAATATAGAAATAAACCGAACTCATAAAAGTTATACCTTCCTAGCTTTGTCTTCTTAACAAGCCTTCTTGAACTTCAAGATCTCCTTAATGCTAGAGCAAGCTCGTGCTGATAATGTGTTGTGAATTGAATTGAGACTTGCTAGAACTAGAGAAGGAAAGTAGAAGAACTAAGAACTTCTACTACTACAAAGAACTACAACTACAAAGTAGAAGAGGAGAAATGAGAGAGTTGAAATGAGAAGTTGTATACAACTTGGTGTGTTTTTACAATGAGGTTGGCACCCTTTATATAGGCCTTTTGGTGATGATGATAAATGTACTTAGACAATGTTTACAAGTAACACATACATCACATGTCATGCAACTCTTCACAAACAACATTGACAATACATGGAATAATGAGTACATTTGATATGGATACAAGTAAGGGCCATGCTTGATACTACCACTCAATGTAAGAGTCATGCTTGACAATGATTAGTCATATAAAGTCTTGATCAATTGTTCATCTATATCATAATAATGGGAAGAAATTTCCTATTATAACAGGTTGTTCCAAAGGATTTTTTTTTCTTCCATCAAATATTTTACTTTTTCCCAAATACTCCGGGTTCAATCAAATACACATGGATTCGTTGTTTGCTTACTGACTTCATATAATTCAGAAAACACTAATTTTCACGAAGCCTATTGTTGTCAATGGCATGACGTGTAACCACTCCTACGTCAAATGTATATTAGTCTCTTTGATGTCCTCCCAAAGATAAAAAATCTTGGATATAAGGGGGCAGGTGGTCCCCACGTGTTTGTTTCTGAGGACCTTCAGGCCTTCACTCCGTGTATGCATCAGAATAAATTACATCCGTACGGTTATTTTTCTTTTTTATTCGTAAATTACTATGATTTTCTTTTTTATTCTTTAAGTAATGTATTCCGCATTTACGAAACGCGAAATGGAGTGACGTGGAACCACAGTAATGTATTCCACGTTTCGTAAACGCGGAATATGGAGAAATGGAGTGACGTGAATGTATTCCGCGTTTCGTAAACGCGGAATATGGAGTGACGTGGATGTATTCCGCGTTTCGTAAACCCGGAATATGGAGTGACGTGGAACCACATAATGTATTCAGCCTTTCCAAGAGGCGCCATCTGCACCACCTCGTTCCACCTCACCTGCATCACCTGCAACACGAATGGCGCCTTTTGTAAAGGCGCCATTGGTGTTGCCACCTCACCGCGCATCTCCCACACAACTCACGTCTCCCACACTTCTCCCACACAACTCACGTCTCCCACACGTCTCCCACACTTCTCCCACACGTCTCCCACACTTCTCCCACACGTCTCACACACGTCTCACACTTCTCCCACACGTCTCACACGTGTTGCTCCCCGACATGCACACCACGCATGCATGCACTGCATGCGTGGTGTGCATGCATGCGTGGTGGCATGCGAGACCACACATGCATGCATCTCGCATGCATGCGAGGTCTGGCATGCATGCATCTCGCATGCGTGACCTCGCATGCATGCGAGACCAAGCATGCATGCATCTCGCATGCATGCGAGGCCACCACGCATGCATGCATGCGTGGTGGCATCCCACGTATGCCACCATGCATGCCGTGGCAAATGGATGCCAACTTCACGATCTTCACGGGCGTAGTGCTGAGAATATCTGCAAGCACCGACCCGTACAACCCCTATCCACGACCCCTACAACCCCTATCGATGACCCCTACAACCCCTATCGATGACCCCTATGATTTAAAAGTTGGTTGGTGAGGACGGTGGGAGATTTAAAATAGAGAGAGGGAGAGAGTCAGTGAGGTTAATGAGAAGAGAGGGTTCGAGTAAGTGTGGAGCAATGAAAAGAGAGGAAGAAAGTGCAGAGAGAGTGTGAGGGAGATCGAGAGAAGCGAAGTGAGGGAGAGGAAGAGTGTGTGTGGAAGAACGAGAGAGTACCGGCGACGGTGACGGCTACAAATAAGGCTGCAGGTGTAAGTGGAAGTGTGTGTGGGTTGAGTTTGTTAGCCGAAAGAGAGAGAGAGGGAACAGTAGAGAGGGAGAGAGTGTGAGAGAGAGAGCTGCCATAGGTGTCGTGAGAGAGAGAGAGAGTTAGGGAGTTACGTGGAGGGTGAGAGTTTGTGGAGAAAGAAAGAGAGAAAGGTAGAGAGTGTGCGAGAGAGGGTGAGGTCTTTGTGTGAGAGAGGGGGTGAGAGGTGCCGTGAGAGAGAGAGGAGGGTGAGAGTGGCATGAGAGAGAGATAGGGGGAGAGTTTGTGAGAGAGAGTGAGAGAGTGAGAGGTGTTGTGTGAGAGAGGTCGAGACAAGTGAGAGAGAGTGAGAGAGAGAGGACGAGATAGTGAGAGAGATTGAGAGAAAGAGAGGTCGAGATAGTGAGAGAGTGAAGACAAGATAGTGAGAGAGAGTGAGAGAGGGAGAGGTGTTGTGAGAGAGAGAGAGAGAGAGAGTAGTGAGAGAGAGAGAGAGAGAGAGTGAGAAAGAGGGTGAGAGGGGGAAAAGTGTGTGGTAACAACACAGAAAGAGAAAGAGAAGGAAAGAGTAGATGGGGTTGGGTTTTGATTTGGGATTGTGTTGAGTTTGTTAGCTTAGAGAGAGAGAGGGAACAGTTGAGCATGAGAGTGTTTGTGTTTTAATGTATTTAGCAAATGCTTCGTTGTTGGGAACGTTTAGCCGAGATAACCGATATTTTGAATTATTCTTTATATTAATATTTTATTGTTGTTTAGTTTTCATTTTGAATAAAATAACTAAATTTATTTTTTTTACAGGGAATATTAATTTTTTTTTTAGGTAAAGGAATATCAAATTGAAGAACAAACCGGAACAAAAATAGTAAGAACGAAAATTTATTTATTTATTTATTTAATATATTTATAGTGTAATAGATTTTTTAAGAAAATGTGTTTATTGCATGGTGTGTGTAATTTAAATGTTTTATTTTTAAATAGCTAGTAAAGAATGTGAACATCATAGTTAACAAAATGTTACAAATATTGAACCCCATAGAAAAATTAATTTTTTTGTAGTAGTGGCCGTAGCTTATTGTGTGTAGTGATAAATGCTTGATAATTATTTGACATATTTTATAAGTGAGTGACAAATCGACCCAAAGATAAATATTATCTGTGTTATTTATTATCAGTGTTTGATTATTGCGACAAGATATTAATTACAAGTTAGTATTAATGGAGTGTCTGGTGTATACACTATTAGTCGCCTCACCGTCTCCAACAACGACAAGAAGGAAAAAATCTTTTACTGACGAATTTAATTTGTAAGTAAAAGTGTTAAAATTGTAAGTAAAAGTTTTTACTTACAAAATGTCGTTGGTAAAAACATCGTAAGAATAGAGTCGTCCGTAAAAGTTTACACTTACAAACTTAATTGTAAGTAAAGAGATCCTCTTTTTACTTATGAACCACCATCATAAGTAAAAGTGTATAATATCTGTTAATAAATTTTCTATTCGTTTTCAATAATATTTATTAATATAACTAGATTTTTCATTTAAATATTATTTTGTTTAATTTTTGTGTCTTTCATTATTTTTTCACGTTAATTTAATGAGTTTCGTTTTGGTATAAAAAATTTAATGAGTTAGAGAACTTAAATAAAATACGCTTAAACTTAAATAAAATACGCTTATTTATTCTTGATTATTATTCTGATCACTTTTCCATCAATTTGACAAACTTTGTCTTATTCGGGAGCCCAAAGCTAGCTAGAGTAGATTTAGTCAATTTGGGTAACCAAACAATGTACCAATGCTCCTTCAACCAACAACTAGAAAGAGAAGAAAAATAAAGTTAGACAGCTTTAAAATTCATTTATAATTTTCTTCATTACAAAAATTAAAGAAATTAAAAAAATTGAATACAACTTTAAAAAAGCCATAGGATGTTTGAAGCTTGTACCGACTTTGCAATAGGCTCATGCATCTTACATGCACCCAATTAATATGAAGAAAATAAGTTGAAACGTATAAAATGCATTAGGATTAATCAACAAATGTAGGTGAAATGCAAATTAAAACCTTTGTAGAGATTGCATGTACTGACATGGATGAACCCATGAAATTAAGAGACGATGCAGAATCGAGATGAAGTGCAAGGCGCAACAATGTTAAGAGGAACTCTTTGATGATTTGCGACGTGATGAAATAGAAATTAGTTGTGAGGTCAACGTGAGAGATACGACCGTGAGCCTAGGAGATAGGGAGAGAAATTGTTGGGTTTTTAACTTATTATCTTTTGAAACAACGTGTGTGCATTAGGGGTAGGATGTAGGGGGTTTCGGGTGTGTGTTCCACGTCCGTGTTCGAGTACGTAGCAAGATCCTTATCTTTTTTGTGTCTATCTTCTTATTTTTGATATATTTTTTGCCTATCTTTTATTTATTTTAGATTTATCGAAAAAAAATAAAAACCATTTAATTATTATTTACTTGTACAAAAGACAAAAGTCAAAATTAAATATTATATTACTGTTTCGTCCCTTTTGAGTTAAAGCTTAATTTATTAATTAATTATATTCTTCTTCTTCATCTTTTTTATAGTTTGGTAGTTTCCCTTTTATTGAGTATATATATTGTAAGTAAAAATACATATTTACTTACAAAGCTATACATATTACTTTCCTCTAAGATTCATAAGCAAAAGTTAGTATTTTTACTTGCAAACAAAAGTAGTTTATATAAATATATTTTTGTGAGTAAAAGAAATCATATAACTCACTAAAAACTATTGTTGAATTGGGTCGATATTCACTTAATAATTATTAGCTTTTGCTTAGAACTCATGAGTCATAAGTACAAACAATACTTTTAGTTACAATTGTATCAATTTTTTTACAAACTTAAGAGTCATAAGCAAATATGGACTTTTACTTACACTTTTTATATTCGTAATTGAAAGTTTTGTAATTAAAAGTCGAATTTCTTGTAGTGAACATCAGTAACAACATACGTAATCTCGCATTCACAAGTGTCCTCACTCTGCTCTCTAGTGTTGATAGTAGACTATAGGTGTTGCCCCGTTCGGATATAGTTATTTCCAATTGTTCGGTCAACTATCGTACAATGAAAAAATCATGCCACTGCTCATCTTTCAATACATCGGACTATTCTTCTCCCTCTTCTCTGGCCACGACCATGCAAGGAAGTAGCTAACTTGCTAACTGTGACCACAATTGATCATATTCGAACTCACTATCTACCACTTGAAGCTTCGATAACCACTGATTAAGAATAATAACATTATAGACGATATATTTACTAAAAACAATTAAGCATTAGTGTTAACTCCTTCCATTATAAATTAAATCAAAGTTAAAGTGAAAAACAAACCTCCGTTTCTCCTCCTCACAGCCAAACTCGAACAACAAGTTCTCAAGCAAAATTCAAACACGAATAAGACTTCTCACCGCCCAAATGCCGTAGGCACCATCTTCCTCTTTATCAAATCGAAATCACTTGTACATGGAGTGCTCAAAATAACTAATGTAACACGGAGAGGGAGAGAAAAGAAGACCTTCGAGAGTGCAGAGAGAGAGAAGTTGTTGAAAAATTACTACAAGATGCTCCATTTTGATATAGGAACAAGAATAATTTATGATGAGGATTTATTGAAAAGTTCGGTCGTGCCTCAAATCCTCATTTTGATAATTTCTTCGCTTGATATATATGTAATTTTTTTATATTATCAATGCGGTAAATTATGTAGGTCATGGAAGGTAGGAACATCCCGTTTCACTTTTATGCATTTGGAGAAATTGTTAAGGTTTCGCAAGGCATTGAGTACAACAAACCCCCATCAATGACCATGATTATTAAGTTTCGAACGAGTAAACATGAGTTGATGGATCATGTGTATAACGCGTTTGATATTTCGTCCACTGAGACTCTCATTACGATGACGTATCGTCACGTAATAACTCATCCATCAGGTTCACAATATTTTATCCCTGTGTCGTTGCAAGACGAGACCCACTTCGAGTTGATGTGGTCAACAGTGGCGAATCTACCATTATCAGCGAAGGTTGAGATTTATTTAACCTTCGAGCCAATCGAGCCTAATCAAAATTCTACTGTACATTCACAAGTGGTAGAAGAAAATGTGGGCATGACATGCCCTGCATCAATGATGGAAAGATTACGTATGCAATCTCCTATAGGTGATGTTGTGCAAGATATATTTGTTACTTCGATTGATGATGACATTAGCGCCCCCAATGATGACCGTAACGAGGACCACGACAATGACATTGACGAGGACGTATGTCCCCTCGAGGATGCTGCGTCATCTGTTAATTGGGAAAGTATAAATATTATTACAGACGACCCAACCTACGAACCTCCAGGGGCGGAAAACTTGCAAGATGATGAGCAATTTGCAATTGACGAGGAGGAGTGGATGGAAGAAGCAAGTGATGAAGAAGATTACCAACCATTGCCGGTGTATAATGAAATTGATTGGGAAGTGGCTAATTCTACTGCAACCCAACGTTCTCATCATTCGACTGGATGGGAAATGCCTAATTTTGAGTTGGAAAGAGGAATGTGCTTTGACAATAAGAAAGACTTGCAGCATGCCATAAAAGTGTGGCATGTTAACAACTATTGTCAATACCTTGTTATGGAGTCAACTACAACCTTATGGTCATTGAAGTGCGAAGCGCGCGGAAGGCTCGGTGCATGTGGCGTCTTCGTGCTTGTTTGCGAAAGAAGAAACAATTGTGGGAGATCACTCGTTAGACGAGCCGCACACAGCTTGTATAAATCCCGACATAGAACGCAATCATGCCCAACTCGACGCCAACATGCTTGCACGTGAGATACAAAGCGTTGTCGAAATAGATCAGGCAATTGCTATCAAGGCCTTGAAAGAAATGATTAAGCTAAAATACTCACATGAAGTTCCTTACAAGCGAATATGGGATGCTAAAAGGAAAGCAATTGCAAATGCATTCGGAGATTGGGACACGTCATATGCTACGTTACCAAGATGGTTGGCGGCTGTACATAATAAGAGCCCAGGGACGAAGATTGAGTGGTCACATAGACAATGGGCTACAGATGAGATCAGGACAGAGCATCCTCAATTTCGTCGTGTGTTCTTCGCATTCGAAGCATCAATCGAAGGGTTCAAACATTGTAGGCCTCTTCTACAGTATTGACGCGACATTCTTGTATGGCAAATACAAAGGTGGTAAGCTAATGATTGCCCTATCTCGTTGATGGTAATGGACATCTACTTCCAGCTTGCATTTGCGATTCTAAAAACAAATCAACCGACTCGTGGGGGTGGTTTTTGAGAATGTTGCGCAAACACGTGACCGATAGAGATGGTATTTGTATTATTTTTGACCGTCACTCTGCATTCTCGAGGCCGTTAACACACCAAAGAAATGGTTTTTGTCCACCAAGAGGATACCATCGTTATTGCCTCGCGACACTTGACCAGTAATTTTAACACGCATTTCAAAAATGATTCGTTAAAGAATATCCTATCTCGAGCTGCTGGTCAACATCAAGTGAGGAAATTTGATGCATGCATGGAGCGTTTTGCTTATTTGTCATCAGGAAGTCCTCAGTGTCTTCAATATGTGAATGCCATTCCCAAGGAACTCTGGACTCAATCGCATGATGGAGGCCTGCGGTACGGATGGATGAATTCTAACGGGGTTGGTATGTATTCGATAGTAGTTATGTTTGTTATCCTATATGTGTTTTAACTGTGCTGATATTACTGACACGACATTATCTTACCATTGTAGAATGTTTTAACGGTGTATTGAAAGGGGCACGATTCTTGCCGATAACAGCAATAGTTCAAATGATTTACTACAGGTTGGTGACATACACCAACCGACGCAAGGAGGAAATCGATGAAGCAATATCGCACGGGCTCAATTACACGAGATATGCAATGGATAAAATTGCATATTATCAACAATCTGCAAGGAGACATTACGTGAAATTGATAAATCGCGACACTGGTGAGTTTGAGGTGCTCACTGGACGTCATGGCGATCGTATGCATAAAGGCAACAATACACAGATTGTTATCCTGAGGAACTGGTATTGCAACTGCAATAAATGGCAATCGTTTGGTTTCCCTTACTCACACGTGTTGGCTGCATGTGCTCATATTCGAATTGATTATACACAATTTATTGAGCAATACTACAGGATGGACGTGTACGCACGATGCTACTCCTCTCAATTCAAAGCCATCCCCGATGAGAAGTATTGGCCGACTTTTGCGACGAAGATTTTACCAGATCCTAGGTGTAGACGTGGTTGAGGGAGACCAAAGGGAACACGAAGGCAAAATGAGATGGATCTTCCTAATGTTTCGAGGACCTTGCGATGTGGCATATGTCATCAAGAAGGACATAAACGAAGAACATGTCCAAATAGAGATCGTGGTCGAGTCCCTACTAGGAGGAACCGTTGCAGCGTTTGTCGTGCAGAGGGACATAACAAAAAAAATTGTCCATCCATATCTCAACCCCAACCCCCCAATCCAAACCAATGAGAGGATTTGTATTTTATTTGTAAACGGTGTCAGTTGATAATTTCATAACATTTATATTAATATAGTATAACCTTATGTTACGTAAAGTAATAAATACGTATTTGTTATTCTTGTTATAACTCGTAGTAATGATTTGTTGTGAGTTTTAAAACTACTCGACCAATTTGTCTAATCACACAAATTGTAGCGAGTACACATGGAACCAGGACCATCTCGATCCTTCTCTTCTACGCCTCCAATCTACACACAGTCATCGCAAGTCTGGAGGGGTCAGGTATATACATTTAACATGTATGTGTATAATATTTATTCAAAAACGTTTAATACACACACATATATATATCGACATATTTTTTAATTGTAAGGTACATGATACAATGCGCGTGCGAAGAAGATCTGGTGTTGTTGATCGACGGATTAATTACCATTCTCGAATGATCCCTTACCTACGATCTAGTGGCTTTTATGGTGTTTCACGCGTAGGATTTTTAGACTTGACTGGGCTTTGATCACCGCTTTCATTGAGAGATGGCGTCCCGTAGACACATACGTTCCACATGCGTTGCGGCGAGTGTACGATAACACTCCAAGACGTTGAGATTCAGCTCGGGTTACCAATTAATGGTATGCCTCGTGACTCGGAAGCACGAGATGTCGACTATCTCGCGGTTTGTGAAAGACTACTTGGTGCAAGACCTGAACCACTTCACCTAAAAGGGAATAGAGTTCGTGTTTCATGGCTCGAAGACAATGTGCCACCTATAGAGGATGACAGCAATGAGGAAATGGTTCGACGTTATGTTCGTTCATACATTCTACAACTTATTGGTGGTTGTGTGTTCGCTGACAAGTCGAATCAATATGTTCATTTGATGTTTCTTCCGTTGCTCGAGGACCTTCAAACAACTGGACAATATAGTTGGGGAAGTGCATGTTTGGCATATTTATACAGGGAGTTGTGCCGTGGATCTCGCTCTGGTGCGCAAGAGGTCGCTGGTGCGACAATTCTTATACAACTATGGGCCTAGGATAGATTTCCATTTATAGCACCAAGGCGCAAACCTGTTCCTAGAGATCCACCTCGAACGTGTGATGGAGTATACATGCCCAATGACGTTCCTTTGGGATATCGGTAATAAAAATGTTTCTCATGTTATTTTTAACAATTCATTGGGTCTTTTTAATTTACGACAAATTTATTGTTTTGTATACAGATGGATAGTTGCATTTTTTGTAACTAGGACTGCCACACACGTTATATCATCATTTTGTGATGCACTTGACACGCAGAGGGAGAATGCCGTGGAGTGGCAACCATACACTGATGTCATCGAGTCACTTCCACAATTATGTACTCAAGGTCACGGGAGCTGGCGTTCGACGTGTCCTTTAATTTGTTTCCATATAGTTGAGTGGCATAGACCGGAAAGGGTCATGAGACAGTTTGGGCTGACACAGGTCGTGCCACCTCATTGTGATTTTGACACACGTCTGCACCGCGTCCAATTGAGAGGACACCCTCAAGAAAATTGGGCAGTGTATCACAGAAGATATATAAAGTTGTGGGAAAATCGTAGTAATACGATAGCCACGATACAACAAGAAGGGGAACACGATCACGAAGAGTACATGAGGTGGTACAGATCTATCACCAGGCGATACATTGGACATGACGGGGCTCTGCGCGAATTCTCGGTAACGTTGAAACTATAATGCTATTATCCTCATGAGTCATATTTAAAATTGTTAACCAAACACTACATTTTTTTGTATATTAGTCTACATTTGCGCGTCAATTGGAGCGAGTATTCTCTGATGACGGGGTCGAACAAGGCATGGCTGCTCTACATGAAGGCATCAAAATCTTAGATGAGGATGAACGGCAAAGGACTACTATGTGGAATGATGAAAATGTAGTTGAGCCGGACATAGATGACGAAGCATCTCAAGAAGAAGAGGAAGAACAACAAGAAGAGGATCAAAGCCTAGCGAGATAGAGGGAGAAGAGAAGAAAAACAACGACGACTCGGACTGGGTGAGAGCGAGAGACGTTCTTCTCCACCACCTCCAACTCGTCCAACTCCAAGAACGTCAGAGACTATTGGTGAGAGCAGCAGATGTTCTCCTTCGCCACCTCTAACCCGCCCTTCTTCTTATGGGTACTCTCCTTTGCCGGCCCCAACGCAATCGAATGCTCATATGTTTTTGCCTATGACACTGAGCATGAGTGTTCATCCATATCATTTTGATCCATATGCTCCTGGGCCATCATCTTCGTACATGGACCATAGAATGCCTACACATTCAATGCATGGTTCATTGCCTCAATACATGCCAAGTCCATTTACTCTGCCATATTATAACTACAATATTCCATATAGTGGAGATGGCTCATTCAGGCCCTTATTAGGCATGCCACCTCATGTTCCTTTCACCCAACCACATACAGAAGTCGATATTGGAATGGTTCAACCCCCTATCTTTGATAGCATTGGTAGTCGAGGTCAATCGAGCCAACACGAGGAAGAAGTTCATCGAGTCATCAAGCTCAACAAACTCAAATGGGACGTACAAGCACGGAGAAATCCACGTCGAAATAGAGTACGACCGGTTTGCCACACGTAGGAGCAAATACGTCGACGTCGATAGAACTGCATCATACCTTTGTATGAGTGGGTTGATATGAGTGTTTAGGGTCCCTTAGATGTCATGGAGATGGGGTTGTACATTTGGATGAAAGGCAAGAACTATAAATACAAACTCCTAGCCTTTTTGCTTCACATTTGCATGTTGTTTTCAATCAAAAAATGAAAAAAAAAAATTCTGAGCTATTGGGGACTTTTATTTGCTGGAAATTGTAGTCCTTAGGAGGTTATTCATCATCAAGAACGTGATCTAGTTATATACAATCAAGCATCAACCTTAAGGTATGCTCATATCCCCTTATTTGCATAAAAGTGAGTATACCTGATGATACTTGAATTGCATAATGGTCATTTGTGTAAATGTTTTTGGGTCTTTTTGGTGTCGGATAGTATCAACGTTTAATTTACACACTAAGTACATCTAATATAACCTAGATTGTCACCAGCAAACTTCGAGAGATATATATGAGTCCATATGAGTCCGTTTGCGATAGTTTGGGTGACGAGAGGCCTAGTGGACTAGGAATACTGCATGAAAAAGTGAGTATACCTGATGATACTTTGAATTGCATTTCATTTCCTTTTATTACTTATTGATTTGCAGTCTTTCTGACTATATGGTGCCTTTGTACTCTAATATAATGATATTTGTTGATAATCTTTACTCTTTGAACTTGTTCATCGTGATATTATTTTGTTGATGATTTCATTGTATCATTTCGTGTGCTCTATGTCTTCATTTGATGTTTTTAATGGTAAATGAGCTTTACATAGCATGCTATTAGGATTAGAGACTTTATGAATGAGACTATGGACTTTGTACTCGACTTGATTAGTCTATTAGCTTGTCCATATGCCTTTACCATTCTATACGGAGTCATTTTTGAATAAATAAAGTAGTGGTTGGTGAAAATAGTGACAACGAACCATGACAAACTCACTTAAGTAGGTTTAAGAAATCAAACCTAATTAGTAAATTTAGTTACACATTTGTTTGTTCATTTCGTAATAATTGATTATGACATTTACATTTGTTTCTAACTTACTCTTTAACCTTAAAAAAGTCATGTCAGGCAGAAATAATGCATCGTCATCTGGGGATGGATCTAGTGGACGATCCAGCAGACGATCTGGTGGTCGCAGAGATCGTTCATCTCGCGACGTGGATCGTTCGCTAGTACAATCTCCCGCTAATGATGCTGAGTTTCAGCAGCGTCAAGAGCAGCTCGTTCGACAACAGCTTGCTCAGCGGCAGTTTGCTTACCTTCGACAAGTTTTTGTCCAATCACAATTATCTCAGCAGTATCCTCGTCCACCTTATGCGCAGCACCCCCACCAGGGCCCTCTCCTTCAGCAATCGGGGCCATCTTTATTTGGCCATGATAATCCAACCACTCAACAGGCTTACTCCTCTTTTTTGGCGTCGCAACTTCCTCCACCTATCGCTGGTCACGTTACTTCTAGAGAATCTACCCACGCATCTCCCTCCCATCGCCAGCATTACCAAAGATGTCCCGATTGCAACCTTCGAATCTAGTATGCATGCCTCCCCATCGAGGAGTCATGATCATGTCGAGCTCCGCATCACATTCGTCCAATACTTCAAGCCACCCTTCGAGTGAGCCATCTATTAGTGGTGCCTCGCGTAGATCACAACAAGACGATGAGCCGCCGAGGGCCCCGAGACGTAGAAGTAATGATGACCGAGGCGCGGGTGGGTGTTTTTGACCGTAAAAACTACGAAAGAATTGTAAGTCAATGAAATATTATTATGTATATATACTTACGTTTAATGAACTTACTATAATATTGGTCTAACTTTTTTTTGTAAAAATGTAGTGGTACTTTCTTGCATCCGTCATCCGAAGTGTCAAAGCAAATTACGCGGATATATAAATTCGATTTACATAAGGATGGCTACTGTTGGGATACGGTTCCCAACCATATCAAGGAGCAATATTTTAACGATTGGGCGGTGAGAGATTTTTAAATAAGAAAATTAAGTTTCTTTTACTTAGCATATGTTGAAAACTTGACTTTCTATTACTACAGACTCATTTCGATTGGAGACGATCAGATGATGCTATGGTCAGACATTTGTACGACAGACAGATTGCCACTCGTTATGCTGACTTTGTTAGTAAGATGGTGAGGAAGCCGACAAAACCAGCACATGTATCTCTGGAGGTTTTTGAGCATTACAAGAAGATGCGGTCTACTCCAGAATATAAAGCAAAGTCAGAACAAGCGAGCCGAAATCGAAGATCAAAGGTGGGGGGACCTGGTTCGGGTTCGTCTGTGCACGGAGGTGGAGCCATATCCATCTATGAGCATTCGTTGAGACTGGTATGTTTTGGGGCATACATACATAGATACATACATATGTATACATTAGATTCATATAAGTTTCAAACTTAAATTTAAGTTAAACATATTTTATAGGAGAAGGAACTCGGTAGAAAGCCGACTGCTTTGGATTTATGTTTATATCTTCATACAAGGAATCATGATAACGTTACTTTCTTAGATCCGAGAGCAGAGGCCATTGCCGTAAGAAACTACTTGACCATAACTCTTTTTTGTTAATTATAGGTATCAATGACTTATATGACTTGTCAATGTTTAAATTCTTAATACAGGCGGCTATACACGAAAGGACCACAGAGCTTTCACAGTTGCAGCCAGACACTCCAATTGATGAAACATAATTATATTTGGAGATTGTGCAGCGAAATGATAAAGGCCGGAGATTTGTTCTTGGTCGGACACCGTCGTGGTCTAAGATGCGTAGACATGATGAAGTTCTGATCTTCTCGTCCTATATTGAAAGATGATGAGCCATTTGACCAATTCAATAAGGAATTCGAGAAGATGCAAGCAATGATACTAAAGATGCTTAATGACACGTCTGTAAGTCATGATCAATTGCTTGAAATGCAAGGACGGTTACAATGCATGGAACAGGGTTTCATGGAGAGATCAGCTGCACAAAAAAACCAAGATGATGTTGATGATGATGATGTTGATGATGATGATGCCGCTCACAATGACTCAACGACCGAGGATGATGAATGATGATTTCTTTTCACAACATCCAAAAAGGTTAGATTTTTTTGGTTCATTTTTTACTTGATACTTATAAGTTTTTTTTATTAGGAACCATTATAAATCTTATTAATTTATTAGGAACCATTATAGAGACATAAATCATGTAAACCATATATTGAGTCGAGATTATTGGAGTAATGTTTGTTATTCACTAGTTTTTTTTATTTGTATTCTTTATTTGAATATTTAATTGGGAGACTCAAAAAGGTTTTACTTCTAAATAGAATGTTTGTTTTAGGTCTACATTGAACATTTGTTAAGAATGATTTTAGAAGATTGCCCTAATTCACTATTGTAATAGTTTGAATATTTTGCCCTGTAATTTATTTTGTTCAATCTTCTTCTTTAGTAAACTTAAATCGTCCTTAAAATGGGTCTAGTTACTTTTTAGGCTAAGCGTAGAGCTTTTTTTTCTAAAAAGAATTGAACTTTGATTGTTTGGTGTTTTCCTGCTAATTGTGCGTGTCCGAATATTTTTTTTCTTCCCCTCCTACTTAAGATTGAAAATTAGGACTGGTTTGTTGTGTTTGCTAAGATAAGAAGTTGCCTCGTTTACCAAATGTAGATAATTTGATGGAGGCTCTATTATTGTTGTCACACTTTTTCGGGGATGTACATCAGGTTAGTTTCGCCCAAAATTACTCTGGAACTCTAAATACTAAGTCAATGATTTCAATAGGGATACATAGAGATGATCTCAAAAACATTGGAGTTACTTGTCGTAGTTTACAGTTTATACTACAACAAAAGGAAGTAGATTTGGGTGATTTAAATTATCTCATTTTTATTTTTATTTTATTATTTTTGGTTTTGTTTTCATTTTTTTTAGCTTTTTCTATTTCTTTCTTATTTTTCCAAACTAATCTCGATCATATCTCGTTTCGATATATCACTATTTTTTTCTTTGTTGCTTCTTGTTCAATTACATGGATTACTTCTCCTAGTTGGATGATCATAATATAACTGTCACATAGTGCTTGTAAAGATCACAAGAATATAGTTCTTTTTCTAGAGTTATATCTTTTTGCGACCCTCTTAAAATTGGAACGGTGAATTTTCACTTTCTTTGGGGAAGTTTTTCATTTTATTAACATGATTAAGTTCAAATTCAGTGGCTCCTTTGCAGGTATGGTATGACATGATCATTCACTTTGCAATGAAAGAGTTTTATAACTCTGATCTTGCAACAATGATGCACGTAATTCAAAGAGATATTAAGGTATGTCAATGAATTAATTTGGATAGTGTTGGTTCGCCAGTGTATATGTTTAGTTTGCTCCTCTTCAATCTTTTCAATGAGCAAGGGTAGTGAAAAAAAAATTCATATATCAAATCAAGGAGGAACTATACTTTCTCGTAAAGGAGTAGGTTTTACTTTGAAAGGCCTCCATAATATAGTGGGAGAGATCTCATACAACTTCAATCAGAAGTCACAATTAACTAATACGGATTATATTTCGATTTATACATCCCCAGTGACTTAACCTCACTAATTACTCATTTTATATTACAGTTTGATGCATCTTTCTACAAATCTGATTACACAAGCTATTTGTTAAAGGAACAGTTATACTTATCTTTCGCAGACGATTGGTCCTCGAACATCTCATCATGGAGAGATTGCAACAAAAGTGACACGCTTGTCCAGACTTGTAAGTCCATACTAATTGTACTCGTTAATATCGATTAATAAGCTTTATATATAGTTTCATCTTTTGTAGAGAATGAATAACATTATAAGTAATTAAGTGAAATATAATACAAACTCTTGTTAGCTCCAAGGAAGTGTTCTCTTGACTCTTGACCAATTAGTTCACTTTTTGCGTATGCTTCAAAGCATTCAATTGGCATGCAAATATGCCTACCCAATCCCACTGCAGGATGCACTCTTAATGGTATCCTTTATACTTATCTCGATTCAAAAATGTCACTTAAAGCTAAAGAAAGTAATTACTTCAATAAAAATGGATATACTATTAATGACACTCTTTATACTCTTAATGACATTATTTGCTATGCAACCCATAATTTTTTATGCTTGGACATAAAAATCAATTTAATTCAAAAGGTGACTAGCCTTCAATAGATACTTAATTATCTTTATATGTCGTAGAGAATGGATCTCCTTCGAGTAATTTCTATGGAACATGATTACCATGAGCACAATTTATGAAAATGTAGCATCAACAAGATGTGCAATGAATGGAAGTTCTGTTTGATTGAATAGTGCTAGCTCAATCTTTAGGAGCGAATTAAAGTTAATTTCCCTGGAGACATCAGATCAATAAAATAATGAATGCGTGTTAATTTATAAGAACAAGCAAGGATGATAGGATCTAGATCCTATATAGGAGACCCACAAGTGTAGGATCTTATGAATTGCTATGGACTCGAGAAGATTGGATTCTAGAACCTTATCTTCAATTAGAAAAGAGGATTCTTTTGTGTGTGGATTCTACATATCTTGTTTGGTGTTATGCCTTCACTTTTTTCTAACAGAGAACAAAGGAATAGAGCTGTATCTCTATTGAAATATATCTATATTCTGATTGGTGTAAATTAAGATGCACTTCTTTCAATAATAGTAATAACAAAGGATGGATTCTTCTAGATCCTTTGGGTGTCTACCTGGATTGCATGTGAAAAGTTTCAAATTGATTTTTATATTTAATGCTTAGATTTCTTTGACAATTGAGAAAATTTATCTGTTTTCCATTATGAATAAATATGTTCCTGTCAAATATCTATTATTTGCTGCCATTCAACCATTTATGCAATGAAAGCTTTGAATTTGGTGGAAAAGTACTTTTGTTTAAGTTTTTTATTATTGCCTTTTAATGATTTGAGAGGATCAAAGTACATTTGTTTACTACTACTCAAATACTAAATATCTAGTTCAATACTGATGGCATCCCTTTGTTTTTTTTATTTTTTTTCTTCCTTGTCAGAAAGAGAAGATAGAGCGAAGCTGAAGAAAGATATATCACATAAATGAGAAAGCTATCTTGAAAGCTGAAGAAGATAGAGCGAAGCTGAAGAAAGATATACTACATATATCTTGTTTGGTGTTATGCCTTCACTTTTTTTTTTTCTCATTCAGAAGGCCTTATGGAAGAACTTGAAGAGTGTGATAAGCATATGAATCTTTTCATGTAATATTAGAGACTAGTTCTCAAAATCTTTAATATTTTTCATATTTCTTAATAATGTATTGGTTTAATGTAAATGAATTTGTTAATTTAATTGAAGAATTATAGGTTTTGTTCATCAGTTTTTTTTTTTTTTTTTTATATCAGTTTTTGTTCTTTAGTGATGTTCGAATATAAATTTTAAACATTTTACATTCAGTTGAATGATATTTTTTAATATATTTGGATAGTCAAGTTTTTATACCTATTACCCGAATTAAACACTAAATCCTAAATTAGCTTTCAATTTTACATTTTTTCGATGTAAAACCCTAAACTCTAAAACCCCTGTATAAATTCTTCCCCGACTTTTAAATTTCTCATTTTTCATATAAAATCCTCAATTTCTATATATTTCGTCAAAATACTATTTTTTAATATTTTTATGGATTTTGTTTCTCATTTTCTCTTTTTTTTTTTCTTTTTTTCATTTTTTTTTATGTTTTTTTGGGTGACGGGGCACGGTGCCACGTCACCCAAAAAAACATAAAAAAATGAAAAAAAAGGAAAAAAAAAAAGAAATCAACGTGTAACGTGACACGTCAATAACATCACCTATACCAGCAAATGGCGCCTTTAGAAAAGGTGCCATTTATTTCACATCATCTCCCCACAGTCAATGACGCATTTAGTAAACGCAGAATACATTACTTTTATAATTTTACAAAAATTTTACTTATTTAACGAATTTTAAAGTAAAACAACATTAGTTTTTGAATTCCTCCGTATGCATCATAGGAGATTTTTTTTTTCCTGACATATTGAGGTGTTGATTTAACTATACTGTACTATTACTAGAGACAAGAGCCACCTATTAATTAACATATGTAATTTATAAAAGTAACATGAAGATAAAACTTTTAGTTAATGGTGTTGCTTTTGCGATCTTATATTTCGAGATTAGTCTACCTGAAAATAACAATACAAAAAAAAAAACATGGCGATAATCTTTCAATTGAAATATACAAGCAACTACATGTGAAGCATTATTAGATGACGTATATAGCTGAGCAAAGCCATGACTTCATCTACAGGACCTCGCCCACAGAAACACAAAACCGGCCACCCAAGATCAATTCATTAATATTTTTTTTCTTGGTTACAAATCGATTCATTAGTTTTTTTTTTTTGAAGAAAGTCAATTCATTAGTTAAGTACTAATTAATTAATTAATTTGTGCTTTTTAACTATAAATAATTCAAATAAGTTTCCTTAGTTGTGTATACGTTGATCAGCTGATAAAGAAAATTGAATTAAACAAGATGAGTTGACTCAATTGAATGTTACTAATTTATCCAAAAAAAAAAAAATAGAGTGTTACTAGTCTAAGGTCTACGGTCTAAGGTCTAAGGTCTAAGGTCCATGTGTGGATAAGGTCTAAGGTCCCGCCACTCGTCACCCAAACTGCTTTCTTCCGATTTCGTACGGTAACAAAATCCAAGTTGGTCTCAACGACACTTTGTTTCAAATTAATTAAAGAGCGGCTAAAACCACCTTACTAATTATTAAATATATTCTAAATTTTTTATATTATTTTTTTTTGCAGAAATTTTTTGATATTATTTAACTATCCTTCTATATAAAAAAGTTTTTACTTATCATAAGTCGCTCACTTACTACCCTAATCTACTGATTATAACACATTCACTTACTGCCCTAGTCACCTCTCTCAAATCGTCTCACCAAAAATCAGTCAAACCTGATGAAATCCGAGTAAAATGACATAGATTCGACAACGTCGGTGCATTCATCATCTCTTTTAGTGTCAATTTAGAAGATTTTTATATTCTTTTTTTCTTTTTGAGTCATTTTGTTTGTAAATTTATTTTTGAGTTTAGAGCTTCGATTTGAAGTTTGAATATTGCATTTTGGATACAAAGTTTCGATGAAATAAAAAATATTAAGTAATTTTGAGAAAAACTCGCTTTTTTTTTTTACCATTTTCATGTACTTTTCAGGAGTTTTAAAGGTTTTTTATTCGTTCTGGTCACCCGCGGGTTTTGGACTAATAGAGTCGACACCTCTAGAGAGGTGTCAGACGAACATAGCTGACACATTTGACGAGCTGTCGGATGAACCCGACCGACACCTATATAGAGGTTTCTGTTGAATCCCTCCGTAACCTATTGAAACCAAGTTATCTTCACATTATTGATTGGAGTCGTCCGAGACCTCTAAAGAGATGATGGCCCTATTCGTCCAACACCTGCCGCCAAGGGTATCAGGGTGAGAGTGACGGTGATGGGGTAAGTAAGGGTATTTTTGGAATTTAAAAAAAAGTGAGATACACAAAGTAAAAATTTTAAATTGAGGTACGTTTAGCAATCAATGGAGTCCGTTTAGTCGCTCCTTTAATTAATAGTGTGAAACAATAAAGTATTCAGCAGCTTCCACGGAATAGGTTGCGCGGTTGGTACTACGTTACTCCTTCCCGTTTACAATATCTATCACAACTTTATTAGTGGACCAAAATTAAAAGAGATGATTAATTTACCATTAAAATTTTATAACAAGGCTAAATTATCTTTCTATAAATTACTTTATTTATTATAAGTATTGACTATATTATGTAAGAAAAGTGATTGATGATGTCATCAATTAAATAGAATGGAGTTATATAAAGTTGAAAATGAAGTATTTAATGATTCATTCATTTCTTAATGTGTAAACGTGACATATATTGTGAAAAAAAAATCTAAAATGGGACAAATATTGTGGCATATATTAGGAACAAAAAATTATCCAAAGTATATGATTATTTTAGATTGCAAGTTGATTTTTGAGCTGGCTGTTTATTAAGGTGCTGCCAAACTGCCTAGATGACGATGATTGTTGTAGTTGTTGTTCGAGTCATTTTCTCTTTGTTTTATACTAGTATTTCATATAAAAAATACTACACTTGACTTGTAGACACCGTTAATTATCTTCCATATTCTTAGAATTATTAATTAATTAGCATGTGAATCACCTGTGTCAAAAGCTTTTTTATTTGGGTCACGTTATGTGCACTATGACGGCCTCAATTTTTAAATCCTAAATTAGGTCTCGCTCGGCCTAGACCCATGTGAAACCCCAAGTCCATCTCGGTGAGTCACATAAGTCTAGTCAGCCTTTCCTTTACTATTTACCATTTTAAACCATTTATGAGTTAAACCATTGATTAGTGAGTTGAGATTAATATAGCGGAAGCAATCTATTCTCTAACTAATCAAGTTAAACACACAGCCACCCAATAAGACATCCTATAATGTGGAAAACCACGCATGTATATATATCAAGATCAATGTTCACTCAAGGAGAGTACACATCAAAATATACATACCCAAGATCTCTCACAACCCATTCCCATGTTTTTAAAAACAAATATACATATAATACAAGAAATGTCACATAATGGGAAGTCGCTCCAAATATCCTCAAATCAAATCTCCAAGCTGTGGAGCCTTTCCCCCGCTAGACTGTGGATTTGCCCTCAGTCAATCACAAGAATGACGAACCCAGGTAAGTAACGCCAAGGAGGACAATATACATCATTTCGAAACAATAAAGCAATCTAATTCATGCAGATAGAAAGAAAAGCACAAGGAACGCTTGAATATAAAGACTGTAAGTAAATAAATGAGCAATCGATAGGTGAGTTGTCTAGAAAATCAAAACGAAGAGGCGCAAGTAGTCCTGACCCCATGGTCGTTGAGTCGAGGGATACCCTACAAGACTCGGAGAAATTGGAACGTGGTCAACACCCAACAAGCCTCATTAGGACATGGTCAACACCCAACAAGCTCTACTCCACGCGAATGTGAGACTTCCTAGCAAACCAGCTAAGAACTCACACCCTATTCAATTTCCATAACCAATACAGCACATCACGAGTTCCTGATTATGGTTAATTACTCTAGAACCCATCCTCTAAGGATGCATGTTGACTCACTTGCCTTCGGACAACTCAATCCAGAATAGAATTCCAACCATAGCTATAGAATAAAGTCAACAAAGAGTTTAAAAGCTTTTAAAATAAATGTAAAGTTCCTCACTGGTTTACTTACCTATATCCAAGTTAACACGCACTCAATGGACCCCGACACATCTCTTATGACCTCCCGTGTGTCCCGTTGATGTTCAAACTCCCTGATATTCATTTAAGTAGTCATTTTCCATAGTTCTATTTGTTCGCCTAATTGGGTCGACTACTCGGGTATTAGGTCATATTTCGACCCATTTGGACACCCGCGAGATCCCTGAAATTTTTTGAAAAATTACAAAATTGAGCCTTTGAACAGTTCCACGTCGCCGAGATGCCGTGGTGTTCATTGGCTTGGCGGCGTCTCCACGGCGTGGGCACTGGGACTCTCTGCCCATACGTTGTGGGTGATACGGTGACCCCATTGGCCTGAACGGCGTCCTCACAGTGTGTGGCACTAGGGCAGTCAGCCCCACACGTCGTGTGTGGCGCCATGAACTGGAACGCCTACGATGTCCTGCCCAAAATGCCTCTATAACGGGGGGTTTTTGACACCCGACTTGCGTCAAAACTCGACCAAATCATCGATTTACGGAAAATCACCCAAAAATCCACCAAAAATTCAGAAAACCTTCAAATCTGAAAAACCACTTCACAAAATCATCATTTAATCATCCCATTCATTCCCAATTCATCAAAATCAACCATAAAAATTGATTTTCCCAAATCATCGTCCGAAATTATCTCGACGAAAACATACAAAATCACAGCCAAAATGTAGATAATCACATGGGGAACCGAAATCTCACCTTAGTTTTTGTGTTTTATCGCTTATTCGGCGTAAAATCGCTACGAATCCCCCCGGAACCCTCCGTTTTTCACGTTGATGGATCGAGGAGAGAGATGAGTGAAATGAGATGAGAGAGAAAAGTTGGTGGGGTGAGGTTTTTATACCCCTACTAATCCTTACTCACGCATAAATCCCGAGGCTCATCTCTTGGCCTTAATTCATTTCATCCACCAACCATGACACAGTTAAGTGACTCCAATGTGTAACTCAATATCTCTAATTTGAAATTTCTCGCACAATGCTCGCATTTTCAAATCCGTTTTAAATCTCAATTCGTTCATCGCATCGTCCTGGACGTACCAACGTGTCAAAGGCATTTTACAAATTTTAATTATTATTTATTTCGTATTTTGTTAATGTTTTTAATCCATTTAGTCCCCTGGATTGCTAATTACCCGACATTGTTCGCCCCGAAAACCCGTTATTTTACATAACCCTCGAGCTGAACTGTTCCCTGTACCAACGCACCCACTTAAATGTCCTCACACGTTTGGGACATTGGCATTCACATTCGGGTAATACAATATAATATAAAACATCAAACAAAAATAACATACATCGATGTCGACGACTGAGAATTTCATGATTGTATCACGACGAATGGGCCCATGTACAACCTAAATCGACACGTGGAATGAGTTAAAATTTATAGTCTTCCCTACTTAAATGAATTTTCATCCTCGAAATTAGAACAAAACTAAAGGAAAACTTACTGAATCAGAAGAGATGGGGAAAGTAATTGCGCATGTAAGACTCGAGCTCCCACGTTAGCTTCTCGTCCCCATGATGCTGCCACTTGACCAAGATTGACAGGATTTCCTTACTTCTCAAAGTCTTCACTTTTCGGTCCAGTATCTGAATAGGTTGTTTATCATAGGTGATGTCCTCCCTCAAATCTATCTGGCTCAGGTCCACCATCGGCTGCCTGCCTTCTCTCGACCTAGCAAGTCTGAGCATCGATATGTGAAATATAGGGTGAACTCCACATAACTGAGGTGGCAACTCCCACTCATATGTAACTCTGCCTATTCGCCTCCGTACTTGGAATGGACCAATAAACCTCAGCGCAAGCTTCCCTCTGATCCCGAATCTCTTGTGACCCTTCATTAGAGATACCTTCAGATATACATAGTCCCCGACCTTGTACTCTAACTCCTCGTGATACAAGTCATAATACTTTTTCTGTCTCTCCTGCGCACCTTTCGGCCTCTGCCTGATCAGACATATCTTCTTTGTGTGATCGACAACAATATTTGGCCCAATAGCTGTCACATCCTCTGGCTCTACCTAGCAAGATGGAGATCTGCACGACCTCTCGTATAATGCCTCAAACGGGGCCATAGCAATACTGGCCTGATAACTATTGTTATATGCAAACTCACTGTAACGGCCCATTTTCCAAATAGATCGTCATGGGGGCCAATGCAGACCCATAGTCTGTCTTACTAGCGACAGTTGTGCTCTACATTGAATTATATCCTCCATTTTATCTTTTTAAACCTTATTAATTTTCCATTTACTTATTAAGTTGTATTGAAATCAAATTATATGTTAAGTCATCCTGAAATCCTCAAATTAACACAGTGAAAGCCTTACTACCACATTTACTCGGATAATGATACTATAAATGTATAACATAAACCAAAAAACTAATGTGGAAAACCCATATACAACCATAAATACTTCTGAAGTCACAAAAAGATCAATATACACAAGGTATCTCAAAATATCTCAAAATTCTCAAACCCAAAATGAAATAAAATATATATATAATACAAATGTACGAGTCAGGCAATCTCAGATCAACAGTACTCTGGCAGCTTGCCCTTGCCCCTGCTCGTACTAGGATCTGCACTCAAGCCATCACAAAGGGCAGATGACGAGTCTAGAGTGAGTATTCCCAAGGAAATTAAGTGAGCAATACTAAAAGTAAATACTGGAATTTAAATAAAGCTATTAAATAAACATACGAAAATAAATACAGGCAACTGCGCTCATTGCATAAATAAATAATAGGAAAAACTCAAAGTGTGTTCCTAGCCCTAGGGTTAGACTACCACCATAATTCGAACTCTTCCACAGAATACTATCGGCGAGTTTGACTCAAGCAGGGCCAGTATCTGGATCCACTTGATGGCCGGTGTTACACCTACGGCGCACCGACACATGCCACGACGTGATACTCGGGTCGTGCTATTCACCGAGTCCGGTCTGGTAGCACGTGCTATGGTGTAGTGGACATAGACAAAAGAATGGAACGGAGGGAGCCATGCTCAACGTTCGCCCATATAGCCATAACCATAGTAGAATATTGAAATGAAAGAAATTGAATTCAAATGTCAAAAGAAGTAAATACTCAAGTAATTTCAGTTGGGATACTACACACCTCAATCCGCACTCTGCGTCCCAAAAACCAAACCCCGGTCTAACTCCAATAAATACCCGACAATCAAAATTATCACCTGAATATATCTAATGACATTTGTCATTGAATTAGCTTCAATTGAGTATATTATATCAATTTTATGTTTTAAGAGGTAAAAACCCCGACAACATCTCTCCAAAATCTCGAGAAAGTCTCAAAATTCATTTATGATTTTTTCTAATTTCTCATATTTTTTTGGATTTTTCTGAATTTTTTCATAATTTTCTAGCTATTTTCCATATTTTTTAAAATTTTATTTAATTTAAAACTATTTTTTTAAATTTAGTTTGGGTTGGGCTGAACCGAACCTGGTTCATCTGGGTCCGGTTCGACCCAATCGAAGCGGCCAACCGAGTCGGCCTTACCCGCCCTGGACAGGGCCAGGTCGACCCGAACCGTTTGGTCTTCTTCTCCAGTTCTGGTTATTCAATTTTTTTTTATCTTCTGCTTGATTTGGAGGGGAGACGATATGGGTGTCGTCTCCCTCGTAGGACGAACTGCTCTTGCAGTTCTTCTAAGCTCCCGAAGTCGCCACCACTACCACTTCAACGACACAACAAGAACAACAACATCAACAATGACCAACACAATAACAAAACACACAACAACTCACCTCACCCACGCCTCGCTTCTCCAACACGAGCTCTTTCTCGGCCAATCTCTCTTTCTCTTCTCCCTCTCCTCTCCCTTGATCGAATGGTGATGGCGGTGATGAAATTGGGGGTATCGGTGTGGTTATTGATAAATTTTGGGGTCAAGTGACCAAAATACCCTTGTGTTCTTATCCTCATCCTTCATAATCCAATGCCCTTTTTGGTCATTTCACAATTATTTTTGATTTTTAATATAAATTTTTTAAATTACATATATATATATATATAAATATATAAATTTGCCTATATTTCTGTGCCTACAATTTCGTCGTGCGCGCCAACGAGTGAACTCAAGCGTGCACACTACCGTACCACCCACGCGTGTCGACCACGACCACGCGTCTCACTAGGCTCCTACCCATTTACTATTTTATCACATTTAATTCATTTAATGTGTGTATTATTTTCCATGACTTAGTATTTCATCTTTTATCCTACTCGGTACCCGCGTCAACACGCATATCGAGGTGCATACTTAACATACAATCTCACACGTCAATAGATATATAATTACACACATCACGATGTCGTTTAACCTATTTTAACATAAACATCACAAAATTAGACAAAACAACGCACAAAATAACTATTTACCTAACTCCATATGCGTTCTAGCCTAGTTGCGGGTCCCACGAGAGTTTGAGCTATCCGCCACGTTTGCAATACATCACAAATAATGATGAATTCAATTCGGGCCATTACACTCACACAGATGAAGATACTTCTCCCATGAACCATCGTATTCCAACACAAACATCTTCTACATATCCTTGAGTATCTGTATCAGACGCTCAAACTGTCCATCAGTCTGCGGATGATAGGCGGTCCTGAGATCTAACCGCGTGCCAAACTGTGCCTGCATGCTTTGCCAAATTTGAGATGTAAACTGTAGCCCTCTATCAGATACAATGGATAAAGGTACGCCATGCAGTCGAACTATCTCACAGTCATACAACAAAGCCAACCTATCCAACGATGTGTGGTCGAAACTGGCAAAAAGTGCGCAGACTTTGTCAACCTGTCCATAATCACCTAGATACTATCATAATCGTGCTGAGATCGAGGTCACCCACTAATAAAATCTATGGCAATATGCTCCCACTTCCACCAAGGAATGAGAAGTGACTGTAATAACCCACCAGGTCTGCAATGCTCAGCTTTAATCCGCTGACAAATCTCACACCCTCGAACGTACTAAAAAAATCAGTCTTCATCCCTGGCCACCGAAAGAGATGATGCACATCGGCATGCATCTTGGTCCTTCCCGGATGAACCGTAAAATGTGAGCAGTGTACCTCATATAATATCTCATCGCGTAACTCAACCACTAATGGAATCCGAAGTCACCCTCTAAATCTCAGGCACGAGTCTGTCGACCTACTCCAATCTGGATGATCTGAACTCTATGCCAACTGCAACAATCTCCCATACTACTCATCAGTTCGCTGACCATCAGGTACATTTTGAATAGAGACTGTTTAAGTCCTCATCTGCCCACAAATCAACACGCTGTTACCGATCGGAATATCATTAGAATACAACCTCTCGACCGCCTCGAACAAACCATACTCATGTGTCATGTGGCAGATAACCACCTTTGAGTCAACCCCTCTACGGCTCAATGCGTCTACAACAACATTGGCCTTCCCTAGGTGGTACTCCAAAGAGAAATCATAATCCTTGAGGAACTCAAACCAACGTTTCTATCTCATATTCAGATCTTTCTGAGTAAACAAGTACTTCAAACTCTTGTGGTCAGTAAACGACACAAATCTCTCTCCGTAGAGATAGTGGCGCAAAATCTTTAGTGCAAACACCACTATCGCCAACTCCAAATCATGAGTAGGGTAATTCTACTCGTGAATCTTCAGCTGATGGGACGTGTAGGCAATTACTCTACCATCTTGCATTAAAACACAGCCCAAACCGACCTTAAAAGTATCGGTGTTCACTTCAAAACCCTTCCTTGACTCAGGCAATACTAGCACTGGCGCGGTAGTTAGACATTCCTTCAGAGTCTGAAATGCCTACTCACAACTGTCACTCCACTAAAATTTGACGTCCTTTCTCGTCAATTGCGTCATGGGTACCGCAATGTTTGAGAAATCCAGCACGAACCATCTGTAGTATCCTGCCAAACCCATAAAACTGCGAATATCAGAAACAGATCTCGGTGTAGGCCAATCTATCACTGCTCTAACCTTAACGGGGTCTACTGACACTTCGCCAGCTTTGACAATCCTCTACAAGCCAAAACTCGCACTTACTAAAATTGGCATACAATATATGCTATCTCAATAGCTGCAAAATCAACCTGAAATGTTGCTCGTGATCCTCACGAGTCCTGGAGTAGAACAAGATATCATCGATAAATACAATAATGAATCGATCCACATACCACCTCAATACTCGATGCATCAGGTCCATAAAGATAGCTGGAGCATTAGTTAGCCTAAAAGGCATGACTGTGAACTAGTAGTACCCATATCGAGTGTGAAATGCAGTCTTCTCCCTATCCTCCTCTCTAATCCCCAGCTGATGATATCCAGATCTCAAATCTATCTTCGAGAACCACTATGCTCTTGTTAGCTGATCAAACAAGTCATTAATGTGAGGAAGTGGATACTTGTTCTTCACAGTCACCTTGTTCAGTTGTTTGTAATCAATACATAATCTCAGGCTGCCATCTTTCTTCTTAACAAACAAGATTGGCGTGCCCCAAGGTGACATGCTTGGCCGTATAAAGCCTAATTCGAACAACTCATCAAGTTGACTCCTAAACTCCTCTAGCTCTCTCGGAGCCATCCTGTATTGCGGAATCAATATAGGTTTGGTCCTTGGGACCAAATCAATAATAAAGTCAATTTCTCTAGGTGGTGGTAACCCTGGTAGCTCTGCTAGAAATACGTCAGAAAACTCGCATAACACTGGTACCTCCTCGAACCTAGTCACAACTCACTCCATCGTACTCAATACACTAGTGAACGTCTCAACATCTACGTTGTCTCTATGCCTGATCGGAACTTTGACCCTATCTTTGGCCACTGCCTTTGTCATCAGTCCTCTAATAATAATGGTGCTGAAGTTCTGACGGTGCTGGCTGTTGTGGTGCACTAGCGTAACTCTGCGCTGGACAACCTGAGACTGGTGCAATATGTGCTGCATAAGGAGAAGATGTAATAGATCCTATGATCTGAGCTCGATCTTTCTGCCTTGACTGTCGAGATCTCTTCCTCCTCCTATCACCTCCAGACATTCTCATTGACTGTGACGACGCAAATAATGCAGCAGGTGCCCCGACGCGTGTGCTCACAAAGCTCTCACTGGCCCTAGCTCTCTCATAGGCCTCATGTAGTGTCCTTGGAGCTGTCGTCACTATTACAGAGCCAATGGAGTTGAGGAGACCATGCATGAAGTAATAAGCCTGATCGGCGTCAGTGTCGATGGCATCCGACATACTTCATCAGACGCAGGTACCGGTCCATATACTGCATCATAGACTCATCAGTCCTCATTTGAACATCTCCCGAACCTCCACCGTGGGTCTCGGACTGATCAGTGATCGCATTTCGCAACGAAAACGAGTTCTTGATCAAGATATAGTTATCAAGAGTAGTAGTATACAATACATCAAATAGCTCATATAGTCTGATTTTTCATTTCCCCAACTCTCCTCACTTCCCAACTAAGACTTAAGTTAGGTTCATAGGGTTCCACTCTAAGTTCAACCATTCCTAACTTCCACTGATTAATGTCTTAATGGCTTGTGATTAAAATTAAGAGTCGAGTATTTATTTTTCAACTCTAATACGAACTGTGACGGCCCTAATTTTCGAACCCTAAACTGGGCCCCGCCTGGCCTAGATCCACATGAAACCCCGAGTCCATCTCGGTGAGTCACATAAGTCGATTCAACCTTTCCTTTACTATTAACCATTTTAAACCATTTATGAGTTAAACCATTGATTAGTAAGTTATGATTAACATAGCGGAAACAATCTATTCTCTAACTAATCAAGTTAAAACACAACCACCCAATAAGACATCCTATAATGTGAAAAACCCTGCATGTATATATATCAAGATCAATGATCAGTCAAGGAGAGTAAACGTCAAAATATACATGCCCGAGATCTCTCACAACCCATTTCCATGTTTTCAAAAATAAATATACATATAATACAAGAAATGTCACCTAATGGAAAACCGCTCCAAATGTCTTCAAATCAAATCTCTAAGCTACAGAGCCTTTCCCTTGTTAGACTGTGGATCTCCCCTCAATCAATCACAAGAATGACGAGCCCAGGTAAGTAACGCCAAGCAGGACAACATACATCATTTCAAAACAATAAAACAGTCTAATTCATGCAGATAGAAAGAAAAACACAAGGATCGCATGAATATAAAGACTGTAAGTAAATAAATGAGCAATCGATAGGTCAGTTGTCAAGGAAATCAAAATGAAGAGGCGTAAGTAGTCCCGACTCGATGGTTGTTGAGTTGAGGAATACCCTACAAGACTCGGGGAAACTGGAACGTGGTCAACACCCAACAAGCCCCATTAGGATGTAGTCCACACCCAACAAGCCCTACTCCACGCGAATGTGAGTCTTTTTGGCAAACTAGCTAAGAACTCACACCATGTTCAATTTCCATAACCAATACAACATATCCTGAGTTCCTGATTCTGGTTAATTACTCAAGAACCCATCCTCTAAGGATGTCTGTTGACTCTCTTGCCCTTGGATAACTCAATTCGGAATAGAATTCCAACCATAGATATAGAATAAAGTTAACAAAGAATTTAAAAGCTCGTGAAATAAATGTATAGTTCCTCACTAGTTTACTTACTTGTATCCAAGTTAACATGCACTCAACTGTCCCCGACATGTCTCCTATGACCTCCTGTGTGTTCCGTTGATGTTCAAGCTCCTTGATATTCATTTAAGTTGTCATTTTCCATAGTTTTATTTTTTCACCTAATTAGGTCGATTACCCGGGTATTAGGTCGTATTCAGACCCATTTGGATACCCGAGAGAACAGCTCCACGCCGTCGGGATGCCATGGTTTCATTGGCTTGGGCGGTGTCTCCACAGCGTGGGCATTGGGACTCTTTATCCCAGACGTCGTGGGTGATACCGTGACCCCATTAGTCTGGATGGCATCCTCGCGGCGTGTGGCACTAGGGTTGTCTGCCTCAGACACTGTGAGTGGCGCCGTGAGCTAGAATGCCCACGACGTCCTGCCCATAACGCCTCTATAACGAGGTTTTTGACACCCCGCTCACGTCGCCATGCTTCGAGCTTATTCCAACTTTGACCAAACATCCAATACCACACTGAACCACCCTCGGCTCGCATCAAAACCCGACCAAATCATCGATTTACAGAAAATCACCCAAAAATCCTAAGAATTCTGAAAACCTTCAAAATCTCAAAAACCACTTCACAAATAATAATTTAATCATTCCATTCACTTCCAATCCATCAAAACTAACCATAAAAAACTGATTTTCCCAAATTGTCATTCGAAATTATCGTGACAAAACACACAAAGTCACCGCCAAAATGTATATAATCACGTGGGGAACTAGAATCTCACCTTAGTTTTCGTGTTTTATCGCTCCTTCGGCTTAAAATCGTGACGAATCCCTCTGGAACCCTCCGTTCTTAATGTTGATGGATCGATGAGAGAGATGAGTGAAATGAGATGAGAGAGAAAAGTTGGTAGGGTGGGGTTTTATACCCCCTCTAATCCTTACTCATGCACAAATCCTGAGGCTCATCTCCTGGCCTCAATTCATTTCATCCACCAATCATGACACAGTTATGTGACTCCAATGCGTGACTCAATCTCTCTAATTTGTGATTACTCGCACAATACTCGTGTTTTCGGATCCGTTTCAAATCCCAATTTGCTCATCGCATCGTCTCGGACATACCAACTCGTCAAACAAGTTTTACAACTTTTAATTATTATTTATTTTGTTTTTTTGTCAATGTTTTTAATTCATTTAATCCCCTTGACTGCTAATTACCCGACATCGTTTGCCTGAAAACCTATTATTTCACATAACTCTCGAGCTGAACCATTCCCTGTACCAATGAACCCACTCAAACGCCGTCACACGTTTGGGACATTGGCATTCACATTTGGGTAATACAATATAATACAAAATAGCTAACAAAAAAAACATACCTCGGCGTCGACAACCGAGAATTTCACGACTGTATCACGACGAATGGGCCCATGTACGACCTAAATTGACAAATGGCATGAGTTAAAATTTAGAGTCGTTACATGCACCCCACTTATTACTCAAGGCACCCGATTTAATTTGTTTTCAATGTGAAAAGACTCAAATGCCCCTCCCAACTCAAACGACTAACTCTTTCTTCCTATTTCCATGCACCCCACCTCATTGTCTCCTCGTCATGTGTTTTTAAAGTCCAATGGATGAAAAGAACGCAAGGGGGGGGGACGCAGCACACAAAGAGGTGAGTTTTGATTTTTTTGGGGTTTTTTCTCATTTTCGAATGTATATTACGTACACGAATGCCTCAGTCACACAGGACGGAGACATATTATGTTGTCTCAGTTTCTGATGACCGATACTTCAATCATAGTTTCGGTATGGTACAAATGAAAGATGCTAAAAGGTCTTGGTGACTACCAATCGAGATTAATCCCAAACATACCTTATTACAATACATGGTTGAGCTTCGCCAACACTTACTCAATGGTCTCGACAATGGACGGCCGAAACCAAAATAAAATCACGGCCATGTGTGGCTAAACATTATGGGATTGCGGTTAAACTCAGTTATGAGTACATTTTTATGAAAATGAGGGGATTTAATGGATTGAGGTCGTGATTCATAATGAGAGCAAGAATGGAAGAAGGGAAAAGAGAGTTTGATTCGATTTGGTGGTAAGGTGTGTTCTATTGAGGGACAAGGGTAGTTTCATTCATTTTCAGGGTGCCCTGAGAAAAATGTTGGATGCCCTTATAAATGGGGTGCCATAAGTAATGAGTGGGTTGCACACAACACGACCCTTTTATTTCTCTAACTAATTGATATGGTGTATTAGTAGATGCTTCCGTAACTCACTTGCAATTTAAATAGTAAATTAAAATCAAACTGGTATAGAGACTTATAAGTAGGGCCCTGAATAATTTAAACAAAAAAAGTTCTTTGCTTAATGATCAAATTATTTAGCTGGAAACCTGCCCGACCGGCTCTAATGGCCAGGTATAGTATAGTGCAGACGTGCAATGGCAATCATAACTTTTAGCAATGACAAAGTAGAAACTGTAGATTTTTTTTTTCAAAGTAGAAATTGTAGATTCAAATTATGATTATTACCATATATATAATGAAGTTGAAGCACTCAGTATAAAATAGTCGACTAAAGTAAGTGAGTTTAAAAAAAAAAAGCCAAAGCATCTTTCGCTCCATGATCGTGGTATCATTTACCAAAAAAATAAGGTTAGGAGAGGTTGGGAACAAAAATGAATATCAAAACGATGAATTATTTATTTTCACGAGTCATATTCAATACCCGCACGTGCACAAGTCGTTGTGTCCCCACATGTTCCAATTTTTTCAAGGGCGTCACATCTTTTCAAAACAATTCTCTCATTGTTTCTTACAGGTAAATTACATTTTCTGAAAAAGAAATAAAAAAAGTAAATTACATTGTCTGCTTCCTCCACAAGTGGCGTCAAAATATATCTTGAAAACATGTGTAAATATGTAAAAGAGATTCACGTAATCCGGAATTAATTCTCTATTCCGATTTTGGTTTCACACTTCTTTTTCACAACGTT
Organism: Stephania japonica; assembly: GCA_039657345.1. Lineage (NCBI taxonomy): Eukaryota > Viridiplantae > Streptophyta > Magnoliopsida > Ranunculales > Menispermaceae > Stephania > Stephania japonica. The sequence continues at coordinate 34,519,914 of CM077560.1, read as the reverse complement.
AATCTGCCTAATTAAGGGTTTTGTATGGAATATTAGATGGAGTACGAATTCCATAAATTTATGCCAAATATAGACTTACATATTGTGACGGCTCCTACCTTAAAAGATGTATCACCGTGCCTAATGTTGTCATTTGGCACTAATTTCAATCATGTAGGACTTAACAATGTATTTTTTTACTTTAGTGGGAATCGAACTATGACGGCCCCCAGTTCCTCATAAAACTGGGTCCCGCCTGACCTAAGCATTCATGGACCCTTAGACCATTTCTGTCGAGTCAATGCACGCCTAGTCAGCCTTCCATTACCAAATTATGCATCACGTTACTTATTAATTCATTTAGTTATCTCATTTTTTATTAACATAGTCAAGTGTACAACCGAAATGTTCTCAACAATGTTTAAAACTTCATAATAACCTAGATGTGGAAAATTCTAAATAATAAACCATCTCATGTATATATATGATGAACTACATCCCAAAGAAAGAAATACAAGTAGCCTCAAATCCCAAAGTACCAAAAAGTGTATGAAACGTATGAGTACATATTCAATATACAACAAAACAACACCTACTGAGTGAGAGCAATGCAACTGGTTCTAAGCGTGCCTCAGACGATATCGCTAAGCATAGGTGCTTTGCCCCGACTCGTCTGCAGATCTGCACCCACTATCATAAAAACGACGGTGAGTATAGGAAAAGAACATTAAAAGCACCATCAATAGGGACCTTAACATAATTTCTGAATTTCAATAGACAAGAGTCTATAAATCATGCGGTATAAAAAAGGGAAATAGACAGCAAAGTGCATGATAAACAAACATAATAAGCGTAAACAATGATAATTAAGTGGCCAGAAAAATAAACTGATAGGCGAATAGGTAACCTCATCAAATTGTAGGTCTTAAGACCACCTCAGCTTGTAGTTGAACCAATAGGCCTATAGGTCACCTCCACTGTTCAACCATGTGCAAACCAGTGGGCCCGAAAGTCATCTCCAGTATCCGACACGATATGCTAGGAAAAGCCATAGACAAAGTCGGTTGCTAAATTCCTAACACGTTACCGAAGGAAAGCCACAGTCACATACCGGATGCTAAATCTCTCCGATAGGCTCAACAAGAAGCCACAGACAGTGCTAGCTGCTAAGCTTGTGAGACTCCTCTCTCCTGGTGGGCTGCCTAAACCCTGGGTCACTTGAATAAGAAGGGAGTACAAATGGTATGTATTACAAGAAATAGCCAATCAAGAAATTGAAAAGAACTCATGTTGATGCTATTGCTGGCTTTATTCACCTCGATATCGCTACAACGCTCTCGCACGGCTCCGACTTGCCTTAGAGTACGTACCTGATGCTCAACACTAGTCTCCTAAGCTCTTGGTATGAATTTACAATGAATCAGGTGTGTTTGAGCCTATTTGATAAAGTTTTGTCAATTAAATTCAAAACATCCCCTATATGTTTACTTAATTAAAAATTAAAATCAATCTCAATTTGCAGCTCAAATAATTCAAAAGTTCTTCCTGAGTTCCTTAACTATTTATCCTAACTACTTTAGATGTTAGACGCAAAGGAACTCCTAGAGAAACCCCTTCTTGACTAATTTATAATCTATTTTTTTTCAAAGTGATTTTAGTCATAAAGCATTTTTTTCTTTTTACATTTATATGTACATAATATACATTATACATTATACATTATACATTATACATTGTATGTATTATACATATATTATATGTAAACTTATGAAAAATAAGTTTATTGGATAATTGGAATGTACAGTGCGGTGCCCTATTTATAGAATGATACATAACTAATCTACATAATTATTGTACACGTTACACAATCAGTGTAGGCGATACACAATCAGTGTAGACGTTACACAATTATCGTACACGTTACACAATCAGTGTAAACGTTACAGAATGTTAGTTTCCTAACATCCCCCTCAAACTCAAGGTGATGGCAAGGAAACTAACTTGAGTTTGCAAGTCAATTCATGAAATCGGGTAAGCGGCAGTGCTTTGGTCAAGATGTAAGCAAGCTGATTGCACGAAGAAACAGATAGTCCCATCCTTAAGATGTTGGCAAATAAAATGGCAGTCGTTTTCTATATGCTTAGTTCACTCATGAAAGACATCATTATGAGCAATCTGAATGGCACTACGATTGTTGCAATATAGAATGGGCGGAGAGGAGTGAGCAATACCCATGTCTTGGAGCAACCATCGAAGCCATAAAAGTTCTGATGTAGTGTCTGCAAGTGCACGATATTCAGCCTCTATACTAGATCGAGCGACAACTGTCTTATCTTATTCCTCCATGAAATAAGTGAGTTGCCCAAAAAGAAGCAAAAACCAGTTGGAGCGTCTATCGGTCAGATCACCTGCCCAGTCAGAATCAGAGTATGCACGAAGTGTCAAGGAGGATGATCTGGAAAAAAACATTCCATGAAGTAAAGTTCCCTTGACATAATGAAAAATATGAAGAACAATTGTATAATAGGTAGTTCGAGGAGCCGCCATGAATTGACTTACAATATGAACATCATGAGCTATGTCAGGTCTAGTGACAGTAAGATAAACTAAGCTGCCTACCTACTAATGATATAAAGTAGGATCATTCAAAAGGGTGTCATTAGTGGGTGTGAGTCGAGCATTGTATTCTCTAGGAGTAGAAGCAACCTTGCTATCAGAGAGATACTAGCTTGAGATAGTAAATATGCATACTTGACTTGAGATAGATAATATCCAGAAGCAGAAGTTGAAAATACAAGACCAAGAAAGTATAAAAGATGGCTAAGCTATTTCATCTCAAACTGTTGACTAAGATATTGTTTAACATCTGAAATACCAGCAGTATCATCTCTAGTAATGATCATATCATCAACAAAGAGTAACAAGAGCACATATTACGAACAAATAATGCATTATCATGTGGACTAGAGATAAAGCCACATTGAAGAATAATTGAGCTAAACTTTGCAAACTAAGCACGAGGGGCCTGTTTCATACCATACAGTGCTTTCTTTAGTTTGCAAACAGTGTTCGGAGGATGATCATATCCAGGAGGGGGTCTCATATAAACTTTTTTAGATATGTGACCATTAAGAAATGCATTTTTAACATCCATTTGAAACAAATGCCATTTCTTTATTGCTGCGACAACCACAAGATTGCGAATAACCACAAGACTGTGAATAGAAGTCATTTGAGCCATTGGAGAAAAAGTTTCTTCATAGTCAATTTCGTACTCCTGAGCAAATCCTTTGGCAACTAGTTGTGCCTTGTATCGATTAACTGTAGCACTAGCAATAGTCTTGATTTTGTAGACCCACTTACAACTGATTGGAGTTTTGCCTAGAGGAAGTGCTACTAAGTCCCAAGTTTCTGTTTTCTCCAAAGCTTGTAATTCATTATCCATAGCTTGTTGCCATAAAGGATTAGTTCTAGCTTCCCTATAAGCGTCAGGCTCATAAAGTGATATAATGGTAGAATTCATAAAGGGACACTTAAGATTAGGAAGATTGACAATATAAGGTGCAAAATGGGATGGTATCTTAGTTTCACGACGTGATGATTGGATAGTGTAACAACCCTCAATTTTAACCCGACTGGCCAGCTACGTGATACTAGGCAATATTTCGAACTTCGAAATTCGACACCAAAGTAATGTTATGCTTCTGTGATGTGTATATTAGTATTGTAGTTCATTTCAGGTCTCGTGCCGTTCGGGCTATTTTTAGATTGAGTGAGGCTCCGTCTAGATAAATGAGGAGTAAAATACCGTTAAAATACAAATAAATGAATTATTAGATAATTTAAATAATTATTTAGAGGAACAAGGCGGGACTACGCGCGCGATGAGTCGAACTAGACCAAAAAACGTTGTTTGGACACGGGGAGTTGGATAGATACGTAACATACAGTCTATGAAATATGGATTGTTAAAGTGACACAACTGCAATTTGAAGAGCCCTTAGATCAGCCTTGAGATGCGTGGTTAGGTGGAAATGAATGGCCACAAATGAGACAACATATTATCTACTTTACTATTTAAATACTATTCATCACCTCATTTATATATATATATATATATATATATATATATATATGATAAGTGTTCATTTAGGCATGATTTAGTGTAGGTTATTAGTAGTTAATGGATTATATTTATCTTGTTTTAAAGTGGTAAATGTGTGTTTTATGTATTTCAGGAATTTTATATGAGTTGGGCATTTTTGGGATCTAATTGACAGTTGTTCGGTTTAGAGAGCATAACTTTCACATCCGAAGTTGGAATGACTCACCGTTGGTCTTGTTGGAAAGAAGACCTTGAGACGAACATTTTCTACTTTACTATTTAAATACTATTTAAATACTATTCATCACCTCATTTATATATATATATGATAAGTGTTCATTTAGGCATGATTTAGTGTAGGTTATTAGTAGTTAATGGACTATATTTATCTTGTTTTAAAGTGGTAAATGTGTGTTTTATGTATTTCAGGAATTTTATATGAGTTGGGCATTTTTGGGATCTAATTGACAGTTGTTCGGTTTAGAGAGCATAACTTTCACATCCGAAGTTGGAATGACTCACCGTTGGTCTTGTTGGAAAGAAGACCTTGAGACGAACATTTTCTTCTCTCACAAGCATCACGAAATTCAGACTTGAAGGGGCTCAAAATTGTAGTACAAGTTACAGCCAGAACTTATGTTCAAAAATCACCTCCAACGAATGAAATCGCGCCACGTCAGCTGTGCTCTATCTTCACGTTCTCCCGCACGAACTCCTTCCGCGTTCTGTCCAGCCGCCACATGTCAGCCTCCTAGCGCTCCTGCACGTCACAACAGTCCCTCCAGCCAATGAGCTCTCGCCACGTCAGCGACTCCAGTTTCTCCACCAATCACAGCCTGCCAAGTGTCCTGAACGCCAAGAAACTCCCAAAACTATGAAAATTGGTTTTTCTCACCTCCAAAGACCAAATTTGGGATATAAATATATATTAGGACTTAGATTAGTGAGAGGAGGAGGAGGATCTATTTTGTTTTTCTTGTAGTTTAGTTTTTAATTATGTCTAGTTAGTTCCTCCATCTAGGTTGAAGGTGGATCAGTCGAGCCTACGACTTGGGAATCTTCATGAGGTTTATTTATTTTTAATTATTATTGATTCTTTTCTATTATTTATTTTCTTTGGTATTGATTGAACAATTGAGGTTAAACACTAGTTTAAACCTTAATTTATATGTCAGTGAGTCGTAAGCATCCGTGCTTATGCGATAAGACCACACTAGTGGCAATTGACCATACCAATTGATTAGAACCTTTTGGGACCGGTCAAATACCATAGAAATCTAGGCTAAATCGGGAGCACTAGCGATCCGGTTGTCTAGGTGTAGTGCATTCATAAATCGAAGTAATGCGACCAACGCGTTAAATCTGGAGCACTAGCGATCAGGTTGCGTGTTTGGTTAGGAAAGTAGTCAACGGTCGTACCTTGGCTATCGAGATTAGGAAGTGCGAGGAACCGAGTGCGTCACCGGTTCTATAGCTGCACTAGATCATAGATTAGTTTCATAATTTTCATGAACCGACAATTAATAAATTCAATCCCAAGTTGTATGACGAGACTGTGAAACTGAATACCTAGATTTAGTCCCATTAGATTTATTTTCATTTAATTTCTTTATTTTTAAATATTTATATATTTCCTCTAAATCTCAAATTCTTCTTTTTTGTATTTTTTACCTAAGAAAGACACCAATCTCTGTGGGATCGACCCTTTACCGCTATCTACAAAATAGTTGGTTTAGGAAATTTATTTTATTGACGCGTTCGGCGCGCGTCAATATACATATAACTCATCTATCTCATTTTCACTTTCACCACCGTCCTCACTCTCTCTTAACACAGTCTATCTCTCCTCCTTGGTGCACCACCGCCGACCACTGGCACTGGATGGCCGGACCTCTCACCGAAGGTGCTTTCTCTCTCTCCCTCTTTTTTGCTCTCTCGGTCTCTCTCGATCTCTTCCTTTCTCGTTCGGCCCTCTCGGCGGTGCACCATCCATTGGGACAGGCTCAAGGGCTGCTAGACTGGGATGGGGCAATCGTTTTCGGAGATGACTATTGGTAGTCACCGGAGTAGAGGTTGCTCTCTCTCACTCTCTCGGTTTCTCCCTCTTTCGGTTTCTCTCTTCATTTCTCTCTCTCTCTCGGCCACCATTCTCCCTCCCCTTCTCAGCCCTCTCTTGGTGAGCAAGTCACCGACCCTTGGAGGTCTTGTGGTGGCCGTAGGTTTCCTCAACTCGCCAGAGTTGGGGTAAGTTCTCTCTCTTGTATTCTCTCTCTCTCATTTTTACTCACTATCTCTTTTTCAGTTTGTGCACACCGACTGAGGGGGCTGCCGTGACGGAAACCGGTCGTAGATGACCTACGGTGGCTCACTAGAGTCTTGACCGTCCCGGAGCACACCCCCTCACGACACATATGGTGTTGTTTTCAATCTCGTACCGTTTTGTCAATTTTTTTATTTTGTAACCTTTCGCCGGAACTGCCATAATCGGCGGTGCCGTTGGCCGGACCACTACGCTAGGGAGGTTGTCGAGGACTAGGTCTTGCTCTTGTTGGTGTCCTACAACCCTCCGGTGTGTCCGAACTAGTGGTATTTTGATTATTTTAGATTCGTTATTTCATGTGTTGTAGTTGTTTGAGTCATCGCTGAAAAATGCCTCAAAGGGGCGGCGCCACCGCTGTGCCACCATGACCGGGGAGGTCTGGGACCAAGCTCAGTCCATTCTTGTGTCTTACGACTCCCAAAGTGGCCCAAAACAGCGACGTTGTTATTTGTTTATGCCATTTATACATTTTATGTATGTTGTATTTTTGTCATCGCAATCCATCGTGAATAGTTGGCACTGCCATCGGATGCCATGATTAAGGGAGTGTCGGGGATCATAACAAAACTCTCGTGTGTGTCCCATAACTCCCGGAGCGTCCATATCGATGATGATGATTCGTTGCAATGGCGAATTCATGTGTGAGTACTTCTAATCACGTCGAGTGATCGTTGACGTGACGTAAAGCATGCCTACGGCTTTTCCATGCCGTGTTGGCATTCTACGGACGTTGGACCACACCCGCGAGGTTCCCTACTCGTCGGTGTATGGCCATTTTGAGGCTTTATTGAGTCGTTAATGTCAAACAATATTGATATTATGTTTTTAAGTTGATTGGACAGTAGTGACGTCGTGATCACGTCGCCAGTCCGCGAGACTATGACGTGACTTATTAATGACTGAGCTGAGCCTATAATTCATGATTTTTCGATGTTGTGATATCACAATCATGTTTATTACTGAGGTTTTCAAGTCCGAGAGAGAGTATTCATTGTTCTATTTAATTGTCGAGTTGTTCAAGTCATTTAAAACGTTGGGAAAAATGCTAGGATATCAACCTAGGATTAGTTAATGACTCGACCCATTTAATTGGAGTTTTCGACCTTGTCAGGTAGCGGGAAACTAGGGGATACGTGCTAGGGACGCGAGAGTGTATACAGGTTGCGATAGTTCAAGTAAGTACACTTGCCTTAAAACTTGTGTACGTTAGTAACCCAGTTAAGAAATTCTTATGTGATTTATTATCATTTATTGCTATTCTTGCTATTATCCATCGTTGGCATTCAAATTTCCTTATTTGCTTGGTATGTGTGTTCTTGGCGTAAGTGTGTCGATATAGTATCATGTGGCCCACACTGGTTGGGGAAACTTGGGTATTTCCTATCGGAATTACTACTACGCACAGTGTTGTGTGAACTTGGGTACTGATTGTGAAGGTGTCATGTGGCTCGCACCAATTGGGGAAACGTGAGGTACTCTCTATAGGAGTGCCTTACCACCCCTAGTGTTGTGTGAACCTGGGCACTGGATTGTTGTGGTTCTTGTTTTGGATTTTGATTGCTTATGCCCTCTTTTGATTCTTACAACACGCATGTTTCAATTGCTATCATTTATGTCTGCCTATCATGCACTTGGATCTATTTATATTTCTATCTATAAATTATCGCATGATATTTATACTGTTTTATTTGTTATTCATGAATTACTGTGAAATTCTTCTAGTATTACTTTCGATTTCTCTCAGTTGCTTACCATCTAGTTTGTAATGGTGGGTGCAGATATTCCGGAGTGTAGCAAGGGCAAGGGCCCTTTACTTGGTGATTTTCACTGACGACCTTTCAGAGTACGCGACTTCAGGATTAGGTTAGATTGATTCATGTTTATTGCTAATTGTATGATGTTTTATATATACAATGTTAGTTATTGAACTGGGGCTCATTTTTGAGATGGATACGATGAACACTCGGGGTTTCCACACACACATATATATATAGACTTCCTGATTTTCGTTTGATTGAGTTATTTTCCAATAATTGTTTAGTTTTTCCGCTGCGTATAATTGCAATAACTCTTTCATAAACTATTAAATTGATTAATTAGAGGCTGATTGGCTCGTCAGACTCGCTGAGTACCGACTCATAACCTAGACGGGTCTAGGCTGGGCGTACCCAAATGCATTACGAATTTGGGGTCGTCACAGTTGGTATCAGAGCATACGAGGTTTAAATTCATAAAAACACAAGCCATTTAAACCAGTGGAAGTTAGGAATGGTTGAACTTAGAGTGGAAACCTTATGATCCTGTAGAAACTTAGCTGGGGGAGTAATGGGTTGAGTCGGATAATTTTTATACATGTTATGATTGTTGTGTGTGTAAATATGATATGCGGAAGCTATAAACTGATCTAAGAAGTTCACTCTCTTGGTCAGATGAGGATGACAGATCAGCCAGATCCGAACGATGATATTGGGGCAATTTTGACGTGATGTTTAGAGGAGATACATGCGTTGACGCAGAGGAGCATTGCACAAGACCAGAGGATTGAAGACTTGGTATGATTGTTGAGGACACCCGCATCAGCAACATTCGACCCTCGACCCCGACAACACCATTGCCGCCTACGACTACTCGGGGAGTAGAGACTCCAATTGTTGCTGCATCTACATTAACGATTCCGTTAGCGGCGATACCTAAGGGAGCTATTGTTGCGCCGGTTGTGCATACTATGACTGAGACACCGCCGATAACACGGACAGAGGAGACGCCTACTACACTAGCCACATTAGTGGCCACTGCCGGGACTACTCCAGTTACGACTCCAGAGAAGAGTTCGGGAGCCACCGCTGAGGCTAGGTAGTGGAGAGAGTTCAAGAGGCACGACCCGTTGAAGTTCTATGGTGGTACAGATGTTAGAGCAACAGAGCTGTTCTTGAAGAATCCCGAGAAGATTCTCAGCATCATCGCTACTGAGGGGTATATGAGGGCGACGATATCTTCGTCGATGTTGTAGGAAGAGGCGAATGGTTGGTGGACGACCATCGTTGCTACCCGAGGTATCCCAAGAGAATGGATCGATTTCAAGACCCAATTTAACCAGAAGTACTTTCCGCAGACTGTCCTTCGAGCGAAAAGGAACGAGTTAATGGCGTTGATGTAGAGCGCAGACGAGTCCGTGATGGAGTACATGGTCAGGTTCATATCACTATCACCGTATGCTGGAAGATTCGCATATTCTGAGACTGACTGAGTGTATTACTTCACGGAGGGATTACAACCAGATGTTGGAGGTTTTGTGGTCTCTACTGAGCCTAAGACTTTGCAAAGGGCGTACGACAGGAGCTTGGCGAGGGAAAGTTATCTATTTACTCATCTGCCAGAGACCGGACCGATCAGCTCAGAGGTGAGTTTTGAGGATCGACATCAGGATAAGAAACAGAGGAGGGGTAGGTTTCATCATCAAATTTCATAGCACAGAGCGTAGGGTTCGGTTGCACCCCCTACTGTTGGATCAACACAGACGATTCCACTGGTGCCTACCCTTCGCAAGTCACCTTCCACAGCCTATGAGGCCTGTGTAGCAGTCACAAGGCCAGTCTACCAGTAGAGGTGATAGACCGAGACAGGGTTAGAGGCCTGGATAGATTTAGACTACACAGGTAGGAGGCCAGGGCCAGACACATGATACTCAGGATACTTGTACTTGCTTCAAGTGCGGACAGGTGGGTCATATTCAAAAGAAATGCACTCAACTAGCCAGAGCTCAGCCACAACACCATCGTACCAGAGGGAGTGCGTTCAGCTTGCTGTTGAGCTAGACCTGGGGCATCTAGAGACTTTGTTGAGGGTATGATTTCCAATTACAGTGTTTGCATGCGTACCATGTTCAATTCAGATTATGAGGTTTCATTTATTGTTGTGCGCATGGTAGACATGTTAGGGTTGAAACCCATTAGACTTAGCATACCCTAAAGTTCTTAACACGTTGGTTGGGATAATATATACCCGAACGCGATTTGTTTTGAACATTCCAGTAGAGATAAGGGGTTTTAGAGTTCGATGTTTTTGTTAAGGTACGAATTGGTTAGAAGCAGTCCATGCTCAGATCGTTTGGTACAAGAAGACAAATTGGAGATCTTCCTGAGTATTATGTGTATTGATGCAAGAGAGCCGTGTGATCGTTTACGCATCCAAATAGCTGAAATTTTACGAGAATAACTAATCGACTAACGACCGAGAGGATTATTGTAGCCCTTACCCATTCCTCGGTGGAAGTGGAAGCATATTGCTATGAATTTTCGTCAGTGGTTTGCCCCGATCTCCTCATGGTCACAATAGCATCTAGGTAATTGTATATAGATTTGCGAGATCTGCAGTACCTTCACTTTGTGTGAGGTTGCGCATAACAACAGTTGTCAAGCGAGTAACAGTATGACACCGTTCGAGGCGCTTTGTGACAGGCCTTATAGATTCCTTTCCTGCTGGACTGAGCCAGAGGATGTTGTGACGGTTGGTCCTGAGACTGTTGTTGATCATACAAAGAAGGTACGACAGACTCATTTGGAATGTAAGAGTGCCCAGGGGTGACAGAAGAAATACTTGACGAGTATCACGATGAACTTCAGTATGAATAAATGAGACTGTGTATACCTAAAGGTCTCTCCACTGAAGGGTCACGAATGGTTCGGAGTCAAAGAAAGACTTGCCCCAAGTTTATTCGGTATCTTCAGGATTTGTTACGAGGAACGGTAAAGTCGTTAGTTTAATTTACTTAATAGTTAATTTTGAGGACGAAATTCTAATAAGTGGGGGAGATAGTAACAACCCTCAATTTTAACCCGACTGGTATTGCACTGGTTAGGACCGTAACCAGGCTACGTGATACTAGACAGTATTTCAAACTTCGGACGTCGACACCGAAGTAATGTTATGTTTATGTGATGTGTGTATTAGTATTGTAGTACATTACGGGTCTCGTGCCGTTCGGGCGATTTTTAGACTGAGTGAGACTTCGCCTAGATAAACGGGGAGTAAAACACCGTTAAAATACAAATAAATGAATTATTAGATAATTTAAATAATTATTAAAAGGAACAAGATGGGACTACACGCGCGATGAGTCGAACCAGACTGAAAAACATTGTTTGGACACGGGGAGTTGGATAGATACGCGACATACAATCTATAGGATATGGATTGTTAAAGTGACACAACTGTAATTTGAAGAGCCCTTAGATCAGCCTCGAGATGCGTGGTTAGGTGGAAATGAATGGCCACAAATGAGACAACATATTACCTATTTTACTATTTAAATACTATTCATCACCTCATTTATATATATATATATATACATATAACTCATCTCTCTCATTTTCACTTTCACCACCATCCTCACTCTCTCTCACCACAGTCCATCTCTCCTCCCTAGTGCACCACCGCCGACCACCAGCACTGGACGACCAGACCTCTCACCGGAGGTGCTTTCTCTCTCTCCCTCTTTTTTCCTCTCTCAGTCTCTCTCTCTATCTTTCCCTCTTTCGTTCGGTCCTCTCGGCGGTGCACCATCCATTGGGACGGGCTCAAGGGCTGCTAGACTAGGATGGGACTGCCGTTATCAGAGATGACCAGTGGTAGTCACTGGAGTCGAGGTTGCTCTCTTTCACTCTCCTGATTTCTCCCTCTCTCAGTTTCTCTTTTCATTTCTCTCTCTCTCGGCCACCATTCTCCCTCCCTTTCTCGGCCCTCTCTTGGTGAGTAAGTCACCGACCTTTAGAGGTCTTGTGGTGGCCGGAGGTTTCCTTAACTCGCCGGAGTTGGGGTAAGTTCCCTATCTTGTATTCTCTCTCTCTCATTTTTACTCACTATCTCTTTCTAATCTTGTGCACACCGGCTGAGGGGACTGCCGTGATGGGAACCTGTCGTGGACAACCTACGGTGGCTCACCGGAGTCTTGACCGTCTCGGAGCACACCCCCTCACGACACATGTGGTGTTGCTTTTGATCTCGTACCATTTTGTCAATTTTTTTTGTTTTGTAGCCTCTCGTTGGAACTGCCATAATCAACGGTGTTATTGGCCGAACCACCACGCTAGAGAAGGCATCGAGGACTAGGTCTTTCCCTTGTTGGTGTCCTACAACCCTCCGGTGTGTCCGAACTAGTGGTATTTTGATTATTTTAGATTCGTTATTGCATGTGTTGTAGTTGTTTGAGTCCTCGCCGGAAAATGCCTCAAGGGGCGGCGCCACCGCTGTGCCACCATGATCGGGGAGGTCGAGGACCAAGCTCAGTCCATTCTTGTGTCTTACGACTCTCGGAGTGGCCCAAAACAACGGCATTGTTATTTGTTTATGTCCTTTATACATTTTATGTGTGTTGTATTTTTGTCGTTGCAAACCATCGTTAATGGTCGGCACTGCTGCCAGATGCCATGACTAAGGGAGTGTCGAGGATCACAACAAAACTCTCGTATGTGTCCCATTACTCCCAGAGCGTCCATATCGATGATGATGAGTCGTTGTAATGGCGAATTCATGTGTGAGTACTTCTTATCACGTCGAGTGAACGTTGGCGTGACGTAGAGCATGCCTACGACTTTTCCATGCCGTGTTGGCATTCTATGTACGTTGGACCACACCCACGAGGTTCCCTACTCGTCGGTGTATGGTCATTTTAAGGTTTTATTGAGTCGTTAATGTCGAACAATATTGATATTACGTTTTTAAGTTGATTGGACAGTAGTGACATCGTGATCATGTCGCCAGTCCGCGAGACTATGACGTGACCTATTAACGAATGAGCCGAGCATATAATTCATGATTTTTTGATGTTGTGATATCTCAGTCTTGGTTATTACTAAGGTTTTCAAGTCCGAGAGAGAGTATTCATTGTTCTATTTAATTGTCGAGTTGTTCGAGTAGTTTAAAACGTTGGGAAAATGCTAGGATATCAACCTAGGATTAGTTAATGACTCAACCCATTTAATTGGAATTTTTGACCTTGTCAGGTAGCGGGAAACTCGGGGATACGTGTTAGGGATGCGAGAGTGTATACTGGTTGCGATAGTTCAGGTAAGCACACTTGCCTTAAAGCTTGTGTATGTTAGTAAGCCAGTTAAGAAATTCTCATGTGATTCATTATCATTTACTGCTATTCTTGCTATTATCCATTGTTGGCATTCAAATTCCCTTATTTGCTTGGTATGTGTGTTCTTGGCGTAAGTGTGTCGATATAGTATAATGTGGCCCACACTGGTTCGGGAAACTTGGGTATTTCCTATCGGAATTACTGCTACCCACAGTGTTGCGTGAACCTGGGTACTGATTATGAAGGTGTCATATGGCCCGCACCAGTTGGGGAAACACGAGCCACTCTCTGTAGGATTGTTTGACCACCCCTGCTGTTGTGTGAACCTAGGCACTGGATAGTTGTGGTTCTTGTTGTGGATTTTGATCGCTTATGGCTTCTTTTGACTCTTACAACACGCATGTTTTAATTTCTATCATTTCAGTCTGCCTATCATGCACTTGGATCTATTTATGTTTCTGTCTATAAAATACCACAGGATATTTAGACTGTGTTATTTGTTATTCATGAATTACTGTGAAATTTTTCTGGCATTACTTTTGATTTCTCTCAGTTGCTCACCGTCTAGTTTGTGATGGTGGGTGCAGATATTCTGGAGTGCAGCAAGGGCAAGGGCCCTTTACTTGGTGATTTTCTCTGACGACCTCTCAGAGTACACGACTTTAGGATTAGGTTAGATTGATTTATGTTTATTGCTGATTGTATGATATTTTATATATATATATATACGATGTTGGTTATTGAATTGGGGATTATTTTTGAGATGGATACGATGAACACTCGAGGTTTCCACACATATATATATAAATAGACTTCCTAATTTTCGTTTGATTGAGTTACTTTCCAATAATTATTTAGTTTTTCCGCTGCGTATAATTGCAATAACTCTTTCATAAACTGTTAAATTGATTAATTGAAGGCTGACTAGGCTCGTCAGGCTCGCTGAGTACCGACTCGAGACCTGTACGGGTCTAGACGGGGCGTACCCAAATGCATTGAGAATTTGGGGCCGTCACATATAGTCTCAGGTAGAATAGGTGGACTAGACTCAGTTGGAGCAACAGGGACATGACTACCAGGATTTTCAAACTGGACAATATCCTCATCGGGGACAGGCAGATGTTCTACAACTTCAATGGTACCTGAAATATACTGAGAGGAAATGCTAGAATCAACAGTATCAGGTAACAGATCAACTAATGGACTAGTGAAGTATGACATAGAAGGAGAGATTTGAAATCACGATATCGATAAAAACATTTTAAGCTCCCAAAATGTGACATGCCTCGATATTCGAAGGCACTTTGAGATGGGATCCTAACATCGATATCCTTTGTATTCAATTCTGTACCCTAAGAAACAAAACAAATGAGCACGAGGTTCAAGTTTTGAATGTTCGTGAGGTTGGAGGAAAACAAAACAAGTAGAGCCAAAAACACGAAAAAGATTGTACTCAGGGGTGCGTCCATAAAGTCGTTCAAAGGGAGAATGATTATTGATGGTAAAAGAAGGTATCCGATTGATGGTAAAGACAGCGGTTAGAGCGGCTTCTCCCTAAAAATGCTTAGGACATGAAGCACAGACAAGAAGAGATCTTGTAGTGTCAAGAATATGTCTAAGCTTTCGCTCAGCTCTTCCATTTTGTGCAGATGTACTTGGACAAAATCGATGAATAATGGTACCATTCATGGATAGGAAAGAAAGAAGTGATGAATCTTTATATTTCATGGCATTATAGGTTCGAAGAACCTTGATGACTTTTGAAAACTGAGTTTTGACAATCTGAGCAAATTTAATGTATACGTCTTTTAACTCAGATTTTCTATGGATGAGATATATCCAGGTAAATTGAGAAAAGTCATCAACAAAGATAACAAAATATTTTGAACCACACATTGTTTTACTTGGAGAGGGTCCCCAAATATTATAATGAACGAGATCAAACAAGGAAGATGACTGAGAATCACTAAATGTGAAAGGTAAAGCATGGTCTTTTGCTAAGTGACAAGAAACACATTCAGCATGCTCTTGCAAAACAGAACCTGACGCACCACTAGAAATCAATTTATTTAAAGGTTAAGATGAGACATGACCTAGATGCGAGTGCTAAGTGCCAGAAGTGACAACTGCACCACAGAGGGGATTATTTGAAGACAATTGAAGATATGTTAGTTCAAATAATCTTCCTTCTTTACGCCCTGTCCCAAGGATTTGTCCCATCATTAGATTCTGCACATAACTACCATGAGCGAAAAAGTGAACTTCAAGGCTAAGATCACATAATTGACCAACAGACACAAGATTAAGTGACAAAAAAATTGGGGACACAAAAAGTATTTTGTAATGTCAAATTAGGAGTAGATATCATTCCTAAGTGACTGACTAGTAAAGCAGAGTTGTCGGCTGTGTAAATAACTGGTGCTGAGAGACTGACTGTTTATGTGAAAATAGAGATGACTGTGAGGTCATACGATTGCAACATTCAGAATCAAGATACCAATGGGAAGAAGTACCTAGAGTGGCAGACAATGCATAAGATTTAGAATTACAAGTTTTAGAGTTACCAGACTGAAGAGATGTTAAAAGTTATTGGAGATCATTCACAATATTACTTGTCTCCATACAATTGCTTGAGATGTGTCTTCAAACAACAAAAGATGAATGAAAAAAAATCAATGCATAGATGATAAGTGCAAGGGGCTCATGCACCCGAGTCTGGCATGTCAGCAATCTTGTAGGGACGCACGTGTCAGCCAGGCACGAATGTGTCGGGTAGAGCGGATTCAGACAGATCAGAAGCGGACAGATCTGATGCAAATGAGCAGACGCGGCTGGATGCGAGCAGACTGATGCGGGTGACGCACTTCACACAAGTAGGAGGCAATTACCTGTAGGAACGTGTGAACAAACAAGAACATTTGGGTAGCGTGAATGGTAGATTACACAAAGTCAGCGACAATTCTGAAACAGAACTGAAACGCACGGGCAAACAAGACGGAGACACGTGCTCAACAGAGACAAGCAAGGATGCGGAGATGCACGAGTGCGGAGAGACAAAGTACGTGCACACCAAGAGTGCTAATGGAGAAAACTAACCTAGATAGGCTAGGGCTCTGATACCATGTGAACTTATGAAAATAAGTTTATTGAATAATTGGAATGTACAGTATGATGCCCTATTTATAGAATGATACATAACTAATCTACATAATTATTGTAGACGTTACACAATTATTGTACACGTTACACAATCAGTGTAAATGCTACAGAATGTTAGTTTCTTGACATTATATATGATATAGATTATACTATACATATGTATATATACATATATATAATATCCTTATTATATATATTATTATTTTTTTATTTTTTATTTTTTGTTTTAGTAGCTAGCCATCCTAGCCATTGCCTTGAAATTCGCCCACACATTTTTTTCTTTCCTTCTTATTCTTCAAACAACAACATCATCAACAACCAACTACAACCACTATATCAAATTCACAAAAATCACCCATTTCACCAATCTTTTTTCCAAAAATCACCAATTTCACCAACAATACCAAATTTCATAAATTATCACAACCACCATTCACACCAACCATACACACACTTTGATGTCATCATTAAACTCAAAAAAAAAATCACAACAAACCACCACCATTTCAATGAGCCTCGGTTGTAGCCTCATTTTAAAATAAAACTCTAAATATCTTAGCTTGAAATGTGAAGAATTAAAAGATCTAGTGAGATCTCACCTTCATTGATGTTATTAATTGATGATTTGCTCTCAAACACCTCCAAAATCATCAATCTCCAAACCTCTCAACTTTCGGATTTATGGTTACAAGTGTGAGAAAAATTGGTCAACTTGGCTTGGAATGGGTATTTATACACTCATCTTATCATATGATCCCATACACATCCCTAGGAACATCCTATGGTTCTCATTGAAGCCATTCAACTACTTTAATGACTCAATTTGGGACACAATTTTGATCTTATCCACATTTTTTTAACTTTTTGACTTTCCATCATTGGGTGAAACGCTCGCTAACTCGCACCACGAATCGCGTATCAATAAAATTTTTCGATACATTTCACTAGACTATAACTTCCACAATATTATTTTGTTAAAATCATGTCCATTATTTTTTATAATTTATTTCTTAGACTTCGTATACTCGTATTCCACTTACTCAGCACCTGTACCAACACATTTTCCTAGACAAATTTTGCTCGTAAGAAAAATCAACGCGATACTTAACATAAACTAACACATTAGGCCACTTGGAATTCATATTCGGGTATATAGTGCATACTACAAACACCAAACAAAACTAAAATACCTCGGTGTCGACTTTTGAGAGTTGGACAAGTACACCACGGCTGTTGGGTCTTGCAACATGACCCTGAAATGACACATAACACGAGTTAGAATTTTAGGGTCGTTACAATCTTTCAAACTAATAAGAATTTCATCCTCGAAATTAAACAAAATTAAGGTAAAACTTACTAAATCTCAAAATAAATATGGTAAGTGCTCACGTATATATGACTAAAGTTCCCACGTAAGTTCCATGTTTCCGTGATGTTGCCACTTGATGAGAACTGAAGGAATCTGCTTGTTCCTCAATATCTTCACCTTCCAGTCCAGAATGTGAATATGCTACTCATCTTATGTGATGTCCTCTCACAAGCCAATTTGACTCAGATCCACTGTCGGCCGTCTACCCTCTCTTGACCTATCCAGTCGAAGCATCGATATATAAAACACAGGGTGAATCCTGGCCAACTGAGGCGACAACTCTAACTCATGTGGAACCTTGCCTATCATATTTTTCACTATGAACGAACCTATAAATCTTGGCGCAAGCTTATCCTTAAACCAAAATATCACGTGACTTTTCAGTAGAGAGACCTTCTAATAGATATAGGTTCCCACATCATACTCCAACTCATTGTGGTACTCTTCATATTATTTTTTTGCCTTTCCTATGCACCCTTCAATCGAAGTTGGAGCAGTCGTATCTTCTCTGTATGATCCACCATAATTTTTGGCCCAATCATTGCCATATCCTTGGGCTCTACCTAACAAGATGAAGATCTGTAAAGCCTGCAATATAGTGCCTCAATCACTGTCATACCAATACTGGTCTGGTAACTATTATTGTAAGCAAACTCACACAGATGAAAATACTCCTCCCAAGAACCACCATACTCTAACACACACATCCTCATCATGTCCTCAAACACCTGTATCAATCTCTCCGATTATCCGTCAGTCTGTGGATGATAGGTAGTAGTGAGGTCCAACCGCATGCCCAACTGTGTCTGCATACTCTGGCAAAACTGTGATGTAAACTATGGCCCCCTTTCTGGCACAATCAATAATGGTACACCATGTAGTCAAACTATCTCTCTCTCATACAAGCTCGCCAACCTATCCACTTGATGTGTTGTAGAGATTGGTATAAGGTGTGCAGACTTCGTCAACATGTTCACAATTACCCAGATGTTATCATGTTCGCGCTGAGATTGAGATTACCCACTGATGAAATCCATAACGATATGCTCCCAATTCCAGCGAGGAATGGGAAGTTATTGTAATAATCCACGTGGTCTCCTATGCTCGGCCTTAACTCGTTGGCATATTTTACACGCTCGAGCATAATCACTGACATCGATCTTCATCCCCGACCACCAAAATAGACGTCGCATATCAGCATACATGTTGGTCCTGCTCGGATGAATCGAAAAACCTGAGCGGTAAGCCATCTGGAGTATCTCATTACGTAACGCATTCACTGATGGAATCCACGGTCTCCATCTAAATCTTAGGCATGAGTCTGTTAGCTGACTCCACTTCGGATGATCAAAACTCTAAGCATACTCACTATACCTTTGGTATTGTTCATCAGCTTGCTGACCCTCAAGTACACTTTGAATAGACATTGTTTGTAACGGCCTGGAAAATTTATTATTTGTGAATGATGATATGTATTATATATTTATACTCGTGTGCAAGAATTGTGAAATTTTTAACGATTTACATGTAACGTTTTGCCTAGAAAAGCATGCAGAAACAGATTACCGGGAGAATTATGGGTACTGGATGATTTAAAGGTATACAAAATAGAAGAAATGATTAATTAATATAATGTGTGGTGAAAGTAATAAGGTTTGGTGATTTAAATGGGAGAGATAGGTTGTAACTAGGTGTTGGTTAAGTTTGATGTAAACCAATGGGATGATGACACATCATTTATACAATTCAAAAAAATAGGGGAAACTCTCTCTCTCACTCTCTCGGCCTTCAACTCCCTTCCCACTCTCGATAATTTTCTTACTCTCGGTCTCCACCACTCTCGACTCCTCTTCATGCGTTCGACTTCCTCTCTCTCTCTCGATTTTTGGTACTCTCACTTACCTCTCCTTACGGCTCCGACCACCCCCACCATGTCGACATCTCCCTAGACTAAGGTGAGTGATTATTTTTAGTGTATGTGTGTGTTGAAGAAGTGGTTTGTTTGTTGGAGAAGATGATGTGTGCCTAGCATAGATGGGTGAACTTAGTGGTTGTGTATGTGTGGCTAGTGTATGAGGTTGCCTCGGGATTTGTGCAATCAATGGTGTGCATTCAATTATCTTAGGATTTATGTTGATTTTGGAGAAAAATAATATGAATATATGTATATATTAAAATTAAATATATAAATATTGTGACGGCCCCAATTTTCCCATGCAATTGGGTACACCTGGCCTAGACTTATACAAGCCCCCGAATCAAAATTCGGGCAACTTGACGAGCCTAGTCAGTATCCGTTCATTTAATTATACGTTTTATGAAAGAGTTATTGCAAGTTAACGCAGCAGAAAGCAATCAAACTATTGTACGGGAAATAACTCAATCAAAGGGAAATTCAAGAATCTATAAATGTGGAAAAACCCCGAGTATTCATGTACAATCCAATATGCTTAAATACATGATACCAATATCATCAAAATTTCAAGTTCTATAACTCAAAACATATATATGGAAAATGACATACAAATAAGCAAATTATAAACCTATTCTAATGATCTCCTTGGTCTAGCTGTTAAGTCCTCAAAGTAAGTCACCTAAGTAGGGCCTCTTGCCCTTGCTACTCTCCACCCTATCTGCACCCACCGTCACAAACTAGAAGGTGAGTAACTGAAGAAATCGAAAGTAGTGCCAGAAGAATATAACAATAATTTATGATTTAACAACAAGACAGTCCAAATATCATGCGGTAATTGAATGACAGGAAAGTAAATAAATCCAAGTGCATAATAAACAGACTGATAGATAGCAATCGAAGTTTGAATGTTCTAAGAATCAAAAGAGGCCCATGAGTGGTTTAATTTCACAGCAATACAGCAAAGATCTCGCAAGATCTCCCCAGGCAATGTCGTAACACTAGCGTAGCTTGAAATCGAGAGGCATCGCAACACCTCTCGAATCTAGTACCCAATACACACAACACTAGGGGTGGTCAGTTACCCATGCAAGAGGCACCCTCGTTGTCCCAGCTAGTGCGGGACCACATGATACCTTTGAGATACACACTCATGCCAAAAACACACAACCAACCACATAGAATGGAATATCAAGCAATAGATCAATTCAACAATAACAATAAATAAAGGATAAATAAATCACATGATATTTCCTTACTGGTCTACTACACATACACATATACATAGCACACGTGTACTTACTTGTCTAACGCTATCCCGACACCACTCCATGACTCGACACGTTTCCTACGGGTTCCCGACTTCCTGACAAAGGTTTGAACCCTAACAGGTTGGGTGTATAATCAATATTCTTTTATGGATTTTCTCATATTTTTCTGAATTTTTCCTTTATTTTTTCGTAATTTATTCTATTTTATTTCACTTTATATATATTTTTATATAATTATTTTATTATTTTTTTTCTGGGTCGTATCGTGTCTAGCTCGACCTGACCCAGCATGCACTGGCCAAAACCTGGTCAGGCACTGGGCTTGGCCTAGCGTGGGCCTGGCTTAGCCATGGCCACTCCCTTGCCAGGCGCTGGGCCTGGCTAAGCCCTGGCCAGGCGTTGGGCCTAGCCAAGCACTGGGCCCGGTCCAGTGTCATACGCAAACACACTTAAATTTGGTCCAGGAGAAACACAACACACCCAAATCGTAAAAACGCCGCATATCACGCCGTGCATGTTAACACACACACAATGTCTCCCATGGCTTCTCAATCAAAGACATTGCACGCCTCTTATACGCTATAGGACACACAACTTTCACACAAATCACAAATACAAACACGTCGTAAGGAAGTTGCGTGTCTCGCAACTTCTTCATTGTCAAAAACTGAATAAGCTCAAAACTAGACGTCGTGTGAACGCCGCGTATGTAACACATGACAACGCACACGCGACGTCACTCCACTTCTCTTCTGTCTCAAGCGTATGTGAGAGACGCCGCCGCACTATAGAGTGCACGACGTCTCCACGGCGTGTTATGAAACATAGATTTCCTAAAAATACCGAATACCAAAACCATGCCCCACTCTTGGCAGCCAATGCGTACTTGTTTCCAGGCATCAAGACTCCTCAAAATCGACTCGGGATCGTCGTGGGATGCTCGTGTTTGATTGAAAATCCAAAACAAACACTAAATCCGAAAATCCAACAAAATTAACAAAATACATCAAAAAGCAACACCGGCGTCGATACCGCGTGTTGATCGCTCTAGAGGTTGCCTAGACACCGGTGGAACACCAAGATTGTCTCCTGTAAGACACCCTTGGTCATGGTGATTAATTTAAAACTTGCATAAACAACCCTAAATATAAAAGAGCAACAACACAAGAGTAAAAAGAAGAGGTAAGAGAGCAAGGCTCTCACCTAGATTCCAGTGAGAAGAAGTTGAGACTCCGGCGAGGATTCCAGCCGTCCAGCACCACCCACTATGGTGGCTTGCTGTCCATGCAAAGAAAAATGGAAGAGGAGGAGATGATAAGAAAGAGAAAAGAAAGAGAGAAATGAGAGAAAAGTGGTGAGGGAAGCCCTTATGTAGGTCCTCTTTTTCATCATCCTACACTCACTCATCTTTAGGTAGATCCTACATCCACCCTTTAAGCTGTCCAACAACCCTCCTAACTCCACTTGTTGACTTCTTTAAGTGACTCAGGAGTCACTTAACTATTCAGCTTCCACGTTGTTCTTGCGTTCCTCAGCCCATATTTTATTACAAATCAATTCGTCGCATGCTCGTCACCGCACCGGCATTCCGACTCAAATAAATTATTATAATTATTATTCAAAAATCATTTATTAAGGTTTTCTGTGTTTAAATTTCCCATGTTCACCTAGGCGAAGCCTCACTCTGACGAGACCATCGCCCAAACGGCTCGAGATTCGTATTAGACTATTATACTAATACACACATCATAGAAACATAATATTATTTCGGTGTCGACTCTCCAAGTTCGAAATACTATCCAGTTTCATGTAGTCATGTTACGGTCCTGACAAGTGCGATACAAGTAAATTGATGGTTGTTACACATATATAATATATAATGTATATATATATATGTATATGTGGTACACATTTATATACATTATATGTATAATATTAGCTTTTGGGAAACAAAAGATATTTAATCAATAAAATAAAATAATAATCAATTGGTTAGGAAGAAAAGTTATAGAGGCCAAATTCGAGAAATTGGCCAAGCCAAAAATTTGACCAATGCGGTACAATCGAGATGCGGTAAATGTAATCGAAATATCATATTATTAGAAAATGAGGTAAATAGAAAGAAAATGTTGTTAAATAAATTATTTTTGAATTAAAGGCTCTAACACGACCTACATTAACCCAAATGGAAACTAGGAACACAGTGGACTGGTAACGGGCATTTTGGGAATTAACTTGGAACGTGTAGGAGCGGCGAGTGACGGTTTTCGCAACGATTGAGGTACGTTAGTAAGTCAGTAAGGAGGTGCATAGTAATTCATTTTCCATTATTGTTGTTTCTATTGAGTTGAGCCATTTGTTAGAATTTCGTTGTCATATTCCTTGGTTGAGTGTTTTTGACATAAGTGTGTAGTGAAGGTACTCATGGGATCATGATTATCTGGGTTAACGTGAGCACTTCCTGCAGGAGTGTTACCCACCCACCTAATCATGAGTTTCTCCCCGAGTACTGGATTGTTGTGGATTTGTTGTGGAATGGTTGTGGATATGTTGTGGTGTGTTGTGGTTATAGACCGCTTATTGGCCTTCTTTAACTCGATAGACACTCAAATATCATTGTTATACTTGTCAGTCTATTTATCATGCAATTTGTGTTAATTATCTGCCTTTAAATACTGTATGATTCTTATACTGCTTTATTGGTTAATCATGAATTACTGTTTATGTCCTTCTGGCTTTACTTTCAATTTTTCACGTACTCACTGTCTAGTTTGTGATGGTGGGTGTAGATTGGGCAGAGACGGTCAAAGGGAATGGACTGATGATTGGTGACTTCCTCTAAGAACTCTCAGAGTGGTTTTTTTCTTTTCACTACAGTATGTTCTGTTCTTTTTGACTTATGATTACTGTATATTATGTTTTTGATAACATTGAGTACTTTTAGGGATCAAGTGACTAGGATATCATGTATTATCGCTTTGTTTATTGTTGATCACCAGATTTACATGTTTATCTGGATATTTCAGGGTTTCCACACTTTAGGTTGTTCCCAACTTTATATTTTATTGAGTTATTTAGACTTGTTATAGTTTATTTTCGCTGCCAGCTATCTGAAAAAGACATAACCTAATAACTCAACTTTAA
This sequence comes from Stephania japonica, assembly GCA_039657345.1. Lineage (NCBI taxonomy): Eukaryota > Viridiplantae > Streptophyta > Magnoliopsida > Ranunculales > Menispermaceae > Stephania > Stephania japonica. The sequence continues at coordinate 34,495,574 of CM077560.1, read as the reverse complement.
AATTGTTCAATTAATGAGGAAAGAAAGATTTGAGGCTGACTAGGTGTGACGACCCAAAATTCCCAATGCATTTGGGTACACCCGGCCTAGTCCCGTGTAGACCCCGAGTCGGTACTCAGTGAGCCTGACAAGCCTAGTCAGCCTCCAATTAATCAAATTAATAATTTATGAAAGAGTTAATGCATTTATACGCAGTGGAAAAACAAAACAAGTATTGGGAAATAACTCAGTCAAACGAAAATTAAGAAAAACCTATGTACGTGGAAACCCCAAATATTCATGTACTTCGAATGGAACCAAGTGAAATTGTACATGATAACAATTTTCCTATGAACCCAAATTCAGACCAACATAATATATATATAAAACCTACTTACTAGTAGAAATCAAACATAACCTATGCTAAGGTACTCGAATCCAGCTGCAATCCCGCACAAAAAAAGTCTCCTATGCAGGGTTCCTTACACTTCGAATGCTCTGGTAAATCTGCACCCACCGTCATAAACTAGACGGTGAGCAACTGAGAGAAAATTGAAAGTAATGCCAGAAGAATATAATAGTAATTCATGAACATCAAATGAAGCAATTTAAATATCATGCAGAAATTGAAAGACATGCAATATAACAAATTCAAGATGCATGATACACAGACTATCAGATATCAATCGAAATCATGCATGTTCTAAGCAAACAAACGAGGCAGTAAGCAGTCAAAACCACAGCATACAGAAAGATGACTCCGGCTCTTCCCAGGCAATGTCGCATCACTAACGCAGCATCAGAGGGACATAGGCCTCCTAGCATACAGAAAGAGGACGCTTGGCTCTTCCTGGGCAATGTTACGACATTAGCGCAGCTTGATAAATGAGGGACACATGCCTCAAGAATCACATCGACACGCTCATGCCAAGAACACATATACCAAGCAATCAACAAGATTGGAATGCCAACAACGAAAATCAACAAGCAACAATGAATGAAAATGAATTACATGCAATGTTCTTACTGGCTTACTAACGTACACAAGCTTTAGGGCGAGTGCACTTACCTGTACTATCGCGACGCGCGTAACAACACTCCCGCGAATACTAACGCGTATCCTCGAGTTTCTAGCTAACTAACAAGGTTGAAAACTCGTGTTAATAGGTTAAGCTGTTAACTAAACCTAAGTTAACTTCTTAGTACTTTCCACATGTTTTAAGGACTCGACGACTCAATAACCAATCGATAAAACAACCAAAAACCCATTGAAACACAACTCTCTTGGGTTTTGAAATCACAACACATATGTAAGCCTAATCACACATCTTAGGCTCGGCTCAGTCGTAAATAGGTCACGCTATAGTCTCGAGGACCGGCGGCGTGACCACGACGTCACAACCATTTACAATACATAGACTCACATGAAGTCATCATTACGCATCACGCCCTTTTGAAACCAAAATAACATTCCAAACCCTTTACTCTACATCGCAATTTATGTTCAAATCAATACCGCGAGGAAACCATGCATGAGAATGCAACTCCAACATAAATTCGTTCTCACACATAACGCGCTATTAATTCAATTCAAACCAAATTTACAAAACCTTGACTGAAAAGTCAACACCGACATCATCGACAAAGAATAGTCATCATGATTGAAACTTGAAACCACGCAACATTGATAAGAAACTACAACGAGTCCGGTCGTTTAATCAAAATCGCGACCAGTAATTCAACAAAATAACAATATTAATAGTGTTTTAGACGAACCAAAGGTCGCAAGAGACCATCAAGGACATGAGCAAGATCCATGATAACCCCCCACCAGTGATGGTTTGGCCAGCAAATCCATTCAAACATGCGATTTTTAGCGAGAGAAAAAAAGAAAAAACATAACCTAAAAATCACATGAAATCATGATCCAAAATAATCAAAACACAATTGGCTCAGACACACCGGATGATTGCAGGACACTACCAAGCACAAGGCTTGGTCCCCGATAACCTCCCTGGTGTGGTGGTCTGGCCAGTAGCGCCACCGGTTACGGCAGCTCTGGCGAGAGGGCAAAATAACAAGAAGTTAACAGGAAAACAATGTGTAATAAATCTCCACCTTTGTTACTACTAGTGTAGACTCTCCATAGGTTGGGGGAACGTACACATGATGATACTGAACTCCCCAAAAATTCCCCAGCTTCGACGGGTGTTAACAGTGGCCCCGCCCGTCCAGGGAACTTCGACCGTCGATTATTGAAACCGCATTCCAAACTCCACGTTTGTCGTGGAAATGGGGAGCTTTAAGTCTTGGGCGAGCTTTTTGGGTCATCTCCGACCTCGAAGACCACAACTGCCACCAAATAGCAGTGTGGACAACAAAGGTGTCGATGAACTGAGAGAGAGAGAGAAACGAAACCTTACTCCAGTGAGGTTACGTCCGATCACCAAGGGAGAAGGGAGGAGTGGGGAAGAAGAAGAGTGGGTGGCGGTGAAGGTCACCCAAGAGGGGGGGTGAATTGGGTTACCGAGTAGTTATCGCCTTTTTAAAACTTTATGCACAAATAATAATGATAATGCATACACCAATGATAAATATCAATACTATGCAATCAATAAGGGGGTAGAAGAGATGGAAATAAGACACGTGATTTATAGTGGTTCGATCCAACCGATCTACATCCACTACCTAACCTCCCTGGTTAGGATTTTCAAACCCCACTTATATTATTGATAAGTGTTACACCCTAAGCCAACTAGCCTAGTAAATGCCTAGCCTCAACTAGGTCTTTTACACGATGCCTTATCGCAATAAGATCTTATACAATCACCTAGCCGCAACTAGGAATTTCCACCTAGACCCACCTAGGACTTTTCCCACCTAGCCGCAACTAGGATATATGCCTAGCCTCAACTAGGTCTTCCCTTTCGACTTAGATATAACTAAGTCTTACAATCAATATTTAAATACAATTGAAATTACACTTTACAAAGTAAAGTGGTATCAAGTTTAAATACAAGCAAGCCTCCTAGATCCTAACTACTCTTATGCATGCAAGTATGAAAACAATTGAGAAATGCAATTATAAAACTGATTTTATGCAAAAACTCAAAACTGAAACCGTTTCAAATAGATTGATGAGAACAAAATCGGTTTCAAATCCAAAGAACAAGAAGTTTGATAAAAATCAAGTTTAAGCACAAACTCTTGTTCAAATCAGTCCAAGGGTTTAATAAATCAAGTTTAAGTGCAAAACCCAATACAAGTGTGTTTAACAACATAACAAGTAATTTCCCAAATCAATCACACAAGTATATATAATTTAAGCACAAGAAAAGCTAGGGAATGGACTTTCTTACAACCTCAAGAAGATGACTTGAAAATCAGTTCTGGAGAGGTTGTTGTACTCCTTAGAGTGCCTCAAGAGTGCTGGTTTTCATGTTGAATGAACAACCTCTAAGTGTAGCTTGAAAACCCCAAGCTCCTTCTCTTAAAAAATTTAAGCACAAATGTTTTTCTTTGATTTTAAAACCTAATTTTTGTGCCTTGTGTGTTTGGGAGTGTTGTATATATTTATAGACCAATATATGACCGTTGTGTGCATCTAAGGGCCGAGATTTGATCAAAAATTAGAATTAAAGTGAATTTTTCAGCTTTATAAAAAAGCTGTCAGGAATGCAATTAGCGCGCTAATTTTATGACCTAGCGCGCTAACTCTGCACATAGCGCGCTAATAACAGTATTAGCGCGCTAACTGCAGGGACCTCAGAATAATTAATTCTGTCCCTTGTGTTAGTGACCCTTTAACACATCCTAGACCCAATAAACCCTCATATAACATATAATACATGTTTGTTATGGGTCATATGACCTATTTGGATGGTCCGGATATTTTTACAAATCCCGAAAATGGAAAATCTCGGTTTCATGATTTGCGAGGGACTTTTCTGCAAATATACAGTTTTCTTTTCAAAGACCTTTCAAAAACAAGTTTTTCTTTTTCAAAAGCATTCACAATGATTTTCAAAATGCGATATTAGCATACACATAGTTTAACATCGTTTAGACTTATAGGACCGAAATCTTTAAGTAATCACTTGATATTTGAAAATCCATTTTAAAATCACGATATGCATGAACTAATGCAATAGGCTTGCTTAAGTGAACTTGAATACCTTACATCAATTTTACAACTCGTAGTCTTGATCTTTCGTCTTCATTCCTTTATACATGCCGAGTCTTGAACTTGTATAGCTTGAATGCTCGAATACTCATGATGTGATGTTTCGCAACCTTTGACGAAACTGAAATACACTTGATAAAACTTATTAGTATATTTTCACCTTGTTTGTTTCCATCAAAATCTCGGTCGGAGTTAGAGTGACTAACCACTTAGTCCAACAATCTCCCCCTTTTTGATGATAACAAACAATGTGAACTTGACAAGCATAAAGCATAATACAAGTGTATGAACATCACAATAATGGATAAAATTTATACTCTCTCAAGTTCAACACTCTTTCTCCCCTGTTTGATACCATCAAAAAGTGGGGCACGGAAAAGTCATGATATCATTAGAAAGGCTCCCCCGTTTTATGAGAATGATACCAAATAAGTGCTCCCCCTATCGATATGCATCAGATGAAAGCTTAAGGAAATAATAGAGAATCTAGGCTCCCCTATCAACATGCATGTTTTAGTTTGTGATACCAATAAATTTCTCATTTTAGGTACATGTCTTACTCCCCAAAAGAATAGATACCAACAAAAAATGGGTATAAAGTTTCCCCTATCAATGTCATTCATATTATCTAAAAGTCTCCCCCAATTTAAAACAATGGCTTCAACACATGACTTTAAAACATGGTGAATATGAAGTTTGTCTGGTCAGGGGGTATTAGCGCGCTAATTGATTGACCTAGCGCGCTAATTGCTTGACCTAGCGCGCTAATGGAAATACTTAGTGCACTAATTCCTCTATGGAATTTCTGAATTAAAATTTTTGAGTTTTTGATGCACAACTCCGATTTACCTCACACTTCATGGACACTTCATTAACACCATATAAAGATGATTAAAACACTTAAAACATGTGTAGAAGGTCCGATTTATGAGAAATGCCTAACTCATGCCGTGTCAATGAATTTGGCCTAAAAGTGCTTGGCTACATTGTATTAATTCATTATGGTCCTACATAAAATGTATATGAAATGTAGTCATGACATCAAAAAATAACAGTATATGCATGCTATGACATCAAAAAATAACAGTATATGCATGCTATGTGCATGTGGCTAGTGTAAGACCTATCATGCTTAACTTCTATATATCAATCTATCGTTTTAGCACATTCATGTTCCAAAGTGAATTTAATTAACTCTATGAATCATGGACTTTGGTACCCATGCACCTTTGTGTTCCATAACATGTGTATCATATACATTCTTTTCTACCCATGCAAGTTTACCTTTATTGGACCTATTTAGGACACATTTGCCAATATTATAAGATCTATTGCATTTTAAACATCTCTTAGACTCGGCCAAAAGCTTACCATAGCTCAATAGGCTTGCACCATAGTCTATGCCTCTCTTGTTGAGTGCACGTCGTTGTGCACCCAACATCATGTCAAACATTTTGGTGCCACTTGTGAACTTAGTCACCGTAGTGGTCAAGTCCTCTATTTCTTTTGCTAAGTCATTTTTCTCATTTATGACCAATTCTAAGTCTGTTGGAGATCATCAATAATCTCATTTTGAGATTCAATCTCACTAATGGCTTTGATCAAACTCTTTTTTAGTTGTTTGGTCTTTTTGACCTCCTTTTCTAATTCATTCCTAAGGCCATGAATAATAGACATATCATCCAATTCATTTACATCATCATAATTAAAAGATGTAGAGTCACTTGCCTCACTCCTTGCCATAAGGCAAAGAATGGCCTTCTCATTTTCCGACTCGGAGTCGGAGCTAGATGATGATGATGATGATGATGATGATTCATGTCTCTTGCTTCTTCTCAAGTACTTGCATTCCGATGCTCTATGTCCCGGTTTGCCACACTTATAGCAAATCATCTCGCGTGACTTGCTTGCGTTGTTTGCACCTTTGTACTTCTTCTTGTACTTGTCTCTTTTGTATGTTGCCTTCTTGAGCTTTCTTAATAGCATGGCCACTTCTTGTTCAATAGTCACTTTCACTTGAGTTCACATCATCTTCGGCCGATATGCAAGTTGCTTTCCAGGCATGCTCCTTCTTTGACTCTTTCTTGGTCGAACCACCAAGTGCTTCCAATCTAGCACGGTCTTTTAGCTCAAATTCATGGACCATCAATTCTCCACATAGTGTATCAAAAGTGTAATCTCCAAGATTTTGAACCGATTGAATAGCATACTTCTTCGCATCCCATTCCTTAGGCAAGCCTCTAAGGAACTTGTACACCGAGTTCTCTTGATCATAATGTTTGCCAAGGTTTTTGATTTCATTCAAGAGCTTCGTGAACCTTGTAATGGCTGTGGCTATGTCTTCATGGGGCTCCACTCGAAAAGTCTCATATTGTTCTTCAAGAATCCTCAACTTGGTATTCTTGACTTGTTGTGTACCTTCATAATGCACTTCAAGTTTTTTCCACACTTCTTTGGTCGTTTGACAAGCACTAACTCGGTTGAATTCATTCTCACTTAGTGCACAAAACAAATGATTCACGGCTTGCTCATTTGAGAGCTCGATCTTGATCTCCTCGGCGGTGTATTCTTTCAAGGACTTGTTCGGTGGAGAGTAGCCATTTTCAATTGCATCTCACAAATGTTTACCTTGTGCTCTAATGTAGAACTTCATTCGAACTTTCCAATGAGCATAATTTGTTCCATCAAAGTAGGGAAGTCGAACGGATGAGTTGCCTTCCCTAAGGCGAGAAAAATCTAGAGATTGCATCCTTGCACAAAAACACTCAAAGATACGTTAGTAACACTTTGAGCAATAACCCACTCTGGTACCAATTGAAGGTCACCCAAGAGGGGGGTGAATTGGGTTACTGAGTAGTTATCGCCTTTTTAAAACTTTATGCACAAATAATAATGATAATGCATACACCAATGATAAATATCAATACTATGCAATCAAGAAGGGGGTAGAAGAAATGAAAATAAGACACGTGATTTATAGTGGTTCGATCCAACCGATCTACATCCACTACCTAACCTCCCTGGTTAGGATTTTCAAACCCTACTTATATTATTGATAAGTGTTACACCCTAAGCCAACTAGCCTAGTGAATGCCTAGCCTAAACTAGGTCTTTTACACAATGCCTTATCGCAATAAGATCTTATACAATCACCTAGCCGCAACTAGGAATTTCCACCTAGACCCACCTAGGACTTTTCCCACCTAGCCGCAACTAGGATATATGCCTAGCCTCAACTAGGTCTTCCCTTTCGACTTAGATCCAACTAAGTCTTACAATCAATATTTAAATACAATTGAAATTACACTTTACAAAGTAAAGTGGTATCAAGTTCAAATACAAGCAAGCCTCCTAGATCCTAACTACTCTTATGCATGAAAGTATGAAAACAATTGAGAAATGCAATTATAAAATTGATTTTATGCAAAACTTAAAACTGAAACCGTTTCAAATAGATTGATGAGAACAAAACCGGTTTCAAATCCAAAGAACAAGAAGGTTGATAAAAATCAAGTTTAAGCACAAACTCTTGTTCAAATCAGTCTAAGGGTTTAATAAATCAATTTTAATTGCAAAACCCAATACAAGTGTATTTAACAACACAACAAGTAATTTCCCAAATCAATCACACAAGTATATATAATTTAAGCATAAGAAAAGCTAGGGAATGAACTTTCTTACAACCCCAAGAAGATGACTTGAAAATCAGTTCTAGAGAGGTTGTTGTACTCCTTAGAGTACCTCAAGAGTGCAAGTTTTGATGTTGAATGAACAACCTCTAAGTGTAGCTTGAAAACCCCAAGCTCCTTCTCTTGAAAAATTTAAGCACAAATGTTTTTCTTTGATTTTAAAACCTAATTTTTGTGCCTTGTGTGTTTGGGAGTGTTGTATATATTTATAGACCAATATATGACCGTTGTGTGCATCCAAGGGCCGAGATTTGATCAAAAATTAGAATTAAAGTTAATTTTTCAGCTTTATAAAAAAGCTGTCAAGAATGCAATTAGCGCGCTAATTTTATGACCTAGCGCGCTAACTCTGCACATAGCGCGCTAATAACAGTATTAGCGCGCTAACTGCAGGGACCTCAGAATACTTAATTCTGTCCCTTGTGTTAGCGACCCTTTAACACATCCTAGACCCAATAAACCCTCATATAACATATAATACATGTTTGTTATGGGTCATATGACCTATTTGGATGGTTCGGATATTTTCACAAATCCCGAAAATGGAAAATCTCGGTTTCATGATTTGCGAGGGACTTTTCTGCAAATATACAGTTTTTTTTTCAAAGACCTTTCAAAAACAAGTTTTTCTTTTTCAAAAGCTTTCACAATGATTTTCAAAATGCGATATTAGCATACACATATAGTTTAACATAGTTTAGACTTATAGGACCGAAATCTTTAAGTAATCACTTGATATTTGAAAATCCATTTTAAAATCACGATATGTATGAACTAATGCAATAGGCTTGCTTAAGTGAACTTAAATACCTTACATCAATTTTACAACTTGTGGTCTTGATCTTTCGTCTTCATTCCTTTATATATGCCGAGTCTTGAACTTGTATAGCTTGAATGCTCGAATACTCATGATATGATGTTTCACAACCTTTGACGAAACTGAAATACACTTGATAAAACTTATTAGTATATTTTCACCTTGTTTGTTTCCATCAAAATCCCGGTCAGAGTTAGAGTGACTAACCACTTAGTCCAACAGTCGGGTGTGGGGTGTATTCGAAATTTAGGGTTTTCCTTTATAAATATATATGCACATCACTTTGTACAAAATGACCCTTGTACCCCTTGATCTTTGTTATATATTTCCACTATTTTTCATCTCAAAACACTCACGCATCTCGGAACCAATCCCATGGCTCCTCAATTTAGAGTTGTGTCACTTTAACAATCTTTTATGTGTGCTCCAACAATTGACTCGTAAGTCACTTAGTTAACCAACTCCCGTGAAAATTTTGTACTCCTCGATCCGTATTTCTTCGTTGTGCCCGTAGTCTTGACTCATCTCGCCAAATAATTATTTAAATTATACGAAATCTCATTTATTTGTATTTTGATGGTGTTTTACTCCCTCGTTTAACTACGCGAAGCCTCACTCAGACTAGTATTTGCCCGAACGGCTCGAGACACGTAATGGACTGTAATAATATTACACACATCATGGAAACATAAAATCACCTTAGTGTCGACTCCCAATGCTAGAAATACTGTCTAGTATCACGTAGCCTGTTCACGGTCCTAACAAGTGCGACACAAGTCAGGTTAAAATTTGATGGTTGTTACAGTCTCCCCCACTTATTAGAATTTCGTCCCCGAAATTTCACTAATAAGTACATTTAAAATTAACGGTTACACTAAACTTCTTCACTATCTTGAAGAGATCGTTAAACCTCAAATCGAGTCTTTCTTGCCTTCGAGCCGGTCGTGACCCTTTAACATAAAGACCTTCAGGTCTACTTAGTCTTTCTACATCATGATACTCGACATGTATTTCTTCTGCCACCCCTTGGCACTCAAAAGTTTCAAAGGAATGTACCGTACTTTCTCAGCATAATCATCAACAGTTTCCAATCCATCTGCCACAACATCCTCTGGCTCACTCCAACAGGAAAGAAATTTACGAGTCCTATCACAGGGCACCTCAATCAATGACATACCGATACTTGCCTGACAACTATTGTCGTGTGCAACCTCGCATAAGTAAAGGTACTGCAGATTCCACAACTCTGTCCACAATTTCCCATATGCTATCGTGACCACGAGAATATCGGGGCAACCATTGACGACATCCATATCAATATGTTCCCAGTTTCAGCGAGGAATGGGTAGGTGGTGTATCAGTCCTTCAGGTCATCGATCACCCAGCTTCTACGCGCTGGCATGTCACCCGCTCGAACAACTCCGACACCTCGAAAATCATCCCTGGCCACCAAAAGAGATGTCACATGTCAACACACATCTTAGGTCGACCCAGATATACAATGAAACAAGAACGGTGAATCTCCTGAAGTATCTCATCACGCGCATCAGCCAAAAATGAAAACCCCGGTCGCCCGCGATACCTTTAGCATGATTTTGTTGACCACTCTAATCTAGGCAATTTGGACTATCCGCCATCTCGCTGTACCGCTCATATGACACATCATTTTGTTGTTCCTCGCGTACAATGCCAAATGAGATGGTCTGCAACATTGTCTGGCCACGTATCCGCGTATCAATGTCCTGGTAATCATCGACACGTCCGATGAATTCATGAACTCGATTGCCTCATGTAACCCATGCTAATGGTCCTTTGACACACGATTATTTAGACATCAAATCCTTTGTGACTCAAAGTATCTGCAACAACATTGGTCTTCCTCGGATGGTACCCAAAACGAGAAGTCGTAGTCCTCTAAGAACTCAAGCCGACGCCTCTGTCTCGATCCAGCACGCATGCCACTCGCAAAGATCTCCAATTTGTCTTCTCGTATCAATCGAGCAAAACATGTAATGCCGAAAACTAGTTCACACCAACCAAGGCATCGAACTCATTCGACTCCAGTACTCGTATCTCTGCTGACGACTTGTAACCTATTTATACTAAAATATCAACACAAATCGCGTTCGAGTACATATTATCCCAGCCAATGTGTTAAGGACTTTATTGTTTGCCAAGTCTAATGGCTTTTTAATCCCAACATGTCTACCATGCTTACAATAATCAAGAATCAACATAACTTGAATTGAACGTGGTATACATGAAAGTACTTCAAACGAAACTCATACACTCAATAACGTATTTGAACGCCTTCTACTCCATCTCAACAGTAGCCTGCACGCGTTCATACCGGTGCTGGTGGTATTATGGTTAGACTCGCTCTGACTAAGTATAATTCTTCTAGATATGACCATTTGTTCGCATCGATAGCAAGTACGGGTCTCTTGTGTCTGTCTCCGTGTATGCACCTGTGTCTGAGTTTGAGTAATCTAAGTCTGTCCTAGTCTCTGTCCCTGTCTACCACCTCTACTGGTAGACTATTCCTCTGTATGTTGCATTGGCCTAGTAGGTTGGGTAGGATGGCTCGCAAAGATTGGTACCGACAGAATCATTTTGGTCGGCCTAGTGATCTGCTGCAAAGTAGATCCAACACTCTGTGCTTCAGAGTCTCGCTGATGGAATCGATTCATCCTTCGTTTCTTGTCCCAATGCTGGTCCTCTGATCGAACCTCTGATCTAATCGGTCTAGCCTCCTCCTCAGGATGAGTGAGCAAATAGCTTTCCCTCACTAGACTGCACTCATATGCTCTCTGTAAACTCTCTGGCTCGGTCGCAACAACAAATCCTCCGACTACTGGTAACAAACCCTCGGTAAAGTAATAGACACGATCAGTCTTAGTGTTTGCAAATCCTCCAGCATAAGGCAAACAATGATATAAATCTACCCATGTAGTCCATCTCATACTCACCTGTACTCTGCCTCAACGCAATGAACTCATTCCTTTTCGCTCGATGGACAGTCGGCGGAAAGTACTTCTGACTAAACTGGGTCTTGAAGTCAACCCAATCACTCGGGATGTCTCAGGTAGCAACGATTGTCGTCCACCAATCGTACGCCCCCTGCAACATCGACGAAGAGATCGTCTCCTTCATGCGTTCCTCAGTAGCGATGATGGTGTGAATCTTCTCGTGATTCTTCAAGGATAGCTCTGCCGCTCCAACATCAGTACCACCATAGAACTTCAACGGGTCGTGCCTCTTAAACTCTCTCCATTGCCTAGCCTCGGCAGTGGCTCCCGGACTCTTCGCTAGAGTCGTAACTAAAGTAGTTTTGGAAATGGCCACAGGTGTACCTAGTGTAGTTTGGGTCTCCTTTACCTGTGCTATAGGCAGTGTCTCAGCTTCAGTCAGCGCAACCCGCGCAATAACAGCTCCCTTAGGCATCACCACTAATGGAATCGGAGTCGTAGCTACAACAAAAATCGGAGTCTCTGTTCCTCGAGTAGTCGTAGGCCGCAATGGTGTAGTCAGGGTCGATGGTGTCGTAGTAGTAGCTGGCGCGAGCGTCCTAAGTAATAGCAACATCTCCTGTAACTGTAGGTCCTGCATCGCAACTTGCTGCGTCTAAGCATGAAACTCCTCTGCGGTGATGGCACGAGTATCCAGTACCCCGCTGTCATCGCTCGGGCCTGACTGATTCGTCATCCTCATATGATTAAGAGAGTGAACTTCTCAGATCAGTCGATAGCTACCGTATACTATACTCATACACATAACAATCTTAACATGTATAACAATCACCCGACTCATCCCATTACTTCCCCAATTAAGTTTCTACAGGATCATAGGGTTTCCACTCTAAGTTCAACCATTCATAATTTCCGCTAGTTTAAATAGCTTGTGTTTTATGAATTTAAACCTGGTATGCTTTAATACCAACTTTGACGACCCCAAACTTCCAATGCACTTGGGTACGCCCGGCCTAGATTCGGCCAAACCCCGAGTCGGTACTTAGCGAGCCTGACAAGCCTAGTCAGCCTCCGATTAATCAAATGAATAAATTATGAAAGAGTTATTGCATTTATACAGAGCGAAAAAACTAAACAAGTATTGGAAAATAACTCAGTCACAAGAAAATTAGGAAAAACCTATGTACGTGGAAACCCCAAATATTCATGTACTTGAATGGAACCAAGTGAAATCGTACATGATATCAATTTCCTAAAAACCCAAATTCAGACTAACATAATATATATATATACCAACTTACTAGTAGAAATCGAACATAACCTATGCTAAGGTACTCGAATCCAGCCGCAATCCCTCACAAAAGTCTCATATGCATGGTTCCTTACAATTCGAATGCTCTGGTAAATCTGCATCTATCGTCACAAACTAGACGGTGAGCACCTAAGAGAAAATTGAAAGTAATGCCAGAAGAATGTAATAGTAATTCATGAACATCAAATGAAGCAGTCTAAATATCATGCAGAAATTGAAAGACATGCAATAAAACAAATTCAAGGTGCATGATACATTGACTATCATATATCAATCAAAATCATGCGTGTTCTAAGCAAACAAACGAGGCAATAAGCTGTCAAAACCACAGCATACGAAAAGAGGACGCTGGCTCTTCCCGGGCAATGTCGCAATACTAGCGCAACATCAGAGGGACACAGGCCTCCTAGCATACGGAAAGAGGACACTAGCTCTTCCCGGGCAATGTTACGACACTAGAACAGTTTGATGAATGAGGGACACAGGCCTCAAGAATCACATTGACACGCTCACGCTAAGAACACACATACCAAGGAATCAACAAGATAGGAATGCCAACAACGAAAATCAGCAAGCAATAATGAATGAAAATGAATTACATGCAATGTTCTTACTGGCTTATTAACGTACACAAGCTTTAGGGCGAGTGCACTTACCTGTACTATCGCGACCCGCGTAACAACACTCCCACGAATCCTAACGCGTATCCCTTAGTTTCTAGCTACCTAACAAGGTTGGAAACTCGTGTTAATAGGTTAAGTCATTAACTAAACCTAAGTTCACTTCGTAGTACTTTCCCCCATGTTTTAAGGACTCGACGACTTAATAACCAATCGATAAAACAACCAAAAACCTATTAAAACACAGCTCTCTTGGGTTTTGAAATCACAACACATATGTAAGCCTAATCACACATCTTAGGCTCGGCTCAGTCGTAAATAGGTTACGCTATAGTCTCGAGGACCGGCGACGTGACCACGACGTCATGACCATTTACAATACATAGACGCACATGAAATCATCATTACGCTTCACGCCCATTTGAAATCGAAATAACATTCCAAACCCTTTACTCTACGTTGCAATTTATGTTCAAATCAATACCGCGAGGAAACCATGCATGAGAACGCAACTCCGACATAAATTCATTCTCACACACAACGTGCTATTAATTCAAACGATTTCAAAAAAACATTCAAACCAAATTAACAAAACCTTGACTGAAAACTCAACACCGACATCATCGACAAAGAATAGTCATCATGATCGAAGCTCGAAACCACGGAACATTGATAAGAAACTAGAACAAGTCCGGTCGTTTAATCAAAATCGCGACCAGTAATTCGATAAAATAACAATATTAATAGTGTTTTAGACGAACCAAAGGTCGGAGAGACCATCAAGGACACGAGCAAGATCCGTGATAACCTCCCACTAGTGATGGTTCGGCCAGCAAATCCGTTCAAACATGCGATTTTTCAGCGAGAGAAAAAAGGAAAAAACACAACCCGAAAATCACATGAAATCATGATCCAAAATACTCAAAACACAACTGGATCAAACACACCAGATGATTGCAGGACACTACCAAGCGCAAGGCTTGGTCCTCGACAACCTCCCTGGTGCGGTGGTCTGGCCAGCAACACCACCGGTTACGGCAGCTCCTGCAAGAGGGCAAAACAACAAGAAGTTTACATGAAAACAGTGTGTAATAAATCTCCACCTTTGTTGCTGCTGGTGGTGACTCTGCAGAGGTTGGGGGAACGTACACATGATGTTACTGAAGTCCACAACCATTCCCTAGCTCTGACGGGTGTCAACAGTGGCGCCGCCCGTCCAGGGAACTTCGACCGTCGATTATCGAAACCGCATTCCAAACTCCACGTTCGCCGTGGAAATGGGGAGCTCCTTAGGTCGTCTCCAACCTCGACAACCACCATTGCCACCGAACAGCTATGTGGACAGCAAGGGTGTCGATGAACCGAGAGAGAGAGAGAGGGAGAGAGAGAAAGAAAGAAAACCTTACTCCGGTGAGGTCACGTTCGATCACCAAGGGAGAGGGGAGGAGTTTGTCCGAGAGGGAGGAGTGGGGAAGAAGAAGAGTGGGCGGCAGGAGTGGGGTGTATCAAAAAATTAGGGTTTTTCCTTTATAAATATATATACACATCACTTTGTACAAAATGACCCTTGTACCCCTTGATCTTTGTTATATTTTTCCACTATTTTTCAACTCAAAACACACACTGTGACAACCCGCTCCTAACTTAGGGTCAAGTCGCCCGGTCCAAACCGTTACCTAGACCCGATACCTGAACCAAGCCCAAATAACGGCTTGGCACGCCTAAATAAACCTGCAGAATAATCATTCTAACAAGATATATGATAATAAGAGTGTGAAAGATAATCCTAATAAAATCATATAATCTTGTATATCATAATAAGATCTATCATCTTTAATATTCAAAAGTCTCATACAACTTCATAATAATATTATAAAGGTTCAAAACTACCCATTAACTAAGTCTTAAGTTATAACCCACATACGAGGTTTACAAAACGATCAATATTAACAATATACTAATATCATACGAGGCTCACATGTAAAGGTACTTCAAGATAGATCCTTTCCCTTGCCTTTCTTATCTATCGCGCTGGTAGAGGGACCTGTGGGGTAAAGTGGGGTGAGCTAAAGAACCAACAGTGCTTAATAAGAGGAAAGACTCGCTCAAACATTAAATATGCAAGTACTACCTAGTACTCATGCAAGTTCTACATGACACCAAATCCATACTCACAACACATCATGTAAAAATCGAATAAATGTAAATCATAATCAAATATAAGCATATAAATGAACACATAATTAAGTACAAGTATAGACATTGTTCATGCTCATCATAGTTATGAAATAGATTCATATTCTAAGAAGAAACATATAAATAGAATTTCCATTTCCAAACTAAACATCAAATAGTCTACGTATCAATATTTCAAGTCGTAATCCATTCACTATAATATACATAAAAGCATGACGGTTTCACAACACATTTGATAAACATTCATTTATTTCATGCATGATAATATTTACCATTTTTCATTTATAAAATCTACACATGACATACATATAAAGTCAAATGAAAGATTTAAATGAAATGCGATAGATATATACTAATATAGTCCGTTGTTTCATTCAATGCGAACTAGATATTGGTAAGTATCTGGTGACCGAATCATCTACTTTTGAATTGGTACAATAACTAGTGGAAACGCAATGGCCATTGTGCCCTCTAAATAATGGCACCAAAACAAAGGTAGTTTCTTCCAAGCCGTCACCGCTACACGTCTCAAAGAACCATTAAGTAGCAAAGGATGGAACTCCAAACCTTTACCCTCAAATGGTTCACCTTATGCATTCTATTAGTCAAGTAAAACCCTCGGTGGTTAACTACCACAAACATTCTGGGGCGTCCAAAATATAGACTACTTTGCTAATTTGGCCCGTGGTGGAACTCCACAAACATTCTGGGGCATCGAATAACATGAAAGGCAAAACAGTGCATTCACAATTCCGTAGATGATAGAGATCCAAACCAATATCACGACGCAACCCATACCCAAGTCGTTCTATTCAAAACATGAATTTCTAATTATCTAATAGTCAAGACATATTTAATGCATGAGTGAAGCTCCCCACTTACCTGGACCCGCCGCGATGCCTATACCGACTCCTCATGCGTTTGGGGTCCCATGTGAACCGCCTCGCGAATCTACGCAATTTATACAACTCTACATAAGAATTTCACTCAATTTAAAGTTGCATATTTTAATTATTAATTTATATTTGGGGACCTAATGGTATGGGTCCTACGTGTTGTGCCGTTTTAGGGCTTCGTCGGAATGTCGATGCCCATCGTAGGTTTATCCTATTTTATCTTATTTTATTATTATTTTTTTATTTATTACTTGGCCAGGGACCAATTTAGTCCCTGTTTGGTTGAGCAGGGACCAAATGGGTCCCTGTTTGGTTGGTCAGGGAATGGGTCCCTGTTTGGTTGGTCAGGGGATTCCAGCCCCTGGTCAACCAGGTCCAACCGCCTAGGGTTCGACTGGCCCCTGGAATAGTCCAGGGCGTCTGCCGTTGAGGCTGAAACTAGGGGCAGACGCCCCTAGTGTCACGGCTTCCCCCACCCATCCCAACCCTCGGATCTCGTGGGCACTGGGGACCCCTCCACCGCGGCTGACCAGCCGTGGTGGTGGTGGTGGTGGTGGTGATGGAAGAAGTGGGGTGGCTATTGCCACCTCCTTCTTCCTCACGGGTTCATGGGGTGGCAAGAGCCACCCCCTGCAGACGGCGGTGCCGCTGCTCCTCAGCGGCGTCGCTGGTCTTCTCCGGCGGTGCCACCAGCTGCCGCCTCCCCCAATCCAGCGGCTCCCCTAGGAGCCGCCACCCCCCTTCTTCCTACAAATAAATACACAAACAAGAAAAGAAGAAAGAAAGAAGAAAATGAAAGAAAAAAGAAAAAGAAATAAAGAAGAAGAATAACAAGGGATTACCTCCTAAATTGATGTTTCCTCTTCTTCTCCTCTCTCTCAAACTTGTTGAAACAATAAAAGGGGTGACTAGGGTTTGCAACCTATACTTATATAGTTAGTGTTTTTCACAAATTCAACCCAAATGACGTAAATACCTCTATGGGCCCAATTTCCTTGTTAAGCCCATTTAAACTATTTCCACTTAGTCCAAGTCTTGTTAAAATTAATTTCGTGTATAAAATTCATTTGTTCATATACTTTAATATAAAATCATTAAAATACCTTTAAAATGGGTCGGAGAATATTTGGGTCATTACACACAAGCATCTCGGGGCCAATCCCATGGCTCCTTAATTTAGAGTTGTGTCACTTTAACAATCCTTTATATGTGCTCCAACAATTGACTCGTAAGTCACTTAGTTAACTAAATCCTGCGTAAATTTTGTACTCGTCGATCCGTATTTCTTCGTTGTGCACGTAGTCTTGACTCATCTCGCTAAATAATTATTTAAATTATACAAAATTTCATTTATTTGTATTTTGAATGTGTTTTACTCCCCCGTTTAACTACGCGAAGTCTCACTCAAACTAGTATTTGCCCGAACGGCTTGAGACACGTAATGGACTATAATACTAATACACACATCATGAAATCATAAAATCACCTCAGTGTCGACTCCTGAGGCTCGAAATACTGTCTAGTATCATGTAGCCAGTTCACGGTCCTAACAAGTACGACACAAGTCGAGTTAAAATCTGAGGGTTGTTACACTAGGCCTGCATTGACTTCGCGAGGATAGACTCCGGGATCAACATAGGTCTAGGCCGGGTGGGACCAAGTCTTATGGGGAAGACCGTCATATTGTTTGAGTCCTCATCTACCCACAAATCAACACCTCATACTAGTCAGTATATCTACTGACTGCATCAACTCGATCGCCTCAAGTAATCCGTACTCATGTGTCATATGCCAAGTCACAATCTCCGAGTCCAACCTTCTACGGCTCAATGCGTCTACTACAGCATTGGCCTTCCCTGGATGGTACCCTAAAAGGAAATCACAATCCGTGAGGAACTCAAGCCAATGCCTTTGTCGCATATTCAAATCCTTCTGAGTGAAGAGGTACTTCAAACTCTTATGGTTAGTGAACAACACAAATCTCTTTCCATAGAGATAATGGCACCAAATCTTCAGTGTAAAGGTCACTGTCGTAAATTTCAAGTCATGTGTAGGGCAGTTCTTCTGGTGAATCTTTAGCCGTCGGGACGCGTAAGCTATAACTATATCGTCCTACATCAAAATACAACCCAAACCAACTTTAGAATCATTGGTATTCATTTCAAAACCCTTCCATGACTCAAGTAGTACTAGCACTGGTGCGGTAGTCAAGCATTCCTTAAAATTCTGGAAAACATGCTCATAACTATCGTTTCATTGAAAACTGACTTCTTTCTTTGTCAATTGCGTCATCGATGCCGCAATCTTCGAGAAGTCATACACAAATAGTCTGTAATAACCTGCTAATCTCATAAAACTATGAATATCAGTCACCGATCTTAGTGTAGGCCAATCAATCACTGATCTAACCTTAGCAGGGTCCACTGACACTCCGCTAGCTTCGATGAGGTGCCCTAGAAATTTGACCTCAGTAAGCTAAAACTCACACTTACTGAATTTGACATACAATCTATGATCCCTTAGAGTCTGCAAAATCGTCCTGAGGTGTTCCTCGTGCCCCTCACGAGTTTTGGAATAGATAAGAATGTCGTCGATGAACACTATGACAGATCTATCCAAATATTGTCTCAGCACTCGATGCATATGATTTATGAACATCATTAGGGTATTCGTCAACCCAAAATACATGACGGTGAACTGATAGTGCCCGCTTCTCTCTATCATCTACTCTACTCCTCAACTGATTGTAACCATATCTCAAATCAGCTTTCGAGAACCATTATGCCCCTGTCAACTCGTCAAACAAGTCATCAATGTGAGTTAATGGATACTTGTTCTTCACTGTCACTAGATTCAGATGTTGATAATCATTGCATAATCTCAGGCTGTCATCTTTATTCTTAACATACAAGACCGACGCACCCTAAAGTGACATGCTCAGGTGAATAAATCCCAACTCCAATTACTCATCAATCTGGGCTCTCAACTCCTTTAACTCTTTAGGAGCCATCTTGTACGGCATAATCGATTTGGGTTTGCTTCTAAAAACCAAATCAATGATAAAGTCAATCTCTTTAGTCAGTGGTAATTCGAGAAGCTTTGCAAGAAAATCATTCAAAAACTCGCACATAATCGGTACCTCCTCGACCCTATCCTCAACTCTCACTGCTTACTCAGAATACTCACAAAAGTCTCAACATCAACACTCATGGCTACCCTACCTCTGGTACCAAACAACTAAGTCACATCGCCACAAAAAGTAAACTCTAGCTATCCGAGAATATGAAATGTGACCATTTTGTGCATGATAATGACCTAACTAATCCATTCCTAATAACACATCAAACAACAAAACTCTAACACTCTAAGATTAATCGGTAACTTGTGTCCCTCTATATCTACTATACAGCGATTACATATCATGTTAGGGTAGATCTTGTCCCCAACAGCTATGCTAAGGACCAAAGGTCTCTATAACCTAACTAGTCTTAACCCTAACTCATCAACCATATTCCGAGAAATAAAGGAAATAGTCAAACTAAAGTCAGTCATAACATACATCAATCGACCACAAATAGAAATCATACCCTCAACCTGGTGTTGAGTCGCTATAGGGTTTAGATCAGAACCAACATGTACACGCTCTCTGGTCTGGTGTTGGGGTGGTGCTCCACTCTGTTGAAAATCGGCAGGCTGTGGACAATTTTTGATGAAATGTCCCATCTGCCGACATCTATGACATGCTTAGCAGGCTGTGGATAATTTTTGATGTTGTACACTATGCTACCTCTACCTCTATTGTCTTTTGACTGCTGCACCTGCTGTGCTGCTTGTGGTAGTCAGCTAGTGTAGTTCGATGCCTTAATAGGTGCAGTGACATATGCCTGCACAGGCTGAGATAACCGTGCTACTGAAGCTGCACTTTAAGCTCTGCCAGGTCGCTGAGTTTGCCGTCGGTTCCTGTTCCTCTTACCTCCTAAGTGGCCCTGACCACGCTTACTCTATGACTCTCTGGACTGATGTGATAGCCCAAAATCCTAAACACGGCGCCGCCTAATCTTGCAATTAAGCCCTAATCTCATCCATATAGGACTTAACTACGTAGTCAGCCTCTTTAACCTATTTTTCTAGTTCCTCGCGTTCAGGATAAGTAAATACACATGTTGTTCCCTTACTAAATTTAAGGTTTATTAACACCTTTTTAACAACTCATCGAAAGTCTTAATATTTTAGCGGATGTCTTATTATTACAATTGAAGCCTTAAAGATGAATCCTAAGTGTGGAAACCAGGAAATCACGATCATATGATAACAACACAGTAATATATGCATCAGTCGGGGAGCCTAGTCTCTAAACCCATATATATACATCCCAAGAGTGCAATAAAGACAAGCAATAATTACATAAAACATCCCAACAGATCTACAATGTTTGCAGCACGGTCGGCCCACTGGCTCAGAAATAGTCGTCGATCTTCTCCTTACCAGGCCTACTAGATGATGGATTTGCACCTACCATCATAAAAAAAATGGTGAGTACAGTAAAGTAGAAAGTAAAAATTAGAGATTCTATACCACATTTCCAAATATAACGAAAGGCGTCAACAACATAAAGAAGTGAAAAAGTACTAAAAAAAAGGATATGCTAGATGATACCACAGTTAAACAAATTAATCGAACCAACACGAAGTAATCATCCACTAGTAGCGCACTTAGGTACCACCCTGTTGGTTATAAGTTATGTCACATCAACCTCAAGTAATATTCAGTATCACTAGTGCACCCAAAATCACCCTATTGGTTGTCGAGATCCTCATGTGATCAATGGGTGAAACTAGTGCAGTCTGGTATTACCCTGGTGGTCATGAACTATGTCACTTCAACCGCAAATGGTAGCTCAGTGTCACTAACTAAGGAACAAACAAGAGTATATTACCAACCTCATTTACACTAATAGCATGCTATTCAACAAAGGATCACGTGACAACTTCAATAAGGAACAATAAATATAGGAATGGAATAAATGAAAATACCCAAGTAAAGCATCATGAGAAGACTTCCACATAATGGATAGAATCAATAACAATTAATGATACTAGATTTCCAAGCCATAATCAGTCCCAAACGGACCACAAAATTGTAGTAGAAATGAGAATGAAATGTAGATAAGAACATCAACATAATTACTTATTGTTCATGCAAATTTCTTAGTCAATTCGGCCTTGCGACACTTCAAAACGCATGCCCAGAGTCATGAATCTCTCCCAAAGGTTTCTGGTGTCAATCTAGGTTATATTAGATGTATTTAGTCTTTAATTAAGCGTTAAGACTATCCAACACCAAAACAAAGTTAAAATGAAAAACAGAGTTACAATGAAAAAGATACGACTGTTTTATGAAAATTGGTCAAGTTGTTCCTCTCTGTCTCAGCTTTCCGACGATATGCGAAACATTAAAAATAGAGTTAAAATGAAAAAAAAATACAACTGTTTTATGAAAATTGGTTAAAATTGTGTCGAGGCTACTCAGAACGTAGAGTGCGCGATCCATGCTCTAGCAAAACTGTAGAAACACAGTTTTGCACTCTCAAATCACCCAAAAACTCATCACAAATGATCCTAAAACATTCCAGAACTCCAGAACACGATCAATGATTCTAAATAATCATACATACAACCTATTTGAGTTGATTTAAACTAAAAACTTATATAGATTTGACATCATCAACTTGCATGTAAAGAAATTGGGGAGGAATGTGACGGCCCTAGTCCCACAACCCTAAAACTGGACTCCGCCCGGCATAGACTTACGTAGACCACGAGTCCCCTCGCGCAGTCAACGCGACCCTAGTTAGCCTTACCTTACCCTTTTACCATTTATTTAACAATTTAATACGAAATTATTAATATTAGTGAGTTATTCAAAGATAAGAGGAAGCAACTAAAATCTCTAGCCAATATAACAACCTTAAGACATAAGTTAGAGTAACCTAGAAATGTGGAAACCCAGCGCATATATACATCATCACCAAATGTCATATCACATGAGAGAATATCCTCATACATAAGTCCAAGATCTCTCATTCCCAAAACCCAGTTTCAAAACATATAAATATAGTAATACAAAATAAAAACTACGTCGAGTCCAAAGACAGAACAGCTCCGCTATCCTTAAAGCAAATCACCAAGCTGAGGAGCTTTCCTTTTGCTCGACTGTGGATCTGCACTCAGTCAAATACAAGAATGACGAGTTCCAGGTAAGTAACACCAAACAGGATGTTTATAGTATTTCACAATAAATAATAGCCAATATTCATGTTGATAGAAAGAAAAGGATAGGGAATGCATGAATAAATAAATACTGAAAATAAATCTAAAAGCAATCGTTAATGAGTGTCAGGAATCAAAAGGAAAGGTGTAAGTAGTCTTGACTTAGTGAAATAGCCGTTTAGGCCGAGGAATAAGCTACCTCTTCTAAGCTTGAAGTTTAGGACGTGGCCAACTCACACATCCTAAAATCCACGCGAACAAGAATTCTTCAGCAATCTAGTGAAGAAATTCCTACTCTGTATATAGGAACCAAAAAGATCAGCTCGTGAATATCAAGTTCCTGGCGCTAGGGAATGACCCCAGGTAATCCATCCTCTCAAGGATCACGCTGACTCATTTGCCATTGGATTACTCAAATAGAATAGAATTTCAAAACAAGACAGAGCAATAACAAAAATAAATTAAAGCTCAAAGAAATAACTGTAAATTTTTCCATTGGTTTACTTATCCGTGTCCAACGCTATTACGCACTCACATGACTCAAGTTCGTCCCTTACGAATCCCCCTTGTAACTATCACTAACAACAACCAACCAACTTTCGACAAACTTTTCAGTTTTACTGAAGCGTTAGATCACCTTAAAACTGGTTCCAATAGATTCTTTGTATACCTAATTATATTATGGTCAAGCTTCAAGTGAAACCAAATCAAGAAACCTCATGAAATCTACGACCAAAGTACGCTCGAGAGCTAGTTCCAAAAATAATTATTTATAACCACTTCAACTAGCTAACTTAGGGTAACCTTTTAACCTCAAAAACCTCAATATTTTTCATACTGACCAAAAAGTAACTTGTAGTACATATTTCGTACTTTTCATAGACTCCAAGAACACTCAAATTAGATCACAGATAGAGAAGTTATGAGTTTTTCAATACAACCAGTTGACAATGCAAACTTTATTTATTTTGAACTGAGAAAACTTCTCCAAATCAATATTTTCGCATTTAAATCCTCAAATCTCGCCAATAACCACTACAAAACCACTCGATACCAACTTTCATATATTTTCATAGCCCGTGGAGTCAATTTAAATCAAAACTAATATTCAATTCATCCAAAATCCTAATATAAATCAATATCAACTATAAAAAACATCTTCAAAATAGTTATCAACTTAATCGTGTCACTTAAAATCACAAAAACCCTATCCCACACCGTTGGAATTTATCCCAAATTGACTCAGATCAACCCAATACATCAATTCACGACAATTGATATCAATTCTTATGAAAACCCCATGAAAGAATTAGAAAAATCTCAATAATTCAAATTGAATTGAGGAAAAACACTTGAATTGAGATTTTACCAAATTTTAGGATGAATCCCTTGTTTGCAATATGACAAGTTGGTTCAAACTGACTGTCTCGCGACGCTTTACTGTTTGAAAAACTGAACAAAAATCGGACGTCGGGAGCTCCGCGTGTGAAGAACCAAGTGCAGAGGGTTAAGTTTCAATGAAACCATTTCGTTCTGATTTTTTGAACGATTGAAAATTTTTTATTTTTGATTTTTTTTATATTTATATATAAACCCTTAGCTGCTTGTCAATAGCTTAATTTGTTTCTATTTTTTTTTTTTGAAACCAATTTCTTTTTATTTATTAATTCCCATAAATCTCTATTTTGATGTGTGTTGGCTTTCGGTGCCCGTTTTGGATCCGATTTTTCATCAAATAGGGCTAAACTCTCTACAAAACAATCCATCTTCATAATACTTCCATAACACTGGTCTTTATCAAACCAAAACCCCAAAAAACTTAACTTTGTCCATGATATACCAAACTTTTATAAATCAATTATCTTGCCATACTTAATCAAACTTGCACCAATTTAGACCCAATCTTAACCTCGATTATCGCCAATTGAGACGAAACTCGAGAAAAGGTCTTGTACCAATTTCATTCTTATTTTACACTACCATCGATCCCGATTACAACGAAAATTAAGGTTATACCTCAACAAACTCTAACTTCGAAATGAAATACCATACAATATACAACACCAAACAAAAATAATATACCTCAGCGTCGACAACCGAGAATTGTTCACACATATCACGACAAGGGTCCACTTACGACCTAAAATGACACGTGACACGAGTTAGATTTTTATGGTCGTTACAAAGAATACTTGAAACTTTCAAAATCCATAACTTATTCAATTTAAACCTGATTTTAAAACTTCTTAGTAGCTGGATTATGAGCTCGAAATGAAGATTTCAAATATACTTTTAGTTTTAAAAAATCATAAACATTTGCATGTTGAAAAATCAATTTTTTCAGTTTTATGGAATTGTATGTTAAAAAGAGTTGAAACCTTGAAATCCGAAAATGGGACTTAGGGAATGAAATTGTATGTCAAAAAGAGTTGAAACATCATGGAAAATACTTTGAAATGGGTTGCATGCAACAACCTACTCGGATTCAAGCTCAAAATCTTTTAAATCTCAAGCATAGAAGTAGGAGTATACCTAGCTTATGAAGGTTGGACTCCTAGCTCTTGTGCACCATTTGATTGATTAGACCTCTATGTGAAGCTCTCAAATTTTCCAGCAATGAAACCATCCCAACAGCTCTGATTTTCTAGTTCTTATTGCATGCAAAGTGAAGAAAAGTTCTAAGTTGGGTCTTTTATATGCTTTATTTCATCAAGTGATCAAAATCTCATCTTTACGATAATCTTGTGGTGTCAAAAGACTCCTACTAACCCACTAAAATTAGCTTGGCGACACAAGGTATGACACTCACTTTCATGGGAGTGTGTGCTAGCATGTATCCTGAGGTAGGTCTATGTGTCATAAAATTTTCATTTCAAACCATAGGCTACATATTTGATTTGCCTTAAATTAAATACTATAGGCTATGTGCTTAGTCATTAAATCATATTTAAATAATTTAAGACTCACCACATTACTAGCTACCCGGTCCACGGCTCGCACGCAACTCTAAGCATTTTCCCCCGCACACTGAATCGTCGACACTATCGAACTTAACTATTCCAAGTATAAGGTACACACATACATTACACTAAGCATTCACCATATCAAATATACAATATACCTTGGCCACTAGCCTCGGTCAGTGCACGTGTCCCAACATGGGTCCACGTTACAAGTCGGTGACCCCGATTACGGCCAAAATCTAAGATTAGAAATTTAGGCCATGACAACTGATCACAACTCTCCTCGGGGTGTGTCCTCAGGTATGCCTCCCTTTCCAAACTATGTCATAAGCATCCTATAGTGTGGGAGGTATAATAGTGACCATTGCCCCTCCAATAGCTGGTACGAGTCCCTCAGTAAAGAAATGGACCTGATCCCTGTCCCGGTTAACTACTCCATCAGCAAAAGGAAGCAAATGTTGATATTTGCCCATAGAGGCCAACATAGACTCTCCTGAAGCTTGTCGGATATGCATGAACTCATCTCTCTTGGTTATCATAATCGATGATGGATAAAACTTCTGGCTGAGATATTTTTTGAAGTCTAACCAAGTAGTTAGTTCACTGTGCATGGCTAGAAGGTTATCCCACCATATTTGCTCATCTCCAGTCAAAGAAAATGCTACCAAACCCAACTTCCTGCTATCCTCAATCCTGAGAAGCTTTTAGGCTTTTTCATAATTGCGTATGTACAAGTCTGCCTCGTCCAAACTTGGAACGCCACTAAACTTATTCGGTCTATACTTCTCATACTCCCAAGTACATTTCGCCTCGGCTGTCAGGTGTGTGTCAAGTATCATTTTGATGGAGCCACTACAGATTGTACTGGAACAATTGCGGTGACCATTGGTACAAGTACTGTACTAGTAGTGGGAACTGATGGAGTGACCTGAGGTGTAACTGGACTCGCATTACGTACAGGAGCTACTGGTGGTGGGGATGGCGATGGAAAATGTTGTGCCTATCCTTTGAGGATATCCAGTATCTCATCCATCTGTCTTACTTAAGTTTCTACTCTCTATGTCCACGACTGGAACTCCTGTGCTTAAGTCGTAAAATATCCTGACACATCCTATGGTGGTTCTCGAGCTTTACCCTAATCACGAGCGTCATGCTGATCGACCATCGCAGTTTGTAATATCAAATGGCGAGTCTTGATCAGTTTTAGATATCGATATATTATAATACACATTAAGATAAACATGTTAAAAAAATACCATTTCCCACTTCTCAACTAGGACTTAAGTTAGGTTCATAGGATTTCCACACCAAGTTCATTAGGTTGTCTTATGTTTGCTCAGAGTCAAGGCGATAAATCTTTATGCTTTGATACTAATTGTGACTGCCCCAGTTCCCTATAAAATTGGGCCCCGCATGGCTTAAGCCTACGTGGAGCCTCTATCCTTTCCATCAAGTCAACACACGCCTAGTCAGCCTTCCATTACCAAGTTATGCATCACATTACTTATTAATTCATTTAGTTATCTTGCTTTTTATCAACATAGTCAATAGTGCAGCGAAAATGTTCTTAGCAATGTTTAAAACTTCATTAAATTAAACTTCATAATAACCTAGATGTGGAAAATCCTGAACCAATAAACCATCTCATGTATATATATGATGAACTGCAACCCAAAGAAACATATACAAGCAGCCTTAAATCTTAAAGAACCTAAAAGTGTATGAAACGTATGAGTAAATAGTCAATATACAATAAAATAACAAAAGAATTAAACACCTGCTAAGTGAGAGTAACGCAACTGGCTCTGAGCATACCTTAGAAGATATCGCAAAGCATAGGCATCTTGCCCCGTCCTTTCTGTAAATTTGCACCCAACGTCATAAAAAGGATGGTTAGTACAAGAAAATAACCATAAAAGGACCAGCAATAGGGATCTCAACATAATTTTTGAATTTCAACAAACAAGAGTATAAATCATGCGATATTAAAAAAAATGGAAATGGACATCAAAGTGCATGATAAACAAACATAATAATCATAAACAACGATAATCAAGTGACCAGGAAAACAAACAGATAGGCGAATAGGTAATCCCATCAAACTGCGAGTCTTAAGACCACCTCGGCTTGTAGTTGACCTAGTGGACTCATAGGTTACCTCCACTGTTCAACCATGTGCGACCCAGTGGGCCCAAAGTTCACCTCCACTGTCCGACACAATATGCAAGGAAAAGCCATAGAAAAAGTCGGTTGCTAAATTCCTAACACATTATCGAAGGATAGCCACAATCACTTGTTAGATGCAAAATCTCTCTGATAGGCTCAACAAGAAGCCACAAATGGTGCCGACTACTAAACTAGTGAGACTCCACTCTTCTGGTGGACTAGATAAACCCTAGATCACTTGAATAAGAAGGGAATACAAAATGGCACACATTTCATGAAATAACCCATCAAGAAATAGAAAAGAACTCATGTTGATGCTATTGTTGGCTTTACTTACCTCGATATCGCTACAATACTCTCGCCGGCTCCGACTTGCCTCAAAACACGTACCTGATGCCCGACACTAGTCTCCTTAACTTCTGGTATCAATTTACAATGAATTAGGCATGTTTAAGCCTATTTGATAAAATTTTGTCAATTAAATTCAAAACATCCCCTATATGTTTACTTAATTAAAACTTAACCAATTAATCTCAATTTGCAGCTCAACTAATCCAAAAGTTCTTCCTGAGTTCCTTAACTACTTATCCTAACTACTTTACATGTTGACACTAAGAAACTCCATGAGAAACCCTTTCTTGACTAATTTATAGTTTGATTTTTTTTGAAGTGGTTTGAGTCATAAAGAATTTTTTTTGTCTTTTTACATGTATATGTACATAATATATGTTAAGAAACTAATATTATGTAACGTCTACATTGATTATGTAACGTCTACACTGATTTTGTAACGTTTACATTAATCGTGTAACACCTCCACTGATTATGTAACATCTACATTGATTATGTACGTCTACACTGATTTAATTCTGTACCATTCTATAAATAGGGCACTATACTGTACATTCGAGATATACAATAAACTTATTCTATTATGAAACTAATATGGTATTATAGCTTGGTTTCTAATCTAAGGTCGGTCGACTTTTGAGTCAACGACCGATCCTTGATACATTTCAGTGCTTGTTCTTGTATTCGATTATGCTCTTGTTTTGATTTCCTCTTGTTTCTCTTATGCATCTTCACACACGTTTATCGGTTGTACCAGTTCGTTTGCCTCTTCCGCGTCACTCAGTCAGCCAATCCGCCTACCATGTTCGCACAAATTTAATGCCTTCCAACTCTTATAACTATATGCCTGTCTCGACATCCCCACTTCTTGTCCTGCCAGCCGTTGACTCTGGTGTTGATCTGTTGTTGACTCTGTCGACTTTGTCATCCATCTACTCTGTTGTCTTATTGTCAACTTTGTCAAGTTCGCTGTTTGTTAGTTGTTCCGTCGATTCTGTTCCATTAGTTGTTTCGTCGACTCAGCTCCATTAGTCGTTCCGCTGACTCAGCTCCGTTAGTTGTTCCGCCAACTCAGCTCCGTTAGTCATTCCACCGACTATGTTGTTTCATTAGTCGTTCCATCGACTCAACCCCGATAGTCGTTCCATCGACTTCGTTGTTCCGTTCAATTATTTTGTTGTCTCGTCCGTGCACTGTCTGCTAATTTGAGCACAATTCGCGATGCCTGTCATGCCTGTTATCCGCATACTGTATGTTGTCGAGTGCAGTTCACAATGTCTTCCCGTCTCATGTACTCGTTTCAAATCTGCCTGTTTGTTGTCCCGTTTGTCAATTATGTCCGTGATCACTTGCATCCGTTCGTTGCGATCTGGTGTCCCCACGCAGAATTATCATCGACTTTATGTATTCTCATCTTATTCATTTGCAAACTCAAGTGGTTTTATTGCCACCACCTTGAGTTTGAAGGGAGATGTTAGGAAACTAATATTATGTCTACATTGATTATGTATTATCTACACTGATTGTGTAACGTTTACATTAATCGTGTAACGCATTCACTGATTATGTAACGTCTACATTGATTATGTAACGTCTACACTGATTTAGTTTTATACCATTCTATAAATAGGGCACTATACTGTACATTCGAGATATACAATAAAGTTATTTTATTATGAAACTATCATATAGAAATTCATCGGCCCAGTGGGTGTTGGGCCACACGCGCACATGGTGGGTATACGAATGGGGTTGAAATCCATTTTTGCACAAAACTAATTGGTTTGTGCTAGGATCCAATCTACACCACTTTATACCACACCAACTCTTATTATATTTCCAATGTAGGACTATATTTCAACACTCCCTCTCAAGTGCAACTAGGCCTGAATTAGTTGTCACTTGCAAACACAGACCTACTCTTTATAGGTCCGAACAAACATACTTAGGCCTACTCTTATAGGCTTCTAGGCCCACAAATGGGTCTAGTCTCCACCGCTAGCCAACTTAGGTCTTCAAATACGAGCCCAGGACCCTTCCACTCTGACACCATATAGAAATCCATGGGTGCAGAGGGTGTTAGGCCACACGAGCACATGGTTGGTAATGAATGGGGTTGAAGTCCATCTTTGCACAAAACCAATTGGCTTATGCTAGGATCCAATCTACACCACTTTATACCACATCAACTCTTATTATATTTCCAATGTGGGACTATATTCCAACAATTTATATTATACATTGTATGTATTATACATTATTTACATACTAGTCAGAGAGGCACGTGCTCCGCACGTGAGGCGTTTTTTTTTATTTTTTTCGTAATATATTGTCATGAGATTAAACGTTTTCCCTCCTCTTTTTCCAAGCTTGGGACCGACAATGGATGCCTTCCTTTCCATGGGCGGAGTTAAAAACGTTGTCAGTAAGCAAAAACTTCTTAACATATAAATTTTTTTAACAAATTTATCCTAATGAAAAAGTCAAATGATTTTGTTTGAAGTAAAAAAAAATAGTGTAAAGGTCTAACATATGCACTTAGATAGGTGGTGAAAAAATTAAGTGTGTGTCAAAATCGCATTTACAAATTTACTAAAGAAATAAAAGTTGGGATATATTTGTTAAAAAAATGTTAAGACCTTTTTGCCTACGACATATGCAATATGAAAGGAAATAAAATAAATATTATGCAACGTTTGATCTATCTGTATGTTATGATAATACTTAGCTACAACTGTGTAAATATAAAGTAGCACATTTGCATAGTACGCTAAAATAGATATCGTAAGGTAAAAACATATAACAAAAAATTGTGTGTTATGATTATACTTAGCTACAATTGTATAAGCCATCTCGATAAACCACATTTTTTGTAAAGGTACCTATTTTTCTAACTAATTTTCTATTTTTAACTAAAATTTTAGTTTGACTAATACACACTCCTCAAGATAAAGCTACATATAGCTGGTCATGACTAAAAACATGTTCAGGGAGATAAATTCCTACGTTTGGTATAGTTTGTCTTTGGGATTTATTAATTGTCAACACGAAGGCTAGTTTTATAGGAAATTGTTTTTGAATCAGTTTGAAAGGCATTTTTATATTAGATGAAGGTTTTAGTGGAATTCGTGGTATAAATACTCTAGTGCCTTAAAAAGTTTCATTAACTATTTCAGCATCTATAATATTTCTATGAAAGACACGACAAATCAAACTCATTCCATTTCATAAGCCCAAAAGGCTTGGGCATAGCTATTGCCTTGGATGGCAGCCTTTGGGATTTTTCAAGCGCTGCCACCTTGCTGTGCGTGAATAGGGACTCGCCCACACATTTTTTTTCTTTCCTTCTCTATTCTTCAAACAACAACATCATCAACAACCAACAACAACCACTATATCAAATTCACAAAAATCACACATCTCACTATTTTTTTTTCCAAAAATCACCAATTTCACCAATAATATCAAATTTCATAAATTATCACAACCACCATTCACACCAACCATACACACTCTTTGATGTCATCATTAAACTCCAAAAAAAATTACAACAAACCACCATTCAATGAACCTTGGTTGTAACCTCATTTTAAAATAAAAAACTCCAAAAATCCTAGCTCAAATTGTAAAGAATTAAAAGATCAAGTGGGATGTCACCTTAATTGATGTTATCGATCGATGATTTGCTCTCAAACACTTCCAAAAGCATCAAAATCCCTCTCTAAACCTCCCAATATCTAGATTTGTGGTTACAAGTGTGAGAAAAATGGGTCAACTTGGCTTGGAATGCGTATTTATACCCTCATCTCATCATACGATCCCACATACATTCCTAGGAAGATCCTATGGTTCTCATTGAAGCCATCCAACTACTTTAGTGGCTCAATTGTTGACACAAGTTTGATCTTATCCACATTTTTTTTTATGTTTTGACTTTTCCATCATCGGGTGAAACACCCGCTGACTCACACCATGAATCACGTATCAATTAAATTTTTTGATACATTTCACTTGACCATCCGGTTACTACTTGAGAACTTTGTGTGAGTTAAGGAACCAAGGTGAGATGTCGAGTTGTGTGTATGATTCTATGTGAATCTGGTATCTACCTAAATACCCTAGGTAGGTCCGTAAATTATGGTAAGATATTGAGCTATGTGCGTGAATTATATGTGAATCCGGTATCTGCCCCAAAAAGACTATGTATGAGTTTGTAATTTATGGAACGACAATAGACTGTTTAATTCAGTTGTGTGCCAATAAATAGTGTGTTTGGTTCCACCTACTCACGTTCGGATGGGTCCATAAGTAAGGATGGGGGGATCAGTTAAATAGTACTTCCCTGTTTAGTGAGTTTTATTAAGATTGATTTCGAGGACGAAATATTTATTAGCTGGAAAGACTGTAACGACCCAAAAAATATGTTATGTCAATGTGACGTGTACCATCTATTTATACTCGTGTCTGTGTGACAGGAAGATGACGTCAATTTACTAGTAGATTTCGCTTAGGAAAATGTGTCGAATGGGTATCGGGTGGACGTAATATGAGTACACGGGTCTATAAAAGAATTTTTCGTAAATGACCGAAATAAAATATGATAATTAATTAACATGTGAATTTGTTCAAGTCGTTAGTATTTTTATTCACACACGACGGTGGGAGTCGTGGTGCAAGTCGGGGCGTAGAAACACTCGAGAAAAGGCTAGGAATTGGTTTGAATTGGATAAGGTCAAGAGACCAAGTTCCCATTAGAGTCCAATTGGAGTGTAAAGTGGTTGAATGGAGGGATTTTTATCCTTGGGATGATCCTAGGGTTTAGGGGGTGTGCCAAGACGGGGTCAAGCATATAAAATGGTCATTTTGACCATTGTTACACCATCTTTTCTCTCTCCTCTCACTCAAAAACAAAAAATTAACAAAGCGTTCTCGCAATTTGAAGAGCGAATCGAAGGCTAAGGATGGACCTACAAAGTGTATTAAGGTGAGATCTGGACTCACCATCCAATTATCGTTATTTTAGCATTGATTTTGTGCATTTTTGTCAAAATTTTGGGGACAACCCTTGAACACTGGAATTTTTGGGATGTTGGTAATTTTTTGATAAGTTTTTAATGATCATGGAGTGGGATATATTGTTGTTGTTAAGGTAATTGCTAAGAATTTCGGATTTGGTCAAATTTGATGAATTTTTGGAATTTTTATTGGATTTTTGGATCACGGTTTGTGGACACGTTTGGTATGTTTTGAATGTGGTTTTAGATGGTATTTGAAATCTTTAAATGGATGGGATAAGCTTGGAACACGCCGAACGGAGCTGAGGTTTCGAAAACCACAATATTCAAAATTCACATGAGGCGCCACCAGGGACATCGAGGAGCTTTAGGTTCCTCAACGTGTGTCACGACATCCAGAGCAACAGCACGCCCTGTAGCACGTTTTTACGTGACGTCGTGGAGAATTGTTCTCCACGTCATTGGTCACGGTGTGTGGGGAGGGACACCCCTATCCCTACGCTTTTGGGGACGTTGTGTGGGGTTGAGCCCCACAACGTCACCCACGGTGTCCAACCTAGATTTTGAATAAGGCTTTTATAAATTCTTAAAAACTTTGGGGATTCTCTCAGGTATCCAAATGGTCTCAAATGCAACTCAAAACTCGGGGAATCAACCGATTAGAAAATTGTGTGAACTTTAGATTAAATAATTGAGTTTAAACTCAACTCTAAATTACCAAATTAGATTCGAATGAATACCAGGAAGTTAGCAGATTGGTGATGAGTGTACGTGATTGGTTTGGTGACGTATGGGAGCCGCAAGTGTGGAATTTTGTGTGGTATTTATGAGTATAACCAACCTGAGCAATAATATAATTTCATTTGTGTATTTTTGTTGGTTGTTATCTTTGTTGAGCAATATTTTTTTGTGAAATATAATTTCTTGAATTTCATTTGTTATATCTATCCTTAGTGGATTATTAGTTTTATTTTCCTTGGATTCTACTATGTGATCTCTTTCACCGCCGTTACACGAATGTTTGGACTTGCCTACACTCGCAGTTTAGGGTTGGAAGTCAAACCAGTAGTTCAACTATGTGTGTGCTAGTGAGGGGGTGTGACTCATTCTAAACTGGCTGGTGGTTTGTTTAAATCTAGAATCTATCTTGGAAGTCAGGTTGTTTACTTTGTGTGGCAACCTGATACACTTGGAACACTTAGGTACCTTTTTGCTTTGTGCTCTCGACACTCATTTACTATTGATATCTCATTGATTTACGTATCATGCAGTCTTTCGTTATATTTGTGATATCCATGCTTAATAGTTGATTAGTCATTTATTTGACATTTGGAATTATGTTAAGACTCCATTTAGTTTTTACTGTTACTCTTTAGGTACTCACCGTCCTTTTTATGACGGTGGGTACAGACCTGACATGTTGAACTAAGTGTTTTATCACTCACATTCACTCGAGATTTTGATGTCAACAAACAACATAAAATGGTACTAATAAGTTTTTCAAATATTTTAGTATATCAAACTTTGTTAGACTAACAAGTTTCAATGAAGCCAAACTTTTCAAGTTCAAGCGAAATGGAAGAAATGAGACCGAAAAAGCTCAAGAAGTGATTGAAACAAGGAAAGACATAATAAAGCGTGTATGAAGTCATGTACATCATCTGTAAGTTATAAGCATTCAATTCCATGAGCTAAATGCATTAGAATCATGCATTACATGAATTTCAATTTTTAAAGAACTTAAAGTCATAAATATTATGATTTTTCAATTTCAAGAGTTTCAAAATGATTTAAATCATGCAAATGAGTTTTACAACATGTATTTGAGGTGTACAAAGTGGCGGAATTGTTTTTGAATACACCGACATGTGTTTAGTCGGCTTTTAGATTGATATTAAAAATATTAGTAGAAAAGCCCCTATGTTTTTAATAAAACTGAGTTTTTTAATTTTCGGAGATTGTGAAATCATCTGGGATGTCTAGACACATTTTATGTACCCTACTAACAATGTGTAAAATAATTTAAGAGGTTTAGTAGAATCGTAGGGTTGTTAGGGTGACCGTTTTACAAACCCAAAAAAATAATTGTTTTTAAGCCCCTGCATCCAGTGCGCTGACCAGTCTACCCAGTGCATTGTACAGTAAGCTGGTATTTTTTTAAATTACCCAGCGCATTGGATAATTTACCTTGCGCGTTGTTCAGTAGTCTGACAGCTTTCTTAAAGTGTTGATCCACACCTTTAATTTGAATTTATGGATCATTTTGGGCCTTTGGATCATATGTAACGGTCATGTTAGTACAAAAAGGGTTTGACCAAGCACCAAAACAACTAAAAAAAAAAACACACAACTCTTGCTCAAGCACACACACTAAGTGCTCAAAAATTATGATTTTGCAAGAAATGTGAAGATCAAATACATACTCTCACTTGGGGATTGTTGGCGCTAATCTTATGCACACAAAGGAGGTCAAACGAAGTGTTATAAAGCTTACAACTCTTGTTTAAAACTGATTTTCTGATCTTACACTTGGGGTTATAAGATTTCTTTATTTCCTACTCTTTTTGGACTTAATCTATACTTGTTGTTTGGAGTATTGTTTGGAAATCATTTGTGGTGTTCTTGAACATAGTTGTCATAAATTTTGTACTTAAACTTGATGTCATAAACCCTACGACTAATTTAAACTTGTTGGGCTTAAACTTTGGTTTTCAATGTGCATGAAAATTTCTTGAAACCACATTGAGCATAATCTATATTTGTTGTTGTTGGTTTCATTGAAGTGTGTGTAAAATATAACTAAAAGAGTTTTGTACTTAAACTTGACTTTCTATAAACCTTGGATATTGAGTGCACTTGTTTGAACTTAATAGTGATTTTTCATAGTGTACTACATTGACTTGAAACCTATTTGTGCTTAATCTATACTTAATTTTGTTGTTTCATGCTTATGTTGTGATAACAACATATTTACAAGGGTCTTGTTCTTAATCTAAACTTGTTAACCTGAGGTTTTGATTGCACAACTTGAGCTTAAAATTGCATCTTTTATTTGTGCATCAATTAATCATTTATCGGAACCAAGTTGAGCTTAATCTATACTTTTCCTAATTGGTTTCAATATTGAGAGTTGGCCTATAAGAACTTAATTTTACAAGGCATCTCAATTGGCAAAGTTCACTTGCATCGATTCATTTTAGGATTACATTTGGCTTGTGAGAGGAGAACAACTTATACCGCCTTACCTTGTAAAGTACACTTTCATTGTATTCATCAAACTTTGATTATAAGAATTAGTGGATCTAAGTCGAAATGGAAACCCTAGTTGAGGCTAGGTAGGGGGAAATCCTAGTTGCGGCTAGGTGGGGAAAAATCCTAGTTGAGTCTAGGTGATTATATAAGACCTTATTGAGATAAGGAATCTTGTAAAAGACCTAGTTGAGGCTAGGCATTCACTAAGCTTGTGTGCTTTGGGACATTCACTTGTTGGTAATATAAGTAGGGGGTTGAAAATCCTAACCGGGGAGGTTGGTAGTAGATGTAGATCGGTTGGATCGAACCACTATATATTGTGTGTCACATTTTCTTCTCTTCTACCTCCTTCACTTAGTGTAACTTTCATTTCATTTGAATCATTTGGCGCATTGCTATTATTCATTACTACTACAATTTATCATTTAGCTTGACTCGCAAAGCTAACTTAGTGGATTAGCAAAGAAAGTGCTAAAAAGTATCATTTGGCCATCGCACTTAATTCATCCCCCCCTTTTGGGTGACAAATCCTATAGGATAGACAAACGCAAAGGACCGACGATAGGTGACTTTTGTTAAGGATAACGAGGCGACTTCCTCTCACCTACTAAGTAGGTTGATTGTATTATGTATTTATCTCGTTTTTTTATCAAATTGTGTATATGGGATTTTGTGAGATTTTGGGACGTATATACAATGTTATATACTCTCCTCTGACTTGATATACTTGACGGATGTATACATATGCGGGGTTTCCACCCTCTAGGTTGTCCTGACTTGTGTCTTAGAGTTAATTCAATTAGTTTGAGGTTTATAATTGCTTCCGCTATAATCTGATAACTCACTAATTTGAATAACTCATTTAAATAATTATATTCTACTACTTAATTAATGGATAATGATAAAAAAGGTTGACTAGGCTTGCGTTAACTTTGCGAGAGTTAACTCGGGGTCCAAGTAAGTCTAGGCCAGGCGGGGCCTAATTTAAGGTTATGGAACTAGGGATGTAACATCACGCCTATAGATGGCTTTATGAACCTTCTTTGATAGCATGACCGTTTTTTCTTCAAACTTATTTTCATCACATAGTTCACCATCATCATTGATCTCAACCTATAGACTTTGAGCCTTCAACTTTGCCGGTGGACTACTCACGTTCTAAGTTATCTCCTTCTTTAACTCTTTCTTTGATATACCGGTAAGTGCTTCCAATCTAGATCGATCATTTAACTCGAACTCACGAACCGTTAACTCTCCACATAAAGCATCAAAGGTGTAGTCAACAAGATTTTTTGCTAATTGAATAGCATACTTTTTTGCATCCTATTCCTTAGATAAGCCTCTAAGAAACTTGTACATCGAGTTCTCTTGATCAAAGTGTTTGCCAAGGTTCTTGATCTCATTTAAAAGCTTAGTGAACCGAGTGATGGAGGTAGCAATGTCTTCATCGATGCCAACTTGGAATGTTTCATAATGCTCCTTAAGAATTCTAAACTTCATTTTCTTTACATGAATCGTACCCTCATAGTGTACTTCAAGTTTCTCCCATACTTCCTTAGCCGTGTTACATGCACTCACTCGGTTGAACTCATGTTTTCTAAGTGCACAAAACAAGAGGTTCTTCGCTTAATCATTGGAAAGCTCAAATCTTGTCTCCTCGGAAATGTAATCTTTTTCGGCCTTGTTAGGTGGAGTGTAACCATCAACGATAGAATCCCACATGTTTCTACCTTGTGCTCGTGCATAGAACTTCATTCTCACATTCCAATGAGTATAGTTGGTCCCATCAAAGTAGGGAGACCTAGTAGATAAAGTGTCTTCTGTAAGGTGAGTGAGATCTAATGTTTGCATCATTGCAAGTAAACATTCAAAAGTATGTCAGTAATACTTTGAGCAATAACCTACTCTGAGACCAATTGAAACCATACGAAGAGGGGGTTGAATTGGTTGAACCGAGAGGTTATCACCTTTTTAGAACTTTATGTTAAATATCAATGATAACACGCACACCAAAAATAAATATCTATGCTATGCAACAACGAAGTGTTAGAAAATATGGATATGAGACACGATATTTATAGTGGTTCGATCCCAACTATCTACATCCACTATCTAACCGCCCCGATTATAATTATGACAACCTAAGCTTACAAGCCTAGAATGCCTAAATACAAATTATGACTATTCACTAAGTTTCCATTAGGGTTTTTGCCTATCCTCAGTTGGTCTTCCCTTGACTTAGATCCTACAAAGTCTCACAATCAATAATACACAATGAAATTGATGTATACAATGAAATATGTCTTACAAAGTAATACAGTAATAGGTCTAATAACTCACAAGCCTCCTAGAGCTAAACCACTCTAATGAATACATAATGAACTTGATGTATACAATGAAATATGCCTTACAAAGTAAAGCGGTAATAAGTCCAACAACTCATAAACCTCCTAGAGCAAAACCACTCTAATGAAAATCAATGAGTACGTGCAACACTTAGTCAAGAAATCGAAAAAATAATATCGATGAAAAAGTATGTGGTTTCATATCAAATGAACAAGAGATTTTGTAAAAATTAAGACTAAGAGCAACAACTTGTTCAAATAAGTTCTAGGCTTAAAGAGATCAAGTTTAAGTGCAAAAACCAAGACAAGTGTGCTCAAGAACACAACAAATAGATTCCAAACCATACACTAGTCAAAAAGTATTAATTAAGCTCAAAAAGTGTAGGAAATCAAGAAACCTTACAACCCCAAGTATGTAATCCAAAAAATCAGATTTCGAGCGCGAGTTATAACCCGTAGAACATCAACTTCAAGATTTAAATGCAAGCCCTCAAAAGTTTCAAGTGATCGTGTGCTCAAAGTTGACATATTTGAGTGCAAACTTAGATTTTGGAGAGTATGTGAGCAAGAGTTATGTGTTTTGTTGTCACGATCCAAATATTTAATTCTAGATTTTGACCTTAATCGGGGTCAGCGACCCATGACATTGCCCAAGAGTCTGTACACAGTACTAACACTCGGCTCGGGGACCGAGTAATATATTATTTTTGGTGTGATGGGTGCATAGTGTGATATATGAGTGTACCTTATACCTGGGCTTATTTTAGTTCGATTAATTCATCAATTCGGCGCGCGGGGATGTGCCTCGAGTTACGTGCAAGTCGTGGGACTGGGTAGATAGCCCTATGGTAAGTCTTATTTATTTTTAATAAGATTTAAATGACTAAGTATATGGCCTATGTCATTTATTTTTAATGTAAATCATGGATTGAAATTAAACAACACATAAATGTGCCTCAAGAAGTTTATTAGCACACATTCCCACATAACTTGAGTCAATTTTGGAGTTACTTAAGCTGAATTAGTGGATGACTAGGAGTCCATAAGGACCATTAGATCTTTTGGAGATAAGTGTATACATACTTTATGATATACACAAGTATATAAACAACACTTCATTGTTTTGTCCTTCATTTTCCATGTATGGAAACAAGAAAAATCACAGCTGTTGAGTAATGAGTTTCTGGGGAATTAGAGGCTTACAAGGGAGGCTTCATCAATCAAAATGATGCACTAGAGCTAGGAGTCCAATCCTCATAAGCATGGTATGTTTAACTCCATTTTAATGCATCAACTTCAATAGATTTTAAGCTAGATCATCGGGTTTTTGTACCAAATTGATTTTTAGTATCATTTATGTTGTTTTCATCAACTTAAAAGTAACAACCCAAATTCTCCACGACCCAACCTATGGGTATTTTGAAAATTTCATGATAAAAATGTGTTAGGTGTTTGATGTGAAAATACAATTCTAAACTTGTCAAATTAAATATGAGTGAGGGATTAAGTAAAGTTATATTTTAAATAATAAAGCCCAATAGAGCTTAGGACCCAAAAGGGTATTTTAGACAAGTTGTAAATAATCATAACCCTAATCCCTAACCCTAATGCTATTTAAGCAAATCAAAGAAAACCCTAGCCGCAATCTTGTTAAACACGCATGTGGAGAGGAGGAGAGCAAGAAGAGAGTTCAAGCTCAAGAGAGTACAACCTCACTTCCCTCCTTGATTTCTTTATTATTTATTGAAGATTTGGAGACCAAAGAGTCGATGGCATCGACAGCGGGAAGCACGCGAGGAAAATAGAAAAGAAAAGAAGAAAGGAAAGATTTGATCTATGTTAGAATGAGATTTTGGAAAGGATTTGGAGTCAAAGACTCCATTGAAGGCATGGTAAGACTCTAATACTCACTAGATTTATTGTCTTAGTGTTGGTATTGGCAATGAGAGTTGATGATTTGCAAAGTTTGTTCAGTTTTTCTTAGATCTAGTCTTGAATGGGTTATACAAATTTTTAAGCTTTATGATAACGAGTATTATGGATGAATCAATCTTATTTTCCATGGTTTGACGGTACATGAAAGGGTTTTCCTATGATTTTAGCAAATTGAATGCGATTGAAGTTTATTGATATGGATTTGGTATTTAAGGTTGAGTCGAGATTTTAAAAGGGACTTTAAATCTTTTCTTTGGGAAATAAACTTATTTGATAAATTGGTGGACTTTGACTGAATATTGTCATTTGGGAATTTAAAGTCTAAATTGACTCTTGTATGGTGATTTGGATCTTTTTAATTATAATTAATCGAACGTCTCCGATTTATGTTGGGAAAACCAAGTTTTAGCAGATTTTCCTTGTTTTGTGTCACCAAATTATTATTTTACTTAAATCAACGATTTCGGATCTAATAGTCGACTTTAGAGTCTTGAATGACTTTAAGTGAAATTAGCTATAAAATAAGATGGATTCCTAAGGTCTAGACAATACGTGTTAAACTTGTATGGTTGCAGATACATAAAGTAATTATTCTTTCAAATTTTCTAGATTCGCGAGACGGTTCACATCGAGCCCAAACGCAAGAGGATCGAGATTAAGATTCGCAGCGAGTATAGGTAAGTGGGGAGCACCGCTCATCTATCAAATGTGGCTTGCTACCAGTATATTTAGACTCACGATTTTAATTTAAAGGACTTGGGATGGGGTTGTTGCCTACCTTGCTTGACTTCATGTAAGGCCTCTTAGGGAGCCATAGACATGGTGGAACCAAGTCACCTTACATGCTTAAGGGCCTCTTAGGGAGCCGTAGCTAACGGTGGAACCAAGTCACCCAATGCAAGGGCCTCTTGGGGAGTTGTGGATGCACGATGGAACCAAGTCACCCGGGCCTCTTGAGGAGCCGTGGACACACGGTGGAATCAAGTCACCCACGCATATTTATTATATTTTTGATTATTGCTCAACAAGGGGAGGCAATGGCAAATTGAAACCATGGACTTGCATTTATATTTATTACTTCATATGTATCTCTCTTGTAACCCCTTTGCATTGCTAAACTTGATTATTTATGCTTCACAACTCTTGAATTATTTATCGATATTCGAAATACTTTACAGAACATGAAATGCTTAGTCTTTATGGAATTGCTACCCTGCTACAAATTGTCAACACTTGTCATGATTTCAAATGCATGCTATATTTATTTTGTTTTATAGGTATTACTTGCATATTTGATATTTGAGTGTGGTTCTTCTCTTATTGGGCTCTGTTGGTTCTTTTAGCTCACCCAACTTATAATACAGGTTCATTAACGAGTGCGCTAGAATTGAGACAAGGGAGAAACGAGCTTGAAGTCTTCACTTGATGTGAGCCTTGAGTTGATATATATCATGTATATTCGATTTTGAAACTATTAAACTTGGGTTGTAATTAAAATAAGTCTTTGAGTAGTTTGAAACCTACTTACCTTTAGTTGATCCACTTGGGAGTTTTTATAGTTTAACTCAATACGAACCCATTTATAGTTTCATAGATATTCTTGTGAACTTAAATTTATTGGCTTAAGGATATCTATTTATATTTATTCCGCAATTATTATCCTTTGTTTAGCCAATGTATATTCCGCAGGTTTGTTTGAGAGGCGTGCAAAACTGTTATTTGGGTCTGGTTCAGGTATCGGGTCCAAGTAGCGGTCTGGGCCGGGCGACCCAACCCTAGGTCAGGGGACCGAGTAATATATTATTTTTGGTGTGATGGGTGCATAGTGTGATATATGAGTGTACCTTATACCCGGGCTTATTTTAGTTCGATTAATTCATCAATTCGGCGCGGGGACGTGCCTCGAGTTACGTGCAAGTCGTGGGATTGGGTAGATAGCCCTATGGTAAGTCTTATTTATTTTTAATGAGATTTAAATGACCAAGTATATGGCCTATGTCATTTATTTTTAATGTAAATTATGGATTGAAATTAAACAACACATAGATGTGCCTCAAGAAGTTTATTAGCACACACTCCCACATAACTTGAGTCAATTTTGGAGTTACTTGAGCTGAATTAGTGGATGACTAGGAGTCCATAAGGACCATTAGATCTTGTGGAGATAAATGTATACACACTTTATGATATACACATGTATATAAACAACACTTCATTGTTTTGTCCTTCATTTTCCATGTATGGAAACAAGAAAAATCACAGCTGCTGAGTAATGAGTTTCTGGGAAATTAGAGGCTTACAAGGGAGGCTTCATCAATCAAAATAATGCACTAGAGCTAGGAGTCCAATCCTCATAAGCCTGGTATGTTTAACTCCATTTTAATGCATCAACTTCAATAGATTTTAAGCTAGATCATCAGGTTTTTGTACCAAATCGATTTTTAGTATCATTTATGTTTTTTTTATCAACTTAAAACCCATGAATGAGGTCCCTAAAACCCAATTTTCAATTTTGCATGTTTTGGACAAAAAATGGGGTTTTTGACTTTTATGTGTGAATGCATGAAAAATCTTATGAAATTGTTGATTTTATGGAAAAAAGTGAGGTTTTTTGTGGGTATTGTGATTGTTGTTGTTGTTGTTGTTAATCATTTGAAAGAAATAAAAATAAAAATTTAGATATTCTACCTCTATTTCGCCCCTTCCTCTCCTTCGTTCACGAAGGAGAGGACAACGTGTGCAATCCCAAGCCCAGCCTAATGTGTCGGGTCGGCTTAGGCCCAGCGGTTTGAGCCGAGTTGGGAACTGCCCAACCGGGCAAAATCGGGCCCGGTTCAACCAGGCCTGGTTCAAAGGGGGCTCAACACCTTTAAAATATAATATTATATATTATGGAAAATAG
Organism: Stephania japonica; assembly: GCA_039657345.1. NCBI lineage: Eukaryota > Viridiplantae > Streptophyta > Magnoliopsida > Ranunculales > Menispermaceae > Stephania > Stephania japonica. Next base: position 34,451,715 of record CM077560.1, on the reverse strand, counting down.
GAAAAAAATAGTTAGAAAATTGGTTTTTGAGACTTTTCAAATATTTGGGCTCTTGACAGGGGAGCGCACTCCATGCATCCAGCGCTAGGGGTTTCCCCCAACGCGTTTGTTGACCTGGCCAGTAGGATTTTTCCTACAACTCCTCTAAAATTTTTTTGCAGCACGTAGCATGGCCTTAACCAACATTAGCCAACCTAAAAACACTATAAACCAAATCTAAACATAACAGGAGCCTAGGGGAGGGTTCTGAGAGTCCTGGTGTGCAAGTTTGGGGTGTCGGGAGGTCGGTTGAACTAGGAATCTTGCGTGAAAGGATGAGTAGACAGACTAGATAATTATTTTCATTTCATTTCTGCTTTGAATTCCAAATTTTCATTTAATATATGTGTGTTAATCCTTATACTCGAAATGTCATGTTTGTTATATGATCTGCTCATTTATGAAGTAATTAGTTTATGTCATTCCTTTTTTAATTACTATTTGTTCTTTGTCAGTAGCATTCCTTGAATACTTAGGAAGATGTGTGTGGCTCATCGGGTATGGGACTCGGGGTGTCGGGATCTATTCATTTAGTGATACATACCTACTACATAAGGTTGTTAAACGAAATCCGCAACTAATTAGGGTGATACCGAAGTGCACGGGGTACTGACTTATTTTATGAGGTCCATGTGTGGCCACTTAAGGTAGTACGAAGTACTCGTGTACTGACCTATTATGTGAGGTCATTAGGACGAAGGTCTAAAACCAATAAGGGTGGTACCGATGTGCACTACAAGTATATTTATATCTGAGTCAGTCTTATTTGTTTCTTTCGTGGTGTTTATAAGCATGATTTCTATTTCAAGCAATCATTATCTGCTTTATGTTTTTAAATACCTATTTCTTGTATTTGAAAATGTGGATAAATTTCTATTCTGGTCTACTATTATTTTACTATACTCACCGTCCTTTTTATAACGGTGGATGCAGATCTGTCGACTAGAAGGCTGGGCAAGGAGAAGATTGGCAACTATTTCTGAGCCTTCGGCGTACGACTACCTTTGACTTACGTAGGTTTTGGTATTTTGATCTATTTATTTACTTATGTCTTTCATATACTTTTAGGCCATATATTTGGGTTAAAAGACTAGACTCCCCGACTGATGCATGTATTACTGAATTTATTATCATGTGATCGTGATTTCCTAGTTTCCACACTTATGATTTATTTCATAATGATTTTCGCATAAACCGTTAAGTCTTCCGCTGTATTCATTAATTCGTTAAAAGTTTTAATTAACCTTAGATTTAATAATGGTATAACATACAGAGAATAGGTTAAAAAGGCTGACTAGTACGTAATTAAGTCGTACATGGATAAGATTAGGGTTTAATTATGGGATTAAGCCGGGTGGTGCTGTGTTCAGAAATTTGGGTCGTTACATTTGTGTTCCTGGTAGTTTTGGTGCTTGGGCAAACTTTTTTTGTTGCCCTATGACTGTTACACATGATCTAAGAGTCCAAAATGATCCCCAAATACAAATTAAAGGTGTAGATCAAAACTTTAAAAAAGTTTTAAGATTACGCACAATGCGTTAGGTAGAACTGATAGCGCGTCGGGTAATTTTTAAAAAAAATTCAATTTATTGCACATCGCACTAGGAGTAATGCACAGCGTGCTGGGTGTAGGGGCCTAAAAATAAATAGTTTTCTGATTCCCCTAATAACCCTCAACTCTACTAAACCTCTTAAATCACTTCATACATGTTTAGTAGGGTCCATAAACGTGTCTAGACATCCCAGATGATTCCCCAAACCCCGAAAATCACAAATTCTAGTTTTATGAAAGAAATAGGTGTTTTTCGACAAATATTTTTAATGTCAATTCAAAAGTCGTCTAAACACATACTGGAATGTGGAAACCCTGCATATGTATACCATCAACCATATGTCATGTCATAGGAGAGTAAAAACCAAGTATACATGCCCAAGATCTCTCAGACCCAAATCCCTGTGTTAAACAATTTATACAGTAATACAAAATATCAAACCTACATCAAAATCAAAAGATGAACAGCTCCAATATCCTCAAATCAAGTCACCAAGTTGAGGAGTTTTTCCCTTGCTCGACTGTGGATTTGCACTCAGTCAAACACAAGAATGGAGAGTTCTAGGTAAGTAACGCCAAGTAGGGTGTTTACAGTAATTCAAAAGGAAACAAACAGTCTATATTCATGCCAATAGAAATAACAGTACAGGAAATGCATGAATAAATAAAGACTGAAAATATATTTGAATCATCGAAAATGAGTGTCTAAGAAAACAATAGAAAGGCGCAAGTAGTATCGACCAAAGGTCGCTGATTTGAGGAAATGAAATAACCTACCAAACTCGGAGTTGAAGACATGGTACACTCACACCATCCTAAAGTCCCCGGGAATGTAAAGTCCCCGACAATCTATCGAAGAACTCTTACCCCAGATAGAACCCAAATAATACCGTGCATCTCAAGCTCCTGGCTCTGGTATATTACATCAGATAGCCCACACTCTCAAGTGTAACGACACTAAAATTTAACTCATGGCATGTGTCAATTTAGGTCATATGTGGGCCAATTTGTCGTGATACAATTGTCCAGTTCTTGATCATCGACACCGATGTATGTTATTTTTGTTCAGTGTTTATATCAAATTTTATCACCCAAATGTAAATTCCAATGTTCCAAATGTATGACGATGTTTGTGTGTGAGCGTTAGTGTTGGGAAAAGGGTTCGACCCGAGAAAAACGTGAATTTCGGGTTTCAATGAACAGTTGTCAAGTAATTTGCAGTCCGGGGAATTAATTGAACTAAAAACACTAACAAAATGTAAATTAAATAATAAATAAACAATGTGTAATGTGTCTGGTACGTTGGTACATCCGAGAGCACGCGACGGGAAAGTCATGGTGCGGAACAGGTCCGGAAACACGAGGTTTGAGCTGGAAATAGCTAAGTTGTGAGATAAAGTCACCTATTTGAGTCACACAAGTGATTGAGAGGTGGTTGGTTGTAGTGTAGAAAGCCCTAGGACGGCCTCGAGATGTGTGTGTAGATGATGATAAATAGGAGGTATAAAAGGGGTTGTTACCACTTTTCTCTCTCATTTCACCCTTTCATCAAACGAAATCGGTATTGGGCATGGGGTTTTCAGAGTGTTTAACGCGGATTGACGCTATGGGATCGACCCACTACACTAGATAAGGTGAGATCCCGATTCATCACGTGGTTTTCTACATTTTGATGCCTATTTTAAATGTTTTCGTCGCGATGATTTCGGACAACATTTTGGGGTTTCGATACTTATTGGATTTTTTTATGGATTTGATGAAAATGGAACATATTTAGTGTGTTGGAATAGTGGTTTTGATGATTTGGGAGTTGTAGCATTTTTTGTGAATTTTGGAGAATTTTCTCATGATTTTCGAATCGGTGCTTTTGGTCGAGGTTTCAACATAAAGTAAAGGCAGTTTTGGGTTGTTTTGGATGTCCCTAAGAGATTGGGGTAGGCACGGAACGCGGCAACACGAACTGAGGTTTGAGAAAAACCTCGGATGTGTGTAGTGGTTCACACCGCGTCATGGAGCATTAAGCCCCACAACATCAATCACGGTACCCAGAGCAGAGACTCTGGGAAGTCACGCTTTAAGTGAAACCGTGGAGGAGAATACCCCACGACGTCTAACGCCGCCAGTCTTGCGACCCACGGTACCATCTGCGATGACACTGCTCTAAGTGAAGATTTTGAGAAATTTTTAGAAAATTTTGGGGATCTCTCGGATTTCCAAATGTGTCCGAATACGACCCAATACCTCATAAATTGACCCAATTACATCAATGAATAAAATATAGAAACATTGGGTAAATTGAAGGTAAATTAACGAGAAATTTCAATTAATTGACTATCAGGGGTAATAGTCATTGACAGGTCACACCGGGATTCGTAAGAGGCAAGTCAAAGTTCATGTGAATGCGTAATAGCTTGGATACAGGTAAGTAAACCAGTGAGGAATTTTACAGTTATTTCTAAAGCTTTAAATTGTTATTGTCACGGCGTGAGAGATTTTAAATGGACTATCAGCGAATCTCACAAACATGGACTTTAGGATGGTGTGAGTGTACCATGTCCTAAACTCTTGAGTCTTGTAGATGTTTTCCTCTACTCAACGACCATTTGGTCGGGACTACTTGCGCCGCTCTATTGTTTCTGGGACACTCATTTTCGATTGATTCAGTTACTTACATTCTTTATTTATTCATGCATTTCTTGCACCCTTTTTTTCTATCGGCATGAATATAGACTAGTAGTTTTATTTCAAAATGTTGTATTTATATTCTGTTTGGCGTTACTTACTTGAGCTTGTCATTCTTATGTTTGATAGAGTGCAGATCTGCAGTCTAGTAATGGGAAGGCTCTACAGCTAGGAGATTTGATCTGAGGATATGGAGCGGCTCTCTTATTGTCTGACATAAGTGATTTATTTTGTATTATTCTATGTTTATGTTTTGAAATAATGGGATTTGGGTTTTGAGAGATGTTGGGCATGTATATCATGATGTTTCTCTCCTCTGACTGATTATTGATGATGATACACATATGCGAGGTTTCCACACTCTAAGTTGTCTTAACTTGTGTCTTTGAGGTTATTGATTAGTTTGAGAAATTGCTTCCGCTAAAACTATGATAACTCACTAATCGATTAACTCAACATTTAATTTGTTTAATAACGGTAATTGGTAAGGAAGGCTGACTAGGCTTGCTTGACTTAGCGAAATTGGCTCGGGGGTCCACGTATGTGTAGGTCAGGTAAGGACAGTTTAAGATTGTTGAACTGGGGCAGTCACATCGTGGATCACATTGACTCACATGCCCTTGAACCACTCAATCAGAATAGAGTTCTAAGCTAGGAATAGAGCAATAATAATAAAAAATTAAAGCTCAAAGAAATAGCTGTAAATTTTCCCACTAGTTTATTTACCCTTTTCCAACGCTATTACGCACTTACATGCCCTTATTTCATCCTTTACGAACCCCACGTGTGACTATTAGTGTCCTATAGTCCCTGTTAATCAATTGATTGCCAAATCAGTTATTTATACTCCAAGTTATCCCATTTTTCATAATTTTATTCATTTATATATATGGGTCAATTACTCGAGTATTGACTCGTATTCAAACCCATATAGATATCCGAGAGACCCTCAAAGTTTTCGAAAAAAATCAAAAAATTGGATTGGTCTGATGAATAGTGCCACTCCGTGAGTGGCACCGTGAGATCAAATGCCTGGCGGTGTCACTTAAAGCGTAAATTTCTAGACTCTCTGCCTCAGACTACTTCACATGTACAAATACCAAAAGGTGGATAGCACTATTTGGTTATATATAACGAATCATCAATTAAGAAAGTGCAGAAAGTTTTATATCGTAAGAAATGTAATAATTTGAACAATGAGGTTGATGAAGAGTCAAAAAGGTAACTGAGGTGCTACAATTACGCGAGTGACCATGTTCTACACGAGTTTAATTATTCAATTGTGAAATCTGCCTAATTTCTTTCCTTTTTTTACAAAAAGATATTTCTATTCACAAAAATTGCTCACTATAACATCTGATTTAACAATGAAATTACATCAATAGCAGCTCTTTTCCTTCTCTTTGAGATCAAATCGATGTTGCGAAAGTTTGCAAACTTGTGTGCAACTTATACGCTTGTCTTTTGCATATATGATAATAAAACCATAACGAAAAATAGAATTTCCAACAAGGGAAGACGAACAAAAACTTCCAACGAGGGAAGATAAACACAGACTTCCAACAAAGGAAGACAAACACAGACTTCCAACAAAGGAAGATAAACACATACTTCCAACAAGGGAAGACGATAACTTACTGAAAAAGAAAACGTAGTGAAAAATATCAAACCAACAATTGGCGCATATCCATACACAAGCATATAGAAGTGGGGACGGAATTGAGTGATATCATATGCATGTGTGGAGGAGAGGCAAGTGGTGCCAATGATGAATCTGAAAACTGTTGCAGGCCGAATGAAACAGAACATTTCATATCTAAATAGATCCAACTTATTGAATAAATAAAAATAAATATTGTTATTGTAACCACCGCCGATCAAAAAAGAAGATCGACGGTGGTTCAAACTAAAGAATCACAAAAAAAACAACTAATGCTCCAAAGCTAAACCCTAAATCAACTAGCAATATTAATATAACTAGAGCAAATCTTCCTAATTTATTAGGTCTATTTAATTTATATTTAATAATTATTTCTCTTTTAAGATATTTTAATATATAATTATCTCTTTTTTTTTACTTCAGTGGGAATCGAACCACGATCTCCCGAGGTCTTGCCTTTTTGGCAAGTGATGTCTTTACCATCTTACCTGAGAGGTTTTGACTATATATAATTATCTTTTATTAAAAGTTAACTTAAAGTCCTAATTCCTAATTGCAATATCACATTAATATTTGCATATTGATGGAGATCAAAACTAAGAACGTTAAATTCAGTGGTTTATCTGATTTTGTCCGTCGGCCAATGTGGATTGGGTTGAGTTTATTCTAGAGTTTATCACTTAGGTATTAATAATGTTGTCAATGTCATAGACGTTAATTAAAACTTTAATATGTAAAGTTTTGTTATAATCTTATATTACGTAAAATCATATTAGTGCAGTTCAAATAGGAGTTGGGTATTAATGTCCATTTAAAGACTTGAGCATTTCAAGGTTCTAGTTGATTGACTGATGAGATTTTGTGATTCAAGAGAGAGTATCTATTTGTGTATTTTGATTTCTTAAACTTTCTGCGTTTGATCCCAAATTAGAAACTTGTTTCTTCAATTCGGTATTCATGGAATCAACTAATTGTAAAAAAAATATATACTTTTTTCTTTGTAGCGAGAAATCGTCAATTCCTCGCTACATCATTTACACCAATTAATTTGAGATTGAGAGTTTTTTTATCGAAAGAGATTTAGGCTTTGTGGTTATGATTGTTGTTTATTTATGGGATGACATGTAATCTCCGAAGTATAAATAAATCACTGATTAAGTTGTAGGTAGGCTTCCTAATATGCATATACACAAGAAAAAAATGCTTAACGATTAGAAGCTCAAGACCAAAGGCTTTGATTTTCTTTCTTTTGAAAAAAAAGAAAAAAAAAAAAACTAAACTAGACTTTAGCCTTTGAAAGAATGAAACAAATACTGAACATTGGAACTTTTCTTCCTGAAATTATAAGTTATTTCCATAAGAATAAAGTATTACTTTCTTCAAAAAAAATGGTACTCCTACTTACATTTGTACACAGTTGTAGTAGTTCTTTGGATCTACCTAGTTATGTATGTATGCACGTATCTCAATGCAACGTCGATGGTGCACAAATAACTTTTACCAAATGTATGTACAAATCACTTTTTACTAAGGGCAAACCACTTTTTTTCACTCCACTTCCAAAAATTCCCTTCTTCCTTCTCATGTTGTGCACCATACACAAACACCGCCTTCGACTCCAACGATCCCCTCTGACCACTAGCAACACGAACTTGCGATTTCGGAACCCACTACCATTGTAAGAATTTATTACTTCATGTTTCTTGTTGGAAAATAATGTTTCTCTACTGTTTTGAATGCATTATATAGGGTTTGAACAAATTTTTTTGTCTTGCGAGGGAATTGTTTGTTTGCATTGTTCGGTGGCTATTTACCATAAAAAATGGAAGATGAACGTGTAAGAGATACGGATATGCAAGATGGAAAGGTATTTCTTGAGTTTTTGTTCAATTTTTCTATTTTTTTCATGCTCAAGCCAAAGATTTCACCTCTGGTTCGGCCTCGCAGGGCCAAACAAATAGTTTTTGCTCGGTCTGTCAAGGCCAATTGAAACATGTTTGTTCGTTCACCTATGACCGAACAAACACTTGTATTTTTTTTTATGTTCTTTGTTCAAACCAAGGATTTCTCTGGTTCGGCCTAGCATGGCTGACCAATTGGCTTATATTCGGTCAATCATTATTGATGGAAACATGTCTGATTGGTCATTTATGGCAAACAGTTGAGTTTTCATCGATAACACTAGGTCGAATCAACTATTTTACAAGTTTTTTTTGAATTTTTTTTGTGATTCTTGATTGAAGGTCAAATTTAATACTGTGATTTACAATTTTGCAGGGATATTTGTGTTTGACTGACTATCTTGGTTGCACATAAATCAAATTCAAGGGACAAATGTGGCACAAAAAAATGTGGTTGTCCATTTGAAATAAATATCAAGGAACATGCAAATCTCTTGTGTATTAATTAATATACACACTGTAACGGCCCAAATTTATTTAATCAGGATTAGTGTTAATCACGAGGATTAACGGGTTAATTCGGGCGTTACGTGGACAGCTGGGCTGACTCAGATATGAATACCCATGTTAAATTGTGTTATTTGTGTATGTTGTATATATATTATTGTGATGTGGGAATTCATTATTATTTATATAAACATCACATGTGTGTAAGTTGATATCGAGCAAGCTACGAGTCGAGAATGTCCCGAAATGCATGTCGGGGATCGGGTACCGAGTATCGGGTAGCCAGGGTACGGGACATGAGTTGTCGGGTAGCTGAGAGCTAGTGTGACTCACATATGAATTTTTATGATTTATTAGGGGGCCTAGCCTAAGGTTGAAAGTGAATAAATAATGGATTAATTGAATTCCTAAGGTTGTAGTTAGGAAAATCAAGGTGCATAGAATGATTCTCGAGATGCACAATAAGGGAAATCAAGGACTGTAGTGTCATGATAAGGTGTCCAAAACTGGAGTGACACAGGGTGATTAGTGAACGTTAGATCGTCCTCGGGATGCGTGCACATAGCAAATTAGAACAAATGGTATAAATACCAATGACGAGTGTTCAACATGCAAAATCAAACCTTTTCTCAACAACTTTGTGAGATCAGTGAGTGAATCTGAGGTTGGGGAAGGTGAAATTCGAGCTTTGGAGAGTGAATCCAAACCTCAAAGCATAGATCTAAGGTAATCTCTGTACCCTAAACTTGAATTTTTGATAAAAACATGATTTTTGTGGGTTGAGGATAAAATGGATTTTTGGATAAAATCACTACTATTTTTGCTGAATTTGGTGTTCTTGGGGTTAAATTTGATGTAATACATAGTTTTAAATCGAATTTGTGACAAATTGGTGATAAATTTGGTAATTTCAGATTTGAAACATACACACTATGATTCTCGATTTTGAGAGAAAACTTTGTTTAATTGGTGTTTTTGATAGTAAATTGATGCTATTTGAGTGTGTGTATGGTTTGTATGATGAATTGAGGTATTGGGAACAAGGAAAACCCAGAATTAGTTTTCTGGATTTTTTAGGGCAGCGTGCAATTAGCGCGCTAGGTGATGAACACTAGCGCGCTAATCACGCTGGGGAAGATGATGAACAGTGCACGAAGATCAATTAGCGTGCTAATTCCCCTAACTAGCGCGCTAATGTCAGACCCCTGAAATTAATAAAGTGAAATCGAATCTAATTGATAACCAACCAACTTAATTAAACAATAAACACTATAAATGGACTTCAGGGACTGGGGAACCTTAGCTCGGACACCGGGAAGCTAGGTGGGTCAGATTGAGGGGTCTGGGAAGTCGGAGTGCGTGTTTACAGGTGCGTAAAACCCGTGAGAAAGTTACACTTTAAATTCATAGCGTGCATTTTATCAATTATCTTATCATATGCGGTGACTATTGGTGGTCACGCATGGTTTTTCATCTTGGTTATGGCTACACGCTTGAGCATGGGTTAGTCTGCGACGGCGACCATGTAGATGAGAGTAAAATGTATCTACAATTGTCTCGGGGGATTAAAGGTACTCTTAGAACTAAAAAGCTTGGAAAGGAGTACGCTCGTTTACTGAGTTGAGGTGTAGTCATTGTAAGCCTGTTATTAAGCACTAGTTTGTGCTAAAAACTCCGTTTTGCTATCGTATGACCGACGGGTCATGGTTTTATCGTGATTAAACGAGTGATGATTCATTTACCTGTTGATTTTACGTTCGAGCCCATTTAGTTAATTATTTGTTGGATTTTCGATGTTTTACATTTCCAGTTGATGTATGATTGATGTGATGCTGTGATGGTTGTTTATTGCCAACCATGGGGATATGATTTCTGTTGTCAGGGTCATATTCACATGTCTCACAGGTTATTGATGTTTTCATGATTATCGTGTAGACTTCTCTTGAAAATTTACTCACTGGGCTCGTTGCTGTATGTGTTGGGCAACTGAGCGCAAATCCTGGTACGAGCAAGAGCAAGGGAAAAGAGGTACTAGGCGACTATCTCTGAGGCCGTTGCTGCTGGCAGCTCGTGTTTTGACTACCTAATATGTATGTATATATTATTTTGTTGGGTTTTTGGAACTTTAGAACTTTATCACATGTATATGGATTTCTGTTTATTTCGTCTCAGTTATATACATGAAGTTTATTTTCAGGTTTTCCACTGCTTAGGTTTAATAACTTCTCATAAAATATATGTTTAAAGGCTTTCGCTGTAATTAGCTAACCTACTAGATGTGTAGAAAAATTTAACAACTTAATATAGTAAGATTAGTTAAAGGGAGCGTCACTTCATAGAGCTACGGACGTGGCAGTAGTGGTGACGTGTTCGGTGTCGTTGCAGGCGCTGCTGGGCTTGCAAGCGGAGAGCGTTAGTCACAGGACGACCTTGGGAATTGGGCCATCAGACACACCTAAATCAAATTCAAATTTCAATTTTCCAAAATAATCATTATTTGTTCGATTTAAATAATAATCGGTCGGACACACCCGAATGAACATCAATAGGTCGGTATTATATAACCGAACACTTATTTTTTGATCGGATGTATACGATCGAAGTTGCTTGTCTCTTGATAACTGCTAATTCCCGGCCTACCATATCCATAGCCTGTGTCGCGAGTGTTGAGTCATTTAACTCACCAACCTCTGGACTATCCCTTGTAGCCCTTCCCAACTCCTTCGATTTCCTATAAGATGCGGTTTGAGCTCTCCTGCCAACACGCTCACCTTTCTCCACAGTCTTCTTGTTGCCCTCCTTAGTCCTTTTTGTACAAGTCATACCTATAACAATGACACAAATATGAACCAAACATTAACATTCAATCATTATAATTAAACTTTTCATAATAATATTTCAATTGGTGGGAAGGAACAGATCAATACAAGACTGCACAGGGTGAGTTAACCGATTGAGCATATCCTCATCGATCAAATTACACTGAACAATTCTTTATGAATCCATTAGGTTTGACCGATTGAGTTGGACCAACAACTAACCAAAACTTATACCCTAAAATTTGATCTAACACTATAAGAAACTCATACACAACAACGAGATCTACTCAAATAGCATTTAAAAATGGATAGAAAATCTATATTTACAGAAACAACTATATATCGGTGCATGAAAGACTTTTAAAATTGATCAAAACAATAACCAACACATACACAACAAACAAAATTGGTCAAAACAATTAGAAAATTGATCAAATAACCATATTTAACCAAACAATGCATCAGGGACCAAGTTTGAACATTACAATTTTGTTCGGTCATCAAAGACTGATTAACATGCATTGTTCGGTCACCTTCAACCAAACAGTACACTTTTAATCAGTCTTGTGTCACCGATTAAGCGTTGGCCATCAACAACGTAAAAATCGTCCAACATATTAGAACAAAAACAGTTACAAGCACATACACAACCACCAAAATTGTTCAAAAATAGTAAAAAAAATTGATAAAACATCCATATTAATGGAAATAACCCTAAATTGACCAAATTTTGAAATACAAAACATAAAACGGCCTTCAAATTCGACTATATACCACAACCACAAACCCAGCCACCAATATCGATCAAAAATCTAAATCTTACCTTAGAAAGTAGAGTTGAAGCCGAGTGTGAAGTGAACATCGATTGCACGTTCCCTTCGGCGACAGCCTGGAAGCACGATGAAGCATGACCTATAGTGAGAGCAAAAATAAACAGATGTGACGCAAAGATCGATTGAGTTGATGCGAAAATGAATCACAACCGTGAGGTGAACGCGAAGATCGACCTATGGCTCGAGTGCTTTTCTTCTTCTTCATCATGTTGTTAGGAAAAATAAAAATAGGGGTGCACAAGGGCAAGAGCATTTTAGGAAAGAATATTAATTGTTTTGGGGTGCCCTCATCCATACGTGGGTGCCTACATCTTTTGATTCACTCTTAGTAAAAAGTGGTTTGAACATAGCCAAGCCGTTTGGTGATTCGACGGTGAAGGGTGATGGTCTTGTACAGTGAAGGATAAAACCGGTAGTGCACTGTACAATAATGAACGGTAACTCAACCCGTTTTTCTAATATAGTAGAGATAATTTTGTCAAAACATAAGTAAATAATTAATTAATTTAACAGAGAGTCAAGTTAGTAAGTCAAAACCACAATCCCTTCAAAAGTTCGTGAACTATTTAAAAAGTTCTCTTTTTGAGGCACGCCCGGCATATATTGCATATGCATGTATGTGAGGACAGATTGATGGCACATTATATGCCACGTGTCATACAGAATTTTGGAAAAATGGGGCTAGCACTTGCCACCGGTACACACTTATCACATTGACAACTGGCGTAACACTTGCGTGTTAGGCAATCTATTCACTAATTAATCAATTAATTACTCGTGTTGTCCTCCCTAACAAAAGACAAATTTCAAGGTTAAGAGATTTAATCAATCAAACTACTTATATGTGATTTAAATAAATGCTTCCTTAGGGGCAATGAATGACCAAATCTCATGGTGTTACAATAAGAAGTGACACTTTACGTGAAGAAGGGCTATGACTTGATAACAAGTTTTGGGGATGTTGAAATTGATCATTTCTGGGAGAAAGTTTGGAGTTGGGAAGGTTCACAGCGGATGAACCCATTTGTAGTGGCCCAAAACTATTTTTTCCATTTTGTGTGTTGTTTTGTATTAATTGTGATGTGTATATTGAATTATGTTAGTTGGCATCACAATGTGTGTATTTTTAATTTTTAATTTTTTTGATTTCGATGGGAGTTGAACCACAACCTCCCAAGGTCTTGCCATTTTGGCAAGTTATGTATTTATCATCTCACCAGAGATGTTTTGACATAATGTGTGTATTTATATTACTATTGATCGTGTGAGATAGTGTGACAAGTATTCGCCTCAAAAATCGTGTCGACGCTTGTATCGGGTAGGCGAATGACAATACACTAGATCAGGGAAATAATGCACACATGATAATTAATAAAATGCATTTAATAATTAATATGAAACGCTGATTTGATGTTTAGAGGCACGATTGTAAGCGAGTGACACGCGTCACGACACGGAACCGGGTATCGAATGCCCGAGATTCGATTATTTTTGTTGAGAAATGGATGAGAACAACGGGCAAGTCACCCACTAAGTCACCATTTTGGAGGACTTCTTGACCCCATCTAAGTCATTTGATCAAGCCTTGAGATCACCACACACATTGGATCAACTTTAGACTATAAAAAGTCAAAATTGACAACAACTTACCACCTTTTCTCTATCCTCAACTATTAAATCTGAAAATTTGTGTTTTGTGAGAAGGGTTTTGAACTTTGAAGGATCATTTGGAGGAACAATTGGCTTGCAATCAACAAAAAGGTTGGATTCACTCTCCCCTCATCTTTTTCTATATGTTGATCATAATTATATTGATGTTGGGTTTGATTCGAGATTTGGTGATGAGCTCACTGGTTTTTAGTTGTTTTTGGTGATATGTTAATTGTAGTTATGTTGTTGTTGTTAATGTTCAAGTTGTGAACAAGTTTAATCAAGTTTGGTTAAGTTTTGGTTTTGGAAAGTTTGATTTAATTATGGATTTTGATTGAATATATGTGTTTGGATGTGCCTCTGGCTTTGTTTGGAATGTTATTTATTCCCCCACGAGTCGAGGACGGGGTCGACGGTGTTGGGGAAGGCCTCAGATGCGTGGAAAGCAGAATCCCCAATTCGAGAATTATGCTATTCTATCAGGTGCTGGAATAGCGCGCCCCCCATTCAGAGGAGCGAGCTCCATGGTCTAGGCAGGGCACTCCTGTGAAGAACAGGAGCATGCTCCCTACATTATGGAACGCGTTCCACCCCTACTGACAGAACCAACACTTGTTGTTTTCGGGAAATTGAATTTAATGCCTATCTAAAACAACAAAAATACAACCTAATTTAATGGTAAATGATGTTAAGGACTTCGGTCAGTAGTACGATCGCCAGGTATACAGTGGAGTCAGACCGAGGATCGTTTCGAGACGCAGATCGCGATTTGAGGTGCGTAGTATTTCAATTGAAATTTTTCGTGTATTTATATTTTTTTGATATTTGCATTCCTATAAGTTATTTTATTGTTCCTATGACGGCCTTAAAACCAGAGGTCGCCATATCACGCGTCGCAGGCCGAAAACCCTGCTATGCCATGGCCCAGTCATGTCCCACACGCATCGTGCACCATTTAACAACCTTTTTACTGCTAACTATTATTTCATTTTTAAATTCAATTTGTCAAGTTAGCTTGAACTCAGTTTCATTTGTTATAATATCGTGATTATCATCAAATATTTATCAACAGAAGACTTATAAGCATGATTCACCAAAATAAAGCAATAAATATCATGAAATTATGTCACTATGCATGTCCTAGTGTGAAAAACCCAACCAAAGTGTAATGACCCAAAGTTAATTCGCCGTTATTAATGACGTGTTTGCAGACGTGGCTGATAGCTCAGATGATTGTGGGACTCGCTGATAGGCCAAGGCACTCCTAGAGCTAGGTAAATAGTAATTTTTGTGTTGTATTTTAATTTGCGATGTTTACGTGTAATTAGGGTTATTGACATCGAAATGTGTGTAATTTATTGTGTTATTGACGTGCAAGATAGTGTGAATTGTATTCACCACGATTAGTGTGCAAACACGGATACTGGGTAGGCAAATGACAGTACATTAGGTTGGGAGTTCATGTACTCATGGAAAATGATAAAATACAATTAATAATTAATAAATAACAACGTATATGCATTTGTGGCGCTAGAGTACGTGGGAAACGTGAGGGTACGTGCGGGACTCTTGTATCACAATGCTCGAAAGTTTGTTGTTTTGTTTGAACAAAGACAAGTCAAGGGAGTGTGTCACACATGCAAGTCATTTGAGTTGGACCTTATGACCTATAGAGAACCATTATATGAAGTCTTGTGATTTGTGTCCACAAAAGATGATCTGTGACGGCCCCAATTTCACCGTGCAATTGGGTACGCCCAGCCAAGACCCATGCAGGCCCCAAGTCATCACTCGGCAACCTGACGAGCCTAGTCAACCTCCTATTTACTCAATTTAGCAATTTATGAAAGAGTTATTGCAATAATACACAGCGAAAGACTAAACAGTAAATAACAAGGGGAAATAACTCAATCAAAGGGAAATTAGGAATTCTATAAATGTGGAAAACCCCGGGTACTCATGTACAATTCGAAATGCAAAGGTACATGATACCAATCTCATCAAAAAATTTCCAAGTTCAATAATCCCAAAGCATATATACATGAAACGATATACATAAAAGCAAAACATAAGGAAACCTACAAAATAGTCTCCAAGTCCAGCCGCTAATCCTTACAAAAAGTTGCCTAAACAGGGCTCCTTGCCTCTACTGCACTCCGCACTATCTGAACCCACCGTCACAAACTAGACGGTGAGTAACTGAGAGAAATCGAAAGTAATGCTAGAAGAATATAATAGTAATTCATGAATTATCAAACAAGGCAGTCTAAATATCATGCAGGAATTGAAAGACAGGAAGCTAAATAAACAAGGTGCATGATAGGCAGACTGGAAACAATAACAATCGAAACATGCGTGTTCTATGAGTCAAGAGAGGCCATAAGTGGTCTAAAATCCACAACAATCCACAACAATCTAGTACATGGTATCACACATTCACTAGGGGTTGTCAAACACTCGTGCGCACGAGTGCCTGCGTTTTATCCCTTCTAGTGCAGGCCGTATGTACCTTCGAGACACACACTTATGCCAAGAACACACATACAAGGAATATGGAATAGAATGCCAACAAGTAGATAATAACAAACACAACGGAATAAAAATGAATCACATGGTATTTTCTTAACTGGCTTACTAACGTACACAAGTTTTTAAGACAAGTGTACTTTCCTGATCTATCGCAACCCGTAAACACTCTCGCGTCCCTAACGCGTATTCCCGAGTTCTCCACTACCTGACAAGGTTGGAAACTCTAATTAATGGGTCGAGTCATTAACTAAACCTTAGGTTACACCCTAGTGTATTCCCAAGTTTTTTAAGGATTCAAACAACTCGACAAATTGATAGAAAACTGAATACTCTCTCTCAGGTTTGAAAAACCACAATAATAACTAAGACTACGATATCATAACATTGATAACCATGACGCATGTAAGCCTACTCATGAATTGTAGGCTCAGCTCAGTTATATGGGGTCACGCCATAGTCTCGAGGACCGATGACGTGACCACGACGTCATAGCCGTTTAACAATCACACACATACACCTACCCTCAAATCGGAACCATAAACCATATGTTTGTAAATCTCTTACACTCGTCGTGTGTTCATCAAGATAACCGATCACTCTAGTTAGTTTGAAAAATCAATTCATCATACCCAAACTGAAACATTAAAACAAAGTTGGAAAACTCAAAACGGTTTAGTCGACAAGGAACAACAAAAATTTCATTGCCATACATCAAATATCAGCGAGACGGTCATGGCAACACGATGGTACTATCCGACATCGGGAGGGGTCTCCTCGGCATGGAAATGGCCAGAAATAACTCACCTAGTTGGAACTCGAATACACACCCATAAATGAGAAAACTATCTTCAACATCACATGAAATTACAACAATTCGCATTCACCACGCTGTTTTGGGCACTTTGGAGGTTGCGAGGTTCAAACCACAGTTTGGCATAGTCCCCGATACCCCCCCCACAAGAGGTGGTCCGGCCAGCGGCACCACCAGTTGTGGTGTTTTCCAGTGAGGGCACTAAACAACCCAAAATAGTTGAAAACATTCAATAAAACATAACACTCCACTACCCTCGATGTTATGGACCACTCCGGGAGTCATGAAAAACAAGCACGTATTTAGCGTGGTCTCCGACATTCACCAAGTCACGGTGGTCCGACCAACGGTGCCGCCCAAGCTTTGCAACTCCGGCGAGGTGTAAAAATAGTTAACACATGTGTAAATAGAGTATGGACAACAACTACTCTATGTATCAAACGTTCAGAGGTCTCCCGGGGATAAGGGAGCTCCGGTGGGCCACGAGGGCCCATCCCAGACTATCCCCGACCACCGCCAGTTATCCCAACAGTGGCCGAGACACGGCATAGCCGCCCACGCATTAAAAAAATAAAACAATGAGAAAGAAAGAAAGAGAGGAAGGGAGAGAGAGAGAGAGAGAAATAGAGAGAGGCTTCCGGTGAACGGAGTGACCTCCGACCACCTCGAGGTTGGCCAGGGACGGCGGTACAGTGAGGCCGTAGAGCTTGGCTTGAGAAGAGAGGGAGACCGACACCGTGAGTGAGAGACAAAGAGAGAGAACCCGAGACCGAGAGAGAGAGAGAAAGAGAGAGAGATCACTGACCTCCGGTGAGGGTTCCGGCGAGAGGCGTGACTGGCCTGACGAGGGAGAGGGGTGATGGTGGTGGGAAAGGACGTGAGGTGCGGGTGTGTGTGTGGAGGAGATGAGTGAATAGTGGATTAGGTTTTGTTTGTTTATATATAAGACAAGTGTGAAATGACTCTTTTGCCCTCCAATTTACTTCTCACCCACCTCAACAATTGCCCTTATTGGTCTTTTGTCCCTTTATCACATCTCAACACACCCACACATCTCAATGCAAATCTCATGGTTCTCCTCATTTGAGTTGTGTCACTTTAACAATTTCCATATGTAGTCCGTATGTTGCGTAGTTAACTAACTCCCGCGTTCAAACGACGTTCCTCGTCTCGTATTGCTTTGCCCCGGCTCCCGTAACGCGCGTAGTCTCGCCTTGTCTCGCCAACAAATTAATTAAATTAATTAAAAATTCATTTATTTGTACTCTTTACTTATTTTTATCCCCCGTTTAACTAGTCGAAACATTACTCAATTAAATATTGCCCGACCGGCTCGAAACCCGTAAAATACTAAAATACTAATACACACAATCAAAGAATCATAAAATCACTTCGGTCTCGACTCCCAAAGTTTGAAATACTGTCCAGTATTCACATAGCCGGGTCACAATCCTGACAAGTGTAACGCAAGTTAGTTAAAAATTTGGGGTTGTTACAGTCTCCCCCACTTATTAGAATTTCGTCCCCGAAATTTACCTAATAAGTAAATTAAATCAACGACTCTTCGCAACTCCTAACGAGACCGATAAAACTCAAAGTGATTCATTTCTTGACTCCGAACCGTTCGTGACCCTTCAGTGGAGAGATCTTCAGGTATCCATAATCTCTCCGAATCGTACTGAAGCTCATCGTGATACTCGTCAAGTATTTCTTCTGCCACTCCTGGGCACTCTTAAGTCTCGAGAAAATCTATCCACAATTACCCAGATGCTATCGTGACCACGAGGAAATCGGGGCAACCACTAACGAAATCCATATCAATATGTTCCTGCTTCCATCAAGAAATGGGTGGGGTTGCAGTAGTCCTCCAGGTCGTCGATGCCCAGCCTCTACACGCTGGCATGTCACACGCTCGAACAACTCCGACCCCTCGGAAATCATCCTTGGCCATCAAAAGAGATGCCGCACATCTTAGGTCAACCCGGATACAAAACAAAACTGGAACGGTGAATCTCCTGAAGTACCTCTTCACACGCATCAGCCACCAATGGAAACCCCAGTCGCCCGCGATACCTCTAACATGAGTCTGTCGACCGATTCTTGTCTGGGCAATCTGAACTATCCACCATCTCACTGCACCGCTGGTATGACGCATCGTCTTGTTGTCCCTCGCGCACAATGCTAAATGAGATGGTCTGCAACATCGTTTGATCACGTATTTGCGTCCTGGTAGTTGTTGGCACGTCCGCTGAACTCATCAACTCAGCTGCCTCACGTAGACCACGCTCGTAGGTCATTTGACATATGACTACCTCAACATCAAATCCTTTGCGGTGTAACGCATCAGCAACAACGTTGGTCTTCTCGGAATGGTGCTCAAATAAGAAGTCGTACTCCTTCAAGAACTCAAGCCAATGTCTTTGTCTCGCTCCAGCATGTATGAAACTCAAAAAGATCTCCCATTCGTCTTCTCGTATCAACCAATCAACGCACTTAATGTTTATATCTAGTTCGCACCAACCAAGGCTTTGAACTCTAACAACTCTAGTACTCGCATGTCTACTGGCGACTCGTAGCCCCCTAACACTACCGAAATGTCAAGACTATGCACGTTCAAGTATATCGCATCCTGACAACCGTGACTAGGATTGAGGTCTGCTACGTCTAATGAGTTTACAACCCTAACATGTCTACCAAGCGCACAACAATCAAGTACTCGACGTAGTTTGAATCAAACATGATATGCATGCAAGTACCGCAAATGAATATCATACCCTCATCAATGTGTCTAGACGCCCCCGGTCTGGCTCAACAGCAGCATGAACATGCTCCCTCTGGTGCTGGTGATGCTGTGGTGGTGCTCTCGCTGGCTGAGGGCACTCCCTCTGAATGTAGCCAACCTTTCCGCACCTGAAATATGTGCAGGTATCCTGCAATCCCTGAGTCTGGCTCTGGCCTTGTCCATGTGCAAAACTCTGAGTCTGAGTCTGACTAGACCTTTGTGTCTTCTGCCTGTCTCCTCGATCTGTACCCCTACTCTTAGTAGACTGCCTCTGCGACTGCTGTCCTGGTCGACTAGGCTGCGGTGGATGACTGGCAAAACTCGATACTGATGGAATGGTCTGTGTCGGACGAGTAATCTCCTGTGCAACGGACCCTATACTCTGAGTCCTACGGTCACGAAAATTCCACCTGTTCTTCTTCCTCTTCTTGTCCTGATGGTGCTCCTCCGATCGAAACTCTGATCTGGCCGGTCTGTCCTCCTCCGGATGAGTAAACAGATAACCCTCTCGTGCTAGACTCCGCTCATACGCAATCTACAAAGTCTTCGGCTGCGTAGTAACTACAAAACCTCCAATCGTAGGTAGCAAACCCTCAGTAAAGTAGTAAACTCGATCAATCTCGATATCTGCAGATCCTCCAGTATAAGGTAATGGTGAAATAAACCTGCCCATATAGTCCATCACTGACTCATCGGTGCTCTGCCTCAGTGCCATAAACTCGTTCCTCTTCACCCGAAGAACAGTCGGTGGGAAGTACTTCTGGTTAAACTGGGTCTTGAAGTCGATCCAGTTTCTCGAAATGCCTCGGGTAGTGACAATGGTAGTCCACCAATCATCCGCCTCCCCCTGAAGCATGGATGAGGAAATTGTCGCTCTCATATGCTCCTCAGTCGCGATGATAGTATGAATCTTCTCGTGATTCTTCAGGAAAAGCTCTACTGCTGCTACGTCTGTACCACCGAAAAACTTAACTGGATCGTGCCTCTTAAATTCTCTCCACTGCCTCACCTCAGTAGTGGCCCTAGGGCTCTTCTCCAAAGTAGTGACTGGAGTAGTCTCTGCAGCAACAACTGGCGTAGTCGGTGTCTCCATCGCTTGTACTATCTCTGTCTGTAACTGAGGTGTCTCCGCCTCGGTCTACGTACCTATCGCAACAATTGCTCCCTCAGAAATTGCCGCTAACAGAATCAAAGTCGTAGATGCCGCAGCAATCAGAGTCTCTGCTCCACGAGTAACAGTAGGTGGCAATTGTGTAGTCGGAGTCGATGGTGTAGTAGTAGCTGATACGAGAGTCCTCAACAGTCGTAACATATCCTGTAACTGCTGGTCCTGCATCGCAACTCTTTGCGTCAAAATGTACACATCGTCCGCGCCAGCATATCGTGTGCCAGACGTGCCGCCATCGTCGCCCGGACCGTTCTGATCTGCCATCGTCGTCTAAACCAAGAGAGCGATACTTCGGATCAATATATAGCTACCACGTACCATATAGTACACACAACAATCATAATATGTACAAAGTTAAATCCGACTCATCCCCAACTCCCCCATCTAAGTTTCTAAAAGGATTATAGGGTTTCCACTCTAGGTTCAACCATTCTTAACTTCCGCTGGTTTAAATGGGTTGTATTTTATGAATTTAAACTTGGTATGCTCTGATACCAACTGTGATGTGGGTATCAGGTTAAAGAATAACCTACACCTCATCCCTAGTCTCCTCAAACCTAGGCTCTGATACCAACTGTGACGGCCCCAATTTCCCCGTGCAATTGGGTACACCCGACCTAGACCCGTGTAGACCCCAAGTCATCACTCGGTAACCTTACGAGCCTAATCAGCCTCCTATTTACTCAATTTAGCAATTTAAGAAAGAGTTATTGCAATAATACACAACAGAAGACTAAACAGTAAATAATAAGGGGAAATAACTCAATCAAAGGGAAATTAGGAATTCTATAAATGTGGAAAACCCCGGGTACTCATGTACAATTCGAAATGCAAAGGTACATGATACCAATCTCATCAAAAAATTTCAAAGTTCAATAATCCCAAAGCATATATATATGAAACGATATACATAAAAGCAAAACATAAGGAAACCTACAAAATAGTCTCCAAGTCCAGCCGCTAATCCTCACAAAAAGTAGCCTAAACAGGGCTCCTTACCTCTACTGCACTCCAC
Source organism: Stephania japonica (assembly GCA_039657345.1). NCBI lineage: Eukaryota > Viridiplantae > Streptophyta > Magnoliopsida > Ranunculales > Menispermaceae > Stephania > Stephania japonica. The sequence goes on along the minus strand of CM077560.1, from coordinate 34,429,767 downwards.
TCTATCTGCACCCACTGTCACAAACTAGACGGTAAGTAACTGAGAGAAATCGAAAGTAATGCCAGAAGAATATAACAGTAATTCATGAATTATCAAACAAGGCAGTCTAAATATCATGCAGGAATTAAAAGACAGGAAACTAAATAAATAAGGTGCATGATAGGCAGACTGGAAACAATAACAATCGAAACATGCATGTTCTACGAGTCAAGAGAGGCCATAAGTGGTCTAAAATCCACAACAATACCAAAACAATATCCACAACAATCCAGTACATGGTATCACACAATCACTAGTGGTGGTCAAACAATCGTGCGCACGAGTGGCCGCGTTTGAAAAACCACAATAATAACTAAGACTACGATATCATAACATTGATAACCATGATGCGAGTAAGCCTACTCATGAATTGTAGGCTCGGCTCAGTTATATGGGGTCACGCCATAGTCTCGAGGACCGATGACGTGACCACGACGTCACAGCCGTTTAACAATCACACACATACACCTACCTTCAAGTCGGAACCATAAACCATATGTCCTTAAATCTCTTACACTCGTCGTGTGTTCATCAAGATAACCGATCACTCTAGTTAGTTTGAAAAATCAATTCATCATACCCAACCTGAAACATTAAAACAAAGTTGGAAAACTCAAAACGGTTTAGTCGACAAGGAACAACAAAAATTTCATAGCCATACATCAAATATCAACGAGACGGTCATGGCAACACGATAGTACTATCCGACATCGGGAGGGGTCTCCTTGGCATGGAAATGGCCGGAAACAACTCGCCTAGTCGGAACTTGAATACACACCCATAAATGAGAAAACTATCTTCAACATCACATGAAATTACAACAATTCGCATTCACCACGCTGTTTTGGGCACTTTGGAGGTTGCGAGGTTCTAACCACAGTTTGGCATAGTCCCCAACAACCCCCCCACAAGAGGTGGTTCGGCCAGCGGCACCACCAGTTGTGGTGTTTTTTGGCGAGGGCACTAAACAACCCAAAATAGTTGAAGACATTCAATAAAACATAACATACCACTACCCTTGATGTTATGGACCACTCCAGGAGTCATGAGACGCAAGCACGTGTTTAGCATGGTCTCCGACGTTCCCTAAGTCACGGTGGTCTAACTAGCAGCGCCGCCCGAGCTCTGCAACTTTGGCAAGGCGTAAAAATAGTTAACACATGTGTAAACAAAGTATGGACTACAGCTACTCTATGTATCAAACGTTCAGAGGTCTCCCGGGGATAAGGGAGCTCCGGTGGGCCATGAGGGCCCGTCCCAGACTGTCCCCGACCACCGCCAGTCATCCCAGTAGTGGCCGAGACACGGCACAGCCGCCTACGCATCAAAAAAATAAAACAGTGAGAAAGAAAGAAAGAGAGGTAGGGAGAGAGAGAGAGAGAGATAAAGAGAGACTTCCGGTGAATGGAGTGACCTCCGACCACCCCAAGGTTGGCCAGGGACGGCAGTATAGTGAGGCCGTGGAGCATGGCTTGAGAAGAGAGGGAGATCGACACCGTGAGTGAGAGAGAAAGAGAGAGAACCCGAGATCGAGAGAGAGAGAGAGGTCACTGACCTCCGGTGTGGGTTCCGGCGAGAGGCGTGACTGGCCTGACAAGGGAGAGGGGCGGTGGTGGTGGGAGAGGACGTGAGGTGCGGGTGTGTGTGTGGAGGAGATGAGTGAATAGTGGATTAGGTTTTGTTTGTTTATATATATAAGAAAAGTGTGAAATGACTCTTTTGCCCTCCAATTTACTTCTCACCCACCTCAACAGTTGCCCTTATGGGTCTTTTGCCCCTTTATCACATCTCAACACACCCACACATCTCAATGCAAATCTCATGGTTCTCTTCATTTGAGTTGTGCCACTTTAACAATTTCCATCATGTAGTCCGTATGTTGCGTAGTTAACTAACTCCCACATTCAAACGACGTTCCTCATCCCGTATTGCTTTGCCCCGGCTCCCGTAGCGCGCGTAGTCTCGCCTTGTCTCGCCAACAAATTAATTAAATTAATTAAAAATTCATTTATTTGTACTCTTTACTTGTTTTTATCCCCCATTTAACTAGTTGAAACCTCACTCAATTAAATATTGCCCGACCGGCTCGAAACTCGTAAAATACTAAAATACTAATACACACAATCAAAGAATCATAAAATCACTTCGGTGTTGACTCCCGAAGTTCGAAATACTGTCCGGTATTCACGTAGCCGGGTCACGATCCTGACAAGTGTAACGCAAGTTAGTTAAAAATTTGGCGTTGTTACATGATCTTTGGGGTATAAATAGCGGTGTTTTCCCTCATTTCACCACAATTACTCTCTCTTCTATCATCTTGGATGAAAATTGGAGGTGTGAATAGGGTTTTCCTTGAATTGAAGAGTTGATTTGGAGGTCCAAAAGACAAGGGTTCAACGATTCGAGGTAAGCATCTCATTCTCCATCTCATTGTCTACATTTCGAGGGTAAAAATTCATGTTTTTAAGTGGGTTCTAGGTTTGGATTTTGATCACACTGGTTTGGGCAGTGTTGCTATTGATTTTGGTATTGTATTTGAATAACGGTGAAATTATGTTGGGTTGTTGTTGTTGTGGATTTTGAAACAAAATAGGGTTTAAATCGAATTTGTCGGGGTTTTAGTTTCCAGATGAATTTCGTCAAGGGGTTATGACGGTAAATGGTGTGTTTGTGTTTATATGCGATGTCGGGACGGGTTAAGATAGCAGCGACAAGCCGAGGGGGCTCGAAAACCCTAAAGGGCGTCACTAGTTTAGACGCCTATCGCGGCCCAATTTTGTTCATCTTGATTAATTGCTTAATCAAGATCACCAACCCGTGACGTGGGGCCCACATGAGATGTGCACACAGACCGAGACATGTGGCTGAGGTAAATTTTATATTTGTATTGATGTATTCCTAGTGTTTTGTATGTGTGTAGGCTGACTAAGTCATTACTTGCAGCTATCGACGTCGAGACGCAATCGGGGATGCGCCTCGAGTTGCGTGCAAGTAGGGGTACCGAGTACCGAGACTTGTGGTAAGTCTAAATTTAGTTAAATGCATTATAATTAAATTAATGCATATTAGATCATAGCCTATGGTCATAAATAAATAGAATTGAATTGGACATATATATGTTATATATATATATAAATCAAAAAATTGTGTAATGACCAAGAGGGGCTTTGGATTATTAAGGAAGTAGATAAGGTTAGAGGGGCATTTTGGTAATTTTGGCTACCCCTATTGGTTTCACCCAAAACACCACCCCCATATACACAATCCACAAAAAAAGAAGCAAAGACATTGCAACAGCAGTTGGACCGGTTCGACCAGCCCAATTGGATCGGACCGGACCGGACAGGGTCAAACCCGACTGGACCTGGTCAGACCCAATTCAAAGGCCCAAACCCCCCTAAAAAATAAAATAAAATAAAAATAAATAAATAAATAATGTGTATACATATACATATATATATATATATGTATATATACATACATAAAAATATATATAATAAAATACTAATAAATAAATAAATAAATGATGTGAAATGACCTTTCAGGGACCTAAGGGTGTTTCGGGAGTTCGGGAGCACTAGTCGGAATGTTGCGAGGTCGGATAGCCAGAGCTATCCTGTGACTTGTACGTGAAACTGTAGGAACTCTCTACTTTACTTTATTCATGTTATTTCTCTTTTCAATTAATTCAATGACTTGCAGTTAGTAATCTACCATCATGTTTTCCTTGCTCTGTTCGAATTGAATGTTGAAATAGCATGATGCCTTTTGATAGTTTTCATTGACTCCTTTTCCTGATATGCCATATTTTGTTGTGGACTATGTTATAATTGATGTTAGAAATGCATGCTCTAGGGTTATCTGTGGTAATTGGATTTGTATTCTATTTCCTTTGGGGCTTCGTAGCCTAACTTATTGTTGATATCGTAGAGCCTTAGAAATGAAAAATCCTTGAAACGGAAGTTGGAGATTATCTAGTGTCCATTGCATGACCTCGGGGTTTTTGGCACTCACCACTATTACTTGGGTGGCATCACGTAGCTTAAACTACGGGGTTGTCGGCAAGTTTTATATATATTCGCATTTAGTGCAGCTCTGCCATTGATGAAATAGTTTGAGAGTATCTCCATACGATAGTGGAAAAAGGTTGGCTGATAGTTCTCACCGCCAACCAGACGTAGATCATCTCGACTTAGCCTGTGTCAGTTTGTCTAATTCTATTAACTGTGGTATTTACATGCATTACTTTCTCAGCACCTTTTTCTACTATATTATGCATTTAAATATCTGTCTTTACTTTGGAAATGTAGTATAGAATTCTCCAGTTATCACTTAAATATCACAATACTCACCGCCTAGTTTGTGACGGTGGGTGTCGGTCCATCGAGCAGCACTAGACCGGGCAAGGAGAAGATCGGCTACTACCTCTGAGCTTGTAGCGCGTAGTTGCCATACATGTAGGTCATATTTTTGTATTATGTTTATATACGTCTTTTGCTTGGGTTGTACATTGGGACGAGAGTTAGTTTACCCGACTTTTGACTTTCTCTTTGTTTATATGTTCGTCGTTTATTGCATATTTATATTATGCTCGTTATTTCCTGGTTTCTACATTTATGATTTATATATAATGCTTCCACTAATATGTTAAAGACTTCCGCCAATTTGATAATTCTTATAAAATGATAAATAGTAGTGATGGGAAATTACTTATTCCTGAACTTGATCCACGAGAATATAGGTAGTACAGGCTGACTAATACGTAATTAGTTCCTACGTGTTGTAATTAGAGCTTAAGTACGAGATTAGGCCGGGCAGTGCCCTAGATTAAAATAGCGGTCGTTACAGTTGGTATAAGAGCGTAGGCTTTATAACCTTAGGGACAATGTATAGAGTTGTCTAAAATTGTGATACTAACGTTACAGTTGGTATCAAAGCCTAGGGATTAAAACCTTAGGGACAGTATACAAGGACTCGTTTTCAATAAATAAAACACAAACTTTAGAAGTGGAAACCAGATGAACAATGCCTAGGAACTATTTTGTTGGGAATCGAGTGAAAGTGAGCTGGGGATTTCCAAGGTATATGTGTTAGTTTCATTATGGATATATATACATGACACACTTCGTAGTGGTTGATGTGAATTCGCTATCAACATGCAGACGACGATGATAGACGCACGTGATACAGGCGATTCAGATGCTAGCGACAGTCAACCTCCTACCACATCTAATGACGACCAACAGAGGCTGTCTGACCGGGTGGCCGCTCAGGGGCAGTAGTTGGTGGACTTCATGGCATACGTCACTGCGCAGCTCACTGCACTCACATAGGCAGTCGCCAGTACACGCACAGTTGTTACGCCTTCGACAGTAGAGCCTACTATACCACAGGCTGCCATTCCAGTGACTATGACGGCCGCCTCTCCGTTTGCTGCACCAGTCATCATTCTTGTGGCCACACCCATAGCCAAGAGGCCTATTGTTCAGACTATGACTGCAACTTTTGTAGTACAGGCTTTCCCAGCCGCGACAGTCTCAACGACAGATATAGTAGTGGTGACGACTACTCTCACCTCCACATTATCAGACTCTGCATTGGAGATCAAATTTGTAAAGGACTTCATCAGGCTTCAGCCAGAGTACTTTGATAGGACTCGAGACTTTCAGATGATCGAGAAGTGGGTGTTATCTCAGGAGAAGCTCCATAGGATATTAGGCATTGAGGACAGACTACGCCTCGAGTTATCCTCGTATATACTGCAGAGGGACACCTACGTCTGGTGGCGCACAACGATAGCGACGGATGGGGACTTTACATCATGGAAGGCATTCAAGGACAAGTTTTACCAGCAGTACTTTCCGCTATTAGTTAGGATGAGACTGAGGTGAGATTTCATGAGTTTGAGAAAAGGGCCGGATGAGACAATCATGCAGTATCAAGATAGATAAGGCTACCCGCGACGGTTTGCTGGGGACTTAGTCAGAGATGAGCTAGAGGATGTGCATTACTTTGAGGTTGGCTTGAGAGCTGATAATGGGGAGCATGTGGTCGGCATGGGCATTAGGACCCTTGGTGACATTTACGAGCGTGCTCCAGGCATCAAATGCCACCTCCGCGTAGAGTTCAGCGGCAAGGATCTTGGCCCCACCACAGTTCAGACCAGCACTACCGGCACTACCAGAGTCACGCCACCATCAGTAGTAGGGTGGTAAAGGTCAAAGCACAGGCAGTGGCCGAGAGCGACCCCGTCAGGGACAGAGACAGACGCAGGGTCAGAGTTATCAGTGGCGGCCCGATCAGCCTATACAAGTTACATGTTTCAGATGTGGGCAGGCAGGACATGTAGTCAGGGAGTGTTCACAACCAGCCGTAGTACATCCACCACAGGCCCATGAGGCAGTACATATAGTGGCGCAGCCAGCTCAGCCAGCCACACTAAGTCTCATTAAGAGTATGATTTCCATCGCTAGTAGAGACTTACGTTTTATTTGATTCTGACTCTACCATATCTTTCATTGTTGGTTGCATGATAGACATTTTAGGACTGACTTCGGTGAGGCTTAGTGTACATTTAATGTTGAGTACCGCAGCCGAGGATAAAGTTGATCCTAACAGTCTAGTTGAGAGGGTCCCTGTAAAGATTAGCGGGGTTGAGTTACCTGTCGATTTTAGAGTCCTCAAGATGTTAGAGTTCGACGCACTTTTTTGGATGGACTGATTATCAGCATACCACGCCCACATTGACTGTTACAGTAAGTCAGTAGTATTCGAGATTCTTGGGCATCCATTATTTGTACACCGAGGTACTACATCGAGAATTAGCACCACGAGAGGTCGATTAGCATCTAGTGAGGAGATGGAGACTCTAGTAGCTTTGTACGCCGTAGCAGAGAGTCAGGGACCCTGACTTGAGGACATACCAGTAGTCCGAGACTTTCCTGATGTTTTTTCGGAGGACTTACCTGAACACCACCACTTTGAGAGATAGACTTTGTCATTGATCAGGCACTAGACCGGTCTCGATACCACCCTACCATATGGAACTGAGAGAGTTGGAGCAGTTGAGGAGTCAGCTTCAGGATTTAGGAAATAAGGGATTCATTACACCATGTATGTCGCCATGGGGAGCACCAGTTTTGTTTTTAAAGAAGAAATATGGTAGTCTACGACTATGCATCGACTACAGACAACTAAATAAGGCCACTGTCAGGAACCGTACCCGCTGCTGAGGATTAACGACTTATTTGAGTAGCTGAGGGGAACACAGTTCTTCTCCAAGATAGACCTGAGATCAGGGTATCATCAGCTTAGGATCAGGGATGAGGATAGGTCTAAGACAGCGTTCCGCACCAGATATGGACACTATTAGTTCACGGTCATGCCTTTCGGGCTGACCAATGCCCCCTCTGTGTTTATGGATCTTATGCATCGAGTTTTGAGACCATATCTTGACCATTTCGTGATAGTCTTCATCGACGACATTCTCATTTACTCGAGGACACGAGAGGACCACGAGCAGCACCTCAAGGAGATGTTGCAAACTTTGAGGGAGCGCAGGCTATTCGCCAAGTTCAGCAAGTGTGAGTTCTGGCTTGCAGAGGTCAAGTTCTTAGGTCATGTGGTTGGGGCAGCAGGGATAGCAGTAGATTTGGCCAAGATTCAGGCATTCATGGATTGGCCGGCACTGAAGTCCGTGACAGATATCATGAGTTTTCTAGGGTTAGCAGGCTATTATTGGAGATTTGTGAAGGATTTTTCTAAAATCGCTTCACCGATGACTAGGCTGACACAGAAGGACGTCATATTTAATTGGACTGAGGAGTGTGAGAGCGCATTTGCTCAGTTGAAAAGATTTTTGACTACCGTTCCAGTATTGGTATTGCAAAAGGCTGGACAGGGATTCTTAGTTACACTGATGCTTCACACATGGGACTTGGATATGTATCGATGCAGGGTAGTGGAGTTGTGGCATATGCTTCGTGATAGCTGAAGATATATGAGAAGAACTACCCTACACATGATCTGGAGTTAGCAACGGTAGTATTTGCTCTGAAGATATGGAGACATCATCTGTATGGAAAAAGATTCACACTCTGTATGATCACAAGAGTCTGAAATATCTCTTCAAACAAAAAGAGCTGAACATGAGGCAGCACAAATGGTTAGAGTTTTTGAAGGACTATGATTTTTCTCTAGAGTACTACCCAGGAAAAGCCAACGTAGTTGCAGACGCGCTGAGTAGGAAACCGATTGGAGATGCCGAGATTGTCAGATGTCATATGACGCATGAGTATGGGTTATTCGAGGCAGCGGCGACACCAGGTCAGTTAGATATTCCTACAGATACTAGAGTTGAGATTTGCGCATAGTTGAGAGTACAAATCGTGTCTACACAGAGAGTAGCAAAGGGTCAGAGAACCAACAGGTCGTATACGAGATTCAATGAGTTAGTGCAGAGTTCAGATTGTGTTGACTGGGCAGAGACATCATATTAGTGTATGAGGTTTAGGGGCAGACTGTGGATACCCGAGGTACCAGAGTTAAGAGACTAGATTCCTTAGGAGTCACATCGTTCCCGATTTACCATTCATCCAGGCAAGACTAAGATGTACCATGATATGCAGAGACATTTCTGGTGGCCTGGGATGAAGGCGGACGTGTCAGAGTTTATCAGGACTTGTGGAATATGCCAGCAAGTGAAAGCTAAGCATCGTAGGCCTGGGGGACTCTTACAGCCATTTCCCATTCTGAAATGGAAATGGGAAGACATAGCCATGGAATTTATCAGAGGTTTACCGAGGACTACCAAGAGACACGACTCGATATGGGTTATAGTTGACAGACTAACTAAGTCTGTTTATTTTCTACTAGTGGCATCACTTTACACCTTTGATCAGTTGAGCGTATTATCTGAGAGAGAGATTATTAGGCTGTATGGGGTACCGTTGACTATCGTATCAGACAGAGATTCTAACTTTACATCCAAGATATGGCAGAGTATGCAGAAGCAGTATGGTACACGCCTACAGTTCAAAATGGCTTTTCATCTTCAGACTGATAGGCAGACTGAGAAACTCAATCAGGTCTTAGAGGATATGTTACGGGCCTGTGTGTTAGAGTTTGGCAGATCATTGGAGGAGTACCCACCATTGTGCAAGTTTACGTACAACAATAATTATCAGGCTAGCATTGAGATGGCGCCATTTGAGGCTTTATATGGCAAACCTTTTCGCTCGCCATCGTATTGGGCTGAACCAGAGGACAGATTGTCAGTAGGGCCTGAGATTGTTGTTGATCATACAGAGAAGGTACGACAGATCCAACTGAAGCTTAAGGGAGCCCAAGAGAAACAAAAGAAGTATGCAAACAAGTATCACAATGATCTCACTTATCCCGAGGGAGCCTATATCTACCTTAAGGTTTCTCCTCGGAGAGTTCTGCAAAGATTTGGTGTAAGAGGCAAGCTTGCACCGCGTTTCATCGTGCCATTCAGAGTTAGGAAATGGGTTGGAAAGGGTGCGTACAAGTTAAAGCTTCCTCCACAAATGTCAGGTGTTCATCCTGTCTTCCATATATCGATGCTTCGACTGGCTGAGTCGAAGGCAGGCGCACGACCGACGGTTGACTTGAGTCAGATCGACCTGAGCGAGGATTATTCATATGAGGAGCAGTCAATCCAGATCTTAGACAGAAAGGTACAGCAGCTGAGGAACAAGTCTATCCCAAAAGTACTCATCAAATTGTAGTTCCACAACGACTCGGAACTTACTTGGGAACGGGAAGACTATATGTGAGACTGTTTTTCGTACCTTTTTTAGTCAGGTATACCCTAACCTGAATTAATTTCGAGGACGAAATTTCCATTTTGTTGGGAATATTTGTCACAGCCCAATTTTGTAAATCTTGATTAATTGATTAATCAGGATTACCAACCTGTGACTTGGGGCCCGCATGAGATGTGCACACAGACCGAGACATGTGGCTAAGGTAAATTTTATATTTGTATTGATGTATTCCTAGTGTTTTGTCTGTGTGTAGGCTGACAAAGTTAGTACTTGCAGCTATCGATGCCGAGACGCGATCGGGGGACGCACCTTGAGTTGCGTGCGAGCCGGGGTACCAAGTAGCGAGACTTGTAGTAAGTCTAAATTTAGTTAAGTGCAATATAATTAAATTAATGAATATTATATCATAGCCTATGGTCATAAATAAATAGAATTGAATTGGACATATATATGTATATATAATATATATATATATAAATATATATATATATAAAAAAATCAAAAAATTGTGAAATGATGAAGAGGGGCTTTGGATTATTAAGGAAGTAGATAAGGTTGGAGGGGCATTTTTGTAATTTTGGCTACCCTATTGGTTTCACCCACCGCTACACACAATCCAAAAAAAAAGCAGCAGAAGCGTCTCTACGAGCTTAGGGAGGGGGAAGAGCCGGTCCGACCGACCCAGTTGGACTGGACTGGGTCAGACCTTGTTCAAGGGCCCAAACCCCCCTAACAAAATAAATAAATAAATAATATACATATATATATGTATATATACATACATAAAAATATATATATAATAAAATACTAATAAATAAATAAATAAATAAATAAATAATGATATGAAATGACATTCAGGGACTTAGGGGTGTTTTCGGAGTTCGGGAGCGCTAGTCGGAGTGTCGCAAGGTCGGATAGTCAGAGCTATCCTGTGACTTGTAAGTGAAACTGTGGGAACTCTCTACTTTATTTCATTCATGTTATTTCTCTTTTCAATCAATTTGATGACTTGTTGTTAGTAATCTACCATCATGCTTTCCTTGCTCTGTTCGAATTGAATGTTGAAATAGCATGATGCCTTGTGATAGTTTCATTGACCCCTTTTCCTGATATGCCATATTTTGTTGTGGATTATGTTATAATTGATGTTAGAAATGTATGCTCTAGGGTTATCTGTGGTAATTGGATTTGTATTCCATTTCCTTTGGGGCCTCGTAGCCTAACTTATTGTTGATATCGTAGAGCCTTATAAATGAAAAATCCTTGAAATGGAAGTTCGAGATTATCTAATGTCCATTGCACGAGAGATGGGTGGATTCACGGGGTCACTGGACCTCGGGGTTTCTGGCACTCACCACTATTACTTAGGTGGCATCACGTAGCTTGAACTACGGGGTTGTCGGCAAGTTTTATATATATATTCGCGTAGAGTGCGGCTTCGCCATTGATGAAATATGTTGAGAGTATCTCCATATGATAGTGGAAAACGGCTGGCTGATAATTCTCACTGCCGACCGGACATAGATCATCTCGACTTATCCTGTGTCAGTCTATCTAATTCTGTTAACTCTGGTATTTACATGCATTACTTTCTCAACACCTTTTTCTACTATATAATGCATTTAAATATCTATTTTTACTTTGGAAATATAGTATAGAATTCCCCGGTTATCACTTAAATATCATTATACTCACCTTCTAGTTTGTGACGGTGGGTATAGGTCCATCGAGCAGCACTAGACCGGGCAAGGAGAAGATCGGCGACTACCTCTAAGTTCGTAGCGCGTAGTTGTCGTACATGTAGGTCATATTTTTGTATTATGTTTATATACGTCTTTTGCTTAAGTTGTACATTGGGACGAGGGTTAGTTTACCCAACTTTTGACTTTCACTTTGTCTTTATGTTCGCCGTTTATTGCATATTTATATTGTAATCATTATTTCCTGGTTTCCATATTTAGGATTTATATATAATGCTTCCACTAATATGTTAAAGACTTTTGCTAATTTGATAATTCTTATAAAATGATAAATAATAGTAATGGGAATACTTATTCCTGAACTCGATCCACGAGAATATAGGTAGTAAAGGCTGACTAATATGTAATTAGGTCCTACGTGTTGTAATTAGGGCTTCATTACAGGATTAGGCCGAGCGGTGCCCTAGATTAAGATAGGGGTCGTTACAGTGTCGCCAGGGGCGCCGTGCGGAGAAAACTCCCACGGCGTCCCCTACGGTATCCAAACCAGAAACAAATTAACATGCCACGCTTTAGTTCACATCGTGGAGATTTGTTCTTGGCAACATAAGGTCACAACGTCCAATACGCCGTGAGGCACACCATAGAGCTATTGAATATGGTGGTGCCACTTGCGGCATTTGGAACAGGAAATTAAATAAAAATTTGAAAATGAATTTTCTTAAATGGGCTTTTATTGAGGTTTTATTAAGGATGATAAGCAATTTAATGGGGATTTATATTGATAAAAATGGACCCAATTAGGATTTGGAATTTGGAAAAATTTACGGATAATTTTTATAATCAGGCTTGAAGTTGATTGTTCAAGGATTTGACACGTATCGTGGGTGTGATTTGGACGGCATTTGGGATTAGTTGAAGTGCGGTTTGAGGTGTGTAGTATCCCAACTAAAATTACTTGAATATTTACTTCTCTTGGCATTTGAATTCAATTTCTATTATTTCAATATTCTATTCCTGGTTGTGGTTTTAATGGACGGACGTTGAGCGGGGCTCCCTCCGTGACATTCCAGTGTGTATGCCCACTAAGCCATAACACGTGTTGCCAGATCGATCTAGGTGAATAGAGCGACCCAAGCATCAAGTCGTGGCATGTGTCAGTGTGTCGTAGGTGTAACGTCGACAACCAAGCAGATCCAGATATTGGCCCTGCTTGAGTGGGACTCGCCGACAGTACTCTGGGGAAGAGTCCGAATTATGGTGCTAGTCTAGTTCTAGGTTCTAGGAACATACTTTGAGCTTTCACTATTATCTATCCATGCGATGAGTGCAGTTGCATGTATTTATTTTCGCATGTTTATTCAATAGCTTTATTTAAATTCCATTATTTACTTCCAGTATTGCTCACTTAATTTCTTTGGGAATACTAACACTGGACTCGTCATCTACCATTTGTGATGGTTTGAATGTAGATCCTAGTACGAGTCGAGGCAAGGGCAAGAGTACCGATGACTCAAAGATACATAGCCCGACTTGTACGTTTGTATTATATGTATTTGTTTTCATTTAGGGAACTTGGGGATTGAGATATGCTTTAGAACCTTTTATATTGTGATATTTTGTGACAACTGAGATGCATTTTCTTGATATATGATGGTTTTTAGAGTTTTCCACACTAGGTTTATATGGTTTATATAATATTATTCGATTATTATTATCTAAGTTAATATGACATTAAGACTTCCACTGTGATATTTGAGGCTAAAAATGATAACTTAACAAATGATTAGATTTCAGTACAATTTAATCAGTAAATTAATGTTTATTAAGGTTTAAAAAGATTAAATGGAGGATATTTTCTAATGTGGGATACATTTGTCTATGGTAAGACAAATTGTGGGTCCGCATTGGCTCCCATGGCAGTCTGTTTGGAAAATGGGTCGTTACACAAAGTGCCAAATGTATATAGAGTGATTGATAAGTCGGTAATTAGGGTAGTCTTATTTATGTATTTTATTGTGTTTTGCGTCAAATGTCTCTAAAATATGGTTCTAACAACTCCTATTTGACAATTACAAGTTATATGAGGATTGGATCGAAATCGGGGCATGAAACATGTGTTTAGAGGTCGGTGGTGTCTTATCTCAAAAAGTGCACTAACACGGGTCACGAGGCAATCATGGAGTAGTGAATACGTTACATATATTTACATTAAGGTGTTTGATAAGGGTGATGACATCAGCAACACATAATCATCACATTCCATATGTGGGTTGATCGACATGTTCGAGAATCGAAGCATGTGAGCAGCTAGGGAATTAGTGATTTGGTTGTTCAAGTCACCATAGATGAACCTCGATAAGTGTGTCAATTTTAGGAAATCAAGTTTGGCCGATTTAGTAATTTAGGGATATATATATTTTGTTATATCTCCAGACCATCGACTTCTCTTTTTCTCTCGACTCTATTATTCTTCTTTTCTCTGCATTGTGTTCTTCAACTATGGAGGACTAGATTTCTAGCGTAGGCAAAACTACGAGAGAGCTCGACCACTACCATTAATGGATTTGTAAGATCTATTTTATTTCAATTTCATTTTTATTCTTTTATATTCTATTTCTTTTGGCATTGAACTTCATTTATGGTTAGATTTGATTGTGTGTGAAGGGCCCTTGCATGAATATTAGGTTGACTACCCTTAGTTATTGAGTCAAAGCGTCAGTCCTTACGCGATAGACTCATCCAAGTGACAGTTGGCCATACCGATTGGTTAGTCCCTTTCGAAATTGGTTAAGTGCTTTGGAATATAGGCTAAATCAGGAGCACTAGCGATCCAGTTATCTAGGTGTAGTGCCTTCACGAATTGTATTAATGCGGTCAACACATTAAACCCAATTCGCGTGAGTCCAGGGTTGTGTGTTTGGTTTTTGAAGTAGTTAATGGTCGTATCTTGAATACAGAGAATAGGAAGTGCGAGGAACCAAGTGCGTCACCAGGTCTATAGCTACACCAGGATTCAATTAAATTACTTATATAGGCATAGATCGACGACCAAATACAATTTTTTGTCGAACCAAACTCGTATATCTAGACCTAAGTATTTTAATTAATTGTTTGCAAAGCTATTTCTTTTATTTATTTAATTTCTTAGTAATTATATTATTTAATTCAATCACTTTCAAAATACCTTGATTTTCCATTTTGTTCTTGTTTTTACCTTATAAAGACTACCAATCTCTGTGGGATCGACTCTTTGCCAGTATTTAGAAAATAGTGGGTTTAAGGTAAATATTTTATTGACGCGTTTGGTGCGGGTCAGTGATCCATGAATTTCAAAATATCAACATAAACCTCAAAGTAGGTCATGTTATAGTCTCGTACCTCTTAAAAGTCCCCAAGCTTGCCTTTCCCCCTGCTCGTACTGGGATCTGCACTAAATCATCACAACAAAACAGATGGCGAGTCCAAAATGAGTAATCCTAAGGAACTTCACCGAGTAAATACATAAATAAATACAGGAATTTAAAAGACTATTAAATAAACACGCGAAAAAAAATAAACACGCAACTATAAAAGACCCTTGCATGAATATCAAATAGTAGTAAAACAAATGCGCATACAAGATCCTAATAAGACTAGAACCTTAATTCGGACTATCCCCAAGCACAGCCAGTGAGTAAACTTGAACTGACCAAAATCCCTGAATCCACTCAATGGCTAGCATAAACCACGATGCACCGACATATGCATAGGAAACAGTAG
Organism: Stephania japonica; assembly: GCA_039657345.1. Lineage (NCBI taxonomy): Eukaryota > Viridiplantae > Streptophyta > Magnoliopsida > Ranunculales > Menispermaceae > Stephania > Stephania japonica. The sequence goes on along the minus strand of CM077560.1, from coordinate 34,414,478 downwards.
TCGGGTCGACTATCCACCAACTTACTTCTAAAATATATGTCATGGTCTAGTATGTCACATGCCAACACAATAAAATAACCTGTTGGGAGTAAACTCAAACAACCGTAAAAAAATATCTGAAAGTAAGAGTAAATGAATAACAAGACATGAATTCAATAAATCAAGCAGGTAAATACCCAAGGTGAATTTTAATTGAGTTACTACATACCTCAAAGCGCGCTCAAACTAATCCAATACCGCCAATGCACGCCTCTAAATGCATGCCCAATTACCCGTCAGTCAATCCCAAATACCAGATTTTTCTAATAATCAATCAAATTTCTCAAACCTCATCATTTCTCATTTACCAACCAATTTGACCATTTTAATTCACATTATACGCGACAATCATCTTCAAGTTAAACCCAAATTAAACCAATTTTAAAAATTTTATTTAAAAAAATTTATTTTCAAATTATTTATTTATTTTCCTATTTGGATGTCGTGGGAGATGTAGCCGTAAGCAAATGCTCACGGCGTCCAGTGCAGTGAGCAATGCCCTTAGCGCCGTGACACGCGCCGCCATGGCTTGGTATTCGTGGTGTGACCTAAAATGTGGGATTAGGGGGGATCTCTCTGGTTTGGACGTCTTGAGTGATGCTTTGGGAGTTTGTTCCTCACGGCATCCCTAGCGGTGTCTAAACCAAAGACGCACTTCGTGGGTTTTCGGGCACCCCAGCTCGTCGTCGCGGTCCGGATTCATCCTAATCCCTTTTGAATCACCAAACCGAACATGTTAAGTCATCACAACTCGACAAAACTCTTACAAGATGAAAACCTCAATAATTCCGACAAAAACACAAAAATGCAACAACAATGCATTCAACAACAACAACACCCACCATTCCTCCATTGTTGCTCCAAATCTAAACCCAAAAACCATAGCAACACTTTTCAAACCAGTGTGCTTATCCTAAATCCCCAAAACTCACATCAAAACCTGTAAATATGCACCCAAAACATAAACAACGATGAGCAGAGTTTGGATCAAATCTCGTTTGTCAATTTCCAAGTCGTTTGATGCTACAAATGACCTACCAAAGTTCATAAAATCCTCCTTCCTTGATGAATTTTTGGATTTTATAATAGAGGAGAGAGAAAAGGTGACCAACTCTTTCACAACTCATATATATAGTCCAAGATGGATCTTGGGTGATATGATTATCCCTAGGAACATCTTAAGGCCTTAATTGGACAAGTGACTCTAATTGAGACTTGATCTTTTGATCTTATTCTTGCTCAGTAAAACTAAATGAATCCTCAGGTATTCTAGTACTCGATCCCGCACTGCTTCGCTTGCAAATCATACACATTCACGTCACTCATGACTAAAGGACGTGTTATATTAATTATTTAACACATTTTATTATTTATCATGTGTGTATTATCTCTCGGCCAAGTGTATCTGTAATTCTCCCACTCAGTTCCCACGTCTACACGCTACTCGAGGTGAATACCCATCACACTATCTCGCTCGATCAATAATAATATAAACACACACATTGTGATATAATTTTTAAAAATTGAATATACACATTGCAAAAAGGACAAAATAGCAAGCAAAAATGGACTGTACACCTGATCCAGGTGTGCCCTGACCTAGCTGCAGATGAGAAGAGAGTAGATCTTACCTCAGATTCTTGATTCCTAACTTCAATCCTCTTCAAATCACGAAGCAAACACTTCAAAACCCCTTAACTTCTATCACAATTTTTGGATTTCAACAAGAGGAGAGAGAAAAGTTGATGAGAAATGTGGAAAATCCAATATATATACCCCCATGTTTGATATTGTGTGTAGTATCCATCCCTAGGTCCATCTTGTGGTATTAATTTGGTAAAAAATTCCATCCTTGTGACTTCAATTGGTGATTTGCTCTATTGGTCTTATCCATTCTAAACACTAATAATTAAATTTTCAGCGGTCTGATACTCGGCACCTAGCATCTTAACCTGCCATTCACAACTTTAACGATATATTTGGCATATGCCACGTTCCCATATTAATTAATTATCACATTTAATTATTTTTGCCTATGTGAACCCATTCTCTGGCTTAGTGTACCCGTAACTCGCATCAGCACGTTTTTTAATGCGAATACTTATCACACTATCTCACCCTGTAATGTCGATAAAAACTTTCACATGCGATGAAATAAGTTGTATTATAGTAATCATCAACGCAGTTACGCAAACAATCAGTCAAAATAACATTTCCCGCAAACGTGGCGTCCCCATGGACCTAAGCTAACGTCTACGTTCAAAAATCCTCGAACAACGACATCAATTAAAAATTAGCCCGTTACAATTCTTCCAAATTAGGGAAAACTTTGTCTGCAAAATTTTGGTCTCGAGCAAATCCCAGTTCACTAAACTGATCCGAGTGTGAACGCTTCATACACCCCGGTAATACCACTACCAACGCTAAACTTCTCTACAACCCCTTAGATACTCCTACTTTCCCGTACCCATTACAGGGGACGTATTGTCAAACTGAGATACAGGCATGTGACGCTCATGTGATCAAACCAATCACTCTCCCCCAACACCTCCGCAACCTACATCTCAACCTAATTCAGTGCCCAAGAATCTCTAACCAAATCACCGAGTACCCGGTCGATTGAAAATCTCTCCTATCGTGTGTCTAAACATAATAGGCTTGACGCAACACTACAACCCATGGCCTACCATGCCATTAGATAATCTAACTAAGGTAAATGATAAACCTATTCAGGTTATAACAGACCACATAAACCATCACCGTCCATCTAGACCATGCATGCATGCATAAATAAACTTATAATTTATTTAACAATACATTTACCTTGAATCCTCCATTGGGACGTCTTCCAGCTTGGCTCAGCTACTACGTACATCGGCTCTTGAGTCAACACTGGTGTCACAACTGTTGTAGTCTCTGACCTCTATTGACAATCTCTTCTGATGTGTCCCTTCTGCAAACATCGCCAACACGCAGTACTTTATCCTGGTCTCCAACTCCCTAACCTCTGGCCTTGATCCTGCGATCTCCAGTCTCTGCCTCCCTGGTCCTGGGCATAGCTATATGGTGGCACCGGTAACGCTGGTACAACACACGCTTTTAAAGTTCGGTCACCTTCCCTGTGATCAGTACCATACTGCCTAGCATCCCCATCGTGTTGCTTTATTAGTCTCTTCGACTTATGATCTAGCCTAAAACCCTGTCTAGTCTGCCCCTTTGTCCCCACATATCCACGTTGGTTGTCCCTCTATAATAAATATGTCTCGTGTGAGAGAGTATGATCGTACATGCCTTGTAGAGTCTACACACCACTGGACATAATGACTTTGGCAATGTCTTCCACCAGTCCCTAGATAAAGTAATATATCTGTAGTCTCTCCGCACTCGCAATGTCTGTGGTGTGCTGCATTCGGTATCGATAACGCTCCATATACTACTAGACTGACATGTTGCCATGTCTTAGGACTCCTTTCTTTGCCTCAATTGGACCTCTATCGAAATGTACAGGCCGTGGAATAACTATCGAAACTCAGCCCATATGATCGGCTCAGAATGAGTTTTGGTGTACGTCTTCCACCGCACGACTCCATCACCCCTCAGCATATGTCTTGACATGCAAGTCTGAATACTCTCAGGAGTCTTCATCAGTTTATGTAGCCTTTGATGAGTAACCGAGCACTTCCCAGCCTTCTCCAAGTGTTCGCTTCCATAAAAATGTCTGAGGTTAAACTTGATGAACTCCCTCGTCAACTTAACCTCTACTGTCAAAGAGGTCTCGAAAACATCTACCTGCGCAATTGCAGGTGTCTCTATCGTAGCAGTCCCTATCTCAACTACTGTCGGTGTAACAATCTCTATCGGAGTCTCCTGTACCATCGCCTAATCTAGTATGCTCTTAGTGATCAGGATAGCTGTAGTCGGAGCAACTGCCATCTCGGTAGTACTCGGTGTCTGTCCAGTAGTAAGAGATGAAAACATTGCTATTTGTGTATGCATCATCTCCATGAGCAGCTTAAACTACCTATCATGTGCTAAAATCGTATGGCTACTGCTAGATCTAAACCTCTATCTTCGGTCTGATCACTCGTCTAATCCACCTCTGTAACTGGTAGAGTATGTTGTTCGTCCATTGTGATTTGCATCGAAAGACGTGCTCCGAATCAACCTCGATATATAAGATTATCATATGTAGTATACACTTAAAACACATAACACTTCTATAACCCTAACACTATCCGACTCAAGTTTAATTCCCAACTAGGATTCTAAGTCTGGATCCTCGAGTTTCCATAACTAAGATTTCTTAATTAAGTTTTATGCACTTTCATTAACTTTTCCCCGAAGTTCATTCAAACACTAACTTTGATACCAAATGTGACGGCCCTAAACCTAAAGCCCACTACGTGATGCCTCATGGCTTATAGCTCTGCCACGTCACCACCCTGTTATGTCCCACGCACAACCCCCATTCTTAATCCTCATTCATCAAAGTTTTTCATCCATTTATAATCAACATTTTAGTGAAAGACTTAATAACATAATAATTTAATATTTCATTTCATCATAATTTAAAGCATCAATCCTATGTGGAAAACCCAGCAAAATACCATGCATATAACTGAGGCAAATGTAAACAGAAATTCATATACATGTAATCAGTGTTCTACAGTCCCCAAAACCCCAAAAAAATGTAAATATAAACATATTGTAGTCTAAACCACGAGCTAAAGCAACAAAAAACTCAGAAGTAGTCGTCTAGTACCTCCTTACCCTTACTCTTGCTCGACGAATGATCTGCACTCAGTCACCTTAAAAATACAATGACGAGCCCAGTGAGTAAATTCGCAAGAGAAGTCCACATAATTCATAAATAAACTAATAAATCTACGAGACAGGCGAATTTGACATTTGGCAACATAATATCACATTCCCATGGTTGTAGGCAGCACACATCATCACAAAAGCAGTAACAAGAAATATAAAGCATCACAAAAACACTTCAAAAATAGGAATTAAATTAAACATGCTCGAATGGATAGCAGTTAAATCATCATCTACCGAATAACCATGAGAAAGCCCTAACCTAACTCGGTCATACGATAAAACAAGTACAAGAATCCAACATTTTCCTACGCTAATGAATACAAGCTTACAGTGACTAAATCTCAACTTCAGTGATCAGGGAACCCTTCCAAATGCTATTTCAAGTCAAGGGAACCCTTAATCCCTCCCAACAATAGTAGATATGTTCTGCTGCCATTGACATTGTCGTTGTCACAAGCTAGCCCATGCAAGAGATCTAGCCACAACCAAGGATGAAAAACCCCATGCGTGACCGCCAATATTCACACATGAAAATCGATACGATATTCGATGAAAGCAATTCCATGAATTAAGTGAAGCTTTCTCAAGGGCTTTACGCAGCTTGATTCGTGCTTAAAAGTCCCAAAAGTACCTTGATATGATCACATTCTCGCCTTGGGATGTGTTCCAAATACCCGACTATGTTCTCCTAAGTTCGTGGTATCCGAGTGAATCATTTGAATCCTTAAAACTTGAAATTTCAAACATTTACTCATTTATTTGTATTTTTTCTTATTATTATTTTTTGAATTTAATATGCATAGCATCGTGGGTGGCGCCTCCGTGAGCAAATGCTCACGATTCACCTTGTAATGACCCAAATTTTTAAGTGACGTCGTTGTTCGAGTATTTTTGAATGTGGATTGATTGCGTAACTGCATATGTGAGTTTATATTAATGTTACTGGGCAAGATAGTGTGATAGGTATTCACTTTGAAAAACGTGCTTACACGAGTATCAGGCGGGCGAATGACGGGAACACTAGGCTGGAAAAATGGTTCACGTAGATAAATACAATTAAATATGAAAATAAATGGATATGGGTGCATGGCGTAGGCCAGATGTATTGACAAAATTGTGAACGACAGGGCGAGGTGTGTTGAGAGGATAAGACCAATAGACCAAGTCACCAAATGTTTAACTTAGGGTGGACTAATTATCCAAATCTTGGCCACTTTATGGACCTTGAGATCACCACAACACATATGATCATTTGGGGACACTATAAATGAGTTTTTGATTCTCACCAACTTTTCTCTCTCCTAAGTGAGAAATCTGAAAATAGAGAGTGTTTTAGGGGTTATTTTGGTGAACTTTGGAGGTGATTTGAGGCAGATTTGAGCAAGAGATCAAACATCCGAGGTTAGGTTCGTAATCTCCTCATCGTTCTTCATCTTTCGATTGTAATTTTGTGGGTTTTGGAGAAGGTTTCAAAGGGAGAGCCAAGCTCACTGGTTTTTCAGGTTGAGTTTATTGTTTTTGGTTGAGGTTGTTGTTATTGGTCAAGAAAAATGGGTTTCGTTGGTGGTTATCGACGGAAATTAACGAATTTTATCGATTTGGTCGAGGTGTAGTTTGGTTTAAAGGAACTCTATGAATGTTTTGGAGAACCATAAGAGGATAGAATAGGTTTGGACCATGGCAATGGGCCGGGGGCTCAAAAAACCCCAAAACAAGGTTCAGGTTTGGAGCCGCCAATGGCGTTGTGGAGGGTAAAACTCCACAATGCCACCCACGGTGTCTGGGCAATGGACCTACCCAGTTGACGCGGTGGGGAGTTACTTTTTGCGGCATCCCCTACGATGTTGGGCCAGTGAAAATAAATAAATAAAATTAATTAATTAATAAATGTTTGGAATTCTGAGTTTTAAGGATTCAAATGATTCATTTGAATACCAGGGACTTAGGAAAACATAGTCCGGTATCGCGCACACATTTCTAGGTGACAACGGATCGGATCGGGGATTAGTTTCGGGACTTTGGAGCACGAATTAAGGTGCATAAAACCCTTGAGAATGCTTCACTTTATTCATGGTTTGTCGTAGTTTATTTGTATGGTATTTATGTGTGTCTGTTGGTGGGCACACATGGTTTCACTCCATAAGCTTTGCTTACGTATATATATTGGTTGTGACTTAATTCCTTATGTGAGTCATCTTGGGACATGGCTCATATCGATGGTAGTAGGATATACATGCGACTGTCGGGAGGAATTAAGGTGGTTCTTAATGGGTCACACCATCGAATGGATCATGTCATTTACTGAAGTTGGGGTTTAGTCACTGGATTCCTGAATAATATATATACGTGGTTCCTATCTTGTTTTATCATATGACTGGGTTAGTTTAGGGTTTTATCGTGGTCATACGATTGATGATGACTTACTGCTAACTGTTCGAGCTTGTTTATTTAATTCTTGTTTTTGAAGTATTTTGTAACGTTTTATATTTCTTGCTGCTATTTTTGGAAGACAACCATAAGAATGTGATTTTTTGTTGCCAGATGTCATATTCGCATGTCTTGTAGATTAATCGATTTTATTTCATGAATATTATATGGACTTCTCTTGGGAATTTATTCACTGGACTCATCATTGTATTTGTTGGGTGATTGAGTAAAGATCCTTCGACGAGAAAGAGCAGGGGTAAGGAAGTACAGGGTGACTACTTTTGATATTGTTGATATTATGGCTCGTGTTTTGGAATACAGTATGTATTTAAATATTATTTTTGCTGGGTTTAGGGAATTATAGAACACCAAATACATGTATATGAATTTCTTGTTATATTTTGTCTCAGTTATATGCATGGTATTTTACCAGGTTTTCCACATTAGGTCAATGTTCTAAATGTCATGGTTTTCGCATTTATTTCATGCTATTAAGTCTTCTGCTGAAATATTACATATTAAATTTAAAACTCTGTTGATTGAGGAATAGCGTGGTTAGTTGGGCGTGGGACACAGCAGGGCAGAGACATGACAAGGATGTGGACCCGCGGTGCAAGACAGGGGTGGGCCTCCGAATATTGGGGCCGGTACAATTTGGTATCAAAGCGAGGTCAATGACCCTCAGGAAGGTTTAATGAAATAGCATAAAACTTAATGAATAAACTTTAGATGTGGAAACCCAATGATCCTGACTTAGAATCCAAGTTGGGAAGCAAATTTGAGTCGGGTAGTGTTAGGGTTATCTACGTATTATATGTTTTAAGTGTATACTACATACGATACGCATACATATCGAAGCTGATTCAGAGCACGTCTTTCGATGCAAATCACGACGGACGGAATATAGACTCCACAAGTTACATAGGTGGGTCAGACGAGTGATCAGACTAAAGATAGAGGTTTAAATCCGATAGTAGCTGCACAATTTACAGCTCATGATAGGCAGTATGAGCTACTCATAGAGATGATTTGCACAAGGACAGCAGCGTTTACATCTCTTACTGCTGGATAAACACCGAGTACTACAAAGATGGCAGTTGTTCCTACTACAGTTGTCCCGATCACTCATAGCATACCGGATCAGGCAATGGTACAGGAGACTCCGACAGAGATGGCTACACCGACAATATTTGAGACAGGGACAGCTATGACAAAGACACCGGCAGCTGCGCAGGTAGATGTCTTTGAAACCTCTTTGATAGTAGAGGTTAAATTGATGAGGGAGTTCATCAAGTTTGATCTCGGACATTTCTATAGGGGCAGAGATCTTGAGAAGTTTGAGAAGTGGTTTGTTGCTCATTAGAGGCTACATAAGCTGATTAGGATTCCTGGGAGTATTCAGGCCCAAATGTCAGGACACATGCTGAGGGGCTATGCAACCGTGTGGTGGATGACATACACCGATACTTATTCTGAGCCAACCGTATGGGCTTAGTTTCGATAGTTATTCCATGACCAATATATTTCGATAAAGGTCCATTTAAGGCTGAGAAAGGAGTTCTTTGTGACAACCCTCAAATTTTAACCTGACTTATGTTACACTTGTCAGGACCGTGACCCGGCTACGTGATACTTCGCGGTATTTCAGACTTCGGGAGCCGACATCGAGGTACTTTTATGTTTCTGTGTTGTTTTCTATTAATATGATAGTCTAATACGTGTCTCAATTCGTTTAAGCGACCATTAGTTGAGTGAGGCTTCGCCTAGGAAAACGGGGAAGTTAAAACATAGAAAAATCTAAATAAATGGATTTTTGAATAATAAATATAATATTTTATTTGAGTAGGAACATGGACGCGACGACGGGCACACAATGGTCGGGTTGTGGTGCGATACGGGTCGAGGAACACATCGTCAACATGGGAGCTGGATAGCTAAGTGAAATTCGAGTCACTTAGTAGAGCCAATATGGAGAGTTAGACTAGGTGGACACTCCAAAGGGGGAGCTGATGGATTTGCCTCGAGATGCGCGTGTACAAGTGGATGATGAGTGGGCCTATATAAAGATTACTTAACCACTTGATCCCCTTTTCACTATCCATTCTCTTCTCCTCTCTTTCTCTTCTCTTCTTTCTTGGTGAACAAGAAAGGCTGACCAGCCCTATTTGGTAGTGACCAGAGCCTCGCCGGAGCAAGGTGAGCATTCTACTCCCCTTTCTCTCTCTTGTATATCCACTTTATTTTTTGGGTTTTGTTCATCAAATAAATTGAGAGTCACCGCTATGACCAAGGGTGGCTTGCCGAAGATGTTCTTGGCGTTCCACTAGTGTCTCAGCAACCTCTGGAGTGATCAACACGCGGCGTTGAGCCAGTGTTGTGGATGGATGTTGGGTTTTGTTATTTTTGTTTGTTTTTCAATTAATTTGGGGATATCTTGAATTCCTGGACATTATTGAAGTTTTGACTACGATCCAAAGTCGATTTCGGATGATTTTAAGTCCAATGACATGTTGTTGATAGTGGAGTTGGATTTGAGTTGTTGTAATTTTCCCAGATTTAATTCGACCTGACGTCGTGGAGACACAGCACACTCACTGTGTGTGGCGGCATCTCCAAAACGTCGAAACAAGTTAGGTTTCTATTCAACATGACACAGCGAGTGATGCCGCACAATTCACTGTGCTGGCGGCGTCCCTCGCATATGTGAACACCAAAGGAGATCATCACGTCGTGGAGACGTTGCGAGTGAAATGAACATGACAGAGTCACCACGGCATATCATGAATAGTTAGTTCGAGATTTTGCTGCCGCGATGCCGTGAAGAAAAAACTTCCCACGGCGTGGCATACATCGTGTCATCAAGAGAGTTTGGGAACGTCTGTTTTTCACAGACGTCGTGAGGACGTCGTGGCCTTTAAAGCCTGGCAGTGTCTTAACCAAAGGCATCATTATTGCACCGTGTAAGAGCCATGGGGGCATCCTTCTGGACAGTGCAACCCACGACGTCTCAGGTAGTGTCTAAACTGAAATTTCTGGAAATTTACCGAAAACTTGGGAAACTTTAGGGATTAATCTAGGGTTTATTTATTGAACATAAACCCTATCCATTGGGGTTCAAACCTTTGTCAAGTAATCGGGAACCTATGGGAATACATTAAAGTCGCAAGAGTTGTATCGTGTTGCGATTAGTCAGATAAGTACACTAGACCACAAGCTTTGTATGATTAGTAAGCCGGTAAGAAAATATCATGTGATTCGTTATCTTTTATTCTGATTTGCTACGATTTATTGTTGGCATTCCATTCTATTCCTTGGTAGTGTGTTCTTGGCGTAAGTGTTTGTCTCGAGAGTACTCGGCCCTGCACTAGTGGGGCAATGTGGGCACTTTTGTATAAAAGTATGGGACCACACATAGTGAACGTGTGACACCAAGTATTAGGTTGGAGGGCTTATGTTCCTCCTATCATGGTTGTACCTTCGCTTGTGTCGATGCCCGAAGAGACCTCGAGCGATCTTCGCCGTTATGCTATGATTTAGACCACTTATTGGCCTCTTTTGAATTCTTAAAACACGCATGTTTCAATTGATATCTATTAGTCTGTTTATCATGCATTTGATCTATTTAAATTCCTACCTATCAATTACCACATGATATTTAGACTGCCTTACTTGATAAATCATGAATTACTGTTATATTCTTCTGGCATTACTTTTGATTTCTCTCAATTACTCACTGTATAGTTTGTGACAGTGGGTGCAGATAGAGCGGAGTGCAGTAAGGGCAAGGAGCCTTGTTTAGGTGATTTCTTGTGAAGATCTTAGCGGTTGGATTTGCAGACCTTAAAGTGGGTTTATGCTTGTTTTCGCTTGTATGTTACTTTATATATATATCGATTTTGGTTGCTGAACTCGGGATTTTCTTGAGTTGGATATCATGTACATGATTATCTGGTTCTTATCTGAATGTACGTGAATATTTCGGGGTTTTCCACATAATAGATTCTTGATTTCCCTTTGATTGAGTTATTTCACATACATAATTGTAGTTTATTTATTTTCCACTGCGTTAATGTTAAATCTGCAATAACTCTTTCATTAATCCCTTATTCTTTCTGCTGATAGAAATTCCCAAATTCGTGCCCAGTGGAAGTGGGGGAATCTCAAGCCCCTTTTTGTTTGAGGGTATAATTAATAGATTGGAGGCTAACTAGGCTCGCCAGGCTCGCTGAGTACTGACTCGGGGACCTGCACGAGTCTAGGCCGGGTGTACCCAAATGCATTTGAAATTTGGGGTCGTTACATTCTTGTCCCTGAGACAGGGCAGCATGTTAGTCTTGCAGTACATGGAGCGATATCAATACCTGATGAAGTACACCACAGACGTCGCAGGCACGGAGAGATTGCAGATATATTACTTTATCCGATGACTGGAGGAGGACATTGCCAGCGTCATTATGTCCAACGGCGTGCAGACACTGTAGGATATGTACGTCAGGGCTCTTTCACACGAGACATATTTGTTATAAAGAGACAACCGATGGGGATAATTGGAGCAAACAAGCAGACCAAACAGAGTTATAGACCGGATCACGGGCCAAAGAGACAGAGAGAGCGATACGATGGGGGTGACAGGAAGTATGGTCGTGATCGCAGGGATGGTGACTGGTTCACCAGAGCTTATATTGTACCAGCATTACCAGCACCACCGCCACCGCAGAGGTATGCCCAAAACTAGGGAGAAAGAGATCGGAGATCGTAGGGTCAGGACTGGAATTTAGGATATGGATTCCGATGAGGTGTTGACAGTGTGGCCAAGAGGGGCACATTAAGAGGGATTGTCCACAGAGAGTGGTGACTTTAGTGGTAGTAACACCGGTACAGACTCGAGAGCCGGTGCACGTGGTGACTGAGCCGGGTCGGGAGACGTCCCAGAGGTAGGTTTAGGGTAAGAAATTTAATATAAGTTAATTTATCACTATTAAAATGCATGTATGAATGTGTTTAAGTTAGAAGATGTTATGGTCAGATAGACCATTGTACGTTATAATATGAAAGCGTTATCATGTTGTAATACTGATGGAAAGGTCTATGGTTGTATGGCAAGATGAGTCATGATTTGTCAATGTGTACTAGGTCTATCATGTCATGACACATGATAAGGGGAAGAGGTAAGGTTACCTTGTAATAGGTAACTAGGTCAGGTTTATTATCTACGACAGTTAGATGATGTTATGGCAAGGTAAACTATGAGCAGTGTGGTATGTCAAGGTTATCATGTTCTAATACATGATGGGAGCGATTTTTAGTCGATTGGGTGCTAGGTGACTGGGTTAGTGAAGACTTGTGCATTGTTATAGGCCGATGATTAGGGTGTCGGACGTGACATGTATGTTCACGTGGCATGCACCTATGACCTAGGGTCATAGCAGGGTGTTCAAGGGATCATTGAAGGGTACACGGTGTGAGGGTGTGACACGAGAATTGGTTTAGTGAATAGGAGTTCTGGGAGATCTAAATTTTGGGGAAAAAATCTTCACTAATTGGGAAGAATTGTAACGGCCCAAATTTTTAAGTGATGTCATTTTTCGAGTATGTTCAAACATGGATGCCAATTCAGGTCCACCAAAACACCACATTAACAAGAAATGTTATTTTTGACTAATTAATTACGTAACTGCGATGGTAATTATTATTATTTGACTTATTACATCGCATATGTGAGTTTATGTTGATGTTACCGGGTAAGATAGTGTGATAGGTATTTTCCTAGAAAAGAGTGCTGACGCGGGTACTAGGTTGGCGAATGACGGGAACACAAGGTTGAGGTTCACATAGATAAATACAATTAAATGTGACAATTAATGGATATGGGAACATGGCATAGGCCAGATGTATCGAAAAAGTTGCGAACGACAGGTCGAGGTGTCAGGTGTTGGGTATCAGAACATCCAAGGAAGCAATGATTGGTGTGTTGAGAGGATAAGACCAAGAGACCAAGTCACCAAATGTGTCACTTAGGGTGGACTAATTGACCAAATCTTGGCCACTTGATGGGCCTTGAGATCAACACAACACATGAGATCATTTGGGGACTATATAAATGAGTTTTTGATTCATTATCACCAACTTTTCTCTCTCCTATGTGAGAAATCCTTAAATAGAAAGTGCTTTGAGTGTTTTTTAATGAACTTTGGAGGTGATTTGAGGAGGATTAGAGTAAGAGATCAAGCATCCAAGGTAAAATCTGTAATCTCCTCATCGTTCTTCATCTTTCAATCGTAATTTCATGGGTTTTGGCAAGGGTTTCAAAGGGTGGGCCGAGCTCACTGGTTTTCTGGGTTGAGTTTATGGTTTTTGGTTGAGGTTTTGACTAATAATTTGTGAATTTGTTGAGGTTGTTGTTATCAATCAATAAAAACGGGTTTTGTCAACGGTTTTCGACAGAAATTAACAGATTTTATTGATTTGGTCAAGGTGTAGTATGGTTTGAAAGCACTCTATGATTGTTTTGAAGAATCATAAGAGGATGAAACGTGTTCGGACCACAGGGATGGGACTGGGGGGTTCGAACCCCAAAACAGGGGTTCGGGTATGGCGCCGCCTGAGATGCCATAGAGGGTAAAACTCCATAACGCCACCCACGACGTTAGAGCAATGGACCTGCCCTCTCTACACCGTAAGGAGTTACCCACTACAGAGTCGGGCTAGTAAAAATAAATAAAATATAAAAATATAAAATAAATTAACAAATGTTTGGAATTTTGAGTTTTAAGGATTCAAATGATTCATTCAGATACCATGGACTAGGACAACATAGTTGGGTATCGTGCACACATTCTAAGGTGACAAGAGATCGGACCAGGGATTTGTTTCAGAACTTTGGAGCGTGTATTGAGATGCATAAAACCATTGAGAATGCTTCACTTTATTCATGGTTTTATTGTAGTTTATTCGTATCGTATTAATGTGTGTCCGTTGATGGGCACACATGAGTTTCACTCCATATGCTTCAGTGGCGTATATATATATATATATTGGTGGTGGCTAAATTCTTTGCGTGAGTCGTCTTGGGATAAGGCTCATATCAACGACAATAGGATACTTGTTTTTATTGGGAGGGATTAGGGTGGTTCCTGATGAGTAACATCGTTAAAGAATTCATGTCGTTTACTGAAGTTGGGGTTTAGTCACTGGATTCTTGAATAATATATATGCATGGTTCCTATCTTGTTTTTATCGTATGACCGAGTTAAGTTGGGGTTTTATCGTGGTTATATGGTTCATTTTACTGCTAACCGTTCGAACCTGTTTATTTAATTCTTGTTTTTGAAGTATTTTGTGATGTTTTATATTTCTAGCTGCTGTTTTTGGAATAATATATGTTGCCTACAGCCATAAAAATGTGATTGTGTGTTACCAGAGGTCATATTCACATCTCTTGTAAATTTATCAATTTTATTTCATGAATATTTTATGGACTTCTCATGAGAATTTACTCACTGGACTCGTCACTCTATTTTTTGGGTGACTGAGTGCAAATCCTTCGACGAGCAAGAGCAGAAGTTAGGAAGTATTAGGCGACTACTTTTGATATCGTTGTTACTATAGCTTGTGGTTTGGAATACATTATGTATATATATTTATGTTTTGTTGGGTTTTGGGGACTGTAGAACACCGAATATATGTATATGAATTTCTTGTTATATTTTGCCTCAGTTATATCAATAGTATTTTGTCGGGTTTTCCACGTTAGGATGATGCTTTAAATTTTAATGATATGAAATTTAAATCCTTTTTTTAAGTCTTCCTCTAAATTATTGTATTTAAATGTTAATAAACTCTAATGAATGAGGAATACTGAATGAGGGTTACGCATGGGATACAACAGGACGGAGTTGTGGGCCCGCGACGCATGACATGGCGGGCCTCAAGATTTGGGACTGTAACATGCCTCACGGCAACCAAGGCAGTGGGGCACCGCCCTTCATGCCGTTTGAAGTCGGCATGGGTTAATACCCACGGCGTAACTTAAAGCGTTCTGGGCAGTGAGCCCCTGGACCTCACGTTGTGGGTGGAACCATGGAGAATTACTCTCCACGGCGCTGCTTGCTGCGTCTCCCCTATTCACGTTGGGTCATTTTTGGAACCCTCGGCTTCATCACCGCGATCCGAACCCACTCCAAACTCCTTTGGTTCACCAAACATCCATAGAGTGCCTTCAAAACCACCATACATTTTGCCAAAACAATAAACCCCAACAATTTTTGTCAAAAGCGCTGATAAAACCTGCTTTCCTCAAACAACCTCAACGATTCCACCAACTTAGCTCAAAACCACACTCAAAATCATAGAGTCAACCTAGAAAACCAGTGAGTTCAACTCACAATCCGAAACTAGCGCTAAAATCTGCAAAACCACAACTGAAAGCTAACGGACGATGAGAAGAGAAGGAATCTTACCTCAAATTCTCGATTCCTTGCTTCAATCCTCTACAAATCACCAAGAAAACACTCCAAAACCCCCCAACTTCGCAATTTTGGGATTTCTACAAGAGGAGAGAGAAAGTTAATGAGAAATATGGAAAATCCCATATTTATATCCCATGTTTGATCTTGTGAGTAGTGTCCATCCCTAGGTCCATCTTATGGCCTTGATTTGGTCAAAAAGCCCATCCTTATGACTTCATTTGGTGACTTGGTCTCTTGGTCTTATCCATTCTAAACACAAATAATTGAATTTTTGGGCGATCCGATACCTAGCACTCGACATCTCGACTAGTCGTTCGCAACTTTGACGTATATCTGGCCTACCCCACGTTCCCATATTAATTAATTATCACATTTAACTATTTTTGCCTATGTAAACCCATTCCCTGGCCTAGTGTACCAGTAATTCTTCTGCCCAGTACCTGTGTCAACACCCTTTTCTAGGCGAATAACTATCACACTATCTCATGCGGTAACATCAATATAAACTCACACATGCGATGAAATAAGTTGTATTATAGTAATAATCATCGCAGTTACGCAAACAATCTGTCAAAAATAACATTTCTCGTCAACGTGGCGTCCCTGTGGACCTGAGCTGACATTCACATTTGAAAATCCTCGAACAATGACAACAATTAAAAATTGGGTCGTTACATGTATAGCGTTGGATTGGGCCTCCAATCCAATGCCATATTGAACACCAATTTGTGATGCGATACAGTATCACACCCATATACCAAATTGGAGCTGCCAATATGTGTGTACAAATATTTGTGGGGCCCACTTTTTCTTAAGAAATTTGGTTTGGTTTTAAGTGAAAAAGTGAGAAAATTTGTGGTGGGGCCCACTTTTAGTGTGAGAATTAGTGTGAAGGGTTGGAGATGAAAATAGTATTTTGTGTACTTTTTATACAAAAACAGTGCAAAAGTTGCACCATATCGATGTTTTGCATTAGCATCTCCAATGCATTGCACTAAAATAGTACAACTTTTACACCATTTTGGTGCAACAACAACAAAACCTTAGTTCCAAATTAATTGGGGTCAACTATATAGATTAAACTCTTTTATTTTAGTGTAAAAAAGTACACAAAATACTATTTCGATCTCTAATCCAAAAATAACAAATTTTACGTCAAATCACTTTACCAGAGAATCTTTTATTTTTTTGGTATTTTTGTGTTAACTTATGGGCCCATCCAACAAAATTTAAAAAAAAAAAATTGATGTCCTTGCGCCATTTGGCACAAGGTGAACAGTGCGCATATGGCGCTGGGTTGCTAGGAAATGCCCAAGAATGCAAATAGCCAACCCAACCAAATCTTTCAAGTTTAAATTTCAATAAAAAAAATCGCATCCAAACCACAAGCCAACCTAGGGCTGCCAATTTACTGTCCGAGCCTGTCGGCCCAATTTTATCTGCCCTGAAATAAAAAAGGTTCGGACAATGTCTTGATAAATCGGGGTCACGTCTGGACAATGATCTTTTGTTCGAATTTAAAATCGGGCCGAGTCTGGATAAGGCTTTGGAACCCAGACCTGAACTGGGTTTGAATTTTAAATAGACTTAAAATATCTTTGATAACAAAAGTATATTGGAAACTTAGTATATTGGAAACTTAGTACTTATAAAATAGATTAATAAATAATAATATACTCTGATACATATAAATTAATGTACTAAAGATATCTTTGATTTTAAAATAAATTAAATTTTAGTCTTTTTTATACTTAATCATTTGTTTCTTGGCATTAAATGTTTTAATTACATTAAATTATTTGTAGTAATGTTACAATGATTTATAGTGTGTAATATTTGTTGAGACTTTGACATTATTTTTTCAAATTATAACATACGAAATTATAATCTATGTATATTTTAACATTTAAAAAGGTTTTCACTATGAGAAGTAAGTTTTCAAAATTGCGACAAATCCGGACAAACGAACAACGCAAATTTTAAGCAAATCGGGTATGCACAAGTCAGTCTTGTCCAAATTTAAAATGAGGTCAAATTCGGATAATGAATATACTATTTATAGTAAAAGTTGTCCAAACTGGGACCCATCTGAATCCAAATTTTTGCCACTCTAAAGTAAACCAAACAAAAGCATTAAACCATTACAATTGAAGAGCTAAACAGGGTGTTACATACATGAAATAAAAGAAATAAATCATATTCTCAATTGGTCCATAGTGGGAATTGGGTTTGATAGGTGATAGTCAACATATGTAATTTTTTCTTTCTTCCAATATGGTTTCTAGAGAGAACTCATTTTCAGGAGATAAATAGTAGCCATTTCAATAATTAAAAAAATAAAAGAAAATAAAAGAAAGAACATTGAAAAAGCAACCTATCTTTCAAAAGATCCACCAGATTTAGTCCATCACAACTGTCTTGACTAAAAGAAAAGAGACTCCCAAATTTACAGGCCTCCTTTTTATTTTTAATTTCCCAAGAAAATATCCTCATGTCCAAGCCAAACTCAGTTCAAATATTTGTCTTTTATGCCATACATACAACAGTAAAGTGTTGTCTTTTAAAAGAGAAAATTTCCTGAATGTTCCATAATCAATGTCAGTAAAATGTCAGTGAGTAGAATTTGTATTAGATATAATTTTTTATTTGATCTTATATTTTCTTGATAGGTATATAAATACAACTATATTCTACTCCATTCTTTATCAAATAAAGCTTTCGATTCTTCATAAACTATCAATCACATCACACTGATAGCATTGATTGAAACACATCTCAAGGAATTCAACAAAGAATGAAATCCCATAATGCTGACAGTATAGTCTTTTCCTTTAAAAAGGTGAATGATGATGATTACTGTAAATCACATGAGAATTGAATTGGATCCATATCAGAAGAAATAACAACAGATTTTTTGAAGGGAAAACAATTCTCTACGTAAGTTATATAACCCATCTGATAAAAAATTACAGAAGAGAAAATCAAATCAAATTAACAACTTAAACAACCTAAACCCCAAAATTACAACCACTCAAACTGTTCCCCTCCTTCAGAGCTAACTCAGGACTTCATCCACAAATTCCCTTAAATTGTTTCTTCAATCTACACACCCCCTTCTCATCAGAATTTTAACAGCCCCCCAACTTTCATTTCTTATAACACAGATAGATCTAAAAAAGAGAAAACCAAGGAAGAAACAAGGGAATTATATACATGTACAACAAGTTCAAAACTTGGAACTTGAAACCATCAGAAGAAGTGAAGTCGTGATCAATCCATGAATCACAAGTGGTGAAAGTGGGTCAGCTCTCTAGATCAGATGTATAGGCACTGTGAGGGGCAGTGGTGGAGGCCGAGCTGCCCTTACCAAGACCATCTTCTTCGCTCGACACTCCTTCCCCTGCATCCTCCTTGAACCACCCAACAATCTGCACAAACATTCTGACCATCACCAGACCCCTTTTGGGGGGAAGTCTTGCTTTTGGTTTCTTTTGGGTTCTTGGGCTCCCACCATTCATGTTTGTTGGCTGTGTGATTGAAGCCGTAATTTAAGAAGTGGAGTAAGTGGTGGTGAAGAGAAGAAAAGAGAAGCAGAGAAGCAGAGAAGCAGAGAAGCGCAGCAGAGAGATTGTGAAGAGGTTTGAGTGAGGAGAGCGATTGAAGTGGCTTTTTTTATAGGGAAGGAAATTAAAGTAGGGACCAGAGAGACTATGCAAGAGGGTAACTTGGTGGGCAAGGCTTCTTGGTGAAGGAACAATATAGCACTTAAAACATATATTTTGTGTATTTTTATTTTAGAAAAAATAAGAAAAATTTCTTAAAGAAAGGACGTATGAAACTTACATTAAATTACCTAATCCCAAAAAAAAACAATCATTCTCGTCATTCAAGAATACTTTTAAATTCATTTTTTTTAATAGACAAAATTTTAAATCCAAGATAATGACATCCCAAACCAAAAGAAAGAAAAGGAAAGCTCTTGAAATTGTTTTCAAATGGG